>HG992017.1:4470221-14470221 GCA_905220435.1 Amphipyra tragopoginis
GCGTTTGGTGTGAATAAAATAATGAAACTGAAAGTGAAAAGAGGTTTAGGAATGATGCCCCTCACAAAGGTTATAACAGCCGCACGTAAAGCTATGAAAAACCACCAACGACATCGTGGTGGTGTCAAGGTGAGCGGTAAACGTGGAAAGGTAAAAAAAATATCCACCAGTAAATTGATAAGCACAGCTATCAAAGCTGCTAAAAGAAGCATCAAGGATAACAAGAGGAGTGTGAAAAAGCCGAGGGTTATTCCTCTACCGAAAAGTGGTGGCTTCCTTCCGTTGATACCAATACTGGGGGCGTTGGCGGCTGCTGGATCTTTGGCTGGTGGTGTCACAACCGCTGCTAAAAATATTTATGAAATGGTTAGAAAGAAAGATGAATCGAGAAATGGAGTACCAGTAGCTGTAGGAAGAGGCATGTATATGGCACCTTACAAAAAAGGTATGGGCCTTTATCTGGCGCCGTATCAAAAAAACTAGACATTGCCCTACCGAATCGTGCCCTCCTCAACTATGAGCTTGTAAAATATGTTAAGCAGCTAAACATTCCTCATTTCCGGGGTGTAGTCATGCGAGATGCTCTACAGAAGCGAAAATCACAACCGTGGAGGGATGAAACGGGGATCGTTAATTTAGACGATTCACATGGGCCAGGAACACATTGGGTAGCATATGTGAAGAAAGATCAAAATTGCGAATACTTTGACAGTTATGGAAATTTAAGACCACCACAGGAGTTTCTCAAATACATGTCAAGTGGTGATGACGTCATCAATATCAGTTATAACTATAACAATGTACAGAAAGATAAGACATATAATTGTGGTCATTTATGTTTACGTTTTCTGTTAAATGTTTGTAATGATATGTTTAGAATGAAATAAATATATATATAAAATATCAAAACTGTATGTTTCATTTCACATCCTTCTGTTAGATTGTGATAATGTCTCTTACTTTATCACTTAATGGTACGGATTCCTTATTGAGTGTGGATTTTTTACCACCTATAGAACTGGAAGGTGAATACGAGTGCGCTTTGATTTATTTTAAATCATTTAATTCTATTCCTAATGTGGATAGGAGCAACAACCTTTTTCATTATGGAGATAATGTTATCACAATTCCTGAAGGCTCTTATGAGCTGGATAACATTATTCATCACCTGGAACAAGAGATCGGCAGTACAGCTGGTGACGACCCTTATAAAACGATTGATATACTAGCTAATACGAATACCATGAAATGCACATTTTATTCTCCGTATTATGATATACATTTTGAGAAAGAGAACAGCATCGGAAGCATTTTTGGTTTCTCTCGGAAAATACTTCCCAAAAATCAAGTGCATCACTCTGATCAACCGATAAACATTCTAATAACAAACACTATAAGAGTAGAATGCAATATTGTTCGAGGCTCATTCATAAATAATAAATCAACCCATGTGCTACACGAGTTTTCACCGTCTGTACCGCCTGGATTCCAAATTATAGAGTCTCCTACAAATCTCATCTACTTACCGTTGAAGACGAATACGATTCAAAATCTACAAGTGTGTATTGTCAACGAACAAGGGAATCTTGTGAACTTCAGAAACGAGAATATTTCACTTCGCCTGCATATAAGGAAAATAGCCTCATGATTATCTATAAAACGAATGGTGAGGCAATACAATGCCACAGTCTTCCCAACCCTCAACTGGAGAGAACATCTCACCAAAAGCAGCAGCAGCCAAAAGTACAAGCAAGAACAAAGATAACAAAAGATAACGTATTGTTTCTACAATCACTCGGATTACAAGTAAACTCCTAACTATAATGACGTCATCATCGATTCTAGATATAGGAGATAGCGTGTTATTTGATGATGCTATAGAGGGAATTGAATATCATACATATTTGCCCTACAGTGAGTCGTATAAAAACAATGATGAGATCCGAATCCGTATCAACGATCAAGATACAATAGTACTGCCTTGTGAAAGTCAGTTGGTAATTGAGGGTACTACTACAAAATCTTCTGCTTTCATCAACAATGCTCCTGCTCACTTGTTTCAAGACATCCGCTATGAACTGAATGGTGTAGAGATTGATAGAACAAAAAACTGTGGTATTACTACCACAATTAAGGGAGCTGTATCCTATGGAGAAGAAGAGTGCAACAGTTTGGAAAATAGCGGTTGGAATATGAATGGTTTTAAAGAGATTGACGGTGACTTCTGTTTCACTATTCCACTTCGACACTTGTTGGGGTTCGCTGAGGATTACAATAAAGTGATAGTTAATGCGAAACATGAACTGATATTGAACCGAAGCTCTTCTAATCTCAACTGTGTAGTTCTCAAAGATCCAACAAAAAAGGTTGAGATTGACATAACCCGTATAGCATGGCGTATGCCCATTATCAAGGTATCTGATAAAGAAAAACTACGTTTGTTGAAGTATGTGGAGAACAACACTCCCATTCCCATTGCATTCCGCTCGTGGGATCTTTACGAGTATCCAGTGTTACCAACATCCCAGAAACATATTTGGACCGTGAAAACAACTACACAGTTGGAGAAACCTCGTTACGTCATAATCGGATTCCAACATTCACGTAATAACGAAGCAGCTAAAGATAAGAGCATCTTTGATCATACCAACTTTTATAATACACGTTTATATCTCAATTCCCAATACTATCCATATGACTCATTCTCTAACGACTTTGAAAAGGGAGTATTTTCACTTTTGTATGAAGCATTCATCAACTTTAAAAGATCCTATTATGGATTGAAGAGCTCCAACGTGCAAATAAACCCACCTCATTTCAAAACGAAAACCCCTCTGATTGTTATTGATTGTTCCAGACAAACTGACACACTTCGTTCAGGCACCGGTGGCACCATAGATATCAAACTGGAGCTAGAGTTTAAAAAGCCTGTACCGAGTGATACCACCGCTTATTGTTTAATTATAAATGACTCTCTCTTCGAATATAGTATTCTTACAAAAACTGTTCGAAAAATAACTTCATAAACTCTATCAGAGTAGTTGACAGGACAGTTAATCAGCAACGCTTGTAGCGACAACATGTATCAGATATCATATTATACTCCATCGATTCCACCCATGCATTTCGAACTTTGCAAGTATATGTATCAAGTTTCCAGCCCCACGATTCCATTTATTAAAACATATTTGAAGCCATCGGATCAAATCAATGGATTACTGGAAGTATGCATTGATATCGCTAATCGGATAACATTGACTAAAGACGAGTGGGACATGATATTTATGGAAAACACCTCTGAAATATCAGAATTCTTCACATCTGGTTCAATTCCTTTACCAAAGCAGCAGCACCAACAACAACAACAACAGCAAAAACAGTTGATCAATTATATAAACCTGTCTGAACATGAAGAAGGAAGAAAACAATTCATCATAATTGACCTTGGATCGAAATCGATGACCATCTGTTGTCAAGAGTGGTGGTGTCTGAATCATTTGCTGAATTGTCTCGATTCGCGTTTACGTCACTTGACAAGGGTAAAAGGTTACTATGAGAACCGTATGAATTTCTTCAGAAAGCGATTCAAGCTCGCCCAAGTGAAAACATTATCTGAAGCCTATGCAATTGTGGAAAATGTTTACGATGAAATGTCGATTGTAGATCAAGAAATCAAATGTTTTGTAATAGATTATTTATTCTTCTCAAGCCTTTTGTAAAATAATAAAATGTATTACTGAGTTGATAACATACTTTGTTTCTCTTATCACAATACCAACCGCCACACCCAACCACAAAAGTAAAATAGTTTAATTTAAATTCATTATTCAAATCAGTCAGTTCGTAGTCGTCCGCAGTTAACATACGTCATCACCACTTGTTTTGTGATTATAGTGCAACATGTACGAGTGTCCTTTTTGTAATACAAAAGTTGAGAATAATCAATTAATTGCTCATTCGAGAACGAAACGTCACAAGTTACTATGTAAACAAGATGCAGGAGATTATTTCATATATGTTGTGAATTCAGCATTCAAGTGTAGAATCGTGAGTTACCGTATCAATGAATCATCAACCGCATTAAACCCGGAAGTTTACCTAGCCGGAGCTGCATATAAAGTTCAAAAACTGCTTAGAATGGAAGTGGAATCAAACAAACACATTAAGGTGAACATTGAACTTTTCTGCACGTATATTATTGCAAAAGGAGAGAATGAAGTGATTAGAGACTTGAAATCATTCAACACTAAAAACATACACTTACAACAATCTTCAGATTTATCTACTTACTATAATGAGGCCTGCGCTAAAATTCTAAAGAAATGTGAAGAGTTTCAAGAAAGAGATAGCGGATGGACATTGGAGAAGATTGAATTTTTAGAGATTAACATCAACAAGTACATTCCGTTAAAGGCTAGCTCTTACATACCGCTTCCAGATTGGATACAACGTAAACATGCATGTGTGAATGTAAAGAACACCGACAATGCCTGCTTTTTCTGGGCTGTAGCAAGCGCCCTTTATCCAGTTGACTCCAACTCGGATCGTCCAACATCATACCCGCACTACGAGACAGTCTTCAAAACAGCAGGAATTAATTTACCAGTATCGATTCAAGGAATCAAACGTTTCGAAGAATTGAATCATATCAATATAAATGTGTACGGAATTGAAAAAAAAAACAAAAATATTGTACCCTTGTATATAACTAAGGCTAAAACTAACGATCGTCATGTCAATCTCTTATTTTATGAAGATGCTAAACATAACGGTAAATCTCATTATTGTTGGATAAAAAACATATCTCGTCTGATACGCTCTCAAATTACACGTAATAAAAATAAATTATTTTTCTGTGATGGATGCTTACAATATTTCACCAATAAGTCTAAACTTGAACGTCATAAGATGTTAGGATGTGAAAAGACTTTAATAGAACTACCTACTCTCGAAGATAAGTACTTGAGTTTCAAAAATGTTAGTCATCAACTTTCTGTACCATTTGTTATATATGCTGATTTTGAATCAATTTTAAGCCCCCTCAAAATGGAGGAAATGAAAAACACTTATTACACTCATGAGCACATTCCTTGTGCTTTTGCATACTATATACATTGTAATTATGATAATTCATTAAGTAAATTCATTACATATCGCGGTGAGGACTGCGTTAAAAAGTTTGTAGATAACATTTATTTGGATGCTCGTTATGTTGCTGATAATTATTCAAATAAAATATCATATGATAAAAATGAAAGCTTTATAATAGATAACACATCCGCTCACTGTCATATTTGTGAGCAACCATTGTTATCGTCAGATCAAAAGGTTATCGATCATTGTCATCTCACAGGGAAAATTAGAGGTGTGGCGCATCAGCAATGTAATTTAAAATACTCTCTACCCAATTACATCCCTATATTTTTTCATAATTTAAGCGGATACGATAGTCACTTATTCATTAAGGAGCTAGCTGCAAGAGATGGTATCCACATTGAGTGCATACCACAGAATAAGGAAAAGTACATTTCATTTAGTCAAAAGTTGCAATTTAAAGATAACGATGATGACAGCACTGAAAAAGAAATAACTATACGTTTCGTTGATTCGTTTAAATTTATGTCCACTAGTTTAGATAAATTGGCGAAAAATCTCTCTCCAGATCAATTTCACATATTATCTGAATATTTTTCAGATCCCGAACAAATAAGTCTTTTAACACGAAAGGGTGTGTTTCCATACGAGTACCTTGACTGTTGGAAAAAACTTGAAGATAAATCATTACCCGATAAGCAATCATTTTACAGCGAACTAACACAAACACATATTTCCGATAATGAATACATGCACGCTCAAACTGTATGGAATAAATTTAACTTAGAAAGTTTGGGTGAATACTGTGACTTGTATCTCAAAACAGATGTCCTATTGCTTGCTGAAGTGTTTGAAAATTTCCGTAGTATTTGTTTGAGTGCATATAAACTAGATCCTTGTAGATACCTCACAGCACCCAGTCTTTCGTGGGATGCTATGTTGAGACAGACGGGAATAAATCTAGAACTTCTCACCGATTATGAAATGATTCAGTTCTTACAGTCTGGGATTCGAGGTGGCATTAGTCAAGTTTCCAAAAGACATGCCCAGGCTAACAATAACTTTATGGATCCAACCGCATACAATTCCACATGTGAAAACAGTTTCATTGTGTACTTGGATGTTAATAATTTGTATGGTTATGCTATGAGTCAATATCTGCCTTATGCAAACTTTGTTTGGTTAACGAGTGATGAAATTATCTCATTCGATATATTAGCACAGCAACCTGATTCAGATATCGGCTACATTTTGGAAGTGGATCTGGACTATCCACAGTCTCTTCATGATTTGCACAATGACTACCCA
Source organism: Amphipyra tragopoginis (assembly GCA_905220435.1). Lineage (NCBI taxonomy): Eukaryota > Metazoa > Arthropoda > Insecta > Lepidoptera > Noctuidae > Amphipyra > Amphipyra tragopoginis. The sequence continues at coordinate 4,476,624 of HG992017.1, forward strand.
TTTTGCGCTGAAACAAAAACACCACCTAATGGTAAAACGAAAAAGCTTTTACTTACTCTCAACAATAAACACAATTACGTTATTCACTATATTAACTTGAAGCAATGTATAGAATACGGGTTAGTTTGTAAAAAAATCCATAGGATCTTATCGTTTCAGCAATCCCCATGGCTTAAGCCTTATATAGATTTAAACACACAAAAAAGAACATTGGCAAAAAACTCGTTTGAAAAAGACTTCTACAAGCTCATGAACAACTCGATTTTCGGTAAAACCATAGAGAATGTAAGGAAACGAGTCGATGTGAAACTTTGTAACAAGTGGAGTGATGAGAAAGGAAATACAAAATGTAAATACGGTGCTGAAAGATATATAGCGCGTCCTAATTTTCATAGTTGTAAGATATTCTCCGAAGATTTTGTAGCAGTGCAAATGAATAAAACAAAAATATTATATAATAAACCTATTTATGCCGGTTTCACTGTACTAGAACTTTCCAAACATGTTATGTATGATTTTCACTACTCATATATGCTGTCTAAATATAAACATAACGTACAATTGCTCTACACAGATACCGATTCTTTCATATATCAAATCACTACTGAAAATTTTTACGAAGATATTAGATGTGACCTAGAGGCTAGATTTGACACCTCTGATCTTCCCATGAAAAACGTTTATAATCTACCATTAGTCAACAAGAAGGTGGTTGGTCTCATGAAAGATGAAACCAATGGTTGTATCATCAAAGAGTTTGTTGGTTTACGTTCTAAAATGTACAGTTATGTTTTACAAAATGATTTGACTGTAAAGAAAAACAAAGGCACAACCGCCGCTATTGTAAGAAAGTTACATTTCGAAAATTATAAAAAAGCACTTGATTGTGACTATGTAAAATATGACAACATGTATACATTTACTAGCGATAAGCACCATGTTTACACGCAAGTTAAGAGAAAAAAAATACTTTCTGGTGATGATGATAAAAGAAGTATTACCGGGGATGGAATAAACACATTGGCTTGGGGTCATTATAATATAATCAAATAAAATACATTGTTTGTTGTATACAGTTTTTTTTATTTCTTTTTAACCCTCCCTTTTAATCTGCATAAAACACTGTGCAATTTTAGACTTTACATAAGCACACCGACTAAACCACTGAACATGTTGCTGCCAAGGATCATCATCATCTTCCCAATCTTTTAAACCTCCACCACAATGAAAACACATGGTCTTGTCTCCGTAACCAGTATAAAAGAAACCAGCATCAGCAAGATCCTCCGGCTTCTGACGCATACGTAGAGGCCAACTTATGAAAGTAAGCAATCGATTTGTTTTTGAACTGAAGCGTGGGTACTGTGGTATGTGACCGCGTTTATTTTCACTCATCAATGAGGTTATTGTTCTGCTGTTCTGAGATAAACCAATACCACACTCATCCCTTCCCTCAGGATCACAATCATCACTTCCTTCCATTATTTTAAAATTTTCACCATCATTCTGCACGTCGTTAACTCGAACAAATTTATGTGTAACCTCATCATCACTCTCCAATAGAAGGTAATGTATGTTTTCAATATTAGATATCACCGAATCTTCCATTCCACTCGCATCATTGTCCTGATGTTTTGATGAATCCGAGTTCGATATTTTCTGAGCAGTCTGTATACTTTTAGTAAATATTATCTCACCACTAACATTCTTGAAAATAATTTCACGAATGCCTTCCACATCAGATTTAACTGAATCCAACATTGTAGGTAATCAATGTATTTACTTGTGTAGCGTAAAGAGATAACAGTAAAATCGAACCGTCACCCAGCAATGGTGAGATACAAATGTAAATTAATACGAGTGTCATATAATGTAAACGCAATGTGTTTATCACAAATCGAACAAATCACGCATTGAATATACTACACGTGACTCTTTTGCTTATCAAAAAAACTGCAACCATCCGTCGTTATGAGAGCAACATACTTGTACAAACCAGAACCAACTCAACGCTGACCCCTACATCCTTATCACCACTGATTGTCGTCATACATTTTAACATCATTACAGCGGCCGACCAGAACCAACTCAACGATGACCCCTACATCCTTATCACCACCACCACACCCCATAGCCACAGAGCGTGGGAAATATTGCAATTAACACAATTCTCAATCTAGAACATACATACGTGTGCGTTCGCGCAGCGGAATGTTGTTGAATTTAAAGATTTTAACTATGCAGATATTTAGTGTATGACGTCGTATAATTGTGTATGGTAAAAAAAAATTTGTGCACGCAGCCATTGTGGAGAAATTCACCAAAAACTGATTCCGCTGGGCGAACGTTGTCCTGGCGGAACTTTTTTTAATCCATAGACTTTAGAAGAAAGGAGATGTGTCCAAAAATTAGTGTGTATTTGTGTGTAATTGTGTATGTATGAATAACATTAGTGCATGCATAAACTTCGGAGGAATTCAAGTTTCCGCTACGCGAACGTTTGGCCATTAGCTAGTTTTCATATAAAGCGCTTACATAGAGAGCTGTAGATTTTTACATACGTTGTTTTGAATTTGTTTATATTTGTTTAAAAATCAGATTTAGAAAAAATCGTAGGGCTTAAAAGATAAAAATATAAACGTAAAATACGCTTATTAGGTCTTAGTTCTTAAAGTATGCACTTTGGGGTCTAGATTTTCACGTTTATACAAACCTTGTAAGTGTCTGCAACATGTTGCCAAGTATCAATGATGTTCCGTTAGTAATTAAAGAGATATAGGACAATTTACCATGAATAGATCACTGTTTACAAAGCAGTCAAATATCACGACGTTCTAAAGGAATTGCATGGTAAAATGTATGCCAATAATTAGTGTATTCATTCAACTATTCACATGCAAAATTTCATGTCATTAAATTCAGTAATTAAAGAAAAACAATTATAATACTGACGAAGCATCGAAAACCTACATAACCCGACCAAGTTCGGATAGCTACAAAAAAGCGGCCGTGCAATATATTTAGGTAACATCCCAAAATTTACAGTATAATACCGGTATGGAATTGGTATAGGTGATAACACAATTGTTGTTTCGATATAATTTATTGGTCATTTATTTTTGTACACCTACTTTTTTAAATGTATTTGACTATGACAGAAAGTAGGTACTATTTACGTAGGTACTTTATTTAAGTATGCGCTTGAGACTTGAGATATAATCTAGATATATTATTTAAAACAAATAAAATTCATACAGCTAGTCTATTGAAGATTTCACGGATCAGGATTCTAACTATAGACCCTAATACATTTTAATCTAACTAAAACCCTATAGTTAGAATCCTGATCCGTGAAATCTTCAATAGACATTAGCTGTATGAATTTTATTTGTCTTAAATAATATATCTAGATTATATCTCAAGTCTCAAGCGCATACTTAAATAAAGTACCTACGTAAATAGTGCCTACTTTCTGTCATAGTCAAATACATTTAAAAAAGTAGGTGTACAAAAATAAATGACCAATAAATTATATCGAAACAACAATTGTGTTATCACCTATACCAATTCCATACCGGTATTATACTGTAAATTTTGGGATGTTACCTAAATATATTGCACGGCCGCTTTTTTGTAGCTATCCGAACTTGGTCGGGTTATGTAGGTTTTCGATGCTTCGTCAGTATTATAATTGTTTTTCTTTAATTACTGAATTTAATGACATGAAATTTTGCATGTGAATAGTTGAATGAATACACTAATTATTGGCATACATTTTACCATGCAATTCCTTTAGAACGTCGTGATATTTGACTGCTTTGTAAACAGTGATCTATTCATGGTAAATTGTCCTATATCTCTTTAATTACTAACGGAACATCATTGATACTTGGCAACATGTTGCAGACACTTACAAGGTTTGTATAAACGTGAAAATCTAGACCCCAAAGTGCATACTTTAAGAACTAAGACCTAATAAGCGTATTTTACGTTTATATTTTTATCTTTTAAGCCCTACGATTTTTTCTAAATCTGATTTTTAAACAAATATAAACAAATTCAAAACAACGTATGTAAAAATCTACAGCTCTCTATGTAAGCGCTTTATATGAAAACTAGCTAATGACCAAACGTTCGCGTAGCGGAAACTTGAATTCCTCCGAAGTTTATGCATGCACTAATTTTATTCATACATACACAATTACACACAAATACACACTAATTTTTGGACACATCTCCTTTCTTCTAAAGTCTATGGATTAAAAAAAGTTCCGCCAGGACAACGTTCGCCCAGCGGAATCAGTTTTTGGTGAATTTCTCCACAATGGCTGCGTGCACAAATTTTTTTTTACCATACACAATTATACGACGTCATACACTAAATATCTGCATAGTTAAAATCTTTAAATTCAACAACATTCCGCTGCGCGAACGCACACCATACATACAGCGACCAATTCTCAACACCAACCCGCCGCCGCCCCCGCACACACACAGCCCCCGCTACGGCCCAGACAAAGCTCCCGCTACGGCCCAGACAAAGCCCCCGCCCCCGCCCAGCCCCCGCTACGGCCCAGACAACGCCCCCGCCCCCGCACAGCCACCGCTCTCGCCCTCACACATTTTAACTAGAACATACACAGCGGACGACCAGAACCAGCTCAACGATGACCCACCAACACCCCCACCCCCGCACCCCGCATCTCGACAGCCATCCACGTCTAAGATACCACAACAATCTTCAGCAGAAAAGATCCACTCCACTAGAACATACACTTACCCCCCACCACCAACACACAACCGGTCCAGAACCCCCATCTCCATACTAAAATACATCAAAATATATCACACGACAACTTTTGCATACATTCTTATCTATGCACACTTCCTGTCTCAACCATAAACATCTTAGCAATATCGACTCACAAGACAACTGAGCCAGAAACCCCATCTTCATACTAAAATAATGAAAAATATACACACGCCAACTTTAGCATTCATCCTTATCTACGCTCACTTCCTGTTACAACCATATTTACACGAAAACCAGTATAACATAGTCCACCGCTTCTAACAAACTACATACCAACAGGGGTCTACTTATACTGGTTTATGGGTGAGCCAGAATCCCCTATATATAGCTACTTATTTGTATTGTATTGTATCTTGCTTTTCAGAATCAGAAGAGGTCTCAACAGATGCGGAGTGACGAATATGGCGACGTATGTGGAATTGTAAATCTTGTGAATAGTAATTAAATTAATTTCTTACATATTTGCAGTCTTTTTTAACCGACATGAAAAAGGATAGTTAATTCAAGTTCTTATATCTAATTATATCATTGGTCTGTACATCAAAATACAATACCTTATCTAAAAAAAACGCCATTTTAAAACATTAGCAAAATTGTACGTTAAATAAACTATTTTGTGAGCAGTGCACAGAATAAAGCTAATTCGTCTGGTCGTCCGAGGAGTTAAAATCTTAATTCATTTATACCAGTTTTCTCTATTCGCCCGCAACGGATGGCGAACTATTTTGCCGCGTTCGTTTGAGCATAGTGTATGGCCCAGTTCATAAGGTATAGCGATTTCTCTTTTAATATTATCCTGCATTATTCTCATTCTATGTCGCACGCTACTGTAATGGAATTGTCATGAATAGTCATGATCTACTATTTTAAAAAGAGTATTTATGGAGTTTCTTGCCGGCTCTTCTCCATAGAACCTACCTTTTGGAACCGTGCACCTAGTTTTGACGTTTTAAAAGTGCCTGTAATCTGGTTTATTTGAAATAAAAAACTTTGACTTTGACTTTAGTATTGTTGAACTTGCTTGTGGCTAATTAAAAACTGCGCGGATCATACGATTTGTGAGGTTAACTTGCGCTTGCTGAGGTCAGTCTGTGGAGATGACCGTTATTTATACGTCGAGACCACTCCGTGCCTTGGAGAGCACGTTAAACTGTCTGTCCTGGGTGTCATACGAATACCTATGACAGTCGTTACAGGGGCCTAATTCTCCTAAAATAAATTGTTGCCAAACGCAATCGAACCACAACCATCAGTCAGTTTTTTTTTTCGAAAATTATGGATTTTGTTTTTTGTGTCAAACAATTTGATAGCTTTTGAAATTGAGAACTGTCTGAATGAACGGTTCGGCCTTGGTTCGGTTGTGATTTATCAAGATTTATTTTAGGAGAATTAGGCCCCAGGTAGTCAGAAGCCCGAAAGTGTGACAACCGGTCTAATTAAAGTTTTAAGATATCGGTATTGACAAGTAACTGGGTTGCGGAGGACTGACGGCAGTCGCTCCGTGTAAAAATACTGGTATTCAGCCGCATGTAGTTAGACTGGAAGCTGACCCCAACACAGTTGGGAAAAAGCTAGGCAGAACGAACGAACTAGACTCTCTTGCCCTTTATCAGTTGGTGGGAAAATAAGTGTACTAAAGTGTGTCTCGGGGCACAAAACTGAGTATCAAAACACAAACAGTCCCGGCACCATTCTTGTCTGGTTTTTGGTAAATAAAAGACCATCTCTCTGCTCTCGTAAAAGGCGAATTAAGGCTGCAATTAACAATAACGCAGCAGCTTCCTTGTGTGCTAAACAACAGCATAAAATCGTGTCGCCGTCTTTAATCAGGGGGCAAATTCTCATATTTAAAAACTTCGAAATATAGTACCAATCTGGTCTCAGTGTCGTAAATGTCACAAATGGTATTCTCCTACACTAACAAATAACATCAAATATGAACTTACTGATTGTAATGGGATCGAAAATAAATCGAAAGTTGATCGAAGCTAAAACGGTATTCAGCTTACATTCTGAATTGACATTACTCCTTAAATAAACGTCAAAACAGATGACTGAAATGAGTCTGTAAGTAGACTAGATTGAGATCATACTTCTTCTTCTCTCATGTCAACACGAGCTATACAAAAATAGCTCATACTAAATCCGGACTAAACTTTAAGAGGAGTAGAAATGCAAATTTTTTGTCAATTCATGAATTAATCTCAATTCGGTCGGAGTTCTATCATAGTGGGTATTCATTACTAGAGTTGGATATTGAACTATAATTTTTATATTAGAAATCTGGGAATTTACAAAATTAAACTGAAAAAATTAAGGAAATATTTAATAAAATACCCGAGTTATAAATCATTTAAAATTGTTCACAAGACAGACGACATTACTACCATCTGACACCTTTATATCTTAAAAACTTCTAGTGACTTGACATCACTCTGTACAATATCCGTTTCGCGTGACAAGGACGGAAAAACTTCTCTATTTTTCATCGATTTTAATTATTTTTCACACACCGTGTCCTTTCTTTAAATACTTTCTGTAAAATCATATTAAATTGTTGTACATTTTTAATAGTAGTCAAGGTATATTGGCATTCTGAAGTGTGGAGTAGTATTTTACCGCTGACTCTTTTAACTTGTACCACTCAGCTAACTTAATTGAGTGTAGTTGAGGAAGCGGTCAGAGAGGCACAAATGCGATTTATCTGTTCGCGAGTCACTCACTGAAGCACTAATGTTTTCACGACTTGCACTTAGATCAACTTAGATACCTACATATCTTTGCACTTTGCAAATCCTAACTTGTCTACATAATTTTTCTTTTAATAACTAACGCGGTGTCTTACGTAGGCGGTTCAAAGCGAACGCGAATTGCGAAGCGATCCGATGCGGTGAAACGCGAATTCAATGCGAAGCGGCGGCTTTGTCCTACGAGCTCGCGAATCGTCCGCTGCGCGCCGCCGCCATTCCCTCTTATGAAAACGTTCAAATGCCAGCCAGTCTACTTCCGTTCAAAAGCAGGCCTGCTTCTGAATCACTAAAAATCGTTCCATGACAGTAAAGGTGAACGACTATTGAACCAAGTTGGACGGTAATGCTTGTTATGCCAGCCAGTCTACTTCCGTTCAAAAGCAGGCCTGATTCTGAATCACTAAAAATCGTTCCATGACATTAAAGGTGAACGACTATTGAACCAAGTTGAACGGTAATGCTTGTTCATGTACGAAAAGTCTATACAAAAAAAAAGGTGAACGGATTTCGAAAACGTCAACGTAGCAGGCCTGCCGCAGGCCTGCTCTAACGATGTCATAGTACAAAAAAGCAAGGCAGTTCAACTTCCAGGCAACTTCTGTCCTGCTTTAAGAGGTCATAGTAAGTCCCCTGTACAGCACCGCATCCAGTTCTCGCGAAAATATCAAGCCAATTGATCGCGTTCGCTTCGCTTCGCGCCGCGCCGCACCGCACTCCACGTGCGTTTAGTCACGTAGGCCACTTCAATAGGTATCGACTGTTTGTTGTTTTCGCGTCGTTTGTAGATCGCTCACGTAGGACGCCGCGTAAACTCGCGCTGTGTGTTTGTTAAGAGGCTCGTTTCTATTCTTCTTCTTAGCGTTTCGATGACAAACTAATTACTACCGTTCTGGGTCGAACATTTGGTTGACTTTATCCTTACGCCGGGAGCAGCAAACACTGCGTTACCGTGCTTCGGATGACAGATCTCGGCGATAAGCGTGAGTCCAGGTATGTGTGGCAGGTACTGAGTTTCACCTCTATGGGTTTCCTGAACACACAAAACGTCACAGTGTGTCATGCGACATAATTCAGAAATTATTTCTGATTTATTTTGTGAGAAACCCTCGATGTTAATAGAGACTACACACAGCGCCGGCTTTAAGGCTGGACTAATGTTTGTATTTGTCATCGTGGTGAAAGGATTGGCCAATCGGCGTTAGTACTCGCTGATTGTTGCCCAGGGTGCGCCAGACGTATGGGGTCAGAAGTACGTCATTCGGAGAGGCTCCTTTCATGCACCCCATTTCGTGGCTATTATAAACCGAGCAGATCATATGATTTGCAAGGTTAAGCTGCGCTTCCAGTTCGTGGATGGGTGATCGTCGACCCATCGAGACCCCTCCGTGTCTCGGATGGCACGATAAACTGTCCCGGGTGTCATACAAATACTTATGAAGCCTGACGTCGACTACAGCCGAAACGCGTCGAATCGAGTCGAGTCGCATTAGTTCCGTGCGAAGACGAATCGAGTCGAAACGGTTAGTAATCGCAAGTCGTTAAAACATAAAATCGCGTGAAAACCAATGCGCGCGAGTTATGCGACTCGGCGCGTCTCGGCGAGTCTGATTGATGCAGTTTTATAGTAAATGTATAGGAGGCGAGTTATTGCGATTCTATTCGACTTGACTCGGCGAGCCTAGTGGACGCCACCCTTTACAGTCGTTACAGGTAGTGAGCAGCCCGAAAGTTTGACAGCCGGTCTAACCTTAGGATATCGGAATTGCCGAGTACCTAACTGGGTTGTGGAGGTCTTATGGCAGTCGCTCCGTGTAAAATACTGGTGTTCAGCTGCATCTGGTTAGACTGGAAGTGGACCTCAACCTATTGGGAAAAGGCTAGGCAGTTGGCTGCTAAAAAGTTGGGGATCCTTACAAAGGCGAGACGGTACTTTACGCCTAAACAGCTGCTCAACTTGTATAAAGCGCAAGTTCTGTCATGCATGGAGAACTGCTCTCACCTCTGGGACGGATCTGCCAAATACCAAATCGATGCACTTGAGTCGATCGACAAACGGGGCAAAAGGCTTATCGGCCACGATGCACTGGTCAACTCAAAGCTCCAGAGCCTTGAACATCGACGCCGAGTTGCTAGCATGTCGGTTTTTTATCGGTTACACTTCGAGGAGTGTGCGATGGTACTGCACAATTTGATTCCGCCTGGCTCTTTCCATCATCGGACTACAAGACGTACGGCAATGCGCCATCGGTACATGGCGGAGATCCCACCCATACGTACAAAGCGTTTTGCGAACACATTCATTGTTCGCACAGCTAAGGAGTGGAATTCCCTGCCGGAGTCTGTGTCAACCTAGGGCAAACTGTCCAGTTAAGTAGGTCCAACTTCGAGAAAGAGGTCAATCGTCGAATCCGACTCGGCTGGGCAGCGTTCGGGAAGCTGCGTAGAATATTTTCGTCCCAACTACCGCAGTGTCTCAAGACGAAAGTCTTTGTCCAGTGCGTGTTGCCAGTGATTAGGTACATACGGCACTGAAACGTGGTCGCTCACAATGGGCCTCATGAGAAGGCTCAAGGTCACCCAAAGGGCAATGGAGAGAGCTATGCTCGGAATTACCCTGCGAGATCATATCAGAAATTATGAGATCCGCAGGAGAACCAAGGTAACCGACATAGTTCGAAGAATTGCCAAACTTAAGTGGCAGTGGACGGGGCACATTGCTCGCAGAACGGATGGCCGACGGGGCCGAAAGGTTCTGGAGTGGCGATCGCGTACCGGAAGATGCAGCGTGGGTAGGCCTCCCAAAAGGTGGACCGATGATCTGGTGAAGGTCGCGGGAAACCGCTGGATGCGAGAAGCACAGGACCGGTCGATGTGGCGATGCTTAGGAGAGGCCTATGTCCAGAAGTGAACTTCTTTCAGCTGAATGATGATGATGATGATATCTAGGATCATAATATGTCTTATTTGACCTCTAGAGTCATATCTTTGCATGGAGCAATGATTCATATTCTGTATTAAATTGTCATATATCATATAAACTGCGTAAGCAGTTTTCACTGAGTTGCAAGAAAGATACCAGTAAGTGATCATTAACTAATCCGTCATTAAGAATAATGTTTCCATTAAATTAATGGCTATTGCATGAACACAAATTAGGTCGTAGTTCGTTCTTCATTTACTAATTTTCATATATTGAAATCACGGGGAGTTTGACACATCAAAAATTAATTTTAATGGATAGTTAATCATTCCATTAAATCTAGCTTCTTGCTATGGACAGAAGAGGTTAATGGAGCATTAACATTCTAATGACAGCATTTAAATTTAATGGACCTTTCTTGCAACTGAGTGTTAGTGTCATATACTCGTATTATATAAACTGCGTAAGCAGTTTTGCATCATATAAACTGCGTAAGCAGTTTTGTGGGGCAATGCATGGTATAATAATATTAGGCTAGCGCAATGTACCTAGCGTTAAGAAATTTTAAGTGAATAAATCATTCATTCATTCATTCATCTATGACTCCTAGATCTATGATCACATGAGTAGACAAACGGAACAGAGACAAAGCTTCTTAAGAACGTGCAAAACTGTTACCTATTTTGGTAGGGATGTCACAATAGTTCAAAACAAATTAAACTAAACATTTGTTCAATAGTTTTATTATTCAGTATGATAGTGTGGCGACATCTATCACGCCACATGCGAACTATCCTGCATCGCGATAACAACATTCGACAGGCAGATAGTATAAACAGGGCGGAATCGTTAAATGTCAATAGACGATTTTTTCGTCTATTTAAGAGATATTTAAAAAGTTAAGGCTATTATCAAAATTAGGCTACATGGAGAGTAAAATAATATAAATAACTTCAGGAAAAAGAAAAGCCAGATATCGAAAATTTTGTATTTCGCTCCCTCCATATATTTAATATAAGAATTTCTTTCAACTGATCATACCAGTCTTACCTTCTTATTCTCTCTGTTCTTTATTGTTAATATGGCGACGGATTTAGCCTTACTCGACTTCGGTCTATCTTAGTCATATTTGTAATAAAGCTTCATATCACCAGATTCAGGAATCTGGTGGTATGAAGCATTATCTAAATCTAACCCGGGATTTCGAACAGAAAACGGACAGATTTTGTAGTTCCAGACTGCCTACGTAATGCGATAGCCTATTACTTTCATGTTTAATAAATAATAATAGTATTGCAACCAGTTTGTTTAACTAATACAAATACGAATAGATCAACGACAATTTTCCTTAAATGGCGCTAAATACCGTCATGAGAAACTTGTGGCTGTATATCAGAACTCCTCTGCCTACGCTTTGACGGAATAGGCATTAGGTTTTCTTTTTATTAAGTAAATAAAAAATCCATAAGAACAACATTTTCTTTGAAGTTGGAGCTCACAGCTTTACTCCGTACTTTTTTTTAGTAGGTAACTTTGTTTTTTTTTCGTTTTCAGCCATTTCAATTGATTAAAAGTTTAAATAAAAAATGTTACCGATTTTGTCAATAGGTACCTAAGAAATATCCATTTCTTTATTGAGTTTTTATTAATTCTGTCATTCAGTAAACAATTATGCACGAAAATAAAATGCAAAAAAATTAGAAGCTTCTTGCCTCTCATGAACAATAATGTCATACTAAATGTACGGAAGTAGGTAATATCAAAATTCTCGATATATGGCAGTTATTTTTCCAAAAATATTTACGTTATTTTAGTTACTAGGCGGCCTAGTTTTGATATTAGCCATAAGTTCTGAAATATTTCCTAATTAGACGGAATAATCGCCTGTTGACACTTAACGTTTCCACCCTTTATACAACCGCCCAACATTGATCGTTGGGCCCGCCAGGCACAAGACTCCGCCTGGTTGGAGGATTCTCCCTTTGGAGGAACACCACACCTCGTTCCTCCACATTGGTGACCCCGACGTGATCTCACTGACAGTGTTTCCATACAGGTGACGTCATTCGCATCCTTCGCAACCTTGGTAGCAACATCATCTCTCCCTCAGCTCAGCATCCATCCTCGTTCCTCCACAATAGAATACTTTACAAACTTACTCTAATAATTTTCTTTTTGTAACTTTTGTTTTATTAATAATTTATTGTTTCTTTTAATGGTGTGGTAAGTTCTGACTCTAACACATAGTTTTTTTAAGTACACAAACTAACGGGAAACGCTCACATGGCATATCTTTACAATCTTTAATACGTTTATAACAATAAACAGGCAAAAATACACCGTGTGGTAGGCCGTGGCCCCATGTCTACGGTGCGGCGCCGTCCGCCGTGAAATGGCGCGGCGCTGTGTGCGGCGACACGGCGCCGTGTACGGTGCACCGCACGTTAATTCCGTGGCTGGCGTAAATATGATATGTCTAAAATTGCAATTTTTCAGGGCGACCATTTAAAGTTTTGACCTCTTCTGGTAAATCGGTAAATTAGTTTAACGTATGTATTTTAGTTGTTTTAAAATATACAGGGTGTTAACGAATTCGTGTAATTCCTTAAAACCATATGATCTGCTTGCTACTGGTGTAGATTGTCCTGGCATGGAAATTAGGCAGATTTAAAAAAAAAACACAGCCGCCTTCCTGGATTTTGACTTCGACCTCCGTTTCGTCATCAGCACCCCCGAAAACCATGGACACGACACCTATGACGCACATTTTGCAAAATTTCACAGCCGCCATCTTGGATTTTGATTTCGACCTCATTTTCGTCATCAGCACCCCCAAAAACCACGGACACGACACCATTGGTGCATATCTTGTAAAATTTCACAGCCGCCATCTTGGATTTTGATTTCGACCTCATTTTCGTCATCATCGCCCCCGAAAACCATGGACACGACACCAATGATGCATATCTTGTAAAATTTCACAGCCGCCATCTTGGATTTTGACGTTGACGTCATTTACATTTGTATTTTACTGAATCCTGTGGTTTAGATTCGATCATTTAGCCATAGGTACCTACATACCATACTTACCATAGGTACATAATTACATATATACCATAGGTACCGCATGAAAAACGCGGCGCCGTGTCGCCGCACACGGCGCCGTACGCGGCACCGTAGACATGGAGCCACGGCCTTACCCTCTTCTTATTAAAAAAAGGATCAGACAGTAAAATAAAGGTACTTACTTGAAAAAGTAATAATCAAATATTTACTTACCTATTGTACTCCTTGGGATAGTTAATGTTTGATATATTTTTATTTTTTCTAGTATTATTCATACACACAGTACAATAAACAACCATTACCAATAATGAAATACCACGTTTTTACATTAAAATATTCAAACTTGCAACAAACAACGTGCGTCGCACTAACCCTGAGATTGTCAACTGGCTGTGCCAGCGTAAACCGGTTTTTTTCAGTCTCGCCGCGTACGCGACAAGCGGCCAGTGGTCACGCACACATACCCCGCGTGCTTGTAGTAGTGCGACCGATTCGCGCGGTTGTATGAAGCTTTGTCTCTGTTCCGTTTATCTACTCATGTGCTATGATCCTAGATACGTGATAGTGTAATAGCACAGTCTACCTATATCTTACTCCTTACAGTCGGTCAACGTAGAACATTGTCACAGAGCAATCGTGCGGGGGGTTGCGGGGTGAAGGGGCGGAGGTTATGTCCCGAGTAGCCATACTGCTACTCGGGACATAAATTCCAGGGCTCGCACTTTTTGATTTCAAATTTGGTTGATATCGTTCATAGAAATTATATTAATTTATTATTGATTATGTATGTGTACCTATTACGAGAATTTTATTATAAAGTCTGTTTACTAATCCAAGATGGCGGCATACATACATTTTCAAATGATTGTTCGTGGGAAGTCATTTCCACGGTTTTCGGGGTCACTGATGCCGAAAATGACGTCAAAATCTAAATCCAAGATGGCGGCCATGAAAATTAGTAAATTAGTCGTCATGGATGTCAAATCCAAGGTTTTCTGGGGTGCGGATGCCGAAAATGAGGTCAAAATCGAAATCCAAGATGGCGGTTACAAAAATGACAAATTCGTCGTCATGGGTGTTATTTCCACGGTTTTCGGGGGTACTGATGCCGAAATTGAGGTCAAAATCCATTTCCAAGATGGCGGCTATTAAAATTTCAATTTAACCATCATGGGTGTCATTTCCATGGTTTTCGGGTATGCTGATGCCGAAAATGAGGTCAAAATACATTTCCAAGATGGCGGCTATTAAAATTTCAATTTAACCATCATGGGTGTCATTTCCATGGTTTTCGGGGATGCTGATGCCGAAACTGAGGTCAAAATACATTTCCAAGATGGCGGCTATTAAAATTTCAATTTAACTATCATGGGTGTCATTTCCATGGTTTTCGGGGATGCTGATGCCGAAACTGAGGTCAAAATACATTTCCAAGATGGCGGCTATTAAAATTTCAATTTAACCATCATGGGTGTCATTTCCATGGTTTTCGGGAATGCTGATGCCGAAAATGAGGTTAAAATACATTTCCAAGATGGCGGCTATTAAAATTTCAATTTAACCATCATGAGTGTCATTTCCATGGTTTTCAGGGATGCTGATGCCGAAAATGTGGTCAAAATCTATATATTATGCAAGATGGCGGCCATAAAAAAATTCAAATTAGCCGTCATGGGTGTCACGTCACATCCATGATTTTCGGGGACGCTGATTACAAAAACAAGATCAATTCTCAAACACCAAGATACACCAAGACCACGTTTTACCTGGCAAATCTCATTTAACTGGTAAATTTTTTTGACCGCCGTTTTTCATCGAGGAATACTTAGGCTTTATTTTCGGCATCAACACCCACGAAAACCATAGAAGTAATAACCATGAATAATAAGTCATTTTCTATGACTCCATCGTGGACATTATGACTCTTACCTACCCCCGCAAGCGTTAGCCACTGCGACTGTAACCTCGACAAAATTTGTAGTTTTAAATATTGTTAGAATATTCCAGGATAAGATGGCGAAACTGCTGCTACATACCTTTGCATTATTTTGTCAATCGTCAAAATTACGCATGCGTGGTTTTCTTTTGCGTGTCACTGTTTCTATAAAACGTTAATTAATTTGGACGTTTGTTTGAAAATGTTTTTGTAATTTATTTTATGTGACAACCCTTTGACAAGTGTTACCAATTTTGACATTTCATAGGACCTGTCAAATGTATGGGCGTTGACCCACTGTATGTAGTAAGTAGGTACACTGTGGTAATAGCATGTAGCCCCCTATCACGTTCGTAATTTGAATAACTTTTAATCGAATCCAATTCGGATGCTGACGGATGGTGGTTCGTTTGGAAACAATGTCGTTACTATATTTGGCCCTCTCTATTCTGTGTTCTATAACTAACAAATAGAATAAATCTAATAAAGTATGCATTCAGGGGTAACCCACCTACAAACGAAAAAATTGCTGCATAGAACCCCACAAAAATAGTGCATCGTTTTTAAAAGCAGATAAAGGTTTTAGAATTCTTCACAAAAAAATAAAAGAGTGAGAGCCAGATTGAAAGCTCTGATACAATTCTTTTATTTTCCAACAGTTTTTATTAAAAACTGAAGTTTGTACGCAGTTGTACGCTTTTAGGGATCCGTGGTTTAATTGAACTGCGATGTTAAATCAAGGCACGGATCCCAGAAAGCTTGCAGGCTTTAGGCTTAGGTGCACTGCAGGCCCACCGTACCCCTGGCCGTACCTCTGGTGATAAGGTGGTTGTTTTAAAGTTTAACGATACCACTGTATTAAGTGATCGTAGTGCTGTGCTGATGTAGATACTAGACGGACAGCAACGCAATTCGAACTCTTTAGTTAAACCGTACATAATACAATTTTTTTCAAGTGCTCGTGCATCTTAAAAAAGAAAAAAGTAAATGAAAAAAAAAAATAGAACACAAAAAAAAAACTTTTTTTTGGTTGCATGTTTTAATATTTTTTTCTATTTTCCTGTTAGATTGTAGATATATTGTATTTAAGATTTGTTCAATAAAAATGTATGAATAAAATTATTAAATTAAATTGTTGTTGTCAGAAGTGGTTTTAACTAGTGATACAACACTATTACCTTGTGGTATCGTTCTACTTTAAAAAACCCACCGTACCACCGGAGGTACGGCCAGGGGTACGGTGGGTCTGGATGTAATTACCACAGGATGGAGGAAAGAGGCTATGAAGCAAATGCAAAGAGGAGCTGGCCCAAGCAACTATGCACTGTGATACCAGCTACGTCCTGACGTCATCATGGTGGGCGTGGCCTTTGTCAGTCTGTCGGTACTCGTCCTGGGGGCTTCCCATGACCTCTTATGAAAACGTTCAAATTCGCCATTCAACTTCCGTTCAAAAGCAGGCCTGCTTCTGAATCGCTAAAAATCGTACCATGTCAGTACTAAAGGTGAACGACTATTGAACCAAGTTGAACGGTAATGCTAGTTCATGGTACGAAAAGTCTAAACAAAAAAAAACAGGTGAACGGATTTCGTAAACATCAACGTAGCGGGCCTGCTCTAACGATGACATAGTACAAAAAAGCAGGGCAGTTCAACTTCCAGGCAACTTCTGTCCTGCTTTAAGAGGTCATAGTAAGCCCCCTGTGCACACTACGTTCGCTCTTTATTTATTATTCCCTTTTTATTTGAATGAAAAAGATGAAGTGTCGTGTGTTATCTTGCAAAAGCTACTCGGATAAACGTTCTGATCCCTTGGATGGCATCGTATTTCACTTATAATTAATTTTATACGTAATTTATCACTTTTGTGACACTAGAGACATCTGGCATGATATAGCTAAACCACGTGTTAGTTATTTAAAATACCCGAAGCTTTTAGTCTTTCCTATTTATAGATAGATGGAAAAATTTTGCGCACGCATACGCACGGCAGCAGGTCGGGCGTCACACTGCTCTCTTGTCACGTCAACTGTATGTAAAAACACAACCGCCCGTTTGCAGCTCGACAGCAGCACCGCTGCGGCACGGCTGCAGCTCTACGGCAACCGTCCAATTTGAAAGCACCCATAGTTCAATCCACGAAGACGCCCCCCACTCTTCGTCAAATTCGCTACAGTACAAGTGTTTATTATAAATGGCTAGTGTTAGTTCTATCGCCACTCAGTTATCTACACTAACATCATGACTACCTGCAACAACAGCACTAAGGGCGACCCCTAGTGGGACTCGGACTCCGGCTTAGGGCGTTGCTGGCGGGGGCTTAGGGGGGGGGGGGGGGGCAGCTTGATGAGAGCTGAATTATCGGTGTGACTGCGGAGTCTGAAGAGACGACCGGCTCTACGACGGGAGAGCTCGGTGGATCGTGACCGGCGGAAGTCGACAAGTTCTGACGTTTCGTCTTTTGTATGAAAATTTCAACTACACTGGACAGCAAATAAACCGGGCCATCTGCTACCTTGGAACTGTGATTCGATTTTCTCAAAAAGTATAAAACTTACAACTATCAAAGTTATACCTACAGAAAGTGCGTTTCATGCTGATTAAAATGACCATAAATTTATTCTAAAGTACCGTCAACTCACATTGTAATCAAGGAACAAACACAATGCTAACGATTTGCTCTGTTTTGACTAGAGTTCGCGATTAGCGTTCTTTTTTACTACAATGAGGGTAGTCGGATATTTCCTATCGTTTGCTCAGACGCGTGTATTTGTGCTACTTTTTTCGGTCAATAATGGATGCGACACCTCAGGAAGCAGCTCAAGCTGTAGCACTACTTCAAGCAGGCGTTGCGCAACGTGAGGTCGCTCGAAGGCTTCGAATCAGCAGATTTTCGGTGCAACGAATTTACAGACGATACCTAGAGACTGGAGCATTCGATCGCCGTCCAGGTACGAGCAGACCTAGGGCTACGTCAGCAGCAGATGATCGTTATATCCAACTTACTGTTCTGCGAAATCGCCGCCTCAATGCAGTTCAAGTCCAACAAAGCCTGCGTGACGAACGCCAAGTGGTCATAAGTTCAGATACCGTAAGAAGGAGACTTGCTGAACGAAACCTGACTCCAAAGAGAGCTGCAACAGGCCCAGCATTAACGGTAACCCCCCGTCGAGCACGACTTGAATTTACTCGAGAGCATAGGAATTGTACGTTAGAGCACTGGAGTAATGTACTCTTCACTGATGAGACCAGGGTGAGTCTACATGGAAGTGATCGACCTCAGAGAGTATATCGTCGCCCTGGAGAACGTTATTCTCAGTGTTGCATCGAAGAAACTTGCTTATGGAGGAGGATCTGTAATGGTCTGGGGCGGCATCTCGTTAACCGCACATACAGCGTTAGTTTTCATCGAACCGGCGGGCCGTACACGTCGATTGACTTCTCATCGCTACATTACTGAAATCCTCGCAGACCATGTGGTACCTTATGCAGGATATATCGGGCAGGATATGCAGTTAATGCATGATAATGCACAGCCTCATGTTGCTCATGTGGTGACCCAGTATCTACGCGACGTCGGCATTCGTACGATGGACTGGCCAGCTCGAAGCCCGGACTTGAATCCGATAGAACACTTACGGGATGAGCTGAAACGTCGCGTTCGAGCCCGGCTACCTGCTCCAACAAGGCTTCCAGAGCTGCGAATCGCAATTGAAGAGGAGTGGAATGCAATTGCTCAAGATTTCATCGTCAGGCTCGTGAGGTCGATGAATACGAGGATGCTGGCAGTTATCCGAGCAAGGGGAGGGAATACTGAGTATTGACCAAAAACTTTTTTTTTAATTTTTTCTTTGTTTCTGCCTTTATTACTTTTTTTCGTTTTATGAATACTAACGATTAACACGACTGAAAAACAACTCGTCTTTGTAAAATCATTAATAAACACTTAATAAATTGATTAATACCAATGAGTTTCCATTCATTTTAATCATCATTAAACGTACTTTCTGTAGATATAACTTTGATAGTTGTAAGTTAAATGCTTTTTGGGAAAATCGAATCAGAGTTCCAAGGTAGCAGAAGGCCCGGTTTATTTGCTGTCCAGTGTAAATGTGACTATGTGACAGCTTTTATTTATGTCCGTCTCTTTCTTGTTTTATAAGAGTGAAAAAGATGGCAATAGCGTAAATTAACGTTTAGTTTGTGCACTACAGAATCGTTAGTAGTAAGAAAGTTCCAATCCTAATTCCACTTGTCGGGAATCCATACCACTTGTATCGACTTACGCTTGACTGTTCTGCTGTCCCGGAATTCGGTCTGTTCCGATATTTTCCGTCGGTACGTGTATGAAATATGTCAGTTTGTACTGTGGACGGCAGGCAGTTTGAAAAACAACACTTTTTTTGTAAAACGTTTAGACAAAACACACCTGTTCGTGTAGATCGGTACAGAAACGACTTTGACATTTTTACAATGGAATTCATGCCGTGAGGTTTAGACAGGTTTTTTACAAAGTTAGTCGGAAAGGGGGTACTAATCCGAAAGGATGTTACCCATAATAATTAATAACTTTTGTTGTACAAAGGACATCTGACAAAATGGACCAAAAAGTAAAGTAGCCGGCAAAAGAAAATTACGCATATATTATGGTAGTACATGAATACCTAAACATTTTTTAATAAGACGTCATTCCTCTAATCTGAGTCACTACATAAGGTTAAAATAGGTATTCAATTTCAGTCAAAACTAAAAAGAATTTGTAAGTGGAAAACCTGTGCCAAACGTTACTTGTTTTTGTTTTAGAGGCAGGTAGCCATGAAGGCCGAAAGATCACATGCCTGCGTGACTACCCTGCTTTTTAATTATCCATGCAACTTCAGTTTCATCGGACGGCTATCCTATCTCCAGTATTGTTATCGTACTGTCGTATCTTAGTATTCTATTACTAAATATATTATGTGTTTTACTTACAAACATTAAGATACTATGTACTGTTAGTTAATATCGTCGTAACGCTTAAATTCTTTCATTTTTTTCACTAAGACCGAACATTTTAACCATAAGTAGCGACTCAGATATCAGACCTAAAGGAAATAAAAAAATGTTTAAGTAGTCATGTACTATCATAATATGTATACCTATATACTTTTCTTTGGCCGGCTACTTTGGATTTTGGTCCAAAAATGTATGAAGCATGTCAGATCTCCCTTTTTTCGATTTTTTTTTCGACAAAACTATGTTTTTTTTCAAAACAATGAAAATTGAACTTTCCAAGGTACGGAAACCTTGGTGTGCGAGTCCGACCTGCGCTTGACTGGTACTTTTATTTACATTTTATAATTAGACTTGGCCGCGTTTGTGTCGCATCTGTTGGTAAGCGTAGACAAGGTCTAAGATAGAGCACACGAATCCAAATAATAAACGAACACACAAACGAACTGCGAGTTTATTAAGTACTACAAGATATCATTACAAGATTGGTGTCATTACAAGGATTAGTACAACCATTTAAAAACACTCATTTTGCCACGCACATAAAAAAAACATAATAATTGAGGGTGGCCTATCGGGAACGCAGGATTTAATTTTAAATTTATAAATAGGTAGTTTATTTTATTTTTTATTTTTATTCATTTCCAAAGAAGACAGGTTGAAGTTAATTAAGGTAGTTATACAATAACAGCCAAATGGCCACCGCGGCTGTGCTGGCATATCATGACTCTTTGGACCACATTTTCGAACGCGTTTTCTAAGACAGTTGGCTCAACTGATGCAATTACGAGTTGGATTTCTGATTTTAGTTCAGGAACTGTTTGCGGGTTGTTAGCATAGACCATGGACGTAACAAAACCCCATAGAACAAAATCACATGGCGTCAAGTCGCTAGATCTGGCCGACCAATTGCAGTCGGCATTTCTGGAACTCACGCGACCAGAAAAACTTTGTCCCAGCACTTTTTCTTTGAAAGCACATATTCTCGAGGTACATAACATCCAAATGAGCCCACAAAATGTTAGATACCATGGCATGATATAGAACTCCATTGCGATATCGTGATTGTGTGTTTAATCACCTCTTCAAATGTGATCAAAGGCCTGGGTATGCCAGCACAGCTGCGGCGGTCATTTGGCCATCAGGAATATGTATTATTCCATATTCAATATCAAACCACCTTTAGAAATAAAATAAAAAAACTAAAACCAATATTATTCTATGTTTAATTTTAAAATCAAATCCGGCGTTCCCGCTCGGCCACCTTTTATGTGTAGTAATGTTTCCAGCTCACTAATTTGCGGCATATATGTACGTATGCATAACACTGATTTTCAGCTGGTGTCTACCATTTGGACAAACATATTTAGATACACGCGTAGGACTTATAAAAAAATGAAACAATAGTACAAATGATACGACATTAAGAAAGCAATCGGTTGATCAACAAACATAGAATCCACTTAAATTAGCTTTTAGGAAAAATTATAACACCTGCATATAACTGGCCGGACAACATTCCACACGACACTGTCTGACGGATACACAAATCTGCTATTATATTATTATCATTAATATTCCGTTTATTCATTTAAATTACATACAAAACATAATTTTTAAAATGTTCTATAAATAACATTTAAAAATATCCTACCGACATCGGAAACAGGGTCTAACCTACCGGCGGTCAGGGTCTCAGAGAGAGGAACTTCCTAACTATACGCATCGTGTCGAGAAGTACCGCTTTCTGTATCAGGCCCTTGATCCAGCCGCCCAACGAGAACTATGAAGCCATTGGCCTCAACTACTATCGGCACAATGACTGTTAAATCAACATCCCACATGGCGACAACCGGCTTTCACAAGGTTCTCGTCATGCGGGACAGTGATATCAACAATCAATGTGAGATGCTCTGATCAATGTATCACCACTATGTCATATCGTGGGTGCGTATACAGACACAAATCTCACATACACAAACACCCAGACCCGAAACAATCATATGTAGGCCATACAAATTTTTGTTCTGTGTGGGAATCGAACCCACGAACCGTAGCGCAGAAGCCAATCGCTTAGCTACTGCACCAAACGAATCGTCATTGATTGATTGATTTGATAGCATGATTTTTTAAGGTTACGTACCCAAAGGCCTCCGTCCGTCCGTCCGTCTATCATCAGGTTGTATCTCATGAACCGTAATAGTTAGACAGTTGAAATTTTCACAGATGATGTATTTCTGTTGCCGCTATAACAACAAATACTAAAAAACAGAATAAAATAAATATTTAATGGGGCTCCCATACAACAAACGTGTTTTTTTGCCGTTTTTATAGCTAACTAGCTTTTGCCAGCGCTTCGCTCGCGATAATTTATGATAAAAAAAAATTTACACTACTAAAGTTTTTAAGCCAATTTTTGATACCTTGGGTTACGTTATTGTAATTTATTTAAGGATCCCTATTTTTAGCTACTAAAATATAGCCTACAGCACTCAGGGATAACGTAGCTTCAAATTGGTGAAAGAATTGTTGAAATCGGATAAGTAGTTTCGGAGATTACCTCCTACATACAAACAAACAAACAAATTCTACCTCTTTTTAATATTAGTATAGAAGTATAGATGGTACGGACCTCTTCGTGCGCGAGTCCGACTCGCAATTAACCGGTTTTTTTAAATCGGCATTTTTTTATGATTAGAAGTACGTCTTGTTTACATCTTTTCAGTTCTTATTTTTTTATTATCCAAAGTATTCTTATAAATAGTTTGCAGTAATGTGAAGTATTTAAGATTAAAATAATACATCATTTAATTCATGACTCATACATTAACATAAATTAAACTCTTTTTTTTTTCTTTAACGTTGGCAATGCTAAGTATGAAGTTTTTTGTCTTTAATGAATAATTTAACGAGAAAAAGTTGTGCGGTTTTTGTAAAAAACCCTTCAATTGATCCATAGTCTAGCCTACCACCTGTTAAAATTATATATTAGGTATATAAGGAATGCAAAAAAGTTTTGAGCATTGAAGTACCTAGTAACCTACCTACTTACTATATCTAGTACCTAGAGAAGAGTGGAGTCATAATATAATTCTGATATTTATCACTTTCAGGACATATTCCTCACAAATTTTTGTGCAAAAAACTCTCGCCACAGTTCTCGATTGCCCCTAACTATTGGAAGATATAAATCGATTGCTATTATTTGTATGTTACATATTAATGCACGTGCGGCGGCTGGTAGTACCCGTAGTGAATCCCATATAACATTGGGTATCACTATGACGCCACTAAACACGAAAATCAACGTCGCTATGTAAAAGCGACGCCATTTGTGAGTAGCTGTACCCGTGCTCGCGTTAGAACAACAGAACAGAGAACTTACAACTTTTATATAAATGATCAAGTTCATAAAAAAAGGTATCAATGCAATTCCGTAAGAGATAGCCCAAATTATTGTATGTTTCAATTCAGAATTCAATTTTCCCGTTTCCAAGTTACTTACAGTCACTACAAATAAAAGTATGATAATTGTTATCACTGGCATACCCCAAGCAAAGAGGATACTCTTGAGATATCTCCTTTGCGTATTTACATTGAAGACTTTAACAAAATCAACGTAAAACATGTAACATATAACCACCATCCAATAAATGTACATTAAAATAAAGTATATACACATAAAATAATATGCAACTGAAGACCAGCGTCCATTCGTAAAAAGATGAAAAATAATAAAAATGTCACATATAAAACTCGTTAACATTATATTTATGAAAACATAATTTTTGAAATGTCGAAACTTCTTTAATGTACACCATGACGTCACTCCGTAGATGAACGCAACAATAGTCAGCACAAACACAAATACCCGAAAAGTTAACTCAATAAATATCGCTTGTGACATCTCTCCATTACTCACAGTAGAGTTGTTGATGCGTGCAGAGTCGTTAACGCTGGTGTTGTTGTCAAACATGGTGAGTGTCGCGGGCGCAGATCGGCGCGCGCGCTGTTTTGCAGAGCCGAATCGCGTCCACATCAACACGCGTCACAAAGCAGATTCATTCAAACCCCAAACAAGAATGCAATTTATTTCAATAATATTAACATTTACGACGATAGGTCACCGCAGGGTATACTGACTACTTCTTTTATTGAATAAATAAACAAATAAAAAAATTATGAAGCAGTAAATTCTGTATATTCCTTCGACATACTCGTAGCCGTAATTTTTGTATACTAATATTCAATATAATATGTAGTTAGTTTATTAATATTTCGATAAAATGAATTTGCGATGCGTTGAATGTTCGATCAAATAAACATTCGATATTTTGAACGTTAGATCTAACAAACATTCGATATTTTGAACACTCGATGTATTGAGTGTTCGATTTATTGAATGTTCGATTTATTAACCATTCGATGAAATTAACGTTCGACTATTTGAACATTCGATTTATAGTGTTCGATCAATTGATATTCGATGTTTTGGCATTCGATATGGCGTAGTACACCCCTACTGCGGACGGCGCTGAATATGCTGCAAAGATGGTAAGATATTCATTTAGTATTGTGCCCCCAACATGGACAGTTCTATGTGCGATATTTTTATCGTTACGCTTCTTGCAGAAGAAATAGAAAAAAATTAACGTAAAAACTAAAACGCAAACGACAGTGGGTAGACCCACTTTGGAGAAATAGAAGTTTGTTTGGAGAATACGCCACATTGGTACCCTAAATAAAAGAAAATAATGTTAAATTTAAAGAGCATTTTCGGATGAATATTGCAAAATTCAACAAAATTGGGAGTCGATAACCATCCGTGTACAAAGCTGTTCCGCCGCGTTCGACGCTGAATGCGGCGGAACAGCGCTGAACGCGGCAGAACAGCTCTGAACTCTATCTATAGCACTCGTATGATAAAAACACATTTGTCCTCATTTTATACTTGTTTACCGCGAAAGCAGAATAGACGCGGAAAGCTGAACGGATGCGTACGCGTCTCCATACAAAATCGTTGTTTTTATGGACGTAAACTGAATATTAAATGTACTTTAGTGATGTCCCGAAACCCGGAACAATTTTCACGAAAAAAAATTTTGTCGTATGGAAGTCTCCAGTTTTTGTCTCTGTTCTTTGAAGTTTAGGTAAATTAGCTCACCTTTTTCCGATCACTGGTCATCACTGAATTGATACTTTAAGTTGCCCGCGGATTAGTACCCCCTTTCCGACTAACTTTGTTTATAATTAAAAATCTGTTGTACGTATTTATAAACCGCTAGTGTTGTTGAAAACTTTTCCTAAAACCGTATTGCTAAAATAATGCTTGTCCATCTAAATAGCAAGAGAAAGTTTTTTTTTCATTCCCCCATCTCGGAAAGAGTATTTTTGCTCTTCGATATCTGAGTGCAAAAGCCGTTGTTATCCGCTAGAGGATAAAGTAAATTGAATTTAGAACATCGTGTGCACCAAGTTTGTGAATTCAAAACTTCATTAAACCGATTTACTTCTACCTCCATGGTGCCGAATTTATCATACAACCTTTTTTAATTTGTTAAAACTCAGACTCGGAACCTTCTTGGTGTATTACTTTTTATTTAATTTGCTTTACGCGCGCCTGTTTCTTTTCACGTCTTAATGTTAAAAACTTAGGTTAAAAACAAGAAACTTGAAAACAAGTGAAAAACCTAAAATGAGTGATTCTAGCGACGAGGAAGTTTGATTCTTTACATTAAGTCATTTCCTCGCTGAGGTGGGATGAAAAGTTAAGTGTTGCACTCGAGTGCAAAGATTTTTCACCTCGTGCTCTTTTGATTCCCTCGCTAACGCTCAGGATTCAAATTTTTGAATCACTTGCTGCGCTTGTGATTCAATTTTAGAATCCTTCGCTTGCTCGGCCATCAAAATTGAGCACGCGGTTAAAAAGCAACTTTGCACTCTTGTATAACAAATAACTTTTTTTTTTTATAATTTTATTTGTTCTCGTTTGTGTTGCATCTATTGGTAAGCAGAGACAGGGTATAAGATAGGGAACACGAATCCAAGTAACAAACAAACGAACTCTTTGTGATTTTATTAAGTACTACAAGATATCATTGGTACAACAAGGATTACAACCATGTAAAAACACACATTTTTCCGCATGCATAATATAATACTTACAAATAGCATACAAAAAAAAACACAATAATTGAGGGTGGTCTTTCGGGAACGCACGATTTAATTTTAATATTATAAATAGTTACGTTTATTTTAGTTTAGATTGTTTTATTAATTACTTAAGAATATATTGAAGTTAATTATGGTAGGTATACAATATCAGCCGAATGGCCGCTGTCTTTTTCTGAGGCGAAGGGGTATGCCGGACTCTTACCGGCTAAAAACCCACGGTGTTCCTTCTCCTGACCCTTGGCCGAGGTCGCGGGATTCGCAGCTGCATGCACCGCAACCCCGGCAGGCCTCGGTTCGCCAGCCCCTGGCAGACCTCTTCCTCTGTGGGGCCTTGCCCCACGTCCTCCTGAGAGGCGCGCACGGAACACAGCGCGCCGCCTTTTCGGGCCTGTTACTGGTCGGGCGACGGGTCCCCTAACCTGCCGCCCGCAGGCCACACGCTACGGTGGCCGGAGATCGTCGCGCGCCCTCCGGCGCCCGGTGCGTCTTGCGCGGGAAGGGAGAGTGGCAGCTGCCTCTCTCTCCCTCTCCACTCCCTCCTTATGGCCGCTGTGTCTGCGCTGACATACCACGATTCTTTGAATCACTTATTCGAACCCGTTTTCCACATTAATTTTAGCAATTACGCGTTGGATTGTTGATTTTAATTCAGGAACTGTTTGTGGGTTGTTAGCATAGACCATGGACGTAACAAAACCCCATTGAAAAACATCGCATGGCGTCAATAAGGGCGACCAATTGCAGTCGGCATTTCTGGAAATCACGCGACCAGGAAAACTTTGTCCCAGCACTTTTTCTTTGAAAGCACATGATTTCAAGGTACATATCATCCAAATGAGGCGACAAAAAGTTAGATACCATGGCATGATATCGAACTCCATTGCGATATCGTGATTGTGTGTTTAACACCTCTTCAAATGTGATCAAAGTGTTGGGTCTGCCAGCACAGCTGCGGCGGCCATTTGGCAGACATCATACTCCATAATAAATCTCAATCTATCTTCTTTATAAATTATTAAAAAAATCGTAAACAATACAATTTATTCTTTGTTAAATTTTAAAATCAAATCCGGCGTTCCTGATCGGCAACCTTTATGTGCAAGGGATTCAGCTCAATATTTTCTATAGCTATAAGCATAGCACTCATTTTCAGCTGGTCCCTGCCATTTGAACAAACATATTTAAATAAAGGCACACAAAAACTTATAAAAAATAAACAAAAGTACTAATGATACGACATTTAGAAGGCAATCGGTTGATCAACAAACATTGAATCCACTTAAACTAGCTTAAAACACAAATTACAACTTGACACCATATACCTGACCGAACAACATTCCACACGAAACTGGCTGACAAGGATAAACAAGTCTGGTGAACTATTATTACCATTAACATTACTATTGTGTCATTCCGTAGTTTCGTGGAAAAAGCATTTATAAAGAAAAAAAATAACAAGAAAAAAACATGCCTACAGTCCGTTTTTTAATCTATGAGACAAAATTGACAGGCACAAAAAATGTCAAACTTATACATTTTAGGAACAGTATTTCCAAATTTGACGTTTCGTCCCTGTCAATTCAGTCTCAGGGATTAAAAAACGAACTTTAGTGGATATAATATCACACTAAAATTAGTATAGCTAATATTACACTTGTTTCAGTTAGTCTTCAAAGTAAAAAGAAACTGCTTGTAAAATAATTCCTTTCTGTTTCTAAATAAAGCTTACAGTGGGTTTTTTAAATGTTTATCTGTCTACATTCGAATTGACGACTTTAATTAATACGTAATAATAAAGCCAAATTCATGATATTGTTCCTATTTTACTATCGATCCGCTAATGTTTTCAACTACAAAATTATAAAAGAAAATGTTTAAAAATGTTATTCATCTCCACTTTATTACCATCCGTTCCTTCCTATTGTTTTGCGGGAAGGTGAACGAAAGATTTTTTTATTTCACGGATCGGTACCTACAAGCACGAAACGGAGGAATGAACACTTTCGTGCAAATTTGAATATACATAACATACATAACCAAACATACACAATATTTTTCTACGTCCATCCGAAAAACACCTAACTACCTAGTGTATTACCTAGAGTAGAGTGGAGTCAAAGTCAAGTATTTTTTATTTCAAGTAGACCAGATTACTGGTACTTTCAATAGGTCAACACTAGGTGTTCGGTTCCAAATAGTAGGTCCTATGGAGAAGAGCTGGCAAGACACTCCATTAATAAACAAATAACTGGTTTGACAAATTTCGTTAGAGCAATGTAAGAACAATGCAGATTAATGTACATCCGGTTAACAATATAAAAAGTAATAAGAAAATTAGCCTTTTGAAACGATTGCAATAGCAGTTACGAGCTGACCAGTCCCAACAGACAGCACCCGTTCCCGAGCATGACGCATACATCGGCGTCGCTCAGCTCAAACATGTTGCAGGAAACCTATCGAACCAATGCGCCACCATCAGCAGGACATTTTAGTGAGCATGACAGACTCATACCCATAGACATTATATGGCAGTAAAATATTAACAATTCAAGTGTAACATTATTTTCTGCATGATCCTCACATTTTACAGCTTTACGTAAAACGAATAATATTAATACTTGTTAATTAATAATTGTGAACTGCGAGTTATTACAGAATTTTCAAGACATATTCCTTGCAATTTTTTGTGGAATCATGCTCGCCACAGTTCTCGATTACCCCTAACTATTGGAAGATATAAGTCGATACCTATTATTTGTAAGTTACCTATAAATACACGTGCGCCGTCTGGCAATACATATATACCTGCATTCCATATAACATTGGGAATCACTGTAAAAACTGTGAAAATCAACGTAGCTATGTAAAAGCGACGCCAGTTGTTAGTAGCTGTACCCGTGCTCGCGTTAGAACAACAGAACAAAGAACATACAACTTTTATGTACATGATCAAGTTCATAACGAAAGGTATCATTGCAAGTCCGTAACCGAAATAATAACTTATTGTATAACTAGTTGTATAACTTATTGTATAATTTGTTGTATAACTCGTTGCCATGAAAATTGCATTCCCTCCAAATATACCTATGATAGTTATTATCACAGGCACACCCCAAGCAAAGAGGCTACTCTTGAGATATCTCCTTCGCGTATTTACATTGAAGACTTTAACTATATCAACGTAAAACATATAACAAATAACCACCAACCAATAATTGTATACCACATTAAAGTATGTACTTAAAAATGAATATGCAATTTGATGCCAGTAACTACTTTTACTTATAAGTATAAAAACAGTACTCAAATTTAATAAATACGCTAAAATAGTATTAATGAAAACATAGTTTTTGAAATGACGAAATTTATTTATTACGATCCATGACGTCACTCCGTATGTGAACGCAGCCAGAGTCAGCACAAACACAATTACCCGCACAGTTACAATGTACACAATAAATACCGTTTGTGATATCTCTCCATCACTCACAGTAGAGTTGTTCGTGCGTGCAGAGTCGCTAACGCTGGTGTTGTTGTCAAACATGGTGAGTGTCGCCGGCGCAGATTAGCGCGCGCTGTTGTGCAAAGCCGAAAAGCGTCCACACCGACACGCGTCACAAATCAGATTGATTTAAACCCAAAACAAGAATGCAATTTATTTCAATAATATTAACATTTATATGACCTCGGCGTGACCTATCGTTATAAGGCTGATGCATACAGGCGCGACTCTTTACATGATCAAGAGCGATGCGTTCGCCAGACTTTCAGGAAGGAAGTCAACCTCAACTTGTCCCACGATTAGGGCTACCATCCGTCCGGATTTGTCCGGATATGTCCGGACTTCTAGACTTTTGTCCGGACTTTGTCCGGCTCTTTAATTTGTCCGGATTGTTTGGCTTAGATGGAATACTAGTAATGAAACTTACTTATGTAATATCGAATAACTTTTTAATCTTTATTAACTTCTCATTCATCTAAAAACTAAATATAAATCTTTAACAATCAACATATCGATATCAAACAATAAATCTTCGTATGTTTGCATTTTGGGACTAAAATGTCCGGACTTTTATTAAAATGTCAGGCTTTTTGTCAGGACTTTTCAAATTTCTAAATGGTAACCCTACCCACGATGTCACTAACATTATAATTCCACATTCTCTTGTGCACCAAACTAAACATAATTTAGGCTATTGCCATCTTTTTCACTCTCATCAAATAAGAAAGAGACAGACGTAAATAAGAGCTGTCAAATTTAGTTGAACTAAAATTTCCATATAGACAACAGTACCCCAAGTGTGAGCTTTTTTCGTTAACTACTGTAGTTGCGTCACGACAAAAATGTATGAAAATTTAGGCTGCGTCTCTAGGCGCACCGTTCAATTAACGCGCGAATATTCATTAGTGAACGGTGCGCCTAGAGACGCAGCTTAAATTTTCATACATTTTTGTCATGACGTAACTACAGTAGTTAACGAAAAAAACTCACACTTGGGGTACAGGTTGGAACGTGTCGACTAAAAACACGGCGAAGTTCAAGGCGTAAACTAATTTGACATCTCTAACTTAGTTGTTGTCTATCACCGTCCTTTTCTCGCGCTATCTGTTAGTAAAAGATAGAAATTCTCTAATTTGAGTTTAATTGGCGAACAAGAGAATTGGCACTGGTGGAGCAAACGGACGGAAAATATAGATGCGGAGCGGATGCGAAGGAGAAGGGCCTTGTTCGCAGTAAATGCTATAGAAGCCTTATAATAGCAAGCACATGCACTTACCAGCAAACCAGCCAACTCGCAACGCCTTTATTTGCTGCAGACGGCAGCTTTTCTTGATGGCGAAAAGTCTTTGCACGCGCACAGCGATTTACACGACGGGAAAAGGCGCGCCTCCCGATGTAGGTTTGCACTCGCGAGCGGTAATACCTGAATCCCTGGTAATTCTGAGACTCAGTAGCGGATTATAATAATGAAAATTGACGGAGAGCTGACAGCGCGTCAAGCAGACATAAAGCGGAGAAAAGTTCTGGTGACATTTGAATTTAAATTATTTGAAAAGATAGCGTTGTTTTCTTCGTCCTGGACACTTAAAGGCGAAGTCATCGGCCTAGTTCAATGATTCGTCCATGTGCCCATAGAGGTAGCAACTATAAATTTTACTGCGAACAATACGACGCGAACAGGCACCATTAACTTTTTATTCGACATTATAATATTAATATCTATACTGTTGGCAACATTGGAAAAATGTGTACCACAGGTTAAAAAGAGCGGCACGCGCATGCGCTCTAGGCTAGTAAGTAAAATAACCGCCATTCAGGAACGTCCGATATTTTTGCTATTTTCCCTTTTTATGATTAACTTTGTTGTGTTAACTTAATAACTGATTGTGATTCAGTGTCTATGTTTTTAAAATAGTACCTTTAGTTCAAGGTGTAGGTACAAGATCAGAAGTGGGATAGGATCTTCGTGATTCTATCTCACGTGCCCACTGATTTGTTTTGTAACACAACATGTAAAGAATATCGGACGGTGCTCAACATGATTTGCATCGACTGTAATCATTATTAGTGGTCGGAATAGGAATGGCCGAGCTGCTGAGTTCACGATGCTGAACGAGGGAGGGAGTCCGAGGACGGCCTCCTGTCAGGAGAGGCCGTGTTGGCAACATTGGAAAAATGTGTACCACAGGTTAAAAAGAGCGGCACGCGCATGCGCTCTAGGCTAGTAAGTAAAATAACCGCCATTAAGGAACGTCCGATATTTTTGCTATTTTCCCTTTTTATGATTAACTTTGTTGTGTTAACTTAATAACTGATTGTGATTCAGTGTCTATGTTTTTAAAATAGTACCTTTAGTTCAAGGTGTACAAGAATACATATAAAAGGAGAAGCTGACTGACTGACTGACTGATCTATCAACGCACAGCCTAAACCGCTAGGGTTAGAAAGTTGAAATTTTGACGGTAGGTTCCTTTTATAACTTAGGCATCCACTAAGAAGGGATTTTTAGAAATTCAACCCCTAAGGGGGTGAAATAGGGGATTTAAGTTTGTATGTGAGTACGTCATTTTTGAAGTAAGACGCATGAAATTAAATGTTAAGGTTTCTGGTTAGAAATAAAGCTACACGTGTTTCAGCGTTTTTGAAAATTCAACCCCTAAGGGGGTGAAATAAGTGTGGAAAGTTTGTATGAGAAATCTGTTACCTACTTTTGAAGTAAGAAGCATGGAATTAAAAATGTAGGCTCTTGGTGAGAAATAAATATACACGTGTTTTTGGGTTTTTGGAAATTCTACCCGTAAGAGGTGAAATAGGGGGATGAAAGATTTTTTAGATTTTTGACTGCACCAAACAGGGGTCTTAACGAGGGCTCAAAATTTCACGCAAGCGGAGCTGCGGGCAAAAGCTAGTGAAGTATAGGTACCTACTTTAGTTAGTAACAATATTTTTATGGTTTTTTAATCTTCGTCCAAGCCTGTTCCCAACTATGTTGGGTTCAGCTTCAAGCTTAAACAGATGCGGCTGAACACCACTATTTTAAACGGAGCAACTGCCATCAGTCCTGCAATGCCGATATCGCGAGGTTGAACCTGAAGCCCAATTCTCGTAATAAATTTGAAGTAAGACTGAAGGTTGATTCAAGATGGTCCTTGACGAAGGTCGGACTGAAGACCGAACTGAAATTAGCTTAGGTCTGACTTGGCTAGTTTTCGTATATGAATTATATTATAGCCTTCATAAGTTCTAAAGCTGTAAGTTCTTATTTTATTCTTCCGATTTGGGTTGCTGGTAGAAACTAGCCATCGAACATAGGGCTCTTCCATGATTGTTTTAGTAGATACTTAATAATAACTCGTATATGAGAACTAGCCAAGGCAGACCTTAGGCTTCAATATATTATCCTAAGTTATAAGAAGAAATTATATTTTAAGTTGTTATAAAATATCTTGTTGTTGTAAATCAATTTCAGGACTGACAATTGAACTTGGCACCCATTTAGATATAATTTCTTTTGTCGTTGAAGTCAACAACCAAGGCATATATCATAATATTGAACTTGGCTGTCATTTCACACTTATGTTTTTGATGGAATAATTATATTACTGGATTAAGTTTAGTGAAATAATTGTAGGAGTGTAGTGCAGGGGTGCGGCGGAGGCGGCGGCGGGGGCTTCTTTGTGTTTGTGAACCCCTAGCCTTTTTATGATCATCACCCCGACACGGATAGGTTAGGTTACTTTAAACCCTGCAGACAGAAACAGGAGCCCCCCACAGCGGGGCTCCATGGACTCTGTTTCGGATACCCAAACAACCTTAATCTTTCTATAAGCATCTTCCGATATATGATCATATCGCCAGGCATATGATCGTTTAACGGCTATAACCATGTTACTGCGACAAATATATTGTTTTATTTGATTCTGTGATAGATTTATGATTATTTAACTAGATTAGTTTAGTCAGATAACCATATTACTAGATTGCGACCGTAAGATAGTAATGAAACGCTTTCGTATAACTATGTTACGGTATATAATTATATCCCTAGGGATATAACTATCTTACGGCTTTATCTATCCTACTGCGACACACACACCGCGCCTGTGTGAGAGAGTCTTAATACAATATCTATTTAATTTAAGACTTTGTCTACAAAGCTTCTTTTTTGCTACGTCTGATAACATGCACTGGATCTGTGGCTAAACCTGATTCACAACATTTATTAAGCACTGGATTCAAATCAGGCATTAATATAGCTAACATCTGTTTTTCTTTTTAATTATGCAATAGGTATCTTCAATCAATAACATTTTTTTTTTTGGTTGTGTAATCTTTAGAGCCCAAATACACGTCCGATGCTTGCCTCCGACAGTCGGTTCCGATAGTCTGATCAGACTATCTGAAGGCCTCCGCGTCATACATTTGTTTGAACATGAATTACACGTACGATCAGACTATCGGATCGGATGTCAGAATCGTAAGCACCATAAGGGTGTAGTCGTCGTCCAAAAAAAATCGGACACGAGAATCGTACCTACGTGTATTTCATGAATCCGATCAGATAGTCGAATCCGGCTCCCGGAAGCAACTATCGGACGTGTATTTTGACCCTTACATTCGTACATTAAATTATTGTAATTCTATTCGCGCTCGCATTTAGTGTATCCCTCATCGTAAAATTTATGATTAGTTAAGGTTTACTCACGTCCACAGGATTGTCCGACTAGTTTCGGAATTATTCGATTCAAGACGTCGCCTGTGTTCATGTCGCCTGTGTTGAGAGGAGCTCGTGGCTAAATAATTACAGCCGCATAGACCGATCTTCCGGGTTAAGCCACGCTTGCCGAGGTTGGTCTGTGGATGGGTGACCATTTACCATAGCGAGTTTCCTCCGTGCCTCGGAAAGCACGTAAAGCCGTTGGTCCCAGCTGTCATTTGTAGATCTTTGACAGTCGTTACTGTTGGTCAGAAGCCAGAAAGTCTGACAACCAGTCTTACCAAGAGTATCGTATTACCCAGTTACTGGGTTGTGGAGGTCTGATAGGCAGTCGCTCCATGTAAAATACTGATATTCAGCTGCATCCGGTTCGACTGGAAGCCGACCCCAACATAGTTGGGAAAAGGCGAGGCAGATGATGATGACGTCGCCTGTGTTCAGCTCATGATTAAGGGCTCCGTTTGGGTCCGAAACTAGTCAGGCAATCCTGAAAAATGCACGTAAGTACAGTGGCGGCGTAAAGGGGGGCGGTGAGGGTGGTCCTCCCCGGGTGCCAAGCTCCGCGGGGTAACAGTCCGCGCCCGCGGAAGGTCACTGTCACGCACTTTGACTAAGATAATTACAAAGTGATTTTACATCATTTGTACAGCGTGCAAACCTGCGAGCTATCATATTGCAACGAACCGCCAACGCCCTGCGCTCCCTCTCCATGTCTGCATCATCAGAGAGATCCTCTGTTACCACATGTCCTAGGTACGTGAAGCGAGATACTTAATTGAGATTTAAAAATAACTTTAAATAAAAGTAAAATCCGACTTCAAAAAAAAAAGAGGAAAATAATTACCATAACCATAATATAAAGTTAACAGTTTCAGAAGTCGATGCAATTCTTCACTGAAACAAACGGCTGATTATTCGGCAAGAATGCCGAACGGTTTTTTTGGCAATTTTCTTAGTTTTAACGATTTTACACACACGAACAAACGTGTTAATGTTTTGTCGCTAACTAGATGACGCAATAATACTCCTGACGATTTTTTGCAATACACGAAAAAGCGCGCCATATCCTGCTGAATATTTGACCGAATATTCATTTCAGTAAACTTTTAACCGAACATTCGGCCGATTACAATACAAATCTATTCGATAAAACCCTTCTTCGGCCCATCATTGTTTTGTAATTGCACCGACGGACTTTACAGGAGAAACCTTAGCCTAAGCATATAAGGGGGTGCAGGCCGTGCAGGCAACATAGTTCAGCTTCAGTTTTACAATCCATACAGTTGGGCTTCTCCTTATCAAAGGCGTTGCCCAACTGTGTGGATTGTAATACTGTGGCTGAACTGTGTTGCCTACGCGGTCTGTGCTGCCTGCGCGGCCTGCGCCGCCTGCGCGTCCTGCGCCGCCTGCGCGGCCTGCGCCGCCTGCGCGGCCTGCGCCGCCTGCGCGGCCTGCGCCGCCTGCGCGGCCTGCGCCGCCTGCGCGGCCTGCGCTGCCTGCGCCGCCTGCGCGGCCTTCGCCTCCTGCGCCCCAATATAAGCGTAGGCTATGAATGGGGAACGTTTTTGTAGGCAAAGGCAAAAAACTGCAGTATTTTAGGATAATACATTTATTTATTGCATCTTATATAACATCATTGGTTGCATCACAAACTTCAAGAGACACGCCCGATATGGTTTGCCTCATTAATAAGCCGTTGTATGTATTGCTACGCTCACAATTCAATCGTATTGGTTTTTAATCGGTTTGCAAGAAAAGTCCGCCATAATTCCCGATTACATCTAACTAAAGGAAGAAATAAGTCAATTGTTAGTGTTTGTAAATTCATTAGAACCGCTTGTATGTTTTACATTCAGTTTTGTAAAGGTAAATATTAAAACTCGTGCGCTAAATAGGATAGATTCAATGGTACTCAAACGTGAGCTTTTTATTTATCTCTTTTAAATTTCATCCTATAACATGATCCGATAGGTAGGTAATTAAATGTTTATGTTATTAATTAGGATGTCGTATGAGTCATCATTCTGGGTCCCGATCGGGGTCGAAAACGAGTTTACGGTAGTTCTTGTGTTCGGCCCCGATCGGGGCTCGCTACGGACTATACGGTTAACTTGTTTTTGTTGTCACGATATTAGGTATATCACTGATGTTAGGTAATTTATAATATTGTGGACCGAGGTATGGTGTATGGTGTTCCTTCAACTAAAACGGAGGATCTTCCAACCAGGCGGGTCTTATGCCTGGGCTACTGCACAAGGACTGTTTTCTGTTCTATTGGACTTGTATTGTGCTTGTAGATGATCCTTGCGAACCATTTCTGTGTAACCGGGCAGTTATTGACGATGTCACGCTTAGCGGGTTAAGGGTGGCTCGAGGAGTCAACCCTTAACGAGCATATGCACATAAAATCAGAAAATCTACCAAGAAGTCTAGCAGGCGTGTACCTACTAAGAACAATGAAAACACTTTTAACCGTACAATATATACTTTTATAAGAAACCGCTTTTGCTTGCGGCTTTGTCGCGTTAATTTAGAATTTGACAGTCAACTCTTAACACGCTACTAAAGTTTCTATAATAATATAATTCAATTAGACTCGAAAGACACGTGGCGCCATCTATTAACGTTATTGTTGTTTTCCTTGGAAACAGTACTTTTTCTCGAGATGAAAGGTACCCTATGTTCCGTTTCTGTACACGTGACAACGTATACTATATGCAAAATTTCAGGATAACCGGTTCAGTGGTTTAGGCGTGAAAAGGTTACAAACAAACTTACTTTCGCATTTATAATATTAGTTAGGATTAGGATTACAAATTAATCTACCTACAGGGCTTGGTTCTAGACGACACGAGGAGTCCAGGGTCTTCAGGTGTAGGTAGAAATTAATTTGCGGCTGCCGCAACGCGAGAGAGACGAACTGTTGCGTGCCGGGCCTTTTATAGACGTACCCCGCCAGTCACCACTATTACTACCGTCACAACGAGACCTCAAGGTTCTCCAGTCAGACACGTGAATAACGGATTGATCACCACCATCCTCCTGTCTGCTTTAACTACAAACTGCGATCACCAGCCCGTCGACCAAGTGTGGTTATTATGACAATTTCCCTCTTGACCGTTCTTGTAGCGGTCATTGTGAGGCCTATGTCCAGCAGTGGACGATTACGGACTGATGGGACGAAAATTAATAAAACAGTATTTTCAGGAATATACATTTATTTATTATCAATGTACCTAAATACTTATATCAAACTCACAACACACAGACATCAAGAGACTCAGCTCGTTGGTTTTAAACTAGATATGTGTTGACTATGACTTTGGCCGAATAGCTGATTAGTCGGTTGTAAAGAGGCCGGCCTACTAGTCGGCCAAGCCGATCACGGTTATGGGGGTATTCAGCGATTTCCGTAACGCTTCATTAACAGCTTATTCGCGCGCAAGTCGCAACCGCCGCCTGCGAGCGTGTCGGAACATGTTTTGTTTACTTCGCATTGTTTCTTTTTTTTTTCCTTCTATACAAGGTTAGTCAGAAAGGGGGTACTAATCCGAAAGGGTGTTAAAGTACACATAATAATGAATAACTTTTGTTCTACAACTTTCCCCAAAAGTCAATAGTTTATGAGCTGTTCAAAAACTTCATTAAATATACTCTAAAATCTATCTATCTTCAGCTATGATCAGCTGTGTTTACATTTTAGGTCATATTTGGGGTCAAAAATTAGAAACTTCATTTTCTGAATTCGCAACTAAGTAGGTAAGTACTAAAGCAGGGATAAAGAGTCTTTAAAAAGATTTAAATAAAAATAATTTTACATGAAGTAAAAAAATATCGAATTTTGAAATTTTAACAGTTGCTTTAAATCAGGGATACTTTCAAGTAGCTTGCGGATTAGTACCCCCTTTCCGACTAACCTTGTATACATTTTACTGAGAAATACATCCAAAGTAAGAAGCCGGATAGTCGGCGCTCTTTGTGCCGAATAGTCGCCGAGTAGTCGCCGACTACGAAAGTGGCCGGATAGTCGGCTTTACAGACTAGTCGGCAACTATTCGGCACATCCCTATTGTCACGCTTTAGGGGGTTAAGGGTGGCTTGAGGAGTCAACCCTTAACGAGCAGGTGCACATAAAATCAGAATATATGAATATTAAGGAAAACACTTTTAACCATACAATAATATACTTTAATAATAGTTACAAAATTAGACTAGTTTACAGGGCGTGGTTCTTTAGACAATACGATACGAGGAGTCCAGGGTCTTCAGGTGTAGTAGGTAGTACTTAACTAGCGGCTGCTGAGGCGCGAGAGAGGACGAAGTGCAGCGTGCCGGCCCTTTTATAGGCGCACCCCGCTAGTCGCCACCGCTGCACCGTCACACTATTTTAAACACTTCTTTGGTAAGTCTGTTCAAAACTACATGACAACATGACGACTTAAAAAATTCACTTGTTTTGTTATCTTCACAAACTTACATGATATATCTTCTTCGATTTGCAAAATAATCCCGCCATAATTCCCGATTACATTTTACTAAAGGAAGGAAAATGTCGATTGCTATCGTTTGTAAATTAACTAAAACCACTTCTAAAATACGTGTAATAGATATTTCTAGATAGGCACCAAATACAGACAATAAAAAATCAGACAACACTGAGACGTCACTCAACACAAATATCAACGTCGCTATGTAGAAACGACGCCATTTGTTAGTAGCTGTACTCGCGCTCGAGTTAGAACAACAGAATAAAGTACTTAAAGTATTATATAAAGAATCAAGTTTATACATAAAGGTAAAATCATACTTATGCTTCCGAAATATACAAAAACAGAAAATTTCTCGTCCATACGAATTACAAATGTTATAACGGGGATTGTTATCAGAGGCACACCCCAAGCAAAGAGGCTACTCTTTAAACACCTCCTTTGTATATGTACATTGAAAACTTTAACAATATCAACGTAAAATATATAAGTTATTACCAACAACCAATTATTCTGCACTATTATAAAGTATTGAAAACAATAAATACATGCCACCTGGATGTCAAATCATAACACAAAGTGTCTAATACTTGTATGCCAGTTATACCGCAAGAGTTCAGTACTACCCAAGATATTAAACGTAACAAACTTGCTAAAATTAAGTTGAGATACGCGTAGTTTCTGAAGTGACGAAACTTCTTTATTATGCACCACGATATCACTCCGTATATAAACGTAACAAGAGTCAGCACAAGCACAACCAACAAAACGACTGATTCCATTACGCGCGTTCCGTTTACAGACAACATGGTGACTATCACGAGTGCTGAGGATGCGCGCTGAATGTACCTACACTTCTTCTTCTTCTTTCCTGTCGATTGACCGAACAATTAAGTTTATGTGTACGCGTGTATAGTAAATTAAACAGCCCCGACCGTTTGCGACAGATACTGCGTTGTTACTGTTCAGTGTCGACTAGCCTTCACTAAAGAAAATTAAATACAAGGAAAAAACAATGTGGTCAATATCTGAGTTTATTTAAAAAAAAAAAAAAAAAAATATTCAACTTAAATTTTAATAGGATAAATTAAAATTTCAACTTTTATTCAGCAGTTTCTTACTTGCAACGCACATGCTGTGTAGTTGCGCAAATTAAGACAACATAATATGACTATGACGACGTCTCACTGATATCTTTAAGAATGTAATAATAATGTATTGAAATATGTATAGTCTATATATATTGAGTGTAGGTATATGTGTTTATATTATGTTGAATTATCTATATTTAGATACTTTTACTTTTAGTCTAAGATCCGGCCTAACATCGACCTTCCCTCATCTGTTTTTCTAACGAGAGGTATTTTATTTGAAAGATTTTATATAAATAAACAAATCCCGCATGGGTTGCCTAGTCAAAAGTGGTCAAGGCTACCCTTAATTAAAATTCATAAAAAATAAAAAATAATTACTCCTTCCCTCATCTGTTTTTCACAAAATATTATTACCAATCGAAAGGACAAGATGTAAGTTAACAGAAAAAAATAGGTTGCCTAAAAAAAAGTGGTCCAGAGATAGGGTTGCCGCGATTTAAAGTTTCAATATTTGAGCAGGAAAGTTCAGCGCGACAAAGAAGCACTACACGTAGTACTCTGTACAATAGAAAAATACAACATGGCAGATTCTAGTGGGCCCCTTGCCGAGTAAAAGTGAGCGCGCATGCGCATTTTTCCGTATGTTAGAGAGTGACCACTCTACTCCCCAGAATTTTTTTCGGAGTAAATTATATAAAAGTCGTGGAAAATAAAATCTTTTACAGAATAATTAATGTACATGGTGTATCTGAATTCGTGTATTTCCTTAAAACCCCGTGATCTACTTGTGAGATAGAAACATAAAACAAAAAATACAACGTGAGTCATTTCAACTCCCCCAAACTATCCGCGCAGTCTGTTAACTCGGAGCGCTAAAATGACGCAAAAACAGAACATCATGTTTTCTACGGGTTTTTTTTTGTTGCTTCTTAAAGAAAAATGCGCATGCGCGCTCACTTTTACTCGGCAATGGGCCCACTAGCAGCTGCCATGTTATCTTTCTATTGTACAGAGTACTACGTGTAGTGCTTCTTTGTCGCGCTGAACTTTCCTGCTCAAATATTGAAACTTTAAATCGCGGCAACCCTATCTCTGGACCACTTTTTTTTAGGCAACCTATTTTTTTCTGTTAACTTACATCTTGTCCTTTCGATTGGTAATAATATTTTTTGAAAAACAGATGAGGGAAGGAGTAATTATTTTTTATTATTTATGAATTTTAATTAAGGGTAGCCTTGACCACTTTTGACTAGGCAACCCATGCGGGA
Source organism: Amphipyra tragopoginis (assembly GCA_905220435.1). Lineage (NCBI taxonomy): Eukaryota > Metazoa > Arthropoda > Insecta > Lepidoptera > Noctuidae > Amphipyra > Amphipyra tragopoginis. Next base: position 4,518,343 of record HG992017.1, read on the forward strand.
TTTGTTTATTTATATAAAATCTTTCAAATAAAATACCTCTCGTTAGAAAAACAGATGAGGGAAGGTCGATGTTAGGCCGGATCTTGTACTATTTTGTTTTCAATTCATCCAGAATTGTTCTAGGTAAATATTTCTTTTACCATCATCAACTTGCATAATTTAATCAATGTAATTAATATTTTATTTTTTTGTGTATAGACTCATTTAATTATTTACTTGACAGACTGAACCGTGTTGCTGGGGAGTTTGTTGCGCCGTTTCTTCTTCACAGCATAAACACTAGGAAGCGGTGAAGGGTGGGAGCTTTTGGGGGCAGTCTATTGTACCTACCTAAATTTGACGTTCAAAAAGAACTAAGTAATACTAGTCTACTTTGAATAAACGAGTTTTGAGTTTGAGTTTGAATGTCAATAATTAGGACAGGCTGGATTCGGAAAGACTTTCTCTAAAATCGACCAAATTTGGAGAGTAGTTGTATATTTTTATCTATTTTGAATGGACTACTAGTAAATGATGGAATCAGGCGTTACTTTGTGGAAATCCATGACATACAAAAATGCAAATAGAATATCTAGCTTTAATTCCGCTGAACAAGATCGCTAGTTTGGATGCAGTATGCAGCACCACCCTCCCGCCCACAAATATATGCACATGCAGAAAGAGTGAAAAAAATAATGCAACATGCAACCAAACCAATACACGACACGTGTTTCGCCCCTGCACGAGGCATCCTCAGGATATGTTGACACCTCGACCGCTCGAAAGAAGTCGAATAGAAAAAAAAAACAATGGTGTTACGGTAATGGCAAAAAAAAAAACAGAAGATACTTAAGGAATACACATTTATTTATTATTAAAGTGAACATACTTAATAGGTAGCTATATTAAATTTCTGCGTCACAAACTGCAACACCCTACGGGTTATGTTTTTTTTGATAAGCCTGATCCAAACTTTCTACGAAAATATGAGAATATGGCTTGCGTTGCTATGCTTACCACTAAATAATATAGGTTCTTAATCGATTTGCAAAAAAATCCCCCCATAATTCCCTATTACATCTAACTAAAGGGAAGAATAAGTCGAGCGATATTGTTTGTAAGTTCATCAAAACCAAATCTATCATTTCAGGTGTCTCCAGTAGAAATACGAAATATATCAAACACAACAACATTATGACGTCACTCAACACAAACAACAAGCTAGCTATGTAAAACCGACGCCATTTGTTAGTAGCTGTACTCGCGCTGTGATTACCGAACAGAGAAGTTACAAGTGTTATGTAAACGATCAAGTTTATAAATAAAGGTAGAAATGGGATTCCAAATTCTAGATAATGCCTAATCTCATAATGTATTAAAGGAAGCACAAAATAAATAATAAGTGTTGTTATCACAGGCATACCCCAAGCAAAGAGGCTGCTCTTCAGATATCTCCTTTGTGTATCTCCATGAAAAACCTTTACAATATCAACATAAAACACATAACATATCACCAACAACCAATAATTCTGCGCTGTATAAAAGTATGCAAAAAAAATTGCAGTTAGGTTCTGATACCTAAAAATATGATCTAAAGTCAGAAAAGTTAAACGTAGCAAACTTGCCAGAATTGCGTTGAGATACACATAATTCTTGAAACTACGAAACTTTTTTATTTGGCACCACGATGTCACTCCGTATATGAACGAAGCCAGAGTCAGCACAATCACAACCAACAAAGTGACACTAGGACAATGAGTGTACAGGTCCGGTTCAGTCAGGTGGATGTCGCGCGTTTTGTTTTGAGACATGGCGATTATCAAGAGCTGTATTCAGGACGTTGAATGTGCGTTGTGCATCGTCGACTAGCCTTCACAAGGGAATATCAAATACAAGGAAACAAAAATAATGTGGTTAATATCTGAATTCGTGGCGGTTTGCGTTCAAAATCATGGGTTTTGGGCAATTCCGAAGTTTGCATCATATTTATTTTAATAAACGGTGACAAAGCACAGCGCCCACGGACCGTTTCATCTTTCAGTGGCTTGGTATAGACATAAAGGAATATCCACAGTTTATGATATAATTTTATAATTCTACTTAATTAGTATTTGTCTATTTTTTATTTTACAAATCTCGTGTCTATTACAAAACTAATAAGAATATGTTCTTCATTTTATCTTTTGTAAATGTGAGAACTTCGTCCACTTGCTTAAATAATTATGTAAAGTACGTTTATTCATATATTGTGTTTTTTTACTTGTACATTTTTGTACTCAAGACTTGGTACTAAATTACTCACAGGTCTGTGGTCAAGACTACATTGTTCTCTCATAACTATTCTAAATCATAGTACTGTATTCACTGAAATTGTTAAAGATATCCTTTTAAATGAGTAACCATGGAGTTTCTTGCCGGCACTTCTCCATAGGAGACTCACGTACGACTTCAATTACCACTTTACACTAGTAGTCCATTCAAAATAGATAAAAATATACAACTAGTCTCCAAATTTGGTCGATTATAGAGAAAGTCTTTACGAATCCAGCCTGTCCTAATTATTGACATTCTTATAGATATCAGTGAGACGTCGTCATAGTCATATTATTATGTTGTCTTAATTTGCGCAACTAGCTGCACAACATGTGCGTTGCATGTAAGAAACTGCTGAATAAAAGTTTAAATATTAATGTATCCTATTAATATTTAAGTTGAATATTATTATTAATTTAAAAAAATTAAACTCATATATTGACCACATTGTTTTTTTCCTTGTATTTAATTTGAAGACTAGTCAACACTGAACAGTAACAACGCAGTATCTGTCGCAAACGGTCGGGGCTGTTTAATTTACTATACACATAAACTTAATTGTTCGGTCAATCGACAGGAAAGAAGAAGAAGAAGTGTACATTCATCTCGCATCCTCTGCACTCGTGATAGTCACCATGTTGTCTGTAAACGGAACGCGCAAAATGGAATCAGTCATTTTGTTGGTTGTGCTTGTGCTGACTCTTGTTACGTTTATATACGGAGTGACATCGTGGTGCATAATAAAGAAGTTTCGTCACTTCAGAAACTACGCGTATCTCAACTTAATTTTAGCAAGTTTGTTACGTTTAATATTTCTGATAGTACTCAACTTTTGCTCTTTAGTCCCAGGGAGTATATATCTTGACATTGAGGCACGTTTGTATTGCTGCTATCGATACTTTTTAACAGTGCAGAATTATTGGTTGTTGGTGATAACTTATATATTTTACGTTGATTTTGTAAAAGTTTTCAATGTACATACACATAGGAGGTATTTGAAGAGTAGCCTCTTTGCTTGGGGTGTGCCTCTGATAACATTCCTCGTTTTAACATTTGTAAATCTTATAGAATCTGTTCATGAATATTTAGGATGGGTAATATTAATAATTATGACTTTACCTTTATTTATAAACTTGATTCTTTACATAATACTTGTAAGTACTTTATTCTGTTGTTATAACGCGAGCGCAAGTACAGCTACTAACAAATGGCGTCGTTTCTACATAGCGACGTTGATATTTGTGTTGAGTGACGTCATAGTGTTGTCTGCTATAATATTTTTTATATTTGGTGCCTATCGAGACACCGATATTTTTAGACGTATTTTAGAAGCGGTTTTAGTAAACTTACAAACAATAGCAATCGACATTTTCCTTCCTTTAGTAAAATGTAATCGGGAATTATGGCGGGATTATTTTGCAAATCGATTAAGAACAAATATCAAGTAAGCTTGTGAAAATAACAACACAATCCATTTTTTCAAGTTTTCATATAGTTTTAAACAGACTTACTCGTACCAAAGAAGTATTTAAAACCAACGAGCTGAGTCTAAGAGAGTATCTTGATAACAAATAAATGTATATTCCTGAAAATATTGTTTTATTACTTTTCATCCCATCAGTCCGTAATCGTCCACTGGTGGACATAGGCCTCACAATGACCGCTACAAGAACGGTCAAGAGGGAAATTGTCATAATCACCACACTTGGTCGACGGGCTGGTGATAACAGTTTGTAGTTAAAGCAGACAGGAGGATGGTGGTGATCATTCTGTTGAAGCAATCCTTTATTCACCTGTCTGACTGGAGAACCTTCAGGTCTCGTTGTGACGATGGCAGTGGTGGCGACTGGCAGGGTGCGCCTATAAAAGGCTCGGCGCGCTGCAGTTCGTCTCTGTCGCGCCTCAGCAGCCGCAAGTTAAGTTCTACCTACACCTGAAGACCCTGGACTCCTCGTGTCGTCTAGAAGCACGTCCTGTCGATTACAATCTTATAAAATATTGTACGGTTAAAAGTGTTTTCATTGTTCTTCCGTTACTAGGTACACGCCTGCTAAACTTCTTGGTAGATTTTCTGATATTATGTGCATATGCTCGTTAAAGGTTGATTCCTCAAGCCACCCTTAACCCGCTAAGCGTGACATCGTCAATAACTGCCCGGTTACACAGAAATGGTTCACAAGGATCATCTACAAGCAGTCCAATAGAACAAAAAACAGTCCTTGTGCAGTAGCCCAGGCATAAGACCCGCCTGGCTGGAAGATCCTCCGTTTTAGTTGAAGATACACCATACCTCGGTCTTCCACAATATTATAAATTACCTAACATCAGTGGTATACCTAACATCGTGACAACAAAAACAAGTAAATCAAACAAAAGCCACAATGTCACGTGTTTACCTCTGGATGTATGTACGTAAGTGGATCACGAGCCTAAAGCGGAGATGGGCATGATATTTGCCAAGGCGGAATGATGGAAGGTGGAACCAGGCTGTCTCCGAATGGAAGCCACGTAAAGAACCAACAGCGAGTTGGTCTGACGAACATCGCGAAGATCACAGGGATACGACTGGCTCAGAATCGAATTAGATTGTAAAGCAGACGATGCCTAGAGGTACTGATAGTGGATGAATGTCGGCTAAATAGATGAAATGATTAAATAGATACTTGTGTTTACTAGTGGGAAACGCAGTGCTGTTTAGATTTCTAGCGGTCTATTAAATATTCTATTCGGCTTATACAACATGACTGATTAATCGCTTTACATTCAGAAACCATGGAGTCTGCTAGAACAGACGCACCCACGACCCCTATGACCTCATTTGATAGTAGTGTTGGCTTTGTCTAGTGAATAATTTCTTATCGTTTATAATATGGGTATTTTAAGGCACTTCCCCCACCGAAAGTGGCGCCACTTCAGAAAAAAAGCATTATTTCTGTCGACACACAACATATTTAAATTTCTTACGTACCTACAACATTTTAGTCAAGTGTTGTAGAAATTTTCGAACACCAAAAAACAACATTTGACATCCTAGGTTAGAAGTTTTAGTAATTACCACTAAAAACGGCCGTTTTTGGTACTTATCGCTAAAACTTCGAATCCAGAAGCTCTAGTGTTGATATTTGGTGTTAGAAAATTTCTACAACACTTGACTTAAATGTTGTACGTACGAAATTTCAATATGTTGTGTGTTTTTGTATTATAACTTTCGTGAGACACAACATATTTATGATTAATAACGGTTTACTCACGTGCGTGGAGGAGCTCGTGCCTAAATAATTACAGCCGCATAGACCGATCTTCCGGGTTAAGCCACGCTTGCCGAGGTTGGTCTGTGGATGGGTGACCATTTACCATAGCGAGTTTCCTCCGTGCCTCGGAAAGCACGTAAAGCCTTTGGTCCCGGCTGTCATTTGTAGATCTTTGACAGTCGTTACTGTTGGTCAGAAGCCAGAAAGTCTGACAACCAGTCTTACCAAGAGTATCGTATTACCCAGTTACTGGGTTGTGGAGGTCTGATAGGCAGTCGCTCCATGTAAAATACTGATATTCAGCTGCATCCGGTTCGACTGGCAGCCGACCCCAACATAGTTGGGAAAAGGCTAGGCAGATGATGATGATGACGGTTTACTCACGTGCATTTTTCAGGATTGCCCGACTAGTTTCGGACCCAAACGGAGCCCTTAATCATAAGCTGATCACGCGGCGAGGTCGCGAGTCGAACTTGAAGAGTTATAAATGTGTTGTGTGTTGACAGAAATAATGCTTTTTTTCCGAAGTGGCGCCACTTCGGTGGAGGAAGCGCCTTTTAAATTATTCTTATTAGTTTTGTAATAGACACGAGATTTATAAAATAAAAAAAAAAGTCAAATACCCTATTAAGTAGAATTATAAAAATATATCATAAACTGTGGATATTCCTTTATGTCTATACCAAGCCACTGAAAGATGAAACGGTCCGTGGGCGTTGTGCTTTGTCTCCGCATAAAATAAATATGATGCAAACTTCGGAATTGCCCAAAACCCATGATTTTGAACGCAAACCGCCACGAATTCAGATATTAACCACATTATTTTTGTTTCCTTGTATTTGATATTCCTTGTGAAGGCTAGTCGACGATGAACAACGCACATTCAACGTCCTGAATACCGCTCTTGATAATCGCCATGTCTCAAAACAAAACGCGCGAAATCCACCTGACTGAACCGGACGTGTATACTTATTGTCCTAGTGTCACTTTGTTGGTTGTGGTTGTGCTGACTCTGGCTTCGTTCATATACGGAGTGACATCGTGGTGCCAAATAAAGAAGTTTCGTAGTTTCAAGAATTATGTGTATCTCAACGCAATTCTGGCAAGTTTGCTACGTTTAACTTTTCTGACTTTAGATCATATTTTTAGGTATCAGAACCTAACTGCAATATTTTTTGCATACTTTTATACAGCGCAGAATTATTGGTTGTTGGTGATATGTTATGTGTTTTATGTTGATATTGTAAAGGTTTTTCATGGAGATACACAAAGGAGATATGTGAAGAGCAGCCTCTTTGCTTGGGGTATGCCCGTGATAACAACACTTATTATTTATTTTGTGCTTCCTTTAATGCATTATGAGATTAGGTATTATCTAGAATTTGGAATCCCATTTCTACCTTTATTTATAAACTTGATCATTTACTTAATACTTGTAACTTCTCTGTTTTGTAATCACAGCGCGAGTACAGCTACTTACAACTGGCGTCGGTTTTACATAGCTACCTTGTTGTTTGTGTTGAGTGACGTCATAATGTTTCGTATTTATACTGGAGACACCTGCATTCATAGATTTGGTTTTGATGAACTTACAAACAATATCGCTCGATTTATTCTTCCCTTTAGTTTTATTTATTTATTTATTTATTTATTTATTTATTTATTACAACTTACAGCTATTATTACAGGTAAATACCCAATGCAATAGTGTAGCAACAATTTTTTTTTTTTTTTTTTTATGTTTTATAACATATAATACATAGTGTTATCTTTGTGAATTCACTCAGTGTACAAACAAAAATGTCTGTCTCCTCTGCTACAAGGTTGAGAGTGCGAAGCGCGCGCGTCAGTGGCGCCTCGCTCAGCAGATTAGTGCGGCCGCGCGGTACTGCCAACAGACGAGGCCGGCGTCGCCGCCACACGTATCTGTCCGGCACACACAGACACACCAACCCCAATATATCGGCATTGTATGTCTTACCTCTAATTATTTTAAGTAAATACGTGACGAGTGTTAGATCCCTCCTGACTCTCAGCTCGTTATATCCAACCATGCCCAAAATAAACAAAGTTGGATACATAAGTGGGTAAAATGGATACACCCCATATTGCCTCAAATATAAAAATCTTACAAATTTGTTTTGTACTCGCTCCAACATGAGACTATATTTAGTCTCATGTGGGGCCCAGATAACTGCGTTGCATTCTAACTGGCTTCTCACCAAAGCGTTATACAAAGCGATAATCGCTGTAATATTTGTGAAACCACGAACAGTACGCAGCATAAAACCTAGATTTCTGTAAGCCTTTTTGCAGCATTTAATTATATGATTACGAAACGTTAGCCCTGTGGTAAGGCTAACTCCTAAGTCTCTAACCTCTGAGACCCTGACCATCGGCATCCCATCAATATTGTACTTATGTACAATAGGATTATGTGCACGCGAGAAAGTGATTGTGACACATTTTTGGGAGTTGAATTGAAGCCGATTCTCCTTGCTCCACGTTACTACGCTATCAATGGCCTTCTGTAAGCGTTCACAGTCATCACCTCCTCTCACAGTTAGTGATAACTTCAGATCGTCTGCAAATAATAAACAATTTGCATCTTTAACAACTTTGGGCAAATCGTTTATCATTAATATGAATTGCAGAGGTCCGAGGTTACTCCCTTGGCTCACACCAGACCACGTAAAGTAAGGTTCTGACTTATGCCCCGCATATTCCACGTACTGCTGCCTATCCCTCATATAACTGCCGAAGAACTGGAGTAGATGCGGGGTAAAACCAACACCTGCTAACTTCTTGAGCAACACGTCATTATCGACTAGGTCGAATGCTTTTTTGAAGTCGAAGTAAGCAGCGTCAGCTTGTCCCCCGCTGTCTACTGTCGGCAACACCTGAGCCATATAACTGAGTAAATTACTGGTGGTGCTCCTCATTGGCCGAAAGCCGTGCTGAGCGTCTGAGAGTTGCTCTCTCACCTGACTAAAAATGCTTTTATGAATAGCGCACTCCAATACTTTTGCCGGTGACGACAGCACCGCAATAGGCCTGTACCCACTGACATTGTCGTTGCTTAACTTACCTTTCGGTACCGGCACAACACGAGTGGTTTTCCATCTTCTAGGAAACACAGCTGCCTTCAGACATCCATTGAAGATATGAAGCAGCGGTTCAGCTAGCACTGATCTACAATCCCTGAGTATGTAAGGTGGAATGCCGTCCGGTCCTGCAGACCTCTTTGGCTTAAGTTGGCCAAGCGCGATCCGCACATCATTTAGCTGTAATTTATCTAGATGTACCCGCGCCGCTCCATTCTCACTGCCCGCCTCCTCTACCGCCGCATTAACATTTAACTCGGGTTGTTTTGCACTATAAACCGAATGAAAGTATTGGGCAAACTCTTTCACACATTGCTCTTCAGACAAAACCTCCCCGTTTTTTAATATCCTTTGTGGATTTCGGCTACCCTTTTTAGACTTTGTATAGTTCCAAAATGATTTTGGGTCTTTCTGTAGTTGGTTTTGAACTCTATGACTATACTGTTCTTGTGCTACTTGAATTAACTCTTTTACTTTCGTTCTACACAGAGCGAACGCTTCGTAATCACATTTGGCCCCGCTTGTCTTGTAAAGTTTGTGAAGACCAGCCTTCCATCGTATGTTGCGAATTATTTCAACAGTATAAAACTCGGGGTAAATGTACTTCGAGCTTACACGACTTCGCTTTTTTCTCGGAACACAGTCATCTATTTTTGCATTAATAGTTTCATAAAAATAATTTAAACTCTTTTCTAAATCAAGGTTGTAGATATCACTCCAGTCTATTGCCGCTATTGAAGAGTAAAGTGAAAGAAAATCGGCTTTATTAAAATCCCAACCTGTAGGTGTTTTTAAACTACATGTGTATGAGTCAGACGCGGATGAGTCCACGACACGGCGTTGCCGCAGTTCGACCAACACGTCGAGCGGAGGATGGTATATATCCACAGGTACGAGCGGCGCCCCCGCTCGTTCGTACGTTCGTACGTAGTTAGATGTAATAGGGAATTATGGGGGGATTTTTTTGCAAACCGATTAAGAACCAATATTATTTAGTGGTAAGCATAGCAACGCAAGCCATATTCTTATATTTTCGTAGAAAGTTTGGATCAGACTTATCAAAAATTACATAACCCATAGGGTGCTGCAGTTTGTGACGCAGACATCTAATATAGCTACCTATTAGGTATGTTCACCTTGATAATAAATAAATGCGTATTCCTTAAGCATCTTCTGTTTTTTTTTGCCATTACCTACCGTAAAAAATTGTCGTGAGTTTACCAACCATCAAGTTATCAGACTCCTTTATAGCACACTTGTTAGAAGTAAACTTGATTGTAGCTCTTGCTTGTGGAATCCTCATGAGAAATCGTACACACTTATGTTGGAAAAAGTACAAAAAGCATTTTTAAGATACTTCTACAAACGTAAGTTTGGGTATTATCCGTATCTATATCCGACTAGATTTTTGCTGGGTTGTTTGGGCTTTAATTCACTCCAAGTCAGGCGAGCCTTCAACCAACTTGTAACTGCTTGCAAAATTATACACGGAGCCATTGACGCACCTAATTTGCATGGTGAGCTGTGTGTCTTTTTTGTACCTGACAACTATTGCCGGGCAAGGCGGCATAATTTGTTTGCGCAGCCGTGTTGTCTCACGGGCTTAGTAGGCGTTTCGGCCGCTGAGTTTCGTCCGATCCGGCCGAAACACCCATTTAATTATTATTAATATTTTTGAGTGGCGTTTCGGACGATACTTTTATTGAAGCAAATTTTGTACGGTCAGAATGAAAAATCTTAGGCAGGGTTATATTATTGAAGTAAAAGTCAGGGAATTGTTGGACAAAGATAAAGTTTAATATACAATTACAACAATCAACAGTAAACATGATAAATCACAATAATCAGTCTTTAAATATCAAATAAAAAGCGTACAATAAGAATTATAAATGTAAACAACAATAATCAGTCTTATATATCAATTAAAAAGCGTACATTATGAATTATGAATGTAAACAACAATAATCAGTCTTATATATCAATTAAAAATAAGAATTATAAATGTAAACAACAATAATCAGTCTTATACAGGGTGTTAACGAATTCGTGTAATTCCTTAAAACTGCATGATCTGCTACTGGTATAGATAGATTCACACCACAGGGGAACTAGTGCCAAAAAAAAAAAAAAAAATTCTTTCCGTTTGCCTTAGTGATCGAATCTTAACCACCTAATAAGGATTCAGTAAAAAAATAAGACTTTTTTTATTTGATTGTACATTTCGATTTATCCATGGCCACAAAGTAAAATATATATATTATTTGATTATGTTTCTGACGTTACTTTGCCTTTAAAAAAGAATTCGTCCGAAACACCACTCAAAAATATTAATATTAATGAAATGGCTGTTTCGGCCGGATCGGACGAAACTCAGCGGCCGAAACGCCTACTAAGCCGTCGCACGATTGCGCGATGTATGTCACCCATTCCAAGGATGCTGAATGCACTCAACGCTCTCCTGGAATCGAATCCTTCACTGGATCTATTTGCTGATGAATGGAAGGTGATATTGTTGGAATGCTTGGTGTATTGCAAGAAGACTGAGTGAAAGGGTTAATATTTTAGATTCTATTATATTAATTAATTTCAGTACCTATGTTATGTGTAACTATCAGTGTAATTGACTTTATATCGTTCTGATTTTTAAATAAATAAATAAAGTAACACCAGTGTTTTTTTTCTATTCGACTGCTTTTTATGGTCCTTTCGGACCGTTTCTAAGTAATCTCACAGTTATTGGAGAGACCTGAAGGGTCTCCAGCCAATGGTGGGGAAGTAAAATACTTAACCTAAGCTAACTACTTATACTCCACTAACGTCATGACTACCTGCAACAACAGCTAAGGGCGACCCCTAGTGGGACTCGGATCTCGGCTTATTGCTGACGGGGGGTTGGGGGGAGACAGCTTGATGAGGGCTATATTATCGGTGTGAAATACCAGTCTTGACGGCGTTCCGTTTCCCAGCCCTCTCAGGACACGTCACGGCAGCATCCTGAGGAGGACGCCTAAATTCCCGCAATTTCACCTAAGCAGGTAATATTGGCGACGTAAGGCCTCTTGTTCAAACACGTTTTTTCGCCGTAAAAACTTACGGTTAATTAGCCGTGTGTAGGCACGGTCATCAGTGTTGTATGGACTGCTATAGAAGTTTGTTGACGGACACGGCGGCCCAACGGCACGCCTGCGCCGCCTTATGCACCGTGGCTACTTTAGTGTTGTATGACAGTCTATGAGAGTTTGTTTACGGCGGGTTCCCTACGCTACTGCGAAAACCGTTAGTTCGATTTTACGGCACCGGACGTTTTCGCGAAGGGAAATTATTGCTTGACAGCTTTCCAACGCTGATTTTGTGTTACAAAATGGATATAAATCAGTTTCAACTGGTGGTTTGCCGTCTCGTGTACAAGCTCACACGATTTTTCTACGGCGCGGCTATACGCCTTACGGTTAAGAAACCGTGCCGTGAACAAGAGGACTAATTTAAAAAGCAGAGTGAGTTCGAACCATGACCGCACCTCTGACTATTCGAATTCATATGCGGATAAGGATTTGATTATCACTTACGTTAATGATGAGGGAATCTGCGTACCTGAGAGAGCTTCAATAAGTTCTCGATTAAGTGTAGTCCGCCAACCAGCGTGGTGGACTGAGGCCTGGGGGGTTACCATGATCTGTTAGAGCAGGAATGTTTTAATATTATTACGAGAGTGGGTAAGAGATGGCGCTAGAGAGCTGTCTAGCGCTGTCACTTTCCCACTCTCGTAATAATATTAAAACAGTAACAGATCATGGTAACCCCTCTGAACTCTTCTTACTCTGAGAAGTGGTCCGTGGCCAGCTGTGGGCTGATTATGCTATGCTATATGAGTGCGTGTGACTGCCTCGTTGGTTTAGTGGTCGCAATCGCGACTGCTTAACGTGAGGTCCTTAGTTCGATCCACAGGTCGGCCAAAGTGTTATTGGGTTCTTCCTTGTGGAATTTTCCATTAGCAGCCCGGAGTTTGAAATTGTGCCCGGTTGATGGCAATAGGCTCGCTCCCTATTACATGGGACTTAAGTATAACGGCAAAATGAGGGTATACTATACTCCTCTGCCCAACCTTTCGGAGAATACAGGGGTGATGTTATGTAATGTTATACGGGAGTCAACCCTGCCACCCGTAGCGCTAAAATTCAATCGCTAAGCATTCAGAATCCAGTCGTTTACGGTCTCTAGACACCAAAGCCGCCGGCGCCATCAGCTTTACCATGTTATTTATTTATTTAAAAGCAATTGCTTACTATACTTACAGCTACCCAACACGTACAGTAAGCTAACATGTTATTTCTTATTAAGTATAATTTTAAACATGATTCTCAATCATCAAATCATCAAGAACTCGAAACAGTAAACAACAAACTGTTTAAGGTTGTTGTTGAAAATATTAACATCTGGCTGCTGAGCAATCAGGGCGTTGAGCATTGATACCGCACGACTTGTGGGAGCGTATTGAGCAGTACATGTACGTACCGGCGGTGCCGCCAATAGACGACGCTTGCGCAGCCGAGTGTATTGATCAGGTGCTGAGAGAGAACAACGAGAAAGGGTTGTAGGGTTGTTGACCCTGCTATTTAACACTAATAAAAATAGTAATGGATCATCAAAGCACATTTACGCCTTAGTTCCAGTGTGTTCAAACCCACCATACCAGAAACGAACAGCGAAGGATACAAAAAAGAATAGTAGCCGAATAGTTTTTTATATGTTCATGTCATGTTCGCTCGCTTAAGCCTTGTATCCATTTGAGCACGCTCAGGCGTATGAGCGGCTCATTTGGCCGAGCCGCTCAAGTGGAGACGCCTGAGCACGCTCGGCCCGAGCAAGTCCGAGCACGCTCAGGGCGAGCCCGCACCTTGTCGGTTTTTGTCCGCGCTCAAAGGCGCTCAGTATTCGCTCGGCGCTCAGTGTGGACGGTTGTTTTTGTGTTTGAACGGCTCGGCGAATGACGAGCGCACCGAATTCCCCAAGTTTGATATAGTTTAGTTTAGTTAATAACGTTTTATTTTACTTTTTCTGTTATTTATAAAATGAGTGGCTTGTGGCTCCTTCAAAAGTCAATTCACGAATTATATTAGCCGAGTTGTTCCTTCGATGACGATACATTTCTCTCATCCACCACCTTGGTGGTTTTCTCTTCTTCTTTATGGCACTATGAATGATTATAAAGGCCGCAGCAGCTACACGGACACGTGAAGACATGACGGAGCCGAGCATATACTGAGCAGTCTGAGCACAGCTTTTTCAATGTTGAGGCTCGTTCGACCAAAACTTTCATTTTGTTCCTCTGAGCACGCTCAGGCGAATGAGCGGCTTATTCGCCTGAGCGTGCTCAAGTGGATACAAGGCTTTAGTTCCCGTTAATTGACCGCAATAATCCACCGGCTGAAACCGCCGGGCCCAGGCTTTGGTATGTAGAGGCCTTTACCTACACCAGCACGTATGTACAAATGAAACAATATGCTTATAAAGTGAACAGGATCGATTGTAGGTATAAATTACTCAAACTCTGTTTAATTAAGTACATCATCATCTGCCTAGCCTTTTCCCAACTATGTTGGGGTCGGCTTCCAGTCGAACCGGATGCAGCTGAATATCAGTATTTTACATGGAGCGACTGCCTATCAGACCTCCACAACCCAGTAACTGGGTAATACGATAAGACTGGTTGTCAGACTTTCTGGCTTCTGACCAACAGTAACGACTGTCAAAGATCTACAAATGACAGCCGGGACCAACGGATTTACGTGCTTTCCGAGGCACGGAGGAAACTCGCTATGGTAAATGGTCACCCATCCACAGACCAACCTCGGCAAGCGTGGCTTAACCCGGAAGATCGGTCTATGCGGCTGTAATTATTTAGCCACGAGCTCCTCTGTTTAATTAAGTACAGTGTATTATTATTACTATGATTATGATACAACAACTAGTAGAGCACGCTACGTCGTCGTTGATAATATTTCTAGACTTCTTTTTTTTTTAAACATAGTATTAATATATATACATGATCAACATAACCTAGCTTAATAGCTAGGTTATGTTGATCAACGCATTCAACGAATCATCCGTGGCCGCATTGCTCTATGTAGGATATTTTGAAAAATATGCCAATTGTAATTGAAAAACTTTACCACTTCAGATAATGACCACATTGTTCTTTTTCCTTTTTTTTACGTTTATGAAGCTGTTTATTTATTCATTTACATAATATATACAATTCCTATATACATTATTCTTATAATATTTACAAAATTACAAATAAAAGTATATACAAATAAAAATAAAAAATATCCTAATAAAACTATAAACTAAAATAGTGCGTCAAAATATTCCTCCGCATCGCTGTCGACTGGTAACGTGCCCAGAAGGCTGGCAGCATTGCCACGTTGTATGGCAATGCTTATCCTTTGACCAAGGTAGAGGCCAGCCTTCGGGTCACGGGTCGTGTCGACCAGCCGCCTTGCAAGATCTTTGTATAAGATTTGGGCACTCGGACCCCACGGCCCGAGTGTTTCGACCCCAAACGGCTCGAAAATATAATTACTAATCAAGTTATTATATTTTCGCCGCTTGAGGGCCTCCGCAGCTGCAACAGCAGCGCCAGCACAGCCTACCGAGCTAAGCGAGCTCTTTTTCCTTATATTTTGTTTTTCCTTTGCGGAGAATATTCAACAATGCATAAGTGTACTGTACACATTTAGCACGCATCACGCATGCTGAGCACAGCTCCTGATAGTCGCCATGCCTCAAAACGAAATGCGCGGAGGACTGACTGAAACAGAACTAAATATTCCTACGTACCTATATAGGTATGTTCTTTCTGTATTCTGAGATAGGTATATAGGTTAGGTAGGTGTGCATTGCACGGCATTGCAGCCGTTGCAAGTTCATGGAAGTGAATTTGCTACTTAACTATAAAAACAGCTGATAATTTTGCAACGGCTGAACCGATATGCATCAAACTCAGCTTATAATAATCCTGAATAAACCAGCTTTCGAGCAACAATAATCTTAACGAAATCGAGTCATCCGTTTCGGCATTACGATGTCACAAACACACAGACAGACATACAGAAGACAGCCATACAAACAGACGGACAGACTTACAGACATAGGTTTCAAATTTATGAAACATCCTTCTTTTTGCGTCGTGGGTTATTAAAGGGTACCTTTCATCCCGAAAAAAATAACTGTTCCCGAGGAAAACAACAATAACTTTCATAGATGGCGCCACATGTTTTTCGAATCACGATCGAATTATATTATTATAGAAACCTTAGTAGTGTGTTAAGAGTTTTTTTTGAGCTTAATTAACGCGAGCAAAGCCGGGATCAAAAGCTAGTTTACTATAAAACTGCGTCGATCAGCGACGAGCCGAGACTCGCCGAGTCGCATCACTCGCGCGCATTGGTTGTCACGCGAATTTCTGTTTTAACGACTTGCGATTACTGACCGTTTCGCCTCGCACGGAACAAATGCGACTCGACTCGATTCGACGCGTTTCGGCTGTAATCGAAGCCACCTCAATATCGACGGTTAGCTCGATATCCATAATTTCACAGTATGGATAATAGAAGCGAATAACACACAGATAATCGACAGTATAATCATTAACGCGTAGTTTTGTAATCCACGCTGTGACACGACAAGTGTCTAATAATAATTGACAGTCGCGATCGAGGTGAGATTCTTACAGAATTGCACTGCTGGCTTTATAGGTACGCTACGTTTTGGGCACTCATTAAAATTTTATGAATTTCTATAATTACAACGGATTATATCAAGCGCCTGACGTCTGTTGAGCTTGCGTCATAAACGCGTATGACGCGCGGCGCTCGCTCCTCGTAGTTTCCTCTGCAACAATAATAATGTTGAAAGAAACAGCATTATGCATGTTGATGATTCAAACATTACAGCAAAAATGTGGACATTTTGTCCGTTTGATGCTCATCGGGCGAGTGTACGATCAGCGTGCTTCCGAAACGCAGCGTACTGGGTGCGCGTCCTAGGGGCTTACCATGACCTCTCATGAAAACACTCAAATGCCAGCCATTCAACCTCCGTTCAAAAGCAGGCCTGCTTCTGAATCGTTAAAAATCGTACCATGACAGTACTAAAGGTGAACGACTATTGAACCAAGTTGAACGGTACCGTAATGCTTGTTCATGGTACGAAAAGTCTATACAAAAAAAAGGTGAACGGATTTCGTAAACGTCAACGTAGTAGGCTTGCCGCAGGCCTGCTCTAACGATGTCATAGTACAAAAAGCAGGGCAGTTCAACTTCCAGGCAACTTCTGTCCTGCTTTAAGAGGTCATAGTAAGTCCCCTGTACGCTTGTTATAATTACCTAAATCACTTAAATCACTAAAGTCACTTAAATATTGTATAGATTAATTCTTTTTAGGGTTCCGTACCCAAACGGTAAAACGGGAACCTATTACTAAGGCTCCGCTGTCCGTCTGTCTGTCCGTCTGTCACCAGGCTGTATCTCATGAACCGTGATAGTTAGACAGTTGAAATTTTCACAGATGATGTATTTCTGTTGCCGCTATAACAACAAATACTAAAAAATAGAATAAAATAAATATTAAAGGGAATAAAAAAAATCACGTTTGTTGTATGTGAGCCCACATACAACAAACGTGATTTTTTTGCTCGTTTTTGCTCGATATTGTTAACGGCAATAGGTAGACGATTGAAATATTCACAGAATATTTAGTTATATATTCACTTTAAAAATAAATAGTTAAACTAAAATAAAACAAATATTTAAGGGGGGCTCCCATACAACAGACATGATTTTTTTGCCGTTTTTATAGATAACTAGCTTTCGCCCGCAGCTTCGCTTGCGTGAAATTTTAACCCGTTAAGTGACGATTTTCCATACAAACTTTCATCCCCTATTTAACTCCCTTAGGGGTTGAATTTCGAAAAATCCCTTCTTAGTGGATGCCTACGTTACAAAAGGAACCTACTGTCAAAATTTCAACTTTCTAACCCCAGCGGTTTAGGCTGTGCGTTGATAGATCAGTCAGTCAGTCAGCTTCTCCTTTTATATGTATAGATGGTACGGAACCCTTCGTGCGTGAGTCCGACTCGCACTTGGTCGGTTTTTTTTTTGTAATCCACTCTATTGTTCTTAGGAATTGAACACTGAGTAGTTGTACACACGGCTACACTTCAAGCTATGCAAAACCAGTATAAGCTGACCGTTACTTGTGCGAAAAGATTATACAAAGCGACGCCAAGATAAACTGGTTTTGTATAGCTTGATGTGTAGCCGTGTGTACGTTAAAATCACCACAGTAAGTTTTACTTATTAAGAAACATGCATGTCGGTTAGCATGGTAAATACAAGGTTCGTCGGAAAGGGGGTAATAATCTGCGGGCCACTTAGGGTTAGACCTCATCTGGCAGCACGGAATCGCCTTTTTCCGTCGCCCTATCTCTTTCTGTCGCTTAGAACTGCCATTTGCTAGACCGAGACAGAAAGCATAATGCGATAGCACGCGGCGGAATCCTCGAGGCGATCGGCATCACGGACAAAATGCAATGGTCGGCAATGGCAGTTCTAAGCGACAGAAAGAGAAAGGGCGACGGAAAAAGGCGATTCCGTGCTGCCAGATGAGGTCCAACCCTTAAACTATCACTGATGACGGTCTCAAAGCAAGTGTTAAAATTTGAAAATTCTATAGATATGTATATTTTTTCCATACAAAATCATTTTTATTTTAGTTTTTTCAGAAATTCTTCATCCTTCTTTTAGTTACAAATTCAGAAAATGGTGCTTCTAATTCATGAGCCCAAATACGAGCTAAAATGTAAACACAGCTGATCATAATTGGGGATAGATAGATTTTAGCGCTTTCTTTTGAGATCTTTGATCATCTATTTCTCTTAAACTATTGACTATTGGAAAAAGTTGTAGAACAAAAGTTGTTCGTTACTATGGGTACTTTAACACCCTTTCAGATTAGTACCCCCTTTCCGACTAACCTTGTATATCGAGATTCAATCTAGAATTCGAAACCTGAAATGAAAACATTTTAGACTGCAAGTCTGCACTGCGTGAAATGTATCGACTTCGTTCAAATATATATATATGTATGTCGCAGAATCAACACAGAAGCACAACTATTAGAATGACTATTGATTATTGTTAATGTTGTACAAATATTTATGTGATGAACATGAGTGTTTGTGTTGGTCTGGGTGTTTCTTATGTATTATAAGTATGTATTTACAAAAAAAAAAGTATATAAGTATTATATCCATTGTCTAGTACCCATAGTACAAGCTCTGCTTAGTTTGGGACTAGATGGTGCTGTGTAAAAATGTCCCAAAAATATTTATTTATATTTATTTATTATTAATGTAGTAGGACGCCATCTATTATCGTTTGTCGGAAACGTCAAGCAGTGTGCTTGGGTGAGGTCGGTGCGGGGCGTGGCATGTCTTGTTTGACGGTTGTCAGCAAGCAGTCAGCTGTCGGCTGTCAGCTGTCATCCTTTTTGACATTGGATGCATTTGATTGGAGAGACGTGACTTTGGAGTGAGACACGAGGGCGAGAGGTCATTTTGCCAGCCTGCACCGAACTTACCGCGTTTCCGTACTTTAATCTATTTCCATCGGTTTGATCATTAGAGATTTTATTATTTTGCTATCGAGAGTGAATAAATAGAGGGCTATAATCAGTGTTGAGACTATTATTTCCTACCTACACCATGTGATCTTGGACTCTGATGACGAGGTACCCCCAATGGGTGAACTACCCTCGTTATATAATTATGTTTTTCTAAATAATATTATGTTTTTCTTTGTGTAGACTCCAATAATTTATTCACCTGACAAACAAACCTGCGCGCGGTGCGAGCACCGTAGTAAAAAGATCCTTGCTCGCTAGGGTTACCACCCGTACTCTAAAATAGAGTATTGCTCTCTTTTTCATGAAGGCGTACTTTATAATCTACGACACCAATAAAGTACGCTAAAATACGCTATTTACGTAAAACTGATTGTTACTGGCTCGTTACTGATTATGAGTACTTATGAGACGAAATAAACTGGTATTCACAGCCACAAAATTTGGGCGTTTGATAATATTAGACAAATAATGAAAAATAATAACAAAAACTCTTTTTAACCGACTTCAAAAAGGAGGAGGTTCTCAATTCGTCTGAATGTTTTTTTTGTTTTTTTTTTGTATGTTTGTTACGCAATATCTCCGCCAATTATGAATGGATTTTGATGATTCTTTTTTTGTTTGGTAGTCCATACTTCAGAGGTGGTCCCATATAAATTTTATTGAAATTGGTTCAGCACTTTTTGAAAAAATCAACAAAAACAAAACAAAAAATACACTAATCGTATGTAGACGACGTTCTAGTTGTAGTGCTGGTCCGAGAATTTGTAGGTACACTATTGTAATTCACTAAAATAATAAAAATGTACTAAAAAGTATAACATAAAAAAACTTTAAAAAATAAAAACCAACTTAAAAAAAAACTAAACGGAGTAAAATAATTATCATTTAATAAAACTACCAGTTTCAGAAGTCGGTGTTCTACGCTGAAACAAATTGAATGCACCGACTTCTGAAACTGGTAGTTTTATTAAATGATAATTATTTTACTCCGTTTAGTTTTTTTTTAAGTCGGTTTTTACTTTTTTAAAGTTTTTTTATTTATGCTTTGTACTTTATTTTTGTTGTACCAAAATGAAAAAATACTTTATTCGTCCTAAAAAAAGGTGGCAACCCTTGTGCTCGCACCGCTCGCTGTGTTGCTGGGGATTTTGTTGCACCGTTTCTTCTTCACAGCATAAACACTAAGCAGAAGTAAAGGGAGGGCTTTTTTGGGGGCTGTCTATTGTACATTGACGTTCAAAAAGAACTAAGTAATTCTAGTCTATTTTGAATGAATAAGTTTATGAGTTTGAGTTCGCGGATTCTAACTAGATGGCGTTGTAGCCATTTTTGAATCGCTTTCGAAAGTTTCGTTACATCTATACAATACGTATAAATTAACAATTACGATCCATTTTAGCAAGGCAATGAATAGAAATAAGCGACACGTTTGCTTTTAGAAGGGAGTGAACACAGTATTATGGATGAACCTTAACGGTCAATCTGGATGAGCTGAAAATCTACTTAAAGAAATGGTTCAGAAGGTATTAGTGCCATTTTTTTTTATCGTGGTAAGATCCTCATGGATTCCCTTCGCCCGGGGAAGGCGAAGGGTTATGGCGGACTCTTACCGGCTAAAAACCCACGGTGTTCCTACTCCTGACCCTTGGCCGGGGTCACGGGATTCGCAGCTGCATGCACCGCAACCCCGGCAGGCCTCGGTCCGCCAGCCCCTGGCAGACCTCTCCTTCTGTGGGGCCTTGCCCCACGGCCTCCCGAGTAAAAAAAAGAAGAAGATATTAGTGCCCTGGCGGGCCACTTTTGTTTTAAATGAAGAATCGTCGCCCGTGAGTAAAAGCCTCGGGTTAGTAAGAGCCTCGGGTTTTTACTCCCGTGCATTTGGTCATTGCACGGTTCTTGTGTGATTTATTTATTTATTTAATAAGCATAGAAGACTTACAGCTAAAATAAACAGAATAAAAACAGTGTGTGGGACTGACAGCCAATTAAAAGTCTTCACTTATAGCAACAGATTGGAAAAATTAGTGAGAACAACACTAAACAATACAGCTACCAAGAGGCTGGATAACAGCGACCCTTAACTTAATTTACATTCTAAACACAATTCTAGAATAAAAGCTAGTACAGACAAAAACTTAATTAAAAAAGTCAAGGCTCATGCACTTTCTGGCCGAGGACACACTTGTTAGGAAAGGATCAAAATCATGCTGCTTACACATGTTATTAAAATGACTACTTGCACGCACTATAAATGAGTTTTGCCTATAATTTACTCAACATGCGTAATAATTATACTTATTACGCATGTTATAAAGGCTAATTTCAGTACCTGGGTGATTATTCAAAAAATGTTTGTAAAAAATAAGAACGTCATTATCATCATCCCAAAGTTCTAAATGGAGATGTTTCAAACTTCAATTATAATAATGAAGAATCAAACTATACCACTGCCGTCAAGCAATAAGACAAGAATAAAAACAATCTGAAACTAATATTAATGTTAACAACGAAGGAGAACAATGATTTGTTTTTTTTTAAGGAAATTTCGAATATTCACCCACCTACAAACTAATTTCACATAGAGCAGCTCTCTTATATGATATAGTACCTATACGTCGTGATAAAATGAAAATTGCCAAATAAATTGCATTCGGTTTTCACTCCGACATAATGTTGTTTTCCGACTTCCACGCGGACAGAGTCGCGGGCGCAGCTAGTAATAAATAAACCTGATTGTGAAGACGCGCGGATAAAACCACATTTTTTCTTTGTACTTGTATTTAAGTTTCCTTATAGAAGGCTAGTCGACACTGCGCAGTGACAACGCAGTGTTGTGTCACAAACGGTCGGGGGCTATTTAATTTAGCATACACGCGTGCACATGAACTAAGATTTCTCGATCAATCGACAGGACGAAGGAGAAGTATACATTCAGCGCGTGTCCTGAGCACTCGTGATAGTCACCATGTCTCTAAACGAAACGCTCGAAGTAGTCTTGACAGAGACTAAAACAGAAAACCTTCCTTCTCTTACGGACTTAGTGATTCAGTTGATTGTGATTGTGCTGACTCTGGCTGCGTTCGCCTACGGAGTGACATCGTGGAGCCTTATAAAGAAGTTTAGAAATTTCAGAAACTTTGTGTATCTTAACGCAATTCTAACAAATTTGATACAGATCTTATTTGCAACAGTGATCGACTTTTGCAGTGTTCATGGCATGTTAATGCCCATATTATGTGATAATGTCCAGACCATGGGTGCATATTATTGTTATCAATACTTTTTAACAGTGCAGAATTATTGGTTGTTGGTGATAAGTTATATGTTTTACGTTGATTTGGTAAACGTTTTCAATGGATATACAAAACGGAGATATTTAAAGAGTAGCCTCTTTGCTTGGGGTGTGCCTGTGATAACAACCCTTTTTAATTTTTTTGTATTTAATTTAGATTTTTTTAAGAATCATAGAAAATTAAGTGACTATCTCGAATTCGGAATCATAAGTATACCTTTGTTTATAAACTTTATTCTTTACGTAAAAATTGTAAGTTCTTTATTATGTTGTCCTCACACGAGCACGGGTCCAATTACTCATAAATGGCGTCGTTTCTACATAGCGACGTTGATATTTCTGTTGAGTGACCTCATAATATGCCTCGATTATATATTCAGTATATTTGTCCCCCCTGTGCATATCATACAATTAGCTATATCGCACTATCAAACAATAGCAATCGACATGTTCTTTCCTTTAGTAAAATGTAATCGGGAATTATGGAAGGAGTTTTTTGCAAACCGATCAAGAAAAAATATCGTGTAAGTTTGTGAAAGTAACAACACAAGCCATGATTGTTTGAATGTTGTTTATTTTATGTTATTTATAGTGTAGATTAGAGCAGGCTATGTGTTGTTTTTTATTTCCTATATTTTAATTACTGTCTTTTTTATTTTAGGGAACTCAGTAAAGTACCTAGTTATTATTTTTAGATATGATTTTAAGTTGTTTAAGTTTATCATAGTTTTAATTACTAGGTAAGTTAATGTTTAGACCACTCTATCGCATTAGGTGTACACCTGTAAGGATAGCTGTAAGGGAGATTTTAATAAATAAATGATTTTCAAGTTATCACGAACTTGGAACTGCTTTAAGAAGTAAAAACCAACGGGCGAGTCTCTTGAAGTTCGTGATGAACAAGAAAGAAGAGAAACTCACCTAAGTATTTATATTGACATTGATAATAAATAAATGTGTTATCCTAAAAATACTGCGTTTTTTTGCCTTTTTAGGATTCCGTACTCAACAATGAACCCTTATGGTTTCGCCATGTCCGTCTGTAGCTTAGCTCAGAGACTCTTAGTGCTAGAAAGCTATAATTTGGCAAGGATATATATATAAATCACGTCGACAAAGTGGTAAAATAAAATCATGAAAAATATTTTTTTGAGGGTGCCTGCTGTACATCTAAAGTGGGGATGTTTTTTTTTTCTCGTCTACCCCATCGTGTGGGATGTTGTTGGATAGGCCTTTCAAAAATATTGTGAGTTTGTGAACACAATTTTTCGATTAAGGGATCCGTTTCGGAAATATTAAACTTTAAAGTGCTAATTTTTGTTAGGGTCAAGTGTCCCCCCCCCCCCTCTGCCAGCTAAACGGCTAGTTTTGGATATAAAAAAAATTCACGGTAGTAGTATACACAATGAAGTTAAAAGGAAAACTATCACAGCTAAGTAGGCTTTACAAGTTCACGAGTAATAGTCGACCAACCGGAAAAGTAAAAATTTCGTACAAATTCCATTGAAAAATTACTGAGCCCTCTTCTTAGTCCGCATTATTGTGCAACTACAGAACTCTATTACTGCGCGTGGCCCGACCCTCACTTGGCTGGTTTTTCTTTACAATACGCTTTCCTTATTCTAGGGTTACTCCCATATAGTCTGTGCGTTAACAAACACAAATCTCATATACATAAGCACACGAAACGACTATCTGCAGACCATACTAGCGAAGGGCCATTGTTGCAAAAAAAACAATCGACTGAATCGAAAATTGTACTGTTGCGCATTCGATTGTCGATTTAGTAGTTCCTCACCATAATTATTCGAATAACAATCTACGAACTACTAAATGTAAACTAAGACAGTAGAGGACAATTAAATAATAATCTATTAGCGCCAATCGGGATCCCTTCTTTTCGCATAATGTTCTTTGTCCTAATATACTTCGGCATAACGATTTTGGCACAATTTGTTTGGCATAATAATACTTCGGCATAATTTTTTTAGGCATACCTACATTTTATGTTGGCATAATCATCTTAAAGACTAATTTGTTTTGGCATAAATTTGATTCGCATAACGTTAGTAGGCCTAATGACTATTAGCATAACGTTATTTATGATAATCAGAAATGTTTTTACCATTGTCTAATAATCTAGTCGCAGGCGCACCCCGACACGGATAGGTTAGGTTCGAAGGGGATGACGGGGGCTAGAGTGAGCGAGCGAACGAAGCCCCCGTCATCCCCTTCGTGTTAGGTTACTTTAAACCCTGCAGACAGAAATAGGAGCCCCGCTAAGCGGGGCTCCGTCGACTCTGCTTTGGAGCCTCAACCTTACAAACATCCCCTTAAGTTTTTATTGTGAAAATGAAAGTAGGTGACGAATAATCGTCTCATGAAGAGGCCTTGAAGGTGTATAAAAACAATTTATCCAGTAATCCATTTTAACCTTTAAACGATTTGGTCAATAGTGTAATAAATAATTTAAACATTGATATTCCAGACTTTGGTCAGCTGAACTTTTGATCAAATGACCATCGTTATTTTAAACTTTGTTGATTTGTACGTTGTTCTTTTGAAATTTGCTCAGGAAAGTTTTGATTTTCTAATATGCAACCGTTAATAATTATTTCATTGTTATACCTTTAAAAATATGTTTTAATATCATGCGTAAATAAATTTATGCTTTAGGATATTATGCTTAAAAAAGTTATGCTTTAGAACTTTATGCTTAATCATTATTATGGTTAGAGAAATTATGCTTAAAAAAATTATGCGTAAGCTGTTATGCGTAATTATATTATGCGAAAACATAATTATGCCAAACAAAATTATGCTAAGTTATACTCTTACAACGTCTTACAATTTTATGCAAATGGATAGGGAACCCAACTTTAACTACTACTTAATTTGTATTGAATTGTGGCGCAGCGCACGTATTACTATACTCGTACTACTAAATAAGTAATTACTAAAAGGTGGTGCGCGCGCTGCCGCTGCGCCACAATTCAATAGTTAAAAGTCCGTGCGCCACTACTTACAAGTACAACTGCAGTTATTATGCGATTGGCGGGTTATAATTGAAAAATTAAACTGTTGATTATATGGTGTTGATATTTTTGAAGTTGAGTATCCCACCCGTTCTGTCATTGCAATAAAATTCGAATTAGCGGTATAAAACACATGTTGACATGCACGCGTCGCGCAGAAATCTGTGCCGGCATTACAACGAGGCGCAGAGCAGGACAGACGCATGTCTGCGTCGCACGCGTCTGCGCCGCAGCGTACGCAGCTCTTAGTATGTTCATGCATTACAAAATCTGCTCTGCGTGCACCTGCGTGACCTGACACCTGCGTCACATGAATTATTTATTCATGTGCCTGCGTCTCAGCTACCCTCATAGGTATACAAATGATAGGCACGGAGGGGTCTCGATGTATAACAAACGGTCACCCATCCAGGAAATGACCGCAGCAAGCGCAGCTTAACCTTGCGAATTGTATGATCCGCGCGGTTGTTAATTAACCACGAGCCCCTCCTATATGTATGAATGTATGCTGATAATATGAACAGTAATAACAAACAGGATACGTTGTAATAATTACTCATAATACAGTTTAATTACTGTGTCGTATGACCTGTTAGTTCTGTTATGATTCATTATATCTTTTATATTTTATATACAAGGTTAGTCAGAAAGGGGGTACTAATCCGAAAGGGGGTTAAAGTACCCATAATAATGAATAACTTTAGTTCTACAACTTTTTCCAAAAGTCAATAGTTTAAGAGAAACAGTTGTTCAAAAATCTCAATAAAAAATATCTAAAATCTATCTATCCCCAGTTATGATCAGCTGTGTTTACATTTTAGGTCATAATATTTGGGGTCATGAATTAGAAGCACCATTTTCTGAATTTGTAACTAAAGCAGGGATGAAGAATTTTTGAAAAAACTAAAATAAAAATCATATTATTTGGAAAAATATAATATCGAATTTTTAAATTTTAACACTTACTTTCAAACAGTCATCAGAGATACTATAAGTGGGCTTCGGATTAGTACCCCCTTTCCGACTAACCTTGTATATTATTGACAACACGTTTGGTGTAGTGGCTAAGCGATTGACTGCTGCGCTACGTGTCGCGGGTTCGATTCCTGCACGGAACAAAAACTTGTATGGGCTACAGATGGTTGTTCCGGGTCTGGCCGTTTGTGTATGTGAGATTTGTGTCTGTAAACCCACGATACAAGAGAAATCTTTATTTTTTTTATATTTATTTATTTGTGTCGTTATGGCCCGTGGCATCACTATGGTCCTATCTGAAAACCAGCGTTGCGACATTTTGTTTTTTTTAAATGTCGCAGCTTTATGCAGAGATAGAAGCCTTTTTTGGCCTCGTGCAGGTAGTTTTTATTTTTTTTGTAAATTGTTTTTGTAACTGCCTGTGTAAGTCCAAAATAAATATTTTTTCTTTCTTTCTTCTTTCTTTCTTTCAAATCTTAGAGTGGGGAAAAGTTAAAAAAAAAATGTTGATTTGATAATACGTAAGCACTAGACATTCTTACTTACTTCAACAGACTAGATATAATATATACTAGATATAGATACTATTAGAGGACTGCCTCGTTGGTCTAGCGGTCGGAAGCGCGACTGCTGAGCGTGTGGTCTTGGGTTCGATCCCCAGGTCGGGCAAAGTGTTATTGAGTTTTTCCATGAGGAATTTCTCAGTAGCAGCCCGGAGTCTGGATTTGTGCCCGGCTCGCCTTTATTACATGGGACTTTAAACATAACGGCGAAATGTGGGTGTATTATACACTTCTGCCCATCCTTTCGGGGAATACAAGGCATGATGTTATGTTATGTTTTCAACAGACTACACATTTGATGTACTTGTATAAATCTCAAGTATATAAGGTATAATGGGCTGGTATCCGCAGCTCCACGTCTAAGCGCGTATTTTGCGTGATGGGTGGTAAGTATAATTACTCGATCCACCCTAACTCCTCGAAAAAGGTCAGCACACCCTTGATGTTACTGGTGATCTCTCGGAGAGTACCTGGGTTACCGAAGGACTTGGCCCTGTATTTGGCGACCTCAGGGCAGTTTAGTAGCACGTGGGCTGCCGTCTCGTCCTCCTCCATGCATGCTCTGCACAGTGGGCTGTCTGTAACTCCAATGACAAAGAGGTGTTTGTTAAATGAACCATGGCCAGTGATGGCTGCTGTGACTGTACGTAGTCGTTGCTTTGACAGCCGGAGGGCTATAAATAAATCGCAAGTGTTCGCCACATAAAACGCGAGCTGCGAGCGGGTGTCTGTCGGAGCGGACGGGCCGCGTGAGTTGTATGTAAACGATTACTATGAAGCTCATTCATATGTATGATTACTTACGGTTTACTCACGAGCATTTTTCAGGATTGCCCGACTAGTTTCGGACGGAACGGAGCCCTTAATAAGCTGAACACGCGGCGAGGTCGCGAGTCGAACAATCCCGAAAAGTGCACGTGAGTAAACCGTAACTTATCATAAACTAGCGACCCGCCCCGGCTTCGCACGTGTATGTTTTATAGCTTAAAACCTTCCTCTTGAATCACTCTATCTATTAAAAAAAACCGCATCAAAATCCCTTGCGTAGTTTTAAAGATCTAAGCATACATAGGGACAGACAGCGGGAAGCGACTTTGTTTTATTTATATTTTATGTTAAAATATATTGCAAGTGAATAATTTAGAATAATATTGAATATTGCAAGATTAATGTCAAATGAACCAAAGCTGTTATAACTATATTTATGTTTCTATAATGATATGTTTATTAAATTACAAGGATAGACATAATTAGGATTAGGTATTGTCTGTGATATAATTTTAAATTCACTAGTGATAAATACCTAGAATAGAATTACAGAAACTAAACAAAGGAGACGGGTCACGGCCCATACAAAATTTACCCAGGCCCGGCGGAAAAAAAACATATCTCACATTTTAGTATATTTTTTGTATATTAATAATCGGTAGTCACCATTACCCAAAATCATGGCTATCATTGTAATATTGTTACATATATTTTGTCAGGAAAAATATTAAAAATGTATTTATTACATTAGAAAATGTATTGTATTTGCACACTTGTGCATATTATTTGTGAAACTGATTAATACAGCCTCTGTTCTATCTTCTATTAACATATAACACGGTCAAAATATCTGTGCACCTCGCTGGAATGCAATACCCCTCGCGCTTCCCCCTTTACCTCGCCGCGCTCGCCCCGTGACCATACTCACCATACAAAAAAGAAATATTTACATGATAGCCATCGAAATAAAATAAAAAAAATATGCAGTTATTTTTTAGTCATGATAATGAATAAACTGAGATATATTTCTTTAGCGCCGGGCGTTATGAAAATTTTGGGTCAATTTTTTTTATCTATATATTTATTTTATCTATATATATATTATTTTTTATATCTGTATGGATACAATGTGGCGAACTAATTCCTTACTTACCATCTATTGTAACATACATAAATTGACAAATAAACGATATTTGTATTTGTATTTATACTATGTAGTAATATTACAATGAAGAATATACCAAATGCGAGAGCGACCCGAATAATAATAATTTTTGTTGTTTATAAAGACACCCAACCTAAATTGTTACTGGTTGAAGATACCTATGAAATAATAAAAAAAGATGTAAGCTAAATAAAATACAAAATTTGACAAATATTGTAAATCAGGTTTAGCCGCAGATATAGTGCATACATAGCAAAAAAACAAGCTTTGTAGATAATGTTTTGAATTAATTAGATAATTATTGTATTAGGACTCTCACACACAGGCGCGGTGTGTGCACGGTTGTTGCGTAGTGATCTTGACAACATACTGGAGCTGAATCGAGCCGAAGTCCGTGGTTTCGGCCTTAATTACGAGCGTTTCCTACTCCCTATCACCTACGGACATACGATTATTTCGGGGCCCAAACTAAGAATGAATGACAGCACGATTTGACGGTTGTCACTACTACCGATGTGATTTTGCCCGTCCGAAAAGTTTAACTTGACACTTGTTTTGTTCATTCCTACGTTTCGGGCTACTTTCGTGCGGGCGACTAACTTCGTTGACGGACTTAGGGAGTAGGCCCCCTATCCCAAAGCGAAAAAAAACTCTGGTAAAAGCAAATTGGGAATGCCTATATTAGTCATATTCGTGTGCATCAAATATATCTATTGATTATATGATAATAAAAGGTAAGAGTCCGAATATTGGTAAATCTTAGGTTTTACTTGTAAATCTTAGGATTTACCCAGTATCAAAC
The DNA here is from genome assembly GCA_905220435.1 of Amphipyra tragopoginis. Lineage (NCBI taxonomy): Eukaryota > Metazoa > Arthropoda > Insecta > Lepidoptera > Noctuidae > Amphipyra > Amphipyra tragopoginis. Next base: position 4,548,276 of record HG992017.1, read on the forward strand.
AATCTTATACAAAGTTAGTCAGAAAGGGGGTACTAATCCGAAAGGGTGTTAAAGTACCCATAATAATGAGTAACTTTTGTTCTACCAATTTCCCCAAAAGTCAATAGTTTAAGAGATGTTCAATAATTACATTATAAATATGCTAAAATCTATCTATCATCAGCTATGGTTTACATTTTAGGTCACGAATTAGAAGCTCCATTTTCTGAATTCGTAACTAAAGTAGGGACGAAGAATTTCTGAAAAAACTAAAATAAAGATTATTTTACATGGAAATAAAAATTATCAAATTTTGAAATTTGAACACTTGCTTTAAAACCGTCATCAGTGATACTTTAAGTGGCCTGCAGATTAGTACCCCCTTTCCGATTAACCTTGTATAATTAGAAAGTATTTGTCAAAAATTATAAATTCGATTCAATAGCAGTAGATACGTTACCTAAATAATTTAAAACATTTTCAAAATGATTTTTGCGCAGAAAAATATAAAAAATAAAATTTTCTTCTCCCAAACATTATACCTACGTTGGCTACTACGTTTAATAAATTACTCATTAATTGTTCTTTTCATTTGCTATTATTTATTGTCATTTATTAGTAGTAAAATACCTACATAATTTAAAAAAAAATTCAAAACAGTAATACAAGGTTAGTCGGAAAGGGGGTACTAATCCGAAGCCCACTTATAGTATCGCTGATGACTGTTTGAAAGCAAGTGTTAAAATTTCAATATTCGATATTATTTTTTTCCAAATAAAATGTATTTTATTTTAGTTTTTTTCAAAAATTCTTCATCCCTGCTTTAGTTACGAATTCAGAAAATGGTGCTTTTAATTTATGACCCCAAATATTTATTTTATTTATTTATTTTTATAGGGAAAACAAACAGTAGTATACTGAGAAAAAGAGTACAAAGAGTCTTAACATACAACTTAACAAATATACTACACACTACATTTTCCACAGATTACTACTTAAAATAATACAAACTGATAGCAAACGTTAACTGTAGTCAGGGTACTTAGAGATATTAGAGGCTACTGTTGATCCTTCAGAATTTTAATAATGTCTCTTCTAAAGGTATGTCTGCTGATAAATAATATATCAATTGCACAAAATCGCTTATTGTATGTGTCGACTAAGCGGCGTAGCGGTGAGCGCTCACCAGCATTAGATTTGCAAGAGCTAGTAGCGAATAGTTGCCTGGTGCGCACCTCTCGCCCATGCACTGTTCGAGGAACCAGGTAACACAAACTGTTCACCAAGACGGGGTAATCAAATTTGTTCCGGCATATACTGAAAAGAGTCATTGACTCTAGGAGCGTGCGCCTTGACTGTAATGTAAGCAGGTCATATTTTTTAAGGATAGACTGGTAAGATGCTTTTTTACGAAAACATCTATACTGCATGGCACGTAGGTATTTGCGCTGAATCAATTCTATAGCCTCGCTGTATTTTACATAATAGGGATCCCAGATCGGTACTGCATATTCCAATTGTGGTCTAATAATGGACTTGTACAGGTGTAAGAAAGTGGAGGGACGATGGAACTCTCTAGATGCTCTCATCACAAAACCAAACATCTGGTACGCCTTATTAACGATATGGTCAACATGACTATCTAGATGAAGTTTCGAGTCCAAATGCACACCAAGATCACAAAGACAAGTAGTTTTGTTGACCATACTATTAGCAAGTCGATAACTGAAATTAATAACAGTTTTCTTTTTAGTAAATGTTATGCTATGACATTTGATCAGGTTAAGGTACAGTTTGTTAGAAGAACAATAGTCAGAGAAACGATCAAGATCTCGCTGAAAATCAAAACAGTCCTGTTGGTGAGTATTTTTTTTGTAAACTTTTAAGTCGTCCGCATACAAGAGAAAATTTGAATTTTGGAAACAATATTTAATGTCGTTAATGAATAGAATAAATAATAGAGGTCCTAAAATTGAACCTTGTGGGACTCCTGATGTGACTTGGATACTGCTAGACTGAAAGCCATCAATCACAACCTTCTGGGTCCTATTCGTTATAAAAGAAACAAACCAACGAAGGAGGTCCCCCCTGATACTATTGGATGCAATTTTATTTAGTAGCAATTTATGATCAACTTTGTCAAATGCCTTCTGAAAATCAGTGTAAACTGCGTCCGTTTGTAGTCTGTTGTCCATATTTTCAAAAAGATGCGATGTAAATATCAAGAGATTGCTTACGCAGGATCTGTCTTGGACAAAACCATGCTGCTCCTTTATTAGAATATGACGAACAAATGGGTAAATCTCAATATGAACAAGCTTTTCAAAGAGCTTAGAGAATGCTGATAATATTAAAATTGGACGATACGTCTCTCGTCATTTTTAGAACCGCTTTTGTGTACTGGTACAATATTTGCGCATTTCCACACATCAGGAAAGACTCCACATGATATGCATTTATTGAATATTATAAATAAGGCCTAAAAGGATAAATATGACCTAAAATGTAAACACAGCTGATCATTACTGGGGTTAAATAGATTTTAGAGATTTTTTTTTGAGATTTTTGTTCTACTGTTTCTCTTAAACTATTGACTTTTGCGAAAAGTTGTAGAACAAAAGTTATTCATTATTATGTGTACTTTAACACCCTTTCGGATTAGTACCCCCTTTCCGACTAACCTTGTATAAGCAAAAATACTTTTTTCTTCTGACCTACTAACACCTTCGCCGGCAACCCTAATCATTAATTAATTGTTCTTATCATTTGATTGGTAAAAGTCCGAAATTAAAGATTATCAAAGAACAGTTCGGACTTTTGCCATGAAGACTTGGTAAATCTTAATTTTTACTGGAGAATCTTAGGATTTACCGTAGTTCGAGCTTTTGCAGTATATATACAGAGTGAAATTGTAACCACTCGACAAACCGAAATGGGAGATTGTACTCATCACTATGAACAACTTTTACTATGGGACGAAACCTGAAATCGTGAAAAAAAACAGCTGTTCCCTACATTTATGTTCGCATAACTCGTCAAAATGTAGGGAACAGCCCAACGGTTAATGTTGGGCAGTTGTATATATACTATCTGCGTGTTAAACATGATAGCGCGATGTAGGAACTGTCATCTATGATGAGTTGTCGTTAATGTCGCTGTAGTCATCTACACAACCGGTGTGTTGCGTAGTTTGCATGTGGCGTGATAGATGACGCCACAAATGTGATGACGATTTAATTTCGTAAAGATATTTATGTCATTTAATTCCGTAGGCAAGCTAGTTTTGACATCAGCTAACAGTTTTTCAATATCTGTGTAAATAATAAAATAATCGCCTGTTGACGCTTAACTTTCCACCCTGTATTCCACCTTCCTTAGAAAAGGCTTATTTTTAAAAGTCTGGCGAACGTGTCGCAGGTAATTATGTGAAGAAGAGTCGCGCCTGCATGCAACAGCCTTATGGCGATAGGTCACCTTGAGGTCATTTAAATGTTAACATTATTGAAATAAATTGCATTCTTGTTTGGGGTTTGAATCAGTCTGCTTTGTGACTCGTGTCTGTGTGGACGCTTTTCGGCTTTGCACAACAGCGCGCTCATCGATCTGCGCCGGCGACACTCACCATGTTTGACAACGACACCAGCGTTAACGACTCTGCACGCATCAACAACTCTACAGTGAGTAATGGAGAGATATCACAAGCGATATTTACTGTGTATAATTTTCGCCTAATCGTGTTTGTGCTGACTATTGCTGCGTTCATGTACGGAGTGACGTCATGGTGTACATTAAACAAGTTCCGACATTTCAAAAATTATGTTTTCATAAATATAATTTTATCGAGATTTTTAGGTGACCTTTGTGGTGATTTTCTTATTTTAGATGGATACTGGTATAAAGTTGTAAATATATATATGTGTTTATACATTAAGTTAGCGTTCCATTCTTGGTTGGTGGTTATGTGTTACATGTTTTACGTTGATATTGTTAAAGTCTTCAATGTAAATACGCAAAGGAGATATCTCAAGAGCAGCCTCTTTGCTTGGGGTGTGCCTGCGATAATAATGATCACACTTTTCTTAACAGTGTTTGTAGTTACCATAGCAACGGATAGATCAAATTCTGAATTGAGAAATACAATATATTTTTATCTCTGGACCGGATTTGCATTTCTACCTTTCGTTACGAACTTGATCATGTACATAAAAGTTGTGTTTTCTCTGTTCTGTTGTTGTAACGCAAGCACGGGTACAGCTACTCACAAATGGCGTCGCTTTTACATAGCTACGTTGATTTTCGTGTTTAGTGGCATCATAGCGATTATCGATTGGGTTGCAATAAGGGTTGCACTAATGCCACCTATCGTTAGTGAAGTTATAGGTAAGTTACAAATAATAGCAATCAATTTATATCTTCCAATAGTTAGGGGTAATCGAGAACTGTGGCGAGCATTTTTTGCACAAAAATTTGTGAAGAATATGTCCTGAAAGTGATAAATATCAGAATTGAAGGGTCCACTGCAATAATTATGAATGTCCAAAGTTTCTTTAGTTCTAAGTGAGTATGTCATTCGGACAGTTGAAAATGCAGTTCGTAATCTCGTTTACAATCCCGAGATAAATACGTTTTTAATAATCGGATACACGGCTAGAACGCTCAGCGTCATAAGTATTCTCATCTTTAACGCTGAGTTTTCTTTCACCATTTATAAAATTAAAAAGCAAATATCTTAAAACAAAGTAAAAAGGACATTTATCATTAGGTATTGCAGTGGACCCTTCATTTATATTATGACTCCACTCTTCTTTAGGTACTACGTATAGTAAGTAGGTAGGTTACTAGGTATTTCAATACTCAAAACTTTTTTGCATTCCTTATTGTATTTTTAACAGGTGGTAGGCAAGACTATGGATCAATTGAAGGGTTTTTTACAAAAACCGCACAACATTTTTCCTTAAATTTTTCAATAAGGACAAAAAACTTCATAGCATTGTCAATGTTAAAGAAAAAAAATGGAATTTAATTTATGTTAATGTTGTATGAGTCATGAATTAAATTATGTATTATTATAATCTTAAATACTTCACATTACTCCAATCTATAAGTATTAGAATACTTTGGGTAATAAAAAAATAAGAACTGAAAAGATGTAAACAAGACGTACTTCTAATCATAACATACATAACATAACGTCTTTACGTAGGTTTTAAAAAAATCATGCTATCAAATCATAACATGCAGTCAAAGGCTACATATGTACGACTTATGTAATTCACAAACTGACTGACCAAAAAAACATATGTAGCCTCCGACTGCATAATATGTTAAGAAAGAAAGAAAGATTTATTTGCAAGAAACAAGGTTAGTACAGGTTCTTAGAATAAAAAATGAGATCATCTCGTTTCGCCAGTACAGTGGCATGCAAATTATGGTTTAGTCTACAGCTTTATTTGTACAATTTTATTATATGAATAAAATAAACGAAAGTATGTACTATCTACGTATATTCATTTTTCAATTAAACTTTACTTTTACATTTTAAGTTGCGTGTATTTAAGAAATCATTTACAGAGTAATAGATTTGATAGCATGATTTTTTTAAAACCTACATAAATTTTACGTTATGTTATGTATGTTATGATTAGAAGTACGTCTTGTTTACATCTTTTCAGTTCTTATTTTTTTAGTTCGCCTTTTATGAAAGCGGGTTTTTTGTTTTTTTTATTTACTTCTTTTTAGTTTTTTTTTTATATGTATCGTACATATTTATGTATACTAACCTACCGTTGTAATGAGGCCTAAACAAATCTATCCACAGACACCTCATTTAATATACCATCACTCGCTCTAGTCCGCAATGTAGATCTTACACAACTTTCAGATTCTTAAACGTTAAATTCTTAAACGGAGCTTATGGCTGTAAAATGGTCAAAGAAACATCATATTGATTTTAAAAGATCTATTCATCGATACACAACATAATGTGGTAGGCGAATTTTTTTTTGTTTCTCCCCCCTTTTCTTATTTTACGGGCGCCATTTTGATTCTATAAAAACGAAACTTAGCCTATAATGCTTTAGTACTTATTCTAAGGCCTATAACCATCGCACGACTCAGACAAATCCATAGACACCTCATTCATTAAAATCCGTCCAGCCGTTCGGATGCTTCGAGGGTATAATGAATGACACATACAAAGATACATATTATATACGCGTGAAAATCATAAACCCTGTCTTTGCTGTCGCGCAGTCGAGTAAAAATGATGAAAATGCGAGTTCTGCTGTTTTTGTAAAAACCCTTCAACTATGGACCCTGTTGGGTGCAGCATATTTTAGTAGGAGAGAGGAAGAGCGCTTACATTTTTGATTGATTGCAATTAAATTTTTGAAATATTGTTGATAGATACTCGTATTTTGTTATTAGTAATTGTAATTTTAATATTATAAATTGTCTTCATAATAATTATAATTTAAGTTTATCGGATGGAAGTAGTAAAAGATTGTGTATGAAATAGTAATCCTGATGGTACCATACTACAAGTATGTGCCCGACCCAGTTCTCGAGAATGGTCATGTCACATTGTACTGCAGGATCGATCTATCATCACCGACAGGACTATTGTTGCCAATAAGCCTGACATAGTGGTGATACATTGATCAGAGCATCTCACATTGATTGTTGATATCACTGTCCCGCATGACGAGAACCTTGTGAAAGCCGAGAAAGATAAAGAAATTAAATATCAAGATTTGGCATCACGAGGTTGTCGCCATGTGGGATGTTGATTTAACAGTCATTGTGCCGATAGTAGTTGAGGCCAATGGCTTCATAGCTCTCGTTGGGCGGCTGGATCAAGGACCTGATACAGAAAGCGGTACTTCTCGACACGATGCGTATAGTTAGGAAGTTCCTCTCTCTGAGACCCTGACCTGACTGTAGGTTAGACCCTGTTTCCGATGTCGGTGGGATATTTTTAAATGTTATTTATAGAAAATTTTAAAAATGATGTTTTGTATGTATTTTAAATGAATAAATGGAATACTAATATTAATGATAATAATAGTTTAGCAGATTTGTGTATCCGTCAGACAGTGTCGTGTGGAATGTTGTCCGGCCAGTTATATGCAGGTGTGAATCTATAATTTTTCCTTAAAGCTAGTTTAAGTGGATTCTATGTTTGTTCATCAACCGATTGTTTTTTTAATGTCGTATCATTTGTACTATTGTTTCATTTTTTTATAAGTTCTACGCGTGTATCTAAATATGTTAGGTAGGCGACGACGGCAGCCACGACTGCTAGTGGAACCGCGTGCTCGGACCAACCTTTTAAAGGAGGCGCCGCTGACGCGTGCACTCCGCACGCTCAACCTCATAGCAAGTGAGACAGACTTATTCTGTTGTTCTCTGGGTAAATTCACAAGGAATGCTTTGTTTGTAATTAGTTATAGCCTATAGGTGTTAGTTATAAGTAACAATTAAGTTAAGTTTTAATTAAGGCGCATTTACCGCATTGGTTAACTGTAATGGTAGATGTATGTTGATGAATAAATAAATAAATGTTTGTCGAAATGGTAGAGACCAGCTGAAAATCAGTGTTATGCATATATGCCGCAAATTAGTGAGCTGGAAACATTACTACACATAAAAGGTGGCCGAGCGGGAACGCTGAATTTGATTTTAAAATTAAACATAGAATAATTGGTTTTGTTTAAGTTTTTTTATTCTATTTCTAAAGGTGGTTTGAGATTGAATATGGAATAATACATATTCCTGATGGCCAAATGACCGCTGTAGCTGTGCTAGCATACTCAACCCTTTGATCACATTTGAAGAGGTGATTAAACACACAATCACGATAACGCAATGGAGTTCGATATTTTGGGCTCATTTGGATGATATGAACCTCGAGAATATGTGCTTTCAAAGAAAAAGTGCTGGGACAAAGTTTTCCTGGTCGTGTGAGTTCCAGAAATGCCGACTGCAATTGGTCGCCCAGATCTAGCGACTTGACGCCATGCGATTTTGTTCTATGGGGTTTTGTTACATCCATGGTCTATGCTAACAACCCACAAACAGTTCCTGAACTAAAACCAGAAATCGAACGCGTGATTGCTGAAATTGAGCCAACTGTCGAGGAAAACGGCTTCGAAAATGTGGTCCAAAGAGTCATGATATGACAGCGCAGCCGCGACGGCTATCTGGCTGACATTGTATATCTACTTTACTTAACTTCAACCTGTCTTCTTTAGAAATGAATAAAAATTAAAATAAACTATTTAAAAATTTAAAATTAAATCCTGCGTTCCCGATAGGCCACCCTCAATTATTATGTTTTTTTGTTTTTATTTTTGTACGATTATATTATGTGTGTAGCAAAATGTGTGTTTTTAAACGGTTGTAATCCTTGTAATGATATCTTGTAGTACTTAATAAACTCGCAGAGTTCGTTTGTTTGTTCGTTTATTATTTGAATTCGTGTGTTCTATCTTAGACCTTGTCTACGCTTACCAACAGATGCGACCCAAACGCGGCCAAGTCTAATTATAAAATGTAAATAAAAATACCAGTCAAGCGCGGGTCGGACTCGCACACCAAGGTTTCCGTACCTTGGAAAGTCCAATTTTCATTGTTTTGAAAAAAAAAACATAGTTTTTTCGAAAATTCTTCGTCCCCGCTTTAGTAACAAATTCAGAAAATGGAGCTTCTACTGCGTGACTCCACATAATATGACCTAAAATGTAAATACAGCTGATTATAGCCGAGGATAGATAGATATTATTTCATGAAATCCTTGAACTGCAATTTCTCTTAAATTCTTGATTTTTGTGGAAAGTTGTAGTCCTAAAGTTCTTCATTATTACGGGTACTTTAACACTCTTTCGGATTAGCGCCTCTTTGCGTCTAATTTTGTATATTACGTGTGTGGCAAATTGTGTTTTTAAATGTACAACCATTTAAAAATACAATTGGCCACACCTTCCAATGATAAATGTTGTAAAATATCCCTCAGAGAGTCGGCTGAACGAACTTAATAATACTATTGTTATATGTTATAAATCAACTATGGATTTAGAAGAATATAAATCATATCAAACGAGTTTGTTAACATTCGTAACGAGGAAAAAGTTTACGGTTCAAGGTTGAAATCTTGAAACAGATTGTAGTTGTATAGTTGTAATAATATCTAATTAAATTGAATTAAATTGATACCCATCATAAAACCTGTTCTTTTATTGGAATTTATATAAATGAACTTTAATGACAGTTCCCACTTTAAAACGCTTAGCTTCGAAATTAATAGTTTGCACTTTAATTTTACTACTTGTAACAACTTTAAAAGTCTGCTTTAAAAATTGTAGTTTGCACTATATTGTTAAGGCTTAAAACGCACTAGCGGCCAGCCGCATACGGCGTGCCGCTTGCGGCTGGCCGCACATCGATTTTTACATGAAGACGCATGATCTCAACGCACTGACTTGCGGCCAGCCGTCAACCGCTCCGGTTGTTCTGGGGCTGCGGCGAGCCGCGACGGTTGAATGATGCGGCGCGCCGCATCCCCTCCACGCACTCGGCGCGGTTTGCCGCAAGTCGCTAGACACTGTACAGCCGGGGACTTGGAAGTGTTTAAATTCGATTCCTTCTCACTTTTTCGAAGACATTTTCTACGATAGTATACATAAATAACTGCAGCTAGTTCTTCGACGTTTATCTTGTGCAATATTTCTAGAAGCACTGACGTTTGCGGCGGACCGCAATAGATCCGAGTCGATACGGTTAGCCGGAATACGGCGTGCCGTTACGGCAGATCGTATATATTGCGGCCTGCCGCAAGCGGCACGTCGCATGCGGCTGGTCGCTAGTGCGTTTTAAGCCTAATGCTTCTAACTTCAAAGTCCCCCACAATAAAAAATAAAATGACAAACTGATAGCTGAAGGAGGTTAGGTTATGTTAGAATTGTGTCCACTCAATGCACGTGATGAGCGAGCGAAGCGAGCGGTGCAGCGGCAGTTCAGAAACAGGACAATGACTGCTGAATCCACATCCCACATGTCAACAACCTACGCGACAAGCATACGGCTAAGTTCAGTATGTATTCAGTCGTTACAGTCGACCGAAAGTCTGAAAACCGGTATTTACCTAAAAATACCGGTATCTCTATAAAAAATTGCGATGACAGTCGATACAGGCAGTCGCCCGATGGTCTGACAATAATTGTGACTGCAACTGACAATGAGGCCTCTTGTTCACGGCACGGTTTCTAAACCGTACGGCGTATTAACCGCTCCGTAGAAAAATCGTGTGAGCTTGTACACGACACGGCAAACCACCTGTTGAAACTGATTTATATCCATTTTGTAACACAAAATCAGCGTTGGAAAGCTGTCATGCAATAATTGCCCGTCGCGAAACTCTCAAAGACTGTCATACAACACTAATTTAAATCAAACCGTGCGCAAAAGAGGAGTAGCCACGGTGCATACGGCGGCGCGGGCGTGCCGTTGGGCCGCCGCCGCCGCGCCGTGTTCGTCAACAAACTTCCATAGTAGCCCATACAACACTGATGACCGTGCCTACACACGGCTAATTAACCGTAGGTTTTTACGGCGAAACGTGTGTGAACAAGAGGCCTAAGGCGAAAGACAAACTAATCCCACGTACGCCACGTATGCGATGCAATGTGGGAGAATTGGTGGGCACACTTGTCACGTGTATGCAACGTGTATGTAACCATCTCAACAGGAAGTGCGTACCGCCGCGCCGCCTGCTATTACAATAGGCTAGTTGACAAAATTTCAATAACTGCTTAATATTTTAGCTTATTAGGCATTTTATCGAAAAAAAAGGTTTATTTATTTTTAATCGAGCGTTTACATTATAAATTTCGCGTTTTAAAAAACCAATTTCAATTTGGTTCCAAAACGCACAAGACTGTCATGGCGTCTTGAATGACGTCACGCCGTGCGAAACAAACCAAAGAGCGATCGTGTCTTCGTACGTTATAGCTAGTTTTTATCGTTTAAAAATGAATTTCTCATATTATAAGTACTGTATAGTGCCCCAGTGTGATAGCACGACTATAAAAACGCCAAACAAGTTATTTATATATGTTCCAAACAATGGAGAAATACGGAAAAAGTGGCTAAAACTTGCAAGAAGAGATGATGCTCATACTTTATCAACAGGTTCAAGAATGTATTTTTGTGAAGATCATTTTGATGTAAGTATTTCACACAATACAATCTATTACTTAATTCGAGCAAACTAGATGTGTTTTGTAGAATCCCTATTTTCTAAATAAGAAATACATGAGTTCAGGTTAAGTTGTTTCACTTTTAGGAGTGAACGTTTTATTTTAGTATTCTAATTAATGTTACAAACATACTCTTTTTATTATTCTAGTTGCCAAATGATATGATTAATTATATGGAGTATCATATGAAGGGAACAGTATCACAAGTGCGCATGAAACCAGGTTGTATGCCAAGTAAATTTGGATGTCAAGAAGACAGAAGAAAACGAACATGCAGCAGTACAGAACGGCCATATATTCTAAAAAAACAAAGAAAGATGATAATAGAAGAGTGTCTGAATGAATCAAAAGAAAGTTGTACTCCAAGTTGTTCTCTTATAGATACTTCTAATACAAGTTTAAGTACGTATAATATCAAACAACATAACTACCTAAATGATTTAAAGTTTGAAATGGCAAATACCTAGTTATTACCATTATAAAGCTATTTTGTTGTATATCTTTTTCAGATATTGAAACAGTTGGAGGAAATGTGCCAGAAATGTTATGTTAACAGTCAACAGATAAATCTGTTCAAGCATTTATAACCTACAAATTCAGAAGTAAGGCTGTGCAGACCAATGTGAAATTGATAGATCAGGCATTATCACCTTTGAAACATTCTGTAACATCCAGGTCCACATCCCCATTTAAAACTGTAACTGTTACAAAATCAAGTCCTTCTGTATCCGGTCTATGCAAAATTGCAAAAAAAATATTTATTGAAGAAGAACATTCAGACAGTGATATTTCTTTATATATACCATCTGTAGCTACCAATAGTCCTTCACTATCAATGACTTCCCTACAAGTTAAATCATCTTCATGGTTAAAACCATGAAGATGATTAACATCTGGTTAAAAACCAAAATTTTATCAAGAACCGGTAGTGATACTCGAAACGTCAAAGACAAGATTGGAGTTTCGCACGGCGTGACGTAACGCTTTCTGATTGGTGTTCACTGTCACGTGACTAAAGGTTTCATTATACGAAATTTATTTTTTAAAAACATTATTAATCTTTAACGCTTTTAATAATTAAAATTGTTTGTTATTTTCTCCATAATATAATTAATCATTATAAACCCCTATCCATTATATTTATTCTTAATGGACACAAGCCTATTGACGTTGCCATATCTTTTGACTCACTGTCCTAAATTAAAAGTAGTTTTCATCTTTTATTTTTATTACCTATCTTTTATTTTTTATTGTATTTTTGCAACTGTAATTTATCTCAATAATATAAAATATTAAATTAACAAATTCTTCTTCTGCCTGCCCTTAGTTACTTGAAGTCGGCGCAAAATGTTTTCTTCTTCCATTCTTCCCTATTGGCCGTCCTGCTATCTTTTACTCCCTTTTCATTCACTCCATCTCTCACACACTCCATCTTTCTATGGTCTCCCTCTTCCCTCCATCCATCAACATCTATATTCATCACTCTCTTAGTCACGTGGTTTTCCTCCCTCCTCATCACATGCCCCATACCAAGATAATCGGTTCCCTTTCACCTTTTCTATCACAGACGCCACTTTCTAACTTCCGTTCCGTTCTTTTGTAACTCTTCTTTTAAATTCTTCATGGTTATCTATATTTACAAAAAAATACTTATCAGTTATAATTAAAACACAATTCAGGTTTACAATACTTTAATAATTTTGCATTAGAAATCTCTGGAGTTCGTAAGATTCTACTTATCTACAAATTTCGTTTCAGTAATGACGTAGATCAAATCAAAAATCAAAATGGGTACCTGGGACTTTAAGTAACATATGATGAAATCTTAATTTGGAAAATAAATCCTAATTTCTCGTAATGTTGATTTTATTACAAATATTCATAAGATGTCAGAAGTGAGCAGACACTTACTAATTACAATCCCGCCATATGGAGGAATTTCTCAATTCTTCTGAGTCAGCATTTTTTAAAATTATTTTCCGGCGTACCTCCTCTGGCGACATAGACGGTTCTTTTTTTGTTTGACAGAGTTTTCTTGTGAGGTTAACTACCTATATAAGTTTGGTGGAGATCCTATGAAGACCTTCAGAGATAGAAAATGGAACTCTTCAATGAAGAACAGTACCTACACACATAATATGATTGGGTTATGGGGGATTTACACGGATCGATTTTAGCCGTGCGGCAAGTCACCAATCGCATCGCTTGTAAAAATCGAATCGCCACCCCATTTACACCGGTCGACAAAAATTGCATGCGACTTGTTCATTTCTAGCGGAACAACACACGTCATGCGACGGGCGATCGCCTGCAACTGACCATTTACACGGTTGATTTTAGTCATCTGCCGCATGCGGCCTGTCGCCGCACGGCAAAAGTCGGATGGCACCCAACTTTGGGGCTTACGATTTTAGTCACTTGCAGCCTAGTCGAATTGTAATCAGTCTCTGCCCTTGGGTGTCGTAAAAGGCGACTAAGGGATTCTCTAGAGGATGGGCAGCAGCGTTCTTTGAGTACTTTAACAACCATACTGCGATCGCCAACTCACCCCAACCAAACCCCCCCTTTTGGGGAAGGCCTATGTCCAGGTCTTTCGACTGAATTATGACCCCGGTTAAAACTTATCTCTCATTCGTCTTTTAACGGATCTAATACATGTCGAGATAGTTTTGGCTTCGTACTGGATACTGCAGAACTGGATGGCTTATATAGCATTCTTTGTCGAACCACCGGCTGTACTGCTACCGTTGGTGTTGAATCTTGAGGTGGATGAGTATAGTAACCTCGTGTTTCAACATAATTTGAAGTTTGTGGCTCACAAGTGGCCCAGTCATTATAATTTCTATTTCTTTTAATATTTTGTAAAAGACTTATGACACCAGATTGGAAGTCTAAAATTTGATCATCATTAAGCAAAGTTAAAGATGGTTGGATACTCTTGAAAAAGGCTAAATGGCGGTCTTCCTGTTGTGTATCGCTTCTATCTTTCATTTGATTATTGAAGTAAACTACCATTTTGTCGTCTATTTCCTTGGTTCTCTTGGTTTCATGACTGTCTGCTGCGTCTTCTGTGACTTCTTCCTTTATTGTATCGACAGGCCAATCTGTATCACTTATTTCAAGTGTTTCACTTTCACTTCCTTCACTAATTTCCTCTTCTTCTTCATTTTGACCAGATTCATCAACAACGCGATCATAAGGTTTAGCCGGAGAAACAACTTTCTTTAAAAATAACATTTCTTTATGATATTTATAGGGCCGAGATACTGTAGCGATAGGTCCAGGATGTTTTGAATATTTTCTTGTAGTCAAACTCCTCACCCAGCTGTCTCTTGTCTGTGTCCATATTTTTATGACAAATTTACCTGCAAAAGATAAAAATATTTAGTTTTACTTAGTGATATCTAAGCCATTGGTCCCGGGTGTCATATGAATACCTGTGACAGTGTCGGGTAGTCGGAAGCCCGAAAGTTTGACAATCTTTGACTAGCCTTAGGATATCGGTATTGCCCAGTAATGGCACGTGTACATTAAGTCAGTCACCGAATGCCGCGCCCGCATTCGGTTTAATCGAATTGATTCATTGAATTGGGCTGTTTACATTATCTCGGTCACTGAATATGGCCACCGTATTCGTTTAACTTGTCGGTTTACCGGATTCGACGACCGCGTTCAACCGAACTGTGTACACTCGTGTTAAAAGCATCGTGGATAGACATAATTATTGTGTTACGGTAACACAAATCAGCCATGTTTAGTCACCAAAATGGTCTCCGGCCGAATACGGCTAACCGAAAACCTGTTTACACTATTCGGTGACCGACTTGGGCTGCAACCGAATTGGTCAAAACGACCTAATGTAAATGAGCCATAACTAAGTGGCAGTTGCTCCGTGTAAAATACTGGTATTCAGCCGCATCTTGTTAGATTGGAAGCTGGCCCCAACATAGTTGGGAAAAAGCCTAAGCAGAACAACTTATGTCGTATCTGGATGCTCTGGTTAAAGAGCTGTTTAAACTCAAAACTCATTTATTCAAAATAGACTAGAATTACTTAGAGCTCTACACACCACGTTTTTTTTCCGGCGCCGTCGACGCTTGTTGTCGGCGCTGCTAAACTTGAAATAGGCAGATTACTTGCGATTGCATCGCTGTAAACTCACGAGAAATGCGCTACAGGCGCGCGTGAGCAACTCCCCTTGCAAAGTAAAACGAGTGTAGCACGCGCGCGAAGGAGCGTGTATCGCGCTACAGACGCGCGTGTCGGCAAGTAGCCAATTAAAACGTGCTGTACGTATGTGTTTGCAGCTAAAGAGACGCGCTGTGCCAGCGCGTCTGTATCGATGTAACTCCGCGCTACGAGCGCGTCGACAGCTAGCGAAAAAGTCGTCGTCTGCATACTACAATTTTATGAACGTGTGAATAGGTAAATTGGTTGCGATAACATCGCGTTTGCAGCGCGTTATAGTTGCGTGCGACGCGCGTTGACAGCGCCGGAAAAAAACGTGGTGTGTAAGAGCCCTTAGTTCTTTTTGAACGTCAGATTAACAAAAGACAGCCTACAAAAAAGCCCTCCCTTCACCGCTTCCTAGTGTTTATGCTGTGAAGAAGAAACGGCGCAACAAACATCCCAGCAACACAGATCTGTCTGTCAGGTGAATAAATTAATTGACTCTATACAAAGAAAATCAAAACATTTTACAATAATAAAATTATGCAAATAAAGGAAAACTAATAATTAAAAAAAGTATATAAATCAATTCTGTATGAATTGAGATAAATCAAAATCGTATCTAAATAATACAGACACATACAAAATCCTACACATAAAAACTAATGGTTTCCAGGGAAGCTACATTTGCAGAAAAGAACTAGCGCCACACGTCCCTATCGTCAGCATAGTCCTTTATCTTATAGTATGCCTTTTTAATGAAAACTGATTACCGTAAGATTTTAATTTGCCATCAGTGAGATCCGTAATTGTTTTGGGAAGCTTGTTATAAAATCGAACACAATTTCCTAGGAATGACATTATTCGTTTTGGATAATCTAAAGGACATGACCAGTAATACCATTGGCGCTTGCCTAGATGTCAAAATCCATGTGCAGCAATAGTAGATTGTTGCATCGAGTGCAAAGTGAGTTATTAATGCACGAGTGTTATGATGGTGCCTGAGTGCATGCGAGGGCACTAAATTAACACGAGTGCATTAATTACTCACTTCAGCAAGGTGCGTAATCTACTTTTCTTTCAACTACCAATTTACCTACCGTGATAAAATGTACCTACTCAAAATAAAAACTAAAGTTAATGAAAACAAAGTTCCCACGACTTTTGCGGCGAAAGGTTATTAACAATTTCATTTGCAGCTGTTTTTATACTTTCTGGAGTTGAATTCATATCGCTATTGCTGTCTATTTCCATTTTTATAAACTTTTCTTGCCAAATAAGAAGTTAGACTTTTACAATGATAGGTACAAAATGCGCGCCATTTGTTTTTTTTTTCACCAAGTCGTTTTATCAGCCGATTTTTATTTTTAGCCAGTATCTTTTTGATCTAATGCATACATTCAAAGTCCGTTTTTTAATCTCGGAGACAAAATTGACAGGCGCAAATGTAAAACTTGTAAATTTTAGGAACATTTTTTTTCAAATTTGACGTTTTGCGCATGTCAGTTCAGTCTCAGGGATTAAAAAACGAACTTTAATATTTAAACATAAACCTCTTTTCTATGACACCATGAAGTTAGAAAAATATGAAAAGTTAGTTAAATTGGTTGTTGACATAAACCTCAAAAGTGTCTAAAGCTCTGCAAAAAAAGAGTACGAAAAATGGGGGCGCCACTAGTGATACATTATAAAATTTTAACTTCAAAAATAAGCCTCTGGTAGAAATTCGAAGTATAACTTCTACCTCACGTATGTACATAAATACAAGCAACGTATTTTTATACAAGCTTAGTTTTAGTATACACTAAACCTGAAACTAGTTTGTTCAGAATCACTAGGAGAATCGATTGACATATTTTTACACTCACATTTTTTTTTCTTAAATTACAATTTTGTTTCAGTAGGTTTCTACCCATAACAGTTGACAGGAATAGACACCTTGAGGCTTGAGACGGTCCGCTCGGTCAGTTTCCGTGTATTAGACAACTCCTGCATAGCACATCTCAGGCATTTCACACTTTACTAGGGAACTTAACGCGACATAGGTAAACTAAGGTGTAACTTAGAGATTTATTAAAAGAA
The DNA here is from genome assembly GCA_905220435.1 of Amphipyra tragopoginis. Taxonomy (NCBI): domain Eukaryota; kingdom Metazoa; phylum Arthropoda; class Insecta; order Lepidoptera; family Noctuidae; genus Amphipyra; species Amphipyra tragopoginis. The sequence goes on from HG992017.1 coordinate 4,565,762, forward strand.
AACACATATTCAGGCAGTTCTGATGAAAATCTTGTTGGGGTGTCTCGGTTTTTGTAGGTATATACTAAAAATAACGTTGTATAAGTAGCTACTAACAGTACTTATGTGGGAATATTGTTATGCCAACAATATTATTATAAAGTCCTACCTGCGTTTTCTTACTTTTTTACTTAAGTACTATAAATCTATACTAATATTATAAAGAGGTAGAATTTGTTTGTTGGTTTGTTTGTTTGTTTGTATGTAGGGGGTAATCTCCGAAATTACTCATCCGATTTCAAAAATTCTTTCACCAATAGGAAGCTACGTTATCCCTGAGTGCTATAGGCTATATTTTGGGATCAAAAAATTAGGGATCCGTAAATTAACGGGAGCGAAGCCGCGAGCAAAAGCTAGTATTTTATGTTTCTCTAAGTGAAGGAATGTATTCTTCTTTTGAGAAATAAATGTCTTAAACCTTAATATTCGTAATGGTCACAAAAATAAAAAAACCGGCCATGTGCTAGTCGGACTCGCGCACGAAGTGTTCCGTACCATTAACTATAAAAACGGCAAAAAAAAAACACGTTTGTTGTATGGGAGCCCCCTTAAATATTTATTTTATTCTGTTTTTTAGTATTTGTTGTTATAGCGGCAACAGAAATACATTATCTGTGAAAATTTCAACTATCAACTATCACGGTTCATGAGATACAGCCTGGTGACAGACGGACAGCGGAGTCTTAGTAATAGCACAGTCTACCTATATCTTACTCCTTACAGTCGGTCAACGTAGAACATTGTCGCAGAGCAATCGTGCGGGGGGTTACGGGGTGAAGGGGGCGGAGGTTATGTCCCGAGCCATACTGCATACTTGGGACTCAACCTCCACCCCTACATAATTTTGACATTTCATAGGACCTGTCAAATGTATGGGCGTTGACCCACTGTATATAGTAAGTAGGTACACTGTGGTAATAGGGTCCCGTTTTACCTTTTGGGTACGGAACCCTAATTAAAAGCAGCCTGATAGTTTTGAGTTTCTGAGTTGAAAATTTTAAGATAAACATAGGTAGGTACCTTAACTCTTTTCACTGAAACGTGAGTTCTGATCTTTCTCTACAAAATTACCTACCATACAAAGAATATCAAATATTATTTGAAATCAAAACATGGATAATATAGCTATTTTACGGTTTTTGATGATGTAGTTTACGTTTTTTCAATAGTAGTCTCCTTACGACTACATTTTACGAAATGATCGCTATGTCATGACTAGAGATAGGATATTCAGATGCCTATTTACCTAAACTTGAGATGTTGGCTAATATGGAATGCGCTTTTATATCGAAAAATTCCGCGGTTCCGGGACAATTATTTGTATATTTTTTTTGGTTTATCTAACACACACCACTCCTCTACATACAAACACATTTGCATCGGGGGTTAAACATTCATTTTAAATAATTATACAATCCAAGAATTCCGGGTTTTTGATTACAAAAAATATATTTTTATAGAATAGAACAAAATAGAATAGTTATTTATTTGCACAGAAAGCAGGTACAAGTTTCAGATGTTAAGTTTAAAATGATCCGTATACTAACTACCTTAACTAAGGCATGCAAACAGTTTAAGCTTTAATAACAAAACACACTCAATAAAATTATCATTATCACATTCAATCAAATCAATACAAGTTTACCATGTCAAAATGAAATTCAGTAAATAGTTTGAAATAGGCAATATAATACATAATGTCAAGTTTAATAAAATGGGATTAAGAAGCCGCTTCCACACTTTCATAGCTAAAAATTATCTTTAGGTAAATATGCATCCGAATATCAGTCTAGTCATGACTAGGGTTACCACCCGTACTCTAAAATAGAGTATTGTCCTATTTTTCATGTAGGCGTACTTTATAATCTACGACACCAATAAAGTACGCTAAAAAACTCTATTTACGTAAAACTGATTGTTACTGGCTCGTTACTGGTTATGAGTACGTTTGAGACTAAATATGATATCATAATATTGAACGTTTCTGAACGCCACGTGAAATGTCAATTGTTAAATGTCGCAAAGAGCAACAAAAAAACGTTTTTAAGGACAAATAATGAAAAATAATATGATATACTCTTTTTTATGCTGTGTACTTTATTTTTGTTCTACCAAAATGAAAAACATACTTTCGTCCTAAAAAAAGGTGGTAACCCTAGTCATGACTCATCTTTCGTTGAACAGAGTATAATATCATTTGAGCATAGATTATAGAGCAAATGAGCATGGCTCAAATGTTACTTTAGTTCTGCTTACCTTACAATTCTCAACTCGGAAACTGGCTGATAAACGTCTAGAACCGGAATACATTTTTAATCTATGTCACTTCATTCATCATTCAGTAATTTATCGGGCATCATTTAGTTTTTTGCCGAACTGTAAAACGATTATACGATAACATTTAGACGACTATTAATATACTTATTCGGTTTTATCTTAATATTTTATTTCAAAAAGAATAGAATCTAACCAAATGTAAGTACCTACTTATTTACACAACAGTACGTATAAATCTGAGAATTAAAAAAAAAAACAACAAAATCACTTACAAAATTGTTGCTTCTCGTTTTCATCCAATACATCAAAATCCTTCATCAATATTTCGCATATTTCCCGCCATGCAGCAATTTTTAATTGTCTATCTTTATAAATATCAAGACTTTTATCCCACAACGCTGGTCGTTTGCGCACTAACTTAATTAATACTTCCTTGTTTATTACTGGTTTCGGCATGACGAATGACGTAACGTACTCTCTCGTTGGTAAATAAAATCGTACTGACGACACAGCACGGCGTGAGCGAGCGAGACGAAACTATATTTATCTTCCTCGCACTGCGCGAGTTTGCGCGGCCCGCCGACCGTACAAGTTTTTTGCGGTTACTGGATCCTGTTTTTTTATAGATCGAACGAAGCGTAGAGGTCGTTCACACGCTGATGGAACGATTAAAATACAGAGTCGGCATTATGAGAACCGTTTTTCTGTACTGTGGCGGCGCGGCGTGAACATAAACAGTATGCAATATGCAACTGTTTATGCTGGTTGCATGTTGAAAGGATGATGGGCGTTTTGGTACTCATGTCCAATCAAAATCAATTTAACATCGTTGGATAGCTCTTTTCAAGAGTATAAAAAACTACTAAGGCAACAAACCCGTATAAATTGCCTGTTTTGAAATATAGACTTCAGAAGATATTGCATAGGTAGGTATTTAGTTCGAAATAGAATTTAAAAAAATCATATCGCCTGTTTAGCTTGACCGATTTTGATGATATTTGCACAGATTTTGAGTTAAATAAAATTCAGTTAACGGACGAAGATCACAACAAAATCGGTTTAGTGTTTTTTCAGTTAGGAGTGATCTATCTATTAAACAAATCGGACGCGTTTTTAATGCCTAAAAATAAAAGTCGTTTCCCAGCAATTATTTTTGGTCAATGTAATTCAGTTTGATGTACAGAGTGCGTAGATTTCGGATATGTAATGGCTCTTTTACACCATGTACACTTACATACAATAAATGATAAAACTTACTTCGAACTTGTTTTATTTACCTAGATAGTGAAAAATATGAATAATTATTACAATAATTCCATACCAAAACGGCGAAAAATGACAACAAAAGTATGTGTACTTAATAGGATGTAACAAAAATAAATAACTTTCAAGCAGGATTACTTCTATCGGACAGTGAATCGAGACTAGCGTCACTGGCCAATATAAGAACACGCAATGGCCGCTTGAGATCCCAGTACAAGAACTTGCTACATTCGGGTAATTACAAAACAGCACTGTTAAGGAAAAGTATTATGACAACGGGTCCTGTCATTTATAATAGAATACCTCATGGTTTTAAGGATTGTTCTGTAAACGTTTTTAAATCTAAGGTAAGTGCACTACTTTTGGGCAAATGTTACTACTCAGTGAAAGACTTTTTAAATGACATGAATTTATCCAGATTATGATTGTTTTTAATTGCAAAGACCATGTGAGACTTATGTACCTGACTATAATATTATTAATTGACTTCACTTTAATTTCTGTTTTGTATTGTTGACATTGTTTTGATTTTATTAATATTTAAATCTATGTAATAATTTGCACGCCGCCGTAAGGTAGACTGTAGCCAATCTCATTAATTTATGTACAACATCATATACCTGTACCTACATTCAAAGCAAATAAAGATCTGATTCTGATTCATGGTTATTCATAATCTACACGAAAATACCTTTCGAACGGTGTATCATTCATTCCGATTGGTGCCAGTACCAGACTCCATACATTTGTGCCCATCATCCTTTAAATATTTCTTTGTAATTTGGCCAGAAAGGAACAGCGGGCAGCATTTAGCCGTCTTAAAGCATTGCTTGATGACGGCTGAATTATCAATGTGAAATTCTTTTGTATGATTCGGTAGTTTATCAAATACTTGTGCACCTTCGAATGTTAAATTCTAACTTAAGAGCGTGTACGCCGTACGGCATGTCATACAAATTTTCAAGTCTTTGTTTTTCGTAATGACTGAACCGATTTTGATTAAATTTCACACACATAAGCAGGATACTTAGGTCTAAAAAGTTAGTAGAAAACATTTTCGAAATGTCGCACTTAAAAAAAGATAATTGGAAATTTCTGTTTGTATGGAAAATTTAAAACCGGTCTAATATAACTGTAGCACTATTTTTCGAAAATGTTTTCTACTTACTTTTTAGTCCTATGTATCCTGCTGATGGGTATGAAGTTTCATTAAAATCGGTTCAGTCATATCGAAAAATAAGGACTTGAAATATGTATGAAATGCCGAATAGCGTACACGCTCTCAAACACTGCAACGCGGCCGTCAAATCCACGACAGGGGCCCAATTCTCCTAAAATAAATTGTTGCCAAACGCAATCGAACCACAACCGTCAGTCAGTTTTTGTTTTTGAAAACTTTCAAAATGATTGATTTTGTTTTTTGTGTCAAACAATTTGATAGCTTTTGAAATTGAGAACTGTCTGAATGAACGGTTCGGCCTTGGTTCGGTTGTGATTTATCAAGATTTATTTTCGGAGAATTAGGCCCCAGTTCTTTGCAAACAGACTATTACGTAAATAAACTGTTGTGACAACATTAATCCACCGTAACTAATGTCAATAATTTCTTTGATTTAATATCAAACTGACTGCCAAAAGGGATCCGGCAGATTTATTGCTGAATTTGTACTTCTAAAATAGATTCGGAGGTTGATGAATGTCTGTTATTTGTGATAAATAAGATTTGGATCGGCGTTCGGCATCACCTGTAATCAGGTTGCGGAGGTTAGGTGGCAGACGCTCCGTGTAACAGTAACTAAAATTAAAATACAAGGTTAGTCAGAAAGGGGGTACTAATCCGAAAAGGGCTTAAGGTACTCATAATAATGAGTAACTTTTGTTCTACCACTTTCCCTAAAAGTCAATATTTTAAGAGAAACAGCTATTCAAAAATTGTAAAAAAAATATGCTAAAATCTATCTATCCTCAGCTATGATCAGCTGTGTTTACATTTTAGGTCATATTTGGGATCACGAATTAGAAGCTCCATTTTCTGAATTCGTAACTAAAGTAGGGACGAAGAATTTTTGAAAAAAATAAAATAAAAATATTTGTTCATGCAAATAAAGATTATCGAATTTTGAAATATTAACACTTGCTTTAAAACCGTCATCAGTGATACTTTATGTGGCCTGCGGATTAGTACCCCCTTTCCGACTAACCTTGTATTGGTATTATAATAATCGTATTAAAATATTGGTATTAAAATACTGTACCGTAGTACCGTGTGGTGCCGGACGTAAGAATAGCACTACTCCATCTCTTCCTATGGGTGTCGTAAAAGACGACTAAGGGATTCATTAGAAGTAGTGATTAGGGTTTCTGCTCGAGAATTCTCGAGTCGAGAAATATCGAGAAATCATGCCAACTTCGAGACGAGAAAAAATGCCTCGAGAATTCGAGAACTCGAGAAATCAAATATTTTCTCTTATTACTGTAATATTGGCTTAAAAGTTACGTTATCTCTGCATTCTGGCTTCTGATCGTTCTCCTAGGCACGAGTAAGCGAGGCAAGCGAACAGACACATAATCTGCTTACAAATAATGTGACATAAAACGTCAAATAAATATTAACTGTAAGGTAAACACCGTTCATCTATTGTTGGGTTTCTGAATACAAAATCGACGAATAGATAACTATCCAAACAATAAGTAAATTTGTAAATTGACCACTAGATGGGGTCTCTTTTTAAAGCCCAGCTAAATATACTTTTCTCGCCTTAAACTTTACATCTTTTTGCAGTTAGGCCCCAAGTTTAAATGAAAATCTCGTCTGGTTATATGCAATGATTTTAAAACGAACTATTACATACATGAATAAAAAAAATTAATCATAATATTTTCTCTTGGTTTTTTAATCACAGCAAAAACACAATAAAACTATTACAACAAAATAAGTAGGATTTTAATTTTTTATTGTAATTTATAATATTGGGCAGTAAAGTTTATTTATATAACTAGGCTAACGTACCTATTTGTGGTGTAAATGAATGGGTTTTAAGGGCAGGATTGGTTATTTCACAAAGGTATAATGTATATCATAGTGCCCTTGTTAAAATTATATCTCGTGTTAAACTCTTCATCCGTGAACATTTCGGATGGATTTCTTCGATGCCTTTTTATTGGTACTGATAATTTGACATAGCCTCCAGCACTTCCAAATCAGACTCCGATGACTTGAGTTCATTTCGCTGGGAGTTCAAAACTCACTATTCAAAATAAAATACTAATAATAAAACTCCAAATACTCTTGTTATAATATGATATAAAAAAAAAACAAATAAAGTTCTGGAACCGATTAACGCCCCAAATTGGTCACTCAAGTTATCTGAAGTTTGAGCTAAGATCATCTTCTGACTGGGGTGTCCAGAAACGCAATGTGTGGGTTTATCGAACCAATAGCGGTAGACTAGATAAACTACGGTTAGGAGTACCTCAGAAACCGGAAAAATAAGTTATCTGAAGTTTGAATTAAGATCATCTTCTGACTGAGGTGTCCAGAAACGCAATGTGTCAGTTTATCGAACCAATAGCGGTAGAATAGATAAACTACGTTTAGGGGTACGTCAGAAATCAGAAAAAAAAAAAAACTCTGAAGTTTGAACTAGGATTATCTTCTGACTGGAGTGTCCAGAAACGCAATGAGTCTGTTTATCGAAATAATAACGCTATCGAACAGATAAACTACGTTCAAAAGTATCCCAGAAAACGGGTGTAAGCTGATTTTTTAAGATTTTGAAAAAATTCTCGAAAGACCCGAGAAACCCGAGAAATAGGGCTCGAGAATTCTCGAGACCCGAGAAAAAAAATATGTCGAGAAAACAGAAACCCTAGTAGTGATGTGCCGGATCGTCAAAAATGTATATCCGATACGGATCTTTATTTTCTCACTCAATCGGTGTCGGCGCGTGACCTTGAAACTTGAAAATTTGTCTGTTTTTCCTTTTCTTATATTTATAAAAAGTAATGTCATAACTTTCTATTTGTAATATTGATCTCATAAGATAGTTGATTTAGTATCTTTGAGTTACATACTATTGGTATGGTAACTTACTAGAATAAATGTTTGCAATTAAAGGTGCCAAATATTTGATTTTAAGAAATAAAAAGTTGTTTGTTTTTCATTTTCTTATATTTACAAAAGTATAACTTTTAATGTGTAATAGTGGTCTCATAAGATAGTTGATTTAGTATCTTTGATTTATATAGGTACTATTGGTATGGTAACTTACTAGAATATTATGTTTGTAATTAAAGGTGCCAAATATTTGATGTTAAGAAATTTTAATAAAAAATACTCAGATTTTTTTAAATTATACTACTTAGGGCCGATTTTTCAATCGACAGATAAATTTTATTCGAGGAATAAATATGACGGTTTGACATATTTTCTATAGAGAAGCTGTCAAAACGTCAAACTTATTCCCCAGATAAAAGTTATCTGACGATTGAAAAATCGTATCATAAAACATAATCTAAGTTATTATGCAGCATTTTATCCTGTCAATTGAATTTGAAAAGTAATAAAAGATCCGTAAAAGATCCACGAGAGAAGTGACGGATACGGACAAGGATCTCATTTCTCCCGCGGATATCCGCGGATACGGATATCTGAAAAATTCCTAATTAGAAGATAGGCTGCGTTGTCTGAGTACTTTAACAACCATACTGCGATCGCCAACCCGCCTGCCTCGCTTGTCGATTATGGCAACCCCCCTCAAAATGGTCGGTGTAGCGATGCTTGGGGAGGCCTATTTTGATCAAAGTACATCTTACTATTCATCTTATTTAGAAAAAAAAACTATTCACGTCACTATGATGAATGACATCCTGTTCAGTTATAGGTATGTGGCGATTGGCGATGTAGTAATTGACGATGCAAAATAAATAAATATATCTCACTATAAACAGTTCCAGAAATCCTAACTAATACTATAAATGCGAAAGTAAGTTTGTTTGTTTGTTACGCACGCCTAAACCACTGAACCGATCATCCTGAAATTATGCATATGTCGTGGCCAGATCATAGAATTGATCACTTCATGATGTGGCCAGCCATTTCATGAAATGGTTGCATTTCATGAAATGGCCAATATCCGCTGCCCACATCATGAAATGGCCTGGCCAGATCAATGAATAATCAGCGTTTAACGATATGATCAGCTAAACGCACGGCTACTTCATGATATGGTCAAACATTAGTGATCATATCGTAAAATAGTTACATTATTCACCGTTAGAGGCGCTGATATCGTTTTGTTTTTGTGATGCATCATGGCGGCGGACAATTATTCTGACAAAAAAGCTAATAATAATAAGAGTAAAGTAGGGTGACCACGCAACGAAAATTAGTGGACTATAATATAATGGTATTATTGGATTTCAAAATATGACTTCATGGTAACTGCGGGTGAACTTTTCATAGAATTTTATTTGTTCGATTATTTATCTGGTTAACCTGTGAAACTACAGTACAAAATATCGATGCACGTTACTGCAAACATTTACTATTTAGTATATTGAATCATTTGGGTTAGGTTAGGTTAGAACAGTGACCAAATCCCCTTAATTGTTGGTGAATCAAGCTATTAAACTTTCGCGGTAACGTGCATCGATATTTTGTGGGTCGAAATTCCGTAGTCTACTCCTTTGCTTGCATGGTACGTGCTTCCTTTGTTTGGATTTTTTATTAAACCTTTGATATCATGGAAACCCTACATTAATGATATGGCCAAACGTGGATGGCCATATCATTAAACGTTGACGTTTCAACGATATGGCCAATTTTAGTTGGCCATTTCATGAAATACAACCATTTCATGAAATGGCCGGCCACATCATGAAGTGATCAATTCTACGATATGGCCACGACACATATACATTGTCAGGGGTCCAATTCTCCTAAAATAAATCTTGATAAATCACAACCGAACCAAGGCCGAACCGTTCATTCAGACAGTTCTCAATTTCAAAAGCTATCGAATTGTTTGACACAAAAAACAAAATCAATCATTTTGAAAGTTTTCGAAAACAAAAACTGACTGACGGTTGTGGTTCGATTGCGTTTGGCAACAATTTGTTTTAGGAGAATTAGGCCCCAGGTGTACAGAAACAGACATAGTACCTTTCATTCCGAAAAAAAGTACTGTTCCCGAGGAAAACATCAATAACGTTCTTATGATAGATGGCGCTACGTGTCTTTCGAATCATGATTGAATTATATTATTATAGAAACTTTAGCAGTGTATTAGGGCCTCATTTACGGAGACGAGGGGCGTCGCGCGTCGCGTGCGGCGGCGTGGCGTCTCGCGGCGCGTCGGACGATTTTTCTGTATACGGAGCGGCGCGGCGCACAGTGGATCGAAACTATGATTTGAGTGACTTAGGGATCAACTTCGTTTTTTTACTTTTTTCTTTATGCGGATGGATAGAGCTCATTAACCTCAATAATAACTTGCCTTGATGTTTTTTCCTAAACTTTATACTTTGGGCAGAAAAATGTGTTTTGTTATTTTTTTGTATGGAGCGGATCAAATTAAATTAAATTCCTGCTAAGTAGCGTGTGATCCCGCTTTTAAACTTTATTTTTCTTATACCTTGTCTAGTCTACTATCATTTGATGCTATGAACATGTGCATAAAGTTGCAACTCTGCCAAATAAATGGATCGAAAAAAATGAAAAAATACATAGAATAAAAGCTTCATTTTGTATTTTCTTAAGTTCTTTTAAGTTAAATTTGGTATGGAATAGTAAGTAAAAACACGTAATAATACACATAATTACTTAACAACTAACAACAATACATTTAAAAGGTCCCTAATTAGCTTAAATTGACTAATATGTGTATTATATTATTTAAAAATGTGGGTATTTATCTATGAATTCGTATTTGTGTGTTTATTGACCGTAATCAGCTTAACCTTTTACTTTATAAAAAACAATGTTTTTTTCACTTTTAGCCATTACTGTCATGTTTATGAGGATAATTAGTTAATGAGGGTAGTAGAAAAATGAGTAAACATTTGTTTGTCACTGGAAGTATAAAATTACCATATATATATGCTAACTACTGTTCGTTTATTCGTACTACTACTAACATCTCGTGATTGTGATCGTCCCTTTTTCGTTAAAATGGAGAGTTTAGTTAACAATTTAGATTTATTTATGATTTTAAAAGATCTATAGTAAAAACTCTTTCAATTGCTACAACATAAAATAAATGTGACCGAAGAGAACAGTGTTGAGCTCTAAAAATTCTGTACGCGCTTTTGTTCAAATATAAGTGCAAGATGGGAACGAAGTAGTCGCACGTTAGCACAGTTTATAAGAATGGTGATTGGTTAGAACGTGCAATAAATTGGCCCAAAGGAATGATACCTGACACTGTGAACACTGAACAGGAAAGGCTCGAGATTTGTGATATTGAATATGTTGAAAATCTACCTTCATCTACTACAGAAGCTTCGTAGGCCAAAACGAAGACGCGTTGAACAAATTAACCAATCTCTTTCGTTATCCCCGGATGAACTGAAGGCTTGCTTTCAGTTCCTCCGGGGATAATTCAATTGCTAGTTTAAGAAAGACTGGAAATGAGGATGTAGGAAAAATAATGAACCATTTGCTAAATCACCCTGAAGATCTAGAAAAAGTTAAGGGGTGTTTATGTACAAGTAAAGCGAAAAGTAGTACCTACATATTCACCTGTCTTTATTAGTTTCACTTAAATTAAGTAAGTGGCAGTATATAAGCCTAAGAGAAGCAGCAAATGAAAATGGGTCTGATTTATACCCTTCTTGTTATAAATTATTATATATTATATTATTATAAACCATTAAACTGCAAGCTTCACTCAACTTGACGGTATCTAAGCTTTTAGATGTGATTGCTTTGGATTTAGACTCGGCAACAGAGTTTTGCTTATAAGCAAATGGGGGTTTGATGAAGCCTCAGCATTAACATGACAGTAATGGCTAAAAGTGAAAAAACATTGTTTTTTATAAAGTAAAAGGTTAAGCTGATTACGGTCATTAAACACACAAATAGAAATTCATAGATAAATACCCACATTTTTAAATAATACAATACACATATTAGTCAATTTAAGCTAATTAGGGACCTTTTAAATGTATTGTTGTTAGTTGTTAAGTAATTATGTGTATTATTACGTGTTTTTACTTACTATTCCATACCAAATATAACTTAAAAGAACTTAAGAAAATACAAAATGAAGCTTTTATTCTATGTATTTTTTCATTTTTTTCGATCCATTTATTTGGCAGAGTTGCAACTTTATGCACATGTTCATAGCATCAAATGATAGTAGACTAGACAAGGTATAAGAAAAATAAAGTTTAAAAGCGGGATCACACGCTACTTAGAAGGAATTTAATTTAATTTGATCCGCTCCATACAAAAAAATAACAAAACACATTTTTCTGCCCAAAGTATAAAGTTTAGGAAAAAACATCAAGGCAAGTTATTATTGAGGTTAATGAGCTCTATCCATCCGCATAAAGAAAAAAGTAAAAAAACGAAGTTGATCCCTAAGTCACTCAAATCATAGTTTCGATCCACTGTGCGGCGGCGCGTGCAGCGGCCCGCATCATCACACGCGCAAACACAAATATATGGCAATGTACGATGTTGTTTATGAAGATGCGGCGCGTGTAACGCCGCGGGCCCCGCCGGGGTTGACGATACTTTTTACAGTGGACGAAGAATTGCAGGAATAGCTGGTCGCATCGCTGCGTGCGCCGCCGCGATAAACGTCGCGTGCGACGCGACGATGCCATCCGCGGGCTCCGCCTGTGTAGGGACACACTGCTGACGCATTAATTTTGTATAACGCGCCCTAGTGTGTTAGCGCGGCGCGGCAGTCGTCTCCCCGTAACCGTACAGTTAGGTCGTAATTATTATATTGTATTATGTAAGCTGGTACCAGTAAAGTTATATATTTATATTCAACTGTTCTTCATTGGAGTAATCCTGCAACATCCTACGTACCCCTACAGCCTGCATTTCAAGCAAACGTGTATAAAATCGGTTCTCGGTAAACGCTCTCATACAACGCCATATGTTTGAATTCAGTGCGGGCCGCGCCGCACAACGCGACGCGCGACGCCCCGCGTCTCCGTAAATGAGGCCTTAAGAGTTGATTGTCAAATTCTAAACTAACGCGAGCGGAGCCGCAGGCAAAAGCTAATAATAAATCTACAAACCATAAACCCGCACAGCCACGTTGCCACCGCTATCGAGTGCAGGTCAAAATTTTATGACAGGAAGCGACGTCAATTTCCCTTGCATTTCCGGTGGCCGCAGTCGGGGAACGCTTTTCAATTATTCTGTTATTCCAACCTCCGTTTACAGGCTGTACCCCGAACCGGTTGAATTTTACGGACCAAAATAAAACAGACGTTTACTATTCCATAATCTGTCGTTACAATTCGTGTACGTAGAATTTCTAATTTTTGTGTGGTTGGTAAATATTGGAAAGGTTAAGTCGAAGTCAAAGCTTTTTATTTCAAGTAGACCAAATTACAGGTGCTTTTAAAACGTCAAAACTAGGTGCACGGTTCCAAAAGGTAGGTTCTATGGAGAAGATCCGGCAAGAAATAGCATGAATACTCTTTTTAAAATAGTAGTTCATGATAATTCCATTACAGTAGTGTCAGAAATAGTATTAGAATAATGCAGGTAAGAAATAAACTCACACAAGAGTAACAAATAAAATATGCCTTTTACGATTACCTATCGTCAATATAATCAATCGAATCGAATCATCAGTCATAATCATAATATTTGGTTTTTGTTATTAAACATTTTGCAATGAAAACTGTCTGAATGATCGGTTCGGTTGCGATTGGTAAACGTTTCTGTTAATTAACTTGAAAGGTAAATGGGCATTTTGTTCGGACCTGTAACCTACCAGCGACCACTAACGAAACTAGTCGGAGTATGTTAAAGACCATGAATACTACCCAATGAGATGAGTCACATTCCTCAAAATTATGGGAAAGTTTTTTTTTTTTAGTAAAACAAGAATTAATATTAAAAAAAGGATTTTCGTATATCCATATGCTTCTAAATATATAAAATGCTTTCAAAAATGCACAAAAATCTTCCTAAAAAGGTACAAGAATGTTTAGGAGCTTTTCTATCTTGTTCCCCGCAGTTTCTTGAACCACATAACTTTTTTCCCCATACATTTGGATTAAAATAAATACATTCCGTGAAATGTTAACCCTAAACCTTCAAAACAAACCACATTTCAATAATGGACGCTTACTTTTGAGGTACCGGGTCAAAAATGCCCAATGACCTTTGTATTATTCTCTTTCTGTAAAATTGAAATAATGTATTATTGACGTTTCATAAGTACGTATTACGTAACAAACATAGCGATAACTACCTATATTCCGGGAAATCGTCGTCAAAACATCCTAGGGAGCCGGCAGGTGAGGTTCCAAGGGGTGTCAAGTCGAACGACGGTATAACAAATGTTATTTTTTTCCTTCTTCAGGTCGTTTATCAGTCTGCCACTGGGACCGCTGACGGGTCGGCTGTGGGGTGCCCAAAAATCCGGTTTCTATTAGACATTTTCATTTCTGAATCAATTTCATCTCTCTTTCATCTCATAAATTTTCTGTTGCTGGGGAGTTTGTTGCGCCATTTCTGGTTCACACCTACTTTTGACGTTTTAAAAGTGCCTGTAATCTACTCTATTTGAAATAAAAAACCTTCCCCCTTGTTACAAAAGATAGTCTAAGAAAAACCTAGGTTTTAAAATAGGCCCGTCTCTTTTTTTTACATGACATAAGAAAGTGATGGGTATATGGGTAAACCTGGGTTTACCTTAGTCTTGGTTTAAATAATCTTTTGTAATAAGGCCCCTTGAGTTTGACTTGACTTTGCCAGCAAAAACACTAGGAAGCGGTGAAGGGTGGGCACTTTTGTCGGTTGTCTTATATGTAATATTGACGTTCAAAAAGAACTAAGTAATTCTAGTCTATTTTAAATAAATTACTTTGAAGTTGAAGTATTTCATAACCAAACATGGCCATATTCTTTGCTAAATCTACACAACATCTCAATTCAGTACCAAAGACGGCAACCTTTATGGCAGAGATATAATATGCTTAATTTTTTATTTTTTCGTTTACTATACGGCTCCCAAAATACTGAATATGCATGTAATTCAAAACTCTTTCATTATTTAAATATACATTGTACAGTAGTCAAGAAACAAATAGTTTTTTTTTTTACATTCTTTAACTAAATAATATAAATAATAATAAATTCTTTATTGTCAGATGTTTTACATGTTCTTTTACAGGGTTAAAACTAGGGTTGTAATATTTAATTTATTACTATAGTTGAGAGCATGTTGATAATATTAGCAAAGATTTCCTGCACTAGGCTAGGCCTGTCCCGCAGGAAACTTTATTCTAGTTTTCCACAATTATTAACAATTTAAATATTAAAATGAAATAAATAAAATAAAAAACTATTTTGTTTAGCAAATATCACTATTACAATTACAAGGTATAATATATATAGGTATGGGCTTAAAATGTGCTTAATAATAATGTTATAATATTTATTCTTAGAAATTAGTTAATAAACTATGAGATCAAATGGTTTACAGTAAATGTCTCAAAAAATCCTCCGTTTTATCGTAAGTCCAAGTTAATAATTCTTTAAGTATTTTTGCTTTCGCTTCACGAACTGATAGGTTTCTAAGGCTACATATTTTATTTATGTTGTTAAGTATCAATGGTTTCATATAGGCGCAGAATCTTTTTGCAAATGTTGTTTTGATGGGTGGAAGAGGGAGCTTGAAAATACGCTTCCCAGCCATATCCTCGTAGTCGTCAGAGTTGAGTACTTCCTTATGAGTTAAAAGAGCAATTTTTAGGATGTACAATCTCCTTACACTAAGTAATTGTGTTTCTTCGAAAAGGAGAACGGTTGGAAATCGTAGTGGTTTTTTGATCATTGTCTTGAGAACCGCGCGCTGAGATCTCTCTAAATCAATTAGGTGAGTAGGAGCAGTGCCACCCCAGGCCAGGATACAGTATGACAAAACTGACTGGCATAATGTGAGATAAACTGTCTTCAGCAAGCCTATTGGTGCTACATCTCTTAGCTGTTTCATCACATGAATTATCTTTCTTACCCTTGCAGATGTAGCCGCAATATGCTTGCTAAAGTTAAGTTTTTCGTCTAAGATGACCCCTAAGTACTTTGTGTGGTTCACTTTGATTATTTTCTTACATGTGCAAATTGTATGTAAAGAGTTGAGTGTTGAGCTACACGTATGCACCACTAACTTTAGGTCAGGTGGAGGAGCCGTTGTCGCAGTCTTGTGAAAACAAATAAAGTTGGTCTTAGATGTGTTTAATGTTAATAAATTATTGTTAAGCCATTCCACTACACTACGGAGACCAGCTTGTGATTTAGATAGAACTCTATCCCACGTTCGTTCATGAAATATTATGACTGTGTCGTCTGCGTAATTAATAATATCTGCGTTTTCTAATTGTTTTGAAGACAGGTCGTTCAGATACAATAGGAAGAGCGTGGGTCCCAAAATACTGCCCTGCGGTATTCCAAAAGCAATGTCGTGGGCGTTACTAGTGAAGGAATTCGTCTTTATGCACTGTTTTCTGCCAGAAAGATAACTGCGGAACCATTCAAGGCAAATTCCCCGAATCCCAATAACTTCCAGCTTTCTCAAAAGAATCGGAATTGACACAGTGTCGAACGCTTTCGCCAGGTCCAGGAAAACACCTATGCATGATGATCCTTTGTCGAGGTGACTCGTAATTATACTCGTCAGAAGACTTACAGCATGCTCAGTGGACCTACCCTGACGAAAACCAAATTGCTGATTTGATAAAATCTCGTTTGATTCTAAATAGCGAATGAGTTGGTTGTTCGTAATTTTTTCAAGCATTTTGGAGAATGTACTAAGAAGAGAGATAGGTCTGAAGTTATTGGGATCATCAGTGGTACCCCCCTTGTGAATAGGCGACACAGCCGCAATTTTCCAGATGTCAGGAAAGATCCCAGAAGATAAACTTAAATTGAAAATGTATGTTAATGGTTCCACGATAAAGTTTTTAATGTGTTTAACTAGTCGATTACTGACTCCATCCAAGCCTGGGGCACTGCCATCTTTGAGTTGAAGGATGAGAATTTCGACATCAGCTGTGCTTGTAGGATGTATAAAGAAGGAGTTTAAAGGAGAAGTAGGTATATTAATTTTGGAAGCTAAAGAGTCCTGAGTTTCGTTCAAGCGATTTAATATTTGGTCAGCAAGGCGTTGTCCCACGTTAGAAAAGAATTCATTACAGTAGTCTAGAGAATCGATTTCATTGTCTTTGATTTTGCAAAGATTGTGCAACTTGCTTTTGGCGGGGACTTGGTTAATAATACGTTTGATTGTATTCCATAATTTGTTAGGATGATCTTTGTTGTTTTCCAGTTCTTCTCTATCATATTGAGTCCTTAATTTACGTAAGAGATCCTGATAGAAGTTTCTATATCGCTTGTATATAAGGGTTTTTATAGGGTCTTCCGGATTTTTTCGTGCCTCTATGTGCAGTCTGTCTCTATGTGCCGAGCATCTTATCAATCCTGGAGTCATCCAAGGTTTTAGGGTGTAGTTGGAACGACTTGTTTTTAAAAGTTTTGAATGACGTTCTATTATAGAAGACAGGCTGGACATAAATGCAAGAGCAGCGGCATTCGGACATGACTTTTCAGTCACCACCAACCAGTCGGTCTCCTGTAACTCAGATTTGATCGCTTCAAAGTCGACTTTCACTTGGGTTTGTCTCGAACGCGGCATTTTAGGGGCTTTTGTACTTATTCCGACCATGACCAGATCATGGTCAGTAACCGCTGAGGAACATACGATGGACTCTATGTTGCCTCTGGTTTTAACAAAGATGTGATCAAGACAAGCTTCGTTTCGGGTTGGCTTGTCTACAGCTGCTCGAAACCCTAGTTGTGCCATCAGACATACATACTCGGAGCAAGACTCGGGATGTTGAATGTTTATGTTTATGTCTCCAGCTATTACGTAACATGGGCTATTGGTCATAGTCGTAGCAATCGTTTCAAGTGAGCTAGTAAAATTTTCTAAGTTCTTAAAAGAAGGGGAACGATATATACCTAGAATTGTTATTAAATTAGGAATATGGATTTGTAGGCAATCAGCGTCGAGTAACTCAGGCTCACATACTATAGGAGACCAGCAGTTTTTGACGTATACTACCACACCACTTGCTTGGTTAATGTGTTTAGTTGACGCGAATGATGCGTATTCGTCTATTTGACCTAACGCTACCTCGTCACTTAACCAACATTCAGTAAGTATTATTAAATCGAATTTTATATTTAATCTTTTGAATGTGACTAGAAAGCTATCTAAATTACGTCGTAGGCTTCTTATGTTATATGTAAGTATTTTAAGATTGTATTTACAAATGATGTTATTACATCGCTCAGCAACTTCTACTTTGTGGCACATTACATTAAGTGAATTGTCAATGTTATCCAAAAGTTCCGTGGTATTCATTATAATTGTTAAATTGACACACTATTGGTGAGTTAAATAATTGAATCATGTTTGCCACTACGTAGAGGAAGCTGGACTTATGTATTTGAAGTTGCGAAGGTGTTAGATAAATTTTCTTGTTTGTTTTGTTTTTTAAATTAGAAATATGCTGAAAATTGTTATAAAAATTATTTTTCTTCGTGAATCGAGCACAAAAATTAACATAATATATAGGGAAGCGAGCACAAAAATTAACATAATATATAGGGAAGCGAATACAAGAATTTACATAATATATAGGAGGATATATTATTGACTTACTGATGGGAGGACATCTTGTGTTTTTAGTTAGAGCTAATAGGAGTACCAAACAAAACATTCTGACTATCTGACTCGGTTTCTTCAGGACCGATGAGTTTGTCGATATCTTCACGTGAGCGTATGACCAGTGCGCGAAACTTCTTCTCTTTGGTGTTAGCTGCTTTCCTTGCATAAATACAACCATTACGTACCCAGCAGAATCGATAGTTGTACTGATTAGCTCGTTTTCTTGCTTCACCGAATAACTTCCTGTTAGAGTTGGAGAGACGTTCATTAAAATACAGTTCAAAAAAAAAAAAAAAAAAAAAAAAAAAAAAAAAAAAAAAAAAAAAAAAAAAATATAGAGTAGCTGATGTTCCGCTGACGATGTCTGTTGAGGTAAGGTCTCGCCTTGACTTCGCCGCTGATAGCAGCTCGTCACGTTTCGCTTTACGGAGTAGTTTTACAACAACAGGTCTTGATGACGGGAGTGAGGAAGGAGTATCCGTGCGCTTGGACCCGACTCTCTGTACCTGATCAATATCTGTTTCTTCTAGCTCAATTCCTAGTTTCTTTGATGCAACCAAAATCATATGAGTCAAATTCTCACTCTGTTGTTCAGGTAGTCCGATTATTTCCAATTCGTTACGCATGTGGTATTGTTCTTGTACTCCGATGTAGCTTTGTAGTTCGGCAACTGATAATGTTAAACGTTTGATATCTCGATCCTTGTCCTCAAGTCGCTTTTCGTACTCATCAATTTTTTGTGTGAGAGTACTAGACACCGTTGATAGTTGTGTTTTTACGTCTAATACATCTTGTCTTAGCAGTCGGATTTCGCCAAGTAATGCCGAGACGGACGGTTCATTCTCGATATTTACAGTGCAGGGTTTAGATTTACCGCGAGTTCCGAGAGTCACGTTGATATTGTCGTTCGTGAATGAATTGTTCTGGTTACGTGTTAGGGCGCCAGTATCTCCAACTTTCGAACGATTACGATTTGAAGACATTGTCACACAACTCATTACTTATTTTACAATTCATTATTTTATGTTACGTTTTTTTTTTTGTGGAACGGAACTCAATTTCGAAACGCGTCGTCTACGAAAATGCCGGAAGTGACTTCAAAATCCATGTGAATAAATCTTTAAATAATCTTTTCTTAGCAAACTGTTAGATTTCTCACTGAGGTAAGTTAGTAAGTGCGATTTCTTTTTGAATAAAGCACAAAAAATAACAAATAACTTGTGGCTAAAAAAGATATGTAAACAAAGCAGTATCGTAAATTATGACGTCACATTAAGGCCGCCACAATAAAGGATGTTTGAACTGTAGAAGAAAATTGTTGAAGTTTTGTTTTGAGCAACAAACAATAGTAACATTTGACTTTTAATACTTTTCTTGGGTTTATATTACTGTGCTTTATTGATTAAGAGAAAAAATAATAACATGCATATTCCCTATTCGATGTCCTGTTTTTTTATTTTAAATCTTAGCCACCCTACGCAGGTGTAAGAATGATAGAAAAAATTCTACCCACCCCAACACCAGTGACTAATTTCGGAAAATTGTTGTTCATTTTATGGTGACAAAAAATGTTAAGAGAATAGTGTTGAAATTGTATTGTTTTGTTATGATAAGGGCAAAACAGTAAACTACTACTGCCTGTCTTGTAAGATGATTATTAAGAACAATATTTTACCCTTAAGTGTGCGTCCTGAGTGATGGCGCACCGCGCAGGCGGAATGAACGGCGCATTAAATAAATGTTCGAAACGTTTGAATTTTGATATCGACATCATTAAAACCAAAGTAAAAAAACGAAACACTAAACACGCGCGTACGCGTCAACTTTCCCGCGTGCACTAAGAACAGGGCCCAATTCTCCTAAAATAAATTGTTGCCAAACGCAATCGAACCACAACCGTCAGTCAGTTTTTGTTTTCGAAAACTTTCAAAATGATTGATTTTGTTTTTTGTGTCAAACAATTTGATAGCTTTTGAAATTGAGAACTGTCTGAATGAACGGTTCGGCCTTGGTTCGGTTGTGATTTATCAAGATTTATTTTAGGAGAATTAGGCCCCAGGTATCGACGGTAAAGCCGCTCCGCAATCCACAATACGCCCGTGCGTCGTCTCTCAGGACGCACACTAAGGGCTCAGTGTTGAGGTTTTATGTGGTTTTAGTGGGTTTTAGTAGCAGTTTTAGATTTTAATAAAACAATTAATGTGCTTTGCTTGACACCAGAGAGAAGAAGGACTTTATTTTTTTAATAGTCTTTTACTACAGACAATCATAATTCAAACAATCGACTATGTCCATAGACAGGATATCGATTATATATAAACTAGATTACTATTTTTTTATTATGTATTCTATTCATTCAACATTATTTAACACACCCCCGTAATAAAAAAAAAGCATTGCAGTTACACATAGTTACATTAACAGTAGTTAGGTACTTAAAAAATATTCAAGTTAGCACAATTATGTACTTAGAGAAGTTTGCTTAAAGTTATTATAAAGTATTTTTAAGTTTTATCAAATGTTACTTACATATATTCGATTTTTCAAATAATGTAGTTATACAAATCAAATTAGTTAAGTTTACTGTTATCCATTTACTCTGTTTCCAAAGATATTTAATTTTAGTTATTTATTATACATAGTATTAGAGTTTTACATAGGTATATTTGGTAGTAGTAACAGTTTTAATAAGTAGTTATAATTTCTCATAAACACAAGTATAGTTATGTTAACATAATAAGATCTCTAATTTCACGAAATTTATTAGTTTTTAAAGGTTTAGTAAAGATATCTGCTAATTGGAAGTTAGTAGGACAGTAAGATATTTTTATGATATCTTCAACAAATAAGTTATGCAAAAAATGGTACCTGACATCAATGTGTTTTGACCTACGATTGAACACTCCATTTTCAATTAATCTTATTGCACTTTGATTGTCTATTTTTAGATTCACTGTTATTCTATTCTCAATAAGTTCTTCAATTAGTCCTTTTACATACAATAGTTCTTTGCAACACTCAGCGGCTGAGATATATTCAGCTTCACAGCTTGATAGTGCTACTATGGGTTGTTTCCTTGTGCACCAATGCACTGGACCTCCACAATACATTATAATATAGCCACTTGTACTTTTTCTAGTCTCTTTGTCTCCTGCATAATCAGCATCGCAATATGCTTCTATTTTTGTTAAGGTTTCATCTTTATTATATTTTATTTTAGCATTTGTGGTTCCTTTCAGATATTTAATGGTTCTTTTGACATTATTTATATCTTGATTTTTCAGATTTTCCATGCTTCTGCTCTCATAGTTCACAGCGTATGTCAGATCAGGTCTTGTTTTATTTGTTAGGTACATAAGATGACCTATGGCTTCTCTGTAAGGGAAGTTTTCTTTTGTTTGCACATCATTTTCGTTGTTTTCCAATAATGGTGTAGGACTTGTTTTTGCCTCTTTCATGTTAAAGGTTTCAATTATTTTTTCAGCATTATCTCTTTGTTTTAGATATATTGAATCATTAGTCTTAGTGATTTCTATTCCTAAAAATGTTTCAGGATTCTCAATGTATGTCATTTCAAAATTTTCTTTTAGGTTATTTATTAGTTTCATCATACATTCTTTATTTTCTCCCAATAATATTCCATCATCAACATGTATTCCTAGCAACATTGTGCTGTCTGAATTCTTGAATAGACATTTATCTCCTTTCAATTGTTTTAATCCACTTTTAAGTAATACTGAGGTAAATTTTTCATTCCAGTTCAATGGAGCTTGTTTTAATCCATATAAACTTTTCTTGAGTTTGCAGACTTTTGTATTTCTGTCGTATTCCTCATAACCTTCAGGTAAGGCCATAAAGATATTTTCTTTTAAGTTGCCATATAGAAAAGCTGTTTTTATATCTAATGACATAATATGAAGATTTTTTGAAGCAGCAATAGCCATTAATATTCTAAATGAACTATTACTCATAACTGGACTAAATATGTCTTCATAGTCTATTCCATATATTTGTTGACAGCCTTTCGCTACAAGTCTGGCTTTGAATTTTCCATCTGGTTTTATTTTGAAAACCCACATACTAGCTATTGTCTTTCTTCCTTTCGCTTCTTCTTTTTCTACTATATCCCAAACTTGGTTTTGTTGTAAAGACCTCTTTTCTGAATCTATAGCTTTTATCCATTCTTTATTTTCAGGACATGACAACACTTCTTGAAATGTTAACATAGCATAATCTGTGTATCTTATTGGTATTCTACGTTGTCTTCTAGGTCTTTGTGAACTTGTATTTTGGTCTTCATTTTGGTTATTATCATCCTGTATATCATTTATGATTTCTAGTATGTTATTTTCTGCTTGTGAAGTGTTTAGAACCTCTATTTCTTCGGGGATCTCTATCTCTGGTTGTAAAGAGTTTTCTTTGTGATTTAATTCAGTTTTCATTATATTATTATATTTGTCTTCTGTGTTCTCTTCTTCAAGTAATATAATATCGTCCACTATATTTTCATTCGTTTTTATAGGCTCCCTCAGAGTTCTCGTCTCTATTTTCTTTGAAATTGAATATTACATCTCTACTTATAATCACTTTTTGTTTTTCTTTGTCAAATAGTCTATAGCCTGTTGGGGCATATCCTATCATGATCATTTTGTTAGTTCTAGACTCTAGTTTTTGTAGATGTCCAAGTTTCTTACTATATGCTTCAGTGCCAAATATCTCTATATTCTTAAGATCGGGTTGTTGACCAGTCCATAATTCTATAGGTGTTAACTTATTAAGTGTTTCAACTGGTGTTCTATTAATAAGATATGCAGCAGTTTTTGCAGCTTCTCCCCATAGATAGCTTTCTTCATTTGATTCAAATAATAATGCTCTTACTTTTTCCAGAATTGTTCTGTTTAGTCTTTCTGCTTTTCCATTCAGTTGGGGACTGTATGGTATGGTGTAGTCCATTATTATACCTTTATAGCGGCACCAATTTTTCATTTTATTGCTAGTATATTCTCCTCCATTATCACATCTGATTTTCCAGACTTTTAGATTTTTTTCTCTTTCCACTTCTTCAATATAGGTTTTTATGACTTCATAAGTTTCATTTTTATATTCTAATAGATAGACCCGTGTATAATGAGTGTAGTCATCAAGAATGGTAAGTATGTATTTCTTATTATCATATGTATTAGGTGAAATAGGACCACATATATCTGTATGTATTATTTGTAGTGGCCGTGTTGCTCGTTGTCTTTCTGTATTGAATGGATTTCTCACTTGTTTTGACATTATACATACCTTACAAGTTTTATTTAGGTTTTTGATTTCTTCTTCACTCACATTCATGTTTTTTGCAACTTTTCTTAAGTTTAGCATTTTGTCAATACTAGGGTGACCCATTTTTTTATGCCATTCTTCAGCTTTATTTATTTTATCCGTTAGTAAGGAAGTTTCTTGTTTAGGGTTATTAACTTTTACAGTATACAGTCCATTTGGTTCTTTATTTCCTTTTAATATTAATTTGTCTTGTTTTAGTATTTTAACTTCTTGATTTTCAAATATAACTTTTCCGCCGTTATTAGTTATAGCATTTACTGACATAAGATTGTTAGTCAGATCAGGAACATAGATAGTCTGTTTTAGAGTACACTCTGATCCATGTATTTCACCCTGACCTTTTGATTGCATGGCCACTCCGGCTTTTGCTATTCCAATTTTTCCATTCTCTTCTTGAAAGTTGTGTAATAAATTTTTCTTGTTGGTAAGATGGCTTGAAGATCCTGAGTCTACAATAAATGAAATAACTTCTTTTTCTTCATATCTTTCATCCATGTGTGTCAGAAATGCAGTGTTGTTTTTAGGATGGTTGTTACTTTTTTGATTATTTTGTCTAAAGAAACATTTTTCTGTTGTGTGATTATTCTTCTTACATAAGGTACATTCTGTGTTCTTGTTATTAGTTTTATTCTTAAAGAAACATTTTTCTGTAGGGTGGTTTGTTTTTTTACATATTTCACATTTTTTATCCTTTTTGTAAGTATTATCATTATGTTTGTTCCATTTTCTTTGAGCCTTGTATGCAATTACCTCATGTTGCTCTTTAATTGTATGCATTTGATATCTCTCTTCTTCTTTTAATAATCTACTTGAGAGATTTATTGAAGTTTTCTCATGTAACGGAGAAGATTCCCAGGATGTAACAAAGTTAGAATATTTTTCAGGTAATATTGCCAATACTTTTGCAATAAAACTATTATCTGATATTTTTTAATCATAGATGTTTAATTGATATCTAATGTTTTCGAGCATGCTAATATTTTCTGCCATATTTTTGTTAGTGTCATATTGATATACATAAAATTGTTGCAGAAGTTCACACTTACGTTGTTCGTTAGTTCTCTCAAACAATGTACATAGTTTTTCGTACATGCTTTTTGCATTTTCACATGTCATTATGTGAATCATTAGCTTTTTATCAATGGTCATCATAATAATTCTTTGAGCCTTTGCATCTTTTAACTCGTAATCCATATTTTGTTCCCTTGACGGCATAGGGATTGCTCCTGTACCAGTGCCATAGATGACCTCTTGTAGACCTGAGCTTTTGAATAAAATATTCACTTGGAATTTCCATACTGGAAATTCTTTTTCACAAGATAGTTTTGAAATTTTCTGAAGTTCTATGTACGACTCCATTTTGTTAACTTATACGGATGCACATGTGTATTCACTTTACCTTTTTTTGGTGTTCTTACTGCTTGGGTTTTTATTTTATTAGTTCTGGCGCTCTGGGCCCATAACCTGTTGAGGTTTTATGTGGTTTTAGTGGGTTTTAGTAGCAGTTTTAGATTTTAATAAAACAATTAATGTGCTTTGCTTGACACCAGAGAGAAGAAGGACTTTATTTTTTTAATAGTCTTTTACTACAGACAATCATAATTCAAACAATCGACTATGTCCATAGACAGGATATCGATTATATATAAACTAGATTACTATTTTTTTATTATGTATTCTATTCATTCAACATTATTTAACACTCAGCACTGAATCCGAGATAATAATAATACTTAATTTTGTCTACCAACACATTTCAATTTTTAAACTTGAAAGGCAGACGCCGTTTTCTGCCGGCAATAGAAGTTAATCAATGTTTTTAAACTTTCGCGATTTGTACACATTATAAAAAGTATTTAAAAGGAGTGATGGATAAAATTGGTACAGTACTACAGAAATACGCCATTAAGACTGTATACAGTCCTCTCTCCAAGGTATCAAGGCAACTGCGTACTCCAAAGGATGTTATTCCTCTTCAGACACCTGGCGTCTACAAGATTGACTGCAGTTGCGGTAGTTCTTATATCGGGCAGACCAAAAGAACGATCGCAGAACGGGTTAAGGAACATATCGCCGCAGTCAAAAACCGCCAGATAAATAAGTCCGCAATAGCCGAGCATCTTCTGGAGTCCGGTTCCAATCACTGGATAGAATTACATAGTCCAAAAATCCTCTCCACCGATCGTCACTATTATCCCAGAATTGTACGTGAAGCGATTGAAATTAAGAAATACAAGAATTTCAATCGGGAAGATGGATACAAACTATCAACATCATGGAATCCGGTCATCAGCAAGTGTTATCGTCAACGGGACGGTTTAGGCGAGTGTAAAGACGTCGTTAGTGTGGTGTGTCGAAGTACCGACGATAAATTTATAAAAAATCAAGATCAAGTGAGGGTAGATGAAAATGCCCTTGCTTCACGAAGATGACAACTGCTCCGCCACTTCAGTCTACCCGTGACCACGGCCGGTGAAATTCGGCCGAAACGTCGGGATAAAAGGTATTTTGTGCCTCTTATAGTTTGTTACGCGAGAAGACCCGATGCAATATTTTTATAAGAAGTTAATCAGTCCACTAAACACCCCTTTCCATAGACCAGATAGTTTTTTACCATATTTTACAATAGTCTTGCACCCACCTGGGACGGTCAATAACTGTACTCCAATAGTACAGCCGTGGATAGTCCCCGGTTGGTGCCCCATTCCACTTTAGAGGGGCCTTTGGACGTTGGATCTGTGTCCCCCGTATGCCTTCCAAAGGACCGGACATCTTCCACACGGAAGATGAGCCGCGATTTTGAAGAGATACTTTATTTTTAAATATCAAGACTTGGAACACGAGGTTGTCGAAATGTGGGATGTTGATTCAGCAGTCATTGTGCCTATAGTCGTTACGGCCAATGGTTTAATAGCCAAGAGCCTCGAACAACATCTGTTGAGGCTCTCGTTAGGCAGCTGGATCATGAGTTTGATTAAGAAAGCGGTACTTCTGGACACGGCGCGTATCGTAAGGAAGGCCTGACCGCCGGTAGTTTGGTCCCTGTCCCGATAATGGTGGGCTACTATTTTTTACGTTTTTAAATGGGTATTTTTTGTAACTTCGTATTTAAAAAAAAAAGGTGTAGGTACTACTATTGGTGACCATTATTTAGAACGACCCGCTCTGAGGGAAACAAATAATCAATATATCAATATAATAATGACAAATAGTCACATCATCATGCCGTGTGGTGCCGGACGTAAAGAATAGTAAGTACTACCCCATCTTTTCTGGGGCCCAATTATCCTAAAATAAATTGTTGCCAAACGCAATCGAACCACAACCATCAGTCAGTTTTTGTTTTCGAAAACTTTCAAAATGATTGATTTTGTTTTTTGTGTCAAACAATTCGACAGCTTTTGAAATTGAGAACAGTCTGAATGAACGGTTCGGCTTTGGTTCGGTTGTGATTTATCAAGAATTATTTTAGGAGAATTAAGCCCCAGGTACCATATCCCCATGGTTGTCGTAAAAAGCGACTAAGGGATTAACTAGAGTATGTGCAGCAGCGTTCTCTAAGTATTTTAACAACCATACTGCGATCGCCAACCCGCCTGTCAAGTGTGGCGATTGCGTATTTCAAAAGTATACAAGGCCAGTACGCAGCCGCCTGAACTAATCGCGTATACTTCAGAATACACATTTGACGATCGAGCGTTCTAAACTATACATCAGTATTCCGCAATAATCGTGTATATTTTAGAATTGATAATTTCAAGCATTCGATTCTAAAATATACTTCACTAGTACCATCCAGCACGCAGTGCGTACTAATCGCGTATAATTTTGAATACCTGCGCCACCATGCTCTATTCTAATGTAGCATTAGACGAATGCTGGAAAAGTGATCAGCGAAGCGAATCGTTTCTGGCACTCGCCGGCCGCTACCGCGGCACCGCTCGCTTCGCTCGCTCAGCTCGTGCGTTGACTGGCCACAGTTCTAACCTAACCTAACCTACCTCTCAACTATCTGTTTATCACTTTATTTCCTATCGCGGGGAACTTTGAAGTTGAAAGTATTTTAAAGTTAGAATTATTAAAATTAAAGTAAACTAATAATTTTAAAGCTAAGCCTTTTTAAATTGGGAACTAATAATTTTAAAGGTCATTTATACAGGGTGTTAACGAATTCATGTAATTCCTTAAAACCACATGATCTACTACTGATGTAGACAGGCCGCGAATGGGATTTAGCTTGATTAAAAATAAAAAAATAAAATTATTATTTTTTCATGCGGCTTTGTTACCGATCGTATCTAAACCATCTACTAAGGATTCAGTAAAAAAATAAGAATTTATTTTTTTGCAAAAAAATTGTTTTATTTTTGTGAACATTTCGATGCCACGCATAAATTAATGAAAACATGGCGACACGGCTGGCAGGCACGACTAACGCGATATCGCTCTTTGCAGTCGGATAACTCATGGCTCTAAAATGACTCAGAAATAGAAAACCAAGTTTTTTTTTTGAATTTTTTTTTTAGTTTATTTGCAAAAATTCCCATTTTGGGTTAATCTGTGTCACCAGTAGATCACGTGGTTTGAAGGAATTACACGAATTCGTTAACACCCTGTATACATCCCATAAGTTAAGTCATATTTTAAGTGTTGTTTCCTAACAAAGCTGTTTGGAAAAGTTAAGTCACTTCTTAAATGTAACTGACACTGTATAGTTTTGAATCCGTTTTTCACCCTGAACATTCTAAAGTATACGCGATCAGTACGCAAAATCTGTGTATATTTTAGAAATGAAGTTTCAATTTACAACATTCTAAAATATACGCGGCTAGTTTGATATGGATGCGTTCTGGCCTTGTATATTCTAGAAATATGCGTGGCGATTATGGCAAATCTCCCCAACATGGAGCACAGGACCGGTGGATGTGGCGATGCTTGGGGAAGGTCTGTGTCCAGCAGTGGACGTCTTTCGCCTGAGTGATGATGATGAGTCACATCATGCCTGACGATTGGCGCACCCAGTATGTACAGTCAGGTCCGCTATCAATCTTGTTGACTGGCTAATCGTTTTATCGTATGGCGACATCTATCCAGGGGCCTAATTCTCCTAAAATAAATCTTGATAAATCACAACCGAACCAAGGCCGAACCGTTCATTCAGACAGTTCTCAATTTCAAAAGCTATCAAATTGTTTGACACAAAAAACAAAATCAATCATTTAGAAAGTTTTCGAAAACAAAAACTGACTGACGATTGTGGTTCGATTGCGTTTGGCAACAATTAATTTTAGAAGAATTATCTTTGTTGTAATTTTCTTAATTTAGTTTGTTTTATAATATTATATTGTTGATAGCATGATAATTGTTATTGAAAATTTTAATTTTGATGTTTGAATTATTTTCTACTTAATTTTATATCAGTGTGACTGTGCACTTACATTTTAATATTTTCTGTTATCTGAATATTTTTGCATGCCGCAAGGTAAAATATAACAGGATTATTTAATATTATTATTTAACACCTTAGGGGCCGTTCAAATATTACGTAAGCAGATTTATTACAATTATTTACCCCCCCATCCCCCTTGTCAGCAAAAGTAAGCAAAGCTCTTACCCCCTCCCCCCATACTTACGTAAACATTTTTCAATTATAAATGTATTTTTTTATATTATAATTATAATGTTATAATTATCATTTTAAAAATAATAAAATAGATTTAGGATAGAGATTAGATTTTACTGATCTGCTGTAGCAGCAACAACTGTATCAGTCAATTCAACATAGACTAAGGGACAAAAATATTATAATCTTACGAACATAACAAAGTTTTCAAGTATAGACAATGTGAGGGTTGCCATTCGTGTAAAAAAGTAAATAACTACCGATGACGTAATCATCATCTAGACTCCCCTACACCCCATGTCATCCAAAATAAGCAAAACAAAGACCCCCCCACCTCCTCATAGTGCTTACGTAATACTTGAACGGCCCCTTATTTGTATACCTACATTTTTAGCAGATTTCTAGTCACATGCAAACTACGCAACACACTGGTTGTGTAGACGACTACAGCGACAATATCGACAACTCATCATAGACGACAGTTCCTACATCGCGCTATCATGATTTAACACGCAGATAGTATACAGGGTGTTAACGAATTCCTGTAATTCCGTCAAACCGCGTGATCTACTGGTGACACTGATTGACCCTGCACAAGTTTTTTTCAGAATCAACATTTTTTTTTTTCAAAAATTGAACCGTCGCTTTCTGTATCTGAGTAATTCGTTCGTTCCAAGTTAACTGGCTGCGTGGAGCGATATCGCGCTGGTTGTGCCGGTCAGCTGTGTCGCCGTGCCTTCATTAGTTTATGCATGGCATCGAAATTTTTAATAAGTATAATAGTTTTTTTTTTTGAAAAAAAAAACTTTGTATTTATTTTTAATCAATATAAATCCCGTGCGGGGTTAATCTATACCATTAATAGATCATGTGGTTTGAAGGAATTACACGAATTCGTTAACACTCTGTATACAAGCTTAATTTTAGTATATCGGGTGTAAAAAGACCCACGATAACGAAAACCACGTATTCTACCCATCATAGGGATCATTTTTTTCGAACAAACTATACCTGGGAAATCATTGGTTTTGGAGATATTGAAGGTCAAAGTACACATTTTTTTTTAGTTTTTTCCATAAACGATTTCCAAGTCATAATACTAAACTTTCTTCCATACAAACATTATCAAAAATTTCAATTTTTCCTAACAAATTACGCATTTGAAGTTACAAAAACGCAATGAATATAAAACGCACACCACCGCCTTGGCTCGGCTGTGTGGCCACTGCACGCATGCAAACGCGCGGCATCGCCACAACTACAATTTGCGCGCTACAAAAAAAAAAAGCGTTTTTTTCATGCCAAAAAATAAAAGTCTTTTCCCAAGAATTATTTTTGGTCAATGTAATTTAGTTTGATGTACAGAGTGCGTAGATTTCGGCTATGTGATGGGTCTTTTTACACCCTGTATACTAAACCTGAAACTAGTTTGTTCAGAATCACTAAGAGAATCGATTGTCATTTTTTTTTTTACACAACTTTTTTCTTTTTCTTAAATTTCAATTTTATTTCTGTAGGTTTCTAACCATAACAGTTGACAGCAATAGACACCTTGAGGCTTGAGATGGTCCGCTCGGTCAGTTTCCGTGTATTAGGCAACCCCTTCATAGCACATCTCTGGCATTTCACACTTTACTAGGGAACTTTACTTGGAGAATTATTAAAAAAAACTCATACTCAGGCAGTTCTGATGAAAATCTTGTTGGGGTGTCTCGGTTTTTTTATACTCGTATACTAAAAATAACGTTGTATACAACCGCCCAACATTAACCGTTGGGCAGTAGCCCGCCAGGCACAAGGCCGCCTGGTTGGAGGATCCTCCCTTTGGTAGGAGGAACACCACACCTCATTCCCCCACAACGGTAACAGTTGTTCTTGTGTCATTCATGCTGGAGAAGAACACGACTAGATAAGTTTTAAATTAATTTTTTTTCGTTCTCAAAGGGTTTTTCTAGCGATTTCTTATACATATACTCAAGCTTGACTATGCATATTTTCATAAATATTATGCATGCATTATGGTGCTCCCACACTGGTGTTAAAAATGTTTACAAACATTTTCTAACATTAAAACATTGACTAAAAATGTAAGAAAAAGATAAAAATATCGGATAATAATAAATATAATCTATCTATTAATAGATTTTAGATAATATAAATAGTTTTTTTTATTTATGTTTCTATTTAAAATGTTTACTAATGTTTGTAAACATTTTTAACAGCAGTGTGGGAGCACCATTACTTTATAATATTAATTTTAAAAGAGTACATTATTTTTTCTGCATTTAAGGCACTTTTTTTTCTAAGTGAGTTTCTGCCTAAGTGAGATATCAATTAATTCTTCGTTTTTCCCATTTTATTGAATAAATATATTTAATGAAAACAATAAAAGTATGTCAGTTTTCACGTCATTACACGTAAATACATGTAAATATACCTAACTATTTTATTCTATGTGGTTTTCCTCTAAATCTTCCACAAATCATTCATCATTTGAATTGAATAAATACATGTATTAAGTTATTATTTCTTATTTAACTTTTCGCTGTCCTTGGGGGGCTCATAACCCGCGTTTGGTAAAACATAATTCGTTTCATATTCGTAGGTAATCATATCTAACTAATAATAATAAACTTTATTCAATAAACTTCTAACAATTTTACATTTGGGACTACCTCCCATATTAGGATTCCCTGTGTCGTGGAAGCTAGGCAAATCTAATAGATATACATACAATATTACTACTATTAAAGACTTCAAATTACATACGAACACAAACATTTGATAGTACATTTTTTTTACAGTAAGGTTTTAAAGTTACAAGTATTTTTTCGGGAGACTTAAAAGATATTGAAAAAAGTGCCAATACTCATAAATTATGGTACCTTTCGGCCAAAAGTCTTCCTTCATGAAGATGTCTTAGTGTTGAGTTAGAAACCGCACCACAAACGACTTGAAGTTAACGTTATGACGCGACTCCAACATTTCTACTCTCAAGTTCCACTTCGTCTTTATTCTGATACACTCCACGATGTCCTCAACCTTCGTGGAGTAATGCAGATGGGAAACGTACAGCTGCGTCGACGGTATTGCAGGATGCAGCAGCATATTCGGTCCTGTCAGTCTGGTACCACATTGATTGCGGCAAGCGGGCCTTCACTTCTTCTGCACTGTTACGAAGCCCTCCTTGTCTGTTTGCTCTTTCCTCTGGACTGAAGGCACGTTGCGTTGAGCCGGTTTACTATGACCCTTTGATTCGCCGGCTGTTGTTTTTGCTGCTCCTTTTGGATGGGAGGTTATGCAGCAGCTGCTGAGTAAGTACGGCGAGGTGTCGACGTGCTTACTTGTAACGTCGTCTCTACGGCGGAAGAAGCGGGACAGGCGGGGCGAGGTAGTGCATCGCTCGCAGTGACAGCGGCCGGTGACGATTCCAATTTCGCTGACTCGAAACTCGACTGCGATGTGTTGTACGCTCCACGACGTGTGTTCACCTTTGAAGCGTACTCAGGTGACCTACATACTCGCACGTAACTCATCGATGGTGTTTTGAGACGCATTCAGCTTGCACTCCATCTTTGCCATGCTTGCCTTCAGGGTATTAATATCCTTCAGCAAACTGGTAACGTCGACGTGGTCCATGAGTTCTTTCGTTCATGAGTACCACAAGAGGTAAAATGAGGTTCTCCCTAATACTCGTTTCAAATAGACGAGTTACCCAACATTACAGCCGACACTTCAAACATTGGTAAAGCAAAATGATACATTAAAATACTTAAAAAATATTTTAATCAATAATTGACAGGGGCTGGTTTAGGCATCAGTGAAAAATACATACTAATATAAGCAACAATAATAATAAACAGAAACACGCTGTTGATAACGTTGGAAAACTTCGTCCAATCTTCACTGAATTGTTTGCTATCAATTGTACTATCATAACAATCCCACCTAGGAAATACTAAATACTTTCCAAAGCTTTCATAAACAAAATCATTCATAGATATGATATAATTTTGAGGCGTTGATTTCAACTTACATATAGCAGTTAGAAAAAATGTGGATAGAATTATCATAACAGTTAAAACAACTGAGCCACGATAGTACAACAATAAGGTTGGTGGGAAGGCACTTTCCTTCGGTATATCCTGAGCCAACTCCGACAAGAAATCGTAATGGCCGAGTAAACTGAAGCAGGCAACCCCCAGTCGCACATTACGCCTTACATCCAAAAACAAAGATGTCACACTTAAAGCAGTTAGAATTATAGATGGGTAAACAACAACAGCTGCCAACCCAGACGCTTCTCGTTCCAAAACAAAGATCATCTTCAACTGCTTCTCAGAACTGAAATCCTCTTCTTGCTTATAATCTGATATGAACCACTCAGCTCCATATTCAGCTCCGATCATTGTAATGGCACGCGAGGTAAAGTTCATTCTAAAACTGAACCACTTTGAATTCCAAGGTCCGAAATCAAGACTGCATTCCTGCACGTCGTAAGGCCAATTTGTGAGTTTGACGCTGCACGTCGCCTCGTGAGTAATCTTGGGTACACAGAGGATGTCTCCAGTGTACCTTACGTGGCAGCGAACGTAGAAGAACTTATCATAGTCGCTGGAGTCCGCGCTGTTGAACAATTTGAAGCCAGGGGTCCACAAACTCATGCTGAATATTTCAGTCTGCTCGATCCCATAGTACTTTGCGGGGTCCCACTTAACCCTCTCATCCTTCCAGGAGATAAACATCCAGGTGTGCATGCTGAAGACTTCCTCGTTGCTGTTAAAGGTGAAGTATTTCATGACGAACCTTACGTCAACTGTGTATGTAGAACTATTTGCAACGGGGGGGTCGAATTGACGATAGTTGCATTTTAGGTCCTTTCGGAGTTGTTTCTCGAAAGCCATTTCTTCTGGCACGTTGTTGATGAGGCAGTCTTCGCTGAAGGCAACGTTGAAAAAGCTTATTAGTATAATATAAGTGAGCAGGGCCATGGTTCCCTGTGTACTGCAGTCAGTAAACGTATCAACCATTCGCGCGTTTGGTAATATTATATTGAAACGCCCACCTGTGATAATTTTTAATGACGATTATCTGTAAATGTAATCAGAGCGCAGTTTAAGTGTTGTCGACTACTTCCATGTTATTTTGGAATCAACTGAACGTTATTCTTCGAAAAATTGTTAATTTATTTAAACATAGATATAAAAAGGTACTTGCTCTTTCTCAACTCAGATTTTTTGCAGATTAATTTTGACATGATGTAGGTAGTACCGGTAAACTGAGGTTACTTTCAAATGCAGGGGCTACATTGATAGTTACTACAAATATTGCTTTTGGTCGTATATCTCTGTGAAAATGGAACTTATGTTTTTTAATTTAATTATGTAGGCAACATTGACAGTTTTCCTATCTGACCATTCGGTATAGAGATGTCTGCGTTGTTAGATGGCAAAGATAAAAAATATTAAATTACACCCCTGATTATCTAAAAAAAAACGATTTTTCGATTTCTCGATTGGGGCTACTTTGAAACTCAATGATAGAACAAAGATCATCAAAGTAG
This sequence comes from Amphipyra tragopoginis, assembly GCA_905220435.1. Lineage (NCBI taxonomy): Eukaryota > Metazoa > Arthropoda > Insecta > Lepidoptera > Noctuidae > Amphipyra > Amphipyra tragopoginis. Next base: position 4,600,785 of record HG992017.1, read on the forward strand.
ACGCTCTACGGTCCAAGTTTGATAAGGAACATTTTTCAAATCAAATCAAATCAAATCAAATCATTTATTCATTTGCGAATATGGGTACAAAAGCTCTTATACATATTAACAATAGTGACCATTAGCCATATCCTACCATGAGGCATGCAAATTACAAAATAGGTACCTATGAAACTAAGAACATAAGTAACAATAATAAAAGAAAGACAGGAAAAGTAAAATTACATGAGTTTATCCTGTAAATATTCATTGACAGAATAATATGCTTTTTTTAGTAACAATGTCTTAATATTGTTTTTAAATATGTTTCTCCTTTTTTTCTCGAAAACAATGCTCTGTTATTTTTTTTATTTAGCCTATTTGGTTCTATGTATATCTGTTAATTCAGTTTATACAAAAGATTTTTTTTGTAGCATATAAAATCAAAAATAAATAAGATATAAATACATGAAGCTCAAAAACTAATCAAAGTATCCTCGGTTTATACTTAATATAATTATTTTGAACATGAATTTATTGTTGTTGCTATAATAAATAAAATTTATTGTACCTATTAATAATAGTTTCTGTGAATTCAATTTGTTTTGTTTTTGTTTTTAAAAAAACATTGCCCCACAGTAAGATTTCTCTTGTATCGTGGGTGCGTTTACAGACACAAATCTCACATAGACAAATGCCCAGACCCGAAACAACCATCCTCAAGCCATACAAATTTTTGTTCCGTGTTGGAATCGAACCCACGACCCGTAGCGCAGAAGCCAATCGCTTAGCCACTGCACCAAACGTGTCGTCATAATTGTATAAAAATAAATTTTGTTATAATATAAATGTTAAACTCAGTCTTTATCATGTGTGTTTTGCATGCAAATTTTTGTAAGCCTATAATTGACTGATCATAGAGCACTTAACATGAGACCTGGGCTGTACTGCAGTCTCTTCAACGGTGCTAGATTGACTATCGCTATGAAACTCACACACGACACGTTTGGTGCAGTGGCTATGCGATTGGCTTCTGCGCTACGGGTCGTGGGTTCGATTCCGACACGGAACAAAAATTTGTATGGCCTACAGATGGTTGTTCCGGGTCTGGGCCTTTGTTTGTAAGATTTGTGTCTGTAAACACACCCACGATACAAGAGAAATCTTAGTGTGGGGCAACGTTTTTTAAAAAAAAAACTGTATGAAAACGCCACCGATTGCCGATATTGCAATCCGAAAACATTTTGCCACTCATTATGTAAATCCAAAATTTTAATGTTAGGTATGCCAGATAAGGAAGAAAAGCTGTATTTGCTAACTAAATTAATGAATTGATAGTATTTTTTCCTGTTTTTCGGGAATTTAGAATAGGCATTTGTGATTATTTGTCATAATGCTGAGCTGAGTGGCTATCTATTTTAGGCTGTGTAAGCAGGGGCCTAATTCTCCTAAAATAAATCTTGATAAATCACAACCGAACCAAGGCCGAACCGTTCATTCAGACAGTTCTCAATTTCAAAAGCTATCAAATTGTTTGACACAAAAAACAAAATCAATCATTTTGAAAGTTTTCGAAAACAAAAACTGACTGACGGTTGTGGTTCGATTGCGTTTGGCAACAATTTATTTTGGGAGAATTGGGCCCCAGGTAGTGCAAGCTTCTCAATCGAGCCCAAAAGTAGCCATTAGAGGTTCCTGAGGGACCCTCGTCACCATACATTTTGAATAGATCACATCCAAACATCATCCGTGTCGTGCCGGACCTAAAGAACAGCAGTACCCTTTCTCTTCCCGTGGGTGTCGTAAAAGGCGACTAAGGGATTAACTAGAGGATAGGCAGCAGCGTTCTCTGAGTACTTTAACAACCATACTGCGATAGAAGCCCGAAAGTTGACATCTGATCTAACCTTAGAATTTATTTAGACGCTTACACGTGTGTGTAAGCGTCTAAATAAATTCATATTTGCATTAAGGAACCTAAAGAGACTTGCGGGAGAAAAGGCTGCCATTACAGCATATCATGGGTATGTAGCCTCAGTACTAAGATATGGCATATTGCTATGGGGGAATTCCACAGACATTAACAAAGTGTTCTTGGTGCAAAAAAAGTGTGTAAGAGCCATTTGTGGTGTAAGCCCGCTAGAATCTTGCAGACCACTATTTAAAAAATTAAAATTACTTACTTTATCATCAATATACATTTTTGAAATAGCCATGTTTGTCAAAAAACATCACAAAATGTTTACAAAAGCATGTGAAAATAAAAAATATTTATCAAGAGACACAACAAAACTTGCTGTATAGCAATGTACCTCAACACTTCATAAAAAAAATAGTTACATGATGCTCATAAAAATATATAATAAAATCCCTCAATCACTCAGAGAACTTCCTTTTAGAAAATTTAGCAAACATTTACGTAATTGGCTCTTGGACAGATGTTTTTACACAATTCACGAATTTTTAGATCATAAAAATAATAATAGCTACAAAGTTGTGTCTTAGCATAATGTTTAAAACATTGTATTTTAATTAATTCAGTCATACATAAATTAAATCTAAAACTTCCTAGTCTTTATTACGAGTATAAAGGTAATTAACAAAATTGTAATTATTTTATACTAATGCCGCTGTGCCGGCGAAACATGCTGACCTGTACCTGCATTATTTTAAGACCCATGTACCTACCGTGTTTCTCGCAAATAAATTTCTATTCTATTCTAGGATATCGGCATTTCCCAGGGTTGCCGGTCTGATGTCTGTCGCTCCGCGTAAAATAATAGTATTCAGTTGCATCTGGTTAGACTGGAAGCTTCTTCTTCTTCTCTCGTGTCAGCACGAGCTACACAAAAATAGCCCATGCTGTGGTGAAAAGATTAGCCAGTCAGTAAGGTTGGTAGCGGGGCTGACTGCCCAGGGTGCGCCCGACGTACTTATGAATCGTCACTCGTGGAGGCTATCGTGGCTCGTGGAGGACTGGAAACTGACCTCAGCAGAGTTGAGAAAAGGCTAGATAAAACATTTTGCTGAATTTACTGATTCAGAAGAAAGTCTATGATTCATTCGCCAGAAATAAAACAAGTGAATATCTTAATTATGCACACATCTTTTTAATTGGGTGACGTAGTGATTTGTCCATACATTGCGGTTCAATCTTACCACAAAGAAGTATACAACCATTGCAACAGGCTGCAATTGAACCAGCACAATCGCGAGAAAATTTGGGAACTTGCCCGTCCACCGTAAGGGCATGAACAACATGAGGGTCCCACTGATAAAGAAGATTATTGTCGACACCTGAATTCGCTGACATCTATCAGCGTTACTATGAACTTCAAACTTCAATAAAGAATACAGAACTCTAATATAAATCAACAAATTAATCAGCAACGGCGTATACATGATTGCATTAAAAACCGCCGCAGTTATCGTCTTAGAACTTTGTATATGAGGCATCGCGAACACGTCCCACACTGTTAAAATCAAAGGCAGTCCATAGGCGAACAAATTGCTCTTAAGGAACTTCCTCCTCACATCACCACCGAACACTTTCACCAGATCCACGTAAAACACGTAACACATTACCAAAAGCCAGAAGTTCACAGTCAGTCTAAAATATAGGAACGAGCATCCGAACATGATGTATTGTACAACTTTGTTTTGCGTCTTGGAGAGATGTTGGTACAGGAACTTCATCACTATATTTAAAATATTGTTCAAAATTATGTTAAGGAACACATAGTTTTTGAAATGTCTGAACTTTTTTATTATTATCCACGATAAGAACCCAAGGATGAAGGTGATTGTGGAGAGCACTAAAACTGCGATGTCCACGCAAACAGCAGCAGAAAACACTATTCCACCACCAGTAGAGTTGTTTATGTTCGTAGAGTTCAGTGCACTGGTGTCGTTTTCCGACATGGCGAGTGTTTGCAGCGGCGCTCACGCATCTGTCGCACACCCTCCACGGTAGCCGGCGCACGATTGTCGATTCACAAAGCCATGACAATGTTTATCTCGAAAAACGACGTACGGTATAAGGAAACTGGTTTTATTCAATTATTTATGAGGTTAAAATTAAATATTCTAGATCTTTGAATAGCTGTTATATCATTAAGTATGTAATCTTTATTGCTGGAAATAGAATTGTTAATGTAACTAGTTATTATAAAGCTTATGAAGATGGTGGATGGATGGATGTTTGTTACTCAATCATGCATAAAAGGCTAAACGGATTTGGATAAAATTTGGGAAACAGATAGGCCATGCCCTGGATTAACATACAGGGTGTAAAAAGACCCATCACAGCCGAAAACTACGCACTCTGCACATCAAACTAAATTACATTGACCAAAAATAATTGCTGGAAAACGACTTTTATTTTTAGGCAAAAAAACGCTGTTTTTGGTAGCGCGCAATGTAACGCACGTAACCGATTGTGCCTGTGTGTGTTGTGCAGCGGCTAAACAGCTGAGCCAAGGCGGTCCTGTGCGTTTGATATTCATTGCGTTTTTGTAACTTCAAATGCGTATTTGTTGGGAAAAATTTAAAATCTTGATAATGTTTGTTTGGAAGAAAGTTTAGTATTATCACTTAGAATGCGTTTATGGAAAACACAAAAAAAATGTGTTCTTTGACCTTCAATATCTCCAAAACCAATGATTTCCCAGGTATTGTCTAGAAGAAAAAAATGATCCCAATGATGGGTAGAATACGTGGTTTTCGTTAACGTTAAGGGTCTTCTTACACCCGATACAGGATTCAAACAAAAAAAGGCTACATACAAAATAATCAATGTTGCTTAACAAAATATATGGACCATCAGTTTTTTTTTTTTACGAATTCAGAGTTTGTTCCATAGTAAAAGTTGTGCATAATGATGAGCAGAGTTCGTGGTTTTCGGATTAATCAACTAACCAGTCATGCTGCTTATCATCAATGAATCAAAGATAAGTTTTACACTTGTTTGTATTTGATTGAAATCTAAAAGTCGCTGCAAATCGCAGGAGGCAGACCTAAAGAAATGTTAGTGGTGTTACAAGCAAAGCACTTGAAATTTTTAAATCACATAATTATGGATAACAGGTAAACAAATTGTAAAAATAGGTGAATATGAAAGCAATCCCTGTGCCCTTGATTTTGGCGTCCCCCAGGGATCAATATTGGGCCCCCTCATGTTGGAACTATATTAACAGTATCAGTGAATTAGGCCTCAAAGGAGACATCTCCTTTTATGCAGACGATACAAATCTCTTTTACTTTGGACACTTAGTTGAATGCGCGAGTCCGACTCACACTTGGCTGGTTTTTATTTCCCCACGTCCTTGCCGAAAATTATGGCTGAACTTGGGCGAGACCTATTACCGCACAGGCTTGCTATTGGCGGAGTTGTTTGATCAATTCATACGGGTCTGAAACCAACATTAATTTGAGTTTCGCCGTTTGGCAACTAGGTATACAACGTTATTTTTAGTATATGTATACAAAAACCGAGACACCCCAACAAGATTTTCATCAGAACTGTCTGAATATGTGTTTTCTTTAATAAATATCAGTTACACTGTAGTTTATGTCGCGTTAAGTTCCCTAGTAAAGTGTGAAATGCCTGAGATGTGCTATGCAGGGGTTGTCTAATACAACGAAACTGACCTAGCGGACCATCTCAAGCCTCAAGGTGTCTATTCCCGTCAACTGATAAGGGTAGAAACCAACTGAAATAAAATTGAAATTTTATGAAAAAAAAAGTGTAAAAAATATGTCAATCGATTCTCCTAGTGATTCTGAACAAACTAGTTTCAGGTTTAATATATGTATACTAAAACTATAAGCTTGTATAAACGTAGGTATAATACCGATGAACGACCAGTACGTAGATGAAGCGTTACCTACGTGTCCAAGAATATTATCATAGAAACAATGTTTGCGGTCTACATGGGTACAGAACTTATACCTAGTGCAATTTCATCTATGACGCGGGAAACCGCGGTGAGAACGCAGGTACCTGGTACCTACAATAGTTTGATTTTAAGTGTTTTCCTCGTCACTCCCACATAAGGATCTGGTAAAACCAACCAATCAAAAACATCATCATCTGCCTAGCCTTTTCCCAACTATGTCGGGGTCGGCTTCCAGTCGAACCGGATGCAGCTGAATATCAGTATTTTACATGGAGCGACTACCTATCAGACCTCCACAACCCAGTAACTGGGTAATACGATACTCTTTGGTAAGACTGGTTGTCAGACTTTCTGGCTTCTGACCAACAGTAACGACTGTCAAAGATCTACAAATGACAGCCGGGACCAACGGCTTTACGTGCTTTCCGAGGCACGGAGGAAACTCGCTATGGTAAATGGTCACCCATCCACAGACCAACCTCGGCAAGCGTGGCTTAACCCGGAAGATCGGTCTATGGGGCTGTAATTATTCAGCCAAGAGCTCCTCAATCACCACCACCAACCAATCAAAAACATTCATTTAAAAAAAGCAACGTCTCGCGATTCTTTTGCCGTGAAACGTTCTGAGATCTGATGTAGAGCCAAGCCTGAATTTCATTGTAACGCTTAGCGGGTTAAACCTTTAACCCGCTAAGCGTGACCCTTAACCCTCAAGCCACACGGCTTGAGAAGTCAACCCTTAACGACTATATGCACATAAAATCAGAAAGCTACTAAGAAGTTTAGCAGGCGTTTACTTACGGAATAATAATGAAAACACTTTTTTTAACCATCTTATCTTTTCTTTTATACAGGGTAGCCAAATAAGAAGTATAAAACTTATTTTCTAAAAATCATTTTATCACGAATAAAAATACCATATATTTAAAAAAAAAAAATTTTTAGTCTTTGCAAATTACCTACGCGTGGAATATTAGATAAAAGTAACATATGTGTCTACTTGGTACATAGTACCTAATTCTTGACTATTATTATTCTTAATACACAAAATTTTCAATTAAGGATACTAGAACTAAAATAACATACTATATCGAGTAATATGTTATCGAATAAATATATTGGTATAGGTGTATTATAAATTGTATGTTTTATTTATTTAGGTTTTTGTTATTTGTGCTTATATTGAGGGTTTAAAACTTTTTTCATTTTCAAAATATTCTTTGATTGAGTAGAATAATTTTTCTATTAAATGTTTTTAATTTTCTATTAAATAGAAGAAAGAAAGAAAGAAAACAAAGAAAATACGTTTATTTGCGGTAAACATGACGCAAAACGAAAATAAACACAAAAACCAAAAAATAAGAAGATTGAGGGAAACATGCGTCATATCTACGCAAAACGGCTATCGCTCAGCATTATGCTGCGACCCTATGCAAGACAGAGCCCCAGCGCTGGTTTTCAGCGACAGCCGAAGCCGACGTAATAAATACGATTTCTTTTGTTTGTTTGTAGGTAAACGTCAGGACTCACCTTACGTTGAAGAGGGTATAATAGAAAATGATTAAGGGGTTATGTTAACCGGTTGCGTACCGCCCGTCATCCCAGGACGACACTTAATTGTCTTATCTATTGTGTCTATAATTACCGTGCTTGAGGTTTTAATGTAGCTAAATTGAGTGAATAAACTTCCATCTCAGTTTTTCTACAAACAAAACCAGTTGAATTAAATTTCCAACTGCAATGAACCTTTGAATCGAGCGTAGTTTCTCAGAAACCGGTCTGACTGCTCACGAATTTACGTTACTCATTATTTAATACGACGTCATAATCCTGTCTATTTTACGTATTTACTGTTTTAATAATACAAAATACGTAATGCCGTCGGTACGAACGGTATGATGTCATTACCACGGAAAAAGTCCCTGGTGCGGGATACAACTTATCGTGTCACGAAGCTCAGAGGTGTCCCACGTCCTGTACCGACCAAGTTTAGTACTTGGATTTAAACAATATGAAGTAAGTGTACGGATGCGTACCTTCGCGTACCTTGATTTGCAAAAGCGTACCTCTTACCATTTACGTGAAAATGCCAATTGAATTTGGCGCGTACCTACAGAACGAGCTCGTTCTGTACTCGCCATGTGATTGGTCTTTTGGTATGATATTAAACGGATGTACCTAGAATGTACTCTACATAACTGCAATCGGTATTTAATAACTAATTATATTAAAAAAATTAAAAAAAGTAAAAACCGACTTCAATAAAAACTAAACGGAGTAAAATAATTATCATTTAATAAAACTACCAGTTTCAGAAGTCGGTGCATTCAATTTTTTTCAGCGTAGAACACCGACTTCTGAAACTGGTAGTTTTATTAAATGATAATTATTTTACTCCGTTTAGTTTTTTGAAGTCGGTTTTTCCTTTTTTAAAGTTTTTTTAGTTTATACTTTTTAGTGCCACAAATTACAATTACAACGGTGTACAAATTCTCGGACCAGCACTACAACTAGAACTGCGTCGTCTACATACGATTTATGTATTTTTTTTTTATTTTTTCAAAAAGAGCTGAATCAATTTCAATAAAATTTATATGGGACCACCTCTGAAGTATGACCTACCAAACAAAAAAAGAATCATCAAAATCCATTCATAATTGGCGGAGATATCGCGTAACAAACACACAAAAAAAAAGAACATTCAGACGAATTGAGAACCTCCTCCTTTTTGAAGTCGGTTGAAAATGAACTGAAATATGCATTTGAAGTTGGCGCTTACGGGGCGAGATTCGGGTACGTACAAAGCAAACCACCACCAACTGATACATAACAGAAATTGAGATGGAGGCAGTATGTACCAATAATGTACTCTCCAAATCGTAGCTTTTAAATCCAAGTACTAAACTTGGTCGGTACAGGACGGGGGACACGCTCAGAGGCCTAAAGAGTTTTAATGTTGATTTATTTTACAATATCTGGAGTAAGAGGTTTAGTTTTTAGCCTTTGAGGTTAAAAATTTGACACATTGATTAAAAATGACATTAAGAAACTTTAAAAAAAATTTACAACTCAATCGAACGTATCTAGCCCATTCCGCCAACTCTGGGGGTCTACTCCCTAAGCACGAAGTCCGTGGTTTCGGCCTTAGTCACGATCGTTTCCTACTCCCTATCACTACGGCCATACGATTATTTCGGGGCCCGAACTAAGAACGAATGACAACACGATTTGACAGTTGTCCCTACTACCGATAGGTATGTTTTTGCCCGTTCGAAAAGTTGAACTTGACACTTGTTTTGTTCACTCCTACGTTTCGGGCTACTTTCGGACGGGCGACTAACTTCATTGACGGACTTAGGGAGTAGGCCCCCTGTGACGAAAAGAGGTCAAATAGACGTTAAGCGAATTCGCGTATTTAAGTAAAAATAAGCACCATCTTATAATAAGAGCTGACAATAGCAAAAGGTAAGGTTAAGGTACGAGTAAGGTTAAGAAAACTAAAATTTCGAAATGATTTTGGAATCAGCTTAGGTTAACTGTTACGTTACATACCGAATTGGAGAGGCTTATGTTGTTTATATACCTACTGCTTAAGCAGTTGATGAGAAGCGTTCTAATTCGATGGTATACCTATAGCATATTGCTTAATTTTCCTCAATTGGAGAAACGCCAAGTATAAACCACTCAAAAAACCCGATTACGAGATAAGTAGATATCCGCTACTCGCTACGAATACGAATCGTCGCATGCGCCGGTGTAGGTTTTTAGCAACGATATCAAAGTATAGATTAGCTTTAACGAAAAGACGACGATTTAAATAATTCTAATGCAAATAACTCCCTACAGCCTTCTTTGGCCTCGTGCACGTACTTAGTTTAAATTAGGTACCTATTATCCTTTTTTTTTGTAAATAGTTTTTGTTTCCGTAATTGCCTGTGCGAGTGCAGAATAAATAATGTTTCTTTCTTTTTTTTCTCTCTTCTTGTTTCAAGTTTCGAACAATAGGTACTTACATTCATTTTCCGTACGTTTTTGACAGTTGATTGTAACGAGTTTTTACCGAGTTCGACGTATAAGAAATGCAAGTCCATACAAAACTTCATGTATAAGGAGAGGTTTTAATTCAATTGCAATCTCACCAATTTTCAGCCCGTCACGATCCACCGAGCTCTCCCGTCGTAGAGCCGGTCACACCAAAAATTCGGCCCTTATCAAGCTGTCTCCCGCTCAATACCCCGCCAGCAAAGCCCTAAGCGGAAATTCGAGTCTCACTAGAGTTCGCCCTTAGTGCTGTTCTTGTTAGTAGTCACGATGTTAGTGTAATACAAGTACTTAGTTAGGTTAAGTAGTTTACTTCCCCCCATTGGCTGGAGACCCTTCAGGTCTTGCCAATAACTGCTCGGTTACGTGGAAACAGTCCGCAATGACATACTAAGATAATCGGTTCCCTTTCAACTTTTCTGTCACCGGCGCCACTTTCAAACTTCTTCTACCTACTCATTTCTAACTTTATCCGTAATTTTGGCATGCAAAATATCACAAAGCATGTGAAATATTATTGATAAGTTACCAAATACATTTGTTTTGTAAAACTAGACACAGGGTCTAGTCGCGTAAAAACTTTAAAAGGCACAAAATACCTTTTTTTTCCGACCGTTTTGTGCCTTCTAAAGTCTACGCGACTAGACTCGAATCTGTATTTTTATAATGTGTACAAATCGCGAAAGTTTAAAATAATTTGTTTTGTTTGTTGTGTGTTTGTATTTGCATTATTGTACGTGGTACCCGCCATTTTGTTCCGAACAGTAGGTACGTCATTACATTTAATGGGCCATTCTCATTTTAGTGTATTTTTTTTGTGCATGTGCCTTAAAAATTAAAATTCTCGTATTATTTCATTAATTTTCATGTAGAATGTTTCTTAGTAGTTCATTATGTTTGGGATTTAATAAATTACTTACAATATTATAATAAAACATTAATTATCATTGAAAGAGTGTAGAAAATGTCACCTCCATGTCGTGTGCAATGTCCACTTAGAAGCGATGTCTATATAAAAAAAGTTACAAATCTCCAATAATTAAACAAGAACGTATTATTTTGCCATGGTATATCGAATGAATTTTCTAAAAAACACTATAGAATTCAAAGAGCAGTAAAAGGAATAGTTCTCAGTATTTTATAACATTTGTGCATCATAAAAATATCACCTCCATGGATAAACTTATTGAATTCAGCCATAATTTATTAAATGACTGAACACAGTTTATGAACGGCCATAGACAACAAGCATAGGGCCATCTTGAAAGTTATTGACAGTTAACAGCTTGTGGGAGAATAATTTCGGAGCACTGAATGAAAAGGCAAGATTTAAAAAAAATTAGAAAGCTACTTTGGTCACTTTTGTGGATTACATATCACAAAGTATTTATTTAATTAAGGTCTATCAGGGAGCGTAAAATTATGAGTAATTGTAGCCGTTATTTGGGTATTTCATTCTTTTTTATAATCAGTAAGTGACGTGATGAAAAAACGGTATTTAAGTTGAAAATGTCACCTCTATAGACGTCACCCACATGGATTCTTGATATCCACGGTAGTGACACATGTCCATGGAAGTGATAATAACATCAATATTTTACAACTTATTTGATGGAATTCATATTCTTGGCATTAGGTAATTATAGCAGAACCGAAAAAATATCAGAAGAGATTAGATGTAAAAAAAAAGAACGTGAGAGGCGACGTCAGGAGAAAATAAAGGCTGATTCAGTACTATACGAACAGGCTAAGGCTAAAGAAAGAAAACGATACAGAAACGGTAAAGAAGATAGGATCTACGTATTGAACAAATGTCAGAAAGAAAACAGAAAAAGGAATGGCGAGAGACAGAAAAAAAGCAAGAAAACAAAAAAAAAATACAACATTTATCCTGACTGCGTGAAGATTCACCGCCTTAAAGCGACATTTAGTATCGAAGTGCTGAAGTGTTTGTATGAAAACGCCACTAAGTCATTCCGATTACAGGATCAGACCTCGAAACCTATCCTTCTGCAGCGAGGTGTGAGGCAGGGAGACGTCATCTCTCCGAAACTGTTCACTGCTGCATTGGAGGATGTCTTCAAGGTTCTGGACTGGAAGGGGCTAGGCATCAACATTAACGGCGTATACATCACTCACCTTCGATTTGCCGACGACATAGTTATCATGGTTGAGACCAAGGAGGACCTCATTGTGCATGGTGCTCGATGACCTTAGTAGAGCTTCCGAAAGAGTGGGTCTTAAAATTAATATGGACAAGACAAAGATCATGTCAAATACCCACGTACCTCCCACTCCCATGAATATCGGAGACTCAACAGTCGAAGTTGTCGATGATTATGTTTACCTATCACAAACTGTTCAGTTAGGCAGGTCCCACTACGAGAAAGAGGTCAATCGTCGAATCCAACTCGTTTGGGCAGCGTTCAGGAAGCTACGCAAAAAATTTTCGTCCCAATTAAGTACCGCAGTGTCTCAAGACAAAAATCTTTGACCAGTGATTGTTGCCAGTGATCACTTACAGCACTGAAATGTGGTCGCTCACAATGGGCCTCATAATAAGGCTCAAGATCAACCAAAGGGCAATGGAGAGGGCTATGCTCGGAGTTTCCCTGCGTGATCATATTAGAAATGATGAGATCCGCAGGAGAACCAAGATAACCGATATAGCTCGAAGAATCACCAAACTTAGGTAGCATTGGGCGGGGCACATTGCTTGCAGAACGCATGGCCGATGGGGCCGTAACATTCTGGAGTGGTGACCGCGTAGCGGAAGATGCAGCGTGGTCTCACAAGGAGGACCGATGAAGTTTTTTTTTTATTTTATATCTGTTTACACCAATAAAGGGTTAAAGTAAAAAAAATACGATTTATTCTGTAGTAAATCAATAATATTTCAGTGATATTGTATGAATTCGTCACTTCCATGGCTTTGTGTCATTTCCGTGGAGGGAGGTTTTCTTTTTTCTTCGTTTTCGTGAAAACTACAGTGAAAATAGCTCGGCTCATAAGTGGAACATATTGTAGAACGCCGTACCTTTCATTTAAGACTAATTTGAATCATATCAAAAAACATTTTATTTTTTTCGAATTATCAGTCCGTTTTTGAGAATGACCCTTTAAATATCGTTGGTTTTTCGCAAGGATATTAAAGATGCAGGTGGCTGTGTATCTGATGATATAACTATGCAATAGTGATGTGACACTGTGTCTCGAACGCATAATTATGTAGATGGGTGCAACGTTAGAAACATTACGGTACGTTCACACGGCGTCGTGTGTTTCTCTACCGAATCGGTTTTTTGCAGGATTCGGTTTAATGGCAACAGTATTTCAATACATGAGTTCACACATGCATTCAGTTTCAAGACACGGCAAAAAAAACGAATCTTGCTGAAGTTGACATCCGAGTTGGCGACTACAAACCGATCCGGCCGTACTGCAAAATGTAGGATCAGGTGCAGTGGCATGGGGTGCGTGGTCAGAAACCTCCTCGTGTGCCTGGTGGCTGCTGGTCCCTTATGGATACGTCTGGGGGGAACAGCAGTTGCTCGGGCCGGTGCACCCTGGGCACGGGCAATAGCTCTCGCGAGCTATTGTCTGTGGCGAATTCTGACCAAGGGAGGGTGGCCAGTTGGCCACGGGAAGGCTCTTCTCCGCCCTCTCATCTAGGAGAGGGCGTGGTAGAATCGAGCCTTGCAGGGGCGACGGGTTTGTCAGCTGGCAGTAGTTGGCTGGCAGACACGGTCTGATGCAGACCACCGTTCGGCCCGACCCGTAATCCTCATTGAGAGGACCGGGGGTCTCGGCTTAACCGCCTGGACCAAGAGCGAAACTCTATAAAGTTTTCACTGAATCCCAAGTTGCGATGCACGGCGAGGGGATGGATGGCTGACAGTTACAAGTTCTTCGGAACATTCAGTCGCGAGTGCAGGTCCCGTCAGGATACCAGCCGACCTCCTGACGTATGTAGGCTTGTCCGGGTACAGGGGTCTCTGCCCGGATCGACCTTTTATTTCCCCCATACTCGTGGGTTTAGAAATGGAAGATTTAAATGTTAAAACCGACGAAAAGGTGGGTGCGGTGTCTTCGGACACTGCATCGAGGGTGTCGAGGGGGGGAGAGTCCCGCCCCTCTATTGAGAGCGGCCCCACCGTGTCTGGGGGGGGCGCTGGCGGTTATTCCGCTCCGGCGCGCTCTTGTGTCTCTACCGACTCTGAGGTGGAGACACAGGATTGCGCCGGCCAGCAAGAAAAGGTGCTTCAGGTGAACCTGGAGCGCCTGTGCAATGTTGTGCAGGCGGGAAGGAGGAAGCGCCTGCGCAGCAACGACTCGGGGTCGATAGGCCTCTCCTCGAGTGAGGAGAACCTATCGGCTCCGAAAGTGCCAACGGCACTCAGAGGGAGAGGTCGCGCGGTGACGAGCGGAGGTTCCGCTCGGTTGTCGGGGCGCAACCGAGCGAGTCGCTTCGTGCCACTATCTCGGCCCGCTACGCCGGTTCCCACAGGGCATCAGCGGGCGGAGAGCATGGAGAGCGACCCCGGGCCCACCATAGCGGACCTGAGTGAGAGCTCCTCAGCGTCCCTATTGGGGTCCAACAAGGCGGGGGCGAACGCGGCCAAGCGAGCGCAGCGTAAGGCGGTCGCGGCTGACGAGGTCACCGAGCTGACCCGACAGGCCCGAGAGCGGCGCTTGGTCCGGATGGCTGCCGTGGGGAGCGTACCGGCGGTTGAGCTCAACCGCCAGGTCCAGGACGCCGTGAATGTCGTCTTGAAGGTTGCCACCAAGTCGGGCAACCTAAAGGGCACGTTTACGAGCGCCCTGAAGGAGGCGGCGGACGCTATTAAGGAGGCGGTTGAGGTCCTCCATAATCGTTCGAGCACGGAGGAGACGGCGAAGCTATGGGAGGAGAACGGCCGTCTCCGATCCGAGTTGGAGGACCTCAAGCGGCGGTTTGCCGCCCAGAGAGCAGTCCCTGCGACCACCGCTTTGCCGCCGACCACGTCGGCTCCATCGTCGGCCCATGCACTTGCGGATGCGGAGATCGAGAGGATCGCGCGCATCTGCATGGTGCAATGTGGGTCGATGGTGAGCGCCCGGCTCGAGGCCATTGAGGCGAGACTCCTCCCGGCGGAAACCCTCCGCCCACCGCTCGCTGCAGATAAGCGGAGGAAGGATGGGCCGGCTAGGCCGGAGCCAGCGTTCGGGACGGCTGTGCCGTCCAGGCCTGGAAAAGAGGCCAAAAAGCCAGCGGAGGAGCCTCGAAAGCCCGCGAAGGGGCCTGGGAGGCCCGCGGAGGGGCCTAAGAAGCCCGCGGAGGGGCAAGGGAGGCCCGCGGAGGGGCCTGGGCCGAAGAAGTCCGCGGATGGGGCATCCGCGTCGACTTCCCGGCCGGCCGCTCCTCCTCCGGCGACCGCGCCCGGGCCCTTGACGGAGGCCTGGACGACGGTCGTCAAGAAGAAGAGGCGCCGCAAGAAGAAGGCGGCGCCGCCGGCACCCGCTGGAACACCGGCACCGGCAACGCAGAAGGCGCAGGGACCGCCTAGGATGAGAGCCGCAAGCACCGCGGCTGTAGTGATCACGCTACAGCCCGGAGCCGTAGAAAGGGGCATCACCTACAAGGCGGTCCTGACAGAGGCCAGAGCGAAGGTCGCGTTCCCCGACCTTGGCACACCGTCCGGCTTCAAGTTGAAGTCGGCGATTACGGGGGCGCGACTGCTCGAGGTGTCCGGTGCCTCCAGCGGCGAGAGGGCGGACATTTTGGCCGCCAAATTGAGGGAGGTCCTCAATCCGGAGGACGTTCGGGTGTCCAGGCCCATGAAGACCGCAGACTTGCGCGTCGACGGCCTGGACGACTCGACGACCCCGGCTGAGGTCGTGGCGGCCGTCGCCAAAGCCGGCCAATGTCCGCCCGCGGATGTGCGTACGGGCGACATTCGCACCGATGCCTCCGGGCTCGGTGCAGTCTGGGTGCGATGCCCAGTGGCGGCGGCGAACAAGCTCGCCGACGCTGGGCGTCTGTTGGTGGGGTGGGTTGCGGCGAGGGTCAAGCTGCTGCAACCCAAGGGCTTGCGGTGCTTCCGATGCCTGGACATTGGGCATGTCCGGGCACGATGCACCGCCGAAGTAGACCGCAGCGATCAGTGCTATCGCTGCGGTCAGCCCGGCCACAGGGCGGCCCAGTGCTCCGAGGCGCCAAACTGCAGCCTCTGTACAGCTGCAGGGAGGTCCGCGGGGCACATAGCGGGCGGGAACGCCTGTGGCAGCGCGCCCACCAACAAGGGGGGGAAAAAAAAGAAGAGGAGGAGGAAGAAGACAGGGGTTGCCAAGGCTGCCGGGGGCTCTTTACACCCCCCGCAGCCTGGTGGCCCTTCGGCCGACTCCCGGCCTGAGGTTGATGCAGAGGGGGAAATGGATTGCGTTTAATGGCGCTCTACCATTTCCTCCAGGGCAATATCAACCACTCTGCCAGAGCTCAGGATCTCTTGCTCCAGAGTATGGCAGAGTGGTCGATTCACGTGGCTGTGGTCGCCGAGCCGTATTTTGTCCCCCCCAGGGATAACTGGGTGGGTGACCTAGACGGTTTGGTGGCCATCATTGGCGGGGCTCTCGTCGGCCCGTCCCGAGGTCACGGCTGGGTAGCCGCCCTCGCGGACGGCGTTGGCATTGTTGGGGCGTATTTTTCGCCCAACAAGAGTCTCGCCGACTTCGAGAACTTCCTTGTCGAGTTGGGGGCCGTGGTGGCCCGACTTCACCCACGCTCTGTGCTGTTGCTGGGGGATCTCAACGCCAAGTCTTCGGCGTGGGGATCCCCTGTGACCGATGCCAGGGGCGAGGTGCTGGAGGAGTGGGCGGTCACGACTGGCTTGACCGTCCTAAATCGGGGCTCGGTCCAGACGTGCGTGCGGCAGCGGGGCGGGTCTATAGTGGACGTATCGTTCGCTAGCCCCGCTGTTGCGAACCGTGTCCGCGACTGGCGTGTCGCCGCGGAGGTGGAGACGTTGTCGGATCACCGTTACATCCGGTTCGACGTCTCCGCCCAGACCGCTGGCGGCCGCGGTTCGCCGGCCCCGCGGATGGACGGTCCGCGCTGGGCGCGTAAGCGCACCGACAGGGAGATTCTCGAGGAAGCCGTTATCGTGCAGGCCTGGAGCTGGGAGTCGGCAACGACCGGACCCGTCGACGTCGAGCAGGAGGCGCTGTGGTTCCGCAGGGCGATGACGCAAATCTGCGATGCGTCCATGCCCCGGGTCCACGCACAGAGTGCAAGGCGCCAGGTGTACTGGTGGTCCGCGCAGATCGCGCAGTTGCGCGTCGCGTGTGTGGCGGTGAGGCGCCAGTACACCCGATACCGGAGGAGACGTCGTCGGGTCCCTGACGAAGAAGCCGCGCTGTATGAGGTGTACCGCGCGGCGAAGGAGGCTCTGTGGCTGGCCGTCGGCGACGCGAAGACGCGAGCCAAGGAGGAGATGTTGGAGACTCTGGACGGGGATCCGTGGGGGCGCCCTTATCTCGCGGTTCGAGGGAAACTTCGAGCCGCGGCGCCTCCGCTTACGGAGAGTCTCCAACCTGAGCTGCTGGAGGAGGTAGTCGCAGCCCTCTTCCCGGCGAGAGCGGAACACACTCCGCCGCCGATGGCTTTGCCCACAGCCGCGGAGCCTACGGACGAGAACGCCATCAGCGTCCCGGAGGTGACACAGGCAGAGATGGGGGCGGCCGTGATGCGGCTCCGGGCCAAGAACGTGGCTCCGGGGCCCGACGGAATTCACGGCTGCGTGTTGGCCCTCGCTCTGAAGGAGCTTGAGCCCCAACTGAGAGGACTCTACACGGCGTGTCTTGAGCGGGGCCAGTTTCCCAGTTTGTGGAAAACTGGTCGTCTGGTCCTGCTCAGGAAGGCGGGGCGCCCTGCGGACTCGCCGTCCGCATACCGGCCCATAGTGCTGCTGGACGAGGTGGGTAAGCTGTTCGAACGAATAATAGCTACCCGCCTCGCCGGCCACTTGCGTACGGAGGGGCCGGACCTGGCCGAGAGCCAGTTTGGCTTTCGGCATGAACGCTCCACCATCCACGCTGTGTCGCGGGTGAGGGTCCTGGCGGAGGAAGCGGTGTCCCGGGGTGGGGTGATGTTGGCGGTGTCCTTGGACATCTCCAACGCCTTCAACACCCTGCCCTGGAGCTGTATTAGGGAGGCACTGCGTTACCATCGGGTGCCTCTCTACCTCCGCCGCATCGTTGGGGCTTATCTGTCGGAGAGGTGTGTCACCTACGTGGGACGTGATGGCGGACACCGGCACCGCATGTCGTGCGGTGTTCCGCAGGGCTCGGTCGTAGGCCCGCCCCTGTGGAACATCGGGTACGACTGGGTGCTGAGGGGGGAACTCCCACCGGGCGTAGACCTGACGTGTTACGCGGACGACACGCTGGTCACCGCTCGGGGGAGTTCGTATAGGGAGGCAGCGTTGCTGGTGACGGCTGCGGTCTCACAGGTGGTGAGCCGCATACGGCTCCTTGGCCTGGAGGTGGCCCTCAGCAAGTCGGAGGCCATGGTCTTTCATGGCCCTCGGCGGGCGCCGCCGTCCGGATCCCACATCATTGTGGGGGGGGTCCGAATAGCTGTCGAGTCCACCATGAAGTACCTGGGATTGGTGCTCGACAGCCGGTGGGACTTCGGACCCCACTTCCAGCGGCTGGCGCCCAAGCTGTTGGGCGCGGCTGGGGCGCTGTCAACGCTGCTTCCCAATCTGGGGGGCCCGAGCCTCGCCTGCGGGCGGCTCTACGTGGGGATCGTGCGATCGATGGCCCTGTACGGGGCCCCGATCTGGGCGGCTGACCTGACGGCTGGCAGCATCGCTGTTCTGCGAAAGCCGCAGAGAGCGCTGGCCGTCAGAGTCATCAGGGGGTATCGCACGATCTCCTACGAGGCGGCTTGCGTACTGGCCGGATCTCCGCCTTGGGACCTCGAGGCGTTAGTACTCGCGTCACTATATCGGTGGCGCGAGGAAGCGAGAACGCGGGGCGAGCGGCCGATGCAGCGACAGTTGGAGCTGCGTCGGTCGCAGCTGCACGAGGCCCTGGTGGCGGAGTGGCGGGACAGGCTTTCACGCCCTACCGCCGGCCTCGCCACCGTCGGGGCGGTCCGGCCGGTGCTCGAGCGCTGGCTCGGGAGGAGGCACGGCTCCCTGTCGTTTCGGGCGACGCAGGTGCTCTCGGGGCACGGTTGCTTCGGGAAGTACCTGTGTCGCATAAACAGGGAGCCAGACGCCCGGTGTCACCACTGCGGCGATTGCCGGGAGGACACGGCGTGGCACACGCTGGCAGAGTGTGCCGCTTGGGACGAGCCGCGCCGTGCCCTCATCTCAGGAGTAGGCGGTGACCTGTCGCTGTCGGCCGTGGTCGAGTCCATGGTCGACAGCGAGGAGTCCTGGGACGCGGTGGTGTCCTTCTGCGACACGGTCATGTCGCAGAAGGAGGATGCGGAAAGGGTGAGGGAGATCACCTCCACTCACCCGGCCCGCAGCAGACGCACCGGGCGTCGGCGGAGGGCGGACAACGCCCTCTTCCAGCCCCCCTAAATGGGTCCAGGGGCGACGGACTTGGGGAAGTCTGTCGCCCCCCACGCACCAGGACCCGAGGCGGCGGCGCGAAGTGTTCCAAGCGCGCCCCTCTTAGACGGCGCGGGGGGAGTCTAACACCTCACTCCCCCCGCTAACCCGAGGAGGCCCGCTGCGGCGGGCCGGCACCAGCCGGGGGTTGCGGACGAATGTACTGCTCCCGCGGCCCCCGGCCTAAGTGTGAGATGGAACACCGGGGTGGCTTTAGTCAGTAAGAGTCTGACAGACCCCTCCGCCCACCCCAGGGCGGAGGACATCCATGAGGATTTCCACCCCGAGAAAAAAAAAAAAAAAAAAAAAAAAAAAAAAAAAGGTGCAGTGGCATAGCGCATTCAATAAATGCGTTCATACGATGCAAGCAGGTGTAGATTCGGTTCTTTTCCGAATCTTGAAACTGAATACACGTCGGGTCGCACCGCACAAGCGGGGGAGTGGGTGGGGAGGGACATGGGACGTGTGTTCACACGGGATCGCAATTCGGGGCCGTCGTATACGGCAACGCAAGATGTGCCGTGTGAACACAACATTCGGTTTTTCCAGATCCGATGAAAATAAGATTCGGCAAAACGTGACTCCTTGTGAACGTAGCGTTACTGTAGTGGACGCACGTCCAGTGAAGGATAACTTCACAATAGTATCCCATCATGGATTCGTGCTTGTATTATTTGTTTAATAAAGAGTCAATGTCGAAGGGTCATTGAACCAATGTGGTTTAAAAAAAACACAATAATTTCCTGTATGTAAGGGCTGAGGACTGCAATAAAAAACAATAGCACATTTGTTTAGCAATGTTAGTTTAACAAGATGAGGAGAGACACTTGAGGGAAAGTACGCGCAGGAAATATTTTAAAAGTAAAATAATAATACCCCAACTTGATATTGTTCGACATTGTCCTCAATATCAAGCAGTGCGGATTTTTAAAAGGTTGCCATTGGACTTACCTCCGGTTTTTGATTTGAGAATTCGGGATAAGCAAATACTTAAGTAATATTTGAGTACAAAGTTGTCAAAAAAATGCTTTAAAATCCGTCATTTTTTTGACAACTCCATACTCAAATGTTACTTAAGTATTTACTTATCCCGTATTCTCAGATCAGAAACGGGAGGTTAAAGACTATCCTTCGGTTTCTGAATTGAGAATTCGGGATAAGCAATACTTAAGTACTATTTGAGTACGGATTTGTCAAAAAAAAATGCTTTGAAATCCGTCATTTTTTTGACAACTCCGTACTCAAATGTTACTTAAGTACTGCTTATCCTAGAATTCTCAATTCAGAAACCGGAGGTTGTAACGAAACGTTACATGACTAATCATGTTTTATTAATTGATGTAGTTCAAAAACCTTAAAACTAAATTAATTAATTAAAATCTATCCTTAAAACTAAATCTAAATAATAACAATTTTAACTAAACCAATATTTAAAAATAAAGGAACACATTTACAATAAATTAATGTTTGTTCTAATGTTTTGAGTGTAGGTATGCATTTCCGAACGCGCGGCGCATCTAGTCGTGTGGGGAGTTTTTTCATAGCCTTATAAGGTCATACGTTTGCGCAGCTCGGGGCAGTCGCTACTAAGCTGAACCTGAGTGCACGTATCAATTATCACTAAATCGCGTCCCGTTGAAGCGCCCTAGCCGAGACGGACGTAATAAGTTAAATTAGTACATATTAAGTAGTACTTAATTAAAAGTGAAAGTTTTAAATTCCCGATTCTGGGTAAGTTTTGAATAGCACACAAATAATTACTAACATAATATCATCTCATGTTTACTAATTACTTTTCTGTGTTTTTTTTTATGTGTAATTCTATTTGTTCACATTGTGTTTTTTTTAACAGCATTTAAATCATTCAGTTCAATATGGAACCGCTATTTAGATGCAATAATTTACGAAGTTGCTAATAATGCTTCATCATGCAATTCGGTTTTCTTCTACCTTCATATAAAAAATAATTAATAATGTAGTAATTTTTAAATTCTTAACGTTGCTTATGTTTAACGTATATTTCAAATTTAGTTTTTTTAACCGACTGCGGCAAACCCAAAGGAGGGTAATGTTTTGCGGCTTTCATTTCTTTTTTTCTCAAGCTTGCTTTTTCTCAAGCTTGCTTCGCTTTATTCTTGTAAACTCCGTTCTGATAAGTACCACCGCGACAAAGCTACTACATTAAATTGGGTACTTTCCTGTTGTCGTCGGTGCTACCTACCCCAGAACGGAATATTAATATAAAAGATTCTAATGAACTGGAACGGTGGTTTCCAGGAACTACGGCCAGGTTAATACTGCCCAATTAACCATCAACGTACAAGATTACGGCATACGGCGAAGATACATCATCCGTGGCGCGCTGAGCAAGTCGCCCGCTGCACCTTCCCGCCAATCTCGCCGCGCCATCGTGCATCATCGGCCACCCACCATCTCCGGCCTGGGAGGACTGCTGCCGAATTTCTGCAGGGAAGTCCCTTTCACTGCAGGTGTGACAACAGACGGCCGTAAACCCACGACCTTACAAATTTTGTGTGCCTCCGCATAGTCAATCTTATTTTTATTATACGTTTTTTTTTATTATTGGACTCACTCGTTTTTTTTTATTTATTTAAACACCGTCCTAAATGACGATAAAACGGGTGGAGGTTACACTGGCGCCCAATTACGTGGTTATGTCTGTTGTCGCTTCTGTAAGTAAGTAGTTAGTTTTGTACGGTGAGTGGTTTTTTGTTTTGTGTAAAACGCATTGTTTTTTTTATTTTTGGTTGCAGTAACTGGGGTGAAGATTAGTGTCGTAACATTATACATAGTGCTAAAAAAAAAAAAATTTTTTTCGTTTGTGGACCTTGTACTGTTAGTTGGTCTTGTACTGAGTACAGTTTTTTTTTGTCAAACTACCTTCACACCAGTTACGTTAATTTTTTTGTGTTAAATTTTTTTTCTTCTTTTCTTTCTTTTGTCCTTCATAATTATAAACTCAGCGTTCTGTTAAGTTGATTGTAACAGAACGGAGTACTTTCTTCTTTAATTATCCCGTGTGGGGACGGGCTAGAATATAATACTTCCTCACCGCACGCTGGGCATAAACGCGTGTTGTAAGACTCAACAAAACCCAGTACAGTGGTAGATCTTTACGGTCCTGGCTAGCTACCACACTCACAATAAAGTCCGACGCCAAGCAGTTTACTGTGTACCGTCGCGTGTACGTGAGAGCCAGAGGGGTATAGAGGAATCTCTCTATATCTCTGTTACTTGTATTCGTGTGTTCCATCTTAGACCCTGTCTGCGCTTACCATCTGGTGCGATTAGGGCCAAGCACGAACAAGTAATTTTTTTTTGAGGAAAAATTTTTTTTTACTTTGAAAAAAATTTTTTTTTTCAAGAATTTTTTTTTTTTTTTTTTTTTTTTGAATTTTTTTTCCTGTGATTTTTGTGTGTGATTATTTAGTGTGCTATTTACAACTTTCATTGTTTAAATGTAATTTTTTTATCTGTTTTTCGAAATGGCTTACCCTACCAAATATTTATCGTTGCAAAAATTCGAGTTTGAATATTATGAGGTTGCTTTAAGAGGCGAAACACCTGCTAGTACTGTTGCTGCATTAGGTGACAGAGATGTAAGCTAGTCAGGCATTATGTTTTGTGTTCTTATCTTGGTTCTCTTGATAATTTAAACGATTCTTTAGAAGTTTTAAATATTTTTGTAATAGCCTACCCTATTACATATTTTTGTCTTTGCAAAAATCCGAGTTAGAATGAGATTGTTATATGAGGCGAAACACCTGCTAGTACTGTTGCTCCATTAGGTGACAGAGATGTAAGCTAGTCAGGCTTATCCGTTCTAGGATGTTTTGTGCTCGCAACTTTGTTCTCGTGATGATTTGAGCAATTCTTTAAAACTTTTAAATAAAATCAATGCTAGTCTTGATTAGGGTACCCACTAAAGAAAAAAAAAAATTTTTTTTTGAAAATCTACTTCTTAATAAATTTTGACTTTCGTTATATTTTCCCAAATACTGTTACATGAGTCATTGACGTATATTAGTCATTTGACTCTCAGTTTTTATTAGGACGCGTCGCATATATTTTCATTATTATGTGACGTATTGTACGTTAGATTTTTGAGTGAGGAGGTATGAATGAAGTGGAAGAATGTATGAAAGGTTATTGTAACAAGTTAGGTTGCGGATTTTATTCCTAAAAATAAAATCCTTTTGAGGGCCTGGCGGGTAATGTAACGAAACGTTACATGACTAATCATGTTTTATTAATTGATGTAGTTCAAAAACCTTAAAACTAAATTAATTAATTAAAATCTATCCTTAAAACTAAATCTAAATAATAACAATTTTAACTAAACCAATATTTAAAAATAAAGGAACACATTTACAATAAATTAATGTTTGTTCTAATGTTTTGAGTGTAGGTATGCATTTCCGAACGCGCGGCGCATCTAGTCGTGTGGGGAGTTTTTTCATAGCCTTATAAGGTCATACGTTTGCGCAGCTCGGGGCAGTCGCTACTAAGCTGAACCTGAGTGCACGTATCAATTATCACTAAATCGCGTCCCGTTGAAGCGCCCTAGCCGAGACGGACGTAATAAGTTAAATTAGTACATATTAAGTAGTACTTAATTAAAAGTGAAAGTTTTAAATTCCCGATTCTGGGTAAGTTTTGAATAGCACACAAATAATTACTAACATAATATCATCTCATGTTTACTAATTACTTTTCTGTGTTTTTTTTATGTGTAATTCTATTTGTTCACATTGTGTTTTTTTTAACAGCATTTAAATCATTCAGTTCAATATGGAACCGCTATTTAGATGCAATAATTTACGAAGTTGCTAATAATGCTTCATCATGCAATTCGGTTTTCTTCTACCTTCATATAAAAAATAATTAATAATGTAGTAATTTTTAAATTCTTAACGTTGCTTATGTTTAACGTATATTTCAAATTTAGTTTTTTTAACCGACTGCGGCAAACCCAAAGGAGGGTAATGTTTTGCGGCTTTCATTTCTTTTTTTCTCAAGCTTGCTTTTTCTCAAGCTTGCTTCGCTTTATTCTTGTAAACTCCGTTCTGATAAGTACCACCGCGACAAAGCTACTACATTAAATTGGGTACTTTCCTGTTGTCGTCGGTGCTACCTACCCCAGAACGGAATATTAATATAAAAGATTCTAATGAACTGGAACGGTGGTTTCCAGGAACTACGGCCAGGTTAATACTGCCCAATTAACCATCAACGTACAAGATTACGGCATACGGCGAAGATACATCATCCGTGGCGCGCTGAGCAAGTCGCCCGCTGCACCTTCCCGCCAATCTCGCCGCGCCATCGTGCATCATCGGCCACCCACCATCTCCGGCCTGGGAGGACTGCTGCCGAATTTCTGCAGGGAAGTCCCTTTCACTGCAGGTGTGACAACAGACGGCCGTAAACCCACGACCTTACAAATTTTGTGTGCCTCCGCATAGTCAATCTTATTTTTATTATACGTTTTTTTTTTATTATTGGACTCACTCGTTTTTTTTTATTTATTTAAACACCGTCCTAAATGACGATAAAACGGGTGGAGGTTACAAGGTATAACTCACAAGAGCTCTTTTAAGTCAAGACTCAAAGAGTTCCTATTGGAGAAATGTCTGTATTCGATAGACGATGACGTATCCACCTTTTAAAGGAATTCGCTATGGTGAATGGTCACCCATCCACAGACCAACCTCGGCAAGCGTGGCTTAACCCGGAAGATCGGTCTATGCGGCTGTAATTATTTAGCCACGAGCTCCTCCTTTTTTGCATTAACTTTTTTGCATTTATTGCATTTACGAATACATTTTTTTAAATATTTGAGTTTTTTTTTGGTTTTTATCCTGTATTTTTTTGTAACCAACGCCATAGTGTTGCTGGATAACGGGAACGCCGTTCGTTAGTACTATACTGTATGATTTAATCTGTATACAAGGTGTAACATAAATAACGCATAACCCCGTATGGGATCACTGTACTCATCATTATGAACAACTTTTACTATGGAACCAAACTTGAAATCGCGAAATAAAAAATCAACTGTTCCCTACATTAATGTTCGCATAACTGTTCAAAATGTAGGTAAGAGCTGTTTTTTTTTTTGCGATTTCAATTTTTATCCCATAGTAAAAGTTGTTCATAGTGATGAGTGCAGTGACCCCTTAAAAGGTTATGCCCTTATTTATGTTACACCTTGTATATTAAACTATTAGTTTATAAACAATGCAAATATATACGTACATGATAATCGCTAACTTAAGCCAACTTTAACAAAGTCTGTTAATTAATATCTCAGATTTTTTTTTTACTGTCTCCTTGGTCTAGTGGTCGCAAGCGCAACTGCTGAGCGTGAGGTCCTGAGATCGATCTCCAAGTCGAGCAAAGCATTATTGGGTTTTTACGTCAGGAATATCTCCCACTATTACGACGGCGAAATGAGGGTGTTCTACACACCTCTGCCTAACCCATCGGGGAATAGGCGTGATGTTATGTTATGAATAAGTTAGATATTTTGACAGAATTTCTACACAAAACCTGTCAAAACGTGACATTTATTCCTCAGATAAATGTTAACCGACGTTGGTAAAATCGGCTCTTAGTGATTTGCCATTTATAATTATTCAATAGGTATTTATTTCAACACATTTCGTAACTGTGAGTCGTCAACGGGTTTTATTGCCATTTCGATATTTTTTTCTAAGGGATTTGAGCATCACTCTCTAAGTTAAAACATATATTAACGCAAATGTATAATTGTATGTATGTATACAGGTTGTGAAACCAGTTAGGGCGTTTGTCCATCGCTACCGTCACCGAGAACGAGATGACGTGCCGAAGTAGCGATACATACATTACTATGGCTACGTGTCCACCGCTCGTTCGTCATCCGAGCGCCGTCATCTCGGCCGCCGAGATTGTGAGTAGTTCGGCGCTACCGCTAAAACTCGGCCCGAGATTATGACGGACCAAAATACCGGCAATACAAAACACGTCTGAACTTGTGCGTTACACCAGGGGGCTTACCTTATGAAAACGTTCAAATGCCAGCCAGACAACTTCCGTTCAAAAGCAGGCCTGCTTCTGAATCGCTAAAAATCGTACCATGACAGTACTAAAGGTGAACGACTATTGAGTAAAGTAAACAATGTTGATTAAGCTCGTAAATAGTAACTTTTTCAAGATCGCTTATTTTGATATTACAGCCGCTCAATACACGCTCTACTGCAGTCAAATAACATGTCATGGTATGAAAACTCCATGTTAAAAAAAAGGTGAACGGATTTCGTAAATGTCAACGTAGCAGGCCTGCTACAGGCCTGCTATAACGATGTCATAGTACAAAAAAGTAGGGCAGTTCAACTTCCAGGCAACTTCTGTCCTGCTTTAAGAGGTCATAGTAAGCCCCCTGAACCACCGAGATCGGTCGCGGTGGACACACGATCGCCGTCACGTCGTTCGGAACTCGATCCGAAGAAATCTCGTTTCTCGGTTACAGCGGCGGTGGACACACGCTCTTATTCTTAGGGTTCAGTGTTCGGCGCGACACGCGATGCATCGCACTTGTGTGCGGAACCTTTATCGACAATAAATCCCCTCCTTAGCCGGTTCCTTGTAGTTAACCAGTGGTTTTTCCCGTAGCTTGCGTATAAAACGGAAGAATTATTAATATAATTCCATTTGTGTGTGTCTACTAGATACGGTGTCGACGCGTATACATTCCGAGCACCTTACAAGATATTCAAAATGTCGGACAGTGATGTTCATTATAGCCGCATACACGTGCCGAATACCACAGCATTTCGACCACCTCTCGTGTCTATAATCACTGAGTACATCGTCCTTGTGTTGACTCTCGCTGCGTTTATATACGGAGTGACATCTTGGTGCCTAATAAAAAAGTTTCGTCACTTCAGAAACTATGTGTATATCGGAGCAATTGTATCAAGTTTGTTACATAAAACGGAAGAATTATTAATATAATTCCATTTGTGTGTGTCTACTAGATACGGTGTCGACGCGTATACATTCCGAGCACCTTACAAGATATTCAAAATGTCGGACAGTGATGTTCATTATAGCCGCATACACGTGCCGAATACCACAGCATTTCGACCACCTCTCGTGTCTATAATCACTGAGTACATCGTCCTTGTGTTGACTCTCGCTGCGTTTATATACGGAGTGACATCTTGGTGCCTAATAAAAAAGTTTCGTCACTTCAGAAACTATGTGTATATCGGAGCAATTGTATCAAGTTTGTTACGATTAACAACAGTGTCGATAGTAATACCTGGTGTTATGCAAATAATAGTTATTGAAGACCAAAAGATTATGGATATATGTCGTTATATTTGTACGTACTTTACAACTGTGCAGAACTATTGGTTGTTGGTGATATGTTATATATTTTACGTTGATATTGTTAAAGTTTTTCGTGGACACGTCAATAGGAAGTATTTAAAGAGTAGCTTGTTCGCGTGGGGGATACCTTTTGTGACATTTTTATCATATTATTTATTTATATCGTTTAATAAGGATATATTAGTAGATGGTACATCACCAGACATTGCAGCTAATTATGTGGAAGTTTTTATTATAGTTTCTCCTTTAATGATTAACTGTATAATTTATATTGTGGTTGTGTTTTCTTTGTGTCGTTGTTTTAATCCTAGTACGAGTACATCTACTAACAACTGGCGTCGCTTCTACATTGCTACGTTGTTGTTTGTGTTGAGTGACGTCATAGTGTTGTCCTCTTTCATTTGGGATATAATGAGCCTCTCATTTATTATAAGAGCCGTTATGTCCAAATTGCAACAAATAGCAATTGATTTATTTCTTCCTTTAGTAAGGAGTAATCGGGAATTGTGGCAGGAATATTTAAAAGGAAATAAATTGGAAAAAGGCATGCCGTGATGGTGCCACAAAGTTATATTTACGCAACTTATTTTTGATGTATATTAGTTTGTCGATATTTGATGGACTTTTATAAGTAAAAATAGTGTCGTAGGCTGGTCGAAGGGCTGGCGTATTCTTTGGCCTACAAATTAGCGATGCCATTCAACGTGGCAACGCTGCCAGTTGTCTGGGCACGTTCCCAGATGACAGTGATGCGGAGAAATATTACGAAGTCTAAGTGCGCTTTTTAATTATAAAAATACCGATTCGGGTCTAGTCGCGTAAAAACTTAAAAAAGGCACTAAATACCTTTTTTATCCCGACGTTTCGGCCGAATTACATCGGCCGTGGTCACGAGTAGACTGAAGTTGCGGAGCAGTTGTCGCTTTTTAATTGTTTTATTGCAACTTTGTTTTTATACGTATTTAATACATTTAGTTAGATTTATAGATTTAAAATATAATTTACACCATTACGATAGCAATAAAACAGAAACAATTGGTTATTTAGTCATTATTTTATATGTATATTATAATCATATCCATCCAAAGGTTGTCTGGAAGAAATCGCCTAGTGCGATAAGACCGCCCATTGTACATCTCTTTTTTTATTAATGTTTCTTATTTGTGTTGTGTACAGTAACGAGTATTGTATTGTATTTTAGATTTATATCCTAGATATTAGAAAAAAAATGTAGGTAATATTATTTATTTATCTTTTTTTTATTCAAATGCAACCATTTTTGTCAAGAGACATTTTGTGTCTGTTAGCTGAAGAAACAAATGCATTAAAAAAAAAACTTTTCGCTGTACTTAATTACCACAAAGCGACTATTTGTTAAATAAATTATCTTTAATTTAATAGTGATAATAATGTATAGCTTTAGTACTGTGTGTAAGAAAACTTAAACATTGTTAGGTAAATAAAAGCATTGACTCATCAATCGGTAAAACCCAAGTTTAACATAAACCTGACATTAAACTTTAAGGCACTTGTCCCACCGCGAACGATGAGCGAGCAGCGAGTAGAGCTAGGAGCTAGAAACGAGTTGGCGAGCAGCGAGAAGTGTTCCGATAGTTTTGTCGCTGGGCTATAAGCGAGTGTGCGAGAGCGATGGGCGATTACTCGCACCACTCGCAAATGACCGCTGGTTAGTCTCTCGGCGTGAGTTCTGACCGCCAAGCGAGCATCGCTGAGCGAGTATTATCTTTGATAGCTCTTGTCGCTCAGCGACAAACTAGTGGAGCGAGTCCTCGCCGGCAGTGTGAACAGACAGCGATCGACTATTAGTAAATGCATCTCTTTTGTTTACACGGAATGTATATCTATTGTACGTTTCTTGACCGAGAAAATAGCCGATAGTTAGTCGCTTCCTCGCCGGCGGTGGGACAGCTGCCTAAATCTTTTCAACATCGTAATAAGTAACGACATGAATGCATGTATCTATATTTATACCAAGAAATGGTAATAAACATGTTAAATATAAAAAAACTGTTTTTATTTGCACTCAAGACGGCCATACGTCATACCATCATGGCCATGAACTTCACTCTTACGGAGGCGCGGCTGCGCGTGCGTCTACAGGATGGAATCTTTAAGTGTCAACGACTTTTACGTCAATTTAAGAGATATTTAAAAAGTTGAGGTTATTTATCATAAATTGATTTACAAAAAATCCCTTTTTGTATTAATCTTTGTTATCAGTAGATCACGCGGTTTGAAGGAATCACAGGAATTAGTTTACACCCTGTATAATAGACATAAAAAGAGCATTCAAAACACGATGATGCATTCCTCTCGCAGAACTCCAGGGGCCCAATTCTCCTAAAATAAATCTTGGAAAATCACAACCGAACCAAGATCGAACCGTTCATTCAGACAGTTCTCAATTTCAAAAGCTGTCTTATTGTTTGACACAAAAAACAAAATCAATCATTTTGAAAGTTTTCGAAAACAAAAACTGACTGACGGTTGTGGCTCGATTGCGTTTGGCAACAATTTATTTTAGGAGAATTAGGCCCCAGGTATTACGACAAAATCACCCTCCATTCATCCACAAACGCATCAAAATTCGCTCTGATATTTTAAGCCCCTCCGCACACGGCGTCGTATTGTAAGCGTATCTTAATACGCGCGGAGGACGAGAGCAATACGAGTACGTACATGTTCAAACAAGTCCGCATACGAAGCGGTGCTGCAGCGAAGCGTATGAGATTTTTAATGTCATTACGACAGTCGTAGCGTACTGGCGTAAAAAAGAAAGCGTTAAAAATCGATATGACTGAAAAAGTGATTGAATTCGTGAAACTGGTTGAAGCGTTCCCTTCTCCATACAATCATTCATTAAGTGAATATTCAAGGAAAGATGTAATACGATACGTCTACGCGACGATTCGTTTGTAGAACTCCGTAGGTCTCGTACTCGTTGTATTACAACGATACGCTTACGAGACGACTGCGCTTACGATTCGTGTGCGGACAGATAAACTCACTTTCGCGTTTACAATAGGAAACAGCTTAAACTCGGATTCGTGTAATTCCTTCAACCCTCGTAGTCTTTTGGCGACATAGATCATGCATAGGATTTATTATATGACAACAAAAACTACCACATAACTTTCTTTTCTTTCAACTACGTAGTAATGTTATCATTAATCGCTACAAAACCGATCACAAAATACGTATTTTCTGCTTAGAAGCAAAACAGTGCAGAAATGTTGTATGAAATCTAATTACTGCACTGCAAACAGTGCAGAAATGTTGTATGAAATTTCATTACTGCACTGTTTTTCGATTTTTTATTTAGATATAAATTTACCACAGAGGTTTAATGTCTCCCGTTAAGTTTAATTTAAATGTATGCATTCTTATGCATTAGATCAAAAAGATACTGGCTGAAAATAAAAATCGGCTGAATAAAACCGAATTGGTGAAATAAAAAAAAACAAATGGCGCGCATTTTGTACCATTGTAAAACTTTGATACTTCTTATTTAGCAAGAAAAGTTTAAAAAAATGGAAATAGATAGCGATATGAATTCAAGTCCAGAAAGTATAAAAACAGCTGCAAATGAAATTTTTAATAACCTTTTGCCGCAAAAGTCGCAGGATAACCTTGTTTTCATTAACTTGAGTTTTTATTTTGAGTAGGTATATTTTATCACGGTAGGTAAATTGGTAGTTGAAAGAAAAGTAGATTACGCACCTTGCTGAAGTGAGTGATTAATGCACTCGTGCTAATTTAGTGCCCTCGCTTGCGCTCGGGCACCAACATAACACTCGTGCATTAATGACTCACTTTGCGCTCGGTGCAACAATCTACTATTATTGCATTATTTTTCTTCTTTTCCTTTAAACGTTATTAGATACCACTTACCACTTGTAGGAATATATATCTGAATTTGTGAATGATAATGTTGATAAGATCGGTGCTTTAACTCTTGCTATTAAAACAACCGAAATGCTTGATAAGAGCTAGCGGCTGCTGATGCCTGCTAGGTTAGACTGCTGGTGCCTGATGATATGCATGGCGTTCTAACTAACTGATACACTGATTACTGATTTATTGATAATAGTATGATTGCATGATAGATGAGTGCACGCGGTATGAATGCTATTTGTGTACTAAATTGGCCGGCCCAGCGCAGGTAAAATGCTGTTATATTGATATGAATACTGTGCTTGCACTGTACACCACTATCATAAGACAAAAAAGAAAATATATTTTTTTATTTTAAATCAAGAAAAATTCCATGCATGGTTAATAGTACTAGTAATTGATCTTGTGGTTTTAAGGAATTACTAGAATTCGTTTACACCCTGTATAGCTGTTGCTCGTGGTTTTAACTCACATTCTAGAGGAACTACTTCATGTACACCAAGGGTGGGCAAACCACGGCACGCGGGCCACCTCTGGCCCGCGAGGGATTTTAATTCGGCCCACCAGCCATCCCTTTTAGAACAAGAGTGTATAGCACTCGGAAATATATTTTTGCAGCCTCATCGCCTGAAATAGGTATAAAATAAATACATAGATAATTATGAAATGTCACAACAAATAGTCCTAATTATTTGAGCCAAAATTGTTAGTTTCGGTAGACCAAAATGCATTTTTTTTTTTCTGGCTTCATGCAAAACGTCCTGCGCTTTTATGGCTCCTGATGAAAAAAGTTTGCCCTGATGTACACGGATAAATAGTATCTTATGGGCAAGACATGATCCATCTGTATGCCAAATTGTATCCAAATCTGTTCAGCCATGATTGAGTAGGAAACATACAAACTGATAAATTTTTACGTATAAAAGTCCAATGTATAATGCCCTTCAAACTTCGTCTGCCTGGACTTCAGATGTTAAGGAAAAGCCATCTATTGACAAAGTTGAGAATTAAAGTGAAGTACACTCTCGTTCTGAACCTTGCCAATAGATAAATTATGGAAAGAACATTGTAAATTATCCAACGAGAACGCATTACCGGGAAATATATTCTATGTGTACAAGACATGTGATATGTGTGGAAAATTTCATCCAAATTCCTCCAGCTATTTATATTTACAAACAAACATCCATTTTTTATAATATTAGTGCGAGTAGTGTGCGTAATCGCTTTTGAATTCGTAACTTTGTGTCGTAGCCACGTGTGAAGCAGCTACGCTATGCAGTGTAGCAGTATCTAATGTCGTAGTTTTTTTTTTTCTGTTGGACTGCTGTAGGTGGTCCTAGGGGACCCTTCCTACGTAACCGGGCAGTTATTGGCGAGACCTGAAGGGTCTCCGGCCAAGGGGGGGGTGGGAAGTAAAATACTTAACCTAAGCTAACTACTTATACTACACTAACATCATGACTACCTGCAACAACAGCACTAAGGGTGACCCCTAGTGGGACTCGGACCTCGGCTTAGGGCATTGTTGGCGTGGACATAGGGGGGGAGACAGCTTGATGAGGGCTGAATTATCGGTGTGACTGCGGAGTCTGAATAGACGACCGGCTCTACGACGGGAGAGCTCGGTGGATCGTGACCGGCGGCGGTGGGACGTCGCGACGGGCCTCGTCGGCGAGGACGGTATGTCGGATTAATGTCGTAGTAACGTCACAAATTACTCACCACATAGTTGCTGCGTCAGTAACATTATATCGCATAACCATGTTCCACGGCTACGCGTTGTAGCAGTAATGTACGTCGTAGCATAATGCAGCTACGCAGCATGGCAGTAACTTGCGTTGGAGTAACGTTATGTTGCAGTACCATGTTTGGAAGCTGGGTTGTCTCGAGGTAATATGCGTTGCAGTAACTTTATGTCACAGCAGCGTGTTTCGCTCTTGCGCGATATTGTATAATGTACGCTCCACCTCATCTACACACCGCAATGACACACGGTGCGGTGAATGATTCAGAATAAGTTGGTAATTTTTCCATTCCAATTTTCCGCCTATTATAATACCTACATTAAACAATAGACGAGTACGGCGAATTATATCACATTCATACATACTCACGTATATAATCCCCGAAAGGGTAAGCAGAGATGTTCTCCTATTGCAGGAGTTTGTACAACCACGTTTCGCCTCTTGTATTTAGTCCCAGGTGGTGAGCTTTAAATAGCCATTTTCCGGGTACAATTTTTTATTTATTTTTTATTTATTTAATTCATACATCAAGGCCCATAGAAAATATATAATACAATAATTCTAAAAATACTATAGGTACATAAACAATGTAATTATCTAAAAACTACTTTACACGTAAAGTCGGCGTCGTGTGTCGCGCGGTGTCGGGTATCCGGCCTCGGAATCGCCGGAACACTACACCTCTCGGCCAAAATTCTTCCTTCGTGAGGGTCGACATATGTTCAGTCGGCACCCTCACCACAAACGAATTGAAATTCACTCTGTGGTGAGACTCCAACCGCTCTACCCTCAGATTGAGCTTGGTCTTGATACTGATGTATTCTACAATCTCCGCGACCTTTGTACAGTAATGCAATCGGGACACGTACAGTGGCGTCACTGGTACAGCAGGACGCACACTCGTTGCGACAAGAAGGCTTCCTCTTCTTCTTCTCCACCTTGACAAAGCCATCTGTATCGCACGTGTCTTTTTCTGAACAACGCTGTGGCAGATCCTTGTGCTTTAATTCACAGCACCTCTGCTTACCCCCTTTAGCTTCTTGCCGCTTGGATTGCGACACAGCAGGTTTGCTGGTGGCGACAATAGCAGCGTAGGCATGTTTAGGGGTCGACTTACCTACACGTGTCATTATCTCTGCCGGTGTTGAGTGCAAATTATGGTGTGAATTATGGTGCAGGTTCATCGCTTCTTACGTCTCGTTGCTCGACGATGTAGGAGAATTGTAATCTCAATCCAGTCCCCCCACGGACTTATCACATACACTGACGAAGTAAACTTGGGTGCTGTTATCATAGGCTTTAATTGACTAATCGAGTCATCACGAACTATGCTGATAAGTTAAGGCAAACAGGATAGATTAGAACAGTACGTGCCCAAAGTTCGGTTTAAATAGACTAGTTTGCTAATATTAATATAACTTAACAAATTACTTACCGCTCGACCTAAAGCTGTTACCGCCTCGACGGTTTTGGGGGTCACCTCTCTAATATTTCTCTTCTTCAAGTGTAAAGTGATTTTGATGACGATATCTGGTAGACGTGTGTCGACACTAAACGTGACGTTCGCTATGTCTAATGACGACAGCAGCGAAAACAACTCTACACCAAGTGATGATGACCTGCATCGATCAATTGTTTTTACCATGCACTACTTTGTGTTTGCGCTGACTCTGGTTTCGTTCATATACGGAGTGACGTCATGGTGCATCATGAGGAAGTTTCGTAATTTCAACAACTATGTGTATCTCAACGCAATCCTAGTGAATATAATAAGTTTATCAGTTATGTCATTCATAATTCACACTGATCAACATATTAACTTAACGATTATTATTATCCGCGCGATAATTAATACCATATCCGCATTCTTAACAACAGTGTACAACCATTGGCTGTTGGTGATGTGTTATATGTTTTACGTAGACATTGTAAAAGTTTTTCATAAGGAAGTTAAAAGGAAGTATCTAAAAAGCTGCCTCTTTGCTTGGGGGGTGCCTCTGATGATATACGTCATTTGTTTATCAATTATTGTGTCTGTTGCATATTTACTAGAAGGAATAAAAGAACAATTAATTTTAATCATTATTAGCATGGGCATTATAGTTTTAAGCACCATTTTACCTACGATTATAAACTTTGCTTTATTCATAAAACTGTTACTTTGTCTGTTCTGGCATTCTGACTCGAGCGCGAGTACGATGACTAAAACAGAAAGAAGGAAAGATAAATGGCGTCGCTTCTGCATAGCGACGTCAATGTTTATATTGACCAATGCCATTGTTTTGACTTTTTTTATATTGGACTTATTTCGCGTTTCAGAAACCATAAAATCATTTATATTAAGCTTGCAAATAATAGCATTAGCCTTATTTGTTCCTTCAGTTAAGAGTAATCGGCAATTGTGGCATGAATTTTATGTGAATAAATTAAAAAGAAGTATTTTGTGATAATGATGAACATCAAAAGTCAATTATAATATAGCTCTCTAATGAGCGTGCTACCATTTTTTTTGACAAAGTTTACAATACCCATTTGATTGTACATTGTGATGTCGATATTAAGTAGTGAACGTTTTTGGGCTGATTATGATGATGATGATGAACCCTTCCAATTGTCAGTAACATCCTAGCTGGGATATAAACGAATAATTAGACATTGTGTGATGAAGTATATTTTTATATAGATACCTACTTATAATTATGTAATTTAATTATATATAATAAATAATTATAAAACTGAAATACTGTTTTCGTTTGCATGTTTGTGCCCTGAACGCAAACGCTTCGAAGTAATGTGTGTAGCAGCTGCGTCATGTAGCAGAATCCGGTGTCGCAAGAACATCACAAATAACTTCTTACTACATAGTTGCTACGTAAGTAACGTTATGTTGCAGCACCGTATTCTGCAGCTACGCGATGTAGCAGTAATGTGCGTCATAAACTGTGACGCACGTTACTGTTATGTCGCGTAGTACATACGCAAGTAGCACTTGCGTAGTACGCAAGTAGTACTTACGTAAGTGCTACGCAATGTAGCAAGTCTGTAGTAAGTAATTTGTGACGTTACTGCGATGCATAATAATGCTACATGGCGTAGCTTCTACGCACATTACTACGATACAGAGCTACGAATCCGAACGCTTTTATCCATACTAAACACTAAAGTGCCGTGACGCAGCTACGCAGTAAGGCAGTAACATTCATCGGAATAACGTTAAGTCGCAGTACCATAGATATACATATTATTACTATGTATAGATCGGCAAAAGTGATAAGAGACTAAAACCGTTTGTCATAATGAACGTAAGCTGTTCACGTATTTTTTTATCACACGCGATATTATAGTAAGCAACATTTTGTTGAACTTTTGTAGCTACGAAATATCACAGAAACTTTGTGTCGCAGCACCATATTTCTCAGATTGGCGATGTAGCAGTAAAATGTGTCTCAGTAAAGTGATGTTGCAGTACTGCATTTTGCTCTTCGCGGTATCGTTTTCCTGCAGTACCGCGGAACTAAGTATTGCACTGTCGCGGTAACACACTCGGTCACAACAACGTCTATCACGTTTGCACTGACACGACGCCGTCGTACGGCTACACATTTATTATAGGCTTTAATTGACTAATTGAGTCATTACAAATTGTGCTGATAAGTTAAGGCAAACAGGATAGATTAGAACAGTACGTGCCCAAAGTTCGATTTAAATAGACTAGTTTGCCAATATTTAAATAGTAACTTAAATACCTACCGTTTGGCCTGAACGTATTATCGTATCGCCTATTTTGGGGGTCACCTCACTAATATTTCTATGTTTCAAGTGTAAACTAATGTTGATTATGATATCTGGTGGACGTGTATCGCCGCTAAAGGTGACGTTCGCTATGTCTAATGACGACAACAGCGAAAACAACTCTGCAGCAAGTGATGATGACCTGGACCCTGGACCTGGACTTGTAATTCGATACTACTTTGTGTTTGCACTGACTCTGACTTCGTTTATATACGGAGTGACGTCGTGGTACATCATTAGGAAGTTTCGTAATTTCAACAACTTCGTGTATCTCAACACAATCTTAGTGAATATACTACGTTTGTCAGTTATGTCATTCATAATTAACACTGATCAACATATGAATTTAACAATTGTTCTGATCCGTGCGATATTTATTTTTTTATTTGCATTCTTAACATCAGTGTACAACCATTGGTTGTTGGTGATGTGTTATATGTTTTACGTGGACATTGTAAAAGTTTTTCAAAAGGACGTCAAAAGGAAGTATCTTAAAAGCTGCCTCTTTGCCTGGGGGTTGCCTCTGATTATGTACCTCATTTTCATAACGAGTTTAGTTTCTGTTGCATTTTTAGTAGAAGGAATAAGAGAAAAAACAATTTTATTCTTCATCACCATTGGCATTTACATTTTAAGCGAAATTTTACCTATGATAATAAACGTTACGATTTTCATAAAACTGGTACTTTGTCTGTTCTGGTCATCACACTCGAGCGCGAATGTGATGACTAAAAAAGAAAGAAGGAAAGATAAATGGCGTCGCTTCTCCATAGCGACGTCAATGTTTGTATTGAGCGACGCCATTGTTTTGACTTCTTTAATATTGGAATTAATTGATGTTCCAATCAGCATACAATCGATTATATTAAACTTGGAAATAATAGCATTAGCCTTATTTGTTCCTTCAGTGAAGAGTAATCGGCAATTGTGGCATGAATTCTATGTGAATAAATTAAAAAGGAATATTTAGGGATAATGATGATCATTAAAAGTCAATTATAATATAACTCAACACAAGAGTGATACATCGGAAGAGTATCACAGTAGAGGTCGTTATCATTAATCCCACTTCATGATATAAACATTTTACCAGTTCTCTAATGAGCATGCTACCAGTTTTTTTAGCAAAGTTGTTAATTTTTACTTTAGCTCTTCATTGTGAGGTCAGCATTCTGTAATGGACGGTTTTTGGCTGATTATGTTGATGGTGATGAACTCTGCCAATAGTCAGCAACACTTTAGCTGGTATATAGACGAATAATAAAGATAGTGTGTGATGGAGTATATTTTAATATAGATAACTACTTATATGGAACATAATTTTATATAATAAATAATATTAAAACCATATAATTTTTTTTTTTGTTTACATGTTTCTGCCCTGAACGCAAACGTCGTAGTAATGTGTGTAGCAGCTGCGCTGTGTAGCAGAATCCTGTGTCGTAGTAACGTCACAAATAACTTCTTACTACATAGTTGCTACGTAAATAATGTCATGTCGCAGCACCGCGTTCCGCAGCTACGGGACGCCGACGTAGCAGTAATGAGCCTGGTGCAAGCACGTTACTGCTACATCGCGCGTCTTCGCGTAGCTACGTGATATTATAGTTGGCAACATTTTGTTGTAGTTCTGTGTTGCAGCTCCATATTTCTCAGACAGGCGATGTAGCAGTAACATAGCTAGTCAGATAGGAAATGCCGGGGCCATCTAGTCTTAAAAAAACATTTAATTGACTTGTAAAAGTGTCTGTAACAGATTTATTTACAGAATTAAATATCATTTATCATTTATGTGTCTCAGTAAAGTTATTTTGCAGTACAGCATTTTGCTGTTCGCACTGGCATGGTATCATTTTCCTGCAGTACCGCGGAACTAAGTGTCGCGCTGCACACTGTGAGATTTTCCTAATCTAGCTTGATTTAATTATTTATGATGACAAACTAACGATTTTACAAATGTTTTAATTATTTAAGATGAATTAAACATTTAATTCATGAATTAAAAGATATTTTCTAGATTTATATATTTTTACTCAAGACTGAAAACCGATGACGAGTAACAGTAGCAATTTTTCTCAAATTTGAAGCATAACGTTCTTAAACTGGCATTTATTTTATTTTGGGCGTCTTCCGAAAATTCAACTGATGCCTATTTAATTTTAAAAAGTAGTAAACTGCTTCAAAACGGTTTTCAGACCTATTTGTATTACACCACACATCAAAACATTCTTTTCTTGTTATTTGAACAGCTATTCAAAAAAATGTATGGGTGCCGCAACTATGCGCAATAAATTCTAATTGAATGTGAAAGCCCAGGGTTATGGCTAAATTATCATATAGTTAAGAGAGGTGAATAACACTGAATAACTATTTTTTTTGACCAATTTACTTTGACGATTTCTTTATGAAAATCCCCCTATTTTATCATTGCCAAAAAAGTATTAAATGCAGTTAAAACAATTATCTCTTTAATGTAATATGTCGCACATACCTTAAAGTATCTAATAACAGAAGTTTTGTACCGATAACAATAATGAGGATATTTATTTTTACTCAGCAACTATCATCCTTTAAACACGTATTACTAAGAACAACAAAATGTACTGAGTTTAGAAGTGTGTCATTTATTTTCCTGACTACCAACAACAAAAAATAAATTGAAATCTTTATGAAGAACTTATCTGTTGTATAATATAAAATTTCTACGTAAATTGGAGTAAGTAGACATCATCAATTAAATCGAGCTAGATTAGGAAAATCTCACAGTGTGCGCTGTCGCGTTAACACACTCGGTCATGACAACGTCTATCACGTTTGCATTGACGCGACGCCACGTCGTCGCACCGCTACGCATTCGCTCCACCGGCTCCGCACACAACGCAACGGTGTGGTGAATGATTCATAGTAGGTACTTATTGCATACCACTAATTTTTATATCACAATTTACCGCCTACGGTAATTCCTTTATTACACAATGGATAAACACGGTGCATGGTATTATCATGGGCTTTAATTGACTTATTGTACCATTACGATCCGTACTGATAAAATCAGGCAAACAGGATAGATTAGAACAGTACGTGCCCAAAGTTCGGTTTAAATAGACTAGTTTGCTAATAATAATATAACTTATTAAAAAAGTAACTAAAGTGCTAAAAACTATTATCGTATCCGTCGTATTGCCTGTTTTGGGGTCATCCCTCTAATATTTCTCCTTTTCAATTGTAAACTAATGTTGATTATGATGTTTGGTGGACGTGTATCACCACTAAACGTGACGTTCACTATGTCTGATTACAACAACAGCGAAAACAACTGTACAACAAGTGATGATGAGCCGCGACCTTCATTTGTTTTAACCCTTCACTACTCTGTGCTTGCGCTGAGTCTGGCTGCGTTCATATACGGAGTGACGTCATGGTGCATCGTGAGGAAGTTTCGTAATTTCAACAACTTTGTGTATCTCAATACAATCCTAGTGAATATAATACGTTTATCAACTGTGTCATTCATAGTTCACACTGATCAACATATTAACCCAACGATTTGTCAGATCCGCGAGATCCTTACTTTTTTTGTTTCATTTTTAACAACAGTGTACAACCATTGGTTGTTGGTGATGTGTTATATGTTTTACGTGGACATTGTAAAAGTTTTTCATAAGGACATCAAACGGAAGTATCTAAAAAGCTGTCTCTTTGCCTGGGGGTTTCCTATATTTGTACACCTTATTTTTGCATTGGTTATCCTTTTAATTGTATTTTCATTAGAAGAAAAGAAAGGAACTAATTTTGTGGTCCTCATTACCCTTGGCATTATGCTTATTAGCAGAATTTTACCTTCAATTATAAACTTGATAATTTTCATAAAAGTTGTACATTCTCTGTTCTGGTGTTCTGACTCGAGCGCTAGTACGATGACTAAAAAAGAAAGAAGGAAAGATAGATGGCGTCGCTTGTTCATAGCAATGTCAATGTTTGTATTGAGCAACGTCATCGTTATGACTTTTTATTTGTGGAATCCATTTAACCTTTCAATCGCCACAAGAGCAGTTACGATATCCATACATCTACTAACATTAGCTTTATTTGTTCCTTCAGTAAAGAGTAATCGGCAATTGTGGCATGAATTTTATGTGAACAGATTAAAAAGGAGTATTTAGTGATTATAAATTTCAAAATTCAATCATTATATGACTCAACACTGAAATTTATCCAACGAGTATCTCAGAAGAGGTAGAGGGAGGTAAAACAATTCACTGATTTAAAAAATTACGAGCTATGTTTTCCAAACTCGTCAATTTCCTGTATGTCTATTTATTATTTATTTATTTTTAGTTTCTCTATTTGTACCCTTCGCCCGGGGAAGGGTTATACTGGACTCTTACCGGCTAAAAACTTTTGCTTTTGCTTAAGCATGGGCCGGGGTCACGGGATTCGCAGCTGCATGCATAAATGCATATACATGCACACGAAGCGACTGCCGTCAGACCTCTGCAATCTAGTTACTAGGCAATGCCAATATCCTAAGGTGGACCGGTTGTCAGATTTTCGGGCTTCTGACTATCCGTTACGATTGCTATAGTTATTTGTATGACGCCTGAGACATACAGCTTGATGAGCTCTCCGAGGCACGGAAGGGTCTCGATGCGTAACGAACGGTCACCCATCCACGAACAGACCGCGACTAGTGCAGCTTAACCTTTCAAATCGTGTGATCTGTACGGTTGGTAATTAGCCACGAGCCCCTCCCTCTTTGTCTGTTTATTGTGAGGTACGTATTCTGTAATGGCCGTTTCTAGGCTGATTATGATGATGATGATGACGAGCCAATAGTAGATAACACCCTAGCTAGGGTGAAGCCAAATAATAATTCGAATAATGTAGATATTGTGATAGAGTATAGTTTTATATACAGGGTGTAAAAAGACCCATCACATAGCCGAAATCTACGCACTCTGTACATCAAACTATACTACATTGACCAAAAATAATTGCTGGGAAACGACTTTTATTTTTTGGCATAAAAAAAAAGTTTTTTTTTTGTAGCGCGCAATGTGTGATTGTGGCGATGCCACGCGTTTCTATGCGTGCAGCGGCCACACAGCTGAGCCTAGGCGGTCGTGTGCATTTGATATTCGTTGCGTTTTTGTAACTTCAAATGCGTAATTTGTGAGGAAAAATTTAAAATGTTGATAAGGTTGTTTGGAAGAAAGTTTAGTATTATCACTTAGAATACGTTTCTGGAAAAAACTAAAAAAAAATGTAGGTATACTTTTATCTTCAATATCTCTAAAACCAATGGTTTCCCAGGTATGATCTGGTAGAAAAAAATGGTCCCAATGATGGGTAGAATATGTGGTTTTCGTTATCGTTAAGGGTCTTTTTACACCCGATAGATAAAAGATATCTACTTATGTGCAATATAATTTAAATAGACTAAATAAATAATTATAAAAACCTTAAAACCGTGTTTTCATTTGCCCCATAATTTTGATCTATTTCTGCTTGAGAAACAGGCTGCCTTACACGAAATATGTATAGTCAAATGTCAAACTTTGCACGAAATATGTATAGTCAAGTAGTGTCCCCTAGGGTTATTCGTGGTTACTTCAAAATAGTCCTTGTTGACCATTCAGACCATACATTTTTAGGGTTCCGTAGTCAACAAGGAACCCTTATAGTTTCGCCATGTCCGTCCATCCGTCTGCAGCTTAGCTCAGAGACTTGTAGTACTAGAAAGCTATAATTTGGCACGGATATACATATAAATTACGCCGACAAAGTGGTAAAATAAAATCATGAAAAACATATTTTTTTAGGGGGCTCCTGTACATCTAAAGTGGGGATGTTTTTTTTTCTCGTCTACCCCATCGTGTGGGGTGTTGTTGGATAGGTCTATCAAAAATATTGTGGGTTTATAAACCATTTTTCGATTAAGGAATCTGTTTCTGAAATATTAAGCTTTAAAGTGCAAAGGGGTTTGGGTAAAATTGGCGTCGTTTTGAAGTTGAGCAGCCAGTAATGAAACTTGGATATTAAGTATGAAAGAACAAAATAAAGCGATCAAAAGTTATTATGGATACATTTCTCTAAACCATATCGGAACGGAGATATTTGGTTTTGTATTTCTCATTAAAATCGAAGAAGTTATTATACTCTACTGCACTCTTTTAGGTTTCTGCCGTATTTTTTTAAGAATTCCAAATAAAATAAATCAAATACAATAACGTAGATGAATGGACCGCTGAATACTGAAGTTCCTGGGCTGGATGACTTTCCTATTTTATGTGCCGATGATTTAATTGTCTATGCACTTGCAACGTATCACGTACAACAAGCTCGTAGCTACTACGGAGAACATGTAAAAAGTGACGGCTCATAGGTGATTGAAGTATGCAGAGAACCCAATATTAATGATTTTTCGGCGGAAACCTTAAACTGGATTGATCCGTGGCTTCTTAGAAGCAGGATCTAATCCAGACATTCATCTAGACGGATATATTACGTGTATATTCTCGTAGAAAGAGCTACACAAGGGCTGGATGCAATATTGGGCCACTATTGCTCATGTATTATTGGGAAACGGACCTTAGGCTGCTGTTCGCATGTAATGTCCATTATATGGTACATGGGATGGGGTAGATATCAAAATAATCTGACTGCGCCGGTACAATTTTTAGATCTGATTATTCGACATGACACTGAGAACGAAATGGACGAAGAGAGTTAAAAATTGTGTTTTTATTTATCATGTAATAAATGCAATAAAGTATAATAATGTGTTTTTATTATTTTCCAAGACCCAATACTAACGTCACATTGATAGATGGTCGTAAAACCAAACTTCTGAAAGCCTAACTAAGATTTTTTTAGGCAGGACAGTAATTAGAGTATGTATATAGACGACATTTTTAAAATCTTCAAATGTAAATATCTCATCTTCGATATTACT
The DNA here is from genome assembly GCA_905220435.1 of Amphipyra tragopoginis. NCBI lineage: Eukaryota > Metazoa > Arthropoda > Insecta > Lepidoptera > Noctuidae > Amphipyra > Amphipyra tragopoginis. Next base: position 4,645,114 of record HG992017.1, read on the forward strand.
TAGGACAAAAATAATTGAACATATATGTGTACTTAACACAGCACAACAAAGTAACATGAAAATTATAGGAAGCCGCTGAAAAAAAAAAATGACGCCACTAGTCCATACAAATTTACACAAACCCCTTTTTGTTAGGGTCAAGTGCCCCCCCCCCCTGCCAGCAAAACGGTTAGTTTTGTATATGTGGAAAAATTCACAATAGTAGTATATATAACGAAGTTAAAAGGAAAACTATCACAGCTAAGTAGGCTTTACAAGTTTACGAGTAATAGTCACCAACCGGAAAAGTAAAAATTTCGTACAAATCCCATTGAAAAATTACTAAGCCCTCTTCTTAGTCCGAATTATTGTGCAACTACGGAACCCTACTACTGCGCGTATTCTACAATTCCTTGAAGCACAAGTTGGGAACAAACAAGTTTATAATCCCATGGAGGTTTTTCTACCCCACCCTATTTCATCAAATATCGTTCCTTAGGTTATCACCCCATTTGAGAATGTTGAGGTGGATTTGTGGAGTGACAGGAATGGATAAAGTTAGAAAAGAGTATATTAGAGAAAGTTTGATAGTGGCGCCTGTGACAAAAAAAGTTGAAAGGGAACCGATTATCTTGGTAATGGTAATGTGCTGCCTTATGTGCTGAGGAGGGACGAAAAGCATGTGACTAAGAGAGTGATGAATATATATATTTATGGATGAAGGGGAAGAGGAAGACCAAAGAAAAGATGGATGGATTGTGTGAGAGATGATATGAATGAAAAGCGAGTAAATGATAGCGGGACGGATTATAGGGAAGAATGGAAGAAGACAACATTTTGCGCCGACCACAAGTCACTTGGGATGAGAAGAAGAAGGTTATCACCCCATTTCAATTTAAGGGGTGGAATTTCCTTGAAAAAATCTGTTTCGTACTCGATTTAAATCATTAATTTAAATCGCGCGCCGAATGCTGGGTTCATTGCTGGACGCCTGTGGCTGGTTGATGTGTGTTCACGTCACGGCGTCCTAAGCCAATCAGAACGTATTTTCTTTTGGAAATACGATGCGTTGTCTCGCTCCCACCTTCGGCTTCGCATACGGACGCCGGCGATCGTCTCGCTCGCTGGCGCCACTAGTCGACTTCTCTTCTGTCACATACGTTACATTTGAATGTCACATCGTCTCTACATCGTCTTCTCTAAGCAAATCTATCGAAAACAATTACCTAATCGAAGAACATAAATGGTGTAACGGCGGCGGTGACCAGCAACATCGTCGGCTCCTATCGGACCAAACGAGGGTAAGTGAGATCAGCGCATTATGATCCGATTGGTTTGGGGTGCTAAGCGAGTTCGTCCATCGGCCAGCTAATACGGCGATCGGCAATAATTCAGCACTCAACCGGATTGACCCATATGTTGTGGACAGCACACCATTTAAATCGGGTACGCAACAAAATCCTTTCTTAGTGAATGCCTACGTTATGAAAGTAGGCACCTACTGTTAAAATATCAAGTTTCTAACCTCATTTGTTGATAGAACAGTCAGTCAATAAGTACGTCAGATGATTAAATTATCCTGATTCTGTTTCCTTATCCATCCTGTGCCTATTTTTTTCATTCACGCTCGTTACCAAGCGCCAAGTGGCCAAGCGAAAAAAAGCTTAGCATTTTGAAGTGACGCACACGAAGCGACCGAGAGCAGCGCGTGGCGAACGAGCGATGCACGGGCGGCAGCTGGGCGGCGGCGCGGCGCTGCGCAAGCGACAGGAACAAACTGGTTTGATTTCGCCGCTCGTTCGAGTAGGTATAAAAGTGTTGCATTTTCGCCACCATTACCGCCAGTTACGTGCCCACGCCGAAGGCCGTTGCTGAGACGCCCCGTAGTCGCCATCGCTTGGCCATCGCTAATTTCGTTCCCGTAGATTAAGCCCAGACGAGCATTGTCAGAAACTTCTGTCAAAAAAAATTGGATGCGTTCCCGTAATCCCTCTGTGTCTGTAGACAATGGCAATCGATGATCGTCAGAGAATAGATACGCCAATTAAATGTATGGAAATTAGCGCTTTCAGAACAAAGTGCTAAAAACCATTACAAATGCACCATGGTTCACTAATATGTCAGAACTACATGGGTATCTAAAAATGAAAACTGTGAAAGCTGAAATCGAGCACAGAGCAACGAGTTATAAACACCGAATACGCTCGCATGTCAATAGTCTTGCCACGGCTCTTAGTGAACCCTTACAAAATAGAAGATTGAAACGTCAATGCATATGCGATTTCACAAACTAAAGCCACAGGCTCCTTAAGAGAGGTAGAGTCTTCAAAGGAAGGATAGGACCTCACACGCCATAACATCACAGAAATCATCTGCTAATAGCATGGAAAGCTGATTGCAAGATATATGAAAAAAAAAAAATGTATGGAAATGACATAACAGATCGCTTGACCGGTCGAAAACGTATGTCAATACAGTCTGGGGGATTTAAACAGGTTGATTTTAGCCGTGCGGCAAGTCACCAGTCGCATCGCTTGTAAAAATCGAATCGCCACCTCATTTACACCGGTCGACAAAAATCGCATGCGACTTTAACATTTTTAGGGGAACAACACAGTACACAACACACCTCATGCGGCGGGCGATCGCCTGCAACTGACCATTTAGAGCTAGCGCGCACGGGTGTTTTTTGTCACCGTGACAATTTAAATCACTCTTATAAAATCTGAAAGTATGTATGGAGATGCACCCAGTTATCATGTCGTAACACACATACCAATGGACGTGAAAGAGTGACAAGATTTTCACGGTGACAAAAGTCACCCGTGCGCGCTAGCTTTAACACGGTCGATTTTAGTTACCCGCCGCATGCGGCTTGTCGCCGTACGGCAAAAGTCGGATGGCACCCAACTTTGGGGCTTGCAATTTTAGTCACTTGCGGCCTAGTCGAATTATCATTTACACGTTCGATTTTAGTCACCCGCCGCATGCGGCTTGTCGCCGCACGGCAAAAGTCGGATGGCACCCAACTTTGGGGCTTGCGATTTTAGTCACTTGCGGCCTAGTCGAATTATCATTTACACGTTCGATTTTAGTCACCCGCCGCATGCGGCTTGTCGCCGCACGGCAAAAGTCGGATGGCACCCAACTTTGGGGCTTGCGATTTTAGTCACTTGCGGCCTAGTCGAATTATCATTTACACGTTCGATTTTAGTCACCCGCCGCATGCGGCTTGTCGCCGCACGGCAAAAGTCGGATGGCACCCAACTTTGGGGCTTGCGATTTTAGTCACTTGCGGCCTAGTCGAATTGTCATTTAGACGGGTAGACGACCCGTATAAATCCCCTAGTACATCTCACTATCGTTTCTATTCTCTAGCGATCATCGACTGCAATTTGTCTACAGCCACTGAGCATACATATTGTACTAAAGGCCGCATGCTGCCGGATCCGACAAAATCCTGACAGTGTGCAGTACGGCGCGCGTCCGAAATGTTTCTGACAGACATTGTCTTATAATATGCGGCCGGACTTAGTTTGTGGGCATGAAAGTAGCAGCAACTAAATGTAACTTAAAAGAACGTTACGAATTAAATTGAGTATTTGCCATATCTTAGTTTGAGTTGATAGGATATAAGGAATTAAGGGCACAGGTAGCTTGTTTCTCAAACAAGAAAGGGTAAAACAAAAAAAAAATAAAGACAGTTTTATAGGTTTTATAATGATTTATTGTATAAAATTATGTGGTATAACTAGGTATCTACAAAACTATAGTCCTATCACTTTTTTTTTCTACGAATTATTATTCATCGACGTGTTATCGGTAGCGGGTAGCACTGGGCAATGTTGACAAGAGAGGGTAGTCGTCGATATGGATCGGCCCACCCGAGGTTATAAAGGCGGTGGTCATTCGACGAAGTGGGAGCATTCCGTGTTGAACAGCTGAAGAAGTCTGACCTTTTATATCTGATTAGCTTGTCCTTATTTTATGATCTTGTAATAATTGTGTAAAGTAATATACTGTGATCTAGTTAATGTTACTAATATTAACCCAAATACAAGTACTCTCAGTGGTGGAGAGTCTATGTTGGTTTTATTTACTGTGTTTACCTTGCTCGCAATCCTGACGTACCGATATTAGCTAAAACTGTAATGATAGAATCACCCCTGAACGATTATATTGTTGTGTCATTTACATCAGAAGTGGAACAAGAAAAAACCAGTCCACATTATGATTGTATACCCACATGTAAATATTTGACTTAGTAAAATCCCCTGTAGACGGACTGACAAAAACTTGATAATTCGATTGATATTATTACAATGGTGAGAAGTGTGAGAATGAGAAAATGTGATAAATCCGGTGAGTCACAACCATTTTATTATGTGTGAAGGAAGGTTGATGAAGGAAATATAATATGAGAGGTTATTTATTCGTGTAAAATAAATATTAAATGATATCTTTGCTTATTCATGTAAAATAAAAGAGATGTTATCTGTATTTATTCGTGTAAAATAAATGAGATGATATCTGTGTTTATTCGTATAAAATAAATATGATGGTATCTGTATTTATTCGTGGAAAATAAATACGGCATCTGTATTTATTCGTGTAGGAAAATACATTGCAAGTCGTATTAGAGTTTGTGGTGAGATGCAACCAGGGTTGATCTTTGGCACCGCCCGGTTTGGCCAGCCGGGGTTGGCCAAAGGCTTCGCCTGGGGAAAACTGAAACTCTAACGTGACGAAGCAATTGTTATAGGGCTGGAACCAAGGCGGGATATGCCATGATATGGCTAGATCCAAGGCGGGTGATGCCATGTTGATAAAGCAGGATCCCAGGCGGGTGATGCCAAATGAGTTGGCTAAATCCAAGGCGGGTGAGATGCTATTAATTGATAAATGAAAATGCAGTGAAAATGAGATTCTGTTTTGAATTAATGTTTTGAAAAAGTTTTGAAAGTATTGATACTTGTTTTGATTGGTTTTGTTATAATTCTTGTTGTAGAATGGTACAAAATAGTTTATTGAAATTAAAAAGTAGTTTGTTATTATTACTTATGGTTTAAAATGTATTTTTTGTAGACGAAAACAGGAAATTGTATTTATTATTGATGATAATTACTATGATGACTTCCGTTAAAGATTAATTTGTCAAATTTATTTTAAATAAAAAAAAAATTTGACTTATTTTCGTTAAAGATGTGTTTAATATGTATTGTATTGTTGTAAAAAGGTTGGATTATTAGCGCAATATAGAAATGTTATGTTTAAAACATCATGTCAGTTTTGTAATATGAGTTTGTGAATAATTGAGATATTATTTTGATCAAAAAGTTTTAAAGGTTATTAATTTAAGTATTATGATTTTGGGAATAATTGAGATAATATTTTAAGTGTTTATAATTATGTACTATGATACTGTGAATAATGATTATAAGATATTTAACCATGAAACATTTAGGATGTTTGTTTTATGATTTCGTGAAGAATTGAGATATTTAAGAATGTAGGATTTTGTGAATAATAATGAGATAATAATCGTGAATTATTTTAAGGGTGTACTATGAGTTTATGAATAATGAGATATTTAATCTTGAAATATTTTAAGTGTTTAACGTACTATGAGTTTGAAGTGTTTATATGCTGGTAAAATGAATTGTGAATAATTGAGATTTATAATCATGGAATATTTTAAGTGTTAAATGTACTATGAGTTTGTAAATTATTGAGATATTATGTTGTGATTTTGTGAATAATTAGGTATGAGATTTTTACGAATGAAATATTTTAAGTGTTTATGTATTATGGCTTTGTGAATCGTTGAAATATTTAACCAAGAAATATTTTAAGTGTTTATGTATTATGAATTTGTGAAAAACTATAATGAGATATTTAGCCCTGAAAAATATTGTAAATGTATTTAAATGATTTTATGAATTTGTGTATAATGAGATTGTGTGTTTATGTACCTATTATGATTTATTGAATAACTAAAATTTGATGTATAACCAAAGTAGAATTATCTAATAGGCATCTGAGATAGTATTTTATTGTGAAAATGTTGGAAATCTAATGTGTGGATGTTTGTAAGATTTTGATACGAGAAGTTATGAACGAATATAGAACTAGGTTGATACTGAATGAATATCAACTAGTTCAAGCCACGGGTGATGAGCTTGTTGGCCGTCGATGGGATAACAAGCTCTAATCGATTCAAACATTCTTTGGATGCTTTTCATTTTACTTTGGTCAAAGACATGAGTAACATGACGAGGTCAAAGATCAGGTGTGGCCGAGATGTGTACTGTATTATTTGTTTCTGTTTAAGGTCCAGAGGTGTCACTGAAGTTAGGCCTTGATGTACAATCTTGACGATGGGGTTGATGGTGCGTCGACCACCAACCACCAACACACGAGGACGTGTGTTTTGCAGGAGGGCCGTGTTATCGGTAGCGGGTAGCACTGGGCAATGTTGACAAGAGAGGGTAGTCGTCGATATGGATCGGCCCACCCGAGGTTATAAAGGCGGTGGTCATTCGACGAAGTGGGAGCATTCCGTGTTGAACAGCTGAAGAAGTCTGACCTTTTATATCTGATTAGCTTGTCCTTATTTTATGATCTTGTAATAATTGTGTAAAGTAATATACTGTGATCTAGTTAATGTTACTAATATTAACCCAAATACAAGTACTCTCAGTGGTGGAGAGTCTATGTTGGTTTTATTTACTGTGTTTACCTTGCTCGCAATCCTGACGTACCGATATTAGCTAAAACTGTAATGATAGAATCACCCCTGAACGATTATATTGTTGTGTCATTTACAGACGTCTCTGGTAGGATGTTACTGATTATTGGCAGAGTTCATTATCATCATCATAAAAATACCCTTATGCCTATTTTTGATATCACATCGTATCACAACAATTTGTGCACCATTTTCATTTTGCTAAAAAACTGGGAGTGTGCTCATTAAAAAGCTAGTAAAATGTTTAAATCATAAAATAGTGATCATCGATAGCGACCTCTACTGTGACACTCGCTCGATGTATGTTGAGTCATATTATTATTATCATAATTGACTTTTGATATGCATCATGATCACTAAATACTACTTATTTTTAAATCGATTTACATAAAATTCGTGCCACAATCGCCGATTACTCTTAACTGAAGGAATAAATAAGTTTAATGCTATTATTTGCAAGGCTAATGTAACTGCTCGTACAGTCAGTGTAAGGTTACTTGTTTGCGATATATAAAAAGTCAAAACAATGACGTTGCTCAACACAAACATTGACGTCGCTATGGACAAGCGACGCCATTTATCACTGCTTCTTTCTTTTTTAGTCATCATACTAGCGCTCGTGTCAGAACCCCAGAACAGAGAATGTACCAGTTTTATGAAAATTAACAAGTTTATAATTGAAGGTAAAATGTTGCTTATAACCATAATGCCAAAGGTGATAAAAAACGCTTTTTCATTCATTTCTTCTGACACTTGTGCAGTAAAAATCATAATAAATATACAAATGAGGAATGTCATCACAGGCACCCCCCAGGCAAAGAGGCAGCTTTTTAGATATTTCCACTTGACGTCCTTATGAAAAACTTTTACAATGTCCACGTAAAACATATAACACATCACCAACAACCAATGGTTGTACACTGTCCACAAGAATATAAATAAAAAAGTAAATGCCTCACTAATCCGAGTTAACCTAAAGTTAGTATGTTGATCAGTATGAATTATGCATGACACAATTGATAAACGTAGTATATTCACTAGGATTGCGTTGAGATACACAAAGTTGTTGAAATTACGAAACTTCCTCATGATGCACCATGACGTCACTCCGTATATGAACGCAATCAGAGTCAGCGCAAACACAGAGTAGTGCATGGTAAGAACAATTGATGAAACCACGTCATCATCACTTGCTGAAGAGTTGTTGTCGCTGGTGTCGTTATCAGTCATGGTGAACGTGTCATTTAGTACCGACACACCTCCATCATCAGATATCAGGTTCAACATTAGTTTTCACTTGAAGAAGAACAATATTAGCAGCGAGATAAAGAGGTGTGACCCCACAACTAGCGATACGATAATTTAGTTTCTTTCCGAACACTACCTACTTTAATTATATTTATTTTTTTACTTTATTTATTATATGGAGAGAGGACACTAGTGTATTTAAACCGAATTATGGGCACTTACTGATCTAATCTGTCCTGTTTGCCTTAACTTATCTGCACTGTTCGTAATGGCTCACGTAGTCAGTTAAAGCCTATGATAACACCATGGATTCTATACATTGCTTCATTTTTGGATGGGACTAACTTTTGGACACAGCTTCGCTTACGTGAAATATGAATAATTATTGTAAAATCAAGACTTTTTTAGGGTTCTGTATAGTCAACAAGGAACCCTTATAGTTTCGCCATGTCCGTCTGTCTGTCCGTCCGTCCGCAGCTTATCTCAAAGACTCTTGGTACTAGAAAGCTATAATTTGGCATGGATATACATATTCATCACGTCGAAAAAAGTCCTTTTCACGTAAAGTAGGGATGTTTTTTTTTTTCTCCTCTACCCCACAATTTGGGCTGTTGTTGGATAGATCTTACAATAACTTTAAATAAAAGTAAAATCCGACTTCAAAAAAAACTAAAAAGAGTTTTTTTAACGTCGGTTTTTACTATTATTTAAAGTTATTTATTAAATCCGTTTACTTAAGTGCCATAAATTACACGGTTTAAGACTACAAATTTAAAAATGACAGGGTTGCGTAATCTTTCCAGCAACTAGGTAATTTTCTTTAAGGATAGGCATTAATGTATAATTATCATGACGGCTCCTTACAAACACATACAATCTTTTTTGTGCTTGGCTAATGTTTCTGTGATGACAGTTAAAACAGATATTGAAAGTCCTCATCAAGACTTTTGTTGAAGGAAACCACGAACCAAAACGTCATCTAAGTATAATATTCTTTGTTTTTATTGATTTTTATAAAAGTGCTGAATCAATTTCGATAAAATTTATACGGGACCACCTCTGAAGTATGGCCTACCGAACAAAAATAGAATAGGTAATCAAAATCCATTCATAATTGGCGGAGATATCGCGAAAAAACACACAAAAAAAAAACATTCCGACGAATTGAGAATCTTCTTCTTTTTGAAGTCGGTTAAAAATGGGAACAACTAGGAATAAATCTGTTTTCAAGGGTTATTTCCAGTTGCTCCATCCCCCTTCTCAGTTCCCAGTTCCACTGCTCCAAAGAATTTGTATATAAAAGTTTATTATACCAGGTGTAAGGGACGGTGTACCGAAAACTGAAACAGTGAATTCAGCCTATTATCATATTATATTATTCCGAATTGAAAATAAATGGAAATTTTGCTTGGAATTTTCCGACTTTTCTTTTCACAAATTTAACATTTCTCTGCTGTAAAATAAGCAATCCTATTAGGACACACAGCAAGTTGCAGAAATAATATGCATTTTTTATAAACTAGAAAATTCGAAAGATTTCGTTGATATTTTCCACGGATTTTCAATTCAAAATAATGAACTAAATTCACTGTGTCAATTTTTGGTAACCTGTCCTTTACACCCAGTTTATTTACCTGTCAAGCTCTTATTGAAATACAATAAAACATAGGCAAATTAGCAATTTCCAGTAAATTCTGAAAATTCCGAGAAAGAAAAACACTTATTTTCGATTCAGAATAATGGGCTGAATTCACTGTTTCAGTTTTCGGTACACCGTCCCTTACACCCAGTATAGTGAATAAATGTACTCCTCATTGGCTCCAAACGATTGTAGAATAAAGAAAGTATACTATGGTTTCAAGTGTCGATAAGGACTATTTTGGAGGAACCGAAATATGACTGCGAGATAGACATGATAACTTTAACCATACATAATTTCGTGTGAAATTAGCTCCAAGCAGCCTGTTTCTCGTGTAAAAACGGCTCAAACTTGCATATTTGCGGCTGGGTCGTAAACAAGAAGGCAAATTAAAACAGTTTTTAAGGTTTCATAATTATTTATTATACACGCTGAATGAAAGAACAAATGTTGTTCAGACTATGGTCTACTACCATATAGCAGAATACAAAAAATAGGCTTTCTCATTTATTTTGCTCAAACGTGTTAAGATAAGATAAGCTTTATTTGCACAAACATGTGTGTGTACATGCAAGGAAAGTGCATACATACAAGATGACAAAATAAATTAAGTTCAGAGTGCAGACGTGTTTGTCACAGCGTGACGTGCAAAATAATAGGATTATAAAATTTTAAAGATTAACAAAATATTAAAAGTAGTCATAATTATTAATAAGATACATGTTGTAACAATACATTTTCTTATGTCTAATGTAAATTCGGGTTAATGAAATTATAAGATTAATCAGCATTATTATACTGGTACCTCCAAATAATATGTCAACACAAATTATTTTTCATTAAGGAACTCACTCACGCTATAATATGGTCTGGCGGTCAATAAAGTACGAAGTTTACTTTTAAACATAGATTGAAGCAGTTCCTTCCAACTTTTAGGTACCTACATACATACATACATAAACTCACGCCTTTTTCCCATGGGGGTAGGCAGAAACTGTAGAACGCAACATCCTACGATCCTTACATACTCCTTTCGCTTCGTCCACGGTCATACATCTTGTCATACACGCACGCCGATTGAAAGTACTACGCACTTGTCCTTTTTGAAGAACATCACTAATAACATCAATGTATATATCATTCTAGGGCGTCCTCTACTGACGTTTCCACTGACATTCGCCTTATAAATTCCTTTTGTTAATCGTCGTTCACTCAATCTTTCAACATGCCCAAACCACCGAAGCATACTCCTTTCAATTTTTGTCACTACATCATCTTTTAAACTGCAACTTTTAGGTACTTTGTTATAAATGACTGGTGCCATGCAGTACACACTTTTGCGCATCAGGATCGTTTTAGCGGATTGGAGACAAAGTTGACTACTAGTGTTCAAACATTAACCGTAAAATTTAAGTACTCATCGCGGCAATCGCAGTAAAGTTCGCGGCTATCATGGCGCCGACTGCGCAGGTCCCCCCTCTGACTTGTATAGTTATTTTTTGTGTTTTTTTAAAGACCAGTTACGATTTTTTTTATTTGATACAATATTATGGTAGTAGAACATGGTCTGAACAACGTTTATTCTAGCAAAACAACCAATTAAATGTCAGCGTGTATAAATTATGTTGCGAAGAAAAAAAGAAACCAAACGTACTTGCGTCTTGATGTGACGCACATAATAACCAAAAATTAATAAAACGTACAAATAAAACAGAAAGCAGAAAACATAACAAAATAAAAATTAAATTTGGAAAATGATGCATCACATCCAAACAAACCGGCCATCACTCAGCATATTGCTGTAGCACAGAGCAGAATGTACCATATTATATGTAAGTATTTATATAAAACTATACTCCAACACACAATATCTTTATTGTTTTAAATATTATTCGTCTATATCCCTGCTAGGGTGTAACTGACTATTGTCAGGGTTCATCATCATCATCATCATAATCAGCGAAATAACGTCCACTACTGAATATTGACTTCACAATTAACAGTCAAAACTTTGCTAAAATAATTGGTAGCACTCGAATTGTAGTGCTCGTTAAATATTTAAATGAATGGAAATATCGATAGTGACCTCTACTGTGATACTTGTGTTAAGCATAATTATTACTTTAGACTTTTAGTAAATTACACTTTACTGTTTCTGCTATATTAGTTACAGTTGTAATACATAATAATGATAATGTTAGATACATCAATCGGCGCATTTTGGGCATACAATTATTTTAACACGATGTGACCGATTGTAGGAATGCCTCAATAACAATCAAATTTACTTATTTTTAGAATCCTATAGACCGCCATTGCTAAATTGCCATCACTAAATTATATTGTATAAGAGCTATGTTACAATTTTGGTGTACAATAAAGTATATTCTATTCTATTCTTAATTGCAAAGAAAAATTTTTCAGTTCGCCATTTTTTTAATTGTATTACACGAAATAATCATAAGGATAGTGTTCACTACTATCAGTAAATTCTACTTTTCAATTTATTCACATAGAATTCATGCCACAATTTCCGATTACTCTTTACTGAAGGAACAAATAAGGCTATTGCTATTATTTGCGAGAGTAATAAAGCTGTTTTTACGGTGTATGAAAGGCGAATTGGATTCCACATATAAAAACTCAAAACGAATCCGTTGCTTAATAAAAACATTGACGTCGCTATGGACAAGCGACGCCATCTATCTTTCCTTCTTTCTTTTTTAGTCATCGTACTAGCTCTCAAGTCAGAACCCCAGAACAGAGAATGTACCAGTTTTATGAAAATTATTAGGTTTATAATTGAAGGTAAAATGAAGTTTATTATAAAAAGGCAAAACGTGATGAAATTTAATATTACTTGTTCTCTTATTCCTTCTAATGATAGAACAACTGAAACAATAACCAATATAAGAATAAGGTACATAATCAGCGGCAACCCCCAGGCAAAGAGGCAACTTATTAGATACTTCCTTTTGATGTCCTTATGAAAAACGTTTACAATGTCCACGTAAAACATACAACACATCACTAACAACCAATGGTTGTACACTGATGCTAACAGATATAATACAGAACTAATGATTTCGCGGATCCGAGTAATCGTTGTATCACTATGTTGATCAGTATGAATTAGGAATGACACAATTGATAAACGTAGTACATGCACTAGGATTGTATTGAGATACACAAAGTTGTTGAAATTACGAAACTTCGTAATGATGCACCATGACGTCAGTCCATATATGAATGTAGCCAGATTCAGCGCAAACACAAAGTAGTGTATAATCACAAGTGTTAAGTCCAGGTCATCAACATTTTCTGTAGAGTTGTTTTCGCTGGTGTCGTTATCAGTCATGGTGAACGTGTCGTTTAGTGCCGATACTCCTCCATCATCAGATATCAGGTTCAACATTAGTTTTCTTTTGAAGAAAGCGGGGAGCGAAATTGGGAGCGAGGTATAGAGGTGTGACCCCCAAAACTGGCGATACGATGTTTTAATTTCTGGCCGAACGCTACTTTTATTGTACTTAAACTATAATTATTGTATAGAGAGAGGACACTAGTCTATTTAATCCGAATTCTGATTACTTACTGTTGTAATCTATCTTGTTTTGCCTTAACTTATCGGCACAATTCGTAATGGCTCACTTAAAGCCTACGATAACGCCATGGATTCTATACAGGGTGTTAACGAATTCGTGTAATTCCTTCAAACCACGTTATCTACTGATGACACATATTAACCCTAAATGGCAATTTTTGAAAATCAACAAAAAAAAATAAAAAAAAAAATCTTTGTTTTCTATTTCTGAGTTATTTTAGAGTCTTGGGTTATCTGACTGCAACGAGCGATATCGCGTTAGTCGTGCCTGCCAGCCATGTCGCCGTGCTTTCATTTTTTTAATCGTGCGTTAATTTTATAATATATGGTATTTTTTTACTATTTTCGGTGTTTTGAAGTCGGTTTTAATTTTCTTTTTCAAGTATTTTTTTTTTTCATTTCGGCTGGCATAAACTCATGACATATGCAATTCCAGCAATCGTAAGTAATTTGCAGAGTATCCATTGAAGAGTTCCATTGTCTATCTCCGAAAGTCTTTATCAGATCTTCGCCAAATTTCATGTGACTACATCGGGAGATTACTCTTTCAAACCAAGAAAGAATCATTTAAATCAGTTCACAATCGGCGACGATATCGCTGAACAAACATACAAAAAAAACACGTCGAATTATCCCTCACCTCTTCCTTTTTTTGAAGTCAGTTAAAAATGAAGACCTTTTTTGAAAAGCCGGGTCCGTTTGTGTGTAAAGGCCATTTCTCTTAAAAACTTTTGACCACACATATAATATTGTGTGAAATTAGCTCCAGGCAGTCTGTTTCTCGTGTGGAAACGGCTCAAACCTGCGTGTTTGCGGCTGGGTCGCAAACAAGAAGGCAAATAAAAATAGTTTTTAAGGTTTCATAATTATTTATTATATGAAATTATATTGCGTATAAGAAGAAAGAAAGATACCAAATACATTTGCGTCTTGACGCGACGAACATAATAACCAAAACAATAATAAAACGTAAAAATAAAACCGAAAGTAACAAAAATAACAAAATAAAAATTATATTTGGGAAATAATGTATCACATCCGAACAAACCGGCCATCACTCAGCATATTGCTGTGGCACATGCACAGAGCAGAATGTACTATGTTATAAGTAAGTATTTATATTAAACTATACTCCAACACACAATATCTTTATTGTTTTAAATATTATTCGTCTATATCCCTGCTACGGTGTTACTGACTATTGTCAGGGTTCATCATCATCATCAGCCAAATAACGTCCACTCCTGAATGTTGACTTTATAATTAACAGTCAAAACTTTGCTAAAATAATTGTTAGCACTCGAATTGTAGTGCTCGTTAAATGTTTAAATCAATGGAAATATCGATAGTGACCTCTACTGTGATACTTGTGTGATAAGTATATTACTTTTGACTTTTTATAAAATAGACTTTATTGTTTCTGCTTTAGTAGTTACATATAATAATGTAATACATATACATATAATGATAATGTTAGATACATCAATCGGTGCATTTTGGGCATACAATTATTTTAACACGATGTGACCAAATCTAGGAATGCCTCAATAACAATCAAAACATATTTTTAGAATCATAATATTCCTTATATTATGGAAATATTTTTCAGTCAGCCATTTTTTTAATTGTACGTACACCATGGACGTACAAAAAAGATCGGACAGATTTTCGCTAACAAAAAACTGTGTCACTCAGAGTCAGCCAGTTTGCTTTACGTACAGGCTGGCACGCACATATTCACACAATGTCAGCCATTACACGCGTAAACGTCAACAGAGCCGACACAAAAAAGCGGCATAAATTTTTTAAAATACAGCATGTCTTGTATACTTAAGTATCGTCACTCGTGGAGGCTCTTATATGTAAATGGGTAAATTTGGCTAACATGACAACCCTAAATTCATTCACACTTAGATAGTCGCCGCCATTACGGGACTCAGTTTTGTCTTAGCGGGAGTTCCGTCCGATCTTTTTTGTACGTCCATGACTTACACGAAATAATCTTAAGGATAGTGTTCATTACTATCAGTAAATTCTACTTTTCAATTTATTCACATAGAATTCATGCCACAATTTCCGATTACTCTTTACTGAAGGAACAAATAAGGCTATTGCTATTATTTGCGAGTGTAATAAAACTGTTTTTATGGTGTATGCAAGGCGAATTGGATCCCACATATAAAAACTCAAAACGAATCCGTTGCTTAATACAAACATTGACGTCGCTATGGACAAGCGACGCCATCTATCTTTCCTCCTTTCGTGTTTAGTCATAGTACTAGCTCTCAAGTCAGAACCCCAGAACAGAGAATGTACCAGTTTTATGAAAATTATTAAGTTTATAGTTGAAGGTACAATGAAGTTTATTATAAAAAGGCAAAAGGTGATGAAATTGAAAATTACTTGCACTCTTATTCCTTCCAATGATAAAAACATGAAAACACTAACCAATATAAGAATAAGGTACATAATCAGAGGCAACCCCCAGGCAAAGAGGCAGCTTTTTAGGTACTTCCTTTTGATGTCCTTATGAAAAACTTTTATAATGTCCACGTAAAACATACAACACATCACTAACAACCAATGGTTGTACACTGATGCCAACAGCCATAATACAGAACCAATGATTTCGCGGATCCGAGTAATCGTTGTATCACTATGTTGATCAGTATGAATTAGGAATGACACAATTGATAAACGTAGTACATGCACGAGGATTGTATTGAGATACACAAAGTTGTTGAAATTACGAAACTTCGTAATGATGCACCATGACGTCACTCCATATATGAATGTAGCCAGATTCAGCGCAAACACAAAGTAGTGTATAATCACAAGTGTTATGTCCAGGCCATCAACATTTTTTGTCGAGTTGTTTTCGCTGGTGTCGTTATCAGTCATGGTGAACGTGTCGTTTAGTGCCGACACACCTCCATCATCAGATATCAGATTCAACATTAGTTTTCTTTTGATGAAGAACAATATTGGGAGCGAGGTATAGAGGTGTGACCCCAAAACTGGCGATACGATGTTTTAGTTTCTGGCCGAACGCTACTTTTATTGTACTTAAACTATAATTATTGTATGGAGAGAGGACACTAGTCTATTTAAACCGAATTCTGATCACTTACTGTTGTAATCTATCTTGTTTTGCCTTAACTTATCGGCACAATTCGTAATGGCTCACTTGAAGCCTATGATAACGCCATGGATTCTATAGATATATTGCTTGATTTTTATATGTGACTAGATTTTGGCCACAGCTTTGCTTGCGTGAAATTTGAATAATTCTAAACTGTCTGTTTGTAAACCAAAAAGGTATTTAAAATAAACTCAAAAAAAACTGAAGAGAGTATCAGAAGTCGTTGCCATCCACACTGAACCAAATTGAAGGCACCGACTTCTGAAACTGTTAATTTTATAATATGGTATTTTTTTACTTTTTTCCGTGTGTTTTGAGGTCGGTTTTTCTTTTCTTTTTCAAGTATTTTTTTTTTCACTTCGGCTGGCATAAACTCATGACATATGCAATTCCAGCAATCGTAAGTAATTTGCAGAGTATCCATTGAAGAGTTCCATTGTCTATCTCCGAAAGTCTTCATCAGATTTTCGCCAAATTTCATGTGACTACATCGGGAGATTACTCTTTCAAACCAAGAAAGAATCATTTAAATCAGTTCACAATCGGCGACGATATCGCTGAACAAACATACAAAAAAAAAACGTCGAATTATCCCTCACCTCTTCCTTTTTTTGAAGTCAGTTAAAAATGAAGACCTTTTTTGATAAACTTTAAAAAAAGTAAAAACCGACTTCAAAGAAATACTAAAAGGAGTAAAATAATTACCATAATATAAAATTAACAGTTTCAGAAGTCGGTGGCTTCTATTTGCTTCAGTGTAGAGTTGCACCGACTTCTGAAACTGTTAATTTTATATTATGGTAATTATTTTACTCCTTTTAGTATTTCTTTGAAGTCGGTTTTTACTTTTTTTAAAGTTTATTTTTTATTAAATACGTTTTAGTGTCATAATTTTAACCCCCTCCTTCATAACCCTTCTTTTTGGCTTTGACGTAGTCGGGCATAAAAAGTAATTTCAAATGATACCTTACACGATATAATGAAAACATTCCAAAGGGGGGCAGGGGGGACACGCACCCCCTTCTCTTTTCCAGTAGTCAGTTCCCAACAACAAATATAAACAAAGCAATATTAGTAATTTGAGAATGTTGCTTTGATCCGATGAGGAGTTCCGTTCCATATCTCTGAAGTTCATGGTCTGATCATAACAAAATTTAAATGGGACCAATCGGGAAGTATACCCTTTCGAACAAAAAAATAATTTTTCAAATCGGTTCATAAATGACGGAGATATGAGGTAACACACATAAAAAATAATAAAAAAAAAAATACAACCGAATTGAGAACCTCCTCCTTTTTGAAGTCGGTTAAAAAGCCGGGTCCGTTTGTGTGTAAAGGCCACATCTCTTAAAAACTTTTGACCACACATATAATATTGTGTGAAATTAGCTCCAGGCAGTCTGTTTCTCGTGTGGAAACGGCTCAAACCTGCGTGTTTGCGGCTGGGTCGCAAACAAGAAGGCAAATAAAAATAGTTTTTAAGGTTTCATAATTATTTATTATATAAAATTATATTGCGTATAAGAAGAAAGAAAGATACCAAATACATTTGCGTCTTGACGTGACGAACATAATAATCAAAAAAATAATAAAACGTAAAAATAAAACCGAAAGTAACAAAAATAACAAAATAAAAATTATATTTGGGAAATAATGTATCACATCCGAACAAACCGGCCATCACTCAGCATATTGCTGTGGCACATGCACAGAGCAGAATGTACTATGTTATAAGTAAGTATTTATATTAAACTATACTCCAACACACATATCTTTATTGTTTTAAATATTATTCGTCTATATCCCTGCTACGGTGTTACTGACTATTGTCAGGGTTCATCATCATCATCAGCCAAATAACGTCCACTACTGAATGTTGACTTTATAATTAACAGTCAAAACTTTGCTAAAATAATTGTTAGCACTCGAATTGTAGTGCTCGTTACATGTTTAAATCAATGGAAATATCGATAGTGACCTCTACTGTAATACTTGTGTGATAAGTATATTACTTTTGACTTTTTATAAAATAGACTTTATTGTTTCTGCTTTAGTAGTTACATATAATAATGTAATACATATACATATAATGATAATGTTAGATACATAAATCGGTGCATTTTGGGCATACAATTATTTTAACACGATGTGACCAAATCTAGGAATGCCTCAATAACAATCAAAACATATTTTTAGAATCATAATATTCCTTATATTATGGAAATATTTTTCAGTCAGCCATTTTTTTAATTGTACGTACACCATGGACGTACAAAAAAGATCGGACAGATTTTCGCTAACAAAAAACTGTGTCACTCAGAGTCAGCCAGTTTGCTGTACGTACAGGCTGGCATGCACACATTCACACAATGTCAGCCATTACACGCGTAAACGTCAACAGAGCCGACACAAAAAAGCGGCATAAATTTTTTTAAATACAGCATGTCTTGTGTACTTAAGTATCGTCACTCGTGGAGGCTCTCATATATATAAATGGGTAAATTTGACTAACATGACAACCCTAAATTCATTCACACTTAGATAGTCGCCGCCATTACGGGACACAGTTTTGTCTTAGCGGGAGTTCCGTCCGATCTTTTTTGTACGTCCATGACTTACACGAAATAATCTTAAGGATAGTGTTCATTACTATCAGTAAATTCTACTTTTCAATTTATTCACATAGAATTCATGCCACAATTTCCGATTACTTTTTACTAAAGGAACAAATAAGGCTATTGCTATTATTTGCGAGTGTAATAAAACTGTTTTTATGGTGTATGCAAGGCGAATTGGATCCCACATATAAAAACTCAAAACGAATCCGTTGCTTATTACAAACATTGACGTCGCTATGGACAAGCGACGCCATCTATCTTTCCTCCTTTCTTCTTTAGTCATCGTACTAGCTCTCAAGTCAGAACCCCAGAACAGAGAATGTACCAGTTTTATGAAAATTATTATGTTTATAATTGAAGGTAAAATGAAGTTTATTATAAAAAGGCAAGAGGTGATGAAATTAAACATGACTTGTTCTCTTATTCCTTCTAATGATAGAACAAATAAAACACTAACCAATATAAGAATGAGGTACATAATCAGAGGTAACCCCCAGGCAAAGAGGCAGCTTTTTAGATACTTCCTTTTGATGTCCTTATGAAAAACTTTTACAATGTCCACGTAAAACATATAACACATCACCAACAACCAATGGTTGTACACTGATGCTAACAGATATACTACAGAACCAATGATTCGGATCCAAGTAATCGTTGTATCACTATGTTGATCAGGGTGAATTAAGAATGACACAATTGATAAACGTAGTACATGCGCTAGCATTGTATTGAGATACACAAAGTTGTTGAAATTACGAAACTTCGTAATGATGCACCATGACGTCACTCCATATATGAATGTAGCCAGATTCAGCGCAAACACAAAGTAGTGTATAATCACAAGTGTTATGTCCAGGTCATCAACATTTTCTGTAGAATTGTTTTCGCTGGTGTCGTTATCAGTCATGGTGAACGTGTCGTTTAGTGCCGACACACCTCCATCATCAGATATCAGGTTCAACATTCGTTTTCTCTTGAAGAAGAACAATATTGGGAGCGAGGTATAGAGGTGTCACCCCCAAAACTGGCGATACGATGTTTTAGTTTCTGGCTGAACACTACTTTAATTATACTTAAACTGTAATTATTATATGGAGAGAGGACACTAGTCTATTTAAACCGAATTATGGGCACTCACTGTTGTAATTTATCCTGTTTGCCTTAACTTATCGGCACAATTCGTAATGGCTCGCTTAAAGCCTATGATAACGCCATGGATTCTATGTATTGCTTGATTTTTATATGTGACTAGATTTTGGCCGCAGATTTGCTTGCGTGAAATTTTAATAATTCTAAGTTCGTAAACTAAAAATTTAATTAAAAAGGACATAAACCATAAAGTTCTCAAAAAAAAACTGAAAAGAGTATCAGAAGTCGTTGCTATCCACGCTAAACCAAATTGAAGGCACCGGACTTCTGAAACTGTTAGTTTTATAATATGGTACTTTTTTTTCGGTGTGTTTTGAAGTCGGTTTTTCTTTTCTTTTTAAGTATTTTTTTATCTACTTCGGCTGGCATAAACTATACATAAACATGCGATTCTAGTAATCGTGAATAATTTACAGAGTATTCATTGAAGAGTTCCATTGTCATCATTGTTGTTAACAAGAAGGCAAATAAAAACAGTTCTTAAGGTTTCATAATTATTTATGATCTAAAATTATATTGCGTAGAAGAAGAAAGAAAGAAACCAAATATGTTTGCGTCTTGACGTGACGCACATAATAACCAAAAATTAAGAAAACGTAAAAATAAAGCCGAAAGTAACAAAAATAATAAAATAAAAATAAAATTTGGGAAATGATGCATCATATCCGAACAAACCGGCCATCACTCAGCATGTTGCTGTGGCACATGCAAAAGGAAAATGTACTATATTAAAAGTAAATATTTATATTGAACTATACTCCAACACACAATATCTTTATTGTTTTAAATATTATTCGTCTATATCCCTGCTAGGGTGTTACTGACTATTGTCAGGGTTCATCATCATCATCATAATCAGCCAAATAACGTCCACTACTGAATATTGACTTCACATTTAACAGTCAAAACTTTGCTAAAAAAGGAGTGCTCGTAAAATGTTTAAATCATCGGGAATATCGATAAAGACCTCTACTGTGATACTCGTGTGTTAAGCATAATTATTACTTTAGACTTTTAATAAATTAGTTTCTGCTATATTAGTTACAGTTGTTATACATATGATGATAATGTTAGATACATCATTTTGGGCATACAATTATTTTAACACAATGTGACCAAATCTAGAAATGCCTCAATTACTTATTTTTAGAATCATAAAATTCCTTAATTGCATAGAAACATTTTTCGGTTAACCATTTTTTTAATTGTTGTTACACGAAATAATCATAAGGATAATGTTCATTACTATCAGTAAATTCTACTTTTCAATTTATTCACATAGAATTCATACCACAATTTCCGATTACTCTTTACTGAAGGAACAAATAAGGCTATTGCTATTATTTGCGAGAAAAATAAAACTGTTTTAAAGGTGTATGAAAGGCTAATTGGATCCCAAATATAAAAAAAGCTCAAAACGAATGCGTTACTTAATACAAACATTGAGGTCGCTATGGACACGCGACGCCATTTATCTTTCCTTCTTTCTTTTTTAGTCATCATACTAGCGCTCGTGTCAGAACCCCAGAACAGAGAATGTACCAGTTTTATGAAAATTATTAAGTTTATAATTGAAGGTAAAACAAAGTTTATTATGAAAAGCCAAAACGTGATGATATTAAAAATTGCTTGTTCTCTTATTTCTTCTAATGATAGAACAACTGAAACAATAACCAATATAAGAATGAGGTACGTCATCAGAGGCAACCCCCAGGCAACGAGGCAGCTTTTTAGATACTTCCTTTTGACGTCCTTAGGAAAAACTTCTACAATGTCCGCGTAAAACATGTAACACATCACCAACAACCAATTGTTGTACACTTTTGCTAACAGCCATGATAAACAATTAAGGATTTCGCGGATCCAAGTAGTCGTTGTATCAATATGTTGACAACTGTGTATTTTGTGTGACACAATTGATAAACGTAGTACATGCACTAGGATTGTATTGAGATACACAAAGTTGTTGAAATTACGAAACTTCCTCATGATGCACCATGACGTCACTCCGTATATGAACGTAGTCAGAGTCAGCGCAAACACCAAGTAGTGCAGAATCACAAGTGACAGGTCCAGGTCATAATAACTTGCTATAGAGTTGTTTTCACCGGTGTCGTTATCAGTCATGGTGAACGTGTCGTTTAGTGCCGACACACCTCCATCATCAGACATCAGGTTCAACATTCGTTTTCTCTTGAAGAAGAACAATATTGGGAGCGAGGTATAGAGGTGTGACCCCAAAACAGGCAATGCGATGTCTTAGTTTCTGGCCGTGCGCTACTTTAATTATACTTTAACTTTAATTATTATACAGAGAGAGGACATTAGTCTACTC
Source organism: Amphipyra tragopoginis (assembly GCA_905220435.1). Classification (NCBI taxonomy): domain Eukaryota; kingdom Metazoa; phylum Arthropoda; class Insecta; order Lepidoptera; family Noctuidae; genus Amphipyra; species Amphipyra tragopoginis. The sequence goes on from HG992017.1 coordinate 4,667,576, forward strand.
AAACCGAATTTTGGTCGCTTACTGTTGTAATCTATCCTGTTTGCCTTAACTTATCGGGTCAGTTCGTAATGGCTCATTTAAAGCCTATGATAACGCCATGGATGCTATACATTGCTTGATTTTTATGTGACTATATTTTTACCGCAGCTTCGCTTGCGTTAAATTCGAAAAATTCTAAGTTAACTATTTGGTAACCAAAAATTAATTTAAAAAAAGTCAAAAACTGACTCAAACAAAAGTGGAAGAGTATCAGAAATCGTTGCTATCCACGCTGAACTAAATTGAAGGCGAAGAGAATGGCTCTAACCTGCATGTTTGCGGCTAGGTCGCAAACAAGAAGACAAATAAAAACAATTTTTAAGGTTTTACAATTATTTATTGCGTAAAATTATTTGGCATTTAAGAAGAAAGAAACCAAATATATATGCGTCTTGACGTGATGAACATAATAACCAAAAATTTATAACATCACTACATAGTATAAAACAAAGTCGCTTCCCGCTGTCTGTCTGTCCCTATGTATGCTTAGATCTTTAAAACTACGGAACGGATTTTGATGTTTTTTTTTTTAATAGACAGAGTGATCAAGAGGAAGGTTTATACGTATAAATTACACCCGTGCGAAGCCGGGGCGGGTCGCTAGTGTATAAATAAATCCGAAAGCAACAAACATAAAAATAATAATTCGGCAAAAGATGCATTGCATTAGATCAAATTGGCCATCACTCAGCATATTGCAGTGTCACATGCACAGAGCAGAATGGACCGTAGAAGTAAGTATCTATATTAAACTATATTCTTTCACACCATATTTTAATTATTATTCATCTATATCCTAGCTAGGGTGTTACTGACTATTGCAGGGTTCATCATCATCATCACAATCAGCCAAAAAACGTCCACTACTGAATAACGTCCTCACAATTAACAGTCAAAGGGAGAATTTACAACTTTGCTTAAAATACACACATCAAAAGTGTCTAGGGATCAAGCATTTTTATGCGGATTTCTTGAGATTGAGATGTGGCTTTGTAATAAATTTATGATTTTATAAATTTATATGGATCCTTTTTGGTGCATTTCATAATTTGAATCAGGAACTGTGAATCAAATTCGAGTAAAAGATGAAAATCAGCTGTCAATATTTTCCCTATAAAAACATACAACGCATTGAAGACATTATTAGTGCTACTGTTTCCCTACTACTGATTAAAACCAACGTTATTATGGAGCGGCGACGTCATTTAAGCAGGGAAGAAATGCTCAGAGCCGTGGGAATGATAGAAGCTGGTTCCCGGCAACGTACTGTGGCTTTAGCTCTGAATACAAGTCAGAGTGTTATCAGTCGACTTTGGACACGTTACCGAAGCACTGGTACCGTGGCTGAGCGCCATGGAGGACGGTATCGCTGCACCACACGGAGACAAGACCGATACATTCAAATCTTAACTCGAAGAGCTCCAACAATAACCGCCATGATGTTAGCCGTGAGGCTTCATCACTCTTCAGGGAACTTAATTAGCGACCAAACAGTCAGAAACCGCTTGCATGAAGTGAACCTTCATTCCCGAAGACCGCTACGGGTACCACCTATAGCAATGCACAATCGTAGGATTCGATATCAATGGGCTCTTGGACACAGAAATTGGGCAGAAGAACAATGGCGTTTCGTGTGCTTTTCTGATGAGTCTCGTTTTGGTATGAGACTGGATACAAGACATATACGACACTGGAGAACCCCTGGACGCCAACAGCGATTAAAATCCTGCCAGGAAGTCCATCCTTATAGTGGTGGAACCATCATGGTATGGGCGGGTATTTGGATCGGCGGAAGAACTGAGTTGATTTGGATCAGAGGCAACCTCAACGCTCAAATTTATGCTGAGACGATTGTATCAGACGTCATCGTTCCTCTACAAGCGCAAATCGGTCCCTTATTTCAGTTAATGCATGATAATGCACGACCGCACACCGCAAGAGTTGTAAGACAGACTCTCGCCGCAGCTAACATCAATGTCCTGCCCTGGCCTGCTCAGTCGCCAGACTTGAACCCGATTGAGCATGCATGGGATATGCTACAGAGAAGAGCTCTGCCGAATATGGAGGGTATCCAGTCGCAAGAAGACCTTTTTTTGTTGTTGCAACGAACATGGGCGGCCATTCCACAGCGTGATTTGGATGAACTCATTTTGAGTATGCCAAACCGATGTTCTTGTGTTGTTAGTGTTCGCGGTAGAAACACGGATTATTAATTGTTTAAGTTACCCAATAAAATTTTAAAGAAAACTGTTATTTCAGTCTTTTTTTCGAACTTTTGTGTTAGTGGTTCAAATGTCAAAAATCCCTTTATTAGGAAAATGGCAAATTTCTTTATTGATGCAAAGGTGACTTGGTTTATCGTTACTGTGACAAACGAAAACACTTTATTTGATGAATCCTTAAAGAAAATTTTAATTAATATCAATCAGGAGAAAAGTTATTGCAAAAATATATGTTGATCCCTAGACACTTTTGATGTGTGTAACTGGTAACACACGATTTGGAATGCTCATAAAATGTTTAAATCAATGGGATTATCGACAGTGACCTCTACTGTGATACTCTTGTGTTAAGCATGTTACTTTTGACTTTTGATTAAGTAAAGTAGACTAAATTAGACTTTATTTTTTCTGATTTAGTAGTTACAATTGTTTTACATACACGTATAATGTTAATGTTAGATACATCAATCGACCCATTTTGGGCGTAAACTATTTAAAGATAAGGTGACCAAAGCAAGAAATGCATGAATAACAAACAAACTTCTTAGGTTTAAAGAACTTTATTTCTCATAAGAACATAGTTCACTTAAAATGAGATTAAACAGAATATCTTAATAATAAATCATAGGTCTAGCTTAGTGTGACATGTTTTATACAAATAATTAAAATAAAATAAATATTTCACAATCTGTTCAAAGTCGTTTTTACATTACAAAGGTTGACTGTAAATATGCGATTTTAGGATTTTTTTAGAAATATTTAATTTAGTACTTTTTTTATATCATTAGGTAAGCTGTTGTAAAGTTGTGCTCCCTCATACGGTACGTTTTTTTTTGCCGTAATCTGTGCGTGGTTGAGTTAATTCTATTTTGTGTCTTTTTCTTAAATAATATTTGTGTGTTTTTTGAGTGAATGTTATGTTTGAGTGGATATTACCTGTTATAATTATTTTAACGAGAGTGCAAATGTAAAATTTATATAATTGTTTAATTTTAAATAATTTAGTTTTAGTGTATAATTCTTTAGTAGGTGTTAAGTAATTGTAACGAAATAATGTTTTTATAATTTTTTTCTGTGTAGTTTGTAGCTGGCTTTGATTAGTTTTGGTAGCCGATCCCCATATTTCAATCCAGTATTGAAGATGCGTCTTTATAAGTGAATTATATATCATGATACGTGCTGTATGTGGTATGCAATTAGCAACCTTCCGCAGCGCTCCCAAGACTGAACTCAGCTTAGATCTGACATGCTCAATGTGTGCTTTCCAATTAAGTCGGTCGTCTAAATACAAACCGAGATATTTTTCCTGTCGTATTTATTTTTAGAATCATAGAACTCCTTAATTGTACAGGAAAAAAAAAAACGGATAACCATTTTTTTTTTGTACTTACACGGAATATAATCTTTAGGGTAATGTTCATTACTATCAGTAAATTCTACTTTTCAATTTATGCACATAGAACTCGTGCCACAATTTCCGATTACTCTTTACTGAAGGAACAAATAAGGCTATTGCTGTTATTTGCAAACATAATATAAGTGATTTTATGGCGTATGAAAGGCCAAATGGATCATAAAAATATAAACTCAAAACAAATGCGTTGCTCAGTACAAACATTGACGTCGCTATGGACAAGCGACGCCATCTATCTTTCCTTCTTTCTTTTTTAGTCATCGTACTAGCGCTCGCGTCAGAACCCCAGAACAGAGAATGTACCAGTTTTATGAAAATTATCAAGTTTATAATTGAAGGTAAAATGTAGCACATTAACAAAATGACAAGGATGATGATGAGAATAATTACTTGTTCTGTTATTCCTTCTAACGATAGTGTAATTAATAAGACAAGCAATATGAAAATGAGAACTATAATCAGAGGCAACCCCCAGGCAAAGAGGCAGCTTTTGAGATACTTTCCATTAACGTCCTTATGAAAAACTTTAACAATATCCACGTAAAACATATAACACATCACCAACAACCAATGGTTGTATACTGTTGTTATTAGTGATAATAAAACACTAAGAATATCGCGGATCAGAATAATCGATGAATTAATATGTTGATCAGTGTGAATTAGGAATAACACAATTGATAAACGTAGTATATTCACTAGGATTGTGTTGAGATACACAAAGTTGTTGAAATTACGAAACTTCCTCATGATGCACCATGACGTCACTCCATATATGAACGTAGTCAGAGTCAGCGCAAACACAAAGTAGTGTAGAATCACAAATGATGGGTCCAGATCATAAACACTTGGTATAAAGTGGTCTTCACTGGAGTCGTTATCAGTCATGGTGAACGTCACGTTCAGTCCCGGACACTCACCATCAGCTATCACCACCAACATTAGTTTACCACTTGAAGAAGAGAAATATTAGTATCGAGAACTGTGACTCCCATAACGTGAAATGCTTTAATATTTTAAGATCGAACGCTATGTAGTTTAGTTACATTAATATTAGTATTATAGAGAGCAAGGAAGAGTAGTCTAGTTAAACCAAATTTTGGGCAATTACTGTTCTAATCTATCCTGTTTTCCTTAACTTATCAGCACATTTTGTAATGGCTGTAGTAGTCATTTAAAAAGCCTTATGATAACAGCGTGAATGATCAAAAATATGATAATACGTGCCGTGTTTGTCCATCGTGTAGTAGAGGTATTAATATAGGTGGAAAATTGTGACATAAAAATTACTGGTATGTAATAAGTACCTACTGCGAATCATGCCGCACCGCACTGTATGCCCTTCCGTTGCGTATAGACGCCACGCCGCTATAAGCTACATAAAAGAGATAAGAAGATTATAACAAATTAAATTAATATAGAGGTGAAAGCTGCTATTGAATAACAGAGATAATATCTTAATTTAAAAAATAACCGGCCAAATGCGAGTCGGACTCGCGCACGAATGGTTCCGTAGCATTATCTATAAAAACGGCAAAAAAAATCACGTTTGGTGTATGGGAGCCCCCTTAAATATGTATTTCATTCTGTGTTTTAGTAAATAGCGGCAACAGAAATACGTCATCTGTGAAAATTTCAATTGTCTAACTATCACGGTTCATGAGATACATCCTGGTGACAGACGGACAGAGGGACGGACAGCGGAGTCTTAGTAATAGGGTCCCGTTTTACCCTTTGCGTACGGAACCCTAAAAAATAAGCAAAAGTACAGTTTATACATATATCGTAGTTTGAGTTTATTGGAAGTAAGGAATTAGAGACATAAGCAGCCTGTTTCTTAAACAAGAAAGGTTCAAACAAACCTAATGAAAACGGTTGTAAAATAGTCATACCTATTAAAGGCAAAACAATGATGTTGCTCAACACAAACATTGACGTCGCTATGGACAAGCGACACCATTTATATTTGCTTCTTTCTTTTTTTAGTCATCATACTAGCGCTCGTGTCAGAACACCAGAATAGAGAATGTACCAGTTTTATGAAAATTAACAAGTTTACTACTCTGTCAAGAAAGTACCGGGAAAAGATCAATAATACACAAAATGTTAGTTATTCATCCTTATTTTATCGCCTTCAAAGTATGCTCCTTCAGAAACGATACACTTACGCCAACGAATAATCCAATCATCAAAACAATTTTAAACGCTTTTTCTGGAACTGAGTTCAGTTCTCGCCGCGAATTCTCCTTTATGTCTTCTACCGAATGAAAACGGGTGCCACGAAGTGGTAATTTGAATTTAGGAAAAATAAAAAAGTCAGCTGGAGTCATATCTGGTGAATAAGATGGTTACTCGACGGTATTTGTTGAGTTTTTGGTCAAAAAATCGTTCACAATGATGGCCTTGCAAGCGAAGGCGCATTATTGCGATGCAAAATCCAAGAATTTTCTGTGCACAAATCTGGCCTTTTTCGTCGAATTTGCTCTGTTAAACGCCGCATAACGCTCAAATAATATTCTTTATTTACCGTTTGACCTTCCGGCAAGAATTTCGAGTACACAACACCGCGATAGTCAAAGAAAACAGTCAACATGACTTTGACTTTTGATCGACATTGGCGTGATTTTTTCGGTTTCGGTTCAGTTGAAAGGCTCCACTCCGAAGCTTGTTGACTAGTTCGCATGTGAAACTCGTAAACTTACGTCTTGTCACCAGTAACAATGCGTTTCAAGAATGTTGGGTCGGAATTGACCCGTTCTAGCATGTCCTCAGCGACTTTTATGCGATTGAGTTTTTGGAGAAAATTCAGGTCTTTTGGGACTATCCAAGCGGCAACATGTTTCATACCCAAGTATATATCTGCCTAGCCTTTTCCCAACTATGTTGGGGTCGGCTTCCAGTCGAACCGGATGCAGCTGAATATCAGTATTTTACATGGAGCGACTGCCTATCAGACCTCCACAACCCAGTAACTGGGTAATACGATACTCTTGGTAAGACTGGTGTCAGACTTTCTGGCTTCTGATCAACAGTAACGACTGTCAAAGATCTACAAATGACAGCCGGGACCAACGGCTTTACGTGCTTTCCGAGACACGGAGGAAACTCGCTATGGTAAATGGTCACCCATCCACAGACCAACCTCGGCAAGCGTGGCTTAACCCGGAAGATCGGTCTATGTGGCTGTAATTATTTAGCCACGAGCTCCTCTCATATATACCCAAGTAATTATTTTAAATAGTACACATCGATTCATGAGATACGGAAAGTTCAAAGGCTATCTCTCTCAAACTTGAATGAGGATTTTCAGTCACTATTTCCTTCACTTTTGCGATGTTAACTTCTGTTGAAGACGTTGATGGCCTACCAGAGCGAGGCAAATCTTCCATCACATCTCGACCGCTTTTGAACGCATTGTACCACTCATAAGTACGTGTTTTTCATAAAATCGATTCACCGTAAGCTTTCTGTATCATTTTCAGTGACTCCAAACACGAAATTCTATTGGCGATGCGATGTTTAAGACAAACTCTTTGTTCGATGTTTTTGTCCATTATGAAATTCGCAATACAGACTAGATATGATCTAACTAAAAACAGCACTGTATTTAATCTAAATAACAGATGCAACTCAAAGTCCGCGCCAAAATAGAAAACAGTTGTGCCAATATAACAAAAAAAAATGAATTTGGAACCATAAACAAATCATCCATTCCCGATACTTTTTTGACAGAATGTATAATTGAAGGTATAATGTTTCTTGTAAAAATAATGATTACGGTGATGAAGAGGAAAATAGTTTTTCCTCTTATCACTTCTAATAATAATTTAATAGAAACTAAAATTAATATACAAATCATATTCATCAGAGGCAACCCCCAGGTAAGGAGGCAGCTTTTTACAAACTTCCATTTGACGTCCTTATGAAAAACTTTTACAATGTCCACGTAAAATATATAACACATCACCAACAACCAATGGTTGTACACTGTCCACAAGAATATAAATAAATAAATTAACTTCTGCCTGATCACGGCAATCGTTGGGTTCATGTTGATCAGTATTAATTATAAATCACACAATTGATAAATGTATTATATTCACTAGGATTGCTTTGAGATACACAAAGTTGTTGAAATTACGAAACTTCCTCATGATGTGCCATGACGTCACTCCATATATAAACGCAATCAGAGTCAGCACAAACACAGTGTAGTATAAAATTTCGATTGATGGGTGCAGGTCATCATCACTTGGTGTAGAATTGTTTTCGCTGGAGTCGTTATCATTCATGGTGAACGTCACGTTCAGTGCCATCACACCTCCACCATCACATAAACTATCAACATTAGTTTACACACGAAGAAGAACAATATTGGAAGCGAGATATAGAGGTGTGACCCCCAAAACAGGCGATACAATAATTAGGTTTCTGACCTAACGCTACTTTAATTATACTTATATTATAGGGAGATCGGAACAAACTAGTCTATTTAATCCGAATTTCGGCCAGTAACTGTTCTAATCTATCCTGTTTGCCTTAACTTATCTTCACTGTTTGTAATGGTTCAAGTAGTCAATTACAGCATGGTATGATAACGCCATGGATTTTATATTGCTTGATTTTTATATCTAACTAGCTTTTTCTCGCTGCTTCGCTTGCGTAAAATGTCTGTTTATGTTACGGTTAAGAAGAACTTTATTTCTCACAAGAATTTACAAAAATTCACTTATTGAGAAATGTACATAAACATTAAATTATAGTAAACATACTGAGCAATACATTAAAATGATTAAACATAATCTACAAATATTATAAACTGAAAGGTGGGTAACTATAAAACAAAATGTTAGTGTGGTTCTTTGCCGTAACAACACGGATACAGTAATAATAAAGATTGCGACTTACTGGATGTGGCATACGTGGTGGTCGTAGGTGTAAGAAAGTTGGTTGGAGTGTGGGGAATAAATTACATTTATGTTTTAATATCGGTTTCGATACAATATATTTATACCCTTATAATTTTATAATATACCTATTTATATTTTTATAATACTTAAATGTTTTTAAACTTTCGCGATTTGTGCACATTATAAAATTATTTATTTAAATTTTTTATACTTTTGTAGTTTTATATTGTAGTTTATTTAACTTATTTATTTATTGTCTGCCGTGCTAATGTCACACAAAAAATATGGAATTGGAAAGGAAATAATTTTTTATTTTTTAAATTATTATTCTTTGTACGTGCTAGTTATATGTAGTTTCAGTATTTTTTTTAAAAATTAGCATACTTTTAGCTTCTTTTATGTTAGCTGGCAATTTATTGTAAATTTTAACCCCTTCAAACTCGATATTCTTTTTTCCGTAATTAGTTCTGGGTGGGCGTGTTACCAAATAAGTTGGGTTTCTTAACTTCATTTTATGTAATTTTTGCTTATTGGAAAAGGATAAGTTGGTGTGAATAGCCTTGTCTAGGATTTTGCGTATTAGTATACACGTGTAATACATATATGTTTGTGTTATGTTCATAATTTTCGTATCAGCATATATCTTTTGAGTCGACGTTCTAAATTTATAGTTAAACAACACTTTAATCAATTTATTTTGTGCTTTTTGCATGACATTTAAGTTAGTTTTAGCTGCGGTTCCCCATATTTCCGTTAAATAATCGATGTGTGGTTTAATCAACGAATTGTACACTATATATCGAACTTTACTTGGTAGGAATTTTCTTATACTGAAAAGACACCCTGTTAAAGATGTTAGTTTAGATTTAATTTTTTCGATTTGCGGTTTCCAACTCAATTGACTATCCATTATAAGGCCAAGATATTTTTCTTTTGTTTTCCTATTAATTTTTTTGATTATTTATCGTCAGGTGTGTATTGTTACTATTTTTTTTATTTTTTGGTGCAAATATAACATAATTCGTTTTTGCAGTATTTATGGTAAGCAGGTTAGCTTGAAACCAGTCATTTAATAGATTAAGTTCATTTTGGATAACGGGTATCATAACTTCGACTGAGTGCCCAAAGTAAAAAAGACTAGTGTCGTCTGCATAGAGTGAAATATCTCCTTTGAGGTCAATTTGGGATATGTTATTAATGTATATCAGGAAAAGAAGTGGTCCCAATATTGATCCCTGGGGAATGCCGTACGTAATAGGTTTAGGTGAACTGTGATATTGGCCTATTTTTACTAATTGTTCGCGATTTTGTAAGTATGATTTAATAATATCTAGAGCTTTGCCTTTAATGCCAATGTAAGATAATTTCTGTTGTAATATGTCCGGACTAATTGTATCGAATGCTTTCTTGAGGTCTATAAAGACACCTAGTGCTATTTGTTTTTGATCAATTTTATTTTTTATTTTTGTAACTAAATCAATTGTAGCCGAGAGTGTATTTGACTGGGGTCGAAAACCGTATTGTTTTGAGTACAAAAACTTTTTTGATTTTAAGAATGTTTCTAAACGAGTGTAAGTTACTTTTTCAAAAACTTTTGATATCACTGGGAGAACAGAAATGGGACGGTAGTTAGAGGGATCAGTCTTACTGCCTGTTTACTATACAATTATACAAATTAATGTATATTTTTAACTAGCTTCTGCCCGCGACTTCGTACGCGGATCCTGTTGCTTATGCCAGCGACAACGGGGTCGTCAAAATCGAAGATCTGAAACGTCTGATGTTGAATTCTAATAGCCTGAGGACGGGAAAACAACGGGATGCGCGAGACGATTCGAGACGTTCCAGATCTTTCATTTTTGTAAGTCAATAGGAAATGCCCATCAGACTAAACAAGTTTTACTAAGACGTCATTTCTATATATGTTATAGTGTCGCTGGGCTTTGGAGTTCCACAACAGGTGCTCCAGGTCTTCAAATTTATTCTCACAGCAGAAAATGCTCTTCACGTGGAATATTTTTTGCTATGGCACCATTTTTATATCTCTTATACTTTAGCTGGTCCACATCCGATTCTTCAGATGATATCGACATTCTGTTCAGAGAATGTCGAAGTCGATCAGAATTAAAACGTTCGTTGCGCTCTTTTTCTGTCTCTTCATGCCGTACTCCAGCAATTCTTTCTCTCTCACTTTCTAACCGATTATGAATATTTTGTTGTGTGCGTGTTCGGGACAATGTATGATGATCTCGATCAGCAGTTAGTCGCGCATTATGTTCATCACTCGTTTCAAAAGACCTGTTAGTAGATGTACGAATACGCTGAGAACTCAAGCATGATTCTGTATCGGTAAACGTTTCCGATTCGCGAGACAATGCATGTCGTTCACGATCAGCAGACAGTCGCGCATCACGTTCCGCACTTGTCTCTAGAGACCTAGAAGCAGATGCGTAGATACGCTGAGAACTCAAGCGCAATTCTCTATCCGTGAACGTCTCCGACTCGCGAGACAATGCATGACGTTCACGATCAGCGGTCAGTCGCGCATTACGTTTCCCACTTGTCTCTAGACACCTAGAAGTCAATGCGTAGATACGCTGAGAACTCAAGCGCAATTCTCTATCCGCGAACGTCTCCGATTCGCGAGACAATGCGTGACGTTCACGATCAGCGGTTAGTCGCGCATCACGTTCCGCACTTGTCTCTAGACACCTAGAAGTCGATGCGTAGATACGCTGAGAACTCAAGCGCAGTTCTCTATCCGTGAACGTCTCCGATTCGCGAGACAATGCGTGACGTTCACGATCAGCGGTCAGTCGCGCATCACGTTCCCCACTTGTCTCTAGAGACCTAGAAGTCGACGCGTAGATACGCTTGGAACTAAAGCGTAATTCTCTATCCGTGAACGTCTCCGATTCGCGAGACAATGCATGACTTGCACGATCAGCGGTCAGTCGCGCATCGCGTTCCGCACTTGTCTCTAGAGACCTCGAAGTAGATGTGTATATACGCTGAGAACTAATGCGTAATTCTCTTTCCGTGAACGTCTCCGACTCGCGAGACAATGCATGACGTTCACGATCAGCGGTCAGACGCGCATCATATTCTTCACTGATCTCTAGAGACCTGGATGTAGATGCGTAATTACGCTAAGAACGCAGGCGTGCTTCGCGATCCGAAGCGGTTTCCACGGACCGAGTTGCAGTTCTCGAACAGCATCAAGTCTCTCCTGACGCTCTTCGGTAGATTCTTGGGATCTTATGATCCTCAATCTTTGAGCTCCTTTGGAACATTGGGAAAGATTTGACCTCTTTCTAGGCATGGTTATAGTTTTATGGTGAAGATACCGGATCAATTAAAATCTAAGTGACTGCTCCCCTACGTTACCGGGTAGGCTACCGTGTCACGAAGATAAATGGAAAAGAAAATGAAACACTCAAATAACATAAGCCCGAAGGCATATTTATTCGATAAAATATAAAAAATGGGAGTTTTGGCCAGTAGAGTCAAATTTTCAATGATATACCATCGTCATCGAAAATCAGTCCCAAACTGTTACCGCCTTCACCGCGTGGAGATACTCCCAGCTTATGTTATTTTATAATTATACAGTGAAATTAGTGATAGCTTTGATTTCCAGATCAGATGTTTCTGATTTTCGATTTTTATAAGACAACAGAAAATGCCCATCAGACCGAACAAATTTTGCTAAGACGTCATTCCTATATGTGTTATGGTGTAGCTGGGCTCTTGGAGTTCCACAACAGGTGTTCCAGATCTTCAATTTTTATACGTCAACAGAGAGTGCTCATCAGATTGAACAACTTTTGCTAAACGTCATTCTTATATATGTTATAGTGTAGCTGGGCGCTTGGAATTCCACAACAGGTGTTCCAGATCTTCGATTTTTATAAGTTAACAGAGAGTTATTTAGTGCCTTTTAAGTTTTTACGCGATTAGACCCGAATCTGTATTTTTATAATGTGTACAAATCGCGAAAGTTTAAAAACATTTATTAACAGAGAGTGCTCATCAGATTGAACAACTTTTGCTAATACGTCATTCCTATATATGTTATAGTGTAGCTGGGCACTTGGAATTCCACAACAGATGTTCCAGATCTTCAAATTTATACTCTTAACACAAAATGCTCATCACGTGGAACAATTTTGGCTATGGTACCATCTTTGTATCTCTTATAGTTTAGCTGGTCTGTTACGGTTCTTCATCAGGTGTTCAAGTTTCTAAGATAAATTATAGCCTATATGTTGCCCAGACTTAATACCTATACAACAAAAGAAAAATCATTCAAATCCGTCCAGTAGTTCCGAAGATTAGCGTGTACAAACAAACAGACACACAGACAAACAGACAAACAGACAGATTTTTTTTTTTGGATTCGTGCTCTCTTACTGTTTCTAAACCCCCCTCAACTATTGTTTTTTTAATATATTCAATGTACAGACACAGTTTTTTTACTGTTTTATTATATGTATAGATTATTATATGTATAGATAATGTAATAATACTATACAATATGTATATTTCTACTATACATTTGAGCAACTTGATCAGGTGCTTATTTTTTAAAATTAAAATAACTCTTTTTTTTCAATAGCAATTTAACCTCTACCTTAATTTTCAGCAAAAATATTTTCAGACTGTTAAAAATGAACTAGCACGCCGGACTGAACATGGAGAAACTGATCTTATGATTAAATACATCAACGGTATACCTACCATTATTAAGCAGAATTCAAAAAACTCCGATGCCCAATGAGTAATAATCATACTACAAAACCTATAACCTACCAAATAGTGCACGATTATCAGCAATTGAATACTCAAAAATCTCGCCTATCATTTCTTTACTTAAACGCACGCAGCATATGTAAAAAGGGCAAGCTCGACGAACTAAAATGTATCGTAAAAGCAATATCAACAACAGTGCACATCATATTACTTACAGAAACATGGATACAAAACGATACCCAGGCCTTACAGCTACAAATACCTAATTATACACACTACTACAACTATAGAACGGACATTAGAGGAGGTGGAGTATCGGCCTATATACACAATGATTTAAAACATAACCTCACTCAATCTACGTATCAAGATGGCAACAATTACTTATGGGTTTATATAGAGAAATTTGCGATAGAGGTTGGCGTTGTCTATAATCCTGGAGACACAAATTTAGAAAAGTTTTTGGATACATATGATTCACAATTACAAGTACGAAAACGAGCAATGGTCTTTGGTGATTTTAACATCGATCTATTATCTAAAAACAAAACATTAAAAAGGTACAAACAGAGACTACACGAATCGGGACATAAAATACTTAATAAAGTCAACCAAACCTATTGTACACGAGATTCAACTACAAAGAAATCTATCCTGGACCACGTAAGCACAAACTTGAACAATGAAGAATATAATTTTGCAATCATCAACTCGTCTTTCTCAGATCACAAACAAATCTATTTACAACTAAATAAATGGAAACCTCCAAAACTACGACTAAACTATGAAACTATAGATTACAACAAATTATACATTACTATTGAATCGCATGGACTAGAAAATGCTGCAAACAGTTATGAAGAATTAGAGACTACGTTAATACAATGCATCAAAAGAAATACAATTTCCAGAACTAAAATCGTGAATCCACCACGAGAGGAATGGGTTAACAACGAAATTATTATCGGGATCAACTTAAGAAACTACCTATGGGTACAGCATAAAAAGGATCAAGAAAATGAGACATTACTAATTGAGTTTAAAAAAATCAGAGATGAAATTGCTAGATTAATACAATTTACTAAAAATGCCTACTTCTATAATCTATTTATGAAATACTAGCTTTTGCTCGCGGCTTCGCTCCCGTTAATTTACGGATCCCTAATTTTTTGATCCCAAAATATAGCCTATAGCACTCAGGGATAACGTAGCTTCCTATTGGTGAAAGAATTTTTGAAATCGGATGAGTAATTTCGGAGATTACCTCCTACATACAAACAAACAAACAAACAAACAAACAAATTCTACCTCTTTATAATATTAACTAATAATACTAACACTCCTAAAAAAATGTGGACACTTATAAACAATTTAGCGAACAATAAAATGTATCAAAATAGCGCTCCTTCAAAACTTATTGTTAATTCTGACATTGTTACTGGCACAAAGGAAATATGTGAACTTTTTAATAGATATTTCTCAACCATAGCACATGAGTAGATAAACGGAACAGAGACAAAGCTTCATACAACCGCGCAAATCGGTTGCACTACTACAAGCACTCGGGGCATGTGTGCGTGACCACTGGCCGCTTGTCACGTACGCGGCGAGACTGAAAAAAACCGGTTTACGCTGGCACAGCCAGTTGACAATCTCAGGGTTAGTGCGACACACGCTGTTTGTTGCTAGTTGGAATATTTTAATGTAAAAACGTGGTATTTCATTATTGATAATGGTTTTTTATTGTACTGAGTGTATGAATAATACTTGAAAAAATAAAAATATATCATACATTAACTATTACAGAGTAAAGCTGTGAGTTCCAAATTTAAAAAAAAGTTGTTCTTATGGATTTTTTATTTAATTAATAAAAAGAAAACCGAATGCCTATTCCGTCAAAGCGAAGGCAGAGGAGTTCTGATATACAGCCACAAGTTTGTGATGACGGTATTTAGCGCCATTAAGGCCGTGGCCCCATGTCTACGGTGCGGCGCCGCGCGCGGTGCCGTGTACGGCGCCGTATACGGCACCGCGTACGGCGCCGTGTGCGGCGACACGGCGCCGCATACGGTGCCGCGTACGGCGCCGTGTAGGTTGCACGGTACACTGCTGGCTGGCGTGAATATGACATGTCTAAAATTGCAATATTTCAGGGCGGCCATTTTAAAGCTTTGACCTCTTCTGGTAAATCGGTAAATTATTTTAACATACCTATATTTTAGTTGTTTTAAAATATACAGGATGTTAACAAATTCGTTTAATTCCTTAAAACCATATGATCTGCTACTGGTGTAGATTGTCCCGGCATGGAAATTAGGCAGATTTAAAAAAAAAAACCTTTTTTTTTATGCGGTACCTATGGCTAAGTGATCGAATCTAAACCACAGGATTCAGTAAAATACAAATGTAAATGACGTCAACGTCAAAATCCAAGATGGCGGCTGTGAAATTTTACAAAACATGCATCATTGGTGTCATTTCCGTGGTTTTCGGGGGTGCTGATGACGAAAATGAGGTCAACGTCAAAATCCAAGATGGTGGCTGTGAAATTTTACAAGATATGCATCATGGGTGTCGTGTCCATGGTTTTCGGGGGCGATGATGACGAAAATGAGGTCGAAATCAAAATCCAAGATGGCAGCTGTGAAATTTTACAAGATATGCATCATTGGTGTCGTTTCCGTGGTTTTCGGGGGTGCTGATGACGAAAATGAGGTCGAAATCAAAATCCAAGATGGCGGCTATGAAATTTTACAAGATATGCATCATGGGTGTCGTGTCCGTGGTTTTCGGGGGCGATGATGACAAAAATGAGGTCGAAATCAAAATCCAAGATGGCAGCTGTGAAATTTTACAAGATACGCATCATTGGTGTCGTGTCCGTGGTTTTCGGGGGTGCTGATAACGAAAATGAGGTCGAAATCAAAATCCAAGATGGCGGCTGTGAAATTTTACAAGATATGCATCATGGGTGTCGTGTCCATGGTTT
Organism: Amphipyra tragopoginis; assembly: GCA_905220435.1. NCBI lineage: Eukaryota > Metazoa > Arthropoda > Insecta > Lepidoptera > Noctuidae > Amphipyra > Amphipyra tragopoginis. The sequence continues at coordinate 4,683,902 of HG992017.1, forward strand.
TCCGGGGCGATGATGACGAAAATGAGGTCGAAATCAAAATCCTAAATTTTATCTTGTAAAATTTCACAGCCGCCATCTTGGATTTTGACGTTGACGTCATTTATATTTGTATTTTACTGAATCCTGTGGTTTAGATTCGATCACTTAGCCATAGGTACCGCATAAAGAAAAAAGTTTTTTTTGTAAATCTGCCTAATTTCCATGCCGAGACAATTTACACCAGTAGCAGATCATATGGTTTTAAGGAATTATACGAATTCGTTAACATCCTGTATATTTTAAAATAACTAAAATACATCCTACGTTAAACTAATTTACCGATTTACCAGAAGAGGTTAAACTTTAAAATGGTCGCCCTGAAAAATTGCAATTTTAGACATGTCACATTTACGCCAGCCACGGAACTAACATGCGGTGCACCGTACACGGCACCGTGCGCGGCGCCGCGCCGTTTCACGGCGGACGGCGCCGCACCGTAGACATGGGGCCACGGCCTTAATAAGGAAAATTGTCGTTGAACTATTCGTATTTGTATTAGTTAAACAAATTGGTTGCAATACTATTATTATTTATTAAACATGAAAATAATAGGCTATCGCATTACGTAGGTAAGCAGTCTGGAACTACAAAATCTGTCCGTTTTCTGTTCGAAATCCTGGGTTAGATTTAGGTAATGCTCAGGAATGTGGTGATATGAAGCTTTATTACAAAGATGACTAAGATAGACCGAAGTCGAGTAAGGCTAAATTCGCCGCCATATTAACAGTAAGGAAGAGAGAGAATAAGTAGGTATGACTGGTATGATCAGTTGGAAGAAATTCTCATACTAAATATATGGAGGGAGCGAAAGACAAAATTTTCAATATCTGGCTTTTCTTTTTCCTGAAGTTATTTATATTATTTTACTCTCCATATAGCCTAATTTTGATAGCCTTAACTTTTTAAATATCTCTTAAATTGACGAAAAAATCGTCTGTTGGCACTTAACGATTCCGCCCTGTATATACTATCTGCCTGTCGAATATTGATATCGCGATGCAGGATAGTTCGCATGTGGGGTGATAGATGTCGCCACACTATCATACTGAATAATAAAACTATTTAACAAATGCTTAGTTTAATTTGTTTTGAACTATTGTGATAACCCTACCAAAATAGGTAACAGTTTTGCACGTTCTTAAGAAGCTTTGTCTCTGTTCCGTTTATCTACTCATGTGACCATAGGGTCAGTACTTGCGGAGAAAATACCTAGAAAATTTCATGATTGTTCTAAAATATTAGAATTAAATAAACAATACGATGCCACAAGTCACTCACTTACAACACTGCAGCCCTGTAATGCTGAAGAAATTATAAAAATTATCAAAGACCTTGATGCCAACTCTAGTAGTGGTATAGATAAAATCAGCATTAAAATTATAAAAAACTTACAAAATCTAATCTCGAATGTGCTGGCAAAATGCTTTAATAGACTTATGACTGACGGGGAGTTTCCCGATTCCCTTAAGGTTGCAAAAGTATCACCAATTTATAAATCTGGACCTAAGACCGACCCTGGTAATTATCGACCGATCTCTGTGCTGCCAGTCATGTCCAAAATATTAGAAAAACTTATACATAGTCGCTTACTAAATTACTTTGATTCCATTAACTTTATAACAGATCGCCAATATGGATTTAGACCTAAAAATAATACCACAGTAGCTACAATAGATCTAGTAACAAAAATCAGAGACAATATAGATAAAAAGAACATTGTTCTGGGTGTATTCATTGATTTAAAAAAAGCATTCGATACTGTAAGCCACACATTACTTTTAAACAAGCTTGAACATGCTGGTATCCAAGGAAACGCACTCAAAATGCTAAAATCTTATTTAACTAACAGACACCAGATAGTTAAGATAAATGACGTTGAGAGTAGTGCTCTACCCGTCACATACGGAGTACCCCAGGGATCCATATTGGGACCACTGTTATTCTTAACTTACATAAATCAGATTGCAGCACTTAATCTTCATGGTCATATAACTTTATACGCAGACGATACTTGCTTATTTTATTTTGGAAAAAACATACATAATATCATCTCACAAGCTCAAGAGGATTTAGATATATTATTCGAGTGGTTCCAATGCAATTTACTATCTATCAATATTTCAAAAACATGTTTTATTATATTTAAAGCTAAAAACAAAAAGATTCCAGATCATAGACCATTAACTATTGATAACATTCCGCTCGAACAAAAACAGTGTGAAAAATACCTTGGCTTAAAAATTGATAGCAATCTTAATTGGAACAACCAAATAGATTATATTAAAGATAAACTCTCGTCACTCACTGGTTCTCTCCACAACATAAGCAATTGTATACCTAAAAATATTCGTTTTACTATTTATAACTCTCTTGTTAAATCACATTTACTATACCTAATAGAAATTTGGGGCAACTCAGGTAAAACAAAATTGCAAGAATTACAAAGAGTACAAAACAAGATCATTAAAATATTATTTCGCTATCCATATTTGACACCTACCTATAAAATTTTTGAAGAAACTAAATTGATGAATATTAAGCAACTTTATATGTATACCACTTGTATTCTGATAAGAAAAATTTTAGACAAAAAAATTAAAACCAATTTATCATTTACCAAAATTTCGGAGGTGTCTAAATGTAGCAGGCGTCGCCCTAGTTTACTTGTATTACCAAGACCTCGTACAAATTACTCCAAAAGAAACATCACCTATGAAGGAGCAAATATTTATAATAATTTACCATCTAATATTAAAAATGTAAGCTCGTTCAACATTTTTAAATCTCAACTGTCTAAATACATAACAGAAAACTTTTCTTATCCAAAGTTACATTAATCCAAAAAAAAATGTTGAGCGGGTACTTAATTAACATTACGCATTTTGTCGCTTTTATTGTTTTAAACTACCTACCGGCTAATGATATTACTTATTAAGTCTCTAATGATGTTACGATTGTGTTACGTAAACAGTTTTTTTACTTACTTATCTCGGTGGCGGTTAATTTGATAATTAAACTAAATGTTATTTTGTATTCTCATGTAAGTGGCCTTATTGTCTTTTTGAGAATAAATGATTTAAACCGAATTTTATTTTTCTAAATTCATTTTCTCTTTTAAGTTGTACATTTTGTTTAAAAGTCATCATACTACTATTTCCAAACTGAAAGTAACAAAAAAGTTAAACCAAAATAAGAAATGATTTTATAATTTACACTGAAGTGGTGCGGCCATGAAATCCCATTTCTTGTTCGCCGCCGGTGCAGACATCACTAGTTTATGCACTATCGCATTCAATCTCACATATTTTTTTTATAAAATTTATGAACCGGAATTTTATACTTGCATACATTCATAATACTCGTAATCATCATTACACTTAATTTTAAAGCAAAAACAAAATCTCTTCATATATTTATGAATGTTTTCGCTAGCGTGATAAATAAATAAAAAGTATCTGGTATTCCGGATTTGAGGCTATCTCTGTGCCAAGTTTAATAAAAATTGGTTAAGTAGTTTAATCGTGAAGAAATAACAAAGAGATGGACAGAATTGCATTTATAATATTACTAGAGTGGATAATGGCGTTCGAATTCGTAACTGTGTGTCGTAGTAACGTGTGTAAGAGCTACGCCTTGTAGCAGTATACTGCGTCACCGTAGTAACATTTGTAGCAGCTATGCCATGTAGCAGTATACTACGTCGCCGTAGTAATGAGCGTAGCAACTTCAGCATGCAGCAGTATACTGCGACGTCGTAGTAAGCTGGCAAATCTCTTACTACATACTTGCTACGTGAGTAGCGTTATGTCGCAGCACCGTGTCCCTCAGCTACGCGATGTAGCAGTAATGAGCGTCGTAGTAAAGTACCGTGACGCAGCTACGTAGTATGGCAACAAAGTGCGTTGCAGTAATGTTATATCAGAATAATTACGCGATATTATAGTAAAGTGTAGTGTTGAAAGATTTTTTTGCAATTCTGTGTAGCGGCTTTCGCAGGAAGGTTATGTCGTAGCACCGTGTTTCTCAGGTATGCGTTGTAGCAGTAAAATGTGTCTCAGTGACGTTATGTTGCAGTACAGCATTTTGCTCTTCGCGCTGTCACGGTAACGTTTTCCTGCAGTACCGCGGAACTAAGCTATGCGATTTTGCAGCACTCGGTCACAACGTCTGTGACGTTTGAGCTGATGCGACGCCGTCGCACCACTACGCATACGCAACGGCACACAGTGTAGTGAATGATTGACAGTAGGTACTTATTACGTACCAGTAATTTTTATATCACAATTTTCCACCTCTATTAATTAATACCTGTACTACACGATGGACAAACACGGCACATATTATCATATTCATTATCATTCACGCTTTTATGATAAGGCTTTTTAATTGACTACTACAGCCATTACGAAATTAGCCGATAAGTTTAGGAAAACAGGATAGGTTAGAACAGTAATTTCCCAAAATTCGGTTAAACTAGACTAGTGTTCTCTCTCTCTATAATACTAATATTAATATGACTAAACTACATAGCGTTCGATCTGAAAATATTAAAGCATTGCATGTTATGGGAGTCACAGTTCTATATCTCGATACTAATATTTCTCTTCTTCAAGTGGTAAACTAATGTTGGTGGTGATATCTGATGGTGGATATGTTGTCGGCACTAAACGGGACGTTCACCATGACTGATAACGACTCCAGTGAAAACAACTTTATACCAAGTGATTATGATCTGGACCCATCACTTGTGATTCTACACTACTTTGTGTTTGCGCTGAGTCTGACTGCGTTCATATACGGAGTGACGTCACGGTGCATCATTAGGAAGTTTCGTAACTTCAACAACTTTGTGTATCTGAACACAATCCTAGTGAATATACTACGTTTATCAATTGTGTCATTCCTAATTCACACTGATCAACATATTAGTTCAACGATTATTTACTCGCATTGTATGGTCACAGTTCTAACCTAACCTAGCTGTTTCGATTTAAAAAAGATATAAGCGTGTTACAATAATTTGTCTAAATGTTTAATGTCTAAAGACTGTTTGCTGTAATAAATCATTTGATTACAGACCAAATGCCTTAATGTTAATTATCCTGGGTAATATTTTGCAGAGTAAAAGTTTGACCAAATAAAAATGTGCGAACTAAAATCATTCAAAAATGTTGCATTGGTTTAAAAAGGTTGCTAAAATGCGTTTGGGTAATGAAATTTTGTCAAAATAATTTTGGCAAAACGGCAGGCTCCCCTTTTAACACTATGTAGACCTTAACACTGGAATCCTAAGATCGTTTCTAGAAGAAATGGCTTTTACAGACAAACAGACTCAGTATTTTTAAAAAGGTCTTCTTTTTGAACTGACTTCAAAAAAATATTCAGACGAATTGAGAACCTCCTTCTTTTTGAAGCTGGTTAAAAAGGAAGAGGTGAAATACAATTCGACGTAAAATTTTTTTTTTTGTATTTTTTTTCTGCGGTATCGTCGCTAATTGTAAACTGATTTAAAAGATTCTTTCTTGGTTTAAAAGAGTATTTTCTCGATGTAGTCCCATGAAATTTGGCGAAGATCTGATGAAGACCTTTGGAGATAGACAATGGAACTCTTCAGTGGATACTCTGCAAATTACTCATGATTGCTGGAATCGCATGTTTAAGTATCCTTTATAATAATAATAAATTAATTTATTCAGGTAATAAACACAAATAAAATCAAACAATAAAATAAATGAAATAAAAATACAATATTAATACTACATTAAAATATTCGTCCCGGCATTGGTACAGCCACATGTCTGCCGGAACGATGCCGGATAAAAGGACAATCCAGCCTTCCCCCAATCATCGCCAACACGTTGTTGGAGCTGGCCCGTACTCTGCGCACCAAGGACGCGGCGCGCTTACGCATATTATGCCAGCCGAAGTAGAAAAAAATACTTAAAAAACAAAAGAAAAACCGAATTCAAAACACACCGAAAATAGTAAAAAAAAAATCATATTGTTGAATAAACAGTTTCAAAAGTCGGTGCCTTCAATTTGGTTCAGCGTGGATAGCAACGACTTCTGATACTCTTTTCAGTTTTTTTTGAGTCCTATATGGTTTATGTCCTTTTTTAAATAAAATTTTGGTTAACGAACAGACAGTTTAGAATAATTCAAATTTCACGCAAGCGAAGCTGCGGCCAAAATATAGTCACATATAAAAATCAAGCAATGTATAGAATCCATGGTGTTATCATAGGCTTTAAGCGAGCCATTACGAACTGTGCCGATAAGTTAAGGCAAACAGGATAGATTACAACAGTTAGTGACAAAAATTCGATTTGAGTAGACTAATGTCCTCTCTCCGTGTAATAATTAAAGTTAAAGTATAATTAAAGTAGCGTCCGGCCAGAAACTAAATCAACGTATCGCCAGTTTTGGGGTCACACCTCTATACCTCGCTAGCAATATTATTCTTCTTCAAGTGAAAACTAATGTTGAACCTGATATCTGATGATGGAGGTGTGTCGGCACTAAACGACACGTTCACCATGACTGATAACGACACCAATGAAAACAACTCTACAGAAAATGTTGATGGCCTGGACCTAACACTTGTGATTATACACTACTTTGTGTTTGCGCTGAATCTGGCTACATTCATATATGGAGTGACGTCATGGTGCATCATTACGAAGTTTCGTAATTTCAACAACTTTGTGTATCTCAATACAATCCTAGCGCATGTACTACGTATATCATTTGTGACATTCCTAATTCTCACTTATCAACATATTGATACAACGATTACTCGGATCCGCGAATTCCTTAATTTTTTATTATGGGTGTTAGCATCAGTGTCCAGTAATTGGCTGTTAGTGATGTGTTATATGTTTTACGTGGACATTGTAGAAGTTTTTCATAAGGACATCAAAAGGAAGTATCTAAAAAGCTGCCTCTTTGCCTGGGGGTTGCCTGTAATTATGTACCTCATTTTAATATTGATTATCGTTTTAATTGTACTATCGGTAGAGAGAATAAGAGAAGAAGTAATTTTCAACATCATCACCTGTTGCCTTTTCGTAGTAAACTACATTTTACCTTCAATTATAAACTTGATAATTTTCATGAAACTGGTACATTCTCTGTTCTGGGGTTCTGACTTGAGAGCTAGTACGATGACTAAAAAAGAAAGAAGGAAAGATAAATGGCGTCGCTTGTCCATAGCGACGTCAATGTTTGTATTAAGCAACGGATTCGTTTTGAGTTTTTATGTTTGGGATCCACTTAGCCTTTCATACACCTTAAAAACAGTTTTATTACTCTCGCAAATTATAGCAATAGCCTTATTTGTTCCTTTAGTAAATAGTAATCGGAAATTGTGGCATGAGTTCTATGTGAATAAAATAAAAAGTAGTATTAAATAATAAAATTAAAGATTATGTTCCGTGTAAGTGTAACTAATTTTTTTTTTCAATACTACTTATTATGGAATTTTATGATTCTGAAAATAAATAAGTTTGGTTGTTATTCATGCATTTCTTGCTTTGGTCACCTTATCTTTAATTAGTTTACGCCCAAAATGGTATGATTGTTGTATCTAACATTATCATTATTGTATAACAACTGTTAACTGTTACTGAAGGAGTTTTTATTGAAAAAGGCATACTACATTGTGAAGGAATATCTAGAAGAAAAATGTGATAAATACATTATTCAATTGAAATAATCATAATATTCTGCTGCATTTGGCTATTATTTTATAATTCATTTCCTAATTCATAATGTTATTTAATTTGTTAAAAATAATCTTTATAATTATAATGCAATACGTGCCTTAATTTTAAATGGTATAAGTGTAGATAGATTTACTTACAAAAATAGTGTAAAATTTTGTAATATTTGCACGCCTTTGGGCAGAATATGGAGAACATATAATACAACTTGTCACCTTTGTACTACCCATGTTTGCGAAGAAATATATGATTTTGATTTTGTAGCTAAGTACTAAAGCAGAATCAATAAAGTCTACTTTAGTCTACTTTATCAAAAGGCAAAAGTAATATGCTTAACACAAGAACATCACAAATTCTTCTTCAATTCTTGCAAATCATGTCCATCCAAAGTTTGTCTGGAAGAAATTGCCTAGTGCGATAAGACCGCCCATTGTACATTTCTATTTTATAATAATGTTTCTTGTTTATTTCGTGTACAATAAAGAGTATTGTATTGTATTGTATCACAGTAGAGGTCACTATCGATAATCCCATTGATTTAAACATTTTACGAACACTCCAATTCGCGTGCTACCAGTTTTTTAAGCAAAGTTGTCAATTCCCCCTTTGGCTGTTAATTGTGAGAACGTTATTCAGTAGTGGGCTTTTTTGGCTGATTATGATGATGACGATGAACCCTACAATAGTCAGTAACACCCTAGCTAGGATATGGACGAATAATAATAAAAATATCGTGTGAAAGAGTATAGTTTAATATAGATACTTACTTCTACGGTCCATTCTGCTCTGTGCATGTGCCATAGCAATATGCTGAGCGGTGGCCGATTTGATCTGCTGTGATGCATAATTTCCCAAATTTATTTTTGTTGTTTGTTGCTTTTGGTTTTATTTTTACGTTTTATAAATTTTTGGTTATTATGTGCGTCACATCAAGACGCAAATATATTTGGTTTCCTTCTTTCTTTTTATATACAAAATTATTTTATATAATAAATAATTATAAAACCTTAAAAATTGTTGTTATTTGCCTTCTCGTTTGCGACCTAGCCGCAAACCTGCATGTTTGGCGCGTTTCTATACAAGAAGCAGAGCTGCCTGGAGCTTATCTCACACGAAATCACTATTAGTATAAAACAAAGTCGCTTCCCGCTGTCTGTCTGTCCCTATGTATGCTTAGATCTTTAAAACTACGCAACGGATTTTGATGTGGTTTTTTTTAATTGATAGAGTGATTCAAGAGGAAGGTTTAAAGCTATAAAACATAGACGCGCAAAGCCGGGCCGGGTCGCTAGTTATGTATAATCTAAAGTTATCATGTCTATCACTCAGGATTATATTTTGGTTGCTCCGAAATAGTTCTTATCGACACTTCAAACCGTAGTGTTTGCATTGTACAATCCTTCAACGACTTTTGATACTCTTTCAGTATTTTTGAGACGGTTTTTGTCTTTTTTAACCGACTTCAAAAAGGAGGAGGTTCTCAATTCGGATGTTTGTATTTATTTTTTTATGTTTGTTCTTGCATAACTCCTTCATATAAAGACGGTCTTGCAAAATTCTTTTTTTGTTTAATAGAGTATTCTTCCGAAATGATCCCATTTAAATTTGGTGAAGATCTGATGAAGACCCTCGGAGATTGACAATGGAACTCTTCAAAGGATAACAGCCAATTACCCGAGATTGCTGTAATTGCATGTTTGTGTACTGTTAATGCCAGTAAGAATAGAAAAATAAAATAATTAAAAAAAAAGTAAAAACCGACTTCAAAAAAAACTAAAAAGAGTAAAATAATTACCATATTATAAAACTAACAGTTTCAGAAGTCGGTGCCTTCAATTAGGTTCAGTGTAAAATTGCACCGACTTCTAAAACTGTTAGTTTTCTAATATGGTAATTATTTTACTCTTTTAAGTTTTTTTGAAGTCGGTTTATACTTTTTTTTAAAGTTATTTTATTAAATTAATTTATGGTTTACAAATAGTTAATTTAGAATTTTTCAAATTTGACGCAAGCGAAGCGGCGCCCAAAATCTAGTCACATATAAAATCAAGCAACACATAAAATGCATGGCGTTATCACAGGCTTCAAGTGAGCCATTACGAACTGTGCAGATAAGTTAAGGCAAACAGGATAGATTACAACAGTAAGTAACCAAAATTCGTTTTAAACAGACTAGTGCATAATAAATTAAAGTGGCGTTCATCCAGAAACTAAATCATCGTTTCGCCTGATTTGGGGGTCACACTTCTATACCTCGCTCCCAATATTGTTCTTCTTCAAGTGAAAACGAATGTTGAACCTGATATCTGATGATGGATGTGTGTCGGCACCAAACGACACGTTCACCATGACTGATAACTACACCAGCGAAAACAACTCTCCAGAAAATGTTGATGACCTGGACTTAACACTTATGATTATACACTACTTTGTGTTTGCGCTGACTCTGACTACATTTATATACGGAGTGACGTCATGGTGCATCATTAGGAAGTTTCGTAATTTCAACAACTTTGTGTATCTCAATACAATCCTAGCGCATGTACTACGTTTATCATTTGCATCATTCCTAATTCTCACTCACCAACATATTAACACAACGATTATTTGGATCCGCGAAACCCTTAATTCTTTATTATTTCTGTTAGCATCAGTGTACAACCATTGGTTGTTGGTGATGTGTTATATGTTTTACGTGGACATTGTAGAAGTTTTTCATAAGGAAGTCAAAAGGAAGTATCTAAAAAGCTGCCTCTTTGCCTGGGGGGTGCCTCTGATTATGCACATCATTTTTTTATTGGTTATCGTTTTAATTGTAGTACCATTAGAAGAAATAAAAGAAGAAGTAATTTTCAACATCATCACCTATTGCCTTTTCATAATTAGCTACATTTTACCTTCAATTATAAACTTGATAATTTTCATAAAACTGGTATATTCTCTGTTCTGGGGTTCTGACACGAGCGCTAGTATGATGACTAAAAAAGAAAGAAGGAAAGATAGATGGCGTCGCTTGTCCGTAGCGACGTCAATGTTTGTATTAAGCAACGCATTCGTTTTGAATTTTTATGTTTTGGATCCACTTAGCCTTTCATACAGCTTAAAAACAATTTTATTTTTCTCGCAAATAATAGCAATAGCCATATTTGTTCCTTTAGTAAATAGTAATCGAAAATTGTGGCATGAATTCTATGTGAATAAAATGAAAAGCGGTATTTAGTGATAGTAACGAACGTTATAGATTATTTTGTGTAAGTACAATTGAAAAAATGGTTAACTGAAAAATGTTTCTAGGCAATTAAAAAGTTTTGAGATTCTAAAAATTATTAAATTTGATTGTTTTCCATTCCTAGATTTGGTCACCTTATCTTAAAACTGATTGATGTATCTAACATTAGATTACCGTTGTATATAACAACTGTAACTATAGGTACTACATCAGAAACAATGAAGTCTACTTTACTTGATCCAAAAGTTAAATCAATGAGTATAACAGTGGACGTTAATTTGACTGTTAATTGTGAGGTCGTTATTCAGTAGTGGACGTTTTTCGGCTGATAATGATGATGAACCTTGGCAATAGTCAGTAGCACCCTAGCTAGGATATAGGTGAATAATAAATGGATGCACACGGAGTAAATTTACACGAACCGCTTATTGTATAAGTAATATCTGATAATGTATTATTATTTATTTATTTTTATCTCTTTATTATACAATAAAGAGTATACAAATAAATAAATATCTCATAGTAATAAATAATATTGTCTGCATAATAGGTATTAATATGAACATAAAGTGCGCATACTGTTATAACGGGTGTAAAAAGACCCTGAACTATAACGAAAACCACGTATTCTACCCATCATTGGGATCATTTTTTTCGAACAAACCATACCTGGGAAATCATTGGTTTTGGAGATATTGAAGGTCAAAGTACACATTATTTTTTTAGTTTTTTCCAAAAACGATTTCCAAGTCATAATACTAAACTTTCTTCCATACAAACATTATCAACAATTTCAATTTTTCCTAACAAATTACGCATTTGAAGTTACAAAAACGCAATGAATATCAAACGCACACGACCGCCTTGGCTCGGCTGTGTGGCCGCTGCACGCATGCAAACGCGCGGCATCGCCACAACCATAATTTGCGCGCTACAAAAAAAAGTTTTTTTTTTCATGCCAAAAAATAAAAGTCGTTTCCCAGCAATTATTTTTGGTCAATGTAATTTAATTTGATGTACAGAGTGCGTAGATTTCGGCTATGTGATGAGTCTTTTTACACCCTGGATAATAGATATAATTAGATATAAGTACTTGAACTGCGCTATTGTATTAGGTTTAGACCTATGATAATAGTTGTATGTGTGAAATAAATAAACTTATTAGGTGATGGAGCTTATATTTTCATATATTTTCTACTTAAGGTTAGATAATAAATAATTATAAAACCTTCAACACTGTTTTTATTTGCCTGCCTGTTTGCGCCCTAGCCGCAATCATGCAGGTTTGACCCTATTGATTGGTAGGTGTGGTTACACCCCTACGTAAAATTTTTATTTGCGTGGATTTCGATTTGGCTTCTTTTTTCTTTTTGCCCTTTAGTTCAAGTAGTTGAAGCTCGTTTTTGTTTTAATTTACCTACATCATGTGAAAACCGCCAAACAGTGGAATGCGCTGCCCGAGTGGGTGTTCCCCGACAGCTACAATTTGGGTGTCTTCAAGTTACGAGTGAATCGGTTTCTTCTGGGCAAGCGTGCTCCATCGTAGACCGCATCATCGCTTAACATCAGGCGAGATGGCGGCCAAACGCAGGCCTAGTAATAAATAAATAAAAAAAAAAAAACATGTCGTAAAGTATATGCTTAAAGACTATTCTCATAAAGAAATATACATTTCACTTAACTGAAAAAGTGATGATTCTAAAATTCTAATATTATTCTAATTTCACGCAAGCGAAGCTGCGGCCAAAATCTAGTCACATACAAAAATCAAGCAATGTATAGAATCCATGGTGTTATCATAGGCTTTAATTGACTACGTGAGCCATTACGAACAGTGCAGATAAGTTAAGGCAAACAGGACAGATTAGAACAGTAAGTGGCCATAATTCGGTTTAAGTAGACTAGTGTCCTCTCTCCATATAATAAATAAAGTAAAAAATAAATATAATTAAAGTAGTGTTCGGAAATAAACTAAATTATTGTATCGCCTGTTTTGGGGGTCACACCTCTATAACTCGCTGCCAATATTGTTCTTCTTCAAGTGAAAACTAATGTTGAACCTGATATCTGATGATGGATGTGTGTCGGCACTAAACGACACGTTCACCATGATTGATAACGACACCAGCGAAAACAACTCTTCAGCAAGTGATGATGACGTGGTTTCATCAATTGTTCTTACCATGCACTACTCTGTATTTGCGCTGACTCTAATTGCGTTCATATATGGAGTGACGTCATGGTGCATCATGAGGAAGTTTCGTAATTTCAATAACTTTGTGTATCTCAACGCAATCCTAGTGAATATACTACGTTTATCAACTGTGTCATGCATAATTCATAGTGATCAACATACTAACTTTAGGTTAACTCGGATCAGTGAGACATTAATCTTTTTATTTATATTCTTGTGGACAGTGTACAACCATTGGTTGTTGGTGATGTGTTATATGTTTTACGTGGACATTGTAAAAGTTTTTCATAAGGACGTCAAGTGGAAGTATCTAAAAAGCTGCCTCTTTGCCTGGGGAGTGCCTCTGATGACATTCCTCATTTGTATATTTATTATGATTTTTACTGCACAAGTATCAGAAGAAATGAAAGAAAAAGCAATTTTATTTTTCATCACCTTTTGCATTATGGTTATAAGCAACGTTTTACCTTCAGTTATAAACTTGTTAATTTTCATAAAACTGGTACATTCTCTGTTCTGGGGTTCTGACACGAGCGCTAGTATGATGACTAAAAAAGAAAGAAGCAGTGATAAATGGCGTCGCTTGTCCATAGCGACGTCAATGTTTGTGTTGAGCAACGTCATTGTTTTGACTTTTTATATATGGCAAACATGTGGTCTCACACTGACCGTACGAGCAATTACATTAGCCTTGCAAATAATAGCATTAAACTTATTTGTTCCTTCAGTTAAGAGTAATCGGCAATTATGGCATGAATTGTATGTAAATCGATTTAAAAGTAGTATTTAATGTGAAAATGAAGATCTAAACTCAATTATCTACGTATACCTACTATTAATAAAACTCAAAGTGCACTTTGTCTGTACATTCAATATTTTTCCAAAATTTCTATTCTATGGTATCGATACAGAAAAAGAAACATTTTTTTTTTAATAATTGTCTGTCTGTTTGTCTGTTTGTCTGTCCGGGCATCACTTAAAATCCCGTTGATGGATTTTGATGAGAATTTCACTGATGTGTTGCGTAAAGAGTGAAAATTTTGCTGGTACACATACCATCACGCTATTGTTCATAGGAGACGAGCAGTGGAACATTATTTCCACATACTGCGATGTGTAATCACGTAAAATTCCGTTCATGGATTTTGACGCGACTTTCACTGCTGCGTTTTTGCTGTTATATATACCATCACGCTATTGCTCATAGGAGGTGAGCAGCGTAACATTATTCCCACATATTCCACATACTGAGACGTATAAGCTTAATACGTCGGATAGGTATTATACACGACAAACTTAATACGTGAGATATGTATGTATATTGTAATAAATTGAGTACATACATTATTTAGTTGCTGCGACACAGTGCTTCCATGCGGACGGAGTCGCGGGCACTGCTAGTGATAATAATATGACTCAACATTCATCGAGCGAGTATCACAGTTGAGGTCGCTATGGATAATCACTGTTTTATGATTTAAACATTTTACTAGCTTTCTAATGAGCGCACTCCCAGTTTTTTAGCAAAATGGAAAATTTTCTCTTTGTTCATTGTGTGGTGTATGTTTAGTAGTGGACGTTAACTGGCTGTTTTTATTTATTAATTCTTTAGTCAAAAATTTGTACAGAGGCGGACTTAATGCTGTGCGTCCTGAGTGACGGCGCAACGCGCAGACGGAATGAACGTCGCATGTTCGTAACGTTTGGATATCAAAATTCAAAGCAAAATAAACGAAACACTAAACACGCGCGTACGCGTCAACTTTCCCGCGTGCTCTAAGCACAGGTATCGACGGTAAAGCCGCTCCGCAATCCGCAATACGCCCGTGCGCCGTCACTCAGGACGCACACTTAGGCATTTTCTACCAGTCGACCTTAGGGTAGGGCTGCCATAAATCTGCGGACGAATGTACTGCTCCCGCGGCCCCCGGCCTAAGTGTGAGATGGAACACAGGGGTGGTTTTAGTCAGTAAGAGTCTGACAGACCCCTCCGCCCACCCCAGGGCGGAGGACATCCATGACGATTTCCACACCACAAAAAAAAGGGCTGCCATAAATGCCGAGATGCCGACCCATTTAGAACAGAAATAGGGTAAACCATGGAATAATCAAAACTCAGATTATAGGTATTTAAGAAACTTTAATAAAAAATTGCGACGTAAACTCTTTTTAACTATGCTACATTGGTTGATGGTTCGACAATTCCTTACAGCGATTCAGTGAAAGACCTGGGTATTTATATAGACAAAGAGTTTTCGTGGGGTCCTCAGTTGCAAGAAGTAAGCCGCAAATTGTTTGCGTCAGCAGGGTCTTTACGGAGATTGCGCAATTTTCTGCCAACTGCCACTAAAACTGCGCTCGCCCAATCCCTTCTTCTCCCAATCCTTGATTACGCCGATGTCAGCTATCCTGATCTTACTGAAGTGCAGCTAGATAAGCTTGAGCGACTCCAAAACTTTTGCATCAGATTCATATTTGGTTTACGCAAATATGATCATGTTTCAGAATTTCGCATTAAGCTCAACTGGCTGCCAATCCGCCTTCGCCGGAATGCTCGTATCTTATCATTGCTTTACAGTATTCTGTTCAATCCTGCAACCCCCTTTTATCTCAAAGAACGTTTTAAGTTCCTTCATGACACTCATACTAGAGACTTAAGATCATCGGAAGATTTGAGACTTTCAATGCCCTCGCATGCTACCAAATTCTATGACAAATCGTTCACAGTCCAGGCTATACGTTTGTGGAATGCGCTGCCGATGCCAGTAAGACAAGCTCAGTCACTGGATTCTTTTAAAAAATTAGTCTAAGATCATTTCTACTCTCAACACATTTCTATTTCTTCATGATATCAATACCTCATCATCAACCTACTTTGTTTTTCCTTATCGCTTAACTATATAACATATTTATGCATATAAACAATATATATTATATATATATATATATATAATTTTTATATGTAAGTATTATGTCATTGTGTGTAGTATATAGTATATATATTTTCCAGCAGTACACCACGGACTATCCCCCCTATCTTATTCATTGTTTTCCTGTCCATCCAAAGGTTGTCTGGTAGATATCGCTATCAGCGATAAGACCGCCATTGTACCCTTCACTAAATTATTTTGTATAAGAGCTATGTTACAATTTTGGTGTACAATAAAGTATATTCTATTCTATTCTATTCTACATTCTCGGTGACACTTGTCTTTGCCCATTCATATTTTTCGGTAGATTTGACCTTTTTCAATAATTCCTTTTCCCCTTTAAGGTAATTATAATATTCTGTGCACGTCATTTTATAATTATAAACGCATTGAATGATGATTTCGATTGTGCTTACTCGGAATGAATTTCGTTCTTCAGATCGCAGACGCGACACTTCTGTAACATATTGAAACTTATAGGAGTAGCCGCACTGGCGATTTCTCGCACGCGGAAAAAAATCTGTGATTTGATGCAAATTGAACGCGAGGCGGAGCGGATTTATTTCCTCGCGAATGTTTTGTACAGCATGAAGTAGTTATGGCTATGGCCGCACTGCGGAATAAAATTCATGAAAAATATTTTGATACGTATACCACGCCGCGCCGCGCCGCCGTAGTGTTAGGTAAATTAAAAAAAATCTGTTGTTCATTTTAGACGTTTGTCTCAGCCGGGAACTGCATTGAAGTAACAAAAATCGGGCTCCACTGTACAATATACTGTATTCTGTGAATTACTTTGACCTTGAATATGATGTAAGTATGGATGAGATAATTTTTCAAAAAAAAAAAAAGGTCTTGACCTTAGTATTTTGACCTTTGACTTTGATATGACCTTGACCTTTGAGCACGATTTGGGGCAATTTTCCACGATTTCCATTTTTTTGTATGTCCTTGACCTTTTGAACCTTTGACCTTGACATTGGAGGTGACCTTGACCAAATTCTTACTTCGACACAAAATTTGACCCGCGATCCCGACCCCCCACCCTTAATACTCCCACAATCCCACCAATCCCGAATGACACTTGGAGATTTTTTCTCGGAACCTATGGGTTTCCGCAGTTTGCGGTTTTCAAAAACACACTAAAAACACCATATTCTACCCAAAAAAAATAGCTACTATATATAAGCGACGGGTCATATTGTACAGTGCTTCCAAAAATCGTACGAAATTTTATTCGCAGTGCGTACTTGGTGTAATTCGGATCACGAAATATAAAACGCGAGAAAAAAAATCTCGCGGTGAAATATCGCACAGCGGACAAGGCCTTACGCAACGGTAGCTTACAAATGACTTGCTGACTAGGACACAAGGCTTCAAACCGGGACATGTCCCGGTATATAACTGGGATGTATGGCAGCCCTACTTTAGGGTGATGCTAAGACAAAACATGGTAGGTGGATACATTGTTGTGATACGATATGATATCAAAAATAGGCATAAGGGTATTTTTTATGATGATGATGATGGACTCTGCCAATAATCAGTAATATCCTACCAGAGACGTAGACGAATAATAATTCGTAGAAAAAAAATATGTGATAGGACTATCTATAGTTTTGTAGATACCTAGTTGTACTACATAATTTTATACAATAAATAAAATTATAAAACCTTCAAAACTGTCTTAATTTTTTTGTTTTACCCTGCCTCCTTGAAAAACAAGCTACCTGTACCCTTAATTCCTTATATCTGAAGGCCAATTCTCGTAATTAAAAATGTTCAAAATATAGTTTCGATCTAGTCTCAGTCTGGTCTTAATCTCATAAATATGACAAATGGTATTCTTGTTCTTTACCAAACAACGTCAAACGTGAGATTATATTGAAATGAGATTGAAAGTTGGCTGAAGCCAAAAGGGTATTCTGGTTACATTATGTACTGAGCCATTTTGACAAGTTGGAATTCTCATTTATTTCTAGAATTTTAGTATATGACTGTTGATATCGGTATGCTATCGGTATTAGATTTTAAGTTGACTGAATTAACATTAAGTATGTCGAGATAGACTGAGATGATACTGAAACCGGACCGGACTTTAAGTGTACCAGAATACCATTTTTTAATCAATTCATAATTTAATCTCAGTTCGTTCAACCTTTTAATTACGAGAATTGGGCTTCTGTTATTGCTAGCGGGTAACACTGAGCAATGTTGACAAAGAAAGGTAGTCGTGGATATGGATCAACGCACCCGAAGTTATAAAGGCGGTGGTCTTTCGACGAAGCGGAGCATTCTGTGTTCATCAGCTGAAGAAGTCTGACCTTTTATATCTGACTAGCTTGTTGATCTTATAATAATTGTGTAAAGTATTACATTGTGATCTAGTTCATGTTACTAACACTAACCCAAATACAAGTACTCTCAGTGGTGGAGAGTCTATGTTGGTTTTATTTACTACATTTACCTTGCTCGCAATCCTGACATCTACTAGCTTTTGCCCGCGACTTCGCTCGCGTTTATTTATAATAATAAAAAAACTCTTAACATACTACTAAAGTTTCTTTAATAATATAATTCAATCCTGATTCGAAAGACACGTGCCGCCATCTATTATTGTTATTGTTGTTTTCCTCGGGAACAGTACTTTTTTTCGGGATGAAATGTACCCTATGTCCGTTTCTGTACAACTGACAACTTTTATGATAACTGTAATGGTAGAAACACCCCTAAATTATTGTTTGTTAAGACGTTGTAAAGGTAATGACATCGTACCTCGATAGATGGCGTTGGCGCGATTTTGAGTGCGCTATGGTTTCGTTACCGGCAAAATATAGGGCAAATTGATTTGTTAAATTAAAGTCAAGTGTCTCCTAGGGTTATTCATGGTTGCTTCGAAATAGTCCTCGTTGACGCTTCAAACCATACATTCTTTCTATTGTACAATTATTTGGAGCATAAGTTGAGAACAAACTAGTTTAATAACCCCATAGAGTAAGTAAGGGTTTTCATAGCATATTTCATCAAATATCGTTCCATAGGTTATCACCCCATTTGAGAATGTTGAGGTGAATTTGTGGAGTGACTAGAATGGATAAATTAGAAATGAGTATATTAGAGACAGTTTGAAAGTGGCGCCTGTGACAGAAAAGTTGAAAGGGATTATCCGATTATCTTGGTATGGGCATGTGCTGAAAAGGGACGAAAAGCATGTGACTTAGTGTTGTTGCAATAGCGATAGTTTCGCTATCGATAGTTGACCTTGAAAAAAAGTCGATAGCGCGAATAGTCCTATCGAAAATATCGAAATTCTGCAATACTATCGATACTATCGATAGTGAAAAGTAGGCGATACTATTGAACTTTGTCGTTACTATCGATTATATCGATAGTATCGAGATACGATACTATCGATAATATCAATACTATCGATAGTATCGTGTCAAAATAGTTGATACTATCGATACTATCTATGATCTATCGACGCGTTTCGATAGTATCGATAGTTTTGTTTTAGTAACTATCGACGAATTTTCGATACTATCGACTGGGCGTAAAACGACACCTGGTCGGTAACACAGCGACACAAATATACGGTATGTTTAATATTTGCGACCGTTTGAACGACACTATGGATTATTTGTGATAGATGAACTATGTATCACCAGCTATATTATACCTTATGAGCAAGCAATACTATCGTAAAATGTTCGACTATCGATAGGGCATTACTATCGATACTATCGATAGTATCGATACTATCGAAACGCACACTATCGATACTATCGATACCATCGATAGTATTTGTACTAATACTATCGATAGTATCGATACTATTGATCTTTAGCAATAGTATTACTTAATTTTATCAATCGATACTGTCGATAGTATCGTCTAGGGTCGATAGTTTCGATAGGACTATCGATAGTATGACTGATTTTCAAGGCCACGATAGTATCACGATACTATCGATAGACTATCACTATCGCAACAACACTATGGATGGAGGGGAAGAGAAAGATCAAAGAAAAGATAGATGGATTATGTAAGAGATGACATGAATGAAAAGGGAGTAAATGAATAGCGGGACGGATAATAAGGAAGAATGGAAGAAGAAAACATTTTGCGACGACCACAAGTAACTTGGAATAAGGGCTGGCAGAAGAAGAAGTTTATCACCTTGTACATTTACAAAAATATCTTGTACGTCCGTAAAAATATAGTTACTACAGTAAAAAAAGTGATACACACCGCTTGAATACTCGAAATAAGCATAAACTTGTGGTTCCTGGTTTTAGACTTTGCAAGACTAGTAAGTCTTTTTTGGGGAACAGTATTACCTAGGTTCTATAATAAAATTCCATCTTATAATACTGAATTGCCTTACATGAAATTCAAGTCTTTAGTAAAGCGTGTCTTAATGTGAAGAGCATATTAAGTACAACATAAACCAATACATTCTTCTCTCGTGTCAGCACGAGCTATACGAAAATAGCTCATGCTATGGTGAAAAGATTAGCCAGTCAGCAAGGTTGGTAGCGAGGCTGACTGCCCAGGTTGCGCCGGACGTACTCAAGTATCGTCACTCGTGGAGGCTCTTTTCATGCACCCCACCAGTACATTGAAGACAAAAATGTCTCGAATACGATTTGGCACATTGGACATTGGCACTCTATAATTGGCTGCTTAATCCTTCATGCGTACTTAAATGTTTAACATTTCACTGTAGATACTTTATTAGAAAAAGGTTATCACCATATTTCAATTCCAGGAATGGAATTTCCTTATAAAAATCCTTTCTTAGTGGATGCCTACGTTATGAAAGCAGGTCAAAATATCAAGTTTCTAACCTCATTTTTTTATACGGTCTGCCTGGCTAGCTACCACCCTCACATTAAAGTCCGGCGCTAAGCAGTTTACTGTGTTCCGTCGTGTGTATGTGAGAGCCAAAGGCGTATAGGGGAATCTCTCTATATCTCTGTTACTTGGATTCGTGTGCTCCTTCTTAGACCCTGTCTGCGCTTACCATCAGGTGCAACTAGGTACAAATGCGAACAAGTAAACGAATTAAAAAAAACTAATTTTGAAATTTTAACACTTGCTTTAAATCACTTATCAGTGATAGTGATCTTGCTTTAAATCACTTTAAGTGACCCGCGGATTATTACCCTCTTTCTGACTAACCTTGTATATGTCCTACAACCCTGCCCTGGGATCGTGAGTACCATCCAGTGACCGTATATAAATGGAGAAACTGACGTACTTACTGACTGACTGATCTATCAACAAATGAGGTTAGAAACTTGATATTTTGACCTGCTTTCATAACGTAGGCATCCACTAAGAAAGGATTTTTATAAGGAAATTCCATTCCTGGAATTGAAATATGGTGATAACCTTCTTCTAATAAAGTATCTACAGTGAAATGTTAAACATTTAAGTACGCATGAAGGATTAAGCAGCCAATTATAGAGTGCCAATGTCCAATATGCCAAATCGTATTCGAGACATTTTTGTCTTCAATGTACTGGTGGGGTGCATGAAAAGAGCCTCCACAAGTGACGATACTTGAGTACGTCCGGCGCAACCTGGGCAGTCAGCCCCGCTACCAACCTTGCTGACTGGCTAATCTTTTCACCACAGCATCAGCTATTTTCGTATAGCTCGTGCTGACACGAGAGAACAAAGAAGAGTATTGGTTTATGTTGTACTTAATATGCTCTTCACATTAAGACACGCTTTACCAAAGACTTGAATTTCATGTAAGGCAATTCAGTAATACAAGATGGAATTTTGTTATAGAACCTAATACTGTTCCCCAAAAAAGACTTACTAGTCTTGCAAAGTCTAAAACCAGGAACCACAAGTTTATGCTTATTTCGAGTATTCCAGCTGTGTGTTGTACTGTAGCTAGCTATATTTTTACGGACGTACAAGATATTTTGGTAAATGTACAAGGTGATAAACTTTTTCTTCTGCCTGCCCTTATTTCAAGTTAATTGTAGTCAGCGCAAAGTGTTTTCTTCTTCCATTCTTCCCTATCATCCGTCCCGCTATCATTTACTCCCTTTTCATTCATATCATCTCTCACACAATCCATCCATCTTTTCTTTGGTCTTCTGCTTCCCCACCATCCATCAACATTTATATTCATCACTCTCTTAGTCATATGCTTTCCGTCCCTCCTCAGCACATAAGGTGGCACATTACCAAGATAATCGGTTCTCTTTCAACTTTTCTGTCACAGGCGCCACTTTCAAACTTCTTCTAATATACTCATTTCTAACTTTATCCATTCTTGTCACTCCACAAATCCACCTCAACATTCTCAAATGAGGTGATAACCTATGGAACGATATTTGATGAAATAGGGTGGGGTATGAAAACCCTTAGCCCATGGGATTACAAACTTGTTTGTTCTCAACTTATGCTCCAAAGAATTGTAGAATAGAAAAAATGTATGGTTTGAAGCGTCAACGAGGACTATTTCGAAGTAACCATGAGTAACCCTAGGAGACACTTGACTTTACATGCTTCGTGTAAAGTTTGACATTTGATTATACGTATTTCGTGTAAACTTGGTCGAAGGCAGCCTGTTTCTTAAGCAGAAATAGGTCAAACATACGGGGTAAATGAAAACAGTTTTTTATGATTTTTGTAATTATTTATTTTTATTAAACTATGTTACACATTAGAAGGTATCTATTATCTATATTAAACTACACTCCATCACACAATATCTACATTATTCGAACTATTATTTGGCTTTACCTTAGCTAGGGTGTTACTGACTATTGGCTCATCATCAGCCCAGAAACGTTCATTACAGAATACGTACCTCACAATAAACAGACAAAGGGGGAGGGGCTCGTGGCTAATTACCAAACGCACAGATCATACGATTTGAAAGGTTAAGCTGCGCTTGTCGCGGTCTGTTCGTGGATGGGTGACCGTTCGTTACACATTGAAACCCTTCCGTGCCTCGGAGAGCTCATTAAGCTGTCGGACCCAGGTGTCATACAAATAACTATGGCAATCGTAACGGGTAGTCAGAAGCCCGAAAGTCTAACAACCGGTCTAACCTTTGGATATTGGCATTACCTAGTAACTAGGTTGCGGAGGTCTGACGGCGGTTGCTTCGTGTGCATGTATGCGCATGCAGCTGCGAATCCCGTGACCCCGGCCAAAGATCAGGAGAAGGAACACCGTAGGTTTTTAGCTGGTAAGAGTTCAGTATAACCCTTCTCCGGGCGAAGGGTACAAAAGGGGAAATTGAAAATTAAATAAATAATAAATAAACTCAGGGGAAATTGACGAGTTTGGAAAACTAAGCTCGTAATTTTTTTAAATCAGTGAATTGTTTTATCTCCCTCTACCTCTTCTATGATAATCATTGGATAAACTCCAGTGTTGAGTCATGTAATGATTGACTTTTGATATTTATAATCACTAAATACTCCTTTTTAATCTGTTCACATAAAATTCATGCCATAATTTCCGATTACTCTTTATTGAAGGAACAAATAAAGCTAATGCTATTAGTTGTATGGATGTCGTAACTGCTCGTGTGGCGATTGAAAGGTTAAATGGATTCCACCAATAAAAACTCATAACAAAGACGTTGCTCAATACAAACATTGACATCGCTATAGACAAGCGACGCCATCTATCTTTCCTTCTTTCTTTTTTAGTCATCGTACTAGCGCTCGAGTCAGAACACCAGAACAGAGAATGTACAACTTTTATGAAAATTATGAAGTTTATAATTAAAGGTAAAACTCTGCTAATAAGCATAATGCTAATGGTGATGAAGGCGACAAAATTTATTCCTTTCATTTCTTCTGGTGAAAATAAAAGTAAAACGATAATCAATATTACAATGACGAGTACAATCAGAGGCGCCCCCCAGGCAAAGAGGCAGCTTTTAAGATACTTCCTTTTGACGTCCTTATGAAAAACTTTTACAATGTCCACGTAAAACATATAACACATCACCAACAACCAATGGTTGTACACTGTTGTTAAATATGAAATAAAAATACCAAGCTCCTGGCGGATCTTACAAATCGTTGGGTTAATATGTTGATCAGTGTGAATTATAAATGACACGGTTGATAAACGTATTATATTCACTAGGATTGTGTTGAGATACACAAAGTTGTTGAAATTACGAAACTTCCTAATGATGCACCATGACGTCACTCCATATATGAACGTAGTCAGACTCAGCGCAAGCACAGAGTAGTGAAGGGTTAAAACAAATGAAGGTCGCGGCTCATCATCCCTTGTTGTACAGTTGTTTTCGCTGTTGTTGTAATCAGACATAGTGAATGTCACGTTTAGTGGTGATACACGTCCACCAAACATCATAATCAACTTAAGTTTACACTTGAAAAGGAGAAATATTAGAGGGATGACCCCAAAACAGGCGATACGATGGATACGATGATAGTTTTCAGCACTTTAGTTACTTTTTTAATAAGTTATATTAATACTAGCAAACTAGTCTATTTAAACCGAACTTTGGGCACTTACTGTTCTAATCTATCCTGTTTGCCTTAACTTATCAGCACAGTTCGTAATGGCTCTATTAGTCAATCAAAGCCTATGATAACAACTACACAATTTTATTCCAGCAATTAATGTGACAACGTGCGCCGTGTTTATTCATTGCGTAAGGGCTCATTACAGTGGATCACTAGGAAATGATGCAGCCGACGAACTGGCCAGGAGGGGATCTGGCACGGTGGCCTATGGCCCTGAAACTATAGTACCCGTCCCCTTCAACCAACTACGCAGGTGGCTCCAGGAATTTACTCACACACAGGCACAGAGCTTTTGGACTTCAGCCCCAGGCTGCAGGCAATCCAAGGAGGGCCATGCCACTCATGGATAGCAGACTGACAAGGCGCCTGCTGCGCCTGGACAGGAGCAGCCTGCGAATGGTGACTGGAACGATAACCGGACAGCGCTCTGTGCAGAGCATGTATGGGGGCTGAAGAGACGGTCGCACACGTGCTCCTGGAATGCACAGGGGTCACCCAAATACGAGAAACAACCCTTGGCGCACCGAAATCACTCGCAAATGTTCTGAGCGGACTGAGAGCCCTAATCTGCTTCTGGAAGGAGGTGGACTGGCTGGAATGATGGCCGCCATGGCCCACGTACAATGGTCCACTTAAAGGACTAAGTGCGGAAACCACATCTCCTAACATAGAAGGGCTCATTACACGGGTTCCGTCATTGACGATTTGTCATAAAACACGATACGTCATGACGGATGAACGTTCACAATGCATACGGAATCGTGTTTTATCACGATTCGGTAAAATATCCGAATTGATGTTCACATTCGTTTCGTGATTCTTAGTCTTGGATGAACTACCGAACACGACGGATCCGTCACAAAAATATCACGATTCGTGTTTATTGACGAACGTGTTTTTTAGAAGACGATACGTGATTTAAGACGTGTCCGACATATTTCACGATTCGTGATGCGTGTGAACACGGGCATGTAAAAAGAATAGCCGCAGTCAAAAAAAAAAAACGAATCGTGAAAAAAGGCGATTTGTAAAAATAAACTAATCGTCTTCGTGTGAATGAGGACTAATAGAGGAATTACTGTAGGCGGAAAATTGTGACATAAAAAGTACTGGTATGCAATAAGTACCTATTATGAATCATTCACCATACCACTGCATTGTGTAGGGAGGCGGTGGAGCAAATGCATAGCGGTGCGAAGGTGTCGCGTCAGTACAAACGCAATAGACGTTGTTGTGACCGAGTGTTTTAATGCGACAGCACTATACTTAGTTCGGCGGTACTGCAGGAAAACGATACCATACCAGCGTGCAGAGCAAAATGCTGTACTGCAAAATAACTTCACTTATACACAAGTTACTGCTACATCGCCTATCTTAGAAATATAGAGCTGCGACACAACGTTTCTGTGATATCGCGTAGCTACGAAACAATTTACTGCAATATCGCGTAGCAAAAAAAGACGTGAACAGCTTACGTACATTATGACAAGTGGTTTTAAGTCTCTTTTCACCGTTGCCGATCTATACATAATAACACAGTCTACCTATATCTTACTCCTTACAGTCGTTCAACGTAGAACATTGTCGCAGAGCAATCGTGCGGGGGGTTGCGGGGTGAAGGAGCGGAGGTTATGTCCCGAGTAGCCATACTGCATACTCGGGACATAACCTCCGCGTCTACATAATTTTGACATTTCATAGGACCTGTCAAATGTATGGGCGTTGACCCACTGTATGTAGTAAGTAGGTACACTGTGGTAATAATATGTATATCTATGGTACTGCGACTTAACGTTACTCCGACGCACGTTACTGCCATACTGCGTAGCTTGGTCACGAGACTTTAGTGATTAGTGTGGATAATAGCATTCAGATTCGTAACCGAGTGTCGTAGTAGTGTAGAAGCTACGCCATGTAGCATAATTATGCGTCCTAGTAACGTCACAAATTACTTACTACATACTTGCTACTTGCGTACGTGCTACGCGATGTAGCAGTAACGTGCGTCGTAGTTTACGTACTTTTCTGCTACATCGCGTAGCTGCAGAACACGGTGCTGCGACATAACGTTACTTACGTAGCAACTACGTAGTAAGAAGTAATTTGTGACGTTACTACGACGCAGAATTCTGCTACACGGCGTAGCTGCTACACACATTACTACGACGTTTGCGTTCAAAGCACAAACATGCAAACGAAAACAATTTTTAAGGTTTTATAATTATTTATTATATAAAATTATGTTCCATTTAAGTAGGTATCTATACCAAAATATTCTCCATCACACAATATCTTTATTATTCGTCTATATCCCAGCTAGGGTGTTACTGACTATTGGCAGGGTTCATCATCATCGTCATAATCAGCCCAGAAACGTCCACTACTTAATATCGATATCGCAATTTACAATCAAAGGGGTATTGTAAACCATGCTACAAAAAACTGGTATTACCTACGCTCATTAGAGAGCTATATTATAATTGATTTTTGATGTTCATCATTATCACAAAATACTTCTTTTTAATTTATTCACATAAAATTCGTGCCACAATTGCCGATTACTCTTAACTAAAGGAACAAATAAGGCTAACGCTATTAGTTGCAAACATAACATAAATGTTTTTATGATGAGTGAAACGTGAAATAATTCTAATATAAAAAAGTCAAAACAATGACGTCGCTCAATACAAACATTGACGTCGCTATGCAGAAGCGACGCAATTTATCTTTCCTTCTTTCTTTTTTAGTCATCACACTCGCGCTTGAGTCAGAATACCAGAACAGACAAAGTAACAGTTTTGTGAAAATCACAAAGTTTATAATCGTAGGTAAAATGGTGCTTAAAACGTAAATGCCGATGGTGATGAATAATAAAATTGTTTTTTCTGTTATTCCTTCTACTAACAATACAACAGCAACAGCACTCGATATGCAAATCACATATATCATCAGAGGTAACACCCAAGCAAATAGGCAGCTTTTTAAATACTTCCTTTTAACGTCCTTATGAAAAACTTTTACAATATCCACGTAAAACATATAACACATCACCAACAACCAATGGTTGTACACTGTTGTTAAGAATGCGAATAAAAAATCGAAAAACGCGCGGATCAGATCAATCGTTAAATTAATATGTTGATGAGTGTGAATTATGAATGACATAACTGACAAACGTAGTATATTCACTAAGATTGTGTTGAGATACACAAAGTTGTTGAAATTACGAAACTTCCTCATGATGCACCATGACGTCACTCCGTATATGAACGAACTCAGAGTCAGCGCAAGCACAGAGTAGTTTAGAATTGCAAGTCCAGGTCCAGGGTCCAAGTCATCATCACTTGCTGCAGAGCTGTTTTCGCTGTTGTCGTCATTAGACATAGCGAACGTCACTTTTAGTGGCAATACACGTCCACCAGATATCAAAATCAACATGAGTTTACACTTGAAACGGCGAAATATTAGAGGGGTGACCCCAAGACAGGATACGATAATTCAGGCCGAACGGTAGAAACTTCAGTTACTATTTTAATATGTTATAATATTAGAAAACTAGTCCATTTAAACCGAACTTTGGGCACGTACTGTTCAAATCTATCCTGTTTGTCTTATCAGCACAGTTCGTGATGACACCATTAGTCAATTTAAGCCTATGATAACGCCATCCAAGTTCATTCCGGATATGAATGTATTAAAATGCGCCGTGTTTATCGTTGTGTAATAGAGGACTTATTATGGGCGGAAAATCGTGATATAAAAAGTACTGGTATGCAATACGTACCTACTATGAATCATTCTCCATAACATTGCGTTGTGTGCGGAGGCGATGGAGCGAATGCGTAGCGGTGTGGTGTTGCGTCAGTGCAAACGCAATAGACGTTGTTGTGACAGAGTGTTTTAATGCGCCAGCGCTATACTTAGTTCGGCGGTACTGCAGGAAAACGATACCATACCAGCGTGCAGAGCAAAATAATAATATACAGGGTGTTAACGAATTCGTGTAATTCCTTCAAACCACGTGATCTACTGGTGACACAGATTAATCTTAAATGCGAATTTTTGAAAATCAACGAAAAAAAAATTTAAAAAAATACAAGATTTTCTATTTCTGAGTCATTTTAGAGTCTTGAGTTATCTGACTGCAAAGAGTGATATCGCGTTAGTCGTGCCTGCCAGCCGTGTCGCCGTGCTTTCATTAATTTAGGCGTGACATCGAAATATGCACACAAGTAAAACAA
Source organism: Amphipyra tragopoginis (assembly GCA_905220435.1). NCBI lineage: Eukaryota > Metazoa > Arthropoda > Insecta > Lepidoptera > Noctuidae > Amphipyra > Amphipyra tragopoginis. The sequence goes on from HG992017.1 coordinate 4,712,802, forward strand.
TTTTTTTCCAAAAAAAATAATTCTTTTTTTTACCGAATCTTTATGAGGTGGTTTAGATACGATCGGTAACAAAGACGCATGAAAAAAAAAGATTTTTTTATTTTAATTTTTAATCAATCTAAATCCTGTGCGGGGCCAGTCTACACCAGTAGTAGATCATGTGGTTTTAAGGAATTACACGAATTCGTTAACACCCTGTATAATAATAATCTTAATTATCAGACCAGTTCCCCAAGTGTGAGTTTTTTTCGTTAACTACTGTAGTTGCGTCACTCCAAAAATGTATGAAAATTTAGGCTGCGTCTCTAGGCGCACAGTTCATTTAACGCGCGAATATTAGTTACTGAACGGTGCGCCTAGAGGCGCAGCCTAAATTTTCATACATTTTTGGAGTGACACAACTACAGTAGTTAACGAAAATAACTCACACTTGGGGTACGGAGATCCATATCAATGTGTAAACAAACTTACCTACTAACTAAAACACTCTGTGTGCCGCCATCCAGTGACAAATTATTTGGCCATCGACCCTGCCGGCTACAGTCGCCACGAGGCTGTTGGGGCTGTCGCGCACCCGACGCCTCAGTGATGCGATTCGCAGACGTAGCAGCGAGCCGAAATCTGGAACGCGTGCGTCCGCGAACATCCCTGACGCGCTACAGAAGCGCGGCAACCCCATCATTTCCCGGAACGCATTGTTATAATTGGACTCGTAAAATGCTATACTGCAAAATAACTTTACTGAGACACATTTTACTGCTACATCGCCTGATAAATATGGTGCTGCGACACAACGTTTCTGCGATATTGCGTAGCTGCGAACGTACAACAAAATATTGCTTACTACAATATCGCGTAGCTACGAAACAATTTACTGCAATATCGCGTAGCAAAACAATAACCGAACAGCTTACGTACATGTCGGCGCTTGATCACCGTGGTCGTCGTAATTGGCGTCAATATTCATGACAACACAGTTCCGATGAATATAACACAAGATAAAGCACAGAAAATAGCACAATATATTATTAGGATAGAAGAAAAAGGACTTACTCAAAGTTCACGATGTTTATTCAACTGACGACGAACATAGAATGAATCATTTTTTTTTTCTCTTTGACTTCTGCAGGTGGTCTTAGGAGACCATTTCTACGTTACCGGGCGGTTTATTGGCGAGACCTGAGGGGTCTCCAGCCAATGGGGAGGGGGAGTAAAATACTTAACCTAAGCTAACTACTTGTACTACACTATCATCATGACTACCTGCAACAACAGCACTAAGGGCGACCCCTAGTGGAACTTGGATCTCGGCTTAGGGTATTGCTGGCGGGGGCTGGGGGAGGGGGGGGGGGGAGACAGCCAGCTGAATTATCGGTGGGACTGCGGAGTCTGAAGAGACGATCGGCTCTACGACGGGAGAGCTCGGTGGATCGTGACCGGCGGCGGTGGGACGTCGCGACGTGCCTCGTCGGCGAGGACGGTATGCCGGACGGCGCGGGCGTTGTGTATTGTGCTGGTCGATTTACTCGCCTCCTGGAGGAGGGTTATTTCGTCATCGGGTTCTAAAAGTGTGTGCCTGGGACGGCGAACTTTACTTATGAGAGAGGGACTGTAGTCGGCTGCTGCGGCGACTAGGGGGTTCGGATGGAGGGGGGAATCAATTATTACATTACAAGGGTATTTATATTAAAATCTCTAACGGATATACTCAAATCATGTCTTACTTTAAAATAAATACAACAGATTAAACTTACAACGGAAGTTACAATAATATCATCAAAACAAATACAATTTATAGTAAAATCAATGACGGAAGTAAATCAAATAAATTTCTTACTAGCTGTACCCGACATGCGTGGCAATGCACTTTTTCCTGCTTACTACCTACCTACTACCTTCATTCAGAAACAAAATCAAAATAGTAACAAAAAGTTAAAACCATTTTCATGCATGCGGTAAACAAATGAAGAATATGGACATGATGAGGTAACTGTCTTCGTTTTTTAAATATCAAAATTTTCTTTCATAAGAACTTTCTCCTGACAATTACGAAAACAACGAAAAAAAAAATTGCGAAATCGGTCCACGCGTGATGCCGTGACCAAGGGAAATAGGGATTCATTTTTATATTATAGATTAAAAATAAAATTGACATATTTAACTTAAACGGAAGATATCATAATAATACAGTTGAAATCAGGAATCATTATCATAACAAAATAACGACAGAATATAAATTATGTCAATAAATATCAAAACAATTCACTATAATTTAATACAGATACATTTTTATAAATCATTTAAAAGAAAATTAGTTTTATCATAAATAAACAGTTTTGCGCCCATATACATTATGACAAATGGTTTTAAGTATCTTATCACCGTTACCAATCTATACGTAACAATAACATATCTATCATATTGTGACTTAACGTTACTCCGAACCACGTTACTGCAATACTGCGTAGTTGCAACACTGTACGTTAATATTAATTAGTGTGGATACCAGTGGCGAAGGCTTCATACAACTCGATTCCTATCGGTTTCCCTTTCGAAATATGGCAAATACTAGTATCTATTATTTTCAATTATCATTTAAACAAATAATTGGTCCGGCTTCCCTTTTAAGAAAATTCACCCTTCGCCACTGGTGGATACTAGCGTTCCATTTCGTAACTGTGTGTCGTAGTAAAGTGTGTAGCAGCTACGCCATGTAGCATAATTCTGCGTCGTAGTAACGTAACAAATGACTTACTACATACTTGCTACATCGCGTAGCTGTAGAACACGGTGATGCAACATAACGTTACTTACGTAGCAACTATGTAGTAAGAAGTAATTTGTGATGTTACTACGACGCAGAATTCTGCTACACGGCGTAGCTGCTACACATATTACTACAACGTTTGCGTTCAGGGCAGAAACATCCAAACGAAACCAATTTTGTAAGTTTTTAAAATCAATTATTATGTAATGTTATATCTATACATATAATAAATCTGTAGACATGGCGTGTCTGTACATAGCAAATATTTTGAAAAAACCTGGTTGGGGTGTTAAACGATAACCAATAGAACCCATTTTTAACATTTTTGGAATTTTTGTCTGTTTGTCTGTTTATCTGTTTGTCTGTTTATCTGTTTATCTGTTTGTTTGTTCAAGCATCACGTAAAAACAACTGATCCAATGTTATTGACTTTTATAAATAAATATTCTGCTTATCTCCAAGTAACATATGTTTTTTGTTTCATCGCAATCGGTTCACGCAATCAAAAGTTATGAGAATTTTAAGTTTTCTAGAAGAACTTAGCATGAATACATTGTATTTGTGTATACCATTTCTTTTCAATAGATGGCGTTACGTGTATCAAATCAAGTTGTGAGGAAATATATTACAACGAATATATGTATTACTATTCTCAGTCTACGGAAGGTCTATTGAAATGCTATCCGAAGAAGGTACTAACTAAGCTTTTCTAAAAAAACGAAGATAATGTTGTTTAAAATTTATTAGGTACCTACCTATCTGTCTGAATGGCAGTGGAAGACAAATACATTCAATTTCATAAGCGAGTGTAGGTATTCTAAATTGTTAATTGTGCAAGGCAATCCGATAGATTAATTTGAAATACTCATATATTTTATTATGAATACTTAAATCAATACTTAAATACGTATTTATAAATCTATATACTATTAATAAAATTCAAAGTGCACTTTGTAATTAAATATTTTTCCAAAATTTCGATTCGGTGGTACTATACTATCGATACAGAAACTATAGGTAACATTTTTTTTTAGAATTATTGTGTCTGTTTGTCTTTCCGTCCGGACATCACGTAAAATCCCGTGGATGGATTTTGATGGGAGTTTCGCTGATGTGTTTCGTAAAAAGCGACAATTTTGCTGGTACATAATTATATAACCGAGCAGCGGAACATTATTTCCACGTACTGCGAAGTATAAACTTAATATTCGGATCGTGAAATCGTGTGAATCGATTTTGATGGGCCTGCGCTTATGCTGGTATATAAACTATCACGCTATTGCTCATAGAGAGCCGAGCAACGAAACATTATTTCCATATACTGCGTAGTATAAGCTGTAGACAGAAGTATGTGCTGCAGTGAACGGTCGCTGACTAAGTGTCCTGCGTTAAAACCTCAGTTTAAAAAATACACTTTTTGTATTTTTTTTGGAATGTTTCTATTTATTTTATTTTGTTCATTGTTGTCAGAACTATTCAAAACCTGTCGTCGCCGTTTTATTAAGTTTATTTAAGCCTTAGGTAATGCCCCAAAACACATGGCCATGAAGGGAAAGTACTATAAATATAAAAAATTGCAAACAAAGGAGGCTTCATTTTATTTTTAAAAGTAAGAAATATTGCCTTTACTGATTTTTTTGCCTGAACCGAGAATCGAAAAGGTTTCGTTACATTATCACAATAAATATCAATATTCAATTATAATCCATTTTAGCAAGGAAATGTATGGAAATAAGCAACGCGTTTTTAGTATTATTATATGGTTATATGAACCTTTATGGTCAATCAAGAAGAGCTGAAACACTACCTAAAGAAATGGTTTAAAAGATATAAGTGCCTTGGTGGGACACCTTTGTCTATTATTACCTATAATAAATGGAATACATATACACTATTATTTAGTTGCTGCGACACAATGTTGTTTTCCGAGTTCCACGCGGACGGAGTCGCGGGCACAGCTAGTTACAAATAAATAGGTATCTATATAAAAATATAGTACATCATATTCATCTTTATTATTCGTCTATATCCCAGCTATGGTGTTACTGACTATTGGCAGAGTTCATCACCATCAACATAGTCAGCCAAAAACCGTCCATTACAGAATGCTGACCTCAGCAATTTTAGTGAAAGTGAAAGGATGATGGGCAAAATTGTATGAGACGTGTCCCCCCCCTTCCAACAGATTTTTTTGATGTGTCAGGAGTTTCATAAGGATCTATGAAAAGACTAGCAACCAGTTTTAACTTCAAAATCGATGGGGTTTGGTATATACAGGGTGGTAAAGGAGGACCGGACAAATTGGTCAACATAACCAATAACAACAACACATATGTCATTAGATAGATATTGCAATATACTGCAATAATTACTATGGCGACTCATTTCAAATCGCTGTGTGAAAAAAGTTATGGCGATGTTTCGTAGGTTAGGTTATGTTAGGTCAGGTTAGGTAGTTTTTTTCTTGTATATTGTTATGTAATAAAAAACAAACAGATTGAGTAAACAGTGTTATAATTATGTACCGTCATCCACAATCACATTATAAATTGTCTGCAGAACCCCTGAAAGGACGATGCCTACCAAATCCTAAATACCACACTAGGAACCAATAACAACCACACATATATGTCATTAGATAGGTATTTTAATATACTGCAGTAACTACTATGGCGGCTCATTTCAAATCGCTGTATGAAAAAAGTTAGGGCATTTTTTCGTAAGTTAGGTTATGTTAGGTGTTTTTTTTCTTATAAATTATAATAGCAAAAAATGCAAGTAGAGTGAGTAAACAGTGTTATAATTATATGTCGTCATTCAAAATCACATCTAATAAATAGGTGATAGGTGAAATTACCTACCTTGACCTAACCTAACCTAACCTATGAAACATCGCCATAACTTTTTTCACACAGCGATTTTAAATGAGCCGCGATAGCAATTATTGCAGTATATTGCAATACCTATCTAATGACATATGTGTAGTTGTTATTGGTTCCTAGTGTAGTATTTAGGATTTGGTAGGCATCGTCTTTCAGGGGTTATGCAGACAATTTATTAATGTAATTGTGGAGGACGATATGACCTTTTACGTGAGTGGCAACAACAACTGTAAAAAGTTTCAACTCAATCGGATGAACCGTGTGAATTTTTAGTAACAATTATCCGATACGACTCGAGCGCCACCTATTGTACGTTGATGGTACTATGTCAGAAACTGTCACGTGAGTGGCAACAACAACTGTATAACGTTTCAACTCAATCGAATGAACCATGCGAATTTTTATTAACAATTATCCGATACGAATCGCGCGCCACCTATTGCACGTTGATGGTACTATGTCAGAAACTCTCGCGCAAGTGCTAACAATAACTATACTTAGTTTCAACTCAATCGGATGAACCATGCGAATTTTTATTTACAATTATCCGATACGACTCGCGCGCCACCTATTGTTCGTTGATGGTACTATGTCAGAAACTTTTGCGTGAGTGCCAACAACAACAGTACAAAGTTTCAACTCAATCGGAAGTACGATGCGAATATTCATTTAAATAAAATAATAATAATAAAAATGCGTTTTTCCCGGAATATCCCGCTCCGTTGAGGAATGTCGCCATAGGAAAAATTTATCACCCTACTAAGATGTTTCAACTGAGATACATTTCAGATCTGTTGGGGTATGGGGACGTTTTGTCCCATGGTCCTTTGACAACTTTGCTAGAAAAAACTGGTAGCAAGCTCATTAGAGAACAGGTAAAATGTTTATATCATAAAGTGGGATTAATGATAGTGACCTTTTGATACTCGTACGACGTATATTCCTGTGTAGAGTCATATTACAATTGACTTTCGATGTTCATCATTATCACTAAACACTTCTTTTTAATTTATTCACATAAAATTCATGCCACAATTGCCGATTACTCTTAACTGAAGGAACAAATAAGGGTAATGCTATTATTTGCAAACTTAATATAAATGATTTTTTGGTTTCTGAAACGCGCAATGAGTCCAATGTAAAAATAGTCAAAACAACGGCGTTGCTCAATACAAACATTGACGTCGCTATGGAGAAGCGACGCAATTTATCTTTCCTTCTTTCTTTTTTCGTCATCATACTCGTGCTCGAGTCAGAATACCAGAACAGACAAAGTAACAGTTTTAAGAAAATCACAAAGTTTATAATCGTAGGTAAAATGGTGCATGTAACTATAATGCCAGAACTGATGAAGCATAATATTGCTTGTTCTTTTATTCCTTCTAATAAATATACAACAGAAACAATAATTGACAAACAAATGACGTATATCATCAGAGGCAACCCCCAAGCAAAGAGGCAGCTTTTTAGATACTTCCTTTTAACGTCCTTTTGAAAAACTTTTACAATGTCCACGTAAAACATATAACACATCACCAACAACCAATGGTTGTACACAGATGTTAAGAATGCGAATATCACGCGGATCAAGACACTCGTTAATTTAATAAGGTGATTACTGTGAATTGTGAATGACATAATTGATACACGTAATATAATCACTAGGATTGTGTTGAGATACACATAGTTGCTGAAATTGCGAAACTTATTCATTATGCACCATGACGTCACTCCGTATATGAACGAAATTAGATTCAGCGCAAACACAGAGTAATGTACGATAAAAACAATTGATGAATGCAGGTCATCATCACTTGGTGTAGAGTTGTCGTCATCAGACATAGCGAACGTCACGTTTAGTGTCGACACACGTCTACCAGATATCGTCATACACATTAATTTACACTTGAATAAGAGAAATATTAGAGAGGTGACACCCAAAACCGTCGAGACAATAATAGTTTTAGGTCGAACGGTAAGTAATTTGTTAAGTTATATTAATATTAGCAAACTAGTCTATTTAAACCGAACTTTGGGTGCGTACTGTTCTAATCTATCCTTTTTGCCTAATCTTATCACCTTAGTTCGTGATGACTCGATTAGTCAATTAAAGCCTATGACAACAGCACCTAAGTTAACTCCGTCAATGTATGTGATGAGTGCGTGGGGGGACGGATTAAGATTACAATTCTCCTACATCGCCGGGCAAATGAGTCGTAAGAGGCGATGAACCTGCACCATAATTGTACCCGCAAAATGGCTTTGAGCTCGCCACTTGGGACTAAATACAAGAGGCGAAATGTGGGTCTACGCAGACTCCAGCAATAGGAGAACACCCCTGCTTACCCCTTCGGGGATTATAGACGTGAGTATACAAGGTGTAACATAAATAACGCACAACCTCTTAAGGGGTCACTATACTCATCATTATGAACGACTTTTACCATGGGACCAAACCTGAAATCGCAAAAAAAAAACCGCTTTTCCCTACATTTATGTTCGCATAACTCGTCAAAATGAATATGAAATATATGAATGTGATATAATTCGCCATATTCGTGAATTGAGTATATAGGTTTCTATTATAATAGGCGGAAAATTGGGATTGAAAAATTACTAACCTACTATGAATACTTCACTGCACCGTGTGTCATTGCGGTGTGTAGAGGAGAGTGAGCTTATACTGTGCAACATCGCGTAATTCAGCACGCTGCTGTGACACAAAATTACTGCAATGCATGCTACCACGAAACAACCTAGCTTCCAAACATGGTTCTGCGTAGCTGCTCACGCTACGACGTACATTACTGCTACAACGCGTAGCTGTGGAACACGTTTACGCGCCTTAACGTTACTGATGTAGCAATTATGTGGTGAGTAATTTGTGACGTTACTACGACGCTAGATACTGCTACATGACATAGCGTAGCTGCTACACACTTGGCTACGACACAAAGTTACGAATTCAAACGCTAATATGCATTAATCATACTAATATTATAATAATAAACACTTGACTCTAACAAAAATTAGCTCTTTAAGGGGTCGTCTCCACGAGCGAGAGAATCGCGGCGATATTATCGTCGTGCCACGTATTTCTAAACACTCTCTTATAACGTGTCTCCACACGGCGATTTTATCGCGGCGATAGTTAGTATTGAATTTGCTGGCACGGCGAGAATATCGCCGCGATTCACAAGCTCGTGGAGATGACGCCTAAAGCTTAATATTTCAGAAACGAATCCCTTAATCGAAAAATTGCGTTCGCAAGCCCATAATATTTTTGAAAGTCCTATCCAACAACACCCCGAATCATGGGATAGACGAGAAAAAAAAAACGATCCCCACTTTACGTCTACAGACGTACCATAGAAAAATCTTTTTATGATTTTATTGTACCACTCTGTTGGCGTGATCCATGCCAAATTATAGCTCTCTAGATCTAAGAGTCACTGAGTTAAGCTGCGGACGGACGGACAGACGGACGGACGGACGGACATGCCGAAACTCTAAGGGTTCCTAGTTGACTACGGAACCCAAAAAAATGGGTGTTTGTTTGTAAATGACGCATAAACGGTTTTTCACAAATCGTACTGTCTGGTATTCAAATTCAAAAATCATTTAAGTATATCAATCCATTTAATATTATAATAGGGAATATGCATCTAACTTTTTTTTTTCTCTTAATCAATAAAGCACATTAATATAAACCCAAGAAAAGTATTAAAAGTCAAATGTTACTATTATTTCTTGCTCAAAACAATTATTAAACTTCAACAATTTTCTTCTACAGTTCAAACGTCCTATATTGTCGCGGTCATAACGTGACGTCATAATCCAAGACACTGCTTTGTTAACATCTCTTTTTTAGCTACAAATCATTTATATAAAATTATTTATTGTGCTTTATTCAAGCAGAAATCACATTTACTAACTTAACCTCAGTGAGAAATCAAACAGTTTGCTAAGAAAAGATTATTTAAAGATTTATTCATCTGGATTTTGATGTCACTTCCGGCATTTTCGAAGACGACGCGTTTCGAGATTGCGTTCCGTTCCACGAAAAAAACGTAACATAAAACAATGAATTGTAAAATAAGTAATGAGTTATAAAATGTAAAAAAAAATGCAATCTGTGTCTTGACTCATAAACAATGTATGTCTAAATAATGAAAGAGTTTTGAATTACATGCATATTCTCTATTCACTAATAAGTATCACTAAATACTACTTTTTATTTTATTCACATAGAACTCGTGCCACAATTTCCGATTACTCTTCACTGAAGGAACAAATAAGGCTATTGCTATAATTTGCGAGCATAAAATAACTGTTTTTATGGTGGATGAAAGGCGAAAAGGATCCCAAACATAAAAAGTTAAAACTAATGCGTTGCTCAGTACAAACATTGACGTCGCTATCGACAAGCGACGCCATTTATCTTTCCTTCTTTCTTTTTTAGTCATCGTACTACCGCTCGCGTCAGAACCCCAGAACAGAGAATGTACCAGTTTTATGAAAATTATCAAATTTATAATTGAAGGTAAAATGTAACACATTGACACAATTAAAAAGGTGATGAAGATGACAATTACTTGTTCTCTTATTCCGTCTAATAATAGCACAATTAAAACGAAAACCAATATAAAAATGAGGTTCATAATCAGAGGTAACCCCCAAGCAAAGAGGCAGCTTTTTAGATACTTCCTGTTGACGTCCTTATGAAAAACTTTTACAATGTCAACGTAAAACATATAACACATCACCAACAACCAATGGTTGTACACTGCTGTTAACATTAAAAAAAAAGAACTAAGGATATCGCGGATCCGAATAATCGTTGTATTAGTATGTTGATCAGTTTGAATTAGGAATAACATAATTGATAAACGTAGTACATTCACTAGGATTGTGTTGAGATACACAAAGTTGTTGAAATTACGAAACTTCCTCATGATGCACCATGACGTCACTCCATATATGAACGTCGTCAAAGTGAGCGCAAACACAAAGTAGTGTAGAATCACAAGTGCTGGGTCCAGGTCATCATCACTTGCTGTAGAGTTGTTTTCACTGGAGTCGTTATCAGTCATGGTGAACGTCCCGTTTAGTGCCGACACACCTCCACCATCAGATATCAGCATCAATATTAGTTTACCACTTGAAGAAGAGAAATATTAGAATCCAGATATAGAGAGGTGACTCCCAAAACATGTAATACTTTCACGCCGAACGCTGTGTAGTTTGTTTATATTAATATTAGTATTATAGAGAGAGAGGAACAAACTAGTCTACTTAAATCAAATTTTGGGCAATTACTGTTCTAATCTATCCTGTTTTCCTTAACTTATCAGCACATTTGTATGATAACAGCATCCAATAGCTAATTCCGAAAATTAATGTGATAATATGCGCTGTGTGTCTATTGTGTAGTAACATTATTAACACTAAGTACCTACTGTGAATCATTCATCACTCCGTGTGACGTCAGCGCAAACGTGACAGACACTGTTGTGACCGAATGCCGTGATATCGAGTAGCTTAGTTTCGCGGTACTGCAGATAAACGTTACCGTGATAGCGTGAAGAGCAAAATGCTGTACTGCTACGTAATGATATTGAGACACATTTTACCACTACATCGCTTAGCTGCAAAATACGGTGCTGTGACATAAAGTTCCTGCGAAATTGTGTAGCAGCTACACAGAACTGCAACAAAATATTAGAAACGAAACTGAAAAAACTTGTTACTGCATTACACTATAATTACTAAATCGCAAATTGACTGTGACATAAAACTTTGTTGCCATACTGCAAAGCTGCGTCACGGTACTTTACTACGACGCACATTTTACTGCTACATCGCGGAGCTAACGAATACGGTGCTGCGATACAACGTTACTCAAGTAGCAACTATGTAGTAAGAGATTTGTCAGCTCACTACGACGACGCAGTATACTGCTACATGGCGTAGCTGCTACACAAATTACTACGACGACGCAGTATACTGCTACGTGGCGTAGCTGCTACACAAATTACTACGACGACGCAGTATACTGCTACATGGCGTAGCTGCTACACACGTTACTACGACGACGCAGTATACTGCTACATGGCGTAGCTGCGACACACGTTACTACGACGATGCCAGTATACTACTACATGGCGTAGCTGCTACACACGTTACTACGAAACACAGTTATGAATTCGAACGCCATTATCCACGCTAATAATATTATAAATGTGACTCTGTCCGTCTGTTTGTTCGTCACGATTAAACTACTAAACCAATTTTTATTAAACTTGGTACTAAGATAGCCTCAAGTCCGGAAAAGGACGCAGTAAACTTTTTATTTACTTATCACGTGAGTGAAGCCACTCTTAAATAAATTAAGAGATTTTGTATTTGCTTTAAAATTAAGTGTAATGAGTAAGTATTATGGATGTATACTTATACAAGGTTAGTCTGAAAGGGGGTACTAATCCGCAGGACACTTAAAGTATAACCACAGTCTAAAAATCATACAGTCGTCCAACGAAGACGTCTAGACAGGGCAATCGTGCGGGGTGTGAGGGGCGAGACGCGGGTAAGCCGATCCCGAACTGCGAACAAAACGATGTTAGTAGTTCGGGATATGTTATTCAGGGCTAACGCGTGTATATTTTTTGTTTATTTAAAATGGTGCATACGACGTGTGCTGTGAGTGATTGCAAGTCTTCATCTCACATAAATAAAGATCTGCGGTTTCATCAGCTTCCACGCACAGAAGAAAGGTAAATGAATCTGTTTGTTATTGTAGAGTGCAACAATTATTTTATTTGTAATGTCGTGCCACGTTGATAACGCTAATAAAATGGTCGACCGGCGCGCGGTAAAACACATGGCATCCATCTGTTTGGAAATCCTACTTATATTATAATTGTGAAAGTGTTTGTTTGTATGTTCCGTGTCAAGATGTGGACTTTTTTATTATTTACTAAGGGTGAGTTTCGAGATGGTGGACGTAATTTTTTATAATTTGATATGGGTGTCAATTTTGAGTTTAATTGGGGTGCTTGTTACGAAAAAGCCATCCTTTTTTAAATCCAAGATGGCGGACGACGTATTTTTTTTTATAATTTGATATGGGTGTCAATTTTGAGTATAATTGGGATGCTTGTTACGAAAAAGCCATCCTTTTTGGAATCCAAGATGGTGGACGACGTAATTTTTTTATAATTTGTTATGGGTGTTAATTTTGAGTATAATTGGGGTGCTGGTTACGAAAAAGGCATCCTTTTTGAAATCCAAGATGGCGGATGTCTTTTTTTTATAATATGATATGGGTGTCAATTTTGAGTATAATTGGGGTGCTTGTTACGAAAAAGCCATCCTTTTTGGAATCCAAGATGGCGGACGACGTATTTTTTTTTATAATTTGATATGGGTGTCAATTTTGAGTATAATTAGGTTGCTTGTTACGAAAAAGCCATCCTTTTTGGAATCCAAGATGGTGGACGACGTAATTTTTTTATAATTTGATATGGGTGTCAATTTTGAGTATAATTGGGGTGCTTGTTACGAAAAAGCTATCCTTTTTGGAATCCAAGATGGCGGACGACGTAATTTTTTTTATAATTTGATATGGGTGTCAATTTTGAGTATAATTGGGGTGCTGGTTACGAAAAAGGCATCCTTTTTGAAATCCAAGATGGCGGATGTCTTTTTTTAATTTTTTTACTGTCATAATATTTGAATTGTTCCTCAGCAAGCAGCAAGTTACACCTTCAATAATGATTGACTGAGTTTTGTGACTTGGTAATTTTTTCACTTGGTAATGTTTTCATTATATCAATATGTAATATTGTTTTATTATAATACTGCTATCGATATTGATCTGCAATAAATAAATAATTTTATAAATATTGTTTATTTGTGACAACCCTGGCCGATGCGTTACTGTCTATACGATGTCGGCATTTTGCACAAGATCAAAGGCGTCGTCTTACTGTATGATTTTTATACTGTGGTATAACTGATGACGGTTAAAGCAAGTGTTAAATTAAAATGTCAAAATTCGATCATTTTTATTTCCATGTAAAATAATTTTGATTTTAGTATTTTCAATAATTCTTCATCCCTTCTTTAGTTACGAATTCAGAAAATGGAGCTTAGGTGGTCATAGCTGAGGATAGATAGATTTTAGCGTATTTTTTGTGTAAGTTTTGTTCAGCTATTTCTCTATACTAAAACTTTTGGGGATAGTGGTAGAACAAAAGTTACTCATTATTATGGGTACTTTACCACCCTTTCGGATTAGTGCCCCCTTTCTGACTAACCTTGTATAAAATTCTAGATCATAAATTTTATAGTATATTATATAGTATAAATATTTAATTATAAATAATTTAATAATTGTATAGTAAATATATACAGAAATTTTACGCAAGCGAAGCGGCGAGAAAAAGCTAGTTAGATATAAATATCAAGCAATATAAAATCCGTGGCGTTATCATATTATGCTTTAATTGACTACTTGAACCATTACAAACAGTGCAGATAAGTTAAGGCAAACAGGATAGATTAGAACAGTTACTGGACAAAATTCGGATTAAATAGACTAGTTTGTTCCTATCTCCCTATAATAGAAGTATAATTAAAGTACCGTTAAGTCAGAAATCTAATTATTGTAACGCCTGTTTTGGGGGTCACACCTCTATAATTTCGCTTCCAATAATGTTCTTCTTCGTGTGTAAACTAATGTTGATAGTTGAATCTGATGGTGGAGATATCACGGCACTGAACGTGACGTTCACCATGAAAGATAACGACTCCAGCGAAAACAACTCTACACCAAGTGATGATGACCTGCATCCATCAATCGAAATTTTATACTACACTGTGTTTGCACTGACTCTGATTGCGTTTATATATGGAGTTACATCATGGTGCATCATGAGGAAGTTTCGTAATTTCAACAACTTTGTGTATCTCAACGCAATCCTAGTGAATATAATACGTTTATCAATTGTGTCATTTATAATTAATACTGATCAACATATGAACCCAACGATTGCTGTGATCAGGCAGAAGTTAACGTATTTATTTTTATTCTTGTGGACAGTGTACAACCATTGGTTGTTGGTGATGTGTTATATGTTTTACGTGGACATTGTAAAAGTTTTTCATAAGGACGTCAAAAGGAAGTATCTAAAAAGCTTCCTCTTTGCCTGGGGGTTGCCTCTGATGATTTACCTCATTTGTATATTAATTTTAGTTTGTATTAGATTATTATTACAAGGAATGATAGAAAAAGCAATTTTTCTCTTCATCACTTTTGGCATTGTAATTATAAGCTACCTTTTACCTTCATTTATAAACTTGATAATTTTCATAAAACTGGTACATTCTCTGTTCTGGGGTTCTGACGCGAGCGGTAGTACAATGACTAAAACAGAAAGAAGGAAAGATAAATGGCGTCGCTTGTCCATAGCGACGTCAGTTTTTGTATTGAGCAATGTCATTGTTTTAACTTTTTATATTTGGGAAGAATTGCGCCTTTCACTCACCATACGAATGGTTACACTATGCTTGCAAATATTAGCGATATCCTTATTTGTTCCTTTACTTAAGAGTAATCGAAAATTGTGGCATGCATTCTATTTGAATCGATTAAAAAGGAATATTTAAGATTATCCCTATACTATTATATATATTATTATATACTATACGCGGCGGCCGCGTCTGCTGGCGGTGCCACGCGCACGCACTAGGTTACTAAGTGAAACGCCTCTGACGCGCGCACTGCGCACACTCAACCTCATAGCTGAAGACGTGGATATATTTTATTGTAGTCTGAGTGAATTCACAAAGATCGCACTTTTTAAAATTTCTTACTGTTAGACGACACGTTTGGTGCAGTGGCTAAGCGATTGGCTGCTGCGCTACGGGTCGTGGGTTCGATTCCCACACGGAACAAAAATTTGTATGGCCTACAGATGGTTGTTCCGGGTCTGGGCGTTTGTTTGAGAGATTTGTGTCTGTAAACGCACCCACGATACAAGAGAAATCTTAGTGTAGGGCAACGTTTTCTTTTTTTTTAGTTTTAAATTGTAGAAATTAAGAAACCTCAATATCGAATTGGATTTAGTCTGTAAGGATATTGTTGGGAATAAATAAATAAAAAAAAATCTATACTTTTAATGTTCATTATTGATGAACATCGAAAGTCAATCATAATATGACTTAGGTGTGATTTTAGGGCCGAATACCACTGTGGAGGTCGCTTTCAGTAATCCCATTTTCTGATTTAAACGAGTGTCCGTGTTTTGGCCGAAGTATTTAGTCATTTCATTACGCCGACAACGATTCGTCGACGTAATGTTTGCCGAAGCAATGTTTTACCGAATTTTATTTCGCCGAATGATTATTAGCCACCATAATTGTTTGACCAAAAAAACCTTCCAAAATGTTGTTTTAGTCAAATACTTATTTGGCTATTATTTAATTTGCCAAATAACTATTCGCACAACATTACTTTCACACAACGGAATGTAATGTTAATTCGACTCAGCGTACCTTGACTGCACGTGGTCAGACTCTGTCCTACCACTAGAGTGTTATTCAAAAGTGTGGAGCCAGAAGCTCACGAAGAAGGTCCCTACTGGAATGAGTGCACGAGGCTGCAGCGCAGCGAGTGGGGGGAGGTGGTGAGCGAAGCGAGTCGGCGACCTCCCGAGCGTAGCGCTTGTCGAGTGTGCGAGCGAAGCGAAGTGACAAAGCGAGTCTTCTGGCGGAGCAAACCCAGAAACACTTGCATGATTGCTTGATTTCTTGCTTACTTGATGGAAAAATGAGCCATCCAACAAGTTTAAAGTGGCCAATAATGCAGTTGACTAATGAAACAGTGGCCAGCAGATTAGTCGGCGTAACAAAAAAAAGTTACAAAACCTAATTAGGGACTTTAATCATTCGGCGTTTTAATTATTCGGCGAAATGAAAAGTGGCGAAAGATTTTCGGTCAGATAAGAATCGGCTAATTATATTTTGATATTCCAACAGAGAACCGATTTAGGCCGGCTCCACACATTGGCCCCAACGTTAGTCCCAACGCTACTCGTCCAACGTGTGGATCAAGAAAATAGGATTGGCGCTAACGTTGGGACAAGCGTTGGGAGTTGGCCGAGGCGTGTCGGTTTTATCAAAGGAATCTGCGCCAACGTTCGCGATACGTACACATGTTGGCGCTTTGCTCAGTCCTGTTGCAACACGCATCGAGAGCGCGCGACGAGCGAGAATGCTATCCTCACCCTCAAAAACGCCACCCGCATGGACAAATGAAAAAGTTATCGAATTTTTAGATGTTTACGAGGCACAGCCAATAATATATTGTGACGTCATCCACCATGTTCTTTGACGTGGCTTTTTCTTTTTTTTTTAGTAAGAAATATAAATTATAATTGGCACTCAGTAATGTAAAAGCGCTTAGAGCAATTTCGATATTTTTATCGGACATCTTCACGTTGGCTTTGACGGGACAAGACTGGTATAATAGCCAACGTGTGGACGCCTCAAGAAATTAACCGACCAACGTTGGTACGAGCGTTGGCGGCAACGTGTGGTGCCGGTGTTAAACATATTATGTGTTGGAGTTAGGGCATGCAATATTTGCTCGATTTTAGTATTCGATATTTTCGAATAATGTTGCTGAACTGTTAGAAAATATTCGAGGTATTCGAGTTTTTTCTTTAGATTAGAGTAGAAACAAATATCTGCGTATATTTTAGTCATAATTCTTACTTTACCTAATCGATCTGGTAGGAGTAGGTGGCAATTCTTTAAAATAAGGATAAATAAGTTTAGTTAGCATTGTATGAAACTGAAGTCGTTGTCACGTATTTTCAGTGTATTATTAATGAAACAAGATTCAATGTAAATCTTTTTTTATTTTTTATTTAATTGTTTATTTAAATGCCTTAAACTGTCATTACAGGTCTATAATCTAATGTAATAGCCAAGTCACACACATAAAATTAAACTTAAAGCACCAAAAACATCTCAAGATCATTGTTTGTAACACAACGTAAACAATAGTACTTTTGCAAATTCACCCCAGTGACATGTAAATATATCAATTTCAACTCTCTCGATATGAATGAAACTTACAAAACTCCCATTTGTAACTTTGTAACGCCCGTGTCGTCTCCGCCACTTCACAGGTTGCGCGGCTAAGGGCCTCGTTCACCATCTCTAAGTAAAGCGTTGATTAGTTACTTCCTAGTTAGCGTTAATTGGCAAATAAAAGTTACGAGTATCTTTTGTCAATTTCACAAACAAAACTAAAGGTTCGAGTAACGACTTACTGGTTAAGTGAATGACGTAAAAAAAATACGTTACATTCATTCAATAATACGCCAATGGTACTCGTCAAACGTCCTATCCAGATGCAAGCCAGATGTCAACTGTCATTTGTGGTGTTTTTGTGTCTGGTTTAGAAAGCGTGTGATTTTAATTTGTAACTTTATGTATCTATGTTTTTTAATTAACATGGATAAAGTTAAAAGAGATAGAAGTGCAAACTTTTCTATATATGAAAGGGACATTTTGGTTAACCTTGTGCAGAAATAGCCTAATAAATAAACTAGCAAACAAATCAGTTTCGTATAGGTCCGTAAAATAATCAACACGGAATTTAAACACACGAATCCTAGGTACTGCGTCGTAGACTGTTCTAATTCATCCAACTGATGATCAATCAAGTCAAATGCATCCATTTTTGATAATAAATTTTAAAATAATCGGTGATCTCTGATGAGTTCCTACACAAAATGACAACAGACAACTTTTAACTGTAAAGTAAGCACGCTAATTGCCAGATGTGGTGGCAAGTAAGTTACGGGTCGGTTAATGTTATGATTAGTGCTACTCGAACGTCGTGAAATTCACACATGGAGTTACGGGTGACTTTAACTGGCGGTTAGCTTACTCGACCCTTTACTTGAGGATGGTGAAAGAGTAAAGTGACACAAATTGTGCCAAGTAATCGAATACGCGTTTGCGTTCGATTATTTCATGGTAGACGACAACGTATTCACGACGACGTCTGTGGTCTAGTGGTTCGAGTGTCGGACTGCTGATCACGAGGTTGCGGGTTCGATTCCCACACAACACAAATATTTATGTGGTGTTTATGTTGGTCTCGGTGTTTCTTATGTTTTGTAAGTATGTATTTGCAAAAAAAAAGTATTATAAGTATTATATCCCAATGGATATAATACAGAGCTTGTACTGTGGGTACTAGACAATTCTTGTACCCATAGTACATAGTAATTTAGGACCAGAAGGTGCTGTGTAAAAAATGTCCCAAAAATATTATTTATTATTCAAAAAACTCGAATGCCTCGAATATCTTGTCTCTTTCTACTCAAATAGTAAAATGAGGCGAATACTCGAATAATACGAATACTCGAATTGCATGCCCTAGTTAGAGTATAGATATACTCGTATATAGATACTTACTTATATGCAATATAATTTTATACAATAAATGATTATAAAACCTTATAAGCTAGTTTCATTTACCTGCATGTTTGTCCCCAGATACAACTAGCTGACGCCTGCAACTTCGCTTGCATGATCTATATAAATAAAAAGAAAGGTCCTGACTGACTGACTGATTGACTGACTCATCAACGCCCAGCCCAAACCCTTGGACCTAGAAAGCTGAAATTTTGCACAGAGGTTTTCTTTATAATGTAGACAAGGAATAAGGAAGGATTTTTCGAAATTCAACCCCTAAAGGAGTTAAATAGGGGATGAAAGTTTGTATGGAAAATCGTCACTTAACGGGTTCAAAATTTCACGCAAGCGAAGCTGCGGACCAAAGCTAGTATTAACATATACAAGATTAGTCGGAAAGGGAGTACTAATCCGCACGTCACTTAAAGTATTGTAGCGACACTGCTGACGCATAAGTTTTGAATACTCAAGCGCACCATTGATTTGCGCGGCGCAGCAGTCGTCTCCCCGCAGTCATACAGTTAGGTCGATATTATTGTGTAGTTATGTAGTTTACAATTAATCATGTATTCTGGACACTGGTACCTGTAAAGTTATATATCCTAACTTGTGACTTTCATTGAATAATCATGCAACTTCCTTCATACCCCTACAGTATCAATGATGACGGTTTTAATGCAAGTGTTAAAATTACAAAATTCGATCATTTTTATTTCCATGCAAAATAATTTCTATTTTCGTTTTTTCAAAAACTCTTCGTCCCTACTTTAGTTACGAATACAGAAAATGGAGCTTCTAGTTCGTGACCCCAAATATGACGTAAAATGTAAACACAGCTGATCATAGCTGAGGATAGATAGATTTTAGCGTATTTTATATCTCATTTTTGAACAGCTATTTCACTTTACCTATTGACTTTTGGGGAAAGTTGTAGAACAAAGGCTATTCTTTATTATGGGTACTTTAACACCCTTTCGGATTAGTGCCCCCCTTCTGACTAACCTTGTATAAAAACTATCCTGTGTCCTTTTTCAAGTTTACATTTATCTATTATTTATAATTAATATTATACTGCGATTAGTGTGAATAATTGGGGCGCATGAAAAGAGCCTCCACGAGTGACGATACTTAAGTACGTCCGGCGCACCCTGGGCAGTCAGCCCCGCTACCAACCTTGCTGACTGGCTAATCTTTTCACCACAACATGAGCTATTTTCGTATAGTTCGTGCTGACACAAGAGAAGAAGAAGTGTGAATAATAAATATAATCTTACAACTTACATCGATCCACAAGAAAAATCCATATCAACCGATTTAACCATTATAAATAGTCAAAGTCCTGTAATAATTAATGACCAAAAAAAAAATATATATACAGGGTGTTAACGAATTCGTGTAATTCCTTCAAACCACACGATCTATTAATGGTATAGACTAACCCCACACGGGATTTAGATTGATTAAAAATAAAAAATATTTTTTTCTTCCCAAATAAAAATGTTATGTGACAGAAAATTTCGATGCCTTGCATAAATTAATGAAGGTACGGTGACACAGCTGACAGGCACGACTAGCGCGATATCGCCCCACGCAGTCAGTTAACTAGGTACGCTAAAATTACTCAGATACAGAATACCATGGTTCATTTTTTGAAAACTTTTTTTTGTTTTTTGTGAAAAATCTTATGCATTGTCAATAAGTGTCACCAGTCGATCACGCGGTTTGAAGGAATTACACGAATTCGTTAACACCCTGTATATAGCGTTCGGGATCGTAACTGTGTGTCGTGGTAATGTTTGTAGTAGCTACGCCATGTAGCAGAATCCTGCATCGTAGTAACGTCACAAATTACTTCTTACTACAGAGTTGCTACGTAAGTAACGTAATGTCGTAGCATCGTGTTCCGCAGCTACGCGATGTAGCAGTAGCAGTAAACTACGACGCACGTAGCAACTATGTAGTAAGTAATCTGTGACGTCACTACGACGTAGGATTCTGCTACATGGCGTGGCTACTACACAAATGACTATGACACATAGTTGCAAATCCGAACCCTATTATCATCACTAATCACTAAAGTACCGTGACGCGGCTACGCAGTTTGGCAGTAACGTGCATGTATAGATCGACGTATAACAACGGTATCACTGTTGCTATACGGAGAAGGCAAGACGGAAAACCATTCGTATACGCATATAGGTTAAACATGTATCTGCCACCAACAATGAGACCTTGAGATTTAGCAGGGTTAACCAAAAGTCCAAAGGACTTAGCCCACTTGTTGATATTTTCAAGGTCATTATTAATGGCATCAACAGCTTCAGCGATGTCCCCTACCTTAAAGTGACGATATAGCTGCAAGTCGTCTGCATAGAGATGATAGCTAGAAGTCAGGACTTTAGTGATGGCGTTTATAAAAACGGAGAAGAGTAGAGGAGAGAGAACGCCACCCTGAGGGACACCCGCAGCCAGATCACACCACTCAGAGGAGACCTCATCTGAGCGAACGGACTGCGAGCGACCGTGAAGATAAGAATTGAACCACTCAATTACCTGTGAAGAGACATTAAGAGAGGATAGGATTCCTAAGAGGATGTCAAAATCAACTGAGTTAAAAGCACTGCTAAAGTCCAATAAAACCAATTTTTCCTTATTTATTGCGTATTAATTTTATGTTTGTTAACCTTTTCATCACAACCAATCAGAATGAAATAAACAGTGTATAAACGAATTCTTGTAGTTCCTTCAAATATACAGTGTATAAACGAATTCTTGTATTTCCTTCAAATCTCGTGATCTACTTGTGACACAGATAGATCAAGCATTGATTTTTCGAAGGACGGAGCTACAGAACTGTTCATTGAAATAGCCTCGGTACAGTTGCTCCAATTACACAAAGCACAGGTTCGTTCGTGCATGGAGTACTGCTCGCACCTTCGGGATGGCTCAGCCAAATACCAGCTTGAGGCGTTGGAGTCCATTGAGAAGCGTGCCAAGAAGCTCATCAGCAACGTCTCCCTTGTTCAGACCAAACTTCAAAGTCTTGAGCATCGGCGGGAAGTTGCTAGTCTATCGGATTTTTATCGGATACATTTCGGAGAGTGTGCTTCAGATCTGCATGATCTAATTCCCCCCTGCCCTTTTTTCTATCGGACGGCCAGAAGCACGAAAAAGCGCCATCGGTTCATGGTTGATATACCAAAAACCCAAACGAAGCGCTTTGATTCCACTTTCATTGTAAAAACCGCCAAACAGTGGAATGCGCTGCCCGAGTGGGTGTTCCCCGACAGCTACAATTTGGGTGTCTTCAACTCACGAGTAGGGTTTGGGAATTTCCGACAATTTCAAAATCCCGGGACACGAGACAGCGTACAAAATCCCGGGAATTCCCGGGACTTTGAGAATTTTAAGAACGTTTTTTGTTTTAAGTATTTTAATTGAGTTAATTTCTGGTGAAGCGTAAAAATCAACATTTATCAAACAGAAAACTAAATCTTAATAACTTTAACATTAATTTCAGTCTGAATAGTTGCTTTGTTTATTTTTTTTAATCACACACAGATTTACTTTTAAGCGGTTAAATCTTATAGTTATAAAACGAACTTAGTTAAAAATCATAATAATTCTTAATAACTTTACTATTATCTAGTAATTCTAGTATCTAATCATTGGTCATAATCACAACCACGAAGCAAATACAAAGAGGAGATGGTGTAATTCGATTTTCCTATCATACGACGCGTGATACTTTGCGGGGTGAAGGGAACGTTACACCCCGCCTACTTACGCCTACTTTCACGTTTTCCATCTAGTAGTGAATAGGAAAAACTAAACGCTTCGGGTACATCGGTAACTAATACGTGTTTCAGCTATTTCACGCTAGATGTCCTCGTAGTTGTAGTAGTATGTTACGACAGGGACGTACTTAGAATTTTTGTAACAGCCTACGGCAGAGCTGGGGCAGCAGTCTCGACATGTATCGCTATCACTTATCGACCGAAATCGGTAGTTAAGTGATAGTGATGTATCGAGTCAGTTAAACTATAGATAGGTGATTGTGTCCTCGAGTTATAGAATTGAAGTATTCAAATGCTCGCAACTCGAGTAAAGATTTCGAGTATTCATAGTAGGTACGCAAATACTGAACCGAGTACTTAAATCGCGACCTTATGTTGTTGCCGGGACCCCTCTCTTCCGAAAAATGCAGGTTGTTGTTGTGTACCTGTTTGTTTTTCTTGTGATCGCGAGAGTTTGATTGTCAAGTTGCGTTTTAAGAATTATTGGTGCTTACTTTTCCGAAAGGGTGTTAAAGTACACATAATCATGAATAACTTTTGTTCTACCAATTTCCCTAAAAGTAAATACTTTAAGAGAAATAGCTGTTCAAAAATTTCACAAAAATACGCTAAAATCTTTTCTAATTAAATCTATCCTCAGTTATAACATTGAAACATTTTAAGTCATATTTGGGGTCACCAAATAGAAGCTCCTTTTTCTGATTTCGTAACTGAAGCAGGAATGTTGAATTTTTGAAAAAACTAAAATAAAAATTCATTTCCATGCAAAATGATCGAATTTTGAAATTTTGACACTTGCTTTAAAACTGCCATTAGTGATACTATAAGTGGCTTGCGGATTAATACCCCCTTTCCAACTAACCTTGTTTATTAACATTAAAGTGACATTCGTTTCGAAGCGATTGATCTGTTAAGTGTTGGACAGTGGTAATAAGTATCGTAAATTTGCAATTTTAAATAGTTAATTGAATTGATTTAATTTTGGCCCCTAGAAATCAAAAATTGAATTTGTTTATGATTATACAGTATATCAGACAGTAAGAATATGATTTCTAATTATTTAAAATGTTTACTTTTCTTTTTATTGACTTATCAATAAAACTGATTTGTATTTTATGACCTATATTTTGTATTTATGCTTGTATTTTTGGAAGTGACAAACATTAGAGTAGTCGAATCCTATGAAGTACTTGAGTACCTGACGCAGTAATCGCATCTAGATTCGAGTCAGTGACTCGAGTTTTGAATCGATTCTCTTTTTAACGAGTACTAATTTATTCAAATACCATAAATGGCCAACTCGGCACATCACTATTTAAGTCATAATGACAACTTTTTTATTGATTTTTGTCGGAAACGTAGCGAATTCAACTGTCAAGTTTACGATTTAACGTCATTTTTGCGAAAAACTTTGCGAGCAAATTGGAAAGCCCGCAAAGTATTCATTACGATCGATAAGTTGTGCAAGAGATTTTTTATTTGAAAATAAACGTTTATCTGCTTATAAGATGTTGTAGTTGTAGCAGTAGTCTCAGGCTTTAGCGGGTATCAAAGGAGATGTTTAACAAGCTCGTA
The DNA here is from genome assembly GCA_905220435.1 of Amphipyra tragopoginis. NCBI lineage: Eukaryota > Metazoa > Arthropoda > Insecta > Lepidoptera > Noctuidae > Amphipyra > Amphipyra tragopoginis. The sequence goes on from HG992017.1 coordinate 4,737,320, forward strand.
AATAAAAAATGAAATAAAGAAATAACGTTTATTAGCAACCAAAATGAACTACGACCATCTCTTCAACGATTTTCCACGAAATCACAAGCCAGTGCCTCTGTTTATTTTATTTTATTGAGCCGTTTCAAATATTGTTCAGCTCTGCAGCAACTTCCTTCCACGCCAACTCAAAATTCACCTTTCCTTGATGAACAGTAAATCATCTTCTGGCTAAAAACGCCCGAGCATCTTATTTAGCCAGCAACGCTTCTATGTATATGGTTACTTGAAGGACGTGTTGTACGTCTACGTCTAAAACATGAATACAAACGTAAACATTATTAAGGTACAAAGTGTACAACAAACGAAATTATAGGGCGCTTTAATTAAAAGACGGTTGATGTCGGACTGCAACCGTGCCGCAGCCAATGATATTTTTTTTGTATATAATATCGTTTGCCGCTGCGGTGCGGATGTCGTGCTGTGGACGAGTGGTTGTGTTTTTTTATACAGTTGACGAGACGAGAGAGTAGTGCGTAGTCCGTACTGCCGCCGTGCGTGCACGGTACAGACAACACAAGCCGCCCGACCGCACCACTGCACCGCTCGACTGCAGTCCGACACCAACATTTTAAATTTAAAGCGCCCTTAGACTCTACAATAGGTGTTGCATTGCAGGTACCTACTTATTTTCTTATATTCTACGACAACGCACCCGTGTGCTGCCGTGAGTCGGAGTGACTATCACCCATTGTCTGTTTTGTCTAATAACTAACTAAACTATAATAATTTTCAATAATTAAAATTCACAAAAAAGAGCACATGACACATAACAAAATGACAACAAAGTGACAATTGACAAATACTGTGACATTTGCTAGTGTTGCAAGGAAAGAAACTTTTATGTCCATTTATAAGGTATTTTATACTTCAAACGATAAAGGAATATAATTTCAATGTAAAATAGGTGTTGCAATTATAGTTTTATGTAATTTATTTATATTGTTATATTTTTAAATATTTATTAGGATAAAATCATCTTTACCAATCTTCCTTAAAATTTTGGGAGATTTTTCAACAGGCATCATTTCCCTGTAAGAATACTGCACTATGAATACCGTTTTTCGTAAGCTTACCGTTCGCTATCTTATGTCGAGACTGCAGCCCCTTGTTTAAAAATTACAAAAATATTGTAAACAAAAATGTAATAAATAAGAAAAATCTTCACACAGTAATAAGTAACCACCCCGCTAAATAATTGTATTCAAGTCGATTTTTTGTTAACTGTAGATTTTAGTGAAATTTTAGTGAAAATAATTAAGAAATCATGCCTATAATGTACATACAGTACACAATTTACTACAGAAATTTATTACAGAATTATTCTTGTGTACTTTTAATTTAAAATTGAAATTCTCGAAACACAAATCGAGTTCCTACATCAAATGGATACGGCGATGGGCGATGGTCAATTTTTTTCGTACTCATAGTTTCTTGGACTGAATTACTGCTTACTGCAGTGAATAAAAAGAAACTCTGTACAAATTCCCCCTTATTAGTAGGTATAAAAGGCGGTTTAAGCCAAAACTAAGGTAAACCCAGATGTAAAATATACTCAATGTCATTTAATAAAAAACAGCTATACCGGCTATTTAAGAACCTGGGATTTTCTTAAACCATCGCTAGAAATAAGACGGATTATGTTTAAGTTGATATCGCTTAGGACGAGTGTGTGTGTGATGCGGAATAAATAAAACACAAGTATTACGAAACAATGTTGAAAAATTAAGACATAAGTAGTATTTTTTATTTCACATACATTACATACACATGGTCTATTAATTTTTTGTATCCATTTCTGTTTGAGATTATGTTCGGGTGGAAATCTGAAATACGAGTATAATCTAAATTTAATTAAATATCAAGGAACTATGCAGGCCTCGTTCACCATTATTGAATAAAAATTAAAACGTCACGTATCACCACACATCGTAATTAAATAATTGAATTCTAAGTACGGACCTGTCTATTCATATTGTTTACACTATTCCACGATAGATGGCGACCGAAATATCACGGTTTAAAATAGTGATAAAAAACAATAATACGATATTCTTGTCAACAAAAAGGCTTTTAAAAAATCTTAAATCTGTTTTAATTCATTATAATTATAAAGATAATGAATATTTCTTACGTAGTTGTTAGTTATTCATGTTATAATAGGGTGCGCCATCTTTTGTCGAGCAGTAAAACTATTGTACGAGACGTGATAACAATAGATTTTTCTAGAACGAATCTAATAAATATCGCAAAAAAATAGTTACGAGTGAAATGTGATGCCATCCATGGTACCAAAACGTTTATCTGAGTAGTTTTTACAAGATAACACACAACACTTCATCTTTTTCTTTTAAATGACAACGAAAATAATAAATAATGATAAAATGGAATGGGAGCGGGAACGTAATGTTTACAAGACGAGTGCCGACAGACTGATAGGCCACGCCCACCGTGAGGACGGAGTGGTTCTACATTGGTATCACGGTTCACAGTTGCTTATGCCATCTCCTCTTTGTATTTGCTTCGTGATCACAACATTGTTAATTCTCATAATCGCAGATTGGTTTCATAATTAAATAATCTAAATATAAATAATAAAACAGACTTATAAATCAGTCTTTTAAATAATCAACTAACACGTTAATTAGACTTCTTTGCTGATTTCATAAAATAGGCGTTTAAAACAATCAGAGCGTCAACAGTAACAATGCCGACAATCTTGTCTCGTCTCGAGTCTCGACCCGAAAGTCCCGGGACTCGAGACAGCTAAAATTACGAAAAGTCCCGGGACTTCGAGACACGAGACGTCCCGGGACCCAAACCATAGTCACGAGTGAATCGGTTTTTTCTAGGCAAGCGTGCTCCATCGTAGACCGCATCATCGCTTAACATCAGGCAAGATGGCGGTCAAACGCAGGCCTAAAATCGAATATAAAAAAACCTGGTTTTCTGTTTTTGAGTCATTTTAGCGCAGCTAGTTAACTAACTGCACGGAGCGATATCGCGCTAGTCGTGCCCGCCAGTTGTGTCGCTATACTTTTATTAATTTATGCGTGGCTTCTTTGTACAGTTTAATAATTTCTTCAGGTAATTTAAATCGTAACTAGAGTGACCGACCATACCAGATATTTTTAATTTTAATGGGCAACAGCGTTCAAAATACGGGACTTGGATTAAAATAAGGGACAACTTATTTTTATGTATCCTATCCACGAGAAATGTGGTCGGATTGCAGATTCCATTGAATGTGGATTTCCTTCGACTCAAAATTCAAAAAATTCACATAATGATTAAACTTGCTACTGGTTATAATTAAAAACATAATTGATTATTATTTATGTTTTTATTTTGTACTTAAAACGATATAAAGCGGAATTCTTACATTTCAGAGCAGTATTATGTCGAAGGTTTTTTCCGTCATGCCGTCGAAATAGAGATCCGCCGAACAAGTACATAACGAAGAAGGGTTCTGTCGAAGTAGTGTTTTTTGAAAGTGTGTGTTGTCGACGTATTTCTAGAATATACAAGGCCAGAACGCATCCATATGAAACTAATCGTGTATATTTTAGAATGCTGAAAATTAAAACTTCGTTTCTAAAATATACACAGATTTTGCGTACTGATAGCGTATACTTTAGAATGGTCCAGGTGAAAAAACGGATTCAAAACGATAGTGTCAGTTACATTTAAGAAGTACTTAACTTTTTCAAACGTGTTGTCGAAGTATGTTCTATCGGACTAATTCTAGTCGAATATTTGTTCTGTCGAAGCAATGAGTAGTCGAACTATTGTTTTTCGAAATTGGGACCGTGCCGAAATAATTAACTGTGGATAATATATTCAGTACGACACTCGTGAAAAGCTCTCGTTTATCACGTTGTATTGGTACTACATAAGAGAGCCGCTCTACTCGAAATTAGTTGTAGGCACTGAAATTAAGCCTTTGTTGGGTATATAACCCAATAAATGTTAAATTTCATGGTGTTTCTTTTATTTTAGATGCTATGTTAATTAGAAGAAATAAATGTATCTGATCGAGCCTTTCGATTAGTACAACAAAATTACAGTTTTTTTCTTTGTTTTCACATTTAGCGGGTTCGATTCCCGGTTCAGATAGGTGATTATTTAAAATTCTTTGAATGCAGTTCGTATTGTTTTTAAAATAAAAATTAAGTCTTCATTCAGTAAATTTTTCTATCTACAGTATTTAAGGTACTTTCCCTCCATGTGGCAAAGTCTTTTTTTTTTGTTCTATTTGACTTCTGACCGTCCTAGGGGACGGTTTCTACGTAACCGGGCAGTTATTAGCGAGACCTGAAGGGTCTCCAGCCAATGGGGGGGAAGTAAAATACTTAACCTAAGCTAACTACTTGTACTACACTAAATCATGACTACCTGCAACAACAGCACTAAGGGCGACCCCTAGTGGGACTCGGACCTCGGCTTAGGGCGTTGCTGGCGTGGACATAGGGGGGGGAGACAGCTTGATGAGGGCTGAATTATCGGTGTGAATGGCAAAGTCGTGGGACGCCCTGTATAATACTATCTGCGTGTTAAATCATGATAGCGCGATGTAGGAACTGTCATCTATGAGAGTTGTCGTTAATATCGCTGTAGTCGTCTACACTAGCGGTGTGTTGCGTAGTTCGCATGTGGCGTGATAGATGCCGCCACACTTACAACGAATACTGTATGAGACGATAAATTTGTAAATGGCACGCGCGCATTGCACTTTTTACAGATCAGCACTTTTCCGTTGCCTTACACGAATTATATTGTAACGCGACAGTACATAATTAGCATTCATAGTCAGCTGTACTCATTAGCGGTCATTCACATTCATATAACATTAGTCACTTGGAGGAGCTCGTGGCTAAATAATTACAGCCGCATAGACCGATCTTCCGGGTTAAGACACGCTTGCCGAGGTTGGTCTGTGGATGGGTGACCATTTACCATAGCGAGTTTCCTCCGTGCCTCGGAAAGCACGTAAAGCCGTTGGTCCCGGCTGTCATTTGTAGATTTTTGACAGTCGTTACTGTTGGTCAGAAGCCAGAAAGTCTGACAACCAGTCTTACCAAGAGTATCGTATTACCCAGTTACTGGGTTGTGGAGGTCTGATGGCAGTCGCTCCATGTAAAATACTGATATTCAGCTGCATCCGGTTCGACTGGAAGCCGACCCCAACATAGTTGGGGAAAGGCTAGGCAGATGATGATAACATTAGTCACTTGGTAGATAAGACTATTCAATAAATCAGATCTTCTTTGGCTATCAGTGACTTATCATTTAAGCAAATTAATATACAAGGTGCGTGCGACCCATTCAGCAGTGCATACAAATACACTATATCGAATCTGGAGCAAATGTTCAATTAGATGGATACTTTTCCTGTTTGTATCCAAGCTGTTTGATAAACCGATTGTACACTAGTTAGCGGTGTGGAAGTCAAACTCATAATTGATAGGTTTTTCCGGAGCAAAGTGGGAAATTCCGTATGGTTTGAAATGTCGATAAGGACTATTTTGGGGCACTGGGAATGAACCAGTTTCAATTTTACGCAATAAGTACTCGCGTAGATGGTTGGTTATTAAACTATCGCTTTGCAACAACATCCGATCAATTCGACTGTAAGACTTATTTAGTATTTTTTTATTACCTTTAACCAATTAATGATGAACTCTATCATAGTAGTATTTAAGTATGATTTGTAGTTAGTATTTACCTGATTTTATAATGGCATTTGCAAAGATAAAGATAAAAGATATTTTATTTTGCAAATATGGGTACAGTGAATGGTCATAAAGAAAAAAAAAATAGGTTCGGCCATATTTTACCCGTAGGCATGCAAAATTACATTAAAAGATTCTAATTAAAACTATCTAACATAATAAAAACAACAAAAAACAGAAACTTTACATTAAATCAACAAAAAAATACAGAAGAGTATATTGTTTTTGATATAAAATATTTGCATTTGCATTATGTCATTCATATCAAATGCAACAAAAAGAGAAGCGGGCCCAGTACACTTCCCTGAGGCACACCAAATTTACTTACTTTAAGTAAATGGGGAAATGGGGTAGATACGAAGTTTTAATTCAACTGTTTAATTTGAACAAATTGCTTTCTATGACTCACGTAACTATAAATCAAGTTGCCTTATCCCTAACTCCTTATTTCCATCTTTTGTTACAATAAACTTAATCGAATGCCTTGCCCACATTAATGGTAAATACTCGGATATAATTCATCACGTTCTCTTATTTTACATTAACATAATGAGCGTGGATGAAGGAAAAAGATGCAGGATTCGATAAGGAAACACAAACAGGATAATTTAATAATAGTTAAAATAGGTATGTTAACTCTCGAAATACGATTTAGTGACATATTTAGTTTAACCGTTTCAGATAGAACTCCTATATCTGGGGCATGGCATTTCCTCAAGCCAACTAATTAAATTAGAAATAATATTTTTGTAACACGTTGACTGAAAGTGAGTCAATGCACTTTGTGATCCGTGCATAGTGACCCTCATCATGTCGAGTAGTATTGATGATCTAGTACCATCATCAAGTTTCTACTTATCCTTACTCTACACTGTGATTGCGCTGACACTAGCCGCGTTCCTATTCGGAGTGACATCATGGTGCATCATGAAAAGATTTCGTCATTTCAACAACTATGTGAATCTCAACGCAATACTAGTAAACGTTATCTATTTGACAGTGTTTTTGATTGAGAACCATATCATCGGAAACGATATAATTAAGGATGCTTCGAGTTATGAATGGTTTGCAATAATATCCGTTTATATATGTTTGTACTTACAAAATGTGTACTACCATTGGTGGTTGGTGATGTGTTATACGTTTTACGAAGATTTTGTTAAAGTGTTTCATGGGAACATACGAAGGAGATATCTAATGAGTAGCCTCTTTGCTTGGGGTCTGCCGATAATAACGTCTCTCATCGTTACGTTTACATTTCATTTTGCGTGTATATTACCTGACATTATATATTTACAAGCACCTCTTAATTCAATGCTTCTCTATTGTATAGCAAGTGTATTTTTACCTTTAATAGTTAACCTTTTCTTGTATATACTATTTGCATATTCAGTGTGTCTTTGTTCTTACGCGAGCGCGAGCACAGGCATTACCAAGTGGTGTCACTTCTTCTTGTGTACGTTGATTTTTATATTGAACAACGTCATTTTCTTATCTAATTTTCTTACAATCCTGTTACAATATGATAAAAGCCAAAAAAAATTATTTTTAGTTTTTTTTTGTTCTTTGTGGAAAGTAATAGCAATGGATCTGTTTTTTGTTGTAATAAAGAGTAATCGGGAATTATGGTATGAATATTATAAATGTAATCATAATTCGGTTTCGGAAACGCGTAGGTATTGTAAGCCTATGTATTTAGTTATATATTTAATTATAGGTATTTATTTATTTATTTTCATGTGGTTACTAATATTAATAATTAATAATTTAAATACTTTTGATAGATAGTTTCAATGCAAACTGGCCATTAATCTACAGGGTGTAAATAAATTCGTGTAATTCCTTAAACCAAATAATCTATTACTAGTATAGATGAACCCTGCGCAGTATTTTGCTTCACAGATTGTAAAACAAGCGTTTTTTTTTGTGGTGGTACATATTTTTTCCTTACACAAATTAATGGAAGTCCGGCAAGATGGCAGGCACGGCACGCATGGTATCGCTTTGTTGAGCCCATCACTTTTTTTTTTCTTTTTTTTTTGTTACTTATTATTTCCATGCATGTTCAATCTGTGTCACCAGTATTCGATATGGTTTAATGGAATTACACGCATTCGGATACGCCCTATATGTCTCAAATCTGTTTTGTTTCCAAAGTACTTAAAGCGAAGGCTATTTAATTATGGCTAGTCTCCTATCAACATTTTCCAGTAGCGACAACCAAAGGGGGTGTATGAAAAGAGCCTCCACGAGTGACGATACTTCAGTACGTCCGGCGCACCCTGGGCAGTCAGCCTCGCTACCATCCTTGCTAACTGGCTAATCTTTTCACCACGGCATGAGCTATTCTTGTATAGCTCGTGCCGACACGAAGAAGAAGAAGAAGTAGCGACAACGATTAAGGTCCCTTATAACTAAGCCATCTAAATTAGTTTTTTGTTATTTCTGACGTTTCCAGTACTCAAACCTCAGTTGGTCCGCAAGAGTCTTTAAATCCTTATGGGAAATGGGATCGATTGGCATCATAACAAAGTTTTGTGAAAATAGCTCTTTTTCTCGCTGACTGTACTTTTTTTTCAAAATCTGTGAATGCCTTGGTTGAAATTATTCCAAAAGTTAGGGGTGGTCTTCTAAGAACGTTTTCCTGTAGCTACAATGGTTAAGGTAGTTGCCCTTCATGCCCCATCTTAAATTACCATCCTGTATATCAAGCGCGTACTAATGTCTAAAGCATATTATAGCCTAAATCACTACATCGAAGATAAAGATGTCTGACGTACGATTCCTTGCTGCACACTGCGACCCTCTGGCACCGTCTAACTGAACAAACGGACATTATTCAAATGCTTACTTATTGTAATTATTTTTATTTTATTGACTCAATAAGTACCTACGTCATTTTATCTTATTTTTTATTTCAATGTTTCCAATTTTGATTGTTTTTTTTTTCTTTGACATTTAATTTAATTTATTAGTTGCAAATATTTGCATATATTAGTTTGACATTGAATTGCAATTTTCAATTATTAATATTATTCTATTAATACCTACGCAAGGCTGTAAAATGTGAGGACCATGCAGCATTAGTGTTACACTTTCATTCTTAATATTTGACTGCCTATTGTCTATCGGTATGAGTCTGTCATGCTCACTGAAATGTCCTGCTGATGGTAGCGCTGTGCATCGGGTCGTTGAGTTTCCTGCAACATGGTTGAGCTGAGCGACGCCGATGCATGCGTCCTGCTCGTGAACCAGTGCTGTCTGTTGGGACTGGTCAGCTCGTAACTGCTATGGCAATCGTTTTAAGAGGCTAACTTTCTCATTACTTTTATGTTGTTGACTGCATGTACATTAATCTGCATTGTTTTTACATTACTACAATGAAAATTTATAAACCATTTTTTTTTAATTCGCCATGGTGTTTCTTGCCGGCTCTTCTCCAAAGGACCTACTACTTGGAACCGAGCACCTAGTGTTGACCTTTTGAAAGCACCGGTGATCTGGTCTACTTGAAATAAAAACTATTTGACTTTGACTCACATTCATAATAAAAAATAATATCAATATATTAATAATTAAACAATTTATTCATCAAAATGTCAAAGTAAAAAAAAACATTCAACAATACTAGTAATCAATCATGCAAAATGTCAAAACAAAAGTTACAAAAGAATTACAATAGCCCAGTCAATTAAGCAAAAATAAAATTGTCAATATGTAACCGAATTCTCATGTTTTATTTAAGTAATAATAACATAATCAACTTAATATTTTCTGATAAACAGCTTGTCTACCTACTTTTTATATCACCTTTGTAAAATAAATAAACATTTATTCTTAGATAAATATAATCTTAATACATTTTTCTTCGTTTTATTTCTTTAGGTTCTAGTTCCTAAAGGTGCGTACAGATTAAGTAACATGTTGTGTAACTTGTGTTATACAACACGTCCACAATATGTAACATTGTTTTTTAACATTGCAACATATAACAAATCTGTACACATTAGAATAACAATGCTATATAATCATGTTATATAACATTGTCGTTTGTCGTTCTGCAGTGCTGTTCACAATGTCGACACGAGAGGACGTTTTGCTAGCTGCTGCAGCGACTGTTGTACTTTTAAATAACAAAAGAAAAAAACGTAGATGCTGGGTTAGTCCTAGTTTATTGACATTGTTGTAAATATTAATAACGTGTTAGATAACACGTTTGTTATTATAACACGTTTTATAACATTCAGTCTCCACATTACTGAAACATGTTATACAACAACGTTTTATAACATATTATGTTACATAATATGTACGCACCTTAATATAACAACAACAGGGCAATTGCATAACGTAACCAACATCAATCATGACAGTTGATGTGTCAAAAACAATATTCATTGCGTAGTACATAGTCTCGTGTAGTGCCGGACTTAAAGAATAGCACTACTCCATCTCTTCCCGTGGGTGTCGTAAAAGGCGACTAAGGGATTCTGTAGAGGATGGGCAGCAGCGTTCTCTGAGTACTTTAACAACCATACTGCGATCGCCAACCCGCCTGCTAAGCGTAGCGATTACGGCAAATCCGCCTTTGGGGGAGGCCTATGTCCAGCAGTGGACGTCTTTCGGCTGAATGATGATGATGATGATGATGAACATAGTTGTGGAGAAGTCGGATTGTTAATACAAACGTTGCTATGGAAATGGTTGACCAGTCAAAATCAAAACTTTAACGATTACGAGTGTGTTGCGCAATTAGAATGCAGATTTTGCTTTTAGTACAGACAGCACATAAAGCTACTACAATCTGTCAAATTTCTTTAATGGATTTTCATCTTTATCGCAAAAACATTAGGTTCAAAGTTGATTGGTAAAATTTACAATTTGCACCTTTAGTAAAAATCAAATAAAAACTATTAGAGGTTATGTCTAATTATTATTTATTTATTTTACAGAGTTATACCTAAATACAAGGTTAGTCGGAAAGGGGGTACTAATCCGCAGGCCACTTAAAGTATCAGTGATGAAGATTTTAAAACAAGTGTTAAAATAAAAAAAAACGATAACTTTTTTTTCCATGAAAAATATTTTTATTTTAGTTTTTTCAAAAAATCTTCGTCCCTAAAGTTACGAATTCATTTTCTGAATTCGTAACTAAAGAGTTACGAATTCAGAAAATGGAGCTTCTAATCTGTGACCCCATATATGACCTAAAATGTAAACACAGTGATCATAGCTGAAGATGATAGATTTTAGCAAATTTTTTATGTAATCTTTGAACAACTATTTCTCTTAAACTATTGACTTTTGGGAAAAGTGGTAGAACAAAAGTTACTCATTATTATGTGTACTTTAACACCCTTTCGGATTAGTACCCCCTTTTTGACTAACCTTGTATATATGTATAAATGAAAAACATAATAAGTTACTAAACGTTGTACCTACTTAATTAATATTATATTTAAAAGGCCGATTTTGATAAAAATAAATAAAAATAATTAAATACTTTAAAAAATAAAATCCTCACGAATTGAAACGTATGTGAAACTAAAATTATGACAACGACGGTTCGATAAAACTTTACGTCGATGTATAAAGAAAAATTCATTGACGTAATTATTGAGGAAAAGACTATTCGAACCATCGTATGAGCAACGTAACGAACTTCGACGACTTATAATTTATTGAATAAAAAAATCTACAAATAGTGTTATAGGAAACAAAAAGGAATCATGTAACTGAACTTTAAAAATAATAATCCCACTTTAACCGCTAGCGGCCCGACCGACTATCCGGTTCGTCAGTGCCATTGTTTATCTATTGTGTCTATAATTACAGTACTCGATAAGTTAAAAAGGCTTAGCTTTAAAATTAAGAGTTTGCACTTTTATTTGAATACAATCTTCAAAAAAGTCTAATAATAAAGTCTTTAAAATAGTCTTTAAAAATAATAGTTAGCACTATTTAATGCCTCTAACATCAAAGCGATCACACATAGTATAAAACAAAGTCGCTTCCCGCTGTCTAACTATCCCCCTATGTATGCTTAGATCTTTGAAACTACGCAACGGATTTTGATGCGGTTTTTTTAATAGATAGAGTGATTCAAGAGGAAGGTTTTAAGCTATAAAACGTACACGTGCGAAGCCGGGGCGGGTCGCTAGTAAGAAATAAAATGACAAACAGGGGCCTAATTCTCCTAAAATAAATTGTTGCCAAACGCAATCGAACCACAACCGTCAGTCAGTTTTTGTTTTCGAAAACTTTCACAATGATTGATTTTGTTTTTTGTGTCAAACAATTCAACAGCTTTTGAAATTGAGAACTGTCTGAATGAACGGTTCGGCCTTGGTTCGGTTGTGATTTATCAAGATTTATTTTAGGAGAATTGGGCCCCTGATAGCTGTAAGGTAGGTAAGGTAAGGTTAAGTTAGAACTGTGACCACTCAACGCTAGAAATGATTCTCTTCGCTGATCACTTTCTACCATTCTTTTAATGGGTTCGTTCAGAAACAAATGGTTTTGATTGATTATAGTGCAAACGAATAACTTTTTAGCGAAAAGCATTATTTTTGAAGTGTGCCTTACCTCCGGTTTCTGAATTGAGAATTCTAGGATAAGCAGTACTTAAGTAACATTTGAGTAGGGAGTTGTCAAAAAAATTACGGATTTTAAAGCATTTTTTTGACAACTCCGTACTCAAATACTACTTAAGTATTGCTTATCCCGAGTTCTCAATTCAGAAACTGGAGGCTAAACATTTTTGTTGTAATTTTCATTAATTCTAAAGTGTTAAATACATCCCAAACAAAAATCAATTTGATTAAATGATTTTCCCCTTTTCATTATATTTCAGGAAAAACCAATGTATTCATCAGCTGTTCACGAATAATTCCTTTCATGCATGCTTATATTATCATGACACCTACGCGTTTCCGTAAGTGACCTTTGATTTAATCTATTTACATAATATTCATACCATAATTCCCGATTACTCCTTACTACAATCAAAAACAGACCTAATACTATTGCACTTAAGTAGTATATTAATGGTTCTAGAAGGATTACTATTTCACTCTTTGAATTTTCAAAAAACATCGTTACAAAAAAATCACTCAACATAATGACGTCACTTAAAATCAAAATCAATGAAGCTATATAGAAACGACGCCAGTTGTTAGTAGCTGTACTCGCGGTCGCATTAAAACAACGACACAATGAGTACAAAATTCTTATGTACATGAAAAAGTTAATTATCAAAGGTAAAATTATACTTCCCATGAAAATAAAAGCTAATATATTATGAAGTGGCCATAAGTATATTACCTCTGTCGATAAAATCACAAAATAATATGTGAACAAAAAAATTATAGTAGTTATTAAAGACACACCCCATGCAAAGAGACTGCTCTTTAGATATCTCCTTCTGATATTCCCATTAAAAACTTTAACAATGTCTACGTAAATTATATAACATATCACGACCAACCAATGGTTGTTCACTGTTTTTAAGTATATAAACATATACACAGATATAATTTGAAACCATAGATGAGTTGTTGCGTCCTTGATTATCCGACTCTCAGTGATGTGGTAGCCAACAGAAAACACTATAAATCCGACGATGTTTGCTAGAATTCCATTGATATATACATAGTTGTTGAAATTGCGAAACTTTCTCAGGATACACCATGACGTCACTCCGTATATAAACGCAGCCAGAGTCAGCACAAACACAGAGTAGTGTATGGTAAAGAAGAGAGTCATTTTCGATACTGGGTCCTGATAACTCACAATGGAGTCACGTGAGGTGATGCACTCAATGCACGGGTCACAAAGCAGATTGACTCGCTTTCAGTCTACAAGTTACAAATAATATTTCTGATTTAATTACTTGGTTTGAAGCAATACCATGTCCCGAGATACAGGAGTTGTTCCTTCAGTAAAGGTTGATGGTATAATAGCTACATCAAACGCTATGGAATAAATTAAGTACTAAAATTTTAATACACTAATTTAATAATTAATTAAATTATCCTGTTTGTCTTTCGGTTGCTAATCTTTAGCCTTCGTCATGTGTGCGTTACCACAGCAAAATAATGTCGAAAATAGTAATTTGAATCTTATAGATAATTAGTTGCCCAGCTTCTGTAATTGTTGCGCACATTTTTAAAGTTGCACTTACAGTTTTTTAGTTATTTCACAAAAACATTTCCTGCTGGGGTAACGTTACCGAATATTGAAATAAATACTAGCTATATAATTAGTTGTCTAGACGAGGTAAACGTTGCACCATATTTTGCATTTGTTATTTCTTCGGCTGCGAAGTTATTCAGGATCCCGCTAGAGTAATGTTTGTGGTTTTTCTGGATTTCTGAAACGGTTAAGCGGATTCTTATCATCTTTTGGACACGACTTTTCAACAACTATCCTCTATACACTGCTCCAGGCAACACCTGTTTTTACGTGGGTCTCAGAGGATCTATCATATGAGAGCTGAGCAACCTGAACCCCACATTCTGTAAAGAACCTGCGCCCCCTTGGTACCAAAGTGAGACGCCTCCTGCCCTAACTACACTTATGAGTTCGGATCCTGGCTATCCTCTACCGTCATGACTAAATGCGCTCCAGCCGGTCTGTTTGCTGCCGATTCTATCAAGTGGCTGTGTGGGCCATTGGCGAACACCGTAACTACAAGAAGGAACTCGCTGACTACCCCAAGGGACGTAAAGCTATCTTGCCTCTTATTCTGTAAGCATTTTATTATTGTTATGTTTATGTACTAGGTATTGAATGCTGTACATCATTCTTTATAACTGGTGTAGCAGACGTGCTCAGACAAGTTTTTTTTTTTTTTTCTATTGGACTGCTGTAGGTGGCCTTCCTACGTAACTGGGCAGTTATTGGCGAGACCCGAAGAGTCTCCAGCCAATGGGGGGGGGGGGGGGGGGGAAGTAAATACTTAACCTAAGCTAACTACTTGTACTACACTAACATCATGACTACCTGCAACAACACCACTAATGGCAACCCCTAGTGGGACTCGGACCTCGGCTTAGGGCGTTGCTGGCGTGGACATAGGGGGGGGGGGGGAGACAGCTTGATGAGGGCTGAATTATCGGTGTGACTTCGGAGTCTGAAGAGACGACCGGCTCTACGACGGGAGAGGTCGGTGGATCGTGACCGGCGGCGCGGCGGTGGGACGTCGCGACGGGCCTCGTCGGCGAGGACGGTATGCCGGACGGCGGCGGACGTTGTGTATTGTGCTGGTTGATTTACTCGCCTCCTGGAGGAGGGTTATTTCGTCATCGGGTTGTAAAAGTGTGTGGCTCAGGCAACCCTAAGGCCGACTGCTACATTACAACATGCGTCTATGAGCTTTTTCTTGAGGGTGAGAGGGAGGTTACCCTTCATTAGATATTACATTAAACAAAATAATTGTAGCCAACAGACATCAGGGACGCCGCAATGTGGTATTTGACTATTATTTTTTTATTAGAAACCTCGAAACTATCACAAAAATAATAAGCAACAGTGAAAAAACCAATGAAATATTTAATTAAATGCCCAAGTTATAAACGATTAAAAATTGTTCACAAGAGAGAGACAAGACTACTACCGTATAACGTCATACCTTAATAACTTCATAGTGACTTGACATTACTCTGTACAATATCCGTTTCTCGTGACAAGTATAGAAAATGCCCCCAAAACAAACTTAGAAAGCGTGTCTGCTCTATCGTTTCATCGATTTAACAGATTTTTCACATACAAGAAAAAAGAACGAAAAATTATTTATTGTGGACTCACACAGGCAGAAACAAAAACAATTACAAAAAGAAAAAGAGGATATTAAATTCAACTACCTGCACGAGGCCAAAAAGGGCTCCGAAGAGCCCAAACACCCATCCGATACTTGCCTCCGATAGTCGGTTCCGATAGTCTGATCAGGCTATCTGAAGGCCTCCGCGTCATACATTTGTTTGAACATGAATTACACGTACGATCAGACTATTGGATCGGATGTCAGAATCGTAAGCATCGTCCGGGCGTCGTCGTCGTCCAGAAAAAATCGGACACGAGAATCGTACATGAATTTCATGAATCCGATCAAGTAGTCGGATTCGGCTCCCGGAAGCAAGTATTGGACGTATATCGGGTGTAAAAAGACCCTTAACGATAACGAAAACCACATGTTCTATCCATCATTGAGATCATTTTTTTCTACCAGACCATACCTAGGAAACCATTGGTTTAGGAGATATTGAAGGTCAAAGTATACATAATTTTTTTTAGTTTTTTCCAAAAACGTATTATAAGTGATAATACTAAATTTTCTTCCAAACAACCTTATCAAATATTTCAATTTTTCCTCACAAATTACGCATTTGAAGTTACAAAAACGCAACGAATATCAAACGCACACGACCGCCTTGGCTCAGCTGTGTGGCCGCTGCACGCATGCAAACGCGCGGCATCGCCACAACCACACATTGCGCGCTACAAAAAAAAGCGTTTTTTTATGGCAAAAAATACAAGTCGTTTCCCAGCAATTATTTTTGGTCAGTGTAGTTTAGTTTGATGTACAGGGTGCGTAGATTTCGGCTATGTGATGGGTCTTTTTACACCCTGTATTTTGACCCAAACTCAGCATAAAGCAGCGACGTTTAAAAAAAATGTCGCAGCGCTGGTTTTCAGATAGGACCATTGTGATAGTGATACCAATAACGACACAAATAAATACATACCGTGTTCTTTCTATACTTTGTATAAAATAATGCTAAATTGTAGGAATATACAGGGTGTAAACGAATTCATGTAATTCCTTCAAACCACGTGATCTACTGATGACATAGCTTAATATTATCAATGCGAAAGTAAGTTTGTTTGTTTGTTTGTGACCTTTTCACGCCTAAACCACTGAACCGTACATCCTGAAATTTTGCATACACGTTGTCAGGTGCACAGAAACGGAAATAATTACAGTTCCCGAGGAAAACAACAATAATGTTCATAGATGGCGCCACGTGTCTTTCGAACCACGATTGAATTTTAATAATATTGAAACTTTAGTCACAGAATACATAGTACAACTTTAGTAGTGTGTTAAGAGTTTTTTTGAGCTTAATTAACGCGAGCGAAGCCGCGGGAAAAAACTAGTACTTTTTATAAAATCATGCTAAATTGTAGGAATATACAGGGTGTAAACGAATCCGTGTAATTCCTTCAAACCGCATGATCTACTGGTGACATAGATTAACCATAAATTGGAATTATTGAACATCAACTAAATGTTCATCAACTTAAAGTTCAAGAACAAATCTTGGTTTTCTATTTCTGAGCCATTTTAGAGCCTGGATTTATGTGACTGCAAAGAGTGATATCGCGTTAGCCGTGCCCGCCAGCCGTGACGCCGTGCTTTCATTAATTTATGCGTGGCATCGAAATGCATACTTAAATAAAATTATTTTATTGCAAAAAAAAACTTTTCTTTTTACTGAATCCTTAGAATTAGGTGGTTTAGATACGAAAAACAATAAAAGACGGAAGAAAAAAAAATGTAATCAAGCTAAATCCCGTGCGGGGCCTGTCTACACCAGTAGTAGATCATGTGGTTGTAAGGAATTACACGAATTCGTTTACACCCTGTATATAGGAAAAAAAACAGTATTTCCAGAATTACACATTTATTTATTATTAACAATGTAAATACTTATAATAGATGATAAGCCTGACACGAACTACTTACAAAAGCAGCAAAAAAAATGGCTTCTGTTCTGATGTTTACAATAGGCATGTTGACAGCATCAATAAATTGCAAATCTAATTAAGTACGCGTAGTTTCTCAAATTGCGAAATTTCTTTATTACCTATGCACTACGATGTCGCTCTGTATATTAACGGAGCCAGAGTTAATACAATCACAAACAACTGAATGATAAAGGGCACAGGAATATGCAGTTCTATTTCAGTCAGTACTTCGTGTGTTTTGTTATGAGACATGGTGACTACCAGGGGCTGTGCTCAGTAGGCGCGCTGATTATGCACTGTGCAAGTATCGACTAGCATCCATAAAGGAAAAATATTTATATACAAGGAAAAAGCCAATGTGGTCATTCTTTGAAAAGCATGTCAGCTGTACCTATCTAGAATAATTCGCATAGAGATGAAAATTGGTACAGACTTTGAGTACATTATTACAAATGAAATGTTAAAGGTCGCCATCGATACAACTTCTGCAAAAAAAAACTATGTTATACATCAAAAGAATCGATTATTCGTAAATATCTCTTAAACGGTAAGTGTTATTTATCGTCATAATAGTTTAAACAAAGTTATACAGGGTGGTTCAAAAGTCGTGGATCAAACGAAACAGGGCGATAGTTGGGGTTATTTGCAGTAAAAAATATCAGTGTGGCAGAGCCCTAACTTGATCTCCTTAAAATTTATGACACTAAGAGTGTTTTTTTAAAAAATATCAAAATTTGTAATAAATAGGCAATTAGAGTAAAATACCTATTTTAAAACAATAAATGGTGTTTAGTTGCTTGAAAGTGCTTTTATGACAGTGGGTACCATGATTTATGAGTATTGGCACTTTTTTCAATATCTTTTAAGTCTCATGAAAAAATATTTGTAACTTTAGAACCTTACTGTAAAAAAAAATGTTCTACCATAAAATGCTGCAAATAACCCCAACTATCGCCCTGTTTCGTTTGATCCACGACTTTTGAACCACCCTGTATAAGGTCCATCTATTAATACACGAAATATTTCAAGGGATACATCTATAGGTGGTAAAGAAGATAATTATATAAATTTAATAAAAAAACTAAGTATAAAATAAAAGTACTAATGACACGACATTTAGAAGACAATCGGTTGGTCAACGAACATTGAATCCACTTAAACTAGCTTAAAAGATAAAATACAACTTGACACCATATACCTGACCGAACAACATTCCACACAAAACTGGCTGACAAGGATAAACAAGTCTGGTAAACTATTATTACCATTAACATTACTATTGTGTCGTTCTGAAGTTTCGTGCAAAAAGCACTTGTAAAGAAAAAATATAACAAGAAAACAAAAATGCCTAGTGGCTATAATATTATACAATATCACATTAAATTAGTATAGCTGATATTACACTTGTTTCAGTTAGTATTCTTTTATTAAATAAAAGTTTAAAAATTTCATTCATCTCCACTTCATTACCATCCGTTCCTTCCTATTGTTTTGCGGGAAGGTGAGTGAATGATTTTTTTTATTTCACGGACCGTTCAAATTTGCACGAACCGGTGGAATGAACCGTTTCGTGCTTTGAACATACCTAAGCTATTTCTACTTCCACCCGATAAACACATATAGCGACCTACCTAGTGTATTTAGTACAATGTTTTTTTTTGTTTCAAGTAGACCAGATGACTGGTGCTTTCAAAAGGTCAACACTAGGTGCTCGGTTCCAAGTAGATCCTATGGAAAAGAGCTGGCAAGACACACATGGACACTCTTTGAAATAAATAACTGGTTTGACAATTTTTTTAGAGTACCTAATGGAAGAACAATGCAGATTAATGTAAGTACATACGGTTAACAACAAAAAGTAATGAGAAAATTAGCCTTTTAAAACGATTGCCAGAGCAGTTACGAGCTGACCAGTCCCAACAGACAGCACTGGTTCACGAGCAGGACACATGCATCGGCGTCGCGCATCTCAACTAGGTATGTTGCAGGAAACTCAACGAACCTATGCATGACGCCACCATCAGCAGGACATTTTAGTGAACATGACAGACTCATACCGCTTGTTTAGGCAGTCAAATATTATATGGGAACTATATTTTTTGTCAGCAAAGTTTATATTTGTCATCAACTTGCATCATCTAATTAATAGATTTATCACCACGAAATATTTTCATTCTCAGATAAATTAAAGTGTCGCCAGTTATGAATTACCAAATTAATGTCAATATGTATCTAACTTATGAGATGGGTTATCAATAAAATCGTAGTTCATTCCTTGGATAAAAATTTTGTTCTCAAAATAATAGGTTTATCCCTTAAATAATAGCTTCGTACTCAGAATGGTATATCTGTCGCCAAATAAATCGATGATCATCCCCAGATTGCGACTTGTTTTTATTTGTTATTTTGTCACCAGTGCAGTAGTTACATTTTATTTCGTTCAGTTATCAAAATAATACTATTCGTTACTAATTAAATAGTTCTGTTTATAAATTTAATGAAAAATGTATCAAAGGATCGGAGCCAAATTGGCGCGCTATGACATTATTATTTTAAGGGAGTGCCTCCGACCTCGGTAATTTGGGACACCCCGACGCGGATAGGTTAGGTTCGAAGGGGATGACGGGGGCTGGAGTGAGCGAGCAAAGCGAGCGAGCGAAGCCCCCGTCATCCCCTTCGTGTTAGGTTACTTTAAACCCTGCAGACAGAAGTAGGAGCCCCGGCTTCGTCGACTCTGCTTTGGAAACCCAAACAACCTTACAAACATCCCCTTAAGTTTTTCATTTGCAAATATGATGCTACTACTTTTGGGACTTTTATGAATTTTTGAAGTGCTATATTAAATTTTTTTAATGATCGTTTTGAATAAATTGATTATACAGTTATCAGGACAAACTTATTATAATAAATCGAAACCTGTTTATTTGATACTTGATAGTAGGGTAAGTGCACCAGTGAATGAACACTTAAGCGATTATCGAACTTCAAAAAATAATTACAATATGTTGCCTCAAAGGAATACGGGCCAAAGTTATATTATGGTATTATGAATATATTCAAAAACATATTTTCAGTTAGTTTTATGTCATAAGCTGTATGCTTTCCTAGATAATTGGCAATATGTCGAAAGATACCCTAAAATCCCAGTGAATGAACAAATTTTTCTAGTAAATGAACAAAATAAAACCAGTAAATGAACACAATTTATGTTTAAATATTAATACAAAAAAGTGGTTATTTTTGTGACAAAAGCAGTCCAAGAATCAATTAAATGAAGGCACATAAATCCTCTGCTTCTAAATCTGTAACAAACATTAATATAACCAGCATAATACGGCATTCCACTGCTGGACATAGGTATTTCCAAGAGCACGCCACTGAGCTCGATCCTCGGCTTCTCTCATCCAGCTGCTACCAGCTGCTTCGCGAAAATTGTCACTCCACCTAACCTGAGGGCATCCCACATTACGTTTGCCGATTCAGGGACTCTACTCAAGAACACGTTTAGCCCAACGGTCATGGATTCTACCGATAACATGGCCGGCCCATTGCCACCTCAGGTTACTTATGCTATGGGCTATGTCGAGTACTTTGGTTCTCTGTCGAATCACCTCGCTTCGGATTTGATACTTCAAAGAGACTCCGAGCATAGCCCTCACCATAGCCCGCTGAACGACTTTAAACTTGTGGAACATCCGTAAATGTCCACGTTTCGACTCCGTTTGTCATGACAGGCCCACTGATCAAAGACCTTAGTCTTTAGTCTCTGCGGTATAGTCAACCAGAAGACTCTAACGTAGTTTCCTAAATGCGGCTCAGCCTAGCTGTATTCTTATGTTAGTTTCCCTCTCAAAATTGATTTTACCAAACTGCAAAGTTTGCCCAAAGTAAACATATTCTCGAACAACTTCGAGAGCACAGCCTTTTGAACGTTAGCTTGGTTTTATCCAAGTTCATCCGGAGAATGATGTGTAGAGAAGAATCAGCTAGGCCGCCCAACATTTGTTACAAGTCCTGCGACGATTCACCCATAATGCATATTAAACGTGTCCTTATTCAAAAAGCATATTACAAGACTAAGGACTACGTTGACGACAAAGGTGTTTGGAAACAACTCCTTCTGCACATGTGGCTTCCCTGGTGCCTCATCAGAGTCGTATGTGTATGTCTATTAACTAACCTCATTACGATTAGTTTTTTTTTTTTATTACTATCGTTACTCTCAAGATACCTTTATCTTACTATACAGTGATTTTCTTTGTAATGTGTTTTGATGACAATTAACCATGTCAATTGTTTTATATAGTTTAGCGTCCTTTTACCTTTTGTAAATGTGAGAGCTTTGTAGACTTGCTAGATGCCTGGATACCTAGTTAATTTGTGACCATATTTTTCATTTTGTTTTTTTGTGTGGTTCCTGCTCTTAGGTCTACTTTGCTCTCTCATATCTAAGTCATAACTGTACCCACTCAAATTGTTAAAGATATGGATTTTACAAGAGTAACCATGGAGTTTCTTGCCGGCTCTTTTCCATAGGAAACGACTAATTGGAACCGTGCACCTAAATTCGACTTTTCATAAGCGCCTGTAATGGTTTATGTGAAATAAAAACTTTTGATTTTGAATGACGATGTCGTTTGTAAATCGCAAGTGTGAGATGCACTCGCGTCTATATTTATGCCGCGTTCTTTCCAGTCCAGCATCTTAAGCACATCCTCCAAAGCGTTGGTGACTAATTTCGGAAAAACAACGTCTCCTTGCTCCTTACCCCTCACCTCTCGACGAAGGCGGATCTGTTAAGTCTGCCGTTTCTGGATTTGGACGGTCATCATCTCAGTCCTTGGATATATTGCCACTCAACTTGGCATCGTTGCAGGGACTCCAGAACGGACCTGCTCGCGATGGAGTCAAAAGCCTTCTCATAGTCTACAAACGCTAAGCACAGGGGCCGATTATACTCTTTGGCCTTTTGTATAATCAGCCACACTGTGTACTTAAATGTGGTCTATGATGCCATATCCTCCTCGAAATCCGGCCCGCTCTGGTGGTTGAAGTTCGCCGAATCTTCGCGCTAGACAATTTGTAACGACTCTCAAAAACAGCTTAAAGACAAGGCTCAAAAGCATAATGGATCGATAATTCTAAAAAGGTCTTGCCGCCCTTTTTGAAGAATAGAACGACCTGGAGTTTTCTCGGGGTAGAGGATATAATTAGAAATCTCCCGAAGCTCCTTCATCACACTATTTCCTCTTGCTTTAAGGAGTTCAGTCGTAATCCCGTCCTCGTCTAGGGCTATTCTATTTTTCAGCTATTTATGAGCCGTCTTGATTTCGTCTAGGGTGATATATCCGGCAGATCTTTTGTGAAGTGGCGGGTCACAGTGGCTCTGAGATTATGGGAGTAACTACAACCAAGTCTGATCTAGCGCTCGCCGGCCGTTGCCGCGAGATGCAGCACGCTCGCTTGGCTTGCGCGCACTTTGGTCACTGTTCTAACCTAACCTTTAAAATGGACTTTAAATGGCGTAAAAATTTGCATAATAATAAAATTTAGGTTTTAAAAGGATGAAATCTACTTAGCTCAAAATGTTGTATTCGTTTATTGCTTACATCTTTATGACGAAAACTAATATTTCAACATGATGAAAAATGTTGGTTCATTCACTAGATTTGATACACCAATAAATGAACATACCTGTCCCAATACTGGCCAAAAGATCAGAAATCTATTTTTAAAGCTACTCCCAAAATATGAATCTTGTGGCATAAAAATAAAATACATTTTTCAATAAAAATATGAAATCGACGTTTGTTCAGTGAATGAACGGTCGTTCATTTACCGGATTTTAAGCGATTTTTAATTCCAATGCTGGGACACCCAATAATTTACTTAAAACTGGCTAAAATGACAACGAAATCGATTTGAGACACATAGTATAACTATCCTTTATTCGAAAAAATAAAAAATTTCTAGCAAATACTTCAATTACGGCTACAATGTAATTTCAAAAATGTTGCGTCTTACCATAGTCCTAAATTCTTGCCCGAACAAATACAGAGTTACACAACACCGACAAGTTCAAACGATCCCCATTAGGAACCGAAGAGTCACATGAAAAACAAATTTTGCCACAACAATAGAAAAACGAGTTAAAATTACGAAAAAAAATACTGCGGTGAATCGAAATATCCCAATTTCTTATTTTTTGGAAAAAACTGCGTTTTGTTCATTCACTGGGGTGTGTTCATTCAGTGGAGCACTTACCCTATATCCCGATGATTACAATGTGATTTATTATAGAATTGTTTTTATATTCTTTGCCAACTACATTTTGGCGACAGATCTACTATTTTGCCGACAAACCCTATTATTTAAGAAATTCAAAACCAATTAAATTGACGACAGCTTAAATCATACCCATATTATACAGGGTGTTAAAGAAGTCGTGTAATTCCTTCAAACCGCGTGATCTACTGGTGACACTGATTCACCCTGCATAGATTTTTTTCAGAATCAACAAAAAAAAGTTTTCAAAAAATTAACCATGGTATTCTGTATCTGAGTAATTTTAGCGTCCAAAGTTAACTGACTGCATGGAGCGATATCTCGGTAGTCGTGCCCGTCAGCTGTATCGCCGTGCCTTCATTAATTTGTGCACGGCATCGAAATTTTCTATCACATAAAAAAATATTTGGGAAAAAAAAGTATGTATTTTTATTTTTAATCAATCAAAATTCCGTGCGGGGTTAATCTATACCATTAATAGATCATGTGGTTTGAAGGAATTACACGAATTCGTTAACACCCTGTATTAAGACTTCAAGTGTAACATTATTTGCTGCATTATCCTCACATTTTACAGGTTTGCGAAGAATAAATAATAATAATACTTGATAATTAATAATTGTGAATTATAATAGAATTTTGATATTTATCACTTTCAAGACATATTCCTTGCAAATTTTTGTGCAAAAAATGCTGTCCACAGTTCTCGATTACCCCTAACTATTAGAAGATATAAGTCGATACTTATCATTTGTAAGTTAATTATAAATACTGGTATTAAGTCTGGCAATAACATTAGTGCATCCCATATGTCATTTGGTATCACTATGACGCCACTAAACACGAAAATCAACGTGGCTATGTAAAAGCGACGCCAGTTGTCAGTAGCTGTACCCGTGCTCGCGTTAGAACAACAGAACAGAGAACATACAACTTTTATGTACATGATCAAGTTCATAACAAAAGGCATCATTCCAAGTCCGTAACCGAAATAATATAATATGTTATTTCTCAAATCAGAATTCAGTCTTCGCGTTGCCATGGCAAGTAGACGCCCTCCAAATAAACCTATGATAATTGCTATCACAGGCACACCCCAAGCAAAGAGGCTACTCTTGAGATATCTCCTTCGCGTATTTACATTGAAGACTTTAACAATATCAACGTAAAACATATAACACATAACCAGCAACCAATAAGAGTGGGCTATCAGAAAATAAAAATTTAAATATGTATATGCAAGCCGAGTCCAGTAACTTTTAACTAGAAGTAAAAAAACAGGACTCAAATGTAAAAAATACGCTAAAATTATATTAATGAAAACATAATTTTTGAAATGACGAAATTTCCTTAATATGCACCATGACGTCACTCCGTATATGAGCGCAGCCAGAGTCAGCACAAACACGGTTATCCGCAAAGTTATGGCCACAATAAACATCGCTTGTGATATCTCTTCATTACTCACTGTAGAGTTGTCGGTGCGTG
The DNA here is from genome assembly GCA_905220435.1 of Amphipyra tragopoginis. Lineage (NCBI taxonomy): Eukaryota > Metazoa > Arthropoda > Insecta > Lepidoptera > Noctuidae > Amphipyra > Amphipyra tragopoginis. The sequence goes on from HG992017.1 coordinate 4,762,612, forward strand.
CAGAGTCGTTAACGCTGGTGTCGTTGTCAAACATGGTGAGTGTCGCGGGCGCAGATCCGCGCGCGCGCTGTTGTGCAGAGCCGAAACGCGTCCACACCGACACGCGCCACAAAGCAGATTGATTCAAACCCTAAACAAGAATGCAATTTATTTCAATAATATTATCATTTAAATGACCTAATAAGGCTGACGAATGCAGGCGTGACTATTTATGGCGTTCGCCAAACGTTTAAAAATAAGTTTTCCCTAACGTGTGAAATACATGATGGAAAAGTTAAGTGTCAAGAGGCGATTATTTTGTTATTTACACAGATATTGAAAAACTGTTTGCTGATATCAAAACTAGCTTGCCTATGGAATAAAATGACAATATCTTTACGAAATTAAATCGCCATTATATTTGATAATTGATTTACATTGCGCTCATACATTAAGTGTGGAAAACAATCTGTTTGGATAATTATTCCATAATTATATGTAATATTATAAAACTTTAAACTGATATTGGAACTTGGCTACTATTTCTAAGTAAATGAATTTCTTTCGCTTATAATGTGACAGTTTTGTCCCCATTATAATTCATTTTTATTTTTTTAGAATTTTGAAATACCTGCTTAGATTAGTTTTTTTTGTAATAAACTATTAGTTTCATTTACTTCCAGAAATTTCCTGGCAATTTAAAAACACAAATGGGATGATATAATTATAATCAAAAACGTAGATACAATTTTGATCATTAACATTATCATAATAATATTATTTGACGACACGTTTGGTGCAGTGGCTAAGCAATTGGCTTCTGCGCTACGGGTCGTGGGTTCGATTCCCACACGGAACAAAAATTTGTATGGCCTACAGATGGTTGTTTCGGGTCTGGGCGTTTGTTTGTGAGATTTGTGTCTGTAAACGCACCCACGATACAAGAGAAATCTTAGTGTGGGGCAACGTTTTTTTAAAAAAGAAAAAAAAAGAATATAATACAATACATCGCTAGGTTTACTTCTTTGTATTGTTTTTTTTAACTTAAAGTAATGAATTTTATAAATAAAAGTAGACGAGTAATTAGAGTTAATGTAGAACTAATCGCCTATCTAGATTTTGTTTTTTTTTTTAGTGCGTAATTTAAAAGTACATCGCTGGCTAACTGTTACAGAAGAAGTCCTTTTTTATAAAAACTAAAACGGAACAAATTGCGTATTATGCATATTTCGATAGAACAAATATAGTTGGTCAATCGCTAGGTACAGAGACATAATTATTACAACTTATCCTGTTTGTCATTACTGTTCATATTATGTAGTATCACCTTCATGGTCATTCACCTACCTACTTGCTATTTATATTTTATACTTTTTTATTGATGACAGATGGGATTCTAATTTAGACTTGGCTTTGGGAGATTGTTTTCTTGGACACCATGGTGATTTTTTGGTTACAAATATTTTCTGTATAATATATATTGATAAATGTTATAAACTGAAATTTGGAATATTTCTATGGCAGAACAGTTTTTGATATTTTACTGAAATGAAGCGTATCAAGTTAAATAAAAAGCATTTCTGGGATTTCTACGTGTTTCCCTTGGTGTTATTAACAGCTGTGGCATGTTATCCAACTGGAAAGCCAGATAAAGAAGCTGCGCCCCGATGGTAACCCCTTCTCCCTTCTTTTCACTTCGTCTCCTGCCCTACCTACACTTGTGAGATCGGCGATCGGACCTGCTGTCGTCTATGTCTACTACTATGACTACGACTAAATGCTACAGCCGGTCTGTTTGCTGCCGCCGGTTTCTGTCAGATGGCTGTGTGGGCCTTCGACGAACGCCGTGAATATAAGAAGGAACTCGCTGACTACCCCAAGGGACGTGACGCTGTCCTGCCTCTTATTCTCTAACCATTTTTATTATTGTTATTTATGTACTAGGTATTGAATGCCCTACACATTCTTTACAACTGGTGTAGCAGACGTGCTCGGGGGATCCTGGGGTCGTCTGTTACATTACATACATGTAGGAGAGGACCGCGGCTAATTAACAACCGCTCGGATCATACAATTTGCAAGGTTAATCTGCGCTTGCCGCGCTCAGTTCCTGGATGGGTGACCGTTTGTTACACATCGAGAACCCTCCTTGCCTCGAAGAGCATGTTGAACCGTCGCTCGGTCCCGGGTGTCGTACGAATACGTATGATAGTCGTTACGGGAGTCAGAAGCCCAAAAGTCTTGTGACGGTGCAGCGGTGGCGACTAGCGGGGTGCACCTATAAAAGGGCCGGCACGCTACACTTCGTGCTCTCCCTCTCTCATAAGTAAAGTTCGCCGTCCCAGGCACACACTTTTAGAACCCGATGACGAAATAACCCTCCTCCAGGAGGCGAGTAAATCGACCAGCACAATACACAACGTCCGCCGCCGTCCGGCATACCGTCCTCGCCGACGAGGCCCGTCGCGACGTCCCACCGCCGCCGGTCACGATCCACCGAGCTCTCCCGTCGTAAAGCCGATCGTCTCTTCAGACTCCGTAGTCACACCGATAATTCAGCCCTCATCAAGCTGTCTCCCCCCCCCCTATGTCCACGCCAGCAACGCCCTAAGCCGAGGTCCGAGTCCCACTAGGATTCGCCCTTAGTGCTGTTGTTGCAGGTAGTCATGATGTTAGTGTAGTACAAGTAGTTAGCTTAGGTTAAGTATTTTACTTGTGCCAGGGCTCAGGACCTTCTGCTCCAGAGCATGGCGGAGTGGTTGATCAACGTGACTGTGGTCGCCGAGCCGTATTTCATTCCGCCTAGGGATGACTGGGTGGGGGACTTGGACGGCTTGGTGGCCTTGATAATCTCGCGGGCCGCCGTTGGCTCTCCGTCCATTGTGAACGTCACTCGTGGACGGGGATACGTGGCGGCCCTTCTCGAAGACAGGGTGGCTGTGGGAGTTTATTTCTCCCCCAACCGGTCTCTCGCCGACTTCGAGGATTTCCTCGCGGGTTTGGGCGTCGTCGTCAGTCGCAGCCATCCTCACCCCGTGATCGTTTTCGGGGACTTCAACGCCAAGTCCACGGCTTGGGGTTCCCCGGCCACAGACGCGCGGGGGGAGGTGCTGGAGGAGTGGGCCCTGGAAACGGGCCTACAGATCCTCAACCGGGGTTCCGTCAACACGTGCGTGCGACAGCGGGGCGGATCCATAGTGGACATTACATTCGCTACCCCCGCTCTAGCGCGCCGTGTTCAGGGCTGGCGCGTCATGGAGGAGGTGGAGACGCTGTCGGATCACAGATATATCCGATTCGACGTCTCCGCCCAGACCTCAGGCGCCCCGGCTCAAACGGTCCCGGGCGGGATCGGTCCGCGTTGGGCGCAAAAGCGGCTGGACCGGGAGGCACTCCTGGAAGCCTCGATCGTGCAGGCCTGGGTGTCGGCACCAGACAGGCCTGTCAACATCGATGAGGAGGCGGAGTGGCTCCGGGAGGCGATGTCGCATGTCTGCGATGCGGCGATGCCTCGAGTCCAGACCGCGCCTGCCAAGCGCCAGGTGTACTGGTGGTCGCGGGACATAAAGTTCCTGCGCCACGCGTGTGTGGTAGCGCGACGCCAGTACGCCAGGCTACGCAGGAGGCGTCGCCGCACCCCGGATACGGCGGTCGTCGAGGCGGAGCTGTACGAGGGGTACAGAGAGGCGAAGATAGCCCTCCAGACTGCTATCTCGCGGGCTAAAATTGCGGCTAATGAGACACTGCTGGAGACTCTGGACCAAGACCCTTGGGGGCGCCCATACCTTATGGTACGGGGCAAACTTCGCCCGTGGGCCCCCCCACTGACCCAGAGTCTCCAACCTCAGCTTCTGGAGGGAGTGGTGAGCGCTCTGTTCCCTTCGAGGGCGGAGCATGCGCCGCCGCCTATGGTTCCGCTTTCCATGGCGCTTGACGCGGACGATGATGACGACGACGTGCCCGAAGTGACCCGGGTAGAGCTGAGAGCGGCGGTGAAAAGGCTTCAAGCTAAGAACACCGCTCCGGGGCCCGACGGCATACCTGGCCGTGCATGGGTCCTAGCTCTCAAGGCTCTCGGGCCCCGACTAAGGGGGCTCCTGAGCGCATGTTGCGAGCGGGGCCAGTTTCCGCTCCGGTGGAAAACCGGCAAGCTGGTCCTGCTCAGAAAGGAGGGGCGCCCCGCAGATTCACCATCTGCGTACCGCCCCATCGTGTTGCTGGACGAGGTGGGCAAGCTCTTCGAGAGAATAATTGCAGACCGCCTTGTCACGCACATGTCTGGGGTGGGGCCGGACCTGGTGGATAACCAGTTCGGTTTCCGCCGGGGGCGCTCCACCGTGGACGCAATCATGCGCGTGAGGGCTCAGGCGGAGGAAGCAGTCGCTCGGGGCGAGGTCGTCTTGGCGGTGTCTCTCGACATCGCCAACGCCTTCAACACCTTGCCCTGGAGTTGCATACGAGCGGCACTCGAATACCATCGGGTGCCGACCTACCTCCGTCGCATTGTCGGGGCCTACCTGACACAGAGAGCTGTCATCTACCCGGGTCGGGAAGGATGGGGTCGGCGAGAGATGTCGTGCGGTGTTCCACAGGGATCGGTCCTGGGGCCGCTCCTGTGGAACATCGGATACGACTGGGTGCTTCGCGGTGCGTTCCTCAGCGGCGTCGGCGTGATTTGTTACGCCGATGACACTTTGGTCACGGCGCGAGGGAGGACGCACCGAGAGGCAGCCATATTGGCGACAGCTGGGGTTGCGCAGGTCGTTGCAAGGATCCGGCGGTTGGGTCTCGAGGTGGCCCTGCAGAAGTCCGAGGCTCTGTGTTTCCATGGGCCCCGGAGGGGACCATCCTCGGGATCCCACATCATAGTGGGAGGCATCCGCATCGGCGTCGAGTCGACGATGAAGTACTTGGGACTCGTCCTCGACGGCCGATGGGACTTTGGGCCTCACTTTCGGCGGCTTACGCCGAAATTGATGGGCGCCGCGGCTGCGTTGTCTCGGCTGCTGACCAATCTGGGGGGACCCAATGCCTCCTGCAGGAGGCTCTATGCCGGGATCGTGCGGTCGACTGCCCCGAGGACACGGCGCTGCACACGCTGCAGGCATGTCCTGCGTGGGCGACGCAGCGCCGCGAACTAGTCGCGGCGGTCGGTGGTGACCTCTCGCTTCCGGCCGTGGTTCTGTCCATGGTCGGGAGCGAGAGTGCGTGGGAAGCCGTCGCCTCCTTCTGCGAGGAGGTGATGGCGACCAAGGAGGGAGCGGAGAGGGAGAGAGAGGCAGCTGCCACTCTCCCTTCCCGCGCTAGACGCACCGGGCGCCGGGGGGCGCGCGACGATCTCCGGCCACCGTAGTGTGTGGCCTGCGGGCGGCGGGTTAGGGGACCCGTCGCCCGACCAGTAACAGGCCCGAGAAGGCGGCGCGCTGTGTTCCGTGCGCGCCTCTCAGACGGACGTGGGGCTAGGCCCCACAGAAGAAGAGGTCCGCCAGGGGTTGGCGGACCGAGGCCTGCCGGGGTCGCGGTGCATGCAGCTGCGAATCTCGCAACCTCGGCCAAGGGTCAGGAGAAGGAACACCGTGGGTTTTTAGCCGGTAAGAGTCCGGCATACCCCTCCGCCTTCCCCGGGCGAAGGGCATCCATGAGGATTTTCCCACGAAAAAAAAAAAAAAAAAAGGTTAAGTATTTTACTTCCCCCCCCATTGGCTGGAGACCCTTCAGGTCTCGCCAATAACTGCCCGGTTACGTAGAAAGCGTCCCCTAGGACGACCTACAGCAGTCCAACAGAAAAAAAAAACTTCGTGCTCTCTCGCGCCTCAGCAGCCGCCTAGTTAAGTACTACCTACTACACCTGAAGACCCTGGACTCCTCGTATCGTATTGTCTAAAGAACCACGCCCTGTAAACTAGTCTAATTTTGTAACTATTATTAAAATATATATTGTGTGGTTAAAAGTGTTTTCCTTAATATTCTTATGTAAGTACACTCCTGCTAAACTGCTTCTGCTTCTTGCTAGATTCTGATTTTATGTGCACATGCTCGTTAAGGGTTGACTCCTCAAGCCTCTCTTAACCCGCTAAGCGTGACAGTCTGACGACCGGTCTAGCCTTAGGATATCGTCATTACCCAGTAACTGGATTGCGGAGGTCTGGTGACAGTCGCTCCGAGTCAAATACTGGTTGTAGGAATGTTTTCCTGCATTGTGACTGATGGATTATCTATACATATAAAAGGAGAAGCTGACTGACTGACTGACTGATCTATCAACGCACAGCCTAAACCGCTGGGATTAGAAAGTTGAAATTTTGACAGTAGGTTCCTTTTGTAACGTAGGCATCCACTAAGAAGGGATTTTTCGAAATTCAACCCCTAAGGGAGTTAAATAGGGGATGAAAGTTTGTATGGAAAATCGTCACTTAACGGGTTCAAAATTTCACGCAAGCGAAGCTGCGGGCGAAAGCTAGTGTTTGATAAACTCGGTGTATTTGGAAATTATTATTTTACGTACACACAAATTTTTCGCTTGATTTTTTTTTTCCTTCTGGCATTTTTCCTTTCCTTGGTTTAAAAAAAAACATGACTGTGTTTTATTCTTTTGGTAGCCAAGTTCCAATATCAGATTAAAGTTTTATAATATTACTCCAAACAGATTGTTTTTCATACTTAACGTATGAGCGCAATGTAAATCAATTATCAAACATAATGGCGATTTCATTTCGTAAAGATATTTACGTCATTTCATTCCAAAGGCAAGCTAGTTTTGATATCAGCAAACAGTTTTTCAATATCTGTGTAAATAACAAAATAATCGCCTGTTGACACTTAACTTTTCCGTCATGTATTTCACAAGTTAGGGAAAACTTATTTTTAAAAGTTTGGCGAACGCCACTTGCGGTCATGTAAAGAGCCTGCATGCGTCAGCCTTATTAGGTCATATAAATGATAATATTATTGAAATAAATTGCATTCTTATTTAGGGTTTGAATCAATCTGCTTTGTGACTCGTGTCTGTGTGGACGCGTTTCGGCTCTGCACAACAGCGCGCGCGCGGATCTGCGCCCGCGACACTCACCATGTTTGACAACGACACCAGCGTTAACGACTCTGCGCGCACCGACAACTCTACTGTGAGTGATGGAGAGATATCACAAATAGTATTTATTGTGACCATAACCGTGTTTGTGCTGACTCTAGCTGCGCTCATATACGGAGTGACGTCATGGTGCATATTAAGGAAATTTCGTCATTTCAAAAATTATGTTTTCATTAATATAATTTTAGCGTATTTTTTACACATGATTGCTGTTTTTTTTTACTTACAGAGAAAAGTAGTAACTGGTCTCGATTTGCTTATGTATGTTTAAATTTTTTATTTTCTTATGGTGCACTCTTATTGGTTGGTGGTTATGTGTTATATGTTTTACGTTGATATTGTTAAAGTCTTCAATGTAAATACGCGAAGGAGATATCTCAAGAGTAGCCTCTTTGCTTGGGGTGTGCCTGTGATAGCAATTATCACATGTTTATTTGGAGCGCGTCTACTTGACATGGCAACGCGAAGATTGGATTCTGAATTGAGAAATAGAATATTTTATTATTTCGGTTACGGACTTGCAATGATACCTTTGTTTGTGAACTTGATTATGTACGTAACAGTTGTATGTTCTCTGTTCTGTTGTTCTAACGCGAGCACGGGTACAGCTACTGACAACTGGCGTCGCTTTTACATAGCCACGTTGATTTTCGTGTTTAGTGACTTAATAATGATTCCCAATAGGGATGCAATAGTGGTATTGCCAGCCATCGCAAGTGTATTTATAAGTAACTTACAAATAATAGCTATCGACTTATATCTTCCAATAGTTAGGGGTAATCGAGAACTGTGGACAGCATTTTTTACACAAAAATTTTCAAGGAATATGTATTGAAAGTGATAAATGTCAAAATTCTATTATAACTCACAATTCATAATTATCAAGTATTAATATTATTTATTCTACGCAAAGCTGTAAAATGTGAGGATCATGCAGCAAATAATGTTACACTTGAATTCTTAATATTTGACTGCCTAATTAATGTCTATCTGTATGAGTCTGTCATACTCACTAAAATGTCCTGCTGATGGTGGCGTCATACATCGGTTCGTTGAGTTTCCTGCAACATAGTTGAGATGTGCGACGCCGATGTATGTGTCCTGCTCGTGAACCAGTGCTGTCTGTTGGGACTGGTCAGCTCGTAACTGCTATGGCAATCGTTTTAAAAGGCTAATTTTCTCATTACTTTTTATGTTGTTAACCGTATGTACATTAATCTGCATTGTTCTTACATTATTCTAAAAAATATTGTCAAACCAGTTATTTGTTTCAAAGAGTGTCCATGGAGTGTCTTGCCAGCTCTTTTCCATAGGATCTACTACTTGGAACCGAGCACCTAGTGTTGATCTTTTGAAAGCACAAGTAATCTGGTCTACTTGAATAAAAAAGAACATTGTACTAAATACTCGTACACTAGGTAGGTCGCTATATATGTTTATCGGATGGAAGTAGAAAAAGATTGTGTGTGTTCGGTTAGGTATGTTCAAATTTGCACGAAACGTTTCGTTCCATCGTTTCGTGCAAATTTGAATGATCCGTGAAATAAAAAAATCATTCACTCACCTTCCCGCAAAACAATAGGAAGGAACGGATGGTAATGAAGTGGAGATGAATGAAATTTTTAAACCTTTTATCTAATAAAAGAATACTAACTGAAACAAGTGTAATATTAGCTATACTAATTTTAATGTGATGTTATATCTTAATATTATATCGACTAGGCATTTTCTTTTCGTGTTATTTTTTTTCTTTACAAATACTTTTTGCACGAAACTTTGGATCGACACAATAGTAATGTTAATGGTAATAAAAGTTCAACAGACTTGTTTATCCTTGTGAGCCACTTTCGTGTAGAATGTTGTTCGGTCAAGTATGTGGTGTTAAGTTGTAATTTATCTTTTAAGCTAGTTTAAGTGGATTCAATGTTCGTTGATCAACCGATTGCCTTCTAAATTTTGTGTCATTAGTACTTTTATTTAATTTTTTTATACGCACTTGTGCACTCTTATAATGATACATTTTATAAAAAGAACATGTTTGTCGAAATGGCAGGGACCAGGGGCCCAATTCTCCTAAAATAAATTGTTGCCAAACGCAATCGAACCACAACCGTCAGTCAGTTTTTGTTTTCGAAAACTTACAAAATGATTGATTTTGTTTTTTGTGTCAAACAATTCCACAGCTTTTGAAATTGAGAACTGTCTGAATGAACGGTTCGGCCTTGGTTCGGTTTTGATTTATCAAGATTTATTTTAGGAGAATTAGGCCCCAGCTGAATATCAATGCTGTGCTTATAGGCACAGAAAATACTGAGCTGTATCCCTTGTTTACATAAAAGGTGGCCATCAGGAACGCCGGATTTGATGTTAAAATTAAACATAGAATAATTTGTTTTGGTTATTATTTTTTAAATAATTTCTAAAGAAGATAGGTTGAGATTTATTATGGAGTATAATGTCAGCTAAATGGCCGCCGCAGCTGTGCTGGCAGACTCAACACTTTGATCACATTTGAAGAGGTGATTAAACACACAATCACGATATCGCAATGGATTTCGATATCATGCCATGGTATCTAACTTTTTGTGGCCTCATTTGGAGGATATGTACCTCAAGAATATGTACATCCAACAAGATAGTACCATATACCACACAGCAAGAGAAACCATCGATTTGCTATGTTAAATTTATTTATTTATTGATTCGCCTACAATTGTTACACATTTTCATAGTAAGGTTACATGCACAATAGTTAAACATCCGTTGTGTACAATATCAATCGGCAAACACAGCATGCATAAAAAAAAAGAATATACAATCGGAACGCACATTAATCTAATACAATTTTGTGTCCTATTACATTTTTGTATTACAACTTTCGTGAGACACATTCATATTTATGATTATTTACGGTTTACTCACCGCCTTTTACAAGTATACAAAAATATATATATACTTATAGGTAAAAAAAAAAATTACAAAATTTTTAGTACATTAAACCTACATTATTCCATGCTGATCCTATGAACTTGGTTCCTATAGTTATTAAGAGTGGAACCAAAAATATTTAGCTTACTGTCAAATTTATTGAAGAGCCTACACATTCTGGGGACTGGGGAGTTAATACCTAAAACTGTTTTCCGATGGGGTGGGTAAAATAACTTAATAGGCTTCCGCGGGTATTTGTGGGGAATGTTAAAATTAATTCTAGAAACGAGTTGTGTACAGTCGATTAGATTATTTAAAAGCTTATACAAGAACAGGAGGTCGAGATAGTCCCTACGCGTTTCAAGCGTTTTGATATTGAAGAAATCTAAACGTTAAGCATAACTGCGTACCCTTTCAGCAATGCCTTTCGAGTAAGCCAGATGATTTAGAAATCGCTTTTGTATTCTTTCTAGTCTAAGAGTGTGTGTCGCGTAATGAGGACGCCAAACAACCGAACAGTACTCCAATACACTGCGAACGAAGCAATTGAACAACAATATTTTAGTTTTGGGTTGGGAAAATGGCTTAGCGTTCCGGATGATGAAACCAGTAGCTTTTGCAGCTTTTTTTACTGTAGCATCTACGTGGGGAATAAATGTTAGTTTTTTATCAAGAAGTACCCCTAGATCTCTAACGACTTCAACTTTGTTTAAATACTGACCGTTCATGTTGTAATTAGACTCAATGAATTTAAGTTTTCGAGTAAATGTAATTTGGGAGCATTTCTTAATATTAAATTGCATGCTATTTTGATCACACCACTCTAAAAGCCTGTTTATATCATCTTGAACTAATTTAACGTCCGAAAGCGACTTAATAACCCTAATTATCTATAAATTGTGCATTGAATGTTCATACTTTTTGGGAATGCTGATGCCGAAAATAAGGTCCAAATTCAAATTGAAATCGGTGGCCATGATTATTTGCAAGGAAAGCGCTCACCCAGTGCTTTCGTTGAAATTTAGTATTTCGTAATCATTCTATCTACTCAATGCACTTTTTGGATTTTTTTTCTATATTTAATTTTATTTTGTTCATTATTGTCAGATTTATTCAAAGCCTGTCGCCGTCGTTTTAATAAGTTTATTTAATTGAGTTTTTTTAAGCTTTAGGTAATGTTCCAAAGACATGGCCATGGAGGGAAAGTACTTTAAATATTAAAAATAGCAAATTTCAGTCAAAGGAAACTTCATTTCACTTTTTTTTAAAGTAAGAAATATTGCGTTTTACTGATTTTTTTGCCTGAACCGGGAATCGAACTGACAAAGCTTTATGTACCATCCGGTATTATATTATGGCACCTGTTGATAGATATTTATAAGGTCAATAATAAGGATCAAATCTCTCCAACAAACACACTGTCTTAAATTGAAGGAAGTGCAAGAAATAAGAAGTAACAACAAATAAGTGTTTGAATTGAAATGTACCTAAGTTAGGTAGGTACTTAATGTTAGTTTTTATGGTCTTCCATCAATTTCAGGCACTATGTTTATTGGAGCGATCATATCGATTGGTGAAATAAAAATATAGAAGATGTTTTTTCGCGTTTGTGTTGGTTCGATTTCCAGATCAGACTTTTTGAAAGCAGTACCTACCTATTTATAACTTATTAAAATTAAATGAAGTCTTCTATACGTTTTTTTTTTTTAATATTTAAAGTTCTTTTCTATACCTACCACACCTCGAATGAAATCATAATTTAGTTCGCAGATTGTAACAAGACGGCGTTGTAGCTATTTTTGTATCGCGATATGGTTTTGTTACATCTTCAATAATAGTATCAATATGCAATTATAATCCATTTTAGCAAGGAAATGTATAGAAATAAGCAACACGTTTTTAGTATTACGGTTTTATGAATCTTTACGGTCAATCAAGAGGAGCTGAAACTCTATATAAAGAAATGTTTCAAAAGATATAAGTGTCAATATTTGTTTCGAGTACTGTTCTTTTGTTTTATTAGTGTGGAAGAAGGTGTATTTATGCAAATAAAACAATAGTTTTGTTAAATAATAGTTTAGTTTTATTATGAAAAATATAATTTTCGCAAAAAAATGCGAAAATTTCCCTAAACGGAAAAATACACGAAAATTGCTAATACACACATCAAAAGTGTCTAGGGATCAAGCATTTTTATGCGGATTTCTTGGGATTGAGATGTGGCTTTGTAATAAATTTATGATTTTATAAATTTATATGGATCCTTTTTGGTGCATTTCATAATTTGAATCAGGAACTGTGAATCAAATTCGAGTAAAAGATGAAAATCAGCTGTCAATATTTTCCCTATAAAAACATACAACGCATTGAAGACATTATTAGTGCTACTGTTTCCCTACTACTGATTAAAACCAACGTTATTATGGAGCGGCGACGTCATTTAAGCAGGGAAGAAATGCTCAGAGCCGTGGGAATGATAGAAGCTGGTTCCCGGCAACGTACTGTGGCTTTAGCTCTGAATACAAGTCAGAGTGTTATCAGTCGACTTTGGACACGTTACCGAAGCACTGGTACCGTGGCTGAGCGCCATGGAGGACGGTATCGCTGCACCACACGGAGACAAGACCGATACATTCAAATCTTAACTCGAAGAGCTCCAACAATAACCGCCATGATGTTAGCCGTGAGGCTTCATCACTCTTCAGGGAACTTAATTAGCGACCAAACAGTCAGAAACCGCTTGCATGAAGTGAACCTTCATTCCCGAAGACCGCTACGGGTACCACCTATAGCAATGCACAATCGTAGGATTCGATATCAATGGGCTCTTGGACACAGAAATTGGGCAGAGGCGTTTCGTGTGCTTTTCTGATGAGTCTCGTTTTGGTATGAGACCGGATACAAGACGTATACGACACTGGAGAACCCCTGGACGCCAACAGCGATTAAAATCCTGCCAGGAAGTCCATCCTTATAGTGGTGGAACCATCATGGTATGGGCGGGTATTTGGATCGGCGGAAGAACTGAGTTGATTTGGATCAGAGGCAACCTCAACGCTCAAATTTATGCTGAGACGATTGTATCAGACGTCATCGTTCCTCTACAAGCGCAAATCGGTCCCTTATTTCAGTTAATGCATGATAATGCACGACCGCACACCGCAAGAGTTGTAAGACAGACTCTCGCCGCAGCTAACATCAATGTCCTGCCCTGGCCTGCTCAGTCGCCAGACTTGAACCCGATTGAGCATGCATGGGATATGCTACAGAGAAGAGCTCTGCCGAATATGGAGGGTATCCAGTCGCAAGAAGACCTTTTTTAACCGACTTCAAAAAGGAGGAGGTTCTCAATTCGGTTGTATTTTATTTTTATGTTTGACACCTCCGAACTCCGTCATTTATGAACCGATTTGAAAAATTCTTTTTTTGTTCGAAAGGGTATACTTCCCGATTGGTCCCATTTAAATTTTGTTGTGATCAGACCATGAACTTCAGAGATATGGAACGGAACTCCTCATCGGATCAAAGCAAAATTCTCAAATTACTAATATTGCTTTGTTTATATTTGTTGTTGGGAACTGACTACTTGAAAAGAGGAGGGGGTGCGTGTCCCCCCCTCCCCCACTTTGGAATGTTTTCATTATATCGTGTAAGGTATCATTTGAAAGGACTTTTTATGCCCGACTACGTCAAAGCCAAAAAGAAGGGTTATGAAGGAGGGGGTTAAAATTATGAAACTAAAACGTATTTAATAAAAAATAAACTTTAAAAAAAAGTAAAAACCGACTTCAAAGAAATACTAAAATGAGTAAAATAATTATCATAATATAAAATTAACAGTTTCAGAAGTCGGTGCAACTCTACACTGAAGCAAATAGAAGCCACCGACTTCTGAAACTGTTAATTTTATATTATGATAATTATTTTACTCATTTTAGTATTTCTTTGAAGTCGGTTTTTACTTTTTTTTAAAGTTTATTTTTTTGTTGTTGCAACGAACATGGGCGGCCATTCCACAGCGTGATTTGGATGAACTCATTTTGAGTATGCCAAACCGATGTTCTTGTGTTGTTAGTGTTCGCGGTAGAAACACGGATTATTAATTGTTTAAGTTACCCAATAAAATTTTAAAGAAAACTGTTATTTCTGTCTTTTTTTCGAACTTTTGTGTTAGTGGTTCAAATGTCAAAAATCCCTTTATTAGGAAAATGGCAAATTTCTTTATTAATGCAAAGGTGACTTGGTTTATCGTTACTGTGACAAACGAAAACACTTTATTTGATGAATCCTTAAAGAAAATTTTAATTAATATCAATCAGGAGAAAAGTTATTGCAAAAATATATGTTGATCCCTAGACACTTTTGATGTGTGTACATTGTAAGTCTAATTATACTAATATATCATCGGATAGGTAATTGAATAACGATTCCAACGACGTAACTTGTAGAGAGCTAGCTATCGTAGCATAAGAGATATCGACGTTTTAATTACGCGAATTAATCCGCGAATCAAACCGCGAATTAAAAGACACCAACATCGATCATCGCGCGTTTTGCGCGCCACGCCATAAGGGTTAGTGGAACACCTTTGTCTATTATTATAATAAATGGATTATTTAGTTGCTGCGACACAATGTTGTTTTCCGACTTCCACGCGGACGGAGTCGCGGGCACAGCTAGTTATATAATATAAAGTTGTAAGTATGTTGGAAAGATTACGCAACCGGTTCATTTAACTTTGTAGTCTTAAACCGTGTAATTTATGGCACTAAAACGTATTTAATATATGAAATGAAACGAAATGATGAAATGAAATGATATTTATTTCTGTAAATAAATCTGTTACACACACTTTTACAAGTCAATGTAATGTCGTTTTTTTAAGACTAGATGGCGCCGGCATTTCCTATCTGACTAGCTCTGAGAAGAAAATCCGAAACAAACTCAGAGGTCAAGGTCTCTTTTAAAGTCCAGACATTGTAGTATAAAACTATGTGAGTGTAACAATGTAGGGCAACGTCTGGAATGGCCTTTTGAGGAAAGAGCCAGAGCAGGTTTGAGTTGACCAGTTGACCTAATAAATAACTTTAAATAAAACTAAAAACCGATTTAAAAAAAAAACTAAAAAGAGTAAAATAATTACCATATTATAAAATTAACAATTTCAGCAGTCGCTGCAATTCTACGCTGAAACAAATAAAAGCCACCGACTTCTGAAACTAGTAATTTTATATTATGGTAATTATTTTACTCTTTTTAGTTTTTGTTTTTTAAATCGGTTTTTAGTTTTATTTAAAGTTATTTATTTATTGAATCACAAACTTCAAGAGACTCGCCCGATGGTTTGCCTCATTAATAAGCCCTTGTATTGCTGCGCTCACAATTCAATCATATTGGTTTTTAATCGGTTTGCAAGAAAAGTCCGCCGTAATTCCCGATTACATCTAACTAAAGGAAAAAATAAGTCAATTGTAATGGTTTGTAAATTCATTACAACCGCTTGTATGATATGTGCTCGGGGCAGAACTATGTCAAACATAAAAGCGGACAACACTATGACGTCACTCAACACAAATATCAACGTCGCTATGTAGAAACGACGCCATTTGTTAATAGCTGCACTCGCGCTCGTGTTAGAACAACAGAACAGAGAATATACAAGTTTTATGTAAAGAATCAAGTTTATAAATAAAGGTAAAACTAATATTCCAAATTCGAGGTAAATACCTACAATGTTATACTTGAATAGAGGAATTACAAGTATATCACTAATAAATAATGTATATACACAATCCTTAACTATTGCAAGATTGTAAGAGTGCACCAATAGTTCAATTAATAAAAGTAGTTGTAGAGTGCGTGAGCGGGAACCTAAGCGATTTCTTCATACACTTATTCAGGGTGCTTTGGGGGAAAACATACTAAAAATCCTGACGTCTAGGAGGACCTTTCCCAGAGCGTGTAGTTTGAAAACGGATGGGAATATGGTAAAACTGTATAGAATCAAAGTAATATAGAATTGTATAAGCTTCCATGAGGGTTCTTAGAACATTTTTCGCCACAACGCACCATATTTGAGATATTGGTGAAAAACCTAAAATTGAGATTGAGATTTTTAGTATGTTTTCTCCGTAATCGCTCAGGTTCCCGCTCACGCACACTATACCCTTTTTTTTTTGTGGGAAAATCTTCATGGATACCCTCCACCCGGGGAAGGCGAAGGGTTATGCCGGACTCTTACCGGCTAAAAACCCACAGTGTTCCTTCTCCTGACCCTTGGCCGGGGTCGCGGGATTCGCAGCTGCATGCACCGCAACCCCGGCAGGCCTCGGTCCGCCAGTCCCTGGCGGACCTCTCCTTCTGTGGGGCCTTGCCCCACGTCCTCCTGAGAGGCGCGCACGGAACACATGCGCACCGCCTTCTCGGGCCTGTTACTGGTCGGGCGACGGGTCCCCTAACCCGCCGCCCGCAGGCCACACACTAGGGCGGCCGGAGGTCGTCGTGCGCCCTCCGGCGGCGCGCGGTGCGTCTGGCGCGGGAAGGGAGAGTGGCAGTCGCCTCTCTCTCCCTCTCCGCTCCCTCCTTGGTCGCCATCACCTCCTCGCAAAAGGAGGCGACGGCTTCCCACGCACTCTCGCTCCCGACCGTGGACAGAACCACGGCCGGAAGCGAGAGGTCACCACCGACTGCCGCGACTAGTTCACGGCGCCGCGTTGCCCACGCAGGGCACGCCCGCAGCGTGTGCAGCGCCGTGTCCTCAGGGCAGTCAACGCAGTGGTGACAACCGGGCGTCTGCTCCCGGCCTATGCGACACAGGTACTTCCCGAAACATCAATGTCCCGAGAGCACCTGCGTCAGCCGGAAGCTGAGGGCGCCATGCCGCCTCTCCAGCCACTCCTCCATTACGGGTCTTACCGCCGCTATTGCGGCGTGCCCTACTCTATACCCTCCTTTAAGTCATTCCTTAATTGAACTACAAGTCTGCAGTCTGTTGAAGAAAATGAAGATGTCAAGAACCAACGTATCACTAAATCAACATGAAGCATAATGGAACTAAAATGTGATAGCTACTACTACTAACTACTCGTACAGTAATTAAATAGTATTTTCAGTAATTAATACAACTTATCCTGTATCCTGTTTACCATTCCTGTTCATTTTATCAGCATATTGCTTCATTTGTACCTATTTATTGATGTAGGTTAACGAACTAATTATGAATTACTGCGGTATTTGTTCCGGCCTATAGATTATTGTTCCAGGGGCCCAATTCTCCTAAAATAAATTGTTGCCAAACGCAATCGTACCACAACCGTCAGTTAGTTTTTGTTATCGAAAACTTTCAAAATTATTGATTTTGTTTTTTGTGTCAAACAATTTGATAGCTTTTGAAATTGAGAACTGTCTGAATGAACGGTTCGGCCTTGGTTCGATTGTGATTGATCAAGATTTATTTTAGGAGAATTAGGCCCCAGGTCTGGGTGTGTGTAACCATACCACGATACAGAAGAAACCTTAACATGGGAGGGTTTTTTTTAAAAAAAAAAAGGCGTATTCAGCACAATCGCAATAAAATACAGTATTTTCAGGGTTACATGATTATTTATTATCAAAATAAATAAAAACAAAGATAGATCAATCTTTAATTTAAAACAGTTATAAAGATGATACTAAAACATCACTACATAGTACCTATACCTAAAACAAAGTCGCTTCCCGCTGCCTGTCCCTATGTATACTTAGTAGATCTTTAAAACTACGCAACGGATTTTGATGCGGTTTTTTTCAATAGATAGAGTGATTCAAGAGGAAGGTTTATATGTATAATACATTGCACTCGGGCGAAGCCGGGGTGGGTCGCTAATATTTTATAAAATACTAGCTTTTGCCCGCGGCTTCGCTCGCGTTAATTAAGCTCAAAAAACTCTCAACACACTACTAAAGTTTCTATAATAATACAAGCGTTAATAATTTCTCATACAAACTTACAACACTTATTTCACCCCCTTAGGGTTTGAATTTCCAAAAACGCTTAAACACGTGTACATTTACTCTTAACCAGAAACCTTAATACTTAATGTCATGCTTCTTACTTCAAAAATGAGGGACTTGCATGCAACAAACGTTAATCACCCTTTTCACCCCCTTAGGGGTTAAATTTCGAGAAATCCTTTCTTAGTGGATGTTTTCGGCACGTAAGGAACCTACTGTCCAAATTTCATATTTCCAGCTTTAGCGGTTTAGGCTCTGCGTTGATGAATCAAACGTCAGTCAGTACCAGTCTCTTTATATATAAGAAGATGTACAATGGACATATTCGGCAATCTCTGCCATACAATGGACAGAAATCGTACGTGTAAGTAAACGAAAAATACTTAAAGATACTTACATTACTAAAAATTTTCATTGAATTTTTATACTTACATAACAGTTTAAAGACTTTTAAATTATTAGTTTTTGAATTTGAATAACTACGCTATTAAATTATATTGGAATGTAATCGATTTCTGAAAAAATCCCGCCATAGTTCCCGATTACATCTAACAAAAGGAAAAAATAAGTCGATCATTATGGTTTGTAAGTTCATTAAAACCAATTGAATAATAGGTGACAGGTGCAAAATTGTGACCCATATAAACGAAGACAACACAATGACGTCACTCAACACAAACAACAAACTAGCTATATAGAAGCGACGCCAGTTACTAGTAGCTGAACTCGCGCTCGCGTTAGAACAACAGAACAGCGAGCATACAATGACTATATAAATGATCAAGTTTATAAATAAGGGTAAAAATACGATTGTAACGAGGAGATAAACATGTATTGCAAACGTTAAAAATAAAGGTGTTATAAATATACAAACGAGGGTTGTTATCACAGGCACAACCCAAGCAAAGAGGCTACTCTTCAAATACCTTCTTTGTGTATATCCATTGAATACTTTTACAATATCAACGTAAAATATGTAACATATCACCAACAACCAATAATTCTGCACTGTTGTAAGGTATACACTAAGAAAAGAACATACGGCTAGTATCAGTCGTTCCTCCAATATAGAAGACAGGGCCCTGCGACAGATAACAGCTACGGCTATTGACAATATTATTAAACGTAAAACACTCGCTAAAATTGCGTTAAGATAAACATAGTTTCGGAAATTATGAAACTTCTTTATGAAGTACCACGATATCACTCCGTATATGAATGAAGCCAGGGTCAACACGATCACAACCAACTGAATGACCAAGGACGCAACAATATTCAGTTCGATTTCAGTCAGTACTTCGCGCGTTTCATTTTGAAACATGGCGACTATTACAAGCTGTTCTCAGGACGCGCGCTGGATGTGCACTGTGAGCTTCTGAACCACTGATTAGCCTTCACAAAGAAAAAATAAATACGAGGAAAAAAACAATATGGACCTTATCTAAAATAATATTTTAGTTGATCGACCACATATGGTGAACTAGCTTTCGCCCGCAGCTTCGCTTGTGTGAAATTTTGAACCCGTTAAGTGACGATTTTCCATACAAACTTTCATCCCCTATTTAACTCCCTTAGGGGTTGAATTTCGAAAAATCCCTTCTTAGTGGATGCCTACGTTACAAAAGGAACCTACTGTCAAAATTTCAACTTTCTAACCCCAGCGGTTTAGGCTGTGCGTTGATAGATCAGTCAGTCAGTCAGTCAGCTTCTCCTTTTATATGTATAGATTCGTTCATTTGTCTTAATTTTTAAATATGAGTTAAAAATGCACCTTAGTTAACCTAAGTAACAACACAATTAAATCATAATTATTGGCTTGTAATCGATTTGCAAAAAAATCCCGCCATAGTTCCCGATTACATCTAAGAAAAGGAAGAAATAAGTTGATTATTATGTTCTGCAAGTTCATTATAACCTCTTCAATAAATGAATGATCGGTAAAAAATATAATAGTGTTGGCAACATTGGAAAAACGTGTACCACAGGTTAAAAAGAGCGGCACACGCATGCGCTCTAGGGTAGTAAGTAAAATAACCGTCATTGAGGAACGTCCGATATTTTTGCTATTTTCCCTTTTTATGATTAACTTTGTTGTGATAACTTAATAACTGATTGTGATTCAGTGTCTATGTTTTTAAAAAGTACCTTTAGTTCAAGGTTTACAAGATCAGAAGTGGGATAGGATCTTCGTGATTCTATCTCACGTGCCCACTGATTTGTTTGTAACACAACATGTAAAGAATATCGGACGGTGCTCAATATGATTTGCAGCGACTGTAATCATTATTAGTGGTCGGAATAGGAATGGCCGAGTGTTGTGTTGTGTGGAAACTTTACTTTGTACTTGATGTTACAGAACATGACCAAACACAGGACGACCGAGTATTCCGCTCTCAATGTTTTGGCGGGAATCGATGTAGCAGTCAACTGATAAGCTGAACTCGAGCGCGGCCCATACCTTGTGGTGAAGATACTACCTCAAAGATGTTACGAGCTGCAGCTCCAGGCTGGATCCTACGGGAAGTCGACGCATGTAGCGTCGGAGTACATGATCCCGTGGCGGGGAGAATGGACTCCTGAAGTGTGTGCTGCTTACTGTAATGGTGAGTTGGTTGGCTACTTAGAGACAGCAGTGCGAGCACGGTTCTTTTTATCGAATTTTATCGAGACGTTAAGTTATCCACTCTAAACTTCAAATTTGACATAAGATATTGATAAAACGACAAAGGTAGCACGGATCGCAATTTACCATTGATTTAAGAAACATAAGAGGATAAGCTCTAAATTGATGTTTTTTTTTAATACTATGCCAATAAGTACCGCGTTAAAAAATATAATCTGTCTCGTTCTTACACGTAATTTACAAATGTAAAAAGTGTGTACACTATATGTCATAGATTTTAATTTTCTATTATAATTTTTCAACGTCACCATGCAAGCTACGCCTTGAAGGATATTTTTGACATGACCCCATTTTAGAGATCTACCCTTTCGTCTGTCATTCAAGCTTTGTTCGAAGTTTATTTACAGTTTTACAGTGAATTTTGGGTGTTAGGTATTTATTGTTGTATTATAAAGGATAAGTGAACAAAACCTAACATGACAAAGTGTTGCATCAGAAGATGTAATTCATTGCTGAGGGCGGAGTCGACGCCATAAGAGGAAAACTTGGCTTCAGATCATGTGACCACATCTGATATCCTCTTATTTTTCTCTCATCAATGTAATTTACCGACGCCTCGATATGAAGTCGACATACTCGATAAGATTTAACGATTATATCGACTTTTGACAGTTCTTATTGGTAAATCTCTCGAATTATCTCGAATTGTTGTCGTCTTTAAAAAGTTGGTCGATAAAGACTTTTTGAAGCAAAAAAATAGATTTTGGAGAAATCATCTTGTTAATATTGAAAGCAGAGCGCGTCGGGACGTGGAAAGGATCCACAGCGGAGTATTTTTTTATTATGCTGTGGTTATTTTCTAATTGCTTAGATTATTTAATGTAAATATTTTAGTGATAGTATTTTTGTATCTGCATATTTCTGGTGTTGCTATTTGTAAAGTTGATAAGCTGTCGAGAAAACATAGCCGTCGACAAGGCTCTATAAAGTTCCCGAAGCAAGTTCCGTGCTACCGACCCTCGATAAGATTCGGTATGTTTAAATTTTTATCGACTCGAGATCTTATCGAGTCGATTCGAGAAATTTATCAATTCTAAACGTCAAATTTGACATAAAATATATATATAACGACAAGAGCTGTCGTTTTATCCATATCTTATGTCAAGTTTGACGTTTATAATTGATAAATTTCTCGACTCGACTCGATAAGAAGAACCGTGCTCGCACTGCAGGTTTGCTTTGTCTCTCAGGTGTGTATAATAGTTGGGATACGCTTCACGTAGTGCCTCTTTCCCTTTATAATTTATTTGTGTGCGGACATGCTTCACGTCGTGCCTCTGTCTCGCTGTTATTAAGACATGCTTCACGTCGTGCCTCTGTCTTGTTCTTTTGCTAAGCTATGCTTCACGTCGTGCCTCTAGCTTGGTTGTGTGTTGAGATACGCTTCACGTCGTGCCTCTGTCTCATGGTTATTAAGACATGCTTCACGTCGTGCCTCTGTCTTGATCTTTTGCTAAGCTATGCTTCACGTCGTGCCTCTAGCTTGGTTGTGTGACGGGATACGCTTCACGTAGTGCCTCTTTCCCGATAGATAACTTTGTGTGTATTTTCTGTATAACGATTTATGTTTGCTATTAATGCTCGTGCATTTACATAACCGCGTGGTCGGTCTTGTAAGTGTTTTGTGCAGATGCAGTGCTGACTTTGAAAATGAGGAGTCTCATCCTGCTGAAGTGTCACCAGGGGAGCTGCTCTCAAGTGCTGAGCTCCATGCTGCTGGTACCGCTGGAGGCCGAGCTGCAGATGCTAAGATAACGATGCTGAACGAGGGAGTCCGAGGACGGCCTCCTGTCAGGAGAGGCCGTGTTGGCAACATTGGAAAAACGTGTACCACAGGTT
Source organism: Amphipyra tragopoginis (assembly GCA_905220435.1). Taxonomy (NCBI): domain Eukaryota; kingdom Metazoa; phylum Arthropoda; class Insecta; order Lepidoptera; family Noctuidae; genus Amphipyra; species Amphipyra tragopoginis. The sequence goes on from HG992017.1 coordinate 4,785,123, forward strand.
AAAAAGAGCGGCACACGCATGCGCTCTAGGGTAGTAAGTAAAATAACCGTCATTGAGGAACGTCCGATATTTTTGCTATTTTCCCTTTTTATGATTAACTTTGTTGTGATAACTTAATAACTGATTGTGATTCAGTGTCTATTTTTTTTTTTTTTTTTTTTTTTTTTTTTTTTTTTTTTTTTTTTTTTTTTTTAAAAAACGTTGCCCCACACTAAGATTTCTCTTGTATCGTGGGTGCGTTTACAGACACAAATCTCACAAACAAACGCCCAGACCCGAAACAACCATCTGTAGGCCATACAAATTTTTGTTCCGTGTGGGAATCGAACCCACGACCCGTGGCGCAGAAGCCAATCGCTTAGCCACTGCACCAAACGTGTCGTCTATGTTTTTAAAAAGTACCTTTAGTTCAAGGTTTACAAGAATAGCTATTTATGAGAAGACAGTATGACGCCACTTAACACAAACAACAAAGTAGCTAGGTAGAAGCGACGCCATTTATTGGTAGCTGTACTCGCGCTTGCGTTATGGTGGCTTCCCACGGTGCGGGATATCGCGCACCGCGACACACGAGCTCGCACCGGCGCGGCGCACAGTGGGCTGAAATTGAACTTTCATAGACATTTTCATTTAATTTTTTGAGTGGCTGTTTTTTTGCATGGTTGTGTTTCGGAAGACGCAGTACATGCTTATAAACATATTTAAGGAAAAAGATTGCAAACGGCTCAAAAAGTTTTTTTTTTGAAAATTTTGTATGGGATTGACATTAAAATCGGCGATAACTCAGCTATCGCACGATTGCGCCTTATTTCCTCGTAGGTGTTTTTGCTACCATTTATTTAAGATTTTTTGGTATACTACTTAACCCTGGAAATGGTGCGATTTATTTTTTTTAAATCCTTAAATATTTTTATTTTTATACTATGTTTCGATCTTATGCAAAGGTTAACATAATATGAAGTACCTAAGTCACGTCTAGATCAATGATTGACAAATTGGGGACTAAAATCTTGGTAGTTTTTTTATAATTGTTCTTTGAATAATTTACTGTTCACTCTCTGTGAAAGTAGGCCTGTGCCCCTTAATAATAAATTAGTTAGTAAGTATTATTGATAGCATTACGAGGACGACATGGTCACGTTTGTATTTGTATACTAAGTTCTTATTTAAAATAAAGTTTTTTTTTATATATTTTTTATTAGGTTTTATAACTAAATGATACAACAAGAGCTGCAGCTGCAGCGATACGTTCTCTTTCACTTGGCATTTTGAAATAACAAAATCGATTCGAACCATGCACCCACACAGACGGCCACGCACCGTTGGAAGAGCCTCGGTGCGGTGCGTGGCTGTGCGTGGTATCATCCGTAATATCACGCACCATGGAAAGCCACCATTAGGACAACAGAACAGACTTTATAAAAGTTTTATATAAATAATCAAGTTTATAACTATAGGAAAAACAGGAACTCCAAGCTTGAAATATAATTGTTTTCCATACGATAATCGACGAATTACAAATATTTATGTAAAGCAGGGTTAGTATCTCTGCCGTCCTTTAACTAAAACCACGTTAACCCCAAAAAGTGATTTTGGAGAAAAACGCAAAAAACGCGGGAATCGTTGTTTCTAGAAAACTATTATACATAGATCAGTGATTGTTAGACATAATTTAAAAAAATATTTTCCTGCATCATTTAGGATATTTTCTGCGCAGAAATATACTTTAAGTTATTTAAAAAACAAGGATTTTTGGTTTAGTTAAGCAATACACATATTTTTTGACATTGATTGCCGCACTAAAACATCTCTAACCTACACTTAGAGACTTTTTAGTTAAGCATTTTCTTTAAATATGTAAGGTTTGTAATGTTTGATAGATTTACCCTGAAATGCTTAACTATAAACTCGCTAAATCAATTAACTGTTTTGTAGCTAATACTTTTCTTAATATTTATACATTATTACCTTTCGTAAGAAGAGGCTAAAGCACCTAAGACTCTTTTAAGCTAAGTGTTATCGAAAAATAAAAAAACTTTTGTAAAATATACGCTTGTTTACTAAGCTAAAAAAAAGCAACTCTTACTTCGATTGTTACTAACGTCTTTATAGCTAAGCATCTCATATCAAAAAACTGGAAAATTAAATAAAATGCATTAAGAAAATTAAATCAAATTGTATTATAAAGTTTTAACTAAATAAAAGGTTCCTTCACTTATCATTAAACTTAACAGCAATTTGTAAAAACAGAAAAGAAATGTTATCTCAAAAATAAATTAAAAGTTCTTCTTTTACTCATTATGAATAACACTATTATTTCCTTTATTCATCTTATAAACATATAAGTAACATTTTTAAATATTTCTATATAAAAAATAAAAAAACATTTAAAAATATAAAAAATAGTAGCCCACCGGCATCGGGAACAGGGTCCAAGCTACCGGTGGTCAGAGCCTCAGAGAGAGAAACTTCCTAACAATACGCGCCGTGTCCAGAAGTACCGCTTTCTGTATCAGACCCTTGATCCAGCTGCCCGACGAGAGCCTCTTTAGATGTTGGTCGAGGCTCTTGGCTATTAAACCATTGGCCGTAACGACTATCAGCACAATGATTGCTTAATCAACATCCCACATGGCAACAACCTCGTGTGCCAAGTCTTGATACTTAATTTCTTTAACTTTCTCGGCTTTCACAAGGTTCTCCTCATGCGGAACCGTGATATCAACAATCATTGTGAGACGCTCTGATCGATCTATCACCACGATATCAGGCTTATTGGCAACAATAGTCCTGTGGGTGGTGATAGATCGATTTTAGTACAATGTGACATGACCATTCTCGAGAACTGGGTCGGGCAAATACCTCTAGTGCTACTTCTGCGTCCACAAGGTTTATTTGAAAGCAAGTTGCTGGTGGACAATCCTAGCTACGAGCTGAATTTTCGTTAGATATCGATGAGGTAAAAGTATTGATAGTTCTAATACCATCGATAGTATCGCCAGTAATTGTTGTAAAACACACTTTTACAGTGATGATATCAATAGTATCACAACCACAACTCAATACTATCGATACTATTCATTGATACTATTAGTAGTAATCAATAGTATTAGGTACATTATATCTGTCGATTGATACTATCGATAGTATTGTTAAATTCCAATACTATCGGCCACGGACGCTTCTACCGGGCCCTTCATGGACCCGATGTAGATTTTCTAGCGTCTGTGGCCTGGCTACGTTTCGGTCACCTATTTGGAGAAACCGAAGGTTTTGTTTGTGCAATTATGGACGAAGTTATGATGACGAACAACTATAGAAAATATATTGTGAAGGACGGCACGGTTGACATCTGTCGGGCATGCCACTGTTCCGGTGAATCTATCCGACATATAATATTATCTCTGGTTGTTCCCGTCTTGCTAACTATGAGTATTTGCATAGGGACAACCTCGTAGCTAGGATTGTCCACCAGCAACTTGCTTTCAAATACAACCTTGTGGACGCAGAAGTAGCACTAGAGGTATTTGCCCGACCCAGTTCTCGAGAATGGTCATGTCACATTGTACTAGGATCGATCTATCACCACCCACAGGACTATTGTTGCCAATAAGCCTGACATAGTGGTGATAGATCGATCAGAGCATCTCACAATGATTGTTGATATTTCCGCATGACGAGAACCTTGTGAAAGCCGAGAAAGATAAAGAAATTAAATATCAAGACTTGGCACACGAGGTTGTCGCCATGTGGGATGTTGATTCAGCAGTCATTGTGCCGATAGTCGTTACGGCCAATGGTTTAATAGCCAAGAGCCTCGACCAACATCTAAAGAGACTCTCGTTGGGCGGCTGGATCAAGGGCCTGATACAGAAAGCGGTACTTCTGGACACGGCGCGTATTGTTAGGAAGTTCCTCTCTCTGAGGCCCTTACTACCGGTAGCTTGGACCCCGTTCCCGATGCCGGTGGGTTACTACGAGTATTTTTACATTTTTAAATGTTTTTATTTTATATTTTAATATTTAAAAAAAGGTATTAAATATGTTAGAAAATGAATTAAGAATATAATAGAATTTCATAACCACATACTTTTTTGAAAATTTCACCGATACACCTATATCTGTTTTTTTTTCGATATATCGACTTCGATATAAAAAATGTTTTAAATGTCGATTGATGTACATATCGATACTTTTTGGGACTTTCCCTTCTGGTCGCGGCGGCGAACGCCACTGCCCGTGGCCTGCAAACTGTGCCGCGTGGATTGCCGCCCCGCCAGACGAACCGCCGTTCGCGCTGCCCATTCCCGTGGCCAGGCAGCAAGGGGTGAAATAGGGGATGAAAGTTTTTTCGAGGTTAGGAGATTTGTATGAAAATTCTTATTCCATTGGGTTATTGACCTGAAATTCTTGGCACAATCACTTCAAAGTAAATAACAAAAGACGGACTTTATGGATTTTAAAACTACACCTAAAAAGGGGCATAACGAGAGTTTAAAATATCACGCAAGCGAAGCTGCGGGCAAAAGCTAGTGTAACATAAGGAGGGGAATATAGGTATTAATTACTACACAAAATTGACAAATTTTACCTCGTAATACTCCCCAACATATTTGAGTTTGGCGGGAAAAAGTTCCGATGACGCACTCTCACACCTTATGAGCGGTCTGAGCGGAATGGCAAGGCTCGGGGAACCTTGCCATTCTGCTCAGCACGCATATCGCATCCCCGCACATTCCCGGAATGAATGAAGCACGAGCAACGGAAAACGTGTTTCTAGTTAAGGAACGTGGGTTAGCGGTTATTAAGTTAAGAATGACTAAAATTTTTTTGAACAAATTCCATGTTAGAAGTAAATAACGTTTTTTTAATGAATTGTTTTGAGAAAATCGCAGTATTAAATACTTGACTAAAATACCGTTATGGTGGACTAACTAGAATTAAGACAAGTTTTTCATCATAAATAGTTTATAGTATTGTTTTTTTTGTGTTTTATGAAAATTGATCCTTAACTGTAAACACGTTATACGCTCTTAGTGTATTTGTAGTCAAGAATAATCAGATAACGTAGTTTAAGCTACTAAAACGTTAAAAAAATATTAGGCGAATTTGGAAACTAAGGTACTTAAACGTGCATCAAGCTAAGAAGTGTGGTATAGTCACTTTTTAGTCAAGAATTTGTTGCATATTTGGTCTTTTAACGGTATTTCATGTTTTAATATCTCTAAAACTGTAAGTGATAGAGCTATGGTGCTTAGACAGAAAGATAGAGAATTTAAAACTGTAATACTTCGCATTCAAAACTCAAAATCGACCCTTTGAGGGTTAACGGGGTTCTAGTTAAAGGACGGCAGATCTGGTATCACAGGCACACCACAAGCAAACAGGCTACTTTTTAAATACCTCCTTTGTGTATGTCCATTGAAAACTTTTACAATATCAACGTAAAATATGCAACATATCACCAAAAACCAATAATTCTGCACTATTAAAAAGTATTATATTTGGGACATAATAAATAATATTTTTGGGACATTTTCTACACAGCACCATCTAGTCCCAAACTAAGCAGAGCTTGTACTATGGGTACTAGACAATGGATACAATACTTATATACTTTTTTTTTGTAAATACATACTTATAATACATAAGAAACACCCAGACCAACACAAACACTTATGTTCATCACATAAATATTTGTGTCCTGTGGGAATCGAACCCACGACCTCGTGATCAGCAGTCCGATACTCGAACCACTAGACCAAAAACGTCGCCATCAGTATTCAAAAATCGTTCAGATTATGATTAGAAAACCGGGTCCGGAGCCATAAGAAGTCCCTAAGAAAAATATAAAATAACATGTTGAATGTAATAAGCATGCTAGAACTGCGTTGAGATACACATCATTCTTGAAATGACGAAACTTCTTCATGCACCACGATGTCACTCCGTATATACAGCAGACAGAGTCAGCACAAACACAACGAACAAAATGACGAAGGGAGGATAATCTGTCTATACAGGGTGTTAAAGAATTCGTGTAATTCCTTCAAACCACGTGATCTACTGGTGACACAGATTAACCCTAAATGGGAATATTTGAAAAATAACGAAAAAAAAATATTTAAAAAATATCTTGGATTTTCTATTTCTGAGTCATTTTAGAGCCTTGAGTTATCTGACTGCAAAGAGCGATATCGCGTTAGTCGTGCCTGCCAGCCGTGTCGCCGTGCTTTCATTAATTTATTAATTTATTAATTTATATAATAATTAATATAATTATTAATTTATGCGTGGCATCGAAATGTTCACACAAATATAACTTTTTTTTTGCAAAAAAATAAATTCTTATTTTTTTACTAAATCCTTATTAGGTGGCTTAGATACGATCGGTAACAAAGCCGCATGAAAAAATTATAATTTTGTTTTTTTATTTTTAATCAAGCTAAATCCCGTGCGGGGCCTGTCTACATCAGTAGTAGAACATGTGGTTTTAAGGAATTACACGAATTCGTTAACACCCTGTATAAAAGGAGAAGCTGACTGACTGACTGACTGATCTATCAACACACAGCCTAAACCGCTGGGGTTAGAAACATGATTTTGACAGTACGTTCCTTTTGTAACGTAGCTAGGCATCCACTAAGAAGGGATTTCTCGAAATTCAACCTTTAAAAGGGTGAAATAGGGTATTTAAGTTTGTATGCAAATCTGTCATTTTAGAAGTAAGAAGCATGAAATTAAATATTAAGGTTTCTGGTTAGAAATAAAGCTACACGTGTTTGAGTGTTTTTGAAAATTCAATGCATAAGCGGTGGTGGCGGTGAAATAAATGTTGAAATTTGTATGAGAAATCTGTTACTTTTGAAGTAAGAAGCATGGAATTAAAAATGTAGGCTCATGGTAAGAAATCAATATACACGTGTTTGAGGGTTTTTGGAAATTCTATCCGTAAGAGCTGAAATAGGGGAGGAAAGATTTTTTTTGATTTTATAACTGCACCTAACAACTTAACGAGGGCTCAAAATTTCACGCAAACGAAGCTGCGGGAAAAAGCTAGTGAATAATATACCGCTTTGTTTCAGTCAGGTAAGCGTCGCACGTGACGTTTTGAGACATATCGTGACTATCAGGAACTGCGGAAATGCGCTCTGGACGCGCGCTAGATGAAGGTACACTGCTCTGATCGTTTTTTAACCGACTTCAAAAAGGAGGAGGTTCTCAATTCGGTTGTATTTTATTTTTATGTTTGACACCTCCGAACTCCGTCATTTATGAACCGATTTGAAAAATTTTTTTTTGTTCTAAAGGATATACTTCCTGAATAGTCCCATATAAATTTTGTTATGATTAGACCATGAACTTCAGAGATATGGAACGGAACTCCTCATCGGATCAAAGCAAAATTCTCAAATTACTAATATTGCTTTGTTTATATTTGTTGTTGGGAACTGACTACTTGAAAAGAGGAGGGGATGCGTGTCCCCCCCCCCCCCTTAGAATGTTTTCATTATATCGTGTAAGGTATCATGTGAAAGGACTTTTTATGCCCGACTACGTCAAAGCCAAAAAGAAGGGTTATGAAGAGGAGGGGGTTAAATTTATGGCACTAAAACGTATTTAATCAAAAATAAACTTAAAAAAAAAGAGTAAAAACCGACTTCAAAGAAAAACTAAAAGGTGTAAAATAATTTTCATAATATAAATTAACAGTATCAGAAGTCGGTGCAACTCTACACTGAAACAAATAGAAGCTACCGACTTCTGAAACTGTTAATTTGTATTATGATAATTATTTTACTCCTTTTAGTTTTTCTTTGAAGTCGGTTTTTACTTTTTTTTTAAAGTTTATTTTTTATTCGGAAACGCTTTTAAAAAACAGTTTGTCCATAAAAAACGAACGGTTTCTTGAATATTCAAAAATAATAAAATTTTAAATTAATAAGATGTTAATAATTTTTAGTTTAATTCAGTTGGTACCCCATAGGACCGACATTTTTCACATTGCTTTTACGTTTAACATAAAGTTCTCGCCACAAATCTCGATTATTCTTTACTATTAGGAAGTATACAGCCATTGAGATTGTCTGCAAATGCTTAATAACTACTACAACGAAGTATGGCAAATCCACAAGTAACCACAGTGGGATTATCACGAACATTACACCACTTAACAAAAATATTAATGTCGCTATATAAAATCGGCGAGTTTTAACAGCAGTCCTGCTTACATTAGAACTTCTAAACAACGAAGAAATAACCTTAACGTAAACACCAAAGGAAATTAACAAGGGTATAAACAGATCTACAAGGTCAACATAAGCACATATAATAATAATCATTTCTATCTCTATGTATTTGGGGATAGCCAACAATAGCAAAATTATCGGTAGTAAAAAACTCATGATAAGCGGCAATCCCCAAGCGAACAGGCTGCTCTTAAAATACCGTCTACTGCCGCCCCCGCCAAAAACTTTGACGATATCTACGTAAAATATCCAACATAGAACCAACAGCCAGCAGTATGTCGCTAGTCCAAAGTATGTTATTATTGCATGATACGACAATCTCAACCACAAAAACGTATCATGGTTAACACTTTGCGAGTAATTAAATCTGTACACAGTATACAATATAGCTGCTGAATCATTTAGGACGCTTGAAAGAATAGCGTTGAGGAACACATAGTTTTTGAAATTACGGAACTTTTTTATTACACTCCACGACACTGCACCAATTATAAACGCACACACAGACAGAAGTAACACTGCATAGTCTATATAGGTGTATATAACATTGGCACCATCGCCTACGAAGGTTGAGTTATCCGGTACTGTCAAATTGAGATGACTAGTCTCGTTAGCGGACATGGCGAAAGTCGTCTGCAGCTTAGGATGGTTTGGATTCAAAGACGCACGAGTGTCGAGACACGTCCACATATAACCACACGGCTTTGCATATAATGAATTAATCAAAAACATGGTTTTAGAATCGTGTTTCCTCAACAACAGGTTTTGTAAGACAGGATAATATTATAGTAATAAATAATGTAAATCTTCACCATCAAACCATCGCGCATTTCTCGTAGTTAATAGTTATACGCCCATAATTATTTCCATGAAAAAGGGATGCATTGAAAGAGCATCCACGAGTGACGAAATTCGCGTCCGGCTCATCTTGAGCAGTCAGTTCTGCTACCAACCTTGCTGACTGGCTAATCTTTTCACCACGGCATGACCTATTCTCGTAGAGCTCGTGCTGACACGAGAGAAGAAGAAAAACAGAAAGCGAGAGCAATGATAAGGAATTTTAATCCTTACCATAGATTTTACTATCTATGTAAATAAAAATTTATCGCCGAAATTTATGTACGCGCATAAAAATGGATATTTTAGCTAAAAATCAGACTGACAAGCAGTTTGGTGCATTTTGGAAGGCAACAAATAAATTGAATCCGCGGTTGAGTTTTCCGGTGAGCGTGGCAGGCGTGCATGAGCCAACAGAAATAGCAAACTTATTGCAGCACTTTAAGGTTGAGTCACCACTTATTAGAACGACACAGGTTGTCGATGCTGAGGCCGTTTCTGGGGACATTAACGTTCGATTTACTGCTAAGGAAGTTGCATCGGTGGTAAAATCAATGAAAAGAGGTAAGTCACCAGGTCACGATGGCCTCAGTATCGAACATCTGAAATACGCCGGTGTGTACTTACCAAGCGTACTTGCCATGTTTTTTAATTTGTGTGTCAGTCACTGTTATTTACCAAATAGCTTCATGTTTACAGGTTGTGGTGCCTATTATTAAAAATAAAACTGGGAATGTCTCTGATGCCTCAAATTACAGGCCTATATCCTTGGCAACTGTTTCAGCCAAGGTGCTGGACAGTCTGCTTGACGAACAATTGGCTAAGCATTTAATACTGCATGACGCTCAGTTTGGCTTTAGGCCGGGGCTGTCCACTGAAAGCGCTATATTGTGTCTCAAGCAGACTGTGCAGTACTACAAGGATAGAAAAACGCCTGTCTTTGCCTGTTTTTGGACCTATCGAAGGCGTTCGATCTTGTCAGTTATGATGTTATGTGGAGTAAGTTGTCAGAGGAAACTTCTGTACCAATGGAAGTTATATCAATATTTAAATATTGGTGTAGCAACCAACGCAATTGTGTAAGGTGGAACGGATCATTGTCGAGTATGTATCGGTTGGAATGCGGAGTGAGGCAGGGTGGATTAAGCTCACCTCGCTTGTTCAACCTGTACATTAACCGGCTGATTGTTGAGCTCAGCAGCACCAAGGTGGGATGTCATATTGATGGAGTGTGTACCAATAATCTTAGTTACGCAGACGACATGGTGTTGCTGAGTCCATCAATCAGTGCTATGAGAAGGTTAATGTCGATATGTGAATCATATGCGGTGGCTCATGGGCTCAAATATAATGTCGGGAAGAGTGAACTCATGCTCTTTAAAGCCCGTGGTTTTTCTTACCCTACATTTCCCAATGTATCACTGTGTGGCACTCCTTTGTGTAGGGTATCTAAAGGAGAAGGGAAAGACTCCATAGTTTCCTGGGCCCAGGTGTTAACTCAATCAAACTAGCCTTATTTGTAAGAGGACATTATAACAAGGCCACACTGAAAATTTGGTGAAATTGGGCTATCCAGCAATCAAGTTATATGAAGTATAGTAAAAGTGAGGTTACATTATAACATTGTCGTTTTTTGATGTTATTTGCGAAATACATATTTTTGAATGGCTTCGGTTGTGGTTTTACGCATAGAGTGTAAGCCTCCATGTGTGACGTGGCGAAGATCTGATACGTTTGGCACGCGCTGGACCGTCGCTACAGTCGAAGACAAAAGTCTCTACATCCAATATCCTGCACTTAGAAGCAGTAGGTAAAAAAGGGAGAAGAGGAAGTAAAATAAAACACCAATATATTATGTTTAAAATATTTATTATTGGCTGTACCGCTGTACTAACAGTGAACGACCGCAGCGGACACAACCACTGGAATGGCCAACTTGGGTTGGTGTTTCAATCGGACGTCTCTCAAGAACCACATCTTGGGCCTAGTTCCAACAGGCTGAGATGCACGCCACTGACGACTAACTGTTAAAATCGCCTCATCGTCCAAGACTCTTCTGGCAATGGAGGTACTGCGACCATTCGCAATGGTACAATTCCCACAGCGATCCATGTCATCAATATCCGATTGATAGGCGTAATCAGTTGTCCAAAATAGAAAGCCAGGTAATCCAAAGTAGCAAGATCCGTCGAATAGTCCTTTATAATATGCAAAGCCGAGGTCGTGGGGTTATACAATAAAACATGGAAAATACGTGCGCTGTCAGAACGAAAAAAAACGAACGAGTGCCGGTCATAGACTATACACTAGTGCCGGTTTTTTTCTGCCTGTCATCTGTCAGTCGGTGGCCAGTGTCTGACTGAAGAAAAATTAAAGGAACTCCTTTCGCTATGAATCGATTCCACGAAACGATTGATAGGCACTTGTCACTCGATTTTCATATAAATTCTTGTAAATTCTGCTTAGATTCTGAGATTTTACCGATTTATTCACTATCGATTACTAAGAATTCAGGCATGTCTTTAATCGATTATTTAGTTTCATAACTTAATTTAACTTTTCTCGCTTCCTAGATAGAAACATGGTAGGTACTGTATTTTGTGATTTCCTTTAGAAAAATACACACATCAAAAGTGTCTAGGGATCAAGCATTTTTATGCGGATTTCTTGAGATTGAGATGTGGCTTTGTAATAAATTTATGATTTTATAAATTTATATGGATCCTTTTTGGTGCATTTCATAATTTGGCAACGTACTGTGGCTTTAGCTCTGAATACAAGTCAGAGTGTTATCAGTCGACTTTGGACACGTTACCGAAGCACTGGTACCGTGGCTGAGCGCCATGGAGGACGGTATCGCTGCACCACACGGAGACAAGACCGATACATTCAAATCTTAACTCGAAGAGCTCCAACAATAACCGCCATGATGTTAGCCGTGAGGCTTCATCACTCTTCAGGGAACTTAATTAGCGACCAAACAGTCAGAAACCGCTTGCATGAAGTGAACCTTCATTCCCGAAGACCGCTACGGGTACCACCTATAGCAATGCACAATCGTAGGATTCGATATCAATGGGCTCTTGGACACAGAAATTGGGCAGAAGAACAATGGCGTTTCGTGTGCTTTTCTGATGAGTCTCGTTTTGGTATGAGACCGGATACAAGACGTATACGACACTGGAGAACCCCTGGACGCCAACAGCGATTAAAATCCTGCCAGGAAGTCCATCCTTATAGTGGTGGAACCATCATGGTATGGGCGGGTATTTGGATCGGCGGAAGAACTGAGTTGATTTGGATCAGAGGCAACCTCAACGCTCAAATTTATGCTGAGACGATTGTATCAGACGTCATCGTTCCTCTACAAGCGCAAATCGGTCCCTTATTTCAGTAAATGCATGATAATGCACGACCGCACACCGCAAGAGTTGTAAGACAGACTCTCGCCGCAGCTAACATCAATGTCCTGCCCTGGCCTGCTCAGTCGCCAGACTTGAACCCGATTGAGCATGCATGGGATATGCTACAGAGAAGAGCTCTGCCGAATATGGAGGGTATCCAGTCGCAAGAAGACCTTTTTTTGTTGTTGCAACGAACATGGGCGGCCATTCCACAGCGTGATTTGGATGAACTCATTTTGAGTATGCCAAACCGATGTTCTTGTGTTGTTAGTGTTCGCGGTAGAAACACGGATTATTAATTGTTTAAGTTACCCAATAAAATTTTAAAGAAAACTGTTATTTCAGTCTTTTTTTCGAACTTTTGTGTTAGTGGTTCAAATGTCAAAAATCCCTTTATTAGGAAAATGGCAAATTTCTTTATTAATGCAAAGGTGACTTGGTTTATCGTTACTGTGACAAACGAAAACACTTTATTTGATGAATCCTTAAAGAAAATTTTAATTAATATCAATCAGGAGAAAAGTTATTGCAAAAATATATGTTGATCCCTAGACACTTTTGATGTGTGTATAACGGTTTTTTTAATACACATTTTTTTTTTTCTTTTATTTTTTCTTAAAAACGTTGCCCCACACTAAGATTTCTCTTGTATCGTGGGTGCGTTTACAGATACAAATTTCACAAACAAACGCCCAGACCCGAAACAACCATCTGTAGGCCATACAAATTTTTGTTCCGTGTGGGAATCGAACCCACGACCCGTAGCGCAGAAGCCAATCGCTTAGCCACTGCACCAAACGTGTCGTCGACATTTCAACTACCTAGTTAACTGCTGGGCCAAGGATTGCCCATCTCCTTTAAATATTTGGGTCACTGGGTCACCGATGATTTAAATGATAATGTAGATGTAGAAAGGGAACGCAGGTCGCTGGCTGTCCGGTGTAACATGCTGGCCCGCAGGTTTGCACGGTGTACGAATTCGGTTAAAATAACGCTTTTTAAAGCATATTGCCAATCTTTCTACACCTGCAACCTGTGGGTCAATTATTCGCAGCGGGCATACAGCGACCTGCGTGTCCAATATAATAATGCACTCAGGGTACTGTTGGGGCTGCCATGGCGTTGTAGTGCGTCAGGGATGTTTGCTGAGGCGCGGGTTGATGGCTTTGCTGCCATCATCAGGAAAAGATGCGCCTCCCTACTCACTCGCGTTCGTGGCAGTACCAACACTATACTGGGTGTTTTTACTGATTGGTGGGAGTCCCCTATGCTGCAAAGGTGGGTGCGGCTTCATACCGTAATTTAATTATTATTATTTCCCAATCCTAACATTAGTTTTTTAAGTAAATTGTTACTAACAAAATATGGACCTGGTCTGAATTAAATGATTATTATTATTATAACTTCCTAACCCACCAAATTGGATAATTCTTTTTTTTTTTTGCGTGTATTGTCAGGACAAGATGTGCATAAAAAAATCACGAAAAAAAATGCCGGTACGAAGTTCGCCGAGTCGGCTAGTTTCTTGTAAAAAACGAACATTTCCTGTCTTGGCAATTCAACTACTTCGTACTTAAGAGCCAATATACTAATAATATTATAGCATAGAAGGAAACTACTGTATATTCTTTTGAAATACTTCCTGAGTTGGCTCAGGAAGTATTTCAAAAGATCCTTTATGATACCCACAGGCAATGGAAATACAGCTTGTCACACTCCACGGCAATTTATAAAATCCGACGTTATTATACTTACGTACTTGCTGCCGTCGTATGTATAGTGAACATGCATGCGGCCCGCGAATAAAATAGGTTGAATGTATCTGGACTAAACCTTAAGAATTAATTACTTTAATCCACATTGAAACAAAACTTAGGCCAGTTCCACTTGAATACTCCTTCAAAACACTTGTTTTCCTTAAAACTATAATTATTGTGTTTTTGTCGTATAAATAGCTGATAAATAAGTGAGTTAGGAAAGAAATTAACTTTAAGTGAAAATAAATACAATGTGTGCATTATGTGAAAAAAATAATTAGCATCTTCAATTAAATTAATAGTTTTTAAGGTGTCTTTACTTTCACCAAGTTTAAAAAATGTATGGAGATCTTTATTTTTGGAGGCAGGTCTGTACTTTTTTTTTCAAGTACCTAAGCTTATTTTTTTAAATAACAAATCCAAATATACAGCGTGTAAACGAATTTGTGTAATTCAAACCGCGTGATCTACTGGTGACACTGATTGACCCTGCATAGGTTTTTTTTTCAGAATAAAAAAAAAAAGTTAAAAAAAATGAACGATTGTATTCTGTATTTGAGTACATTTAGCGTCCCATTTTAACTGATTGCGTGGAGCGATATCGTGATAGTCGTGCCCGTCAGCTGTGTCGCCGTGCGTTCATTCATTTATGCATGGCATCGACATTTTCTATCACATAAAAATATTTTTTAAGAAAAAAAAGTTTATTTTTAATCAATCTAAATCCCGTGCGGGGTTAATCTACACCATTAATAGATCATGTAGTTTAAAGGAATTACACGAATTCGTTTACACCCTGTATTTGAATAAAAGAAGAAGGGGCACGGTCCATACAAAATTAACCCACGTCCAACAAAAGGGGAGGTGTATCTCAAAAAAATGATAAAATTGAGTATAAAAAGACGGCATCCTTCCAACGCCATCCTTATAGTCTAACATATAAAAAAATTGCTACGAAAATTCGGTCTGGGCCAGTAATATGTACAATGAATATGACTACAATATTGAGAAATACTTGGCTATCTTGACTTGACTTCAATTATTGAATTCTATCATCGCACTACTGAGGTTTTTTTTCACTTGTTCGAGCACCGAACATCGAACTAGTAAGAATTATGATTGTTTGATCATTAGCATAGTTAAATAGAATAGAGTAGACAATGATAGAGTAGGGTAGACTATAGTAAATTCCAACTCTACATACTGTTATTGTTTTCTTTTCTTATGTTGATGATTAACATCGATAAAAAAAAAGTTTATTGTTAGCCAACTATCCTGACTTGTGATCAAGCTCTATTGACCGTAGAAGGTATTTTTAAGAGGAACCTTAGCAAGATAGCCAAGTATTTCTCAATATTGTAATATATTCATTGTAGATATTATTGCCCTTGAACAAGCTTCAAGCTGTCCCCAAGCCCCCGCCAGCAACGCTCTAAGCCGAGGTCCGAGTCCCACTAGGGGTCGCCCTTAGTGCTGTCGTTGCAGGTAGTCATGATGTTAGTGTAGTACAAGTAGTTAGCTTAGGTTAAGTATTTTACTTCGCCCCCATTGGCTGGTGACCCTTCAGGTCTCGCCAATAACTGCCCGGTTACGTAGAAATGATCCCAGAGGACCACCTACAGGAGTACAATAGAAAAAAAAAACTATCACCACACAATAGTTAGATGTGTGCATATATGCATACGCAGCTACCGCTCACAAAAAGGAGTTGAGCGCGTCTTCCTGGATTGACCGCACTATACCTTCAGTATACTTACTCCTATAGTGTTTTTCTTCCAGATTTTCATCCTCACAACAGGCTTGTTCTACTCCGTCAGCGTGGGCATCATGATTTCCTTTCCATCAGTACTCTCCCCTGCACTAGTTTCTCCAAATAGTACTGATATCCGAGCTACTTCAGGTCAAGCTTCTTGGATTGGTAAGCATCATTCAAAATATGCAGCAGTTCATTTGCTGTGGGATAACATAATCAGCACATAACAGTTCCACTGCTTGAGCTATTGTCAGAATCAGATTGGTTTAGGTCTTAGTCCACCAGTTCCACCACGCTGGACTGGTCGTTTGTATTTGTGGAAGAGAAATAAACTTTTTTTTTCTATTAAGTTTGAGAAGTTTCAAGCTCAGTAGAATATTGTTCAAGTTTGTTTAAGTAACTTGCTTCACAGAAGAGCTGTGTAGTTTCTGTACAACTGAGCAGTTTATTTTAATTTTAAGAGAGGCCTATCCAAGCTTAGCAGTTGAACGTTTATAGATTAGAGATGCGAAAAATACTGACCTGGCATCAATTCCATTTTTCCAGCTGCCAGCAATGGGTTCGCAGGCATGTGCGGATTCTTCATCCTATCACCGATCCTTCAAATGTCTGGCAGAAAAGTCGTCCACATCAGCTGCAACCTTTTGCTTTTCATTGGCTGGATCATCTTGCCGCTAGCCAATAGCATTCCAGCTCTTTTCACTGCCAGAATCATCCAAGGCCTCGCTATTGGTGGAATCTATATCAACAGCATAATTATCTGCGAATACGTTGATCCTAAGCGGAGAGGGTACTTCTTGACGATGAAAAAAGTATCCATAGCTGTCGGCACTCTAATCTGCCATTCCATGTCTTTATTTTGGAACTGGAGGCAAATAGCGGCATTTGCAATTATGCCACCAACCGTTGCCATTATTTTAACTTTTTTCTGGCCAGAGAGTCCATCCTACTTAGCAATGAAAGGTCGCTTCGAGGACTGTGAGAAGTCATTCATGTGGTTGAATGGAAGATCTAACCTGAAGGAATTGCATCATTTACTGTCGACGCAAATTGAGAGGTTAAAGAACTCGAACACAGAGAAATGGTACAAGTTCTTATTGAGGAAAGATTTTTTAAAGCCTTTAGTAATAGTGTCGCTTCTAACTTTACTTCTAGATTTAAGCGGGAGGTATTATTTCGTTGTTTATGTTATCCAAATAATGGTAGAATTAATTGGTGACAATTCATTAGCAATATATTGTTCTTTAGGTGCCGATTGTTTAACTATTATTGCTCTGTTATCATCCTGTTTTGTCATGGGCCGATATAAAAGACGTGCAATATTATTTTCATTTGGCATTGCTACTGTTGCTTTAATGTTATTAACTAGTCTGATTATGTTACTGAAATCATTTAACATTGGATCCAATTTGGTGTGGTTGGCTCCTTCAATAATTGTTTTGCAAAGTTTTTTAGTAAATGTTGGTTTAATACCGATATCTTTTACTTTGATCGGTGAAGTATTTCCTTTGGAGTACAAAGGCAGTGGTTCTTGTGTCTCTGGTGTAGTATTTACCTTTTTATACACTCTAACCTTAAAACTAACACCGATTTTGATAGAAAATACTGGTGTAGGAGGAACTTATGCTGTGTACGGATTAAGTATAGCTGTTTGTATTCTTCTATTGTACTTTGTGGTGCCAGAAACTAAAGACAAGACGTTGCAGCAGATAGAGGATGAGATCAAAGGTGTTAAGAGAGCAAAATGTGAGTTTAAAACGAATGTATTGTTATAGAGAATAAATACAGTATTAACATTTTAATATATTAAGTTCTTTCATTAAAATAACAAAAATTTTTCTAAGGCACACTCTAGGAATAATGCTTTCCACTACAAATTAACGGATTGCTCTAAATCAATCAAAAATCACTTATTTCTGAACGCACCCGTGTTCAAATAGTGGAGTGATCGACGAAGCGAACCGTTTCTGCCACTCGCCGACCGCTGCCGCGGCACCGCTCGCTTCGCTCGCTCGGTTCGTGCGTTGAATCTCAATTCTTAACCTAACCTACCTTTCAGCTATCTGCCTGTAATTGTATTTTTAATATTGTGTGGTACTTTGAAGTTAGGGACAGTAACATTAAAGTGCAGACTATTCATTTTAAAGCTAAGCCTTTTAAAGTGGAATCATTTTTTTTTTAAAGTTCATTCGTCTCCTTTCTTTACTAATTAGGGTACCTGCTGCCTACATCCCATCGAAAATATCTGCGGACCTGTCAAATGCAGTCAAAGCATGAAGGTCAATGTAACCACATTACATCAAGTTTGACATCGTCCTGCTTACCAACCTATTACATAAATATGCACGCTGAAAGTTCCCTTATTTTGTATGCGTTGTTGCCGCAAGCCAATGTAGTTTTATATCCATGTGTATCTAATTGTACTTAAATTATTCTTATAAAAACAGCTGCACCGATAATTTAACCGTTTTACATAAAAAACAGGTTACGCACCGAAATGGGATGCGATTAGTTTCAACACGTGTTTTTTCTGTTTCCTATTTCTTAACTGCTACAACGTTTGATTTATTGACCGTGACGGTTAAGGATAGTGATGCAAACTTGGTAACGCCACTTCTCTTGAAGGTAAGCTTAGCTTTTCAGAAGGAAGTCGCAGGGTGGGATCCTGAGGCCTTAAGGTCGCAGCTCATTAGAGCCACCCGGCATCCGATCCGCATCGCCTCGCCTCGGTCGGTTAGTATTCTTTATATGAACTTGTATGGATGTGCGCTCACTACATCAACTCCGTAGCGTCACCGGATCGCCTCGGGCGCATGTCGTCCACGAGCGGACGACAAGTTGACCACTCGGTAACAACTCGCTGCTCGCATGCTTACCTTGCGTTGCTGCGCATTGCCAATGCACAAGTCCCGAGTGAACCGCGCGCTGCCATCGAGTGGACTCCTCCGACGACCCCTCTGGTTGGCCACGCGACGTTTACTTGATAACGCGGCGTTCACCCATAAACCACCTGCTAACAACGAGTGGACGCCGAGCGACGAGGCGATGCGGGTCGGGTGCCTGGTGGCTCTAATGAGCTGTGACCTTTATTCTACTCGGAGACAAAGGCGCTTAGCTCAGATAGATCGAAACATCGCAACTCTTGCCGCCATATCACTGACAGGCTTTTTTTTACACCGATAATTATTCAGCTGTCAACAACCTGTCTCCCTCCCAATCTCCCGCCAACAACGCCCTAAGCCGAGTTCTGAGTCACACTAGGGGTCGCCCTTAGTGGTTGCGGAAGTATCGTAAGTTCCCGCGACCCCCGGCGCACGTGTGAGATGGAACACCGGGGTCGTTTTAGTCAGTAAGAGTCTGACAGACCCTCCACCCACCTCAGGGAGGAGGACATCCAAGAGGAATACCACCCAGCAAAAAAAAGGGGGTCGCCATTAGTGCTGTTGTTGTGCTAGTAGTCATGATGTTAGTGTATTATAAGCAGTTAGCTTAGGTTAAGTATTTTACTTCCCCCCACATTGGCTGGAGACCCTTGCGATCTCGCCAATATCTGCCCAGTTACGTAAAAACGGTCCACAAAGACCAACTGAAAGTAGTCCAATACAAAAAAAAAAAAAAACTTTCGGGCTTTCGGGTCATTGGCGTTAATAATGAATGCCATACAGAACTTCTCTCATCTTTAAAAATGTCCTGATTGGCAGGTCCGGATTATCCATAAGGCGAATTAGGCAACTGCCTAGGGGCCGCATCAATTAGGAGCACCGTGCACGCACCATGAAAAAAAAACGTTTCACCGAACGATTTTTTTTTTATTAATTTGTATTCTTCCTCAATATTATTCATTTTTTTCGACGCATGTTGTCAGTTGATGAAATCCTTCATACATAGTAGAACTAAAAATAGCTGTATTTGACGATATAGGTAAGGTAAGCGTTAATTCGGAACGCAGCCGGGCGTGCGGTCGGCTGATGAGTTAGACTTTGACTTTTAGAGATTGAAGTAACAAAGGAGTCGATCTGATCGGATCGACTTTTGTAATAGAAAAAATGTATTTTAAAAAGTAAGGAAAGTGGCCCCGAGAAATGTATTGCCTAGGGGCCCTGATACGGTTAATCCGGCCCTGCTGATTGGAGGAGGTGAAAATGGGCGAGGCATATAAGAGCCGTTCAAAGCATTGTGTTGTCAAACTGTATTACCGCCAACTTCGCCCATAGTACTCAATCAAATATCATAACATGTCGCTATAAAAAATGTGTACGGATATGTGCGTACACGCACATCGATCGTCCTCGCCTAACCGAAGCGTGACTTCGACGTCCTTTGTGATGTAAACAGACAGTATTACGGATAGTACTTAATAACAGATGCGTCGATAGCGATAGGTACACAATTCATTATGAAATGCTGTCAGTATAATATTGGCTGAGCGATCTGAGTAAGCGTCGCGAGTTCGATTCCCGCCCCGCACGGTAAAACTATTTGTATGACCTACAGATAGTTATTACGGGTCTGGGGTCAGGGTGTTTATGAATTTTAACAGTGAGTTTGTCCGTCTGTCTGTTGCTCCCAGGCCCGCCGCGCCGTAAGCGGGCGTGCAAGGCGTGCACGGTGCACCGCACGCGGGCGGCACGTCCAGGGGGGCGGCAAATCGAGCGACTCATCACGTAATATTCAAAATCATTGTCATTGAAAATTGTTAAAAACTATTTAAGATCAACATTGCTCCAGCAAAGACTAAGTTATTTAGCTATAGTTTCAATTGAACATGAAATCTTAGCTTGGATACAAGACAGTTGATTCAAGATTTCGCGAAAATAAAGGCAAGAAGAGGTAAATTTTTGTAGATACGAAAATAACTATGTACCTGATCAAAATAAATGTTTTATCTTCGTTATGAATCTTTTCTTTTTTCCCACCATAAGGAGAAAACATTAAATAGCCTTTTTTGACAAAACTCAGTGTAAGTAGTCGTAGGGCGGCATAATCGGTATTGCACGCGGGCTACTAAACAGCTAGCGGTGGGCCTGGTTGCTCCTTCAAAAATAAGGCGCTTCCCCCACCGAAAGTGGCACCACTTCAGAAGAAAAACATTATTTCTGTCAACACACAACATATTGAAATTTCGTACGTACAACATTTTAGTTAAGTGTTGTAGAAATTTTCGAACACCAAAAAATAACACTTGACATCCTAGGTTAGAAGTTTTAGTAATTAATGCTGAAAACGACCATTTTTGGTACTTATCGCTAAAACTTCGAATCCAGAAGCTCTAGTGTTGATATTTGGTGTTCGAAAATTTCTGCAACACTTGACTAGAATGTTGTACGTAAGAAATTTCAATATGTTGTTTGTTGACAGAAATAATGTTTTTTTTGTGAAGTGGCGCAATTTTCGGTGGGGGAAGCGCTACAATTTTGATGGAACTTGGCACAGATATCTCAGGCTTTTGCCTGAAATCCAAAGGACATTGTTTTGATACTTGGTTTTATTTTTTGTCGTTATCGCTTTTGATCTTAGTCGCACCTGATGGTAAGCACTAACAGGGTCTAAGATGGAGCACACGAATCCAAGTAACAGAGATATCATCATTCAGCCCAAAGAGATCCACTGCTGGACATAGGCCTCCCCCAAAATGGGGGGTTTGCCGTAATCGCCGCGCTTGGCAGGCGGGTTGGCGATCGCAGTATGGTTGTTAAAGCACTCAGAGAACGCTGCTGCCAATCCTCTGGAGAATCATTTAGTCGCCTTTTACGACACCCACGGGAAGAGATGGGGTAGTGCTATTCTTTAAGTCCGGCACTACAAGATACTAACAGAGATATAGAGGGACGACTAACAGAGATATAGAGGGTGGTGAAAACTGTTTGGCGCCGACTCTAATATAGGGGTGGTAGCTAAGCAGGCAGGCACAGCCTCAGAAAAACAGCTAGTTATCCTAATCAAACTCAAACTCAAAACTCATTTATTCAAAATAGACTAGAATTACTTAGTTCTTTTTGAACGTCGGTTATCCTAACTTAATATTATAAATGCGAAAGTAAGTTTGTTTGTTTGTTACCTTTTCGCGCCTAAACAATTGAACCGATCATCCTGAAACTTTGCATATACGTTCTCTGGTGTACAGAAACGGACATAGTACCTTTCATCCCGAAAAAAAGAGGAAAACAACAATAACGTTTACAGATGGCGCCACGTGTCTTTGGAATCATGATTGAATTACATTATTACTAGCGACCCGCCCCGGCTTTGCACGTGTATATTTTATAGCTTAAAACCATCCTTGCATCACTCTATCTATTAAAAAAAACCGCATCAAAATCCGTTGCGTAGTTTTAAAGATCTAAGTATACATAGGGACAGACAGCGGAAAGCGACTTTGTTTTATACTATCTAGTGATATAAACTTTAGTAGTGTGTTAAGAACTGATTGCCAAATTCTAAATTACCGCGAGGGAAGCCGCGGGCAATTGCTAGTCTTCTATATTCCAAAGAATCTCCCGATTAAATAGTTTTGTTGCAAAACCTCTTTCACCAAGACCATCTGAAATTCTTTGAAGTGATTATTTGGTCCTCATATCATGAGTATTTCGTAAATTCCTTTAAACTAGAATAATTTGAAAGTTTTCAGGTCTTGAGTCTCAGTTTAATAGTCTGTTGTTAAAGTCTGTATAGTTTTGAGGAGTGTAACTTTCAAAGTTACAATAAAGGTCACAGGTCATTGGAGCCACCCGGCACCCCACCCGCATCGCCTCGTCGCTCGGCGTCCACTCGTTGTCAGCAGGTGGTTCACGTTATCACCAGAAAAAGTCACGTGGTCAACCAGAGGAGTCGTCGGTGGAGTCCACTCGATGGCAGCGCGCGGTTCACTCGGGACTTGTGCGTTGGCAATGCGCAGCAACGCAAGGCAAGCATGCGAGCAGCGAGTTGTAACCGAGTGGTCAATTCGTCGGCGGCGGGAACGGGATTCGCCCGAGGCGATCCGGTGACGCTACAGAGTTGATGTAGTGAGTGCACATCCATACAAGTTCATTAGGATACTAACCGCACGAGGCGTGGCGATGCGGGTCGGTGGCTCTAATGAGCTGTGACCTTAAAACCGCATTTTGAAGTTTAATTAAATCATTTTATTTGTTTTTGTTCATTTCTTACTGCCACACTTACGTCACGATAGATATACAAGGTTAGTCAGAAAGGGGGTACTAATCCGAAAGGGTGTTAAAGTACCCATAATAATGAACAACTTTTGTTTTACAACTTACCCCAAAAGTCAATGGTTTAAGAGAAATAGCTATTCAAAGATTGCATAAAAAATCGCTAATATCTATCTATCCTCAGCTATGATCAGCTGTGTTTACATTTTAGGTCATATTTGGGGTCACGAATTAGAAGCTCCATTTTCTGAATTCAAACTAACTAAAGTAAAGAAGAATTATTGAAAAAACTACAGTTAAAATTATTTACATGGAAATAAAAATGATCGAATTTTGAAATTTTAAAACTTGCTTTAAAACAGTCGTCAGTGATACTCTCAGTGCCCTCAGTCCTTACGCACATTTACTTTTAACAACTTATTCATTATTTAGGCAATCTCCTAGAAACTCCTGCCCAAAAGAACATGCAAACAAAAGTATCGTAGCTACAACTTTGCTATACACTTGTTATCAGGCGTTCATATACTAGGAACAATAACATAATCAACCAATACCGTGTCACTTTTGAGCACGGGCCTCTTCTCAGAACAAGAAGGGTTAAGCCTTAATCCACTACGCTATCCTGATGCGTGTTGGCGGACTACACACCATCAAGAACTTTATGGAGCCTTTTCAAATGTGACGATTTCCTCACGATGTTTTCCTTTCACCGTTAACGCATGATCCGCACATATATCCGAAAAGTCAGAGATGCGGGCTAGATTTGAACTGGGCTCCTGCATCGGAGGAAACCGTTTAACTGCTAGGCTATCGCTGGTTCTACTGCTGCACTGGGAACAATAGGAATCTAGTCTAACGCTGCTGTAAGAGCTTTTCGTGGAGTACGTACGCCAAAAGGCCAAGTCCTTAGTGAGAGTGCAGCTGCTGGAATCGCGCCGTAACGCCAACTTCAAGGCGTTTGTGGTGCGAGTACCAAAGTGTCTTCTGCACCTCGTAATGGAGGAGAGATTTTGGCCGGAGGGAGTGGTGTTCCATCGATTCCACGGACAAGTGCCATACGATCGCACAACAGCAGTGCTTCAGTGAAGTTTTACTAACATAGGCTTAAGTTTCTATACTAATACAACTGTATTATTATATTATATATGTTAGTTTGTAAGGTATATATCTATGGGCCTAAGTAGCCTGATAAAAAAGAATTTATCTCTGTACGAATCAAATCCCCGCCAAAAGACCCTAGGCCAATTAAAGAGGAAAAAAAATTGACAAAAAATATTTTTGGCGACAAAGTGAAATTCAATTTGGTTGGTCGACGGAAATTAAATAAAGTGGCTCGTCTGCCGTATACTGCATTTTTCCATAGCCTTAATTTTGTGTACGTCGTATGAATTTTAATTGAGGGCCCCTTTTTAGCCGTTTTGTGGGTAGGTAAACTAATTTTCCGGGTGTGAACGTGGAATCATTGGGAAAATTGTTTCTCATTTTAACCGATTTTGAAAAGAAGGAGGTTTGATACTATCCTACATGTACCACGCATGCCTATACGTGTACAAGAATATTGAAATATTCCATCAGCACAAAGATGTACATGATATAGCTACACGAAACGCTCATAAGTCAAGTTAGTGATACCGAGACACCGACTTACTAAAACAAGCATGTGTACTCGTATTTTTGGTGTAAAAGTAGGCGCGGCATAATCTGCAATTAAAAACAAGTGATAGAATATTCCTTATCTTTGCGTTTGAACGAGAATTTACTAGGAGCTTTTTGCACCCTGGGCAGTCAGCCCCGCTACCATCATTGCTGACTGGCTAATCTTTTCGCCACGGCATGAGCTATTCTCATATAGCCGATACGATAGAAGAAGAAGATCTCTAGCCATGATTGATGTTGGTTACGTAAGTGCATATACACGTTGAAAGCGAGTTGCCGGCGACAAGACAGACGAAAGACGGCCGACGAGCTCCGAACTGCGCCGACAAGTTCCGACCTGCTCCAATCAGCGCTGGTAGGCCGTCATTTGTTGCTGTATTTGCAAGGGAATAAGGCGTGTTTTTGTTAAAAATGTCAGTCCCTGCTTCTACCCGCTTCCTTATGTAGCGGTTACCTGTACGGACCAGTACCGATAAGTGCTGATAGGTCAGCTCTGGTTACCTGCTTCCTTTATGTATACGCCCTTAGGTACGCAATTCCCCGCTGGACCAACAAGGCAGCCAAATCAATATCGATCTATCTATTAAATAAAAAGAAAAGTCCTGACTGTCTGACTCATCAACGCCCAGCCCAAACCCTTGGACTTAGAAAGCTGAAATTTTACACAGAAACCTCTGTACCTTTACCCTTTATAATTTAGACAAGAAATAAGGAAGGATTTTTCGAAATTCAACCCTTAAGGGAGTTAAATAGGGGATGAAAGTTTGTATGGAAAATGGTCACTAACGGGTTCAAAATTTCACGCAAACGAAGCTGCGGGCAAAGGCTAGTTAGGAATATAATGAAATCCGTTCACAATACGCTGTTATTTTCAAACGATAAGTTCCCCTTACCACCACAAACCAAAAAGGTGAAAAATAACAAAACTGAAAATGCGAAAAAAACCAGACGTCGCGAAAGTTGCGAAGCTAAATATAAACATATTCAAAATGCTTCAGGAACGAATGGAGCGGCGGCGAACGAGTTCGTAAAAAAATCAGATCCGGCCACCGCCAGCCGGGTTTCAATTAGAAGTGTTACAAAGTTTCACGCTTTGGCTAAATACGTTATCCTGATGTGAATGTAGTTTAGCTTCATTTTATGTTGTTGTTCAGATTTGTTGGTAGTTAGTTCCTATTTATTTGAAACTTCGGATGTACAGTCCGCACGGATCATACATTTTGCAAGGTTAAGCTGCGCTTGCCCCTGTCAGTCTGTGGATGGGTGACCGTTCGTTTCTATAGCAACGGATATACAGGGTGTTAACGAAATCGTGTAATTCCTTAAAACCGCGTGATCTACTGGTGACACAGATTAACCCTAAATGAGAATTTTCGATTTTCGAAATATTCACAAAAATAAAACATTTTTTTTGCAAAAAAAAAAATTCTTTTTTTTTACTGAATCCTTATTAGGTGGTTTAGATACGATCGGTAACAAAGCCGCATGAAAAAAAATATTTTTTTATTTTTAATCAAGCTAAATCTCGTTCGGGGCCTGTCTACATCAGTAGTAGATCATGTGGTTTTAAGGAATTACACGAATTCGTTAACACCCTGTATAATACAATACTCTATAATGTATAGAAGCCACCACATCAAGCTACCCGTTACTGTCAAATTTTCCCAATCAACCTTGAACCTACTGCTTTTGCGATAAAGATGAAAATCTATAGAAATCTGACAGATTGTTGTAGCTTTATGTGTTAGTTAGTGAATCCTTCTAAAAAATTACGCAGACTCATTTTGATTCTCATTTTGAGCCGCGTAAATTACGCTCGTCTGGCTTCAGCCTTAATCTATACATATAAAAGGAGAAGCTGACTGACTGATCTATCAACGCACAGCCTAAACCGCTGTGGTTAGAAAGTTGAAATTTTGACAGTAGGTTCCTTTTGTAACGTAGGCATCCACTAAGAAGGGATTTTTCGAAATTCAACCCCTAATGGAGTTAAATAGGGGATGAAAGTTTGTAGTGAAAATCGTCACTTAACGGGTTCAAAATTTCACGCAAGCGAAGCTGTGGGCGAAAGCTAGTATTAAATAGAGATGTACAATGGGCGGTCTATCGCACTAGGTGATTTCTTCCAGCTTGGATGGACATGATTTGCAAGAAAAAAAGTGAGGGGTAGTTCTCGGTGTAACGATAAATAACAATGAGCTTATATAAATAAGGAGACACTAAATTAAGTTGTTTAAAGATAGTTCTTTATTTGTATAAATTAGTTCCTGTGATATTTAATTTCAGATGTATTAACAATATGATTTTTCCACAACTATGTACTACGCAACGAATATTGTTGTTTTGTCAAAATTAAAGCTATTGAAATTACGAATGTGATAAATAATTCGGATGTTGTTCGGAAGCCGAATGCCTTCTCTTTTTGAAATTCCGTTCCGTTAACACCACGGAAATGTTGAAATCAAATAGATCAAAAAACTGATGTTTTAATTTCCTCTCATATCTACTTATTTATTATTTAAATCAATACATCAAACCGTCCAAATCGCATCATTTATGAATGAAAAAAACATTTTGATAAAATCGCATTGAACATTTACGGGATATTCCATTTCCCTTCAAATATCTACTTTTATTTGGTACAGGCGACAACAGCAGTTAATATTGCAAAGACTCGAATCTTTTAATTTATTTAAGTACTTTTTTTTTTACAGAAAGCTTACAGACTAACGACAAATTTAAATCATTTATGATATGCTTGTGGATAATTGCTAATTACAAGCTTCCACATATATGTATCAATTAGCAAATAATAATATAATGAACTCACAACTAACAGAACTACACAATGTTAAAGAAGAGAAGAACACAATACAACGGAATGAAGAAATTGTGTCAAGCCGTGCGATATTTCCCATCATCACCAAAATATTCCCTACTTAGGATGTCTCTAATTTTACGTGCGCTAGTGTTAAATACATCAATTTCCAAGTGCGATGGTAAATTATTAAAGGCTCTTACACTACGTATACAGAAGGCGTTGCGCCTGTAGTTTGTAGATATAGTTGGTGCGTGTAGTAGTGGTCGTTTTCTCAGGTTATTTTGAGCGAAAATTAATGTAGTAAAATGGGGCTAATTAAAATTCAGTTAAGGAATGTGCTTTTAACCTGTGTAGTACTGTAATTATAGACACAATAGATAAACAATGGCGGCCGTACCGTTTTCGGTACACTTGGGCGGTTGAGATTAAGACCATCACGCTGTTTATTCTCGATTTCAATGTTATTGTAAATTGCGACACTTGAAATTGTAGATAGTGTGGCGAACCACCTTTATAAAATGATTTATTTTAGCTGTGGTCGCCCTAATAGGATGACAACATTGATAGTTAGCCAATAGTAATCATGTAATTAATTCTCTCTGACGTACTCTATGTTTGTCTATGTTCAGAACAAGTTGAACTCGCACGGCTCATACATTGTATCATACGTAGTATCTACTAGTACGTCTGTGATTGTATCCCTAACTAGTCTGTGGCTCATACGCACAATACGCATTCAAGCACTCATTCTGTTGCTGTTACTGTACCACATTTACCTATATAATTATCACAAGTTCTAACCATCGCCTCACAGTTTAATGTATCTACATGTTCATATTTTTATTATACGAAGTATCTTGGACCCCGTCTTTCATTAAAAGCAAATCTGGGCGCAATTCAAGCGCCATAATAGTTTATAATTTTATAATTGCCGCACAATGATTGTTGATGGTAACATCCCACATGATGAAAACCTCGCGAAAGCTGAGAAAGATAAACAAATCAAATATCTTGACTTAGCACACGAGGTTGTCAACATGTGGGATGTGGATTCGGCAACCATTGTGCCGATAGTCGTAACGGCCAATGGGCTAATGGCCAAGAGCCTCGACCAACACCTCAAGAGGCTCTCGTTAGGTGGCTGGATCAAGGGCCTGATACAGAAAGCAGTCCTCCTCGACACGGCGCGTATCGTGAGGAAGTTCCTTTCTCTGGAGCCCTAACCACCGGTAGCTTGGACCCTGCTCACGATGCCGGTGGAACCCTATTTTTTATATATTTTATATGTTTAAATGTTTTTTTTTGTATTTTTTAATGAAATATTTAAAAATGTAGTAGATAAGAAGATAGATGAATAATAATATAAAATATAACGAAAAATCTCCTATGCCATGTTCATGCCAATTAGCCCCATGGTTTTCAAATTGCCCTTTTTACCGGTAGTGGTTTTTGAAGACTCAATACTAGAATAGTCTATAAGCCTAAATGGAATCTTTGCATGGCCAAATACTCAAACGCTATTCAATTTTAAGTTGCCGTTGCCTCGTGCTGTCACTGTCACTCTAAGGCGAAGTGACAGTGACGAAATTAACGGCAACTCAAAATTGAGTAGCGTTCCAGTATTTGGCCATAGGAGTATTAGGTAAGTTTTGGATTTGAGCCCTAATTAAAGACTTGTAGCTACTAGTTTTAATACAGTCCTAAAGGGTGCCCGTGTTCTTGCCGAAGTATTTTATATCGAATTCGCCGATTAAAACGATTCGCCGACGTAATGTTTGCCGAAGCAATTTTTAGCCTAATTTGATTTCGCCGAATGACTATTAGCCACCATAATTATTTGGGCAAAAAATCATTCAGAAATTTTGTTTTAGTCGAATACTTATTTGGCCATTGTCTAATTTGCCAAATAAGTATTCGCACAACATTATTTTCACACTGCGCACCGACTCAGTGCATCTCGACTACACGTGATCATATTAAACACAAAAAATGTCTACCACTTTCCCCAAAAGCCAAATAGTTTAAGAGAAATAGCCGTTCAAATATATGTATAATAAAAAATACGCTTAAATCTATCAATCCTCAGCTGTCAGCTGTCTTTACATTTTAGGTCATATTTACTTTAAAATAGTCACAAGTGTATGATAACTTAAGTGGCTTGCGTATTAGTACCCTCTTTCTGACTAACCTTGTATTCTTTTGATGCTGACTGTACCTACGTAGGTAGATGTAGGTAGTTCACAAATATTTCGTTCGGAAATTGAAAATTCGTGTTATCGTTGCATCTATGTTTTGGATTAAAATATTCGTCAATCTGCAATTTAATCGGCTGACATTGGATAAACGGAATTTTTGATTTGCAACCAATCTATTTTCTTTTCGAGTCCCCTGTGTAATCATACGGGCCTATTCCGAAAAACGAACGACGAAATTTCGGATCGAAACGAAACTAAGTCGAACATCGAACTTATGGCACTTGTCCGACCACCAACGAGCGAGAAGCGAGTGGAGCTAGAAACTAGAAATGAGTTGGCGAGCAGCGAGAAGCGAGTGTGTATAGTCCTTAAAATAACAGCTGCCAAACTAGTGTGTCTAGTGCTGGGAAAGGACTGGTCAAATCGTTATAAATCATTAAAAATAAATATAATACGTATAATTTGTATATTTTCGTAGCCGTCATCTTGGATTTGGATTTTGACCTTATTTTCAGCATCAGCACACCGGAAAACCATGAAATTGACACCCATGACAACTAATTTGCAAATGTTCATGGCCGCCATTTTGAATTTGAGTTTTGACCTCATCTTCAGCATCAACATACCCGAAAACTTTGGATTTGATACCCATGACGAATAATCATAGCCGCAATAGTTTATATCTAAAAAATACTTTTAAAGACCTTTTTAATATTGTACGAAGTAGGTATAATTATTTATTGTCATCGCATAAAATTTTAGAAACGCAAACGTAATAATTTTTTTATTCAATCGATTAACATTTATCGATGTGTCCCACCTCTAACATTTTTACATTATGACATAACTTTTGAAAAACGTATGATTTATATTTTGAGACTATGAATCAGTAAGAATTATTTTAGTTTTCAAGCTGATTTTTCATTAATATTTTGAATTATATGGGAAGCACTGTATTTAATAAAAATGTTACCATGCTCGTTAAGTGAGTGATTTTCCGTGTGCCAATATAAATCACCCGTTCGACGTAACTACAAAGTTATGTCGTCACTTTTGCTGACATCTGTCATTCTAATCAAGCTATATTTTAAGGACTATAGTTCCGACAGTTTTGTCGCTCGCTGGGCTATAAGCGACTGTGCGAGTGTGACGGGCGATTACTCGCACCACTCGGTCGGGGCGATGAACAATAAATGAATACTATGTATACTCTTACTAGCGACCCGCCCCGACTTCGCACGTGTACCTATGTTTTATAGCTTAAAACCGTCCTCTTGAATCACTCTATCTATTAAAAAAAACCGCATCAAAGTCCGTTCCGTAGTTTTAAAGATCTCAGCATACATAGGGACAGACAGACAGCGGGAAGCGACTTTGTTTTATATTATGTAGTGATAAATGATAATATTTTGAGATATATTTTGAGTTCTGACCGCCAAGCGAGCATTGTTGAGCAAGAATCGCTGAGCGAGTATTGTCTTTGATAGTTGATTGTAGCGAGTCCTCGCCGGCAGTGTAAACAGTCAGTGATCAACTATTAATATATGCATCTCTTTTGTTTACACGGAATATGTATCTATTGTACGTTTCTTGAGCGAGAAAATAGCCGGGTGACAGTTGCCTGTATGACGTTCTGGTTGGGTTTAATTTAATTTACTACAGTTATTAATGATTTAATATATTACGAATGTGGTACAGCTGAAATACTAAGTCATAATTTGTAAATCGCGGCAACTTTCAAGAGTGAAATGAAATGTTTCTGAAACTGTCACCCGCACCATGCTATAGTGGAAAGAGTATAGTCGCTTCCTCACCGGGCGGTGGGATAACTAGGTAGGTACCTATACAGCGTGTCCCAGAAAGTAGTGTCAAGCGGAAGTCCAGAGGTAGAACATCCTTTGAGGTACCCAAATCACCCCCATGTATGTTCCGCGATTTTTTGTGGTTTTCGAGTTATGAATGTTTTTCATGTTTTTTAATAAAACTCTGACTATAACAACATTTTTGATCATAGTGACGTGAATAGTTGAGATACATGAGTAATTTTTTTTTCTGAATTAGCTGATTAGTGACTCTGTTGAATTCATAAACATTTGTAACCACAGATGTAACGAATGCGTTACAAAAAAATATTGAATTCTCATAAAGTTAAAATCCTGCATGTTTCCTAAATCTTTGTGGGTGATTTAAAAATAAATCTCCCTAAACTTTTTTCGTCAGATGTATTTTAAAAACTTATCCATTTTATCAGCTATTTATCCTGTAAATTTCATCGAGCTATCTCTACGACATCACAATAAAAATTTCATTCAAAGCATACAATATCGAAAATTCCAGTTGTAAAAGGGTGAATGAAAAATTGATTAAAACTAACTAATAACGTCTTTTTTAGTAACCATCGACGTAAAAAGAGTGGTGTTATAAGTTTAACGTGTGTGTCTGTGTGTCTGTCTGTGGCATCGTAGCTCCTAAACGGATTTTGATTTAGTTTTTTCTTTTGTTTGAAAGGTGACTTTATCGAGAGTGTTCTTAGCTATGATTCAAGAAAATCTGTTCAGCCGTTTGAAGATCATCAGCTCTTTTCTGGTTGTCGAAGGGATATGAGCAACTTCTACTGGTCTGATCGTTTCGAAATTTACTATCCTGTGACTTCAATGATATTGATGACATGTGACAAGAAGGAGGTCATTACAACTTATCATAAACTTAAAGAATCAAAAGGCACGCAATACCTCTACTGTAAGTTGGGTATCATGCTGTTTCAGATGATGCTTGAGTATCAGGTCAAGGTTACCATGTTATTGTAATATCATTGAAGGCACAGGATAGTAAATTTCAAATCGATCAGACCAGTAGAAGTTGCTCATATCCCTTCAACAACCAGAAAGGAGCTGATGATTTTCAAACGGCTGAACAGATTTTCTTGAATCATAGCTAAGGACACTTTCGATAAAGTCACCTTTCAAACAAAAGAAAAAAACTAAATCAAAATCCGGTTAGGAGCTACAATACCACAGACAGACACACAGTCACATACGGTAAACTTATAACACCACTCTTTTTACGTCGATGGTTACTAAAAAAGACGTTATTAGTTAGTTTTAATCAATTTTTCATTCACCCTTTTACAACTGGATTTTTCGATATTGTATGCTTTGAATGAAATTTTTATTGTGATGTCGTAAAGATAGCTCGATGAAATTTACAGGATAAATATAATAAATAGCTGATAAAATGGATAAGTTTTTAAAGTACATCTAACGAAAAAAGTTTAGGGAGATTTATTTTTAAATCATCCACAAAAATTTAGGAAACATGCAGGATTTTAACTTTATGAGAATTCAATATTTTTTTGTAACGCATTCGTTGCATCTATGGTTACAAATGTTTATGCATTCGAAAGGGTCACTAATCAGCTAATTTAGAAAAAAAAAATACTCATGTATCTCAACTAATCACGTCACTATGATCAAAAACGTCGTTATAGTCAGAGTTTGATTAAAAAACATGAAAAACATTCATAACTCGAAAACTACAAAAAATCGCGGAACATACATGGGGGTGATTTGGATCCCTCAAAGAATGTTCTACCTCTGGACTTCCGCTTGACACTACTTTCTGGGACACGCTGTATAATACATATACGATCAAACAATGAACTAGGTACAAGATCCAGGTTTCCTCACGGTGTTTTCATACACCGCAAGTCAGTGGCGTCTTAGATTAACTAAGAAAGTACTTACATATAACATTGAAAAACCGGCCAAGTGCGAGTTGGACTCGCGCACGAAGGGTTCCGTACCATTATAGTATAAAAACAGCAAAAAAATCACGTTTGTTGTATGGGAGCCCCTTAAATATTTATTTTATTCTGTTTTTAGTACCTATTTGTTGATATAGCGGCAACAGAAATACATCATCTGTGAAAATTTCAACTGTCTAACTGTCACGGTTCATAAGATACAGCCTGGTGACAAACAGACAGACGGACGGACAGCGGAGTCTTAGTAATAGGGTCCCGTTTTACCCTTTGAGTACGGAACCCTAAAAAGTCACATTGGTACATGCTAGGGTTTGAACCCGCAACCTGGTGCTTAAGGGTGTTACCACACCAATCGACCGATGTCGTTCGATGGCATCGATCGACGATCGATCGATTAGTATGGTAACACTCTAACAAGCGTGTATGTAACCTCCGAACAACCACGGCAATTTTCATATGCTTACCAAAAAAAAATCTATTATTAATCGTTTTCACCTCAGCTGTTCTCAAATTCGCCTAGCATGTTGAAATGATGAATTTAACGGAAGGGTCGGTGGATAAAACAAGAGATTATTTCCAGCACGGCCATTAGGTGACGCTGCGGTATTTTTAAAACATTTATTCAAGAGTAATGTGTGACGTCAGCAGGTAATTTCTGGGGTAATTTGGGTTGATCTATTTTATGTTCAAGGCTGTAGAATAACTACTTAGTAGGTAAAAAGGAACCTTGTTTTATAATCTGTTCGACGAAAGATGAGTACTGACTTAGCGGTTGTTATGTAAATTGTAGTAGTAAGGAGATTGCTATCGAAAAAACGTAAACGATATCATCAAACACTGTAAAATTGCTATATTATCTATGTTTTGTTTTTTAAAAATATGTCTTGTACAGTTCTTTAGGGTTCAGTAGGTAATTAAACAAGCGACTGTCTTCGAATAGCTTTCTATTGCGAATCTATACTTCTATACTAATATTATAAAGAGGTAGAATTTGTTTGTTTGTTTGTATGTAGGAGGTAATCTCCGAAACTACTCATCAGATTTCAAAAATTATTTCACCAATATGAAGCTACGTTATCCCTGAGTGCTATAGGCTATATTTTATAATCAATAAATTAGGGATCAATAATCGACATTCACGCGGACGAAGTCGCGGGCAAAGGCTAGTCATAAATATTTGAACAATCGCAGAAATTAAAAAAAAACACGTTAAAGGTACAAGTCTGAGACGGGCTGCAAACTGCAGACTGCAACCGCAGACCGCAAGTAGAATAGCGCCTTTAAGGCGTGCACTTTAAAGGTGCTATTCCGACAGCGACTGCAAAACTGCAACCGCAGACCGCAGCCGCAGATCGCACCGCAAGCGATACTACTTTTGCAGTTTGCAGTCTGCAGCCCGTCTCGGACTTGTACCTTTAATCTACTGTTTTCTTGCGGTTCCTATTAGAATTTTCTAACATCTCTATTAAGAAATATCTCATAATAATATGATAATGAATAAACATGGTAAACAGATCAACAATTTGTCATGCCGAAGGGAAAGGCTGTTAATCGTTTTACAGTTCCTCGTTCCGCTTTTATTGAAATATCATTTGAATAATGAAAATGATTAAGTGCAAGTAATAGTGCTAGTAAGTTAATAAAATGGAAACATCTTAAGGTACCTACGAGTTGTTAGCCGGCTGCATACAACAGCAGCATACGACGTGTCGCTACGACACTACTAGTTGCTATGTATTTCTATGAAATACCTTCCGCAGCTAGTGACAAGTCGCTCGACTACACGTAGTATATTGAGTTGATTTATTGCTCGACTAGTGCATCATTAAAGTGACCGCTTGACAATAAGCATGTTGACAACATCAATAAATTGCAAATCTAATTAGTCCGCCAGTTAGAGTTTTATAAAATAATGGACACGTATTTTTTCTTTTGTCAAATCTATGAATATTTGGAACGATAAAACGCATCAAAACTCGAGAGTGGGGGCTTGTGACGTCAGAAGCAAGTAAAAATTGTACTTGCTTGTGACGTTCCGCCAATTTTAAAAGTGTCGTGTCTTCGTCAATTTTGGTTTACGTAACAAAACAAAAAATAAGGGTCAAATATTTTTTGATAATCTAACTGACGGGCTAATTATATTTTTTCAGTCAAATACCCTATTAAGAGTTTTAAATATTCTTTCTCACACATTTTACTTGCAACTAACTTGAGAAATAATTTCTATCTGCATACACAGATTTTGAAAATAATGTACAGTCAGCGAGAAATAGGGCAGTTTTCACAAAACATTTTTAGGAGTCCATAATTTTTGAAAATATTTCGAACTGTCTTCACAAATGATGAAAAAAAAATGTTACAAAAATTATGAACTTTCTCGTATGAACATTTTCCTGTCGTCGTCTGCAAGAGTCTTTTGATCCTTACGGGAAATAGGATCGATTTGCATCTTATAGGCAGGCCCGCCGTAAGCGGGCGTGCAAGGCGTGCACCGCACGCGGGCGGCACGTCCAGGGGGGCGGCAAATCGAGCGATTCATATCGTAATATTCAAAATCATTATCATAATACCCACCCCACCTACAGAATGAGAAATGTCATCGCATGGAAAAAAAACCGACTGGGTTTTCGCGGGACTGAGATTTCGCGAAATAAAGGCAAGAAGTAAATTTTTGTAGATACGAAAATTACTATGTTGTACCTACTCAAAATAAATGTTATATCTTCGTTATGATTCTTTTCTTTGTTCCCACCATGATGGGAAAACATTAAATAGCCTTTTTTTGACAAAACTCAGCGTAAGTAGTCGTAGGGCGGCATAATCGGTATTGCACGCGGGCTACTAAACAGCTAGCGGCGGGCCTGCTTATAGGTAAATGTTTTGTGAAAACTGACCTTTTTCTCGCTGACTGTATGCACATAGAAATTATTCCTAAAGTTAGGGATGGTCTTCTAAGAACGTTTTCCTGTAGCTACGATGTTTAACACATTCGAGTACACCACACTTTTTATAGAGCTCATACGCCATCCCAACATACTTATTGCTAGTGGACCTTCCAGGAGAGTCCTCGGCATTACATTTGCGCTAAGAGTGAACCCTCGAGAAGGGTTCCTGGCATTAGGTTAAAAACCTTGAAAACTACGCTACTACATCGTAAAATAGGTGTTTGCTTGTTTCATGACGGTGCATTTTCCAAGACAAACCCGCATTTAAAATGAGCCCTCCACGAGGTCACCCGGCATGGCGAATGCGACTACAGGGTGCCGTCATGGAGGCACTTAACTATCGCATTATGGCAACCTGTAATGATAGATTTAAGGTGTTATAATACACTAGCTTTCGGCCGCAGCTTCGCTTGCGTGAAATTTTGAACCCGTTAAATGACGATTTTCCATACAAACTTTCATCCCCGATTTAACTCCCTTAGGGGTTGAATTTCGAAAAATCCGTTCTTAGTGGATGCCTACGTTATAAAAGGAACCTACTGTCAAAATTACAAGTTTCTAACCCTAGCGGTTTAGGCTGTGCGTTGATAGATCAGTCAGTCAGTCAGTCAGCTTCTCCTTTTATATGTATAAGATAAATAAATGTTATACCTACTCATAATTCAAAATTAGGTTTACTTACTTAACGACCTTTTAGAAATCGGACGACAATATTGTCAATAGTTGAGCATTTGTTTGTCAGTAACGCCATACAATTTCAGCTGGCCACAATAACCCAAGCTCCCGGGGGTGTAACACTTCGGAACTGGTTCTAAAGTCCATTTCAGTTTTAATGCTATTTTCCAATTGCAATAGTAGCCAGACACAAGTTTTGATATTGCTTTTTACAACTTTCCCAGAGTTATTGGTGAAGTATTTTTCTTGTTCAGTTCTTTGTCACGTAGTAAGTAATTTAACATAACATCACGCCTATATTCGAAGGGTTGGGCAGTGGTGCATAGTACACACTCATTTCGTAGTTATTTAAGTCCCATGTAATAAGGGGCGAGCTTATTGCCATCAACCGGGCAAAA
Organism: Amphipyra tragopoginis; assembly: GCA_905220435.1. Lineage (NCBI taxonomy): Eukaryota > Metazoa > Arthropoda > Insecta > Lepidoptera > Noctuidae > Amphipyra > Amphipyra tragopoginis. The sequence goes on from HG992017.1 coordinate 4,822,727, forward strand.
ATCTAGAATGAGAAATTCCACACGAAAAAACCCAATAAGACTGCCCGACCTGCGGATCGAACCCAGGACCTTACGACTAGCAGTCGCGCTTGCGACCGTTAGGTCAACGAGACAGAAGAATTTAAATGTACGAGTATGTTGTCAGGTGGGTTAAAAAGTCACATTTGATAATTTTTCGTTTATATTCGTACCTAATCATAACTAAGTACAACTGCAACTACAACTGGGGTGCATGAAAAGAGCCTCCACGAGTGACGATACTTAAGTACGTCCGGCGCATACTGGGCAGTCAGCCCCGCTACCAACCTTGCTGACTGGCTAATCTTTTCACCACATCATTGAGCTATTTTCATATAGTTCGTGTTGACACGAGAGAAGAACTGCAACTGGACTGCACTTACAGTCGCCAATGCAAACTACGCAACTGATGCAGCTTGAAGGCAATTAAGTTGCAGTTAACTGCGTGACAATTGCTGACTGGATATGCAGCCCACTTGCAGTTATGATTTCAAATATGAAACGAAATATTATTCACCTGATGTTATTAGCCCCTTTTTTATGGATGGAAAATCATCATATGACTCCTTCCGAGTGTCAGACTCTTACTGACTAAAACCCATCTGTGTTCCTCCTAATGCTTTTTGCGTTCCAGGGCTGCGGTAACTCTTTCAACAAAATTCCGCAACCCTGGCAGGCACTAGCCCTAGCGGGCCCCATCTACTAAGCTGACATCTCTTTGAGGCGCGTGTGGAATACAACGCGCCGTCGACCCGGGCCTGGTTCTGTTCGGACGGCAAGCCACCCAACGCTCGCCGTCCGCAGGTCCGCGCCTCCGGTGGCCGGGAATCGCCCTGCGACTCCCGACGCCCGGGGCGTCTCCTTCTGTTGCGGCGGCTGGGGCGTGAGTTTTGCCTCTCCCTCACGCGTTCCACCTCCTCCTTCGCTAGCAATGTTATTAGCTTCAGGATTACAAAACTTCCAAGAAAGGTCATAAAGATTTGTGTAAACAATATAATAACGTACCTACCACAAGGCTACATATACACCATCTTAGGATAAGCCATTAAATAAGCAAAGTTTATGTAATCGGTTTTACAGTAATTGGTTCCTTCCTGGGTACCTATACATGCGCGAAAGGTTGGAGAGCCTATGTTTAGGGCGGCTAAGATGAATGTAGGTACAGTCAACAAAACAGGCTAACAATAAATAACAATGCACTACGCAGACATTTGTCATTTTAATTGTTTGCGTAATAAGTTTTTATACGCAAGACTTGCTCAGACAAGCGATGGCAAAAACTTGGGCACCCAACACAAGCATAACTCTTTTGTTGACAGTACGTACTGTCCCTAACTACCTAAAGTGTATGTCAATTAAATTTAATAGAAAGGTCAACAATATTTTTGAGTCTTTTTACGTGAAACTGCTATTAAAATTAAGATATTGTTTAAATCAAATCAAATTTATTTGCAATTATATTCTGCGTTTGTAGACAAATAGTTAAAAACAAGTAACTGTTATTAAATACTATTTTTTTAAATATGTCACTATAGCAATGTTTACCATAATATTAAATTGGATTGACATACACTTAAGTTATTAAATTAAGAAAAAAACCAATTAAATCCTAACTTTGACTAGATGTTAAATAAAGAACGCACAATTATTAAATTAATTAATTTATTACAAACAATAATTATTATTAATAACGAACGACAAATGTTGCAAAAACTGCTGTGATGCAGAAAAAACATCAGCTAGCCTTAAAATAAATAGATACTCAAACTGGACAGCATAATCAGCCCATATCTGTCCCACTTCTGAGTAGCGATGCCCGATACGTATCGATATTTTGGTGTATCGATACAACGGAATACGATATATCGATATTTTGTATCGATACACGGCAACGCGATATTTGGCTGTATCGTATCGCTTCGCCGAAATATCGCATCGAAAATATCGTATTGTATTGAGTACTTCGAGTGATGTTTGATTTGTAAAATAATAAGACAGGTAACAGTAACAAAGATTTCAAATGTAAACAAACTTAATTATTCTTCGTTTGTAATGCCGCCATATTTGTAGGTGCGGCATTAACCTTTGTAATACTATGCGGATAGGTAAGGTAATGTAAATATTACTTTTGATTTTGTTGATTTTGGGTGTTAATTTTCATTGAGAGTGATTTGGGTGCAAAATTCATGTTGTGTTTATTAAACGTTAAAACTAAAAGCAACACTACGAATTTGCAACTCCACTTAAACAACAATACGATATTTCGATACGATATTTACAGTATCGATACAAAGACATACGATATATATCGTGTATCGATACAATCAGTTGTGATACATTACGATACGATATATCGATACGAAGCGACATATCGGGCATCGCTACTTCTGAGCACTGGTCTCTCAAGGATCAAACAGGGTTATTGGTAAAATACTAATAACCTCTTAAGAGGTCATTGTACTCATCATTATGAACAACTTTTACTATGGGACCAAACGTGACATAGCGAAAAAAAATGGTTCTCTGTTGGAATACCGAAATATTATTAGCGGATTCTTAGCTGGCCGACAAACTTTCGCCACTTTTCATTTCGCCGAATAATTTAAACGCCGAATGATTAAAGTCCCTAATTATGTTTTGTAAGTTTTTGTTACGCCGATGTATCGATACAATCAGTTGTGATACATTACGATACGATATATCGATACGAAGCGACATATCGGGCATCGCTACTTCTGAGCACTGGTCTCTCAAGGATCAAACAGGGTTATTGGTAAAATACTAATAACCTCTTAAGAGGTCATTGTACTCATCATTATGAACAACTTTTACTATGGGACCAAACATGAAATAGCGAAAAAAAGTGATTCTCTGTTGGAATACCGAAATATTATTAGCCGATTCTTAGCTGGCCGACAAACTTTCGCCACTTTTCATTTCGCCGAATAATTTAAACGCCGAATGATTGAAGTCCCTAATTATGTTTTGTAAGTTTTTGTTACGCCGACTAGTCTGCTGGCCACTGTTTCATTAGTCAACTGTATTATTGGCCACTTTACACTTGTTAGATGGCTCATTTTGCCATCATGCAAGCAAGCATGCAAGTGTTTCTGGGTTTGCTCCGCCAGAAGACACGGTTTGTCGCCCCTTCGCTTCGCTCGCACACTCGACCAGCGCTACGCTCGGGAGGTCGCCGACTCGCTTCGCTCGCCACCTCCCCCCAGTCGCTGCGCTTCGGCCTCGTGCACTCGTTCCACTCAGGATCTCCTTCGCGAGCTTCTGGCTCCACGCTTTTAAATAACACTCTAGGGGTAGGACAGAGTCTGACCACGTATAGTCGGGGTGCGCTGAGTCGGATTAATATTACATTCCGCTGTGTGAAAATAATGTTGTGCGAATACTTATTCGGTAAATTAAACAATAACCAAATAAGTATTCGACTAAAACAAAATTTCCGAATGATTTTTTGGCCAATAAATTATGGTAGCTAATAATCATTCGGCGAAATCTAATTAGGGTAAAAATTGCTTCGGCAAAGATTAAGTCGGCGAATTGTTGTCACCGTAATGAAATTCGATATAAAATACTTTGCGCAAAAACACTGGCACCCAAAAAAAATACATATGCGAACATAAATGTGGGGAACAGCTGTTTTTTTCTCGCGATTTCAGGTTTCGTCCTTTAGTAAAAGTTGTTCATAATGAATACAACGACCCGATCTTCCGGCTTAAGCCACGCTTGCCGAGGTTGGTCTGCGGATGGGTGACCATTTACCATAGCGAGTTTCCTCCGTGCCTCGGAAAGCACGTAAAGCCGTTGGTCCCGGCTGTCATTTGTAGATCTTTGACAGTCGTTACTGTTGGTCAGAAGCCAGAAAGTCTGACAACCAGTCTTACCAAGAGTATCGTATTACCCAGTTACTGGGTTGTGGAGGTCTGATAGGCAGTCGCTCCATGTAAAATACTGATATTCAGCTGCATCCGGTTCGACTGGAAGCCGACCCCAACATAGTTGGGAAAAGGCTGGGCAGATGATGATGAATGAATACAATGACCCCTTTAGAAGTTGTTAGTGTTTTACCAATAACGCTGTATTCACTCTCAAGTGTGCAAGTTCCCTCATGATGTTTTCCTTCACCGTTAACGCAAGTAACAATCAAATTCTGATCCACACATGAATTCGAAACTGCTTGGTTATCAGCTAGCTGCTCTTTAAATGATAAATGATAAATGATAAATGATATTTATTTCTGTAAATAAATCTGTTACAGACACTTTTACAAGTCAATTTTATATGTTTTTTTTTAAGACTAGATGGAGCCGGCATTTCCTATCTGACTCGCTCTGAGAAGAAAAGCCGAAACAAACTCAGAGGTCAACGTCTCTTTTAAAGTCCAGACATTGTAGTATCAAAAACTATGCGAGTGTAACAATGTAGGGCAACGTCTGGAATGGCCTTTTGAGGAAAGAGCCATAACAGCTTTGAGTCGACCTGTCTAAACTGACGGTACGCATGCATCAGCCATCGTGTAGCTCAACCTTATTTTAGGGAGCTCAACGACCCGACGCACGACGCCACCAATCAGCAAGACATTTGCGTAGGTCACAAAAAACACTCAAAACCGCCAAACACTTATGAAATTCGAGTAGGATACTAGCCTACACTGTACTCACATTCACAATAAAAAATAAAATAAAATTAAAATAATATCAACATATTAATAATTGAATAATTATTCATCAAAATGTCAAAGTAAAAAAAAAAATATTCAACAATAATAATAATCAATCATGCAAAATGTCAAAATAAGAGTTACAAAAGAATTACAATGATTTTTCTGTGATGAGAGCGAGCAGCTTAATTCCAAGCATCTTTATCGTCCATATAATCTTTAACTTTATAGAAAGCTTTATTGCAAAGTTTCTGCTTTACATAGGACTTAAATTTATTAAGACTTAGTTCTTGAATATTGCTTGGAATTTTGTTGTAGAAACGTATACTTTGGCACCTAAATGAATTACTAATTTTTTGGAGCCTAGTCATTGGCAGTATAAGTTTATTTTTATTTCTAGTATTGAGGCTATGAATGTCGCTGTTCTTAGAGAACAAACTAATATTTTTCTTAACATACATCAAATTTTCATAAATGTATTGAGATGCGACCGTCATTATATTAATTTCTTTAAATTTATCCCTCAGTGAATGCCTAAAGCTAAGGTTATAAATTGCTCGAATAGCTCTCTTCTGCAAGACAAAGATCGTTTGAATGTCGGCGGCATTTCCCCACAACAAAATGCCGTACGACATAACACTATGGAAGTAACTAAAATATACCAATCTGGCTGTCTCTACATCAGTTAGCTGGCGTATCTTATAGACCGCGTAAGCTGCAGAACTGAGTCTTTTCGACAATTTATTTATATGTGGGCCCCACTGCAGTTTCGAATCTAAAGTTATACCCAAGAACGTAGTGGTGTCCACAAGATCCAATTCGGCTCCATTTATTACTACACTGGTTTTCACCTGCTTGACATTAGGTGTCAAAAATCTAATACATTTAGTTTTCTTCTCGTTCAAAAGTAAGTTATTAACATTAAACCAGTGCACTATTTCAGAGAGAGCGTTATTTACATCGTTGGTAACCGGCTGTTGCCGTTTGAGTTTGAATAATAGTGATGTATCATCTGCAAATAACACAATCTCCTGATTATCTTGTATGAGATAAGGTAAGTCATTAATATAAACGAGAAACAGGAACGGGCCAAGAATTGAGCCCTGCGGAACACCCATTGTCACCACAGACCCCGGAGATCTCTTCCCATTAACGTCCACTCTCTGGATCCTATTACCCAAATACGAAATAAGAAGATCCAGTGCGGTATTCCTAACTCCATAGTGATGTAGTTTCCTGACCAATGTCTCGTGAAAAACGCAATCAAATGCCTTGGACAAGTCACAAAAGATGCCTAAGGCATCATGTGAATCCTCCCAGGCGTTAAATATATTATCTAAAAGCTCAACACCAGCGTCAGTTGTTGAGCGACCTCTTGTGAAACCAAATTGTTTCCTATGTAATAAATTATTTTTAGTAAAGTGGCTTTGTAGCTGATTAAGTATTAGTTTTTCAAATATTTTACTAAAAGTGGGTAGCACAGAAATAGGCCTAAAGTTGGTTGGGTCAGATGTGCTACCTGATTTAAATAATGGTATAATCTTACTATTTTTCATTAAGTCAGGAAATACACCACAATCAATACATTTATTGTAAATTAAAGCTAATTCAGGTGCTACTGTGCTGATAATAGATTTTGTAACCTCAACGGAGTTACCCCAAAGATCGGCGGTCTTTTTAACATTTAGGGAATTGAAAGTTTTTACAATATCTTTGCCGGTTACATAATGAAAATTTAATTCATTGTTGCATATATTAACATTTTTTTTCAATAGAGATTCAGCAGCAGTGGGGGATGACTTCAAGGATTTTGTGGTTGAGACTGGAATGTCCGTGAAGAAGTGTTCGAATGCTGTAGCAACTTCTAAGTCTGATTTCACTGTTTTGTTATCAATTTTAAGGCTATAGTCACTACATCGATTCTTGACTCTTCCAGTCTCATTGTTAATTATATCCCAAGTCATTTTAATTTTGTTACTACTATTCCTTATTTTTAAACTTAAGTAACGAATTTTGGCTAAAAGACAAATTCTTTTAAATAATTTTGAATAATTTCTAACATACTGTAAAAATTCTGGACTATTATTATAGTTTTTTTCTTCATACAACTCATACAGTCTTTTCCTACTTTTATATATACCTGTAGTCGCCCATTCACTGAAGGTTGCAGTACCTTTAACTGAGATCTTCTTGGGAATAAAAATGGAGTTAAATTCTGTACAAAACATGTTAAAAAATGTATTGTATAGGTCGTTAGGATCATCACTATAACTTAGATAAGGCAATTTTCTAATGAGTTTATTTTTAAATCCTTCCAAGCGACCCACAGTTTTAGGCACTACAGTTATCTCCTTTTTTACAAATTTCTTGTCTTCCTGAAGAAATGTAATCAACTGTCCACAATGATCAGAGTTAAGTTGATTTATTATTTGTTTAGTAGTAGGTACAATATTTGTAAATATATTGTCCAAACAAGTAGCTGTAGTGGCAGTTATCCTCGTAGGCTCCAAAAATAGATTTTCAAGATTATATGATTTAAATAGATTTTTAATTTTAAGGCACATTGAAGAATCTTCCAACAAATTCACATTGAAATCTCCACATACAAACACGTTTTTATTTAATTTGCAAATTTTCTGTAACACTTGATCCATAACATTCTCAAAGCAATCATATAATGCTGAAGGAGGCCTGTACACACTCAACACAACAAACCGCTCCAGCTCCACACAGGCTATTTCAATTGTTCGCTCAACAGAGAGGCTCACAATATCCTTACGTTCTTTGTATTTAAACTGTTTATTTATTAAAATTAGTGAACCACCATGTATAGCATTCTCTCTGCTGAACGAACTACCAACTTGGTGATTATTGAAACTGAATATGAACTGGTGGCTTTTTAGCCAATGTTCTGTAATACACAAAATGTCAATATTGTTGCAGTTCATAAACAGTTCAATTTCAAGGTCTTTACTCAACATCCCTTGAATATTTTGGTGCACCAAGCTGAAGGTTTTTAAAACCTTGCATATTCCAGTTATTTTTGAAACAGATAAATCATCATTATTCACATTAATCATGTCATTTAAGCAAGAGGTTGCCTCTATTGTCTCAAATTCTAATTTAAATTATAATAAATGTCAGATTTGTTAGCCAAATTATTGGCTGAATCATTGTAAATATTAGGTAATTGCTCAATAGAAGCAATGGTATCAAAAGCCAAGTTCTTGGCTGAAATATCAAAAAAATAGGATAGCGACTCAGCTATTTGTCGTTTACAATATTTTGAAAGATAGTAACTATCTTTTGTCACATATAAATATTTACTAACATAATTGTTAGTGTCAATCAGATGGAATAGACTATTATTACATGTCCAAGTATGCAATAAAATGTTTAGCTTATATCTAATATTATTCTCTTCCTGTGGCAAGTTGTTGCTATAAGGGAATGTGAACAAAACAATTTTTCTTAAGTTTAGCTCACACAGTTTGTTAAAATACTGGAGCAGACTTTTCTTATTCACATTTCCTCTGTTTCCAATTAATATTAATAAGGTTGTATCCTGGCTAAAATTAAAACTAATAATTTTTCTCATAATGTCAAGGTAAGTTAGCCCAGGCATACAATAATTAGTAACGGAATGTCCCTTGCAAGTAATTGATAGCAACTGGCCCATATTTTTTCCAATGTCATCACTAAATATCACAAGTTGAGGTTTCAGTATGGATGCCATACCATGGGGGTTATTAACATTTACAGGTGTCAGTTTGAGGGAGCCATTAGCAGTTATTATTTGATTGTCACATGTTTGCTCTGTGGAGGTATCACATAAAGACGTAGAATGAACCGGTAAGAGCTTGCCGTTGGGTGAGATATTATTGGCCACTGGATGAGAGCACTCACAGTTACATGAGCCCACCAGCTCATTCATAGCCAGCATGTACTCCTTCATTTGCATTTCAGAGCTTTTGTATTTGGCAGTCATAGATAATAATTTTTCTTGAAGACTTTCAATATCTAGTTCTAAATTTTGAGAATTCAATTTATATCTTAAATTATTACTTTTCAGTTGTTGTGAATACATGTCTAATCTTTTCAACAATTGAAGCCTTTCCCTATTCAACTTAACATTTTTGATAAAAAACTTCTGTCTTTTAACTAATTTTTGAGTTTTTCTAATATATTTATTAATTTTTACATATTTTTTAAACTTATTTTTGCTGCATTTAACTACCCTGACTGAATTATTGGACTTGATGTCATCTCCACATGTCAGATCAATAGTGACTATGGGCTTTATGTCAATTGCAGCAGAAACCATACCCGGAGCATCAACTACCAACTCATTGAAGAGGCTTTGGTTCAGCGAGGCTGTGATGTTGTGTTGTTCGGTCTCCAATTGTGAAATTTTGCTGTTTGCCTCATGTAGCTGGTGTTCAAGAGAATGTACACGATTTAGGGCATGTTCATACTCGCTGCTACACTGGTGGAAACCGTCAACAATGAGCTGGAGGTTGTCCCGGGCATCTATTGCATCAGTGCATTGTTCATGCAACTGTGCCATTTCATATTTTAAATGTTTGTTCTTATCAAGAACTTCTATTAGCTCCCTCTCATTGTCATCTCTTTCCCTATTCAGTTGGTCACACAACTCCCTGGATGCCTTCAATTCGTTCAACGCCTGTTGGAGTTTGGACTCCTCCTGGCGAGCGGAGGCTTTGCGAGTTAACATGATAAAAGAATAGGAAAATTAAGTGAAAGAATAGGTTGAGAGTTAGAAGTTAATGATAAAGGTAAACCAGAGGGGTGATTGGTAGAACAAGATTGAAGTATGGAAAAGTAAAGTTATAGTTGTGTCACCAAACTAGAATAAGGTTATGTTTACGTTTTGCAGTCTATAAAAAAGTACTTGTGGCCGTACGTTTTTGTTGTAAATCATTGACTAGTGAAAAAAGAAGGCTCCACTGTACATTACGACCCGCTGATTTGGAGCTTCACAATTTTTTTGCGTGTAGATCTCATCCATCTTAAAGCTTTTCACAAAACATTTTACTGCGGAGCCGCACAGTTTTTGAGAAAAAAAATCCTAAAGTTTCAATAATTTCTAATTAATTTACGTATAAATTGACATAACTTGCCACAGATAATGTAAAAATTTCACTCGTTGGTCGTTTCGTTTTACGTTCAGACAAAGTGACAGCGGATTTAAATGTTTTTTGATACTAATAAAGCAGTTTTTAAATTTTTTTTTAATTTTAAATTATATTTAACGCAATTAAATAAAATATTATGTGAATAATGTAATTATTAAGATTTAAAATGAAATAGTTTTATTTGTACTTATTAATAATTGTGGATAACGCAACGTAATTTATGGAATTAGATCAATTTGATGTGAATTACGCGTTTGACAGGTGTCAGTCTTCGTTTAGTCATATATTTTTGAGTTTTTTATTTGTTGTTTACCTATCAAACTACACACCACACAAACACACATATGGGGCACCTATTTTTCAGACCATTTACACAAAAATAGGTGCCTCGCGAAGCGGGTATCCGTCGACTGCACCTGGATACTAATGAACCTAAAATGCATGAGCGAGCGCAGCGAGCTCGGGACTTGGGACACCCCGACTCGGATAGGTTAGGTTTGAAGGGGATGACGGGGGCTAGAATGAGCGAGCGAAGCGAGCGAATGCAGCCCCCGTCATGCCCTTCATGTTAGGTTTTTTCAAACAATTTACCCAGAAATAGGTGCCCCGCGAAGCGGGGCTCCGTCGACTGCACCTTAATACTGTATTCTGCGAATTACTACGACCTTGAATATGATTTAAGTGCCGAAGAGAAAAAAATGGCAGAAAGAAAAAAAATGACCTTGACCTTAGTATTTTGACCTTTGACTTTGATATGACCTTGACCTTTGAGCACGATTGGGGGCAATATTCCACGATTTTCAAAAAAAAATTGTATGTCCTTGACCTTTTGAACCTATGGACTTGACCTTGGAGGTGACCTTGACCTAATTCTTACTTTGACACAAAATTTGACCCACGATCCCGACCCCCCACCCTTAATACTCCCACAATCCCACCAATCCCGAATGACACTTTTGGAGATTTTTTTCTCGTAACCTATGGGTTTCCGCAACTTTTAGTTTTCAAAAACACACTAAAAACACCTTATTCTACCCAAAAAAAAATAGCTACTATATAAAAGCGATGGGTCATATTGTACAGTGCTTCCTAATTTAAGTGACAACGAGTCGACACAACGCGACCCGCTCTCAGCGCGTGTCAGACAAACTAATTAACCAACTTGGTGGTCTATGGCAAGATAGAAATTTTGTCAAATGGCTATAAGGTTAAGAACCATTGTTATACATTCTGTACAAACAGTAGGCTAATTCACCTAACTAAAGAAGTGCAGTTGCAGTTCAATTTCGATCAAAACAATGCATTCTTTATCCTCATAACCTTGACTGCTTGGTTTTTTATCAGTTGCCGTGCCCCTAGCGCCCAGCTCATAAATCGGCAAAATATATGAAAAGACCACCACCAAAATAAACATGTTAGGTATGTCAATAAATGAATACATTTTATGCCAGCTGTACACTCTCGCCGAGACAGCACGAGGCGCTATTTCTATCCTTAACTTTTACATCAAATAGCAAAGGACAGCATCTAAGTCTCGGGCTGTTTCGGCGAGAGTGTACAGCCGGCCTTAAACACAGTTTTTTGTCGTATTTATCCGACATGGGCGAAATGGACACATTTTTTTTCTCGGACATATCCGACTTGGGCGGATAAAGGGTTAGTAGGCGATCGCTAGCGTGAACTTAACTGCACCGACATTAGAACTTAAATTACGTGAATTAGCCTAAAGTACATATTCACTCAAATGCTAGACACCTACCCTTTAGGGAATTTCAATCTTGTTGCTCATAGTGCCCCTAAGCGTATACTCCAACAACTCCGCCCCTAAGACGACCCTCTGACCCAATCTTTCATTCTTGGACAAATACTTCTTCGTCCAAGCTTTCACGGGAGCTATACAGGAAGCACTGTACAATATGACCCATCGCTTTTATATAGTAGCTATTTTTTTTTGGGTAGAATAAGGTGTTTTTAGTGTGTTTTTGAAAACTAAAAGTTGCGGAAACCCATAGGTTACGAGAAAAAAATCTCCAAAAGTGTCATTCGGGATTGGTGGGATTGTGGGAGTATTAAGGGTGGGGGGTCGGGATCGTGGGTCAAATTTTGTGTCAAAGTAAGAATTAGGTCAAGGTCACCTCCAAGGTCAAGTCCATAGGTTCAAAAGGTCAAGGACATACAATTTTTTTTTGAAAATCGTGGAATATTGCCCCCAATCGTGCTCAAAGGTCAAGGTCATATCAAAGTCAAAGGTCAAAATACTAAGGTCAAGGTCATTTTTTTTCTTTCTGCCATTTTTTTCTCTTCGGCACTTAAATCATATTCAAGGTCGTAGTAATTCGCAGAATACAGTATTAAGGTGCAGTCGACGGAGCCCCGCTTCGCGGGGCACCTATTTCTGGGTAAATTGTTTGAAAAAACCTAACATGAAGGGCATGACGGGGGCTGCATTCGCTCGCTTCGCTCGCTCATTCTAGCCCCCGTCATCCCCTTCAAACCTAACCTATCCGAGTCGGGGTGTCCCAAGTCCCGAGCTCGCTGCGCTCGCTCATGCATTTTAGGTTCATTAGTATCCAGGTGCAGTCGACGGATACCCGCTTCGCGAGGCACCTATTTTTGTGTAAATGGTCTGAAAAATAGGTGCCCCATATGTGTGTTTGTGTGGTGTGTAGTTTGATAGGTAAACAACAAATAAAAAACTCAAAAATATATGACTAAACGAAGACTGACACCTGTCAAACGCGTAATTCACATCAAATTGATCTAATTCCATAAATTACGTTGCGTTATCCACAATTATTAATAAGTACAAATAAAACTATTTCATTTTAAATCTTAATAATTACATTATTCACATAATATTTTATTTAATTGCGTTAAATATAATTTAAAATTAAAAAAAAATTTAAAAACTGCTTTATTAGTATCAAAAAACATTTAAATCCGCTGTCACTTTGTCTGAACGTAAAACGAAACGACCAACGAGTGAAATTTTTACATTATCTGTGGCAAGTTATGTCAATTTATACGTAAATTAATTAGAAATTATTGAAACTTTAGGATTTTTTTTCTCAAAAACTGTGCGGCTCCGCAGTAAAATGTTTTGTGAAAAGCTTTAAGATGGATGAGATCTACACGCAAAAAAATTGTGAAGCTCCAAATCAGCGGGTCGTAATGTACAGTGGAGCCCAATTAAGAGCCACTGATGAAAACTGAAGGAAAATATCACAGTAGGGTGTTAAAATTCTTTAATATGTTATTTGAAGTACGTAGAAGCTTCAAGCTTCATCGCCAGTTACACATTTTTTTTAATAACACCGTCTTTTTTTCGAAAAATCTACCAAGGCTCTCTCAATACTCAATTCTTAATACGTTCCATAGTGGAATGTTAAAATTTTAAGCATTATTATGGTCTTCTTCTCTCGTGTCTGCACGAGCTATACGGAAATAGCTTATGTCGTGGTGAAAAGATTAGCCAGTCAGCAAGGTTGTTAGCGAGGCTGACTGCCCAGGGTGCACTGGACGTACTAAAGTATTGTCACTCGTGGAGGCTCTTCTCGTACACCCCAAGACACGAGAGATTAAGAAGAAGACTGTAAAAGTGAATGTTAACGGTTTCCTGATGTAAAAAATTTAAATGGCTCACCCATAAATATCTTTATACTATACCTTTCCACAGATGGAAATAATCATGAGAGGATACAGAAGACTGAAAAAGATACCGATCACGTCCCCAGCCAGCTGGTTCCAGATGATGAGAGATACCCAATCTTTATGCAACAAAACTTAAGTTTTGCACCAATACCTAACATGTAAGTGTTTATAAATTAACTAGCTATTGCCCTCTGCTTCGGCTACATCTAACTTTTAAACTGTGTGATCATTTAGGAGTGGAATTTTGATAAAACACATGTTTTCAAATTTCCTTTACAGATTTTTATGTTTTAGGATTCTCCCTAAATATTTCAACACACCATTTAACCTCCTTTTAAAGAAGTTTTGGGAGAGTATTTGTGCTCAGTTTCAGATTTATACTTACCAGAAGAATAAGAATTTTCATATTTATAAACTACGACACATTTGGTGCAGTGGCTGAGCGATTGGTTTCTGCGCTACGGATTGCGGGTTCGATTCCCACACGAAACAAATATTAGTAAGGCACGGTATAAATATACATATATGTATTATATGTTTGTTTGTTTGTTTATGCCAGATTTGAGTCTGTAAACGCACCCATAATATTTCAACTTTCAAGTGGGAGGCATTTTTTTTAAATAACTTTATCAAGTATCAAGCTTTACCACCCAGGCCATCCAATTTTGAGTGGATTTTTTTACCATTTTATATTACCATTACAAAATTCAACTAAGAAAACTTTTTCATTAGGATTTATTTTCAATTCAATATCATTTATTTTCAGACTAACGGGCTTTGCGTCGCCGACACAAGAGGATAATAGCTGCTCCGTGAAATAGCAACTCCTATGTTAATATAATTACATTTTTTCCTCCTGTGGCAACACTACAGCTAACAGCTGATTTAGATTCGTCCCCGTAATTTTATATTTAAATAATTAATTAATCGTAAAATTAGCCCTAAAACCATTTAATCACTAAGTAAAAGGGGTAATAAAAGTTTATCGTGCAATATTTAAGCGTAATTAGTGCAAAATAAGTGTTATAACATATTGTGTATTGTGACGGTTACCGGCACCCGCACGAATATTGTAAAATTGTCATCTCGAAAACAGGTACAAAAGTATTTAATTATTCACTAGTAGATTAGTTTCACTGTGTTCTTTTTGGAAGCACTGTACAATATGACCCATCGCTTTTATATAGTAGCTATTTTTTTTTGGGTAGAATAAGGTGTTTTTAGTGTGTTTTTGAAAACTAAAAGTTGCGGAAACCCATAGGTTACGAGAAAAAAATCTCCAAAAGTGTCATTCGGGATTGGTGGGATTGTGGGAGTATTAAGGGTGGGGGGTCGGGATCGTGGGTCAAATTTTGTGTCAAAGTAAGAATTAGGTCAAGGTCACCTCCAAGGTCAAGTCCATAGGTTCAAAAGGTCAAGGACATACAATTTTTTTTTGAAAATCGTGGAATATTGCCCCCAATCGTGCTCAAAGGTCAAGGTCATATCAAAGTCAAAGGTCAAAATACTAAGGTCAAGGTCATTTTTTTTCTTTCTGCCATTTTTTTCTCTTCGGCACTTAAATCATATTCAAGGTCGTAGTAATTCGCAGAATACAGTATTAAGGTGCAGTCGACGGAGCCCCGCTTCGCGGGGCACCTATTTCTGGGTAAATTGTTTGAAAAAACCTAACATGAAGGGCATGACGGGGGCTGCATTCGCTCGCTTCGCTCGCTCATTCTAGCCCCCGTCATCCCCTTCAAACCTAACCTATCCGAGTCGGGGTGTCCCAAGTCCCGAGCTCGCTGCGCTCGCTCATGCATTTTAGGTTCATTAGTATCCAGGTGCAGTCGACGGATACCCGCTTCGCGAGGCACCTATTTTTGTGTAAATGGTCTGAAAAATAGGTGCCCCATATGTGTGTTTGTGTGGTGTGTAGTTTGATAGGTAAACAACAAATAAAAAACTCAAAAATATATGACTAAACGAAGACTGACACCTGTCAAACGCGTAATTCACATCAAATTGATCTAATTCCATAAATTACGTTGCGTTATCCACAATTATTAATAAGTACAAATAAAACTATTTCATTTTAAATCTTAATAATTACATTATTCACATAATATTTTATTTAATTGCGTTAAATATAATTTAAAATTAAAAAAAAATTTAAAAACTGCTTTATTAGTATCAAAAAACATTTAAATCCGCTGTCACTTTGTCTGAACGTAAAACGAAACGACCAACGAGTGAAATTTTTACATTATCTGTGGCAAGTTATGTCAATTTATACGTAAATTAATTAGAAATTATTGAAACTTTAGGATTTTTTTTCTCAAAAACTGTGCGGCTCCGCAGTAAAATGTTTTGTGAAAAGCTTTAAGATGGATGAGATCTACACGCAAAAAAATTGTGAAGCTCCAAATCAGCGGGTCGTAATGTACAGTGGAGCCGCTATACACAATCCTTCCTCATTTTATAAAAAGACAAATAATATTTACCTTGGTGATATTTAAATTGTATTTCAAATAAAAGTGTCATTTTTCAATAGGTAAATTAGTGATTGGTCTGTGTCTAAAGCGTATCTCATAACGAAATTAGGTACACTTTGTGATAGTGAAGAAAACAAAACACAAACAAAACAAAACAATGTGGAGAACTTTGATTAACTTGACGTATAACTTATGGTGTTACCAGCAATAAGAAAAAAAATCGTACCATCAAATCAACCAACACTGTTCCTCAGATTAAAGTTCACGTGATCGTAACAAATATTATTTAAAAATCAGTTTCTATTACGGCTAAAAGCCGCATTGGAATTACACCTAGGTTTACCCGGCTACAACCAGATGCCGGTTTCACCGTTTTAGTTGGTAAGAATTAGATGTAGCCTATGACGATTGAAGCTTGGTGTAGTTGGTTGCTTTCGGCTAAAAGTCTCTTCAGCTATGTATTGGACACCCATGAATGTGTACAAAGTTAGTCGGAAAGGGGGTACTAATTCGCAGGCCACTTAATAGATAACTATTTTAAAGCAAATGTTAAAATTTGAAAATTCAGTAATTTTTGTTTCCATAGAAAATTAATAATATTTTATTTTTTTCAAAAAATCTTTATCCCAACCTTTAGTTATGAATTCAGAAAATGGAACTTCAAATCCGTGACCCCAAATATGACCTAAAATGTAAACACAACCGATCATAACTGAGGATAGGTTTCAGCGTATTTTGCATGAAATAACAATGCAAGAAAGACATATGAATCAGTTCTTTACACACAGGTATGACTCTAGAGGTCACGAGAGATGTGATCCTAGAAATATGATAGTGTAATGCCCCCCTTATACAAGGTTATTCAGGGTATAAACCTGTAGAATTAGACAAAGTGTAATTAAAATAATAAAAAGTAGGTACCTAAGTATGTGAAGGGCGTAATCAGGTGTTACTGTACGGAAATCCATGACATGCAAATAAAATTTCTAGCTTTAACTCCGTTAAACAAAATCGCTATTTTGAATGCAGCAGCACCACCCTCCCGCCCACAAGTATATGCACATGCAGAAAGAGTGAAAAAAAAATGCAACATGCAACCGAACCATTACACGAAACGTGTTTCGCCCCTCCATGGGGCATCCTCAGAATATGTTGATTTCTCGACCGCTAGGACGCGAATATTCGCATTTTTTAGGTAACTTTTGGAATACCTTTGTCCCGCCGAATTGATAGATAAGGTTAACATCTATAAAGAAAGACGAAATAGTATCGTAGAATATTCCTGGCGCTTAATAACAGCCCACAAGACAATTAGGTAATTCTAATTATGTAATGGACTAATACTTGAAGGAAACCTAATGATGTCCTAATGGAAAGATAACTTTGTTTTAGAAATAGACAACGTAAAAAAACACCAATTCTTGTTTTATTGATGTCATCATTATTCATAATAAACCACACAATGCACTATTCTACAGCTTAATATGAACATAAATACAAATAAAAATGTGTATACACGCTGACATTTAATTGCTTGTTTTACTAGAACAGACGTTGTTCAGACCATGGTCTACTACCTTAAAGACACAAAAAAAATGAAAGAAAAAAAATTCTAGACTTTCTTGATAAAAAGCCTAATTGCTCAAACGTGTTCAAACAATAACCGTAACATGGGTCAATCCCCACTAAAAGAGCAGCGGCGCGCAGCGGCCGTAAGAGCAAGTAACTGAGCGCGGCGCCGCAAGGGGCAGTGTGGCGCCGCGCGGGGCAGTGCGGCGCCGCGAGAGGCAGCGCGGCATCCCGAGGCGCCGCAATGAGTCTCCGCGTGGTAGCTTTGAAAACTAGTGTGCGATCTACTTCACTCAAGGAAAGTTGTGTGGCAATAAATATGGTGGATTTGGATTTATGTATCATAGCACTGGCTGTAGAAGAAGAACAAGAAGTAACAAACAAAACGGAAAGAAAAAGGAAAAGAAAATTTTGGGAAATGGTCGCTCGCGCGCAGCCGCGAGTCTGTCAGCTGCATCGCGGTCGGCCGCACGTCAGCTAGCTGCGCCGCGATCAGCCGCGCGGCGCCTCTTTTGACTAGTCGGTAGAAGGCTCGTGCAGCCTCGCGACGCCACGCTACCCCTCCTTTGCCTTCAAATGACTATGAACTTTTTAATCACGTAGATAAGATTCAAAATAGTTTGTAATATTTTGCCTCAAAAAGACGCTGCCGGCCGCTGCTCTTTCAGTGGGAATTGACCCTAAAGTACTCATCGCGGCAATCGTGGTAAAGTTCCCGGCAAATAACTTGAACCATCATGGAACCAACTGCGCAGTTTCCCCCCTTGTGTCTTTGGTGGTGTCTTCTTTGAGTTTTTTTTAAAGATCAATGACGTTTTTTTTTATTTGTTGCATTTTAATTGTAAACCATAGTCTGAACAACGTTTGTTCTAGCAAAACAATCAATTAAATGTCAGCGTGTATAAATACTTACCAAACCGATAAAGTTGAAAGATGCATAATTTTTTACTGAATTAAAAGTTTATCAGTTTGTTGTGAGCAGGTTACTTTTGTGAAACTACTATTTAAAGATAATTTTCGTTATAACAACACCTCAGCAAGCAGTGTTGTTATAAAACAAAAACAAATATGAATAACGAACCGGCAAAACATTGCATTTTCTATGAATTTATCTCTAAAAACTGAATAATAATGACTTGATCGTATGGAATTTAATTATTATGATAATTTTCTGCTATTTTCGTAATATTCCTAAACAACACGCGCCGCCGTCGATAGAGTTTACTTTTGTAAAGTGCTTTGTTATTCCGGCGACTCGTAACTCCCTCTAGTGAAATTAACCTCAAACTACGCGTTGGCGGAAGATGGCCGTCGCGTGCCGAGTGTTGCTCCGATTGTTTACGACGATTTTTTAAGTTTTTATATTAAGAATCGCTTGAATTGACCATAGAATAAGTGAAAAAGTTTAATAGTTGACCATATAAGTGTTATTTGGAGTGTTTTTACGGTGTTTCATGATAAATTTCTGTCAAAAAGTGCGGCATCAGTAGTGTGAGTGAAGCAACTAGTTTTGAGCCAGTGTTTTTAGGAATGTTGTGAATCCAAGTGGATTGTGTCTTTATTACTGGAGTTTGGACTTGGTACAGCCGCATTTAGCCCTCAAGGTGGGTAATGTTAAGTTTGGAAAACTTTTAGAAACTTTCAGTTTGTTTACATCGCAAAGCGCTACCGCGCATGTTCAGTTCGTAGATAAAGTTTCTTCTGAATAGTTCCTAATTCGAACAGAAAACTTTTTGTTCGTGTTTTTTTTCTCAATTATTATTATAACCTATTGTTTCGTTATGTATTGAGCTCTTGTTACTTGGAACGAATGATGAAGTAACTTATTATTTCTGAACGTTATTAATACGCTTCCTTGAACTTATTCGACGTATATACATAAAACAAATAACTACATTCCGATCTTATTTTTTTCACCGGCTTTGACAAGTTGGACCCAAGTATAGTAGCGCACTGCCTATAAGTATAAATCCTTCATAGATACATACTTTTTTATTTTTCGTTGTCGTTGAACCGGTTCGTGATGCAGACTTATAAGCCTCTTCGGTAGGTAGTTAAGTAATGTTTAAGTATACAAACTTAATGACTGTTTTGTTTATTTATTGTTACATACGCAGGTCTAGTAAATAAAAAGATAATTAAGGTAGGTAAGTATATTGATAATTTTATTCGTAGATTTATTTGTATTTTAGACATTCGATCTAGATACAGTCTATATTGCACTTCTGTCGTGATTTACGAGAAAATCGATACTAAAGCGTGTTAAAAGCTCGATTTACGACCAAGTAAGTAGATACCCTACTTAATTAGCCTATTAAAATGGTAAACTAGCGTTTACTGCACTTTAACGTTAAGTAGGTATACCTATACCTACTTATAGCCTAGTTATTTACTTTCGATGCTGGTCATACTTAACTCCGAGATGATGTTTTGGTTTAGTAAATGCATCTAATGCCCTCACATACCTACCTACTTACCTACCTATTTGAAAATACTGGAATACGGCCTGGTGAAAATCGCGGGAATCCGCTGGATGCGGGATGCACAGGACCGGTCCTTGTGGCGATGCTTGGGGGATGCCTATGTCCAGCAGTGGACGTCTTTCGGCTGTATGATGATGATGATGATATTCGGCCACATCTGCCGACGTAGATGACCACTATAGACAAGGGTATTGTCGGCGGAAAAATAATACACAAAATGACATAAACATAATGGCCATAAGTAATTTCGTCTGTTCTTCAGTCGAGAACACATGTCTACGGTGGTCATGCCGCGCCTGCTGGTTAGACATACCGTCACGCCCTATCAATAATGTAGGATCTGAAAATATGCAACTTTCCAGCAGAGCAGTTTAAAGTTAAAAAGTATTATAAAAATGTTACCTTATGGGTTAGGATTATAAAATTTGGAATGTGTGTTACATATCTTACTGTCCGTTAAACTAATGTAACAGTTTCACAAAATTTCTTGAAAAAGTGGTAAAATTGGCACATGAAGCCATTTTACACGGACAAATTTTACTATTATACGTCGGATGTGGTACTTCCTACATTTTTGATTGGATAAAAATTTGTCACACAGGTCGGATGTGGCAGATAAGACCTTATTGATGGGAAAATTTATAAAATATTTTGTTAGTTCTGCTACTTACGGATGTTTTAGAGACAGAAAATATCGGAAATCAATTACTAGTACTACATAATACATATCATAATAAATCATTATGTAATAATAATCATAAAAAACAAGAAGAATATTAAAAAAAAGAAAAATTAATAATCACCAGTATAATAATTATTTATTCATTATAAGCAGTTGTACTCTTAAAAAAGAAGAAGACTTTAAAATTAAATTTTACATACCAAAAACATTGAAAATCTGAAATAAAAATATTCTTAAAACATTTCAGGGGCAGCCTATATTTATTAATTAACATAAAGGTAATCAGAATCAAAGAAATCATAACAAAACATAACATTCTTAAACTTTTATGAGAAGCGACTTAATAATCATTTTCAATAAGTAATAAAATGAAAACGAACAATATTTTTACTTATTAAAGTAAGTAATCATAGTTAAAGTAGGTAAATAATTATAACAAAACAAACAATTCTAAAATCTTTAATTACTTAAATAGTTACGTACTCGTTAAATCAGTAATAAACACAGTATTAAAAAATTCAACAATTATTTATGATTAGTTCGTTCAACTCGCGACCTCGCCGCGTGATCAGCTCATGATTAAGGGTTTGGGTCCGAAACTAGTCGGGCTATCCTGAAAAATGCCTGACGTAAGTTATAATACAAAAATTCAACAACTATTAAGAATCACTGGAATCATTTTGGTATTCTTCTTGATTAGGTAGGTAAACGTGACGAAGACTTTAAAAAAATATGATGTCGCACTGGAATAATTGCAGCTTGACATAAGAAAATTAAATCTTTATATTTGTCATTTTGTATTGGAAGAGGACAACTATATAGGTACTGGTTTTAAGTCAAAGTTTCTAACAAGATGCTGTGTATTACGTGTACTAGTTCTGAGAACCACTATAGTCTACGGATCAGCATCAAGTTTATAACGAAATTCAATTAAACTCAAAATACTTAAACTCACTTATTCAAAATAGACTAGAATTACTTAGTTCGTTTTGAACGTCAATGTTACAATAGAATAGACAGCCCACAAAAAAGCCCTCCCTTCAATCCTGTCATAATTTTGTATTTGCAACTACTTTCACCTCACGAATTGCAGTCTACGTAACCTTTTCATTAAACACAGATTATACCCAGTTTTTTTTTTGCCAAAAGTGCTTTATAATCAAAAAACTCCACAGTTTCTATCTCCTTTGCCACGTATGAATTACCTGATGATTTAGCCCACCGTACTTACTTCGTACACCGTTCATTACCTTTTCAGAAAACGTTTTTCCTTTCTGATTTGTATAGGTAAGAGCAAATTATTGAAGAATCAAGGGAATCTTGATTTTTCAATAATTTGCTCTTAACCTAGTGGTAAAGTAAAAAAAAGAGAACATACAAAAAAAAGCGACTGACACAAATTAAAGAAGACTGGAATTCCAGTCCTCTTTAATTTGTGTCAGTCGCTTTTTTCCTTTGTCAGTTTTGTATTTTCTCTTTTTTTACTGTTGGTAGAGCTTGGTGTAGCACTGTTTGCAAACGAAGACACAGAAGGTGTCGGTAAATTTCTGTGAAGATCAAAAGGTGCTATTAAAACAATATCATCAGTACACAGGGCACAAATCGTACTATTACAAGGTTCGTGTACCTGAGCTGGTGATGGAAAAGGAGTTGCTGCTTCGTTAATATATATAGGTAATAAAACTGAAGTTGTTGTTTCATAAATCTGAGCTGGTGATGGAGCAGAAGGTGTTGCTTCGTGGATCTGTACTGGTGATGGGATAGGAGTCACAGTTTTAAGAGTTGGACTAATATTATTGCAGGGTATTATATTCGGGTCAAAATTTTTATCATTTTTGTCATCATAAATTTTGTCGTCACCAATCGTTTCCATTTCTATACATTCGGGATTGTCATCAAAAACGTCTTTTAATAAAAAAGACAGATTTTCTAAATCATTGTCCCCATTATCTGGTACAGGCGACTCTCGAAACAAGCCTTACAAGAAAAAATACTTTTATAATTACGGTCAATAAATTTTTATTTTTTAATTAGTTGTATATAAATATACATTTGAAATTGTGGATTATTAGTAATAATAGGTATAAAGATATAAAATAAATCGCCATGTATAGTCGGTTAATGTAGATCCAACAAAATTAACTTTAGAATTACAGTCAATATCGTCAAAAATAGTACATCCGCCAACATCTATTTAATCACTTACGATCATTATCATCGAATGTGGCAGATCCAACAATAAACATTTTAGGATGTACAGTCAAAAACGTCCAAAGTGGCAGATCCTACAATATGCATTTTTAGATGTACGGTCAAAAACGTCGGATGTGGCAGATCCTACAATATACACTTAAAAGTGTACAGTCAAGAATGTCGGATGTGGTAGATCCTACAATATCAATTTCATAATTTACGTTTATTAATGTCGGATGTGACCAATACGTAGTTTTTAAATGGACAAACAACTATTTGTTATTGATCAACAATACATGACTTGTAATATTAAAATGCTAACTAAAACTGAAAAAATAATAATAACTACTTTTTACAACAACAATAAATGTCATAATAGCCATTAAGTATTTTTAATATTATTAGAATCTTACCTGTATCTTGTTCGAGGCACTCGCATTATCATTATTATTTTCATTTACTAGACTGTTGTGACGAATTAATCCCATTATTTTGGAGAATCGGCTCTGTCTTTTTGTCAACGATATCCTAGTATAGAAAAATAAACCCGCACAGGGAAAATAAAATTACATGCACTTCTCCCGGCATTAACTCAGCAACTGGCAGATCCGCACTTTCGCGCGCTCGATTCGTCCGATCAACATTGTCGCATAGTAAGTACCTACATTACTGAACGGACACAAGCGGTACTACCGACGATGTTAATGTAATTAACTTCGTAAATCGATTAAAAACAATTTTTTTTTGAATGAGATTTTATTTATTATACTTTTTTATGTGTTTTAATGTAATAAAAAAAAAAACAATAAAATTCAGATCCTACGTTGTTGATAGGGCGTGACGATACGCCCGCTGGATAGAATAGAAGCAGACCCCACCACAGTTGGAACAATGATAGTCCGATGCTAGCAGTAACTACGTAAGTTACAAAGTAAGAGAGAAGAGCTTATCTGGTCAGACCATCGCAATGGGCTGCGACCTCTTGGTCGTTTACCGTCCACCTTGCCGGTAACCATCAGTTGTTCTAGGTTATTGCCATCTTTTCTCGCTATATAACCGAAAAATTCGAAAACTCTGCGGAGACAAGTCGTAGAGTCTGAAATCGCACAATACCTAACCTAGTACTGATTCCCGCCTTTTTTTACGTCAAAACACAAACAATTTACACACGACATACCCTTACAATATTAATTTATGCCAAGCGAGCAGTTCCGTGCATCAATATACCTATTTTAATTAAAAATATCGCCAATTAACGAATAAAACACAAGATTCACGCTTAATTAGTTAATGTTTGCAACACCGTTCGTTTAAAATGGACAACATTTTACCAGCCATGTTTAATTTGAACTCAGTTTTATTTAAAGGGCTTCCTGTTCGTTATACTGTTTACGGTTGGACAAATATTCATTAATAAAATAATATCGAAGTCTGTGGCTACCTATATTTATGGTATCGAAAAATTTGCGTTTTACAGGTACGAGTAGTCATCGAAAATTTACTGAATCGAATGACTGCTTCGTTGGTCTAGCGGTCCCAACCGCGACTGTTGATTCGATCCCCAGGTCAGACAAAGTGTGGATTTTCCGTGTGGAATTTCTCATTAGCAGCCTTGAGTCTGGATTTGTGCCCGGTTGATGGCAATAGGCTCGCCCCCTTACATGGGACTTAAAACATAACGGCGAAATGTGGGTGTAATATACGGGAACCCTTCTTTTCGCATAATGTTGTGAACGAAGCCCCCGTCATCCCCTTCGTGTTAGGTTACTATAAACCCTGCAGACAGAAACAAGAGCCCCGCCGTGCGGGGCTCCGTCGACTCTGCTTTGGAAAACCAAACAACCTTACAAACATCCCCTTAAGTTTTTCATTTGTTTTTATTGTGAAAATGAAAGTGTGTGACGAATAATCGTCTCATGAAGAGTTTGAAGAGGCCTTGAAGGTGCATAAAAACAGTGTACGTAGTCGGCGCGGCGCCGGCAGCCAGTTTGGCAACCGGCCCCGCGCCGGCTTTCGTAATGGCAACCGGCGCGGCGCCGGCACTCGTAATGGCAACCGGCGCTGGCAGCGGAGGCACTCTCTAATGCTAATCTTATAAGCTAAATTAACTCTTAAAATTAACTTCTTAATAACAAATCCAGGCTCAAATTGCAGGCAAGATAATAATACTTAATGTCTCATTATTAAAGTAAGTAATAATACCTAGATCAGTTGATTTATTACTTACCTCAGATGTGCTATGAGGTGAGAATTATTTACCTGAGATCGGTTTTTGCTATTATGTTATGAATAAGTAACAAACTTAGAAGATACATTGTCTTACGTGTTTCGAACATCGTAAGATAGGTATTACGTAATCTTAGAGATGAGAAATACATAAACTACACAATACCTATTGAAAAAGAAATGGTTTGTTTTCTATATTTTAGTTCTAGTATTCATCTTGATTTATATGAAGAGGGGTTCGTGGCTAACTAGTAAGGTTAAGCTGCGCTTGCCACGGTCAGTCTTTGGATGGGTGACCATACGTTATACGTCAACACCCCTCCGTGTCTCGGAGAACACCTAGAGCACCTAGTGTTGACCTTTTGAAAGCACCAGGGATCTGGTCTACTTGAAATAAAAACTATTTGACTTTGACACGTTAAACCGTCGCCGTCGGTCCTCGATGTCATACGAATACCTATTGGTATGTCTCTTGCGTCAAGCGCATGCAATATTGATTGCCATAAGACGCATGCAGCTTATCGTCTACACCGGTGCGCCTGGGTCAGTCGTCAGTCGACATACAATAGACGGATTAGCGTGCGCTAGGGGTATGCGCTTTTGTCGAACTAGTATTAAGGCATGCGCTATTGCATGCGCTATGGCGCTTCACGCATGCTTCAGACGAAGACGCAAGATGAACATGAAAGCGCACTGGTGTAGACATAGCTTATGACAGTTGTTACGGGTAGTCAGAAGCTTAAAAGTCTGATAACTGCTCTAACTTTAGGATATCGGCATTGCCCAGTAACTGTGTTGCGGAGGTCTGATGGCTGTCGCTCCGTGTAAAATACTGGTATTCAACCGCATCTGGAGCTGACCCCAACATAGTTGGGACAAGGCTAGGCAGAAGAAGATCTTGATTTATTATGAAGTCATCAGGCGAGATAGTGGTCAAACGCGAGCCTATCGATAAATAAAAAATAAAAAAATCTAGTTTTTATTTCACATACTTAAACCATTACAGGCGCTTATGAAAAGTCGAATTTAGGTGCACGGTTCCAATAAGTCGTTTCTTATGGAGAAAGCGCCGAAGAGCCGGCAAGAAACTCCATGGTTACTCTTTTAAAATCCATATCTTTAACAATTTGAGTGGGTACAGTTATGACTTAGAATACTTAGCTATGAGAGAGTAAAGTAGACTTAAGAGTAGGAACCTAGGAACCACACAAAAATACAAAATGAAAAATATGGTCACAAATTAAATAGGTATCCAGGCGTCTAGCAAGTCTACAAAGCTCTCACATTTACAAAAGGTAAAAGAACGCTAAACTATAATAAAGCAACTGACATGGTTAATTGTCATCAAAACACATTACAAAGAAAATAACTGTATAATAAGATAAAGATATCTTGAGAGTAACGATGGTAAAAAAAAAGCTAATCGTAATGAGATTAGTTAATAGACATGCACATACGACGTTAATGAGGTTCCAGGGAAGCCACATGTGCAGAAGGAGTTATTGCCAAACATCTTTATCGTCAACGTAGTCCTTAGTCTTGTAATATGCTTTTTGCATAAGGACACGTTTAATATGGGCTTTGAACTTTCCCTCGGTAAGAAATAAAAATGAAGAAAGGTGGGTATCATACTTAGTTAGTTTCATTTACTTACGAAACTATCAATTTTAGAGCGCAATGCTCTAGGGCTCAATAGATAAGTAAGTCGTCGCATTAGCAGTAGAGGGGTCGCGGGTTCTAAACCCACCTTGATTGGTATTTTGTACTGGTTAGCCCTTTCTAGCACAAGGAATATAATTTTTACTTATTATTTAATGATGTCATCAACTTGTACACGAACTTAAGTAATTTAAAAACGAATTCGACAGAATGACGAAACAACTTTATATCGTTCCTTTTAAAAGATCCTTTTGCATTAGTTTTTAGACGTTTTAGTTCGTCTAGAGCTCGCAAAAGTACTTTTTTCGGTTTCTGACTTCTTAATTTGAACAACAATAAGGCCCTCTTGCACAACGACTCACTAAATACATTTAGTGCTAAAAATATTTAAAATGTCGTTGTATATCACTCAATTGTTTGATGTTTAGCAATAAGGCTCGCTTGCACAAACTGCCGATATCTAAAAGACCGTAAAGTGAAATTTTTGTCAAATTTGAGTTTTATAAACGACGTAAAAGAGCAACATTTTCTCTATCGACCAGTCTGGTCCGTATTTTTCTATCATTTGTCAATTACGAGATCCAGAGACTTTTACTGAGACATTACCATATAATACCATACCATACCATATTGTAGATGGTCAAATTTCAGTAAGTACAAAAAAAGCATGAATAAAAATAAAAATATTAATTTTAAAAACTGTATTAGTCCTGTAACTCATTAAAAGTTATACATTGAGCTTAAAGTAGCCCAATAGTTTGGTACAATCAAAAACATCTGTATCTTCCGAATTTCTAGGGACAACACTTTCTTTTTGTTCATAACTCAAAATTAAGTACGTGAGTAAGTGATTAGCTGCACAGTAGACAATTTCGTTTCTAAAAGATGCATTGCGCAGCCCAACAACTAACTTCAGACTCGCCAAGATACGTCGGCCGTATTGTAGGTTTAGTCACTTAACGGCCTTTTAGACATAGGACGGCAGCAAAGACTAGCTAAATGCATTTAGTGCTAAAAACATATTTAAAATGTCATTCTGTCTCTATCAACTTCAAACAATTGATTGAAATACAATGACATTTCAAGTAGGCACTAAATGTGTTTAGCGAGTCGTGCAAGTGAGTCTTAAAGGGGAACGCCCATAAAATGCTTGAAATGAACGGAAACTACTAATAGTCCTAAATTCTAATTAGAATTAAATATGCATAATGAATAATTCTCAAGTTTGTAAACGTAGGAGGAAAATATAACGATCTTTAAAATATTTCGCTTGATATCCGTCTAATTCATTCTTATTTTTTAATGGACAACTGTGTTTAATCTGACATGTGTAATCGACATTCAGCCAAACAAGAATTTTCAAATAATTTATCGAAGTATTTTATAGAATTATTGCACAGTTATCGTTCATTTAGAATAATTCGACCTAATTATAACGTTTATCTAATGAAAGTAATATTATATGCATGTCAATATTAATTAAAATAAAATTATTTTCAAATAAGAAAAAGTATCGTAGGCTGCATGGATAACATGTCCTTTGCCTTACTGACAGTTTGATATTGATTACTGCATTTCATTTTTCCGTTGAATTGTGGTTTTGAATTGATCGATTCACATTTTGCGTTTGCGACTTGAGTATAACTTAATAGGATATAATAACGACGACTTTGGCCATTTTTAAGGATTTTGATTTTACTTCTGCACACGTTACCCCTTTTCGAACTCGACTTAGATTGAACCCGCCTTGACGACGACTCGGCTTTTTGACGACGGACCTGGACCTGCTTTTTATACGACTCTGCTATTGTTTTGGACTCTTACACCGTGTACATTTAAAAATGGATGGAAACGTACACTGTGTTAATTGCTATCTCGATCTTACAGCGATGAGACGTAATGTCGTATCAGAGCAAAATGATGAAGTACGTCGTTTAATACAGGCATGGATAACACCATTAGCTGTAAGTATATTCATTCCATAGTTTTTGTGAATAATTATATTGAACTGAACGCACTGACATTGAACAATTAGTACATTGTTTTTTGTTCTTTCTCACAGGTTGAACCAGGTAGTGTTGTTTGTGATGCATGTCTTAGATTAGCGGTTCACACTATCACCGAGACACCTGGAACCAGCCGGCCAGGTAGACAAGTAGGCCACCAACATGTGTGCGTTTGCTGTGGACAGTCTGTTCTACGACAACGATCACATGTTGTAAGAAATAGCAGTGATCGTGAGAGGCACATAATGAATGTAGTAGCACACAGAATCCAACCACGCCAGGTAAGTTCATTCCTCTGCCCTAATTCTGTGTAATTCCCTCTTATCCCGTGCAAATAACGTCACTATCATGTCTTTTAAAAACTTATCACAGAGTACTTTTTTATGCATAGGTTTTCGTTCATCGAGCTTGAAGTAAAACAAAACCAACTTTTACTTTTCATTTTGCTTGCAGCTACGTTCTTCGGATTTGATCTGCCACCCATGTTGGCAACGATGCAGCCGGGCTACCTCACCCCCTACTACTCCTTCACCAAGCCCGAGTCCGGTACCCAGTCAGGCAGGTAGTTTGAATATACCTCTACATGAAGAACCTCCTCAAATAAGATCCAGCGTACTGTTACCTAATTACGGAAGAGCAGTTGATACTCAAAGTCATTGTTTCTATCCAGGATGTAATATGATTGATAGACATGTGGTACCACTTTCATTAAGGGTGTGGCTCTTCAAGGACTACAAGTTTTATATACCAAAGAATTCAAAAATATGTAGTCATCATTTGAATAGTGACTTTTGGCATGAACTCCCTGCTTTGGAAGATATGAATCATGAATTCACTGTGGACCACATTGAAGACTTTGCATCATTTGTGAATTATGAATGTCGTGCTTTGGACTTCGAAAATATACACTTAATGGAAGAACATATGGTGTGGTACTTTTTAGGAATGAGTAGAAATAGTTTTGGTACTCTAATGGGAGAGGTGCCCCGATTGGCGCAAATGCATAGAGGTTCTACTGCCCTTGGAGCTTACCTGATGAAATTGAGAACTGGAGATTCTGATGAAAGATTATCATCTCTTCTACAAATACCGAGAAGTACTCTGGAACGTCTAATGGCTAAAGCAAGGGAAAAACTGCATCAAGATTTTGTTCCTATGAACCTTGGAATTGGACATATAACAAGAGAACAAATAGCAGCAAGAAACCTTGTTCTACCAAATGGGCTGTTTGGCGAAGTCGACGGAATAAGGAAGCCTGTCGTAATTATTGATGGAACATATATCTATGTACAAAAAAGCTCCAACTATTTGTACCAAAAAGAGACATATTCTCTTCACAAATATCGAAACCTTGTGAAGCCATTTTTGCTTGTTTGCTCCGATGGCTATATAATCGATGTGTTAGGCCCTTATCCAGCAACAACTTCCGATGCTCAGATAATGATTAGTGAATTTGATGAACCCAGTAAGCCATTGAGACAATATTTTCAGGATGGTGACGTATTCATTCTTGATAGAGGGTTCAGGGATTCCATTCCACTTTTGCAATCTTGCAATTATAGTGTTCACATGCCATCAACACTGCAAGTAAATGAAATTCAATTATCCACTCTGGAAGCTAATAAAAGCCGAAGAGTTACTATTTGCCGCTGGGTTGTGGAAGCCGTAAATGGAATATTCAAGCAGCAATTCAAATTATTTCGCCAAGATTTTTTTAATAGAGCTTCGAGACATTTAATGGTAGATTTCTCTATAGCAGCAGCATTAATTAATAGGTTTTATACTAGAATAGTTGACAGGCCAGATGCTGTTGATATTTTGCAAATAATACATCAGAATATGTATACAGAAAATATACTAGCTGATTATGTGATCACAAATAATTTGAATCGTCGCAGAGCGCAATTCCAAAGCATTAATATAAATCCTAACAATGTTGCTGATTTCCCACAACTGACATACAGCGAAATGGTTTTGTTGGCATGTGGTACGTACCAAATAAAACAGGCTCGCTCATACTATGGCGAGCACACACGAGCGAATGGTATTTATAAGATTGAAATATGTAGGGAACTGGATAACGAATTAGTTGAGCATTTATCTCTTCCGGGTAATTGCTTTTTACTTCGAGGAAAAATACAAAGCAGACATATTTCTCAAAAAATATATTTTGTTTATATAATAATTAACAATTCCTTATCAGGGATAAGGGCTTTACAGCATCGCTATTGTAACTGCCTCGTGGGACGGCGAACAGTTGGTACCTGTGCCCATACTATGTCAATAATATGGTACTTAGCATGGGCCCGGTACCAACCCAATATCAATCCTCCTGCACAGTTTCTTGATGATGTGTTAGTGGTTTTTAATGATGATTAAAACATTTAAATGCAGTTTTGTTTATTAATTATTGCGTAATAATCTTAAACCTTGACTTAACCTATATTTTAGAAAAAGATGTTTGGAACAAGTTTTGCCGAGTTTTTTTGTAATTATTGAAAATGATATGGGTTCCCTACGACTTATAGTGCAATTTGGCGTATATTTCATTGTTGTTTATTTCAGGCATTTTTATGTGTGGCATCTGGGCATTTCCCTTTTCATTGTATTTCAATCAATTGTTTGATGCTGTAGACACAAAGTGACGTTTAGTTCTTTATATTTAGCGCTAATATTATTTAGTGAGATGTCGTGCAAGCCTCAATAAATAAACTCGTGACCTTCATTTGAGAGAGGTAGGCCAAAGACACAAAGATCAAAGCTATTGCGATAAAAAAGTCCTTGCTTCTTAGAAATTGAGTTAGTACTCGTAGACTTCCGTATAATAATATCATGCTTGTATTCTTCAGAGGTACAGAGGAATATTGCTGTAATAACAGCAATAGTTATTTTCGTCTTTTGAAATTAAATATTGTCCTTCAGGTTGTTAGAGATATGAGATTTCGGATCTGGATATGAATGTATTAGGAGTCTTATCGGTTTCGGTTGTATATGAAATAATTTTTGGAAATCCGATAATTTCGGATAGTTTCAGATATGGATATTTGACTCTTTTAGGTAAGGAATACTTAGTATATGGAAGCAAAGTAACATACTTAATAATAATTACAAAGAGAGTAATATAATTTTATTGTGTTAAGGCAAGTATTTTAACTTTTTAACTCCGCCCGAATATTTGTGTATCAGGGGGTCTACTCTATAAGCACGAAGTCCGTGGTTGCAGCCTTAGTTACGAGCGTTTCCTACTCTCTATCACCTACGGACATACGATTATTTCGGGGCCCGAACTAAGAATGAATGACAACACGATTTGACACTTGTCCCTACTACCGACGTGTTTTTGCCTGTCTGAAAAGTTGAATTTGACACTTGTTTTGTTCACTCCTACATTTCGGGCTACTTTCGGACGAGCGACTAACTTCGTTGACGGAGTTAGAGAGTAGGCCTCCAGATACGATTACTTACGGTTATAGTTTTTATTTTATTTCGGATGTTCGATAGCTTCGGTTACGATTACGGAGCTCCGTAACATCCCTATCCCCATTACCAATGTTAACTTCATAATTGTGCCCGATGGCTATTGGCTCGCCTCCTATTACATAGGAATCAATATAATAGGCGAAATGTGGGTGTACAGACCAGCATCCTAATTGCACAAAGCACTCGTAATCGCTACAGCTTTGATTTAAACAGGTCAACAATTTCTATAACAACGTAGATTAACAATACGACGACTGCGCAACTATGTACCACGCAATGAATTTTTTTTTATTGTTAAAATGAAAGCTATTGAAATTACGAATCTGATACGCAATTCGGATGCTGGGTTTTATACACCCACGTGTCGCCTCTTGTATTCAAGAAGACTATAAAAAAAATTAGCCTGTAACTGTCCCACTGCTGGGCAAAGGCCTCTTCTTATACAGAGAAGGAACGAGCATTACTTAATAGCCACGCTCGCTCACTGCGGGTTGGCGATTTCAGACCGTTCAAGTCCAGGTTTCCTTACGATGTTTTCCTTCACCGTATGTCAGTGGCGTCTTAGATTAATTAAGAAAGTATATGAAATTGAAAAAGTCACATTGGTACTTGCCTGGGTTTGAACCCGCAACCCGGTGCTTAACAAGCGGGTCTGTAACCTCCGGGCCACCACGACGATACAACACGATTTGACACGATCGATGTTGATACGACAACTTGACTATTTGTAATTTAAATTCCTTCCTAGCGATATTTTTTACAAAATTATCCATCTTTTATTTGTTGTTCCGTAATGCTCCTTTTCCTCTAAATAAAAAGCTTTATCAAATCTAAATGTAGTTTTTAAGTTAGTTTAAGTTTATTAAAACATCCGTTCCAAGTTTTTAATAAAAACATCATCAGACTACCCGCTCACGCGTCATAGTTGCATCGGTCATCTGTATTCACCGTCGTATTTCATAATAATTCACCATGCATGCCTGCATACATTGATTGGTTAATTTTTATGCGAAGCTGCACCGTGACAATTGTCTTTGTTGTGTAAAAATGGTTATTGAACAAGAGTGGAATATTAATGCGAACTTTTATTGTGTTTGAAATGATTAATAGTGGCCATTTTGACTCTGTAGGAAGACTAAATTGAATTTAATAAACTTTCAACGTAATGAAATGAATTTTGAACGTAAGGCGATTCCTGACGTGTCTTTAAAACGTTACCATACAAAGAATCCTAACTAATATTATAAAAGCGAAAGTAAGTTTGTTTGTTACCTTTTCACGCCTAAACCACTGAACCGATCATCCTGAAATTTTGCATATACGTTGTCAGGTGTACAGAAACGGACATAGGGTAATCATCCCGAAAAAAGTACTGCTACTAAACAACAATAACGTTCATAGATGGCGCCACGTGTCTTTCGAATCATGATTGAATTATATTATTGTACTTACCTAAAATTCTAAATTAACGCCAGCGAAGGCGCGGGCAAAAGCTAGCATGTAAGTATAACATGTTTCCAGTTGTTTGACAATTCCTGCGTTTAAGTATTACAGACTGTAAGGGTAAACACCGTTATCCTTGAAACCAGTGGTTTGGTTTCATTTATTTATGGAACGTAAAATCAATGAAAAATAACAAACTTTTTTTTTATAAAATTTTCATTTTTCCTCAAAAGCATTTCACCCTATGCGCGGAGGCTACAAGCTACGGTGAACTCGCCGCGTGGCCTGACGCACGGCCCCGCACAATTTGCTACCCCAGTCAGCTGTCTCGTTAGCGAGTGTGTGTACGCCGCGTTATAGCGCCGCCGCGCCGCTCATTTCTCGCGCGTATATTTTTTTTTTTACTAGGTCCTATATTTTTATATTTAAGTCTACTACCCATGGTTTGAGTGATAACGGTGTTTACCCTTACATGCTGTATTCTAAGTAACTATCTCTCCATATTGATTTATTTATAAATAAAAGACAACGATATCGATTGTCCCTTGTTAGTTGTAATACTCAACCAGTTTCCCCGAGTTTTTTACGATGTACAATCTCGATAATCGATGCTCGATAAGCAATCGAATAGCGTACCCGTGGCTGTGTATAAAGCTAAAAATCTACACTAAACAACGGCCTATAAAATCTGATAAGATGTTGTTTTATGTTGGCTAAAATATCTTCGATATACTTATAAGTACGACACGACTAGGAAGTTACATCGATGTACCAGCATTCTGCTATGATATTTTGCGAAGTTAGCATCTCATTTTTTCAAAATGCGATTATTATAGTCAAATCGACGGGAACTGTAGTAAAAACTAATCAGGAACTGTAGAACTATGCGGGATGCCACTATATCTGGCGTTTATTTGTGAGATGCTCAATCAATCAATCATTTATTTTGTTAAACATAGGTATGGTTACAGATAGTATTGTCTAAAATATGTGCACTATGTTTTGCCAACATATGGCGTACAAAATTATCATATAAAAGCAATTACAATTAAGGTGGCATGTCAATAGATGATGCTATGCTTTCTATTGCGAAGTTAGCATCTCATTTTTTCAAAATGCGATTTCGATATTACAATCGACGGAACTATTGTTAAAACTTATCAAGAACTGTAGAACTATGCGGGATGTCAGTTATCTGGTGTTTATTTGTGAGATGCCATTGAGATGCTAACTTCACACACGTGTTTTCGGGCTCATTATAAAGGCATTGACACACCTACAATGAAGGGTTGATAACAAAGAAACTAGAAAAACAAACATTCGCTAACCTTTACTAACCTGTCATTAACCACGGTTATCCTAAAGCTTGTTGCTTCACGGCTCGGTTTTTGTGAACAAAGCTATCAGGATCGCGTTACTAATCGTGGTTAGGCGGCAATTAAACAATTAGTTAGTTGTAATGAATGAGTCTTGGAAAGTTCTTGTTCTCACGCGTAACCTGTGATTGAATTGAAACCGGTGTGAAGCGTCCTTTTTAATTTTTATTTTTTTTGCTAGGCTTTCGTTTTCTACAGCCTATTGCTATATTGGTATGTTTTTAGGATTAGCATTAGGATAGCTCGCTGACATCGTAATTTTTATCGGATGTAAACGAATTCGTGTTATTATTCTTTAAAACCAAAAGATCTATTACTGGTAGATTGATCCCGCACGGAATTTAGAATTATTAAAAAAAAAAAACTTGCGATAGGAGGGTACTTAAGTGATCCTCTCTAAACCACCCAATAAGGAGAAAGTAAGTAAATAAAAAAAAACAAAGAAAATTTTTCTTTGTTGTAGGTATTCCTTTTCCTTTTCACGCATAAATCAGTGAAAGGGCAGCTAAACAGCTGGCAGCCACGTCTAGTGCGATATCGCTCCACGCAGTCAGTTCGGGGCGCTAAAATGACGCAGACACAGAAAAGAATGTATTTAAAAAAAAAACGTTTTAATTTTGCAAAAATTCCATGCAGGAACAATCTGTGTCACCAGTAGATCTTTCGGCTTGAAGGAATTACTTACACACATTAGTTTACTTACATGTAAACTAAGCATAATATTAAGCAGTATATTAAGAATGGGTATTCTTAATAGAATACCCATTCTATTAAGAAAATAAGCTGTTCAATTTATTTCTATTTCTTCATAAAAGAAACTCGTCAGTAACTTATTATTTTCAAGCCTTCTTGCATCATTTGTATTGTAAAGGACAATGGGCGTTCTGGCCCATCAGAGGCCATCAATGAAACTAGTATCATTTGAAAGGCGAGTGCTTTTAGAACAAATATTGTTCAAGGAGTACGCTTAAATATTATTTGGGAAAAAAGATACAGGCAAAATACTATTTTAATGAATTATCATATTTTTTTCATGCTGCAATGTTTGTTATAATGATAAAACATACGAAAAATCATTGCATTTTGTTTACTTTATTGACGTGTGCATCAATAAATAATATTAATAAAATATTAAGCTTAAATGTAAATGTAAAATACTTATTTGTCAATAACCTTAGCGGTAAGGGCCACTGCAGACACGATACTTTTAGCATCGGCGATCGACGATTTAATCGCTTTTTGGTCGCTGGATGCCGCGACTGAACACTTCACTCCGCACACAAACGAGTCTCCTAAACGCGATGCAAACGCAAAATCGCCGATCGCTGATGCTAAAAGCATCGTCTCTGTTGTGGCCCCAAGCGCACTCCGGGTTGCTGCGCCCACATAAGGTGGGCAAGAAACCAAGAGGAAGAAATTCTTTTGGCAGCTGATTTTTTATATGAATTAATCGGTGAAGATGATTAAAGCCCAATCATTAATGTAGTTATTAAGTTAATCACTATATTGCATTAATTGTAATCTGGTATACATGTGTTCATTTCAATAAATCAACGTATTTAATAAACCTTCAGGTTTATTTAACTTATCATTATCTTATATTTGTATATTACGTATATAATAATATCATTATTATATGCTTAAATTCATTATTACATCAATGTAACATCATCACGAGGTGTACGAAATATTGTATGAAAGATACAAACTGTGATAATTCCTTTAAATGATTTAATTCGATATTTTTTTTACCTATGATACCTATGATAACTTTTTATCCAAGGAAGTTACAGAAACAATCTTTTGTAGTCTTATTGTATACATAATTGCCTACTAGAAAGTAAATAGTACAGAAGTGGCCGCCGATGGGACAAGCCCCATACAATTTTGCCCATTGTCCTTTCTTCCCGAAATACATAAAATACGATATTCTTTTCCTTTCATCACTGAAAAGGGACAATTCGAAAAATGAGGCGAAAACGGCAATTATGACTCAAATGACGGCAGAAACATTTATTCCCATCGTTCATGGCTTTATTACCCACTTGATTGCGCACTTATACGCAATGAAAACAGAATACCCTCAATTATTACCGAAATACCCTCCAAAAGTGTTTTTTCTCGAATATTCTTCGATGTTACCTGATTTTTGTCCGTACTTATATTTGTTTATTCTGTGTTGACAATTCTGGAGTGCTATTTGAATCTGTTTACAATATTTTCCATAAATTGACGATAAAGTCTGTCATGTTTGCTTTGGGTCGGTCTATGCAAATGTGTGGTTTCGTAATATTTCTCTTTGATTTTGTTGGGATAGCATGTATTTTGGTGTACATATGTTCGGTTATTTTACACTTTGTGGGTACTTTTTAGTATGTAAATTGTAGAGGATATTCAACACAGTGTTACATGTTAATGCTGCGTTAAGTATTTAGTTAAAACCACGTTTAGCTTTAATTTAACATACACTACGGCCAAAATAACTATTATAGTTTTTTTTAAATCCGCGGCGTCCATGTTAGGAAACCTGGCCGACGCCGACGCCCGATGTAAATTGTGGAGAGATGCCTGTCCCCCTCCCACTCACTACTTACCGCCAAGTGAGCATCATCCTGCTGGATCTAAGTTTCCATGGCCCATCTGGAAATCCCTGAATCGCCTCCGATCTCAAGTGGAAAGATGTAACTCGAACCTCGTCAAGTGGAGCTATCTGAACCAAACAGCAGCGGGGTGTGGATGTGGAGCTGCGCTGCAAACTATGCCCCATCTCCTATCCTGCCCTCTGAGCCCAACAACCTGCAGCCAGAGTGATCTCTGCGCAGCCACCGATGGCGCCGTGGAAGTGGCGAAGTTCTGGGCTAACAAAATACAATGATTGTCGTGCCAACGACACGAAGAAGAATATAAATATATTAGGTAGTTATTATTTATTATACTTAAATATGGTATTTGACTTATTTTTTTGAATTAGAATCTCTGATCTTATACAAAAATAATGAGCATAATTTAAGTCCTTCAAGCTATGTCTACACCAGTGTGCTTTCACGTTCATCTTGCGTCTTCGTCTGAAGCATGCGTGAAGCGCCATAGCGCATGCCTTAATACTAGTTCGACAAAAGCGCGTGTCCCTAGCGCACGCTAATCCGTCTATTGTATGTCGACTGATGACTGACCGAGGCGCACCGGTGTAGACAATAAGCTGCATGCGTCTTATGGCAATCAATATTGCATGCACTTGACGCAAGAGGAATTGAAAGTTGAAAGCGCACGGGTGTAGATACCATAATGGAGTCAGCGCCTAAAACGATAAAAATAGCCTCTTATAATGTTGACCGACTTTTTGTTTTAGTAGTAAATACTTTTATAAAGGTCAAGGGTGAGAGGGGTTAGCAGTTGTGTAGGGAGGACGCGTCAAGGGTTGGGTCAACACTCGACATACGAAATTGTATGTGACTACTTGTCTTATTTGTGCGTTTAATATAGAGCAACGAATTGATTCATTCAATGTTGGCGCCTATTGTTGAATGTAGACCTACCAACTTATTAGAGGGGTGCATGAAAAGAGCCTCCACGAGTGACGTTACTTCAGTACGTCCGGTGCACCCTGGGCAGTCAGCGTCGCTACCAACCTTGCTGACTGGCTAATCTTTTCACCACGGCATGAGTTATTCTCGTATAGCTCGTGCCGACACGATAGAAGAAGAAGAACTTAGTAGAAAAAAGTTAAAAAACAATCGGACTGCGTGTGAAAAGTATGGAAAAGATGTTATGTCAAGACATATAATTGTTAGGCTTTAAAAAATCGTGCTATTAAATCATAGGTATAGGTACTTAGCGTGTACAAACAAACAGACACACAGACAAACAGACAGAATTTTTTTTTGGATTCTGTCTCTATTACTGTTTCTAAACCCCCCTCAATTTTTTTTTAATATATTCAATGTACAGACACAGTTTTTTTACTGTTTTATTATATATGTATATATAGATTGCATCGGAAAACATTTTGTTAACCAAGTAATATCAACAAGTCATGCCAACATAATCACAATTGTGTATCACATACATTCATTCTATAAACTAAAGCTGATAATTATTTTAAAGCAAATTGCTCTTCCGTAAAATATCGGACCAGCCCACGAGATTACATTAAGAATAGCTCCATTTTTTTTTGCTAAATTTTCATTATAGTTATGTGTATTATTTGTCATAAAAAATATTATTACAGGCGCTCTGAGGGAAAACAATAATGGTCACGTTATGGTATACTCCTTTAGACTACAGGAGGTCACATAAAAATAGAAATAGACAAAACAAATATTCTTTACAAATATTTTTATATCTTCATATCTCCAGAATTGTTTTTGAAAGTTCACTCCGACTTGCCCCTCAAGGCTGCGTGGGTCGGAAAAACTAATTCCATGTAATCTGGAGGAATTGAGAGTGGAATATGATCGGAATGATAATGCTGAGTTATGAAAAGGGCAAATGTAATCGAAACTGCTCGACTCCTCGTGAATGTGAGCTAATGTAATGAAATATTCAATCTAGGAAGGTGCAGGTTATATTAAAGGTTTGATTTTCGATCTAATGTATAGTTAAGTGTATTAATATTTCGTTTGGGGACGGGCTAGAATATAAAATTTTCTCAACGGACAGTGGGAATAGACGCGTGTTGTACATTCAATAAAACCCAGCACGCTTGGTGGTAGGATCTATACGGATCGCCTGGATAGCTACCAGTGGCGTAGAGTGAAGTTTCTAGTGGCGTAGAGTGAAGTTTTTTAAAAGGGAAGCCGGACCAAAAAATGCTTACCTTGCTCAAGTGTGATGCGTGATTTCCAGTAACTACTCGTTTCGAAAGGGAAGCCGATAGGAATCGAGTTGTAT
Source organism: Amphipyra tragopoginis (assembly GCA_905220435.1). Taxonomy (NCBI): domain Eukaryota; kingdom Metazoa; phylum Arthropoda; class Insecta; order Lepidoptera; family Noctuidae; genus Amphipyra; species Amphipyra tragopoginis. The sequence continues at coordinate 4,862,705 of HG992017.1, forward strand.
GGAGCCTTCGCCACTGATAGCTACCACCCTCACATTAAAGTCCGGCGCCAAGCAGTATACTGTGTTCCGTTGTGTTAATGAGAGAGCCAGCGGGGTATACGGGAAACCCTCTTTGTCTCTGTTACTTGAATTCGTGAGTTCCATCTTAGACCCTGTCTGCGGTTACCACCAGGTATAACTTGGGTGAAATGGGAGTAAGTTAAATAATAAAAAAAAGGTCGTCAAAATCGACCAAAACTTAAAAATACAAATGTCGTGCAAAATATGTGTAAGTATGTGTAGTTACACGTCTGTTTTCATAGAGTTTGTTACATTAAATACAGCTTACTGATCGTCAAAATCGACCAAAACTGAAAAATAGGTACCCTTGCTAACCCAGCCCTCTTAGACAAAGTCAAAGTAGACAAATTCTATTAAAAAAATCGATCAAATGGTCACGTCATCGAACAATGTCAATCCCATTGTTTATTTTTTTAATACACCCATGATAAAACAGCTTTGTTTCGGCTTCATCTTCATGACTGTAGTTTTTAAAGTAACGTAGTACAGTCATAGTAAAGTTTTAGAATGATAACCGAACAAAATAATATATAAAAAAAAAAACGGAATTAATGTATTGACACTTAACATGAACTCCTCTTGACTATTTAAGTACTTCTTACACGAATTGCTGAAATAATTTTGTTTCAATTTACATGTTTCGTAAAAGGAACAACGCTGACTGTTCAACATAAGTACTTATGTAAGTACTCTTTCCAAAATCATCCACAAAGAGAGCTTTCATTCCTTGTCATCCGCTGTTCGCCTCAAAAATAAACGTCAACACAAAAAGACAGCTCTCTCACAAACATATCAAGCTCATATTTGTAGTTACAAAGTAGCTTGAAGCAGACAAGTTTAAATAAAACAGTGTAAAGACAGTGAACTGCATTCAGGCAGTGTTTGCGCGTCCCGTCAACATTTGCTCTGGCCGGCCATTTAGTTGTTTGCACAGAGAAGATAGTAGATGGAGTGATCATTTTAGGATTCCTTTAAAACTATTTGAAAATTAGCTGGAGAATTTTTGAATATGGTTTTTTATATTGCTCGATAAATTAAGTAAGTACTTAAATTAGATACTTAAGTAGTTGTATAATCTAATATAAGGTCTAGGCTATACGTTTATTATTTAATAATGTATGATGTTAATACAACACTTGCTAAAAGAAAAGCTAATCAAGACCATAGCATACAAAATACTGCTTATTTCTTAAAGAAATCTCTTCCAGCAGACCTGCGTGATGAGAATTTAGAACAAGACAAGTCGACAATGGTGTGTAAAAACAAAAGAAACAAAATTATAGAATTGATCAATCCACTCTCTTGCACAGTATAATAAATAAAACAATACCTATGAAAGAAATAGTTTTGTGTCGTAATTTGCCACTGGCCACCCCCTCTCCTTCCCTCGTTTGTGGACTTCTGCGGGGTGGTATGTTGAAGAAGAACTAGTAAAATCTTCGGACTAACAGAGAGAGAGAAACATTTGCATAACCTCAGTGGAATGACCCTCCCCACCAAACAAAGACAGACGTTTCTATTCCAACAGCGGAGCTTTGAAATTCATAGAGCGGAGAACTATGCGTCTGATCACTCCATTACTTGCTTCTCCGTGTTTTTGCATCAGCTATGTCATTAGAAACACTCTTTATGACTAACAACACGTCATTCGAGTGTTTGGAAACTGATTTGGTAGCAGATAAACTTTGCTTTGGTTTGAACTGATTTTGGTACTTCAAGTGAATGTTAGTTCTTACTTGTTCAGCATTATAAACTAAGTTGGTAATGTAACGTGGATAGTAGTCATAATAAATAAGTAATTTCAGTAATCCGTTTCAAAATATTGTTATTGTAATTATTCAGATACTTGGTGACTATGCGATTACTTATCTACTTAATTAAATAAACGTTATTATTCAAATAGCGTGTAACCTGGCCGACTTTAATTGAGCTAGTAGTACAAATTAATGCAGACACCATTCTTAGGACACTCTAGAATTCGGTAATAATACATGCTTTTGGATACATGGACTAGAAGATAACTGAGTTTTGGTATCCATTCAGATACCGTAGACAGGGAACGTGTTGTCTGGGTGTACGTCCAAAAGAGGTTTTCTACTAACTCGCCTTATCGCCAGGTTAAGAGCCCAAATATACGTCCGATAGTCGGCTCCGATAGTCTGATCAGACTATTTGAAGGCCTCCGCGCCATACATTTGTTTGAACATGAATTACACGTACGATCAGACTATCGGATCGGATGTCAGAATCGTAAGCATCGTCCGGGCGTCGTCGTCGTCCAGAAAAAATCGGACACCAGAATCGTACGTGTATTTCATGAATCCGATCAGATAGTCAGATCCGGCTCCCGTGTATTTTGACCCTAACCATCTTTTGTATTATAAATCGGGCTTGTATGATAATCTTGGCTTTAAAATAAATACCAAAAAAACTGTTTTCTACCCACATAAAAGGCAACGACATTATAATCTAGCGTCTGTCTGAAAGTCTGAACGTTGCCACATCATGAAAAATCCAATACAGTGGAGAATCGTGACCTGGAACTATAATAGTCTTGAATAACTGAAAGTTATTCTTCTGGCGACGTCCTAGCGGTTTGACGCCTCAAACACGCTTCGTGATCAAGAAAAATTTACAATGTCCACCGAAATTGAGTACTGAGGCTTCGTTATAACGTTTTAGGTACGCAGGTACTTGAAAGTGAAGTTTTTGTTGAAAAGATTGAAGATTGTTATTGCTAACTAAAGGCCTTGATAGTGATATTCGATTTCTACTTCTTCACAACATAGTATAAAACAAAGTCGCTTCCCGCTGTCTGTCCCTATGTATGCTTAGATCTTTAAAACTACACAACGGATTTTGATGCGGTTTTTTTTAATAGATGGAGTGATTCAAAAGGAAGGTTTATAGGTATAATACATGCATAATATAGTAGAGAAAAACGCGGAATACGCGATAAACGACATCCACGCGGGCGAAACTGCTGGTGACCTCTAGTTCTTTAATAAAAACGTTGCCTCGCACTAGGATTTCTCCTGTATCGTTGGTGCATTTAAGTACAGATACTATTCTTCACATGCACAAACACCTAGACCGGAACAACTATCTGTTGGCCATATAAATATTTGTTCCATGCGAGAATGCGGGCACGACCCACAGCGCAGAAGCCAATCGCTAGGCCACTTTACCAAAAGTGTCGTCGATTTGATTGTGAATACTGAAATGACTGAATGTCTTCTCAAAATGGAAAGGGTTTAGCCGTTAGTCAACCACACTGGCCTGGGGGTCTACTCCCTAAGCACGAAGTCCGTGATTTCGGCCTTAGTTACAAGCGTTTCTTACTCCCTATCACCTACAGACATACGATTATTTCGGGGCCCGAACTAAAAATGAATGACAATACGATTTGACAGTTTTCCCTACTACCGATGTGTTTTTGCTCGTCTGAAAAGTTGAACTTGACACTTGTTTTGTTCACTCCTACGTTTCGGGTTACTTTCGGACTCCTTCGTTTCGGGACTTAGGGAGTAAGTAGGCCCCCTGATACGGGTTGGCGGACTACATACACGAACAAGACCATTTATTTCTTAGCTTTTTCATTGTCAGTTCTAGTTTCCTGACGATGTTTTCCTTTACCGTTAACGCTAGTGATGATCAAAATCTGATCAGCTCAAGAATTCTAAAAGTTAGAGGTGCGGGCTGATTTCGAACTAATACCCTCCTAAATGAAAAGCAAGCGTCCAATCGGTAGGCTATCACTGCTTATCGGTATTGCTATAATCATCATGAACGACAGATGGATTAGTGTAGCGATTCCTAAAAGGTGGTCCGCGGAACCCTAGGGTTCCGTCAAATAGTCACAGGGGTTCCGCGGTCTGTCCGAGAGTTAAATAAAACGTTCGTGGAAAAGACTCATACTTCCTCACACTCACTCCCATTTCATTCATAAGCTCCACATCTTCGTGTTCAATTGTCAGACATAAAGCCTAAAATTTAATGCTATTATCAGAAAATTTGTGAAAAAAAATCATTCTTCACATTACTTAAATAATTACTTACCTACATTGTATTTTTTGGTTCCAATAAATGTTTTGCAATACTTATAATGATTATTTTTCTTAATTTGTTGTTTTCTTAGAGTCTAACATGAATATAATATTCAAACTACAAGGTAAACAGGTTTGTGTATGTGAGATTTGTGTCTGTAAACGCACCCACGATACAAGAGAAATCTTAGTGAGGGGCAACGATTTAAAAAAAAACACTTTGGTTATCAAAATAGCCAGCTAGGGTTCCTCTAAAAAAAGTATGCTCAATTATGGCTCCAAGGCCAAATTGGGAACCTCTGGATTAGTGATCGCAGAATGTTGTTACGAGTATTAGCAGAAATGAGGACGATTCCGACGGAGTTGTCTTTTATGACACTCGGAGGTGAAGAGAGTGACCTGTTCTTATTTGGCAACCAGGACATGGATGATAAATTCCGTGTAATTATTGAAGGATTAGCTGTACCCGGCATGCGTTGCAATGCACTTTTTCCTACTTAAGTACTACCTACCTACTACTTACCTAACTACCTGCCTTTAGAAACAAAAACAAAATAGTAACAAAAAGTTAAAACCATTTTCATGCATGCGGTAAACAAATGAAGCATATGGACATACTGAGATAATTTAGTTTTTTTTTAAGTACCTATCAAAATTTTCTTTCAAACCTTCTCCAGGCAATAAAGAACACACAAAAAAAAAATGCGAAATCGGTCCAGCCGCTCACGCGTGATGCCATGGCCAAGGGAAATAGGGATTCATTTTTGTATAAGTACATAAGTAAATAAAGTAGTTCATAGTGGAAATATGAAGCCTGCAAAAAACTGTCGCAGTATCTATCAAAAAGACGTCGCTTCTCTTCGATGGTACAGCTACATAGTAATTAGCGATACAGCGCTGATTTTCAGTGGCGCCTCTATGATGGTTAATAGCATTACTTTATTAACCATGTTATTATATGACGTAATATCACTAGCTAGCAATCAGACCATTCTATCGCTAGATAGATATAGCACAGTCTACCTATATCTTACTCCTTACAGTCGGTCAACGTAGAACATTGTCGCAGAGCAATCGTGCGGGGGGTGAAGGGGCGGAGGTTACGTCCCGAGTAGCCATACTGCATATTTGGGACATAACCTCCGCCCTTACATAATTTTGACATTTCATAGGACCTGTCAAATGTATGGGCGTTGACCCACTGTAGGTATGTAATAAGTAGATATACTGTGGATATAGTTAGAGGCAACTGCCTCGTTGGTCTAGCGGTCGCAAGTGCTACTGCTGAGCGTGAGGTCCTGGGTTCGATCCCCAGGTCGGGCAAAGTGTTAATGGGTTTTTACGTGTGGAATTTCTCAGTAGCAGCCCGGCCTCTGAATTTGTGTCCGGTCGATGGCAATAGGCTCGCCCCCTTTTACATGGGACGTTAACATAAACGGCGAAATGTGGGTGTACTACACCTCTGCCAACCCTCCGGGGAATACAGGCGGGAGTTTATGTTTTTTATAGAATTCTTTAAAAAAAAGTTAGGCAACTAATAAAAAAATTTGCTTTGCAATATTTGAGACGGTAATACTAAATTATTCTTAAAATTATATCTAAATTATCTGCGATTGTTACCAACGGATAGAACTGCTACGTAACCAGCAACGATCCGTAAAATATAGGAATCCGTAATAAAAGATGTACTTACCTAGAAATAATTAATCTGACCACGCAAACCCAGTTTACTTAACTCATCATGATGAATTAGGACATGAGTCATGTGCTGACAATCAGTTAGTAAGTGCAGCGGACTTTGCCTGGAAATGGTTAGGATAAAGAGCGTTAGCTACTTAGGTAATACTGCGATCATTAAACTCAATTGGATGGACTATGTTTATGAAGCGTCAAGTGGTAACAATGAATATCGTGTTGGCTTTGAGCTATAAACCTTTCAATCATAAACCATAGCAAAATTAGCCCTTTATTGTCTCAATGCTGGGCATGGAGCTCTTCTCAAAATGGGTTTAGGTTTTAGCTAACACGCTGGCCTGGTGCAGCTAGATGGACTTCACACACCACCAAGAACTTTATGGAGCCCTGTCAAGTGTACAGATTTCCTCATGATGTTTTTCCTTCATTGTTTCTAAACCCTTATTAAATATTGAATCTGAACAAAGACATCCTATTCTAACTATCCTAATCCTAACTTCCTAATCCTAAGTAATAATATAAATGTGAAGGTAAGTTTGTTTGTTTGTTACCTTTTCACGCCTAAACCACTGAACAGATCACCTTGAAATTTTGCGTATTACGTTGTCAGGTGTACAAACGGACATAGGGTACCTTTCATCCCGAAAAAAAGTACTTTTCCCAAGGAAAACAACAATAACGATCATAGATGGCGCCACGTGTCTTTTGAATCATGATTGAATTATAATATTATAGAAACTTTAGTAGTGTGTTAAGAGTTGATTGTCAATTTCTAAACGAAGCCGCGGGCAAAAACTAGTGAATATTATAAAACTATGTTAGAAAAAACAAGAAACTTTCTCTCAGTTGCTCCAGACCTACTACTTAGTCGTTTTAATATTTCTTTTCATTTGCACATCGGAACTCTGCCTAGAAGAACACGTATTAAAAAGTTCCATCAATAACGTCTACCAAGTTCTTTGATAAGAATTCTGCAAGGTCTCCTCAGACAATAATAAATTGGAGAACTTATATTTTACAAGTCACTGTTGGAACTTGCTGAAAAGAAGTTTCGTTACATCCTTCTTATCTGCTCTTAAAACTGGATTATTAACTTCATTAACTGAACAAGCATTCTGAAGTTTTAATTGAGCATTATTCATGATGTTTTCGCTAAGTTACTTAATTACTCATGCTTTCTCGGGGGAATATATTAAAATCTTCAAAGTCAGTCTCGAGGCTGAGTTGTAAATACTGCATAATTTACCGCCCCGAATTCTGTATCCATATATCTAAAATTTTCATAATCTCCCATCCCGAATGTTCGGTGTAAGTGTGCAATAAATATTGTATGCAATGGGGCTACAACATGTTATTTGCTAACTCAGAATCCCCTGCTACTGTGCAGGGGTCGTTTCTATTCATAATACGGCCAGAAATTGCGAACAAATCATTCATAGTAAAACAAACTTTACGCCTCTAGTGTTTGGGCAGGAATTTGTTTCAACATTTTCTTAAGTTTCACCGTCCTAGATTTATGTTGCTTATTACATTTTACACGCGTGAAATGAACACGTATCAAATGAAAAATGCAATTTGCAACTTTATTTTTGTCGACACAGGAACTATTTGAGAATAGAATTTAGAAAGAATAGAGGTCCTTTGTTAGATCCCTGCAGAACCCTTTTGTCGTTGAGCCCGTAAATTATCTATTTAGGTTTGCATTTGGCGAAAAATTGCTTTTTATTCATCGAATCGTAAAAAGAAACATGTCAACACAGTATTATTATAAACGAGATGTATTCAGACGTAAATGCCGCATTAAACGCAGATGTTACTTCAATCAAAAGCATATCTAAGTGCGTTTGTTTCAACATTAGTTCTAAAGCAACTTTAATAACATTTTCGAACTGACATACCGATGTTATCCATAAAGTTATTAGAACACGAAGCCCTTTATCTAAGCCATCGGATGTACTGAGAGCCGTTCGGAGTACTTACCTAATCTGTACGGTTGCTATCTCGGGTCATAGGCCAGCAGATACCGTAAGTCGTACGCCGAAAGCCTTTCAGCGATACTGGAACGTATAGGTAACAAACTAAGGTTAATTTTCCAATGAGTTGATTGGAAAGCGACGTCAGAGTTTCCAACGAACCGCATTTCGTTGAAGTGTACATTTTAAAGAACTCTCTATGCCGAGTTCGACCTATTTCCGAATGTGATTGATGATTTCAACCCCTCACTTTATCGAGATCGTACGATCATTTTGAATCTTATTGTGTCTTGCATACAGTTCAAAATAAAGTTGCCTTTGTTAATAAATTTTGCGATTATTTATTGTTAAGCTGCAGCTGTGAATTTCGTGGTACCGTATTTTTGGAGGGAAATTAAATGTAGCTGTACACATTAAGACAAGAACCAGGAAATTCTCAAGAGATAAGTAAATTCTGACCTAGTTAGCTCAATTGCTAGAGTTTGCCTCTAAAACGTGGAGTTCCTGGCCTGAATAATAAGCGGTTTAGGTATTTCCGAGCGTTCCCTATCTGTGTCTTAAGGATGCTACTTATAATCTTTTTTGTCGCAAAAGAAATAAATTACCGCGCATTCACGCTGACAATAAAATCCTCTGGATGTTTCATGGCTCACATTTTTAGTACCGTATATTGTATGTATTAAATAACACAACATATTGTATTTATTTGGCTTCATTTGGCTCCACTAAACCGTAATATTGGGAAAATAATACTCGTAAAAACATTACCATAGCTTCCGCCATGACGTCGAGTATTTCCTTACGATTTTTTTTGGTCTGTCAGATCCGTTTGTCCGGGCAATTAGCTTGTTCCTTTGCCTTTGTCCTCCTTTGCATAATATCCTCAAGAACACGACTTAATTTCTTTAAAGACAAATATTGCTTTTTTTTTCTGCCCGAAATTAAAAGGAACGTCCCTTTTGCTGCTTAAAATCTGAACGCGAAAACGAGTACCTACTTGAACACTGCCGAGTTAAAAATGCTTCTTAGACTGTGGAAATTAAAAATGAATTTACTCTGAAACTCGTCTAAAAGCACAATGGACAGAGATAAAAGGAGGAAACTTTGTAACCCGACTGTTCATTATACGAGCCATTAAGTCCATTTTCACTCAACTAAGACGAGAAGTTAATCTTTGTAATACAAGGTATGTTTTTGGTTTTTTAAGCTTACCATTTGACATATCCGTCTTGCATCGTTGAATAATGGCTCTGGTCCATTAAAATATCTACTTTGGACGCCCCTAAGCTTCTAAATATAACATATAACTGCGTCCCTTGACAGCTGAATGTTTATTTGTGGGAATTTTTTGTCGTGGAATGACGTTTTTTTGTGTAACGCAGTATGATACGGGATTTTACATGTTTGGTTTGAGTCGTGTGTTGAGCTCTCGTAATATGTTTATTTTCTTTCGTTTTTATTTAGTGTTTACTGTGTTTTAGACGTTGAGTTATAAAGGACTTACTTGGAGCTTTTGTATTCATTCTACGAAGTTTATGACTGGAGACATACTTAGAATTTAATACTTTACTAAAGTAGTCTTAGTAAAGTAATAATATTATGTAAATTTGCTAATATATTTTTAAATATGGTTGTAGACATGAAGGGTCATACTATAAAACTTTAGACACTTGTGCAGCTAAACCTTTATATCCCTTCAATGAGGGAAGAAAGTCATGTTACCAGAAGAGTGTTAAATATGACTGTGGATGGATGTACAAGTAGAGGTAGACCAAAGAAAAGATGGATGAATTGTGAGAAGAATGATATGGGTAAGTAAGTAGTAAGCACTGAGATGACGACTGATACAGGATAATGGAAGAGGAATACGTCATGTTGTGTTGACCCCACCTAGAGTAGGATAACGGTAGGGAGATGATAATGACTTGTGTGGCTTACATCATACTCCATGCCTACAAAAAAAAGGTGTTTACGCGCTGTTTAGCAACTGCTGAGCACGATTTTGTGGTTAGACAATTACTTAAGTTTGGGAGGAATAATTTTGAGCTTTATCACTTAGGTACTTAGTCTTTGCAGGTCCTCCCAATACAAGAATAGAGGACAATTAATTAAGTATCAACCTCTGGAAATTCGCCCATGAGCAAGTAAAGATGCCTAATCGCTCATATTGAGTATCCTTAATGTTAGGAACGAGCAACTCCAACGATTCTAGTATTTGCATACTACCCTGAAATACCAGAAAAAAATTCACCAGAGCAAAATTTCGCGTTACTTATGGTAACCAACAATCCCTATTATGAAGAAGAACACATGAGTAGATAGAATGTCTACCCACGCCATATTGCTTCAAGTATTAGTACCAGGGAAACTTAACAAAGTTAAAATTATATACCTTTAAAATTATTGCAATAGTAGTCAGAAATGAATATATTGGCCAAAAACGTATTACCTAAGAGCATAATTGGAAACCATTTCCCTTAATCTGGTACAGAAGTTTCCTATGCCATAGGTACTAAAGATTCATACACACGCGTCAAAGAAATTTTCCGAGAAACATAAAATTTTCGACGTTGAGACTTGAGACACAATTGAAAACAAAACTTCTCTTGAATATTTAGTTGAACCTAAAGCCATAGAAGTAATATTACTACGTACCTTAAAGCAAGCCCTCTATTTAAAACAACGATCACTTCTGACAGTTATTTGAAAACAAAGAGTTATTTCCCAGAACCAATACTTGACAGTATTAGTCATAAGTTTTATAGATGTTTTAAATGACCGCCGCGGTATTTTTATCTCCGTACCAAGTGCAAGCGTTAACTTATCTTTTATTTACTTTAAGAACTTTCTACTATTCCGTGTTGGACAGATGTGTCATTGTATTGTTATCGTCAAAAGCTTTTTTCATATTTGAATCTTTCTAGCGCTGTATGACTTTTGGTTATAATACTAATCTCACTTTAGTGGAGTTTGAAGATGGGCTATTTAGTACAGATGGCTTCATATCAAGCTATGTTTTTCTAGTATAAGCTGACCTCTTATTGTACTAAGATCTGTACGGCTTGATATTTATTTATTTATTGATTTACACGGCTTCAGAAACCAATTACATGAATGAAACTTTATAATAAGTACAATTATAAAACATAAACTTATGACAACAAATAAATACTATTATTCTTACAAAAATGAAGGCACATAGCCATTAAATTGGCAAATTTGTTAGCGAATAGATCGCAGTCCGGGTTGGCTTCCACGAGCTTATTTACTGCGGTCAACACGCGCGGTACGGGAGAAGCAGCACGGGCTGCAGTCAGACACGAAGGCACGTCTAGCAGTCAATGTTTTCTGCTACGGAGATAATTGTTCGGTGTGTAGAGTCGAATCAGCTCATTATGTATGTCAGGAGCATCCGTCATACCATCACATATTTTGAGTATAACGCCTACCTGGTCACATGCCCTTCCCTTCTGGTCTCCAACATATGATATCCCAGACATCCTAAGAGGAACTTGGTAGGATAGAGGTAGGGGTAGTAACCGAGGGTTCCTCTGTGAAGAAACCGCAGGAATGCTTTTTGCACTTTTTCTAGAAGAAGTGCATATTTTGCTTCGTGCGGATTCCATACAGAAGAACTAGCTTCTAGTTTGGTTCGGACAAGTGTGCTGTATAAGAGCCTTATTATACATGCTCGCTGCGAATATGTAGTCTTGCGTACAAATCCATTGCTACTGCAGTATTCTGTTGTTCTAAAATGTACTTAAGTGATACCTTTGAAGGTGTACAGTACCAAGCAAGCCGAGAGAGATAGTTTGTAACGAATACTGGTAGAGTCATTATAGGGTGAATACATGATTATTTCAAGAGGATAAGATCTACAGCAGTATCGCTTGCTGATTATGACTCTATTGCCAAACTTTCTTTTAAAATACCCTTGTTCAGTTGATGTCCATGGATGGACTGATGGACCATATTTAGATAATGAAAATAATTGGAGAGGATTCTCTGAGAAGGGTAGGCAACGCACCTGTGGTGCTTCGGTATTGCAGATGTCCATAGGTGGAGTGACCACTCACCATGAGGGGGGCCGCCAGCCTGTTTGCCACATAAAAAATAACTATCAGTTATATCGTCACAAGTATTTTGATGATAACGAAATCTTTGAACAGCTATTTCTCTTGAACTATTGACTTTTGTTGAAAGTTGTTGAACAAAAGCTATTCATTATTACAAATACTTCAAAATCCTTTCGGATAAATACACATTGCAGGACTTTTTTTTTCTATTCTTCTCCTTTATCGTAGGGGACCGTTTCTACGTAACCGTGCAGTAATTGGCGAGACCTGAAGGATCTCCAGCCAATGTGGGGGAAGTAAAATACTTAACCTAAACTAACTACTTGTACTTGTACTAACATCATGACTACCTGCAACAACAGCACTAAGGGCGACCCTTAGTGGGACTCGGACTTAGGCTTGGGGCGTTGCTGGCGGGGATTTAGGTAGAGGAGCCAGCTTGATGAGGGCTGAATTGTCGGTGTGATGCAGTACCATCGCTTTATACTACCCGCACTTAAGCTTAATATTCTAGGAAAATGACACCCTTCTAAACTGAAATTTCGAAGAAATATAGTATCTCTCATAATAACTATTTCATTATTGTTATATTACGTCTAGCTGTGCGGTTAAATCTAGTTTAAGCTGTAAATGAGTTTAGAGTTTAATTTAGCTTTAGTTAATAAAGTGCTGTCGGGGTTGTTTACTTCTAACTTCTACGATTAAAGTTTTAAGCTAATAAAATTTACAACTCGTGTAATAAATAGATATATTAAGTATTAGATTTGATGACTAGATGTTGACGATAGGGACGAGTGGCGCTAGTTCTTTTCTGCACATGTAACTTCCCTGGAAACCAATATTTTTTATGTGAGTAGGTTTATGTTTATAATATTAAGTAATTACTTAGATATCTATACTTGAGACAAAATCATAAGGCCTCTTGTCCACACACGTTTTTTCGCCGTAAAAATCTACGGTTAATTAGCCGTGTGTAAGCACGGTCATCAGTTCAGAGGAGCTCGTGGCTAAATAATTACAGCCGCATAGACCGATCTTCCGGGTTAAGCCACGCTTGCCGAGGTTGGTCTGTGGATGGGTGACCATTTACCATAGCGAGTTTCCTCCGTGCCTCGGAAAGCACGTAAAGCCGTTGGTCCCGGCTGTCATTTGTAGATCTTTGACAGTCGTTACTGTTGGTCAGAAGCCAGAAAGTCTGACAACCAGTCTTACCAAGAGTATCGTATTACCCAGTTACTGGGTTGTGGAGGTCTGATAGGCAGTCACTCCATGTAAAATACTGATATTCAGCTGCATCCGGTTCGACTGGAAGCCGACCCCAACATAGTTTTTCGATTTCAGCGATTTCTAGAATCCAAGACATATTACACAGTAAAGGAATTTCTAGATGATAAAACGATTACAAAATGAAATTACTTTATCAAAAACAGACTATTATAAAAATAATATAATATGGAACACAGTAAGGTAAAAGCACTAATGCCCGACAGTATAAGAGCAACACAAATTTAATTCTTCAATAACAAATGTAATTTAATCACAAAACACAGTTAAATCTTTTTAAATGCTAAAGTAACATTTAGATATTTAGTTTTCAACATAAAAGCTTTATTTACTAACATATTTCATACTTTAATTTACATTCTTTTACACTTTGTCGTAGGAACTATTAAATGACATCACAAAAAAACGAAACCACTAATAGTAGACATCCCTTAGCGCTAATACTAGACGTGTCTAATATTAGTGCTAATGGATGTCTATTTATAGTGGTTTGATATTATTATTATCAAGTTAAAAAAAATCAATACTGAAATACTATAAATATGAAGTTACCCGTAATTGTAACAGAAAATGCAATTTAGACTTAATCCTATCACTTGTTATAATAATTTTTGACATGTCTTAAACTCGTACGGCGGCATAGTGCTCAAAAATAAATCTGAAATCAAAAGAACTAACAGTTGACACCCAGTATACCCCAATAGTTGACACCCTGTCTACTGTTGGATACGATCATTTGAAACAAACAAAAATTAAACAGCACTTTATTGACAGGATATAGAGACAATAATTGCATGAACATGTGCTGAGAAAATCTGTTTGGTGAGACACCAGTAGATGACACATGTGTCGGCTTTTAGGTTTTTACTAATTTCAGGTACTAATAGTAGACACCCTTAAATTTGTTAGAAAACCTAACCGAAATAAGAAGGCAATGGTCCTGGTATGTCAATAACTTAATACATTTCTATAAACAACACAAAAAGCAGCAAAAATCGTAAAAATGTAGAACGAAATCATACCAACTATATGTTGGCGTCGTTAACATTTTCTTTTAGAATCACATTGCATTTGTTCTCTTTCTCACATTGTTTACTGCAAACTGACGTAATTTTTAAATTTGCTTAAATACGTGAATGAAAATTTTTGACCGCGTATCTTAGATATCTAGGTGTCTGTTACAGCAATCTTGAAGTAAATTCAATGATTATTATTCTTAGTAGAAAAGGTTTTATTCGAAAGTGTCATCCTTTAGTTCACTGTCGGGCATTAGTGCTTTTACCTTAATTCTTGTATAAATATGAATAAATAAATAAATAATGTATCTGATCTACATAATTAAAATAAATAAAAAATATATAATTTAAATACATAATTAATTTAATATAATATACTTACAATTAATCTATTTAAATACATAATTTCATTAATACATACAATGACATACATGACATATTATAACAAATACTTCTAACAATACGTACTTTTATTATGACATGATAATGACCTATTGTTATGCAAAGGCAATACCTAAACAATAAATATTAATACATATATACATATAAAATTATATACCGAATGTAACACACCTAATAATTTATGATATTTATAATAATATTATTTTGATTAAATTGCTATGCAGCCCTCTTCCTCTCTCCTAAATTTTTGCGTGCCCGACAGGGTCCATATTGTATCTTTAATTTGTTTATTACCATCTCTGTAACATATGGAATGCAATAAAAAATTGAGTATTGAGTATAGTTAGGAAAAGGCTAGGCAGATGATGATGAAGCACGGTCATCAGTGTTGTATGGACTACAGACTATAGAAGTTTGTCGACGGACACGACGCCCCAACGGCACACCTGCGCCGCGCCGCCGTATGCACCGTGGCTACTTTTCTTTTGCGCACGGTTTGATTTACATTAGTTTTGTGTAACATTCTATGAGAGTTTGTTAATGGCACCGGACGTTTTCGCGACGGCCATTTATTGCATGACAGCTTTCCAACGCTGATTTTGTGTTACAAAATGGATATAAATCAGTTTCGGCTGGTGGTTTGACGTGTCGTGTACAAGCTCACACGATTTTTCTACGGCGCGGCTAATACGCCGTACGGTTAAGAAACCGTGCCGTGAACAAGAGGCCTTATGATTTTGTCTCAATTTATTATACTCATTGTTTTTTTTATTACTATCCTTAATTTGCATAATTTTATTACACAACGAACTACCCTTATGATCTATCTTTCATGTCTTCCTTGTCCATCCAAAAGTTGTCTAGAAGATATTGCATTAGCTATAAGACTGCCATTTTACCTTTAATTTACTCAAATTTTAAATTTAAGCACAGGGGTTCACCTATACCAGACCTCTGTACACCCACATTTCGCCTCTTGTACTCCCATGTAATATGGAATAATAATTGTGCTCGAAAAATACCAATAGGCTCGCCACCTATTACATGGGACTTTAATTTACATTGTTCCTGATCTCGAGAATCACGGCTCATCTTCCGTGAGGAAGATGTCCGATCCTTTGGAAGGCATACGGTGGACACAGGTCCAACGCGCAGGAACCCCTTTGAGAACTTTAATCTAAAATGGGATGGGGCACCAACCGGGGACTATCCACGGCTGCACTATGGGAGTACAGTCATGGACCGTCTCAGGTAGGTGCAAGACTATTGTAAAATATGGTGAAAAATGTCTGGTCTATGGGAAGGGGTGTTAATTGGACTGGATAACTTCTATTGCCGGAAGAAAACGGCGTCTGCCTTTCAAGTTTATGATTTTTACGATAAGTTTTTAGTATTGTTACGATGTACAATAAAGCATATTTTATCTATCTATCCATCCACGGATAACTTTCGAGCCGACCCGTGTAAAGACTACTTTAAATGAATCATGGATATTTTTTCAACTGTTTCTTTACTTTTTAAGTGAGGGGTCGTATCTGGCTTTGACCTTAAATTGTAAACACATGCACAGGGGTAAAATAAAACAAGTTTAAGTATGCTTGTTCAAGCATGTCAAGACATGTGTGCTCTTTACTATTAAGCGTGACCTTGAACGTTTTGTCCCCTCATGCATATTACATACATACTCAAGTCTTTTTCCCATGAGGGTAAGCAGAAACTGTAGAACGCCACATGCTACGATCCTTACATACTCCTATCGCTTCGTCCACGAATACATCTTTTAATACACGAACGCCGGTTGAGAGTACTACGCACCTGTCCTTTTTGAAGGACATCACCAATGACATCGATGTGTCCTTCTAGGCCGTCCTCTAGGGCACATTACTTACGAAGTAACTAATATTATTTATCTACAATGTCTTTCTAAATTCTGTGAATTTATTGAAGTGTAATAAGGTGGGTAAAACATTTCATTAGTTAAAGTTAGGCGACTAATGTTGCGGTCTTAGAAATAGCGAGTCTTTCGATAAACTAAGCGTGTATGTGACAGCCAGAGGGGTATAGGGGAATCTCTACATCTCTGTTACTTGGATTCGTGTGCTCTTAGACCCTGTCTGCGCTTACCATCAGGAGCGAATCAAACAAGACCAAGTCATATAATAATAAAAAAAAACTGTTGGCTTTTCAGGGGGCCCAGCTAGTTAGCTGACGAGTCAACGTCTACCAACACAATTCAATTTTAAATTTGAAAGGCAGGCGGCGTTTTCTTACGGCAATAGAAGGGGTGTTAAATGACTGGCCATTTAACACCCCTTCCCACAGACCAGATATTTTCACCATATTTTACAATAGTCTTGCACCCACCTGAGACGGTCCATGACTGTACTCCAATAGTGCAGCCGTGGATAGTCCCCGGATGGTGCCCCACCTCATTTTAGATTAAAGTTCTCAAAGGGGCCTCTGCGCGTTGGACCTGTGTCCCCCGTATGCCTTCCAAAGGACCGGACATCTTCCGCAAGGAAGATGAGCTGAGAATATAAGGAAAAAAAAAACTGCTAATGTACTTAAGCTGGTTTTATTTTGGTAAAATGCGCCTAAACTTAACTTTAGACCAACGAGGACGTACAACAACAAATTAATTATGTAACGTTATAAAACTAAAATATCGGGTCTACTTTGCATTGAAATATTAGAAGGTACGATACGATTCCTTTGTTCCTGTCGTACCTTTTAATATTTAAACGCGATCTAGAATCTAGACCCAATATAAAAATGTACAGGATGTAAACGAATTCGTGTAAATCTTAAAACCACATGATCTATTACTGGTATAGATTTGGTACGGGGTTTAGATGACAGAAAATAAAAAATCTTTTTTTTCTTGCGCTTTGGGTAAGTAGTTGTATCTAAACCACCAAACAAGGACGTCGTGTAAAAAAAGCAAAAAAATAATATTGACCGGTTATATTGAAAAAATGTTGTTTGACTCATTGTTGTTTAACGTTAGCACCTGTCAGTCTACTCCAGTGAATTAATAATCCTACTTTAATTATGATTTTCATATCTTTTGTTTTATTTACAGAAATCGAAGCGATATTGCGTTAGAAGCACGAAGCTCTGTCTCCAAAATTCTTGTTATAATTACCTAATCTATTAGTATAGAAATGTTACCTTCTATTATATTTATTCTGAAATTTCTTTAAAAAATTGTGGAGTAAACAATGTAGATTACTTACATAGATTTTGAACTTTTCGTCTATTATTTTGCTTGTATTACATTAAAACTAAAATACTAATATATTAGTAGTCAGTAGTAATCATTCCTGTTAATGTTATCGCTCTTACAATGTCGTTCTATCACATCGTTTATGATTTTTAATCATGTTCAGTTAGATTCCAAAAATCTTAAATATATTAATAGATTAATACCAATTAAAAACCATCTTTCCTTCTCCTGGATATATTCGGAAGACATCGAAAGCCCTGTCATAAATCGTTAATTTCGTGGCCCATCATTCAACAAAATTGTTGCCAACATGTTAGACAGCTGTCGAGAATTTAAATCTTTTAAACTCTTGCCCATGCATCATACTCATCATGTAAATATTTATTTTTCATTTCGTTAGAATTATGTTTTTTAGTTTATCTTGTCTCATAGATTTGTTTCATATTTCGGCCCGGCGCAGACGACGGACTTTTTGTCCGGTGAACTACCACGGACATGAATGAAAGTAGTTGGTAGTTGTTGCCATCGCAGACACTAGAGTTCTAACGACAACTACAGACAAAATTACTGTCGTGTGCGTTGAGTCCGTGTTAAATTTCGCGACCGGCAAAGACCATCAACCACGTCAATTCCTGTCTGCGACAGTCCGCCGGACTAAAGGTCCGTCGTCTGCGCCGGGCCTTGTAGTCATAAATAGAGATAAAATTTGTAGAAGTCGTTTTTCTTGGGTAAAAGATTGCGAATGGTAAGTGCAAAGGTACTTATTCATAGTCTGGTAGATAGCCTATTAGTAAATTAAAATTATTCTCTGTTTTATTGTCAGACGGTCAGAAAGACCCCAACAAGATTGTCAAGACGGAAGATCGCGGGCCCATAATTGATGAAATTGGCTCAGAAAGTCAAGCGATTGCCATATTGTTTGCAGTAAAGTACTGGTATACGTTTATGTAATATAGGGCCGATTTTTCAATTGTCAGTTGACATTTTGACATAAGTAATTTCTACACAAAAACTGTCAAAGTCAAACTTATTCCTCAGAATAAAGTTATCTGACAGTCGAAAACTCGGGCCTTAGTAAATAAAAAGCCCAATATTTCGCTGCTGCAACGCGACGAGTTTCCGCTATTTGCTGACCTTATGGCCACACGACAACGCGAACATTCGTCGAATACCCTCAAACAGCGAAACGCAATGTGACGAATAACTTTGCTAGACATGTCGCGACAACATTCAACAGCGAACATGCGTCGAATCCCGATTGTTTGGCCCCAAAATTAGAGGATCACAGTTCAGGCAAAAGCGGCTATTACAGTCAGCATAAGGTCTAGAGCGCTGCAAAAACAAAATACAAAAAACCAAGTTTACCTTTATCCCTTCACACAGCATATTGAAGTAGGTACTTAGCTTTTAGAAGCAAGAGCAGTCTTAATATTTAGCTCTTTACAAAAGTATAAAGCCAAGGACACTTCTGGACAGCCAGCATTCAACCGAAATTGCTCTGTAATAAAACTGTAAATGCTAGTGATGGGTAATTCATTTATTTCAAACGAGTATGAGGGAGGACCTCGTTTTAACTCGTGAGGTACTCATGAGGCATTCGAGGAGAGGACAGGAGAGAGAGACTAGACTGGTGAGCAAAGTAGCGATGGGTCGTTGAAGGTTTTTCCGTCAACGAAACGTTAACGTTGAATTGCGTTTGTCAACTAGTTGATCAACTAGTTAATTTCGTCAACGAGTTAACGTGTTACGAACGTCAACTTGCATGAACGATAAACGCCTAAACGCTTTTATTAACGTATGCTGTTGTAATGTTAATTTACGAACAATTTGATGCAGTTTACCTAATGAAATTGGATAACATTTTATGATGACTTTACCTACTACCTACGAAACGTTTCATTCCGCGCACGAATATGATCATTTTAAGAATTAATAATATGAAATTATTAAGTAATTCTTACTTTACGTTTACTTTCTTTAAAAAATAATGACATTGATCAAATTACTAAATAAATATAAAATCTTGTATTCGTTATTTAGAGTTCAAATTCTTGTCATGACTATCGCGTCGTAGCGGGAGTTTTATTCTTAAAGAAATACAATTTACGTACGTTGAAAATAACAAAACGTTGACCGTGTACAAATCAACTCGTTGAATTCGTCAAACGATGAAACGAGTTGAATTCATAAACGTCGTTGTCTCGTAACTCGTTGACGAATTCAACGAGTTGATTTGTACACGGTCAACGTTAATTCCGTTGAAGAGACATCAACGTTGATTCAACTAGTTCGTTGATTCAACGCCCATCGCTAGAGCAAGGGGCTCGCTTGTGCGCTACCGCATGCCGCTTCGCAGGGTGAGGGAAAGAGTGGTGTCGTAAACGAACAATCACTCCTCATCAAATACTTGCATCTCTATCAATTATTACTAGAGATCGGATATTCGGATGCATATTCACCTAAACTTGCGTTGTCGGCTAATATGGAATGAGCTTTTGTATCGAAAAAATCCTGCGGTTCCGGGAAAATTATTTTGTTTTTTTTTTTTTGGTTTATCTAACACACACCACTCCTCTTCTTACTCTCTACATGTTACACACATATTTGCATCGGGGGTTAAACAGTAATTTTAAATAATTATGCAATCCAAAAATCCCGGGATTTTGTTTTAATAAATCATTTTAAGAAGTCGCTTCCATACTCTACACTCGTCTAGTTATGCATTCCCAGTGTTCCTGGAAAGACGGTTTTTTTTTTCCCAAAAAAATTTACATATTTTGAGAAGCCGCTTACATACTTTCGTAGCTAAAAAATCATTTCAGGTTATTATGCATCTCATCAGTCAGATACACACTCGTCCTTATACAAATAATAAACCGAGGAATTAGATGAGGTGGTTCAAAGTTGGAATACGAGTAACTCCCTGATTTTTCATTTTGAGGAACTCAATCGAGGTAACTCACGAGTGATCACATCACTAATAAATGCAAACTTAACTCTAAAGGTAAAATTTCAATAAGTTGTTCGCCAGACTTGAAAACATTTTAAACTAATTTGTCGATAGAAATGTTCAAAAGACGAAACTCATAAACTTGGCTTACGTCTAATATTAGTTTCTGGGTACCTGAGTATTTGCTTTAAGCTACGAAAATCACTATCAACTTCATTCATTGCATAGTGTTGTGCCACGCAGTCCCGTTTTCGCGGGACGTTTACATTTTATTGCCCGTGATTAAGTACCAAACAACTGTAGTTGGACAGATTCTCGTTGCGTGTGGCAGAAACATTCAATTTTGAGGTGAGGTGTACAGTTTTTAATGTTCGTTCTTGGTATTGCACATTCAATGTCAAGGTTTTATTGTTTTATAAAAGTTGGTGCACACGTCCCATGAAATAATAATTCGATAGTTAATTCATACATTTTCAAATTGAAAAAATGGCTGTTTTCATATAAACAAGACCGAAATCAATACGGAAATTGATATATATGAATGGCCCGAGTGCTGCTGTAAGGGATCTTAGTTTTTGCTGCCAATTTTTAAAAGTATTATTGTAATACAATAATTATTATCTAATCAATTCACTATAACATAATAAAACCTCGGAGTTCGACTCGCGACCTCGCCGCGTGTTCAGCTCATGATTAAGGGCTCCGTTTGGGTCCGAAACTAGTCGGGCAATCCCGGAAAATGTACGTGAGTAAACCGTAAATAATCATAAATAAGAATGTGTCTCACGAAAGTTATAATACAAAAATAATAAAACCTGTCAAAAAAGGGAAAAAAGGAAATTTAAAATCGCATTAAATTTGCTCGAGAGAATTTAAGTAAATCGGTTAAAAACAGTGCTTGCAATATATGTATTTTTTACACCAGCTATTATTAATTTAAATAAAAACTAATCAACGTTTTCACTAGACAAAGAATGAAGGAACAACATGTTTTTTTTTGATATTTCACTCTCATAAATATCAAGAAGAAATATAGACTTTTTGCGTCGGTCTTGTCCTTAAAGGTTTGAACTGAACTGGTGAAACAGAGCTTCAAAAGATCTGCGATCGTACAGAATTAGAAAAAGCAGCATTCAAGAAACATTTACATACATGACTAAGAAACTAAGAACTCAGATTAATTGCCCAAAGGCTGTGACTAAGAACTCAGATAAATTGCTCACAGGCTGGTCGACACATCGCGCGACCAAAGGGCTGGCTCATTCTTTAGCCAAAGAATTAGCGTTGCCATCCAATGTGGCAACGTTGCCAGTCTTCTGGGCACGCTCCCAGATGACATATTTCAACGCCTAAGTGCACTTTCTAACGTGTAGAATTCAAACTACAACTTAAAATTAGGTCCCAACTTTAGAAGAAAAAAAATATTTCAAGTCCCGTTTTGAATATCTCATCCCTAAAACTATCAGTCAACAACACTATTCATGACGACTGAAGCACCCTCTGTGAATAAGTCACGCAGTTATTACTTCGTAAGTACTCGCTTATTTTCATAAAGTTTTGTCAAAGGAGTTATGGTTTCCTTTTGAAAGGGAATCATTTGAGATTTTACTTTTCAACATACAACTTTGTGTCAGAAGTTAATTTGTTCTAAGAAAATTATGTAAATGGTTACTGTTAATTTTTAATGGTATAATAAGTTAGTCTTTTTCTTCTGCTTGGCTTTTTTAATGCCAGCTTTTGCCAGGGTCCGTCTGACAAGTTCTTATTTTTGATAAGATTTTCGGAGTCTCAGAGCGCGACCCTCTACAGAGTCAATTAACTTTAATTTGATTGTTACTAAAGTAACTTTGATATATTGTATAAACTGACGATTAACGAGTGGCTCGTGGCTAACGTGGCCTCAAAAGTGTGTTAAGCTGTCCAAAAGTCTGACAACCTGTCTATCCTTAGGATATCGGCATTGCCCAGTACACAACTTGGTTGCGGAGGTCCGCTTCCAGTCGCTCCGTGTAAAATACTGGTGTTCAGCCGTATCTGTTGAGACTGGAAGCTGACCCCAAGATAGTTGGTAACAGGCTAGCCAGATGTTATATAAACTAACTTAGTTACAGGCAAAGCTAATACAAGAGTGTTGATAAATTTACCCTTGTCACCGAAAGGTAAGACCTGACGTTTCTCTACAAAACGTTACCAAACTAAGAAAAACAAGTATTAAAAAAAAAAAAAACATGGATAGTATAGCTATTTTCGGGTTTTTGATGGTGTCGTTAACGTTTTTTCGATAGCAGTCTCTTGTTGCCACAATTTACGAAATAACCGCTATGTCAGGACTCACCATACGTTGACAGACAGAGCTAGACGTTGTCCATTTATTGTTAAAACCTAGTACAAAACGATACAAAATCCAAACAAAGACACCAACACTCTTAATCAAAAAAATCCCCAACTGTGGGAACATAAAAATCTTACCACAAACGTTTCAGAAAGTGGTATTAATACGTGCCCCTTGGAAGGCGTAAAATGAACCGAGTAATGAAGAGTATCGGGCAGAAAATTACAAGGCTTTTGAAACACATGTTTCCTAATAATAGGGAGGCGGGAAGGTGAAGGTTCTCGCCAGGTACTGTGCTCCTTTTTTATACAGTGAATCGCTTATCGATCTTTTTCTTGAAGGATGGCTATCGAGAATGTCTCGAGTTTTTTTGGCGGACGTGGAAGTTTGGACGCTAAATTGGTTTAAATGAGACGGTGGTCTTGGAAGGTAAATTTTGCGAAACTTCTATACAGCATAACTGGTTAGTTCCTCTACATCCGATGACCACGAACTCTGCTCATTCTGTACAACTTTTACCAAACAAACTTAGACTTACAAGTTCCTTTTCCATCATCGGACTACAAGACGTACGGCAATGCGCCATCGGTACATAGTCGACATCCCACCCATACCAAAGCGTTTTGCGAACACTTTCATTGTGCAGCTAAGGAGTGGAATTCCCCGCCGGAGTCTTTGTTTCCTGATAGCTACAACCTTGGGGTCTTTACGTTAAGAGTGATTAGGTTACTTCTAGGCAAGCGTTCTTCACCGTCGACCATATCATTGCTTACCATCAGGCGAGATAGTGGTCAAATGCGAAACGAAACGATCGCAAAAAAAAAGTTCTGCAGTCGTTCGAGTTTATTTAGAAGTTCCTCCGTTGCGTCAAGAAAACAGACATCTGCATAGTCAAGTGGTAGAAGAAGAGAGTGTGCAAGAGTAACCTTAGTTTGAAATGGTAAGAATTTCTGGTAACATCGTATAGAAATTAGATCGTTCGTGAAAAAAAAATTGCTGTTCAATCAAAAATAATCAATGTTGCTTATGAAAATGTATGAAACAGCTGATATTTTTTTGTCGAGTTCTGAGTTTGTCCCATAGTAAAAGATGTACAGATATGAAGATATTGAATTGAATTGAAGGCTTCTTGCAAAGATTCTGCGTACGACGACAAGATTTGGACTGACGCAAGAATCGAAATTACGACCTTAAGCATCGAAAGCGGATGTTTTTTTTGCTACTGCACCCGTCATACCATCTGTCAATATGAAAATACTATGCAAAAAACTATTTTTAGTAACTCGAATACCTACGCAACAACTGCAAATGAAAAAAATGGTTGGAATTTGATGCCTTAGTCCATAAAACAATTACAGGTGCTTATGAAAAGTCGAATTTAAGGGCACGGTTCCAAATAGTCGTTTTCTATGGAGAACAGCCTGGAAGAAACTCCATGGTTACTCTTTTGAAATCAATATCTTTAACAATTTCAGTAAATAGTACTATTATTTAGGATATTTATGAGAGAACAATGTAGTCATGAGCCCCATTTTCCCACTGCTAGACTGGGCCCTCTTCTCAGAATGAGAAGGGTTGAGGGCTCAGTCCATCACACTGACCTGCTGCAGGTTGGCGGACTACACACACCATTAAAGACTTTTTTTAAGCCCTCTAAGTTATGCAGGTTTTCTCACGATATTTTTCTTCACCGTTTAAAAAAAGCAAGTGATAATCAAATTCTAATCCGCAACTGAATTCGAAAAGTAGGTGCGAACCTGAATTGCACTCACATTCTCATACATGGACGGCAATTGTTCAACCGCTAGGCTATCACTTCTAATAAGGCCCAGGCCACATTAACGCCATTAATTAACGCAATAATGGCCGACTCCTTTGGCGACACGTTTGGTGCAGTGTCTGAGCGACTGGCTTCTGCACTACGGGTCGTAGGTCCGATTTCCACACGGAACAAAAATTAGTATGGCCTATAGATAGTTGTTCCGGGTCTGGGCGTTTGTGTACGTGAGATTTGTGTTTGTAAACGCACCCACGATCCAGGAGAAATCCTAGTGCGGCCCAAAGTTTGTAAAAAAAAAACCTACGATTTACCGAGAGCTATTGATTAAAATTAAGGCTCTTGTATCTTTACCAATAATGAAGCAAAGACCCCATAACTTTGTATAGTAGACCCTCCCATTCTTTAGTAGCTATCGCACAAAAAGCCAACAATTCCATTTCTATGCCCAGTTTTGGCAATGGAAATTCTACTATTGGTAAGCAAAACGATTCATTTTAACCATAGGAACCGGGCATAAGTGACAAGAATACCTACAAAGGATTTGTGCAAAATGATGCGTTAATTAATGGCGTTAGCAGTTAGTGTGGCCTCGATATAAAACAAACCATAAACACTAACAAAGCGGACATATTTTTTCCCATAATACCTTCACACATGACGTGGCCGCGTTGTACTGAGCTGTAAAACAGTCTTTAAACGTTTAAAACCCTGTAATTACTCGATAACGTATTCATTACCTACTTAAAAATGTAAACGGGGAATAAGGATTTTCCACCACGTGTATTTTCCCATAGAAAAATAACGCTGTTGGGAATAAACCGACATAATATGATGTATTTTTAATGTTTGAAGAAATTTGCATGTCAAAGCTGTGTGATATGAATATTTTTACTGGTTCGCGTAGTTGCGGGTAGTCGCGTTTTCAAGTGGATATTGTCTATCGGTTCTGAACTTTTGTTTCTGGGACAGATATCGATTTATTCCAAGATTTTTTGAAATAATTATTTAGAAGTGATTAGGTTTTCCGTTCGTAAATCAATTTATAAGCAATGATGTTATTATAAAAAGAGAAGATACTTACGTTGCTAGGGCGCCGAAAATGTAACGTACAAAAGGCGCCAATTATCGCTTATGACCTCGTCGCTCTCGAACAAGTAAACAATACGCGTACGTCAAAATGCCGTGCCATTTTGTGAGCGTACAACGTTTCTATACTTTACTAACTAACAAGATTGAATAATTGCCGATTCCTATGATTTACCGAGCGTTATTGGTTAAGATTAAGACTCTTGTATCTTAACCAATAGTGAAGCAAAGACCCATGCATAGCAGACCCTCCCAAACGTAAGTAGCTATGAAAGGTAAAATTAGCTGACGAGTCCATTTCTATGCCAATCAGAAATGCTACCATTGGTTAGCAAAACGATTCTGTTTTGGCCATAGGATGAGGGCATAAGACTACACGATCAAATATAAAACAACTTTAAAAAAAAGTAAAAACCGACTTCAAAAAAAACTAAAAAGAGTAAAATAATTACCATAACAACTAACAATTTCAAAAGTTGGTGCATTTTTACACTGAACCAAATTAAAGGCACCGACTTCTGAAACTGTTAGTTTTATAATATGGTAATTATTTTACTCTTTTTAGTTTTTTTTGAAGTCGGTTTTTACTGTTTTTTAAAGTTATTTCATTTTTCTATTTTACTTAAGTGGCAAAAACAATACACAAACATGCAATTACAGCAATCCCGGGTAATTTGCTGTTATCCATTGCAGAATTCCATTGTCAATCTCCGAGGGTCTTCATCAGATCCAAATTTAAATGAGACCACCTCGGGAATATACTCATTCAAACAAAAAAATGTTTGCTAATCCGTCTGTCTATATATGGCGGAGTTATGCCCGAACATAAAAAATAAATAAATATAAATATCCGAATTGAGAATCTCCTCCTTTTTGAAGTCTGTTAAAAAAAATTGCAAACAACGTTAGATCTTTGACGACTCCAAACCATGCTCCTACCCACTCAAACGAACAAAATTTAAGTTTCCTACTTTACGTGAAATTAATTCAACCATATTACGTGTTCGTACCGTTTACGTCACCGAATGCTCAGTTCTTAGACTTGATAATGTAATTATAGCCTAACTAGTGCTTTAATTGACGACGTGTTTGACATTCGGCGCTCATTAATATTCGTAATTATTGAAGTGTGCTTAATTCTGAATATATAAATATACTTGGTGACTGTATCACGCGATTCAATGTTTGTTCACTAGGAATGGAACGTTAGTAATTTATTAAAAGCACGAATGTCGAGGAGGAAACGAACGATTTAATTACTTACTATAAGGAGAAGAGGGTCAGAGTCAACTGTTTGAGTTTCTCTATGGTGCTTGATATCGATTTGGTAAACTATTGCGAACTAATGGTTCTTTTCCTTACTTCAAATGTATATGGAGAGGTCTATCTATACACAAAGTTAGATATCAATGAATAGACGTTGTAGTTTGGCAGGAGACTTATGTCAAAGTACGGGTGCCCGTTGTTTAACCGAAGTATTTTATATCGAATTTCATTACGCCGACAACGATTCGCCGAACTAATGTTTGCCGAAACAATGTTTTCCCTAATTTCAGCAATGGTCGAAGTTTTTTAATTAATAATTAACCATACAATATTTACACAAATAATATTTACATAAGTACAAATAAAAGTGTAGACAAATTCCCTAATTTGATTTCGCCGAATGATTATTAGCAACAATGATTGGTTGGCCAAAAAATCATTCAGAAATTTTGTTTTAGGGCTAATGTTTCAATCGTCAGATAATTTTCATCTGAGGAATAATTTTGATGGTTTGACAGATGTTCAATACAAGAGCTGTCAAAGCGTGATATTTATTCCTCAGATAAAAGTTATCTGACGATTGAAAAATCGGCCCTTAGTCGAATAAGTACTTATTTGGCTATTGTTTAATTTAATCGTACAACGGAATGTAATGTTAATCCGACTCAGCGCACCCCGACTGCACGTGGTCAGACTCTGTCCTAACCCTAGAGTGTTATTTAAAAGCCTGGAGCCAGAAGCTTCTGGCGAAGCAAAGCCAGAAACTATTGCATGCTTGCTTGCATGATGGTCAAATGAGCCATCTAACAAGTGTAAA
The DNA here is from genome assembly GCA_905220435.1 of Amphipyra tragopoginis. Classification (NCBI taxonomy): domain Eukaryota; kingdom Metazoa; phylum Arthropoda; class Insecta; order Lepidoptera; family Noctuidae; genus Amphipyra; species Amphipyra tragopoginis. The sequence continues at coordinate 4,890,714 of HG992017.1, forward strand.
GTGGCCAATAATTCAGTTGACTAGGTAATGAAACAGTGACCAGCAGACTAGTAGATGTAACAAAAATTTACAAAATATCATTAAGGAAATTTAATCGTTCGGCGTAAATGAAAAGTAGCGAAGGATTTTCGGCTAGACATATTTCGGTATTCCAACAGAGAACCGTCAAAGTACATAAGTCCAGCAGTATCCTGTTATAGTGCACAGACTGTTGCAATCCTTTTTAATTTGATAAAGCTAGGCTACATGCCTAGCAGTTGAACGCTTGCCTTCCAGATAGGAGGGTCTGAGATCGAATCTGACCCGCACCTCTGACTTTTCAAATTCATGTGCAGATCAGAATTTGATTATCACTTACGTTAACGGTGAACTTAATTAATGCGAGGAAACCAGAACAAATGACTGGCTAGCGTGGTGGATTAAGGCCTAAGCCGTCCTCATTGTGAGAAGAGTCCCATGGCCAGCTGCCGGACAGTAAGGGTGCCTTTTCACCAGAGATGTGCTATGCTGCGAAAATGTAAAAGCTAAGCTACGAAACTATGTGACCGTTTCCACTGATGCTAAGCTCGAACTATGCGATGCATCGACAATAGAGAAGGCACAGGGAGTGGCGGCGCGGTGTGTAGCAGATAGCTACACCACTCGCGACCATCCTTGGCACGCATCCGCAGCACGCATCCTTCCATGTAATAACGTAGCTTAGTTGAATCAGTTTCCACCAGTGCTATGCTATGTGGACCAATGAATATGATTGGTAGATATCGAACACATCCATAGCAGCGTTGTATAGGTAGCACATATCTGATGACACTTTCACCTTCTGAGACACTTCGCAGTACATCTCAAGCCGAAAAGATAACTTTGAATGCTCCTATCTAGTTTCAGTGCAATAAACTTATATCAGGCCTTGACAAGGTGAGCATTCTGCAGCATTTTCATTTTATTTATCACCGCCTCCAAAGAGAAAGCGATCCCTAGATAACTATAAATACATTCTGTGTACAGACAGATCCTTTTACCGTTTATATGTATTTTGGTATTATCTTAGAAAGGTCGTGAAATTCGGTAAGCCAAGAAAAAGGCAAAAACAAAATATTTTGAATAATTTTATGGATTCTTCTTGGGAAACTTTTTTTTTGTCTTTCGGCTGATCTTGACCCGAAAAGTAACGTAAATTCTGTATTATATTTGCATTTAGAATGTTGTTCTTTAGACTTTTATACGATGGAGATACTGATCGTATAATGGGATCAAAACACGAAATTCGGGAATGTGTTGTTTTACCCAATAATACTTTTTCCACAGCACTGCCAAATAGTATTATTTCAATTTGATGTCATAGAGAGCTAACAGAATCGCGTAAGAATTAATCTATTATTACAGTTCTAGCTATCTGTATTCAGTTATATTGTGGGCATGGTATATACTCGTACAAGGTAAAACGTTATCGTGTAATTCTTTAAAACTACGTGATCTATTTATTACTGTCATAGATTAAAAACGCGATTGATTTAGCTTAAAAAAAATTGTAATGCGACCATGCGACTAATAGTTATTAATCCGTTGACTAATTGATGAAAAGAGTTACTTTTGCTGGCTGTTGTGATTCCTTATACTTGTACCTGTACAAGTTAAAAAATAATATCCAGACTGAAAACCAGTACCTACCTACATTGGCTACATTTAGTCAATTCTACCGACACATTTTTGTTTTTTTTTTTACGGAACTGAAACCATGTTCCTAAACGCAAAAAGACAACAGTCGCCGCTGCGCCATTTGGATAGCTGTGTTAGCAACAAAAATATTTTTGTAATGGTACATGCTGATCTATATCACCTGCCTACAACAATAAACAGAAGTAACAACAGTAATACTGAGAATAACTGTTATAAAGTTAAGCAATGGCCTGACAACTTACGCGCTAATCTGATTGTGGAACCATCAGGTTTTCCCTGTACGTGATGCCTCTAAAATGCTGAGATTCATTTTTATTCGTTTTGTCGGGACTACAAATCTAAAAGCAAAAACGGCGCGGAGAAAAAAACCAATAGAATTTCGTTATTCACACATCTCGTTTCCACTCAGCTTAAGTGGATACCACTGAGCGAAGATGTATCATATTTGTACGGCGCAATGGAAGCGGAGATGTGAGCTGTTCCTCGCTGAGATTGAGCTGGGCCGCGGTACAAGGCGGAGATGTGAGCTTTGCCTCGCAAGCTGACGACGCCGCGCATCGGAGACGAGATGTGAGCGGCGCCCACACCGCCTTAAAGAAGAGACTGTTTTTGTAATAGCGACAAGACTAAGACGTCTACCTTTCATGTCAGATCGCACTAAACTGTCCGTTCACATCCAACGCTCGCCGCACGCAGCTCAATTCCGCTCTAGACAGCACACATCTCCACTACAGTCTAGCCAGTACGCATCTCCGCACAGTTTGGGTGGATACACCCTAGCTGAAAAACATCTCTTCTCGTGTCCGCATCGGACATCTCCTCACATCTACGCTTTGATGGAGTCCGGGTCATTGCCTTCAAGCTGCATTTGGCAGTTACATAGTTTACCGTTGTGACTGGATGTGCAGTCTACTTGCAGTTATAATTACGAATATGGAACGAAGTATGTTTCATTCATTGATTGCCTCGTTGGTCTAGCGGTCACAAGCGCGACTGCTGAGCGTGAGATCTAGGGTTCGATCCCCAGGTCGAGCAGTGTTATTGGGTTTTTCCGTGTCTAATTTCTCAGTCGCAGCTCGGAGTCTGGATTTGTGTCCGGTTGATGGCAATAGGCTCACCCCTATTACATGGGACTTAAAACATAACGGCGAAACGTAGGTGTTACTATACACCTCTGCCCAACCCTTCGGGTAATATAAGGCGTGATGTTATAATGTATGTGTCATCAAGCGAGCCCTTATTTCTACAAATTATCTACACGAAGCAATAGGAGTCACGTTTTTGATCACGAAAGAAAATAGTCCAGCATTTTGTTCATCTTTGATGTTCACTTACCCCTAAACTTAAAATTACTACCGCTACATCAACATTCAACCGTATTCTTGCAAAACGATCAATTGACAATACATTACTGAATACAAACTACAAAGTACCCGCAATTTTACCGTCAGCAACTTAGTTTTACTGCTCAATAAAAGCTCACCACACTTCCTTAACCGAACGGTTAACGTGCAGATAAAAAATAAAACTATTTTAACTTTATACCGAACATTTGTTCGGACCACCGTGTTGGCTTCTGTAATATGTTTAGTTTTAAACTTTTAAAGAGGTTTTTATCATAATGTTATGCAGTAAATATACAGTGCTATACATATCCGTTTCTTTTTCTACTTCTCTGGTGTCTGCACGAGCTGAATGAGAATTGCTGCGTGGTCACATTCTTTCTCCTTCTCTTGTCAGCGCTATAGTCCAACAAATTCGTGCACGACTGTCCTACGGAGCGAGAGACGTAAGGTAGCAGTACTCTAGGTGTTAACGGGAGAGGGTGGTGCAGCGGGGAAGAGAAATGGGCGCACTGTGGCACATAATTATTAATTATCAGTGCTACTGCGTCCCCCAACGTCTGTCGCCCTGTAGGACGGTCGCGAACGAACTTATCAGACTATAACTATAGGCTGTAAACGAATTCGTGTAATTCTTTCAAACCGCGTGATCTACTGGTGACACTAATTGACCCTCCATAGGTTTTTTTCAGAATGAACAAAAAAAGTTTTCCAAAAATGAACCACGGTACCTATTCCGTATCTCAGTAATTTTAGTGCCACAAGTTAACTGACTACGTGGAGCGATATCGCGCAAGTCGTGCCCGTCAGCTGTGTCGCCGTGCCTTCATTCATTTATGCATGGCATCGAAATTTTCTATCACATAAAAAATTATTTGGGAAAAAAAAGTTTTATTTTTATTTTCAATCAATCTAAATCCCATGCGGGGTTAATCTATACCATTAATAGATATGAATAGATCATGTGGTTTGAAGGAATTAGGTACACGAATTCGTTAACACCTTCTATATGAGAATAGTTCCCGCCGTGGTAAAAATATTCAGTAAGCAAGGTTGGAAGCGAGGTAATTCACGTAATTTTATGACGCGCCGATCAAGTTGCAGTTATGTTCACGCGATGTGTCTGAAAGCGATCGCCTATTAAGAGAATTCGAAAAGCGTTGTTTTGATCGAAACTTGACTGCAACTACATTGCAGCTGAACTTCTGTAGTTAGGTGAACAAGGCCCTGCGCTGGACTTACTTGAATATTGTCTCTCGTGAAGGTTCTTTTAATGCATCCTACATACCTCTTTATCTTTAGACAATATTGCAATTATCATGACTCTATCTGGAATATTGGTAACCATCTTATTGACACTAAGGAGCAAAAAAACGTCCTGAATGCTTAATTTAGACGTAAAGTCTTATTTAACTACTACTTACAAAATTATAAAAATCTGACGCCGAGTCTAATCGCGTAGAATGTTAGAAGGCACAATACCATTCTACGCGATTAGAGCCGAGTCAGTATTTCTATAACGTGAACAAATCGCGAAAATTTAATAACATTTACTTACAATATATCTGTAGGTCTATCTAGCGACAGTATAAACTCATCATTTCGTAAGAAATTGAGAGTTCAAGTGTTGAAAGTTAAAACTTCGTCACAATTTATTTTATTGCTCTTTTACGAGTCTGATACCTTTGCAGACAAAAGTTCTTAATATTTTAATGAGTTAAAAGACCTTGAGACAGTCCTTCAAGTATTGAAACTTACCTAAAAATCTTTTATTTTGTTTTGAAGGACAACCCACACTAGGTTTCCCTGTACAAGTCCGAGACGGGCTGCAAACTGCAGACTGCATCCGCAGACCGCAACTCGCCGTCCGAATAACACGAATAATACCTTTAAGGTGCACACCTTAAAGGTAGTATTCCAACGGCGACCGCAAACTGCAACCGCAGATGACAGCAGCAGACAAGCGACACTACTGGTTCATACAAACCAATGTGACTTGCGGTCTGCGGTTGCAGTTTGCAGCCCGTCTCGGACTTGTATCTTAAAGCGTAGGTACCTACCTATCTACCGTTACTGTGGAATACATGAACACCCGCACTCGAAAGATTCTGTACACACATCTGTTTTTTGAATTAAATTTGTCTTTAATCATGAGCTAAACACGCGGCGAGGTTGCGAGTCGAACTCGCCGCCTGTTCAGCGCATGATCAAGGGCTCTGTTTGGGTCCAAAACAAGTCGGACAATCCTGGAAAATGTACGTGAGTGAATCGTAACTAATTCTGACTTCCTGACTAATATTATAATTGCGAAAGTAAGTTTGTTTTCTTTCAACTACGTAGTAATGTTATCATTAATCGCCACAAAACCGATCACAAAATACGTATTTTCTGCTTAGAAGCAAAACAGTGCAGAAATGTTGTATGAAATCTCATTACTGCACTGCAAACAGTGCAGAAATGTTGTATGAAATTTCATTACTGCACTGTTTTTCATTAGTGCAGTTTTTTATTTTTTATTTAGATATAAATTTACCACAGAGGTTTAATGTCTCCCGTTAAGTTTAATATTAAATGTATGCATTCTTATGCATTAGATCAAAAAGATACTGGCTGAAAATAAAAATCGGCTGAATAAAACCGAATTGGTGAAAAAAAAAAAACAAATGGCGCGCATTTTGTACCATTGTAAAACTTTGATACTTCTTATTTAGCAAGAAAAGTTTAAAAACGTGGAAATACACACATCAAAAGTGTCTAGGGATCAAGCATTTTTATGCGGATTTCTTGAGATTGAGATGTGGCTTTGTAATAAATTTATGATTTTATAAATTTATATGGATCCTTTTTGGTGCATTTCATAATTTGAATCAGGAACTGTGAATCAAATTCGAGTAAAAGATGAAAATCAGCTGTCAATATTTTCCCTATAAAAACATACTACGCATTGAAGACATTATTAGTGCTACTGTTTCCCTACTACTGATTAAAACCAACGTTATTATGGAGCGGCGACGTCATTTAAGCAGGGAAGAAATGCTCAGAGCCGTGGGAATGATAGAAGCTGGTTCCCGGCAACGTACTGTGGCTTTAGCTCTGAATACAAGTCAGAGTGTTATCAGTCGACTTTGGACACGTTACCGAAGCACTGGTACCGTGGCTGAGCGCCATGGAGGACGGTATCGCTGCACCACACGGAGACAAGACCGATACATTCAAATCTTAACTCGAAAAGCTCCAACAATAACCGCTATGATGTTAGCCGTGAGGCTTCATCACTCTTCAGGGAACTTAATTAGCGACCAAACAGTCAGAAACCGCTTGCATGAAGTGAACCTTCATTCCCGAAGACCGCTACGGGTACCACCTATAGCAATGCACAATCGTAGGATTCGATATCAATGGGCTCTTGGACACAGAAATTGGGCAGAAGAACAATGGCGTTTCGTGTGCTTTTCTGATGAGTCTCGTTTTGGTATGAGACCGGATACAAGACGTATACGACACTGGAGAACCCCTGGACGCCAACAGCGATTAAAATCCTGCCAGGAAGTCCATCCTTATAGTGGTGGAACCATCATGGTATGGGCGGGTATTTGGATCGGCGGAAGAACTGAGTTGATTTGGATCAGAGGCAACCTCAACGCTCAAATTTATGCTGAGACGATTGTATCAGACGTCATCGTTCCTCTACAAGCGCAAATCGGTCCCTTATTTCAGTTAATGCATGATAATGCACGACCGCACACCGCAAGAGTTGTAAGACAGACTCTCGCCGCAGCTAACATCAATGTCCTGCCCTGGCCTGCTCAGTCGCCAGACTTGAACCCGATTGAGCATGCATGGGATATGCTACAGAGAAGAGCTCTGCCGAATATGGAGGGTATCCAGTCGCAAGAAGACCTTTTTTTGTTGTTGCAACGAACATGGGCGGCCATTCCACAGCGTGATTTGGATGAACTCATTTTGAGTATGCCAAACCGATGTTCTTGTGTTGTTAGTGTTCGCGGTAGAAACACGGATTATTAATTGTTTAAGTTACCCAATAAAATTTTAAAGAAAACTGTTATTTCAGTCTTTTTTTCGAACTTTTGTGTTAGTGGTTCAAATGTCAAAAATCCCTTTATTAGGAAAATGGCAAATTTCTTTATTAATGCAAAGGTGACTTGGTTTATCGTTACTGTGACAAACGAAAACACTTTATTTGATGAATCCTTAAAGAAAATTTTAATTAATATCAATCAGGAGAAAAGTTATTGCAAAAATATATGTTGATCCCTAGACACTTTTGATGTGTGTAGATAGCGATATGAATTCAAGTCCAGAAAGTATAAAAACAGCTGCAAATGAAATTGTTAATAACCTTTTGCCGCAAAAGTCGCAGGATAACCTTGTTTTCGTTACTTAACTTGAGTTTTTATTTTGAGTAGGTATATTTTATCACGGTAGGTAAATTGGTAGTTGAAAGAAAAGTAGATTACGCACCTTGCTGAAGTGAGTGATTAATGCACTCGTGCTAATTTAGTGCCCTCGCTTGCGCTCGGGCACCAACATAACACTCGTGCATTAATGACTCACTTTGCGCTCGGTGCAACAATCTACTATTGTTACCTTTTCACGCCTAAATAACTGAACCGATCATCCTAAATGTTTGCATATACGTTGTCAAATGTACAGAAACGGACATAGAGTACCTTTCATCCCGAAAAAAAGTACTGTTCCCAAGGAAAACAACAATAACGTTCATAGATGGCGCCACGTGTCGTTCGAATATTATAGAAACTTTAGTAGTGTGTTAAGAGTTTTTTTGAGCTTAATTAACGCGAACGAAGCCGCGGGCAAAAGCTTGTCATAAAAACATCTGTTTGTACCTTGCGAAAACCAAACCCGCGGTCTTCGGTGAAGAAACCCAAATTAGATACTCATCCATGGTTGTCTTTTGTTTTTGAGTGTTGTAGAGAGTTGATGTACACACGGCTGCAAATCAAGCTATATATGTACATTTCCAGTATGAGTTGATCTGGCATTGTATAGAGCTTCAGTACTGAGAGAGCTCAGCTTATACTGGAATTATCGTCACCCTCCGCGCCTAACTGACGTATCTAGCAATTGATAATTTTTCAGTAGTTGCATTAGCTGTGGCTTTATTAATGAATTAATAACTTTTTTATATTGCTCTTGGCTTACTCTTGGCTTGGTTAGTAGTTGCCCTAAAGCCCTAAGGTATCTATTTATTTATTTCTATTCATTTGAAGCAGATACGTCACTCTGTGAGAATTTCTCTGAAAAACTATCAATTGCTAGTTATGACAGTTAGCGTGGAGGATAACGATATATGGCTTATATATAGCTGCGTATAACATACTATTTTGATGTGCTGGTTTGTATTCTTGTGTCGTGAAACAAATAAAATTCGGGGCGATAGAAAAACGTACTATATTCAAGCGACGCCATTAGGTAGGGGAGAATATTGCTACATTAAAATATAACTTAAGTTATTTTTGTATTATAACTTTCGTATGACACATTTACATTTCGTCGAGTCAGTTCGAGTCGCGACGCCGCGTTTTCAGCTCATGATTAAGGGCTCCGTTTGGGTTCGAAACTAGTCTGGTTAACCCGAAAAATGCACGTGAGTAAAACGTAACTACTCATAAAATAAAATAATGTTGGTGTTACCAGTCACGGTATTAATTTCTCCAACAAGTGTACACCACTGTTATAATTTCACAATACCTGCCTAAAGTTAAGAGGAAATTGACAGACTTAAGAGGATTCCACCCACCAACACTCGAAATATCGACTATTTCGGTGCTGACGTGGCAAAATTAGACTGTTAACGGTACTTATAATGACTCTTACAGAGGTTTTAACAAAAAATTCAAGATAAATACAATGACTACTTCCTACCTTCATGTAATAAGTGTTTTGTTTTCTTTGTTAAAGCCTCCATGTTCAGTTTTACCTGAAAACTAGATTCTTACTAAATTGCTTTTTAGGCTATATCAAAAGTATTCTTGAATTAATTAAAAAGGAGCGCTTTAATTACTTTTAATTAGAACATCTCTGCTGATTACATACTCGGATGTGTTTCTTTATATTAAGGTTGATGGTTTTACTTGTGCTTATTTAATTAAAAGTTTTCAACTTCACCTGTCTGTTTCATCTTGTTCTTTGGTAGAATAAAAGATGTGCGTTTTTTTATCCTTATTGATTTAATTTGGGGTTTTTATCCATGTGAATACGTCAACCCCATCATCCCTTATGCAACTTATAAATATAATATACAAATAATGAGATCTAATATTAAAAGAAAAATCTTAATCAATGAAGTACAACTGAGATAATCATTTTGCAACATCGGATTACGTTTCATGCATCCCAGACACTGAATTTGCCAGATACTTCTCTTGCTAATGATTACAAAGTTCAGGGTGATAACTAGTTTGAATACACTCCTCCTGCATCCATCAGCACGGAAACTATTAGCACAAAGCTCCGATAAAAGCCGCTATTCAGCTAACATCGGGGAAATATGATTTTGCTGAACCTACTTTTTCGACGACATTATGCTAATGTTTCCTGCCCCACATCTCGTTTGAGAGTGGCTCTCCGGCATTAACATGTGTCTTTGACTATGCTTATATAACTTATATCCATAATTTCAATCCTTTTATCTCTTTTGGAGACAAATTGAGGTCAAATCTGACCGCGGAAAGGGGAAAGAAAACATTATAATAGGAAAAATGGCTCTGATAGTAGTTCTGTGTTAGTAAAATAGTGCTTATCCAGTTTATTAGCCCTGATACCAGTTTCTGATTTATTCCAAATAATTGGTGCGGTCATTACACTTCAGAAATCATCATCATATGTGTTAAATTTGAATGTGGATGGATATACAAGTAGGGGTACGCCAAAGAAAAGATGGATGGATTTTGTGAAGGATGATAATTATGGGTAAGAAAGGAGTGAGTACTGAGATGACGACTGATAGAGAGGAATGGAAGAGGAATACCTACATGTTGTGTCGACCTCACCTAGAGGTGGATAAGTGTAGGGAGATGATGATGATAAAGTATTTGCTGTTACAATAAACATTAATAATTATCATATTGTCTGTCATGTTCCCTCAGTTTGATTAGATAGTTTTAAGACACCTACGACAAGAAATAGAGAAGCTTGTGGAGGAACGAGGTTGTAGTGTTCCTCCAACTAAAGGGAGGATCCTCCAACCAGGCGGAGTCTTGTGCCTGGCGGGCTACTGCCCAACGGTTGATGTTGCGAGGTTGTATATACAGGGTGTTAACGAATTCGTGTAATTCCTTAAAACCACATGATCTACTACTGGTGTAGACTGGCCACGCACGGGAATTAGCATGATTAAAAAAAAAAAATACGAATTCTTTTTTTTTCATGCGGCTTTGTTACCGATCATATCTAAACCACCTAATAAGGATTCAGTAAAAAAATAAGAACATTTATTTTTTGCAAAATTTTTTTTTTTTATGTGTTCATTTCGATGCCACGCATAAATTAATAAAAGTATGGTGACACGGCTGGCAGGAACGACTGACGCGATATCGCTCTTTGCAGTCAGATAACTCAAGGCTCTAAAAAGATTCAGAAATTGAAAAGCAAAAATTTTTTTTGTTTTTTTTTTCGAAAATTCCCACTTAGGGTTAATCTGTGTCACCAGTAGATCACGCGGTTTGAAGGAATTACACGATTTCGTTAACACCCTGTATACTATCTGCGTGTTAAATCATGATAGCGCGATGTAGGAACTGTCATCTATGATGAGATGTCGATATTGTCGCTGTAGTCGACTACACAACCGGTGTGTTGCGTAGTTCGCATGTAGCGTGATGGATGCCGCCACAAGCTTATTATCCGGGGGACTATCCCGGCTCACTACCACTACACCTAATATTTCAAAGATAATTTCGAAACCCACTTCAGGAAGCGAAATATTAAACAGCACTAAACTTCAAAGACGAAACAAATCAATCCGTACATCCATAAAACCATAAACCACGTTCTAACGTGACTTTAAAACATAACCAAATTTACCATGTCGTGTGCCATAAAGTAATTGAATTGTAGCGCAATAAAATAATTTAATTATACGTCAAACACATTTTGAGCCGGTAATGGCCGCGCTGGCGTCTCTTAACGCAATTAAGACTGTTTTGCATAATCACGAAATATGCGTTGTGTGAATATTAGACAGTATTTTCATCTGAATACGCGGTAAATGAGGAAAGAGTGTAATAGGGTTTAATGTCAAGGTGTTTTAATATGCCTTTTGTTTAAATTTTGTTGGGAATTTTGTTGTCTTCTCAAAATGTGACGAAAATTGCCGGCATCAAAGATAATGGAAGGAAGTGGTAGTAATTACGCTTGACAGATGAATCAATGCCTATGTTTGTTTCATCATCAGCAGTTAATGTATACCCAATCCATTAAAAATGTTTTTCAACAAAATGTTTCTAAAATTACTTATAGATGATTCTGATGATTCAACAAAATTTATTTAGGTACATCAGATTTAAAAACTACTTTTGATCTCGATCTACTAAAATTGTGTCAGTACACGGGAACTATAGATCTAATGGATCACGGAATCTTGATCCATTTGATGAGTAAGAGCTGCATTTATAGGTACAACTAGGTCGGATAAATCTAGCCATAGTATCAAATATTAGTGAAACTCTTGTCGTGAACATTAAAATGCTGACCACCATTTGTACTGTTCTTAATTATGTGTATTCTTTCTGTTGAAATGAAATGAAATGAAATTTATTCCACTTAAAATAGAGTACATTATGGTGTTGGGTGGTTTCAATAGTTCTTCTATTTTGCCACAAAGTAGCATGTGAAAATTTTAAAATGTATCAACATCAATGATTAATATCAACAACATTAATGTTGATTACAAATACAATGAAAAAAATAATAATGTCACAAATAATGCTAGAATAATTCATTTACCGCATAATATGATTTGTCTAGAAGCCAGTTTTTAAGGCTTTTCTTAAACTGTAATAGTGGAAGTTCCTTAATTGGTTCTGGTATTTTATTAAATATCTGGTTTTATTTCTTTTAGTGTACAATAAAGTGTATCTATCTGTCTACTGTCCAAAGTCTGCAGAGTAACAAAGACTCGAAATCAATGCTCAATCATGACTTTTTCATCATAACAAAAACTTGGTCTTCTGTTTTCCCTCCAAAATGTGTCACGTGTCGCGCCGACGACGTCACAACTCAACTAATTCGAAGAGAATGTTTAATTTCTAATTGTGAATCGCTGCGCGTGCTCCAATTCCGTTTGCGCAGAGGGGATTAAATTCTAGGCTAGGAGACGCAGGTGATGTGGTGGCTAGGGAGTTTGAAGTTAATTGTACAATTTGGGAGTTATTAATGTTCCTGAAGATACTAGTAGTGAATTTCTGGAAGATCTTAAATTTGGCAATGGCAACGTTTTAAAATGAAGTGTTAAGTTCTATTTGAGAGTTTATAGAGTAGTGAATGATGTTGATGCCTACCTGTACTTGGGCCTAATTCTCCTAAAATAAATCTTGAAAATCACAACCGAACCAAGGCCGAACCGTTCATTCAGACAGTTCTCAATTTCAAAAGCTGTCGAATTGTTTGACACAAATAACAAAATCAATCATTTTGAAAGATTTCAAAAACAAAAACTGACTGACGCCATGACGGTTGTGGTTCGATTGCGTTTGGCAACAATTTATTTTAGGAGAATTGGGCCCCTTGTCTGTAGTTTAAACCTAACCTATGACGACGTCTGTGGTCTAGTGGTACGAGTGTCGGACTGCTGATCACGAGGTCGTGGGTTTGATTCCCACAGGACGCAAATATTTATGTGATGAACATAAGTGTTAGTTTTGGTCTGGGTGTTTCTTATGATTATAAGTATGTATTTACAAAAAACTCATTGTCTAGTGCCCATAGTACAAGCTCTGCTTAGTTTGGGACTAGATGGTGCAGTGTAGAAAATGCCCCCAATGGCAGCAACACTTTGCGAATAAAAGTTTGGAATTTCCAGAAGAAAATCGTACTGCCAAACACCGCTTGTTCTGCGTAGCCTTTTTCAAACTACGTTAGGGTCAGCTTCCAGTCTACCTAGATGCGGCTGAATACCAGTATTTTACACGGAGCGACTGCCATCAGACCTCCGCAACTCAATTACTGGGCAATGCCGATATCCTAAGGTTAGATCGGTTGTCAGACTTTCGGGCTTCTGACTACCCGTAACGACTGTCATAGGTATGCGTATGACACCCGGGACAGACGGTTTAACGAAGGGGTCTCGATTAGTGTTGCTCAACTATCGATTGACTCTCGATAGTATTTCAATACTATCGTGACCTCGAAAACTAGTAACAATATCGATAGGCCTATCGATAGTAGGTATTGAAATTTAACAACACTATCGATAGTATCAATCGACAGACATACGCAATACTATTGATGAGTACCAATAGTATCGATAGTATTGAGTTGTGATAGTGTGTTTTACAACAATTACTAGCGATACTATCGATAGTATTAGAACTATCAATTTTTTTACCCCATCGATATCTAACGAAGTTCAATAGTATTGCATCAGGATATAAGTCATCATAACCTATTAGAATAAAAAAAAAAATTATGAACAAGTAAAGTCATGAAAAGTATTAAAAACACTAAATTGTTATGGACGAGTTCACAATTTGTGTACATCGCATAATTATAAGCACTTTTGCATTAACACAATACTATTGATTTTCATTAAAGAACTATGGAGTAAAAAGATCGATACTTAGTTCTAATACTATCGATAGTATCGTTCGTAATTGTTGTAAAACAGACTATCACAACTCAATACTATCGATACTATTGGTACTCATCAATAGTATTGCATAGGTATGTCTGTCGATTGATACTATCGATAGTGTTGTTAAATTTCAATACTATCGATAGGCCTATCGACATTGTTATTAGTTTTCAAGGTTAAATATCAATAGATCAACTATCGATAGTTAGGCAACACTAGTCTCGATGTCTGACCGCGGCAAAACTTACAAATGAAATGATCTGCTCGGTTGATAGCCACGATACCCTCTCACGAGAACCAAACACCGTCTTAAAAACGACCGTTGATGTTGGAATTAAAACTGCCGCTTAATATTTTACGAATCACATTTATCTCTTTATTTATACAAAATCACAATTTTACAATTAAACTAAATATACTTAGTACCGCGTAACCGAGCGTACGAGTAACCGAGGAGCTCGTGGCTAAATAATTACAGCCGCATAGACCGATCTTCCGGGTTAAGCCACGCTTGTCGAGCTTGGTCTGTGGATGGGTGACCATTTACCATAGCGAGTTTCCTCCGTGCCTCGGAAAGCACGTAAAGCCGTTGGTCCCGGCTGTCATTTGTAGATCTTTGACAGTCGTTACTGTTGGTCAGAAGCCAGAAAGTCTGACAACCAGTCTTACCAAGAGTATCGTATTACCCAGTTACTGGGTTGTGGAGGTCTGATAGGCAGTCGCTCCATGTAAAATACTGATATTCAGCTGCATCCGGTTCGACTGGAAGCCGACCCCAACATAGTTGGGAAAAGGCTAGGCAGATGATGATACTTAGTACCGCGTCTTTACTCGACGAGCGAATGCACTAGACTGCCATGTTCCCAAATGCGTGAAGACCAGTGACTCACCGTTCGACAAGTGGGGGTTGTCGGACGGCGCGAGTCAATTGAGCAACATAAGAAAATTAATAATCAAATAAAATATTATAAAGAGTTAAATTATAAGTACTTTTGGGAACATGGCTACACTGTGAAATAATATCCATATTTATGTAAACAATTCCTTCTTCTGACTTGTAAAAGTGTCTGTAACAGATTTATTTACAGAAATAAATATCATTTATCATTTATCATAATTTAACAATAGCTTACAGTTTGTAAAACTAAATAACATACGAGTACAACATACATACACACGTCTCAAAGTTTCAACTCATTCAAGTACTCTTACAACAAATAGGGTAGTCGGTAAGATCTTAAGTTCCTGATGCCGGAAATAATGCAGACGCTGGCAAGTGTTATGACAAGGCTTCTTTTGTTTACACCGCGTTTACATCAGCCGCGACGCCCCATCTAAACATGATCCTACAAAACTGCTACAAAAAACTATTGTGAGAAAACGTTGCTAACCATTATTTCTACGCTTGGTGCAAGCCTGGGTTTAGACTACACTACTACTAAAACTACGGAATAGAAAAAAAATAAGTGGAATTGCCACGCAGATAACGCACGTGTGTCAATTATGCGGAGATTCGCAACATTGCTCACGCGACTAGCTACTTTCTGTGACACAACTTCGAACTATTACGTAAAATGTTAGAAATCATGCCTTATTGTTCAATTTTAAGGTGTAAAAATTATAGCAAAGAAGTGTATCACTACATAGTATAAAACAAAGTCGCTTCCCACTGTCTGTCTGTCCTTATGTATGCTTAGATCTTTAAAACTACGCAACGGATTTTGATGCGGATTTTTAAATAGATAGAGTGATTCAAGGGGAAGGTTTATATGTATAATACATTGCACCCGTGCAAAGCCGGGGCGGGTCGCTAGTGAAGTATAAAACTTTGATGTATTTCAAAATAATTTGTACGTTAGATTGCCGACACTGGTTCCCGTACTAGGGAAGTATACGGTCTCTTCCATTAGTTTTTTCTATTTCGTGCCTCAAACCGAATCGAATGTTAGTGATTGACCGAACCAAATCGTAATAGGAGCGCGAACGCACAGCGGAAGGGGAACTATCTCCGCCCTTGCATAACTAAAGATGAATGTCGCATGCGCTATCTAAAGTTATCTTAATATTTAACATATTACTTCGGGACTGAAGATTCTGTAAGAAGTACTCTACTGTTTATTATTCTTTGCTTGGTGTGAATCACAAAAGAGGGTGCTGCAACGCAGTGCACAAACGCACTTCACGTAATCACTTTAACGCATTTTAAGATACCCCGCCGAGAACCCATAGAAGGTATTACCAGTACAGCTGATTTATTTTGGCCACCCTGAACATAGGCTCTCTAAAGGAAACAGTTAAGTACTGTAAAAAAGTAAAAACCGAAAAAAAAAACTGAAACAAGTAAAATAATATACTATAAACCATTTCGTAACATAAAAATATCAGTTTTGTAAGCCTTCAATTTATTTAAGCGTAGATTAGCACTCTCTCCTTCTTTTTTAACGTTTTTTGTTAACACTTTTTAGTCACACAAATTACAACTGCAATAGTGTACAAATTCGTGGACTACTACTGCAACTAGAACGTCGTTAATTCAAACCACTAATAATACGTAGTTACATAAAAAAACCTCTCAACCAAACTTAGGGACCAACTCGAGAGTAGGTATACCGCACCAAATAAAAAATAATTGCTAAAATCGGTCCAAAAATCTCGGAGAAAACTAGGAAAATAAATAAAGAATTGATAACTTTTTCAAAGTTGGTTAAAACTATTAAAACTTTGCTTAACTAATGAGCGATTCTAAGATGGCGTTAATTAAAAAACCATTTTGTTCCTAAAAATCTACCTCGCAACCTGCACGAAGTTCAGGGCGGCCATAAAGATTTTTTGGCAAAAACCGCAAAACAGAATGTAATATAAGCGCTCAGTAAAAACACAACACATAAAAGTATAGCCCTCGTTTACAACAGATAATGCCGTCATATTTCAGTTCATAAGTTCCTGATGCCGGAAATAATCCAGACGTCGGCTTCTCTCCTACAAAACGAGTGTTGTGACAACCCTTCTTTTGTTTACCGCGCTAATCACGGCTTGAATATTTAACGCACGGAACGCGTTTAAACGCTTGTCGAGAGCGCGCGTCGAACGCAAACATTTTGCAATTGTTTATCGTTTATTTGAGTTAAAATTTTGATTGCTGTTCCGAACTGTGACTGTGAGTAATTTTTGAAGTTGTTTTGTTATTTTTGTTTGTTATGTGTGTTTGTTTAATTTTGTAAATACGGTGGTGAGTTTGGTTGGATTATCATTATTTGAAATTATCATTAAACCATGTGAGAGTGATATCTCATATCAGTGATATCTCACAGAAAATCATAGTTCTGCCGGAAAAAAAATCGTGGGTACGCAACAGGAGCCAACTGGCAGTACAATGTCTAAGTGCGTGTCCTCCTGAATGACGGCGCACCGCGCAGACGGAATGAACGGCGCATTATATTAATGTTCGAAACGTTTGAATTTTGATATCGACATTATTAAAACCAAAGTAAAATAAACACATGCGCGTACGCGTCAACTTTCCCGCGTGGGTATCGACGGTAAAGCTGCTCCGCAATCCGCAATACGCCCGTGCGCCGTCACTCAGGACGCACACTAAATGTAAATAAATACCAAAGTAAATTGTACCAACGCTTATGGCAAATAAATAAATTAAATTGAAATCAATTAAAAAAAAACCCTTATCACCCGACTTCACAACAGCAAAGACCGGCTAAGTTTTTACTCCAACATATTGAAAGATTTACCGTCCCCAAAAGTTACATACTAGCTCATCAGCACATTCAGACCGAACGTGCGAGCGAACTACCCGAAACTCGTCGCAACTTTTTTCTAACTACCCTCAAAAAAACTGAGCCAGAAGCACCCTACATTCTTAAAAGCCAACTTTAGGTAAATTTTAGTAGCAAGCTGGGCACGTTTTGTCAACTTGTCACGACATAAGTGACTCCGGCGTGCTCCAATTATGCCGGCAGACATGTCCACAGTCCTCCAGTGGCTTGAGGGGTTTGCAGGAACATCGCACGTATGATTTAGTTAGCTTTGGGACCAATTCTAGGGCGTTTTGAGGTCAAGATGGTGTCCGGAGTTTATGTTTATGTGTAGTTTGACTTGAGTTTTAGCCGGTCTAAATGTTTTATGGGGTGTTGTTATGATTTTGTGAGCGACGCAGCTAATTTTATGATATTTAAAATGCACGACGTGTTTTGTGATTAGGTAAGGCGTGCTGATGACGCTACGATCACGCATGAGTGCTACGTAAAATGCACGAGAGTAAACCGTATCTAATCATAAATGAACCGCACGAAAGTCTCAATACTATCTACTTATCTTACGCTAGTAAATTAACAACATTCAATCTTTAATATACATTTTGTAACAATTGATTCTCATATTCCGTATAAATTCTATCTAAAGCTATCCAAACCCGTCACATATTTTCATTTCACATGTATGTGTTTCCTGTTTCTGGAACCCGCTTGGCTAATTTCGCGATTCAGTCTGCGAAGTGAATTAATTTTCACAATTTCATATTCGCAACACGATTCGCTTTACGTACATTCGCTAAGTGTTATACGATTATTTAGATCATCAAATTATTCTGTTGAAATTCAAAATATGAACGGTTTAAAGGTGCGTATATACATATTATGTAACATAATGTTATAAAACGTTCTTATATAACGTGTTTCAGTAGGTAATATGGAGACTGAATGTTATAAAACATGTTATAATAAGAAATGTGTTATATAACATGTTATTAATATTTACAACAATGTTATTAAACTAGGACGAACCCAGCATCTACGTTTTTTTCTGTTGTTATTTAAAAATACAACAGTTGCTGCAGCACCTAGCAAACGTCCTCTCGTGTCAACATTATGAACAGCACTGCAGAACGACAAACGACAATGTTATATAACATGGTTATATTGCATTGTTATTCTTATGTGTACAGTATTGTTATAAGTATGTTGCAATGTTGAAAAACAATGTTACATATTGTGGACATGTTATAAAACACAAGTTACACAACATGTTACTTATTCTGTACGCACCTTAACAGTGTTTATTATTTTGAATGTAGAAGGAGGTAGGTAAGTAAAGTGAAAATAGCGCGGCAAAATTAGGTCGACTGTTTACTTCGTACTTCGTGGTTTAATCTTCCTTTCTCGGTGTTTTAATACTACTTGATAGTGTTAAAACACATAATAATATCTTCAGGAAACCCCGTTCCGTGTTCATTATTAAAATAGTGTATATCATCGTAAATATTCAGGTTTAAAGTTAATATTGTGAGGTTAAATTCAGATTTAAATTCTTAACAAAGGATTCCATCGCTTGCATCGCGCGTTTTAATAAGACCTGCATTAAAAGAGCTTCCACGAGTGAGAGGGATGATACTTGAGCACGTCTGACACCGTTTTTCATCCTTTTTTTTGTCGTCGCGAAATCCTCATGTAAACCCTTTGCCCAGGGAAGGCGTAGGGTTAGACTTCCTGGCAAAAACCGATGGTGTTCCTTCTACTGACCACTGGCCGGGGTCGCGGGATTCGCAGCTGCATGCACCACGATCCCAGCAGACCTCGGCCCGCCAGCCCCTGGCGTACCTTTCCTTCTGTAGAGCCTTCTCGGGCCTGTTACTGGTCGGGCGACGGATCCCCTAGCCCGCCGTCTGAAGGCCAACGTCCGACACACCCTGGGCAGTCTACTCCATTACCTTGTGACTGCCTAATCATTTCACCACATCAAAGATAGAAAGATCTCAAGGCGACTTAGTGCGGATTTTACCAACATCAGATACCTAAGTTTATACGAGGAATAAATTGGAAATTTTGACAGCTTTTTTAAAGGAAGTCTGTCAAAATTGAGTTTATTCCTCAGATGAAAGTTATTTAACCGTGCTTAAATCGGCTGTCAAGCTCAAGACGATTCTAATCTAGATGACATACCTCCGGTTTCTGATTTGAGAATTCGGGATAAGCAAATACTGTAAAATTTGATTATGGAATTGTCAAAAAAATTACGGATTTTAGTGCATTTTTTTGACAACTTTGTACTCAAATGTTACTTAAGTGTTTGCTTATCCCGAATTCTCAAATCAGAAACCGGAGGTTAGTCCGCTCAAAATTAACAAAAATTTGTTAGACCTACGTTTAATAAAGAAAACCCTTTATATTCTTATCATTCAAAAATCACCATTGACATTTCAACATTAGATAACAATTTTGAATGCTATTTCTAACAATTTAGGTATTAGTTGTCAAGTAGAACGTCGTGAAACGTGTGATAACGTCAAATGACATGTCATGAAAGACGAAGGCACGAAGATGTGAAATATCTGGAACATGTTCTAATTTTTTATGCCTAGACTTTACTTGGAATTTTGTGAAGGACGGCAGATATAGGTCATGTTATCGAAAGGCTGAAATAGATGTAGTAGATAACAAATAAAAATTCTGGGACTGCTAGAACGAATGTTGGATGTTATAAAAATACAGATTCGGGTCTAGTCGCGTAAAAAGGCAATAAATACCTTTTTTTTTACGCGACTAGACCCGAATCTGTATTTTTATAATGTGTACAAATCGCGAAAGTTTAAAAACATTGAATGTTGGATGGATTCTAAAAATTAAAACAGATTTTATTTCGGGTAGTCAATACCATTTTACTGTTACCTATA
Organism: Amphipyra tragopoginis; assembly: GCA_905220435.1. NCBI lineage: Eukaryota > Metazoa > Arthropoda > Insecta > Lepidoptera > Noctuidae > Amphipyra > Amphipyra tragopoginis. Next base: position 4,911,250 of record HG992017.1, read on the forward strand.
AGTACAACTCTAAGGTCTTGTGTAGTGCCGGACTTAAAGAATAGCACTACCTCATCCCTTCCCATGGGTATCGTAAAAGGCGACTAAGGGATTCTCTAGAGGATGAGCAGCAGCGTTCTCTAAGGTACTTTAACAACCATACTGCGATCGCCAACCCGCCTGCCAAGCGTGGCGATTACGGCAACCCGAAATTTTGAAATTTTGCCGCCCCCTAAAAGTGCCGCCCGGTGCGGGCCGCACTTGTCGCACCCCCTACGCTACTGCTGAAACGATTTTGATTACATTTGGTACAGAGATACTCTGGAACCCGGATGAAAAACGTGGAGGACGCGATAAACGACATCAATCGAATCATCGAAACCGCAAGCAACCTCTAGTTTCCTATAATATGCGGCTGGGCTATCCTCTTAAGTTCGGATATGTTTTCGGATTCCAATTTTAACTTACTTAAGAATTGACGGTTACCTATTGGAATTGGCAAGAAAATAATTAGCCCTCAGGTGTATGGCGTGTAACGCGTTGAACGTCCAACACGCGTGATCGCGTGCGTGGAACTAAAAGTAAGCTTTGAAATATGTTCCTGCGTTTAATGAAGACTTTTTACTTTTTTAAAGTCCGATTTAATCCATGTTATTGTTTTTTTTGTGGTAAAACCTTTATGGCTGTTTGCATACTAAACGGAACAACTGTCGCGCAATAACAAAAACCGGCCAAGTGCGAGTCGGACTCGCGCACGAAGGGTTCTGAGCAAAAACGAGCAAAAAAATCACGTTTGTTGTATGGGGGCCCCCTTAAATATTTATTCTATTCTGTTTTTTAGTATTTGTTGTTATAGCGGCAACAGAAATACATCATCTGTAAAAAATTCAACTGTCTAGCTATCACGGTTCATGAGATACCTACAGCCTGGTGACAGACGGACAGCGTAGCCTTAGTAATAGGGTCCCGTTTTACCCTTTGGGTACGGAACCCTAAACATGATTGATGCTGAATCAACTTACTAACTGCAATATAATTACGTAAGTATGTTTCTTATTCTTTGAAAATTATAATTATGTAATAGATAATAATACATTGCACACTATTATTTACTATGCACCTAGTTTTGATGTTTTTAAAGCACCTGTAATTTGGTGTACTTGAAATAAAAAAAAAACTGACTTTGAATTGAGCATCCTTGACAAGGTAGTGCAACAAAACGATTATTCAGTCGGCTAAATCACCTAACTAAAAGAAGTTCAATTGCAGTATAGTTGCAGTTAAGTTTCGATACTGGTCGCTAACGTTGAAACTACTCTAGGATAAAGGTCAGCCCTTAAAAGGTCATTGAGCATTTTTGACCCGGTACCTCAAAAGTACGCGTCCATTATTGAAATGTGGTTTATTTTGAAGGTTTGGTGTTAACATTTCACGGAATGTATTTATTTTAATGTATATCCAAATGTATGGGGAAATAGTTATGTGGTTCAAGAAACTGTGGGGAACAAGATAGAAAAGCTCCTAAACATTTTTGTACCTTTTTAGGAAGATCTTTGGCATTTCTGTAAGCATTTTATATATTTAGAAGGATATACGAAAATCCTTTTTTAATATTAATTCTTGTTTTGCGAAAAAAAACTTTCCCATACTTTTGAGGAATGCGACTCATCTCATTGGGTTGTATAATCGGTCTTTAACATACTCCGACTAGTTCGGTTAGTGGTCGCTAGTGGGTCACAGGTCCGAACAAAATGCCCATTTACCTTTCTCTTTGTCCTTTCGGTTAGTGTGCTCAAGATCTCCACAACCTCATCCTACCGGCCCCCTTCTACCATCGGACATCTAGACACACTGCAAGTTACCATTCATACTTAGTTCTGCCGTCATAACGAAGAGTGCAGTAAGTGCAATTTTTGAACATAGAATTTTGAACCTTAGTGTTGGGTTACGCAGACGCAAAAGGTTAAATATTCTATGTTCAAAAATTGCACTTACTGCACTCTTCGTTATGACGGGAGCGTTGCCATTCCACCAATTCGTACTAAGCGCCTCCAAACATCCTCCATAATGCGCACGGCAAAAGAGTGGAACTCACTACCTGCGTCTATGTTACCGAACGCTTACAACCCGAATCTCTTCAAAGTGAGAGTGAACAGGCTTCTTCTGGGTAAGCTCGCTCCATCGTAGACTTTGTTTCTGTCACCTCTGACCTTGACCAGAGTCAAGAGCAAACACATCTTAAATAATAAAAAAAAACCTGCTTTGGATGATACCGAGACCCGTAGTCGTAAATGGCGCTATTTTCGAGGTTGTGCAAGAATACATATACCTTGGCCAAACTATACAACTGGGGCGGCACAACTTCGAGAAGGAGGCGAGCAGAAGAATACGCTTGGGCTGGGCGGCATTCGGGAAGCTGCGTTATATCTTTAAATCGTCGATCCTACAATCCCTTATGACCAGGGTCTTTAACCAGTATGACGTACGGAGCCGAAACGTGGACACTCACCGTGGGCCTGGTTCACAAATTTAAGGTTGCTCAGCGTGCTATGGAGAGAGCGATGCTCGGGGTTTCTCTGGTGGATAGAACTCGCAATGGAGTCATTCGGCAGAGAACTAAAGTCACCGACATTGCCCGTAGAATTAGCACGCTGAAGTGGAAGTGGGCCGGCCATGTCTGCAGACGAACAGATGGTAGATGGAGCAGACACGTGTTAGAGTGGAGACCGCGTCAGGGAAACGTAGTGTGGGACGCCCTGCGGCACGAGGGACCGACGATTTGAAAAACGTGGCTGGCAGCTGATGGATGCGGGCTGCCCAAGACCGGGATGGTTGGCGATCCCTGGAGGCCTACGTTCAGCAGTGGACGGCAATAGGCTGATATGATGATGATGATGGATGATACAGTGAATAAGTACTTCCATGCTATTTTCAAACACAACCAAAATTACTTCCACGCTAAAATAATTTAACTGAAACAATCGCAGTATGCTTGACAGCCCTAACTATACGTCAATCGGGTAGCCGATATCTCGTATTTGCACGTCCAAATAGATTCATTCGCCATGCACCTGTGACGTACGTCTGTCAGGGCTTGTCCACCGTGATCTGATACGGTTAATTAGGTACCGCTTGACCTATTGTGGTCGGTTAAATCAGGCGTAAAACGTGTGTTGTGTGGTTTTGATGATCATGTATCATATGATGTAATTATGTAAGTAACTATCTGCGATAATTGTGATCTTTGAATGCCATAGTTTCTACTTGCAAGTTTATCTTCTGGGATCTCGGACTTCAAGAAAAAATGGTTGGCGATAAGGTCTCATGAGTTTTAAAAGACGGTCATTTCGTTATTCAGGAACACGCTTTTGAGATTTTAGGGTGTGAATCAGAATGAAGAAGAAAACGAAAAAATTAAAAATGGCATTCCAACTTAAAAAAGAAAACAGTTCAACACACAAAATAAACTAGAATTAGCTTAGTTCTTTTAAACGATAATGTTAAAAAAGACAGCGGCCAAAACGCCCAACCTTCATCGCTTCCTAGTGTTTATGCTGTGGAGAAGAAACGGCGCAACAAACTCCCCAGCAACACAGATCTGTCAAGTGAATAAAGTAAATACTGAGTCTACACACAAAAAACTATTAATTACAATAATTAAATTATGCAAATTGAGGATGATAAACAAAGTATAGAAAAGAAAACTGTAACCCCTTATTACAAAAGATGGTCTAAGAAAAACCTAGGTTTTAAAATAGCCCCGTCTCTTATATGACATAAGAAAGGCATGGGTATATTTTAAATCTGGGTTAACCTTAGTCTTGGTTTAAACCATCTTTTGTATTAAGGGGGTAAGTGTCTAAATGATATAGGTAATTCAACATAATCCTTACTAATGTTATAAATGCGAAAGCAACTCTGTCTATCCGTTTGTTACCTCATCGCGAATAAACTACTGAACCGATTTTGATGAAACTTGGTACAGAGATAGCTTGGAACTTAGAGAAGTATATAGGCTACTGCTTTTACTTCGAAAAACGTGGAATACGTGGTAAACGACAGCCACGTGAGCGAAGCCGCGAACGACCCCTAGTATACACATAATTATATACCTACACTCAAAATTTTTCTATAATAAACGAAATACAGTACCTATGTTAATAAGCAATGTAAGACAAGCAAAGCGAGAAAGAAATGTCAAGAACGGTGCCAGTTTATCCTGTTGTTTTTCCATTATCATAATATTCCCCGCTCATCCGGCTCCAGGATTAATTCCTGCTTTGCGGAACGAAAATAATCCAAAGACGAGATTATATAAAATTCAAAAACATAATGAAAGTGATGAGGAAGCAACCCAACCTTTGTATGAACACAGTATATGATCACAGAAAATGAGAATGGCTAAAATAAATAATAAATTATAACCTCATCCGAGTTCGTTCATCTAAAATGAATGTGTAACGTCAGCAAAGTTGGCGATCGACCACCGATATGGGTAGAATCGCTTACACACGACGCATTTCAGCGGCAACGGGCGGGCCTTGAAACTGGGTTTGTGCAAAGTAAGTTCTGCAACACACACTGGTGAGGACTGTTTTGTTCTTCCCCGGGAATCATACTGAACACTTCTCAGATTTTAGAAATGTCGTAGATAGGGCTACCGTATCAAAAGAGATTCAAAGCATTTTGTTATCAAACTGTACTACCGCCAACTTGGCCCATAATACAGTCTAAATTATTGTGTTTTTATTGTTTAAGAGTAGCAATTAGCAACTGGTAGCTCAGCGCTTTGCTTAACGAACCGCTGTATAATAAAGCTTCAGTAGTTTTATTGGAAGGTAAGCCAATATTATAATTTGCTCTATTGACTTTTCTAATTAAAACTGATATTTATGCAACAAGTAATACTGTAAAAGGCTAATCAGGTACTGTAAACAATTGATTTCACTTTACATATACCGTCAAACACGGAAACTTTACTTACCTTGTGTAATTTCTAACATACTCCAATTTTAGTTAGTAAAACACTTATTCCTCAAAAACAGCTTTAGTTCAGAAAAGCTTATTTTAAAGGAGAGCCTTTTAAGATTACATTGTTGAAGAAAAATGGCGCCAAAAATCAAGCAATGGCAATGATATCTTGTGTTGCCACTTCTTAATTCTTGCCGATATAAATGTGAGTTTTATTCGCAAAAAGATAAGGGCTATTTTGGATTCCGCTGTCTTCTTATCTAGTTTTGAACATTTTAGATTGTGTAGTTATTCATGCAGAGCAACAATATGGTATAATTATTCAATAAATACTGGCAACACTTGAGTTTTTTCAAGTTTGCAGCATTGCTAACTGTCAAATTACGGCGATTTTTCGAAGCATGCGTGAAAGCCGGTTCTTAGTTTGTGTGGCAAATCACCTTGATTTTAAACTATGTACTATGAAAATCCAGTAAGCAATTTTCCCTCAAAATATACACTAAAAATATGTCATTACGTTCACAAAGTCGCCATGTCAAACAGTTTAAACTCAAAAAACACTACACTTGTCTCTTAAAACGACTGCTAAGCAATCATTAAAGAACCGTTGTACCCTCCCATTTGTATAATGTACTCACGGTATCAAACACGCTTGGGTGCCCAGAACAAAGTGCCCAGATGCATGCTGGAGATAAGAATAATTATTATGTAATTTCCATGGTGTTTTGCTGAGAAATAGTGGCTGTTTTAAGACAATTGCAATGTATACTTTTGGAAGTAATGTAAGCATTTTTATTTTGTTTGTTCTGGCATAAAAGATATAGAGATGAAGGTATTGCTTGAGGGTAGAGCAGGTCACGCAGAAATATAGATAGAGGTCCGTGGACCGTTACAAAAAATTGGACCCTGGAATATATAAACAAGAATGAGGGAGACAAAAAATAAATTTAAAATTCCCTCTCGCAGGTCGGTTGGAAGAGACTTCTTAAATAAATAAGCAGTGTTGTATTGTAGGCTCCTTCATTCGTATGTATTCTTTTTTATTATATTTCTGTGTGTACGTAAAGAAAATAAGTAGGTACCTACAGTAGGGATCAACGAATCCGGGTTACCAACATATACTTCCTTAACCTAAGAAATTAAAAATGATAGCTTTTTAAAATAAAAAAGGTATTTTATAGACTATGTATTTAATACTGTGCAAAAAAGTTAATTAAACTTCATAAATTGTCAATAAAATAATTTTTATTTGAATAGCTTATTTTCCGAGATATACTTAAAGGTTTATGTTGCTAACCCGGATTCAATGCTTTTAAGTGTTATTACATAGTTAGGTGTTAAAAATTAACTCTTAAGAATTTTGCGGGGTTACTCGGTATTGAAAATTGAATAACTTTCGTTCTACAACTTTTCGAAATTCGCCAATATTTTTATGCCTGTCGATACAAATCAATTAAAATATTTTTTGACTTGTATGTAAAGTTACAAAAAATACGCGAATTCTGAAAAGTTGTAGAACAAAAGTTGTTCAATTTCCGATACCGAGTACTTAACCACATAATATTCTTAGAGTTGATTTTTCAACACCTTGTATTTGATGGAAAAGTATAAGTAAGAAAGAAAACTCCTTGATTGGATCCAGCAATATGCTAGCACCGATTAAAAATAAATGTACAACAAATACAAACTCGAGGTTGTTAAAATAATTGACTCCAAACCAAACCGATAAGTCTAGGTTTTATCTAAATATCTAAATCTATGAGCTCTCACCTGGAATGTAAATACAGTAACGGCGCTTTGCCCCTTTGGGCCAGATGGGAAAGATACGGGTTAAAAATGCACGCCGAGGGAGACCCGTTCGATTCCGAAGTGATTGCCATTACTCAATAGAAATCAGAGATAATAAGGAGTGATTTCTTAAATCCACAGACAATGCTCCGAGGAATTCATTAATCAAACTTTAATTCTCAGTCTCGAAAATTAGGATCGAAGTACGTGCTATATTTTTAACTAACTTCGAAAAGGAGGTTATCAATACGTATCATTGCGTATCACTTTTTTAACATGTTTTCACATTTTTCTGTTAGATTTGTGGACCGAATTAGGTAATTCTTTTTTACTTGGTGCGGAATACCCTCGAGTTGGTCCTACATGAATTTCATTACGTTTGGTTGAGTAGTTTTTTAGAGTTCCGTACCCAAAGAGTAAAACGTTTTTCTGACGGAATATTTCCGTAACTAGGGCTTGGAAATGCCCGGTAAACAAACTTCTGTCCCTTATTGGAGAACCAGGAGTGCTTCTGTACATAGATAATAAGATGCTGCGACCATTAATTCGTCAGCCAGAGGTTTACGCCAATAGGAGTGATTTATTTATTGATAGTTGATAACAAGGTCGTTCAGGTTGACATTTGAGGGCTGATGCTTAGGACCACACTTTAAAGACCTTTAAATTAAGTAAAAACTGACTAAAATAAAAAACTAAAAGGAGTAAAATAATTAACATATTATAGAATTAACGGCGAGAAGGTTAACGTGGCACTACAAAATAAAACCGGCCAAGTGCGAGTCGGACTCGCGCACGAAGGGTTCCGTACCATTATCTATAAAAACGGCAAAAAAATCATTTTTGTTGTATAAGAGCCCCCTTAAATATTTATTTTATTCTGTTTTTTAGTACGGACTCTGTCCGTCTGTCACCTGGCTGTATCTCATGAACCGTGATAGTTAAACAGTTGAAATTCTCACAGATGATGTATTTCTGTAGCCGCTATAACAATAAATACTAAAAGCATCAGCCCCCAAATGTCAACCTGAACGACCTTGTTATCAAATATCAATAAATAAATCACTCCTATTGGCGTAAATATCTGGCTGACGAATTAATGGTCGCAGCATTTTATTATCTATGTACAGAAGCACGCCTGGTTCCGCAATAAGGGACAGAAGTTTGTTTACCGGGCGTTTCCAAGCCCTAGTTACGGAAATTTTCCGTCAGAAAAACCCAAAATAGTCTTTGTTTGACCTGGGTCTGAATCTAACCCAGAACTTCACGCTCGGCTGCCATACTTGCTCTAAGCTTGCTGATCAATAGAACAACAACGCGTTTCAAATGAGATACCAATGTACCTAAAAATAGAAAAAAAAACTTCTTCACTAAAAGCGTTACACGGCACGGATGACTTTCAGGAATAAAAGGGCAATTTGGGAGGCTATTGAAAAAGCTTCAGCTTTTACAATCAGGTAATCAGTTTATCTGAAGACTTTCGACGTCGGAGACCTATATAATAAATGAAAGATGCCAATAGAATTTATTGGAAGAATTCACTCTGAAATGCCTGAGGGACAAGTATTGAGTAAACTCGACGCCTTTTTGTAAAAGACAGGTAGAAACGACGGAACACTACGTGCTACGATGCTTATCTAACCTGTCGTTTTAGCAGTGTCATTGCAATACTACGGCTGGGCCTCTTCTCAGAATGAGAAGGGTTTAACACGTTCAGTGCCGGGTGCCGTTCAGGAGGGCACCCTGTAGTCGCATTCGCCATGCCGGGTGCCCTCGTGGAGGACTCATTTTAAATGTAGGTTTTTCATGGAAAATGCACCGTCATGAAATAAGCAAACACCTGTTTTATGACGTAGTTGCGTATTTTTCACGGTTTTTAACCTAATGCCAGGAATCCTCCTCGAGGGTTCCCTCTTAGCGCAAACGTAATGCTGAGGACCCTCCTGGAAGGTCCACTAGCAATATGTATGGCGGCATGACGTATGAGCTCTATGAAAAGTGTGGACTCGAATGTGTTAAACCGTCAGTTTTAACACATTCTTATTCGCATTTATCATTCGTATGATACCCGGGGGTATCGTACGAATACCTATGACAGTCGTTACGGGTAGTAAGAAGCAAGAAGGTCCGACAACCAGTCTAACTTTAGGATATCGGCATTGCCCAGTAACTGGGTTGAGGAGGTCTGATAGTGCTTGATTTGTGGAGAAACTTGGTGTAGTGTTCCTCCAACCAAAGGGAGGATCCTCCAACCAGGCGGAGTCTTGTGCCTGGCGGGCTACTGCCCAACGGTTGATGTTGGGAGGTTGTATAATACTATCTGCGTGTTAAATCTTGATTGCGCGATGTAGGATAGTTCGCATGTGGCGAGATAGATGCCGCCACAGATTCTTTTATGTTTTTATTGTTTATGCTGTTATTGTGTCCTTAGCTGAATAAATGTATATTTTTTATTTAGCGATAGTATCGCTTTTGTCCACTATCTCGCCTGATGGTAAGCGATGATGTGGTTGACAGTGAAGCTCGCTTACCTAGAAGTAACCTATTTACTCTTGACTTAAAGACCCCAAGGTTGTAACCATCAGGAATCACAGACTCCGGCAAGGAATTCCACTCCTTAGCTGTGCGAACAATGAATGTGTTCGCAAAACGCTTTGTACGTATGGGTGGGATGTCCACCATGTACCGATGGCGCATTGCCGTACGTCTGGTAGTCCGATGATGGGAAGCCAGGCGGATATTCTTTCTTTCTGATAGCAGTCGCTCTGTGTAAAATACTGGTATTCAGCAGCATCTAGTTAGATTGGAAGCTGACCCTAGCGTAGTTGGGAAAAGGGTAGACAGTACGAACGTTAATCCAAAATGTTTTCTTTACAATCTGTCCCTCACAACTTAATACAGCATGTAAGGGTAAACACCGTTATCACTCAAACCATGGTTAGTTGACTTAAATATAAAGATATAGGACTGAGTAAAACATTAATAAAAAAATATACGCGCGAGAAATGAGCGGCGCGGCGGCGCTATGACGACGCGGCGTACTCGCTAACGAGACAGCTGACTGACTGGGGTAGCAAACTGTGCGGGGCCGTGCGTCAGGCCACGCGGCGAGTTCCCCGCGCCCCCTCCCGTAGCTTGTAGCCCCCGCGCATAGGGTGAAATGATTTTGGGGAAAAATTAAAATTTTAGAAAAAAAAAAAGTTTGTTATTTTTCATTGATTTTACGTTCTATTAAATGAAACCAAACCACTGGTTTCAAGGATAAGTGTGTTTACCCTTACAGCCTGTATACGCAAAAGCTATAAAACATTCTACAGCTGTAGTTTTCAGATTAGTTTCACAACAGTCAGTTAGGAATTTCAGCACCTTTTTATAACGTACTCAACAAGAATTACTGTCATCAGAAAGTACTCTAAAAAGAGTTCAACCCTAAATTGCTTGTAGCACCTACACGCGTCGCACTCGCTCGTGTCGTGACCTCGTAAAAAAGTTACGTTTTTATGCGCGACTAACTGATCGCGTGACTTTGCGTGCTTTTTCATTGAATTAAGTGACATCCTGATATTTTAGAGCTCAAAATTGGAGTATAAGTTTTTATGGTAACGTATAGCCGGAAGTAACATAAAATGTTTGAGTTTGATTTGATATTCTTGAAAATAACTTATTTAAAGCGCAGTTTCAAATAAGTTACTGCTTAATGACACAAAAATAAGGTAATTACTTAACTATTAACATTTAATCATGTCACAAAGTCCGTAAAATTACTTAAAAAGAGAAAGTTACCTTATTTATATAAATAAAAAGAAAGGTCCTGACTGACTGATTGACTGACTCATCGATGCCCAGCCCAAACCCTTGGACCTAGAAAGCTGAAATTTTGCACAGAGGTTCTCTTTATAATGTAGACAAGGAATAATTAAGGATTTTTCGAAATTCAACCACTAAGGGAGTTAAATAGGGGATAAAAGTTTGCATGGAAAATCGTCACTTAACGGGTTCAAAATTTCACGTAAGCGAAGCTGCGTGCAAAAGCTAGTCTAGTACAATCGAATTTCCTCTTTATTTACATCGGAAGTAACAAGATAATCCACTAGTCTGTGTAACATAAATCCTAATTTCCTGTCACTGTAGACAAACAAACACTACCTACCAATATTTTAGGCTATTTAACACCCTAAGTTTACCGTCAGTAAATGTGCACATTACGTATTGATGCCTTAGTTCGCAACGCACGGTTTTTGATGCGCTGATGAGGTTCATTTTACAGTTTTTATTTCAACGTTTAATGTTATTAGGGGTTAAGAGCACTTTTATTGATTGCATTTTATTGAGCGGCGGTCGAAGTGTTGATTTTGCGAAGTGTTGTTTTTTTTATTATACTTACCTTTGTTTATCCTGTGTAAAGATGGGATATGAAACTTCCTTACCGCACGCTGGAAATAGACATGATGTGTTGTAAGATTCAATAAAACCCAGCACGCTTGATAGTAGGATCAAGCGTGCTGGTTTTGCGAAGTCGAAGTCCAAAAATATGTTGCGTACCCGATTTAAGTATTGTGCTGTTCACAACATGGGTCAATTCGTTTGATGCTGAGCTATTGCCGATCGCCGTATTAGCTGGCCCATGGAAGAACTCGCTTAGCACCCCAAATCAGTCGGAATATAATGCGCTGATCAATACCTTCGTTCACTTCGATAGGAGCCGACTATAATGTTGCTGGTTACCGCCGCCGTTACACCATATGTTTTTCAATTAATTGTTTAAATAGATTTAGAAGAGAAGGAAAGAAGTGCGAGTCGGAGTCGCGCATGAAGGGTTCCGTACTAGTATATTCTGTTTTTTACTATTTGTTGTTATAGCGGTTACAGAAATACATCATCTGTGAAAATTTCAACTGTCTAACTATTACGGTTCATGAGATACAGCCTGGTGACAATCGGACGGACGGACACCGGAGTCTTAGTAATAGGGTCCCGTTTTACCCTTTGAGTACGAAACCCTAAAAATGAGTTTCGTATAACTAGGTATTTACTTATGTCACTTAATGGCGCGAAGATTGGTCCACAACAAAGTCCAATTACTTAATGATTATTTAAACTTTTTAATATGACCAATTTATTTATAAAACCTGTTAGTTACTGCAAATTAAACTTGTCTGTTTTATTGACTGAAGTCTGAGCTTTAATTCTAATTAAGGTATACTGCTCGTAAACTCTTTGATAGCCAGCTCTCTCATATGATCTTAATTTTAGATAATCAGAATGGGTTGGACTGATTCAGCGAGTCAGGTTTGTTTTGAATCGACTGCCAAATCATCGATTTTATGAGTTTTGTTAGTTGTAAAGTTTTTGTGGCCTTTTATAACTTAAGATAGCTATCTGATACACGAGATGCCATTTATTTAATACCTGTGTGTGTCATCTGGATGAACTTGACGATCTCTACTGCGAATACCTATCTAAAGTATTTAAGTATAAGTAGTTAACGCTTCATAATGCATAAGTATTTTTTTTTATGTATTGACTAGCTTTTGCCCGCAGCTTCGCTTGCGTGAAATTTTGAACCCGTTAAGTGACGATTTTCCATACAAACTTTCATCCCCTATTTAACTCCCTTAGGGGTTGAATTTCGTAAAATCCCTTCCTAGTGGATGCCTACGTTACAAAAAGAACCTACTGTCAAAATGTCAACTTTCTAACCCCAGCGGTTTAGGCTGTGCGTTGATAGATCAGTCAGTCAGTCAGTCAGCTTCTCCTTTTATATGTATAGATAAGAGAGAGAGAGAGAGAGAGAAGCATGTTGAAGCACAGGCAAAAGAAGACTTTCAAAAAGAACTTTAATCTCAAGTAACTACTATCTATGATTTTTTTACGTAATTTTTTCGTGTCCTTAATTCATTTATCACTTAGCCCCATAGCTCCAGTCTTAGTTACACAGGTTGAAATTATAAACACTCGACAAACCCAAATGGGAGATTGTACTCATCACTAAGAACAACTTTTACTATGGGACCAAAACTGAAATCGCGTAAAAGAAAACAGCTGTTCCCTACATTTATGTTGGCATAACTCGTCAAAATGTAGGGAACAGCTGTTTTTTTTTTCGTTTCGAGATCTGGTTTTGTTACAATTTTACCCTGTATAATTATGTTATGTGGTCTAAGTCGTGAACACAGACAAATTAATCTGTGGACTTCTAAACAACAAAAATAAGGTAAGTACCTTACCTTACTTAAATGTGTTAATCTATTAAAAATAAAAAGTCGCGTTTACTGACACGGCAGCGCTGCACGACAAAGGATGTTTTAAGCTCAAATAATTTTTAGGGTTCCGTACAACCGTCAACAAGGAACCCTTATAGTTTCGCATTGTCCGTCCGTCCGTCTGTTCGTCTGTCCGTACGTCCGCAGCTTAGCTCAGAGATTCTAAATACTAGAATACTATACTTAATTTGGCATGGATAGGTATACATATTATTAATCATGCCGACAAAGTGGTAAAACAAAATCATGAACAAAATGTTTTTTTAATATTGGTACCTACTTACTTACATGTAAAGTGGGTATGTTTTTTTTCTCTTTTTCCCCTTGGTGTGGGTGTTGTTAGATAGGTCTTTCAAAAGTATTGCGGGTTTTTGAAAACAATTTTTCGATTAAGGGATCCGTTTGTGAAATATTAAGCTTTAAAATGCTCATTTTTGTTAGAGTCAAGTGTCCCCCCCACCCTTGCCAGCTAAACGGTTAGTTTTGGAAATTCACGGTTGTATTAATTAACAGGAAAACTAGCACAGCTAAGTAGGCTTCACAAGTTTATGAGTAATAGTCGACCAACCAGAAAAGTAAAAATTTCATACAAATTCCATTGAAAATTACTAAGCCCTCTTCTTAGTCCGCATCATTGTGCAACTACGGGACCCTATTACCACAGTGTACCTACTTACTACATACAGTGGGTCAACGCCCATACATTTGACAGGTCCTATGAAATGTCAAAATTATGTAGGGGCGGAGGTTATGTCCCAAGTATGCAGTATGGCTACTCGGGACATAACCTCCGCCCCTTCACCCCATCACCCCCCGCACGATTGCTCTGCGACAATGTTCTACGTTGACCGACTGTAAGGAGTAAGATATAGGTAGACTGTGCTATTACTGTGCCTGGCCCGACACGCACTTGGCCGGACTTTTAACCTTATTTTAATGTTGAAAATTATTTAAACTTAATAAAATCCTTTGCCGTGGTATCCTGTCAGTGAGCCGGCGCTTTGAAACAAAAACAGTAGCGTCGACTTTCTAAACAACTTAGACATTCTGAGGATAGGTACTCTGCAGTTCTTCCTTACTGATGCTTAACAATTTAAACGAAAATTTCTAGAAATAAAGTTTTATGATGCAGAAAAAATGCAACATAGAATACCTACCTACTAGTTAAAATCCCGACGGCTTCGCTCTTAGTGGTATGTTAATAAATAGTATCCTATGTCGTTTTGCAAGTTGAAGGCTATCTCTGCGCCACATTTCATCAAATTTGGTTCAGTAGTTTAGTCGTAAAGAAGTAACAAACAGACAGACAGACAAATACGTTTTCGTTTTTATTTTCGAGCAATGAATCCGGGCTACCAACATAAACCCTAAAGGCCTTATCACAGTGGCGATTTGCGAGCGAGTTCAAAGCGAAGCGAAAGCGCAGCGCGAGTTCGCAACGAGCGCACTGCAAACTCGTGGCGAGCCAAATGCCCTCTCGCTGAAAACTCGTGGCGAGCCCGCTGCGCTTTCGCGTCGCTTCGAATTCGCTCGCAAATTCCTACTGTAAAGGTGTGTACGGACTGCGCGTTACTGTGTACGCGTAGTCGGATACGCGTACACAGGAACGCATAGTAATAGTATGGAGGTGCCTGTCTTAAGCCTTGTACGGACTAACCGTTCCTGCGTACGCGTGGTCGGTTACGCGTGTCCTGGAACGCCATGTCCATACTTGCAGCTACGCGTACACTCTTAGGGAACGCGTGCCGCGCGAGCGCCGCGAGCCGCCGTCAGTCGGCAAGTACAAACAGTACTGTGTTGCCTGTTTCCGTACAGGAGCTGTACGCGTATCCAATGTATGCGTGGACAGCGTATTCCGACTACGCGTAACACAGGAACGCGCAGTCCGTACACACCTTTATAGGAACCTCTCGGCGCGCTCGCTGCGAACCCGCGGCGAGCCCGCTGCGCTCTCGCCTCGATTTGAACTCGCTCGCAAATCGCCACTGTGATAAGATCCTAATATCTCGGAAACTAAGAATTCTAACTTGTTGAAATAAAAAGTATTTTATAGACTACTAAAGAACTTATATTAATTTGATTTGAGTTGTATTAGATCGTCTATGTGCCGTGTGGTGCCGGATGTAAAGTATAGCACTACCCCATCTCTCCCCGTGGGTGTCGTAAAAGGCGACTAAGGGATTCACTAGAGGATGGGGCAGCAGCGTTCTCTGAGTATTTTAAAAACCATACTGCGATCGCCAACCCGCCTGCCAAGCCTGGCGATTATGGCAAACCTCCCCAACATGGAGCACAGGACCGGTGGATGTGGCGATGCTTGGGAGAGGCCTATGTCCAGCAGTGGACGTTTTTCGGCTGAATGATGATGATGATGAGATACTTCCTCCCTGGTTTATTTGTGTGGATACTTCAGTTCACGTCAAACCCTCAACCTTCTCTGCAACATCTGCCTTAATATGAGCCATAAAATTACATAAATCGCTTGTAAAATAATACAGTTTATCGCCTTTACAAGCGATTATCAAATGACACCGCTCAGTAAATACTTTCAAGTGCGGCGATCTTAAAAATAACTTAAACGTCGTCGCTCGTAAACCGAAAACTATAAAACTTTGAAAAAGCATTACCATATGTGCAAAAGTAATAAAAATACTGTTATCCACAAAACTATGGCCATTCCGATCTGGAGTCCTCCACAGTAAAATTATACAGATATAAGAATTTCGAACGGATATGAAAACATCTTTTAATATTTCTTATATTTTTATGGGGTTTGTTTTACTGACACTTATTGGGATGCCATTTTAAATCGCTCGTAGAACGCTCTTGGAACGTAAATGTTAAGCTATTTTCAAATACATTCCTTTTTTAAATCGCAAGCATAATATGCTTGCTAAATTTGAAAAGACAACATATTATGTTGTCTTTTCAAATTTCTTAAGCGCAGTTCAGTCTACGCTATACTATTTCGCTATATATATAGTAAATAAAGCATATTGCGTCGTAAGCTATATCTATATAGCATGACGTTCATATTGAACGTTATTTCGCAAGCAGGTCTACTATGTATTAGCAAGTTCAGATGACGTCATTAAGATGACGGTGAAGGGGGCTACTCCCTAAGCAAGAAGTCCGTGGATTTGGCTCTAGTTACGAGCGTTTCCTACTCCCTATCACCTACGGATACAGACATACGATTATTTCGGCGCCCGAACTAAGAATGAATGACAACACGATTTGACAGTTGTCCCTACTACCGATGTGTTTTTGCCCGTCCGAAAAGTTGAACTTGACACTTGTTTTGTTCACTCCCACGTTTCGGGCTAATTTCGGACGGGCGACTAACTTCGTTGACGGACTTAGGGAGTAGGCCCCCTGAAGTGAAGCGAAGCATCGTACAATATAGCTCTGAGAATCGCTCAAGTTTATCGCGTACAGCAAGTCAATACTTTATAGCATAGCGTTTTGTGACCGTGTCCGTATGAAATGTATGCTATACATATATTATAGCCTAGTCTGAACTGCGCTTTACGGTCCCGTGTTCTTCGATCACAACATTTTTCCAGCTAAAATATCATCACTGGAAGTACAAGAAACTGCAATCTGTCATAATTTTTTATTCACACATAATAAACATCTTAAACAATTCCTTTAATTCCAATGCCGTTAAGTTTAGTGCAAAAAAATAATAACACGTCTCATCAATATCAATTAGGACTGTGTTATAAAAAGCACTCAAAAATTACTATAATATCATCTTAATTTACTCTCATTAGTGTACATTAGTTAGTCATCTTAGAAAAACTGAATTTAATTGTTAATGTCCGTCAAAAAGACCTGCGGTTCCGTATCAAATAATTTCGAACTTTGTTTCAGTTTCTCTGTATTTTTATTCTTTACCTTGGTTGTGTATGACTAGACACACCTGGTGGTAAGCCCAGGCAGGTTCTAAAGCTGGCTTCCCACTGTGGCTGTGCGTGGTATCATCCGTAAAATCACGCACCGTGGGAAGCTACATTATGAGGGTGCGTGATGTGGATACGGCGCACCGCTCCGCACGCGTCCGCGTTACCACGGACGAGTCTCTTCCCATGGTGCGTCGGTGCGATCTCGTGCATCACGGTGCCCGTTATCACGCACCGTGGGAAACAAGCACAAGATGAAGCACAGGAATCCAAGTAGCAAAAATAAAGAGGGTCTCCCTTATACCCCTCTGGCTCTCACATACACTGACGGAACACAGTAAACTGCTTGGACTTTAATATGAGGGTGGTAGCTAATCAGGTGGACAGCTTCTACCGTCAAGCATGTATCTTCTCAAAGTTTGTCGGAAAGGAGACACTGGCCTCATCTAGATGAAAAACGTTTGCAATAAAATTACTAACTTACTGAATAAAGGTCATATTATTTTGAAGTTGGTTGCACATGGTGAAGACTGAAAGATGTCGAGAGTTTCTTCGAATTTGGCAGCCCACTTATGCCTGGCTGTTGCCGGGCACCTATATCATTCAGGTGCGAGGGGGCTGGCTCTGCCAAAGAGAGGAATGGTTGAGCTGCCTAAGGAAAACAGTCTCAAATTAAATGAGTTAAGTAGTATGTTCGTTAAGGGAAGTTCTACCACCTGACCTATTTCTATCGCCAAGCAGCATTCCTATCTTCCGGTTTGAAGGGTTATGATTGCTAATGAAATCATAGTCACATGAGATTTTTCAACTTTGTCTTATAAGGTACAAGTTCGTAGCCGACTGCATACAGTAGCAGCAGACGACGTGCGTCGTGTCGCTGCAGTCATGATTTCGAACCCAACAGCAGATGGCTGCAGCAGACGACACGTCGTATTCCAGTTAGTTCTGAATGTTCCGTGAAACAAGATGACCTGTTTGGGATTAGCGATCGCGATTTACTTTCGTATCTTTTGTTTTTGTTAGATGCATCGTACAGTGTAGGATATTGGGCCACCTGGTTTATCAGTTTTTCTTTCTCAGAATTGGAAAAACTTACTTTTTGAGAAAGATTCGACGTGTCCTCGCTCCAGCGTCGTTGGCTGATCTGCTGTCGGACGACACGTCGTCTGCGTTCGTACGACGAGTAGTCGAGCGACGTGTCGCTAGCTGCGGAAGATATTTCATAGAAATACATAGAAACCAGTAGTGTCGTAGCGACATGTCGTATGCTGCTGCTGTATGCAGTCGGTTACCAACTCGTATCTTTAGGTTGGCATCGCATCATTCATTCTTTTGAGGTTATAGTTTTATAGCGGCGGCCGTACCTTCAGATCGGCCGTCAGTTGTCTGTGTCTGTCTACCACTACAATTAATTTTATTCCAATTATGCTAATAAGCCGTACATTTTGCCTGGCTTTAAGTGATGGTTTTGACTATAAGTATTACATCATAAATGGAAACAGTACAGAGATTACTAACAATACCTATCAACCAAAAATACTCAACTGGTATACATAGACTTTTCCGATATCCTGAATTCGTGATGTTTCTATTTCAACTTTTCGACGGGTTCCGGAGTTATTTAAAATTGAACGACAGGACCATACTCGTTAGTTAGATACTGTTTGGATAGTGGGCTAGCTCTAAACCAAATGTTGCGGTAACTATGACAGTTTGTATGAAATCTGTCAAAGTACTATATCGTCGTCCGGGAGTGAAAACCTCGGAAATGCATTTGGTCATTGCAAGGTTCCTGTGGACTTTCACGCAGGATAAGTCGCAGGCAAAAGCTAGTCAATTATATGTATTATAAATTTTATATACCAAATAAAGGCTAGTTTCAGTGCCTACAAACTAATTTCACATAGAGCGGCTCTCTTAAAATATACAAGCTTAGTTTTAGTATATACTAAACTTGAAACTAGTTTGTCCAGAATCACTAGGAGAATCACCTTTTTTTTTTCATAAATTTCAATTTTGTTTCAGTCTTTTTTTACCCATAACAGTTGACGGGAATAGACACTTAGAGGCTTGAGACGGTCCTCTCGGTCAGTTTCCGTGTATTAGACAACCCCTGCATAGCACATCTCAGGCATTTCACACTTTTTTAGGGAACTTAACGCGACATAAACTAAGGTGTAACTTGGAGATTTACTAAAAAAAAACACATATTCAGGCAGTTCTGATGAAAATCTTGTTGGGGTGTCTCGATTTTCGTATAAAGTAAAAATAAGGTTGTACGAGTATGGTCCCTATAAGTCGTGTTATAATAAAATAACTAAATTGCATTCCCGAGGTTTTCCGGGCGACGATAATATTCCAGATTTGCCTTTAGAATTTCAAACTGCTTTATACTGTTCTACCTATCCTTTTCCCTACTATGTTGGGGCAGCTTCCAGTGTAACCAGATGCGACTGAATACCAGTATTTTACACGGAGCGACTGCCATCAGACCTCCGCAACCCAGTTACTGGGCAATGCCGTATTAAACCCACGCCTAAATTAAGACGGGTTGTCAGACTTTCGAGCTCGAGAGGAGTTCGTGGCTAAATAATTACAGCCGCATAGACCGATCTTCCGGGTTAAGCCACGCTTGCCGAGGTTGGTCTGTGGATGGGTGACCATTTACCATAGCGAGTTTCCTCCGTGCCTCGGAAAGCACGTAAAGCCGTTGGTCCCGGCTGTCATTTGTAGATCTTTGACAGTCGTTACTGTTGGTCAGAAGCCAGAAAGTCTGACAACCAGTCTTACCAAGAGTATCGTATTACCCAGTTACTGGGTTGTGGAGGTCTGATAGGCAGTCGCTCCATGTAAACTACTGATATTCAGCTGCATCCGGTTCGACTGGAAGCCGACCCCAACATAGTTGGGAAAAGGCTAGGCAGATGATGATATTCCGATGGCGACTTGCAGTCTGCAGTTTGCAGCCCGTCTCGGACTTGTACCCTTAACGTGCTCTCCGAGGTACGGAGGGGTCTTAATGTACAACGGTTACCCATCAACAGACTGACCCCAGCAAGCGTAGCTTAACCTTGCAAATCAGATAAACCGCGTTGCTGATAATTAGACCTCTAAAAACTGATCCTATCAAAGTGTGGATACAGTTCCAGTTCGAAAGAACTCAGTAAACCATCAAATGTGAATTTCCTTTGCAGTACCCTAAAACTTGAAACAAAGAATTAAACATATCTATCATTGTCATTCAAAATGCAACTATTGTTTTTGCCACTAACAAAACGTATTCTAATCAAAAACCACTCATAATACCTTGTAATAAAACTCGTTTTATTAAGAGGGTAGTTCATAAAAACGTGTGTATTACTCAAATAAGGAGCAAATTGTGGGAAAAACACGAGAGGTGTCCGAATAATAACTCTGTATGTACAAATTACTCATTCGGGATGACAGCTACCGTGAAAAATGCATAACTATGGCTGTAGACGGCGTTATGTATAAGCTAGCCATCGTCTTTGTTTTAGTACGGAATAAAAATGTAGCGTCAGTTCTGTAGCTTGAAATGTGTCAAAAGAGGACGCAGTGCGCTGTTTTTTCAGTATTTGCATTGTGCCAGTCTTCTTATTTGAAGAGAACGCAGTGAGGGTAGTTTTGGATTAAAACATGGAGGTATGGGCACTATAGTGTAATTAATTTAGCCTTTGTACACTTCATATCCTGTTGAGTATGGATCTTTTTCTTTGTTTTACTTTATAATAGAATAAATAATTCAGCTATGATTTAATTCCTTCCTGTTTTCCCTTCTTTATAATGTCACTGGAGCAATGGGTTTGGGCACACCGCAAGAACAAGACTAGACTGCTTTTTACAATCAATTTGTTTGTTGAATTTGTTGTTTGTGTATGTGAGATTTGTGTCTGTAAACGCACCCACGATACAAGAGAAATCTTAGTGAGGAAAAAGAAATAAAAAAAAAATTTTTTTTCTTTTATTTCTCCCTAACTAAATCGCTAGTTTGAATGCAGTATGCAGAACCACCCTCCCGCCCACAAATATATGCGCATGCAGGAGTAAAAAAAATGCAACCAAACCGACACGACACGTGTTTCGCCCCTCCACGGGGCATCCTCAGATGTTGACTCGTCGACCGTTTGGACGCGAATTAAATACTGTATGTACTTGTATATTTTTGTATGTCATTGATTTTTGTATCATAACTTTCGTGAGACACATTCATATTTATTTATTTTATTATTTATTTTATCTTATTTAAGTACTTAATACATGGTATACACAACTTTTCTTCGCCAAACTGCTAAGCAGTTTGTAGGCGTTCTGCTCTTTTACATTTTTTAAACTTATACTACCTAATAAACACATAATCTTATTTTTTAATTAGTTACGGTTTACTCACGTGCATTTTTCGGGATTGCCCAACTAGTTTCGAACCCAAACGACAGCGCTAGTTCGACTCGGGACCTCGCCACGTGATCGGCTCATAAAGGGCTCCGTTACCAACCAACTGAAATATTTGACTACATTAAAATTGGTAAAAGTACTAGTTGGTAAGCAAGTTATTGTTTAAACGTTCACTTGCCAAAGATTAGGTTTGCGTTACAATTATTTGTGAAGAGTTTATTTGCTAAATAGTGATTTGGCAAATGAAATTATGCGGAAACTTGTTTGGGAAGTGATAATTTGTCATTTTTTTTATTTTATATTTTTAATTATTATTATATTATTTAGTACTGTTTTCATCTCGCATGAACCGTCTATCATAATGTATTCCGTCAAATCCAGCGAGTGTATGAAGCTAATAACTCTGTACCCGGTCTCCGAGACTAATTCAATGCCTGATGATGCCATTAGTCCGGGAGCTAGTCATTTTTTCTTACATTAAAATCAACGTTTTTGTTTATACAAACATTCGGTGTAGCGGAAGTCATCTTAGATGGGTTTTGAACTCGTAAGATGATTAGGCATATGAAAAAATGGTATTCGATTAATTTTTTAGTGTTGTACCTAGTGGTAATTGTAGATGTTATAGCTACATAAAGAGGTTGGACGTGTTGCTATAAAAAATAGAATTATATATTTTATCTGTTGTGATCGCTGAATGATGAAAAAGGTTTCGTAACAGGAACTTACGAATACGACTGTTTATAATATGAATGCACAATTCAATTGTAAATTGCTAAATAAAGAAACAGATCACTCAGAGCGGTTACGCACTGCATCCGATCCGAATCCGAGAAAATATGTTCCGAAGTAGTCATGGAACTGTTTGTATGGCAGTTTACGCACTAGATCCGAGTTCCGATTTCTCTCCGTCATCCGTGAGTTTCCAATTCGGAAGAAAAATTGACGGACCGAATTAGCCGTAGTACTGGTTGTATGAACGCTTTCGCATTACCTCGGATTCAAATCGGACATATGCCAAAGATGGCCCCTAAATTGTTTGAATTTGGATCAGAGATCGGATAAGTGCGTAAGCGATATCCGAATTCGGTCCGAGTTTTTAGACTCTAGATTCGTATTTTCACGTACTCGGATCGGATGCGGTGCCCAAACCAATATCCGAATTCGGTCCGAGTTTTTTACATTCTTATTTTCACGGATCAGGATCGGATGCAGTGCGTAATCGCTGTCAGGCTGAAATTAGTAACTGATTCTAATTACAAAATCTCTGGATTGATTTCGGTTTTTGACAGATATTCGATAGAATTAATGTCACAAACCTACATTAACGGAGAGATGGAATGAGATCGGTTATAAATGTCGGTCTTAACAAAAAATACTGAGATCTTACAAAAAAGTCGAAATATTAAATGTGGTGAAGAATGATACTTCTCGAAATACTTTACTGGTTCTGTTAGGTGTTATAACATCCCTGCAGACTACCTATGGCGCGGGGTCATTTTCTTCCTAGATGCACAGATTTTATTATAACTTAGAGAACCAGTGCGTAAGGAAACTATTGATTTACAAAAAAAATATAAGTACTTACAACTGATTTCTTTCTTTTGTTCTTTATGCACAAACTTAGTACAGAAGCGTACTTAATGCCTACAGATGCGAACTTAATGCCTACATTTAATTATGATTTAATTTTTAGTGATACCTACCTACATTATCTAGGCGCTATGCAAAATATCATAGACTAGTTAAAGGAAGACCTTATAAAAATATAGTCGGTGATAACCACTTAGAGCGCTTACGCACTGCATCCGATCCGAATCCGTGAAAAACTTTCCGAAGTAGTCATAGAACTATTTGTATGATAGTTTGCGCACTAGATCCGTCTTCCATCATCCGATTTCTCTCCGTCATCCGTGAGTCTCCAATTCGGAAGAAATATTGACGGACCGAAGTAGCCGTAGTACTGTTTACTATGAACGCTTTCGCATAACTTCAGATCCAAATCGGACATATGCCAAAGATGCCTCTGAATTGCATGGAATTAGATATCGGATTAGTGCGTAAGCAATATCCGAATTCGGTCCGAGATTTTTAGACTAGATTCGTATTTTCACGAGTTCGGATCGGATGCAGTGCGAAAAGCAATATCCGAATTCGGTCCGAGTTATTTATATCCGTATTTTCATGGATTCGGATCGGATGCAGTGCGTAACCGCTCTTACAATCAGGTGGGCCGTCGCCTTGTTTGTCAAATTAATAAAACGTAGAAAAAAATATGATGCTACTTTTCATCAATTCTCGTCCACAGTAAACTTTACAATTATTTGTAACTGTTTTCAAAAACTACCGCTGATGTCCTAATCTGTTGCTGAGCTTCTGGTCATCAAGCAAGAGTTAATTATGGGAATCTTGGTCATTACATTATCTAGGCCATGTGCCGGTAATTTGCTGTACATTATACCTCGGTATGTCATGCATTACGTACTTAGCTGTAATTGTTGGCTTGCTATCTTTGTCGTCATCTTTTTTTTTGCATAACTTTACATTTTACTACTCACAAGGAAAGGTCTAAGTTTTAATATGAAAATAGTGGTCCAACGTTAAGGGGTCGACACACAGTGTATTCAGCTATCAAATACCACAATTTGAACCATTTTTTAACATAGGCCTCAGTTTTTTTTTTAATTAACTCCTCCTTTTACTAATTTAGCTGTAATTTCAACCTAATACATTATTTTCTTTTTGTTTTTTGTTTATAACTGCTGAATACATGTGCTATCATATGCAAGTTATTTTTAATTTTTAGTTTAATTTTTCGAAAAAATAAAAAATTATGTTTTATTCTGAGACCCATGGTAAAAAAAAACTAATTGTGGTATGTGATAGCTGAATATATCGCGTATCGACCCCTTAACTTTGGACCACTATTCACGCCACACCCTATATGTTGCAGAGCATTGAAAAATAATATAATTTTTTAATTGGTCCAAATTCATATTTAGTGGAGAAAATCGCCCTTCAGAATAGCATTATTTATAAGGGCCTAAAAATACGTGTCGTTTATTGCCCGACACTTATGGACCTTTCATTGTTAGTAAATCGTACACCCAAATAAGCTCTTATGTCTGACTCATCCACACACAAGTTTTAAAGCTATTAAATTATTTAATCAGTTTGCGCATGCGCACAGAGGCACAGAGTCACAACTAAGGCGTTGTTTTGAAACAAATAACAGTCGCGTCACTGACCCACTCTTCATCACTGACCCACCACTGATCGGCGTCACTGACCCAGCCTTCATCGGCACGTGCCCAAAACAGAACACTTCACAATGTGACGTCACTGTTAATACTTCGCACTCAATTAACTTCATTCATGTCGATATGACTTACAATTTGTTTAACAGCTTTTATACTAAAATTACTCTCTAAAGCATTTGATTTTGGATTTAACCGCAGTTTGTCGATTGTTGATTCGGTCAATCGTTTTGGTATGTCTAAAATAAAAAAATGGGTCTGATCCAATAGTATTGGTATGTCTACACCAGTGCTCTTTCATGTTCGTCTTGCGCTTTCAACTTTCAATTCCTCTTGCGTCAAGCGCATGCAATATTGATTGCCTTAGTGCCGTAACAGGCGGGTTGGCGATCGCAGTGTTGTTGTTAAAATACTCAGAGAACGCTGCTGCCCATCCAGGAGCCCAATTCTACTAACAGAAACTTTTATCACTTGCAACTGAATCGTTCATTCAGTCAGAAAAAAAAATAAAATTCGGTTTTGTTTTTGTTGTCAAACAATTTGATAGTCTTTGTAAACGAAAACTGTCTGAGTAAACGATTCAGTTGCAATTGTTAAAAGTTTCTATTAGTAGAAATGGGCCCCTGTAGTGAATCCCTTACTAGCATTTTACGACACCCACGGGAAGAGTATATTACGTATGTTAATCAAACGTACTATGACACACCTTTTTTTTTGTATGTGAGATTGTACATCAATTGTGTAGTATAATAAAAAAAACAGTATTTTTAATTCGGTCTTTTAGATGTTGCGTTTACGGACAAACAATAATTATGATAGGGCGTTTACGATCCGCGATTTCATTGCCACCTTATAATAAACTGTTATGCTTATAAATATTATTTAGTTCATTACCAAGGTGTCTGCATCCATATTATCTAACAAAATAATCTTTTTCATGAGCAACGGGGGCCATAATCTATATATAATGGGTTCACATGTCTTGGTTGTAATTGTTATGGGGTAGACTTTTTCGTTCATATTTTATGGTACAGTGAATTTTGTTTGGCATAAGTTATGGGAGGTGGCGTTAAACATGATGATCAAAGAATGTTTATCTTGAAGCTGAATAGAATCCTAATCCTAACTACTTAATATTATAAATGCGAAAGTATGTTTGTTTGTTACCTTTTCACGGCTAAACCATTGGACTGATCATCCTGAAATTTTGCATATACGTTGTCAGGTGTACAGAAACGGACATAAAGTACCTTTCATCCCGAAAAAAAGTAGGTACTGTTCCCGAGGAAAACAACAATAACGATAATAGATGACGCCACGTGTCTTTCGAATCACGATTGAATTATATAATCCCGAAAAATACGGAATACGCGATAAACGACATACACGCGCGCGAAGCCGCAAGCGACCTCTAGTAATTTTTAAAAATCGAACGCTAAACTGGCTAGTTTTTAATTTTTATTATTCTAACAACCTGCGCCACAAAATCCACTCTTCCGTTCCGTACGTTGTCAATGTAGATTCAACTCAGCCTATGTTTGTTGTGTGCGTCTAATTGGCATAAAAAACAAGTTTCTTTCTTTCTATTGGACTCAGCTGCTAGATAAACAACGATGGATTGCGTTGCAAGAAGCTGAACTTAGTTCAAGCTATCACTTAACGAGTAAAAGTTGTCAACTTCTTTGATCATCTTGAAGACTCCATGATATCTCCATGAAACGAGGCTGCCTTCATTAAGCCTCTAAATAAATATAAAAAATGCCTGTAACTGTCCCACTGCTGGGCAAAGGCCTCTTCTCATACATAGAAGGAACGAGCATTGATCACCACGATTGCTCGCTGCGTGTTGGCGATTTCAGACCATTAAGTCCAGGTTTCCTCACGTTGTTTTCTTTCACCGTATGTCAGTGAAGTCTTTGGTTAACTAAGAAAGTACATACGACATCAAAAAAGTCATATTGGCTTAAGTTTGAACCCGCAACCCGGTACTTAACAAGTGGGTCTCAAAACTCGTGGTAAAGGAAGGCAGAAAAAAAACGCTTCCGCTTGAGGATATGAAAACACAAATAAGAATGTTCGTCGTTTCGCTAATCGCTTCCTCTTATAACATAAACACCATGGGCGGGTCTCATCCCATGTCCGTTAGGGGGCGTGCCATAATGCCGGTTTTGATTAGATTTCTACAAATTAGTTTCTTTAAATTGTGTTTTTGTTATTAAATTCCTTTTTTGTATGACTAATGCTATTTTATTCGCCCAGTATCGTTATTTTTAGATCGAATCTGTAATTATAATAATATGGTAATTTAATGGTATTCATAATTTAGAGCCTGATTTATATTGAAATCTGTTATTAGCATTTTGCGACAATGTTGGTTGGAATAAAAATACAAGCTCTACGTTATTGTAAATTATGTTTAAATATTTTCTTATAAATAAGTTATCGTTTTTGGAATCGATCACTGCCAAATTGAGTAGTTTGTATCTATAAGGTCTTATTTTAATAATCCACGATATTTTGCATAGCGCCACAGTGAATGCCGGAGATTATGCTGGCGTCACTAAAAATGAAATCAGTTGTATTTTTTTTTCCATACATTTTCGATAAATTACATAACTTCATGCCTTATTCCCCGAAGGGATGGCAGAGGTGTATAGTACAACACCTACTTTTCGCCGTTATGTTTTAAGCCCCATGTAATAGGGGGTGAGCCTATTACCATCAACCGGGCACAAATCCAGACTCCGAGCTGCGACTGAGAAATTCCACACGGAAAAACCCAATAACACTTTGCCCGACCTGGGGATCGAACCCAAGACCTCACGCTCAGCAGTCGCGCTTGCGACCACTAGACCAACGAGGCAGTCTCTTTTGATAAATTAATTATTTAATTATTGACTCACGGGTTCTCTAAGGTGTAATGACATTCGTGCATCGAACAAAAAAATGGCTACGCGCTCATTGGTAGGTAGCGTGCACGGATGTTATTATAGTGTATTTAATTAATTGATTTATTCATAAAATTATTTTAACAGAAAAGATAAATTAAACCATCATTTTTTTTGTGATACTTCATCTTTAGCATTTACAAAGACACTAATACAAAATATCATGGATTATTAAAATAAGTTGATAATAATATAGTGATTATTTTAGTGATGGAAATATTTCCAGTCTCTCAAAGATTTCATGTCGGACTTTATTCTCATTAATTACTTAATACCATATCAGCAACGATGTTTTCTGTAGGTACTCGAAGAAGGTATAAATTATAAATATTAGCTTTTAGCGATAAGACCGCCCATCGTACATTTTTTTTTCTTGTTCTACTTGCTATTCGTCTTTGCCGACCGTTCCTACGTAACATGGGTGACTTTTGTATACAATCGTGGCCAAAAAGAGTCAATGCACCGTTAATATAAATGTATGTAATGACTTCTAGAGGTTTAGCACTAGTTGGTTGAGGTCATCACGCTTTGTGTGTGGCCTACGGGCGACGGGTTAGGGGACCCGTCGCCCTACCAGTAACAGGCCCAAGAAGGCGGCGCGCAATGTTCCTCGTGCGCCTCTCAGGAGGACGTGGGGCTAGGCCCCACAGTAGGAGAGGTCCGCCAGGGGCTGGCGGACCGAGGCCTGCTGGGGTCGCGGTGCATGCAGCTGCGAATCCCGCGACCCCGGCGAAGGGTAAGGAGAAGGAACACCGTGGGTTTTTAAGTCAGGGTGTTCCGGGTTATGCCGGTAATCTCCGACTCCGGCATAACCCTCCGCCTTCCCCAGGCGAAGGGAAAAAAAGGTCATCACGCTTTATATGTAGCACAGTGGACATATAAGCTAAAGCAGTACCTCAACTTTCTATAATCTCATGAATTGAAACACTCACACAGACACGCTCTGTATACTGAGTAGTTTTTTGTTTTTGTATGGAACTGTATCCCGAAAATACCTTATTTGACTTGTTGCAGTGTGTCTGTGTGAGTGTGTCAAATCGGACGATTGTAGGTAGTTGAAGTACTGCTTTAGCTTATGTCTACAGTGTATGTAGTGCGGCCTTTGTTTGCTCTTCGAAGTAATAAACTTAAGGCTAAACTGCAGAAATAATTTGGTAGCAAATCTATTTGACATTACTAACCAATATTATTTCTATTTCAGGTACGTACATCAAAGAGCTGGTGTCAAGTCTTCATTCGAGAGATTTCTTCAAGCAAGATGACTCGATAGGTGCAGTGGCTGAGCGATTGGCTTCTGGGCTACGGGCCACGGGTTTGATTCCCGCTCGGATTTGTTCCGGGTTTGGGCTTTTGTACGTGTGAAATTTGTATCTAAACGCGCTCACGATAGGTACAGAAGAAATTATAGAGTGAGGAATCTTTTTAATTTAAAAAAAACGGAGTTAGTAGTCTTACACACAACAAGGGTCCGTGTAGGTGGGATTGTAAAACGGTTCCATGATGTCGACTTAATAGAAGGTACCTATGAGGATTCCATAATCACGATAAGGGAAATAATGTCTCGAAAATAATTTGAATAAAAAAAAAGGTTTCTACCCGCAAAAAGAGAACTAAGTAATACCTGTAATAAACCTTTGTAAACATTGATATATTAAAAACCTTTTGGTTTGGTTTCTTAATATATCAATGTTTGTAAACTATGCTCTTGAGATCCGGTTAAGGGTTCTAAAGTAGATAATAAGGATCCTACGGCGAAAAATCTTTGCAAACTTCTCACTGATTGCCTCAAAATGTTTTGAGTCTTCTGGAATAAGACTGCCTCTATGGCTACCTATTATGAGAAGGGGGTTAAATACTTTTTACACTGTGGAGGAACGAGGTATAGTGTTCCTCCAACCAAAGGGAGGATTATCCTACCAGGCGCAGTCCTATGCCTGGCGGGCTACTGCCCAACAGTTGATGTTGGGCGGTTGTAATATACTATCTGTGTGTTAAATCTCGATACCGCGATGTAAACCTAAACGAATTAGTAATTCTTAATTATTAATATTAAATTCTTAATCTTAATTATGTGCCAAAGTATACATTTCTACAACAAGATTCCAAGCAATTTTCAATACTTAAGTCTCAATAAATTTAAGTCCTTCGTAAAGCAAAAAGTTACCAACAAGGGCTTCTGTAAAATTAAAGATTATATGGACGATTAAAATACTTGGAATTGAGCCGCTCGCTCTTATCACAAAAACATCATGAAATCTTTGCATATTTTTTTTTTATTGACATTATTTTTTATATTTTTTTATTGACATTCTGCCTGTTGATTTATTGATAATTACGTCTTATGACGTGACAATTGTAATAAGAGAGAGTAGTTGTACTTGGTCGAGTTTGACCCTAGTTGCACCTGGTGGTCAGCGCAGACAGGGATGGAGATGGGGGAGCACAGGACTCCAAGTAACAGAGATTTATAGAGATTCCCCTATACCCCTCTGGCTCTCACATACACACGACCGAACACAGTAAGCTGCTTGACGCCGGACTTTAATGTTCAGGTGGTAGGTAGCTAGCCAGGCGGACCGTATAGATCCTACCACCAAGCGTGCTGGGTTTTGTTGAATATTACACCACGCGTCTGTTCCCAGCGTGCCGTAAGGAAGTATTATATTGTAGCCCGTCCGCACACGGAGGAAGATTGACTTTTGTTGTTTTACCTCATGATGTCACTTAAGTCGTTTACCAACCGGGCTAATTATTGTAATATTTAGCCGTTTATTGAAATTGGTTCATTATTAGGTTGCGGTTTTGGCCAAATTATGATAATTATGATGATTAGTAAATGTATGTACTATTAATTGCCATTACAATTATAATTAATTGGATTATTAATTGACAGTTTATGTTGTATTTGACTGCTTTGTTGGTCTAGTGGCAAGTGCGACTGCTGAGCGTGAGATCCTGAGTTCGATCCCCAGGTCATCATCATCCTCACCCTCATCACCCACGGGAAGAGATGGGGTAGTGCTATTCTTTAAGTCCAGCACTACACGAGACAAACGCGCCAAAAGAATATAAATCTTCTTCATAGCAGGGCAGCGCGGTACATTGCGTTGCATTGGGTAGAGTCAGCACGTCGTTACGACGCACTCGACGTGTCCTAGCAGCTGCTTTGTAATACAGTCTTTATAGTATTTGATGAGTAAGGTTAAATTCAAATGTCAGCCGCAGTCAAACCGCCAAAAACAAAGTATACGCGTAGCTCTGGTAAACGCACTGCTCACGTAGGCCACTAGTATAGAAGACACATCGTATGTAAGGGTACCTTTCCACCAGAGATGTGCTATGCAGCTATGCTGCGAAACTGTAAAAGTTAATGTACGAAACTATGTGACCGTTTCCACTGATGCTTAGCTATGCAGCGGAGCTAGTAAGATGTTCTATGAAAATGCGCCGCTGCAAGGTAGCTGTGCGAGGAGGCAGCTCGAGCTATGCGACGTATCGACAATAGGGAAGGCATCTGCACATGGCTACACCACTCGCGACCATCCATAGCACGCATCCACAGCACCCATCCTTCCATATAAAAAACGTAGCTTAGTTAAAACAGTTTCCACCAGTGCTACGCTATGTGGACCAATGAATATGATTGGTGGATATCAAACGCGTCCATAGCAACGTTGCGTAGCACAACCCTGGTGAAAATGCACCCTTTTCTTGCGACGCGATGCTCGACGCAATACAACGCACTACGTTTCCCAGCTAGGATGACAGGTAACTTCGAAAAGTTTTTATACTCACCAAATATCTGCATATTGGTTATGTTCTTTAAAATGGGCAGGTGCATAGTACTTTCAACCGGCGTGCGTGTATGACAAGATGTATGAACGAGGACGAAGCGAAAGGAGTATGTAAGGATCGTAGCATGTGGCGTTCTGCAGTTTCTGCTTACCCCCATGAGAAAAAGGCGTGAGTTTATGTATGTATATCAAGGCAAGGAAACCTTAGAGCCTATGCATACGACGTCTTTTCTACGCGCCATCGACGCGCGTTCCCGTCAAACTTCATACTTAGTGTGCGTCCTGAGTGACGACACACCGCGCAGGCGGAATGAACGGTGTATTAAATAAATGTTCGAAACGTTTGAATTTTGATATTGACATTATTCAAATACTTACTTTCAAATACTTTATTCAATAAACTTACATAATAATATTACATTTGGTACTAGCTTCCACACTAGGATTCCCTGTGTCGTGGAGGCTAGCCGAAACTAATAGATACACATATACTAAACATATAACAGGCTACAAAAGGCCATAGATAAATACCTTAAAGACTAACATACATATCAAAATAAATTCATACATATTAAATACTAGCTGTGCCCGCGACTCCGTCCGCGTGGAAGTCGGAAAACAACATTGTGTCGCAGCAACTAAATAATCAATTTATTAAAATAATAGTTAAAGGTGTCCCACTAAGACACTTACATCTTTTGAACCATTTCTTTATGTAGAGTTTCAGCTCCTCTTGATTGACCGTAAAGATTCATAAAACCGTAATACTAAAAACGTGTTGCTTATTTCTATACATTTCCTTGCTAAAATGGATTATAATTGAATATTGATACTTTTATTGAAGATGTAACAAAACCATATCGCGATACAAAAATAGCTACAACGCCGTCTTGTTACAATCTGCGAACT
This sequence comes from Amphipyra tragopoginis, assembly GCA_905220435.1. Taxonomy (NCBI): domain Eukaryota; kingdom Metazoa; phylum Arthropoda; class Insecta; order Lepidoptera; family Noctuidae; genus Amphipyra; species Amphipyra tragopoginis. The sequence continues at coordinate 4,943,474 of HG992017.1, forward strand.
AAATTATGATTTCATTCGAGGTGTGGTAGGTATAGAAAAGAAATTTAAATATTTAAAAAAAATACTTATAGAAGACTTCATTTAATTTTAATAAGGTATAAATAGGTAGGTACTGCTTTCAAAAAGTCTGATCTGGAAATCGAACCAACACAAACGCTAAAAAACATCATCTATATTTTTATTTCACCAATCGATATGATCAATAATACGGATCAAATCGCTCCAATAAACATAGTGCCTGAAATTGATGGAAGACCATAAAAACTAACATTAAGTACCTACCTAACTTAGGTACATTTCAATTCAAACACTTATTTGTTGTTACTTCTTATTTCTTGCACTTCCTTCAATTTAAGACAGTGTGTTTGTTGGAGAGATTTGATCCTTATTATTGACCTTATAGATATCTTTCAACAGGTGCCATAATATAATACCGGATGGTACGTAAAGCTTTGTCAGTTCGATTTTTTGGAATTCGGGATAGATCTATTGATCTTGTAAATTCATACTTGTCGAATCGGGAACAAAGAGTGGCTATTGATAAAGCCACTTCTGCAGGCTCACTAGTTAAAATGGGAGTACCTCAGGGATCGATTCTGGGCCCATTTCTGTTTCTTGTTTATATAAATGACCTTCCACACACCATAAATGATAAAATGTGTAACATAGTCCTATTTGCTGACGACACATCACTTATATTTAAAGTAAATAGGAAAGATAGGGATCTTGTAGAACCCAATCATACTCTTAATTTGATATCTAATTGGTTTTCTACTAATAATCTTCTTTTAAATGCAAAAAAAACCAAATGTATTAGGTTTTCTACACTAAATGTATCGCATGTAGGTGCAAATGTAAAACTTGATGATAAAGTCTTAGATCTGGTTCCCTCAACGACCTTTCTGGGTGTAACAGTAGACTCTAAACTGCAATGGGGGCCCCATATACAGGCACTTGCAAGTAAACTGAGTTCTGCTGCTTATGCCGTTAGGAAAATACGACAGATGACAGATGTGCCTACGGCTAGGTTAGTGTATTTTGCTTACTTTCACAGCATTATGTCCTATGGCATTTTACTGTGGGGATCGGCTGCTGATGTTGAAACTATTTTTATATTACAGAAAAGAGCAGTCCGAGCTATTTATAATCTAGGCTGCCGTGAGTCGCTCCGGGAAATATTCAAAGAGATAAATATACTAACCTTACCATCCTTATATATATTTAGTAACATTATGTACATTCGGAAAAACATTGCCCAGTATAATAAGAAGAGTGACAACCACAACCTTAATACTCGCAATAAGGACAAGCTTGCAGTACCTGGTTTTAGACTTAGAAAAACCAGTAAGTCGTTTATGGGAAACAGTGTTAGATGCTACAATAAAATTCCACTAAGTGTCACTGATTTACCAGATACAAAGTTTAAATTATATATCAAACGCGTACTAATGTCTAAAGCATATTATAGCCTTAATCAGTACATCGAAGATAAAGATGTCTGGCATACGATTCCTTCCTGCACACTGCGACCCTCTGGCACCGTCTAACTGAACAAACGGATATTATTCAAATGCTTACTTATTGTAATTAATTTTATTTTATTGACTCAATAAGTATGTCATTTTATCTTAGTTTTTTTATTCTAATGTTTCCAATTTTGATTGTTTTTTTTTCTTGACATTTAATTTATTTATTGCTAATATTTGGTTATATTAGTTTGACATTGAATCGCAATTATTAATGTTATTCTATTCTATTATTATTTCTACAAAAGGCTGTAAAATGTGAGGACCATGCAGCGTATAGTGTTACACTTTCATTATTAATATTTGGCTGCCTATTGTCTATCGGTATGAGTCTGTCATGCTCACTAAAATGTCTCGCTGATGGTGGCGTTGTGCATCGGGTCGTTGAGTTCCCTGCAACATGGTTGAGCTGAGCGACGCCGATGCATGCGTCATGCTCGTGAACGGGTGCTGTCTGTTGGGACTGGTCAGCTCGTAACTGATATGGCAATCATTTTAAAAGGCTAACTTTCTCATTGCTTTTCATGTTGTTAACTGCATGTACATTATTCTGCATTGTTCTCACATTACTACAATGAAAATTGTCAAACCATTTACTTTTTTTAAAAGAGTGTCTATGGAGTTTCTTGCCGGTTCTTCTCCAAAGGACCTACTACTTGGAACCGAGCCCCTAGTGTTGACCTTTTGAAAGCACCAGGGATCTGGTCTACTTGAAATAAAAACTATTTGACTTTGACTTGACTTTGACTTTGATTCCCGGTTCAGGCAAAAAAATCAGTAAAAGGCAATATTTCTTACTTTAAAAAAAAGTAAAATGAAGTTTCCTTTGAGTGAAATTTGCTATTTTTAATATTTAAAATACTTGCCCTCCATGGCCATGTCTCTGGAACATTACCTAAACTAAAGCTTAAAAAAACTCAATTAAATAAACTTAATAAAACGACGGCGACAGGCTTTGAATAAATCTGACAAAAATGAATAAAATTAAATATAGAAAAACATTCCAAAAAGTGCATTGAGTAGATAGAATGATTACGAAATACTAAATTTCAACGAAAGCACTGAGTGAGCGCTTTCCTTGCAAATAATCATGGCCACCGATTTCAATTTGAATATGGACCTTATTTTCGGCATCAGCATTCCCAAAAAGTATGAACATTCAATGAACAAAAATCCTACTATTAGTCCACATCATGAATTAATTTTATTGTGAACAACAATAAGAAATTGACCTAATAAATTCTAAATAACAATATCTTCGTTTTTTTTTGTAAAAGCTTACATCCTTCTTCATAAGGATAGCATTTCATTAGACCTTTCGTAGACTGAGAATAGGTACCAATTCAACAATGAATATTAGGTAATTTGTGGATTTATTCGTAGTAAAATATTTCCTCACAACATTATTTGATACACGTAACGCCATCTATTGAAAATAATGGTACAAACTAATACATGCTAAGTTCTTCTAGAAAACTTAAAATTCGCATAACTTTTGATTGCGTGAACCGATTGCGATGAAACAAAAAACATATGTTACTTGGAGATAAGCACAATATATGTTTATAAAAGTCAACAGCATTAGGTCATTTGTTTTTACGTGATGCTTGAACAAACAAACAGATAAACAGATAAACAGATAAACAGACAAACAGACAAACAGAAGAAACAAAATACAAAAATGTTAAAAATGGGTTCTTTTGGTTATTTTTTAACACCCCAACCATGTTTTTTCAAAATATTTGCTATGTACACACGGCTACACATCAAGCTATACAAAACCAGTTTATCTTGGCGTCGCTTTGTATTATCTTTTCGCACAAGTAACGGTCAGCTTATACTGGTTTTGCATAGCTTGAAGTGTAGCCGTGTGTACAGATACGCAAAGTCTACAGATTTGATAAATGTATAGAAGATATTGATTATTTGCATATCTTTTGAATGCGTGAACCGATTGCGATGAAACAAAAAAAATATGTTACTTGGAGATAAGTACAATATATGTTTATAAAAGTCAACAGCATTGGGTCAGCTCTTTTTACGTGAGGCTTGCATAAACATGCAAACATATGTTTAATCTTTACTTCCCTAGATGGCGTTGGCGTCGAATTAGATCGCGCTATGGTTTCGTTACCGCGCGATTTATAAGTTCTAGACAAAAATTTCGTAGTTACTTCTAAACCACAATTTTATTATATGTATAGATAACTTAATAGCGCACTATTATTGTACACGTAGTGTCGGCGTCGTGTTGCGCTGCGTGGTATCGCGTAACCTTCCGCGGAAACGACGATACACGACACCCTTCGGCCAAAATTCCTCTTTTAGGAAGGTATCTAGATGTTGAGTTGGAACCTGTACCACAAACGATTTAAAATTCACATGGCGCGACTCCAACTTCTCGACCCTCAAAGTCCAATTGGTCTTGATAGTAATGTACTCCACGATCTCCTCAACCTTCGTGGAGTGATGAAGACGGGACACGTACAGCTGCGTCGAGGGTATAGCGGGTCGCAGCAGCATATTGGGTCCTGTCAATGCGGTACCGCATTTGTTACGAGAACTTGGCTTCCGTTTTCGTTTTTTCTCCACCTTTATGAAGCCTTCTTGGTCTGCATTTCCCCGATTGAGGGATTGATGCGTGATGGACACAATGTTTTGAGCTCTGCTCTTTTGCGCCCCTACGCCTGTGGTGGTCGTTTGCTTTGGCCGCTCATATTGAACGGGAGGTAGTCTAGCGGCTGCTGCGTAAACACGAGGTGTCGACGTACTTAAACCTGACGTCACCTCAGCAACGGCAGAGGTGAGACGAGTGGGGCAAGGTAGGACATTGCTCCTAGTAACGTCGGCCGGTGGCGAGTCCGATTTCGCTGACTTGCAACTCGGCGGCGATGCACTGTCTGCTCCATGACGCATGTTTACGTTGGACGCCTCGGTTGACCCACTTACCGCAATAGTGTTGCGTAAAACCACCATTTCGGTATGAAGTTCACCTATGATGTTTTGTGAAGCCTCCAACTTCAACATCACTTCAGCCAGACTCGCTTTCAGGATTGTTACGTCCTTTAGCAGCCTGGTTACGTCAACAAAAGTTGGCACGTTATCCGGGTCGGTCTCCTTCAGTACCTTAATAATGTTCTGAAGGCTCTTCTCTCCCTTTTCATCCCTCCTACGGGACTGCATTTTGTCGGCTATATCGAGCGACTCGTACAGCAGCACCTGGGATCTGCGAATCTCTGCTTCATTGAAGTATGATGTGCAGATCTGCATAACGCTCACCTCGTCCGAAACGCCCAATTGGTACTGCAGGAACGCCAGGAGCTCACTAACTATGAGTTTCTGGGAACTCATGGTATTGACAACGGCAGCGGCTAATATGCCGCGCCTAGCGCGAATTTAAATAATTCAAGTCGTACAGCGAAACACGTCCGTTTCCGAGCGCGCATTACACACGTATCTTTATATTAAAACCAAAGTAAACTAAACGAAACACTAAATACGCGCGTACGCGTCAACTTTCCCGCGTGCACTAAGGATAGGTATCGATGGTAAAGCCACGGTAAAGCCGCTCCGCAATCCGCAATACGCCCGTAAACATTATCACGTTTTTATGTACGGAGTTTGACGAAAACGCGCGTCAATGGCGCGTAGAAAAGATGTCTTGTGCATTAGCCCTTAAACATCTTCGATTTTCCCTCCAATTTGGTCCGGAATCACACCCTTTTCTAAATAGCATAGGCGTGTTCAACTTGTGGTCAATGGGTCCCGGTTTATTGGCGTGTAGGGTCCGGCTTACAAAATGGTATTAGGAATTTCGGACTCGGTTTTTCGAACCTGTTGACTAGGGTTGCACTTGGATCGATTGGGTTATGGCTGGGTTGTGGTCATTTTGAAAGTAGAAGTTTTCTTGTCACTCTAATGTGTTTGAGGGTTTTGTTCTTCTTCTCTCGTGTCAGCAAGAGCTATACGAAAATAGATCATGCTGTGGTGAAAAGATTAGCCAGTCAGCAAGGTTGGTAACGGGGCTGACTGCCCAGGGTGCGCCGGACGTACTTAAGTATCGTCACTCGTGGAGGCTCTTTTCATGCACCCCCAGAGAGGGTTTTGTTAAAGTTTGATATCACATAGTTTTAGAGTAATGTTACTTGTTATTCAGAACACTGCCTCTCTGCAGACTGCCTCGTTTGTTTAGTGTTCGCAAGCGAGTCTGCTGACCGTGAGGTCCTGGGTTCGATTCCCAGGTCGGGCAAAGTTTTATTCCCCCTTATTGCAAAAGATGGTTTAAACCAAGACTAAGGTAAACCCAGGTTTAAAATATACCCATCACTTAAGTCATATAACAAAATGAGACGGGGCTATTTTAAAACCAGGGTTTTTCTTAGACCATCTTTTGTAATAAGGTGGATGGAGTTTTTCCGCGTGGAATTTCTCAGTAGCAGTTCGTAGACTGGATTTGTGTTCGGTTGATGGCAGTAGGCTCTTCCCCTATTCATCATCATCATTCAGCCGAATAACGTCCACTGCTGGACATAGGCCTCCCCCAAACAATGTTGGGAGGGTTTGCCTAAATCGCCACGCTTGGCAGGCGGGTTGGCGATCGCAGTATGGTTGTTAAAGTACTCAGAGAACGCTGCTGCCCATCCTCTAGTAAATCCCTTCGTCGCCTTTTACTACACCCATGGGAACAGATGGGGTTGTGCTATTCTTTACGTCCGGTTCCACACGGACCCTTTTAAGTGGGACTTAAGCATAATGGTGAAATAAAGGTGTATTATACACCTCTGCCCAATCCTTTGGGGTATACAGGCGTGATTTTATGTTATGTTATTCAGAATAGACTAGCTTTTGCCAGCAGCTTCGCTTGCATGAAATTTTGAACCCGTTAAGTTACGATTTTCTATGCAAACTTTCATCCCCTATTTAACTCCCTTAGGGCTTGATTTTCGAAAAATACTTCCTTTTTCCTTGTCTACATTATAAAGGGAACCTCTGTGCAAAATTTCAGCTTTCTAGGTCCAAGGGTTTGGGCTGGGTGTTGATGAGTCAGTCAATCAGTCAGTCAGGACATTTCTTTTTATTTATATATAATAATATAGATATAGATGGATCAATTCTTTATCTACATCATAAGAAACCATAAGGAGAGTACATTTTTTTAAATTTTTTGTATAGCAAAGAAGCCTTAATTCACTAAATGAACTAGGAGAATCTACATCCCAGGTTCGACTCCAAGGTTTGAAATTCTATACTTTCGCAACTTGCTGCATCGTACACGTTGAATCGACGTAGTAAACAATCTGTACGACTAGCACAAGTATTGTGACGTATAGTAAAGCAAACGTAACGCTAATGTGAGTGAATTTTAAAATGGAAATATTTGTTTCGCACATAATATTTAATTGAATTGAAAACTTTATTCATATCCATGTATAATACGAATTGTGCTTGTCGCATAAATTTAAACCAAAATGCTATAGGATAGTTGTATTTTCGATTCAAAATTCATTCATATTAACGGGGAGCCTGCCGTTTTGCCAAAATTATTTTAACCAAATTTCACTACCCAAACGCATTTTAGCAACCTTTTTTATACCAATGCAACATTTGGAATGATTTTAGTACGCACATTTTCATTAGGTCAATTTTTTACTCGGCAGAATATTACCAAGGATAATATCATTAAGGCATTTGGTCTTTAATCAAATGATTTATTACAGCAAACAATCTTTAGACAATAAACATTTAGTCAACGCTTATATCTTTTTTTAAATCGAAACATCTAGGTTAGGTTATATAAATATTTTGTATTATTTATATATTTTTATATTGTTTATAGAAATGTGACCACACAACGTCAGAAACATATTTTTCATTTTGCGTAAAATATGTTATACCAACTGAAATATTTGACAACATTAAAATTGGTAAAAGTACTAGTTGGTAAGCAAGTTATTGTTTAAATGTTCACTTGCCAAACATTAGGTTTGCTTTACAATTATTTATGAAGAGTTTATTTGCTAAGTAGTAATTTGGCAAATGAAATTATGCGGAAATTTGTTTGGGAAGCGATAATTTGTCAATTTTTTTCGATGAAACAAGTGTAACCCATATTAACGTTACTACATATATGTCAAAAGATTCATGCTAGGCTTAAAGGATCAAGTTCGCTAGGTCGAAAAACGTTGAGTCGAATCGACGTAGTCATATCTTTATAGCTATTAAATTGCCGATAAAATTATCCGTTATATTGTTTAGCATTATCATAAAGTTTCAAACTGTATCTTTTCTTCCGCAAAGTGTTTTATAAGATGAATCCTCTCTAGGGTTCTTTTAACGAGCTATCGTTAACATTAAACGGTTTCTTCAAAGTTTTTAAAGCTGTTCTTGATTTTTAACGATAAGGTAAAACTTGTAAGAATCTTCTTTGGAACATTGCTGCAAACTCTATTTGAAGGAGTGGTTCAAAAGATATTTATGCCTTAGTGGACTCATCATCATCATCCTATTTTCAAAGTAATATAAGCTAAAGCCGTACTTCAACTACACTACAATCGCCTGAATTGACTCACTCACACAGACACGCACTACAACAAGATCTCTAAGTGAGCTTCGCAATGCAGCCAGTCATGGCTGTCATAGAGTACATTACAAAGAGTATATTATATACAAGGTTAGTCAGAAAGGGGGTAGTAATCCACAGGCCACTTAAAGTATCACTGATGACGGTTTTAAAGCAAGTGTTAAAATTTCAGAATTTGATAATTTTTATTTCCACTTTAAATTATTTTTATTTTAGTTTTTTCAAAAAATCTTCATCCCAGATTTAGTTACGAATTCAGAAAATAAAGCACCCCATTCGTGACCCCAAATATGACCTAAAATGTAACCACCGCTGATCATAGCTGAGGATACATAGACCTAACCGGATTTAATATGTAATTTTTGAACAGCTATTTCTCTTAAACTATTGACTTTTGGAGAAAGTTGTAGAACAAAAGTTACTCATTATTATGGGTACTTTAACACCCTTTCGGATTCGTACCCCCTTTCTGACTAACCTTGTATACTCAGTATACAGTGCGTGTATGTGTGAGTGTGTCAATGCAAGTGATTATAGGTAGTTGAGGTACATACAATAGATGAGGTATATATGAGGTAGACATATAATCTTTATCTTATAAATCTACTGTGCCGTTGCTGTCTCCCACTGCTGAGAAGGATTTTAGGCCTTAGGCCTCCACGCTGGCCTGGTGCCATTTGGCGGACTACGCACAACATCGAGAACTGTTTGGAGCCCTGGCATTCAGGTTTCCTCACGATGTTTTCCTTCACCGTTAACGCAAGATGATAATCAAATTATGATCCGCACATTGTCACGCTTAACGGGTTAAGGGTGGCTTGAGGAGTCAACCCTTAACGAGCATGTGCTCATAAAATCACAATCTAGCAAGAAGCGGAAGCAGTTTAGCAGGAGTGTACTTACATGAGAATATTAAGGAAAACACTTTTAACCATACAATATATATTTGAATAATTATAACAAAGTTAGGCTAGTTTACAGGGCGTGGTTCTTAGACAATACGATACGAGGAGTCCAGGGTCTTCAGGTGTAGTAGGTAGTAATTAACTAGCGGCTGCTGAGGCGCGAGAGAGGACGAAGTTTTTTTTTTTTCTTTTGGACTGCTGTAGGTGGTCCTAGGGGACCCTTACTACGTAACCGGGCAGTTATTGGCGAGACCTGAAGGGTCTCCAGCCAATGAGAGGGAAGTAAAATACCTAACCTAAGCTAACTACTTGTACTACACTAACATCATGACTACCTGCAACAACAGCACTAAGGGCGACCCCTAGTGGGACTCGGACCTCGGCTTAGGGCGTTGCTGGCGTGGACATAGGAAGGGGGGGGGGGGGGAGACAGTTTGATGAGGGCTGAATTATCGGTGTGACTGCGGAGTCTGAAGAGACGACCGGCTCTACGACGGGAGAGCTCGGTGGATCGTGAAGAGGACGAAGTGCAGCGTGCCGGCCCTTTTATAGGCGCACCCCGCTAGTCGCCACCACTGCCACCGTCACACTCGAACTCGTAAACTCACTCCTTCATAGAAGCATAGAACGCAAACGGTCAACCGCTAGGCTAGAACCACTTCTGTCTAAAGTTTGAAATGGAGTATAGTTTGCTTTAGATAAGAATTAATAATGGCAAATAGCTTCCAAAACTTTTAATTATAACCTCTACCAGGGTACCAGGTACCTACTGCATAATATTACCTTTTCAGCAATAAAATAACCATTTTCTCTCGTGACCTGAATAAAAAGACAAAAGCTGTTATATTTTTGACAGAGATTTTGAGAGGTCAATTGAAAAAGCGTGGTAAATTATCTTGATGGAGTCACGTAAATATATTTTATTGAATTATATTGTTTTTATCTTGACCTATTTTGGTAGTATTATTCGCTAAACGTTTTATTTAGTCTTGCTTGTATATAAAGAGTACCGGTAAAATAGGACTATTTGAAAACCACGGGCCTAATTGGCAAGAACATGTTATAGGATTTTTCGACATCTTTTTTAAACTATCTTCAGTTTCACATACAATAACATTGAAATCGTAAGAACATAGCACCTTTAGCTATAGGTAATGGTTTAAGAAGCTCATTTTTTCAATAGGCATGTTGACAGCATCAATAAATTGCAAATCTAATTAGTCCGCCAGTTAGAGTTTTGAAAAATAATGGAGACGTATTTTTTAATTCTATGAATATTTGGAAAGATAAAACGCATCAAAACTCAAGAGTGGGGGCTTGTGACGTCAAAAGCAAGTAAAGATTGTACTTGCTTGTGACGTTTTGCCAATTTTAAAAGTGTCGCATCTTCGTCAATTTTGGTTTACGTTACAAAAGAAAAAATACGGGTCAAATATTTTTTGATAATCTAACTGACGGACTAATTAGATTTTTTCAGTCAAATACCCTATTAGCCCCTTGATTTCCAAATAAGCCCATTTTACGGTATGCTTCGTACTACAACATTTTTGAAAATTGTTAAACCGTGTATCATTATGGTGAGCTAAGTATTAAGATTTGTCTAGGAACAAAGATAAATATTTTTTTATATTTTCTTGGAGCAGAGGCAAAGCCCGGAATTTGTGTGTGGTCGCAAACGCGAGTTTTTAGCGTGAGGTCCTAGGTTTGATCCCCAAGTGTTATTGGGTTTTTTCGTATGGAATTTGTGAGTAGCATCTCAGAGTCGGGATTTGTGCCCGGTTGATGGCAATAGGCTCGCTCATACACGGGACTTAAACATAACTGCGAAATGAGGATGTACTATACATCTCTGCCCTACCCTTTGGGGAATACTGGCGTGATGTTAAGTTTTGTGGTTCTAACCTTAATCAGGCACAGGAAACTATTTTCCCACCAAGTTTTTTGGAATACGTCGCGATCGCGGTCTTCTTTCTTATATTTTTATTTTTAAACCTGGCAAAATAACATTTTTTTACTATTTTTTAGAATAAAAAATAAAAATGATATACAGGCTGTTAACGAATTCGTGTAATTCCTTCAAACCGCGTGATCTACTGGTGACACTGATTGACCCTGCATAGGTTTTTTTAGAATGAAAAAAAAAGTTTTCAAAAAATGGACCATGGTATTCTGTATTTGAGTAATTTTAGCGTCCCAAGTTAACTGACTGCGTGAAGCGATATCGCGCTAGTCGTGCCCGTCAGCTGTGTCGCTGTGCCTTCAGTAATTTATGCATGGCATCGAAATTTTCTAGCTTATAAAAAAAAAATTGGGAAAAAAAAAGTTTATTTTTATTTTCAATCAATCTAAATCCCGTGCGGGGTTAATCTATACCATTAATAGATCATGTGGTTTGAAGGAATTACACGAATTCGTTAAAATTCTGTACGTAAAAAAAAAAAAATTTTTAACCCTTTATTTTTTATTAAAAAATGCCAAATTGTTTGTTATTTACTTTTCTTAAAACTGCATGCCCGATTAAGGGTTATGTTGAAGATAGTGTCTTCTATAATCCAGAGTTTCAGACACGTCGTAAGGAAGGCACTAGTCACTGAAAATTTTAAACATAATTTTGAACTTAATTCACTGCGGTCTAGTCGGAATAAAATCTTAACTTAGATTACATTTTCTTCAAAGAATCAGACTTTAAATTAAAATTTCCGTTTCACGAAATTTAAGTTCTTTACCTTTCCAATTGTGGGTAGTCTGTTAAAATCATATAATTTAAGTTAGACGTACTAATATTATTAGGTTTTAGTAAGAAAAATTCAATTTTCTTTACCTTACAAATAATTCGTGCTAGATTTTTTGTTATAATATTTTTGTTCTTTTCTTTTAATGCTTCAAAGGAAAGTACAATATTGGATAAATAGAAGTGAAAAATTACTTTTAAATAGACCTCCTTTGTAGGCTACGTTTTAGTGTCGTTTTTGTATCCCTTCAGATGCTGATTTGATAAATCCGTACTAATATTATAAACTAGGTTTTGCCCGCGGCTACGTTCGCGTTAATTTACAATAAAAAAAACTCTTAACACACTACTAAAGTTTCTATAATAATGTAATTCAATCATTATTCAAAGACACGTGGCGCCATCTATTATCGTTATTGTTGTTTTCCTCGGGAACAGTACTTTTTTCGGGATAAAAGGTACCCTATGACCGTTTCTGTACAACTGAGAACGTATATGAAAAATTTCAGCATGATCGGTTCAGTGGTCTAGGCGTGAAAAGGTAACAAACAAACAAACTTACTTTCGCATTTATAATATTAGTTAGGATGCGAAAATGGTGTCCTATCTTATGCCATAAACACGACCAAAGTCCCGTCCTGAACATTAGTCTGATTCTACACGATGATGATAAATGAATAACTAATCACGCACCACAGCTTCCTAGATGTGCTAGATGGCTTTATGAACACACTTAGGAGCTATTAGAGATGTTGTGTATGTACATATTGTAATAGTGGTTAAGCTGTCAAAGGCTCTATGTACTTCGAGTACAAACAATGTTACCTGTTAGATGTAGGTTGTCAGTTGTGTGTAATGGAGGGTTTGCACTAAACCAACGGAGGCCAGCGAAAGCAAGCAAACGTTCGTTATTCGTTCAATTTGACCAAACTTAGATAGAACCACGAAATAGAAATAAAAACCGGCCAAGTGCGAGTCGGACTAGCGCACGAAGAGTTCCGTACCATCACTATATAGTATAAAACAAAGTCGCTTCCCGCTGTCTGTCCGTATGTACGCTTAGATCTTTAAAACTACGCAACGGATTTTGATGCGGTTTTTTTTAGTAGATAGAGTGATTCAAGAGGAAGGTTTTAAGCTATAGAACGTACACGTGCGAAGCCGGGGCGGGTCGCTAGTTAGCTATAAAAACGGCAAGAAAATCACGTTTATTGTATGGGAGCCTCCTTGAATATTTATTTTATTCTATTTTTTTAGTATTTGTTGTTATTTCGGCAACAGAAATACATCAACTGTGAAATTTTCAACTGTCTAACTATCACTGTTCATGAGAAACAGCCTGGTGACAGACGGACAGACGGACGGACAGCGGAGTCTTAGTAATAGGGTCCCGTTTTACCCTTTGGGTACGGAACCCTGAATACGTAATAAAATTCACCGAAAAAGATTCTTATAAAATTTTGTATGTACAGCAAATAAGAACAACAATAATCAGAATATCCTCATACATCTCGCACACAAAATAGTGGTACATCCTGAACGATGCTCGTTGTAAATTTTACGTTTGTTCACGTAAATAACGTTTCGGGAGCTGAGTGAGAACAAAACAATCGTGTCACTGAGAACAAGAGTGTTGCACGAATACGGACGGATGAGTTCTGCTTACGACCGAGAGTAGCTCCACTATACAGTATGTATAAGGACAGAAGATGTAGTGCACCTATTGACGGAGTGTGTCAGATTTCAGTCTGCAAGAGAGGAATTAATGATAGAACTCGAGACAAATACATAGGTATGATGTTGGGATGTTCCATCATAATTTATCGATACCTAACTCCAGGGCAGCTCATCTATATCTATACTAATATTATAAAGAGGTAGAATTTGTTTGTTTGTTTGTTTGTATGTAGGAGGTAATCTCCGAAATTACTCATCCGATTTCAAAAATTCTTTCACCAATAGGAAGCTACGTTATCCCTGAGTGCTATAGGCTATATTTTGGGATCAAAAAATTAGGGATCCGTAAATTAACGGGAGCGAAGCCGCGAGCAAAAGCTAGTAGTTTAATAAGGTTCGTGTTGTTGCGTTTTACAATACAAGGTTAGACAGAAAGGGGGTACTAATCCAAAAGGGTGTTAAAGTACACATAATAATGAGTAACTTTTGTTCTACAACTTTTCCCAAAAGTCAATAGTTTAAGAGAAACAGTTGTTCAAAAATCTCGAAAAAAAATCTCTAAAATCTGTCTATCCCCAGTTATGATCAGCTGTGTTTACATTTTAGGTCATATTTGGGGTCATGAATTAGAAGCACCATTTTCTAAATTTGTAACTAAAGCAGGGATGAAGAATTTTTGAAAAAACTAAAATATAAAACATTTTATTTGAAAAAAAATATATCGATTTTTGAAATTTTAACACTTGCTTTCAAACAGTCATCAGCGGTACTATAAGTGGGCTTTGGATTAGTACCCCCTTTCCGACTAACCTTGTATAGTGTTACTGTATACTTAGTACTTATAAGGTCCGATGGGACTGCCATGTACATTTGTATAAAAGTCCCTAAATGAAATAAAGAGAAAACAAAATGTATAGGGACGGATAAAATAAAATCTGATATTTTTTTGCTTTTTAATATTTATATTTTGATCTGTTACGAATTTAAAGGAACGCCCTCCGTTCCCTTTAAACCCGTAATAGATTAAAATAAAAATATAAAAACAAGCAACAAATATCAGCAAATAAATAAAAACAATTCGGAACGGCCTGTTTAAAACCAAAACAGTAGCTTAGGTAGGTTAAATGTGATGTTGCCGTGTTTTCCACATTGATAGACGAGTACAGATGTACAGTAAACGTTGCTTTTACGTTTTTTTTTTTTTGCCTTTTTTCGATATTCTTGTCGCGATATTCGTGTTCGCTCATGCGTAGGACGGCTTTACAATAACTCAAATTTCCTGATTTCTATAGTAGACATGTGCAGTTAAAGTATTTACCTAGACAAAACAACATCAACTGAATATTTGTGCAAAAAAAAACAGTTTAAAGATGAAGCTTCTAATAAAAATTGTTAGTATCTGTATACAAATCACACATAGTAACTTTTTAACAAATTATTTCCTTTTCGCACGCAGAAGCCCCCCGAAAATACATTCATGTTATCTGATTTCTCAACAGAAACGGCGATGTCAAACTGTTGCCGCCATAGCAAACAAAGGATGCTTATAATCCCAGATTAGGGAGTGTCAACTGTGTACTCACAGCCACACTGACTTCATTGCATGTACTGTTACACCTTACATGAGATTATCTTCGATTTAAGCTAAAACGGAAAAGGTTGTGTTCCGAAATTGTAATTTTTTTGAAGTTAGTCATCACATCTTTCTGGAATGTTCCTCATTTGAACATAAACTATATTAAAATAGTTTTTAAAATTGTTAATATCATTTGACAAAAATTTAAAGGAGTATGGTTAGGTGGTTTGGTCATGTTGAAAGAACGATTGAACGGCGATTAACAAAAGGAGTTTATTAGGCGGATGTCAGAGGAAACTCCAGTAGAAGACGCCCTAGAAGGACATACATCGACGTTATTGGTGATGTTCTTCAAAAAGGACAGGTGCGTAGTACTCTCAACCGGCGTGCGTGTATGACAAGATGTATGACCGTAGACGATGCGAAAGGAGTACGTAAGTATCGTAGTGTTACAGTTTAGTTTAGTTACAGTTTCTGCCTCATGTATGTATTATTTCAAAATATACTCACAACAAAAGCATTATATTAATGTCACGGGTCTCTTATAAGGCCTTACTCAACCACTACTTTAAAAAAAAAAAAAACGTTGATCGGACAATACAGATTTTCATCAAATAATTATGATATAGTGTTAAATGGAGCAAACCACCCACCAACGTCTACAATTCTAAATCCATTTTGCTTCCCGTGTCTTGTAAATAAACAGACAGCGAGTTCTCGTGATGACACGGCGCGTTCGTGTCAAGATCGTGGCAGATCGGTTAAGTTCGTACATCTTCGGCTGGTGGTTTTGACAAGCGGGCTCGAAAGTGATACGCACAAGTGGAATCAAGTGGAATAGAGCTTTTTGTTATTACAATTTAGTAATTAGGTCATAATTGCTTTTGTTTTGAAGTTTTTATCCTAAAGAAAACTGATAATTCAGGTTATTTCGTCATAAACTATGCAGCATGGTTAGTCACTTTAAATACTAAAACCATGAACTCTGTCCAAACTTCTGTACAACGTTTCATAAGGGACAAATATTCAATACAAAATAATCAATTTTGCTTAACAAAATGTATGGAACAGTAAGTAGTTTTATTTTTCACGAATTCAATATTTGGTTCGTATTTAAATTTATCTTATGAATTCGTACTTCACTTCAAAATTATCACTATTTTTAGGGTTCCTTACCCAAAGAGTAAAACGTGACCCTATTACTAAGACTCCGCTGTCCGTCCGTCTGTCACCAGGCTGTATCTCATGAACCGTGATAGTTAGACAGTTGAAATTTTCACGGATGACGTATACCTGTTGCCGCTATAACAACAAATACCAAAAAACAGAATAAAATAAATATTTAAGGGGGCTCCCATACAAAAAACGTGTTTTTTTTGCCGTTTTTATAGATAATGGTACGGAACCCTACGTGCGCGAGCCCGACGCGCACTTGACCGGTTTTTTTTGCTATACTTATTTCGATGCTTTTCTTTTTAACCCAAATGTTGACTGGTAGAGAATGCCTTATGGCATTAAGTCCGCCTTAGTGCATCCTAATCCTAACTTCCTAACTAATATTATAAATGCGAAAGTAAGTGTCTTTGTTTTACCTTTTTACCTTTTCACGCCTAAACCACTGAACCGATCATCCTGAAATTTTGCATATACGTTGTCAGGTGTACAGAAACGGACATAGGGTACCTTTCATCCCGAAAAAAGTACTATTCCCGAGGAAAACAACAATAACGTTCTTATGATAATAGATGGCGCCACGTGTCGAATCATGATTGAATTATATTATTATAGAAACTTTAGTAGTGTGTTAAGAGTTTTTTAACGCGAGCGAAGTTAGCAGAAGTAGGTATAAATAAATATATTTGCAGAATACAAAGTCAAATCCTATATAAAATGTCATAAAATCAATAAGGTGAACTCGTATGTGACTTGTAATCACATAAAAATGGAGACGACAACTGCGTCCTATGATATTGCGACAAAACAATATAATAGGGGCGCCTCGTAAAAATAACATAAAAATAAATGATTTCCTTTATTCAATACAGTTTCACCTTACGTCCCGAGAAGGATTTTATGGTAAAAAATAACAGAATCCGATACTTCGATTTGTATTCCCCTTACCGCTAGGGGTATCCGTTGTTTTTTACATTCTGCCTCCCCCCTAATACGATGGCGAGATACTTTTAAGTTATAAGTGAAAGCGGTGAGCGTTTAAATCGGTTTCGTTCGAAACTTAAATCTTTGAGAAACACGGGTTAGGGACTCCTAACAGCTTTGTACTATGAATAAATCGATTTTGATTCGAATTGATTCGAACTCGAATTGAAAGTAGCGACACTTTTCAATATTAGTTAGTTTCAATTCGAACATCAGCACTGTAAAGTGCATATGCGTCTCTCCGCAGACCATTTTTTTTTTTTTCGGGGTGGAAATCCTCATGGATGTGTAAATGACACAACAATATAATCGTTCAGGGGTGATTCTATCATTACAGTTTTAGCTAATATCGGTATGTCAGGATTGCGAGCAAGGTAAACACAGTAAATAAAACCAACATAGACTCTCCACCACTGAGAGTACTTGTATTTGGGTTAATATTAGTAACATTAACTAGATCACAGTATATTACTTTACACAATTATTACAAGATCATAAAATAAGGACAAGCTAATCAGATATAAAAGGTCAGACTTCTTCAGCTGTTCAACACGGAATGCTCCCGCTTCGTCGAATGACCGCCGCCTTTATAACCTCGGGTGGGCCGATCCATATCGACGACTACCCTCTCTTGTCAACATTGCCCAGTGCTACCCGCTACCGATAACACGGCCCTCCTGCAAAACACACGTCCTCGTGTGTTGGTGGTTGGTGGTTGACGCACCATCAACCCCATCGTCAAGATTGTACATCAAGGCCTGACTTCAGTGACACCTCTGGACCTTAAACAGAAACAAATAATACAGTACACATCTCGGCCACACCTGATCACTCATCTTTGACCTCGTCATGTTACTCATGTCTTTGACCAAAGTAAAATGAAGAGCATCCAAAGAATGTTTGAATCGATTAGAGCTTGTTATCCCATCGACGGCCAACAAGCTCATCACCCATGACTAACTTCTCGTATCAACATCTTACAAACATCCACACATTAGATTTCCAACATTTTCATAAAATACTATCTCAGATGCCTATTAGACAGTTCTACTTTGGTTAAACATCAAATTTTAGTTATTCAATAAATCATAATAGGTACATAAACACACAATCTCATCATACACAAATTCATAAAATCATTTAAATACATTTACAATATTTTTCAGGGCTAAATATCTCATTATAGTTTTTCACAAATTCATAATACACACTTAAAATATTTCTTGGTTAAATATTTCAACGATTCACAAAGCCATAATACATACACACTTAAAATATTTCATTCGTAAAAATCTCATAATTATTCACAAAATCAGAACATAATATCTCAATAATTTACAAACTCATAGTACATTAACACTTAAAATATTCCATGATTATATATCTCAATTATTCACAATTCATTGTACCAGCATATAAACACTTTAAACTCATAGTACGTTAAACACTTAAAATATTTCAAGATTAAATACCTATCTCATTATTCATAAACTCATAGTACATAACAACGATTAAAATAATTCACGATTCATTATCTCATTATTATTCACAAAATCCTACATTCTTAAATATCTCAATTCTTCACAAAATCATAAAACAAACATCCTAAATGTTTCATGGTTAAATATCTTTAAATCTTTAATCATTATTCACAGTATCATAGTACATAATTATAAACACTTAAAATATTATCTCAATTATTCCCAAAATCATAATACTTAAATTAATAACCTTTAAAACTTTTCATGATCAAAATAATATTTCAATTATTCACAAACTCTTATTACAAAACTGACATGATGTTTTAAACATAACATTTCTATATTGCGCTAATAATCCAACCTTTTTACAACAATACAATACATATTAAACACATCTTTAACGAAAATAAGTCAAATTATTTTTTATTTAAAATAAATTTGACAAATTAATCTTTAACGGAAGTCATCATAGTAATTATCATCAATAATAAATACAATTTCCTGTTTTCGTCTACAAAAAATACATTTTAAACCATAAGTAATAATAACAAACTACTTTTTAATTTCAATAAACTATTTTGTACCATTCTACAACAAGAATTATAACAAAACCAATCAAAACAAATATCAATATTTTCAAAACTTTTTCAAAACATTAATTCAAAACAGAATCTCATTTTCACTGCATTTTCATTTATCAATTAATAGCATCACCCGCCTTGGATTTAGCCAACTCATTTGGCATCACCCGCCTGGGATCCTGCTTTATCAACATGGCATCACCCGCCTTGGATCTAGCCATATCATGGCATATCCCGCCTTGGATTTAGCCCTATAACAATTGCTTCGCCACGTTAGAGTTTCAGTTTTCCCCAGGCGAAGCCTTTGGCCAACCCCGGCTGGCCAAACCGGGCGGTGCCAAAGATCAACCCTGGTTGCATCTCACCACAAACTCTAATACGACTTGCAATGTATTTTCCTACACGAATAAATACAGATGCCGTATTTATTTTCCACGAATAAATACAGATACCATCATATTTATTTTATACTAATAAACACAGATATCATCTCATTTATTTTACACGGATAAATACAGATAACATCTCTTTTATTTTACATGAATAAGCAAAGATATCATTTAATATTTATTTTACACGAATAAATAACCTCTCATATTATATTTCCTTCATCAAAATTCCTTCACACATAATAAAATGGTTGTGACTCACCGGATTTATCACATTTTCTCATTCTCACACTTCTCACCATTGTAATGTCAATCAAGTTTTTGTCAGTCCGTCTACAGGGGATTTTTACAAAAAAATATTTACATGTGGGTATACAATCATAATGTGGACTGGTTTTTTTCTTGTTCCACTTCTGATGTAAATGACACAACAATATAATCGTTCAGGGGTGATTCTATCATTACAGTTTTAGCTAATATCGGTATGTCAGGATTGCGAGCAAGGTAAACACAGTAAATAAAACCAACATAGACTCTCCACCACTGAGAGTACTTGTATTTGGGTTAATATTAGTAACATTAACTAGATCACAGTATATTACTTTACACAATTATTACAAGATCATAAAATAAGGACAAGCTAATCAGATATAAAAGGTCAGACTTCTTCAGCTGTTCAACACGGAATGCTCCCGCTTCGTCGAATGACCGCCGCCTTTATAACCTCGGGTGGGCCGATCCATATCGACGACTACCCTCTCTTGTCAACATTGCCCAGTGCTACCCGCTACCGATAACAGATGTCCTCCGCCCTGGGGTGGGCGGAGGGGTCTGTCAGACTCTTACTGACTAAAACCACCCCGGTGTTCCATCTCACACCTGCGCCGAGGGTCGCGGGAACTTACGACACTTCCGCAACCCCCGGCTGGTGCCGGCCCGCCGCAGCGGGCCTCCTCGGGTTAGCGGGGGGAGTGAGGTGTTAGACTCCCCCCGCGCCGTCTAAGAGGGGCGCGCTTGGAACACTTCGCGCCGCCGCCTCGGGTCCTGATGTGTGGGGGGCGACAGACTTCCCCAAGTCCGTCGCCTCTGGACTCTCCCTGGTCTCTCCGCAGACCATGACCCATCTTTTGCCCTGCGCCGCATGCGCTGTCACCTGCACGCGTAAGGACTTAATGACTGCGTCAGCGGATGGTGTTTTCGTGGCTAAATTCTGGGCCAAACATTTTTTTTTGCAAAATGTTTATATTTCGATTTGCCATCGATACGCAAAGAAGAAGAATGGCTATACCTTTTTTAGTAGCTACTACACTACAAGGATGAGTTTCAATGTTCAGCAGGGTTAAGATATTAAGAATTAGCCATCGAAAATTATGCTCAAATGTGTTAAAAAGGGAAAATTACATTTACAAAAAAAAGTTCTCAAGTATTCAGAAATAAACCTTTATCTATTCACAATTTCATCGAAAATTCCTTCTGAATCACTGAACACAATCCGCTTATCAGCCGTACGATCTTGCGCAAGGTTTTCGCTCATAACTTGCGCCATAACCAAGAATAGACCCAGTCAATGTTTATAGAGGAAAAACCTCCTCGGAACAACGGTCATCCGGACTGTAAATAAGCCGAACACTGGACCTGAATTGCACTTTCATGTCCCTGACTGGACTTCAGCTTTAAGAGCATATAAAACGTGTTTAGCATCAGAAATTACGTATTTCATTGATTTATTTCTACCCTCATCTTAGAAAAAAACAACGTACTGCTGTTTCTACCCTTGTCTGCTGAACAAATGAGAATTCGAAGCTCTAAAAATTTTACGGCATTTTACGCTTTTTGGTTGTTACTGTTTTATTTCTTCGGTAATTTGGGATTGCCAAAAGAAATCCGTATGCTTAATATTTGAGCGTATGTTAGGCTTATTCGATTGTGTAATATTTACTTGGATGCTTTATACTTAAGGCCTAACCGTCGGAGTCTATCATCATAATCTTCCTGCCCTTATCCTTGTATCCTTCCCAGCTTTTATTTTTCTTCCATACATCTCTATTAGCCGTCATATCAGTAGTCACCCTTTTTCTAGTCATATATCATTTTTTACATTATCCATCCATCGTTTCTTTGGTCTTCCTCTACTCTTATAACCATCCCACATTCATACTCAAATCTTTCCTCACGACATGTTCCTCAGTCCTCCGCATCACATGCGGGCATACCATGGTAACCGGTTTCGGTCTATATTCGAACTAATTGGAGCATTGTAATCTATATAGGTTGATGAGGGATTAATGGAAACTAGACACCTTAATAGATACTGGATCAATGAATATTTAGGCCATCAGATTTGGGACATCGTGTAATAGATTCTTTTTGACCTGATTTTGCTTTGTTCCTGGTCATCATTAATTAATATTCGAACTTCTTCATCGGTCGGCAAAAGCTATACGATAATAGCTCATGCTGTAGTAAAAAGATTTGCCAGTCAGCAAGGTTGGTAGTGGCTCTTTTACTAAAGTTGTTAGGCGTTAGTGTGACTGGTGACTAAATTCCACTTATTAAGAGGCTTAGCTTCAAATAACTGATGCTGATAGTAAGTCCCTCCAAAAAGTGCTGTCTCAAGTGGAAAAATCTGTCAATTAGCTGTTGTAACACACAGAGTCGGGGGAGTTTGCTGCACCGTTTCTTTTTCCTAGCAGAATCATTAGAAAACAGTCGGTGAAGGGTTGGCGAATAGGGGTGCTGTCATGTAGTTGACATTTCAAAAGTGCTAGTTTATTGTATCCACTTATTGCCGATTTCTATGATTTGCTGAGCTAAAGTTAAGACTCTTGTAACTTTATTAATAGTGAAGTAAAGACTCCATAGGTTTGCATACCAGACCCTCCCATACGTAAGTAGCTATTAAAGGTAAAATTAGCTTACGAGTTTCTATGTCAACTTTGGCAATAGGAAATGCTACCAGTGGTAAACGAAACGATTCGTTTTTGGCCATAGAAACTGGCATTAATAAACGATTGTTTCTTCTCTCTTCGTTACATATTACTGATGCAAAATTATCAGTACATGCTGCTACCAACCCCAATGTTGCTACAAAAATAGAAGTGATACAACCAATTCGTAGTCAAGACCACACCAACTATGCTTGTCTACCCTGCCATCAACAGAGCCATCTCATTCCAAGCCAACCATTTCCTTAAACAACACAGCTAAATTCAAGCCTGGTTTAAAACCCGGAGATTTTTCTTACACCTCTTTACCGCAATCTGAGATCAGACGTTTTTTAAACTGTCAGGACCAATTGTAATTCAGAGCGGGCAACGAACAGGTGATGGTAGATACGACGAACCGTTTTAGGTTCGTGTCTCCGTCAAGATCTTACGATATGTATGTGAGGTAGGAATTGGGAAGAATTCTGAGGACAATGCTGATTTTCTGAGCGTGTTATACTTATGTGTTTTTGCTTGTTCTAATTTTGTTATCAAGGTCGTTGTTTGGTTGAGCTGGTGAGATGCTATGCGTATTTTGTTGGGCAGTATTGGCCTTCAAGTTCCTAGCCGAGATTTTATAGTAGGAGGAATACTAAGAGCGTGTCCACATCTCCATGTCCGAACGTCGTCAACGTGGAACGGTGCGGTAACGTGGCACGGTGCGTTGACGTAACGTGCACGTTACCGTATCGTAAAAATGCACGTCAGGATCATTGTTAGATTTATCGTTGACCATGTAGATCCTGAATTTTAATAAGAGAAACAGTAAGGTATGGGTTTAAAGCATCAGAGCACATAGACGGCGACTAACTCGCGGGCGTGGAGAGCGCGGGCGGAGCGCATATACGTGTGCGCTTGCGGCTAGAGGCGGAACGTGTTACGATACGGTAACGTAAATTTGCACGTTACGTCAACGTACCGTGCCGGGTTACCGCACCGTTCCGTGGAGGCCGTAAGGCTTCTACCAAACTTGCTGACTGATTAATCTTTACACTACGGCATGAGCTGTGCCTGCATTCGAATTGCGCATCACACTCGTAATCGGCTTTGATTTTGGCAGGTCAACAATTTTCATAGCAACATGTGTCTTCAATCCAACTTCTCCACAACTATGTACCACGCATTGAATATTGTTTTTGACACATCAACTGTCATGAATGATGTCGGTTACGTTACGCAATGGCCCTGTTGTATAGTGATTAATTATTGTGTCGACACGACAAAACAATAAGAATTATGAAACCTCATGTCCATATAAGGAGTAATTGATCAAAATTCGCTATTCACGTTTTCCAAATATGATTTTTACACTTTTTGTAATTTTTCAAATCATATCCATTTCCTGTCTCAGACTGCACCAAATGTGGCTATTTCTGTACAAGGAATGTTACTAAAATCCTTATTGTTGGTCAAAACAAGTTATTTACTACAAAAAAGTAATACCTACGACTTATAATTTTTTGGTAATTTCAGAAAAATAACCACTTGATCAGACACTCCTCAAATTACTCATTAATCGTACAAGCAAACTTATCATTTAACCTAAATCACTTTAAAAAGCCACATTTCCGTTAACAAAACTCCATTAGAGAACAAAACTCAGACTACCCGCGGTCCGAGGTTAATTAAAATTAGTTAGTTAACTCTAAACTAAACCATGCCCCGCTGAATACACGGCAGTCTAAACACGTGGAAATGTAGTAACCACTTGCCGAAGATATAATGAAAATAGCTTTACAAGTGTTGTTACAAATATTGTTGGGTTGTGGTTTAAGTTAGAGGATATCTTCTTTCCTAAAATTTTCCATAGAAAGAAAATTAATAAAAAAAAACATGTATAACACGCCCAACCGGACGTACAACTTATCTCAAACTCAAAATTCGTTTATTCAAAATAGACTAGAATTACTTAGTTCTTTTTGGACGTTGATATACTGGGGCAGCTGCCATCTGACTTTTCCTTCCTTCCTATGACCTGTTAAATGCCTGTGACATCTATAAACACACATTAGAAATGAAACTAATGCCTAAACATATTTTCAGAAACACTAACCGGTGTTGCCCATTCTATTGAATATTCTTGATGCCTACCGCAAGCAGAACCTCACAGTTTAATCGCGCGCTGCAGAAACTGGAGTCCCACAAAACCATTCTAACAATAACATACATTTTCAAAACTACCCGCCGATATCTCATAGCCCACATCGCAGTCCATGCTACCGCCCCGAGGTACCCGACCGTCCCAGCGTATAATTCGATTTAGATAGATGTTACAAAGACTCCCTGCTAACTTAGCTACGGGTCGCAAAGGCCCCCTAACTAGTTTACCATTACACTGGAAGTGAAAAATGAATAGATAAGTTTTACTCGAGCAGAAACTGTGGATTTCGTGAGGTTTGCAACTTCGCTTTTGTTCGGTTTTTATCTTGGTGGGGATTTTTCTCGTTTTTTTTCTCTTTTGCAGTTGTCTGCACTGGGTTTTGGATTTGTTAGATGATTTGTGGTTTTGAGATGCATCAGCACAGTACTTTAGGGATATGCTTTAATGCTTTGTCTATTTCTATTTACTTAAGTAGTTCTTTTTTATTGTGTAACGTGTGTGACGTTTGGGTAAGTGGTGATGTGAACACATCTGCCTTTAAGGAGGTTCCTTCATCAGACTTTCATTCACTATACAAATTTTCGGATTTCCGGATACCATCGAAAACTTTGTAAATGTGTGCAGGTTTCCTCGCGATGTTATCTTTCACCGTTAACGCAAGTGATAGTAAAATTCTGATCCGCACATGAGATCGAAAAGAAAGTGCGGGCCCGATCGATCCCAGATTCTTCTGCATGGAAAGTTCAACCGTTATGTTATCACTGCTTACAGTTGTTAGATACAGCAAGCCAGTTATTACATTCAGTTCATCATCATCATCATTCAGCCAAAAGACTCCTGAACATAGGCCTTCTCCAAGCATCACCACATCGACCGCTCCTGTGCCACTGGCATTCAGCAGATTTCCGCGACCTTCACCAGGTTATCGGTCTACCGTGTGTCCGGCATCTAGATATACGGGAGTAATAGCATCTATTTTCATCCTAAACCAACCAAAATCGATCAAAATTCAACCAAAATTGATTAGATTTACGAACTCTTTTATCGACCTAACTCTGTTCCAGCTGGCTGGACCTCGGTTGATTGATGAACTCCTTGCTAACTTAGTTAGGGCCGCCAAAGTCAGTAACCGGGTTATCATTACCGTAATAGACTATGTGTGGGTGGACATGCCTCGGTGAGGTAATCCTATTGATATTGGAATATTAGTAGATGTATTTGAGCTGTTGTAGAGTGGTTAGATAATGAGATTGATTGATGTTGATTCATTGATCCTTGCAAGCCTTTTCCCAATTATATTGGGGTCAGTTTCCAGTCTAACCTACTCCCTAAGTCCGTCAACGAAGTTAGTCGTCCGTCCAAAAGTAGCCCAAAACGTAGAAGTGAACAAAACAAGTGTGAAGTTCAACTTTTCGGACGGGCAAAAATACATCGGTAGTAGGGAGGGACAACTGTCAAATTGTGTTGTCACTCATTGTTTGGGGCCCGGAAATAATCGTATGTCCGTAGGTGATAGGGAGTAGGAAACGCTCGTAACTAAGGCCGAAACCACAGACTTCGTGATTAGGGAGTAGACCCCCAGATACGGATACTAAAAATAATAAAAGTAAAATAAATATTAGCCTGTAAACTGTCCCACTGCAGGGCAAAGGCCTCTTCTCATACAGTGAAGGAGCGACCATTGATCACCACGCTTGCTCACTGCGGGTTGGCCATTTCAAACCATTAAAGTCCAGGTTTCCTCACGAAGTTTTCCTTCACCAATGTCAGTGGTGTCTTAGATTAACTAAGAAAGTACATATGACATTGAAAAAGTCACATTGGTACATGCTTGGGTTTGAACCCGCAACCCGTTGCTTAACAAGTGGGTTTGTAACCTCCGGGCCATCACGACATTTTATATATACGGTGACTGGTAATTAGTGACCGATACTTTAACACATGATTGTACTCATGATAACAAACAACTTTCCCAAAGAAACATTTAAAAAACAAAAAAAAAAAAATTGGATATTACGAGCCGCGTCCATTCCGTAACGGTTTACTAATAAATTTTAAATGAAATTAATTAAATTAAAATAATGTTTCTTTGGGAAAGTTGTTTGTTATCATGAGTACAATCATGTGTTAAAGGATCGGTCACTAATTACCAGTCACCCTATACAGGGTGTTAACGAATTCGTGTAATTCCTTAAAGCCACATGATCTACTACGGGTGTAGACAGGCCCCGCACGGGATTTAGCTTGATTAAAAAAAAAAAAAAAACTTTTTTTTTTCATGCGGCTTTGTTTCCGATCGTACTTATCTAAACCACCTAATAAGGTTTCAGTAAAAAAATAAGAATTTTTTTTTTTGCAAAAATAAAATTTTATTTGTGTGAATATTTCGATACCACGCATAAATTAATGAAAGTATGGCGAAACAGCCGTTTCGCCATACTTTCATTATATTGCCAGCCGGCAGGAACGACTAACGCGATATCGCTCTTTGCAGTCAGATAACTCAAGGCTCTAAAAAGACTCAGAAATTGAACGCCAAAAATTTTTTTTGTTTTTTTTTTTTTGGTTCTTTTTTGAAAATTCCCAATTAGTGATAATCTGACACCCACAAACTGGGCAATGCCGATATCCTAGTTAGACCGATTGTCAGACTTTCGGGCTTCTGTCTACCCGTAGCGACTGTCATAGGTATTCTTATGACACCCGGGACCAACGGCTTGACGTGCTCTCTGAGACACAGAGGTCTGGATGTGTAACGAACGGACACCCATCTATGAACCGATAGCAGAAATTCAGCTTAACCTCGCAAATCGTACGATTAATGCAGTTGTTAATTAGCTACGAGCCTGTTGATTTCATTGGTACTTGCTGTAACACAGTTATCTATACTAATATTATAAAGAGGTAGAATTTAATTGTTTGTTTGTATGTAGGAGGTAATCTCCGAAACTACTCATCCGATTTCAAAATTTTTTTCACCAATCGGAAGCTACGTTATCCCTGAGTGCTATAGGCTATATTTTGGGATCAAACATAAGGGATCCGTAAATTAACGCGAGCGAAGCCGCAGGCAAAAGCTAGTCGACGATATTTTAATTGGCTCGCAGATTTAAGGTCACAGCTTATTAGAGCCACTCGGCACCGGACCTGCATCGCCTCGTCGCTCGGCGTTCGTTCGTTGTCAGCAGGTGGTTCACGGGTGGATGACGCGTTATCACCAGTAAACGTCGCGTGGTCAACCAGAGTAGTCGTCGGAGGAGTCCACTCGATGGCAACACGCGGTACACTCGGGACTTGTGCGTTGGCAATGCGCAGCAACGCAAGGCAAGCATGCGAGCAGTCAGTTGTCATTGTCATCGAGTGGTCAACTCGTCGTCCGCGCGTGGACGGCGTACGCCCGAGGCGATCTGGTGACGCTACGGAGTTGATGTAGTGAGCGCACATCTATACAAGTTCATATAAAGAATACTAACTGCACGAGGCGAGGCGATGCGGGTCGGATGCCGGGTGGCTCTAATGAGCTGTGGCCTTAATACCTCCTTTCCGACTAACCTTGTATACTTAATTTATATATCATAGTATTTAAACCTACATACATAAATGTGCTAATGTCCTTATGTATGTAAGTATCCAACTTATACAGCGAAAACTTACTTGTTAAGTTGTCTCGTAAACAAGACTCAGCTCACTCTGCACTTGAGTTAAAACTTTTGTACACGACACGACGCATGTAACTATATACTTATAATCAGCCCAATTCTGTCCCACTGCTGGGCATGGGCGTTTTGTCATCATGAGAAGGGTTGAGGCCGTACATCACGCTGGCCTGGTGCCAATTGGAGAACTTTTTGGAGCCCTCTCAGGTGTGCAGGTTTCCTCACGAAGATTTCCTTAACCGTTAACGCAAGTGCTAATTAAGTTCTGAAACGCACATGAGATTGGTATACGAAACACCGAATGATTGAAACGTCAGAGGTTGGGATCGAACTAAGAACTTATTGCTTGGAAGGACTACACTGGAAAGACTACAAGGATAGTCGGAAAGGAGCACTTAAAGTGTCACTAATGACTGTTTTAACGAAAGGGTTAAAATTAAAAAAATCGAAAGTTTTTATTTCCATACAAAAAGATTATTACTTTAGTTTTATCAAAAAATCTTCATCCCTGCTTTAGCTAAACACGAATGCAGAAAATAGAGCTTATAATCCGTGACCCCAAATGTGACCTAAAATGTAAACAAAGCTGATCATAGCTGAGGATAGAATTTTGAACAGCTATTTCTCATAAACTATTCACTTTTTGGGAAAGTTGTAGAACAAAAAATATTCAATGTTATGGGTATTTTAACACCCTTTCGGATTAGTACTCCCTTTCCGACTAACATTGTATTTTTTATTTATTTACTATGCCTGCGTTTGACCGCCATCTCGCCTGATGTTAAGCGATGGTGCGGTCTACGATGGAGCACGCTTGCTCAGAAGAAACCGATTCCTCGTGACTTGAAGACACCCAGATTGTAGCTGTCGGGGAACACCCACTCGGGCAGCGCATTCCACTGTTTGGCGGTTTTCACAATGAAAGCGGAATCAAAGCGCTTCGTTCGGGTTTTTGGTATATCAACCATGAACCGAAAGACTAGCAACTTTGCGCCGATGCTCAATACTTTGGAGCTTGGTCTAAACAAGGGAGTCGTTGCTGATGAGCTTCTTGGCACGCTTCTCAATGGACTCCAACGCCTCAAGCTGGTATTTGGCTGAGCCATCCCAAAGGTGCGAGCAGTACTCCAATGTGTAATGTGAGGGTAGCTAGCCAGGCTAACTGTATAGATGCTACTATGTCGCGTGCTGGCTTTTGTTGAATCTTACAACACGCGCAACGCAATTCGCAGCGTGCGGCAAGGAAGTTTTATATTCTAGCCCGATCTCACACGGGATAAATTTCACGGGATTTATCTGCGCCGTGTATCCATTGATTTCAATGAAGAGCGCTATGCCAAGATTCATGCAGACATATACAGCGTGTCCCTGGAAGTATGGATCAAATCGAACAGGGGCGTGGGCAAGGTCATTTCAAAACTTATTGTACTTAGTAAAAACTTGAGTAACATTTTTGCCAGACCATAAAAGCCTTTGCAGTAAATGTTTTTTCTTATTGAACACCATGTTTTCTAGCTGCGTAAAAGTATTACCCCAAGAAAGGCCTACTGTTCGCCAAAGTCCTGAAAAAAATGATAGCTCTGATAGTTTTTTTTTTTATGTTTCTCTATGCGAAGTGATTGAAAAAAAAACAATAATTGGTCATAACTTTTAAACCGAAAAAATTGCACCGAGATTTTCAGGGTGAAAAAGTTTGGAAATGACATTGCCCACGCCCCTATTCTATTTGATCCATACACCCAGGGACATCCTGTATAGTATATGCATCGTTTGTGACAGCCTTAACACGCATAACTAAATAACACACTAATTCCTATGTATAACGGTGTACTTCAAAACATAACCACAATACAATACGTCTCAAGTTAAGCAGTTAAATCTAACTTCCAAGTCGCAGACAAGCGTCTTAACTCAGCGTTCAGCGCATACTGCAGATAAAAGTTCTGTTAAAACTTTTGTACACGATACTCGTGCTTTTTTCACCTGCCAACTGGATAATCCTGGGATTTTGTCTCGGAAATAGCATAGCGAGCAGGTGTTGAAATGTTTCGGTCATTTGAATGTGTTTAGTTTTTGCTGTATGGCGACTATTTTGCGAGTATTATTACCCTTTGTTGGGTGCTTTTCCTCAAAATTCATATACCCTTATAGGTCACTTTGTTTTGTCTGTTCGTCAAGACCCTTTTTCTTAGGAAAAGCAAGAGGTTCTGTTTTGCTTAGCCTTTTCGCAACTACGTTGGGGTCAACTTCTAGTCTAACCAGGTGCTTACTCCCCAAGTCCGTCAACGAAGTTAGTCTCCCGTCCGAAAGTAGCCCGAAACGTAGGAGTGAACAAAACAAGTGTCAAGTTCAACTTTTCGGACGGGTAACACATCGGTAGTAGGGACAACTGTAAAATCGTGTTGTCATTCATTCTTAGTTCGGGCCCCGAAATAATCGTGTGTCCGTAGGTGATAGGGAGTAGAAACGCTCGTAACTAAGGCCGAAACCACTGACTTCGTGCTTAGGGAGTAGACCTCCAGATGTGGCTGAACACGAAGTGACTGCCATCAGACCTCCGGAATCCAGTTACTGGGCAATGCCGATAATAGATAATAGGAATGGCAAGAGGTATCGAGTTGAAATAATTATCAAAAACTAGGGTAAACTCTAAATAAAAATCTTGAGTATTTTTGAGAAAGGCGACCATAGGCTGCGTAGAAAAACTTTTTTTGGTAGCTTGTCCTATAATTAACCACATACTACGCTTTGAATTATAGATTGATTGCTTAATACCGTCCGCGAGACCTAAACTGAGCTTTGCATGTGTGTGAGAATGAAACGCGTCCTTTGCTTGGTTTTGAACCGGATTAATATACTGCTTTTTGGCAATCGATTCTATGTGCACTCACACACATGCAAAGCTCAGCTTACGCCTCGCCTCGTCTAGGTAGTTAAGTTAGTGGATGTCAGAAAAATGTCTGATCGAAGAATCAAACACGTGAGTCCTTGGCAGCCATGCTTACTAGCGTAACCAATAAGGCAATTCCTTCACAGATACAGTTTTTTTATTTGAGTTGACGCAAAGCGTCTTCCTTTAAAATATTTCTTTGTACCTAGAAAGTGTATCAATCGAGCCAAGAAAAGAAACACTTCCTGTTTTTTGGTACTAAAAAATCTGAATAAATTTTAGGCCAGATGGTCTAATTAAAAATAATACACTTAAGTATACGTATAGTCCTACATCTGTTTAATAATCTTCCAAAAAAACGAACAGAATTTCTATCATCATCATATTAACCCTATCAAAACTTGTCTATGGTATTATTGACCCTTAACAGAGCTTAATTCGACAAAAATAAAAAAATGCCAATCAAAAACTATCTTTAGTGCTTCGATATAAACGAGGTAATCGTAGTCACAGATGCAATCAATGGGACATCTGGTGTATGTATCGAATGAGAGGTATTAATTATTATTCACTGTTTGATGTGGTAGTTTTAATGATGAATATAAACATAAGACTTACACGTTTTGTAGGTAATTAGTCATTCATATAACATGTTAAAAACACACAATTTAATGTATTTAATTTTTTATAGATTTTGTAAGCTGTACCGCGTGTGTGGAATATTTTATGTATGTAACAACATATCTTAGATGTGCTTTGCATACAAGATAGGTATTCATAATACCATGCTGTTCTTTATTCGTCCTCTGAATAAGAATTTTTACCTCGAAATCGTCGGAATAAAACATTTACACTTTCTTCTTTTGTTATTCTTATGAAATATACTGCTATCTGCCAATTCTCAGGTGACCACTTAAAGTCGAAAATTACTTTTGTTTACTTAAGGCGTTAAGTCACTGAATTATGTAAGTTAGCACTTGGAAATCCAATGCATTAATAATATCAAAATCCACAAAAACTCATTAAAAATAACACTTCAAAGTTATAATCGTTCAAAGTAGACCGCGGGCCTATCCGACCCGGGAAGTTTAAATTAAACTTGTCACCCTATACGGCGGTCGAGGGTTACTCGGAACTTCTTTCGAAAAAATCAAAGAGGGAAGCTACTGTGGTCCTGTAGGTTAGATTTAATTTTAAACGACTTTTAAACGAGTGGGGTGCTTGCCAATCGAAGAATGTCAGAGCTTTAAACTATTCGAGCAAACCATTATCATCTCCCTGCCCTTATCCCACTTTACAGCGTGTAAACGAATTCGTGTTGTGGAGGAACGAGGTGTGGTGTTCCTCTAACCAAAGGGAGGATCCTCCAACCAGTCGGAGTCTTGTGCCTGGCGGGCTACTGCCCAACAGTTGATGTTGGGAGGTTGTATACATTTTTATCTGCGTGTTAAATCTTGATTTCGCGATGTAGGATTGAATAGTTCGCAATTGGCGTGATAGATGCCGCCACAGTGTCATTCCTTCAAACCACGTGATCTACTGGTAACACTGATTGACCCTGCATAGGTATTTCCCAAAATCAAAAAAGTTTTCAAAAAATGAACCATGTTATTCAGTATCTGAGTAATTTTAGCCTCCCAAGTTAACTGACAGCGTGGAGCGATATCGCGCTAGTAGTGCCCGTCAGCTGTGTCGCTGTGCCTTCATTCATTTATGAATGGCATCGAAATTGTCTATCACCTTAAAAATAATTATATTTGGGAAACAAAAAGTTTATTTTTATTTTTAATCAATCTAAATCTTGTGCGGGTTAATCTATACCATTAATAGATCACGTGGTTTGAAGACAAGTCTGTACTCTGTGTCTGTGTATCTTGGCGAGTCTGAAGTTAGCTGTATAGCTGCGCAGTAGACAATTTCGTTTGTAAAAGATTCATTGCGCAGCCAAACAACTAACTTCAGACTCGTTAAGATACGTCGCCCGTATTGTACAACATGTATTCCTCTTCCATCGTCCTCTATCAGCCGTCAGTGTCATCACAGTACTCACTTCATTCTTACCCATATCATCTTCCACACAGTCCATCCATCTTTTCTTTGACCTACCTCTACTTGTGTATCCATTCATATTTAACACTCTTCTGGTAACATGACTTTCTTCCCTCTCATAATATGTCCATAAGGCTGAAAAGCCGCTAGAACTTTTATAAGTGTGTCAAACCTTTGGCCTCGGAGTTATCAAGAGCGAGGTGCAAACCTTCGGAGAGATGGGGTCTCCCTACCAAACCCATTCGTGCCACCTGCGGAGAGACCTCCGCCTGGACATGAACTGCCATGGCCGATCTGGAAGTCGTTAAATAGACTTCGAACTTAGGTCGGTCGGAGCAAAGACAACATGTTTAGGTGGGGATTCAGTGATGGTACCGATTTGAGTTGTTTGTGCGGTACAACCCATTCGATGGCCCATCTCACATCATGCCGTGCGTGCCCTAACAGCTGCACGCAGGAAGACTTAATGGTTGCCAATGACAATGCAGTCAAAGTGGCCAAGTTCTGGGCCGCAATAATAATTAAGTTTTAATTAGTTTGTCATCGAAACGCTAAGAAGAAGATATGTCCATACCACGCTAACTATTACTCCACAACTTTTCAGTCACTGGCGCTACTTTCAAACTTCCTCTGACATACTCATTCCTTATCTTATCCATTCTTGTCACTCCACACATTCATGTCAACATGCGCATCTCCGCTGTATGCATCCTTTAAGCTATGTCTACACCAGTGCGTTTTCATGTTCATCTTGCGTCTTCGTCTGAAGCATGCGTGAAGCCCAATAGCGCATGCCTTAATACTAGTTCGACAAAAGCGTATGTCGACTAACGACTGACCGAGGCGCACCGGTGTAGACGATAAGCTACGAGCGTCTTAAGGCAATCAATATTGCATGCGCTTGACGCAAGAGGAATTGAAAGTTGAAAGTGCAAGATGAACATGAAAGCGCACTGGTGTAGATATACCATTACTATTGGAGCAGATCAATTTTTTTATGAATGCAGAATCAATATTCCAAAAAATGATTTCGAAGAATTATTTTTTTGTAACGTGTTTTCAAATTGCTGGCTTGTTTATGGAAAAGCATAGTTATAGCTAGTTCTACGCTTATCAAGGAATAAATCAAAGGTTTATTGAAGGTTGTTAAACAATTTTAATATCGTAAAACACGAACTACAGCGAATTATAGGTGCCATTTTATTTTAATAGGTGTTACAACTTTAATGAGACACATTCATATTTTACGATTAGAAATGGGTAACTAGCCGAAATATCAATAACTTAGCTAGCCGGCTATTTGTATGTGAAATAACCAGCTAGCTAGCCAGCTATTTGGCTATTAAATAAATGGCTCACTAACCGACTAGCGCTAACGGCAAACTAGCAGGTAAACTAGCTAGGCGATTCGAGTTCGATCCTCAAGGCGCGCGGCAATAAGTTTAGATGATAATAAGTTTGTTATGATTTAGTTTTTTATTTACACTTTTTTCAAGTAATTAGTTACTTTCCCTCTTAATTCGTATGATTATTAATTAAAAAAAAATGAAAATCTAAATAAACAGCTCCATCTCTAATTCTCTAACTATTGAATGAATGATGTATTTATTGATGGGTATGAATTAAAAAGCTTAAAAGGTAGTTGTATTATGCCGTAAACTTGTCGGATATTCTAGCTACTCTTGCTAGCCAGTAGCCAACAGCTACTTATCGTGTTGACGGCATAGCCACGGCTATTTTATGAATAGCCGCTATTTTGCTAGTTATTAGAATAGCTATCCATCTCCATTTATGATTAGTTACGGTTTACTCACGTGCATTTTTCGGGATTGCTCGACTAGTGACGGACCCAAACGGAGCCCTTAATCATGAGCTGAGTTGAACCATTTTATTATTTAAATTCAAAACACATTATTATGCATTAATATTTTCATTGCAAAAATAACAAGACTATTGTCACATCTTAAGGATTCAAAGCTATCTTGCGGACCCCAGTTTTTCTCGAATCTTGAACGTCCGCGCCCCTTGATGCATACCAAATTAGGAGTTGTCCCGCCAGTAATTCGTTTTTAAAACACGCCAATGGGTAGACCCATTCCAGACCCAGAAATAAGATTTTAATTGTAACGGGAAAATTGAGGTTTGATTGATGTATTCTGGACGCCAGTTTTTGTTAGTCGCGATTTATAGAGCATTGATTTATGACAACGAACTCTTCATTTATAGGGAGACAGGGGCTAACTATCAACTGCGCGGATCACATGATTTTCATGGTTAAGCTGCGCTTGCCACGGTCAGTCCGTGGATGGGTGACCGTTCATTACACATCGAGACCCCTCCGAGCCTCGGAGATCAAGTTAAACCGTCGGTCCTGGCTATCATTCGAATACCTGTGACAGTCGTTATGGGTAATCGGAACCCCGAAAATCGGCATTATTGCCGGCATATCGGCATTGCCCTGTAACTGGGTTGCGGAGGTCAGATCTGGTAGTCGCTCCGTGTAAAATACTGGTATTCAGCTACATCTGGTTAGACAGGAAGCTGACCTCAACATAGTTTGAAAAAGGCTCTGCAAAACAGTCCCCTTGGATACCTTCTACCCTAAGGAATGTGGAGGGAAATACTGCTCTCCTACCGACTAAAAATAACACGGTGTTCCTTCAAGTACCTATGGCAGGATTGCGGGATTCGCTAGTGCAATCACCGCAACCCCAGCAGGCAAAATCCATGCCTGTTTTGTACATACAACGTACAAATTTTCATTTGCAAGGGCCATGTAAATCACAGTAGAAGGAACTGTTATAGAATTACATCATTAGGTAAAAGTAAGTAAAGGTAAAAATCAGTATTCTGCTCCTCCTAAAGTTCAATCCAGTTTAAGTATGAGCTCAATCTAATTTACTTACAAACACATTTTAATCTGTTTTGATTTTGACTTGTGTCAGTTCAGAATGTACCCAGAATACCGATTTGGCTTCGAACTATTTTCGATCTCATAATCTAAATATGGATAATAAATTCCACTTTCATAAATTCTAATAAAAAGGAAAACAATTGATTTGTTTTCTATTCTAAATATAGTAAAGATAGCTATTATTTATGTTATTTTCTCAATCCATGTTTCCTAGGTTCATGTTCCACGTTGGTTGTTAGTGTAGGAGCACCATTCGTGACATTTACGACATTGAGATTAGATCACAACAATATTTTGTACTTTTTTTAACTACAACAACAATTGAAACTATTGAACGTCAATGCAATTTCAATTGCTCTCAAAATAATGACACATTTTACTAACAACAGACACCTAATACCTCCATGCGGTTGAGGTTGAACATAAAACCATCAAAAGTACAACTACCCTCATAATTGATGAACAAATCAAATCTAAATCAAATTCCGATCTCGTTTGGCCAATTAGAGCCGAATTCGGCGCCGACACGTTGATCGATTGATTTATGTAACCAACATAATTAGGACCGGCGTTCTGATTAAATGATATGAAGTACGTACTTGTATAGGGGTTAAGGTAAAATGGTTCTGTTAATAGATTTGATTAATATTTGAAGCGGGTGGTAATTTGTCGCAAATTGTCGTGTGTGGGCACGTGATGGGTTAATCGTTGTTAACACTAGCTGTTGCATGTGGCGTTGTATGGAATTAAAGGAGTATTCACACGTAGATATCAACCACGATAGCATGGCACGTCCCTTCCAATATTTGTCTTCAACGTGTGTGTGCAAATGCCAACGAGTCACAATGATTGTGTTTGATATTTACCGCTAGTCTCATTAATTCGGTTGTTTTGTTCGGCACCGGACTGCTGAGACTGATTTTGTCTCAATAGTTCGGTTATGACGTCAAACCGAACTGTTGATACTAAAAAAGATACCAGTAGTCCGGTTAGGGGTGTAATAAAATGCTTTTATTACAAATAAAAGAATCAAATATTTTAGTATCACCTTCATAGTCATTCACCTACCTACTGGCCATTTTTATATTGGATATTTTTTAACGATGACAGATCGGGAATTTGAACTGGGACTTGACTTTTGGATTTGTTTTTTTTGACGCCGCGGTGTAATTTTGATAAGAGTGTTATTTTTTTGATTTTCTACATGTACTATAAAAATATATAGGTAATATTCAATCTACTGGCTGTTTGTATTTTGTGTTAAATGCCCTATCAAGCATCCCCGGTATACACTGCTCTAAGCAACACCTGCCTTTACATGGGACTCCGGGGGTTGTCCCGTGTGAGCTGGACGGCCTGAGCCTCCACATTCAGTTGGGGAAGCTGCGCCCCGATGGTGGCCCCTTCTCCCTTCTTTACACTTCGTCTCCTGCCTTACCTACACTTGAGGGATCGGCGATCGGACCTGCTGCCGTCTGCGTCTGCTACTGTGACTATGACTGGATGCTGCAGCCGGTCTGTTTGCTGCTGCCGGTTTCCGTCGGATGGCTGTGTGGGCCATCGACGAACGCTGGGAGTACAGGAGGGACCTCGCTGACTGCTGCAAGGGACGTGACGCTGTCCTGCCTCTTTTCTCTAACCATTTCTATTATTGTTGTTATGTACTAGGTATGGAATGCCCTACACATTCTTTACAACTGGTGTAGCAGACGTGCTCTCAGGAGATCCTAGGGCCGTCCGTTACATTACAATATATTTTCTGAAATAAGGAGAATACATAAGCAGAAAACATCTTACTATGATACTTTAAAAACTTATACACAATGAAATTTGTGTTTTAAATCATTAACCGAACTACAGAAGACAAGTCTCAACAGTTCAGTTAGACGTCATAACCGAACTTATGAGACAAAATTAGTCTCAGTAGTCCGGCCCTGAACAAAACAACCGAACTACTGAGACTAGACTAGAGGGTTATTTATTAGATGTATTGCTCGACTAATGCATACTTAAAGTGACCGCTCGATAAGGCGCACGTGTGTCATTCATGCAAACCTCCAAATGGTACCATACTGTTAATTAGCGACGTCAAATCTTTCGAACGACTGTAACATGTTTTTGTTTAAGTTTGGCCTACAGTTGCAGAATGCACACGTCTGCGTTGAATGAATGACGCGTTTTAAACATTCTTTCTCACACATTTTTATTTATTTATTTATACAATTTTAAGAAAGCTTACAGACTAATAGAACACGTAAACGGTAACAAAATAATAACAACTGACAATTGCTAATTACAAGCTTCCACATTTATATTACAAAATACTATGTTATAAAAAGAACAAAGAAAAAAAAAAGAAAAAATGTATGGAAAATAGTAGGTATGCCGCAATAAACCGCAAACATTCACCCATTAAAATAGTCTTCACTCAAGATTTTCCTGATCCTTATCGCACTCGTGCAAAATAAATCGATGTCTAAATACGATGGCAGGTTGTTAAATAATATTGCACTGCGTATACAAAAAGCGTTACGCCTATAATTTGTCTTTGTAAACGGTACCTACCTGATAGAATGGTCGTAATCTTAAGTTATTTTGATTGGTGCGAAGATAAATTTTACAGAAATATAATAAAACAGATGTTATTAATATTACGCCTTAATTCTAATGGTAGAAAGTGATAACGCTTACACCGGTGTACAAAGCCGTCTGAAAACTGCAGTGTCAGTTTACTTGCAGTCTCGATGTTATTGTAGATGATCTCTACAACAACCACACTACATCGCAGTGACAAAAAGTGGGCAAACAGTGGTTTTGTGTGAATATTGTCGCTGCAGCTTCTTGCAGTTGCGTTGTTGTTGTGAGGTAGCCGGCCGCTTGTGGGCGGTGTCGCTAGTGGTTGCCGTGTGGTCGGTATCGCCCACACAGTTGAATTTGGCAACAAAATGTGGTCCGAGTGAATTAAAATATTCATTTTCATACAAATTAGTGCCCGCCCAAGTGGATGTGGTCTAGTTGAGCCTAATTGTATTTTGTATGTTTCAAGATTCACGGTTCAAAATAAATTTATTCAAAATATACTAGATTTACTTCGTTCTTTTTCAACGTCATGAGTTTGCTAATGTGAACGTGTCCTTTTTAGTTATCGAATTAACCGTCTTATGTATTTTTTTCTCTTTGTTACAGGTAAGAAAAATACTAATAATACCTAGCAGATGATTGCGTTAGAAAATCTACACTATTTTTGGATTACAACTTTTACTGACATGATTCGGGATTGCCCGACATGTCCGACTCAGACGGAACCATTCATCAGCAATCAAATTGCAATCCTGACAGCTGCACGTAAGTAAAACTTTTATGAATCTGCCTAGCCTCTTCTCAACTTTTGACGACACGTTTGGTGCAGTGGCTAAGCGATTGGCTTCTGCGTTACGTGTGGTAGGTTCGATTTCCGCGGAACAAATATTTGTAAGGCCTACAAATAGTTGTTCCAGGTCTGGGCGTTTTGTTTGTAAACGCACCCACGATACAGGAGAAATTATGGAGAGGGAAAATGAATCCAATAGGCATGTTGACAGCATCAATAAATTGCAAATCTAATTAGTCCGTCAGTTATAGTTTTGAAAAATAATAGACACGTATTTTTTCTTTTGTTAAATCTATGAATATTTGGAACGATAAAACGCATCAAAACTCGAGAGTGCGGGCTTGTGACGTCAGAAGCAAGTAAAAATTGTACTTGCTTGTGACGTTTTGCCAATTTTAAAAGTGTCGTATCTTCGTCAATTTTGGTTTGCGTAACAAAAGAAAAAATACGGGTCAAATATTTTTTGATAATCTAACTGACGGACTAATTAGATTTTTTCAGTCAAATACCCTATTGTCAGACTTTCGGGCTTCTGACTACCCGCAAAGACTGTCATAGGTATTCTTATGACACCCGGGACCGGCGGTTTGACGTGCTCTCCGAGGCACGGAGGAGTGTTGATGTGTAACGAACGGTCACCCATCCACCGACTAACCGCGGCAAGATTCGTATGATAGGCGTCGTCGTTATTAGCCACGAGCC
Organism: Amphipyra tragopoginis; assembly: GCA_905220435.1. NCBI lineage: Eukaryota > Metazoa > Arthropoda > Insecta > Lepidoptera > Noctuidae > Amphipyra > Amphipyra tragopoginis. The sequence continues at coordinate 4,983,743 of HG992017.1, forward strand.
CTATATATAGGCTGCAATAATCACACAAAAGAAGCAACTGCTGTCTAAGAGCGGTTACGCACTACATCCGATCCGAATCCGTGAAAATACGTTCCGAAGTAGTCATAGAACTATTTGTATGGTAATTTACGCACTAGATCCGACTTCCGTCATCCGATTTCTCTCCGTCATCCATGAGTCTCCAATCCGGAAGAAATATTGACGGACCGAAGTAGCCGTAGTAGTACTATTTATATAAGATTCATCTATTCATACACGAAATATTTTAAGGGATACATCTATAGGTGGTAAAGATGCCATACTTATAAATAAAAAAAAAAACTAAGCATATTTTTTTTTTAATTAAGTAAGTAATTAAAATTTACTTGATATGTTACCGGCCAAACCCGATTTCAGGACAAACTAGTTTTGCCTAGGCTAAACTAGTTCCTCCTATACGCGGTAGGAGTAACTAGTATAGCCTAGTCTAAACTAATTTGGCCCAAGCCCGATAGGATAAACTAGTTTAGGCTAGTCCAAACTAATTTGTCCTAAGCCCGATGGGATGGACCAGTTTAGGCTAGGCCAAACTAGTAGATCCTGATATAAATACGCACACTCTAGGATAAACTGGTATGGCCTAGTCTAAACATTATAGTATATCTAGAAAGTCAAAATAAATAGATAAACTTGGCGACTAATAATGTTAGCAGGGTGGTTAAGGGGAATCCCGACATGGATAGGTTAGGTTCGAAGGGGATGACGGGGGCTAGAGTGAGCGAGCGAAGCGAGCGAACGAAGCCCCCGTCATCCCCTTCGTGTTAGGTTACTTTAAACCCTGCAGACAGAAATAGGAGCCCCGCACAGCGGGGCTCCGTCGACTTAAGCTCCACCTAGTTTGAGCGACTTAAGCTCCACCAATGATGTTTCTGAGATCACCTTTGCCTTCGTCAAATGACATGTTTGCTCAATTACTTTCGACTCTGCAATTTTTTTTTGTTTAGACTAGGCCATACCAGTTTATCCTAGAGTGTACGTATTTATATCAGGATCAACTGGTTTGGCCTAGGCTAAACTGGTCTATCCTATCGCGCTTAGGACAAATTAGTTTGGACTAGCCTAAACTAGTTTATCCTATCGGGCTTGGGCCAAATTAGTTTAGACTAGGCTATACTAGTTACTCCTATCACGTATAGGAAGAACTAGTTTAGCCTAGGCAAAACTAGTTTATCCTGAAATCGGGTTTGGCCGGTAACAGATACACATAACAAATACTGGCTCATTACTATTTTCAACATCCATTACACTAGTTTCTACGTAGTATTTATTGTCATTGAAGCGGGCAATTTTTTTTTCAAATATATGCAAAATGTTGCAAAATTTATGACAATTATAATAATTAGGTACGTAAAACAAGAAGAAATTAAAAAAAACGCTTTTTATGGCTTCTTTACCACCTATAGATGTATCCCTTAAAATATTTCGTGTATGAATAGTTGGACCTTATATAATAAACGCTTTCGCATTAACTCGGATTCAAATCGGACATATGCCAAAGATGGCCCCTGAATTGCTTGGATTTGGATCAGAGATCGGATTAGTGCGTAAGCAATATCCGAATTCGGTCCGAGATTTTTATACTCTAGATCCGCATTTTCACGAATTCGGATCGGATGCAGTGCGAAAAGCAATATCCGAATTCGGTCCGAGTTTTTTATATTCTTATTTTCACGGATCCGGATCGGATGTAGTGCGTAACCGCTGTAACCGTAAAAAGAGCTTTAAGGAACAGTTAATTATAACCTCCAAATCTAGGTCAACATAGAACAACGGAAATCCGACCCATCCAAATATTGACCTCAATGAGGGGTCCCTTAACCCGAGTGATAAAGCAATATTAACCCTCTAAAACCACACCGCTTATTTTAATTATACTAATAACTATTATCTAGAGATAACTATCATCAATTAGATTAACGCCTTGGTTAATTAAAAACTTTTATTGTTGTATCTTTTGATCGGGATTGTATCTTTTATCTGGTAATTCTGGGGTGAGATGACCAGGTGGTGCTGACACTCACGCTCGTATAAAACCCCTTTCAATATGGCCGCCTGACAGTAGCATCTCAAAAGGAACTGTCAAAGTGTAGAATTTCATACATTTGACAACTTTTTTTATACAGGGTGTAAACGAATTCGTGTAATTCCTTCAAACCGCGTGATCTCCTGGTGACACTGATTGACCCTGCAGAGGTTTTTTGCCCAAAATCAACAAAAAAAAGTCTTCAAAAAATGAACAACGGTATTCTGTATCTGAGTAACTTTAGCGTCGCGAGTAAACTGACTGCGTGGAGCGATATCGCGCTAGTCGTGCCCGTCAGCTATGTCGCCGTGTCTTCATTCATTTAAGCATGGCATCGAAAACTATCACATAAAAAAAAAATTTGGGAAAAAAAAGTTTATTTTTATTTTTAATCAATTTAAATTCCGTGCGGGGTTAATCTATACCATTAATAGATCATGTGGTTTGAAGGAATTACACGAATTCGTTTACACCCTGCATATTAAATGTCAAATTTTTACGAGCTATTTGTGGGTACCTATACAAGATTAATTGGAAAGCGTGTGTGTGCCACTTAAAGTATCACTGATGACTTTTTAAAGCGCGTGTTAAAATTCGATAATTCTTATGACCATGCAAAATGATTTTCATTTCAGTTTATTCAAAAATTCTTCGTCCCTGCTTTAGTTACAAATTAAGAAAATGAAGCTTCTAATCCGTGACCTCAAATATGAGCTAAAATGTAAACATAGCAGAGGATAGATAGATTTTAGCGTCTTTTTATGAAATCTTTAAACAGCTATTTCTCTTAAACTGTTGACGTTTGGGGAGAGTTGAAAAATAAAAAGAATTCATTATTATGGGTACTATAATACCCTTTCGGGTTAATACCCCCTTTCCGACTAACCTTGCATAAATAAATGGCTCTCGTTTTAGATCACTCTTTAAGTGTAGATTTGATATCAATTAAAGTTCTGATTTCGGCATGTACGACAAGTCCTTCCGAAATGTATGAAAAAGTTGGTCATCCTCTTCTGGCCATCCTGTTCAGGGGTCTACTCCCTAAGCACGAAGTCCGTGGTTTCGGCCTTAGTTACGAGCGTTTCCTACTCCCTATCACCTACGGACAATTACGATTATTTCGGGGCCCGAACTAAGAATGAATGACAACACGATTTGACAGTTGTCCCTACTACCGATGTGTTTTTGCCCGTCCGAAAAGTTGAACTTGACACTTGTTTTGTTCACTCCTACGTTTCGGGATACTTTCGGACGGGCGACTAACTTCGTTGACGGACTTAGGGAGTAGGCCCCCAGGCTGTGGCCAGTGGCCAATATGCTGGCACCCTTTAGATCAGCGTGTAGCATAGCAACCCTTGGTAGGCCACCGAATATTCCACCAACAGTTGCTATATTTCAATTCACTAAAACTAACAATCATTAATTTCGCCACAAGGGTGGAATTTTACTATAAAGAGGGGGTGATACGCTATTTCCCTGCCCTATCTACCCCATCATCTTGTTCCGATCCCCAAAAAGATATCATGTTATTTCTATTAATGACTTATTTCCCTTGTTCAGTATCCCCATAGCCTTATCTCGTTCATGTCATCGCATTTGCCCCTTCAAAAAATATTTGAGGTATTTTTTTATTGTTAGTTTTAGATCGCGATAAGATTTGACAGTTTGTTTTATTAGCAACTATTGTTGAATAATGCTGGAGAAATTGGTAATGATTGTTGTAATTTATTTCATTGATGTATCGTTTTGGGTATTACAAATGAATGCTAATATTTAGTGTGGGGTTACAATATTAAATGTATAATACGACATTGATACAACTCAAAAGTACAGCAATGGAGCGTTGTTCTCTTTTACTGGGGAGTTTGTTGCGCCGTTTCTTCTTCACAGCATAAACACTAGGAAGCGCTTTTGAGAGCTGTCTTAAGTAAAATTGACATTCAAAAAGAGTAATTCTACTAATTTTGAATAAACGAGTTTTGAGTGCCTCGTTGGTCTTGCGGTCGCAAACGCGACTGCTGAGCGTGAGGTCCTGGGTTCGATCCCCAGGTCGGGTAAAGTGCTATTGGGTTTTTCCGTGTGGAATTTCTCAGCAGCAGCCCGGAATCTGGATTTGTGCCCGGTCGATGGCAATAGGCTCGCCCCCTACGAAAACATAACAGCGAAATGTGTGTGCACTATACACCTCTGCCAATCCTTCGGGGAATGCAGGCGTGAGGCGTGAGTTTTGCGGTTTTTGAGTTTGAATTCTTTTGCTTTCAAAGTCACGGTTCTAACAATGAAGATATCGGCTAAAAAAACAAAAATAAAATGCATGTGTTTCGAAAACCCCTGAATCGATTTCAACAATATTTGGTTTTCCGGCGAAAAATAATACAAGGAACCCAATGTAGATAGTCTTACTTCTGGGCAGCATTCGGACCGAACCTCGTTAATATCATTTGGCATTAAGTGTAATAACGATGATATGTTTTATGTGGGAGTATTCTATTTGTGTATTTAATATAATATTATTTTAACAGAGGAAACTAATTACCATCGGTGGCCAAATTATTAGGGACAGTACGCATAGAAATGTAATTTCAAGTTGTACCTAATGTTATTTTTAAACAAAGGAAAATTTATAATGGTTTTTTTTATTTGATATTACTACTGGTATTTTTATAATGTTTTTGGAATGTGACAAAACTGTGAGAACGCGCTATTTTTTAAAAAAAGTGACGTTCTTCTTCTTTTATTGACTTTTGTTGAAAATTGCTCTTATTTCGTCAGTATTAAAAAAATACTTTTAGTGACATTGCAAGTTTTTTTTAGCTAACAGTACATCAGAACGTAAGTAATGTTTCGTATAGCGTCACTATTTTTAAACTTTATAAGTGAATTTTAATTTCATTAAAGGAATAACGTGAAAACCTCAAAATTACTTTTTTTCTGCTGTGGACAAGGCTCCAGACACGTCTCTCAGAAAATGTAGAGAAATAAAAACATTAATACTGCACTCTACATATTCCCAAAGATATATAGCAACGATTGCAGATGTTTCTAAGTCAGTAGTTAACAGAATAAAAATAAAAACTGACAATAATAAACCTCTGGAAGCAAACCGTGTAACAAAATGTGGCAGAAAAAGGATCACCACTCTTCGTATCGATCGTAAAATCAGAGATATCTGCCTTGAAAATCATAAAACGAGTGTTGCCCGTCTGACTACAATGATGAATGACGAAGGAATAAGAGTTTCCGAAAGGACAGTACGCCGGCGGTTGGCCGAAGAGAACTTGATAGGTCGTCGGCCAACCAAGAAACCACGCCTCACCGAGGCCATGAAAAGGTGGCGACTGCAATGGGCCAGATAACACCAAAATATGACTGTAGCAGACTGGAGTCGGGTAAGAATATGTGTTTAAATATAACTGTACATTGTTTTTATCACTATATTGTGATTATGTAATATTTTTCAGGTATGCTTCTCCGATGAATCGACATTTCAGATTTTGGTAGACAAATGTTCGTTTGTGCGGCGACTCCCTGGACAACAGTTCCGTGCAGACTGTCTTGTGGAGTGGGTTAAACACCAAATTAGTATCATGATGTGGTCTGTGATCTCATCCAAGGGTATGGGGTGCCTATGTATCGTGGAAGGGAACACGAGGCAAGACCAGTACAAGCGAGTCCTAGAGACTCAACTACTGCCGCAGCTCGAAGAATGGTTCCCTGGTGACGAAGAATACTTTTTATGCACGTTTCTGCACCGTGCCATAAAGCAAGGAGTGTTACTGCATTTTTTGCTGAAAAACAATTAATGTTTTGCCCTGGCCAGGTAACTCACAAGACATGAACCCAATAGAGAACATATTGGAGCTTACCAAACGGGCGATCGCTAAGGAAGTGATCACTGATTGCACTGAGCTGATTGCAGCTCTCATTTAAGAGTGGCATCATAATGAAAACCTACAGCAGAATACTAAAATATGTATAGAGAGCATGCCACGTCGAATAGAAGCTGTCATTAGAAGCAAAGGGTGGCGTCACGAAAAACTGAGATAAATATTCAATTTCAACCTATTTACGCATTTTTTTTTCAAACATAAATAGATAAAGTTTCGCCCAAAGATTTGTTGTTTTTATTATCTCAATTAATAAAGTCTTTAAATAAAAAAATACTCGTGGGGCCTACAACAATGCATTTGCCTGAAAAAAATATTTAAACTAGAAAATACAAAAATCTAGGCACTGTCCCTAATAATATGGCCACCTACTGTAATTGGTTATATCTATATTTAATCAGCGAGACAAAATCAGGAGCCGACTCGGTAGGTTAGAAGTGCAGAGTGATGGCGTTACACGTCGTGGTGTTTTTTTTAAACACGCATTGAAACTTATTATCTAAATATTTTCGCTGATCATGCATCGCTGAACAATGAGTGTTTTTCACTGATCAAGTTATTAACGCCATTTAAAATTCAATTTAATTGCCAATCAGTTAAATGTTACCCATTTAATAACACTCATTACACAATTTTCTGTGTTCGTTTACGCGGATCAGTATACAATAGTATGGGCGTCGAGCGTTAAGCCAGAACTAAATGATTGCTTCGCATTACACCAACTTTTTTCCATGACTTAAATTAATGACATCCACTAAAACGAAACAAGATAACCGATAGGTACAAATTTTAATATAAAATTAATATATCACCACACTTTCAATTCTAAATTACCGACGGCCACATTTTTATTGAATTCATTTGTCATTTGTATTTAACCAATTAAATATAAAAGCTCGTCCCACCCACTGGAAATCGGTAAAAATAATTCAATTTAAACTTAATACATTAATCTACGCCTACGATTTAAACGGTGGAATAAAATTAATATTGGTGTGAATGCGCTTTCAATTACGGGAGTGCATCTATTTAGTGACTAACTGCTTTGTGATTGGACGAAATTGTTTTTTGATGTTGCCGGCTTCAAAGGGGCAATGAGGCAATATAGTGTGTCTCTGTTCGTAACGGAAATCTGTAAGTGTTTTTTTTCAGTCGTCGGAAGTTCCTGTAAAGTGTTCCGAAATGGTGTTTTGACGTCAATGAGTTTCGTTGTTTCCTGTCGATTAATTTTGAATGAGTTTGATGGTAAATGAAAAGTGAAGTGTTAAGCGTGGTGTTAATGGTAAATATTTTTTTTAAAGATGTATCTAATGGTCGTTTGTTTTTATGCGGTCATTAGGTACTGGGCACATGTTGCGGTACATGCTTTTTTAAAAAAATCTACTGCTTTTTGATGGTCCTTGCGCACCATTTCTAGGTAATCGGGTAGTTATTGGGTCTTCAGCCAATGGGTTGCGATACATACACCGGGCACAAGGGGCGATACATGATTGCCATGTATCCACATTTGTTTCCAGACGAAAACTAGCGTCAAGTACATAAAGTGCTTGGCATTAAGCTGATCTGGACACCTTTTTGGTCCAGCCGTGAGACACATACCCAAGACTTTTTTTATTTGTATCACATTTTTTACCTATTGTGTTTTTTTGTGCTGTGTCCAAATAAATGATTCTTTATCTGTATCGCAAATTTTGGCCCCGCAAAATGTTGCGGCACATATGTATACAAGGTTAGTCGGAAAGGGGGTACTAATCCGAAGCCCACTTATAGTATCGCTGATGACTGTTTGAAAGCAAGTGTTAAAATTTCAAAATTCGATATTTTTTTTTCCAAATAAAATGATTTTTATTTTAGTTTTTTCAAAAATTCTTCATCTCTGCTTTAGTTACAAATTCATAAAATGGTGCTTCTAATTCATGACCCCAAATATGACATAAAATGTAAACACAGCTGATCATAACTGGGCATAGATAGATTTTAGAGTTTTTTTTTTGAGATTTTTGAACAACTGTTTCTCTTAAACTATTGACTTTTGGGAAAAGTTGTAGAACAAAAGTTATTCATTATTATGTGTACTTTAACACCTTTTCGGATTAGTACCCCCTTTCTGACTAACCTTGTATATGAATGTCCTTGATGCAAGTTTTTGTCCGATGTGGACCAGGAATTAGGTTCACTTAATTTAGTTATAATACTAGTTGTGCCCGCGTGTTGTCGTTTATCCTTATCTAAGTATAAGGTTACTGCCAGAATATCAAAATAGTTGTCATTTGTCATAGTTTAGCTGTGAATAAGTCACAAACATACATTCCTAATATTAGTGAGAAATAGATATTTTAAAAGGTGTCTCTTGAGTTATCACGGATTTAGGGCGGGTTAGAGAAATCTGTACTCCATTTCATATAGATAACATAAAACAAGAGTGGCCCACAAGGGCATGAAAATCTTTTGAAACATTTCTTCAAATAGACTTCCAGCTCATCTTGATTGACCGTTAAGGTTCATAAAACCATAATATCGACGGGTCCTACGTATACTAGTGAAAGTGCGAAAACACAACTTTACAGTAGACCCGTTTAAAGTTTTTAAAACTTATAACTTTGACATTAATCAACAGAAATTTTTGAAATGGTATGGTATGGTCCATTAATCAATAGAAATATTTGAAATTTTGAAATGGTATGGTCCATTTCAAAATCCTTTAAACCGGTCTCATGTAAAGTTGTGTTTTTGCACTTGCATTAGTATACCTACGTAGTACCCATCGATATTGTGTTGAATCTCTGCTTCCAGCAAACATGTTGTTTATTTCTATACATTTCCTTGTTTAAATGGGTCTTATTTGTTTAATGTTATATGAAGTAGAGTATAGCTATTTATTACGTGTGAGGACAAGACAGACGTCGCAGACAGACCTAGAAAACTAAGCCGTGACGACTTTAGACGTGTTCTACTTCAAACGCAGTGGCCGGAGAAGACGTGACAAAGAAATGTAGGACAATACACATGTAGGTTACGGAAACTGGATTATTTGTCTAATCTTAACATATACAAGGTGTAATATAGGTAATAAATAACGCACAACCTCTTAAAGGGTCACTGTACTCATCATTATGAACAACTTTTACTACGGGACCAAACCTGAAATCGCAAAAAAAAACTGCTGTTCCCTACATTTTGACGAGATCATCATCTGCCTAGCCTTTTCCCAACTATGTTGGGGTCGGCTTCCAGTCGAGCCGGATGCAGCTGAATATCAGTATTTTACATAGAGCGACTGCCTATCAGACCTCCACAACCCAGTAACTGGGTAATACGATACTCTTGGTAAGACTGGTTGTCAGACTTTCCGGCTTCTGACCAACAGTAACGACTGTCAAAGATCTACAAATGACAGCCCGTTGGTCCCAACGGCTTTACGTGCTTTCCGAGGCACGGAGGAAACTCACTATGGTAAATGGTCACCCATCCACAGACCAACCTCGGCAAGCGTGGCTTAACCCGGAAGATCGGTCTATGCGGCTGTAATTATTTAGCCACGAGCTCCTCTACGAGATATGCGAACATAAATGTAGGGAACAGCAGATTTTTTTTCGCGATTTCCTGTTTGGTCCCATAGTAAAAGTTGTTCATAATGATGAGTACAGTGACCTCTTAAGAAGTTATGCGTTATTTATGTTATACCTTGTATATACTTGAGAGACTCCTGGCTAAATAAGAAACGCGCAAATTATATGATTTGCGAGGTTAAGCTGTGCTTGCCGCAGTCAGTCCGTGGATGGAGAGCACGTTAAGCCATCAGTCCCGGTTGTCATACCAGTACATATAACAGCCGTTACGGGTAGGGTTACCATCCGTCCGGATTTGTCCGGACATGTCCGGACTTCTAGACTTACGTCCGGACTTTGTCTGGCTCTTTAATTTGTCCGGATTTTTTGGCTTATATGGAATAAGAGTAATAAAGCTTACTTGTATAATAATTATCAAACTTAATCTTTATTAACTTCTCATTCATCTAAAAACAAGATATAAATCTTCTTTAACAATCAACTTAATGAGATCAAACAATAAATCTTCGTATGTTTGCATTTTGTGAATAAATTTTCCGGACTTTCATTGAAATGTCATGCTTTTGTCAGGACTTTTCAAATTTCTAAATGGTAACCTTAGTTACGGGTAGTCAGAAACCTGAAAGTCTGACAACCGGTCTAACATTATAATATCGGCATTGCCCAATAAATGGGTTGCAGAGGTGTCATGGCAGTCGCTCTGTGTAAAATACTGGTGTTCAGCCGCATCTCGTTAGACTAGAATCTGACCCCAACATTGTTGTGGTCAAAACTTAACAAACATTATACTAACGCCTGTAATCCCTCAAGGAGTAAGCAGAGGTGTTCTCCCATTACAGGGAGAACACCCACATTTCGCCTCTTGTGTTAAGACCTAGGTGGCGAGCCTGTTGAAATTTTTTGGGCACAATCATTGTGCTAGATTCCTCGCCGCTTACGACTCGCTTGCCCGACAAGATTGAGGGGAATAGTATTTTTAATACGTCCACGGATAACGATAAAGAACTTAATTCTGACTGATACTAGTCCAGGGGCCTAATTCTCCTAAAATAAATCTTGATAAATCACAATCGAACCAAGGCCTAACCGTTCATTCAGACAGTTCTAAATTTCAAAAGCTGTCGAATTGATTGACACAAAAAACAAAATCAATCATTTTGAAAGTTTTCGAAAACAAAAACTGACTGACGGTTGTGGTTCGATTGCGTTTGGCAACAATTTATTTTCGGAGAATTGGGCCCCTGTAGCCAGTGCGACTAGACGTGTGTCAAACGCTCCTATAACTAGTTTATTAATTATAAATATCGATCACCCCATTTTGATTCTTAAAGTTAATGACGTAATCAATCAACATTGTACCTACATTAACATAAAACTATGGTTACTGGACTGCACTTTACTCATAAGCATTGTATTTATTCTCCAAGTGAACAAAATATGTTCTTTTTGAATAAATAAAGAATCTTTAAACTTAATTTTAACAGTCATCTAAGTGTCTTAAATTTTATATCGCACTCTTTAAGACTTACACAGCCCATTACTGACCACTCCTGACCACGGGCCTCTTCTCAGAACGAGAAGAGTTTCGGTTTAGTCCACCACACAAACCTGGTGCGGATTGGCGGAGTACACACACATGTATGTACAGGTTTCAACACAATGTGTTCCTTCTTCATTAACGCAAATAATCATCAAATTAAAAGTCACAGTTGCGGCCGAGATAAATCGGATCTTACTACTTGGAAAGCAACCGCAAACCTTCAAACATAAGATGAGATTAATTTCTCTTCACCAATTTAGAAACTTAGGACACACAACTCGTAGCCACGTCTGATCCACTAACTGAACTGATGATTGAGTGAACGTATCAACAATTCGGGCTACCGGGATTTTTTCTTACAATAAAATCCGATTTATTTACTTAACAGATAAATATATATAAGGGATTAAAATATACATAGCTGTAAGGTCACAATTTGCCCGTTGGCGCAAATAAAAGCCGTTTCGATCGAGCTTTTAATACATAATTCAGGGTGCGCACTTTGTGTTCGTGATGTCGCTCATTGTACACACAGATTGTAAGATTGGAGACCTTTTGGTATGTAGAATTTGTGTTGAAAAAGATTCTCTTTTTTCAGAAAACATTTCTCTTTTTTCAAGTAGGCACCGAAAAATGATATAGTTCAGCTAACCGCTCAATCTTATTTGCGCCAATTCTAAATTGCGCAAGTAAGCTTCTACGGAAAAACTAGATACTGCGCAAACTCTAAATTTGCGCAAACTTAACTTTTTCACTTTAGGTGCCAGTACTCAATTTAAAATTTGTCATTCTACTTTTTGCAAATAAAAAACATTTTATCTATATTAATTATTCAACGAACCTAACCCTATAAAGTTTTGCCAACTAATTTGAAGTAACCCTACTTATAGAAGGAGTTCGCAAAAACATGTAAACAGAACAGTTTCTACGAACTTAAAACCTCCCACTTAATTATGTTCCGAACTCAGTTTCAGACAGTTCCACACTTTTAATTGTTCCTTTACCAAGTTCTAACGTTATCTAACTTTCACAACCGTGTGTATACGTCACGAGGGGTGGTATAATTACCAAGCTCTCTTTGATATTGTTATTCATTTTCTAACGTCAAAAACAAAAGGCTCAGCTGAACTAACTCGGCTATTATACCCAGGACTAACTCGAAAGTAGTAGTTTATTGTATAAACTAGTGTTCGCTAGCGAGTTCACTCGAGGATTTCTGAGAAAGTATACCATATACAACATGTGACATAATAAACGCAATCCCTGAAAGAAGTTTGCTTAGAATCGGCTACCAAATCGATTTCAGCCATTTTTTATGTGAATTTTTTTATCTTTTATTTGCTATATAGAGAGGCTTATGTCAAGGCGATAAGACTGAATTTTAAATGCAGTAAAACAATGAAAAGTGATACTATTTTCTTAAACAACAATATTTAAGCATAATAAAAGTAAAATTTCAGTGTATGCGTTGGTGCTTGAGTGTTTGCGTTATTCTTGTGTAGTAGGTACTAGCGACCCGCCTCGGCTGCGCACGTGTACGTTTTATAGCTTTAAACCTTCCTCTTGAATCACTCTATTTATTAAAACAAACTGCATCAAAATCCGTTACGTAGTGTTAATGATCTAAGCATACATAGTGACAGACAGCGGGAAGCGACTTTGTTTTATACTTTTTAGTGATAAAGTCGACTTAATATTTTTTCAAAAGAGTAGAAAAATACGAAAGTTCAAGAAAAAAAGGACTTTATGTCGTTTTGCGCAAAACAAGGGTGTAGTTGGTAGGAGCTTACAATTTGCAACAGCTGTTCTGGTGCCACCAAAAATATCTCTATATAATTTATTCTGATTTTTGTAATCTTTTTACAAGCTTTTATTAAACTTGTTTGAATCGTATGTTTCTGATTCAAAATTTGTGATCCATTTTTCAAGTACTTGCTGGCATCCAATTGAGCTGAAATTTGGCATACCTATGTAACTTCGGTGACAATGCAATAATATGATATGATAGAGTTGGTCTGATGATGGAGCCGGAAGATAAAAGCTCATTTTTAAAGAGGTGAGCGTACCCCGAAGGATAGCTAATAAAATAACAGAATTTACAAATAGGATTTATAGCTCTATGTATAGGGTGTCAACGAATTCGTGTAATTCCTTAAAACCACATGGTCTACTACTGATGTAGACAGGCCCCGACCAGGATTTAGCTTGATTAAAAATAAAAAAATAAAATTATTATTTTATCATGCGGCTTTGGTATCTAAACCACATAAGGATTCAGTAAAAAAATAAGAATTTGTTTTTTTGCAAAAAATATGTTTTATTTGTGTGAACATTTCCATGCCACGCATAAATTAATGAAAGCACGGCTACACGGCTGGCAGGCACGACTAACGCAATATCGCTCTTTGCAGTCAGATAACTCAAGGCTCTAAAATGACTCAGTAATAGAAAACCAAGATACTTTTTTGAATATTTTTTTTTAGTTGATTTTCAAAAATTCCCGTTTAGGGTTAATCTGTGTCACCAATAGATCACGTGGTTTGAAGGAATTACACGAATTCGTTAACACCCTGTATAGGATTTATGGCATGGCAATGAGAAAAAAATACTGTTATATTATTAACGCTTTTCATCTGAGTAGGAACACTTAACTCCACCTTCTCAAATACATAATATATTTACTCACAATTATTCTCAAACATATAATATTATCGCTCTCGTCATATTTAAGTGCTGGCAACTTGGCAACGAATCGTCCCATTGGCTGGAGACCCTTCAGGTCTCGCCAATAACTGCCCGGTTACGTAGAAACCGTCCCCTAGGACGACCTACAGCAGTCCAATAGAAAAAAAAAAAAAAAAAAAAAAGCAACGAATCGCCGTTAAAAACCCGGGTTAGGTTGGCAACCCTGAGCATAAAGAGCCGATTGCCACGTGAAAACGTATGCCAGCAACGACTGAATATTTTATAATGTGCTTTTTACACTCGAGGACAAATTTAACCTCGCACACATTTAATAGTATCGGAATAAATTCGATAAAACTTTGACTGTAAACGTTTTGTTTTTTGCGCAACTGTTTTATTCTCGACAATTGTTCGTATGCATTTTTATGTTCGCTTTTAAATAGTTTTTTTTTTTGGTTTCGCTATTTACTAAAAAAACAGCTCTACGATAATTGCGTTAGTTTGGATTCAAATTAAACGTTGTAATTTCAAACGAATGTTTTATGTTATTTCTATATTTTTTTTAGAAAAACTTAATCAACTGATGTTCTTTTCTTTTAGCTTTAATTTTTAATGAACACTTAATTAGTTACAAAGGGCTGTTACAAAGGGTATTTTAATTTACTGAATACTTTTTAGGTAACCTGACCTTGGCTTTGTAGAAAACACAAAGCTTCTTGTAATATTGTTTTTAATCTTTATTGAGGGTGTAAATCATAGTTGCGAAGTTCATTACCGCGATGTACGTTATCGCGAAAGTTTACCATCGCGACGTTCGTTGTTGCGATAGTCGGAGTGACTAGATTAGGGCACCCCGACCAGATAGGTTATTGTTAGGTTGGGTTAGAACTGTGATCTGATCACCCACGCTACATCCAACAGTGAAGATCTATCGCAGTAACGTGCATCGCAAGTTTGTAGCATCGTATTAGCATTTATCGATATTTTGTAAATCAATCAATCTGCCTAGCCTTTTCCCAACTACGTTGGGGTCGGCTTCCAGTCGAACCGGATGCAGCTGAATATCAGTATTTTACATGGAGCGACTGCCTATCAGACCTCCACAACCCAGTAACTGGGTAATACGATACTCTTGGTAAGACTGGTTGTCAGACTTTCTGGCTTCTGACCAACAGTAACGACTGTCAAAGATCTACAAATGACAGCCGGGACCAACGGCTTTACGTGCTTTCCGAGGCACGGCATCGATATTTTGTAAATGTGGTATGTTTATAAATGTGATAAATTCCGCAGAAAAAAACACTGCTTATTTTTGTTTTAATCTTATTTGGCAAATGTCAGTCTATAAAATAACAACAAAGTCATCACCTACATAAAACATTGTATAAGAAAGATTTTATGATAGTTATTTTATGCTTTCGAAGCCGCTAAACGAGTAGAACATTCATAACTTTTTGAACAACCAATATGAACTCAGATACATGTTTATACAGCACTTCGGCCGCCAGTGTAACCACTTTACGACCTGAGGCGCAACATACCGATAAGTCGTCTCGATGACGTGCGAGCTTTAGTAATCGATTACCCGATATCGATACCGCGTTAACATGTTTTTATTCGCATAATATAACAGTGTTTTACCGATCTTATCTGTACTGTCAGTGTGAGAAAATGGTAATGCTTGTTTCGGGTAAGTAAGCAGTGATAATGTATCGATTGAGGACGGGTTCGGATGGGAATCGAATAATTAATCGAGTTTTGTTATCATCATTATGAAATTTTGTTCATGACCGCGTGTTTGGGCTTATCTCGGAAACTGTTAGAATGGTTCTAGGCAATCGTTCTCATGTTTTTTTGATGTCGGTTCCTGAGTTTATCCATATTTAATTAATAGATTCATGTGAATAAAAGTAAGTAAAAATTTGTGGTGAGTAAATTATCTTCGTTTAATTTTTATTCTTGGTCTAGTAGGTTTTTAACCGACTTCTAAAAGGAGGAAGTTAATTTCCATGCTTATCGTCGTTTTTTTGACCGATTTGAGTAATTCTTTTTTTTGTTGATGCGGAACTCTTGAGTTGGCATATGGAGTTCATTTTTGGTTAAGTATTTAAGGCCTCTACACACCAAAGTCGCCGAATAACCCGCCGGCAATAACCCGCCGGGTGAAAAAGCCCGGGCTTCGGTGTGTAGAGGACTTTATATTGTGCAAAAAAAACTAGAACAATATTATTAGTGGGTACTTTGAAAATTAATTTTTAGAAGACGCTTGTGGCACTAAAATGTATTAAATACAATACAGGGTGTTTGGCAGAACGTTAATATACGAAAATGGCGGATAGGTGGGGTCATCTGCTACTTACTCAGCCCTAATTTATTTGGCCCTGGCCCCCTGATCTTTTTTTTTAATGCAAGTTGAAATTAAGATTTAAGTATTTTTTACATCTTTCTGTAAGTTTGAGGACTCATAACTTTTTTTCTAGCTAACATCTGAATAAAGCAATAATTTTATAAGATCCTGCCAACATTAAAGATTAAAAAGTTAAGAAAGTGGTGAAACTAGAAGAAAGCAAAAAATTTTTTTTTAAATGTCAAGGTGTCCAGGGCCACATAAATTAGGGCTGAGTAAGTAGCAGATGACCCCACCTATCCACCATTTTCGTATGTTCAACGTTCTGCCAAACACCCTGTATATAAGGTCTATCTATTCATACTCGAAATATTTTAAGGGATAGGTACGTCTATCTATATCTATCCTACGTCTTTGGTGGTAAAGAAGCAATAGCTAAGCGAATTTTTTTTTTTGTTTTTTTTTTTACATTATTGTTATTATTGTAATTATGCTATAGACGAAATGCATAAATTTGAAAAAAAAAATTGTCAGTTTCAATGACAATAAATACTACGTAGAAACTAGCGTAATGGATGTTGAAAATAGTAACGAGCCAGTATTTGATAAGTGTATCAAGTAAAAAATTATTAAATAAAAAAAAAATATACTTAGTTTTTTTTTTTAATTTATATTGCTTCTTTACCACCTACAGATGTATCCCTTAAAATATTTCGTGTATGAATAGATGGCCCTTATATAACTGTTTATTTTTTAAGTATTTTTATGATTCAAAAATGTACAATGTCATATTTGCAACTTGGTAGATAAAAACATTTTTTGCTCATAAAAAAGTACAACAACATTACTATGAGTGTTGAGTTAACATGTTTCATAGTTATACGAGCGATTCGTAAATCGAACTTATGAACTACCCACCTTATGAGTTGTAAAGTGTTAAATAAAAAAGTAAGCGTCGATCTTTATGGCTTTAAATATTGCTAGTCGTAAACACATGATACACAACATTCTTATTCTAAACTTTGTATGAAACTCGATTGAGTTATGGTGAAGGAGATTATCGTCGCTCCATACAAAATGAAATTGTTTAAATCTAAAACCTAATAAACTGATTTTTGTTAAAAATAAAATCCATTTAATGTTCTATGTATTTAATACCGTCGCATCGTTTGGAATTGCTGTAAAAAATGATAACATTTAGATACTAAAATATATTTTAAAGTTACGTACGTGTATTTGTAACTTTTTATTTAATTATGTAATTTCAAACTCAAAACTCATTTATTTAAAATAGACTAGAATTACTTAGTTCTTTTTGAACGTCAAAGGAATTACACGAATTCGTTAACACCCTGTATAAATAAAAAGAAAAGTCCTGACTGATTGACTGACTCATCAACGCCCAGCTCAAACCCTTGGACTTACAAAGCTGAATTTTTTCACAGAGGTTCCCTTTATAATGTAGATGTTACCGGCAATCTGTATAATCCGGTATTCTATACAATGCCTAGGCAATGTATAGAATGCCTAAAACGTTCAGGTAATGTATTAAATATTATTTATTTTATACTTTGCCTAGGCATTCTATACAATTCGCAGCCGGTAATGTGTGAAAAAGACGAGAGCGGCGAAGGGGAAGACGTGCGAGCAGGCAGGCAGTAAACTCAACGCGAGGCACAATAAAAGCAAATGAAAAACTTAAGGGGATGTTTGGAAGGTTGTTTGGGTTTCCAAAGGAGAGTCGACGGACTACTACTATTTCTGTCTGCAGGGTTTAAAGTAACCTAACCTATCCATGTCGGGATGCCCCAAATGAATAACCAAATCTATTTACTTCACACATTGCCGGTGGACCAGCAGGTATTTTATACAATCCCTAGGAAATGTATACATTACCTAGGCAAAGTATGTAATGGACAATAATATCCATAATATTTCATACATTGCCTGGAGGCCCCAGGCATTCTATACATTGCCTAGGCATTCTATACATTGCCTAGGCATTGTATAGAATGCCTGCATTATACACATTGCCGGTAACATAGACAAGAAATAAGGAAGGATTTTTCAAAATTCAACCCCTAAGGGAGTTAAATAGGGGTTGAAAGTTTGTATGGAAAATCGTCACATAACGGGTTCAAAATTTCACCCAAGCGAAGCTGCGGGCTCGTGTTACAATAGACAGCCCACAAAGAAGCCCTCCCTTCATTTAGAATCGTAGTATACAATACCTGAATGTCTTTTTTATCTTTACATAACACGAAGGTTTTATGTAATTACTTTTATTCACATGAATCTATTATATGGATAAACTCAGGAACCGACATAAAAAAAACATAAGTACGACGATTAATTAATTATTGCAATTTCATTATATCCATATAAAAAAAAGTGTTTTCATTAAATGAAGATTTAAAGAATACCATTTCGTATGAAGCAGCAACGAAACGCATGCCTCAAAGTAATTCCTTAAAAATATATTCAGCATAATAGTTTAAATGGCAATATAAATACCAGAGTCAGACCTACATTGCAACGTTAAGTGTTTATCCTATAAAACGTATTCCGTATTTTATGACGACTACCACAGACTCTGTTGAATTTTACAAAAGGTTTTTAAATTCATTGCTACGTTGACTATGCTTTCTAAATATACTAGCTTTCGCCCGCAGCTTCGCTTGCGTGAAATTTTTAACCCGTTAAGTGACGATTTTCCATACAAACTTTCATCCCCTATTTAACTCCCTTAGGGGTTTAATTTCGAAAAATCCCTTCTTAGTGGATGCCTACGTTACAAAAGGAACCTACTGTCAAAATTTCAAGTTTCTAACCCCAGCGGTTTAGGCTGTGCGTTGATAGATCAGTCAGTCAGTCAGTCAGCTTCTACTTTTATATGTATAGATAGATTTTAAATGGCTGTTGCTTGTTTATTTTTTCTTTAATCTTCTCTTCTCTCGTGTCAACACGAGCTGTACGAAAATAGCTCATGCTGTGGTGAAAGATTAGCGAGTCAGCAAGTTTGGTAGCGGGGCTGACTGCCCAGGATGCGCTGGAACTACTGAAGTATCGTCACTCGTGGACCAGCATCCGGCCAGCGTGGTGGCCTCAAACTCAAAGTCAAATATTTTTATTTCAAGTAGACCAGATTACTATTGCTTTCAAAAGGTCAGCACTAGGTGCTCGGTTCCAAGTAGTAGGTCATATGGAGAAGAGATGAAAATAAACTTTTTTTTGCTTATTTTTTTGAAAATGTTACTCTCTATGATTTCTCTTGTACCGTGGGTGCGTTTGCAGACACAAAATCTTCACATGCATAAAAGCCTTTCCGGAACAACTCTGTAGGCTACACAAATATTTGTTCCGTGCGGGAATCAAACCCATGACCCGTAGCGCAGCAGCCAATCGCTCAGCCACTGCACTAAACGTGTCAACAAGACAAACACGAGGAAACTGTTTAAAAAAAAACCCGGCCAAGTGCGTGTCGGATTCGCGCACAAAGAGTCCCGTACCATTATCTATAAAAAACGGCAAAAAAATCACGTTTGTTGTATGGGAGCCCCCATAAATATTTATTTTATTCTGTTTTTTAGTATTTGTTGTTATAGCGGCGACAGAAATGCATCATCTGTGAAAATTTCAACTGTCTAACTATTACGGTTCATGAGATACAGCCTGGTGACAGACGGACAGCGGAGTCTTAGTAATAGGGTCCCGTTTTACCCTTTGGGTATATAATCCAAAAAATGCTACGCTGCTGTGACCGCCAATAATGGTTTGATTACGCTTATGTTATAATAATAACAAATAATAACTCAGAAACTGCTCGTAAAATTGCAACAACTCCGTCCCACTTAAAAACCAATAAACTGCAGTCGGCCACAATAAAACCGTACAACATACTTGGGCAATTTAAAACAACATCGGGCAATAATTGTCACGGCTGGGCGACTTCGTTAACCGACCCGGGCTAGAGATTAAACTGTTTGGCACGGCCGCCGAAAAGGAACCATTTGTTTAATAGTCTTCGGGTAATAGGTATCAATTTAGAAAATCGGGTTCGAGAAAGTTCGGCTGTTGAAATTTTCTGTATTAAACTTTTTCCGGACTTCAACATAACATCATGCCTGTGAGCTCCATGGGGTTGGGCAGAGGTGCATAGTACCCTCATTTCGCTGTTATGTTCCATCATCATCATCCAGCTGAAAGATGTCCACTGCTGGACATAGGCCGCCCTCAAAAGGGAGGGGGGTCTGCCGTAATCCCCACGCTTGGCAGGCGGGTTGGCGATCGCAGTTTGGTTATTAAAGTACTCACTTACTCAGAGAACGCTGCTGCCCATCCTCTAGAAAATCCCTTAGTCGCTTTTTACGACACCCACAAGAAGAGATGGGGTAGTGCTATTCTTTAAGTCCGGCACTACACGATACGATACGTTTAAGTTCCATGTAATAGGGGGCGAGCCTATTACCATCAACCGAGCTCAAATCCAGACTGTTACTGAGAAATTCCATACGGTAAAACCCAATAACACTTTGGCCGATCTGGCGATCGTACCCAGGACCTCAATATCAGCTTCTCAGCAGTCGCGCTTGCGACTACTAGACTATCGAGGCAATCTTTATCCGTATTATTATTTTTAAAACGCCTTTTTGCCTTCTTTGACTTTTCGAATTCATGTTTTTTTTTTTTTTCTATTTTTCTGCCGTAGATCGTCCTAGGGGACGGTTTCTACGTAACCGGGCAGACATTGGCGAGACCTGAAGGGTCTCCAGCCAATGGGGGGGAAGTAAAATACTTAACCTAAGCTAACTACTTGTACTACACTAACATCATGACTACCTGCAACAACAGCACTAAGGGCGACCCCTAGTGGGACTCAGACCTCGGCTTAGGGCGTTGCTGGCGGGAACTTAGGGGGGGGGACAGCTTCATGAGGGCTGAATTATCGGTGTGATTGCGGAGTCTGAAGAGACGACCGGCTCTGCGACGGGATCGAATTCATGTGCAATCAGAATTTTAATATATGGTGCTCAAAAATGTCCGAACCGAATGTAGAAAAACAATACTCATTTACGCACCTACATCCATTGCAGTCAAATCTTATGGTGAAAGCTAAATTAGGCATTGTAATGACGACATAGGATTTAAATTAGTTCAATCATTAGAACTTAGAACGGGATATTTACCATGTTTATTATTTGTTTTGAGTTTCCGATATTTCGGCACCGTTACAAGCGCCATGATCACGGATGAACTGAAGTAATTGCGGGTGGATGTTTATGAGTAGACAAAACGGTCTACCCTCTTTCTTGTTCGTTTTTTGCGTTCGACGCCACTACCATTGTCACTTATGTCACTCACAAAACGATTCTAAAAAAAAAAATTAGCTTCTTGGTATTTCTAAGTTCATACGGCAGTGTGCCTTGGCGCGTTCTAATGGTGTATAGTGGTGTAAATTTACGACACTGTTTTTTCGTAAATTTTGTTCTACACACTTGGTCCATGAATTTCTGCCACGATGGTTATTATCATTGTTCGAAGTCATGTAAGAACTTGAATCCTACGCAAAACGTACTTGTATTACGACACTCAACATTTGCAAACCTCTCAAGCACGTTTGAAGTCATATGAATATCACGTGTCTCAGATCACACACTTACAAGGACTCTTGAGAGAGTCTCAAAGTGTCAAAGCCCTACTTTGTCTCTAAAACCAGTTTCTGTTGTCATCGTTACAGGAGTCTGAATTACGTTTGATGTGTGATTGTATTTTGGTTTTGAGTGTAAATAGGATGAAACGCGTGGTATTACGCGAATGGATAGAATTAGAAATGAATATGTAAGAGGAACTCTGAAAGTGTTGCCGGTGACTGAGAAATTGTGTGGCAACTGGTTATCATGGCATGGTCATGTGATGCGGAGGAATGAGGAACACGTCGTTAGAAAAGTTTTGAGAATGGGTGTGGAATAAGAGTAGAGGAAGACCAAAGAAACGATGGATGGATACTGTAAAATATGATATGGCTAGAAAGAGGGTGACTATTGAGATTGCGACTAATAGAGATGTATGGAAGAAAAATACATGCTACGCCGACTCTAAATAAGTTGGGATAAGGGCAGAAGGATGACGATGATGAGGGTGAAACAGCGCAGCGTGGGTAGAACTTGGTGAACGGGAACCTGGTGAAGATCGCGATAATCCGCCGGATGCGAGAAGCACAGGATCGGTCGATGTGGCGATGCTTGGGGGAGACCTATGTTATGTGGTTATGATGAGGGTCAAACATCAACAGCTCATATGAGGCCCTTGTTCAGTTCTGTCCGTTCGGTAGACAGATATTGAACTAAAAGGTTACTTTTAAATGTAGCTTTTTTCAGCCTAAAACTACTCTCAAATAGAAATTACAGCTTTTAACTTACATTAATACTTAAAACGTCAGGCTCAACCCTCAAACAGCGCCCACAACGCACCATTAACCAATGGTCATTAAGACCCCCGATTTATAGCTTCATTTTTAATGGTCAGACACACTCCAGCGCACTCCTATTGTCCAAATCACTTCGAAGTATTGTTTACTAGTTTTTATAATCGGAAGTTGCTTAGGAGTTTTCGATTGACGCCGATTTAACGCTTTACATTTAACTTCAATCAGTTGAAATGTTCCTATACTTGTTTTCTAATATGCTTCACGTCTTTGATAAATAATGGAATCAGGCGTTACTTTAAATCCATGACATACAAATATGCAAATACAAATAAACTAGTTCGCTAGCTTTGATGCAGTATGCAGCATCGTCCTCCCGCCCGCAAATACAGGGTGTTAACGAATTCGTGTAATTCCTTCAAACCGCGTCATTTACTGGTGACACTGATTGACCCTGCATAGGTTTTTTTCAGAATCAACAAAAAAAAGTTTTCAAAAAATGAACAACGGTATTCTGTATCTGAGTAATTTTAGCGTCGCGAGTAAACTGACTGCGTGGAGCGATATCGCGCTAGTCGTGCCCGTCAGATGTGTCGCCGTGCTTTCATTCATTTAAGCATGTCATCGAAATTTTCTATTACATAAATAAAATTTGGGAAATAAAGTTTATTTTTATTTTTAATCAATTTAAATCCCGTGCGGGGTTAATCTATACCATTAGTAGATCATGTGGTTTGAAGGAATTACACGAATTTGTTAACACCCTGTATATGCACGTGCAGAAGGTGTGTTAAAATGCACCCAAACCAATACGACACGTGTTTCGCCCATCCACGGGGCATCCTCAGAAGATGTGGACTCGTCGACCGTATGATTCGCGTTCAAGCGGTGCTGCATACTGCATCCAATCACGTCTTTGTCAAATACAGATGCTTAGCCCTATCTGGTTAGTCTGACAGCCAATCACGACGACGATAGATTTAGGAAAAAGTTTCAGTGACAATCCTCTGCTATCAGACTTCCGCAACCCAGTTACTGGGCAATGCCGATATCCTAAGGTTAGACCGGTTGTGAGACTTTTTGGCTTCTGACTACCCGTAGCTACGAGCCTCTTTGTTCGTGTGTGTTCCAAGTGTTGCCGTATGTAAAGAATAGCTCTAACCCATCCTCTTCCCATGGGTATCGTAGAAGGCGAATAAGCAATTCATTAAAGGATAGGCAGCAGCGTTCTCTGGGTAGGTACTTTAACAACTATACTGCGATCGCCAACCTGCCTGCCAAGCGTTGCGATTGTGGCAAACCCTCCCGAACATGGCTTGGGGGAGGCCTATGTCCAGCAGTGGACATCTTTCGGCTGAATGATGATGATGATGATGAGCCCCTTTGTCAACCAATATTATCCAAAACACGGTTTCTTATCGCTCAAAGTTATCTAAAGCTGAACCATCTCCATTTAATTATTATTATTAAGTACACTAAAACGCCTCGAACATTATATTCGTATATTAATCGCGTCTAAAATACCATTCAAGAATTCACTTAATTAATTCCTACTTTTAATCAACAAAGTGGTAAAATTTCTGTACGCTTTGTATTCCTACGGTTAATGAGAGTAGATAATAAAATAATAATTATATTAAATTTTATATAGAACTCCGCGCTTTTAGGGTTGAGAATAGTACTTTTGTGTTAGACTTTTTGTGTGGCATTCGGTTTGTACCTACTTCTGGTGGAGCTTTTTGATGTCATTTGGAATTATCTGAGACCTATTGAGTTTGAGTTTGAAAGTGACTATAGGCCTTAGAGCGTGTCCACATCTCCACGTCACGACGTCGTCAACGTGGAGCGGTGCGGTAACGTGGCACGGTGCGTTGACGTAACGTGCAAATTTACGTTACCGTATACAGGGTGTAAACGAATTCGTGTAATTCCTTCAAACCGCGTGATCTACTGGTGACGCAGATTGACCCTGCATAGGTTTTTCATAGAAACAAAAAAAAGTTTTCAAAAAATTAAACATGGTATTCTGTATCTGAGTAATTTTAGCGTGCCGAGTTAACTGATTGCGTGGAGCGATATCGCGCTAGTCGTGTCCGTCAGCTGTATCGCCGTGCCTTCATTCATTTGTGGGTGGCATCGAAATTTTCTATCACATAAAAAAAATGGGGAAAAAAATGTTTTATTGTTTTATTTTTAATCAATCTAAATCCCGTGCGGGGTTAATCTATACCATTAATAGATCATGCGGTTCGAAGGAATTACACGAATTCGTTTACACCCTGTATAAATACAGGGTGTTAACGAAATCGTGTAATTCCTTACAAATAAACTAGTACAAAAATTAAAATTAATTTATCAAAAAAAAAAACCTTGTGTTTTTACTGAATCCTTATTAGGTGGTTTAGATACGATCGGTAACAAAGTCGCATGAAAAAAAAAGAATTTTATTTTTTTATTTTTAATCAAGCTAAATCCCGTGCGGGGCCTATCTACACCAGTAGTACCTAGATCATGTGATTTTAAGGAATTACACGAATTCGTTAACACCCTGTAGAGTTCTCATTTGATCCATTTAATACCAAATCCAATTCTGCACGCAGTCAGTTGAATGCTAACTTTTTAAAGGGCCATAGTGATTTTGTACTTTATTTAAATTATCATATTTGATCTTTATCGTGCTTGTTAGATCCTAAGTTTTCTAATATTCTTTTCCATTTTCACTCGTGGGAACCTATAATTGCCTTTGTATTGATATATACAACTGTTATCCATTTGTTGTAGCTGTTGGTTCTCCTTTAATAAATAAGTAAATAAATAAACCTCTGCCTTTCCCTTCCAGGAATACAAGCGTAATGATGTGTTGTTGCATACAGGAAAATACCAAAAAATCATCCAAATTGGTAACTGGCAGCGCATTGAAACAGCCTATCATAATATTTTATATTCGTTAACAAAAAGACACCGGCAATCATAAAACTTTATGGATCATTGAATTCTGGCGAGGTGAAATTTATGCCAAATAAAATATTACGTTTCTACAAGGGTATTTTCATTAATGAGGGCTGGGGTGGCCATTGTTTTGTAATAAGTTGGGTTGTGATGGTCTCACTGGTAGCGGAAAGCGATTCAAATATGGCTTTTCTATTCAATCCAAAGCGAAATAAAAACACATTAACCAATAGAGGCGCTTATGAATAGTCCAATTTAGGTGCACGGTTCGTCGATATATGATATATGATTAGTCGTTTCCTAAGGAGAAGAGCCGGCAAAAAACTCCATGGTTACTCTTTTAAAAAAGATATCTTTAAAAAGTTACGTGAATACAGTACTATGATTTAGGATAGTTATGCGAGAACAATATGGTCTTGACCACAGACAGACCTGTGAGTAATGAAGTACCAAGTCTTGAGTCCAAAATTAATAAAAAAAAAAAAAAACACAATATGAATAATAGTAAATTACATAATTATATAATATGCTAAAATGAAGCTAAGCTATATAAAACAATTGACATAGTTAAAGGTCATCAAAACATCATGCAAAGCCAAATTATTGAAAGTTTGAACGAGACAAGAGACCTTTTGCTAAAATTCAAGATAAAATCCCCATATTGAGATCAACAGTCACTTCTAGTATTATTTTGGCAACAGTTCCAACTTTACCCATTGGGAATCTTAAGTGGGATAGTATATATTTATCTTTCTTTACCTCGTTTCTCGTATGTTGTGGTGGCCCGGAGGTTACAGACTCGCTTGTTTAGTGTCGGGTTGCGGGTTCAAACCCAGGCGTGTACCAATGTGATTTTTTCAACTTCATATGTACGTTCATAGGTAATCTAAGACGAGGTGAATGAAAACATCGTGAGGAAATCTGGACTTAATGGTTTAAAATCGTCAACCTGCAGTGAGCAAGCGTGGCGATCAATGCTCGTCCCTTCTCTGTATGAGAAGAGGTCTTTGCCCAGCTGTGGGACAGTTACAGGCTAATATTTTTTTTATCTCGGTTCAAATCGCTGACAGTGGCACCTTATCCTAATATTCAGTGTTTAATGTTGTAAAGACTACATTAAAGTGGGGTTCCGCGACCACTCCGAGGGTTTAAGGCTTGCCACGGAATACATTACCTTGTTTTTGTTAAAAAAACTTTTACGGATTACTGTTATTTCTGTTTTAATGTTAATTCAGATGTCGTGTCGTATTTACTTGATTATACATATTTTGGTGTTATGCTCCATCAGTGTTGCTTTTAATGTGATGAGAAATTTTGACTAGTGTAATATGAAAATGTGTGTTGTGTATTTATTTTTCTTTTTTTTTAGTTAAATAAAAAAACGTTGCCCCACACTAAGATTTCTCTTATATCGTGGGTGCGTTTACAGACACAAATCTCACAAACAAACGCCCAGACCCGAAACAACCATCTGTAGGGCATACAAATTTTTGTTCCGTGTGGGAATCGAACCCACGACCCGTAGCGCAGATGCCAATCGCTTAGCCACTGCACCAAACGTGTCGTCGAAAGTATTACACTTGTTCAGTCTAGATTTCTAGATTTTTCCTAGCTATGTTGGTCAGCTTCCAGTCTTACAAGATGCGACTTAATACTAATCTATATCTATAGGTAGTAATGTTATAAAGAGTTAGAATTTGTTTGTTTGTATGTAGGAGGTAATCACCGAAACGATTCATCCGATTTCAAAAATTCTTTCACCAATATGAAGCTACGTTATCTCTAAGTGCTATAGGCTATAGTTTAGTATCAAAAAATTAAGTGTCCGTAAATAAAATACAATAATGTAACCCAAGGTATCGAAAATTGGCTTATCTATACTAATATTATAAAGAGGTAGAATTTGTTTGTTTGTATGTAGGAGGTAATCTCCGAAACTACTCATCCGATTTCAAAAGTTATTTCAGCAGTAGGAAGCTACGTTATCCCTGAGTGCTATCCTAATCCTAATTCCTAACTAATATGATAAATGCGAAAGTATGTTTGTTTGTTACCTTTCCACGCCTAAACCACTGAACCGATCATGCTGAAATTTTTTATATACGTTGTCAGTTGTACAGAAACGGACATAGGGTATCATTCATCCCGAAAAATAGTACTGTTCCCGAGGAAAATAACGATAACAGAGGGCGCCATGTGTCTTTCGAATCATGACTGAATTATGTTATTAAAGAAACTTTAGTAGTGTGTTAAGAGTTTTTTTTTATTATAAATTAAAGCTAGTATTTTATACGGAGCGACTGCCATGAGACCTCTGCAATCCTGTTATGCTGGGGCTACAATTGCGGTCGAAGACTCGTGTCGCGTTCGCTCGCTAAAACATCGTGTACGGGCACGATGGGCATACGCGATGTTCTTGTCTACATTAGGCGGGCGAAGATTCATCGCGCCGGATTTA
Source organism: Amphipyra tragopoginis (assembly GCA_905220435.1). Taxonomy (NCBI): domain Eukaryota; kingdom Metazoa; phylum Arthropoda; class Insecta; order Lepidoptera; family Noctuidae; genus Amphipyra; species Amphipyra tragopoginis. The sequence continues at coordinate 5,011,664 of HG992017.1, forward strand.
GGAGTGAGGCGTATTTATCGTAACAGCTATTTAAAACAGGTATCTTATGATAACAGACTGAAACTGTGACAAACAAACTGAAAAAGCAGTTCCTGTTCCACGAGCTAACAAAATCCCCTATAAGACAGTCACAAGATTTTCTCTACTCATGCTTATGACAGTTACCTTAGTAAGAATACGATAAAAAATGTTACTGTTACTCTGTGACACCCTGTTACAGCCGTCACAAGCTCTTTTCTTTTCACGCATAGGTTTAACACCTTAGTTAGAAAGAGAAGTCCTGCTGTTACAGTAAATAGGTTGCTATCTGTGATCTGTGATAACAGAACACACAATAGTTTGTTCCCACATAGTTTGAAATAACAGACTGTTATTTTGTAACAGGTTTTTGGAACTGCTATTTACGTCTAACAGGAGCACAGGCTAGGAGTGGGCTGTAACAAGTAAAATCACGTTTCTGTTACAGAACAGAAACGTGATTTTACTTGTTACAGCCCACTCCTAGCCGTATTGTGTTGTTCTCTGTTGTGCGGCCGAGACGTAGGCTGTTTATTATTTAATTCAAAATGGAGGAAGTAGTGGCGTTGCATTATATGTCAGTAAATTATTAATTATTACAATTGTACGAGCATCAGTTAAAAAATAATATGAAAAAGAGACGCAGGTGTAGACATCCAAGCGAATATTGTCGCGACAAATCCCTTTGACACGTGCCAGTTTACTGCCCCGATAGTACATCGTCTTCGCCCGAAAACTATGCGTTGCAACGACCTACCTGGCCACACTCATCGCGTTAACACGAATATTCGCCGTAGCCCGCTAATATAGCCCCAGCATTACTAGGCAATGCTGATACCCTATAGTTAGATCGGTTGTCATACATTCGGGCTTCTGACTACCCATAACGATTGTCATAGGCATTCCTATGGTACCCGGGACCGATGGTTAAACGCGCTCTCTAAGACACGGATGGGTCTCGATGTGTAACGAATGGGCACCCATCCACGGACTGACCGCGGCAAGTGCAGCTTAACCTTGCAAATACTATGATCCGTGTGGTTGATAACTAGCCACGAGCCCCTTACGCTGAGCATCCACCAGAGCTGTGCTAAGCTGCGTAGCGAGGAATGTGTTTTGTAAGCACCAATATAATCACTTCATTTACCTAGCTTCGCTCTGTGCAGCTCTTTTTTAGGATTCCGTACCCATAGGGTAAAACGGGACCCTATTACTAAGGATCCGCTGTCCGTCTGTCCGTCTGTCTGTCCGTCTGTCACCAGGCTGTATCTCATGAACCGTGATAGTTAGACAGTTGAAATTTTCACAGATGATGTATTTCTGTTGCCGCTATAGCAACAAATACTAAAAAACAGAATAAAATAAATATTTAAAGGGGGCTCCCATACAACAGACATGATTTTTAGTCGTTTTTATAGATAATGGTACGGAACACTTCGTGCGCGAGTCCGACTTGCACTGGACTGGTTTTTTTCTTTTCTTTTTTTAAAAAAACGTTGCTCCACACTAAGATTTCTCTTGTATCGTGGGAGCGTTTACAGACACAAATCTCACATACACAAACGCCCAGACCCGAAACAACCATCTGCAGGCCATACAAATTTTTGTTCCGTGTGGGAGTCGAACCCACGACCCGTAGCGCAGAAGCCAATCGCTTAGCCACTGCATCAAACGTGTCGTCGCTCTGGTGGATATGGGCTTAGCGGAGCGAGGTTTTTGTTCATACAAAACAAGCGAGAAATGCGAGCGAGGAATGTGTTGTTAGGAACGTGTGCGAGGATTTGAAAATATGCGCCTACCGGTCAGCCAATAAATGGTGTTTGGATGAGGTAGATGATCATTTGTACACATTAACACATTACACATTCCTCATGGAAAGGGTCACACCGTTTCACATCCTCGCTATACATTTTCGCACCGCACATTTTCGTCGCACAGCTCTGGTGGATGTCCAGCCTTATGTAGTAACATTAAAAACACATTCAAGACGAGCAAAGCCGTGGAGAAATGCTAGTATGTAGAAATTGCGTATTAAGAAATAAAAGTAAAGAGAGGTCATTATTTTTAATGTTAATTGAGAAAGTAGGTTTTGTATTAATGAAATTGTCTTGGATCTGGAATTAATTGAGTTTCAAGGAGCACATATTTATAAGCTGTGACACCTAATTAAGATTTAGATGTTTATTAGGCTTTATTTTCTTGTTTTAATTGATGTTATGTGGAATTTAAATACAGGTTGATTTTTTTATCATCATCCAATTTTTTTCTAGGCACTAGATATTACAAAAACCGGCTAAGTGCGAGTCGGACTCGCGCACGGAGGGTTCCGTACCATTATCTATAAAAACGGCAAAAAAATCACGTTTGTTGTATGGGAGCCCCCTAAAATATTTATGTTATTCTGTTTTTTTGTATTTGTTGTTATAGCGGCAAGAGAAATACCTACATAATCCGTGAAAATTTAAACTTTCTAACTGTCACGGTTCATGAGATACAGCCTGGTGACAGACCGACAGACGGACGGACAGCGGAGTCTTAGTAATAGGGTCCCGTTTGACGCTTTGAGTACGGAACCCTAAAAAGTGTCAATTTTTGAAAAATAAAAGGAATAGGAAAATTGGAACGGGAGCGAATCGGGGTGCTCAGTATGTTCAACCACAGTCCAAGGAGGTTTAAAAGATTACAGAGCCACTTTCTCTCATACAGTGCATGCGTGACAAACGTAATATTTAAGTTTGATTTAGTAACCACGCTGAATTGATAATTCTTTCGGGAAACGTATTTAATTGTGGTTTTTTTTTCAAATATCTCCTCTTTGTTTAATATTTAATACGTAGAAAACATTTGGATGGTGATTAAAAAATCAAACCAAATGAGAGAGGGATTACTCTCTCATTTGGGTTCATTTTTTTACGTATTAACCTACCCACGTTTGGTGCAGTGGCTAAGCCATTGGCTTCTGCACTACGGGTCAGTAGCGATTGGATGCTTACCTTTCATGCTGGGGGTCTTAGTTAAATCCCCGACAGAACATACAAGGAACAACAAAAAAAAACAAAAAATGTGGTTAACGATTTTTTAACCAGAGAATTAGGTAATGTTGGTGAAAACCGCCCTTATTCTCTTGATAAATCCTAACAGTCCTAATCTACGATTAAAGTACCAGTTATCACTTTTCGAAACTTCCAATCGTGTAGTAGCAATAAAATAATTTTCATCTACTAACTCACAAGTCATGGTGTTAGTCAGAAGTTAGTTATTCATCATTCTGAGACGTAATACATTTCTCATAAAATATCTGAAAGTCAGGCGTTGAGCTGGGCGTGATCTTCGTGTGGGGGTCTAGAAAAAGCGATCAAATATTAGGAAAGTTGTACCTTTTGGCAGGCGGGTTGGCGATCGCAGTATGGTTGTTAAAGCACTCACAGAACGCTGCTGCCCATCCTCTAGTGAATCCCTTAGTCGCCTTTTACGACACTACGTAGTGCTACGAGTATTCTTTACGTCTGGCACCACACGGAATAGAGATAGATTTAGAGAAATAGACTTTAAGAATTTATTTCAGGAACCTTTGATCGTATCAAGCCACCTGCTCAGTTGCTGTAGGCATCTTACAAGGCGATTTAAGGATTAATAGATGTTGACCATATTTTGTTAGTATAAATCTCGGTTCTATTACTAAAAATATACATACATGGTTTAAAGAAATGCCTAATTTATAAAAGTTTGATTTTTTTACTAGACAGTGACAGCTGTACTGTGCGCTGACGTCATTGCACATTAACGCCACTGAAAACAATATCCGTTTCCCATGACAAGTAGGTACATAAAATGCACCGTCCACAAATTTCGAAAGCGTGTAGATCCTGTACTTTTTCATCTGTCTATCTATAGGTATATAAATAAATAATTAAGTCCTGATTGATTGACTGACTCATCAATGCCCAGCCCAAGCCCTTGGACCTAGAAAGCTAAAATTTTGCTCAGAGTTTCCCTTTATAATGTAGACAAGGAATAAGAAAGAATTTTTCGAAATTCAACCCCTAAGGGAGTTAAATAGGGGATGAAAGTTTGTATGGAAAGTCGTCACTTAACGGGTTCAAAATTTCACGCAAGCAAAGCTGCGGGCAAAAGCTAGTAGGTTTAATAAATTTTTCAACATATTTTGATCTTTCTTTAAAATTATATTTAATTGTTGTAAAAAATATTGTAGTCTAACACCCCATTTTGCCTCGGATACTGTTACTAAATATCCCAACATAAAAAACCTTACAACACAACCCCGTAAAAGAACCCAGGACCTCAGCACCAAAATCCCCAACCCCAAACTTCGTAGCCCCACCAAAAACATAATGTAATGACTCCTCGGCGCCGTTTATAGGGCAAGTTTCTTACGATAACAAATCGCTAAGAATTTGTCCCACTTAGTTCACTTTTATATTCTACTTAAAACTTTTGAGCAGTCTGAGCAGACATCGCAAGTACATTATCTTTTTACTGAACATAAAAAAAAGGTTGAAGTTCTCATTTCATAATAATAAAAAAACGAGGAAAGCGCCTCAAAGATTCGTTTGATGTGAATCTGGGTTGAGAGGGCAGAAAAATTTGAAGTTTCAGTTTCAATTTTCAAAGTTTTTTTATTAAAATATCAAATAGGCACAGTACATGCACTTAAGAAAAGTCGAGAATGGTTGCTAGGTTCCAGAAAGTTCCTGAGGATTATATACAGCAAGAAACTCTGTGGATAGTCTTTTAAAATAAATGATATTTATGTCTAAAACATATACTAATAATGATTAGTATTTTGATAGTCATAATGTATTGTACGTAACAGCAACGCTAGGCTTGATCATAATAGCAGAGAACTCAACGCCGTCATCAACACGATATCTTATTGAATTTGACGAAATCAAAGGTGTTACAATAATAGCTGTTAATTATACAATGTTACAGTGATTACGCACTGTATCCGATTCTGATCCGTGAAAATAAGAATATAAAAACTCGGAAAGAATTCGGATATTGCTTTGCGCACTGCATCCGATCCGAATACGTGAAAATACGAATCTAGAGTCTAAAAAACTCGGACCGAATTCGGATATCGCTTACGCACTGATCCGATCTCTGATCCAAATTCAAACAATTCAGGGGTCATCTTTGGTATATCCACTGCGACCGATCTCGATGGTACCCAACATAAGACAAAAATCCGTGCACCGGCGCCGTCAATCTCGGATGTAATGGACAAGAGCAGACGCGTTTTGTATTACCGGCATTTCGGTCCGTCACGATCTCGGTCGAGTTCTAGTGGTAGCGCCGAACTACTCACAATATCGGCGGTCGAGATGATGGCGCTCGGATGACGGACGTGCTGTGGACACGCAGCCATAGTAACGTATGTCGCTACTTCGGCAACGTCATCTCGTTCTCGGTGACAGTGGCGGTGGACAAACGACCTTAGTCGCCTCTTACGACACCCATGGGAAGAGATGGGGTAGTTCTATTCTTACCTTACATGGACTAGATGGGGTAGTCCTATTCTTAAATGGACTAGATGGGGTAGTCCTATTCTTACATGGACTAGATGGGGTAGTGCTATTCTTTACGTCCGATAGTCCGTCAATACTTATAGGTATGTTGGTGAAATACCCCCTCTTAGGGACTACTCACACTTATTCAGCTCTATTTAGCTTATGTCCATAGAAAACAACGATTTTGTATGGAGACGCGTACGCATATCCCTTCAGCTTTCCGCGTCTATTCTGCTTTCGCGGCAAACAAGTATAAAATGAGGACAAATGTGTTTTTATCATGCGAGTGCTATAGATAGAGTTTAGCGCTGTTCCGCCGCATTCAACCTCGAACGCGGCGGAACAGCGTTGTACACGGATGGTTAGACTCCCAATTTTGTTAAATTTTGCAATATGCATCCGAAAATGTTGTTTAAATTTAATACTCTTTTAATTGGGTTATTAATATCGCGTATTCTCCTACCAAATTTCTATTTCTCCAAAGTGGGTCGACCCACTGTCGTTTGCGTTTAAATTTTTTACGTTTATTATCTTCTATTTCTTCTGGAAGAAGCGAAACGATAGAGATAACACGCTATGACGGCTTTTCTCATTCTTACGACGCTGTACGCGGCTGGTAGAAGCAGAACTGCATAAGTGTGGCCAAAATCGTTCAGCGAAATGCGAATGGATCTGAATAAGTGTAATTAGTCCCTTAGCCTTGTACTTCGATACAGGAATCGGATTTATTTCATTAAAACACAATAGCTAGTAGCTCCCAGATTTTGTAGATAGAACAATACTGCTTTACTAATTAGGTGCCAATCACTGGTTAACGCGTGGTTTCACGTATTTACGCTGTTGCCTCTGTTGTTTATGTAACTATTGAGATTGCTTCAATATTGGATTTCGTCTAACCAATATCTCACAGTTAGGTTAACCCCCGTCTTGATTTACTCCGATTCAATGGTTTCTGAGACAGGGTTTAGATTCTGAGGCAAAATATATGATGTTTCACAGGTTGTCCGTACATTCCATTATCATTTTTAAAAGAAAGTATCATTGTAGGAATGTTTTCCTGCATTTGTGAGTGATGTTTGATGAGCTCGGTGTTTTAACTATTGCTATTAAAACAATCGAAATGTTTGATATGAGCTAACGACAACGACAACTGATGCCTGCTAAGTTAGGCTATCTGATTAAATGCATGGCGTTCTTACTAACTGATGTGATAGAATAAAACAACCATGCTGCTTGAGTGCGCTTGATACACTAAAAACATATGATTTATTAAATGCTATGAAAATGACAATGTTTGTGGCAACGTATGCGCGGACTCGCTCAGTCATCCGTATTATAATTTATTTAATGTAGGTTAACATGAGCATAGAATTTTGCAGTGTAAACAAAAACCTAGGATTGGCTCGTATAATTATCATCATCTATCTATACGTCCTCTGCTGGACATGGGATTGCTATTAGCAGATAGAAGGACGCTACTGCCTACCCTCTTGAAGTAATTCCAGAATATGCAGAAGTGAAAAAAAAAATCACCTCAATTCTAGTTCCATTTATAGAAGCCAACGCACAACGGTATTTCTAATTTAACGAAAAATTCTAAACTGTAGCAGCGTTCGCGTGTCAATCGCCATTTAAGAGCGCAACATAAATAACGTGCGGCCCCGTCGGAGGTCGCCGTCCGACTGAATGTGATTTGTTTGTTTTGACTACTAGCGCCATCTCGCGTGATCTACGGGCTTTTAGCGACATTACAGGGCTGCGTGCTGAATGACGTATGGCGATGGCTGACGTTGTAAATCGTGGGGGCCGGGAATGAGTTAATTAAATTAAAAAGGGATAGATTTATACTTGGAAAGTTGTTTTGAGATTGACTGTCTTGTTTTTTTAGGGTTCAAATCGAAGGGGCTTTAAAGTTTACCAATTTAAATAAAGCTGCTTAAGCTTGGTACCTAAAATTATATAATGATACGTGCGATTTTGAACATGAATGCCCATTAACCAAATTGCGGAGTTCTGATAGCAGTTGCTTCATATACCAGACTAGCTTTCGCCCGCAACTTCGCTTCCGCAGCTTGCGTGAAGTTTTGAACCCGTTAAGTGACGATTTTTCATTCAAACTTTCATCCCCTATTTAACTCCCTTAGGGGTTGAATTTCGAAAAATCCCTTCTTAGTGGATGCCTACGTTACAAAAGGAACCTACTGTCAACATTTCAACTTTCTAACCCCAGCGGTTTAGGCTGTGCGTTGATAGATCAGTCAGTCAGTCAGACAGCTTCTCCTTTTATATGTATAGATGACTTTTTTTTTCCGTCTAGAAAAGAAATGGGTACAACATAATAGGTAAAAGGAGTAGAACTAGAACCCCATGGCATAGGTTTTTTTTTTAATTGCCTCTATTGACATTTTTTTTTTCAATAAATGCTACTAAATTGAAGTAAACAACACAATACAATAAAAACAGAAATTTTGAAGTAAATAAATCAATTAAATGGTATCAAAATCCAAATAATACATACAAACCTGCGATTGGTTTGAAAAAGAGAGAGAGAAAACTATCTTTGCCTTCTACTCCGTTCACCTGTATTGTATGTAGGTATGTATACCCATTTTTTTCCAGACGCGTAGACGGTAAAAAAAGTCATCAAGTATAAAACAGTCACTTCCCGCTGTCTGTCCCTAATCTTTAAAACTACGCAACGGATTTTGATGCGGTTTTTTTTAATAGATAGAGTGATTCAAGAGGAAGGTTTTAAGCTATAAAACTTACACGTGCAAAGCCGGGGGGGTCGCTAGTCCAGTATAATACTGTTATCCAGCCGCATCTGGTTAAACTGAACCCCAAAACAGTTGGAAAAGGCTACACAGAACAGCAAAGAAGTTATTTTTGTCAGCAATTTGTTTACCTTGTTTGCTTACAAGATTATTCATAGAAGATGTAGGAACATTATGACCTCCAAGTATCCTTGGCTCGTTATTACATCCGACACTCCCGGGGGAAGACGAATTTCATCCTCCTTCTAATTTATCGCCGGAATAAGGCGTTTGCATGATAATTTCATATTAGTATGTATGTGTGTTTTGCTATTTTCAAGTGATTGTGTTGTTTCTTTGCGTGGATGTTTTTTTTTTGTAACGGTGTCCAGTTTTAGTGACAAACGCGATGTGATGAAAAGTACGTGTTAAGGGCCGTTCAGACTACGCTATAATATACAAAGTTAGTCAGAAAGGGGGCACTAATCCGAAGCCCACTTATAGTATCGCTGATGACTGTTTGAAACCAAGTGTTAAAATTTCAAAATTCGATATATTTTTTTTCCAAATGAAATGATTTTTATTTTAGTTTTTTTCAAAAATTCTTCATACCTGCTTTAGTTACAAATTCAGAAAATGGTGCTTCTAATTCATGACCCCAAATATGACCTAAAATGTAAACACAGCTGATCATAACTGGGGGTAGATAGATTTTAGAGTTTTTTTTTTGAGATTTTTGAACATCTGTTTCTCTTAAACTGTTGACTTTTGGGAAAAGTTGTAGAACAAAAGTTACTCATCATTCCATAATGATGAGTAACTTGAAAGTACCCATGTACTTTAACACCCTTTCGGATTAGTACCCCCTTTCTGACTAACCTTGTATAGCCTAAAGCAAATATTGTATAGCGCAACGACATCGCTCAGCATATATTTTATATGGACACGTTCACAAAATGCTATGCTACAAAATATTGGCTTGCTGTACGCAATAAACTTGAGCGATTCTCAGAGCTATATCGTACGATTCTCCGGTCCCAACCCGCCTCACTTCTACCCCGTCCGTCACCCGACGGATCGTCAAATAACTTGCTATACATAGTAGATCGTCTTGCGATATAGCGTATGGCGTGAAAAATAGCTTACGACGCAATATGCGTTACTATACGCGAAATAGTATCTATAGCGTTGTCAGAACTGTGCTTTACGTACCTACTGCCGCCAGCAAGGAATGCCGTTGATCGCTTTTGATCGCATTCGTCGCTTTTACAGCATACACTGTCGCTTACACAGGACACCCCGTAAGGCTTGCTGAGGTCAGGTGACCTCTATGACCCTTAAGCCCAGCGCAGACGAGGAACAGTCTTCTGCATAATTTTTTGTCCGTGAAAATAAAACACAACTGCATCTCCGCACACGACCGCGACGGAATAAAAATAACGCATACAATTTAATTCTTTTATTTTCGCGGTCAAAAATGACGCCGCGGACTGTCCCTCGTCTACACTGGGCTTAAGGATCCTGACTGTATGTCGCCTGACCTATGTAAGCCTTAGAAAAAACACAAAAGCCTTTAGATTATATGCGGTATTGTTAGTTCGTCGTGTGCGTTATGGAATTCAGTTCTAAGCGTTTTAATTTTTAAGGGGAAAAAAGTATGCCGCGGATAGTCCTTTGTCAGCGCCGGGTTTAAAGAAAACAAGCATTATAAAAATACATATTCGAGTCTAATCGTGTAGAAACAGAAAAAAAAATTAAATACCTTTTCCATCCCGACGTTTCGGCCGAATTACACCGGCCGTGGTCACGGGTAGACTGAAGTGGCGGAGCAGTTGTCATCTTCGTGAAGCAAGGGTATTTTCATCTACCCTCATTCGATCTTGATTTTTATAACTTAATCTTATTGTTTCTACGCGATTAGACCCGAATCCGTATTTTTATAATGTGTACAAATCGCAAAAGTTTAAAAACCTTTAAAACAAGCATTGCTGTCTTTTGGTTTGTCTTCCAAATATGCTTACACCTCTTTTGATTGTATTGTACTAACAAATAAGCGTGAGGACAACCCTAGCTCAAAGAAAAGGCAATTACATAGGTACTCGGGAAACTTCGTAAAACCGATCTCTTCCGAACTGAGTACGATTTCAAGACCACGAATAATCACCGACTCAAACTGACAGTAGTAAGATACCAAACACACAAGTTATAGGCTAATAAAAGACAATCATGAAACTAAAATAAGACAAAACTAAATATACACGCAGTAATACAAAATTAAATAGAATTATACAAAATTAAATAGGATTATACAAATAAAATAGAATTAAGTATACTAAATTAAATCACGTTATACAAATTAAATAGAATTATACAAAATTAAATAAAATAGCAGTAGGATGGAATGATTCATAGTGTTAAATTAAAATTAGTATACAAATATTGTGCAGCCATCTATCGGCCAGTAGCAACCTCGCAGCAAATCAATGTCGCGATCCAAAGGGGAACGCCCATAAAATGCCTGAAATGGACAGAAAATACGAATAGTCCTTAATTCTAATTAGAATTAAATATGCATAATGAATAATTCTCAAGTTTGTAAACGTAGGAGGAAAATATAACGATCTTTAAAATATTTCGCTTGATATCCGTCTAATTCATTCTTATTTTTTAATGGACAACTGTGTTTAATCTGACATGTGTAATCGACATTCAGCCAAACAAGAATTTTCAAATAATTTATCGAAGTATTTTATAGAATTATTGCACAGTTATCGTTCATTTAGAATAATTCGACCTAATTATAACGTTTATCTAATGAAAGTAATATTATATGCATGTCAATATTAATTAAAATAAAATTATTTTCAAATAAGAAAAAGTATCGTAGGCTGCATGGATAACATGTCCTTTGCCTTACTGACAGTTTGATATTGATTACTGCATTTCATTTTTCCGTTGAATTGTGGTTTTGAATTGATCGATTCACATTTTGCGTTTGCGACTTGAGTATAACTTAATAGGATATAATAACGACGACTTTGGCCATTTTTAAGGATTTTGATTTTACTTCTGCACACGTTACCCCTTTTCGAACTCGACTTAGATTGAACCCGCCTTGACGACGACTCGGCTTTTTGACGACGGACCTGGACCTGCTTTTTATACGACTCTGCTATTGTTTTGGACTCTTACACCGTGTACATTTAAAAATGGATGGAAACGTACACTGTGTTAATTGCTATCTCGATCTTACAGCGATGAGACGTAATGTCGTATCAGAGCAAAATGATGAAGTACGTCGTTTAATACAGGCATGGATAACACCATTAGCTGTAAGTATATTCATTCCATAGTTTTTGTGAATAATTATATTGAACTGAACGCACTGACATTGAACAATTAGTACATTGTTTTTTGTTCTTTCTCACAGGTTGAACCAGGTAGTGTTGTTTGTGATGCATGTCTTAGATTAGCGGTTCACACTATCACCGAGACACCTGGAACCAGCCGGCCAGGTAGACAAGTAGGCCACCAACATGTGTGCGTTTGCTGTGGACAGTCTGTTCTACGACAACGATCACATGTTGTAAGAAATAGCAGTGATCGTGAGAGGCACATAATGAATGTAGTAGCACACAGAATCCAACCACGCCAGGTAAGTTCATTCCTCTGCCCTAATTCTGTGTAATTCCCTCTTATCCCGTGCAAATAACGTCACTATCATGTCTTTTAAAAACTTATCACAGAGTACTTTTTTATGCATAGGTTTTCGTTCATCGAGCTTGAAGTAAAACAAAACCAACTTTTACTTTTCATTTTGCTTGCAGCTACGTTCTTCGGATTTGATCTGCCACCCATGTTGGCAACGATGCAGCCGGGCTACCTCACCCCCTACTACTCCTTCACCAAGCCCGAGTCCGGTACCCAGTCAGGCAGGTAGTTTGAATATACCTCTACATGAAGAACCTCCTCAAATAAGATCCAGCGTACTGTTACCTAATTACGGAAGAGCAGTTGATACTCAAAGTCATTGTTTCTATCCAGGATGTAATATGATTGATAGACATGTGGTACCACTTTCATTAAGGGTGTGGCTCTTCAAGGACTACAAGTTTTATATACCAAAGAATTCAAAAATATGTAGTCATCATTTGAATAGTGACTTTTGGCATGAACTCCCTGCTTTGGAAGATATGAATCATGAATTCACTGTGGACCACATTGAAGACTTTGCATCATTTGTGAATTATGAATGTCGTGCTTTGGACTTCGAAAATATACACTTAATGGAAGAACATATGGTGTGGTACTTTTTAGGAATGAGTAGAAATAGTTTTGGTACTCTAATGGGAGAGGTGCCCCGATTGGCGCAAATGCATAGAGGTTCTACTGCCCTTGGAGCTTACCTGATGAAATTGAGAACTGGAGATTCTGATGAAAGATTATCATCTCTTCTACAAATACCGAGAAGTACTCTGGAACGTCTAATGGCTAAAGCAAGGGAAAAACTGCATCAAGATTTTGTTCCTATGAACCTTGGAATTGGACATATAACAAGAGAACAAATAGCAGCAAGAAACCTTGTTCTACCAAATGGGCTGTTTGGCGAAGTCGACGGAATAAGGAAGCCTGTCGTAATTATTGATGGAACATATATCTATGTACAAAAAAGCTCCAACTATTTGTACCAAAAAGAGACATATTCTCTTCACAAATATCGAAACCTTGTGAAGCCATTTTTGCTTGTTTGCTCCGATGGCTATATAATCGATGTGTTAGGCCCTTATCCAGCAACAACTTCCGATGCTCAGATAATGATTAGTGAATTTGATGAACCCAGTAAGCCATTGAGACAATATTTTCAGGATGGTGACGTATTCATTCTTGATAGAGGGTTCAGGGATTCCATTCCACTTTTGCAATCTTGCAATTATAGTGTTCACATGCCATCAACACTGCAAGTAAATGAAATTCAATTATCCACTCTGGAAGCTAATAAAAGCCGAAGAGTTACTATTTGCCGCTGGGTTGTGGAAGCCGTAAATGGAATATTCAAGCAGCAATTCAAATTATTTCGCCAAGATTTTTTTAATAGAGCTTCGAGACATTTAATGGTAGATTTCTCTATAGCAGCAGCATTAATTAATAGGTTTTATACTAGAATAGTTGACAGGCCAGATGCTGTTGATATTTTGCAAATAATACATCAGAATATGTATACAGAAAATATACTAGCTGATTATGTGATCACAAATAATTTGAATCGTCGCAGAGCGCAATTCCAAAGCATTAATATAAATCCTAACAATGTTGCTGATTTCCCACAACTGACATACAGCGAAATGGTTTTGTTGGCATGTGGTACGTACCAAATAAAACAGGCTCGCTCATACTATGGCGAGCACACACGAGCGAATGGTATTTATAAGATTGAAATATGTAGGGAACTGGATAACGAATTAGTTGAGCATTTATCTCTTCCGGGTAATTGCTTTTTACTTCGAGGAAAAATACAAAGCAGACATATTTCTCAAAAAATATATTTTGTTTATATAATAATTAACAATTCCTTATCAGGGATAAGGGCTTTACAGCATCGCTATTGTAACTGCCTCGTGGGACGGCGAACAGTTGGTACCTGTGCCCATACTATGTCAATAATATGGTACTTAGCATGGGCCCGGTACCAACCCAATATCAATCCTCCTGCACAGTTTCTTGATGATGTGTTAGTGGTTTTTAATGATGATTAAAACATTTAAATGCAGTTTTGTTTATTAATTATTGCGTAATAATCTTAAACCTTGACTTAACCTATATTTTAGAAAAAGATGTTTGGAACAAGTTTTGCCGAGTTTTTTTGTAATTATTGAAAATGATATGGGTTCCCTACGACTTATAGTGCAATTTGGCGTATATTTCATTGTTGTTCATTTCAGGCATTTTTTTATGTGGCTGATGGGCATTCCCCTTTAGTTACCTGTTTGTAGAGTTGGTTATTACCGAGACCGATAGATGGCACTTTTTAGTTAAGTTTAAAAGCTAGATCGCGGTGTCGAGATTCTCCGCCGTTTAGTTATAAGAGCATGTCGTAAGGTTCAAAATGTAACATTTGTGAATGAAACCAAAAAGGTGGAATAAACGAGATTTATGTAACCTGTTTCAGTTTTTTAGTTAGCCCTAGATAAGTTAGGGATTCATCGGATAGTGTCATATCCTCACGAAGACCGAGGATTCGCATGACCTATCAGTTGAAGATATACCAGCTCGCAAGGTGAGCGAGCAACCCAAAAGAACCCTCACGAAGCCCGAGGGTTTAACATGGTCCTTCGAACCGAATAGTGATGATGATCTAGTCTCAAGGGTGGAAACCAGTTCATCAAACATCAGATGCTAAGCCTACTGTGACTGAGGATAGCATCAGCCCGAACGTGCCCAATTCAAGTGGAGTTGTTCCGGGATCAAGGAATCGGAGTCAGCAGCAACGGGACGCGCGGGGGTAGGAGCAGGATATACAACGCAACAGCAGCAGAGAGGTGCCGCAGACGACTATAGTTATATGGAGCTAAGTGTTACAAGTGAAAACCGTGAGTACTTTTCAAATTCATTCCTGCCAAGCAAAAGTGATCTTAATTTCAAGGTGCAAATTAACTTAGTGTTGTGCAACGCGATCTTAGACTTAGTTAGATTTAAGCCAAATTGTGTTCAGACGGGGAACATATGCCCGATTTTTATTTAAATTAGAACGTCCAAACACTTAGAAAAATTTGTTTGTTTACATCGACATAGAATATTTTCTTCAAAAATATTTTGGACTTGTAAATTTTTTTAGAAAAGATAACACTTAGAAAAATTTGGTTGTTACATCGACTTAGAATATTTTCTTCAAAAATATTTTGGACTTGTAAATTTTTTAGAAAGGTTTAACCACTTTATAAAAATTTGTTTGATTACATCGACATAGAATATTTTCTTCAAAAATATTTTGGACTTGTAAATTTTTTAGAAAGGTTTAACACATAAAAAAAAAATTGTTTGATTACATCGGCTTAAAATATTTTCTTCAAAAATATTTTGGACTTGTTAAATTTTTTAGAAAAGTTATCACTTAGAAAAATTTGTTTGTTACATCGACATAGAATATTTTCTTCAAAAATATTTTGGACTTGTAAAATTTTTTAGAAAAGTCAACACTTAGATAAAATTTGAATTGTTTACGTAGACTTAGGAAAAGTTCCTTGAGAAATATTTACAACTTGTTATAGAATTAGATTTATCTCATAAAATTAATTTGTTAAAATGTCTCAATTACCAATGTTCGTCAAGGTACAGGATGATCTGTATGCTCGATTGTCGAGAGCTAAAAGTAACTTTAAGAAATCACCCAAGGATAGGATTACCAAACAATATGTAGAAGCCAGATTAGAAAATGTTGAAGAGTTGTGGGCTCAATTTAACTTAACACATACACAGATGGTTAAAGATTGTGAATCTATTGATTTAAAAAAGTCATCTTATACTATAAACGAAGTTTACTTCAACACCGATGAATTATATTTAGATTTTAAATGTGAACTAAAAACTGCTTTAACTAAATTCAAGAGTAGTGGTGATGTTTCTCCAATTGCGGGGTCGTCATCAAATTCAGAAAGTAGAAACATGCCCATCAAATTGCCTAAAATATCGATCCCAACGTTTTCTGGGAAATATACTGAATGGATCACCTTCAGGGATTTATTCGTTTCTTTAATTCACAAAAACGACAAAATAGATAAAGTCCAGAAACTTCATTATTTAAAAGGCTATCTTACAGGTGAGGCCGAGCAACTTTTGCGACACATACCAATATCCGAATTAAATTATGATAAGTGCTGGGTTCAATTAGAAGCGCGCTATAACAATAAAAAATATCTTTCACATTGCATTTTAAAACGTTTGTTTAGTCAAAGAAACGTAACCAATGAATCAGCTAGTGGTTTAAAGGATCTAATGGATACCACATCTGAATGCTTAAATGCACTGATTAATTTAGAGTTAAATGACGCAGCAATTAGAGACATATTAATCATTCATATTCTCACACTAAAATTAGATTCAGACAGTCGCAAAGAATGGGAGTTAAGGGTGGCCTCAAACTTTGATTCCGATAAACTACCAACATTTGAGCAATTTAAAGAATTCTTAACCAGTAGATATAGAGCATTTGAATTCTTAGAACCTAAGTATACTAAAAATCAAAATGTAAATACAACTAAAGCAAGGGTATTTCACACAGTATCTTCGAGTTGTCCTGTGTGTAATGATGATCACAAGATAGGGACATGCAAACAGTTCATGGGTAAAGATGTGGACGCTCGGCGTAAATTTGTACAGGAAAACCATTTGTGTTTCAATTGTCTGGGGGGTAACCACTCTGCCAGGTTTTGTAAGTGTACAGTCACTTGTCGAATCTGTCAACGTAAACACCACACTTTATTACATTCTGAAAGTGACCAGAAATCTTTAGAGGAGAAGAGCACTCATACGGTTGGAGTAGAAAATCAAGACATAGTTGCTTGTTTTTCGAAGGGTACAGCTAATAACCAAGTTTTATTAGCCACAGCTTTGGTGAAGGCTGTATCGAAAAACGGGTCTATGTTCACGGTTAGGGCGTTGTTGGATCAAGGCTCTCAAGCATCATTTGTTACGGAAAACATTGTCCAAACCTTAGGATTAAAGAAAACATCAGCTAAGGGTTCGATAGTTGGTATAGATGTCAACCACAAATTAGAGTTGAATTCGGTTGTTAAAGTTAAAATACAGTCTAGAGTTGATCCATCTGTGGAGTTGGTAGTAAATGCATATGTTCTAAAATCTCTTACATCTTTATTGCCTAGTAGGGAAACAGCACATTTAGATTGGGTACAATTCCAAGACATAGAGTTGGCGGATCCCAAATATCACAAACCAGATAAAGTTGATTTATTGTTAGGGGCAGAAATTTACGGCAAGGTTTTACAAAACGGGTTGAAGAAAGCTTCAGGTTGCAGCGCGGTGGCGCAGTGTACTTCTCTGGGGTGGATTCTGTCAGGAACCATAGCTTCTGCTGGCCAGAAGTCTTCTGACTTCACCGTGATGCACGCTCTCGTAGGTGATGATGAGATCCTGAAAAGATTCTGGGAACTAGAGAAAGAACCAGATGAAAACAAGAAACATATACTCACCGAAACAGAGACCAAATGTGAGGAGATATTCACTGCCACAACTACAAGAGATGACAGCGGACGTTACGTTGTGAACCTGCCATTCCGAACCGAAGATCCAGGCTGTAAATATGGAAAAACAAGAGACGTAGCAATTAGGAGGTTTCATGCTCTAGAATCTAAACTACGCAGGAATGAGGAACTGGGAATTAAATATGCAGAGGTAATCAACGAGTATCTCGAACTGGGGCATATGAGGCCGGTAAGCAAACCGGACGAACATGCAAACGAAGCTGTATATTTACCTCATCATGCAGTAGTTAGAAATGATAAAGATACAACTAAGGTGCGTGTAGTTTTCGACGCATCTTGCAAGGGAAAAACCGGCATTTCGCTCAATGATGACCTGATGGTTGGGCCAAGTCTGCAACCTGACTTGCGGCATCTATTGATGCGTTGGAGAAGACATCTTATTTGTATAGTATCAGATGTCGTCAAGATGTATCGACAAGTGCGCGTAGCGGATAAACATCAGAATTTTCAACGTATCTTATGGAGAGATGACAGGGACTCTGAAATAAAGGATTACCAGCTTCAGACGGTCACCTTTGGCACGGCGGCTGCACCATTCTTGGCTGTTCGAGCTATGCAACAAGTAGCATACGATGAAGGAAAGGATTATCCTATTGCAGCTGAGAAAATACTAAAAGATTTTTACGTTGATGACCTGATGACAGGTTGTGAAACAGTAACGGAAGGAATAGAAATTTGTACACAAATGGAAGAGATGCTCGCCAAAGCAGGGTTTAAATTACAAAAATGGTCGAGTAACAACAATGAGCTTCTGGCAAAAATCATACATGGGAAAAATAAGGACATGGATCGTGCAGAACAGGGAATTTGGATCAAGCAAGATGAAATCTTAAAAACACTAGGACTCACCTGGAATCGAAGCTCCGACACCTTCCAGTATTCAGTGCAGCTGCATCCAGTAGAAGAACCTGTAACCAAAAGAAAAATGTTATCTGACATTGCAAGGTTATTCGACCCCTTAGGGTGGGTCGCTCCGGTCATTGTGAAAGCAAAAATGCAAATACAAGCATTGTGGACTTCGGGAATTGGATGGGATGAAGAAATTCCTATTGAAATAAAAAATGAATGGCTTACTTACCGACATCAGTTGCAAGGTTTGGCAGAATTTTCAGTACCTCGATGGTTGAAGACGAAGCACGGTGACAAACATATCGACTTGCATGGGTTTTGTGATGCGTCCAAATCAGCATACGCTGCGGTTGTGTATGCGCGGGTAGTCGATGCTAATGATGAGGTATCAGTCACTCTTCTCACTGCTAAAACTAACGTTGCACCTATAAAAACTGTGTCAATTCCTCGTTTAGAGCTGTGTGGGGCGGTACTGTTAGCAAAACTCGTATCCGAAATATCGTTAGTTATGGGAATCAATAAATCTGACTTGCACTTTTGGACAGATTCGGAAGTTGTATTAGCTTGGTTAAACAGTCACCCCAACAAGTGGAAAACCTTTGTCGCTAATCGCGTATCAGAAATTTTATGCATAAGTGAACCACACCAATGGAACCATGTCGCGTCAAAAAACAATCCTGCTGACTGCGCATCACGGGGTATGTACGCCTCAGAGTTCATTCATTTCAAAATGTGGTTAGAAGGTCCCGAGTTCCTAAAAGACACAGTAATTGCAACGGGTAAACGCAAATCAGTTTCAACTGAACTGGAGGAAAAGAGAGTACACGTATCAGTGAATACCGACACTTTTTTCTGGGATAAATATTCATCCCTTAACAAATTATTGAGGATAGTAGCTTATGTGAGGCGGTTTCTCGAACTAAGAAAACCAAAAACCACGAGGAAAACCTTTAGCTATATTACCGCAGAAGAGCTCGAATTAGCGTTAGAGACATGCATTAGGATTAGTCAAGGCAAAAGATTCGAAGCGGTGATCACCAACCTGGAAAAAGGGGAAAATTGTAAAGAAAAGGCCTTAAAGTCATTAAATCCTTACCTGGATTCAAAACAGATCCTGAGGGTGGGCGGTAGACTAGAACGTTCAGATCTCGATCACAACCGTAAACATCCAATATTGATTCCCAGTAACGAGCACCTCACCAATCTCTTAATATCAGATGCGCATAACAGAAGTCTTCATGGAGGTCCCCAACTTATGCTCAACTATTTGAGTACAAAATACTACATCTTAGGAGCCAAGCGGTTAGTTACAGCATATGTAAGGAAATGTGTAACTTGTATCAGGTATGCAGCTACAACCAAACCTCAGTTAATGGGTCAATTGCCACCTGCGCGGGTTACACCAAGCAGGCCGTTTAAAAACAGTGGAGTAGATTACGCGGGTCCTATAAATTTAAGAACATCTAAGGGTCGGGGTCATCATGCATATAAGGGGTATATTTGTTTATTTGTGTGTATGGCCACAAAGGCTGTTCATATCGAGGTCGTAAGCGATCTTACCACACAGGGGTTTATTGCCGCATTTAAAAGGTTTGTGGCCAGACGTGGTCACTGCAAGAATGTATGGAGTGACAATGGCACTAACTTTCAGGGTGCATCTAAAGAGTTAGATGCAATGTTTCGCTCTGAAAATTCAATCTTAACTAAGGAAGTTGCCACGGCTTTAGCTGCTGAGGGAACAACATGGCATTATATTCCACCACATTCTCCGAACTTTGGCGGTCTGTGGGAAGCCGGAATAAAATCATGCAAAAGGCATTTGCACAGGGTAATAGGCAACTCTACTTTAACTTACGAAGAAATGTCCACTCTTTTAAGTCAAGTAGAGGCATGCCTAAATTCACGTCCGTTCTGTAGGGTAACGGATTCCAACACTTGTGATGCATTAACACCTGGGCATTTCCTGATTGGTGAGCCTGTTGTTAACGCACCAGATAGGAATTATGAAGATACTAACCTATCTAGTTTAAAGAGGTGGCATTTACTTCAACAAATGCTGCAACAGTTTTGGAGACGCTGGTCAAGCGAATACCTAACCACACTGCTTCATCGGTATAAGTGGTCTACGCAAACTCCTGAACCGAACTTAGGAGACATAGTTTTAATTAAGGAGGATAATATGCCCCCTTGTCGGTGGCTACTTGGCAGAGTGGTTGAGAAACATCCGGGGCTGGATAATTTAACACGGGTAGTCACATTGTGTAGCAACGGGTCAAAATTTAAACGACCAACCTCGAAACTGTGTGTCTTGCCTATTGCTTAAACAAGTTGTTCAGTAAGTAGGTATTTAATGTTGATAAGTTGCGCATTTATCTAGGGTGAATTATATATGTAAGTAGAAAATAAGCTATATTTAAGAGATGTCTTCAATAAAATATCCATCTTGTAACCTCATTTGTGATGTGTTAAATAGTGAAACTAACTTTTAGTTTGTAATAATTTTAACTTGATAGCTTGAAGGACATAATGTTCACAAATGTCCTTGGTGGGCGGAATGTGCAGCCATCTATCGGCCAGTAGCAACCTCGCAGCAAATCAATGTCGCGATCCAAATTTAGTTACCTGTTTGTAGAGTTGGTTATTACCGAGACCGATAGATGGCACTTTTTAGTTAAGTTTAAAAGCTAGATCGCGGTGTCGAGATTCTCCGCCGTTTAGTTATAAGAGCATGTCGTAAGGTTCAAAATGTAACATTTGTGAATGAAACCAAAAAGGTGGAATAAACGAGATTTATGTAACCTGTTTCAGTTTTTTAGTTAGCCCTAGATAAGTTAGGGATTCATCGGATAGTGTCATATCCTCACGAAGACCGAGGATTCGCATGACCTATCAGTTGAAGATATACCAGCTCGCAAGGTGAGCGAGCAACCCAAAAGAACCCTCACGAAGCCCGAGGGTTTAACAAATATCAATATATAGCAGCTATGGTTAATCGAATGCAATGAGATGGTACTAAGTGCGGCTATGAGCTACCCGAAACTGCCAAATTTTCCCAATAAACCTTGAACCTAATGCTTTTGCGATAAAGATGAAAATCTAATAAAGAAATTTGACAGATTATAGTAGCTTTATGTGCTGGCGTACGCTTCTGTACATCGATGTAACTTCTTAGTCGTGTCGTACTGTATGTGTTTGTTCTCACATTGAGGTAAATTTTCTAAGTTTCTAAGTAATTACACGTAAAAAAATCGATACTACCCTACATTTGGTAACTTAAAAATTTATGATACCCACGTCTAGCGTCCTTGAAGTAACCTGATTAAGCTGCAACATATTAATTATTTAAGCCAATTAGCTATATGTACTAGTAATTTAGTTAATTACTATTTCTTGACTCAAATTAGTTCAGTTTTTACAAGTTTGACCTATATTAGTTTTGAAAGGCAATTTGTTATGCTTTGTTCTACAATTTCAGAACTGGATTATTAATTTAATTGGAATGTTAATTAGTCCAACGTTGTTTGATGTGTTTTAATTAAAGTTCTATGTGTATATTAGTTTTTATGTTATGTTTGGGGACGGTACTTTTGACAAATGAAAAGTGGCTAGTAGACTGTTTTACGGCGGGATTATGTATGCCATAAAATTATAATGTTTTGAAACTTCAATTTATTTTATTCGCAGATGCATGGAATAAAATATGAAAAACCGACTTCACCATATAATAAAATTAACAGTTACAGAAGTCGGCGCAATTCTGCGCACACCGACTTATGAAACTGTTAATTTTATAACGGTAATTTTATTTTACTCCTGACATATTTTTTTTGTCGGTTTTTTTTTTTATTTGTTATTGAATACTTTTTAGTGCCACAAATTACAATTACGACAGTGTACAAATTCGTCGACCACTACTTCAACAAGAAAATATTAATTACTCAAATCGGGTCACACATGAGGGAGAAATTGGTGTTCATACGGTCCCTATGTTAACTAACGAAAGTCGTTCCCTACCAGCAATACCATAGCCTACATACATACAAAAAAAACCAACAAAAAAACAAAAAAGAACACAAAATATATAAAATTGATACGTAAAGTGGAGGAGCTTGTGGCTAAATAATTACAGCCGCATAGACCGATCTTCCGGGTTAAGCCACGCTTGCCGAGGTTGGTCTGTGGATGGGTGACCATTTACCATAGCGAGTTTCCTCCGTGCCTCGGAAAGCACGTAAAGCCGTTGGTCCCGGCTGCCATTTGTAGATCTTTGACAGTCGTTACTGTTGGTCAGAAGCCAGAAAGTCTGACAACCAGTCTTACCAAGAGTATCGTATTACCCAGTTACTGGGTTGTGGAGGTCTGATAGGCAGTCGCTCCATGTAAAATACTGATATTCAGCTGCATCCGGTTTGACTGGAAGCCGACCCCAACATAGTTGGGAAAAGGCTAGGCAGATGATGACGTAAAAACAGCGCTTACTGTACATGCGCACTTGTCCATCAATTTGGAAAACACGTCAACATCGCATTTAACCTACCTACGCTACTGTTTTAGTCTTAAACAGGCAGTTCGAATTATTAATTCAACGTTTTTTTTTTCTTATTTTTGTATTTTTTTTAATGTATTAATCGTGTAGGGTTTATGGGGACGTTACTTTTTTTTTTTTTTAAGGAAACGTTGCCCCACACTAAGATTTATCTTGTATCGTGGGTGCGTTTACAGACATAAATCTCACAAACAAACGCCCAGACCCGAAACAACCATCTGTAGGCCATACAAATTTTTGTTTCGTGTGGGAATCGAACCCACGACCCGTGACGCAGAAGCCAGTCGCTTAGCCACTGCACCAAACGTGTCGTCATTTTACATAGGGACTGTACATTTAAATAAAAAAGAAACACTTCAATTTGATAAAATATGAAAAATTTACGAAATAGGACAGAAAAATAAATGCCAGCAGTTCCTTGTCTCGTAAAAAGTTAAATATATTCACAATAAATACAGAAAAGAATACAAAAACCTGCATATCTCAATGTCCTTTACGACTAAAGTTGCTGCCAAGTCCCATGAACAAAGACATATCTAGTTTCTTAAATTTTCTTTGATATCCTACTAAAAAAGTCTTCATAATATTTTTTGATGCGGCTTTATTAATGGGGCAACTCCCCTGTCACTCCACAGTTTCAAGTTACAAAAAGACTGGCGATTATAAAAGTTACGGCCGTACGACAGTTAAATTTAATCACTGTTAAACGAGTAAAAAGATTGGGTTAACAGCGTGGCCGGACTACCCTAGTAAAGGAAGTTTATATTTGCTAACGGGCCTCTTTTGTAGCCTCAAAAAAGGGGAAAGAGGATTTAAGCGGAACTGGCTCGCGACTTTTACAGTTTTGTTATTTTTTTTGGCCGATCCTGTATTCATTGACGGACGTTTGACAGACCACGTTTGTCGCTGTATTTATAAACATCAAAGTTTTTTATAACTATGGCTCTCAACATCGCTCTTTTGAGTATTTAATGTTAATAAAAAAATTACATCGTAGGCGTGGCGTAAATAGTGGTCCAACGTATATTCAGCTATCACATACCACAATTTGAACCATTTTTAGCATAGATCTGTTTTTTTTTTTAAATCTCATGTTACTAATTTGGCTGTAATTTCAAGCAAATACTTTTTTTTTTTTTTTAAAACGTTGCCCCACACTAAGATTTCTCTTGTATCGTGGGTGCGTTTACAGACACAAATCTCACAAACAAACGCCCAGACCCGAAACAACACTCTGTAGATCATACAAATTTTTGTTCCGTGTGGGAATCGAACCCACGACCCGTAGCGCAGAAGCCAATCGCTTAGCCACTGCACCAAACGTGTCGTCAATTATTACATTATTTTCCTATTTTGTTTTTTGTTTATAACTGCTGAATACATGTGCTATCTACGCAAGTAATAATAGGAAAATAATGTTTTTTGTTGAAATTACAGCCAAATTAGTAAATAGAGGCGTTAATTTTTTGAAAAAAAAAAAAATTTTTTTTTGGGACCTTTGTTAAATCGTTCAAATTGTGGTATGTGATAGCTGAACATATCGCGTATCGACCCTTTAACGTTGGACAACTTAATTAACGCCACACCCTGTACACAATTCTTAAATTGCTTTAGTATTATATCGCCATTAAAAGAAATAGCTTTTTTTTTGTTATTCTTGCATTTCTATTTCATTAGACAATTTCTAAAGGATTTTTCAAGTCAATTGTAAGGTTTCTTCAAATAATTTCATTGCACATTCAGCAAAGAAGTTCTTAGCAATCCTATTACCAGTTTACGAGCTGGCAAGTATTATTATCTACGATATGAGTCAACTCTTTTTCATATAACTTAGCAAGTTAAATGAAAACTTACCTTAACTTGGTGTTTTTATTAACTTATACATTTTGAAGTGATGCGACGGTCTCAACTTTGTTGGTATATTAGATATTTGTGTGTGTGTGTGTCTGTGTTTTGTGCTCTCACTTTTGCTGTGTATTTCTTCCATGAGATTATCTCGATGCCTCCAACGAGGGTAGCTGTAATATCAATATTGTGTATGTTGTGTTTATCATGTAAAAGTGTATAATTTTATGTATAAAGGTAATAAAAATACCAAAAAACTATATACAGGGTGTAAACGAATTCGTGTAATTCCTTCAAACCACATGATCTGTTAATGGTATAGATTAACCTCGCATGGGATTTAGATTGATTAAAAATAAAAATAACCTTTTTTTTCCTCATATTTTTTTTTATGATAGAAAATTTCGATGCCGTGCATAAATTAATGAAGGTACGGCGACACAGCTGACGGGCACGACTAGCGCGATAACGCTTCACGCAGTCAGTTAACTTGGGACGCTAAAATTACTTAGATACAGAATACCATGGGTCATTTTTTGAAAACTTTTTTTTGTTGGTTTTGTTATAAACCTATGCAGGGTCAATCAGTGTCACCAGTAGATCACGCGGTTTGAAGAAATTACACGAATTCGTTTACACCATATATATTTTCGGTATTTTTATATTTTGAACAGACAATAAACATAAAATTAGACACTTTTACGTGAAAAACACAAAATTGCAATTATGTGGCTTACCTACAAAAACTTACATCAACATACACACACACACACAAACACACACACACAGCCCCATGTACAGGGTGTTAGCGAATTCGTGTAATTTCTTCAAACCTCGTTGTCTATTTTTGACACTGATATACCAAGCAGAATATTAACAGCAAAAACGAAAAAAAAAGTTATTTTTAAATGAGTCAGTTTAGCACCCCAAGTTAACTAACTGCGCGGAACGATATCCAGCTAGTCGTGCCCGCCAGCTGTATCTGCTTCTATTCATTTATGCGTACCATTGAAATGTTCTGTAACATAATTTATTTTTTAACGCATTTTTTTAATAATCAAGCAAAATCTCGTGCAAGGTTAATTAATCTACACCAGTAGATCATTTAGTTTTAAGAAATTACACGAACTCGTTTACAACCTATATACAAATTATGCCTATTCATATTTCGACGTTAAAATATTTTTTTCTTCACAATAATTTACAACCATCTCGAAATAAATAAGCTACAGGGAAAATACTTATCGCTTACCATTCTCAGTAATATGAACTCCAATGATATTAATTGCAATTTCTTCTCGTTTCAGGTAAATTGAGCACCCGTAGAAAAGCCTTCACAGAGGTCAGACAGAGTTTTTAATGAGGTCCAGGATTAGGGGCAACAGAATAATTTGTCGGCGAACTTTAATGAGATGTTCAAGTGTGCCAGATCCGACGAAAAGTAATTTCTTATTAACTTTCGAGTTTTATTTGAAGTATTTTTTTATTTTTACTTTTATTTTTGGTGAATTCTGTCATCGAGAGTTGACAGAATCGTGTTGGATTGAATCTATCATTACAGTTGTAGCTAATATACAGAGTGTAAAGGGACCCATCACATAGCCGAAATCTACGCACTCTGTACAGCAAACTAAATAACATGGACCAAAAATAATTGTTGGGAAACGACTTTTATTTTTTGGCATGAAAAAAAAAACGCCTTTTTTGTAGCTCGCAATTTATGGTTGTGGCGATGCCGCGCGTTTGCATGCGTGCAGCGGCCACACAGCCGAGCCAAGACGGTCGTGTGCGTTTGTTTATTGCGTTTTTGTAACTTCAAATGCGTAATTTGTTAGGAAAAATTGAAATTGTTGATAATGTTTGAATGGAAGAAAGTTTAGTATTATAACTTTGAAATCGTTTCTGGAAAAAACAAAAAAAAAGTGTACTTTGACCTTCAATATCTCCAAAACCAATGATTTCCCAGGTATGGTTTGTTCGAAAAAAATGATCCCAATGATGGGTAGAATACGTGGTTTTCGTTATCGTTAAGGGTCTTTTTACACTCGATATGTATGTCAGGTATACTGCGGGCATTGTGAATATACAAGGTTAGTCAGAAAGGGAGTACTAATCCGAAACGGTGAAACTTTTGCTCTACAACTTTCCCCAAAAGGCAATAGTTTCAGAGAAAGAGCAGTTCAAAGATATTATATCATAAAAATACGCTAAAATGAAAGAAGAAAGAAATATCTTCAACAATGATCAACCATGTTTACATTTTAGGTCATATTTGGGGTCACGAATTAGAAGCTCCATTTTCTGAATTCGTAACTAAAGAAGGGATGAAGAATTCTTAAAAAAACTAGCGAGAGTAAGATGTTTAAATGAATTAAAAATCGACTTTCTTTAAAACAAAAGGCGTCCAATTTCTGTACGACACATTTATTTTCTGCTTTTATGCAAACGTCAAATCTAACCCATTGCTTTGGTCGAACAGTAATTTGGGGTGAGTTTTGCATTTGTGATTTTGCTGTCAGACAATAAAATTATCATAATATCATTACAATGAGACGCCTAACAATAAAATGACTGAACAAAAAATGTGATTTCAGTTTTAAGCTACAGACTGACATGGATATAAATGAACGTGGCGAAATACAGAACTAACATGAAATGTACTGGATTTGACAGGGTTTTGATATCTTCCTTCACAAGCAGCGCCATCATCAATTCATTTAGAGCCATGTCGGACTTTATCATGAGACTGTTGACAGTTTTGATAGATTAAAAATACAATGGCTGCTTATTGTTCTTTTAAGTTTTTTTTTTATTTGCTTCGACATGGCAAATGTAACGTGGATTAGTGAGTCACGAATACCTACGCTAATTTATTAATTTTAATTTAAAATGATTTTAAAAAAGTATATTATGTGATTAACTAAATACCAGATGAGTTTATAACCGTCTGGAAAAAATGGGTATAATAAGTGAACGGTGTAGAAAGAAGCACATGGCCTAATTGTTTTTTTTTCATTTTTCTGTCTTGACATTGATCTATTTTATTGATTAAAGTAAACTTTCACACTAAATGAATAAAAACAGATATCATGAAATAAATAAATTGTCAAAATCATATCTAAGTAAATTCATATCATACACACATGCGTATGATTTGAATTTCGATAGTAGGTATCTATTGTTAGGACAATTTCATTCTCGAAAATGAAAAAAAAAACCGTTCACCATACCCATTTTTTTCCAGAAGATAAAAAAGTCATCCGGTATAATCATAACACAATACCTAAACCACGATTTAGTGGTTAGTTTAATTGAGGAAATTACACTTGTCACTTTGGATGATTCATCCAAGAAGATGATCGAAAGTGATTTTAAATTAGTCTTTGAAGACAGTTGATTGTGATCTTGCCTAGCTAAGGGTTATCTAACACCCAATACTAGGTATATAGATGTAGGCAAGGACAATGCTATTAGAACGGAATGTTGACATTCGATTTCCCTGGCTTACAGCTCGGATGTACACGATAATAGTAAGAAAACAATGTGTGTACATAGCATTGTAATCGGTAGATTGCTTGATTGGTATTGATTTGGTTTTGTTGTTAGGGTGAGCAGAGGTTGAGGTGTTAACTTATCGTAGTAATACAGTGTGAGTTCATAAAGTGAACATATATGAAATTAGACATCAGGGATGAAAAAAGATTGCATGTAGCGGAGATGAAAATGTTGAGATGGATGTGTGGAGTGACCAGAATGGATAAGATCAGGAATGAGTATATTAGAGGAAGTTTAAAAGTTGCGCCAGTGACAGAAAAGTTGAAAGGGAACCGTTTGTCTTAGTATGGGCATGTGAAGAGGAGAGATGAAACGCATGTGACGAAAAGAGTTATAAATATAAATGTGGATGGATGGAGAGGAAGAGGGAGGCCAAAGAAAAGATGGATGGATTGTGTGAAGTATGATATGAAAGAGAAGAGAGTCAGTGATATCATGACGGTTGACAGAACGGAACGGAAGAAGAAAACGTGTTGCGCCGACCCCAAGTAACATGGGATAAGGGCAGGAAGATGATGATATGAAATTAGACATCACTCAAACGACGAAAGAAAAAAAAACTTTTTTCTTGGTTAAGTATTATAGAGAAAAACAAAAAAAAAACAGATTACCCGTAAAAAAAAAATATTTTACTTTTTTATTTGTGACAAATTGTTATGTTTTTCATGAATGGAAACTCACTAATTATAATAAAACAGACTAACTTAAAAGAAAAGTATTATGATTAAGAACAATAATTAGCTCAACTGATTTTTAATTTCTAGTTTGATGCAAGAGAAAACAAAATTTTAATTCTAATACCTACTTACCTTCATCATTAAATTAGTAAGTTTTAAATTAATTTAACGTTCTATGGCTCCCTACTCCCCAACTTAATATTATACATTAATTATTTTTTTGTAGTTAAAACCGAATAAATTATTTTTTACTCCAAATAAAACCTTAATAAGATCTCCCTTGTGTTTCATCACAGAATTTATCTGATCTAAATTACACGAGATCGTTTTTCGCATTTAGTTAAAATTTATGTTTTAACTTATTAGTTAATTGCATTCGCACTGGCATTAAAGGAATTCGCTTATTTGCATAGAAAATAAATGCACGCGCCGAGCCCGGGGTATTTACCCGGGGTAAATGTACGAAACGTTGTTGTTTAGTTGTTTGCATTATTAGATAGTTATTTCCGTAATGTTTAAAGGTAGAAAAAAGGTTTGCTAGTAGTGTTTTTGTTTTTTTTTCTACGTGAATTTTACTACTTTTATTAATTATCTCTTGCCCGGCATCCTAGGGAAACTGCTTCGTGTACGCGGATAAAAAGTATCCTATCCTTTAACTCAGGTCATGGTCTACCTGTGTGCCAAATTTCATCCAAATCCGTTCAGCCGTTAAGGCGTGATTGATTAACAAACATCCAAACTCACAAACATCGAAACTTTCGCATTTATAATATTACTAGCGACGCGCCCCAGCTTCGCACGGGTACTATAATATGCATGTATTATACATATAAACCTTCCTCTTGAATCACTCTATCTACTAAAGAAAACCGCATCAAAATCCGTTGCGTAGTTTTAAAGATCTAAGCATACATAGGGACTTTGTTTTGTACTATGTAGTGATTAGGATAGGATTTAAGTCGAAAAAATATTTTAAATAAATATTTTTTCTAATTCTTTTTTAAATAACTGTAGTAGGTATATAAATAATACTTGTATGAAATATGGTATCATAAAATGTGAACAACGTTTTACGTTTTGTAAAATTTATTATTCTGTTCCCCACAAAAAAAAATGTTTACTTTTCGTAACAAAATGCAACACTAATTCGAATGCGATCGCATTATTTAAATGTCAAGGGGAGGGATTTAAGTAATAACTCACAAGGGATTCCGGGGGATTTAATTAACGATTATAACTCGAAAAGTTTGAGCAACGGTGTTGTTTTTCCCTGTAATTTATATTTTTTGTTCCTTAGAAATAGGGTAGGTATGCAAATGTACCGTTTTATACATCGGGTTGTTAAACTTTTCGACAAATAAATTATTACAGCTCAATATACGAATTGGGGAGGTTAGATAGATTGTAAACAGGGGGCAAAAATGCAGGTAGAAAAAAAAAGGAGCAGGTCCATAGCTGAGCCAAGGCGGTCGTGTGCGTTTGATGTTCATTGCGTTTTTGTAACTTCAAATGCGTAATTTGTTAGGAAAAATTAAAAATTTTGATAAAGTTTCTTTAAAAGAAAGTTTAGTATTATCACTTAGAATTCGTTTTTGGAAAAAACTAAAAAAAAGTATCTATACCTTCAATATCTCCAGAATCAATGATTTCCCAGGTACGGTCTGGTACAAAAAAATTATCCCAATGATAGGTAGAATATGTGGTTTTCGTTATCGTTAAGGGTCTTTTTACACCCGATTTAACGTCTTGAAAAATTGTAAAACTGATTCTAATTATTAGTTTCAACACAAGAAACAATAGTGAAGTCCTACAATAAATCGGTGTAATGCCCATTCAACCGATTATCGGCTAAAAGATAGAACAGAAAAAGAATCATGTCGGCAACCCTTTTGTAGGTAACCGACAGAATCGATAAACGATCACCGAATTTACAGGAAACCTGTATTCTACAATCCGTTTATTCTGTAAATCGGTTACTGCGTGTTGATGGAATACAGACACTATCAAGAACTTTTTGGAACCCTCTCAGGTGTGCAGGTATTCTCACGATGTTTTTCTTCACCGTTAACGTAAGTGACAATCAAATTCTGACCCGCACATGAATTCGAAAAGTCAGAGGTCAGGTTCGAACTCGGACCCTCCTGCATGCATAGCAACTGTCGGGAACTTCGTGGAGTGAGCGCCAGCTGTTGTCCGCTGCCTAAGTAACCTTGACGTCAACATCGGACCACCACTTCCCGTTGGAGGGAGGAGACCGGCTCGCTCGGTCGGTGCGCCCGGAGGATTGCTTCTTGGACCGTACGACGGAACACTCGTCTAGAGTATTCTGTGTAGATCAGCTGAAGAAGTCTGACCTTTTATATCTGACTAGCTTATCCTTATTTTACGATCTTGTAATAACGTGTAATAATTATCTAAAGTATTATATTGTGATCTAGTTCATGTTACTAACACTAACCCAAATACAAGTACTCTCAGTGGTGGAGAGTCTATGTTGGTTTTATTTACTACATTTACCTTGCTCACAATCCTGACATACCAATATTAGCGATAACTGTAATAATAGAATCACTCCTTAACGATTAAATTGTAGTGTCGCTAACACAACCGTTCAACCGCTGGGCTATCACTGCTTTTCCACCGTTTATACAGAATGTACCAAAAACCCCGTCCGATCCTTAAGAGTATTATTCGGCATCATACTGCGTACACATATATGTAACCATTTAATGGATTTGAGATTATTATTTTTACCCAGGGAGTGTTGTTAGCTTATGAAAATTTGTTATATTCAGTGTTAAATTTCGCATGGATTATAAAAATAAAAAATCAATAACTTTTGGTTTTTACGAGTTACATTTTCTGAGTATTTTGAATGCCTTTATTGGATCGGACAGGGTTTTTGTTTCAAATTGTTTCAAACTCAAAACTCGTTTATTCAAAGTAGACTAGTATTACTTAGTTCTTTTTGAACGTCAAATTGAGGTAGTTCTTTACAATTGACTGCACCCCCAAAAGCTCCCACCCTTCACCGCTTCCTAGTGTTTATGCTGTTTACTTAGTATTCTTATTTTTGTTCTATTCCAGAGACAAGACACACAAACACATGCAAAAACTCCATGCTATTTCTCAAATCGTAAACATTTTAACTAAGTACATTTTAAACTATTATTGGAAATAACAACCACAGATAAGAAAATCTAAAAAAAAAAAACACAAAATGCAACAGAACAAGTAGAAGCAACGAGGCATGAAAACCTTTTTATTTAAATGTTCTATCTTTTTCCTGCGACTGCGTCCGCGCGGAAAATCTGCGAGTTTTTTTTTGTTTTGTATATTACTCTGGTCCCATTAGTGTTAGCGTAATTATTTATATTGTATTGATTTGTAGATGGTAAGTTTTCATAAACTATGGCGATAATCCCATTAATTTATGAAATTCTTAAACAAGTACAGACGCCAGCAGATAAACTACCCGAAACTGTCAAATTTTCCCAATCAACCTTGAACCTAATGCTTTTGCGATAAAGATGAAAATCTATTAAAGAAATTTGACAGATTGAAGTCATCATCTGCCTAGCCTTTTCCCAACTATGTTGGGGTCGGCTTCCAGTCGAACCGGATGCAGCTGAATATCAGTATTTTACATGGAGCGACTGCCTATCAGACCTCCACAACCCAGTAACTGGGTAATACGATACTCTTGGTAAGACTGGTTGTCAGACTTTCTGGCTTCTGACCAACAGTAACGACTGTCAAAGATCTACAAATGACAGCCGGGACCAACGGCTTTACGTGCTTTCCGAGGCACGGAGGAAACTCGCTATGGTAAATGGTCACCCATCCACAGACCAACCTCGGCAAGCGTGGCTTAACCCGGAAGATCGGTCTATGCGGCTGTAATTATTTAGCCACGAGCGAGGAGATTATATACAGGGCGTCCCACGACTTTGCCACATGGAGGGGAAGTACCTTAAATACTGTAGATAGAAAAATTTACTGAATGAGGACTTCATTTTTATTTTAAAAACAGTACGAACTGCATTCAAAGAATTTTAAATAATCACCTGTCTGAACCGGGAACCGAACCCGCTAAATGTGAAAATAAAAAAAAACTGTAATTTTATTGTACTAATCGAAAGGTTCAATCAGGTACATGTATTTCTTCTAAATAACATAGCATCTAAAATAAAAGGAACACCATGAAATTTAACATTTAATTTAAAATTTTGTTCAGAATAATGAATAGCATTCTCTCTATGTCGTGCTTATAACAACTGAGTTTATGTACTACTTTCTGCTTTATTAAGTACTATTTCAAAGTATTATTTCAAAATATTCACGATGGTAAGCGAGATTATTATAATAGTTACAATTTGTATACACGAAGAGACACATTTTGAGCATTTAATAAATTAAATTGTTTGTAAGTTGCACAGCTAAACGTGTCTTATTATTTCAAATAAATGTTAAATTTCATGGTATTCCTTTTATTTTAGATGCTATGTTACTTAGAAGAAATAAATGTATCTGATCGAGCGTTTCGATTAGTACAATAAAATTACAGTTTATTTTGTTTTCACATTTAGCGGGTTCGGTTCCCGGTTCAGACAGGTGATTATTTAAAATTCTTTGAATGCAGTTCGTTTTGTTTTTAAAATAAAAACGAAGTCTTCATTCAGTAAATTTTTCTATCTACAGTATTTAAGGTACTTCCCCTCCATGTTGCAAAGTCGTGGGACGCCCTGTATAGATATATTATTTTTTACATTCAAATATTGAAATTTTATATCCCACTACAATTTTATTTGTATAATACTCTGCCTTAATAGTCTGATATTGTTTTATATTTATAAATTTGATAATATCATTTTCTAAACTGTAAAGTTTGAGCATCATGCAGCAATTAATGATACACCTTTAATCATATCATATTACTGCCCATTGTCTGGTAGTATGAGTCTGTCATGCTCACTTAAATGTCCTGCTGATAGTGGCGTTGTATATCTGGTCGTTGGGTTCCCTACAATATGGTTGAGCTAAGCGATGCGGATGTGCACGTCATGCTCGTGAACGGGTGCTGTCTGTCGGCACTGGTCGGCTCTTAACTGCTACGGCAATCCTAGAAGGCATATTTTTCTATTTGTTACTCTTATGTGAGTTTATTTGTTACGTTAACCTGCATTATTCTCATTCCATGTCGCACACTACTGTAATGGAATTGTCATGAATAGTCATGATCTACTATTTTAAAAAGAGTATTCATGGAGTTTCTTGCCGGCTCTTCTCCATAGAACCTACCTTTTGGAACCGTGCACCTAGTTTTGACGTTTTAAAAGTGCCTGTAATCTGGTCTATTTGAAATAAAAAACTTTGACTTTGACTTTGATTTGACATTTGACAGATTGAAGTATTATCTGTAATAAAGATATAGCTGGCAAAAAAGTACCTTGAGTTGCATCGAGAAAAGGGTGTACGGCCGTTCTTGCTCGACTTTGGTTGGAGCACTACCGTGCCCCCTGATATGTGGCGTTTTTGCAGTATTTACACTAGCTACATAAAACCTTAACTGTTTAATTTTCATATTTTATGCTGTCCAGATTATTCTACCTAAGTATGAATTTATAGAAATACCACAAATAAAATGTACCATAAGCTCAAAAAGGGACAACTTTTAACATGTTCCATAGACATACAGCATCACTGGTTAGTTGCGTTAGATCCGAAAACCATGGACTCTGCTCATCATTTTATACAACTTTTACTACGGACAAACTATAAATTCGTGGAAAAAAATAAAAAAAACAAATGAACAATGTTGTTTAACAAAATATATGGAACGGTAGATTTTTTTTCTTACCTTGCTCCCTTTTTTTGAAGAATCTTTATTTCACAAAAAGAATACATATTCACTTCTATGAGAAAACAAAAAGAAAACAAACATAATTAAGTACACGGCTCTGGTGCCATTAAAACTGTATTTTTCGCTAGTCTGGTTATGCGCTTTTGCACTTTAGCGGCTTAATAATACTTATACTCAAATGACCTCCCATAATACATACACCTTTAACATAATTCCCCAATATTATAAACGAAACAGAGTGGTTACATGGGGTGGGTTATATTCTCCCCTGCTACTCAATGGGGATCGGCATTCACTCCCCTTCTTTTCACATAACTTATAGCGTTAATGAAAAGCTTCCTATTCAATGCGATACTGTGTAGAAGTGGCATTAATTGAATTCATTATAGTAATAGACGATTGTAGTGTAGTGTTAATCATACTGTGCTAGTACGAAAAAGACCCTCCGTGCTTCGCAGTGCAAGTTAAACCCCAGGTGTCATACGAATACTTATTTACGACAGTCGTTATGGGTAGTCAGAAGCCCAAATGTGTGACAACCGGTCTAACCTTATGATATCGGTATTATCGAGTAACTGGGTTGCGGAGGTCTGATGGCAGTCGCTCCAAGTAAAATACTTTATTGGTTAGACTTGAAACTGACCCCAACATAGCTGGAAAAAGATTAGGCAGAATGAACTAGTGAAATAAAGAATGGTTCGTAAGTTAGTTAAGGACCCTTTTCCTGTAATGCGTATTTTCGCCCGCGCGCGGATCTGGTCCGCATGCGGGTGATACCACGCTCTTAGCCACACGCAGGACAAAGATTTCGTTTACCACTGCTGTGTCGTGCGTGTCGCCAGTGACTAAACTCGTGCACAATGATGAACATTAAAAAAGTAAGCATGCGTACTGTTGCGTACCCGATTCAAATGTGCTGTCCACAACATATGGGTCAATCCGCTAGAATGCTGAGTTATTGCCGATCGCCGTATTAGCTGGCCGATGGACGAACTCGCTTAGCACCCCAAACCAATCGGAATATAATGCGTTGATCTCACTTACCCTCGTTTGGTCCGATAGGAGCCGACGATGTTGCTGGTCACCGCCGCCGTTACACCATTTATGTTCTTCGATTAGGTGCGATTAGATAATTGTTTTCGATAGATTCGTTTAGAGAAGACGATGTAGAGACGATGACGATGTGACAATTCAAACGTAACGTGTGGCATAAGCAACCGACTAGTGGCGCCAGCGAGCGAGACGATCGCCGGCGTCCGTATGCGAAGCCGAAGGTGGGAGCGAGACAACGCATCGTATTTCCAAGAGGAAATACGTTCTGATTGGCTTAGGACGCCGTGACGTGAACACACATCAACCAGCCACAAGCGTCCAGCAATAAACCCAGCATTCGGCGCGCGATTTAAATTTATAATTTAAATCGAGTACGAAACACGTACTTTGACCATGCGTGTGACCCGCGTCACAGTAAAAACAACACTGAAGGCAGAAAAACGCTGCCCGCATCCGGTTAGCACGCACGCGGGCTACACGCCCGCAATCAATCCGCGTCCCGCGCACGTGTTGCCCGCATGAAAACTAATCGAAAAATCGAAATGAAAAAAAACGAAAAACATGTATGAAATGATAGGATGCGGGCAGCCTGCACGCGGACCAGATCCGCGCGCGGGTGAAAATACGCATGACAGGAAAAGGGCCCTAATTTTTGTTAATGATGCACAGTGTGGTTGTTTACTCTAAAAACAATCATCCTCGTTTTATTCGCTTATTCGATAGAACAGATGACTTTGCTGGGGGCACTGCCATGCCGCCTGGTATGTGGCCTTTTTTCAGCATTTTCACTAGATAGGTAAAACTTAAGGCCCGGACTCCATCAAAGCGGAGATGTGCGGAGATGTCCGAAGCGGTGACGAGAAGATATGTTTTTCAGCTAGGGTGTATCCACCGAAACTGTGCGGAGATGCGTACTGAGCTGCGTGCAGCGAGTGTTGAATGTGATGTGAATCGAATGAATGAGACATCTCCTCTCAGTGGTATCCACTTAATCTGAGCGGAGACGAGATGTGTGAGTAACGAAATTCTGTTGGTTTTTTAAAACACATCTCCGTTCTGCTCGTCTCATCTCCGCTTTGTGGGGAGTCCGGGCCTAACTGTTTAATTCCCATATGCTGGCCAGATTATTCTACCATATAGAAATACTAATGAAAATCTAGTTTTTGAAGTATTTTTCTAAAACCCCAAAGGCAAGCAGTCACAAACATATGATTAACATGGTCGACTCTACGGTCGCCAACCCTACCTAGCCTATTAAAAACAATGTCTCAACCGCAACTAATAAAACTTTCTTATTATTATTAGTTCATGTCACAACCAAGTAATAATATATTAAAATTAATATGAAGATAACTGGCTGAACTTGACAGTCCAAAATTAGCTGCACGATGTTCTCAACTTTTTCCATTTGGTGAAACGACTCTCGTCCAATGAGACATTTTGGTTTTAATGAAAATTATAATTTTTGTTGTTTTTGTTTTGGTTCTTTGTTCGTTCTATGAACATATAAGTTGTATTTTATATCTGTTGGAATACATAGACTTTATATTTTCGTTTCATTTTTATTCTATGGTCGATGATATCTACTTCGGATGCAGGATAAAACTCGAATGGGTTTATGTTTGCGTCTTTAAAATGTTTTTGTTCCGAGAAAAGTTTTTTTTTATTTATTTTTTAATTTCTATTACAAAAACATGTAAAAATAAAAATCTTTGGTTATTTTTGGAGAATAAGGGTCTTACCAAACTTAGTGAACAGACCAAACCAAAATTATGTATATTTCCCCCTTTAGGGTTATTAATATTACGTAGTATCAACACCACACAGAGTAGGTATTTTTACAGGTGTCAAATCCAACAAAAATGTACTACAATTTGGTATTTATTATCTAAAAGAAAAAATAGAAGTAAAAAAAAAAGATGAAAAAATAGTGGAGATACCTACACGCTTTCGAAGTGTGGAGGGGGCATTTCACACGAAACAGATATTGTAAAGAGTGATGTCTACTCACTATGAAGTTTATAAAATATGACGTCATTTTTAAGTAGTGTTGTCTCTGTCTCGTGAACAATTTTTTTTTATAACTTGGTCGTTTTATTAGTTATTTCATTGGTTTTTTCACTGTAGCTTAATATTTTTGTAATACTTTCGAGATTTGTAATAAAAAGTAATAGTCAAATACGCTATTGTAGTCGCCTTGTAGGAAATCCGCAGGATTCTTTTATGCGCCGAGGAACCAATCATTATCAATAACGTATTACTTATATTTTTTTTCTAATCTATAAATCATCTTTGTCACATTTACCGTGGTCTTATATTTTTTCCTCAATAGTTGATCCCCTTTAAATTTATCGTCATAATTTAAGTCTTGTTTAACAAGCAAGTTTCTTTTTTACGAGTTTTCGAAGTTAGGGGTGCCACCGCTCGTTGTTTAGACAACTTTTTTTATTGGCAACCCCCGTCGTAGTTGACAACAATTTTAATTTTGAACGTGAACATTTTCGGTTTGTAATTGTGTGAAATATTTTTTAATTTCACTTTGTTTGAAAATTAGGCGACAGAGTGTGGATGCTTTATACGTTTTATTTTTATTTTTGCTAGGGTTGTGTGCTGGGGTGTCTGGTTTAATTGGTCTTTTTTTAAGCGATTTTGTGCACGTATTTAAAATGCCCGGAGTTACCCTGCGAGATCATGTCAGAAATGATGAAATCCGCAGGAGAACCAAGGTAACCGACATAGCTCGAAGAATTGCCAAACTTAAGTGGCAGTGGGCGGGGCACATTGCTCGCAGAACGGATGGCCGATGGGGCCGAAAGGTTCTGGAGTGGCGACCGCGTACCGGAAGACGCAGCGTGGGTAGGCCTCCCACAAGGTGGACCGATGATCTGATGAAGGTCGCGGTAAACCGCTGGATGCGAGAAGCACAGGGCCGGTCGATGTGGCGATGCTTGGAGGAGGCCTATGTCCAGCAGTGGACGTCTTTCGGCTGAATGATGATGATGATGATTTAAAATGCAGGGTTTCGATCGACCGTTAAAATTGTTTTGTCGATTTTTTGTCGCGCATACCCAGAAGTGGACGTTCTTTGTAGAGCGAGTTAGGAACAATTTTTTATAAACATTACTCCACTCTAAGGGTTTTTCTACAACACGTTACCATACAAAGGATATGAAATATTTTAAAAAACCGGCCAAGTGCGAATCGGACTCGCTTGCGAAGAGTTCCGTACCATCTATATATACAAAAATGAATCGCTATTTCCCTTGGTCATCGCATCACGCGTGAACGGCTGGACCGATTTCGCAATTTTTTTTTTTGTTTTGTTCGTAATTGTCGGGAGAAGGTTCTTATGAAAGAAAATTTTGATATATAAAAATGAATCGCTATTTCCCTTGGTCATCGCATCACGCGTGAACGGCTGGACCGATTTCGCAAATTTTTTTTTTGTTTTGTTCGTAATTGTCGGGAGAAGGTTCTTATGAAAGAAGATTTTGATATTTAAAAAAAAAACTAATTATATCAGTATATCCATATTCTTAATCTGTTTCCCGCATGCATGAAAATGGTTTTAACATTTTGTTACTATTTTGATTTTATTTCTGAAGGTAGGTAGTAGGTAGGTAGTAGGTAGGTAGTAGGTAGGTAGTAGGTAGGTAGTAGGTAGGTAGTAGGTAGGTAGTAGGTAGGTAGTAGGTAGGTAGTAGGTAGGTAGTAGGTAGGTAGTAGGTAGGTAGTAGGTAGGTAGTAGGTAGGTAGTAGGTAGGTAGTAGGTAGGTAGTAGGTAGGTAGTAGGTAGGTAGTAGGTAGGTAGTAGGTAGGTAGTAGGTAGGTAGTAGGTAGGTAGTAGGTAGGTAGTAGGTAGGTAGTAGGTAGGTAGTAGGTAGGTAGTAGGTAGGTAGTAGGTAGGTAGTAGGTAGGTAGTAGGTAGGTAGTAGGTAGGTAGTAGGTAGGTAGTAGGTAGGTAGTAGGTAGGTAGTAGGTAGGTAGTAGGTAGGTAGTAGGTAGGTAGGTAGTAGGTAGGTAGTAGGTAGGTAGTAGGTAGGTAGTAGGTAGGTAGTAGGTAGGTAGTAGGTAGGTAGTAGGTAGGTAGTAGGTAGGTAGTAGGTAGGTAGTAGGTAGGTAGTAGGTAGGTAGTAGGTAGGTAGTAGGTAGGTAGTAGGTAGGTAGTAGGTAGGTAGTAGGTAGGTAGTAGGTAGGTAGTAGGTAGGTAGTAGGTAGGTAGTAGGTAGGTAGTAGGTAGGTAGTAGGTAGGTAGGTAGTAGGTAGGTAGGTAGTAGGTAGGTAGTAGGTAGGTAGTAGGTAGGTAGTAGGTAGGTAGTAGGTAGGTAGGTAGTAGGTAGGTAGTAGGTAGGTAGTAGGTAGGTAGTAGGTAGGTAGTAGGTAGGTAGTAGGTAGGTAGTAGGTAGGTAGTAGGTAGGTAGTAGGTAGGTAGTAGGTAGGTAGGTAGTAGGTAGGTAGTAGGTAGGTAGTAGGTAGGTAGTAGGTAGGTAGTAGGTAGGTAGTAGGTAGGTAGTAGGTAGGTAGTAGGTAGGTAGTAGGTAGGTAGTAGGTAGGTAGTAGGTAGGTAGTAGGTAGGTAGTAGGTAGGTAGTAGGTAGGTAGTAGGTAGTACGTAGGTAGTAGGTAGGTAGTAGGTAGTTAGGTAGTAGGTAGGAAAAAGTGCATTGCAACGCATGCCGGGTACAGCTAGTTATCTAAAAAACGGCAAAAAAAAACACTTTTATTGTATGGGAGCCCCCTTTAATATTTATTTTATTCTATTTTGTAGTATTTGTTGTTATAGCGGCAACAGAAATACATCATCTGTGAAAATTTCAACTGTCTAACTATCACGGTTCATGAGATACAGCCTGGTGACAGACGGACGGACGGAAAGCGGCAAAAAAATAACGTTTGTTGTATGGGAGCCCCCTTAAATATTAATTTTATTCTGTTTTTTAGTATTTGTTGTTATAGCGGCAACAGAAATACATCATCTGTGAAAATTCCAACTGTCTAACTATCACGGTTCATGAGATACAGCCTGGTGACAGACGGACGAACGGATGGACAGCGGATTCTTAGTAATAGGGTCACCTTTCGTTGAACAGAGTATAAGAAAAGCCGAACTTCTCAAAAAGATTAGTAACATTCGTGGTGACTGTGCTTGGAGGGCGCACAATTTTGACTATCTTACTTTTACCTCGTATTTGCTTTTAATTAAAAAGGCAAAAAATGCCGTTTTGATAAAAGAACACAAGCCTAATGGTTTCCACCGAAAAATACCGTGACTTCACCCGTAATTAATACACAACAAACAATTAAAAAATCTATAATGAATGGGGTTACACGTAAAACACCACACCCAACCAGATCACGCTTTGATTAATTAATTATTTGGATCATAAACATCAGTGGAACTAATTATAGGAGCTTGTAGTACTTAATTAAATTAATATCGATGCGGGATTAGATGTAACTTGCGTAGTACAAAGCGATCCCTTGAGGTTACAAGACTTGTAAGTGAGAATCATGAATAACGTGCGCACATATAGTCACGACTGTAATTCCCGAAGGGGTAGACAGAGGTGTTCTATTACAGGAATCTGTACGTATGTCTGGTTTTAAGTAGAGATGCCGCGAAAAGTTGTTATGGCGAAAAATTGGTTAGTGATTATTCGGCATTCTATATCGCATGCGGGTTGGCGATCGCAGTATTGTTAAATTACTAAGGCCGTTTGTACCGCCGCCGTCACCGACAACGAGATGACGTTGCCGAAGTAGCGATACATACATTACTATGACTGCGTGTACACCGCACGTCCGTCATCCGAGCACCGTCATCTCGGCCACCGAGATTATCAGTAAATCGACGCTACCGCTAGAACTCTACCGAGATCGTGACGGATCGAAATGACGGCAATACAAAACGAGTCTGCGCTTGTCCACTACATCCGAGATTGACGGCGCCGGTGCATTGATTTTTGTCTTATGTTGGGAACCACCGAGATCGGTCGCGGTGGACGCACGATCGCCGTCACGGCGCCGCGCCGCGGCTTTCCGAACTCGGTCCGAAATAATCTCGTTTCTCGGTGGTGGCGGCGGTGCACAAACGCTCTCAGAGGACGCTGCTGTCCATCCTCTAGTGAATCCCTTAATCGCCTTCTACGACGTTTATGGGAAGAGATGAGGTAGAGCTATTCTTTACGTGCGGCACCACACGGCACGATTCTGTAGTACCTTCTATACACACTATATTGTGGTACTGTTATACAACGTGTTTTTTTTATACCCCGTAACTCTAGGGTTATATTATTTAAGTAAAAAGAACACAAAATCTCCTAGAATAGGTGGTCCAGAAATGCATAGTTTCGAAGATATAATCAATCATAATTAAATTATAGATATCTAATTTTCATTGATAAACAAGAGTAATTCATTTTTATTCAAACCAATCATTCATATTTAAAGCTAAGAAAATGCGACGTTATCATTTTTCACGTAAGGGTGTTTTACATTAATAATTGCGACTTTGTCGAATTATTTTATATGAAAAATGAAAACAAAAAAAAAGATCATTGAAGAATAATTCATATGCCAGTTGGTTCTTTAAGATGGTCTCAATCATACCCTAGAGTTATGGGATATCAAAAAAACACCATGTTTAACCCTAAACTCTACTATAAACATACCATTAACCCTATAAGTGCACAACAACCAACAGCCTTCCAGGTTACACAGTACCGTGGAATGGGGTTTCATTGATCAATTTCGAAATTCAAATGGCCATATTTTCTAAAATATAAACGAAAAAAAAAACGAAAAAAAAATTAGAATATCGGTTTTTACTGTACAATCGATACAATGAATTAGATTTATTTTTTAATGACTAATATGTCGAAGAAAAATATAAATGTGAGTGATC
Organism: Amphipyra tragopoginis; assembly: GCA_905220435.1. Taxonomy (NCBI): domain Eukaryota; kingdom Metazoa; phylum Arthropoda; class Insecta; order Lepidoptera; family Noctuidae; genus Amphipyra; species Amphipyra tragopoginis. The sequence continues at coordinate 5,054,532 of HG992017.1, forward strand.
AATGTTAAACCGTAAGTGGGGTTACTTTGATACCCCCTATTTTTTTCACGGAAACTAAAAGTAACCCTTTTAAGCGACACTTTTTCTAAAGAACGAAAAAAATCGGTGAAGTGCAAAAAAAGTTATTACATTTTTAAGAGTTTGGGGGTGACATTGATCAAGGCAATAAAAATAACTTTTCAAAAAAAAACAATTTTATTATCAATTCTTTATTATACTCCATGGTACTTATTGAAAACCATAAGATCTTCTGCAACAGCTGTTACAGCTCGCTCCAACACCTCATCATTAAAATTTCGATAGGCGCGAGCGTCTGAACGCTTTGTGTGGGTACTTGGCAGAGCGCTGAAAGTAAAAAAAAGTATATAAAGCAGTCATCATTGAAAACATATTGATAGTTTATGTTAAAAATGGCAGAAACAGCAAAGTTGCTAGGTTTGGGTGAGATTGAACAATGATCAAAGAAACCCCATGCCTATGATCAATGACACCCCGCAAAAAAGAAAAACCGTCAGTGAACGAAATTTTTGAGGTTAGAATACAAAGCATGACGTCTTTCTCAAGCTAAGTAAACACTTATCAACATAAACTAACATTTTTTCTAGCACCTTTCATATCCAATCCGGTACCCTTAAAGTTATTTAAGCCTTTGAAATAGTTGAAATGCAATACTCACAGTTTTTTATGAAAATCTCCAATATCGATCCGTTTGTACGTGCAGCGCTTGGGCATTGACAAACAGTGACATTCAGTGATGCACACCCAAGAATTAAAATCGTACGCTTGCGTTTAGAAAAGGAGAAATTTCGGTTTTAAAAAATTGTGAAGTTTTTATCAAAGTCACCCCGTGAATCAAAGCAACCCCATTCCACGGTAGCAACCAGGTTACTCAGCAACCACTAATTGACAGGCTCGGCAGTAAACTAAGCGAACATGCACCGATTTGCATGAACATGTCGCTGTAATGTACCTACCTAATGTTTGTTGCTAACTGTGTGATTTGTATAATTAATTACAGGTATATGCAAGTCTTATTAGTTACTATTCTCGTAAAATACCTACAAGAATATTTCTGGCCAAATTACCATGCTAGAGGAATCTTTGAAAGGGTTTGCTATCATGTGGAATCAAAAGGTTTTATTCATTTAAAATACATGTAAATCATATTTTATCCCAACTTTTACTTACTACTTACATAGACAAACAAAGAAAAATTATATCCTAGACTAAAACTACATAATACAATATGTCCGATCATGGATTAGCGATATTCTAGGTACTTATATAGCAACTATTCTAGTACACAAATACACTACACACTAGGGTCCAATCCACTTCCCTGCTATTTAGCAGCCAATTTAATTTTTTGTTGAGATATTCTCTATCTTAAAGTTATGAAAATGTGAACCCATCAAACGATGGACAATATTGTTGCCCTCCGAATAAGCCTACTTTTTTCTCAGTAGGACCAAAACTTTGAGAGATATGACTTTTTTTTTGTACATACGTACAGAATATATCAACAAAAAAATGGAAGGGATTAGACCCTATTTTAAAGTGCATTTGTGTACTAGAATAGTTGTTATATAAGTAGGTACCTATGATATCGCTAGTCCATAACTGGACACACTGTATAAATTAAAAGAGTGCATCAGAATATTGTTAGATAGATATTGATAAGATCTAAATGGTTAGGTGTTCTTTTTTCTGTCAGTTAATAATCTCAGTAGCCCAGACTTGGATTTGTGCCTGATGAAGTAGCAATGAGCTTGCCTTTAAAGACATGTTATTTTAAAGAAAAAACCTCACCCTCTCTATGTTTTCTCTTGCATCTTAGGTCCGTCAAAAGATAGATATAAATTTTACAAACACGGGACAAATTTCAAGGGTCAGGGGTACTAAAACAAACCCTTGATTTGAAGGGTCAGAACCAGAAGCGATGCTTATCTTGGTTTCGTTCTTGATAGATAACAACGCTATTCGATTTCAAATGATCGATTACATTCTTAATTATTTGTAAGCCAAGATTACTAAGTATTCTGATAGCTTAAACCGTGCTCAAACTTACAAGTTCAACTAAGTAACTCCAGCTTTTGAAGCGAATCTCCAGAGCCCACCTGACATAATTACTTAATCGCTTCTTCCGACATTCAAAACAAAACAAAATGGCCTCTTTTAGCAGAGAAATAATATACAATTTCTGTGTAAAGAACTGTGTTTAAGATTATAACCGTGCAAAAATAGTTACAGAAATAATACCCATCTTAACTCATTCCTTTTCATCTTTTAGTTGTAATAACACGTTGTTTTTCACCCAACAGTTTTAGAGTTCCGTTGTAGAACAAGAAAACCCTTGTTATTTCATTATGTTTGGCTGTGTGACTATGAAATGCGACCAGATCTCCAATTTCATGATTTGAAAATCTAAAAAAACCGGCCAAGTGCGAGTCGGACTCTCGCACGAAAGGTTCCGTACCATCTATACTAATATTATAAAGAGGTAGAATTTGTTTGTTTGTATGTAGGAGGTAATCTCCGAAACTACTCATCCGATTTCAAAAATTCTTTCACCAATAGGAAGCTGCGTTATCCCTGAGTACTATAGGCTATATTTTGGGATTAAAAAATTTGGGATCCGTAAATTAACGCGAGCGAAGCCGCGCGCCAAAGCTAGTTATCTATAAAAACGGCAAAAAAATTACGTTTGTTGTATGGGAGCCCCCTTAAATATTTAGTAAATTCTGTTTTTTAGTATTTGTTGTTATAGCGGCAACAGAAATACATCATCTGTGAAAATTTCAATTGTCTATCACGGTTCATGAGATATGGGTCTGGTGACAGACGGACGGACAGCGGAGTCTTAGTAATAGGGTCCCGTTTTACCCTTTGAATACGGAAATATATTTACAGGAAATATATTTATATACTTACAGTTGAAATTTTCACAGATGATGTATTTCTGTTGCCGCTATAACAACAAATACTAAAAAACAGAATAAAATGAATATGTGAGGGGGCTCCCATACAACAAACGTGATTTTTTTGCCGTTTTTATAGAATGGTACGGAACCCTTCATGCGCCAGTCCGACTCGCACTTGGTCGGTTTTTTTATCAAACTACCCACTTCAAACTCAGGTGGCGAGCGGTTATTATAATAGTAAAAAATACCAGTTTTCCACACAAATAAATACCGGAGACTAGTATTGTTTGTCGCTGTCTTTTCTTCACACAAATGCCGCTAATTAGTTTAATTTGAATGCTTCTTGTTATTCGTGGTGCAAGTTAGAGAAATAATAATTATAATAAACTAGCTTTTGCCCGCGGCTTCGCTCGCTTTGATTTAGAATTTGACAATCATTTATTGCATGATGTTGTATTTCTGGAATACCAGTTGTACACATAGGTTAATAATTTTTTGTTCTTTTCGACAATTAGGTAATTAATATCCAGCTGTGGAGGCTTGTAATTAGCAATTAGATTATTTAATGTTGGTAACTATTATTACATTAGTCTGTAAGCCTTCTTAAAAGTAAATAAAAAAAAAACAACTCTTAACACACTACTAAAGTTTCTTTATTAATACCTATAATTCAATCATGATTCGAAAGACACGTGGCGCCATCTATTAACGATGTTGTTGTTTTTCTCGGGAACAGTATTTTTTTTCGGGATAAAAGGTACCCTATGTCCGTTTCTGTACACGTGACAACGTATATGCAAAATTTCAGGGTGATCGGTTCAGTGGTTTAGGCGTGAAAAGGTAACAAACAAACTTACTTTCGCATTTATAATATTATAGTATAGTACCTAAGGAAAGGATGTTTTGAAGATGTTGAAAGTGTTACTACTAGGCTTTGTGGATTAAATTTGTATGTTAATTGGTAAAGTGCTCGGAACTTTGTAATGTGAGGTGTGAGGTCAAGGTCACCGTAGTATCGTAGTTAGTAACTGTTGGGTGTTTCTGAAAAACAGTCTTAGGCGCAGTTCAGAGTACAAATATTGTATAGCACACAGCGATATCGCTCAGCATACATTTTATATGGACACGTTCACACAACGCTATGCTATAAAGTATTGGCTTGCTGCACATGATAAACTTGAGTGATTCTCAGTGCTATATCGTACGATTCTCCGGTCCCGCCCCGCCTCACTTCAACCCAGTCAGTCGCCCGACGGATCGCCGTGAAATAACTTGCTATACATAGTAGACCGGCTTGCGGTATAACGTATAGTGTGAACGTCATGCTATAGTTATAGCTTACCTACTAGTTGTACCCGGCATGCGTTGCAATGCACTTTTTCCTACTTACTACCTACCTGCTACTTACCTACTTCTATCTACCTTCAGAAACAAAACAAAGTAGTTACAAAAAGTTAAAACCATTTTCATGCATGCGGTAAACAAATGAAGAAAATGGACATGCTGAGATAATTTAGTTTTTTTTTAAATATCAAAATTTTCTTTCATAAGAACCTTCGCCTGACAATTAGGCTAATAGCGGCTTGGCCGCAGCGGCCAGGTCGCGGTGGCCATCGATATAAATACATTAGTATGAAATCGCCATAGAGCACGCGCTCCTGGCCGCACGCGGCCAGCGGCCACACCAAGCCGCGGCGGCCAGCGAGATCGAAGCGACGCATTTGCGGCCAGTGTTCAGCCGCTGGCCGCTGCGGCCACTGAGATCAATTGCATTGTAGATAAAACACCAGTGTGTGGCGGCCATACATGTTGTGAAACTACAGCGTGATTTGTGCTCATCGCGATGTCAAGAAAGATTCGCGGAAAGATTTATACCTGAGATTGAGACGATGAGGGCATTGTGGAAAAAGACTACGCCAAAAGAGTTTTTTTTTTAATTTAAGATTTTTTTTAACATTTCTTCAAACGAAGACTTGCTTATCCGCAAATAATTAATGAACTTGTCATCATATTGCTGAAGGTCGGTGAAATAATTATGAAATAATCCCTTTGTATGCCTTTCATTTCCTCAACGTCCATTTTGAAGCGCGCTATATGTGCAACTGACGATTGTAGCCGCGGTTTTGGCCGCGTAGCAAATCGCAACACTTGCGGCCAGGCCGCGCGTCACGGCCGCGCAGCCAGGTCGCTAGTGCGCTATTGCTCTTAGGAACAACACAAAAAAAAAAAAACCAATTCGGTCCAGGCGCTCACGCGTAATGTCGTGACAAGGGAAATGGAGATTCATTTTTATATACATAGATGACGCAATATGCTTTACTATTTTTTTGGTTTTGTATATTTTAATTCAAATGTGCCTTTGAATTAATTAATTATTGTATTAATTGCTTATACTCTGGTAAATTAGTTTGATATTATTTAACAATTTTTATTTTAATATCCTGTTATTTTACAATAAAAAGACAATACCTACCTACTCTCTAAACTGTAAAGTATGAGAATCATGCAGTAATTAATGATACACCTTTATTCATATCATTATTTTGCAACTGCCTATTGCCAGGTAGTATGAGTTCGTCATGCTCACTAAAATGTCCTGCTGACGGTGGCGTCGTGCATCCGATCGCTGAGTTCCCTGCAACATGGTTGAGCTGAGCGATGCGGATGTGCGCGTCATGCTCGTGAACGGGTGCCGTCTGTCGGGACTGGTCAGCTCTTAACTGCTATGGCAATCCCAAAAGGCGTATTTTTCTATTTCCTAGGTAGGTATTCATATATGAGTTTATCTCTTACATTAACCTGCATTATTCTCATACTATTTTTCTTACGATACTGTAGTGAAATTGTCATGATCTATTTAAAAAGAGTATCCATGGAGTTTCTTGCCGGTTCTTCTCCATGAGACCCACCTTTTGGAACCGTGCACCTAGTTTTGACGTTTTAAAAGCACCTGTAATTTGGTCTACTTGAAATAAAAAACTTTGACTTTGACTTATGTAGCGAAATAATATAGCGTAGTCTAAAGGCCTTTTAGAACGTTTGTCAACCGCTGCCGTCACCGAGAAACGAGATTATTTCTGTACAAGTTCGGAACGACGGCGACGCGACGTGACGGCGATCCTGTGTCCACCGCGATCAATCTCGGTGGTTCAGTCTTGCTCTCGCAAATCCGTGCACTGACGCCGGTAATCTCGGGTGTAGTGGACAAGTTCAGACGTGTATTGTATTGCCGGCATTTCGGCCCGTCACGATCTTAGCGAGTTCTAGCGTTAGCGCCGAAATACAACACAATCTCGGTGGCCGAGATGACGGCGCTCGGATGACGGACGTGCGGTGGACACGCAGCCATAGTAATGTATGTATCGCTACTTCGGCAACGTCAACTTGTTCTCGGTGACGACGCCGGTGGACTAACGCACTTAGGATTCCGTACCTAAAATGTTAAAATGGAACCTTTACGGTGAGACTTCGTTGTCTATCTGTCGGTCTGATTGTCGCGGCCGTTTTTCTCGGTGTCTATTGCTTGTAATGTAACAGACGGCCCCAGGATCTCCTGAGCACGTCTGCTACACCAGTTGTAAAGAATGTGAGGTTATTAGTGAATCCTACCTATCTATCCCTAGTCGGGCAAATAAGGAAAACACTTAAAACACGACAACTTTATAATGATAATAAAAAAAAACACTAAGTCAGTAAATCCGAGAGTCACACGTAAACAGTAATTGGACGACGGCCACACGTAAATGAAATGTAACTGATGGAACACTAAACTAAACTCGCTAATGCGAGCACGAAGTGAGGTGAAGGCTGGAAGGTTAGCAGTGCGGTGATGATTCAGTAGCTCGTCAACCAGACGGAGTGCTGGTAGTTCAGCAACGTAGCAGTGCCGGAGGCCCAGCAATGGCCGACTCGGCGGAGAGCTGGTAGTTCAGCAGCGTAGCAGTGCCGGAGGCCCGGTAATAGTTCACTCGGCGGAGTGCTGGTAATTCAGCCGTGCGGCGTGCTATGTATTTGTTTACACATCTATAGCAAGCTTTTATTTAACTTGCTTCATTCGAATGTTTGAATCAGCAATCATTGTGCCGATAGTCGTTACAGCCAATGGCTTAATAGCCAAGAGCCTCGAACAATATCTAAAGAGGCTCTCGTTGGGCGGCTGGATCAAGGGCCTGATACAGAAAGCGGTACTTCTGGACACGGCGCGTATTGTTAGGAAGTTCCTCTCTCTGAGGCTCTAACCACCGGTAGCTTGGATCCTGTTCCCGATGCCGGTGGGCTACTATATTTGATACATTTTCAAGCACTAAATAGCATCCCGATAAGCTGAAATTTAGCATATCTATTTAACTTTGGTGACAATGCAATAATATGGTACCAAGTAGGTAAAATAAAAATAAATAGTTAATCTGGTGATGGAGCCGGAAGATAAAAGGTTTTTATTTTAAACATTGTTTTAGTCTACGAAATACATAATTATAGTGGTTTAAAGATTTCTTGATTTAAACCGCTAATAACTTCTAAATTAAACAGTTTGTAGAAACACCTGGCGAGTACAATTCTGTACAATTGTAATAATTGTGTACAACCGGAGCCGTGTCGACGCTCTTCTACTAGTATACAGCATCCTCGTTCTCCTTAGTATTAATAATAGCTCTGGTTGTTATTAATGTAAGGATGTCAGAAAGGCTTGTTTTCTGTGCATATTATTTTTGTTAGATACTTATTACAAGCCCTGGCTAAGATCACGATATTGTTAGCCAGGATCATTCCACTGCTGGCCAAAGTCCCCCTTCATGATTGTCAGACCTTCCGGTCTTCAGCTTATCAAGTATTTTTTCAAAAACCTTTTCCTAGTTTCTTTGAGGTCAGACTCGGTAGACGTCATTCCACATTTCCAGCAGCTGACTGCAAAATGATAACTTTATTGACTGAATAGGCAACTAACAGATAATGTTGGAAGTGCATCAGTCTAGTACTAATCGTCTTCTTAAAGTTCAAACCGCGGACAGTTCCCGTACAAAATATTATGAAGTAACGGTCTAATCGTTTTAAAATTTGAAACAATACCGGACCTGAACCAATACTGGACCTTAAAGTTACCGACAATCGTTTTTATGTCAACTGATCCGTTGTCTTATTATACCAGTGTCGAATAAACTCCTTCATTCATTGCATTTTTAAAGTAAAACACGCTGTCAAAAGTAACGCTGACAGGTAATTAGTAGCTGGTTTGATTATTATCAATCTTTTTGTGTTACAACTAGAGATTGGATATTTGGATGCATATTCACCTAAACTTGAGATGTTGGCTAATATGGAATGCGCTTTTGTATCGAAAAAAATCCCGCGGTTCCGGGACAATTATTTTAATTTACCTATGTTTTTTTATGGTTTATCTAACACACACCATTACCCTTCTTACACTCTACATACACACATATTTGCATTAGGGGTTAAACATTAATATTATTATATGTATAAATAAAAATTAATCGCCCAAATAACTTCCGAACGACTGCACCAAATTGGATAGTTCTTTTTTTTGTGTGTTCGTTATTGTCAGGACAAGGTTTGCATAAAAGAAAAGTATAATACACACGAAAAAAAATGGCGTTACGAAGTTCGCCGGGTCAGCTAGTTTTAAATAATTATGCAATCCAAGAATCCCAGGTTCTTTTTTTTTAATCATTTTAAGAAGTCGCGTCCATACTATACACCTGACTATGCTGTTATGCATTCCCGGTGTTCTTGGAAAAGCGGGGTTTTTCTTTAACAAAATATATTTTAAGAAGCCGCGTCCATACTTTTATGGCTAAAAATTCACTTCAGGTAAATATGCATCCAAATATCCGATCCCGAATTATAACATAACGTTCTTGAAACATTCATATTTTATGATTAGTTACAGTTACTCACGTGCATTTTTCAGGATTGCCCGACTAGTTTCGGACCCAAACGCAACCCTCAATCATGAGAGATGATCAAAAGACAATTAAATAAAAGTAAAAACCGACTTCAAAACAAAAACTAAAAAGAGTAAAATAATTACCAAAATATAAAATTAACAGTTTCAGAAGTCGGTGGCTTTAATTTGTTTCAGTGTAGAATTGCACCGACTTCTGAAACTGTTAATTTTATATTTTGGTAATTATTTTACTCTTTTTAGTTTTTGTTTTGAAGTCGGTTTTTACTTTTATTTAAAGTTATTTATTATATACGTTTTAGTGCCTTATATAACACGGTTTAAGACTACAAATTTAAATGACACGATTGCGTAATCTTTCCTACAATTAAGTAGTTTTCTTTAAGAATTAATGTATAATAAAATTATCATGACGGCTCCTTACAAACACATACAAACTTCTTTGTTCTTGGCTAATGTTTCTGTGATCACAGTTAAAACAGATTGAAAGTCCTTATCAAAACTTTTGCATAAGGGAACCACAAACGAAAACGTCATCTAAGTATTTTTTTTTTTGTTTTTGTTTATTATTTCAAAAAGCGCTGTATCTATTTCGATAAAATTTATATGGGACCACCTCTAAATTATGATCTACCAAACAAAAAAAGAATCATCAAAATCCATTCATAATTGGAGGAGATATCGCGTAACAAACATACAAAAAAAAAAAAAACATTCAGACGAATTGAGAACCTCCTCCTTTTTGAAGTCGGTTAAAAATACGTATCCCAGACAAACTAGATTGCAAAGTCCAGATTACAATATTTTTCTCTTTCGCCAATCAAGGGCATATCTCCAATAAAGCTAGTAATTATTCTAGCCCCGTACGCAGCACTAAATGGACACACGAACGCTTTTAGCCAGCCATGTTGCTCGTCTGATTCGTGCCGTTAGAAAATAAGGATAAGCACATCGCTAAGTCTTGAAGTCGTGGCGAGTAGGGCTTAAAGTAGAGCGAAAAAAACCTATTAATTCCATTGTTTTTTTTTAAGATATCTATCTAGGCAGATAGATATAGCCTGAATGTTGGATAGATACAAACATGTACATAGATACCTCTTCCCTCTTCTTGGTTTTATACCTAGGTATAAACACCCTAACTCTGTTTAACCCCTAACCCCTGTTAGGGCGCCTTGCGAGTTAAGGGTATGGTGAAGTCTATTGTGGAAACGATGCTTTTTAGCTGCTACATTTCAGTTGTTACTCTTTTAAGAGACTTGTTACCAACATTTTTCAAAACGATAATTTAATTACAACCATGCTTATTTAAAAGGATAGATCAATCATCATGATGTTATGCATAATGTATACGTGCACTTATGATACTTAAGTTGGCTCATCTTTCAAACTTGTGAAGTAAATATCGCTTTTAGATTTAACTTTTTTACGAATCATCCTTCATAATCCCCTAAATAAAACAAGATTTAAAAAAAAAAAAAAAACCTTCATAATAACTATGAATTTTTTATGCAAACGGCCATAGAGAAAGCATTGTTAAAATTAAAAAGTGAATTTGAATTTAGAATCGAATGCCGCGATGTTTTTTTGTTCCAAATGGTATTCAAAGAAGTCCTTATTACAATTAAAAAGAGAATTTGAATTAAGAATTGAATGCCACGATGTTTTAATTTTTCCAAATGGCATTCAAGAAGCTTCTATTAAAATTAAAAAGAGAATTCGAATTTTGAACAAAATGCCACGATAATTTTCAAACTGTCAGAACGATCTCCATAAAAAATGCAACTTTATTTTGAATGCATAAACAATTTATTTCTGTTCCGCTCAATCAACCCTTCAGCGGCGGCGGGGTCACATCGACCAACTAACAAAATTATGTACGCATTAATAATTAACATATCAACATTGAAATTTTAATTTCGGATACGACACCGCTCAGCGGTCAGATGTTGCTGCCAGGATTTACAGATAATTAACCCTCGCCGGTCGAAAGCACTGAACGATGATATATTTAAAAACGTGTCGAATGCAGTTGATTGATTAATTTCGTGTGGCTGTTGTTTGGTTTAATTTATTATCTCGTGATGAAATGCTGATCATGAAAGAATAGGCGGATGTTTTTGTGGTTGTGCTGTTAAAAGGGTTTTTAATTATCTGATAAAACGGAACTCAATAATTTTACATAACAGTCTGTAGGCAATTATCTCACTGTCTGTTTATGCACATGAATATTTATTATAGGTAATTACATCATTATTAAAAGCAAAGTGAATTTTAACCACGTTTTTCAATTGGGAATTCAGATCACCTTTTACCAAAGTGTGATAAACACGTAAAACATAATACCCTGCAAAATATTACAAGCAAAATATTCCGGGAGCGAGTGCATTAACCAAATTCGTCGGCAATATCTCGCTAAGTGGCCTATCTATCCGAATATCCGCATAGAGGCTTGCCGTACTGCGCTCATAATAACCCTTAGTCGGGATAACCGCCCCGCTCTCAGTACGGTCCGTGCGATGAATGAGAGTGCGGATATTCGAGATTTTCGGTGAACGAATAGTTGTTGTGGTTATTGAATATTTATCTCATTCATCGCAATTATTTTTACCCAAAATTATAATAGGTATTCCATTGTTGAACAAATATTTATACTCATATCCTTAAATTAAAATACAATAATTATTTAGCTTTAATTCTGCCAAACTAGATGGCTAGTTTGGATGCAGTATGCAGCATCACCCTCCCGCCCACAAATATGCACATGCAGAAGGAGTGAAAAAGTAAGGAAACATGCAACCAAACCGTTACGACACGTACCGTTTGCTTGGTGGTAGGATCTGTACGGTCCGCCTGGCTAGCTACCACCCTCACATTAAAGTCCGGCGCCAAGCAATTTACTTTGTTCCGCCGTGTGTATGTGAGAGCCAGAGGGGTATAGGGGAATCCCTCTATATCTCTATTACTTGGATTCGTGTGCTCCATTTTAGACCCTGTCTGCGCTTACCATCAGGTGCGACGAGGGTCAAACGCGACCAAGTCAAGAAATAAAAAAAAAATGTGTTTCACCCCTCCACGGGGCATCCTCAGGAAATGTTGACGCGTCGACCGCTTGGACGCGAAACGAAAATTATTCGATAAATTTGGTATGACATGGAATTCCGCAACGTAACGCATGATTCCATCATTTAAAAATATCCTTAAATTCGTTAGCACACATATCAATGTCAATGATTTAAATTATTTTACTCAACCCAATAAACATACATTTATAAAACCCTTTTTTTTCAATCTCAAAACAAGCACCCATTTTTCCCGAACAGCCAACGGACTCGTCCAACCACACCGCGGCATGTTTCACGCCCGCACGCTTTCAATTTGCATTAAGGGTTTATCAGTTTTAATGTGAACACTAAAAGTTGTGCGCCGTCACCGCTGGGGCCGCCTCGACCGCTGTTCGCGTTTACGGGTTGAAATTTTAAGTTGCTTTGAAAACGCCTTTTAAAGAAGATGGATTGCTCTTTACATTAAGATTTTTACGTAAATAGTTTTATATGTTGGAGGAATTTTGTATTTTAATATGGTTTTGTTGGTAAAATTGAAGTAATTTTATACTAAAATTGATATAATATGATGATATAAAATTTGTGTTTGTAGTAAGATAATTTTCTCATAAATGTATCGGAATTATCACTGTGTAATTTGAAAAATGTCTTTATTACGATGACGGACCCAATAAAAAAACGATTCTACACATGTTAACATCTTTATTGGCACCCATAAACTTTATTACTAACAAATTAAGCACCAAAACTACAAAGCAGTAAAACATTATTATCTTCAAAACAGCGTATAAGGGAAACTTATTCACGAAACAGCGGGCATTCCGTGAAAATTATATTGCGTTACAATTGCATTAGTGCGCTCGCATTCGCCAGCCGAGTGGCACCCAACCTGGGACTGTTTTAATTGCACTTTTTGCCCGCCCCGTGTAATTACCCACCTCGGGAAAGCCCGGGAAGTGTATGACGATGTTAATGTGCCGCCCGGTAACCCGACTACAGCACAATAAACATTACACCGTTTTGTGACTTTTATACCCCACTGCTGCAGTTGGAGGGTTGTGTTTGAATTTGATTATGTTTAGAATAGATATTATTGTATTAGTGTGTGTGTGATTAAGAAATACGCGAAGTATGTTTTCGATTTAACCGCTTGCGTCCCGCGTGTCGTCTGAGGACGACACCGCACCGCTATTGTTATTACGGTGATTGAGAGGTAACGTAGGTTTCTACATTCATTTTTTAATGAAGCCATTATATCATAACTAGCTTTCGCTCGCAGCTTCGCTTGCGTGAAATTTTGAACCCGTTAAGTGACGAATTTTCATACAAACTTCAATCGCCTATTTCACCCCCTTAGGGGTAGAATTTTCAAAAACCCTTTCTTAGTGGATGCCTACGTTACAAAAGGAACCTACTGTAAAAATTTCAAGTCTCTAACCCCAGCGGTTTAGGCTGTGCGTTGATAGATCAGTCAGTCAGTCAGCTTCTCCTTTTATATATATAGATAAATCAGCCTGTAACTGTCCCACTGCTGGGCAAAGGCCTCTTCTCATGCAGAGAAGGAACGATCATTGATCGCCACGCTTGCTCACTGCGGGTTGGCGATTTCAGACCATTAAGCCCAGGTTTCCTCACGATGTTTTCCTTCACCGTATGTCACTAGCGTCTTAGGGCGCCTGAAGCGCCGCGCGGCGATAGTGCACATAGTTTTTGTTCAAGTGTAAACATGAACGAAAATCAGGTTGAAGAATTTATCGATGAGGTCAGACAAGTAGGTACAGTAATAAAATCGAAAAGAAAAAGGCTTGGGAAGAAATATGCAATACATTTATTGAGAACTTAACAAACAAGTAAAAGAAAAGTACCTAATTGTGAAATTTTTGGTCACTGTAGCCTTTTACTTTATGAAATTCAGTTCGTTGACTTAAACAAAATAACGGCAACGTTTTCTTTTTTTGTTTTAATACACTAACAGCAGTGTTTCGTCGTCAGAGTCCATCGTGAAACTAAATGTATAACACTATGATGCTCCAACCTAGCGGTTGCAGCGCGGCTCTTTGCGGCTAATTACGCCCTTAGATTAACTAAGATAGTACAAATGATATTGAAAAAGTCACATTGGTATATGCCTGGGTTTGAACCCGCAACCTGGTGCTTGACAAGCGGGTCTGTAGCGTCGGGGCCACCACGATATTTTTGTATCATACCTATCATTCATTATATTTTGTAAGTCGGATGCTTGTTCGACCGATTGCCAACTAGGACGACGCCAGAGGGTTAGCAATTCGCATGTTTTTAGCCGACAACTACACAGCCTAAAAAATCCCAACAAAACATAATTATATACCATTTTTATTCGAAAAACATTTCTCTTTATTCATAATAGGAACATGTTTTACCATTAATATTTATTATAATAGAATTTTGTTTGTATCACACAAATTGATCATTATTTTAGGTCATAATTCTCAGAAGTGATTTCAGTTCCATTATTATGTGGAACATTGTTTTTAGAATTATGTATAATAACATCAGCAAATTTGGCGGTCGACCACCGATAACGCTAAAATCGCTTGCACATGGGGGCCTACTCCCTAACGTGACGTCTTACGTAGGCGGTTCAAAGCGACGCGAACTGCGAAGCGATGCGATGCGGTGACACGCGATGCGGTGCGAAGCGGCGGCTTTGTCCTACGAGCTCGCGGACCGCTCGCCGCGCGCCGCCGTCATTCGGTAGCACTGTACGGCACCGCATCCAGTTCGCGTGAAAATATCAAGCCAACTGACAGCGTTCGCTTCGCGCCGCGCAGCGCCGCACCGCACTCCACGTGCGTTTGGTCACGTAGGCCACTTCAATAGGTATCGACTGTTTGTTGTTTTCGCGTCGCGCCGCGCCGCTTCGCGTCGCTTGTAGATCGCTCACGTAGGATGACGCGTAAGTCTGTCAACGAAGTTAGTCACCCGTCCGAAAGTAGCCCGAAACGTAGGAGTGACCAGAACAAGTGTCAAGTTCAAGTTTTCGGACGGGCAAAAAGACATCGGGAATAGAGACAACTGTCAAATCGTGTTGTCATTCATTCTTAGTTTGGGCCCCGAAATAATCGTATGTCCGTAGGTGATAGGAAGTAGGAAACGCTCGTAACTAAGGCCGAAATCACGGACTTCGTGCTTAGGGAGTAGACCCAATGGCACGGGCAGCGTGCAATGTCAATGGTAAGGGTGGTCTTAAAGAGGTGGCCTATTCTTTCCGGGAAACATATGGAACAATTCTTATATCTTAGAAATGACCAAATTACGTTTCAAAATCAGAAGTGACAAGTCCGGGGCTAGCGTATCGAGAGATATTCAAAGTATTTTATCGTCCAATGTACTACCGCCAACTTTGTCGATAGTAGCACCTTGTTTAGAGGTATTGTGTGTTCTTCTTATGAATCTCATTGTGCTCTTTGTATCATTTTATTGTATGTAAACTGTAGACAGATACAGAATGAGTGGAAGAGACTTGGGCGTGATTTTTCCAATAGATTTTACCGATTAATTTTATAGGGTAAATGGTCGACTATTGTACGAGGAGCCCTTGGCTAAATAATTACAGCCGCATAGACCGATCTTCCGGGTTAAGCCACGCTTGCCGAGGTTGGTTTGTGGATGGGTGACCATTTACCATAGCGAGTTTCCTCCGTGCCTCGGAAAGCACGTAAAGCCGTTGGTCCCGGCTGTCATTTGTAGATCTTTGACAGTCGTTACTGTTGGTTAGAAGCCAGAAAGTCTGACAACCAGTCTTACCAAGAGTATCGTATTACCCAGTTACTGGGTTGTGGAGGTCTGATAGGCAGTCGCTCCATGTAAAATACTGATATTCAGCTGCATCCGGTTCGACTGGAAGCCGACCCCAACATAGTTGGGAAAAGGCTAGGCAGATGATGATGATGATGATGAAATGGTCGACTATTGTATGTCCGTGACAGGGTTACCTATAGGATATCAAAATTCTTTGGTGATCTTAACAGGTACGACAGACAAGTGTAAGACCTAATGTTTCTTGGAGAAATTTAATCTCTAACATTGACTGTATCGACTAGTGAAATAAATTAGCGAGTGTTTATTTTTTGAATATTTAGCTGGTTCGATTCCCGGTTAAGGCAAGCTTGTCAAGAAATCTGTAAATGCAGTTTTGTTTCTTTTTAAAAATAAGGGAATGTTTCCTCTAAGTAAAATCATCTATCTTAAGGATTTAAAGTGGTTTCCCTTCAGGGCCCATTGATTTTTTCCACCCTGTATATGTCTCGTTCCTCCCTAAAAATAATATCATCCAGCATCTCTAAATCTTGGTTTTGCAGAATGTGTCGGGTATTACGTTAGAATGTTCAACGGTTTCATGTTATTGTGGAAGCAAATCCTTTGCTCTGTCCCCATCTGTAAGCCTGTAGGCACAATAGATACTTTACAACTGAAACTTTACGCGAGGCGCACACTACAGACTTTTACCGGCGACCGGCGATTTACTGCGTTGTCGCGACCGATGTACAGTCGCGGAATGTACATCGGTCTTACTTAAAATGTTTATCAATGGGGATAGAACCTTTTTGGAATAGCCCCCCCCGCTGCCATTTAGTTTTTTTTTTTCAAGCTGCGGCGCGCGCTAGCCTCATACTCGTATAAGTATATGCGTAGAGGTCACTAAAATAAACAACAAAAAAATTGGAAACATGGTGCCTTAAAGTGTCACGTTGCTGAGATATTTGGAGATAAAGATCGCCTTATGAGAATAATGACAATCATTACAATTTAACTAATTACGTATTTAGATGCGTTAGATCGTATACAATTAATAGTTTCCAGGTTAATTTAACTATTCAAATTCGATACCCTCTCACACTGCGCAATAAGGTTTAATATGTCCTATCAACTTACTAAAATAAGTATTACTTTTTAAAATTGTAAAGCGTCGATTTATAGCAAAAAGGCTATTACCACTTTTTGATGTTTTGAACTAGATTTAAATAACATTATTTTTCATAAGAAAATAGTTCGCTTAAAATGAGATTAAACAGAATAACTTAATAATAATCATAGCTCTAACTTAGTGGGACAAGTTTAATAAGAAAAATGGCCTGTCAATTCGTTGCGAGCGACTTTATGAAAAAGTAATATGCATGTATACAGGGTGTTAACGAATTCGTGTAATTCCTTAAAATCACATGATCTACTACTGGTGTAGACAAGCCCCGCATGGGATTTAGCTTGATTAAAAATAAAAAAATAAAATTCTTTTTTTTTCATGCGGCTTTATTACCGATCGTATCTAAACCACCTAATAAGGATTCAATAAAAAAATAAGTTTTTTTTTGCAAAAAAATAATTTTATTTTTGTGAACATTTCGATGCCACGCATAAGTTAATGAAAGTACGGCGACACGGCTGGCAGGAACGACTAACGCGATATCGCTCTTTGCATTCAGATAACTCAAGGCTCTAAAAATACACATCAATTGAAAGTAAAAAAAAAAAAATTTTTTTTGCTTGTTTTTCGAACATTTCCATTTACGGTTAATCTGTGTCACCAGTAGATCACGCGGTTTGAAGGAATTACACGATTTCGTTAACAGCCTGTAGATCTTAAGGTAGTAAACATTTTAAGTCCACGGCTGTACGTGTATCGTGGCGTTGTACAGGATGGGTGATCACGCTTACCTTGTTCGACGCAATTCCACTGGCCGGTCGTGATTTCGTGGTCATGTTCGCTTTTTGGAAATATAATGCAACAAATGAACTCCGAATGTACAATTGGTATGATAAGCACGATTTGTAGCTGCGAAATGTTTCATTTGTTTTTCTGAAAATGCTGGTAATCGGTAAAGTTACGATGTATGATTAGGGTTACCATCCGTCCGGATTTGTCCGGACATGTCCGGACTTCGAGACTTGTCCGGCTCTTTAATTTGTCCGGATTTTTTGACTTAGATGGAATACGAGTAATGAAACTTACTTATGTAATATCAAATAACTTTTTAATCTTTATTAACTTCTCATTCATCTAAAAACAAAATATAAATCTTTAACAATCAACTTAACGAGATCAAACAATAAATCTTCGTATGTTTGCATTTTGTGACTAAAATGTCCGGACTTTTATTGAAATGTCAGGCTTATTGTCAGGACTTTTCAAATTTCTAAATGGTAACTCTACGTGTGATGGATCATCGAAGCAGGGTCGAATACGCGTAATTTTGATGCTGCGATCGAAGGATAATAGCAGGTACATGCCGGGCATTTTTGACAGGACAATTCATTTTCCTGATGTGGATTTTATTAGACGTTTTGACATAATCGCCAAGTACAGTAGGATTCAATTTAGTTGACGGCTGTGAAGTTGACTAAAGTCGCGCCGCACTAGTATAATTCGGGGTTGCTGCACTTCACATCCGCCAATAACGACGTTAGGAGAGGTCCGCCGGCTAGCGGACCGAGCCCTGCCGGGATCGCGGTGCATGCAGCTGCGAATCTCGCGACCCCAGCCATAGGTCAGGAGAAGGAACACCGTGGGTTTTTAGCCGGTAAGAGTCCGGCATAACCCTTCGACTTCCCCAGGCGAGGGGTATATCTAGTAACGTGCAACAAAAAAAAACGAATAAAAAAGAACTTGTTTTTAGGGATAAATATGAATTTAAATTTAATTAATTATTACACGCTACTGAATATAATACAATCGACCATCACATCACGCGCCATTCAGTTCTGGGAACAGCGTGGCACGCGTACAATATGAGGATTTTCCCAAGATAAAAAATACAGTCGTTGCGGGTTGTCAGAAGCCCGTACGTCTGACAACCCGTAACGACTGTCACAGATATTCGATGACGTATATGTATTCTGGGACCGACGGTTTAACGTGCTCTCCTAAACATGGAGGGGTCTCGATGTGTAACGAACGGTCACCCATCCAGCGACTGACCGCGGTAAGCACAGCTTAATACTGATAATTAGCCACGAGCCCGCAGCCTAACCTCGTTGATAATTAGCCACGAGCCCTTCATCCAGCCAGTAAAATACTTAATACTTTTAAAGTATCCTCGATGCAGTCGCGAAAACGCTAACCCTTTTTAAAGTACCGTGTGCGCCTTTTCTTAGAGGTAAAACACGGGTTATGATATGAGGGTAGATGTATATTTTGTTTGTGATACAATGTGGTGGATTTGTGCTGTGTTTAGGATTAACTGTTGTTGCGATGTGGTTTCGGATTTTGTGGTTGCCTTTTTGTTGTAACAGGCCATAGTATTAGTGAGTATTATCTTAGTTTAAGTTCGAAGCTTCTTACTTAAGCTTCTAAGCACAAAAAAACATTGGTTTACTTTAACTCTTGAATAATTAATGCTTTAAAAGTACTTGCTTTGACAAAGTAAGTTATAATTAGGTATATATACATATAATTATAAAGTTTGAATAAGTAAGGTATGCAAGCAGATTTGTCGTGCAAAAAATTTCAAAAGTTATAGGCAGTGTCCTAAAAACATTTTCCTATTGCCACAACGATTAAGGTAGCCCTTACTGCCCGAACTCTTTCCACGTATAAAAACACACAAAGAAATATTGAGCAGGTCGCACAACTTGTAGAAATTCGGAATCCCGAAGATTACCGAGACGCATAAATTATCGTATCACCTACCTACTGTCTCTCTATAAGTATTCATTTCAACTTCTTCATCATCGCTATTCCGTGTGCATTGTATACATAATTAATGTACATCAATATCGTCATTACTGAGGCTCTTTAGCTTAACGCGGTAAAAGCTGTTTAGGGTGCTACTTTAGTGCGTAAGCGAGCGGGGAAAGCAACAACCGGAAGCGATTTGTCAAGAGGTAAACTCGGCAACTGTTATCCAAATCGCAACAGGCCAGCATGATAGACTAAGGACTAAACCCTTTCTATTCTGAGGACCATGCCCAGCAGTGGGACAGGGTGTCCTGATTATGCTTATACAGTGGACGCTTACGGACCGATTTGTGCCAACAAAACTTCTTCATAAAGCGCGATTCCATTAGGCAAGTTACTTGTATGCAAGTTGTAAATTGCATATAACTTGAACAGACCTGCATACAAGCTACAACATGTATGAGGTAGTTTGAACTTGTACATTTTTTATTAAAGTGACGTGCAAATTGAACGCGCAAACGTTAGTTGCACTTTTCGAATTGCGAACGAGTGATTGACACCCATGATGTCCAACTCAATCGTTGAACATCTCCACTTGTATACAAGTAAAACCTGCATGCAATTTGCACACTCTCGAAAACATGTTTCCAATGTAAGCAACTTGTACGCAAATGTGACGTCATACTTGCATGCAAGACTTGCCTAATGGAATCGCGCCTTATCTGATATTGCGATTGAATTACTTGGGAGGTTGCAGACGACTAAGCTAAAGCCAATAGATAAGTTATAAGGAATAGAAAGCTTGCATCTAATTAGTCCTGTATAAAATCACTTATGCTTAGGGTTCCGTGAAAGCAAAAAAAGCCGGATGAAAAAAAATGTTCTGACATTATTGCTGCGAGCGCGCGTAATGAGGGTTTAGAATTTATTTTGTGTGACAGTCGTAGCCCCGGAGAATTACGACTTTAAAAAAAAATACAATTTCATTAAAATAGTTCAAAAATCCGTTGCCCATACTATGAAGTGTAAACTATCATACTTCTATATTTGTTTCATTGCGCGAGAGGAATGGTGCTATTCAGTATGAATAACGCCATTCCTTCTCGCGCAATGAAACAAATATAGAAGTATGATAGCTTACACTTAAAATACGGGCTCTGATTTTCAAATTCCGGCCGGAATCCTCACCACCAGTGCTTAAAAATCCTGATATGTTAGAACAAATCCTCACTCTTGGTTATCCTACTCACGCTTATAGGTTTTTTTTTTTTAAACGTTGCCCCTCACTAAGATTTCGCTTGTATCGTGGGTGCTTTACAGACACAAATCTCACAAACAAACGCCCAGACCCGAAACAATCATCTGTAGGCCATACAAATTTTTGTTCCGTGTGGGAATCGAACCCACGACCCGTAGCGCAGAAGCCAATCGCTTAGCCACTGCACCAAACGTGTCATCAAATTATCTATCCTAGATGAATACCTTCAAATTAATTAGTAACTCGACAATTTGCGTCACTTTGAGGTCCAATACAAGTTCACACAGTAACCATAACACATTTTTCTTTACACACAAAACGCTCATACCCCCGCTCTCCGCTCGCACCGTGTCCCCACATCGCCAATCCCCACGCGTTGGCGATAAATAATCCGCGCTCGCCCATTACACACGCTGTACATCGCTTTCCGATAATTTATACCCCAGGAGTTACCTTAATATGGAGCAAGAGAGGTTTTATTTTTAAGCAGAGGAGATGGTTAGGTAGGTCTTTTAGGAGATTCGTAGTGTTAAACTTAATTTTCATTTTCATTATGAAGAAGGGACATGCTTGTTCCTATAAGAAGAGGCCTTTGTACTACAGTAGGACAACAACAGGCGGGTACTACTGTAAACTGTCATGGGACTTTATCGTAACTTGTTACCTAAACATGTTAACTACCGTACCTGCGTCTGTAGCAACCAAACTGTAGTACCAATCGATCCTCACACCGATAATTCAGCCCTCATCAAGCCATCTCCCGCCAGCAACGCCCTAAGCCGAGGTACGAATCCCACTAGGAGTCGCTCTTAGTGCTGTTGTTGTTAGTAGTCATGATGTTAGAGTAGTATATGTAGTTAGCTTAGGTTAATTATTTTACTTCCCCCTCATTCCCGAGGACCCTTCAGGTCTCGCCAATAACTGCATGGTTACGTAAAAACGGGCCGCAAAGAATACGTGCAAGCAGTCGAAATTGTAAAAAAAAAGCAATCGATCGACAACAGAATATTTGAATCAGAATTCTAGGAAATAAAGAGCTCAAACCAGGTCATACTATGCGCTATTTGACTTAGCAAAAACTTTAAAAGACCTACACGAAATTAGGGTACTATAAGAGCGACGATAAAATTTACCCTTAAAGTCATTACCCGCCTTGTGTAAACTTAATATGCTGTATTTCATCCTGGAACCGGGTTTAGAACATCATTTTCGAGGGAAACTGCTTTAGGACACAATTTTAGGAAGTTGTATGGTTTTTAATCTCGAAGAGCTTAGACGATGTTGTTGAGTTGTTTAATCTAGACTCTGTTCAACGAAAAATGAGTCCTAACGTAGCGGTCATTTTGTAAATTGTAACCGTAAAAGACTGCTATCGAAAAAACGTAAACGACATCATCAAAAATCGTAAAATAGATGTACAGATGTCCCAAAAAGAAGTGTCAAGTAGTAGTATAGAGGTATAGAGCATCCTTAGAGGTACCCGAATCAACTCCATGTGTGTTCCACGGTTTTTTGTAATTGTCGAGTTATGTCTGGAGTACAGTCGAGTTCATTAATATATTGGCCCTTCCAGGCTTCAAAAATATATGAACGTTAAAAAAGTTCATAAAACATTATGACAACTCTAAGCATCATTAAATTGTGGTCAAGATTTAGATTCATTAATATGTGACTGCTTTTTCTCAGTCTTGTGCCTTTGGCCGTATACATGTTACTGAAAAAAAGCAGTCACATATTATTGAATCTAAATCTTGACCACAATTTAATGATGATAAATGATAAATGATATTTATTTCTGTAAATAAATCTGTTACAGACACTTTTACAAGTCAATGTAATGTTTTTTTTTTTAAGACTAGATGGCGCCGGCATTTCCTATCTGACTAGCTCTGAGAAGAAAAGCCGAAACAAACTCAGAGGTCAACGTCTCTTTTAAAGTCCAGACATTGTGGTATAAAACTATGCGAGTGTAACAATGTAGGGCAACGTTTGGAATGGCCTTTTGAGGAAAGAGCCACAGCAGGTTTGAGTTGACCTGTCGCAACTGACGGCACGCATGCATCAGCCATCGTGTAGCTCAACCTTATTTTAGGGAGCTCAACGACCCGACGCACGACGACACCAATCAGCCGGACATTTGCGTAGGTCACAACAAAAAAATGCTTGTTGTAGATGCTTAGCGTTGTCACAATATTATGATCTTTTTTAACGTTCATATATTTTTGAAGCCTGGAAGGGCCAATATATTAATGAACTCGACTGTACTGCGAGAGGAATGCATCATGAATGAGTGAAAGAATATACTGCCAGAAGCATTGTAAGGGATTTATGAAAGAGTTTATTAGAATTATTAGAGTATTTTTTTTTATTTTAATTTTCTTTCCCATGTATTGTATATCGTCTTCTATTACTATCTTTAATTATTGTAATTGGTCTAAGACCGTTTTAATTATACAAAATAAATAAATGATTTCTTTTCATGTTTAAACCAATTTGACTGTAATGACATTTTTGATCATAGTGACGTTAATAGTATTTTTTTCTAAATTAAACAAATAGAGAAATGAATTTAAAAAAAAAACACGCATTTGTGTCAACCTGTTCATGACACAATGATCAAAACCGGCCAAGTTCGAGTTGTTTTTTTTAGTATTTGTTGTTATAGCGGCAACAGAAATACATCATCTGTGACAACTGTCTAACTATCACGGTTCATGAGATACAGCCTGGCGATAGACGGACGGAAGGACAGCAGCAAAAAAATCACGTTTGTTGTATGGAAGCCCCCTTATATATTTATTTTATTCTGTTTTTTAGTATTTGTTGTTAAAGCGGCAACAGAAGTACATCATCTGTAAAAATTTCAACTGTCTAACTATCACGGTTCATGAGATACAGCCTGTTGACAGACGAACGGATGGACAGCGGAGTCTTAGTAATAGGGTCCCGTTTTATCCTTTGCTTCCCTATTTTGTTTGTTTATTTATTTGTTTTTACTCCCTGCTTCCCTAGCCAAAGTCACTTCCTGCGATAACAAACGCATTACAAAGTTAATATGCGAGTAATTAATATGAGCATTGTTAAGTGATTTTTCAATTATCACAAACAGAAATTCACTTATTCTAAGTAACTGTTAATAAAAACCAACCCATATAAAAACACCGGTCCAACTTCCAACGTCGTCTGAACTAAATTAGTATGCTTGCCGCAACAAAAAAAGATACATACATAATCATAATCTAATTGCATCTGTATCGGCACTGCATGCATATTATTATTTAAATCCTACTTGTTAATTCTGTTCGCTAGGTAACCGATATGAACCTCACATAATTCCTATTAGCATTGACATCGGATGAGGAGCTTCTAATAAATTGTCATAGATTATGTACGTGTAGAATTGAAAAACCGGCCAAGTGCGTGTCGGGCCACGCGCAGTAGTAGGGCCGTAGTTGCACAATAATGCAGACTATGAAGAGGGCTTAGTAATTTTTCAATGGAATTTGTAGGACCTATCCGACAACACCCCACACGATGGGGTAGACGAAAAAACGGGTGATGCCCGATCTCCCCAAGTTCCAAGTTCCCCAAAGCTTATATTTTTAAATAAAATTTTACGACTCTGTTTGACCGAAATCAAGAATGGTACAGTCGCCGAATTAATGCTTACACACGTATTGTTTAATGTAATTTGTTATACTTTAGTTAGAGAATCAATGGGGTAAAAATGTAATATGTACTTTCATTGCAATTTACGCTTAATTCATTAAATATTGTTAACTTATGCAATACTGATATGTGATAGATAACAAACGACGTTGTTCTGAGCTTCAATAACAAATAGGCGCTCATCAATAGTGGTGTTAATGAGTGCGAATGAGAGGGAAATATCAAATACTGTTTTTGCACTTGTGCGAATGAGAGGGAAGTATCAAAACTTGTTTCACTTCCGCGTCCTGGATTCCTGTTTTTTATCTATCAGGCAGTTTGCATAGCGTTTGAATAGCATTTGTAGTCTACATGATGTGTTTACTTACAATTTTCCTGAGTTAAAGAATTGCTTGCTAGACAACACAACCTAAATTCTTCCCTTACACTACATTTTTCCCCAGAACAACCGGGATACATTCCTAACACACCCTGGATATATCTCGAAACAATCTCAAAACACATAGTGCAAATTATACATGGAGAAAATTTATCTTCCAAAATAAGTTAACTAGGTACTGTTTTTATTTTATTTTAACACTTTTGAAGACGTCAGTACGAAGACTGGTCAAGTGTGAACTTTACAAATAAATTAATTTTACATTTTGGGGAAGTTGGGAATGAATGTATGAAAAATCATTTTGGGGAACTTGGAACTTGGGGAGATCGGGCATCACCCGAAAAAACAAACATTCTCACTTTAGATGTACAGGAGACACCCTAAAAAAATGTTTTTCATGATATTATTTTACCACTTTTTCGGCGTGATTTATATGTATATCCGTGCCAAATTATAGCTTTCTAGTACTAAGAGTCTCTGAGCTAAGCTGCGGACGGACGGACGGACATGGCGAAATTATAAGGGTTCCGTAATCAACAAGGAGTTGATTACGGAACACTAAAATGAGGCTTTTAGCCAGAAAGGCATAGATACGTTAGTACGTATAGTTGATTTTTAAAGCCTGTTTTGTCCCACTGCAGGGCAAAAACTTCCACTATCTTTTACTTTTTCTTTTGAAATGTCTTGTTAATCCTTTAAGTAGAAGTCCAGCTTATCCCGCCATCTTCTTCGTTGTCCTTTTCGGCTTTTTGGGATTCGTCATTCGTTGGTATGGATGGATCTTTTTCGTTCCGGCTGTCGTTGAAAAACAGCGCTGATGCTCTGTCTCGTAAGTGAGTCAAAGCATTATACAAAGCGATGGGTTTTGCGCAGATGTGACGCATATTTTCAATAGTTTTTTTTTTGTTTATATTTTCATTTTATTTTTGAGCGTCATGTCGGTGCTAATAAACATATTGTCTTTCTTTCTTTGTTTCTATCTTATAATACCTAGATTATTTTTTGGGTAGGTAGTTGTTTTATAGGAAATCTTTCCCTAAGGTCTTATATTATTAACCCTTTACCCCTTTTTTCTGCCCCATTTTACATTCCTTAATTATTAATTCCGTAACTTTTATATTCTTTTTTTCCACTTGTAAAATGTTCACAACTTTTGTCTTCTCTATTCATTGTCTGCTCTATGCTATTTTTAAATGGAAATACACGTCCTTGTGGAGGGCGTTAATACCACATTATTTAGTAATAGTGCGCTAGCTACGTTCGAGTTATGTCATGGACCATTAGTGCAGGATTTATAACATGTAAAAATGCTTCTCTTGTGCACTAGCTACGAGAATAGCTTATGACGTGGAGAAAAGATTAGCAAAATTGGTAGCGGGGCTGACTGCCCAGGGTGCGCCGGACTTACTTAACCCTTTAACCGCCTCAGTCGGATAAATCCGACAAAAAAAATCATCTCTATTTCGACCATATCGGATATACCTGTGTCCGTTAATATCCGTATAGAGGTTAATAAAATTGTCGGATATATCCGACTGGGGCGGTTAAAGGGTTAAGTATCGTCACTCGTTGAGGCTCTTTTAATGTAAAACTACTGATAAATTAGGAGTATCTTCAGAATAGTTTGCTGCTTCTTCTTGCTGCTTCAGAATAAGGCTGAGCTACACGATGGCTGATGCACGCGTGCCGTTAGTTGGGACAGGTCAACTCAAACCTGCTATGGCTCTTCTCTAAATGCCATTCCAGACGTTGCCCTACATTGTTACACTCACATAGTTTTATACTACAATGTCTGGACTTTTGTTTCGGCTTTTCTTCTCAGAGCTAGTCAGATAGGAAATAACGGCGCCATCTAGTCTTTAAAAAATACATTACATTGGCTTATAAAAATTATGGAACAGATTTATTTACAGAAATAAATATCATTTATCATCTTTTCAAAAACCGTTCATTGTCAGTCTTCTCTGTCGCCTCTGTTTGTTAACTACTCTATGCCACATTCATCTGGCTATCGGCTGGGCATATTTGAATGTGAATCGACGTAACATCCTTATAGAGGGCGGTAATACCACATTACTAAGTAGTAGTGGGCGAGCTACGATTGTGTCGAGGAGTCATGGACCATAGTGAAAGATTGATAAGTTGTTGTATTATAACTTTCGTGAGACACATCAGGGGGCACAGTAGTGCCCCCGCCAACGTCGAGCGGCACGGGCGAGAACCACTTTTGTCTAAGGTGATATGAAATGAAGTTAGTTTGCTTTAGATAAGAATAAATAGCAGATGGGTCCCAAAATTCTTAAAAACGTAACCTCTAACAGGTGTCTACTGCATAATATTACCTTCTCAGCAATAAAATAACCGATCCAAATCCCAAAATCTTTAGCTTGAACAATGCAATAGGTCCCCCCCCCCCACTTATCGCATGGGACTGAGTACCGTCATCATTCAAATGTGGGTATACAATCCTACGGCTCTGCTTACTTTTCCAGGAAAACAGGCGTGATATTGTTTTAAATCAGTTTTAAACTAAGCATATTTCAAATGCCACATAGAACTAATTTTATTTAGCTATAAAACCTTTTGATATAAACAATACAAGCCATAACCCCGCTATAATACAATTTATTTTACCGTTACGTGATATCTATAAGAACAATCAGATAATCTCGGCGGCATCGAGAATGCGGCGAGCTATGCGCGCGCGCATGATCTTGTAATACGTTTTGATTGAAGTTTTATAAAGGAAGAATGAGAAATGTTATAATATATCTAACGTCTTACATTTGAGGTGAACTGGGCTGATAAATATATATAAATAACGAGAAAGGTCCTGACTGACTGACTGATTGACTGATTCATTAACGTCCAGCCCAAACCCTTGTACCAAGAAAGCTGACATTTTGCACAGAGGTTCCCTTTATAATGTAGACAAGGAATAAGGAAGGATTTTTCGAAAATCAACCCCTGAGGGAGTTAAATAGGGGATGAAATTTTGAATGGAAAATCGTCACTTAACGGGTTCAAAATTTCACGCAAGCGAAGCTGCGGGCAAAAGCTAGTTTAATTAATAGAAGTTCAGAAATAAGTCTTATAAATTGATAAAATCATTTTTATGCAGACGAAGGCGTAAAACACAAAATAGTTGTAGGCGGATTTTATTAAAGCGCTTATTACCTACACTTGGCTGAATTTAGTCTTCTAAATTCAGGAGCAACTTTACATCCTGACTGGCTAATTAGGATCCTAACCGTCCTAACTCTTATTGCACTTTCCTAAATCCTAATTAGGATTCCTAAATTCAGAGTAGTGTAATAAATAAGCCTTTAAGTTAGAAGCAATCGGTCAGTCCAGGAAACTTAAGTTTTCGATAGACTCCATACGCTACAATTTATGATATGCTATGTCAGGACTCATCTTTCGTTAACCAGATTATAGACAACATAATTTAAATGACTCAGAAAAATGCATCTCACCTTGTCATTTTCCCAACAATAAAGCGAGACGGAAACAGTCTAAATCTTTTAAAATAAAGGGTTGCCCTGCTAGGAAGCTTTTAAAATACAAGACTCCTAACCAAAGGATTTACTAAAAGCGATAAGAGGAACAAACCTTCCTATATCGGCTAGAAATATTAAATATGACACATCCCCCAAGGTAAGGCAGGCAGCACGACCGAAGGTTCACGTTCGAGGCCCGTTGGTGCTCGGGGCAATACGATTATCTTAGGTAGCGGGATCCAGGAAACTGGTTGGTAACTTGTCCATTTTATTCGACCGAACGAACAATGGATTGCAGCTTTGTTTCTTGGGAATTTTGTATTTTCATTAGAATAGAAGTTCTGGAATAGATTTGATAGATTTTCGGTTTTAAAGTTGGATATAATAAAGTGGTATTTTAATTTTCTGTTTATACTTTGGCTAGGACGTGTTTGACCCTTATCAAACATGGTCTTAGATGGAGCACATGAATCCAAATAACAGACATGTAGACGGATTCCCCTATACCCCTCTGGCTCTCACATACACACGACGGAACACAGTAAATTGCTTAGCAAAAACTCCTACTGCATTACGGCGGGTGACAGCCGCCATTTTGTATTTCTTGGCACTCGACATATCCTATGACATTTTCGGGATTAAGACGAATCTAATGACATCTCATTTATTGAAATGCATCCAGCCGTTCGTATGCTACGAGGGTACAAATAATCCCACACACGCGAAAAACATAACCCTACCTTTGCAGGCGCGCAAATGGGTAAAATAATGAAATTAAAAATATTAATTTTGATGTACAAGTACTATATTCCTCGAAGGTTTGGGCAGAGGTGGATAGTACACCATCATTTCGCTATTATGTTGATTTTCCATGTAATAGAGGGCGAACCTATTGCCATCAACCGGGCACAAATCTAGACTCAATCGTTTATGTAATAAGGGTTTCTGTGTTAATGTGCTACAAAGTAGTACAATTACAAAGTAGTTGACAGTCGACTAGTTAACTATAATTTCAAGCAATGATTGAACTCTTAGAAATTCCAACCATTTACTAGTAAATGGTAATCGTTTGCAATTCCACGAGAATGGCGAAAGTGGCGCTATTCGTCACGTTTTTTAGAATTACTGCTTTGATGGCAAATGCAACGGTTTGTTAGAACTCTTCAAGTGTGCTACAGAAGCTATAGGAACTTACTAGCTAATTACGATTAAGCTGATTGATAGTAATAGTTGAAACGGTTAGTGGTTGAGAAGGAATATTGTCATGATTAAAATCGAAGACACTATGTTGCAGTAACTGAGCTCTTGGCTACTTTGCAACGAGCCTGGGGTTCGATTACTGTACGGAACATCGATGGCCTACAAATAATTGTTCCGGGTCTGGGTGTTTGTGCTTGCAACGATGTGTCTGTACCCACAACACAGACAATATATTCATAGTGACGGGAAAAGTTAAAAACAAAAAGAATCCTAACTAATATTATAAATGCGAAAGTAAGTTTGTTTTTTTGTTACCTTTTCACGCCTAAACCACTGAACCGATCATCCTGAAATTTTGCATATACGTTGTCAGGTGTACAGAAACGGACATAGGGTACCCTTCATCCCGAAAAAAAGTACCTACTGTTCCCGAGGGAAATAACAATAATGTTCATAGATGGCGCCACGTGTCTTTCGAATCATGATTGAATTATATTATTAAAGAAACTTTAGTAGGGTGTTAAGAGTGATTTTGAGCTTAATTAACGCGAGCGAAGCCGCGGACAAAAGCTAGTTGAAAATAAAGTCTTACCAGAAACTGCTAGAAAGCTTTTAAAATACAAGACTCCTAACCAAAGGAGATTCCCCCGAAGGCTTCTGCAGAGGTGTATAGTACACCCTCATCTCGCCGCTATGTTTAAGTCCCATGTAATAGGGGGCGAGCCTATCGCCATCAACCGGACACAGTCCATCGAACCCAAGACCTCACGCTTAGCAGTCACCCTTGCGACCACAAGACCCAAGAGACAGACGTTGTGGAGGAACGAGGTGTGGTGTTCTTCCAACCAAAGGCAGGATCCTCCAACCAGGCGGAGTCTTGTGCCTGGCGGGCTACTGCCCAACGGTTGATGTTGGGCGGTTGTATATACTATTTGCGTGTTAAATCATGATAGCGCGATGTAGAAACTGTCATCTATGAGAGTTGTCGTTATTGTCGCTGTAGTCATCTACACCACCGGTGTGTTGCGTAGTTCGCATGTGAAGTGGATAGGTGCTGCCACAACATAATAAAAAAACTGTGTATTCTACGTCCCAAGACTCGAAATACCGATTATAATCAATCTTGAAACGGTTTTCTTTATATTACCGGTATTTGAATCAGTTTTCTTCAAATCACTTTATCATCAGTGAATATCCATTTAACCATGGTACAATTATACTTTAACTAAAATGATTAAATAGTAAAGTATTGTAGCAGTGATCCAGTGAAGTGCGTGTATCTGAAGCACGGACGGACGAAGGCTGCGCGCGCGCCGTGTCACTGACACCGACGGCGTTTGGTAGCGGACATGTTAGCGGCGAGAGCGAATGGTGGTATTACATAACGATTATAAAGCAGTACGCTAATTGCGCAAAACACTCGTAATCGATTTGGCTTTGATTTTACAGGTCAAAAATTTCCATACCAACGTATGTTTTAATCTGACTTCTGCACAAACAACTATGTACCTAGCAATGAATATTGTTGTATTCTTTAAATGAAAGCTATTGAAATTACAAATTAATGTGATAAGCAATTCGGATGCAGGTCTTCTTCTTAGGGCGCCATGTTTAGTTTATGGTTCTTGTGAATTTTTACAAATATGTTTGAGCCAGAGATATATTATTTTAGTTTAAGGTATCTATGGTTTGAGCACTGTGTGCTTCAGTAGTAGCGTTAGAGACAGAAGTTTAATCCAAAATGATTCATTGATGATTTAATTATATCGGTTTTTGTAGCAGCTACACTCAAAGTTAATTGAAAACTAACTTACTAATGTTTTTGTGATTAAAATATGAGGCTCTATTTCTGTTTTTGGGTTGTAACTTAAGATAATCAACTAATCTGGTTGCTTTTGTCAGAAGGTCTGGAGCACTGCGATACGAATGCATGATGAAGGATGCAAAATGTTTTGAATGCTTTTTAACTCTATTTTGTATAACAACATTTTATAATCTAATGTTATTTAGTGTAATTGGTTGTTTATTAATAAATAAATAATAAACTGATTATTAAAATAAACAAATATCTAAAAAAAACTTAATTGAGATAAAGACGACAAAAAAATTTTAAAAAATGTCTGTAACTGTCCCCTTGCAAGACAAAGGCCTCTTCTTATACAGAGAAGGAACGAGCATTGATCACCACGCTTGCTTACTGCGGGTTGGCGATTTGAAACCATGAATTCCAGGTTTCCTTACGATGTTTTCCTATACCAAATGTCAGTGGCGTCTTAGATTAGCTATCAAAGTACATATGACATTGAAAAAATCACATTGGTAAATGCTTAGATTTGAGCCCGCAACCCGGTGCTTATCAAGCGGGTCTGTAACCTCCGGGCTACCACGAATATTTAGTCCAACATTCCTACAAAATAATTTGTTCCAATTTGTACTATCTAAAATCGCTCCAACGTCTATTTTATCCGCTAATCGCTGAACCGCTGTTCCATCCTTAATATGACCTCACCCTTACCGTCCCAGCAGACGTCTCCCCGAGCGGGTTCCACCAACCGGTTTTAACACACCTTTTAACTTATTTGTTGTGTTATGATTTATGATAATCAGTAATGTTGACTCTTCTGTCACTCCTAGAACACGTCAACACTTGTTTGGAAAAGAATAATAGATGTAAATTGTATGAAACTTTAAATTCTGTATCTTTTATGATGTGTGACTTGCGGCTTCATCTTTTTACCTTTATCCTGACGTATTTAATAGATAGACTCAAGTATACTTCAGTATAATATTTTCTAGATAATGTAAGTCAAAACCCCAGTTTTTTTTATGCTAATCCCAAATTGTTTGGAACATGTTTTAGCTTTAAGAGTATTTCATTCTGTTTTATGTGAAGCAAAATGATATCGATGAATTCCACTGCGCCAATATTCAGAAATACTCGGTAATGTCTTTTACGCTATTCTTACTACGAAATATTCATTTTCATATTCGACACATTTTTTTACACCACATTATTTTTATTTTCATAAATTTCAATTTTGTTTCAGTAGGTTTCTACCCATAACAGTTGACGGGAATAGACACCTTGAGGCTTGAGATGACCCGCTCGATCAGTTTCCGTGTATTAGACAACCCGTGCATAGCACATCTCAGGCATTTTACACTTTACTAGGGAACTTAACGCGACATAAACTACGGTGTAACTTAGAGATTTATTAAAAAAAATACGTTCAGACAGTTCTGATGAAAATCTTGTTGGGGGTCTCGGTTTTTGTATATACTAAAAATAACGTTATATAGAAAAAGTATAAACTTTAATGAATGCCGTCCTTAGCTTCCCGGCGGAGGTCGGCTGGTCGGTCATGGATTCCTACAACCGGTTTGTAGGCTCACCGTCTTAAATATTTGTAGTGCTATGACTTATGGTAATCAGTGGTTGTTGACTTTGGTGTCACGTGGGTGTGTTGGGATGCTGTCGACGCTAGAAAAGAAAATAAATAAAGAAATACTTGTACAAGTACAGATTTACTCAGTAAATGTATACCTGATGTGTGGCGCCACATAACTTGATATGTGAAACAATGATATTTTATACAAGGTTAATCGGAAAGGGTTACTCATCTGGAAGGATATTAAAGTACACATAATAATGAACAACTTTTGTGCTAACAGTTTCCCTAAAAGTCAATAGTTTAATAGAAATAGCTGTTCAAAGATGTGACAAAAAATATGCTAAAATCTTTCTATCCTGAGCTATGATCAGCTGTGTTTACATTTTATTTTATAATTGGAGTCATAGATGAGAAGCTCCATTTTCTGAATTCGTAACATAAGCTGGGGTGTTCTTGTATTTTAACACTTGCTTTAAAACTGTCATTAGTGATACTTGAAGTGGCCTGCGAATAAGTACCAGGGGGTACTTATTCGCAGGCCACTTCAAGTATCAGTTCCGACTAAGCTTGTAAATGTACAATAGATAATTATGTGACGTTCATAGAACATGGCATTTAAAACTCGATCCTGCATTATTCTTAAAAACCACAAACAAAACATTTTTTTTTTCAAAGTACCTTGTTTTATATCTGACTGTTTTTGAAGGGTTCCTTTTTACTTGTTAAGCAACAATATTAATGACACGATGATATATAAAATACACGCAATAAATAAAAAGTTATAAAAAATTCAATAAAAAAAAAAGATTTTACTTTTTTTTGTCAATAAATATTGGTCTGCTTGCACCCATTTTCGTATGTGCACATTATCCAGGGACACTGTATTAGGTATTAATATCTATATCTATATAAATAAAAAGAAAAGTCCTGACTGACTGATTGACTGACTCATCAACGCCCAGCCCAAACCCTTGGACCTAGAAAGCTGAAATTTTGCACAGAAATTCTCTTTATAATGTAGATAAAGAATAAGGAAGGATTTTTCGAAATTCAACCCCTGAGGGAATTAAATAGGGGGTGAAAGTTTCGTCACTTAACGGGCTCAAAATTTCACGCAAGCGAAGCTGCGGGCAAATCTGGTTGTACAATATTTATCCTGAATTAAACCTGTGACCCTGACTACAAATGACAGACATCCATCACTTTCTATTTGGTCATCGTAGTTTCAATTCTCATATATACTTGCCATATAAAGCCTATCCATTTGCTTGTCATCAGTGTTTATCGCAACCGCATTCATCGGCCGAAGGTCATTCCCAATGAATAGCATTCAATGCGCATCACCTTGTAGGTCATTAAATGACAGGAGGTGTGTCTTTTAACAGCATCACACATGTTTTATGATTTGATCTTTGGGTGTCGCCTTCACCTTTTTAAATTGGGTGTAATTGTGTGGAGATGTGTTCAAAATATTTCTTCATGATAATATTACGCTTGTTATCACAATATGTATCGGCAGAGGGGCTATTTCTCTTGTTGGGATGCAGGAAAGATGCCTCCACGTGTGACGACACTTACCGACATACGAGTACGTCCGGCGCACTCTGGGCAGTCAGCCTCGCTACCAAGCTTGCTGACTGGCTAATCTTTGCACCACGACATGAGCTATTCTTGTACAGCTCGTGCTGACTTGAGAGAAGAAGACAGAGGTACTGAGTTCTTCACTGCAATTTCGCCAATCACGGTACTTGTCTTCCTATCTACTTCTTCTATCGTGTCGACACAAGAGAATAGCTCGTGTAGGGACGGGCTAGAATATAAAAAGTCTTCATCGTACGCTGGGAATAGAGGCGTGTTGTAAGATTCATCAAAACCCAACACGCTTGGTGGACCGCCTGGCTAGCTACCACTCTCACATTAAAGTCCGGCGCCAAGCAGTTTACTGTGTTCTGTCGTGTGTATGTAAGAGCAAGAGGGGTATAGGGGAATCCCTCTATATCTGTGTTTCTTGGATCTGTGTGCTCCATTTTAGACCCTGTATGCACTGACAAAGTCAAATTATTAAAAACGTTTACATTAATTTTTTGGTCAAAGTTCATCGTGAACGGTTCATCGGTACTTTGACACGTCATGGCAACAACACACATCAAAAAAAGTTTACGATCACTTTGAAAAATTATGTAGCCTTTTTGAAGCTGAATTTTCCAATCGGGATTCAAAGCGATAATTATCATGATAAATATAGATTGATAGTTATCTAGATAAATATAAATCAGATTTCAGTTGGACTTTGAATTCGGAATCTTCACATACATAATTATCAGGGAGCGGAATCATATGGCAAAACAGTTGAGAGGTGATAGAGACGGGTTATTATTTTTTATCGAGTACTCAAGCTATCTATAAGCTTGAATAGTCGATAAAAAATAATGACCCGTCTCTATCACCTTTCAATTGTTTTGCCATAAGATTCCGCTCCCTGATGGGTTATTCCCTGAGTACCCTGATCTCCGAGGCCCCCGTCCCGGAGAACCCCGAATACGATATATTATTATATTATTAATTTCTTTTTTCAATTGTTTTCAACTTGTATGGTCGACATTAAAATTGCTTAAATGTATGTGTTTGAAATACATAAGACAAAAAAGTAGTTTATTTGAAATTTTGTACAATGTCGAATCATAGTTTTAATAGAGGTAATTACAGTTTGAATAAAATGTATCAAAAATATAAAATAAATGCTACAATATTATCAAATCATACTTAACAAATATATTTTACAATTTATGACAACAATAATTGTATTCTTTTTTTCACTTGAGACCTTAGAACCTGAGACACAATTGTGATTGTATCTCTGTTTTGGAAAGAATTATATCAAAATAGTTCATAGAGAATCTGTTGATAATTATTTATAATTATCAAATTACTGTGAGAAGAATGATTTGACATTACACTGATTAATTATTTACACTAAATCATCATCATCATCATTCAGCCGAAAGACGTCCACTGCCTTCCCCAAGCATCGCCACATCGACCGGTCCTGTGCACACAGGATCTGTGAGCACAGGGTTTATTTAGCATATCATCTGCTGACGGTACTTTTAAGCTAAACTGACTTTTAAATGAGTTTATGAAGATAAAAATAATTCGGGGTCTTCCGGGACGGGGGCCTCGGAGATCGGGGTACTCAGGGAATAAGCCTCCCTGATAATTATGCTAGTGATCGCAAACTTTTTTTGATGTCTGTATAGCCTTTTTTGTCATTGTTACGTTGATATTCGCCATCCCTGCACTCGACCAATGACGTGGTTTCTATTTTGTGATATAGTATTTCCACCCGATACTTCAAAGAGCTTTCCTAGACGAGCGAATGAACCATTTTGTTTTGCTAATGTTGCCATGCCTTTTGTATGCAAAGCGATGTTTTCTTGAGTCGTGTGCACTATTCAGACCAATGTAGTCCACTGGTGTACATCGGCCTGTTTGCATACGTTAGGTATGTACCTTTCTTTATCTTAGTTTTAGCATGTAATCTTTTTTCTCGAACGTGAACCTTTAGCTTCAGTGGAAGGTCGTGAGATACCCAAATAACATGTTTTTGGGACAAGAAGCGTAATAGTAGAAGCTAGAAACGTATTTTTCAAAAAAAAAGTTTTAGAACTTAAAGTATGGCCTTTCTAGAACTAACTTTGCTACTTGGGATTCTATTGTCGTAATTAGAGTTACAACCGGTATCGTTTACGTTTTATGAGGAGCTCGTGGCTAAATAATTACAGCCGCATAGACCGATCTTCCGGGTTAAGCCACGTTTGCCGAGGTTGGTCTGTGGATGGGTGACCATTTACCATAGCGAGTTTCCTCCGTGCCTCGGAAAGCACGTAAAGCCGTTGGACCCGGCTGTCATTTGTAGATCTTTGACAGTCGTTACTGTTGGTCAGAAGCCAGAAAGTCTGACAACCAGTCTTACCAAGAGTATCGTATTACCCAGTTACTGGGTTGTGGAGGTCTGATATGCAGTCGCTCCATGTAAAATACTGATATTCAGCTGCATCCGGTTCGACTGGAAGCCGACCCCAACATAGTTGGGAAAAGGCTAGGCAGATGATGATGAACGGATATCGTTTATCGGATAAGCATATGCAGATAACCGTTTCTGAGGATAAGAATGATGAGATTTTTTTTTGTATGAGGATGCGTATGCCTGTCTACTTCAACTTTAAAAACTCATTCACTCAAAATAGACTAAAATTACTTAGTTCTTTTGAATTCCTTCACCGCTTCTTAGTGTTTATGCTGTAAAGAAGATACGGCGACACAAACTCCCCAGCAACACAAAACTGTCTGTCAAGTGAATAAATTAACTAACACTTACATGTTTTTACGGACACGAATGTCGTGCAGACATACAATAGTTTGAAGTATTGTCAAAAACCTTCATCTATCACGAGATTTTCGATTGAAATCGGCCGTAAGTTGATTCAATTGTTTTCAATTTAACACAATAAATAAACAAGGTATTTAAATCTGAACCCCTCGTAATACATTCATCTAGTTATCCACTACATAAAATAAAACTACAATCAGAATAAACAAATATCGATAAAATTATTCTGTAGTATCAAATATCGGACAAATATATCGGGCAATAAAATGTGTACCAATAAATAATGAAATGTATGTAAATTGTATCATAAAATAAAAATATAACAAGTATTGGAATTGCTTTGAATCTGATGTTATAATAAATACACATATTAGTAGTTTCTTTTTGGGCGAAAATCTTTGTAGTTCAATGAAAATTCTTTGTTTTTTCAATCAATGTTTTTTTTCAAAAGCAGTGATATTAGCGGTTGGACGGAAGCCTGCTGTTTTGCCAAAATTATTTTGACCAAATTTCATGACCCAAACGCGTTTTAGCATCCTTTTTTTATACCAATGCAACATTTTGGAATGATTTTAGTACCTACGCACATTTTCATTTGGTCAAATTTTTACTCGGCAGAATATTATCAAGGATAATAATTATCATCAAGGCATTCCAAATGATTTATTACAGCAAACGATCTTTAGACAATAAACATTTAGTCAAATTATTGTAACACGCTTAGATCTTTTTTTAAGTATATACAGCTAGGTTAGGTTAGGTTAGAACTGTGAATACTCCTCTCCTCCTCCTCGACCGCTAGGACAACATATGCTGAGGATGCCCCGTGCAGGGGCGAAACACGTGTCGTGTATTGGTTTGGTTGCATGTTGTATTGTTTTTTCACTCTTTCTACATGTGCATAAACTTGCGGGCGGGAGGGTGGTGCTGCATACTGCATCTAAACTAGCGATCTTGTTCAGCGGAATTAAAGCTAGATATTTTATTTGCATTTCTGTATGTCATGGATTTCCGCAAAGTAACGCCTGATTCCATCATTTACATTAAAATTGGTAAAAGTACTAGTTTGAAAGCAAGTTATTGTTTAAACGTTCATTTGCCTAACATTAGGTTTGCGTTACAATTTATTTGTGAATAGTTTATTTGCTAAGTAGTAATTTGGCAAATGAAATTATGTAGAAACTTGTTTGGGAAGTGAAAATTTGGCAATTTTTTTTTATGAAACAACGGTAACCCATCACTTGCGTTAACGGTGAAGGTAAACATCATGAGGAAACCTGCACGCCTGAGAAGGCTTCATAAAGTTCTCAGTGGTGTGTGTAGTCCACCAACCCGCAAAAAACCAGCGTGGTGGAGTAAGGCCTAAAACCCATCTCATTGTGAGGATCTTCATGCCCACTACCCAGCAGTGGGACAGTAATGGCTAGGAGTGAGGCGTATTTATCGTAACAGATACATAAAACAGGTATCATAAGATAACAGACTGTAACTGTGACAAACAAACTGAAAAAGCAGTTCCTGTTCCACGAGCTAACAAAATCCCTTAAGTGACAGTCACAAGCTTTTCTCTATTCATGCTTATGACAGTTACCTTAGTTAGAATAAGATAAAACATGTTACTGTTACTCTGTGACACCCTGTTACAGCCGTCACAAGCTCTTTCCTTTTCTCGAATAGGTTTAACACCTTAGTTAGAAAGAGAACTCCTACTGTTACAAAAAACAGGTTAAACGTTGTTATCTGTGGTAACAGATAACACACAATAGTGTGTTCCCCGATAGTAAGAAATAAGAGACTGTTATTTCGTAACAGGTTTTTGGAACTGCTATATATGTGTAACAGGAACAGGCGTAACAGATACGTGATTTTACCTGTTACAACCCACTCCTAGTAATGGCACAGTCTACCTAAGTCTTACTCCTTACAGTCGGTCAACGTAGAACATTGTCGCAGAGCAATCGTGCGGGGGGTTGCGGGGTGAAGGAGCGGAGGTTATGTCCCGAGTAGCCATACTGCATACTTGGGACATAACCTCCGCCCCTACATAATTTTGACATTTCATAGGACCTGTCAAATGTATGGGCGTTTTATTGTGGGGACTACATGATAACAAATGTCTCACTTATTACTAACTCCTTAATCCTCATACAACAGGATACGCTACAAGAAAGGGGGAGGTAAAGAAAAAAATGATGTTTTTTTTTTCGTTTTCTACAGTAAAAATAAATGTAATCTTATAAGCAGGGAGCGGAATCTTATCGCAAAACAATTGGAAGGTGATAGAGACAGGTAATTATTTTTTTATCGAGTATTCACGTTATCGATACTTTTTGACAGCTGACGGTACAGACGGACGGACAGACATATTAGCCATTTTTAGAAACACAAAATAATAGATCAATACGAAATGTCAAATGGAAATTGATATGACGTTATTCATTTTTATGTTGATTATCATACTATAGCACCGTTACAAAAAATATCAAATATCATAATAGTGTCTATAGGGTAAACTTCCCGAGTCGCGGTAGTTATCAGAATTTTTTGTTGGATAAGATAATGTTTTACTTATGTGTCATTAACAGTGATCGGAAAAAGGTGAGCTAATTTACCTAAACTTCAAAGAACAGAGACAAAAACTGGAGACTTCCTTACGACAATTTTTTTTTTTCGTAAAAATTATTCCGGGTTTCGGGACATCACTAAAGTACATTATTTTAATATTAATGTTAATAGTACAGAAAACAATTAAATTCGTTTCCTATTTTTGTTTCCCAAAATTGTCACAAAACCAGATGACACGTTTTTCATTGTTTTTAAAAAAGATGTTGTTTATTGTTTTCAAAAAAGGAGATAGTCTTTTATTTTTTGAAAACAAATGAATGACTGAAACAATGAATCTCCGAGAAAATTCTCCCAAAAAAAAAATTGTAAGGAAGTCTCCAGTTTTTGCCTCTGTTCTTTGAAGTTTAGGTAATTTAGCTCACCCTTTTCCGATCACTGGTCATTAAAGTTTACTTATGTGTATAGAATAAAAATTAAAAGTATTTGTGAAGTTAATTAAGCAATAAAGTTCATAACTAAAAAGTGTCGATACCTGGAATAATCGATAAAAAATAATGACCTGCTTCTATCATCATCTTTCAATTGTTTTGCTATAACATTCCGCTCCCTGCTTATATGTCTATCTTATTTTGTCTAAACTTACACTACAAAATTGGAAGATATTCAAGGTTTTGTGTACAATCGTCAGCCTTGTTAATATATCGATTCTCTACGATTTAAAATAAAGCCTAAAATTCAAGACCAACGACGTCTTAAGTTTAGTTTCTTACTATAATATTATCTTCTAGCCTCCAGCGCAAAAAAACATTGTACTTTACAATAAGTAGCTGGCAAGCTTTGGACAAAGGCTTCCCGCCAAGCTTTGTGCAGCGATTAAAATATGCAAAATAAGTTTTTATCTCGTTATATCTTTTCTTTAGAGGAGTTTAAGATGGATTATCTGTTACTTCCTTAGTTTTTTTATGGGCATCTGTAAAACCTTGAGATTCCTATCTATTGTGAGATAGATCGTAGTAAAGAATGTGGCGAGAACAATTGTTTGCGGTCGGAATGCACTCATCGCATCACGCATCGATTTGTGACTATTTTGAAATCATTGCTTTGTACCTACGAGGCTTGCGTTGTCACGAAAAGAGAAAAAAAAAATGAAAAAAAAAACCTTAAGTGCGTGGCGGACTTTACGATGTAAATCGGCGTTAAATTCGGTTTTCAATTTGCAAATATTTAGTAGCGATTAACTAACTGATAGATACTTTTAATTAATCGGTTGGACATTTTTGATGTAAATAATTATGACCATAATTGTTCCCAAAAAATGGCAATAGGCTAGCCATGACATGGGAATTAATACCAGAGGTGAAATGAATAGTTCAAGAACACCTCTGCTTACTCCGTATGGGATTATAAGCGTAAGTATACGAATGAATAAAGAAAAAGCTTTTTAAAAAATCTCTGGTTGGACAGACTCTTTACATACACAAACATCCAGACCCGAAACAGTTTTCTGTTGAGTAAATAATTGTTAAAAAATATTTAAAATCCCTGACATACTTTTTATTAAACAAAAAAGCCACTTCCTCCAATTAAATTTACAGTGAAAACAACAAAAGTACAAGCAACACATCGATCAGTATAACTCCCTAGATTCTACTTAGAAATCATATCCCATAAGGGTGGAAACTTCCCCTAAATTCTCCTATTGACCCGTTGTGACAAACATCTTAATTTAATTGAAAACCCCCATTTCATAATTGACTTTTCCCCTTCGATAATTTAGCTTGAATTGGGAAGTGGGCTCACGTGTCGTTATAGGGTTGTCGCTCATGTAACATCAGGCCTACTGCGTTAATCGCGTCAACTGGAACTGTCAAATGCTTTAAACAATCACTGATGAAGTCGTTACGTTAGGGGCACACTTATTGTTTTTTTTTTGTTTATATGACACGAGCGACCCGCCCCAGCTTCGCACGGGTACTAAAATATGCATGTATTATACATATAAATCTTCCTCTTGAATCACTCTATCTATTAAAAAAAACCGCATCTAAATCCGTTGCATAGTTTTAAAGATGTAAGCATACATAGGGACAGACAGCGGGAAGCGACTTTGTTTTATACTATGCAGTGAAGTTATGATGAAATCGGATCTAAAACCTGAAAACCAGCCTAGGTTGCTGATAATGATTATGGCAAATTACAGAAGCAAAATAAAATGGACGACACGTTCAGTGCAGTGGCTGAGCAATTGGCTTCTGCGCTACGGATCGTGGGTTCAATTCCCGCACGGAACAAAAATTTACATGGCCTACAGTAATTGTTTCGGGTTTGGGCGTTTGTGTATGGTCAAAGTTACATTTAAAAAGAAAAAAAAATTATAGTGGAAACTACAAGTAAGTATTTAGTTATTTAGTTTATTCGATACTAATGATAATTGTAAAGAGATAAATTATACCCTGTGCAACCTTCTACCTATAGCTAATTTGGTAGCGAACTTTATAAAACTTAAAGAAAAAGACAAGGATTCGGATCCAAACGAAAGGGAACAGCTCAAATTGAAGGAACGTTGACAATTTGCAGCATATCAAACGGGCAACAACCTTTACCACAGCAAGGAATACGTCTTGGATGATCTGTCAACCGCTTCCGTGCACGAGGAAATGGTAATCCATCTCAATTCACGAATGTCAGCCGTGCTATTGAATAATTTCCTAAGATATTAGGCAAGGCATAGTTTGTCAAGACGGTGGCGTTAGGGAGTTAATTGGGTGATGTTCCTTATTTGATTATGTGATTTATTGTTATGTAGAATTTAGAGATGGCGGTTGTTTTGTGTAAAATATTGATGTTAATTCGACACCTTCTTAGAAACATTTTTGCGACAGGGAAGCAATGTAGCAATGTGTTTGCAGGCACTAGACATATTTTTAGCCAGCTTCCATTCTAATTATATGTGGCTAAAATATGAATGAACGAATGAATGATCTATTCCACCCATACGTGTACCTCATACATCTTCGAATTATAGGCAGAACAGTTATATTGTGCGCGCAAGCAGAGATTTCAATGCTGTATGCAAGGAATATGATTTTGATCCATTCACAATTAGTGTGAATTCAGCCAGAAGGTGCTTAAGCCTCAAATTTTTCAAGTAGCGGTAGGTAGGTCTATTATTTGTTTTTCTTATTTTCTATATTATTTCTGTTATATAATTGCAAACTAAGTAGTATTGCTTCTCATTGTAATTAAGGCGATGCGTTTTTTGTTTTTGTGCTCCCACCACAAATTTTATTATAAGTCTATACGTGAGGATTTGTAATTGGCTTTCTGGTGACTATGGTTTCTTTTTTGTGTGTTTTCATAAGCTGTAAGTCCTCCATGTACTAAATAAATAAATACATTTCTGCAAAACGGTATTTGACATGCCAAATACGTCGTTGCTAGAGTCGTCAGGAGAGATATCTTTTCTTAAAAAAACGTTGCTCCATACTACGATTTCTGCTGTACAATCGAGGGTGCGTTTGCAGACAAAAATTTCACGTGCACAACAAACCAAACCCGGAACAATTAACTGTAAAGCCAGACAAATACTTGTTCCGTGCGGAAATCGAACCGACGACGTCCTGCGGCGCTTAAGCCAAGCACTCAGCCACTGCGCCAATCTTGTCGTCAAGATTTACCTATTGTAATGTGTATAATGCCTATCACTGTGTGTGTCTACTTGTATAATTTTAATGTGTTCCAGATGTTTTTTTTTTCCTATATCTTTTTCTTGGGTTGGTGTGTGTGTGTGTGTGTGTGTGATTTTGCGATTTACGTCTAAAGGAAGTTTTCTTTCTTTCTTAAATATCTGTATTTTATTACACTTGCCGACTTATGAGATTCCGTCTTGACACCATAAGTAAAAAAATACAACACCCACTTAAACAAGATTTACTCTCCCCTACCTAACTGCACGTAAGAGATAGGGTTCTATATCTCACTATAGTAAGTGTTAATGCGATCCCACGGGAGTCGAACCCGTTACATCGTTAATGACATATTCACTGGCTACGGGGATGCATAGCAATTTAGATTACAGCAGACTGTCACTGAAAAGAATAGGAACAGAAGATGTAATATTCGCTATTCCCGATTATAAGTCAACGCTTACATCGATGCAATCTCGGACAAAACAGCATTCTAATTGCACAACACACTCGTCATCGCTATGGCTTTGATTTTGACAGATCAACAATTTCCATAGCAACGTATGTATTAACAATCAGAGTTCTCCACAACTATGTAACACGCAATGAATATTGTTTTTGACACATCAACTGTCATTAATGATATTGCCCTGCAGTACTCATGTAGATTGCACATCGAACTTTAGAAAGAGATATCGGCTAGCTTCGGGTTTGTAGGGCGTCTTCTCTGTCACTCGTACCTATGTGAACTTGTACAATGATTGACAAATAATAATAAACATTTTATTTCGGTTTTTTTTCCATAGATTGTTAGTAAACATTAAAAACTTAAACAACTATGTTAGTAAACATGCAGGCTGGACATACTATTTATAATTGGGCAATCAAATCTGCCCGCAATGACATTCAGGAGACTGTTCGAGCTGCCCCGAACCCTCTTTAGCAACGAAACAAAACTTGTTTTGTTACAAATCAGTAACAAAACGTCACATAGATATGAGTGCCAGAGACGACGCTCTATATAGCCGAAGCTAGCCGAAACCTATTTCTAAAGCTGTATAGTAGGATTTTTAATTCGCTGGAATAAAGT
Source organism: Amphipyra tragopoginis (assembly GCA_905220435.1). Taxonomy (NCBI): domain Eukaryota; kingdom Metazoa; phylum Arthropoda; class Insecta; order Lepidoptera; family Noctuidae; genus Amphipyra; species Amphipyra tragopoginis. The sequence continues at coordinate 5,099,221 of HG992017.1, forward strand.
GACAGGTACTACCACTGCTGTTTGACATACATGCATTGTTGTTTGATATTAGCACCTATCAGTTTAGTCTAGGAAGTTAATAATCCTACTATAGGTATACTAGCTTTTGCCCGCGGCTTCGCTCGCGTTAATTAAGCTCAAACAAACTCTTAACACACTACTAAAGTTTCTGTAATAATATAATTCATTCATAACATGTGGCGCCATCTATGAACATTATTATTGTTTTTCTCGGGAACAGTACTTTTTTTCGGGATAAAAGATACTCTATATCCGTTTCTGTACACTTGACAACGTATATGCAAAATTTCAGGATGATCGGTTCAGTGGTTTAGGCGTGAAAAGGTAACAAACAAACATACTTTCGCATTTAAAATATTAGTAAGGAAGTAAGGATTTATTACTGCTGGGTAACTGTAGGCACTTCAGTTGCATGTACACGTCAAACAAGTGACAGATATAAGGTTCTGTCATTAAGGACAAGACCGACGAAAGTCTATGTTTGAGACCTTTTGTATCCATATTTAATGGATAGAAAATTCTAAAAAATATATAAATTGTTACTTCATTCTTTGTTTAGTGAAAATGGTGATAAGTTTTTATTTAAAACAAAAAATGCTACCTTGAAAAAATTTATTGCAAGCACCATTTTTAACCTATTTACTTAAATTCTCTCAAGCTAATACTCGTATAATGAAAAATCAACTTTTGTTTTTTAATAGTTTTGTTTTGCTCTAGTGAATTTGTTAATAACATATTGTATTACAATAAAAGATAAAAAAATGACACTTTAGCAATATTTCTATCTCGCTTGTCGTCGTGTTCGTTAGTTTTGTCGTACATAAAAACTTAACCTTCTGTTATGTCTCTATTTAGTGATGCTACGTGCAAGTTGAGTGATTTCACTGGTGTTATTGATGCAAACGGATTCCCTGAAAGTGGTACACGCATTCATGTTTTAGTTATTGGATGGGCCGAGTGCCTTCAGAGATGTGTCGTTTAAAATAATTTTGTAGCAAAATGTTCAATATTTCATTTATGGAATCAATTTTATATGATACTGGTATAATCATGTCAATTTTTAAAATTACTTACAGAATTACTGTAGTATTGGTCAAGTGTGCGGCTACCGAACGTGATGATCTGGGTTTGATTATCAACTCGGGAAAAGGCTGGAGTTTGTATCGTGTCCGATAAATGGCAATAGTGTTTCTTCGATTGGCGATGCTTCGTCTAGGTACATACGGCACATTTGTCGCGGGTCATGTCACAGAAAGCCATGTACCCGATACGGCTGTGACAAAATGCGAGACGTGTGTCTGAGTAAAATGTTGTGGCACACGTACTATCGCGTTATGTCCCTGATAGTAATTGCGGCACATGTGTATTGCAACTTGTGCTCAGTGTGGATGAGATCGATTCAAGTTCTGCGATATATCGAGTGACGTACCCGACTAAAATGTTGCGGCACACGTATAATCGCGCCATGTCCCTGATACAAGTTGCGGAAAATACTGTATCGCGACTTGTGCCCAATGTGGATGAAGTCAATACAAGTCCCGCTGCATCCTAGTATAATTTTGCGGCAAATGCATCTTCAACATCATCATCTGCCTAGCCTTTTCCCAACTATGTTGGGGTCGGCTTCCAGTCGAACCGGATGCAGCTGAATATCAGTATTTTACATGGAGCGACTGCCTATCAGACCTCCACAACCCAGTAACTGGGTAATACGATACTCTTGGTAAGACTGGTTGTCAGACTTTCTGGCTTCTGACCAACAGTAACGACTGTCAAAGATCTACAAATGACAGCCGGGACCAACGGCTTTACGTGCTTTCCGAGGCACGGAGGAAATTCGCTATGGTAAATGGTCACCCATCCACATCCATCCGCATCCACAGACCAACCTCGGCAAGCGTGGCTTAACCCGGAAGATCGGTTTATGCGGCTGTAATTATTTAGCCACGAGCTCCTCAAATGCATCTTCAACATGTCTATGATAAATGTTGCGGCACAGAAATCGGACATGTCCCTAATAAAAATTACGGCACATGACTTGTGCCCGGAGTGGAAAAGCTATGAAAGTTTACCTACTACATAATGTTCAGTACTCAACGAAAATACGTCATTCTAACAAGTTTACCACTCGTCCCATTACAAATAACGTTCCCCGTCTCTCCGACTCAAAAGTGAATTTTAAAGCACTTTTCTCATTCGCAACACGTTTGAAAATTCAATTTGAAATACTTGAGCGATAAATACATCTATTTACGTCAGCTATCCCTTTTACATCCCCCTTAATCCCCGGGTACTGGTGTTCGCGATAATACGATCCCGGGGGATAAAAAAGTCGTTTATGATATTTTGCACCTGACTTAAACGAGGTTATTTTGATGGCATATATTAGGCGTAGTGTAGTTATTGTAGGTTTAAATTTTGGGTATAAGGTTTTGTTTTAATTAAATCTGGGAGGAGAGGAACTAGGTAGGGTAGATTTGGGACAATTGAAACAATTTTACTTTATTCGCATGTAATGGCGTTATCTTTAGTATTAACAGACAGTTTTTTTACTTTATTTGATGCTACGTTTACTAAATGAAATGTATTTGATAGTTCTATATCAAACAGTTTTGCTACAATAACCTCTTAAAGGGGAAGGGAAAATGTGGTTCATATAACCCCATCACAACTTCGGCTTCGGCTAAACTTCGGTAAAACTGCCGAACATCGAATGTTTACCGAATTTTGACCCATCCCTATTTATGAGGCCTAAAGACATCGGTCTGGGATTTGGCGTTTGTACTAGAATTTTTTTAATGTGAATGTGTCTTTTTCTGTTATCGAATTAACCGTATTAAGTATTTTTTTCTCTTTGTTACAGGTAAGAAAAAAAGAAAAAATACCTAGCAGATAATTGCGTAAGAAAATCTATACTATTTTTGGATTGTAACTTTTACTGACATGATTCGGGATTGCCCGACTATTCCGACTCAGACGGAACCATTCATCATCAATCAAGTTGCAATCCCGACAGAGGCAGGTGAGTAAAACCGAGAACAATTATAAATCTACGTACAACACGTCATATACGCAAAACCTGAAAGTAATTTGTTAAGAATCGGCAACTGAATCGATTTCAGCCATTTTTAATGCGTATTTTTTTTAAACGTGCTGATACATGTCAATCTTTTGATTGAGATAAAGGAAATTGAGCCTTATGTCAACGGTTTAAGACTGAATTTTAAATGCAGTTAACAATGAATAGTAATACTATTTTTTTAAATGAAAAATACTTAAGCACGTAAAAGTAAAAGATGATTCTGCGTTAAGGCATAATCAGACCATTTTTGTCCCACTGTTGGGCATGGCCCTCTTTTCAGAACGAGAAATTAGGCCTTAGTCCACTATACTGACTTGGTGCTTGTTGGTGTACTACACACATAACACACACCATCTAGAATTCTAGAACATTTTTTATAGCCCTTCCATTTGCGCTGGTTTCCTTACGATATTTTCCTTTATAAAGCAAGTGATAATTAAATTCTGATCCGGACATGAATTCGAAAAATTCAGAGCTGGGATCGAACTTAGACTTCCCTGCATGAAAGGCAAGCATTCAACCGCTAGGCTATCATTGCATCTCCTTAAATGGCATTAATATTTCTCCTTCAACCGCAAGTGCTGTTCAATCATCCTGTACATGATTGATCACAAAGTACGAGTGTATTGAACACGTGTTCAGCTGAAGTTCCAACTTCAAAGGTAATCGACCAAAAGTTAGAAGTTTCAAGGTAACAGGAAAAATATTACTGGGAATTGTTTACGTTTGAATATCTACAAGGTAAGTAGGGTAGTAATCTGCAGGCCACTTGAATTATCATCACTGATGACTAATGCAAGGGGTTATTCCAATGCAAGTAGGTACCAATAATTTCAAAATTTGTTTACGTTTAAAAATAAACCAAAAAAAAACAACATCTCTTAATTCCCCGTTGGACAGAGGTGTATAGTATACCCTCATTTCGCCGTTATTTTTAAGGGTGCTTTTACACCAGAGATGTGCTATGCAACGTTGCTATGGATGCGTTTGATATCCACCAATCATATTCATTGGTCCACATAGCATAGCACTGGTGGAAACTGATTCAACTAAGCTACGTTTTTTTATATGGAAGGATGTATGATGTGGATGCGTGCTATGGATGGTCGCGAGTGGTGTAACTATGCCCGCCGCTCCCCGTGCCTCTACTGTCGATACGTCGCATAGCTCGAGATGCGCATCTTCCTCGCACAGCTACATAGCTTAGCATCAGTGGAAACGGTCACATAGTTTCGTTGCTTAGCTTTTACATTCTCGAAGCATAGCTGCGTAGTACATCTCTGGTGGAATGGCACCCTAAGTCCCATGTGATGGGAGGCAAGCCTATTGCCATCAACCGGGCACAAATCCAGACTCCGGGCTGCTCTAACACTTTTTAACACTCACGCTTAGCGGTCACGCTTGCGACTACCAGACCACCGAGGCAGTCTATAGTCTAAAAGTAATAAACGACAACCCTGATTAAGTTACACATTCAAAAAACAGAGCTACTACTAATCCGTGATCGCGAAAATTATCAAAAATGTAAAAAGAGCTGATCTTAGCTGAGGACAGATAGATTTAAGCATAAGATTTTTTATGAAATCTTTGAACAGTTAAGGTGTGTACGGACAGCGCGTACATTGGTACGCGTAGTCGGTTACGCGTGTCCTGGAATGCCATGTCCATACTTGCAGCTACGTGTACACTCTTAGGGAACGTACCAAAAAGTGTTAAGGTGTGTACGGACAGCGCGTACATTGGTACGCGTAGTCGGTTACACGTGTCCTGGAATGCCATGTCCATACTTGCAGCTGCGCGTACACTCTTAGGGAACGTACCAAAAAGTGTTAAGGTGTGTACGGACAGCGCGTACATTGGTACGCGTAGTCGGTTACACGTGTCCTGGAATGCCATGTCCATACTTGCAGCTGCGCGTACACTCTTAGGGAACGTACCAAAAAGTGTTAAGGTGTGTACGGACAGCGCGTACATTGGTACGCGTAGTCGGTTACACGTGTCCTGGAACGCCATGTCCATACTTGCAGCTGCGCGTACACTCTTAGGGAACGTACCAAAAAGTGTTAAGGTGTGTACGGACAGCGCGTACATTGGTACGCGTAGTCGGTTACACGTGTCCTGGAACGCCATGTCCATACTTGCAGCTGCGCGTACACTCTTAGGGAACGTACCAAAAAGTGTTAAGGTGTGTACGGACAGCGCGTACATTGGTACGCGTAGTCGGTTACGCGTGTTCTAGAACGCCATGTCCATACTTGCAGCTACGCGTACACTCTTAGGGAACGTACGCGTAGCTGCAAGTATGGACATGGCGTTCCAGGACACGCGTACCAATGTACGCGCTGTCCGTACACACTTACACTTTAATACTTTTTGGTAAAGTTGTAGAACAATAGTTATTCATTACCATTAATACTTTAATACCCTTTCGGATTTAGTAGTCCTTTTCGATTAGAGGAGCTCGTGGCTAAATAATTACAGCCGCATAGACCGATCTTCCAGGTTAAGCCACGCTTGCTGAGGTTGGTCTGTGGATGGGTGACCATTTACCATAGCGAGTTTCCTCCGTGCCTCGGAATGCACGTAAAGCCGTTGGTCCCGGCTGTCATTTGTAGATCTTTGACAGTCGTTACTGTTGGTCAGAAGCCAGAAAGTCTGACAACCAGTCTTACCAAGAGTATCGTATTACCCAGTTACTGGGTTGTGGAGGTCTGATAGGCAGTCGCTCCATGTAAAATACTGATATTCAGCTGCATCCGGTTCGACTGGAAGCCAACCCCAACATAGTTGGGAAAAGACTAGGCAGATGATGATGATTTAGTAGTCCTTTTCCGACTAACCTTGTATATATATCGCAGTCGGATTGTATATAATCCGCCGTATTACATTACGGCTAGCCGTTATCAAAAACAGGGCCGTTTTGAAATGCGGCGGTTCAACGATTAGCCGGATTGAATGCAGCTGAATAAAAAACCGTCGGAATGTATTCGCCGCCATACGTTATTCAACACTGCTAGCTATAATGTAATACAGCGAGACATTAGTCGCCTCTTTGACAGGTTTTAGTTCCGATTCTTAACACTCGTGGCGCTGCTTGATATAACAACAATTCCGTCGAGTACTGAGTGGGCGAAAATATACATTTCCTTACCCCGACACGGATAGGTTAGGTTCGAAGGGGATGACGGGGGCTAGAGTGAGCGAGCGAAGCGAGCGAACGAAGCTCCCGTCATCCACTTCGTGTTAGGTTACTTTAAACCCTGCAGACAGAAATAGGAGCCCCGCGTAGCGGGGCTCCGTTGACACTCCTTTGGAAACCCAAACAACCCTACAATCTAAGTAGTAGTACGATGCGGCTAAACGTGGCCCGCCTTATTGAAGAACGTATCGCAATGACAATCCGGCTAATCGTTGAACCGCCGCATTTCAAAACGGCCCTGTTTTTGATAACGGCTAGCCGTAATGTAATATGGCGGATTATACAATCCGACTACGACATATATAAATATTTAAGGGTGAGTGCTTATATTGAGGTGCCAAACGTGGTGATTATTGCATTAGTCTGCTACGACGTTTAATTGAAGTGGTCTATGTGCTGGACCGTATTTAACATTGAACGTTAACGGGCTACAAAATCAACTTATTTTTTAAAAATCTTTTTACAAAAAACAATTGATATACTATCATAGTTATGTAAAAGCGTTAATCTTTTTTAAAAATGATGTATATTCGGCCACAAACGTCACAGGTAGTCAAAGCCACAGATCAACCCGGTCAAAGGGCGTGGATCACTCTCGCACCACGCCATCCATCAGAATTAAGGTTGTCCCATCGCGTAAACCGGAGAAAATGTTCACTATACATACTAATGTACAGTTATTGAACTTGAGTTGTGTTGGCAAAGAGAACTGCACGTAACGCTGGTAAACCAATCTAACATTGTTAGTAAAAATCACTATTGCAAGGATGATTTATATGATACTATATGTTGCCCGCGGCTTCAATCGCATTCTAGGAGAACTACTTCATGTACCCGAATAGAAAATATCCTATGTTTTAATTCAGGTCATGGTCTACCTGTGTGCCAAATTTCATCCAAATCTGTTCAGCCGTTTAGGCGTGATTGATTAACAAACATCCAAACTTTTACATTCATAATATTAGTAGGATAGGATAAGAAGGAGAACGAAGCTTTAAGATTATAGTATACAGCAAGCAGTGGCGTGCACATAGTTTTTAGACAGGGTAGGCAGAAAATTTTGAAGCTATTTCTTACCAAAAATACTGCATGTTGGCTTTAGTTCGTCGTCTCGTCGATTAAATAATGATGTAGGTACTCGTAATTGCCACCTCAAATATCCTATATAGATTTACTGATTTTATGGACATATCAATTTACGGATATTCGATGGCCTTTCGGCCCGTTTTTTTGTTGTTCTGTATTTGCAAATTAAATAATAGCAGTGAAAAGATGGTGGTATGTGTATAAGGACCTAAAAAAATATTATATGATTTTATTTTATTTGTATACTAGCTGTGCCCGCGACTCCGTCCGCGTGGAACTCGGAATACAACATTGTGTCGCAGCAACTAAATAGTGTAATGTATTCCATTTATAATAATAATAGACAAAGGTGTCCCCCCAAGGCACTTATATCTTTTAAACCATTTCTTTAGATATAGTTTCAGCTCTTCTTGATTGACCGTAAAGGTTCATATAACCATAATACTTAAAACGCGGTGCTTATTTCCATACATTTCCTTGCTAAAATGGATTATAGGTAATTGAATATTGATATTTATTGTGATAATGTAACGAAACCTTATGGCGATACAATAATGGCTACAACGCCATCTAATCACAATCAGCGAACTAAATCAAAATATTTTACGCAGTGCCGTCTATAAAATGATTTCATTCGAGGTGTGGAATAGGATAGTACTTTAAATATATTAAAAAAAATCACCTATAGAAGACTTAATTTTATTTTTATAAGTTAGAAATAGGTACTGCTTTCAAAGATTTCAAAAAGTTTGATCTGGAAATCGAACCAACCCAAATGCGAAAAGAAATCTGTATTTTTATTTCACCAATCGATAGGATCAATAATACGCATCAAATCGCACCAATAAACATTGTGTCTAAAATTGATGGAAGACCATAAAACGAAAATTGACTAACTTATGTACATTTAAATTCAAGCACTTATTAATTGTTGTTAAGTAGTTCTTATTTTTTCCACTTCGTTCAATTTAAGACAGTGTGTTTGTTGGAAAGTTTTGATCCTGATTATTGACCATAAAGATATTATGAACAGGTTCCTTTGCAGATGGTATAGCTTTGTCAGTTTGATTCCCAGTTCAGGCAAAAAAATCAGTAAAGGCAATATTTCTTACTTTTACAAATAAAATGAAGTCACCTTTGAGTGAAATTTGCAATTTTTAATATTTAAAGTACTTTCCCTTCATGGCTATGTGTTTTGGGACATTACCTAAGGCTTAAATAAACTTAATAAAACGGCGACGACAGGCTTTGAATAGTTCTGACAACAATGAACAAAATAAAATATATAAAAACATTCCAAAAAAATTACAAAAGTGTATTTTTTTAAAGTGAGGTTTTAACGCAGGACACTGAGCCAGCGACCGTTCACTGCAGCACTTACTTCTGTCTACAGCTTATACTACGCAGTATATGAAAATAATGTTCCGTTGCTCGGCATCTATGAGCAATAGCGTGATAGTTTATATACCAGCATAAGCGCAGGCCCATCAAAATCGATTCACGCGATTTTACGATCCGAATATTAAGCTTATACTTCGTAGTATGTGGAAATAATGTTCCACTGCACGGCTCCTATGAAAAATAGCGTGATGATATATGTAGCAGCAAAATTGCCGCTCTTTACGCAACACATCAGCGAAAGTCCCATCAAAATCCATCCACGGGATTTTACGTGATGTCCGGACGGAAAGACAAACAGACACAATAATTAAAAAAAAAAATGTTATGGTTTCTGTATCGATAGTATAGTACCACCGAATCGACATTTTGGAAAAATATTTAATTACAGACAAAGTGCACTTTGAATTTTATTAATAGTAAATAGATTTATAAATACATATTTAAGTATTCATAATAAAATATATGAGTATTTCAAATTAATCTATCGTATTGCCTTGCAGAGTATTTCAAATTAATCTATCGTATTGCCTTGCACAATTAAAAATTTTAAATACCTACCTACACTTGCTTATGAAATTGAATGTATTTCTCTTCCACTGCCATTCAGATAGATAGGTACCTAATAAATTTTAAATAACATTATCTTCGTTTTTTTTATAAAAGCTTAGTTAGTACCTTCTTCGGATAGCATTTCAATAGACCTTTCGTAGACTGAGAATAGTTATATTCGTTGATTATATTTCCTCACAACGTGATTTGATACACGTAACGCCATCTATTGAAAAGAAATGGTAAGCATACACAAATAAATGCTAAGTTCTTCTAGAAAACTTAAAATTCGCATAACTTTTGATTGCGTGAACCGATTGCGATGAAACAAAAAACATATGTTACTTGGAGATAAGCACAATATTTATTTATAAAAGTCAACAACATTCGATCAGTTGTTTTTACGTGATGCTTGAACAAACAAACAGATAAACAGATAAACAGACAAACAGACAAACAGACAAACAGATAAACAGACAAACAGACAAAAATTCCAAAAATGTTGAAAATGGGTTCTATTGGTTATAGTCTAACATCCCAACCAGGTTTTTTCAAAATATTTGCTATGTACAGACACGCCATGTCTACAGATTTATTATATGTATAGATTAAATCTACACGTCTATCTTTCTGTAAGAAAGTCTGCAATATAGAATCGTAAAAGTTGGGAAGGCGTTTCATTTCCGTAAGCAGGTGTTTTTCTATTGAAATTATGGAAAGATCTGTAAGTCGTCGCTGTCCTTGGGTATTCCTTAAGTAGGTGTGTATACGTTTCAGCGACGAGAATGACCTTTCGGTTGAAGCACTGCTCGCGGGAACTGTTACAATTAATTTTGCCAATCGCAGTATTTCGGGAAAAACTGTATTTATGTTATTTTCGTAAAAATGTTCTATAATTTTGTAAATACTAAGGTTTTTGAATTCGACAGATTTATAAACACATTTGAGCTCATTGATAAGGCGGTCTAAGTTAAAGTCGTGTGATTTATAAACATTTACGAATTGCGCTACTAATTCAACCGGAAAATTGTCATTATATTGATTGAAATTTTCGCATGATAGAAGTCCAAAAATTTTTAACTCTTTCAGATTTTTATAACGGTCGCGACATTCGTTAGATATATTGTCTATAATTTCAATAAAACTCCGTTTCAAATTGATTTTTGCGTCCACAACATTACGTTTTCGTTTTGGCGGTCCTGTTATTCTTTTAACGCCTTCAAAAATGAATTCAAATCTAGATCTGAAGGATTCCAAAACGATTCAAACTCGTTAATTTTTTGACACAGTATATCACATCAGATGTCTTTTTTTGCATAATTTCGTAAAGCACATCAGTTTCTGTGAAAATTTCGTTAAACAATTTAAGTAAAAACTTAAATTAAGTAAGAATTTTTTATTTTCTCTATACACATACCACCTGAACAACTTTCACAGTGAATATTATCCATTTTTCACACTATTATCAACGTTAAAATCTTAAATACCTGATAACAAAGATCACAACCAAAACAAAACAAACAAATGACGACTCGACTCAGTATTAAGCTCAGTATAAAAATAATACGACCAAAAAATGGTGTTGTATATGTAGCAAAAATTAAATGAAGCAATGCAACTTTTTAAAATAGTTGCATAGCTAACTTCGGTTCGGAAAACTTCGGCAAGGGTCGTAACTTGTCGTGTTGTAAAAATTAAGACAGTGGCTACTCTGTGCGGTTGTGTGCGTTATTTGTGACATTGTGTGCCTCGTATCTATAGGAACGCACACTCATTAAATCCGCATGACGACGAGAGCACACTTATATACATTCAGACACGAATAGTTTGTGTCTTTACCGAGGCAATCAGTGGCGCTAGCGCAGCACAATGCGAAATAGCGTCGAATTGTGTGAACGAGCTGACATCGGGCACACAGAGCAGGTATGCCAGATGTTAGCTCCTTCGTACAATGATACCCGAAACTCGAAATATGGAGCTAAATTATGTTATTTTTTTGTTTATGATAGTAAGTACTCGTAGATAAAATAATATTAGATATCAGAACAAGATTATAAATATTTATCTGAGTTAGGTAGGGTAGGCAGTGTCTTTCTGTCTTTATGAAACGCACGCCACTGACAGCAAGTAACAACTATGAACGTTAGTTACTGCAAAATATATTTCTGCACTAAGTATATAAGGTTGGTTAGAAAGAGGCAGGTAGGTACTAATCTGCAGGCTACCTATACATAAATTTGGAATGAAATAAAAAAAACTTTTTTTTTATTTAAATCCAAAACCATATTTATAATTTTCTTTTGAAATCGACAACCCTCGTTTAATTTTGAATTCAACAAGTGCCAAAATTAAAAAAAAAAAACTATTTTTATTTCCCTGCAAAAATATATTTGTTAGATCATATTAAAATCGACAGCCCTCGTTTATTTTTGAATTCAGAAAGTGGATCCGTGACTACAAAATGAACTTAAATGTAAACACAGCTGATGAGGGCTCATCATAGATTTATGCGTATTTTTATGAAGTCTTTGAAGAATAAGTACTTACCATTAATTGCTTGAAATGAGTTACATACTTAGTACATAATACAAGTTGTTATCATTAAATAAAAATCCGCCATTTCGCCTAGTCATACAAAGTTTAAAGTAAGCTATCAGTAGTGTATAACGTCGATAGATTACCTACTGTTCTAAACATCTAAATATCTTAGGCACACTGTAATATACTTTTCTAAGTATCATGGGGGCACTGTTTTGTTTAATTAGTTCTCGATGTCTCCCTAGATAGCGTAGTACGTATGCCGTAAATCGCGATGTTAATATTCTCCGACAATATTATATAAGTAGCCTTGAACTGGTAAAGTCTCTTTTGGCTGGAGACCCTTCAGGTCTCGCCAATAACTGCCCGGTTACGTAGAAAGGGTCCCCATAGGACCACCTACAGCAGTCCAATAGAATAAAAAAAGTAAAAAGTCTCTCTGCAAAATATACCGTTGTGGAACAGGGTGATCTGTTTTTTTGGATTCCGCTTCCTGGTTCCACTCGAAGCCCTGTCGTGACCCTGGCTGACATCATCAGGTCGTACAAGTAGTGTCTAACAAGACGCAACATATCTAGCTGGTTTGCTTAACTGTAGGTACAAATATTATTAATTCTAATAGTAACTAACGACTTTTGGGGAAAGTTGTAAAACAAAAGTTATTCATTATTATGGGTACTATTTACCCTTTCTGACTAACACTTTTTACGAAGTTCACATCAAAGAACGGTCCAGTCCACAGATCCAATTGATATAAAACCTCATTTGGTTCCTACAACAGCCACAGATGGGAAGCTAGATGCCTATTTTTATTAGCAGGGCCTACACAATAAAAATAATTGCCCCAATGCATCTAAGTGACGAATCTCACTACTCACAATCTCATATCAACACGGTACATTAATTTTACAACCACAACAGACGAAGATAGTGACCCAACAAATCTCTGTCGTTGCACTTTACTACTGCCGGGTTCCTATATCCGGAAACGAATCGTTTTATTTACCAGTGGTAGTATTAAGTAATGATATGTGGTCTATTCTTTTTCGGGAACCACACGTTTACAGAGATTTTGTCGCTATAGTAGGTATGCTATTCTATGGAGAATATGTTTTATTATTAGTGTCTAAAGATACCCGAATCTCTAGTTTTAACCAATAGCGATACCATACAGCGTGTAAACGAATTTGTGGTGATTCCTTAAACCACATAATGTAATGATTTTTTTATTTATAATTTATTTTACATCCAAACTAACGTCTATCATTACAGGTGGTAAACCTAATGCGATAGAGAAGCTAAAGAAGAAGGGGCACGGTCAATACAAAATTAACCCACGTACTACAAGCAAAGCGAAGTATCTCAAAAAAAATGATAAAATTGAGTATAAAAAGATGGCATGCTTCCAAACGCCATCCTTACAATCTAACATATAAAAAAATCGTTCAGGGACAGTAATATGTACAACGAATATAACTACAATATTGAGAAATACTGGGCTATCTTGACTTGACTTCAATTATTGAATTCCATCATCGAACAACTAAGGTTTTTTTTAGTAGTAGTAGCTAAAAGCGAAAATAAATGAGATACAAACACATGAAGCTCAAAATATTTATCAAACCCCGTTCTACGGTATACTCAATACTTTATTGTTTTCCATTATGTCATTTTAACAGGCTTAAGACTACTGATCTATTATTGTTGTAAAACCTACTTGCTAAGATACTTTTTGTTAGGTTTTAAATGTCATTTGTAATGTCGATAAAAATATATTCGAAATTTAATTACTTGTCTCTCGAAGTTTGAACAGCAACCATACAACGTTTACTGATTTTTTTATTTTTCTATTTCCACAGTATTTAATTAGGAACGTGATTCTTCAGACTACAAATACAACAATTATGGACCCTGTTGGGCACAGCATCATTTATTAAGAGAGAGGACTCAAAGATTCGTATACACCTTGTACAGGAATTAGACATAAATCTAGCATACCCCAAGTAATGGTACTTTCCCCCTTCATACAAGAACGTTTCGTTTTATCTACGCCACATTTACAATGTGAAGTGAGATAAAAAGTACCATCAAGTCTTATTTTTCCTTGAATCGTGTTGAAAGTAGGTACTGGTACTTTGTGTCAGTTGTTGGGTTGTTGGTATGTCGTTCGAAGCCTATTGAGAGCTTTAGATACACATGTTTAGATACTATTGTATTTTCTTCGAATTGTAAGTAGAGAAAGCGTGTTAAGTTAGTACTAGTTTTGACATTTTAAAAGTACCTGTAATTTGGTCTACTTGAAATAAAAAAACTTTGACTTTGAAGTTGCATTATACGGATGTTAAAAAAAATCTATAAGATTTTTTGGGGTTATTCGGTATCGGAATATTGCCCAATTTTCGTAGAACAACTTTTCGAAATTTACATAATTTACTAAATTACATTTTATACTTTTTTATTACTTTAAGAGCGTGTCCGCCGTTCGGCATTTCATACAATTTTCAAGTCCTTATTTTTCGATATGACTGAACCGATTTTAACGAAACTTCATACCCAGGATACATAGTACTAAAAAGTTAGTAGAAAACATTTTCGAAAAATAGTGTCACAGTTAAATTAGACCAATTTTAAATTTTCCACACAAACAGAAATTTCTAATTATCTTTTTATAAGTAAAGACATTTCGAAAATGTTTTCTACTAACTTTTTAGACCTAAATATCCTGCTATGTGTGTGAAGTTTCATCAAAATCGGTTCAGTCATTACTAAAAACAAAGACTTGAAAATTTGTATGAAATGCCGTTCGGCGTACACGCTCTTTAGTTTTTGTTTATTACTTGCCAATGAAATAATGTATTTAATAAAATAATGTCTTGAATAAAATAATGTCTGTAATAAAATAATGTCTTTAATAAAATAATGTCTAATCAAATAAAATTTTCGGTACCGAGTTACCGAGTTTAGGTCTTAGTCCATCAAACTGGTCTGGGGGTCTACTTCCTAAGCTCGAAGTCCGTAGTTTCGGCCTAAGTTACGAGCGTTTCCTACTCCCTATCATCTACGCACATACAATTATTTCGGGGCCCGAACTAAGAATGAATGACAACACGATTTGACAGTTGTCCCTACTACCGATGTGTATTTGCCCGTCCGAAAAGTTGAACTTGACACTTGTTTTGTTCACTCCTACATTTCGGGCTACTTTCGGACGGGCGACTAACTTCGTTGACGGACTTAGGGAGTAGGCCCCTGGTGCGGGTTGGCGGAATACACACACCATCGAAAGCTTTTTGGAGCTCTCTCAGGTGTGCAGGTTTCCTCACGATGTTTTTCTTCACCAGTAACGTAACTTATAATCAAAACTTCCAAGAGTGACGATATTTAAGTATGTTCCGGCACATCCTGGACAGTCAGCCCCGCTACCGACCTTGCTGACTAGATAACCTTAGAGAGAGACCTAAAGACCATAGGATTTTTTCTGTAAATCAACCATTTTAGGCACCCTAGAACTAGACCCTTTTATATAAAACCAGGCATTTTTCGCACCCAGGCATTTCTGCATTTTGAAATGGTAACCCTATTCCCGCCTCGCCATCCATCAGCATTAGCTCTGCCTACCCCCAGCTGTAGGATTATCGACGCTGACACTGATCTCTGATACCGCTTGTGACATATCGATTTATGTAGGTAGGTATGTGTTTCGGTAGATGTGGAAATTGTTTTTATTATGGAACTTGGGCGCAAATAAATCGAGCCACTTCTATTTGTCACGTATAATTGTTATTATTTTTGGTAATAAGGAACAGATCAATTCTAAACATACATATATCGCCTAAAAGGTTGTTTGTTAACCTTTACAAGGAGGGTAGTTTTTTATCAACTTAGTATGAAACCAAAACTAATAACCAGGACGTCCAGGACACGTGAAAAAGGAGTATGGCTCAATTTATTTGCTCCCAGGTGTAGTTGTAATGAAATTCAGTAACTGAAAGGAAAAATTTGTTCTAAAATCTCATGGCTTCATATTTTTAGCTTACACCTGTATACATATAAAGTGTAAACGAATTCGTGTAATTCCTTCAAACCATACGATCTATTACTGGTATAGATTTTCCCGTACCCGAGACAAACCCGGCACGTAATTTTGCTTGATTAACCGGTTGCGTACCGCCCGTCGTCCCTGGACGACACTGAATTGTCTTATCTATTGTGTCTATTAGATAATTACGGTGATTGAGAGTTTAAACTTTTTTTTCTTTTTGTCTTTCGATATTGGTAGGTGATCGTATCTAAACCACATAATAATAAAAAAATAAGCACCAAAAAATACGCAAAAAACTTTTTTTGGAATTTTTTTTTGTGTTTTATTTTATACTACATTTTGATGCCACGTGTAAATGAATGAAAAGCACGGCGACACAGCTAGCAGACACGATTAACACGACCTCGCTCTCTGCAGTCATTTAACTTTGGCCTCTAAAATGACTTGGAAACAAAACACTAAGATAACTATTTGAATTTTATTTCTTACTTATTTTATAAGAAAATAGTTTTGGGTAAATCTGTGCCACCAGTAGATCACGCGGTTTGAAGGAATTACACGAATTCGTTTACACCCTGTATATAGCCCATACAAATATTAGTTCCGTGTGGTAATCGAACCCGTGATCCCTAGTGCAGAAGGCGAATCGCTCACCCACCGCGCCAAATGACTTTTCAATGTCAAATCTATTTTTACAACGGACAACTAAATCGGAATTCCCATGATTTTGGTGCGAACAGCTAGAAATATCACTCCAAATAACAACGACATATTTCTTTCCTTGTATTTATTTATCCTTTTGCGGATAATTGCACAAATGCACAGTGCACATCCAGCGTGCGTCCTGAGCACAGTTTGTGATAGCCACCATGTCGCAAAACGAAACAGCACAGTTCGTAATAGCCACCATGTCGCAAAACGAAACAGCACAGTTCGTAATAGCCACCATGTCGCAAAACGAAACAGCAGAGTTCGTGATAGCCAGCATGTCGCAAAACGAAACACGAAAAGTTCTGCACGAAACAGAACTGACCATTCTTGCAGACTTAGTGATCCAGTTGGTTGTGATTGTGCTTTTTTTTTTTTTTTTTTTCTATTGGACTGCAGTAGGTCGTCCTAGGGGACGGTTTCTACGTAACCGGGCAGTTATTGGCGAGACCTGAAGGGTCTCCAGCCAATGGGGGGAAGTAAAATACTTAACCTAAGCTAACTACTTGTACTACACTAACATCATGACTACCTGCAACAACAGCACTAAGGGCGACCCCTAGTGGGACTCGGACCTCGGCTTAGGGCGTTGCTGGCGTGGACATAGGGGGGGGGGAGACAGCTTGATGAGGGCTGAATTATCGGGGTGACTGCGGAGTCTGAAGAGACGACCGGCTCTACGACGGGAGAGCTCGGTGGATCGTGACCGGCGGCGGTGGGGCGTCGCGACGGGCCTCGTCGGCGAGGACGGTATGCCGGGCGGCGGCGTTTGTTGTGTAGTGTGCTGGTCGATTTACTCGCCTCCTGGAGGAGGGTAATTTCGTCATCGGGTTCTAAAAGTGTGTGCCTGGGACGGCGAACTTTACTTATGAGAGAGGGACTGTAGTCGGCCGCTGCGGCGACTAGGGGGTTCGGATGGCGGGGGGCAGAGTCGAAGTAACGCTTGGAAATGCGTTTGAGGTATTGCCTGATGGTTGGCATTTTTAGATCGAGATGGAGTTGGACGTTACGCATGAACCACGGGGCAGCCGCGGCTCTGCGCAACACTCGATTCTGGAGGGTTTGGAAGGATTTAAAGCGACAAGGCTTAACGTGTGCGAACACGACGCTAGCGTAAGTCAAGATGGGGCGGATGCACGTCACGTAGATTCTCAGCTTATTTCTAAGTGACAATTTACTGCGCGTTCTAAGGATGGGGTGGAGGCGACCGACAGCGAAAGCGGCGCGAGCGCGCACCGCTTTGATGTGGTCTCGGAAACTCAGATGGTGGTCGAGGATAACCCCCAGGTATTTGGCTTTCATCTCCCAAGGGATCTGTTTGCCGAACATGAGGACGGGACGGATGTGGGTGTGGGAATCACCGTGTCTCTCGAAAAGAACGGCTGCGCTCTTTTCGGGATTCACCTCTATTCTCCATTTCCGGAACCAGACCCCGAGGGCGTCGGCTGCGGTTTGAAGGGTTCGAGAGATGCTATCGAGACTCCTACCGGAATAGTAGATAGCCGTGTCGTCGGCGAAGAGAGCCAACTTGGCCAAGCCACGTTTGGGAATGTCGCTGGTGTACAGCGTGAACAGAAGGGGCGATAGCACGGAGCCCTGAGGGACTCCTGCGCGAATGGGGTGAGGGGACGAGAGGGTGCCTTCTAGGCGATAGCGGAAGGAGCGATCCGACAGAAAGTCTCGAATGATGAGCACGAGACGGTCCGGCACGTTGAATTGGTACAGTTTGTATAATAAACCGTTGTGCCAGACCTTGTCGAAGGCTTTCGCTACGTCGAAGAAGAGCATGCCCGTTTTGTACGAGCGCATAAAACGGGAGCTAATGTGTTCGACAATGCGGTGCAATTGTCGAATGCAACAGTGCTGGGTTCGAAAACCGAACTGTTCGTCGGGGATGAGTTTACGGGAGTCAGCGAAATCCTTTAAACGGATATAAATGAGACGCTCATAGATTTTCCCAATTACATTGAGAAGACTAATGGGGCGATAACTAGTGGGCTCACTCTTGGGTTTGCCGGGTTTGGGGATACCGATAACGGTGGCTTGTTTCCAAGCTTGCGGAAAGATGTTATTACTCAGAGCGCCATTGAAGATGGCGGTCATGAGAACTATGAGCGGGGCGGAAAAGTGTTCGATCACCTTATTGGTGATACCGTCTGAGCCGGGGGCTTTCCTAGGTTTGAGATTCCTCACTATCGTGTGGACCTCGTCTACGGTGATGGGGGGTAAGGGATCGTCGGGGTCTTCATCGGGAGGGAGGGAGGCCCTACGTTCGACCTCGCGATCCACCTTGGAAAGATGGACCGGGTCTGCGGGTTGGGTGCTGGGAGTACATTGGGCTTCTAGACTGTCGGCTAGACATTCGGACTTTTCGTCATCTTCAAAGGCCGGCCTTTGGTTCGGACGATTGAGAGGGGGAGTTGAAGCTACACAATCGGATTTTAGATTTCGTTGTAATTGCCAGAAGGCCAGATGGGATGGCTCTAAGTCGCTCAACATCTTGTCCCAGCGGGCTTCCCGAACCTCCCGTACACGTTTCTTTACAGCACGCTGTAGAGAACGCATATGGGCGCGGTTAGCTTCGCAGGGAAAAGTGTCATAGGCATGGATGGATGCGTTCTTCTCCGTCAGCAGTTCACGCACATCGTCCGGCAGCTTCCAGCGGTGTTCGTCCACCGCTGGAACCTGCCGTGAACACTCGTTCACCACGGACTGTACGTGACTGATCTCATCTCGTTGACCGTTAACGCTGTTAGCGTTGAAGAAGCCTAATTTAAGGGATCGGGGCTTAATTCTACAGCTTTCTGTATCCATTGGAATTTATTGGATGAGGAAAATGACTATGTCATCTAGTTCGCAGAGGACATTGATGCGAGCGATTGGATCGCCTTGAGAGGCGTTCCAAGCGGAGACTATGTTGATCGCCCACTGCGTATTGCAGGAGGAGAGGGTTTGGATAAGGCTGGGGATCGTGTCCCTAAGGAGCACTTTAGTGGACGAGAGGGAAGTGGAGGTAGCAACCGCTGTCGGCGCTGGCCTGGGAACGAGTGCGGGGGCGGGTGCGGGGGTGGGTGCGGGGGGAGCCGGTGATGTTGTGGGACTACGTGCAGGCTGTGAAGCAGCTAGCACTATAGTGGGAGCGGGGATGGTGGAGCTCATCAGGGCGGGGATAGCCGGGATTGGGGGTCTTGTGGTTGGTTGCTGTTGCTGGGGCAACTGGGTAGTGGGCCTTAAGGCGGGGAACGCCTGCTGATGGTTCAGCGCATTCCATGGGGACGGCCTTTGGGGACTGAGGCGGGCGGGGGGTTGGGATGAAAGAGGGGGGGGATGTGATTGTGCTGACTCTAGCTGCGTTTATATACGGAGTGACATCGTGGTGCATCATAAAGAAGTTCCGAAGTTTCAGAAACTTTGTCTACATCAACGCAGTTCTTGCTAATTTATTATGTGTAGTCATTATATCGTTGCGTGTTATTTTAAGCTCTGTTGTCAATGGAGGGCCTATGTATGGTACTTTAGAGCCTAATTATGATAACTTTGATGCCCTAACTGTTTGTTATGTTCTTGGTATACACTTCTTAACAGTGCAGTTCAATTGGTTGTGTGTGATATGTTATATTTTCTACAGTGATATTGTTAAAGTTTTTCATGAAGATGTACGAAGAAGGTATTTGAAGAGTAGCCTCTTTGGTTTGGGTGTGCCTGTGATAACAACACTGTTCTCTAGATTTGTAATCCCTCCTCTGTTTAAGAATTATATGATAGGTACTTATATTGAATTAGGATTCCTATTCTTACCTTTATTTATAAATTTGATCTTGTATATGATACTTGTATATTCTCTGTTTTGTTCTAACGCGAGTGCGAGTACAGCTACTAACAAATGGCGTCGCTTCTACATGGCAACGTTGATATTTCTGTTGAGTGACGTCATGGTGTTTACCACATTTTCATTACACATGCTTCTACCTCCATCACCTATCATACGAACTGTTTTAATGAACTTGCAAACAATAACAATCGATTTATTTCTTCCTTTAGTTAGATCTAATCGAGATTTGTGGCGGATGTTTCTCGCAAATCGATTAAATAATATTATTGTTTAATGTTTAGCAAAACAAGCCAATTTTTTCCTGTTGTTGTGGGTATTTTAGAGATATTCCATTAGCTGACTTACTTTAAGTTTATGATGCAGATAAATATATTACATAATAAATAAAAATGTAAATAAAACAACTGTTTTTTTTTTCCATTGCGGTGTGAATACCTTATTTCTTTACAAAAAATGTGAGTCCCACATTACGGTTTCTCCAGTGTCGCGAGTTTGTTTACATATACAAATCCCACATGCACAAACACCTAGACCCGGAACAAGTACCAGTAAGGGTCGGCTACAGCTCAATCTTATTTGCACAAATTCTAATTTGCACAAGTCAGCGATACACCGCGCAACACTTTTAATACAGACAATACTGTTTTCGCAATCTTTAGCACAAGCTGTTTGTGCATGCAAGTCGTTGTTGCGTGGACGCCGCGTACAATAGGGTAGGTAAAAAAAACACTTACGAATAAGTGTAAATAATTATTGAAGTTATACCGAAACACGACTGCTTTAGTCGTATAAAATATTATAAAGACAATGAAATGACTGTAGCTTATTATGATGGCGTTTTATTATTTTTTACCAGTGTTTACGATAAACAGAAAGAAGTTGTTTGAGTTTTCAGTAAAGTAGATTTCCTTGTTTTTTTTTTTCAATATTATATGTCAATCCGGAGGCACAAGATAATCTCAGATTTCTTTTTATTAAAATTCATAAGCACTTGTCACGTTTTCTTTTTGTTTTTTGTTTACACGTTTACTGATATTATAAATCGAAAAAAAACATACAAGAGTGACCCGCCCTAGTGTACAATGCATCGTTATTTTTGTGCAAATTTTTGCACAAACTATTTGCACATGCAAGTCGATGCGTTTAACCAGACTATCATCTACCGACATCACCATGCAATTGCATGTCAATCCTACTTTATTGTATCTACTCCTACCTCATAAAATTCCCTAGTGTGCTACACGTTGTTTACATTACGACGCTCATACAATATGCACGTCGTGTGCGGCGACACTTATAATGTCGGCAATAATTCTGTCGACGCTCGTAACGTAACTAAAGGATGCTATATTTAGTTTACAGCTTGACTGTTAAGGCGGTTATAGGGCGAAAATGGGGTAAGCAGAGAAACTAGTGTTGATGATATTTTTTAATGAAAGTGATGACCTAATTCGTCTAATAAGGAAAATTAAGAAATTGATTTCATTATCTACTTAGAACAGATGAAGTGTAGTTTTTCTGGTGGAAAATTTGTTTTATTGCTTGGGGTTGTCTGTGCCTAACAAATGGCTTTAGGCCGGCCCCCGTTCCTTGGGACCCAATACCGTGATTGAAATTAAATGAATTCCTAAAATCGTGTATGTATTAGATGATCCAGAACCGGTTTTTATTCAGGAACCGGTTCTGTAGAACCGGGTGCTCGGTTCTTTGAGGTTCTTTTGGTCAGGCACTATGAAATAAAACATTTTTTTTTATTTTGCGCTTTTGGCATATTTAGGAGCTTAAACAATCACACAACTTGTAGTTTTACTTTTTTATAGGTTAGGACTTAGGTAGGGCTTTTAGGGCAGAAAATCAAGAGAAAACAGAAGTAAATTAAATGAAAATTCTAACTCAATGCTGACAGGGTCAAAATACACGTCCGATAGTTGCTTCCGGGAGCCGGATCTGATCGGGTTCATGAAATACACGTACGATTCTCGTGTCCGATTTTTTCTAGACGACGACAACGCCCGGACGATGCTTACGATTCTGACATCCGATCCGATAGTCTGATCGTACGTGTAATTCATGTTCAAACAAATGTATGACGCGGAGGGCTACAGATAGTCTGATCAGACTATCGGAACCGACTATCGGAGGCAAGTATCGGACGTGTATTTGGGCTCTTAGGCTTAAACGATAGTCGGTGTGATAATTTTTGGAATTTATAATATTATGTAAAAAAAAAGAACCGAAAGAACCGGGTATCATAATTTAGGTTCGTGCATACGAAACAGGTTTCAAGTATTCACTACTTTGGTAAGCCACAATAATATTATGCTTACTTTATGGCATAGTCTAGCAAATTAGCTGCTGCTTTGACGAGCGCTTATTAGGTTACACGCATAACTTAGTTCACAAGTTAGGACTTCAGAGAAACGGTAATCAAATATGTACCAATACTGTTAATGAGAGGGTTATGTGAAATAAATGACGTATTGAAGACGACTGCTTTGAACGGGTAACATAGAGATCCAAGGGGGGATGGTAGAGACCAAAATCCCACTTCCCGAGAGCTGACCTCTAAGGCTCAGACAATCGAAATCGTAACTAATATTATAAATACGAAAGTAAGTTTGTTTGTTACCTTTTCACGCCTAAACCACTAAACCGATCATCCTGAAATTTTGCATATACGTTGTCAGGCGTACACAAACGCGTATAGGGTATCTTTCATCCCGAAAAAAGTACTGTTCCCGAGGAATACAACAATAACGTTCATAGATGGCGCCACGTGTCCTTCGAATCACGATTGAATTATATTATTATAGAAACTTTAGTAGTGCATTAAGAGTTTTTTTTAAATTTAAATTGACTGCTGTGCAAAAGCTTGTATTCAGATAATCACCTCAGAGATACTTGATGTGTAAGAGCTTGACACCCATCCACGGACTAACGCGGCAAGCAAAGCTAAGCTAATCATCATCATCATCATTCAGCCGAAAGACGTCCACTGCTGGACAAAGGCCTCCTCCAAAAAGGGGGGGTTTGTCGTAATCGCCACGCTTGGCAGGCGAGTTGGCGATCGCAGTATGCTTGTTAAAGTACTAGAAAACGCTGCTGCCCATCCTCTAGTGAATCCCTTAGTCGCCTTTTACGACACCCACGGGAAGAGATGGGGTAGTGTTATTCTTTAAGTCCAGCACTATACGAGACGAGCTAACCTAATGTAACCTACAGAATCGAACAGCGTGATGAATTTCAAAAAGCTACTACAAAAGATAAGTAAATAATATTTGGGACATTTTTACACAGCACCATCTAGTCCCAAACTAAGCAGAGCTTGTACTATGGGTACTAGACAATGGATATAATACTTATTTACTTTTTTTTTGTAAATAGATACTTATAATACATAAGAAACACCCAGATCAACACAATTATGTTCATCATATAGGTAAATATTTGTATCCTGTGGGAATCGAACCCACGACCTCGTGATCAGCAGTCCGACACTCGAACCACTAGACTATAGACGTCGTCCAGTCGTCTAGTGACATGTTAAAATCGTGTCTAACATCGACCTCGTTATTGAAAGATACAGGGTGCTAATTTAATTGAGATGCGGCAGTAAAAACAGCTACTTTAAGAGTTGTAGCTTTAGGAAAACGTTCTTAGGAGACTGTCCATATTTTTGAAAATATTTTACTATGTATTTAAAGATTTTGAAAAAAAAAAACATTCAGCGAGAAAAAGGGATGTTATCACAAAACAGTCTTATGATGCCAATCGATGCTATTTCCCATAAGGTTCAAAATACCTTTCCGGACCAATTGAGGTTGGAGTACTAGCAACGTCAGAAATCGCAAAAAACTTATTTGAAATGGGTCGCTACCTTAATGGTTGCGACTTAGAAAGAGAGAGAAAATATTTCTAGTGTTATAATAATTGTAATAAAACTCCTCACTCCAATAATAGTATTTATTTTTCCATAAAACCTAATAGTTCAGATAACTAATTAACTATTAATCTAAATATTAATTTACTGCTACCCAACTTATTAATAAAGTGCAACGACTAATAATCTGCGTCCGAACTCGAAGAGCGCCAACGGGACAAGAAGCTTTTAAAAATCCCGCGACACCCGCCGTTTTGTTACACTGACAGCTTGTCAAAACCCACGACAATGACACGAATTGAATCGTTTCAGTGTTGAAGCACAATTAGTCTATTACAATAAATAATCGAGTACAAAATAACTTAAATAAAAACATCGGTCACTATAAATTGTCTTAAATAGTTTAATTACACATCAAGACCTAACATAATCATTTGATTTAAGAGAATATACATTACATTTACCCAATCATAGTCAGCGAAGGTATTCAAATCAACACAACACAGAAAATAACAAACAAAGCGGGCAAATGAGAAAAAACAAACGTAAGATAAGATAAACGACCCTTTCTTAATAACTCCGAAACTTTCCTAATTTTATGGCGAAACAAATACCATTCTACCTAATTTGATTGCACTCTCTATCTGATGAATCTTCGCGTCAAAATTACATGCAATCTCATTTCTGAAATAAAAATAACGATTTTCTACTTTCACTTGAATTTTTTGTAGTTTTTGCATGTATATGCATACAGTGTACAGGGTATAACGAATTCGTGTAATTCCTTCAAACCACATGATCTATTAATGGCATAGATTAACCCCGCACGGGATTTAGATTGATTAAAAATTGTAAAAAAAACATTTTTTTTCCCAAATATACTTTTTATGTGATAGAATTTTTTTATGCCATGCATAAATGAATGAATGCACGCGACACAGCTGACAGGCACGACTAGCGCGATATCGCTCCACGCAGTCATTTAAGTTGGGACGGTAAAACTACTCAGATATAGAATACCATGGTTCATTTTTTGAAAACTTTTGTTTGTTGATTCTGAAAAAAACTTGTGCAGTGTCAATCAGTGTAAGTAATTACACGAATTCGTTTACAACCTGTATATGAAATTCTAAGTGTGGTCTGGTATTCTGGATGTTTAGATCTGTTGGCATCCAACATTACATTATTTATTAAAAGAACGGCAACACTAGAGTTATCTATGTTTTTAGGAGAATAAGTAATTTTTTGTCTAATGTAACTTGATTCTTTATTGTTATTTTTTCTGCTTCGCCGTCCGAGAATACACGAATTTTAAGTTATCTAGATTTTTATTTGCCATCACTCCCATAGGATCCTCAATTTAATCAGCTGCAGTTCACACCACAGATGCAATATTTTCTTCTTAATTATTATAACCTTTAAAAAACTTTATTTCAATTTCTAGAATTGTGAATAAAATGTTTTCTAAAGCCGTGCACGCACGAACGAACAGCAACATCGTGAACACGAATATCGAACACGAGTTTCTATATGAACGTGTTTGCCGAACACAGTTTGGTAATGGTACGCACATGCAAACAACGTGTTCGATATTCGTGTTTGCGATGTTCGTGTTCGTTCGTGCTTACACGGCTTTTCGTACGACTAAAGAACAGTGAAGTCTTTTTTGAAATCTGGGGAATGATTTCTTATTCAAACTCTCATGACTTCTCGTATTGTGAGGACTATAACAATAAAAATGTATACTAACAGT
Source organism: Amphipyra tragopoginis (assembly GCA_905220435.1). Lineage (NCBI taxonomy): Eukaryota > Metazoa > Arthropoda > Insecta > Lepidoptera > Noctuidae > Amphipyra > Amphipyra tragopoginis. Next base: position 5,125,312 of record HG992017.1, read on the forward strand.
TCTGTAAGGATCCCGGCAAAGGATATCAGGCAATTTGTTATCATAGATGTAAAAGATGGCTAAGGATCTGTAGCAATCCAATTAGGAGCTTAAAGGTCACAGCTCATTAGAGCCACCTGGCACCCGACCCGCATCGCCTCGTCGCTCGGCGTCCACTCGTTGTCAGCAGGTGGCTCACGGGGGATGCCGCGTTATCACCAGTAGACGTCGCATGGTCAACCAGAGGAGTCGTCGGAAGAGTCCTCTCAATGGCAGCGCGCGGTTCACTCGAGACTTGTGCGATGGCAATGCGCAGCAACGCAAGGCAAGCATACGAGCAGCGAGTTGTCACCGAGTGGTCAACTCGTCGTCCGCGAGTGACCGAATACGCCCGAGGCGATCCGGTGACGCTACGGAGTTGATGTAGTGAGCGCACATCCATACAAGTTCATATAAAGAATACTAACCGCACGGGCGCGGCGATGCGGGTCGAATGTCGGGTGGCTCTAATGAGCTGTGACCTTAAAACGAAACACTGCCGTAACCAATCCGTCTGCCAGGTGTGGTGACTAAAGCAAGATGCTCCACCAAGAAGATTATCACAGCATCTATCTGTATATTTTTAAGCTCTTTATTTTCGTCAACCAAGATAAACTTGGCGAGATTTAAATTTGAAAGTGTCTGATATTAAAGAAATGGCTCTATAAGGAGTCGGCAGGGCTCTTTATTGCGCGCGCTTTCATAAAACTTATGCAAACAACGCTGAAATAATAAAGTAGCTATAGTTGTTGAAGCACTTGGAATTGAAGGGGAGGAATGGACGGAGAAATAGAGGGATGAAATGAGGGATGGTAATGATATATGCAAATACGACGCCGTTAAAGATGATGAAGTTCACAGTAATATGAAAGAAACAAATAAAAATTTTGGTAATGGTATTGTACGAGTCATTTTAACTATAAATGTTGATGTTATTTTACGAAGTATTTAATGAGACGATACCTACAATGAGGACAATTTAGTAATTTAATAAATTTTAGTGACATCAACTGAACTATGCATTTGCATTAGGTGACATTGGCGTCATTCCTTACAGTGATATTTGTATAATATTGCTATTTATTTATTTATGAGGAGCTCGTGACTAATGAATAATCGCGCAGACCATATGATTTGCAAAGTTAAGCTGCGCTTGCCGCGGTCAGTCCGTGGATGGGTGACCATTCATTACACATCGAGACCGCTCCATGCCTTGGAAAGCACGTTTACCGTCTGCCAGGTGTCATAGTCTTGACGGAAAGACAGTTAGGCGGATAATAAAGTGATCCTATAAGGATTCAGTTTTTGGGGGTTTAGGGGGTGACCCTAAAAGGTACGGAACCCTAAAAAAACAAAAGATATGATTTCATGAATAATAAAAAGATAAAGCTACCGTTTTCCTATTCCTCATCAGCATACTCCAAGCTAAAGACAATGGAAGCTGAAAAGCGTTTACACTGTAGAGAGAAATTCATTTCGTTGTACAATACTGGAAATACTTGTCTTAATGAGGGTAGTTCGCGTTCCCTTTTGTTGGACCCTTCCTACCGTCAAATCGATTGTTTTTGAATCGATTTTTATTTTAAGTTCGTTTTAGTTTTAGATTTTAAGAACACCACCCTACAGAATTTTAATATTTTGGTAAAAACTTTTGCCAAAAATGTGGCCATGATTTTTTTACGGGATTAGTATTTTTAGTTATAACCCTGTATATGTCCTCTTTTAGTATTTTAATAGTTTTATTTTAATGAGATGCAACTTTGTTTTTAGGGATCCGTACCCAAAGGATAAAACGGGACTGTATTACTAAGATTCCGCTGTCCGTCTGTCACCAGGCTGTAACTCAAGAACCGTGATAGTTAGACAGTTGAAATTTTCACAGATGATGTATTTCCGTTGCCGTTATAACAACAAATACTAAAAAACAGAATAAAATAAATGTATAAGGGGGCTCCTATTCCTATACAACAGACATGACTTTTTTGCCGTTTTTATAGTTATGGTACGGAATCATTTGTGCACGAGTCCGACTTGCACATGGCCGGTTTTTTTTAGAAAAACACTACTTTTTGGTGTCACTACTTTGCGTAACTTAGCTAAAAATTCACTCAAGATATTGCTTTGAGGATGTCATCAGTTGTTAAGTAACTTTTATGACATTATGGACTTTTGACACGTCGGCTACCATGCTCCGCGGCTTACTCATATTATGAGCCTGTTGTGTCCCACTGTAGGGCATAGAAAATAATTTTTCATTTTGTTTTTTTCTGTGGTTCCTGCTCTTAAGTCTACTTTGCTCTCTCATAAGTATTCTAAGTCATAACTGTACCCACTCAAATTGTTAAAGATATGTATTTTAAAAGAGTAACCACGGAGTTTCTTGCCGGCTCTTCTTCATAAGAAATGACTAATTGGAACCGTGCACCTAAATCCGACTCTTCATAAGCGCCTCTAATGGTTTATGTGAAATAAAAACTTTTGATTTTGAAAAAAAAAGGCATCCCTTCATTCTTTCCATTTTCCCGACCTTTTGCAATCTGTGGCTAATATTTTACGTAGAAGTATAGTTCATCCCGCAATCCCCTTCTGGGCCTACTGCGTTTTCGTTTCCTGCTGTTCGGTACTCATTCTGTGATTATTTTCGCCCAAAGCTCGTCCCTGCGAGAGATGTGGCCTGCCCAGTTCCATTTTAATTTGGCTACTGTGATGCTTACGTCTGCAATTTGTGTTTTGAAACGAACTAAATAAGGTGTTAAAAAATCAACTCTAAGAATTTTGCGGGGTTACTCGGTATCGAAAATTGAACAACTTTTGTTCTACAACTTTTCGAAATTCGCCATTTTTTTATGTTGTCCATACAAATCAATTTTTTTTTTTTTGATTTGGATGAAAAGTTATAAAAAATATACGCGAATTTCGAAAAGTTGTAGAACAAAAGTCGTTCAAATTCCGATACCGAATAACCCCATTTTCATAGAGTTGATTTTTTAAGACCTTGTAAAGTTCTTTACACGGTCAGTAATTTTGACTCGTAGAATACTTCGTTCCATTGCGTGCGGATATTCCACGGCTAGCACCATACTTTTTGCACACTTATGTTGAAATTTGTACACATAATACATTGTTGAAAAGGCTTTCCTAACATTTATTTGCAGTTATTTACTCGCACGCAGTGGCGTGCACTCCATACATGCAAATAAGCTCTGCATACCCTGTAGTTCCATACATACATACATCTCCTCTAAATGATAACTATAATATAAAAAAAACATTGTAATTTAGCTTACGCGTGCTTACGCGCCATCTATTACTTTATTTTGTTACGCGCCATCTATTAGTTTATTTTGAAACTAACTCGATGGCGGCGAACATTTGCGCCCCCGCGCAGCTCGTGAGCATAAGCTGTACTACGCCTTGCTTATTCTTCATACAACGCATCTCGTGTAGTACGCAGCAAAAGTATGACTGTGTGCGTGAAAATGTTTGCGCGTGTTGGAGTTTTAGAAGCATAGCCTATATTGTAAACCGTCCAAATTGAGAACACGTAAAAGCACCGCTGAATTGTTCACTGCAGAGGGTCGACTTATTTTAGTCGGATTAACCAAATTATTCATTCATTCGTATTATTTAATTCGTTACGTCATATAATTGCAAAGTTCTTTCGCCGTCGTGTTCGCCGTATTGTTTTTTTTGGCGCAAGTGATTGACTGTCGAGTAATAATTTAGTAAGTTTATTGTAAAAATGGAAAATTATACCTGTGAGATCTGTGCCGGCGAAATGTGTTTAAATAAATTAAAATCGGCCGCGTTTTCACGATATCTTTTGAGGAAACAGTTAAATTGATTGCAAAGGGAAGGTGTGTACCCGGGTTGGATTTAACTCAAAGAAAAGGTAATAAATACTACTCGTTATTTTCATAAAATGTTTTATGCTGACTATTACTGGCTAATTCGTTGTGTACACACAAACACATTGTATTGTTTCCCTTGCATTTTGTTTATAAATCAAGTTAAAAATAATGTTTGGACCTAGCGGATACTCTAATTTAAATAATTTTCACAAAGCGGCTGCTAAGCATGATTCTTCAGAAAAACATCTAGAATCCTGCTTAAAAGTTCCAAACTTTTGGTAAAGGTAGAATAGAGACTAGTTTGAATAGCCAGTTAAAGTTAGATATTGAAAGGCACAACGCGAAAGATGACAGAAATAGAAACATCTTCAAACGGTTGATTGATGTATGTAGTTTGTTTTCTAGGTAAACCTGAATTAGCATTCCGTGGTCATGACAAACTCAGCTTTTTTTTTGTGCATACCCTGTCTGAAATCTCTGTGCACGCCACTGCTCGCACGTAACACTAGAAAGAGAAAATCACTTAAAGTACTTCTAGTAAAAGTGAGGGTTACCCTCGTAAATGCCATTCAAATGTCAACCACTAATTTATTTTTAAGAAATAACCGCGCTTACCTATTGTTCAATTTACTTTGAATTCAGAACATTCGACGGCCGCTGTCAAAACTATTTATTTTTTTATCATCGGCTAGCACTTTTTTGTGCGGCTGTCTTATTTTAAACATCGAATTTCATGATTTTTATATATTTTAGTGAAAAATCCTTTTCATATTTCAACTACTTTCGCGATAACCCTAGGGGGAGTCCAGGTTTTTGATGATATCAGTATATTTTTGGTATTCTATGCAGTTACCTGGTATAATTATATTGGACTCTGGACTCCTGGTATACCCTAGTAGACTCTTCGAAGAAACGAAGGAGGCATATATTTATTTATTTATATTCGACCAAATATTGTACAGAGGCCGACTTGGATATGAAAAAAAGGTGAGACCGCAAAATACACAGACTAGAAGTAACAGTATGACGTTACTAACCTAGTAAAACTAACCGAAGCAAATCTACGCAAAAACAGCTTAGAATATTAATGAAGCATTAATAAACTGAAAATTTAACATTGAATTATCACTACATAGTATAAAACAAAGTCGCTTCCCACTGTCTGTATGCTTAAATCTTTAAAACTACGCAACGGATTTTGATGCGGTTTTTTTTAATAGATAGAGTGATTCAAGAGGAAGGTTTATATGTATAATACATGCATAATATAGTAGAAAAAAACGCGGTAAACGACATCCACGCAGGCGAAGCCACTGTCGGCCTCTAGTAACTTATATAGAAATTATTCCAAAAAATCTTTGTCCAATCAAACTTTACGTGTATAGACCATTATTTGTAATTTTCGCACTGTTTATTTGTCACGATATTCTCGTATAAACAAAGAAATGAGCAAATAAATAAACAGTATTGCAACAAAAAATAAGAAACAACAACATGGTGCTGTTTGCTGTAGCAGTAATGTAATCAATCTGTTTGCAACGGATACTCCTAATCAAAAAGTCCAACGCGAATCAGTAACGAAATTTGTTGCTCAGATTCGGGATTTATTTGTTTTTGGTGTGGTACAAGTGGAGAGATTGTAGTGGGTTTATTATTTACTAGCTGTTGCTTTCGGTTTTACTCGCATCCTAGGAGAACTGCTTCATATACTCGGATAGAAACTATCCTATGTGTTAATCCAGGACATGATCTATCTTTCTGCTAAATTTTATCCTAATCCGTTCAGCGGTTTATGCGTGATTGAAGAACAAACATTCACAGTTATAACATTAGTAGGATTAAAAAAAAAAGGTTTTTCGCTGTTTTACGGCTGGGCAAACATCTATCAAGTACCTTTTCACTCCTGTCTTTAGAGTAGCTTTTATTCGGTTTAAGGGTGATAAATATTTCAAGCGTTAGATAATTTGTAAAGTTTCGAAAAGTTGTCAAAACTCAAATTATTTTTCTCAAGAAAGTTACGAGTATGACAGTTTTTACACATTAAAATGTTTACTTGGAATTGAATCAATTTAACCAAAGCTGCGTTTTTTGATTGCACCAATCATTATTTTGATGACTGTTAACCACTCCAGGGCTAATCACGCATGCGTTTTTGCAGTCCCAACCTGCTAAACTACGGCTTGAATATAATGACATCCTGCGTTTTGATTATGAATGTAGAATTTAAAGGTTCATTTGTGATCATCAAAGGCTATAAAAGTATGACGATATCGATGATCACCGTATGAAGTAGGTAGCAGTAGTCTATTTTTCGAATATGTTTTTATTCAAAACAATTGCTTGGTTTGTATATTACTTGTAGATACCTACTGAATCCTCTCATATAAGCTTAATTGTCTGAGTTCTATACCGCCACACCGATAATTCAGCTCTCCCCCCCCTAAGTCCCCGCCAGCAACGCCCTAAGCCGAGGTCCGAGTCCCACTAGGGATCGCCCTTAGTGCTGTTGTTGCAGGTAGTCATGATGTTAGTGTAGTACAAGTAGTTAGCTTAGGTTAAGTATTTTACTTGCCCCCCCCCCCCCCCCCCCCCCCCATTGGCTGGAGACCCTTCAGGTCTCGCCAATAACTGCCCGGTTACGTAGGAAGGGTCCCCTAGGACCACCTACAGCAGTCCAACAGAAAACAAACAAAAAAGTTCTATACCGCACTTCTGTCTTTTGGAATTCACGTGTGGCTCAGAAATTAATTGTACTAGCAATAACGATGAAGGCAAACATCGTGAGAAAACCTGCACACTATAGAAACGGCTCCAAAAAATGCTCGATGGTGTGTGTAGTTCACCAACCCGCACTAGGTCAGCGCAGAAAACTAAGGGCAAACCCTTCTCATTCTAAGATGAGGCCCGTGCCAGCAGTAAGACTATAGGCTGATTATTCTAAGCTTAATACACTAGCTAGCATTGGGTTCACGACAATCTAAACCACGAATACTGCTGTCGTCATTTATCATTACCACAATCAATAGGTACTTTTTGGAGCGGGAAATGTGCCTGCAAACTTGCTTGCAGGTTTTTTTAATAGTGCAGTTTTCGTTGAGAAAAACTGCCAATTATTTTTATTTGATTTATTTTGCATCAAAAACAAAATTAAAGAAAAGAGTGAAAAAAAAGTATCACCCAGTTTAAAAAAATGCTGAAATAAATTTACAATACGCTTATCTCCTATAACTTGCACCAATTCAAATCAACTGTATCTTAAGCTTTCGGACACCCATCTCAATGATTTTGAGAACAACCCTAAAAACGTATCGCACGATCTTCCGGACCCTTACTGATTGTTCCCAGCGGCCATCTTTGATCCTAAATATAATTGTTTTACAGTAAATATTGGAATTACATCTTAATATTGAGTTGGGCTCATAATTATCTAAATTTAGCTGACTCAGTGATGCGTTCAGTTGACTTGATTTATAATATGAAGATCTGTTTATGTATTTAGTTGGGAATATCTATAATATAAAAATGAATCGCAAAATGTGTTGGTAAGCGCATAACTCAACAACGCCTGGACCAATTTGGCCAAATCTTTTTTTAAAATGTTCGTTGAAGTTCAAGGATGGTTTTTACGGCGAGAAAAATTAGAATTATTGCTGGAAAAACCCTAAAAATAGCCCTTTTCTTTTTCCCATACAAATGATTTCTAACTAAAACGTAGTCAATTTGAGCTTTATTGCTATGGTATAATATAAAGTTCATATTAAATTACAAGCACTAACTGTTGTCTAAGCAATGTAGGTGTGTTCCTAACGTAGGTAGGTAGTAGGTAGGTAGTAGGTAGGTAGTAGGTAGGTAGTAGGTAGGTAGTAGGTAGGTAGTAGGTAGGTAGTAGGTAGGTAGTAGGTAGGTAGTAGGTAGGTAGTAGGTAGGTAGTAGGGTAGGTAGTAGGTAGGTAGTAGGTAGGTAGTGGGTAGGTAGTAGGTAGGTAGTAGGTAGGTAGTAGGTAGGTAGTAGGTAGGTAGTAGGTAGGTAGTAGGTAGGTAGTAGGTAGGTAGTAGGTAGGTAGTAGGTAGGTAGTAGGTAGGTAGTAGGTAGGTAGGTAGTAGGTAGGTAGTAGGTAGGTAGTAGGTAGGTAGTAGGTAGGTAGTAGGTAGGTAGTAGGTAGGTAGTAGGTAGGTAGTAGGTAGGTAGTAGGTAGGTAGTAGGTAGGTAGTAGGTAGGTAGTAGGTAGGTAGTAGGTAGGTAGTAGGTAGGTAGTAGGTAGGTAGTAGGTAGGTAGTAGGTAGGTAGTAGGTAGGTAGTAGGTAGGTAGTAGGTAGGTAGTAGGTAGGTAGTAGGTAGGTAGTAGGTAGGTAGTAGGTAGGTAGTAGGTAGGTAGTAGGTAGGTAGTAGGTAGGTAGTAGGTAGGTAGTAGGTAGGTAGTAGGTAGGTAGTAGGTAGGTAGTAGGTAGGTAGTAGGTAGGTAGTAGGTAGGTAGTAGGTAGGTAGTAGGTAGGTAGTAGGTAGGTAGTAGGTAGGTAGTAGGTAGGTAGTAGGTAGGTAGTAGGTAGGTAGTAGGTAGGTAGTAGGTAGGTAGTAGGTAGGTAGTAGGTAGGTAGTAGGTAGGTAGTAGGTAGGTAGTAAGTAGGAAAAAGTGCATTGCAACGCATGCGGGTACAGCTAGTATTTCATAATAATATATTAAGAAATTATGTAGGTACCAGCGATTGGGGTTACTTTGATATCAAAGGGCGACATTGATAGTTACTAAAAATATTGCATTTGGTCATATATCTCTGTAAAAATGGAACTTATGCATTTTAACTTAACTGTACAGGCAACATTGTCAGTTTTCCTATTTTAATATACGGTAGGTATAGAGGTGTCTGCGAAGTTAGATGGCTAAGATAAAAAATACTAAATCACGCCCCTGATTATGTACAAAATTCGAGTCCTAATTGGGGCTACTTTGATACTAAATGATAAAATAGGGATTATCAAACTAAAAGCCTACGGTCCGACTTTGATGAGGAACATTTCTAATTTTTTTTTATGGAAAACTATGCTCTGTAGTTTTTTTTTGTCTAGTCTATGTGATTTTATATATCTCAGTTAATTCAGTCTACCTATATGAAATATTTTTGATTTAGCAGCTAAAAGCGAAAATAAATAAGATACAAACACATGAAGCTCAAAAAATTTATCAAAGTAACCCCGTTTTACGGTACGTAAGTTTATATTCCTTTGTGTAAATATATTCAATCGAAAATTAGTCACATATTAATCAGAAAATCACAATATTTTTCTTTATTTCCTTATTTCTTTCGTCAAGGAAAATGACAGAATACAGGGTAAGCAATGATTAGCCAAGATTTGTTATGGTGACAGAGTATCTGTTACTAAACTCATCTACATTTAGTGTCCGGCTGAGGTGCAGTCGTGCGTTGGCTCGTTGAGCTCCCTAAAATAAGGTTGAGCTACACGATGGCTGATGCGTGCGTGCCGTCAGTTGGGACAGGTTAAGCGTCAAAATACACGTCCGATAGTTGCTTCCGGGAGCCGGATCCGACTATCTGATCGGATTCATGAAATACACGTACGATTCTCGTGTCCGATTTTTTCTGAACGACGACGACGCCCGGTCGATGCTTACGATTCTGACATCCGATCCGATAGTCTGATTGTACGTGTAATTCATGTTCAAACAAATGTATGACGCGGAGGCCTTCAGATAGTCTGATCAGACTACCGAAACCGATTATCGGAGGCAAGTATCGGACGTGTATTTGGGCTCTTACTCTACATTCAACCAAAAGGCCATTCCAGATGATGTCGTACATTGCTACACTCGTATAGTTTTTATGCCATAATGTCTGGACTTTAAAAGAGACCTTGACCTCTGAGTTTGTTTCTGCTTTCTTTTTCAAAGCTAGCCAAAAGTCAAAAGCTAGGAAATGCCAGAGCCATCCAGTCTTAAAAAAAAACATTACACATGACTGTAAAATCAGTAACAGATTTAAATACAGAAATAAAAATCATTTAAAAAATATAGAGCATGCTAATAAATTTCTAACATGCAAAGTTTATATTTCTTTGTCAAACTCATTGAATATCTTGTAGATTAGGTTATTACATAAAATTTTACCTACTCTTTGAAATTCAACCCACTATATCAAGCTATTACCCTTTGAACCCAAGAAAATCGTCAAAGGAAACGTCAAAATCCCTCCAGTAGTAACAGGTGCCCAAACAGGGTAATACGAGGGAGTACTGGGGTAATCACCGACCGTTGTCCTCCTTCCCTCAGAAATAAACTTAAACCCAAATTAAAGGATGCCTGATGTCATCCGTAAAACAAATCCTTCGTACAAAAGGACCAGTAAAAAAGCAAAGAAGAAATAATTAAAATCTACGCAGGCGGTCTGATGTACCCCACAACCGCGCAGAATTTTTTTAATTAGCATTTTTAATGATTACTGTGAAGCGCTTGTGAAGTCGAATTTTTGATCGTAAAATGTGATGTTATGAAATACTTTAGCTGCGATATTAAATTTCTGTGGTATGGTAAGCATAGGATTCGTGGGCTGATTAATTTACGGGTAAAATGTGACGTGATTGTGGTAAAGGAGTGAGATAACATGTGAGTCTGTTGGCCCGTTATTTTAATTTATCAAAATCTTTTTTTTGTAAAAGACAACAATATAATCGTTCAGGGGTGATTCTTTCATTACAGTTATAGCGAATATCAGTATGTCAGGATTGCGAGCAAGGTAAATACATATAGTAAATAAAACCAATATAAACTCTCCACCACTAAAAGTACTTGTATTTGGATGAATATTAGTAACATAAACTAGATCACAATATAATACTTACACAATTTCTTTCTTTTTTTTTCTTTTTTTTTTAACTTTGCCCCACACTAAGATTTTTCTTGTATCGTGGGTGCGTTTACAGACACAAATCTCACAAACAAACGCCCAGACCCGAAACAACCATCTGTAGGCCATACTAATTTTTGTTCCGTGTGGGAATCGAACCCACGACCCGTGGCGCAGAAGCGAATCGCTTAGCCACTGCACCAAACGTGTCGTCTAATTATTACAAGATCATAAAATAAGGACAAGCTCGACAGATATAAAAGGTCAGACTTCTTCAGCTGATCTACACAGAATACCTTCGCTTCGTCGAATGACCACCGCCTTTATAACATCGGGTGCGTTGATCCATATCGTCGACTATCTTCCTTTGTCAACATTGCCCAGTGTTACCCGCTAGCGATAACATTTTTATACTTAAACCATTACAAGCGCTTATGAAAAGTCGAATTTAGGAGCATGATTCCAATTTGTCGTTTCCTATGTAGAAGAGCCGACATGAAACTCCATGGTTATTCTTTTAAAATCAATGTAATCATGTTATGATTTAGGGCAGTTACGAGACAACAATGTAGTTTTGAGCAGAGCAATTTATACAAATAATAGTACACGAACAAAAAAATAATTTTTATACTTGCTATCTATAGAAATAAAAGTAAACCCGTTTTAATTAATTTGTCATAAAATGTACCTACTTTTTGAAAGATTACGTAGAAGGGACTTCGCGTAGCAAAAATCACGACGCTGCACAATTTTCTATAGAAAAATATGGAAGTAAAAATAATAAGTAGTTAATAGAGCTCCTTGTGAAAAAGAGTTCGTCCGGGAACTACTAGCGAAATACATATTTCTGGTCGTTATAATGACAATAAAACAAATAAAAAAAAGACATTCTTTCGTTACGATTTTAACTGTAAAAATAAAATAACCGGCCAAGTGCGAGTGGTACTTGCGCCCGAAGGGTTCCGTACCATTATCTATAAAAACGGCAAAAAATCGCGTTTGTTGTATGGGAGCCCCCTTAAATATTTATTTTATTCTGTTTTTTCGTATTTGTTGTTATAGCGGCAACAGAAATACATCATCTGTGAAAATTTCAACTGTCTAATTATCACGGTTCATGAGATACAGCCTGGTGACAGACGGACGGACGAACAGCGGAGTCTTAGTAATAGGGTCCCATTTTATCCTTTGGGTACGGAACCCTAAAAACTGTAAATAATCGTAACGATCTACACGCAAGATGCACAAAACAATATGCAAGATAAAAAGATCGATTAAAAAAAACAACACCCTTACCGATCGTTAAAAATATAATTGAAACATACAATAACCCTGTTATTTCATACCAAACTTACAAGAAAATAATTAAAAAGGAAACCAACACAATTGTTTTCATACTAAATACATTTATATCTTTTATGAGCCATAACTTTTGTTGTAACAAGCCGTAAAGTGTAAGTAATTGGCTATAATTGGTACAATCATGGCATTATGGCCATGTGACCTGCTATTATTCTGGCGTTAAACAAGATTCTGCTTTATCGATACAAGTTTTGCATATGGCGTCGCTCGTGTCACTAAAAAACCGGCCAAGTGCGAGTCGGTCTCGCGCACGAAGGGTTGTGCACCATTATCTATAAATGCGCATACCATTCACATTTCTCATCAAGTCCCGATAGCTGATAGTATACTGCATAGCAATGTAAAACACATAGGTCTGGGTTCCAATCTTCAGATCAGACTTTTACTTTTCTTTTCAACAATAATCTTCATCTCATCATCAAAAGTTGATAAAATTACCTGCCTGAACAGTTTGTATCGAAAGACCAAATACTCGTATATTAATAATCTCTTTGGCAGATAACCAAGTATTCACTAGAATGTTTCGAGCAATAGCCCAATAGCTTACTAAGGCCAAGAGATCAAATCTACTGAATCCAATTAGGTAATGACAAACATTCTCCGCATAAATGAAAATCCGTGTTGAACAAAAGAATATTAATATAAGTAATCATAGAAATTAAAGATCAACTTATTAAACAACTAATTAATCTAATTTCCCCTATTAAATTGCTTTATCCCTTGTGGGGACGGGCTAGAATTTAAAACTTCCTCACCGCACTCTTGGAATAGACACGTGTTCTTCGACTCAACAATACCTAGCACGCTTCGGAATAGGATCTATACGGTCCGCCTAGCTAGCTACCACCTGAACATTCAAGTCCAGTGCCAAGCAGTTTGCTGTGTTCCATCGTGTTTATATGAGAGCCATAAAGGTTGTAGTATCACCTTCATAATCATTGTCATAATTTCACCTACTTGCTATTACTTACTTTATATTTTATACTTTTTTATGACTATGTTTGGATTCTAATTTTGATTCGCTTTTTGGACTTGGTTTTCATTTTTACTATGGATGGAGTGATTTTTGATACAATTACTTTGTTTTATGCTATATTGATAAATATTATTTTAAATCTACGAGTGACTATTTAATTATGTGGAGTGCCACATTAGCCAACACCTGTTTTTACTTGAGACTCGGAGGTCTTGGGTGAGCTGGACAACCTGAGCCTCCACCTTTTATTGAGGAACCTGTGCTCCCCTGGTACAAAGTGAGACGCATTCCGATGGTAACCCCTTCTTTCTTTTCAACTTCGTCTTCTGCCCTACCTACACTTACGAGATCGGCGATCGGACTGGCTGTCATCTACCGGCATGACTAAATGTACTACAGCGGGTCTGTTTGCTGCCGCCGGTTTCTATCAAATGGCTGTGTGGGCTATCGACGAACGCCGTAACTACAAGAAGGAACTCGCTGACCACCCCAAGGGACGTGAAGCTATCCTACCTCTTATTCTACTCGTATAAGCACTTTATTATTGTTATGTTATGTATTAGGTATTGAATGCTCTACACATTCTTTACAACTGGTGTAGCAGACGTGTTCTCAGGAGATCCTAGGGCCGTCTGTTACATTACAAGGTACAGGGTAATCCCTCTATATCTCTGTTACTTGGATTCATGTGCTCCACCTGTAGACCCTGTCTGCGCTAACCATCGGATGCGAATAGGGCCTAGCTCAAAGCAACAAGGTCAAATAATAAAAAAAAACATTTTAAAAGACTAACCATGAAGTTTCCTGACAGCTCTTCTCCATATGAATCGACAAATTGGAACCGTGCACCTAAATTCGATTATTTATAAGTGCCTGTAGTGGGTTATGTGTGACGACACGTTTGGTGCAGTGGCTAAGTGATTGGCTTCTGCGCCACGGGTCGTGGGTTCGATTCCCACACGGAACAAAAATTTGTATGGCCTACAGATGGTTGTTTCGGGTCTGGGCGTTTGTTTGTGAGTTTTGTGTCTGTAAACGCACCCACGATACAAGAGCAATCTTAGTGTGGGGCAATGACGATAAAAAAAAAACATTTTCATTGCCTCCTGCCAAAAAGGCAAACACCCAACAGTGCAAGGGTTGGTGACCTCAAAACCAACCCTCTTGTACCTTTGACCCTGCTAAGTATCAAAAAATAAAAAAAAAATACAGAGACACTCAGTCATGACCCCTGAAACTAGAAGGCCAACAAGCACAAAATTAGCAAAGTTAGGAAAACAAAAATATTGGAGTACAAGCTCATAAATCCTAAAGGTGCACAACCCACGCACTTCGGATTCACAGTCAGTATTTCTAGGCGACAGTGATTCGAATTTATTCCAGCTTGAATTAAATTTATGAATCATTGGAAAACAGGAATGGCTGCAAAAAGTGCTGGATCAACTTTTAGCACGAATCTGAACTAGCGATGCAACGGAATAACAATTGGAGAGTTGAATTTGTTCCTGAGTTGTTGTGTTGTTAGATAGAGTTGTGATTTTTAATTTTTAAGTGTTTTTTGACATAATATCATCCGCAGAATCATGTAATCAGTTCGACTCGCGACCTCGCCGTGCATTCAGTTCATTATTAAGGGCTCCGTTTGGGTCCGAAACTAGTCGGACAATCCCGTAAAATGCACGTGAGTAAACCGTAACTAATAATAAATATGAATGTGTGTCGCGAAAGTTATAATACAATAATATAATCGGACTAATACCGTCCCACTGTTGAGAACACACCTCTTTTTAGGATGGGAAGGCCTTATTTCTCCACGTTGGCGTTCCTCCTTCTATCTTGGTGCTGCTTGGCGGCCTATACACACCATCGAGAGTTTTTTTGGAGCCCTCTCACGTGTTCGCGATAATTTTCCTCAACCGTTAGCGCAAGTGAAATCAGTACCTAAGTCAGAGGTGCGGGCCGGCTTCGTACTATCCCTACTTCCCTTTTTTTTATCTTGAAGTCGAAGGGTTATGCCAGACTCTTACCGGCCAAAAACCCACGGTGTTCCTTCTCCCGATCCTTGGCCGGGGTCACGGGTTTCGCAGCTACATGCACCGCAACCCCGGCAGGCCTTGGTTAGCCAGCCCCTGGCAGACCTCTCCTTGGGGCCTTGCCCCACGTCCTCCTAAGAGGCGCGCACGGAACACATGCGCGCCGATCCCTACTTCCCTACTAATATTATAAATGCGAAAGTAAGTTTGTTTGTTTGTTACCTTTTCACGCCTAAACCACTGAACCGATCATCCTGAAATTTTGCATATATGTTGTCAGGTGTACAGAAACGGACATAGGGTACCTTTTATCTCGGAAAAAAGTACTGTTCCCGAGGAAAACAACAATAACGCTCATAGATGGCGCCACGTGTCGAATCACTTTTCGAATCACGATTGAATTATATTATTATAGAAACTTTAGTAGTGTGTTTAGAGTTTTTTAGAGCTTAATTAACGCGAGCCAAGCCGCGGGCAAAAGCTAAAAAGAAAATAGCCTATAAGTGGTACAATCACCAATTCACCTATTCTACGGTAGTGTCAATTCACCTATTCTACGGTAGTGTCAATTTAACGACTTGATTGGTGCAGTGGCTATCGAAACATGAGCTTTAGATTAAAGCGCCGTTTTAAGTATTCTATACTTATGTTGAAAAAAAGGTACGTAAAGGAAGGAATCATTCATTGTGGTGTCCATGCCTCTATCACAAGCGATTTTTTTCGAAACTTTTTAACTCACGAAGTTGAAAAAGATCGGCGATGGCTTAGTGGCGGCTAAAATAATTTCAGAGCGGCAAAGTTCTTTCTTAGTCCCCTCTGAAGTGAGGACCAGAACGCTGAAAGTCTGTCTTCAGAGCGGCTAAGTTATTTTACGCTTCCTTTATGAGGAGTGCCTTATTGCAGCCCAGACGACAGCGTCCTAGCTGTGTTTCAGTTCATAAAATTTAGTTAGTTTTATTATATTTCACTGTAAAAGAAACCACTTAAGTCTACACGTCAAAGCCTCAGAATTACAACATCAACCAGCCATTCTCCATAATAGCAACGCGTAACAGGTCCTCCCTAGCGTTGTAAAATTTATCACAAGTAATAAATGGTTAGGACTTTCACTAAAAAAAGAAATTTGGAAAAGGTCGAGCGAACACTCTGATTTATGAAGATCAGATTAAATATATGCTCATTCATGGTAGATGTACTTTCAGCTCGAGAACAGGCACATTAGGCCTTCTACAATATTGCTTGAAAAAAGATTAAGTGAATAAAAGATAAGAAATGTTTACTTGGAGATACGTTTCGGAGTTTTGAAGTTAAAGAATTATTTAAAGCCTAAACAAATTTGGTAGACTACGACACCTTTGAGGGTTTGTGTTTGACCCTCAGGTAAGCCTAAAGTTGAACTGGGATTTTTCTGCGAAATAAAAAGCCATTGTCGACTCCTAGGGAGACTATAATGAGAAGAAGAAAGAAAGAAAGAAATAGCATTTATTTTCACGTCCAAACGGACGCACACATACTTAAGAATAAAACATAATATTTCTTAAAATTAAAGTAAACCAGGTAGATTCTAAATAAACAAAAAAAATATTTTATGGAAATGGTCCAAAAAAATCCAGACTCGACTGGGACTAAATGGGTACCAGTAGTTTCATAATAAAAATATTAATTAACAAGTGTTTTTTACCAGTTTAAACAATATCAATAATAATAATATATTAACGATAATAATGACAGGATTACTGTAGTATTGATTACTATTCTGTGGATATAGTGAACATCTTCGTAGGTGTATCTGAACCACCAAATGGTTCGTTCCCAGCAGTATTGAAAAGTGCTTCTAGCTCTTAGTGCGCTACATTTGGACCATCAAAAGATAATGTTCAAATACTGAGTGCATGCCATTTGAAGAAACGATTTCTTATATAAAGTGTGCGTTACTGATTCCCTTGCATAATATTTGGTCCGTACAAAACGGTCTGTGTTGTGGCTCAAGGGAGGGGCTGAAGCGACAGAAAATATTTTCATTTATGGCACGAATAGAAACCGTGTTGTTTTCTCGTTATATCTGTGCGAATATCAATAATATCAAAGGACAATTTACTTGCTTTGACATACTGGGAAATTACAGCATATTTTTGGATTATAACTTCCGTGAGACACATTCATATTTATGATTAGCTACGGTCTACTCTCGTGCATTTTTCGGGATTGCCCGAGTAGTTTAATTTTATTTTTCACTAAAGATCAATGCAGGCAGCGGACAATCCCTAGCGGAGTTTTAATCCGCGAAAATAAACATAATTTTAGATCCATGAGTACGTTAGTGGAACCCATACTGTCTATTTTCGCGGACAAAATTGTCCGCCGCGTTTTTTTCACCCTGACTCGGAACTCACCTTTTTTGTGCGTATCCTTCTCTCGCGGTGTACATTGCTCTCTCATAACTAAGCCAAATCATAACTGTTTTAGTCAAATTTTTAAAGATATTTATTTTAAAAGAGTAACCATGGAGTTTCTTGCAGCTCTTCTCCGTAGGAAAGCACTAATTGGAACCGTGCACCTTAATTCGACGTTTCATAAGCGCTTGTAATGTGAAATAAAAACGTTTGATTTTGAAAGTAAAAATTCGGAGGATGTATGAAGGCTTTAATTTCAACCCGCTACATTTCATCCCTCGGCCCACACACTCAAAAGTTCAGTAAAATGGCTTAGTCAAATGGCCGGTGCACTAGACCCTGTATTCTCAGCAACAGCTCCGTTTCGGTGTCTCGTGAGCACATCTACATCGCAAAATGTTTTATAAAACCATTGAGATTTTATGGTAGAGACGCCATTTTGGAACGAATTGGGAATACTAATTTAGTTCTTAGTGTTATAGGGGTTGAAGGTCGGGGTGAAATGTATTTTTGAGAATTCTTTTAGATAAAGAAAATGTATATACATAGAAATGTCGTAAAGCTTAGTTTCTTTAGGGTTAGTATGGATACTATTTTATTTAAATATTTCTTTTGATTTTTTTTAAACAAACAAGCAACGACAAGCAGTAAGAGGCTGATTATGTTATGTTATGCATTTGTTAAATATGTTTCAGTTTATGAATTTTCAAATATTTCTTCTTTATCGAATTTCCTTAACATGTTTGAGTCATATCAGTCAAAACATAACAATTATGTTCTACGCTATGCATCCCTGAAAATGTTGAGTTGTAGGTACATGCTTTAAATTTTCGGGGATGTCCGACTAGTTTTGGACTCAACCACAATCTATATATGATCGCGAGTTTAACGCGAATTCAGTCAGAACTGAGTTTAACTCGCGTTCAGTTAGACTCCCGATAAATAATACGCATGAAAGTTATTTTAACTCAAATTCAAAAGCATATTACAATATACATCAAAGTTTATAAACCGGTCATTTTATATTTGTGACGTCTGTGTCAGACCCTGTTTTATTAGGTGCTAAACATAATTCAGCCGAAAAACGTACACTGCTGGATATAGGCATCCCCCAAAGGAGGGGGGGGATTTGCCCTAATCGCTACGCTTGGTAGGCGGGTTGGCGATCGCAGTATGGTTGTTAAAGTACTCAGAGAACGCTGCTGCCCATCCTCTAGAGAATTCGTTAGTCGCCTCTTACGACACCCACAAAAAGGGATGGGGTAATGCTATTCTCTAAGTCAACTATTAAGGCACTACGTGAGACAGGTGCTAAACAAATTGATTTAAATTTAATAATAATAAGTATCCAAAGTTCTAGCAGAGAAATTATTTTTTGGGGGTTCCCTACGTGACATCGAAACTCAATACATCGAATGTCGCAGTATCGAAAACGGTACATCGAAGGGTCACATAATCGATGGTACTCTACATCGATGGTACGCCACATCGAAAGTCTCGATATCGAAAGTTTACGATATCGAAGGTACGCTACATCGAATGTCGTTAAATCGAATGGTTACAGTATCGATTTTTCATCACAGCGAATTGCATATCGGTTAAAAATGTTTTTTTTTTAAAATTAATATTGTTTTCTTGTGTGTTTAATTTATTTTTACTCGGTGCAGTAACTACTGGATACAACAATCTTTAGATGCAATAACCCAACGATTTTACAACCAGTCAATGTTGCAACCAGTCACCAGTCCATGTTGTAACTAACCATACAATACTGTAAACATTCGATTTCACGACATTCGATGTGGCGTACCATCGATTATATGACCCTTCGATGTACCGTTTTCGATGCTGCGACATTCGATGTATTGAGTTTCGATGTCACGTAGGGAACCCTTTTCAAACAGCTCAATATAGGTTACGTGTGTTTCACTAATTATTATTAAATAAGTGAATTACACATAATCCTATGATTTAAGACCACCGTGTCAGCATCTTATATACATTACATAAATGTAAATATCTGTATTTTTGAAGCAATGAAACATCAATACCGGCGTTCATTGTGAAACGTATTTGCGCTTGTATCTCTGCTAATACGGTACGAGATACCGTGATATTAGTATTGATGGAATCAGCAAAATTAGTTCTTTAAATCTATTCCATTTGTTTTCAATATTAATTGAATTTTAAAATTAAATCCTTATAGTCAATTGTCAAAATTAGTGAGGTTAGAATAGTAACAAACTGACCGAATTCGGATATTGCTTTGCGCACTGCATCCGATCCGAATACGTGAAAATACGAATCTAGTCTAAAAAACTCGGACCGAATTCGGATATCGCTTACGCACTTATCCGATCTCTGATCCAAATTCAAACAATTCAGGGGCCATCTTTGGCATATCCATTTGGCGTCCGATTTGAATCCGAGATAATGCGAAAGCGTTCATACAAACAGTACTGCGGCTACTTCGGTCCGTCAATATTTCTTCCGAATTGGAAACTCACGGATCACGGAGAGAAATCGGATGACGGAAGTCGGATCTAGTGCGTAAACTACCATAAGGTATAACGGGCTGGTATCCGCAACTACACGTCTAAGCGCGTATTTTGCGTGATGGGTGGTAAGTATAATTACTCGATCCACCCTAACTCCTCGAAAAAGGCCAGCACACCCTTGATGTTACTGGTGATCTCTCAGAGAGTACCTGGGTTACCGAAGTACTTGGCCCTGTATGTGGCGACCTCAGGGCAGTTTAGTAGCACGTGAGCTGCCGTCTCGTCCTCCTCCATGCATGCTCTGCACAGTGGGCTGTCTGTAACTCCAATGACAAAGAGGTGTTTGTTAAATGAACCATGGCCAGTGATGGCTGCTGTGACTGTACGTAGCTGTTGCTTTGACAGCCGGAGGGCTTTTTTAGTGAGACGACCGTCAATGGCGGGAAGCGCCTCCTTGGCCTGCCTGCATTCGCCATGGTTAATCCATAAATCGTTGTGTTGGTCTCTGGTGCGTTTCCTTACCAGGGTGCGTAGATATCCGAAAGGGAGTGGTACTATGGGTTCGGGACCCACCGCATACATGCTCGATCCCCTTCTGGCGAGCTCATCTGTCCTTTACAAGGAAACTACCATGCAAATAGTTCTATGACTGCTTCGGAACGTATTTTCTCGGGTTTGGGTCGGATGCAGTGCGTAACCGTTCTATGTCGTCATTTTCTTTCTTACCCTCTGTTACCCATTTTAATATGGTATAGTCTAATATTACTTTACCTTTTTCTAGCAGGTTTATTTCCTCAGTTATGAGCTTTTAAAGCAAGATTGGCAGACACGAGTTGTTTGACGAGATTCACTTTAAAACGTAGATGCGCTCGACGTGTTTTTAATATCCTTTGCGTGTGTGTTGTTAGTATTTTCATCATGCTGTATAAAGAGGAAGATTTTGTTTGTTTATGAAAAATGTGTTTTTTTTGTGGAATCTTTTTTATGCGGCAACATCCTCTCGTGTTTTTTTATGCATATCTATGGCACAGTATCTTTCAAATGATATAAGTTTCATTCCCCTCCTTTTATAACACACTAGCTTTTGCCGGCGGCTTCGCTCACGTTAATTTAGAACTTAACAATCAACTCTTAACACACTACTAAAGATTCTAAGATAACAATAAAATTCAATGCATGAAAAGAGCCTCCACGAGTGGCGATACTTAAGTACGTCCGGCGCACCCTGGGCAGTCAGCCCCGCTACCAACCTTGCTGACTGGCTAATCTTTTCACCACAGCATTGAGCTATTTTCGTATAACTCGTGCTGACACGAGAGAAAAAAAGATAATTCAATCATGATTCGAAAGACACGTGGCGCCATCTATGAACGTTATTGTTGTTTTCCTCGGGAATCGTACTTTTTTTAGGGATGAAAGGTACCCTATGTCCGTTTCTGTACACCTGACAACGTATATGCAACATTTCAGGGTGATCGGTTCAGTGGTTTAGGCGTGAAAAGGTAACAAACAAACTTACTTTCGCATAGTTAGGAAAGCAATTATAACATGGTATAGTGTTTACGTAAAACCGCTGTTTAAAATGGAGCTAGCGACTAGAATAAAGAGAATAAAGTTGAGAGCTATTAAGTCTACCCCTTGTTTCTGAATGATATACCCCTACTATTTGCGCGGGAAGCGGTGCGAGTGGGTAGTGTACAGCCCCGGATTCATTGTAAACATTTGTTGCACAACCGTTGCTAAACACCAAAGTTTCTCAACATCAAAGTTTCTGGCAACAATGTTTACAGCCATACTTCCCGTCCACACGATCGTTTGCGTCAAAATGTTGCCCGAGGAAGTAGTGCTGTTGTGTTCTGTTCTATCTTTCTAAAAATAATCATCATCATCATATTCATTGCTCCACACTACTGCCATGTTTAAAACTCATTTACAAACACGTCCACACACGTCAACATTAATTGCTAAACTGATGTTGACGCTCGCCGGGCGTCAACTCTGCAACATGGCGTGATCGACTCCGCAACACAAGTGTTGCCCGCAATATGTTGTCAGCAACTCGGCAACATGTTTATGCAACCGTGTTGCTAAAGAAATGTTTACCATGAATACGAGGCTTACTACAAGCTGTTGCCTACTGTATCACTCGCATCTTAAGGAGTCTACACACCAAAGCCACCGACCCGCCAACACAGCCTGTCCAGTAGATTGTAGAGTGGACATGTTACTTAATGGAACGAATTTTGTGCATTTTCTTCAGACTGACTCTCTGTTTTAGAATTTTATTCTTGAATAGGAATTTACAATTAATATCTGTTTATATAATTTTATGATGTGTTTAGAAAGTAACCAGGATGTTATTTTTTAGATCGGTCCAATTGTGAAAACAGCTCAGATAAACAGTTAATTAGACAGATACAATTCATTTATAAAAAGCAATTTAATTCTTAATAATAAGAAAGAAAGAAAGAAAGAAAAATGCGTTTATTGGCATTATAGCAAAAAAACACCTTAAAACTAAAAAAAACAGATAATAATTAGTGTAATGCCAAAAAGGCCTCAGCTCAGCATAATGTCAGATGATAACACTAGGTGTACCACCTGACGCTGATTTTCAGCTGCAACCCACGAGTGCCATACGCTGGAATAATAAACATAAGAAATTGTAATAAAAATAAGTAAATAATAAATAGCCTCTTTGATTTTTGCGCAGTGGTAATTATTTTTCTTTACTATTTAGACATAGTTATAAGAGACGAACTACGGGACTGACTTGTTCAAATAAGGAACGGAAATCCGTTTAAAAAATAAAGACAAAAAAAGCCTTTGATCCGAATGTGCAGCAGCATGGCATCAAAATACAATATCATTCGAAAAATGCCCGAAAAATAACTATAATGCAATTTCTCATTAATGCAAATCCGAGTCAAATCCTCTATGGACTGCGATGTGATAACGGCTTACGAAGCCCCATGGAATCATGATTTATTCATCATTTTTCCATAACTAGTGTAAGGCCGCTTGTACACGCTAAGAAAAGTCGCCGGCCCTATGCAAGAATTCGTGTCGTTTCTACACACGAACTGTGTACTTCGGCGCTGATCAAGAAAAAAATCTTGCCTGCGCTAGACACGACGCGTGAACGTTGCTGCGGTGCGGTAGGGGGTGGGGTAGGGTAAGGTGGTTCAGAGTACGTGGGAAGCCGTCGCCTCCTTCTGCGAGGAGGTGATGGCGACCAAGGAGGGAGCGGAGATGGAGAGAGAGGCAGCTGCCACTCTCCCTTCCCGCGCAAGACGCACCGGGCGCCGGAGGGCGCGCGACGATCACCGGCCACCGTAGTGTGTGGCCTGCGGGCGGCGGGTTAGGGGACCCGTCGCCCGATCAGTAACTGGCCCGAGAAGGCGGCGCGCTGTGTTCCGTGCGCGCCTCTCAGAAGGACGTGGGGCAAGGCCCCACAGTAGGAGATGTCTGCCAGGGGCTGGCGGATCGAGGCCTGCCGGGGCCGCGGTGCATGCAGCTGCGAATCCCGCGACCCCGGCCAAGGGTCAGGAGAAGGAACACCGTGGGTTTTTAGCCGGTAAGAGTCCGGCTTACCCCTTCGCTTTCCCCGGGCGAAGGGCATCCATGAGAATTTTACCAAGAAAAAAAATAAGTGTCAGTTTGTTTGTATACGTTTCTTTGCGTGGACATAGACACACGACTGCCCGAAAACAATCTTAACGTTTACGCATTCCTATTCGTCTTGTCTGCAGTAGACACGAGAAGTTTTCGTGGCTATATCCGACAAAATTCTTGTCGTGTACATGATAAATTGGTCCTATCTGCAGCAGACACGGTGAAAGGACAGTGACAAAATGGACCAAAAAGTAAAGTAGCCGGCCAAAGAAAATTATGCATATATTATGATAGTACATGAATACCTAAACATTTATTTAATATGACGTCATTCTTCTACGTCTGATATCTGAGTCACTACATAAGATTAAAATGTTCGATCTTATTGAAAAAATTAAAGAATTTAAGCGTTAGTATATTGACTAACAGTACCTACATAGTATCTTAATGTTTGCAAGTAAAATAGATATGCTATGTATATGTACTATCATAATATGTATTGTATATACTTTTCTTTGGCCGGCTACTTTGGATTTTGATCCAAAAATGTATGAAGCTTGTCAGGTCTCCTTTCTTAGCGTGTACAAGCGGCCTAAGCTGGACCTCGTTCCGTAATGGCCACCGTACAGTTCGACTTATCTGCGTTCTTACGGTCAAGTATTAGATGGTTGACCGTCCTTAACATATCGAAACCTCTTTATGCTTCGGAGGGCACTTTAAGCAACCCCTCCCGGTTTTGAAGAGAAAATCTATGGCAGTCTTTATTGAAAATGTTGAGAAGTACCTGAATACAGGACTGGCCGTATGATACTGGTATCACCTCAAATTGTGTTGTGATGAAAATACAGTTGCGTCGTGTACAAAACTGGTATTTTGGACGTAATTACCATGTTTTATTTTTTATTCTTTGAATTGGTCGCATTTTACCCTAACCACACTTAACGGTAAGCGTAGACGGAGTCTAAGGCTGCGTTCACACATGCGCGATTTTTTTCGGCACGAGAGCGCGCACGCGCCTCTTTCGAGTCGCTCCCTTCTCAGTAAGTATTTTGGAATCTAATAGTTAGTCCCTTGGGTTAACGTAAATTTTTTATCCATGTAAAGTACACGCGCACGCTCAGCGCCCGAATAGCTATCGCGTAGTACACGCGTCGCAATCTCGCAGCACCCGCTCCGCCTCACCCTCCCGGCTAGGATGGCAAATGCAATTTGAGATCTATTGATGTGTTATAAGACTCAAATTATCTGCAACAAATTTCAAAGCTAGTTAGACGTGGGTGCTGACACGCGTGGCGTGCGCTTAGCGGGCGCGTGTCAACTGAACGCGCTCTTAAATGGAGCACACGAATCCAAGTAACAAATATATAGAAAGAAGAAAGAAATAAAAAGCATTTATTATGTAAGAGGATTCTCCTATACCCCTCTAGCTCTTACATACATACACACGACAGAACACAGTAAACTGCTTGGCTTCCATTGGTAGCCAGGCGGACCATATAGATCCTACTACCAAGCGTATTGTAGAATCTCACAAAAGTTCTTTCAGTGTTTATAGTCCGTTAAGTCCCTAGCTAGGTCCTTAAATTTTTGGTCCTTCGAGCCGAACCTAATCCTAGAGCATAATTTTTCTAGGACCAAACTAATGGTAGGGGCGGCGAGTGAAATAATTATGATCTCGCTCTACAGCGTGAAGTATACTTAATGGGATTGGCTGAATCTTACGTAACTATCCTATTTTCTGTTCAAAATAAGATACTCGTTTCTTGTTAGTTCTCGGTGCAGTACTTTGTAGGAAACTGCTTTGTAATTTTGTTGTTTATTCGTTCGTTATCGCTTAGTGTTACGAGGCGAAAATTTTAAAATGGAATTTTTATCTTTAAAGTGTGTTGAACTTTATCCCAGGTCTAGAGGTCGCAAGCGCGACTTCTGAACGTAAGGTCCTGTTGGCTAATTCACGTAATTAAATGACGCGCCGATCAAGTCGCAGTGAAGCTGCAGTAAAGTTCCTTTCTTCCTTTCCCTTCCTTTTTTAACCGACTTCATAAAGAAAGAGGTTCTCAATTCGTCCGAATCTTGTTTTTTTTTGTGTGTTCTTACGCTATATCTCCGCCAATTATGAATGGAGTTAGCGCTTTTTGAAAAAATCTACAAAAACAAAAAATTTAATACTTAGATGACGTTTTGGTTTGCGGTTTCCTTCAACAATAGTTTTGATGAGGACTTTCAATCTCTGTTTTAACTGTCATCACAGAAACATTAGCCAAGAACAAAGAAGATTGTATGTATTTGTAAGGAGCCGTCATTATAATTATCCATTAATATCTATTCTTAAAGAAAACTACCTAGTTGTTGGAAAGATTACGCAACCGTGTCATTTAAATTTGTTGTCTTATACGATGTAATTTATGGCATCTAAACGTATTTAATAAATAACTTTAAATAAAAGTAAAAACCGACTTCAAAAAAAAAACTAAAAAGAGTAAAATAATTACCATAATATAAAATTAACAGTTTCAGAAGTCGGTGCAATTCTATACTGAAACAAATACCTAAAAGCCACCCTACCCTACACTTTTGAAACTGTTAATTTTATATTATGGTAATTATTTTACTCTTTTTACTTTTTTTTTGTGTCGCTTTTTACTTATATTTAAAGTTATTTATTTAAATCGTTGCCCCGCACTAGGATTTCTCCTGTACCTATAGTTGGTTCGTTTACAGACACAAATCTGCACATGCACAAACGTCCAGACCTGGAACAACTATCTGTAGACCATACAAATATTTGTTTAGTGCGGGAATCAAACCACGACCTGTAGCGTAGAAGTCAATCGCTCAGCCACTGCACCAAACGTGGCGTTCTTAAAAATTCGTATGTTGCTCAAACGTGTTCAAACATCAACCGTAACATTAATGTACTCATCGCGGCAATCGCGGTAAAGTTCCCGGCAAATAACTTGAACCATCATGGCGCCGACTGCGCAGGTCCCCCCCCCCGCCTTTTTATGATGCATTGTAGCTGCAATAGACCATGGTCTCAACAACGTTCGTTCTAAAGTCCGTTTTTTAATCCCGGAGACTTAAATTGACAGGTACAAATGTAGCTACACAACTAACTTCAGACTCGCCAAGACAAGATACGTCAGCCGTATTGTATGTTGGAATGATTTTTGG
This sequence comes from Amphipyra tragopoginis, assembly GCA_905220435.1. Classification (NCBI taxonomy): domain Eukaryota; kingdom Metazoa; phylum Arthropoda; class Insecta; order Lepidoptera; family Noctuidae; genus Amphipyra; species Amphipyra tragopoginis. The sequence goes on from HG992017.1 coordinate 5,152,089, forward strand.
ACGTTGCGAATGAAGTCGAGCGACGAGCTATTATGTAATAAGGAACCCAGCGCAGAATACTTCCTTTTATAATAAAAACATCTACTTTGTTTTTTCATTACACCTAGAATGTAATAATTTTAAATTAGTCTACTAGGTATCGCGCCAAGTCCACGTGGAACACTGACACGTGTCGATGTTATCCTAGCAAATTTAAACTTTTTCCATTGGTGTGATAACTTTAGTTTTTGCTTTTCTGTTGTCCACGTGTAGCATAGTTCATTACTTTCCCTCGCTGGCCAGTTGTTGGTTGGCGGACTTATCAACCAGAACTTTTTTCAGGGTGTCCTCTGGTTTTTTCTTTGGAGCATTCCATTGCGCGCATCAATTTGAATAGCATTAATTCGAATTTCATCAATAGAAATAGAGAAAGGAATACTGTTTAGACCCGTCTGGTTGGAGGGGTTCTCTGTTGTAATATCGAAATATTATTAGCCGATTTTTATCTGGCCGACAACCTTTCGCCACTTTTCATTTTGCCGAATAATTAAAACGCCGAATGATTAAAGTCCCTAATTATGTTTTGTAACTTTTTGTTACGCCGACTAGTCTGCTGGCCACTGTTTCATTCATCAACTGTATTACGGGCCTCTTTACACTTGTTAGATGGCTCATTTTCCCATCATGCAAGCAAGAAAGCAAGTAAGCAAGCAAATGTTTCTAGGTTTGCGCTACCAGAAGACTCGCTTTGACGCCCCTTCGCTTTGCTCGCACACTCGACCAGCGCTACGCTTGGGAGGTCGCCGAGTCGCTTCGCTCGCCACCTGCCCACTTGCTGTGCTTCGGCCTCGTGCACTCGTTTCACTCAGGACCTCCTTTGCGAGCTTCTGGCTCCACACTTTTAAATAACACTAGGGGTAGGACAGAGTCTGACCACGTGTAGTCGGAGTGCGCTGAGTCGGATTAAATTTACATTCCGTTGTGTAAAAATAATGTTGTGCGAATACTTATTTGGCGAATTAAACAATAGCCAAATATGTATTCGACTAAAACGAAATTTCTGAATGATTTTTTGGCCAAATAATTATGGTGGCTAATAATCATTCGGCGAAATCAAATTAGGCTAAAAATTGTTTCGGCAAAGATTACATCGGCGAATCGTTGTCGGCGTAATGAAATTCGATATAAAATACTTCGGAAAAAACACGGGTACCCGGTTGGAGGATCTACCTTTTTCGTTGGATGAACACCATACCTCGTTCCACCACATTGGTGACCCTACCGTGATAGATGTAGCTACAGTGTGATTCGAATTGATGCTAGGTATTCAAATTGGAGTGCTAAATAGAATGCCTCTTTTCGTTGTCCTTACGATGTTTTCCTTCATCGCTAACGCAAGTGATAATCAAATTCGGAATTCGGAAAGTCAAAGATGTGAGCCGGAATAATTATTCTTCCTCCTAGTCTTTTCCTACCTGTGTTGGGATCAGCTTCTGGTCTAACCAGATGCGGCCTACCAGTATTTTACACGGAGCGACTGCCATCAGACCTCAACCCAGCTACTAGGCAATGCCGATATCCTTTCTTTAGGCCGGTTATCAGACTTTCGGGTTTCTGACTACCCGTAACGACTGTCATAGGTATTCGTTTGACACCACGGATTAATTTATTCAAACACAATAATTGAAATAACTTTTCAAACACTGAATATCGTAGAACATACATGGGTTTAAATCGATAGGTATTGAGGTCATACATCACCAGCCTTCCGTTGATCCACCCCCCCTGTTGCACCATGTATATCATGTTATCGAAATAGGTAAATGCAAATGTAATAGCAATAACGCAAACATCCCAACCACAAATATTCGATTATGATTTTAATACATACGTTGAAATTTTGCTATTCCGTGCTTCACAATTGTTTATTTAAGAAAAGATTTGATAGTCCCCGGTTGGTGCCCCATCCCATTTTAGATTAAAGTTCTCAAAAGGGCCTCTGCGCGTTGGACCTGTGTCCCCGTATGCTTTCCAAAGGTCCGGACATCTTCCGCACGGAAGATCAGCCGTGGTTCATAAGAGATAATAGATTACGTACAATATTAAAATAATACTAAGTAATTATCCAGAACCTTTCGGCCCCATCGGCCATCCGTTCTGCGAGAAATGTGCCCCGCCCACTGCCACTTAAGTTTGGCAATTCTTCGAGCTATGTCGGTGACCTTGGTTCTCCTGCGGATCTCATCATTTCTGATATGATCACGCAGGGTAACTCCGAGCATAGCCCTCTCCATTGCCCTTTGGGTGACCTTGAGCCTTCTTATGAGGCCCATTGTGAGCGATTATAAAGTTATACATATTACGTGTGTGTAGAATAATCAATTTCATATTGTTAATAAATAAATGCCAACAAATAAATTGCACTTTCATCTGAAATGATAAATAAGTTATCCGGTGTCTTCCTGACAGCTTCTTGACAAACGCAGCGGGTCGAGTTTGTCAACCTTCCGATTGTAAATCGAGTTGATTTATTTGTCGTTCAGGTCAGGTGGCTGAGGGGACCTCCCACTGTTTTGACAACGGCTTTTCCGGATATCATGCCTGTTTTATTGAGGATTTGACCGATCGATGACTGTTGGAGTGACTCTTTAGGGCCGATAGCTTTTTGATCGCTGTTGGTCAGAATATACAGGGTGTAAAAAGACTCATCACATAGCCGAAATCTACGCACTCTGTACATAAAACTAAATTACATTGACCAAAAATAATTGCTGGGAAACGACTTTTATTTTTAGGCATAAAAAAACGCTGTTTTTTGTAGCGCTTTGAAATACTTGCAAACAACATAAGTAGTGCAAGTATCTGTATTTGTATAGAAAACACGCATAGTGCAACACACTGAAAACGCATTTACGCGGAGTGTTTTCAGTGTGTTGCACTATGCGTGTTTTCTATACAAATACAGATACTTGCAAACAGCATAAGAACACGCACTCCCGCGCTACGCTGCGTGATGCGGTGCAGTGTGCGAATCGCCAAAGGTACTCAAGGAATTTTTTTTAGGCTCTTCTCCATAGGAAATTTTCTTTTTTTTTCCATGGAAAATCCTCATGGATGCCCTTCGCCCGGGGAAGGCGAAGAGGTATGCCGGACTCTTACCGGCTAAAAACCCACGGTGTTCCTTCTTCTGACTCTTGGCCGGGGTCGCGGGATTCGCAGCTGCATGCACCGCAACCCCGGCAGGCCTCGGTCCGCCAGCCTCTGGCGGAGCTCTACTTCTGTGGGGCCTTGCCCCACGTCCTCCGGAGAGGCGCGCACGGAACACTGCGCGCCGCTTCTCCATAGGACCTACTTTTTGGAACTGTGCAACTAAATTGTCGTGACGTTTCCTAAGTGCATGTACTGTGCCTATTCAAAATAAAACACTTTGAATTTGAAAGACATTTTTTATTGTGATTCTATGTATTCGAAGAGCTAATCACAATTGCAATGACAATTTTCAAAATGTTTTTCCTTTTATTCGACGTTTATTAGTAGGATAGCTAGTCTTCTCGTTAAACAAACAAGTCTATCGCAAATAAATTCCTAAGTTTATTATGTATCCTATTCTATGCCAAAGACCATATTGAAGTTAAAATTATAAGTTATCTCTGTTAGTTTACTACTTAACGTAAACGTCAAATAAAAACGTTAGCCGCACGCTCACAATATCGCATAAACTGCAAACTGTACATGACTATGTTTCATAAATATAATATATTGAATGTGTACAGGGACGGACTTACCGTAGTTCGTATATTAGGTATGTATATTTGAGTTTTTCTAATTAATGATTCTTATTTTAGTTTTTCAATTTCATCCACTGTGCAAATACGAAGTACAAGGCTTGTAGATTGCTTTGTTTGCATTCAAAGAGTTATACAAGCTTAGTTTTAAGTATATACTCAACCTGAAACTATTTTGTTCAGAGTCACTTGGAGAATCGATTGACATATTTTTTAACTCCATATTTTTCTTTTTTCATTTATTTCTGTTTTGTTTCAGTAGGTTTCTACCGATAACAGTGGACGGGAATAGACACATTGAGGCTTGATACGGTCCGCTCGGTCAGTTTCCGTGTATTAAACAACCCCTGCATAGCACATCTCACACATTTCATACTCTACCGGGGAACTTAATGCAACATAAACTAAGGTGTAAATTAGAGATTTATTAAAAAAAATACATACTCCGGTAATTCTGATTAACATCTTGTTGGGGTGTCTCGGTTTTTGTATATACTAAAAAAAAGTGTTACATTTTTATGCAGTAGAAAATCATCATTCTCCTGCCCTTATCCCAATTTATTTGGGGTCGGCGCAACATGTCTTTTTCTTCCATACTTCTCTATTAGTCGTCATCTCGGTAGTCACCCCCTTTCTAACCATATCATCATTCACACATTCCATCCATCGTTTCTTTGGTCTTCCTCTACTCTTATAGCCATCGACATTCATACTCAAAACTCTCCTCACTACATTTTCCTCATTTCTCCGTAACACGTGCCCATACCATGATAACCGATTTCCACACAACTTTTCACACTATGCAGTAGAAAATACTAAATAAAATACACTAAAATCTTTTTTTCTGTTGTCATCTCAGTAGTACCTTTTACCGTCAATATTTTATATCGTAAACCATCACGCTGATAATATATTCATGTCATATGCAGTATATTCAGTGCCACTCGACACGTAGGAGCAATAAAGTCGTGAATCAAGTACCTATTATGAATGTTAAACATTTGACTTAGGGACTAGATACACTTCTTCATCTTCTTTCATGTCGGTACGAGCTATATGAGAATAGCTTGCCGTGGTTAAAAGATTAGCCAGTCAGCAAGGTTTTTTTTTTAAATTCTCCTTTATTTTTAAGGGACTTTTGTACACATTATGTGACGATGTCAATCCCATTGTACTTTTACAAAATATCACCAACTTAAAAACTTATCATTTAACACAAAAATGTATGAACTTAACATAATTTTCTATCTAATAAAAAGGTTAATAAAATTTGCGCAGCTTCAGATGTAGGCTTTGCTAAAAGGCTATGAAATATTCCAACATCCATTGACGACAATTTCTTGGAATCGAGAAGTTCCTTTCGTTTATTTGTATATCGGACACATTCCACCAACACATGCTGTGCATCCTCTGTTCTACCACACACCTCACAGTTAGGTGAGTCCTAACTCACTTAGTGGTGAGTCAGCAAGGTTGGTAGCGGGGCTGACTGCCCAGGGTGCGCCGGACAAACTTAAGTATCTTGTCAGCATCAATTCGTCTTACACTCAAAGAAAATGGTAATTTTGAATGAAGATGCGTTCGCAAGGTTTCAGTCTTTCACATCAATTCACGTTTCGAATCAAACTGAGGTAACGCGTGTAGCTAATTCTTCCGGACGCTGACGCATGCTGGTGAATGCAGCTGATTCGGAATCGAGCAAATCGCATACATATCACTGAAGAGGCGTGAACGTGTTTAAGCATGCTTATGCAGGTCTTCTTCTATCGTGTCGGCACGGAATATACAAGAATAGCCTGATGCCGTGGTGAAGAGATAAGCCAGTCACAAGGATGGTAGCGAGGCTGACTGCCCAGGGTGCGCCGGACGTACTGAAGTATCGTCACTCGTGGAGGCTCTTTCCATGCACCCCATGCAGGTGAAAGCACACAATTGTAATTTATGCGCGTTAGTGTATCTAAAACCATCCAGCCTCTTGCGAATTGATGTGATTAGGCCCTTAGTAGCAGGTAATATGGTGACAGTAAGCACAGTACAGTTTGTCTTTGAAAATATTGGGAAAATAATAGTTGATTTCTGAAATAAAAGCATTTTTTTACTCGTGATAGTAAGAATCTTTTAACGCAAAAAATATTCAGGACAAAACAAAAATAGTAATTATCAAAAATTTAATTAGTTAATAGGTAGTATTTCTCGAGAAGTAGAAATCTTAGAGTGAAAAAAAAATAAATCTATAGAAACTTTAGTACTGTGATAAGAGTTGATTGATTGTCAATTTCTAAATAAACGCGAGCAAAATCGCTGGCAAAAACTAGTGAATGTATAAACCAAACAAAGTTCTAATTGTCTTTTTAATATTGTCCACTTTGGTTAGCTCATTAACCTAACGTGTAATCTTTCCGGCATCTGCGAATGTATTACGTTGAGATGTTCCGCTAAATAAATCTACAATTTCTATTTCAATCCGGGTTTATTTTACTTCAAACCCTGTTTTTTTTTTCTATGACGTGGTTCGATTGTTTATTTAATAGAAAAACACCTGACCTGAAAACCATACCTCAGACTTAAAACCACTAGACAAATACGACGATTTACAAATAAATACTTTCCTCACAAAATTCCCCAAAAAAAGAAATGCGACCTTAAATATCTTTTACCAAATCCGGCCCCTCAATATATAAGACTCGCAATCGGCCCAATCGGCCGATATAAATAAAGTTAAGACAAAACAAAAGAGACACTTGATAGGATTAATGTTGCCGATTCGAGTCCCGACTGCGTTTAAATACAATATACAATATATTGTGGGTATTTGTATATAAAAATATGTGTGCTACGTATATTTTATTGATCTTTTATTTCCGTACTGGATTGGGTAAGAGTAATATATTTATGGAGTAAGTGAGTATGAAAGAAAAAATGCTTTTGATGTTGCAGTAACTCCGTGTAAAATACTGGTATTCAGCTGCATCTGGTTAGACTGGAAGCTAGCTGACCACAGCATAGTTGGGAAAAGGCTAGACAGAATGATGTAGGCACATATACACGGTGTCCCTGGAAGTATGGATCAAATCGAATATGGGCGTGGGCAAGGTCATTTCAAAACTTGTAATAGTAAAAACTTGAGTAGGTAAAATTTTTGCCAGAGCAAAAACGCCTTTGCCGGAAATGGTTTTTCTTACTGAACACATGTTTTCTAGCTGCGTAAAAGTATTACCACAAGAAAGGCCTACGGTACGCCAAAGTCCTGAAAAAAAAATGATAGCTCTGATAGTTTTTTTTTGTTTTTTTTTTTCTATGCGAAGTGATTGAAAGAAAAACAGTAATTGGTCATAACTTTTGAACCATAAAAAATTGCACCGACATTCTCAGGCTTAAAAAGTTTGGAAATGACATTGCCCACGCCCCTATTCGATTTGATTCATACTTCCAGAGACACTCTGTATAGAAATTCTGTCAAAAGACCATATAAAATTTCGAGATAAGAGTTATTCAACGATTGTGAAACAGTTCGTTAGCCTTACAATAATTCTGATAGGTTGAACTAAATAGACACGTCAATTGGACTGGAGGTAAGATTTTCATGTTTCATGGAATTCCTGGTGTTTTAATCAAGTAGATTATTTGACAGAGAAATTGATTACTAGATAATAAAGTAGGTCACAATTTTCCGTTGGTCCCAGGAGCCATACGAATACCTACGAATGACAGTCATTAGAGCGGTTACGCACTGTGTCCGATCCGAATCCGTGTAAATACATTCCGAAGTAGCCATATTACTGTTTGTATGGTAGTTTACGCACTAGATCCGACTTCCGTCATCTGATTTCTGTCCTTCATCCGTGAGTCTCCAATTCGGAAGAAATATTGAAGGACCGAAGTAGCCGTAGCACTGTTTGCATGAACGTTTTCGCATTAGGTACCTCGGATTCAAATCGGACATATGCCAAAGATGGCCCCTGAATTGCTTGGATTTAGATCAGAGATCAGATTAGTGCGTAAGCAATATCCGAATTCGGTCCGAGATTTTTAGACTCCAGATCCGTATTTTCACGGATCTGGATCGGATGCAGTGCGTAATCGCTCTTACGGGTAGTCAGAAGCCCGAAAGTCTCACAACCGGTCTAACCTTAGGATATCGTCATTGTCCAGTAACCAGGTTGCGGAGGTCTGATGGCAGTCACTCCGTGTAAAATATTGGTATTCTGCCACATCCAAGAATAACTTCAAACTTTCTCAAGTTCACCTTGTATCTTTTACAGTTAGCTCATTAAAAACCGATTGTTTCTCAACAAAAATCAATCACGTAGATCAAAACCCTTCACATAACTGCACGCCTTAATTACTAAAGTCCAGATCACATCCGATACACCAGCATCGGTTAATTTTGATGATCCGATCTACACTGTAATTTATTAAAGAAAGGTCTTGGTAATTTTTAAGGTAATCGATGCGAATTCTGCATTCCGTTAGTTAATCGATTCTCGATGCGATGGACGGATCGAGATTAAGAATCGGAGTATCGGGTTCCGTCATCGTGGTTTTTGTTACACCGAAGCGTAATGTGTGTGCTTTTTTTAATAGATTTTTGTATTATATTAAAGACTAGAGGTCACTCGTGGCTACGCTCGCGTGGATGTCGTTGATAATATAATTCAATCATGATTCGAAAGACACGTGGCACCATCTATTATCATAACAACGTTATTGTTGTTTTCCTCGGGAACAGTACTTTTTTTTCGGGATAAAAGGTACTCCATGTCCGTTTCTGTACACCTGACAACGTATATGAAAAATTTCAGCATGATCGGTTCAGTAGTTTAGGCGTGAAAAGGTAACAAACAAACAAACTTACTTTCGTATTTATAATATTTAGTTAGGATTGAGCGATAAATATAAATAAATCAGCTTATACTGTCCCACTGCTGGGCAAAGGCCTCTTCTCATACAGAGAAGGAACGAGTATTTATCATCACGCTTGCTCACTGCGGGTTGGCGATTTCAGACCATTAAGTCGAGGTTTCCTCACGATGTTTTCCTTCACCGTTGAGCATTATATTGCATTTATTTGAGTGAGGTCAGAAAAATAATAATTAAAATTATAAATTAATGCCCTAACTCAAATTTTATAATCTGTGTTTACTTTTTAATTATTATGTTATGATTATGACCGTGATTATATTGAATATGAAAAATTACTACTAAACGTATAAAACCAAAATAAGTTTCATATTTCACACACGCTAAGTAAAGTTAACAGTAAATGTAATGAGTTAAAATGTCTATAATTACTGTAAAATAACAATAAACATAAAAATAAATTGTGATATAAAATACACTTTGTGAAATTACTTAGAATTTACGACTTAAATAATAGTTATTAAGGGCACTTAAGTTACAGTTCATCTATTTTTAATGATAATAAATAAAGGGGAGTAAGTTATTAATAGAATTGGCCGACGCAATTTTTAGTAAAACTTTTACAAAATAAGTTATAATTAGATTTTGTTTTAGGTTTCGTGTTTTTCGATAAATATGTTAATTAATTCCTGACATGTTTGCCTTTTCACATGCCAAACATGTCGAGACAAAAATATTTCATGTTAAAATCTTGCATGCAATGTCTCGTGTGTGTGAGTGACTTAAAGAATAAAACTACCCCATCTCTTCCAGTGGGTGTCGTTAGAGGCGACTAAGGGATTCTCTAGAGGATGGGCAGCAGCGTTCTCTGAGTACTTTAACAACCATACTGCGATCGCCAACCCGCTTGCCAAAGCGTGGCGATTATGGCACCCCCCCACCTTTTGGGGGAGGCCTATGTCCAGCAGTGGACGTGTTTCGGCTGAATGATGATGATAGCATGCAATTGTATATATACACATGTTTAAGCAAATACAGTTATCTTATCTTAATTTCAGTTATTATTTATTGTCAATTCGGTCGTTTCATTTCTATAAATTGATAAACTTTATTTAAACTTTTGTGCTTTAACAGACACAAATCTTGATATGCACAGACACCCAGATCCGGAACAACTATCTATAGACCATTCAATTATTTGTTCCGTGCTGTAATCGAACCCATGACCCGTAACGCAGAAGCCAGCTCAGCCACTGCACCAAAACGTGTCGTCTATGATAATTCTATAATTTGATAAACTTCTTAATAATTATGATGATAACCGCTCACACGTTTGTTGCCCCCTTCGCCTATGTACTGGCGGCTTTTCAGGGGGCCCAGCTAGTGAGCTGGCGAGTCACCATCTGCCAATGTATTTCAAATTTAAGCTTGAAAGGTAGACGCCGTTTTCTTCCGGCAATAGAAGTTATCCAGTCCACTTAACACCCCTTCTCATAGACCAGATATTTTTCACCACAATTTACAATACGAGTAGTCTTGCACCCACCTGTGACGGTCCATGACTGTACACCAATAGTGCAGCCGCGGATAGTCCCCGGTTGGTGCCCCACCCCATTTTAGATTAAAGTTTTCAAAGGGGCCTCTGCGCGTTGGACCTGTGTCGCCCGTATGCCTGCAATTTACTAGGCAAAACTTAAACCCCTATTACAAAAGGTGGTTTAAACCGAGATTAAGATAAACCCATTTTTAAAATATACCCATCACTTTCTAACGTAACATAACAAAAAGAGACGGGCTATTTTAAACCAGACTTTTTCTTAGACCATCGTCACTACATAGTATAAGACAAAGTCGCTTCCCGCTGTCTGTCCCTATATATGCTTAGATCTTTAAAACTACGCAACGGATTTTGATGCGGTTTTCTTTAATAGATAGAGTGATTCAAGAGGAAGGTTTACATGTATAATACATGCATAATATAGTACCCGTGCGAATCCGGGACGGGTCGCTAGTTTGTGATAAGGGGGATAGTTTAAAACAAAAGAAAAATTTCTTCCGATTCGTAACGGTGTAACAGAAAGCCAACATCGACAAAGTATCAGGTTCTCAGTTCTTTTATTCTGATCCTGACTCGAACGGCGTCTTTTTTTAATTCGAGATGGTCGTTACCGATGTTAAGTTTCCGATGAAATTTCATTCGTCTCGATATTTTTGCGAAGTTGTTTGCATATCTATCGATACTCGATTACTCGGTACACGGTAATTGTTGGGCGAGCATCTTGGTTAGCGATCGATGAAAGTTTTTGGGAAATTATCGAGATTTTATTGTGATGGCGTGAATATGCATGGCTCTTGTTTTCTTTCACATTACCGACTTATTAATTTAGTTAGCACGTGTAGTACTATGTTGTCGCAGATAAAAGTCTGCAAGATTAATAAAAAAAAAAACGGCCAAGTGCGAGTCGGACTCGCGCACACATTATCTATAAAAACGGCAAAAAAATCACGTTTATTGTATGGGACCCCCTTAAATATTTATTTTATTCTGTTGTTTAGTATTGGTTGTTATAGCGGCAACAGAAATACGTCATCTGTGAAAATTTCAACTGTCTAACTATCACGGTTCCTGAGATACAGCCTGGTGACAGATGGACAGACGGACAGCGGAGTCGTAGTAATAAGGTCCCGTTTTACCCTTTGGGTACGAAACCTTAAAAATGACGATGGCGAGAGACCAGTTGGCATGTCATTGATGCCATGGAAGATGGGTAGGCCTCTGGTATGGGACGCAACGTGTGTCGCTACCCTTGCGCCATCCCATCTTCCTAGCTCGGCAGGCTGTGCTGGTGCTGCTGCTGCAACCGCGGAGGCTCTCAAGCGGCGAAAATGTAATAACTTTATTAGTAATTATATTTTCGAGCCGTTTGGAGTTGAAATACTCGGGTCGTGGGGCCCGAGTGCAAAACTTCTAAACCAGAGATGTTGCAAGGCGGCTGGTCGATGCTTCCCGTGACCTGAAGGCTGGCCTCTACTTTGGTCAAAGGATTAGCATTGCCATACAACGTGACAATGCTGCCAGCCTTCTGGGCACGTTACCAGTCCACAGCGATGCGGAGGAATATTTTGATGCCCTATTTTATTTAATTAACAGTTTTATCTATATAAATAAAAAGAAAAGTCCTGACTGACTGATTGACTGACTCATCAATGCCCAGCCCAAACCCTTGGACCTAGGAAGCTGAAATTTTGCACAAAGGTTCCCTTTATAATGTACACAAGGAACAAGGAAGGATTTTTCGAAATTCAACCCATAAGGGAGTTAAATAGGGGATGAAAGTTTGTATGGAAAAACGTCACTTAACGGGTTCAAATTTCACGCAAGCGAAGCTGCGGGCAAAAGCTAGTTAGGATATATTTTTCTTCATTTGTATATAATTTGCAAAATACATTATTAACCGCAACTAATCTTATTATTTTTAATTGTTTCAGGTACGACTACAATTCCACAATAAGTCTTGAAGTATTTGTAAGTAAATACAATAATGGACTCGCTGAACCGTCAGCAGTTAACCCTTGAAACATTTAATACAAGTACTTTTAATTATTAGGGATCAGAGCTTCTTCAAACTTTAGCTTTATTAGTGTCTACGGTTAACTTAACTGTAAAAGATCTTTTGTGGTGTAGTATATTACTTAGTTTGAGTTACTGAGTATTATTTACGCAGTGTACAGGGTGGTAATTTGAGATGGGGTATGAAGGGCAGCTACATTAACCATGTTTTTAAGGTTCCGTACCCCAAGGGTAAAACGGGACCCTATTACCAAGACTCCGCTGTCCGTCCGTCCGTCTGTCACCATGCTATATCTCATGAACCGTGATAGACAATTGAAATTTTGACAGATGATGTATTTCTATTGCCTCTATAACAACAAATACTAGAAAACAGAATAAAATAAGTATTTAAGAGGGCTCCCATACAACAAACATGGTTTTTTTGCCGTTTTTATAGATAATTGGTACGGAACCCTTCGTGCGTGTGTCCGACTCGCACTTGACCGGTTTTTTTCTAAATCTGTGAATCATCATCATCATCTGCCTAGCCTTTTCCCAACTATGTTGGGGTCGGCTTCCAGTCGAACCGGATGCAGCTGAATATCAGTATTTTACATGGAGCGACTGCCTATCAGACCTCCACAACCCAGTAACTGGGTAATACGATACTCTTGGTAAGACTGGTTGTCAGACTTTCTGGCTTCTGACCAACAGTAACGACTGTCAAAGATCTACAAATGACAGCCGGGACCAACGGCTTTACGTGCTTTCCGAGGCACGGAGGAAACTCGCTATGGTAAATGGTCACCCATCCACAGACCAACCTCGGCAAGCGTGGCTTAACCCGGAAGATCGGTCTATGCGGCTGTAATTATTTAGCCACAAACTCCTCTTTTCTAAATCTGTGAATGTAGATAGAAATTATTCCAAAAGCTAGGGTTGGTCTTCTAAGAGCGTTTTCCTGCCCTTTATATCCATCTCGAATTACCATGCTGTATAGTTTATTGCAAAGCGATCATTGTCTAGCGGTGGAACTGTGGCTTTCCATGCAGAAGGGTTTCAGTTCAGCTTCTTAGATTAAGAAGAGTTTAGACCTTAGTCCATCACATCGTCTGGCAACGTTTTAGAGCCCTCTCATGTGGACAGGTTTCTTCACCATGTTTCTTTTCACCATTAACGCAATAATCAATCCGCTCATGAATGGCTCATGAATTTGTTTGCTCAACAAAATGTATGGAACCGCTGATTTTTGAATTTATCCCACAGTAAAACCTTTTTTTTTCTTTCGGCACTTCTCTTATTGTGTCTTTCAACGCCTCATAGGTACATACCTACCTCCTAACATGTCGATATCAGGGAACCGCTATACAATTTAACCAGCACAGACACCAACAACAGAGGAATAAATATCGCTTCCAATCATAAAAGTTGTACAAGATGATGAACAGAGTTTGAGGTTTTCGTATGGCGATTAACAAGTCACGCTGAATAATAATTTTGTCATTAAATAATTCCTGGCAACACCGTAGTCTAAAGAGGATAAAGCAAAGACATGTACAATCAAAATATTCCATTAACTGTAGTTGTGATGCCTTCAAAAGCAAAGTAGTTGCGAAAAGTGAGGAAATGCAACTTGGGGGATGTTATGAAACTTTGTTTGACCGCTTTACACTGGAAACATACGGTTTTAGGGAGTTAACGGGCACTCTGCGATTTTGTTTAAGGATTATGATCAATTAGCAACCCGCCCCGGTGTCTTTCGGGTATGTTTTATAGCTTAATCCGGAAAAAATAACCTAAATTAAGATGAAAACCGGATTAAAATCCATTGAGTAGTTGTGAAGAAGTCAGCGTACAAACAGACTGACGCGAAAAGCGACTTCAATGCATACAATTTAGAGAAAAGAAGATTAGAGAAGTTCATAAAACTCCCTCCTCAGGCGACGATAAGCGAGAATTTGAATTGTATTTTTTCGTTGAGCTTTTTTATATTATGTTTCTATTATCACTTTGATAGGTGACCGTTCTTTAAATGTCGAGACCCCTCCACCCTCCGTTAAACCGTCAGTCACAGGTGTCATACGAACATCTATGACAGTCGTTACGAGCAGTCTGACAACCAGTCTAACATTAGGATATCGGCATTGCCCAATAGCTGGGTTGTGGGGGTCCTATGACCTCCCCGTGTTTGATGTAGCTAACGTACCATACTCAGGGCGCGAGGTTGGCGGTCCCGCGTTAGTAGTATTTAAGGGTATGAAGCATATCACACCACATGCGAGTGCGGGTCTGCCGTTGACACGACCCGCCGCGACCTGCTTTTTTTTCTATTTATTTTGCTCGTTCATGGTCCTTGTAGTCCTTGTAGAGAGTATCGTATTACCCAGTTACTGGGTTGTGGAGGTCTGATAGGCAGTCGCTCCATGTAAAATACTGATATTCAGCTGCATCCGGTTCGACTGGAAGCCGACCCCAACATAGTTGGGAAAAGGCTAGGCAGATGATGAGATGATGATGATGGTCCTTGTAGACCGTTTCTATGTAAACGGGCAGTTATTGGCGTGACCGGAGTCTCCAGCCAATGGGGATGAAGTAAAATACTTAACCTTAGCTAACTACTTATACTACACTAACATCATGACTACCAGCAACAACAGCACTAAAGGTGAAACCTAGTGGGACTCGGACCTCGGCTGAGGGCGTTGCTGGCGGGGGATTGGGGGGATTAGCTTGATGAGGGCTGAATTATCCGTGTGACGCGTCTCACGTTTGGACTGACAAGCTCTTATACCGCGGCAGTTATTTCCTTCCGTATGTTTCCATCGCCCGAGATAGAATACTAATTATGAATTTCAGTGTTTTGCGAGTAAATAATTATGCACTGAAAAGTTTCAGATTCTATGCTCACTCACCGACGGTTACCAACTAGGGATAAATTCTGTTAAACCTCAGATTAATTAGTCCGCAGGCACTGAGAAATATGGTAAATGTTTGCTAGAGGAATAATTTCTGAGTTCTCGGTTCCTATATCGTACCAGCCGTAGTTGGTTAAACTTACGGCTTGTGCGTGTTACCAATATTTTTACGTTTAATTTTTAAACTGTTGTCATTCTAACAAGAGGCCTGGGGCCTAATTCTCCTAAAATAAATCTTGATAAATCACAACCGAACCAAGCCCGAACCGTTCATTCAGACAGTTTTCAATTTCAAAAGCTGTCGAATTGTTTGACACAAAAAACAAAATCAATCATTTTGAAAGTTTTCGAAAACAAAAACTGACTGACGGTTGTGGTTCGATTGCGTTTGGCAACAATTTATTCTAGGAGAATTGGGCCCCTGTACTTATTAGTGGCGCGGAAATTATTTGATAGATTTTTTAAAACGAGTATTTTCTTCTTATAGAACATCTTGTTCGATCTAGGTTTGAATAAACCCAGATCGGCTCCTACATACGTAGTTCTAAATCCACTTAACTTTTCTTGTACCTGTAATTAATATGAGTTATACACTACTTCTAACTTAGGTATTAATATACAATACTAGTATACACAAAAAAACGAGACACCCCAACAAGATTTTAATCATAATCACCGGAGTATGTATTTTTTTTAATAATCCTCCAAGTTAAGTTAGTTTATGTTGCGTTAAGTTCCCCAGTAGAGTGTGAAATGTGTGAGATTTGCTATGCAGGGGTTGTCCAATACACGGAAACTGACCGAGCGAACCGTCTCAAGCCTCAAGGTGTCTATTCCCGTCCACTGTTATGCATAGAAACCTATTGAAACAAAACAGATATTTATGAAAAAAAAGGATTAATATAATGTGGTGTAAAAACTGTCAATCGATTCTCCTGGTCATTCTGATCAAACTAGTTTCAGGCTTAGTGTATACAAAAACTAAACTTATATAACACCTCACCACTAATACTACTGCGGCTATTAGTAAAGGATAAGGAAAAATGAATAAAAAAAAACGTTTTTTTTTTGCAAAATTTAAGTACACTAGATACTTGTCAAATGATCACGTCACCAAGCTCAGAGATACTTTCACAAAACCGAAAACTCGAAACACGTACGATCAAAACAAAAATAGAAGTTTAAACTCGCTTCATATTTATAGAGGTTATATGTCAGTTTCAGACGGTCCATATATCCGGATGAGCGGACCAACTGTATTATCTGCTGAGCTTATATTGTGTGTATCAGGCTTAGCACTCTGGGAGTCCAGTCGGGTTTTAGATGCATTTTAGTGCTAAGCTAAGGCAATTGTCCCACCGCCGACGATGAGCGAGAAGCAAGTAGAGCTAGAAACTAGAAACGAGTTGACGAGCAGCGAGAAGCGAGTGTGTAGTTCCGATAGTTTTGTCGCTGGGCTATAAGCGAGTGTGCGAGTGCGACGGGCGATTACTCGCACCACTCCCAAATGACCGCTGGGTTAGTCTCGGCGTGAGTTCCGACCGCCAAGCGAGCATCGCTGAGCAAGTATCGCTGAGCAAGTATTATCTTTGATAGCTCTTGTCGCTCAGCGACAAACTAGCGGAGCGAGTCCTCGCCGGCAGTGTGAACAGTCAGCGATCGACTATTAATATATGCATCTCTTTTGTTTACACGGAATGTATATCTAATGTACGTTTCTTGAGCGAGAAAATAGTCGATAGTTAGTCGTTTCCTCGCCGGCGGTGGGACACCTGCCTAAGCTCAGCGTCTGTATAGGTAGGTATATACACATTGCTCGTATTTTTTCGACGTGACGTGAAGTTTTTATAAAGTCTTATGGTGGCTTTCCACGGTGCGTGATAGCGTGCACCGCGACGCTCGAGCTTGTACCGGCGCACCATGCGAAAAGACTCGTCCGTGATAACCAGTGATTGGAAAAAGGTGAGCTAATTTACCTAAACTTCAAAGAACAGAGACAAAAACGGGAGACTTCCTTACGACAGCATTTTTTTTTTCGGGAAAAACAATTGTCACAAAACCAGTAGACACGTTTTATGTTGTTTTCAAAAAATAAAAGACAATCTCCTTGTTTAAAAACAATAATAAATCTCTTTTTTGAAAACAATAAAAAACGTGTCTACTGTTTTTGTGTCAATTTTGGGAAACAAAAACAGGAAACGAATTCAATTGTTTTCTGTATTAACAATATTAATATTAAATGTACTTTAGTGATGTCTCGAAACCCGAGACAATTTTACCGAAAAAAAATGCAGTCGTAAGGAAGTCTCCACTTTTTAACCGACTTCAAAAAGGAGGAGGTTCTCAATTCGTCTGAATGTTTTTGTTTTTTTTTTTTGTATGTTTGTTACGCGATATCTCCTCCAATTATGAATGGATTTTGATGATTCTTTTTTTGTTTGGTAGATTATACTTCAGAGGTGGTCCCTTATAAATTTTATCGAAATAGATTCAGCGCTTTTTGAAATAATCAACAAAAACAACAAAAAAAATATACTTAGATAACGTTTTCGTTTGTGGTTCCCTTATGCAAAAGTTTTGATAAGGACTTTCAATCTCTGTTTTAACTGTGATCACAGAAACATTAGCCAAGAACAAAGAAGTTTGTATGTGTTTGTAAGGAGCCGTCATGATAATTATACATTAATTCTTAAAGAAAACTACTTAATTGTAGGAAAGATTACGCAATCGTGTCATTTAAATTTGTAGTCTTAAAGCGTGTAATTTATGGCACTAAAACGTAATAATAAATAACTTTAAATAAAAGTAAAAACCGACTTCACAACAAAAACTATAAAAAGAGTAAAATAATTACCAAAATATAAAATTAACAGTTTCAGAAGTCGGTGCAATTTACACTGAAACAAATAAAAGCCACCGACTTCTGAAACTGTTAATTTTATGTTTTGGTAATTATTTTACTCTTTTTATAGTTTTTGTTTTGAAGTCGGTTTTTGTCTTTGTTCTTTGAAGTTTAGGTAAATTAGCTCACCCTTTTCCGATCACTGGTCATAACGCAGACGCGTGCGTAGCGGTGCATCGTATCCGCCGCGAATCGGTAAATTCAAAGATGCGGTGCGAGTTCTCTTTCACTTGCCATGCACCCTCATACGGTGGCTTCCCACGGTGCGTAGTTTTACGGATAACACCACGCCAAGCCGGTGCGCGATATTACGCACCGTGGGAAGCCACCTTTAGAGTAACGCGGTCACCGATGACTTGGTCGTCAACCGCATTGCTCTAAAGCTGAGTATCGACATTGCGAGGCTGCCTCGTGGTGTGTAGACGCGTTTGTTGCCGCGCGAGGTTGCCTAGATCCGACGCGGTTACGGTATTGTGCGGTGCTGAAAGGGCGCTCAGTGTTAGCCGATCAGTTGCAAGGGACGCATATGTATTGCCTCGCGCGCTCTAAAGGCGACTTAAGCGTTTGGATCCATGGTCAAACGTAATCTGACGCCTCGCTGGCTCAGCACGGCTCGTATCGGCTGTGTAGACGGAACTTGAGCATATCGCGAGGCTGCCTCGCAACTGAATGCTCACGCGACTATTTGATGCCTCGCGAGTAGCCTCGCAATGTTGATACCCAGCTTTAGAATCTTACACCCCGGTTGTAATTCAATAACTTTCTTTATTAATATTATTTTAATGCTATTCTATAACGTTGTTAAGTGCAACATATTGCTCATGTATTTTTTTTTGTATTTATCTGAAAAAATCTTCACACCAAAAAGTATCTACGAGTACGTTACTGACATACATTTACTTTAAACTGTCAAAAGATCAAGGTATATCATAGTTGAGGAAACGTTAGAAAAATATCCCGGGGTCTCATAGGGATGTCCGGCTTATCCCGGGATCACGGGACTCACTGCAAGCGCACGGTACGGCCAAGTTATTAAAGCTCTTAGCTCTACTTGTGAGTCGGTCCTGAATTCTAGATATTGCTGGCTTTGCTGCTTTGATTCTAGCATTTCTGAGAATTTAACTAATTTAATTCAGACATAAATTGGGAGCGGTATATGTATCCGCTTCTTTGTGAAATGTTGAACGTTGCCCTACTTTTGCATGAAGGGGAATGGCA
The DNA here is from genome assembly GCA_905220435.1 of Amphipyra tragopoginis. Classification (NCBI taxonomy): domain Eukaryota; kingdom Metazoa; phylum Arthropoda; class Insecta; order Lepidoptera; family Noctuidae; genus Amphipyra; species Amphipyra tragopoginis. The sequence goes on from HG992017.1 coordinate 5,171,301, forward strand.
GTGAATTTCCGGAGAGCAGAAACCAAGGAATTCAAATATTATTAATTCATAAGTATTTTCATGTTTTGTAGATATCATTGGGTAGCAGTGATAGCCTGAAGCCGGGTCCGCCGCGCCGTGTTTTCGTGTTTGTAAACAGGATAACATTGTTTGCTAACCGAATAGGGGCGTGGCCTAACAGTTTTGTTAGCAAAAACACAATAACATGTTTGCCGCGAGGAATGGATAACATGCGGGGAGGAGAAGTGACGCATTTTGTGTTCGCGCTCACTAGAGGAAGACGCCATCAGTGTAGGCGCAGCGGGACTGGCTGTTTTGCTAACTTGTTTTGATAAAAGCGCAGCGGACTGGCTGTTTTGCTAACTTGTTTTGATAAAGGCGCAGCGGACTGGCTGTTTTGCTAAGTTGTTTTGATAAAGGCGCAGCGGACTGGCTATTTTGCTAACTTGTTTTGATAAAAGCGCAGCGGACTGGCTGTTTTGCTAACTTGTTTTGATAAAAGCGCAGCGGACTGGCTGTTTTGCTAACTTGTTTTGATAAAAGCGCAGCGGACTGGCTGTTTTGCTAACTTGTTTTGATAAAAGCGCAGCGGACTGGCTGTTTTGCTAACTTGTTTTGATAAAGGCGCAGCGGACTGGCTGTTTTGCTAACTTGTTTTGTTAGAAAATTGGCGCTGCGGACCCGGCTTAACAGTGGAACGCTTGCTATCCATGCAGGAGGGTCTGAATTCGAAGTTGGAATCTACCCCGCACCTCTGACTTTTCGAATTCATGTGCGGATCAGAATTTGATTATGACCTGCGTTACTGCCTTAACTGTGAAGGAAAACATCGTGAGGAAACCTGCACACCTGAGAGGGCTCCAAAATATTCTCGATGGTGTGTGTAGTTAACCCTCACCAGGCCAATGTGATGGACTAAAGCTTAAACCCTTCTCATTCTGAGAAGAGGCACTTGCCCAGCAGTGGGACAGTAATGGGCTGATTATTAAGGTACCATTTGATGCAACAAAACTTACTAATTAGTGAATGATTAAGTTTTAAGCACGCAAAAGCAATAACACATGCTTTTGCGTGCAAGAACAAGAACTTCCTCGTCACAAGAGCAACTGCTGAGCGTGAAGTCCTGGATTTAATCCCCAGGTCGGGCAAAGTGTCTGCCGGGGTTGCGGTGCATGCAGCAGCGAATCCCGCGACCCCGGCCAAGGTTCAGGAGAAAGAACACCGTGGGTTTTTAGTCGGTAAAAGTCCGGCATAATCCTTCGCCTTCCCCAGGCGAAGGGTATCCATGAGGATTTTCACATGATAAAAAAAACAAAGATCGAGCAAAGTGTGATTGACAAATTGGGATTTTCCGTGTGGAAATACTCAGGAGCAGCCCGGATTCTGGATTTGTGCTCTCTTGATGGTAATAAACAAAAAGCAGTCTGTTAGAAAAAGAAGAACTTTTCAACGAGTCTAGGGAAGGAAAAACAAAATAAAAAAAAAACAGAAATTGTATGACGATAACATCATTCGAACTTCGAACAAAATAATCAAACAATCATAAAGACATCCCAGAATTCGAAATACGACCTTATTTTTCACAACACTAGCAAAATAAAACCTAGATAACCTATGAACCTAACCAAATCGAACTTACAGCAAAGTCTAAATAAACTACGTTACTGCATAATATAAATATCAATATGGTAAACACGACTATACAGAGAATCCTGTAAGACTTCGATTACCATCTGTCGGGCAAAAAAAACGAAAGAAGCCGAAAAAGGCCGACGTATCCCGAAACAATAATCCTGTCCGATTGAATTGCTCATAACTTGATAATATTTTATTCGGGAGATCGGCGGGGCTTACATTATGCGAATATATAGATGATACTAAGATTTCCATTTTGAGGTACTCCGGTTACGTAAGTGAGTTGCGATCGAGTTCTTTTTTTTTTCCCTTTTTTTTTGCAAAATTTCCAAAGAAATCACATCAGACTTTTCCTTAAATACATTAATGGCTATATTGGCAATTCATTTAGTCAGTCTCTGAATACATAATGCATAAAAATTTATACAAGAAAAAAATCATTTGTATTCAATCCAGAATCAGAATTTCGGTATGCACGATTTATTTTTGCATCACTTTAATATTTTAAATTTGATTGAAACCATTGCAACATGAAAAAACATCTCGGTCATGATTTCAATATAATTTGATTACAGTATTTTATTCATAATTTTTCTTTTAAATTTTTTTGGCAATCAGAATAAAAATTAAAAGAGCTGGCAGCTGTTACAGTTTTAAAACAACGTAAGTTTGAGTTTATCTAGTCAAGCATTTAATAATGTAGTTAATAAATTATGTGGTTAGGAAAATGCCATCACCTCGCGAATGTCCTTTTTTGTTACAGCAGTATACCTAGTGCGGTCACCAATCCGTTTGTATATGTTTATCTTTTTAATATAGCATCTGACCGGTCAATGAGAGGCTCATGGTCAGTAGTGGACGGTTACGAGCTGATCCGATTGTTTAGTTGATCAAAATACTCACAAAAACAAGTTGCCATCGACTCTCATTCGAGATAAGAGTGAGTTCCAATAGTAGTATCCCGTAATCTAATAGTTCTATGCCCGGGCTTCGGTGAAATTTGATATTTTTACCGGAATATCGTTCGTGATCAGTTCCCTTTTACTTATTGTGTAAAGCCAATGTATTGTATTAGATAACAAGTATGTATTATGTACGAAAAACAAGGAAAAAATCCCTTCAGAGTATCGTGTTTAGGTACTTTTATATAGGGTTGTCACGTTGTTGAGGTAAATGTGTGTTTGATTATGGATTTGAGGGGTGGAGGAAAAAGTTTGAGTTTCAGATTTCAGGGGAAAGTAGTATGTGATTATTTATTGAGTTCGAAAATGTTCTTTCAATCAATTAGTTTGATTTTTGGTCTATATTTTAGTGGGGAAAGCTTCTTTTTCTAGTCCTTACCATTATTGACATAGACATTAAAAGAAAAGAACGAAAGATCTTTTTTAGGATTCCGTCCCCAAAGGCTAAAACGGGACCCTATTACTAAGACTCCGCTGTCCGTCCGTCTGTCACCAAGCTGTAATTTATGAATCGTGATAGTTAGACAGTTGAAATTTTCACAGATGATGTATTTCTGTTGCCGCTATAACAAAAAATACTAAAAAACAGAATAAAATAAATATTTAAGGGTGCTCCCACACAATAGACATGATTTTTTTGCCGTTTTTATAGATAATGGTACGGAATCCTCCGTGCGCGAGTTCGACTCGCACTTGGCCGGTTTTTTATATAACGAACAAAAAAATTAGGGATAAAAAAAATGCCTTCCAAAAAGCAATTGGGCCCGTACTATGAGGTATAAACTATCATAGTTCTATTATTAATCTGTTGTGCGAGAGGAATGGTGCCATACAGTATCAATAGGCATTCCTCTCGCGCAACGGAATGATAGAACAGTTGACACTTTATAGAACGGGCCTAGTTGTTTAAATAGTAGACTTACGGATATCGTTGTTCCTGGCGGTCTACTCTCTAAGCACGAAGTCCGTAGTTTTGGCCTTAGTTACGAGCGTTTCCTACTCCCTATCACCTACGGACATACCATTATTTCGGGGCCCGAACTAAGAATGAATGACAACACGATTTGACAGTTGTCCCTACTACCAATGTGTTTTTGCACGTCCGAAAAGTTGAACTTGACACTTATTTTGTTCACTCCTACGTTTCGGGCTATTTTCGGACGGGGGACTTACTGCGTTGACGGACTTAGGGAATAGGCCCCCTGGCACAGATTACCCCCTTCTGTGCCCCCTGGTTAGACTGGGAGCCGACCCCTACATAGTTGGGAAAAGGCTAGGCAACCTACCTTTTATAAAAAAATATAACATAATTATAGTGTACTGAAAAGTTCACGACATCAACAGAATAACGGGGTGGTCTAATTTGTAACAGAGAAAGGAGAAAGCGATCCATAAAATCTTACACCATAAAAATATAGTACACCATAATTCACCCACAAAACGTTTCCAATTCTGTTTACACTTAGATTATCATCACTAACTAATTGGGACACAGCCTGAGAGTTTATTTACGTAATTACATTTAATTATCATTCAAGTAATTTAGTTTTAAGTGTGCGTTTAGCATTAGTAATTAGGAGGGTCAAACGGACAAACGAAGGTTATAATTACGCTTATGAGCTTGAAGACCATGGTTAAGCATAATCAGTTAATTACCGTCCCACTTTCTCGTCTCTTCTCTTGTGGTTAAAGAATAGCACTACCCCATCTCTTCCCGTCGGGTGTCGTAAAAGGCGACTAAGGGATTCTCTAGAGGATGGGCAGCAGCGTTCTCTGAGTTGTTATCGGTAGCGGGTAGCACTGGGCAATGTTGACAAAGGAAGGTAGTCGTCGATATGGATAAACTACCCAACGTTATAAAGGCGGTGGTCATTCGACGAAGCGGAGCATTCTATATGCGGCCCCGAAATAATCGTATGTCCGTAGGAGTAGGAAACGCTCGTAACTAAGGCCGAAACCACGGACTTCGTGCTTAGGGAGTAGACCCCAGACTCAAAGTTCATGTAATAAGCCCGCCAAAATCACGGTTGTTAGAATATCGGAAATAGGCGTAAAATTTGAAAAATTATACACACATACTCATCCATAAACTCACGCTTTTTTCCCATAAGGGTAGGCAGAAACTGTAGAACGCCACATGCTACGATCCTTATACTCCTTTCGCTTCGTCGACAGTCATACATCTTGTCATACACGCACGCCGCTTAAAAGTACTACCCACCTGTCCTTTTTGAAGAACATCACCAATAACATCGATGATGAAAAAGTATTATTTTTATTATTTATGTTATCATCTTTCTTGGAGTTTTTTTTTGCTTGCATTATTTGCTGTAGTGACCGATCGATTACAAAAAAAATATACGTGCATATTATTGGTTGTAGAGAAAAGTGTTTAGAAAAGAAATTAAAATACTTAGATACAGCTTTCTTGCTTCTTTCTTCTTGCTTGCTATTGCTGGCGTCTTTTTCACAATTTTAATTAAATATTGCTATTTGTATTTCACAAGCCTGCATAATAAAAATACAGCTTGCAGATCCTAAGTAAAATACGTTCAAGGCAAGACAGTAAAACATTACTATCTCCCTGTTTTACAAACACAGCACTCCAGAAAACGATCATTTAAACTTTTATACGTTTTCAATTAAAAATCTCAAAACTAAAACACAAGAAACCCGTCAATTAGTCCCTGTCCTTAGTTTTAATGATAATCAACGAACAAACACAGTCCTGCACTTAATAAATTATCGGTTTTAACGATCGAACCTTAAATTCTTTTCATTATTTATCGACATGTAACATAACACCGCACGGGGAGCGCTGCAAGGCGCCTTCGAAATAATAAAATAAAAATAATAAAGTTAAAGACGTTGTGCGCGATTGTACTTGGGTTTATTACTGTACTTTTTTGGTTTGGTATTTAATTTTTTTTTTTTTACATAAAAATCACGCCTGCATTCCCCAAAGGGGTGGGCAGAGGTGTATAGTACACCCACTATTGTTTAAGTCCCATGTAATAGGGGGCGAGCCTATAGCCATAAACCGGGCACGAATACTCCGGGCTGCTACTGAGAAATTCCACACGGAAAAACCAACTAACACTTTGTCCGACCTGGGGATCGAACCCAAGACCTCAAGCTCAGCAATCGCGCTTGCGATCACTAGACCAACGATCCAGTCTTTTTTCTTTATTTTTGTCTTTGTGTGCTTTCGTTCTATGAATGGTGTTATTGTCTTTTAACTGGGGATTCTATAAATACTTCGGCTGCTAATGTATTCGAACCAATTTCACATCTTTCTCGTTGCTATAGAAAAATGGTGCTTCCAATTCTTGTTTAGATACTTATAGGTATTTCGATTTGTTAATTATGTTATGTTAAAAAAAATGGTCTTATCGAGACCGGAACGATAACATCAACAATCTAATGCAGCGTACACACCTAGCCGCTATGTAATAGGGGGTGAGCCTATTGCCATCAACCGGACACAAATCCAGTCTCCGGGCTGCTCCTGAGAAATTCCACACGAGAAAACCCAATAACACTTTGCCCGACCTGGGGATCGAACCCAGAACCTCACGCTCACCATTCGCGCTTGCTACCACTAAACCAATGGAAGTTGAAGAGTAGTGAGCTCCTCCTGAAAGAGTTTGTCACAGACTCCAGGCTGCTACTGAGAAATTTCACACAGAAAAACCCAATAACACTGCCCGACCTGGGAATCGAACCCAGGACCTCACGCTCAGCAGTCGCGCTTGCTACCAATAAACCAACGTGACAGTCAAAATCAAAGAATAAATAAAGCAAACAAAATAAAACTATTAACCGTCACACAATTTATCGACAAAGCCGTAACAAGCTTCGCCTTAACAGATCGTCTAAATAGTGCAAGTTAACTATAAATATCAATACGGGTTAGTTAATATTCAGTGAGCGTGTATCCCAAATATTGCCCAATCATCTGTATTGGTCCACAAATGAACAAATATAAGCTAAGTTCTCGTCTCAGCTGATGTACGAATTGATATTTTGATTATTTTGATTTGATATTGTGGAAATTAATATTAAAAAATATAAAATATTAGCCTGTAACTGTCCCACTGCTGGGCAAAGGCCTCTTCTCATACAGAGAAGGAACGAGCATTGATCGCCACGCTTGCTCATTGCGGGTTGGCGATTTCAGACCATAAGTCCAGGTTTCCTCACGATGTTTTCCTTCACCGTTTGTCAGTGGTGTCTTAGATTAACTAAGAAAGTACATATGAAATTGAAAAAGTTACATTGGTACTTGCCTGGTTTTGAACCAGCAACCCGGTGCTTAACTAGCGGGGCTGTAACTTCCGGGCCACCACGACTATAAAAAATTTTTTTAAAATTAATATTATTATGAAGTTATTTTTTTAATAAATATTTTGAAACTATACATTACTAGCTTTTGCCCGCAGCTCCGCTTGCGTGAAATTTTGAGCCGTCGTTAAGCCCTTTGTTAGGAATAGTTATGAAATCAAAAAATCTTTCATCCCCTATTTCAACCTCTTACGGGTAGAATTTCCAAAAACCCTCAAACACGTGTGTATTTATTTCTCACCAAGAGCCTACATTTTTAATTCCATGCTTTTTACTTCAAAAGTAACAGATTTCTCATACAAACTTTCAACACTTATTTCACCCCTTCAGGCGTTGAATTTTCAAAAACGCTCAAATACGTGTAGCTTTATTTCTAACCAGAAACCTTAATATTTAATTTCATGCTTCTTACTACAAAAATGACAGACTTACATACAAACTTAAATCCCCTATTTCACCCCCTTAGGTGTTGAATTTCGAAAAATCCCTTCTTTGTGGATGCCTACGTTACAAAAGGAACCTACTGTCAAAATTTCAAGTTTCTAAACCCAGCGGTTTAGGCTGTACGTTGATAGATCAGTCAGCTTCTCCTTTTATATTTATAGACTAGACTATTTTATCTCATTATCCATACAATATTTACATAATTACAAATAAAAGTAGGTATATACAAATAAAGAAAAATATATCCTAATAAAACTATAAACTAAAACAGGGCATTAAGATATTCCTCCGCATCGCTGTCGACTGGTAACGTGCCCAGAAGGCTGGCAGCATTGCCACGTTGTATGGCAATGCTAATCCTTTGACCAAAGAAGAGGCCAGCCTTCTTCAGGTCACGGGACGTGTCGACCAGCCGCCTTGAAATATCTTTGTACAAGAGTTGCTACTCGGGAGTTGGAGTTATTTGATTTTATCTAATGGAACTATAACTATGATAGCGGACTGTAAGGTTCTGAGTTCGATTTCTCGATTTCCTGTGAAATACACGTTTGGTACAGTGGCTATGCGATTGGCTGTTGCGCTACGGGTCGTGGGTTCGATTCCCACACGGAACAAAAATTTGTATAGCCTACAGATGATTGTTTCGGGTCTGGGCGTTTGTGTGTGTGAGATTTGTGTCTGTAAATGCACCCACGATGCAAGAGAAATCTTAGTGTGGAGCAAGGTTTTTAAAAAAAAAATGTGAGTCAAGGATTAAGTGTTTAATGGTTATGTCAAGAGGGCAGCATCCCCCTCTGCACTGTCAGGCCAACATACCCTCGCTGATGGTCCGCTGCTAAGAATGGCCATAAGCTAATATTGCCATAATCGCCACGCTTAGAAAGCAGGCTGGTGACCGCAGTATGTTATAATGGCAGCGGAGGATGATACTGGCTATCTTCATGACTAAACCGTGATTTTGGCAAATAAATATTTCTTTCAAATAAATGTTTCCTTGTAATAAATATTTCGTTTTTTAAATTCCTTGTCGCACTTAAGTAAATATTTCTTTCAAATAGAAGTTTATTTTCAATAAATATTTATCTCAAATAAAAAATGTTTTCAATAAACATTTCTTTTCTAAATGCCTTGTCGTATTAAGCAACACTTAGGGGTTAGCTTATTCTATGCTAAAAACCAAATGACCAACAGCTAAATACATGGTTTGTGCATTACTTTGATCTGCTATTTCGAAATTAATGTAACACTCGTAAACTAAACTGACTCTTACTCTAGTTGTAACTGTCAATTGACGCATACCATACTAGGCAATTTAAATGCTCGTTAACGAGGATCAAATTATATGTGATTACATGTGCTATTGCAATATTGCACCCATTACTAGTGTCAATTTATTTATACGAGTACAACATGACTATTTAGTCGGTTTACATTTATGAAAAAATAATCAGTTGTTCCACACATTTTCATAACACGTTGACTGCTGACGATAAAAAATAGGTTTTCCATTCAAACCGTGACGACCACCGGTGGCCGACAACCAAATCTTCCGGTCAGACCGCGTCGCCCACCGGTGACCGCGCGGCAGAGGATTTATAAAACTGTACGGCAAGCCGACGGACAGAACTCGTGCTATATCGTTTGAAAAGGGACCCGCACAGCCCTCCAGACTACCCCATTCTGGTTGGTTTTTGAACATACGTCGATGAAATTTGGCAAAATCTATGTTTTTCAACTGACTCCGCGAGAGTATCGATTACGAGTATCACCCACCACTGTCTGTAGAACGAGGTAAGCAAGCTGATTTTTTATTTACGTTTGTCCCATAGTTAAAGGTGTACAGAGTTCATGGTTTTCAGATGTAAAGCAGTCATACTGTAGAGAGGTTTCGAAATGTTTAATAAATGTCACAGTAATGACTCAATTTGGATTTGAATTCGAAATAAAATCCCGCAAAACCATTTCCTACAACTGCCCTTTACATTTTTCTTAACGATTCTTTCCATCCAATAGTTGTCTGGAAGAAATTGCTTTAAGCGATAAGACCGCCATTTGTACTGTTCTTAATTATGTGTAGGTATTTCTTTTGTATTTTCTTTTAGAGTACAATTAAGTATAGGTTAGTCAGAAAGGGGGTACTAATCCGCGGGTCACTTAAAGTATCACTGATGACTGTTTTAAAGCAATAGTTAATAATTCAAAATTCGATAATTTTTATTTCCATGCAAAATGATTTTTATTTCAGTTTTTTCGAAAATTGTTCATCCCTCCTTTAGTTACTAAAAAAAAATGGAGCTTCTAATTAGTGAGTTCAAATATGACTTAAAATGTAAACACAGCTCACGTATCTTATCTATATCACCAATAGATCACGAGGTTTGAGGGAATTACACGAATTCAGGTACTTTACAGGTAAATTCATCTTCCCTGCTTTAGTTGCAAATACCCCTAATAGGACCTAAAATGTAAACACAGCTTATCATAATTGAGAATAGATAGATTTTAGCATATTTTTTATGTAATTTTTGGACATCTATTTCTCTTAAACTATTGACTTTTGTGGAAAGTTGCAGAACAGAAGTTATTCATTATTATGGGTACTTTAATTCCCTTTCGGATTAGTACCGTTTCAGACTGACCTTGTACATATCCACAGCCGTGGAGCGCAAAGGTTCCAGACGAAAACCAGCGTTAAGTACTTATATAATAGTGCTTGACATTAAGCTGAAACACCTTTTTGGTCCAGCCGTGAGACACATACCCAAGACTTTTTTATTTGTATCACACTTTTTATCTGTTGTGTCTCTTTGTGCTGTGTCCAAATAAATGATTCTTTTAATTCTTTATCTTTATATATCTTCCATTAATAAAATATACTATCCAAATAGGTTTTCGTAAAACATGGTTTTTTGATGACATTTTCACAATCATGATGAAGTATTTTGAAATCCAACATGTCAGCATTTCAAAAATGTAATCATGAGCTCTATTTGAGAGGAAAATTTGCAAATTGATTGAAGCCAATCTCCCTATTTGAGGGGTGTTGCAAACACGGTATTTTTCTCATATTCCCAGGGGACCGATGTTTGGCAAAAATACTGAGTTGTATTGAGTATGGTTTAATTAATTTTAGTTTGATGTTATTGATACTATTACAAGCCATTCTATACCTATTTTTGTCGCCATTACTGTGTTCCGGTTTGAAAGGTATGGGGTACAGGTGTAATTTCAGTCCCTTTGTCTGTGAGGTTGGCAATGCATCAGTAATGCTCTTAGTCATAGTCATAGTAAGATTTGTAAGTAGGTATACAAGGTTAGTCAGAAAGGGGGTACTAATCCGAAAGGGTGTTAAAGTACCCATAATAGTGAGTAACTTTTGTTCTACAACTTTCCCCAAATGTCAATAGTTTATGAGAAATAGCTGTACAAAAATTACAAAAAAAATACGCTAACTTCTATCTATCCTCAGCTATGATCAGCGGTGTTTACATTTTAGGTCATATTTGGGGTCAAGAATTAGAAGCTCCATTTTCTGAATTCGTAATTGAAGTAGGGACGAAGAATTTTTGAAAAAACTAAAATAAAATAAATTTTTCATGGAAATAAAAATTATCGAATTTTGAAATTTTAACACTTGCTTTTAAACCGTCATTAGTGATACTTTAAGTGGTCTGCGGATTAGTACCCCCTTTCCGACTAACCTTGTATAAAGCATGACTGATTAAGCGCTTTCCATCTGAAAACCAAAAACTCTGGTCATCATTTTGTATAAGTTTTACTATGGAACAAACTCTGAATTTTGTTCTATAAGTACAGTTTTTAGGCAACATTTGATTATTTTGTATGGAACAGCTGTTTTTTTTCATTTTTTTTAATCATGGGAAATCATCAAATTACTCCTTTCGCTCTGGACGGAGCGAAAGAAGGGAGTTTCAGACTCTTACTGAAAAAACCCCATCCGTGTTCCTCCTAATGCCCTTTGCGTTCCAGAGCCGCGGTAACTCTTTCGAACAAATTCCGTAACCCTGGCGCACTGACCCTAGCGGGCCCCATCTACTACGCTGACATTTCTTTGAGGCGCGCGTGGAACACAACGCGCCGTCGACCCGGGCCTGGTTCTGATCGGACGGCGAGCCACCCAACGCTCGCCGCCCGCAGGCCCGCGCCCACGGTGGCCGGGAATCGCCTTGGGACTGCCGACGCAGCTGTTTTCTTTCCTGTGTTCAGAATTTTTCCCATATTTCGAGTAAAAGTTGTGCAGAATGATGGGTAAAGTTCATGGTTTTCGGATGTAAAACTGACTCATGTCAACCACATACCACCAGGTAGGCCTTCGACGTCGGCTTGTATGCCAACCTACAATATTTAAAACAGTGGTGGTATGATGAGCTACCTATTAGCTGGCGCCCCTGGCCATGGTCATCCAGCCGAGCATTATTTATAAAAAAAAAAGCGGATGGCCTACCTGGCCATCTTGGGCCACCGACTGAGACTAAAGGATCCATACTTAATGCTCAGGAGCCAGGAGTCGCCACAAGTAACAAGTCTAGGTCGGTAAAAAACTTCCATTTGGGACCACCAAGGTCCCAAGTGTATAACCACATTTTAGTTTTTATACAAAAGTGTGTCGTACATTATTTACTAGAGGTTGCCAGCGGCTTCGCCCGCGTGGTTGTCGTTTATCGCGTATTCTGGGTTTTTCTCTACTATAATATGCATGTATTATACATATAAATCTTCCTCTTGAATCACTCTATCTATTAAAAAAACCACATAAAAATCCGTTGCGTAGTTTTAAAGATCTAAGCATACATATGGAACCGACTTTGTTTTATACTATGTAGTGGTTCCATGAAAATGTAATACTTACTCACATCCCCGTCTAGTTTTTAATGTTTTTATTATTGCATTTCGTCAAAATAACATTTCGGTGAAGCTAAAATAAAAATATGTAAGTATGTGTTATTTTTCAACTGAGATTTTTCGATATTTCACATACATACGTACTTATTTATACAGTCGGCCTTTTTCTCGGAATAATTTAAATTCCCCTACAAATAAGCGGCAGCCGGTTCCCAGTGCGTTAGGGCTGTCACAAACCTCACTTGCAAATCGCGTGTGGAGTAATAAGGTTCTCGCTTAGCAGCGCGCGTGCTTCGAGTAGTAATGCGCAACGCCCTAGCTTCTGTTTAAAGGTGCGGTTTTGTTATAAGCGAAGCGAGAATGTAAGCGATTTACGTTTATCACAGTTTTTTTGTTTTTATTCAGATGTTTATGTTCAGTATTTGACGTTTGTGGGCTGATGAGATAGATGGCTTTTGTTTGTATCGTATTTTTTCATTAGGTATCTAAATGCCACTCCCTTCACGTAGGTATTGTCAAAGGTGACTTGGGATTACCTATGTTAAGAGGATGATCAAAAATATTCTTTTTTGCGAAGAAGCTTAATGGCACTGCCATTCATTTGCCAAGCATGTTGTTGCTATGGCAATATATCCCCATGACTGTTCGCTGTAGCGATCTACTAGAAGACCCATGTATAAGGGGCCAAGTACGCTAATTTAAATAACATAGGTACAATAGCCATCTCAACGACACACTATTGAGATTATATTACGATTGTGAAATACTATTCTGCTAACACTTCAACGTTTACTATTGAAGTACAGAATAGCAAACAGTTCAACGGCAGTTGAATGACAGTTCAATAGCAGAATACCAAATGTCTGAAACTATTCTACCAGCACATTATAGACGACCGGGCGACCTGTCGAATCGTTTGTAAATTAGCAGAATTGAGGCCGAGTAAAGATTATTACGAGCTGCTAATAATAAGTTTGTCACAATTAGAAAAATTATTACGTTTTTGTGCGCTAGTTATTATCATGCGGTTTATTACGCAAGCCATTCGCGTAGCAACTCCGCTACTCTTACCTCCAAATCGCTGCCGCTTCAACACTAAGGCCACAGCCCGTTTCTAGCGAATTTACTCCACGCATTGAACGTATGTCATCACACCGCAGCTCTGATACCGGCTTTGCTTGCTAACACTCTTTATGCTTCTGAAGTGTTAAACTTGCATTATATACGTGTTGTTATGATATTCAAGAGTTTTGTATTGCTTTAACTTTCTTGTTGCATTTGTATTTTGTATTCAAAACTTAGTTTGAGTTTACCCATGGTATAATAATATGTTATTCGAAGTATTCTCTTCTTGTGACACAGCTAGGTCACGTGATTGGCCCAAAGCTACGTCATCGGCTATGGGTGCTGCCTCCCTCCTCCTCAAGTCGTACTCCTCATTACTGAGGGTCGTGACCCTCCCTTGAAAACATCTTTTCCCTGATGATGTTACTCGATCTGTGTGTATCCTTGGCCAAGTGATTCTGCCACTATATGTGTTAATTACCCGAGCAAGATGCATTTTTTCACTTACTTGATTCTACAAGGTTAGTTGGAAAGGGGGCACTAATCCGAAAGGATGTTAAAGTACTCATAATAATGATAAACTTTTGTTTTACAACTTTCCCCAAAAGTCGATAGATTAAGAGAAATAAGTGTTCAAAGATTTCTAAAAAAATCCCTAAAATCTACCTATATTCAGCTATGATCAGCTGTGTTTACATTTTAGGTCATATTTGGGATCACAGATTAGAGGCTCTACTTTCAGAATTCGCAACTAAAGATCGGATGGAGAATTTTAGAAAAAAAATAAAAATCATTTGGCACGGAATAAAAATTATCGATATTGAGATACGTACCGGTTGCGTCCCGCGTGTCGTCTGAGGACGACACCGCTTTTGTTTATCTATTGTGTCTATAATTACGGTAATTGAGAGGTCACCACTTGTTTTAAAACAGTCAGTAGTGATACTTTAAGTAAATGCAAGCGTTAATTATTGCAATAGGAAAAAAAAGCAACTAGTTTCAGTTCATTTCTGCTTTCCTGGTAGTTTTAATAAATAAACAGTAAGGGCAGTTGAATTTTAAAACGTCTATCGACATCCTTCATGCTCTTTCTTTTCTATGTTTCATCGTTGGTGCGTTTCGAGGAATACTTTTGGTGCGGTTCAAAATGGTTGCGCTTCGAGTAATAACTCATCTTTATTTACCCGACTGCCAAGGCGCGTATATCTATGCATGTGGGTTTGTAATATTATTTATTAAAAACGGCTGTTTTCGTTATAATCCGATTAAAAAGTTTTTTTTACAATTATAGGAACTCTACTGATTTTAATCGAATTTTTAATTTTGATGTCCTATAAAAAATAAACGTCCCATCACTAGTACCTACTGGTTCGTAGGTGCCGAATGTGGAATAACATTTTAAATAATAAACTATTCCACTAATGGCACCTGCGAAAAATACCGATAGGTGCCGTATGTGGAATACCTCAGGTGCCATTAACTTAGGTGCCGTTAAAACGGGTGCCCAATGTGGCATACGTCTTCTTTCATTATTCAAAATTATACTATGACGCCGCTAACAGATCATGCGGAATAAGGAATCATACGAACTCGTTTATGCCATGTATATTACACACATATACGCCCAAGATCGTCTAGTTCGCACACTTATTGTTTTCTCCCCTAACTTTACTTCATACTTTGATACTTTATCGATATAGGTACCTATGTCGATAGGCGAAACACGTGCGTCACGTACCTTTTCTTTTATTCTTTTTTATTTCTGCAATATCTTTGCAAAGTTAGGAAAACTGGGTCATTCATGGCTATGATCTTTGTTGGATAGGAATATGTTTTCAAATTACTTGTTCGATAGTCTGATTTTAAATACTAGTGTACTTATCCTAACTTCCTAATCCTAACTTCCTAATCCTAACTTCCTAACTAATATTATAAATGCGAAAGTAAGTTTGTTTGTTATCTTTTCACGCCTAAACCACTGAACCGATCATCCTGAAATTTTGCATATACTTAATACTCAATACATTTATTGCACTCCACAAGTTAAATAGATGTTACATTAATATAATATAAGAAACATGTGTGGGCCTTGCAGTGGCGAAGGCTCCATACAACTCGATTCCTATCGGCTTCCCTTTCGAAACGAGTAGTTACTGGAAATCACGCATCACACTTGAGCAAGGTAAGCATTTTTTGGTCCGGCTTCCCTTTTAAGAAAATTCACCCTACGCCACTGGCGACTTATCCTAACTTCCTAATCCTAACTAATCTTAATCCTAACTTCCTAATAAATATTTTAAATGCGAAAGTAAGTTTGTTTGTTTGTTACCTTTTCACGCCTAAACCACTGGACTGATGATCCTGAAATTTTGCATATACGTTGTTAGGTATACAGAAACGGACATAGGGTACCTTTTATCCCGAAAAAAAGTACTGTTCCCGAGGAAAACAACAATAACGATAATAGATGGCTCCACGTGTCTTTCGAATCATGATTGAATCATATTATTTTACAAACTTTACTATAGTGTTCAGTTTTTTTTTTAACGCAAGCGAAGCCTCGGGCTTATAAAGCCAGTATTCCATAAAATCAATGCATTTTTTGTCATGACAGCATTATTATTCGATAAAATCGTTATGCAACCTTTTTTTGTCACAATAACATTATTATTCAATAAAATCGTTTTGCGATCTCAAAATCCCATGGTTATTCTATCATCGCTAGTAAATAATACATAGCAAAACATTCAAATGTAATAAAAATATCGAAGTCTCGTTTGATATAAAACCCCGTAGCTTAAGCAAACAGGAGGGATTGCACAAACCCTTGATCTACAAACTACGCATTACAATACCATACAATAAGGGGTGTACCCAAAAATTCTATAGAATATCATATTTTTATGATGGGCACTGATTAATCATGGTTTTCTATGGGGGCTCGATTACAAACATAACCTTTCAAAAACACAAACGAATTTGAACTTTATCTCTTTGAGTTAAGGACTATTGAGAATGCAAATTAGGGTTGTCAAAAGTATTTGTTTAAAAACTTATTTTCGGAGCTAAATACCCTTTATTAGTTTTGGTTTTTATGAAAAGATTCGAACGCAGATGGTTTGAAAGAATGGAGAGTATTTGACGTCGTTTTGTGCGCAGCCCTATTGTGTGGTAGCGTAATAATATCGATTGCTATAGTATTGGTTTTGGAGAACATGATCCGGACATCAAATTAGAATTTTTAGGCTAAGTGGTTCTGCTGCCAGTCGGTCATCGTACATCGTACGGTATCTCACTAATAACACTGTTAGACACTTATTAATAAACAATTCTCATTTGAGAAATTCCTCTTAAGTATACAGTGTGTCCGGTCATGGACTAGCGATATGCTAGGTACTTATATAACAACTATTCTAGTACACAAATACACTACACACTAGGGTCCAATCCACTTCCCCGCTATTTGGCAGCAATTTTGCTTTTTGTTGAAATATTGTCTACAACTGTATGTCTTTATGTGAACCCATTGTATCGTAATGTAAACAATAGACAATATTGTTGCCCTTCGAATAAGCCTACTTTTATCTCAGTAGGACCAAATCTAGAATATCTCAACAAAAAAAAATGGAGGTGTATTGGACCCTAGCCCTAGTGTAGGTATAGTGTATTTGTATACTAGAATAGTTGTTATACAAGGTTAGTCAGAAAGGGGGTACTAATCCGAAAGGGTGTTAAAGTACACATAATAATAAATAACTTTTGTTCTACAACTTTTCCCAAAAGTCAATAGTTTAAGAGAAAAAGTTGTTCAAAAATCTCAAAAAAAAAACTCTAAAATCTATCTATCCCCAGTTATGATCAGCTGTGTTTACATTTTAGGTCATATTTAAGGTCATAAATTAGAAGCACTATTTTCTGAATTTGTAACTAAAGCAGGGATGAAGAATTTTTGAAAAAACTAAAATAAAAATTCATTTATTTGGAAAAAAATTTATCGAATTTTGAAATTTTAACACTTGCTTTCAAACAGTCATCAGCGATACTACAGTCATCAGCGATACTATGAGTGGGCTTCGGATTAGTACCCCCTTTCCGACTAACCTTGTATAAGTACCTAGAATAACGCTAGTCCATAACCGGACACATTGTAGTTTTAACTTGTACAAAGAAAGATTTAAATAAAAAATGTGGTGTCTTTGTGTCACTGACCTGATGTACATACTTCGTTAATTTAATTAATTAATTTCTATTCCCACATCAACAAAAACGCGTGTCACCATAATATTCAAACACACGCAATATTAATTCATAACTGTTCCAAAAATAAAACTAATTCGCGGCTCGGCAACAATATAAATGTAGCTCAGAATAGCTCCCTCGGCTCCGAGCTCAATTAGATCAGTTGTATTTTATATTATGTTCGTATATAGGCAGTTTTATAAACGTTTTTGGTGAACATAGCACGGGTATACAACGTTATTTTTACTTAATACGAAAACCGAGACACCCCAACAAGATTTTCATCAGAACTGCCTGAGTATGTGTTTTTTTTAGTAAATCTCCAAGTTACACCTTAGTTTATGTCGCGTTAAGTTCGCTAAAAAAGTGTGAAATGCCTGAGATGTGCTATGTAGGGGTTGTCTAATACACGGAAACTGACCGAGTGGACCATTTCAAGCCTCAAGGTGTCTATTCCCGTCAACTGTTATGGGTAGAAACCTACTGAAACAAAATTGAAATTTTTGAAAAAAAAAAACATAAAAAAATGTGGTGTAAAAAATATGTCAATCGATTCTCCTAGTGATTCTGAACAAACTAGTTTCAGGTTTAGTGTATACTAAAACTAACCTTGTATAAAGTTAATACGTGCACAATTTTAGGATTACGTACCCAAAGGTTGACAGCCCTAATACTAAGCTTTTTTTTATCTTCCATGTATCTTCATGGGTACCTTCCGACCGGGTAAGGCAAAGGGTTATACCGGACTCTTACCGGCTACAAACCCACGGTGTTCCTTCTCGTAACCCTTGTCTCTCGTCACCCCAGGGTGGCGGGATTCGCAAATGCATGCATCGCGACCTCAGCAGGTCTCGGTCCGCCAGCGTCTGTCGGACCCTTCCTTCTGTGGGGCCTAGCCCTAGGACCTCCTGAGAGGCGTGCACGGACTACGGCGCGCTGCCTTCTCGGGCCTGTTACTGGACAAAAGCCTAATACTAAGTCTACGCTGTCTGTCTGTCCGTCCGTAGGAGCTAGTCAGTTGAAATTCACAGATTATGCATTGTTGTAGCATGAATCTTGGCAAATAATGAAAAAACAAGACATGAAATCCCAAGGAGTTTGAGACAACTAAGAAGTTACATCGATGTATCTGATAGAACAATCGATGGCACTCGCTCATTTTCGAGCCACTCATACTTATTGCGTCAGTGTAAAGATATTTTTTACTGCAGTAAAACAATACCATAAACATTCGTGGTCTTGAAGTCGCGCTCAGTTCGGCTGTGGTCGGTTTTACGAAATTTGCCATTGCGAATTTTTAGTTGCGTCGTACTGTAACCCCATACTTTCTAGGGCTTGATTATAGTTCATAATGTTCATATATACTACAGTCTACATATTATAAAATTAGAATTTGAAATAACTAAAGTCGTTACACTATGAAAAAAAAACGATTGAACAAAGATACCACCAGGAAAAAAACAGACAACACAACACCATCGACCACAACCACAAACAATGCAAATTCTGCTAGAATATTTTAAATTTACCCCACACACAAATCCACTTACAACAACGGATAAATCTAATTCTCTGAACAAATATTAGCGCAAAACCGAAAGGGAAATCATCAAATGCAATTACAAGTTAGGAACTGCATATTCATGTGTTGAATAGGCAAACATGGCTAAACAAGTCGTCATACCGACGTCTGCAAGCACGAACAATTAAAACCAGAAACGGCCACCCGTGCTTGCGAAAATGCGAGCAAAAAGAAAACTATGCTTGTCTCTTTCACACGTTTTTAAGTCAAATGAATGATGTTGAAAAGAGGATGGTGTTCTCTTTCGCTTTGAATAGAGTTTTTACTATTTTTAACCGAATTCAAAAAGGAGGAGGTTCTCAATTCGGTTGTATTTTTATTTATATTTTTTAAGTTTGTTACCTCATATCTCCGTCATTTATGAATCGATTTGAAAAAATATGTTTTTGTTCGAAAGGGTATACTTCCCGATTGGTCCCATTTAAATTTTGTTGTGATTATACCATGAACTTCAGAGATATGGAACGGAACTCCTCATCGAATCAAAGCGAAATTCTCAAATTACTAATATTGCTTTGTTTATATTTGTTGTTGGTAACTGACTACTTGAAAAGAGGAGGAGATGCGTGTCCCCCCCTCCCCCCTTTGGAATGTTGTCATTATATCGTGTAAGGTATCATTTGAAAGGACTTTTTATGCCCGACTACGTCAAAGCCAAAAAGAAGGGTTATGAAGGAGGGGGTTAAAATTATGACACTAAAACGTATTTAATAAAATATAAACTTTACCTAAAAAAAAGTAAAAACCGACTTCAAAGAAATACTAAAAGGAGTAAAATAATTACCATAATATAAAATTAATAGTTTCAGAAGCCAGAAAGTCTGACAACCAGTCTTACCAAGAGTATCGTATTACCCAGTTACTGGGTTGTGGAGGTCTGATAGGCAGTCGCTCCATGTAAAATACTGATATTCAGCTGCATCCGGTTCGACTGGAAGCCGACTCCAACATAGTTGGGAAAAGGCTAGGCAGATGGTGAGTTTCAGAAGTCGGTGGCTTCTATTTGCTTCAGTGTAGAGTTGCACCGACTTCTGACACTGTTAATTTTATATTATGCTAATTATTTTACTCCTTTTAGTATTTCTTTGAAGTCGGTTTTTACTTTTTTTAAAGTTTATTTTTATTATTTTTTTAATCCCAGGAGTTTCCATTTAGTTTTTCTTTCGTTCACAAAATAATCAGACTTTGTTGTGTCCAATTCGATATGTAAAGTAAAAGTTAACCTATACTGATTCCAAAACCGTTTCGAGGTTTTAGTTTAGTAAACTTTATTTTGCAATTTTTAGCACTTAAAATTATAAGATATGTTTATTTTAGCAGAAATGCATGAATTCCCTTGAAATCTATTTGACCTCTAAGTGACTATCTTCCTTTTTCGTGACCTAGGAAAACTCTATGGTATTTATTATACTTGGCGTAGACAAAGAATTGGTTTCTTTGGTAACCCCTCCTATCGCGTGACGTCATCTCTAGGTAAACTTTAAAAATAAATTAAAAAATAACTACCGTGTAGAAAACAAAAATAATTAAAGTAGTTTCTTTAAATAGACTAACTTTAAGAAAAAAAAAAGTTGAGCTACACGATGGCTGATGCATGCGTGCTGTCAGTTGGGAAAGGTCAACTCAAACCTGCTATGGCTCTTTCCTCAAAATGCCATTCCAGACGTTGCCCTACATTGTTACACTCACATAGTTTTACACTGCAATGTCAAAGAGACGTTGACCTCTCAGTTTGTTTCGGCTTTTCTTCTCAGAGCTAGTCAGATAGGAAATGCCGGTGCAATCTAGTCTTAAAAAAAACATTACATTGACTTGTAAAAGTGTCTGTAACAGATTTATTTACAGAAATAAATATCATTTCATTTCGACAAAACAACAATATTCATTGCGTGGTACATAGTAGTGGTGAAGTCGTGTTGTTAATACATACGTTGCTATGGAAACTGTTGACCTATCATAATCAGAGCCTAGATTATGTGTGTGTTGCGAAATTAGAATGCAGGTTTGAAGTTTGAAGGGCGGTTTCACCGGCACCCATAGCCGGTAAAATTACAGGCACATGAGGCTTTCCAACTTTTTCTCTAAGGTTTGCAACGCCTCAGCAATCGTCTTGGTGTAAAAGTATTAAATTAAAGAGCTTTGTTTTACGTAAGTGGAAGTGGGCGGGCCATGTCTGCAGACGAACAGATGGTAGATGGAGCAGACACGTGTTAGAGTGGAG
This sequence comes from Amphipyra tragopoginis, assembly GCA_905220435.1. Taxonomy (NCBI): domain Eukaryota; kingdom Metazoa; phylum Arthropoda; class Insecta; order Lepidoptera; family Noctuidae; genus Amphipyra; species Amphipyra tragopoginis. Next base: position 5,192,656 of record HG992017.1, read on the forward strand.
ACCGCGTTTGGGCAAACGTAGTGTAGGACGCCCTGCGGCACGATGGACCGACGATTTGAAAAAGGTGGCTGGCAGCGTATGGATGCGGGCTGCCCAAGACCGGGATGGTTGGCGATCTTTGGGGGAGGCCTACGTTCAGCAGTGGACGGCAATAGGCTGATATGATGATATGATGTTTTACATATTATATACATTGTTTTACATTTTACATAGTACGAAACCCTAAAAAAATTTATACTCGTATGTTTCAAATCAATAACTTGTAACTATAAATAAAGTCCAATGAATAATTCGTGATTTTTAAATCCCAAGATTAAAACGTCAGTATAATTATTTTGGGATTTTAGAGGAGGTATTATCCACTCTATGTATTCAAAATTCAAAATTCAAAAGTTTTTATTTCACATAAACCATTACAGGCGCTTATGAAAAGTCGAATTTAGGTGCACGGTTCCAATTAGTCGTTTCCTATGGAGAAGAGCCGGCAAGAAACTCCATGGTTACTCTTTTAAAGTCCATATCTTTAACAATTTGAGTGGGTACAGTTATGACTTAGAATAGTTATGAGAGAGCAAAGTAGACTTAAGAGCAGGAACCACACATAAAAGCAAAATGAAAAATATGGTCAGAAATTAACTAGGTATCCAGGCATCTAGCAAGTCTACAAAGCTCTCACATTTACAAAAAGTAAAAGGACGCTAAACTATATAAAACAACTGACATGGTTAATTGTCATCAAAACACATTACAAAGAAAATCACTGTAATAAGATAAAGATATCTTGAGAGTAACGTTAGTAATAAAATAAAATAAAGCTAATAGTAATGAGGTTAGTTAATAGACATAGGTACACATACGACGTTAATGAGGTACCAGGGAAGCCGCATGTGCAGAAGGAGTTATTGCCAAACACCTTTATCTTCAACGTAGTCCTTAGTCTTGTAATATGCTTTTTGAATAAGGACACGTTTAATATGGGCTTTAAACTTTCCCTCGGTAAGATCAGTTACAGATTTCGGTAGCTTATTATAAAAACGCACGCCATTTCCTAGAAATGACTTATTAGTTTTACTCAATCTAAATTTGGGAATCACAATTTTATGTTTATTACGTGTATTTTTGTCATGAAAATCGCTTCTAACATTAAACATATGCAAATTTTTCCGAACATACATAATGTTTTCAAAGATATAGTGTGACGGCAAGGTAAGTATATTAATATCTTTGAACACGTTTCTGAGGGACTCGCGGGAACCCATATTGTAGATTGCACGGATTGCTCTCTTTTGTAAAATAAAAACAGAATCTACGTCAGCTGCTGAGCCCCACAACAGAATGCCGTAGGACATAATGCTGTGGAAATATGCGAAGTATACTAACCTAGCTGTAGCTACATCAGTCAGCTGCCTAATTTTCCTAACTGCGTATGCAGCAGAACTTAACCTAGCCGACAGGGCAGTAATATGCGCACCCCACTGCAATTTTGAATCGAGAGTTATACCTAAAAATACGGTGTCATTAATTGTGTTAAGATTATTGCCTTCAAGCATTAAATTTAAACCTACTTGGGGAACATTTGGTAGTGAAAACTTAAGGCATTTTGTTTTGTTTGCATTTAGTAATAGATTATTGGCTGCAAACCATTTAGAAAGAACAGTAAGGCTCTCGTTAACATGTAAAACGTCCCTATCTTTTCTATCTATTTTAAAAATAAGGGAAGTGTCATCGGCAAATAAAATTATGTCTGATAAGTCGGTCATCATATAGGGTAGATCATTTATATAGGTTAGAAACAGGAAAGGTCCAAGAATTGAGCCTTGAGGCACGCCCATCTTGACCAGAGAGCCCGAAGACATCGCACCGTTAGCACCAACTTTTTGCTGTCTATTAGATAAATAGGAGAAAACAAGGTCAGCAGCTCGGCCACGAATTCCGTAGTGGTGTAATTTACAGATGAGGGTGTTGTGGTCAACGCAGTCAAAAGCCTTGGAGAGATCACAGAAGATGCCAATAGCATCCTGAGAGCTCTCCCAGGATTCCAAAATATGAGTGACTAGTTTCACTCCTGCGTCAGTAGTCGACCTACCTTTCGTGAAACCATACTGGCGACCATGCAATATCCCGTTCTGGTCAAAATGAGACATCATCTGATCAAGCATGATTTTCTCAAAGATTTTACTTAGTGCTGGAAGCACCGAAATGGGTCTGTAATTTGAGGGGTTATTCTTGCAACCTGATTTGAAGATTGGTATTACCTTACTATGCTTCATCAAATCAGGAAATGTACCGCTATCTATACATTGGTTAAATATGTCTGTAAGTAAAGGGGTAATGGTGTTAATGATAGCTCCAAGAACCCTAACAGAGATGCCCCATAAGTCTTCAGTATTTTTTATATTAAGACTTTTAAAAGCTTTTATAATCGAGGTAGCAGAAATGTGCTTAAATTCAAAGATAGGTATATCTTTACAGAAATTCTGTTTAAGTAAGGATTCAGCTAGTATAGAGGACGAAGCAAGGGATTTCGTGACCTCTATCGGGATATTCGTGAAAAAGTTTTCGAGTGTCTGAGCGACTTCAGACTTATCTGTAATTAATTTATTATCTGATTTTAAAATTAGTTCGTTATCCCGTTTTTTTGTGTTTCCGGTTTCTTTATTTATTACCTGCCACACAGTTTTTATCTTATTATTAGAGGCACCTATTTTGTTACAAATTAATCTAGATTTAGCTCGAGTACAGACTCTCTTAAATATCTTTGAATAATTTCTTACATAATTATGAAAAGCTTGATCAGATGTCAATGATTTTTCATGATATAGACTGTACAAAGTTTCTCTACTTTTTCTTATACCTAGGGTGGCCCATTCACTAAATTTTGATTTACAATTAATTTTACGTTTCTTGACTGGACATGTGTTGTTAAATTCTTGGCAGACTGTAGCGAACAATGTACAATAATTTATGTTGGGGTCCCTTAAACTAGAGCAGGATGTAGGAAGATTACTTAATACATTTTCATTAAATTTTTGCAAATTACTTTTAGTTAGTGGTCTTAATTCAATGATTTTGTCTAGCTGAAGCTGCTTATTTAACTGAAAGGACACTAGTTGGCCTGTATGATCAGACCTAACGCCACTAATTAAAGAAGAGTCTTTTATTTCACAGTTTGTAAAAATATTGTCTATACATGAAGCTGAGGTAGCAGTTATTCTAGTTGCTTCATTAAAAATATACTTTAAATTAAAACATTTAAACAATGACACAAGTTTACATTTTTCCGGTGACTCAATTAAAAAATCTATATTCAGGTCACCACAAACAAAAATTAAGTTATTATTCCTAAAAAGTTTTCTCAGTATGTCTTCCATTATGATCAAAAATGATGACAAGTTTGATGCGGGTGGCCTATAAACGCATAATATAGTGTGGCCCTCTACCTCTGCACATGCTACCTCACATAAGCGATCAACAGAACAGGCAGTGATATCTTTTCTTTCCTTATGTCTAAAACAACTATTACAAAGAATTAAAGTACCGCCCCCTAGCGAGGATCTGTTGTACGCACTGGCAACCGTAAAATTATTAACATTGAACAGCATTTTATGTGGTTTCAACCAAGTTTCACAAAAACATAAAATATCCATATGGTACTTATCTATTAACATTTCCACATCTAATATTTTGCCAGAGAAGCGATTAATATTTTGGTGATAAAGTAAAATATTATCACTATGCTTCTCTTTTGTCGGCACTAAAAGTTTAAACAGTCTATGACAGTATTATTAGAATAACTAGTTAATACTGATTCAACACTTAACCTAGTCTCAGTTAAATTACCAATAACTGCGTGTATATTATAAGCTATCAATGTAGCTAATAAATGTCGACATTTCTTCGACAGGAACATAGCTTCCTGAGTTAAAACAAAACCTCTAACAAACTTGTTAGTATCAAAATACAATAAATAGTCACTATGACGACATGTCAACATGTGCATTAAATTATTTAAACTGTAGATGTAGTTATTCTCTTGCTCAGACAGAGAGTCTGAATATGGCAAGGCACACAATATTAATTTACCTATCTTTAGGTTAAGAAGGGCACCGATACCATTAACTATGTCCTTTTTTCTAATGTTTAAGCTGTCACCTATTAGCAGAACCACAGTGCTATGCTCGTCCAGTTTTGAATTTAATATTTTGTTTACAATTTCATTAAAATGTAGGTCATGGTAACAATGGTTAATTATGTTGTGGTTCATACAATTATTTAACAATGATCCAAAGCCTATTCCTAATCTATCTGAGTATAATATGGTCCTACTTGGCTTGATGTTTACATTTTCTGCCGGTTGAGGTACTATGGGTAAGGCTGAAGGAGCAACATACTGGGGCTGTGGAGGTGGCGGGGAGCGGGCACAAGTACAAGAGAGGTTATTAGTTATTAGTTAAAGACTCATATCTTTCTGCATTGTACCTCACTAAATCCACCAGCTCACCAGCCGCCTGCAAGCGCTCACTTAACATTTGTTGGCACAATTCATACTTATTGTATATTTCCTTTAAAAAGTTTTCCCTGCGCAATAGCTCTTCCTGCAGGTTTACAGTGTCAACATCATACAATTGCCTACTTAGATCTAATTCATTATTGCAGGACTTTAATTGTTTCAGCAAGTTAAATCGTTCATTCCTGAGACTAATGTTACATTTGTACATATTATATTTTTGAAATAATTTCTTATATTTTCTAATAGATTTGTTTATCTTAATGTATCTCTTTATGTTCTTGTGACTAGATAGCAACGGACGTCTAGTTATGGTATCATCCCCAGTTAAGTCTATGGTTACCGATGGCTTCACTGACCCCAGACCGGATTCACCGACAACTAGCTCCTCATACATGCTGTGGGTGATAGCATCCTGCTCGCTGCATTTGAGTGAGTCTGTGTGAGATATGATGTTGTGGGCCTCACTCAGTTCGTGTTCCAGTTCCGATATACGTCTCAATGCCAACTCGTGAGTGCCCATGCACTGTTGAAAGTCAGACACTACTTCACGGAGTTGTTGATGCTGGTTGAGTATATCCACGTGTTGGATGTGGAGTTCTGCCAATTCATGCTTGAGCTTGGTGTTTTTGTCGATTATTTGCTTCACTTCAACCTCGCTGTCATCTCGTTCTTGGAGCAGCTGGTTGCAGAGATTTTTTGAGGACTCCAATTCCTTGAGCGTAGCCCTCAGTTTGTCCTCCATGTCACGAGATACAGCTCTGCGGGTCATCATCTTCAGTATTTGCCCCACGTATCACCTGAAATGTGACAGGAAAACAACTAAGTGTACGAAAGGAAAGTAAGTGGGTTGAGAACACAGAAATCCAGATAAATATTTAGATTTCTGTTACTGAGACACAGAAAGTTAGACAAGCAGAAAAGATAAAATAATAGATTACAGTAGTACAGAGTAGAATAGAATAGAATGTACTTTATTATACAACAAAATTGTAAAACAGCTCATAAACAGAGTAGTATATGGATATGAAAATAAGAAATAACATTAGATAGGTAAGTACAACTTAATTAGGACAAAACAGGTCATTAACTTAAAATATTAATAATTGACTTCTATTTAGGGAAAGGGAGGGTAATAATTTTATTAATTATCATTGAATTGAAGTTAATATAATTCTATCTGGGTCCAGCTGTTTATATTAATGTGAAGTTAGTATTAATACATACGATAAGGTGGAGTAAGTATTGCAGTGTTTTATGCCTGGGCGAATGTTTTCGTCGTCGATTTTGCTTCCACAAATTGTCAAGCAAAAGGAGACATAAACCGAGCCAATATGTATGTAATTGACGTAGCTCAGAGGACTGAGCAGTGTTATGGGGTGTTGTACAGTATGTAAGAATAAGTACTAGAATTAAAATTAAAAGAAATACTCCCCCGGATTGACGATTTCAAATCCGTGATCCGTTCGTTGACAGCCGGTGTAAGATTCCTTTGTTAAACGCAGATTTTGCAACGAAGACACCGCTTATGCACTGGATGCATCACTTATTATACAGTTCAGTTAGTTTTGATGATAATATATGAATTTAAACACTATTTATGCACTTAAAATAATTTTTAAAACTAATTAAACTACGAAGTCGTTTTTTGACGACCGGTGGCCAGTGTTGCCAGAGTCGAAAAAGAGATATTACTTCCTTCCTCGGAGTTTAGGTAAATATACTCTACCTATTCCGAACTCTGCTTATGACGCATTATGCTTTATTACGAATAAATAGCGAAATACTCTAGCGTAGTCTGAACTGCCCTTAACACTCTCGGAACAGTTACTCTCTCTAATGAATTGACAGCTTCAAAACTACAACACCTAAAAATTCACGTTTCATACAAACGCTCACAAAACGGTCTGCCATCAAAATTTTAGCCGCCCTTCAAACACAAATAAAGTATCAAGATTGGCACTAAAAGTTCGCTTTTACGGCTGCATTCATGTCCGCTGCAATTGCTGCAAACGAAGCGGGTGACAAAAGAAAGAGCAAACGTTTTAATTGGCACGTCCGGAGTGGTGGTTGTCGTGTTCCAACTAGTCAAACCGACACTGTGTCCGGATTATTGCATCTTGTAGATTAAGGACAAGACCGAGGCAAAAAACCTATGTTTTATCATTCCATCTGCCTAGCCTTTTCCCAACTATGTTGGGGTCGGCTTCCAGTCGAACCGGATGCAGCTGAATCAGTATTTTACATGGAGCGACTGCCTATCAGACCTCCACAACCCAGTAACTGGGTAATACGATATCTACTCTTGGTAAGACTGGTTGTCAGACTTTCTGACTTCTGACCAACAGTAACGACTGTCAAAGATCTACAAATGACAGCCGGGACCAACGGCTTTACGTGCTTTCCGAGGCACGGAGGAAACTCGCTATGGTAAATGGTCACCCATCCACAGACCAACCTCGGCAAGCGTGGCTTAACCCGGAAGATCGGTCTATGCGGCTGTAATTATTTAGCCACAAGCTCCTATGTTTTATAATTTATACGACTGAAAATCATATTTTTTTCCCACTCATGTCACTTCTAATTTAGCTTAGTGTGCGTCCTGAGTGGCGGCGCACGGACGTATTGCGAATTGCGGAGCGGCTTTACCGTGGATTTACCGTCGATACGTGTCCTTAGTGCACGCGGAAAAGTTGACGCGTACGCGCGTGTTTAGTGTTTTGTTTATTTTACTTTGGTTTTAATAATGTCGATAGCAAAATTCAAATATTTCGAACATTTGTTTAATGCGCCGTTCATTCCTTCTGCGCGTTGCGCCGTCACTCAGGACGCACACTCAGGCCTGCAACGGGCACCACCTCTGTGTCTGTGAACAGATTAGATCTGTCATCAATATTTCATTTGTCCAGAAAGTTGACTACGGCATCATTTCCTTTTCTCTCAAGAAAGAACATGATCCTGTACTTCTGATAGTCAACATTCTCACAAGACAGTCGAGCGTTTGATTTGGATAGGCTGAGTAGGAGTAGACTCCTTTACCTCATAATCTCTCTCTGTCGTTTCAGCACTTCATGAGAATAGCGCATGCCGTTGTGAAAAGATTAGCCAGTGAGCCAGGTTAGTAGCGAGTCTAACTGCACAGTGTGCGCCGGACGTACTTTAGTATCGTCAGTCATGGGAGGCATTCTACAATGTGACCGGTCATGGACTAGCGATATTCTAGGTACACGTACATATATATCAACTATTCTAGTACACAAATACACTATACACTAGGGTCCAATCCACTTCCATTTTTTTGTTGAAATATTCTGTACGTGTGTACAAAAAAAGTCATATCTCTCAAAATTTTGGTCCTACTGAGATAAAAAGTAGGCTCATTCGGAGGACAACAATGTTGTCTATCGTTTACATTACGATACAATGGATTCACATAAAGACACAGTTGTATATCTCAACAAAAAAGCAAAATGGCTGCCAAATAGCGGGAAAGTAGATTGGACCCCCGTGTGTGGTGCATTTGTGTACTAGAATAGTTGCTATATAAGTACCTAGAATATTGCTAGTCCATGGCCGGACACACTGTATATAGCGCACCAATTTGAAGAGCACCTATTTGAATCACACCTTTAGTATTTCTATATTCCTTCAAGCTCTTGGTTTGATTCAAAGGGTTGCGCTAAATGGAATGCCCCCTTGTGGAAGTAACTTAGATCAACTGAAAAGAAATGAAATTATTTGCTAATTGGGTAATTAAAAAAAAACGGTTTTCTTTTTCGTCGGCGTTTCCTATCTGACTACCTCTAAGATGAAAGGCAGAAATAAACTCGGGGCTCGAAGTCTCTTTTGTTTCCAGACATATTTTCTGTAGCAAAAATTAGTGTGAGGACAATGTAGAGCAACGCCTGGACTGGCCTTTTGAGGAAAGTTCCAGAGCAGTTTGAGAGGACCTGTCCCAACAGATGGCACGCATGCATCGGCCATCGTGTAGCTCAACCCTATATTAAGGTGACTGCATTGTGAATCATTATCATTGAGAAAAAAACAAATCCACTTTAAAAAGTCCTTATGGAAACGCGTATGACACACTACCAATCGTCATCAGCAGAACCTCTCAAGAAATTCTTTTAAAAGTTCTAAAGAATCTCAAGTAACTTTATCGGCTGTCATTGTGTGATTCATCGTTTTTTCAACGGTCTTTCGTCACTAATTTTATCTTTTTGTACGTAAATGTGATTCAGTGACATATTTTCTTTGGAGCTGTGAGTCATGGTCGGGCTAGGAAGATCGTGGCGTAAAGAACTATAATCAAGCCGATAAGGGAACCGATTATCTTGATATGTGATGAGGAGGGATGAAAGCATGTGACTAAGAGAGTGATGAATATAAATGTTGATGGATGGAGGGGGAGTGAAAGACTAAAGAAAAGATGGATGGTGTGAGAGATGATTTGAATGAAAAGGGAGTAAATCATAGCAGGACGGATAATGGGGAAGAAGAAAACATTGCGCCGACCACAAGTAACTCGGAATAAGGGCAGGCAGAAGAAGAAGAAATTGAAAGTCATATGGATAACCATTTCTGAAATACAGCGACGAAACATTACAAGGCTAACTATACTAATCCATATATCATCGGTTAGATAATTTAATAACAATTCCAACGACGTAACTTGTAGCGAGCTAGTTATCGTAACTTAAGAGATATCGAAGTTTTAATCAGACGCGCCGTGACCTTTGACCAATACAGACCACGCGAATTTTTTTGCCACACCATATGTCAATTCGCCATTTATAGACGTCACGCATGAAGGGTTATTACAAAAAAGATCTAAACAAAACTCAGATTCTAAAATAACCACGTCTCAAGTCTTTTTTTGTTACATAAATGACATTCGAAAGTGATGGATATAAAATATGTATAATCTAAGTATATAGATTTACCTTAGTCTTTGTTTAAACCATCTCTGGTAATGATGCTTGTCGGATCTTTTCAACGTCGATTTCAAAAAATGTGCTAACAACTGGTTTTATCCTATCCATATACTAAGTTATGATTTTTTTTTCTTTGATTTCTTTCACTTTTGTTTGCTATGGAAGTCTCATATCTAACTCCTAATATGTCGACATCAGGGAACCGCTAAACAATTCTACCAGCACGGACTCCCACAATAGTGGAATCAATGCCGCTCCTAATCAATCTCCTCCAAATAATTATCATCATCATCATTCAGCCGAAAGACGTCCACAGCTGGACATAGGCCTCCCCTAAGCATCGCCTCATCGACCGGTCCCGTGCTTCTTGCATGCAGCAGATTCCCGCGACCTTCAACAGATCATCAGTGAAGCGTACCCAAATAAAGCACAACATAATGATTAAATAACACGTAACCGCTGCATATGACGAGATGATGGACGTACACGACACACATCTGCAAGCTACAGCAATGTACAGCTCCGTTTGCGGATAAGCTTTGTACATGAATATTAAAGTGAGGCGTTATTGTGGATTCTATTACACCGAAGCGAATGACGGGGTGATTTCTACGCGGGGCGAGTTCCTTAAAATCAACCCTACGTGAGAGTTAGTTGATGGTTGGTATTTTGCCTTTTCCCATCTATACGGTCCGCCTGGCTAGCTACCACCCTCACATTAAAGTCACCCAAGGGGTTTACTGTGTTCCGTCGTGTGTATGTTAGAGCCAGAGGTGTATAGGGGAATCCCTCTATATCTTTGTTACTTGGATTCGTGTGTTCCGTCTTAGACCCTGTCTGCGCTTAGCATCAGTTACGACTAGGGTCAAACGTGACCGAGTCAAATAATTAAAAAAATGTGAGTCTCATAATGTTCTGCGTGGCCTATTTCAGTCTAACCAGATATTAAACAGAGCGACTGCCATCAGACCTTCGCAACCCAGTTATTAAGCAATGCTGATATCCTTAGGTTAAACCGGTTGTAAAACTTTCGGGCTTCTGACTGCCCGTAACGACTGTCATAGGTATTCGTAAGATACCCAGGACCGACGGCTTAACGTGCTCTCCGAGGCACGGGGTGGTCTTCATGTTTAGCGAATGGTCACCCAACCATTGCCTAATCGCGGCGAGCGCAGCTTAAACTTGCAAATCGTATGATCCGCGTGACATGTGTAACAAAAAGCCAGTGTTTTTTTTGTCTTTATGGAATTGCTTGGCAAACTATCCGACGGCCCACCTCTTGGAAAGTGTACCACTCCAAGAGTAGCTCATGCGTTGTCAACTTCAGAAACAAAGTTATAAAGTCTCATGCCTGTAATTTCATCGGCAACCATGCCATTCAAACCAGAACACAGCAATGCTGCTTGGCAGCAAAAATGGGTATGGAGGTATCACCTCCCCGATCGAACTCTTTCGCAATCACAAGGAGTTCTACTTCATACTATCAAAATGTGCAGAAACATCGAAGGTACGGTAAAATGTGCTATTGTTTCCTCATTGCTTTATGTGTTATTCTCGTCGAAATAAAGGCCTTCCTTCAGCACGTAGAATTTGACTGCTACACTGTGGTCATGTAGTTGATATTGATCTCATTACTGGTCGTAGTCTACCTGAGGTAGGCTCCGAAGACGCTTAGATGATGTAATTAATAGCTCATCAAACTCTTCACACGTAAAAGGAGAGCTGTAACAATCCAGTTCCATCATCATCATCATTCAGCCGAAAGGCGTTGACTGCTGGTCATAGGCTTCCCCCAAGCATCGTCACATCGACCAGTCCTTTGCTTCTCGTATCCAGCGGATTCCCGGGAATCCAGTTTAGTCCAGTCAAATGATGATGCTTACAGAGGCATACCAGAAAAAGTGTTTCAAGCATCCCGGAAAGATTGAAACTGGTCCATTCTACATTAGAAACCAACCAACAACTATTACTCAAAATAATAAATCTTACAGTTTGCTACACTGCGGTGTAACAGAATCCATTTCAAAGCATCACGAGCATGCATCAAATGCAGAACAGCACTTTGCATACTCGCATCCCTATGTTTGACTAACGCGCCTTTCCAAATGGACTACATGGGAACATTTATTTACATTAAATACATACAAATATGTAACACTGAAAGGCAGATTTAAGTTGTCGTATAATGTCGTATGAGCGTTAGTTTAGGTGATTTATTCAATATGAAAACTTTCCTACGTGGGGATCGGTTAGAATATAAAACTTCTGGGAATAGACGCGTGTTGCAAGATTCAACAAAACCCAGCACGCTTGGTGGTAGGATCTATACGGTCCGCCTGGCTAGCTACCACCCTCACATTAAAGTCCGGCGCCAAGCAGTTTACTGTGTTCCGTCGTGTGTATGTGAGAGCCAGAGGGATATAGGGGAATCTTCTAAATCTTTGTTACTTGAATTTGTGTGCTCCATCGACTCTGTCTTCGTTTATCATCAGGTGTGACAAGGTTCAAACAGGATTATGTCAAACAAAAAACGTATAACACAGATAAAACGGTCGAAGTACAATCCGAATCCATACTGAAGCCAAAAATGTAATTTTTAGAATTTTTGTTTGTTTGTGCGTTTGTATGTTTGAGCTTCACGCCAGTGCTACTGGACAGATCCTGTTGAAATTTGGCAGCCTCATCTGTTAAAAAGCGAGTCACGTTATAAGGTACTAATTATCACGCTATGAAGAGTGGGTGATTAGCAGTACCCTTATGTTTCCGTAGACAAAGCTGTCGGTACGGCTATGAGAAGAAAAGGTCTGGGCGCTGCCGCTGGCCAAAGGTAGCAAGAGGAATACCGTGGTTGTTTAGTCGGTAAGAGTCACACGTAATCCTCTGCCTTTTCTAGGCGTCCTCATGAAGATTTCTCCAAGTTAAAAATAAGGTGTGCCGGGCGTACTTACGTATTTTCTTCACTCATGGTTTCCTTTCATGTATGTTATGTCTTTTACTACGTTAGTAAAAGCAGCTTGCAAAATTCAGATATTCAACCACACGTGGTGAACCTGACTAACCTTGACATACTTGAGAAAAAGATACACAAATGGGTTGGTAACGTTGCCTTATTTTTTTCACCCTGCCTGCACTTTCATTTTTTTATTTTTTTACTTGGTCGCCATTTTACCCTTATCGCACCTGATAGTAAGTGCATATAAGGTCGAAGTTGGAGCACGCAAATCCAAGTAACTGAGTAATAGAGAGATTACCCTATGCCCCTTTGGCTCTCACATACACACGACGGAACACAGTGAACTGCTTGACGCCGGACTTTAATGTGAGGGTAGTAGCTAGCAAGACGGATACAGATCCTAACAACAAGCGTCTTTACGACAAGCGTCTATTCCCAGCGTGCGATGAGGAAGTTTTATACTCTGGCCCGTCACCACACGGGACAACTAGAGATACCAGAGTAGAAAAAGAACAATAGGCTTAGTTTCTTCCCCCATGACATGACAATTCATCATCTTCTTTTGTGATAGCACAAGACACACACTTTAAAGAAACCGTTGCCTTTCACAAAGAAACATCCTTTCGCGAATTACTAAGCGGTGAAGCCTAACAAGTGTACCAGGAACTAAGCTAAGGTGCTCAAAGTAATTACGTGTCGCGGATATGTACTCAGGCAATTTTATGCGTCAATACACAAGTAACGATGTTGCTAGACTTTCTAGTTCTGCTTAGCCTTTTCAACTATGTTGGGATCAGCTTCCAGTCTAACCAGATCGGTTGTCCCATTTCTAAACCTAGTAAGGGACACTTTTTACAAAAAATCGTTTTATTGCATAATCTTGCTAACCTAGAAAGTCTCTACCAAATACAAAAACACCAGCGTTGAAAACTCACATAATAATCAGATATATTTAAGCAGTGATACCTAGTAAGTGTCATTCACTGCCTCTGATCATTTTAAAACCTAGTAAGTCACTTTAACCACATGGTTTTACCTAACATAAATACTTTTCAAAGGCTGACTGATTTAACGTTTATGCGCTCTCCTGTAAAATTTCGTTTTAAGCCCTTACTAGGTTTTGAAATGGGACTGGCGAGATGCGGCTGAATACTAATATTTTATACGGATCGACTGCCATCAGACCTCCGCAACCCAGTTACTGAGCAATCCCGATATCCTAAGCTTAGACCGGTTGCCAAACTTTCGGGCTTCTGACTACCCGTAACTACTGTCGTAGGTATTCGTATGACACCCAGGACTGACGGTTTAACGTGCTCTCCGAGGCACGGAGGGGTCTCGATGTGTAACGAATGGTCACCCATCCACAGACTGACCGCGGCATGTGCTGCTCGACCTTGCAAATGATCATGATCTGCGCGGTTTTTAATTAGCCTTCTCTATTAATTAGAAAGTCGTTCATGAAGCTTATATTTATGGTTCTACAGATATCATATACAAGGTTAGTCAGAAAGGGGGTACTAATCCGAAAGGGTGTTAAAGTACCCATAATAATGAGTAACTTTTGTTATACCACTTTCCCCAAAACTCAATAGTTTAAGAGAAATAGCTGTACAAAAATTACAAAAAAAATATGCTAAAATCTATCCATCCTCAGCTATGATCAGTTGTGTTTACATTTTAGATCATATTTGAGTTCAAATATTAGAAGCTCCATTTTCTGAATTTGTAACTTAAGGAGAGACGAAGAATTTATGAAAAAACTAAAATAAAAATTTCTTTTACACGGAAATAAAAATGATCGAATTTTGAAATTTTAACACGTGCTTTAAAACCATCATCACTGATACTATAAGTGGCCTGCGGATTAGTACCCCCTTTCTGACTAACCTTGTAGATCCGCATCCTTATTGCACAAAACACTCGTAATCGCTGTTGCTTTCATTTTACAATGCAACAATGTTCATTACGTCCATCACATAGCCGAAATCTACGCACTCTATACCTGCATCAAACTAAATTACATTGACCAAAAATAATTGCTAGGAAACGGGACTTATATTTTTTGGCATAAAATACGCTTTTTTTTTGTAGCGCGCAATGTGTGGTTGTGGCGATGCCGCGCGTTTGCATGCGTGCAGTGGCCACACAGCTGAGCCAAGGCGGTCGTGTGCGTTTGATATTCATTGCGTTTTTGTAACTTCAAATGCGTAATTTGTTAGGAAAAATTGAAATGTTTGATAGTGTTTGTTTGGAAGAAAGTTTAGTATTATGATTTGGAATTCGTTTTTGGAAAAAACTAAAAAAAAAATAATGTACACTTTGACCTTCAATATCTCCAAAACCTATGATTTCCCAGGTATGGTCTAGTAGAAAAAAATTGTTCCAATGATGGCTAGAATATGTGGTTTTCGTTATCGTTAAGGGTCTTTTTACACCCGATAGTTGTGGAGAAGTCGGATTGTTTATACATACCTTGCCATGGAAATTTTTAAGCTGTCAAATCAAACCCATAGCGATTACGAGTGTGTTGCGCAATTAGAATATCATCAAAACCTTAATTTTTTGGCGCGGCCACAAAGCATTCAACATTGATTTATAAAATAGATCAGACTTCTGGGAATATTTATACCGACGAGTTCGCCTTTGGCAACAAACCTTTGTCAATAATAAATGAAGATTAAAAATTAATTGATCGGCCGTTAACCCTACATTAAATATGAATGCAAAAATCATGGTAAACGCCAATAATTGAGCATGGGTGAGCAGAATGAATAGTTAATTGAAATCGGCCATAAGTGGCGGGCGCTGGATATGCACAATTAAATTCAGTTTCAAACATTGAATACGGTACATTAATTTAATTATACACTGTTAAATTCAATTGGTGTGCATGTTTTTGTGTTGATTTGTCGGGGTAATCAGCTGTAGTTCTGGTCTGAAAAGGAATGGTCTGTTGTTGACTGCAACATTACTAGCTACATGTACCTGCGGCTTTGCCTGCGGAAACGTTAGGTTACTGCTCATCATCAACACTCAATAGCGTGATAATTTGTACTCTATAACGTGATCCGCTTATTAACGGATATTTTTGCCAAATTTTAAGTAAATCTGTTCAGTAGTATTGGCGTGAAGCTCAAACACACAAACAGATAAACAGACAAACATCCAGAAATTATCAAAATTTCTGTTTCGGCATCAGCATCGTTTCTAAGTACCTACACACGTAGCAATTATTGTTTTCATATTATATATTTCATTATATAGGCTGTTAACGAATTCGTGTAATTCCTTTAAACCACGTGATCTACTGGTGACACAGATTAACCCTAAATGGGAATTTTTGAAAATCAACTAAAAATAATTTTACCAAAAATTCTTGGTTTTCTATTTCTGAGTCATTTTTGAGCCTTGAGTTATCTGACTGCAAAGAGCGATATCGCGTTAGTCGTGCCTGCCAGCGGTGTCGCCGTGCTTTCATTATTGTGTGGCATCGAAATGTTCACACATATAAAACATTTTTTTTGCAAAAAAAATAATCTTATTTGTTTATTGAATCCTTATTAGGTGGTTTAGATACGATCACTTACCATTACCGCATGAAAAAAAAATATTTTTATTTTTTGATTTTCAATCAGGCTAATTAATTCCCGTGCGGGGCCAATCTACACCAGTAGTAGATCATGTGGTTTTAAGGAATTACACGAATTCGTTAACACCCTGTATTTATCATGCTCGCAATATACCTGACTTACAAATATTATGTAGCACTATAATTATAGATTCACTCCTACATGATTCTGAAAGCTCATGATATGATAAGTTACAGCTTATTTTAGCTCATAAAAGCATACTACTACTTGCTTATTTCTAGTTCCTTGCTAAAATAGGTCTTATATATCTAGTGATATATTAAATAGAATTTATACAAATACGTAGATAGATTCTCTACCTAAATAAACAAATCCAAATATATCAGACATGAAATTTAATGTGTAACTATGTATTAATCTAGAACTAGAGTTCGCCCGCATCTTCGCCCTCGTGGATGTCGTGTATCACGTAGAGATTTCGTCGTTTTCAGAATAAAAGTAGCCCATGCCCTTCTTCGGGTTCCAGACTATCTCTGTACCAAGTTTCATCAAAATCGGTTCAGCGGTTTAGGCGTGAAAGCGTAACAGACAAACAGAGTTACTTTCGCATTTTGTAATATTACTAGCTTTTCCCCGCGGCTTCGTTCGCGTTAATTAAGCTCAAAAAAGTTCTTAACATATTACTAAAGTTTCTTTAATAATATAATTCAAAAAGACACGTGGCGCCATCTATGAACGTTATTGTTGTTTTCCTCGGGAGCAGTACTTTTTTTCGGAATGAAAGGTACCCTATGTCCGTTTCTGTACACCTGACAACGTACACACATCAAACAAAGTTTGCGATCACTAGCATAATTATGTATGTGAAGATTCCGAATTCAAAGTCCAACTGAAATCTGATTTATATTTATCTAGAAAACTATCAATCTATATTTATCATGTTAACTATCGCTTTGAATCCCGATTAGAAAATTCGGCTTCAAAAAGGCTACATAATTTTTCAAAGTGATCGCAAACTTTTTTTGTTGTGTGTATATGCAAAAGGAGAATGCCCATGGACAGTACTCTTGAGAAATGTCTTGTGTCTCAAAAATTTTAACAGCATGATATATCTAAAATAAAAATATTTTTTTTAAATAAGACTTAATTATTATTTATAATGGGATATTTCTTTTAACAATAATTAGTACTTTTAAGTTTCCGGCTATAAAGTACGCCATTTTTTATATGGCCTGTCAATACCATAGAAGCAATATGTACTCAAGGAGTAATTATTACTTCTACGTATGTACTACGTAGTCAATACTAGGGACCATTGACCATTTTTTCTATTGCGTGTAATGTGCCTACCTACCCACTTATAATAAAATGATATCGATTCTGTATTAAGTCAAATAAAATAAATTATTGCGTATCAAGTTAAATAACTGTTCAAGTTAAATCGATCAAAAATCAAATATATTACAATCAGGACAGTTACAACCTTTTTTCAATTTTTCATTGTCATTGACAATGAAAAATTAAAAAAAAGGTACAATTGAATTCACAATATGTCAATTCAATTGTCAACCAGTATATTTTTTTGCTGATTTTGGTACGTTGTGCGTCGAGTTTGGGCCTTACTGCTGCTAAACTATTAAAAATATTACTAAAGAGTAAAGACAGGACTTTTTGTGTTGTGATATTATTGATCGTGGCGAGTGCGACTGTGGAGCGATGTCTCAACTGCTCTTTGAGATTAACGTCATTTATGCGTAGACTCATGTTGTTCGATATTCCGAATATATTCACGAACATTTTACGAGTTTGGATCTCACCAACGCCGCCGCCGGTAAGATTAAAATTGTCTTTTTCTCGTAGTATGATCTTTTTTACTTAGGAACTGTGCTTTTATGTTTCTGTACCATGTAAAAAATCTTAGTGGACAAAAGTACAGTCTATGTTTGTGTGTTAGTTCTTCACTTCACCAGTTGGGTTACCGGATTTTAATATAACTTAGGTAGGTACCTACTATTGTGTCCGTAATAACCAACTTAATAATGAATGGTTTATTTCAATCAGTAAAGTGTATTCTGAGAAATAGCTACCTCTAAATATTAATTGTATGTAGTTTCGTATAAGATTACAAGTTACACAGAATTATAAATACTTTTTTTTTTCAGCTCTCAACTGAAGGCATATTGTGTCATGAGTGTTTTACACTGTTTCAAAATGCACTCGCATCCCAAGGACAGTTGACACCTGCAGTAGGACACCAGGCTGTCTGTTATAGCAGTGGGATTTCCATACTGAGATCAAGAACTCCCCGAGTGCCATTAGACTGCCCACAAAGAAACAGCTTTTTTCAATTAATTTGTGGTCAAACATAACCTCAAAACAGTAATTTCGTTTTTGTAAATATCTCGGAAATGCCATTGTAGTTTGTGTTGAGTTTTTTAAGGAAGTATTTAGACATGTCCTCGAGTATTTTAAAGATGATTTGATGAAGACACAAAAATGTTGAATTGAGTACTTTTGTCCATAGTGCCGTGGGCATTCTCCTTCAAGATGATCGCGGCTGTCCCATTTCAAAACCTAGTAAGGGACATTTTTTACAAAAATCGTTTTATTCCATAATCTTGCTAACCTAGAAAGTCTCTACCAAATACAAAAACACCAGCGTTGAAAACTCACATAATTTAAGCATCGATACCTAGTAAGTGCCATCCGATCTTTTTAAAACCTAGTAAGTCACTTTAACCACATGGTTTTACCTCACATAAATACTTTTCAAAGGCTGACCGATTTAACGTTTATGCGCTCTCTTGTAAAATTTCGTTTTAAGCCCTTGCTAGGTTTTGAAATGGGACAGCCGATCGGTTCAATGGTTTAGGCGTGAAAAGGTAACAAACAAACAAACATAATTTCGCATTTATAATATTAGTTAGTTTATTAGGGATAGTCCAAACATCAAACTAAGAATAAGGTCCCCGTTTGCTCGTATATCTCCGAATTCTAATTAAAGCCATCTTAATTGATTAAAGTTGGTCTTGAAATTAACCCGGCTACAAATAATTAAGGCTACATTCCTTGAAGGATACTTAAACCGAGTTTAGTGCTCGCATAAGAATTTTAGACGATAATTGTATTGTGTACCGATTTATAGTTCCGCACAAAAGAGTAATAAAAATGGGGGCGCCACTAATCACACTTAATTAAACTTTAAAATTAACTGCTGTGCTAAAATTTTGAATTGTCTAATTCATTTTAAATCAGTCTGATAAAACACAGACTGACACACTGATAAAGTTAAAAAATGAGTTCTTTCCGTATGACGATGTAAAATAAAAACTTGCCAAGTGCGAGTCGGACTTGCGCACTAAGGGTTCCGTTCTACCACACATGTCAGTGAAATAATTGTAGCTATTCTTTGTTATTTAATTATAGCTACAATCACACCAAGTTTCACGCTTGTAATTATTACTGTTTTTAAGATACAGCAGGAACAAAAAACGTTAAAAAGATGAATTTTTTCGTCATTTTTTGCGCAAAGGAAACCTTTGTATTTACACTTTTTATTATTTTTTATAATTGCCATGATAGAGGCTATAGTAACAGATACTCTGTGAAAATTTCAATTGACTGCCTAACTCGGCTAAAAAGATAAGCCCTGTGTGACTGACAGACACACAGACGGACGGACTGACGGCGTGGGCCTAGTAGTAGGGTCCCGTTGGCACCCTTTTGGTACGGAATCCTGAAAATTAAAACTAGCAATGCATCAGGTGTATTTTGGTCGGACAAGAAACCGAATCATAAATGAAAACAAATACATTATATCATTAAGCTCGTTATTTTTCACTGCTTCGTCATTTTCTGTATCAATTGCTTCTACTTTTTTTAACTCGATTCTCTTTTTGTTGCAGGTATATGATCACATCTCATCCAATCAGCTCCTTTTGTAAGGTAAAAGGAATCTTAATACTCATAAGTCAGGACATTAGGTTGACTTACATTCCCCGCTTTTTCTTTTACATTTAAGGCAAAGGAAACTCCAAATGATCCAAGTCGTGGACTAGTAAGAAGTATGTAATGACTTTAATAGCATCATCATTTATAACATCTAGAGCAGATTCGTGTTCACTTCTTTCATCAAAACCTTAAAACACATGAATCATTCATACTCAGCTGGCTGCCGCTGGCCTGGTGCTGGTAGGGTTGCCAACTCTTTGTCGGTCAAAAATAGTACTTATACAATTATTACCCGCAAAAATATAGTAGATAACGAAAGGACGAAAAAAAAATAGTAGGTTCCAAAATAGGTACTTTATTTCTTAAAAGAATATTTTTTTATAAGTTAACTTCAAAAGTAGGTAGTTACCAAAACACAAACTCGAAAGTGCGAAAATCGTAATTGCCAATCTGTCAAACTGAAAGTGAACGTAAATGTCAACCTGACATAACAGAATCGTTCAGAAATAGTTATTGACGTTTCGTATTACGCTGACACGTTTTGAAACGAATATTGCTTTGAGTTTGATGCCTTTAAAATATAGTAGTTTTGCCTACTATACACTTTTTTCAGATATATTGTAGTCGGGCCTCTAATATAGTAGGATACTATGTTATATAGTAAGGTTGGCAACCCTAGGTGCTGGCTACACACATCATCGAAAACTATTTGCAGCCCTAACAGGTGTGCACGTTACACGATGTTTTCCTTCACCGTTAAAGAAAGACATAATTAAATTCGCGCATGAATTCAAAAAGTCAGAGGTGCTGGCGGAGCTCGAACTCCGAACCTCCTACATGGAAGGCAAACGTTCAACCGTTAATCTAGCACCTAGGATTTGGCTGAATGAACAATAAAAAAAATCTTTATTGTCTAGCGATAGTGGTCAGTGGCTGTACCTAAAACAAAAAGAAAGGTTTAAGGTTTGCAATTTTTTTAATGCTATAACATTTTGTTTTTCCAATCTGTTTTGAGCATCATGCAGTAATTAATGATAGGTACACCTATAATCACATCATATTACTGCCTATTGTCTGGTAGTATGAGTCTGTCATTCTCACTTAAATGTCCTGCTGATGGTGGCGTTGTAAATCCGGTCGTTGAGTTCCCTGCAATATGGTTGGGCTAAGCGATGCGAATGTGCACGTCATGCTCGTGAACGGGTGCTGTCTGTCGGGACTGGTCATTTGTTTACATTCATTTGGTTACATTAACCTGCATTATTCTCATTCTATTTCTCACACTACTGTAATGGAATTGTCATGAACTACTATTTTGAAAAGAATATTCATGGAGTTTCTTGCCGGCTCTTCTCCATAGAACCTACCTTTTGGAACCGTGCACCTAGTTTTAACGTTTTAAAAGTACCTGTAATCTGGTCTATTTGAAATAAAAAACTTTGACTTTGATTAAACATAAATAAATGGAAGCGTGGCGACAGCTGGCGGGCATGACTAGCGCGATATCGCTCCACGCAGTCGGTTAACTCGGGGCGTGAAAATGTCTCAAGTGTAGCGTCCATCTGTGCCACTCACGAGGTTTGAAGGAATTACACGATATCGGGTACACCCAGTAGATACAAGGTTAGTCAGAAAGGGGGTACTAATCCACGGGAATCTTAAAGTATCACTAAAGACTGTTCTAAAGCCAGTGTTTGCATTTCAAAATTTGGTAATTTTTTAATTCGATTTTACAGTGGTCACGCACTGCATCCGATCCGGATCCGTGAAAATACGGGTATAAAAAACTCGGACCGAATTCGGATATTGCTTTTCGCACTGCATCCAATTCGAATTCGTGAAATTACGGATCTAGAGTCTAAAAATCTCGGACCGAATTCGGATATTGCTTACGCACTAATCCGATTTCTGATACAAATCCAAGCAATTCAGGGGCCATCTTTGGCATATGTCCGATTGAATCCGAGGTAATGCGAAAGCGTTCATACAAACAGTAATACGGCTATTTCGGTCCGTCAATATTTCTTCCGAATTGTACACTCACGGATGACGGAGGGAAATCGGATGACGGACCTCGGATCTAGTGCGTAAACTACCATACAAATAGTTCTATGACTACTTCGGAACGTATCGCTCTTAGCGTATTTTTTTATGAAATCTTTGAACAGCTATTTCTCTTAAACTATTGACTTTTGGGGAAAATTTTAGAACATAACTCATTCATTGTTATGGGTACTTTAACACCCCTTCGGATTAGTACCCCTTTTCCGACTAAAATATATATTTTGAAAAGTAAAACATAGTTTTATCTTTATATCAAACAAGTCCTGATAGCATTTATTTTAGAAGTACCAAGCTCTCGAGCTAGAAACCATTTGAATACACATTACCTAAGCGTGGCTGGATCGTGCTTAACCCGGCCTGTGAAAAAGGAGCAAAACCCTCTGACCGCCTGTTGCGGCTATGTTATTCTTATTTTAGTCGTGTGCTGACGGGTTCGGGAGGAGAATGGGTTTTAGCGATGTCGATAAATGCAAATTTAAAAATAATATTTTTTAATTTAATTTTGCTTGTGAATAAAAAAAATATGCAAATAAATGAGTACCTATACTCTACTCAACGAGATGACCCCTGACATAGCGGTCATTTCATAAATTATAGCCGTAAGGAAACTGCTATCTAAAAAACGTAAACAACAGTATCAAAATCCGTAAAATAGCTTTTAACCAAAAAAAATATATATATTTTTGGTGTGGCAACGTTTTGTAGGTAAACCCCAGGATTCATCTTACGTTGAATAGGTTATACCTAGTGTAAAATTATGTCACTCAAATGTCTTAATTGCCTTATTGTCTGCAGCGTTTATCTTCCATAGAAAAAACTTTGTGCATAAGTACGTTTCAGTTATAATCTTCCAACTAATATTGTAATTAAACAAATTAAATTCACATCTACTGTCCTAAGGTATGTTTTAGTATTTCACATAGCCATAACAATTTTAACAAGTCCTAGATTAAAAGTGAATACCCACTTATTTAGTAGGTGTAATGGCTCTCTTTAGGTAACGTAATTATGCTAATAAACATCATAAAATACTTAGTAAATAAGTCATCCAAAATTTATCGACAAACTCTACATCCCTAAAAAATGCATTTACCCGTGTGCAGTACATGACACGAGGATATCGTTCAAGATTCTTTGGAGACTGCTCGCTTTGTCTACCTTTCACATAATCGATAATTTAAATGCACGTCACTATAAAATGCGACGGCCGGGCGTGTTCACGACGTCGCCGATTTTATATATTATCGACTATTATATCGATATAGTAAGTTCTAATTTTAGTTTGTTCAGAGTGGTATAAATAGATAATGTTAGTTTGTGTTTGTTTAGTCTTGTGAAGATAAAGTTTTATGCTTTTATGTTGAATAAAGTTAGTAAAGAAAGAGCGTGTATCGAAGAAAACTTTAAATAATAAATAAGTATGCGATTTGTTTTCAGTTAAAGTTTTAATTGTGTTATGTTATAACTTTTAAGTTTCAAACATTTATAGAGTCGTCACAGTCCTGTCAATTCTATAGTAGTAGTAGAGCTCCTGGTGAAACAGTTCGTTTAGGGAATTAATATCACCATACCAATTTCTACAGCCAAGCAGCATTGGTGCGTTCCGGTTTAAAAAGTATGGGTGCCGGTGAAATTACAGATATAAGAGACTTTTTAACTTTGCCTCTAAGATTGGCAACGTATCAGTTATCCTCTTGGTGTTGTAGGTTAGTCGGAAGGGGGGTACGAATCCAAAAGGGTGTTATGTTACCCATAATAATGAATAACTTTTGTTCTACAACTTTCCCCAAATATCTATAGTTTAAGAGAAATAACTGTTCAAAGATTCCATAAGAAATTCGCTAAAATCTGTCTATCGTAAGCTATGATCAGCTGTGCTTACATTTTAGGTCGTATTTTGTAATATTTTTTGAATTCGTAACTAAAGCAAGTGAAGTATTTTGAAAAAAAACGAAAATAAAAATAATTTTGCATGGATGGAAATAAAAATGATCGAATTTTGAAATTTTAACACTTGCTTTAAAACAGTCATCAGTGATACTCTAACCGCCATTTTCAATATCCTATCTATCGGCGGTTTGCCTTACTACAGATAGAAATTTGACATTACTTCTATGGAGCTTATGTCAAAATTCTATCTCTAGTAGGCGAAACCGCCGATAGATAGGTTATTGAAAACGGCCGTAAGTGGCCTGCGGATTAGTAACCCCTTTCCAACTAACCTTGTATATGCGGCAGCAACAACTTTCCATCATGTTGACCGTCGTCAGCATATTTGCCAACCTATCACATAAAAAAAACACCTGAATTCTCTGTAGGGTTAGGGACAAGTTCGCCTACTGTCATACACTAAAAGTATACCAATGGCGACGTTGCCTCCCCCAAATATCGCCACATCGGCCCGTCCCGTGCTTCTTCTTATGTAATACCTATAAGTATGTATTATTCACTCCAATTAAAATAAATTAAATGTAGAGTAGAATATCTTTTAGTATAGTTTAATTTTTAACAATCTATATAAATAAAAAGAAAAGTCCTGACTGACTGACTGATTGGCTGACTCATCAACGCCCAGCGTAAACCCTTGTACCTAGAATGCTGAAATTTTGCACAGAGGTTCCCTTTATAATGTAGACAAGGAATAAGGAAGGATTTTTCGAAATTCAACCACTAACAGAGTTACATAGGGGATGAAAGTTTGTATGGAAAATCGTCACTTATCAGGTTCAAAATTTCACGCAAGCGAAGCTCCGGGCAAAAGCTAGTTTATCATAAATTTGCTTTTAGCATTTTGATAATTTTATCGACTTGTATGTTTTTTTTAATCTTTTAAATTTTATCGACAAATTCCAGTAACCGCCCATCCCTAGTTCAGCTCCGCGTGTTCGCGACACTAGCAACGTGGCACCTTATTGTTTAAGTTCACTAATTAGTCGCTCGCGTGCAAACAGAACTGATAAAACAATCCTGTGTTTGCCTTGCCTTGCCTATTGTCAATACTATTTACTTTAGCAGCCGTATGTATCTCCGAGGGTACTGCCCTCTCCTTACACGAAGATGTAACTGAGAAATCTGAATAAGCAATTCACTATGTTATTTATGAACTAAGTATTTTTGAATTTTAATAGTATTGTGTTTTATATATTTATTTGGTTCACCAACAATTGTATACACTGGTATAAGCAAATGAAACAGAAGCAACAAATCAGAATAAAGTGTAACAATCACTTACAGGTAAACTCTGCATGCACAAAAAACGTTGTCGTTACATACAAAAAAATGAAATAAAGAGAATATTATCAAAATTGCTCTGAATCTAACTTAATAAACAAATTAAACTAAATAAAACTTGGTACTTAGTTGACCCACCCAGCAAGATAATGAAGGGCTAAGAAACTCAGTGTTCGGGGAGATACTTATAAAAACTGGCTTTCAATTTGCCTAAACCGTCAAAATGGAGGTCGATCCGATCACTGCAACCGTTCACAACCCTGCAAAACCTCGCGAATGGAGAATTTGCACCCAGAACCGTTCTTCTCTGCGGAGGGCAGAGCGGCTGGGCAGAGAAAGTGTTGTAAATTATGTACCTACCTATTTAATTGATTGTTATGACTGCCTCGTTGCTCTATCGGGTCTGGATTTATGCCCGGTTCATGGAA
Organism: Amphipyra tragopoginis; assembly: GCA_905220435.1. Taxonomy (NCBI): domain Eukaryota; kingdom Metazoa; phylum Arthropoda; class Insecta; order Lepidoptera; family Noctuidae; genus Amphipyra; species Amphipyra tragopoginis. The sequence goes on from HG992017.1 coordinate 5,218,317, forward strand.
ATATGCTCGCCACCTATTACATGGGACTTAAACATAACGGCAAAATGAGAGTGTACTTTACACCTCTGCCCAACCTTTCGGGGAAAACGGGCGTGATGTTATGTTATTTATCTGATCAACAGCGGTGTGGCGCCCAATGGCTATCTACTTAGCTAACGTGAGTAACTGCACTACCGAATCGGGAGACTGTAATAGAAGATGTAGGAAAGAAACTAAAATAAAATAAAAAAAGTTACTTACCACATAGAATGGACTTTGAATCATGTTAAACACACATGTGTGTGTTCAAAAATTTCTACAACACTTGACTAAAATGTTGTACGTACGAAATTTCCATATGTTGTGTGTTGTCAGAAATAATGCTTTTTTTCTGAAGTGGCGCCCCTTTTGGTTGGGGAAGCGCCTTAAGCGTATCTTGCGTCTCGCATCGCGTATACTCTAATTATGTTTTGGCCATTAAAGTTTGCTTCTACATATAAGTTACAACCGCCCCAATATATCGATAACTACGTACCGTATCACGGTACACCACTAATTGTGTTCACGACACTACCAGAGGCGTATTGTTTAACTCCAGTAATTAGTTCCTCGCGTGCACGTTCTGACAAATCAATCGTGTATGTACCAGTTTCAAATGCAGGTATTCTGAACCGATATGTAGGTTAAATTTAATTGTTTGAAGTGTAGTTAGATACATATTATGTAGTAGTTATTTTGTAACAATTGTTATGAAATAATGGATTATTATTAATGACCAGTTGGTTGTCAATCAATCAAAATATTTATTTGCTAAAATATGGTAAGTACATAAGGTGTTACAGTAATGTTTCAGCATATCCTGCCGTAACATGGCGTGCAAATGTATTCACATTCAGCTATGTCAATTAATGTAATTTACAAATTACAGATTCTATTGATTTGTCTTCTAAATAGTCCATAATGGTATATTATCTTTTAAAAATAGTTTAAAAAGTATTTTTTAAAACATTGTCAGCGGTAAGTCTTGAAAACTATTAGGTAAACGATTGTAAATAATAATCGACATGCAGTATACATTTTTCTTAAATAATTGTAATATTATTGGTGGTAGACGAATTCCATCTTTGTACCGTGTTCGGCTATTTGGCCTGTCAGTGATAGTTTCAAATAAATTGTAGTTTCTCTTAACAAAAATTGTGTTCCCCTTAGCCTTTTTCCATCTACAGGGTGTTAACGAATTCTTGTAATTCCTTCAAACCACATGATCTATTAATGGTATAGATTAACCCCGCACGGGATTTAGACAGATTAAAAATTAAAAAAAAAATTTTTCCTCCCAATTTTTTTTATAGCGATAAAAAATTTAGATGCCTTGCATAAATTAATGAAGACACGGCGACAAAGCTGATGGGCTCGACTAGCGTGATATCGCTCCACGTAGTCAGTTAACCTGGGAGGCTAACATTACTCAGATACATAATGCCATGGTTCATTTTTTGAGAACTTTTTTTTGTTGTTTCTGAAAAATACCTACGCAGGGTCAATCAGTGTCACCAGTAGATCACGTAGTTCGAAGAATTTACACGAATTCGTTTCCACCCTGTGGGTCACCTTCCAGTCTAACTAGATGCGTCTGAACACCAGTATTTTACGCGGAGCGACTGCCATCAGATCTCCGCAACCCAGTTACTGGGCAATGCCGATATCCCAAGGTTAGACCGGTTCTCAGACTTAGGTATTCGTATGTCAACCGGGACCGACAGTTTAGCATGCTCTCCGTGACACAGATGGTCTTGTTGTGTAACGAAAGGTCACCCATCCACAGACTGACCGTGGCATGTGCTGCTTAACCTTAAAATAAATGATGGAATCAGGCGTTACTTTGTGGAAATCCATGACAAACAAATGACCGCTAGGACGCGAAAACTTTGCGTCCTAGCGGTCGAGGAGTCAACATATCCTGAGGATGCCCCGTGCAGGGGCGAAACACGTGTCGTGTATTGGTTTGGTTGCATTATTTGTTCAGTCTTTCTGCATGTGCATATACTTGTGGGCGGGAGGGTGGTGCTGCATACTGCATCCAAACTAGCGATCTTGTTCAGCGGAATTAAATCTAGATATTCTATTTGCATATTTGTACTACTTAACCTTGCAAATCGCATGATCCGCATAGTTGTTATTTAGCCACGAGCCCCTCGGTTCTTAATGACCACGGGCCCAAGTCTCCTAAGTGAAATTTTGATAAATAACAACCGAACCAAAATAGAACCGTTCATTTCACAGAACACATAAAGAGGTTAGAAAGGAAATAGTTCCTGATTTGTATTAGAACGCGTGTCGCCGCTTTTCTCCCACTCTTTAACTCTACTACTACAAGCAAGAGCCCAACACGTACGCGCATTACGCACACAATTAAACCACACACACATAGATTTCGAGTTTGCTATTAGTTGTCACACTAACGCAAATACTGCGTTCGACGTACACTCACACACGCGCAAATTCAAATTTATTTCTCATACATGTTACGGCGACCAAAAGGTCGATTACTTATATCGATAAAATTACTGTAATTTTGTTACATTAAGTTTTGCAATTTTTCGCTCTAATTTTGAGACCCTCGAACGGGGTACAAATAGTGAGAACTTCCTCAACACATATAAATAATAATATCAAATTAAGGGGGAACATCCGATATAGCCGTGAAATTCAAATTTTCTTTAGTTTTTTGCAAATTGTAGGTCTGTTTTACGTCATAATTATGTTGTTTGCACCCGTAACGATACTAAGTTTGCTAAAAATAATCAATTAAATCATGTCAATTATTATGAATCATCATCATAATGCCCTAAAACATGTTTTTTTCGGAAACAATTCTATTTTCGAGCATCGTAAACCTAGAAAAGTAGGTATACTTACGACTTTCATATTGAATATATTATTAAGTAACCGTTACCGGCGCAAATCGCATTTTGAATAATATAAACGTAGGTAAATAAAAGCTACAATTTGCAAAAAACTAAAGAAATTTTGATTTTTGTTTTCCCGTAGGCGTATTAACATAATATAATTTAATTAAATTAGGGCCGATTTTTCAATCGTCAGATAAATTTTATCCAAGGAATAAATATGATGGTTTGACATATTTTCTATACAAAAGTTGTCAAAACGTCAAACTTATTCCCCAGATAAAAGATATCTGACGATTGAAAAATTAGCCCTTAATTTGAATAAACCTGTGAATTGTAATTGCATAATTTTCTGCAAAATGTTAAGAACAAATTCTGCTACTATATTGTATAAGAGCTATGTTACAATTTTGGTGTACAATAAAGTATATTCTATTCTATTCTACATTTAATAGGTATCCATTCAATTCTACCAGTTGTCTCAATCCAGTTTTCTTTTGTCTGGACCTGTTGGAAACCTAAAAATAAAATTTAAAATATAATTCGTGGCAATAAACAAAGTTATTTTAATTATAATATTACTGATAATAATCATTTGTAGATCTACACACATATTTAATACCGATATTGTTTACAACTTGGTACAACACTATCGATACGTATGGATTTCGCTGAATTAAAACAATTGCTCGCTGCACTCGACTTTCGCATTGAACGCAATACATTGCGCTGTCGCTCACGTAGTACAAGATGGTACCCATGTATTGCAAGCAATGTATAATTTTGCATCTGTGTGCGATTTTATCGTTTATTTCTACAAATTACATAATACTATTGCAATAATTACAAATATCACTGATATTATAAGGTTTTTGGACATGCCGGTGAAAAGAAATCCCTTCTCTGGCTACACTACTCAACTATCTTCTTTTCCGTCACGTTATAATAATGCAAGACGGCATAATTCTTTTTTTTCGCGGATCTCCGTACGCTGTCACAATAAGAGCGCGACTGTTGACCGGTAAAACAAATTTCGGTTGAATATGAGCGTTTGCTCATATGTGCGGCGCGCCTGCCCCGCCCACAAGGCCCTTCTAACGTCTTTTATCTGTTCTGTGGTTCATTCAGATAGTTTAGGGGCCATTAATTACGTCACACGTATTTCATGATTTTTGACCGCCCCCCCCGTCCTTGTCACAGTATGGATAATAGAAGCAAATAATACACAGATAATCGACAGTATAATCAATAACGCGTAGTTTTGTTATCCACGCTGTGTCACGACAAGTGTCTAGTTGACAGTCGCGATCGAGGTGGGATTCTTACAGAATTGCATTGCTGGTCATACTTGTGAGACTCCCCCCTTCCAAGAGTGACGTCACATATTTTGCAATTTTACATCTAAAAATTATTAAATTAAAACAGTAGTTCCGAAATTACTTTTATTTTCATTTAATACATACATGTATTAGATTTTGAAATATGACGGCACGAAATTTAAGACCTCCCACCCCTTGTCTCACTATGTCACACTTCGTCGCCCCCCCCCCCTCCTAAAGTGTGACGTAATTTATGGATGGCCCCTTACAACTTCAAAAGCTGTCTAATTATTTGACTCAAATAACAAAACTAATCAAAAACCGGCCAAGTGCGAGTCGGACTCGCGCACGAAGGTTCCGTACCTATAAATTATATTATAATATCTATAAAAACGGCAAAAAAAACACGTTTGTTGTATGGGAGCTCTCTTAAATATTTATTTTATTCTATTTTTTTAGTATTTGTTGCTATAGCAGAAACAGAAATACATCATCTGTGAAAATTTCAACTGTCTAACTATCACGGGTCATGAGATACAGCCTGGTGACAGACGGACAGACAGACGGACAGACGGACAGCGGAGTCTTAGTAATAGGGTCCCGTTTTACTCTTTGGGTACGGAACCCTAAAAACTGACGACGGTTGTGGCTAGTTTGCGTTTGTCAGCAAGTTTGTTTGTTGAATTGGCCGCCAGTTATTAAAACATTTTTGTTTTCAATCCAATTACAATTCAGTCAATTCCAATCCCGAAACAAAATTTTGTTTTACTCTCATATCAGATTAAAAAACGCAAAAACAAACCTCGAGTTACCCAATATTCTAAATCCGAAACTAACCCATCGATTTTTCACGCCATCGAAAAGCAGTTAAGCGACCGTTCAAATATTTACAGAAAGCGTCGTAATTTAGGTTAATCGATGCACGTAGTATGTGATACTGTTACCACGGTGTTTGCCGGGAGCCGGCAATTTGATATAGTTGAGGTGTGAGGGATTGTTTAGTAATTGACAACCTCTGCACCCGTGTGTGTTGTTAAAGGAAGTCGTCGCCTTCGAAACAAGAGTGACTAGAAGCTTTAGGCCTCATTTACGGAGAAGCGGGGCGTCGCGCGTCGCGTTGTGCGGCGCGGCCCGCACTGAATTCAAACATATGGCGTTGTATGAGAGCGTTTACGGATAAGCGATTTTACACGCGTTTGCTTGAAATGCAGGCGGAGCTCGCGGATGGCATCGCCGCGTCACACACGACGTTTATCGTGGCTGCGCACGCAGTGTTGCGACCAGCTATTCCTGCAATTCTCCGTCCACTGTAAAACGTAGCATCAATCGCGGCGGGGCCGTGGCGTCGCACGCGCCGCATCTTCATAAACAACATCGTACATTGCCATATATTTGTGTTTGCGCGTGTGATGACGTGGGCCGCTGCACGCGCCGCCGCTCCGTAAACAGAAAAATCGTACGACGCGCCGCGAGACGCCACGCCGCACGCGACGAGCGACTCCCTGCGTCTCCGTAAATGAGGCCTTAGAGCCTTGCTTTGTCTTACCGCGGTCAGTCCGTGGAAGGGTGATCATTTGTGAGTTACTAGTAGTCCCGAAATTCTGTCACCAGATCTAACCTTAGGATATCGGGTTTGCCCAGTAACTGGGTTGCGAAGGTCTGATGGCAGTCGCTCCGTGTAGTGCCGGATTTAAAGAATAGCACTGCCCCATCTCTTCCCATGGGTGTCGAATGTACTAAGGGATGGGTGTACTAAGGGATTCTCTAGAGGATGGGCAGCAGCGTTCTCTAAGTACTTTAACAACCATACTGCGAACGCCAACCCGCCTGCCAAGCGTGGCGATTACGGCAAACCCCCCCTTTTGGCGGAGGCCTATGTCCAGCAGTGGACGTCTTTCAGCTGAGTGATGATGATGATGATGATGGCAGTCGCTCCGTATGAAATACTGGTATTCATCTGCATCTAGTTAGACTGGAAGCCGACATTAACATAGTAGGGAAAAGGTTTGGCAGGACTTTAGGAGACCATTTTTTTTTATTTGTCTTCATCTCCTTTTAACCTTATTCATACCTGATGGCAACCGCAGACAGGGTCTAAGATGGAGCAAATGAATCCAAGTAACACAGATATAGATGGATTCCCTTATACACCACTGGCTCTCACATACACCCAACGAAACACAGTAAACTGCTTATCGGACTTCAATGTTCAGGTGGTAGCTAGCCAGGCGGACCGTATAGATCCTAGCACCAAGCGTGCTGGGTTTTGTTGAATCTTACAATACGCAACTATTACCAGCGAGCGGTGAAGAAGTTTCACTTTCTTGCCCGTTCTGACACGGGGAAAAGGTATGAGTAGGAAACGTTTTTGGGATGATAATTTTGATGATGGTGTAAGACATTTTATCCCCGGGGGTAGTTCAAGTGCTCCCGAAGTATCTCAACGTGATTGTTTAGCTGGATTGGTACTTAGAGTCACTTGTCATGGCACCCTCGTAGTCTAAAATGGGGAAGGTGATTGATCTCAAGGGCTAATGTCATTTGATGTCAATATTTGCATTTATGAAGTGTATGACAATTGAGTTCAAGGAAAATAGCACCATTATTGCGAAATATACTCGCAATAACTTTGGTTTTGAGTTTAACAATATCTGTCGCATTGTATGTGTTAAGAATCTGTCTTGCATTTGTCTTGTATTGTCTAAATACAAGCTATTGCAATTATACGCAACTAGGGTGCAGCCCGTTCACTTTATCTAAGCTTGTCGCAATATTTAAAATACTAGGTACTCATATTCTAATAGAAAAACACAACACTTTTCTTTGAGGCCATGAAGTACAAACTGCATCAAATATGTCGGAATGAACAGACTGTACAAAATGATCTGAAAAACTATCTCAATAATACAAGGGGTGTTTCAGAATGAACACAGTACACGACAACTGTTATTCTGACTAAAAATGTATCCTATTGAGATAAAGTTGAATATCTTAGTTGTTTAGGTAATTACGAACCGTCTGTTCATCCCGATATGTGAATTTGATGTAGACTAGGCACTAGGACTAAAAAAAAACAGAAAGCATCGTCCTATTCTGCGTGGCCATGAAGTGTCTGTTCTAAATAAATTGTATTCCTTCTGTTTTATTTCTTTTAGTGTACAATAATGTATATCTATATATCTACCTAATCAGAATTTTCAAAGTGTTTCGTTCCGTAGCAGATATTGTATTTAACAACTGACAGCCGGCTTGAGTAGTAAAGCTTGAATTTCCTAATATAATTTAATCAGGAACACGTAAATACTCTTAGCCCGAGAACGAGCGAGTTATTCTTAGCTCTAAAGCTATGCAAAGCGCAGTTCAGTCTACGCTATACTATATCGCTATATAGGGTGTAAACGAATTCGTGTAATTCCTTCAAACCACATGATCTATTAATGGTATATATTAACAGCGCCTGGGATTTAGATTGATTAAAAATAATAATAAACTTTTTTTTCCAAATATTATTTTTATGTGATAGAAAATTTCAATGCCATGCATAAATGAATGAAAGCACGGTGACACAGTTGACAAGCACGACTAGCGCGATATCGCTCCACGCAGTCAGTTAAATCTGGACACTAAAATTACTCAGATACAGAATACCATGTTTCATTATAAGAAAACTTTTTTGTTCATTCTGAAAAAGTCTTATGTAGTGTCAATCAGTGTCACCAGCAGATCACGTGGTTTGAAGTAGTTACACGAATTCATTTACACCCTGTATTAGTAAAGCATATTGCGTCATAAGCTGTATATGTCATGACGTTCACACAATACGCTATGTCGCGAGCCGGTCTACTATATATAGCAAGTTGTTTGACGGTGATCCGTGGGGCAACGGACGGTGTAGAAGTGAGGCGGGGCGGGGACCGGAGAATCGTACGATATAGCTCTGAATATCGCTCAAGTTTATCGCGTACAGCAAGCCAATACTTTATAGCACAGCGTTGTGTGAACGTGTCCATATAAAATGTAGCGAGCGATATCGTTGTGCTATACAATATTTGCTATTTACTATACAAGGTTAGTCAGAAAGGGGGTACTAATCCGCAGGCCACTTATACCTTATACATGTAGTATCACTGATGACGGTTTTAAAGCAAGTGTTAAAATTTCGAAATTCGATTATTTTTATTTCCATGTAAATTTATTTTTATTTTAGTTTTTACAAAACTTCTTCATCCCTGCTTTAGTTACGAATTCAGAAAATAGTGCTTCTAATTCGTGACCCCGAATATGACCTAGAATGTAAACACAGCTGATCATAGCTGAGGATAGATAGATTTTAGCGTATTTTTTACGTAATTTTGGAACAGCTATTTCTCCTAAACTATTGACTTTTTGGGAAAGTTTTAGAACAAAAGTTATTCGTTATTGTGGGTACTTTAACACTCTTTCGGATTAGTACCCTCTTTCTGACTAACCTTGTACCTATATTATAACGTAGTCTGCTCTGCGCTTAATGCAGTAATATAACAATGAATCATAAATTAACTATATGAAAGACGTTTATCAACAATATATCATTATTACACGGCGTATCGGCTCGAGTGAAGCAAACTGAGCGTTACCATGAGACGTCGAGAGGAGACTATGTGTCATATGTGTTGCGTAGTTACGAAATATGCTTTGAAAACAAGGTGGTTTTTGTTGCATGAGAAGCGTACCTTGATTTGAAACTAGTATGTTTTGCTGAGTGTTTAGCCCTGATGTTGAGTCGAGAAGCTATATGTTATGAGTCGCATAGTTATGAAAGATGCTTTGAAATCAAGGTTGTTTTTGGTGGGTAAAAAGTGTACCTTGATCTGAAACTAGTATGTTTTGCTGAGTGTTTAGCCCTGACGTTGAGTAGAGAAGCTATATGTTATGAGTAGAGTAGTCATGAAAGATGCTCTGAAATCTAGGTGGTTTTTGGTGGGTGAAAAGTGTACCTTGATTTAAAACTAGTATGTTTTGCTGATTCTTGAATCGAAAAGCCGCGTATGGTATAAAGATGTGTGTCAAATCAGAAATTGTGCTGTAGTTCTGAGCCAAGGTACGATGTTTTCAAAATTCTTTTAAAGTCTGCAAGGTACACTTCTCAATTATCAAAACCGTTACTTTTACTGACCGCGTATATGAATGCAATTTGAGTTAAAGGTGGCTTTAAGGTACTTGAACCACCTGGTCGCTAAACTGAGCGTTTTGTTACGATAAAATCATGTAGGAAAGCTATTGCCATCTCAATTTTGTATTTGCTGATAATCTGACTGAATCACAAGCGGCCAAGTTAAACAAAAATTTAAAAAAAAATACTCGGTCAGAACAGATCACGATATTTTATAACCCCATCTATATTACCATATAAGAGGCGACACAGACTAACGCAACTCACGTTTCAGAAATACGCGACCGCCTCGCGTCGCCTTATTAACCGCGATGACTGATTTATGATAAAACAAGACTTATGGCGTTTGAAATAACGACGCGCTAGTAATTTAGTTAAAAGGGTTATTTTAGCATGTCATTTAAGTACTAAAACAGTATTCTATATTTGGTCTGCTGTTCCAACCGCCATGTTGTAAATGGTCCTTAAAATTGGTTTTAATAACTTATGGTATGTTTATTGGTGTGGTTAAGTGTTTTTTAATGTATATTTATGAAATTATTACTTCTGTTCGTGTTTAAGGATTTTTATGAGTGCTTTAATGTTAGTGATAATTTCAAAGATTTAATTTTAAAGTAACTTTAATTTCAATACATACAAATATCTACGCCAGCAATGTTTACATAATTACAAATAAAGAAAAATATATCCTTATATTACAGCCCCGCTTGTTAAGCACCGGGTTGCTGGTTCAAATCCAGCCAAGTACCAATGTGACTTTTTCAATTTCATATGTACTTTCTTAGTTAATCTAAGACGCCACTGACAAACGGTGAAGGAAAACATCGTGAGGAAACCTGGACTTATGGTCTGAAATCGCCAACCCGCAGTGAACAAGCGTGGTGATCAATGCTCGTTCCTTCTCTGTATGAGAAGAGGCCTTTGCCCAGCAGTGGGACAGTTACAGGCTAATATTTATTTATTTATTTTACATATACTAATAAAACTATAAACTAAAATGGGGCATCAAAATATTCCTCCGCATCGCTGTCGACTGGTAACGTGCCCAGAAGGCTGGCAGCATTGCCACGTTGTATGGCAATGCTAATCCTTTGACCAAAGTAGAGGCCAGCCTTCGGGTCACGGGAAGTGTCGACTAGCCGTCTTGCAACATCTCTGTATTCATGATTTAAGGGTTCCGTACCCAAAAGGTAAAACGGGACCCTATTACTAAGACTCCGCTGTCCGTCCGTCTATCCGTCTGTCACCAGGCTGTATCTCATGAACCGTGATAGCTAGATAGTTAAAATTTTCACAGATGATGTATTTCTGTTGCCGCTATAACAACAAATACAAAAAAAAATGAATAAAATAAACATTTAAGGGGGCTCTCATACAACAGACATGTTTTTTTTTGCCGTTTTTATAGATAATGGTATAGAACTCTTCGTGCGCGAGTCCGACTCGCACTTGGCCGGTTTTTTTTTAGCAGTAATTACTAAAACTTCTAACCTAGAATGAATGTCAAGTGTTGTTTTTTGGTGTTCGAAAATTTCTACAACACTTGACTAAGAGCGCTTACACACGAGCGGCATGTTCCCAACGGCAGAGGTAACTGCAGCCGTCAAAGCGCGTCGGCGGCAGCTGTCGACGCGTCGACGGCTTCCGTTGACGCGTCGATGGCAGCCGTCTATATTTCAACTTCGAAGATCAGCGGCAGCGGCAACAACTGCAAGTGTCGCTATAGGTCGACTGCTGCCGTCGACGCGTCGACGGTTGCCGCCGACGCGCGTCGACGGCTGCAGTTACCTCTGCCGTTGGGAACATGCCGCTCGTGTGTAAGAGCTCTAAAATGTTCTACATACGAAATTTCAATATGTTGTGTGTTGACAGAAATTATAATGCTTTTTTTCTGAAGTGGCGCCACTTCCGGTGGGGGGGAGCGCCTTAACAAACAAACTTTTCATGAACGTTAACAAAAATTATGATTCTAAGGCCTCATTTACGGAGACGCGGGGCGTCGCGCGTCGCGTTGTGCGGCGCGGCCCGCACTTATTTCAAACATATGGCGTTGTATGAGAACGTTTACGGACAGTCACACCGATAATTCAGCCCTCATCAAGCTGTCTCCCCCCCCCCCCCCCCCCCCCCCCTACGAGTATGTCCACGCCAGCAACGCCCTAAGCCGAGGTCCGAGTCCCACTAGGGGTCGCCCTTAGTGCTGTTGTTGCAGGTAGTCATGATGTTAGTGTAGTACAAGTAGAGCTTAGGTTAAGTATTTTACTTCCCCCCCATTGGCTGGAGACCCTTCAGGTCTCGCCAATAACTGCCCGGTTACGTAGGAAGGGTCCCCTAGGACCACCTACAGCAGTCCAATAGAATAAACGTCGAACGTCGAAACGTGGCGGCGCACGCAGCGTTGCGACCAGCTATTCCTGAAATTCTCCGTTCACGGTACCTAGAACGTAGCAAAACCCGCGGCGGGGCCCGCGACGTCGCACGCCCCGCATCTTCGTAAACAACATCGTACATTGCCATAAGTTTGTGTTTGCGCGTGTGATGATGCGGGCCGCTGCACGCGCCGCCGCTCCGTAAACAGAAAAATCGTACGACGCGCCGCGAGACGCCACGCCGCACGCGACGCGCGACGCCCCGCGTCTCCGTAAATGAGGCCTTAGATCAGCTTGGAAGACGTTAAACAGCATTTTTCATTTAATATGACACAAATTATTTATACGTGTATTGACTTTCCAATATTTATTTTATGAATCAACTCATATAAATGTAAATTAGTGTTTGAAAGGTTTCCCAACAGTGGAACTTTAATAGTCTGTTAATATGTCTTTTTATTGTTTATTTAATGTTAACAAACAAATCAAGTCCGTAAAATAAGTTACCGAAACCAATAAAATTAAATTTAATTATAGAATAAACATTACCTGTGTCTTGATGACCGTTAAAAAGTTAATTATTTTTAAATTGAAACCGGTTTGAAGCGGTTACAGGCAGTTAGAACTGGTTTGTACTAGAATATTTTTATATGCTATATGGGCTGCGATGTTTTAAAATAAATTTAATGTAAACATAAGAAGAATGTCGCTTTGTATATCGTGTGGGTTCCGCATATTTAGTAAATTGGATTTTTGTGTGTCGTGTCTTAATTTGAATTGTGTTCATAAATATTGATTTGAAGAATGAGAATATTCTACCTAGCCAATATAAAGACTGGTTATGTAATGGTAATGTCTATAAATTATACATGATTTATTCTGATCAAATATTTAGAATGCAAGTTCATAATTCATCTGGCATAATTATCATAGACAGGATGCGAGTAGGTTTGATAGATATGGTGTGACCTGGGAGATACTTTAGTTTGTCTAACAGAGAACTGCGAAGGCGATGTTACGAATTAAATAAAAATTAGAAGAGAAGCGTTAGGCAGAGGTGTACGGTACACCCTTATTTCGCCGTTGTGTTTAAGACCCATATAATAGGGGGCGAGCCTATTGCTATCAACCGGGCACGAATCCAGACTCCGGGTTGCTGCTGAGAAATTTCGCACGGAAAAACCAAATAACACTTTGCCCGAATTAGGGATCAAACCCAGGACATCACGCTCAGCAGTCACATGCGAACGCTAGACCAAAGAGGCAGTAAAGATCTTACTTATATTATACAAACGTAACGTAACGAAAACGTAAACGAATTCATGTAATTCCTTCAAACCGCATGATCTACTGGTGACGTAGATTCACCCTAAATGGGTAAGTATTTCTGAAATACAACTGAAAAAAAAAAACTTGGTTTTCTATTTCTGAGTCATTTTAGAGCCTCGAGTTATCTGACTGCAAAGAGCGATATCGCGTTAGTCGTACCCGCCAGCCGTGTCGCCGTGCTTTCATTAATTTATGAAATGATCACACAAAAATAATATTTTGGAAAAAATACTTTTTTTCTGATTCCTTATTTGGTGGTTTAGATATGATCAATTACCGCTACCGCATGAAAAAAAAATGTTTTTTTATTGTTAATCAAGTTAAATCCCGTGCGAGGCCTATCTACACCTAGATCATGTGGTTTTAAGGAGTTACAGAAATTCGTTTACTTACACCCTGTATGTAGTTTAAATCCCAAATAACAAAAATGTATCTTTAACTTTAGATCACCGCGTTTTCATGCTCGTTCCAAATAATGTACTTAGGCTAACTAGTGTTTCTCAATGTAAGTGAATGAATTGTTCTGTTTTTGAGAAATAAATGTCTTAAACCTTATAATAGCACTTACGTTTTAAAACGTTTTAGTAATAGAATTTCTTAACGACTGAACCCTAAAAATTGAAATCCCACTAAACGGACGGATGTGGACGTAATTTTAGTGGTAAAATCGACCAAGCACCGTGGGGCCTGCGGTCGTCCGAACGCGTGTGGTCCACCCTTAACGCACATTTTACGATACCCGAAGCGATGTCGGCGACCCTTTATATTTACACATGATTAACTTTTTTTAGTTTAATTGTTCGTATTCTGTGTGTAAATTATTGTGATGTGAATAATTAATTTTGCTTTAAAAGGCTGTACGTTGAGTTACTTTTGTCTTTAATTGGTTTGTGTAATTATTTAAGTCAGTTAATTGTTTATTTATTTTGGATGAAATTAAATTAATGAAATAATGACATAATCACCACAGTTGCTAAAATGTTTTTTGATCGTAGTTTTTTTTATTCTTTAACTTCATTAAGACAGAAATAAACTGAGGCTGAGGTGGGCTCGTGACTAATTAACAACCACGCCGATCATTAAATTTGCGTGGTTAAGCAACGCTTGCCGCGGTCAATCCATAGATGAGTAACCATTCGATACACATCGACACCCATGACAGTCGTTACGGGTAGTCAGAAGCCCGAAAATCCGTCAACCGGTCTAACCTAAGGCTGCGTACACACATGCGAGATTTTTTTCGCCAGTCGCTCCCGCCTCAGAAACTTTGGAATTTAATACCTAGTCCCTTGTCTTAACGTACATTTTCTATCGCTGTAAAGTACACGCGCACGCTCAGCTCCCGAATAGCTATTGCGTAGCACACGCGTCGCAATCGCGCAGCGCCCGCGCCGCCTCCACCCTCCCGGCTAGGATGGTAAATGCAATTTGAGATCTATTGATGTGTCATAAGACTCAAATTATATACAAAAAAAAATTAAAGCGAGTTAGACGCGAGTGCTGACGCGCGTGGCGTGCTGAACGCGCTCTTAGGATATCGGCATTGTCCATTAGGTAACTGGGTTGCGGAGGTCTGATAGCAGTCGCTCCGTGTTAAATACTTGAATTCGGCCGCATCTGGTTAAACTGGAAGCTGAATTCTAAGAGGAAAGAAGAAGACAGAAGTAAGCTGCAACTTATGTTCTAGAGGTAACTTCCAAGTCTTAACACACTCTGAATCTATTTTACACATTGTCCTACATTGTTCTCATATTGCTCATCACACAGACAGAATGGTTCCCCCAATGTCTGGATACTCTTCAGGTCTCACCAAGAAATGCCCGGTTACTTAAAAACGGTTCGCAAGGACCATCGATAGAAGTGCAACAGAAAAAATAAAATAAAACCGGCCAAGTGCGAGTCGGACTCGCGCACGAAGGGTTCCGTACCATAATCCATTAAAACGGCAAAAAAGTCATGTCTGTTGTATGGGAGACCCCCTTAAATATTTGTTTTATTTTAATTTAATTATTTATTTTTAAACTGAATATACATATAGGTAACTAAATGTTCTGTGAATATTTCAAGCGTCTATCTGTTTCCGTTATCGATATCGAGCAAAAAAATCACGTTTGTTGTATGGGAGCCCCCTTAAATATTTATCTTATTCTGTTTTTTAGTATTTTTTGTTATAGCGGCAACGGAAATACATCATCTGTGAAAATTTAAACTGTCTAACTACCACGGTTCATGAGATACAGCCTGGTGACAGACGGACAGACAGACGGACAGCGGAGCCTTAGTAATAGGGTCCCGTTTTACCCTTTGGGTACGGAACCCTAAAAACATCCAAACTCACAAAAATCCAAACGTTTAGATTTATAATATTAAAGTAGGAAGAAGGATTTGAAAAGACTATCCATGGAGTTTCTTGCCAACTCTTGTCCGTAACACAAACCTTATTGGAACCATGCAACTAAATTCATAAAATTCGGGCAATCCCGAAAAATGTACATAAGTAAACCGTATCTAATCACAAATATAAATTCATAACGTTTCATAAGTGCGTGTAAATGATAACATAAAAAAAAAAAAAAAACATTTCGACCCACGAGTGGAAACTTGGTGGCGTATTCTTTGCCCATCAACAGTTTGCATTCCAAAATCCACATGAGTAAATCATAAATATGTATTTCAAAATATTAATATTTGGATTAACTTTCGAAATACGATCCCAACTAGTATCCATCAATATTGATTCCTAATTACAACTCCAATATAACCCGATACCACATTTGTGATGCCGGATATTCATCCAGTGACGTCACACCCGTTACCCTATCATGGCTAATAACGTTCAACAAACAGATCGTAATGCCACACAACAGAAATACTGCAGAAAGCTTTGAGATATCAACCTCACTCGCATAGACAGGAAAGGAAGTAAATACACAGCGTGATTGGTTAGTCGCTTTCCACCTGAATCCTGTAGTGGCCGCAGCGGCCGACTACAGTCCCTCTCTTATCAGTAAAGTACGCCGTCCTAGGCACACACTCTTAGAATCTGATGGCGTTATAACCCTTCTTCAGGCTGCGATTAAATCGACCAGCATATTACACAGCGTCCAACGCCGTCCAGCTTTCCGTCCTCGCCGGCGAGACACGACACGACGTTCCATCGCGTCACAATCCACCGAGCTCTCCCGTCATAGAGCCGGACGTCTTTTCAGACTCCTCAGTCACACTGATAATTCAACCCTCTTCAAGCTGTTTTCCCCATAATCCACAGTCAGCAACGCTCTAAGCCGAAGTCCGAATCCCACTAGGGTTCGCCTTTGGTGCTGTTGTTGCTAGTAGCCATGATGTTGGTGTAGTATAAGTAGTTAGCGTAGTTTAAATATCTTACTTCCCTCCCATTGGTTGAAGACCCTTCAAGTCTCGCCAGTAACTTCCCGGCTACGTAGAAACGGGCCGCAAAAACCACGTACAAGCAGCCGAATAGAAAAAAAAAATGGTTGTGTGCATTGCTTCTGTGTCTGTAGACAAATGGCAATCGATGATCTGATGAAATGTATGGAAATGACATAAAAGATCGCTTGACCGGTCGAAAGCTTATGTCTATCCAGTACATCTCGTTGTCGTTTCTACTCTCTAGCGATCATCGATTGCCATTTGTCTACAGGCACTGGTTTAGATAATTACGTCCAAATGACAGCTGGGGTAGACAGCCTTCATCGAGACACGGGGGATTTTAACGAGTTAATGAAGGTCACCATACTAGGGCCGTTGATAATCATTCCTTAGGCCCATTGATCAATTGATTTCTATGCTAGCCACTAGCACATTTCTATACTCGTACCATAGCAATGATGATGATGATTCTGCCGCAAGATTCAGATTAAGGGGTTTGTCATAATTGCCACGCTTGACAGGCGGGTTGGCGATCGCAGTATGGCTGTTAAAGCACTCAGAGAACGCTGCTGCCCATCCTCTAGTGAATCCCTTATTCGTCTTTTACGATACTCATGCGAAGAGATGGAGTAGTGCTATTCTTTACATCTGGCCCCACACGGAACACATGGCGACAGTTTGTCTAATCTCCTGGTCGTGTTCGGAGTGGGTCTTCTATATCTTATTTTTATAGTGGTAATTTAATGCTGAGCGAATACAGGCCGTATACTTTTATGAGTATATGCTGATTTGGATACAATATTGAATGTTGGATGCTTCAGTTTTACGTGATGTTCAAGGCCTTCTCTGTTATTGGGTAGGTTTATATATCTATTGGAAGTCAGGGTAAGAAGGAGTTTTGGATGATGATTTTTGCTCGTGTTGGATTACACACGATGATGCAAAGATTATGAGTGATGATAAAGCTTTTGTATAAACTCTTGTGTTACTTAACACGTTCAGTGACGGGTGTCCTGCAGGGGGGCATCCTGTAGTCGCATTCGCCATGTCGGGTGCCCTCGTGGAGAGCTCATTTTAAATGCAGGTTTTTCTTGGAATATTCACTGTCATGAAACAACCAAACACCTATTTTACGATGTAATAGCGTATTTTTCACGGTTTTTAAGGTAATGCCAGGAACCCTCCTCGAGGGTTCACTCTTAGCGCAAACGTAATGCCGAGGACCCTCCTGGAAGGTCCACTAGCAATATGTATGGCGGGATGGCGTATGATCTGTATGAAAACTTTGGTGGACTCGAATATGTTAAGTGTCAGATTGAGCTCTGTTTACTGTTTAATGAGTTGATTAAAAGTCAGCACGATCTATGTAAATAGCTGGATGAATGGATAATGCGGTATGCGGCTTTATAAACTTTATCATAAGTCTCGATTGTCATTACTAACTGTCACTGCTTCAGTTACGAATTCAGAAATTGGAGCGTCTAATCCGTGAACCCCAAATATGACTTAAACTACTCACAAAAATAGTAGTTTAATGGAAATAGCTGTGCAAAGATTTCATAAAAATTGGCAAATTTCTATCTATCATCAATTATGGTCAGTTGTGCTTACATTTGTAGAACAAAAGTAAGGCACTTGTCCAACCGTGAACGATGAGCGAGCAGCGAGTAGAGCTAGAAGCTAGAAACGAGTTGGCGAGCAGCGAGAAGCGAGTGTGTAGTTCCGGTAGTTTTGTCGCTGGGCTATATATTCGAGTGTGCGAATGCGACGGGCGATTACTCGCACCACTCGCAAATGACCGCTGGTTGGTCTCTCGGCATGAGTTCTGACCGCCAAACGAGCATCGCTGAGCAAGTATCGCTGAGCGAGTATTATCTTTGATAGCTCTTGTCGCTCAGCGACAAACTAGTAGAGCGAGTCCTCGCCGGCAGTGTGAACAGTCAGCGATCAGCTATTAATATATGCATGTCTTTTGTTTACACGGAATGTATATCTGTTGTACGTTTTTTGAGCGAGAAAATAGCTGATAGTTAGTCGCTTCCTCGCCGGCGGTGGGATAACTGCCTTAGTCATTATTATGGATAACTAGCTTTTGCCGTTAATTCTAATTTAACGCGAGCGAAGCCGCGGGCAATCAACTCAATTTGACAATCAACTCTTAACACACTACTAAAGTTTCTATAATAATATAATTCAATCATGATTCGAAAGACACGTGGCGCCATCTATTAACGTTATTGTTGTTTTCCTCGGGAACAGCACTTTTTTTCCGGATGTAAGGTACCCTGTGTCCGTTTCTGTACACCTGACAACGTATATGCAAAATTTCAGGATGATCTGTTCAGTGGTTTAGGCGTGAAAACGTAACAAACAAACAAACTTACTTTCGCATAGTTAGGAAAGCAATTATAACATGGTATAGTGTTTACGTAAAACCGCTGTTTAAAATGGAGCTAGCGACTAGAATAAAGAGAATAAAGTTGAGAGCTATTAAGTCTACCCCTTGTTTCTGAATGATATACCCCTAATATACGTAAACCCTACTGATATATTTAAAATATTATATTTTTAAGTTAGGTTTAGGAAGTTAGAATAGGAATAGGATTTAACACCCTTTGAGATTAGTACCCCCTTTTCGACTAACCTTTAATAGCTTTAATTGTTACAGTTTTTGTTCAGAACTTGTTACATAACACATGTTTACGTATTTGCTCGAAGTCAGGCTCAATAGAGTAGTCGCATGTGTGTAGTCTCAATTTACTCAGATAATGACAGATTGCCGGTCCGTCGCCTGAGGGCGCCACGCTCCATCAACTGGGCTGGTTTGATTATCGAGTTGTGGTATTGAGCAATCTTTAATAGTAATAACTTTTTATAATATGTATTTAACATCTTGTTTGTCGTATGTAACTGGTCAAGCAGTATTTTTGTGTTTTGCATGTTCTGGTGCAAAGTCATTAGCTAATTATACAAACTAGCTTTCGCCCGCAGCTTCGCTTGCATGAAATTTTGAACCCGTTAAGTGACGATTTTCCATACAAACTTTCATCCCCTATTTAACACCCTTAGGGGTTGAATTTCGAAAAATCCCTTCTTAATGGATGCCTACATTACAAAAGGAACCAACTGTCAAAATTTCAACTTTCTAGCCCCAGTGGTTTAGGCTGTGCATTGATAGATCAGTCAGTCAGTCAGTCAGTCAGTCAGCTTCTCCTTTTATATGTATAGATTAGTCGGGAAGAAGGTACTTATCCGTGGGCCACTTAAATTAGATTATTTTTATTTCCATGCTTAACGATTATGATTTTAGTTTTTTTCAAAAATTCTTTATTCCTGCCTTAGTTACGAATTCCGAAAATGAAGCTTCTATGCCGTGAGTGCCGTGACTCCAAATATGACCTAAAATGTAAATACAGCTGATCATAGCTGAAGATAGATAGATTTTAGCGTATTTTTTAAAAATCTTTGTCCAGCTATTTCTCTTCAATTAATAATTATAATGGGTACTTAACACCCTTTCGGATGAGTATACCTCCCTTTTCGACTAACCTTGTATTGTTCTATCCCTTTTCTGAGTAAATCCGTACCTTGTTTGTGTTAAAGCAACAATTACTCGTAAATACCTGGATGGATTCGAATTAACAGGCAAAAATGGTCGCGGTGCGGCGGCGCTCCGCACCGTACCGCAACGCACCGCACCGCACCGTGTGACTTCCCCCTAACGTGTCAGTTGTACCTACTTTTAACTAGTTTAGGTCTAAAACAGTGGGGTCTACTTATTATTCATGACACTTCAAAAAGAGTGTCTGTAGAATACCTCAGGGGGTAAAACAGTGAGGAAATACATATTAATCTGAGCGCTATATCTATCAAAGTAATACCAACCTTAAGTAAATAAAACAAGTCATATTTTCTCATATGACAGCCTCAGATGCCATGAGAAATTTTAACCGAATTCGCAAATAATTATGACTTTTAATTGGATAAGATTTTTAATAGGATAAACTTTTAAGGCCGTCCGCAAGAGCTCAGTAAAGTTTGTTAGTCTTGAAACTGACACAAAGAAATCTGTTCTGAAGTTTTATAAGTACCTACTACAGCTAGTTAAGTTCACGTGAACCTATTTAAAAAGAAATGAATATTATTTATAGAAGCAATAATAGCCGAGGTGACTACTATGCGCTATGCAGCTATGCTGCGTGAATGTAAAAGCTAAGCTACGAAACTATGAGACTTTTTCCACTGATGCTAAGCTATGTAGCGGAGCGAGTAAGATGTGCTATGAAAATGCGCCGCCGCAAGGTAGCTGTGTGAGGAAGATGCGCAGCTTCAGCCATAAGCTGTGTTACCAATGCAGTACACCTCTCTATTGTTCTTAAAAAATCCCCTGTATACACAGTAATACTGGGTATAGGGAGTGAAAGGAAAGGCCTTGAGTTCCAAAAGAGTTAAAAAAACTCCACGAAATCGGTTCTGAATTACGAAATACCGCTACATTTCATAAATAAATACGCAGTAGTTTAAATAAAACTAAAA
Organism: Amphipyra tragopoginis; assembly: GCA_905220435.1. Classification (NCBI taxonomy): domain Eukaryota; kingdom Metazoa; phylum Arthropoda; class Insecta; order Lepidoptera; family Noctuidae; genus Amphipyra; species Amphipyra tragopoginis. The sequence goes on from HG992017.1 coordinate 5,239,300, forward strand.
CCCAGACAGAAACAACAACAGACGGAATACTGTCAATTTTGCCTGACCGTGTTCAGCCCGCCATTTCGTCAGTTCTCTCCAATCAAATACATATGTTACATCAGAGTAATAAAGTTCATTTTCGTTTAATAACGTGTCTCCCCAGCACCTGTTGTTATGCGTCATCATTAATTTGTACAGGAACGCAATTTCGCCCGTCGTTAGGGTATCGTCTCAAGTTGCCAGGGTCTCGATATTCATAGACCAACCCTTTGTAATAAGGGTAATATTTTACTTTGTTTATATATGCAAACCTACCCGTTGGCAATCGGTGGTAACGCGATTGTGTGTTTTGTTTAGTGTTATGTTGGCAGCCATGGAGCGTAGGGATAAAATAATGATAACATACTATACACGCATTTGCTTAGCAGTGGGACAATATAAGTGACTACAAAAACTTTGACTTGAATTGACTGGTCTAGTGGACGCAAGCGCAACTGCTGATCGTAAGGTCCTGAGTTCAATCCCCAGGTTAGGCAAAGTGTTACTGGATTTTCCCGTGTGGAATTTCTCAGTAGCAGCCTGGAGTCTGGATTTGTGCCCGGTTGATGGCAATAGGCTCGCCCCGTATTACATGGGATTTAATCAAATCGGCGAAATGAGGGTGTAGATACTTTTCACCTCTGCCCAACCCTTTGAGGAATACAGGCGTGATATTATGAAGTTATAAAGACTTTAATATAACTATCAAAATTAAAGTGAGAGCCTTTTTGATTATGATTCTGTATTAATTCGGTCAAGATTATAAAGGGAAAATTCAATATTTCCTTATATCAAGTATCAAGTTAATTTTTATTTTATTTTATTTATTCAGGGACAATAAACAGCTACAATATGTGTTGTGACAGAGAAAAAGTCATTACAAAGTATGAACAATATTGCAGCCCACTACATTATCCGCATATTAACAAATAAAAATATGATAATGAGGGCCACTAGATGGGCAATAAAATAATGATTACATCACATTCATAATAATCAATTAATTACATCATGCAAAATATAGATTCTCATTTGATTGATTGCTTGGCAACCGGGTAATAATTAACACTAAAAACAAACAATTAAATAGTAAAATAGCATACATTCCTAATAACATTATTGATTAGTAATAATAATTTTCATAACATTACATTTAAATTTGGATTTTGAGCATACAAAAATATCAATATTAACAAAATTATAATTATAAGATTCAACCATTCGACGGATAGGGCAGCGCAAACCAGAATTAGTTCGACAGGTATTGACAGCAAATAGGGTACCTGCACGGATACTACGTACATTAACAGTGCGTGGGACCACGTAACATAATTTACTCGTGAGATCGATACAGTCAAAATCACCACGAACAATACCAACAGTACCGAAGCCTCTAGATACTTACGTCTAGATTCTAGGTTGACCTGCTTGTATTTATCTAGTAAGTGTGAGTAAGACAAATACTTTTTGTGGCATCTGTAATGCATGGCTCGTAGAAATTTACGCTGGACTTTCTCAATCTCGTCTATGTATTTCTGGTTAATGATTATCATAGGGTGTAAAAACAATAATTTTGTATGAAAATTAAGTATTTATCTTAAGAAAATAAATTTAATTCCCACTAAAAGAAACTTATAATAAGGAAATCAACAAAACAACGAATATCCCTTACAAAGAAACAAAAACCAATTTCAATACGATTGCAAATTAAAAAAAAAACATTTACATATTACCTTGGCGGGGCCTTGAATCCGGACTCGCGTGCATTGAAATAATAAGTCAGCTGTCAGTTTAATTGACAAGCCTGATGTCAGTCTGTACGTTCGTCCGGACAAGCTGTTGACGTGCAGCCCGCCTTATGTATGGGTACATTGTAATGAGAATGAAGTGGAAACTAAGTTTGGTCGACGGCTGCACTCGGGTTTCAAGGTTACGTGAATAAGTTTAATATTAGTTTTCGTCGTTAGTTCGCCAAGTAATTGAATCCACCTGTGTGCTGATGATAGTTAACTGTTGTCGAATGATTGCTTATACAAGCTTAGTCGGAAAGACGGTACTAATCCGAAAAGGTGTTAAGTACTTATAATAAAAACCGGCCAAGTGCGAGTCGGACTCGAGCACGAAGGGTTCCGTATCTATAAAAACTGCAAAAAAATCATGTCTGTTGTATGGGAGCCCCCCTTAAATATTTGTTAATTATTTATTTTTAAAGTGAATATACAACTAAATATTCTGTGAATATTTCAAGCGTCTACCTGTTGCCGTTATCAATATCGAGCAAAACGAGCAAAAAAAAACATGTTTGTTGTATTGGAGCTCCTTTAAATATTTATTTTACCTTTTCTGTTTTTTAGTATTTGTTGTTATAGCGGCAACAGAAATACATCATCTGTGAAAATTTCAACTGTCTAACTATCACGGTTCATGAGATACAGCCTGGTGATAGACAGACGGACAGCGGAGTCTTAGTAACAGGGTCCCGTTTTACCCTTTTAAACGGAACCCTAAAAATGAATAACTTTTGTTCTACAAGTTTCCGCATAAGTCAATAGTTTTAGCTGTTCAAAGAATTCATAAAAATACGCTAAAATCTATCTATCCTCAGTTATGATCAGCTGTGTTTACATTTTAGGTCGTATTTGGGTTCACAGATTCGAAGTTCTTTTTGAATGTTAAAATTAAAATAATTTTGCACGGAGATAATAATTACAGAATTTTGCAATTTTAACACTTGCTTTAAAACAGTGATCAGTGATAGTTTAAGTGGCCCGCGGATTAATACCCCTTTTTCGACTAACATTGTGTACCTGAGCGAAATTTGTTATCCTTAACGTACCTTAGTGGCTTTGAACGACACCTGTGGGCTATGGGTAGCCTTTTCTTTGCTTAAAACCACAAGGCCATTTTAATTAAATGATTATTTAGATAACACTACTGTTTCTACTTGTGTTGAAAAACAACTCGTCACGAGGGCCCCAGCAAGCGGTTCACAAAATACAAAAAAATGTTTAATTTAATAAACAAAAATACCAAACATAAGGCCGAGGTTACACATAGCCGCGAAACGAACTGCGACACAAGGGATTGAAATCAATATTCACATGATGTGTGGCCACACCATACACGACAGCGATTTTTGTATGTGAATATTATTTGTTTATTTATTTATACTTCTATGCACTATGGTAATAAGGCGGACTTAATGCCATGAGGCATTCTCTACCAGTCAACCTTTGGGTTAAAAAGAAAAGTATAGAAATAGGTACAGCAAACATAAATAAATAAAAATGAGTTGACAATTTCGAACTGATTATAGTACGAATTCATAAGATAAATGTAAATTACATAAAATACATAAATACAAATAATAAAATATATAGACACCATAATATCGAATACAACATTATGAAAATCTAAATGCAATTATGACGAAGACTAAATTAGATGATTAGGAGTGCAGCGACTTCAAGTAGTATTCCTTAACTTTGCGATTTGTTCAATCGCTTACGTGTCGCATTTCGCGTGTGTAAGTGTAGCCTCAGCCTAACTGTACACAAACTTAAGCATAATGTATAAACAACATGATAATTTAAGACCCACTTAATTTAAAAACTTAAACAATACGTATCTCTTTCGTTCAGAAACAAATTATTGAAATAAAAAAAAAAACTGTTCGTCGTATAAATTCTCTCGCTTGTACTCACCTCATGCGGTTAATGAAAAATTATCCGTCTGTCTGTTTGTTTTCACAAATTTGTTGGTGTATGCTGCATAAATTATGGTAAATTGTTGATTTTTTATGTTTAAAAATATTTGAATGAGCAGGCATAACTTTCGATACGATAAATATTTTTTTGGAATACAGTTATGGACTTATGAATATTTTATCATAACCATATTTTTTCAATGCAACAAGAAGTTATGTCGACAAATTAATAATAAGTAGCTCTCATTAGAGAGCTTTTTTTTTTTTTTTTGAAATGCCTTGCCCCACACTAAGATTTCTCTTGTATCGTGGGTGCGTTTACAGACACAAATCTCACATACACAAACGCCCAGACCCGAAACAACCATCTGTAGGCCATACAAATTTTTGTTCCGTGTGGGAATCGAACCCACGACCCGTAGCGCAGAAGCCAATCGCTTAGTCACTGCACCAAACGTGTCGTCTCACACTTAAATGTCATTTTGATGAGATGTTGATTTGATAAATAAAAAATTATGCTGTCAAATATATGCAATTCAGATGACGTTTTCATTCATTGGGATTCTACTTCTAGGGCGCCATGTTGAGTGGGATTATTAAATGAATATGTGCCTAAGAAGTATTCCGTTTTCATCATCGTTTGTCAATCGGTCACTTACCATATCACAGTCCACTGCTAAATGAAAGCACGGCGACACAGCTGCCGGGCACGACTAGCGCCATATCGCTCTTTACAGTCAGTTAACTCGGGGCTTTACAACGACTTAGAAATAGAAAACAAAAACACAAAGTATATTAAATAATGTTTTTATATAAAAACCATTTCGGGTTATTCTGTGTCACTACTAGATCACGCAGTTTGAAGGACTTACAAGGCCGTTGTTACCAAACTACTATTATTTTTGTGGAAGTCGCTAGACACCTAGGCGCTAACCTAGACGCCTGCGTACGACGCCATTTAAATCCGCAGAACTACCAAAATCACAGACATAAAACCTTTTCAAAAAACACGTTCCTTTTTTCGATTTGAAAATATAAATCCCCATCAAATTCCCATCGATGCATCAGCCGCAGACTTCCTTATACCGTTACATTAGGAACCTTCCATTTGGCGGCCGTCCAGCGGCCAGCCGTACCACGACCTATTTAGATTTTATCGTCACATGGATGGAATTAAAACGAATTCGTTTTAAAATCTATGGTATCGTCAGATTGTAGTTATTGCAATCTTTAAATAAGGTGTCTGGAATTGTAAGAAATACAGCATAATTAAGACTGTCTCGGTCTAGCGGTCGCAAGCGCGACTGGAACACTTTGCCTGTCCTGGGTTCGATCAAAGCCAGTCAGGTAAAAACATAGGTACACAACATTCTCACATTTGGATAGACAGACATTTCAGAAGCCTCTAGGTAGAATCCTGATCCTTTTTTAAATAAAAAACGCTTTTTTCTTGCGGTAGGCGTAAGTGATCTTATATAAACCACGTAACAAGGTTTCAATAAAAAAATAAGCAAAAATGTTTTAGGCAAAAAAACTTTAAAAAAGTAAAAACCGACTTCAAAAAATACTAAACGGAGTAAAATAATTATCATTTAATAATACTAAATAAACCACGTAACAAGGTTTCAATAAAAAAATAAGCAAAAATGTTTTAGGCAAAAAAACTTTAAAAAAGTTTAAAAAAGTAAAAACCGACTTCAAAAAATACTAAACGGAGTAAAATAATTATCATTTAATAATACTAACAGTTTCAGAAGTCGGTGCATTGAATTTGTTTCAGCGTAGAACACCGACTTCTGAAACTGTTAGTTTTATTAAATGATAATTATTTTACTCCGTTTAAGTGTTTTTAGAAGTCGGTTTTTACTTTTTAAAGTTTTTTTTTATTTTATACTTTTTAGTGCCACAAATTACAATTATAATAGTGTACAAGTTCTCGGACCAGCACTACAACTAGAACGTCATCTATATACGATTTGTGTATTTTTTTTTTTAACCGACTTCAAAAAGGAGGAGGTTCTCAATTCGGTTGTATTTTTTTTTTTATTTTTATTTTTTTTATTTTTTATGTGTGTTACCTCATATCTCCGTCATTTATAAACCGATTTGAAAAATTCTTTCTTTGTTCGAAAGGGTATACTTTCCGATTGGTCCCATATAAATTTTGTTACGATTAGATCATGAACTTCAGAGATATGGGACGGAACTCCTCATCGGATCAAAGCAAAATTCTCAAATTACTAATATTGCTTTGTTTATATTTGTTGTTGGGAACTGACTACTGGAAAAGAGGAGGGGGTGCGTGTCCCCCCCCCACCCCCTTTGGAATGTTTTCATTATATCGTGTAAGGTATCATTTGAAAGGGCTTTTTATGCCCGACTACGTTAAAGCTAAAAAGAAGGGTTATGAAGAGGAGGGGGTTAAATTTATGACACTAAAAAGTATTTAATAAAAAATAAACTTTAAAAAAAAGTAAAAACCGACTTCAAAGAAAAACTAAAAGGAGTAAAATAATTACCATAATATAAAATTAACAGTTTCAGAAGTCGGTGCAACTCTACACTGAAACAAATAGAAGTCACCGACTTCTGAAACTGTTAATTTTATATGTATTATGGTAATTATTTTACTCCTTTTAGTTTTTCTTTGAAGTCGGTTTTTACTTTTTTTTAAAGTTTATTTTGTTATTACTGATTTTTTCAAAAAGTGCTGAATCAATTTCAATAAAATTTATATGGGACCACCTCTGAAGTATGGCCTACCAAACAAAAAAAGAATCATCAAAATCCATTCATAATTGGCGGAGATATCGCGTAACAAACACAAAAAAAAAAGAACATTCAGACGAATTGAGAACCTCCTCCTTTGAAGTCGGTTAAAAAATAAGCAAAAATGTTTTAGGCAAAAACTAAATTTTTACGCATGTAAGTTTTGGATGCTCCGCATAAATGCAAGGACGGTGATATAGTTGGCAGGCACGACTATTGCGATATCGCTCAGCGTAGTCAGTTAACTCGGGGCACTAAAATGACTCAGATATAGAAAAGCAAGTTTTTTTTTTTGAAAATGTTTTCTGTTCGGTTTTGGAATACAGAGTCAAACTGTATCACCAGTAGATGACGCGGTTTGAAGGAATTACACGAATTATATATTATATACACCGTATAGTTATTAGCAGACACGAGGACGTTTCTACCCATCCTCTTCACTCACCCTTAGTCGCCTTTACGATACCCATGGGTCATCAATCAATATAGTAACATCCATTCCCATGTCCAATGAAACTCGATAGCAACCTGTGGAGATAGCACTCATGATCGAAAGGTCAGCTCAAATTGGATCTGCAGCCATTTTGGTAACCTCACTTGTACCAGATTTAGATTAACAGCTGTACTAGTGATTTATCATTAGTGAATAGTGTTTAACTGCTGATTCCTATGAATTATCGAGCTTGTATAACATAACGCCTATTCCCCGAAGGGTTGGCAGAGGTGTATAGTAAACCCTCATTACCCGTTATGTTTAAGTCCCATGTAATTGAGGGCGGACCTATTGCCATCAACCGGGCACAAATCCAGACTCCGGGCTGCTATTGAGAAATTCCACACGGAAAAATCTAATAACATTGCCCGATTTGGGGATCGAACCATGGACCTCACGTACAGCAGTCGTGCTTGCGACCACTGGACCAACGAGGCAGTGTAAGGCCTCATTTACGGAGACGCGTGGCGTCGCGCGTCGCGTGCAGCGTGGCGTCTCGCGGCGCGTCGTACGATTTTTCTGTTTACGGAGCGTCGGAGCGTGCAGCGGCCCACATCATCACACGCGCATACACAAACATATGGCAATGTACGATGTTGTTTATGAAGATGCGGCGCGTGCGGCGGCGCGTGCGACGCCGCAGGCCCCGCCGCGGTTGACGCTACGTTTTACAGTGGACGGAGAATTGCAGGAATAGCTGGTCGCAACGCTGCGTGCGCCGCCGCGATAAACGTCGCGTGCGACGCGGCCATGCCATCCGCGGGCTCCGCCTGCATTTCAAGCAAACGCGTGTAAAATCGCTTCTCCGTAAACGCTCTCATACAACGCCATATGTTTGAATTCAGTGCGGGTCGCGCCGCACGACGCGACGCGCGACGCGCCGCGTCTCCGTAAATGAGGCCTAAGACTTGTATCTTTACCAATAATGAAGTAAATACCCCATAGGTTTCTGAATTCCATGCGAACGGAGTCGCGGACACAGCTAGTCTAATATATTTCTGGCCGCACCTTTCTTAATCGTATCAACACAAATATCGATTACCACTACACCTACTCCGAATCAAGCTTAGTATTACTAATCTAAGGTGATTACAAGACTCTCAAAGGACACTAAACAAAGACCGGGAACGTATCAAGGTAGAACAATGGTATCTGCTCACAATACCTATAATTGTGATCTGGACAGTTTGGCTGCCGTCCAGGAGTTGACAGCCACTCCTGGGAACCCATTAAGATGTTATCGACATGAAATAGGAAACACAGAAGGCGCATGCGTTGTAGAAGAGCGATGATGTGACGCGACACAAAACGACTTATCTTACATTAATACAATCGGTCTGTCGCATCTTGTCGTCTTTTTTTTTGTCTTTTCCCCTTTTGTCCCTAGTCGCACCTGATGGTAAGCGCAATGCCTAAAATGGAGTACACAAATCCAAGTGACAGAGATATAGCAGGATTCCCCTATACTCCTCTGGCTCTCACATACACACGGTGGAACACAGTAAACTGCTTGGCGCCGGACTTTAATTTGAGGGTGGTTTTGTTGAATCTTAAGCTTTGCTCCCTTGACCGGAACGCACAACGCTGCGGTAAGTGGCTCCAACGTAGCGTCATGACGCGGTGTTGCTGTGTTTGCGGAGAAGCGGTCAGTTGATTTTGCGGCAGCAACCAAAGTAGACGTGTCAACATGAACAATCCATGTCGACCCGTGACGCGCACCGCAACAAATGAACGAGCACGACGCCGCGCTTTGCGGAGTACCCGCTCCCCACTTCACCGCGCTTGCTCCTCACCGCTGACGCATACTGCGACAGAACAAAAGACCTTGTGCGTTCCGATTAAGACAGCAAAGATTCACGAGACGCATCTATTCCCAGCGTGCGGTGAGGAAGTTGTACATTCTAGCCTTTCCGCACACGGGGTAACACTGTATGTATAAAACACTTATAAGAACAGCTATTATTTTGTATTAATGGATCATGTCGCGTTACCGCATTTGCCGCTCCCTAGATCAACAGTCCCTTTACAAAGTGTGATGATTATGTCAGTAGGTATATCTCTATAACCGCCACATTTCATTAAGTACCCCATGCAAGTCCTGCAACTGCAAATTGCACGCGTATATAGCATGTTTTTGCGAGTTGTTCAGAGTAATACTTCTCTTCTTATTCATTTACTGTGACCGCTATCTGAAACGCGGTTAGATTATTTATCAACCAGATTCCCTGTGGTATTAGAAAATGAACGCCGTAATGAAAGAAAAGCAGTTACATTACCTCTGAGATCCAGTCATTTGTACAGAATTTCTGAGTTAAACTGATATTATTGGGTTTATTGTTTGACGGGCCATTGTTCTTTACAGAGTGGTCTATATTGGGCGTATCGGAGTTCATTGATAGGTAACTGAATACTTTGGCGGAATCTTTGTTATTACGGGAGTAACGGACTTTCGAGTCAGGTCATCGTCATATGGAGCTCTTGGACACATTAGTTTTTTCCAAAAACAATTTCCAAGTCATAATACAAAACTTTCTTCCATACAAACAATATACGCATTTGAAGTTACAAAAACGCAATGAATATCAAACGCACACGACCGCCTTGGCTCGGCTGTGTGGCCTCTGCACGCATGCAAACGCGCGGCATCGCCACAACCATAATTTGCGCGCTACAAAAAAAAGCGTTTTTTTTTCATGCCAAAAAATAAAAGTCGTTTCCCAGCAATTATTTTTGGTCAATGTAGTTTAGTTTGATGTAGGTACAGAGTGCGTAGATTTCGGCTATGTGATGGGTCTTTTTACACCCTGTATAGAACTGGCTCTTTATTTTAGTTAATATCGTAAAATGCGATTAAATGTTAACCAGCACGCTTAGTGGTAGGATCTATACGGTCCACCTGGCTAACACCTACACATTAAAGTCCGGTGCCAAGCAGTTTACCTTTTTTCCGTCGCGTGTTTGTGACAGCCAGAGGGTATAAAGGAATCCCTCTATATCTCTGTTACTTGGATTCGTCTGCTTCATCTAAGACCCTGTCTGTGGTTACCATCAGGTACGACAAGGATCAAACGCGACCATGTCAAATAACGCGCAGTAATAGGGTTCCGTAGTTGCACAATACGATTTTTTTACTTTTCCAAGTACATTTATAAGTTGGTCGACTATAAATGTCATGGCTCATTACACCGGTACCGCAACTGCACAGCTGCAGCACGGTGACGGCGCGGCAGCGGCGCCTCGAATTAAGGCTACGGCTAGCCGCCAGCGCGCTAACTACACGCCGTCCGCGAGGTGTAAGCTCGCAGACCGCGCGCCAGCCACGAGGTGCAAGCTCGCAGTCCGCGCGCTGGTCGCGAGGTGCAAGCTTGCTGTCACCGCGAACACAGTAGTTATATGGCATTTGTGATTGACTGTCTACACTTACACACGCCTAGGACTTGCACGTGTTCATCACGACGTTGTTTCGCTGGTGACTCGGAGTCGGCGCGCAGTAAGCACGCGGTCCGCTCACTTGCAGAGCGCAGGCTGCAAGTCGAGTTGTATAGAAGCGGCCAGCGCGCTGACTGCCCGCCGTTGGCTTTTTCATATTGACATTATGAAATTAATATATTATACTAGCTTTCGCCCGCAGCTTCGCTTGCGTGAAATATTACCTATTGAATATAATATAACCTATTGAGTGACGATTTTCCATACAAACTTTCATCCCCTATTTAACTCAGGGGTTGAATTTCGAAAAATCCCTTCTTAGTGGATGCCTACGTCACAAAAGGAACCTACTGTCAAAATTTCAACTTTCTAACCCCAGCGGTTTAGGCTGTGCGTTGATAGATCAGTCAGTCAGTCAGTCAGCTTCTCCTTTTATGTGTATAGATGACCCACGATTTAATGCTCTGATTTGAATGACAAGTTAGTTGCTGGGTTAGAGCGGTGCCGTTGCGGTGCCAGTATATGTAGTGTGCCATGACCATTACTCGTAAACTTGTAAAGCCTACTTAGCTGTGATAGTTTTATTTTTAACTTCGTGCTTATAAGGGTTCCTTTTTGACTGCGGAACCCCACAAAGGGTTTAACTACACCAGCAGCATTTTAAATAAGTAATTCTTTTCTCCCTTATAAAATTCATAAGATCTTAAACGCCGTCAACAAAATACATCACTACAGTTCATTGACTCCGAGATCTTTAACGAAAGATAAAAATGAGTCATTGTGATCAATACGTTGCATTCGGTAATATATCGTCGGCGTTCCTTTTACCGGAACGGACCGGAACCGGGTGTTTTTGAAACTACATGCTTGGAATATTTTGTTAATTATTATATTAAATTTGTTATGTTAGTCTTGCATTTCCTTAGGATGTTTCCTTTACACCTGTTTTTAATTTTGATGTGCACGTGTGATGTGCACATCGACTGTCGTGACTGGTAAATGATTTGCTACTTTTACTGTTCCAGTGGCCGTCAAAGAAGTATTAAAGCTATATCTACACTAGTGCGCTTTCATATTCATCTTGCGTCTTCGTCTGAAGCATGCATGAAGCGCCACAGCGCTTGCGTATGCCTTAATACTAGTTCGATAAAAGCGCATGCCCCAGCGTACGCTAATCCGTCTATTGTATGTCGACTGACGACTGACCGATGCGCACCGGTGTAGACGATAAGCTGCATGCTTATTATGGCAATCAATATTGCATGCGCTTGACGCAAGAGGAATTGAAAGTTGAAAGCGCAAGATGGTGTAGACATACCATAAGGCTCTCATAAACGTTGCATATACTATAAGATGTCTGTATTTGAGCGCATACCTATCTTACGATATCGCTCTTCATAGAAATCCATGGACCAACTCTAACGGCGCAGATAATATATGTTTTATCGTTAATGAAATGATTGAACGAAGAAAAATGACAATGCGAAAAACGATACAGCCTCTACGTCCGAACGGCTCGAGCGCTATGTGCGATCTTAGAGCCTATGCACACGACGTCTTTTAAACGCGCCGTCGACGCGCGTTTCTGTCATACTTCATACTTAAAAATGTCATTGTGATTTTTTGTGTATGGAGTTTGACGGAAACGCGCGTCGACGGCGCGTTGAAAAGACGCCGTGTGAATATGCCCTTAGATTACTGCAAAATGATTTACTCCTTATAGTAATACAGTATTATATTAATCACTAGAGTATAATAACACAACACAAACAACAACTTCCCCCAAAAGATAATAGTTTAAAGAAATAGCTGTTCAACAATTTCATAAAAAATACGCTTAAATCCATCGATCTTCAGCTATGATCAGCTGTGTTTACATTTTAGGTCATGTTTGAGGCCACGGATAAGATGGAAGCTTTATTTTCTGAATTCGTTCACTAAAGCAGGGAGGGAGAATTAAAAAAAAAACTAAAATAATGATTATACTGAATTTTGAAATAGGCACGTTGACAGCATCATTAAATTGCAAATCTAATTAGTCCGCCAGTTAGTTTTTGTTAAATCTATGAATATTTGGAAAGATAAAACGCATCAAAATTCGAGTGTTGTGACGTCAGAAGCAAGTAAAAATTGTACTTGCTTGTGACGTTTTGCCAATTTTAAAAGTGTCGTATCTTCGTCAATCTTGGTTTACGTAACAAATGAAAAAATACGGGTCAAATATTTTTTGATAATCTAACTGACGGACTAATTAGATGTTTTCAGTCAAATACCCTATTGTAACACTTGTTTTAAAACAGTCATCAATTACAGTTTATGTGGCCGGCGGATTAGTACCCCCTTTCCGACTAACCTCGTATTAGCAATACAGCAAATCGATACAAAAAATTTCGCTTACCGATCTAAACCGAACCGGTCATCAGCATAACTCAAAAACCGGTTAAAATTGATCACCGCATCGCAATATCGGGCATCGCATACAGACATACAGTTTAATGTAAACACTCATTTGCGTACGCCACTCTTGCCAAATGTACTTGGCGAAGTGCCAACTGGGCCGGCTTTCGGCTTTCGGCTTAGCCGGACAAACCTAATAACCGAGAAATTAAAAATTTTGCGGCCATAATGGTCGGGTTTTTGTTTAAGTTAGCAGTTTCGCTTTTATGTTCGTTTTGCGGTGAAATATTGGTTCAGTTATTATGTTTTTTGTGTGGTTTTTACTGGTGGAAATACTTTTGTGTTTAACGCTTTCTGGAAAGATCGATTTTAGAATACACTTGAGGGTAAATAAATCAAGCCATTGCTTTTTTCACGTGTCCTGGTTATTAGTTTTGGTTTCATGGATTATATAGGTACTAAGTTGACAAAAAACTACCCTCATCGTAAAGGTTATCAAATAACCTTAGGGTAAAACTCGGTAATACGCCCCAAGTGACAAAACGCCCCACCACTCCAGCACTCACACTATCAAAGCTGCGCCGCTCACAACTAGACGCGCGGAGACCCACTAGTAGGCGAACAACATGGCCGACGTGTGCACGTAGTTTGTGATGTCCGTTTAAAAAATATTGCAAAATCTGTATTTATTGGAGTGAAATAATTTGCGGTAAGTTTCTAAGAAATTCGTATATATTGATACTTTTAGATTTTGTGTTATAATGACCCACACTATCGTAAAATAGATGAAATTACCTTTATACTTTTATTTTGTCGAACGTTATAACCTTGAATCTACTGCTTTGACCTCGGTGGGGCGTATTGAAAATCAAATTTGACAATATGCCCCTAAGTCAATTTACAAAACGCCCCAATATTGAACTGTGTTAAAGTATTTTTTATCGCGTGTTATTATTTCAGATTATGCCTCGGAAGTATCAAAGAACAACACTACGAGCATCATGGAGTGTAGACAACTTAGACAAAGCCATGCGCAGTGTACTTAGCAAAGAAATGGGTGTTAATGAGGCATCCAGAAGCTTTGGCATACCATCTCGAACCCTAAGAAGACACATTTTATCGGGAAAATCAAAGGGCCCTCTTGGACGCAAACCAGTATTTTCTGTAGAACACGAAAAAAAAACTGGTTGCCCATATAAAGAAATTGGAGAAAGGTGGATTTGCCCCTGATAGAAAAGATGTTAAAGAAATGGCATTTCAACTTGCTAGGAAACTCAATATTAAAAATCCATTTTCATCAAGTTCAGCATCAGCTGTAAATGTCTGGTTTTCGGGATTCATGGCTCGCAACTCAGAATTAAGTCAGAGAAAATCAGAAGGCTTGTCAAGTGACAAGCCTTCTGATTTTCTCTGAGAAAAGGAAGGTAATTGCCGACAAAAAGAAGCCAGCAGCTGGAAAATTAAAGCAGACTAAGACCACAAAAATAACTAAACCTATCGAAGAAAAAGATGGTGATAAAAAGAAACAAGAAAAAGGAGGTAAAAAGAAGCCAAAGAAAGTGTCTGTCAAAAATAAGAAGAAGAAAAAAGTAAGCTATTCATCCTCTTCTGAAAGCAATGATGAAAATGAGGGCAGGGTAGATACTTCTGAAGAAGAAATCTCAGACGAACATGACGACATTATCAGATGCGTGGAATGCACGGAAGATTACTATAATACAAAATCCACAGAAGATTGGATTCAATGCCTGTCTTGTTTAGCGTGGTTACATGAGTTTTGTACCATGTTTATTTAAAAAGTCTGATTTGATAAAGAGACTGAGTAACTGCCTCTTATTATCCTAAGTTAAGATTGAGAGTTAATTTTTGTCAAAACAATTGTTGTTATAGTTTAAAATATGCAAAAATATATTATTAATACACTGGGGCATTTTATAATAAGAGTGAGTCGTATTAGCCAACGATCACACTACAAAACGCCCCACCTAAGGTTTTTTTCAAATAATAAATATTATTGTATTCTTAGTTCCTATTATCATTATTACTTGTGGTATTGTTGTTAAAATACTAAATATTGATCCAAAATAAAAAGTTTGATTATATCTTGTAAGATTTTTTATTTATTACAATTTTAAAAAAAGTGGGGCGTTTTACCGAGTTTTACCCTATAGGCGATATATGTTTCGAATTGATCTGTTCCATAATAGGTACCAAAAATACTAATAATTATACGTGAAAAATAGGAGTGGCTCGATTTATTTGCTCCCAAGTATAGAATAGAATGTAATTTATTGTACACCAAAATTGTAAGACAGGTCTTATACAATATCATATATTGAAGGGTATAATGGCGGTCTTATCGCTGATAGCGATATCTACCAGACAACCTTTGGATGAACAGGAAGACAATGAATAAGATAGGGGGGGGGGGGGGGATAGTCCGTGGTGTACTGCTTTTTTATTGTATTTTATTTAGAGTCAACAAACAGAACATCAAAGCTTGATTTGTAGAAAATTCCTTATGGCATTAAGTCCGCCTTACGTACCATCATAGTACATAGAAGTATAGTATAAATATACAAGGTTAGTCAAGGGGTACTAATCCACAGACAACTTAAATTATCACTGATGTGATGACTGTTTCAAAGCAAGTGTTAAAATTTCAAAATTCGATAATTTTAATTTCCATAAAAATGATTTTTATTTTAGTTTTTTCAAAAATTCTTTTTTACGGTGTTGGTTAACAATCTACTACTATTCCATTACACTGTTTTATTACATAATAGAAGGGTATTATTTACATTTTTAACCTAAATTAATACAAACTAAATCTAACGTAAAAACAAAGAAAAATTATATCCTACACTAAACTACCAATATATTATACTAAAGGAGTGCATCAAAATATTCCTCCGCATCGCTGTCCACTGGAAACGTGCCCAGAAGGCTGGCAGCGTTGCCACGTTGAATGGCAACGCTAATTCTCTGGCCGAAAAACAAGCCAGCCCTCTGGTCACGTGAAGTGTCGACCAGTCTTCTTCCTATTTCCTTAAAAAGGAGACGCGCACTCGGACCCCATGACCCGAGCGTTTCCACCCCAAACGGCTCAAAGTCATAGTTTCCTACGATGTTGCTATATTTGCGCCGTTTGAGGGTCTCCGCAGCCGCAGCGGCAGCGCCAGCACAGCCCGCCGAGCTAGGAAGATGGGATGGAGCAAGGGTGTCGACACAAGTCGCGTCCCACACCAGAGGCCTACCCATCTTCCATGGCAACAACGTCATGCCGTCAGGTCTCTTGCCATCGTCGCGTACCAAGCCATTAGGCTCCAATACAGCTGGCACGCCGGCGGTGACGAAATTCTTCATCCCTGCTTTAGTTAAAAATTCAGAAAAAGGAGCTACTAATTCGTGACCCCAATTATGACCTACACCGCTGATCATAGCTAAGGATAGATAGATTTTATTGTATTTTGTATAAAATCTTTGCACAGCTATTTCTCTTAAAGTATTGACTTTTGAGGAAAGTGGAAGAACAAAAGTTAAGTAATTATTTTTGTTATGGGTACTTTAACACCCTTTCGGATTAGTACCCCATTTCCGACTAACCTTGTATGTATTAGTCAAAAAATCGTACGTTTGATAAACACTGATAAAACCAGCCGCAAACAAGTAACCTTATGGTACCCGTAAAAACTAAACACACATTGAAAAGATATACTTTACCTACCTACGTACAAACAATTAATAATATCGGTACCAACTAACGTTTTGATCGAACGGGGAACCGAACTCCTGCGACTTTGATCGATCATCGCTTTTGACTTCGCCGTATGGCGCTACCACGATAAAATAACTTACATTTAAAAAACTCATTCAAATCTCAACCTTATTCTTTAAGAGGTAAGGTTCTTTAAGACACAGGTGTTTTATATAAAATTGTTGAAGGAATTTCAACCTTATAGCTAAGAAAATAGAGTTGTTTAATTAGTGGTAGTTAGGGAAGCAAAGGTAAATGATTATATGGTAAAAATATGGATGTAATCAGTATTGTTAGGAAGCAGTTTTTTTTTAATTCTTTCTTTTTTGAATAAGTTAAGAAGACTTGTATTAATAAGGCTCGATTTACACCGCCGCGGAATGGAATGGAAGCGATTTTATGCAACAAAATTGTACATAGCATAATGCACTTTATGTCAATTGTATAAAGTACAAACTAAATACGAGCCAAAAAAAGGTCGCGTGTCTTCCGGGGAATCCTCGCGCATTCTCGAGAATTCCCCTAGCTGCTGTCGGCGCCGTCTGGGGAATCCGCGGGAAGTGGCGCGAACGGGGAGTCGACCGGGACGGTCACAGTAATGCGGTGCCAAGCGTTTATGCGGAATTCTCGAGCATTCCCGCGAATTCGCGCACCTTTTAGCGTTATGAGGCGAAATTGACGGTTCCATTCCATTCCATTCCGCGGCATTGTAAATTGAGCTTAAGTATTCTAGACGTGGACACTGATTTAGACTTCTTGCAAATACCTTATAGGACTTTGAACTACATACTCACGCCTGTTATCCCCGAAGGGGTCAACAGAGGTGTTCTCATGTTGCAGGAGACTGAACAACCACGTCTCGCTACGTTTGGTCCTAGGTGGTGATCCTATTGCAATTCTTCGGGCACTGTTAAGGTGTCATTGCGTTCTAGGCCTCGCTTACCCGGCGACGGAGGGCAATGGTATTATTAATCCCCCCACGGACTTTGAACTTCACATCGATAATTTAGACCTTATCAAGCTGTCGTGCCCCCAATCCCCCGCCAGCAACGCTCTTTGCCAAAGTCCGAGTCCCACTAGGGGTCGCCCTTAGTGCTGTTGTTGCTAGTAGTCATGATGTTAGTGTAGTATAAGTAGTTTAGGTTGTAGCTTAGGTTAAGTATTGTACTTCCCCACCATTAGCTGGAGATCCTTCAGGTCTCGCCAATAACTGCCCGATTACGTAGAAACGCTTCGCAAGTACAATCTACAATCAGCCCAATAGAAAAAAAACCGGCCAAGTGCGAGTCGGACTCGTTCACGAAAGGTTCCGTACCATTATCCATAAAAACGGCAAAAAAAATCACGTTTGTTGTATCGGAGTCCCTTTAAATATTAATTTTATTGTTTTTAGTAGGTATTTGTTGTTATAGCGGCAACAGAAATACATCATCTGTGAAAATTTCAACTGTCTAACTATCACGGTTCATAAGATACAGCCTGGTGACAGACGGACAGCGGAGTCTTAGTAATAGGGTCCCGTTTTACCCTTTGGGTACGGAAACCTAAAAAGGACTTTGAACCCTTCTGCAATATACACACATCGAGCCTGAACTGCATAAACAAAATAAGCCTATTACTATTCCACTGCTGCACTGCCCTCTTCTCAGAATGAGAAAGGTTTAAGGCGAGCTGAACCCTGGCGCGGTAGGTTTTGCTTGTTTTAGAACTCATTTTTGATAGACAAATTAAAACATTTAGAACCCAAAATAAATTTATATTTTAGGATACATTCCTTCTCTATACCATGTACCCGTTCAATACACGATGCAATATAGTTTTCTCGATAGAAAAAAATACTGAAGTTACTTCGATTTGCAGTTTTTTACAAGCAAAATTTCATTTTAAACAAGTACTTACTATAATACATTTTTATAATTAATATTAATTTATAGGTAATTAATTTTGGAATCGATTCTACCCGATCGTTTTTTTTTTATTACATTTATATATTTTTTATCGATTTTTTAAAGTGATTTTCGGCCCGCGCGTCGTCGCTTACCCGATTGCCGTCGCTTACCCGATTACCGCGCCAGGGTGCAGCTCGCCTTAAGCCTTAGTTCACCACGCTGCTGGCCTGGTAGGGGTTGGCGGACTACACACATCATCAAGAACTTTTTGGAGCCCTCTCAGGTGTGCAGGTTTTCTCACGATGTTTTTCTTCACCGTTAACGCAAGTGACAACTAAATTTTGATTTGTACATGTCAATAACATTACTGTCATTTGAGAAAACTACAGTTTTCTTGATTACATACATACATACATAAATTCACGCCTTTTCCCATGGGGGTAGGCAGAAACTGTAGAACGCCACATGTTACGATCCTTCCATACTCCTTTCGCTTCGTCCACGTTCATACATCTTGTCATACACGCACGCCGCGCCGCTTAAAATTACTACGCACCTGTCTTCTTGATTGCAATACGATGAACGTCTATATTTATTGTAAAAAGTCGAATAATTCTATCTATCGATCAAACTGTTCGACCCAAAATCGATGGTGTGCACAAGCCCTAAAATCATTTGATTAATTACTCGGAGCGTGTGTGTTTTGACGCAGAATTAGAAGAAATAGATGTGGCCAACACTGATTAGTGATATTTAGAATGTTACATGGAAAGTGATAAAAAATAACATTGGAAATAGTTGGTATCATCATCAGCATCATTCAGCCGAAAGATTCAACAAAAAAAAGCACAGGACCGGTCGATGTGGCGATGCTTGGGGGAGGCCTATGTCCAGCAGTTCGTATAATATGCGTAAAGTACTCATGCGGCTTTTAGTCAAATTTAACCTAATCTCCGTTGTTAATCTATCTAGTTTTCCAGTACTGAACACTCTAAAAAAGGGGGATATTATCTTTATCTACCCTTGGCGATTTTTTATAAGTGTTTTATGTTATTATAAGAAAGTTGTAAGATACAGTCAACCGTCTTAAGTTTTGGCGGAGGATTCAATTCATATTGTATCTTTCTCAGTTAAACATTCAAAATTAAACTCTAATATAAAGCCAGTCATCTATTTTTCGACAGTTCCAAATTGTAAACAAAATAAATAGGCATATTTCTTATTTAAACTTCATGTGCATTGGTAGTACACGAGACGGACTTAATGCCATTGGCATTCTCTACCAGTCAACCTTTGAGTCAAAAATTAAACACTTCGAAAGTGGTACAAAAAAGAATTTATTTCTTCGCCTTTTTCAGGGTTACGTAGGTACCCAAAGGGTAAAACGGGACCCTATTACGAAGGCTCCGCTGTCCGTCTGTCACCAGGCTGTATCTCATGAACCGTGATAGTTAGACAGTTGAAATTTTCACAGATGATGTATTTCTGATGCCGCTACAACAACAAACACTAAAAACAGAATAAAATATGTAAGGGGCTCCCATACAACAAACGTGATTTTTTTGCCGTTTCTATAGATAATGGTACGGAACCCTTCGTGCGCGATTCCGACTGGCACTTGGCCGGTTTTTTCATATAATGCCGCCAATGTGGTGTCAATTTTTGTTAAAAAAGTATAGACGTAAACTGTGAAAAAACAGTTCACTTGTTGTCTTTACTATAGTATTCCTAAATCACGCGAAAGCCATGTAACGCGACGTCTTACGTAGGCGGTTTAAAGCGACGCGAATTGCGAAGCGATGCGATGCGGTGCGAAGCGGCGGCTTTGTCCTACGAGCTCGCGGACCGCTCGCCGCGCGCCGCTGTCATTCAGTAGCACTGTATGTCACCGCATCCAGTTCGCGCGAAAATATCAAGCCAACTGATCGCGTCGGTTCGCTTCGCGCCGCGCCGCACCGCACTCCACGTGCGTTTGGTCACGTAGGCCACTTCAATAGGTATCGACTGTTTGTTGTTTTCGCATCGCGCCGCGCCGCATCGCGTCGCTACTAGATCGCTCACGTAAGATGCCGCGTAACTAATTCATTCTTGAGCCTCTTCTAGTTTTAGCTTCATCCGTGTCCCTCCTAAGTTGTGCGGTTAGAACTCCGCTAAGTTAAAGTCCGACCTGGTGAACTCGCAACGTGAAACTAACGCCCTAGCGTTTCGCCTCCTCGCCACTTTTGTTGTGTTCACTTTAAATTAACTTGATGCAGTTAATTTGAAGATTTAGTACGTTTAAGGAGATGTGGACTGTTTGTCATGAAGTCTTTTATCTTTTCTGACATTTATGTGAAGTAAACATGAATTATAGTAATGGTACTGTCTTCCCGTGGGTGTTCTAAGTGGCGGCTCGCTTAAAAAAGGCAAGCTTATTTCGAAAATACATGCGTACGAGGATCTTTCTGGTTCTCCTTTGTCATATCGTAGATTGAAGTTGTATGATGACCTTTTATTGTAGAAGTTTAGAAACCGTCTTTCTCCTTTTTGTTTTTCAAATGTCCTTCGCCCGGGGAAGGGAAGGCGAAGGGGTATGCCGGACTCTTACCGGTTAAAAACCCACGGTGTTCCATCTCCTGACCCTTGGCCGGGGTCGCGGGATTCACAGCTGCATGCACCGCGACCCCGGCAGGTCTCGGTCCGCCAGCCCCTGCCAGACCTCTTCTTCTGTGGGGCCTGGCCCCACGTCCTCCTGAGAGGCGTGCACGGAACACAGCCCGCCGCCTTCTCGAGCCTGTTACTGGTCGGGAGACGGGTCCCCCAACCCGCCGCCCGCAGGCCACACACTACGGTGGCCGGAGATCGTCGCGCGCCCTCCGGCGCCCGGTGCGTCTGGCGCGGGAAGGGAGAGTGGCAGCTGCCTCTCTCTCCGTCTCCGCTCCCTCTTTGGTCACCATCACCTCCTCACAGAAAGAGGCGATGGCTTCCCACGTAGACCCTGTATATACGGAGTGTAAACGAATTCGTGTAATTCCTTCAAACCGCGTGATCTACTGGTGACACTGATTGACCGTGCATAGGTTTTTTTACAGAATCAACAGAAAAAAGTTTTCAAAAAATGTACCATGGTAAGTTCTGTATCTGAGTAGTTTTGGCGTCCCAAGTTAACTGACTGCGTGGAGCAGTACCGCGCTAGTCGTGCCCGTCAGCTGTGTTACCGTGCCTTCATTCAAGGCACCGAAATTTGCAATGACAAAAAAAAATGGGAAAAAAAAGTTTTTTTTTTCATTTTTAAACAATCTAAATGCCGTGCGGGGTTAATCTATATCTATACCATTAATAGATCATGTGGTTTGAAGGAATTACATGAATTCGTTCACGCCCTTATTATTTTTTTTATCGTTGGAAAATCCCCATGGATACTCTTCGCCCGGGGAAGGCGAAGGGTTATGCCGGACTCTTACCGGCTAAAAACCCACGGTGTTCCTTCTCCTGACCGTTGGCTGGGGTCGCGGGATTCGCAACCGCGACGCCGGCAGGCCTCGATCCGTCAGTCCCTGGCTGACCTCTCGTTCTGTGGGGCCTTGCTCCACGTCCTCCTGAGAGGCGCGCACGGAACACTGCGCGCCGCCTTCTCGAGCCTGTTACTGGTCGGGCGACGGGTAATTCGTTCACACCCTGTATTATTGATTGTGGGTTTGTATTTTTATTACGGAATACTGCTAGTTCCCTTACCAATAAATAGTCGTCCGTACAACATCTACGTGAAGTGCTAAAGTGGTTTTTATTGTATCTTGCCACCTTCCAAACACCTAAAATATATTGCACAGAAAATGAAACACGATTCTGTCCCAAAAAACATATATCAGAGTAGAAAAACCCGGCCGCTTTCTAAAATTCAGTTAATACAATTTCATATACATAATACAGGGTAGCCGTCACCAAATCAAAATTCGGTCCGAACCGTATCCGATACAGGACGTGTCTTCTGAATATTTATCAGGGTGTTGGGTCACAGCTGCACGGACAATTGAAATTGTGACGAATTTTGTTATTTTGATACCCCCTTGGTGTTTTGATCTAATAACCTGGATATAGTTAGGAAGGATTGTGGCTAAAAGATGGCTGAATGGTTAGTTGCCGTCTTTGTAGGAATCTTTGCTCGCGAAAAGTACGAGGTTTTACAACTGCGCCACTAAGGACCAGAAATTCACTTGGTCCTTTTCTGGTCCTTCGTTTGCTCGTTAATTTAGGGGATTCTTGATTTCAGATTAACACATATTGGTTGAACACACACACTCGAATTAAAACACCTTTAGTTATTTTTTTAAGAAATCCACCTGTTTTGTTATTTTAACTGTTTGTAGCTAATGTCTAATCGTTACCCTTGGCTTTACTTCTTCTTATCACTAACTTTAAGACCACTTTCCGATTGATTCTTCTCTAATATAGTCGGTTTTATTCTTCCTCAATAATCAGCACTTTATTTTGGTTCTATTTCTTTATACCTGGCATCATCTTGACCTTATTTCTGCAATCCATGTTTCCTCTTCACTTCTCGTTCGCATCTTCGCCTTCAACTTCTGCATACAAAATATCGTAAACAGGTTTCCATCGACTGGACAAATTTGTTATTCAGTTCAGCGAGTGCAGTCTCATTAGTAGAAGGGGTATTTAGACAAGCCTGGATGCTGTGACAATAGAAGTGACAATCACTGAATTGTTTTAGTCCTCTCGTATCAGCAGAATGTACGAGGATAGCTCCTGCCGTGGGCAAAAGATAGGCTTACCTTCAGTTTCTGAATTGAGAATTCGGGATAAGCAATACATACGTAGTATTTGAGTTGTCAAAAAAATGCTTTAAAATCCGTAATTTTTTTGACAACTCGGTACTCAAATGTTACTTAAGTACTGCTTATCCTAGAATTTTCAAATAAGAAACCAGAGGTTAGCCAGCCAGTAAAGTTGGTAGCGTTGCTGACTGCCCAAGGTACATAAGTATCGTCACTCTAGGAGGCTCTTTAATGCTTCCAAAGTATTTTATTTACTTATTTTCAACTAGCGACCCGCCCCGGCTTCGCACGAGTACGTTTTATAGCTTAAAACCTTCCTCTTTAATCACTCTATCTATTAAAAAAAACCGCATCAAAATCCGTTGCGTAGTTTTAAAGATCTAAGCATACATAGGGACAGACAGACAGCGGGAAGCGACTTTGTTTTATACTATTTAGTGATAGAATAACAGGTAGATAGTTCGTGTAATATTTTAGTGAGAGCAGTGTTAAAATTTTAACCAAATTCTGTTAAATATAATTTCATGGAATATACCGGTGACGTGGCGCGATGTTAAATTTCTGAAAAGTGATTTTGAATTGTACCTAGGTATTTTTGTTAAAAGCATTTAATTTTTTATGAAGTAATTGCTTCTGAGAACATATAAGTACTCTTAACAAGAATATTTGATCATGATGGGTTCGCAAATGCTTATCAACACATAAAGTTCTCTACCTAGAGGATGGGCAGCAGCGTTCTCTGAGTGCTTTAACTACCATATTGCGATCGCCAACCCGCCTGCCAAGCGTGGTGATTACGGCAAACCCCTCCCTTTTGGGCGAGGCCTATGTCTAGCAGTGGACGTTTTTCGGCTGAATGATGAATATGATGATGACGTAAAGTCCTGAACCTAACACAAAAATGGTCCGTCATTGTGTTATTATGTGACATTTTTGTTTTGTGATCGAACCATCAACCCTGCCTGAGTACAGTAGGATCTTATCTGTAATGACAATCCTAATAAAGATACTCTTAGATGAGTTAATTTTTACCTGCATTATTTTCATACTACTTCTTACACTACTGTAATAGAATAGTCATGATCTACTATTTTAAAATGAGTATTCGTGGAGTTTCTTGCCGGCTCTTCTCCATAGAACCTACCTTTTGGAACCGCGCACCTGAAATCTGGTCTATTTGACTTTGAATCACTGCGCTAACTGAATCCAACTCATCATCATCATCTTCCTGCCCTTATCCCATGTTACTTGGGGTCGGCGCAACACATTTTCTTCTTCCATTCCGTCCTCTCACCCGTCATGATATCAATGACTCTCTTCTCTTTCATATTATCATTCTTCACACAATCCGTCCATCTTTTCTTTGGCCTCCCTCTTCCTCTCCATCCATCCACATTTAGATTCATAACTCTTTTGGACGCTAATTGAATCCAACTATCAATCAATATATAGGTAAATGAAAACAAGTATTGGCATATCCAGCCAGTGTACACTACGTATTTAATTTGTCTAGCTTCGCCTAGTGGAAACTAAACTTTAGGCGACAAATTAAGCCCATGTTTTGCAGCTTTGTACACTAATCTATACTAGAAAATTAGTGGTTTCGCTGCCGGTCTAGACACAGCTTAACGACATGTTAAGTTTGCTCCTAGAATCCGTGTTACGGTAATCGTATCATGTTTGTGTTGTCTGGATTAGTGACAGCCATTTTGGATGATGGGGTATAGGTTATATTAAATAAGCTGGTTAAGTTTTCAAGTTGTCTTTAATTATTTAGGGAGAAGCCACACGATGCGGTGCGGCTCCAGCGCGGCGCCTGAGCAGTGCCGCTGCGGCGTAATACATACAAATTTCCGTGGTATACCACAAGGTGCGGTGCTGTGTCGCGCCGCACGCTCACTTGATCAAGACGAGGGGGGAGGGCGCCGGAGCGGCAGCGTTCCAGCGTAGCAGACCGCAGATATGTTGACGGAGAGCCGGTACACACGGTGCGGTGCGGCGCCGTACCGCACTGCGTGGCTCTTGCGACGCCGCGTACTACGTGTGCACGCTGATGCGGCAAAATGATCGCCGTGAGGCGGCGCACCGCACCGCACCGCACCGCACCGTGTGGCTTATCCCTTATTTCTTTAAACATAAGTAAATAGTACCAAAGTAAATAGGTTTTAGCCCCCAAACACTGTCAGAGTTTGCCAGACCTGGCAGCCTTCTTGCTAGTACGAAATGCATGCGCAGTGTTACGCGGAAGAAATTTTGTGACAAACACTTCTGATGTGCGGCCAGACTTAAGCTATGCGTTGTCTGTCAGTCAGTATGCGTTCGAGTTTTATTAAGTAGAGTAGATATGAGCTTTTAGCCAAGAGTGATAAGGTTATTCGACCGCTGCCTAAAACCTGGCGTTGTCATTCATTTAGCATCATAGTCCAGTGTGGTATGTATTATGCATTATTCTCATACAATTTTTCTCACACTACTGTAGTGGAATTACATGATCTATTATTTTAAAAAAGTATCCACGGAGTTTTTGCCTGTTCTTCTCCATAAGACCTACCTTTTGGAACCGTGCACATAGTTTTGACTTTTTGAAAAGCACCTGTAATCTGGTCTACTTGAAATAAAAACTTTGACTTTGGGTATTGAAAATTATTCTCCTAAGAATGCCAATAACACTACCCCTATAAGCACACATACACGAATGTTTTAATTTACCTAAACACACATGTGTATGTGTGTCAAGAGTACACAGCTATATTGGGAACGCCATTTTAAAGTGGTTTCGCGTTCGCTCATACGAAACTGTAACATACTCTGTTGCTGCAACGTTAAATGCGGGTAGGCTATTTCCTGTGGGACGCCTGTTACACCGGAGCGTAATTGTTTGTACTTTTACAAGTTAAATTGGAGCGTGTAATGTGGAGTATGGCGAAGCGCATGTTAGGCTCCCTGCGTTGAAGATGACGTTTATACTCCCGATAGAGCTCTGACACTAAGACACATTTGCACTTGCACTTTTGGTCGTTGACTTGGTACTAGGTAAATGACAAAAACTGATTTTTTTTACTACTTTTCTTTAGCATATTGCAAATTGTCGTAAACAAAAATACTTGCACTATTGTGTTTCCTTAAAATAATCTCGTGTAAATGTTATACCTATCTCTTTATAAATGTGTATCGGATATGACAAAAAACGTTTTTTTCTTTATTTTTGCGATAAAAAGAACCGGAATTTGGCTTTATTTCTAGGGATGGATTTAGTTAAGTTAACCCATAAAATATAAATCGACCCAATGATGAAGATTTCTTTTGTTTTTAGTTTCATTCCGTAATACCAAAGTAGGTATCGTGTAACTAAGCATCAAGTTCGTAAAAATCCACTGCTAAACATGAAATACCCGATTTAAACCAATCAAAACAAAAACACAATGCATACTTACAAAAGATATTACCGTAATCACCACGCTTGGCAGACAGAGGAGTCGACTAGCTGCTAAACTAACAGAAAAAAAGTCGCCTCAAAGGACCAAAAACTAAACTTCTGTGTAACAACCATCCATGTTTACAGTACCTAGCATAAGGATTAAGAAGTTGCTTTTTCGAGTACCTTGCAAACAGGCGCGCACTCCAATGCAAATGTACTAGCGGGCCGGCTGAATTTGACAGTCAAATCGAGCCCAAGTGCCTTCATAATGGAAATCTACTGTATTTGCTTATCATAAGTGCTTGATTAGATTTAGGGAGTATTGTTACTAGGGAAGTTTTAACAGTTGGCTGTGTGGGAAACAAGTTCGAGGTAAGAGCTTTTGTTTTAACTCCCGGTCTGTTTTCAAGACTGATTTTTAAATAAAGAACTAACTGGTCCTACGCTCTATTGGTACTGGTCCTATTTTTCTAATGGAAAATAAATATTTTTTACAAATAATTGCGTAGTTCTGATTTGACAAAATTCTAAAAACCACATTTCCTAGGATGCGTTGTACTTACTTTTTTCCAAAAATATTGAGGGGGTCTTGCTCCAACCTATCATTAACTGTTCATTAAGCTTATTCAATCTCTAAATTTTTCAATATCTAACATTCGCATTTCACCAAACTATTCAATAGTGACTGATAATGACAAGATTACTAAACACATAAATGTCATTTGTAGGCCACATTTAGCTTTTCTGGTCAATAGTTACGGACTTCTTATTGATAGGTTGGTGAAATCTCCCCTTATTGTACAGTTTTAGCATCGTTACGGTTTTATTATATGTATTTATCGCAGACACATCGGTTAGAAAATTAGGTAGCAGCGATTATAGCATTACAGTTCAAACCAATGTCTGCTTATCAGGGGCAATGTGGGCACGGTAAATAAAACCAACATAGACTCTCGACCACTGAGAGTGCTTGTAATCAGATTAGTTGTTAGTTACATGAGCTAGGTCACAACACAATATAGTTCAAACAAGATCATAATATAAGAAGCACAAACTAGTCAAATAATAAAGGTTAGACTTCTACGAGGGTTCGACACGGAATGCACAATTTATTTTTATTTTATTTTATTAAGTTTATAGACACGCGTTGCAGTACACTGACATCCGTCACCTCACACATCAGGTCCAGTTGAAAACCAGCGTCAGGCACTAGTTGTCTGGCATTTTTTGCTGAACTGGACCTTTTTGGCGCAGCCGTGAGGCACACTTCCCTGCTAATTTTATTTTGTTTTTTCTTATGTTTTGTTTTGTACTGTGTGCCTTTTGGTCTGTGTTAAATAAATGTATTTTCTTTCTTTCTTTCAATGCCCCATCAGCCTGTTTGTCCTAAATCGAATAACCCACATATGTTATCGGGTCACACCGATATCTGTCATCGAGCCACAACCAAAGTGGTGTAGTGTGTTTAGCAATAATTTCAAAATAAGGATTAACAAAAAAACAATGATGCTTGACATTTCACAGTTATAACGCTCGCTCTGCGACATATACAACGTTATTTTTACTTTATGCGAAAACCGAGACACCCCAACAAGATTTTGATCAGAACTGCCTGAATATGTGTTTTTTTTTTAGTAAATCTCCAAGTTACACCTTAGTTTATGTCGCGTTAAGTTCGCTAAAAAAGTGTGAAATGCCTGAGATGTGCTATGCAGGAGTTGTCTAAAACACGGAAACTGACCGAGCGGACCATTTCAAGCCTCAAGGTGTCTATTCCCGTCAATTGTTATGGGTAGAAACCTACTGAAACAAAATCGAAATTTATGAAAAAAAAAAAAAAACAAAAAAAATGTGGTGTAAAAAATATGTCAATCGATTCTCCTAGTGATTCTGAACAAACTAGTTTCAGGTTTCGCATATACTAAAACTAACCTTGTAGATGTACGGTACTGCGGCCCTAACCTCAACAATAGTTCGCAGGTAGTAGTTAAAAGCTGAACCTATGAAATTTGCAGCACGTACCTACAAAATTGCAATATCATGACATGTAGTTTGTGTCGAACGTGGATTAGTTGTAGTCTATTAAAGTTTGCCGTGTGACCCGGGATTCGATAACTAAGGGGTGGCACGAGGACAAAACTGGTTTATGTTTGGTTATTTTTGAAGTTTTTGGGGAGTTCGCGTGCTACTGCACAGGTTTTATCGATCTACATTGTGTCCTTGGATAATGTGCACAGACAAAAATGGATGAAAAAAGACCACAATTTATCGACAAAAAAATTTTTTTTTGCCTTTTTATTATAAAAGATTATAACTTTTTATAAATTTAAGTTTAAGAAGAAAATGGGTGAAACAAGACCACAATTTATCGACAAAAAAAAGACAAATAAAACTTGGCTACTGCACATGCTTGTCGATCTATAGTGTGTCCTTGGATAATGTGCACAGACAAAAATGGATGAAAAAAGACCACAATTTATAGACAAAAAAAACTTTTTTTGCCTTTTTATTATAAAAGATTATAACTTTTAATAAATTGCTTGTATTTCGTTTACATAAAAACGATAATGATGGCTAAGAATTAATGTTTCATAGTAACCCTTAAAAAACAGTCGTCAATTTTAAAAAACGTATCTTTGAAGAAATTTTAAAAGATTTGGGAGTTTAAAAATAAACAGGGATTGTAACAAAAGCTGGGGTTATTTATCTGTAATGCCTCCTCATTCAGAACCTTTGCGATAAGCATTTGTCAACCGATTCGGTTTGTTGTCTCATTTCATCTACGATTCTCGTAATGAGAGAAAAAGAGATGGCAAATCGTTCGACAGTTGACTTATCTATATCTACTGTTCTGAAAGAAGATACTGAGCCAGAAACTATACGGAAACAGGATTGGGTGAATATACGAAACTTCCTTAAAAAAAAAATTAACAAATCATTGTTCTTCTTCGTTGTTAACATTAATATTAGTTTCAGATTGTTTTTATTCTTGCCTTATTGCATATCGGCAGTGATATAGTTTGATTTATAACTTTGGGATGATGATAATGACGTTCTTATTTTTTACAAACATTTTTCGAATAATCACCCGATTATTCATTTTTGCATTGTTCTTAATGCCTTTACTCAGCGCTGTGTTGAGTGGATTAAAAAAAACCTTCAAGAGTGACGATATTCAAGTACCTAGTCGCACTCTGGGCCGTCAGCCTCGCTATCAACTTTGCTATCTGGCTAATCTTTTCACCACGGCATGAGCTATTCTAGCATAGCTTGGCCGATACGAGAGAAGAAGCTCTGTATTGTACCCGACTGCGCGACAGCAAAGACAGGGTTAGGTTTTGCACGCGTATCTATGTATGTAGAATTCTTTATTGCTAACTGACTGACCGAAAAACATACGTAGCTTTCAACTGCGTGTTATGATTTGACAGCATGCTTTTTTGAAAACCAACGTAAATTTTACGTTACGTTATGATTAGAAGTACGTCGTGTTTACATCTTTTCAGTTCTTATTTTTTTTTAATATTATGTGTTATGTTAGTCGAATTCAAATGTTTAGATTTATCACCATTATTTAGATTTTGCCATCCCTGCCAACTTTGGGAATACATTGTTGGTATATTGTTAAGCGAGTTACGGACGGACGTTTTTGCTCGGATTCGGTTAGTTTTGAACTGGCAATTTGTTTATTTGCGTATACATTGTTTGGTGAACCAATCAGTTTCAATTTAGGGTAATAGAGTAGGTGATCGGTGGACTGGTTTAGAAATTTTAACTAGATTTTGTGTGTGTTAAATTTTTGAGGATGTCATTTTGCTCATGTTTTAATGTGAATTTGTGTTGTGGCAAAGTATGTCCCAAATGACTTTGAAAAAACATATTTCGAGAGAACTTTTGTGCATTCAAAAATTACAATAGCGGCCTTGTGTATCTGTTAGCCATTTTATGTGCAGTTTTTTGTGTTGAGTCTGGCCATGGTGCCCTGTACTGTGGGTCGATTCACATTTTCTTGGTACCATTATGTTATGATTGTTGCTGTACCTACTTTTGAGATAATTGTGTTTTATTTATTTTTTTGTTATCTTTATTTTTGGTTTGTTTGCTTATTTGCGTATTGCATGAAGTGCGCGTATAATATAATATGTTGATACAAAAATGGCAGGGACCAGCTGAAAATCAGTGCTGTGCTGTACTTACGCACAGCGAATACTGAGCTGGATTCCTTGCCACACACCGATTATATCTTTTAAATGTGTTGCATTAAGTACTGTTTTATATTATATCTTGTGTGTGTGGCAAAATAAATGGTTTAAATTGTGGTGTTGTTTTAGCTTGACGATTGTTAGGTAAAAAATAATTTTCAATCTCATCGTGCCGCCGAAAGATGTCCACTGCTGGACATAAGCCTGTGGCGGCATCTATCACGCCACATGCAAACTATTCAAGCCTACATCGCGATATCAAGATTTAACACGCAGATAGCATATATACAACTTCCCAACATCAACTGCTGGGCAGTAACCCGTCAAGTACAAGACTCCGCCTTGTTGGAGGATCCTCCCTTTGGTTGGAGGAACACCACACCTCGTTCCTCCACAAGCCTCCCCCAAGAATTGCCACATTCCACTTTGGAGGGGAGGGTTTGCCATAATCGCCACGCTTGGCAGGCGGGTTGGCGATCGCAGTGTGGTTGTTAAAGTATTCAGAGAACGCTGCTGCCCATCTTCTAGAGAATCCCTTAGTCGCCTTGTACGACACCCATAGAAAGAGGTGGGGTAGTGCTATTCTATGCGTCCGGTACCACACGGACAATCAATTTTCAATCTAGTCGATGTTAATGTAGTCTTCTGTATGGTAGACAGAGGCATATTAGACACCAACACTCCGCCTGGAACCCTCTCTCATAAGTAAAGTTCGCCGTCCCAGGCAGGCAGGCAGGAGGCGAGTAAATCGACCAGCACAATACACAACGTCCGCCGCCGTCCGGCATACCGTCCTCGCCGACGAGGCCTGTCGCGACGTGCCACCGCCGATCACGATCCACCGAGCTTTCCCGTCGTAGAGCCGGTCGTCTCTTCAGACTCCGCAGTCACACCGATAATTCAGCCCTCATCAAGCTGTCTCCCCCCCCCCCCCCCCCATGTCCACGCCAGCAACGCCCTAAGCCGAGGTCCGAGTCCCACTAGGGGTCGCCCTTAGTGCTGTTGTTGCAGGTAGTCATGATGTTAGTGAAGTACAAGTAGTTAGCTTAGGTTAAGTATTTTACTTCCCCTCCCCCCCCATTGGCTGGAGACCCTTCAGGTCTCGCCAATTAACTGCCCGGTTACGTAGGAAGGGTCCCCTAGGACCACCTAAAGAAGCGCAATTGAAAAAAAAAAAAAAAACTCCGCCTGGATGCTGGGGTATAAGGCTACATTCCGATAAAAGGCAATGAGGAAATGAAGCACGTTGAGAATGAAGTAGACATCAAGAATGAAGCGCATACCTAGCGTAGAAGAAACTAGATGTTAGTGAACTTAGCAGATCATTGTCCAGCAGATCAAAAATAAATGTGAGTTCTTGTCGCATGCAGCTGAGTTCTACAGTTCCTAATAATAATAGTTCTGGCGTTTTTACCTTAAAAAAAGACAAATTAAAAAATGATCTGCCAACTTGCCGCAGCAGATCATTTTGTAACAGATCAGAAATAGAAGTAAGTTCTTCTCGCATGCGAATGAGTTCTACAGTTCCTCCTTTGTCCCCTCAGATACTTAAGGCTTTAAACAAAATCAACGTGAGGTGCAAAGCAGACACAGCTTTGCACGTGCCTTTTACAAACATGATTTTTGTACTCAAGGACCAAATCGACAAAATGCTAACCTTCATAATGAACGTTAACATTTTGTCGATTTATAAATGAACATTATACTTTCACAGATCTTATGAATACGAATGAGGCAAAGAAAGTAACATATTATTATTGACTTTAATCGCAAAAGTTCGGTTAAAAAAAAACTTGGTCCTTCTGCCCTTTCTATTAAAATGTTAATTTTATTACACTTATTTATTATTCCTTCCAATAACAGGACTTTTAGTCATCAATAAAGTGAATCATTGGAATTTTGCCCCCAACTGTATTTATTGATTGATTTCCTAAAAACTGCATAGAAAGGACCTTCTCCGCTCCTTGCAATATCAAACCAAACTTCATTTATCTTACTACCATTCAATTTTCAACCTTAATTTAAGGTAATAAAGTTCAATTATGAATTTGACGGTATCGTTGTTAACTTCCCACATATGGACAACAAAAAAAAGGGTCCGATCGCAGGTAGAAATGAATATAAAAGATAGCGCGCTTCGTTCCTTCTATAAACATACTTTTAAGTCCAAACTAACCGATTATATGTCGTTTCGCACACAAAATAAGGTTGATTTTCCTTTGAATTTGTATGTGTTAGTAGTGCGTTTGTGTAATTGCTCCGAAGTCCGAGTTTCCTTTGAAACCGTTTATTGGCGGTCAAATTTTTATGTTCCGATGAACGACTGGGAGAATTTTAGGTTAGTTCGGTTTAGTTTCGCGGGGACACGATGCGTTTTAAGCGTATTTAATTTAATTAATAGTTTTTAATGTGTATCTTATGTTAGGCGTAACAAATAAGTGTTTTTTTGTTTTGTTTTAATTGTTTCTAGTGGTAGTGTTGTGTTTTAAAACTAAACTAGTGTTGTGTCTAATTTGGATTGCATTATTTTGGATATATCGTGTTCACGTATCGAGGTTGGTGTTCTATTTTTGTAATTATGTACTTTTTTATATATTATTTGAAATAGGAATTGAAAAACGTCATATTACTGGCTAAAAATGATATTGGTTGACGTAAATTAGTGATGTTATCGTGTTGTAGGCAATGTTTAGCGTTGAACAAAATTGATTTTGTCGAAAATGCTTACAAAGTAGTAGTAGGCGTTTATTTTGTGTAATATACTGACTAATGACGTATGTTTTGAAATTGGTATAAGTTAAGTTTCAAGCCATGTTGTTTATTCGAAGATACCACTCTTAATAATAACATTGAAGGAACCACAAATTCTTTAGAGAATAAATACATATGTCATGAATCATCAGATATAGTAATTTTAATTGACTTTATCATGCCTTGTTTGTTGCTACAACAATGTTTTGTTTTGATTAAACAATGTTTTCAATGTTCTAACATCCAGTTCCTATACAACGGCATTTTTAGTATATACAAAAACCGAGACACCCCAACAAGATTTTCGTCAGAACTGCCTGAATGTGTGTTTTTTTTAATGAATCTCCAAGTTAACTTAGTTTAGGTATGTCGCGTTATGCTCCCTAATACTAAAACTGTATATTACCGACGAATATTAGTTAAAGCTACGCACAGTTCACCAAAAACTTAACTTAGGCTTTAAAGTTCAGCGTTATACACATTACTGACGGATATCAGTTAAACTACGCATAGTTTACCAAAAACTTAGCTTAGTCTTCAAAGTTCAGTGTAGTAGACTGTTAAACGGTGAAAATCTTTGTTGATTAGAAAAAGAACATTCTTTTTAGAATAAGGTCGGTCATAAATAAGTTAACAACATTCGTGAAACACTTTGAATCTTAATAAACGTGTTAATGAAAACAAAACATGATTAACCAAGTCATGTTAATGAGCGACGTGTTGAAACACCTGCAACTATCATAGTGAAACCGTGTACACGTCAGTTCGTTCCTACTACTTTTTTTTTTTTCAATTTGACTGCTCTAGATTTTCGGCCAATAGGATGTTTGACTGAAAAAATCTAATTAGTCCATCAGTTAGATTATCAAAAAATATTTTACCCGTATTTTTTCTTTTGTTACGTAAACCAAAATTGACAAAGATACGACACTTTTAAAATTGGCCAAACTTCACAAGCAAGTACCTACAATTTTTACTTGCTTCTGACGTCACAAGCCCCCACTCTCGAGTTTTGATGCGTTTTATCTTTCTAAATATTCATAGATTTAACAAAAGAAAAAATACGTGTTCATTATTTTTCAAAACTAACTGGCGGACTAATTAGATTTGCAATTTATTGATGCTGTCAACATGCCTATTAGTGGCGTGACCAGAAGGGTCTTCAGCCAATGGTGGGGAAGTAAAATACTTAACCTAAGCTAACTACTTGTAGGTACTACACTAACATCATCACTACTAGCAACAACAGCACTAAGGGCGACCCCTAGTGGGACTCGGACCTCGGCTTAGGGCGTTGCTGGCGGGGGGTTGTGGGGAGACAGCTTGATGAGGACTGAATTATCGGTGTGAGTTCGTACTACTGTGCTTCTTCTTTTCTCGTGTCTATCTCTTATTTAAAAATGCGTGCTATAAAAATCACTAAACCGTATTCTATTCATATATTCTGAGAACAATCCTTCCACTACAAAACTTGTTCTAAGTATTCCTCAACGTTAAAAAATATACCTTTATAAAACAGTAAAAAGATAGCTTTATAAAGAAAAAGCTAACAAAGCCGCAACAAAGCGCCGACGTGTGAGAACTTGGCTTTAAAAGTTGGCAACTTCGAAACTTCGAAGTCGGTACATACGTTGAAGTTTCTTATACATTTATAATGCTTTTGTCTTAGATTTGAGTTGTTAATCGAGACTTGTTGAAAACATTTAGCAGTGATTTATAAAAGTTAGGTACGCACTTTGACTTATAAAAGCCAGTGCTTAGGTACGCACAGTGACTTATAAAAGCTAGTGCTTAGGTACGCATAGTGACTTATAAAAGTTGGTGCTTAGGTACGCAGAATAACTTGATGTATACAGCATGACTGGTGAGTCACTAGAGATACGATAATCGGATGCATATTTAGTATTTTCCTAAAGTTGAGGTGTTTGTTATTATGGTACTTAGGTATGCACTTTTGTACCCATTGTAAAAATCCCACGATTCCGGAATCGACAAATTTAGTGTTTTTCTGACTGTAGAATCGAATGCATATTTACCTACCTAATCATGTTAAGTGGGTAGTTATCAAACTGGCACATAATATATACCCACATAAATACCGCTCAAAATCAAAACACTCCTTTTTGCATCGCCGTAGTCGGGTAAAAAGGACCAATAAATGGTTTGCATATAGGCAACTCTGCATTGACCTACAATACTGTTCTATATTAAAAAAAGGACAATATTCAGTCGAAACAGGAAATTTGGTCCTTTGGCCCTGCAGGCAAAGCAAAATAAATAATTTAATCACAAAATTTGGACGCAATAATTAAACGAAGATGAAAATTATATCAAAGCGGATTCTGTTAACATTAATAAGGGCGTGTTCAGCTGTTTGCTAAACATCCTATTAATTGGAGTGTCTAATTAATGAAAGGACCAGATTATGACTGCCTTTATGCGTTTGTATACAGATTTAGTTTGTGGAGAAACGAGGTATGATGTTCCTCCAACACAAAGGGAGGATCTTCTAACCAGACGGAGTCTTATGCCTGGCGGGCTACTGCCCAACGGTTTACGTTGTGCTGTTGGATATACTATCTGCGTGTTAAATCTTGATATCGCGATGTAAGAACTGTCATGGCGTCAACTATGACAGTTGTCGGTATTGTCGCTGTAGTCCTCCGTGTCTCCGTGCGGGGCCGCAGATTTCAAAAATGAACCTGTCCAAATCGCGTTCCATCGTGGACACGTCCATTATTCGCAAAAATCTGCGCGTTACTGCAGATCCCAGTGTGCTATACCTTGCGGGATGCCACACGAACTGCGCGTGATTGCGTGATCTGCGCGTGGTCTGCTACCACGCGCGTCGATGCGTTGTCAGTGCGTTGCACTATGCGTGTTTTATATACAAACTGAAGTACGTCGGTTGTAGTATCACCTTCTTCATGATCATCATCATTTAACCTGTTTTTACGTGGGTACGGAGGATCCATCAATGTGAGCTGAGCAACCTGAGCATCCCACATTCTAATTAAAGAATCTGCGTCCCATGGTACCAAGTGAGATGCATTCCGGTGCCCGATGGTAACCCCTTCTCCCTTCTTTTCAACTTCGTCTCCTGCCCTAACTACACTTACGAGATCGGCGATCGGACGGGCTAATCTCTACCGGCATGACTAAATGTGCTACAGCCAGTCTGTTTGCTGCCGCCGGTTTCTATCAAATGGCTGTGTGGGCCATCGACGAACGCCGTAGGTAACTACAAGAAGGAATTCGCTGACTACCCAAGGGACGTAAAGCTGACTTGCCTCTTATACTATACGAATTTTATTATTGTTATGTAATGTACTAGGTAATGAGATCCTAGGGCCGTCTGTTACATTATACGGTCAACGTTAAAAAACGCAGCCCCACGCACCAGCAATTGGCGCGTGGTAGTGTGAGATCCGCCTAAGAGAGAAGCCACACGGTGCGGTGCGATGCGGTGCGCCACTTCACGGTGACCATTTTGCCGCATCAACGTGCATTCGTAGTACTCGGCGCCGCAAGAGCCACCATGAGAAACGGCTCTCCGTCAGCATTTCTGCGGTCTGCGACGCCGGAGCGGTGCTGTTCCGGCGCATACACCCCCCCCTCGTCTTGGTCCGCACCGTGTGGTATACCATGGAAAGGAGGATGGGCGTTTTGGTACTCATGTCCAATCAAAATTAATTTACCATCGTTGGATAGCTATTTTCAAGAATACAAAAAACTACTATGGCAACAAACCCGTATCAATTGTCCGTTTTGAAATATAGTCTTCAGAAGATACTGGATATTTAGTTCGAAATAGAATTTAAAAAAAATCACATCTCCGGTTTAGCTTGACCGATTTTAATGATATTTGCACAGATTTTGAGCTAAATAAAATTCAGTTAACGGATGAAAATCACAACAAAATCGGTTTAGTGTTTTTTCAGTTAGGGGTGATCTATTTATTAAACAACTCGGACACGTTTTTTATGCCTAAAAATCCTAAGTCGTTTCCCAGCAATTATTATTGGTCAATGCAATTTAGTTTGATGTACAGAGTGCATTGATTTCGGCTATGTAATGGGTCTTTTACACCCTGTATACTTGCATACAATAAATGATATAACTTACTTCGAACTTGTTTAATTTACCTAGATAATGAAAAATATTAATCATTATTATAATAACACCATGCCAAAATGGAGAAAAATAACAATAAAAGTATGTGTACTTAATAGGATGTAACAAAAATAAAACGTATTTAATAAAAAATAAACTTTAAAAAAAAGTAAAAACCGACTTCAAAGAAATACTAAAAGGAGTAAAATAATTACCATAATATAAAATTAACAGTTTCAGAAGTCGGTGGCTTCTATTTGCTTCAGTGTAGAGTTGCACCGACTTCTGAAACTGTTAATTTTATATTATGGTAATTATTTTACTCCTTTTAGTATTTCTTTGAAGTCGGTTTTTACTTTTTTTTAAAGTTTATTTTTTATTAAATACGTTTTAGTGTCATAATTTTAACCCCCTCCTTCATAACCCTTCTTTTTGGCTTTGACGTAGTCGGGCATAAAAAGTCCTTTCCAATGATACCTTACACGATATAATGAAAACATTCCAAAGGGGGGGAGGGGAGGACACGCACCCCCTCCTCTTTTCAAGTAGTCAGTTCCCAACAGCAAATATAAACAAAGCAATATTAGTAATTTGAGAATTTTGCTTTGATCCGATGAGGAGTTCCGTTCCATATCTCTGAAGTTCATGATCTAATCATAACAAAATTTAAATGGGACCAATCGGGAAGTATACCCTTTCGAACAAAAAAAGAATTTTTCAAATCGGTTCATAAATGACGGAGATATGAGGTAACACACATAAAAAATAAAAAATAAAATAATAAAAAAAAAAAATACAACCGAATTGAGAACCTCCTCCTTTTTGAAGTCGGTTAATTAATAAACTTTCAAGCAGGATTACTTCGATCGGACAGTGAACTGGGACAAGCGCCATGGTTATTCATAATCTACACAAAAATACCTTTCCAACGGTGTATCATTCATTCCGATTGCTGCCAGTACCAAACTACATACATTTGTGCCCATCATCCTTAGTATGTATTACGCCGCTGCGGCACCCCGCGCCGCAGCCGCACCGCATCGTGTAGCTTCTGCCTAACCTATTAGTTCTCTTCTTTTCAGTCACTGGCGCTACTTTCAATCAAAAGCATTAACTATCATCGAATACTAATTTAAACTGCCTTTTAACGAACATAATTAACGATAACCAATGCTTTGACATAACCCTGCAGGGTTTTAATCAAAATTTGATAGAACGTATATCTATGGTAAATATGGCTTTGAAAGCATAATCAACGCTACGTTACTGACAGATTTATAATTACATACCATCACGCCTGTATTCCCCGGGGTTGGGCAGACGTGTATAGTACACTCTCCAATGTTCATCATTAGTACAGGAACCAACGTTACCTCCTTATCTGTAGCTAAACCTTTTTTCTGAAATAAAAAAAATAAAAAATTTTTGGGATTATTCCCATCTTCCCCCGAATGTCTGCCCCCGAATGGGGGAAAATGGGAATTTTCGTGGCATCTTCCCCCGAACTTGTAATCGGGGGAAGATGGGAAGTAAAAGTTTCATTTGTCCCCGAAATATTTTTAATAAAAAAATGTTTGTGCCACCGCACCCAATTATGGTTTGAATGAAATAGACATGATTTTTTATAAGAATTAATAAAAGAAAATGATGACTACCAACTTTTTATAAAACAAATATTACTTCATTTTTTCGTTTTACAATCAGTAATACATAAATATAGGTACTACTATATCTAGCAGTTCCTCTAATTTAAAATTAATTATCAATCTAACAATCAAATATTAATAATATTGATCTAAAGGGTGTCAACGAATTCGTGTTATTCCTTAAAACCACATGATCTAGGTACTACTGGTATAGACTGTATTTAGCTTGATTAAAAATAAAAAAATAAAAATCTTTTTTTTTCATGCGGCTTTGTTAACGATCATATCTAAACCACTAAATAAGGATTCAGTAAAAAAGACATAAATGATACAGATTAACACTAGATGGGAATTTTCGAAAATAAACAGAAAAAAAAATTGGTTTTCAATATCTGATTCTTTTTAGAGCCTTGAGTTATCTGACTGCAAAGAGCGATATCGCGTTAATTGTTCCTGCCGGCCGTGTCACCATTGTTTTATTAATTTATGCGTGGCATCGCAATGTTCACAAAAATATTTTTTTTTGCAAAAAAAAAAACTTATTTTTTACTGAATCCTTATGGTGGTTTAGATATGATCGTTAACAAAGCCGCATGAAA
This sequence comes from Amphipyra tragopoginis, assembly GCA_905220435.1. NCBI lineage: Eukaryota > Metazoa > Arthropoda > Insecta > Lepidoptera > Noctuidae > Amphipyra > Amphipyra tragopoginis. Next base: position 5,279,262 of record HG992017.1, read on the forward strand.
AAAAAAAAAATTTTTTATTTTTAATCAAGCTAAATCCCGTGCGGGGCCAGTCTATACCAGTAGTAGATCATGTGATTTTAAGGAATTACACGAATTCGTTGACACCCTGTAGATGAATACTATTATTAATATTTGATTGTTAGATTGATAATTTTAAATTAGAGAAACTGCTAGATATAGTAGTACCTATATTTATGTATTACTGATTGTAAAACGAAAAAATGCTGTAATATTTGTTTTATAAAAAGTTGGTAGTCATCATTTTGTTTTATTAATTCCTATAAAAAACCATGTCTATTTCATTCAAACCAAAACTGGGTGCGGTGGCACAAAAAAAAATATTAAAAATATTTCGGGGACAAATGACACTTTTATTTCCTATCTTCCCCCGATTACAATTTCGGGGGAAGATGCCACGAAAATTCCCATTTTCCCCCATTCGGGGGCAGACATTCGGGGGAAGATGGGAATAATCCAATTTTTGCTGTTATGTTAAAGTCCCATGTAATAGGGGGCGAGCCTATTGCCATCAACCGGGCAGGAATCCAGACTCCAGTTTGATATTGAGAAATTCAACATGGAAAATTCCAATAGCACTTTGACTGACCTGGGAATCGAACCCAGGACCTACTACACTAAACCAACGAGGCAGAGGCAGAGAGCAGAGTTATAATTACTATTCTATACAGGGTTATTGGAAAAACAATAACAACCTCTGAAGGGGTCATTGTCCTCAACATTATGAACAACTTTTACACTGGGACAAAACCTGAAATCGTGAAAAAAATAACAGTTGTTCCCAACATTTTGACAAGTTATGCAAACATAAATGTAGGGAACAGCTGTTTTTTTTTTCGCGATTTCACTATCGGTCCTATAGTAAAAGTTGTTCATAATGATGAGTGCAATGACCCCTTAAGAGGTTGTTACTGTTTCTCCAATAAACCCTTTTTTTTTCTTTGGAAAATCCTCATGGATGCCCTTCGCCAGGGGAAAACGAATAGGTATGCCGGACTCTTACCGGCTAAAAACCCACGGTGTTCCTTCTCCTGACCCTTGGCCACGGTCGCGGGATTCGCAACTGCATGCACCGCGACCCCGGCAGGCCTCGGTCCGCCAGCCCCTGGCAGACCTCTCCTAATGTGGGGCCTTGCCCCACGTCCTCCTGAGAGGCGCGCACGGAACACTGCGCGCCGCCTTCTCGGGCCTGTTACTGGTCGGGCGACGGGTCCCCTAACCCGCCGCCCGCAGGCCACACTAGGGTTGGCCAGAGACCGTCGCGCGCCCTCCGGCGGCGCCCGGTGCATCTGGCGCGGGAAGGGAGAGTGGCCGTCGCCTCTCTCTCCCTCTCCGCTCCCTCCTTGGTCGCCATCACCTCTTCGTAAAAGAAGGCGACGGCTTCTCATGTACTCTCGCTTATGACCATGGACAAAACCACGGCCGGAAGCGACAGGTCACCGCGGACCGCCGCGACTAGTTCACGGCGCTGCGTCGCCCACGCACGGCACTCCTGCAACGTGTGCAGCGCCGTGTCTTCCGAGCAGTCGACACAGTGGTGACATCCGTCTCCAAAAACCCTGTATTTACTCTATTTACCCAAAGTTGATGGCTTTAAGAGAATGACAAAACCTAGCGGTTGAACGCTTTCCTTCAAACATTCCCCCCGCCGTGCCTCAGACTCCCACACTACTTATGCCGTTATTTTTTTATTATCTCATAGTAATGAATTATATCTTTGTTTCAGATGTCACAAAAAATGTAGCTGGATCCAACACTGCAGTTACAATGGCATCAATCCGCTTAAGTGAGATGAGTAAGCAGGATTCGAGCTGGCGGAGAGTCCAGGGGTTCAGTGTTAGTGTAGTGAGGTGTCTGGTGATAGTGACAGTGTTTGGGCAATGTGCTGGTGGCAAGCCCATGAGTGAGACGCTGCAGAGGGCGCTGTCGGCGGTCCGGGGGCCCAGTCCTGGAGCGAAGAAGCTGCTTAACATACCTGAAGATGGAGGTGAGTCTTTTGTGGCTTATACTAGCTAATGTTAATTTTTTTGTATTATTTCTTTCGTGAGACACAGTCATATTTATGATTCACGTGAATCGTTGCTAGTTGTATCGGATCACGTGAAAACTTCCCATCTGATCAAGTGATTGGAAGCAACTACAGTCAGCATCAAATATATCAAGACGAACAGACTGTTCATAATTACCTAAACAACTAACGAAATTAAACTTTATCTCAATGGAATACAATTCTTGTTAGAATGACAATTGTCGCGTATTGTGTTCATTCTGAAACACTCCTTGTATCATTGAGATATAGTTTAATTTTCTTAGTTGTCCAGATCATTTTGAACAGTTTGTTTGTCCTGATATATTTGATGCTGACTGTACAAAAAATATAATTATATTCCCAACAAATGAGGTGATCCATTACAACTACTTTATTAAGGATTTTTTTCTCCCAACTACTCATCTATCTATGTATATAAATAAAAATGAATCGCCGAAATGGATGTACGCGCATAACTTCCGAACGAATGCACCAAATTGGATAATTCTTTTTTTTTTGTGTGTTCGCTTTTGTCAGGACAAGGTTTGTGTAAAAAAAAATTGAGACGAAACGAAAAAAAAAAATGGCGGTACGAAGTTCGCGAGGTCAGCTAGTGATTTATATTTATGATTAGTTACGGTTTACTCACGTGCATTTTTCAGGATTGCTCGACTAGTTTCGGACCCAAATGGAACCCTAAATCATGAGCTGATCACGCGACGAGGTCGCAAGTCGAAATGCGACCAGTGACCTCGCAGCGAAAAAATTTTACCTTTAAAATCCTTAGGACTTTCACTTGACACTATTTTTTGGGACAACCTGTATACTCAATATAATATATACATAATATATGTATATTCAATTAAATATCAATACATTTCTGTGTATATAAATGTATTATTTAAGAGAATTTAATTAATAGGCGTAATTTAATTAATCGCATGACAGGTCAGCCTCATCTATTCACTTAACTACATGCGACATCTGTACAATATCTCTGTGGAATGATTTATTAATTGTTATATATTTGACTATGAATTATTATCTATTAGTTTAATGATAGATATCTAATAGCACCTACGTGTAAAAGACGGCTATAATAGCGTGTAGAAGCGAGTCTAAAGGGCAGTTCAGGTTACGCTATACTATTTCGCTATACAGGATGTAAAAAGACCCATCACATAGCCGAAATCTACGCACTCTGTACATCAAACTAAACTACATTGACCAAAAATAATTGCTGGGAAACGACTTTTATTTTTTGGCATAAAAAACCGCTTTTTTGTAGCACGCAATGTGGCGATTTGCGGCGATTTGTGGCGATGCCGCGCGTTTGCATGCGTACAGCGGCCACACAGCTGAGCCAAGGTGGTCGTGTGCATTTGATATTCGTTGCGTTTTTGTAACTTCAAATGCGTAATTTGTGAGGAAAAATTGAAAATTTTGATAAGGTTGATTGGAAGAAAGTTTAGTATTTATCACTTAAAATACGTTTATGAAAAAAACTAAAAAAAAAATGTATACTTTGACCTTCAATATCTCCAAAACCAATGGTTTCCCAGGTATGGTCTGGTAGAAAAAAATGATCCCATTGATGGGTAGAATATGTGGTTTTCGTTATCGTTAAGGGTCTTTTTACACCCGATATACTAAAGCATATTGCGATATATTATAAGCTGTAACTATACAGACGAATTCGTGTAATTCCTCCAAACCACATGATCAATTAATGGTATTAATAAACCCCGCCCGGGATTTAGATTAATTGAAATGAAAAAAGACTTTTTTTCCATATAAAAATTGTATGTGTTACAAAATTTCGATGCCATTCATAAATGAATGAAAGCACGGCGACACAGCTGACGGGCACGACTAGCGCGATATCGCTCCACGCAGTCAGTTAGTTCGGGACGCTAAAATTACTCAGATACAGAATACCATGTTTCATTTTATGAAAACTTTTTTGTTGGTTCTGAAAAAACCTATGCAGGATCAATCAGTGTCACCAGTAGATCACGCGGCTTGAACGAATTACACTAATTCGTTTACACCCTGTACAGCGTGACGTTTACACTATACGCTATATCGCAAGCCGGTCTGCTATCTATAGCAAGTTATTTGACGGCGATCCGTGGGGCGACTGACGGGGTAAAAGTGAGTCGCTCAAAAGAGAATCGCTCGAGTTTATCGTGTATAGCAAGCCGATAGTTTATAGCATAGCGTTGTGTGAACGTGTCCATGTAAAATGTATGCTGAGCGATATCGCATTGCTATACAATATTTGCTATCTTCTCTCGTGTCAGAACGAGCTATACGAAAATAGCTCATGCTGTGGTGAAAAGATTAGCCAGTCAGCAAGGTTGGTAGCGGGGCTGACTGCCCAGGGTGCGCCGGACGCACTTAAGTATCGTAACTCGTGGAGGCTCTTTTTACCGTGTGATACTATTTTTTATGTTTTTAGATGTTTTTTGTATTTTATAGAAATACTTAAAAATTTATAAAAAGTGATAAATATTACAATTTTAACAATTTACACGTCAGCCGCATGCATAATGACCGCTGGGCAAGAGTCTCCACACAATGGGTGCCTGAAGGGGGACGGCGCCGCCGCGGTCGGACCAGAAAGAGGTGGCGAGATGACTTAGACGCGTACCACGAGGGCTGGTTTGAGGTAGCGCAGGAAAAACGTACATGGAAGGACTTGGGGGAGGCCTGTGCCCAGCAGTGGGACAGTATAGGTAAAAAAAAAAACAATTTAAAATTCACATTTAATAAACAAGGATGTGCACCGCGCCGGGGCACCAAAGCTCACTGAAACCATAGATGTTTTTGTCTTAGTTTTGTTTTCTCCTTTTTTATGTGCAGTGCCTGGACTATGGTACTACACAGTGAATTACATAAATCTCGATGCTTTAACGGTGTCGTATAAAGTACCTATTCCAAGATAGGTAACACCAACCCCGCCAGCAACGCCCTAAGCCGAGGTCCGAGTCCCACTAGGGGTCGCCCTTAGTGCTGTTGTTGCAGGTAGTCATGATGTTAGTGTAGTACCAGTAGTTAGCTTAGGTTAAGTATTTTACTTTCCCCCACTGGCTGGAGACCCTTCAGGTCTCGCCAATCGCCTTCAGGTCCCCTAAGATCATCTACAGCAGTCCAATAGATAAAAAGGTAACACCAAACTCTGATTTAAGAAAATACGACTAATAAACATTGGAATTACCCATGATTTAGCGTGGACAGCTATGCGTATGACAATACTATTTTAGGTAATAACCACATTATTTTTGTTTCCTTGTTCAATTTTCCTTTGTGGAGGTCAGTTGATACTGCACACTACTGAACGGTACATATCCAGAGCGCATCCTAAGCATAGTTCCTGATAGACGCCATGTATCAAAACGTAACGCGTAAAGTTTACTCGATTGAAACAGAACTGGATATACCTGCGCACGTGATCTTACGTTTTGTTGTGTTTGTGCTGACATCGGCTGCATTCATCTACGGAGTGATATCGTGGTGCCTTATAAAGAAGTTCCGCAATTTCAAGAATTATGTTTATCTCAACGCAATTCTTACTACTTTCTTACGTTTAATATGTTATTTCATACATTACATAGCGTTTCATGGCTTCGGCCAACGCTGTTTTCGCATCCCAGCTGCAATTTGTTTTCAATACTTTATAACAGTGCAAAATTATTGGTTGTTGGTGATGTGTTGTATATTTTACGTTGATATTGTAAAAGTTTTCAATGGACATATACAAAGGAGGTATTTAAAGAGTAGCCTCCTTGCTTGGGGTGTACCTGTGATAACAACTTTCATTAGTAAATTTGTAATTGGTCGATTACGGCATGGTATGAAACGAAATGTCTTCATTGGAATTAATGTTTTACCTATATTTATAAACTTGATCATTTATATAAAACTTGTATATACTCTGTTCTATTGTTCTAACGCGAGTGCAAGTACAGCTACTAACAAATGGCGTCACTTCTACATAGCTAGTTTGTTGTTTGTGTTGAGTGGCGTCATAATGTTGTCCGCATTCGTATGGCATCTTGAGCCAGTAACAATTACCATACGAGTGATTTTGAAGAATCTACAAGCAATATCGCTCGACTTATTCTTTCCTTTAGTTAGATGCAATCGGGAATTATGGGGGGATTTTTTTGCAAATCGATTAAGGACCAATATGATGTAATTTTGAGCATAACAAGAATAACAACACGAGCCAATTTCTCATGTTTTCATTATGTAGCTTGGAACAGGATTATTAAACAAACATAACCTATACGGTCTTGAAGTTTGTGATGTAGAAAATATAGGTACTCAATTTAGTATTTATTATTGACATTGATAATGAATAAATATGTAAATAAACTATACCTCCACCACCCTCGGCCTCGTCGCTCAGCTCCGCCTCGCAGACGCCGGAATCCAGCCCCACAGTGAGTGCTGTGACACCGGCCGCCGCAGTCACGTTGAGCTCGAGTGACGGGTACTTCTCCGCCGACGTCACCACCACCTGCACGCCAGCGGGAGGACATGAGTACAAATGCCCAATAATAATATGAATAGGAATAACAAACAGGATAATTTGTAATAATTACTCAAAATACAATTTAATTACTGTGACAGAAGCAGAACATAAAATATTTCATATTTTTTCCTGTACCTATCTACTCCGATGCCTTTTATTTTAATCCAAAGGTCACCTAACTATTAGAGAATGCCTTAAGGCATTAAATCTGCCTTGTGTACCACTATAATGCTTAGAAATAGAAATAAATAAATAATATGGACCATATTGAATTATAGGTACAGGGTGTTAACGAATTCGTGTAATTCCTTAAAACTACATGATCTACTACTGGTGTAGACAGGCCCCACACGGGATTTAGCTTGATTAAAAATAAAAAAGCATTTTTTTTTCATGCGGCTTTGCTACCGATCTTATCTAAACCACCTAACATGGATTCAGAAAAAATTTAGATTTTTTTTGCAAAAAATTTTTTTTTTTTCTGTGAACATTTCGATGCCACGCATAAATTAATGAAAGTTCGGCGACACGGCTGGCAGGCACGACTAACGCGATATCCCTCTTTGCATTCAGATAACTCAAGGCTCTAAAATGACTCCGAAATAGAAAATCTTTTTTTTTTTGTTTTTTTTTCCGATGTTCCCATTTATTTATGGTTAATCTTTGTCACCAGTATATCACGTCGTTTGAAGGAATTACAAGAATTCGTTAACACCCTGTATCATCAAACCGATACCAATATTTGTTCGGGTTTTACGACCGAACACAAATAATAATCAATCATGTAATTCAATAGTTTAGTCACAGGAATTTTAGTACGATTTAATAATTTTACAAATATCAAGATCTCTACGCGACGGTATGCAAATCTATGACCCGTTCAAACCAAAATTATCTTTTTTACACGTGTACAACAGATGTAGTTAACATAAGTTTCCACTTCAACGTCCCTTCATCAACATGAATGAGTGAAACTGAAAAATCACGCGACAAAAAATGTTCTTGGTAGTTTATGATGAATTACGGTTTACTCACGTGCATTTTTCGGGATTGCCCGACTAGTTTCGGACCTAAACGGAGCCCTTAATCATGAGCTGATCACGCGGCGAGGTCGCGAGTCGAACTGACGCAGCACCGCGCCGCGTAGCGTTGCGCTCGCGACGAGAGGGGCGCGCTCTGTTTCGGTATTGCTCGTGCGTCTTCGTCACTTGTCGTGTCCGTGTTGTTTGAGGAAAGAGTGCCAGTGCATGCCGCGCTAACTGTGTCACACTCCTGACTTAACTCACTTTTATATGAAGTAGACTTCAGAGCTGGTTTCCAGGCAGGAGGCAGTGTCCAACCACCATCTCTATTAAAATTCGGATGACGGCTGATTTCGATGGCTTCACGAACTTTTCGCGGCACGAAATATTTCTCCTTCGCTAGTACGGAAGCCTTATTGAAACGTATGAAATGAGCCGTGCCCTTGGTAGTAACTGATTTTTTGTGTACGGTACTACGAGTAGAACACATCATGGAACATGTGGTATCATTTATTGTTCTATCGTCATCCCCACTTTGTACAATATACCAATTATCGTAATTGTTTCCAAAGGTTTTTCCTTTATAACTTCCAGTTGCCATTCCGTTAAAAAAGGTTCTTCAAATTACTAACCCAATTGTCATTGAAAATTCAAACTGCCGAAAGGGATCAAGTGTAATTACTCAAAAACTTTTGACTTGTGTCATTACAAAGAGTTTTGGATCCCTTGTGTTCTCCAGTGGACGCTGCGTACTCCATCTTTTGCATAAATTAGGGCTACCATTGAATCTTCATCGTAAAAAAAACTAAGTACAAAAAGAGTGAAATAATTAGCATGCTTTAGCATGATATAAAATTAACAGTTTCAGAAGTCGGCTCCTTACAAATACCTACAATCTTCTTTGTTCTTGGCTAATGTTTCTGTGACGACAGTTAAAACAGAAATTGAAAGTCCTCATCAAAACTTTTGCTGAAGAGAACAAACCAAAACGTCATCTAAGTATTTTGTTTTTGTTTATTTTTTCAAAAAGCGCTGAATCAATTTCGATAAAATTTATATGGGACCACCTCTGACGTATGGCCTACCAAACAGAAAAAGAATCATTAAAATCCATTCATAACTGGCGGAGAAATCGCGTAAAAAAATTACAAAAAAAAAAAAACAACAACTTTCAGACGAATAGAGAACCTCCTTCTTTTTGATGACAGTGATTCAAGAGGAAGGTTTATATGTATAATAATACATTACACCCGTGCGAAACCGGGGCGGGTCACTAGTATAAAACAAAGTCGCTTCCGCTGTCTGTCTGTCCCTATGTAGGTATGCTTGGATCTTTAAAACTACGCAACGGATTTTGATGCGGTTTTTTTTAATAGATATAGTGATTCAAGAGGAAGGTTTATAATTATGTATAATAATACATTGCACCCGTGCGAAGCCGGGGCGGGTCTCTAGTTAGGTATATTTATCATGCTTCCTGCATTCGCTCGCCCAGCGTTGTGACTTCTGGAGCCAGCATGGACCCAATCTTATACTAACAAAAACTTGTCTTTAAGGGCTGTACAAATCAAACGGTAGTTGCGCCTTTCAGGACCAAAAACCTGAAATGTTATTTTTAAATAAAGAAAAGAGTGTGCTTCAGATCTGCATGATCTAATACCCCCCTGCCCTTTTTTCTATCGGACGGCCCGAAACACGAAAAAGCGCCATCGGTTCATGGTTGATACCAAAAACCCGAACGAAGCGCTTTGATTCCACTTTGATTCCACTTTCATTGTGAAAACCGCCAAACAGTGGAATGCGCTGCCCGAGTGGGTGTTCCCCGACAGCTACAATCTGGGTGTCTTCAAGTGACGAGTGAATCAGTTTCTTCTAGGCAAACGTGCTCCATTGTAGACTGCATCATCGCTTAACATCAGGCGAGATGGCGGCTAAACGCAGGCCTAGTAAAAGATAAAAAAAAGTCTACAGTTTGCTGCTGAATTTAAAGCTGAAGCCTAGAATCCATTATCTTTACAGTAGGTAATTAACTATTAATGGAATAGGTATTCCAACTAAAGTTTCAACCAACTCCTTTACAATTCTTCCATAACTTGCAGCCCTGCTAGAATCTTTGAAGTTTTAAAGTTTGAAGACCCTTATTAATTAACGGACTCCTGCAATTACAGTTTTCAGGTGGTCTTTTGAAGTCGTAAAAAGGACTGAAAGTTTTGATTGCCGGTGTCGAATTCTTTCAGCGTCGCCTTTGTAAGATGTTATTTTTAAAGGGGCAAACAAAGATTTTTTTGATAAAAGCCTGATAATGGAAGCAGAATTAAGTCGACCTTTTAGGGGGTGGGGGGGGGGGGGTATTGCGTTTTATGTAAGGTTTTTTTTTATAACTTCTCTTGGTCGCCGCATTTGACCCTCATCGCACCTGATGGTAAGCGCAGACAGGGTCTTAGATGGAGCACATGAATCCAAGTAACAGAGATATAGAGGGATTCCTCTAAACCCCTCTGGCTCTCACATACACACGACGGAACACAGTAAACTGCTTGATGCCCTTTAATGTGAGGGTGGTATAGCCAGGCGGATCGTATAGATCCTACTACCAAGCGTGCTGTGTTTTGTTGGACCTTACAACTTGCGTCTATTCCCAGCGTGCGGTTAGGAAGTTTCATATTCTAGCCCGTCCTTATACGGGAACCTACGTTGAACCTAACGTTGTGGGTTAAGTAGAGGATGAGATGAACAGTAGTGCTTCACATCGATAATTCAACCCTCATCAACCTGTCTCCCCCCAACTAATTGACTATGCCGAGATCCGAGTCCCACTAGGGATCGCCCTTAGTGCTGCTGTTGCTAGTAGTCATGATGTTAGTGTAGTATATCTAGTTAGGTTAGGTGAAGTATTTTACTTCCCCCCATTGGCTGGAGGCCCTTCAGGTTTCGCCAATAACTTCCCGGTTACGTAGAAACATTATTTTTTCACTTCTTCTGCACGTGCATTTATTTGTAGGCGGGAGGGTGGTGCTGTATACTGCATCCAAACTAGCGATCTGGTTTTGCGGAATTAAAGCTAAACATTGTATTTGCGTATTTGTACGAGTATGCCATGGATTTCCGGAAAGTAACGCCTGATACCATCATGATACTGCCAATTTAATAGGACCCACATTTAAATCTAACTTCCTTAAACCAAACCTATCTTCTCATTCGTTCCTCCAATCCGCGAACTCCATTTAAACGCCAAAATTAACTGCACCATCATAATTTTAACTCCCAAACTTCGAAACTTCATAGCATCAATCGTTTTTATCTAAAACATTAACTAATGCAGTATACTAAATCTTTGGGACGAGGAAGGGAAAAAATCGCTGAGTAATTCCCGGCAATCAGTCTCCGACCGATAAAAGGCTTTTGGCGACTTCCGAAGTCGCTTTTGACACGTACCGTAATTAGTCCTTCGAAATTGAGGTGCTGACAAAATTAGTTTCGGCAGATGTTTTCCGGGAAGGCTAGGTTTGTTTACCAGCTTGCATGACTTGGGTTTAATTTATTCAGTTTATTCATTTACAAAGACATTACCATTACGTTTTTAAATATTTCAATGCTAAAGAAATAATTAAAAAAAAAACATTTAAAAATATAGTAGCCCACCGGCATCGGGAACAGGGTCCAAGCTACCGATGTTCAGGGCCTCAGAGAGAGGAACTTCCTAACAGTACCGCTTTCTGTATCAGGCCCTTGATCCAGCCGCCCAACGAAAGCCTCTTTAGATGTTGGTCGAGGCTCTTGGCTATTAAACCATTGGCGTAACGACTATCGGCACAATAACTGCTGAATCAACATGAACATGTCGACAACCTCGTGTGCCAAGTCTTGATAGGTATTTAATTTATTTATCTTTCTCGGCTTTTACAAGGTTCTCGTCATGCGGAACCGTGATATCAACAATAATTGTGAGACGCACTTACTGCTTTATTTATTATTATGTATTGTTGTACCTAGAAAAAGCAGTGATAATCCGGCCAATTTCTAAATGACCGATAAGTGATTATACCTAATTTTGAGTTACGAGCAAAAACGTGGAAAATTTTGTCCCTAGAAATTCTGAATACAGATGTTTTTGTTATACCAAATTATTGGGGTACTTTTAAGCTCATTGTATAACTTTTAAAGAGTTACAGGGCCAATATTGATTTTAAAATTAAAGGTTTTGTTTTTTAGCCATGCTTTTCTATACTGAAATGTGACCATCTACAATATACAGTCTCTGTAAGTCTGTAGATCTCGTAACTGACTTATGGCAGAAAAATACGGACCAGACTGGTCGATCGAGAAAAAGTTACGCTTTTACGTAGTATACAAGGTTAGTCGGGAAGGGGGTACTAATCCGAAAGAGTATTAAAGTACCCATAATAATGAGTAGGTAACTTTTCTTCTACAACTTTCCCCAAAAGTAAATAGATTAGGAGAAATAGCTACTCAAAGATTTCATGAAAAATACGCTAAAATCTATCTATCCTCAGTTATGATCAGCTGTGTTTACGTTTTAGGTCATATTTGGGGTCACGGATTAGAAGCTCCATTCATTCGTAACTAAAGCAGGAGTGAAGATTTTTTTAAAAAAGTAAAATAAGAATCCTTTTTCATTGAAATAAAAATTATCGAATTTTTAAATTGTAACACTTGCTTTATAATCGCTATCAGTGATACTTTAAGTGGCCCACGGATTAGTCCCCCTTTCCCTTTCTGACTAACCTTGTATAAAACTCAAATTTGACAAATTAACAATTAATACTCTTTTTGAAATTAGACGGCAGTTTGGAATTGAGGGTTTGGGCTGAGAGTTTTGGGCGAGAGGCAAAACGTGTTTGCAATATGATATGTCTACACCAGCGCGCTTTCACGTTCATCTTGCGTCTTCGTCTGACGCATGCCTGAAGCGCCATAGCGCATGCAATAGCGCATGCCTTAGTTCGACAAAAGCGCATGCCCTTAGCGCACGCTTCTCCGTCTAATGCCGCACAGATAGCTACAAGTTCAAACGCGTCCATCTTGACGACTGACCGTGGCGCACCGGTGTAGACGATAAGCTGCATGCGTCAATGGCAATCAATATTGCTTGCGCTTGACGCAAGAGGAATTGAAAGTTAAGCGCAAGATGAACATGAAAGCGTACTGATATAGAAATACCAATAGGGGAACACCTTTGCTTACCCCTTCGGGGATTATATGCGTGAGTATGTATATAATATTTCTTGGCCAATGAACCTACGCATGTCTGTATGTACCAGGATTATATAACGTTGCAGTTAACTGATAATATATGGACCTACATGCACGTTATGATGTTACTAAATTTACATATCTTCATAGCAAGTTGTCTTGCATAAACTGCTTGTGGTATATCTGTTTTAGAGGAAGCTGTTTAAGTTATGGATATAGGAACATGAATACGTGTTAGTATGATTCTAGCAAATATTTAAATAGTCGTTTTTTATGTGTGCAGGCTCGTGGCTAATCAGCCCTGGATCTAGTTTTTTTTTCGAGGAGGGGCAAACACTGATAAGTGCCGCCCCTGCCCACCAATATTTTACCTTTATCTTCATCATCATTTTAGCCGTCAGACGCCCACTGATAGACATAGGCCTCTCAAAGAACGACCGGTCTAGCGCTGCTCTTTCTCTGTTAAGCCTATTTTTTCCAAATATACATATATGGACGTGTCGGACATACATATATGTCGCAGAGCGAGCATTATAACTGTGAAATGTCAAGTATCATAGTTCTTTGTTAATCCTTATTTTAAATTATTGCTAAACACACCAGTGTTGGTTGTGGCGCGATGACAGATATCGGTGTGACCCGATAACAATGTGTGTGGTCGATTTAGGACAAACAGGCTGATGAAGCATTCTGTGTCGAACCCTTGTAGAAGTCTAACCTGTATTATTTGACTAGTTTGTCCTTCTTATTTTATGATCTTGTTTGAACTATATTGTGTTGTAACCTAGATCATGTAACTAACAACTAAACTGATTGTTGGAGATATGAATTGAAATATGACTCGTTTGGAAATAACTTAATTTAATACAGATAATTTTGGTTACATGATATAATTTATAGGTATAGATCGCACGGTACGTCCGCCGATGACCGTATCTGTAGGCGAGTAGTCGCGGCGCGGCCGATGGCTCGATCAGCTGTGTGACCCCTCCTCCCGCGCGTCTCCGCCGCTGCTGGTACACGCGTATGATGCGTGAACATCCTCCGGCACGTTGAAAGCCTTAGCTTTCAAGACGTAGACGAGGTATCGAGCCTGGAAGCGGCCCTCTCTTCGTCGTTGTCATCTTTGGATTCTGAAGTTGGCAAAAGACATAGTTTATTGACAGCCCTTCGTATAATGCCCCTTGAAGTATTGACGTCAGCTACTCTGCTGACGCCGTCGGCCCCTGGATACAGGCGACACACGCGCCCTAGCCGCCATTGTAATGGCGGTAAGTTGTCCTCCTTCAGTACAACCACGTCCCCGCTGGTGAGTCCTTCTTGTCCAGTGCGCCATTTGGTGCGCTGCTGCAGCTCAGAGATGTACTCCCGGCTCCATCTCTCCCAGAAGTGCTGCCTTATCTTCTCTATGAGCTCGTATCTATTAGGTCTGGTAGCGGTGATGGGCTTCGTTGGAATAGACATAAGTGGTCTCCCAATTAGGAAGTGGCCTGGGGTCAGAGGAGAAGGATCAGTACAATTGGACGAGAGAGGAGTCAGCGGACGTGAATTTAGTATAGCTTCAATCTGTGTGAACAGCGTTGCTAGCTCCTCAAACGTCAAAGCAGCTTTTCCAGCTACACGTTTTAAATGAAATTTAGCTGACTTAATTCCAGCCTCAAATATTCCGCCGAAGTGGGGAGAATAAGCGGGGCTAAATACAAAATTTATTCCTTCAGAAGTGGCATAATCACTGACAGACTGACGGCTGGATCTAAGTAGCTTACCTAGTTCATTGTTGGCACCTACGAAATTCCTGCCGTTGTCGCAAAAGATCTCATGACATTTTCCTCTGCGTGACACGAATCGTCGTAGACATAAAATAAAAGCTTGAGTACTCAGTTCACTCACAAGTTCCAAGTGTATTGCCTTTGTACTAAGGCATACAAATAAACATAGGTAACATTTACTAATACGGTTACCACGACCTTTACGGTTACTTATCATAAAAGGTCCAGCATAGTCAACTCCACACGAGTAGAAAGGGAAACAAGCATTAGTGCGCGCTTCAGGTAAATGACCCATTATTGGTTGCACCGTACTCGCTCGCAGACGAACGCAAATAATACACTGTCTAACTACTCGCCGCGCTAAGCACCTCCCTCCAATAGGCCAGTACTTATCACGCACTGATGCTAACAGTAGTTGTTGACCTGCGTGGAACAAACGTATATGTTCATTAATCATTATTAACTTGGTTAAATGATGTTTTGAATCTACTATTATAGGGTGTTTCTTATCAAAATTATAATTCGAATTTTGTAAACGACCACCCACACGAACAATGTCATTTGAATCTATAAATGGAGATAACTGTAGTAATTTATTTTTCTGTGGTAATGTTTTTCCTTGTTTAAGTAACCCAATTTCGAACGAAAATGATTGTTGTTGACCAAATTTAATTAATAGCATATTTGAATTATTTATTTCATCTGAGTTTAAAGGGCCTGAGTACCTTTGTTTATTTTTATTACAGTTGCCAACAAAACGTAGAACGTACGCAAATATTCTACTTAACCTACTGAAATTGGAGTACTTATTGAAATCTATAAATAAACTATTGTGAGCAGAATTGTTTGCTGCAGTTAATAACGAATGAACCTTTAACTCGGGTAATTTTTGAGCTACGAACGAATTCTGTGGCCATTCTAAACGTTCCTTCTTTAGGAAAGAAGGACCTTCCCACCACAAAGAAGAAGAGGATAGATCCTGGGGTTCAACTCCCCTTGAGGCCAAGTCAGCTGGGTTCATATTCGTAGGTATATGTTTATGTTCAAAACCATTAGTTAACTCATTAATTTCATTAACCCTGTTGCAGACAAACATTTTAAGATTTCTTACATCTGTTTTCAACCATCCTAAAACCACTGTTGAATCAGTCCAAATGGTTTTACAACTTATATTAAACCGTAATGACTGTAGAACTTTACTACATAATCTAGCTCCCAGCAAAGTACCAAGTAATTCCAATTTTGGTATAGTAAGAGGCTTTAAGGGTGCAACCCTTGCCTTTGCGCACAAAAGTCTTACCGTAACCTCATTTTTTTCATTTATGGAGCGTAAGTATACACATGAGGCATACGCTTTCTGTGACGCATCGACAAAACAATGCAATTCTATAGATATCGGGAAATTACAAAGAACATTTCTGTTAATTTTAATATTAGAAAGGAAGTGCAAATTAGAAATGAATTTAAACCATGTATTTAATAGGTTTTGTGGTATGGGCTCCTCCCAATTTAACTTAATGACCCATAACTGCTGTAAAAAGATTTTAGTCTTAATAATGCATGCACAAATTAATCCTAAAGGATCAAATATTTTACAAATAGTAGCGATAACGACCTTTTTTGTAACAATTTGCGGTGGCGATTCGACCCTTGAGGGAAATTCAATAATGTCTAGTTTTGGAGAATAATTCAAACCTAGCACACTGGATTCTTTAGTCAAATCTACCGGGTCGAACATAGTATCATCACCAGCAAATGCTTGTAAACAGTTAGTACGAATCTTTCTTAAGGGGAAGCATGCTGAATCTAGAATTTTCTTAACATTTATATATATATGCTTTAATTCACTTTCACTATCCGCTCCCGTATTTAAGTCATCTATGTAAAAGTCACTTTTAATAATGTTCGCGATAGTGTCGTCTTTACATTCTTTAGCTAATTGTAATAAACATCTGGTACTCAAAAACGGAGCGCTGGCCAGCCCATACGTTACTGTATTTAACTGTAAAACTTTTAAATTACTATTATTATAGGGTTCCGTAAAAGATGAATCCCTCCACAAAATTAACTGAAGGTGACGTTGAGAAGTATGCAAGGCCGTTTGTCGGTACATTTTCTCAATGTCTCCTAAAAGAACAAACCTATGACCGCGAAAGCGTAACAAAATTGAGAATAAGTCGGACTGCACAACTGGACCTACAGCCTGTATGTCATTTAATGACTTACCAGAGGAAGTTTTGGCTGAGGCGTCGAATACCACTCTCAATTTCGTTGTTTCACTCTTCTCGCGAATTACACAGTGATGCGGAAGGTAATTACCTAATTTTGGGCGATCTACTTCACTCAAATGGCCTAACTCCTTATATTCATCTATAAATTTAGTGTATGATTCCTTAAGTTTCGGATTTTTATTTAATTTTAATTCTAAATTCAAGAAACGTTTCTTAGCCACGTAATATGAATCACCTAAACTAGTTTCGGGATCTTTTAATGGCATACGGACACAAAACCGACCGTCAGGTAAACGGTTCGTGTTTTCTATAAAGTCAGTTTCGCAAAACTGTTCCTCTAATGAATATGTTTTTGTCTCTGCAGGTAGTTCTTCAATCTCCCAAAATTTCTTCAGGGAATTATCAATATTCGAAAAATGATTGAAATAACAATAGACCTTAGACTTGGATTGACTGATACCGACTGGGCCGGCTATCAACCACCCCAATTGTGATTCTTGTAAAGTAGGCTTATTAGACCCTAGCTTAATTTGATTTGTCCCAATAATATTCCAAAATATGTCAGCGCCTAACAGCACATCTATAGTGGAAGGCTGGAAAAACTTTGGATCCGCTAGCTGTATACCGCACGGAATACCTAATTCTCGGACGTCTATTTCGACGCTGGGTAAAATACCTGTTATCGTTGGCACCAATAAACAGGAGACCTGAGTACTATACGCAGTTGAATAAGAATTAATTTTTACGACACTTTCCTAAAATGTTAGTTTTAATATTATTAAGCCCACAAACATTGAAGGTTTCACTAGAGTTCTTATTGAACCCTAATTTCTCTCTCATAACATCTGTTAAAAATGACGATTGACTACCAGTGTCCAACAATGCTCGCGCTTTAACTTTTTATTGTTTGACTCATTAACGATTTCTACCTGCGCCGTACACAACAACGTATGAGTCATCGTCGTGGCCGATAATGTAACCGGTTCATTCAGTGAACTATGTGCACTTTGTTCTATGCAAGTATTGTCATTTTTATGAATCAAAGTGTTATGCTTCCCTTTACATATCTGACAAGAACCCTTCAAACGACACTGATAACTTTTATGCCCACTACGTAAGCATTTATTGCATAGTTGTAACTTATTTACTTCGCGAATTCTATCGTCGTAGTTCATTTGCTTGAACTTCGGACATTCGTAAACAAAATGATTCTGATTACAAATTACGCATAAATATTTTCCAGTCTTCAAATCCGAAGCAGCTAAGAAAGATCTCACCGGTTTATTACTATGATAGTTCGCCTTATTATGTTCCTGTTTATCAGATCTGTTATAGTAGGTAGTTTCTAAAATATCTGCTCGGTTGCGTAAAAATGAGTAAAATTTATCCAATGACGGTAAATCCGATAAACTATTCTTATATTCCTCCCATTTCATACTAGTGGTGGAATCTAACTTTGCTGATACCATGAAAATTAATAAAATATCCCACTGGTCGGTAGGAAGCCCTAGAGTGTGCAAAGAACTCAAGTTTCTAGATATGTGATCAATTAAATAACGCAATGCTTTAAACGATTCCTTCACAATAGGATCGATACTTAATAACGACTTAAGGTGGTTATTTATTAAAATATTTTTACTATTATATCGGTCACATAAAATTTGCCATGCATTTTCATAATTCTCAGCGGTAAACTCAATCGATCTTATAACGACTGCGGCACTATTTTCTAAGCTAGATCTGAGATAATGATATTTATTAATTAATGGAATCGAGTCGTTCTTATTAACAAGGGAATCGAAAGTGTCCCTGAACTCTAACCATTTCAAATAGTTCCCATCAAATTTTGGCAAATTAATAGTGGGTAATTTTATAGAATTCATGGAATGTGAACATTGATTCGACATACTTTCATCATTCACTGATCTTTTCTCTAAATTAGCACATTCAATCAATTCTTTAGCCGTGGAAAGAAGAGAAAAGAATTGTGATTCAATAAAATCCCGCTCAGTTAACTGCTCATCCTCATTTGAAGAGAGTAATTCTATGTTCGATTGTATCACGTTGAAATCTGATAATAATTCTTGAAATTTATCAATCCGTAAAGATAATTCTTTGACCTGAATACTAGTCACTTTATTCGCGCCCACCTGGGTTAAGACATTCACATAATCTTTAAACTTTGTTAATCTACCCTTTATTATACTACGCTTTTTAACAAGATCCTTTAAACTCTCTCTTCCTTCCATAACTAATTATTGGGAACAATGAAATAGAATAATGAACTAGGCAAGATAATGAAAATGATCAAACCAGTTACAACGGTTCCGTCGCACTTTGATCCAACCGCCCTCCCGCAGTCGCCACTCCAGCGCTCGATGGGCTCGCCAAACACAAGCCAAGCACGGGGTACAGCGGAATGGAAATTGCTAGACGCGACGTTAGGCAGTTTATCTGGAATTTTGCATAAATGCGTAAATAAAATCTTAAATCTTATGAGAGGGTGGGTAGGCGGAAATGTCGATAACGGAAAAAATGACTAGGCGATATTTGAACAATTTTTTTTATGCTTTTTAATTATATTATTATGTAGCTACGGATGGGATTACTTTATTTCTATGTTTTTGTGAACATATTAAACTATAAACTGAAGCCCTAATTATTTCAGCTAAATGGAGTTTATATTATAGAAAAATAGAATGCAGTAGGCATAGGCAAGCTCTCGCAATAGCCGAAGCGTAAATTATAAAGAGATAGTACGTGCACACGAAATGCTATCTCATTAGCGCTTTCGGAGCGGCAAGCTGCACACAAAATTGAAAGGAAAAATGAGAATTAGTGGATAGGATTATATAGGCCAACTTCCCTTGAGTATCCAGCCAGACGTCCAGCAGTCCTCAGCAAAGTTCTTCACTCCACCAGGGCAGAAGGCAGCATAAGCAGCAATCCGATCCAATCTCCTTTTCGGTTAAATTCAAATTCGAGTAGCGGTTATCCGTTGGTACTCTTCATCCGTTGAATGCAGTATTCTGTTTTTTATCGAAGACGGTCGCCAATTGTTGGAGATATGAATTGAAATATGACTCGTTTGGAAATAACTTAATTTAATACAGATAATTTTGGTTACATGATATAATTTATAGGTATAGATCGCACGGTACGTCCGCCGATGACCGTATCTGTAGGCGAGTAGTCGCGGCGCGGCCGATGGCTCGATCAGCTGTGTGACCCCTCCTCCCGCGCGTCTCCGCCGCTGCTGGTACACGCGTATGATGCGTGAACACTGATTATAAGTACTCTCAGTGGTCGAGAGTCTATGTTGATTTTATTTAACATGCCCATATTGTCCCTGATAAGCAGACATCGGTTTAAACTGTAATGCTATAATTACTGCTACTTAATTCTATAACCGATTTGTCTGCGATATATATTACATAGGATAGGACAGGATAGGATCTGAAATAAAACTTGAATTGCCGTGTGGAATTTCTCAATAGCAGCCCGGCTTTTGGCCCGGTTGATGGCAATAGGCTCGCCCTCTACTACATGGGACTTAAACATAACGGCAAAATGATGGTGTACTATACACCTCTGCCCATTACACAAACTTCGGGGAATACAGACGTGATGATATATTATTATGATGTTATATGTAGATAACCAGTATTTTGTAGCATATAAGATATTTTAGACCAAGTTTACAAGATATACGAATTAAAGTCTGGAGAAGTTAATGGCTACTACTAAAATTACAAGAAAATCTACTGGTAGTCCTAGTCTAAATTGTAATAACGTCGAGATTATCGCCCACGCCATCTATTATTACTCCGAGGTACGGTAATGTAGGAAGCAAATAATATTCTTATTTAAGAAATAATATTCCTTATGAGATAGGTACACAAAAGGATATATATTTGACTAGGTTTTGCCTGCGGCTTCACTCGCGTTAATTTAGTATTTGACAATCAACTCTTAACACACTACTAAAGTTTCCATAATTCAATCATGATTCAAAAGACACGTGGCGCCATCTATAATAGAACGTTATTGTTGTTTTCCTCGGGAACAGTACTTTTTTCGGGATAAAAGGTACCCTATGTCCGTTTCTGTACCTGACAACGCATATGCAAAATTTCAGCATGATCGGTTCAGTAGTTTAGTGTACAAACACACTATGCCGAAGATACGTGACCGAAGTTCGGCGTCTATGTTTTTTATATAGATAAAACGCGACGTAATTTCAGCCTGGTTTGTCGCGAGTAATTTGAAAAGCATTGCTGGCGTAATCATGCCGAACTTCGGTCGCGTATCTTCGGCTTAGTGTGTTTTGATACTTAGGCGTGAAAAGGTAACAAACATACTTTTGCATTTATAATATTAGTCAGGACTAGTCAGGAAGTCAGGACTTGTCAGGATTAGGATTAGGAAGTTAGGATATGGCGAAGTGAAATTAACTAAATACTCGTAGTAGTTATTAATTTCGAGGTCTGTAAGTGAAGTCTATTTATTATTCCCCTGGTATAATTAACATAACATAAACGTGACATAACATCATGCTTATATTCCCCGAAGGGTTGGGCAGAGGTATGGTACACACGCATTTCGCCGTTATGTTTAAGTCCCATGTAATAGGGGGCGAGCCTATTGCCATCAACCGGGCCAAAAGCCGGGCTGCTATTAAGAAATTCTACACGGAACACAATTTCACTTTGTTCGACCTGGGGATCGAACCCAGGACTTCACGCATGACAGTCCCACTTGCGACCACTAGACCAACGAAGCAGTCAAAATCAAAGTCAAATATTTTTTATTTTAAGTGGACCAGATTACTGGTGCTTTTAAAAGGTGCTCAGTTCCAAGTAGTAGGTCCTATGGAGAAGGGCTGGTAAGAAAAAAAAGAGACAATCTTTAAAAAATTTTTTTTGGCATTTTTCAATAGAGTAATATACCTAAGCAGATTAATGTACCGTCAACCAAAGAGTTCTATATACGATATATAGAATACGGGCAACTAATTACATACATATTTTAACAGAGTTGTCTGAGCGAGTTTTGCGTATAAGAAACAATTATTGTTATTGTAATTGTGTGCTTAATAACTTCTAAAATAAATAACGGATATCAATACACTACACAAGCAATTATTGCTTGTGTAGTGCATTGGTATCCGTTGTTTGCCTGTATACGTAACTCTTTAGTTCACTGTACATGCGGTTAACAACATAAAAAGTAATGAGTTTTATATCGAGTTGTATAATTAATCCCTTGGAAGTTTCTGAAATTCACCTGTGAAGAGACAGGGACTAGAATGCAGAACACACACACACACAACCATACGCAAAGTTATGCACACACAACCATACACAAAGTAACGCATACACACATTTAAAATAGCCTACTAGCAAAATTCACATGAACAGCTTAAATACAACTAGCTAACGGTGAAATAGGTTCACTAAAAGAGGCGAAAGGTTCTCAAACAATGCGTCGACTATAGCTCAGTACGGAGTGCGGCCGCGCAGAATAATTTGCAAGTTATTTAAATGCGCGAGCCGCTAACTATGCCCGGACTTTGGCGGTGCACCGATTTTCGTGGTGACATACGGTTGAGATGGATGGACAGCTAAAAAAGCTTGTTTGGCATGCTGGCGAGGTCCTTCATCCTAGCCTTTTACCAATATGTTGGGGTCAGCTCCTGGTACAACCAGATGCGGCCGAATGCCTATAACGGGTGTAAAAAGACCCTTAACGATAACGAAAACCACGTATTCTATCCATCATTGGGATCATTTTTTCCTACTAGACCATACCTGGGAAATCATTGGTTTTGGAGATATTGAAGGTCAAAGTACTCATTTTTTTTTAGCTTTTTCCCTAAACGTACATATTCTAAGTGATAATACTAAACTTTCTTCCTTACAAACATTATAAAAATTTCAATTTTTCCTAACAAATTACGCATTTGAAGTTACAATAACGCAATTAATATAAAACGCACACGACCGCCTTGGCTCAGCTGTGTAGCCGCTACATGACACACACAGGCACAGTCGGTTACAGTGCATTACATTGCGCGCTACAAAAAACAGCGTTTTTTTTATGCCTAAAAATAAAAGTCGTTTCCCAGTCGCCGTCCCAGGCACACACTTTTAGAACCCGATGACGAAATAACCCTCCTCCACGAGGCGAGTAAATCGACCAGCACAATACACAACGTCCGCCGCCGTCCGGCATACCGTCCTCGCCGACGAGGCCCGTCGCGACGTCCCACCGCCGCCGGTCACGATCCACCGAGCTCTTCCGTCGCAGAGCCGGTCGTCTCTTCAGACTCCGCAGTCACACCGATAATTCAGCCCTCATCAAGCTGTCTCCCCCCCTCCTATGTCCACGCCAGCAACGCCCTAAGCCGAGGTCCGAGTCCCACTAGGGGTCGCCCTTAGTGCTGTTGTTGCAGGTAGTCATGATGTTAGTGTAGTACAAGTAGTTAGCTTAGGTTAAGTATTTTACTTCCCCCCCATTGGCTGGAGACCCTTCAGGTCTCGCCAATAACTGCCCGGTTACGTAGAAACCGTCCCCTAGGACGACCTACAGCAGTGAAATAGAAAAAAAAAATCGTTTCCCAGCAATTTTTGGTCAATGTGATTTAGTTTGATGTACAGAGTGCGTAGATTTCGGCTATGTGATGGGTCTTTTTACAGCCTGTATTTTACTATGGAGCGACTGCCGTCAGATTTCTGCAATCCAGTTACTGGCAATGCTGATATCGTACGGTTAGACCGGTTGTCAGACTTTCGGGCTTCCGACTACCCATAACGACTGTTAGGTATTTCTATGACACTCGAAACCAATGGTTTAACTGCTCCCCGAGATATAGAGGGGTTTCGATCTGTAACGAATCTGGTCACCACGAACTAACCGCGTTAAGCGCAGTTTAACCTTGGTCAAATAATATGATCCGCGCGGTTGATAACTAGCTCCTCAAATAAGAGTTGATAACGCTTGGTAAATCTTAGGAAACAACTATATATCAAATCACTACTTAATTTTAAAAGAAGGGAAAATCAGACTCACTACGTACAATGTACCAATTACCTATACATGGTGTAAACGAATTCGTGTAATTCCTTGAAACCGCGTGATCTACTGGTACCTAACACAGATTAAACCTAAATGGGTTTAAAAAAAAAAGGTTTTTTTTTCCTAAATCAACAAAACATAATACCTATAAAAAAAAAATTTTATTTCTAAGTCATTTTAACGCCCCGACCGTGCCCGTCAGCTGCATCGCCGTGCTCCTTCATTTATGCGTGGCAAAGAAAGGATAAAGCAAAAAAAAGAGCAAAAAAATTTTTTTCCTAATTTTTTTTCTTCTTTTTTTATTGGTACCTTATTAATTAAGTATGTTGTTTAGATACGATTACTTACCTCTACCGCAACAAAAAAACTTAACTTTTTAATTTTCAATCAAACCAAATCCTGTGCTTTTGTTCAATCTACACCAGTAGGAGATCATGTGGTTTTAAAGGAATTACAGTAGTTAACATCCTGTACACGTGAAAGGACGTCCCATTTGAATACCTACGCAGTGACAAAATGGTTGCTCCCACACCCCTGTCACCTGTCAGCATGTCCAACACCAAAGACACGTTGCAACTTGCAACAAAGCTAATTCTTTGACCCAAGACCAAGCCAGCCTTTTGGTACGCAAAGTGCCCAGTCCTTTGCTACGCCTTTGTGAAGGAGATTACGGCTACAAAAGGATCTCGAGCAATATTTCGAAAGCCTGACTTGGAGAACACTTTGTAAATGAATCGCTCAGGAATTCGAGCTAGGAGTATGTCGGCTTTAAAACTGTGATGCACCAATCTTTGACATACTGCTTTAAAAGTTAAGTAGCCGGACAGTCCGAAGGGGTAGTTTAAACATGTTTACTTTAGTTACCTGTAATCCACACACATTGGTCCCGTGCGGAAATCGAAACCTTTACTTTTTAGTCGCATGTTATTCAAGCTTTTATTTAACTTGCAATGTTTGTATGTATGTTAGTTTGTTTAGGCCAAATCTTGCAACTTAATTTTAAAACAGTTGCAAGTTATCGGTACTCATATACTAACAACTGGTAGTTGCCCCACACTAGGATTTCTCCTGTATCGTGGGTGCGTTTACAGACACAAATCTCACATACATAAACGCCCAGACCCGAAACAACTATCTGTAGGTCATACAAATTTTTGTTCCGTGTAGAAACCGAACCCACGACCCGTAGCGCAGAAGCCAATCGCTCAGCCACTGCACCAAAAGTGTCGTCGATATTGCAATCGCTCCGTGTAAAATACTGGTATTCAGCCGTATTTGGTTAGACTGGAAGCTGACCCCAACATAGTTGAGGCAAAGGCTAGACAGAACATTAACATTAAAATCTATCTTTCATACAAACATTATAATACGTTTATCATCATCGAAAGACATCCACTCCTCGATATAGGCCTCCCGGGATCAAGCATCGCCACATCGACCGGTCCTGTGCTGCTCGCATCCAGCAGATTCCCGCGACCTTCACTAGGTCATCGGTCCACCTTGTGAGAGGTCTACCCACGCTGCGCCTTTCGGTACGCTGTCGCCACTCTAGAACCTTTTGGCTCCGTCTGCCATCCGTTTTGCGAGCATTGTGTCCCGCTCACTGCCACTTAGGTTCGGCAATTCGTTTATACTCCCTTCATATCTTCTTTTTCTTAATAAAACTCAAACACTAACTGAATAACAGACAACGCTCAGCTTGGGCCGGTAGGTCTAGAAACGTGAAATTTTGCACATGAATTACTTATTTAACGTAGGTGAGCACAAAAAAGGATGTTTGAAAATTCATCCCCTAAGTGGGTCGGTAATCGGGGATGAAAGTTTGTGTGGAACTTCGTCATTTTTGAAGTGCAGATAGTATAATAGTACGTTAATAATTTGTTATACGTATAACTAAATCTCTGCTCGCCGAACACAATGACTGTGTGTCCCACAACTTACAACACCAAACACCTGGATTACAGAGCGTAACTTTAGACACACCATTATACATTGCTCGTCGTCTTCCCTTCCAGCGACACCGCCGCCTAATAAACCAGTAATGTATATCTTAAAAACGGGTACCAAGTAAAATTTACATGTAAAATGGTAGTTCCATTGCTTCGTCGTATCGTTCCTGCAAAGTTATGCAGATCAGAGGAAATCTCATGGAAATGAAATCGTCCAAGTTACGGGGAGATGTTAGAAATATTTCCCTTTGCTTAGATTGTTAGGATGCGTTAGGGAGTCTAGACTTCGCGCTATTTATGTTTATAATCTTGCTAAGTTTACGTTGCCCTCCTAAGTTAGACCCTGGCCCGCATCTTTGATTTTCCGAATTCATGTACGAATGAGAAATTGATTATTATTTGCGTACCTTTTTCTTTTTTTTGTCGTGGGAAAATCCTCAAGGATTCCCTTCGCCTGGGGAAGGCAAAGGGTTATGCCGGACTCTAACCGGCTAAAAACCCACGGTGTTCCTTCTCCTGACCCTTGGCCGGGGTCGCGGGATTCGCAGCTGCATGCACCGCAACCCCAGCAGGCCTCGGTCCGCCAGCCCCTGGCGGACCTCTTCTTCCGTGTGGCTTTGCCCCACGTCCTCCTGAGAAGCGCGCACGGAACACATGCGCGCCGCCTTCTCGGGCTTGTTACGGGTTAGGGGACTCGTCGCCCGCAGGCCAATTATTTGCGTACCTGTGCGTCTTAGAAGACTCCAAAAAGTTCTCGCTGATGTGTGGTGACCGTCGACCCGCAGAAGGCCAGCGTAGTGGACTAAAGCTTTAATCCTTCTCATTCTGAGAAGAGGCCTTGCCCAGCAGTGGGAAAGTAATTAGCTGATTATGCTAAACATTGCTGGTATTAACGGTAAACTAGTTAAATACAATACGTTTATTTGCACTTCCACAATGTTTCACATGATGTTTACTAAGAAAATGATAAGTATCATCATAGACTCTGTCGGACACGTAAAAAATTGTTAGGAGAGAGGAGCCATGTTTATGGTATTTTTCGTTAAAGTCTCAAATGCTGTAGGTAATTATAGACACAATAGATAAACAATGGCACTGACGAACCGGTTCGTCGGTCGGGCCGCTAGGGGTACTCGTAGTATTATTTGTGCAGAAGATGTTTTTTCAGTTTATTTGCAAACTAGCTTTCACCCGCGGCTTCGCTCGCGTTAATTAACCTCAAAACACTCTTAAGTATCTGTTGGATTACATTTCAATTAGGTTAAAATTAGTAGTACAAACAAACATACAGTCCACATATTTCTTTATATTATTAGTAAGTACGTATAGATACCAACCGACAGCGCCGTCCATATTAAATATGATGTATGTACGTGTTTTAGTTTAGTTGCAAATAAACACCATAAAAGACAGACGCTTGTTTCTTTAGCTAACTACTCGCCAATATAAATCGAACCTTAACTGACAGTACATAGTGGTCATAATCGAGCCGGATCATTAGTGCAGTGAATAGAATAAAAACCGCATTCCATCAGAGATAAGGAGCGCGAAGTGAATCATTATGCACAAACAAAGTAATTAGTGATTTTTAACAAAAAAAAAAACGTTGACGAATACATCAAGTTGTGCTTCGTATTGTTTATAATATTGAAGATTAACATAAATAACGTTGAAATATGTCTACTACGGCCGAACAAGCACTTGGTATATTAGAAGATACAGCAGAGTTATTAAAGAAAACACAAATAAACTTGCGCAAATGTCCTAAACAACGTTTGACCAAGGGATATATACAATCTAGAATTCAGTGCATTGAAGAATACTGGAAAACATTCAACGCTGCGCATCAAGACTTAGCGAAGTTGACGCCGAGAGATAAACGTAATTTGGTGTCATATTTCGTTAATGAAGAGTTCTTTATTTACGAAGATCTTTATTTGTGTATGTTGGGTGAATTACGAGACATGTTAGAAAAGTTTACAGAGAAATCGTTGCCGGCCATGAACATTGACAACTCGATAGAAGGTAACCAACAAACACAAGTGAAACTGCCAAGAATAACCATACCTACGTTTTCTGGAGTCTATGAAGACTGGCCTGCGTTCAAAGATTTATATGTTTCGTTAGTGCATGATAACAAATCACTAAGCAACGTTCAAAAGTTGCATTATTTGAAAACCAGCATCAGCAGTGAAGCAGCGGCCCTACTTAAACATATACAAGTAACTGAAAGTAACTATTTACAAGCATGGGAAACATTGAAAAATCGCTACGGTAATAGAAGATTGATTGTTAATTCAATGTTGAAGAGATTATTTACTCAAAAAAAGGCGAACACTCAATCTGCCAGTCAACTTAAGTCAATTTTAGATACTACTTCTGAAATCTTAAACAATCTTAAAAATTCTAACGTGAACACCGACTCTTGGGATCCATTAATAATATTTCTGGTCGTACAGAAGCTGGACCCGGAGTCCCACAAGGACTGGGAAGAGTACGCCTACAAGTGCAATTCAGAGGAATTACCTACTTGGCAAGGCTTGAAGACATTTTTGGAAGGCAAATTTCGTACATTAGAATTAGTGACACCCTCTTCAACATCAGTTTCACGAGAAAAACCTATTAAAGAACGCACACTCCATGTTTCAACGAATGAAAACACTTGTATAATGTGTAAAGAAAATCATACACTGTCTCACTGCAAGTTGTTTGCGAAGATGCAACCTACAGAACGATTTGATTGTGTAAAGAACAACAAGCTCTGTTTTAACTGCCTGGCATCAGGACATTCGGTTTTCAAATGCCGTGTTCCAATGTCCTGTCGTATGTGTAAACGGCGTCATCATACTCTTATACATCTAACAAAGAAGACGGATACCGCGGCATCAACCGAAACCGTAAAACCGACGGCGACGCCGACAGTATCAACCCAAGCAGATGTAGAAGAAAAGGTGCAAGTTAATACAATGATTGCGTCGTACTACAATGCCAGAAAAGATATAGGAATGTTAGCAACCGCAATGGTGATAGTTAAGAGTGAACAAGGACACACCATAGTGCTCAAGGCACTTATAGATCCAGGATCACAAGCCTGTTTTATAAGTGAGAAAGCGGCACAGCTGTTAAAACTAAAAAGACAGGTAACCAATAGCATAGTTACTGGAATGGAATCCATGAAGGTCGTTGTCAAGCATGAAGTAAAAGTAGAAGTTTTATCACGATGGGAATCAAATTTCAAACTACCTATACAAGCCTACGTGATGTCCAAGCACTTGACAATACAATTACCTGCAAATACATGGTCAACTAACAAATGGCCACACTTGACTGATCTAGACTTAGCAGACCCAAAGTATGGAGTATCAGGAAACATTGATCTGCTTCTAGACGTCAAGGGGTATGCGAAGATACTACAACAAGGCTTAATCAAAGGTCCACCGGGGTCACCCATAGCTCAGAGAACCAACCTCGGCTGGATAGTATTTGGTGAAATAAGCATAAAGACAAACACAAAGGAAAAATGTTTAATGGCGATTAATGAACAAGTCGATGTGAAAGAACTATTGAAGACTATGTGGGAATTAGAAACCGATACAAAAAAGAAATTTACTAAAGAAGAACAATTATGCGAAGAAATTTATGAAAAAACACACACTAGAAACAATGAAGGACGATATATAGTAAAATTACCCTTTAAAACCGACAACCTAAAGTCACCCGACGGAAAGACAAGAGACATAGCATTAAACAGATTTCTACAACTGGAGAAAAGGTTAAACAAAAATCCTGATCTGAAAGAAAAATACAAAAAAGTTATTGAAGAATACATAAACCTAAAACATATAGAAAGGGTACCACAAAAAGAAATAAATACAAAAAAGTCTGTTTACTTACCCCACCACGCTGTAGTCAGGAACGATAAGGAAACCACGAAGACTCGCGTCGTTTTTGACGCTTCCTGCAAGGGTTACAATGGAGTTTCCCTAAATGACGAATTACTAGCAGGTCCTGTTCTACAAGACGACTTGCGAAGCCTAATAATAAGATGGCGAACACACGCAGTATGTTTTGTTTCTGACATACAAAAAATGTACAGGATGATATTGGTAGCCAAGGAAGATACAGATTACCAAAGAATACTGTGGCGAAATGATACATCTGAAAATATTCAAGATCTGAGACTTTTGACAGTTACCTTTGGTACAGCGTCAGCACCGTATTTAGCAGTAAAAACTCTCATGCAACTTGCTAACGACGAAGGTGATAACTATCCTGAAGCTGCTAGAGTGTTACAAGAAGATCTGTATGTTGATGATGTCATGTCAGGATGTGATGATTTAGTACAAGCAGTTAAAATAAGCAAAGATCTGAAGGAATTATTACATCGAGGCGGCTTTCAGCTTAAAAAATGGTCCTCAAATAACGTAGAATTTTTAAAATCTATAGATCCTGATGATAGATCAATAAACGCACATTTGGATTTGAATATCGACGGTACCATTAAAACTTTAGGTATACAGTGGAACTTAGGAAGCGATCAATTTGAATACCAACTGAACGTAGCTCCTCTACCAGCGATTGTTACGAAGCGAAGTATACTGTCAGATATACAAAAACTTTTCGACCCGCTCGGTTGGATAGCGCCATGCATCGTACAAGCAAAAATGTTGATTCAGAAACTCTGGCAAACTAAAGTAGATTGGGATCAAGAAATTACTCCATCGATAGCAGAAGAGTGGAAAACTATACGCAAAGATATTGCCAACGTCAATGGAATATACATAGATCGGTGGATGGGTACATACAATTTAAAGAAAAACAACATACAACTCCATGGTTTTAGTGATGCATCGATGAAGGCATACGCAGCTGTTGTGTACTGTCGCGTATATTACTCTGATGGTACAGTCAAAACCTCATTGATTGCAGCAAGAACACGTGTTGCTCCGTTAAAGACCGTGTCGTTGCCGCGACTTGAGTTGTGTGGAGCTCTTGTACTGTCAAGATTATTAAAACAAATAGCAACAGCAATAAAAATCCCACCGACTAATATTTTTGCCTGGACTGATTCCTCAATAGTCATTGCTTGGCTACAAAAGGAGCCCAGCAGTTGGAAGACTTTCGTTGCCAACCGAACGGTTGAAATAACTGGAAACGTTTCGAAAGAACAGTGGTATCACGTAAAATCTCAAGAGAACCCCGCTGATATAGCGTCTAGAGGTGCATTAGTATCAGAGCTGAAAACATGTGATTTGTGGTGGAAGGGGCCAGAATGGCTTTCACAGGGAGATATTGACTACACAAAACCAAAAATTATACCTACAGAGCTAGAACAAAAGACAACTATACAAACCTTTACAATGACCAAAAACGAAGAAGAA
This sequence comes from Amphipyra tragopoginis, assembly GCA_905220435.1. Taxonomy (NCBI): domain Eukaryota; kingdom Metazoa; phylum Arthropoda; class Insecta; order Lepidoptera; family Noctuidae; genus Amphipyra; species Amphipyra tragopoginis. Next base: position 5,310,492 of record HG992017.1, read on the forward strand.
AATAGAAGATTATCAGAACAATTCCAAAAATTCGATTCATTAAAAGAATTAATTAGAAGCATTGCATTTTGTAGAAGATTTTTAAAACATAAGATTTTAACAGAAGACGTAGATACTGCTTTGACAACGGAAGAATTAGATAGTGCACTAAGCATATGCATAAAAAAGGTACAAGGTGAAGAATATGCAGAAGAAATAGAGAATCTAAGAAAAGGTAAACAGGTTAAAAGGACTAGCACATTAAAGACTTTAGATCCATACTTAGATGAAGCACAGATTCTTCGGGTGGGCGGACGCCTTAGAAACGCTAACCTAGCAGATGAAAGTAAACATCCGATCATATTAGGTCATAGAAATAACCTCACCCCGTTGATCATTGCCGATGCTCACTCAAGAACCCTACACGGAGGAATGCAACTAATGTTGAGCTTTTTGAGATCTAAGTACTGGATAACGCGAGCTAAAGCACAGGTTAAACAATATGTACACCGGTGCTTAGTATGTGCCAAACAGAACGCTACCGCTAGAACGCAAGTAATGGGTGATTTGCCAAGCGTTCGTGTGACACCAGCTCGGCCATTCTTACATTCCGGCGTAGACTTTGCTGGACCATTACACATTCTATGGAGCAAGGGAAGAGGAGCCAAAACACACAAGGCCTATATATCTATTTTCATATGCATGGCTACCAAGGCCATTCATTTGGAGTTAGTTGGGGATTTGACGTCAGAGGCATTCATCGGCGCATATAAAAGATTCTGTGCACGCAGAGGGAAGTGTGCACATTTATGGAGTGACCAGGGTAGGAATTTCATCGGTGCAAATAAAGAGCTGGTAGCCATGTGGAAGGAAGCATGCTTAGAGTTTTCAGGAGTAATTGCAGACTCGCTTGCATCTGAAGGCACACAGTGGCACTTTATTCCTGCATACAGTCCTAACTTCGGCGGACTCTGGGAGGCGGGAGTAAAATCCACGAAGTATCATTTAAAGCGGATACTTACCAGCAATTTAACGTTCGAGGAGATGGCCACAGTGCTGTGTGAAATAGAGGCTTGTTTGAACTCGAGACCGTTATGCCCTAAAGATGATTTGAACAATGAAAGTATCGAGCCATTAACACCTGGTCATTTTTTGATTGGAGAGGCACCCATTGCCATTCCTAGTCCAAATTTACAAAACCTAAAGGTACACACTTTATCACGCTGGCAACATGTCCAAAAGTTGTTACATAATTTTTGGTCTAGGTGGCAACAAGAATATTTATCCAGACTGCAACAACGTCCAAAATGGCTCAAACGAGAAAAGGAATTTGAGATGGGTAATATTGTTTTGATCAAGCAGGAGAACCTTCCACCAGGGAAGTGGTTACTAGGACGAATAGTAAGCAAACATCCAGGACCAGATGGCTGCACAAGAGTTTATAGTGTCAAGAGCGGTGACAATATAGTAAAAAGAACTGTGACTAAACTCTGTCCACTGCCAATTGAAAGTAACGCTGGATAGTTCAATGATCTATTGTTTAATAATTTTGCATGTATAATGTTAATTGCATACTTATGGTTAATTTTTAAAGGACTCAGATAGTCCTTTGGTGGGCGGCTTATGTTGGATTACATTTCAATTAGGTTAAAATTAGTAGTACAAACAAACATACAGTCCACATATTTCTTTATATTATTAGTAAGTACGTATAGATACCAACCGACAGCGCCGTCCATATTAAATATGATGTATGTACGTGTTTTAGTTTAGTTGCAAATAAACACCATAAAAGACAGACGCTTGTTTCTTTAGCTAACTACTCGCCAATATAAATCGAACCTTAACTGACAGTACAGTATCTATAATAATATAATTCAATCTTGATTCGAAAGGCACGTGGCGCCATCTATGAACGTTATTGTTGTTTTCTTCGGGAACAGTACTTTTTTTCGGGATGAGAGGTACCTTATCAGTGGCAGACACAACCTGACAACGTATATGCCAAATTTCAGGATGATCGGTTCAGTGGTTTAGGCGTGAAAAGGTAACAAACAAAGGACAATGAGTAATGGTGGGCCCACCTCTCAATAGAAATAAGATACTCATGAATGAATAGGTATGTTTATGCAGATTATAACTTAGTATTACGACTAAGGTTAAAAGTCAGTACTTTCGGAGTTATACTACCTATTATATCTACTGCTATAAAAATGATCCCAATCTAAGCAGTTAATGATCGTAGTTTACTTCATTATAAGATAAACATTACCCAGACTCAAACTGGACGGCACGGTTGGCGCAGTGGTTAAGCGATTGACTGCTGCACTGCGTGTGGCGGGTTCGATTAGGACACCGAACAAATATTTGTATGACCTACAAGTAGTTGTTCCGGGTCTGGCTGTTTGTGTATGACATGTGAGTTTAAATGTTTGTAAATGAACCCACAATACAGGAGAAATTACTAGTGTGGGTAAAGTTTAACAAAAAAAAAAACCTTAACGTGAATAATAAATAAACGAATAATAAACCTTTTTTGTTTTAAAGTGAAATATATATATTATTACTATTCCACCTTATATATATCCAAAAGAATTTGTTAGACTGAGGCGACTTTAAGACGTCGTATCTCCGAAAGTACTAACATGTGACCATAGCTTTATAGCAACTAATGTTCAGTTTAAAAAGCCCTATCCAACGGTATATCAAATATTACCATTGAAGAGTGGGCCCAGGCCCGATACATTTGTTTCCCACTCTCCTTTAAAAAATTACCGCAGTTGATAATCAAATTCTGATCCGAACATGAATTTAAAAAGTCAGAGGTGCGAGCAGGGTTTGGACTCGGACCCTCCTTTACTTTCGCATTTATAATATTAGTTAGGATATATCAATCAATCACAACCAAACAAATCTCTCAACTCTTCTTTGGCTACAAAATACTAGTTAGTACATCTGACGTACCCTAGATCACGTTAAGTACTGATGCTCAATTGATTGCGGTATATACTTGGCACCGGTTGCGTCCGCAATGCAGTCTGACAACTGATGCCCGCAAACAGTGAAGCAAATTATCATCAGCAGTGATGCCAACTTAGCAACTTGATAGATACTTCTAGCAATTTTTGCAACCCCATCAGTTACAGTTTAGATTTTGTAGCTAAACTGTTCAGCTAATTTTACAACTTAACACACTTTTTAACCGACTTAAAAAAGGAGGAGGTTCTCAATTCGGTTGTGTTTTTTTTTTATGTTTGTTACCTCAGATCTCCGTCATTTATGAACCGATTCGAAAAATTCTTATTTTGTTTGAGAGGGAATACTTCCCGTTTGGTCCCATATCAATTTTATCGAAATTGATTCTGCGATTTTTGAAAAAAACAACAAAAATCAAAAAAATATACACAAATCGTATGTAGACGACGTTGTAGTTGTAGTAGTGGTCCGAGAATTTGTACACCATTGTAATTATAATTTATGGCACTAAAAAGTATTAAATAAAATAACTTTAAAAAAAGTAAAAACCGACTTCAAAAAAAAAACTAAACGGAGTAAAATAATTATCATAATATAAAATTACCAGTTTCGGAAGTCGGTGTAATTCCACGCTGAAACAAATTGATTGCACCGACATAAGAAGTTAATAATTTTATTGTATGATAACCATTTTACTCCATTTTTTTTAAAAATTCGGTTTTAACTTTTTTTATGAAATTTTTGATCAGCTTTTTCTCTTAATCTGTTGACTTTTGGGGAAAGTTGTAGAACAAAAGCTACTCATTATAATGGCTACTTTACATATTTAAAATGGCTGAAATCGATTCAGTATTAGCCGATTCTTAACAAACTACTTTTAGGGTTTGCGTTTATTATACATTAACAGAAATCTCTCGCGGTCTCGCCCGCATGTGTGTTTTCGGGATATAAGTAGCCTATGTCCTTTTTCAGGTTCCAGACTATCTCTGTACCAAGTTTCATCAAAATCGGTCTAGTGGTTTAGGCGTGATAGCGTCACAGACAGACAGAAAGATAGTTACTTTCGCATTTATAACATTAGTAGGGATTGCACGATGTATAATTATGCAAAAACATTTATAATTTTTACCATTCCCTGTAAAACATACTAAGATATCATAATAAAAGAAATACTAATCAAAACAAGTAAAGTTTGTTTCTTTCCGAAATATGGCCGTTCAGTTCCCACGGCGGTGCGGTGCATTGAATGAAAACACTCATTGCGTTCATTGGCTGGTTCGTTACGGTTGCAGGTTTTAATCCCGTTAGATATCGTAATAGCTCTGTTGTTTTACGATTCGTCATAGTGGGAAATAAATTGAATGGGTTTTTAAATCTTGGAATTTTTGGTTAAGTGTTGGGCGAAGGTCTCTCTTAAGAGCGTGTACGCCTTTTCGGCAATTCATACAAATTTTCAAGTCCTTATTTTTCGATATGACTGAACCGATTTTAATGAAACTTCATATCCATTAGCAAGATACATAGGATCTATCTATCTACTATCTTAAAAATGTTTTAGTTTTACTTTTTATTACTTGACTTGTCCGCGTTTGACCCTCGCCTCACCTGATGGTAAGCGCAGACAGGGTCTAAGATGGACCACACGAATCCAAGTAACAGAGATATAGAGGGATTCCCCTATACCCCTCTGGCTCTCACATACACACGACGGAACACAGTAAACTGCTTGGCGCCGGACTTTAATGTGATAGTGATAGCTAGCCAGGCGATCAGGAGGCATCAACGCCCAGCCCAAACCCTTGGACCTAGAAAGCTAAAATTTTGCACAGAGTTTCCCTTTATAATGTAGACAAAGACCAAGGAAGCATTTTTCGAAATTCAACCCCTAAGGGAGTTAAATAGGGGATGAACGTTTGTATGGAAAATCGTCACTTAACGGGTTCAAAATTTCACGCAAGCGAAGCTGCGGGCAAAAGCTAGTACAGTAATAAAACCAAAGAAATATTTAAAAAAAAACACTATTTTAATGTTATTTTTAAGTACCTACTTATAAGATAATCGTTAAAAAAATCTTTAAAAGAAATGTTCAAGTATCTCTCTACATACAACAAAACACAATATGAGCTAAACCAAATTCCCCGAACTCTTGACAAGCATCTTTAAGACCTTGACTCCCTTTAATTTGTGCTACTCATTAGAAGATCGCTTAACAGTCAGTTAAAGTAAATATTTACACTAACCATAAGCAGTTGAAAGATAATAAACAGCATTTGAAAAGGAAACGAAGGATGTAAACAGACAGGCGATTTGGACGCGCGTCTGTCATGCGTGATGTGTTTACGGCCTTAAGAACTTGTTCGATAGATGTTGAGATGTTTTATGTGTGTCTATGTGTGTGTTTGTGAGTGCGTGTGTGTGTGAGAGAGTGTGTGTGTGTGTGTGTGCACACGTGTGTGGCTTGATAATCACTTGCGTTAACGGTGAAGGAAAACATCGTGAGGCAACCTGCACACCTGTATTCCCGGAAGGGTTGAGCAGAAGTGTATAGTATACACCCTCATTTCGCCGTGATGTTTAAGTCCCATGTAATAGGGGGCGAGCCTATTGCCATCAACCGGGCTAAAATCCAGACTCCGGGCTGCTATTCCACACGAAAAACCTAACAACACTTTGTCCGACCTGGGGATCGAATTCAGGACCTCACGCTCAGTCGCGTTTGCAACTACAAGACCAGCGAGGTAATAGATTAATAAGTACATCAAAAGCAATTAAAAGTAGCCTTTTAAAACGTTTGCCATAGCAGTTACGAGCTGACCTGTCCCAACAGACACCCGTTCACGAGCATGACGCATACAATACATACAAAGAAATAGTTTTTGCAGTTATGTTTTCACTGTACACTATTAGCATACCCGCCGATCACGATTCACCGAGCTTTCCCGTCGTAGAGCCGGTCGTCTCTTCAGACTCCGCAGTCACAACGATGATTCAGCCCTCATCAAGCTGTCTCCCCTCCCAACCCCCCGCCAGCTACGCCCTAATCTGTCCGAGTCCCACTAGGGATCGTCCTTAGTGCTGTTGTTGCAGGTAGACATGATGTTAATGTAGTTAGCTTAGGTTAAGTATTTTACAATAGTCCAATCCGACTCGGCTGGGCAGCGTTCGGGAAGCTACGTAATATCTTTTCGTCCCTACTACCGCAGTGTCTCAAGACGAAAGTCTTTGACCAGTGCGTGTTGCCAGTGATAACATACGGCACTGAAACGTGGTCACTCACAATGGGCCTCATAAGAAGGCTCAAGGGCACCCAAAGGGCAATGGAGAGGGCTATGCTCGGAGTTACCCTGCGTGATCATATCAGAAATGATGAGATCCGCAGGAGTACCAAGGTAATGGACATAGCTCGAAGAATTTCCAAACTTAAGTGGCAGTGGGCGGTGCACATTGCTCGCAGAACGGATGGCCGATGGGGCCGAAAGGTTCTAGAATGGCGACCGCGTACCGGAAGACGCAGCGTGGATAGGCGACCACAAGGTGGACCGATGGTCTGATGAAGGTCGCGGGAATCCGCTGGATGCGAGAAGCACAGGACCGGTCGATGTGGCGATGGCTATGTCCAGCAGTGGACGTCTTTGGGCTGAATGATGATGATGAAGTATTTTACTTCCCCACCATTGGCTGGAGACCCTTCAGGTCTTGCCAATACCTGCCCGGTTACGTAGAAACGGTCCACAAAGACCACCTACAGCAGTGGAAAAGAAAAAAGAAACTTTCTGCATCTTTCTTTCCTCTCAATTCCACACGGGCTTAAAAAAATACAAGCTTTTTTTCTCAACTGCGATGTCACACACTATAAAACATCCCATCTGCCCGTCTATTTGTCATTCTCACTAGTTGCGTGCCCCAGTTTCGTTCTAACAATAACCGTTTTATTATCGTTTCGTAAGAATCGCGGACGAGCTTCATTGAAAGCTAAACGTAAATAAATATATGTAGGTGTAGTTCATTTTGTGGGTTTATAACGGATTTTAGTGTTTTGTAAACACTATAAGAGAAATAAATAGTGCAGAATCATGAAGCGCAGTTAGTATAGCACAACGATATCGCTCAGCGTACATTTTATATGGATACGTTCACACAACGCTATGCTATAAAGTATTGGCTTGCTGTACGCGATAAACTTGAGAGATTCTCAGAGCTATATCGTACGATTCTCCGATCCCCGCCCCGCCTCGCTTCTACCCCGTCCGTCGCTCGATGGATCGACCGTCAAATAAATTGCCATACACAGCAGACGGGCTTGCGATGTAGCTTATAGTGTGAACGTCATGCTATAGCTTATGACGCAATATGCTGTGCGAAATAGTATCGCGAAGTCTGAACTCCGTTTAAGAGAAATAAACAGTGCAGAAGCATGTTTTCGTTCTTAATTTTAAGCTAAGCATTCTATCTATTGAAACTGAAAAGTAGTTCTGCATATCCTTCGTGGGTACTCAGCCTAACCATCATTTAGCCGAAAGACGTCCACTGCTGGATATAGGCCTCCCCCAATACGCGTGTTGTACGTTACCAGGTCCAGTCGTAGTTGTTTGTGGTAGCCGGATTTCTGCTGGATTCTTAGCACCCCATGCCCCGCCGTTACCTAGGCCGCTACCGTAACCAGGGCTAGCAGAAGCGCTGGGGACTAGGGGCTGTTATTTCTTTGTGCTATCCATGTGCCATCCCCCCCCCCCCCCACCCCCTTCCCCAGGTTGCCATAATAACCATCTGAGGCTAACCAGTTGAGTTGTCTAACCAGATAAGGCTAAAAATTACATGGTATTCTACGAATGTAACAATTAACGTGTGTACAGCAAAGTTTCCATTACGTTTCCATTACCTAAACCACATCTTACAAAATAATTTCATCATAAAACAAATTATATTAAGCTGGCAGCCTTCACACAAAAGTTACTAAAATTATAATAACATGTAACAAAGCTAGTTCTCATCAAAGACAAAAAAGGAAATGATAAATTAGAATAAAGGAAAATTAACTCAAATAAAACGTTTGAACTCGGTAAAGTTAAAATTCATACATTACGGCTCACTTGCTAAGCTCGAAATTCACGAAATTCGCGAAAACATTGTTTTGAACGTGGTTCATGCCAAAAATACAAACGTTCTAGCCCCTCGAGTGGAAACAAACAAGTTTTCAAAGCCGAGCTCCTGGTGTTTTTGGGTGGGGTCATAGGAGTGACGCGTAGCGATTAGCAAGGCGATAAGTGGTATAAATGTTGAAAATAATTGAATGAGGATAAGAAAACTTCACACTGCTTTGTGTTTCTTAATAAAAGTTAATAGTTAAATTGATTATATTTTATAATTTTTAAATTAGTCTAGTAAAGAGCTAGAGCTAGAGCTAGATGTAGAGGAGTAGAGGTAGCAGCTAAAATTGAAAGCTTCGACTCGTGAAACGACGCGGCACTACTAGTGGTAGGTACTAAATAGTAAAAGATAGGTAGAAATGGCGGAAAAATAAAATGGTGCTCATTTTGGCTGGTTGTGTCGTGATCCGTGTAACAACGGACTAAGGGAAAGTTTCGCACTGTGATGATGTTGCGATTAAAATCCAGCAGCAGTCATTTCCCTAATAAAAAGTCTCATGATTACACCTGTTAGTTCTACATAGAATTTGCTTGTACTGCTGAACATAGGTCACCCCTAAGGCGGGTTGGCAGTCGCAGTATGATTGTTAAAGTACTCAGAGAACGCTGCTGCCCATCCTCTAGTAAATCGCTATGTCGCCTTTTACGACACCCATAGAAAGATATGGGGCAGTGCTATCCTTTACGTACAGCACCACACGGAACAATACACGTCTCCCAATACACTTGAAGAATCCGCTCTAATTGTGTTCTTACTCAAAAACATCCGCCAGCCAAAAGTTTACGTAACACAAAATTACGCGCCAGAAAATGTTACCCGCCCGCGCTTGTACACTGTGTCCTCATCCTTACAATAAGTTGAGCTCTGCCGTCATTTGTCTCATTTAAATACGAGTTTGCGACACCTAATGCGCCACTACATCACTCCTGAAACATTTTTCAGGACTTCGTCATGATCCGTGTTTGATGTGCTTGTGATATTACTGATGTTGGTGTAGTTATAGATATGTTTGTTTTGAAGATTAAGCTTGTAGTCTAGAAACACGGCAGTGCGTCAAGCGAAATCTATTTTATCTTATTTCGAGAAAAAAAAAACAGTATTTTAATGAGACTGCCTCGTTGGTGTAGTGATCGCAAGCGCGGCTGCTGAGCGTGAAGTCCTGGTTTCGATCCTTAAGTCGGGCACAGTGTTATTGGGTTTTTCCGTGTGAAATTTCTTAGTAGCAGCCCGGAGTCAGGATTTGTGCCCGGTTGATGGCAATAGGCTCGCCCCTTATTACATGGGACTTAAAAATAACGGCGAAATGAGGGTGTTACTATACATATACACCTCTGCTCAACCCTTCGGGGAATAGGGTGTGATGTTATGTCTAATGAAATGTTATACATAAATATCTTAATTAAAAAGCATAGTAATCGTTCTAATAACATTATTATCCACTTAGTACTATTTATTGTTAATACTACGTTAAGGACATAGATAAACAGAAGAAGCGAAGGAGAAAAAAAACAATAATAATTACAAGGTCAAGATACTCGAATACTGATTTCCTAAATTAATTTGCTGAGAGGTTAAAAATATTATCGGGACCAATGACCAGTAGTGGACATAATTTCGACAGATTTGATGATGATTATATATTGATGTTTTGTTGCTGTGCTAGCAGCCTAGAACTGTTCGTTGAAAATTGTGTGGAAGAAGACAGCAGGTCATGTCTTTTTTTTTTTTTTTTATAAAAAAACGTTGCCCCACACTAAGATTTCTCTTGTATCGTGGGTGCGTTTACAGACACAAATCTCACAAACAAACGCCCAGACCCGAAACAACCATCTGTAGGCCATACAAATTTTTGTTCCGTGTGGGAATCGAACCCACGACCCGTAGCGCAGAAGCCAATCGCTTAGCCACTGCACCAAACGTGTCGTCAATCAATTTCTTTCGATCAATATTGTGAACATTTCTATCTAAATTAGCAGTTTTATGAGAAACTAGAGGTCGAGGTCGGGCGTCACCCTCGTGGATGTCGTTTATCGCGTATTCCGTACATATTCTTCGGGATAAAAGTAGCCTATTTCCTTCTCCAGGTTCCAGACTATCTCTGTACAAAGTTTCATCAAAATCGGTTCAGCGGTTTAGGTTTAGGTTGGCGCGAAAACGTAACAGACAGACAGTTACTTTCGCATTTATAATATCTAGGGATGTGGTTATTTCGTTTTGTTTAAGTTAGGCGATATGAAATTTTAAAAAGAAGAACAATAAAACTAGTTCTTCTCTTAAGAATATTTTTAGTAAAGCAGACACTTTTTTATTTCTTTTTAATTATTGTTTTTTCGAATCTTGTTTTCACTTTTCATGGCTATGGAAGCCTCGTAGACACCTCGTAATATGTCGTTCTGAACTCTATAACTTCACTAAAAATCGGGACTCATTTTAGACGAAAATATAAACAAACTGAGGTCTCTTTTTACTCCATTCTAACATACAACATATTAAATTCTAACAAGAACAAAGTAATTTAAAACTGCTCAAAAAATACAAAAAACACACTTCTTTTGTGTTGTTTAGTCTGTGGGAAGGACGTAAATAGACTAAAAAGCAATATACATGGTATTTCGAAAACTCTCCAACATTCCATTTAAGATAGTTCTCTAAATTGAAATTCACATTTGTTCACACGTCCTACGGATACGAAGTCACACATTCATTCTAGTCTTACGGGAAGAACAGAGTCAGTAGCATGCTGACAGCTGAGGTTTCAGAGTTCCTTTGCTTTAGTCATTATAAAATTAATTCAATGGTTTTAACGGCTGCCTCGAGACCCTGGACTCAATTCAATAAGAATCCTTACTAATATCACAGTCTACATATCTTACTCCTTACAGTCGGTCAACGTAGAACATTGTCGCAGAGCAATCATGCGGGGGTTGCGGCGTGAAGGAGCGGAGGTTATGTCCCGAGTAGCCATACTGCATGCTTGGGACATAACCTCCGCCCCTACATAATTTTGACATTTCATAGGACCTGTCAAATGTATGGGCGTTGACCCACTGTATGTAGTAAGTAGGTACACTGTGCTAATATTATAAATTAAAGTAACTCTGTCTGTTATGCTTTCACGCCTAAACCACTGAACCGATCATCTTGAAATTTTGCATATGCGTTGTCAGGTGTACAGAAACGGATATAGAGTACCTTTCATCCCAAATAAAAGTACTGTTCCCGAGGAAAACAACAATAACGTAATGGATATGGATATGAATAGATGGCGCCACGTGTCTTTCGAATCATGATTGAATTATGTTAAAACTTTGTGTGTTAAGAGTTGATTGTCAAATTCTAAGTTAATGCGAGTGAAGCCGCGAGCAAAAGCTAGTTATCTATAAAAACGGCAAAAAAATCACGTTTGTTGTATGGGAGCCCCCTTAAATATTAATTTTATTCTGTTTTTTAGTATTTGTTGTTATAGCGGCAACAGAAATACATCATCTGTGAAAATTTCAACTGTCTAACTATCACGGTTCATGAGATACAGCCTGGTGACAGACGGACAGACGGACGAATAGCGGAGTCTTAGTAATAGGGTCCCGTTTTACCTTTAGGGTACGGAACCCTAGAAAGCATACTCTCAGAAGTATATTAATTATGTAGAAACCACATACGAAAACTCGCTCAAAATCCTCAAGGTCAATTAATTCGTAAGTACGTTCCTCTGTCATCTGTCGATAGCGATCGAGTGTCGACGAAACCGCCTGAATAAAGTATCTATCGATAAATCTACGTCGGTCGACCGATTGTCGATATATGAGTGGGTTCCAAGCATTTCTTTTCACAGCGATACAATAGATATTTGGTGAACAATTACGTATGACAATGGCAAAGGATTGAGATTCGGTTTAGACTGCTCCAAAGCGATGAGAAAAGGATTTGAAGATATTTGTTTAAATCTGAATTTGCTATGATTTTGGCTACTGGTATGTTATATTGACTGACCGTGTGGTGCGGGTCGTAACGAATAGAAATACTTACTGCATTTCTTCCCGTGGGTCATCATCTGCCTAGCCTTTTCCCAACTATGTTGGGGTCGGCTTCCAGTCGAACCGGATGCAGCTGAATATCAGTATTTTACATGGAGTGACTGCCTATCAGACCTCCACAACCCAGTAACTGGGTAATACGATACTCTTGGTAAGACTGGTTGTCAGACTTTCTGGCTTCTGACCAACAGTAACGACTGTCAAAGATCTACAAATGACAGCCGGGACCAACGGCTTTACGTGCTTTCCGAGGCACGGAGGAAACTCGCTATGGTAAATGGTCACCCATCCACGGACCAACCTCGGCAAGCGTGGCTTAACCCGGAAGATCGGTCTATGCGGCTGTAATTATTTAGCCACGAGCTCCTCTCCTCTTTCTCCTCCTCTTTCTTCCCGTGGGTGTGTCAAAATATACAACGCAATACCAGAGCCCATTAAAGTCCTTCCTGTTAATAGGTTTAAAAAGAAATTAAAATAAGGGCTCCTGGAAAAAATGTATTATAAAATAGATGATTTATTGAACAATTATTAATTAATGTGACATAATATTATTATATCTATGCTACTTGACAATCTGACATTACCCTGATTAATTAATTGAATTGGTAGTTTATTAACTTAATTTAATGTAACTAGTTGTAATTTTATGGTACCTACTATTGCCAAAATTTCACATGTCTATCTAAGACAAAATGGGCTGAACACTGTAATACCTTAAGACCATAATGTACCCTATTTTATGTGAAATAAATGAATTGAATTGTCGTAAAAGGCGACAAAGGGATTCACTAGAGGATGGGCAGCAGCGTTCTCTGAGTATTTTAACAACCATACTGCGGTAGCCAACCGATGGTGTGTTTTGAAACGTTCTTTCTCCTTTTTTCAGAAACAGTAATTAATTAATAACGTTCTCCTTGAATTACTGCATTAAAACGATTTAAAAAATGGACGCTAACGATTTTGGGTTTTCCTTTACATTTTTGTCCACCCTTAAACATCGGCCACCATAACTTTCCCTAATTACCGTTGTAAATAGGACTTACAGTGGCCAAATACACAAAAAGTAAAAGCCGGGAACTGATGGGAATTTGAAACTTATTTAACCTTTTATACAGCAGATAATTTTAGAAAAAGTAAACACCAAACAATTTGGCAACTTTTAGTATTTAAATAAAATATTTTTATTTTTTTCAGAAAATAGGTAGGTATTTAAATATTGCTAGGTTTAAAAATAAAAATATGACAAGGAAGCTTTTCCTACATCTTCCGAAAAAGTTGTTGGCGAAAATATTGGCAAGCACTGCCTTACAATGCAATGACAATGGTTAATGTAATGACTATTAATATAGCATCATCATCATCATTCAGCCGAAAGACGTCCGCTGCTGGGCATAGGCCTCCCCCAAAAGGAGGGGTTTGCCGCAATCACCACGCTTGGCAGGCGGGTTGGCGATTGCAGTATGCTTGTTAAAATACTCGGAGAACGCTGCTGCCCATCCTCTAGCTAGAGAATCCCTAGTCGCCTTTTACGACACTCACGGAAAGAAATGGGGTAGTGCTATCCTTTAAGTCCGGCACTACACGAGACTCACTCGAATACTTTAGTACTAATGATTTGATGACTTTCTTTTCTTTCTTTCTAATGATCGCTTCCTGCACGACGTCTGTCGTAACGACTAGTCGCCGATACAAGCGACAGCTCGGCGTCTAGTCGCGGCGACAAGACGCCAAATGCAAACGACAACGCCGCGTTTTGTCGCCGCGACTAGATGTGACGACAAGTCGCCCAGTTTGCGATGGCACTAATACAATCAGTGTTCGAGCTAATCCAATATCTTTTCAATATTGTTCTTTCTGAAGAACAAATAATATTGATAGTTATCTACTAATGGCAATAGAAACAGTAGCACGTATTGCAACCCCCAGTCGTGTCCCATTTGACCTCCTACGTGACAGGGAAGCATGGTGCCGATTAATCCTCCTCCTAAGTGCACGCTGAACTTGAGCTCAAGCTCTGATTACCACAGTGGAGCTAAGTGCCTTGATATTAATTTAGCACCGACTTTTATCAAGAGTTGTTTTCTTGCGCTGCCTAGTTTATTTTCTTGGTTATCGACAAAAGGTATTTTTGGTCGGCTCTATTTAGTGCGTCAATTTAGAATGTTCCCCCCTTAGTACAATAGATGGTTTAAACCAAGATTAAGGTAATCCCAGATTTAAAATACAGCGTGCTACTACAATGGCGAAATTAATTTAACACACGGGTAGGGCTAGTGGTCAGTAATCATAAAAATTATAATAAAAAAAAGAAAGGAAAATAAAAAAATTAAAAATCATACTTACTTCATTATACAAGGTTAGTCAGAAAGGGGGTACTAATCCGAAAGGGTGTTAAAGTACACATAATAATGAGTAACTTTTGTTCCACAACTTTTCCCAAAACTCAATAGTTTGAGAGAAACAGTTGTTCAAAAATCTCAAAAAAAAATCTCTAAAATCTATCTATCCCCAGTTATGATCAGCTGTGTTTACATTTTAGGTCATATTTAGGGTCATGAATTAGAAGCACCATTTTCTGAATTTGTAACTAAAGCAGAGATGAAGAATTTTTGAAAAACTAAAATAAAAATCAATTTAATTGGCAAAAAAAAATATCGAATTTTGAAATTTTAACACTTGCTTTCAAACAGTCATCAGTGATACTATAAGTGGGCTTCGGATTAGTACCCCCTTTCCGACTAACCTTGTAAATATCGTAACCAAATTAATATCACTCTGTGCAATAGATTCATACATGCAGCTTTACCAGCTTACTGCTGCGAATAGAACACCAAGCAGCTGGTTACTGGGGGCCTACTCCCTAAGTCCGTCAACGAAGTTAGACGGCCGTCCGAAAGTATCCCAAAACGTAGGAGTGAACAAATCAAGTGTCAAGTTCAACTTTTCGGACGGGCAAAAACACATCGGTAATAGGGACAACTGTCAAATCGTGTTGTCATTCATTCTTAGTTCGGGCCCCGAAATAATCGTATGTCCGTAGGTGATAGAGAGTAGGAAACGCTCGTAACTAAGGCCGAAACCACGGACTTCGTGCTTAGGGAGTAGACCCCCTGGCCACTAGACCGACCCGTGTGTTGAATTAATGTCGCCATTGTAACATCACTTTTGAGTGTCAATAACAAAAAAGACCAGATTTCAGCCACTTTTAAAAGGTGCACGTTTCCAAAAGGTAGGTTCTATGAAGAAGAGCCGGCAAGAAACTCCATGAATACTCTTTTTATAATGACTGAACTACAATGACATTTGAAATATGTTTAGCACTTAATGTATTTAGCGAGTAGCGCAGCTTAGAGCCTTACTCGGTTAGTGCATTAAATAAATATCATAATGTTAAGAGCACTCTAGATGTTGGGATGTCAATTAGTTTCCATAGTCGTGACAGACCAAAATGCCACACTAGGACTTCCTGTCTCGGCCATTTTGGAGTTTATTTCATTGTTTACGTAATATGGGACACATATAGGGTTTCTGTTTTCTCGACATATTTTTTTCTCGGGTTTCGAGAATTCTCGAGACAGATTTCTCGGGTTTCTCGGGTCTTTCGAGAAATTTTTAAAAACCTTAAAAAAACATCTTAAGGCCGTTTTCTGGGATACTCTTGAACGTAGTTTATTTGTTCGATAGCGCTATTGATTCGATAAACTGACTCATTGCGTTTCTGGACACCCCAGTCAGAAGATAATCCTAGTTCAAACTTCAGATAACTTATTTTTCCGGTTTTTGAGGTACTCCTAGCCGTAGTTTATTTATTCTACCGCTATTGGTTCGATAAACTGACACATTGCGTTTCTGGACACCCCAGTCAGAAGATGATCTTAGTTCAAACTTCAGTTAACCAATTTGGGGCATTTATCGGTTCTAGAACTTTGTTTGTCGTTTTATATCATATTTTATACAAGAGCATTTTGAGTTTTATTATTAGTATTTTATTTTGGATAGTGAGTTTTGGATTCCCAATGAAATGGACTCGAGTAGTTCATATGAGTTTGATTTGGAAGTGCTGGAGGCTATTTCAAATATATCAGTACTAATTAAAAGGCATCGAAGAAATCCATCCGAAATGTTCAGGGATGAAGAGTTTAACATGAGATGTCATTTTAACAAGGGCACTAGGATATAACTTTGTGAAATAACTAATCCTGCCCTAGAACCCATTCATACAACACAAATAAGTACGTTAGCCTAGAAATATTATTCTTTCAGATATAAATAAACTTTACTGCCTAATATTATAAATTACAATACAATTTAAAATATTTTGGTTTCGTAGTTTTATTGTGTTGTTGCGTTCATGAAAATAACAATGAGAAAACATTGTGATCTTATATTTTATGTATGTAATGGTTCGTTTTAAAATCATTGCATATACCAGAAGAGATTTTCATTTAAACCTGGTGCTTACTGCAAAAAGTTGTAAAGTTTAAGACGAGAAAAATATATTTAGCTGGGCTAAAAAAAGAGATCCCATCTAGTGGTCAATTAACGAACTTACTTATCGTTTGGATAATTGTCGATTTTGTATTCAAAAACCCAATAATAGATGAACGGAGTTTATCTTACAGTTAATTTTTATTTGACGTTTTACGAGTATGTCACATTATAATAAGAGTAATCGGAGTTGGTGGTATATTAGGTGTCTGTTTCGCTTGCCTCGCTTACTCGCGCCTCGTTAGGTGAACAATGATGCCAAAATGCAAAGAATACGCAACCTTTAAGCCAATTTTACAGTTATAAAAGAAAATCTTTGATTTCTCGAGTTCTTGAGTTCTCGAGGTGTTTTTTCTTGTCTCGAAGTTGGCATGATTTCTCGTCATTTCTCGCCTCGAGTATTCTCGAGCAGAAACCCTAGACACATACCACATCCACAATAGTCAGATTTGGATGGAACTAATCTTAAATACTGGAAACAATTTTAATTTATTTTTCTTTCAACTACGTAGTAATGTTATCACTAATCACTACAAAACTGATCACAAAGGACGTATTTTTTGCTTAGAACCAAAACAGTGCAGAAATGTGCTCATTATTGCACTGTTTTACATTAATGCACTGTTTTTAATTTTTTATTTAGGTATAAATTTACCATAGAGGTTTAATGTCTCCCATTAAGTTTAATGTCAAATGTATGCATTAGATCAAAAAGATAATGGCTGAAAATGAAATCAGCTAAATAAAACCAACTTTGTGAAAAAAAAAACAAATAGCGCGCATTTTGTACCATTGTAAAACTTTGATACTTCATTAGCAAGAAAAGTTTAAAAAAATGTAATATGGATATTTTATCACAGTAGGTAGATTGGTAGTTGAAAGAAAAGTAGATTACGCACCTTGCTTAAGTGAGTAATTAATGCATTCGTGTTAATTTAGTGCCCTCGCATGCGCTCTGTCACCAACATAACACTCGTGCATTAATAACTCACTTTGCGCTCGGTGCAACAGTCTACTATTTCTGTTACACCATTTACAGTCTTTTTTGAATAGTTGAGACTCTAGTTCCCACTTATGTACCCAAACGTCATTCCTATGGAGAATATACATACATAAACTCACACCTGTTTCCCATTGGGTTAGGCAGAAACTATAGACCGCTATACAGGTTATAAACGAATTCGTGTAATTCCTTAAAACCACATGATCTACTTACTGGTGTTGATTGGCCCCGCACGCGATTTAGCTTGATTAAAAATAAAAAATAAAAATCTTTTTTTTCATGCGGTAGTGGTAATTGAGCATATCTAAGCCACCTAATAAGGAATCAGCAAAAAAAAACAAACAAAAAATTTTTGCTTATTTTTTTTTTGAAAATTAAAATTTAATCAACATTTCGATGCCACGCATAAATGAATGAAAGCATGACTGGCGGGCACGACTAACGCGATATCGTTCTTTGCGGTCAGTTAACTCGAGGCTCTAAAATGACTCAGGAATAGAAAATCTTTTTTTTTTTTTTTTAATACCCATTTAGGGTTAATCTATTACACGAATTCGTTTACACCCTGTATAAGGACCAACTTATTTCTGATCAAATAATACTCAAACATTACAGTATCACGTTCTGAAACTAATTGCACGATATCAATCTAAAGTGCCAATTTAAAATTACAAAACAAATATCGGTTTTATCGCTTCCATCTCGGGATTACTTCGATTATATTACAGTTTGCAACTCATAATGATCCCGACGAGAACAATGGCCCCGTCCACCATAGATGTTATGGGAGTTATAAACCCTTTCAATTCTTAGCTCATTTACAATTGCTAATGTTTTTTATTGTGCGCTTTTGTGATTTGAGAATTTTGATTTTTATGGTCAAGGTTCCGTATGATTTTGTTCTATGGGATTTTTGCTATGGGTATTAATTTTAATTTCGATCCGTAATCCCTCAGAGGATTCACTAGATTTAATTTTTTATTTATTTTATTAAAAATTTAATATTTGTAGTAGATTTGTTATCAATAATTGTATTAATTTCAATGAATAATTGAATAAGTAATGTTAATGTTGATTTGATTTGTATTACGTAATTATTTTTGATTTAATTTGAATCAATTTTATTTAATTTTATTTTATTTGTTGTAATTTTGTGTGCACTATGGGTTAATTATTACCAGAAATAAATGCATTTTTAATTTTTTTATTAACTAAAAAAAAGTTTTTTTTTATTTATCGATCGGCTCGCGTTTGACCTCTATCTCGCCTGATGGTAAGCGATGATGTGGTCGACGGTGAAGCACGCTTGCTTAGAAGTAACCTACTCACTCTTGACTTAAAGACCCCAAGGTTGCAGCTATCAGAAAACACAGACTCCGGCAGGGAATTTCACTCCTTAGCTGTGCTTTTGATCGCAATTACCCGTTCGGCAATTTTACAGAAAGAAAGAAAATAAAATTCAGCCAATGACACAATGATAGCATAAACAATAAGAAAAGAAATAGAATTAAACATACACATTATGCTGTCGAGCATGCCCATGACTACACGGTCACCAACTCAGCATAATACGCTGGGCGTCAAATGCCCAGCGCTGATTTTCAGTTGGTGCGCATGCAGTGACTTTAAATATATATTTTGTTATATTTTCGGATTAGTATTTTATAATGTGTCATTAAATAATGCATAACATATTAGTGAGTTTTTAATAATAATAAATAATTAATCCAATGGATGAAGTCATCATGACGAATAACTACCGGAAGTATATTGTGAAGGACGGGGCAATAGAAGTTATCCAATCCATCTAACACCCCTTCCCATACACTAGATATTTTTCACCATATTTTACAATAATCTTGCACCCACCTGGGACGGTCCATGACTGTACTGTAGTGCAGCCGTGGATAGTTCTCGGTTGTTGCCCCACCCCATTTTACATTAATGTTCTCAAAGGGGCCTCTGCGCGTTGAACCCGTGTCCCCTGTATGCCTTCCAAAGGACCGGACATCTTCCGCACGGAAGATGAGCCGTGATTCCAAAGAGATAAATAATTAATTGTAATTAAGGATTGCTGTTAATTTATTTTGCTAATAATGTCGTCCATTGAGGACATGTATTCTGCATTGAACTCACAGACATGGACGCCGCAAATTAACAAAAATATGTACATTGTATAATTAATATGAAACCGAAAAAGGATTAAAAATCGCACGTGAAGTTCTGAATATTTTCAATTTACTATAGTTATAGTATACTAGCGACCCACCCCGGCTTCGCACGGGTGCATACGTATACAGGGTGTAAAAAGACCCATCACATAGCCGAAATCTAGGCACTCTGTACATCAAACTAAATTACATTGACCAAAAATAATTGCTGGGAAACGACTTTTATTTTTTGGCATAAAAAAAAACGCTTTTTTTGTAGCGCGCAAATTATGGTTGTGGCGATGCCACGCGTTTGCATGCGTGCAGCGGCCACACAGCCGAGCCAAGGCGGTCGTGTGCGTTTGATATTCATTGCGTTTTTGTAACTTCAAATGCGTAATTTGTTAGGAAAAATTGAAATTTTTGATAATGTTTGTATGGAAGAAAGTTTAGTAATAAGACTTGGAAATCGTTTTTGGAAAAAACTAAAAAAAAAAATATGTAATTTGACCTTCAATATCTCCAAAACCAATGATTTCCCAGGTATGGTTTGTTCGAAAAAAATGATCCCAATGATGGGTAGAATACGTGGTTTTCGTTATCGTTAAGGGTCTTTTTACACCCGATATACCTTCCTCTTGAATCACTCTATCTATTAAAAAAACCGCATCAAAATCCATTGCGTAGTTTTAAAGATCTAAGAATACATAGGGATAGACAGCGGGAAGCGACTTTATTTTATACTATGTAATGATTTATTCCGTGATAAGAGTGAAAACAATTATGTTTTTTTTAGCTCAAAGTGGAAGAGAAGAGGCTTGAAATACAATAACTGCGTTTCAAACATTCAAGACACATATTCAAGGATTTGGTACTTATAGTAAGAAGAATCTCTTTTAGATAGGACTTGTTATTTTAGTTGAGTGAATGACACTCCAGTGATTAAGTAATCCTATGAAACTTCGATTAAATATTGAATATTGTTATTGATGTAAGTTTCTTCTTCAGAGCAATAATATAGTTACTTGATGTTCCAGTAAAGATAATTATTACTGTTATAAAAGGTTAGTTGGAAAGGGGAATGAATAACTTTTGTTCTACCACTTCCCCAAAAGTCAATATTTTAATAGAAATATCTGTTCAAAGATTTTATAAAAATACGTTATAAAATCTATCTATCTTGTTTTCATTTGAGGTCATATTTAGGGTCACGGATTAAAAGCTCTATTCTCTGAATTCGTAAATAAAGCAGGAATGATTTTTATTGAAAAAATTAAAAATAATTTAGCATAGAAACAAAAATATCGAATTTTGAAATTTTAACACTTGCTTTAAAACAGTCATCAGTTCCATTATTCAATTATTGTAAAGTGTACATAAATAAGATTTCATTTATTTAACACGACATTAATCGAGTTTTACAACCGCCAGTGTATTAAAATTACGAAATTAAACAATTATTTGACACAAATCAAAAAAGTTTAAATTTAATCTCCCCCATAGAACGAAGGCTTATAAATTGTGAAACGGATCTCTAAAATCTAATTAAGGTCGTATTGCAAGTGTTTATTGCCGTACAATTATCGCGGCCCATAAATTCAACTCGGAGGACCAATAAAATGGCGGAAGAAAAGAGCGCGAAACGCACTGACGCCATTACAAAAACGCGGGAATTGGCGCGAATTCAATTTGAAATAACTATTAGTTGTTTAATAGTTATTTGGTTTTTAATGGTGGGTTTTTTAATTAGTTGGTATTAAATAGTAAGTACTTAATTCGTTTTTACGTGGAGGTACTTTATTAGCTGCAAGCTATCAAATTATGTTCTTGGCTGTTAAGTTCGCGCAGATCGTACGATTTACAGGGTTAAGCTGCGGTTGCCGCGGTTAGTCTTCGGATGGGTAACCATTCATATACACCGTGACCCCTCCGTGGCTCGGATAGCACGTTAAACCGTTGGTCCTGGTCGTCATACGTGTACCTATGACAGTCGATACGGGTAGTTAGAAGCCCGAAAGTCTGACAACCGGTCTAACCTTAGGATATGGGCATTGCCCAGTATATAGGTTGCGGAGGCCTAATGTCAGTCGCTCCGTGTAAAATACTGGTTTTCAGCTGCATCTGGTAAGACTGGAATCTAATCCCAATATAGTTGGGAAACCCTACTCATTTGAGAAGGGGCCCATGCCCAGAAGTGGGACAATTATGGCCTAATTATGATGACAGATCCTAACTAAACCTGACGCATCTATCCTCCTGGTCAGTCTCGCTTAATAGGCATGATGACAGCATCAATAAATTGCAAATCTAATTAGACCGCCAGTTAGAGTTTTGAAAAATAATGGACAAGTATTTTTTCTTTTGTAAAAATCTATCTTTAAATAAATCTATGAATATTTGAAAAGATAAAACGCATCAAAACTCGAGAGTCGGCTTGTGACGTCAGAAGCAAGTAAAAATTGTACCTACTTGCTTGTGACGTTTTGCCAATTTTAAAAGTGTCGTATCTTCGTCAATTTTGTTTTACGTAACAAAAGAAAAATACGGGTCAAATATTTTTTGATAATCTAACTGACGGACTAATTAGATTTTTTCAGTCAAATACCCTATTGTCATGAACTACGAATTATGAGTAGACTCATAATTCTTAACAGTTCTTCTGCCTAGCCTATTCCCAAATATGTTGGGATCAGCTTCCTGTGGGCTTAGTAGGCGTTTCGGCCGCTGAGTTTCGTCCGATCCGGCCGAAACAGCCATTTCATTATTATTAATATTTTTGAGTGGTGTTTCGGACGAATTCTTTTTAAAGGCAAAGTAACGTCAGAAACATAATCAAATAATACCTATTTTACTTTGTGGCCATGGATAAATCGAAATGTACAATCAAATAAAAAAGTCTTATTTTTTTACTGAATCCTTATTAGGTGGTTAAGATTCGATCAGTAAGGCAAACGGAAAGAAAAAAAAATTTTTTTTTTGGCACTAATTCCCCTGTGGTGTCTATCTATACCAGTAGCAGATCATGCAGTTTTAAGGAATTACACGAATTCGTTAACACCCTGTATAAGACTGATTATTGTTGTTTACATTTATAATTCTTATTTTTAATTGATATATAAGACTGATTATTGTTGTTTACATTTATAATTCATAATGTACGCTTTTTAATTGATGTATAAGACTGATTATTGTTGTTTACATTTATAATTCTTATTGTACGCTTTTTATTTGATATTTAAAGACTGATTATTGTGATTTATCATGTTTACCTACTGTTGATTGTTGTAATTGTATATTAAACTTTATCTTTTTCCAACAATTCCCTGACTTTTACTTCAATAATATAACCCTGCCTAAGATTTTTCATTCTGACCGTACAAAATTTGCTTCAAAAAAAGTATCGTCCGAAACGCCACTCAAAAATATTAATAATAATTAAATGGCTGTTTCGGCCGGATCGGACGAAACTCAGCGGCCGAAACGCCTACTAAGCCTTCCTGTGTAACCAAATGCGGCTAAATACCAGTATTTTACACGGAGCGACTGCTATCAGACAATGTGTTGCTGGGGAGTTTGTTGCGCCGTTTCTTCTTCACAGCATAAACACTCGGAAGCGGTGAAGGGTGGGCGCTTTTGGGGGCTTTCTTATGTAAATTTGACGTTCAAAAGAATTAAGAAATACTAGTCTATTTTGAATAAACGAGTTTTGAGTTTGAATGCTAATCTAGAATAGGTCAGACTTTTCAGACTTTCGGGCTTCTAACTATACGTAACTGCTGTAATAGGTATTCTTATAACACCCGGAACTAACGGTTAACACGCTCCGAAGCATGAAGTGGTCTCGATGTATAACGAAGCCCCCATCACACATAATCCTTAACAGACAACACATTATTACTTTTCTAATGACTCCAATCAATTCTAAATCGATGTACGACATAATGTCACCCGAAATCAATACCCTCGAATATGTTACGTATCATCCATCTATTAGAAGGACCCAAGTCACGATCGTTGGGTGATTTATATCCAAACTTGTCGTGTGCGCCCGTCCTTATAACATTTTCCATTTCGTATGTCTAGTGGGCGATTTTACGCGCCAGTGCACACGGTACTGTCTGCCGAGTGTCAGAAGAATCGAATATTGGTAG
Organism: Amphipyra tragopoginis; assembly: GCA_905220435.1. Classification (NCBI taxonomy): domain Eukaryota; kingdom Metazoa; phylum Arthropoda; class Insecta; order Lepidoptera; family Noctuidae; genus Amphipyra; species Amphipyra tragopoginis. The sequence goes on from HG992017.1 coordinate 5,334,421, forward strand.
GTACTGGGATTTTAAAAGAGGATTAAAATAATAGTGGTAGATGAACACCTCTATAGAGCATTCTAATTGTGCAACACTCGTAATCGCTATGGCTTTGATTTTGATTGGTCAACAATTTCCATAGCAACGTATGTATTAACAACTAGCTTTTGCCCGTGGCTTCGCTCACGTTAATTTAGAATTTGACCATTAACTCATAACACACTACTAAAGTTTCAATAATAACATAATTCAATCATGATTCGAAAGACACTTGGCGCCATCTATTAAATTTGTTATTGTTTTCCTCGGGAACAGTACATTTTTTCTTGATGAAAGGTACCCTATGTCCGTTTCTGTATACCTGACAACGTATATGCAAAATTTCAGGATGATCGGTTCAGTGGTTTAAGCGTGAAAAGGTAACAAACAAAAAAACTTACTTTCGCATTTATAATATTAGTTAGGATAGGACAGGATTAGGATATTAGTTAGGATACGACTTTTCTACAACTGTGTACCACGCAATGAATGTTTTTGACACATCAACTGTCATTATTGATGTTGGTTGGATACTGTTAGGTATGCGGACGAAGGACGAGTACAAGTAAAACGGACACTGGTTTCTCGGTGAATCTTACAATCGAAGGACACGGCGCGCGCGGGACTGTAGCGCACGCACACATACATATCTAACAGATACAATTGCCCTGCTGGTTGTTTTTTTTTAACTGAGCATCGGTCAAATCCGGGAGTATAAGGAATAGCAGAAAATGCTCAAAGGAGTTTTGGGGCCGATTTTGATGAAAACTAAAAATGTGTATCTAAAGAAACCATTTTCGTAACCAGGAATGGAAACCGTTGATTTAAAAAAACGCATCTTGTATTAATGTGCCATTCCATATTGTCTCTTATTAGGATGAAATTCTGGGAAGTAGGAAAGGTCGTTTGTTTTAGAAAATTCAATTTATTTTTTCTTACATTTAAGCCATAGCGATTACTTACGATTGTGTTGCGCAATCAGAATGCTGGTTTTAAAATAGCCCCATCTCTTTTATGATGTTAGAAAGTGATAGGTGTATTTTGAATCTGGGTTCACCTAACAACGGTTACGCACTGCATCCGATCCGAATCCGTGAAAATACGTTCCGAAGTAGCCATAGAACTATTTGTATGGTAGTTTACGCACTACATCCGGCATCCGTCATCCGATTTCTATCCGTAATCCGTGAGTCTCCAATTCGGAAGAAATATTGACGGACCGAAGTAGCCGTAGTAATGTTTGTATGAACGCTTTCGCACTACCTCGGATTCAAATCGGACGCCAAATGGATATGCCAAAGATGGCCCCTGAATTGTTTGAATTTGGATCAGAGTTCGGATAAGTGCGTAAGCGATATCCGAATTCGATCCGAGATTTTTACTCTAGATCGGTATTTTCACGGATTCGGATCGGAGGCAGTGCGTAATCGCTCTTACTGTTGGTTTTAACCATCTCTCGAAATGTCGCACTACAGAAGTTTAGACACTCGTTAAAAGCGCGTGTAACATCAAATTCCATACATCAAAAATACCCATTTCAAATTGCGCTTGACTCTTATTTTTTTCGGGGAAATAGAATAGAATTACACACACAGCACACACATTGAACACAGCTCTTACACAATATCATACAGCATGTAAGGGGATGACAAGGGGGGAACACCGTTATCACTCAAACCATGGGTAGTTGACGTGAACACAAAAACACAGGAACGAGTAAAAAAACAAAGTATACACGCGCGAGAAATGAACGGCGCGGCGGCGCTACCACGTCGCATACATGCACTCGCTAGCGAGACAGCTGACTGACTGGGGTAGCGAACTGTGCGGGGCCGTGCGTCGGGCCATGCGCCGAGTTCCCCGCGCCCCCTTCCGTAGCTTGTTGCCCCCGCACGTAGGGTGAAATGCTTTCGTAAAAAAATGAAAATTTTATAAAAAAAAAAGTTTGTTATTTTTCATTGATTTTACGTTCTATAAATGAAACCAAACCACTGGTTTCAAGGATAACGGCGTTTACCCTTACAGCCTGTATATTGAAGGGTTCAATGGCGGTCTTATCATTAGCGGGAAACAACGAATTAACAAGTTAAAATTGTCAATTAAAAGTTACCTTGCCACTAATTGATGTACTTGCTACAAGTATAACTTATTAAATATTCTTGCAAATGAGGAAAACATCTAAGGTAACAAAACTCTACCAAAAAAAGGAAAATCGCGCAAATGACGACGTGAAACTTTTGCGTGAGAATCAAACTCATACGCGGAGTTCAGACTACCCTATAATACAAAGTGTAACATAAATAACGCACAACCTCTTAAGGGGTCACTGTATTCATCATTATGAACAACTTTTACTACAAGACCAAACCTGAAATCGCAAAAAAAAAAACAGATGTTCCCTACATTTATGTTCGCATAACTCGTCTAAATGTAGGGAACAACAGTTTTTTTTTGCGATTGTCGTGATGGTCCCATAGTAAAAGTTGTTCATAGTGATGAGTACCTACAATCTCCCATTTTATTTTGACGAGTGTTTACAATTTCACCCCGTATATATGTATAGCTTTTATTTACTGCTAAATAAAAGCAATAAAATAGTTTATTGTAAACATATGTGTAACATATGTGTGTGTAGTAATAGTCAATCAATTTACAATTTACAACATAATAAATAAATGTTAGCCAGAAAAATAATATTAACCGGTATCGTCCCGCGTGACGACCCGGATCGTCAGTGCCATTGTTTATTTATTGTGTCTATAATTACAGTACTACACAGGTTAAGCAGGTATTAATTCATTTTTATATTTTTTGTGTAACGTATATCGTAGTCTGAACCTCGCTTAATACATTTCAACACCTACATTCCGAATAGACGACATCGAAAAACTCATTTCTAACTTTGTGACACTGAGACCCAACTCTAAGTGATGGCGAACATTTAATTATGTCACGGAATTGGGAAGAAAGGACGAATGGCTATGACATTACGCTTATGATCTAAAAGGGTAAGGAAAGTTATAACTAATGCCAGAGTACTTTGTATAGGACGTTCGTCTGATGACATATTTATGTCAACGGCTTGCTGTGGTATTTGAGAGTTAATATTGTAGTAATAATGCAATTTATGAGGCAGATAGATTGCACCCCATTTTAGATTAAAGTTCTCAAAAGGGCATTTGCGCGTTGGACCTATGTCCCCTGTATGCCTTCCAAAGGACCAGACATCTTCCGCACGGAAGATGAGCCGTGATTCTAAGAGATGCAGTTTATGAGAAAGATAAACAATTAAAATATCTTGATCTAGCACACGTGGGATGTGGACTCGGGGGATATTGCCCGTGGTCCACCTGTTCTGTCCACCTTTATGGAACACGGCCAAAATAATATCCCTTAGTCCACCTAGGTGGACAGAACCAGGTGGACCACGGGAAATAGCCCTCTACAACACGTAATGCGCATTGTACCTTCAATACGAGTACATACACCCAAAAATTATATTATCAGCCCGTACACGAGAGACTCATGGCTACTAAACAACCCCGCGGATCTTAGGATTTGCAAGGTTAAGCTGTGTTTGCCGCGGTCAGTCCGTGGATGGGTAACCGTTCGTTACACGTCGAGCTCCCTCCGTGCATCGGAGAGCATGTTAAGCTGTCGGTCCCAGGGGTCATGCGAATACCTATGACAGTCGTTACGAGTAGTCAGAAGCCCGGAAGTCTGACAACCGATCTAACCTTAGGATATCGGCATTGCCCAGTAACTGGGTTGCGGAGGTTTGATGGCAGTCGCTCCGTGTAACATAGTTGGGAATTTGTCCAACATAGTTGGGAAAAGGCTAGCCAGAGAATACATCCAGCACTGGGATGTTACGGAGGTGGTTTTATCGGAACCGAAGTCGGAGTCGGAGTTTTTAAATTTGGTTTGTCGGATTCGGAACCGGAGTCGGAGGCGGATTCGGCGGTGTTAGCAGAAGAGATATGTGTTAAGGACAGGCCTGGACAGGCCTAATAAAATAAAATAGTAAATACATAATTTAGTCAGCCTCTTTAATTTCAAGTAAAAATAATAAACCTGCATAATACAGGCGAAGACGATAAAAAAAATGCTTCGACCTCCTATTTAAACCTCCGATTTAAAAGTATCGGAGCCGAAGTCGGAACCGGAGGTGTAATATCAATCGGAAGTTCCGACTTATCGGAGTCGGAGTCGAAGCTTCGTAACACCCCTAACATCCAGTACTGACCATTTAGTTCTCCTCAAGTACTAAAGCCTATTTAACAGAACTGTACAAATCAAAATTTGAGTTTGCACTATAAACGAAGTTTCGTCAACATCGTGTCCGCGACTCTAAACTCAGTTACCGAGTTACGTGACACACGGCTTTTGGGGACGACAAGCCAATTCATTGGTGTCCTCACTGGAGGACTTACTGTTTCATATAAGTGGAGTTTTGTCAACTTGTGTTCGGACTCGTAACTCGATTAACGAGTTTGTGACACACTGCCTTTGTGGATGACAAACTGATTTGTCGGGTTTATTTAAGCGCAGTTTAGACGACGCTATATTGTAAGTCATATTGCGTCATAAGCTATAGCATGACGTTCACAATTTACGCTATAACGCAAGCCGGTTTACCATGTATAGCAAGTTTTTTGACGGCGATCCGTCGGGCGACGTACCGGGTAGAAGTGAGGCGGGGTGGGGCCCGAAGAATTGTACGATATAGCTCTGAGAATCGTTCAAGTTTATCGCGTGCAGAAAACCAGTACTTTATAGCATAGCGTTGTGTGAACGTATCAATATAACATGTATGCTGAGCGATATCGCTGTGCTATACAATATTTGTCATATGCGATACAGGATGTTAAATAATAGAGTGCGTTCCTTTTAACCCGTTAATCTTCATCATTCTTCTCTTGTGTCAGCACGAGCTATGCGAAAATAGCTCATGCTGTGGTGAAAAGATTAGCCAATCAGCAAGGTTGGTAGCGGGGCTGACTGCCCAGGGTGCGCCGGACGTACTGAAGTATCGTCACTCGTGGAGGCTCTTTTCATGCACCCCTATCTACATCATTAATACATTAAAATAAAAATATAAAAAAAACAAAAAAAAAGAGAAAATATATGCGAAAAAAAAACTATTTGGAATGGCCTGTTTAAGACCAAAGTAGTATCGTAGATAGGTTAACTGCGATGTTGCCGTATTTTCCAAATTGATATACAAGTGCGCATGTTCAGTAAGCGTTGCTTTTACGTATCATTCTGTTTTTTTCGATTTTTTTGGTTTTGGGTTTTTTTTGTAAGTTTGGACGCTATGTATTGCTGGTTAGCGGGAACGCCTTTCATTAGTTATTATTTATTATTTATTTATTTCCAAAAAACTTAAACTATTTTACAAATTGTTTGTAGCCGCACAACGAAAACCTCTCAGGGTTTATCTGTGTGCCGGCGAGCCGTTCAAATACATTTCACAAAAAACAGAAAAATTGTTAGTTGGTTACTACAATAATACATCAAACTAACCTAATAATGATGGAAACAATACATTAAGAGAAATTTTGTGTAAGGAAACGCTTTGATTTGTACTTGTAACTTTTCGAGCTCGTTTTGTATAACGTTTGCAGGTCTTCTGGAAGTTTATTAATAAAAAAAGGTACTAAATAATCCACAACCCTCATCCCGTACACATTATTAAATGTTGGTAGAGTATATTTATTTTTAAGTGGTATCGTTCTCAGAAAGTCAGGTCTGGTTCTTTCGGTTAGCAGGTCAGGTTAACATACTATATATTATAGCGTAGTCTAAGCTGCTTAAAGGTCACAGCTCATTAGAGTCGGCTGGCATCCTACCCGCATCGCCTCGCCTCGTGAGCTTAGTATTCTTTATACGAACTTGTATGGATGTGCGCTCACTACATCAGCTCCGTAGCGTCACCGGATCGCCTCGGGCGTATGCCATCCACCCGCGGACGACGAGTTGACCACTCGGTGACAATGACAACTGGCTGCTCGCATGCTTGCCTTGCGTTGCTGCGCATTGCCAACGCACAAGTCTCGAGTGAACCCCGCGCTGCCATCGACTGGACTCCTTTGATGACTTCTCTGGTTGACCACACGACGTTTACTGGTGATAACGCGGTGAACCACCGGATGACATTGAGTTTACGCCGAGCGACGAGGCGATGCGGGTCGGGTGCCAGGTGGCTCAAATAAGCTGTGACCTTAAGGTTAGTTTTATTAACGTTGTTGCACAGATTGGAAAGCGAGTTAATTCGATACAGCCTTTGTACGGTCTGATCGAACATGTTGAGGCATTAGATTCAACATGGTCAATAAAAGTCGAGTCCAAATTAGTGATCAATGCAATTTGCTTTGTCGTACTGTTTGCTTTTTTTGTAAGTCGCAGTAAAAAGGTTGATAAATGGAGCCGTACTGATTTTGATTTCATTAAAACTTTTTTTGCGAGTAAATGAAATGTACCGACAGGGAATTGGTTTTTGTTGTTCGAAATAAAACGTGGGAGAGTAATAATTATATTTTTAAGTTTTTTTATAGAATCATCATTATCATTCAGCCTAATGACGTCCACCGCTGGACATAGGCCTCACCCAAACAATGTTTGGGGTTTGCAATAATCGCCATGCTTGGCAGGCGGGTTGGCGATCGCAGTATGGTTGTTAAAGTACTCAGAGAACGCTGCTGCCCATCCTCTAGTGAATCTCTTAGTCGCCTTTTACGACACCCACGGAAAGAGATGGGGTAGTGCTATTCTTTACGTTCGGCACCACACGGACGATTGATGTTTTTATAGAATACATCTATCTATCTGTCTAGCCTTTTAACAACTACGTTGGGATCAGCTTCTAGTTTAATCAGATGCGGCTGAATACCAGTATTTTACACGGAACGACTGCCATCAGACTTCCGCAACCCGTTACTGGGCAATGCTGATATCCTTAGATTAGAACGGTTGTCAGACTTTCTGTCTTCTGAGTACCCGTAACGACTGTCATAGGTATTCGTGTAACAGCCGGGACCGACGGCTTAACGTGTTCTCCGAGACACGCATAGGTTTTGATGTGTAAAGAACGATCACCCATCCACGGACTGACCGCGGCAAGCGCAGCTTAACCTTGCAAATCGTATGGTCCGCGCGGTTGTTTCTTAGCCACGAGCCCTTCGAGTTTTTTATAAAAATACATAAAAGGAAATAATTGTACTTATGTGTTTTATGCTTATTTTTTTGTTAAAAAACAAGTTAACCTCCAGTTTAGTTAAATGTGCTTCTAGTAAAAGATAAATCAATTTTATTTATTCACTAGCTTTTGCCCGCAGCTTCGCTTGCGTGAAATTTTGAACCCGTTAAGTGACGATTTTCCATACAAACTTTCATCCCCTATTTAACTCCCTTAGGTGTTGAATTTCTTAAAATCCTTCCTTATTCCGTGTCTACATTATGAAGAGAACCTCTGAGCAAATTTTCAGCTTTCTAGGTCCAAGGATTTGGGCTGAGCGTTGATGAGTCAGTCAGTCACGACCTTCTTCTTTATTATATCTATGGTCACGACTTTTCTTTTATTTATAAAGATCGTTTATTCATCACAGTACATATCAATTTACATTTTTAAATATACCGGTAAAAAAAAAATGTAGCCCACCGACATCGGGAACAGGGTTCAAGCTGCCGGCAGTCAGGGCTCTAAAGAAAGGAACCTATTCACTATGCGTGCCGTGTCAAGGAGTACTGCTTTTTATATCGAGCCCTTGATCCAGCCACCCAACGAGAGCCAAATTAATGTAGGGCCAATTTAATAGATCACAAATGACATCTGTCAGTTTTAGCTTCATAGTGAGATGACCTGCTTAAAAACATCGATTAGAGTGAATGAATCGATACGGACTTCAAACATATGTAAATCGAATTCAGTACATAGGTAATCATTGCATTCGATTCTACTTATCAACTTTCGAGACCGCCATTGTACCCTTCACTAAATTATTTTGTATAAGAGCTATGTTACAATTTTGGTGTACAATAAAGTATATTCTATTCTATTCTATTCTATTCGTTTTTTTTGGGTAACACCCCTAGTGTTTAAAAAGAAAAAGGGTTCACTGACGCAACATTGTAACGACGTTCAGTTCTCTTTAGAACAATATTGTTTATTATGTTTAGAATGGTTTATTAGTGAAAGTAAATCGTTAAATTACTTTTTTTTGACATTATTACAATAAATATGTAATTTAAATAAGTTAAGCAGTTGTGCAGTTCGAACTTCGAAAAAATAAATAACAATTTACGCCCGCCGTTACAAGGTCACGTTGTTAAATTTTGATAGTGTCAAATGTGATCTATTAAATTGGCCCTATAGTAATAAATAAGTCAAATATTATTATCATTTCAAATTATACTCTCTCCTCTGTCATTTTTCTCAATTTGCTGTCTATTTTAAACAGCAATAGTTCACTCCATACACTTCTAACAAATTAAGGCTTCCTCAATGAAACAAATCCTTTAAACGAAGCTTAACCCTTTACAATTTAGTATTAATTAATCATCCAATTACAAGTTAGCAGTTTAAAATCTTTAACGAGCTGAGTACAGTTCAATTCAGCGGAAACAAGCGATTTGTGTCGCATTATACTGTCAAGTATTTTGTAGATTGTATCATTATTAACACCATACATACATATACAACACAATTTTTAGTATACACAAAAACCGAGACACCCCAACAAGATTTCAATCATAATATACCGGAGTATGTATTTGTTTCAATAAATCTCCAAGTTACACCTTAGTTTATGTTGTGTTAAGTTCCCCAGTAGAGTGTGAAATGTGTGAGATGTGCTATGCAGGGGTTGTCTAATACCCGCAATAGCGGCGGTAAGACCCGTAATGGAGGAGTGGCTGGAGAGGCGGCACGGCGCCCTCAGCTTCCGGCTGACGCAGGTGCTCTCGGGACATGGTTGTTTCGGGAAGTACCTGTGTCGCATAGGCCGGGAGCAGACGCCCGGATGTCACCACTGCGTCGACTGCCCCGAGGACACGGCGCTGCACACGCTGCAGGCGTGTCCTGCGTGGGCGACGCAGCGCCGCGAACTAGTCGCGGCAGTCGGTGGTGACCTCTCGCTTCCGGTCGTGGTTCTGTCCATGGTCGGGAGCGAGACTGCGTGGGAAGCCGTCGCCTCCTTTTGCGAGGAGGTGATGGCGACCAAGGAGGGAGCGGAGAGGGAGAGAGAGGCGACTGCCACTCTCCCTTCCCGCGCCAGACGCACCGGGCGCCGCCGGAGGGCGCGAGACGATCTCCGGCCACCCTAGTGTGTGGCCTGCGGGCGGCGGGTTAGGGGACCCGTCGCCCGACCAGTAACAGGCCCGAGAAGGCGGCGCGCCGTGTTCCACGCGCGCCTCTCAGGAGGACGTGGGGCAAAGGGGTAAAGCCCCACAGAAGGAGAGGTCCGCCAGGGGCTGGCGGACCGAGGCCTGCCGGGGTCGCGGTGCATGCAGCTGCGAATCCCGTGACCTTGGCCACAGGTCAGGAGAAGGAACACCGTGGGTTTTTAGCCGGTAAGAGTCCGGCATAACCCTTTGCCTTCCCCGGGCGGAGGGTATCCATGAGGATTTTCCCACGAGAAAAAAAAAAAAAAAAAGGGGTTGTCTAATACACGGAAACTGACCGAGCGGACCGTCTCAAGCCTCAAGGTGTATATTCTTGTCCACCGCTATGCGTAGAAATCTATTGAAAAAAAAAACAGAAATGAAAAAAAATGCAAGATTTAACGTGGTATAAAAACTATGCCAATCGATTCTCCTAGTGATTCTGAACAAACTAGTTTCAGGTTTAGTGTATACTAAAACTAAACTTGTATAAACTCGCACCTTTTTCCTATGGGGGTAGGCAGAAACTGTAGAACGCCATATGCTACCATCCTTACATACTCCTTTCGCTTCTTCCACGTTCATACATCTTGTCATACACTTACGCCTGTTGAGAGTACAACGCACCTATCTTTTATTAAGAACATCACCAATAACGTCGATGTATGTCCATCTAGGGTGTCCTCTACTGACGTTTTCACTGACACGGCCTTTTAAATTCCTTTTATTAATTACCATTCACTTATCTTTCAACATGTCCTAACCACATTATGCATACTCCTTTCAATTTTTATTAACATCAGTTAGGAATCATCCTAACTGATGTTAATAATATTGAAAAGAGTATGATGAGATCTTAGAATATATTATTCTAAGGATGAGATGTTATTGAATAAACCAAAAATTCGAACTTTTGAACCGTAAAAAATTGCACCGACATTCTCAGGGATAAAAAGTTTGGAAATGACCTTGCCCACGCCCCTATTCGATTTGATCTACACTTCCAGGGACACCCTGTGTACACCTCTGCCCAATCCTTCGGGGAATTCAGGCGTGATGTTATGATATGTAACTTGCTGAAATGGATCCTCTCTGTCTAATGTTATATTAAAGAGGAGTATATTTACCAACACAAGCTAGAAAAAACTGTACTTAGTTAGGAATTATGTTCTAAAAAACTAAAATAAAATACTTGAACTTTCAAGAATAACACAAATTCAGTTTGCCCCAGACCGTAAAAGCTTTGAGGAGTATGCTTTGTAAGTCAGTGATGCGAAATGCAGCAGTTTTTTTAACTGACGTCACAAGGCAGAGAGGAAGAGAGGCAGCGAGCGAGAGAGATAGCCGTCCATTATCATGAGCTACTGGGCATTTTTCTCGAGAACCTAAATATTTGAGACAAAGGCGGCTAATACCGACACATCTGCAAATCAAATCACAACTACAAACTATAGTTGGACTTATAATTCGATTTTAACTTGACAAGTTAAAGCAAAATAATGTTACCATACCATGCAGTAAACGATTTTGCGTAAAGAACGAATGAGAAAAATAGTTCAATTGAAATAAACCTCTCTAAAAATTCGTTTCCATTATACTATGAGTAAAGGAGGAAGTTTATTTATGTTAAAAATAATAAAATGAAATAATTTACATTATTCCTATGGTGTAAGATGATCCGAAAAAAGTTCAAACGTAAAACGTCAAAACAGTATTTACTTGTAGTTATGACTATTTTTAAGAGTGATATATCGTTCTTGATCGTCAAGTTATTAAATTCAATAAAAAGTTTGCATACAAGTACATAATTAAGTTCATTCCTTTTTTCACATCACTATTTTTTTCGTGTAAAATTTTTATCCCTCCAACTGTCAAGTTACTGCAACGAAATAAAAGTCCAACTATATGCAACTACCAAATGCAACTTGAAGGCAGTTAAGATGCAGCCAATGCAACTGCGTGACAGCTGCCGACTGGATGTGCAGCCCACTTTTTTATGGCTTCTTCCGCTCTCGGCAAAGCGGAAGAGAGTGTCAGACTGTTACTGACTAAAACCCATCCGTGTTCCTCCTAATGCCCTTTGCGTTCCAGGGCCGCGGTAACTCTTTCGAACAAATTCCGCAACCCTGGCAGGATGTGCGTGCAGCCCACTTACAGTTATGATAACGAATATGAAACAAAATATCACCAAAAGTCGATATTAACCGCAGAATAAAGAAAGAATTCGATTAAAAAGGCCATCTGACATTACCCAACCAAACATCACATCACAACATCCATAGCGGTCAAGCGGTCAAACAGGGCTGTACGCTTGACGTGTCATAGAATGTTAAGTACAAAACGGTGACAAAGGGTGCATCCTACCCCTGTGATTAATTAAAAGGATTTATTGCTCGAATGTGAGAGTAAATGCCTGGTAAAAGGGACGCTTACAAGGACTTGCACTAACCAGTAGGCTTGCCATAACTTTCAAGGACCAATACGGGACGTTTCAAACAGATAAAATAAAAAAACTCGAAATCAAGGTTTTTATTAGAATAATAAATAGTAGATACTTATATAACAATCATCTTCCTAGCCTTTGCCCAACTATGTTGGGGTCGGCTTCCAGTCGAACCGGATGCAGCTGAATATCAGTATTTTACATGGAGCGACTGCCTATCAGACCTCCACAACCCAGTAACTGGGTAATACGATACTCTTGGTAAGACTGGTTGTCAGACTTTCTGGCTTCTGACCAACAGTAACGACTGTCAAAGATCTACAAATGACAGCCGGGACCAACGGCTTTACGTGCTTTCCGAGGCACGGAGGAAACTCGCTATGGTAAATGGTCACCCATCCACAGACCAACCTCGGTAAGCGTGGCTTAACCCGGAAGATCGGTCTATGCGGCTGTAATTATTTAGCCACGAGCTCTTCTATCATAATATAACAATGTTTAACTTAAATTAACATGTTTATTTTTTTTGCTCACCCACTCTCCTCTCAAATGCGTGCACGCGCGCGTCTGCCGCGCTGCGGCGCTGGCGCGGCCCTCCCGCGCCACGCAAGCCCAGTTCGGGCCATTCCCGATCTTTGTCGAAATTAGTGTAATACGCGACAAATACGGTGACAGTCCCATATGTACGGGATGTATGGCAACCCTACTTATTGGTAATGTCCTTTATAAAGAACAGGTGTGTCAAAGTGTGCGTGTGTAAATATTTGCATAAATGTGGAAGGAGCGAGAGTAAGGTGGAAGGACGTGCATGTAATGTGCAAATTGCTGTTTCGTGTTGTAATTATTGCTATGGATGAAATGCGTGTTCAAATACAGTACGTAACACAACGAAGAACAAATCTTGAAACTAGTTGATGAATAGGATAAGTATAATCGTATAGTTTTTGTCGCTATCAACCCTTTCCATTTGTTTTTATTTCTCTTAAATTTCATGAAAAATATTTTATCTAACTTGCTAAGTTTGCTTGAAATGGTGCAGTTGATCTTACAGAATGATGTAAATTATGTTAACCACCCACAAAAAAAGAAGGCGCAAATTTGAGAGAAATAAATATTTGTGGAAAGCCTAGATAGTGAAAAAATTGTACGATTGTATTATACTTAACCTACCCGTTAACCAGTTTAAAGGTTTTATCTTCGTGGTGTTACGTACTGTTTTCCTTAGCCCTCGCTCAGTTGCTGGATGTAGATTGGCATCTCTTTAAAATAAGAAGAAAATGTGCCCTTTCTCTTCAACTAATGCCTTTCCTCTTATGGAAAGAAAGCATGTTGCATGTCTTTTGCTGAGAACAGATTGATTTTATAGTTAAAATAATATAATAATGTACGCTAGATATAAATAAGCATGATAGCCGAGCGGTTGAATGCTTGCATTGCATGCAGGAGGGACTGAGTACGAACCTGACCCGCACCTCTGACTTTTCGAATTCATGTGTGGATCAGAATATACAGGGTGTTAACGAATTCATGTAATTCCTTAAAACCACATGATCTACTACTGATGTAGATACTTACGCCCCACACGGGATTTAGCTTGATTAAAAATAAAAAAAGGAAATTATTATTTTTTCATGCGGCTTTGTTACCGATCGTATCTAAATCACCTAATAAGGATTCAGTAAAACACAAGAAATTATTTTTTTGCAAAAAAAAATGTTTTATTTGTGTGAACATTTCGATGCCACGCATAAATTAATGAAAGCACGGCGACACGGCTGGCAGGCACGACTAACGCGATATCGCTCTTTGCAGTCAGATAACTCAGGGCTCTAAAATGACTCAGAAATAGAAAACCAAGATTTTTTTTTGAATTTTTTTTTAGTTGTTTTTCAAAAATTCCCATTTCGGATTAATCTATGTCACTAGTAGATCACGTGGTTTGAAGGAATTACACGAATTCGTTAACACCCTCTATAATGTTAACGCAAGTGATATATCACTTGCGTTAACGGAGAAACCAGCACCCCAGACAGGGTACCAACCAAATAGTTCTTGATGGTGTGTGAAGTCGACCAATACGCACCAGGTCATCGTGCTGAACTAAGGCCTATCCCCTTCTCATTCTGAGAAGAGGCCCGCGTCCAGAAAAGTCCTAAGAATAAGATCAAGGCCAAACTTTCCAGGAATTGTTGGAAACCACCTTATTCCATCTTAGTTAACCCTTTTCATTGTACCAACCCCTGCTTAATAGAATAAATCAACCAAATTGTTCCCTTGGAATCCATAAACAAGCCACTTGTAAAACTTTGAAGATTGACTAGACTTGCCTAATTCAATTACACGATTATATTTGAATTAATCAATTAGATCGTTCGAGAAAGTTCTACGTTAAAGATCAGTTGAAGTATCCAAATTCCGAGGATGCGAAGTATTGAAGTATCCAAATTAGAAGAGAATTGGAAAGTATAAGGGATTTAACACACTCTTTGGACATCACGGCTCATCTTCCATGCGGAAGACGTCCGGTCCTTTGGAAGGCATACACGGGGACACACGTCCAACGCGCAGAGGCCCCTTTGAGAACTTTAATCTAAAATGGGGTGGGGCATCAACCGGGGACTATCCACAGCTGCACTATTGGAGTACAGTCATGGACCGTCCCAGGTGGGTACAAAACTATTGTGAAAAATGGTAAAAATAAAACTGGTCTATGGGATGGGGTGTTAAATGGACTATTTAACTTCTATTGCCGGAAGAAAACGGCGTCTGCCTTTCAACATTTAAAATTGAAACCTGTTGGCAGACGGTGACTCGCCAGCTCACTAGCTGGGCCCCCTGAAAAGCCACCAGTACATAGGCGAAGGGGGCAACAGACGTGTGAGCGGCTAGAGGTGTAGAGAGGTGTAACACACTTATTATTAGCATTAATTCGCTTTTCATTAATAGAAAATGGGCGTTTTGAATGACGCTTTCAACGTTTCTCATTGATTCAGCGTTCGTTTACTAAAATACGCATGCTATAGAATGCTTTGACAGGTAAATGCACACGATTTCACAGTCGGTGCAGTGCATCTAAATCTATTCTTCATTTTTGCGAATTGATTGCTGATTAATCTAATAAGTCCCTAAGTTGATTTTAGAAGTAGATAAGGCATAAATTATTGGTTACGAGTTATAACATTGATCATCATCATCATCATTCAGCCGAAAGAAGTCCACTGCTGGACACAGGCCTTCCGCCAAAAGGTGGGGTTTGCTGTGATCACCACGCTTGGCAGGCGGGTTGGCGATCGCATTATGGTTGTTAAAGTACTCTGAGAATGCTGCTGCCCATCCTCTAGACTCTAGAGAATCCCTTAGTCGCCTTTTACGACACCCACGGGAAGAGATGGGGTAGTGTTATTCTTTAAGTCAAATAATACATTCTAACAGTAATAGGGGATCATAAGCTTTAGGGCAAAATGGCATACGTCCACGGACCACGGCATCTTCTGAACATCACTATGAATTTGTATTAAATACATTAAAATATATTACGTGTAAGTTGTTTATTTAATAGACTTTAAATATTGAATAGTTTGCACATAACGATTTCAGATGATAATATTTTCTTGTTTCATTCATTTTTCAGTAGTTGGGTTTTAGTTTTTGAACTTACTTTTTATTTAAATTATTTTGGAATTAAAAATATATATATTTGAAATGTGCTAGTTAAGCTCTTTCATTTAATACCAAACACGGCTTCATTAAAAAACATATATTTTTACTTCACGATTTTATGTACGCACGGCTACAGATCAAGCTATACATTTCCAGTATAAGCTGATCTCGCATTGTATAGGATTTCCTTACAATGAGAGGTCCGTGTAAACTGGAAATGTATAGCTTGATGTGTAGCCGTGTGTACTCTAAGGGGCGCCATATTCAATTTAATGTGACGTCACATAGCCTATAACCAGCGGACGATTAAGACGCTTCCAACGATACCTCATTTGTCAAATTATGATAAGTAGTTTGGAAGTTAGTAGGGAACAGATGAACATACATACATACCCACATACATACTGGTCAAAATCATATACGCTCCTTTTTGCTTCGCCGTAGTCGGGTAAAAAGATACATACAATGTTTTGTTGCAGTTACGTAACCTTTTAAACTCTTAAAGTATTTAACCTGCTCAAAGTTTAAACCAGCAGCCAATTAACCGTTAAGTTGATTGAATTAAATATTTAAAAGTTACCAATCAGTAATTGTTTGTGTATCGGGTAGTATCGACCTTTGCACTGGTTTAAAATAATTAAATTTAAATCTGTAAATAATTAAATTGTGTGAGGAAGCTTTAAGAGATAAACTTTTAATCCACAACTTAATTATTTTGTTGATTTTATCAGCTTTTTGTTTGAACTGTTCATTTTAATTTAGGTAAATTAAATACAAACGCAGAGATATAAAGAGAATTCTTTAGTACAAGGGTTAATTGTATCTTTTCTGACCCTTTTAGTATCATATTTTGTTCATTAAAATTTATTTGGTATCCAACATTCGTACAATGTTACAAAATAATACAAATAAAGTGAAGTTCATAAGTTAAGAGATATTTTTTTGTGTCGATTTTTGACGCACTTTCGTCTACGTAGGAATTTCATCATTAATACCATCATCTAACAACTGGTCTAACCTTAGGATATCGGCATTACCCAATAACTGGGTGGCGAAGATCTGATGGCAGTTGCTCTGTATAAAATACTGGTGTTCAGCCGCGTTTGGTTAGACTAGAAGCTAAACCCAATATAGTTGGGAAAAGGCTAGGCAAGAACGAACGAACCATCATCATATGGGCTCATAAACGTCCAATGCCGAACATAGGCTTCCCAATGACCGCTTAATGAACGGTCATAGATGAAATCGCCATAATCACCACGTTTGGCAGATCGATTGGTGATAGCAGTATATCGATATTAGCAGACAGGAGTTCGCTATTGTCTGTCCTTTTGATGCTACCCGTTCGTGTTGACAAAACCCCTTAGTCACCTTTTAACATCTTGTATCCTCTTTATTTTAAAAGACGATAATCAGCAAGCGTAACTTACCCAGTGTGACATAATTTTGTCGTTGCATTATATCGCGACGGTAAAATTATGTCGCGCGGCGCACATTAGCTCGGCTCATGTATACTAACAATTCTTGGGAAAGTACAAACACAATACTTGCACTTTCCAAAGAACATACGCTATTGTAATTTTATAAGAATTAATAATTCTATATCTGATACTAATAGTATCAGAGTTTTAGCCACCACAAGTGACATACTTAGAGTCTCAAGTACTGTAATTATAGACACAATAGATAAACAATGGCACTGACGAACCGGTTCGTGCCGTCCTTTGCACCCTGGGCAATCAGCCTCGTTGCCAACCTTTCTGACTGGCTAATCTTTTCACCACAGCATGAGCTATTCTCGTATACCTCGTACTGACACGAGAGAATAAGATCAGAGTGTTAGATAATGTACGCGTACCTTAGGACCAAATAGACACAAAGGACCAAAACACACAAAGGACCAAAAACTAAACAAAACGGTCAAATAAAAGTATCCATCTACACTCCTAAGTTACAAACTTGTATCGTGTTAGATAGCCAATAGCCATAAGTTTGGCAACATGTTTTGTTCCAGTTTCAATTTCAAGTCAGTTCGAGGCGCAGATGTGCCAAGTCTTGGCAACTCGGCCGTGCTTCTGAAAAAGTCTCCACGTCTTCGAGTTTGAGACTTGGCCTGATTTGAGACTTTTCGTAGCGTTATTAAAGATTTTACGCTGATCGCTGGATTTATGGTGTTTGGAAGTTTGGAAATATGGCGTAGGTTGTACCTACCTACCTTACCTTTGTTCTTACACTGAAAAAAGTTTTTGTTAAACAAGTTAAGTAACACAATATTACGATATTACCTACATGAAAAAACGTGAAAGTTGCGGTTTAATTTATATAATATTTAAATAATATAATATTAGTAGAATACGAGTTTTGCTCACCCTGGGATTTTTCTACAAAACGTTACCATAATAAGAGTATCTAATAGTTTTTTAAAACAAAACATATATACATGGATAATATAGCTATTTTACGGTATTTGATGATGTCGTTGACGTTTTTTTAATAGCAGTTTCCTTACGACTAAAATTTAAGAAATGACGGCTACGTCAGGATTCATATTTCGTTCAACAGAGTACATTTATTATACTCTTAATCTCACATTATCCACAAGATATTAAAACCGTGACTGATACAAAAACGCAACCACAAGAAAAAGGAACAATACACTCAGAGCCCTAATACCGGCAGCGAATAATCCGGAGATTTCGCAACAGCGGCGAATTCCGAATAAATTAGACACATTTGATATATGGTCCATTGTTTCGGGTTTCTGACTGTCTCGGCCCGAATACGATAGAGATTACCCACCATGAGATATTATGGGGTTTGAAGATGTGATTATGTAATTTGTTCTCTATTCTCGGTTTTTGGCGAAATTTTTAAGATGTGTTGCTTGTTTTATGCTACACGGCTTTGCCAACGGAAACAAGGTTACTGCTCATCACTCGCGCTCAATAGCGTGATAGTTTGTACCCTATAACCTGATCCGCTCTTTAACGGATGTGCCTGCCAAATTTCAACTGTATCCTTCCAGTAGTAATGGCGTGAAGCTCAAACATACAAGCAGACAAACAGACAAAAATTCTAAAAACGTAATTTGGGATAAGTACCTATCGTTCCTAGGTGAGTTACAAATACTGTTTTCCAAAAATATTAAAATATTTTAGCATCGTTACGATTTTATTCTATGTATCGATAAATAGCATAAAGGTAGTTCGTAGCCGACTGCATACAGCAGTAGCAGACGATTGCTGTATGCAGTCATGATTTCGAACCCAACAGCAGATGGCTGCAGTAGACGACACGTCGTATTCCAGTTAGTTCTGAATGTTCCGTGAGACAAGATGTGTGACCTGTTTGGGATTAGCGATCGCGATTTACTTTCGTATCTTTTGTTTTTGTTAGATGCATCGTACAGTGCAGGATATTGGGCCACCTGGTTTATCAGTTTTTCTTCCTCGGAATTGGAAAAACACATTTTTTGAGAAAGATTCAACGTGTCGTCGCTCCAGCGTCGGTGGCACTACTGATCTGCGTTCGGACGACACGTCGTCTGCGGTCGTACGACGTGACGTGGAGTTGAGCGACGTGTCGGTAGCTGCGGAAGGTCATCATCTGCCTAGCCTTTTCCCAACTATGTTGGGGTCGGCTTCCAGTCGAACCGGATGCAGCTGAATATCAGTATTTTACATGGAGCGACTGCCTATCAGACCTCCACAACCCAGTAACTGGGTAATACGATACTCTTGGTAAGACTGGTTGTCAGACTTTCTGGCTTCTGACCAACAGTAACGACTGTCAAGGATCTACAAATGACAGCCGGGACCAACGGCTTTACGTGCTTTCCGAGGCACGGAGGAAACTCGCTATGGTAAATGGTCACCCATCCACAGACCAACCTCGGCAAGCGTGGCTTAACCCGGAAGATCGGTCTATGCGGCTATAATTATTTAGCCACGAGCTCCTCACTAGCTGCGGAAGGTATTTCATAGAATTACATGCAAACTAGTAGTGTCATAGCGACACGTCATATGCTGCTGCTGTATGCAGTTGGCTACCAACTCGTATCTTTATGCTGTCCCACTGCAGGGCACGAGCAGAGAATGAGAAAGGTTTAAGCGTTAATACACCACACTGGCGTGGCGTGGCGACTACACGCACTATTGACACGGTTTTGGAACCCTCTCAGCCGTACAGGTTCCTTTACAATGTCTTCCTTCACTGTTAACGCAAGTGCTTATCAAACTCATCGAAGTTAAATGTCGGAATCGAACTCGGACTTTCCAACACCATTGTTAAACTAAATACAAACTCACGCTTGTATTCCCCGAAGGGTTGGCAGAGGTGTATAGTACACCCACATTTCGCCGTTTATATTTACGTCCCATGTAATAGGGGGCGAGCCTATTGCCATCGACCGGGCACAAATCCTGACGGGCTGCTACTGAGAAATTTCACACGGAAAAACCCAGTGACACTTTGCCCGACCTGGGTATCGAACCCAGGACCTCACGCTCAGCAGTCGCGCTTGCGACCGCTAGACCAACGAGGCAGTCCTAGACTAGACCATTGTTAATAAATAAAATTAATAAATATTAGCCTGTAATTGTCTCACTGCAGGGCAAAGGCCTCTTCTTATAGACGTATTCCACATTGGGCACCCGCTTTTACGGCACCCAAGTTAATGGCACCTGAGGTATTCCATATTCGGCACCTATCGGTATTTTTCGCAGGTGCCATTAGTGGAACAGTTTATTATTTAAAATTTTATTCCACTTTCGGCACCTACGAACCAGTAGGTACTAGTGATGGGACGTTTACTTTTTATAGGACGTTAAAATTAAAAATTCGATTAAAATCAGTAGAGTTTAATAAAATGATAAAAATATAACTTCTTTATGTATTTTATCGGTTTCCAATCACATAATTGCAAAATCAGCCTTGAGTTACAATAGTTTTTTTTTTTTAATGTTTTGAGGCTTTTTATCAAACATGATCATGCCAGCCTCATCGTACACAATACAATTTAAAAACAAATACTTTTTAGGTTTACATACAATTATTTCTCTTCTTGATCAACTTTGTTATTAAAATTCAACTGTCTTTATTTATTAAAACTACCAGGAAAGCAGAAATGATCTGGAACTAAGTGCTTAAGCGACTTTACTACTTAGCTTAATAATGCTAAAATTATAAGTTTTGAAATTGATCCATTGTTGTTTTGAAAAGTACCAGGGTGACAGCCTTAACGATGTCACTAAGATGTGCACCAATGATTAAACACAAAAAGGAATATAAAGTATTCCTTATTATTCACTATATCGATAGAAGTCTTAAAACTGGCCTATATCTTACCTATAACTGTCACTTAGTGATATCGTTTAAGCGCCTATTTTCTGTTCATTTCTGTCGCCTTGGTACTTTTCAAAACAACAAATGATGCAATTTCAAAACCTGTATTTTTACCATTATTGAGCTATGTATGTTAAGTCGCTTAAGCACCTAGTTCCAGTTCATTTCTGCTTTCCTGGTAGTTTTAATAAATAAAGACAGTTGAATTTTAATTACAAAGTTGATCAAGAAGAGAAATAATTGTATCTAAACCTAAAAAGTATTTGTTTTTAAAGTGTATTGTGTACGATGAGGCTGGCATGATCATGTTTGATAAAAAGCCTCAAAAAATTAAAAAAAAAACTATTGTAACTCAAGGCTGATTTTGCAATATGTGTGATTAAGGAAACCGATTGTGATATTAAAATACATAAAGAAGTTATATTTTTATCATTTTATTAAACTCTACTGATTTTAATCGAATTTTTAATTTTAACGTCCTATAAAAAGTAAACGTCCCATCACTAGTACCTACTGGTTCGTAGGTGCCGAAAGTGGAATAAAATTTTAAATAATAAACTGTTCCACTAATGGCACCTGCGAAAAATACCGATAGGTGCCGAATATGGAATACCTCAGGTGCCATTAACTTGGGTGCCGTAAAAGCGGGTGCCCAATGTGGAATACGTCTTCTTATACACAGAAGGAACGAGCAATGACCAACACGCTCGCTCACTGCATGTTTGCGATTTCAGTCCATTAAGTCTAGGTTCCCTTACGATGTTTTCTTAGATTACTTAAGAAAGTACATATGACATTGAAAAAGTCACATTGGTAAATGTCTGGGTTTGAACCCGCAACCCGGTGCTTAACAAGCGGATCTGTAACCTCCGGGCAACCACGATATATTTATCTATGTTAACTAAATATTGAAAATAAATTGACTATAATTCTACTTCCCCTGTACACTTTATAATTATGCAATATTTGCTCCGTCTTACCTCCAAATATCATAACCAAGTCATGAACAACTACTGTTCGAACAGCTACGTATACCTGGTAATTAAGACAGCAACAATTTACAGGTACTGGCAGGTATACCATTAGTTACACCATGGTTATTTATATCCTTGTGTCGAGTATACTTGCGCGGGAAGCTATGCAGCTGGTGCTAATTTTCTGTTTTCCTGAAAGACTATCAATTAATCAAAATCAAGTATCAATTAATGTTCCACTCAAAGGTGAGTTAGGAATATACCATAATACAATGGGGTATTTGACTGAAAAAAACTAATTAGTCCGTCAGTTAGATTATCAAAAAATATTTGACCCGTATTTTTTCATTTTGACGTAAACCAAAATTGACGATGATACGACACTTTTAAATTTGGCAAAACGTCACAAGCAAGTACAATTTTTACTTGCTTCTGACGTCACAAGCCCCCACTGTCGAGTTTTGATGCGATGAATGAATTTCCTACAAGTGTTGTCAGTAGCTGGTAACACTGGGCAAAGTTGATAAAAGAAGGTAGGTCGTATTACGTTTTTTCCAATATTTCCCGAAAAATATACAATCAATACTTAAAACTGTGTAAACATTCAAAGTAGCAACAAAACAATTTCGATGATAATACTTGGTTGTAAATTATTGTGTGGATAATTCCGTCGTCGGATGAAATATAGGGCTCGTGTTTCAATTTGATATATAGGCTTTTGTTGACAGAGTATACTTAGAGATATTGTATCTAGATGGGCAGAAAGGAAGAAGAAAGGTTTATTTTAACCGACACAGTGTCGCTCGTAAGGATCTAAAGTCTGGGAAGTAGTGTTAAATGGCAAACTAAAATTAGATAATGTAAGACGCCACTGACGTGCGGTGAAGGAGAACATCGTGACTGGTGTTTTTGTATTTGGTAGAGACTTTCTAGGTTAACAAGATTATGCAATAAAACGACTTTTGTAAAGTGTCCATTACTAGGGGCCCAATTCTCGTAAAATAAATCTTGAAAAATCACAACCGAACCAAGGCCGAACCGTTCATTCAGACAGTTCTCAATTTCAAAAGCTGTCTTATTGTTTGACACAAAAAACAAAATCAATCATTTTGAAAGTTTTCGAAAACAAAAACTGACTGACGGTTGTGGTTCGATTGCGTTTGGCAACAATTTATTTTAGGAGAATTAGGCCCTAGGTTTTGAAGTAGGACTGAGCAATCGTGGTCATCAATGCTCGTTCCTTCTCTGTATGAGAAGAGGCTTGCCCAGCAGTGGGACAGTTACAGTCAATTTTTTGAATGCCTATTTACCAATTCCAGCCTCTCGTGTTGCTCTCAACCCGAACATCGAGGTAATAGAGTTAGAATTGAGGTAAAAGTTTTTGCATCAAAGCTTACGATAAACTTAAACGCTAACAAAATACGCGACGCTAAAATAGCTCTTCCAAAATTTTCGGCGCGTTAACCTTCTATTTCTACGTACAATATTAACTCAGTTACTTTGACAACTTTTTCAATCTCTCATATAAAGTAAACATCACATTTTTACACGCCCTAACGCGGATCTCACGCTACCATGCACCACACTCTGGTGCGCGGGGCGACAAATCCACACACGCGGCGACGAAGGCGCAGATCTGCACCATCATGCGTTTTTATCTGCGTCTCCGTGCGGGGCCGCAGATTTCGAAAATAAACCTGTCGACGTCACTTTCAATCGTGGACACGTACATTATTCGCAAAAATCTGCGCGTTACTGCAGATCCCAGTGTGCCATACCTTGCAGGACGTCATGCGCCACCGCGCGTTTTCGCGTGATCTGTGCGCGGTCTGCAACCACGCGCGTGGGTGCGTTGTCAGTGTGTTGCACTATGCGTGTTTTATATGAAAACTGAAGTACCTACGGTCAACGATAAAAAACGCAGCCTCGCGTACCGGAGCGTGGTGCGTATGTAGTGTGTGACTTGGAACCGAGCTCCTAGTGGTTGACCTTTTGAAAGCACCAGGGATCTGGTCTACTTGAAATAAAAACTATTTGACTTTGACCTTGACCTTGATCCGCCTAAGTTCTAAGGTAGGGCAGAAACGACTGACAATCTGTGAACGATTATTCGGCTAAAATATGGATACTCTGTACAGTCCGCCTGGCTAGCTACCACCGTCACATTAAAGTCCAGTGCCAAGCAGTTTACTGTGTTCCATCGTATGTATGTGAGAGCCAGAGAAGAATCCCTCTTTAACTCTGTTACTTGGATTCGTGTGCTCCATCTTGGACCCTGTCGCGCTTACCATCAGGTGCTACTAGGGTTAAACACGATTCCGGCCACCCTAGTGTGTGGCCTGCGGGCGACGGGATAGGGGACCCGTCGCCCGACCAGTAACAGGCCCGAGAAGGCGGCGCGCATGTGTTCCGTGCGCGCCTCTCAGGAGGACGAGGGGCAAGGCCCCACAGAGGAAGAGGTCCGCCAGGGGCTGGCGGACCGAGGCCTGCCGGGGTTGCGGTGCATGCAGCTGCGAATCCCGTGACCCCGGCCAAGGGTCAGGAGTAGGAACACCGTGGGTTTTTAGCCGGTAAGAGTCCGGCATAACCCTTCGCCTTCCCCAGGCGAAGGGTATCCATGAGGATTTTCCCACGATAAAAAAAAAAAAAAAAAAGGTTTAAACACGATCAAGTCAAAAAATAATAATAAAATATGGGATATTGATTCAGCAGTAATTGTGCCGATAGTCGTTACGGCCAATAGTTTAATAGCCAAGAGCCTGGACCAACATCTAAAGAGGCTCTCGTTGGGCGGCTGAATCAAGGGCCTGATACGAGGCCGTCAGTGCAAAAGTGGCCTAAGCCAAATTTTTTCGTATGAGAGTTATGTGCGGTAAACGATTTCAAACATGCTAATAAAATAAAAAAAACAATGTGTCAAACTAGATTTAACCTGTGTAGTACTGTAATTATAGAAACAAAAGATAAACAATGGCGGCCGTACCGTTTTCGGTACACTTGGCCGCATAAGGTTAAGCCATTTTTAGGGTTCCGTACCGAAAGGGTAAAACGGGACCCTATTACTAAGACTCCGCTCCCCGTCCGTCTGTCACCAGGCTGTATCTCATGAACCGTGATAGTTAGACAGTTGACATTTTCACAGATGATGCATTTCTGTTGCCGCTATAACAACAAATACTAAAAAAATGTTACGGAACCCTTCGTGCGCGAGTCCGACTGGCACTTGGCAGGTTTTGAATTGAAATTAGCATGTTTGATATTATTTACCGCACATCACTCTTATACGAGGGAATGTGGCATTATGCCACTTTTGCGCTGGCGGCCAAAGCGGTACTTCTGAACACGGCGCGCATTGTTAGGAAGTTCCTCTCTCTGAGGCCCTGACCGCCAGTAGCTTGGACCCTGTTCCCGATGCCGGTGGGCATATATTTGTAACGTTTTTTTTTTCTACAGAAATATTTAAAAATATTTATTTGTATTTTAAATAAATAAAACTTTATATAAACATGACATTTACCCGAATCTAAATCAACAATGCGATGTTTTAAACCTCAACAAATATAATTTACGTACTGCCACCTAAACGAGTAATTTTTGAACATTCCAAGCACTTAAGACTCCTTTATCAGACCTTTTCGATTCACCCACAAAGGGTCCCGGTCTCCGGACGAACAGAAATTATTTCCCCAATAGAATTTTCTCACATTCAATGAAAGAAAGCGCTAAGGGATTCATAGCCACTGGTTTTTCTGAAAAAGTTACTCAAACGGATGGTATTCAACGACGAGCTACACGCTTGGACGAGCACTATCTATAGGCTTGTGTGTGACATATTTGCGTTTAGTTCGAAAATTTTCATTTGGAATGTTGCATAATATTTGCCTCTCAACGATGCATTCCTTATTTAAATGTAGACATAAAAATGGCCGTCCATTCTTTGTTTAAATGTAGAAATCGAAATGGCCGTGCATTATTTATTCAGATGTACAAATCAAAGATGGCGGAATAACGAAACCAAATTTTTATGAAAATTATACACATGCATTTTGTTTTAGTTTAAAAATTACCTTAATATTGTTCCACAATATTCATAATTTTATAACGTCGCTTAAGTTCTAACACCACGTAACTCAAAACAGTAAACTTTTCAGGAGAACAAAAAATTTATCCAGCTTTATGGAGAATATATGGTTTCGTGGAGCGTATACTCGCTGTGTTTTGAAATAACGCGTTGCTATTGAGTCTGACCGCTAATTTTAATTAGTCAAACGACCCGTTTTTCAATTCTCTATTAAACAACGTGCCAACTCAAAACTGCTATTTTTTGAGGTACGCGGTATTAGAACTTATGCGACGATAACGAGAATTTAGTTGCAGAGTATTAAAAAACAAATATGTCAGACGATTTTTTTTTACTTTTATTTCAAAATGGAGCTTGACGTTTCCCAACGATGCGGATAAATACGTCCGAAAACGCCACCATCCTTTCAACCGCTGTGTCACCAAAAGGGTTTAAGATATCCTTTTTTGTGAAATTAGATTGCACCCTTCCTATGTCGGGAGCCCTTACTTTTATACCATTCTATCCCCATTCATCCCTTAATAGTGTTGCTGGACTTATTATCCCAGTAATTAAGTTTACCATTTGCCAAACAATGTGAATTTATTATCTCTAGAGAATTTTGGGGATATTCGGCTAGAAGACTTTCCTGACATGTTGATTCGGGTTCACTGTAAAAACGGCTTTGTTGAGCAATTTTGCGTTTAAATAGCTTTTAATTTTCTCAGTTTTTAATTGACCGTTAATAGAGAGATAGGGCTACATTTGCCCAGGTTTGAGTATTTTTTGTGACCTACACAAATGTCCGGCTGATTGGTAGCGTCGTGCGTCGGGTCGTTGAGCTCCCGATGATAAGGTTCAGCTACACGATGGCTGATGCATGCGTGCTGTCAGTTAGGACAGGTCAACTCAAACCTGCTATGGCTATTTCCTCAAAAGGCCATTCCAGTCGTTGCCCTTTGATAGTAGGGATAGTTCGCGGGCCAGCTCTGGCCCGCCAACTATCCCTTTGAGACCAAGAGTGTATGGCCACAACAAACAGCCGTAATTATTTGAGCAAACATTTTAGTTTTTGTAGAACAAAATGCACTTTTTTAGTTCTGGCCACTTGTGAAAATTCTTGCTTTTGCTGGCCCGGGATGAAACAAGTTTACTCACCTCTGGTCTGGATGGATATCTGCATTATAATATTATTATATTTATCAACACAAAAAAGTCTGAGGAAATAATTATATTTTAAATTATAATCGTGTGAATACCCTCGCGGCCTCGGCAGTGCATCAGTTCTTTATACTTACAGTTTTGTTTTATATTTCATTTTGCATATTCAATAAGGTTTTCAATTTACGCACGAATCGGATAAAAGTATACTATGTGATAATTCAGGACACGATAAAAAGTGTGCCAGTTTTATTTTTAATTTACGTAAACTTTATTTGATTACACAACAAACAGTGATACGGATAGACACGTATCGTGATTTTTATTTTAGTTTTTTTCAAATATTCTTCGTCCCGGATTTGCTAATTCAGAAAACGAAGCTTCTAATCCGTGACCCCAAATATGACCTGAAATGTAAATACAGCTGATCATAGCTGAGGACAGATAGGTTCTTTAACACCCTTTTGGATTAGAACTTTTGACGACACGTTTGGTGCAGTGGCTAAGCGATTGGCTTCTGTGTTACATCGTGGGTTCGATTCCCATACGAAACAAAAATTTGTATGGCCTACAGATAGTTGTTTCGGGTCTGGGCGTTTGTGTATGTGAGATTTGTGTTTGTAAACGCACCCACGATACAAGAGAAATCCTAGAGAAGGGCAAAGTTTAAAAAAAAACCCTTTCGTATTAGAACTCCCTTTCCGACTAGCCTTGCATCAATAAAACCGCATATAAAACCAAAAAAAAACACAATAAAAAAATCTAAATTGAAGTGTATCCATTCTAAATAGCAGCAATTTGCCGTCCAACATCTTACAAATACACCCTGATCCTGTCACCTTCCGGTTCTAGCAATAGCTAGTTTATCTCACAATAGACTGCTCACAATATGATACTTCCTAAAATGATTCTTATTCAGAAAACGCGCTGCAGATCCAATATATTGGTTAGGTTTACTAGGTCCTTCTGTACGAATTTCGGGACATTTTTGGGTTATTAAAAAAATTGATTCCCGCTAAGTAACGCCTGATTTCATCATTTATTATAAAGATGAGAGTTTTTTTGTATTTATTTTGAGTACATTTACAAAAAGGCTGACGGGTTAAAATGAAAAAAAAAACAATAATTAAGTAACGTTCATATAGATTCAACTTATTCATGTGGACCGGAATTAAAAGAGACAAAGCGCAATAATATAAAAGGTCTGAATTCCACGTAATGTTTTATTTATTTTAATACAAGTATCTGCAGTACATTCAAAAATTCAGTTATTGTAAACCATACCAAGGAAATTTACGAAACATACATTATATTGAAATTGTTTCCGATGTGACTATAAAGTTTTAACGAAAAATCGGAAGTACCTTTGAGCCCATGGACCAATATTTCTCAATATCATTCAGCCGAAAAGCCTCAACCAAGTACCACCACATCGACCGGTCCTGTGCTTCTCGCATCCAGCGGATTGCCTCGACCTTCACCAGATCATCGGTCCACCTTGTGAAAGGCCTACCCACGCCTTCTATCTTCTGCCAATATTTCTACATGACACCAATGTAACATTACCGGGAAGGATTTAGAAAAACATAGTTCCGGGAATCTGGTCCTAAGTTCCGCGATGATTTTGTCACAGTAG
Organism: Amphipyra tragopoginis; assembly: GCA_905220435.1. NCBI lineage: Eukaryota > Metazoa > Arthropoda > Insecta > Lepidoptera > Noctuidae > Amphipyra > Amphipyra tragopoginis. Next base: position 5,363,100 of record HG992017.1, read on the forward strand.
TTTCAGCAATTTTATTGGAAACTCACGTATTTTGTATAGCTATAAATGGCATTCAGATAAAATCCGTCTTTTATTCAGAATTTTCGTATAAAGATCCCTTTGACTGGATTATTATATTATGGGATGTATTTAAAAGGGCTTTAAAATGAATGAAAATATCAACAAGAAATGTTGAAAGCACACGTGAAAATAATGCTTTTCAATACAAAATTAATTGTTTGCATTGTAATGAATCAAAAACCATTTCTTTTTGAACGCAACCATAAAACGAATGGTGGAAAGTGATTGGAGAAGCGAATCGTTTCTGCTACTCGCCGGCCGCTGTCGCAGCACCGCTCGCTTCGCTCGCTCGGCTCGTGCTTTGAGTAATGACAGTTCTAACATAACCTACCTTTTAGCTATCTGTTTGTCATTTTATTTCTTAAAGAGGAGGGCTTTGAAGTTAGAAGCATTAAAATTATAGTGCGTACTTTTCTTTTTCAAGAAAACTTTTAAAGTTAGAAGTATTAAAATGCAAACTATTAATTTTAAAGCTCAGCCTTTTTAAAGTGGGAACTATTGTTTTTAAAGTTATATTATATAAATTCTTTATATTATTATGTATGACTGCTTGCTGTATAAATGTCGTGGTGGCCCGGAGCTTACATATCCGCTTGTTAAGCATCAGGTTGAAACCCAGGCATGTACGAATGTGACTTTTTCAATGTCATAAGTACCTTCTAAATTAATCTAAGACGCCACTGACATACGGTGAAGGAAAACATCGTGAGGAAACCTGGATATTAATGGTCAGCAGTGGTCGCAGTGAGCAAGCGTGGTGATCAATGCTCGTTCCTTCTCTGTATGAGAAGAGGCCTTTGCCCAGCAGTGGGACAGTTACAGGCTAATGTTAATATTTATTTTTATCACTTGCAATGTGGTATGTATGTAGTATACAAGATGTAACATAATTAAACGTAAACCAAACGTATTTAGCATGATTAGAAGACAGTAGGACGCTGCTTCCTATCCTCTTCACGTAATCAGTAACTGTAAACGGTATCGTAAAAAGCGACCGAGGGGTTACCTTCAGTCGCTTTTTACGATACCCACGGCTGCGGAAGGACTGACCACTTTTTTTCCAGGAACCACATAGAACATTCATTAAACAAAAACATTATTCAATTTTGGAAAGGACCAGTCCTACGTTCCGCGTTAACTAGCCCATAGTACTGGCAGCCATTTTTATTGAAAATTCAAGTGTTCGTAGATATAAGGGGCGTTCCACCGGGATGTTGTAGTGTCGGCTCATTCTGGCACTCATTTTACACTTTTGTGATAGATATAATAATTGTATTCTTTAGCTTTAGAGGTTTTTTATTTCTATTTGGTCCTTTGTTTTGGTCCTTGCCGTAACGGGTTATTGGTGTAACCTGAAGGATCTCCAGACAATGGGGGAATTAAAATACTTAACGTAAGCTAACTACTTATACTACACTAACATCATGACTACTAGCAACAACAGCACTAAGGGCGACCCCTAGTAGTGGGACTCGGACATCGGCTCCTAAGCCGCGCTAGCGCTAGCGAGCGTTGCTGGCGGGAGATTTCTAAACAGCTTGATAAGGAATTATCGGTGAGCTACTGCAGATTCTGAAGAGACGACCAGTTCCATGACGCATATTGGTCCCATTTTACAAAATTATGGCTATTATACGGAGTTATTGGAAACTCGACGTATTATTCCTACGTTATAGGGGGGCTAAAATGTAACAATTTAACCCCCCATGGGGGGTTAAACTAACTTCAGATGTTGTAAAGAAATCAACATTTATACTCTTCACCCTACTCCGTGACGTCATCACTAGCAAAAGTTTAAAAAATAATTAAAAAATAACTACCATGTAGTAAACAAAAATATTCAAAGGAGTTTCTTAAAATAGTATAATCTAGAAGAAAAAAGAATACAAAAAAAAACTTTATCGAATTTAATAATGTAAAAATGACAAATGACTTCGGAATAACTCATGATTTGACGTAAACAACTAAAAATACCACTCCAGATAATAACCACATTATTAAAATTTTTTTTTTTGTATTTAATTTTCCTTAATGAATGCTAGTCGACACTACACAGTGGCTATGCAGTATTTGTCGCATACAGTCGGGCTCTGTTTAATTTTATATACTCACGTACACAAACTAAGATTTTTCGTTCATCATCATTCAGCCGCAAGACTTCCACTGCATCGCCACATCGACCGGCCCTGTGCTTCTCGCATCCAACGGATTCCCGCGACCTTCACCAGATCATCGGTCCACCTTGTGGGAGGCCTACCCACGCTGCGTCTTCCGGTACGCGGATTTTTGGGTCAAGAGACGGGAAAGAAAAAGAAAAACCCGAACGAAGCGCTTTGATTCCACTTTCATTGCGAAAACCGCCAAACAGCAGAATGCGCTGCCCGAGTGGGTGTTCCCCGACAGCTACAATCTGGGTGTCTTCAAGTCACGAGTAAATCGGTTTCTTCTGGGCAAGCATGCTCCATCGTCGACCGCATCATCGCTTAACATCAGGCGAGATGGCGGGAAAATGCAGGCCTAGTAATACATAAAAAAAACTGTACATTCAGCACGTGTCCTTAGCACTCGTGATAGTCACCATGTCTCTAAACGAATCGCACGAAATACACCAGACTGAGTCTGAAGAACCGCGTTCTCTTGTGGACCTAGTCATTCAGTTGATTGTGATTGTGCTGACTCTGGCTGCGTTCTTATACGGAGTGATATCGTGGTGCCTTATCAAGAAGTTTCGTAATTTCAGAAACTATGTGTATCTTAACGCGATTCTAGCAAACTTTTGGCGTTTATTGATTGAAACTGTAATGAGCACGTGTATTTTCTATGACATACAAGCCTTATTGACATGTAATGACAGACAGAAGCTTATTCCTGGTTATTATTCTTATGGTTACTTTTTAACAGTGCAGAATTATTGGTTGTTGGTGATAAGTTATATATTTTACGTTGATATTGTGAAAGTTTTTTATGAAGATGATAAAAGGAGGTATTTAAAGTGTAGCCTCTTTGCTTGGGGTGTGCCTGTGATCACAACCCTATTTAATTTAATAGTATTCGAAATTCTAGATACAAATTTTATTTCAAGTGATTTTCTCGAATATGGAATCATGATTTTACCTGTATTTATAAACTTGATTCTGTATACAGGGTGTCCAGTAAATAGCACGACATACTGCAGGGGGTGATAGCTTGGGTCAATACCTACCAAAACAACACAATATATGTTCAGCAAAATCTTACGGATTTACAGTTTTTCAAAATTTTCCGAAATGTCGAAAAATCTCTACCTTGAAACAGATTTTTGAGCATTTCGTAATGAAAATTCCTTTCCTAGTTTTTATTTTTACTTCAAATTATTTGTGAATAGTTACTTTACTCATTGATAAGTTTTTTTTCTATCAAAAACAAGAATGTTTTCAAGAAATACAATTTTTTATTGAAATTTTTACAGAACAATTTTATTGTCGCTTAACTTTAACCTACAGTGGTGAAAAAAAAATGTATGTGGCAGTTTTGTACAATAAACTTAAAAAATAGCTTGTTTAATGGTGATTTTGGAAAGATGCAATACTAGTGCATTTTCAAAAAAAAAATACGAAAAAATGCAATTTTAAATCATAAGAGCATTTTATTTTAAATGCAAGTTATGTGACTTCGAATTCACGAATCGTAGTAAGATCGTACTACGGTTCGAATTACATAATAGTTAATCTACGGCCGACCGGCCGGCCGGTCTGTAAATGACATCTCGAAGGATAGTAAAAAAAACATAGGAGTTAACTTTAATAAACATTTATTCATTTAAATAAATCACAATAAATGGTCAAATTGCTTCCCTTGAGCCCGAATACACGCTCGGCATCTTCTTAAAAATGAGCTTTTGAGTCTTCTCAGGCTCTATAGAAGAACTAGTGAGCTAGAAGAGCGACATAGCTATTTAGAGCGAAAGAGCTAATCGCTCTTTTTCTTTTAAGTGAGCTGTTTTGCTCATGCGTTGCGCACGGCTTAAGGTAGCGTACTGGCATGTCGTGCGGCGTTCCACAGGGATCGGTCCTGGGGCCGCTCCTGTGGAACATCGGATACGACTGGGTGCTTCGCGGTGCGTTCCTCCGCGGCGTCGGCGTGATTTGTTACGCCGATGACACTTTGGTCACGGCGCGAGGGAAGACGCACCGAGAGGCAGCCATATTGGCGACAGCTGAAGTTGCGCAGGTCGTTGCAAGGATCCGGCGGTTGGATCTCGAGGTGGCCCTGCTGAAGTCCGAGGCTCTGTGTTTCCACGGGTCCCGGAGGGGACCATCCTCGGGATCCCACATCATAGTGGGAGGCATCCGCATCGGCGTCGAGTCGACGATGAAGTACTTGGGACTCCTCCTCGACGGCCGATGGGACGTTGGGCCTCACTTTCGGCAGCTTACGCCGAAATTGACGGGCGCCGCGGCTGCGTTGTCGCAGCTGCTGCCCAATCTGGGGGGACCCAATGCCTCCTGCCGGAGGCTCTACGCCGAGATCGTACGGTCTATGGTCCTATATGGGGCGCCAATCTGGACGGATACCCTGACGGCCCGCAACGTTGCAATCCTTCGGAGAGCGCAGCGCGCGATGGCCGTCAGGGTGATAAGGGGATACCGTACGATCTCCTTCGAAGCGGGGAGCCTCCTAGCCGGATCGATGCCCTGGGATCTGGAGGCGAGGGCCCTCGCGCTGAGACATCGTCAGAGCGAAGAGGCGCCTGAGCGGAGCGAACTCCGCCAGATCCTAGTGGCTGAAAGGAAGGAGCGACTCGCGCGACCCAGCGCAGGGCACGCCGCAACAGCGGCGGTAAGGCCCGTAATGGAGAAGTGGTTGGAGAGGCGTCACGGCGCCCTCAGCTTCCGGCTGACGCAGGTACTCTCGGGACATGGTTGTTTCGGGAAGTACCTGTGTCGCATAGGCCGGGAGCAGACGCCCGGTTGTCACCACTGCGTTGACTGCCCCAAGGACACGGCGCTGCACACGCTGCAGGCGTGTCCTGCGTGGGCGACGCAGCGCCGCAAACTAGTCGCGGCGGTCGGTGGTGACCTCTCGCTTCCGGCCGTGTCCATGGTCGGGAGCGAGAGTGCGTGGGAAGCCGTCGCCTCCTTCTGCGAGGAGGTGATGGCGACCAAAGAGGGAGCGGAGAGGGAGAGAGAGGCAGCTGCCACTCTCCCTTCCCGCGCTAGACGCACCGGGCGCCGGAGGGCGCGAGACGATCTCCGGCCACCGTAGTGTGTGGCCTGCGGGCGGCGGGTTAGGGGACCCGTCGCCCGACCAGTAACAGGCCCGAGAACAAGGCGTGCAGTGTTCCGTGCGCGCCGACCAGGAGGACGTGGGACAAGGCCCCACAGAAGAAGAGGTCCGCCAGGGGCTGGCGGACCGAGGCCTGCCGGGATCGCGGTGCATGCAGCTGCGAATCTAGCGACCCCGGCCAAGGGTCAGGAGAAGGAACACCGTGGGTTTTTAGGCGATAAGATACCCACGATTTTCGCACGAAAAAAAAAAAAGTCTACTGGCAAGCGTCGCAAATAAGGTTGAGAGAGTAAGACACAAAATCACAATACAAGAAAGAGCGGGATAGCAAATGCGCAATTTTTTTTTTTTATTAATCATGGATCTTTGTCCCTCACTAGGATTTCTCCTGTATCGTGGGTGCGTATACAAACACAAATCTCACACACAAACACCCAGACCCGAAACGACTATCTGTAGGCCATACAAATTTTTGTTCCGTGTGGGAATCAAACCCACGACCCGTAGCGCAGCAGCTAATCGCACAGCCACTGCACCAAACGTCAACGTGTGTGTGCTTCTTTTGTTAGACAGTAACCAGTCGGGTCGGATCGGTCGGCGAGCAGGTAAATACCTTTATCCATTACGCGTGCATGTCGCATTTTACATGTCACAACTTGTTTTATAATGATTCGCGTAAATGAGCAGCTATTACTTATTCTCGTAGTGGTTTTTGACAAAATTACGTTCGTTACATTTTCAACAAAATCAGCTTCTCTGGAACTAAAATAGCATTTTTTGGATTTTTTTTAATGAAAGTGCACTAGTATTGTATCTTACCAAAATCACCATTAAACAGGCTATCTTTTAAGTTTGTTGTACAAAACTGCCACATACTTTTTTTTTTCACCACTGTAGGTTAAAGTTATGCGAAAAGAAAATCGTTCTGTGAAAATTTAAACAAAAACTACTATTTCTTGAAAACATTCTTGTTTTTGATAGAAAAAAGATTTATCAATAAGTAAAGTAAACTATTCACGAGTAATTTGATGTAAAAAAAAAACAAAAAAAGGAATTTTTCATTACGAGATGCTCAAAAATCTTTTTCAAGGTAGAGATTTATCGATATTTCGGAAAATTTTGTATAACTGTAAATCCGTAAGATTTTGCTGAACATATATTGTGTTGCTTTGGTAGGTATTGACCCAAGCTATCACCCCCTGCAGTATGTCGTGCTATTTACTGGACACCCTGTATAAAAATTGTAAGTTCTTTATTCTGTTGTTATAACACGAGCGCGAGTACAGTTACTGACAAATGGCGTCATTTCTACATAGCGACGTTGATATTTGTGTTGAGTGACTTCATGGTATTGCTCGATTTTATATTTAGTGAATTTGTTCCCTATGTACCTATCTTAGAAGTGGTTACAATTAACTTACAAACAATAGCAATCGACATTTTCCTTCCTTTAGTAAAATGTAATCGGGAATTATGGCAGGATTATTTTGCGAATCGATTAAGAACAAATATCATGTGAGTTGACTGTCTCGTGGTCAAAAGCACGACTCCTGAGCGTGACGTCCTGGGTTCGATTCTCAGGTCGGGCAAAGTGTTATTACGTTTTTCTGTGTGGAATTTCTCAGTAGCAGCCCGTACGTAGTCTGGATTCGTGCCCGGTTGATGGCAATAGGCTTGCCCCCTATTGCATGGGACATAAACATAACAGCGAAATGAGGGTGTACTTTACACCTCTGCCCAACCCTTCGGGGAATACAGGCGTGATGTTATGTATCATGTAAGTTTGTGAAAATAATAACACAAGCCATTGTTTTCAAGTTTTCGTGTAACTTGGAACTGGGGCCTAATTCTCCTAAAATAAATCTTGATAAATCACAACCGAACCAAGGCCGAACCGTTCATTCAGACAGTTCTCAATTTCAAAAGCTATCAAATTCTTTGACACAAAAAACATCATCTGCCTAGCCTTTTCCCAACTATGTTGGGGTCGGCTTCCAGTCGAACCGGATGCAGCTGAATATCAGTATTTTACATGGAGCGACTGCCTATCAGACCTCCACAACCCAGTAACTGGGTAATACGATACTCTTGGTAAGACTGGTTGTCAGACTTTCTGGCTTCTGACCAACAGTAACGACTGTCAAAGATCTACAAATGACAGCCGGGACCAACGGCTTTACGTGCTTTCCGAGGCACAGAGGAAACTCGCTATGGTAAATGGTCACCCATCCACAGACCAACCTCGGCAAGCCTGGCTTAACCCGGAAGATCGGTCTATGCGGCTGTAATTATTTAGCCACGAGCTCCTCCTTTCTTTTCTTCTTTCCTTTGACACAAAAAACAAAATCAATCATTTTGAAAGTTTTCGAAAACAAAAACTGACTGACGGTTGTGGTTCGATTGCGTTTGGCAACAATTTATTTTAGGAGAATTGGGCCCCAGGTATCAATGAAGTGTAAACCGACGGGCGAGTCTCTCGAATTTGTGTTGCAGAGAATATACTCACTTAAGTATTTATATTGGCATTGATAATAAATAAATGTATCATCCTAAAAATACTGCGTTTTTTTGCCTTTGCGGCGTCAATACCTTTTTTCTTTGCAAAAAAACGTTCCCCATTCTAAGGTTAGACAAATCTCGTACCAAGCACAAGCACCCACATTTGGGGGTCTACTTCTTAAGCACGAAGTCCGTAGTTTCGGCCTTTTACGAGCGTTTCTTACTCCTTATCACCTACGGACATACGATTATTTTGGGACCCGAACTAAGAATGAATGACAACACGATTTGACAGTTGTCCCTACTACCGATGTGATTTTGGCCCGTCCGAAAAGTTGATCTTGACACTTGTTTTGTTCACTCCTACGTTTTGGGCTACTTTTGGACGGGCGACTAACTTCTTTGACAGACTTAGAGCGTAGGCCCCCTGGAACGACTATCTGTAGACTATACAAATGTTTGTTTCATTTGGAAGTCGAACCTTCAACCCGTAGCTTAGAAAACCAATCTATGCCCCACTTTGCTAATCAAACCGTCAACCTACTACACCATAGTCACAAATGCCTAATAATATGAACAGGAATAACAAACAGGATAACGTCGGCTAAAAGTGATAAACTGATAACTCCATTTGAACGATTTTCCAGGTAATGAATAAAATTTAATAATTTCTCGGTAGTTAGTTAATTATTTATTTTGCAAAAGAAGAGCTTTCTGAGTAATCTAAGACTACCATCAATGAACGTGATTTTTGTTTTAATTCAATATAATTAATTGAAAAAGCGGTTTCATGAGTTGTCTGTGAAATCATATTGAAATGGAGTTATCAGTTTATCACTTTTAGCCGACGATAAGTTTGTAATTTATTCAAAATACACAGTATTTGGCTATGAAAGTAAACTGCATTGATGTCAAATTTTTATGTGATGCATGCACAAGCAAACCGACATACAGATAAACTGACAATGCGATTAACAGACGAAAAATCCAAAAATGTTCGAAATGGATTCTATTGCTTATCTTTTAACCCCTCCACATTTTTTTTAATATTTCAAATGTACAGACGCGCCAAGTCTACAACGGCTTTAAAAAAAACATATACACTCTGGACATAAGTCTTTGTTTATTAGTTATTTGGTATGTCTACACCCGTGCGCTTTCATGTTCATCTTGCGCTTTCAACTTTCAATTCCTCTTGCGTCAAGCGCATGCAATATTGATTGCCATAAGACGCATGCAGCTTATCGTCTACACCGGTGCGCCTCGGTCAGTCGTCAGTCGACATACAATAGACGGATTAGCGTGCGCTAGGGGCATGCGCTTTTGTCAAACTAGTATTAAGCCATGCGCTATTGCATGCGCTGTGGCGCTTCACGCATGCCTCAGACGAAGACGCAAGATGAACATGAAAGCGCACTGGTGTAAACATAGTTTAACATGCCTGCCTGCTTGGTTGCTTGGAAGAAATCGCTGGGTGTGATAAGGCCGCCCACTGTAGGTACCTATTTTTAAGACCGTTACGGTACTTGTGTAAATAATTAATAAACAAAAACACATAAATAATAAATAAATTTTATATTAACGACTAATAATTTCATCTTTTCTGTTCCAGGTAAGATACGTTTCAAAAGATCATCACTACAAACTCACCATGGGGTAAGTACCTATTCTCAAAATGACGTAGAGCAAGGCCCCACACAATGGAGACGTCCGCCAAAGGGGACGGACCAAAACCTTCGGTTGTGGTGAACGCAATAGCAAATCCCGTGATCCCGAAAGAAAGAAAGAAAGATCAGTTTATTTGTTAAAATATAGTGCAGTAGGTGTTAAAAATTATTGAAGTCTCTTATATTCTACCGATCATAGGTCCTCGGAGGAATACCGTGGAGGTTTTACTTGGTAAGAGTCTGGCAACAATTAACTAATTAACCCGCGGGTCAAACGATTTGCAAGGGTAAGCTGCGCTTGCCGCGGTCAGTCTGTGGATGGGTGACCGTTCGTTACACATCAAGACCCCTCCGTGCCTCGGAGAGTCGTTTCGGGTAGTCAGTAGAACGAAAGTCTGACAACCGGTCCGACCTTAGGATTGCCTAGTAACTGGGTTGAGGTAGTCTGATGGCAGTCGCTCCGTGTACTGGTATCTGGTTAGGCTCGAAGTTGACCACAACATAGTTTGGAGAAAGGCTAGACAGATAGATAGTAAAGAAGTCCGGTAACGCCCCCGTCGTCCTAGGACGACACCTGCCATTGTTTATCTATTGGGTCTATAATTACAGGACTTGAGTAAACAATCAGTCTTACATAAAAACATGTCAAACTAAACACAACAAAAATAAAAATAACTTAAAAAAAAAGTAAAAACCGACTTCAAAGAAATAAAAGGAGTAAAATAATTACCATAATTTAAAATTAACAGTTTCAGAAGTCGGTGGCTTCTATTTGCTTCAGTGTAGAGTTGCACCGACTTCTGAAACTGTTAATTTTAAATTATGGTAATTATTTTACTCCTTCTATTTCTTTGAAGTCGGTTTTTACTTTTTTTAAAGTTATTTTTATTAAATACGTTTTAGTGTCATAATTTTAACCCCCTCCTTCATGACCCTTCTTTTTGGCTTTGACGTAGTCGGGCATAAAAAGTCCTTTCAAATGATACCTTACACGATGTAATGAAAACATTCCAAAGGGGGGAGGGGGGGACACGCACCCCCTCCTCTTTTCAAGTAGTCAGTTCCCAACAACAAATATAAACAAAGCAATATTAGTAATTTGAGAATTTTGCTTTGATCCGATGAGGAGTTCCGTTCCATATCTCTGAAGTTCATGGTCTGATCATAACAAAATTTAAATGGGACCAATCGGGAAGTATACCCTTTCGAACAAAAAAAGATTTTTTCAAATCGGTTCATAAATGACGGAGATATGAGGAAACAAACAAAAAAATAAAAAAAAACATGAAAAAAAAAAATTAAAAAAAAATACAACCGAATTGAGAACCTCCTCCTTTTTGAAGTCGGTTAAAAAATACCTTTCGCTGTCCCACTGCGGGGCAAAGGCCTCTTCTCACACAGAAAAGGAACGAGCATTCGACCCCACAATTGCTCACAGCGTGTTGGCGATTTCAGACCATTATTATGTCGTTTCCTCACGATGTTTTCCTTCACCGTATGTCAGTGGCGTCTCAGATTACGTAAGAAAGTACCTACATATGAAATTGAAAAATTTACATTGGTACATGCCTGGGTTTGAACCCGCAACCCGGTGCTTAACAAGCGAGTCTGTAAACTCCGGGTTACCACGACATGATTATAAAAACATGTAAAACCATAGTTTAAAGACAGTTTTGACGCTTTGAAATTCACATTGAAGAGACGGAATTTTATGCCTTCAAAGTGACGTTTTCAAATGAGTCAGTTTTTTTAACGCGTAATATGTTACTGAAACCTTATTAGGTGGTTTAGATATGATCGGTAACAAAGCCGCATGAAAAAAAAAAGATTTTTATTTTTTTGTTGTAGAACTGACTCATTTGAAAACGTCACTATGAAGGCATAAAATTCCGTCTCTTCAATGTGAATTTCAAAGCGTCAAAACTGTCTTTAAACAATCGCAACTGTGCCTGTTCGCTAATGAAGGTGTGCGGAGTAAACGCGAACGACTGCAATTTGTTGTGCGATTGGCTTGCAAATCTCCGGCCACCTTAGTGTGTGACCTGCGGGTGACGAGTTAGGGGACCAGCAACAGGCCGAGAAGGCGACGCGCAGTGTTCCGTGCGCGCCTCTCAGGAGGACGTGGAGCAAGGCCCCACAGAAGGGGAGGGGCTAGGGGCTGGCGGACCGAAGCCTGCTGGGGTTGCGGTGCATGCAGCTGCGAATCCCGCGACCTCTGCCAAGTGTCAGGAGAAGTAACACCGTGGGTTTTTAGCCGGTAATAGTCCGGCATAACCATTCACCTTCCTCGGGCGAGGGGTATTCATGAGGATATTGACACGATAAAAAAGGGTTTGCTTCCCATCGTGTAAATTTTTAAAATTAAATTTTTCTGTATAATTTTAATTAGATACTCTAAAAGTCTAAGCCTCTGATTGGATAAATGATTCCTTAGATATAATTTTCCTTACAGTGCAAAAATAAACAATTAGCCTATTCATAACACACGACAAAATTATAATTTTAAATATACGTACAACGTGCGTCTGTACTTATAAATGGTGTTCGTTTTACGGCACGATGCACTTCGTAAACTATGCGACTGGTAGTACAGGATGTTATTTTATAGTAGAATTCCGCTAATTTCAACAACTATTCGTGAATTTCAGAGAATTCTCACAAAAAGCGGTCGCGCTGAAACATTCTATTCATTTTATGCAGAATCTTGATCCTATTAGCAACTACATTGGTAAATGTAGCAATGTTTGTGTAGCAGTTAATTTGCTATGTATTGCTAATTATAACAACTGAAATGTAGTTTCTCTTAAATGTATTATTATCAATATTCCACATATTTTATTATTTTTTTCCCTTTATTGTCCTGGCTAAGTAAAGGCCGCCCCCATATTTTTCCTCAACCTTTACCTTTTCCGGCCAATACCTCAGAAAGACGCCTAAATCATCGTGTACTCAGTAGTGAGTTTTGCCCACAGCTCGTCCGACATGCTGCAGACGTGACCAGCTCAGTTCCATTTTAAGCTTGCCGCTTTCTGACCAATGTCTTTGACCAACACCTATAACTAGAAATCGGATATTTGGATGCATATTTACCTAAAGTTAATTTTAAGCTAAGAAAGTATGGACACGGCTTCTTAAAATATATGTTTTGTAAGAAAAAAACAGGGATGCCAGGATCACCGGGAATGCATAACTAGTCGGTTGTATAATATGGAAGCGACATCTTAAAATTATTTATAAAAAAAAAACCCCGGGACTCTTGGATTGCATAATTATTTAAAATTAATGTTTAACCCCCGATGCAAATATGTGTTGTATGTAGTGTAAGCGCTCTTACACACAAGCGGCATGTTCCCAACGGCAGAGGTAACTGCAGCCGTCGACGCATGTCGGCGGCAACCGTCGACGCGTCGACGGCAGCAGTCGACCTATAACGACGGTGTATAATATGGAAGCGACATCTTAAAATTATTTATAAAAAAAAAGCCCGGGACTCTTGGATTGCATAATTATTTAAAATTAATGTTTAACCCCCGATGCAAATATGTGTTGTATGTAGTGTAAGCGCTCTTATACACGAGCGGCATGTTCCCAACGGCAGAGGTAACTGCAGCCGTCGACGCATGTCGGCGGCAACCGTCGACGCGTCGACGGCAGCAGTCGACCTATAACGACACTTGCAGTTGTTGCCGCTGCCGCTGATCTTCGAAGTTGAAATGTCGACGGCTGTCGTCGACGCGTCAACGGAAGCCGTCGACGCGTCGACGGTTGCCGCCGACGCGCGTCGACGGCTGCAGTTACCTCTGCCGTTGAGAACATGCCGCTCGTGTGTAAGAGCGCTAAGAAGAGGAGTGGTGTGTGTTAGACAAACCAAAAAAAAAACATAAATTAAAATCATTGTCCCGGAATCGCGGGATTTTTCAATACATTTTCGATACATGCGCATTCCATATTAGCCAACATCGCAAGTTTAAGTGAATATGCATCCGAATATCCATCCACTCTCATTATATATTTTCCTCTCTCTCATACATGTACCAAAATAAATCCTACCGCGGCACCAGGTTTTCTGCCTACCCCAGAGACCCATGCATCAAGATACTGTACATGCAACACGCCTCCAAAAAATAACTTTTTCCCATTTAAAATTAAATCAAGTATACGTGTTAAAATGCCAAAAAGATCCCTTTCTGGGAATCGAGTTGGGAGCCGATAACGTATCAGGGTTCAATTAAAGCTGTCAACGGGGGTGTAAGAGGAGTTCGGGGGTTGATTTTACTCCAAAGAAATTGTTAGAAGGAAAACTTTTGGTAAGTAAAGTTGGCGAATTTTGGGGGAGGCGATAATATGAATTGGCAGTGTTAATAGATTTAAGACGTTGTATTGGTTTTATTTTGGACAGTAATAGGCTAATTAAGAGTTTGTTGTAATTTCTTTTCATGCATTTTTGAACTTACAGATGAAGCGTTTAATTAAATATGAATGTGTAAGGCACTTGTCCCACCGCGAACGATGAGCGAGCAGCGAGTAGAGCTAGAAGCTAGAAACGAGTTGGCGAGCAGCGAGAAGCGAGTATGTAGTTCCGATAGTTTTGTCGCTGGGCTGTAAGCGAGTGTGCGAGTGCGACGGGCGATTACTCGCACCACTCGCAAATGACCGCTGGTTGGTCTCTCGATATGAGTTCTGACCGCTAAGCGAGCATCGCTGAACAAGTATCGCTGAGCGAGTATTATCTTTGATAGCTCTTATCGCTCAGCGACAAACTAGTGGAGCGAGTCCTCGCCGACAGTGTGAACAGTCAGCGATCAGCTATTAATATATACATCTCTTTTGTTTACACGGAATGTATATCTATTGTACGTTTCTTGAGAGAGAAAATAGCCGATAGTTAATCGCATCCTCGCTGGCGGTGGGTCAACTGCCTAAGGATGTACAAGTACAGTGATGGCAAAGAAAAGATGGATGGATAGTGAGAAAGATGATATGGGTAAGAAAGAAGTGAGTACTGAAATGACGGCTGATAGAGGAGAATAGAAGAGAAATATAATTATGTTGTGCCTACTCCATCTAGTGTGAGATGAGGGCAGGGATATGATGATGCGATGAGACAAAAAATATAGCTGTGATACAATTTTTGAATCTCAGCCTCTGATTGGCCAGTATTCTTGAATTCGATTGTTAAAAAAAATAAAATACGTAATTGAATTTTCTATCTACTCAGTTTAAAAAGTGCATAACAGTAAAATTTCATATCATTAAGCAACGTTATGTTATTGTTGTAAAAATATAAAAAAAACTGGTTATCTGGGACTATTAGAAAAACAAACTATTAGCTGCTTATTATGCCTTTAAAGTTTTAAAAGTTGACTGAGGCGTGACTGAGTGGAAAACGTTCAGATAAGCAAATTATAAGTACCGTGTACCTACAGAATATTCAAGAAATTCTGAAAATGGGTTAAAAAAATGCGTCACCTATATGCTAACTATTGCTTAATTTTTATACTGTTAAATCTGTAATAAAAGTAAATGATACACATTTTTATAAAAATATTTTGTACCTACATCCTTACTTCCTTACTAATTTATGATTATTTACGGTTTACTCACGTGCATTTTTCGGGATTGACCGACTAGTTTTAGACCCAAACGGAGCCCTTAATCATGAGCTGAACACGCGGCAAGGTTGCGAGTCGAACTAGGTGGTTCTAGCTAGTCGAGCAATCCCGAAAAATGCACGTGAGTAAACCGTAAATAATCATAAATATGAATGTTCCTTACTAATATTATAAATGCGAAAGTAAGTTTGTTTGTTACCTTTTCACGCCTAAACCACTGAACCGATCATCCAAAAATTTTGCATATACGTTGTCAGGTGTACGGAAACGGACATAGGGTACCTTTCATCCCGAAAAAAGTACTGTTCCCGAGGAAAACAACAATAATGTTCATAGATGGCGCCACGTGTTTTTCGAATCACGATTGAATTATATTATTATAAAAAGTTTAGTAGTGTGTTAAGAGTTTTTTTGAGCTTAATAAACGCGAGCGAAGCCGCGGGCAAAAGCTAGTACATAATAAAACTGAGACTTGTTGCTCATGGCTCATGTTCTTGGAAGCAATGTACGGATGTACCTGTCTCCCTCTCCTTTGGCAAACAAATCATCGGTGTTAGAAAATTGTGACTTAAATCTCATGACATAAGGATACTTTTAGTTTAAAGAGCAAGGTCCCAAAACGCCAGGAGGTACAAAACCTTTCAATAACACCATCCCAAAAAATAGGCTTTATTCTCACTTGTCGTTTTGTACCACCGCACGGATGTACGAGGCCTTATTGCAAACAAATACACTAAAACGACAGTTAGTTATTTCTGTACCGCAAACACCGTCGACAGTTGATTGCGAAACTTTTCATATGGAATAAAAAAACTGTTCAACGCGTGCATCGGAAGTGTTTTTATGGTTCCGCACAGAACAGAATATTTAATATTCTGTGTTGGGAACCATTTACCTGCCTAGGCATATAAGTAAAGTACCTAGGGTGTTAACTATTTTTCAAAACAGTCGCGTTAGGCTTGTTTCACACGTACCACAACAACACCGCAACCACAAACACACCTCAACTATAACAAGTGGGCGTGAACTAATTTGTATGAAATTGAATAGTTTGATTCACACGGACTACATTTTGCCGCCAAATTCAACCGTGTGAGCGATGTCAACATCGCAACCACAACGCAACAACCAGCGACACCGCGCACTAGCAGCCGGCCACCTCGCAAACACAACGTTGCATCGACGCGACCGCGCGCACGCCTGAAGCCAGAGTCGATCTGTCTGTCTGCAAACACTAGCGACAACGCAACCACATCGAAATTTTGTAGTCACTACAACACAACTGCAAGAAGTCGCAGCGACACTATTCACAAGTAACCACTGCTTGACCACTTTTCTTCGCTGCGATGTGGTGTACTTGTGGTACGTGTGAATTCTCCCTTAGGTATAATTTACTCGATGTTGCGTGTTTCATCTTATTTTGGATTCAACCAAATTATTGTAGCGACATTATTTGTATTGATTTATAGCCCTACAAGTTTACCGGGGTATTGAAGGCTGTAGATTATGATGATGATTTATGGCTTGCTTTGGTGACGGTAATCAGGTGAATCCACTTCTCCTAGTGCTAGCACAAGCTAGTTAACCAGCTCTCACAGGTAGCCATACTGAATTCCAATTATGTCATATCCACATCGTTAAAAGTAGATATTAGAGTTAAAGAGCACGTGCTAGCGATTAAAAAGTACATGCTTAAGATAGAAAATGCCTTAAATAAAATATATGCAGTCCAAAGGTACATAATATTCGCAGTTAAAAGTACATTATTTACGCGATTCTCGTAAATTAAAATATTTCACTATAAATGTGGATCCCCAAAAACAACAACCACAATATTTTTGTCGCCAAAAGCGACTTCCATTTGTGGCGACTTCACACAAACGCGGTTTTTTTACTCGCGCGTCGCATCGCACCGCGTTTGTCGGAGATATGACTGTCTAACAAATATGACTGGGATTCGTATGAAGAAAATGTGCATAGGATTTTTTGTAGCTCATTTTGAGCCTGACTGAGAAGAGGCTACCGAATATGTTACCGTCGGTGTCATAACAGACAAGGTATCTCTGTGCCTCTCTCTCTCTCAGTAGTAAGAAACTGATGACCAGCTGTTGTACCGTACAAAAGCAAAATAGCGCAATGACCGTACAAGTTTCTGTTCCGTGTCCCGGACGAATTGTCCTTGTGGGGACGGGCTAGAATACTACCTAACCGCACGCTGGAAAGTTCGTGTTATAAGATCTACCAAAACCCAGCATCGGTGGTAGGATCTATACGGTCCACCTGGCTAGCTACTAACCTCACATTAAAGTCCGGCGCCAAGCAGCATGTGAGAGCCAAAGGGATATAGGGGAATGCCTCTTTATCTCTGTTACTTGGATTCGTATGCTCCATCGTAGACCCTGTCTGCGCTTACCATCAGGTGCGCCTAGGGTGAACAAGTGTAATAATAAAAAAAAAAATGTACGGTTCATCATTCTGCCGAAAGACGTCCACTGCTGGACATAGGTCTCTCCCAAAAGGGGGGAATTTGCCGTAATCGCAACGCTTGGCAGGCGGGTTGGCGATCGCAGTATGGTTGTTAAAGTACTCAGAGAACGCTGCTGCCCATCCTCTAGCGAATCTCTTAGTCGCCTTTTTCGACACC
Organism: Amphipyra tragopoginis; assembly: GCA_905220435.1. Lineage (NCBI taxonomy): Eukaryota > Metazoa > Arthropoda > Insecta > Lepidoptera > Noctuidae > Amphipyra > Amphipyra tragopoginis. The sequence continues at coordinate 5,380,847 of HG992017.1, forward strand.
CACGGGAAGAGATGGGGTAGTGCTATTCTTTAAGTCCGGTACTACACGAGACTTGTACGGTTGTGGCACATCTTTTCAAAAGCCAAGTCCAGTAGTGGGTTTTTTAGTCATTGATGGATTGATATCAGATCAATCATGACAGTTGATGTGTCAAAAACAATATTCATTGTGTGGTACATAGTTGTGGAGAAGTCGGATTTTCAATACATATGTTGCTATGGAAATTGTTGACCTGTCAAAATCAAAGCCATAGCGATTATGTGTGTGTTCCGCAATTAGAATGCTGGCCAGTTGAAATGAGTGTTGACTTGTTTTATGAAGTTTTCTTAGTTTCCGGGGTTAAACGGCTATCATGTTAATTCAAGATATTCTAGCCGTAGGATAACAGAGCAGACAATAACCCCAATGAGCGCACTGGAAGATTTTCAAGAAAGCGCCACTTACTAACTATGTTGGGGTGAAATTCCAATCTAACCAGATGCGGCTAAATACCAGTATTTTACACGGAGCGACTGCCATCAGACCTCCGGAACCCAGTTACTGAGCAATGCCGATATCCTAAGTTTAGACCCAAGTTTCGGGCTTCTGAATACCCGTAACAACTGACATGGGTACTCGTATGACACCCAATTCGTGAAATAATTATCTAATATTAATTTATCTCCGAAGGACAAGACATCTTATCTTCCCATCAACACTCGTTCTAAGTCAGAACAATCAATAAAAATCAACCCAACACTTCCCGAGATTAATCCCACAAACGTCCCCCGCAGACTTTATCTCATCCTACGTTATAGGTAATTCAACCCCTGCCCGTGACAGACGCGCTTTGACTAAACTTCAACAATAGTTCATGAGAGGGGTGAGTGGCACGTCAATTTCAACCTGTTTCATCCCCTGTTGTATTTACTGAGACGGGATTCCTTATTTATTTATAATACATGACAGATATGAACTGACAATTCAATCAATTAATCAACTCGGGCTTTCTAAGTCCACTCCTGGACTATATGTTCTTAAAAGGACGTAATTATCTGTATCAAAATGGGCGGGTAAATAATAAATGGTCAAGAAAAAATGTGATACTATTATTGAATTGACTAATAATGTATTTTTTTGCGTAAGGACCAAAAATTTGTACAATAACACACAGGAATATGTAATTGTTTTTCCTGTGTGTTATGGTACAATTTTTTAGGCCTTACCCAGTTATGACTCTATGTTTGTTTATGAGCTTATAAACTGATTCATGAAATCTTTTTATTCATTTCCAGGACAAACGAATTCTCTTTTATATTTCTTCAATCTGTTTTCCTAGACTACTGACACTGGGCATGATTCAGAATGATTCAGGCTCCGGTTCACTTGACTATACTTCATTTCATATAACACTAGACAAAAGTGGCCGACCAAGGAACGAATATCTTTCGAACGATTTCTTCAAGTAGAGTTTCAGCTCATCGTAATTGACCCTATTTGACGTGAAGGGAGGGATATTTTGGGGGCCTGTCTATTGTTAATCTGACGTTCAAAAAGAACTAAGTAATTCTAGTCTATTTTGAATAAATGAGTTTTGAGTTTGAGTTTGACAAAGCGACTCTTCTGGCGGAGCAAATCCAAAAACACTTGCATGTTTGCTTGCATGGTGGGAAAATGAGCCATCTAACAAGTGTAAAGTGGCCAATAATACAGTTGACTAATGAAACAGTGGCCAGCAGACTAGTCGGCGTAACAAAAAGTTACAAAACATAATTAGGGACTTTAATCATTCGGCGTTTTAACTATTCAGCGAAATGAAAAGTGGTGAAAGTTTGTCGGCCAGATAAGAATCGGCTAATAATATTTCGATATTCCAACAGAGAACCAAACATAATACTGTGTTGAATCCTTGCTGGAAGCAAACAAGTTGGTTATTTTTATACCTTTTCTTGCTAAAATGGGTCTTATTTGTCTAATGTTATAATTACTCTCCGGACCAATGAATCCGGGTCATCAACATAAACCTTAATATCTCGGGAACTGAGAATGTTAGCTTATTCAAATAAAAATAATTTTATACAGGGTGTTAACGAATTCGTGTAATTCCTTCAAACCACGTGATCTACTGGTGACACAGATTAACCCTAAATGGGAATTTCTGAAAAAGAAGAAAAAACAATTTTTGAAAAAAAAAATTGGTTTTCTATTTCTGATTCATTTTTGAGCCTTGAGTTATCTGACTGCAAAGAGCGATATCGCGTTAGTCGTGCCTGCCAGCCGTGTCGCCATGCTTTCATTAATTTATGCGTGGCATCGAAATGTTCACACAAATAAAATATTTTTTTTGCAAAAAAAAAAAGTCTTATTTTTTTACTGAATCCTTATTACGACGGGTCCTACGTACACTAGTATAAGTGCAAAGATCAAACTTTACAGAAGAGCAGTTTAAAAGTTCGAAAGCTTTTAAATTTGACATAAATCAGTAGAAGTATTTGAAATTTTGGAATGGACCATACCACACCATTTGAAAATTTCAAATATTTCTTTTGATTTACGTCAAATTTAAAAGCTTTCGAACTTTTAAACTGCTCTTCTGTAAAGTTTAATTTTTGCACTTATACTAGTATACGTAGGACCCGTCGATTAGGTGGTTTAGATACGATCGCTAACAAAGCCGCATGAAAAAATTATAAAATTTATTTTTTTATTTTTAATCAAGCTAAATCCCGTGCGGGGGCTGTCTACACCAGTAGTAGATCATGTGGTTTTAAGGAATTACACGAATTCGTTAACACCCTGTAGACTACCAGAGGTCACTCGCGGCTACGCCCGTGTGGATGTCGTCTATCGCGCATTCCGCATTTTTCGGGATAAAAGTAGCCATATAGACTACTTTTATCCTAACCTTCTCCAGGTTCCAGACTATCTCTGCACGAAGTTTCATCAAAGTCGGTTCAGCGGTGTAGGCGTGAATGTGTCACAGACAGACAGAGTTACTTTCGCATTTATAATATTAGTAGAGATTTAAGAAGTTTTATTAATTTTATTTGAGAAGTATTAAATCTATATCTATACTAATATTATAAAGAGGTAGAATTTGTTTGTTTGTTTGTTTGTTTGTTTGTTTGTATGTAGGAGGTAATCTCCGAAATTACTCATCCGATTTCAAAAATTCTTTCACCAATAGGAAGCTACGTTATCCCTGAGTGCTATAGGCTATATTTTGGGATCAAAAAATTAGGGATCCGTAAATTAACGGGAGCGAAGCCGCGAGCAAAAGCTAGTCTATACTAATATTATAAAGAGGTAGAATTTGTTTGTTTGTATGTAGGAGGTAATCTCCGAAATTACTCATCCGATTTCAAAAATTCTTTCACCAATAGGAAGCTACGTTATCCCTGAGTGCTATAGGCTATATTTTGGGATCAAAAAATTAGGCATCCGTAAATTAACGGGAGCGAAGCCGCGAGCAAAAGCTAGTAGTCTATAAAATTAATTTTATTTAAGTATCCTGTCATTCTTAGTTTCCGGGATATTGAGGTTTATTTTGTTGGCCCGTATTCATAGCTCCCGATTGTACATACAGTATAGTGTAAAGTTTCTAACACCAACTATCTGAACTAGTAGATAAACCAGAGCATACTACATTCAAATTCCTCACATCGCGTTTCAAAACGTTTTGTACCTAACGATACGTCAAATTTCAAACAAAAATCAACAACGCCCATTTATCGGTACACAAACATTTGTAAAGCGATAAGTGTATGTTTGTCTGTCTGTCTTCGCCCACACTGTTCTCGGAAACCATTGGGTATGCAAATAATGGCAGCTGGTAGACATGTTATCATGATTGTATTTGAACTGGATTGGAACGGTTTGTGTGTTTGTCATGTTTTGATCCGCTATAGGATTGACAGGGTGTTAAGTATAATCTGCCCAATACTTTCCCACTGTTGGGCATAGGTTTTCCCACAACGAGAAGGGTTTGTGCCTTAGTCCACCACGCTGGCCTGGGGGCCTACTCCCTAAGTCCGTCAACGAAGTTAGTCTCCCGTCCGAAAGTAGCCCAAAACGTAGGAGTGAACAAAACAAGTGTCAAGTTCAACTTTTCGGACGGGCAAAAACACATCAGTAGTAGGGACAACTGTCAAATAGTGTTGTCATTCATTCTTAGTTCGGGTCCTGAAATAATCGTATGTCCGTAGGTGATATGGAGTAGGAAACGCTCGTAACTGAGGCCGAAACCACGGACTTCGTGCTTAGGAAGTAGACCCCCTGGTGCGGGCTGGTAGACTACACCATCAACATTTTTTTGGCGCCCTTTCGGGTATGCAGGTTTCATTACGATGTTTTAAATTATGTGGATGGATATAAAAGCAGAGGTAGGCCAAAGAAAAGATGGATGGATTGTATGAAAGACTAGCTTTCGCCCGCAGCTTTGCTTGCGTGAAGTTTTAGTGACGATTTTCCATACAAACTTTCATCCCCTATTTAACTCCCTTAGGGGTTGAATTTCGAAAAATCCCTTCTTAGTGGATGCCTACGTTACAAAAGGAACCTACTGTCAAAATTTCAACTTTCTAACCCCAGCGGTTTAGGCTGTGCGTTGATAGATCAGTCAGTCAGTCAGCTTCTCCTTTTAAATGTATTATAGATGATATGGATAAGAAAGAAGCGAGTACTGAGATGACGGCTGATAGAGGAGAATGGAAGAGGAATACATATTGTGCCGTAGATAAACATAATAATATAGCGATACTAATTCTACCGCGTTAACCTCTTGTGTTTACGTTTCACTGTTAATCCATACTGTCCTATTCTATCTACTCCTTCTTAACTGAGTGTAACGCTTATGTGTGAACTGAATCCTGTGTCTGTGTACCAATAAACTTTTGTAGCGGCATCTATCTCGCCACATGTGAACTATCCTACATCGCGCAATCAAGATTTAACACGCAGATAGTAAATATACAACCTCCCAACATCAACCGTTAGGCAGTAGCCCGCCAGGCACAAGACTCCGCCTGGTTGGAGGATCCTCCCTTTGGTTGGAGGAACACCACACCTTGTACCTCCACACTTTCATTCTTCTTCTTGTTTACTTTGGACTTATTTCTTCTATTACCTACCACACACAATCTCCTACACTACAACCACAGCTAAAGTGGGATTAGGGCAAGAAATTATGTTTTCCATTACGTAACGCAAGTGATCATCAAATTCTGATCTGCACATGAATTCGAAAAGCCAGAGGTCCGGGCCAGGTTCGAGCTCTGACCTTCCTACATGGAAGACAAGCCTGCTGCTTAGGCTATCACTGCAGTGTTAAGGCAATTTGTGAATTAGTATTTAAGTACAAAAACAGAAACTCTTCATATTAGAGAAAGGCTTTGTTTGCAAAGCTGTTTCTGGAGAAACTGCGCAAAATAACAGATGGCACGCGTAACATCTGGTATTCCCGTCAATTCGGAGACAATTTGCTAACCCATCGCCTTCTTGTACGGATACATTAATCCTTTACCTGTTGAGTCCAGCCGTGAGACACAACAAAAAAATATGATTATGTTTATGTTATGTCTATCTATGATTCTAGTTCTTTTTTTGGCTTATATTTCAAATGTACCTACCTATGTTATGTTGTTTCTCTTTGTACTGTCCCAATTTTTTTTTCTTTCTTCCCTTATTCTTCATCCACAAATTCATTAAAATTTGATTCACAAAGCTATAATTTATGATACTTTAGCATGTCCGGCGCACCCTGGGCAGTCAGCCCCGCTACCAACCTTCCTGGCTGACTAATCTTTTCACCACAGCAAGAGCTATTCTCGTATAGTTTTGCCGACACGTGAGAACGAGACTGCTACAATTCGATGTTTATTGCTTCTACAGTTAAGCTAGGAGAAGTACTAAGAAGCCAAAGTAGTTAATAATTTATCAATGTATTGTATTGTTACCAGTATGATCCGATCTCCTATTGTATTGGCTTTCAGAACAATGAGAGGTCAGCTTATACTGGATCAATAAGCTTGATATGTAGCCGCATGTACTTACCTAGACTAGAAAAAAACAACATGGCGTCCCTCCCGCCGAAACTTGCAACACTCGTTCAGTGCGTTTCGCTTACGACGCCGCCGATCTATACATAATGAAGTCGGCCTGTCTGTCTGCTCGTCACAATAGGCCCTTCAGGGAGGGCCCCCAGTCACTTCCAGGTGGAAAGATGGCTGAATACTTAAACGACCCTCACATTGAGTAGGTTGGGGTGTAAGTTGAAAGAGCTAGCGATAATAAGTTTCGGTAAAAGTTTAAACTTCAAAGAAAGATAATGATTCAATCCTTGTAGCTATTTGTAAACTACGATGCAAAAAGAGGGGTGTAATATGTGTGAAATCTTTGTCTGTCAGTGTGTATATTTTTGGCATCGTAGTTCTCACACGGATAAACCAATTTCAACGCGGTTTTTTTTCTTTTTTATAACAGACTAGCTTATGCCCCCGGCTTCGCTCGCGTTTATTTATAATTTTTTTGATCCTAAAATATAGCACTCAAGGCGTAGCTTCCTATTTGTGAAATAATTTTTGAAATCGGATGTGTAGTTTCGGAGATTACCTCCTACATACAAACAAACTCTACATCTTTATAATAATATAGTATTTTATAGGTTAGATTAGTATAGAAGAAAACATTGTGAGGAAACCTGCATATTTGATAGTGCTACATAAAGTTCTCGATAATGTGTGTAGTCCGTCAAACCGCACCATGTCAGCGTGGTGGACTAAATCATTCAATCTCATTCTTAGAAGAGACTCGTGCCCAACAGTGGGACAGAAATGTGTTGATTATGATTATGATTATGAATAGAAAACAATTTACTCATCATGTATTATATAATTCATAATAACATATTTTTAGCAGCCCAGGGGAAATTGCCAATATCACCACGCGTGACAGACGGATTGGTGATCCCAGATTGTTGTTATTAGCAGACAGGTCACTGCTGCCCAACCTCTTGGCGTTATCCTTTATTCGCCTATTAAGACACCCCACGGTCGAGGAAGATGTGGACTACTTTTTGTCGAGAAATGCAAGGAATACTACTGATCTTTGAGGAATACTGTTCAGTATGTAGAGGAGACGAGAGCATCCTTCTTAACTGATTGAAAACCGGAATCATAGACACAATAGATAGACAATAGATTCACTGATCCGCGGTGCTGGGACATTAGCGGAATCTTCATCTTTTCACTTAGACCATCCCCTAAAAAGACCCCAGCACTGCACACGTAGGGTGAAAGGAGTTGTTGACGTCCTGAAAGATTAATATTACATTGAAATTGTTTTCTATTTGTTTTTTTTACTTTCCTGTACCTGACACATCTTGAAACATTAAAAGACCATTTTAGTATTTTAAAATGTATCTGATATGGCCTTTGTGCGGGCTGGATAATTTATTTTTTATTGTGTGTGTGTGTGTAAATAAAATTGTGTCTTTTTAGGGTTCTGTAGTCAACAAGGAACCCTTATAGTTTCGCCATGTTTGTCCGTCTGTCCGTCCACAGCTTAGCTCAGAGACTCTTAGTACTAGAAAGCTATAATTTGGCATGGATATACATATTAATCACGCCGACAAAGTGGTAAAAAAAAACATGAAAAAAAAAATTGTCTTCCCTCCTTTACCTGTAAAGTGGGGATGTTTTTTTTTCTCGTCTATCCCATAGTATGGGGTGTTATTGGATAGGTATTTCAAAATTATTATGGGTTTGTGATGTCAATTTTTCGATGAAGGGATCCGTTTCTGAAATATTAAGCTTTAAAGTGCTCATTTTTGTTAGAGTCAAGTGTCCCCCCACCCCACCCCTGCCAGCAAAACGGTTAGTTTGGATATGTGAAAAAAATTACGGTAGTAGTATATACAACGAAATTAAAAAGGAAAACTATCACAGCTAAGTAGCCTTTACAAGTTTACGATTAATAGTCAACCAACCGGAAAAGTAAAAAAATCGTACAAATTCCATTGAAAAATTACTGCTTAGTCTGCATTATTATGCAACTACGGAACCCTATTACTGCGCGTGGCCCAACACGCACAAGGCCGGTTTTTGTTCCTAAAATACTGTTGACATTTTTGTGTTGTAAAATTTTAATAACATTATTGATGGCGAGGAGCTCGTGGCTAAATAATTACAGCCGCATAGACCGATCTTCCGGGTTAAGCCACGCTTGCCGAGGTTGGTCTGTGGATGGGTGACCATTTACCATAGCGAGTTTCCTCCGTGCCTCGGAAAGCACGTAAAGCCGTTGGTCCCGGCTGTCATTTGTAGATCTTTGACAGTCGTTACTGTTGGTCAGAAGCCAGAAAGTCTGACAACCAGTCTTACCAAGAGTATCGTATTACCCAGTTACTGGGTTGTGGAGGTCTGATAGGCAGTCGCTCCATGTAAAATACTGATATTCAGCTGCATCCGGTTCGACTGGAAGCCGACCCCAACATAGTTGGGAAAAGGCTAGGCAGATAGATATTGATGGCGAGTTAACAATTGGGCGGATCATAAGATATACAAGGTTAAGTTACGCTTGCTGCAGTCAGTTCGGGGATGGGTGACCGTTCGTTACACATCGAGACCGTGCCGCGGAGAGCACGTTAAGCCGTCGGTCCCGGGTGTCATACGAATACCTGTGACAGTAGTTACGGGCAGTCAAAAGCCCAATTCTGAGAATCGATCTAACCTTAGGATACTGGCGATGTCCAGTAATTGGGTTTCGGAGGTCTGATGGCAGTCGCTCCGTGTAAAATACTGATGTTCAGTCGCATCTGGGGGCTTACTCCCTAAGTCCGTCAATAAAGTTAGTCGCCCGAAACGTAGGAGTGAACAAAACAAGGGCCTAATTCTCCTAAAATAAACCTTGATAAATCACAACCGAACCAAGGCCGAACCGTTCATTCAGACAGTTCTCAATTTCAAAAGCTATCAAATTGTTTGACACAAAAAACAAAATCAATCATTTTGAAAGTTTTCGAAAATAAAAACTGACTGACGGTTGTGGTTCGATTGCGTTTGGCAAAAATTTATTTTAGGAGAATCGGGCCCCAAGTGTCAAGTTTTACTTTTCGGACGGGCAAAAACACATCGGTAATAGGGACAACTGTCAAATCGTATTGTCATTCATTTTTAGTTCGGGCCCCGAAATAATCGTATGTCCGTAGGTGATAGGGAGTAGGAAATGCTCATAACTAAGGCCGAAACCACGGACTTCGTGCTTAGGGAGTAGATCCCCAGATTAGATCGAAAGCTTACTCCGACATAGTCGGGAAATGGCTAGGCAGGACATTTATAGCGAGTTTTCGTTGTTAGCGTAATCATTTCGTCATCATGAAAACTTTAAAAAAAAGTAAAAACCGACTTCAAAAAAACTAAACGGAGTAAAATAATTATCATTTAATAAAACTATCAGTCTCAGAAGTCGGTGCATTCAATTTGTTTCAGCGTAGAACACCGACTTCTGAAACTGATAGTTTTATTAAATGATAATTATTTTACTCCGTTTAGTTTTTTTGAAGTCGGTTTTTACTTTTTTTTAAGTTTTTTTTATTTTATACTTTTTAGTGCCACAAATTACAATTAAAATAGTGTACAAATTCTCGGACCAGCACTACAACTAGAACGTCGTCTACATACGATTTGCGTATTTTATTTTTTGTTTTTGTTGATTTTTCCAAAAAGTGCTGCACCAATTTCAATAAAATTTATATGGGACCACCTCTGAAGTATGGGCTACCAAACAAAAAAAAATCATCAAAATCCATTCATAATTGGGGGAGATATTGCGTAACAAACACACAAAAAAAAAAAACATTCAGACGAATTGAGAACCTCCTCCTTTTTGAAGTCGGTTAAAAATAATAATAATTTAATAATAGTAATCTTTACTCATTCATAATAGAGATTGCAGACATACCAAGTAAGCTTAATGTATATAGACGAATTTTACAGTAATCTCTATTACAGGAAGTTGTGACACTGCTCTCCTAGCTAGGTTATACAATAACCTGTGTTAAGGAGTAGCAGTTCTCATCCCCTGTTCATATACAAACTTAGAGGGCACATAACGCTATTAATTTTACAATCTCATTAAAGGAAAGAATAAAAAAGAAAAGAAAATTTGCGTGCCAGCGTGTGTGTGTGTATGTGAGGGTGTGTGTATGTGTGTGTGAGGTTGGGTGTATGTGTGTGTTTATGTGTGTTTGTGTGAAGAGAGGAGTAGAGAAGGATGTAAGTACTTTTGTTGAAAATCTACCTAAGTACTTCAGTCTCATCATAACTTTTATTTTGAAGAAAAGACTGGATTCTTTTTTTTGCAATTGTAATAGGTTAAGCCGTTTATTTTAAGGTTTTTGCTAATTTTGTTGTATAGTGATGGACCTAGAAAATAGAAAAATCTTTTAACGAACGTCGATCGGGTCTGTGGAACAGTACAAATGATATCTTTACGACGTCTCTTCACAAAAGACCATGACGACTTTGATCTTAGATTCTCAGATCTCTCTTAGAAGATTAGGCTCAAATTGCGACACTAATGTCTGACACTAATCTCTATTCTGAACACATTAAGATCAAATTAAGGAATGCACCACGCACAGGTGTTCTTAATGTCACCTTAATATTAGGCTACATACACACCATCTACGATTCAGCTTCGTTTGTCGATCAAGCGTCGTGCCCGTAAACCTGCCTGAAATGTAAATTAAGAACAAGAGTCATCATCATTCAGCCCAAAGACGTCATTGCTGGACATAATCCTCCCCCTAGCATCGCCACATCGACCGATCCTGTGCTTCTCTCATCCATCGGATTCCCGCGACCTTAACTAGGTCATCGGTCCTCCTTGTGGGAGATCTACCCACGCTTCACCTTCCGTTACGCGGTCGCCACTCCAAAAGCTTTCGGCCCCATCAGCCATCCGTTCTGCAAACAATGTGCTAGTAGTAGAACGAGAGTAAGTCCAGTGAAATTCGAAACATGGGTCCTATTTATGTACAACTTCAAGTTGTGCACAAATGTGGGATGAGGCAATAAATGTATGAGAAGAATTATAGGCGTGAAATACGACTTTGAAGTTATTAATTTTATTTCATAGAAAAAAAAAACACTACTGCCACTACTTCATCCTCGCATTCCGATCGTCTTTCTTATCATCCATCATAAACGACAAACACAGATTACAGAAAACTAATTGTCGTACACTAACTTATTTCCTGTAGCTAAGCGTTCACGTTTTTAATATTACAATAATCGAAGAATTCCATTCTCTTCCACATAAATTCAGCTGAAGAGTTCAAAGTATGGCGTGCCTTGCAGAGTAGTTACGTCAAATAGGTTCCATGTCCTCAGAATCTAAGGTAGTTGAAATGCTCAAAAAATATTTTTCCGGTAGAGTATAAAGTTAGTAAAGCATCCTCGAAATAAACACATGAGTAGTAGGCAGTAGTAGAAGATAGTAGTAATAGGTAGTGGTAGTAGTAGTAGGTAGTGGTAGTAGTAGTATTAGTAGTAGGTAGTGGTAGTAGTAGTAGTAGGTAGTAGCAGTAGTGGGTAGTAGCAGTAGTAGTTAGTAGCAGTAGTAGGTAGTAGTAGGTAGTGGCAGTAGTAGTTAGTAGGTAGTAGTAGTAGGTAGTGCTACTACCTACTACCCTACACGTTTAAAAGTATAATTACCAAGAACCGGTAAATAATACTGCAGTAAAATATGCCAATCGAAAATTAACAACCCCAATTAATTAATTCATGTGTCATACGAAATTAACTGAAAACCATTCAATCATAGCCTTTCATTTAAATATCAAATAGACACTATTCATTTATTTTCATGTAATTTATTTATGTCCAGGACAGCTGCCAATTAGTTTTTAAATAGACAAATTATTTTATATTTTAAAATTTGTCTTTACCCTTTTCAACTTAAGAGTCTTTGAGGTTTTTATACAAAACGTTACCATACAAAGAATATCAAATGTATGTATTTAAAAAGGAATCCCTATTTCCCTTGGTCACTATACCATTGGATTTCGCAAAAATTTTTTTTGTTTTGTTTGTAGTTGTCAGGAGAAGGTTCTTATGAAAGAAAATTGTGATACTTAAAAAAAACGAAATTATCTCAGTATGTCCATATTCTTCATTTGTTTACCGCATGCATGAAAATGGTTTTAACTTTTTGTTACTATTTTGATTTTGTTTCTGAAGGTAGGTAAGTAGTAGGTAGGTAGTAAGTAGGAAAAAGTGCATTGCAACGCATGCCGGGTACAGCTAGTATTTTATAAAACAAAACATGGATAATACAGCATGTAAGGGTAAGCACCGTTGTCATTCAAACCATGGGTAGTTGACTTAAACATAAAAATACAGGACCCAGTAAAAAATTAATAAAAAAATATACGCGCGAGAAATGAGCGGCGCGGCGGCGCTACGACGCGGCGTACACACACTCGCTAACGAGACAGCTGACTGACTGGGGTAGCAAACTGTGCGGGGCCGTGCGTCGGGCCACGCGGCGATTTCCCCGCGCCCCCTCCTGTAGCTTGTTGCCCCCGCGCATAGGGTGAAATGCTTTTGAGTAAAAATGAAAATTTTATAAAAAAAAAAAGTTATTTTTCATCGGTTTTACGTTCTATACATGAAACCAAACCACTGGTTTCAAGGATAACGGTGTTTATCCTTACAGCCTGTATATAACTATTTCACAGGTTTTCATGATGTCGTTTACGTTTTTTCGATAGCAATCTCCTTACGGCAACTTTACGAAATGACTGTTATGTCAGGACTCAACTTTCGTTCAACATAGCTTGGGATCTGAAGGGTTACCCAGAATTGTAAATGCTGATTTATACAAGTTTCTCGAAGCGAGTTTTATGTCATATCTGTTTTCCTCGCGTTTAAAGCCTGATTTCCACAGAGAAAGTAACTACCCATTGGATATTGATCGCGACAGCGCTGTACTGGGGGCCTACTCCCGAAGTCCGTCAACAAAGTTAGTCGGCCGTCCGAAAGTAGCCCGACACGTAGAAGTGAACAAAACAAGTGTCAAGTTCAACTTTTCTGACGGGCAAAAACACATCGGTGGTAGGGACAAATGTCAAATCGTGTTGTCATTCAAACAAGTTGTCATTCATATTAAGACACAAACATGTTGCATACCCCTGACTTAAGAATGAATGAAGATGTATTACGACAGTAGTATGCAACATTTTGATATTTAAAAAAAAAATTACAGCCCGTTTTTTTGCATAATATTTAAAATCCAAACAGTTTTATTTCGAACTGTATACACTATAATCCCGCAAGGGGAAATAACTCGAGCGATACATGCAATTTATTGATGCTCCAGCAATTAACCCAAATACCACAAAACTTGAACATACCATTTTTTAAAGCTCAATTCCACGATATTTTCGTGGTGATATCGTAAATTTTAGCTGTAACTCGTCGCTGGAGCCATAACTGCATCCGATCGTCGTTTGTAACTGCCCTTATAATTGTGAACGGATTTATGCGGGCTGCACGTCATATAGTATTGAATTTTGAAAATTCGCTTCGTTTTAAATGCACCATATTCAGTTTCGTTCATCAGTAATATTCATGTCACAGCTTACAGAATGATGTAGGAGTGAGTCTTTTATTACAGTTGTAGCCAATATCTATCTGTCAACAAGCATGGTAAATATAGTAAACTAGCGACTCGCCCCAGTGTCGCTCGGGTACCTACGTATTAGTACAACTCGAGCGAGCACAGAGTTCGGAACGAGCTTCTTACGTGGATCAACGTAACAAGATCGCTCCGAGCATTACGTTCGAAAGCTCTGGGCCCTAATTCTCCTAAAATAAATCCTGATAAATCACAACCGAACCAAGGCCGAACCGTCCATTCAGACAGTTCTCAATTTCAAAAGCTGTCGAATTGTTTGACACAAAAAACAAAATCAATCATTTTGAAAGTTTTCGAAAACAAAAACTGACTGGCGGTTGTGGTTCGATGCGTTTGGCAATAATTTATTTTAGGAGAATTGGGCCCCAGGTCAATCGCCACTGGCGAGTCATTGGATTTTTGTTTTCTAAAAGGAGAAAACGAGCCTTATTGAATATCATTCACCGATAATTCAGCCCTCATCAAGCTGTCTCCCCCTCCCCAATCCCCCGCCAGCAACGCCCTAAGCCGAGGTCAGAATCCCTATAGGTGTCGCCCTTAGTGCTGTTGTACCCTTGGCCGGAGACCCTTCAGGTCTCGCCAATTACTACTCGGTTACGTGGAATGGTCCAAACATAAGTGAAGGACAAAAAAACTAAATAAACCTTTAATTTACATGAGAGCAGTCAATATTAAAAGAAAAAAACTCAGCACATTTTTAATGTTATTTTAAATAAAATCCTATTTGGATACTATAAATTAAAGGAACAACCTTTGCCCAGTAGATTAATAAAATACATTAACTTCAAAAGAAAGAATTTAGGTATGCTCACAAAATAGAAAAAAAAATAGTAAAAAAACAAAATACATTAAAGATACAAGAGATCGTTTCCATATTTACTTAAATCGCATTTCAAAGCGAACGATACTCCCGCTTTTAGAAAAAAAAAACAACAAATCCATTAGTTATTTGTAAAACAATGTAACGTACAGTCAGCAACTACTTTAATTATATCCCTAATAAAAACATTCGATAGTCAACTTAATTTCGTAAACTATAAGGATCAAAATCGTTTAGTCCCACTAAAATTGGTACCCGAAAGATAGGGTTGGCGCGTTTCCAATTTTAGGGAGTGACTTTTAATTGATTCTGTCTATGTTTGGAAAATATTCCAAATAGGTAACTATTATTCTATCGAGACAATTAGAGCAAGATGTGTGTGTGTGTTCAAGATAAGTAACGAATTTACATTTTGATATATGCGTTTAATTACAGAGGGCTGTTTACTCAAGTCAATGGCAAAGATATGAAGATCGGAGTCAAGAGTTATGACCTTTCAACCTTTGGGTATAGATTGCCGTATTAACACTTACTTGGAATGTTATTTTAGATGTAAGGATATTTGAAATTATAAATCATAGAAACATTGCCAAGTTTTGTAAAGCTTGAAGGAATTCGTTGTGATTTATTCTGACATCCATAATATTGTGAGTTTTTTATTTGGACGGAGAGCAACTGTAGAGAAATAACTAATAAAAAAATAGTGGTATAATTATGATAAAAATCTTTGTCGTTTTGAGTCGTAAGAGGCGATGAACCTGGCTCCATAATTGTGCCTAAAACACACACATTGGACTTAATACTAGAAGCGAAACGTGGGTTTACAGACCTCCTGTAATAGAGAACACTTCTGTTTACCCCTTCCGGGATTACAAGCGTGAGTATCTTACTTCTTCTTGATTACTGTTCCCCACCTACCTAATTTAATATTTGTCGTATTTAAGGCCATCCATAGAAATATATTCCATGATTAATCTTAAGCCGTTGAGATTAAACTAACAAAAATTACTTAAAAAAAAAGAAAAATCGACTTAAAAAAAAACTTTTTTTTTTACCTTAACAGTCTCAGAAGTCGGTGCTACTCCACGCTAAACAAAAATCAAAGCCATCGACTTCTAAAACTGATGATTATTTTACTCTTTTCAGTTTTTTTAAGTCGTTTTTTCTTAAAGTAATTTTATTTTTCAATTTTGAGTGGCATAAACATACGATCAAAGCAATTGGGAGTGATTTGCTGTTATCCATTGAAGAGTCCCATTGTCTATCTCCCAAGGTCTTCATCCAATCTTCACCAAATTTAAATCGGATTACCCTGGGAAAATATTCTTTATAATCGGTCCACAATTGGCGAGATAAGAACCCATAAAAAAAAACAAAAAATCATACGCCTTATTGAGAATCTCCTCCTTTTTTTGAAGTCGGCTAAAAAAAATACTCTTTCCCTATTCAATAAGAACCCCTAGACACAAGAAAGTTCTAGCTAACGGCCAAGTATCAAGAATTTCCAGACTGCATGTTCACAAAAGACTTTTAATTTTTCCTCAACAATGACTTTATAATAAGAACAGTGATCACAATAGGTCCCATCTATAAATTCTATTAGACCGCCGAATGGGAAATTCCCCAACAATAAAGGTAGGAAATTGCATTTTATTATAGAAAGGCCCGGTGAGTACGTTGGTAATTCGTTTAATATTTGGTGCTTGAAGTTCATAAACATTCAAGTACCATTTGTTTGAGAACGGCACTCGCTTTTGTTTTTTTAAGCGCGAGTCGTGGCGCTCAAATTTTTATTGCGTCTTCAGAATTTGAATCGGTTTGCATTCTGGATTAAGGACTGAACCCTTGTCAGTCTGGGAAGAGAACCGCACCTAGCAGTGGGAAAGTGATGAGCTGATTATCGTTACATCCTGAATGGAATTGTATTAGGCAGTAAAGAATCGCACGTTGTTAGACACATCAACGTAATTCTAGTATCATAATTTGGCATAAATCGGCTGTCGCTGAAAACCACCGCTGGGGCTCTGTCTTGCATAGGGCCGCAGCTTAATGCTGAGCGATAGCCGTTTAGCGTGGATGTGACGCATGTTTCCCTCAACTTTCTTATTTTTTGTTTTTGTGTTTTGCGTCATGTTTACCTCAAATAAACGTATTTTCTTTCTTCTTTTTTTCTAATTGAGGATTCAGGCGATTAAACGCATATCTCGAGTTCGCCCAGATTGAGATATTCGTGAAGTGAACATTCACGCTTGTGATTGAAGAGCATTTATCTTGCTTCACAGGAAAAGCGAGGCTACTGCGTTCTGGAGGCGGTAGCTGATAGACAACAGGGCAGAGTGGGTCAAAAATCGTGGATCAAACGAAACAGGGCGATAGTTGGGGTTATTTGCAGTATAAAATATCTAAGTGACAGAGCCCTAACTTGATCTCCTTAAAAGTTTTGACAATTTGAGCGTTTTTAAGAAAATACCAAAATTTGTACCTAATAAATTGGCAATTAGAGTAAAATAGGTGCCTATTTTAAAACAGTAAATGGTGTTTAGTTGCTTGTAAGTACTTTTATGACAGTGGGTATCATGATTTATGAGTATAGGCACTTTTTTCAAAATCTTTTAAGTCTCACGAAAAATTATTTGTAACTTAAGTAACTTACTGTAAAAAAAATGTACTACCAAAAAAATGGTGCAAATAACCCCCCAACAATCGCCCTGTTTCGTTTGATCCACGATTTTTGACCCGACCTGTATATTTTTATGGTTATCATTTTTTTAATGTGGTAAAATCCTCTTGTATATGCTGCAATCTGTGGAAGTCTTGAGGGTCGTGTGGGGTTCTCACCGACTTAAACCAGTACAGTGTCCCTCCGAGGACCTATGGCTTAGGTTTGCTGTATATTGCATTTATACTTGGTGCGATTACTGCTACATAGCTATATAAAGAGAAAGTTAATAAAAAAAATCTCGAGAATAAAGCGGTTTTTCCGAGTTTAGAGTGAGTTAGATGGCACCAATGGTAATATGTTTGCTTATCGAATTAAAACTAAATTATGAAAATTTTAGCGTGGTTAAACTAAAGTTCGATTATGTGCCTATTTACCTATTTAAAATATTTTGAGCGTTATGCCTTTAAATTCACCTATTTTAGTGTATTTGTGACAATTGGCTTTTTATTTACTGATTTGTTTTTTTTTAAACAAGTACCAATAGTTAACAGATCAATAAAATATAATAAACTCTTTTACCATTCATAAAAAATACCTATTTATTTAATAGTTTGTTATTTACTTCTTAAAACTTCACATCCTATTAAGGGTTAGCAGGCTCCCAAGTGAGAACGATTAAAAAATTACCAACATTTTGCATTAAAACTCCCAAAACCAACCATAATTTAATTAACCCCATCCTATCCATAAGTATATGTTCAAAAACATCCCGCCTTCAACCCACGGTATCCCGCCGTCCCCAGCCGGTGATGCGTAACGCCGGGGCGCGGTCACAAATCATTCCGTGTGCACCCACCCGATAAATTAGATACGCCTAAATACTGAAAATGTTGATTTCGCAAAACAATGTCATGTTTTGTGACGGTGACCGAGTTATTGAGGAAATTACGGCAACAGGGATGTGTGGATGTGGATGAAAGGTGTGGTTTACCTACTGGCAAGACCTCGGGGTCTAGACAAGGAGGAACAGTCCTAAGCCTTCGGGTCTACACCGTGACACCCCTAGTTGGCGAAACCTGAAGGGTCTCCAGCCAATGGGGACGAAGTAAAATACTTAGCGTATGCTAACTACTCATACTACACTAACATCATGACTACTATCAACAACAGCACTAAGGGCTACCCCTAGTAGGACTCGGACCTCGGCTTAGGGCGTTGTTGGCAGGAGATTGGGAGGAAAACAGCTTGATGAGGGCTGAATACTGTGTTCAACCCCTTTTTTTATCGTGGGAAAATCCTCATGGATATCCTTCGCGCGGGGAAGGTGAAGGGTTAGGGACTCTTATCGGCTAAAAACCCACGGTGTTTCTTCTCCTGACCCTTGGCCGGGGTCGCGGGATTCGCAGCTGCATGCACCGCGACCCCGGCCGGCCTCGGTCCGCCAGCCCCTGGCGGACCTCTGCTTCTGTGAGGTCTTGCCCCACGTCCTCCTGAGAGGCGCGCACGGAACACTGCGCGCCGCCTTCTCTGGTCTGTTACTGGTCAGGCGACGGGTCCCCTAACTCGTCGCCCGCAGGCCACACGCTAGGGTGGCCGGAAATCGTCGCGCGCCCTCCGGTGGCGCCCGGTACGTCTGGCGCGGGAAGGGAGAGTGGCCGTCGCCTGTCTCTCCCTCTCCGCTCACTCCTTGGTCGCCATCACCACCTCACAAAAAGAGGCCACGGCTTCCCACGTACGCTCGCTCCCGACCATGGACAGAACAACGGCTGGAAGCGAGAGGTCACCACCGACCGCCGCGACTAGTTCACGGCGCTGCGTCGCCCATGCACGGCACTCCTGCAACGTGTGCAGCGCCGGGTCTTCCGGGCAGTCGACGCAGGGGTGACATCCGGGCGACTGTGTTCAACCCCTGCTGGAAGCAAACATATTGTTTATACATTTCCTTGCTACAATGGGATATGGGAATAGACTGCCTCGTTGGTCCAGTAGTCGCAAGCGTGACTGCTGAGTGGTCCTGGGTTCGATCCTCAGATCGGGCGTATTGTTATTGGGTTTTCCGTGTGGAATTTCTCAGTAGCAGCCTGGAGTCTGGATTTGTGCCCGATTGGGGGTAATAGATTCGCCCCTTATTACATGGGATCTAAACATAACGGCGAAATGGGTGTACACTCACATTTCGCCATATACACTTTTCGGAGAATACAGGCCTGATGGACAACACGTTAAACCGTCAGTCTCGATTGTCACACGAATACCTATGACAGTCGTTGCAGGTCAGAAGCCCGAAAGTCTGATAACCGGTCCAACCTCAGGATACCGGCACTACCCAGTAACTGGGTTGCAGAGGTCTGATGGCAGTCGCTCCGTGTAAAACACTGGTATTCAGACGCATCTGGGGCATCCCATCCCAAAGTCCGTCAACGAAGTTAGTCGCCCGTCCGAAAGTAGCCAGAAACGTAGGAGTGAATAAAACAAGTGTCAAGTTCAACTTTTCAGACGGGCAAAAACACATTGGTAGTAGGGACAACTGTCAAATCGTGTTGTCATTCATTGTTAGTTCGGGCCCCGAAATAATCGTATGTCCGTAGGTGATAGGGAGTAGGAAACGCTCGTAACTAAGGCCGAAACCACGGACTTCGTGCTTAGGGAGCAGACACCCTGGTTAGATTGGAAGCTAACCTGGGGGGTTACCATGTTCTGTTAGAGCAGGAATGTTTTAATATTATTCCGAGAATGGGAAAGTGACAGCGCTAGACAGCTCTCTAGCGCCATCTCTTACCCACTCTCGTAATAATATTAAAACATTTCTGCTCTAAGAGATCATGCATAGTTAGAAAAAGGCTAGGCAGAACAGATATAAGTATCTATTACCCAAGTGAAATCTTTTGCCCATCGCAACTAATATAACCCTCTTTTTGCCTCACGACAGTCTTCGAGCCCACGATAAAAACAGTTACACCTGTACTTATTTATACCACGACCTCACATTTTTCACGGCGTATCCCCAATTTGTTACAAATGGTCCCGTATATTTATAGACTCACTAGCTATGTTCGCGGCCTTGCCCGCGCGAATAGTTTTTAGTTTTCTGCGACGTAAAAAGTGTCAACCTTGTGTGCCAATTTCAGAAACAGACCTTTTGAGCCATTATGTTTAATAATAAGAAATCCTTCTCTCGTATAGAGCCGGACTTAAAGAATAGCACTACCCCATCTCTTCCCGTGGGTGTCGTAAAATGCGACTAAAGGATTCTCTAGAAGATGGGCAGCAGCATTCTCTGAGTACTTTAACAACCATACTGCGATCGCCAACCCGCCTGCCAAGCGTGGAATTACGGCAGCCCCCCCCCCCCCTTCTTTTGGGGAGGCCTATGTCCAGCAGTAGACGTCTTTTGGCTGAATGATGAAGCAATCCTAATTTCTTGCTATGGATGTCATAGGCAACTAGAAATTGTGATAAGAATAAGTGTGCCTTTTCACCAGAGAGTGTAAAAGCTAAGCTACGAATTTATGTGACCGTTTCCACTGAAGCTAACCTACGTAGCGGAGCGAGTAAGATGTGCTATGAAAATGCGCCGCCGCAAGGTAGCTTTGCGAGGAAGTTGCGCAGCTCGAGCTATGCGATGTATCGACAATAGGGAAGACACGGGGATAGGCACGCCTACTGTGGGTACACTGCTGTGCACGTAGCTACAACACTCGCGACCATCCTTAGCAAGCATCCAGGGCACGCATTCATAGCTCGCATCCATTTTTGAGTGTTGGTTTTAGTTTGCACCTGATTTTTTATAAAACAAAAAGAACTTTTCTTAGGTATCGTTTGTACACACGGCTACACATCAAGCTATACAAAACCAGTTTATCTTGACGCCGCTTTGTATAATCTTTTCGCACAAATAACGGTCAGCTTATACTGGATTTGTATAGCTTGAAGTGTAGCCGTGTGTACATCTTAATAATGGTCCTATTGCATAAATAAGAATTATAACCAATTTACCTACACCAGTTAACATTAAAATAAAATATGCACGTAATAATTTCATAATGAAGGTACTCTGAAATGTTTCTTGTTCATTCTTTTATTGCTAAGTATGCGCATCTAAATGCGAAAGATAGGGCTGCTATTTGCTAATTAGGGTGGGCGCTGATACCTATATTTACAAGATATTAAGTTATCTTAGCTTGGGTGTCAGCTGTAACTCTTAAAACTAACTATAACTACCTTTCGGCCTATTTTTATTGTAAACTATATTGTATGTAAACTTGAAGGTGCAAATAAACAATTTATTATTATTATTATCCATAGAAAGCATCCACAGCACGCATCCTTCCCGTATAAAAAACGTAGCTTAGTTGAATCAGTTTCCACCAGTGCTATGCTATGTGGACCAATGAATATGATTGGCAGATATCAAACGCATCCATAGCAACGTTTCATATAACATCTCTGGTGGAAAAGCAGCCTAAAGCCTTGTATTAATAATTTGCAAGGTTAAGCTGCACTTGCCGCGGTCAGTCCGTGGATGTGTGACCATTCGTTACACATAGAGACCGTACCTCGGACAGCACGTTAAGCCGTCGGTCCCGAGCATTATACGAATAACTATGACAGTCGGTACAGGTAGTCAGAAGCCCGAAAGTGTGACAACCGGTCTAACCTTAGAATATCGGCATTGCCCAGTAACTGGGTTGCGGAGGTCTGATGGCAGTCGCTCCGTGTAAAATACTGGTATTCAGCTGCATCTGGTTAGACTGGAAGTTGACCCCAACATAGTTGGGAATAGGATATTCATTTGTAAACATATGTTAATAATATAGAAGTTATCTAGTCCACCTAACACCCCTTCCCATAGACCAGATATTTTTCACCATATTTTACAATAGTCCTGCACCCACCTGGGACGGTCCATGACTGTACTCCAATAGTGCAGCCGTGGATAGTCCCCGGTGGGTGCCCCACCCCATTTTAGATTAAAGTTCTCAAAGGGGCCTCTACGCGTTGGACCTGTGTCCCCGTGTATGCCTTCCAAAGGACCGGACATCTTCCGCAAGGAAGATGAGCCGTGAATTCAGACAAGATATGTCAAAATAACCAAACCAAATAACCATCATATTTGTATACCTACATTATTGGCAAATAAATGATTTCTATTTCTATAAAAACCGGCCAAGTGCGAGTCGGACTCGCGCACGAAGGGTTCCGTACTATCTATAAAAATGGCAAAAAAAAACACGTTTGTTGTATGAGAACCGCCTTAAATATTTATTTTATTCTGTTTTTTAGTATTTGTTGTTATAGCGGCAACAGAAATACATCATCTGTGAAAATTTCAACTGTCTAACTATCACGGTTCATGAGATACAACCTGCTGACAGACGGACGGATGGACAGCGGAGTCTTCGTTTTACCCTTTTGGTACGGAACTCTAAAAAAAGTAAATACGCTCAAAAAATTGTACTAAAATATTTCACTGATAACTAAAAACGCGCTCTAACACAAGTCAACAGAGCCCAAATCAATCCGTCTTATGACAGTCGTTACGTGTAGTTAGAAGTCCGAAAGTGTGACAATTAATAATAATAATAATAAGCCCGCAGGGCAGCTTGTGGCAAGCTGTTGGGCAGTAGCGACCCCACGTACCTGATCTCCCGGGAGAAGTCTTGTTCCTCATCTCTGGCAACCCGCAGGGCAGCTTGTGGCGAGCTGTTGGGCAGTAGCGACCCCACGGACCTGATCTCCCAGGAGAAGTCTTGTTCCTCATCTCTGGCAACCCGCAGAGCAGCTTGTGGCGAGCTGTTGGGCAGTAGCGACCCCACGGACCTGATCTCCCGGGAGAAGTCTTGTTCCTCATCTCTGGCTTGCCTTTATTGGCCGGCCGGAGTGAACACTGACGAGGAACAGAGCTTCCACCTCTCTCTTGCCTTCATTGGCCGGTTTGAGTGGAGATTCGCAAAAGCAAACGTGCTCGGGGGAAGGAAGTATTTCAGTAAGATGCTAGTAGGGATCTTGACCTTACTTCCGGGATTGTCCTGATAGCCGTGGAATACCTCTCCACTCCTCAAGCACCTAAAAATATGTTGCCCCCTTGTCGCTATGCCACTATGTGCCAGCGACCGTTTTCGGGGGCCCATTAATTGAGTGTGCAAGTCATCCCCTGCCATTTAATCCATGTAAAACAAACATTGATCAGGCAGGGGCCATAGTTCTTCAATAGTCTTAGGTAACCAGTCCACTTTAGCCACCCAAACCCATAGTCCCA
Source organism: Amphipyra tragopoginis (assembly GCA_905220435.1). Lineage (NCBI taxonomy): Eukaryota > Metazoa > Arthropoda > Insecta > Lepidoptera > Noctuidae > Amphipyra > Amphipyra tragopoginis. The sequence continues at coordinate 5,404,265 of HG992017.1, forward strand.
TATTTTGTTTCCATACCCAATAATAGTCCTGCATCAACCGGGGGTTGTCCTTGGGTGTACTTGTATAGTGCATACAGGGATAATCGCCGGTTGGTGTCTCATCTCATCTAAAGCTACCCAAAGGGGCCTCTGCGAGTTGGCTTCGGCCCCTCGTACGCCTTACAAAGGCCCGGCACCTCAGGGTCCCGAGATATTTAAAATGTAAAAAAAATAATAATAATAATAATTCTTTATTCACATAAAAATAACACAATTGGTCTAACCTTAGGATATCGACATTGTCTGATGGCAGTCGCTCCGTGTAAAATACTGGTATTCAGCCGCATCTGGGGGTCTACTCCCTAAGCACGAAGTCCGTGGTTTCGGCCTTAGTTGCGAGCGTTTCCTACTCCCTATCACCTACGGACATACGATTATTTCGGGGCCCGAACTAAGAATGAACGACAACACGATTTGACAGTTGTCCCTACTACCGACGTGTTTTGGCCCGTCCGAAAGGTTGAGCTTGACACTTGTTTTGTTCACTCCTACGTAACGGCGTTGACGGACTTAGGGGATAGGCCCCCAGAAATAAGAGTCAACGTGTTTCTAAAACATTGCCACATGTTGCGATAGACATTACTGACAGTTTTTGATGGCAGTTGCTTCGTATAACGGTTAAAGATATTTATTTTCTCAAAAGATTACAGAATCACTTACATATCATAACATTACATATCATATACAACACGTATAAAATACTGTTATCCATCTGGTTAGAACAGAAGCATCAGCTTCTGTTCCCCACAAAGTTTTAAAAGCTTATACAGAACGGTCATACATCATACAAAATTCTCGATAAGAAAAATCTTCAGTCAATAAGCCACATCGAAACAAAATACCAATCCATCATTTTACAAAGAACGCTTATGATGCCAATCGGAAAAAGGTTTTGGTAACGAAATATTTCCATACATCTACAGTCAGCCAATACTGAAATTGAGTGTTATTGAGCTTAAAAGGTAAAGATGATACAGTGGGGTATCAAAGTTACAGGGGTAAAAAATCGTGGATCAAACGAAACAGGGCGATAGTTGGGGTTATTTGCATAATTTTTAGGTAATGTAGGGCCAATTTGACATCTGACATCATTGAAACATTTGACATCTGTCAGTTTTAGCTTCATAGTGAGATAACCTGCTGAAAAACATCGATTAGAGTGAATGAATCGATACGGACTTGAAACATATGTACAATTAATTCAGTACATAGTCATTGCATTCGAATCTACTTATCAACTTTCGATTTTTTTGGGTAACATCCCTAGTGTTTAAAAAGAAAAAGGGTTCACTGACACAACATTGTAACGACGTTCAGTTCTCATTAGAACAGAAATTGTTTATTATGTTTAGAATGGTTTATTATTGAAAGTAAATCGTAAAATTACCTTCTTTTGTCATTATTACAATAAATATGTAATCGTAATTGAAAAAAGTTAAGCAGTTGTGCAGTTCTAACTTCGAAAAAAGAAATAATATTTTATGCCCGCCGTTACAAGGTTACGTTGTTAAATTTTTATGAAGTGTCAAATGTCAAATGTGTTAATATTAAATTGGCCCTACAGTAGTACATTTTTTTTACAGTAAGGTTCTAAAGTTACAAATATTTTTCCGTGAGACTTAAAAGATGTTGAAAAAAGTGCCAATACTCATAAATGTATTGTGGTACCCACTGTCATTAAAGCACTTTCAAGCAACTAAACACCATTTAATTGTTAATAGGTACTTTACTTTTGCCTATTTATTTCAAATTTTGATATTTTCTTAAAAACACTCAAATTGTCATAACTTTTAAGGAGATCAAGTTAAGGCTCTGCCACACAGATATTTTCCACTGCAAATAATCCCAACTATCTCCCTGTTTCGTTTGATCCACGATTTTTGATCCACCCTGTAATTCTTTCTTCTCTATATAGTCACTTTTCGCGTTTGTCTGTTTGTCCACTTACTTTTTCTAAAGTACTCAATAGATTTTGATGTGGTTTTCATCTTAATGTAGGTAATTTCTTCCGGAAGGTTTTAACCCTTTGACCGTCATGGACGTCTATGGACGTCAAATTAAAACGTGCTCACGACGGCGACGCCTCCGACGGCATGGCACGTCGAAAACACCACTTTTTTTAAATAAAAAAAATTGACGTCCATATACGTCCGTGGCGGTCAAAAGGTTAAGCTATAAAACGTACCTGAGCGACGCCGAGGCGGGTCACTAGTTTAATAGAAATGATGAAAGTTTAGGCTGTATGTTTGTGACACAATTTCGCTATCTTCATCTCTCGTGTTAACAAGAGCTTTATGAGAATAAGTATTGAATTAGTATACTAAAAGTGTAACATAAATAAGTGTACAACCTGTTAAGGGGTCACTGTACTCATCATTATGAACAACTTTTACTATGGGACCAAACCAGCGAAATCGCGAAAAAAAATCAGCTGTTCCCTACATTTATGTTCGCATAACTCGTCAAAGTATTAAAATAAGAAAATTGTTCTGGCTATAACTGAGTGATCATTACTTAAGAATTAGGAAATTGGTTTTACATTTTGGTGTCATCCACGTTCCTATAAGTCGTGGCCTACTCCAAAAATCGAACTATGGATTTTCGTCTGAATGATAACACGTTTTCAAACTCCAAAAAGGCTCCCCGCTCACTGTAGTCTGTAACTTATTAATGAAGACTTACGACACCTCTGCAATGAGATTGGAATATCCCATATTTAGCTAATCCCAGTATAACTCCTTTGTATACTTATCTCCAAAAAACTTCAAACAAAATAATCAAAAACAAACACAAAATCCGACTAACAGATTTTAGATTAAAAATTACCATTCACAAAGATAACAGCCAAACAAGAATTCTGTTATAAACGCAATTGATGCCAGAATTGGCTATTAGGGTTGCGTAGTAAATCAGAGGAGGCTCCGACGGAACCCATCTGAGCGTTTAAGGCGACGTTGCACGCAAGTCTAGTATCAAATTTTCCTTCACACGTCATAATAAAACGCATTAAGTGAGGCGTTTGTTACACCGAAGTGTATAATATTGATTTAAATTGTAACATAAATTTTATTTATATAGCTTGTTTAGACTATAAACATCATCAAAAACTTTATGGTGATAAGTGATTATTGATGAAATTAAAAAGTCTGAAGTTCGGGCCGGTTTCGATATCAGACACAGGCATGAAAATCAACCGTTCAAACACTAGGCTATTACTAGGTTATTTACTTTCATAATTATGTCGTTTAAGTTACGAAGATTGTTCGTTAATCGCACTCTAGGCATAGGGTTGGAGTCTTTTTCTTCTATCGTGTCGGCACGAGCTTTACGAGAAGAGCCTTTAAGAGAAGAGCTCAAGCCGTGGTGAAAAGATTTGTATCTTTCGCGGCTCGTATTTCATTGCGTTACATGTATGCATCGCGCTACATAAAAAATCTCTTGCGTGGCCACACCACGCGTATTATACGCCATTACGCTGAGCATAATTGGGCCTAGAAGTTTCGCGCGCATTTTGCGTTTGATCGATATTACGTTAGCTATATAACATATAACTGGCGTATTTTCAGCAGCTACAGCCACACTTAATGCAGCTTTATAAGAGCCCAGTAATGTGACAGAACAATTAATCAGTCCAGCACTGACTTGCAACTACGCTTCAGTAGACAGTAGTTTCAACCCAGGCCAGTGCTGACTTCGCGCCCTCCAGTCAATCCAGTTGACTAACCTACCCGTCTATTTTCGAGCCCAGTAGCTTCCTCCGCACAGCAAACTGATTTACTGCCTATCTAGTCCACATGAACCCAGTGACTGAGTCCGAAATTCCGAGTCACTGGGTCCAGTCACTGACATCGTATGAATCAGATTCATCATCTGCCTAGCCTTTGCCCAACTATGTTGGAGTCGGCTTCCAGTCGAACCGGATGCAGCTGAATATCAGTATTTTACATGGAGCGACTGCCTATCAGACCTCCACAACCCAGTAACTGGGTAATACGTTACTCTTGGTAAGACTGGTTGTCAGACTTTCTGGCTTCTGACCAACAGTAACGACTGCCAAAGATGTACAAATGACAGCCGGGATCAACGGCTTTACGTGCTTTCCGAGGCACGGAGGAAACTCGCTATGGTAAATGGTCACCCATCCACAGACCAACCTCGGCAAGCGTGGCCTTAACCCTGAAGATCGGTCTATGCGGCTGTAATTATTTAGCCACGAGCTCCTCATGATCGTATGAATCAGATTATAAGCGTATTTAGCGTCACGTATCTTGCGCCGCGTACTGCGTATGTTTTGTCCTTCCCTAAACTGTAGCTTACACTTCGGGCTTACACTTCGGTGTAACACACACCCGGTTCACAGACCGCGATACACACATATCAGTCGAAGCAATCTCTCTTCAATTTTACACGCGCTTGCACGTAATACGATCGCTTGATGGAATGTTGTGAAACCTTACCCCCTCAAACGTGTACATTGCGTAGTGTGTACGTACATTTTACGAGCGACTCATGTGTACCCGGCAATGGTGTACAAAGTATATGAATGACAGTTACATGTGTTTCGTAATAGTAGAGGTAATATTTGCTAGAATTTCATGTTACATGTGGCGTTTACTTGGAAATCGTAATTCTAATGACATTTATCGATAATGTATCGATTCTGACAGTTTCATCTGTCGTTGGTTAGGCCCGGTATCCACAGGAGGGGAGAGGAGACGAGAGGAGATGTGCTGCGAAGCTGGCAGGTTATTTCCACCAAAGCGGAGAGGAGATGCGTAGCGGAGAGGAGATGTGAGCTGTGAGCTGTGCGTAGCGGAGATGTGAGCTATGAGAGCTCGAAATCAGTCAGTTCGAGTGTGCGAGGCGCGGGGAGAAGGCATTAGGGAAAGGGAAGCGCGAGCGCGGGCGCCCCCCGGCCGTCCGACTACACACATCTCCGCTCTGCCGCGCCGCTTGCTCGCTCGCGGCACAAAATTGTATAGAAAAGGACTATTATTATTATTCACCTGACATACATAATCTGTGTTGCTGGGGAGTTTGTTGCGCCGTTTCTTCTTCACAGCATAAGCACTAGGAAGCGGTGATGGGAGGGCTTTTTTGGGGGCTGTCTTTTGTTAATCTGACGTTCAAAAAGAACTAAGTAATTCTAGTCTATTTTAAATAAATGAGTTTTGAGTTTTAGACTACTCAATGGATTTTGATGCGGAGTTCAGTTTTTTTTTCTGCGTTTCCTTTTCTCAGCTATATCGGGGTCACCTTCCAGTTTAATCAGATGCAGCTGAATACCAGTGTTTTACTCGGAGCGACTTCCATCAGACCTCCGCAACCCAGTTACAGGGCAATGCTGATATCCTAAAATTAGACCGGTTGTCAGACATTCGGGCTTCTGACTACCCGTAACGACTGTCATAGGTATTCATATGACACTCGGGACCGTCTGCATTCAGGTAATTATTTCCAAAAAGTTTTAGAAGTACCCGAGTAACGCCGGGAAGGGTCTCTAGTCATAAAAACACACTTTTTCAACAAAACCCAGAAATATAAAACGCAGCCTTATCTATCTACCAGCACATTAATTCACCATTATCAATTATCTGGGTGGCGGGTCAAAATGTCGACATGTCGGTGTTGATGCTATCATATAATTACAATAAACCCCGAGAATTTAATTACTGTGCCGACCAGAAGAGCTGGTGTGAGTCCAGTGCAAGCTGAAAAATAAAGTAAGGTTATAGCTTTGTTAGCTTGATGCATGTAGGCTATATATATATATTTTTACCTTATTTGAGTATGTATATATATATATATAAGATATGTTTAAATATATTTTTGTGTTATATTATGTATTTATATTTAGTTATTTAGTTAATTCCAGATGTTTTTTATTAGGTTATATATTTGTACGCTGCAAACTGCCTTTATATTTTCCTTAGCAATTCTTTCCATCCAATGGTTGTCTGGAAGAAATCGCTTTAAGCGATAAGACCGCCATTTGTACTATTCTTAATCATGTGTATTCCTACTGTTTTATTTCTTTTAGTGTACAATAAAGTATATCTATCTATCTATCTATCTATCTATCTATCTATCTATCTATCTATCTATATTATGGAAGTAAAGGGGGAGTGTCTTTCGACACCACTTTATTAGGTTATGCACCAGCATGACTGTATTAAAGAGCTGGTTCTATGACCAACAATGATATTGTATACAAACATAGAATGTCATAGACGTGCAAAAAAGAGGATTCAAAAACACTCCAATTTGGCTGTCCCATTTCAATACCTAGTAAGGGACACTTTACAAAAATCTTTTTATTGCATAATCTTGCTAACCTAGAAATTCTCTACCAAATACAAAAACACCAGCGTTGAAAACTCAAATAATAAGCAAATATATTTAAACATCGATACCTAGTAAGTGCCATTCACTGCCTCTGATAATTTTAGAACCTAGTAAGTCACTTTGACCAGTTGGTTTTACATAACATAAATACTTTTCAAAGGCTATTTAACGTTTATGCGCTCTCCTGTAAAATTTCGGTAGGTTTTGAAATGGGACAGCTGAATTGGTCTGTCTCGCAGATAACTATTTCTTTCACTCGCGTATACCTTCATCTAACACACTAGAGATTATATTGAAAATAGTGCAGGATCTAATTTAAAACGGCATGTTCTATGAATGTAAAATATCTACATCTTTTAATGTCATTAATAACCAGCAGCCTTTTGCCCATCATGGTTACAAAAATGTAAAATAATTTAAAATACCTCTCTTTTTCGGGGAGGTAGTCCACTGCTGGACTGCGATAGCATTTGCAATTATGTTATGAAACTGCTTTACGAGGTTCATTTATTAAAATGATATTTTCAACCGCGTTTGGTAACGCGAAAATGCTGTGTGAAAATCATGACATTGAACGCCTGACTAACAATTTTTAAGTGTAAAAGATTATAGAGTTTTTTATGTAAGTAATATGTTGGAAAACAGACCGAAAACGCCCACCTCCTTGTGAGAGGTAACGGCCGCCTATAAACATCTACAACGCCAAGAGGATAGACGATGCGTTGCCAACCCTATAGGCAAAGTTGAAATGTATCTAGGCTATTTGTTTACAGTGTATGGGTTTAAATAAACAACATATACCTAACAGTCTATCTAACCGCCACGAGTATGCAGCGGCTAATCTGACGTACCGTTAGCTCGCCAAACTGACCAACGCAGCCGGAAATAGCAAAACAAAAGAGAGAACAAACCGCTCTAAAAATCGTTCGAATTTTAAATCCTGCTAAAATATTTCTATCTAAATAGTCACCGGAATATTCGAACGTTCTATTTATAAAATATTTAATCGCTCTCTCGACGCTTTTTGTACACGCACACCCTAGCCGTACGAAGCTAGCGTATCATGAATTTTAGAATGTCATCAATTAATTAATTTAAATTTCGAACGAAAATTATTGTTCGGTTGATTAATTTTAAATAATAATTAAGGCTGCGATCGCATTTTGCGGCTTTCGATTGGATTGGTCAATTAAATTGCTGCATATTTATAAATTATTGACTCTTGTACGGATGACCATTAAATATGAATGATTGTGTTGTACATCCACTAAATTCGGTGTGGTTGGCAAATATTTGATGATATGATCAATCAGGTAGAAACAATTTTATTGAAAAAAAAAAAAAACATTTCCTAATTTTCACTCGCATTCAATCTGTGAGGTACCTAACCTAGAAGAATCCCATGTAAATTAGTATCTAGGTTATGTCTTAATGAGCAGTGTCAAATCACAAGAGGCCATGTAAAAAAAAAGGATTTTCCTTTCCTATTCTCAATTCGCACCAAAAATGGATATTTCTCTGAACTCAAACTCAAAACTCATTTATTCAAAATAGACTAGGATTACTTAGTTCTTTTTTAACGTCAGTATTATAAGACAAGACAGCCCCCAAAAACACCCGCCCTTTACCGCTTCCTAGTGTTTTTGCTGTCAAGAAGAAACAGCGCAACAAACTCCCAAGCAACACAGATATGTCTGTCAAGTGAATAAATTAATTGACTCTATACAACGAAAATCATAATTTTGTTCAAATCAAGCTATTTACATGGATCGGCACCATACATACATATAAACTCACGCCTTTTCCCCATGGGTGTAAGTAGAACTATAGATCGCCACATGCTACGATACTCACATACTCCTTTCGCTTCGTCCACGTTCATACACCACGCATCGACATTTTCATAATATTAAACAAACTTAACCTAATTATTTCTTTCAATACTCAGTTACTCATTGAATTTGTAAACCCGTCGAATTTTACACATGCGCCCGAAGTGCGGTGTTAACAACATTCGGAGTAAAGTTCAGAAATAATTTGTAAGTGTACTTGTTTATGCCGAATGTACTTTACGACTGCGGTCGGGAGCGGGCACGATCGTAAAATGCGGTTTTTTTCGTTAATCCAGACTTTAGTCACACCGTTGGGTATTTTGGGATGGATACTGATGATTTTAGTTTCGTAAAATGTAAGGTCTATCAAAGTGACTTCATATGTGAATTCGGAAATGAGTATCCGAAAAGGTGATAAAGACATAATAATGAACAACTTTTGTTCTACCTACAAATTTTCCTAAAAGTCAATAGTTTAAGAGAAATAGATGTTCAAAGATTTCATAATAATACGCTAAAATCTATCTACCCTCAGCTATGATCAGCTGTATTTACATTTTAAGTCATATTTGGGGTCACGGATTAGAAACCCCATTCTTCAAATTCGTAACTAAAGCAAGGATGAAGAATTTGTGAAAAAAATAAAATAAAAATGTTTTACATAATTATGTAGAAATAAAATGAACATTTGATACTTGTTTTTAAACAGTCATCAGTATTATTTCAAGTGGCCTGCGGATTAGTACCTACCCCCTTTCCGGCTAACCTTGTATAGAATATCAATCTGCTACCCGGCTAAGTAAAGGCTACTTCTTTTTTTCTGTAAAGGTCTTAGAAAGCAGATACTAAGCGTCTGTGTCATTAAATAATCCGGTGACAGATCAAATAGCATCGCGTGAAACCAAAAAAAAAAAACATTTATTTCAGTACATTTAAGTACAACCAGACCAGAAACTCTAAATTATAAGATAAATAATAAAACCTAAATTTAATAAAACCTTGTACATTTTATGAGTTATTAGCACACGTCATTCTCTCATATAACAACGTACAGATTAGCATTGTCCCAACTAAAACATAATATATTACAAACATTGAGTTGTCGCGAGCCCTGTCGTTCGTTTGACATCTGTCAGACTATACAACTGACATGTCAGTCTATGTGTCTTATGTCAGTTCGCAATTCGAGAGTACCTACGCTTAATCAACGTAGTTTCATAATGAAACTTTAACATAAACGTCACTTGTTAATGAAACTTTCATTAACAGTTATGTTAAATTGATGTCTAGGGGACGTTTATCATAATCAGATCGTACGGGCTGAAGACAAATTTTTTTTTGATTTGCCTCTTCGTACGGTGTTTTATGGTAACTACGGCCCACGTTTTTAAAATTAAATAGGCTGATTATTTTTGCGAAGATTAAACATACCTAAACTGTACGAAAGTGAAATCATTTTTGAGAAAAAAAGTTACAAAACGCTCGAAAAAAAGAAAAAAAATATCATTTTAATACCTCATTCATATCCAATCTAATGTTTGAATCGAATAAATGCTCGCCAGTTACAAAAAAACACGAGAAAAAAAAAGATCTTTCATTGCGCTTCGGTGTAACAGTAATCCTTAATCGCTATTGCAGTAATTCAAGTTTTATATTTTTATAATTAGGTTTATTAGCGCAGTTGACTTCGGCTTTAAAAAAACTTTACGTGCGGTTCCTATTTTTTCTTAACGATCTCCGTATTTTACGAAACGCTATAAAAATAAATGTTTTAGCAAATAGCATAATAAAAAACGGTCATCTGCTTTATGCTATGTAGTAAGCGACCACCCCTATCGTTGTTTTGAATGAAATGAGTTTTTTTTTCCACTAGAGTTATCTGACAATGGCATTTTACGTTCAGTCTTGTCTCAAAAGCTTTATTGTTTTGTTAGTTAACCTCCTTTTACAAAAAACTTCACACCGATAATGGTTAACAAATCTTACTTGTTCTTTGCACCTTTTTTTTTACTTCTAAATAAAAAAAGAGTAACAATATAAAATCTTAGTCACTGTTCCGATTAGTCACCAGTTTACAAGACAAAACAGAGAAACAACGGGCATAGAGTGTGTTCCACGAAAAGAGTCACTTTCTACGCTATGTTACCACTAACTTACATTGTTTCGGACGTTTTTATAAAAAAAAAAAAACGACTAAGTGCGTGTCGGGCCACGCGCAGTAATAGGGTTCCGTAGTTGCACAATAATGCGGACTAAGAAGAGGGCTTAGTAATTTTTCAATGGAATTTGTACGAAATTTTTACTTTTCTGGTCGACTGTTACTCGTAAACTTGTAAAGCCTACTTAGCTGTGATAGTTTTCCTTGTAATTTCGTTGTATGTACTACTACCGTTAATTTTTGCACGTATCCAAAACTAACCGTTTAGCTGGCGAGGGGGGGGGGGGGACACTTGAGTCACAAATTAGCACTTTAAAGCTTAATATTTCAGAAACGGATCCCTTAATCGAAAAGTTGTAATAACAAACCTATAATATTTTTGAAAGACCTATCCAACAACACCGCACAATGGAATAGACGCGGAAAAAAAACATCCCCACTTTACGTGTACAGGAGGAATCATAAAAAAAATGTTTTACATGATTTTTTTGTACCACTTTGTCAGCGTGATTAATATGTACCTATATCCTTGATAAATTATAGCTTTCTAGTACTAAGAGTCTCTGAGCTAAGCTGCGGATAGACAGACAGACGGACATGGCGAAACTATAAGGGTTCCTTGTTGACTACGGAACCCTAAAAATCTACATGAATCTAAATGAAACTTTAAAACTTCGTGTCTAAGTTTGGCAGCGCGTCAGCAAGCTTCTTAATGTTGTTGGTGATGTAAACAGGGACCACCACTACCACTACCACCACTACTACCACTACCACTACCAACCACTTACCACCAGATGAAGCGTGTTGGCTTGTTCACTAACGCGGAGGCCTTTCAATGCTCTGATCAGACAATCGGAGAAAGTCTATTCTTTCGCTAAACAATAAACATCCGAGAAGCAGAGATAGGTTGTTAAAAGATAAATTCATTACAAATTGCAACTGTTATCAGCAGGGAGCGGAATCTTTTGGCAAAACAATTGAAAGGTGATAGAGACAGGTCATTACTTTTATCTAGCTATCGATAGTTTTTAACAGCTGAGAATACAGATGGGCAGACCGACATTTTAGATTTTTTTTAGAAACAAAATAATAGATCAACACAAAATGTCAAATTGAAACAGATGTAACGTAATTAATTTTTCAATTTGATTACCGTACTATAGTACCGTAATCAAAAGAGATTATATATCATAATAGTGTCTATAGGGTAAACTTCCCGAGTCGCGGTAGTTATCAGAATTTTTTTATAAATAAATCAATGTTTTATTAACGTGTCATTAATGAATATTTATGTTTATAGAATAAAAATTAAAAGTATTTGTTAACAACAAAGTTCATAACTAAAAACGTATCGATAGCTTGAATACTCGATAAAAAAACAATTACCCGTCTCTATCACCTTTCAATTGTTTTGCCATAAGATTCCGCTCTCTGGTTATCAGACAACACATGCTGTTTTCTTTAGCCTCCGTTCAACAGCAACCAATAAAACCAATATAACTCGACACAGTCGGTCAATTTTTAATCCCGTGGATATATTTAGTGAAGGCCGTACGGTGGCGTAATAAATAATGTTTTATTACATTGTCGACGCAATTCGTACGAACCGAACGTTGACAACCCCGATCATATCGGGCGAGTCCAATAATGGGCGTTTTTTGTTTTTCTTTTGTAGCGTTCGTGCGTTTTATTTTATGGGTTAGCGGAAGTGGGGATTAAAATAATGTCCGTTAATGGCCGATATACCAATGTGAGGTCTTGAATACGAAGCAGTCCTCTCCAATAAGGATGGCATTGTCCGTAATCACCATGCTGGGGGTCTACTCTCTAAGCACGAAGTCCGTTTTTACGGCCTTAGTTACGAGCGTTTCCTACTCCCTATCACCTACGGACATACGATTATTTCGGGGCCCGAACTAAGAATGAATGACAACACGATTTGACAGTTGTCCCTACTACCGATGTGTTTTTTCTCGACCGAAAAGTTGAACTTAACACTTGTTTTGTTCACTCCTACGTTTCAGGCTACTTTCGGACGGGCGACTAACTTCGTTGACGGACTTAGGGAGTAGGCCCCCTGGAGGCAGGACAGGGAGTCCGAAACTTTATTTCGAAAGACACTTGGTCGATTAACGTATGGTCGAAAGAATGATTAACCGAATAACAATTTGTTCGAACAGTCTTTACTTCGACGAACGTTTCATCGAATGAATTGTTAACCGAATTGCAATTTGGAGTAATACTACTGTAAAAAAAACATCTTGGCCGATTATGAAGTATCCAGAGCAAAGAGATTAGTTTTACAGCGGTTACGCACTGCATCCGATCCGAATCCGTAAAAATACGTTCCGAAGTAGCCATAGAACTATTTGTATGGTAGTTTACGCACTACATCCGGCATCCGTCATCCGTGAGTTTCTAATTCGGAAGAACAATTGACGGACTGAAGTAGCCGTAGTACTGGTTGTATGAACGCTTTCGCATTACCTCGGATTCAAATCAGACGCCAAACGGATCTGCCAAAGATGGCCCCTGAATTGTTTGAATTTGAATCAGAGATCGGAATAGTGCGTAAGCAACATCCGAATTCGGTCCGAGATTTTTACTCTAGATCGGTATTTTCACGGATTCGGATCGGATGCAGTGCGTAATCGCTCTTACAGATATTAGTCTACGACTCTTTTATTGTTTTTATTTAATCTAAATCTAATGCAATTGCAAGCTGATCTCTGCATAATAATAATTACAAAATATACAATACATAGAACATGATAATACTTTATTATTATTATTAGATAAATAATAATAAACAATGCGTAGGTTGTAGCGATATTTCATTCCCGAGTTTCTCGGAACACCTTATTAAACTGTTTTGTTACAACAGAAATTGTACACAATCCTGTATTTTTTGCGGAAACTGTATATAGGTAAAATTATTGTTGTAATATTCCTTTTTATAATAATGTTAAACGTAATATAAAACAGTGTTTTTACTTCGCCATTATTATGTACTTAACTGTCAGTTATCTGACGAATCGTTCGGTGTAGTGGCTGATCGATTGGGTTCGATTCCCGCACGGAACAAATATTTGTATGGCCTATAGATAGTTGTCTCGGGTCTGGGCGTTTGTCCATGTGAATAGTTGTGTCTGTAAACCGCACCCTTAAAACGACAATGACATAAGTGTAAAAAATACAATAGTAAATATAATTCGAAAAAAAAAACTGTGAAAGTATTTTTTTTATTTAAAAGCTATATTATATCTCGAAAATTATATTTTCGCACTTACGTCACTGTCGTTTTGAAGGTGCGAAACGCACCCACGATACAGGAGAAATCCTAGTGCGGGACAACGTTATTAGGAAAATAAAAAAAAATGTTATGGTCGATTTCCAATATATAGGGTGACTGGTAATTAGTGACCGATCCTTTAACACATGCTTGTACTCATGATAACAAACAACTTTCCCAAAGAAACATTATTTTTATTTTACATTTTTCATTTGAAAATTAATTAGTAAACCGTTACGGAATGGACGCGGCTCGTAATATGAAAATATTATTTTTTTGTTTTATAAATAATGTTTCTTTGGGAAAGTTGTTTGTTATCATGAGTACAAGCATGTGTTAAAGGATCGGTCACTAATTACCAGTCACCCTATATAAGTTGGGATTGCAATGAAATGGAATAGGGGATCCCGCGATCGCGACAATGAGTCCTCGAACGAACACTGAGGTTTTAGTTGATAAGAGTTTAACACAACCATTCTGGCGTTCTCCGTGAGGTTTTCACCACGATAAAAAATATAGTTTTTGATACCAAGTCAAGTGATCTTTGTACTAAATCCATATTGGTCAAGTCTGATGAGGAAGTTATGAGAATTTCAGTCGAGTATACCACTTTTGTGTGATTTTTTTTTAAGGTATACCCAACTTACGAAATAATTTCTACAACATTTAACTAACATTGCTATATTTTCTTTGTTCCAGGTACGTTTACTTTTAGTATTAGTCACACAACAGAAGCTGAAATCAAGACATCGTCAAGTCATCGCCGTGAGTAATAAAATAGATATCCAACCTCTAAATGATTTTGAAGAATGCTATTGTCATTGATTTAAATTAATGATCATTATGATAGTCTGATTCATCTGTGAATCATTCTTCGTGGGATCGATAGATAAATACAATGCAGTAAGGTCGTTTTAAATGGTCAGATAGGTAAAGTCAGGTTGGGCGTAGTCTAGGATTAAATTATAGTTGTAGTGTTGTGTAAATTATAGATAATAAACATTATACAGAGTGTTGACGAAATCGTGCAATTCCTTCAAATCGAGTGATCTACTGGTGACAAAGATTAACCCTAACTGGGAATTTTCGAAAATCAAACCAAAATTTTTGGTTTTCAATTTCTGAGTCTTTTTAGAGCCTTGAGTTATCTGACTGCAAAGAGTGATATCACGTTAGTCGTTCCTGCCAGCTGTGTCGCCGTACATTCATTAATTTATGCGTGGCATCGAAATGTTCACATAAAAAAAAACATTTTTTTGCAAAAAAAAAAACTTATTTTTTTACTGAATCCTCATTAGATAGGTAGTTTAGATACGATCGGTAACCAAGCCGCATGAAAAAAAAGAATATTTTTTTTTATTTTTAATCAAGCTATATCCAGTGCGGGGCCTGTCTACACCAGTAGTAGAACATGTGATTTTAAGGAATTACACGAATTCGTTAACACCCTGTATTAGGAGCAAATATTTTAATGGCATTGTCTGATATCTGCGGATCATAATTTGATTATCAATTGCATTAACGGTGAAGGAAAACATCGTGAGGAAACCAGCACACTGAGAGTGCACCATAGTTTTCGATGATGTGTGTAGTAAACAAGATAAAAGATAATAGATAACACGAACTGTACCCGGCATGCTTTGCAATGCCACTTAAATAAATTTCTGACAACAAATATCTCGATTCTTTGTCATAGCGACACTATTTTGCGTTTTTAAAATCTAAATACGCGATAATCCGAATATTGTGGATATGTTTTGTCGATTCGAAACTCATAATTAATATGTTCTTTAATTTGAGGGGACCCGAGTTTACCGTACCGACGACGGCGACGGGACGAACATCAAATGTTTGACAGCTAGGAACAGTTTGTATGGGAAAATAAAATTGTTGTTTTTACTATTTTCCTCGCAACTTTTCCATATTTTCGCACCATTTAAACCTTCCCTGGACTTCCACAAATATTTCAAAACCAAAATTAGCTAAATCGGTCCAGCCGTTCTCGAGTTTTAGCGAGACTAACGAACAACAATTCATTTTCATATAGGTATATAGATTGTGCTCTTAGATTAAAAACAAGTTAAAGTTTTGAACATAAAATTAATAAAAATGACAAAAACATTAATAAAATTTACGACGAGGAGATAGTGCTAGCAGTGGCAATAGACTCCAGATAATCATTGGCAGTTTTCAGGAAACTCAGTTCGGTGCTTGTAAAGGCATCTAGCGATTCATCATACTGCAATATTTTATTGATGAGGGTAACGGCTAAGTGTACGGGACCGGTTTTTAGAGTCACAGAACTAATTTGAGGAACTGAAAATAGAGGACGCTGGCGAGGGTCCTCGCCGACGAGCCCCGTCGCGACGTCCCACCGCCGCCGGTCACGATCCACCGAGCTCTCCCGTTGTAGAGCCGGTCGTCTCTTCAGACTCCGCAGTCACACCGATAATTCAGCTCTCATTAAGCTGTCTCCCCCCCCTAAGTCCCCGCCAGCAACGCCCTAAGCCGAGGTCTGAGTCCCACTAGGGGTCCCCCTTAGTGCTGTTGTTGCAGGTAGTCATGATGTTAGTATAGTACAAGTAGTTAGCTTAGGTTAAGTATTTTAATCCCCCACCCCCCATTGGCTGGAGACCCTTCAGGTCTCGCCAATAACTGCCCGGTTACGTAGGAAGGGTCCCCAAGGACCACCTAAAGCAGTGCAATAGAAAAGAAAAAAAAAAGCTGGCGAGGGCGAAGCGTGTGTCTGATAGGTAAAGGAACGGTAATACTCGTAGAGACGAATTCTGGTAAAGAAGAATTTAATAGGGAACCACTAATAAGGCGGATGAAATAAAGTGGATAAATTAGGTACATAATTATAACCTTGAAAAAGTCACACTGGTACGTGCCTGGGTTTGAACCCGCAACCCGGTGCTTTTCAAGCGGGTCTGTAACCTCCGGGCCACCACGACATTATCATCATACGCAAGAAACAATATGGCGGCCGTATTCATTCCACAGACTATACGCTTTAACATAGAGTAAATAAAAATGAGTTAAAAATTGAGTAGGTAATAAAAATGTTTCGGCCACAGGCCTTCGTGGCAGTCCGGTATTTTTTAAAGGCCATACTTGGCCTCGTCCGCGGCATATTGCATGTCATCATTTGTCCTGGGACATGAAATTTGTTGTGTGGCCTCATTTATAAGCGGCCAGCGATTTTAGTTTACACGACTGCCCAAAAAAGGAGTTATATTTTCAGGGTATGTATGTATGTGTGTGTGAGTTTCTTTATTCCACCATAACTTCTAAACGTCTGAACCGGTTTAGGTTTAAGTGGTATCGTCGGAATCCCTGTATTACTATTCTGTGGTGTGCAGGATCAGGGTTGTTCGTCCAAATGAAGCGACTTGTGTAGTTCAAGAGATGTTTAATAATGTAGAATATTCGATATACAAAATTGTTTTTGCTGCTATGGCGGAAGGCGGTTCGCAAGAGAGAGAGTGAATGAATACATTACTAATTTTTGACGGAGGCGCGAGTGAATGACAACGAATGTGAGACCGAATGAGAGTGACCGAAGTAACGACCGTGTCCAAAATCGATGACAATCTTCCTTTCTTCATTGATAGATGTCGTCTGTGTCGCGTCCGATTTCGTGTTGCGTCTAAGTGATAGATGGCGTGGACATGCCCCCGGCCTTGGAAGCACAGCTTTCAAAATGATTCTGAATATATGGAGTCAAGCGTCGTCGCTCACTGATTGCAGTGGCAGCGGGCAAATCTTGGAGAAGGCTCGTCTTATTGTTCCAGTACTTGTGTGAATGTCCGCTACTCGAGCCACGCCGTCTTTTCCGGGAAATATACGTTGAATACGACCTAACCGCCACTTTAACGGCGGTAGGTTGTCATCCTTTATGAGTACAAGGCTGCCCAGTGTGATGTCATCCTGCTTAATCTTCCACTTGGTTCGCAGTTGCAGCTCCGACACGTATTCTGTGGACCAGCGTCGCCAGAAATGCTGTCGCAGTTGTTCGATTCGTTCGTAGCGTGTCAACCTTGAAGTCGGCTTGTCCGTTACGTCTTCAGAAGGTGGTGCTGTCAACAGTCGGCCAATGAGGAAATGGGAGGGGGTAAGAGGAGTAAGGTCGGAAGGATCTGAGGAAAGAGGTGAAATTGGACGGGAATTTAGGACGGCTTCGATTTGTGTCAAAGCTGTGCAAAATTCCTCGTAAGTTAATCGAGCATTACCTACTATGCGCCTCAGGTGATGCTTGCACGAGCGTACCCCACTCTCCCATAGACCGCCAAAATGTGGAGAATAAGGAGGAATAAATCGAAATTCAATGTTATTGTCTGAAGCATAATCAGTAATAGTTTCTGATTCTTTTTCTAAAAATAAAGGAAATTCTTTCTCAGCACCTATGAAATTCTTGCCATTATCCGAAAAAATGATGCAAGGCTTACCTCGCCTACTAATAAAGCGTTTTAATGCTAAAATATAATCATTTGAAGAGAGACTTGTAACAAGCTCCAAATGCATAGCCCGAGTCGTGAAGCAAATAAATAAACAAATATAAGCTTTAGTCAATCTTGAACCTCTGCCTTTTCTATTTAATATAAACACTGGGCCCGCATAATCAACACCCGTTCGCATAAATGGGAAGCCAGGCTCCAAGCGCTCAGGTGGTAAGTTACCCATGATAGGTGCTAATGTCTTACCTCGAATACGTGTACACTTCACGCACTCATGCACTATTTTTCTTGCTAAGTTTCTAGCATTTAATGGCCACCAACATTCACGCACCGTAGCTAAAAGAAGTTGAGGACCCGCATGTAACAATCGTATATGTTCATACCTAAACAAACTAATAGTGAAAGGATGTTTACTGCACAATAAAACCGGATGCTTTTTATCATAGGTAAAACTAGACGAATTAAATAGTCTACCACCAACCCGAATTATTTTATTTTCATCCATAAAAATATTAAGACTAGAAACCTTATTATATTGTTTACAAGTTCGTTTGATAGGAATATTGCTAACTAAATTGTTGTAAACATCGGGAAATGATTTTATTTGCACCAACCTAATTAACATTCTTTGTGCGGCATTCAGTTCGCTAACTGATAAAAAACCGGTTCGACGGCTGTCGTTAGCAGTCGACTTGATGCGTGTGTTATCTATAAATCTAAGTATGTACGCACCTATTCGCTTAAGTTTATTGAATGAAGCATATTTTTCAAAGTTTATTAAATCTTCGCATTGTATAGAAGGTAAACACGTTTGTTTACATTTTAAATCTGGTAAATTACAAACATCTGAATTATCGCATTTAGTCTGATCGAAATAATGTAAACTGTTATGTAAATAAGACGGACCGTGCCACCATAAATCACAATCTTTTAATAAATCTAAACTATGACCTCTCGACAATAGATCAGCTGGGTTGTCTTTGCTACTTACGTGTAACCACACCGAGTCGCCCGTGAGGTCATTAATCTCGGTCACTCGGTTTTGCACGAATGTTTTGAGTAAATGTGGTGACATTTTGATCCAACCCATGACTATTGTAGAATCGGTCCAGAAAAATATTTTACTGAAATTTAACCTTAGAGATTCTACGATTTTCTTGTATAATTTAGCTCCTATCAGAGCACCACAAAGTTCTAAACGAGGAATACTTATAGCTTTTAAAGGTGCAACCTTACTCTTGGCACATAACAAACGCACGGTTACGTCAGAGCTATCACTATAAGTACGTAAATAAGCACACGCACCGTATGCGTCTTGGGACGCGTCGGTAAATATATGAAGCTCTGTATATTGAGTGTGATCACCCCTTACGTGACGAAGAATGCGAATGTCTTTTAAAAATCTTAACGTAAAAATGAAATGCTTCCACGTGTCAACAATATCCCTAGAAACCGAAGTATCCCAGTCTATTTTACTTAACCATAATTTTTGTAAAATCATTTTTGAAATTATGACTGCAGGAGAAAGAAGGCCTAATGGGTCGTAGATTTGTGATATAACTGATAACATTACCCGTTTAGTTAAATTCGACACGTTATTATAGTTATCAATATTCGTAACAAAATGTAGCTCATCACTAGTGTTGTGCCAACCCAATCCGAGTGTTTTAGTTTGCGCATGCTCGCCTATAAAATGTTCTGTGGATTTATCTTGAGATACGTCTAAATTAAATGTCCACTTGCGCAAAGGAAAACACCCTGACTGTAGCACATCTGAAGTTTTCTGGCAAACACGAATTAAATTATCTAAATCATCATCACCTGTGATAAGATCGTCTACGAAAACGTCTTGAGTGATGACGCGAGCGATGACGTCATCATCACACTCTAACGCTAACTGCCTGATACATCGCATGCTTAAATATGGAGCTGATGCAGTTCCATATGTAACCGTATTAAGTTGGTAGGTATCTAATGGATCCGAGGGATTATCGCGCCACAATATTAACTGTAATGACCTTTGATCAGACTGGAGAAGAACCTGACGAAACATTTTCTCCACGTCCGCACAAGCTACGTATTTATACTGTCTGAATCGCAACAAAATAGCAAAAATATCATTTTGTAACGCGGGTCCCGGAAACTGAATGTCGTTTAATGATTTATCCGAGCTAGTGACAGCACTAGCGTCGAACACTACGCGTAATTTTGTAGTCGTACTAGACTCCGTAATGACTCCGTGGAGTGGAAGATAATAGTTAGGTTGACTACAAGTAGCTAACTTCGACATGTGACCTAAGTCATTATATTCTCGCATAAAGTTAGTGTACATACGCTTAAATTCTGGTAAACGTTCAAGTTTACGTTCCAATGTTAGAAATCGTTTCTTCGCTAACGTATAAGAATCACCCAGTGCGTCTGGTGCCTCTCTTAGCGGTATACGAACCGAAAATCTACCATTTTCTTCGCGTTTAGTCGTATTAATAAATAATTCCTCACACCTACGTTCATCATCTGTAAGAATTACACATGTTGATGGAGGAATATTTTCAATTTCCCAGAATAACCGGAGTTGCTTATCAATTTCCTGACTGAAGTGACAATGAACGTGAGTAGGTTTTGAGTTCTCAACAAACACAGGACCGGACAATAACCATCCTAATTTAGAATTCTGTAAGAATGGTCCACTTGGCAAACGTATTTTGTCGGTTTCTAAAAGATCCCAAAATCTATCTGCACCTATCAGCAAATCAATATCTGAACTAACGTTAAACGTAGGATCCGCTAATTGTAGGAAATCAGGAATACGTATATGACCAGCTTCTATGTTTATCGTAGGCAAACTCGACGTTATGCATGGCAAGATAATACATCGAAGCTTGGTATAATAATCGTTTACTTTTGATCGAATTGTTATATCGCATGAATGGCACGACTGTGCGACAGATTGTCCCACACCCGAGATTTGAACAGTGGACTGTATATAAGACGCATTTATTCGTTTAGACAATTTCTCCGTAACAAAACAATTCTGGCTTCCGTTATCTAAAAGCGCACGAGCTGTATGGTAAACATTATTACTATCCGCTACTTCCACTAATGCCGTAGAAAGTAAAACCGTATTTATCAATTTAAATTCACTAGTTGTTTCGCACACAACAGTGTTATTCGATTTATTAGGTAAAGAATGCAACGCCGTCGTAGTGTGTGTAACGTTCGCCTCTCCGCGCGACTCGCTACGCACACACGCACTGTTACTAACGCTTTGATTATTATAATTCTCATGTAACAAACTGTTATGTTTGCGCTGGCATTGCTTGCACGGTCCGAAAATACAGTCGTTTAACGTATGACCTGCTCGCAGGCAATTCAAACACAACTTTTTATCAGTAACAACTTTCATTCTATCCTTAATAGACATGTTAAGGAATGTTATGCACGTGTATAACGCATGACCTTGATCGCACAAAACACAATTGGGTAAATCTCTTTTAAAATTATTATGGCGGTAGTTGTTACGAGTAGTTTTGATAGATGAATAACTATGCACGCGGTTTGAACTTCGTTTGTCGCTTCTATGTTGATGCTTATCACTTTGAGGCAATTCTTTTGATTTAACGTGGTTTGCACTAATCATGTCTAATGTATCTGCGCGGTTTCTGAGGAATGATATTAAGTCGTCTAATTTAACCTTATCGCGTGACCCTAAAGACATGGTACCTATATGGTTCTCCCACTCCCGTTCCGTAGAAGGATCAAGTTTATTAACGATTAAGTAAATTAGTAAGGTGTCCCAATTAACGGTGGGTTCTTCGAGTGACGTCAGAGCGCGTAAATTACGTAGAATGGTATCAATAAGCTTTCGTATTTGTGACGAAGATTCTTGTTTTAAGGACGGAATACTATATAACGCTTTCACGTGATTGTTTACTAATAACCTATCATTATGATAGCGGTTTTCTAATAACTCCCAGGCGTGAATGTAATTGGCAGGACTGAACTCTAAGGCACTTATCATCTGTAATGCACTTCCACTCAGAGCCGACCGCAAATAATGGAATTTTTGTATTTCATCTAAATCGGAACGGTTATGGATCATAGTGATGTATGAATGTTTGAATTCCAGCCAGTGATCATACGCACCTTCAAAGGCAGGGAGTTTTATAACCGGTAATTTAATATTTATAGGTTTTCGGAAACCATCCGGAGCTGATGCACCAGGGAACTCGCTGCAAGCCTCCGCGTTGTGAATAAGACAATTCGCACTGGCCATAGCCGTAAAATATAATGATTCTAACGCTTCAACATATTCTGAATTGGCGGTTACCTCCGATTTCGATAAAAGTAATTCTATTTCACTTTCAATGTTATTAAATTTAGAAAACATTTCGATGGCGGCCTGAACTCGCAACTTTAGTTCGGCTACTTGTAAGGCAGTCAAGGTGGCCCCCACAAACGAGTCTACATAATTTTTAAATTGGGTTAATCGCCCCTTTACACCACTCCTACGTTTCTTAAACTCAGAAAGAATTTCCTCTACAGGCCTAACAGACATTTTGGCGGGCTACGAATAAGCGTTAGGTATGTAGGTAGTTACTCACGTGCAAGCATCAACGGAGCCGCGTGACTGCAACTCTCGCGTCGCGTACAACCAAGCTGTAATCGTATAAACAACACCTTTAACACAAATCCAAACGTATAGGGAAAGGACGGGAACAAAGACCTGACCGTTGCGTTTCTGATGTCTTCGTATTTCTTCTCTCGTATAAAATGGCAATGGCTGCTGGTCCAACTATGGCGTCGCCGCTTCGTATTCGGCGTCGTTATTCGTTTCTCCGTAGTATTGAATCCAGTATCCGGCTCGAAGGACCAAATTATGTGCAGGATCAGGGTTGTTCGTCCAAATGAAGCGACTTGTGTAGTTCAAGAGATGTTTAATAATGTAGAATATTCGATATACAAAATTGTTTTTGCTGCTATGGCGGAAGGCGGTTCGCAAGAGAGAGAGTGAATGAATACATTACTAATTTTTGACGGAGGCGCGAGTGAATGACAACGAATGTGAGACCGAATGAGAGTGACCGAAGTAACGACCGTGTCCAAAATCGATGACAATCTTCCTTTCTTCATTGATAGATGTCGTCTGTGTCGCGTCCGATTTCGTGTTGCGTCTAAGTGATAGATGGCGTGGACATGTGGTATTACTCGGAGTAACAAGTGCAAGTGAAAACTTAAATAAAAATGGAGTAGCCGTGGTACACGAATTAAAAACAAAGTAAAAAAACTGATTATGTGAATGTAGTTCTGTTCTTAAGTTTGAAATACGTGTCTCGAAGGACCAAAACTTTAATAATGCAGCGAGTACACTTAGTCAATAAACGGGGCTCGATGCCGTTTAAAACCGATATAAACCGAATCCGTTCTATACGAAGTGTGATCAAATTCAACAAATGATGAACGTTCTTGGGCCTTCATAGGCTAGGTCTATATGCAAAATAAGACGAAGTAACGCTTCTGATAATACAGAAGGTAAGACAGATGCGTATGAATAGAAGTCACATTTACCAACGATTTTAAAGGAACATGAAAAACTAGCTACTTATATAGCAAAAACTACAGTCCTGATTAAGATTAAGCTCAGAACTCTTCTACTAAGAAAATTCCATTGTACTGTTAAGTCGATTTGTCAATGAGGCTATACAGATTGAATAAGCTTTAGTACTCTTCTAGGTAATAGTTAAATTCCATTTTACTATTTACCTGACTAAATTGAGTTCGTGGAATACTATTGTATTTTTAAGCCGTTGAAAATCGAGCTTAGCCGTTTATAGTTTACAGCCTTTAAGCCTTCAACCCTAATAAATAATAGAAAGCTTAAATATAAAGAAAGCTTTTCTAATAGCCACATATGGCCACACTCTAATATTTTCACGGCTAATTATGCTATGAAACTGATTTTGATGACGTTTGGTAGAAATAGGTATTACTTTGTATTTGAAGAAAGACATAATCAGTAATATTATAGATGTGAATTTTTTTGAAGATGTTTGTATGTTTATTACTCACTAACGCATAAACGGCTCAACGGATTTGGATGAAATTTGGTACATAGACAGGCCATGTTCTAGATTACCACATAGAATAATGCGTAATGGATTACGGTAATGCGTTTCCGTGGGATAAATAAAAAAATAAAAAGTTTTATTTCAGTTTTGTTTTAGAAATCCATAGAATGTTAGTACAATGAAACCTAAATCTATTGTTAGTAGTTAAAAAATAAGTTACTTCCTAATATGGGTGTATTAACTCAATGCTGTACGTAGCACGTATCCAGCCTAACCGCTATAACAGCCAGGATACTGTTGGTGCTGGCGCGCAGCCTGCAGAGCGCCGCGGTGCATCGCTTACGGCATGGAAACGATCAACATGTGCGTTCGCGAACATGCCTGACGCACTGCACCAATGCGGCAGACTCAACAATGCCCTAAACGCATTGTTATACTGGACGCGTAGCGCGCTGTATGATCTTTGCGTGTACTGAGCCCACTAGCTGCACGTGTTGTGATGTACAGAGAAAAAAAAATACTATGTTCTTTCGATATTCGATACTTTAGTTCTGAACTGTGCCAATAGATGGCACTTCCTTAAAATCTGAAGTCTTGGCAGCGTAAGCTAGTATAAATAAATTGAAAGCCCAGCTGATGCATCACACCGATAATTCAGCCCTCACCAAGTTGTGTCCCACCCAACCCCGCGCCAGCAACGCCTTAAGCCGAGGTCCGAATCCCACTAAGGGTTGCCCTTAGTGCTGTTGTTGCAGGTAGTCATGATGTTAATGTAGTATAAGTAGTTAGCTTAGGTATTTTACTACCCCACCATTGGCTGGAAATCCGTCAGGTTTCGATAATAACTGCCTGGTTACGTAGTAATAGTCTGAAAGGATCATCTAAAGCAGTCAAAGATACAAAAAAGTGGACTTATACGCAGACAAAGCTAAAAATATTGCATAATTATCCATAATCGCTACCTCTTGTCCCATACACCGCATCCAGTGCGTAGATGTTGATTAATGGCGTCACCCGCCTCTACGTAACTCAACTAATGCGATTATCTTGTTACTAAAACAATGAATGGCAGTATACGATTTTTATTCATGACACCCGTTTAGTTAGAAGTGGCAACCGCAGTTGAATTAAAGATAATGACTTTCCCACTGTTGGGCAAGGGCCTGTACTAAGAATGAGGTGGGTTTAGGCCTTAGTCTACCGCGTGGGCTGGTGCGAGATAATAGGGGATTTACACGAGTCGATATCTGCCGCACGGCTACGCCGCGGCGAAAATCGATCCGTGTAAATGACAACTCGACTAGGCCACAAGTGACTAAAATTGCAAGCCCAAAAGTTGGGTGCCATCCGACTTTTGCCATGCAGCGACAAGCCGCATGCGGCGGGTGACTAAAATCGACCGTGTAAATAGTCAGTTGCAGGCGATCGCCAGCCGTATGAGGTGTTTTGCGCTGTGTTGTTCCGCTAGAAATGAACAAGTCGCATGCGATTTTTTCGACCGGTGTAAACGGGGTGGCGATTCGATTTTGACTGGTGATGCGACTGGTGACTTGCCGCACAGCTAAATCCTCCATAATGGACTACATATACCAGTGATAATATTTTGTGCAGCCGTCGTAGATGTGCAAGTTTTCTCACTATGTTTTTCCTTCACCGTTAATGCAAGTGATAATTAAATTCTGACGATTTCTTACTTTGAAAGGTTGTATAATATTAATTTGTAGTCAACACCAGCCGAACCCATTCTCCTCTCAGTGATGACGTAGTAAAGTCATCGTCATGTCAGCCAAAGGACGTCCACTGCTGAAGAAAGGCCTCCTCCATCTTCTATCGTGTCGGCACGAGCTATACGAGAATAACTCATGCCGTGGTGAAAAGATTAGCCAGTCAGCAAGGTTGGTAGCGGGGCTGACTGCCCAGGGTGCACCGGACGTACTGAAGTAACGTCACTCGTAACAGGGGGTGCATGAAAAGAGCCTCCTCCCATAACAGCCGGTTACGTGCCGCCTGCTTCCGACGACTCCCAGCAACATAAATTATATATTAATTTTAGAAATAATGAGATATTACCTTACAGTTGCCATGGTATGTAAGAGCTGATCAGTCCCGACAGCCAGCACCCGTTCACGAGCATGACGAGTACAACAACTTTTTTTTTTTCTGTTATGCTTCTGTAGATGGTCCTTGGGGACCCCTTCTACGTAACCGGGCAGTTATTGGCGAGACCTGAAAGGTCTCCAGCCAATGGGGATATGGAAGTAAAATACTTAACCTAAGCTAACTACTTACACTACACTAACATCATGACTACCTGCAACAACAGCGTTAAGGGCGACCACTAGTGGGACTCGGACCTCGGCTTAGGGCGTTGCTGGCGGCGACTTAGGGGGGGGAGGCAGCTTGATGAGGGCTTAATTATCGGTGTGACTGAGGCGCCACCATCATTTAACTCAACCATATTATAGGGTACCTACTTAATAACCCGATCCACAAAAAAAGAAAACAAATCCTCTCAAAATACAAAACTTTAGTTCTTCTACAGATCTCCTTATTTCTGATTTTACCTATATTCTATGGAACATTTCATCATCAACTTAAAGATATCGATACTGACATTTATAGTGAGCTTAATCGATTTCTCGTATGAGATGGGTAATCAACCAATCAACCTGTCATTGCTTGTATGTCGTTTATTTTTTACTTCATCGCAAAACCGAGTGAAAGGAAAAGCGTGACCAATATATAAACTTATATTATGTACTACATATCGTATGAGGAAATTAAGTTATTACGTCTATGTGTTCACACATCAAGGCTTGCTGACATTGGTATAATTAAGCCTTTAAAATGTTGTATAAAATATATATAAAACGTGTAACATAAATAACGCACAACCTCACTGAAATTGACAAACAACCTGAAATTGCGAAAAAAAACAGCTGTTCCCTACATTTTTATGTTCGCATAACTCCTTAAAATGTAGGAAACAGCTGGTTTTTTTTTCGCGATTTCGTGTTTTGTCCCATAGTAAAAGTTGTTCATAATGATGATTACAGTGACCCCCCTTAAGAGGTTTTGCGTTATTTATGTTACACCTTGTATATAATAAACCTTTGGTCTTTATAAATTAGTTACGGTTTACTTACGTGCATTTTTCGGGATTGCCCGACTTGTTTCGAACCCAAACGGAGCTCTAAATCATGAGACGAACACGCTGCGAGGTCACGAGTCAAACTGAGGGCTCCGTTTGGGTCCGAAACTAGTCTTACAATCTCGAAAAATGCACGTTTCATTAATTACATAACATCGTCACGCCTTATTCCCCGAAAGGTTGGCAGAGGTGTATAGTATGCACCCTCCTTTCGGCGTTATGTTTGGCGAGCCTATTACCATCAACCGGGCACAAATCCAGACTCCGGGCTGCTACTGAGAAATTCCACACGGAAAAACCCAATGACACTTTGCCCGACCTGGGGATCGAACCCTGGACTTCACGCTCAACAGTAGCGCTTACGACCGCTAGACAAACGAGGCAGTCGTTTCATTAATGTCACAACAAAAAATGCGCCCTCAGTACAAAGTCACGACATGTCACATTTTGTGTGACATTGACGTTTCGAACTGTCACTTTGACAGCTAAGAACCTGTTAGCCTTATCTGTGGGCTGTGATCTCAGGAACTCAGTCGTTAATCAGTCGTGTTGCCTGTCTGTCTGTCCGCGTATCATGGGACTGGAGACCATTAGTCATATGGATTTTGTAACTTTTGTGTTTTTTGAGGCTGTGGTATCTTTGCGGTTGGCTTACGAAAGGTTACGTGTTACCTTTTTTCTTTTATGTAATTTTGGTGTTTGTAACTGTGAATGCATTAATCATTGAAGAGTTGTTTGAAGGTTCAACTCGTTTGTGACTGTAATTTGAGGTTTTTGAGGCTTCAATGTTTCTCGCGACATTTTCAAATTACATACACACTTAAACTCACGCCTTTTTCATATGGAGGTAGGCAGAAACTGCAGTACGCCACATGCTACGATCCTTACATACTCCTTTCGCTTCGTCCACGTTCATACATCTTGTCATACACGCACGCCGGTTGAGAGTACTACGCACCTGTCTTTTTTGAAGAACATCACCAATAACATCGATGTATGTCCTTTTAGGGCGTCCTCTATTGGCGTTTCCACTGACATCTTTCTTATAAATTCCTATTGTTAATCGTCGTTCACTCATTATCTCAACATGACAAAACCACCCAAGCAAACTCCTTTAAATTTTTGTCACTACATCATTTTCAAATGAACGATGTCATTTCAACCAATGCATCTCTCTCTATCTTAGAAACATTTCTCGGTATTAAATAATAAATATTTAATGGTATCGGTAATACCGATACTTCCTGTCAAACAAACCATTGACACTTCACAAGTCATAAAACGATCAAACAAAACAATGTAGGACATTTCATATTTCATTGCTGCATCTGTAAACAGTAAATCAATAAAAGCGGAGTCCGTTGCGCATTGGCCATTTATTTATCTAACCTTACTAAAGATAAGATATAGGAACTGGTGTATTAGAAAGAAAGAAAGAAGAAGTATATGCAAAGCCTGTAAGCCTCATAGGTCGCCGATGATGGTAAAAGGTTCTTATATTATGATAACTGTTGCCTGCGGTTTCACTCGCATCCTACAGGAACTACTTCACGTACCCAAATAAAAAGTATTTTATCTTGTTTCCAGGTCATGGTCTACCTGTGTGCCAAGTTTCATCTAAATCTGTTCCGTCGTTTAGGCGTAATTGAGTAACAAACATCCATCCAAAAACTTACTTTCACTTTTACAATATTATCAGTAGAAGTCGCCTGTGGCTTCGTCCGCGTGTATGTCATCGGGATAAAAAGTAGTATTTATCCTTCCCCGGGTTCCAAACCAGCTCTGTAACAAGTTTCATGAAAATCGGTTTAGTAGTTTAGCCGTGATAAGGTAACAAACAGACAGAGTTACTTTCGCATTTATAATATTAGTTAGGATTACTAGAGTTCTCTCGTGGCTTCGTCTGTGTGAATGTCATTAAGATAAAAGTAGCCCAGGCCCTTCCCCGGGTTCCATACCAGCTCTGTAACAAGTTTCATGAAAATCGATTCAGTAGTTTAGTCGTGATGAGGTAACAAACAGATCGATAGAGTTACTTTCTCTTTTAAGGATATTGTCACTATAGTAGCAGTAGATTTTGCCCGCGGCTTCGCTCGCGTTAATATATAATTTAAAAAAAACTCTTAACGCACTACTAAAGTTTCTGTAATAATATAATTCAATCGTAATTCGAAAGACACGTAGCGCCATCTATGAACTTTATTGTTGTTTTCCTCGGGAACAGTACTTTTTTCAGGCTGAAAGGTACCCTATGTCCGTTTCTGTACACCTGACAACATATGCAAAATTTCAGGATGATCGGTTCAGTGGTTTAGGCGTGAAAAGGTAACAAACAAACAAACTTACTTTAGCATCTACAATATTAGTTACGAAGTTAGGATAGTAGGATTATTTATTTTGGCCATTAACCGGATACAATTACAATTCTGGAGAATTATGTAACAGAGAAACCGTTTAACACTTTCTAACCTGGGAATCGAACCTAGCATCGTATCTAGCTTACTAACGACTACTAGACCAAGATGACGAATAGTTGTGTCAATATACATCAAAAAAGGTCCCTATTGGTCTTTGTGTACTCGTTACAGTCATAAAGAATTTACACACGAGACGATCGTTTATCAGTACCGAACATCATTTACAAGTAAAAGGGTATTTGGGCTATGTACACACCATCGACAAATAACTATAAAACCGAGCACACACTCCGCCGTCCTTAGGTCACGTACCGACCGTTTTTTCCTTGCATAACCGACTATATGGGTCCAATTAATTAAAGTTTGAGTGTAGACCGTGCCTTATCTCTAGTAGGGACGTGTGCTTTAGTTTACGCTAGTGTGGGACGACAATAAAAATTGATACATATTTTAGTGCGAATAAAATATTGGCTTGATTCACGTTGTCTGTTTTAGTACTAAAAGGAAAATGGGACAAAATGTATGGACTCCGTCCCCACCCTTGTAGCACTATAGTGTGAGTTTGATTGAATGAACGAAGGAATGAATAGTCGAGAATGAGTGAGGGAATGAATGAAATCGGCTTGAAATAAAAAAAAAAAATATTTAATTTTTATCATTTCCTCATTTTAAATCAATTATTGGCTGAAATATAAATGTTGTACTGACTTAAAGAATCATTCATTATATTCAAAATGAACTGTTTATAAAGTCAATGAATCAAAAATACCGAAATGAGTATTATAATTATGACTCTTTATTTTTCTGGAGAAGGTTATAAATAAAAATACCTTTATTTATTTTATTTTTACTTTCGATTATTACTTCATCCCAGGCTGGCCCAACGAATTTCGCTAAGTGCCTCCCGACACCGAGGTAATTTAAAAAAAAAAAAAAAAAATGTTTTCTCGCCTTTGACCACTATCTCGCCTGATGGTAAGCGATGATGTGGTCGACGGTGAAGCACGCTTGCCTAGAATTAACCTATTCACTCTTGACTTAAAGACCCCAAGGTTGTAGCTATCAGGAAACAAAGACACCGGCAGGGAATCCCACTCCTTAGCTGTGCGAACAATGAAAGTGTTCGCAAAACGCTTTGTACGTATGTATGGGTGGGATGTCCACCATGTACCGATGGCGCATTGCCGTACGTCTTATAGTCGGATGATGGAAAGGGCCAGGCGGAATGAAATTGTGCAGTTCCATCGGACACTCCCCGAAGTGTAACCGATAAAAAACCCGACAGGGCTGGCAACTCAGCGTTGATGTTCAAGGCTCTGGAGCTTTGAGTTGATCAGTGCATCGTTGCCGATAAGGCTCTTGGCCCGTTTGTCGATCGACTCAAGTGCATCAAGGTGGTATTTGGCAGATCCGTCCCAGAGGTGAGAGCGGTACTCCATGCATGACCGAACTTGCACTTTACATAAGTTGAGCAGCTGTTCAGGCGTGAAGTACCGTCTCAGGGCAGCGCCGCGTATCGCCTCCGGACGCGTGCGCCTCTCATTCTCTCTTTGCCACATTGAACTATTGTTATACCGGCTTCCCACGGTGCGTGATAGCGCGCACCGCGGCGCACTCGCTTGCACCGACCCACCATGGGAAGAGACTCGTCCATGGTAACGCGGACGCGTGCGGAGCGGTGCGCCGTATCCATATCACACATCCTCATAATGTGGCTTTCCACGGTGCGTGATTTTACGGATGATGAAGCCAGCTTTACACTAGCTTTGGAGCTCTTCAAATAACCCCTTATCACTAACTAAAATAATTATATTCATATTGAAGTAATAATATAAGCATTTTTAAGGTAGTTTTTATGTTACTTTCATATTAAATAACTTTTATACTATACATTTTACAGATGAGCTGTCATACAATATAAGTAAGATATTAATAAGGTCTTTCATATACAACAGGTTAGAAAGTGCTACACCACTGGGGACGTTTTGTCCCATTGTCCTTTGTTTTAGTGTTTTTTTTTTGTCTAAATATGTTCGGTTTACGCGGTTGGACAGATCCAACGGCAATCATTCCGTGTAAAACCAATATCGCGGCTGATATGTAGTAGATAGGCAAATGGAATGTTTGGAAAAGTATTTTTCTTTGTGTATGTGAATTGCGTTTCCATTCTTGGCAAAATCCACGGCCAGTGAGCCTTGTCCTTGATGTTAGGTATTGTTTGCATTCTTTTATCGATAAAATGGAATGACACTTGCTTTACATTCTATGAATTACATTGTTTGGTTCAAAACTCATCTTTTGTTACTACATCTTTGCATTGCCAACTATTTTCTATCAGAAATAATATCTTTCGCAAATATTTTTGCACACAATACACCTTATTTTACGAGCACCCAGTCCCAGAGTAATAAAAAACGTCCCTTCCATTTTTAATATGGTAAACTTCAACAATTTCTTTATTCTATAAAATATAAGTCTGAAACTGAATAATATAAAGTTTATTGCATTTTCAAAGGCAAACTAAATTTTGTTTCTTCATAAACACATTTGGGTAGTTTGCGAGACACGATCGCAACTCCGACGGGACGTGTAGGTGCATTCTGTAGTCTAGGAGATAGACTGCGAGGGAAATTACTTTATCAAAAAAAAGTTTTATATCATTGATGCATGAATGTATTAGTGCATAAACACGTAGAAAACGGGTTGCCGGCACCGACCTGTCTGCGCTTGTCGGTGCTGGTTCGCGCAGTTAGTCGGCGCAAGTAGTCTCTATACTGTGTGGCGAACCAGCGCCGATAAGCTCCGAACTGCGCCGACAGGTTCCGACCTGCTCCGATCAGTGCTGGCAGGCCGTCATTTGTTGCTGTATTTGCAAGGGAATAAGGCGTATTTTTGTTAAAAAATGTCAGCCCCTGCTTCTACCCGCTTCCTTTATGTAGCGGTTACCTGCACGCACCAGTACCGACAAGCACTGGCAGGTCGGCGCCGGTTACCCGCTTTCTTTATGTATACGCCCTTAGGTTGAATTATTGTGACAAAATCTTAAAGGCGGTATAGTCTAATCATGTATGGTTAAATCTTATTCTGGCAAATATAACTTAACATCTGTAAAAAATATAACAGATAAAGTGACGTGGATGTTCGTTTTTGTACCTATTATTACAAAAAAACAATAACACTAATAATTATTTTATTACATCTAATAGCAGTAGCATTTTAAGTTCAAAGATCAAAATCGTGCGTAACGTTTAACCATTTGCCTCCATGCAATACTATTATTAATTTGAATTATTTGAATGTAAATTCCTATACTTCCAATTTAATTTTATGGCTCCATCGTTATTGGTTGATTCTGATATTATATAACATAATTGTTTTTGAATTTTCTACTGAATAAAACATACCAGGTGCAACCATTTCTCCAATGATCCTTGAAGATTGACAGAGAATTACTGACAAAAATATATTTTTATTCTTTGATTTACCCAAGGATCAAACCCTGGCTGGTAATTTATACTTATGGGTATGGCTACTAGGTGGTTATTATAGTAATGTTATGTCATGAACGTCAATTGTTCTTCAGCCTGACTGCCTCGTTGGTCTAGCGGTCGCAAGCGCGACTGCTGAGCGTGAGATCCTGGGTTCGATCCCCAGGTCGGGCAAAGTGTTATTGGGTTTTTCCGTGTGCAATTTCTCAGTATCAGTCCGGAGTCTGGATTTGTGCCCGGTCGATGGCAATAGGCTCGCCCCCTACTACATGGGACGTAAACATAATGGCGAAATGTTGGTGTGCTATACACCTCTACCAACCCTTCGGGGAATACATCTATACTAATATTATAAAGAGATAGAATTTGTTTGTTTGTTTGTATGTAGGAGGTGATCTCCGAAACCACTCATCCGATTTCAAATATTCTTTCACCAATAGGAAGCTACGTTATCCCTGAGTGCTACAGGCTATATTTTAGTATCAAAAAATTAGGGATCCTTAAATAAATTACAATAATGTAACCCAAGGTATCAAAAATTGGCTTATCTATAGGTACTTCAATTAAAAGAGGTAGAATTTGTTTGTTTGTTTGTATATAGGAGGTAATCTTAACGCGAGCGAAGCCGTGGGCAAAAGCTAGTATACAATACAGCGTGAGTTTATGAGTTTATGTTATGCTCTTCTTTAGTAGAAAAAAATACGATAAGTCCTGATTCTATCAAAAATGTCGCACGTTAGCTCCCGGCCTACCCGCTGGGGATGTTTGTCAGATTGTCAGCGCGCGTGTAAGTGCCACTTGCTCCCACCTGCAAGTTCCCGAACTTTGTTGCGAACCGATAGTTTCCGTGACGTCATTCGGCACATCTGAGACCGTTCCAATTGTTTCGGCGGTAATGATCGCTTGCTACCTACGCTAATTGCAGTTAGCTTTGTTAGTGCTTGCTAATGTTGGGGTTGGCTGGACTTGGGAAAGTGCAAGTAATTGGAATTTGTTGGTTTTGTTGTAGAGATGTAATAATTTTTAGATTGTTATTTGTTACAGTAACTTGTTTAGCGTAGTTTTAAATATACTTGAGTAAACATGCGCTGTTTATTTCATTTTATTTATTTGGCTCACTAACAATTGTTTACACTGAATAGTACAGTAATTTAAACAAGGTAATAAAACAATTATAATGTAACAATCTCTTATAAGTAAGCACCTCATGCACTAAATTAGCAGTTTACAGTGTCGACGAGCAGCAACATACCAACACTACATTTATTAAACAATAATATGTATAATATACCAAAACAATAGTGAATAATACAGTACTAATATTGAAACAAAAAATAATAAATTCTTTGACATCAATTATTATTTTTACATTTATTACATTATAAATAAGTTACTACTGTTCTTAAGGAACTAGTCATTATGAAAACGATATTACCATACTTACCTATTCTAAGCCAGACACAACACGCTAAAGTCAAAACTTAGTAAAGTTTCAAAAATCCATTACCAAATCAGTGATAGCCGGCTAGACTTTAAAATTAAATCATTCAACACAAAAATTTAAACCTCCATTTCCATTCACAACCAAGCTTCAGTAGACACACAAAATAAAAATATATGTCCGACATCACACAGGCATCGCCGAAAAAAATAGCCATTTCCATTGTATTTTTAAACTGCATAAAAGAACTGAATACATTTTTAAATACATTTTTATTTTGCAGCTTAAAATGTATTATAAATTCAACATGTCCTCGGATAACTAAATTTAGTTCGAAATAACCCGGACTATGAATAAATCATTGCACCTCACTATTTAGCGTTGACAGCACGTTAGGTTGTGAGCACACAGGGGTCTCTCGTGGGTTTTCAGAATATATCAAGGCTTAATTTTAAATCAGCCGTCACAAACACAATTAATAGGTATGTGTTTAATGTTAATTGTATTGGGCGCTGGAAATAGTCCGAATTAGATAAAGGAAATCCTAACTAAATTATAAATGCGAAAGCAAGTTTGTTTGTTTGTTACCTTTTCACGCCTAAACCACTGAACCGATCATTCTGAAATTTTGCAAATACGTTGTCAGGTGTACAGAAACGGATACAGGGTACCTTTCATCCCGAAAAAAAGTACTGTTCCCGAGGGAAACAACAATGACGTTCATAGATGGCGCCACTTGTCTTTCGAATCATGATTGAATTTTATTATCCCGAAAAATGCGGAATACGCGATAAACGACGAACGAAGCCGCGAGAGACCTCTAGTGTAAAAATATATTCAAATCAAAAGTTTTAATTGAAAAATGTTTTTTTCAATTTGATAATATTTAGTATCTACAGAATTTGATTACAGGAATCGGGTGTTTTTTTATCTAGTTTTTTATAATTGTTGTTTTATTCGAATTGCAACGCCTTTTTTAACTATACCAGAAATCACGCACAGCTGTAAATCGAATAGCTTTGTGTAGGATTCATAAAGGAAATAGGCAGTTATAACAGTAACAAAACAACAAAAGTAACTATCGATGGACCATTTTAACTGTGTAATTTAAATTTTCAATAAAATACTTTTAGTCACAAAAGTAACAAAATACAAGATGTTAAGAAATGAACTCTTAAGAATTTTATGCGGTTACTCGGTATCGGAAATTGAACAGCTTTTGTTCTACAACTTTTCGAAATTCACGTATTTTTTTATAACTTTCCATACAAATCAAAAATATGTTTTAATTGATTTGTATGGACAGGCATAAAAAAAGTTGGCGAATTTTGAAAAATTGTAGAACGAAAGTTGTTCAATTTTCGATACCGAGTAACCTCAAAAAATTCTTGATTTTTTAACACCTTTTAAAATAAAACACATAAGTATAACAAAAGTACATACCCCTACAATTCTAGACATATCTAATAACAATTCTATAAGCGAATAAATTAATCAAACTTGAAAACCAACAAGAATTCCCCTGCGTCTATTTTCCATTTATAAACCATTTCTCGGTCGCCACTAAAATAATTCAATTTAGTCACGTCCGCTAAAATAGAGACATCGCCATTCATGTACACTGCCCTTTAATGCATTTATAGTTGCGTACATCCGCAGACACAAGCGCTAAATACGTATTAAGCGGTAACGCCCGAAACCTTTTTGTTGTTGACTGTACGTCCTAATGAGTTGCAACAGTATCGGAGCGATTCGTTGGAAATTTAAATTAACTGAAATGAGCGTTGAGGAATATACGCGTGTTACGCCCAGCGCACACATGACACATTACTGGCATCAGCAACCAACGGTTGCGCGATTGAGTCGGTGATTTGTCGCATTCAAATTTTCAGTTCAAATCGATAAAATCTTGCGTTTTTGCAATTGCAGACTCCAATGCAGTTGATAGAATAGACAGTGACTGACAGTCACCCGATTAACTGTTGTGAGGATTTGACTTCCCGAAATTCTCGGGACGCGACGCGATTTTTTTGTAAAAATTCTCAACTTTTTTGTGCTGGAACGATGCCACTCATAAATTAATGGAAACACGGATTTACAGCTGGTGGGCACGCCTAGCTTGATATCAGTCAGTTAACTCGGGACACTGAAATGACTCACGTTTAAAACACCATTTTTTCTTTGAAACTTTTTGTTGTGTCTGAAATCATCGCATGCAGGGCCAATCAGTGTCACTAGTAAGATCACGAGGTTTGAAGGAATTACAAGAATTCCAATGTACCCTGTATGTATAATTATCCTGCTCCCGAAAATCAACTCAATCGCAGATCATAAAAGTATTATGTCTGCGCCTGACGTTAGTGTGCACGCGACTGTACTGGACAGAATTATTTATGCGTTTTATCATAGTGTAATTTGTGGATGATTGTACAATGTTGACGGTGAATATGGACGGAACTTGCATGTATGTGATTATTTCTGATATATCATTTGTGATTTCTGTTTACAGTGTGATAATTTGAGATGGGGCATGAAGGGCTACCTTATCCATTGTAGCTACAGGAAAACGTTCTTAGAAGACCACCCTTAACTTTCGGAATAATTTCTATCTGCATTCATCCAGGTCAAACAACCAGCGCTGATTTTCAGTTGGTACCCATGCAGTAACACACGGCCATTTTGATTGGCCATGATATCGTCGTATACAGGTTCGAGCTACAACAAAGAGAATTTTAACACTGAGAACAGGTATCGATGAGGCTGTTAAAATATATTTCCGAGGGCCATATACTCTTAAAAGGGAGGATTGGCGGGCCGGAGTTAAGCCCTTTTTTTTCGTGTGAATATCCTTATGGATCCCCTTCGCCTTCCCCGCACTATGAATATGGGTTATGTCGGACTGTTACCGGCTAAAAACCCACTGTGTTCCTTCTCCTGACCCTTGGCCGGGGTCGCGGGATTTGCAGCTGCATACACCGCAACCCCGGCAGGCTTCGGTTTGCCAACCCTTGGCGGACCTCTTCTTCTATGGGGTCTTACCCCACGTCCTCCTGAGAGGCGCCCACGTAAAACATGCGCGCCGCCTTCTCGGGCCTGTTACTGATCGGGGGACGGGTCCCCTTACCCGTTGCCCGGGGTTTATACAAGTGACGGTTATGATATTTTTAATGTAACCTTTATTTTTCTTTATCGGTTCCATTTTTGAAAAAGATTTTTGGCTCTGGGTTGTTCCATGGCTATATGTATGTCTTGTCTCATACAATACAATGAGTCACTTAGCAACAACTTTCTCGAGGACTCAAAAACGCAACAGCATTGCATACTTTTGTGACTAAGACGCCTGAAAGTTATTTAAACTATTGTCAAGCTCTTCAGAATACATTACTACTTAGTAAATTACATGAATCATACGACAAACTCGCGTTTAAACGAGTCTTTAAAGAAAGTTTTTTGTAAATAGCTGGAATCGGCCGTTACTCAGATCTTGTCACTACTTTAAAATAAGAAAAACAAAGAGTTCAATGATTCACAATTATTCAATGTTTATTCAGAATTTTAAGGATCCGTGTTTTTTTTTCTTAAAATCTTAAACTCAAGTGTATTTGCACAATGAAGTTAGTCATTCTGCGTCGGTCTGGGGTAGGTTAACACCGAGATCGAGTTTGTGTGGATATTGTCCTGTTCCTAAAACGATGCATGTCTAAATCCCTTAAATATTATAAATGCGAAAGTAACTGTGTCTGTCTGACTGTTACGCTTTCACGCCTAAACCGCTGAACAGATTTTAATAAAATTTGGTACAGAGATAGATTAGACCTTGGAGAAGAACTTACTTTTATCCCGAAAAACGCAGAGTACGCGATAAATGACAGCCACGTGGGCAAAGCTGCGGGCGATCACTAGTTATAAAAAAAAACATTCAGACGAATTGAGAATCTACTCCTTTTTGAAGTCAGTTAAAAATAAATACGCAATCCTACTTTTAATTAATATTATTCATGTAAAAGTTTGGATGTTTGTTAATCAATCACGACTAAACGGATTTGGATGAAATTTTGTAAAATTTGGCACATAGGTAGACCATGACCTAGATTAGGACATGGAATACTTTCTATAGTACATGAAGTAGTTTCAAACGAATCCAAGTAACAGAGATATAGTGGGATTCTCCTATACCGATCTAGCTCTCACATACACACGACGAAACACAGTAAATTCCTTGGTACCGGACTTTAATATGAGGGTGATAGCTAGCCAGGCGGACCGTGTAGATTCCACCACCAAACGTGCTGGGTTTTGTTGAATCTTACAATACGCGTCTATTCCCAGAGTGTAGTTAGAAAGTTTTATATTCTAGTCCGTCACACGGGATAAAAAAGGATCTGAGGTTCGTACATGACAAATATCTTCTCTTTGCAACTGTAAAACACCTATTAGCAAAGTCGCAGCACATTTTTTGTCCAGATGTAGCTTTTTTGACAGACCAGTCCAAAAAATGTAATACATTTTTTTCAGTCATCATATGCACCCTACTTTGCGGTCAACTGTTTATTGTGAATGTATACAGTAAATTATGCAAAAATATGCATTGTAGTCAATGCTTGCATAAAACATCAGATAGATAGAACACAGTTCATACTAATGCAATGATATCATCATGTTCGTAGATTATTCATGCTGTAACACGGATAATTCATAAATGGAGTGATAATTCAGTGAGTATAGTGCCGCGACACCCATCATCCTACTTTTTTTTATCCTGGTAATCCCTTCTCCCGGGGAAGGCAATGGATTATGCGGCAACTCTTACTGGCTAAAAACCCACGGTGTTCTTTCTCCTGCCCCTCGGCCGGGGTCGCGGGATTCGCAAATGGCCTTTGTCCCAACTTATTTGGGATCAGCGCAGCATGTGTTTTTCTTCCATACATCTCTATTAGCCGACATCTCAGTAGTCACCCTCTCCCTAGTCATATCATCTTTTACATTATCCATCCATCGTTTCTTTGGTCTTGCTCTGCTCTTATAACCATCCACATTCATACTCAAAACTTTCCTCACGTCATGTTCCTCATTCCTCCGCATTAAATGCCCATACCATGACAGCCGGTTTCCACACAATTTCTCAGTCACCGGCGCCACTTTCAGACTATATTGCCGCTACACCCATTTTTCGGAAATACACTGAATAAAGTGACGGCGGCGATAGACAGCGACAAACTTATTGTCTTATATACGCCAAACAAGTTGTTGAGCAAGTAGTAAGTACATAAGAAATTATGCAGAGCGTCTCAAAACTCAATTTCCCGCCCAACGCCCGAAAACAAATGATAAGTTTATGGCGATTCAGAAAAAAATACTTAGATTTATATTCATATTTAATACTTAGATTTATGATACTACCTCGGCAAGAGAGACAGCTAGACTGCCTCATTGGTCTAGTGGTCGTAAGCGCGACTGCTGAGCTTTAGGTCTCGGGTTCGATCCCCAGGTCGGGCAGTGTTATTGGGTTTTTCCGTACCTATGGAATTTCTCAGTAGCAGCCCAGAGTCTGATTTTTGCCCGGTTGATGGCAACAGGCTCGCCCCCTATTATATGGGATTCAGATGTAACGGCGAAATGAGGGTGTACTATACACCTCTGCCAACCCTTCGGGGAATACAGGCCTGATGTTATGTTATTTATGAGGTAAAATTTTTTTCATGGCAACTGAATTTTGA
This sequence comes from Amphipyra tragopoginis, assembly GCA_905220435.1. Lineage (NCBI taxonomy): Eukaryota > Metazoa > Arthropoda > Insecta > Lepidoptera > Noctuidae > Amphipyra > Amphipyra tragopoginis. Next base: position 5,444,667 of record HG992017.1, read on the forward strand.
CAACGAATAAACTTAAAACTGTATAGTTATAAACTGCCGTTTCATTTTGGTCTTGGCTTGACTGTAAGTTTTGGGACATCTTGTATATCAAGTAGTAGTATTGTAACGATTGATTTCCGAGAAACAAAAGGCGTGGGTGACTTAAATGTTTCTATTAAGACTCTAGTTCCAAGAGCATGGGTAGCAGCGTCAGTCATATTTTGCGCGTAGGTAGGTACTACCAACTAACAACACATTTGCATTTACCAATCCGTTTGAAGATCATGGTAATTATAACAATATTTCGTCATCTATCTATGTAGCGGTCTTCGAATTGGCCTCTTCTTGGTTAGCAGTTTTTTTATTGCGGTGGCCAATCTGGAAGTCTAAAGTCCCCCTTAAATGTCTACGGACCCAAGTTGGGCTCTACAAGGACAATTTGGCTAAGGATTAATGATCCATCCAACATCTATTGTGATTGTGGAACCCCCACGCAAGCTATGTCCCACTTACTGTCTTGCTCGTTGTGCCCCACTACCTGTTCACAAGAGGATCTTTTGCAGGCTACAAACGAGGACATGGAACTGGCTACTTACTGGTCAAACATTATTTAATGCTATTTCAAACTTGAGCCCTTGACATTCAATGAAGAAGTTGTTTGTTCCGTGTGATTCCTGGTGAAGTTCCGTGACGTTCCCGGCTGAGAATATATCACCCCTTCCTTGACCGTGGGTGACATAAAAGGCGATAAAGGGATTACGTCAAAAAGAGGGGCAGTAGCGTCCTCATGTCTGCTTTAACAACAAACGTCTGCCAAAACGTGGCGATTATGGCAACTTCCCATTTGACCGTTGATTATAGCGGTCATAAGGAGGCCCATGTTCAGCAGTAAACGCTTACGGACTAATGTGTGTGTGCGTGTTCATCAGGCGCTTACAGCCTTACACAGCATGACTGGCCACAGACTGGTACAGATTGATGAGTAGAGTTCATGGTTTTTGGATGTAAAGCGAATAACCAGTCTTGCTGTATAATGGTCTCACAAATTCAGTGTGAATTATGAACAAATACGAGTCAACACTCCATTTACTTGATCCTCTATGTACAATCGTGACCACAATTAACGTGATGTTTAACTTTTAGGTTGAAATTGTTTATTTTGGAGTTACAATCGCATCATATGAATCGTGATTGGGCTGCGCGTGATTTTACTTTCATTTTGTATGTTTTTGCATAATTTAACAGTCTGTAATTTTGTGGTTTCGGTAATGCACTACGTATTTTTTGGATTTTAATCTGGTATCGTAACTAAATGCGGCGTATTGTCCTAACTTTACCAAACGCGGCCTTATTAGCCCCTTAAGGCTTTTTAAGGCGCTATTCCATTAGGCAAGTTACTTGTATGCAAGTTGCAAATTACATACAACTTGAACAAACCTGCATACAAGCTACAACTTGTATGAGGTAGATTGAACTTGTACATTTTTTATTCAAGTGACGTGCAAATTGAACGCGCAAACGTTAGTTGCACTTTTCAAATTGCGAACGAGTGATTGATACCCATGATCTCCAACTAAATTGTTGAACATCTCCACTTGTATGCAAGTAAAACCTGCATGCAATTTACACATTCTCGAAAACATGTTTCCAATGTAAGCAACTTGTAAGGAAATGTGACGTCATACTTGTATGCAAGACTTGCCTAATGGAATCGCGCCTTTACAAATAAATGAACAAAAGCATCTGTTAATGCCAATAGCTGGTCAACGAAACAAATCATCATCATCATCTGCCTAGCCTTTTCCCAACTATGTTGGGGTCGGCTTCCAGTCGAACCGGATGCAGCTGAATATCAGTATTTTACATGGAGCGACTGCCTATCAGACCTCCACAACCCAGTAACTGGATAATACGATACTCTTGGTAAGACTGGTGGTCAGATTTTCTGGCTTCTGACCAACAGTAACGACTGTCAAAGATCTACAAATGACAGCCGGGACCAACGGCTTTACGTGCTTTCCGAGGCACGGAGGAAACTCGCTATGGTAAATGGTCACCCATCCACAGACCAACCTCGGCAAGCGTGGCTTAACCCGGAAGATCGGTCTATGCGGCTGTAATTATTTAGCCACGAGCTCCTCAACGAAAAAAATCGTTAGAAGCAAAACGCCAAAGCGATTGAAAAAAAAACAGGAATCAAGTCACTTCAATAATTTTTCAAATCAGGAACCATAAAATTGGAAACGTCGTGCGAACCAGCACGGAGGCGCGACACCGCTCGGCCAGATTTTTATTACGAACACACGTATTCGGGACACGTCGCGGCTCGAGTGGAGCCGAAGTTACCCGAAGGCAATCGATGGTAGGGTTGTTATCGTTGTGATTTCAAAGGCACGGATTTTTTTAATGTCCCGACTTATGTTGACCTTTTCGTGTCTTTTATAGTTTTGTTGTTTCAAAGAGTATAGACTGTAGTGTCAGCTAATTTTGCGCTTGTTAAAGTAAATTAAGGGACGCGGTTTATTATAGTGCTTGCAGATAATGGGCTGGCCTGCAGAACATTACCCGTTTTAACTTAAACGTTAGCGTAGAGCGTCGATCGTGCATCACTTCAAGGTTTAAGTTCCTTTCTGATTCCAATAAAATGTTTATTTACTCGAAAAAATATATTAGTGCAATATATTTTTATGTCATTACAGGGTAGTATGTAACTACAAATTAAAAGTTAGACATAAATATTATTTCGTGGAAAGTTGTATAAACTTCATTGGACCATGAAAACGTAATATAATTTCCGATCAACCATAACATTTATGTATTGCAAACATTAATAGTTTGCCAAATGGAAACGAATATTTTTAAATTAAAACGTTTTTCTCGTTATCACAAATTTCCAATATATTGCAACCCTATTCCGAACGCATCGCGAAACGTTCTTTTTTTCTAAATTTGAAATTTGAACTGTGCGATTCCTTTTGCTGTCATGATTTATTGGGGTGCTCATTTGAGCGGGAATTTTGAATCTTATTTAAAGATTCGATATGTCTGTTGCCTCAGGGTGAATATTATGATGTTTCATGCATATTTTATAATAATCTGCATACACATCACGCCTGTATCTTTTAAAGGGGTAGGCAGAAGTGCAACTACAATTCGCTGGTGACGGTATTTCGTCCCATGTAAGGGCGCGGGTCTGGTTTGAGAGGATTGATTCTGGAATTACGAACGTGCTCGTCTATTTAGGAAGTGGCCTATGTCCAGGGGGCCTACTCCCTAAGTCGCCCGTCCGAAAGTAGCCCGAAAAGTTGGAGTGAACAAAACAAGTGTCAAGTTCAACTTTTCGGACGGGCAAAAACACATCGGTAGTAGGGACAACTGTCAAATCGTGTTGTCATTCATTCTTAGTTCGGGCCCCGAAATAATCGTGTGTCCGTAGGTGATAGGTAGTAAGAAACGCTCGTAACTACGTGCTTAGGGAATAGATCCCCAGCTGTGGAATACCTAAATCACATAATAATATTGACAAAATAAAATCTTAATTAACAGCATTTTAAAAGACACAACTTTGTTCCATAATCTATTTCATTCGTAATAGCTGTAAAAAATATTTTGACATTGTTTTTTTTCGAGGTTTATTACCACAGATAAAAAAAACAAAACAATTTCTAATATAACCTGTTCTTTTTAACGTCTGCGAGCACATCGGTCACATCTCGTACGGGACTTGAACTGATAAACTTGTGGGACGAATTTAATGTTGCAAGATAACTGTATGTAAGTATGTACGTGTCAAAATTTCTCGAAAACAGACTCTTTGTATGCGCCGCTTTGAGCGTAGGCAGTTAAAATCTAGTCTGTTTTTGTTATCTATGTAGAGCGATATTTTGTATAGAATAATAAAATAAGTGATTCATACGGTTTTGAGAATTTTGAATAGTGTTGATGACAAATTCGAAGATTTTTAGATTCTAGTTCTAGGAGAGTTTGAATTCGATCTCTGCCCGCACCTAGAATTTTCAAATTGATTTGTGGATTACAAATTCTTATCCGCACATGAATTCGAAAACCAGACGTGCGGGCTGAGATCGAACTTGGTCCCTCCTGCACAGAAGACAAGCGTTTTAACCCACATTTAACAGCTAGGCTGTCACTACTTTTTTATGAAAACATTTTAATAATTATTATACTGAGAGAATCAATAGGGTACATAAAACTGTAAAGACTAGTTCTGCTTAGCCTTTTTTAATTTTCGGGTTACATTCGAGTCTAATCAGGTACAGCTGAATAAGTATCAGTATTTTACACGGAGCGACTGCAATCAGACCTCCGCAACCCAGTTACTGGGCAATGCCAATATCCTAAAGTTAGACCGGTTGTCAGACTTTCTGGATTCTGATTACCCGTAACGATTGTCATAGGTATTCGTATGACACCCGGGACCGACGGTTTAACGTGTTCTCAAGGCAAAAAGGGGTCTCGATGACAAACGGTCACCCACCTACGGACAGACCGCAGCAAGCGCAGCTTAACCTTGCAAATCTTATGATCCGCGCGTTTTTTGATAAGCACGAACCCTTCGCCATAGGTGATATCTTTAAATCGTCGATCCCACAATCCCTTAAGACCAGGGTCTTTAACCAGTGCGTCCTACCCGTAATAACGTACGGAGCCGAAACGTGGACACTCACCGTGGGCCGGGTCCACAAATTTAAGGTTGCTCAGCGTGCTATGGAGAGAGCGATGCTCAGGGTTTCTCTGGTGGATGGAATTCGCAATAAAGTCATTCGCCAGAGAACTAAAGTCACCGACATTGCCCGTAGAATTAGCACGCTGAAGTGGAAGTGGGCCGGCCATGTCTGCAGACGGACAGATGGTAGATGGAGCAGACACGTGTTAGAGTGGAGACTGCGTTTGGGCAAACGTAGTGTGGGACGCCCTGCGGCACGATGGACCGACGATTTGAAGAAGGTGGCTGGCAGCGGATGGATGCGGGCTGCCCAAAACCGGGACGGTTGGCGATCTCTGGGGGAGGCCTACGTTCAGCTGTGGACGGCAATAGGCTGATATGATGGTGATGATGACGAACCCTTTCTAATACTGAAAATATTAGTAATATTATGAATGTCAAACAACGATTGGTTACTGCGTTTAATTTTAAAATATCAAAATGTTCATCACTTTTGCTGTTAACTATACTTATAAACTTGTATCGAGTTTTCAATATGCAAACTTAAGTCTAACTGTATCTAAAACAAATAAAAAACACATATCGACGGTGAAGTATCAATATGTAATAAGTAACATTTTAGCGATTTTCACTTTAATCCATATTCGTAGGTAAAATATGAAAGAGCTTGTATTTACAATGTTGAATTGTTATTATTTATGATTTTATCGGTCTTGAATTGTTCTTATTCATGAAATATTTGCTTAAAAATACCAAATAACTATAGAAATGAAAGGTTTTTCTCGCCTCCTGTAAAATGACGGTTTTGTAGTTATTAGATATTGATACTTCACCGTCGATATCACAGTCGTTAAATCTGACATAACAAGCAAGCAACTTAACAATACAAAACATAGGTACCAACTTTGTAAAACAAATCTTTTAGTGCAAGTTTCCCACATTGGCCTGAGGGCAGTCCATCAATGACATGCATTGTGAGTCGATGTTATCTTTGGCCTCAAACTATGTCTTGTTTTGTTATTAAAAGGTCAGATGCATTAACAAATTGAGTACTGTGAGTTTGGACTTGGGACATTTTTTTAGGTTGTCTGGAAGAGATCGCCTTGTGCGATAAGACCGCCCATTGTGCATTGTGGCCATGAGCGCCAGAGAGGCATAACAGGCATTTAGAAAAAAGAGTTTGTAACTTTAAATTATTGTCGTAATGATGGAAGTAATAGTCTACTTTGGCCTATGTGCATGTGTGTAGTGCTATCTGTTGAAAAAATGTAAAATCACTTTTAAGTAATTTAATTGTAGCTCTCTACCTTCATAATTTACGACAACTAAAGATAAAAAAACTCAATATTTTTTTTAAATATCATGTTTGCCACTCTGGTCCTCATGTCCTCTAAGTTTAGCGGTGTATTATGCACAATAAAGAGTATTATAAATAAATAGTTAACATTGTAAGTTGTGTACAATAAATAATAATAAACCGCGTTTCCTAAATACTTAATGATGAAAATGCTGACCTGAAATGGTAACTTAATCGGAGTTTCACGTATTTTCGCGTTGTCGGATATTCTACTCTTTATTTTTTAAATAATTCAATAAACTTTAGTGACCTATTTATTTATGATTATAAATAGCCAATACAATTTATCTTAACAAGATATTAGGTTGCGATTTCCGTCGCCGGCGACGATTTAAAATGATTGTCCTCTTTTCAAAGTATTACAATAAAATCTATGTTGACGCAAATAGCACTGTAGTGAAGCGTCTGGTTTCTATGCTTAGGATCGCGAGTTCAATCGTACAACCATTTGTCAGACATGCAGATTCTTATTTGTTCCGTGTCATACTATACAGGTATTTTGTCTTACCAGCCCAATGTACATAGGTCTACATGACATCAATGAACGATTATAGAAGATATTGTCCTAATTATCTCGTCAGAAAATGTATTGGTCTGACAATCGTGGTTAATCTTTTTGTCAAAGTATCTTACTCGCCTTTTACAATAGACACAAGTGTACATTTTTTAAAATCTCAATAAGATTTAAAAAAAGAAAAAAGAAAACACGAACAATTTGTCATAAATAATAAAAAATAAGAAAAATATTGATATTGCCAGATTTAAAAATAAACATAATAACAAGAAGGTTTTCGCGACATCTTCCAAAAAAGTTAGTGGGAAATATATTCTCTTTTAAGAGTTATTTTCACCAAGTCCACAGTCTACGCGTTGAATACTTTTACAAATAATATTCATAGCACAAAACAATGCACGATTGATTGTGCGCAAGCGCAAGTGAAACGCAAGGTCTACGCCCAAGCTTCTCGTTGAGTACTTACATCATACATGTAGTGTAGTCACTTTCAATTGTTAGTCTTGAATAAATATAACGTCTTAAGTATTTGTTAAGTATACTTATTGTCCGTCTGTCAGTATAATGGCTGGATAGGTGCAACCTGGTTAGTTCTGGACGATTCCTAGAATTTATCGAGCGTTATTGGCTATCGCTAATCTATCTATCACAAAATAGAGCTATCGTAATGCCTTCCAAATATACAATGTGTCCGGTTATAGACTAGCGATATTCTAGGGACTTTTATAGCAACTATTCTAGTACACAAATACACTACACACTACGGTCCAATCCACTTCCCCACTATTTGGCAGCCATTTTGCTTTTTTGTTGAGATATTCTCTATCTTAAGTTATGAACATGTGAACCCATTGTATCGAAATGTAAACGATAGACAATATTGTTGCCCTATGAATAAGCCTATTTTTATCTCAGTAGGACCAAAACTTTGAGAAATATGACTTTTTTTGTACACACGTACAGAATATCTCAACAAAAAAGTGGAAGTGAATTGGACCCTAGTGTGTAGTGTATTTGAGTACTAGAATAGTTGTTATATAAGTACCTAGAATATCGCTAGTTCATGACCGGACACATTGTATATCTTTATTTACTATTCAAATTAAATTTATTCAAAAGGACTTATGAAATCTTACAATTCATACAAAGTATGACCCAATCTTTTGTCGAAACTAAGACCCTTGCCAAATCCTCCCAAAGTCACAAGAGGCCAGTAATCCTGGATGATAATATGCGACATGTAATGTTGAACATGAGTTTAATTACGGAGAACACGTCGGATTACCCTGAGATTAATCTAACAGGAGAGGGGCTAACAATACCTTGTGATCGGTTTTAGAAATATAATATTGGTGGATGAGGTAGTAAAAAATAAAATAAAATAAGGTTTATTTCCAAATATTGTACACTTTGCAATAAATCTCACACAGGGACCTCCTTTTAAGTAAAGAATATACCTGTGCTAGGAGGCCCCGTTCTTAAATATTCAATTTTTAGGTAGTAAGTCAGATGTTTTTTCTTAATTGTAGTTAGTAAAGCCTAGTTGAACGCTTGGCAGGAGAGTCTGAGTTCGATCGCGGTCCGCACTTCTGACCTGTCAATTGTGAATTCACGTGCGGTTCAGAATTTGATTATAACTTGTGTTATCGCTAGTGGGTAACACTGGGCAATGTTGATAAAGGGAGGTAGTCGTCGATATGAATGAACGCACCCGAGGTAATAAAGGCGGCGGTCATTCGACGAAGCGAGAGCATTCCGTGTTGATCAGCTGAAGAAGTCTGACCTTTTATATCTGATTAGCTTGTCCTTATTTTATGATCTTGTAATAATTGTGTAAAGTAATATATTGTGATCTAGTTTATGTTACTAATACTAACCCAAATACAAGTACTCTCAGTGGTGGAGAGTCTATGTTGGTTTTGTTTACTGTGTTTACCTTGCTCGCAATCCTGACATACCGATATTAGCTATAACTGTAATGATAGAATCACTCCTGAACGATTATGTTGTTGTGTCTTTTACACTTGCGTTACCGGTGAAGGAAAAACATCTGAAAGGAATACAAAAGTGACCGATGGAGTGTGACGTCGGCAAATCTGCATTAGGCCAGCGTGGTAGACTAGTCTCATCATCATTCAGCCGATAGACGTCCACTGCCGCCTTTTGGAGGCGGACATAGGCCGCCTCCAAAAGGGGGGGAGGGATTGCCGTAACCGCCACACTTTGCAGGCGGGTTGGCGATCGCAGTATTGTTGTTAAAGTACTCAGAGAACGCTGCTGCCCATCCTCTAGAGAATCCCTTAGTCGCCTTTTACTTCACCCTCGGAAAGAGATGGGGTAGTGCTATTCTTTAAGTCCGCCACTACACGAGACTAAGGCTTCATCTGCCTAGCCTTTTCCCAACTATGTTGGGGTCGGCTTCCAGTCGAATCGGATGCAGCTGAATATCAGTATTTTACATGGAGCGACTGCCTATAAGACCTCCACAACCCAGTAACTGGGTAATACGATACTCTTAGTAAGACTGGTTGTCAGACTTTCTGGCTTCTGACCAACAGTAACGACTGTCAAAGATCTACAAATGAGAGCCGGGACTAACGGCTTTACGTGCTTTCCGAGGCACGGAGGAAACTCGCTATGGTAAATGGTCACCCATCCACAGACCAACCTCGGCAAGCGTGGCTTAACCCGGAAGATCGGTCTATGCGGCTGTAATTACGAGACTAAGGCCTAAACTCTTCTAATTTTGAGAAGAGGCTCGGCCCAGCAGTAGAGCAGTAGTGGGCTGATTTTGTTCTGTATCTTATAAAATATACTTAAGTAGGGTCTCCATATTGATTCCGACCATTAATAGAGCATCCTCTCTCGTTGGACAGAAACTTCCTTCTCTTCATCTGCTAATAACAAAAACCTGCGATCACCAATCTGTTCGTCAAGCTTGATAATTATGGCAATTTCCGCTTTAACCACTCATTGGGATACCCATGATCAACAGTGGACGTTTACATACTGGTATACACCTGTTTGGTCGTCTCAGCCGCACGGGGCGCGAGGAAACGGGATCGGTGCGATGGTTCCCTACCCGTGGTCGCAAATTCGGGGGGGGGGGGGGGGGTATTACACTATCATATATCTAGGATCATATCTCTTATATGACCTCTAGACTCATATCTCTGTATGGAGAAATGATTCATATATCTACATTACATTATCATATATCTATGACTCATAGCTCTATGATCTTAGATATATATAATATGATAGTGTAATATCCCACATAGGGGCGCGCATTACGCGCTTTGACCTAGGCGGCGGACTATACTCCGCGGCTACAGACTGATATGATGATTCGATGATCTTTTATATAAATGCCGCCTCCATAAATATCTTCTATATTCCACTTCCAACATCCTGTCATACACCATGCATCAGTAACGCTTTGTCATACCGACGTGGATATTAAATTTCTTGGCCGCCATATTGGTGCACCTTTACACAGTACAGTACAGTATAATGGGTGCATTATCGGAAATAAAGGGTATCAGAATGACGGTTAGATGTTGCGTAAGAGACTTGATACACATGTCAGCGTGTATTCGCACTTTATTTATAGAAAATGGTCTTTTTGTGTGAAGATGCATATCTATGCTTTCAGATTTAGCTTGTGGGTACTTACTCATTCTATAGGATACTTATACAGCTGAGAGCACGTGTTTAACAGGTGATGCGTGTCTTAGAGAACTAACAGAATCGTGTAGTAGTGAATATATCGTTACAGTTATAGCTAATATCTGCCTGTCAGGTGCAATACGGGCATGGTAAATAAATATAGAAAACTAGAGGTCGCTTGCGGCCTTGCCCGCGTGGATGTCGTTTATCGCGTATTTTTCGTGACAAAAAGTACCCTATTTCCTTCTCCAGGTTCCAGACTATCTCTGTACCAAGTTTCATCAAAATCGGTTCAGCGGTTTATGCGTTAAAGCGTCACAGACAAAGTTACATTCGCATTTATAATGTTACTAGGTTTTGCCCGCGGCTTCGCTTGAGTTAATTAAGCTCAAAAAACTCATAACATATTAAGTTTCTATAATATAATTCAATCGTGATTCGAAAGACACGTGGCGCCATGTATGAACGTTATTGTTGTTTTCCTCATGAACAGCAATTTTTTTCGGGATCAAAGGTACCCTATGTCCGTTTCTGTACACCTGACAACGTATATGCAAAATTTCAGGATGATCGGTTCAGTGGTATAGGCGTGAAAAGGTAACAATCAAACAAACTACTTTCGCATTACAATATTATTTAGGATTAGGAAGTTAGGATAGGATCAGTAGGGATAAAGCAACCAGAGAGCTACTTTCGGAGGAGACTGTCTGTCATCTTATTTCTTGAAACTGTTTTTGGCACAAGGTAGAGATATCTGTTCGAACCCTTAACAAGTCAAAGGGAGTATTATAATTCCCACTAACTTTTTTGGAAGATGTCACGAGAGCTTGTTATTTATGTTTATTTTTAAAAAAGGATTTTTTTTTTTTGGTTTGATGTATCACGGTAACCTCCTTGTTATATATTTTATAACGAGCGACCCGCCCCGGTTTCACACGTGTACGTTTTATAGCTTAAAACCTTCCTCTTGAATCACTCTGATTCTTGATGATTTGACTCATATTAAAAAAAATCGCATCAAAATCTGTTGCGTAGTTTTAAAGATCTAAGCATATAGAGGGACAGACAACGGGAAGCGACTTTGTTTTATACTATGTAGTGACTTGGCATTTTATTTTAACTATTTTCTTTAGTGGACAATAAAAACACATTTACCTTTTTGTAATAGTTTATAAAAAAAAATTGTTCATATTTTACTTTTCTTAAAACCTATGCCTTAGTGTTAATGCAACAGCCCATATATCATTTTAGAAGTTTCTTACAAAAAATATCGTGGTGCAGATCGCCAAAAACATTTAAAACAGATATCAATCACGAAGGTCTTAAAATCAGATGAACAAATTGATAAACTACTAATATTAATAAATGCGTTTCAAAAACCTTTTATTAGTAATAAACAAATCGTTCAATCAATCAAGATAACCTTTTCTAATGCCTCTTAATAAAGTCTAAAAGAATTCATTCGAATAATAAGTCGAGAACATTGCAATCTATTGCGCATTGATATGTTGTTGTTAGTTATCGAAATCAGTTAATAAATTTTGTAACTAGTAATCCGAATTGTCTGCGTGTGTTGGTAATTTTTATTGTTGTGCCAAGTTTTTTTTTGTTTATTGATTATTGTGTGATAGTCTAGAGGTTAAACGATTGCCTTCCATGTAGGAGGGTCTAAGTTCGACCCCGGCCCGCACCGCTGACTTTTCGAATGCATGTGCGGCTGATAATTTGATTATCACTTGCGTTAGCGGTGAAAGAAAACATCGTAAGGAAAGTCCAAACAAGAAAGAGGTCTTTATAATTAATTATGGTTTACTCTCGTGCATTTTTCGTGATTGCCCGAATAGTTTCGGACCCAAACGGAGCCCTTAATCATGAGCTGATCACGCGGCGAGGTCGCGAGTCGAACAATTAATCATAAATATGAATGTGTCTCACGAAAGTTATATATATATAATGCTTACAAAAAAAAAAGAAAAAGGTCCAAAAAAAAACTTTTTGATTGTGTCTAGGTAATAATAGTCTGCCAACACGCACCAGGCAAGCGTGGTGAAGTGAGGCCGGAAACCATCTCTTTGTGAGAAAAGGCCCACGTCCAGCAGTGGAACAGTCAGTTTTTATTAATTTTCAATCTTTATCTCTGCTTGTAAAAAAAACAGGAATTAATGCGAATTTACCTTTATTTACCCGACACGCGACGTTTTGAATAGGTTGCACTGAACGTGGTCACGGTTCGTGATAATTAATTTTAGTTACCGTTTAGCAATATTAATTATGTTGATTATTTGGTCAAATTTCAGGGTTTATGGTCTCGGCTACGAATTAATTAATCTGTTAGTTCGATGTGTGTTTAAGGAGACTGTCCATTAATTATTCAGGCCACAGCTTGGATATAGGCCTCTAGTAAGATGCATTACAGCATCTATTTCGCAGACTCCAGTCTACATAAGCTATCTTATTTAGATCATTGTTTTATCTGATAAAGAACGTCCCATGACCTACTATTCTAGGAGTAGTTGAGCTCCTTGTGAAATAGTTTGTCCGGGATAGTACTACCTTCGTACCTATTTCTGCCTCTAAGGCAGTTGTGCCACCACCGGCGAGGAAGCGATTAACTATCGGCTATTTTCTCGCTCAAGAAACGTATAGTAGATATACATTCCGTGTAAACAAAAGAGATGCATATATTAATAGTTGCTCGCTGACTGTTGACACTGCCGGCGAGGACTCGCTCCACTAGTTTGTCGCTGAGCGACAAGATAATGCACGCTCAGCGATATTTGCTCAGCGATGCTCGCTTGGCGGTCAGAACTCAAGCCGAGAGACCAACCAGCGGTCATTTGCTAGTGGTGCGAGTAATCGCCCGTCGCTCTCGTACACTCGCTTATAGCCCAGCGACAAAACTATCGGAACTACACACTCGCTTCTCGCTGCTCGCCAACTCGTTTCTGGTTTCTAGTTCTTTCTCGCTTCTCGCTCATCGTTGGCGGTGGGACAAGTGCTTGTATTGCTGTGTTCCGGTTTGAACGGTATGGGTGCCGGTAAAATTACGAGCGTAGAGGACTTTACAACTTTATTTGTAACGTTAGCAACGTATCATCAACTGTCTTAGTGTTTTAAGTCTATACAGGGTGTTAACGAATTCGTGTAATTCCTTCAAACCGCGTAATCTCCTGGTGATACTGATTGACCCTGCGTAGGTATTTTTCAGAATCAATAAAAAAAGTTTTCAAAAAATGAACCGTAGTATTCTGTATCTGAGTAGTTTTAGCGTCCCGAGTTAACCGATTGCGTGGAGCGATATCGCGCTAGTCGTGCCCGTCAGCTGTGTCGCCGTGACTTTATTCATTTATGCATGGCATCGAAATATTCAATCACATAATAAAAATTGGGAAAAAAATAGTTGATTTTTAATTACAATCAATCTAAATCCCACGCGGACTTAATGTATACCATTAATAGATCACGTGGTTTGAAGGGATTACACGAATTCGTTTACACCCGGTATGTATAAGTGGGTTACACTTACCATCCAGGCCGTCGGCTTATTTGCCAAATTATTACTAAAATAAAACTTTTAGTTTGAATATTAAAAACTAATGCGCCTTCTAAGTTTAGTAATTATAACAATATTGACATATCTATCGTCCCCGGAAGACGGTAATTTGTATTAAAAAATACGAAAACATTTGCGATCGTGTCGATTCGAGCTTTTATCAGTAATTTCGCGATGACACCGACTCCGCACTTCGACAGTAACCGATACAAATCGCCAAGCTTCGTTGCGAGATTGACCCGCTGAACTCGATGTATCGATTTCGTAATGACTCGTGAGAAACATGACCGGTCAGGGTGTTGCGCTTGTGACGTTTCATGTGAGCACTAGTTACGTGTCATGTTCTTATCAGTCACAATTTTGTACTAAACGATGGGTCCGACGTATACAAGTGCAAGTGCAAAAACACAACTTTACAGGAGAACGGTTTCAAGGTTCTAAAAAAAAGAAAAATTTGAAAATTTTAAATGGACCATACCTTTTAATAAATAAATATTTCTATTGATTTATACATAAACTCACGCCTGTATTCCCCGTAGAGTTGGCAGAGGTGTATAGTACACTCACATTTCGTCTTTTATGTTAACGTCCATGTAATAGGGGGCGAGCCTATTGCCATCGACCGGACACAAATCCAGACTCCGGACTGCTACTGAGAAATCCCACACGGAAAAACTCAATAACACTTTGCCCGACCTGGGGATCGAACTCAGGACCTCACGCTCAGCAGTCGCTCTTGCGACCACTAGACCAATGAGGTAATTTATTGATTTATGTCAAAGTTAAAAGCTTTAGAACCTTTAAAACGCACTCCTGTAAAGTTGTGTTTTTGCACTTGTACTAATATACGTAGGACCGTCAAAAAGGTGAGTTTGTAAAATACATAGATAAGTGAAAATAAATAAAAAACGTGCTTTTTCAAGTGTTAAACTGGGCTTTAGTTAGCGCTGAAACAATTTTTAAAACTCCATTTTGGTTAATGCAATTAGACTAAATTCGTTTATTTGCTTAAAACATAATTATTAATAAGTTGACAATACTAATCATTATGTACGTTTTGTCATAACAACATGCAAAATTATAACGAATTTATTCATCTTAATTATCTCACATACCATCATGATAATTATTATGTTTTATCTATTGCCTTATTAGTTACCATTGGAATATTGTATCAAGTAAATTTTAATAATGTAGGAAGCTTGAAAGTCTTACAACCGGTCTATGCTTAGGATATCGGCATTGCCCAGTAACTGGGTTGCGGAGGTCTGATGGCAGTCGCTCCGTGTAAAATAATGGTATTCAGCTGCATCTGGTTAGACTGGAAGCTGATTCCAACATAATTGGGAAAAGGGTAGGCAGAACACACTACAATTAATTTATGTTTTTTTCCATATTTATTGTCAATCTGAAATCAACTTAGTTCATTTGCGCTTAAAGTCGATATTTGTTTTGCAAATATGTTATTAATATTTTTGTTAACTTATGTAGAGTCTAGGACATCTTCAATAAGTTTTTGAGGTTCCTTACCCAAAGGGTAAAACGGGACCCTATTACTAAGACTCCGCTGTCCGTCTGTCACCAGGCTGTATCTCATGAACCGTGATAGTTGAACAGTTGAAATTTTCACAGATGATGTATTTTTGTTGCCCTTTTAACAAAAAATACTAAAAAACAGAATAAAATAAATATTTAAGGGGGCTCCCATACAACAAACGTGATTTTTTATCCGTTTTTATATATAACGGTACGGAACCCTTCGTGCGCGAGTCCGACTCGCACTTGGCCGGTTGTTTATTTTTATTTATCACTTTATGTAGCTCTTTCCTCTGCTAATATTCCAATAGTGTACAAAGTTAATTAACAAACTTGTTTTAAAATAACCATCAAAAAGCAAAACTTGTAAGTCTTAGTTGCAATTTTTTACTAAAGTCTGCTTAATATTTTTATGTTATAAAATATTTATCATAGGAATACATATTTAAATTAAAACCTGGTGAAAGTCAGTAAAAATGCACCTTAGGCGCTGAAAAGGTACGCAGCGGTTGTAATGTTCTACAGTCATATTATGTCATCAATGACGGTATTCAGTCCCATGTAATAGAGGCGACTGTATTACTATTTATCGGGCATAATTCCAAACTTCTGGTTGTTACTGAGAATTCCCTTTTGTTGTAGTTTCGCCATGTCCGTCCGTCCGTCCGCAGCTTAGCTCAGAGACTCTTAGTACTAGAAAGCTATAATTTGGCACGGATATACATATAAATCACGCCGACAAAGTAGTAAAATAAAATCATGAAAAATATTTTTTTTGAGGGTGCCTCCTGTACGTCTAAAGTGGGGATGTTTCTTTTTTTTTCTCGTCTACCCCATCGTGTGGGGTGTAGTTGGATAGGTCTTTCAAAAATATTGTGAGTTTGTGCAAACAATTTTTCGATTAAAGGATCCGTTTCTGAAATATTAAACTTTAAAGTGCCAATTTTTGTTAGGGTCAAGTGCCCCCCATCCCCTGCCAGCGAAACGGTTAGTTTTGGATATGTGAAAAAATTCGCGGTAGTAGTATACACAACGAAGTTAAAAAGAAAACTATCACAGCTAAGTAGGCTTCACAAGTTTACGAGTAATAGTCGACCAACCGGAAAAGCAAAAATTTCGTACAAATTCCATTGAAAAATTACTAAGCCCTCTCCTTAGTCCGCACTATTGTGCAACTACGGAACCCTATTACTGCTCGTGGCCCGACACGAACTTGGCCGGTTTTTTGTGTTTTTGTTTTTCGTGGACATTCGATACCCTTCACCCTGGGGAATGCGGAAGCTTATGATGGACTCTTACAGACTAAAATCACAACGGTGCTCCCCTGAGGACGGGGGTCGCATTCGCAAGTGCATTAACCGCAATCAGTTCCAATAAGGGTTGTCAAACATGGGAATCGAATTCCACTAGTAGATGCGCTTGCGACCACTAATGAAGTAGTCCAGTAAAGTTTATTAGCAAAGATTTGTCTTCCTTTGATTTTCCTGTTGCCTAAACTAATAGAACCAAAGTTGTGTATTTAAACGAACCCTGAAAGATTTTGTAGCCATATTTTTTATATTACGCTATGCCGTCCCAATGCCGGAAAAAGTCGTTTTTTTTTTCGATGTCCACCCCAGGGCGGAGGGGTCTTCCAGACTCTTACTGACTAAAACCACCCCGGTGTTCCATCTCACACCTGCGCCGGGGGTCACGGGAACTAACGATGCTTGCGCAACTCCCGGCTGATGCCGGCCCGCCACCACGAGCCTCCTCGGGTTAGCGGGGGGTGTGAGGTGTTAGACTCCCCCCGCGACCTTCTAAGAGGGGAATACTTCGCCCTGCCGCCTCGGGTCCTGATGTGTGGGCGGCGACAGACTTCCGCAATTTCGTCGCCCCTGGACCCATTTAGGGGGGCTGGAAGAGGGCGTTGTCCGCCCTCCGCTGACGCCCGGTGTGTCTGCTGCGGGCCGGGTGAGTGGAGGTGATCTCCCTCTCCCTTTCCGCATCCTCCTTCTGCGACATGATCGTGTCGCAGAAGGACACCACCGAGTCCCAGGACTCCTGGACAAAGACCTGCCCCAAGCTCGTCCAGGTACTCTTTTCCTGCGCTAACTTAAACCAGCCCTCACAGTACTCGTCCAGGTCATCTCGCCATTTCCTTTTGAGCCCGCCTCGGAGGTGCCGTTTACCTTCAGACACCCATTGGGTGGAGATTCTTGCCCAGCGGTCATTATGCATGCGGCAAACATGACCCGGTCATTCCTATTTGAACCTGATAACCTTTTAGCCTACATCTAATCCCCGTTTTGTAGAGTAGCGTGGTTTCTCTTATTCTGTTCGTCCTTTTAAAGCCCAGAATGCAGCGCTCCATTGCTCTTTTGCAAACTCCCTAACCTAGCTGCATAATACTCGTAAGTTCAAATTATAACAACAAAATTACGTTTACGCATAACAACATTTGCTATAATTCGCGTTCATGTAAAAAGATGTTCATAAAAAGTTTCGTTCGCACTGACAGACACTGATTGTAGATAATTGGACAAGCGTGAAGAATGCCTTGTCGTATGTTGTTGTGCTGTAATTATAGTCATTGTTCCCTTAATGTGCTTCGATAGGCTGTTATTTAGAAATAAATACGTCGATGGTGTATGAATTATGAAGATTATTGCGTGATTAAAGACTATGGGTATTATCAGAGTAGAATGAACGTGAATGATGATTTGGGAGTTTATTATGCTGTAGGTTCGATTGTATCATCTAGAAAAAAGTGTTATGGTCTACAATGTATGCTATGAATGACAGTTGTCGCAATCTAATACGTCAGATTTGACATCTGTCAAAATACTCTGTGTAGTGTCGACTAGGCCTGCCTAGCCTTTTGGCTGGACATCCACCAGAACTGTGCGAGGAAAATGTGCTAAGCGAAAATGTGTAGCGAGGATATGAAACGGTGTGACCCTTTCCACTAGAGCTGTGCGAGGAATGTGTAATGTGTTAATGTGTACAAATGATCATCTACCTCTTCCAACACCATCTATTGACTGACTGGTAGACGCATATTTTCAAATCCTCGTACACATTCCTAGCAACACATTCCTCGTAACACATTCCTCGCAACACATCCCTCGCTCGCATTTCTCGCTTGTTTTGTATGAACAAAAACCTCACTCCACTAAGCCCATATCCACCAGAGCTGCGCAGAGCGAAGTTAGGTAAATGGAGTGATTCTATTGGTGCTTACAAAACACATTCCTCGCTACGCAGCTTAGCACAGCTCTGGTGGATGCTCAACCTTTCCCAACTACGT
Source organism: Amphipyra tragopoginis (assembly GCA_905220435.1). Lineage (NCBI taxonomy): Eukaryota > Metazoa > Arthropoda > Insecta > Lepidoptera > Noctuidae > Amphipyra > Amphipyra tragopoginis. The sequence continues at coordinate 5,463,251 of HG992017.1, forward strand.
TGGGGTCAGCTTCTAGTCTAACCAGATGCGGATGAATACTAGTATTTTACACGGAGCGACTGCCATCAGATTTCCGCAACCCTGTTACTGGGTAATGCTGATATCCGAAGATAGGGCCGGTTGTCAGACTTTCGGGCTTCCGACTACCCGTAACTACTTCATTCGTTTCCTAAAGATTAGGATGTGATAAGTCAAATCAAATCAAACGTTTTTATTTCACATAAACCATTACAGGCGCTTATGAAAAGTCGAATTTAGGTGCACGGTTCCAATTAGTCGTTTCCTATGGAGAAGAGCCGGCAAGGGCTTAGTAGGCGTTTCGGCCGCTGAGTTTCGTCCGATCCGGCCGAAACACCCATTTAATTATTATTAATAATTTTGAGTGGCGTTTCGGACGATACTTTTTTTGAAGCAAATTTTGTACGGTCAGAATGAAAAATCTTAGGCAGGGTTATATTATTGAAGTAAAAGTCAGGGAATTGTTGGACAAAGATAAAGTTTAATATACAATTACAACAATCAACAGTAAACATGATAAATCACAATAATCAGTCTTTAAATATCAAATAAAAAGCGTACAATAAGAATTATAAATGTAAACAACAATAATCAGTCTTATATATCAATTAAAAAGCGTACATTATGAATTATAAATGTAAACAACAATAATCAGTCTTATATATCAATTAAAAATAAGAATTATAAATGTAAACAACAATAATCAGTCTTATACAGGGTGTTAACGAATTCGTGTAATTCCTTAAAACTGCATGATCTGCTACTGGTATAGATAGATTTACACCACAGGGTAACAAGAGCCAAAAAAAAATTTTTTTTTTCTTTCCGTTCGCCTTAGTGATCGAACCTTAATCACCTAATAAGGATTCAGTAAAAAAATAAAACTTTTTTTATTTGATTGTACATTTCGATTTATCCATGGCCACAAAGTAAAATAGGTATTATTTGATTATGTTTCTGACGTTACTTTGCCTTTAAAAAAGAATTCGTCCGAAACACCACTCAAAAATATTAATAATAATGAAATGGCTGTTTCGGCCGGATCGGACGAAACTCAGCGGCCGAAACGCCTACTAAGCCCCGGCAAGAAACTCCATTTTAAAATTCATATCTTTAACAATTTGAGTGGGTACAGTTATGACTTAGAATAGTTATGAGAGAGCAAAGTAGACTTAAGAGCAGGAACCACACAAAAAAAAACAAAATGAAAAACATGGTCACAAATTAACTAGGTATCCAGGCATCTAGCAAGTCTACAAAGCTCTCACATTTACAAAAGGTAAAAGGACGCTAAACTATATAAAACAACTGACATGCTTAATTGTCATCAAAACACATTACAAAGAAAATCACTGTATAATAAGATAAAGATATCTTGAGAGTAACGATAGTAACAAAAAAAGAAAAAGAAAGCTAATCGTAATGAGGTTAGTTAATAGACATACGCATGTACCTCATGTTCAGAAGGAGTTATTTCCAAACACCTTTATCGTCAACGTAGTCCTTAGTCTTGTAATATGCTTTTTTAATAAGGACACGTTTAATGTGGGCTTTAAACTTTCCCTCGGTAAGATCAGTTACAGATTTCGGTAGCTTATTATAAAAACGCACGCCATTTCCTAGAAATGACTTATTAGTTTTACTCAATCTAAATTTGGGAATCACAATTTTATGTTTATTACGTGTATTTTTGTCATGAAAATCGCTTCTAACATTAAACATATGCAAATTTTTCCGAACATACATAATATTTTCAAAGATATAGTGTGACGGCAAGGTAAGTATATTTGAACACGTTTCTGAGGGACTCGCGGGCACCCATATTGTAGATTGCACGGATTGCTCTCTTTTGTATAATAAGATGTTATTAATTACCTAATCTTATAAACGAATATCACTGCTAAACATAAACATGTATTTATGTTAAAAGTGCACTATCTACGGTCTCTAGTGACCTAATACGTGCTTGAAAATTGAAACTGTAATCTATATTACAGCTTACGGTACTCAACGTCCATTATTCTATGTTATAGAAGACAATGAGGGGCTCTGAGTAAAATTACTATAATAAACTCACATAGATACTATTTATGCTTATGTAGTTCTTAGAACAACTTTCACTGAGGACCTGGCCCTATGAATTATGAACGAAGGGAGGTTATAGTATACATGGTAAATAATATAGAAAGAAATAAGGAAAGAAAAAATTATACAGGGTGTCCCTAAACGTAGTGTCATGTGGAAATCCAGAGGTAGAGCACCCTTAGCCCGTAAACGCACTAGCGGCTGGCCGCGATGCGGCACTGATTTGCGGCCAGCCGTCAACCGCTTTGGTTATTTTGGGGCTGCGGCGCGGCACGCTGCATTGCGGCTGGCCGCATATCGATTTTTATATGAAACCGCATGATCTCAACGCACTGATTTCCGGCCAGCCGTCGTGCGCCAGTGCGTTGAGATCATGTGGTTTCATGTAAAAATCGACGTCCGGCCAACCGCAAGCGGCACGCCGCATTGCGGCTGGCCGCTAGTGCGTTTTAAGCCTTAGAGTTACCAAAATCGCCTCCATGTAGGTAAGTTCCGCGATTTATTGTAGTTTTCGAGATATCATTTCTTTTCTTGTTTTAACCAAACTCTTTGACTTTAATGACATGTTTGATCATAGTGTCATGAATAGTTCATTCTTTCTTATTCTTTATTGTACAATAAAAACATTACAATTTAGTGAAGTCATGTACCTACAAAGGCGAGCTTAACTCAAAAATGAGTTTTCTAACAGCAAACCTTTGAGTTATAGAGAGAGATTGATAGTGTGATTGACACAAATGCGTATTTTTTTTTTATTAGGTTCCGTTTTCACCTAATTAACTATTCTCATAACTATGGTTTTCGGATGTAAAGTGACTAAATAGTCATGCTGTTTATAAATTAAGTAGCTGCCTATATGTACTAAAGGCCGTTGTGCTAAACTAATAAGGCACACCTACGAAGCTAAAATATTATGTTTGGTAGGCATGAGATAATAATTATGAACACTTGCACGCAACGTCCACCTTACAAGGATGTTGTAAAATGTTACTATGATTACAATAATAATGACCCCATGATCACCGACTGTTGGGCAGATGCCATAGGTGATGATAGGTAAAAATGCTTTTTTTCTTTCATTTTTTTCTATTGCTCTGCTGCAGATGGCCCTTGCGGACCGTTTCTATGTAACCGAGCAGTTATGGGCGAGACCTAAAGGGTCTCCAGCCAATGGTGGGGAAGTAAAATACTTAACGTAAGCTAACTACTTATACTACACTAACATCATGAATACCTGCAACAACAGCACTAAGGGCGACCGCTAGTGAGACTCAGACCTCGGCTTAGGGTGATGTTGGCGGGAAATTGAGAGGGAGACACTTGATGAGTTCTGAAGTATCGGTGTGACCGTGGTAAAATTGTTCCCTTTTGTAATACCAACCAGATCCCTTCCGAATGGCGGCCATTTTAATTTTTGACCTGCCCGTTTATGTAGATTTTCATTAAAAATGAAATATCCTTGGATCTAGGAACACTAAATGACTTAATTTTTAATCATCTACTACAGGCTGGTGATGTATAACACCACCTGTAACAACATTTATCCCGTGCGGGGATGGGATAGAATATAAAACTTCCTCACATGGGAATAGAGACGTCTTGTAATTCAACAAAACTCAGCACCCCTGGTGGTAGAACCTATACGATCCGCCTGGTTAGCTATCACCATCACACTAAAGTACGGCGCCAAGCAGTTTACTGTATTCTGTCATGTATATGTGAGAGCCAGAGGGGTATAGGGGAATCCCTCTATATCTCTGTTACTTGGCTTCGTGTGCTCCATCTTAGACCCTGTTAGCGCTTACCATCAGGTGCAACTGGGGTGAAGCGCGACAAAGTTGTAGTAGTGGTAATTGATCATATCTAAACCACCTAATAAGGAATCAATAAGAAAAAAAAATGCATTTTTTTAATTTTTATTTCAATTTCTCTGTCCATTTCGATGCCACGCATAAATTAATGAAAGCATGGCGACACGGCTGGTGGGTACGACTAACGCAATCGCTCTTTGCAGTCAGTTAACTCGGGGCTCTAAAATGACTTAGAAATAGAAAAGCAAGGTTTTGTTGTTTTTTTCTTCATTTGATTTTCAGGAATACCCATTTAGGGTTCATCTGTGTCACCTGTGTCTGTGTGTATATAATTTTTGCTGTTTTACTTAGTCTCTCATTACTAAAGGATGATGACCCATAACCTACTTATTATCTTATTTTTTTTTCACAAATCATGCTCTCATAATATTTAGTTACCTAATAAATCGCCGCATCCATTCATCTCTAGTTCACAAACCAGTACGAGTGTTGAGTAGTTAGTGATGAAGTGCGCGAGGTCGCAGGGTCGAGTCCCGACCCGTTCCTTTCACTTCTCTTATGTAATGGGCCGCCATGTTTGAATGCTAATGTTTTGTGTTTGTTTGTGCATTTGTGTAATGAGTGCTTCTGCTTAGATGGTGTGTGTGTGTGTGTGTGTGTGTATAATTTGTTTAGTAACTTATTTACTGTCAATATTTTAGCAATGAGTCTGGGTGCCCAACATAAAACCTTAATAACTCGGGAACTAAGAATGATAGCTTATTCAAATTAAAATAATTTTATGGACTTTTTAAGAAGTATTATACATTTTATTTTCGGATTCATTGCTCAGGAGTGTATATTTTTTGCCTAATAATTGCGAAAATTAAATAAGAAAAAAATCTTTAGTGTAATCGAGTACGAATATAACAAGCATATACGTCACGCGGCCTGTATTTAAAATCCAACATGGCGGCCTTGAAATAGCATCCCAAGTGAAGCTGTCAAAATTTAAACGTCATTTGAATTCCATACATTTGCCTTTACGTTTTAAAATAACTTCTCAAATATGTAGTTAATATTAAAACGACGCTTAACAGGTAGGTAGTTCTCAAAGGAGAGCTTTTTATTAATACGGGCTTTAGCTTAGATTAGAAGGGCGATTGCCCATCAGGCGAAGTTCCTAATACCGGCTTCTATCTAGCATTTTGCCGGACCCCGGTATACAGGGCGTCACACGACTTTGCCACATGGAGGGAAAGTACCTTAAATACTGTAGGTAGAAAAATGTACTGAATGAAGACTTCATTTTTATTTTAAAAACAATACGAACTGCGTTCAAAGAATTTTAAATAATCACCTGTCTGAACCGGGAATCGACGCTAAATGTGAAAACAATAAAACTGTAATTTTACTGTACCAATCAAAAGGCTCGATCAGAAACATTTATTTCTTCTAACTAACATATCATCTAAAATAAAAAGAAGACCATGAAATTTAACATTTATTTGAAATAATAAGACACGTTTAACTGTGCAACTTACAAACAATTTAATTTATTAAATGCTCAGAATGTGCCTGTAGAATCCAGAACTTCAAGTTGGACAGACTTGAAACGTGTGAGACAGTTTTATTTATTAAATAAAAATACAAAATACTTAATAATTCTAATGTCAAAAACAAATTTGTCAGCCGTTGAAAAATTGGTGTCTGATTATTCACAATTAAGTAAACATTTTGTTATCTCAATAAAATATCGAAGCAAGTTTATTGTATTATTATTTATTTATATTATCTTTGAATGATTTATTGGTCTGTAACAGTTTTTATTATCATCCATTAATGTCTGAATATTTTGTCAATAATGAAGAATGAGTTTATTTTTTTTAGTTATAAGGTCATCAATTTTTATTTTAGTAATGAAAATAGCCTCCACGAGTGACGATACTTTAGTACGTCCGGCGCACCCTGGGCAGTCAGCCCCGCTACAACCTTGCTGACTGGATATTTTTTTCATCAAGGCATTAGCTATCTTCGTAGGTTAAGGCGTAAATGGCAGATGAGTCTAGAAATGGCTAGTTTTCAGAATGACAGATTCTATAAACGGCACATTCTACAAACGGCACATTCTAGAAATGGCAGATTCTAAAAATGCCTTATTCTCATAATGGCATATTCTCGAAAAAGCACACTTTTAGTAGGTACTGAAAGAAATTAATGGAAAAAAAAGTATATGTTATGTAGTGAAAAACAACAAATAATAAAATAAAAATACAAACAAAAATTAAACTCGTCATTTTTACCAAATTTGACATAAAAAATTTAAAATGTATAAATATTTTTCAATGTAAAAGACAAAAAAAAAACATTAGAAATACAAAAATACAGTCATAAAATAGTAATAATAAAATGAAACGTACTTAATTCATTTAAAAAAAAAACGTTTATTCTAATTAGAAATAATTACAATAAAGCTCTACTTTTTGCCACTTCGAGAATATGCCATTTACAGAATTGCCATTCTGAGAATAAGCCATTTATAGACTCATCGGCCATTTTAAGAATGTGCCATTTTACGCCTAAACCTTAGCCTGCAGGAATGTACGCAATAAAGCACAAGTACATTTTAACCTTTGTACACCATAATAAAGGCTTTATTAGCACTAACATAATTAAAGATTATTCACTATGTGACATCACCTAGGTGTGTACAGGTAATTAATATTTTACTATCTGCAACGAATAGGTCATTCCATCCCATCCTGTAGGTGTTGCAATACACCTACTAGATTTTTATCATCGATATGAGAAGCATGATTGTTTTATTTATTTATTTCACTTTTTGACGACACGTTTGGTGCAGTGGCTAAGCGATTGGCTTCTGCGCCACGGGTCGTGGGTTCGATTCCCACACGGAACAAAAATGTGTATGGCCTACAGATGGTTGTTTCGGGTCTGGGCGTTTGTTTGTGAGATTTGTGTCTGTAAACGCACCCACGATACAAGAGAAATCTTAGTGTGGGGCAACGTTTTTTTAAAAAAAAAAAAAGAAAAAAAATTAAAACTGTCTTATACCAATTATAATAACTACCTAATATAGGAAGAAGAAGAGAAATAAAAAAAAATAAGGGAACGAAAAAAAAAAGGCACACTTTCCTGCAATTTTTTTTCTGCTGTATTTTATATTATGTGCCTTTTAGTCTGTGCTAAATAAATATATTTTCTTTCTTTCTTTTTACTCTATGTATGGTCAAGAAATCTGACATAATTGAAGACCATTTCCCTATATGACATCATCAAGGAGCGGCTTTCCTCGTTAATATTAACTAACAGATAAATCTGCATTACCTAGGTTGTGTGACTGGCTTACGAAATAACTGGTAATGCCAGGTAATGGATTGAATACATGGAATATGTCTGTGACTACCGCAGTTGTTATTCAAGGAAGTGTATTGGATGGAATGCTTGGAGAATGTTTACGATTTAGTGATTCTATGGTGGGTTTAAGTTAAGATTACGATGCGAGCACAAAAGTATGGCCGTATTATGTTTTATGGCTATGGCACAATATTGGCGTGTGACTTTTTACAAGATTTTAATCACCACATTAAACAGACAAAAAAAAACTGGCCAAGTGTGCCGAACGAAGGGTTCCGTACCATCTATATGTACATATAAAAGGAGAAGCTGACTGACTGACTGATCTATCAACGCACAGCCTAAACCGCTGGGGTTAGAAAGTTGAAATTTTCACAGTAGGTTCCTTTTGCAACGTAGGCATCCACTAAGAAGGGATTTTTCAAAATTCAACCCCTAAGGGAGTTAAATAGGGGATGAAAGTTTGTATGGAAAATAGTCACTTAACGGGTTCAAAATTTCACGCAAGCGAAGCTGCGGGCGAAAGCTAGTTATCTATAAAAACGGCAAAAAAATCATGTCTGTTGTATGGGAACCCCCTTAAATATTTATTTATTCTGTTTTTAGTAGTGTTGTTAAAGCGGCAACAGAAATACATTATCTGTGAAAATTTCAACTGTCTGTCAACTGATACAGCCTGGTGACAGACGGACAGACAGACGGACAGCGGAGCTTTAGTAATAGGGTCCCGTTTTACCCTTTGGGTACGGAACCATACAAAAGACCCGCAAGTGTTAGTCTTATTGACGTACATAGGGTTCTTTACCAACAAATAAAAGGAAAGAATAGCTTTTTGGTATATTGTTTAGATATAGGTTTAGGTACATAATGACTGCCTCATGTGTCGCAAGCGCGACTGCTGAGCATGAGGTTCTCGGTTCAATCCTCAGGTCAGGCAAAGTGTTATTGTGATTTTCCGTGTGGAATTTCTCAGTTGCAGCCCGGGGTCTTAATTTGGGCCCGGTTAATGGCAATATGGTCGCCCCCTATTACATGGGACTTAAATATAACGACGAAAGGACAATGCTCATGGATGTATGGAGCCCCGTACCATGCTGCATCAAAGTCAAGCTTTGTTTTTTATAGACTACACTTATCATATTAACTCCTACAAAAGTTCTTTTTGTAAACAAAACACGAGTTTCGGAGATTTTAGAAATAATCTAAATAACCTGACAATATGGACATGTCATACACGATTTATTAATGCTCTAAGTAATCCGCATCTATTGCATTCTACATCTCTAGGTATGACCGGCTGTGAACGACCAATTAACCATAGATAAAAAAATGATATTCGTTTAAATAAAAATTCTAATCTATTCTAGTTGTTTTTAATTAATGTAGAATCGGCAAAATATATTTTTTTACATGTTTTTGAAAGATGTGATCATGAGACACTTTCAAAATTCAAGGTTATAGTAATCATAAATCATGTGAAACGGAACGTCATGTAAAGGGAATATTACAATCAACACTTTTTTAGTTTAAATTAAATTCTCTGTTGAAAAATCATATCACCGACGCGTAATGTCGTAAAAAAATATGAAAATAATTACCATAATATTTTGATCTTGATGCATGAGACTTTTTGGTACCACTTTTGGTCATTCTCCTTTGGGTGTACCGTACACCTCTGTCCAATCCTTCGGGGTTGTTTAGGTATCTTTAGAATATGAACTACCTACAATTTGAACTAAATCTGAAGGCTAAGTTTCACAAAAAAATAAAATAGGAACGCGTTTTCGTGAATGGAACTACATTTGAAATAAATCTGAAGGCTAAGTTTCACAAAAAAATAAAATAGGAACGCGTTTTCGTGAATGGAACTACATATTATTTGTACTTAGATAATCTTTGAACCCAAAATAACACCGGTTGCAATCCCATTCACCATACATAGATATTCTCACGGTAGAATCATCGTGCAATAACAAGAAATAAGAAACATTTTGTGCCACGCCCCGTAGGCTTGGCTATAGATATCGTGCCATCTGCCATTTTGCCATCGATGGCGCAAGAGGCAAATAAAGGATTATAAAAGATAGGTAGGTAGAATCGTCTACATGTGTCTGTAGAGTTACTTGATCCACTTGATACAATTTATTGAATCGAAACTGTGTAATGTAGCAGACGTGAGACGTATGTGTATGTCTATTAACTATCCTCAATTATGATTTTTATTTTTTTATTTTTATTAAAAAAAATTTAAAAATTTAAATTTAAAAGCTTTTATTGATTTGCACACATTTTACAAAAAAATTAAACCCACCAAACTGTGTGACAGTTTGTCGGCGGGAATAGCGCTCAATGAACATTTGGTAAAAAAATTGACAGTTTTAGTTATTAGCTATTAAATATTTATATTCATGCAGTTTATCTAATCTACTCTCAAACACAATATGAAGAGGTAGCAGTGCATACTTATGCATTATTACTTATATATTAAAATTATAATTTTTATCTATTCATCTTCTATTTCTTTAATCTCATTCTTTATCTTTAATCTATTTATTAAAAATTATAATTTTTAATACAATACTCAAATATGCATGCCGTACTAAGTGAGTAACATATTTTTTAACTTGTATTTTAATGTTTGTTTACTTATTTTATTATTTATTTTCCTAAGCCAGTCATTATTATTATATAACGTTGGGATCAAATACTTGTTGGTTCTTTTACCATAATAATTATTTATTGGTTGACGGACCACTTTCTGTTCTCTAACACGTCTTGTATTGTAAGTATTTTTTATTTTAATTTTATTTTTATCATTGTAAAATTGTTCAAGAACCACCAAGTACTTGACCCTTTCATGAACAGGAAGTATTTTACATAACGGAAACAGTTTTCCATAATTATCTTTACATGTACGTTTTGTCTTAGGGGTAACAAGGTATTTCAAAAAGCGGGTTTGCAGTGACTTAATATTATCTAAATAAGTTTTGAATGTGCGACCATATGTATTTAGTCCATAACTTATTAGAGACTCAACTAAAGCGAAATAAACAACACGTAATGTTTTTCTACTTAATGGCGCCTTTAACGTATGAAACTTGCTCAGTACTGCTCTGAGCTTTGTGCACACCGTATCAACATGCGTCTTCCATATTGCTGTCGTTACTCTCAAGATATCTTTTATCTTATCTTACAATAATTTTTTCTCTAAGTTTTGATGACATTTAATCATGTCAGTTGTTTTATATAGTTTAGCTTCATTTCATCTTTTGTAAATGTGAGAACTTCGTGGACTTGCCTATACATATAATTGTGTAAATTACTATTATTCATATTGTGTTATTTTTTTTTCTTTTTGGTTAATTTTTGTACTCAAGACTTGGTATTACATTACTCACAGGTCTGTGGTCAAGACTACATTGTTCTCTCTTAACTATCATAAATCATAGTACTGTATTACTGAAGTTGTTAAAGATATCCTTTTTTTTAAAAGAGTAACCATGGAGTTTCTTGCCGGCTCTTCTCCATAGGAAACGACTAATTGGAACCGTGCACCTAAATTCGACTTTTCATAAGCGCCTGTATTGGTTTATGTGAAAAAAAAAAATGATTTTGATTTGATTTGACGGCCCCAGGTTCTCTTGAGCTAGGAACACGTCTGCTACACCAGTTATAAAGAAAGCGCACTGAGCATTCAAAACCTAGTACTTAAACATAACAATAATAAAATGCTTATAGAATAAGAGGCAAGTCAGCTTTACGGCCCTTGGGGTAGTCAGCGAATTCCTTCTTGTAGTTACGGTATTTGCCAATGGCCCACACAGCCATTTCATAAAAACCGGCGGCAGCAAACAGACCGGCTGGAGCGTATTCAGTCATGACGGTAAAGAATAGCTGAGTGTACTACGTGAGCTCGACAAATGGATGTGCGAATAACGCTTGAGCGACAAAACTGTACTGCGACTCACCATAGTTCGAAAGCACGCTTTTGCGACTCCCTGAAGCTTTAAAAGAAGCATTGAAGCTGAAAATATATTTAAAAACCACAGACAGTTAAGAAACCTTAGGAGGAGCTCGTGGCTAAATAATTACAACCGCATAGACCGATCTTCCGGGTTAAGCCACGCTTGCCGAGGTTGGTCTGTGGATGGGTGACCATTTACCATAGCGAGTTTCCTCCGTGCCTCGGAAAGCACGTAAAGCCGTTGGTCCCGGCTGTCATTTGTAGATCTTTGACAGTCGTTACTGTTGGTCAGAAGCCAGAAAGTCTGACAACCAGTCTTACCAAGAGTATCGTATTACCCAGTTACTGGGTTGTGGAGGTCTGATAGGCAGTCGCTCCATGTAAAATACTGATATTCAGCTGCATCTGGTTCGACTGGAAGTCGACCCCAACATAGTTGGGAAAAGGCTAGGCAGATGATGAGACAGTTAAGAAACCTAGATCACATCAAAAACATTCATGTAAAAAACGCCACGTCTCGCGACTCTTGCCGTGAAAAGTTCTGAGATAGTGTAGAGCCAACTAGGGTATTTCATTTATAAAGATATTTTTCGGACTTTGAAAACGCGAAACTAATTAACGTCAAATGAACTTTATACTCACAGAATCCATTTTAAACCGTTAGATATCAACTTTTTGCTCGAATTTTCCATCAGAAAATTCATCATTTCCAAATATGTTTTCCGAATTAATTTTTCATATATTATAGTCAAAATATCAGCATGAAACAGCGAACATTTTTGAAACAAGGGAAATTGAAAGCTATTTGTGAATTACAAATCATATAAGTCGGAACGGAAAATTTACTACACATAGCGATGTATTCACTACTAAATAATGTTTCAGATACCGTTGCCAATTGTTTAAAAAAAATCCACGTAAACGATTATGTTTCTAGAAACAACGTTTTAAGCTTTTGCACTCAAATACTACATACAACACATGCAAAATACATAGCTTGATAACCATCTCGCCTTTAAGGCCTGGACTCCACCCAAGCGGAGATGTGCGGAGATGTCCGAACCGGAGACGAGAAGAGATGTTTTTCAGCTAGGGTGTATCCACCCAAACTGTGCGGAGATGCGTACTGGCTAGACTGTAGCGGAGATGTGCGCTGTCTAGAGCGGAACTGAGCTGCGTGCGGCGAGCGTTGGATGTGAACGCACAGTTTAGTGCGATCTCACACGAAAGGTAGACGTCTCAGTCATGTCGTTATTATTAAAATAGTATCTTCTTTTACTTGAAGAAGAAGAACTAGAGTCCGCTCACTGCACGCCGCACACATCTCGTCTCTGCTGCGTGCCGTCGTGGGCTTGCGAGACAAAGCTCACATCTCAATCTCAGCGAGGTACAGCTCACATTCCGCTTCCATCGCGCCATACAAATATGATACATCTCCGCTCAGTGGTGGAGACGAGATGTGTGAATAACGAAATTCTATTGGTTTTTTAAAACACATCTCCGCTCCGCTCGTCTCGTCTCCGCTTTGGTGGAGTCCGGGCCTCATGCATAAAGCCTTTTTTTAGACGTTGCTCCGTTCTCATATTTCTCCTGTATCGTGGGTGCGTTTACAGACACAATCACATGCACAAACACCCAGACCCGGAACTACTATCTGTAGGCCATACAAATACTGTTTCCGTGCGTGAATCGAACCTACCATCCGTAGCGCAGAAGCCAATTGCTTAGCCACTGCACCAAACGTGTCGTCTAACGTGTCGTGTCGTTACTGTCGATGTTTAACCATAATAAGTAATTATCCGATTGAACGATATCGATCATCCGAATGTTATGTTAATTTTAAATGTTATGTACGCGTTAAGGTGGGTACTGACCGGTGTTACGGGCCGTAATGTATAATTCGCAGCGAGCATGTTACGTTACGCCGTGTTCTAAACTCCGTGTAACATGCTCGTTTCGAACTCTTTGCTCGCCCGTGCTCCAGATTCGTTGCCACTCGTAGCCAAGATGTCGGACGACGAATTTGTGTTGGGATCTTTGATTTTACTCAATTATTGTATAATCGAAATTAAGAAGAACAAAAATAAACGATATTGGATATCAAACTTGTTTAGAAACAGAAACGTATCTGGTGGTTTGCCATTAATAACAATGCGCTCGTGACGACTCGCTGCGACGTACTAACTGAAGCGCGTCACTCAAAGACAACGTTCGCTGTGTAACACATAACATTACGCCCCGTAACGCCGGTTAGTACCCAGATTTAAGTTTTGATGTTTCATAGTTAATAAGGCTCTTGTTTATTACCGAAAGCCCACAGCGTCATTCAATTTAATTATACCTAATTTTATACATATCTTTTCAATTCCAGTTTCATTTAAATTCTCATAACTGATCTTTCGACATTTCTCTAATTTTGAGAACCTCCGTAAACACTCGAGTTTGCTATTTATCTGTCAAGTACTTTACTCAGATTTTGTTTCTGCAAAGGAAAATTAGCTTTATAAAGGTTATTTTAAAGTGCAATTTGCTTTGTCTGGAGTGAATCCCCATTGATGAATTCTTGGCCCCATCTGTGTCTTACAATTAACAATGCTAAGTCGTGGGGGGTATTCTCAAAATAGGTAGAGAATAATAAAAATATTCGAGTACTCGTTTTTTGTAGTGGGTTTTCAGTCAAAACAAAATTCGTATTAAAAATATTCGAGAACTCGTTTTTGGAGTGGGTTTGCAGTCAAAACAAAAGTCGAATCTCAGTATTATCATATTAAAAGATATGTGCTTTGTTTATTTATGAATATAAATACTTTAGATATTTCTATGATCTATATTTTTTTAGGAAATCAGAGCAGAGTATTTAGTTTAGATTTTGTTTTTTTATTTATTTTGTATTTAGATAAATTTGGAATACATAAATGAAAATCTTCTCTTATATTTTGTACATGAAAAAACAACTTTCCTTACTCAACCATTAGTATTAGATAAACACGATTATTATTACGTATTATACGGTTTCTCATTCGAACAGGCTGATAAATTTCAAATCATTCGAAAAGACACCACCGGATGCAATATCGAGTCCCTCCTTTATAGGGTCCCAAGAAAGTCACGCCTGTACAATAGTGCGTAATTTTTCGAACCATTTGCTCCGCCGGCCATTGTTGTTGGGAACTGCAATTAGGAGACAGAGGGGGACTTAACGCTCCTCTGATCGACTATTAATAATTATTGTCGTAATTACTTACGGTTTGTTACCATACTCTTGTTTAGATTTTAGAAATCACTTTTATTATTTTACGCGCAATGTACTCGCTAGTTTGCGCTCGGGGGAATTTCGAGCGGTTTTGATAATTGTGTGCGCTATTTTTTGGGGAAATAATGGTTTGTTGTTGTCAGTCTTATATTAAAAGGGTTTTAAAATGTTTTGAGAGGAAGGAAAGTGCTACTTACTGAAAATAGAAGGTATGGTAAAAACAAAATCGTAAAAAAAAACAGAGGACGTTACAATGAAAAGTGTTAAGCGCAGTTCAGATTACGTTTTAATATATGCAAATATTGTATAGCACAACGATATCGCTCAACATGTATTTTATGTGCACACGTTCACAAAAAGCTATGCTATAAAGTATTGGCTTACTGTACCCGATAAACTTGAGCGATTCTCAGAGCTATATCGTACGATTCTCCGGTCCCCACCCCGCCTCACTTCTACCCGTATACACGGCTACACTTCAAGCTATACAAAACCAGTATAAGCTGACCGTTACTTGTGCGAAAAGATTATACAAAGCGACGCCAAGATAAACTGGTTTTGTATAGCTTGAGGTGTAGCCGTGTGTACATATTATTAGACCGGCTTGCAACATAGCGTCATAGCGTATATTGTGAACGTCATGCTATACAAGGTTAAGTCGGAAAGGGGGTACTAATTCGCAGTCCACTTAAAGTACCTATCACTGATGACTATTTTAAATCAAATGTTAAAATTACAAAATTCGACAAATTTTATTTCTATGCAATATGAATTTTAGTTCTTTGAAAATTTCTATATTACGGCTTTAGTTACGAGTTCAGAAAATAGAGCAAATATGACCTAAAATGTAAACACAGCTGATCATAACTGAGGATAGATAGATGTATGCGTATTTTTATGAAATCTGAACAGCTATTTCTCTTAAATGATTGACTGTAGGGGGAAGTTGTTGAACAAAAGTTGTTCATTATTATGGGTACTTTATCACTCTTTCGGATGAGTATCCTCTTTCCGACTAACCTTGTATAACTCAGACTATAGATCATAGTTTTAGCACAGTCTACCTATATCTTACTCCTTACAGTCGGTCAACGTAGAACATTGTCGCAGAGTAATCGTGCGGGGGGTTGCGGAATGAAGGAGCGGAGGTTATAATAATAATTTCTTTATTTCAGACCATTACAAATCGATCTATAGGTATTAGTAGTAGAAACTTACTTTCGCATTTATAATATTAGTTAGAATAGGATTTATAAACTTGAATGCTGCCAGTACTTTTAACTTACTAACAATCGGGGGCGACTTGAGGTATCGAATATTAAAAGGGGCGAGTAGATACTCTTAGGAAATTGGGGGCAAGATCGAAGGGGCGAGCGGAGCCTACACCTATGTTAGTAAACGTTTACGAGACATAAAAACAAACGAAACTAATATACACGTGGCCTGACACATGTTGGCATGTGCAATCCTACCCAACGTTTAATAAAAGGGTTGTCTATCTTATCAATTAATGTTTTTAGGATGCCGTTGGAGCTCCCGCGCAACCTACCCATTATTGACGCTGTTGTCTTCCTCATGATGGTATAGAAATCGTCAACATGGGCTTCCGCGAACATCTGCGAAGCGCTACAGAAGCGCGGAAGCCCCAACAACATCCTAAACCTATTATTATACTGCATGCGCAGGACACAGGATATTGTAGGTTATGTCCCGAGTAGCCATACTGCATACTTGGGACATAACCTCCGCCCCTACATAATTTTGACATTTCATAGGATCTGTCAAATGTATGGGCGTTGACCCACTGTATGTAATAAGTAGGTACACTGTGGTTTTAGTGTGGGTTTATGATTGAGTTATCAAGTAATTTTATACGACATTCTCGTACTTTATTTTTAAGTGTGACTCAGTTTGGGCATTAAAATAAATGCTTTATCTCTTTCTCACTAATAACAAAACATGAACAGAACAAGAAAATTATTCAAATTGACCATGAAAACATTTCTCTCTCTACAATTTAAAACCGCCCCTCTTAGGTCCATAAAATACATTTTGACAAATATTACGACCGATCCGATGCGGTATGTCAGTATGAATAAAGATAGACCCCATATCTCATTCCTTAAGACGTTCTACTTATGACGGTAGTTGTAAATTTGGTATTCAACGACTTGGGAAGCGCCAAACAAAATTGAACTTTGTTTCTGTTGTGTGAAGGTCGATTTTAGGTTGGTGATTTTGGGCAATAAATTGGAATTAATACGTAAGGTTATATCGCCAATATCTCAGGTTCTGAAAAGTGGTTTAATGATTTTCAATGTTTTAGTCCCGTTTTACGTTATTGGTCCTGGTTGGTACTGATAATGGGATTACATCTTTTTCGCTTATTTATTTCATGTTCCTTCTGGATTACAATAGCTTGCTAAGACGGGCTGATTGCGCTCATTATCAAGGTAATTCCAGACTAAGGCACCTACAGATTTGCCACAGCTCCCCAACATGTGTTCGATAGACATTATACCGATTTACATCACCACCACCACCACCACCATTCAGCCGAAAGTCGTCCACTGCTGGACATAGGCCTACCCCACGCCATGTGGGGGTATTGTTAAAGTACTCAGTGAACTCTGCTGCCCATCCTCTAGTGAATCGCTTGGTCGCCTTTTACGACACTCACGGGAAGAGATGGGATAGTGCTATTCTTTACGTCCGGCACCATTTACATGTTGTCAAAAAACGTTGTGCTTTTCTATAGCTAGTAGAACCACTAGTTCACTAGCTAGTCTTAGACCCAATAGCGCGAATTGAAGTTTTATTTACTTAAAAACGCATCGGTAGTAGGGACAACTGTCACATCGTGCTGTCATTCACTGTTAGTTCGGGCCCCGAAATAATCGTATGTCCGTAGGTGATAGGGAGTAGGAAACGCTCGTAAGTAAGACCGAAACCACGGATTTCGTGCTTAGGGAGTAGACCCCCTGTTACCGGTCGGGCGCCGGGACCTATATTTGGTTAGCCCTGGGTTATCGGGTTGCAAAAGAAGGTTGCCTTATTGTACTTAGTAGTTATTACTTATAACACAAACAGTCAACTAACTTGAGTCCACATCATATCACATCAAAAACTTAGTTCCAACTTGTTCTGTATTTGAGTTATTAATTTACTTAGCTGATCCCAATAGGTCTGTTTATTGGCTCCTAACCTGATCAATTTGGTTTTTATTTGTTTTGCTTTCTATAGTTTTGGGCAAGTTTTGCGAAAGCATTCTGTTTGGGAATGGAATTAAAGTTATTATAGTATTTTGATTGATGGTGGAGAAAATAAGGCTAATAAGCGTATGCTAGTATGCAGGTGACGCAGCACAGCACAGTACAGATTTTGCAGGGCAGGGCAGGCGAGGCAGACATAGACCACGACCGCATGCTGCGACGCAGCTAGAAGACACATTCGAGTTTTAACTAGTACTAGTTAAAACACTGTACAAAGAATGGACGTGTTCGAATTGACGAACATTTTTTTTAATAGTCTTAATGACTAGTATCATACAAACAAGGTTCACAACGCACTAATTCAATTAAATGTTCTGCCATTGCATTATAATTCGAATTGACTGACGACACGTTTGGTGCAATGGCTAAGCGATTGGCTTCTGCGCTACGGGTCGTGGGTTCGATTCCCACACGGAACAAAAATTTGTATGGCCTACAGATGGTTGTTCCGGGTCTGGGCGTTTGTTTGTGAGATTTGTGTCTGTAAACGCACCCACGATACCAGAGAAATCTTAGAGTGGGGAAACGCTTTATTTAAAAAAAAAAAATAATATAAAAAACACATGTCGGCATGCACGCGTCGCCCAGGGGCCTAATTCTCCTAAAATAAATCTTGATAAATCACAACCAAACCAAGGCCGAACCGTTCATTCAGACAGTTCTCAATTTCAAAAGCTATCAAATTGTTTGACACAAAAAACAAAATCAATTATTTTGAAAGTTTTCGAAAACAAAAACTGACTGACGGTTGTGGTTCGATTGCGTTTGGCAACAATTTATTTTAGGAGAATTGGGCCCCAGAAATCTGTGCCGGCACTACAACGAGGCGCAGGGCAGGACAGACGCATGTTATGTATGTGTCGCACGCGTCTGCGCCGTAGCGTGCGCAGCTCTTAGTACGTTCATGCATTACAAAATCTGCTCTGCCCTGCGCTGCGTGCACCTGCGTCACCTGCGTCTCAGCATATGCTTAGCCTGAAAGTAGAAAGTGTACTTGTGAGAGTAGTAGAGTTCCTTCGGCGGGGAAGTACTAGAGTAAGTAGAGTAATAATAGCGTAGAAACACGCTTTTGAAGTTTCTTCAGAATCCATTTTCTGTCCTTGTCACGCGAAACGGATATTGTACAGAGTATGAAGTCCGTGTGGTGCCGGACGTAAAGAATAGCACTACCCCATCTCTTCCCATGGGTGTCGTAAAAGACGACTAAGGGATTCTCTAAAGGATGGGCAGCAGTGTTCTCTGAGTACTTTAACAACTATACTGCGATCGCCAACCCGCCTGCCAAGCGTGGCGATTATGGCAAACGGGCAACATGGTCGATGTGTGACGATGCTTGGGGGAGGCCTGTGTCCAGTAGTGGACGTCTTTCGGCTGAATGATGATGATGATGATATGATGATGACGTCATATGGTAGTAGTCTCTGTCTTGTGAACGATATAAAATGGTTTTTGTTTTAAATTAGTTCTGTTCATGGTTGATATACCAAAAACCCGAAAGAAGCGCTTTGATTCCACTTTCATTGTGAAAACCGCCAAACAGTGGAATGCGCTGCCCGAGTGGGTGTTCCCCGACAGCTACAATCTGGGTGTCTTCAAGTCACGAGTGAATCGGTTTCTTCTGGGCAAGCTTGCTCCATCGTAGACCGCATCATTGCTTAACATCAGGCGAGATGGAGGCCAAACGTAGGACTAGAAATAAAGAAAAAAAAAAAACTTGAGCATTTTATTAAATATGTTATTGTTTTTTTCCACTATTCCTTATTATTTTTGTAAACGTTTCGAGATTTCTAATAAAAAATATTGTCAAATACCATATAGGGTAGGTTATTGACCCTACACGCCATCTTTACCAACCCTTACCTGAAAGTAAGACGAGATACATTAGACGTGTGTTTGTCTGTAACTAAACAAACACATCCTAAAAGCCGTGTGTCAATACATGAAAATGTGTTTCGTCTGAGAGGAGGGCTGAGGGAGGGGTTACCTCGTGTTTGCTTGTTTTGGTACAAGAAGTTAAAAAGTTGAGGTACAATGATCTTTCTTTTGGGATGACCGGATAATGTTACCAATATACCTACTGTTCCTTGTTCTGTTAATTGTAAATGACACTGAACATTTTGAATTTTCTTATTAATTCATAATCATAATTTGCCCATTACTGACCCACTACTGGATACAAACCTGTTTTCAGTATATATGCAAGTTTATTTTTAGTATACACTAAACCTGAAACTAGTTTATTCAGAATCACTAGGAGAATCGATTGACATATTTTTTACAACACATTTTTTTTTATTTTTCATTAGTTTCAATTTGGTTTCAGTAGGTTTCTACCCATAACAGTTGACGGGAATAGACACCTTGAGGCTTGAGACGGTCCGCTCGGTCAGTTTCACTCTACTGAGGAACTTAACGTAACATAAACTAAGGTGTAACTTGAAGATTTATTAAAAAAAATACATACTCCGGTGATTCTGATTAAAATCTAGTTGGGGTGTCTCGGTTTTTGTGTATACTAAAAATAGTGTTGTATATAAAAAATCTTGTCAATCATGCTTCGAATAACCGCTATGATTTGAAACAATAGGTACAATATTGGTGGAAAACCTCCCCCCACCCCTCATTCCCTGAGGTTTCGACGGGAACCCGACGACCTACAGCATACGCATACAAATACACCATTTTTTTCACCAACTGTTTTTTTCTTATATTTGATTTTTGCGTTATGATATGAAGTTGCGAATATTATATTAGATAGACGGATCGCGTGTTGTTTTCTTGAATATAGATAGATAGATATGTAGGATAGGATATGGCAACGTGAAGATACAGGTTCGTTTATTTTTTATTAGTGTTATGTGCTTTGAATCTGTATGGTCTCCAAAAATATCCAAACAATTTCAACCTTGCGCTCCCCTGAGCGCTAAAGCTAGGCGCCCGTCCGAAAGTAGCCCGAAAAGTAGGAGTGAACAAAACAAGTGTCAAGTTCAACTTTTCGGACGGGCAAAAACACATCGGTAGTAGGGACCACTGTCAAATCGTGTTGTCATTCATTCCTAGTTCGAGCCCCGAAATAATCGTATGTCCGTAGGTGATAGGGACTGGAGGCTCGTAACTAAGGCCAAAATCACGGACTTTGTGCTTAGGGAGTAGACCCCCTGGTGACAGACGGACGGACAGCGGAGTCTTAGTAATAGGGTCCCATTTTACCCCTAGGGTTCGGAACCCTAAAAAACAACCTTAAGCCTGATTTGCATGAAGCTAACCTAAGTGCCAACGTCCTCCATTTTGAAACCGATAAATATATATCGGTTTTGAATAAAAATCTGCATGTTATTTTCTCTGTAGAGTCCATTTCAGGACTCGTGGTTACGTAATTGAGTTTGTCCGTGACCGAGGCTACCGATGAAAACTGTTTAAATCATTCTGGGAAAAAGCTTGGAAAAATCAGCAGAGAAAATTTAAAATGAGCTCTATTTTTGAAGAGGGTAAATTCAGTGTCAATTACTGTGACCGGTTGATCATTCAGTAATAACTTTTAGATATTTTAATGGTGTTGTTTACCTCTAGGAACACTTAACAATAGTAAGAAAAGTTCTGCCTACCTAGCCTTTTACTCAACCATGTTGGAGTGGCTTCCAATCTAACCAGGGAGCCTACTCTCTAAGTCCGTCAACGGAGTTAGTCGCCCGTCCGAAAGTAGCCCGAAACATAGGAGTGAACAAAACAAGTGTCAAGTTCAACTTTTCGGACGAGCAAAAACACATCGGTAGTAGGGACAACTGTCAAATCGTGTTGTCATTCATTCTTAGTTCGGGCCCCGAAATAATCGTATGTCCGTAGATGATAGGGAGTAGGAAACGCTCGTAACTAAGGCCGAAACCACGGACTTCGTGCTTAGGGAGTAGAACCCCAGATGCAGTTGAATACCAGTATTTTACACGGAGCAACTGCCATCAGAGCTCCGCAACCTAAGGCCGCATTACGGGGCAATGTCGATATCCTGATGTAAGACCGCTTGTCATACCTTTGGGCTTCTGCCAACACATAAGTAACTGTCGTAGGTATTCGTTTGACACCTGGGATTGACTGTTTACTCGTAACGTGCTCACCGAGGCATATGGGTCTCGATGTGTAAGAATCCCATGTGGGGACGGGCTAGAGTATAAAACTTCCTCACAGCACGCTGGGAATAGACGCGTGTTGTGAGATTCAACAAAACCCAGCACGCTTGGTGGTAGGGTCGATACGGTCCGCTTGGCTAGCTACCATCTGAACAGCTCATTAGAGCCACCCGGCACTCGACCCGCATCGCCTCGTTGCTCGGCATCCACTTCGTTATCAGCAGGTGATTCACTGGTGGACGCCGCGTTATCACCAGTAAACGACGCGTGGTCAACCAGAGGAGTCGGAGGAGGAGTCCACTCGATGGCAGCGCGCGGTTCATTTGGGACTTGTGCGTTGGCAACGCGTAGCAACGCAAGGCAAGCAGCGAGTTGTCACCGAGTGGTCAACTCGTCGTCCGCGCGTGGACGGCATACGCCCGAGGCGATCTGGCGTCGCTACTGAGTTGATGTAGTGAGCGCACATCCATGCAAGTTCATATAAAGAATACTAACTGCACGAGGCGAGGCGATGCGGGTCGGATGTCGGGTGGCTCTAATGAGCTGTGACCTTACTATGTTCCGTCTTGTGTATGTGAGAGCCAGAGAGGTATAGAGGAATCCATCTTTATCTGTTACTTGGATTTGTATGCTTCGTCTTAGACCCAGTCTGCGTTTTTCATCAGGTGCGACGAGGCTCAATCGCGACCAAATATAATAATAAAAAAAAAACCGTTTTATTTTATAGGTATCTGTGGTTCTGGCGATGTAAGAGCGAGGTCCTTGTTGAATGGACAATCACCGATACAGCCATGTTCCAATGTCTGTGTAAACATTACAATTCAAGTTTCTTTATCTTGATTTGTGAACGAAACAGACAGCACAGTACATTGTGTCAACTGTCTGTTTTCGTTCGTGCAAATTGTACCTTAGAATGTTGTACTAATCGGCGGGAAATCGTACAGAATGACCGTATGCCTTGTAGCTAAATGAGTGAGATTTATTTATTGGTGAATAGCTGGACAAGTCTATCATTCTTGTTGGTGGATGGATAGTTTATAAATAATTGTCAAGACGTAGTTATCTTATACAGCTTGGGAGGTCCTAAATGTAAGGTCCTAATAGGTTTTCTAATATTAAGTGATATAACTGTCAAGTCTAGCGTTCATCTTGCCAGCACGAGTTTTCAATTAATTCTGTTAATTGTTCAGAATCTTCTAAAGATGTTTATGTAAAGGTGTTTTCATTATGTAAAAGACACAACAACATAATCGTTCAGGGGTGATTCTTTCATTACAGTTATAGCTAATATCGGTATGTCAGGATTGCGAGCAAGGTAAATGTAGTAAATAAAACCAACATAGACTCTCCACCACTGAGAGTACTCGTATTTGGGTTAGTATTAGTAACATAAACTAGATCACAATATACTACTTTACACAATTATTACAAGTTCATAAAATAAGGATAAGCTAATCAGATATAAAAGGTCAGACTTCTTCAGCTGATCAACACGGAATGCTCCCGCTTCGTCGAATGACAACTATGACAAGCGCCTTTATAACCTCGGGTGCGTTGATCCACATCGATGACTACCTTCTTTTGTCGACATTGCCCAGTGCTACCCGCTACCGATAACAATTACTGGTGGAACGTGATGGTATTATGGGATTTCTGAAATTTCAAATACCTATAGATTTTCCATTTAAAACTCTCAATTAAATTTCGATGTAGGCTATAATTGGCAATAGCTTGAAACCTAACACCAGCAATATGCATCAAATTTCGTTGAAAATAACTTTATTAATAATATGATGTTATTAAGCTCATGTCCGTCACAAAACATTAACCGATAATATAATTAATTATTAAAATCACGCGCTTAAATCCGCGATAATATAGCCAGGCAGGATATAATATAAACCTACGCATTAACAGTTTTGGGTTCCGTAGAAAAATACAGAACCCTTTTCCGTCATGTTTGTCTATCACAGAAATGCTTCGTTCATCTGTTTTTTTTTTTTTTTTAAAACCTTACCCCACACTAAGATTTCTCTTGTATCGTGGGTGCGTTTACAGACACAAATCTCACAAACAAACGCCCAGACCCGAAACAACCATCTGTAGGCCATACAAATTTTTGTTCCGTGTGGGAATCGAACCCACGACCCGTAGTGCAGAAGCCAATCGCTTAGCCACTGCACCAAACGTGTCGTCAAAGATTTAACATGGAATTCATAAAAACATAGGTTTAAAATATAGATTTCTGTGTAGTCATCAGACGAATCTTTCCGGTAATATAAGTAGGTATTACTTTTCCATGCATTCCATATACATAGTTTGGTTGTACGAAGCCGATGAAAGTACATGTTTCTCGTCACGAAATTTTCCCGAACAGCATTCTAATTGCGCAACACACTGGTATTGGCTTTGATTTTGACAGATCAACAATTTCCATAGCAACGTATGAATTATCAATCCGACTTCTCCACAACTATGTACCACGCAATGAATATTGTTTTTGACACATCAACTGTCATGAATGATGCTGGTTATGTTACGCAGTTGCCCTGCTAATCGCCACTCAAATCGTAAGACGTTCATCGAATTCACTTCAAAATCTTAAAAAAGATACATACCTAACAAAAAACATCGCTGTTGAAAGATTCTGATGTTGATCATACACGAACCGTTCTGTTGGTGAACAATTCAACAGGGAAACGATTTTCGGCTATTGATTTTACAGCCCGAATTACTTTATTGTCAAATTATAGAGACATATCATCATCTGCCTAGCCTTTTCCCAACTATGTTGGGGTCGGCTTCCAGTCGAACCGGATGCAGCTGAATATCAGTATTTTACATGGAGCGACTGCCTATCAGACCTCCACAACCCAGTAACTGGGTAATACGATACTCTTGGTAAGACTGGTTGTCAGACTTTCTGGCTTCTGACCAACAGTAACGACTGTCAAAGATCTACAAATGACAGCCGGGACCAACGGCTTTACGTGCTTTCCTAGGCACGGAGGAAACTCGCTATGGTAAAATGGTCACCCATCCACAGACCAACCTCGGCAAGCGTGGCATAACCCGGAAGATCGGTCTATGCGGCTGTAATTATTTAGCCACGAGCTCCTCTCTCAAGAATGTGTCTATAATTTGACAATAAAATTGTCAAATTATAGACATTGAAAAAAAATGCCTGTATCTGTCCCACTACAGGGCAAAGTCCTCTTCTCATACAGAGAAGGAACGAGCATTGATCGCCACGCCTGCTCACTGCGGGTTGGCGATTTCAGACCATTAAGTCCTTGTTTCCTCACAATGTTTTTCTTCACCGTATGTCAGTGGCGTCTTAGATTAACTGAGAAAGTATGTATGACATAAATATTATTATATTAAAAGTTAGACTACGGAATCCTACTCTATGCGTGACAGGTTTTCCCGTCAACGTGACGTTTGTATTTAGCGATTTTTTTGTCGCACTTGTCTCGCGATTAAAAATAATTGTAGTGCGTGCTAGACCGAACCAGACGGGAGGGTGCCGGTGTAAACGATTGCTTTAAGTGCATTAGTGCAAGTGTATGCTGTAATTTTTTTTTGTCAAAAGTAATTTATGGAAAAAGTGTTCGTACCTTTTAGGGACGGTTTAAAGGTACTTAACAAGATTAAAAAGGAATGCGGTAGCCGATTATGATTTTTGAAATGTAGGTATGTTTAGTTAAAAAAATAACTGGTTGGTTGGAACTTGGTCAGTTATTGGCGAGACCTGAAGGGTTTCCAGCCTATAATTAAGGAGAAGTAATAGTAGATTGTTGCACCGAGCGCAAAGTGAGTTATTAATGCACGAGTGTTATGTTGGTGCCCTAGCGTAAGCGAGGGCACTAAATTAACACAAGTGCATTAATTACTCACTTAAGCAAGGTGCGTAGTCTACTTTTCTTTCAACTACCAATCTACCTACCGTGATAAAATATGCATATAACATTTTTTTACACTTTTCTTGCTAAATAAGAAGTATCAAAGTTTTACAATGGTACAAAATGTGCGCCATTTGTTTTTTTTTCACCAAGTCGGTTTTATTTAGGTGATTTTTATTTTCAGCCAGTATCTTTTTGATCTAATGCTTACATTTTATATTAAACTTAATGGGAGACATTAAACCTCTGTGGTTAATTTATATCTAAACAAAAAATACAAAAACAGTGCATTAATGTAAAACAGTGCAATAATGAGCACATTTCTGCACTGTTTTGGTTCTAAGCAAAAAATACGTACTTTGTGACCGGTTTTGTAGTCATTAATGATAACATTACTGCGTAGTTGAAAGAAAAATACTTAACCTAACTACTTGTACTACTTTAACATCATGACTATTAGCAATTACAGCACTAAGGGCGACCCCTAGTGGAACTCGGACCTCGGATTAGGGCGTTGCTGGCATGAGATTGGGAGGGAGATAACATGATGATGGACTGAATTATCGGTGTGACTGCGGAGTCTGAAGAGACGACCGGCTCTAAGACGGGAGAGCTCGGTGGATCGTGACTGACGGTGGAAAGTCGCGACGGTGGGAGAGCCACACGATGCGTTGCGGCTAATACATACAAATTTACATGGTATACCAAACGGTGCGGTGCGGCGCCGCGCCGCACGCTCGCCGGTCTGGCGACGTCGGAGTGGCACCGCTCCGGCGTCGCAGATGTGTAGACGGATAGCCGTTCCACACGGTGCAGTGCGGCGCCGCACCGCACCGCATGGCTCTTGCGACGCCGCGTACTACGTGCTGATGCGGCAAACGCGGTGTAGCTTCTCCTTAAGCCGGACGGCCGCTGTGTTGTGCTGGTCGATTTACTCGCCTCCTGGAGGAGGGTTATATCGTCATCGGGCTCCAATAGCACAGTGTGCCTACTTACTACATACAGTGGGTCAACGCCAATACATTTGACAGGTCCTATGAAATGTCAAAATTATGTAGGGGCGGAGGTTATGTCCCAAGTACGCTGTATGGCTACTCGGGACGTAACCACCGCTCCTTCACCCCGCAACCCCCCGCACGATTGCTCTGCGACAATGTTCTACGTTGACCGACTGTAAGGAGTAAGATATAGGTAGACTGTGCTAATAGTGTGTGCCCAGGACAGCGTACTGCAGTGTTTAGAGTCGACTCCGTACAATTCAGTATGTTGCTAAAATCTTTCTGAGTCTACGTGCGTCGTCGTGAAGGATCCGTTTTAGATATTCACATTAAAATCGTAATCCAAATACACAAAATTTTATAATACGAAAACGCTCCGCTGTATTATAATACATTCGCAGTAACACACATTCACTGAAACATCCACATCTGCCCGATATTCCAATTTAATATTTCCGACCTTTCGACTTTTTCTACCTTGACCTTTTATTACTCATCCATCAAAATCGATCTTAATTCTCACAAAATAAGGTAACTTTTTGAGTGGACCGTAAAAGGGGAGTTCGAGATTCGAATTTCAATATCAGAAAGTTATTGAAGATCTGTCAGGTATTGGATTGAATTTGTTTTTTTTTATCAGTAGGCAAAGGGCTACATTGCGTGTGTGCCAGTACTTTTTCAAACTGACTCGTGTATCGTGTTCTTCATTTGAAAGTTGTAATTCTTTTTGATATCGTTCAGAAAGCTGTGAAGGAAACCAAGGAAGTAATAAGTATTACTAAATATCCTTGAAGGAAATATCTAACTTTTTATTGCTTTCTGGCTTTGATCCGAAACTATTTTTGGCTAATCGTTTCGAGGACGTCAGCTAGCTTTGTCGTCATCAACAGTCTTGGCTTTCGTGTCGGCGACCGCCATTTTTATTTTTGACCACATAATCACAATCTTTTGCCGTGGCTATGATAGCCCAGCGGTTGAACGCTTGCCATTCATACAAGATGGTCTGAGTTCGACTCGCGAACTCGCTGCGTGTTTATTTCATGATTTAGGGCTCCGTTTGGGTACGAAACTAGTCGGGCAATCCCAAAAATGCACGTGAGTAAACTGTATCTTATAATAAATGTGAATATAAACTACGTGCGTGTTTTTTGTGTTTTTTGTGCGTATGTGTGTATGTGTGTGTGTATGTTTGTGTGTATGTGTGTGAGTATGTGTGCTTGCGTCTGCGTCTGATTCTTGCATAAAAGCGTAGGTATCTTAGGTAGCTAAACCCAATAGGTTAATTCACGTAATTTCATGACGCACCAATCAAGTTACAGTGACGCTGCATTTAACTCCACGCGAGCGTATCTGATAGCAATCGCCTGAATACGTGTGCGTTGTTTTGATCGAAACCTAACTGCAACTACATTGCAGCTGAACTTCTTTAGTTATGTAATTCAGGGCCTTGATAGGACTGCTATCACGATTACAAACACGAAATATAACAGCTTGTCTTTCGCGCTTTTTATGGCCCCACGCAACCGTCCCGTGCGATGTGTGTTTAATTCCACCGTTTTATTACGACGAGTACTCACATTGCACCCTCGCACAGTATCTCAATTACAAATGGTAGACTCATGTCGTAGATAATGTAGTTTCTCGTAAAGGTTGAAAGTGTTAAAAGACTACGGCGTCGCCATTTCACAATTGGAACTGCACTTAAGATAGTGTATTGCTTTGTAAACTATGCTTGGTACCCGCGTCTAAATACTTTAGCTACTAACTCGTCAAAAAGCCCGTAAACTTTCAATTTACGAAAATAGCTATTAGATTATGGAACTTAAATGATGGAATCAGCCGTTTTTGCGGAAATCCATGACATAAAATAATAAAATATCTATTATACTGGCGGCTTTTCAGGGGGCCAGCTAGTGAGCTGGCGAATCACCGTCTGCCAACACTTTTCAGTTTTAAAACCTCAAGCACGATAATTAAAGACACTATCCTATCTATTGTGTCTATAATTACCGTGCTTGAGGTTTTAAAGCAGGACAGAGGTTGCCTGGAAGTTGAACTGCCCTGCTTTTTTGTACTATGTCATCGTTATAGCAGGCCTGCGGCAGGCCTGCTACGTTGACGTTTACGAAATCCGTTCACCTTTTTTTTTGTATAGACTTTTCGTACCATGAACAAGCATTACCGTTCAACTTGGTTCAATAGTCGTTCACCTTTAGAATTGTCATGGCACGGTTTTTAGCGATTCAGAAGCAGGCCTGCTTTTGTTTGCTTTTGTTTTGTGTGTTTGTGTTTGTTTTCATAAGAGGTCATAGTAAGCCCCCAGGCCTTGCAAACATTTGACTCTAGAAATGGAACTGCAATGCAAATCACAAAAGCTGGAAGCTTCGCACATGCAATATTTATCCATTTCGTTAGAGGGCAAGTAACATTCAGTTACCTTCCCTCTACTAACATGCAAAAGTGATACTGTGTGTAATTTAATTATTAAAATAATAAGGGGCGTTACCATGATCTGTTAGAGCAGGAATGTTTTAATATTATTCCGAGAGTGGGAAAGTGACAGCGCTAGACAGCTCTCTAGCGCCATCTCTTACCCACTCTCGTAATAATATTAAAACATTCCTGCTCTAAGAGATCATGGTAGCCCCCAAGGTCTGACGAATATAATCTGCTTGTTACTAACCGTAACTATAATTAATTTGTCTCCACACAAATCGCGGATTCCCTAGCCCGACCCAACCCTCCCACGCCGCGGGCAGTTCATTCTTCGGCGTTGCTCACTTTCTTGCCCCATATACACTGTTTGCTGAACACACACGAGTTTTTGCACCTTTTTTGCCCAGTGCACCCGCGACACCAGTTTTTGCGCCACTGCGCTGATATACGGGCAAATTGAGATGTTCGTTCTGTTAGGTGTTGTGTTGGTTTGTTTCGGTATGTTTTTTACAGATAATTAAATGCACGAAAACGCGCTCCACTCTTTTGTTTTCGCTACAGTGCAATTGTGCATGATAAATTGTTATTGTGTTCATTCTATCGCCATGAAATAATTAGAGATATGTAGATACGCACACTAATATAACGTCACCCTCCCCGCTAACTGTCGTAACTAGCAATTGATAATTTTTCTGATAAATTCTTAGAGAGTGACGTATCTGCTTCAAATGAATAGAAATAAATAAATAGATACCTTAGAGCTTTAGGGCAACTACTAACTTAAAAGAGGAAGCCAAGAGCGATATAAAAAAGTTATTAATTCATTAAAATAAAGCCACGGCTAACGCAACTTTAACGAACTTTGACGACACGTTTGGTGCAGTGGCTGAGCGATTGGCTTCTGCGCTACGGGTCGTGGGTTCGATTCCCACACGGAACAAAAATTTTTATGGCCTACGGATGGTTGTTTCGGGTCTGGGCGTTTGTGTATGTGAGATTTGTGTCTGTAAACGCACCCACGATACAAGACAAATGGTAGTGTGGGGCAATATTAAAAAAAAAAAACCTTCTATAAGGCTTAAAACGCACTAGCGGCTAGCTGCAATGCGGCGTGCCGCGCCGCAGCCCCAAAACAACCAGAGCGGTTGACGGCTGGCCGCAAATCAGTGCGTCGATATCATGCGGTTTCATGTAAAAAGCTAGTGCGTTTACGGGCTAAGCGCAGCTCAATATCTCAGATTAATACAAGGTTAGTCAGAAAAGGGGTACTAATCCGAAGCCCACTTATAGTGTCGCTGATGACTGTTTGAAAGCAAGTGAAAAAATTTCAAAATTCGATAAAAAAAAAGAAATAAAATGATTTTTATTTTAGTTTTTTCAAAAATTCTTCTTCCCTGCTTTAGTTACAAATTCAGAAAATGGTGCTTCTAATTCATGACCCCAAATATGACCTAAAATGTAAACACAGCTGATCATAACTGGGGATAAATGGATTTTAGAGTTTTTTTTTTGAGATTTTTGAACATCTGTTTCTCTTAAACTATTGACTTTTGGGGAAAGTTGTAGAACAAAAGTTATTCATTATTATGTGTACTTTTACACCCTTTCGGATTAGTACCCCCATTCTGACTAACCTTGTGTAACCGCGTCGTTCTTATTCTAATTTGAGTTTTTGATATGAAAAACAGAAAATATTTGCAAACTCGTGGATTCTCCCACTTAATCAACCGCTTTTGTAAAATATGTTGAACAGAAGTCGTTTCAGAAGAACTTTGACTCCAAACGTCGCGTGGGTAGACCGCGTTTACGGGCGTTGTTTAGATAAGTTAACTTAAGTGTAACTTGATTTTTAGTTTTATTGTTATGTTGCACGATCTTCTGGCTTGTTTTGAAACAGGTATGAATAACGTGACCATACGTCCCGCTTTGAGTGGGACTGTCCCGCTTTTGAGCTGTCTCCCGCTGTCCCCAAAAGCACGTAAATGTCCCGCTTTGAGAAAAGGCAATCCGTGGAAATTAATTAAATATAAAACAGACGCGTATTTATTAATTGAATCGGAAAACATTTTGCTAACCAAATAACATCAATAAGTCATGTCAACATTCATTATCACTACACATTCATTGTATAAACTAAAGCTGATAATTATTTTGAAGCAAATTGCTTTTCAGCTTTCAGCATTGCAGCCTACGAAACTACACAAGAATAGGACCAATTTTTTTTTTGTAAATTTTCTTTGTCATGTTTGTGTATACAGGATGTTAACGAAATCGTGTAATTCCTTCAAACCGCGTGATCCAGACACAGATTAACCCTAAATGGGAATTTTCGAAAATGAACCAAAAAAAACAAACTTTTTCTTTGGTTTTCTATTTCTGAGTCTTTGTCGAGCCTTGAGCTATCTGACTGCAAAGAGCGATATCGCGTTAGTCGTTCCTGAAAGCCGTGTCACCGTACTTTTATTAATTTATGCCTGGCATCAAAATGTTCACACGAATAACATTATTTTTTTGCAAAAAAAAAACATATTTTTTTTACTGAATCCTTAATAAGTGGTTTAGATAAGATCGGTAACAAAGCCGCATGAAAAAAAAAAAGATTTTAATTTTTTTATTTTTAATCAAGCTAAATGCCGTGCAGGGCCAGTCTACATCAGTAGTAGATCATGTGGTTTTAAGGAATTACACGAATTCGTTAACAGCCTGTATGTATGTGTTTTATTCTTATAAAAAATATGATTGCAGGCGTCCCACTCTGAGGTAAAAAAAGAATGGTCACGTTAGGTATGAACGAAGTATTCTGTGGAATTTTGCTTTGAATTTCACCACAAAGGTTATAAAAGAACGAAGTTAGTTACTGCCTGTCTCGTTGATCTAGTGGTTGCAAGCGCGAGTTCATCTTGCGTCTTCGTCTGACGCATGCCTGGAACGCTATAGCGCATGCAATAGCGCATGCCTTAATACTAGTTCGACAAAAGCGCATGCCCCTAGCGCACGCTAATCCGTCTATTGTATGTCGACTGACGACTGACCGATGCTCACCGGTGTAGACGATAAGCTGCATGCGTCAATGGCAATCAATATTGCATGCGCTTGATGCAAGAGTTAATGAAATTTTAAAGCGCAAGATGAACGTGAAACGTACTGGTGTAGACGTACCAATTGGGTTTTTCCGTGTGGAATTTCTCAGTAGCAGCCCGGAGTATGGATTTGTGCCTGGTTGGTGGCAATAGGCTCGCCCTTTACATGGGTCTTAAACATAACGGTGAAATGTGGGTGTACTATACACCTCTGCCTAACCCTTGGCGGAAAACAGGTGTGATGATATGTTAAGTTACTTATAATGTTTATTTTTTGTTGCAGGTAATACATCAATTCATAATTAAACTGGGCTGTATTTTTCAATATTTTGGTAAGTGATTTTTATCAATTAACTAGCAACCCACCCCGGTGTCGCTTGGATACGTTTTATAGCTTAAAACCTTCCTAAAGAAATTACCTAAATTAAGATGAGAATCGCATCAAAATCCATTGTGTAGTTTAGTAGAAGTAAGCGGACAAATAGACGGACTCAAAAAGCGACTTCAATTTATACTAGAGATGAGATTCTGATGGCGTGTTAGTGTTATATTACCCCTATAAAGCCCACTCAAATAGGAATTCAATTAAAATTCTAACGAAGCCATACCGATCACTAACTGCCAATTTATACCCTAAAATGAAATATAACTTATTACCATAAACCCATCATCAGAAAACAATATAATTTCTCTAATATCCGGCCCATAACACCCATATTACATGTATATCCAAATAACAATAAGCAAAAATGAAAAATAGCAACATTCATACGCACACACGTCGCTAAACACAATTTAGGAGGAAACTGGGCCAATATGGAACACAACGCTCACTCGACTAAAGTAATAAATCAATAAAACAATATTAAATAAAATTTCTCCGCCGTATATCATAGGGTGTTCGCATTGTGTACAAAAACGACCATTTTGTCTTGCCACGTCTATTCTAAGTAGGCCGGAATATATCTGGAGTAAAAGTATCTAAGCTAAAGGGCCTACTGATATTGGACGGGTCATCTGTCAAAGGCGACTAACGCTTATTTCATGCGGGAACTTATTGCTCTTATTAGGAGCCGATTGTAAACGATTTAGCACGGTTATTTATCGGTTTGATAGTTAATTTTATGTTCTATTATATGTGTTTAGTTCTGTTGTAAGATATTATGATGGAAGGTACTAAAAAAAAGATAGAAAAAAAAATTGACACACGAAATAAGTAACCGTAGATACAAAATAAATTGGAACGTTGTGTGCAGACATAATAGAAGTTCCCAAGCTTATTATTCCCATATTTTTACAAAACCAAAGTAAACATTTCGGAAAAATAAGTAAACAGAAAGATAGACTAAAATAGTTTAACAATATATCCACAATATCGATGTTGACATAGATAAAATGTTGACGAATCGATATACAAGTTTGCCAACAGTTTTCAGTCAACAAGCAAAATTGCTCGCGAATTTAAGTAATATACCCAATATATGTAATCTCAATTCGGCAATCTTTGAGAAAAGGTGGGAAAATTTAGCCCTATTGAGAATTTGCCGCCTTAATACGACGACAAAGGGTCGCGTTTGTAACCCAATATTGTTGTAAAGACGTGCTATTCATCAAGTGTTCCGTTCTGACCCGACCTCCCCTATACATTTGTGAGATACAGTCCTCTCATTTGGCTTATTAGTAGGTTATTCACTATTTTTGTGGTGTGATTGTGTGAATGTTTTTCTTTTTATTGGAACATACTTTCGGCATAGTACTGCTCTGAAATGTGACAATAATAATTGAATTTCGCTATATGGCTTGCAAAATAAAAACATAAATAACAATCAGTTGTATTTTTAATTACAACCACTAACAAATCTTTTTTAGTTTAAATTAAAATCCCTGTTCAAAAATCAAATCCCCGACGCGTAATATCGTAAAAAATATGAAAATAATACCATAATATTTTGGTCTTGATGCATGAGACTTTTTGGTACCTACGACTTTTAGTCATTCTCTTTTATAAATGCAAATTAAATTGTTAAATAGATTACTCTTTATTTTACACCAGTTACAAAGATGATACAAAAACTCATTTTTGTATTTTTATTGTTTAAGGCTCCAAATACACGTCCGATACTTGCCTCCGATAGTCGGTTCCGATAGTCTGATCAGACTATCTGAAGGCCTCCGCACCATACATTTGTTTGAACATGAATTACACGTATGATCAGACTTTTGGATCGGATGTCAGAATCATAAGAATCGCCCGGGCGTCGTCGTCGTCCAGAAAAAATCGGACACGAGAATCGTACGTGTATTTCATGAATCCGATCAGATAGTCGGATCCGGCTCCCGGAAGCAACTATCGGACGTGTATTTTGACCCTTCTAGATGAACATTCAGATGCAAAGAAATAAACAAAAGAAATTCTGTTCACAGCGAATTAAGTAGTTCCTAACATAAAACATATTCTACGCGGGTGTAACCACTGGCATAAGCTAGTTAATTTTAATTACTAAGCTTCATGTTACAACATAAATCGTGTTAGGATATACTCATAACAATGCCCTTGACCCAGTGGAGCTCAATGAACGTTACAAGGAGCGTGGGATGTCCAATGGTCGACGGTATTAGGATGAAACGATATTGGGTCAATATATTATGGATGAATGCCAACCCGTTTGTCCGATGTAAATACGGATATAAGGTACTTTCTGATGCGACCTTTGTGTCCTTCAAATTTTTGTTACATGCGTTTTTTTATTATTATCAGACTTGGTCGGGTTTGACCCTAGCCGCTCCTGATGGTAAACGCAAACACGGTCTTCGATGGAGCACAGGAATCCAAGAAACAGAGATATTCCGGGGTGGGATACTCAACTTCAAAATCCAAAACAGCAACAATCAAAATATCAACACCATATAATCAACAGTTTAATTGTTCAATGAATCAGAATAACATTAGCTAAAAACATAAACGGTTCAAAATGTCAACACTTCAGATGAGCAACGAATGTGAATTTCACTGATTTATAAAGTAAATTGTTCACTTAATCAACACTTGAGAAAATCAATGTTTAACAAAATATCGTGAAATATTCAGACATAACATAATATTTATCGATTATAACCTGGTTTGATCTTTCAAAATTATGTTGGCCACCGGTTCAGAATAAACGATTCACAATAGAAAACCAGACATTTCAGTATGTTATGTTTAACAATAATAATAATAATAATAATAACCCTCTGGGAAAGGCGTTACCTCATCATGAGATTAACGTAAAACCGGAGGGAACATTAGACTAGCTTTCTACAACCCCATCATATAATAAAAAATGTATCATGAGGTCTACTGAAGAGCTTACAAACCGCAGGGCAGCTTGTGGCGAGCTGTTGGTGAGTGGCGACACTGCGTACCTTATTGCCTCAGAAAGTCGGTCAGGGCCTCGTCTCCAGTTTGCCTTTATTGGCTGGCTGGGGTGGAACCCCAAGAGTGCCCGCAGGACTCTCAACTCTGGCTTGCCTTCATCGGCCGTCCAGAGGGGGGCCGCCAGAGCTATATGCTCGGGGGTGGAAGTGTCTAATGGCGTAATAACGGGGAAACCCACTCCGGGTCTTTTAGACCCGCGACGGCGAAACCGGGGCCACACCTCTCTACACCCTTAGCCGCTCACACGTCTGTTGCCCCCTTCGCCTATGTACTGGCGGCTTTTCAGGGGGCCCAGCTAGTGAGCTGGCGAGTCACCGTCTGCCAATAAATTTCAATTTTAAATGTTGGAAGGCAGACGCCGTTTTCTTCCGGCAATAGAAGTTAACCAATCCACTAAACACCCCTTCCCATAGACCAGTTTTTTTTTTTTTTTTTTTACCATATTTAAAATAGTTTTGCACCCACCGAGACGGCCCATGACTGTACTCCAATAGTGCAGCCGTGGATAGTCCCCGGTTGGTGCCCCACCCCATTTTAGATTAAAGTTCTCAAAGGGGCCTCTGCGCGTTGGACCTGTGTCCCCGTGTATGCCTTCCAAAGGACCGGACATCTTCCGCACGGAAGATGAGCCGTGACTGCAGAGAGATACAAATAATAATAATAATAATAATCTTTTATTTCGACCAACAGTGGATCATATACAAAAATACAAAATTTCAAAATAAAATAAAAACACAAAATAAAAACACATACAATATTAAAAAGACAAAACATATTACATATCTCGATTGCCTAGTATGTGAACCATACAGCAATGGTTCAGGTACTGGCAATCGAACCTCTGCGCGAATGCCCTCAGGATGCCGCTGGAGCTAGCCCGAACCCTGCGCACCAGGGATGTGCATCGTTTTCGCATAGTTGTATAAAAACAGTCTACTTGCGACTCTGCGAACATACCTGATGCGCTACAGAATCGGGGCAGCCCCATCAGCACCCTGAATGCATTATTATATTGCACACGCAAGGCGTTGTACTGTCTGCGCGTGTATGAGACCCACAGGCTGCTCGTGTAGAAAGATGTACAATATGCTCTGAACAATGTAGTTTTCACTTCAGTGGTACAACGAGCAAACCTGCGGGCCATCATATTCGCCCTAACAGACAACGCCCTGCGTTCTCGCTCTATGTCTGCATCATCTTTCAGATCAGAGGACATCATATGTCCAAGATATTTAAAATGTTCCACCCTCTTCAGTGGTGTTCCACATAATTTTATGGCAGGTATTGTTATTGGACATTTTCCTCTGGCCTGAAAGACCATGCATTCACTTTTTTTGACATTGTATATCAAGCCATGGCTGTGAGCGTAGTTTTCACAGATGCTCAACAGTTTTGAAAGGCCACATACAGAAGCACTCAGCAGCACCATGTCGTCCGCGTAACTGATATTATTGAGACATACATCATCAATATGGCAGCCGACACGGGTGCTGCTGAGCTCCTCTATCAGCGCGTTGACGTACACGTTGAAAAGTTTGGGCGAAGTTAGCCCCCCCTGCCTCACCCCACATTCCAACCTGTACGGATCGGAATATGCACTCGACCATCGCACGACATTGACCTGGTTATGATACCAAAATTTAAGGAGCCTGGTGAGTTCTGTTGGCAAGGATATATCTTTCAGTTTCTGCCACAGGATATCGTAGTTGACCAGGTCAAACGCCCTCGACAGGTCGAGAAAACATGCATAAATTGGCGTTCGTCTTTCTGTGTAGTACTTGATAGTTTGCTTCACACACAAGATGGCTGTCTCTGTGGAAAGTTTCGGCCTGAAACCGAACTGGTTGTCGCTTATGTTCATGTATTTATCTAGTTGATTGCTAAGCAAACCATCAAGCACTTTCGCTCCCGTAGTGGCAAGTGAAATCGGCCTGTAGTTGGATTTTTCAGAAATATCACCCGTCTTATTTTTCACAATTGGCACCACCACAGTTTTCATAAGCGCAGGAGGTAAGTACGAATGTCCTATACATAGGGTATAGAACATCGCGAGCACTCTAGGCAGGTGAGGGCCTGCGTGTTTGAAATGTTCGATGCTGATGCCATCATGGCCAGGAGACTTCCCACGTGACATAGCTTTAATAGCTTCTTTAACATCTTTAGCTGTAATTATAGCTCCAATCTCCTGACACTGCTGTCCCACATCGTTCACCAACTGCGATGGTCCCAATGGTGATTTTACAGTGAAGTGATCCTTAAACATATCGGCTATACAGCTGTGCTCATTAATACCATTAACGCTCACTGGGAGGCTAGGCTTGCCATTTAACTTCTTGGTGGACTTCCAAAAGTGTTTAAAGTTATGCTTCGAGTGATGCGATGCCAAAATGTCCATTTTTATTTGTTCGCTATGGTTCTGACACCATTTTAAGCGAGACTTGAAAACATTTCGACTAACTTGCATGTCCTCAAAACAATATCTGCGACGAATATTATGTTATGGCTGAATATTTCACGATATTAGTTAAACATCGATTTTCTCAAGTGTTGATTAAGTGAACAATTTACGTTATAAATCAGTGACATTCACATTCGTTGCTCATCTGAAGTGACATTTTGAACCGTTTATGTTTTAAGCTAATGTTATTCTGATTCATTGAACAATTAAACTGTTGATTATATGGTGTTGACATTTCTTGATTGTTGCTGTTTTGGTTTTTGAAGTTGAGTATCCCACTATCGGTTTTTTTATCGGATACATTTCGGAGTGTGCTTTAGATCTGCATGATCTAATTTCTCCCCGCCCTTTTTTCTATCGGACGGCCAGAAGCACAAAAAAGCGCCATCAGTTCATGGTTGATATACCAAAACTCCGAACGAAGCGCTTTGATTCCACTTTCATTGTGAAAATCGCCAAACAGTGGAATACGCTGCCCGAGTGAGTGTTCCCCGACAGCTATAATCTGGGTGTCTTCAAGTCACGAGTGAATCGGTTTCTTTTTGGCAAGCGTGCTCTATCGTAGACCGCATCATCGCTTAACATCAGGCGAGACATACACACGACGAAACAGTAAAATGCTTGGATTTAATGTGAGGGTTGTGGTTAGCCAGGGAGACCGTACAGATCTTACTACCAAGCGTGCGGGGTGTTGGTGAATCTTACAACACGCGTCATTCTAGTGTGTGGTGAGGAAGTTTTATATTGCCTTTTTGATTGTTCAGTTCCTACATCGCGCTATCATGATTTAACACGCAGATAGTATATATGTTTCGGCTAATAGCCGAAGTGCGGCTACACCTAGTTTTAGCCGGGTACAACTAGGTGCAACCAGTAGCAGTTGGTTAGAACTAGGTGGAGCTTAAGTCGACGGAGCCCCGCTGTGCGGGGCTCCTATTTCTGTCTGCAGGGTTTAAAGTAACCTAACACGAAGGGGATGACGGGGGCTTCGTTCGCTCGCTTCGCTCGCTTCGCTCGCTCACTCGCCCCCGTCATCCCCTTCGAACCTAACCTATCCGTGTCGGGGTTACCCTTAACCATCGGTGTGCGGCTGCACCTAGTTCTAGCCGCTATGATGAAGGCTAAACCTAGTTCTAACCGAAAATAAGTAGGATAGATTTAAGTTTAACCGCATGTGGCCGGCTGCACCTAGTTGTACCCGGCTAAAACTAGGTGTAGCCGCACTTCGGCTATTAGCCGTAACATATATACAACCTCCCAACATCAACTGTTGGGCAGTAGCCCGCTAGGCACAAGACTTCGCCTGGTTGGAGGATCCTCCCTTTGGTTGGAGGAATACCACACCTAGTTTCTCCACAAGTACTACAAGTAAATAATGTTCCCGTGGATTTGTTTATTAAAATATCATCTTTTTTTCTCTTAATTGGGGTCAGTGTAACCAGATGCAGCTGAATCACAGTATTTTACACGGAGCGTCTGCCATTAGACTTCCACAACCAAGTTACTGGGCAATGCCGATATTCTAAAGTTAGATCGGTTGCCAGACTTTCGGGCTTCTGACTACCCGTAACGACTGTCATAGGTATTCGTATGACACCCGGGTCTGACGGCTTAACGTGCTCTCCGAGGCACGGAGGGGTCTCGATGTGTAACGAATGGTCACCCATCCACGGACTGACCGCGGCAAGAGTAGTTTAACCTTGCAAATCAATGATCCGCTGGGTTATTAAGTAGCCACGAGCCCCTCGTTAATTTCTACTCAAACTAGCAATTTCAATATGGAATTTATTCCGAGAAACACAAGTGCATATCGTCACAGTATATTAATTACTATCTAAACAAAGTCTTTACAATGCCAAGTTTTCACATTGCTCAGCTTGTCCAAGAGTTTCTTTGGCCTCATGCCAGGGTCCGGATTCCTTAAGAATAAACCGATTGCGCCTTCATTAGAAAAGTGAACGATTGTTTTCTTAATTATTGATGTGACGATTCTTTTCAATCCTTAATGCAGTGATAGCCTAGCAGTTGAACGCTAGCCTTCAATGCAGAAAGGTTGGAGTTAGATCCCAGCCTGATCCTCCGACTTTTGAAATTATTTGCGGATCAGAATTTGATTATTATTTGCATTAACGGTGAAGGAAAACATCGTGAGGAAACCTACATAACACACCTGTGAGGGCCCCAAAACTGTTCTTGTTTTTGTGTGTAGTTTGTCGATTCGGACCAAGCCAGAGTGGTAGATTAAGGCCTAAATCCTTGAGGTGACTTACAAAATTAGGGTTTTAACATGTATGCCAGTTATACTCGTAGCATCCTGCATGGTTATAGCAGCCTGGGCAAACAGGATCGAACAAGTGGAAAAAAAGAAACAAGTTTACTATACGGTTATCTTCTATAAATGATCTTATCAGGCATAATACTCCTGACGTGCGCCAGGAGTACCAGGTATGGGTTTTACTGCGGTAAAACTCCCACACTCTCCGGCCTCCCCCCAGGAGTCTTGCAGCCTTTTGAAGGTTTACAACTCGAAAAAAAAGAATAAAAAAGAGTGTCAGATATATCTGAATAAGTATGGCCCTCTTATGACTCCTAATAAGATCTCAAAATAGAAAAGAAGTTACTATCTTTATCCCATAGCCTTAACACATAATCATCCGCAAATAAAATCACTTTAAAGTCTTCAGTAGGTTGATTATATTTAAAACTCTCCCCCACAGGGGTACTATAATCTCCAATTAAGGCGATTTTGGCCATTACCCAATTACATAGAAAATTCTCACTATATTAGAATTGTAAATTGTGGGACTATAATTTTTCGTATTAAGCAGACGACACACAAGTTAACACAACCGATATTTTGTAGGTCCGATTAGTTCCGACCGATTTTATTACGCTTGTTTTAAATGTTCTATTTCATGAGTACTTAATACAAAATATTCTGTCATTCTCTTTTCAAATATAAGAACTTAATTTGAAAAAAGAATGACAGACGCATCGGTTACTTCGTCGGCTGGTAGGTCACTGTTTTTGTAGGACCTAGTTTTCGTGGTAAATGTACTGTAGTACGGGATGTCACTTCTAGTTCTGGCGACAAAATATCGGCCACAAATTGTCCCTCGTCTGAGCTCTCCCTTACAATGAGGGTAGGTAATTTTATTTGCAAACTTAATTAATTCATCTGAAAGTCTATTAAAATAAAACGTCAACAAGTAATATTTGGTTCGTCTTATGTCAGGGATGAACTAATTTTGTTTCGTGAAGTGGAATTAGTAATAAATTGGTCTACGCTTCCTTTTTTAATAAGGAATCAACACAGTTGTTGGTAGTAGCCATATATTACTATCATATAATTACTAAGTGTGGGGACGGGCTAGAATTAAAAAAACTTCGTCATAGCACACTGAGATTATACGCATGTTGTAAGATAGTAACAAAACCCAGCACGCTTAGTGGTAGTATTTATACGGTCCGCCTGGCTAGCTACCAACTAAACATTAAAGTCTGGCCAAGTAGTTTACTGTGTACCGTCATGTGTATGAGAGCCAGACGGGTATAGGGGAATCCCTCTATATCTTTGTTACTTGGATTCATATAATTATGTGCATGTATATATCTTAGACCCTGTCTGTAGGTACTTAACATCGGGTGAGACTAGAATTAAAAAAAATACCTAATAGGTGTGGAGTCGCCAAAATTCATCTGTACCTACATGCAGCATAAACAAAAAGAACAAATATGTGTTTGTACCTATGAAGTGAGCAAATACACACAGACATACACACAATAAAAGATGTGTACCGTCTCAAAGTATAAGACACCCGCTGGACTGTTACAAGATTTATTAGAAATTCTGTAAAGAGGGTGTGAACTGGGTAAAGTAAAGAAATCAGCGACCCTTAGCTGTGTGTGCACACTGGCGCTCAAGTTAGGGGTTGTTGTTCTTTAGTTGATGCAGGATAACTTATGTTTAGGGAACTTTCGGACTTTGTCATGCCATATGGTGGACAGACGAACCTGGCAAAATAGCTAAAAAAACGGTTAAGTGCGAGTCATACGGGGTTCAGGACCAACAAATAAAAGAATAGATGCGCTTATATTATTTGCTGATTATCTGTACAGTATGAACTAACATAACATAAACTCACGCCTTTTTCCCATGGGGGTAGGCAGAAACTGTAGAACTTACATACTCCTTTCGCTTCGTCCAAGGTCATGAATACATCTTGTCATACACGCACGCCGGTTGAAAGTACTACGCACCTGTCCTTTTTGAAGAACATCACCAATAACATCGATGTATGTCCTTCTAGGGCGTCCTCTACTAGAGTTTCCACTGACATCCGCCTTATAAATTCATTTTGTTAATCGCCGTTCACTCAATCTTTCAGTGTGAAATAATCAAGCCAAATATGAAAGTAAGAAATTCGTTAAAAACTTCGTCGCTTTTTATCCAGGACAATTACCTAGACTTTTTTTTACAACGACATGATCACGTGATGAACGGATTTGTGTAATTCCTTAAAACTACATGATAACATATTCTTCTTCTATCGTGTCAGCATGAGCTATATGAGAACAGGTCATGCCGTGGTGAAAAGATTAGCCAGTCAGCAAGGATGTTAGCGAGGCTGACTGCCCAAGATGCGCCGGACGTAACGAAGTATCGTGACTCGTGGAGGGTCTTTTCATGCACCCCCATTATACTACATGATAATTTATTATTGTTAAAGATTAACAGCGCAAAAGATTTAGCTTGATTA
This sequence comes from Amphipyra tragopoginis, assembly GCA_905220435.1. Lineage (NCBI taxonomy): Eukaryota > Metazoa > Arthropoda > Insecta > Lepidoptera > Noctuidae > Amphipyra > Amphipyra tragopoginis. Next base: position 5,506,187 of record HG992017.1, read on the forward strand.
ACAATTTATACCATCCAAAGAATGGCTTAGACCTTAGTCAAACACGCTGGCCTAGTGCGGTTTGGCGGACTATACACAAAATCAAGACCTTGTTAGAGCTCTTTTATATGTTCAGGTTTCCTCACGATGTTTTCCTTCACGATTAAGAGCGGTTAAGCACTGCATCCGATCAGAATCCATGAAAATACGTTCCGAAGTAGTCATAGAACTATTTGTATTTGTATGGTAGTTTACGCACTAGATCCGAGTTCCGTCATTCTATTTCTCTCCGTCAGCCGTGAGTATCCAATGCGGAAGAAATATTGACGGACCGAAGTAGCCCTAGTACTATTTGTATGAACGCTTTCGCATTACCTCGGATACAATCGGACATATGTCGGGAACTTCGTGGAGTGAGCGCCATCTGTTGTCCGCCACCTAACTAACCGTGACGTCAACATCGGACCACCATTGCCCGTTGGAGGGAGGAGACCGGCTCGCTTGGTGCGCCCAGAGGATTGCTTCTTGGACCGTACGACGGAACACTCTTCTAGAGTATTCTGTGTAGATCAGCTGAAGAAGTCTGACCTTTTATATCTGACTAGCTTGTCCTTATTTTATGATCTTGTAATAATTATCTAAAGCATTATATTGTGATCTAGTTCATGTTACTGACACTAACCCAAATACAAGTACTCTCAGTGGTGGAGAGTCTATGTTGGTTTTATTTACTACATTTACCTTGCTCACAATCCTGACATACCAATATTAGCGATAACTGTAATGATAGAATCACTCCTTAACGATTAAATTGTAGTGTCGCTAACACATAAGCCAAAGATGGTCCCTGAATTGCTTGGATTTGGATCAGAGATCGGATTAGTGCGTAAGCAATATCCGAATTCGGTCCGAGAGTTTTAGACTCTAGATCCGTAATTTCACGAATTCGGATCGGATTCAGTGCGAAAAGCAATATCCGAATTCGGTTCGAGTTTTTATAGACGTATTTTCACGGATCCGGATCGGATGCAGTGCGTAACCGTTGTAACGCAAATGACAATCAAATTCTGAACCGCACAGAAATTCAAAATGTCAGAGATGAAGCCGTGATTGAACGCAGACCCCTATCGCTGCCTACACTACGCTTAAATATAAACTATGTATATACAGGGTCTTTGGTAGAACGTTGAACATACGAAAATGGTGGATAGGTGGGGTCATCTGAAACTTACTCAGCCCTAATTTGTTTGGCCCTGGCCTCTTTTTTTTTTAATGCAAGTTGAAATTAAGATTTAAGTATTTTTTACATCTTTCTGTAAGTTTGAGGACTCATAACTTTTTTCTAGCTAACATCTGAATAAAGCAATAATTTTATAAGAATCTGCCAACATTAAAGATTGAAAAGTTAAGAAAGTGGTGAAACTAGAAGTTTTTTTTTTTTTTTTTAAATATCCAAGCTTCTAGGGCCACATAAATTAGGGCTGAGTAAGTAGCATATGACCCCACCAATCCACCATTTTCGTATGTTCAACGTTCTGCCAAACACCCTGTATTTTATAACCTATCACTACAATTAAATACCGTCAGCTACCCACGTACAGTCGGCTACAAATATTAATGTTCAATAAGACCTCCCGCTACACTCAGCTGCATATTCATATACCTATTTAGTTCGTTATAACTCTTCGTTCCGTCGATGTAAGAAACGCGTACAGTAATTTAATGTCAATCGGATTTATGTTCACTTCATTCATTCATTCGTTCAATCGGTCTTTGGTTAATTTATATATCCTTGTGTGGTCTAGTTGTAAATTGTTGTCGGTTTCTAATAAATGTACATAAAATAAGGGTAAACGTTTCTGATGCTTGTAGAGACAGATTTGTTGTTTAAATTACGTCTGAGATAATATTAATAGTAGTGCTCCCTGTGAATGAGTTCGCCCAGGGAAGTACCTACTGTGGAGAGGATACGGCGCGGCACACACTGGCAGAATGTGCTGCACGGGAAGAGCCGCGCCGCGCCCTTGTTTCCGAGGTGGGAAGTGACTTGTCGCTGCCGGCCGTGGTTCGTTCTGTGGTCGGCAATGCAGAGTTCTGGGACGCGGTGATCTCCTTTAACTATTGACTTTTGGGAAAAGTTGTAGAACAAAAGTTATTCACTATTATGGGTACTTTAACACCCTTTCGGATTAGTACCCCCTTTCCGACTAACCTTGTATAATAGATATGATCCCAAATGCCTTCTCTATTCTCTAAGCATAATTCATAGCTCCACGTTTCTCATACAAACGTTGCTACAATAGTAGGGCAATAATAATTAATTCTATGATTTATACAGTTCAAAGGGACTCCGTGTGCTATTGTAGGCTTCGGATCCATTTTGGGCCTCAAGGTCTAAATTATAACAATTAGAACGCCGTTTGGGAAATTGAGGTGTTATGCTTTGACGATTCAAAACGTATATAGGTTGAATAGAGAAAGTATATATAAATATATATAGAAATTATTAGCTGTTTATGACAATTTAGGCTCGTATGAATAGTCTTTGTAATGAATTTTATTTATTAATTAATAACTCTAATTTAACAACCCGGCGGATCGTCCGATTTGCAGGGTGAAGGTCACAGCTCATGAGAGCCATCCGGCATCCGACCCGCATCGCCTCCCCTCGTGCGGTTAGTATTCTTTATATGAACTTGTATGGATATGCGCTCACAGCATCAACTCCGTAGCGTCACCGGATCGCCTCGGGCGTATGCCGTCCACGTGCGGACGACGAGTTGACCGCTCGGTGACAACTCGCTGCTTGCATGCTTGCCTTGCGCAAACGCACAAGTCGCGGAGTGAACCGCGCGCTTCCATCGAGTGGACTCCTCCGACGACTCCTTTGGTTGACCATGCGACGTTTACTGGTGATAACGCGGCGTCCACCCGTGAACCACCTGCTGACAACGAGTGGACGACGAGCGACGATATACATCAACCCCCTTATTACAAAAGATGGTTTAAACCAAGACTAAGGTAAACCCAGGTTCTACCCATCACTTTCATATGTCATATAACAGAAAGAGACGGGGCTATTTAAAAACCTTGGTTTTTCTTAGACCATCTTTCGTAATAAGGGGGAAAATGTTTATTTAAATTCTTTTAGACAGCCTTTTGACGCGCCAGGAATCAAACAAAATAAAATAATTTTAAAAAAGTATCCCTTATTCATACTTAGTACGGTTTACTCATTTGCATTTTCCGGGATCGCCGACTAGTTTCGGATCCGAACGGAGGCCTTAAGCATGAGGTGGCTAAATTTCTCATTATTTTTTTTTGTTCTAGTTCATGCATTAGTCCAATGAAAATATGTCAAACCATTATTTTTAAAGCATGTGGCATCTGTCACGCCACATGCGAACTACGCACGTAGAAGTACGCAACACACCGCTAGTGTAGACGACTACAGCGACATTAACGACAACTCTCATAGATGACAGTTCCTACATCGCGCTATCATGATTTAACACGCAGATAGTATATATACGTTCGCCCAAAATTAACCGTTGGGCTCCATCCGAACCCCCTAGTCGCCGCAGCGGCCGACTACAGTCCCTCTCTCATAAGTAAAGTTCGCCGTCCCAGGCACACACTTTTAGAACCCAATGACGAAATAACCCTCCTCCAGGAGGCGAGTAAATCGACCAGCACACTACACAACGCCCGCCGCCTTCCGGCATACCGTCCTCGCCGACGAGGCCCATCGCGACGTCCCACCGCCGTCGGTCACGATCCACCGAGCTCTCCCGCCGTAGAGCCGGTCGTCTCTTCAGACTCCGCAGTCACACCGATAATTCAGCCCTCATCAAGCTGTCTCACCCCCCTAAGTCCCCGCCAGCAACGCCCTAAACCAAGGTCCGAGTCCCACTAGGAGTCGCCTTAGTGCTGTTGTTGCAGGTAGTCATGATGTTAGAGTAGAACAAGTAGTTAGCTTAGGTTAAGTATTTTACTTCCCCCCCATTGGCTGGAGACCCTACAGGTCTCGCCAATGACTGCCGGGTTACGAAACGGTCTCCTAGGACAACCTACAGCAGTCCAAAAGAAAAAAAAATAGCCGTTGGGCAGTAGCCCGCCAGACATAAGACTCCGCTTGATTGGAAGACCCTCCCTTGGGTTGGAGAAACATCACACCTCGTTCCAAGAAAGTATCTTTATTTTTTTCCTGCTCTTCTTTTTAGGACTTACATGGAACCGTGCACCTAGCGTTTGATCCTTCGAAAGATCGTGCAATCTGGTCTACTTAATTTTTTTTATTTTTTTATTAAAAATGACTTTGCCTTTAACTTTGAGCTGATGGGTGAGGTCCCGAGTCGAATTTATTCCTCTTACCGGAGCATACAACGAACAATAAAGCCAACACAAGCTATTGATAGTAAATCCAATTCATTTCTCAGAACAATTTACCAAAACCCTATATTTAGCACACAAAGAACCTCATTACTTACACCGCTTTTTTGCTATAGATCTTAAAGATTATTGAACTTTATTCTTTTAAGATATCGCTACAATAAATTGAGATAATCGCATGACTTTACAAGTTACAAAGAGTGTGTTATCTTTGTCTTATCGCTTTCGATGGAAACAGGCTTTAAGCATTAAACGGATAAGCGACATGGAATTTGCATTTTTTTTTTCATTTTCGTAAATAAGATTATGTGTAGTTTTTTTAGGTAGGTATAATGATTTTTGAGTGTCTCCTTGGTCTATTGTTGGGAAGCTCGACTGCTGAGCGTGAGATCTTGGGTTCATTCCCTAGGTAGGGCTTTTCCGTGTGGAATTTCTCAGTAGCAGCCCGGAGTCTGGATTTGTGCCCTGTTGATGGCAATCACAAAGCACATTGCTCGCAGAACGGATGGCCGATGGGGTCGAAAGGTTCTGGAGTGGCGACCGCGTACCGGAAGACGCAGCGTGGGTAGGCCTCCCTCAAGGTGGACCGATGATATGGTGAAGGTCGCGGGAAACCGCTGAATGCGAGAAGCATAGGACCGGTCGATGTGGCGATGCTTGGGAGAGGCCTATGTCCAGCAGTGGACGTCTTTCGGCTGAATGATGATGGCAATAGGCTCGCCTCTGTTACACGGGACTTGAATATAACGGCGAAATGAGGGTGTTATACACCTCTGACACTCACCGTGGGCCTGGTCCACAAATTTAATGTTGCTAAGCGTGCTATGGAGAGAGCGATGCTCGGGGTTTCTCTGGTGGATAGAATTCGCAATGAAATCATTCGCCAGAGAACTAAAGTCACCGACATTGCGCGTAGAATTAGCACGCTGAAGTGGAAGTGGGCCAGCCATGTCTGCAGACGAACAGATGGTAGATGGATCAGACACGTGTTACAGGAATTACGCACTGCATCCGATCCGGATCCGTGAAAATACGGATATACAAACTCTGACCCAATTCGGATATTGCTTTTCGCACTGCATCCGATCCGAATTCGTGAAAATACGGATCTAATGACTAAAAATCTCGGACCGAATTCGGATATTGCTTACGCACTAATCCGATCTCTGATCCAAATCCAAGCAATTCAGGGGCCATCTTTGGCATATGTCCGATTTGAATCCGAGGTAATGCGAAAGCGTTCATACAAACAGTACTACGGCTACTTCGGTCCGTCAAAATTTCTTCCGAATTGGAGATTAACGGATGACGGAGAGATATCGGATGACAGAACTCGGATCTAGTGCGTCAACTACCATTCAAATAGTTCTATGACTACTTCGGAACGTATTTGCTGATACGTACATGATGCAGTGCGTAACCGATCTTAGAGTGGAGACCGCGTTTGGGCAAAAGTAGTGTGAGACGCCCTGCGGCACGATGGACCGACGATTTGATAAAGGTGGCTGGCAGCGGATGGATGCGGGCTGCCCAAGACCGGGATGGTTGGCGATCTCTGGGCGAGGCTTACGTTCAGCAGTGGACGGTAATAGGCTTAAATGATAATATGACACCTCTGACTACCCCTTAGGGGAGTACAGGCGTAATGTTATGTATAATGCTTTTTGTTAATAAAGCAATAGCTGCCACAGTCTACCTATATCTCGGTCAACGTGGAACATTGTCGCAAAGCAATCGTGCGGGGGGGGTTGCGGGGTGAAGGAGCGGAGGTTATGTCCCGAGTAGCCATACTGCATACTTGGGACATAACCTCCGCCCCTACATAATTTTGACATTTCATAGGACCTGTCAAATGTATGGGCGTTGACACACTGTATGTAGTAAGCAGGTACACTGTGGTACTGCCATGTATTATTACGGACTGACCGCAGCAAGAGTATATGCCCAAAGTGCCCCCCCACCCCTTCGTAAAAATGTGACGTTTCTGGCCGGTACTACCCACCTAGTCGGGTTCAGTTTCATCTAGTCTGACGATTTTGTACGGTTTTGACCGTAAAACGATGGGACATGGCTCTGGTCCTGGGCTCTCGTAAAATAGTAGCTTAATCTCAACTGCCCAAGTGTACCGAAAACGGTACGGCCGCCATTGTTTATCTATTGTGTCTATAATTATAGTACTACACAGGTTAAAGGTCACATCTCTACTAATACTAGGTAGGTAGGGTGCTGGGGGTATGAATAAGGGATACTTTTTTGAAATTATTTTATTTCATTTGATTCCTGGCGCGTCAAAGGGTAAAAGAATTTAAATAAACATTTTATGTAGAAATCTGGGTATTTGAAAGCTAGAAAAGATCACACGAAAGTCGCTTTGTACAAAACCACTTAAAATAATAGGAATAAAAAAACTGTAGGTACTCCTAGTACACACATCTAAATAACAAGATACCTATATATTACCAGTATGAGCTGGTCTCGCTTTGTATAGGCTTTCAGTACAATGAGAGGTCAACTTTACTGGAAATTTATATCGTGATGTGTATGTAGCCTGTGAACAAGTTTCAAAATTTCGAAAACGACAACACCTACGTTTCGTGAGCTTGCTAGTTCTATCTCTCTTACACAACCGCAAGAAAAAGAGACTAATTATATTATTCAGTTTAGCAAGCTCATTAAAACTATTGCCGTTTGCGAGATTTGAAAATTCGTACTCATAATGTTCGTGCATTTGTATTAAAACGCTCGACTCGTAGAAAAAATAACATCTACAAGGTTTATCGTTAACTAGCGACCCGCCCCGGCTTCGCACGTGTACGTTTTATAGCTTAAAACCTTCCTCTTGAATCACTCCATCTATTTAAAAAAACGCATCAAAATCCGTTGCGTAGTTTTAAAGATCTAAGCATACATAGGGACAGACAGACAGCGGGAAGCGACTTTGTTTTATACTATGTAGTGATAAAAAATTACAAAAATGTCGTACACATTGTCATAAGCAAAAGCAACCCTAATTGTTGACAGCTTATGTCAATCGCTAGTAATTGTAGGTACTACACTTTTTCAATTGTTAATTCAATTCCTATACGCCTCAGATATATTCAAATTACATATTTTTTATCCTTTGCTGTCTCACTGCTGGGCAAAGGTCTCCCCCAAGGCCTTCCATGTACTCTTTTCCTGCGCTACCTCAAACCAGCCCTCGCGGTATGCGTCTAGGTTATCTCGCTATCTCTTTCTGGGCCGACTGTGGCGGCGCCGTCCCCCTTCAGGCACCCATTGTGTGGAGACTCTTGCCCAGCGGTCATTATGCATGCGGCTGACGTGACCCGCCCAATCCCATTTGAGCCTTGTTTAATTTTAGTTTCCTTGTCTCTGAGAGCACGTTGAGCTGTCGGTCCCTGGTGTTATACAAATACCTATGATTGTCGTTAGGGGTAGTCAGAAGCCCGAAAGTCTGACGATTGGTCTATCTTAAGGATATCGGCATTGCTCAGTAACTGGGTTGCGGAGGTCTGATGGCAATCGCTCCGTTTAAAATATTGATATTCAGCCTCATCTGGGGGCCGACTCCCTAAGTCCGTCAACGAAGTTAGACGCCCGTCCGAAAGTAGCCCGAAACGTAGGAGTGAACAAAACAAGTGTCAAGTTCAACTTTTCGGACGGGCAAAAACACATCGGTAGTAGGGACAACTGTCAAATTGTGTTGTCATTCATTCTTAGTTCGGGCCTCGAAATAATCGTATCTCCGTAGGTGATAGGGAGTAGGAAACGCTCGTAACTAAGGCCGAAACCACGGACTTCGTGCTTAGGGAGTAGGTTAGACTGGAAGCTAGTTACGAAAAGGCCAGGTAGATAGATAGTGTTTAATTTTAGTTTCATTTCAAAAATTTTAAATTTTTTTGCTTAAAAAATATTGTATCATCTCGGTAGTATCAATAAATACTTTTACAACATAACTAAAAAACAAGACCTCACGCATAGTGATTTATTTTAATTAATGGACAATAACAATAATTGGCTGACAGTAGATTTGTTTCATGCAAATCAATCGGGGCTTATTAGCATAGTGGACGAGTCGGTAGTGATGTGCCGCTATCGATGTTAGACATCGATAAAATTTATGTTAACGTTTTTATTTTATTGATAAGTATTTTAAGTGAGATAGAATATCTTAGTGTGGAGGTGTTCCTCTGAAAACATGTAAAACTGCGCAAATTATGACATGAAAAGAAACATATCTTCCATTTAATTAAGAAGTGCAAAAACCAACAAAATCTTTGGAACTTAATAAACGTTTGGGAAGAAAAGTTGTTATAGAAAAAAATCTGTTCTAAAAGAATCAATAAGCAAATTAGAGCTCATGGCTTTTTGCTAACTCAGATTTCATATCTCTGTTCGCAATTACATAAATGCCATTAATTAACAATACAGCAATTAAATCAACCGAGAGCGGTTGACGTGTATAATTAACTAAATTAATTTGATATTACAATTAATTAATCTTAACGTATTAATCACGGCGTGTGTATCCATGTAACAAACCCAAACTTTTACTAATTGCGCTCAATTATATGTTAATTAAATGGCATTTTAATTATAAATGTGATCATAGAGATAATTGGCTAGTCTGAAACTAAAGTGTTGGTGATACAATATTAAAATGTTGAGAAAAACATGAAACGCATTTGCAAAATCATCCACAACCAACAATCAATTGAATAAGAAAACCAACGTCCGTGATTGCTCGTTAATACTGAATATTGCCTTTTTTGTGGAAGTCTTCTCTACTTCGCTAATTGGCTACTTCTCTACTTCGAAAATGGTCTAGTTATAGACCATTTTCAGCAGAGCGTTGATCCTAGTTTAGTTAAAAGGACTAAATAATTTTAAAAAAACCATTAGATTATATTTAAATAGTAGCCCACCGGCTTCGGGAACACAGTCCAGTCCAGGTGGTCAGGGTTCCAGAGAGAAGGAGTTCTTATGAAAACACGCCGCCTATTTTAGTTTTATTATCACTATCGCAATCTCAACGCATTAAAGTTCACTACTGATTTGGGCCGCCATAAAGTAAAAACCAACAGTTTTGCACTACTAAGACTCATCACATCTCTAGTCTAAAAAGTTGTCTATAAGTAAACAAATAAAAAATTCATAAAAAGAGCCTAAAACCATAACACATTCCATTTTGTTATCCCTATTCCAGTCTGAATGGATAAAGAGGGAACATCCAAAAATAATTTAGAAAAACAAACCCCAACCTTTTTAGTACTAAATTTTTAATTTCACTTTTGAATAGACGAAAAATTATATTTGCGGAACCCGAGGCCGTTCTCATGTTGACACCCCACTTTAATTTGAATGTCAAATTCTCGTATAATTTTAAAACTGCTTGAAAATTTTGCATATTTTTGTATGCGTAACGCGTATCCCCAAAACTGATTTTTTTGTTCCGCATTTACAAAACCTTTTTTGGTTTTAATTGAATAAAATATACTGGGCCTCTCGACTTAACACGGTTTCGCACTTTTTGTTTATACTTTTTTTTATAAATGAATTAAATTAAAAACTGCTTCGTGGTGGTTATCATCCAAACCCTTTTTCGTGAACAAAGTACAACGACGTTGATTTGATGTCCTTAAGGTTGAAAGCAAATGTACCACTAAGTGTCTCCAAATACAGTTGACCTCCAACTTATTATCAGCTGCAGGCCATACACCAAACGCAGCTACAAACAAATGGCGATTAACTGTGTCTCAAGCGACATAGTAGCCCACTTGCAATCAGCTTGAGTTAAATAAAAAGCCAAGAAGAAGAATATAAAACTGATTTAAGTTAGTAACATATTCTATGTTAGGAGATGTGGTTTCCGCACTTAGTCCTTTAAGTGGACCATTGTACGTGGGCTATGGCGGCCATCATTACAACCAGCCCACTTCCTTCTAGAAGCAGATTAGAGCTCTCAGTCCGCTCAGAACACTTGCGAGTGATTTCGGTGCTCCAAGGGTTTTTTCTCGTATTCGGGGGACCCCTGTGCATTCCAGGAGCACTTGTGCGACCGTTTAGTAACATATTATGTAAGTAATTAGTAACTATACTACTACATTCCCACAACAGACACACATAAGTTATTTATCGGCAGTTACTGACGGACATCCATGGAGTACAAAGGTTCCAGATGAAAACCAGCGCCACGTACTTGTGCTTGGTTAAGCTGATCTAGATATCTGTTTGGTCCAGCCGTGAGACACAACTAAAATTATGATTATGTTCATGTTTCCATCTAGCTTGTTAGTTCTTTTTTTCCCTAATTCACATGAATGTTATGTTGTGTCTCTTTGAATTGTATCCAAATAATAATGTTTCTTTCTTTCTTACTATTTATCTTGTGTATCCTAAGGCAGCTAACAGCCTATTTTATCTTGTAATAACTGTTTATTTAAGAAATATACAATACATTGTGATTTGCCCTGATGACAGAACCTGCGCCTGAAGTCTTAAATACATACACACATCATAAAAAGTTTGCGATCACTAGCATGATTATGTATGTGAAGATTCCGAATTCAAAGTCCAACTGAGATTTATATTTATCTAGATAACTATCAATCTATATTTATCATGATAATTATCGCTTTGGATCCCGATTAGAAAATGCGGCTTCAAAAAGGCTACATAATTTTTCAAAGTGATCGCAAACTTTTTTTGATGTGTGTACTTATCTCATATTTCTTCAAACAACGAGGCACATTATTCTGCAATAGACAATAATAGAAGATTTTGATTGAAGTAAGTTTTCTTAAAAACAAGCAAAAAAGATGTGTGACCTCAGCTCACTACAAAAATATCGACAACGATAAAAATAGCTACATCTATGAATATTTATCGACATACTCAAATGGGATACAATCGACAGATGTATCCCAGCTCAATAAATAAGAAGTCGTCTCAACTCTCATATTTCATTGCCTTTTTTATTTTATACGAAAATTATTGAGTTGAAAAAAATGTGGTATTTCTATTGTGACATTTTAGTACGAAATTGATTTCAGTAAATCTTATTGACAGATTTTTATGTGGCGATTGATTTTTTTTGGTTAATTATTATGGATTTTGCTGTGTACGACATCTCAGAATTAATTTTGGTCTAGGACTAATGATATACTATCTTCAAGGTCTTTTAAAGGTTGTTTTTGAACTTCAAAGTGGCAGCATGCTTTAAGTTTGTTATCGGTAGCGGGTAGCACTGGGCAATGTTGACAAAGGAAGGTAGTCGTCGATATGGATCACGCACCCGATGTTATAAAGGCGGTGGTCATTCGACGAAGAGAGCATTCTGTGTAGATCAGCTAAATAAGTCTGACCTTTTATATCTGTCTAGCTTGTCCTTATTTTATGACCTTGTAATAATTGTGTAAAGTATTATATTGTGATCTAGTTCATGTTACTAATACTAACCCAAATACAAGTACTCTCAGTGGTGGAGAGTCTATGTTGGTTTTATTTACTACATTTACCTTGCTCGCAATCCTGACATACCGATATTAGCTATAACTGTAATGAAAGAATCACCCCTGAACGATTATGTTGTTGTGTCTTTTACACATGTTTTTGATACTTTGTCTGGTAACGTGTTGTAGAGAACTCATAGTGAAAAGATTCTCTGCATAAGACATGCAGCTTTGACTCAAGAAAATTAATACTAAAAATCTTGCAAGACACAAGCAATTAACTCCACTCCAAATTCCACCATTGTCAAAACAACAATATATTTCATCAAAAACACTTACCAAAATTTCAAAAGGTCATCAATAATGAATACAATAATAATGGTTGTAGGTCATCGACCCCTCCCACGCAGTAGAAAGCCATAATCCATAGCTTTTAATGTCCCATAAACTATGTTTGATATTAATTACAGTACTTCGTATTAATGGCATGTGATTAGAAAAATAACAATGAGAGAAATTGATTTGGGCGTTGTTGACTTTTGTTTTGTGTTGTAGTGTGTTTTAGTGATCGGTGAACATTTTAGTATAATTTATGAGCATATTTCTGTTTTTTTTAAACATCTTATGGTGTTTTTAATAAAGATTGTTAGCAATACGTTGTTTACATTACAAGTGTTTCTACGTTAAGATTCGAACTTACGACCTCCTGATGTTTACGATTTTCCAACCAATTGCAAGGCTCTGCATCACTTCTGATCAGTTTTTTCAAACATGAAGAAACGTTTTTTTATTATTATTTGATTTGTTCGCGTTGTCCCTAGTCACACTTATTGGTAAGACAGGGTCTCATAAAAGTTTCACAAATCAAAGTTTGGCTTTGTGTGCTATAAAAAATAAAATTTACTAATCTTTATTTCGCATAAGTAACATCCATAGTTGGTTATTAAAAAAGAGAGAAAGAAAGCAGTTCATTGTTCGTCATGCATCTTTGAATAATGGCATTCAACAAAGAAGAGTCGTATCTCCCTTCTATGGTCTTCAGCATGGAGTTCTCTGTCTGACGATGGCATGAAAGCCATCGACGTGTGCCTGCGTGAGCATACCAGATTCACTACAGAATCGGGGCAGCCCCATCAACATCCTGAAAACGTTATTACAAGTATTGGGCCCGCAGAGCGCTGATATTCCGGTATGCATTGCTTTATGGCTTTCACATAGACACAACGAATCACAGTAAACTGCCTGGTGTCGGACATTAAATGTGAGGGTGATCGAGCTGTAGGAGGATAGTTCATGCCGTGGTGAAAAGATTAGCCAGTCAGCAAGGTTGGTAGCGAGGCTGACTGCCCAGGGTATGCCGGACGTAATTTGCTTAAACGTCGTCACTTGTAGAGGCTTTGGTGGTTTGAAACATATTTATTTAGACACAGAATCTATAACATAGTCATTAATAAATAAGTCATCCTTGAAAACACAGAGGCCTATTTATCAAAAAACTAGTTTCAACTATGATATAAACCGTTCTTAATCACTGATGAGTTTTGAAATAGATCTCGCCCACAACTTCGATAGGTTGAACAATTCACCGAAATATTGCTTGCAAATAAAACTTTTATAAGGTTGTTTTTCTCACTTTATACGCAAAACCATATAGCCTGCTGCCTACTGGAAAATCTTCTTTTTGTAAAAATCGTATTGAAACTTACAGAGTTTTTTGAATAAACAAACATTTTGAATAAACTAACTAATTTTGAATAAACAAAGAAATAATAAAAAAATCCTAGACCTGTAAAACCTGTTTTTTTTTGTTATGTTGCGTTGTCCCACTGCAGGGCAAAGGCCACACCCATTTTTTTATTGCAAAGGTATAAAAATCTTTATTCTACACATAGTACGGGTGAAGCGTCAAAATAAACCTTGATTTTACCGCTAAAATTCTGTAGAACGACTGATCTGTGAAGAAGAAATTACGCAATTCCTGTTTCTTTCAGATGATGAGTACGGGTGAAGCGTCAAAATAAACCTTGATTTTCTCGCTAAAATTCTGTAGAACGGCTGATCTCATCATCTGCCTAGCCTTTTCCCAACTATGTTGGGGTCGGCTTCCAGTCGAACCGAATGCAGCTGAATATCAGTATTTTACATGGAGCGACTGCCTATCAGACCTCCACAACCCAGTAACTGGGTAATACGATACTCTTGGTAAGACTGGTTGTCAGACTTTCTGGCTTCTGACCAACAGTAACGACTGTCAAAGATCTACAAATGACAGCCGGGACCAACGGCTTTACGTGCTTTCCGAGACACGGAGGAAACTCGCTATGGTAAATGGTCAGCCATCCACAGACCAACCTCGGCAAGCGTGGTTTAACCCGGAAGATCGGTCTATGCGGCTGTAATTATTTAGCCACGAGCTCCTCCATGTAGAACGACTGATCTGTGAAGAAGAAATTACGCAATTCCTGTTTCTTAAAACAAAATGCCGGCGTTCATGTATGACAAGATGTATGACCGTGGATGAAGCGAAAGGAGTATGTAAGGATCGTAGCATGTGGCGTTCTACAGTTTCTGCTTACCCCCAAGGGAAAAAGGCGTGAGATTACGTAAGTACGTATGTTTAAAAAAATACGTTGCCACTCACTATTCCTGCCATTAGTCCTGCGTTTGTGCCACATAATTAAAACATATCAAGACTTATGCCCGTATTAGTAAACCTGGCATTTAGGAGCAGAATCCCTAGAGTTTCTCGCAAAACTTAAGCGTCACTTTAACCAAATTATCACATCAAGTTATCAAAACGACACTTTAGAGACAGGTTTTAAATGAGAGAGATATAATTAATACATTATACTTTATGTTCTGCCTCGTTGGTCTAATAGTCGCGAGCGTTAAGTCCTGGGTTCAATCCCCAGGTCGAGCAAAGTTATTGGGTTTTTTCGTGTGGAATTTCTCATTAGGAGCCCGGAGTCTGGATGTATGCCCGAGTAATAGCGAAATAAGGGTGTACTACAGGGTGTTAACGAATTCGTGTAATTCCTTAAAACCACATGATCTACTACTGATGTAGACAGGCCCCGCACGGGATTTAGCTAGATTAAAAATAAAAAAATAAAAATTATTATTTTTTCATGCGGCTTTGTTACCGATCGTATGTAAACCACTCAATAAGGATTCAGTAAAAAAATAAGTTTTTTTTTTTTGCAAAACAAGTGTTTTATTTTTGTCAACATTTCGATGCCACGCATAAATTAATGACATCACGGCGATACGGCTGGCAGGCACGACTAACACGATATCGCTCTTTGCAGTCAGATAACTCAAGGCTCTAAAATGACTCGGAAATAGAAAATCAAGTTTTTTTTTTGATTTTTTTTTTTCAGTTTATTTTCTGAAATTCCCATTTAGGGTTAATCTGTGTCACCAGTAGATCACGTGGTTTGAAGGAATTACACGAATTCGTTAACACCCTGTATACACTACTGCCCAACCTTGCAAGGAATACAGGCGTGATACTATGTTTTATGATGCTAGCTGTGCTCTCGTGGCGCCGTCCGCGTCCGAAGTTTGTTTATTTATTATTATGTCAGAAACCTTCCCGCAAATTCCAACAACAACTGTAAAAAAATTCAAGACAATCCATCGACTACTTTCCGAGTTTTGCGAATTCAAACATCATCATTCAGCCGAAAGACGTCCACTGTTGGACATAGGCCTCCCCAAAAGGGGGGCTTTGCCATAATTGCCACGGTTGGCAGGCGGGTTGGCGATCGCAGTATGGTTGTTAAAGTACTCAGAGAACGCTGCTGCCCATCTTCTAGTGAATCGCTTAGTCGCCTTTTACGACACCCATGGGAAGAGATGGGGTAGTGCTATTCTTTACGTCCGGCACCACACGGACTCCAAACATACGGAAGTTGAATTTTTCTATACAAGGTTAGTTTTAGTATATGCGAAACCTGAAACTAGTTTGTTCAGAATCACTAGGAGAATCGATTGACATATTTTTTACACCACATTTTTTTTTGTTTTTTTTTTTTCATAAATTTCAATTTGGTTTCAGTAGGTTTCTACCCACAACAATTGACGGGAATAGACACCTTGAGGCTTGAAATGGTCCGCTCGGTCAGTTTCCGTGTATTAGACAACTCCTGCATAGCACATCTCAAGCATTTCACACTTTTTTAGCGAACTTAACGCGACATAAACTAAGGTGTAACTTGAAGATTTACTAAAAAAAACACATATTCAGGTAGTTCTGATAAAAATCTTGTTGGGGTGTCTCGGTTTTCGTATAAAGTAAAAATAACGTTGTATAAAGACCTTAGTCCAATCCCTACTAATACTATAAATGCGAAAGTAACTCTGTCTGTGAATCTTTCACGCCTGAACCGCTGAACCGATTTTGATGAAACTTGGTACAGAGATAGCCTGAAATTTGAAGAAGGACATAGACTACTTTTATCCTGAAAAATATGCAATACACGATTCTTCTTCTTCTCTCGTGTCAGCACGAGCTACACAAAAATAGCTCATGCTGTGGTGAACAGATTAGCCAGTCAGCAAGGTTGGTAGCGGGGCTGACAGCTCAGAGTACGGAATGCACGATAAACGAAATTCATGCGGGCAAGGCCGCTAGCGACATCTAGTTATTTATATTCCTCGTGTTCGCGTCACCCTCTGCACTACAACATGCCCGTTCGGCAAAGACTTAAGAGCCGTAATAGCTTTGCACAGCGTGTCTTCCCACTCACTGGCAACGTTCACAGGCAAGAGTCCAGTTGTGGCGAGAAAAGGCTTCTCTACCCACTCCGTTTGTTGCCCCTTCCGAGGATCTCCCACCTGGGCATGAGTTGCCTTGGCTGACCTGGAAGTCTCTAAATAGACTTCGGACTCAGGTTGGTCGAAGCAAGGAAAACCTGCTCAGGTGGAAATTTGCGGGTAACTCAAACCTTGAGTGTAAATGTGGTATCGTTCCGCAAACTATGGCGCATTTAACATCATGCCCCGCCTGCCCTGTCACCTGTACGCCACAAGAACTAATGGACGCTACGGATAGTGCTAAACTCATTGCTGAGTTCAGGGCCGATATGGTTTAGATTGTCATCGACACGCTAAGAAGAAGATTTATGTTCCTAACTAAATAAAACGATCTTAAAACAATTCTACATCATGTATCACATATACAAGCATATACAAGTGGCACATTTATCAATAGACTCACAAAAGGCAGACGAACTCCTCGATTAGTTGTGACGAGAAGACACCGCGTCAATTCTGTTCAATCATGGCGCTTACACGTTTTGAGGCCTAGAGAGTGATGCTCAAAGTTTTTGAATAATTTCGTTGCTATTTGTTGTACTATAATAATGATTAATACAGTTAATAGTTGCCGTTAAATCTGATAGCAGTTTAGATTAAATGATTTTAATATCTATACATTTAACAGCTGAAGGCTTATATCCAACGCCGCGTATTTGCGGCGGCTTCCATTTTTTTACAGATATTTCAATCCACGAAGACGCATCCAACTTTTGATTTACACGACGCCAGTTTCTTGAAGCAACTCTCATGCTGTCTCTGTTTTTTTTGCTGAGAAAGACAAAGACAGAATGAATCTTACTTCAAGAAACTGGCGTCGAGTAAATGAGCCTTTAATTGCTACAGTGCAAAAGTGTACGTTATAAATTGCTGTTGTGTCAGTTCTATATACAAATATTAGATAGTAATAGGAGGATGTGTGCATACGCACCACACAGCTGCCTATCACAAAAAGGAGTGGGGCGCGTTTTCGCACAAACGCACTGTATCTATTGTATCTATATTTCCTGTAATTGATCAGTTTATAGACTAGGGGTCGTATTGCCCGTATGAATAAGGGTGAACATGAACATTGGTCTCTTAAAAAAAAAACCTCCTCAAAAATCTTTTCTAGAAGAATATATCCATAATGCAGCAATTCCTTAAAGTCTTTCTAAAAATCTGTTTTCCATATCTTGACATCACTTTTAAAAACATCATAAATACAGTCTAACCTGGATCTAAATGAAAGTGAGGAAATAAAGAACTAACATGATGTACTGGATTTGACAAGATGTCAAAATCTTCATTCACAAGCAGCACCGCCATCCACAGTCATTTAGAGCCATGTCGGACTTTGATAATATTTCTAAAACTTTGACAATCATTGCCGAGACGTCCAATTGCCAGGCGCATTCTACGACGCATCAGTTCAACAATTGTCACTTACGCCTCCTATTGGCCGATGGCGACGTTTTTATGACGAACCGATTGATTTGAATCGATGTAGTTATTGTTCACGATTGATTCGGGTTTGATTTATTGTCGTTGTTCATGCTGTGTCGTTGCAACGGAATTTGTTGACTAAGAATGATAAATGCAGTATAAAGTAACTCTGGCTAATTAACAACCGTGCGGGTCATAATTGATTTGCAAGGTTAAGCTACGCTTGCCGCGGTTAGTGCGTGGATGGGTGCCCATTCGTTACACATCGAGACCCTCCGTTGTAGCAGATGTGCCCCCAGCTCAAGAGAACCTGGGGTCATCTCTCGTATAAGTTTAGTTAGGGCAGGAGAAGAAGCTGAAAAGAAGGGAAAAGGGGTTGCCATCGGGCACCGGGATGCGTCTCACTTTGGTAACAGGGGGGCGCAGGTTCTTCAATAGAATGTGGATGCTCAGGTTACCCAGCTCACATAAGATAAATCCTCCGAGTCCCACGTAGAAGCAGGTGTTGCATGGAGCAGTGTACAGGGAATGGTTGATGTGTCATGCCACATACAATGTAAACAAACAGCCAGTAGTTTAAAATATTATTTATAAATACAGAAAATTATTATCTACTACTTTTATCAATCTCTCTCTTCCGTGTCAAAATTGATAACCTCCCTCCAAAAATCGAATATGATCCAAAACCGAGTGGCCTGTGATAAAAAGGTTTCATATAAATAGCAAGAATGTGAAATGACGTATGAGGATGATGATGAAAAAGGTGATGCTATACCGTGTCTCGAAGAGCACGTTAAGCCGTCGGTCCTGGGTCCATAAACGAATACCTATGACAGTTGTTACGGGTAGTCAGAAGCCCGACAACCTGTTTAATCTTAGGATATCAAAATCTATATATATAAAAGAAAGTCGTGTTAGTTACTTCACTTATAACTCAAGAACGGCTGAACCGATTTAGCTGAAAATTGGCAGGGAGGTAGTTTAGAGCCAGGAGAAGGACATAGGATACTTTTTATCCCGTTCGACATCATGTAGGTAGGTAGTAGGTAGGTAGTAGGTAGGTAGTAGGTAGGTAGTAGGTAGGTAGTAGGTAGGTAGTAGGTAGGTAGTAGGTAGGTAGTAGGTAGGTAGTAGGTAGGTAGTAGGTAGGTAGTAGGTAGGTAGTAGGTAGGTAGTAGGTAGGTAGTAGGTAGGTAGTAGGTAGGTAGTAGGTAGGTAGTAGGTAGGTAGTAGGTAGGTAGTAGGTCGGTAGTAGGTAGGTAGTAGGTAGGTAGTAGGTAGGTAGTAGGTAGGTAGTAGGTAGGTAGTAGGTAGGTAGTAGGTAGGTAGTAGGTAGGTAGTAGGTAGGTAGTAGGTAGGTAGTAGGTAGGTAGTAGGTAGGTAGTAGGTAGGTAGTAGGTAGGTAGTAGGTAGGTAGTAGGTAGGTAGTAGGTAGGTAGTAGGTAGGTAGTAGGTAGGTAGTAGGTAGGTAGTAGGTAGGTAGTAGGTAGGTAGTAGGTAGGTAGTAGGTAGGTAGTAGGTAGGTAGTAGGTAGGTAGTAGGTAGGTAGTAGGTAGGTAGTAGGTAGGTAGTAGGTAGGTAGTAGGTAGGTAGTAGGTAGGTAGTAGGTAGGTAGTAGGTAGGTAGTAGGTAGGTAGTAGGTAGGTAGTAGGTAGGTAGTAGGTAGGTAGTAGGTAGGTAGTAGGTAGGTAGTAGGTAGGTAGTAGGTAGGTAGTAGGTAGGTAGTAGGTAGGTAGTAGGTAGGTAGTAGGTAGGTAGTAGGTAGGTAGTAGGTAGGTAGTAGGTAGGTAGTAGGTAGGTAGTAGGTAGGTAGTAGGTAGGTAGTAGGTAGGTAGTAGGTAGGTAGTAGGTAGGTAGTAGGTAGGTAGTAGGTAGGTAGTAGGTAGGTAGTAGGTAGGTAGTAGGTAGGTAGTAGGTAGGTAGTAGGTAGGTAGTAGGTAGGTAGTAGGTAGGTAGTAAGTAGGAAAAAGTGCATTGCAACGCATGCGGGTACAGCTAGTAGTCTATAAAATAATTTTTATTTGAATAAACTAGCATTCTTTGTTTCCAAAATATTAAAGTTCATGTGGGTGACCCGGTTTTTTCCCCTTGCTAAATTGGCTGAATTGTACATACGTCCCGATAAAGGCATTGTTTACTCTAATTGATCGCTACGATGAACGATGTTAGGGGATAGGCATTCTAATTGCGCAAGACACTTGTAATCGCTATGGCTATAATTTTGACAGGTCAACAATTTCCTTAGCAACGTTTGTATTAACAATCCGACTTCTCCACAACTATGTACCACGCAATGATTATTGTTTTTGACACATCAACTGTTATGATTGATGTTGGTTACGTTACACAATCTCGAATGTATTTATACAGAGTGTTAACGAATTCGTGTAATTCCTTCAAACAGCGTGATCTACTGGTGACATTGATTGACGATGCAAAAGTTTTTTTCAGACTCAACAAAAAAAAATTAAAAAAAATGAACCATCGCATTCTGTATCTGAGTGATTTTAGCGTTCCAAGTTAACTGACTACGTGGAGCGATATCGCACTAGTTGTACCCGTCAGCTGTGTTGCCGTGCCTTCATTAATTTATGCGTGGCATCGAAATAATCAATAATATCAAAAAAAATATGGAAATTAAAGTTTATAGTTATTTTTAATCAATCTAAATCCCGTGCGGGGTTAATCTATACCATTAATAGATCATGTGGTTTGAAGGAATTCCACGAATTCGTTAACACACTGTATGTATATTTTTTTCAAACTTTTTTGATTTTATCTACGATCTAAAACTTCTACAAAACTTTAATAGATTTAAAATACATTAAAAGAAGAAAGATTCAGTTGCCTAAATCCCAAATCCACAAAATCCCAGATCCACGGTTAACTTAAAACTATAGACATAACTTAGATTTTACTTAAACTTAAAACACTTAAGTTAAAGTTCCAGCTTCATCTTAACGTGTCAACATCTTTAGAAGGGCGTTTTAAGCGCTTAGTTATTAACTTAAACTTGGTAAGTAGGAGCAAGTAATAACTTAACTAAGTTGGTGCTATCGGGAGTTGTCAGAAGTGATTATTTTATAGTTAAGCTGTTATTATGGACGGTTAAGGGTTATAGGTTGCGGATACGGGATTTTTGGTGCGGTAGCTTTTAAGTTACTCGTCGAAACTTACCTACTGTGGTTAGAACACACGCTGTATATTTTGTAGTACTAGAGGTTGCTTTTACCCGCGGCTTCGTTCGCGTTAATTAAGCTCAAACAACTCTTTACACACTACTAAAGTTTCTATAGTAATATAATTCAATCGTTATTCGAAAGACACGTGGCGCCATCTATGAACGTTATTGTTGTTTTCCTACTGAACAGTACTGTTTTTTAGGTTGAAAGGTACCCTATGTCCGTTACTGTACACCTGACAACGTATATGCAAAATTTCAGGATGATCGGTTCAGTGGTTTAGGCGTGAAAAGGTAACAAACAATCAAAGTTACTTTCGCATTTATAATATTAGGTAGTTGGGAAGTTAAGATTAGGATAGGATAGTAAGTATAGTATAGTGTATAAACGTGTTTTTTTTTATATCCCATAACTCCAGGGTTATATTATTTAAGTAAAAAGAACACAAAATCTTCTAGAATATGTGGTCCAAAAATGCATCGTTTCGAAGATATAATCAATCACAATTAAATTATAGTTATCTAATTTTCATTGATAAATAAGAGTAATTCATTTTTATTCAAATTAATCATTCAAATTTAAAGCTAAGAAAATGCGACGTTGTCATATTTCACGTAAGGGTGTTTTACATTAATAATCGCGACTTTGTCGAATTATTTTATATGAAAAATGAAAACAAAAAAAATGATGATTGAAGAATAATTCATATGCCAGTTGGTTTTTGATATGGTCTCAATCATACCCTAGAGTTATGGGATATTAAAAAAAAACGCCTTGTATAATATTAGTTAGGATAGTTAGGATGCGAAAGTCTGCCTGTGACGCTTTCATGCCTAAACCACTGAACCGATTTTGATGGAACTTGATACATAGATAGTCTGGAACCTGGAGAAGGACATAGGCTACCTTTATCTTGAAAAATACGGAATACGCCATAAACGACAACCACGCTGACGAGGCCGCGAGCGATCTCTAGTAGTCTATAAAATACTTTGTATTTGAATAAGCTATCATTCTCAGTTGCCGAGAAATTAAGGTTCATCTTGCAGACGTTGTCAGATCTAGAAAAAAACACAAATAAATTAATGACCGCTCTTATGTTACTGCATCAATTAAAAGTCCAACTACCTATACAGGGTGTTAAGGAATTCGTGTAATTCCTTAAAACCACATGATCTACTACTGGTGTAGACTGGCCCCGCACGGGATTTAGCTTGATTAAAAATAAAAAAATAAAAATCTTTTTTTTTTCATGCCGCTTTGTTACCGATCATATCTAAACCACCTAAGAAGGATTCCGTAAAAAAATAAGTTTTTTTTTGCAAAAAAAATATTTTATTTGTGTGAACATTTCGATGCCACGGATAAATTAATAAAAGTACGGTGACACGGCTGGCAGGAACGACTAACGCGATATCGCTCTTTGCAGTTAGATAACTCAAGGCTCTAAAAAGACTCAGAAAATGAAAACCAAAAATTTTTTTTGAATTTTTTTTTTTTTTTTTTTTCGGTAATTCCCATTTAGCGTTAATTTGTGTCACCAGTAGACCACGCGGTTTGAAGGAATTACACGATTTCGTTAACACCCTGTAGTTACAGACCACGGCCTCAGACGTGTGTGTCGGCCTAATTTAGTTCTCGCTTGAGTTTCATCGCTGCCTAAAAACACGGCCTCTATGTGGCAAAAATTCTATGAGCATTCAAATTGAATATTCCAATAACAAAATACTTATTTCCATTTAACTACATATTGCGTTAAATGTCATAAACATCCACTATAAATGATATATTAATATGAAAATCAGATTATTTGGAGGACAATAGAACCAAATTTAATTTGTATTTATTAAAATTCATTTGATATCCAACGAATAAGCGTTGGGAATTACTAGTTTAATATTTTGACTAACTGACTTGGATATTAAATGTGGCATATTGTTAGGCTGTGGATGTTGCAGGATACTACCTATTAATGTGTTTTATTATTTTACGAAGACTAGGCAGGCCTAACGAACGTAGGACGTATTAATTAGCATTTGTACAGTTTTTTTTAAGCTTTTATTTAACTTGCAATATATGTATGTTTGTCCGGATGTATAACGAAAATAAACCAAACACAATTACCTAATTTTCTCATCATTCCCATAGGTGAGAGAAAAAAAAACTTCTCAGTATTAAAGCAGGTATAGCATGTAAACAACTTACATGGATTTCATTGGTGTCCGCAACTTTTCAGAAAAGCGGGTCCGAAAGTTCCAAATGTCCTTTCAGCTTGCAAACGTATGCTTACGCAGCTGATTGGAAACGAACAAATCGCATACATATCACTGGAGCTGAGTAATTATGCTTCAAGCACGCTTAAGCAGCTGAAAGTACATTAATTTATGTGTAAAGTGTGCCTAAAACCATCTAGACAATTGCAAAGTGATGCTGATTGATGTGAGAAGGCCCTAAAAGCAAGTAGTTGTGGCGCAGTTTTGAAGGAGTCTATGCCCAGCCGTGGGCTACGTTAAGCTGAGTTGATTGCTTGACGTAAAAAAACACGCGAACTGGTACTAGAACTGTTCAGCGCTGAACTCTGAACAAAGCGTACATCAGTGACAACCTTACAACGATGAACATTTCCCTCCTACAACAACAGTCGAGCAGTCTCATTAAAGTTAGTTTTCCTCTCAAAAATGGGCGGAACCGCGTCAAAACTCTAGCAACAATAACGAGGTCAGCCGAGTTACTGAGTGTAGGGCCTTCTAACAAAGTTTTGAGGCAAATTTACGAGTCTTCCAAGTCCTCAGATAAATTGGATTATTGTCTACTAAATGTAGAATGTCGCTGGTTTTGATTGGGCCAAGTTGAAGACGAAAGCGAGTAGTTAGTCGCTTAGTTCGCTCGCTTTGCTTGCTTACTAGCGTCTGTAATCCCCTTCGCACCTAAGCTCTCGCTCTTATTGCATGCTAATCTGTGTCCTGGCTCTTAATTCATCAAGCTGGTAGGTGATAGGTGTGACATTTTACAAGCGCCAGATGACAGGCGACAATTCTACAAGTTCGCAAACAGATTACTTAGGAATATCGACAATTGGCATCTTTTTTGACAAAAGTCTCACTTGTCTGCTTGGTGAAATAGGGTCAGATCACAGTTTAGTTTGGTAATCGATTTATTTAGTGACAGATCGACTGTTCTTTTGGAATTGTCGAATTGTCTTGTCAAGAGATTACGTCAGCGAACTGTTTGTCGATGAAATGTTCGTCGTTGATAGATTTTGATGTCATGTGAAACATTCATATGTGAACCGTTCTGTCGATGAACAATAATAATTCAACGGAGAAACGATTGTTGGAGCTAGTGTTCACCAACATAAGGCTGGTTTTACAGTGCCGCTTTCGCCAGCGCGTTTAGTAAGCGTCGCAGGCCACGAGCTTTGAGTGTCTTGGACATAGTAAAACAAACCCGCGCAGATGGCCCGCGATTTTTTAATATGTAACGATCCAAGAGACTCAAAACTCGTGACCCGCGACGCTTGCAAAACGCGCTGGCGAAAGCGGCACTGGAAAACCAGCCTAAACACGTAAACACCATAAACTGATCAAACAAATGTTTACCTAAAATTCTAGTATATTTTTTAAGTAAACGGTTGTTTAAATACAGAATTAATGTTGGTGAAAACCAACCTAATTCTATTAATATTTTATCATCATCAGCCTCTAACTTGGACCGCTGACGACAAGGGATTTTGATCCGAAGCATCTCCAGCAATCTTTATGGGATTTGGGACTAATCTCCTTTGGATGTAACAAGCGTTACCGATTCTATACGCCGCTATCAAATGTTATTGTATATGGTGTGATTGTTTAAATTTAACCGTGGTTTAACTTCGGACGCGTATGGGAAAGTTTACAGTTCCGAATTGGGTTTTGAAAGGATGGGATTGGAATTGGAATATCCCTTTTTAGTTATGTTATGGGATTATATTTGGTGAATATGTAAATACTGTGTGAGTGCCTCGTTGGTCCAGTGATCGCAAGCGCAACTGCTAAGGGTGAGGTCCTTTTTTTATCTTGGGGAAATCCTCATGGATAACCTTCGCCCGGGGAAAGCGAAGGGTTATTGACTCTTACCGGCTAAAAACCCACGGTGTTCCTTCTCCTGGGGGCCTGCTCCCTAAGTCCGTCAACGAATTTAGTCGCCCGTCCGAAAATACCCCGAAACGTAGGAGTGAACATAACAAGGTGTCAAGTTCAACTTTTCGGACGGGCAAAAACACATCGGTAGTAGGGACAACTGTCAAATCGTGTTGTCATTCATTCTTAGTTCGGGCCCCGAAATAATCGTATGTCCGTAGGTGATAGGGAGTAGGAAACGCTCGTAACTAAGGCCGAAACCACGGACTTCGTGCTTAGGGAGTAGGCCCCTTAATACTGATGGTTTGATATCGTGAAAGTCTGAGTTATTATAGAGATCACGTTGTTGTCGTCTAAAATCCGAAAATCACCTAAAAAATACCAATAACTAATAATAAAATAACAAACTAACTTAATTAGCAAAAATAAACTTTGTTATCCCTTATTAACCCTAAAAATTCTAACAAAACAAATCTTTATTAAATCGGTTGCATATAATTAATTAATAAACAAAAGATAACAATAAAAAGAAAAGAACAAAAAACATAAAAATGCAAATCATTCGATGTTCATTCGTTTAAAGCTCACACTAATTAGATTAAGTGAGTGAATGAAAGAACGGGGTTCGAATCGGCAAGTCATTCATTTGTTGGAACGATTTATTAATAAAAATTGTTCTTTGTTCTGCATTTTAAAATAGTCAGAAACGTGATTTTTTTATTTTATCATTAATTTTCGTTTAATCCATAAGTAGATGAAAAACAAACTAAGTTAGCTATCGTCCTATGCAAGTTAAGTAGTAAAATCTACAAATTAAAAGTCTTATAGTTTGTTAAAAAAGGCTAGTATTTAAACGATCGAATATAAATTCAAAGGTGTCAAAAATACTGATTATAGCGTACTGAAATACTAAGTGGGCAAAAGACTGAGGGCGAACACAAATACTGAAAACGGCGACTTAAAATTACGAATTTGAGGTACTAGTTATTCAGAACGATCAGTATAATAATTCTTAAGTGAACAAATTTCACTCACATTATTGTTGTATGTTTGTAAGGTTGTTTGGGTTTTCAAAGGAGCGTCGACGGAGCCCCGCTGAGCGGGGCTCCTATTTCTGTCTGCAGGGTTTAAAGTAACCTAACACGAAGTGGATGACGGGGGCTTCGTTCGCTCGCTTCGAACCTAACATATCCGTGTCGGGGTAAGGAAATGTATATTTTCGCCCACTCAGTATTTTTTTCGCCCAAGTTAGTATTTTAATGCCGCTCGGTTTAGTATTAAAGTATCTCAGTAACAGTCTTCCATATGTGGAGAAACTTGGTGTGGTGTTCCTCCAACCAAAGGGAGGATCCTCCAACCAGGCGGAGTCTTGTGCCTGGCGGGCTACTGCCCAACGGTTGATGTTGGGAGGTTGTATATATACTATCTGCGTGTTAAATCTTGATTGCGCGATGTAGGATAGTTCGCTAGTTCGCATGTGGCGAGATAGATGCCGCCACATCACTCCCCCTCTGAGACCGGAGGTCGATCGTCTTGATGAGTCAGCGGTCGTTGCGTCTTGAGAACTTGCCAGGGCCAGTGAGGGGTTCCTTTAAGTCGAAACTGGATACCGCGTCATTCCAGTGAGTCGGAACTGTGAGAGCGGTGAGTGGTGGCTGTGGACTGCGACCAGGAGAGAAGTGCCACTGCTAGTTGACTGGCCGAAGTGCAGTATGATGCGCCATGATGCTGGAGTGGGCTGAGGGTCGTGACCAGGCTTGCGCGTTCGCTGCAGGCTAGTGGTCACATCACCCGTTGAAGCCGAGGATGCTGGCTGGCTGCGGGACTCGCTGCTTGCTGCTCGATTGAATGCTGAGCTGCTGAGGGAGTGATGCTGTGGCTGCCGAGGCTGCGAAGGTTGTGTGTGACGTCACCAGTGTGGAAACACTGTCTGTGACGATCACGTCGGGGTCACCAATGTGGAGAAACTTGGTGTGGTGTTCCTCCAACCAAAGGGAGGATCCTCCAACCAGGCGGAGTCTTGTGCCTGGCGGGCTACTGCCCAACGGTTGATGTTGGGAGGTTGTATATATACTATCTGCGTGTTAAATCTTGATTGCGCAATGTAGGATAGTTCGCTAGTTCGCATGTGGCGAGATAGATGCCGCCACACATATATTATTTTCTTCGCCCGATTAATAACTCCCCTTTAAAAAAAAACGCGTATGCAAAGTTCAAATAAATGGTTATTTCAAATTAACTGGCGAAACTTCACAGGGTTTTTTTTCTTTATTTTTTGGAGACATAAGTGAACTATGCGAGTCTCCTAGGTACCATTTCATATCCATAACATCCCTGGTTGACATTTAATGTCATGTCATGTCATGTAATGTCATCCCTGGTTGACATTTAATGTCAACCAGGGATGTTATGGATATGAAATTTCGGATCTGTATATGAATCGGTATAGGAAATTATTATTATACCGGTTTCAGTTTGCATTGATGCATAAAAGCATTTTCCATAGGCATCCGTAATTTATAATAAATTGCCAAAAACAATTAAAGATGCAGACTTTAATATTTTTAAGAAAAAACTTAATGAATTATTATATTACACTCTGATAGATTATTTAAATGACAAAGGACAATTAAAAAGTACCTAGTTTCTTAATTTTATTCTAATACTTCGAAAATACTTTAACCGTAATGATAATTTATTTTCAATTTAAAATGTGTTTACATTTGACTTACAATTTCCTTTTTATGACATGTAAATTAATTATTTATATGATGTTTGATTCTGTTCTACTGAAGTATTTATTGTGATTTTGTGTGCTTAATGTTTTGCATATTCTATATTCTGGACAAAATACTTGTATCAATATTTCTTTGTCCATTTGTCACAGTATTTTTGCAAATAAAGATTCTAATTTAGATGTCAGCACGAGCTATACGAAAATAGCTCATGCTGTGGTGAAAAGATTAGCCAGTCAGCAAGGTTGGTAGCGGGGCTGACTGCCCAGGGTGCGCTGGACGTACTTAAGTATCGTCACTCGTTGAGGCACTTTTCATGCACCCCAATTATTTTTTCAAATTAATTATTGAGATAATATGAGTCCTAACTGACACAGTAGCCATGTGGCCTGCCCAGTTCCATTTTAATTTGGCTGCTGTGTTGCCTGCGTCTGTATTTTGTGTTGTGGAACGAAGTATAGAGTTGTTTACACGGTCAGTAATTTTGACCTTGAATATTTCGTTCCATTGCCCGCTGACAGACCTCGAGTGCGAACTTTTGTCAAAACATATATTTTTAAAATTTTGTTTTTTTCTTTTGGTTGTATGTGGCAACGGTGTGAAGTTTCGCCACTTATTTTTTGAAGTAACCATATACAATGTAAGTTAAAAAGGGGGCACTAATACGAAATGGTGTTAAAGTACCCATAATAGTGAAAAACTTTTGTTCTACCACTTTCTCCAAAAGTCAATAGTTTTAGAGAAATTGCTGTTCAAAGATTTCATAAAAAATACGCTAAAATCTATGTATCTTCAGCTATGGTCAACTGTGTTTACAGTTTAGGTCATATTTGGGGTCAATAATTAGAAACTCCATTTTCTGAATTCGTGACTAAAGCAGGAATGAATAATTCTTTAAAAAAACTGAAACAAGAATCATTTTGGAAGAAAATAAAAACTATTAAATTTTAACACTTGCCGAACTGGCATACCAGTCATCAATGATACTTTAAGTGACTCCCTTAATAGTACCCCCTTTTCGACTAACATTGTATAAGAACTGGCCTGGCGATGTGTCAAAAAGTATTTCAATTATATTTTCAACCCTTGCGGTACGACACCAGGCCGGTCGATATTTTTTCTTACTTTTTCTTTATAGTTCTCTACTTTTAGCAAACTTGCAAAGAAAAGAAAACATGGCAAAGATATTACACTTCCGAAGTAAAATATGTATTTTATGTTAGTTTTCCTTATAGTAGGAATTATTTAAATAGTTACTTGAGGTTGTTCTGGCCGGCTGCCAATGGCCAGTCCAGTATATCTACGTTATTACTGGCATCTGACGGCGTCTTCGATGCTTGAAGATCTTTTAGCAATTTTAATACAGCTGAACGGTAATGACTTAGTTTAAAAGATTCTAGGTCGTAAAAGAAAAAAGATTGTAAGAAGGAACTGAACTAAAAGAATCTGTGCACGGAATGACGACACTCGACTGCACAGCTGTTTGTTATAGGACACAGGAAGTATCGTTACAGGACTTACTTGTGTCAAGGCCTGGCAACCTGGCGATTTCAGAAAAATCATTCAGAGTGATAATAGTTAATCTATACTAATATTATAAAAAGGTAGAATTTGTTTGTTTGTTTGTATGTAGGAGGTAATCTCCGAAACTACTCATCCGATTTCAAAAATTCTTTCACCAATAGGAAGCTACGTTATCCTTGAGTGCTATAGGCTATATTTTAGGATCAAAAAATTTTAATTAACGCGAGCGAAGCCGCAGGCAAAAGCTAGTATTCTTATAAAGAACTGCTGCAGAACTTATTTAAATGTAGTTTACCGAATCATCATTCTCCTGCCCTTATCCCAACTTATTTGGGGTCGGCGTAACATGTCTTTTTCTTCCATACTTCTCTATTAGTCGTCATCTCGGTAGTCACCCCCTTTCTAACCATATCATCATTCACACATTCCATCCATCGTTTCTTTGGTCGTCCCCTACTCTTATAGCCATCGACATCCATACTGAAAACTCTCCTCACTACATTTTCCTCATTTCTCCGTAACACGTGCCCATACCATGACAACCGATTTCCACACAACCTTTCAGCTATCGATGCCACTTTCAAACTTCTTCTTAAGTATGTACTGCACTTTTATACGCATATCTTTTTGATTTACGGTCTTTCATCAAATTTTAATAATATTCCCGCCATCAGCCGAAGTCCATTCTCACCATTAAAATTCAAATGAATCGACCACCACACACAATCAAATTCTGCCAAGCACGACACGTCCCTAACCCTTACATCGCTATCTGGCATCATCAACATTTCCTACTATATTACTGCGAGCCACATTTGTGCCTATTTAGATAACACAACGTTTATTTTGTGTCGCTTCCACGTGAACACTTCGGTCTAAAAGGCCCTGGTTATTACGTGATGCGTGCGTGTACATTCGTGTACAGATTTGAGTGTGAGATTTTGGACTTGAAGTCTAGGCCACGGCCTGTAAAGTGAGGCCTTAAATAAAATGTGCAGTGGAGAGTATTTTTTGAACGGACAGGAATAGAAAAAAATAGTGATGAAGAACAAAAACAATAATAAAAATGATTGAAATCGTAAAAGTTTGTTGCTATTCAAATAGACCTATTTGAATTGTTATGTCTAGTATGAGAATACCGCGTCAAAGTCAAGTCAAATATTTACTTTGTAAATGGGTTGTTTTCAACATATACCTACAATAATAATCTCCCGATTCTGAAAGGCTGAACAACGCAAAAACTACTATTTATTTAATCATTTGCCAAATCTCAATCATGTGACGTGATTGGTTTTGAGTATTTGGGTTAACCAATCACTTTCGATGACTTATGGTTTGACAAAAGATTATACATATAATATTGATCAGTCTTTTAGAAACCGGGTATGCATTTTTTTTGTTGTTTTTTTTCTATTGAACTGCTGTATGTGGTCCTAGGGGACCGTTTCTACCTAACCGGTCTCCAGCCAATGGGGGTTATTTTACTATATTTACTGACCAATCTATAAAGTATTTACAGTTGTATGTTTGCACAACATCTCAAAGATCAGTTCATCCCACATACAACCTAAGGTAGAAAGTCGGAAACTTAATTAAAATTCGTTTTTTAACTCTGTTCAAAATACAAAAAGAAATAAAATATTATTCATTAGAGATGTACATAAAATCTAGGCCAGGACATGTAAAAAATGGCCTCGTTGTGAAACAGGATTCATTTTTATTTTAATACGACCTAAATTATCATTATCAGATTTTTCTTTCTTTATTATTTTTTGTTTAACAAAACAAAACTAAGGTTTCGTGCCGTCTGGAACATTGTTATTGTAGACTCTTTATTTAGGCTTTCTATTGTTATTGACCTTGTATTTCATGAATTAGGCATTATATTCTCATTTTTAGGGTCTATTAGGTATTCATTCGTAGCCTAGCTGTATTTTGTTGAGCGGTATAAAGAAATCACCATCATCACCAATCACCAAACCATCACCAATCACCAAACCATCACCAATCACCAAACCATCACCAATCACCAAACCATCACCAATCGGCGGTATATAGTTCCGTGTGGTGCCGGACTTAAAGAATAGCACTACCCCATCTCTTCCCATGTGGGTGTCGTAAAAGGCGACTAAGGGATTCACTAGAGGATGGGCAGCAGCGTTTTCTGAGTACTTTAACAACCATACTGCGATCGCCAACCCGCCTGCCAAGCGTGGTGATTATGGCAAAGCCAAACATGGCTTGGGGGAGGCCTATGTCCAGCAGTGGACGTCTTTCGATGATGATGATGATAAAGAAATCAAAACTTTATAGACGTCTGGATTTAACCATCATTGGTTGCTTCACCGATTTTTATACTACAAAGTCGAAACGAAATGAGCCTGTTGAAGTTTATGATTAATTACGGTTTACTCACGTGCATTTTTCGGGATTGCCCGACTAGTTTCGGACCCAAACGGAGCCCTTAATCATGAGCTGATCACGCGGCGAGGTCGCGAGTCGAACTCAAATTAAATTAAGTAATTAATCATAAACATGAATGTGTCTCACGAAAGTTATAATACAAAAAGAGCCTGTTGAAATCGAAAAAATAATCTGAAGTGCGTACACATAAAAAAATCTAAATTTTCTCTGCCTAGCCTTTTCCCAACTATGTATGGAACAGCTTCTAAAGGAACAGCTTCTAATCCAACTAGATGCAGCTGAATACTGGTACACGGAGCGACTGCCATCAGACCTCCGCAACCCAGTTACTGGGCAATGCCGATATCCTAAGGTTAGGTTAGTCAGACATTCGGGCTCCTGAGCACCCGTAACGACTGTCATAGGTATTCGTAAAACACCCGGGACCGATGATTTAACGTGTTCTTCTAGGCACGGAGGGATGATGTGTTAACGAACGGACACCCATCGACGGACTGACTGCAGCAAGCAATCTTGCAAAATATTGTTAGTTAGCCATGAGCCCTTCAGTAAAGTATTTTTTTTTGTTATTACTTTTCTTGGTCGCGTTTAACCCTCGTCGCACCTGATGGTAAGCGCAGACAGGGTCTAAGATGAAGCACACGAATCCAAGTAACAGAGATATAGAGGGATTCCCCTATACCCCTCTGGCTCTCACATACACACGACGGAACACAGTAAACTGCTTGGCGCCGGACTTTAATGTGAGGGTGGTAGCTAGCCAGGCGGACCGTATAGATCCTACCACCAAGCACTTCTTCCACAAATCAAACAAATCTTCCAAATTGCAACATGAAAATTGCTATAAAAATATTTGCTAGTAGGTACTTATTTTTATTGAATGAAACCGGTACTATCCCACAAATGGGCTACGATAGCAACCATATTTTATTTCTTACTGGAATTTATGTAATCAAAGTTTTCTCTTTAAATAACCCTACCGCTGCGACCAAGTGTACAACAGTCATTAATGTCGCTGTTTGCAAAAAGCAACAAGAAAACAACGCAACGCACCTACTCCGAACTCGAAAACTTAATTAAACTGTTATCGCTACTCAAGTTGGGGTAAGGCCCCGGTAGGGTTAAAAGCCGGATGGCCGAAATAACCGGGCAATTTAACACTGTCTCCGACAGTAGCAATCTTCAGTGAAAAAGCTTCAGTTTAATTCTCGCTAATATTGTATGTCGTCAGTGGAAATGACGTGGTCTGAGTTACCCTATTTGCTGTTTCGACGCGCGTTGTTTTTTGCGCCGCATTTTAGGGTTGGGAATTTTTGCTGCGTAAGCTTCGGTGTATCTAGATTTTTTTTAATTAAATGCGTGCTTGTTTCCCCTTGCTAAATTGGCTGAATTGTACATACGTCCCGACGCAGGCGTTGTTTACTGTAATTGATAGCTACGATGGACGATATTAGGGGATAGGTATTCTAATTGCGCAACACACTCGTAATCGCTATGGCTTTGGTTTTGACACATCAACAATTTCCATGGCAGCGTATGTATTAACAATCCGACTTCTCCACAACTATGTAGCACGCAATGAATATTGTTTTTGACACATCAACTGTCATAATTGATGTTGGTTACGTTACGCAAGTTGACAGATAGCGGGAAGCGACTTTGTTTTATACTATGTAGTGATGTATGTTGTGAACTAGATCTTACGTCATATTTTTCTTTCAAACAGTAAGGAAATAAAACTAACCTCAGTAAAATACTGAAAACTTAGCTCTACTTAACACACAAACTAAGTAGAGCGAAAGAAATGCTATTGAAGTCATTTCAAGCAAACCTATTTTGTTCAAGACTTGTGTTCAAGCTTTCGTTGTAACAGCTTACTAATATTTCTTGTTTTATAGTACAGTCGGCGATATAACGTTACTTACTTACAAGTATATAGACATACACACATCATCACACAGATTTACAGACACCCACACTGTACAGACACCTGCACACAAACAAGCACACCCTACAAATTTTAATGCAAATGAATTAGGTCACTCTCTGCTTATCTTATTATTTTTTCTGTGTACTTCATAATCGGCGTAATGTTTAGTATAACGAGGGTAGTTCACTCATTGGGGGTACCTCGTCATCAGAGTCCAAGTTCGACTTGGTGTAGGCAGGAAATAATAGTCACAACACTGATTATAGTCCTCTATTTATTCACTCTCGATAGCATAATAATAAAATCTCTAATGATCAAACCGATGGAAATACATTAAAGTACGGAAACGCGGTAAGTTCGGTGCAGGCTGGCAAAACGACCTCTCGCCCTCGTGTCTCACTCCAAAGTAACTTCACTCAAATCAAATGCATCCAATGTCAAAAAGAATGACAGCTGACAACCGTCAAACAAGACATGCCACGCCACGCACCGACCTCACCCAAGCACACTGCTTGACGTTTCCGACAAACGATAATAGATGGCGTTGTACTAAATTAACAATAATCAATAGTGATTCTAATAGTTGTGCTTCTGTGTTGATTCTGCGACATAATAATTTTAATATTTATGTACTGTCAGCTGTGAAGCTACCTTTCATAAAATAAATAAATAAGTTACTAAACAAGAAAGAAGAGGCAAATTAACATAACATCACGCCTGTATTCCTTGAAGGGTTAGGCGGAGGTCTATAGTACAGGGTTCATTTTGCCATCATGTTTTAAGCCCCTTGTCGCCATGGAGGCGAGCCTAGTGCCATCAACCGGCTACAAATCCAGACTCCGGGCTGCTACTGAGAAATTCCACACGGAAAAACCCAATAACACTTTGCCCGATTGCATCGAACCAAGAACCTCACGCTCAGCATTCGCGCTTGCTACCACTTGACCAACGAAGCATGAATATTCCAAAAAAGCATAATGTAGTTTCAAAATGTTAAAGAGTCTGTAGATACAAAGCTGAGTATTTCTTTTTTTTTTTTAATATATGTACCTCTATTCGTTTTCTTCTTATTGCCATGTCTAAAAATTCAAATGTTCGGCTAATTTCGTAGCTCACTGTACCATAAAAAACTGTGTAAGAACAAACCTGAATGTTTTTAAATGAAGTTTAACAACTTATGTTTGTAGTCAGTTGTTTGCAAATGTCATCGTGGTACCTACAGGTGTGTAGTTAAGGGACGCATCAACTGTGCAGGAATTCGTTGCGTTTTTGTAAAGGCACGCATCATAGTGTGCAGTTGTCTGCGATGAACTTGTCGCAAACGCACTGGATTTTGTGTGACACGTCGTGATTTGCATCGCACAAGTATTGCGCGCTCATCGCAGTTGGTACTGATTATTCGGACTTGGATTCGTCCCCCAAATCGCAGAAAATGTACAATAATACGTTGTGCGAATAAGAGATTCCAAAACATTACTTTCATGTAACTATGATAACAGAAATTCCGCTAATTCTATCTCTAAAACCTCGAAACGTAATAAATACTATTATCAGCAATGTTCTTAAATTATAAGGTTGTAGTTTTAATTAAAATTCGTGTTTTAGGCGAAAACACAACGTTGCGGTGCGGGTCCGCGACCTGCAATGGGGCACACCGCAACGCGGAAAAATGTGTATTGCGAGTTTCGACATGAGTAAAATCACTGCGGTGATACAACGCAAGAACTAGTAGTGTCATTCTGTAAGAAACCCACCTCATTATCGACGGTAAGCTCGATATCCATAATGTCACAGTATGGATAATAGAAGCAAATAACACACAGATAATAGACAGTATAATCAATAACGCGTAGTTTTGTTATCCACGCTGTGTCACGACAAGTGTCTTATTGACAGTCGCGATCGAGGTGAGATTCTTACAGAATTGCACTGCTGTATTGTTTCTTGTGCGTTGCGGTGCCGCACCGCAACGTTGTTTTTACGCATAATCGAGCCCAAGTTAGCAGCGCATCCCTCAACCTAAACCGGGAGTAGCTCATAAAAGTTTATGTTTTAATGTTATAAAAAACATTCCTATGTAAATTCTTATTTTGCTGTAACACCGTTTCGTCTTAGTGTAATTTTTCTCGGTTTAACGTAATGCGTTACAATCTGCGCCTCCGTTTACATAATGATTATTATGAAAATTCTGAAGCAGTAATCTTGGAAAAAATATGGTGTGTGGCTTGTTTGTATATTGACTTATCATGTTTAGTGGCTACATTTAAAGTATATATTTTTAAGCACACTAAGCTATATTATTTTGCTACATAGTAAAGCATTAGCTATATAGTATGCAGTCTCGTGTAGTGCCCCATCTCTTCCCGTGGGTCGACTAAGGGATCCTCTAGAGGATGGGCAGCAGCGTTCTCTGAGTACTTTAAAAATAATACTGCGATCGCCAACCCGCCTGTCAAGCGTGGCGATTACGGCAATCCCGCCCCCCCCCCCCTTTTGGCGGAGGCCTATCGGCAGTGGACGTCTTTCGGCTGAATGATGATGTTGATATAGTAAAGCACATTGCGTCATAAGCTATAACTATATAGCATGACGTTCACTATACGCTATGTCGCAAGCCGATCATCTATGTATAGCAAGCTATTTGACGGCGATCGGTCGGGCTATGGACGGGGTAGAAGTGAGGCGGGGTGGGGACTGAAGAATCGTACGACATAGCTCTGAGAATCGCTCAAGTTTATCGCGTACAATAAACCAATACTTTATAGTATAGCGTTGTATGAACGTGTCCACATGAAATGTATGCTGAATATTTGCTATATATTATAGCTTAGTCTGAACTGCGCTTAATTCCAGACTATTCTTTTAGTAACTTTTCCCTCGGATCCCCGCGTCTACGAATCTACCTAACATTAACGTAGGTAAACACAAAAACATTACACTCAGAATATCTAGACATAATCGTAATATCTATCCCGTAACGTTAACTAAGTAAACAACTTACGATATCAAATATTCAGATGTTTCCTGAGTTCCTGAATAAGTTATAAGTATAACTCTCGCAGAGATGGTTAAATAACGTCTATTTGTATATCTCAGATACGGAGAAGTTTACTTTTTTAACTAAGTAATGTTATATAATGTGTGAGTATTTTCCTTATTTGAACAATCTATTGCTTGCGGCTTCACTCGCATTCTAGGGGAACTTCTTTATATTCCCGAATAAAAAGTATCTTATGTGGTAATCTAGGATATGGTCTATCTGTGTGCCAGAAGAAGGTCCAAAATGTATGAATCAAAAACCCAGAAATCGATACGAATAAACTGTATGCGGATCGATTGCTTAGAACGAGCGAAATAACCCTACCTAAGTCACATGCCCCAAATCCATGAGATATCGGAGCTATTGACTGATTGAGTATGCATGAAAAATAATTATCTACTTAGGATTTTCTTAACTCTAGTACCAAAATCAGTCATGCATTTTTTTTTTTCAAATTATTAGTCTCCCGAAATGGTCCCATTTGGTGAAGATCTGATGAAGACCTTCGGAGATAAACAATGGAACTCTTCAATGGATGACAACAAATCACTCGCGATTGCTGTAATTGCATGATTATGTATTGTTTACAGACCTGTTTTTTGGAGTAACTTTCTTGTATCTATTAAAAGTTTTACATAATTCTCTGATCGAGAGCAATTTCTTGTAAACTTCACGAACTTTACTAATAATCTCCAGTTACAAAATATACTTGGCAGCAAAGAAATCAAGCCACTCCTTTTTTCACGTGTCCTGGTTTTGGTTTCATGAATTATATAGTTCTAAGTTAACAGAAAACTACCCTCATTGTAAAGGCTATTAAATAACCTTTTAGACGATATATGTTGAAATTATTGTGTCAAAGTTCCTCACTACGAGTTCGAGTATCGGTACAATCATCTGAGGGGTGACACATTGAGAAGATATTAAAAATAATAACAAACATGATGTGCAATATGGGCACGTCCGTCATGTCACGTATCCTTTCTTTCTTTTTTAACTCGTGGACAAATAGTGTGGGTTACATGTTTGGCAATTCTCATCTTTTAACACCTTTGTTCTACAGTAAAATGGGCATCAAATACAGCAAATGTTAGTGTCTACTGTATTATGGGTAATTTTTCTTTACAACTGGCAACACTTCGTTGTAATAAATTAGGTTAAGAAAATTTTGATTTGGAGATCGCTTTACGTAAAATAATGGATTTAATGTTAGTATCAATATGTGAAATGCAATTTTATGTAATTTTTTATGTTTTCCGGATGTGCATCTTTATACTCAACAAATTGTCGTTTTGAATTATTTCTTGGGAGCTGTGTTCAACAGAGCGTGACATTGAGCACTGACGCCATGACGGCTCGATTCGCTAACTTTGCCGTATCCGGCATAGTTTGAGTTGCTTCACTTTTGGTGCTCGTACTAGGTTTCTAGGCGTTATTATTCTAAGTTTGCATGCCTAAATTGGTACAACACAGTGAACTTCGCATTCACCTGACATCTGGAAATGTATAATTATGTACTGTGTTGAGCAATAAAGATTTGAATTTGAATTTGTTATAATTATGTAACGTGTAACTGTTTTTTGTCCCAAACAAATAAAATAAAAATAAAATAGAATTGATCTGTTCCATAATACAAAAAATAATTTTAACCGGTTGCGTACCGCCCGTCGTCCCAGGACGAAGCTTAATTGTCTTATCTGTTGTGTCTATAATTACGGTGATTGAGAGTTTAATTATACCTACGTGAAAAAATCTCGATTTATGCGCTCCCTAGTATATTTTCGTGAAATATGCTGTGATTTTCCTTTACTTTTATACATTTAAGTGTTCCAAATCGGTATCGTCAACCTTTTTTAAGAAGTCGTTCGGGTCCGGATAAAGGACTAATCAGTTCTTTACCCACTTCTATCGTATTTACCAAGATATAAAGTGGTTTGAAGTGGCTGGAGTTGCCCTGAAATGACGTTTTTGAAGACAGATATTTGAAAGATAATGTATTTGGAAAGTGCTTTGTCAAATTTTATGAAGTCGATATTTGTTTTGATTGGAACCGCCAGGGTTAGGAAATTATAGAGTCTGGCTAACAGAACGGGCTTTCTACCTATTGCCTGTTTTTGATATTGTTATCGCTAGGGGGTAACACTGGGCAATGTTGATAAAGGAAGGTAGTCGTCGATATGGATGAACGCACCCGAGGTTATAAAGGCGGCGGTCATTCGACGAAGAGGGAGCATTCCGTGTTGATCAGCTGAAGAAGTCTGACCTTTTATATCCGATTAGCTTGTCCTTATTTTATGATCTTGTAATAATTGTGTAGAGTAATATATTGTGATATTGTGATCCAGTTTATGTTACTAATACTAACTGGAATACAAGTACTCTCAGTGGTGGAGAGTCTATGTTGGTTTTATTTACTGTGTTTACCTTGCTCGCAATCCTGACATACCGATATTAGCTATAACTGTAATGATAGAATCACCCCTGAACGATTATGTTGTTGTGTCTTTTACAATATGCAGTGAGTCAGAAGAAAGGGCCAAAGAAGTACTCATCGTATCGGTGTGATAATATCAATAGCTGACCAATCATCATCCATATTGGTTAAATTCTAAATATATTGCGATAGAAACCACATTGGCAGCGTAATCAGCCAAGGGTGTTTAAGTACCCATAATAATTAACTTTTGCTTCCCCCCAATGTCAATAGTTTAAGAGCTGTTCAAATATTTCAGGAAAATACGCTAAAATCTCAGCTGTGTTTAATTTTAGGTCATATTTGGGTCACGTATTGGAAGTTCTATTTTCTGAATTCATAGCTAAATGAATGATTTTTGAATGAAAGGGATGTTTTTTTTTTTAAAAAACTAAGTAAATAATAATAATTTTGAATGGACATAAAAATTACTTCATTTTGAAATTTTAACACTTGCTTTAAAACAGTCATCAGTGATACTTTAACGACCGTTTTCAATAACCTATCTATCGGCGGTTTCGCCTACTAGAGATAGAAATTTGACATAAGCTCCATAGAAGTAATGTCAAATTTATATCCATAGTAAGACAAACCGCCGATAGATAGGATATTGAAAATGGCGGTTAGTGGACCGCGGATTAGTACCCCCTATCCGACTAACCTTGTGTATTGATACTGTATGAGTAGGTACGAATAAGTGAATAACCATTATATGAATCCATCCCTTCTAGTCAACTCTATATCCATAAGTCTTTAAACCAGGGGATAGCAGACGGGCAACATAAAATCTTGGCAAAAAACTCCGCAAATAAATCACGCCGCCCGGCCAAGTTCTGATGAGGGAAAGAGAAGGAAGATTAATGATGTTTTGTCTCAAGCTTTTTAGATTTACGTGTAATTAATTTTAGATATTATGTTTTCTGTGGGGTTCGACGATCGGCTAAGTGCTTTGTCGAGGGGTTGTTTTTTTAAAAGTTTAAGTGATTTCTTTTGCCAAATGTATTGTTAGCATTTGTAATTGTCTTATTCGAGAATGATATTAAAAAGAACAAAGAAAGAAAAATTGTTTATTCGCGCCAGAACGACGCATAAAAATCCTAAGACTGTAGGTGTACTATAGTACGCCTCAGCTTAATCCTTTGGGAAGTACATGCTTGAAGGTTATGTATGTACTAACCGAACGATTAGAATGTGAACTCTTGATATAAAGATCGTGATTGCGGTTTAAAACTTGACCTTCTTGTTAATTAAGACAAGCTTAATGTGTTGGAACAACCACAGACATCGTCGATCGTGTCTTAACCACTTGACAAGGTTTAAATGAAAAAAACTTGCGTACAAATTATTTTATGGGATAAAAGATTTTGATACACGCATAAATTAATGGAAGCACGGCGACACAGCTGGTGGCATATCTTTCCGCGTAGTCAGTTAACCCGGTGCGCTAAAAAGACATAGGCTCAAAAAAAAAAAACCGGCCAAGCACGAGTCGGACTCGCGCACGAAGGTTTCCGTACCATTATCTATAAAAACAGCAAAAAAAAAACATGTCTGTTGTATGGGAGCCCCCTTAAATATTCATTTTATTTGTTGTTATAGCGGCAACAGAAATACATCATCTGTGAAAATTTCAACTGTCTGACTGTCACGGTTCATGAGATACAGCCTGGTGGCAGACGGACAGACGGACGGACAGCGGAGTCTTAGTAATAGGGTCCCGTTTTACCCTTTGGGTACGGAACCCTATAAAAGAAGTATTCTTTAAAAAAAAAATGATGCGTCTGAAAGAATCCCGTGCAAGGTCAAACGGTGTCGCCATTAGACCACGAGGCTTGAAGGAATTACACAAATTCGGTTACACCCTGCATAAATAATATATCTAGTTATTTAAGTGTCTACCTAATTAATATGTATCTCTGCCATTCTTTCTGAAAAACTAGGCTTAATTGTAGATAGAACTAGACCCACAGTTTGCTTTCCACAGATAAACTATAGATAGAATCTATATATATGTTACGGCTAATAGCCGAAGTGCGGCTACACCTAGTTTTAGCCGGGTACAACTAGGTGCAACCAGTAGCAGTTGGTTAGAACTAGGTGTAGCTTAAGCCGACGGAGCCCCGCTGGGCGGGGCTCCTATTTCTGTCTGCAGGGTTTAAAGTAACCTAACACGAAGGGGATGACGGCGGCTTCGTTCGCTCGCTTCGCTCGCTCACTCTAGCCCCCGTCATCCCCTTCGAACCTAACCTATCCGTGTCGGGGTTACCCTTAACCATCGGTGTGCGGCTGCACCTAGTTCTAGCCGCTATGATGAAGGCTAAACCTAACCGAATCTAACCGAAGATAAGTAGGATAGATTTAAGTTTAACCGCATGTGGCCGGCTGCACCTAGTTGTACCCGGCTAAAACTAGGTGTAGCCGCACTTCGGCTATTAGCCGTAACATATATAAAAATGAATCCCTATTTCCCTTGGTCACGGCATCACACGTGAGCGGCTAGATCGATTTCGCTATTTTTTTTTTGTTATATTCGTAATTGTCTAGAGAAGGTTCTTATGAAAGAAAATTTTGATATTTAAAAAAAACGAAATTTTCTCAGTATGTTGTTAGTTTTTGTTACTATTTTGATTTTGTGTCTGAGGGTAGA
This sequence comes from Amphipyra tragopoginis, assembly GCA_905220435.1. NCBI lineage: Eukaryota > Metazoa > Arthropoda > Insecta > Lepidoptera > Noctuidae > Amphipyra > Amphipyra tragopoginis. The sequence goes on from HG992017.1 coordinate 5,548,325, forward strand.
TAGTAAGTAGGAAAAAGTGCATTGCAACGCATGCCGGGGACAGCTAGTTTGCCAATAAGATTAGAGTTTATTATCTCTGACATGGTAAAGTAAGGTTCCAAGCTGTGTACGTTCCGAATTGTAACTTGCAATAGAATGTTTAAGAAAAAAATGTTTAAAAATTATTTTTACATGATCAACTTGATCATTATAATCATGTAATAACAAATACAATATACTTTATCTGACTTTATAATCATACAATAGGTGTTAACATAATATTATTATCGCTTCATTCTACTTGTAGGCATAGGGCACACACATTTTATCATAATTTACAATGTCTAATTAATAACATTTCAAAATTACCAATTATCGCATGAAAATTATATTTAAATTACATCATATCCCATTTAAATTACAGTACATAATAATTATAGGTATAATAAAATAATCTTATTAATAATCTAGCAGTGCCCGCGACTCCGTTCGCGTGGAAGTCGGAAAACAACACTGTGTCGCAGCAACTAAATAATGTATAATGTACTCAATACATTACTATAATAGACAAAAGTGGCCCACCAGGACACTAATATCTTTTGAACCATTTCTTCAAGTAGAGTTTCAGCTCATCTTGATTGACCGTTAAGATTCATAAAACCTATTATTTCTACACATTTCCTTGCTAAAAGGGATTATAATTGTATACAGGGTGTTAACGAATTGAGTGTTAAGAATATTTTTTTGCAAAGAAAAAAAAATTTGTTCTGTGAACATTTCGATGCCACGCATAAATTAATGAAAGCACGGTGACACGGCTGGCAGGCACGACTAACGCGATATCTCTCTTTGCAGTCAGATAACTCAAGGCTCTAAAATGACTCAGAAAGCAAGTTTTATTTTTGAATTTTTTTTGCTGTTCATCAAAAATTCCCATTTAGGGTTAATCTGTGTCATCAGTAGATCACGTGGTTTGAAGGAATTACACGATTTCGTTAACACCCTGTATATCTTATCATATCTATACATATTTATTATAATTATGTATAGATAACACTAAATAGGCTGTCGACACACTGTCAAATCGATTGTCGTTGACAATAACACTGCACCTAATGGCCTATCACCGCTTTGATAGGCGATACGAGTGTTATACGCCTCTAACATCGTTTATGGCTTGTCACAAGACTGTTAAATGTCAAGTATGTACTTATTTATACAAGGTTAGTCGGAAAGGGGGTACTAATCCGCAGGCCACATATAGTATCACTAATGACAGTTTTAAAGCAAGTGTTAAAATTTCAAAATTCGATAATTTTTATTTCCATATAAAAGTATTTTTATTTTTTTTCAAAAAATCTTAATCCCTACTTTAGTAACGAATCCAGAAAATGGAGCTTCTAATTCGTGACCCCAAATATGACCTAAAATGTAAACACAGCTGAGCATAGTTGAGGATAGATAGATTTTAGCATATTTTTTTTGTCATTTTTGACCAGCTATTTCTCTTAAACTATTGACTTTTGGGGAAAGTGGTAGAACAAAAGTTATTCATTATTATGGGTACTTTAACACCCTTTCGGATTAGTACCCCCTTTCTGACTAACCTTGTATACCAGAACATTTATGAAAGTTGAAGTAAAGTAAAAATCGTTTATCACTACATAGTATAAAACAAAGTCCCTTCCCGCTGTCTGTCCCTATGTATGCTTAGATCTTTAAAACTACGCAACGGATTTTGATGCGGTTTTTTTCAATAGATAAAGTGATTCAAGAGGAGGGTTTATATGTATAATACATGCATATTATAGTAGAGAAAAACGCGGAATACGCGATAAACGACATCCACGCGGGCGAAGCCCCTGGCGACCTCTAATCTAAATCTAAATATATAAAAGCGAAAGGGTCACTCACTCACTCACTCATCACGAAATATCGAAAACCGCTAGACGTATGACGATGAAATTTGGCAGGGAGGTAGTTTATAGTTACTAGACGTCCGCTAAGAAAGGATTTTTGGAAATACTACCACTAAGGGGGTGAAATAGGGGATGAAAGTTTGTATGGAAAATCGTCACAAATTTCGGGGTTTACGGGTGCAATTTACGGGTTCAAAATTTCACGCGAGCGAAGCTGCGGGCAAAAGCTAGTTTCTTATAAAATTAACCAACACAAAGGGTCGCAGTTGGTTGCAAACTAGGCTAAGTATGTATCTTAAATTCTTATTATTAACCCCAATTGTCTTAAAGCAGATAAAGCAATAATCTTTTTTTAAATCAAATTCATAATTGGCAGAAATACCAGCTATAAATATTGTTAAGACATCTTTAACAGTATTATTAATATTCCTTTGTTTTTTACTTGATATTTAGAGAAAAAATAAAATAAATGTTTTGTTTTTATATTTTTATTCTGAGCAAAAATAGTTCTAATAGGTACATATAATTATTTTTAGCAAAAAATCGTCTTATTTCCCTAATAAAAACCAGAGTTCCTCAATTTCCGAGTACTTCCTTCGTATTTCCTGTAAAAATAAATTAACATGCGTAGATTGGATTGTCGGGGAGTTCATTGAAAGTCGGACTCCCCAACTTATTCTAATTTAGAGTCGGCCAAGTTTTTTCTGAGCTTGTTAGCGTAAACAAAATCTACATATATTTTTGAGTTGTAGATATTTTCATTTGTTGTTACGCCGCGGACAATTTTTTTCTTTTTTTTTTAATCTTTGCCCCACACTACGATTTCTCCCTGTATCGTGGGTGCGTTTACAAACACAAATCTCACATACACAAACGCCCAGACCCGAAACAACTATCTGTAGGCCATACAAATTTTTGTTCCGTGTGGGAATCGAACCCACGACCCGTAGCGTAGAAGCCAAGCGCTCAGCCACTGCACCAAACGTGTCGTCAAACTAAAGAACCAAAACCAAAAACTATCCTCGTTTTATACGCAGTTTCTGTCTGCCCTAAGGTAAGACAGAGATCTCTAATTGTTAATCCAATCCACTATGTGTTAATCCAGAAAATAGTCTATCTGTGTTCTAAATTTCATCCAAATCCATTCAGCCGTTTAGGCGTGATTGAGTAGCAAACATAAAAACTCACAAACTTTTACATTTATAATATTTGTTTGATGTTTGCATCTCCTTTATACGTGGCAAAAATACAGCTGTTGGCTAACGAGGTATTGAATTCAACACCCAGTTTGGGCAAAACAACATTTAACCCACAAACGGCGTGTTAATTCAACAAAGGTGATAGAAAAACTAGTTCGTTTTGCTTCTAAATGGATGCGTAGGGTTAACTATCTGTTCGTTTAGGATCGAGGTACAGTGAGTGCAGAAATAATATTGTGACCGAACGAGAAAATTGCTCAGAAAATGTGATTCTGAATAGATTTAGTTTTTGTGGTAGGTACAGTAGGTACGGCCGATTTATCTTGGCCGCCCTGCACATAGACTCTCCAAAATTTTGCGCATATATACTCAGGAAGAAGATAGTTACTGTAAAAATGACCCATTAAACTTTGCTTGAAATACTCCGATCCTAAGATGATATTAGATATATTTTATTTTAACTAAACGCAATTTTGTTCCTAAAATATCTATGGCGCAACAACCTGCACGGAGTTCAGGGCTACCAAGGTTTTTAACAGAGTTTTATTTTTCGCACCAAACCAGGACTCATAGAAACTATACGAGAACGCCTTCTGCTGTAAATTTTCCTCCACATAGAACTCAAAAATGAACTGTCTCAAGGGAATAAAATCATCAAGCTTGGCAACTGATTCATTGATCGTAGGATGCTGCATGTGGAAAGATTGACTTAATTCATTTGGTGCCTTTACCTTTTATTTATCTAACTTCCGTATTAATAATACACTCTCAACATCCGCCATGTTGCATTTGAAAGCAGCATCCCAAGTGGAGAAGTCAAAATAAAGAACGAAATAAGCTAAAACAAAAACCTATTACCCTTAAGAGCAACTCTTAAATGAGACCTATTTTTTAATATGGGCCTAAGTCTAATATAAACTGATTGCTGTTGTCCAGTCGTCCAACGATAAACATAACATCACGCCTGTATTCCCCGAAGGATTGGGCAGAGGTGTATAGTACACCCACATTTTGCCATGTAGAAGTGGGCGAGCCTTTTGCCATCAACCGGGCACAAATACAGACTAATGATAAAATTCAATCATATTATCTCCAGACTGCAGCCTGGTAGATACGTAGCACTTTAAATACCGTTAGAAAAATCAAAAATAAAAATTGCTACCATTGTACCCTCAACCCTTTTTCGAACCGGGCGTGCCAAGATGGAGGTTTGCAATTCTATCGGTGATCGGTAACCCTAAATTACGGTACGGAACCCATTATCGTGTTCCGTTTGTGCGCTGCCGATTGATATTGGCGGGTTACGGGCATTTGTGTTCACTAACATGGCTAATAAAGTATGTTTATGGTAAATTTGGGTTAGGTAAGTTGGTTGGGAGTTTTGACTGGGATGCGTCGGTAGTTTAGGGTTAAGATGTTGACTTTAAGAAGTGTAGAGAGGTAAGTTGGGGTGGTGAAGGTAGTTGATTGAAGACAGTAATGTAGCCTCACTAGCCTCCACGAGTGACGATACTTAAGAATGTCCGGCGCATCCTAGGTAGTCAGCCCCACCAACCTTGCTGACTGGCTAATCTTTTTTTCATGGTAGGATGAGTTTTTTTTAACCAACTTCAAAAAAACGACCGGTTACTACGTGTATTTTATATATTTGTTCAGCGATATCGTCGCCAATTGTGAGCCGATATTAATGATTCGTTTTTTATTTAAAAGAATATTCTTCCGAGGTAGTCCCATTTTAATTTAGTGAAAATCTGATGAAGACCTTTGGATATAGATAATGGAACTCTTCAATAGATAACAGCAAATCACTCGCGATTGCTGTAATCGCATACATGTGATGGTTATGCTGCTCATAAGAGTATAATAATTACCATACCATACTATAAAATTAACTGTTCCAGAAGTCGGTGCCTTCAATTTGGTTCAGTACCGACTTCTGAAAGTGTTAATTTTACATTATGGTAACATTTTACTTTTTTTAATTAGTTTTTTTTTTTAATTAACTTTATTGTTCTCATAATGCTGATGATGAACGTCTTTTGAGTGGGTGGAAATCAACTGGATCATCATAACCCCGGCCTATTTTTTTTTGTCCTTTTTTATCAAATGCTGTAAGGCGCTTCCCCCACCGAAAGTGGCGCCACTTCAGAAAAAAAGCATTATTTCTGTCAGTACACAACATATTGAAATTTCGTACGTACAACATTTTGGTCAAGTATTGTAGAAATTTTCGAACTTCAAAAAACAACACTTGACACCCTGGGTTAGAAGTTTTAGTAATTAATGCTAAAAACGGCCGTTTTTGGTACTTATCGCAAAAACTTCGAATCCAGAAGCTCTAGTGTTGATATTTGGTGTTCGAAAATTTCTACAACACTTGACTAAAATGCTGTACGTACGAAATTTCAATATGTTGTGTATTGACAGAAATAATGCTTTTTTTCTGAAGTGGCGCCACTTTCGGTGGGGGAAGCGCCTTAATCTGAACATTTTTAAAAAAAATTATGTCTTTTTTGTTACAGGTAAGAGTTAAAAGCCTTTTACGGATTCTGCGGTTCTTTATCAAAATCTGTAGTACCTCCTCTACCTACCTAATTTCAAGTAAGTTTAGTTACTAAGCACATTACTCACATAAGATACTTGTCTGTCTGTCTGTCTCTACACATGATGCATGATTAATTTATTATGCAGTCATCTATCATCAAATGTAATGTTGTAAAGGACATTATTATTAATTAATATTCAGAGTAGAACCACAGTAGTTACTTAATATCAAAAGCATATATTTGTCCAGTGTTGGACATAATTTTGAGCCTAATCGTGTTTCAGAGACAGATTCAGGAAGGTTTAAAAAACCTCTTTCTTTGGCTGATTTTTCAAAACTGGACATACGACTTTCGTATCAATTTAATCCCATCAAAAACATTTCATGTAAAATATGTAGCCAAATCTTGCGAATTTTTTACTCTTAATAAAGCAAATGTATAAAATACTTATTATCTAAATAAGGTATCATTCTTAGTTCCCCGATTAGTAGGTCCCGAATGTATTTCTGTTCTGTAGGCGTAACACGAATATTGTAACGTATGTTAACGTAAACGTAACGTTAACGCGAGTGAATTTTGAATTGGAAATACACGTTTCGCACATAATATTTAATCGAATTGAAAACTTTATTCATATCTATATATGATAAAAATTGTGATTGTCGCATAAATTTAAACTACAATGCTATATAATAGTTGTATGTTCGATTCAAAATTCACTCAGATTAACGTTACGTCACTATACTTCAAAACATTCGTGCTAGGCCTACTGAAAAATACTTACTAGTAAACCGTAAACAAACTGAATGTGTCACACGAAATATATAACACAAAAAAAAAACTCTGCAACAATAAAACAAAACACAAACTAAGAAACTATCATTTCTTTTTCTTTTCTGACCATTATAACTAACTGTACATAGAAATTCCCGAAGTATATTTCGAATCCCAATACAAGACGTAGATATAGGTTCGTAAACAGGACCCGTCAAAGCCTTTCAAATCAGACCAGGAACTGTACGTGGCCCTTACGCACGAATTGCTGAAGACCCTCGAGGAAGTGCTGTGCTCTGTCCCGGGATTTGTAATGTCCCGGACTTGATAGGAATGAGAGAAGTTGGTATAATTTAGTTAGCAGTTTGTGGAAATGATTATGAGTTTATTCGTAGTTAGTGTGCACGTAATTTAATTTAAAGTTTAAGATTAGGCAGTACTATACAAGGTTAGTCAGAAAGGGGGTACTAATCCGAAAGGGTGTTAAAGTATCCATAATGATGAATAACTTTTGTACTGCAACTTTTCCCAAAAGTCAATACAGTAAGAGAAATAGCTGTTCAAAAATTACAAAAAAAAAAAAACGCTAAAATCTGTCTACCCTTAGCTGCTATCAGCTATGTTTACATTTTAGGCCATATATGAGGTCACGAATTTGAAACTCCGTTTTCTGAATTCGTAACTAAAGCAGGGATGAAGAATTTTTGAAAAAACTGACATAAAAATAATTTTATATGGTAATAAAAATTATGCAATTTTTACATTTTAACACTTGCTTTAAAACCGTCATCAGTGATACTTTAAATGGCCTGCGGATTAGTACCCCCTTTCCGACTAACCTTATAGTTGCGCTATGTTTTAGATATTATTGCAAGTCCAAAGGCCAGTCCAGGCATTGCTCTGCATTGTCCTCTTACAAAAATGTCTGGACTTTAAAAGAGACCTTCATCTCTGAGTTTGTTTTGGGCTTTCTTCTCAGAAGTTATCAGATACGAAATACCGACGTTATCTTTAAAAAAACAAACCGACTTGTGAAAGTAATTTTTAAATAAATTTTCAGAATAAATAATTTCATTTCACATAATTTATCATAAAAAACAATGAAGGAACTCAGCAGAGATTTTTTAAAATCTCAATTTAACTTCCACAAAACTTTTAGCAATTCCTCCTCGCAAGCAATTACAATCATTTTTGCCAACAATCATATTAAACTTGATTTAAAACGTACAGTAAAAAAAGTCTAAGTTGGCGGTGACATTTTCAGAAACTAAAACCGCCATTACAGGTACTATCCTATGACACCTTTACACTTTTAATTGTTATTATTAGTTTTTATATTTTAATATTATGCTGAAAGTGATTAAAAGTGGTTCAAGAGAAACTAATTAGAGTACATTCGTTTTGCACAGTAGCGAGCTGACACGCCAAGTTATGCTTGCTGTACTGTACGTACATAAAAAAAAACTGCTGTTAAATTACACTCTTCATATAACAAAGTCTTCATATAACAAACACTTCATATAACAAACTCTTCATATAACAAACTCTTCATATAACAAACTCTTCATATAACAAACTCTTCATATAACAAACTCTTCAAATAACAAACTCTTCATATAACAAAGTCTCGTGTAGTGCCGGACTTAAAGAATAGCACTACCCCATCTCTTCCCATGGGTGTCTTAAAAGGCGACTAAGGGATTCTCTAGAGGATGGGCAGCAGCGTTCTCTGAGTACTTCAACAATCATACTGCGATCGCCAACCCGCCTGCCAAGCGTGGTGATTACGGCAAAACCCCCCTTTTGGGGGAAGCCTATGTCCAGCAGTGGACGTCTTTCGGCTGAATGATGATGGTAACAAACTTGTCAGCACTATATTAACGTACTTTACTTTTAATTACAATATTCATTGTCTCAAAAAAACACGGGCTCTTTCTTGAAGTCCAAGCGAAAATTCCCGTACGTGTCCCCTCACTTCCCGCCACCTTATATCGAATATACCAGCACTATGCCTCCCTGATCGGCTCAGAGGGCGTGGAGTGCCCTCAGCACGTCTGAGGAGGAGGGTCGTATTGTGTCAAATGAAACATATGTAGCATCTCGAGTGTTACAAATGGGTACTTTCGGGTATATTGTTGATGATGGGGTGTCTTATTGTGTTGTAGTACAGAACCCTAATTTGGGACTCCTTTACTAGAAAATTACTGGGAACATTTACTTTGAAAGTTCCAAATCAAATTGCAATACTAGACTTAAATTGGTGTTCGCGCTAGAAACACGTTCTTAATCAAAATGGCCTATGTTATTATATGTGATGTGAAGAAGATCAGACAATTAAATTTAGTCTCGTGCATCTATTGGTCGTCGAACACTGATGGTATGAGTCCCGGGTAGCGTTGAAAAAAGCAGGAAAAATTCCAATTCCGTTGTTATTTTCAATGTTTCATTCGAAAGATTCAAGAAAATTTGCCAGTAAATATTTCATGTTTTTTTCCAATAAAACCGAAAAAAAAACCGAAGAATATGAAAGAAGCGGGAAACTTTTCATGTCTTTTTTTTCAAATACCTACGTACTTACTTATATTTAACTTCTATGCTTTATCTCTTTCCATAATAATACGTAGTACGTACCTACCTACTAATAAATTTCACATTTTTTTTTTTTTTTTCAACCTATATTGTCCCACTGCTGGGCAAAGGTCTCCCCATAGCCTTCCACTCATCTCTATGCATTGCCTTCTCTGGCCAATCTCCCATAAACGAATCTAAGTCATCACGCCAGCGTTTCCTAGGCCTCCCTCGGCGACGACGCCCGTCTTCCGGCACCCACTGTGTGGGTGTAAATTTCACATATTAAAATATATTTCAATTTCAATAAAATTTGTTTTTTGCAACTTTTCAAAACATCAACCGAAACATTCGAAAGAGTCCTGTTTATGTTCAACTTCTCTTAAATCATTGACTTTTGGGGAATGTGGTAGAACAAAAGTTGTTCATTATTGTGGGTCCTTTAACACCCTTTCAGATTAGTACCCGTTTCTGACTATAACCTTGTACACCCTGCTAGCCGGTGTCTTTCAATTTGCAAAATAAGATAATGATACTACCTGACGTAGATAATCGAACCTACCTTCAGGCGGATTTTTTGCTCGGCCCAAGAAAATCATTTTTTTTTCGATTTTTAAATATTTTTTGTTTATTTTTATTATTCGCGACTACTACTTATTGCATCGTATAAAAAGTAAGTTTAACAGACCGATTGTCAAATCCACTTTAAACTTTGTAGCTATACTGATTTGTAAGGAGATTAAAATGCAATCCTGTTTTAAAATCAGATTAATTTTAATACAAGCTTTTTCAATTATCTCCATTGAAATCAAGGCTGTACATGGTACCAAATCTTATCTCGTAGTGCATATTGCGAAATGAATTATAATAGCATTACAATAGGTACTACACAAATTGGACTATTGTCAAAAGGTTTTAGGCCAATATGAAGGCCGACCAATCACTACATATACCAATTTGTTAGGTCTTTTAAAGGCTTCAGTTGTTGCGATTTTAAGGTGATTTAGATGAATATCTGAAAGAAAGAAAATCTCGTGAGAGAGGAGCTCGTGGCTAAATAATTACAGCCGCATAGACCGATCTTCCGAGTTAATCCACGCTTGCCGAGGTTGGTCTGTGGATGGGTGACCATTTACCATAGCGAGTTTCCTCCGTGCCTCGGAAAGCACGTAAAGCCGTTGGTCCCGGCTGTCATTTGTAGATCTTTGACAGTCGTTACTGTTGGTCAGAAGCTAGAAAGTCTGACAACCAGTCTTACCAAGAGTATCGTATTACCCAGTTACTGGGTTGTGGAGGTCTGATAGGCAGTCGCTCCATGTAAAATACTGATATTCAGCTGCATCCGGTTCGACTGGAAGCCGACCCCAACATAGTTGGGAAAAGGCTAGGCAGATGATGATCTGAAAGAAAGAAAATGAATTTTATTCAGCCAGTGACACAATTGGTTTATTAGTTTTGTAGTTAGGCGTAGTACTTTAGTAACTGCTCATAGGGTTCGTTCCGGCCACATGCCGCTGAAGATTTTTGTGTATCTCATGAAAAAAGTGAGTTCACCAAACTGCGAGGTTTGCGGAAACATTGAGGATGAGCAACAACTTTTAGTGGAGTGTGTCAGGAATGAAACTACAAGGGATGAAATAATTAAGGAACTAAATATAAATAGGTTAGACAGGTGTATTTCATAAATTTCTAGCAAGACCTATGTCGCGTGAGGCTATGATGATTTATGCGCTAGTTAGTTTTTAAAGATATCATCTGCCTAGCCTTTTCCCAACTATGTTGGGGTCGGCTTCCAGTCGAACCGGATGCAGCTGAATATCAGTATTTTACATGGAGCGACTGCCTATCAGACCTCCACAACCCAGTAACTGGGTAATACGATACTCTTGGTAAGACTGGTTGTCAGACTTTCTGGCTTCTGACCAACAGTAACGACTGTCAAAGATCTACAAATGACAGCCGGGACCAACGGCTTTACGTGCTTTCCGAGGCACGGAGGAAACTCGCTATGGTAAATGGTCACCCATCCACAGACCAACCTCGGCAAGCGTGGCTTAACCCGGAAGATCGGTCTATGCGGCTGTAATTATTTAGCCACGAGCTCCTCGAGCTCCACGAGCTGTAGTTTTTAAAGATAGTATGGTGGTAAATTGTGATTAAGTACCTATGTATTTGGTTTTTTTTTGTATGATTTAGCCTAAGATTAGGTTTATGATGGAACTGACATGAACTGTGTTCAGAAGTTCCAAATAAACAAAGAAAAAAAGAACAGTATAAACAACAATAAATAAAAAAAAAACTTAAAGAATCAAACATACCTACATAATTTTATGCTGTCGAGCATGCCCATGCCGAAAGTGTCACCAACTCATCTCACATAAACACCAACTTATTTATTTCTTTTAACAATGGTTTCAATAGCGCAGCGGCAGAAAGTCAGTGTTCAGCACTTAGGGTCGCTAATTTGATTTCTGAAGCGAAACAAATAAAAAGTTTCATCTAAAGTTAAACAATATTGTACTTAATCTTTAGAGGTTAAAACGGGATATTTACCATGTTTATTATTTGATGTGAGTTTCCGATATTTCGGCACCGTTACAAGCGCCATGATCACGGATGAACTGAAGTAATTGCGGGTGGGTGGATGTTTATGAGCAGACGAAACGGTCTACCCTCTTTCTTGTTCGTTTTTTGCGTTCGACGCCACTACCTACTACGCCACTACTACGGGTTTCAACTGTCGAGGACCTGGACCCAGTGGTTCAATTGTGTAAAAACCGTAAAACTACTGAAAAAAGTTCGCGAGCGGATACAGTGAGTTTTGTGTGTCGGGAACAGAACCGAGTTGTGAGTGACATAAGTGACAGTGGTAACGGTGCCGAAATATCGGAAACTCACATTAAATAATAAACATGGTAAATATCCCGTTTTAACCTCTAAATATTGTGTTAGTGACCATGTCAGTTTAAAAACTTATAATATTGAACTTAATTTTAAAACTTTCAAAATGTAGAATCCTTAATTTTGTAAGTTTAATTAACAATAGGAGTTTTATTTGTCAGGTAATTTTAATCGTAGAATTTAATTAATAATAGTTCGACTAGGCCATGAATTCAATCCTACCTTGTTCAATTACAGTGTTATTTAGCCTTTAGCCCCTCTGTAATTCGTTGCCGATATAAACCATATAACAAAGTTTTCTATCATCCAAATCTAACCCTGTTTCTTCAGTCAACATAGTGTAACACAGCTCAAACTCCCTGACTCACAGACCGACCATTTGACTCACGAGTCACAACCCTCTCCTGCAACACCATTCAAACACTCCAAAAAATGTCTATTAACACTACATAAATCTCCCAACTCCGCCTCCTCTAACGATCATTAAACAAACTCAAGTATTAAATTAATTCGACGACGATGGTTCGACAAAGCGAGAATTTGCACTTGTCTAAAAAGGAACACGCGATAGTAACATTACTCTGTGTTGTGTAGATTAGATCCAAGATTGTGTTCTTAGAACATGTTCATTGTTTAGCTTGAATTTTAAGTTAGTAATTATCGGGTTAGGAGAATTTTGTGTTGGTAGGGGAAAAAATGTCGTCATTATGATGTTTTTCATATTTCGACGAGTTTATTGAGGTCCTTGACTAATGAACATGGATTAAACTTGTGATGATAACGTTCAAACAAAGAATGGGATTATATTAATAATCCACGGGACGGGCTAGAATACAAAACTTCCTCACCGCACGCTGGGAATAGCTCCACACCGATAATTCAGCCCCCATCAAGTTGTCTCCCCCCCCCCCCCCCCAAACCCCCGCCAGCAACGCCCTAAGCCGAGGTCTGAGTCCCACTAGGGGTCGCCCTTAGTGCTGTTGTTGCAGGTCGTCATGATGTTAGTGTAGTACAAGTAGTTACCTTAGGTTAAGTATTTTACTTCCCCCCCCCATTGGCTGGAGACCCTCCAGGTCTCGCCAAGAACTGCTTGGTTACGTAGAAGGTGTCCCCAAGGACCATCTAAACGAGAACAATAGAAAAAAAAGCAGGGAATGGACGCGTGTTGTAAGATTCAACAAAACCCAGCACGCTTGGTGGTAGGATCTATACAGTCCTCCTGGCTAGCTACCACCCTCACATTAAAGTCCAGCGCCAAGCAGTTTACTGTGTTCCGTCGTGTGTATGTGAGAGCCAGAGGGGTATAGGGGAATCTCTCTATATCTCTGTTACTTGGATTCGTGTGCTCCATCTTAGACCTTGTCTGCGCTTACCATTAGGTGTGACAAGGGTAAAAGGAGATGAAGGCAAAAAAAAAACTAGTCAGTTGTCAATTCTCATGCCAATTGCTATGATTGGTATTTAGTATTTTGGTTAACCAATCGATTTAATTGCGACCAAAGCCGGTTCGATTAAGTTGATTAAGCTTTCAGAATTCGAAGGTTAGTCTAGCCATGCAGAACCTAGCTTCAGTCAAAGCCCAAAAAAAAGAGGAAAAAAAATCTAATCAAATCAAATCCATGCGAAATGCTGTGATTGGTATTTAGTATTTTAGTTAACCAATCGATTTAATTGCGACCAAAGCCAGATCTATTCACTTCATTAGGTTTTCAGAACTCGAAAGGTAGTCTGTCCATGCAGAACCTTGCCTCAGTCAAAGCTGAAGAAAAATGGGCAAAACTCCTAAAAATTAAAAAAAGAAACTTCTGCCAAAAAGCTACTTTTCCCAACTATGTTGGGGTCAGCTTCCAGTCTAAACAGATGCGGCTGAATACCAGTATTTTACACGGAGCGACTGCCATCAGACCTCCGCAACCCAGTTACTGAGCAATGCCGATATCCTAAGATTAAACCAGTTATCAGACTTTCGGGCTTCTGACTACCCGTAACGACTGTACGTATTCGTATAACACCCTGGACCGACAGTTGACCGAGTCTTGATGTGTAACGAATGGACACCCATACATAGATTGACCGCGGCAAGCGCAGCTTAACCTTGGAAATATGATTGGCGCGGTTGCTAATTAGCCACAAGCCCCTCTCGTTTAGGTAAAAATATCGTAACATTATTTGAAATAGATACAGAACATACAGTATGTTAATTAATGAAGGGCGTTCCTGTTAACTCGCAATAGTATAGCGTCCATACATTCTAAACAAATAACTTAAAAAAAAAAGTAAAAACCGACTTCAAAAAAACTAAAAAGAGTAAAATAATTACCATTTTGAAGTCGGTTAAAAAAAATATTACAAAACAAAAATTCGCGAAAAAAAAACAGCAGTTCCCTACATTTATGTTCGCTTAACACGTCAAAATGTAGGGAACGGCTGTTTTATTTTCGAGAATTTTTGCTTTTTTATATTTTATTTGCATGTATGGATGCTATACTATTGCGGATTAACGGGAACGCCCTTTGTTAATTAAAATACTGTAATATTTCTAATTCCTTGCGACTACAACTTTACAAAAAAATCTCTGATTACAAATTACTCTGTGCAAACTAACTGGACGCCTAAAATAGGCGGTTGACGTGTTGCGACCGCGACATTTGCGACTATAAATCGCAGTCGCGCTCCGTCGTTCATTATTTATACGATTCCGTCGTTTTATTTATTGCCTTTCAGATGTTTTGTGTTTGTTATATTGGAAGATTAGGATTGATATGTCTAGCTTACACAATAATGAGTTGCGATTTTGATTCTGATTTTCATTTTTGTTTGATTTTGGCAAGCTTGGGCAAGGGATAGGTCCGACGGGTGAAGTCTTTGTGGTGGTCCATACATAAAATCCTAACTAATGTTATAAATGCGAGTTAGAGTCAAAGTATTTATTTCAATTAGAACATTTACAGGAACTTTTGAATACTCAAAAAACCTAATATTCATATGGAGAAGAACGGGTAATAAACTCCATGGTTACTCTTTTTCATCAAACAAAAAGTTGGTTACATTGTGAATAAGAAAATAAATGTGAGAACAATGTAATGCTAACAAGAGTACCTACAATTAATTTGCCATGGCAAAATAATAGATGACCAGTCCCAACTGACCGCGCTCATTCACGAACATGACGCATTTATCAGCATCGCTCAGCTCAACCATTTCGTAGGGCACCGAATGACCCAACACACACCACTATCAGCAGGACATTTGAGTGAGCATGGCATACTATAACTGCCAGACACCAAGTAAAGTTTTTTACACAAAGTTTTAACAAGCAGTTACTCTACCTGTTGGAACGTAACATAATCAAACAACATATCTAGGATCTGGGATACATTGACTTTTTTCATATCCCAGCTATCAAATAGAATAAAAATGCTATGTACCTAAATGTTAATAAAGTATTCAGGATTGTTTAATAGAGGATGTAAGGAAATATTGTTGATGGGGCATGTGGCTAATACTTTGACATTTATTTACAAATTTATCTTGACATTATCATTTAATTAATACATGACAATACATTTCTTGACATTAAAATTTTTAATTATCATAGTGACACTATTATTGGATACAATTTTATTATGTTTCATTGTTATTTGCCACGGTGAAATTACAAAAATTGTGATATTAGTTGCAAATTATTTTTGCAAGTAGGTAATTGTGTAACGAATGTAGGTACCTAATAAAGCTTGTAATTTGCATGCCTCAAGGCGTAATATGGTTGAAACTATACTCGATTTCTAACAACTTAATGTAATAAATGTTTTTAAACTTTCGCGATTTGTACACATTATAAAAATACAGATTCGGGTCTAGTCTTTTGAAATGGAAACAGACAGGTCGTTAGCTTTTCTCGATGTACAGGTAAAGGTGAGACATGATGGTACCCTAGGACACACTGTATACCGAAAACCGACACACACAGACAGGTACCTTAATGCCCATTCACACCACCATCCGCGTCACCTTCAATCCGTTGTTACCTCACTGACGAACAGAGCATACGATCTGTGCGACGCTGAACATTTAGACAGGGAGCTCGCCCATGTTCAGGAGGTATTGAAGACAAACGGATACAGTGGGTACCTACGACGCCCGAAGAGGAAAGATAAAAAACCGGGGGTAAGCAGAGTGCCAGCTTTCATGCCATATTTAAAAGGAGTGACGGATAAAATTGGTACAGTACTACAGAAATACGCCATTAAGACTGTATATAGTCCTCTCTCCAAGGTATCAAGGCAACTGCGTACTCCAAAGGATGTTATTCCTCTTCAGACACCTGGCGTATACAAGATTGACTGCAGTTGCGGTAGTTCTTATATCGGGCAGACCAAAAGAACAATAGCAGAACGGGTCAAGGAACATATCGCCGCAGTCAAAAACCGCCAGATCAATAAGTCCGCAATAGCCGAGCACCTTCTGGAGTCCGGTTCCAATCACTGGATAGAACTACACTGTCCAAAAATCCTCTCCACCGATCGTCACTATTATCCCAGAATCGTACGTGAAGCGATTGAAATTAAGAAGTACAAGAATTTCAATCGGGAAGATGGATATAAATTGTCAACATCGTGGAATCCGGTCATCAGCAAGTGTTATCGTAGACGGGACGGTTTAGGCGAGTGTAAAGACGTCGTTAGTGTAGTGTGTCGAAGTACCGACGATAACTTAATAAAATAAAATAAAAATCAAGTTCGAGTGAGGGTAGATGACAATACTTTTGCTTCACGAAGATGACAACTGCTCCGCAACTTCAGTCTACCCGTGACCACGGCCGGTGTAATTCGGCCGAAACGTCGGGATAAAAAAGGTATTTAGTGCCTTTTAAGTTTCTACGCGACTAGACCCGAATCTGTATTTTTATAACTTAATGTAATTACCCATATTAGCAAATAAATTAATTTGAATTTGAAAAATCGTTGGGGCTTACGCGAACGCCTGTCTACCGACCTTCGACTTTGTTCTAATTTTCTTGATAAACTGTGTGAGGAACAGTAAAATAAAAATACATACGTTGCTAAGGTTTGAATAAGTAATAAAATATTTGCAATTTAAAAAAATATTTACAGAATTCGAGGAAAGAGGGTGAGTGAACATAAAACGACACGGTCATCACGTGATCGCGCGCGTTTGCTATTGGCTCAGGATCGTGACGTAATCTTCAGACGCCACAGATTGTACACAGTGACTACAGATAGCATAATGATCCCGTCTGTCAACTGTTCCAAACAAAGACATAAACCAGTATACCTAGTACAATAGTTGTAATTCCCAATTCAACAACATCATGAGCGCAACCAAAACGCAAACTTCGAAACCGCTAGTACCAATCGAAGTCACTCTTCACAAACCGCGTCAAATCTGTTATGCGGAACTCTATTCACGTATAATTGAGTTCCATACAGTTAACTAATAGTTATCAGTGAATATTGTAGCTAAATGCAGTAATTGATATGTTAACTGAGTTCAAACTACGAAACACGTGAAGTTTTTTGACAGCGATAGATTTGGGTTAGCGAGCAAACAGAAAAGGAGTGAGTCAACCATCACAGTCGTTGAGTTAGAAACCGCTTTGCAATATTGTATGAAAACAAGTGTTTTTCACGAGTAGTAGACCTGGGAAAATCCTCATGGATGCCCTTCGCCCCGGGAAGACTTACCGGCTAAAAACCCACTGTGTTCCTTCTCCTGACCCTTGGCCGGGGTCGCGGGATTTGCAGCTGCATGCACCGCGACCCCGGCAGGCTTCGATCCGCCAGCCTCTGGTGGATCTTTCCTCTCTATCGTGGTGCCTGGCCCCACGTCCTCCTGAGAGGCGCGCACGGAACACCGCGCGCCGCCTTCTCGGGCCTGTTACTGATCGAGCGACGGGTCCTCTAACCCGCCGCCCGCAGGCCACACACTACGGTGACCGGAGATAGTCGCGCGCCCTTCGGCGCCTGGTGCGTCTGGCGCGGGAAGGCAGAGTGGCAGCTGCCTCTCTCTCCCTCTCCGCTCCCTCTTTGGTCGCCATCACCTCCTCGCAAAACAAGTGTCAATTTCAACTTTTCGGACGGGCAAAAACACATCGGTAGTAGGGACAACTGTCAAATCGTGATATCATTCATACTTAGTTCAGGCCCCGAAATAATCGTATGTCCGTAGGCGATAGGGAGTAGGAAACGCTTGTAACTAAGGCCGAAACAACGGACTTCGTGCTTAGAGAGTAGACCTCCCTTTTTTTTTTATCGTTGGAAAATCCTCATGGATACCCTTCGCCTGGGGAAGGCGAAAGGTTATGCCGGACTCTTACCGGCTAAAAACCCACGGTGTTCCTACTCCTGACTCTTGGCCGGGGTCACGGGATTCGCAGCTGCATGCACCGCAACCCCGGCAGGCCTCGGTCCGCCAGCCCCTGGCGGACCTCTCCTTCTGTGGGGCCTTGCCCCACGTCCTCCTGAGAGGCGCGCACGGAACACATGCGCGCCGCCTTCTCGGGCCTGTTACTGGTCGGGCGACGGGTCCCCTAACCCGTCGCCCGCAGGCCATACACTAGGGTGGCCGGAGATCGTCGCGCGCCCTCCGGCGGCGCCCGGTGCGTCTGGCGCGGGAAGGGAGAGTGGCCGTCGCCTCTCTCTCCCTCTCCGCTCCCTCCTTGGTCGCCATCACCACCTCGCAAAAGGAGGTGACGGCTTCCCACGCACTCTCGCTCCCGACCATGGACAGAACCACGGCCGGAAGCGAGAGGTCACCACCGATCGCCGCGACTAGTTCACGGCGCTGCGTCGCCCACGCACGGCACTCCTGCAACGTGTGCAGCGCCGTGTCTTCCGGGCAGTCGACGCAGTGGTGACATCCGGGCGTCTGCTCCCGGCCTATGCGACACAGGTACTTCCCGAAACATCCATGTCCCGAAAGCACCTGCGTCAGCCGGAAGCTGAGGGAGCCATGCCGCCTCTCCAGCCACTCCTCCATAACGGGTCTTACCGCCGCTATTGCGGCGTGCCCAGACAGTAGACCCCCTGTAACGACTATCATAGATATTCGTGTGACACCCGGGATCTCGATGTATAATGAATGGCCACCCATCTGCGGCAAGCACAGCTTAACCTTACAAATCCGCGCAGCTGTTCCAAACCACGAGTAAAAAACAAAAAAATCTTTTCCTAGGTATATTATTTCCCCGTAATATGAAGACATATATCAGAACAAAACTGTACCGATTACAATCTATATTTATTTTATATATTTTACACCATTCAGAGAACGGCGAGTTTATTCGGAACAAATGTACCCTATAAGTTAAAAGCACAATAACAAGTAGTCCCCGTTTCTTTATTTACGAGAAAACCCGATACAACACTAGTACGGGATATTTTTATTTATTTTAAACGCGTGAATAATGTTCGCAGTATCAGCACGTGAAACTGCGATAGAGATGCGACGTTGGTTTTCGAGTTTTATTTCTGAACTCGAAAACACGTCAATTGACTCTCTGTGTTTTTTTATTTATAATAGGGTCCGCTCTTAGCCTCGATCTTGCCTGATGGAAACAGATGAGGTCTACGAAGAACTGGCTTTTGATGATTGACTGACTCTTTTAATGTATCTAACAATGATGAACGACGGGCTGGTATGATGACTTATTTGTTGATACGACGCAACATACAAGTCTCTCATTATTCCTAACGTTATTCTGGTCTAAGCTTTTACTAATAGCGTCGGTGAGTGAGGGGTGCAGTGCGGGTGTGGCGCCCGTGGCTGTCGAAATATGTATGCATTTATATGAGACAATGAAAACCGAACGCGGCGCAGTGCGGCGAACATTGTACTCCGGCGGTGTCTGCTCCTTAACCTGATCAGCAGTCAGATTTTTGAGTCACATATCAGCCTTTACAATATCTAATATCATTTCTTTGACTCGCCGTATTCCTGTTGGATGGCTGTAATAAAACACGTCTGAAATACTCCGCACATCTCGCGCATCAGTAATAAAATCTGTGAATAATAGACTGGGAAGATGGTTTCTAAACCAAACTAGTAAAATCGATAAAACAACATCGAATAATTTCGGAATCGTTCGAATAAAACTTGGAACTTCGTCACAGCACTAGTTGTAAATTGCTTACCGATGTTTCAGACCGTACCGATATTTGTTACGACTACTGTTTAAACGTATTCCCTGGTTTTGGCTGCGGTTCTACGGTTTTCAGCCCTGAAGGTTTGATAATTAGAGGTTGTTTATATCCCTTCACTTTGTTAGTGGGTTAGCAGGAGGTGTGCTAATGTTGATTGATTTATTATTGAAATGGCACGGAATTGTGTAACCTTTTTTCACCTAATGGGAAGCGCAGACGGGGTCTAAAATGGAGCTCACGAATCCAGGTAACAGAGATAGAGAGGGATTCCGTATACCCCTCTGGCTCTCACATACATACAAAGGAACACAGTAGACTGCTAGGCGCCGGACTTTAATGTGAGGGTGGTAGCTAGCCAGGCGGACCGTATGGATCCTACTATCAAGCGTGCTGGGTTTTGTTGAATATTACAACATGCGTCTATTCCCAGCGTGCTAATGTTTCTGGACGATGACGCATGTTAAAGCATGGAAACGCATGACAGTCAGACATAACACGAACAATCGTAAATACTTGATGAAGGGACGCGCATTGACCATCAGGAACTTACGTGATGTTCACCCAAAAATCTTATCCATAAAAAATCGAAGAAAATCACTCAAATAATTACCACGTTTTACGTTTACCGCGCAATTTCTAACGAATCCCATTCACTAGCTATTGACAGAGTCGAGAGAACAATAAAGCATGCCATTCACAGCGCTGCCAAGTTACGAAAGTGGGACTGTCGCACATCACGCCTCTTGTTTATGGTGCCGTTTTGATGTGAATTATTGTTATGTTATGCCATTAAAGTTGGTATTACTATGAATTGGTGTAACTATATAAGGTTGTCTGTGTTTGTGTAATGGCATTCGGACTTCCGATCATATGTATTATGAGTTTAAATTGTACAATGTTTTATTTTGTTTTTGTCGCACAAAGTTTGTTCGATTCGCGATTTCGCCGCGTGATAAGCTGATTATGAGTTCCAAACTAGTCCAGCTAAGAACCATGCTTGTAAATAAAACACGTAAATAATCATAACCAACGGGTCCCACGAAAATTATAATACAACAAATAGTTTTGTATCATGTAAACTTGGACAAATTATTAGCATCTCGAATTTATGCCTTAAAGTAATCCAATAAAGCCTCGAATTCACTTGGCAACAATTACAACATGTAGCAACATGATGAGCGACGTGCAACAAACTCATGCGAACTAATTCTTTCAGCGTCACGTTCTGCGTCATCTGGCAATGTTGCCGAACATTTTGAGCGTCACAGGTTCGCGTCAAGTGTTGCCTAATAAATACAAGGCTTATGCGAATCTCTTATCAAACAATAGTCTTATTGAGTGTGAAGACCGAGGTTAGAGTGTCGATTTTTGAATTTTACTTATTAATTGTGAGTACACAACGCATTGAAAGACGACGCTTGCAAAATGCGCTTATTTCTAACACAAAGAAAAATCGCCACGATTAATCGGCGCATGAATAGCGCACCTTAGCTCAAGAAGACTCCTAAGTCTCAGGTAGAAGGCTCCACGTTCCCACTTCAGCTGTAATCCGATCTTTCAAGTAGACAGCCACTGGACCGTATAAGTTTCAGTCGCTGAAAATTCCTGAAGAAATCCTTTTTTGTCTTATTCGTTTGCGAGTATGTTCAATTAGAACTGGTTTTTTAATGAAGATCTAGTATTCTTTGTTTTCAATATTGTATTGTTCGTTTTAGTTTTCCTGTTTCTTTGTTTTTAAATCGATACGAGCTTTCGTCGTTTGTTTGTTGTCGATTATAAAGTTAAGATTATTCTTTGTTCACCACAAGTCCGAGACGGGCTGCAAACTGCAGACTGCAATCGCAGACCGCAAGTCGCCATCGGAATAGCGTCTTTAAGGTGTGCACTTTAAAGGTGCTATTCCGACAGCGACTGCAAAACTGCAACCGCAGATCGCATACCTTTAAGGTACAAGTCCGAGACGGGCTGCAGACCGCAAACTGCAAAAGTAGTATCGCTTGCGGTGCGATCTGCGGCTGCGATCTGCGGTTGCAGTTTTGCAGTCGCTGTCGGAATAGCACCATTAAAGTTACCTTAAAGACGCTATTCCGATGGCGATGCGGTTGCAGTTTGCAGCCCGTCTCGGTCTTGTACCTTTAAGTAGCTACGAACCGAGATTGCCATTTAATAGATGAAGTCGACGAATATTGTCAATTCATCATCTGCCTAGCCTTTTCCCAACTATGTTGGGGTCGGCTTCCAGTCGAACCAGATGCAGCTGAATATCAGTATTTTACATGGAGCGACTGCCTATCAGACCTCCACAACCCAGTAACTGGGTAATACGATACTCTTGGTAAGACTGGTTGTCAGACTTCCTGGCTTCTGACCAACAGTAACGACTGTCAAAGATCTACAAATGACAGCCGGGACCAACGGCTTTACGTGCCTTCCGAGGCACGGAGGAAACTCGCTATGGTAAATGGTCACCCATCCACAGACCAACCTCGGCAAGCGTGGCTTAACCCGGAAGATCGGTCTATGCGGCTGTAATTATTTAGCCACGAGCTCCTCTCGACGAATATTGTCAATTCTTATGAGTAAATGCAAGAACGTATTACCGTAAACAAAATGTTATGCCGTATATTTGCAGGCCTGCGTCTGTAGACAAATGGCAATCGACGATCGCCAGAGAATAAATACGCCAATTAAATGTATGGAGATGACATAACAGACCGCTTGTCCGGTCGAAAGCTTAAGTCAATCCAGTACATCGCATTGTCGTTTCTAGGGGCTTACTCCCTAAGTCCGTCAATGAAGTTAGTCGCCCGTCCGAAAGTAGCTCGAAACGTAGGAGTGAACAAAACAAGTGTCAAGGTAAAATTTTCGGACGGGCAAAAACACGTCAGTAGTAGGGACAACTATCAAATTGTGTTGTCATTCATTCTTAGTTCGGACCCCGAAATAATCGTATGTTCGTAGGTGATAGGGAGTAGGAAACGCTCGTAACTAAGGCCGAAACCATGGACTTCGTGCTTAGGGAGTAGACCCCCTATTCTCTAGCGATCATCGATTGCAATTTGTCTACAGACGCAGACCAGAGAGCTAATTCTACTAACGGAAACGTTAATAAATCGAAACCGAACAGAATCCAAACCGTAAAGATAGTAGGTATTCGTTCACGAAAACATTCAACATTTTTAATTTTGTTTTTGTTGTCAAACATTTCAACAGTTTCGTTTACGAAAACTGACTGACAGCCGTTGTACGAAACACAGCCGTGTTTTGCTTGCGGTTTTGCAACAATTTTGTTAGTTGAGTGACTCCGTTGAATTTACAGTGAATACTAAAGCCCGCAATCCTGGCCATGGCTCCTCGGTGTATATAACCCTCTGCCTTTACCAGGGTGAGGGCCCCCATGTCCCCACGCGTCTATTCCCCAAACGGCTGAGCAGATGTATATATACATCCTCATTTCACCGTTATATTTAAGTCCCATGTAATAGGGGGCGAGCCTATTGCCATCAACCGGGCACAAACCCAAACTCCGGGCTGCTAATTAATCCGCCAGTTAGAGTTTTGAAAAATAATGGACACGTATTTTTTCTTTTGTTAATTCTATGAATATTTGGAAAGTAAAACGCATCAAAACTGTAGAGTGCTTGTGACGTCAGAAGCAAGTAGAAATTGTGCTTGCTTGTGACGTTTTGCCAACTTTAAAAGTGTCGTATCTTCGTCAATTTTGGTTTACGTAACAAAAGAAAAAATACGGGTCAAATATTTTTTGATAATCTAACTGACGGACTAATTTTTTTTTTCAGTCAAATACCCTATTTGCCCGACCTAGGAATCGAAACCCAGGACCTCACGCTCAGGAGTCGCGTTTGCGACCACTAGACCAACGAAACAGTAAATATTTTTGGCATAGTCGGAAAATTCATATCTGCTTTGAAATACCGCTATTGTTCGAAGTTCCTTGCGCTCTCCTTTATACGTATTTTGGAGTAACAAAAGCGGAATGCCCAAGGTAACGATCGAGCCAGTTCAAATCTTGCCCGGTCTAAATACTGTAGTGCCCGACTCGTGTACAGCACTAGAGCTCCATCTGAAATAGTTTATCTAGCAACGTACCTACTACTAGGGATGAAACGATACCACTGAGGTATCGATACTTTTACTCGATACCGTATCGGGCGTAGAGTACCTATCGATACCTACTCGGTATCGAATGAAAAGTATCGATACCTACTTACTCGTATCGGTCAATTTATTCGTAGAATTATAGACAAATAAAAACAGCAGTAAGTACTGATATTATGATAATCGATAAAACAAGAAAGACTCGGAAATAAAGTCGGTTTTTAATGTACTCCCCAAAAATAATATTTGTTCAAGATGTTTGCTTATTAAACGATTCTTTAATGCAATTACTGTCGCACCAGCTTTGAAAAACAATCCCTCAGAAGTACCTAAGTAATAAATATTAATGTTCTACCGACTAGACTAATAATCAGGACAAAAGTACTCGTATCGCTACCGAGTACCGATACGAGTACTTTTGACCGATACCTACTTGGTACTCGGTTCCAAAGTATCGATACCAAAAGTACTTGGTATCGAAAGAAAAGTATCGTGTATGTACTCGTATTTACTCGTATCGTTTCATCCCTACCTACTACTGCCATAACTATTTCTGTGGCCAAGCAGCGTTGCTGTTCGGTTTGAAGGGTGCCGGTGAAATTAAAGGCACACGAGACTTTCCAACTGTATCCCTAAAGGTACAATTCCGTGCATAGCGGCCGATCGCAGCCGCGCGCGGCTAATACGTCAATAGTCATCATCTGCCTAGCCTTTTCCCAACTATGTTGGGGTCGGCTTCCAGTCGAACCGGATGCAGCTGAATATCAGTATTTTACATGGAGCGACTGCCTATCAGACCTCCACAACCCAGTAACTGGGTAATACGATACTCTTGGTAAGACTGGTTGTCAGACTTCCTGGCTTCTGACCAACAACGACTGTCAAAGATCTACAAATGACAGCCGGGACCAACGGCTTTACGTGCTTTCCGAGGCACGGAGGAAACTCGCTATGGTAAATGGTCACCCATCCACAGACCAACCTCGGCAAGCGTGGCTTAACCCGGAAGATCGGTCTATGCGGCTGTAATTATTTAGCCACGAACTCCTCCAATCTAATACGTCAATAGTCGTGACTATAATATTATATACTGACTAATCTGTCGTTAGCCGCACGCGTCTGTCGCAGACTTCGGAAGCGGTGTCATACATTTTCATACTCTGACGCATCGGCCGCGCGCGGCTGCCACACGTGATAGATCGCGCGCGGCTGCGATCGGCTTCGATGCACGGAATTGTACCTTTAGGTTGGCAGCGTCAGCAATTCTTTTGGTGTTGTAGGTGTATACAGGCGGTGGTAACCACTTTCCATGTGGTAGGCTCTCGGCCTTATGGCAGCCAATTACATATAAGCTTGGCTGGAAAGATTAAAACACACATGCGGGTCTGAAAAATAGCATAATGTCCGACTAATTTGCCAGACTATTATCCGATCACGGTTACCAGAAGTATTGATGCTAGTCTCGTGGCTAATTAACAACCGAGCGGATCATATATCGGGTGTAAAAAGATCCTTAACGATAACGAAAACCACACATTGTACCCATCATTGGGATCATTTTTTTCTACCAGACCATACCTGGGAAACCATTGGTTTCGGAGATATTGAAGGTCAAAGTAGACATTTTTTTTTAGTTTTTTCCAAAAACGTATTCTAAGTAATAATACTAAACTTTCTTACAAACAACCTTATCAAAATTTTCAATTTTTCTTCACAAGTTACGCATTTGAAGTTGCAAAAACGCTACGAATATCAAACGCACACAACCGCCTTGGCTCAGCTGTGTGGCCGCTGCACGCATGCAAACGCGCGGCATCGCCACAACCCCACATTGCGCGCTACAAAAAAAAAGCGATTTTTTTAATGCCAAAAAATAAAAGTCGTTTCCCAGCAATTATTTTTGGTCAATGTAGTTTAGTTTGATGTACAGAGTGCTTTTTTTAGTATATACGAAAATCGAGACACCTCAACAAGATTTTCATCAGAACTGCCTGAATATGTGTTTTTTTTTAATAAATCTCCAAGTTACACCTTAGTTTATGTCGCGTTAAGTTCCCTAAAAAAGTGTGAAATGCCTGAGATGTGCTATGCTGGGGTTGTCTAATACACGGAAACTGACCGAGAAGACCGTCTCAAGCCTCAACTTATCTATTCCCGTCAACTGTAATGAGTAGAAAACTACTGAAACAAAATTGAAATTTATGAAAAAAAAACACATGCAAAGCCGGGGTGGGTCGCTAGTCTCAAATAAAAATAAAGACGGGCTTTAAAAAAAATAATACACATGTTAAAAATGGCTGAAGTCGATTCAGTAGCCGATCCCCAACAAACTTCTTTCAGGATTTGCGTTTGTCATGTTACACTTTGTTATTGTTATTTGTATATTCCTATCTCAGTTAACTCGAGTAGTTAGCCTTTATAAAATGTGTACCCAAGCGTGAAATATGCACAAGAACAACGGTTAGTTAAAGCATTTAACTTTGTATATTCACCTTTGCAAATAGCAGGTTCGTCTTTTCATTAACAGAATATGTACCTGAAATTCCCTGTGTAGGTATATATACTGAAAGTGTTGGATATATACAGTTAGAGATGGTATATACTGCATTGTAGATGTTTAGGGTTGCTAGTATGTTGCGGAATTTGTTCGATAGAGTTACCGCGGCCCTGGAACGCATAGGGCATTAGGAGGAACACGGATGGGTTTTAGTCAGCAAGAGTCTGACACTCCCTTCTGCTCCGCCCAGAGCGGACGAAGTGATTATCTTAAAGATCACGACAAAAGAAGATTTAAAAAAAAGGATATATATACTAGCATATTCTATTTATGGAACCTGGGAAGGATGGCGGTAAAATTCACAACGATAATTCAGCCCTTATCAAGCTGTCTCCCCCCCAACCCCAGTCCGAGTGCCACTAGGGGTCGCCCTTAGTGTTG
Organism: Amphipyra tragopoginis; assembly: GCA_905220435.1. Taxonomy (NCBI): domain Eukaryota; kingdom Metazoa; phylum Arthropoda; class Insecta; order Lepidoptera; family Noctuidae; genus Amphipyra; species Amphipyra tragopoginis. The sequence continues at coordinate 5,575,430 of HG992017.1, forward strand.
TTGTTGCAGGTAGTCATGATGTTAATGTAGTATAAGTAGTTAGCTTAGATTAAGTATTTTACTCTCCCACCGTTGGCTGAAGACCCTTCAGGTTTCGCCAATAACTACCCGGTTACGTAGAAGAAGGCTGCATGTTGAAGAAAGAAATGGTTTTTCCAAGCGTTTAGGGGTTAATTATGGCCAGATATCGTTTTGCCAAATTTTTGAAAAGAATTTGTTTTATTTAAGTGGTAGTGGTTTGGTTTCTTCTTTACATTTGGACAAAACACATTGTGTAGAAACTAAAACAAGTAATTTACTAGTAACAAAAGAAGTTGACGTAGATAAAGTACAGAATAATATAAATAGAACAACTACCTAGCTCCAAATACCTAGACAAATGTGCTCAGTGCATGTGAAACTGAGCTTTAGTGTTAAGTGAGAGAGTTCTCATTTCGCTGTGCGTTCGCGCTCTTATTACATTTCAGTTCGGTTTCTCAGTAACATTCGGTTCGCTTTTCTTTTGTTTTGACTCCGGAGGCAAAGCGGCGCATAGGCATATTAATATAATCAATAATAATATTAACCGCGGAGTGACAGAGGCTGGCGTAGAGTTGAAAATATCAGTATCTTTCAGCAAAGATGGTTCTAAGAATATTGACCGGGAAAAATAAAAATAATACACTATTTTGATAAGACATATTGTGATTAGATTCAATTCACTAAAGTACACAAAAAAGGACTGATCACCGAAGGCATTATAAATGGGAGTGGGCGGGTTATTCTCTAGAATCTATCCAGACATGTGGGCAATGACCGTTAGCTTGTGGGTAGTTTCGGACAGACAGTTTTTTAAAGACTTCTACTAGAGAAAGTAATAGAAAAAGAATTGGTTGGTTTGATCAGCTGTAGATTAAAAAAATACCGGCTAAGTGCGAGTCGGACTCGCGCACGAAGGGTTCCGTACCATTATCTGTTCTGTTTTTTAGTATTTGTTGTTATAGCGGCAACAAAAATACATCATCTGTGAAAATTTCAACTGTCCTAACTATCACGGTTCATGAAATACAGCCTGGTGACAGACGGACAAACGGACGGACAGCGGAGTCTTAGTAATAGGGTCCCGTATTACCCTTTGGATACGGAACCCTAAAAAGAAAAGTTTTACATGAAAATACATCAGATATTTACAATTCAAGGTCATGTTAAGTGAATGGCGATTAACAAAAGGAATTTATAAGGTGGACAACAGTGGAAATGCCGGTAGGGGACTCCATAGAAAGACATAGATCGATGTTATTGGTGATGCTCCTCAAAAAGGACAGGTGCGCAGTACTCTCAACTGGCGTGCGTGCATGACAAGATGTATGAACGTTGAGGAAACGAAAGGAGTAAGGATCGTAGCATGCGGCGTTCTATACTTTCTGCATACTTAGAACTTTACTTACTATAGGAACCAAGATTTGCTCTTATAGTAATTAATGCTAAAGTATCGAATTTTGCCGTCGAGTCTGTATAGAATTATAACTATTTCAACAGACCAACATGTACCTCTCTCGTTTTATAAATTCATACTAGAGTATTTCACCGAAAGTTTCAGGCAATTGTCGAATTGTATGCTTAATTTAACACAAGCCATACTTTACACGAGTGCAGGTCTGTGAAAAATGTCTGTGCATTTGAGAACAGGGATAGGACAATGTAGAAAATAGTTCAGAAGGACCATTACCATTCTGCCCCTTTTTCAACTGTTTTGGGATCAACAGTTTTATTTTTTTTTGCTTTTTGGGAATCCTTATGGATGTCCTCCACCCTTGGGTGGGCGAAGGGGTCTGTCAGACTCTTATTGACTAATACTACCCCGGTATGCCCTCTCGCACTTAGATCGAGGGCCGCGGGAACAATACATTCGTCCATAGTCCTCGACTGGTGTTGGCCCGCCTCTGCAGGCCCCAACCGCGTGTGGAATAAGGTGTTGGACTCCCCCAATGACATCTAAGATTGACGCGCGTGGAAAACTACTTACCGCCTCCTCGGGTCTATTTGGATGGGGAGCGGCGAAAGTCCCAAAGTCCGCCATCCCCGAACCCGTTTTGTCGACTCCTAATCCAACCCAATGCGAATGATAGCTTGGTGGTTGAACTGCCTTTTATTTAGGAGAGTCTGAGTTCCATTCTGACGCCTCTTACTTTTCGATTTCATGTGCGTATCAGAATTTGCTTATCACTTGCGTTAACGGCGAAGGGAAAACATCGTGAGGAAACCAGCAAACATGAGAGGGAAGCTAAAAAAGAGGATGCGTTTAAAAAAAATATTGGCAATCATTCCGACGGCCCCTACTGCCGCCTATATACACCTACAACACCGAATAAAAGTTGGAAAGTCTTATGTGCCTGTAATTTCACTGGCACCCATACATACCATTCAAACCGGACCATTGCAGTGCTGCTTCGCAGCAGAAATATGTATGGAGAGTACTTGTCCCGGACGAACTCTCACAACGAGCTCTACTACTCTTAAGGCTGACCTCCACTAGGCTCGCCGAGTCGAGTCGAATAGAATCGCAATAATTCGCCTCCTATACATTAACTATAAAACTACGTTGATCAGCGACGCACCGAGATGCGCCGAGTCACATCACTCGCGCGCATCGCTTGTCACGCGAATTTCTGTTTTGACGATTTGCTATTACTGACTAATTCGCCTCGATTCGTCTTTACATGGAACAAATGCGACTCGATTTGACGCGTTTCTGTTGTCGTCGACGTCAGTCTTTACAAGCTCTTGTTACAAGTGGTCCTTCCACACTTTCCTATTACGTGGCAAAGACAAGCTAAAACATGTCTCTGTGAATACTTTACGTATCTAGTCGAAATGGGTGTAAGTTTGAACATGTCTGTGTGTTTGGGTTTAAAGACAGACAATGACTCGCTTTGTACCTGGGAGTTTTAGCTATAAATCGTTCGTTGATATTTTGACAACCCTGTTTGAAGAGTGTTTTGAATTTAAAAAGTAGAGAGATCTGTATAAGTTTCTGTCGACATATTTCTGCATGTTGTTCAACGGGTATACCGCGTTTTCATTATCCGTGCAGCATGCTCGCAAGCTGAAAGTAACAAGTAGTTTGCGTAATCGAAACATTAAGTTGCATGCATGTTGCCATTACGTTTCATTGAATTCCGACTTGCATGCGGGTGTGCCGCCATGGACCTGCGTATAAGCTACTTGCTTGGTGAAAACGCGGCTTTACGCATTCTTGTTAGTTCTTCCCTTGTGGCTCTTTATCTAAATATAGTATCGTGGGTCCCTCTTGGTTTTGCAGATTTCCCCACGATGTATTCCTTCACTGTTAATACAAGTGATGATCAAATTCTGACCCGCGCATGAATTCGAAAACTCAGAGGTGCGTGCTGGGTTTGAATTCAGACGCTCCTGTATTGAAAGCAAGCATTAGGCTATCGCATTATACTTAGCAAATATAAATTTCACCTGCGACTATGCCTATAAGGTGCTCAAGGGTTAGAGCACACTTACGACGCAGAGCTGTTCACTGGTCGCAAGGTACACCGAAAACCGGACGTCGAAGGTTTGAATCGAAACGAACAAACAACAAACATCTAACTTATAAATACGATCAAAGTATTGTCAAACAACGAACTACTAGATGTCAATTTACATTTGAGAGTACGGTGAAAGAATGACAAAATGTCAAATCGCGAAAATCGAATCGAACGTCGGATCCGAAACAGTTTCGTGGTTAGAAAACGTCCGATCTTTCAGCCGAAAGTTCGTATTTCGATTTTCGGAGTAGATCCATGTTTTGAACCCCGTTCGTTGGCAAAGAAAGGGTAGAAGCTAGAATATTCAGCTCAATGATTAATTTCTAAGTACGCTCAAGAGGGGTCACGAGAAATGCAGTATTACTGAAACAGAAGTGACTGAAATGCCATGAATATTTGAGGTGGGGACAAAGCGACACGGAATTTCCTAGTTTTGGGACCGAATGTGTTTGACTGGAAACGTGTACCATACATAAATGATTCTGGGTAACTGGGTAGAATTTAAACCGTTCTAAAATGTGTACATGAAGATGTTTGAAGCGTTTCCATTTGGAAAATTCGGAACATGAATAGAGCTTCCGCGAGTGACGATACACATTCGAGTCCACTACACTTTTCATAAAGCTCATACGCCATACATTGCTAGTGGACCGTCCAGGAGGGTCCTCGGCATTACGTTTGCGCTAAGGGTGAACCCTTGAGGAGGATTCCTGGCATTAGGTTGAAACCCGTAAAAAATACGCTACTAAGTCGTAAAATAGGTTTTTGCTTGTTTGATGACGGTGAATTTTCCAAGACAAACCTGCATTTAAAATGAGTCCTCCACGAGGGCGATGCGACTATAGGGTGCCCTCTAGGAGGGCACCCGGCACTGAAAGTGTTAAGTACGTCCGGCGCACCCTAGGCAGTCAGCCTCGCTACCAACCTTGCTGACTAGATAATCTTTTAACCACAGCATGAGGTATTCTCGTATAGCTCGTGCTGACACGAGAGAAGAAGTTTGGAAAATGATGACGGTCATTAAAAGTGGAACTGTGGACTGAAACTTATTTTTTTCTTTTTTATTATTTGACTTGACCGCGCTTGACCCTCGTCACACCTGATGGTAAGCCCAGCCAGGGTCTAAGATGGAGCACACGAATCCAAGCAACAAAAATATAGAGAGATTCCCCTATACCCCTCTGGCTCACACATACACACGACGGAACACAGTAAACTGCTTGGCGCCGGACTTTAATGTGAGGGTGGTAGCTAGCCAGGCGGACCGTATCAAGCGTGCTGGGTTTTGTTGAATCTTACAACACGCGTCTATTCCCAGCGTGCCGTGAGGAAATTTTATATTCTAGTTCGTCCCCACACGGGATAAAAACTTTGACCTCTCTATTAATAAGTCAACTCATTGCTGTTCCACTGCTTGCCACAGGCCTTTTTTCAGAATGAACAGAGTTTCGACCTTAGTTCACCATGCTGCCTTGGTGCTTTTTGGAATACACACACTACTGAGAACTTTTTGGAGCCCTCTCAGGTGTGCAAGTTTCCTCACGATGTTTTTCTTGGCCGTTAACGCAAGTGATAATGAAATTCTGATCGGCACATGAATTCGAATAGTCAAGAGTTGCGGGTCTGGTTCAAATCCAGACCCTTCTGCATAGAAGGTCAGCGTTCAACTTTGATATTTCATAACTTCCCGTAAACGTGACATGATTGTAATTATTACCTATTCCTTGCTATTGTTATTATTTTATTCTACTTTTACTACCTTCCCTTAGGAGTCCTTAATCATGAGCTGAACACGCCTCGTCTCACGACCTCGCCGCGTGTTCAGCTCATGATTAAGGGCTCCGTTTGGGTCCGAAACTAGTCGGGCAATTCCGAAAAATGCACGTGAGTAAACCGTAAATAATCATAAACATGAATGTGTCTCACGAAAGTTATAATACAAAAAAGTTTTGACTCAATTTATTTTATTAATGTAATGTTCACAAACTCAACAGCAAACTAGCACTGTGCTTTGTAGTGCCCTGACAGTTCACGTGCAAAAACCAACAGTTCTACTGCCCGTTTTGTATTAAAAAATCCAATTTAAACTCCACAAATCGATTCAAATCCAACTTTATAATGGAAATATTCAAAAATGACATAACAATAGGAGGATTTAAGAAAAATACAGTGCACGAGTGCCAACTCGATTCCTGACTGTTTACGCTCAACCGCGCCCGTAGACCGGTGGACGAAATATGAATAGTAATTCTTAAGATGCCCGTAGACTGCAGAGGCACTTGCTTGTATGAGGGTAAGCAGAACGCCAAGTGCATCTTGAAGTGGAGTTTGTAGAATTGTGATTTTTATTTTTCTTGTTATTTTGAGTAATCACTACATAGTATAAAACAAAGTCGCTTACCGCTGTCTGTCCCTATGTATGCTTAGATCTTTAAAACTACGAAACGGATTTTGATGCGGTTTTTTTTAATAGTTAGAGTGATTCAAGAGGAAGATTTTAAGCTATAAAACGTGTATGTGCGACGCCGGGGCGGGTCTCTAGTGGTGTTATAATATAGGGTTTATTAAATACAGGTGAAATCTCACAGGATTACTAGGTATCATTAACAGAGCACATCGAAGTAAAAAATACCTACACTTTTATAGTTAACTAGAGGTCGCCTGAGGCTTCGCCTGCGTGGGTGTCGTTTATCGCGTATTCCACGTTTTTCGCGACAAAAGGTAGCCTATGTCGTTCTCCAAGGTCTAATCTATCTCTGTACCAAATTTTATCAAAATCGGTTCAGCGGTTTAGGCGTGAAAACGTAACAGACGGACAGAGTTCTTTCGCAGGACACCAATAACATGAGCATAGAAGCCCGAGAATTTCACGAAGTGTCCTCGGCAACGAGCTCTGGGGCCCAATTCTCCTAAAATAAATCTTGATAAATCACAACCGTACCAAGGCCGAACCGTTCATTCAGACAGTTCTCAATTTCAAAAGCTGTCGAATTGTTTGACACAAAAAACAAAATCAATCCTTTTGAAAGATTTCGAAAACAAAAACTGACTGACGGTTGTGGTTCGATTGCGTTTGGCAACAATTTATTTTAGGAGAATTATGCCCCAGGAACCTTCAGTACCTGCGGTCTTCCGCAAATTATAATCTGTATAAATAAAAAGAAAAGTCCTGACTGACTGACTGATTGACTGACTCATCAACGCCCAGCCCAAACCCTTAGACCTAGAAAGCTGAAATTTTGCACAGAGGTTTCCTTTATAATGTAGACAAGGAATCAGGAAGGATTTTTCGAAATTCAACCCCTAAGGGAGTTAAATAGGGGGTGAAATTTTGTATGGAAAATTTTCACCTAACGAGTTCAAAATTTCACGCAAGCGAAGCTGCGGGAAAAAGCTAGTAATTGATAATTTCCAAATGTTTTTGAGAAAATTCATAAACATGATAATGATGATGTTAATAGAACCAAAGATTACACGTAGGTACACGTAAGATTTATTAAAATTGAGAACCCAACTTTACCAGTAGGAATACAATCAAATAAGCATAATCAATATTGTATCATATTTCGTACCAAGCTATTCCATAATTCCGTCCATTCTAAAATTGGCGTTGAAAATAATACACCGAAGTATACGTGTTATCTTATAAAATCTAATGAGTAGTTCACAATGAACATGTCTGCTGTTGCAACGTCCATTACCTTAGAATAAGTACTAAAGCATAGAAGGAGCGCTACTTAGCATAAACGAATCAAAATATAGCCATGCTGTTTACTCATATGGCGGACTCGCTGTTGTCAGAGCGGGAAAGGTAAACTTTTGACAGGCCGTAAAAAATAATTTTGTAACCTTTTGTACAGAGACTAGGGATGAGGGTATTCACACTATTAGACTATAGCTATCGATAAAATAAAGTCATCGTATAATGTATATTACGAAATATCTGAAGTAGTATTGTAAGGCCGAAAGAAGGTGACTATGATTGTGTTAACCAAATAATAGCCATGCCGGATATTGCCATAGTACATATAAATACTTACTTCTTAGAAAGTTATAATGACAAAAGTAAAGTTATAATATCATTATTATTCAGCCGAAAGATGCCCACTGCTGGACATAGGCCTCTCCCGAGCATCATCACTTCGACTGGTCCTGTTATTATCGCTATCAATAAATAAAGTCATCGTAAATGTATAAATGTCTATTATTTAATTTGCAAGTACTAAAAGCTTCACAAAAGTTAAATACATTATTATTGAGTATTCCTTGTAATGTACTTGGACATGCACTTTTTTTTCTGTCACTAGAACGGCGCCACGTGGTCTCAGGTAAGTTGTCAATTTCGAGGCGCTGGAAATTTTAAACAAGATAATGATTGTTTTATATATAACTAGCGACCCGCCCCGGCTTCGCACGTGTACGTTTTATAGCTTAAAACCTTCCTCTTGAATCACTCTATCTATAAAAAAACTGCATCCCTAAAAATACAATATTTTAAAGATAATTACGGTAAAGAGGTGTAAAAGTTAGTGGCACCAAATGCAAACTGATTGAGAAGTAAGTTAATCATCGTTTATTTAATACGTTAATTTTGTTTAGATTCACTGTTCTCCTAATTATTTTATCTATCAGGCTTGAAGATTACGACTGTATTAACAGCATTTATTTGAAAGATAAACAAGACAATGAAATATTATCTGAAATAGTCTATTGAATGAATGGCGTCGTTTACGGGAAGTTATGAAATATCAAAGTTGAACGCTGACCTTCTATGCAGAAGGGTCTGGATTTGAACCAGACCCGCAACTCTTGACTATTCGAATTCATGTGCCGATCAGAATTTCATTATCACTTGCGTTAACGGCCAAGAAAAACATCGTGAGGAAACTTGCACACCTGAGAGGGCTCCAAAAAGTTCTCAGTAGTGTGTGTATTCCAAAAAGCACCAAGGCAGCATGGTGAACTAAGGTCGAAACTCTGTTCATTCTGAAAAAAGGCCTGTGGCAAGCAGTGGAACAGCAATGAGTTGACTTATTAATAGAGAGGTCAAAGTTTTTATCCCGTGTGGGGACGAACTAGAATATAAAATTTCCTCACGGCACGCTGGGAATAGACGCGTGTTGTAAGATTCAACAAAACCCAGCACGCTTGATACGGTCCGCCTGGCTAGCTACCACCCTCACATTAAAGTCCGGCGCCAAGCAGTTTACTGTGTTCCGTCGTGTGTATGTGTGAGCCAGAGGGGTATAGGGGAATCTCTCTATATTTTTGTTGCTTGGATTCGTGTGCTCCATCTTAGACCCTGGCTGGGCTTACCATCAGGTGTGACGAGGGTCAAGCGCGGTCAAGTCAAATAATAAAAAAGAAAAAAATAAGTTTCAGTCCACAGTTCCACTTTTAATGACCGTCATCATTTTCCAAACTTCTTCTCTCGTGTCAGCACGAGCTATACGAGAATACCTCATGCTGTGGTTAAAAGATTATCTAGTCAGCAAGGTTGGTAGCGAGGCTGACTGCCTAGGGTGCGCCGGACGTACTTAACACTTTCAGTGCCGGGTGCCCTCCTAGAGGGCACCCTATAGTCGCATCGCCCTCGTGGAGGACTCATTTTAAATGCAGGTTTGTCTTGGAAAATTCACCGTCATCAAACAAGCAAAAACCTATTTTACGACTTAGTAGCGTATTTTTTACGGGTTTCAACCTAATGCCAGGAATCCTCCTCAAGGGTTCACCCTTAGCGCAAACGTAATGCCGAGGACCCTCCTGGACGGTCCACTAGCAATGTATGGCGTATGAGCTTTATGAAAAGTGTAGTGGACTCGAATGTGTATCGTCACTCGCGGAAGCTCTATTCATGTTCCGAATTTTCCAAATGGAAACGCTTCAAACATCTTCATGTACACATTTTAGAACGGTTTAAATTCTACCCAGTTACCCAGGATTAGAGCATTTAGCATTTTGGCTAGGACAGACGGCCAGGATGTTCTCAGGTTAGAGAGCAAGGAGTTCTCAGGTTAGAGAGCAGGGAAAGTTAAGTCGTTGGATAGCGGAATGAATACTACTGGATGGACCAGAAATTTGAAAAAGCGAAATGTTATCATAAATGAACAGTTCAATGAACAAACAAAATTACAAGAAACGAAAAGCAGGAATACAGGAGAAAGATCAATGCGAAGGAGATATCGCAACGATAGCTCGAGTCCGGGTGAGTCTTTACCAATTAGTATTGTGTTGACTATGACAATGTTAAATAAAGCCTGGAGTTCAGATAAAAATAAGTTAAACTTTAACGCAAACATCGTAACGGATTTGAAGCCTATGAGTAAAGAACAGACTCTGTTAGTACGGATCACTAAAGTTGAAGAATGCGCGGAAATATGTGGATTATATGAAAAACAACATACATTACGTCCTTCCTAATCTTACTGGGGTTACGAAAACGTGGTATCAAAGATGACCTTCTCTTTTGCATAAGTAGGGAGCATTGAAGAAAAAATAGTTATCTATTCCCTTGCCGTGAGAACTATGCTGAACTCCTTACTAAAATGCTAATTAACCGCTAACGTCCCGACCGACGAACCGGTTCGTCAGTGCCATTGTTTATCTATTGTGTCTATAATTACAGTACTTGAGATTTTAAACGTGTCGTGTATGTTTAATCATTGGAACAATAAATTATTATTGCATAAAACTGAATTGACTGAATAGGTGTAAAATTCATAGGAAACAGGCGGTGGATTGAATTTTTAATAGAGTAGATAATCAGGCCACAAAAGTGGGAGTTCAAGTAGCTTAATTTAGTGAGTCAGTATTTTAGAATAGTCAAAGTAGGGCAAACTAGAGAAGTTACAACATACAAGCAAAAGAAATGGGTATGATAACAGGTCTCTTATTAACGCAACACATCGACAACTTTAAATCCTGAACGATTAATTAAATTCAATTGCTTTTATTGTAATGAATCTGGCCATCCCAGCTTTAGAGTATACGTATTCAAAGAGCATAATTATACTCATAACGAATCGGCTGAAGTTATGCGTTACTGATGGTTACAGTGACGGATACGTTTTTCGATATTGGGATCAGTGGCTGGGCTGTATCCAGTCATTAGATTTGAGAAGTCGGTCTTCTCAAGTTAAGCGTTACTGATGGTTACAGTGACGGATACGTTTTTCGATATTGGGATCAGTGACTGGGCTGTATCCAGTCATTAGATTTGAGAGGTCAGTCTTCTCAAGTTATGCGTTACTGATGGTTACAGTGACGGATACGTTTTTCGATATTGGGATCAGTGACTGGGCTGTATCAAGTCTATAGATTTGAGAAGTCGGTGTTCCCAAGTTATGCGCAGCTGATAGTTGCAGTGGCTAATACGTATACGTTTTTCGATATTAGGATTAGTGGTTGGGCTGTATCAAGTCATTAGAATTGAGAAGTCGGTGTTCTCAAATTATGCGCAACTGACGGTTACAGTGACAAATAGATTTTTCGATATTAGGATTAGTAGTGGGGCTGTATCAAGTCATTAGATTTGAGAAGTCTGTGTTCCCAAGTTATGCGCGACTAATAGTTGCAGTGACAAATACGTTTTGATAATAGGATCAGTGGTGAGGCTGTATCATGTCATAAGGTTTGAGAAGTCTGTGTTCATTTATTACAGTTAGTAGAGCTAGGGAACTTGGTCTCCATGTAAAGGTTTCTTCTAATATTCTACTGCTTGGAGGTATGGGTGTGAATTTTATGTACACTAACAGCCAGTGTTGAGGTACAAGGTGTCAAGAAGGTTATAGATGTTCGAGTGGTTCACGATTGCGTTTTGGATTGTCCCGCGCTCCTAGGACGTTCTTATACTGAGGTGCCTAGTTTAATAACCATTCAAATTCCATACAGGGTGATTTTTTTGGAAAAAAAAGGGTGTACCCTGTATACTTATTGTCTAGTGGTGACATTGTTGTTTCGTGTCCATCGCATCTAATCTAGTATTTGATGGGAGCATTTACGTACGTGGTTCGCTTCGAGGTGAAGAAGGCAAAGAATCTTTTATCTGGTAGATGCCGTATCGAAGACGGTCATGGTTTCCTACTTGCATATAATACGTCGTAAGGACGATGTAGCAATTTCTGGGAATTCTTTGCTAACGCGGTCTATCAACACTAAACATTTGCATTTACTACAAGTTTAAAAAAAATGTTCACAGAAGACTTTTGAGTCATATAGCTCTGATGATTTGATAAATTGTGGCGAGGAACTTGTTGGCATTGGCTGAATGGGCTAGTAGCCATTGCTCAACATAATTGCAAAAAGAAAAACACCATTTTGGGTCTGGCACTTTCATACGAGACCGGGGAAGCCATGACGTCAGGTTACACTTTGTTATAATTATAAATAGGAAATATGGCTTATTTACGAAAAAAAAGTAGTTTTAAAACAGAATTAAAAGACAATTAGCGTGTCTATTTTTAAACATAACTTAATAAACATCAGGATTGTTTTTAATGATCTGAAGGATTTACGATTTACGGGCGCTAACGAAATGGTTACGGAGTTTGATTTGTTGGGTTTTGAAGTGGACTCATGTATACGGTCACGTGGTGGGAGAGCAGATGGTGTCTCGAAGTTCCCGGCACTTAAAACCAGCGTGAAATTGGTAAATTTTTGGGGTTGTCTACGAATTTATATTAATTGATTGATGATTGATATTTAATGTTTTGTTTATTAATAGGTATTTGACATTACCATTGACTGGCACTCGAAAGGACGGGTGGCATGGATATGGAGTGGTATTCAGGATTGATACTTTACTTACGTGGCGTCTATTGTTAGCTTTGTGTGATTTTAAAGCAACAACACAAGTTACACACCGATGCGTGCAAAGATGGACGGACTGACGGGTGTGCTTTTGCAAGACGATTTCGAAGGAGTGTTTCGATCTGTCTCATGTTTTGGGCCGTAGAACCTCTCCCTGACGAATATGAGATTCGCTCCTAGGAATCTTCTACCTTGGCGGTGCTAGCGTCTTTGAGTGGACTTATAGTGTGCTTGCTATCACAATTTGTACTGCCTGGTGGATTCACATTTACTAAGCGCAATCTGATTTCGTGAGTTGCACACTGCTGGGTCCAGCTACAGGTGTTTGATTGTGTTATCGAGTCTCGACTTGGCTATCGAGTGGTGCATACTAACGCGTAATCGCGGCTTGGTTTCGGTCCCCGTACATGGGAACTTGTATTTTGAACATTCCTGAGTTGAGTACTCTTTGCCATTGCGCAGAATGGTGGATGAGGAAGTGCAGATGATTGAAAATATACTCGGCAAAAGGGGTGCACGGTCATGAATAACGCAGGATATATAATATTTAGCTGGTTTCTAAGGAGGTCTGAAGGAGATGTACGGAGGAAACAACGACAAAGTTGGGCATTGCAGATTTGATGAGGCTCTTTGTTGTTTTGAGAAAGGTGTTTGGAATGGGCTCTGTGCAAGGCGCCTGCTGGTGAATGAGAGGGTAACTCTCATCTAAACGAAGGAATCAGCGTTACCTCCATACGGTGGATGCGGACTGCCTAGGTCTTTTCATTAAGAGCGAGGGGGGTGGCTGTTATTTGCAAGTATTGTTTTATGGTTTTATTGTATATGTTGGTATAACTGCTGTCAAAAATAATAAATCATAGATGAGTATACGAGTGTTTGAGAAACGTATTGGCTGATATGCCTTCTCGCCTGACAGCCGACTAGGAAAGAAGCTTTACCAGTAAAAGATTTAGAGAGTTTATTCCTTTATGTGGAATGAAGAATATTGGCAATACCGTCGCCTAAAGCGAGTGGGCGAGTCGAACGTTTTGGTGGACTTATTTTGGACGCTCTGTCAACTTTTCCGTAGCCAAGATGAAGAAACCTGGGATGATTGTATTTATGAAGTCCAGATAGGCAACGGTGCCACGATCCATAACATAACCTGGAAAGGGTCACTGAATTGTCATTTAGTTTTGGCATTGCTAGCGGAACGGAAGGAATTTTGTACTCTACTGTGTCTAATGCCGCCGATGTAGCTGATCTGGAGGAGTTAGATAGGCTGGGGGTAGAGCGAGCGAAGGTATTGGGGAACAACGGCTAGAGAACATAGGGGTTTGATAGGTGTAGGAAATCAGAAAGTGTGGAAGGGAGATTAGGTTTGCGTTGAGAGATGGGTGTACCACGATAGTGCGTGTCGGATACTAGTGGTTAAGTTTCAAGGACCATGATCGCGTGGTAAGGGTGCTTTCCAATGAGAGGTATCTGATTGAAGACACCTCCATGTCCCGCAAACGTGGCCGTTATCGACAGGATGTAGTCTTGGCGTTTTGTAGAGATTTGGAGAGTAATAAAGAGGTTAGTCGTAGTAGCGAAAACAAGGTAGAGATAACAAACTTTAAGTTATTACAGGATTAAATGTGCTTTATATTATTAATATTAATCGATTGAGTTTTATATTAATGAGTTCACAGAAAAATGAAGGTGTTTTATTGAGATCGCGGCCTTCAGGGTTAAGGAGAAAAAGAAAGAAGGAAAAAGTATTTATTCGGGATGAGCACAGGAAATAACAACCGAGAGCGACGTAGGAAGAAGGAATAGGTTGATTGTAATTGTTATTTCATAAAACAATGTTTTAGAAAGTATAGATACTGTTGTGTTATATTCTTTATAACTATAATTCGTTGCTAGATTGCCAATGCTATACAACTGTTTGATTACTGGAAAAATAACACCTAATTAAGACTATGATTGTGTTGTAGTTTACATAATTAAATTAATTTAACGATATTATCGTTGGTGTTTAAATAGTGAAACTCGTTTTTATAGTGTGTATAAAACTGTACGCGTGAGGACACGCTTTGAACAGGATGGCCGAACTGTTAGCTTGTCTCTGGTAATACCATATTAGATTGTCTCTGGTAACTGTCATCTGTCACTGTCACTCAATCGATCATTCATTCGTTCATAATTAAAAACTTATCGGTAGTCATTCGGCAGTCTTGTCAGAGACGTCGAGGTGTGAACATCAAGTGATACTTACTGTGTAATTTTGGATTAAATGGTAACACTTCAGATACAAGTGTAAGTACAGATTAAATCATTATGTATTGCATAATTGGAAATAATTGGAATTGTACCGAGTGTATTTGTGGTTTATGTTGAAGGAAGTAATAAATATCTATGTTTATACTGAAATGTCTGGTTTTCTATTATGAATCCTTTATTCTGAACCGGTGGCCAACAATAAGAACTTAGGCTTTTAAATTTAGATTGAAGGTATAATGTTGGTATAGAGTCCTCCTTCAGTCTCCGCCATTTGCCAGAACGAGTAAAAGAAGATAAAGTGAAATGGCTGGAGCAAATTCTGTGGTGCTTTCTTGGAACCCAACCAATATCGTGAGCTACCACGGCAATCAATTTATTTCGAAAATATTCGTCACAGGGAAACTTAAATGAAAAAAAAAGTATAAATACCTAATTAATTAAACCTAACACAAAAATCACGTTGTCGATAGATTTATCGATAAAATTTTCGCACCCCTTTAATAATTTCTTTGGCGAATATTCATATTGATATTTAGATATGATTTAGATAGTTTATACTTATTTATTTTACTTCTTCTAAAAGGTAATGTCTTACTTTTACTAATTTTATGTATAATGAAATATATTTAACGGAAAATCTATGAATAAACATAAAAATACTACGTACTTGTGGAAACTGATATTTTCACTTTGATTTTTTGTACATCCCTTGCGAGATTTACATTTTTTTACTATTCAGGACGTAGCGCACACTCTTATTTATAAGAACAATGTGCACATATACAAAACACAATTAATTAAATATAAATTCTAGACTAAAATATTTTTTCAAATCACCGCGCCACTGACACAAGTATTATACGACAAAATTAAAAATGTCGTTGCCGTTTGACAGGCGGTACTAGTGGCGGGCTATTTAATTTGGTAGCGTGGCTTTGGCTCAAAATCTCGAAATTGCTCTTATTTGACAGATGCCCCTGTACGTTTTTCAAGTACCGAGGCGCCTTCTATGCTTTAGTACTTATTCTAAGTCCATTACCGACCGTATCGAATTTACTGTCTTAGATCGTGGCGTTCGCGGATTGGAGGAGGCATTTTAAAATAGAAAAAAGAAAAGAAAGAAAAAAAAAAATTAGGACTTACACAGGCAGTTACACTTTATGAAAACAAAAAAAAAACTACCTGCACGAGGCCAAAAAAGGCTCATAACTCAGCATAATGCTGCGAAATTTAAAAAAAAAATAGAGAATGTTTAATGAAGTAAATAATTGAACAGCAAAACAAAATTGCTATTAAATTGTCTGAGCATCCCGAAACGGGTGGGTTAGGTTAGAAGTAGAAAGTGAACACAATTTATTACGTGTTATATAAAATACTGATAGTTTTTTTTTTGCCTGTATTGTCCCACTGCTAGGATAGGATAGGTCCTCCCTCATATTTTCCACAACTCTCTATCTCTTGCCTTTTCCAGCCAATCCCTCAGAAAGACGTCCAAATCGTTGCGCCAGCGTTTCCTCGGCCAGCCTCAGTGGCGACGTCCTTCCTTAGGCACTCATTTTGTAGCAATTCTAGCCCACCTTTGGATGCATTCTAAAAATGTTGCCTGCCCTCTTGACCCTAGCAGTCTTGTGATGAACTAAAATGCTAATTGTCTTAAATAAGAATGTTGATTGTTGATCATTTTCGTTGACCAAAACTCTAATATTTAGTTAAACGTTAAAATGATACCCATTATAATATGCTGTAAGAATTTCGATTTGATAATGAAGTAAATTTTATTACTTCGAGTACGGTCGAAAGATCAAAATCGCGCAAATATTACAGGCGCGATCAACGGTCACGATTAAGTAGTGCACTGGCCATATACCCATATCAAAGTTCTGCAAACAGGAGTACGAAGAATGGGTAGGTACACTAATAGTGATACTTTATAAAAAAAATAACTTTATAAATAAGCTCTCTGATATAAAGGCAGTCGGAACTCATTTATGTTTTGATCTCTGTATTATTTTTATCGTTATACAACCCACAAGATTTATGTCAACAAAATGCCACATCAACCAACCGGTAACCATTCTTTCCTCCACGTCAATACCCATTAAGGTGCACCTTTTGATGTGCTTAAGCCCCATTGAGTAAGATCGTGATAAGCCCTGATTGAATCTACGATACAAATCACATTGTTCTCCTTTATAATTAGTTTTGTATCGGTGTGGAAGAATTATAGATATTATTGGAGATAGATTGTTTTTGTGTTAGATAAGGGTTTTATACTGTGACGGTAAGTTGGTGTCGAAAATGGCGGTTTATAAAGTTGTTGACGTAATTTTTTGGAGTCGGGCAGTTCTAATTGATATCCTACACCAGAGGTCTCCAAACTTTTAAGCTTAAGAACCATATTGTAGTAATCCATTAAATCCCAAAGGGCCAGAGCTTATTTGTTCATCGTATCAGCATAATGTTTGATGAGCACCACCAATCCGGCGTACTGTCGCGGGCCGGATTGGTGGTGCCCGCGGGCCGGATAAGTGGTGCTCGCGGACCGGATTGGTGGTGCTCGCGGGCCGTATTGGTGGTGCTCGCGGACCGGATTGGTGGTGCTCGCGAACCGTAGTTTAGACACCCCTGCCCTACACCCTAGGAGGGGGATTATGTCGGACTCTTACTGAAACCACCACGGTGTTCCTCGGACGACCTATGGCGGGGTTTGCGGGATACGCGGGGTTTTCCAAATACTGTCAAAGTTCTCCTCTATATTCCTAAAACGTATGACTGTATGTTTCCTTCTCTGGACAATCTCCTAGCCAGCGTTTCCTCGATCTACCACGGCGCGAGGCTCCTCATCAGGCACCAAATTGGCTTTGTTACCTGTAATAAAAAAAATCACAGGACATTCCATATCCTGATAAAGGCTGGTATTTTTTTGAAAATCAAGATTTTTTCATAATGTCAAAATTGGCAGTTTTTATTATTATGGTTATTTACGGATTACTCACTTGCATTTTTCGGGATTGCTCAACAAGTTTTTTTTTGTTTTTTGTAACTAGTATTTTGTTTTATTTTTGCAATTTTTTGTTTTTGTCAAAACCGACTTCATGACTCTTTTAAAACTTTTTTCTATTTCTCATAGTTTCAGTTTTGGCCATACAGTCCAGTCTCAAAAAGTCAGCCTGAATGAAGAGTAGAGTAAGTGCAATTTTTAATATAGAATATTGAACCTTTTGCGTCTGTGTATAACCCAACACTAAAGTTCAATATTCTATGTCAAAAAATTGCACTTACTGCACTCTTCATAACGACGGTAGAGTATTGCTATACTTAAACGTAAATCACAGTTTTCATGTATGGAGTTTGAAAAAACTTGTCTGCATAGGCCCTTATAACCTCCAATTGATCGTCAGCCGACACTATAACCTATATTTCCAATCCAATACCAATCCAATATGCAAATTCGACTATCAAACTATTGTATTCTAATTATATTTCGTATGATAGAGCAAATCCCAGCGGTTCGTCACAATATACTCCATTTTCTGATAGTTATTATGTTCCGGCAGTGAGATTGGCCCGGCCAATTGCCTGGGTAGGGTCACCAAGCGTTGGGAGGATGGAAGGGCATTACGATATACTATTTTTTGTATAAAACTTATAAACAATATGAACTGATTTTCTAACACATACATATACAGGGTGTAAACGAATTCGTGTAATTCCTTCAAACCGCGTGATCTACTGGTGACACTGATTGACCCTGCACAGGTTTTTTTCAGAAAGAACAAAAAAAGTTTTCAAAAAATGAACCATGGTATTCTGTATCTGAGTATTTTTAACGTCCCAAGTTAACTGACTGCGTGGAGCGATATCGCACTAATCGTGCCCATCAGCTTTGTCACCGTACCTTCATTCATTTATGCATGGCATCATATTTTCTATCACATAAAAAAAAAATTGGGGAAAAAAAAAGTTTATTTTTATTTTCAATCAATCTAAATCACATGCGGGGTTTATCTATATCATTAATAGATTATGTGGTTTGAAGGAATTACACAAATTCGTTTACACCCTGTAGTACACATACAATCCCATTTGATAAGGGGCGAGCCTATTGTCATCAACTAGGCACAAATCTAGACTCCGGGCTGCTATTGATAAATTCCATAAGAAAAAACCCAATAACAGTTTACCCAACCTAGAGATAGGACCCAGGACTTCGCTCAGCAGTCGCGCTAGCGACCAAGTGGTCGCAAATTTAAAAAAAAATGGCTGCCTCGTTGGTCACTAAACCTGGTTTTTTTTTGTAATTTTAATTTCAATACATAGATAACTGTTCTAATTTTTAGAAAATATCCGAAAATATTGCCTAGGTAGTCTTAATGGATGTACTTAATTTCCATACGAACGACACGATGCTTACATATTTCGGCGTCCACACTTATAAGTACCTTTAAGATGCCCAGAATCTTAAATCTGTTCATGCAAGCAGGAGTAGTCATAGCTTCCTACTGTTATCGGTAGCGGGTAGCACTGGGCAATGTTGACAAGAGAGGGTAGTCGACGATATGGATCGGGCCACCCGAGGTTATAAAGGCGGTGGTCATTCGACGAAGCGGGAGCATTCCGTGTTGAACAGCTGAAGAAGTCTGACCTTTTATATCTGATTAGCTTGTCCTTATTTTATGATCTTGTAATAATTGTGTAAAGTAATATACTGTGATCTAGTTAATGTTACTAATATTAACCCAAATACAAGTACTCTCAGTGGTGGAGAGTCTATGTTGGTTTTATTTACTGTGTTTACCTTGCTCGCAATCCTGACATACCGATATTAGCTAAAACTGTAATGATAGAATCACCCCTGAACGATTATATTGTTGTGTCATTTACATCAGAAGTGGAACAAGAAAAAACCAGTCCACATTATGATTGTATACCCACATGTAAATTATTTGCTAAATAAAATCCCCTGTAGACGGACTGACAAAAACTTGATTAGTCGACTGATATTACAATGGTGAGAAATGTGAGAATGAGAAAATGTGATAAATCCGGTGAGTCACAACCATTTTATTATGTGTGAAGGAATTTTGAGGAAGGAAACGCAACAGACCAGCTAAAGTATAAGAGATATAAAAATGGTGCCATAGCAAAAATTATTCCACGTGAAGAGCATTTTCTGCTGTGAGAATAAATTTGAAGATCTGGAACACCTGTTGTGGAACTCCAAAGCCCATCGATACTATAACATGTATAGGAATGACGTCTTAGCAAAAGTTGTTTAGTCTGATGGGCATTTCCTGTTAACTTACAAAAATGAAAGATCTGGAACGTCTCGAATCGTCTCGCGCATCCCGTTGTTTACCCGTCCCCTGGCTCTTAGAATTCGACATCAGATGTTTCAGATCTTCGATTTTGACGACCCCGTTGTCGCTGGCATAAGCAACAGGATCCGCGTACGAAGTCGCGGGCAGAAGCTAGTGTAAAATAAAAGAGATGTTATCTGTATTTATCCGTGTAAAATAAATGAGATGATATCTGTGTTTATTAGTATAAAATAAATATGGTGGTATCTGTATTTATTCGTGGAAAATAAATACGGCATCTGTATTTATTCGTGTAGGAAAATACATTGCAAGTCGTATTAGAGTTTGTGGTGAGATGCAACCAGGGTTGATCTTTGGCACCGCCCGGTTTGGCCAGCCGGGGTTGGCCGAAGGCTTCGCCTGGGGAAAACTGAAACTCTAACGTGGCGAAGCAATTGTTATAGGGCTAAATCCAAGGCGGGATATGCCATGACATGGCTAGATCCAAGGCGGGTGATGCCATGTTGATAAAGCAGGATCCCAGGCGGGTGATGCCAAATGAGTTGGCTAAATCCAAGGCGGCTGATGCTATTAATTGATAAATGAAAATGCAGTGAAAATGAGATTCTGTTTTGAATTAATGTTTTGAAAAAGTTTTGAAAATATTGATATTTGTTTTGATTGGTTTTGTTATAATTCTTGTTGTAGAATGGTACGAAATAGTTTATTGAAATTAAAAAGTAGTTTGTTATTATTACTTATGGTTTAAAACTTAGATGATGTACCTAGGTACATTATCTAAGGGTTAAAATGTATTTTTGTAGACGAAAACAGGAAATTGTATTTATTATTGACGATAATTATTATGACAGCTTCCGTTAAAGATTAATTTGTCAAATTCATTTTTAAATAAGAAATAATTTGACTTATTTTCGTTGAGGGAGTGTATAATAATGTATTGTATTGTTGTAAAAGGTTGCACTATTAGCGCAATATAGAAATGTTATGTTTACAACATCATGTCAGTTTTGTAATATGAGTTTGGGAATAATTGAGATAATATTTTAAGTGTTTATAATTATGTAGGTACTATGATACTGTGAATAATGATTATAAGATATTTAACCATTTAGGATGTTTGTTTTATGATTTTGTGAAGAATTGAGATATTTAAGAATGTAGGATTTTGTGAATAATAATGAGATATTGAATCGTGAATTATTTTAAGGGTTGATAAGTACTACGAGTTTGTGAATAATGAGATATTTAATCTTGAAATATTTTAAGTGTTTAACGTACTATGAGTTTGAAGTGTTTATATGCTGGTACAATGAATTGTGAATAATTGAGATATATAATCATGGAATATTTTAAGTGTTAAATGTACTATGAGTTTGTAAATTATTGAGATATGATGTTGTGATTTTGTGAATAATTAGGTATGAGATTTTTACGAATGAAATATTTTAAGTGTTTATGTATTATGGCTTTGTGAATCGTTGAAATATTTAACCAAGAAATATTTTAAGTGTTTATGTATTATGAATTTGTGAAAAACTATAATGAGATATTTAGCCCTGAAAAATATTGTAAATGTATTTAAATGATTTTATGAATTTGTGTATAATGAGATTGTGTGTTTATGTACCTATTATGATTTATTGAATAACTAAAATTTGATGTTTAACCAAAGTAGAACTGTCTAATAGGCATCTGAGATAGTATTTTATTGTGAAAATGTTGAAATCTAATGTGTGGATGTTTGTAAGTAAGTAAGTTTGATACGAGAAGTTATGAACGAATATAGAACTAGGTTGATACTGAATGAATATCAACTAGTTTAAGTCATGGGTGATGAGCTTGTTGGCCGTCGATGGGATAACAAGCTCTAATCGATTCAAACATTCTTTGGATGCTTTTCATTTTACTTTGGTCAAAGACATGAGTAACATGACGAGGTCAAAGATGAGTGATCAGGTGTGGCCGAGATGTGTACTGTATTATTTGTTTCTGTTTAAGGTCCGAAGGTGTCACTGAAGTTGGGCCTTGATGCACAATCTTGACGATGGGGTTGATGGTGCGTCAACCACCAACCACCAACACACGAGGACGTGTGTTTTGCAGGAGGGCCGTGTTATCGGTAGCGGGTAGCACTGGGCAATGTTGACAAGAGAGGGTAGTCGACGATATGGATCGGGCCACCCGAGGTTATAAAGGCGGTGGTCATTCGACGAAGCGGGAGCATTCCGTGTTGAACAGCTGAAGAAGTCTGACCTTTTATATCTGATTAGCTTGTCCTTATTTTATGATCTTGTAATAATTGTGTAAAGTAATATACTGTGATCTAGTTAATGTTACTAATATTAACCCAAATACAAGTACTCTCAGTGGTGGAGAGTCTATGTTGGTTTTATTTACTGTGTTTACCTTGCTCGCAATCCTGACATACCGATATTAGCTAAAACTGTAATGATAGAATCACCCCTGAACGATTATATTGTTGTGTCATTTACACTACTAAACTTACACGAGACCTGGGAGCAGCATTATAAATTACTGTCATAAGTTTTTACGACTAGGCTGCTAGTTTAGTGTGTGCAAAAGTTTTATTTTACTTACCCTGCTTATAAGTTTCTTCTCTACTTGCTTATTTTGAATAATTAACACGGATGAGACTTGCATACGCCTTAATCACGTTGTCAACTAAATTTAAACATGGTAACGGAATAAAAAGTGTGCCCTTCTTGAGGCCCCATAACTTCTTTTTCTTTCAATACGTAATTTATTAGTAGGTACATGGCTCAAAAATACAGTCACAACACAATACATACTACTATATTAACATAGTAAGTAAATGCTGCCAAATGTTATAATAGTATAAAAGATATTTTGAATAACTCATTTTAGTGCTTGTGACATATTTTCGACATTATACTTTTGTTTCGTTTTTATTTTTCGACATTTTTATTATTTTATTTTATGAATGTTTGTATTTGTAATTTGTATTTGACATAATTTTGATTTTGTTACTTTATTTACTGTTGAAAAATTATTCCATTCTACTCACTGACGTTTTATAAATAGACGCGTCATACACCAACATCATTGCATTAGAAAACAGCGCAAATTTTACGATAGCTACTTATCATTACAAATTATCTATACATATAAAAGGACAAGCTGACTGACTGACTGACTGATCTATCAACGCACAGCCTAAACCGCTGGGGTTAGAAACTTGAAATTTTGACAGTAGGTTCCTTTTGTAACGTAGGCATCCACTAAGAAGGGATTTTTCGAAAGTCAACCCCTAAGGGAGTTAAATAGGGGATGAAAGTTTCTATGGAAAATCGTCACTTAACGGGTTCAAGATTTCACGCAAGCGAAGTTGCGGGCGAAAGCTAGTACAGTAAAATTCGTACATCGTCCGTAAACATGAGATGAGTTTTTTTTGCAAAATATTGCTGTCCTTACATTTTATCCCTATAAAATGTAAGGACAACGTACGTTGAGCCGCTACACTAGTTGGTGCGTGACTAAGTCAATGCCGGGCAATTACCTTGCTTTATTTTTGCCAATATTGAGCGCGGGCAAAGCATCTATAGTTTATAATATCATTGATTCTACTGTCTCTTTTTTATCTTTCTTTTAGAATCTTCTCATTTGTACACATCCTTAGATAGAAGATGATGAACTATAAATTATGTAAACATCAATAATGTTATCTTATAGGACTGTATGAACACGCATGCTTATTACACACAAATAGTTTCGATTTGAAAATGTCTCAAAAATATCCCCCGCTCTTCAAAACCATGGTCACTCTTGGGTACAGTCACGCGCAGCGCGGTCACGGCTCCGCTTCATTACCGCGATGTTATTTTCAATCATAACTATAAACAGGTATTGTTCGCCTAACTGTACTTTGAGTTGGAACGCACTTGCGACTGGAAGACTGAACTGTCGTTAGTGAGTTGGTGAAGTAAGATGGGGCGCACGTTCGAGGATAGTTTTGGAGTATAAGTGTGTTTCGAGTGGTTATATTTTATGTGCATGTAGAAATCCACTCTTACAGCGGTTACGCATTGCATTCGATCTGGATCCGTGAAAATAAGAATATAAAAAAACTCGGACCGAATTCGGATATTGCTTTTCGCACTGCATCCGATCCGAATTCGTAAAAATACGGATCTAGAGTCTAAAAATCTCGGACCGAATTCGGATATTGCTTACGCACTAATCGGATCTCTGATCTAAATCCAAGCAATTCAGGGGCCATCTTTGGCATATGTCCGATTTAAATCCGAGGTAATGCGAAAGCGTTCATACAAACAGTACTACGGCTACTTCGGTCCGCCAATATTTCTTCCGAATTGGAGACTCACGGATGACGGAGAGAAATCGGATGACGGAAGTCAGATCTAGTGCGTAAACTATCATACAAATAGTTCAATGACTACTTCGGAACGTATTTTCACGGATTCGGATCGGATGTAGTGCGTAACCGCTCTTAAACGTGACTATTAGTATCTTTCGGGCCATAGATAAAGTTATTTGTTCCAAGACCCATCTCAAGATAGTAATACTGTAATAACCATAATCACCATGCTTGACAGGTGAATTGGTGATAGTAGACAGTTGGAAGTAAGCGTTGATGTGAATGCTGTTTCCTATCCATCCCAATTTCATTATTAAACAATATAAGCTAATAGTCGTCAATTCGAATGTTCTATTTTAGGGTTCCGTACCCAAAGGGACCCACCCTATTACTAAGACTCCACTGCCCGTCCGTCCGTCTGTCACCAGGCTGTATCTCATGAACCGTAATAGTTAGACAGTTGAAATTTTCACAGATGGTGTATTTCTGTTGCCGCTTTAACAACAAATACTAAAAAACAGAATAAAATAAAGATTTAAGGGGGCTCCCATATAACAAACGTGATTTTTTTGCTCGTTTTTGCTCGATACTGATAACGGCAACAGGTAGACGCTTGAAATAGTCACAAAATATTTAGTTATATATTCACTTTAAAAATAAATAATTTAATTAAAATAAAACAAATATTTAATGGTGGCTCCCATACGACAGACATGATTTTTTTGCCGTTTTTATAGATAATGGTACGGAACCATCCATGCTCCATGCGTGAGTCCGACTCGCACTTGACCGGTTTTTTTACAAACGATACAATAGCTACCTACTCATATTTTTTTTAAAAAAGGAAAACTTTTTTTTTTAAACTCTCAATCACCGTAATTATAGACACAATAGATAAGACAATTAAGTGTCGTCCTGACGGGCGGTACGCAACCGGTTAATCTAAGGACTACATAAATAAATACAATACAAAATAAAGTGAATACATTAATACATTTTCATAAACAAGACTGCCTCATTGGTCTTGTTGTTGCAAGCGTGGCTTCTGAGTGTGAGGTACTGAGTTCGATCCCCAGATCAGGCAGTGTTTTATAGGGTTTACCGTGTGGAATTTCTCAGTAGCAGCCCGGGGTTTAGATTTGTGCCCGGTTGATGGCATTGGCTCGCCCCCTATTACATGGGACTTAAATAAAACGGCGAATTGAGGCTGTACTATATACCTCTGCCCAACCATTCGGGAAATACAGGCGCGAAGTTTATGTTGTTATTTTTAAAATTCTAATAACAAAAATAAATCTCGATACACAATAATCGCGGTCAAGACAAGTCGTGAGTGCGCGCTGTATCTAATAATGGTAGCAAATAACGGGGTTTTTGATTAGACATACCATCGCTGATCTATTTTACCTACTGTATTCGAAATGAACATGATTTGTGGAGCTAGATATATTTCGTGCTCTTGATAAGGAAATATTTTGATCGTACGGTTCATGTGGTTTGGATTTGGATGGCATTTCCGTATAATAGCAGAAAGAAAGAAGAATGAAAAACGTCTTCTTGTCCTACATAAGTCCCATTCAAGCTTTGCCAAATTACTTTTATGAATAAATTCTCTTTCTACTTAGAAACAAAATGAGAAAAACGCAAAAAAAAAAACGTTTATTTGTAATAAAGCCCGTGCACGACACCTATCAATAAGCACAGGGCTACTTTCTTTGCTAGATCATCATCATCATCCAACACAACATGTATTTCTCTTCGATTCGTCTCTATCAGCCGTCATCTTAGTACTCACTTCTTTCTTACTCATAATTATCATCTTTCACACAATCCATTCATCTTTTCTTTGGCTACCTCTACTTGTGTATCCATCCTCATTCATATTTAACACTCTTCTGTTAACATGTCTTTCTTCCCTCCTCATAACATGTCCATACCACGCTAACCTTATTACTCCTCAACTCTTCAGTCTCTGGCGCTACTGTCAAACTTCTTCTGATATACTCATTCCTTATCTTATCCATTCTTGTCACTCCAGACATCCATCTCAACATGCGCTGCATGCACTCTCCTTTCATCCGTACCCTTGGTGACCTAACACTTAGATCCATACAATACGGTTATGATCAACTCATCAATTTTTCCCCTAAGTTTAAGGAGCATTCGTGCTAGATGCACGGATGTTATTGCAACTTAGAGAACCAGTAAGTAATGAAATGATTGAATTACAAAAAAAGTGTGACAAAAAGTATACAACTGATTAAATTTTTTTAGTGATACATACTTTATTTTCAGCATTTACTAAAGCGGCAAAATATCGTGGGCTATTAGAGTAAGACCTTATGTAACCCCAAAAACAACATAATTTCCATACCTTATTCCACCCAAATACGCCATCTTACATTACCTCCAAGCGCTAACAAGAAACACAGAAAATACCTTTATAATTCTTCCCTTGAACAGATCTAGAATTTATATTGTAAAATGTTAGTGTTCTTGTTTTATAGTTAAATACCTGAGTTGCAGAATTGTGGCACAGTGCAGCGAGCTTAGCTGAGAAGAAATCACGATTTACCTACGTGCTTTACAATGCTGGGTTAGGGTTTGTGTGTAGTGTTGAGCGGAGCGGGAAAAGACTACCTACTGATTAAAAGTAACCTTTTTACCCGATTATGGCAGAGAGGAAGGGTTATGAATGTATGTAAGTTTATGTCCTCATACATCCTAACTACTGAACCGATTTCAACAAATGAGGTGTTCGTGGATTGGCGTCTCCTAACGTAGATGACGTCACAAAGCACCTTATTTAAAACAGGCTTTTTATCTTCCGGCTTCATCATCAGACTAGCTCCATGATACCATATTATTGCATTGTCACCGAAGTTACATAGGTACGCCACAGCTCAATCGGATGCCAGCAAGTGCTTGCAAAATAGATCACAAATTTTGATATATCATACGATCGAAACAAGTTAAATAAAAGCTTGAAAAAAAGGGAAAATTAAAAAAAAATGGAAAAGCTCATTAGGGGAAG
The DNA here is from genome assembly GCA_905220435.1 of Amphipyra tragopoginis. Lineage (NCBI taxonomy): Eukaryota > Metazoa > Arthropoda > Insecta > Lepidoptera > Noctuidae > Amphipyra > Amphipyra tragopoginis. The sequence continues at coordinate 5,602,736 of HG992017.1, forward strand.
TACTATAGGGCTATATACGTTAGACGGAACGGGTTATTAATCCAAAAAGGTGTAAAAGTATTCATTGTAATGAATAACTTTTGTACTACAACTTTCCCAAAAAGTCAATAGTTTTTATAAATTAAATTGAAGATCAAAGATTTCATAAATAAATACGCTAAAATCTATCTATCCTCAGCTAAGATCTGCTGTGTTTACATGTTAGGTTATATTTGGGGTCACGGATTATAAGCTCCTTACTGCTCTGGAACTTTCCTCAAAAGGCCAGTACAGGCGTTGCTCTGCATTGTCCTCACACAAATTTTTGTTACAGAAAATATGTCTGGACTTTAAAAGAGACTTTGACCCCTGAGTTTGTTTCGGCCTTTCTTCTCAGAGGTAGTCAGATAGGAAACGCCGACGACAACTAGCTTTAAAAAATAAACCGACATGTAAAAGTGATTTTTGAATATCCAATTTGCAGAATAAACTATTTAATTTCATTTCTGAATTTGTTACTAAAACAGGAAAGAAAAATTTGAAAAAACTTTGTTTTTCTCATTTATTTCATAAAGTCATCAGTGGATACTTTAAGCGATCCGCGGTTTAGTAGCCTTTACGACTAACTTCATACACAAATTCATGAAGGACTGTTGCCGCCATAAGATTGCATAAAACTTTCTTAGCTAGGATATTTCCGCTCCGCTCCGCTCATGCCGTACTTACCACAACATCTCCAAGTTCCGCGTCCGTTTGTTTACCTCGCTTTAAGCTCAGACGCTCACCCAAAGATGCTCCAGTTTCACACAAAACTTAATTTTGTCATTCACAGTTTGCTACATAAATATGGGGTAGCACGAATTTACGGATGATAATTTTGATGAGTGTTACGCCGTCGTCTTAATTAGCGTGTGCACGATCAGGCGAAGATCGCATCGCATTGATCGTTTGAACATGTGATCAAACATACTAATGTTTTAGAGAGCTAACAGAATTTTGTAGGAGTGAATCTATCAATATCATCATTCAGCCAAAAGACGTCCACTGCTGGACATAGGCCTCCCCGAAGCATCGCCACATCGATCGATCCTCTGCTTCTCGCATCCAACAGATTCCCGCGACCTTCACCAGATCTTCGGTCCATCTTGTGGGAGGTCTAACCATGCTGCGCCTTCCGGTACCTACGCGGTCGCCACTCTAGCTAATATACATATTTACGTCAGGTACAATACGGGCATGGTAAATATGGAAAATATAACCAACATAGGCTACACCAGTGAGAAGCGGGCCTGGTAAATATGGAAAACTAGCTTTTGCCCGCGGCTTCGCTCGCGTTAATTAAGCTTAAAAGAAACTCTTAACACACTACTAAAGTTTCTGTAACAATATAATTCAATCGTGATTCGAACACGTGGCGCCATCTATGAACGTTATTGTTGTTTTCCTCGGGAACAGTACTTTTTTCGGGATGAAAGGTACCCTATGTCCGTTTCTGTACACCTGACAACGTATACGCAAAATTTCAGGATGATCGGTTCAGTGGTTTAGGCGTGAAAAGGTAACAAACTTACTTTCGCATTTATAATATTAGTTACGATTACGGTAGGATTAGGAAGTTAGGATAGGAAGTTAGGATTAGGATATAACCAATATAGACTCTCCAGCAGTGAGAATACTTTATATTTGGGTTAGTGGTTAGTAACATGAGCTTTTATAACGTTGGGTGCGTTGATTTATGAAGAGGATTACACTTCTTTATCTTTTAAACGTTGCTCAGTGATCTCTGTTGCGAGTGTCTTAATTGAAGCTCACGCGATCGGTTCGCACAACCAAGATCTGGCTAAATAAATAAAATATTAGCCTGTAACTGTCCCACTACTGGGTAAAGGCCACTTCTCATACAGAGAAGGAACGAGCATTGATCACCACGCTTGCTCACTGCGGGTTGGCGATTTCAGACCATTAAGTCCAGGTTTCCCCACGATGTTTTCCTTCATCGTATGTCAGTGGCGTCTTCGATTAACTAAGAATGTACATATGACATTGAAGAAGACACATTGGTTGGGTTTGAACCTGCAACCTGGTGCTTAACAAGCGGGTTTGTAATCTGCGTGCCACAATAGGTTTAATTAAATTAATGTACGGAACCTCCCCCAAATTCCAAGTAAGACGTCTATTTTTTTATTAAAGACTTATCTTCAAAGAGAGCTATAGATTTAATTAAGATACATTTTTAATGAACAAAAGTCCTAAGGCAAGTTTAGTTTGTTAAAATGAAGACTCGCTTTGATATTGTGGATTTAGAAAGCGTCTAGAGATTTTTAGATAGGCATCATTCGAAAATCATCTTCTTTTAAAATAATTGTTGAAGTTTTTGGGTTTATAGAAGTTATTATGCTGTTGGCAAACCATAGAGGCAGGTATTCTCTTGTGAACATAGTTTTGAAAACAAGTTACTAGCAGGTTTTGAGAAATCACATAAATGTTTCTATGAGTGTACACTAACAAAAACCTTAATATCTTCGAAACTAAGCTATGCAAAGCTTGGGCAAATAATAAGTTGTTATAGAATATTTAAGAAATATTATTAATTTTATTTGAGTGGTATTAAATAGTCTAAAATTAATTTTAATTTGAATAAGCTATCATTCTTACTTTCCGAGATATGACGTTTATGTTGGCGAACCTGATTCATTGCTCCTGAGTGTACAAACAAAGTTTCTAAACTACGTCAGTCCGGTTGATGCTATGCAACATAGAGCCCTAAAACATTATTTTTTTGTTGTCACACTATGTGTCTCTGTGTTTATAAACAAGTAAAACACAAGTCCACACTCGTAAACACCGGTACACTATGACGGTCGTTACGCAGCCGGATGTCTGGTCTAACCTTAGGATATCGGCATTGCCCAGTAACTGGGTTGCGAAGGTCTGATGGCAGTCGCGCCGTGTAAATACTGGTGTTCACCACATCTGGTTAGACTGGAAGCTGACTCAAACACAGTTAGGAAAGGGCAAAGCATTTTAAATTTTTAGATTAAAAATAATATCAAAGTATCAGTCATTTATTTCATATTATTATGGTCACTCGTACCCAAATATGACCTAAAATGTAAACACAGCTGATCATGGCAGAGGATAGATCGAATTTAGTGTATTTTTTGTTATCTTTGATCTATTGACATATATATATATATCTTGGAGAAAGTTGCAAAACAAAAGTTATTCATTATTATGGGTACTCTAACACACTTTCAGATTGGTACCCCATTTTTGACTAACCTTGTATTTCTCTGTTACTTGAAGGCGTGTGCTCCATCTTAGAGCCATTCTGCGCTTACCACCAGGTTCAACCAGAACGCGACCAAGTCAAATCTAAGCAAAATTATACTTGATAAAATATATACCATTCTTTAACCTATCCCTATTCCTGTAAAAACTTATAAAACAAACAACAGTCCATAATCGCCGGCCTACACGACGGGCACGCTGGACAGGAGGCGTAGTCCTCATAACTCAGCGGCCCCCGCCCCGAACATGTGTCCGGAGATATATGACACAATATAGGAACACGGGGTATAAATATCTTAGTTCCGAAGATTATGAGTATTGGGATAATGTTTTAAGTAGAGGAAATATAAGTGTAATGGTTATATTGTAGTTACAGTGCTGCGTGTTTAACGCCCAGCTTATGCTAAGTTGGTGACCCATGGGCATGCTCGATAGCATAAAAGGTGTTTTTATTTTTTATTGTTTATGCTGTTATTGTGTCATTAGCTGAATAAAATTTATTTTCTTTCTTTCAAGCAAAAAATTGCTTCAAGTGTGCCTATAAAATTTGAAGAGTTCCCTCGATTTCTCCAGGATCCCATCATCAAATCCTAACCCGATGACCGTGGGACCACTGGGAAGTATACGCTTTCAAACAAAAGAAGAAGTTGCCTAATCGGTCCAGGCGTCTTTGAGTTATCGGGGAACATACATAAAAAAAGATTCCGACGAATTGAGAACCTCGTCTATTTTTGAAGTCGGTTAAAAATCAGCGCTGCTGATGTTGTATGTTGACAAAATTAGTCTCAATGCTGTCACACCACAGCATTATGTTGAGTGATGATGATGACCCACTCACATGCGAATTCGACGCATTTCTGTATTTATAGTGTACCTACTAATAGTTTAAGTTAAGGTGTAATAAACACGGTGCTTGTTAAGTATTTTTACTTTCGTAACTGTAGCACCTTTTGGCATTATGTTATGTAGTGTTTCGATTAGCACGTTATCTTTCTAATCTAAACCTGTAACTAGGGTTAGCAGCACTCCTGGAATTCGCGATTTTTTAAAAATCTCATGGAGGTCACGATAAACATCCCAGAATTTGAAATGCTTGTTAAATCTTAATAAAAATGGCGGGGCAAACGGATTTCTTTCGATAAATGGTGCTTTCTGACCTCATAACAACTCTATGAGAACTGGAGCTCTCTCAGTTGTGCAGATTTCGTCACGATTTTTTCCTTCCACTAAGTAATAATCTCATTCTGATACATACATAGATAAACTCCTAAAAGGGTAGGTATGAAGAACGCCACATGCTACGATCCGTACATTCTCCCATCGCTTCATCCACGTTCATACATCTTATCATACACGCACGCCGATTGAGACTACTACGCACCTGTCTTTTTTGAAGAACATCACCGATATATCTCCTAGGGTGTCCTCTACTGGTGTCTCCACTGACATCAAATTCTGATCCGCACATAAATTCGATTAGTCTGAGGTGCAAACTGAACTCAAACCCTCCTGCTTGAAAGACAATCGCTTCTTATGTCTTATTTTCTCCAATTCATCTTTCATCATCATCATCATCATTGACAAGACTTCCACTGCTGGACATAGGCCTCCCCCAAAACATCACCATATCGACCGGTCCTTCGCTACTAGCATCAAGCGGATTCCCGCGACCTTCACCAGCATTCTAATTGCGCAACACACTCTTAATCGCTATAGCTTTGATTTTGACAGGTCAACAATTTCCATAGTATGTATTAACAATCCGACTTCTCCACAATTATGTACCACGCAATGAATGGTGTTTTTGACACATCAACTGTCATGATTGATTTTGGTTACGTTAAGCAATAGGCATGTTGACAGCATCAGTAAATTGCAAATCTAATTAATCCGCCAGTTAGAGTTTTGAAAAATAATGGACACGTCTTTTTCTTTTGTTAAATCTATGAATATTTGGAAAGATAAAACGCATCAAAACTTGAGAGCTTGTGACTTCAGATGCAAGTAAAAATTGTACTTGCTTGTGACGTTTTGCCAATTTTAAAAGTGTCGTATCTTCGTCAATTTTGGTTTACGTAACAAAAAAAAAATATGGGTCAAATATTTTTTGAAAATCTAACTTACGGACTAATTAGATTTTTTCAGTCAAATACCCCATTGCCCTGCTGTTCATCGGTCCACCTTGTGGAGTGCTTTTCCACGCTACGACTTCAACGGAAGGCATTGAAACAAAAATAATTATCGCTTAAACTAAAAACGAACTATTCTTCTCAGTAAATCCGTTTGCTCGACTGCACAGCGAGATAAACGCGAAAAATGAGGCGAAAAACTTTTCCTACGTTTTTTTGTTATTTTCTTCATAAATAATGCTACGGAAGGGGATTTTAAAAAGTATAACAGTAAAGTATTGGCCTGCAGCGAGTGTTGCAGTAAGATTGTACTGCATTTTAGCAGTATTACTGAGTATCATGTCGGTTTCTGAAGGAATTTCGTTCGGAAATTATTATTTTTTCTCCATTTTGTTCTAGTTGTTGGGAAATTGAATTGTTACAGGGTTTACTTGGTTGAAAAAGCCACGGGAACTTTTGAAGTCGGTTTTTCTTTTCTTTAAATTATTTTATTTTGCTATTTTGAGTGGCATAAACAATACAATAAACATGCGATTACAGTAAGGCTAGTATTTAATCGATCGAATATAAATTCAAAGTAAGGGTGTCAAAAATACTGATTATGGCGTACTGAAATACTAAGTGGGCGAAAGACTGAGGGCGAACACAAATATTGAAAACGGCGATTTAAAATTACGAATTTGAGGTACGAGTTATTCAGAACGATCAGTATAATAATTCTTTAGCGAACAAATTTCACTGAAATTTTGAAAATAGGCGAGCCTACTCTTCTCCCTTTAATAACCAATCTGTTTAATAGTATTTTAAAAACAGGCATATTCCCGGATGGTTTCTGCCACTCCAATATAATACTGTTGCATAAAAAGGGAGATAAGTCGGACCTCAACAACTATCGACCAATCAGTCTCGTATCCCATCTGTATAAGGCTTTTATCAAAGTCATAGACAACCGTATCTCACCCCAGTTGGAAAAACACCAACCTCCTCAACAAGCTGGCTTTCGGTCAGGCCTCTCCACTACCGATCACCTGCATGCAATAAACCAAATAATTGAAAAATATCACGAGTTCAATATACCAATATATCTTGCCTTCATTGACTATTCGAAAGCCTTCGATAGTCTGACACATAACGCTATTTTTGACGCTCTAACTAACCAAGAAATTGATCCCACCTACATACATTTACTTCGTAAAGTCTATCTTAACAGCACAGCTTCAATCAAATTTCAAACAGCCGGACCATCATTTTCCATAGAAAAAGGCGTAAAGCAAGGAGACCCGCTTTCACCCAAGCTTTTTAACAGCGCTCTTGAGGAAGTGTTTAAAAAGCTAACGGCTAGTTGGGAGAGAAGCGGCATTGAAATCGGTGGGGTGCGGTTAACAAACCTTCGCTTCGCTGACGACATTGTCGTATTTTCTTCCACTGCGGCAGAACTAGAGCTAATGTTAAATCAACTCAGCAATGCAAGCCTTGAGGTTGGACTGGCGATGAACATGTCGAAGACCAAACTGATGACAAACACCACTAAGCATAGGATCAAAGTGAATGGTGAAGAATTGCAATATGTCCATGAATACATCTACCTGGGTCAGTTAGTCTCTTTCCAGTCCAGACAAGACAAGGAAGTCACAAGACGAACCGAAAACGCCTGGAAGAGCTACTGGTCCATGAAGGAGCTCATGAAAGGAAATCTTCCTTTGTCGCTTAAGCGCAAAATCATGGACATGTGCATTCTCCCCATTTTGACCTATGGATCCCAGACTTGGTCTTTGACAAACATTCAAAAGTCCAAACTCAAGGTCTGCCAACGTGCTATGGAGCGCAGCATTCTAGGCGTCAAGCTAACGGACCATATACGCAACACCGCACTGCGCTCCAAAACACAAATTGCTGACGTTGCTCAAAAAGCCGCTAAGCTGAAGTGGGCCTGGGCCGGCCACGTGTGCCGCATGCCCAATGAGCTGTGGGCCAAAATAACTACTTTGTGGAGCCCTGACACAGCCAGAAGGCGTCGCGGCAGACCTCGAAGAAGATGGCGGGACGAGCTAGACAAAACCAATGACCAGTGGTCCACTTTGGCTCTGGATCGAAGAACTTGGAAGTCATGGGGAGAGGCCTTTGCCCAGCAGTGGGATGACGCAGGCTAAAAATGAATGAAATGAACAAATTTCACTCACATTATTGTTGTACGTTTGTAAGGTTGTTTGAGTTTCCAAAGGAGCATCGACGGAGTCCCGCTGTGCGGGGCTCCTATTTCTGTCTGCAGGGTTCAAAGTAACCTAACACAAGCTTCGTTCGCTCGCTTCGCTCGCTCACTATAGCCCCCGTCATCCCCTTCGAACCTAACCTATCTGTGTCGGGGTAAGGAAATGTATATTTTCGCCCACTTAGTATTTTTTTCGCCCAAGTTAAAATTAAATTGGGAACCTTGAAATTTTAGTTGCTAGCTTAGATTAACTATTTCCTACTGCTAGTAGCTCATTTTACGAATTTTAATCTATCATAGTTATCGCCAGTTTAGTTAATGTTTCGCAAATATATTTTAATGCCGCTCGGTTTAGTATTAAAGTATCTCATTAATACCATGTATTATTTATTCGCCCGATTAATAATTCCCTTTAGGGCAAATTTTTCAATCATCAGATAATTTTTATCTGAGGAATAATTTTGACGGTTTGACAGATTTTCAATACAAAAGCTGTCAAAGCGTGAATTTTATTCCATAAATAAAAGTTATCTGACGATTGAAAAATCGACCCTTACAGTAATTGCGAGTGATTTATTAATATCCATTAAAGAGTTCCATTGTCTATCTCCGATGGTCTTTATCAGATCTTTACCTGGGACAACCTTGGGAGTTGAGAATACTACTTCAAACAAAAAAAAAACAAAAATCGGTTCTCCTTTGGTGAAGTTATACAAACACATAAAAAAAAAACGAAATTGGTTAAAAAAGCAAACAAACCACAACGTTTCCATTATTTTTTTCATCTTTACTTTTCCCAACCATCCCAGTAAACATCTTTCAACTCTCATACAAGGAACAATTTTAGCTTCGTCGAGCAATATCTAGCAACACTACCAAAACAGTTATCACGTAATACCACTACTTTTGCAATAACGAAACGCGAATGGATCCGGGCGGCCAACTTGTATGTAATGAAAAATGTTGCGCGCCTCGTGTGATGAATGTCGCTAAGTTAGTTGTTCGGATAAGTTGCTATATCTTTGGTGTTAGTTGGTGTTGGGTTAAATAAAATTGGAGGCTAAAGTGTTGAGAATGTTAGAAGATGCTTTATAAAGCACTAGCTGGGGCCTAATTCTCCTAAAATAAATCTTGATAAATCACAACCGAACCAAGGCCGAACCGTTAATTCAGACAGTTCTCAATTTCAAAACCTGTCGAATTGTTTGACACAAAAAACAAAATCAATCATTTTGAAAGTTTTCGAAAACAAAAACTGACTGACGGTTGTGGTTCGATTGCGTTTGGCAACAATTTATTTTAGGAGAATTGGGCCCCTGTACCCGGCATGCGTTGCAATGCACTGTTTCCTACTTACTACCTACCTACTACTTACTTACTACCTACCTTTAGAAACAAAATCAAAATAGTAACGAAAAAGTTAAAACCTTTTTCATGCATGCGGTAAACAAATGAAGAATATGGACATACTTAAGATAGTTTCGTTTTTTTTAATATCAAAATTTTCTTTCTTAAAACCATCTCCTGACAATGAAGAACAGAGCAAAAAAAAATTGCGAAATCGGTCTCGCCGGTCACGCGTGATGCCGTGACCAAGGGAAATAGGGATTCATTTTTATACAACGTTATTTTTAGTACATCGTACGTACGTAGGAGGAGCTCGTGGCTAAATAATTACAGCCGCATAGACCGATCTTCCGGGTTAAGCCACGCTTGCCGAGGTTGGTCTGTGGATGGGTGACCATTTACCATAGCGAGTTTCCTCCGTGCCTCGGAAAGCACGTAAAGCCGTTGGTCCCGGCTGTCATTTGTAGATCTTTGACAGTCGTTACTGTTGGTCAGAAGCCAGAAAGTCTGACAACCAGTCTTACCAAGAGTATCGTATTACCCAGTTACTGGGTTGTGGAGGTCTGATAGGCAGTCGCTCCATGTAAAATACTGATATTCAGCTGCATCCGGTTCGACTGGAAGCCGACCCCAACATAGTTGGGAAAAGGCTAGGCAGATGATGATGTTATTTTTAGTACCTACATACAAAAACCGAGACACCCTAACAAGATTTTCATCAGAACTGCCTGAATATATGTTTTTTTTATAAATCTCTAAGTTACACCGTAGTTTATGTCGCGTTCAGTGCCCTAGTAAAGTGTGAAATCCCTGAGCAAAAACACATCGGTAGTAGGAACAGCTGTCAAATCGTGTTGTCATTCATTCTTAGTTCGGGCCCCGAAATAATCGTATGTCCGTAGGTGGTAGGGAGTAGGAAACGCTCGTAACTAAGGCCGAAATCACGGACTTCGTGCTTATTGAGTAGACCCCCAGGTTTGTGGTGTTGGATTTGGAGATACCGTGTTGGGTATCACTTTTGTAACACATTACTTGACCATTGCATCTAGAACCTTCGTTGCAACGATCTCGGACCACATTGCAACACACAAAAAATTAAATCTTTGTACACTCACTCAAAAAACGTTACTCAACTGTTCAAGTATTGCAACTATGAATGATGATCTTGCGGATGACGTGTTGACACCTGACACTGATGTCGGAGTGTCAGATCAGCGTGTCAGATAGTGTCGGGATGACGAAATGTAGGTACGCGAGTATGTGAATATTTATCGTGTGGTTAATGTTGTTTTGACGGTCATATTTTAGTTTAGCTAAGGAGCGATATAACTCTAGACAATAAACAAATTATGAAAGAAAAAAAAGGAAAAAATACCGGCCAAGTGAGAGTCGGTCTCGCACAGGGGGTTCCGTACCTTAACAGAAAACGTACGGTTATTTTTTATTTTTTTTTTGTTTATTTGTAAATGATTTTTACTGATTTCTAAAAAACTGTGCTGGTTACAGACACCGTTTCGACGGCTCCTACGTATACTAGGACAAGTGAAAAAACACAACTGCATAGGAGAGCGGATTAAAGGTGCTAAACCTTTTAACTAAACTTCTATCAGATTTTTCGCTTTGCAAACTTCGGAGATAAGGGGGGAAATTATATTTTTTACAGACATTTTCCATGTTAAGTCAACAGCAATGAGACATAAATTAAAAAAAAAAAACTATTTGCACATAAAGCCCTTTCATAAGATACCACACTTCATCTCGTAACATCATTTTAAGACTTCTGAAACTCACTTAAAGATAGCAACGAAAAAAAAAACTGTCTCTTCAATATAGATGGATAAACATTATTTAAAAGTATTCCAAAATTTAAGTTGATAGCATTAGTACAGACGGACGGACCGGTTTTTTACCATTTTGTTACGGAACCCTATAAAACAACTTTCCAACGATGTATTTTGTATTTCAATTTACAGCCTAATAAACGAGCTGTATTGAAGCCAGACAACTCGTTATATCATTACGCTCCGTCAAACAGGAGCTTGCTATTTCAATAAATATTGTTGAAATGTAACTTACAATTCTTTAGCGAGATGTTTTAAGTTGTGCGAGACTGTCTGGTAGTGTGGAAAATGTTGTTGGAAATGAAAATAAAATGTTTTTCTTTGTTGTACTTGATGTCAATATAAATGATCAGTTCATTGTACTAACTTGAGAAATATGTAGTCGTAGTAAGTACCTGCTAATCTTATAAAATTAGTATCTAAAAAAATATATTTCTATTCACATCATTGACGTAGAAACACATGAACCTCGACATTCACACCGATAATTCAGCCCTCATCAAGCTGTCCCCCCAAGCCTCCGCCAGCAACGCCCTAAGCCAAGGTCCGAGTCCCACTAGGGGTCGCCCTTAGTGCTGTTGTTGCAGGTAGTCATGATGTTAGTGTAGTATAAGTAGCTAGCTTAGGTTAAGTATTTTACTTCCGCACCATTGGCTGGAGACCCTTCAGGTCTCGCCAATAACTGCCCAGTTACGTAGAAAGGGTCCGCAAGAAACACCTACAGCAGTCCAAAAGAAGAAAAAAAAACATGAAATGAGTAGAACGCGAAAAGTAGACTAATTTACGTCAATGTTTGCAGTCGAATCTTCGTATGGTGAAAAATGGTTGTAAGCTAAATTAGGCGTTGTAATGACGAGATAGGATATAAATTAGATTGTTGGTTGGTTATCGGTGTGACTGCGGAGTCTGAAGAGACGACCGGCCTACGACGGGAGAGCTCGGTGGATCGTGACCGGCGGCGGTGGGACGTCGCGACGGGCCTCGTCGGCGAGGACGGTATGCCGGACGGCGGCGGACGTTGTGTATTGTGCTGGTCGATTTACTCGCCTCCTGGAGGAGGGTTATTTCGTCATCGGGTTCTAAAAGTGTGTGCCTGGGACGGCGAACTTAACTTACGAGAGAGGGACTGTAATCGGCCGCTGCGTGAGTCAATTATCTCCACATTGATTGTGTTGTGTCGTAGGTGCCTTTAGCCGTATGCTACACTAGTGATTCTGTATCGTGATATTTTTGAGCGTTTTAACACGCTCAGCGCCGGGTACCCCTCGGAAGGGCACTCTGTGATCGCATTCGCTATGCCGGGTGCCCTCGTGGAGGGCTCATTTTAAATGCAGGTTTGTCTTGGAAAATTCACCGTCATGAAACAAGCAAACACCTATTTTACGACGTAGTAGCGTATTTTTCAAGGTTTTTAACCTAATGCTAGGAACCCTCTTCGAGGGTTCACTCTTAGCGCAAACGCCGAGGACCCTCCTGAAAGGTCCACTAGCAATATGTATGGCGGCATGGCGTCTGAGCACTATGAAAAGTGTGGTGGACTTGAATGTATTAACATTCAATTGTAATAGATATTGAGCGTGTAACACAAACGCAATTTTCACATGCACACTATACGCCATATGATATATCTCACTTATAATATTTGCCCCAAGAGGGAATTGAACTCGCGACCCTTTGCACAGAAAGCGGACTTCTCCATCACTGCGCCATTTATATCTTCGTTACTAGAAGCGATCGCCGTCTGAACTACTGATAGCTTTTAACTCCCCAACATTCCATTTAGATGATCTAGCAATTTGCAAGGATTCGTGCACGATTGCAATTTAAACCAAATTACTTGTTACTAAAATATTTGATTGTTTACTGAAGTTACTTCGGAAAATCTGCTTTGTCGAAATAGTTATCATCACGCTTAATAATATGAGGGATGAGCAGAGCACTGACTACCACACGAGGATATCGAGCGTCATGCTCGTGAACGGGTGCTGTCTGTTGGGACTGGTCAGCTCGTAACTGCTGTGGCAATCGTATTAAAAGGCTAACTTTCTCATTGCTTTTCATGTTGTTAACTGCATGTACATTAATCTGCATTGTTTTTACATTACTATTGTAGTAATGTAAGAACAGTGCAGAAAATTGTCAAACCATGTATTTTTTTAAGGCTTCTTTCCGGCTCTTCTTCAAAGGACCTACTACTTGGAACCGAGCACCTAGTAGTGTTGACCTTTTGAAAGCACCAGTGATCTGGTCTACTTGAAATAAAAACTATTTGACTTTGACTTTTGACTTTGATAGTTACAGCGGTTACGCACTGCATCCGATCCGAATCCGTGAAAATACGTTCCGAAGTAGCCATAGAACTATTTGTATGGTAGTTTACGCACTACATCCGGCATCCGTCATCCGTTTTCTATCCGTCATCCGTGAGTCTCCAATTCGGAAGAAATATTGACGGACCGAACTAGCCGTAGTAATGTTTGTATGAACGCTTTCGCACTACCTCGGATTCAAATCGGACGCCGAATGGATATGCCAAAGGTGGCCCCTGAATTGTTTGAATTTGGATCACAGATCGGAATAGTGCGTAAGCAACATCCGAATTCGGTCCGAGATTTTTACTCTAGATCGGTGTTTTCACGAATTCAGATCGTGCGTGCGATGCAGTGCGTAATCGCTCTTAGCGTTGAAGAGTGAGGTAATATCATAATATTACACTCTACTAGCTGTTGCCCGCTGTTTCACTCATATCCTACGGGACCTACTCCATGTACCTGGATAAAAAGTATCTTATGTCTTAATCCAGGTCATGGTCTAGCTCTGTGCCAAACATTCAAATACGTTCAGCCGTTAATGCGTGATTGATTAACAAACATCCAAATTCACAAAACCACATAAATCCCAACTTTCACATCACTACATAGTATAAAACAAAGTCGATTCCCGCTGTCTGTATGTCCCTATGTATGCTTAGATCTTTAAAACTACGCAATGGATTTTGATGCGGTTTTTTTAATAGATAGAGTGATTCAAGAGGCAGGTTTATATGTATAATACATGCATATTGTAGTAGAGGAAAGTCGGGAACACGCGTGGATGTCGTTTATCGCAATCGTAAGGTAAAAATTAAAAACCACCAACACTGACCACTATGTTTTCCAAGCAGATCGGTTGATTAATTTGTTATCATTAAATAATTAATCATAATAAACACAGATGCACTTATCAATCATATTAATCATATACCATCAATATTAATGTTAAGTTAATCCATTTAATCCTAGTATGTACCTATTAGTATCTTATTGTATAGTCAGAATAGTTGACTATGAGTAATTACTGGACGAAGACCACAAAGGGCCGGTTGCTATGACAACCGATAATGTCTTGTGAATGTAGATTGTATACGGGTTTTGTACTAAGCTAGAATAGAAGCTTTTCCTTGGTTTTGTGAGATGTTATGATTTTGATGTAATATACAAGTTGTAAACAAATTCGTGTAATTCCTTAAAACCACATAATCTGCTATTGATATAGATTAATACCGAATGGGATTAAGCGTGATTATAAATCAATAAAATAAGATGCATAGTAGATAATAAGACATTTATTTGGTACATACTCAGATTATAAAACAAAAGGCAGATAGACCGCCAGGAACATCGTGAGTGCGGCCAAAAAAGCAAATACAAATTCAAAAGCAAATACAATCTCGAGTCAGTATGACATGAAGCGCCGCATTGTTAGGACGTCATAGATAATTTTAATATTTATGATAATAATGCCGTCTTGTGTTTTTAAAAATTGCAAAAACTGTTCCCAAAAACAAAATAAAGAAGATGGAGTATCTTTTCATAGGTTTTATTGATTATTTATCTATTTGGATATTATTTTACGTAATTATTATTAGTGACATCTTGGAACACAAAACCTTAACAAAAATCATTCGGTGTTGCTTGTTTATATTGAAACATTTACCCCCTAAGTTAGGAAATAAGTAAAGAATACAGGAATAACGATTTACAAAAATATTTATTTCGATTATAGTGTTTTATTTATCGCGTTTTTTGGTTGGTATGTTTGTAGGTATGTGTGTCCGTTTGTATGTGTCTTCGTAACTAAAACTACTTAATGTATTGTCTGTCTCTAATAATAATCATGTGCGTCAGTCGATTTGCCAACATAAAGTAAATACAGGGTGTTAACGAATTCGTGTAATTCCTTAAAACCACATGATCTACTACTGGTGTAGACAGACCCCGCACGGGATTTAGCTTGATTAAAAATAAAAAAACTTTTTTTTCTATGCGGCTTTGTTACCGATCGTATCTAAACCACCTAATAAGGATTCAGAAAAAAAATAACTTTTTTTTTTTGCAAAAAAATTTTATTTGCGTAAACATTTCGATGCCACGCATAAATTAATGAAAGTACGGCGACACGGCTGGCAGCAACGACTAACGCGATATCGCTCTTTGCAGTCAGGTAACTCAAGGCTCTAAAAAGATTCAGAAATTGAAAACCAAAAAAAAATTGAATGTTTTTTTGGTTGGTTTTCGAAAATTCCCATTTAGGGTTAATCTGTGTCACCAGTAGATCACGCGGTTTGAAGGAATTACACGATTTCGTTAACACCCTGTATAGCTATCAAAAACATAATTACAACCATTCACGACTACACTAAATGACTGCCATAAATCCACAAAATATTTCTATTTATCATCTTCTATTCTGTAATCTGAGATTAATACATTTCTAAAGTAGGTAGTTTGCATTAAAATACAATCTGACTCAATGGCAGAGATTCACTTTATATATATGTCGCAGAATCAACACAGAAGCACAACTATTAGAATGACTATTGATTATTGTAAATGTAGTAGGACGCCATCTATTGTCGGAAACGTCAAGCAGTGTGCTTGGGTGAGGTCGGTGCGGGGCATGGCATGTCTTGTTTGACGGCTGTCAGCTGTCATTCTTTTTGACATTGGATGCATTTCATTTGAGTGAAGTCACTTTGTAGTGAGACACGAGGGCGAGAGGTCGTTTTGCCAGCCTGCACCGAACTTACCGCGTTTCCGTACTTTAATCAGTTTCCATCGGTTTGATCATTTGAGATTTTATTATTTTGTTATCGAGAGTGAATAAATAGAGGACTATAATCAGTGTTGTGACTATTATTTCCTGCCTACACCAAGTCGAACTTGGACTCTGATGACGAGGTACCCCCAACGAGTGAACTACCCTCGTTATCAGAAGTGGGATGCAACTCGAACGTCCCACGTGGTGTAAGTGATAGTGCTAGCCAAGAAAAGCGTAAAGACAATGCGCGCGTGTTTAAAAGTGACACTGAAACTGAAAAATGGCGTTTTCTGCTAGAGCAGCAAAACAAAAACTTCATGGCCATCGTGCAAGCAATGAAAACACTTCCTGCGATTGTAGATGTTCGCCTTCCGGATTTTGACCCTGAAAAACGGAATGTCAACCCGCGTGCATAGCTGGCAACAGGGAGAGCCGACTGGATCACTTGCTTCAATTGTCGTGAACAAGGACACTACGCATCCAACTGTCCTAAGAGGAACGCCAAGGAGACGTGCAGCAGCACGGCGGTTGATCCCGCCAGGGAAAAGCGAGTTGATGTGTGTCTGGTAGACGCGCCTGCTGGATCTTTACGGCACTCTGGTGAGCAATTCGATTTTTATTATGACTTTGGTGCGTAATGTTCGCTTGTTAAAGAATCTGTATCCTGTTTTAGTCGTAAACGACTTTATGAAAATGTAACATTGACTGGTATTGGACAGACTTCTGTAAGGTCGACTGTACAAATTATGACTATTGTTGAGATCGATTGAATTGTTTTTGAAATTCTTTTCCACGTTTTACCTAACTGTTTTCCATTACCACTTATCTCTGACTCTGACTTTAACAAGACTGTTGATTGTTGGACCTTAAGTGTGAGAATAAAAGATGTAAATGTAGTATGCAAGTCGCTCAGATCGCATACATGTCCATGCCATTCGTAGGCGTAGGTGTAAAATCGGGCCTCATTTCCCGTCTCAGTGCGGCCACGATGGTGTGTGGCGTGCGTTTGGCTTGGATATGTAGGTGCTCGCTGATGATACCGCCGGATGGAGGCGATTTGTTGAGGTTGGGTACCGGATGGAGGTCCCAAGGTTGCCGGATAGAGGCAATGTGATGTGTTGAGGTTGGGTACCGGATGGAGGTCCCAAGGTTGCCGGATGGAGGCAATGTGATGTGTTGAGGTTGGGTACCGGATGGAGGTCCCAAGATTGCCGGATGGAGGCAATGTGATGTGTTGATGTTGGGTACCGGATGGAGGTCCCAAGGTTGCCGGATGGAGGCAATGTGATGTGTTCAGTTTGGGTACCGGATGGAGGTCCCAACAGAGTTTTGCATACTAGATTTGGTCGGAAAGTTTCACGAACTGATTTGAAAATTAATGGTTATTGAAGAGATTTAAATGCTGAGATAAGATTTGATGGGAATAAGTGGTTCAAAATGAAATTGTTGTTTGAACTGTGTAACCTTATCTTCCGACATGTTGGTCAGGAAGGCCGAGCAAAGAACGTTTTACTTTCCATGGATTCTTGTTTCAGATGCTTCACACGAGGACGTGTGAATTGTCAAGATGGCCGTGTCGCAGAATCAACACAGAAGCACAACTATTAGAATGACTATTGATTATTGTAAATGTAGTAGGACGCCATCTATTGTCGGAAACGTCAAGCAGTGTGCTTGGGTGAGGTCGGTGCGGGGCATGGCATGTCTTGTTTGACGGCTGTCAGCTGTCATTCTTTTTGACATTGGATGCATTTCATTTGAGTGAAGTCACTTTGTAGTGAGACACGAGGGCGAGAGGTCGTTTTGCCAGCCTGCACCGAACTTACCGCGTTTCCGTACTTTAATCAGTTTCCATCGGTTTGATCATTTGAGATTTTATTATTTTGTTATCGAGAGTGAATAAATAGAGGACTATAATCAGTGTTGTGACTATTATTTCCTGCCTACACCAAGTCGAACTTGGACTCTGATGACGAGGTACCCCCAATGAGTGAACTACCCTCGTTATATATATGTATAACTCTTATCTGCATTTTTCGGAGACAGTAAATTGTTCATTTAGGGCTAATTTTTCAATCGTCAGATAATTTTTATCTGAGGAGTAATTTTGACGGTTTGACAGATTTTCAACACAAAAGCTGTCAAAGCGTGATATTTATTCCTCAGAAAAAGTTATCTGACGATTGAAAAATCGGCCCTTAATATAATGAAATATTATGGGAATTTTGTCATTATCATGGCAACCGTACACGCACAAAGAGGCAACGTGTTCTTATAGTGCTGTCAGGCACACATGTCTACAGACGTGCCTCACATTATAGTTCAGTGCAGTCTATCTGCCTTTTGTTTTATAATCTGAGGGTACATAAAAGAAAACACAACACACAAAAGCACAATTACATAAAAAATACAATTATTAAAATAAAAACACAATAAAAGTAAAAAAAAACAGAATAGTATTTGACTACCATAAAAAATGTACAACATATTGGTATTATTCTAAAGAAAGTATAAAAAGAACAGGGTATGTGAAAAAATAATAAAAACGATGAAAAAATAGAGGTGATACACGCTTTCGAAGTTTGTGGAGCACTTTCTGTCCTTGTCACACTAAAAAATTAAAAAAACACTTTTAATTTTTTTTTGCAAAAATAATATTTTATGTCATAGAACATTTCGATGCCACGCATAAATGAATGAAAGCACGGCGAAACCGCTGGCGGGCACGACTTGCGCGATATCGCTCAGTCAGTTACCTAGGGGCACTAAAATAACTCAGTTTAAGAACATCACGTTTCCTTTTTTTTGTTGAATCTTAAGAAATTCCATGCTGGGTCTAATATATATCATAAGGTTTGAAGGAATTACACGAATTCGGAAACACCATGTAAAAATTGATAAAATTTTGTATGTGATACCTAAACTTTAAAACCATCAACTACTTTTCATATCAACTACTTTTATTTATCTATTTTACAAAATTATTATGAAGACGCATAAAATATTTTTTTTAAAATTTATTAATGTCTCGTCTAATCATTTTATGTAATTTTAATGACCTCCATGCTTTTTAACCCTTCCTCTGCAACGGTCACAAATTATTTTTATTATTAATCACAAAAAAAAATATTTTATGAAAACTTCAGCTCTAAAAATAACCTAAAATTTTGCCAACCCACATCCGAATAAAGGCGTAAACATAAAGCAGTAATATTAACCGTTAAAATCAGTGAGTGTGTACGTCTGGAGTCCGCGTTATCTCGTAACAAATGATTATGGAATTTATGGAAGATGAACGACTGAGGTGCGGCTTACCGCGGGTAGGTAGACAGTAGGGTCGGAAGATAAACTTAAAGATCCGTAAAGAATTTTTATAAAATATAAAAAAAGAGAAAAGGATGGGGTTAAAAGTAAGATAATTTGGGGTAAATTATTGTTATGCGGAGGTAGATAAGTAAGAATCAAGAGATAAAAGAAACAAAAAAAAAATATACGTGGGAGCAAAGAAATCGAGCCACCCCTTTTTCGTGTGTCCTGGTTATTAGTTTTGGTTTCATGTGTTAGGAATATTAGGAATTATAGGAGTATATTAATTATTTTAAAGAAGAATATTAAATTATATTAGTATTAAAAACATATTTAAATGTATTATTCAATATTACGTTGTTTTTTCCGTTTGGCAACACTGACTTTGTTTACGTAATAACGTCACTACGATTAGTAGTGGAGGGGAGGCATAGCGCTAGCGCGATGTATATTTTTACTTTTTCAAGAAGTCAGTCTTGCCACGGGAGTAGATCGGAAAGGTCGACAAAAAGTGAAGTGTGTTAGTGCTGTATTAAATAAAAATAAGGTACGTACAATGTTCAAATGATTAAAGCTCAATGTTATTATTGTGTAATGTGTTATATTATGGTGAAAAATAAATGTATGAGAATCAATTTTGGAGTTTCCTTTCACATGGATCATATAATTCAAAATACAAAAAACTACCCTCATTGTAAAAGTTATCAAATAACCTTTTAGGCGATATATGCTTAGAATTGATCTGTTTCATAATACCAAAAATAAAAAATAGAAGTGGCTCGATTTATTTGCTCCCAAGTATAGTTAACTCAGAGAAATAAAGCGATGCACACCAATGACAAAATAAAACAAAAATTTAACTAACTTGAACCGAATCAACCTTGCAAATATGAGTAACCAATTGAATTATCTCAGTCTATTGCTTAGGACAACTTTGCGTAAGGGCACTTTCTTTACGTTATAACTGGTTCTAGAAAAAAAATTACTGTAACTGGATTAAATATAAATAAATTGTTGTTTCCACAACACGATGCTCACACCGATAATTCAGCCCTCATCAAGCTGTCTCTCCCCCCTAAGCCCCCGCCAGCAACGCCCTAAGCCGAGGTCCGAGTCCCACTAGGGGTCGCCCTTAGTGCTGTAGTTGCAGGTAGTCATGATGTTACTGTAGTATAAGTAGTTAGCTTAGGTTAAGTATTTTACTTCCCCCCCATTGGCTGGAGACCCTTCAGGTCTCGCCAATAACTGCCCGGTTACGTAGAAATGGTCCCCTAGGACCACCTACAGCAGGACAAGAGAACAAAAATAAAAAACAAAAAACTACAACACGATGCAAGCAACCCCGTTTTAGCTATTCAGTGACCTTTAAATGTTGCAGTTTTTAATATTACAACTATTTTAATAACTGAGAGAAATGAACAAACTTTTTCTCCTAACCCTACACCCAGCACAGAACGCGGAAATCCGTTGAAAACCCGACTTGAACTCAGTCTTTGATACAGAAAGAAAAAAAATATTTTTATGAGACGCCCCTTTCCTTCGCCTTTGCAATGGCTTTAAACCTATTTATCATCACGACCTCTTCTTTCGGGGGTAAAAAATTGACTGAAAGGAGTGATGCTCCCGGAATGATTCGGAATAATTCGGTTATTTTTCCTGTTTTTCCGAGCGTGGCGTTGATAGGGTTAAGTAACTCCGTTAAGAGGACGTAACGTTGGGTAACGTTGTTTTTATTTGGTGAATATGTTTTCTGTGCTTTTTATTAGGTTAAGAATATGTTTGTGTATGTATATGGATAGAAAGAAGAAATAAATTGTTCCAAAATCCTTAAAGGCCGTTTAGTAAGTTTTCTACACGCGTGACGTATTGGGTATATTGAATAGGGTTTTTCAAGAAAGATTGCGTTTCTAAAAATAACATAAAATAATCATTACGTACTTGCTTTTCATGGGAAAAGTAATGGAAATAATGAAATTCTAAAACTTTATTGGTGGAAGCGATCGATCAGCACGCAAGTTTTCTTTGTGTGTTTTTTATATTTTTCGTAAAATGTTAATTAACATTTTTAAGGCGTTTATTAACTGTGTACACTTTTACATTTCATTTTTTTACCTTTTAAAACGACGCATTGATCGTATTTTTTAAAACAAACGTAAATTTATCTAAAATTATCGTGTTTAAAAAATATACAGTAAAATGTGTGACAGCAATCCATATTATTAATTTGTGTCTTTTCTAGTTTTTATTCTTGATTTGTATGAGTTGATTTTTAATATATTTAACTAACAATTATGTTTTTTTGTTTCAGGTAAGAGATGTTTCATATATTTATTTCATATTTCATATACATATTTTTCATCAAATTTCGGGAAGAATTGTAAGGTATGTTTTTACTTTAACCCTTAATTTGCAGGGTACGTCCCAGGGACTCCATGTGAAACTTATTTTGTTTGTAACTTTTGTTTTAGCGCGTATACAGTGTTGTGCGTTCTAGTAGCTTCCGTTAGGGGTACGGTCTACGTGGTAGCGGGAGGACGTGTCTGAGCGCTTCCCGCAAAGGTAAGTAATCGAGACTCCTGGAGTCCTTCGGTCTCCACCCTGCACCGTACGTTACAAAAAGTTCAGTTGGCCACTGGTAGTAATGTTCAGAATTTCTGATTCATCGGTCCCAAAACGGAAGTCCATGACTCGACTCGAGTTTCTGAAAGGTATTGCCTAAGACCTGAATGAATCAAATAAAAAATCGCGGATGTCCAACTCACGACTGCCCAGACCAACTCGTTTCACAATATCCAAGATTCTTCAAGAAGATTTTCCGGCTGAGCTGGATAGCACATAGGAGAATTTACCCAGCGAAGATAAATATTCTTTCCTCTGTCGAAATAAACTCGAAAGGGAGACCGGTTTTGTTTGCAACTCATGTCGCAAACCAATATGCTTGGCTTGTTCGAAGAAAGTATGTAGATCATACTAGGGATTAGTAGTGCCTTGCACGTTTTTTTGTGTTTTCGACTTTTTAAGAGTTTATGCTTTATTTGTCAGGAAGACCATTACGTTTATCTAATATAAGTTGAAAATAAAGAATATTTTTGTTAAAAAGTGGAGATTTTGGAGCTCAAAGTTGATATGTCGATTTTTTTGTGATTTTTGACACTAGTCGTAATTATTAAGCATAAAAATGATACTCATTAATCATTTCTAATTGTTTTGTTAAATTTAGATTTTTAGATACCTAGGTTGCCTCTAAGTAATAAAAACTTTTTGCACTTTTATAATGATTTGAATTTTTTTTCACTCTGAAATGTGGGAGTCCCTAGGTCTCCACCCTGCACTATACGTGAGTTTTTTCCACCCTGCAAATTAAGGGTTAATGAATTATTTTGCCCAAATGAGCAAATGGATCGTATCAAACATTCGGTTTATGCATTTTAATTTATAAATAAATAAATATTTTCTATTCCCAATTCAAACGATAATCCGATCTACCTATAATCCAAAACCAGTTATCTCAACATCCCCAATTAAATATTATTTGATAAAATCAGCATCCTATTTCGTTATCAATACAAATATAAATAATACTCATCATACAAAAACTTGCATCCCTTACCTCTTTGGCATAAGGATCAAAATACAAATATTTCGCGTTTACGAATTGTATATGTAATATTGTTTTGTTGTTGACGTCAGGTACAAGTTTCCTTTGACATTAATATCTGGTTTTGATGTCTTAATAAAACCTTTGGAATGCTATCTGGGGTCTCAAGTACCCCAAACGTTTCGGTTCGGTGGCGTAAGGGTTAATTAGTGGTATTGTTGGTCATATCTCAATGATTCGGATTAAAGCTTAGTCAATAGTGGGATTAGAGGGTTATGGTTGTATATATTTGACGAGCTTTGGGTATAAGATGATATTATGATATTTAACCGACTTCAAAAAGGAGGTTTTCAATAGGCATGTTGACAGCATAAATAAATTGCAAATCTAATTAGTCCGCCAGTTAGAGTTTTGAAAAATAATGGACACGTATTTTTTCTTTTGTTAAATCTATGAATATTTTGAAAGATAAAACGCATCAAAACTCGAGAGTGGGGCTTGTGACGTCAGAAACAAGTAAAAATTGTACTTGCCTGTGACGTTTTGCCAATTTTAAAAGTGCCGTATCTTCGTCTATTTTGGTTTACGTAACAAAAGAAAAAATACGGTTCAAATATTTTTTGATAATCTAACTGACGGACTAATTAGATTTTTTCAGTCCAATACCTACACTATTAGATACGTAACTTTTTTTTTTTGTTCTATAATTAAAAGGACTGTCTCATTGGTCTAGTGGTCGCAAGCGCGACTGCTGAGCGTGAGGTCCTGGGTTCGATTCCCAGCTCGGGCACTGTTATTGGGTTTTTCCGTGTGGAATTTTTCAGTAGCAGCCCGGAGTCTGGATTTGTGCCCGGTTGATGGCAATAGGCTCGCCCCCTATTACATGGAACTTAAACATAATGGCGAAATGAGGGTGTAGGCAGGTACTATACACCTCTGCCCAACCCTTCGGAGAATACAGGCGTGATGTTATGTAATTAAGAGCACTATTGGTGTAAATTACAAATGCTGACTCCACCCTCTTTTTTAAATTCCAGTGTAGGTCCCTATGTTATTTTATATATATATTTTATATAAATTCTACTCAATATTAAAACTAGTAAGGGCTTAAAACGATATTTTACAGAAGAGCGCATAAACGTTAAATCGGTCAGCCTTTAAAAAGTATTAATGTTAAGTAAAACCGTGTGGTTAAAGTGACTTACTAGGTTTTAAAATGATCAGAGGCAGTGAATGGCACTTACTAGGTATCGATGCTTAAATATATCTGCTTATTATGTGAGTTTTCAACGCTGGTGTTTTTGTATTTGGTAGAGACTTTCTAGATTAGCAAGATTATGCAATAAAACGACTTTTGTACCAAGTGTCCCTTACTAGGTTTTGAAATGGGACAGCCGATTTCTGTACGACAAAAAACGTAACCTCCCCCCCTCCCTGAATTGTACGTCCCCTTACTGTAATGTCAGTGTGTCAGACAGATATTATCGGCGACAATGATAACAGTTTTCACTGGACTGTTTATTTGCCGTCACAGGAAAATAGGGCAAGGAGCAGAGGCGGATATTACACCGAAGTGAACGTAATTGTTGACAGAATGGAGATGGGGATAAATCTCCGTTGAATATTTCCTATATCTTAGCTGTAGGTTACTATGTAGATCGATCTTTGCAGCAGTAAAAAAAAAATGTTAAAATAAAATAAGAAGAACGTACAATAAACTTAAGACATAGCTTTATTTATTTATCTGGCACATCAACACCATAAACACAAACATGATCATTTTGACATTGCAGAGGTTAAGGACTAGTGTTTACACCAATTACAGACGTGCATAACATTTGATAGTAACACAGTATTAAATTATAAAAATTAAAATAACGTTAAAAAGCTTTAAAAAAACACATAATACGAAAACGAAACAAGAAAAAAAAGTTTTTTTTCATCTTCTTATCTATTTTTTTATAGTGCATATCATAGAAGAGAGATGGGGTATTCTTCGGACGGAATGCCATTTTTTGGCACAATCTTTAATTGCGAAAATGTATTATTTTTTAGGCATACGGCTTCTTCCATTGATATACGGTCTAAAATTAATTATTTTACAATCATAAGCTTATTTTTCAATACTCAGGTACCTATGTTTTTATCTGACTAATAAATGTGACGTTTGACAGATTCCCAATATAAAAGCTTTCAAAACTACAAAATTCTGTAGGTACATAAAAGAACGATTGAAAAACCGGCCATAATAAGATTTTTTGAAGCAAAAAACTTGAAACATCATAGAGATGTAATAACATGTCAAAATAAATTATCGCCAAAGTTTTGAGAACATTCTGAAAGTACGTCTGTCATATCAACGTAAATTATGATGAGTTACCAAATTCGTAAAAAAATGTCCCAAAAAACTAATAAAATGCGCCTTTATCAAAATTCTCTATCGGTGTAACTGACAGCCCGATGAATCGAACAGAAGTGGCCATGACAAAAGAGAAAAAACTTTGTTTTTCCACAAACGAATATCTAGTCTATTGATTTATTTTTCAAGCGTTCCCTCTATATTTTATCTTTGAAGATAGACGAATGTTTTCGTCATAAAAATAACAAAACGTTACTTTATTTGACGTGAAAAGAAGTTAGGTATGCATGAAGTTGTAAAAGATATAAGAATTCAGTACAGTCAGTCACTGCATCTATCTTTGTCAATAACAATGGGATTGCAATAACTTTAAGTAGCTATTGTTGTACAGATAATTAACCCTCGAGAGCTTCTTGTTCAAAGGTAATCGAATGTTAAAGAGTATTTGTAATTAGAAAAGAATATTCTTCATTGTAAACACATAATAATATAGAAGAAACAGTATAAAGGGCGGTCTTATCGTTAAAAGCAGTACCTTATACATACAAGAAAAAAAACATTCTAACAAGAATTGTAAAAAAATAATCTCTACCTGCATGAACTTACTCTTCTTCTGTCTATAACCATCCACTCCATCTTCATACCGACAATTCAGCCCTCATCAAGCTGTCTCCTTCCCAATCCCCCGTCAGCAACGCCCTAAGCTGAGGTCCGAGTCCCACTAGGGGTCGCACTTAGTGCTGTTGTTGCAGGTAGTCATGATGTTAGTGTAGTATAAGTAGTTAGATTAGGTTAAGTATTTTACTTCCCCCATTGGCTGGAGACCCTTCATGTCTTGCCAATAACTGCCCGGTTACGTAGAAACAAGGGCATGTCCGCAAAGACCTTCGACAAATAGTAATAAATTAATGTTAAAAAAAACTTTATAAAACCAAGATTTTATGTAATTGCCATAAAAAGAAGAAATACACTTTAAATTAAATCAAACCAATCAATTTAGTACATGTATTACACAATTTATTAAATGATATAAAAGCTTGTCGCGAGATTTACTTGAGTACTAACTAGTCTTGTTTGACATACTTATTATAAGTAATTCTATGAAAGAAAATATTTCCGATAAAATATGCAAATCTCGCGACAAGCTTTTAGAATTAGAATGACGTCACATAGCCAAGCATGCATTGTCATCCAAAATAAGCGTGTATACCAAATTTCAGCTTAATCGGTTAAAGATAACTAATTTAAAATTCAGTTGCAAGATTCCACCCGGACAAATGTATATACATTGCAAGTTAAATAAAAGCTTGTAAAATAGGAAGAAAAAAACCTTTTGCATCTCTTTCTCGCATCTTATGACATTTCCAACCGTCTATACCTTTTATAGACTATTTTACATCATAAGTTTTCCCAATAGCCAGCATCTTAAAAATATTTGCATGAAAACTTTATTGGGAAGTTAACTACCCAATAAAATTTTGTCGCCTGCAGTTCTGTTTACCCCGTAATTATAGAGCGTGAATCAGGCTGTCACAGGCAAACAAGGTGTCAGTTATCACAGCCATATCCCTCCATTGTCAGTTGAACGTAATTACTAATCCGACACATTTTTAGTCTTTAATTTTAGGGGTACAAAAGGCCCCCATTTGCCGGTTGCCGTCCCGTGAAATTCAGATTTCAGTTTCGCCCTGTTACCTCCGGCGTAACGGGTTAATAAACTGGGAGCTTAGCTGAATGTTAATTTATATATTTTTTTAGCTTTTTATGAAGTTATAAATGATCCTCAGCAGTGGGAGGGTTAATGATATCTGTATTTCACTAAAAGTGCTTTAGGGATTTAAAATATTTTTGAGATAATAATAAAGGATTGGAGTTGGATTTATAAACTAGGGTTTGACCTATATTGTGGTTTTCTGAAATTGGAAAAATATGGGAATCGCATAATTTTTTGTTATCTGTGCACCTCGTTAGTTTTTAGGTTGCCTAAAATGACACTTATTTTATGACTGACTGGCAAACAAAATTAGTACTTAGACTTGATAGTAGTTAATTATATATTATAAGGATAAACTAACGCCAGTAGAGGACGCCCTAGAAGGACATACATCGATGTCATTGGTGATGTTCTTCAAAAATGACAGGTGCGTAGTACTCTCAACCGGCGTGCGTGTATGACAAGATGTATGACCGTGAACGAAGCGGCAGGAGTATGTAAGGATTGTTGCATGTGGCGTTCTACAGTTTCTGCATATTGAGATTATGTAGGTATGTAAACTAATAAAAACAACCTAGTCTCTCGCACATACAAGTTTAGTTTTAGTATACACTAAACCTGAAACTAGTTTGTTCAGAATCACCAGGAGAATCGATTGACACAGTTTTTACACCACATTATATTTTTCCTTTTTTTTTTTCATTAGTTTCAATTCTCTTTCAATAGGTTTCTACGCATTACAGTGAACGGGAATACACACCTTGAGGCTTGAGACGGTCCGCTCGGTCAGTCTCCGTATATTTGACAACCCCTGCACAGCACATCTCAGACATTTCACACTTTAATATGGAACTTAACGCGACATAAACTAAGGTGTAACTTGGAGATTTATTGAAAAAAAACACACATTCAGGCAGTTCTGATGAAAATCTTGTTGGGGTGTCTCGGTTTTTGTAATACTAAAAGTAAAGTTGTATAATGTCCGTAAAATAAACATGCACCATTTTATACTCAAAAGCGTATCGGCAGAATTCATAATAATCAGCCCATGACTGTCCCACTGCTGGGCACGCGGGCCTCTGAATAATGAATGAAATCAAAAAAGAATGAGAAGGGTTTTTAGGCCTAGTGCGGGTTGGAGGACCACATACAGAGAACTTTTTTGTAAGTCCTTAGGTGTGTTGGTTTCCTCACGATATCTTCTCTAACCGTTAACGCGATATAATCAAATTTTATCGGCAAAACGGTTACAAAAAGTGCAACAAAATATAATTCCTTCTATTTCACTAACGTACAGACACTACAGAAACCATTTTTCATCTCAAAAACACAACATCTTTCTTACAAAACTTAATCGAACTAAGAATCCTAAGGATAACTCAATCGGGAATTGCAAAGAATTTATCGCCACGTTATAAATTCTAGCTAAGTACGGCAAAAACGTGAACACTCTAGTTTTTAACGTGTCTAACAAAAAGATCCTATGTTCGAACACCTAGCTATTTTTCTTCTTAGTAAAGAGGAAGAATTTCTCCGTTTGTATGTACTGGAAGTATGTTTTTCTTTTTGGGTTGCTTTGGGCTGTGTTCTTCTTTTTCTTGCTGGAATTTTCCAGAGGCATCGTTGAAACTGGTCATGTGTTTATTATTATTAGGAGGTTTAGTTTCATCAGCTATGTTGAAGAGAATTTTTGGATATGCACGGAGCAACTCGGCTGCCCCATTTCAAAAACTAGTAAGGGACACTTTTTAAAAGAATCGTATTATTGCTTAATCTTGCTAACCTAGAAAGTCTCTATCAATACAAAAACACCAACGTTGAAAACTCATATAATAAGCAGATATATTTAAGCATCAATACCTAGTAAGTGCCATTCACTGCCTCTGATCATTTCAAAACCTAGTAAGTCACTGTTAGTGCGTGGTTGTTAGGTCAGGTCTTTTCCAATGAATATTCATTGGAAAAGACCTGACCTAACAACCATGCGTGATTTAATGCTCAAAATTCCTTTTAATTTTAAATTATAGATGGTTACAAAAATGCAAGTCACTTAGTGCGCGTTGTCGTTGCGTGTGCGTTGTGTGTTAAATTTGTAGCGTTCTTAGGAAGACCCGGTGAGCGTCGCTAGTGTCGCGGCCTCCGCTCTCCCCGGCCCCCGCATCCTTCCTTGTTGCGTGATGTCATCACCGCGTCGATGCACCCGCTGGTACAGAGCGCGGCCGCTTGAAGGGTGTTTTGATTGTGTTGTTTGTGATTAAGTAGTTGGTGTAATCGTAGACAGTCACTTTAACTACAAGGTTTTACCTAACATAAATACTTTTCAAATGCTGACCGATTAAACGTCTATGCGTTCTCCTGTAAAATTTAGTTTTAAGACCTTACTAGGACAGCCGAACTGTTGTCTGTTCTCTGTATTTCTATGTGAAAAAATTAAGTACGAAATGGATTTTAGGTAGGATTCACAAATCTATTCTTTAAGACTAATTCCCACGTCTCCAGTCTTTAGTACCTACAGTCTAGTTACTAAATAATGAGAATCTATGTGTACATTGTACAATCAGTTTAGTCATTATTAAATGTTAAATTGTATTGTGGTTGATTACACGGTTCGAGTTGCTAATTTTTTTAACTAAGCCTGGAAGCGTGTTAATGGGAATAATCATCTCGTTTTATGACATTTGTTGAAAGAGATAGTCTAACCTTTTTCTTAAAGACCACACAGCAGAATAAAAATCACAAGGAATTACAAGTTCTGACCATGAAATTGGAATTATTAAGAATAATTTTGGCACAAGAATCAAATATTGTACAATAATGAATCTTCCTAACAAGCCTTTTGTGGGAACCATCTTTTTCATCATTTCATACCAGAATTATAAGGAATCATAGAAATATAATTTCAGATTGTTGAAGGTGTCGTGACCGAAGCAAATGATTTCCATAATCGATTTTCGTGATCAGCGAATGCTCGAGTAAAAACTCTGTGAAAATACAAAATGAACTTTTAATCGCCATTCAACTTTTTTATATGCATTGGGTATCATTCAAAGACTCATTTTTTAAATATTTTTTTTAACCAAAATCTAAAGTAAAAACAAGGAAAAATTATATCCTAGACTAAACTACCAATATAAACTAAAAGAATGCATCAAAATATTCCTCCGCATCGCTGTCCACTGGTAACGTGCCCAGAAGGCTGGCAGCGTTGCCACGTTGTATGGCAACGCTAATTCTCTGGCCGAAAAACAAGCCAGCCCTCTGGTCACGTGAAGTGTCGACCAGTCTTCTTCCTATTTCCTTAAAAAGGAGACGCGCACTCGGACCCCATGACCCGAGCGTTTCCACCCCAAACGGCTCAAAGTCATAGTTTCCTATGATGTTGCTATATTTGCACCGTTTGAGGGTCTCCGCAGCCGCAGCGGCAGCGCCAGCACACCCTTTAAAAAATAGGTAGGTGAAATTGTCACAACAAAATATTTTTCCTGAAAGAAATATCAATTTAGCGTGGTTACTAAGTCAAACGTTAAATACTCTTTTTGTCGCGCATAAAATGAATGAAAAAATCTGAATTCGTGGAAAAGAAACTGCTTTTCCATTTTAAAAAATCAATGTTTTTTAACAAAATGTGTTGGAGAGTAGATTTTTTTCATGGACTCTGTATTTGTCTCTTACGCGACGTCTTACGTAGGCGGTTTAAAGCGATGCGATGCGGTGACACGCGATGCGGTGCGAAGCGGCGGCTTTGTCTTACGAGCTCGCGGACCGCTCGCCGCGCGCCGCCGTCATTCAGTAGCAATGTACGGCACCGCATCCAAGCCAACTGACAGCGTTCGCTTCGCGCCGCGCCGCGCCGCACCGCACTTCACACGTGCGTTTGGTCACGTAGGCCACTTCAATAGGTGTCGACTGTTTGTTGTTTTCGCGTCGCGCCGCGCTGCTTCGCGTCGCTTGTTGATCGCTCACGTAGGATGACGCGTTAGTAAAAGTTTTACAGAATAATTAGTAGAGTTTTTCGCATGTAAAGCGACCAACAACCAGTCATGCTGTATGTATGTATGTAAAATCCTAACTTCCTAACTAATACTATGAATGCGAAAGTAAGTTTGTTTGTTTGTTACCTTTTCACGCCTAAACCACTGAACCGATCATGCATATAGGTACGTTGTCAGGTGTACAGAAACGGACATAGGGTACCTTTCATCCCGAAAAAAGTACTATTCCCGAGGAAAACAACAATTACGTTAATAGATAGCGCCACATGTCTTTCGAATCGATTGAATTATATTATTATAGAAACATTAGTAGTGTGTTAAAAGTTGATTGTCAAATTCAAAATTAACGCGAGCGAAGTCGCGGGCTAAAGCTAGTAAACTATACAAACAATACATCTTTGATAAAAGAACTTCTGTCGGAATAACTCGCCATATGCTACATATCTTTTAAATATACAGGGTGTAAACGAATTCGTGTAATTCCTTCAAACCGCGTGATCTACTGGTAACACTGATTGATCCTGCATAGGTTTTTTTCAGAACTGCTATCGGTAGCGGGTAGCACTGGGCAATGTTGACAAAAGAAGGTAGTCGTCGATATGGATCAACGAACCCGAGCTTAAAAAGGCGGTGGTCATTCGACGAAGCAGGAGCATTCTGTGTACTTCAGCTGAAGAAGTCTGACCTTTTTATATCTGTCTAGCTTGTCCTTATTTTATGATCTTGTAATAATTGTGTAAAAAATTATATTGTGATCTAGTTCATGTTACTAACACTAACCCAAATACAAGTACTCTCAGTGGTGGAGTCTTATGTTAGTTTTATTTACTACATTTACCTTGCTCACAATCCTGACATAGGTACCGATATTAGCTATAACTGTAATGATAGAATCACCCCTGAACGATAAAAAAAGTTTTTAAAATATGAACCATGGTATTCTGTAATTCAGTAATTTTAGCGTCCCAACTTAACTGACTGCGTGGAGCGATATCGCGCTAGTCGTGTCCGTCAACTGTGTCGCCGTGCCTTCATTCATTTATGCATGGCATCAATATTTTCTTACACAAAAAAAAAAGAAAAAAAAAGTTTATTTTTAATCAATCTAAATCCCGTGCGGGGTTAATCTATACCAGTAATAGATCATGTGGTTTGAAGGAATTACTCGAATTCGTTTACACTCTGTATAAAATAACATGTTTTTATCCTATTGTTCTGTCGTTAGTTATCGATGCGTATGCGATGCTCCGTTTATTATCTGAAAAGAATTAACAAATTTCACACTTACGGTTTTAAACGCGCGTTTAGAACGCTTTAATACGCGTTTGTTAAAAATTCGAAGTAGGTACTTGATAGAATACTATAGTTAATGTAAATGTTTTGCTTACCTAGCCTTTTCCCAACGATTGTAATGTAACAGACGGCCCTAAGATTTCCTGAAAGCCGTCTGCTACACCAGTTGTAAAGAATGTGTAGAGCATTCTATACCTAGTAGTGTACTTAACAATAATAAGATGCTTATAGAATAAGAGGCAGGACTGCGTCACGTCCCTTGGAGTAGTCAGCGAGTTCCTTCTTGTCGTTACGGCGTCCGTCGATGGCCCACACAGCCATCTGATAGAAACCGGCGGCAGCAAACAGACCGGCTGTAGCATTTAGTCATAGTCATTAGTAGACGTAGACGACAGCCGGTCCGATCGCCGATCTCGTATGTGTAGCAGGAGACGAAGTGTAACAGAAGGAAGAAGGGGTTACCCTCGGGCACCGGAATGCATCTCACTTTGGTACCATGGGAGCGCAGGTTCTTGGATAGTATGTGGCTGCTCAGGTTGTCCAGCTCACATCATGCTCACATAAAATAAGTCCTCCTAGTCCACGTAGAAGCAGGTGATGCAGGGAGCAGTGTACAGGGAATGGTTGATGTGATGGCATACCACATATGTATAATTAAACGGCCAGTTGTTTTTAGATCTGTGTATATTATATACATATACAGACAATAATCAAATTAAATAGTACCTTTATCAAAATTCACTTCCATCGTCCTCCCAAAACAAATCCAAAGTCTAGTCTCAAAAATCGAATCCCTATCTGTCATTCAAAAAAGGTATAAAATATAAAAATGGCCAGTCGGTAGGTGAATGACTATGAAGGTGATACTACATTACCCCAAAAACCCGGAAAAAAAAAATTTTTTACTTAGAAAAATATTTTTTTTTCAACCTATAAATTTTGAGGTTAGGAATATATTACCTTGACACATGCATTCATCATTCTATCAAACAATCAAGCACTCACACTAACAGAGGGAGGGGATATGGCTCACGACTACTTTGAGATCAATGGCACATACTCCACAAGGATATATTTGAGATAATGAAGGCTTATTTTTAGGGTGTCATAACCCGCACCACTTAGAAAACCCAAAGAGAGATTATAGATAATGAAGGCTTATTTTTAGGGTGTCATTACCCGCACCGCATAGAAGAGAATAGATAAGAGATAGATAATAGATAATGAAGGCTTATTTTTAGGGTGTCATAACCCGCACCGCATAGAAGAGAATAGATTATAGGTAATGAAGGCTTATTTTTAGGGTGTCATTACCCGCACCGCTTAGAAGAGAATATAGTAGATAAGGAGGGAAAGATAGTAAAGAGAAAAAAAAAGAATGGGGATGATAGCCACGTGATGTAAAAAAAAAGCCAAATAGTTCCCAATAATGAAATGAAATGAGATGATTACAGTACAGTATTATAAAAAAAACAATATAGAAAACCAGAATATACAATTTAAAAACATAACGAATTAATAAAGAATACAAATGACAGATAGGAAGTACAAATGGTACAGATTATGGTGCTGCATTCCTGTTTGTGAGCAAGTAAGGTGAATAGAAAGTTATCAAAAAAAAAGTAAACAGTAAAAAGTATGCAAACCCAAGTTTAAAAATAACTTCTTCTAACTCGTTTCATCGTGAAGTGATGAATGTAGTACTATTCAATGTTAGTAGTAGTAGTAGTGTAGTAGTGTAGTGTAGTTAGTAATTACTAGTAGTAGTAGTAGTGTAGTAGTAATTACTAGTAGTAGTAGAGTAGTTAGTAATTACTAGTAGAGTAGTTAGTAGAGTATGAAGAGTACTACGTTCGAGTAATGTTTGAAGTATATTGTAAGTACAAGACGAGTCCCAAAATAGTTCGAAAAATATTCGTACGTGCAAGTAAGTTTTTAGAATTAAAAAAAAATCTTTAAGAAGGTTTAATTCCAACTTAAAAGATCAAAAGAGTTCGCAATTAACCATGAAGTTGTCAAACTCAAAAGAAAAATAAATACGTCAATATAATATGACTTAATCACGTTGACATATTATATGTCAATATTCTAAAATAAATAATGAGTTATTTTTATAAGAAAATAACTCAGTATTTTACTTCTGTAAAACTTTAAATGAAACGTACGAATCGTTAGTATGAACGAAATATGTTGGTAAGGTTCTACACAGAAATAAAATCACACAAATTTTATTCCTAATAGTGAGTAGCGATAACGATAGAAGAATTTATTTTTATAAGAATATTGCGGTAGACGCAATTAACTAGGCTAGCTAAGCTACAACTTGGGTTTACTACAACCAACCAACAAGGTAGAAAGCATAATCATCTACAGCAAAAATATTAACAGACACCTTACATATTCCCGTTTAATTATGCAAGATAAAACGTAGAACGTAGGGTACGGAGGCTCACCAGAATGCAACACAATATCTCTGAAATGACAAATAAATGTTAACAGAGGGTTAGGAGAGAGGGAAAAGAGTAAAAATAGAGGATACAAAGAGATAATAGAGGCCAAATGAATATCCAAACTATACAAATTCGTAGATGAATTATTTTTGAATTTAGAGGAAAGGGAGGGGTTCAGACAAAGTTGGGCGCCAAACTGTAATGTAACAGACGGCCCTAGGATTTCCTGAAAGCCGTCTGCTACACCAGTTGTAAAGAATGTGTAGAGCATTCTATACCTAGTAGTGTACTTAACAATAATAAGATGCTTATAGAATAAGAGGCAGGACTGCGTCACGTCCCTTGGAGTAGTCAGCGAGTTCCTTCTTGTCGTTACGGCGTCCGTCGATGGCCCACACAGCCATCTGATAGAAACCGGCGGCAGCAAACAGACCGGCTGTAGCATTTAGTCATAGTCATTAGTAGACGTAGACGACAGCCGGTCCGATCGCCGATCTCGTATGTGTAGCAGGAGACGAAGTGTAACAGAAGGAAGAAGGGGTTACCCTCGGGCACCGGAATGCATCTCACTTTGGTACCATGGGAGCGCAGGTTCTTGGATAGTATGTGGCTGCTCAGGTTGTCCAGCTCACATCATGCTCACATAAAATAAGTCCTCCTAGTCCACGTAGAAGCAGGTGATGCAGGGAGCAGTGTACAGGGAATGGTTGATGTGATGGCATACCACATATGTATAATTAAACGGCCAGTTGTTTTTAGATCTGTGTATATTATATACATATACAGACAATAATCAAATTAAATAGTACCTTTATCAAAATTCACTTCCATCGTCCTCCCAAAACAAATCCAAAGTCTAGTCTCAAAAATCGAATCCCTATCTGTCATTCAAAAAAGGTATAAAATATAAAAATGGCCAGTCGGTAGGTGAATGACTATGAAGGTGATACTACACGATGTTGGCGTCAGTTTCTAGTCTAACCAGGGGGCCTACTCCCTAAGTCCGTCAACGAAGTTAGTCGCCCGTCCGAAAGTAGCCCGAAACGTAGGAGTGAACAAAACAAGTGTCAAGTTCAACTTTTCGGACGGGCAAAAACACTTCGGTAGTAGGGACAGCTGTCAAATCGTGTTGTCATTCATTCTTAGTTCGGGCCTCGAAATAATCGTATGTCTGTAGGTGATAGGGAGTAGAAACGCTCGTAACTAAGGCCGAAACCACGGATTTCGTGCTTAGGGAGTGGACCCCCAGATGCGGCTGAATTCCAATATTTTACACGGAGCCAAAACTAAGCAAACCAGTTACTGGGCAATGCCGATATCCTAAGGTTAGACCGTTTCTCAGACTTTCAGGCTTCTGACTAGCCGCAAAGACTGTTAAAGATATTGTTGATGTAGATGAACATACTTACTTTATTTATCTTTCTTATTAGCTAACTGACTCCTATCTAAATATAAAAAAAATACATTCACTTTATCTTAAAGTGACAGAATTAAAAGTTGCTCTTTTAAAATGTTGACTTTGTTAAGCTCATTTTCATATTTAATTTGTTTGAATAAAAAATAAAATAAGTTTACGCAAAGTTTATCAGCTTGAACTCCCAGACGCTTAAAATTATATAACTATGTTCTATCTAAGTATATATATAAAAATGAATCCCTATTTCCCTTGGTCACGGCATCACGCGTGAGCGGCTAGACTGGTTTCGTAATTTTTTTTTTCTTTTCATAATTGTCAGTAGAAAGTTGTTAGGAAAGAAAATTTTGATATTCAAAAAAAAAAAACGAAATTATCTCATTTTAGTCCATATTGTTAATTTGTTTACCGCATGCATGAAAATGGTTTTAATTTTTTGTTACTATTTTGTTTCTGAAGGTAGGTAGTAAGTAGAAAAAGGGCATTGCAACACATGCCGGGTATAGCTAGTTGCCAATAATTTCCACACTCATTCTCTCTGACACCAAAAATATACACCAAAAATAATCTGGAGCGTTTTAAAACGCAAGTATGAAAGGACGTATGGTTTTGATTTATGCGAACGAACTTGCGATGAAAAACAGCGTTAGCAGCACAGCTAAATTGTTATTGCTTTTTGCTGAATTAGCGGAAAAGCGCTTTCCGCTGAGCGGTCACATGCCCCATTTTCGTACACAAATACAAACTGGCAATGTTAAGTTTTAAACTCTTATTTTGTGTGGCATAAGGGTGATATTCGGATGTTTTGTTGTTCCTTGAACTATTAGGCTTCAATAAATCTATTTTGAGACAATTTTGGATCGGATATTGGACAGATTTGGGCATTGTTAGACGGTCACACGGAGATTGGAAACAGAATAACCACGAGGTGAATATTGGCGAATATAACAAACATAACATTACGCCTGCATTCCCAGAAGGGTTGGACAGAGATGTACCTATAGTAGGTACCCATATTTCGCCGTTATATTTAAGTCCCATATACCTAATAGGGGGCGAGCCTATTGCCATCAACCGGGCACAAATCCAGACTCCGGGCTGCTACTGAGGAATTCCACACGGAAAAACCCAATAACACTGCCTGACTCAGGACCTCATCATCAGCAGTCACGCTTGCGGCCACTAGTGGTCTAGTAGACCAGGCAGTCCAATATTGGAAGTGAACCTACAACATGGAACAGGAATAACACAAATACTCAAACATACCGATTAGAATGATAATTCAGCCGACAGACGTCCACTGCTGGACATAGGCCTTCCCCCAACACGGGTTTGCCATAATCGCCACGCTTGGCAGGCGGGTTGGTGATCGCAGTATGGTTGTTAAAGTACTCAGCCCATCATGCCCATCCTCTAGTGAATCCCTTAGAGCCATTACTCACTATCGACTGGTCGTCGGAGACTTGGTCTCTTGGCGACCAAAACATAGGCAACTAGGGCCAGGGGACCAAGCCGAGCGTAGTGTTTTTTGTACATACGTGAAGAATGGGCGTCGAAGAAGCTGCAATAGGAGCGTTACTAATTACTAATTATAAAGAGAAAGAAAAGAAATGCAAGAGAGTACTACTATTCCAATTTGAATATTGGTCACTGGATAAATCCCGAATAGCTTTTTGGAATTGTATTTCCAATATTAATTTCTCTGTATCGAAAGCCTGAGCCATTTTGGTCGCCGGCGACCAGCAGTCGCTTGTGCTGTGCGACGCCACTGCGCGGCGAGTTGCCGAGTCGCCCGCGCGCCTGACGACCAAGTGCGTAAACTACAAGGTTAGTCGGAAAGGGGGTACTAATCCGAAGTCCACTTATAGTATCGCTGATGACTGTTTGAAAGCAAGTGTTAAAATTTCAAAATTCGATAAAAAAAAATCCAAATAAAATGATTTTTATTTTAGTTTTTTCAAAAATTCTTCATCCCTGCTTTAGTTACAAATTCAAAAAATAGTGCTTCTAATTCATGACCCCAAATATGACCTAAAATGTAAACACAGCTGATCATAACTGGGGATAGATAGATTTTAGAGTTTTTTTTTGAGATTTTTGAACAAGTGTTTCTCATAAACTGTTGAGTTTTGGGAAAAGTTGTAGAACAAAAGTTATTCATTATTATGTGTACTTTAACGCCCTTTCGGATTAGTACCCCATTTCTGACTAACCTTGTATAGAAAGTCACAGTCGCCGTCGACCAAGTCTCTAGCGACCAGTCGACATCGCGTTTTACGACACTCATGGGATGAGATGGTAGTGCTATTCTTTTCGTCCACCACACGGAACCAAGCCAAGAACGACACGGCATCATTTCGATTTCCCTACCTAAAGTTACCATGTACCTACCACTGCGTACCCCATTCAATTAAAAACGGATAAATAAATGTTGTCCCAACTCCCTGTACCATAATACCTAAAAATAAAGCCTAGAGCACAAGGTGGCGTACCAAATATTGTTTGCGAAGATAGATTGGCGATACAATAAGAGGGCGATTTCCCTGGGGGCCCCACGATACGGTATCGACGCTCGAAATAAATGAATTTCGTCGATCGTGTGAACGTGGTTTTTTATTTAGAAAACCCTCTGTCAGGTGGGGTATATAGGATATATTTTTAGTGTTATATTATTATGGGAATTGGTCAAGAAGTATTTGGCACCACCATCATAATATTTGTATGTATCTCTTTATATTTTTGGCGCATCTTCCGTGCGGATGATGTCCGGTCCTTTAGAAGGCATACGAGGGACACAGGTCCAACGCGCTGAGACCTCTTTGAGAACTTTAATCTAAAATGGGGTGGGGCACTAACCGGGGACTATCCACGGCTGCACTATTGGAGTATAGTCATGGACCGTCTCAAGTGGGTGCAAAACTATTGTAAAATATGGTAAAAAAATCTGGTCTATGGGGAGGGGTGTTAAATGGACTGCTAAACTTCTATTGCCGGACGAAAACGGCGTCTGCTTTTCAAGTTTAAATTAGAAATGTGTTGGCAGACGGTGACTCGCCAGCTCACTAGCTGGGCCCCCTGAAAGCCGCCAGTACATAGGCGAAGGGGCAACAAACGTGTGAGCGGTTAGAGGTGTAGAGAGGTGTGGCCCCGGTTATTTTATTATTATTGAAGTTTATAACTAGGTGCACCTGATGGTAAGCGCAGATAGGGTCTAAGATGGAGCAGAGATATAGAGGCATTCCCCTATACCCCTCTGACTCTCACATATACTCGACGGAACACAGTAAACTGCTTGGCGCTGGACTTTAATACGAGTGTGGTTGCTAGCCAGGCGGATCGAATAGATCCTACCACCAAGCGCGCTGGGTTTTGTTGAATCTTACAACACGCGTCTATTCCCAGCGTGCGGTGAGGAAGTTTTATATTCTAGCTCGTCCCCACACAGGGTAATACCATAATACTATAGGTATTATGTATAGGCCTGTAAACGGTCCGATAAATGAACAGTCAGAGGGGTGGTATATCAATTGCTGGGAACGACACGGTAGATTAATTAATATAATACACTAAACCATGTATCTTTACGCCTATATTTCCCGAAGAGTGAGACAGGTGGACTGTTCGTGTACCACAGTACACCTCTGTCTTATTCTTTAGGAAATGTTGGTGTACACGAGAGTGCGACCCTATTTCCAATTACTAGACACAATTCCAAACTGCTACTTAGACTTTTCTATTAAAACAATGTAAAAACACTTTGCCTTATCTGGGAACGAACCCAGGATGCTTGGCAGCTGCGCTTACGATCTCTAAACTGATATCACAGTTGACTATTTGCCGTCAAATCACAAATGACGATGGAAACTACACAACCACAAGAGATAGTTATTCTGCGCTACAGTTAACCCTTAGTTAAATAAAGTGATTAACTCGGTAATCCCAGTTGTTCACGGTTCGTCGGTACACAACAATGATACAGTACACATGTGTATAATAGTACTCATATGTATGTTCTCGTAGTAAACCTTTTCCTTTGCGAATTTCATGGTTGAAAGCATACAAATTAACTTTGATGTACTTGTATCAGTTCGTAGTTTGCTGACTGTACTTATTAATAAGCGTGTGCATTTGTTTTGCTGACGTATTTAGATGAAGCTTTTGAGTTACAATGAGGAGGGACGCTTTTCATAAACTTTACTCTGTTAACCGAGAGATGAGTTCTGATATAGCGGTCATTTCGTAAATTGTAGCCGTAAGGACTATTTAAACGTAAATTACATCATCAAAAACCGTAACATAGCTTTATAGGGTGTAAACGAATTCGTGTAATTCCTTCAAACTTTCAGACCACATGATCTATTAATGGTACCTATATATTAACCCCGCACGGAATTTAGATTGATTAAAAATAAACAAAACTTTTTTTTAAATATACTTGGGAGCAAATAAATCGAGCCACTTCTATTTTTCAGGTAGGTATAATTGGTATTATTGAACAGGTCAATTCTAAACACATATCGCTTAGAAGGTTATTTGATAACCTTTACAATGAGGGTAGTTTTTTGTATTTTGAATCATGTAATTCATGAAACCAAAACTAATAACCAGGACAGGTGAAAAAACGAGTGGCTCGATTTCTTTGCTCCCAAGTATATATTATGTCATAGAATATTTCGATGCCATGCATAAATGAAGGCAGACGTGCACGACTAGCGCGATATCGCTCCACGCAGTCAGTTAGCTCAAGACACTAAAATTACTCAGATACAGAATACCATGTTTCATTTTTTGAAAACTATATTTTTTGTTTCTGAAAAATACCTAAGCAGGGTCAATCAGTGTCAACAGTAGATTACGCGGTTTGAATTTTATATTAAGGCATATATGAAACCACAATTATTTGGTGTGACTGGCGATCATGTTGGCTAAATTCATGTTGGTGTTGGCGTTTATGCGCTGTGCCCGTTTAAGGTTGATGCGTTTTTAGCATAAGGGGAACATGTTTACAATAGTTTCGATAAAATCGACATTGAAGTCAGATTAGTAAGGTGGTTACAAGCACTGTATAAATTTCGTGTCTGTCCTAAGTACAAAGGGCTACCCTCCCTCCCGATGAAGACCCTGACGACCCCTTACCCCCCATCACCGTAGACGAGGTCCACACGATAGTGAGGAAACTCAAACCTAGGAAAGCCTCCGGCTCAGACGGTATCACCAATAAGGTGATCAAACACTTTTCCGCCCCGCTCATAGTCCTCATGACCGCCATCTTCAATGGCGCTCTGAGTAATAACATCTTTCCGCAAGCTTGGAAACAAGCCACCGTTATCGGTATCCCCAAACCCGGCAAACCCAAGAGTGAGCCCACTAGTTACCGCCCCATCAGCCTTCTCAATGTATTTGGGAAAATCTATGAGCGTCTCATTTATATCCGTTTAAAAGATTTCGCTGACTCCCGTAAACTCATCCCCGACGAACAGTTCGGTTTTCGAACCCAGCACTGTTGCATTCGACAATTGCACCGCATAGTCGAACACATTAGCTCCCGTTTTATGCGCTCGTACAAAACGGGCATGCTCTTCTTCGACGTAGCGAAAGCCTTCGACAAGGTCTGGCACAACGGTTTATTATACAAACTGTACCAATTCAACGTGCCGGACCGTCTCGTGCTCATCATTCGAGACTTTCTGTCGGATCGCTCCTTCCGCTATCGCCTAGAAGGCACCCTCTCGTCCCCTCACCCCATTCGCGCAGGAGTCCCTCAGGGCTCCGTGCTATCGCCCCTTCTGTTCACGCTGTACACCAGCGACATTCCCAAACGTGGCTTGGCCAAGTTGGCTCTCTTCGCCGACGACACGGCTATCTACTATTCCGGTAGGAGTCTCGATAGCATCTCTCGAACCCTTCAAACCGCAGCCAACGCCCTCGGAGTCTGGTTCCGGAAATGGAGAATAGAGGTGAATCC
The DNA here is from genome assembly GCA_905220435.1 of Amphipyra tragopoginis. NCBI lineage: Eukaryota > Metazoa > Arthropoda > Insecta > Lepidoptera > Noctuidae > Amphipyra > Amphipyra tragopoginis. The sequence goes on from HG992017.1 coordinate 5,644,702, forward strand.
CGAAAAGAGCGCAGCCGTTCTTTTCGAGAGACACGGTGATTCCCACACCCTCATCCGTCCTGTCCTCATGTTCGGCAAACAGATCCCTTGGGAGATGAAAGCCAAATACCTGGGGGTTATCCTCGACCACCATCTGAGTTTCCGAGACCATATCAAAGCGGTGCGCGCTCGCGCCGCTTTCGCTGTCGGTCGCCTCCACCCCATCCTTAGAGCGCGCAGTAAATTGTCACTTAGAAATAAGCTGAGAATCTACGTGACGTGCATCCGCCCCATCTTGACTTACGCTAGCGTCGTGTTCGCACACGTTAAGCCTTGTCGCTTCAATTCCTTCCAAACCCTCCAGAATCGAGTGTTGCGCAGAGCCGCGGCTGCCCCGTGGTTCATGCGTAACGTCCAACTCCATCTCGATCTAAAAATGCCAACCATCAGGCAATACCTCAAACGCATTTCCAAGCGTTACTTCGACAATGCCCCCCGCCATCCGAACCCCCTAGTCGCCGCAGCGGCCGACTACAGTCCCTCTCTCATAAGTAAAGTTCGCCGTCCCAGGCACACACTTTTAGAACCCGACGACGAAATAACCCTCCTCCAGGAGGCGAGTAAATCGACCAGCACACTACACAACGTCCGCCGCCGTCCGGCATACCGTCCTCGCCGACGAGGCCCGTCGCGACGTCCCACCGCCGCCGGTCACGATCCACCGAGCTCTCCCGTCGTAGAGCCGGTCGTCTCTTCAGACTCCGCAGTCACACCGATAATTCAGCCCTCATCAAGCTGTCTCCCCCCCCCCCCTATGTCCACGCCAGCAACGCCCTAAGCCGAGGTCCGAGTCCCACTAGGGGTCGCCCTTAGTGCTGTTGTTGCAGGTAGTCATGATGTTAGTGTAGTACAAGTAGTTAGCTTAGGTTAAGTATTTTACTTCCCCCCCATTGGCTGGAGACCCTTCAGGTCTCGCCAATAACTGCCCGGTTACGTAGAAACCGTCCCCTAGGACGACCTACAGCAGTCCAATAGAAAAAAAAAAAAAAAAAAAAAGTACAAAGGGGATCACACCGATAATTCAGCCCTCATCAAGCTGTCTCCCCCCCCAAGCCACCGCCAGCAACGCCCTAAGCCGAGGTCCGAGTACCACTAGGGGTGGCCCTTAGTGCTGTTGTTGCAGGTAGTCATGATGTTAGTGTAGTACAAGTAGTTAGCTTAGGTTAAGTATTTTACTTCCCCCCCATTGGCTGGAGACCCCTCAGGTCTCGCCAATAAACTGCCCGGTTACGTAGTAATGGTCCCCTAGGACCACTTACAGCAGTCCAATAGAAAAAGAAAGTACAAAGGGTTACCTAAACCACGTCAACGTACCAAGATCAAATAATTCCCATAAAAAAAAACAACTACGATTTTATTGTACAATTTCCTTCGCCTTACCTCTATCAGTCCAATCATCGATACGTCAGAACGTCATAATAACGCGTCAAATTGACGCCAAATTGGGCATTCGTTCGTGTGACGTCTATTGACGTTCTTCAAAAGAGCCGAGGAAATAGGGAGATATCCGCCAGTATGGCTTTATCAGGCGACGAAGCTTTTTGGGTATCGGGTCTTAGGTTTTGATAGACAGGTTTAAAATCATGATTGTGATAACAGAAGTAATAGATAAAAAAATACTTTGACTTTTACCAGAGAGCTTATTTTTAAAGTTAATATTTTATAATGTGTTATCATCGATAACATCGATGGCATCGATAACTGAAAAGTTGTGTGGAAATCGGTTGTCATGGTATGGGCACGTGTTACGGAGAAATGAGGAAAATGTAGTGAGGAGAGTTTTGAGTATGAATGTCGATGGCTATAAGAGTAGGGGAAGACCAAAGAAACGATGGATGGAATGTGTGAACGATGATATGGTTAGAAAGGGGGTGACTACCGAGATGACGACTAATAGAGAAGTATGGAAGAAAAAGACGTGTTGCGCCGACCCCAAATAAATTGGGATAAGGGCAGAAGACTGATGATTTTATAATGTGTTACTAGTGGCGCCCCCATATTTCATACTCTTTTTTGCAAAACGTAAGGTACATAAGCTGAGCTTTGCATTTGTTTGAGTGCACATAGAATCGATTGCCAAAAAGCAGTGTAAACTGGTTTAAACCAAGCAAAGGACGCATCTGCATTCATTCTCACGCAAATGCAAAGCTCACCTTGGGCCTCGCGAACTGAAACTATGAGATTTATGTCAAAAAATAACTTCATGGTGTTATAATTATAGAAAAGATATCTTCTTCGTGACCGTGACTCGTGTCGTGACGGTATGCGCGCACAGCTCTCCATAAACTCTCAACAAACGCGCCAAAATAAGTTTTTTTTTTGTTTTTTGTCTCTTCTCTAACATGCGTCGGCCTGTTATCCAAGCCGGCCCAACTGATGGAAAGTGGATACCGCCGCCTATATGTATAACATATGTTAACGGAAATGTATGTAATCCGTCATAGTATAGAATTCCCAGGAAATGTATATAATGCCTAAAATCCGACAGGAAATGTGTGAAATAAAATTTATTAACACATTTCCTAGGAATTCTATGATACATTTCCTAAACAGCAAGGGGGGTGCATGAAAAGAGCCTCCACGAGTGACGATACTTAAGTAAGTCAGCCTCGCTACCAACCTTGCTGACTGGCTAATCTTTTCACCACAGCATGAGCTATTTTCGTATAGCTCGTGTTGACACGAGATAAGCAATCGGAAATGTGTTAAAAGATGTTTATGTTTCATATTGTGACCTGATTATTAGATTAAACACAGTGTAAGCATTTATAAAAAAAAGGGAGTGCCTCCGCTGATGTCTGTAAGGTTGTTTGGGCTTCCAAAGCAGAGTTGACGGAGCCCCGCTGTGCGGGGCTCCTATTTCTGTCTGCTGAGTTTAAAGTAACCTAACGGACTGTCCACATCTCCACGTCACGACATCAACGTGGAACGGTGCGGTAACGCGGCACGGTGCGTTGACGTAACGTGCAAATTTACGTTACCGTATCGTAACACGTTCCGCCTCTAGCCGCAAGCGTACACGTATATGCGCTCCGTCGCGTTCTCCACGCCCGCGACTTACCTCTTCGCCGTCTATGTGCTCTGATGCTTTAAACCCATATCTTACTGTTTTTCTTATTAAAATTCAGGATCTACATGGTCAACGATAAATCTAACAATATTCCTGACGTGCATTTTTACGATACGGTAACGTAAATTTGCACGTTACGTCAACGCACCGTGCCACGTTGCCGCACCGTTCCACGTTGACGACATCGTGATGTGGAGATGTGGACACGCTCTAACACGAAGGGAATGACGGGGGCTAGAGCGAGCGAGCGGTTTTTATAAATACGTCTAGAAGTTTAAAAACATCTAGACGTAATCATAAAAATCAGTCTTGCATTTTCCAAACTTCTTTTGCATCGGTTTCCAGTCCAATCAGATAAGGCTTATTTTACACAACACGCCCCCCGAATCTGATATCCCAAGGTGAGGCATCAGGCCTTCTTCTTTCCTTGATTACAGTATTCACCTAATTTTTCCCTTTATGATTCTGCCACGGTACCCTAACTCCAGCCACAAACGCGATATCAAACGACGTCTAGTCTCACACAGGTACAGTCGGGCTCGTAACCTAGTTAGCCGAGAGCGGCCTATTTTGCCGACTGTACTCTACGTGACACTATCGTGCACGCCTCCCCGGATAACTTATTGTGTTAGTTTTTTATAAAATAGGGTTTTTGTTTTTTTTTGCTGACTGTACAGATTTTGAACAATGTGTTTTTGTGTAGTGGTCTTTTTTTAGATGCGGGTACTTGTGAGTTTTAACGGTGCAGTCACTTGTGTTTTCCTGTTAAACTTAAAACGTATAGTAGTTGAGTGAGTCAATCGTCTCATCAGTCAGTTTTTCAGTTTCAGTTTAGTTTTTTCAATAATTCTTCATCCCTGTTTTAGTTACGAATTTAAAAAAAACGAAATTTCTATTTCCTGACCCCAATATTAGACCTTTTTTTTATTTATTACTAGGCCTGCGTTTGGCCGCCATCTCGCCTGATGTTAAGCGATTAGGCCGTCTACGATGGAGCACGCTTGCCCAGAAGAAACCGATTCACTCGTGACTTGAAGACACCCTGATTGTAGCTGTCGGGGAACACCCACTCGGGCAGTGCATTCCACTGTTTGGCGGTTTTCACAATTAAAGTGGAACCTAAAAATTATATGTAAACACAGCTGATCATAGCTGACGATAGATAGATTTTAGCATATTTTTATGAAATCTCTGAACAGCTATTATTTCTTTTAAGCTATTGACTTTTGGGGAATGTAATAGAACAAAAGTTATTTATTATTATGGGTACTTTAACAGCCTATCGGATTAGTACCCCCTTTCGGGCTAACCTTGTATATTTTTAAATCTCGGAATACACACAACACGCTCAAATTTTAGTCTAAAATCCTTTTCTTTTTGCACTTAAAAGTCAATCCCCGTAAGAGGAATTCCCTGATATATTCACGACCTAACCGTTCGAAACATGTTCCGACACAGCTTAATACTTCTCCGAAAGGCTGGCATGCAAGCCAGGGTCACATCGAACGCGGTCTCAACACTAGTTCCTGGCAAGCCGCCAAACTTTCTGAGATATCACCAGACATACAAAATTTTGCGGGATTGTCGCTCGCTGCATACTTTTTTTTCTTAAAAAAGCCTAGATTTATCTTCACGCTTCGCAGTTTTGGAGTTAACTGGTTGTTCCAAACGGATTTGTGGAAAAATAATCTTTGGAATGATTTGTGGGAGTCTTTTGAGGAAGTTTTTTCAAGATTTCTGGTCGGTTATCAGTTGAAATAGGTCAGGCTTATTGTGGCTTCAATTATAGAAGCTTAGAATTTTTGTTTGGGATTTTATTCAATGAGAACGTGCCAATGACTTGCTCTGTGGCCACCAACTTATACTTGGGAGAAGCAATTTTTTTTTATTCCTTTTCTTGGTCTCTTTTGACCCTCGTCGCTCCTGATGGTAAACGCAGACAGGGTCTAAGATGAAGCACACAAATCCAAGTAACAGAGATATAGAGAGATTTCCTTATACCTCTCTGGCTCTCACATACACAAGACGGAACACAGTAAACTGCTTGGCGCCGGACTTTAATGAGAGGGTGGTAGCTAGCCAGGCGGACCGTAAAGATCCTACCATCAAGCGAAAGGTTGTTACCTGATTGGCACCACCCGGGGAACAAGTGTGGGGTTTCGAACTAAGGGTGCCTTCCCACGGACGAGGGTGACTCAGCCCCCAAAATTATGCTAAGGCATTATGCTAGTCCTGGTCTGGACAACGATAAACTAGTAGAAGATCGCTTTTGACTTTGCATAGTTCTTATAAGATCTGTCAAGCCTTTTCCCGAGTATGATGGGGTCTGCTTCTAGCCTAACCAGAAGCGGCCGAATACTAGTATGTTATACGGAGCCATCAGATCTCCGCAACCCAGTTCCTTGGCCAATATCCTAAGGTAAGATCGGTTGTCAGACTTCCGGGGTCCTGACTACCCGTAATGACGGCCATAGTATGACATCCGGGACCGACGGCTTAGCGTGCTCTCCGGGGCCCGGAGGGGTCTCGATGTGTTACGAATGGTCACCCATCCACGGTCTGACCGTGGCAAGCGCAGCTTGGTAGTAGAGATAGATACCTCGTCTAAATACTTATAGTTATTCCTCTATATTTATTCTTGCGCTCGTGTTAATTAAGCTCAAAACAACTTAACACACTTCTAAAGTTTCTATAAAAATATAATTCAATCGTGATTCGAACGACACGTGGCGCCATCTATGAACGTTATTGTTGTTTTCCTCGGGAACAGTACATTTTTTCGGGATGAAAGGTACCCTATGTCCGTTTCTGTACACCTGACAACGTATATGCAAAATTTCAGGATGATCGGTTCACTGGTTTAGGCATGAAAATGTAATTAACAAATAAACTTACTTTCGCATTTATAATATTGGTTAGGAAGTAAGGATTCGTTGTTATAAGTAGTTCATTTTTTTTAATTTTTTGCCATGTAATATGTACTTTTTTATATGTGAAAGTCCAAATAAACTTTTCCTGTCTTTCTTTCTTCAGGACTAATTCATCACCGATCTTTATACCTTTCCTAGTGCATGTAAGGCACGTGCCTACATGCACTATTTTTCGGTATAGAACCAATGCTCGTTCAGTCGCATTTGAAACTGATCGGGGGCCCGATATCAAAAGAGTGATGTCCCTTAACATAACAACGATCAAATAGTATCAATACTTCTTAAAGTTCTATTTTTTTCTGTAACGAAATAACACAAATATTTTTCCAGGTCAGAAATGGAATAGGGTCTCTATTTTAACTTTCAAATCAACGAATAAATCGGCAAGTTCGACACAACCAAAAACCAATATATTCTACCAAAAATGTTTTATGTATTACAAGACAAACAAAACTGAAGTATGACAGAATTTATTGAATAAACTTGAATTTATTGTTGGTAACTTTAAAACATAAGGGCGAAGTGATTTATTTGGATAATTTCGGACGTAACCCGTTGAACGCGGTCGATGTATTTTATGGACAGTCTGTCAGTTTTTCAATGTTTCGGACTCGTAATTATTGTTGGGTTAAAACATGAAAGATGTGGACCGGAATGGTGGTTTTGTATTGCAATTATTTTAAGTGTTAAGTATGTGTAATGCAATGAGTGGTCGTTTTTGTTTTGTATAGATCGGTACTTTATTTGTGGACCCACATAATTTATCTTTTTAAGTAAATTTTGTAAATATTGGCTAAGTCCTAACCTCAGGGGTAAACAAAAGATACAATCTCAAATACAATAAGAAAAAATAAATTGTTCCATAATTCGATTTTCAACAAAATTGATAGCAAATTTGAAAATACCTCTATCGTTACAAATAACCTATACCTTTACCAAAGGTAATTGAAAACAAACAACCAATTTGTTGTCCTTTTATCTTTTAACAAAACCCTGTACATGATTTTTGAGTTATGAGAAAAAGAAAAAAATATCGTGCCATGTGAAACCAGCATTACGCGGACCTCTTTTTTCAACCCGTTCGCCGCGACCGGGTGTTTTTGACGTCCGCATGAGCCAAGCGGGCTCTGCTAACCTACATTTGTCATAGGGTTGTGTAGCTATCAGGAATTCTTTTTTTAAATTTTTCGGCCGGCTTAGCGGTCAAAGAGAACGATTTGGGTCGATCGCGTTGCGCGGTTTTTGTTCATCGTAATTGGACAATTTTGGCGCGTTATAACGCAACGTTTTTTTGCGTTTTTTTGATGCGGCATTCTGGGATTGAATTTTTCGGTGTGATTTTTGCTGGGGAAACGAATATTAGTATTGAACGATGGACATGTTTTACCTACAACTGTTCACATCTGTTTTTATTCATGAGAAATTTTATTACAATGGTTAAATGCTTAATGCTTTCAAGCGGAAATTACGGAGTTAATTTTCAGAACAAAATATAGTAAGAGTTGTCTCATAATCCTCCTTTCTATTCTTTTCATAAGATAATATGTATTTTATATGTATATAGGTATGTTTATGTATAGGATTTTATATCGTAAATTATTCTTATTTAAGTATGGGGAATTTAAATTATTTTGTACTTGTGTACATTTCAATTTATTTATGTAATTGCTTTGTGTTCTTTTTTATATCTCAAATGAAATGTTCTTGTTAATTTGCACCTGCCATGTTATCTCGTCACCACTTTTGGTTGACTGGTAGAGAATGCCTAAGGCATTAAGTCCGCCTTTGTACGTTTTTTGTTGCATAAAGTTTAAATAAATAAATAAATATTATATTAGTCTCGGAAAGCACGTAAAGCCGTTGGTCCCGGCTGTCATTTGTAGATCTTTGACAGTCGTTAGGTACTGTTGGTCAGAAGCCAGAAAGTCTGACAACCAGTCTTACCAAGAGTGTCGTATTACCCAGTTACTGGGTTGTGGAGGTCTGATAGGCAGTCGCTCCATGTAAAATACTGATATTCAGCTGCATCCGGTTCGACTGGAAGCCGACCCCAACATAGTTGGGAAAAGGCTAGGCAGATGATGAAATATTATATTAGTCAATCATAGTAAGTTACGAATAATGCAAATAATTTCATTCGCCCACAATACATACGTTGAATATTTGAAAACACAATTTATTTGTCACTCAACCCTTTATAAATATGCATGTCGAGGGTGAGGTAGGTACCTACATTGATAAAAAATGTAAAAAGTAAAAAAAATAGGAGAATAAATAGCGGGCAAAGTAAATAACTAGTTTTAGAATGTTTTGCGTATGCAAATAAATATCAGTTAGAATTTTTATGAATTTTAAAATGAAAATACTGTAAAAAAACATTTAATAAAAATTTTATTTTTTTATTTTTTACTCTTTTCTAAACTATGTTGGGTTCAGCTTCTAGTCTAACCAGATGCGGCTGAATACCAGTATTTTACACGGAGCGACTGCCATCAGACCTCCGCATCCCAGTTATTGGGCAATGCCGATATCCTATTTTTTTTGGCGGTTTGAGTATTTTTTGTGACCTACGCAAATGTCCGGCTGACTGGTGTCGTAGTGCGTCGGGTCGTTGAGCTCCCTAAAATAAGTTTGAGCTACACGATGGCTGATGCATGCGTGCCGTCAGTTGGGACAGTTCAACTCAAACCTGCTATGGCTCTTTCCTCAAAAGGCCATTCCAAACGTTGCCCTACATTGTTACACTCGCATAGTTTTATACCACAATGTCTGCACTTTAAAAGAGACGTTGACCTCTGAGTTTGTTTCGGCTTTTCTTCTCAGAGCGAGTCAGATAGGAAATACCGGCGCCATCTAGTCTTAAAAAAAAAACTTACATTGACTTGTAAAAGTGTCTGTAACAGATTTATTTACAGAAATAAATATAATTTATCATTTGCAGGTATTGTTGGAGTCAATTCTGTATGCGTCCTTAATATTTCCTAAATTTTGCCCTAGGCCAGTAGATAAGTCCAAGTACACTTACATCAGCATTTTTTGAGGTCCCATTCCATAATTATAATATTCAATTCAATTAACAAAAATACATGTATAATAATTTTCAGCTGAACAGCAGCGTAAATGGTTGATAATGTAATTTATAAATTATGCAGGCAAACAGACCATAATAAAAATTTCATGACTGTACTTATGAAGAGGCAAATATGTTAATAAACGAATTAACCCTTAAATGCCGATGTCATTTTTGCGCCAACAGAAAAATAAAAAAGAATTTTAAAATTTTCGTAAATTTTCGTCGCTCTATTTTGTTTTCGCAAATAAAAGAAGTAATAAACAATCAATTTTGTTTCAACTCGGATACAGCGGACGCGTGTTATATTTTTAATAGCCCGTGTAATGTTCAAGATGGAAGCCACGAGTGTTTAGCGGCAACAATTACTGTGTCATATAGTACACACGGCTACATATCAAGCTAAAGTTTTCATTGTACGGAAAGCCAATCTACCCTTCGATCTCTAAAACGCCGTTAAAGTGAGTAAACCTAATTTTGAGTTATGAGCAAAAATGTGGAAAATATTGTCCCTAGAAATTCTGAAGACGTTTGATGTTTTTGTTATACCAAATTATTGGGCTACTTTTAAGCTCATTGTATAACTTTTATTGAGTTACGAGACTAGTATTGTTTTTAATTAAAGTTTTTGTTTTTTAGTCATGCTTTTCTGTACTGAAATGTGACCATCTAGAATATACAGTATATGTAAAACGTATATCACAGTCTCTGTGAAAGTCTTTGGATCTCGTAACTGATACTGATAAATCATAGAAAAATACGGACCAGACTGGTCGATTGAGAAAAAAAATGTGCTTTTACGTAGTATACAAAATTCAAATTTGTCAAAATGTCACTTTCCCGTATTTTAGAAAGCGGACAGCAGCAATGCTTAGCTCAAATATAATTCTAAACTAAATATAATCGATTAAAATGTTATGACTCAAGTACAAAGTAAGAGTGTTTTTAGAGTCGTGCGAATTTCTTCACGCATGCGGGTTGGCGCCCACATTTCACCGCATAAATGTGTTTATTGTGATGCGTGATCCACGTACGAAAAGGTGAAATGCAGGCGCCACGCATGCGGGTCAAATCGCATGACTCAATGCCCTAAGATAATAGCCATCAGACATCAAGTTCTCACCATCAACCATAGCTGACATTTGACAAATTCACTACCCACCGCTAACGACAATTACACTTTTACTTTTTAATATATGACTTCAATAAAAAGTAGCATAATTGCAATCCACGGTAATGACACCACGCTTCAAGCTCATAACTTGTACTGTTTTTAATAGCGTATAATATAAATCGGTCTATTTGTCTCGCTCGGACAATCTGTGTCGGCTTATTAATACAGCTCGAGGCGCCAGGAGACGCCTGTACGTTGTATCGAGAATTGAAGTTGATAGCTTTGTTTCATGCTTGTTTTTACCTGAATGTTGTTCATATTTATGAAACTGTTATATTTTTACAGTGGGCTATTGACATATTTTTTACACGCTCTTAATTTCACAGAGTTTCTTTTAGTTGCAATGGGTTTTTTTACTCTAGATTTAGTTAAATAATTCTATTTTTTACCGTGGTTTCCCTTCCAAAAGGATATCCTCCATACTAGGAAATTTGTGGAGTGATCTCGGACTCTTACCGACTAAAACCACCAAGGAGTTCCTCCAAGGATATTTCTATCTTCTAGTATTATGTTTTATGTAATTGTGCTTTTGTGTGTTGTGTTTTCTGTATGTGCCAAATAAATGTCTTATCTATCTATCTATCTATCAAGGACTTATCGGTGGTGTCGTGGAATTCGTGAGTGCATTCACGGCAAGATTTAGATAATATCTGGGAATTATTCTAAAAGATCGTTTAAATCAAGCGAGGAATAGGTCAAACGATCTTCGTGTTAAAAAAACCACTTGGGACCGTAGAACCAAGGAATTTTTGGCAAACAATTCGTTCTGGTCTCTGAATGAATGGACAAAAGCATCCACCTGAGAACTTAATAATAAAATACTGCAGCATCTGCAATTAAATTAAAACCACAACTTACATTAACGTAATCGACATGTTAAAACAAATAATTATAAAAACAATTTGTGTAATTTTCGTATAAATTCGTTTGTTGATTTTGTGTTGTGGCTGCGTATTTTTGCACTCGAGGTATTTTAAGGCGCACAATTTACAGTAAATGCTACTTCAAAATTAAGCGAGCAGTAATGGTTTGATTACAATATTTTTATTTCTGAAATGAATACTTTTATTTTTATTTTGCAAAATAAAGCTGTTGTTTTTTAGGGTTGAGTAACTTGGTACTAGCGATGGGCGTTGAATCAACGAACTAGTTAAATCAACGTTGATGTCTCTTCAACGGAATTAACGTTGACCGTGTACAAATCAACTCGTTGAATTCGTCAACGAGTTGATTTATGAATTCAACTCGTTTCATCGTTTGACGAATTCAACGAGTTGATTTGTACACGGTCAACGTTTTGTTATTTTCAACGTACGTAAATTGTATTTCTTTAAGAATAAAACTCCCGCTACGACGCGATAGTCATGACAAGAATTTGATCTCTAAATAACGAATACAAGATTTTATATTTACTGAGTAATTTGATCAATGTCATTATTTTTTAAAGAAAGTAAACGTAAAGTAAGAATTAATAATGTCATATTATTAATTCTTAAAATGATCATATTCGTGCGCGGAATGAAACGTTTCGGCGCCGGCCTAGGTAGGTAGTAGGTAAAGTCATCATAAAATGTTATCCAATTTCATTAGGTAAACTGCATCAAATTGTTCGTAAATTAACATTACAACAGCATACGTTAATAAAAGCGTTTAGGCGTTTATCGTTCATGCAAGTTGACGTTCGTAACACGTTAACTCGTTGACGAAATTAACTAGTTGATTAACTAGTTGACAAACGCAATTCAACGTTAACGTTTCGTTGACGGAAAAACCTTCAACGACCCATCGCTACTTGGTACTTAGTGAATCTTTTTCTTTGAATACGCAAATACTTAATGATGCCCTATTACCGTGACATGTCACTACATAGCAATGAATTGGTATTACACTAACAATCAAACAAAAATACAATTTCATGAAAACATGACAGATTGTTATGAAACTCTAAGGCCCGGTTTACTCGTCTCCAGTCCTTAGTAGAGTATCTGTCTTAGTGTCTGAACACTGTATGCCGAAGGTACGCGACCGAAGTTCGGCATGATTACGCCTGCAATGCTATTTGAATTACTGACGACACATTATGCCGAAATTACGTTGCGTTATGGCGTACAGCCGAACTTCGGTCGGGCGTAAGTTCAGCGATAATTCGGCGGCAACGTATTCTGTAGAGCACACATTATACGCGACCGAAGTTCGGTTAGATTGCCGACGAAGTTCCATCCAGGGTAGGGAGCAGCGGGAGGCAGGCATGCCCGCGCCCCGCGTGTCCGCTCACAAGTTTGCGCAACTGCCGCGTAAGTTCGGTAGTTATGGTGTGTCATATCAGCCGAATACGTCGGAACGTAAAATCAGCCGCGGAACTTCGGTCGCGTACCTTCGGCATAGTGTGTTTGGATACTAACAGCGGTTACGCACTGCATCCGATCCTAATCCGTGAAAATACGTTCCGAAGTAGTCATAGAACTATTTGTATGGTAGTTTACGCACTACATCCGGCATCCGTCATCCGATTTCTATCCGTCATCCGTGAGTGTCTAATTCGGAAGAACAATTGACGGACCGAAATAGCCATAGAACTATTTGTATGGTAGTTTACGCACTACATCCGGCATCCGTCATCCGATTTCTATCCGTCATCCGTGAGTTTCTAATTCGGAAAAACAATTGACGGATCGAAGTAGCCGTAGTACTGAATTGTTTGAATTTCAATCAGAGATCGGAATAGTGCGTAAGCAACATCCGAATTCGGTCCGAGATTTTTACTCTAGATCGGTATTTTCACGGATTCGGATCGGATGCAGTGCGTAAAGCAATATCCGAATTCGGTCTGAGTTTTTTATTTCCGTATTTTCACGGATTCGGATCGGATGCAGTGCGTAATCGCTCTTACGGTACTAAAATTTTGTGATTCATACCGTGTCAACAACCACTCCAATAAGAAGAATTTATCAAAGAAAGAACTCCTCCATTTTGCACTACAATGTTATAAACCTTTTAATTCAAAATAATAAGTAAAAATAACACAAACCAAGCTCACATTACAACTAAAACAACGCGACAATAACATTCCTTTTATTTCTCAACGCGAAAACGTACTTACACTAAAACTAAATTACATGTTCTCTGCATAAAATTAAAGCATATTACTATGATTACGCATACGGCCGCAACGTGGCCGCAACGGGTTCAAATTGAGCCGCAAACCGCAACGGGCAACACAAGTGAGACAATCGTAGTGGCAATTAAGCTGGTAGTTATCTTCGCTATACCAAATTGCTTTCTTTGGGGACTGCGCCTTATTGCTGTGTTTGATTGGGATAGTTACTGGCGCTAGTAAAATTTGAGGTTAGTGTTTTTACGATTTTGGACTAGATATACGTTTAGATTACCACTGCACTGCTCTGTTTTATTACGAACATATTATTTTTATAAGAAAATTGCTCATAATTGCAATTTGTATGAGCTACAATTTCATACGCTTCATATTTTTTATTAAAATAAATAACTGTAAGACATTTCTTGGTCCTCCTATATCTGTCACTCCACTACGTGTCTAACAATTTAAAGATAATGAATGGTTCCTAACACTATTTAATGGTTTTCTAAACTTATAATACAATTCACTTCAAAGTTTACAGGTCTGCCCTTTCTACCGAGTTACGTAGTGGAGTGACAGATATAGCAGAACCGAGAATTGTCTTTGAGTTCAGAAATAGGATGACCAATTTCACCACAATTAAAACATAAGTTACAGTCACCAGAGACAGAAAATATAGCTCAAAAAAATGTTGTTTCATTTATACATGTCGGGACTAGACGTATTCACTGTATTGTAAGAACATTAGTGTAATTCGCATCACAAATCAACATACAAACCAGACTTACGTTATCAGAGACGAATTGGCACGTACCGCTACTATTTAGCGCCAACAACAATCACCATCCATTACTCGCCCGCCATATATTACCACTAAAGTAGCGCTCAGCCGAGTGGCTGGCGCAAGTACATCCGTCCAGCACAGCGGGACGTATGCTTCGTTTTCTGCTTATATTACGCTGACATAATGTAGAATGTGTTTACAGTTATTCAGTCTTCTGTATGCCTGCAATTAATCGTTGGTCGTTAATAAATTGTGGTTCGCTGTCTGAATTAATTATGATTAAATACGATAAAATTTACCAGGTGGCGACTGTGGGAGTGTTATTATAATCAGCTTAATTAACTACATTTTCCCTCCCTCAACTGTCTCTCATCTTAGATTTACCCTAAGTACGTTACATTTAGCTTCTATTCAACCAAGATCTAGCTAAATATCACTAATTTACACAAAACAACTACCATTTGAAACCACTTAACAATTCAAAGACAAATCAGCGTATCTCACTCCTATTTAACGCCAACAATGTTCATTCATTGCTTACCCGCCATACATTAGCTTGAAACTACTGCCAGGCGAGTCACTAGCGCGAGCTCGTCAGTCCAGCGGGACTGCACGCTCGGTTGTCTACTTAAATTACTCTGTTATGCTCGACTCGCCCTTAACTGCGGGTTGTGCGCGCGTCCTGTGTGCAACTAGCTTTACCTGTGATTTTTATTTTTAAATAATACGTCATGCGTGCTTTGGGCATAGAAAATAGGGTTGTGCGTAATAGCCGCTAACTGTCTGTAATTAGGGCACAATTAGTAATGCTATTTTGTTAAGGAATGCGAAGATTAATGGGCTGGCATTACAGGTTTTCAAGGCGAGATTGTAATGGCATATTCTAAGCTAATAATAGTTCATTTTAGTCCTAGATTTCGCTAACAAAACTGTGAGTAAATGCAGGTTTTAACTGAAAATAGAATCAATCAATCAATCACAGTTGAATGCGGGTCATACTTAGCCCCTAGTCTCTAAGATAACCAAAGGTTGATGACTGATAACCGTCGCCCGACGAAGTCCGTGGTTTCGGCCTTGGTTACGAGCGTTTCCTACTCCCTATCACCTACGGACATACCTACGATTATTTCGGGGCCCGAACTAAGAATGAATGACCACACGATTTGACAGTTGTCCCTACAACCGATGTGTTTATGCCCATCCGAAAAGTTGAACTTGACACTTGTTTTGTTCACTCCTACGTTTCGGGCTACTTTCGGACGGGTGACTAACTTTTTTGACGGACTTAGGGAGTAGGTCCTCAGGCCGAAATGGCGGCAGCCCCACAGAAAGAGAGGTCCGGTAGGGGCCACGGCCCGGGGCCTGCCGGGGTTGCAGTGCATGCAGCTACGAATACCGCGACCCCGGCCGTAGGTCAGGAGAAGGAACACCGTGGGTTTTTAGCCGGTAAGAGTCCGGTATAACCCTCCATCTGCCCCGGGCGGAGTGTATTAATATGGATTTTTCCCAAAAAAAAAAGGGTTGAAGATTGAAAACAGATACCTAAGCTAAAAAATATTGTTTGTAGTAAAAGGCTTTATATAAGGTACCTACATAAATAACAACAAACTTTTGTATCCATTGAAGATTTTCCATCCAGAAATAAACTAATAACCCACGTAAATAATGCCTTACCAGTAAATTTACTTTGTGTTTAATACCTACCCTTCTTTATGTTCGTGACATTTTCGTATTATAAAGGTAATTTGAATTCGAAATAAAATTACCTGCGTTCCCATGTACGTACACAATACATAAATATGTTTCGTATTATGTTCTATTCCCGCGGCTTTTCTAAGATGGTAATGACTCTTGCATGCAACATTTGCCAAAACAATACATTGGCAAATGCTGGCACTAGCTTTGGCGAACGTAGGCACTCTGGACTTTTTAGCACATGATGCATATTTCACAAGAGCTTCGTACTTGTCGCTGTAGGTAGTAAACGGAATTGGCTTCTATTCACTCGCACATGCAGCTTCACTAATACTAAGCAGTAAATGGACGTAAACATGCTGAATTAGTGCTTAGAACTAGTGAAACTGTAAGTACAATGAATAGAAGCCAATTCTAGTTACTAAGAGAGAATAACATATCGATAAGCACCAATATAAAGTACTGATCGAAAATTATGCGTTATGTGCCAAACAGTCCAGAGTGTCTAAGTTCGCCAAAGCTAGTGCTAGCATTTGCCAATGCATTGCTTTGGCAAATGTTGCATGCATTACATCAATGTAACGACTTCTCTATACCACCACGTAGTACTTAACCATTTTCTCATAAAACTAGTTAATTGCTGATCTCGTATTACTTAAGAACTCAAAGTAAATACATTCCAGACAGAAAGACCATTAAAAATTCTAGCTGACAAATGGCAATAGTAATGATTAATCAGCTTGGCCACTTAATAAAAACGCTCTAGAAGATCAACTCCCCACACCAAACCAATTTGATCAAAAGTCTTATCTGAAAATGCTTTTAAAAATTAAAATATTGTTAACATGAAATCAAATTAATTTCCAACTGTATTTCTACGTTTGAATTAAAAAATCACCAAAATATTGTTTACTTTTTTATAAAATTGGTTTTAGCTAGAATTTTTTATTTTACACGTCCAAGGTTTGACAAAAGTTCGGTCAATGAAAATAGCTCAAGCCATGGTTAAAAGATTAGCCAGACAGCAAGGTTGTACTGATGTACAGCACCAGCACATCAAGCTACTACAATCTATCAAATTTCTTTAATAGATTTTCATCTTTATCGCAAAAGCATTAGGTTCAAGGTTGATTGGGAAAGTATAGCCTCATGGAGGCTCTTTCAATGCAACCGCTAAAGTAATCTTCATCAGACTGATAAAAATGATTAACATATTGTAACATATTCTGTCATGCAATGTTTTAATTACACAATCAGAAAGGTAAATCACAGTCACGAAATAAACCGATACAAAACTGAGCAAGTGAACCACTTCATGTAAATTGTTCACAGTTGAACTTCTCCACAAAATATTGTGGCTTTTCGTACTTAAATATAATTATTTTATTTAACTTTTTTCATTAATCAAACTAATTTTGCTGCGGACCATTTTTATTCGAGTACTTTTTTAAATTGAGGTTAATGTTTTTATTAATGGTTATTGCTATAATGATACATAAAATGAGTGAGAGGCGATTAACAAAAGGAATTTATAACGCGGATGTCAGTGGAAACTCCAGTAGAGGACGCCCTAGAAGGACATACATCGATGTTATTGGTGATGTTCTTCACAAAGGACAGGTGCGTACAGCGTTGCCAGACGCCCCGATTTTGGCGGGACGTCCCGATTTTGAAATCAAAATTAAATGTCCCGCGCGGGACATGCTCAGTCCCGCTTTTCGGGGATAATAATTAAATTCCTCTGAAGACTCAACTGCTTAACAAAGGTAAACCAGACAGTTATTGTTAAAGTAACGTATTTTCATCAAAACACATTTTCTAAGGCTATTTTTGCTATCTATTGTCATTTGTCATGTAAACATAATTTAAAACTCAATTAAAAAGATAAGTATTTAACAACTACTGATTATACTTATACGTCTTTTTACTATGTCCCGCTTTCGACGAAAAAATCCCGCTTTTGTTACACAAAAGTTTCAAAATCCCGATTTGCCAACAAAAAACTGGCAACGCTGGGTGCGTAGTACTCTCAACCGGCGTGGGTGTAAGATGCATGAACGTGAACGAAGCGAAAGGAGTATGTAAGGATCGTAGCATGTGGCGTTTTGAAGTTTCTGCCTACCCGCATGAGAAAAAGGCGTGAGTTTATGGATACAAGGTTAATCGGAAAGGGCCACTTTGGCTCAATTTACACCGCCGCGGAATGGAATGGAATGGAAGCGTCAATTTCGGGAATGCTCGAGAATTCCCGCGCATTCTAGCGAATCACCATCATAAACGCTTGGCACCGCACTACTGTGACCGTCCCGACCGACTCCCCGTTCGCACTTCCCGCGGATTCCACAGGCGGCGCCGACAGTAGCTAGGGGAATTCTCGAGAATTCCCCGGAAGACGCGCGACCTTTTTTTGGCTCGTATTTAGTTTGTACTTTATACAATTGACATAAAATTCATAATGCTATGTACAGTTTCGTTGCAAAAAGTCGCTTCCATTCCATTCCAGTGTAAATTGAGCCTTAAAGTATCACTGATGACGTTTAAAATAATTTTTATTTTAGTTTTTTCAAAAATCTTCGTCCATAATTTAATTACGAATTCAGAAAATGGAGCTTCTAATTCGTAACCCCAGCTGAGCTATAGCTAAGGATAGATAGATTTTAGCAATTTTTTATGTAATTTTTGAACAGTTATTTCTCCTTAGGTAACTATTTACTTTTGGGAAAAGTGGTAAAACAAAAGTTACTCATTCTTATGGGTACTTTAACACCCTTTCAGATTAGTACCCCCTTTCTGACTAACCTTGTATATGTATGATACAGAATCGGTGCCAAAGTTAATATTGAGATTATTATTAGTAAGACCTAACATTAACCTCTGTTCGAGGTTTTACCGTAACATTATAACCGGTCTGTTGTTCCTTTCCGGCGTTATTGCCGTAACGGTCTAGTATTTCAGTTAGTGCACCCGAGCCGGTCATTTGAGCCCGGCTTGCGAGTCGTAAGTTACGGGTAGGTCATCGTAGGGGTATAATGTACCCCATCGGCATTGTCAAGGTTAAATGCGGGATAAGAGTGTTGGTTTTGTAAATCGAAGGGAATGTGGTTAACTGTATTAGGTATAAGTAACGCTAAATAGCTAATTTATATTTTACGAGTATTTAGAATTAGACATAGACATGTTTGACAATCAACTCTTAACACACTACTAAAGTTTCTATATTAATATAGTTCATTCATGATTCGAAAGACACGTGGCGCCATCTATTATCATAAGAATGTTATTGTTGTTTTCTTCGGGAACAGTACTTTTTTTCGGGATGAAAGGTACCCTATGTCCGTTTGTGTACACCTGACAACGTATATGCAAAATTTCAGGATAATCGGTTCAGTGGTTTAGGCGTGAAAAGGTAACAAACAAACTTACTATCGCATTTATAATATGAGTTAGGAGTTAGGATTCTAAATAAAGGATGTTTCGATTTATGTTCACATAATTATTTGGTGATCGATTTTCTAAAATAAAATACAGCATATTAACTAACGAAAAGCGTTCCCGTTAACCAGCAGTAGGTACTATAGAGTCCGTAAGTACTAAAAATATTCCCAACCATAAAAAAAAAACAAAAACTTAAAAGGATGATGGGCACAAATGTATGGAGTCTGGTACTGGCTCCAATCGGAATGATCGATACACCGTTGGAAAGGTATTTTTGTGTAGATTAAGAATAACCATGGCGCTAGTCCCGATTCGCTGTCCGATCGAAGTAATCCTGCTTGAAAGTTATTTATTTTTGTTACATCCTATTAAGTACACATACTTTTATTGTAATTTTTCTCCATTTTGGCATGGTATTACAATAATTATCATTAATATTTTTCATATAACTAGGTAAATAAAACAAGTTCGAAGTAAGTTTCATCGTTTATTGTATGTAAGTATACAGTGTGTAGACGAGTGTGTAAAAGACCCGCATAGCCGAAATCTACGCACTCTGTACATCAAACTAAATTACATTGACCAAAAATAATTGCTGAGAAACGACTTTTATTTTTAGGCATAAAAAAACGCGTCCGATTTTTTTAATAGATCACCCTAAACTGAAAAAATACTAAACCGATTTTGTTGTGATTTTCATCCGTTAACTGAATTTTATTTAGCTCAAAATCTGCGCAAATATCATCAAAATAAGTCAAGCGAAACCGGCGATATGATTTTTTTAAATACTATTTCGAACTGAATATCCAGTATCTTCTGAAGACTATATTTAAAAACGGACAATTGATACGGGTTCGTTGCCATAGTAGTTTTTTGTACTCTTGAAAAGAGCTATCCAACGATGGTAAGTTCATTTTGATTGGACATGAGTACCAAAACGCCCATCCTCCTTTGATAGAAAAAGGGGTGTAATATACAAGGTGTAACTTAAATAACGCACAACCTCTTAAGGGTTCACTGTACTCATAATTATGAACAACTTTTACTATGGAACCAAACCTGAAATCGCGAAAAAAAACAGCTGTTCTCTACATTTATGTTCGCATAACTCGCCAAAATTTAGGGAACAGCAGATTTTTTTTTCGCGGTTTCTTCTTTGTTTAGATAGTAAAAGTTGTTCATAATGACGAGTACAGTGATCCCTTAAAAGGTTATGCGTTATTTAAGTTGCACCTTGTATACAAATGCTGTAAATTTTATCTCCCATCACCAAATCACTCCACTCCATCCCAACCTAGTTTCTTAGTTGCAAGCCGGGCGTTCAACACGTACACACAATATCTTAATGCATAAAAAGGCAAGCCGAGAATACAAATGGTACCATCAAGGTATAACTTCAGGGGGGTGTGTAGTAAAATAAAAGAACCGGGTGACAGAAGCGACCAGCGGTACCGTAAATGTGAACATTTTTATACGTGGTACGACAATTTGTTGTAAGCGTAAAAAGAAAAAACCCGGCTCAGTCAGAGTAAGACTCGCGCATTAAAGGTTCCGTACCACCGCAGATGTCTGTGAAATAACTGTTTTTATTATTTTTTATTTAACTATAAAGTATGCACTACAATCATACCAAGTTTCATGCTTGTATGTGTTACCGTTTTTAAGATAAAGCAGGAACAAAAAATGTTGAAAATATGCATTTTTTTCGATGTTTCTTATATCAAGGCCCCCTTTTCGTTTAGACTTTTTATTGTTTTTATTATTTGTTATGATAGAGGTCATAATAGTGCATATACTATGAAAATTTCAACTGGCTACCTAGTATGATTAAAAAGATACAGCCCTGTGACCGACAGACGGACAGACGGCGTAGGCTTCGTAATAAGGTCCCGTTAACACGCGTTGAGTGCGGAACCCTAAAAAGAAATGATTGTCATCACGCTTACTTTTGTAGTTTAAGAAACAGAATATAGTTATACAAATTTAACACACGTTATACATTTTTAGTCGGAAAGGTACTAAGCCGAAAGGGTCTTAAAGTACCCATAATAATCTGCCAGGGTTGCGGAACTTGTTCGAAAGAGTTACCGCGGACCTGGAACGCAAAGAGCATTAGGAGGAACACGGATGGGTTTTAGTCAGTAAGAGTTTGACACTCCCTTCCGCTCTGCATAGAGCGGAAGAAGCTATTTCATGATGCCCTATACTTAAAAAAAAACCTTAACACTGAATAACTATTGTTCTACAACTTCCTCCAACAGTCAATAGTTTCGAAGAAACTGGACTACCCAAGATGCGCCGACCGTATTCAAGCATCGTCACACACGTGGGCGCTTTTAATGCACCCCATGCTAGTACTTTTCAATATCTTATTCTTGTATTAAGCCAGAAAAATAATTGGATCCTAACCTATAAAACAGAAAACTAGTTCACTCGTTTAAAATTAAACAGAAAACTGGACTTTCCACCAATCTTCCTAGTATATTGTTCTTTGCAGAATAGTTAAGAAGCTAAGAAAATAATGATATGATATTCATTACCTACTGTTCCTTAACGTAATCAGGGATAGGGCAATAACTCGGCGAGTTTACTACATTCATATAATATAACCCTGGTATAAGGATTTGTTCAGATGCGCAACCTTTGAGCCACACCGCAGCCACAAAACAGTGGTTGTAAAGTGGTTTGTATAACGTCTAATCTTTAAGCTCGCTGTAGCTGCTTGTGGTAACCACAAACTCGTGGTTAAATAGGTGCAAATAGTACACGGCGTAGTGTCACTGTCTGTGGTGGAGTTGAGGTTGCTTGTAGTCTGCATAATCTCATCGCTAACCCGACTGCCACAGCTATCACTATATGTACAGGGTTAGTTAGAAAGGGTGTTAAAGTACCCGTAATAATGAATAACTTTTGTTCTACAACTTTCCCCAAAAGTCAATAGTTTAAGAGGAATAGCTGTTCAAAGATTTCATGAAAAATACGCTAAAATCTATCTCTCCTGAGTTATAATCAGCTGTGTTTACATTTTAGGTCATATTTGGGGTCACGGATTAGCAGCTCCATTTTCTGAAGTCGTAACTAAAGCAAGCAAGCAAAGAAGAATTTTTGAAAAAACTAAAATAAAAATTCATCTTTTAAGGAAGTAAAAATACGGTCATCAGTGCTACTTTAAACGGCTTGCGGATTAGTACCAGTATACAAGGTTAGTTGGAAGAGATTCCGACTAATTTTGTATGAGATAAATTGTGGGCCGTGGAATAGTAAGAATTTTTTTCTTACCAACTTGCGTCCGCCAACTTTTGTGTGGCTATAGTGTGGTTTGAAAGTTGTCTCGTGTGAACAAGTCTTTAGACTGTTTCACTGTATTTTCAGGCAATCTCTTACGGCACAACTGCGGTATCAAAATTTCAGTGTTTCTGCACTGAAAGTCTTGGCACAGTAATTTCCCAGTTGACTTTTGTTTTCAGTTGAGTTTTAAAATGTAAGTGATAATGGATTTTTCAATGGATAATACTAATGGTAAATCGTTTGGCTTAAGAAATAAACCCTGGAGAAGAATAAGAAATATATCGTATGATTATGAACATGGGTAGTATAAACACCGTACTTACCGGTACCCGGTATTGGTACTGGAATAATTTTAAAAGAAAATGGAATAACCACGCGTTATAGGTAAATGGGTGATCGCTGATCAGTGTGCAGTTGAACACACCTTGCTATACTCCAATTGCAATCCTTATACGACCCTACTAGCTGTCCCACAACTCCGTCCGCATAGAATTTAAAAAACAACATGGTGTCGCAACGACTAAACATAAACATTGTTTTAAAGAAGACTGCTCGTATGACTTATTAAACCGAGTTCGCTGCGTGTTTTCGTGTTTTCAAACAGGATAACATTGATATTTATGATTATTTACGGTTTACTCACGTGCATTTTTCGGGATTGCCCGACTAGTGAGTTCGTCTCGCGACCTCGCCGCGTGTTCAGCTCATGATTAAGGGCTTCGTTTGGGTCCGGAACTAGTCGGGCAATCCCGAAAAATGTACGTGAGTAAACCGTAAATAATCATAAATATGAATGTGTCTCACGAAAGTTATAATACAAAAAAAAAGGATAACATTGTTTGGTAACCGAATAGGGGCGTGGCCTAACAGTTCTGTTAGTAAAAACACAAAACATGTTAGAAAATTGGCGCTGCGGACCCGGCTTTAGGATTGTGATTATGATATTGATCGCCTACAAACAGAATTGAGTGAAAAAAGGCTAAGTACCTAATAGTAGTAGGTAGTAATAGCTTTTTTTAATTCAATCGGCAGAGTGACAATACCACAGCTCTTGTAATAAAACGCTAGGTTTTTACAAACTCCCTGCCAGGGTTGCGTTGAATGCACAAGTGAATCCCGGGACCCTCGCCATAGGTCCTCGGAGGACTTTAGCTGGTGAGAGCCCATCGTAACCCTCGTGTTTTCCGTAAGGTGGGGTATCAATGAGGGTAAATCCCACGTAAAAAAATGTTTTTACAGACTCTAAATGACACTTTGATGATTGCAAATCGTTGCCATATGATCATACAAACTCTGCCTCTCTCAAGGAAAAAAAGCTAATTTTTTTTGTCTCAAATGAATGTGTTTCTCAAAAAATGAATTTCAAATCAGCCAAGAAATTCATTTTTTTAAATCGCCAAACGGCAAACGTATTTCTGAGACGAAAGCGCCGGTATCAAATTAATGAGACAATTCTGAATCCGATTTAAACGGTGAATCTTATTTTTTTCCCAATTACAGAGATTTGGGCGAACAAAGGAATAATAGCAATTAATATTAATTATTAACAGATTATCGCTCTTGTCGTATTTATCATGGCGGGTATAAATGTAATTTTTTTGCTAAAATGATACAGAAAAATGATAAATGATATTTTTCACGCTTCGTGTTTGTTACTTTGAAGATTAAGTAGTTTGAGTACTGGATGGAATTAATCTACACTCTGTATATTACTTTATATAGGGTGTTTTGAGGGGAGTTGTAGATAATGTACTTACGGATTAGGGAAGGTTATTCTGTTAGTTTTAGTAAGGTTTTATAGCAATAGACGAATATTATAGTCTAGTATCATTAAATGTAAATGTACAAGGTTATTTTTAGTGTACAGTAAACCTGGAACTACATAGTTTGTTCAGAATCATCAGGAGAATTGATTAGTATCGTTTTTACAGGATACAAAACAAAAAAAAAAACAAAAAAAAAGTTTTTTGTCGTTTTCTTTTTTTACTGTTACCATGTATGAAATTTTACTTCATAAATCTAAATATTAAAAGTGTTTTAAAAAAATTGTATAAAGAATAGCACTACCCCATCTCTTTCCGTGGGTGTCGTAAAAGAACACTAAGGGACTCACTAGAGGATGGGCAGCAGCGTTCTCCGAGTACTTTAACAACCATACTGCGATCGCCAACCCACCTGCCAAGCGTGGCGATTATGGCAAACTCCCCCAACATTGTTTGCGGGAGGCCTATGTCCAGCAGTGGACATCATACGGCTGAATGATAATGAAAAAATAGTAAACAATTTTAAATTAATTTTATTTTTTTCTGGGCATTCTTTAACTGCCGCATCATTTGTTTCCAACTTGACATTGAGTTTTAGGACAACCTGTAACTCGGTCGCATCATTTAAAGTTATGACGTCATCCCCATTTTGTATAATACATAGCTATACTTACTCGCCCCATGAAATCCATGGTGAGAAATCTATTCATAGCAAACCCAACAGAAGTGTAAATACTATTCGTACGTAATAATAATATAATATAATAATATATTTATTTGCGTAAAACATGGTATATGAAGGTGTTACATTACAATTTGTGACCAAACATGTTTTGCTTAAAATTAAAGCATGCAAACTTTTAAACATTACAAGTTATGTTCAAAAAAATCCTTAATGCTATAGAAATTATTTTCATTCAGCCATTCGTATAATTTAATTTTAAACAGCCTACAATTTAGTATTTTTAAAGTATTAGGTAATTTATTAAATATACGTACACACATAGCCACACAACTTTTATTATATTTAGTTAACCTAGGGAACTCATCTAGTACAAGTCTGTATTGGTCACGCCGATTGCGAGAACTTATTTCTTCTGCTGTTTTAAACAGTTGTTTATGTTTCCGTACAAACATACACGCTTCATATAAATATAATGAGGGTAACGGTAGCAAACCAAGCCTTTTAAATATTGGTTGACATGATTCATCAGACGGAATCCCGTATATGGCGCGTATACATTTTTTTTGGGCGATAAATGCTCTATTGTTGTCAGTACTATTATATAACTCTGTTGTTTTGATGACCCAACCTTGGGCCAGCGGTAAGTCTTTATTATCATTTCTTTCTCCCCTCATCGCTTCTTGATCCTTAATGAATTATTCAGGTTGTGATCCTACGTTTTTCTGTGCGACCTCCGTTTTTGTGCGCGTCAGAATGGCGGGACAGGTTGGATATTTTTGGTAAATACTTTTAGGTTACGTGTCTTTTTTTTTCGTATGGAATTGGTGGCTTAGGTAACTTAAAATTGATTGATTTGACGCTCAAAACTTATCAGAGAAAGTTACAGTCTAACGTGTCTCGTATAAACTAAATAAAAACCGGCCAATTGCGAGTCGGAATCGTGCACGAAGGGTTCCGTACCATTATCTATAAAAACGGCAAAAAATCACGTTTGTTGTATGGGACTGGGACTGGGATATTTATTTTGTTCGCCCACGCCCCTTAAATATTTATTTTGTTCTGTTTTTTAGTATTTGTTGTTATGGCGGCAACAGAAATACATCATCTGTGAAAATTTCAACTGTCTAACTATCACGGTTCATGAGATACAGCCTGGTGACAGACTGAGAGCGGAGTCTTAGTAATAAGAGGGTCCCGTTTTACACTTTGGGTATGGAACCCTAAAAACGAGTTAATCCAACTATCCTTTAAAAAATAAATTTGATGTTAGTCAGTTCGAGCCTAAATACTGACAAAATAAAATGTAAATAAGTTTTTTGTAAGTACCTTTTGGTCCCGCCATCATGACGCACATATTACAAAGCTTGTTTTTATGTGGACCTAGGACCAGTTTTTCGGATTGATCAAAATACCGACAGTTGGATACTGAAGGATCTAAAAGTGACCGAATATTGGGTGCCCATCTTTTTTTGTAACTAGAGCGTTGGGTTATAAATCTCAGAATTGGTTTAAAATAAACTATGTAATCATGTATAAAAATACAAAACGTACAAAGATTAAATAGTGAACTATAACGTCACCTGTATTTCACGAAGGGTTAGGCAGAGACTCACCGTTATGTTCTAGTCCCATATAGCAGGGGCGAGCCTAATTCCATCAACCGGAAACAATCTCCGAGCTGCTACGGAAAAATTCCACGCGGAAAAATCCAATAACACTATCCGACCTGGGAATCGAACCCAGGACCGCACGCTCAGCAGTCGCACTTGCGACTACTAGACCAACGGCAATAAGCAGTGAAAATGTAACGGTTAGAGAAACTAGTTTTTACATATTATACAGATGTTATAAAAGGGGGTGATAAACTCAGATGAATCTAGTTGACCATTTTTAAGGTTCCGTACCCAAAGGGTAAAACGGGACCCTATTACTAAGACTCCGCTGCCCGTCTGTCCGTCTATCACCAGGCTGTATCTCATGAACCGTGATAGTTAGACAGTTTAAATTTTGACAGACGATGTATTTCTGTTGCCGCTATAACAGCGACGACACGTTGAATCTTTCTCAAAAAATGAGTTTTTACAATTCCGAGGAAGAAAAACTGATAAACCAGGTGGCCCAATATCCTGCACTGTACGATGCATCTAACAAAAACAAAAGATACGAAAGTAAATCGCGATCGCTAATCCCAAACAGGTCACACATCTTGTTTCACGGAACATTCAGAACTAACCGGAATACGACGTGTCGTCTGCTGCAGCCATCTGCTGTTGGGTTCGAAATCATGACTGCGGGGGGAGCCTGCCGTTTTGCCAAAATTATTTTGACCAAATTTCATTACCCAAAAAAATTTAAGCAACCTTTTTTTATACCAATGCAACATTTTGGAATGATTTTAGTACGCACATTTTCATTTGGACAAATTTTACTCGGCAGAATATCTATTATCAAGGATAACATCTTTAGACAATATAGTCAAAATATTGTAACACGCTTATATCTTTTTTAAATCGAAACAGCTAGGTTAGGATAGAACTGTGACCACACAACGCACGAGCCGAGCGAGCGAAGCGAGCGTGCCGCGGCAGCGGCCGGCGAGTGCTAGAAACATTTTTTTTATTTTGAGTAAATTATGTTAGACCAATTGAAATATTTCGTGTCGTGGTGGCCCGTAGGTTACAGACCCGCTTGTTAAGCACCGGGTTGCGGGTTCAAACCCAGGCATGTACCAATGTGACTTTTTCAATGTCATATGTACTTTCTTAGTTAATCTAAGACGCCACTGACATACGGTGAAGGAAAACATCGTGAGGAAACCTGGACTTTAATGGTCTGAAATCGCCAACCCGCCAGTGAGCAAGCGTGGTGATCAAAGCTCGTTCCTTCTCTGTACGAGAAGAGGCCTTTGCCCAGCAGTGGGACAGTTACAGGCTAATATTTATTTTATTTATTTATTATATAATTGAAATATTTGACTACATTAAAATTGGTAAAAGTACTAGTTGGTAAGCAAGTTATTGTTTAAACGTTCACTTGCCAAACATTAGGTTTGCGTTACAATTTATTTGTGAAGAGTTTATTTGCTAAGTAGTAATTTGGCAAATGAAATTATGCGGAAACTTGTTTGGGAAGTGAAAATTTGGCAATTTTTTTTCGATGAAACAAAAGTAACCCCATGACTGCATACAGCAGCAGCAGACGACGTGTCGCTACGACGTTTCGCTACGACGTGTCGTAACGACACTTCGTCTGCTGCTGCATGCAGTCGGCTACGAGCTTGTACCTTTAATAACCTAACCTAATAAATCAAATCACGCACTTCATTGACGGTCACTCCGTGAACTGACTGGCTATTGATCACATTCGCCAAGACAGGTCAAACGAGGATTAATTGTGTTAGCTTCGCTGGGTGTATACATTCGGTTCCAAGGAGCTCCATCTCAGTATCACTTTGATATTCTCACGAACCAATGATCCAATAATTGGTAAAGGGAGAAAATCTCTTGATACCGATTGCCTCTCAGTTTTTTAAGATTTTATTTACCTATTTCAAAGGCTTGAGATCATATTTTTTTGGGTGATATACAGGATACTTCCTGACGGGAAAATTGGTTGGATTTCAAAGCGTATTGATTTAGAATTTGAAGTGAAATTGATTTTTGAAACTGATGGGAAGGGCGGACGTTTTTGGGGACTGTCGCCTGTAATATTGACGGTCAAAAAAAGTAAGGGGTTCTAGTCTATTTATAATAAACGAAGTTTGAGTTTGACAGATAAGCATGCCGAGGACCCCCTCCTGCATTCTAATTATGCAACATACGCGTAATCGCTATGGCTTTGATTTTGACAGGTCAACAATTTCCATTTCGAATAATAATAATAAACTAGGTACATACATTAGTCGATTTTCAAGAAAGATTTTGGTATAATATCTATAGATATAATAAAGGTCTGGCCCGATACAGCCTGAGCGTTTTGTCTGTATCAAAAATAAAAAGTATCAGAAACTGCACATTGATTAAAACAGAGTAGATTTTGAATAATACTTTTACTGCAATACTACGAGTATATAAGTAAAAACCTGCATCTCTAATTAACACACGAAAAAATAGACTCTCGCATTATAAATTACATGCATTGATTACACAGGAATAGAAGTTGGAATAATGGAATTGTATATAACTTGAAACTGAAATAATTATAATTTGCATTTAATACATGTTTGCTTGGAATATTAATTACTAGCGGTTACAATGTATTATACATATAAACCTTCCTCTTGAATCACTCAATCTATTAAAAAAAACCGCATCAAAATCCTTTGCGTAGTTTTAAAGATCTAGGCATACATAGGGACAGACAGCGGGAAGCGACTTTGTTTTATACTATGTAGCAGTGGCGAAGGCTCCATACAACTCGATTCCTATCGGCTTCCCTTTCGAAACGAGTAGTTACTGGAATTCACGCATCACACTTGAGCAAGGTAAGCATTTTTTGGTCCGGCTTCCCTTTTAAGAAAATTCACCCTTCGCCACTGCTATGTAGTGAAGAGTAAGTCGTGGCTAAGACATAGGTACTTATGCGCCTTCTTATAGGTCTTGTAAACGGTCGATTGACGGCCAAGCCCAGCGCGCGCAGGTCACTATCTTCGCTTCGGGCCATGGTTCTGTCCATGGTCGGGAGCGAGAGTGCGTGGGAAGCCATTGCCTCCTTTTGCGAGGAGGTTTTGACGGCGTAACAGGGGGTCTACTCCCTAAGCACGAAGTCCGTGGTTTCGGTTAATTACGAGCGTTTCCTACTCCCTATCACCTACGGACATACGATTATTTCGGGGCCCGAACTAAGAATAAATGACAACACGATTTGACAGTTGTCCCTGCAACCGATGTGTTTTTGCCGGTCCGAAAAGTTGAACTTGACACTTGTTTTGTTCACTCCTACGTTTCGGGCTACTTTCGGACGGGCGACTAACTTCGTTGACGGACTTAGAGAGTAGACCCCCAGGCTCGAGAAGGCGGTTGGTCGTGATCCGCGCGCGCCTCGCATGGAGATGTGGAGCAACGCCCCACGCGACCCCGGCCAATGGTCAGGAGAAGGAACACCGTGGGTTTTAAGCCGGTAAGAGTTCGCCATAGCCCTTCGTTTTCTCCGAGCAGAGGATATCCATGAGGACTTTCCCATGACATGAAATAAGCCCACCAACAACGGTGGCCGCCGCAGATCGAAATCTGCAGTGCAATTCTGTAAGAATCTCACTGCGATCGCGACTGTCAATTAGACACTTGTCGTGACACAGCGTGGATAACAAAACTACGCGTTATTGATTATACTGTCGATTACCTGTGTGTTATTTTCTTCTATTATCCATACTGTGACATTATGGATATCGAGCTAACCGTCGATATTGAGGTGAGTTTCTTACAGAATGACACTACTGGTGTACAACACTACACTGCCTTACTATACTGAATATTAGCCCAATTCCCCGAAGATTATACGAACACCTCAATTTGACACAGTACCTTAAAATGGCGCACAGGCAGATCCGTTACCAAAAGCTAGAAGATTATAAGGCTGGGGTACACAGCGGTATGTAGGGTGGTTCGGCGTCGAAATGCCGGCCGACCTAATAGCGGCACCTTCCCTCCCTGACACGGAGGGATATTAAAAAGGGTGCTAATGTTATGGAAGTGGGAATACTTGTGGGGAGTTGATGTGGTATTTTTGTTCATGGTCGGATAGTTTAGGCGGTGAGGAGTATCGGAGAAAGCAAGGAGTAGGATGTTCGAATAGTAGTCGTATGGTTCCTTGCTTAAAAGAGGTCATCACATCGCTTTATTAGGGTCTCTTAGAGCTGATCTTTCAATGACAGATAACATTTATCTAGGGAATTTGACAGCTTTTATTTAGGAAATCTGTCAAAACTTCTTATTTTTCGCCGGATAAAATTTTGCTAAAACTGAAACATCGGCTCTTAGAAAACAAGTAGTTAGTAGCTGGCGGCATCATTATGCGCACAAATGATTTCAAACTGCCGAACTTTTCTCAAGGTCAGCTGTCAACCTTTTCATGTCAGTCAAGACAATCGCCACTATCGTTAATGATATAACTACTCATGCCCGGTACCTATGGCCAAAAACGAATCCCTTTGCTTACCGATTGTAGTATTTTTCATTGAAAAACTGGGCATTTAGATATAACTGTAAGCTAGTTCTACCTGTGATAGTAGCCTAACGTATGGAATTATCTACTATGCAAAGCTATGGGGTCTATGTTTCATTTTTACAGATATCTTAGTAAATGACTTGAACGACTTGACATGACTTTGGGGTGCATGAAAAGAGCCTCCACGAGTGACGATACTTAAGGACGTTCCGGCGCACCCTGGGCAGTCAGCCCCGCTACCAACCTTGCTGACTGGCTAATTTTTACACCACAGCATGAGCTATTTTCGTATAGCTCATGTTGACACGAGAGAAGAAGTAAATGACTTTAAAATCCAGACTCCAAGGAATTACCGATAATTCTTTGGGAGGTAAAATAATACTAAAATGTCTCATCCATATTTTCGCCGATCGATGTCGCCAGTGAAGTACCCTAGTCTGTCGCTAGTAATAAACCGGCTCGGTCGTCCAAAAACAGACTTAACTATTCAAACATTCTTTTTTCCTCCAGAAATATACACCCAAAAAATTTAAAAACAGAAATATTCTCCATTTGCAACTAATTTTCACATCAAAGCTTTCCTCCTACTGAAAATGTTCCAGGTAAGCCTTTTGATTGTAATGCCGTTTGTACACCAGCTAAATAAATATGCATATTTTAAGGATGCGCGAAATTACTGGTATTGTTTTACTTGGTGTTGAAATAATCCTGCACAAATGAGAAATAAGGTCGAGTCTCTGAATGCAAGACCTATGTGATTACGTGGAATTTTAAAGCCTGTTTTTCAAAAGAGTAGTATGAAAAATGAATTTCGTCGTTAAGGAACTAAGTAGGTTGAAATAAAGAGTAGTCATGTTAGGGTGCGTATTCATTGCATACGAACATCGCGCACGCAAGCGATTTGCGGAATCGCTCAAAAGTTCGCGAGATACGCTCGTGTAGCTTGCTCGGGTTGTCCATCTGCTATTATGAAGTTTCCAAATCGAATCAGATCTCCTCAATTTTTTACTCAATCAAAATCTTTTTTTATTTCACGTATACCATTACAGGCGTCTATAAAAAGTCGAATTTATGTGCACGGTTCCAATTAGTCGTTTCCTATGAAAAAGAGCCGGCAAGAAACTCCATGGTTATTCTTTTAAAATCAATATCTTTAATTATTTCATTAAATACAGTATTTAAAATAGTTATGAAAAAAACAATGTAGTCTTGAGCACAGACCAGTCAGTAAAAAATGAAGTGCCAAGTCTTGAGTATGAGTTATAACAAAAAAAAAGCACTATAAGAATATAGGTAATTTACAAATTAATGTAGCTATGCATTCTGGCAAGCTCGAGGCGAGGAGCTCGTGGCTAAATAATTACAGCCGCATAGACCGATCTTTCGGGTTAAGCCACGCTTGCCGAGGTTGGTCTGTGGATGGGTGACCATTTACCATAGCGAGTTTCCTCCGTGCCTCGGAAAGCACGTAAAGCCGTTGGTCCCGGCTGTCATTTGTAGATCTTTGACAGTCGTTACTGTTGGTCAGAACAGAAGCCAGAAAGTCTGACAACCAGTCTTACCAAGAGTATCGTATTACCCAGTTACTGGGTTGTGGAGGTCTGATAGGCAGTCGCTCCATGTAAAATACTGATATTCAGCTGCATCCGGTTCGACTGGAAGCCGACCCCAACATAGTTGGGAAAAGGCTAGGCAGATAATGATGCATTCTGGCAAGTTTACTTAGTTCTCACACTTACAAAAGGGAAAAAGGAAGCTAAACTAAATAAAACAAGTGACATAATTAATTTACATCAAAAGTTAAGTGAAATTGTTTAGTGAGTTACCTACTGAAAAAAGATTAGTTGTTTTTTTCATAAGTTTAGATTACAACAATTATCTCTTCAGATCTCATGGTTTGCACATAAAGACTGTACGTAACATACATCACTCGTGCCTTACGAGACCCTCTCTGTAACCAACCCTTACTCTAATTACCCTTTTTTTCACACATAGTAAATTAACAAGAGATGATTATGACTAACACTCTAAATACAATAAATCCATTGTACTATATCGTGAATGAATGGAATCACTGATTAGAAAACTCTTAACTTTTTATTTATAACAACAATTACATTGTGTCACCAAAATTCTAAATAGCTTGCATTGTACAACATTGTAAATGAATAGAATCATTGATTAGAAAAACCCTTGATCGCTCTCTACTTTTTGTAATAATTTGATTTATTATTAAAACACAAATATTCTAAAATAATATACCATTGTACTGCATTGTTAATGAATAGAATCATTGATTAGAAAAACCCTTGATCGCTCTCTACTTTTTGTAATAATTTGATTTATTATTAAAACACAAATATTCTAAAATAATATACCATTGCACTGCATTGTTAATGAATAGAATCATTGATTAGAAAAACCCTTGATCGCTCTCTACTTTTTGTAACAGTTTGATTTATTATTAAAACAAAAATATTTTAAATAACTTATCATTGTATTATATCGTAAGTACCTACTAAATTGTGAATGAATGAAATCACTGATTAGAAAACCTTTGACCGCGCTCTGTTCTTGGTAACAGTTGATTCATTATTAAAACACAGACGTTACGTTAAATAACCACTGTATTGTATTCTAAGTTGTATATAAGCTTTACCAAACTTTAATTAAATCAGTTATTACATCAGACTCCGTGTGTTTCACTTGTGTTCCACAAGCCCCGAATCAATACGCCTGTAACATCTCCGATCGTTAATGTCCGAAAGGTTTATCTTATCAAAGTGAATCATTCTTTATCACTTATTTTGTTTTTGCTAACTGTGACGATAGAAATGTGATGTTAAAATGGTATTCTAACAGCCTGGTTCGATTTTAGCTTAAGCTTAAGGTATGTCTACACCATTGCGCTTTCATTTTCATCTTGCGCATTCAACTTTCAATTCCTCTTGCGTCAAGCGCATGCAATATTGATTGCCATAAGACGCATGTAGCTTATCGTCTACACCAGTGCGCCTCGGTCAGTCGTCAGTCGACATACAATCGACGGATTATCGTGCGCTAGGGGCATGCCCTTGTGTCGAACTAGTATTAAGGCATGCGCTATTGCATGCGCTATGGCGCTTCACGCATGCCTCAGACGAAGACGCAAGATAAACATGAAAGCGCACTGGTGTAGACATATCTTAAGACAAAAGAAATAGTTTTACAAAAACAATAATAATACTTATAAACTTGGCCACTTCTCATAGTTCGCACATAAAGGCTGTAACATACATCACTCGTACCTTACGAGGCCCGCTCCGCTCGTTAATGCCCGAAACGTTTTTCTTTTCAATTTACGATTCCACCACAGTTTAGTGGGGAACGAAATTCTTCAATTAATGGCTGTCTGGTTTTGTAAGGGTTTCGTATTCTGGGAGATTTTTTTGTTTTTTTTTTTTCCTTTTTTGTTTAAGGGGTAAGGAACTAAGCTGAAATGTAGCTGCATAGACAAAATTCGGCGTGAGGTTTTGCATTTAAGTATGGTTTTAAAAAGAGCGCTAACCAGAAGTAGAGAAGTCCACCGTCAATTTGTGTTACGAATTTGGTTCTTGATTAACGTTAAGATATTTCTCAATGTGATGGAAACTAATACAGAAAATCTTAGCTATCATAACATTAGAACAAAAATCTGTTTCTTATTTCCCGCTTTTGCGAGTTGCACGGGTATTTTAGAGATTCTGTCATAAAAATAATTTTGTTATTCTTATGGTTTTGTCTTCATTAATTCCTGTTTAAATAGCGGAAGTTCGTAGAATACAAATTGACGACAGTGTATGAAAAGGATAATGCATGTAGAGGAAGCGAGGAATGTACGTCGGGATCGTACTGCGTGATGTTCAATTGTCTCTGCTTATATCAGCAGGAAACAAGCATGTATAATAATTCCATCATCAAATCCATCATCACTTTCTGTAATGTAAAAGACACAACAACATAATCGTTCAGGGGTGATTCTATCATTACAGTTTTAGCTAATATCGGTATGTCAGGATTGCGAGCAAGGTAAACACAGTAAATAACACCAACATAGACTCTCCATCACTGAGAGTACTTGTATTTGGTTAGTATTAGTATCATGAACTAGATCTCAATATAATACTTTACACAATTATTACAAGATCATAAAATAAGGATAAGCTAGACAGATATAAAAGGTCAGACTTCTTCAGCTGATCTACACAGAATGCTCCCGCTTCGTCGAATGACCACCGCCTTTATAACCTCGGGTGCGTTGATCCTTAACGACGACTACCTTCTTTTGTCAACATTGCCCAGTGCTACCCGCTACCGATAACAGTAAGTAAAACAAACTAACAAAAAAATAAATTATTTAAAACATATTTAATTTTAAAATAGATGCAAAAATATCACCCCCAATTAAGAGATAAATACGCATCCGGGGTAATAATCCACTTTATTTGACAAGAAAACTTATTACGTTCAGGTGCTGCAAGCAATAACAAAATGCGGAACCCTAATACAAGACGACACGACCCTTCAAGACAGGGTTTATTAACTACCGAAGAATCACTAGCCCTTACCTTCCCTCCCTTTCACACCTTCGACAAAAATTTTGAGAGTTAAACCTCTGTCTCGTTCGCTCTTAAGGGTAGGCCGTCATTAGGACACTAAGCTCTCAATATGGTACTTAAGCACCCCCCCTAATTGGGGGTGCATTAAACGCTTATGTTCATATAAAATGATTTATGGTCAGTCCGGTGTCGACTTATAATGAGAACCGGAGGGTTTCTGATGTAAAACTAGATCCTGTTCGAGACTTATGGTCTGTGTTTTACAGTGTGCCTAATATAATTTCACGTAGTAAAATAACGAACTATTATACATTACTTACTTGTTTTATCTTGACCACAGACAGCTGACAGCTGAAGACGGGCTTCTTACAATAATGGGAAGGGTTGTTTAGAAATGAATGAAAAATATTAATGCGGTATACTTAATCAACGGTTTTACAAAAATGATTGCGTGTTTTCGTTTAATGTCTGACCGATAGAATGAGAATAATGCAGTGGCGCCGCGCAATGGTGAAGTGTGTTCAGACAGTTTTCGCTTACGATAACTGTCAAAATGTTTGGTTTTGTTTTTGTTATCAAACAATTTGATAGTTTTTGTAAACGAAAACTATCTTAATGAACGATTCAGTTGCAATTGATAAAAGTTTCTGTTAGTAAAATTGGTGCTATTGGTTTGATCACGATGACGACGCGAAGACAAGGATTAAGGCCTTAAGGTAGGTTCATATTGCTGTGTTGGGGTGTGTCGGGGCGCTATCTGTTGTGGCGCTGAGTGTTCACATTGATGTGTCGTGTTGTGTCCGGGTGTGGCGCGTTATAAGATCATTGTCAAGCGAGATTTGAGGTAAAACGCACGTTTAAAATGTTTTCTTCAAGTAGTGACAGTGATTTTGATGAAGATATTCAATTTCTTTTAATGACGAATCTTGATAAAAAAGATAAAAAGATATTGGGTACATCCTTTAAATACATTGCACTTTATAAAAATAAATTGCACTTTATATTAGCGCACTAATTCGATTAGCTCGTCTGACATTTTTATAAAACACGACGTCACCCCTCACTTTAACGCGTCGTACTGCTAGATTCACATCAGTGTGGTGCGATGTGTCGCGACAGATCCCCCACCGCCTCTCTGGCGCGACCGGGAGCCGAGCGATGTGTCCCGCGACACACGCCGCCATAACACGCTGCAACACACCAATGTGAATCTAATCACAATAACTGAACGAAACCGATAGCATTCTGTCGCGCCACGACACACCCCGACAGAGCAATATGAACCTAGCTTTAGTGTAACACTGCTGGTCTGATGGGGGTGTGCGGACTACATACACCATCCAGAAGTTTTTGGAGACCTCTTGGCAAGCGTAACATGGGCAGCGGGAGATAAATTTGCTGTCACATTTTCTCATGCGGAGACGAGTTAATGTATGGCTTATGTCGTCTCGGTACTAGAAAATCATTATTATTATTATTCAGCCATGATCATACGACTGCAGGGCAAAGGCCGCTTTACCATCCTTTCACTCCTCTCGGTTTAAGTATTTCTGCGGCCAATCCTTCAAATTCAAACTCAAAACTCATTCGACACAAATTAAAAGTACTTTTCTATGTTTGGTTTTTTAAAATAGTTTTATAGTTTATCACAATACTTGCATTAGTTATTGAAAAATTTAAAAAAACATTACTTACATAAACAAATAAAAAAATATTTATGTAAAATTACCTTCGTCCGTGTGTCACTGCAAGGGTACCAACTGAAAATCAGCGCTGGGTGTTTGACGCCCAGCATATGCTAAGTTGGTGACTTGGCCCTTTCGGCGTGAGCATACTCGACAGCATAAAATATGTATATTTGATTCTTTTATGTTTTATTGTTTATGCTGTCATTGTGTCCTTGGCTGATTAATATTTATTTTCTTTCTATCTTCTTTCTAAGTCCTACCGTCTTCTTCTGGGCCTGCTGCGACATCCTCATACGTTGAAAATGCGACGACAAAATAATCTCGCGTTGTGCATATCAGTCAGGTGTGCAAGTATCATATTCCCCATCAAAAACTGTTGACAACCAACAAAAAATTCAAAGTACAGTCAACGCACTAAATTAATTACCCGTCTGACAAGATAGAACCAAAAAATATACCTATGACAAATGACCCCCGATTAAGCTCGCTATCCGTTGACCCCCCAGTTATTTTTAAACACCCTTAATAGGTTATAACGATGTTAATTTATCCTCCTAAGCGTTGCGTGACGGGTACTAATATGACCAGGTTCGGGAGATGAGAGTGAAAAATTAACCTTTTTTGGGGTATTAACTATATTTTTTGTGGGATGGGAGGAAATGTGGCGTTTATCAGCTGTTAGGGTCATGTTTTTGTTGAGGGAATCAATTGAGGGGATAGTAACAATGTGTAATGGTGTACGTCATTATAAATAGCAAACAGCTATAAGGTATTTTGTGCTGTTTGCGTTTCAAAGAGATTGTAGAATCTCCGACTGTGAAAAAGAATTCTACAAAACTTTTATTTATTCCAGAACATTTTGGGTTAAATTCTGCTTTGTTTTATTGTGATTATCCAACACGGTCGAGCGACTACCTATCCCGTTATTGTATATGAGACGTAGATAATAATATCTATCTATTCTATTATTACGTACCTAAAGATATAATTTATAACGAACTGTACTTGAGAACCTTGTGAAAGCTGAGAAGGATAAAGAAATTAAATATCTTGACTTGGCACACGAGG
This sequence comes from Amphipyra tragopoginis, assembly GCA_905220435.1. Classification (NCBI taxonomy): domain Eukaryota; kingdom Metazoa; phylum Arthropoda; class Insecta; order Lepidoptera; family Noctuidae; genus Amphipyra; species Amphipyra tragopoginis. Next base: position 5,683,230 of record HG992017.1, read on the forward strand.
TTATCGCCATGTGGAATGTTAAATCAGCAGTCATTGTACCGATTGTTGTTACAGCCAAAGGCCTAATAGCCAAGAGCCTCGACCAACATCTGATGAGGCTCTCGTTAGGCGGCTGGATTAAGGGCCTGATACAAAAAGCGGTACTTCTGGACACGGCATGTATTGTTAAGAAGTTCCTCTCTCTGAGGCCCTGACCACCGCACCGGTAGCTTGGACCCTGTTCCCGATGCCACAATGTGATGGTCACAATGTTTTTTTTATAGAATTATTTAATAATGTATCATTGGATACATTATTAAATAATTCTCGCTGTTAAACGTAACATACTTATTGAAGTATGTTAAATGAATAAACGATAAATAAATACTAATAATATATTTTCTTTGTTTTCAGGTAAGACACTCAAACAACATACAATGACTACATTTGATACGGTATTACAGCATTATGGATACGGTAACGTACTGACACTATTTTTACACAACGTTTTGTAAAACAATTCCAAAAAAATCCCTAACAATAAAATACCTACAGAAAAAACGCCCTAAAGTAAAACACAAAAAAAAACTTCAATGAGTATGGAAATTACAGAACATTTTTTCATACATGCGAGTGGTACGTTATCTAAGATCTACGCTATACAACGCCCCGCGGCTTCGCCCGCAATATTCCTGTTAAACACTGTCATTTAACTCAACACCTTGGCTTGAATTTTTATTGGTAACATTTTGGCGTTACACTGAGAAGTTTTGGATGTGGTATTTTTAATTTTAACCTGTATTAGAAGTATCATTGGAAAAGATGAAGATATTTTATTGGGGATGACATCTCTTACGACTTTCAAAGCTATTGATCCTTATTTTAATTGCAGATTAAAAAGTTTGTATAACACAATTAAAGGGAATTGAAAATGGCGGCTATTGTTGTCGTTATTTGCATCTCGTTCACGCACGTTCCCTGTGAGTGAGAGGCAGATAGTTTATCCGGCATTTTCAATTCTATTGTTTGAGAAATCTGATTGTTCTTATGTAATTTAACTTGTAATTGTTCTGACCGCCGGTCACGATCCACCGAGCTCTCCGGTCGTAGAGCCGGTCGTATCATCAGACTCCGCAGTCACACCAATAATTCAGCCTTCATCAAGCTGTCTCCCTCCCAATCTCCCGTCAGCAACGCCCTAAGCCGTGTGCTGTGTGTTCTGGCTAGGGTGGAGATGTGCGCTGACTAAAGCGGAACTAAGCTGCGTGCGGCGAGCGTTGGATGTGAACGCACAGTTTAGGGCGATCTGACACGAACGGTAGACGTCTCAGTCATGTCATGGAGGGCGGGTCGTGCGACGTGGGGGTTGGGGGGTGGGCACCTCTCACTACACGCCGCACACATCTCGTCTCCGTTGCGCGCCGTCGTCAGCTTGCGAGGCAAAGCTCACATCTCCGCCTTATACCGCGACCCAGCTCAATCTCAGCGAGGAACAGCTCACATCTCCGCTTCCATCGCGCCAAACAAATATGATACATCTCCGCTCAGTGGTATCCACTTACTTAAGCTGAGTGGAGACGAGATATGTGAATAACGAGATTCTATTGGTTTTTTAAAACACGTCTCCGCTCCGCTCGTCTCTTCTCTTCCGTTTTGGCGGAGTCCGGACCTTAGTGCTGTAGTTGCTAGTAGTCATGATGTTAGTGTAAAGCTTAGGTTAAATATTTTACTTCCCCTCCAGTGGCTGAAAATCGTAGAAATGGTCCGCGAGGACAATCTACTCATTTTCTGATACATGACAAGTTAGTAGTTTATGGATTTTTGTTTTTAATACCTAAACCAGTGGTTGTCAAACAGCGGCCCGCGGGCCATAATGCGGCCCCCGGCAGGTATTTGTGCGGCCCGTGACATAGGCAAACAATTTTAGTAGACAACTAGCTTTCGCCCGCAGCTTCGCTTGCGTGAAATTTTGAACCTAACGGGTTAAGTGACGATTTTCCATACAAACTTTCATCCCCTATTTAACTTTCGAAAAATCCCTTCTTAATGGATGCCTACGTTACAAAAGGAACCTACTGTCAAAATTTCAACTTTCTAACCCCAGCGGTTTAGGCTGTGCGTTGATAGATCAGTCAGTCAGCTTCTCCTTTTATGTATAGATGACTTCAGTTTGAAATAATTGTCTACTAAAATTTCCATACAAAATCAATGGGGCAATCGCGTTTTGATAGCTCATAAAAATATGTCAGTTGACTAGGGGCTAGTTGATAACTACCCAATCCATAAATGTGAGGCCTGCAGTGATAGCTCACATTGTTCTAAGTGGCCCTTGACCAGAAAAGCGTGACAACCACTGACCTAAACGATTAGTTCACTGTAAAAATGAAATTATTTTTCGAACTTGACTTGGCTTGATGCACTACCATGTGTCTAGGTATTGCTTTACATAGTTGCATACTTTATTTTCGGATATCTTGGCTCGGGCAAGCGGTGCCCGGAGTAAGACCCCGCTCGAGGCTCGCTTTGTTCGATTGTTGTGTAACTCGACGATGCGAGCCAACAATTTGATCGCTGAGAATGCAAGATCAAGTGAAATGGAGAACAGTTATTTTAGGGATAAATGTTATCTGGAGAAGAAAACATTTTCTATTTGAGTAATGTATTTTACTGATTATGTTTATAGACTAACGATACCCTTTTTACCGTAAGGTGAGTCCCTACAAAACGTTACCGTATGAAGAATATCATTATTGAAAAAAAAAAACACGGATGCTACGTTTACATTTTCGATAGCAATCTCCTTACAGCTACAATTTACGATAGGTACTCGTAAAACGGCCTGTCCACATCTCCACGTCACGATGTCGTCGACGTGGAACGGTGCGGTGACGTGGCACGGTGCGTTGACGTAACCCGCAAATTTACGTTACCGTATCGTAAAAATACACGTCAGGATCATTGTTAGATTTATCGTTGACCATGTAAATCCTGAATTTTAATAAGAGAAACAGTAAGGTATGGTTTGAAAGCATCGGAGCACATAGACGGCGACTAACACGCGGGCGTGGAGAGCGCGGGCGGAGCGCATATACGTGTGCGCTTGCGGCTAGAGGCGGAACGTATTACGATACGGTAACGTAAATTTGCACGTTACGTCAACGCACCGTGCCACGTTACCGCACCGTTCCACGTTGACGACGTCGTGACGTGGAAATGTGGACAGGCCCTTAACAGGTCGCGACTCGCGACTCATCTTACGTTGAACAGAGTATGGGCAGACTAAAAATTCCGTCTATAATCCGAAACATCTGGAAATCAAGAGGGAGGTCTTTGGCCAGCTGTGGTATACTAAAGTCTGACAATAACAGTATATATTCCCAGCATACAATTAGAAAAACTATATTTCAAAACAATAACTAGATATTGTCTAGTCTGCCTCGTTAGTCTAGTGGTCGTCAACGCGACTCCTGAGCGTGAGGTCCTGGGTTCGATCCCCAAGCCGGGCAAAGTGTTATTGAGTTTTTCCGGGTGTAATTGCTCAGTAACAGCCTGGACTCTGGATTTGTTCCCGGTTGATGGCAATTTGCTCTATTACATGGGACTAAAACATATTGGCAAATTGAGGGTATATTGTATGTACACCTCTGCTGAATCGTAATGTTAAGTGAACTAGACATTATCAAAGGCTCGATAAATTCTTTTAATCAAATCCTCCATTTCTTACTGACCATCTATTATTTAAATCATACCCATACCGAACTAGAAAAAAACAAAAAAACCTCTTAAAAGGTAACGTACATACCACATCCACGCCTTACACTTACACACCCCACCTGAAGGGGGTGTGTGCGCAATTTAAAAGATAAGATCACCCGAGCTCGCTCGAGACGATGCCTCTTAAATTATTCAAATAAAATCCCACTACGATATCTGTGATTGTAAATTTTGGTGTACAGATGTGTACGTACACTTGAGGCCGGGAAAAGTGTTCAGTATTATGCAGGGATATGTAATGGTATTGGAATATACTATTTCTATTAATGCTTACACAATGGGGCACATTGCTCGCAGAACGGATGGCCGATGGGGCCGAAAGGTTCCTGGGGGTCTACTCCCTAAACACGAAGTCCGTGGTTTCGGCCTTAGCTACGAGCGTTTCCTACTCCCTATCACCTACGGACGTACGACTATTTCGAGGCCCGAACTAAGAATGATGACAACACGATTTGACAGTTGTCCCTACTACCGATGTGTTTTTGCCCGTCCGAAAAGTTGAACTTGACACTTGTTTTGTTCACTCCTACATTTCGGGCTACTTTCGGACGGGCGACTAACTTCGTTGACGGACTTAGGGAGTAGGCCCTCTGGAGTGGCGACTGCGTATCGGAAGGCGCAGCGTGGTTAGACCTCCCACAAGGTGGACCGATGATCTGGTGAAGGTCGTGGGAATAAGCTGGATGCGAGAGAAGCACAGGACCGGTCGATGTGGCGATGCTTGGGGGAGGCCTATGTCCAGCAGTGGACGTCTTTCTGCTGAGTTATGATCATCATTAATGCTTAAGTGTTTTGGTTGCAAGGGATTGCTTAGACTTAGAACATCAACTTTGCTGATTATGATTTTCTTAAACAATAGATTATTAATCTCGTGGTTTCCCAGAGGTTACAGACCCGCTTGTTAAGCACCGGGTTGCAGGTTTAATCTTATGTGACTTTTTTATTGTCATGTGTACTTTCTTAGTTTATCTAAGACGCCACTGACATTATTAAACCTGGATTTAATGGTCTCAAATTGCCAAACCGCAGTGGGCAAGCATTGTGATTAATGCTCGTTCCTTCTCTATATGAGAGGCTTTTGCCCAGCTGTGGGATAGTTACAGGCATTTTTTTTTATTCTTATGGACTTTTTTCAAATTATTTAATATATTTCTAACAGGTGATGTAGGTCAACTAATACTTAACAAGATCTTGTAGTGTTCGTTCTCTGCTCACCATATACGGAATACACTAACCTATAGATGTTTATCTCAAAAATTTATAAACAAAATCCAATTCACGTTACGCCCACTTGATAAAAATATATTTTTCCATTTTTTTCCTGCAAAATCACTAACAAGTTTATTCCCGTGTAACCCAAATAACTGAATAAATTTTCATTAATGAACCATCAAAATGTTTCGATAGTTACAATGGATATAGTTATATACTATGCCAATGTAATAAAATATGTATTTTATGCGAATATCGTTATACCGTTTTCTTTGAAACATAAGCAGATCTTTTAATTGTATTGAATGTGGGATGCGACGAGGTTGCGGATAGCAATGTGTCGTGTTTTGCTATGGGATAGTGTCATTTCTGTGGTATTGGTACTTGTAGATGGTGATAGGAACTTGCTATAATTTCTTGATTACCTAATTGTGATGACTATTAAAAGAAAAGACAGGCTGGTGTTATAGGGAGGCATTAAAGCATGTATTTTGCTTACTTTATGTTTTTCCACGTTCTTGTTCTTTAAGAGGAAAGCGAAGAAAAAAAATTGTTTTGGTTAAGTTTATTATGTACTAGCGACCCGCCCCGGCTTCGCACGTGTACGTTTTATAGCTTAAAACCTTCCTCTTGAATCGCTTTATCTATTAAAAAAACCGCATCAAAATCCGTTGCGTAGTTTTAAAGATCTAAGCATACATAGGGACAGACAGACAGCGGGAAGCGACTTTGTTTTATACTATGTCGTTATTGAAGCTCGTGAGACATATTCATGTTTTTTTTTTCGGGATTGTCCCAGTATTATTTTTAGTTTTTGTGTTCGACTCACGACGTCCCCGCGTGTTCAGCTCATGATGAAAGGCCCAGGAGAAACTAGTCGGGCAATCACGAAACAAACAAGTTAGTAAACCGTAGCTGAACTAAATAATAAAGTGTATGTATGATAACAAGCAGAAATAAAAACACCGCTGAAAACAATTCAATATTCACCCAAAAAATTTACACAAAACAATAACCAACTAACAACGTTTAAAACCCGCATCATAAACAAACACAAACAACGCACTCATCATCCGACACGACACAACAAAATGCGGAAAAAATAACATTTTTAAAAAATAGGTCTTTTTTCATGTCCGCAACTGTAAGTGGGGCTGCAAGACAAAGGGTATGCGCTTGACATCGGTTGTTTTTTTTTACCTACACTGTACAGTTATAACGGGTTGAATTTTGTTATGTATAGTACAGAATGACGTATCTCTCGTGAGGAATCTGAGGTAAATTGAGGAGGTGGTTTTTTGAGGGGCTATGTTAAGTGCGTAGTGGCGGTAATGGTGTTATTCGTGGTCTACATTTGGTAGCGGTTCTATGGGCTGTTATTATGATGTCCCATGAGGAAAAACCAGTATATACTATTTTTTATTTACATGTAAAGTTCAGAATGAGCCCGCAATTGTCTGGCTGATTGGTGGCGTCGTGCGTCGGGTCGTGAGCTCCCTTAAATAAGGTTGACCTACACGATGTCTGATGCATGCATGCCGTCAGTTGGGACAAGTGAACTCAAACCTGCTATGGTTCTTTCCTCAACAGGCCATTCCCTACATTGTTACACTCGCATAGTTTTATACCACAATGTCTGGACTTTAAAAGAGACCTTGACCTCTGAATTTGTTTCGGCTTTTCTTCTCAGAGCTAGTCAGATAGGAGAAGCGACGATATGTAGTCTTAAAAAATACATTTACGTGTAAAAGTGTCTATGCTTAACAGATTTATTTACAGAAATAAATACCATTTATCATTTAGTAAATTCACTATGGTCATCAAAAATATAGAACTCAAAATCTGTGAGTCACCATAAAACCATATTTCCTACTGCTGGGTTCCTAAGTCACACCGATAATTCAGCTCTCATCAAGCTGTCTCCCCCCCCTAAGTCCCCGCCAGCAACGCCCTAAGCCGAAGTCCGAGCCCCACTAGGAGTTGCCCTTAGTGCTGTTGTTGGCTTGTTGCAGGTAGTCATGATGTTAGTGTAGTACAAGTAGTTAGTTTAGGTTAAGTATTTTACTTCTCTCCCCCCCCCCCCCCCCCATTGGGACACTTCAGGTCTCGCCAATAACTGCCCGGTTACGTAGGAAGGGTCCCCTAGGACGACGTACAGAAGTCAAGTAGAAAAAAAAAAAAACTGGGTTCCTTTCATTACAAGGTAAAATAGAAGAGGCAAGAAATATTGAATAACATACGAATGTATATCTACGACAGTCATTACGGTTAGTTAGATGCCTGAAAGTCTGACAACCGGTCTAACCTTAGGATATCGGCATTGCCCAATAACTGGGTTACGGAGGTCTGATGGTAGTCGCTCCGTGTAAAATACTGGTATTCAACCCTACACTAGTATTTACTAGGTTTTCACTAGTCGCAGACGATTAATATCATTGCCTTTATCTTATCGTAGTTAAATCTCTCATATCACAGTGCCGGTACATTGGCAATCGGTCAATCAATAGGATTAAACGTATTAGGGACGTCGATGTCTTGTTGTGTAACTTGCTGAATAAGCCTTAGTGTGTTTGATTAGAGTGGAATTACGACGTTTTCCTGTGTTTATTCAATGTTATTTTTAGTACACACTATACCTGGGGCCCAATTCTCCTAAAATAAATTGTTGCCAAACGCAATCGAACCACAACCGTCAGTCAGTTTTTGTTTTCGAAAACTTTCAAAATGATTGATTTTGGTTTTTGTGTCAAACAATTTGATAGCTTTTGAAATTGAGAACTGTCTGAATGAACGGTTCGGCCTTGGTTCGGTTGTGATTTATCAAGATTTATTTTAGGAGAATTAGGCCCCTGGTTAGTTCAAAATTACCGGAATGGTTTTTGTATCATGTTTTTTTATGCTGCCTCCTGTCAGACACTATTTTGAATAGGAACAGTGCATGCGCTTTGGAAAAGTCTCGAGAATTTAGTTTCTCGGTCCCAAAAAATAAGTCCCATGTAACTTCATATATACTCTTTTAAAATAATTTCAAGTACAATTCAATATTGTTTCTTAAAATTACTTGGGAACAATGCAGGTTATTGTAAAAAATGTAGTAATAATAATTTATATTTTGATAGGGATAATATGTATTAGCAAAGAGAGGCTCGACCATAACAGTATGGGAACCCAAGACCGTCATCAGCAGTATATTTAATTAAACTCAAAGTCAAAAATGTTACAATAATGGCTGCAATACTTTCTTACCAAATTAACAACTGCACGACATCAGACATTTTTATGGGTAGTATTTAAACGATCGAATATAAATTCAAAGTAAGTGTGTCAAAAATACTGATTATGGCGTACTGAAATACTAAGTGGGCGAAAGACTAAGTGCGAACACAAATATTGAAAACGGCGGCTTAAAATTACGAATTTGAGGCACTAGTTATTCAAAACGATCAGTATAATAATTCTTAAGCGGACAAATGTCACTCACATTATTGTTGTATGTTTGTAAGGTTGTTTGGGTTTCCAAAGGAGCGTTGACGGAGCCCCGCTGAGCGGGGCTCCTATTTCTGCTTGCAGGGCTTAAAGTAACCTAACACGAAGTGGATGACGGGGACTTCGTTCGCTCGCTTCGGTCGCTCACTCAAGCCCCCGTCATCCCCTTCGAACCTAACCTATCCGTGTCGGGGTAAGGAAATGTATATTTTCGCCCACTCAGTATTTTTTCGCCCAAGTTAGTATTTAATTCGGACACTTGGAATTTTAGTTGCTAGCTTAGATTAACTGTTTCCCACTGCTAGTAGCTCATTTTACAAATTTTAATCATTCATAATTATCGCCAGTTAAGTTAATTTTTAACCGACTTCAAAAAGGAGGAGGTTCTCAATTCGGTTGTAATTTTTTTTTTATGTTTGTTACCTCATATCTCCGTCATTTATGAACCGATTTGAAAAATTCTTTTCTTGTTCGAAAGGGTATACTTCCCGATTGGTCCCATATAAATTTTGTTATGATTAGACCATGAACTTCAGAGATATGGAACGGAACAGTTCCTCATCGGATCAAAGCAAAATTCACAAATTACTAATATTGCTTTGTTTATATTTGTTGTTGGGAACTGACTACTGGAAAAGAGGAGGGGGTGCGTGTCGTTAAATTTATGGTACTAAAACGTATTAAATAAAAAATAAACTTAAAAAAAAAGTAAAAACCGACTTCAAAGAAAAACTAAAAGGAGTAAAATAATTACCATATTATAAAATTAACAGTTTCAGAAGTCGGTGCAACTATACACTGAAACAAATAGAAGCCACCGACTTCTGAAACTGTTAATTTTATAATATGGTAATTATTTTACTCCTTTTAGTTTTTCTTTGAAGTCGGTTTTTACTTTTTTTAAAGTTTATTTTTTTTCGCAAATATATTGTAATGCCGCTCGGTTTAGTATTAAAGTATCTCATTAACAGTCTTCCATATATTATTTATTCGCCCGATTACATAATAATTCCCTATTTTTTATCACATTTCGTCATCTCCAACCAAACAAGGGCACACGAAAACTAAGTTCCACCAAAATTCGATCTCGAAACACTAACTCAATCACAGGAAGGTGAAATCCTAACATGTTTGCTACAGGTCCACGTTAGGCTTGCTCTATATATGTGGTCTAGGCGAGTCCACTAAACGGGTTTCATGAAGTCCAATGGGCAATCGGTATCTATATCTGTGCATACGTCATAGGATGGGCGGTTTGTCTGTGGCTGGAGTTGTGTGTCTGTTGTTATAGAAGTTAGGTGTCTTGAGGTTGGTTGTTAAATGTTTTTTTCAGTCCTAGCTATTTCAAGGGGTAAAAAAGGGATGTATTTAAAAGCTATTTAAAATGAATAACAATAACAACAAAAAATGTTTAAGGCACACAAAAAAATAGTGCATTGCACTATAAAATTAAAAGTTTGCACTAAAATCAATCAAAAACAGCAATAGTTTTTAATTGTTTGTTTTTTCTTTTTTCTATTTTTTTTAAAAACGTTGCCCCACACTAAGATTTCTCTTATATGGGTGCGTTTACAGACACAAATCTTTACATGCACTGACACCCAGACCCGGAACAATTATCTGTAGGCCATACAAATATTTGTTTCGTGCGGGAATCGAACCCACGACCCGTAGCGCGGAAGCCAATCGCCTAGCCACTGCACCAAACGTGTCGTCACTCGTTCGTCGATCAAATCGTGTGATTATGGTGCGAACCATTTTTGTAGTGGAAAATATTATTTTTGAAGTGTGCCCTAAACATTTTATGTTATTTTCATTACTTTTAAACTAGGTATTGATAATAAAAACTATCTGTTCGTGAAATATTGTAATATTGACTTATCGACCGGTGGCATAAACATACAGAAGGATGTTTTTGCAGCGTTTGCGATCGACTCCCGTCTCATGCATGCAACGAAAGCAGTATTTTGCATTTGAAAAAAATAACCCCCTTAGAGCTCAACCCATGTTCAATATAATTTACAGTCCAAGTGGTGTTCGGTTATTCCACTGGCTAAGAAAAGGATCATATCAAAAACTAATCACCAAAAAATCGGCTAATCCCCTAGCGTTGTTTACTCGCCTTGTAATTAGGCTCAAATTAATAAGTTTACCTTCTAACTTGAAGACATGTCTCGTTAGTTAACATGAAGTCCCAGCTGGTTGTCTCTTGCCGTGATTAAGTTACAAATTAGGGCCTTAATACCCGTTTCGGTCCCTTGCGAGAAACCATTACTATTGGTTCGGGATAATACTGATTGGCATTTGTTCGTTTGAGGCATTTGATGAGTATTTTTAGGCATTTTGTGGCTTGTGGTACCCGAAACATACCTCCATCTGTATCGTAAAAGGCGACTAATGGAAAGAAACAAAGAAAAAGGAAAAAGAGAAAAATATTTATTTGAGTAGGTAGTGCTGTGTGCCTAGCAACAAAAAGGACCAATTCAGCATTAATTCCAGAAAACAAAGTCCCTTATGGTACGAGTTGGTAGCCCACTGCATACAACAGTACCTAGCAGACGATGATGTGTCGCTGCGACACGTCGCAGCGTCATGTCGCTGCAGTCATGATTCCGAACCCAACAGCAGATGGCTGCAGCAGACGACACGTCGTATTCCAGTTAGTTCTGAATGTTCCGTGAGACAAGATGTCTGACCTATTTGGGATTAGCGATCGCGATTTACTTTTGTATCTTTTGTTTTGTGAGCATCGTACAGTTCAGGATATTGGGCCACTTGGTTTATCAGTTTTTCATCCTCGGAATTGGAAAAACTCATTTTTTGCGAAATATACAACGTGTCGTCGCTCCAGCGTCGGTGGCACTACTGATCTGCGGTCGGACGACACGTCGTCTGCGGTCTTACGACGTGTAGTCGAGCGACGTGTCGCTTGCTGCGGAAGGTATTTCATAGAAACCAGTAGTGTCGTAGCGACACGTAGTCTGCTACTGCTGTATGCAGTCGGCTACGAACTGCATACAGCAGCAGCACTGTTATAGCGGTTGGTACAGTGTAGTGTTGGTGTGTCCGGGGCTAAATGAATCAACTCCAGATGCTTAGCACAAAGATATTTATTGTCACAGTTTGCACAGAAGGACATAGTTCACACAACACAGTAGTACAGTCAGAAGCTATAGAAATGAAGGAGTAGGAAAGAGATCACAGCGATAGCATAAGGAGGTTAAATAAACAGCTGATATTCGCGACGTATATGAGTGAGCGCTCGGTTAGCAGGCGACACGGGCTTCGCGGACGAGGACCTTTACGCTGGTTATGGATTACGTAAGAGATGCAGCAGCGTCCTTCTGTCTGCTACTACTTCTCTGGTGTCATAATCGATTAGCTGATGCCGTGGGAAACAGTATTTTTTTTTTACTTTCTTTTCCCCAACCTAAGTTTTCTCCTGTATCGTGGGTGCGTTTACAGACGCAAATCTACACATGCACAAACGCACAGAATCGGAACAATTATCTGTATGCCATCATCATCATTCAGCCAAAAGACGTCCACTGCTGGACATAGGCCTCCTCCAAAAGGGTGGGTGTGCCGTAATCACCACGCTTGGCAAGCGGGTTGACGATCGCAGTATGGTTGTTAAAGTACTCAGAGAACTTGCTTGCTTTGCTTAGTGGTAGGATCTATACGGTCCGCCTGGCTAGCTACCACTCTCACATTAAAGTCCGGCGCCAAACAGTTTACTGTGTTCCGCCGTGTGTATGTGAGAGCCAGAGCGGATAGGGAAATCCCTTTATATCTATATTACTTGTGTTCGTGTGCTTCATCTTAGACCCTGTCTGCGCTTACCATCAGGTACGACGAGGGTCAAACGCGACGAAGTCAAACAATAAAAAAAAAGAACGCAGCTACCCATCCTCTAGAGAATCCCTTAGTCGCCTTTTACGACACCCACGGGAAGAGATAGGGTAGTGCTATTCTCTAAGTCCAACACTACACGAGACTCTGTAGGCCATACAAAATACCTATTTGTTCCGTGCGGGAATCGATCCCACGACCCGTAGCGCAGAAGGCAATTGCTCAGCCGTTGCACCAAACGTGTCTTCAAAGTTTAGCCAGTCGGTAAGGTTGGTAGCGGGGCTGACTGCCCAGGGTGCGCCCGACGTACTTCAGTATAAGGCTATAGGACAGTAGGATATAGACCATGAGACGCAGGTGACGCAGCGCAGCACAGTACAGATTTTGCCACGCAGGGCAGGCGAAGCAGACATCGGCCACGACCGCATGCTGCGACGCAGCTCGAAGACACATTCCAGTTTTAACTAGTACAAAGAATAGACGTGTTCGAGTTGGCAAACGTTTTTTTTTTGAGTAGTTTGGATGATTAGTATCATACAAACAAGGTTCACAACGCACTAATTCAATTAGTTGTTCTGTCATTACAATAATATTAGAATTAGCGGTAAAATATACGTGTCGACGTGCACGCGTCGCGCAGAAATCTGTGCCGGCACTACAACGCGGCGCAGAGCAGGGCAGACGCCTGTCTGCGTCGCACGTGTCTCCGCCGCAGTGTACGCAGGTCACTCGTGGAGATTCTTTTCATGTAGGTACCCCACCATCTGTTACTAATACAAATCAAGGAGAATCCTAGTCTCTTGGTACTTACGTAACTTACTTACGTAACGTACGTATCGGGTACTTACGTAAAGAGCAAAGGTCTTCAAGCATTCTCTCTAAAATGTGATGAGACACTACTTCCATTGAAATACAAGCTTAGTCAGAAAAGAGGTACTAATCCGAAAAGGTGTTAAAGTACCCATTACAATGAATAACTTCTGTTCTACCACTTTCTCCAAAAAGTAATAGTTTAAGAGAAACAGCTGTTTAAAAATTACGTAAAAAAATACGCTAAAATCTATCTATCCTCAGCTATCATCAACTGTGTTTCCATTTTAGGTCATATTTGGGGTTAGAAGCTCCATTTTCTGAATTCGTAACTAAATGAGATAAGATGAATTTTTGAAAATTTTTACATGAAAATAAAAATATTCGAATTTTGAAATTTTAATACTTGCTTTATAACCGTCATCAGTGATACTTTAAGAGGCCTGCGAATTAGTATCCCCTTTCCGACTAACCTTGTATACAAATTTTTGTAATACCACATAATTCAACTTTAAACTAAAGTTATCTTTAACTCGTTTTTTAAACTTCGCTCTTCAGTTTTATTTAACTTTCCTGCATCTCCATTAAAATTTTTGCATCCTTAGTAGGGTACATGTTACAGTTAAAGCGAATAATTACATCATGTACGCATCAGGTTAGCATAGAACAACTACGACGTCATTTGACAGATGACAGAGCGGCCATTTTGTTTTTTGATTAAAGCGTTTTTAGCTGGTTTCCAGATTGTACTGTTTTAAGAAATGTGTTGTACTGTTCTTCTATCTTTCAGTCACTGAATTTAGCCAATAGGATCCCAGTGTTGAACATTGCCCGCTCGCAAGTTGCTCTTTCATCATCATCATCGGCCCGTTACTGGGGGCCTACTCCCTAAATCGGTCAACGAAGTTAGTTGCCCGTCCGAAAGTAGCCCGAAACGTAGAAGTGAACAAAACAAGTGTCAAATTCAACTTTTCGGACGGGCAAAAACACATCGGTAGGACAATTGTCAAATCGTGTTGTCATTTATTCTTAGTTCGGGCCCCGAAATAATCGTATGTCCGTACGTGATAGGGAGCTCGTAACTAAGGCCGAAACCACGGACTTCGTGCTTAGGGAGTAGACCCCCTGGCCCACTGTTGGACACGGGCCTGTTCTCACAGTGAGAAGGATTTAGACCTTACTTTCAAATATTAGTAGGAAAGTAGGTGAACGTTTTTGTTACTTCGTTTCTTTAAGATTTTAGTTCAATCTTATTTTGTGTGTTGTTTTAATGTGACTTTTGCAATGTCATTTGTACGTTCTGAGTTAATCTAACGCGACGCCTTACGTAGGCGGTTTAAAGGGACGCGAATTGCGAAGCGATGCGATGCGGTGCGAAGTGGCGGCTTTGTCCTACGAGCTCGCGGACCGCTCACCGCGCGCCGCCGTCATTCAGTAGCACTGTACGGCACCGCATCCAGTTCGCGTGAAAATATCAAGCCAACTGAAAGCGTTCGCTACGCGCCGTGCCGCGCCGCACCGCACTCCACGTGCGTTTGGTCACGTAGGCCACTTCAATAGGTATCGACTGTTTGTTGTTTTCACGTCGCTTGTAGATCGCTCACGTAGAATGACGCGTAAGACGCCACTGGCATACGGTAAAGGAAAACATCGTGAAGAAACCTGTACTTAAAGTTATGTCTACTCCAGTGCGCTGTCATGTTCATCTTGAGTCTTCGTCTGAAGCATGCGTGAAGCGCCATAGCGCATGCAATAGCGCATGCCTTAATACTAGTTCGACAAAAGCGCATGCCCCTATCGCACGCTAATCCGTCTATTGTATGTCGACTGACGACTGACCAAGACGCACCAGTGTAGACGATAAGCTGCGTGTGTCTTATGGCAATCAATATTGCATGCGCTTGACGCAAGAGGAATTGAAAGTTGAAAGCGCAAGATGAATATGAAAGCGCACTGGTGTAGATATACCGTTGGTCGCAAATCGCCAACCCGCAGTGAGCAAGCGTGGTAATCAATGCTCGTTCCTTTTCTGAATAAGACTCTGAAGCCTTTTGCCTTGCGTTGGGATAGTTCCAGATATTTTATTGTTGTTTTATTTTTGGTCATTAAATCACTGCTAAACATGGCAGATGACTTCTTTCTTGTTTTACGCGGAGCAAACCATCTGATCACAGTTACCTTTTTCTATTATAACAAGGGTAAAGTTAAGCCAGTATGCTCTTGTTTCGTGACAATTTCATTTGGGCAGTCGTAAAACTAAACGGTCTTTAGAGAGGCGGAACAAATCCAAGGGACTCAGGGACTGCATGCATTTTATATGAAGTATTACGTAGGGAAGGTAATGGCGGTGGACCAAATGGGGATTGAGGCTTTCGGGGACACGGATGGGGTGGAATGCTGCGAATGTTAGTAGGATAGTAAATTATGGCAGATTGACCTGATGATTTGGCGGTATGCATTTATATAAACTCAAGCCTTTTTCCCATTTAAGTAGGCAGAAATTATAGAACGGGACATGCTACGATCCTTGCATACTCATTTCGCTTCATCAACGTACAGACGCCAGCAGGTCAACCTACCCGAAACTGTCAAAGTTTCCCAATCAACCTTGAACCTTATACTTTTGCGATAAAGACGAAAATCTATTAAGAAATTTGATAGATTGTAGTAGCTAAGCGTACAAAATAATGGCTCTCCTGTGACATCATGTATTCATGTAGTACCCTAAGATACTCTCAGGATCAAGAATTCAAGACAAATCCAAGGAAAACTCACTTATTAAGATAGGTTCAGTAGTTTAGGCTGTGCGAGGACACAAACTTACATACATACATGTGGTAATGAATGCTGGGAGGAACGGAACGTAAGAGAAGGTGCGAGTGAATAAGGGAATGAAAGAGAGAGAGAGTATGAATGGTGGACGACGATGTAAAGACGACGTGGGGAAGATAATTAAAATACTATTTTATATTAAAAATAGAAGAAGTCCTGATGACTTTATAATAGTATTTTTTATTGGTACTCGATCCCCTAACACTACATACATTCGTAGACAGTGAGATTCATAAGTTCATAACCCTTCCTCTCTGCCGTAGTCGGATAAAATATCCAGGAAAAGGTAGCTACATTTTCCGAGCGCAAAGTAAGGAACTCACAATCCAGTCCATACTTTATAATAACATTTTGCAACCATGTAAGCTCCCATTATTCTTAACGACGTCATCTGACCAAGATAATCTGAGTTAGACTGTGACGCATCCAATTGTGGTCGGTGACGTCACACGGTGGCTGGTTGGACGAGTTTTGATAACTTTCAGCAAGTTTTGTAAACGTGTTAGTGGGAGTCAGAAAAGTTTGTCCTTGGATTTAGTTGACGGGGAGGTAATAGGGTCTGATGGGTAATTTAAAGGGTTTTGGTGTGGTGGTAATGAAGATGGGGTGTTTTGTAAGGCTTTGTTTTCTTCACAGGGTAGTCGCGGAGGTATCAATATAAAAAAAAACTCATTTACCCATCCAGGCACTTATGAAAAATCGAATTTAGGTGCACGGTGCCAATTTGTCGTTTCGTATGGAGAAGAGCCGGCAAGAAACTCCATGGTTACTCTTTTAAAATGAATATCTTTAACAATTTCAATAAATACATTACTATGATTCAGGATAGTTATGAGAGAACAATGTAGTGTTCAGCACAGATTACGAAATAATGTTAAGTATACCAAGTCATTTGTACAGAAATTAATATTAAAAAAAAACGAAATGCATAGTTTAGCTTGGACCATAATTATGTGGCCATATAGCATTCAACTTATGGAATTCTCGTAAAACCTTCCCATTTCATTTCTAACTAACAACTATAGTTGATCAAAAGCCAAGATAAAATAGTTTCCCTAACCAAATCTCATATCACTATTAACTCAATTGCCCCCTCATATCCATACAGTATTATTGCCGCCATTAATTAAATCATATGAATAACATATTATTTAAAATGCCATCTTAACGTCACATCAAATGGCATTATCATGGAAATAAGAAGTTAAATCCACATTCTCGGAGCAAATGGGCCAGGCCTCCCCCTAAAAAAATATCCTCATAACTGGTGTGGCCAGGTAATGTAGGAAAAATTCAGGATATATTTTATAGTATCATCATAATCAGCTCATTTCTCACTGTTAGGCACAGGCATCTTCTTAGAATGAGAAGGTAAAGGCCTTAGTCTACCACCTGGTGCGAGATGGTGGACTACAGACACCAAAGAAAACTTTTTGCTCTCAATCTCTCATCTCTCTAGCTCTCCTAAGTATGCAGGTTTCCTCACTACGTTTTTCCTTGACTGTTCACAATATACCTAGAATACGTATTAGCCGGAGTTCGTTCACCGCTAGATGTAAGCTTTTTTTATCGATTACTCGTCGCAGATTTAGTAAATCTGGACCGAAGTGTATATTGAGGACTGACCCTCGAATTCCATCTGACAGCTAAAGGATAGTGTCAGGAACCTGAATATTACGTCTTACGGGCAGTTATTGGCTAAAACTTTGACTCGGTAACATAATTACAAAAATAATTACAATTTTACCTTCTTATTCATTAACGCATTACATCTGTAATGTAACAGACGGCCCCAGGATCTCCTGAGCACGTCTGCTACACCAGTTGTAAGTAATATGTAGAGCATTCATTACCTAATACATAACATAACAATAATAAAATGCTTATGGAATAAGAGGCAAGATAGCTTCATGTCCCTTGAGGTAGTCAGCGAGTTCCTTCTTGTAGTTACAGCGTTCGCCAATGGCTCACACAGCCATTTGATAGAAACCGGCGGCAGCAAACAGACCGGCTGTAGCATATTTAGTCATGCGGGTAGGTGACAGCCAGTCCGATCGCCGATCTCGTATGTGTAGCAGGAGACGAAGTGTAAGAGAAGGAAGAAGGGGTTACTCTCGGGCACAGGAATGCATCTCACTTTGGTACCATGGGAGCGCAGGTTCTTGGATAGGTGGTGGAGGCTCAGGTTGTCCAGCTCACATAAGACCTCCGAGTCCAACGTAAAAACGGATGTTGCATGGATCAGTGTTCAGGGTATGGTTGTTGTGGCATACCACATAATTAAACAGTCACTCCAATTTAAATTTACAATATTTATCAATATAGCATAAAACAAAATAATCATACCCAAAAAAATCACCATGGCGTAAAAAACAATCTCCCAAAAAACCAAGTCCAAATTCGAATCCCTACTGTCATAATAAAAAAAAGTATAAAATATAAATAGCAATGAGGTGAAATGATGATGATCATGAAGGTGATACTAGCTCTCAGGAGATCCTAGGGCCGTCTGTTACATTACACGTCTTACAACTAAAATTTACTCTCAACACCTGAGGGGCTAAAAAAGGTTCTTGATGTTGTGTGTAGGTACTCATGTAGTCCGCTAACGAGTACCAAGCCAGAGCGTGCTGGACTAAGACCTAAACCTGCCTCATTCCGAGAAGAAGCCCGTGCAAGGGGACAGCAATGGACTGATAGTACTTGTACTAAATTATTTACCGGTATTAAGCTATTACTTAATTAACATGAAAATGATAAGGTCATACATAGCTTTTATAAATGAGGAGCTCGTGGCTAAATAATTACAGCCGCATAGACCGATCTTCCGGGTTAAGCCACGCTTGCCGAGGTTGGTCTGTGGATGGGTGACCATTTACCATAGCGAGTTTCCTCCGTGCCTCGGAAAGCACGTAAAGCCGTTGGTCCCGGCTGTCATTTGTAGATCTTTGACAGTCGTTACTGGTGGTCAGAAGCCAGAAAGTCTGACAACCAGTCTTACCAAGAGTATCGTATTACCCAGTTACTGGGTTGTGGAGGTCTGATAGGCAGTCGCACCATGTAAAATACTGATATTCAGCTGCATCCGGTTCGACTGGAAGCCGACCCCAACATAGTTGGGAAAAGGCTAGGCAGATAGATAGATAGCTTTTATAAATGTATTCACATCATCTATGGCTTTTACGAATATTCAACCCTCAAAAATCGGGACGGCCCACAAAATCCTAACAGCTGGCCACCACACTCATAACCCAACCCTCCCATTTAATAAGTCGGGGACTAACCAAGATTTATTTTGTCTAATATTGCCAATGTGGAATATCTAATGCAATATTGACACATGAGGATGAAAATCTCGGTTTTTACTTATTTACATAGTAATCCTGTTTTTGACAAACGGTGCATATTATATGTATACTGGGCCACGTTCAAGGGGTGACCGAAAATGAGAAAGAAGCGCTGTCTTACCTAGAGCGTCATAAAAAGAGACTAACATCCGAATACTGAAACGCTACTCAAGCATAATACAGGGTGTAAACGAATTCGTGTAATTCCTTCAAACCACGTGATCTACTGGTAACACTGATTGACTATGCACAGGATTTTTTCAGAATCAACAAAAAAAAATTCAAAAAATTAACTACCATATTCTGTATAGATCTGACTAATTTTATCGTATCGTATCGGAGCGATATCGCGCTAGTCGTGCTTGTCAGCTGTGTCGCCGTAGCCGTGCCTTCATTAATTTACTCATGGCATCGAAATTTTCTATGACATAAAAAAAGGTTTTTTTTATTTTTAATCAATCTAAATCCCACGCGGGGTTAATCTACAAGGTGTAACATAAATATCGCACAACCTCTTAAGGGATCACTGTACCTACTCATCATTATGAACAACTTTTACTATGGGAATAAACCCGAAATCGCGAAAAAAAAATGAACTGTTCCCTACATTCTGACGAGTTATGCGAACAACGAAGGTAATAAAAACAAAAAAAAAATTGAGGTAAAATTAATAGTGACAGGGCAAGAAGGGTTCTTTAAAATACCTTACCTTTTTAAGTTTTTCAATTAGGTAGGACGTGTACGGTTTAACTGTGTCACTGTACTACAGAATCGTAATTGTTTTGTTATCAAGTGTTCCCCAAGTTTTTGTTTCGATGTCTGTTGCTATTCGTGAAAACCCGTAATTGGCTTTATGTCACTTACAATAACTACATATTAAATTTTTGTCACTGTTGGTGATTTTCCTAAGAAAAATAATAAATAAGTCTCATTTCCTCCATTTAAGTAGGTTTAATAAATCCTAAGAAAAAACGTAAATTTTCGATGTTTACATAGGTAATGTAATCAACTTAGGCTTTAGTGGTGTTAAAGTAAAGCATAGTATGCTTTACTTTAACACCACTAAAGCCTAAGTTCAACAGTCGCAAATCGCAATATCGCAACTGCAAAATATCTTTCCATTATTCAAGTACTAATTAAAACAACGCTGAAGCTAGTTCACATTCGATCGATTGTGCTTTACATTACTCGGGAATCGAACCGATGCACAATCTTATGCCGGCTGTTAATTAAAAACCGCGAACGGCGAGCCTCTAATCCACAATCTAGGAACACATATCTAATAAAAACTACAAAGGAAATTGTATCTTAGTGTTGAAAACAGAAGGTGTAAATTAGCTTGTAGAAATACAGATATAATGCGTTATGGTATGGAAAAGGTGTAATGTTAGACTAAAATGAAAATAGTTATCAATGAATTTATTTTTAGTATCAGTTTGTTTGCTATTGTTAGTTTTAGAGGCTGAACAATAAATTCAGGTATTTATTTTATGTAGATTTTTGACTTTACGTACAGTGAAGTCAAAATAGGTACCTAACATTAAGGTACATTTAGGAGTGTACGTTAAAATAACATGTGAGACGATACTTAAGTACCTACGTCCAGCGCATCTTGCGAAGTCAGTCCCGCTACTAACCTTGCTGACTGGCTAAAATGTACATTCTATGTTTTTGTTTTCCCCATACTTTCAAGCCTTCTGTATCCACAGACACAAATCAATCATCACATGCACAATCACCCAACCCGAACCCGCGACTAGGCTTGCCAACCGTCCCGCGAGAGCCGGGACGTCCCGTTTCTAGAGCTTTAGAGCAGTCTTTCTCAAAGTGGGCGATAACGCCCCCTTGTGGGCGCTAGAGGCCTACAGGGGGGCGGTAAAGAACGGCAAAACGAATAATTGCGATTGTGTTTGATAAGATATGGTAAAGTTAAAAAAAATGGGGGGCGCTAGAAAATTATTGCTTGTCAAAGTGGTCGATAGACGAAATAAGTTTGAGAACCTCTGCTTTAGAGGATGCGTCCCGCGAAAGACGTGTGCGAGACGCCAATTGTCCCGTTTTATCGTACCTGCGGCTAAACCTTCAGGCTGAAGTCGGAAATTAGTGAACGCACGTTTTGTTTAGCTAGAAGAGTGGTGATCGAGACCGCGAGTCTCGTTTCGAACGAACGAAAAGTAATTTCTAATTGTACTTTTCGCCTCCCTATACTTTGATAGTTGGGTCTAGGGTTGCCAACCCTACTATATAATATAGTATCCTACTATATTAGAGGCCCGACTACTATATTTCTGAAAAAAAAATATAGTAGGCGAAACTACTATATTTTAAAGGCATCAAACTCAAAGCAATAATATTCGTTTCAAAACGTGTGAGCGTAATACGAAACGTCAATATCTATTTATGAACGATTCTGGTATGTCAAGTTGACATTTACGTTCACTTTGATTTTGACAGATTGGCAATTTCGATTTTCGCGCTTTTGAGTTTGTGTTTTGGTAACTACCTACTTTTGAAGTTAATTTATAAAAAACGTATTCTTTTAAGAAATAAAGTACCTATTTTGGAACCTACAACCTACTATATTTTTTTTCATCCTTTCGCTATCTACTATATTTTTGTGGGTAATAATTGTTTATCTACTATTTTTGACCGTCAAAAAGTTGGTAACCCTAGTTGGGTCCCGCTTTTTTTGCCACGTCCCGCATTTTGATTGCATAAGTCCCGGTAAAATCATACCTACATGAAGGTTGGCAAAAATAGTAGTTCTAAAATTATTACCCACAAAAATATAGTAGATAACGAAAGGATGAAAAAAAATAAGTAAGTTCCAAACTTTATTTCTTAGGAGAATATTTATAAGTTAACTTCAAAAGTAGGTATTTATCAAAACACAAACTCGAGAGCGCGAAAATCGAAATTGGCAATCTGTCAAACTCAAAGTGAACGCAACTGTCAACTTGACATACCAGAATCGTGTTACGCTTACACATTTTGAAACGAATATTATAGCTTTGAGTTTGATGCCTTTAAAATATAAGTAGTAGTTTCGCCTACTATATACTTTTTTCAGAAATATAGTAGTCGGGCCTCTAATATAGTAGGATACTATATGTATTATATAGTAGGGTTGGCAACCCTAAGTCCAGCACTCAGCCACTGCACCACCAATCGTGTCGTCTGTAGGTACAAATACAATACGGCCGACGTATCTTGCTTGGCGAGTCTGAAGTTAGCTGATTAGCTGCGCAGAAGATAATTTCGTTTCTAAAAGATTCATTGCGCAGCCAAACAACTAATTTCAGACTCGACAAGATACGTCGGCCGTATTGTATAGTCACCTACCGTATGTTTCCCGGCAAAAAATAGGCCACCCACTCCACCTGTAGGTATCCTAAAATACAACGTAGGGATTATGTCAATAGGATAGGCAGAACCGTTATGTCTGCTAATAATAAGATACTGTACCCACCTACTTATTATTGTTTTTTTAGAAATAGGTAGGTCAATTCAATTCAATTTATTTATTAATTTTGTGAACACAGAGTACAAATGTATTCTATAAAAATGTTTGGTCCATCCTATCCTATATTTCGCCGAAAGGCGTACAAAATAGTGATGCTAAAGTGTCGCTTTAATCAATATTATCAAAGGGCATGGAACAAAACGTACCCACCTTGTAGCAAATTGAGACTAGTACCATTGGAAAGGTCTTTAAAAGTACATATTTATATTATATGGCGACAACTCTGTATCTCGCGGGAGAAAAAAGTTATTCAATGTTGAAATGTGTTGAAAACTCTTTGTTAATTCACCCCGCGTGCCATTCAATCATACCCTTGAACTAGCCCAATATCCTGCTATGAGTCCTGTACGGTATATAGAATTAGCCTTGAACGATATAATTGTCTACAGAAAGCATGGTTCACCGTTGAATGGTAATACGAAAAAACCACTAGTCGATACCATTATTTACAGAAGTTTCGCCGAAAAACGCTACAAAGAATGAATGATTGGCCAATACCAGGATTTGCCGATGTCATGGTTCACCGGAACACGCTTGAACAGGCGTCGATTAAATTGCATTAACTTCTACTAACATGCGTTTATCTTGACTCCATACCAAAGTTGCGACAAGCAAATACACGACAAATGTTAGAGCGACAGTACGATATGTCGACCTACAGTGGTGCGACAGCACATCAGCTCGACGTACGTTAGCGCGACTGATTGTTTTCTCGAAAAACCATAGGACGATGGAACTTTTAATCGACGAACGTTAGCGCGACACAACTTTCGCTCGACAAACTAAAGGCTACTAAAAACAGGCGCAATATCGCCTAAAAGATTCTGGGGCCAAGGTCGACGGAGCCCCGCTGCTATTTCTGTCTGCAGGGTTTAAAGTAACCTAACATGAAGGGGATGACGGAAGCTTCGTTTGTTCGCTTTGCTCGCTCACTTTAGCCCGCGTTATTCCCTCCGAACCTAATCTATCCGTGTCGGGGTGCTTAAAAGTCCCAAGCTCGCTTCACTCGCTCTTAATGCATGTTAACAAAAAACACGCGCACGATATCACGCCTGTTTTGTAGGAGCCTTTAGTTTGTCGAGCGAAACTTGTGTCGCGCTAACGTTCGTCGATCAAAAGTTCCATCGTTCTATGGGTTTTCGAGAAAACAATCAGTCGCGCTAACGTACGTCGAGCTGATGTGCTGTCGCACCACTGTAGGTCGACATATCGTACTGTCGCTCTAACATTTGTCGTGTATTTGCTTGTCGCAACTTTGGTATGGAGTCAAGATAAACGCATGTTAGTAGAAGTTAATGCAATTTAATCGACGCCTGTTCAAGCGTGTTCCGGTGAACCATGACATCGGCAAATCCTGGTATTGGCCAATCATTCATTCTTTGTAGCGTTTTTCGGCGAAACGTCTGTAAATAATGG
This sequence comes from Amphipyra tragopoginis, assembly GCA_905220435.1. NCBI lineage: Eukaryota > Metazoa > Arthropoda > Insecta > Lepidoptera > Noctuidae > Amphipyra > Amphipyra tragopoginis. Next base: position 5,707,461 of record HG992017.1, read on the forward strand.
TATCGACTAGTGGTTTTTTCGTATTACCATTCAACGGTGAACCATGCTTTCTGTTGACAATTATATCGTTCAAGGGTAATTCTACATACCGTACGGGACTCTGTTTATTTAGTATACCTTAATAAATAAAAAATCTGTACTTAATTGAATTGATGGCGTATTAATTAATATTTTCCGTAGCAAAAAGTAAGCCTTAGGAAGCTGGGTCAGCGTCTCTCTATGAAACAGAACGACTGGTTATTCATTGGACCTACAAAATAATTATTATAACACTACATAGATGATTGAAAATGTAAAATAGAAGTGATCATAACTTCGGTCTCCCATTCATTCATTCATTCGTTCATTCATTTTTGAGTTGTTCATTTAAGCCTATTCTAAATGACACCTAGTCTAAAATGCTACAAGGTGGGTACGGGTTCCAAACAAAATTACCCATTGTTCTTTTAATTAATTATAAAAGTACAAAATCTCATAAAATACAATATCAGCAAATGAAATTAATTGTCAAAAATTAAATGAAATAAGAGTACAAAAATCGCACGAGAAAGAAAATATACTTGTAATATCAGCAATATTATAATTGTCAAACTAAAATTAATTTAAATACTTAGTACAAAAAGTCATGAAAAAGTACAATGTCAGCAATATTTAAAATTATCAAAATTAATAGGTTACCTATTTAGGTATTTAAAAATATACCTATTTTACCCTAAAATGACTAAATGAGACTGCGATAATTATCAATCCGTTTGTCAAGCATGGTGATTGATAAACACTACCATTTTAATCCGAAAACACAACTAGGTAAGTATAGATAAGCAACTCGTTATGTTGAGCAAGCGCAACATTCACCCGCGCTCGGTCGCCCCGAAGATAGCCGAACGCGCATGTTTACCGGTCGGGAACAATGAACGAAGCTACACGAATGACGTCACGCTCCCCGCGCCCCGCAAACCGCCCGCGGGTCACCGCCATGAACGATTCGCATAACTAATGTGCGAACTTACATTGATTAGTAGTTGACGGCGAACATCTCAATTTATAGGTTTTTTTTTTTCATGTTATTTCGATTGATTTACTAAGGATTATCTTGTAAGATGACTTTTGATATTAAAACGTATATTTTATAGACTGTTGAGAACTAAATAAATTGCGGGCTCTTATGAACTGTCAAATAAATGATGACAGATGTAATTTGAAAATAGAAAAGAGATTTATACGCGCTTAATTAAACGTAGATGATACGATTCGTTCGTATAAATATTTTTATTGATATAATACTATGATTAGTTTTTATATATGAAACGTAATTTATATCAAAATTTGTCAGTTTACAAAACCTGTTCAGTAAACAACAATTAAATGGTTATCTACATATTTTTACGGCGCGATGCCAGCTGCCTCAAGGCATGGCAATTATTAATTGAAGTAATCTATAATCTATTATCTCCAAGCTCTTATTACATTTAACAAATAGGAAGCATTTACTCTGGCCCGAGGCCCTATCGCTTTGAACAATATTTCTACTAAACAAATAAACGGGAAATTATTATTTTGTGTACTCAAAGTAATTGCGATTTACCTACTGCAAAATAGGTTTAGTATTATTTATTACTTTGATAATTATGTAGAAGTTATGTTTTTATAAATCGGTATTACTTATTATTATCAGCCATTTCTAAACTATGTTGGCGTCAGCGTCTAGTCTATTTTAGCGTTACTGAGCAATGCCGATATCAAATCGATCCATCGAATCAATTATTTTCGGAATTTATCTGTTTATTCTTATCTATCTGGTTGTGAAAAAGATAATATTTATAATGAATACCTGCATATTAAAATATCAAAACAATTAAATATCATACTGCTTTTAATAAAAGCGCACACTATAATAACATGCGTCATCTATTACTAATAGTTGAAGACCAAACGAGCGAAGTATTTCCATCTCTTTCATATACGCGCAGTTTCGCATCGTCGCGTCTCTATTGATAGTCGGATGGAACGGAATATCGTCAGGCGATTCAGTTGCTTCCCGCATTTTACCAAAGGCAGACGTGTATAACATTTTTTTCGTATCGTTCTTCTATAAAATGGCGTCGCCCGTTCCCGGTCCAAGCAGTAGTAACGTTGAGACAAGTTATCAACCAAAAAGCGCTACGCACAGATTACGTATATTACGCCGGGTAGCAGCACAAGTACATGAAGAAATAACAAGAGAAAATTGTCGACAAAATAGAATCGCTTTACAAAAACGATGGACGCTGTTCACCGGATTGGCCCCAAGTGTTATTGAGAAGCTTAGTGAAACACTGGAAGAACTACCTATTGAAATAAGAGAAGTTGATCGTTCCGTTGTCTACAATCATTTAGTGGACTGTTACTTGGATCAGCAATTAATGCCGACAACTTACCAACTATTCGTGCAATTAGACGGCAAATTACCTGCATACATGGACGTTGGAGACTTCAGAAATTATCTTTTCAAACACGGATTTATGTGGAAACATATGGTAGACCGTACATTGGTCATTATAGAGAAACCTCAAGTAATTTTCGAAAGGCACACTTATTTGAAAAATATTTTACGCTACAGAAAAGAAGGGCTGCCTATTTACTATATCGATGAAAATGCTATCGATAATCAAGGTAATTTTTTAACTTTTAAAGAAAGCAAATCAAATGAATCGGTACTGAAAGTTATTTATACTGTATCTAATGAAGGTCTGCATTACATGGAATTTATAAACGCATTTAGTGCTGAAGCTTTCTTGAAATGGCTAAAGAGAACGTTACTTATATCATTAAACTCTCCCAGCGTTATTGTTTTAAATAATTCTAAGCATCACTGTGAGGAGCTGCTGGAAGTACCAAATGCAGAGAGTACCAGAAGAGAAATGTTTGATTGGCTGGATTACTTCAACGTGCCGTATGACCCTGAACTGACGAAGCATATTCTATACGAACATATATTAAAATACACAGATGTATCCCAGAAAATGTATAAGGTCGATACCATATTGAGAGAACATGGCCACACAGTTCTGAGGATACCTAACTGCATCATCAAGCTGTCTCCTGCGACCTATTACTTCGATATGATACAAAAGAATATGCCTCTACTACTGCAAGTTAATAAATATTTAAATAACTTAACGTTCGATATAATTATGACGACGCTCAACTCTGTTATCGAAACTTTAAATGAAGAACATGCGCAGAACATCACAGATGTTATTCAGGAAGAAGAAGAAGCAATTATTTTTAAAGATTTAGCAGTTGACAATAAAATGGAAAAATTAGAAGAATTTATGAAAAAAAGGTTAGTTAAAAATAATGGGTTCGATTCGGATCTGCCTGAAAGTGATTCGGAATTGGAGTGATAAATTAGTGTCTTTTTTGTCATTTCTTTATTAATTTTTATTGTTATTTTTCTTTATTTTAGTTTTTATTATTCAAAGAATCGATCGTGCTAGTTCTTATACTTATTATCATTTAATTGCAGATACAATGATGAAAATAAAACTTTTGTAACTAAATATAATAATTTTTATTCATTTAACTATCTAGAGACCCGCTCCGTCCCTCGGGTACGTTTTATAGCTTAAAACCTTATGAAAGAAATTAACTAAATTAAGATGAAAACTGCATCCAAATCTATTAAATAATATAGAAAAGTAAGTAAGCGGACAAACAGACTCGAAAAGCGACTTCTATTTATACTATTTAGAGATTATACCTATAGCCGTAAGATGCAAGCCGTCCAAACAGGAGGCCTACTCCCTAAGTCCGTCAACGAAGTTAGTCGCCCGTCCGAAAGTAACCTGAAACGTAGGAGTGAACAAAACAAGTGTCAAGTTCAACTTTTCGGACGGGCAAAAACACATCGGTAGTAGGGACAACTGTCAAATCGTGTTGTCATTCATTCTTAGTTCGGGCCCCGAAATAATCGTATGTCCGTAGGTGATAGGGAGTAGGAAACGCTCGTAACTAAGGCCGAAACTACGGACTTCGTGCTTAGGGAGTAGACTCCCAAAACCCACTGTCGCAGAAATCTATGGTGAAGGCGTTTGTCCAACAGTGGACATCATTCAGCTGATAGGTTGATGATTCATCTCCATCCACCCATCTTTCAATGGTGCAGTGGCACCAGTTATGATTCCAGGCGTCAATGATAGTAACACTGATTAATTATACGACGACACGTTTGGTGCAGTGGCTAAGCGATTGACTCCTGCGCTACGGGTCGTGGGTTCGATTCCCACACGGAACAAAAATTTGTAAGGCCTACAGATGGTTGTTTCGGGTCTGGGCGTTTGTTTGTGAGATTTGTGTCTGTAAACGCACCCACGATACAAGAGAAATCTTAGTGTGGAAATATAAAAAAAAAATTGATCTTAGGTACAGTTAGTGGCGGGATTAGGTTGACACTGCTACGTTTGCATAACATTCTAAATTGACACAAAATGATTCGGTAGGTACACTGCTTTTTAGCTTTTCATGTAATAGTCAAGAGTGTGTTATTTTAATGTTAACTCAAACTTCAAAACTCATTTATTCAAAATAGATTAGAATTACTTAGTTTTTTTTACAACAAATAGCCCCCAAAAACACCCGCCCTTCATCGCTTCCTAGTGAATATGCTGTGAAGAAGAAACAACGCAACAAATTGCCCAGCAACACAGACCTGTCTGTCAAGTAAATAAATTAACCGAGTGTATACACAGAAAAAGATAATATTAATTACAAGAATTAAATTATGCATATTTCGGATGGCAAACAAAATATAAGTAAGTATAGAACAATTCTGGATTAATTGAAAACAAAATTACCTATAATATCTAAATAATATAGATACTTCAACATATTACAGGTACACGTAATTATACAAATACATCTGTTCCGGTTTTTTTGGGTTCCGTACCCAAAAGGTAAAACGGGACCCTATTTTACTAAGACTCCGCTGTCCGTCCGTCTGTCACCAGGCTGTATCTCATGAATCGTGATAGTTACACAGTTGAAATTTTCACAGATGATGTATTTCTGTTGCCGCTATAACAACAAATACTAAAAAACAGAATAAAATAAATATTTAAGAGGGCTCCCATACAACAAACTTGATTTTTTTGCCGTTTTTATAGATAACTAGCTTTTGCCCGCAGCTTCGCTTGCGTGAAATTTTGAACCCGTTAGTGACGATTTTCGATACAAACTTTCATCCCCTATTTAACTCCCTTAGGGGTTGAATTTCGAGAAATCCCTTAGTGGATGTCTACGTCACAAAAGGAACCTACTGTCAAATTTTCAAGTTTCTACCCCTAGCGGTTTAGGTTGTGCGTTGATAGATCAGTCAGTCAGTCAGTCAGTCAGCTTCTCTTTTTATATACATAGATTGTACGGAACCCTTCGTGCGCGAGGCCGACTCGCATTTGGCTGGTTTTATTTATTACTATTTTTTTCAGTTATATTTTAAGAAACAGTAGTGTTCTCAGACTTTCGTCGCTGACTGTATATACAGGTGGTAATAAATAGTGTCCGACCGAAGGTTCGGTTTCGGTTTCGGCCAGTTTCGGCCAAAAATTCTTGTTTCGGCTACAGTTTCGGTTTCGGCCAAAAATCAGCCGAAAGTTCGGCCGCGCCGAAACTCAGTGTTCGTGAATTGTCGCGCGTCTTCCGGCTAACTTCGGGTGAATTCAGGACTCCTGTGTGGTTGCCAGCCGAGTTTTCCGGTCGGCGTGCGGCATGGTTGTGTTATATTTGTGTTTTTGTTTGTTGATATTTGACAAAGTTTACCTAATTTAGTACAATTTATTGTAATCTTTGTTGATACTGATAATTAGGTAAATAATTCTTTAACTACCAAGTATCAAATACAAGAGCTCAATATCAATAAATAATAAATTAATCTTTACGACATTGAACACAAATACCCTTACTCAATTCAGAAGTCTGTACTTTATGTATATGTGTTGATTTTTGACAATCGTCTAATATTTTTTTTGGTGTTACTCGTATATTGTTATAATAGTAGGTATACCATAAATGAATAACTATTTTCGTTATATATTTCCATTATTGTCTTTCATTTCCTTTAACGCGAGTAAACTGTCTGTAAGTTTATGTGTAAAAAAGATACTAAGTAGATTTCACTATACAAGGTGGGGCAAAAGTAATCACCCGATGTTGTTTTGCTGTAATTTTTTTTTTGGGAATGAATATTTTTGGTTTTTCTTGTGGATTATGTTTATTTAATTAATTAAACCGATTTTTTTCTAAAATAATATCGGTCAAGTGGCCGCCCTTAGAATTGATGGCCGGCTCGATAGGATACGGGCTCGTTTTATGGCATTTTCCATTTTTTTTTCGAGAAATTCCCCATCCCTACAGATACTGTGGACGGCGAGCGCTACAGAGCCATGGTCAACGACTTTTTCCTTCCTCAGTTGGATGAATTGGGACTGGAGGACATGTGGTTCCAACAGGACGGAGCAACGTCGCACACTGCACGAGCCACAACCGATATTCCGAAGGAAGCATTTCCGCGGCGTCTAATCTCTCGCTTTGACGATTTACACTGGCCGGTCAGATCACCCGATTTGACCGCTCCAGTCTTTTTATTTTTGGGGTTACTTGATGTCCCGGGTTTATGTAAACAAGCCTCAGACTCATGAAGTCCTTAAAGAGAATATCCGACAGGAATGCTAGAACCTATCGCCGGAAGTTCTGACACAAGTGATGGAAACTGCCATAAAATGAGCCCGTATGGTATCAATTCTGACGGCGGCCACTTGATCGATATCATTATCTCGACTTGATGGAAAAAATTCTAATACATTAAATAAACATAATCCACAAGAAGAACCAATCATTTTTATTCCTAAAAAAAAATTACAGCAAAACAACAATGGGTGATTACTTTTGCCCCACCTTGTACAATAGAATAAATTTTTTTACATGTCTAAATAAGGTTCGGTTTCGGCCGAAACTGAGACTGGCGCCGAAGATTCGGTTTCGGTTTCTGTTTCGGCTAAAAATCCTGTTTCGGTCGGACACTAGTAATAAATAACCCAAAATAAATTTCGTCTATCATTAAAATCGTACCCAAAACTCCACGATGCGTTAAGTTATAATAATTCACAGAAAAACATATTCTCCGTCATTGAATTAAACCTAAGATAAACATAACAATAATATGGATTATAATTTAACTTTATTACTAACATTTATAACTGGTGTTGAGAAATATGGCGTTCGGTATACTGAGCGCTAGTTTAATGGGTATCATCCTTTGAACAGGGCTCTGTAATGTTGATAATGTATCATAGAAAAGGATGCTTGAATTTAATACGGTAACAGAATACTATATAACTGCATTTACTATGTTTTGTGTCACTGAATACTGTGAACAAACGAAAATGGAGGACATAAGAAAATAAAATGAAAAAAAAAACAAAATAAAACCTTTTTAGGGTTCCGTAGGTACCCAAAGGGTAACACGGGACCCTATTACTAAGACTCCGCTGTCCGTCCGTTCGTCTGTCACCAGGCTGTATCTCATGAACCGTGATAGTTAGATAGTTACAATTTTCATAGATGATGTATTTCTGTTGCCGCTATAACAACAAATACTAAAAAACAGAATAAAATAAATATTTAAGGGGGCTCCCATACAACAGACATGATTTTTTTTCCGGGTCTGGGTGTTTGTGCATGTCAAGTTTTGTGTTTGTAAACGCATCCACGATACAGAAGAAGCTCGTAGTTTTTTTTTTTTATTATTTTTTGTCTCATCGTTGACCACTATCTCACCTGATGATAAGTAAAGATGTCGGTCAACGATGTATGACGAGTATTCAAAAAAACCAAAATCAAAAAACGAAGATAAAATAGGTATGTATCTTATCCTATGGTGCGTGGATGTCGTTTATAGCGTAGTCCGCGTTTTTCTCTACTATAATATGCATGTATTATACACATAAACCATCCTCTTGACTCACTCTATCTATTAAAAAAAACCGCATCAAAATCCGTTGCGTAGTTTTAAAGAGCTAAGCATAATAGGCACAGACAGTTTATTCTTTTTTTTTCTATTTGTCTGCTGTAGTTCTTCCTAGGGGACAGTTTCTACGTAACCGGGCAGTTATTGGCGAGACCTGAAGGGTCTCCAGCCAATGGGGAGGAAGTAAAATACTTAACCTAAGCTAACTACTTGTACTACACTAACATCATGACTACCTGCAACAACAGCACTAAGGGCGACCCCTAGTGGGACTCGGACCTCGGCTTAGGGCGTTGCTGGCGTGGACATAGCGGGGGGAGACAGCTTGATGAGGGCTGAATTATCGGTGTGAACAGCGGGAAGCGACTTTGTTTTATACTATGTAGTGATTGTTGCTCAGTGAATACATGGCTTTAAGAAATGTAGAAACAATATTATGTTCTGTGCTATTCTATCCACAATACTAATGATAGTGCCGGGATCGTTGAGTGTCAAAGGATATTGCGTGGAGGCGCCGGAAGCCGGCCCAAGTGGTGTGCTAGTGCATTTCCGGTTCTATTTGTATAGAAATGTCGACGTTAGTTTACTAGGCAAGTATTTTCGCCACCCCATTGATGTAGGAATTGGGATTGAACGTATGTAATGAAACAAGTTGCCTATTTGGAAAGTTGTCGATATAAAGATAAAAGATAAAGAATAATTTATTTGGACACAGCACAAAGAGACACAACATGTGAAAAATGTGATATAAATAAAAAAAAGTCTTGGGTATGTGTCTCACGGCTGAACCAAAAAGGTGTCCAGATCAGCTTAATGTTAAGCACTATAAGTACTTGACGCTGGTTTTCGTCTGGAACCTTTGTGCTCCACGGATGTCAGTCAGCGATCATGCCCGTTCACTCAAACCAACATGTTGTGTGTGTATATGTGTAGTGTGTGTAAAGAAAGAAAATAAATAAACACGTAATAAATAAGGAACTATCTAAAAGTGTATGCAATACAATATCTAATATGGCAACATCTTGTTGCGTCGATATCGTCGCTCACGCAGGCTTATGTTATCTGTGCGCGGAACTGTCAAATATTAGACGGCAATAATTAGTTAGCGCTCTACATAATAATTACGCAATATAAGCAATCGGAATTTCAAAATGGTGTCTTTGATATCAGACGTGGCCGTATTTCGGAGTAGGAAGAACCATCTTCAATAGTTTTTTTTTAAATTTTTTATCTAGGTTTGTTGTCTAGCAAAGTGCTATTGGGTTTTTCCGTGTGCAATTTCTCAGTAGCAGCCCGGAGTCTGGATTTGTACCCGGTTGGTGGCAGTAGTAGGCTCGCCCTCTATTACGTGGGACATAAACATAACGGGGAAATAATGGTGTAACTACAATACGGCCGACATATCTTGGCGAGTCTGAAGTTAGTTGTTTGGCTGCGCAATGAATCTTTTGGAAAGGAAATTGTATACTGCGCATAGGGTTACCATCCGTCCGGATTTGTCCGGATATGTCCGGACTTCTAGACTTTTGTCCGGACTTTATCCGGCTCTTTAATTTGTCCGGATTTTTTGGCATCTATGGAATACGAGTAATAAAACTTACTTATGTAATAATTATCAAACTTAATCTTTATTATCTTCTCATTCATCTAAAAACAAGATAATATATTTCTTCTTTATCAATCAACTTAACGAGATCGAACAATAAATCTTCTAAAGTTTGCATTTTGTGACTAAAATGTCCGGACTTTTATTGAAATGTCAGGCTTTTTGTCAGGACTTTTTAAATTTCTAAATGGTAACCCTAACTGCGCAGCCTAATCAGCTAACTTCAGACTCGCCAAGATGCGTCGGCCGTATTGTATTATACCTCTGCCCTTCCCGTCGGGGAGTACAAGCGTGATGTTGTGTTATGTAGGTTTTTCAGTACATGTACGCACGGCTACAGATCAAGCTATACATTTCCAGTATAAGCTGATCTCGCATTGTATAGGGTTTCCTTACAGAGAGAGGTCAGTTTAAACTGGAAATGTATAGCTTGATGTGCAGCCGTGTGTACCTAATAATAGTAGTTTATGAAACTGTTGCGTATCAGGGGTCATTGACACACAGTGTGAATTTAAAAACCGAGCCGTAGCTGAAGTTTTTAATAGTATCACATGTTCACACGAGTGTTTTAATGCTTAATTATGTACAGTTTCATATTACACTACTTTATCCTAAACTCATGCTATAGATAATTAAAGGACCTAAGTTAAAACAAAAAAAATAATGGCGCCTAAACTCAGCAATCCACCGCATTTGTACACACGGCTACACTTCAAGCTATGCGATTCCAATATACTGACCTCTCACTGTAAGGAAATCCTATACAATGCGAGATCAGCTTATACTGGAAATGTATAGCTTGATCTGTAGCCGTGCGTACGAGTTTGCGCAACGGCAAAAAAATCACGTTAGTTGTATGGGAGCCCCCTTAAATATTTATTCTATTCTGTTTTTAAGTATTTGTTGTTATAGCGGCAACAGAAATACATCATCTGTGAAAATTTCAACTGTCTAACTATCAGGGTTCATGAGATACAGCCTAGTGACAGTGACAGACGGACGGACAACGGAGTCTTACTAATAGGGTCCCGTTTTACCCCTTGGGCTTGTCAAATTTCCCGTTTAAAAAAACCCTAAATGAACTTACTGTACATGATGTAAAAGTATATTGCTTAATCCCAAAAACATAAGACAACTCCACTATAACATTAAAGACCCATCACATTGTCCATTTATTTTTCTCTTTAATCAAAGGTAAGGTTCAAGGGTAGGTCCTCACGGGCGGAACTACCCTCATCAAATATTAAGAGCGCAGGAAATTTCTACTAAACTGAGTTACCTAATTGAAACCTTTGGTCAGTACGTTAGTTTCAGAAGGGACTATTAATTATTAAGTTCAGAAAGTAATTAAATGGTTTCGGCTTTCTGTTTTTCTTTGTGAGTGTTTTTTTTATCTTTTTTTTTGGGATGAAATTGACCTGTTGGTATTGATCTGTTAGATCATTCATTTTTATGATTGTTTACGGTTTACTCACGTGCATTTGTCGGATTGCCCGACTAGATTCGAAATATTCCGATCTATCCCCCTGATCTGTCCCCTCGTCGCCAACAGGGGAACAGATCGAAACTTTTTATTTCTATTTGTCCCCCTAAAGAACAGCAGGGGACAGACCAGAAATGATTCGTTCGATCTGTCCCTTCGTTTTGATGACAGGGGAACAGATCGATTTTTTTATTCCTGATTGGCCCCCCGAAGGGGACAAATCAGGGGGACAGATCGGAATATTCCCTAGTTTTGGACCCAAACGGGGCCCATAATCATGAGCTGAACACGCGGCGAGTTCGCGAGGCGTTGAGTCGCCGACGAAAGTTATAATACAAAAAGATCATTCATTGTTGTGTACTTTGCCTAAAAAAATCGTAAGTACCTAATCTAGGCGTATTAATAATAGATTTTAGGGGGAATTGGACTGCCTCGTTGGCCTAGCGGTCGCAAGCGCAACTGCTGACCGTGAGGTCCTGGATTCGATCTCCAGGCAAAGTGTTATTGGGTTTCACCGTGTGGAATTTCTCAGTAGCAGCCCAGAGTTTATATTTGTGACCGGTTGATGGGCAATAGGCTCGCCCCCTATTACATGGAACTTAAACATAACGGTAAAACGAGGGTGCACTATACACCTCTGCCCAACCCTTCGGGGAATATAGGCGTGATGTTATGTTATGTGGTGTTAATTTTTTTTAATAAAAACTATTTATTTCATGCAAATTTTCATTATATTTGTACATAAAAATAGCGCTTAATCTAGTTACAATAAGATTATGTACGCTATATGCTTATTTTAGAGTTGCTCACTTATGTTTATAGGCTGAGAACCTACACGCTGAGATCCTCCATTCCTTTTTTTTTTTTTTTTTTTTTTTTTTTCTATTGGACTGCAGTAGGTCGTCCTAGGGGACGGTTTCTACGTAACCGGGCAGTTATTGGCGAGACCTGAAGGGTCTCCAGCCAATGGGGGGGAAGTAAAATACTTAACCTAAGCTAACTACTTGTACTACACTAACATCATGACTACCTGCAACAACAGCACTAAGGGCGACCCCTAGTGGGACTCGGACCTCGGCTTAGGGCGTTGCTGGCGTGGACATAGGGGGGGGGAGACAGCTTGATGAGGGCTGAATTATCGGGGTGACTGCGGAGTCTGAAGAGACGACCGGCTCAACGACGGGAGAGCTCGGTGGATCGTGACCGGCGGCGGTGGGGCGTCGCGACGGGCCTCGTCGGCGAGGACGGTATGCCGGGCGGCGGCGTTTGTTGTGTAGTGTGCTGGTCGATTTACTCGCCTCCTGGAGGAGGGTAATTTCGTCATCGGGTTCTAAAAGTGTGTGCCTGGGACGGCGAACTTTACTTATGAGAGAGGGACTGTAGTCGGCCGCTGCGGCGACTAGGGGGTTCGGATGGCGGGGGGCAGAGTCGAAGTAACGCTTGGAAATGCGTTTGAGGTATTGCCTGATGGTTGGCATTTTTAGATCGAGATGGAGTTGGACGTTACGCATGAACCACGGGGCAGCCGCGGCTCTGCGCAACACTCGATTCTGGAGGGTTTGGAAGGATTTGAAGCGACAAGGCTTAACGTGTGCGAACACGACGCTAGCGTAAGTCAAGATGGGGCGGATGCACGTCACGTAGATTCTCAGCTTATTTCTAAGTGACAATTTACTGCGCGTTCTAAGGATGGGGTGGAGGCGACCGACAGCGAAAGCGGCGCGAGCGCGCACCGCTTTGATGTGGTCTCGGAAACTCAGATGGTGGTCGAGGATAACCCCCAGGTATTTGGCTTTCATCTCCCAAGGGATCTGTTTGCCGAACATGAGGACGGGACGGATGTGGGTGTGGGAATCACCGTGTCTCTCGAAAAGAACGGCTGCGCTCTTTTCGGGATTCACCTCTATTCTCCATTTCCGGAACCAGACCCCGAGGGCGTCGGCTGCGGTTTGAAGGGTTCGAGAGATGCTATCGAGACTCCTACCGGAATAGTAGATAGCCGTGTCGTCGGCGAAGAGAGCCAACTTGGCCAAGCCACGTTTGGGAATGTCGCTGGTGTACAGCGTGAACAGAAGGGGCGATAGCACGGAGCCCTGAGGGACTCCTGCGCGAATGGGGTGAGGGGACGAGAGGGTGCCTTCTAGGCGATAGCGGAAGGAGCGATCCGACAGAAAGTCTCGAATGATGAGCACGAGACGGTCCGGCACGTTGAATTGGTACAGTTTGTATAATAAACCGTTGTGCCAGACCTTGTCGAAGGCTTTCGCTACGTCGAAGAAGAGCATGCCCGTTTTGTACGAGCGCATAAAACGGGAGCTAATGTGTTCGACAATGCGGTGCAATTGTCGAATGCAACAGTGCTGGGTTCGAAAACCGAACTGTTCGTCGGGGATGAGTTTACGGGAGTCAGCGAAATCCTTTAAACGGATATAAATGAGACGCTCATAGATTTTCCCAATTACATTGAGAAGACTAATGGGGCGATAACTAGTGGGCTCACTCTTGGGTTTGCCGGGTTTGGGGATACCGATAACGGTGGCTTGTTTCCAAGCTTGCGGAAAGATGTTATTACTCAGAGCGCCATTGAAGATGGCGGTCATGAGAACTATGAGCGGGGCGGAAAAGTGTTTGATCACCTTATTGGTGATACCGTCTGAGCCGGGGGCTTTCCTAGGTTTGAGATTCCTCACTATCGTGTGGACCTCGTCTACGGTGATGGGGGGTAAGGGATCGTCGGGGTCTTCATCGGGAGGGAGGGAGGCCCTACGTTCGACCTCGCGATCCACATTGGAAAGATGGACCGGGTCTGCGGGTTGGGTGCTGGGAGTACATTGGGCTTCTAGACTGTCGGCTAGACATTCGGACTTTTCGTCATCTTCAAAGGCCGGCCTTTGGTTCGGACGATTGAGAGGGGGAGTTGAAGCTACACAATCGGATTTTAGATTTCGTTGTAATTGCCAGAAGGCCAGATGGGATGGCTCTAAGTCGCTCAACATCTTGTCCCAGCGGGCTTCCCGAACCTCCCGTACACGTTTCTTTACAGCACGCTGTAGAGAACGCATATGGGCGCGGTTAGCTTCGCAGGGAAAAGTGTCATAGGCACGGATGGATGCGTTCTTCTCCGTCAGCAGTTCACGCACATCGTCCGGCAGCTTCCAGCGGTGTTCGTCCACTGCTGGAACCTGCCGTGAACACTCGTTCACCACGGACTGTACGTGACTGGTAAGGGAGTCGATCGCGCCCAGCGTGTCGGCAATCGTAACGATATCGTCGGGGATGGAATCTAAGTGAACGGACGAGGAAGACTTGAGGCGCTCCTCTAGTTTACCCCAGTCCGTGACAGTTTTGGTCGGGGCGATCCTCCATTCCATACTTCCCCACAGTAAAATAGGCTTTTAGGATATTTTTAATTAGTTACAAATTGACTTTGTTAAAAAAAATCTTAAACATTTAAATAAATACCTAAACTAGGCGTATTAAGAATAAATACGTATTAGGGGGATTAAAGACATTAATACCTATTTTTTGTGGTAATTAAATTACCTAAACTATTCACCATCTGCTGAGATATTTGTTGTCTCAATTCGCGAAATGGCTAAGTTATTATTGATATTTTGTGTTTTGTGGGAGGCAAGTTACATTCTAGGCTAGTGAATACAATAGTTTACAATACTTACCAATGTAAACGCGCCCTAATTATTACAGAGCCTGGGCTAATAAGTAGTTCTACAATGTTGGATTCGTGTGAAAGAGATACAGTTATACAAAGCATAGCATCGTCTCATTCTCGCAATTAAAAATTATTATTGTTCTTGGTAAGTGCCTATAGACTGCAGATGCTTGTAGTGTCAGTGATACCGCGCACGGGCATTCCCCTCTCTTCCGCCCGCGTCCCCCGCGGGGCACAGCCCGTCACTCGCGGCGTCCGCCCGCGCCCCACCTCAGTAATCCACGCAACTCCGAACAGACTCCACGTCAATTTTTGAGAAAATTCTCAGGTAAATATTATTTCTTTTATCTACTGTATTGTGAATAAACTGCTTGAAATTACTTTTCTTTTAATTTGAATAGAAAATATTAACATTAAAATGTTTAATTGTGTTTCATAAATCATTTTTTGTGGGTTGTGTATTTCGCTTTGAAACTGGATTTCACCGGTTTAAACTAGTATTGTGGTCGGATTAGCTTGAATGAATGGAGTTTTATTTCACTGTAAACTTGTGTGCAATGATTATAATAGACTAGTAAAAAATGCGGTCCCCTTCCCCCCTTTTATGTGCCCCCCTTCGGTCGCCTGAAGTAACTAAAGCCAAAAATTACGTAATAAGTAAAAAAAAGTTTGCGAATGGTGTAGGGTGTTTAAATGCACTTAAAAACCGGCCAAGCGCGAGTCGGACTCGCGCAAGAAGGATTCCGTACCATTATCTACAAAAACGGCAAAAAAATCACGTTGGTTGCTCCCTTAAATATAATATAATAATGGGAGCTCCCTTAAATATTTATTTTATTCTGTTTTTTTAGTATTTGTTGTTATAGCGGCAACAGAAATACATCATCTGTGAAAATTTCAACTGGCTAACTATCACGGTTCATGAGATTACAGCCTGGTGACAGACGGACGGACGGACAGCGTAGTCTTAGTAATAGGGTCCCGTTTTACCCTTTGGGTACGGAACCCTGAACAAGCCTGTATCTCCTCTACACTTTCAAAGTTTTTTGTTGAGGCAATTTCTGTCTTTGTCACACAAAACGGACATTGTAGAGAGTGATATCAAGTTACTATGAAATTTTAAGGTATGACGTCATACGGTAGTAACGTTGTCTCTGTCTTGCGAACAATTTTAAATCGTTTGTATCTTTGAAATTTCATTGGATTTTTTAGTTTTTGTATTTTTTTAGCTATTTTTCAAAAACCCATTTAGGTGTTTTTAAACTTTCGCGATTTGTACACATTATAAAAATACAGATTTCAAAAGGTATTTAGTGCCTTTTAAGTTTCTACGCGACTAGACCCGAATCTGTATTTTTATAACCCATTTAGGGTTAATCTGTGTCACCAGGGCTAAATAATTACAGCCGCATAGACCGATCTTCCGAGTTAAGCCACGCTTGCCGAGGTTGGTCTGTGGATGGCTGACCATTTACCATAGCGAGTTTCCTCCGTGCCTCGGAAAGCACGTAAAGCCGTTGGTCCCGGCTGTCATTTATAGATCTTTGGCAGTCGTTACTGTTGGTCAGAAGCCAGAAAGTCTGACAACCAGTCTTACCAAGAGTATTGTATTACCCAGTTACTGGGTTGTGGAGGTCTGATAGGCAGTCGCTCCATGTAAAATACTGATATTCAGCTGCATCCGGTTCGACTGGAAGCCGACCCCAACATAGTTGGGAAAAAGGCTAGGCAGATGATGACTGTGTCACCAGTAAGTCACGCGGTTTGAAGGAATTACACGAATTCGTTTACACGCTGTATAATCGCGAGATCTGTCTATCCATCTGCCTGTCACAATAAAGCACGCCCTTTAAAGATCTAAAAGAAATGCATTACTTACCTACTTTAATTAGAACTTTGATTAAAATTATTTCAACGTACCTACATACTTTTATTATTACTTAATAAGTTTAAGATATAATAATATTTAGCCTGAGTGAATCTTGAACTGACTTTGTCGCTTGTAAAACGGGACCCTATTACTAAGACTCCGCTGTCCGTCTGTCCGTCTGTCACCAGGCTGTATCTCATGAACCGTGATAGTTAGACAGTTGAAATTTTCACAGATGATGTATTTCTGTTGCCGCTATAACAAAAAATACTAAAAATCACAATAAAATAAATATTTAAGGGGGCTTCCATACACCAAACGTGATTTTTTTTGCCGTTTTTATAGATAATGGTACGGAACCCTTCGTGCGCGGGTCCGACTCACACTTGGCCGGTTTTTTGTAAACTTGCTGTATTCAAACAATAATCATACAGAACCGTTGTATAGGTGTGTTCCTACACGTAGGTACTAAAAATGTGTTTTCCTGTTTCAATGTTAGAAAAAAAACTTTAAAAAAAGTAAAAACCGACTTCAAAATAAAACTAAACGGAGTAAAATAATTATCATTTAATAAAACTATCAGTTTCAGAAGTCGGTGCCTTCAATTTGGTTCAGCGTGGATTAGCACCGACTTCTGAAACTGATAATTTTATATTATGGCAATTATTTTACTCCTTTTAGTTTTTCTTTGAAGTCGGTTTTTACTTTTTTTTAAGTTTATTTTTTTATTAAATACGGTTTAGTGTCATAAATTTAACCCCCTCCTCTTCATAACCCTTCTTTTTGGCTTTGACGTAGTCGGGCATAAAAAGCCCTTTCAAATGATACCTTACACGATATAATGAAAACATTCCAAGAGGGGGGGGGGGGGGGGACACGCACCCCCTCCTCTTTTCCAGTAGTCAGTTCCCAACCACAAATATAAACAAAGCAATATTAGTAATTTGAGAATTTTGCTTTGATCCGATGAGGAGTTCCGTTCCATATCTCTGAAGTTCATGGTCTAATCGTAACAAAATTTATATGGGACCAATCGGGAAGTATACCCTTTCGAACAAAACAAGAATTTTTCAAATCGGTTCATAAATGACGGAGATATGAGGTAACAAACATAAAAAATAAAAATACAACCGAATTGAGAACCTCCTCCTTTTTGAAGTCGGTTAAAAATGATACCGACTTTTGATAGTAGTGAAAATGGTTTTCAAGTCTTATTCGACAGAGCTACTTCTTAGATTTAAGAATGTATTATCAATATATTAGATTTTCCTTTTTTTACAGCTTCTACTGTTCAAGATGAGTGCCAACCCGGACGATGAGTTTATCACGGAAATCGAGGACAAAATTCAAATTGCCCGACACATTATATCGCAAGGCGAAAACATGTATATCCCTATAGACATCCATGCAGTTGATCGTCTAGAAGGGGCTATCAATTACTATACTGGAGTTAATCGAACAACCGTACACGAAGTATTGGAGCATATGAAACATTTGAAAAGCAACACGTTCTTAGATTGGTATAAAGCGAGGAGTGAGAGGAATGGAACTCCCACAGTCCCTTACGAAGTTATGAAGCAAATAATGATTGATCAATACGTGAATAATCTGACGGTACCAACTAAAGCGACACTTGTCGAAGCTATCTCTAGATTGGGCTATGAAAACTATACAGCTGATAGCCTAAATAAAGACCTGAACAGTCTTGGTTTCATATGGAAACGATTACTCAAATCAGATAAGTTTATTGTCGTTGAAAAAAACGAACAAGTTTCGGCAAGAATGAAATATTTACACAAAATGAAGGAATATAGGGATAGCAAAAGAGTTATATTTCATTTAGAGCGAACCCGTCCTTGCTTTTTTTATGTATCTACCCAACGAGTGCTCAGCACAGAAATAAATGTAGTCGGTTCTCCTGCTTTTGGAGTCATCGACACGTACTATCCTCCAAAACTACAAACCCATGAGTTCTGGATGAGAAATAAACTTCACACAATACCTGCGAATTCAGTGTTTGTGATAGAACAGTCGAATCTTTTAGGGTTTGACTTGGAGCGTATTTGCGAATTACCTACTATTCATAGTAAGCGAAGGGATATGGTGAAATGGCTAGACACCTACAATATTCCATACGATCCTATGGCACACAAAGGCGATCTCTTCGCTCTTGTAGAAAAATACAAAGTGAACTGCCCTACGCGTTATCAGTGCTGTGAAATTTTGAAAGCTGCTGGCCACGACGTCCTACTGCGTCCCCCTGAACTGACCTACATGAAATACTTTAAAATTCTTTTGGACGATGTTTTTGAACAGAAAAATTTGAGTTCAAAATTGTTAAAGGCGTATGTATCGAATAGAATAAGCAGTTTTAAACCTGAGGATTGGGTGGAACAAGACCGAATTATGGCAGAAAAAGAAAGTGAGATATATTTAGAAGATCAGAAACTGGAACTGATACTCGATAAGTTAATGGAAAGTGTGAAAAATAAGGGTTTGAGTGAATCTGACTTCGATGAATGTGAGGGAGATGTGTTTGACAGTGAATACTGTAATAACGTAGTGTGTGATTCAACATCAGTGATACCATATAAAGTTCTTCCAGTAACAATGCCCTCTATGTTCGTATACAAGTAGAAAGCGGGTTGCCGGCGCCGATCTGCCAGCGCTTGTCTGTGCTGGTCCGCGCAGTTAGTCAGCGCAGGTAGTCTCTATACTGTGTGGCGAACCAGCGCCGACAAGTTCCGACCTGCTTCGAGTTGTTGCTATATTTGCGAGAATTTGTATTTAAAACATGGCGAATTTTTGTTAAAAAAATTCCAGCCCCTGCTTCTACCCGCTTCCTTTATGTAGCGACTAGCTGTTGCCCGCAGCTTCGCTTGCGTGTAATTTTAAACCCTCTTTAAGCCCCTTTTTAAATGTAGGTTTAAAATGAAACAAGTTCGTCTTTTATTATTTACTTTGAACAGTGTTAGTGCCAAATTTTAAGTTAATAACCCCATGGAATAAGGGTTTTCAGACAAACATTAACACATTTCACCACTTAAGGGGTGGAATTTCCAAAAACCTTTCCTTAGTGGATGCCAACGTTATTAGAGGTACCTACTTTGAACATTTCAAGTTTCTAACCCCAGCGGTTTAGGCTTTGCGTTGATAGATCTGTCGGTCAGTTTCTCCCTTTGTTACTTCAAAAGTACCAGATTTCTCATAAAAACTTGCAACCCCTATTTCAGCTCCTTAATGGTTGAATTCGTAAAAAAGCTCAAACATATGTACATTTATTTCTAACCAGAAATCCAATTATTTGATATCATGCTTTTAACTATGAAAATACTTTCATCCCTTCCCTTAGGGGAAGAATTTCCAAAAACCCTCAAACGTGTATGTTTACTTCTAACCAGAAGCTAAATATTTCATGCTTCTTACTTCAAAAGTAGCACATTTCTCAAACAAACTTTAAACACTTATTATTTCACCCTCTTAGAGGTAGAATTTCCAAAAAACATCAAACACGTATGTTTATTTCCCAGCAGAAACCCTATTATTTGAATGCATGCTTTTTACTTCAGAAAACCTTTCACCCATATTTCGCCCCTCAGGGGTAGTCTTTCCAAACCCTAAACACTTGTATTGTTTCGTTTTAATATTTCACCACCTTAGGGGTTTCGTTTACAAACACGCTCAAACACGTGTACATTTATTTCAAACCAGAAGTCGAAATACTTAATTCCATGCTTCTTACTTCAAAAGTAACAGATTACTCATACAAACTTACAACACTTATTTCACCCCCTTAGGGGTTGAATTTCCAAAAATCCTGAAACATGTGTACGTTTATTTCTGACCAGTAACCTAAATATTGAATTTCATGCTTCTTACTTCAAAAGTACCAGATTTCTCATACAAACTTACAACACTTATTTCACCCCCTTAGGGGTTGAATTTCCAAAATCGCTCAAACACGTGTATATTTCTCCTAACCAGAAACCTTAATACTTAATTTCATGCTTCTTACTTCAAAAATGACGGACTTGCATACAAACGTTAATCACCCTTTTCACCCCCTTAGGGGTTGAATTTCGAGAAATCCTTTCTTAGTGGATGTTTTTGTCATGTAAGGAACCTACTGTCCAAATTTCATATTTCCAGCTTTAGTGGTTTAGGCTCTGCGTTGATGAATCAAATGTCAGTCAGTACCAGTCTCTTTATATATAAGAAGATTACCTGCACGGACCAGTACCGATAAGCGCTGGTAGATCAGCGCTGGTTTCCGAACCAGGGCCTTAGAACCCAGGGATGTTCATCCACAAAAATGGATGACCGATTGACATGGTTAAGCAACAGAAATAATAAAAACGATCTAAATAATACATCGGACGCGCGCGGCTAGTGTGTCGGCTCTGCCGGCGGTAAACCTGTCATAACGTGTCTCATTTACAGCCCTTTTCAATAACCTATATATCGGCGGTTTCGCCTACTAGAGATAGAAATTTGACTGAAGCTCCATAGAAGTAATGTCAAATTTCTATCTGTAGTAAGGCATACCGCCGATAGATAGGATATTGAAAATGGCGGTAAGTAACCCCTATCCGAAATTATTCGAAACTTTTATATCAGATTCGGTTACGGTTTCGGATAGATTTTTATTTGAAGTTACGGATACGGAGCTCCATAACATTCCTATTGGAAACTTGTTTCTTAATAAACCTAATTTTTTATTCTTATAAAATTGTTTTATTTAGAAAGAAGAAAGAAAGAAAAAATATTTATTTGTCACAGAGACACACACATAATTATTGTTAAAAAAAATAATAATAAAATGAAATGGTCAACTGCGACAAAAAGGTGACCACTCAGCATAATGCTGTGCAATGGCGTGGACCACAAACACAGCGCTGATTTTCAGTGATCACCTGAATGACGTGCGGATATTAAGCCAGAGTTAATATGACTTTTATTATATTTCATATTCTTCCCTCGTATTGGCACTACTTCATGCTGCCCGTGGTGAAAATATAAGCCAGTCACCAAGTTGATAGCGGGACTGACTGCCCAGAGTGCGCCGGCCGTACTTAAGTATCGTCACTCGTAGCGGCTCTTTTAATGCACCCTAATATTTCATTTAGAAAACTACGTACAATCAGTAAGGGTCTGTCCACATCTCCACCGCACGACGACGTCGTCAACATGGAATGGTGCGTTAACGCGGCACGGTGCGTTGACATAACGTGCAAATTTACGTTACCGTATCGAAAAATGCACGTCAGGATCATTGTTAGATTTATCGTTGACCATGTAGATCCTGAATTTTAATAAAAGAAACAGTAAGGTATGGTTTTAAAGTATCGGAGCACATAGACTGCGACTAACTAGCGGGCGTGAAGAGCGCAGGCGGAGCGCATATACGTGTGCGCTTGCGGCTAGAGGCGGAACGTGTTATGATACGGTAACTTAAATTTGTACGTTATGTCAACGCACCGTGCCGCGTTACCGCACCCTCGTTCCTCGTTGAAGACGTCGTGACGTGGAGACGTGGACAGGTCCTTACATAACTTTCAATACAACAACAGTAAGTTGGTAATCAAGTAGATTTAGATAAAGCTAAATGAATATTCCAAAAAAGAATAATACAAGGTGGTTAGTCGAAAAAGGGGTAGGTACTAATCCGCGGGCCACTCAAAGTATCACTGATGACTGTTTAAAAGCAAATGTTAAAATTTCAAAATTCGTTAATATTTATTTCCATTCAAAATTATATTTGTTTCAGTTTTTTTCAATAATTCCGAATTCAGAAAATTAAGTTTCTAATTCGTGACCCTAAATAAATGATTTAAAATGTAAACACAGCTGATCATAGATGAGGATTAACATATTTTAGCGTATTTTTCATGAAATTATTGAACAGCAATTTCTCTTAAATTATTGACTTTTGGGGAAAGTTGTAGAACAAAAGTTATTCACCATTATGGGTACTTTAACACCCTTTCGGATTAGTAGCCCCTTTCCGACTAACCTTGTATAGTTTCTTTATTGAATCTGAAAAAAACCTATGCAGGGTCAATCAGTGTCACCAGTAGATCACGCGATTTGAAGGAATTACACGAATTCGTTAACACCCTGTATACAACCTTATTTTTACTTTATACGAAAACCGAGACACCCCAACAAGATTTTCATCAGAACTGCCTGAATATGTGTTTTTTTTAGTAAATCTCCAAGTTACACCTTAGTTTATGTCGCGTAAAGTTCCCTAAAAAGTGTGAAGTGCCTGAGATGTGCTATGCAGGGGTTGTCTAATACACGGAAACTGACCGAGAGGACCTTCTCAAGCCTCAAGGTGTCTATTTCCGTCAAAACATCTGAAAAAAAAAAGAAAATAAAGAAAAAAAAAATTGGTGTAAAAAATATGTCAATCGATTCTCCTAGTGATTCTGAACAAACTAGTTTCAGGTTTAGTTTACAAATTTAGTATATACTAAAATTAAGCTTGTAGATGTGTCTCACGAAAGTTATAATACAATTCAACTAGTTTTAATGCTAAATTGAAAACTATAACATCCAAATACATTGTAGAATATATCCACACTATGGTTGAACCAATAATTGTTTTATTGCAAGACAGAGACAACGGTATACACTGTGTATAGCTCTGTCCTTGTAATGGTTTCAACACTTCATGCAGCCCAGGTGTCTGCCCGGTCCAAACGACCGTTACCGTCGTAATGGTTGAAGCGATCATCGTTCTTGATATTTTAGGTTGCAGTTCTCATAACAGGGAAATGCTTATGGGTAGTAGGTGGGTATGTATGTACTATACATATACTGATATTAAGATAGCTATCCATCACTGCGTATGTGTGCGGGTTGTGTGTGATTATATCCGGTTTCTACATCCAAAACCGGTTTGTTATGCTTACCAATCGTTGCATTTTTTAAAAAAGCCTCCACTTCTGACGCTTCTGCGGACATAGGGGGCCTACTCCTTAAGTCCGTCAACGAAGTTAGTCGCCCGTCCGAAAGTAGCCCGAAACGTAGGAGTGAACAAAACAAGTGTCAAGTTCAACTTTTCGGACGGGCAAAAACACATCGGTAGAGTGCCCGCAAGATAAGTCTGCGCGCGGCCGACATCGGAACTAATCATGGTCCACCAAAGTGTGTGCCGTTTTATCAATTTTGATAGTAGAACTACCTGATTGTAGGAATATTTAACGGGAAAATTATGCTATGCGATAAAAAAGTTAAGCTTAAAAAGCGGTAATTTGAACTTTTGCGATCACGGCAACGTTTAGCACGCCCTCAGTCGCGCGCAGAGTTATCTTGCGCGCACTCTAGTAGGGACAACTGTCAAATCGTGTTGTCATTCATTCTTAGTTCGGGCCCCGAAGTAGTCGTATGTCCGTAGGTGATAGGGACTAGGAAACGCTCGTAACTAGGGCCAAAACCACTTCGTGCTTAGGGAGTAGACCCCCAGAGTTGACTCCCCGAAAAACATGGCATCCTTAAAAGTCTCTCCAAGTTCTCCTATGCAAAAGTTTATAACACCTTTTTATCCCCCAACACAGCTGTTAATATGGTATAACATCCAACATTTGCATGTGACATGTTCGCCGTTACCCCGGTTACATATTTTTTCATAAATTTTCAGTTCAACCAGCGCGATGTCGTATTCAATTTTATCTCCTTTGCAAAAGATTTACCGAGGCGTTATAGGACAGTGCATTGTGTATGAAATTGTACCGTTCGAGGCGAAGAATAGATTGCCTTCACTCCACGTGTGGGTGACGGTCAAAAGAATTGGCAGCCACACTTTTTAACCGACTTCAAAAAGGAGGTGGTTCTCAATCCGGATGTTTATACAATGTTATTTATAGTATATACAAAAACCGAGACACCCCAACAAGATTTTCATCAGAGCTGCCTGAATATGTGTTTTTTTTTTTAATAAATCTTCAAGTTACACCGTAATTTATTCGCGTTAAGTTCCCTAGTAAAGTGTGAAATGCCTGAGATGTGCTATGCAGGTGTTATCTAATACACGGAAACTGACCGAGCGGACCATCTCAAGCATCAAGGTGTCTATTCCCGTCAACTGTTACGGGTAGAAACCTACAGAAATAAAATTGAAATTTTTGAAGAAAAAAAAATGTGGTGTAAAAAATATGTCAATCGATTCTCCTAGTGATTCTGAACAAACTAGTTTCATTCAGGTTTAGTATACATATACTAAAACTAAGTTTATATATATATATTTTTATGTCTGTTCGGGCATAACTCCGTCATATACCTATAGACGGGTTTGCAAAATTATTTTTTTGTTTGAAAGAGTATTCTCTCGAAGTGGTCCAATTTAAATTTGGTGAATATCTGATGAAGACCCTCGGAGATTGACAATGGAACTCTTCAATGGATATCAGCAAATTACCCTGGATTGCTGTTATTGCATGTTTGTGTATTGTTTATGCCACTTAAAATAGAAAAATGAAATAACTTTAAAAAAAAGTAAAAAACGACATCAAAAAAAAAAGCGTAAAATAATAACCTTATTATAAAACTAACAGTTTCAGAAGTCGGTGCCTTCAATTTGGTTCAGAGTAAAATTGCACCGACTTCTGAAACTGTTAGTTTTGTAATATGGTAATTGTTTTACGTTTTTTATTTGTTTTTTTTTGAAGTCGGTTTTTACTTTTTTTTAACGTTATGTGTGGTTAAAATAACAGTTCGACCACTGTACAGAGTGCAAACGAATCTGTGTATTTCCTTAAAACCAGCTGATCTACTATTGGTGTAGATTTAACACGCACAGGATTTAGACAGAGAATAAAAAAGCTATTTTTATTGCGATTGAGTTAGGTGATCGAATCTAAATCACCTAAAAAAATTACAAAATAAGTAAGCAAATAAAGTTTTTGCCAACTTTATTTGCTTATAATATTGTAATTTTTTGTGTTTCGTCGATACCTCGCATAAATGGATGAAAGCACGACAAGACAGCTGGCGGGCACGTCTAGCGCAATATCGCTCTTTGCAGTCAGTCAACTCGGGGTGCTAAAATGACTCAGAAACGGAATACCCAGTATTTTTTTTGTTGTGTTAGCGACACTAAATTTAATCGTTAAGGAGTGATTCTATCATTACAGTTATCGCCAATATTGGTATGTCAGGATTGTGAGCAAGGTAAATGTAGTAAATAAAACCAACACAGACTCTCCACCACTGAGAGCACCTGTATTTGGGTTAGTGTTAGTAACATGAACTATATCACAATTTAATACTTTAGATAATTATTACAAGTTATTACAAGATCATAAAATAAGGACAAGCTAGTCAGATATAAAAGGTCAGACTTCTTCAGCTAATCTACACAGAATACTCTAGACGAGTGTTCCGTCGTACGGTCCAAGAAGCAATCCCCCGGGCGCACCGAGCGAGCCGGTCTCCTCCCTCCAACGGGCAGTGGTGGTCCGATGTTGACGTCACGGTTAGTTAGGTGGCGGACAACAGATGGCGCTCACTTCACGAAGTTCCCGACAGTTGTTTTTAAAAACCTATTCCCCCTTATTACAAAACATGGTTTAAACCAAGACTAAGGTAAACCCAGGTTTAAAATATACCCATCACTTTCTTATGTCATATAACAAAAAGAGACGGGGCTATCGTAAAACCTAGGTTTTTCTTAGACCATATTTTGTAATAAGGGGGATTACGTTTAATCTGTGTCAACAGTAGATCACGCGGTTTGAAGGAATTACACGAATTTATTTACACCCTGTTTAATCCATCTGCCAAGCGGAGTGATTGTTAGAATATCATATTTAATAAATAAAATAACAAGCGCTAATTGTAGATTTGTTTTTAACATGTTCTTATTTTTTGTTACAGGTAAGCCCAGCTTTTGATAAACACGTCCACAAAGTACAAAGGGGGTAAGTTTAAAAACCAGGTTTTTAAATACGAACCTGGTTCGGAAATATTGATGAGGATGATTCGAGCACTTATAATAAGGGATTAAATACACCGTATGTATCATACGACTATCAGTAAGATATGTAACGATGTGAATTCTTAGTACCCATGCTTATTATTATTTTCTACAACATGGTATCCGTTATCATCGTCAAATAAACTAAATTACATCATTGTGGTCTTTTCATTGTATAGTCAGTGGTAACAGTTTGACATTGACAGCGCCTTTATTCCGTACTAATAAGGTCGGCTTTTGTAATTAAGTTTTACTTACGTGCAGTCAATTATACAAGTAATTGTTGATCCTCAATCTGACAAAATCCGTCACGAGTGACATTCTGATTTACAGAATTACATTGTTAAGAGTAGTGTCTCGTGTAGTGCCGGACTTAAAGAATAGCACTACCCCATATCTTTCAGTGGGTTTTGTAAAAGTCGACTTAGTCGACTAAGGGATTCTCTAGAGGATGGGCAGCAGCGTCCTCTGAGTACTTTAACAACCATACTGCGATCACCAACCCGCCTGCCAAGCGTGGTGATTACGGCAACCCCCCCTTCTTTTGGGGGAGGCCTATGTCCAGCAGTAGACATCTTTCGGCTGAATGATGATGATGATTAATAATAGTATTAATAAGATAAAAATAACAATACCAATAAAACAAAAATCTCTGCAGTGTGAGAAAATCAGAACAAATAAGAAATATAATTTCATAACAAGAGATTGCACAAAACAAGCAGACAAGTACGTTTGGTTTTAATTTAATTTTAATTGGAAAACGTGTTTCTAAGAAGAACCAGTAAAAATAGCGCTTATTACTGTTTTCAGACGCTACTATAGAAAACATACTCGATTTACTATCGTACCGTGTCTAAGAGAACAGTTTAATGCCCTGTTCCTATGACCACAACCGAATCGTTTTGCTTAGCAATAATAGCACTTTTCATTGATAAACTTGACTTGCTCTTTACTTTATTAATGGTAAAGATACAAGAGTCTTAATTTTTAATCGATAACGACCTGTAAATCACGGGAATCGGCCTTTAATCATGAGTATCAACTGTCATGCAATGGCAGTCGCTACGGCCAAATTAATAGCAACCTAAAAAAACAACTGGCCTAACCGAAGAAAATTGGTATTCCCGGATTTCAGAGTGAGATAACACTATATGACAGACCAATGCTAAAACGAGAGCGAACAATACTCCTTCCGTGAGTTCAAACTGTAATTTCGTATACAATACTGATACTGCTGCATCTGTTCAGGATGATTATGTCACATTTAGTGGTGAATTCGGTCTGTAAAGTAAAAGTTAACCTATGCTGATTCCAAAACCGTTTCGAGGTTTTAGTTTGGTAAACCTTATTTTGCAATGTTTAGCTCTTAAAATTATAAGATGGTGTTTATTTTGGCAGAAATGCATGAATTCGCTTGACATCCATCTGACCTCTAAGTGACTAGAGTGCGCGCAAGATAACTCTGCGCGCAACTGAGGGCGTGCTAAACGTTGCCATGATCGCAAAAGTTCAAAGTACCGCTTTTTAAGCTTAACTTTTTTATCGCTAAACATAATTTTCCCGTTAAATATTCCTACAATCAGGTAGTTCTACTATCAAAATTTATAAAATGGCACACACTCTGGTGGACCATGATTAGTTCCGATTTCGGCCGCGCGCAGTCTTATCTTGCGCGCACTCTATCTTCCTTTTTCTTGACATAGGAAAACTCTATGGTATTATACTAGGCGTAGACAAAGAATTGGCTTCTTTGTCTATAGTAATCTCTCCTATCGCGTGACGTCATCACTAGAAAAACTTTTAAAATATATTTAAAAATAACTACCGTGTACAAAACAAAAATATTCAAACTACTTTCTTTAAACAGCCTAATCGTTAAGAAAAAAATATAAAAGAAAGAGAAATAATAAATCAAGCCACAAATTTATTTATTGGCCACGTGACCAAACTTCTCATTTTATAACTAAGCAAAGGGAAAATGAGATAACCTCTAATAAACTAATTTGACTTTTTTACAACGCCAACTAAATTTTTGGGCACCCCGACACGGATAGGTTAGGTTCGAAGGGGATGACGGGGGGTAGAGTGAGCGAGCAAAGCGAGCGAACGATGCCCCCGTCATCCCCTTCGTGTTAGGTTACTTTAAACCCTGCAGACAGAAATAGGAGCCGCGCGCAGCGGGGCTCCGTCGACTCTTTTTGTTTTTCATTTGTTTTTATTGTGAAAATGAAAGTGGGTGACGAACAGTGGCTTATATAGAAGATAGCTAGTGGCTAAGATAGTATCATTCAGACGCTCGTTAATTGTGGCTGACTTAGTAATTTAGAAGCCAATGTAGATTTTTAGAGGCGAATAATGCTATTAAAAAGAAGTCTGTTTAATTAGCACCCTAAAAGAAATACCAAAAAAATCTTGACATACCGAATTGTGTTTCAAATTCGTAATCGTAACTGCAAGTGGGCTATAAATCCAGACGACAGTTGTCACGCAGTTCCACTGACTACATCCTAATTGCCTTCAAGCTGCTTCAATTCGCACTAAGCGCTTCCAAACATCCTTCATAATGCGCACGGCAACAGAGTAGAACTCACTACCTGCGTCTGTGTTCCCGAACGCTTACAACCCGAATTTCTTCAAAGCTAGAGTGAACAGGCTTCTTCT
The DNA here is from genome assembly GCA_905220435.1 of Amphipyra tragopoginis. Taxonomy (NCBI): domain Eukaryota; kingdom Metazoa; phylum Arthropoda; class Insecta; order Lepidoptera; family Noctuidae; genus Amphipyra; species Amphipyra tragopoginis. The sequence continues at coordinate 5,736,732 of HG992017.1, forward strand.
GGGTAAGCTCGCTCCATCGTAGACTTTGTCTCTGTCACCTCTGACCTTGACCAGAGTCAAGAGCAAACCTATCTCAAATATAAAATATAAAGCTGCATTTGGCAGTTTCATGGTTTGCAGTTGCGACTGGATATAGACGGTTAACTACCAAGAACTCCTAACCGTCATTTTTTGACAAACAGCTTTTTTTAACACGTTCAGTGCCGGGTGCCCCTCCAGGAGGGCACCCTGTAGTCGCATTCGCCATGCCGGGTGCCCTCGTGGAGGGCTCATTTTGTTTGTTTGTTTGTTTTTTTTAATAAAACGTTGCCCCACACTAAGATTTCTCTGGTATCGTGGGTGCGTTTACAGACACAAATCTCACAAACAAACGCCCAGACCCGAAACAACCATCTGTAGGCCATACAAATTTTTGTTCCGTGTGGGAATCGAACCCACGACCCGTGGCGCAGAAACCAATCGCTTAGCCACTGCACCAAACGTGTCGTCACTTAAACGGCATTTTAAATGCAGTTTTTCTTGGAAAATTCACCGTCATGAAACAAGCAAACACCTATTTTACGATGTAGTAGCGTATTTTTCACGGTTTTTAACCTAATGCCAGGAACCCTCCTCAAGGGTTCACTCTTAGTGCAAACGTAATGCCGAGGACCCTCCTGGAAGGTCTACTAGCAATATGTATGGCGGGATGGCGTATGAGCTCTATGAAAAGTGTGGTGGACTCGAATGTGTTAAGTTAGGAGTTCTTAGCAGTTTATTTATGTGGAGAATTAGTAAAAAAAAGCTGTTTCTCAAATAATGTCTGTTAGGAGTTCTTGGTAGTTAACCGTCGATATGCAGTCCACTTGCACCATGTATGACGTTATTAGCCGCCCCCCTGGTGCATGAAAAAAGCCCCCACAAGTGAAGAACGAATCTTTCATCACAGCATGAGATATTCTGGTATACCTCGTACTGACAAGAGTGAAACTCTCCTGGTTATTGTTAAGTGACTTCCTATCGAGTTTTAAAGGTAACTTGCAAAATATTTCCGTGTACATAAACAAAAACAAAAAGAGAACGTAAAAATGTGTATTTTTATTGCGAATGTTCATTTGTGGAGAATTCGCGAGAATCGACGTTTTTAATTAACAAATGGATAATATAATATGCTCATCGGTCGTGTACTGTTTCCTAGCAGTCCGTTAACGTCCAGTACTGGACGTGGGTTTCCTAACATACCGCTACAATTAACAGTTTTGTAGGAATATTACAAACTAGCTTTTGCAAGCGGCTTCGCTCGCGTTAATTTAAAATTTGTCAACCAACTCTTAAACACACCACTAAAGTTTCTATATTAATGGAATTCAATCATGATTCGAATGACACGTGGCGCCATCTATGAACGTCATTGTTGTTTTCCTCGGGAACAGTATTTTTTTTCGTGATGAAAGGCACCCTATGTCCGTTTCTGTACACCTGACAACGTATATGCAAAATTTCACGATGATCGGTTCAGTGGTTTAGGCGTGAAAACGTAACAAACAAACAAACTTACTTTCGCATTTATAATATTAGTTAGGATGACATCGTTCTGTTTGGATCAAAGATTTAGATTTTGCTTCATAGAAGTTGTTACTTTTTATGATAGTAAGTAGTAGCTAGAAGCGTGTTAGTGAACTTTCAATAACCGTAAAGCTGTGTCTACACTAGGCGAGCCGAGCACGAGCGGAGCACAGTTAGAGCACGAATGCTCGTAGCGTAGACGAACTTAGGAGCTCTGAGCGAGCACACCTCGAGCATTTGGTTCGCGCTCGACTACGCTCCAAAAATTGACAATTTCTGGTGAACACACAGGAATTTGCATTACAGTTCGTGTGGTGCCGAACGTAAAGAATAGTACTACCCCATCTCTTCCCGTGAGTGTTGTAAAAGGCGACTAAGGGATTCTCTAGAGGATGGGCAGCAGCGTTCTCTGAGTACTTTAACAATCATACTGCGATCGCCAACCCGCCTGCCAAGCGTGGCGATTATGGCAAATCCCCCCAATATTGTTTGGGGGAGGCCTATGTCCAGCAGTGGGCGTCATTCGGCTGAATGATGATGATGATGAATGGAATTTATTTATTGTATGCTCGTTGTATGTCCACACTTGACGCCGCGAGCAGGACGGCTACGCTCGTGCTCGGCTTGTCAAGCGTAGACGCAGCTTACCTACTATGTTGGAATCGGCTTCAAATACAACAGATAGGTCTGAAAAACTAGATTGTAGCTAGGTTTGTAAAGTAAAATAAGTTATTAATATTCTAATACTAGCTGCTGATCAATGCTCGTTCCTTCTCTGCACGAGAAGAGGCCTTTGCCCAGCAGTGGGACAGTTACAGGCTAATATTTATTTAATACTAGCTTTTGCCCGCAGCTTCGCTTGCCTGAAATTTTGAACCCGTTAAGTGAAGATTTTTCATACAAACTTTCACCCCCTATTTAACTCCCTTAGGGGTTGAATTTCGAAAAATCCTTTCTTATTCCTTGTCTACATTATAAATGGAAGCTCTGTTCAAAATTTCAGCTTTCTAGGTCCAAGGGTTTGGGCTGCGCGTTGATGAGTAAGTCAATCAGTCAGTCAGTCAGGACTTCTCTTTTTATTTATATAGATTTAGATCAATTAATCTACCCTGTCAATATACCATCGAACACTATTATTTGTAAAGGCACATTATTAATAATACTTCACAAAGAGCTCGCGTGCCAAGTTCTCGTTAAACAACAAATACCACAAAAATATTATAATAATTCCCTAAAGACGAACTTGCGTACTTTGTTATTTTTTTATTATATGTATTGTTGAACGTAAATTAGGTAGGTATTACTGTGGTATATAACAAGGGAATTTGGTGTGTTGTTAAAGGGCAACGACCGGAGGATTTACCTATAGAATCTTTCAGAAAGAAAATTATATTTTCTTATGTTCGCTCGGCTACATATCAAGCTATACAGGGTGTTAACGAATTCGTGTAATTCCTTTAAAGCACATGATCTATTAATGGTATAGATTAACCCGGCACGGGATTTAGATTAATCAAAAATAAAAAAAACTTCTTATTCCCATATTTTTTTAAAATGTAATAACAAATTTCGATGCCATGCACAAATGAATGAAGGCACGGCGGCACAGCTGACGGGCACGAATAACGCGATATCGCTCCACGCAGTCAGTTCACTCGGGACGCTAAAATTACTCAGATACAGAATACCATGTTTAAATTTTTTTAAACTTTCTGGGCCTTATTACAATAAATGGTCTAAGAAAAACCCTGGTTTTAGGGTAGCCCCGTCTCTTTTTGTTATATGACATAAGAAAGTGATGGGTATATTTTAAACCTGGGTTTACCTTAGTCTAAGGTAAACCCAGTTTGTTCTGAAAAAAAAACTATGTGGGGTCAATCAGTGTCACCAGTAGATCACGTGATTTGGAGGAATTATACGAATTCGTTAACACCCAGTATATACATTTCCAGTAAAGAATTATTTTCGATTTACGAAATTATTAAGTTTCCTCCCTAACTACGGAACTCTAAAAACTGCACTCCATTAATCACGTCCAAAGAACGAAACTGCCACAACCACAAAAACTAACTTTTCAAAACTTTGAGAATCGAATGTACAGTGAACGAGATCCCGACGAATCCCCGGGGATCATTTCATTAGTTCATCATTTAAATATCAAAAGAATACATTTGGGTCTGATTCACCTCGACATTCATTATGTATACCGGTTTTATTATATTTTTATTGCTTTCTCGTTCAGTTCGCGCGTTTCAGCTTTTTGTTTTACGGTGATCAGGTTTTTTTTAGTTTTGGAGTTAGGTAGTTAGTGATTGCGGATTGTTATACTGATTATGTTACTCGGAAGCCCAATTATAATCCAAGGTGTATTTATCTTGGGGTTTTTTTTGTCGATAAATGTATCGGAGACAAAAACACAAGTTTTAATTATGTAAGTACTAAACTACATAATTATTTTGTATGTAAAACTATTTTATATTTTGACTGCTTCTATGGTCTAGTGGCTGCAAGGGCGACTACTGTGCGTGAGGTCCTGGGTTCGATGCCCAGGTCGAGCAAAGTGTTGTTGTGTTTTTCCGTGCGGAATTTCTCAGCAGCAGCCCGGAGTCTGGATTTGTGCCCGTTTGAAGGCAATAGGCTCGCCTCCTATTACATGGGACTCGTGCCTTGGAGAGCATGTTAAACCGTCGGTCCCGGTTGTCATACGAATATCTACCTATGACAGTCGTTACGGGTAGTCAGAAGCCCGAAAGTCTGAGAACCGGTCTCAGCGTAGGATATCGGCATCGCATAGGGGGCTATTACACTATCATATATCTAGGATCACATATAGGATCATATCTCTTATCCTATATAGGTATATGACCTCTAGAGTCATACATTATCATCGTATTACATTATTATAGATATATTATGATCTATTTTTCGTAATCTGTTATTTTTAAACATTATTTTTACACTTAGACCAGCCAGTTTGCAACGCCGCTTACATAATTAACTATTTTTTACTACCGCGGAAAAGGCAAAGGTATGACATGGATGTACTACATACAGCCAAGTTTGAATTTTTGTTTCTTTTTTTCATGTTAACTGACAATACCTGTTTCTATGACCCTATAGGATCGTATCTAACAACAAATGTCAAAGGTCTATGATCAAAGACGAAATGATTCATATCTATATTACATTATCATATATCTATGACTCATATATCTATGATCCTAAATATACAGGGTGTTAACGAATTTGTGTAATTCCTTAAAACCACATGATCTACTACTGATGTAGACAGGCCCCGCACGGGTTTAAGTTTGATTAAAAATAAAAAATAAAATTATTATTTTTTCATGCGGCTTTGTTACCGATCGTATCCAAACCACCTATTAAGGATTTAGTAAAAAAATAAGAATTAATTTTTTTGCAAAAAAAATGTTTTATTTGTGTGAACATTTCGATGCTACGCATAAATTAATGAAAGCACGGCGACACGGCTGGCAGGCACGACTAACGCGATATCGCTCTTTGCAGTCAGATAACTCAAGGCTCTAAAATGACTCAGAAATAGAAAAACAAGTTTTTTTTTTGAATTTTTTTTTGTTGATTTTCAAAAAATCCCATTTAGGATTAATCTGTGTCACCAGTAGATCACGTGGTTTGAAGGTATTACACGAATTCGTTAACACCCTGTATAATATGATAGTGTAATAGCCCCCATAGTACCTTACTGCGTGGCGGAGGTCTGTTGGCAGTCGCTCCGTGTATAATACTGGTATTCAGCCGCATCTGGTTAGACTGGAGTCTGACCCCAGCATAGTTGGGAAAGGCTAGGCAGATATAGCCTATGTTTTTAAGTGTTTAGGTACCATTTAAAACTCTAATATTATTAAATTAGTGTTCAGTTCTAGTGTTTCCACAATAAATAATAAGCATTCCAACGCAATAGTGTTAGACAATCCCACGGTCATTATTACTACGTGATTTAACTTCACAACTTATCCTATTAATCCTTACAAAACTTTGACACACTAAAACAACCCATTTTCAACCTTAATAGTTAGAAAATAAGCGTCACGCGAAACGAAAAATAAGTTGGTTTTTGAGTGATATATTTGGTAAAAAAGTGTTAGAGAATTTTGAACCTTAGAACCATAAAAATAAGGTTGAAGTTGAATGTGATAGAATTAAACCAGGAAAGTTTTTATGACACTGTAAATATGGTACTAAATGTAATTCGGACTGTGCTGGTAATCATAGTAATAAATATTCAATGACGTCACAGATGTCTGAATTTTAACTGGAGTTGTTTCTCTGCTTACCCCATAACATCGTAAAGGGAAGCAGTTACTTCTATATTCTTCAGCCATGAGTTTTTCTAAAACATACTCGGGTCTGCTCTAAGTCTTTAATTTAAAAATGTGTAATTTTGATATACAAGTTTAGTTTTAGTACACACTAAACCTGAAACTAGTTTGTTCAGAATCACTAGGAGAATCTATTGGCGTAGTTTTTATACCACGTTAAATCTTGCATTTTTATTTTCATAAATTTTAGTTTTGTTACAATGTGTTTCTACATATGCATAACAGTGGACGGGAAAAGACACCTTGAGGCTTGAGACGGTCCGCTCGGTCAGTTTCCGTGTATTAGACAACCCCTGCATAGCACATCTCAGGCATTTCACACTTTACTAGAGAACTTAACGCAACATAAACTAAAGTGTAACTTGGATATTTATTAAAAAAAATACATACTCCGGTAATTCTGATTAAAATCTTGTTAGGGTGTCTCGGTTTTTGTGTATACTTACTAAAAATAGTGTTGTATAGCTGCTGTACCGTAGGTATAGGAGAGGCGTTAGTCCACCTGTGGGCAACGATTGGCTAAGTTGGATGATTAACAAATAAACTTTTGTTTACGCACTGTTAGCTGATGACACGTCCTACGGTTACTCAGTGTCAGACCAGTAGGTATTTGTCATAATAAGGTCCCTTGCACTTGTGATCCTAACGGGACCCACACTGGAGGAGGTTGGTTTAGACTTTTATTAGTCTGTATGCAAGGACATGTGAGCTGCTGTTTCTCTCTCTCTCTCTCTGTTGTGAGTGATTGATATCGACAAATTAGGAGGTACCTATGAGGCTTACATAGAATAGAATAGAAATTTATTTGCGAGAAACAATGTAGGTACATAGGTCCTAAAATCATGCAGGTACAGATCACCATGTTTCGCCGCCACAGTGCTATGCAAATTAATATAAAATTGTAAATGACACAACAATTTAATCGTTCAGGGGTGATTCTATCATTACAGTTTTAGCTAATATCGGTATGTCAGGATTGCGAGCAAGGTAAACACAGTAAATAAAACCAACATAGACTCTCCACCACTGAGAGTACTTGTATTTGGGTTAATATTAGTAACATTAACTAGATCACAGTATATTACTTTACACAATTATTACAAGATCATAAAATAAGGACAAGCTAATCAGATATAAAAGGTCAGACTTCTTCAGCTGTTCAACACGGAATGCTCTCGCTTCGTCGAATGACCGCCGCCCTTATAACATCGGGTGCGTTCATCCATATCGACGACTACCTTCCTTTATCAACATTGCCCAGTGTTACCCACTAGCGATAACACGGCCCTCCTGCAAAACACACGTCCTCGTGTGTTGGTGGTTGGTGGTCGACGCACCATCAACCCCATCGTCAAGATTGTACATCAAGGCCTAACTTCAGTGACACCTTCGGACCTTAAACAGAAACAAATAATACAGTACACATCTCGGCCACACCTGATCTTTGACCTCGTCATTTTACTCATGTTCATGTCTATGACCAAAGTAAAATGAAGAGCATCCAAAGAATGTTTGAATCGATTAGAGCTTGCTATCCCATCGACGGCCAACAAGCTCATCACCCATGACTTAAACTAGTTGATATTCATTCAGTATCAACCTAGTTCTATATTCGTTTATAACTTCTCGTATCAAACTTACTTATTTACCAACATCTACACATTAGATTTCAACATTTTCACAATAAAATACTATCTCAGATGCCTAATAGATAGTTCTACTTTGGTTAAACATCAAATCATAGTTATTCAATAAATCATAATAGGTACATAAACACACAATCTCATCATACACAAATTCATAAAATCATTTAAATACATTTACAATATTTTTCAGGGCTAAATAATCCATTATAGTTTTTCACAAATTCATAATACACACTTAAAATATTTCTTGGTTAAATATTTCAACGATTCACAAAGCCATAATACATAAACACTTAAAATATTTCATTCGTAAAAATCTCATAATTATTCACAAAATCATAACATAATATTATCTCAATAATTTACAAACTCATAGTACATTTAACACTTAAAATATTCCATGATTAAATATCTTAATTATTCACAATTCATTGTACCAGCATATAAACACTTCAAACTCATAGTACGTTAAACACTTAAAATATTTCAAGATTAAATATCTCATTATTCACAAACTCATAGTACATAACAACGATTAAAATAATTCACGATTCATTATCTCATTATTATTCAAAAAATCCTACATTCTTAAATATCTCAATTCTTCACAAAATCAGAAAACAAACATCCTAAATGTTTCATGGTTAAATATCTTATAATCATTATTCACAGTATCATAGTACATAATTATAAACACTTAAAATATTATCTCAATTATTCCAAAATCATAATACTTAAGTATCAACCTTTAAAACTTTTCAGGATCAAAATAATATCTCAATTATTCACAAACTCATATTACAAAACTGACATGATGTTGTAAACATAATATTTCTATAATGCGCTAATAATACAACCTTTTTACAACAATATAATACATATTATACACTTCTTTAACGAAAATAAGTCAAATTATTTCTTATTTAAAAATAAATTTGACAAATCAATCTTTAACGGAAGCCATCATAATACGTATCGTCAATAATATATACAATTTCCTGTTTTCGTCTACAAAAAATACATTTTAAACCATAAGTAATAATAACAAACTACTTTTTAATTTCAATCAACTATTTTGCACCATTCTACAACAAGAATTATAACAAAACCAATCAAAACAAATATCAATATTTTCAAAACTTTTTCAAAACATTAATTCAAAACAGAATCTCATTTTCACTGCATTTTCATTTATCAATTAATAGCATCACCCGCCTTGGATTTAGCCAACTCATTTGGCATCACCCGCCTGGGATCCTGCTTTATCAACATGGCATCACCCGCCTTGGATCTAGCCATATCATGGCATATCCCGCCTTGGTTCCAGCCCTATAACAATTGCTTCGCCACGTTAGAGTTTCAGTTTTCCCCAGGCGAAGCCTTTGGCCAACCCCGGCTGGCCAAACCGGGCGGTGCCAAAGATCAACCCTGGTTGCATCTCACCACAAACTCTAATACGACTTGCAATGTATTTTCCTACACGAATAAATACAGATGCCGTATTTATTTTCCACGAATAAATACAGATACCATCTTATTTATTTTATACTAATAAACACAGATATCATCTCATTTATTTTACACGGATAAATACAGATAACATCTCTTTTATTTTACATGAATAAGCAAAGATATCATTTAATATTTATTTTACACGAATAAATAACCTCTCATATTATATTTCCTTCCTCAAAATTCCTTCACACATAATAAAATGGTTGTGACTCACCGGATTTATCACATTTTCTCATTCTCACATTTCTCACCATTGTAATATCAGTCGACTAATCAAGTTTTTGTCAGTCCGTCTACAGGGGATTTTATTTAGCAAATAATTTACATGTGGGTATACAATCATAATGTGGACTGGTTTTTTTTCTTGTTCCACTTCTGATGTAAATGACACAACAATTTAATCGTTCAGGGGTGATTCTATCATTACAGTTTTAGCTAATATCGGTATGTCAGGATTGCGAGCAAGGTAAACACAGTAAATAAAACCAACATAGACTCTCCACCACTGAGAGTACTTGTATTTGGGTTAATATTAGTAACATTAACTAGATCACAGTATATTACTTTACACAATTATTACAAGATCATAAAATAAGGACAAGCTAATCAGATATAAAAGGTCAGACTTCTTCAGCTGTTCAACACGGAATTCTCTCGCTTCGTCGAATGACTGCCGCCCTTATAACATCGGGTGCGTTCATCCATATCGACGACTACCTTCCTTTGTCAACATTGCCCAGTGTTACCCACTAGCGATAACAAAATAATTAAAATTTTGTGAATTACCTTTATACTCGTATTATAGACTAGGAAATTTTAGATTTAATATTATATAAGACTGAATTAATTAAATTATAATGTTTTAAACATTATGCTAAGACACGACTTTGTAGCTGTTATTCTTTTTATTATATGATCTAAAAATCCGTGAATTGTGTAAAAACACCAGTCCAAGAGCTAATTACGTAAATCTTTGCTAAATTTTCTAAGAGGAAGTTCTCTGAGTGACCGTTCTCATAGCCACGAAACACTAAGCCTCGAAAAAACAATATAAGAAAAACAACATGCGCTAATTCCCACTTGTTTCCCGCAAGAATATACTCGTATAAGTGCAAAGAAATAGTTACACGTTTAGGCCCCATAATGCATTTTATTTGGACTTCAACATTAGTTTTTAACCTAAACAGTCTCTCTACAATATGCCTGAAACAACGTTACCTCTGATAACTTTCGCTTATCCGAAGCTGAACAAGAACAGAATAAGTAATTTAAGTCTATTAGACAAGCAAAGCAAAATACTGCTTTATTTTTCACCTTTAGCAAGTCCTTAGTAATTACAACCAGGCTCTCTAAAGGGGTACAAAGTTTTCGAAAAGTTTGTACTCAGTTGCTTTGTTAACTACCTAACAAGTAATGTTTTATCTATGTAGAACAGTGGTTCCCAAAGAAGTGACAGAAGCGACCCGTATAAAAAAATCAAAGTTTGGGTCCCACCCCGTGTCTAACATGAGAAAGAAACCGGCAAAATGCGAATCGGACGCGCACCTAGAGTTCTGTACCTTGGAAAGTTCTTATTTTTTTTTTTTGGAACCGCACATCTATATTTTTTTGTAAAACATTTTTGCTGATTTCTAAAAAACTGTGTTACTTTCAGACTTCGATATTTTTTTCCTGTAATGTTTACATAAATCTCTATCAACTTGATTTATTCTAGATTTTTCGCTTTGTAAACTTTGGAGATAAGGGGGGAATGGCATTTTACAGACATTTTCCATCATAAGTCAAAAACTATGCGGTGCAAATGAAAATATATGTTGTAATATGCAAATGAAGCTCTTTCATGCAATACCACTTGCAATATAGATGGACAAGTATTATTTAAAACTGTTCCAAATTTCATGTCGATAGCATAAGTAGTTTTTGAAATAAGCAGCTGTGACAGACATACGGACAGACGGCCGAAGTCGCACCATAAGAGCGGTTACGCACTGCATCCGATCCGAATCCGTGAAAATACGTTCTGAAGTAATCATACAACTATTTGTATGGTAGTTTACTCACTAGATCCGACTTCCGTCATTCGATTTCTCTCCGTCATCCGTGACTTTCCAATTCGGAAGAAATATTGACGGACCGAAGTAGTCGTAGTACTGTTTGTATGAACGCTTTCGCATTACCTCAGATTCAAATCGGACATAAGCCAAATATGGACCCTGAATTGCTTGGATTTGGATCAGAGATCGGATTAGTGCGTAAGCAATATCCGAATTCGGTCCGAGATTTATAGACTCTAGATTCTTATATTCACGAATTCGGATCGGGTACAGTGTGAAAAATAATATCCGAATTCGGTCCGAGTTTTTTGTATCCGTATTTTCACGGATCCGGATCGGATGCAGTGCGTAACCGCTCTAAGGGTTTCTTTTTTACTATATTGGTACGGAATCCTAAAAAAGCAGACACGGCCCGGTCCACGTGTTGCCACGTGTTGACCCAACAGTGGGTCACCCATACTTTGGGAAAGACTGACCTAAAAAGATGGGTGGGTGGGAAAATAGGCGAAGGAAGTGTTTCAAGTAGCGTAGGTAGTTTGTTTATTAATTTGCTTTAATTATAACGGTAAGGATACATGGCGACACATTACACTCGACACTCAGAGTCGACACCGAGTGTCGCAGTGTCTACATCGCCGTTACACTGAGTTGCGCATTAGCTCTGGTTATATTTCAGTGTCGCGATTGCATTGTGTCGAATGTCAGTGTCACCGTGTATCCTTACTGTAAGGTATGTCGTGGTGGCGCGGAGGTTTACAAACTTGTTTCTTAAGCCCTAGGTTATGGCTTCAAAACCTGGCAAATACTTAGTGGCTTTTTCAATGTTAGGCCTAATTTACACAGGGTAAGTAACTGACTCCAAACTCGAGACAAGTCAGTGCTGACCCGATACTTGCCTAGTGTAAATTGATCTCGACAGCGCTGTACTGTCTCCAAATCAATTTACACTAGGTAAGTATCGGGTCAGCACCAGGCCCGGGTCGACGGCGCGTTGTGTTCCACGCGCGCCTCAAAGAGATGTCAGCATTGTAGACGGGGCTCGCTAGGGCCAGTGCCTGCCAGGGTTGCGGAATTTGTTCGAAAGAGTTACCGCGGCCCTGGAACGCAAAGGGCATTAGAAGGAACACGGATGGGTTTTAGTCAGTAAGAGTCTGACTGTTGGCTCCGCCCAGAGCGGAAGGAGTCACATGATGAATTCCCATCCATAAAAAAGGGTCAGCACTAACTTGTCTCGAGTTCGGAGTCAATTACTTACCCTGTATAAATGAGGCCTTATATGTACTTTTGACACTACTGACTTATGGTGAAGGAAAATATTGAGAGGAATCCTGGATTTTATGGTATAGAAACGCCAACATGCATTGAGCTAGCGTGTTGATCAATGCTCGAGCGAACTTCAGTAGGCTGTATGCTGTAAACAGACCAATGTTGGAAAACATTAGGCTGATTAATACATATACTAGGGCTTAAATACAACTAATTGATCCTCATAATGTTCGACCGAATACTAGTCGTATTCGAAATATTTCATTTTTTTTTATTCTTTTCTGCCTAGCCTTTTTCTAACTATATTGGATTCAGCTACCAGTCATTTCTTTTATTTGTATTTTCATAAAAAACCTGGATTTGAAAGTTCACATTTTTTTATTAATTTGATTTTAGGTACTGTAAGTTTATTAAATGCGGCGAAATGAGTGTGTACTTATACACCTTTGCTCAATCCTGGAGGGAATACAGGCTGTTAGGTTATGAAGAATATTAAATTTTTCTTCCAAAAAGTAAGAAAGAAAGAAAGAAAGTTATTTATTCTGGACTCAAACAGACAGTTACAGAAAAAAAAAAAACAATATTTAATAAAAGAAAGTATAAAAATTTAAACTACCTGCACGAGCCAAAAAGGGCTCCAACATCAGAATAATGCTGCGACATTAAAAAAAAACAAAATTTCGCAACGCTGGTTTTCAGTTAGGACCATTGCGATGCTACAAAAAAAAATAGTTATCCACGTAAAACTATATTTACAAGCACCAAGAACATTAATCCTCAACGTAATCAACAACTCAGCCATCTTGCCTAAAAATCTGGCCTAGTTTCTAACAAAATCCGTATCAGATCTGAATCGACACTTTTTTTTAAGCCTTCAGATCCTTTTTAAAATGGTCACGTCTGGCTCGTCCCCTCCGTCAGATGTCCATTAGTGGATGACTCCGCTAAACGTTGCTGGCAAATCAACTGGAAACTGGGATGAAGATACCCTAAGGATATGACGGCCTGAAGCTATGGGGTCCATGATTTTTATGGGGTAAACATGTCTTTGAAATGTCGCGAGAGGTCTATGGGGGTCTTTAATGGGGTAACAGAAGTAGGGTTTATTAAGGTTCAATGCACAGTGACGATAACAGTTCAGTATCGTCGCACTCTCGTGCAATAGCTGTGTCCGCGACTCCGTTCGCGTGGAACGTAGCGATGCCCGGTATGTCGCTTTGTATCGATACACGATATATATCGTATGCCTTTGTATCGATACTGTGAATATCGTATCGAAATATCGTTTTGAATTAAAGAAAGTAAACATCTTATCTCAAATGTAGGTTTGCTTTTATAATAACTTAAAAAAAAAACACTCATATTAACAAATGACAAGACATTTGATTTCACTGGCGGAGGCATGGCAGCAAAATGAATCAAGTTCTAACTAAACACACGATAACACAGTTTAATAAGATTGTTAGTGACATTATTATAAAATCTAAATTAATATTAACATTACCATAGGTACCTATCCGCATCGTATTACAAAAGTTAAAGCCGCACCTACAAGCGTGGCGGCATTACAATGGAAGAATAAGTTTGTTTACATTTGTAAGCTTTGTTACTGTTACCCATCTTAATGTTTCATAAACCAAATATCACTGTAAGTACCTACTCAATGCAATACGATATTTTTGATGCGATATTCCGACGAAGCGATACGATACAGCCAAATATCACAGTGACGTGTATCGATACAAAATATCGATATATCGCATTCCGTTGTATCGATACACCAAACTATCGATACGTATCGGGCATCGCTACGTGGAAGTCGGGAACCATTATTGTGTCGCAAAATTAAACTTTGTTCTTGACAACTTCTAATTCTAATATCTCTTGATTGAGCGAACCGATTACGATGAAACAAAAACTAAATGTTATTCAGAGAAACGCACAATATTTGTCTATAAAATTCAATGGTATCGGCAATACTTTTTACGTGATACGTTCACAAACAGATAAACCGAAAGGGAATAATAAAAAATCGCTATTAAATAAATACCTAATTGATGTTGTGATATTGCAGAAAAAACTTCTATTAAAAGCCAAATGAGACAAATAAAAACAACAAACGACACATCATTAAGTATCAACTAAATCGAAATTATAATAATTACACCCAGAGAAAATGAGATTTCGAAATAGGTGATAAATAATCGCTGCCATTAAACTGACAAGATTATGACTCTAATAGACATTAGAGTATCTTGCCAACTAAAATTATCTCGTGTCCTTTAAATAACTTGGCTTTAAGCCTCATTAAAGAGAAATATCAGAATGCTAGGTGTCAAGGTTGGATGGACAGGTTACAAAATGAGGTGGCGATGGAAACATACGATATATTGTTTGGAACGTTTCCACTTGGATTATTTAATACCGATGAAAATGGTTTATAAGAATTCACACGGATAATTCGGGCCACATCAAGTTGTCTTCCTCCCCGGACAGCAACGCTCGAGGTCCGAGTTCCACTAGGGGTCGCCCTTAGTGCTGTTATTGCTAGTAGTCATGATGTTAGTGTGGTATAAGTAGTTAGCTTAGTTTAAGTATCTTACTTCCCCACCATTGACTGGAGACCCTTCAGGTCTGGCCAATAATTGCCCGTTTACGCAGAAATGGCCACGAGGACTATCTATAGCAGTCCAAAATAAATTTAAAAATTTATAAGAATTCATCAGCATCATCTCTCTGACCTTATCCCACACTAGGTGGGGTAGGTACAACATGTATTCCTGTTCCATTCTTCTCCATCAGTCGTCATATCAGTACTCACTTCTTTCTTACCCGTATCATCCTTCACACAATCCATCTATCTGTTATTTGGCCTACCTCTGCCTGTATATCCGTCCACCGTCATATTTAACACTCTTCTTGT
Organism: Amphipyra tragopoginis; assembly: GCA_905220435.1. Lineage (NCBI taxonomy): Eukaryota > Metazoa > Arthropoda > Insecta > Lepidoptera > Noctuidae > Amphipyra > Amphipyra tragopoginis. The sequence goes on from HG992017.1 coordinate 5,752,042, forward strand.
AACATGATTTGGTTTATTAAGAATTATCCCAATGAAATCTTTCAAGTAATTTTGATGCATCTTCTATTGTTTTAGCTTTCTGCGTTTCATTGCTGCGTGTACACCGTGTCAAAAAACAAGTGAATATAAGTTATTTAATTGTATCTCCAACAGAGGCTACACATTTACATATACAGACATTTTAACAAATATAGGGACAATGATTAGTGTGGTCATCATTCACGTATAGTCTAAGTACAATAAAGTTTGACAAGGATAATTCAATTGGAAAAAAAAAACTATACGAAACAAAAATCCTACCAAGCAAAACGGAAGTAACAAATAAAAAAAAAACACGAATAAAATAAAAATGAATGATAATTGTAAAAGACAGATTAATTGACCTTATTACATTCAATATATGTGGCTTGACCTTCATAAAGTTTTATTAAAATACTTTCTAAAAGCTATAGGTAAGGGAACGAGGTCCTGCGGGAAGCCTTAATAGCGTTGCAACTAGTTGGAAGGATGTGGTGAAAGTTGATATGAGGATGTATAAAACGGATCGAAATGTAGACGACTCCGAAAGTGAGCCTTTACAATATCAGAAACAAAGTTCTTAAATACAAAACCAATGATGAAATGGTAAACGTAACATTATCATTTCATCATTATCATCAGCTCATTACTGTCCCATTGCTAGACACAGGCCTCTTCTCAAAATGTGATGAATTTAGGCCTTAGTCCTTCCTCCACGGTGGCCCTGTGCAGGTTGGTGGACCACACACGCCATCAAGAACTGTTTGGCCCTCTCAGGTAGGCAAGTTTCCTCATGATGTTTTCTTCCACCTTTAACGCAAATGATAATCAAATTATTACTACTTCTGAGTTTTCGAATTCATGTGCGCACATGAATTCGAAAAGTCAGAAGTGCGAGCCGGGATCGAACTCAGACCTTCCAGCATAAAAGGCAAGCGTTTAGCCGCTAGGCTATCACCGCTTTTTGGACCCTAACAACAGGTTGGGAATACCCTATTACACAATTAGTAATTAAAACTAAGCTGACGACTTCAGAGCAATATTGCTGCAACAAAACTATTTTTATTGCTTCTATGTCGTGCTCACGACCTGTCGATCCAACAGTTCCATCGACACGATTTTAACTAAATTAAGTCAATCGTGAGACATTAAAACTAGAATTAATTGTTGATTTCGTTACATCATTATTTCAGATGATGTTGGGATCGCAAATCGGGTGGAATGTTTTGTTGTTCCTGTACGAATAATCATCATCAAAACCAGCTCGTAAACTTCCACTGCTGATCATGATATTTTTTTTTTTTTCTATTGCACGAGGAAAACCACTCGGGGACTATTTCTACGTAACCGAGCAGTTATTGGTGAGACCTGAAGGGTCTCCAGCCAATGGGGGGGGGGGGGGATGATAACATAATGTATTATACTATCAATATAGGTATATATAGTTTTTTGTATTGCCAATTTATATTTATTTTTCTACCTGACCACATTTATTTTTATATTATTTTGCGACATTATCTCTACTAAAATATAAACTAGCTGACCTGGCGAACTTCGTACCGTAATTTTTTTTTTTTTCGTCGCGATTTTTTAAGTTTTCTTTTATACAAACCTTGTCCTGACAATTATGAACACACACAAAAAAAAAACAATTTGATGCAGTTGTTCGGAAGTTATGCGCGTACATAAATTTCGGCGATTCATTTTTATTTATGCGAAAGTAACTCTGTCTATCTGTTACGCCTTCACGCCTAAACAGCTGAACCGATTTTGATGAAACTTGGTACAGAGCTAGTCTGTAATCCTATAAAGGCTACGTTTATCCCCAAAAACGTGGAATACGCGATAAACGACATCCACGCGGGCGATAAATAAACATTCATAGATTAGTTCTTGCAGAAGATTATTCTAAACCCTAGACACGTTTAAAACCCGAACTCATCACCGTATATTTCCACGAACCTCAATCTATCCACGTGTCCGTTATATCCAGACCCCCCACATCACTCCCTCGCTGTCTATATCTACGGGTGCCGTTGCTCTGATAGGTCCAGCTAAACTGGTGGCGTGTTCTCGTGAAAGATATTACCTGAATGCCGAGGAAGACGCCCTTAATGTCCTCCTAATGTAAGCGAACATGCTCAAGGACTGTTATGGATGTACAGGGTGCTCTTTTTGTGATTATTTGGGATTTGTGAATTATGGAAACAATATTGGGTAGAAAAATGTGGTCGGATTTCTAGGTTGGGCAAAATAGCTACTGATGAAAATAGCTCTCTTGTTGGGGTTACAGTGGGAGCCTAGTGTTTCGAATTGTACTGTGATTATCAGCACAATGCACATGGACAGATGGGATTATATATACTGATACATGCTTTCAAGTCTTGAGCATCGGCGCGAAGTTGCTAGTCTATCGGTTTTTATCGGATACATTTCGGAGAGTGTGCTTCAGATCTGCATGATCTAATTCCCCCCTTCCCTTTTTTCTATCAGACGGCCAGAAGCAGGAAAAGCGCTATCGGTTCATGGGTGATATACCAAAAAAGCCGAACGAAGCGCTTTGATTACACTTTCATTGTGAAAACCGCCAAACAGTGGAATGCACTGCCCGAGTGGGTGTTCCCCGACAGCTACAATTTGGGTGTCTACAAGTCACGAGTGAATCGGTTTCTCCTGGGCAAGCGTGCTCCATCGTAGACCGCATTATCGCTTAACATCAGACGAGATGGCGGTCAAACGCAGCCAGGCCTAGAAACAAATATAAACAAAAAAAATGTTGATGCCCGCGGCATCGTTCGAGCGGGATCTCGATAAAAAGTATCCTATGTCCTTCTCTCCAAGGTCTAATCTATCTCTGTAACAAATTTCATCAAAACCTGCTCAGCGGTTTAGGCGTGAAAGCGTAACAGACAGACTGACAGAGTTACTTTCGCATTAATAATAATTAAGTAGGAATTATTTCGATCTGTAAGAAATACACGGCATTCTATTATTTTTGTCGAGTTAATAAGTAGGTAGTTAGGTATATGTTTTTAAGCTTTCGCAATTTGTACTCTTTAAATACTGATTCGAGTCTAATCGCGTAGAATATTTTAAACGGCACAATATACCTTTTTTATCCCAACGTTTCGACCCTATTACACCGGCCGTGGTCACGGGTAGACTGAAGTGGCGAAGCAGTTGTCATGTTCCTGAAGCAACGCCAGTATCTTTATCTAGCCTCACTTGATCTTGATTTTTAATTATGTTATCTGTTACTTCGATATTCGACTTTTAAATATTATACGCGATTACCTAGACACGAGTCAGTATTTTTATAACAAGTAGTTGCTAGATAGAAATTTGGTCCTTTGAGGCGCGTAAGATTAAGGCAGTAACAATTTGTCGGATGCCGTGAAATGGAAATACCGGCTCGGTTTCCAATAGCCTTAGATCTGTATAGATGTCTTCTTGGTATGCGAGACTATGTCTTTGGAAACTGGGCTGTCTGTAGTCAATTGTAAGCCTGCCTGAATACGATACACAAAATGGTACCGGCAGCTTAGAACTGCATGACGTATATAACTACTGGCTATCTTGGTTAGTAGAGTTGCCAGCCGTCCTATTTTCCAAGGATATGTCCTGGTTTTTGTAGCGTCCTGGGATGTCCTGGATAGTTTTAAAGTAGCGTTCCTGGATTTTAAAAGCGTCCTGATAAGGTCATGTATTTTAAAATTCGTGTTTTCAACACTTATTAATACTTTCATTAAAAAATATGATTATTACGATTACTTGAATTTTATTTAATCTATTTTTACTACTTATTAATTGAACTCTATTACTGCGTCCTGTTTTAAACTGAATTGTTCTGGATTTTTCAACTTCAAATCCTAGTTTTTGACAACCCTAGGTTAGATGAACAGGTTTTGAATAATAATAATAATAAAAAAACAAAAATGTTTCTGACTCAGAAAATAGCTTTTCTTCAAAAAAACTGGGTCATTTGGGCTAGTGGTCGCAAATGCGGCTAAAGAGCGCAAAGCCCTAGGTTTAATTCTGGATGTTACTGTTTTTTTAAAAGGTTCGTTTCATTGTTAAACTGTGTCTGTCAGTGCATCTGTACCTAAAGCTGGCTTTCCACGGTGCGTGGTAGCGCGCACCGGGCTGTGCGTGGTATCATCCGTAAAATCACGCACCGTGGGAAGCCACATTATGAGGGTGCGTGAATCGAAGCTATTTTTTCATTCCAAAATACCAAGTGAAAGAGAACTCGCACCGCATCTTTGAAGTTACCGACTCGCAGCGGATATAGCGCACCGCTCCGCACGCGTCCGCGTTACCACGGACGAGTCTCTTCCCATGGTGCGTCGGTGCGAGCTCGTGCGTCGCGGTGCGCGATATCACGCACCGTGGGAAACAAGCATAAGAGTAACATGGGCGTCAATTCTTCATTTTTTATTAAATTGATGCCACTCTGTCGTAGGTTTCCTTAAATCACGGGTGCATTTACTGTCACAATTCTTCACTTACCCAAGCACGGGTAGATATACCTGGATCAACCATCTGCAGTATGTCATTCAAATATATTTGTTTTATGCGGGAATCGAACCGCCATTGCACTGCGCTAAATATGTCGTCAAACATGTCACAATAACACCCTGTATAAGAGAGAATGTGAAATAAACAATGCTAGGGTTGGAATTGCAACGTTATCTTAACATTAGAGTGTTGTTATATTGCAGGCCCTATGTTATTCTTTGTTGTGAAGTTGTTATAGCCCTGCTGGGCTAAACGTTTGCCTTCTATGCATGGGAGTCCGAGTTCGATCCCGGCCCTCTGACTTTTCGAGTTCATGTGCGGATCATAATTTGATTATCATAAAATCACGCCTATATTCCCCGGAGGGTTAGGCAGAGGTGTATAGAATACCCTCATTTCGCCGTTTTTAAAACCAAGTAATAGGGCCGAGCCTATTGCCATCAAACGGGCAGAAATTCAGACTTCGGGCTAGCGGGCGGCCCTTATTAAATTAACTGCTATACAAAGTAAATATCTATTACATTATTATAAAGATCCTTTTTGCCTGTATGGCCATTGGCCCGACTCAAAACGGTGTCTCGAGGTACTAGTGTGTCTGACAAAAAGCTATGTCTCCAGCTCCGGACACCGGCTACTTAGGCGCTGGGTAGACGGCAGTCACCGGCAGACTAGATAGACCGAGGCTGTCCGCCATTGAATCTAACGCGTTTACCTATACACGTTAAATCAGACGGGGCGGTCAGTTTAGTTCGCTCCGTGCCCTTCATTCTCTGTTTCCACGTCTGCCGTGTGCGTTGAGTTCGTGCCCGCACGCGAAAACGGGCAGAAGCGGTAATTTTTCTCCGCCGCACTAGTATCCCAGCCACTAAGTGGCCCGTATGCGGTCAACCTCAGGATTCGTAGCTAGCTCGCTGAAGTTATAGAATTACTTTGCACCTACTCCAATAACTTGGAACTAAAAAATAATATTTTATTTAACACTGTTCAAAAGATTCAGTGACTGTACAAAAATATTAGAAATGCACCTATTCAAAAGGTTTCTCTTTTGATAGTAAAAATCCAACGCTACGGAAAATGTAAATGACTATATTCACATGGAAAATATGTGAAAATGCTACAGCTTTTTATTAGAAACGGAAATCAAAAGGTTGGCCCGATCAGCCTGCAGACACACTGAGCGTATCTAGCGCGTCTCGTTACGTTACGCATTTACATCGCGCTGCATACAAATTCTGCTGCGCGGCCTCACCACGCGTATTATACGTCGGTACGCCGAGCTTATTAGGCCTTAGGCTTCTCCACATTCCCGCGCGAATCGCGCGCGAAGCCGCGAATCACCCGCGATCCATAAGTGTGGATCCGATTCGCATATTCTTCGCGGCTTTGCGTCGCGTTCGCGCCTCGTTCCCGAAAATTGTCGGTTTTTTGTCCCGCGACAAAGGGTTTGCCAGCCGCGAACTTGGCGCGAAAGCGACTAGGCTCCACATTCGCGCGCAGCTCAGTCGTGTCGAGTCGAGTGCAGCGAGCGGTTGTCTGTAATTTATATAGGGATACCTACAGAATATTACGTACAAGATAGTGAATTACGCACGTAAGCTTTGAAAATGGGCACAAATTGGTCTAACCAATTAGAACTAGCATTTTTAGATTGCTTTCAAGCAGAACCCGTAATTATAAATCGCTAATGCGCAAAGTAGCCCCGCTCCCGCAGCAGCAATATCGTCGGCCATGTTCGTTAAGTGCGCGAACTATACTGTGAACCTGGCGCGAACCTCTGCGAATGTGGAACTTGGTAATTTTGCCGTGGTTCGCGTCGCGAATGTAGAGAGGCCTTTAGAAGTCTTGCGCGTATCTTGCGTTCAATCGATGCGCAACGCCGCCGCGCCGGTACGGCCGTCATACGTCGCGTCATATTCGGCGTATCTTCAGCGGCTATAGTCGTGTCGCGTATCTTGCAGTATGCGGTGATACGGTAAGTGTGTTTTGGCCCTAGTAAGCGTGAAAACACACCTGCAGGATCAGAAAGAATTAAGATTTTCGCGTTTTTGAAAATTTAATCCCTCGGCTGCATATCGCACGATATGCCAGAAGCATAACATAATCAGCCGATTACTGTCCTAATGCCGGGCACGAGCCTCTCTTAGAATGAGATGGATTTAGGCTTTAGTCCAACACGCTGGCCTGGTGCGGGTTGACGGACTACACACACCATCAAAAACTTTTTGTAGTTTTCTCAGGTGGGTACGTTCCTCACGATGTTTTCCTTCACCGTTAACGCAAGTGACAAACTAATTCTGATCCGCACATGAATTCTAAAAGTCAGAGGTGAGGGCCGGGATCGAATTTTGACCCTTCTCCAAGAACGGCATCCGTTCAACTGCTATGACTGCTTTTAGTTACCAACTATCAAGTATCAACGACCTGCTAAAGCCCGGAACCTTTGGGTAAGCAGACGACAGCACTGTGGTAGAGAGCTACGTAGCCAATGCACGGACCAGTGGACCACAAATCCAGTCTCTGAGAGAGGCCATGGTCGAGCGCTTGAATTTGTCCCTTAAGACAGTCTCCGATTGGGGCGATGCCAACCTGGTCAAGTTCAATGCATCAAAGACCCAGGCGTGTCTGTTCTCTGCCAAAAGGAGGCCATTCCAGCTGGCTCCTACTTTTCTAGATGTGTCTATACCGATAACTGACCATCTTGAGCTCTTGGGCGTTACTCTGACGTCAACCCTCAACTTTGGCTCCTATATTGAGTCCAAAGCTCAATTGGCTGCTAAAAAGCTGGGTGTCCTCTCGAAGGTGCGGCGGTACTTCACATCGGAACAGTTGCTTCAACTGTATAAAGCACAGGTTCGTTCGTGTATGGAGTACTGCTCGCACCTTTGGGATTGGGATGGCTCAGCCAAATACCAGCTTGAGGCGTTGGAGTCTATTGAGAAGCGTGCCAAGAAGCTCATCAGCAACGACTCCCTTGTTCAGACCAAGCTCCAAAGTCTTGAGCATCGGCGCAAAGTTGCTAGTCTATCGGTTTTTTATCGGACACATTTCGGAGAGTGTACTTCAGATCTGCATGATCTAATTCACCCCTGCCCTTTTTTCTATCGGACAAAGCGCCATCGGTTTATGGTTGATATACCAAAAACCCGAACGAAGCGCTTTGATTCCACTTTCATTGTGAAAACCGCCGAACAGTGCAATGCGCTGCCCGAGTGGCTGTTCCCCGACAGCTACAATCTGGGTGCCTTCAGTGTCACGAGTGAATCGGTTTCTTCAGGGCAAGCGTGCTCCATCGTAGACCGCATCATCGCTTAACATCAGGCGAGATGGCGGCCAAACGCAGGCCTAGTAATAAAGAATTAAAAAAAAACTGTTCCAAATTATTGTTAAATAATTATATTTTAGCTAGCTAACTCATTCAGGAAATTATGAGCAGAAATAAGTTACAAGATAAGAGCTAACTAGGTTATCAAACCTTTTTTTGATAACCACACTCAAAAACACATCTTGTGTTCTCGGAAATACTATCCATTTTATTCAGTATGCCGCCTTTTTCAACCTTTCTACGTTGATATTTTTAGCGGCCAGAAAAAAATGGCGGACATCACCGTCACTTGTTTACATTTCGCAACACGTCACTGCGATAGGTTTCAAAAAGTTACCGGCAGCTACAGTTTTAAAAATCGCTAAACCGTTTCGCTGTTGTTTCACAAACGAGTACGTATACTCACGCTGTTTTGATTTGATGTGGTAGGTAGAAGTTGTAGTACAAAAGAATTGTTTTGGTGTGGAGAAAAGAGGTGTGGTGTTCCTCCAACCAAAGGGAGGATGCTCCAACCAGGCGGAGTCTTGTGCCTGGCGGGCTACTGCCTAGCAGTTGATGTTGGGAGGTTGTATATACAGGGTGTAAAAAGACCCATCACATAGCCGAAATCTACGCACTCTGTACATCAAACTAAATTACATTGACCAAAAATAATTGCTGGGATACGACTTTTATTTTTAGACATAAAAAAACGCTGTTTTTTGTAGCGCGCAATGTAATGCACGTAACTGTGCCTGTGTGTGTCGTGCAGCGGCTACACAGCTGAGCCAAGGTGGTCGTATGCGTTTGATATTCATTGCGTTTTTGTAACTTCAAATGCGTAATTTGTGAGAAAAAATTGAATATTTTGATATGGTTGTTTGGAGGAAAGTTTAGTATTAACACTTAGAATACGTTTTTGGAAAAAACTAAAAAAATGTATACTTTAACCTTCAATATCTCCAAAACCAATGATTTCCCAGGTATGGTCTAGTAGAAAAAATGATCCCAATGATGTGGGTAGAATATGTGGTTTTCGTTATCTTTAAGGGTCTTTTTACACCCGATATACTATCTGCGTATTAAATCTTGATATCGCGATGTAGGCTTGAATAGTTCGCATGTGGCGTGGTAGATGCCGCCACAATGGTTTCAGGGTAATTGAATTTGAGGAGCTCGTGGCTTGCAAGGTTAAACTGCTCTTGTCGCGGTCAGTCTTTGGATGGGTAACCATTCGACCATCGAGACCCCTCCATGCCTCGGAGAGCACGTTAAGCCGTCGGTCCTGGTGTCATACGAATATCTATGATAGTCGTTACGGGTAGTCAGAAGCCCAAAAGTGTGATAACTGGTCTAACCTTAGGATATCGGTATTGCCCAGTTAATGGCTTGTGGAGGTCTGATGGCAGTCGCTCCTTGTAAAATACTGGTATGCAGCCGCATCTGGTTAGACTAGAAGCTGATCAGGGTTAAAAATTATCAAGATAAATATGCCCCTTGATAATTATCGTGATAATTATCCGATAATTATCAAACAAATATAAGCCTAGCAATCCTTTTTTAACTGGTACATATCAACATTACTTACACATTTTACATTACAATCAAGGTAATCTTTTACATTTTTTTTCATAATTTCGTGACTAAAATCTTGGTTGGAAACCAAAATACGTGAAGTTAACCAACTACATACTAATAACTTAGTTAAACTTATGAGTGGAATATCATCCTCATCAACCTCAACTGCATTAACTGGATGGGGATTGTCTGCATCTGAGGAATTGAAATTCAAAATCCAACTTAAATCTGTGTTATTATTCTCAGTTTACTGAATGAAGTATTTTAAAAAAATCGTTGAATGCGATAAATTAACCAGTGGCAAATAAATGTTTTCGATTATACTTATCAAAGATAATTATCAAACTATATTTATCTTCAAAATTTATCATATTTATAATAATTATTTATCGTCAAAAGTGATAATTAACAATGATAATTATCACTTCGAACCCTGAAGCTGACCCTAACATACGAGTAGTTGGGAAAAGGCTAGGCAGAAGGAGGTAGTTGAATTTAAAGATTTATGAATTATTGATTTGATGGAGTGAGAAGACACGTTAGCCTGGATTCTAAATGCCTTGTTATTGATTTTGGTTACTCATTATACTGCTGTCGTTTACCTAGTCAAATAACTAATAGCCCACTTACGGCCGTTTATAATAATCTATGTAGGTATCGACAGTTTGGCCTTCCAAACATAGAAATTTGACATGAGCTCCATAGAGGTAATGTCTAGATACCTAAATATCATAAAAAATAAGTTCAAAAACTAAAACCCGACTACTGAAAAATTTATGAAACAAGAAAATATTATCATCGAATTTCATGTCAGTCAGATGTTCTTTTAGATTATTTCAAATATAGTTAGAAACTATATTTTAGGTACTTATTAGGTATAGAAACACAACAGGCAACATTAGGCCGAAAACAACAAAGAAACAGACCAAATAATAAATACCTAGTCTTAATATTTTCCTTTCTTTCTTTCCCCCACAAATACTAAGTTATCCAAACAATACTCCAGACAATAAACGTAGATGGAAACATAAGTATTGTCCAAACTAAAATATAATAACAGATACAAAGTGCTAAACAAGAAAGGCGCCGGCTATAGGCGCTTGTGGCCAATAAAGGGCTACGGATGGGTCCCGCATACGAGTAGCGAAGAACTAGAAGGGTTAAAAGAGGTGTGAGCGTACTTGATTGTTTCATTAATGTAGTACTACTGACAATAGTTGGTTGTAGGTATATATCTGCCTAGCCTTTTCCCAACTATGTTGGGGTCGGCTTCCAGTCGAACCGGATGCAGCTGAATATCAGTATTTTACATGGAGCGACTGCCTATCAGACCTCCACAACCCAGTAACTGGGTAATACGATACTCTTGGTAAGACTGGTTGTCAGACTTTCTGGCTTCTGACCAACAGTAACGACTGTCAAAGATCTACAAATGACAGCCGGGACCAACGGCTTTACGTGCTTTCCGAGGCACGGAGGAAACTCGCTATGGTAAATGGTCACCCATCCACAGACCAACCTCGGCAAGCGTGGCTTAACCCGGAAGATCGGTCTATGCGGCTGTAATTATTTAGCCACGAGCTCCTCGAGGTATGGTTACCATTTCAAAATTTGAAAAGTCCGGACAAAAAGCTGGACATTTGCCAAAAAGTCCGGACATTTCAAAAAAAGTCCAGACATTTTAGTCACAAAATGAAATAATTGATTGTTTTAAATTGAGATGAGACTGATTAACTAGTTGTATGTAGTTTAATAAAGATTGATGAAATACTCGTTTTAAGTAATTTAATGCGAAAATGAAACATTTTTTTTCCGTCCAAGTCAATAATCCGGACAAATTAAAAAGCCGGACAAAGTCCGGATGAAGGGCTGAAAGTCCGAACATGTCCGGATAAATCCGGACGGATGGTAACCCTAGTTTTAGGTCACTACCATTGTGGATTTTGGTTGGTTTATATCCTTTATTCATCATTACTTCTTATTAATTTCGTTTTACATACATATCAAAAAAATAATAAGCTATCGGTGGTAAGGGCTCTAGAGACAGCAAAAAACTAAAAATAAGAATGGTACCAAAAAAAAAATTACGTCTGAGAAAAAAAAACGTAAGTTTAATTTTGGCTTTTGACGTGTTGCCGTAGGGACTCGATGACGTCATGTAAAACTTTGGAGTATTTGTAATTAGATTCTTCTTTTATCAAAACACAGCTAGATGTAGTGGTTTTCAAGATAAATCCCAAAAAAAAATGTCTCGGATTGTGTAAAACCCATTTGACTTGGTAAACTTATTGCTACAGTCACCAAATGTTTGTAACAAGAAATTAAGCGTCAAGTGTATCGCAATATTTTTATGTACTCAAAATACAAACATACTGACCGATTTGTGAGAACCAAGGCTTGCAAATGCCGTAAAATAAACTTTAAAAAAAGTAAAAACCGACTTCAAAGAAATACTAAAAGGAGTAAAATAATTACCATAATATAAAATTAACAGTTTCAGAAGTCGGTGGCTTCTATTTGCTTCAGTGTAGAGTTGCACCGACTTCTGAAACTGTTAATTTTATATTATGGTAATTATTTTACTCCTTTTAGTATTTCTTTGAAGTCGGTTTTTACTTTTTTTAAAGTTTATTTTTTATTAAATACGTTTTAGTGTCATAATTTTAACCCCCTCCTTCATAACCCTTCTTTTTGGCTTTGACGCAGTCGGGCATAAAAAGTCCTTTCAAATGATACCTTACACGATATAATGAAAACATTCCAAGGGGGGGAGGGGAGGACACGCACCCCCTCCTCTTTTAAAGTAGTCAGTTCCGAACAACAAATATAAACAAAGTAATATTAGTAATTTGAGAATTTTGCTTTGATCCGATGAGGAGTTCCGTTCCATATCTCTGAAGTTCATGGTCTAATCATAACAAAATTTAAATGGGACCAATCGGGAAGTATACGCTTTCGAACAAAACAAAAATTTTTCAAATCGGTTCATAAATGACGGAGATATGAGGTAACACACATAAAAAATAAAAAAAAAAAATAAAAAAAAAAATACAGCCGAATTGAGAACCTCCTCCTTTTTGAAGTCGGTTAAAAATATGTACTATATCGTGTATAAGGCCTGATACACTGGCCTCCCAAAGTAATGCGTGTGTGGTGTAGAACCAGTAATACACTAGCTTGGGACGAAAGTATGGGGTGTCTCATGTGTATACACTCGGTATTTAGCGTGGAGACATGTATTTGACCATTCAGATAAAGTTAAGTTATCGCATTAGGATAGATAACCCAGTTTGAGCAACATAATAGCCACAGTATGCTGTTTTTATCGCATAGTTTTTTTTAAACACAATTTCAATAATTTCCAAGCTCTTACCACATCTAGTCCACCTAACTCCCTAACAATACGAGTGAGGTTGTTATTAAAAAGCCCAGAACAATCAGAGTGCGGCCCAGTTCGCTCATTTTATCCACGTATCCAATTACGTGGCGCGAACTGAACGCCTGTTGTACTTATATTGAGTACAGGGTTTTGCAGGTATAGCAGAATAAAGCTTTAGGTATTACAAAATAACTTTAGATACGGAATCGAGTGGTTTGAAGAGTTTAGTTCCACGGATGCTTCTGTCTTCGCTGATGTTTTTTTTCATATCTTAATAGGCCTGCATTTGACCTTCATCTCTCCTTATGTTAAGGTGCGGTCTACGATGGTGCACGCTTGCCCAGAAGAAACCGATTCACTCGTGACTTGAAGACGGGGAATGCTGTCGGGGAACACCCACTCGGGCAGCGCATCCGAATGTTTTTTTTTTTAGTATGCCCCACAAAATCTCACACACACAAACGTCCAGACCCGAAACAACTATCTGTAGTCCATGTAAAATTTTGTTCCGTGCGGGAATCGAATCCACGACCCGTAGCGCAGAAGTCAATCGCTCAGGCACTGCACCAAACTGTCGTTTAGCGGTTTTCATATTAAAAGTGGAATTAAAGCGCTTCGTTCGGGTTATTGGTAGATATATCAACCATGAACCGATGGCGATTTTTCGTGTTTCTGGCCGTTCGATAAAAAAAGGGCAGGGTGGAATTAGATCATGCAGATCTGAAGCAAACTCTTCGTTAATCAATTATTAATTAATTAATGGATTATTTATTATATCTTTTTCTATTCCTCTTCTTCTTATCTTTAATTATTGTAATTGGTCTTAGACCGGTAAAATAAAGTAAATAAATTCCAACTTTTTGCTCGACTAGAATATCGAACCTAAGCTCACCTCACGCCCCACAATCGTTTCTAAATTAATGTTGTAAAGGAAATAAAATTACGCAGAGATACCTTTTTTCTTTCAGACTTTTTAATCTACCTAGTCTGCGAGAGAAAGTACAATAATGAAAATTGCTAACTGCTAGTCTGCCTCGGGTAGTGTTCAAATATATGTTTTTGGTCTAACTGAAAGAATAATATTACTTATAGCTGCCATTGTTTATCGAACGAGAATTTTACAGTTATTTTTATCAAAATTACTAAGAGCACTTGTCCACCGTCGCCGTCACTGAGCAACGAGATTATTTCGGACCAAGTTCGGAACGACCAACGCGACCGATCTCGGTGGTTCCCAACATAAGACAAAAACCAGTGCACCGGCGCCGTCAATCTCGGATGTAATGGACAAGAGCAGACGCATTTTGTATTGCCGGCATTTCGGTCCGTCACGATCTCGGCGGAGTTCTAGCGGTAGTGTCGAACTACTCACAATCTCGGTGGCCGAGATGACGGCGCTCGGATGACGGACGTGCGGTGGACACGCAGCCATAGTAATGTATGTATGACTTCGGCAACGTCATCTCGTTCTCGGTGACGGCGGCGGTTGACAAACAGCCTTATTTTGATGTGAAATTCTCTTCTTCCTTTGTTTTTTGCTTTTCTTACATCTTTCTGTATTCTGAGGTTACATCAATACTATTCTAATCTTTCCGTCTAGCCTTTTCCCAACTATGTTGGGGTTAGCCTCCAGTGTAATTAAAGGACCTACTCCCTAAGTCCGTCAACGAAGTTGGCCCGAAACGTAGGAGTGAACAAAACAAGTGTCAAGTTCAACTTTTCGGAAAGGCAAAAACACATCGGTAGTAGGGACAACTATCAAATCGTGTTGTCATTCATTCTTAGTTTGGGCCCCGAAATAATCATATGTCCGTAGATGATAGGGAGTAGGAAACGCTCGGAACTAAGGCCGAAACCACGGACTTCGTGCTTAGGGAGGAGACCCCCAGATGCGGCTGAATACCAGCATTTTACACGGAGCGACTGCCGTCAAACCTCTGTAGCCCAGGTACTGGGCAATGCCAGATCCTAAGGTTAGACTGGTTGTCAGACTTTCGAGCTTCTGACTACTCGTAACGATTGTCACAGGTATTCGTATGACACCCAGGACCGACGGCTTAACGTATTCTCTGAGGCACAGATGGGTCTCGATGTGAACGTATGCACTACCAAAGGGTCAACTGCAATAATGATGAATGTCCAAAGTTTATTTAATTCTAAGTAAGTATGCCATTCGGACACTTGATAATTATATCATCTGCCTAGCCTTTTCCCAACTATGTTGGGGTCGGCTTCCAGTCGAACCGGATGCAGCTGAATATCAGTATTTTACATGGAGCGACTGCCTATCAGACCTCCACAACCCAGTAACTGGGTAATACGATACTCTTGGTAAGACTGGTTGTCAGACTTTCTGGCTTCTGACCAACAGTAACGACTGTCAAAGATCTACAAATGACAGCCGGGACCAACGGCTTTACGTGCTTTCCGAGGCACGGAGGAAACTCGCTATGGTAAATGGTCACCCATCCACAGACCAACCTCGGCAAGCGTGGCTTAACCCGAAAGATTGGTCTATGCGGCTGTAATTATTTAGCCACGAGCTCCTCCACGAGGACACTTGATAATTATATGCAGTTCGTAATCTCGTTTACAAACTCAACAATATCTGTTAAGGTTCATTTACACGGGCATAGTTTCTCGAAGCGAGTCTCATGCTATCTCTGTTTTCATGGTAGAAAAAGACAACGACAGAACGAGTCTCGCTTCGAGAAACTATCCTCGTGTAAATTGGCCTTTACAGTCCCGAGATAAATACGTTTTTAAAAATCGTATGCACGGCTAGAACGCTCAGCGTCATAAGTGTTCATCTTTAAATCTGAGTTTTCTTTCACCATTTATAAACTTAAACAGAAATATCTTAAAACAAAGTAAAAAGGACATTTAGCATTATTGCAGTGGATGCTTTTTCTAATATTTGACAGATATTTCAATTGAGTTTTTTGTTATTTGAAATACACTCAAATATTCTTCCATATAACATAACGACTATTCGCAAACAGTCAACAAAATATTTTCCTAAATAAACTAGCTAGTTTCTAAATTAAAATACCTACATTTTTTATAGTTAGTTGCGTGAAAACTTTATGGTATTGCATTTGAACATTTTTTCCGTGTATTTTTAATCTAGAAATTCCGTATTTTATATCGAAATTCAACAAATTGAGAGATGTGTTGTTTCATGTATTGAAATTAGTTTTTAGCTCGGCACTGAAATAATACTTTGATAATTATATACAAGGTTAGTCGGAAAGGGGGTACTAATCCGCAGACCACTTAAAGTATCACTGATGACGATTTAAAAGCAAGTGTTAAAATTTCAAAATTCGATAATTTTTATTTCCATTAAAAATTAATTTTATTTTAGTTTTTTCAAAAATTCTTCGTCCCTACTTCAGTTACGAATTCAGAAAATGGAGCTTCTAATTCGTGACCCCAAATATGACCTACAATGTAAACACAGCTGATCATAACTGAGGATAGATAGATTTTAGCGTATTTTTTTTGTAATTTTTAAACAGCTATTTCTCATAACCTATTGACTTTTGGGGAAAGTTGTAGAACAAAAGTTACTCACTATTATGGGTACTTTAACACCCTTTCGGATTAGTACCCCCTTTCTGACTAACCTTGTATGTATAGACGCCAGCACATAAAGCTACTACAATCTGTCAAATTTCTTTAATAGATTTTCATTTTTAACGCAAAAGTTTAAAGGTTTAAGGTTGATTGGGAAAATCTGACAGTTTCCGGTAGTTTCTGTCGTCTGTGCATCAAAATAGTATTTTGGTTATGGAGTATTATTTTCTTATCATCTATATTTCGGGGAGGGGCTCATGGCTGTAACAACCGCGCGAAACATGCGATTTGCAAGGTTAAGCTGCGCTTGGCGCGGTCAATCTATGGATGGGTGACTGTTCGTTACACATCGAGACCCCTCCATAAGTTTAAGTACAAATTATTTTTTTTGTTTTTGTTGCCTAAATTTTTTTTCAGGACTTTGGCGACCTGTTGGTTCTTTCTTGTGGTAATACTTTTACGCAGCTAGAAAACATGTGTTCAATAAGAAAAAACATTTACTGCAAAGGCTTTTTTGGTATGGCAAAAATTTTACTCAAGTTTTTACTACTACACGTTTTGAAATGACCTTGCCCACGCCCCTATTCGATTTGATCCATACTTCCAGGGACACCCTGTGTATACTACATCTTTCTTTCATTCTGACTGTACACATCTAGCGAAGCTCTTCAAACCTAAACGATGAGGAATACGCTATCTCCAATATCTTAATTTAGATCCTAGATTTATACGAAATTTATGTTGTATGGAATTGTATTACCTATTCATTTGATGTGTTCACTATCTTGATAGGTTATTTTCTGTTCTGTCGCCTGTGACTTATATTTAGCTTGAAATAAAGATCGTTTTTATTGGCAACTTGGTCTTTATTATCTGATAACCTTCGATGACTAGTTTACTGTTATGGGAGCCCAATTTTCTCTTTGAACTACACTGATTCGTTTAGCGGATTTGTGATATTTTTTCTTTTTACTCACGGAATTTCGTCAATAGTTTGGCAGGCAGAAACTATAGAATACCATATGCTACGATCCTTACATAATCCTTCCGCTTCGTCCACGTTCATACATCTTGTCATGCACGCACGTCGGTTGAGAGTACAACGCACGTGTCCTTTTTGAAGAATATCATCAATAAATAACATCAATGTATGTCGTTGTAGGGCGTCCATCTATGAGAACGACATCTACTGAATATTTTCTTTATACATTTTTTTAAGAAACAAGAAGTTGCCGATTACTAGGTCTTTAGCTACGTGAAGCTCTGTTCGAATCCGTTTTTTTATGACCCAGTAGGTACTACCCCTCTGCTGGGAAAAGACACGTTTTTTTTAAGGATATCTAATCATCAAATGACTTCTTCCGCTCTGGGCGGAGCGGAAGGGAGCGTCAGACTCTTACTGACTAAAACCCATCTGTATTCTCTTTCGAACTAATTCTGCAACCCTGGCAGGCACTGGCCCTGGGCGTCCCCGTCTACTATGCTCACATCTCTTTAAAGCGCGCGTGGAACACAACGCGCCGTCGACCCGGGCCTGGTTCTGATCGGACGGCGAGCCACCCAAAGCTCGCCTTCCGCAGGCTCGCTCCTACGGTGGCCGGGATTCGGTCTGCGACTCCCAACGCCCGGGCGACTTCTTCTGTTGCGGCGGCTGGGGCGTGAGGTTTGTCTCTCCTGGCAAAGACACCCTAGCTTTCTTATAATTCTTACATACCCTTCTCTTCTCATCTAGTCATACACGCACGCCGCGCCGGTTGAGAATACTACGCACCTGTCGTTATTGAAGAACATCACCAATAACATGTATGTCCTTCTAGGGCGTCTGTCCATGACTATTTAAGTATAAGTTCATTTTTAGGAAAAGAAGGAACCGATTGATAGGTGTTAAGCTCCACAAAGCTGCGTTCGAAACCGCTTTTTATGGGCAAAGGCATCCCATGCTTTCTTTCAATTATTCCGGTACTTTAAAATTTCTCGCCAATGATTTTAATTGTATTCCTGCTTATCCCACCATCTCTTTTCGTATCTGTTAAATGGTGAAAATCCGAAACATGCAACTGAATAAAATAAAACAAGAAACAAAATGTCGTTTATTAAGTTCTAGTCAAAATTCAACACAACCACCTCCTGTAAATTCACGTAACTATTTCAGTACCAACCTTAATTGCGAGTACTTAACTACAGTAACATCTAAACAACGTCAAAAACGGTAAAATGATTAGACAATTTGGGGAGCTGTAAATAACTCGAGTTCCAACACTGTGGGACACCGTCGCAGGCCATAGAAACAAGGAGGTATGACAAAACTTATCACGTATCGCGTTTGTATGCTCAAAATGTTCATACTACAGAACAAAACATAGCTATAATAAAATAACGTTAAAAAAAGTAAAAACCGACTTCAAAAAAAACTAAAAAAGTGTAAAATAATTACCATATTATAAAACTAACAGTTTCAGACGTCGGTGCAATTTTACACTGAACATAATTGAAGGCACCGACTTCTGAAACTGTTGTTTTATAATATGGTAATTATTTTACTCTGTTTTAGTTCATTTTGAAGTAGGCTTTTACTTTTTTTTTAATTTATTTTATTTTTCGATTTTTAGTGGCATTAACAGTACACAAATATGCAATTACAGCAATCTCGGGTAATTGGCTGTTATTCATTGAAGAGTTCCATTGTCAATCTCCGAGGGTCTTCATCAGATCTTCACCAAATTTAAATGGAACCATTTCGAAAGAATATCTTTCAAACAACAAAATAATTTTGCAAATCCGTCTATAAACGACGGAGTTATGCCCGAACATACATAAAAATAATTACATCATCCACATAGCAGTATTCAAAAAAATGCTCACAAAATAAAAAGTACTGAACCAAATTGGATGAAATTTTTATGGGACTAAATGGCAAGTATACTGCATCGAAAAAAAAAGAATCACGCTAATCGGACTAAAAACCTCTGAGTAATCGGTGTACACACATAAAAAAAAAAACGACCGAATTGAGAACCTCCTCCTTTTTTTGAAGTCGGTTAAAAATCAGAGATGCTACGGGTAAACCGCCGTAAGCTTAGCCCTCCCTATAACCTGCGGTATGCGGGGAGGGAACGAGTAGCCAACCGTTTGTTGGCCGCTAACAGCGGTACACAACTGTGAATTATTCCCCTCTCGCGTCCCTCAGACCATTGGGAAGGCCAAGCTCACGGCAGTTTACCTATTTAATTGCGCATCAACTGCCACTACGTTTAATTCCGAGTTTTCGCAATTTCCCGTAAATAAAGATTACGCGTACTGTGTACGTATTTACGCTGTAGTACTGCGTAGTTACTTTATAACAGACAGACAGACAGACACACATTCAACCTTAAACCATCTGGGGGCACGGCAGTGCCCCGCCAAGTCTCGAGCAAAGCGGGCACGGCCGTACCATCTTTTCTCGAAGCCATTCGCGGCCCTTTCACCCCCCCTACATCTTCGCTGTGGACAAAGCTAGCAGTTTGAACTTTCGGTAACCAAGAGTAATCATTATAACTAGCTAAACTTCCAAATTACATCATATTTGAACTTATAGTTTACGAGTTATCATCGATCAAAGTTACATCATTTTGTCACTCACTGACTCACTGACTCACTGACTGACCGATCATCAAAATTCTAAGATACTTCTAGCAGGCCTAGAACCTTGAAATTTGGCATCAAGATAGATTATTAGGCACATATAAAGGAAAAATTATAAAAACATAAAAAAATAGTTAATTATAGAAAACAATTTTATATTTGCCATTTTGCCAGGAACATGGTGTATGAATTTCGACTGCATTGTTAACTTTGTTCTTTATTTACGTACAAAAAATATTGAATTGGTGAAGATTATTTATAAATTGTTATTTATTTAGGGCAAAATCTGAGAAATGAGATTCCATACCATCACGCCTGTATTCTCCGAAGGGTAGGACAGAGGTGTATACTAAGTATGTAACTATATGAACCCATTTATTACTGTATCTAGATAACATTCATAGGCTAATTTAAATTGTTTAAAGTTTTAATATCTCACAAGTTTTCCCTCCAGAGGGCGGGGGCGGTCAAAATCAAAATCCAAGATGGCGGCTGTGAAATTTTACAAAATATGCGTCATGGGTGTCGTTTCCATGGTTTTCCGGGGTGCTGATGCCAAAAATGAGGTCAAAGTCAAAATCCAAGATGGCGACTGTGAAATTTTACAAAATATGCGTCATGGGTGTCGTGTCCATGGTTTTCGGGGGTGCTGATGACGAAAAAGAGGTCGAAGTCAAAATCCAAGATGGCGCTGTGATATTTTACAAAATATGCTTCATGGGTGTCGTGTCCATAGTTTTCGGTGGAGCTGATGACGAAAATGAGGTCAACGTCAAAATCCAAGATGGCGACTGAAATTTTACAAGATATGCGTCATGGGTGTCGTTCGTGTCCATGGTTTTCGGGGACGCTGATGACAAAAATGAGGTCAACGTCAAAATCCAAGATGGTGGCTGTGAAATTTTACAAGATATGCGTCATGGGTGTCGTGTCCATGGTTTTCGGGAGGGCTGATGACGAAAATGAGGTCAACGTCAAAATCCAAGATGGCGGCTGTGAAATTTTCAAGATATGCGTCATGGGTGTCGTGTCCATGGTTTTCGGGGGCGCTGATGACGAAAATGAGGTCGAAGTCAAAATCCAAGATGGCGGCTGCGAAATTTTACAAGATATGCATCATGGATGTCGTGTCCATGGTTTTCGGGGGTACTGATGACGAAAATGAGGTCGAAGTCAAAATCCAAAATGGCGGCTGTGAAATTTTACAAGACATGCGTCATTAATGTCGTGTCCGAGGTTTTCGAGGGTGCTGATGACGAAAATGAGGTCGAAGTCAAAATCCAAGATGGCGGTTGTAAAATTTTACAAAATATGCGTCTTGGATATCGTGTCCATTGTTTTCGGGGATGCTGATGATGAAAAGGATGTCGAAGTCAAAATCCAAGATGGCGCTGTGATACTTTACAAAATACGCGTCATGGGTGTCGTGTCCACATACGAAATTCGTATGATAGCGCCATCTATCTATGAAAAAAAACACTTAGAAACTAAAAAAATATAATAACGTAAATTTATATTCGGCGAAAGGAAGTTTATGGATATCCGAATCAGCTAGTTATTAGTTACTTAAATAGTTAGTTATTAAATATACTAATTTAATACCTAAATAGTTTGTTGTATATTTTGTTTGTTAGTTAGTTATAAAAACAAAAGAGATAAAGACAGAGAATAGGCTCTAAGCAAAGCAGCAGTTGATGAACAAGACATTATTATGTCACCCAAAAAGAAAAGAAAGAGACCCACCTACAAAAAATAAATGAGATCCCACCAAAAACATTAAATGTAAAAAATGCCAAGTCTCTATATGCAATCTTTCCACCGTAAAAAGTTTTAAGATCTCATAGAAGCCAAGTCCTATTCAATTTATTTTGTAGTTAGTTATCTATCTAGTGACTGTATTAATAGTTTTATTTCTATTATAATTATAGTGACTTGGCAATGAGCACAAGAAGAAACAAATATATTTGGAGGAGGTGAAAGTAACGCATAACGCACGCGTAATGTTTAATATCACAGGATTAGTTAAGTTCTTTAGATTTGACCATTAAACATAGGTACCTATAGATCATAATTGTCATGTTCTTATCAAATAAACTCAGGTTTTCTTAAATATGTATTGACGCACGTAGTCGATGGTGACCATAACTACTCATTGGCCGTAAAATCACGTCTGCATATCATAAATCACACATCAGCATAACAACTAATGTAATCATAGTACTCATAGATATCAATTCGTCAATAACAGTCGCACATAATTCCACACAGCAAGCAGCTTTTAATTTGTGCTCATTGCCAAGTCACTATAATTATAATAGAAATAAAACTATTAATACAGTCACTAGATAGATAACTAACTACAAAATAAATTGAATAGGACTTGGCTTCTATGAGATCTTAAAACTTTTTACGGTGGAAAGATTGTATATAGAGACTTGGCATTTTTTACATTTAATGTTTTTGGTGGGATAGATTATACTATAACTAGCGACCCGCCTCTACTTCGTACGGACTAATCATTTGCTTGCGGTTTTTTCGTCAGTTTTTTTCAAATATTTGTTTTTTTTATTGTCTTGACAATAAACATGATAGCTTATCTAATACAAACAACTCGTTAATAAATAAATAACCTTTCCAGAGAATTAATCTATCTAACCGTGAAAACCGAAACAAAATCCGTTCAGAATATATTTAGAAAATCACGCTAAGATAGACAGACGAGGCGGAGGACTTAGTTTTATAATATGTAGTGTCGATAAATATCAAAGAAAAGATGACTCCTCTCTTAAATTAAGTTATCAGGCGTTACTTTGCAGAAATCCATGCCATACAAATATGCAAATACAATATCTAGCTTTAATTCCGCTGAACAAAACATGCTTTGTTTAGCGGAATTAAATCTAGATGTTGTATTTGAATATTTGACTCCTCACTTACGATTGTTGCCATAAAAATTGACTTAGGAACTGTCAGGCGCGTGGGCTAGTGCTTCCTTCAATGCGCTAATAAAATTTGCCAACTTTGGTAATTATGGCAATATTCCCGACAGCTGTAAGAGGTCCATTCCCAAAAAACGTGATAGAAAGAATTCAATTCAATTCAAATACTTTATTTGCTAGAACATGGTACGTACAATGGTCTTACAAGGTTATCGATTCCGACATATTCTGCCACATGCGGCGTGCAAATATATATAAATTCAGGACCTAACAATTAAATTACATACCTAGATAAACACACACAGTTTTATATAATTGCAAAAATGTTATTTTATACAGTTGTCGTCCATAAATTGTTTAACACTATAATACGTTTTGTTTAATAATATATTATGTAACTGTTTTTTAAACAATGTAAGGCGTTGTTGAGCAAGGCTTTGAGGAAGATGATTAAATATTTTAATACACATACAGTACACGTTTCTTTTGTATATTTCTAAATGTATTGGGGGCATGCGTAATCTGTTTTTGTGTCTGGATCGGCTATTCACATTATCACTAAATTTTTCAAAGAAATGGGGATACTTCCTTACAAATAAACAGATTTCGAATATATATAGACAGGGTAATGGTAAGATTTGTAGTTTTTTCTACATGAGGTTTCCAGCTACAAAGTTTATCTACTGTTATACCCAAGAATACACATTCATTGACAGTAGTTAGGTCTTGGCTTTTGTATTGTATATCGAGTTTTGTAGTGTGTGAATTGAATGTCTGAAAGTTTATGATGTTTGTTTTTGTCATATTTATTTTTAGGTTATTATGTTCCAGCCAGCTGATGGCGTGATCTAAACTGCTTGAAATTTCGTTTTCTAAATTTTCTTTACTGTGATCTTTAATTATTAATGTTGTGTCGTCAGCAAACAATATACAGTCTTTTTTAATTGCGTCAGGAAAATCGTTAATGTATATGAGGAATAAGAGCAGTGCTAAAATGCTTCCCTGAGGAGTGCCTACGGGATTATTTTGCTTAAAATGAGACCTAAAACTTTTTTGTTCACGCTGACTAGTTCTTACTATCTCAACACATTGTTGTCTTTCCTCTAAATAACTTTTTATCCAGCAGTTAGCGTTACCACGTATTCCGTATGATGAAAGTTTAGATAAAAGCTTTTCATGACAGACAAAGTCAAAGAAGGATAATTAATATCCAAAAACAACACATCCCCCTCTCTTCTATGATCTCATCCCACCGTATTTAATTAAACCCCCTGTATAGTTTACAGAGAGCCTATAAAACTATATAGCTTTGTCGCCCGGAGGTGTTCGTTGTCACAAATACCTTCTACCTGTTACCATAGCGAGAATAGGCCCTTGAGCGTTCACGAAAATTAAGATTTGAAGGCCCTTTGATACTACGTAAGGTACTAGAGTTTCTTCTGTAATTTAGGTAGACAGGTACCCTTACACAACACTATTTTAGTATACACAAAAACTGAGACACCCCAACAAGATTTTAATCAGAATCACCGGAGTATGTATTTTTTTTTAAATAAATCTCCAAGTTACACCTTAGTTTATGTTTATTTATTTACTTAAGGATCCCTGACAAAGGACATACACAAAAAGATAATGGTAATAATTCGCTTAGATTATATAGCCAGTGTACTCCTTCAATTATGAGAAACCACAGCATGCAAAAATTATACAAAGCAATTAAAACTAATTATGTTATTGGCAAATAAGCAATAAAATTAGAGGTAAGATTTTCATCAGAACTGCCTGAATGTGTGTTTTTTTTTAATAAATCTCCAAGTTACACCTTAGTTTATGTTGCGTTAAGTTCCCTAGTTTAGCGTGAAATGCCTGAGATGTGCTATGCAGGGGTTGTCTAATGCACGGAAAGTTTCAAGTTGTCAGATCTTATCTGAAGCAGGTGTGAATGTATATGACTATGCCTATTTAATTATCAAAATCCCTCGCCTAATGATCGTACCCATATATTCCACAAAAGATTAATGAATGTTTACGACACAAGAATGCATGGGCTGAGCAAAATTCCATTCTATTTCATTCCAGAAATTCCATTCTTCGTACCCATAAACTCACGTGAGCATAACATGTAAAGCTAAAAATCGGTGTTCTTTACGTACAAACAAAATGAGCAATTTTATGTGAATACTAGGTTTTTACGCGAATTTACTCGAGTGTAAGAATTTTTTCAGTTTTTTTTTGAGATATGGGTAACTGGAACTTCGCAGAGTTTGGGCTGGGTTGGGAATAGGAAATGGGGTATTTGACTGAAAAAATCTAATTAGTCCGTCAGTTGGATTATCAATAAATATTTGACCCGTATTTTTTCTTTTGTTACGTAAACCAAAATTGACGAAGATACTACACTTTTAAAATTGGCAAAACTTCACAAGCAAGTACAATTTTTGCTTGCTTCTGACGTCACAAGCCCCCACTCTCGAGTTTTGATGCGTTTTATCTTTCCCAATATTCATAGATTTAAACAAAGAAAAAATAGGTGTCCATTATTTTTCAAAACTCTAACTGGCCGACTAATTAGATTTGCAATTTATTGATGCTGTCAACATGCCTATTCCAACAATTAATGACTGAACTGATATAGTAGATTACTTTTAGAGTAAGATCTAAGGTAGGAATTTAATTATTGTTTTTAGTGATCAAGAATTCTAGTCCATTCTTTGCATCCATAAACTAACTTGAATATAATACGTGAGAAAACCTGTCTTCTTATACGTACAAACACGACGTACAGTTTTATGTAGACGACTGTACTTATTTTGTTATACAGTTAAAAGTACTGACTCTGCCTTTATTTTTTCACGAATTCCGAGTTTTTCTCAAAGTAAAAGTTGTACAGAATGATGAACAGAGTTCACAATTTTTGGAAGTAAAACGACTAACCAGGAGCCCAATTCTACTAACAGAAACGTTTATCAATTGCAACTTAAAGGTTACAAGCTCATTAGAACCACCCGGCACCCGACCCGCACCGCCTCATCGCTCGGCGTCCACTCGTTGTCAGCAGGTGGTCCACGGGTGGACGCCGCGTTATCACTAGTAAACGTCGCGTGATCAACCAGTGGACCTCACGTAGTCAACGAGTGGAAATCGCGGGGCCCACGAATTTCCGAGTAGTCTGTCAGCAATTGGCACCAGGTCTACACGTGTTTTTGGCTATGTCAAATTTTACCAAAATTTGACATATATTTTTGAACTTCTCGATAAGTCTTTCTTTATTCATTTTGAAAGCAAAAACCATACGTCCGACATGTTAGAAAGAAGGGTTGAAAATGACGGGTGGGTGGGGAGCCGCACATCGCGGACGCATTGTACTCGCGTGAACCACTCGCGGGCCGCGCGCGGTCTTCCCGATGGCAGCGCGCGGTTCACTCAAGGCAAGCATGCGAGCAGCGAGTTGTCGCTGAGTGGTCAACTCGTCGTCCGCGCGTGGACGGCATACGCCCGAGGCGATCCGGTGACGTTACGGAGTTGATGTAGTGAGCGCACATCCATACATATTCATACAAAGAATACGAACCGCACGAGGCGAGGCGATGCGGGTCGGGTGCCGGGTGGGTCTAATGAGCTGTAACCTTAATCGTTTATTCAGAAATGTTCGGTTTTGTTTTTCTTGTCAAACAATTTGCTAGTTTTGTAAACGAAAACTGCCTGAATAAACGATTCGGTTGCAATTGATAAAAGTTTCTATTAATAGAATTGGGCTCCAGTTATGCTGTATTTTGAGTTAGACAAAACGCGTTTTGATTGATTTTGCAAGTGTCATTTGGCGAATTATTGTATTATGGATGGTCTTAAATGAACCCACCACGTTCTGGTCAAGTTTTTCGCTCAATGAGCGTTTCTGGTCTTAGAGCCTAACACATACCCCATATAAATGGTATTAAATTCTCGGCCTACCCTCGGCCAAGCCTTGCAATATACGAGAATATGGAAATTCCTTCCGAGCAATTTGGTCAAATCACCTCAAAATTACGAGGGGGGCCAAAGGTGACAATTTGTAACCTTGTCACACTGAAACCGTAATTCAGTTTATGTAGTATAATAAAATAAGTATATGGTCGTCTGCTTGCTTTATTACATGTAGGACAGAGATTTGGGCATGTCTGTCCTTTTTATGGGAGTTTTGACTATGTACTTCTTCTTCTCTCGTGTCATTACGAGCTATACATGCTTGGTGGTTGGATCTGTACGGTCCGCCTAGCTAGCTACCACCCTCACATTAAAGTCCGGCGCCAAGCAGTTTACTGTGTTCCCGAGTGTGTATGTGAGAGCCAGAGGTGTATAGAAAAATCTCTCTATATCTCTGTTACTTGGATTCGTGTGCTCCATCTTAGTGTCTGCGCTTACCATCAGGTGCGACGAGAGTCAAGCGCGATCAAGTAAAATAAAAAAAAACAACATACGAGAATATCTCATGCTGTGGTGAAAAGATTAGCCAGTCAGCAAGGATGGTAGCGAGGCTGACTGCCCAGGGTGCGCCGGACGTAATTAAGTATCGTCACTCGTGGAGATGGTAAGAGCCAAGTGCCTTCTAACGATAGGCTGACGTAAAGGATTTGTCAATACCTAGTGGAAGACTATCTATCTAGTAGGTATTCTATATATTGAAGTCGGGAGGGGGCAGAACACTTAGCACTTGAAGATGGTAAGGCGAAGAAGCGAATAAATAGGCCTCTTTTAAGCATGATACACTGAAGAACCAGATTTTTTATGATGTTATCAGTGTACATTCGAACGGGTTTCGAATCGAAACGAAATACCAAACTTATTAATATACAATCGAAGTATTGTCAAACAACGAACTAGTAGATGTCAAATAACATTTGGGAGTAGGGTGAATAAAAGACAAAATGTCAAATTGTATCGATCGTCGGAAGCGAAACATTTTTATAATTGCAAATATGACAATAGGTTCACTCCTTCGACATCGCCAAAACTCGCTCCCGTAAAGGCCTGTGTCACTTCGTGGTTTAGTTATGAAAACACTTACACAACAAACATAACACAGGATACACAATTGAGCACAATGCACCGCAATGCAGCGAGGAGGCAATCACGCAGTCTACGAGCTTCCATATCTCACGTATGCTTAATTCCTTACATACTCTATACCGTACATATGTTTGGAGCAACTAACATGCCAACGTAGAAACAGGTCAAAAATGTATTGGTTTTGTTGTTGGTGGATGCAAAATTAAATTGTTAGTTAGTTAGTAATTAAAAGGAGGAGCTCGTGGCTAAATAATTACAGCCGCATAGACCGATCTTCCGGGTTAAGTCACGCTTGCCGAGGTTGGTCTGTGGATGGCTGACCATTTACCATAGCGAGTTTCCTCCGTGCCTCGGAAAGCACGTAAAGCCGTTGGTCCCGGCTGCCATTTGTAGATCTTTGACAGTCGTTACTGTTGGTCAGAAGCCAGAAAGTCTGACAACCAGTCTTACCAAGAGTATCGTATTACCCAGTTACTGGGTTGTGGAGGTCTGATAGGCAGTCGCTCCATGTAAAATACTGATATTCAGCTGCATCCGGTTCGACTGGAAGCCGACCCCAACATAGTTGGGAAAAGGCTAGGCAGATGATGATGAGTTAGTAATTAAATTCATGAAAAAAATTCTGACTTCATTGAAACCGTCAGGCTAGTGTCAACCGTTTTTGTTTTGTCTTTGAGCCTAACATAAATATGCTGAACGTGAGGTCCTAGGTTCGATCCCCAGGTCGGGCATAGTTTTATTGGGTTTTTCTCAGTAGCAGTCTGGATTTGTGCCCCGTTGATGGCAATAGGCTCACCTCCTATTGCATGGGACTAAAACATAACGGCGAAATGAGCTACCCAACCCTTCGGGGAATATAGGCATGATGTTATGTTATGTGTGTCATGGTTCCTACTTTTGTCTGGTCATACAAGGTTAGTCAGAAAGGGGGTACTAATCCGAAAGGGTGTTAAAGTACCCATAATAATGAATAACTTTTGTTCTACAACTTTTCCCAAAACTCGTTGTTCAAAAATCTCAAAAAAAATCTATAAGATCTATAGTCTATTCCCAGTTATGATCAGCTGTGTTTACATTTTAGGTCATATTTGGGGTCATGAATTAGAAGCTCCATTTTCTGAATTTGTAACTAAGTAAAGCAGGGATGAAGAATGTTTGAAAAAACTAAAATAAAAATTATTTTATTTGGAAAACAAATATATCGAATTTTGAAATTTTAACACTTGCTTTCAAACAGTCATCAGCGATACTATAAGTGGGCTTCGGATTAGTACCCCCTTTCCGACTAACCTTGTATATTCATCTGCCATACTAGGTTACTCCCTACAGCTTCGAATTCTGAATTAGTTAAATTCGAGACTCCACGATCTTACTACGATTTTTTTCAATTTCAAGAGTTCGAATTAACACTGGGGGTGCATGAAAAGAGCCTTCACGAGTGACGATACTTAAGTACGTCCGGCGCACCCTGGGCAGTCAGCCCCGCTACCAACCTTGCTGACTGGCTAATCTTTTCACCACAGCATGAGCTGTTTTCGTATAGCTCTTGCTGACACGAGAGAAGAAGAAGAATTAACACTAGTTCGATTTAAACTTGAATCACTGATAACTTGAAGAACTTGGAGCTATCATGCTGTATATTGTGTATGTATGTTTTTTTATTAGATAATATATCTTCAAATCACACAGACAGTAAAAAGATCGTATTAACAAATCCATGGCGTGTACCAATGGGAGCTGTTAAACAAAGCGACGCTATATTAAGGGATGTACACACACATATGTTCGCCTTAATTCCTTCACAGGTTAATGGGAAAACGTTTTAATGTGGATTGCTGTTACACCGTACTGTAACATTAATTGCGATGGATTTATAAACTACCGGTTGGGTGCATTAAAAGTCTCTACGAATGATGATAACTAAGTACGTCCGGCGCACCCTGGGCAGTCAGCCTCGCTACCAACCTTGCTGACTGGCTAATCTTTACACCACGCTATAAGCTATTTTCATATAGCCTGTGCCGACACCAGAGAAAAGAAGAATCCCCGACTAAAAACAGGGTTTCTTTTGCTATTTGTTCAAACATTGCAATTACCAATGACTTAATTTGGCAAGAGATCTTACGCCAAAAAATTGGTGCGGATTCTATCAGGTTCACTGTCCACAGACCATACACGGTCTGTAGAGCAACTTCCACACCAGTCCACAGACCGTATGTGGTCTGTTTGCCGGTACAATTTCTAAACCATCTGACACTATGGACGTCAGAAGAAAGTCTTTAATTTAATGCGGACTTGGCAGGACACATCATAAGGATTAAAATGTAACTGGACTTATGGACCATTCCCACTCTGGAGCCTGGACAGTGAACCTGATTATTGTGCAATAAATTTTAAACAAATTTTAATTTAGGCTATTGCCCTCTGGTTCACTCTAATAAAATAAAAAAGAGACGTAAGAGTTGTCAAACTAAAATTTCCATGCTAGTTTAGTCGACACGTCAAACCATGTCACTGTAGATCTAAATCTTTAATAGAAAGAAGATTTTAAGGCAATTAATAAAATCGATCATTTCAAATGTGAGTAAGTTAGGTACCTATTTAATGATAACTGTTTTGACCAGTTATTTCTCTAGTCTCGCTTGATCCAAATCTCGTTAACAATCAATTATCTAGCCGCCTTTTCTTTTTTTCTTGTCCTCTGTCTCATCTGTTTTGGATTTATTTCTTCTTACAGCCATATAAATTGTAACCTTTTATTATTACACCACGGTGTAACACACAGCCTTCAAGAATCGTTCCACCTAGTGTTTTATTCGGTGTCTATTAAATAGCTCGTAATAGCGTACCCTAGCCGTTTTAACATAGCTATAATTGCCAACTGGAACCTTATTGGAGAATTGATTTTTAATTCACTTACTATTGTCTAGTTATTGGATTGTGTTAGCATTATTTAGATGTGTTTTTAGTTAAGATAATTAATTTGTGAGGTTGGGAAGTTTTATGATTTTATTTATTTGGGAATTAGTAGGTATATTTTATCGTTTAGTTTCCGACTACGGCCGAATTTGATGGTTTGATGGCCCTGGGCAACGAATTAGTAGAAGCCGGAGAAATATTAAAAAAAAAATACCTCGTGACAATGTAGTACGTACAAAGAGAAAAAAATTTCACATTTCTCTCTTTGTCAGAAAAGGTGTCGCTATATTTTTATCAAATAAAAATCTAAATTTCGTACTGTGGAGGCCCCCGTACTAAAAACCCTGTTGCGCCCTTCTAAATCCAACCCTGTTTCCGATGACGAATGTACTAACCTATTTCTACCCCCGGCTATCTTAAAAAGTGACTTATCGCCAAATTCTCAAACGAAATTCAAGTTTAAGTTGACGTTAAGTCACTATCTGTCAATGTCACTACGTCTAAAAATAAAAAATACTGTATTATTTTATCTGCAAGTATTTGCGCATATAAACTTATAATGTGTGAAGATACACACGGAAAAAATGCGACACTATTAAGCCGGGTCCGCTGCGCCATGTTTTCGTGTTTGCAAACAGGATAACATTGTTTGCTAACCGAATAGGGGCGTGGCCTAACAGTTTAGTTAGCAAAAACACAATAACATATTTGCCGAGGCGAATGGATAACATCCCCCGCGTTCGCCTGCGGGGAGGAGAAGTGACGCATTTTGTGTTCACGCTCACTAGAGGAAGACGCCATCAGTGTTGCGCAGAGGACTGGCTGTTTTGCTAACTTGTTTTGATAAAGGCGCAGCGAGCGGACTGGCTGTATTGATAATATGTTTTCCTAACTTGTTTTCATAACATGTTTTGTTAGAAAATTGGCGCTGCGGACCCGGCTTTACGAAAACCGAAAAATTCTGTTAATAAAATTTGTATCTGCATATATTATGTTCACGTGTAGTTTTGTATCAGTTCATATCGGTCGGTATCTTCAGATACGTAAATTACCTATCTGCGCTGTGTGATAGTCCATTGATTTCTACGAAGAGCGATATCATAAGATATGCGCACAGGTACAGATATTTTAGAAAATGTATACAGTATGTGACAGCCTTAAAACTCGGATAAAGGTTCCATGCTTGTCGCACAAGAACACAAACATTAATTTTAATATTTTTCCTGTTATTCGCAGATCGGATTAAAGTTTTTTTCTTTCACTTCCATTCAACACTTTTGTATTCAAAGCACTCGATAGTTTTTCACAACACTCATTTATTAAATTGGAAAGAGAAAAATCTCTCATTAAAACTGTAGCGATAAGCGGAGCGAGCAAAGCAGAGCGCTAAGTGAGAGCCCCTGATGCGACTGCGACGCGCTAAGTTGCTGGATTAAGGTTGGCTACAAACTGTCGTTTTGTCGCTGCGATTAGTCGATTATTAGTTAAGTGCGCTTTTCTTTATTGGATTCTGCAATCCAATACGCGGAAAAAATGGTAGCTACCTTTCGCCGCTTAAAAATTGTAATTAAAAATACTGAGAATGTGAAATGGGACCTGCCTTCAACAATTGCATACAATTAATCTATAAGGAGAAGCTGACTGACTGATCTATCAACGCACAACCTAAACCGCTATGGTTAGAAGCTTGAATTTTTTTCAGTAGGTTTCTTTTGTGACGTAGACATCTACTAAGAAGGGATTTCTCAAAATTCAACCCCTAAGGGGGTGAAATAGAGTATTTAAGTTTGTATGTAAGTCCGTCATTTTTGAAGTAAGAAGCATGAAATTAAATATGAAGGTTTCTGGTAAGAAATAAATTTACACGTGTTTGAGCGTTTTTGGAATTTTGATGGATTACACCCCTAAAGGGGTGAAATGGATTGTTAACGTTTGTATGAAAATCCTTATTCGAGGGGTAATTAACTTGAATTTTGGCATAAACACTTCAAAATAAGTAATAGAAGTCGGAATTTTTGGATTTTCAACTATGTATGTACACCAAAAAAAGGGGTATACGCGGGTTTAAAATTTCACGCAAGCGAAGTTGCGGGCAAAAGCTAGTAAATTATAATAGCTTAATTGGAAGGGTTAATCAATCATTCAGCCGAAAGATGTCCACTGCTGGACATAGGCCTCTCCCAATAGGGGAGGTTCGCTATGCTATTTACGTCCGGCACCACACGGAAACATTGGTAGGGATTACACACATAGTTTCTACAAACACATACGAATTATGATTTGGAATACCTACTTCTTAATTACAAATTATTATCTAAAACAAATTCGATTTTTGAGTTTGCTATGTGAATACATATTACCTATTGTACGCCCCATCCTGTGTTCAATAGTATGTATACTGAGAAGAACCGAATTGACTAATTCCTACATTATAAATGCGAAAGTAAATCTGTCTGTCTGTGACGCTTTCACGCCTAAACCGCTCAACCGATTTTGATGAAACTTGGTACAGAGATAGTTTGGAACCTGGAGAAGGACGTAGGCTACTTTTATCACGACAAAAACGGAATACATACGCGATAAATGACAAATAGACGGGCGAGGCCGCGAGCGACCTCTAGTTCAACATAAAAATATTTCAATACACGCAGTTATACTTAGTAGTTTGACATATATTAACCTAAAGAGACATTCACCACACGATGATAAAATATCCCCAAATTTCATTCATCTAGGCACAAAACTAGGTACAAACTAAGCTTATTTCTGATTGATTGATGACCGCGGTAAGGTTCTGACATGTTAAACATTTACCGGCGAGTGTTGGTAATAAATCATGTTCTGGTCTAAACCTGGATGAAAAATGATACATTCGGTCTAGATTTTAGGTGTGAAAAAAATTGTCAAGCTAGTATTAAGTTGTTGCTGTATTAAAAGATATAGAAGATTGATAGATTTTTTAGGGAATGAGTAACATTAAAGAATATTTGCTTATTATAAAAATCTCTCTTGCCTGTTCCCCGAGGATTGTGCCGTAGATTTCGTATACGATGATGATGGTAAGAGCCATTACGCACTGTCGACTGGTCGCCGGAGATTCGGTCGACGGCGACTGTGACTTTCTACAGGGTGTTAACGAATTCGTGTAATTCCTTCAAACCGCGTGATCACAGATTAACCCTAAAAGGGTTTTTTTTGTAAATGAACTGAAAAAAAAATTTAAAATAAAATCTTAGTTTTCTATTTCTGAGTCATTTTAGAGCCCCGAGTTAACTTACTGCAAAGAGCGATATCTCGTTAGTCTTGCCCGCCAGCCGCGTCGCCGTACTTTCATTCATTTAAGCGTGGCATCGAAATGTTCAAGCGCATGAAATTACTTTATGCCAAAAAAAAAAAGTTATTTTTTTACTGAATCCTTATTAGGTGGTTTAGATACGACCACTTACCCCTGCCGCATGAAAAAAAAAGATTTTTATTTTTTAATTTTTAATCAGGTTAATTCCCGTGCGGGGCCAATCTACACCAGTAGTAGATCATGTGGTTTTAAGGAAATAAACGAATTCGTTAACACCCTGTATAGTTTAAGTAGGTGTTTACGCTTGGTCGCCGGTCGCCCGGCCGACTATGCTTATGTTTTGGTCGCCGAGAGACCAAGTCTCCGGTCGACAGTGCGTAGTGGCTCTTATAGACCTATGTGAACCATCGATCAGAAATAATCTACGTGCGGAACTTAGGACCATTAGTAAAGTTGGTCCTTGCAGGCGATTGCTATCTTTTCTCGTGTCGCACGAGCTATAGGAGAATAGGTCATGCCGTGGTGAAAAGATTACCCACTTAGTGTGGTTGGTAGCGGCTAACTGCTCAGGGTATGCCAGACGTTAACTATATCTACTTAATTTAAATATCGTCACTCGCGGTGGAGAGGTGTTATATTAATTCCTATAATCATACCAAATACCAATTGTAAGATGTAAGGTCTCGGGATCTTTTTATAACTCGACTATTTGTGCCCGACAAATACATCGGACACCGTCAAAGCCGTCGGCACAATCTATTCGCACAACCTTCAGCCAGAACTGTCGCCAGAGCTGAATCCCCTGTGTGTCGTACTCTAAGGATACTCAATGCCCTCCTGGCTGCCAACCCTGAATGTGATGTGTTCGCGGATAAATGGAGTGAAATTGTGCGTGTATGTCTGATGTTCTGTGAGAGACAGTATGCGAGAGTGTCCACTATCCCATGTTAGTCTTAAGTATTTTGTGTATAAAACACAATTGTCGACATTACATACCTGTATTTTTCTACGTTCCATGTTACTTGTTTCTATGTTAATTATTGTAATTGGTGTTCACCGTTTTAATTAACTATAAATAAATAAATAAAAATAAAAAAAAATAACGGAAAAAGTCCAATATCTGATGACAAAACTTGAAAATCAAAACCTAGATTCGTATCGCAATACCAGGTTTCATATTGTCTAGTAACTTATGAATTTTAAAAATAACTCATTTTGACGACACGTTTGGTGCAGTGGCTAAGCGATTGGCTTCTGCACTAAGGGTCGTGGGTTCGATTCACACACGGAACAAAAATTTGCATGGCCTACAGATGGTTGTTTCGGGTCTGGGCGTTTGTGTATGTGAGATTTTTGTCTGTAAACGCACCTACGATACAAGAGAAATCTTAGTGCAGGGCAACGTTTATTTAAAAAAGATCCTAAGTGTTAGTGCGCTTGCCCCGATCAGTCCATGGATCGGAGACCGCGAGAGCACCTTAGACCGTCGGTTTGGTTGTCATACGAACATACATGAAAGTCGTTACGGAAAGTCAGAAGCCCGAAAGTCTAACAACTGGTGTAACCTTAGGATGTCAGTATCAGTAACTGGGTTGCGAAGGTCTGATGACAGTCACTTCTTGTAAAATCCGCACCTGGAGACCTACTCCCTAAGTCCGTCAACGAAGTTAGTCGCCCGTCCGAAAGTATCCCGAAACGTGGGAGTGAACAAAACAAGTGTCAAGTTCAACTTTTCGGACGGGCAAAAACACATCGATAGTATAGGGACAACTGTCAAATCGTGTTGTCATTCATTCTTAATTTGGGCCCTGAAATAATCGCATGACCGTAGGTGATACGAAGTAGGACACGCTCGTAACTAAGGCCGAAACCACGTCTTCGTGCTTAGGGAATAGTCCCCCTCTTTAGGCTGGAAGCCGACCCCAACAGAGCTGAACTAAGGTGAGGTGGAAGCAACATAATTCATTTCCAATTGTACACCGTTCTAGAAAATATACCATCTTCATACCATAAGTGCATTTCCAACGTTATTTTCTTCAATCTATTGTTGCGGTGTGTCCTAAAAATCCAATACCGTTGGTGTAGCAAGTTTGCACGCCGCTTTATAGTTTTATAACGGCATTGTGCTCTACAATATCATTTGTTGCACTCAAACTGTGCAGGATAATAATGTCCGATACATTGATCTAGGGTAAATGGAAACGGTATTGTGTGAATGAGAGTACCAAGTGGAGGTGAAGGAGTAACATAAAATGTTAGCACGTATTCTATGTGTTCTAGGACCTTATACAAACAATCTGTAATTTATTTTGGTCTTTTTGTTCGCGTGATTTTTCAATTGCACTCGTTGCCTTTGGTAAAGAGACGTAGATTCGGAAATGTATGCCCTCTGTATAGCGGGCATAAGTTCATTTCAAATTTATTACTTATAAATAACACAATTCACTTAAAATGAATTTACATAATAACTTGACGGATAACTTTTATCTAAGGACGTTAGTTTTTGACAGAATTTTGATATAAAAGCTATCAAAACGTCGGTTATATTTCTCAGATAAAACTAATTCGACGTGAAATTGGGTGTGAGTGTTACAAATAAAATGTCAGATGGTATTTTTAAATATATTGTTTTCAATAAATTTTCTGAGCTTAGTTTTAAAAGGAGCAATTAGTTTGCAGTCCATGATCTCGTCAGGTTTTACGTACCTATCTAAATAAATTATCATTTTGGTTTGAATAGGTCACAGTCATGTTCCATGTGTAAAATTGTTGTGTCGCAAAACAATTTCTGTGACTTACTCATTGAATGCATTTGACAAAAAAATTATAGTAAAAAACCTAACTATTATAACTCTAGGGTACCTACCTCGTTACTTAAGAACGGTTGACCTTTGTAATTCCGATACTGTAAACAGGCTACAAAAATCGATAGCATCAAAAAGAATTGCGTTTCAAGATAACCCTCCTAATCTTTCAATTATTCCTCCATTGCTTGTTTTTCATCAAAATTCTAATCTTTAAGAAATAGTCAACCGTAAAAGGCTATTTTAATGTCTAGTTGGAAAAAAAGCGAAATCCGAATCTCGGTGTTAAGTTCTCTTTAAGTAATCCTTAATGGAAAGAATTCTTTCTTAAAAGTTTTGTAAAATTCTTAGTTGAAATCTGATAGATATTAAGTTGGTCTTGTCTTTCGGATATTGATTCTGATATTAACTTTAAAAGGTCCAAATGACACAGGGAATCTTAGTATTGGGCAAAGACATCTTTTATAAGGTTTACAAATATGCAAATACAATAATTAGCTTTAATTCCGCTAAACTAAATCACTAGTTTCGATGCAGTATGCGCCAAACTAGATCGCCAGTTTGGCGGAATTAAAGCTACTTATTGTATTTGTATATCATGGATTTCCACTAAGTGCCGCCTGATTCCATCATTTATTTGATAAGTTTCTTTGAAAAAATCAGATGCGTACGCGTAACAGGCGGCCATGTATGAAAAGATAGATAGATAGAATATGCTTTAATGTACACCATAACAATAGCAAAAAACAGAAACAATTTAAAACGGGTTACAATGGTAAATGAATGAGGATGAAGTGTGCACAGATGGTGGCAATGGCTGCTTTTCCCCATGGAGAAAAGTCGTGGTGTTGTATCTATGGCTGTGTCATCACCTACCTAACACGAGCATAATCAGCTCATTGCTATCCCACAGCTTTTTTTTTCTTATTTTTCTTTGGGCAATCCTCATGGATGCCCTTCGCCCGGGGAAGGCGAAGGGGTATGCCGGACTCTTACCGGCTAAAAACCCACGGTGTTCCTTCTTCTGACCCTTGGCCGGAGTCGCGGGATTCGCAGCTGCATGCACCGCAACTCCGGCAGGCTTCGGTCCGCCAGCCCCTGGCGGACCTCTCCTTCTGTGGGGCCTTGCCCCACGTCCTCCTGAGAGGCGCGCACGGAACACTGCGGGCCGCCTTCTCGGGCCTGTTACTGGTCGGACGACGTGTCCCTTAACCCGCCGCCCGCAGGCCACACACTACGGTGGCCGGAGACCGTCGCGCGCCTCCCGGCGCCCGGTGCGTCTGGCGCGGGAAGGGAGAGTGGCAGCTACCTCTCTCTCCCTCTCCGCTCCCTCTTTGGTCGCCATCACCTCCTCGCAGCAGAAGGAGGCGACGGCTTCCCACGCACTCTCGCCCCCGACCATGGACAGAACCACGGCCGGGAGCGAATTGCTATCCCACAGCTGGGTAGGGTCCTCTTCTCAAAATGAGAAGGGTTCAGGCCTTAGTCCACCACGCTAGCCTGGTGCGAGTTGGTATACTACACACATCATCGAGAACTTTTTGGAGCCCTCTCAGGTTTCTTTATTATGTTTTCCTTCGCCGTTAACACATATGACAATGGAATTCTGATCGACAAATGTATTCGAAAAGTCAAAGGTGCCGATCGGTGGATCGCTACTGCATGGAAAGCAAGCCATCGCTTGGCTATACATTTATTTTTATTTTTTATATGTCTTCTTGTTTTCTTTTAGACAACTTAAACAGCATCTCGGAACAGCTAGGCACTACTTCACTATCCATGATAAGCAGTGCTGTCAGGTGTTCGGTTTTTTACAGAACTGTTCGGTATTTCAGCTCCGTGTTCGGTACGACAAAATTAATGAAGTATGAGTGGTTTTAGTGTCTTCACCCTCAGCTTTCAGCTCAGCAAATCCCTTCGTCAGAAAATCTTCGGTAATTTTGTCAATATGGCAACCCTGATGACTAAACGAGTTTCTAATGTCGCTTCTAGTATAATTTTCTTCTACATCCCACACTTTGTTGTTTTTAGCGGATCCACAACGGGGTTCCGTATTCACTTCTTATACAATCCAGTTTCACAGTTGCCAGTGCAAAATTTTGAATGAAAATTTAGATATTTTGTCTAGCAACATTTATCATAGAGCTTATCTAGGTTTTGTTGCTTTCCGTTTTTGCTTCGAGGGCTATGGGAGAATGGGAGCAATTTATATCTTTTCTAGGGCTGTCACTGTTGTTAGTTTTTGTAGGGGTGTGGCTGTGGAGGATGACGTCTGTTGAACTTTTAGATTGGGGTTTCCGTGGCCTACTTTTTGACGTTTTGTGTCTCTGGACGTCTTTGATGTTTTTTTATTTGAACTCTCTAGCGCGATGAAGATTTTTGTGCTTACATTCTTTTTCGTGATCGAGGCCTACTTCTAGATTTGAACTTCTGGTGTCTTTATTAAAAGCCTTGGTGCCGTTGAACTTACTAGAGCATAAGTTTTGAAATAGTGGATATGTAATTTCCCGGGTGCTCGCATCCGGTCTGCGTGCATGAATAACATGCTGCGAAGAGAATGTAGTGTTTGGACGAGAACTTGTTTTCATTGAGAATACATTTAAAATAATTATTAAAAAGGAGATCACCGACGCTGGGATAAAAACAATGTTTGTTTTTTGCGGCCTTCCGTAATTATTATTACATATTTTTAAAGCACACGTTTTTACTATGGCGTCAAAGTCGAAAACTATTTGGGTTTGGAGATATACATATACTAGGTAAAAATTAGAACGACGACGACGGGAAACAATTTAGGGGTTTTAAGAATTATATTACAGCATTGTCGCCATACAAAGAAATGTTTGTACTCCTGCCACCATTTAAATAAAATATAATTCATTCCTAGCCGCCGACTTTTTTTTTATCCCAAATCATCGAACAAAATGGGTGATCTTCTTTCTTCATGTTTTATTTCACTTAAACTCATCATTCCCTTTCACGCACAAGAAAACTCATCAACAAACATTTCAGTAGATGGATTTCACTTAATAAATGTTGACGCTGACTCAGAAATTGAGGAAAAACTTCCCTTAATAAACTAATGAGTTTATGATCTGACTAATAAAATCAAAGCAGCAACACCGAACAATTCAACTAACTAACTTAGTGTAGGAGCTCATATAAGTAAATTAATCTTACGCGCAGGCGAGCCGAAAACCAATTTTTGGGGCATATCCTGGGCCTTGCGGTCTTCACTTGACACGTGACGAGGGGCCAACGTTACTTAGTTTAGTTACGAGACTCAGAGTCCAAAAGTTTGTAGAACATTTTGTCGACCATGGCCGAGGAAACACAAAAAAAAAAACAAAAAAAAAACTTCAAACAGAACTAAATGACACTAAAAAATATTGATAACTAACTCGCGTTAATTAAGCTCCAAAAAACTCTTAACACACTACTAAAGTTTCTTTAATATTATAATTCGTTCGTGATTGCAAAGACACGTGGCGCCATCTATGAACGTTATTGTTGTTTTCCTCGGGAACAGTACATTTTTTTGGGATGAAAGGTACCCTATGTCCGTTTCTGTACACCTGACAACGTATATGCAACATTTCAGGATGATCGGTCTAGTGGTTTAGGCGTGAAAAGGTAACAAACAAACAAACTTATTTTCGCATTTATAATATTAGTTAGGAAGTTAAGATTAGGATTAGAGAAAACACTGGCCTGAAGATTCGAACAAAACATCTAACTTTTCGAAGAGCACAATGTCAAATTCATTAAATTTCTCTAAAATTTTTGTTGCACTCAGCTTATGTATTAGAAAGGTATGTGCAACATCCCCTAAGGGCTTTTACATTCTGTCAATCTCCAGTACCTCGTTTAGATCATCGACATGGGTCCATTGACTTCATGCCTCCAAGAGTGACGATACTTAAGTACCCTGGACAGTCACTTCCGCTACCAATGTTGCTTGCTGGTGTCTTTTCACTACGGCACAAGCTATTCTTGTACAACACTTTGTCGACACAAGAAGAGAAGAAGATCCCAGATACTTTCCATCGCTAGCTCTACGTTCGACTATCATTTATTATGTAGGTACGATTTCCATCATCCGGGCCACGCAAGAGCGCAGCGCAGCGCATCGCAGCGGATGTTTGAGCACGCGCCAGTAACCGACGGCGTCCGCCCGACGGCTTCAATCTGTTGGAACCCGGGCGCATGCGCGCGCGTGCTCGTATATCCGCTGTCGCAGTCAGTTTCTACCTGCGGTGTGGCCGAGCGGAGCCGACCGGACGCGACAACAGCCGAGTGCCGCCGTCCACGTACTCGAGCAGCCGACCGGCTGCCGCGGCATTCGCGCGGATCTAACCGAGTTTCAAGCAGTGTAATTTCCATGCAAACATGAAACTTAACTATTGTATAGAAGCCTGAATTTCCTTTAGCACAGAAATGCGCCCCGGCGCGGCCCGTTTTGTGGAAATTGTACGTTAGGCGTCAAACATCGTCATCTCAGTCGCTTTGTTCTGATGATTTTTAAAAATTAATATTTCTTCCAACAAGTCTTGATTACTTGCTCGTCATTTCTCTATCCGTATGTCCCCATGTAAGTTGAACTTCTAACCGCAGCTCCCAGTTTTTGCGAGCGATATAATAAATTATGTAAGGTTGTTATTGTCCTGCGATGGTATCTTAACTTTGTGGTTCCATTTGCTAAGGCGGTCCTTCTACTGTTATTTATAAATGCTTGCTCCTTTTGTTCGTACTGTCAGTGGTAGTCTTGCAACGTGAATTACACCATCGTTTAGATGTTTTAATTACTTGTCGCCTTGAGAGTTAATGAAAATCGTCTTTTGTTGATGTTTTGGGGGAGTGAATTTGTTAGATCTTTGAGCTTGTTTGTTTTTTTTTAATATTTCTTCTGTCTCTGACACCTTCTTAATAATAGCTTAGTATAGTCCACTGAAAATGATTCTCTCTAAAATAAGGTTCTTCGCTGGATGCGAGAAGCACAGGATCGGTTGATGTGGCGATGGTTTGGGGGAGTCCTATGTCTAGTCGGGCGGCGGGTTAGGGGACCCGTCGCCCGACCAGTAACAGGCCCGAGAAGGCGGCACGCTGTGCTCCGTGCGCGCCTCTCAGGAGGACGTGAGGCAAGGCCCCACAGAGGAAGAGGTCTGCCAGGGGCTGGCGGACCGAGGCCTGCCGGGGTCGCGGTGCATGCAGCTGCGAATCCCGCGACCTCGGCCAAGGGTCAGGAGAAGGAACACCATGGGTTTTTAGCCGGTAAGAGTCCGGTATACCCCTTTGCCTTCCCCGGTCGAAGGGCACCAATGAGGATCATCCCACGAAAAAAAAAGGCCTATGTCTAGTTTTGTTTTGTTTTGTTTTGTTTTATTAGGATCTCCAACAAAGAATACACCTTACATGCTATATTATAACGGACACAAACAAAAATCCATGTGCTCCTTCAATAATAGGAGACCACATCATGCAATAAAAAAAAAACAAACAGTATGAGATGCCTAAATTACATAATTTTAAATGGAACTAGCACTCAGAGTTAAAATTATATAATATTATTAAAGTTACATAATAAACCAGTGTATTATTAAAAATGACAATTTGAATTCAAATTAAATTTAAAAAAATAATAATAAAAAGCAAAGAAACATATTTTGTAGAAAAAACTATACAGATAAATAAAAATAGCAAACAATACATCACTAGGCAGGTAGTTCAACACTTACATGTCATTTAATTGTGTACGAATTAGTGACTTATATTTACCCAGAGTATTTGAAAAGATGTCTATGTCTTCCGATGTACATGACAAGGCATTGTACTGCTGGGTCATCCTAGGAACCGGTGAATGTTTACCCAGATTTGTTCGGTATCGTGGGGCTTTGAGTAATGGGCGGGGATAACGCGGGATTCTGGCAGGGACATTAAGGTTTATTCTGTTAAGAAGATCTGGACAGTCAATACTATTATTAAGCAACTTGAAAAGGAATGTTAAATCAGAGACTATACGGCGAGATTTGAGAGGAATGATTTTAGTTGTGGACGTCTTTCGGCTGAATGATGAAGACTCTTCGTACTGTTTGCAATGGGGTAGGGAACTGAACGGCTTATGGCGTCACAATTGTTGGTACCGCAGCAATTTCATTAATTAAAATGTGTTTGATTAATAGTGATGAGTACTTGCGGTGGTGCTGCCGTCTGGTTTCGTTTTGTGTTCACCTCGTGAGGAAATCTGGACTTAATGATCTCAAATCTCCAACCCGCAGTGAGCAAGCGTGGTCATCAATGCTCGTTCTTTCTCTGCATGAGAAGAGGCCTTTGCCCTGCAGTGGGACAGTAAGGCTTAAAACGCACTAGCGGCCAGCCGCAATACGGCGTGCCGCACATCGATTTTTACATGAAACCGCATGATCTCAACGCACTGATTTCCGGCCAGCCGTCGTGCGCCAGTATTGCGGCTGGCCGCTAGTGCGTTTTAAGCCTTACAGGCTATTTTTTTATATTTACTTTGTCTTCTTCTGTTGTTATTACTCTCAATTCTTGCCAGAGTCCTCCTAGCTTCCTATTCATCATAAATAGTAACCAAAAGTGTTAACTTTTTTTTACTAAAACGCGTAATAAACATGAAATAGTTAAAAACAAAAACATATTAATGACTACATGACTGCCTCGTTGGACTAGTGGTCGTATGCGCGACTACTAAGCGTGAGGTTTTGGATTCGATACCCAGGTCGGGCAGTGTTATTGAGTTTTTCCGTGTGGATTTTTCAGTAGCAGCCCGGAATCCGGATTTTTGCCCGATTGTTGGGAATAGGCTCGTCTCCCTTTACATGAGACTTAACCATAACAGCGAAATGGGGGTGTACTATACACTTATGCCCATCTCTTTGAGGAATCCAGGCGTGATGTTAAAACATACTACCAATGGTGTTGCTTGCTATAGGATGACAAACTGTAACTACTTATACTCTATTGCAGTTCCATAGTTACTTGGGTACAACAGAACGTACCACAAACATTTCAATTAAACTTTTTCTAGGTTTATTAAGTCCATACCCAACGGAACCCTAAAAATAAATTTGAAGGTGTTTAACTGGCTTGAAACT
The DNA here is from genome assembly GCA_905220435.1 of Amphipyra tragopoginis. Classification (NCBI taxonomy): domain Eukaryota; kingdom Metazoa; phylum Arthropoda; class Insecta; order Lepidoptera; family Noctuidae; genus Amphipyra; species Amphipyra tragopoginis. The sequence goes on from HG992017.1 coordinate 5,796,157, forward strand.
CTAGCATAGTGTCTGTTTCTCTCACTGATATTCACCATTGACGAAACATCTCCGACACGCCTCAAAGTTACCTACCAGCAGTCAGAAACAGCGAACGCTTTGTTCAAAGTTTGTCAGTAACATACCTCATGTTATGTGAATAGACCTGTTACTGAATATATGTACACATTACACATTATATTTAGCTTTGTTTTGGAAGCTAAATAAATATAAGAATATTGTATATTTTGTCCAGATTTCTTGATGTTCTTTTGATAAATTGTATTGAAACAAAAACAGCCCGATTGTTCTGCTTATGTTCCAATTATGTTGGGGTCAGCTTCAAGTGTACCAGATGCAACTGAATACCAGTATTTTACACGGATCGACTGCCATCAGACCTCCGCAACATTGTTTGGGGGAGACCTATGTCCAGCAGTGGACATCTTTCGGCTGACTGATGATGACATGATCTGCTACTAGTGTAGATATGCACGGGATTTAGAAAGATTAAAAAAAAACTTTTTTTTTCATGCGGCTTTTTTATCGATCGTATCTAAACCCCCTAAAACGTAAAAAGCAAAAACAATGTTTTTCATATAAAAACATTTTGTTTCAATAAACATTTCGATGCCACCGCATAAATTAGTGAAAGCACTGCGACACGGCTGGCGCTCCTTGCAGTCAGATAACTCAAGGCTCTAAAATGACTCAGAAATAGAAATCCAAGATTTAATTTTGTTTTTATTTTAGTTGATTTTCAAAAATTAATTAATAGTTAATATCTGTGACCGAGGCCTGCCGAGGTCGCGGTGCATGCAGCTGCGAATCTCGCGACCCCGGCCAAGGGTCAGGAGAAGGAACACCGTGGGTTTTTAGCTGGTAAGAGTCTAGATACCCCTTCGCCTTCCCCGGGCGAAGGGAATCCATGAGGATTTTTCCCACGAAAAAAAGGGTTAATCTGTGTCACCAGTAGATCACGAGGTTTGAAGGAATTACACGAATTCGTTTACACCCAGCATATTCTACAATATGGGCTGTATTGTAGAATATGTACCAACAGCATTCAACTTTGTATCTCAATGTATTAGATAACAGATTCCTCAGTAAGTACCTCAGGACCGAAGAAACTTGTATTATGTTCTGAATTTCAAGCGGAGTCTACTTAGTTGTGTTGTAGTGCTCTTATCTAAGATGGAGAGCCTCTTGGGTATATGAGTCTAAATATTGAAGGCTTTGATCTTGATATACAATTGTTACAAAAGAGTTAAATGGAAACACTTTTGACACGTGTTAGGTGTTCCCTTGAGAATTTTATTAAAACCATAGTTAGGGGCTACTCTCATGTGCCAGTTATTTCACCGGCACCCATATCCTTCAAACCAGAATACGAAAATGCTGCTGTGATCAATTCTATGATCTGGCCACGACATATATACGGAATATACGGCTATAAGGAAAGATAGGTACAATGAGAGATCAGCTAACACTTGAAATTTATAACTAGACTAGCTGTTGCCCGCAGCTTCGCTTGCGTACCTTCTTACTTCTAAAGTACCAGATTTCATATACAAACTTACAACACTTATTTCACCCCTTTAGGGATTGAATTTCCAAAAACCCTGAAACATGTGTACGTTTATTTCTAATCACTAACCTAAACATTGAATTTCATGCTTCTTACTTCAAAAGTACCAGATTTCTCATACAAAATTACAACACTTATTTCACCCCCGTAGGGGTTGAATTTCCAAAAACGCTCAAACACGTGTACATTTACTCCTAACCAGAAAGAAACCTTAATACTTAATTTCATGCTTCTTACTTCAAAAATGACGGACTTGCATACAAACGTTAATCACCCTTTTCACCCCCTTAGGGGTTGAATTTCGAGAAATCCCTTCTTAGTGGATGTTTTCGTCACGTAAGGAACCTACTGTCCAAATTTCATATTTCCAGCTTTAGTGGATTAGGCTCTGCGTTGATGAATCAAATGTCAGTCAGTACCAGTCTCTTTATAGGTATATAAGAAGAAGATAAGATATTTAGCCGTTTCGTACACCACACTGAGCTGGTGCGGGTTGCTGGACCATACACAGCATTGAGAACTTTTTGGAGGCTTCTCAAGTTTGGTTTATTCCCGATGTTTTCCTTCACTATTAACGCAAGTTATAGTCAAATTTGGTTCCGCATATGAATTCTAAGAGTCAGAGGGTGCGGGCTGGACCAAACTTAGTCTAAGTTTCCTTCATGGAAGACAAGCGTTGAACTGTAAGTATATCACTGCTTTACTGACTCCAGCATTGCGGTAAAATGGCTTGGCTGTGATGAAACTGGGACACATTTGATTTATAACCAAACAAAAGATTTCCTCACGGTCGTTTGTTTCACAGACAATTTCTTGGTCCATAACATCACACCTTATTCCCCGAAGGGTTGGCAGAGGTGTATAGTGCACCCTCATTTCGCCGTTATATTTAAGTCCCATGTAATAGGGGGCGAGCCTATTGCCATAAACCGGCCACAAATCTAGACTCTGGGCTGCTACTGAGAAATTCCACACGGAAAAACCCAATAGAACTTTGCCCGACCTCGAGGTCGATCCCCGAGGATCGAACCCCAGACCTCACGCTCAGCAGTTGCGCTTGCGACCGCTAGACCAACGAGGCAGTCAATTCCTGTCAGTTCCTGGTCCATGTTTAATAGTATTATACGTTTATCAGCAGATATTGAATGACTGAAAAGTTTGTTTGATGATTTTGACTGATTTAACTGACTTGGTATCAACAGAAAAGCAATTTCATTCGGAGCCATAATTTGAATTATTGCTATGGAATTTGGTCTTGTTGTGAGAATGAGTTGTGAACGGCGATTAACAAAAAGAATTTATACGGCGGATGTCAATGGAAACGCCTGTAGGGAACACCCTAGAAGGACATATATTGATGTTCTTCAAAAAGGACACTCGCGTAGTACTCTCAACCGGCGTGCGTGTATGACAAGATGTATGAAGGTGAACGAAGCGAAAGAAGTATGTAAGGATCGTAGCATGTGGTATTATACACTGCCTACTTATACCTATGAGAATGAGAAGGAGCTCGTGGCTAAATAATTACAGCCGCATAGACCGATCTTCCGGGTTAAGCCACGCTTGCCGAGGTTGGTCTGTGGATGGGTGACCATTTACCATAGCGAGTTTCCTCCGTGCCTCGGAAAGCACGCAAAGCCGTTGGTTCCGGCTGTCATTTGTAGATCTTTGACAGTCGTTACTGTTGGTCAGAAGCCCAGAAAGTCTGACAACCAGTCTTACCAAGAGTATCGTATTACCCAGTTACCGGGTTGTGGAGGTCTGATAGGCAGTCGCTCCATGTAAAATACTGATATTCAGCTGCATCCGGTTCGACTGGAAGCCGACCCCAACATAGTTGGGAAAAGGCTAAGCAGATGATGATATACCTATGAGAATAGTAGGTATATTACTAGGCACCATGTTAATCCCATCGTAAACCCTTGTCATTCTAAGAGGCCAGTGCCCAGCTGTGGGGTAGTGAAGGACTTATTATGCTACTGCGTTAATCTACGCCTGAACTATAAACCAAGCTCCAATAAATTGTAAACAATTAAGCTCAAAAAAATATTACACAATTTTCAAGCCCGGCCTTTCTGTAGCAATTCCAATAACAATTTACTTAAATCTGTATTCTCAACTTAAGCTCAAATTATCACATGAGGGCAGGAAACTGTGTTCTCGGCCGGGGCAATTATCAATACAATTTAGGGCTGTGCGTCGCGTAGTCGTCGGCCCATCCTACGAGGACGCATAAACCGGCGACTTTATCGCGACTTTACGATTATGCGCATCGCGTTCTAAAAATAACGACAGTCGCGCGATGTACACGGAATTTTAATTATTCGCGAGTCAAGTTACGAATACATTTGGTTTTGCGTTTTTGTTTTTTTTGGTATTTTGATTACCATATACGCTATGCTGTTTTTGCGTTTTATTGACTGGTTTGTGGGCATTGATTTTATGTTTCGTGTAGTGCCGGACTTAAAGAATAGCACTAACCCATCTCTTCCCCTGGGTCGTAAAAGGCGACTAAGAGATTCACGAGAGGATGGGCAGCAGCGTTCTCTGAGTACTTTAACAACCATACTGCGAACGCCAACCCGCTTGCCAAGCGTGGTGATTACGGCAAACCCCCCTCCCCCCTTTTGGGGGAAGCCTATGTCCAGCAGTGGACGTCGTTCAGCTGAATGATGATGATTTTATGTGAAGTGTAGACTTTTTTTTCTAAATCGACACATTTTTTGTATGATTAAAATGCAGATGATGCGATTAAGTTGAGATTTTGGTTAGAAAGCTAAGATTATTTTGCATAGATAAGGATTCTTGTTGTATGTGAAATAGTTTAAACTAGTTTGAAATAATTCAGATTGCAATATTTCAAGTATTTGCTCCCATTATCTTTGTTTTGGTAAAAACATAGTTTATTCAACTAAGCGCCTGTTTCACCACCTCCAAGTAAGTTCCCGTTATATTACTTGGCAGATAATTTCATACAAATTCTGTTCCATTTTTGAATTTATTCGGTGAGTAGAAACGTGAAACAGGCCCTAAGACTATTACCGAATTGCACCAGACTGTTGTTCCTAAGTCTTTCGCAGCCCGTCTACCCCAGATTTCTTCACCAAACAAAACGATTTTCTTAAGTCACAACATTAATTCAGCTGCGACCGCACTAATCGCAGCTAAAAGTCTTGTGTCTGCACGTCAGAAGTGCGATAACGAGTCGGAGACGCTTCGTCATCTGCGGCTACTCGCGGCTTGGAGCCACGCCAGGGCACGGAGTGCTCCGACTTTAAGGACGGGTCTTACTAATGCGACTGTGCGATTATTTTTTGAAGACTGGATTTTTAGATCCTGATTGAGAATGCAAAGGCTTATGATATCGAAGCCAGGGTTTGAGCCAAGATATAGCTAAAATACGAGCACTTCAAATGCTCGGATTTTAAAGTTGTGTCATAACTTATGTAATTTTCAGATTTGTGTAGATTTTCAACATGGCTCGCCCGTCACTGGAAATAGGAATATAAAGCCTGTCTATACCGGTCTACAGATTGTTCAGGATCTGAGTGTTTGAGCATGTAAAGATTTGTGTCTGTAAACGCACCCAATATATAGGAGAAATCTTAGTGAGGGGTAAAGGTAAAAAAAGCCTGTCTGTTGTCCGTTAAGCTCTTATTGGAAACTATCTTTTGCCCACAGCTTTGCTTGCGTGAAATTTTGAACCCGTTAAGTGACGATTTTCCATACAAACTTTCATCCCCTATTTAACTCTCTTAGGGGATGAATTTCGTAAAATCCTTCCTTATTCCTTGTCTACGTTATAAAGGAAACCTCTGCGCTAAATTTCAGCTTTCTAGGTCCAAGGGTTTGGGCTGGGCAATGATGAGTCAGTCAATCAGGACTTTTCTTTTTATTTATGTAGATAAGGGATATAATGTTCATTTCATCAAGCGACATTAACAACAAGAAGGTTCCCCAGCTAAAGTGTTGTTTGAAAAGCAGAATAGTACAGAAGGTTACACTTTTATAACAGAGAATAGTTATGTAACCACATTCAATTTAACTTTAAAGTTTAAAAGAGCTATATTTTGTGATTTTTACGTCTTGTGTAGTATTTGTATTAAAATTTATTTTAAACTAACTTTTGGCCGCGGCTTCGCTCGTGTTAATTAAGCTCAAAAAAAAACTCTTAGCACACTACTAAAGTTTCGGTAATAATATAATTCAATCATGATTCGAAAGACACGTGGTGGCATCTATGAATGTTATTGTTGTTTTCCTCAGGAACAGTACTTTTTTTCGGGATGAAAGGTACTCTATGTCCGTTACTGTACACATGACAACGTATGTGCAAAATTTCAGGATGATCGGTTCAGTGGTTTAGGCGTGAAAAGGTAACAAACTAACAAACTTACTTTCGCATTTATAATATTAGTTAGGATTACTAAATTTCTGCGTTTTTTAATATTTTAAAACAAAATACCTACGTATTTAAAAAAAGAAAAATCGAATAAACAAATCGAAAAAACTATTACGCGAATAATCGCACTAACAGAACCGCACCTTAACTAGTGTCAACGTGTAATGGATACATTTAACAGGAACTTGCAATTTATGCAAGAGTTTCAGCATAAATTTCAGCGGACGCCACTGAATACGGACTCGGATCTCGTTCTCTAATTTTAATGTCCAACAGATTTCCCTGAAGCGCCAATTTTTGAATCTAAATTTTGATTCATTCTTCGATTTATACTCGTAGTAGAAGGTAAATTTTGATCTAGTATTTTGTGTTATATTGTTTTCATTTCATTTTAAAAAGTAGTGATAGCCTATTTATGATTAGTTACGGACTACTCACGTGCATTTCTTTGGGATTGTCAGACTAGTTTCGGACCCAAACGGACCCCTTAATCATAAGCTGAACACGCGGCGAGGTCGCGAGTCGAACTCGCAAGTCAATCCCGAAAAAATGCACGTGAGTAAACTGTAACTAAGTTTGTTTGTTACCTTTTCACGCCTAAACCACAGAACCGATCATCCTGAAATTTTGCATATACAAAACAACATATGTATATGTTTCTGTACGTTGTCAGGTGTACAGAAACATATTAGGAAGGATTATAGTTATTATTGTCACCCTCTTGGTTGGTCTGTGGATGGGTGACCATTTACCATAGCGAGTTTCCTCCGTGCCTCGGAAAGCACGTAAAGCCGTTGGTCCCGGCTGTCATTGGTAGATCTTTGACAGTCGTTACTGTTGGTCAGAAGCCAGAAAGTCTGACAACCAGTCTTACCAAGAGTATCGTATTACCCAGTTACTGGGTTGTGGAGGTCTGATAGGCAGTCGCTCCATGTAAAATACTGATATTCAGCTGCATCCGGCTCGACTGGAAGCCGACCCCAACATAGTTGGGAAAAAGGCTAGGCAGATGATGATGATATAGTTATTATTGTCAGTATTAATGTTATGTGTACCTATCAGTGTAATTGGCTTTAAATCGTTCTGATTTTTTAAATAAATAAATAACGACAGCGTATTTTTGGACGAACAAATTTTCATTACGGTGATTTTCACCCTGAAAGATTAAAAACCGGCCAAGTGCGAGTCGGACACGCGCACGAAAGGTTCCGTACAATTATCTATAAAAACGGCAAAAAAAACACGTTTGTTGTACGGGAGCCCCCTTAATGATCTATTTTATTCCGTTTTTTAGTATTTCTTGTTATAGCGGCAACAGAAATACATCATCCGTGAAAATTTTAACTAACTATCACGGTTCATGAGATACAGCCTGGTGACAGACGGACGGACGGACAGCGGAGTCTTAGTAATAGGGTCCTGTTTTACCTTTTGGGTACGGAACCCTAAAAACGATTCATCCAGGCCCCAGGTATGGTCTTTTCAAAATACCTTTAGGTATTACCTACCTACTAGGCCATCCCATTGTAATTAATCAACACAATCAACCTCCACTAACCGATCTCATTCATAAACATCTTTCACAATCAGGTGACCCACTTAGCCCTCCCCCCACCCCCCATCTACTTTGACATACGCATAACCTCTTGCGGCCATTTGCCTTCATTTCCTTTGTGATAAAGATAGAAAAAATATATATACCAGCTAATATCTCTGAACAAGCTTATGTGGTCAACTAATTGATATTGGATACTGTTTGTTTATTTGTATCCGGATATTATTATTGTTTTTGTATAATATTACATTCAGAGTGTAAATGAATTTATGTAATTTCTTAACACCACATGAAGTATTATACAGGCTGTCCCTGGAAGTATGGATCAAATCGAATAGGGGCGTGGCAATGTCATTTCAAAACTAGTAGTAGTAAAAATTTGGCTAAAATTTTTGCCAGACCAAAAAAGCCTTTGCCCATAGTAAAAGTTGTTCATAATGATGAGTACAATGACCCCTTAAGAGGTTGTTGGTGTTTTTCAATTAACCCTGGATATGCATTTTTTTTTAATTCTGGCCACCTGCAAAATTTCTTGCGTTTTTCTGGCCCCCGATGAAAAAAGTTTCCCCACGCCTACGCTAGACCAACGAAGCAGTTCATTGTAGAAATGGTCTCATTTTGTGTACCTATCAACATTGTTGGATAGATCGCAGCAAACACTCTCTTTGTCTTGTCTCTCGTTCTGATGACCAGATGTCATTCATAGCAATCGAGATGTACGTGGTTGATTGCAGGCAACTTCACAATAATTATCCTTTAGCCATCAACATCAGTTGTCAAGGAGTTGTCGTGCATTTTGCTTGCAGTTGGAATTCAATTGTTCCGACTGCATGGTGAAACTAAACTACACACAAACGGCAATTAGTTTAGAATATTACAAGCGTTTTAAGTAGATTTAAATTTAACTTTTTCAGCTAATTGGACTGCCTGGTTGGTCTAGCGGTTGCAAGCGCGACTGCTGAGCGTGAGGTCCGGGGTTCGATCCCCAGGTCGGGCAAAGTGTTATTGGGTTTTTCCGTGTGGAATTTCTCAGTATCAGCCCGGAGTCTGGATTTGTGCCCGGTTGCTATTACATGGGACTTAAACATAACGGCAAAATGAGGGTGTACTATACACCTCTGCCAACCCTTCGGCGAATAAGGCGTGACGTTATGTTAAATAAAAAAAAAAACACGAATTATTCCAAACAATATTTCCATTCGAATAAAATCAAGACGACTATTCATAAAAACTCGCCAAGTGCGTGTCGAAATCGCGCACTAAGGATTCCGTACGTTGGTGGTGTGTGTTGACACATGTCTGTAAAATGACTTTTTTATTATTGATTGTTTAACTATACAGTATGCACAACAATCATACCAAGTTTCACGCGTGTATGTATTACCGTTATTAAGACAGAGCAGAAAAAAAAACGTTAAAAAAAATTCATGCTAGCTATACTCAGCTTACTTATACGGATAAAAATACGAGAAGTACTAACATCGCTACTAGTATTCTAATTATTTTAAAACCGGCCAAGTGCTAGTCGGACTCGCGCTAAGGGTAGTACCACCACACGCCTGTTTATACGAGTAGTTATCCTTCTTTTTATTATTTTTTATTTAACTATAGAGTATGCACTACAATCATACCAAGTTTCATGCTTGTATGTATTACCGTTTTTAAGAGAGCCGGAACAAAAATTTTTTTTTTGTGTTTCTTTTGTGGAGACCTCTGGTTTTACATTTTTTATTAGTTTTAGAACCCGTAGTAACACATATTCTGTGAAAATTTCACATTGCTACCTATTACGGTTAAAAAGATACAGCTCGATCGATCGTCGATCGTCGATCGATGCCATCCAACGACATCGGTCGACGTTTAGTCGATCGATTGGTGTAGTAGAAACTATCGATCGACGTCGACTAATCCATTTTACCATCGATCGATGTCATCGATCGACGATCGATCGCTTGGTGTGGTAACACCCTCAGACAGACAGACAGACGGACAGATGGCGTAGACTTAATAATACGGTCCCGTTAGCACAGTTTATGTACCTACGGTACCCTAAAAATCACATTATCTATCTTCTCTAAGATTGAATATACTAACTTTGAACCTTACAACGAGTAAACACTTGCAAGTTTCTCACTTAAAAAGCGTCAGTTAGGAATGCAGTTAAAAATTTACACTGCAGTTCGGTCGCAAAGTTTTTAATTAGCTGGTTGTAACTTCTCAAATTCTGGAGGTTTAGCTCCGCGACTTCGCTTGAATAAATGGCGCTGACATTGCTATCTTTATAGTCTTTTTCTTCTACTATTAAACTGTGAGGAACAGGCTAAGTTTATGTCTTTGTACATAGTTCTCTACTAATTATAGAATAGCATTAACTGAGTTAGAAAGCATATACAAGGTAACGCACAACCTCTTAAGGGGTCAGTGTACTCATCATTATGAACAACTTTTACTATGGGACCAAATCTGAAATCGCGAAAATAAAAAACAGCTTTTTCCTACATTTATGTTCGGACAACTCGTCAAAATGGAGGAGCTCGTGGCTAAATAATTACAGCCGCATAGACCGATCTTCCGGGTTAGGCCACGCTTGCCAAGCTTGGTCTGTGGATGGGTGACCATTTACCATAGCGAGTTTCCTCCGTGCCTCGGAAAGCACGTAAAGCCGTTGGTCCCGGCTGTCATTTGTAGATCTTTGACAGTCGTTACTGTTGGTCAGAAGCCAGAAAGTCTGACAACCAGTCTTACCAAGAGTATCGTATTACCCAGTTACTGGGTTGTGGAGGTCTGATAGGCAGTCGCTCCATGTAAAATACTGATATTCAGCTGCATCCGGTTCGACTGGAAGCCGACCCCAACATAGTTGGGAAAAGGCTAGGCAGATGAGGAGTAAAAGTTGTTCATAATGATGAGTACAGTGACCCCTTAAGAGGTTCTGCGTTATTTATGTTACACCTTGTATATGTTGAGTGTCATCATCATGATAACCAAATCATCATTTGAAAAGCAAATTTATCACATATTAGGACGGACCAGAATATAAAACTTCCTCACCGCACGCTGGGAATAGACCCGTGTTGTAAGAATCAACAAAACCCAGCATGCTTGTTGGTACGGTCTATACAGTCTGCCTGGCTAGGTAAAACCCTCGCATTAAAGTCCGGCGTCAAGCAGTTTACTGTGTTCCTTCATGTGCATGTGAGAGCCAGAGGGGTATAGGGGAATCCTTCTATATCTCTGTTACTTGGATATGCTTTCCATAAGGCGCGACTAGCCTAGAATACGCGTTCGTCCACCTACAAAACCTGTTTCATCGCTTACCTTAACCACCAAAACATGATGCAATCGTAATATCTTACGATTACAGAACAAAGTAAGTTACGTATTATTAGCAACGAGCTAAACAATCGCTCACAAGGACCAAAATAAGTAATGGTCCTTAGGTCCGCGCGTCAAACAATAAGCGTTTACTGTGGAACGGGATTTTCTATCTGATCGCTTTGACCGGTGGTAACTTGTGTAACGTATGTCTTAGATGGTTGAAGTTTACAATCAATTCTCATCGCCTGCTTCCGCAGTAGATTTTGTAAGTGACAACTTAAATGACAATTTTAAAAAGATATTTGAGTATCGCTTTCTTAACTCGAAAGGAAGAAGGAATGATAACATGGGATTGATTTGCACATTACTGCAAGCATTCCTTTTTAAGTACGTAGTTGGTCTAGTGGTCGCAAGCGCAACTGCTGAGCGTGAGGTCCTGGGTCCTGAGTTTTCCTCTGTAGCAGCCCTGAGTCTGGATTTGTGCCCGGTTGATGGCAATAGGGTCGCCTCCTGTTACATGGGAATTAAACATAACGGCGAAATGAGTGTGTACTATATACCTAAACCTATGCCCAACCTTTCAGGGAATAGAGGCGTGATGTTTGTAAGATCCCCTATTTCATCATCATCCACATTCTATTGAAGAACCTGCGCCCCCCTGGTGCCAAAGTGAGACGCATTCCGGTGCCCGATGGCAACCCCTTCTCCCTTCTTTTCAACTTCGTCTCCTGCCCTAGGCTAATTGAACTTACGAGTTCGGATCCTGGCTATTCTTTAACGTCATGACCAAATGCGCTCCAGCCGGTCTGTTTGCTGCCGCCGGTTTCTATCAAATGGCTGTGTGCGCCATCGGCAAGCACCGTAACTACAAGTAGGAATTCAAAGTCAAAGTCAAATAGTTTTTATTTCAAGTAGACCAGATCCCTGGTGCTTTCAAAAGGTCAACACTAGGTGCTCGGTTCCAAGTAGTAGGTCCTTTGGAGAAGAGCCGGCAAGAAACTCCATAGACACTCTTTTAAAAAAAGTAAATGGTTTGACAATTTTCATTGTAAGTAGTAATGTGAGAACAATGCAGATTAATGTACATGCAATTAACAACATGAAAAGCAATGAGAAAGTTAGCCTTTTAAAATGATTGCCATAGCAGTTACGAGCTGACCAGTCCCAACAGACATCACCCATTCACGAGCATGACGCATGCATCGGCGTCGCTCAGCTCAACCATGTTGCAGGGAACTCAACGACCCGATGCACAACGCCACCATCAGCAGGACATTTTAGTGAGCATGACAGACTCATACCGATAGACAATATGCAGCCAAATATTAATAATGAAAGTGTAACACTATATGCTGCATGGTCCTCACATTTTACAGCCTTGTGTAGAAATAATAATAGAATGAAATAATATTAATAATTGCGATTCAATGTCAAACTAATATTAACAAATATTAGCAATAAATAAATTGAATTAAATGTCAAGAAAAAAAAAAAACAATCAAAATTGGAAACATTAGAATAAAAAAAAAAAGATAAAATGACATACCTACTTATTGAGTCAATAAAATAAAAAAATAATTTCAATAAGTAAGCATTTGAATAATTCGCTGACTACCCCAAGGGACGTAAAGCTATCTAGCCTCTTATTCTATAAGCATTTTATTATTGTTATTTATATGTATTAGGTATTGAATGCTCAATGCAATTATTTGTAACTGGTGTAGCAGACGTGTCTTTAGCTCAAGAGAACCTGGGGCCTTCTGCTACATTACATGTTATGTATTCCTCTTTAAATCTCCAAGCTAAATATGCTTGTGCTAGGAAAGGGTTCACGTTCATTGAGTGGGTAGTGGGTGTGAGTTGAGATTAAGAAATAGATAAGCTTTCTATTTTAGTTTTCGATCACTACCAAAATAATTCATCTTATAATCAGATATTTACAAAACATCTTTATAGCCAGCCATATAATTTTTCCAACATTTTTCCTCTCCGTGATAACACAAATATAATATAAAGAGATTGACCAATGCCGTGGAAAATTAAATGGTGTCCATTCTCAAATAGCCAGAAAGATATCGCGATGGGTCTCGTAGGGTCATCACGCTTAAGAGCCCCTTTCTTGAGAATTTCTTGCGGAATTTATCATCTCTATTGGATTATTTACAGATTATATTTATAGATGGCTATTGATGTTATCAAAATGTTGGATGTTTACGAAAATTGTTGTGTTGTAAGGCGGATTTGTTATGTCGTTTTCGTGATTATGGGATTGCTGTTAACTTTTAGGGGACTTTCTAGATCATTAGACGATTATATCATATGATACCCTAAAGGTCACAGATCATTAGAGCCACCCGGCGCCCGACCCGCATCGCCTCGTCGCTCAGCGTACACTCGTTGTCAGCAGGCGGTTCACGGGTGGACGCCGCGTTATCACCAGTAAAGGTCGCGTGGTCAGCCAGCGGAGTCGTCGGAGGAGTCCACTCGATGGCAGCGCGTGCTCCCTCTGGAGTTTTGCGTTGGCAATGCGCAGCAACGCAAGGCAAGCATGCGAGCAGCGAGTTGTCACTGAGTGGTCAACTCGTCGTCCGCGCGTGGCATACGCCCGAGGCGATCCGGTGACGCTACGGAGTTGATGTAGTGAGCGCACATCCATACAAGTTCATATAAAGAATACTAACCGCACGAGGCGAGGCGATGCGGGTCAGATGCCGGGTGGCTCTAATGAACTGTGACCTTAAGGCTTACTTTAAGCAGTAGATAGTTAGGTATAAAAAACAATATCATTAATGATAAAACCATTAAACTCGGCTTATCACAGTCCACAGCTAGACATTGGCCTCTCCTACGTTGGGCCATACCCTTGATGATCAGGGAAAGCGTAAAAAGAACTGATATCCAGCCGCATCTGGTTACACTGGAAATCGAATCCAACATTATTAGAAAAAGGCTATTCAGATAATAATGATCAGGACAAGCTAATGCTTAAAACATAATAGTTTCATTATATTTATTAGTTAATTCTCAACTCACGTGCATTTTTTCGGGATTGCCCTACTAGTTTCGGACCCAAACGGAGCCCTTAATCATGAGCTGAACACGCGGCGAGATCGCGAGTCGAACTAGTCGGGCAATCTCGAAAAAATGAACGTGAGTAAATCGTAGCTAATTGACAACATTTCATATTTTTAACCTGCATGTATTATTACGTTATGTAAAAGTAAATCCAAATCTAGGGCACCCGTATTTTTCTGTTTTTCGAAATTATGTACTTTTCATTCAAAATTTTAACTTTGAAATTCGGCGTATTCTAAAAAGACGTAAGCGCCAAATGACGTCATACATACGGTGGAATGGCGATTTATCCTTTGCTTTACTGTGACCCGTCAAAAAAACTGTTAGTTATTTGTCACTGTCATACAGATAAACTTCATAAGTGACATTGACATGACTTTTTTGACATTAATGTTTTCACCTAAAACATTGGAATGCATAGGCAAAGGTAACTACCTCATTCCACCGTATATGTGACGTCATCACATGATTTTTGATTTTCATTTTTTTTCTCAGAAAATAAGAAATAAAAAAATATAAAAAATATGTATTTGAACTCAGGATACGAAAATAAAGAAATGGTATTTTTGTTTTAAGGTCGTGTCAGTTTTGAAATGTTGTCAATTATAAATATGAATGTGTCTCACGAAAGTTATAATACAAAAAGTTTCATTATATTTAGTCTTTTCCGTGTTCCATGGTATTGACATCACTAAACCATCGTAAATCGACCCCAAAAGAACGTAGCGAGACCGAAAAATAATAAAAACAGTTTAACTTAAAAAACGTAAGCCGAGAAGGGCGTAAAAAAGGAATAAAAAATACGCGTAAATAAAACCACAAGACAATACTATGCAAATGTTCGTTCGCGACTGGTCGAACGGTCGAATATAGTGCGAAATATTAAGCGTGTATTGACACTAAAGTCGTGTACACAGCGTCGACATTCTGTTTTTTTTTTTTTTTCATTTTTATTTTTTACTAGCTACCCGCCCCGTCTTTGCACGTATACGTTTCATAGCTTAAGCATAGTGGAGCTCGTGGCTAAATAATTACAGCCGCATAGACCGATCTTCCGGGTTAGGCCACGCTTGCCGAGGTTGGTCTGTGGATGGGTGACCATTTACCATAGCGAGATTCCTCCGTGCCTCGGAAAGCACGTAAAGCCGTTGGTCCCGGCTGTCATTTGTAGATCTTTGACAGTCGTTACTGTTGGTCAGAAGCCAGAAAGTCTGACAACCAGTCTTACCAAGAGTATCGTATTACCCAGTTACTGGGTTGTGGAGGTCTGATAGGCAGTCGCTCCATGTAAAATACTGATATTCAGCTGCATCCGGTTCGACTGGAAGCCGACCCCAACATAGTTGTGAAAGGCTAGGCAGATGATGACGTTTCATAGCTTAAAACCTTCCTCTTGAATCACTCTATCGATTAAAAAAAACCGTATCAAAATCCGTTGCGTAGTTTTAAAGATCTAAGCATACATAAGGACAGACAGCGGGAAGCGACTTCGTTTTCTACTACGAGTATGTAGTGATATTACAATTCATATACACACAATACTTAATAAAAGATAAGTTCATCAGGAGCAAAGCGGACAAAGGCATTGCTTATTTCTTAAAGAAATCTCTTCCAGCATACTTGTGAGATAAGAATTTAGAACAAGAAATGTAGTTTTGGTTGTAATACCAGATAGATAGATACTATCAACGCGGCCTTACAGACCACTTTAGTACAATAGTCTCTTTCAAATGGACCTAAAATTCTTGGTCCTTCGCCTTCTCCATCCAGGTTCCCCCAGCTACCTTCTTCATTTCGTCGGATACTGACAATAATTTCATACTGCAAGTATCTCGTAAACTTGAGAGGTCTGACAATCTCCTTACGTTATCACAAAAATATCACAGTGATCCAGGATCAAAGGACCAAATTGACCAATATTGGTCCTTTGTTACTTAATGCTCACGATGATTTCCAATAGGAAAAGCGGTCTCTAGCTTCTACACAAAACCATAAGTTATCAACTAAAAGATATAAAACTTTAATAGAATATTGTCAACCTCGGTTGAGTACAGCGTGAAATATTGACAGTGTGGCTTGCGGGTGTACACTGACGCCATATTGTTTTAGGAGTTTGTGTGTTTTGGTGAAAGCACTGTGACTTTAATGTTTGCGTGTGTTAGGACTTAGTCGTTTGAATAAGAGGAGATTCTGTCAAAACAGAGGCGGATTCATTTTGTTATGGTTCCGGACTAGTTCAAGGAAAGTTACTAGTAGAGCCAAAGCTCTATTCAAAAACACATTTTGATGATGTAAATCTAAATGCGATGAATTTGATGACATGTTAACAACCTATCGCTAATTTACTAGGGATACAATAAAAGAGCCTCTACTAGTAACTCTCAAGTACCTACGTCTGGCCCACCCTTTTTTTCTTGGGAAAATCCTCATGGATGCCCATCGCCCGGGGAAGGCGAAGGAGTATGCCGGACTCTTACCGGCTAAAAACCCACGGTGTTCCTTCTCCTGACCCTTGGCCGGGGTCGCGGGATTCGCAGCTGCATGCATCGCGACCCCGGCAGGTTTCGGTCCGCCAGCCCCTGGCAGACCTCTTCTTCTGTGGGGCCAACGTCTGGCCCACCCTGGGCAGTCAGCTTTGCTACCAGTCTTGCTGACTGGCTAATCTTTACTCCACGGTATGAGCTATTCTCTTATAGCAAGACGCGAGAAAACTTTTTCTTAATCTTTTATTTGATTTGGTCGCGTATGATGGTAAACGCAGACAGAGTCTCGGATCATCATCATCATATCAGCCTATTGCCGTCCACTGCTGAACGTAGGCTTCCCCCAAAGATCGCCAACCATCCCGGTCTTGGGCAGCCCGCATCCAACCGCTGCCAGCCACCTTTTTCAAATCGTCGGTCCATCGTGCCGCAGGGCGTCCCACACTACGTTTGCCCAAGCGCGGTCTCCACTTAACACGTGTCTGCTCCATCTACCATTTGTTCGTCTGCAGACATGGCCGGCCCACTTCCACTTCAGCGTGCTAATTCTACGCGCAATGTCGGTGACTTTAGTTCTCTGGCGAATGACTTCATTGCGAATTCTATCCACCAGAGAAACCCCGAGCATCGCTCTCTCCATAGCACGCTGAGCAACCTTAAATTTGTGGACCAGGCCTACGGTGATTGTCCACGTTTCGGCTCCGTAAGTCATTACGGGTAGGACGCACTGGTTAAAGACCCTGGTCTTAAGGGATTGTGGGATCGACGATTTAAAGATATCACGTAGCTTCCCGAATGCCGCCCAGCCCAAGCCTATTCTTCTGCTCGCCTCCTTCTCTGGGTCTCGGATGGAGTACACGAATCCAAGTAACAGAGATATAGAGCGATTCCCCTATACCCCTCTGGCTCTCAGATACACCCGACGGAACACAGTAAACTGCTTGGCGCCGGATGCGTGAGGGTGGTATCTAGCCAGGTGGACCGTATAGGTCCTACCACGTCGCGTACTGTGTTTTGTTGAATATTGCAACATGCGTCTATTCCCAGCGTGCAGTGGGGAAGTTTTATATACTAGCCCGTCCCTAAACGGGATCCTGCAGGAGTACGCACTATAGTGACATGTGTCACACATAACAATTTTGTATGTATATTAGAGGAAAAGAAGGTTCGTCTCGCGACCTCGCCGCGTGTTCAGCTCATGATAAAGGGCTCCGTTTGGGTCCGCAACTAGTCGGGCAATCCCGAAAAAATGCACGTGAGTAAACCGCAAATAATCATAAATATATATTACAGGAAGTTCGAAAGTAGCGCCAGTGACAGAAAAGTTGAAAGGGAACCGTTTGTCTTGGTATGGGCATGTGAAGAGGAGGGATGAAACGCATGTGACCTAAAGAGTTATGAATATAAATGTGGATGGATGGAGAGGAAGAGGAAGGCCAAAGAAAAGATGGATGGATTGTGTAAAGAATGATATGAAAGAGAAGGGAGTGATATCATGACGGGTGACAGGACGGAATGTAAGAAGAAAACGTGTTTCTCCAACCCCAAGTAACATGGGATAAGGGCAGGAAGCAGAAGAGTGATATATCAAAGAATCGTCTGATTCTTATTCAGTCTCAGCTGGTTCGGGATAAATGTTCCAACTTCGCAAACCAAACAAAACTTTCTGCCCCGAAAAAAGTCGCACATATGAACAAATCTTAACACTAGCGACAAAAGCCGAAACATTTCACAAGTCTGCGACATAAACACGACGCGCAATTGATCGCGTCGACAAAACGACTTATTTATGCACCATGCCCCGCCCGTAAAGTATCGGCCGGGTTTGTCGCTACGTTTTGCGATTTTAAAGTATTATTATACTTTATTTAAAAGATATTTATTTCTGATGTGAAAATCATAAACTGGATTACTTTTTTACCGTCAGGAAAAAAAATGGATATTAAGTGAACGGAGTAGAATGCTTTTGGCATCGTTTTTTTTCTTTAAATCTTAACATAACATGCATCAAGCCTTGTTCCCCGAAGGGTTGGCAGAGATGTTTAGTACACCTTTATTTCGCCTTTATGTCCCATGTAACAGGGCGAGCCTATTGCCAACAACCGGGCACAAATCCAAATTCCGGGCTGCTACTAAGAAATTCCACACGGAAAAACCCAATGACACTTTGCCCGACCTGGGGATCGAACCCCATACCTTATGCTCAGAAGTCGCGCTTGCGACCGCTAGACCAATGAGGCAGTATACCTATAGATTAGTAGAGTATTTATTGATAGACAAAATACCCATTTTTTTCGATACGATAAAAAAGTTATACGATAAATGATAAAAAGATCTTTGACGATGCATGGATGTATTGGTATAGGTATTTACATACATTCCATCTATATAAATTTTCTAACAAAAAAATATCTAAATTTTCGTAATAACATTTGGCGTGAAATGATTTTATATAAAACGAAGACTCCATCTTCACATTATTATCAGCCATAATTCTATTTTAAGATACAGGCTGATCCAGAAAATAAATAACCTGGCCGTGCGTGTGGGCAGTATTTATTGTCGGCACTTCGTCCTGGGACGAGCAATGAATCACACTGTATAAGGCACGCGATGCCTCGCGTTTGGGTGTTGATGGATCTCTTGTTCACGCTACCGTCGAACTGGGGTGTTCACTTTTGATTTATATGGCAGATAAGGAATATTTTGGACTGGTTTTGACGCTGGTAAATACTGGAGTTTAATTGAAAGTCAGTTTGGTCCTTAAAGTGTACAAATATATGTTTTCCCGTATATTTCAGCGTGTCTCAGAGGGCACGTTAAACGTTCGGTCCCGGGTGACACACAAATACCTATGACCGTCGTTACGGGTACCTAGTCAGAAGCCCGAAAGTCGACAACCGGTCCAACTTTCGGATATCGACATTGCCCAGTAACTAGGTTGCGAAGGTCTGATCTGATGGCAGTCGTTTCGTGTAAAATACTGGTATTCTGCCGCGTCTGGGTAGACTGGAAGCTGTTTTACCAGATGCCGCAGGTGGATGGATAGGATGGTAGTCTGGTCAGCTGGGCGATGCCTATATCCTAAGGCTAGGCGGGTTGTCAAAGTTTTGGGCTTCTGACTCCACCTACCAATTGTCATAAGCCGGGACCGACTGTTTAAAGTGCTATCCGAGGCACGGAAGGTTTTCGATGTGAAACGAACGGTTATCCATCCACGGATTGACCGCAGCTATCTTTGTAATCGTATGATCTGCTTGGTTGTTAGTTAGCCATGATCACGCATATACATACTCAGTAGGTAGCTTTCGTTTAAAACAGTCGAAATTTTGACACGAACACCAAAACACCCAAAAAAAGTTTCTGTTACAGTACCTATATATCCATTTCATTCTCCAATCACTGGCACGTACTTGCGTGAGCCAGCGAAGCATAATTTTTTCCGTCCCAACGGTGACAGCTTCATTAAAGTCAGCCAACCATGTTCTACATTTACAAGTAAAATACGTCTGAACTGGCCGAGATAATTCTACGAAAATATAGTTGAGGAAGAATGTGATAACATTTTGTTATAGAAGACTTGGTGACGTCAGTTGAAAGGCCACGCCGCTGCTTTACGAGGAGAGAAGGCGATTTTATAATATTCCGTTTATTCATTTAACATTAGGTAGATATGAAATACATTAATGTAAAAGGCACAACAACATAATCGTTTAGGGGTGATTCTATCATTACAGTTATAGCTAATATCGGTATGTGAGGATTGTGAGCAAGGTAAATGTAGTAAATAAAACCAACATAGACGCTCCACCACTGAGAGTACTTGTATTTGAGTTAGTATTAGTAACATAAACTAGATCACAATATAATACTTTACACACTTTACGTTGTTAGGAAAAATGCACATTTCTTTCCCAAAGTTAGTGAAAACAGCAAGTTCATGAAAAGAGATCTCACAGAATTAAAAAATGAACTTTGTAGAAGCACCCTCCATTATAGAAATAGTTATTTAATGTGTATTAAAGTCTACAACCAGATCCCACAAATAATAAGAGAACAACCTTTACGTTTATTTAAAAAAGCCCTATATAAATAGTTGCTTGAAAATAATTTTTATACAGTGAAAGAGTTTATAGATAGTAAATTTAACCGTAAAAAATGACATCTATATTTTTTTTAATCTTGATCTCACAATGTACGCAATTAATTTAATATTTTATATAATGTAATAAGTGATAAAGTGATTATAATATATTCTAAAATGATATAATTTAATTAATGTTATTATGTAATTAATGATATTCGTATGCCTCTTGCAGAGGCGGATGTGTCGGAAAACTAATTGTCTACCTACCTAACAACTTTTGTACCATATCCTTGGCGAATAAATATCTTATCTTACACAATTATTACAATATCATAAAATAAGGACAAGCTAGACAGATATAAAAGTTCAGACTTCTTCAGCTGATCTACACAGAATGCTCCGCTTCATAGAATGACCACCGCCTTTATAACATCGGGTAGGTTAATCCATATCGACGACTACCTTCCTTTGTCAACATTGTCCAGTGCCACCCGCTACCGATAGCATTAATACATCGCTTATTAATATTAAATCCATTTTTTTAATCGTAACTAATATTATAAATGCGAAAGTAAGTTTGTTTGTTTGTTTGTTACCTTTTCATGCCTAAACCACTGAACCGATCATCCTGAATTTTTGCATATACGTTGTCAGATGTACAGAAACGGACATAGGGTACATTTCATCTCGAAAAAAAGTATTGTTCCCGAAGAAAACCACAATAACGTTCTTATGAAAATAGATGGCACCACGTGTCTTTCGAATCATGATTGAATTATATTATCCCGAAAAATACGCCGCGAGCGACTTCTAGTACTTCACTACATAGTATAAAACAAAGTCGCTTCCCGCTGTCTGTCTTTCCCTATGTATGCTTAGATCTTTAAAACTACGCAACGGATTTTGATGCGGTTTTTTTTAATAGATAGAGTGATTCAAGAGAAAGGTTTTAAGCTATAAAACGTACCCGTGCGAAACTAGGGCGGGTCGCTAGTATTTCTATAAAAAACATTTAATAATATTAAAAATGTAGCCGGCCGGCATCGGGAACAGGGTCCAAGCTGCCGGTGGTGAGGGCCTCAGAGAGAGGAACTTCCTAACAATACGCGCTGTGTCCAGAAGAACCGCTTTCTGTATCAAGCCCTTTATCCAGCTGCCTAACGAGAGCCTCATCAGATGTTGGTCGAGGGTCTTGGCTATTAGACATTGGCCGTAACGACTATCGGCACAACGACTGCTGAGTCAATCAATATTTTATTATTATTTAACTTGGTTAGTCGTACCTGATGTTATGGCGATAAGATAGAAAATCCCGTTCCCAATACTCTTCCGTTCGCGGTCCAGTCAACGCCTATTGTTTGACGCGCGGAACTTAGGACCATTACTTAGTTTGGTCTTTGTAATCGAATGTTTACCAGCTCGCTGCTATGTAACTTACTTTGTTTGGTAATCCTAAGATATTACGTTTGCATCATCTTTTGGTTGTCAATAAAGGCAGAGATACAAGTGTTGAAGGTGGAGAAATGGAGATGTTTAATCTAGCAGTGGACTGCTGCAAGCTTTTTTCATTTATTATTTGGTCGCTTTTGATCCTAGTCGATGATGATAGTAAACGCAGAAAAGGTCTAAAATGAGGCACATTAATTCCAGTTACAGTAGAGGAACTCCCCTATACCCCTCTGACTCTTACAAATACAATTACATTTGGCTCTTACTTGTCCAAACTGTTGTTCTGTTCATATCTATAGTTTGAAAGGCCTATTAGTATAACATTCATCATCATCATTCAGCCAAAAGACGTCCACTGCTGGACATAGGCCTCCCCTAAGCATCGACACTTTGTGCTATCCACATTAGGGGGCTTGCCATAATCGTCACGCTTAGCAGGCGGGTTGGCGATCGCAGTATGGTTGTTAAAGTACTCAGAGAACGCTGCTGCCCATCTTCTAGAGAATCCTTGAGTCGCCTTTAACGACACCCACGGGAAGAGATGGGATAGTGCTATTCTTTAAGTCTAGTACACGAAAAGTATAAGATTATATTTGGACTATGCAAACAACAAAGCGTCCTTTAATGATAAAAATAACCTCCCTTTTATAGCTTAGGATTATTTAACTCCATGGAAATACAGGTCAAACCTGAAGTTTCTATAACCAACAATATTTGTATTCGCTAGTCTAAGTATTTTCCTGTTAGAATATCAAAGGAAAACTTCTTTATTTACGAAAGAATAAAAGAGTTCTTTTATAAAACTTGAAGGAGAAAAGATAAAAAAAAACTCGACATTTCGGTATCTTTATCGGAAGTTGGTCTGGAATTCTGAATAAAAAACATTATTTTACCTATTCCTACCTATTTTTATTTGGAAGGTCTATAAGTTTTGTACCCTTATTGAAATAAATGAGTTGTGGTTTTATTATCTTCGACAAGTTTGTCGACTAATAGGCATTGTTGTACAAAATATATTTCATGGTTTCTGTACACGAGGACCAATTTTTGGTTCAGCGCCTTTTGAAAGGTTTTGTTGATATTAAATTGTTTTATTTTTTGTTACAGGTACGTTGAAATAATTTCAATCTTACGTGTGTCATGCTGGAAATATCTAATTCATTGTCTAGTAAGTACCTTAGACATGATGTTTTCTTGTAGTATTTATTTACCTAGTTACAGATAATAAAATAGAAAGAATAGAAAATAGTTTCACGACACGTTTGGTGCAGTGGCTGAGCGATTGGCTTCTGCGCTGCGGGTCGTGGGTTCGATTCCCACACGGAACAAAAATTTGTATGGCCTACAGATAGTTGTTTCGGGTCTGGACGTTTGTGTATGTGAGATTTGTTTCTGTAAACGCTCCCACGATACAGGAGAAATCCTAATGTGGGGCAACGTTTTTTTCTTAAATAAAAAAAGATACATATTTTTAAGGCACAATATCACAATGCTGTAGATCAATACGTTTTCCAATACATATTCGATAATTCTCTCTATGTACATATATGTAGGTAGTGTAGGTATAGACCTAAACTAAATATTTTTTCGCATAGCGTCATATTACAATTCAGTATCTGGATATTTTTATCGAACTCATATTATGAGTCCTAAATGATCCTATATTTTTAACACGTACTAAACCATATCTTAGTCAATCCTTTCAAAAACCTAAAACACACCTTGATATACTCGTCTTTAGGTCCAAAATCGAACGCTCAGCACACCCCATGAAATACCCATAAGGACTGCGATTACGTATTCAAGTTTCGTCATAAGAACAATAATATTCCATAAACATAACGTTTTTATTATATGATACATGTTGTTATGGGAATAGGCCATCATTTATGTACGAAAAGTAATAATTTATGTCTCTTTTATATGTATACAATATTGTTTTTATGTATTTACTGTACCTTTGTACCTAACTTTCGGAATACAGATAGGTAATATACGGGGTGTGTCGTAAATAGTGGTGCAACGTTAAGGTTTGATTGATAGCTGAATATATCGTATATCGACCGATATGCGATATATTCAGCTATCACACACCACAAATAGACGTTTTTTTTTTTAGAATTATAAAAAGATCGAAAAAAATAACTAAAAATTAAAAATTACTTGCATATGATAGCATATTTACAACACATCCTGTGTTTGTCATATTAATTTTTTCAACTACACCATAATTAAGTTTAAATCAATTGACTCTGTCTTTTGAAGTGCAGTGCTGGCATTTATAGGCCTACCTCCAGTTACGTATAAAGCCTATAACAATAACGATAGTGCCAACTAAGCGTTAGGCGGATAATCTAGATTTAAATTCGATTACTGCTATTCGCTTTAATATTTGAATGTATCATTCACAGAATTGACTTGATAATGTCACCATTTATACTTGCGATCATTTCGTTCATATGCGACAAGAACGTTTTAAGTCCGAAAACCGGATTTTTCAGAAAACGCAGTTGTTCAAAACTATTAAAGGCGTTTTCTGAAAAACCCGGTTTGTTTTCAATTTGTATTCAAGGACCAATTTGAATTTAAGCTTCCAACTATTGGTGGAAATACTTGGGGGAGTCCTTTGCCCAGCAGTGGGATTGTAAAGGCTGTCATGAAAAAAAAACCTTTTTTTGGTCCTTTTATCCTAAATGAGAAAGGACCAACTTGTTACATGCTTGGTAAATAAAATCACTGCTGTCAATAAACTTTTCAGACAGTACCTAAACTTAGTGTCTAAAACCGCGGCATTTTGAAGAACAGGTTAGAATTCAAGGAAGCCAATCACGTCCCATTTATCGTGTTACCCCACTTCGTAGTTCGTTTTAAAACTGCGAACGACACTGCACCTACACTTAGAATTCTCACACATTGGGCTCACCTTCACTGATCAAAACCATTCTTCGTCTACTGTACTTCTTCCTCACAAGCTTCGATATCCATTGCTGTTTTTGTACTAGACACACAAAACTTTTCAGAGTTCTCCGCGCAACGGATATCGGGTTTCCGAGAATGTACCGTATGTATAGTCGTGGAGTCGGATCTCGTTGTACAAAGGCATCCTTCCTTCGTTGATTGTATTTGCACAGTACAGTCAATAGGACTTAATTTTCTCGGAGCTACGTTCTTCTGGTATTTTATTTGTAGTTTGTCGCAGTATTGAATCGTATAGGGATGTATTGCGTTTCGTATGTACGGGTTTCGTGTCTATTTGTCTTGGTTGGATTGTATTCAAGTCGGTAGTGGATTTTTCGTTGAGTTTCATGTTTTTGTGTTGGTAGTTTTGGAGTGGTTTGGAAGTGGGATTGCATAGTTTAGATAATAATGTGTTAATTTGTATGGTTAGGTTCATTTTTTTTTCGGTAACTTACCTTAATTCTTATTTAATGGGATTAAAACTATACTGTTTCATCCTTAAGTTAAGTGCTGAGATTTTTTTGTTGAGATAAGTTTTTCAATGAAACTTTAAATGTGGAAAAAACTAAGTATTTTTTACGTAAGTAGATACGTATTATAGGATAATAATTGTAATGCAATTAACAGAAATTAATACTTTCAATTAAAGAAGTTCTACATACCTAATTTA
The DNA here is from genome assembly GCA_905220435.1 of Amphipyra tragopoginis. Classification (NCBI taxonomy): domain Eukaryota; kingdom Metazoa; phylum Arthropoda; class Insecta; order Lepidoptera; family Noctuidae; genus Amphipyra; species Amphipyra tragopoginis. The sequence goes on from HG992017.1 coordinate 5,821,721, forward strand.
GAATGTGTTAATTTGTATGGTTAGGTTCGTTTTTTTTTCTGTAATGTACCTTAATTCTTATTTATTTGATTTAATGGGATTAAAGTTATACTGTTTCGTCCTGAAGTTAATTGTTGAGATTTTATTGTTGAGATAAGTTTTTAAATGAAACTTTAAAGGTGGAAAAAACCAACTGATTTTTACGTTAAGTAGACACGTATTAGTTAGGATAATAATTGTAATGCAATTAAAAGAAATTAATACTTTCAATTAAAGCAGTTCTGATCTCCATCCAAATCCCAAATTATCCCCTGCGACTCAATACCAACCAACACCAGTAAAACGCATAAATTATTCCAAAAAATGGCGTTTCGTTATTCGCATCAATTCCGGTTACCATTCCACATTGACAGCGCAGAAAACAACGTCAATACATCAACCATTAAACGTAAACTCTTGATGTATTTATAGTCCAAACAAAAGCCAATTGATACTGAACCAACGAGGAACGATCCCAAGAAATCCCCAATACGGCAGAGCCTGAATCTTGGACGCATGTCTAGTTTTACACGTCCAAAACAAAAAGACCTTTAAAACCATTCAATTTTAACCGAAGAAAAGGCCATTTTACACTGGACATTTCACGTGTCTTGTTGCAGCGGCCGACACAACTTGATCCCCTTGTACTTTCAATTGTAAGGAACGCGCAGGTCAATCTTCGTTGGACGTCAATAGGGTTCGACCAACTAGAGTCCCAACAACATTCGAAGGTAATTGTGATCATGAATCAATCCTATCTCGAAATCCTTTCAAGGCGCACTATTCAAACGACATTTCCTTGCTGTTTGATATACATTGCTGCATATGTAAGGTATTGTTTTCTTTGTCTGAATACGGGAGACGTAATGGATGTTGGAATTTTAGATTTTTCATGAATTGTTCATGGTGTTAGTGAGGGGAATAAAGTCGAATGGATGTGTATGGGAAAACGATAGTTTAGGAAGCTAATATAAGGGAATTCCGGTGATATTGTTAGAACCTTTATTGGTTGCAAATGCTGCTGTGAACGGGAGAATGAGATTTATGATAGGACTATACCATCAGGGTGACAGAACATTATCGTTTAACTGGTATTTATTAATAGGTAGTAATAGTAGCGCGTGGAGGACCTACTAAATTAATATACAACACGTACGTGTTGCAGGGCGGCTATGGGTGAGACTAATTCAGGGTTCAGTTATTGTAAAGCTAGTATATAAGGTCCATCTATTCATATACGAAATATTTTAAGGGATACATCTATAGGTGGTAAAATGCCAAAGAAAAGCGAAAATTTTTTTTTGTAAGTTTTTTTTTACGTAATTAATAAAATTGTAAAAATGCTTGAGAAATTTAGCATAAATTTGAAAAAAAAAATTGCCCGCTTCAATGACAATAAATACTGCGTAGAAACTAGCGTAATGGATGTTGATAATAGTAATGAGCCAGTATTTGTTATGTGTATCAAGTAAAAAATTATGTAATTAAAAAAAATATCCTTATTTTTCCTAGTTTCTGTGGCTTCTTTACCACCTATAGATGTGTCCCTTAAAATATTTCGTGTATGAATAGATGGACCTTATATAAACTCGGGACCCAAAAGTCTAGATAGATCACCAATATAAACCTTAATATCTCGAAAACTAAGAATGATAGCTTATTCAAATAAAAAGTATTTTATAGATTATTTAATACTCGAATAAAATTAATAAACCTTCTTAAATCCGTACTAATATTATAAATACGAAAGTAACTCTGTCTGTCTGTTACCTCATCACGACGAAAGTACTGAACCGATTTTGTTGAAACTTGGTACAGAGATAGTCTGGAACTCGGAAAAGGACATTAAGATACTTTTATCCTGAAAAACCCGGAATACGCGATAAACAACATCCACGCGGGCGAAGCCACGAGCGACCTCTAGTATTCTATAAAATACTTTTTATTTGAATAAGCTAGCCTTCTTTTTTTCCGAGATATTACGGTTTATGTTGGTGACTGTATTCATTGCTCCCGAGTGTAGTTGTTCCATGTTAGTAAGCAGATAGATATGAAAATATTACGTAGGCGGTTCAAAGCGTCGCGAATTGCGAACCGATGCGATGCGGTGACACGCGATGCGGTGCGAAGCGGCGGCTTTGTCCTACGTGCTCGCGGACCGCTCGCCGCGCGCCGCCGTCATTCAGTAGCACTGTACGGTACCGCATCCAGTTCGCGTAAAAATATCAAGCCAACTGGCAGCGTTCGCTTCGCGCCGCGCCGCGCCGCACCGCACTCCACGTGCGATTGGTCACGTAGGCCACTTCAATAGGTATCGACTGTTTGTTGTTTTCGCGTCGCGCCGCGCCGCATCGCGTCGCTTTTAGATCGCTCACGTAGGATGACGCGTTAGGATCCAACATGCAAATAAAAAACTCCAAATAATTTTGTAAACAAATTATACTTTTTATTGAATAGAGTAAAACTATAACAAAAATAAAGTTTTCTGTTAAAACATCGAAAGAGCGAAAAATATTACAAGTCCTAAATCAACTTATAATAACAGGAAATCGAACATAGTATATGCGAAGAAAATGTGACAAGAACGGAACACAAGAATAGATATACTTTTATTGGTTTAGTGACAAACAACGATATAATTTTATTAGAACTGCCTTCAAGTTGTAAGTAAAAGAAGTCAACTGGGGGAAGATTGAATGAAAGACTTCATGTAACATTTTTTTATTTTTTATTTTATTTAATCCTCCTTAAAACTATCTTTACAGGTCTTAAACCTAATACGATAGAGTGGCTATCAAATATTTACAATTCATACATAAAATACAGGCTGTCTGAATGAACATAAAGAAAACACTGCAAGACAAAGCAAACGCTCAATAAAAAATACAAAATACTTACATACTACTACCACAGTCTACCTATATCTTACTCCTTACAGTCGGTTAACGTAGAACATTGTCGCAGAGCAATCGTGCGGGGGGTTGCGGGGTGAAGGAGCGGAGGTTATGTCCCAAGTAGCCATACTGCATACTTGGGACATAACCTCCGCCCCTACATAATTTTGACATTTCATATGACCTGTCAAATGTATGGGCGTTGACCCACTGTATGTAGTAAGTAGGTACACTGTGCTACTACTTAGTTATTATCTATTAACCATAAACATAATATACTTATACACTACTATACTTATACTTATACATGTACTATACTTATACACAACAGAAAACAATCAATCTTATTAACTAAATATAAGACTAGAATAAATTTTTGACACATTTAACTTACATAACTAACTACATATAAAACAACATGCTACAACATGGTTTCAAGAAATTCTGGGAACCTTTTAAGTAAGTTTCGACGAAAAGATGACTAAAAAATTATATTAAGACAGTAGTCGGCAAAGTCTAACACGCGTATGCGTGTATAACATAGCATTTTGCGATATACCAATCCTTTGTCAAGCCTTTTTTTTATCGTGTGAAAATCCTCATGGATACCCTTCACCTGGGGAAAGCGAAGGGTTATGCCGGACTCTTACCGGCTAAAAACCCACGGTGTTTCTTCTCCTGACCCTTGGCCGGGGTCGCGGGATTCGCAGCTGCATGCATCGCAACCCGCAGAGGTCCGCCAGCACCTGGCGGACCTCTTCTTCTGATGTGGTCTGCGGGCGACGGGTCCCCTAACCTGTCGCCCGCAGGCCACGTCTTTGTATTCCTTTTAGTAGCCTAGTTTCATCTCGGGAAAAAACTCTTTCAACAAAAAATTATCATCGGTGCATATGTCGCGGCCATATCGTAATTGATCACTTCATGATGTGGCCGGCCATTTCATGAAATGTTTGTATTTCATGAAATGGCCAACTAAAATTGGCCATATCGTTTAAACGTCAACGTTTAATGATATGTCCATCCACGTTTGGCCATATCATTAATGTAGGGTTTCCATGATATCAAAGGTTTAATAAAAAATCCAAATAAAGTAAGCACGTACCATGCAAGCAAAGGAGTAGACTACGGAATTTCGACCCACAAAATATCGATGCACGTTAACGAAAGTTTAATAGCTTGATTCACCAACAATTAAGGGGATCTGACGCTCGGCGGCCGCTATTGTTATTGTTATTGGTCACTGTTCTAAGATAAGATAAGATAATTTATTTGTCCAAACATGAGTACATACATACAAAACAATTGTCAGCATGCAAGATGTTATAAGTTAAAATACCGTTCATCATGTTTGCCTTGATCAATGGCACACAAATATTAATAATACATTAAAAAAAATCCCATAAATTAAATTAAATTGTCTCGAATGTCATTCTTAATAAAATAGGCTATCGAAAATACTAAATGATAAGAACATGATAATAAAATACTTCATTAAAAAATCAAAATCTGTCAGCCAAAAACTCATTTAAATTATAATACGCTTTATCTGCTAAAAAACTTTTTACTTTCTTTTTGAACGCTACATCACTTAACTGCTTCCAACTTTTAGGCAGTTTATTATACATTTTTGGAGCCATGCAAAATACACTTTTCCGCATATGTGTCGTCCTACATTGATGTAGGCAAATCTGAGTATTATCACGCCTATTACGAGGAAATAGATCTGCCATGCGAGAAAAGAGGTGAGGGTTGGACCGTAAGAACGTTGCATTTTCTAACCTAACCTAACCCAAATGATTCAATATACTAAATAGTAAACTTTCGCAGTAACGTGCATCGATATTTTGTGCTGTGTTCTGTAGTTTGACAGGTTAACCAGATAAATAATCCAACAAATAAAATTCTATGAAAAGTTCACCCGCAATTACCATGAAGTCAGATTTTGAAATCCAATAATAGTCCATTAATTTTTGCTGCGTGGTCACCCTACTTTACTTATTATTATTAGCTTTTTTGTCAGAATAATTGTCCGCCGCCATGATGCATTACAAAAACAAAATGATATCAGCGCCTCTAACAGTAGATAATGTAACTAATTTTATGATATGATCACTAATGTTTGACCATATCATGAAGTAGCCGTGCGTTTAGCTGATCATATCGTCAAACGCTGATTATTCATTGATCTGGCCAGGCCATATCGTGAAATGGCCAGCGGGTATTGGCCATTTCATGAAATGGTCGGCCACATCATGAAGTGATCAATTCTATGATCTGGCCACGACACATATATGTCGGAGTTATGCCCGAACATGCCTAATAAAACATATTATGGGCAGATGAATTGAAAACCTTCTTGAAGAAGTCGATTAAAAAAATATTCTGTAGTTCATGGTCGTGTCTAAAATAAATACTTAGACACTAAGGGACAAGCCACATGGTGCGGTGCAGTGCGGTGCGCCGCCGCACGGCGACCACTTTGCCGCATTTGCGTGCACACGTAGTACGCGGCGTCGCAAGAGCCACACGGCGCCGCACCGCACCGTGTGGAACGGCTCTCCGTCAACACATCTGCGGTCTGCGACGTCGGAGCGGCGCCGCTGCGGCGCATACACCCTCCCCCCTCGTCTTGGTCTGGTGACCGTGCGGCGCGGCGCCGCACCTCACCGTGTGGTATACCATGGAAATTTGTATGCCGCACATGAGCCGCACCGCATCATGTGGCTTCTCCTTAACACAAAAAGTGCTAGCCCAAAACGTCACTCACAGAGGAGGGAAGTACAAACGATATAGTTTTAACGAAGGGAACTTCAAATTTAGTGCAACTACCCCTTCGAGGCTAGGGGAAAATTGCAAAACATATCGCCCAGTTGATTGCCAGTCGCCGCTTTTTTAACTTCCCTGTTCTAACAGTTTTGAAACTGGCAGCCTGAAAAAATATTCCGCCTTTGTATTCTTTTTTTCTTCTTTTTTTTGTTCGGTTTTATGTGTAGAATAGTTAGGTATTTTCGGTTGAAAACACGCCATTTAAATCTCGCAACACCCGATTATTTTCACGAAAAAATCTTATACAAAAACAGTTTGATATCAAATTTAAAATTCGAACCACCTTATTTTTCATTCCTCGGACAACGCGTTCGAAATTCGAATCTCCCGTGTCGCGCACTTCTTTCCGACGCGAAGGACCAAATACAGATAACATAAAAAATATCGTATTCCTTCAAGCGAATTTTAGAGACATACGACAACTACAATGCTGCATTTTCCGGCTGAATTGTCAAAATCATTTGCCATTAAAAATTGCACGACGCCATTCCATATTTTCTCACTCAAACAATGCATCCTTTCGTGCTCGAAATTCGAATCTCGCTTGACGCCTTCATTTTTTTGGCGCGAAGGCAGAGGCACAGATAACACAATAAAGTGTTCACGGAAAGGTTCTTTTTACTGCACAGTTGCGAGTTCAAACAGTGTCGGTACATTCGTTACGACAAGTTGGTGAACGTAAATCTAATTTTGTCTGATGCACTGCGGACGGACAATGTTGTTTTTGGTAGTTTCTTTGCCGCAATCGGATGAAATTTTGGTGTCGATTGTACATTGTGAATGATGGAATTACAATACGTTTGTAGCTTCACAAAGACGCATAGACGAAGTGAAAATTACAAAAAAATACTATAAAATGATTCATCAACCCTGAGTCGAAATCTCTGGGTCCATAAACCTGAAATTTTGTACAGAGGTCTCTTAATTAATGTAGGAACGCACTAAGAAGGGATTTTTGGTAATTCAATCTGTGACGAATTGAAAAGGGGTGTCAAAGTTAGTATTAGTATGAGAGTATCTTATTGCGTGGCCCAATTAACCCGAAACTTGGTATAAACAATCTAATAACCAAGTCATAAATTACAGAATTTAAGGTTTTTCGAAAATCAACCCCTGGGTGAAAAGGGGTCGTAAAGTTTTAATTGACAAAAGCTATTTACGTGGTCATAGTCGCGAGGGGAAGCTAGTGGATAATATTTTTGCGACTAGACGAATACTGATTAAAAGAGAAAAATTAAATGTCTTAAACATATCGTCACATCCTCGGCAAAGTTACAAAAAATGTGCGTTTATTTCTGATCCTTGTAAAATATTGAACATGTGTTGATTGTATCACAAAAAGGTTACATTTTGAAAAGCAAATGTACCACAATACCGATATCCCAATAACATATTTTTTCTAAGCTTTGTAACGCTCTCCATTAAAATGCATCTTTTGCAGATTCGTAATTTTGCGGTGAATGTAACGATGTACGCGTATTCAGGTTGAATGAAGGTATAACCTTTACCCTACACAATTGAAGATTCTTCATTATTAATATCATCCTGTTCTTATGAGAATAAAGATTCCTTAAACCCCTACGCTTCGTCGTAGCATCGTTACAATATTCATATCATAACAATTACTCGCTGCGAGAAAATGTCGCACTCCATAATATCTTTTTCAGAATAAAAGTGTTACTTTAAACCCGGCAGTACGACAGCAAAAGCAGTGTTATGTTTTTTCTTAAGTGCTGGTCCTAATGAAATTATTTGTATACGACATTTATTAAGTACTGGTCCTTTTGACATTATTTGGCTACAGCAAATAATGCAACCTTTCAACACAATAATCTTTCTTCACAAGCCACTCAACCTCTATATTTCAACACTGCAACTCTTTAAGCTAACAGCTCATAACATCTAAGTAATGTATTTGTTTACAGCAAACACTTGAAGTTTTAACTATAAGTTAAGCCGCGTGAGAGCCGTCGAAGTGTTGAAAAGTGACGATAAATTTACAGAAGCGTAAAAGTGTTATAATAAATATGTTTAGAGTTATTGGTATTGACCTGGTGAGATGGGAACTTTTGAAATATATAGGACAGGACTTTTGTCGGTGACTGTATCACTTAGGATTAATGTAAACCGTCTATCATTTTTTGTCTTTTTTATTTGACCTTTTGCAAGGGTTTGCTTTCAGACTTAGAGACACTACGCACTGTCGACTGGTCGCCGGAGACTTGGTCGACGGTGACTGTGACTTTCTATAGTTTAAATACGTGTTTACGCACTTGGTCGCCGGTCGCCCGGGCCGCGCCGGTCGTGTAGTAGCGACGCGTAAGCGACTGCTGGTCACCGGCGACCAATAGAAGCACGGGTTCAAATGGAAGCGTTCACACTGCGAGCAACTGTCGAGACGACCGGACGTCGCGCACAAAAATGGCTCAGGCTTTCGATACAGAGAAATTAATAAGAAAAATAATAAAATAAATAAAAGCTATTTGAGATTTATCCAGTGACCAATATTCCAATCGGGATACCCAATACTCTCTTGCATATCTTTATTTTTTTTTCTCTTTTTATTAGTAATTAGTAACGCTACTGTTGCAGCTTCATCGACATCCATTCTGTACGAATGTACAAGAAACAATAAACGATCGGCTCTCCCGGCCCTAGTTGATTATGTTTTGATCGCCGAGAGACCAACTCTCTGGCGACCAGTCGACAGTGCGCAATGGCTCTTAGTCTTGGTTCCTAAGCATACATTTAGCCCTCGAGCATTATTAAATCTTTTCGTGAAGTTTCTTTAGGAGTCTAGTGTTTACACAGTTTAAAGCAGCATCATTCCATAGATATACACTAACGTAACAACTAACCTTCCAATGTTTTTGTTATACATCACGTCTGTAGTCCCCGAAGGGATGGGCAGAGGTGTACAGTACGCCCTCATTTCACCGTTTAAGTCCCATGTAATAGGGGGCAAGCCTATTGCCACCCACCGCGCAAAAATCCAGACTCCGGGCTGCTACTGAGAAATTCGACAGGGAAAAACTCAATAACACTTTGACCGACCTGGGGATCGGACCCAGGACTTCAGGTTCAGCAGTCGTGCTTGTGACCACTAGACCAACAAGGCAATAGTTGTCCGTCCCCTAAGATACAACCCTAGCCTAGTTTAGGGGACAGAGTTGAACCTATTGTACTTATCTATCTAATACTAAAATAAGAACTCTAATCTGTATTCAGTGCAATGTACTTGACCTTTGTGGTAATAGACAACTTATTATTATGCTCGTTTATTCATTTTCTATACACATTATTTATTTATTATTTCAATAAAAAAATATTTAAAAATAATAGCCCGCCGGCATCGGGAACATTGCTCCAGAGAGAGGAACTTCCTAACAATACGCGCCATGTCCAGAAGTACCGCTTTCTGAATCAAATCCTTGATCCAGCTGCCTAACCAGAGCCTCATCAAATGTTGGTCGAGCCTTATTACTATAGTTTTCGTTACAGCTGCAACTTTAAAAAGCAACTGTTTGACACATAACAAAAAACACATGGCAACACATATCCAAGACATAATAAACTTAAAATTACTAACCAAAACACAACCTACATCTCTGCCACTCCCAAACCGAAACGACCGTAAGCATACACCAACAAACACATCATTACTCTTCCAAGACTGTCAGCGCGACGTTCGTAAACTTGCAAAGATGCATGCCCAGCGGAATTCTTATGTTTACTCGCTGCAAGTTTCTTAGAACAGGTGTGGTTTGGGTTTCTGAACGCACGCTCTACATTCGAAAATTTAAAAATATGTTCGAATTTTATTTCTTCTTGGAATGGTAATTTTGTTGTATCTTGTTACATTTCTTTCTAACGTAAGGTACGTTGCTGCCTTGCCTGCTTTTGTCGCAAACTTTCTTTAAAAACGAAGGTCCACTATTTCTCTATAGGACCCTTTTCTCCATAGAACCAACTTTTTGGAACCACGTATAACACGACTGACTGACTGCCTCGTTGGTCTAGCGGTTACAAGCGCGACTGCTGAGCGTGAGGTCCTGGGTTCAATACCCAGGTCGGGCAAAGAGTTATTGGGTTTTTCCATGTGGAATTTCTTAGTAGCAGCCCGGAGTCTGGGTTTGTGCCCAGTCGATGGCAATAGGCTCGCCTCCTATTACATGGGACGTAAAAATAACGGCGAAATGTAGATGTGTCTATTTGAAATAAAAAATCTTGAACCACCACGCTGCCCGCAGTCGGTGGCAGGGTCATCATCTGCCTAGCCTTTTCCCAACTATGTTGGGGTCGGCTTCCAGTCGAACCGGATGCAGCTGAATATCAGTATTTTACAAGGAGCGACTGCCTATCAGACCTCCACAGCCCAGTAACTGGGTAATACGATACTCTTGGTAAGACTGGTTGTCAGACTTTCTGGCTTCTGACCAACAGTAACGACTGTCAAAGATCTACAAATGACAGCCGGGACCAACGGCTTGACGTGCTTTCCGAGGCACGGAGGAAACTCGCTATGGTAAATGGTCACCCATCCACAGACCAACCTCGGCAAGCGTGGCCTAACCCGGAAGATCGGTCTATGCGGCTGTAATTATTTAGCCACGAGCTCCTCAGTCGGTGGCAGGGTGTACTCTATCGTATGCTGTGATGTGGTTAGCTTTTAGGTTATCAAACTTACTGCGATCACCAATCCATTTGCAAAACCTAGTGAATATGGCAATATTATTTCAAGACTGTTCCTTATAGCGGGCTTTGAAGAAGCCTATCATCAGCAGTTGACTTCTGTAAGCTGATATGATTTATGTCATTTGATGAATTTAGATTCTGGTGTTTAAAGACAAAACCATCTAGTGTATAATGGTGCACCAAAAAATCCTATTAATTTGAATAGTCCATGGGAAGACGTATTATAAAAACCCTAGAGTCGTTAGAGGCGACGAACGGGGCTCCATTATCTTGCCCGATAAATGGCAATAGGCTCGCCATCTAGGACCTAATACAAGAAGCGAAACGTGGTTGACAGACTCCCGTAATAGGAGAACACCTCTCTGCACCTTCTGTTTAGGGGATTATATGAGGGAATATGGGGATGATCAACTTTTATCTCAGTCAAAAAACCTGGGTGATACGGTGATTTTAGCTTAAAAAACTTGGTGCCCTTATTTTCCATGCGTTTAAACTTTTTTCCTTTTTTCTGGGTCAGGCTTCTTTTACTAACATCACTTAAGTACTGTACGAAGAAAAACTTCGATCGATTATATCATTAAAAGCCTAAAGTTTACCCAGCGGGAAAGTCTAAGGGCACTGCCACATAAACAACTAGTGAACTAGCAGATATTGAGCTTGTAAAATCAAGGCTTGGACCCTGGTAAAATTTTCAAACCGGTAATACCATAAATAAGTACACAAGGAACTCAATATTTCGGTTTCGTTTTTGTTAACCGGTAAATGAGCGTTATTCTGAAATAAAATTCTCTTTAAGGTTAGCGTTTATTAAACTCAAACTCAAACTCAAAAAGATTTAGAGGTATTAACCGGTATTTAGATTAGAGGTATTAACCGGTATTTTGTCGTTGAAGTGTCTCTGTAATTTGTTATTAACAAGCTGTTAACGCAGGTCGAGAACTATCCGACGCGTTGAGTAAACTGGTTTATTTTGGTTAGAGGACGAAATGATTATATCGATTTCGTTCTCAACGAAAACATTATGTGAAACGGAAACTATGTATTTACCGATATTTTTGCAACCGGTTCCCAAAACTTGGGTAAAATTTCAGTAAGAATGTAGTCACAGTTAAATAGATTTTGTACCTAATTTTGTTGCTAATCTATGTACGTTAAGGTAGTATTAGTTAAAACTAGCCTATTCGTAGTAAATAGCTCTAATAGTAAATCAGCTTCCTGTTAGTTGGAACCGGCGTAAACGGCGATAGACTTACCAGTTAGGGACCTATGGCATCTAATACTTATTTATATATTATCAGAGAATGTCTCTCGTGTCTGCACGAGCTATATAAGAATAAATCGTGGCGTGGTGAAAAGATTAGCCAGTCAGCAAGGTTCGTCGCAAGGCTGACTATCCAGGGTGTGCCGGAAGTACACAAGTATCCTCACTCGTGGATGCTCGATAAAACACCTCTACCCAATCATTCATAAATCAAGTCTGTTTTTAATGGCATGTTGGCTATTATAGCCTGAAAACTAGAAAATATACGACTCTTTCTCAGCTATAAAATAGCCGTAAGCTGTTTATAGCTATTACTGTGACGTCAACCTAAAGCTTTATAGGTACTCCAAGCTTCTACCTCGTAGATTTTTTGTAATCCCAAAACAAAGGGACTATGAAAGATTAATAGGATCTGCCTCGCAAATACAGAATATTATTTAGTCAAAATTTTGTCATTGTCTTATCAAGCTTTGCAGGTGTCTTAATTGCTCAAAGACTTTGGATAATGAATCTTAAATTTTGATCCACAATGGAAAACTTTTTCTTTGTAATTCAAGACTTTTTTTCTGGTTACATCGCGATAAGTTTCAGTAAATATTTTACTCAATTTTTGTTATCTGCGGTCGGTTTTTAAGGAATTTACCCACTATGTTGTATCATACTAGAAGCTTACCCGAACGTACATGCAAAAAAAATGTCTTTGTATAAATTAGACAATGCCTACTAGACCGTTCCGTCATCGACCAACACCGTAACGTGTCAGGCACGGACCGGCAAAATGGAGGACTAAAATCTAATAGATTGTGTTCGTAAATACGAATATTTATACTATTAAAGAATATTTAGGTACAGCAACCGATAGAACGGACACTAAATGGGGCTGGTACGGTTTAGGCTACGTGCGCACTGAGCGGATAGCCTCGTTACGGGCAGCCGTCCGGCTGTCCGTAGCATGCGGTTGCGAAATCGGTTAACCGGGTGGCGGCTAGCTGTAACCGCAACCGGAACGTTCAATTGAGAAACTGTCGTTGTTTGTGGTTTGTGCCCCGTGAAATTAAAGGAAAAACATTTTTTTCTTAAGAATAAAGGACCACCTTACTGTGTAGATCCTAGTTTTAGAAGGGAGATTTCAATTGTTATCAGCAAAATGCGCGAGCTTTGACAAACATGTGCACCGTCAATGGCGGGTAACCGCAAACTAGCACTATCCGCGTAGTACGTACAGCAACCGTCCGGACAGACGCACGTCGAGCCGCAGCGCTCCGAGCGACCGGAGCGGTTCGTCGGCAGCCGGATCACAGTGGGTATAAAAACTATTTTCTCGTACATACTTATGATTGCGACCAACCGGACGGCTGACCGCGTTCCGGCTAACCGCCAAGTGCGTAGGTACCCTTACATACGCGTATAGAACGCGGTTATGAGGCCGTTTATGAAATTTTGCCGATTTTGCTGATTTACGTGATTTTAAAGACGTCGTTTTACAGTTTAAACGATCTAATGAACGAGTTACTTATGGCTTGCGTCGATTATTATAAGTCGAGATTTAGATTGATTTCAAAGATTTTAATTGCCAAATAGTAATATTTTGCATATTAGTGAACGGAGCGTTTTTTGCCGTGCTCAACACGTTTCTTACGTATGATTACGCTGTAATGGACAGACTCCTTTAAGTTATAGAAAAAAACCTTTTTTTTCGCTTTTTCTGATAAGGTTGGCTATAGTTAGATTACGGCTACGTGCCTACCTGATATTTATTGGAAGGCCATATCTGTCCAATACTGGGTTTAGGGATCAAATATTTTTCCATTATCGGTCTTTTTCTGTCGCACCTAATGTATTACTGACGTTTGGCTTTGGGTAGAATCTTTTTGACAATAATGTATGTAATTCTTTTTGTGGTTACGAGTAATATTTTGACCTTTCTATTTGTACGTAGCGAGTTTTTCTTTACCTTTCCGTCATAGATATCCTAATTTAATAATATTATAAAAGTGAAAGTAAGTTTGTTTGTTGGTTACTTTTTCACGCCTAAACCACTGAACCGATCATGCTGAAATTTTTCATACGTTGTCAGTTATTGTCGTATTATAAACCTTTTTATGTCAGGCCACATGGTTTTGGATTATATTCGAATTTGGATAGAGGTTTACAATTTTTGACACAGAAGAGAGATTTTGATAAAAGTGGTATATAATTATTTTATTTTCTGTATGTATGAATAATATTTAAACTACTGGCTGTTTACATTGTATGTGGCCATGCCACATCAACCATCCCCTGTACACCTGTTCTATGAAACACCTGCTTTTACGTGGGACTCGGAGGATTTACCTTATGTGGCCTGTGATAAAAAAAAGGTTTATAATATCATTAAAAAGAAGGTGAAATGACGTATGAGGATGATGATGAAAAAGGTGATATATTAAGTATAACAAGCTAGGTGATACAACTTATTGATAGGTTTGTATCAACTCTCCTTGACGGGCTATCCATTATTTACGAAAATTCTGTATAGGTAATATAACATCCCCGTGTCGTCCGCTCTGGAACAGACGAGCTAAGGCTAGGGTAATTATATCAGATAGATAGATAAACATCTCCAAGTTTCTAGAGCTTTGTTATTTTTTTCCAAGAAAATAGTTTATTTTTGTATATTCACCCAGATGTCTCATGCGGAAATAGGCCGCGGAGGGTGCCAAATTTCTATCTTGTAAAATTTTATTGGACTAATAGTTTTTGTTATTTTACATTGTTTTTCCATTTGCTGTTACTACTTTTTCTTCATAATAAGCACGTACTTCTTTCCGTTTTGGAAAGGTTACAGAAGTAATGGTTTCCTGGAGATATTTTCCCTCATTGGTTTATTGGTAATGAGAATGATTGCTGAGCGTGACATCCTGGGTTCCATTTCCAGGTCAAGTAGTGTTACAGAGGCTAATAATGTGGCTGTGGAGGACTGATGGCAATCGCCCTGTGTAAATTACTGGTATACAAGGTTAGTCGGAAAGGGGGTACTAATCCGCAGGCCACTTACAGTATCACTGATGACTGTCTTAAAGCAAGTGTTAAAATTTCAAAATTCGGCAATTTTTTTTTCAATGCAAAATGATTTTAATATTAGTTTTTTCAAAAATTCTTCTTCCCTGCTTTAGTTACAAATTCAGAAAATGGTGATTATAATTCATTACCCCAAATAGGACCTAAAATGTGTAATGTAACAGACGGCCCTAGGATCTCCTGAGAGCACGTCTGCTACAACAGTTGTAAGGAATGTGACGTTATCAGTGAATCCTACCTATCTATCCCTAGTCGGGCAAATAAGGAAACACTTAACACACAACAATTTTATAATACGATAAGTAACAATATAAAGAAACAGTCAGTAAATCCGGGAGTCACACTCAAATGAACTGTAGCTATTGGAACACACAATCAAGTTTTACAGTTGGTAAAGCGAGCACGAAAAATGAGGTGAAGGGTGGTTAATACGTAGCCCGTCAACCAGACGGAGTGCCTGTAGCGCAGCAGCACCTCAGCGCCGGAGGCCCAGCAATGGCCCACTCGGCGGGAAGCTGGCAGTTCAGCAAGCAGCAATGCCGGAGGCCCAACAATGGCCTACTCGGCGGGGAGCTGGTAGCTCAGCAAGCAGCATAGAAGAGGCAGAGGCCCGGTAATCGTCCACTCGGCGGAGTCCTAGCAATTCCGCCGTCCGGCAGACCGTCCGCACCCTTTCGTTGTTTCTTTTTCGAGTCCTTGCAAAAACAGCTTGCGTTTTACTTTTCGCATTTTTAAAATTTGAACGAGTGTGTTCCAAATAAGTGGCCTGTGATAGAGAAAGAGGTTTAATTGTAAAAGGTAAAAAGGAGGTGAAATGTGTGAAGTGAATGATGATAAAGGTGTGATCCTACATTACCCCAAAAACCCGGAAAAAAAAAATTTTTTACTTAGAAAATCATTTTTTTCAACCTATAAATTTTGAGGTGAGGAATATATTACCTTGACACATACATTCATCATTCTGTCAAAACAATCAAGCACTCACACTTACAGAGGGAGGGGGATATGGCTCACGACTACTTTGAGATCAATGGCACATACTCCACAAGGATATATTTGAGATAATGAAGGCTTATTTTTAGGGTGTCATAACCCGCACCACTTAGAAAACCCAAAGAAAGATTATAGATAATGAAGGCTTATTTTTAGGGTGTCATTACCCGCACCGCATAGAAGAGAATAGATAATAGATAAATAATAGATAATGAAGGCTTATTTTTAGGGTGTCATTACCCGCACCGCATAGAAGAGAATAGATTATAGGTAATGAAGGCTTATTTTTAGGGTGTCATTACCCGCACCGCTTAGAAGAGAATATAGTAGATAAGGAGGGAAAGATAGTAAAGAGAAAAAAAAAGAATGGGGATGATAGCCACGTGATGTAAAAAAAAAGCCAAATATTTCCCAATAATGAAATGAGATGAGATGAGACAGGTACAGTATTATAAAAACAGAATATAGAAAAACATAATATACAATTTAAAACAACTAATTAATAAAGAATACAAATGATAGATAGGAAGTACAAATGGTACAGATTATTGTGCTGCATTCTTGTATGTAAGTAAGACGACAAAAAATTGCAAGTAAATTGTAAGTAGTAAAAGTAAAGCCAAGTTTAAAAATAATTTCTTCTAACTCGTTTCATCGTGAAGTGATGAATGTAGTACTATTCAATGTTAGTAGTAGTAGTAGTGTAGTAGTGAAGTGTAGTTAGTAATTACTAATAGTGTAGTTAGTAATTACTAGTAGTAGTAGAGTAATTAGTAATTACTAGTAGTAGTAGAGTAGTTAGTAATTACTAGTAGTAGTAGAGTAGTTAGTAATTACTAGTAGTATTAGAGTAGTTAGTAATTACTAGTAGTAGTAGAGTAGTTTAATGTTGTAAGAGTATGATGAGTGTACTACATTCGAAGTAATGTTTGACGTATATTGTAAGTACAAGGCGATTCAAAAAATATTTCGAAAAATATTCGTACTTGTGCAAGTAAGTTTTTAGAATTTAGAAAAAAATCTTTAAGAAAGAAGATTTAATTCCAACTTAAAAGATCGAAAGAGTTCGTAATTAACCATAAAGTTATCAAACTCAAAAGAAAAATAAATACGTCAATATAATATGACAAATTTATGTTGACGTATTATATGTCAATATCCTAAAATAAATAATATTGAATTATTTTATAGGAAAATAATTCAGTATTTTATTTCCGTAAAACGTTAAATTAAACGTACAAATCGTAAGTATGAACGAAATACGTAAGGTAAGATAACAGTTCTACACAGAAATAAAACCACACAAATTTTATTCCTAATAGTGAGTAACAGCAGGGATAGAAGAATTTATTTTTCTTCGAATATTGCGGTAGACGCAATCTAAGTAGACTAGCTAAGCTACAACTTGGGTTTACTACAACCAACCAACAAGGTAGAAAGCATAATCATCTACAGCAAAAATATTAAGTCACCTTACAGGATAGCAAGATGAAACGTAGAACGTAGGGTACGGAGGCTCACCAGAATGCAACACAATATCTCTGAAAAGACAAATAAATATTAACAGAGGGTTAGGAAAGAGGGAAAAGAGTATAAATAGAGGTAATAGAGGCCGAATGGATATCCAAAACTATACAATTCGTAGCTGAATTATTTTAGAATTTAGAGGAAGAGGGATGGGTTCAGACAAAGTTGGGCGCCAAACTGTAATGTAACAGACGGCCCTAGGATCTCCTGAGAGCACGTCTGCTACACCAGTTGTAAGGAATGTGACGTTATCAGTGAATCCTACCTATCTATCCCTAGTCGGGCAAATAAGGAAACACTTAACACACAACAATTTTATAATACGATAAGTAACAATATAAAGAAACAGTCAGTAAATCCGGGAGTCACACTCAAATGAACTGTAGCTATTGGAACACACAATCAAGTTTTACAGTTGGTAAAGCGAGCACGAAAAATGAGGTGAAGGGTGGTTAATACGTAGCCCGTCAACCAGACGGAGTGCCTGTAGCGCAGCAGCACCTCAGCGCCGGAGGCCCAGCAATGGCCCACTCGGCGGGAAGCTGGCAGTTCAGCAAGCAGCAATGCCGGAGGCCCAACAATGGCCTACTCGGCGGGGAGCTGGTAGCTCAGCAAGCAGCATAGAAGAGGCAGAGGCCCGGTAATCGTCCACTCGGCGGAGTCCTAGCAATTCCGCCGTCCGGCAGACCGTCCGCACCCTTTCGTTGTTTCTTTTTCGAGTCCTTGCAAAAACAGCTTGCGTTTTACTTTTCGCATTTTTAAAATTTGAACGAGTGTGTTCCAAATAAGTGGCCTGTGATAGAGAAAGAGGTTTAATTGTAAAAGGTAAAAAGGAGGTGAAATGTGTGAAGTGAATGATGATAAAGGTGTGATCCTACAAATGTAAACACAGCTGATCATATCTGGGGATAGATAGATTTTAGAGATTTTTTTTTAAGATCTTTGGTCACCTATTTCTCTTTAACTATTGACTTTTCGAAAAAGTTGTAGAACAAAAGTTATTCATTATTATAGGTACTTTAACCCCCTTTCGGATTAGTACCCCCTTTCTGACTAACCTTGTATAATGTCCATCTATTTATACACGAAATATTTTAAGGGATACATCTATAAGTGGTAAGTGGTAAAGAAGCCATATAAATAAAAAAAAGAAGTATATTGTTTTTTAAAATTAAATCATTAAAAACTTGATACACATAACAAATACTGGCACATTACTATTTTCAACATCCATTACACTAGTTTCTACGTAGTATTTATTGTCATTGAAGCGGGCAATTTTTTTTTTCAAATTTATGCATATTTTCTCAAAATGTTGCAAAATATATTACAATGAAAATAATTACGTAAAATAAGAAGAAAAAATAAATGTTTCGCTTTAAAAAATATTTCATAATTATTAATTATTCAGAATTTTATTGCTATTTAACAGTTCGTTGCCACGCATAAATGAATGAAAGCACGGCGACACAGCTGGCGAGCACGTCTAGCGCGATATCCTTTCGTGCAGTCAGATAACTCAGGGCGTTAAAATTACACAGAAATAGAAAAACGTTTTTTTTAGTTGCTTTGTTTTTTTGTTGTATGTTTATAAGATCACGCGGTTTGAAGGAACTACACGAATCCGTTAACACCCAGTATAATCGATATTTGAACTCACTAACAAAAACTAGAAGTAATTAAACTAAAATCTTAACACATAACATTAATTACGCAAACCAATCCTGTGAGGTTGTTACCAATGTTTGTATGTGTTTGAATCTGAAATGCAATTCAGTTAGTTAATAAATTCCGCTATTGACGAGTGTGCCGCTTTGTGGACGACTGTCACACCGTTGCGTATCAAATTAGAAAATAAAAATAACAGTCTGGTACACTATTGCCCATTACCACAGCGTACTTACTACATACAGTGGGTCAACGCCCATACATTTGACAGGTCCTATGAAATGTCAAAATTATGTAGGGGCGGAGGTTATGTCCCAAGTATGCAATATGGCTACTCGGGACACAACCTCCGCCCCTTCACCCCGCAACCCGCACGATTGCTCTGCGACAATGTTCTACGTTGACCGACTGTAAGGAGTAAGATATACATAGGTAGACTGTGCCATTACTGTCCCACTGTTGGGCATGAGCCTCTTCTCAGAATGAGAAGGGTTTAGGCCTCAGTCCACCACGCTGGCCTGGTGTGGGATGGCGGACTACACCCACAATTGAGAACTTTATGGAGCCCTCTCAGGTGTGCAGGTTTCCTCACGATGTTTTCCTTCACCGTTAATGCAAGTGATAATGAAATTCTGATCCGCACATGAATTCGAAAAGCCAGAGGTGCGGGCCGGTTTCTGACTCGGACCTTCCTGCATGAAAGGCAACTGTTCACTTGCTAGGCTATCACTATAACAGCGGTTACGCACTGCATCCGATCCGAATCCGTGAAAATACGTTCCGAAGTAGCCATAGAACTATTTGTATGGTAGTTTACGCACTACATCCGGCATCCGTCATCCGATTTCTATCCGTCATCCGTGAGTTTCTAATTCGGAAGAACAATTGACGGACCGAAGTAGACGTAGTACTATTTGTATGGTAGTTTACGCACTACATCCGGCATCCGTCATCCGATTTCTATCCGTCATCCGTGAGTTTCTAATTCGGAAGAACAATTGATGGACCGAAGTAGCCGTAGTATTGTTTGTATGAACGCTTTCGCATTACCTCGGATTCAAATCAGACGCCAAACGGATATGCCAAAGATGCCATTCTGGTAAAACGAACCTTGGACAAAGCCGGAACCAATAACGCCATGAAAAAGATCTGGTTGACTAGAAGCTTCTGTCAGCTCCTCTTGCGTCAAGCACATGCAATATTGATTGCCATAAGACGCATGCAGCTTATCGTCTACACCGGTACGTTTCGGTCAGTTGTCAAAGATGGACGCGTGTGAATTTGGAGCTATCTGTGTGGCATATTTAGAAGGATAAGCGTGCGCTAGGGGCATGCGCTTTTGTCGAACTAATATTAAGGCATGCGCTATGGCGCTTCACGCATGCTTCAGACAAAGATGCAAGATGAACATGAAAGTGCACGGGTGTAGACATAGCTTAATGTAATTGTCATGAACTACTATTTTAAAAAGAGTATTCATGGAGTTTCTTGCCAGCTCTTTTCCATTTAACCTACCTTTTGGAACCGTGCACCTAGTTTTGACGTTTCAAAAGTGTCTGAAATCTGGTCTATTTGAAATAAAAGACTTTTACTAGATCCTCAACCTTCTCTTTTCCCAACTTTGGGCCTTTTCCAATTGAACCAGATGCGACTGAACGACAATCAAAACACACGACCTCGTTCCAAGCGTTTGTTACGCAACAGCGTGACGTACAATCTAATACATCGTTGTGGTATTAGTCCCATTTGCCTAATTTCGATTTTGGTTAATCCATGGCGTGGCAATTTGTTAGCCTATACCTAACTTCTATATGAAGTACATTTACATATATATTTATGTGAGTTCAAAGGATTATTGCGAGAGCATGAATCGGAATAGAATAATTGTGCGAATTTGTGTTCTGCATCAGTGCTTGTGGAACTGACATGTTGATTATTTATGTCAGTTGTTGTATTATATTTCAACGTACTTTGGTGTACTGGTAAAATTGTATTAACATTACAAAACCAGTTTTGTAGATCTCTTATATTACTTCTACTATCTCTCTCACTCTCTATCCTTGCTTAACGCCATCTTTTTCGATCATCACTGTCTTCTTCTTCATCAGCACTGCCTTCTGCTACTTTTGTTTAATAATCGAGGTGGTTGCTTGCCTGACTACCGTTCTTAGCTCTTATTCTTAGTTGACACTCTTTACGGACTCATTCATCACCATCCTGATATCTTTGCGACGTTACATGAGCATCGGAGAGTCGTTCTTTACTACATTATATTAGCCTATACTGTCCCACTACTTGTCGTAAGCCTCCCTCAAGTTCTTCCACTTACTCTTCCTGCGCCACCTCAAATCAGCCCTCGCGGTACGCGTCCAGCTCATCTCTCCGCCTCTTTCTGGGCAGGCCTCAGCGGCACCTTCCATCTTTAGGCAGTCATTGTTTTGTGTTTAGATGCTTTAGTTCACTTTTCGTGACTATGGAAGTCTCATAGGTACCTTTTAAAATATCGATATCACGAAACCTCTATAAGGCACCCATTGTGTGAAGACTCTGCCTGTCGCTCTTCACTTAACCCAGTAAATTCTTCTTTACTTACAACAAAACACTGCAAAAATCCAACTCCAACATTTTTCAAGTCTACTAAAATAAATGTAAGGACATTTACGTAGACACACAGAATTTAAAACAACGCGTTGTGACAGAGCCGCAGAGTACAATAAAAGATAGAATAGTAAATAAAAACAACAAATCTAAGCTAGCCTTCGGGACGGAACCCGGGCTCTGCTGGAAAAAGTGCTAACTCGTAAGAACTGACTGAATAGGGCTGCTGCGAACTTAACTTATTTAAGAACTTTCTTTTGTTAAACAAGTTTACATATTGGATCTGGCAACCTTGTTTTTTCATTGTTGTCATTTGTAGTGGTGAGAAAGGGATAGGTAGATATACTTTATTGTACACTAAAAGAAATAAAACAGAAGGAATACAAAGGATTTTTAGTAGGCAAAAACTTTATAGGCAAACAAGGTTTTAAAATAGCGACTGTATCCAACTTACATAATGTGACAGAGTGAAGAATGCTACATTAAGGCTGAGCATCCACCAGAGCTGTGCTAAGCTGCGTAGCGAGGAATGTGTTTTGTAAGCACCAACAGAATCACTTCATTTACCTAGCTTCGCTCTGCGCAGCTCTGGTGCATATGAGCTTAGTGGACTGAGGTTTTTGTTCGTACAAAACAAGCGAGAAATGCGAGCGTGGGGTATGTTGCGAGGAATGTGTTACGAGGAATGTGTTGCTAGGAATGTGTGCGAGGATTTGAAAATATGCGCCTACCTGTCAGTCAAAGATGGTGTCTGGAAGAGGTAGATGATCATTTGTACACATTAACACATTACGCATTACACATTCCTCGCACAGCTCTGGTGGAAAGGGTCACACCGTTTCACATCCTCGCTACACATTTTCGCACCGCACATTTTCCTCGCACAGCTCTGGTGGATGTCCAGCCTAAGAGAGAGATGTGGCTTGAAGGAGTATGTACCACGGAGTACAGAAGTACTGACTATAACATAAAAGATCTTCGGTTGTTTGGAATGACCAAGAGGAGATGAATGAAAAAATTATTACGAAAACTATCTATAAAGGAACTGCAAATGGCAAAGTTGGAAAAGGATGACCCCGTATTACACACTCAGATCAAAATAGGGATCTTTTAAAAAACGGGACGTTCGCAGTACGAAACATCAACCACCGTATATTAATAGGATAATGGATGTAGAAAAAGCGAGGAGACATTCTTCAGAATGTTGTCAGGATTGCAGCATGTGGCATTCAATTGTCTCTGCTTATCCCAGTAGGAAACAGGCATGAGCTGTGTATGTATGTAAAACGGTCACGCGCGTGGACGCGTATGGACGTGTTACGTATCGTGTGTGCTACTATAAATAAAAAATATTAAAGTTTTACGTTTGAAAGTCTTAAATGGAATCGAAGTGTAGCGGCTGCGATGCGGTCGTTAGTGACTCGCAGTTTATGGAGTGTTCGCGAGTAAAATGTAAAAAGAAATTCCATCTTATTTGTCTTGCCTTAACGATGGAAGATGTGGAAGCTTTTACGCCCGAATACAGGAGTCTATGGATATGTCCCGAGTGTACATGCACAATGCCGAAAAGGGGAAATAAAGACACACCTGTCCGAGGAACTACGGTCACCAGCAAAGCGTTTTCACCGAGCAACCATGTGAACACCGCCGTGAGAGGCAGTCGACGGAATACTAGCGAAGTAATTGATACGGATGGCTTACTTCTAGACGAGATACGGGAGTTTCGGGGGGAAGTGAAGTTTTATTTGGAGGAGCAGCGGAAAGAATTTTTATTAATGCAAAATAGATTTGTCAATACGGAAACAGAGTTAAAAGAATTAAAAAAAATGTTGGGGGTATTACAGCAAAAGGCGAACAAAGTTGATATACTTGAAGCAAGAATTAAAACCTTAATGGATAGAAATGAGACCTTAGAAGGCAGTCTAAAGAAAAGTCAGCCGCAGCAGAATGTGTCAAGTGAGATTGAGCAAGGCTCTACAAGGCTTACACCGTCGTTTGCAAAAATCGTCACAAATAAACAGAAGCAGGTAGTAGGCAATAATGTGCCAGCAAAGGAATTTGTGGCCACGAAAGCAGCGAAAGTACAAGTAGTATCGAAGGAGGAGCAGATGCCAGTGGTAAATAATGAAAGGTCTGGGAATGTGTTGATCGTGGAAAAGGAAGATCTAGAAAAAGAGGCAAATTGGACTACTGTAGCGAGGAAGAAAACCAGACACTCGAACAGTGAAGTAAAAAAAGGCGGAAATACGAGCGCAATGGACATACAGGGAACGGAAAAGAAAAGATACTTGCACGTATGGCGTTTACAAAAAGAAACAACAGTAGAAAGTTTAGAAAAATATGTAAGGAACATTTATGACGAAGAAGTACCAATTAAAGTGGAGAAAATAAAGCATAGAACTGAAAGGGATTATGCATCATTTATCATTGGAGTTCCGGAGAGCAGATATGAAAAGTTATGTCAGCCTGAAAGCTGGGCCGTTAATATAGAATTTGCGGAATGGGTGTGGTTTCGTAGACCAATCAACAACCTTAGAAACCCTGAGTAACTCCGTTGAAATATTTTATCAGAACGTGCGCGGGCTTCGGACAAAGCTTGAAGAATGTTTTACCAATATTTCAATGGCAAATGCAGACTTGTTCGCCATCACGGAAACCGGCTGCAATGACTCCATCCATGATGCAGAAATATGTCCACCTGGATTCACTATTTTGCGGTGTGACCGAGCAGACGGACGGAAACAAGGCGGCGCGTGTCTAGTGGCCACACCGCGTTTTGAGTTGCGACGAGTGTCGTTACCCGATGACGTCAACGTGGACGATCATATGTTCGAACTGGTTTGTGCTACTGTTTACCTACGTAACAGATTTTTGTTTTTGCTTTGTGTCCTTTATATTCCACCTGGTAGTAGTGATAGTGAATACATGGTAATGTTTAACATCATTGAACAATTATGTAATAAGTACAGGGATATATTAGTTGTAGGTGATTTTAATTTGTATTCGTGTTCTGTAGCCATAAATAATTATTATGAATACTTCGAAACTTTCTGTGAATTCGCTCAGAGTAACGTAGTGAGAAATTGTAATGGTCGTCATTTGGATTTGGTGCTAAGTACATTGACGGAGGGAGGGAGGGTAAGCGTGCGCGCGGCAGAGGCACCGCTCGTACCGGTAGACGCGTACCACCCACCGCTCGACATCTCGGTCAGTACACACACGCGCCTGCGCCGGCCCCCTAGCTCAGCAGGTTCAGCTACATCTGATAATAACGCATGTGTGCTAGACGGGTGGAACTTTAATAAAGCCGATTTTTTGTCATTATATTCATTAATTGCAGCCGTGGATTGGACTCCACTGTATGGAATGAACTTAGAAGTAGGTTTAAATTATTTTTATTATGTTATTAATTCTATTATAGATGACTGTGTACCCAAAAAAAAGCGAAGTCGTGTAAACTCAAGATACATTTATCCTGAGTGGTACACTGTTGAAATAATTCGCAACATAAAGTTGAAAGCTGCTCGGCATAAACAGTACAAAGTAAGCGGGTCAAGGGTCGATTACGAAGCATTTGCTCGATGTAGAACTAACATCAAAAATATGTTAGTAGTAGCAGAGGAACAATATCGAAGCCGTGTTCAGGAGCAAATGCTGAGTGATCCTAAATCCTTTTGGAATTATGCCAAGTCGAAAAAAGGAAGGAGAAGCCCGCAAGCGATCTTGAAAGACGGTGTGGCATTATCTGGGCAACGGTCAGTGGAAGAGTTTGCGGCTTACTTCTATTCTGTGTATAGGGCGGAGCGACCAGTGTTAGATGTAGACGCGGCTGTAGCCAGCGCAGGTAGCGGAAACGGAGCGGCGCGGGTGCACTTGGACCAATTACAGTTAGAAGATGTGAGTCATGCGCTCCGAGACTTGAAACCAAAGCGCTCCGCAGGGCCTGACGGCATCCCGCCTTATATATTCAGGGATTGTCGAGTAGCGCTGGCAAGGCCGTTACTTTATATATATAACCAGTGCCTCAAAGCGGCCGAGTTTCCGGAAAGGTGGAAAGTGACCCGCGTTGTTCCGGTTCCGAAGGCAGGGTTAGCAGAATCAGTGGATGGGTACAGACCAGTGGCAGTATTGTCTACGCCGGCGAAAGTATTGGAGACGGCCATATATAAAAGCGTATATCTTCAGGCTAGCGCACAATTGTCAGACGCACAACATGGGTTCCGACCGGGAAGAAGTACCACCACTAATCTGCTCTGCCACATGGCTCATCTGGTGCCGACGGTGGATAGTGGGGGACAAATTGATGCTGCTTACTTTGACTTTCGTAAAGCATTCGATCTCGTCGATAATGACATATTGCTTAAAAAGTTTGCAGGTGTCGGTTTTACCCCACATTCACTCCGGTTTTTTGGTACTTATTTGAGGGATAGGCAGCAATATGTGGAATATGCGGGACATGTGTCAGATCCATATTTCACGAGGTCCGGGGTTAGTCAAGGGAGTAATCTTGGCCCTTTGGGTTTTCTTCTGGTGGTTAACGACCTGCCAGGAGTAGTCCTAGACGCATCTTGTCTGTTGTTCGCCGATGACCTAAAATTGTCCCTTGAGATAAACAGCGACGATGACTGTGTCAGGCTACAACGGGATATAGATAGGGTAGTGAAATGGAGCAAGGAAAATCTATTGCAATTTAATAGCTCGAAGTGTGTTACCATCTCTTTTTCTCGCGCACATAATCCCATTTTACATACCTACCATATTGACGGGTTGCCTATGGAACGGGTCACAGAAGTAAAGGACTTGGGAGTAGCATTTAACACTGGCTTGACTTTTCGAGAACACATCATGCGGAACTGTAAAAAAGCGTATAGAAATTTAGGTTTCATGCTGCGTACAGTCCGAGGGCTCACTAATGTGAAAGCTATTATAGCATTATATAATGCATTGGTGAGGAGCCAGGTAGAATGTAATGCAGTCATCTGGGCTCCGCATGAAGCTAAATATAGTCTCATGCTGGAGAAGGTACAAAATAAATTTATAAGATATTTATATAAGCGTTATTACGGAGTCTATCCCTTTTATCCGTTAATGTATCCCACTTTATTTATTTTAGGTATGGTCGGATACAATGAGCTAAGGGTTAGAAGAGATCTTGCATTAGCTACATATATATTTAAATTGCTTCGAGGGAAAGTGCATAATGCAGTTATTTTAAGCCGGGTGAGTCTATGTGTTCCGGACAGGTACGTGTGGCGACGACGACAGCCACGACTGCTAGTGGAACCGCGTTCTAGGACTAACCTTCTAAAGGAGGCCCCGCTGTCGCGTACGCTCCGCACGCTCAACCTCATAGCGAGTGAGACGGACTTATTCTACTGTTCTCTGAGTGAATTCACAAGGAATGCTTTATTTGTGATTTGTTATAAGTAATAAATAAGTTAGGATTAAATAGTTCGCATTTATCGCATTGGGTCATCCTGTAATGGTAAATGTATGTAAATAAATAAATTATAAATAAATTATGTTGACAAAGTTTAATTTTTTTAAAAGGTACAAAGGTCAGTTAGAAGTTACTCCCTGTTAAAAACATCAGAACTTGCGATATTTTAAAACTGGTTGGGGTTTGTGTCTCAAACAACCTAAGCTATACAGTGACCAATGTTTTCGAGTGGATACGATGCACCGAAAAACTCAGCGTAGAACTGCCTCCTGCTAGATGGAGAGACGACCTAGTGAAGATCGTAGGCGGCATGTCCTTCTCGCGTCGTGTTCTTCATTGATGAGGGTCGTGACTCCCCCTTGGAATTATCTTCTCTCTGACTATGTTTCGCCATTTATTCCTCTCTTTTGCGTCGTGGAGTGCTGATTAGGGTTAGAGAGAGAAAGAAGGTTCAGGTGTGATCGGATTTCATCAGACCATATTGTAGGAATACGACCTTTTAGAAGTTTGCCTTAAATCTTGGCGGCGGCATGTATTCGTTGTGGAAATCTATGGAGGAGTCCTTTGGATGTTATGATGATGGATGTCCATTAAACATGGAAACAATGAACGGAGTACCTACTATTGGCAATGCAATACAAAAAAGAACTTTCAATTCACATCCTCTATCCCGAATACACCGAACCCCGTCTATCACTATTTTCAAAGCCTGACACCTATCCTATATTTCATCGCACGACAAATCCGACAGCTATTCCCGTAGGTACGACCCTAGATTTTAATATCAAATAGATGCGAGTAAGTTACGATGCTCGCTGCGATCCGTTGCTTCCGTACCGACCGAGTACATAAAAACTGTACAAATGATCGCACTATACGAGTACGGGTTTCAAATTGTTACTTAATATTTTAATAAAAGACGGACAAATGAAGGAAAGAAAGAAGGAAACTTCACTTTACCGGACTGCGCACTGATGGTGTTGTAGACTTTAGTATATGGTATTTTTCAACTCAATACCTCTACATAAAAGTAATTATAAATACAGGGTGTGTCGTAAATAGTGGCCAAACGTTAAAGGGTCGACACACCGTGTATTCAGCTATCACATAGATAGATAGATATACTTTATTGTACACTAAAAGAAATAAACAGTAGGAATACACATGATTAAAAATAGTACAAATGGCGGTCTTATCGCTTAAAGCGATTTCTTCCAGACAACCATTGGATGGAAAGAATTGCTAAGGAAAATATAAAGGCAGTTTGCAGCGTACAAATATATAACCTAATAAAAAATCTGGAATTAACTAAATAACTAAATATAAATACATAATATAACACAAAAATATATAAACATATCATAAATATATATGTTACCGGCCAAACCCGATTTCAGGACAAACTAGTTTTGCCTAGACTAAACTAGTTCCTCCTATACGCGGTAGGAGTAACTAGTATAGCCTAGTCTAAACTAATTTGGCCCAAGCCCGATAGGATAAACTAGTTTAGGCTAGTCCAAACTAATTTGGCCCAAGCCCGATAGGATAAACTAGTTTAGGCTAGTCCAAACTAATTTGTCCTAAGCCCGATGGGATAGACCAGTTTAGGCTAGGCCAAACTAGTAGATCCTGATATAAATACGCACACTCTAGGATAAACTGGTATGGCCTAGCCTAAACATTATAGTATATCTAGAAAGTCAAAATAAATAGATAAACTGATTGAAATACTCCGTAATTGGAAAAATAATAATTTTTATTAAAACCATACTGATTCGTCGTTAAAAGTTATGGATAATTGGTAATACAAACAATCATACCATAACAAATAATAAGTGTTTTTTTAATAGAAGCAATAATCATATCTCAGTTATTAAAATTGTTTTTTATTTTACAATTTTTACGGTTTTTTTGGTGGCACTTAGAATTGGCTTATTATTTTCCAGGTGACTAATAACTTAAAAGGCGACTAAGTGTTTGCAACTAATAAAATGAGGCGAGGAGCTATAAATAATGACTTGGCGACTAATAATGTTAGCAGGGTGGTTAAGGGGAATCCCGACATGGATAGGTTAGGTTCGAAGGGGATGACGGGGGCTAGAGTGAGCGAGCGAAGCGAGCGAACGAAGCCCCCGTCATCCCCTTCGTGTTAGGTTACTTTAAACCCTGCAGGCAGAAATAGGAGCCCCGCGCAGCGGGGCTCCGTCGACTTAAGCTCCACCTAGTTTGAGCGACTTAAGCTCCACCAATGATGTTTCTGAGATCACCTTTGCCTTCGTCAAATGACATGTTTGCTCAATTACTTTCGACTCTGCAATTTTTTTTTGTTTAGACTGTTTAGACTAGGCCATACCAGTTTATCCTAGAGTGTACGTATTTATATCAGGATCAACTGGTTTGGCCTAGGCTAAACTGGTCTATCCTATCGCGCTTAGGACAAATTAGTTTGGACTAGCCTAAACTAGTTTATCCTATTGGGCTTGGGCCAAATTAGTTTAGACTAGGCTATACTAGTTACTCCTATCACGTATAGGAAGAACTAGTTTAACCTAGGCAAAACTAGTTTATCCTGAAATCGGGTTTGGCCGGTAACATATATACCACAATTTGAACCATTTTTTACCATAGACCTCAGTTTTTTTTTAATGTTTGTTAAAATTAACTCTTCATTTTACTAATTTAGCTGTAATTTCAACTCAATACATTATTTTCCTGTTTTGTTTCTGTTTATAACTGCTAAATACATTTATGCTAAAGTAATTTTTAATTTTAAGATATTTTTTTCGAAAAAAAATCGAATACTAAAAAAAAAATCCTAGTTGTAGTATGTGATAGCTGAATATACCTATCGCGTATCGACCCCTAACGTCGGACCACTATTTACGACACACCCTGTATAAATAGTAATGAAGACATGGTTGGTGCAGAGGTTGAGGGATTGGCTTCTGCGCTACGGGTCGCGAGTTCGATTCCCGCACGGAACTTTCGATAGCCTACATATAGTTGTTCCAGGTCTGGGTGTTTGTGTGAGAAGCACAGTAGATAATAATGATGAATATTCAGCTAACAAAATTGCACTCTACAAATGTCAAGCTCATTGACTAGCGTAACTCGAACCCTTTCGAACTCAATCTCCAGAAGCAAAGAACGGAATTGTATATATTTCTTTAACAAAGTATATTTTTTAAAATGTTCCTTCACTTCTTTAACTTTATACTCCCATTCGCTTCATAAACAAAAACGTAACGAAGTAAAGCCACGTTAGCGTCGGAACACAAAAGCGATAGAGACGATAAAAATCAACGGAGCTAAAACGGCCAAATTATATTTTGGCAATGGTTCGACTCTACTTCGAGTTCAAACATTGCCGAGATTTCAATGAGAATTGGCAAAAGGCTTCGACGTGTTCTGTCGGTAGCATATATTGAGGCCAAGTGTTCGGCCAAGAAAATTGTTTTCCGTATATACAGGGTGTAAACGAATTCGTGTAATTCCTTCAAACCACGTGATCTATTAATGGTATAGATTAACCCCGCGTGGGATTTAGATTGATTAAAAATAAACTATTTTTTTTATGTGGTAGCGTATTTCGATGCCGTGCATAAATGAATGAAGGCATGACGACACGGCTAACGGGCATGACTAGCGCGTTATCGCTTCACGCAGTCAGTTAACTTGAGACGCTAAAATTACTCAGATTCAGAATACCATGGTTCATTTTTGAGGTCCGTACCCAAAGGGTAAAACGGGACCCTATTACTAAGGCTCCGCTGTCCGTCTGTCACCAGGCTGTATCTCATGAACCGTGATAGTTAGACAGTTGAAATTTTCACAAATGATGTATTTCTGTTGCCGCTATAACAAAAAAATACTAAAAAACAGAATAAAATAAATATTTAAGGGGGCTCCCATACAACAATCGTGATTTTTTTGCTCGTTTTTGCTCGATATTAATAACGGCAACAGATAGACACTTGAAATATTCACAGAATATTTAGTTATATATTCCCTTTAAAAATAAATAATTAAATTAAAATAAAACAAATATTTAAGCTCCCATACAACAGACATGATTTTTTTGCCGTTTTTATTGATAATAAGTACGGAACCCTTCGTGCGCCAGTCCAACTCCCACTTGGACGGTTTAGGGTCAATCGATGTCACCAGGAGATCACGCGGTTTGAAGGAATTACACGAATTCGTTTACAGCCTGTATTTGCCACACATTTTTTCAAGAAAGGCGTTCTTGAATACATATTAGTATGTAGAAACTACAGAACTCCTCCTTGACAAACCCTTTTGATAAAACATCATCACGCCTGAATTCCTCGAAAGGTTGCACAGAGGTGTTCAATAAACCCTCATTTTGCTGTCAAGTTTAAGTCCCATGTAAGGGACGAGCCTATTGCCGTCAACCGGGCATAAATCTAGACTCAAAGCTGCTATTAAGAAACTCCACACGGATAAACACAACACAATAATACGGCGTCCTACGTGAGCGATCTAGAAACGCGAAAACAACAAACAGTCGATACCTATTGAAGTGGCATACGTGACCAAATGCACGTGGAGTGCGGTGCGGCGCGGCGCGGCGCGGCGCGTAGCGAACGCGATCAGTAGGCTTGATATTTTCGCGCGAACTCGATGCGGTGCCGTACAGTGCTACTGAATGGCGGCGGCGCGTGGCGGGCGGTTCGCGAACTCGTAGGACAAAGCCGCCGCTTCGCACCGCATCGGATCGCTTCGCAATCGTGTTTGCTTTGAAGCGCCTATGTAAGACGTCGCGTAACACTTTGGCCGACCTTCATACTAATTGCGCAAAACACTCGTAATCGCTTTGGCTTTGATTTTGATAATACAACAACATTCATTGCGTGGTATATAGTTGTGGAGAAGTCGGTTAATTCATACGTTGCTGTGGAAATTGTTGACGTGTTAAAATCAAATCCATAGCGATTACGAGTGTGTTGCGCAATTATAATGCTGGGGATCGAACTTAGAAACTCACGCTCAGCAGTAACGCTTGCGACCACTAGATCAATGAGGTCTTACGATACTTCCACATGAATACATCTTGACATTATGTATGTACCTATACGTACGGTTGCGTTTGACCTTCTTGAAGGTCATCACCAATAAGGTCAGCGTATAAAGCGTCCTCTTTCAGCATTGCCATTTGATAAATTGCTTTTTGTTATAGCATATACAGGGTGTAAACGAATACGTGTAATTCCTTAAAATCAAAATCAAAAGTTTTCATTTCACGTAAACCATTACAGGCGCTTATGAAAAGTCGAATTTAGGTGCACGGTTCCAATTAGTCGTTTCCTATGGAGAAGAGCCGGCAAAAAAATCCATGGTTACTCTTTTAAAATCCATATCTTTAACAATTTTAGTAGGTACGGTTATGACTTAAAATAGTTATGAGAGAGCAATGTAGACAATTAAGAGCGCAGGAATCACACAAAAAAAAAATGAAAAAAAATGGTCACAAATTAAATAGGCATTTAGCAAGTCTACAAAGCTCTCACATTTACAAACACCACATGATCTATTACTGGTATAGATTGTAAATAAAGTTATTTTTTTCTTGCAGTAATCATCTAAAAAGGTTTAAAAAATGTGCAAAAAATAAATTTGGCATAAATATAACTTTATGTGATAGAACATTTCGATGCCACGCATAAATAAATGAAAGCACAGCGACACAACTGGCTAAGGCCCGGACTCTACCAAAGCGGAGATGTGCGGAGATGTCTCGATCAACCAATAGGATTGCGTTATTTTCAAATCTCTCCGCTTAGCTTCACCTCAAAACGAATTCCTATTGGTTGTTTACGAGACATCTCCGCACATCTCCGCTTTGGTGGAGTCCAGGGCCTAACACGACCTGCACGACATCGCTCCGCGCTGTTAGTTAAATGAGGGCGCTAAAATAACTCAAAAACAGAACAAGATGTATTCATTTAGTAAAAAATATATGTTATATCTGTAAAAATCCTATTCAAGGTCAATTTCTATCACCATGAGATCATGTGGTTTGAAGTAGTTAAACGAATTCATTTACACCCTGCATACACTTTACCAAACCCATGGAAGTATTTCCCATCTCATCATTCAGCCGAAAGACGTCCACTGCTGGACATAGGCCTCCCCCAAAAGGGTGGGTTTGCCGTAATCACCACGCTTGGCAGGCGGGTATGTGATCGCAATATGGTTGTTAAAGTACGCAGATGCATGAAAAGGCCTCCACGAGTGACGATACTTAAGTAAGTCCGTCGCACCCTGGGCAGTCAGCCTCGCTATCAACCTTGCTGATTGGCTAATCTTTTCATCACAGCATGAGCTATTTTCGTATAGCTCGTGCTGACACGAGAGAAGAAAAAGTACTCAGAGAACGCTGCTGCCCATCCTCTAGAGCGGAGGTTCTCAAACTTATTTCGTCTACCGCCCCCTTTGAGAATCAAAATATTTTCTAGCGCCCCCTTAATTTAACTTTAACCACCATATTTTAAAAATCACAGTCGTAATCATTACTTTTACAGCAGTTCACTGCCCCCCTGTAGGCCTCTAGCGCCCAAAAGGGGGCGTTATCGGCCACTTTGGGAAAGACTGCTCTAGAGAATCCCTTAGTCGCCTTTTACGACACCCATGGGAAAAGGTGAGGTAGTGCTTTAAGTCCGGCACTACACGAGACCATTTTCTATCCACAGCTCTCTTAAAAGTGTCAATTCTCAGTATAGTGTTAATAATATACGTTCTAGTTCCGTAATATTTTACGTAACTATAGAATATACGGACGTGGAATCAATAGCACGAACGCTTGCATTCATTTCTAGTTTAGAAATATTTTTTCATATCGAGTTCTCGATTCGGAGCCATATTTGCTGTAGATTTTAAATAAATTGCAGCATTTTTATACTTCGTCAGCTTGATGAATGTTCTAACTAGCCTTTTCAGAACTATGTTGGAATGAGCTTCCATCAGTCTAATCTGACGTGGCTGATTACTATGTATTTTACATGGAGTGACTGCCAGTAATGCTCCGGATCAACTCAGGATAGATGAAATGGCGACAGGTCACTGGAATAACTTGCGACCCACGGATGCCTCTCAAGTTGAAGGGGAAAATCTACAAGTCCGTGATGAGACCTGTCGTACTTTATGGATCGGAATGTTGGGCTGTGAAGAAGACGGATGAAAAAAGGTTGCATGTAGCGGAGATGAGAATGTTGAGATGGATGTGTGGAGTGACCAGGATGGATAAGGTCAGGGGGCCAATTCTACTAACAGAAACTTTTATCAATTGCAACTGAATCGTTCATTCAGATACATAATTCACACTGCACGTGAATGCGTTTTCAGTGTGTTGCACTATGCGTGTTTTCTATACAAATACAGATACTTGCAAACAACATAAGAACACGCACTCCCGCGCTACGCTGCGTGATGCGGTGCAGTGTGCGAATCGCCTTAATCTCGTATTTTTTTTTCATCTATTTTAGTTTTGTTTCAATAGGTTTCTATGGCTTGAGGCTTGAGACGGTCCGCTCGGTCAGTTTCCGTGTATTAAACAACCCCTGCATTACTATGCATCTCACACATTTCACACTCTACTGGGGAACTTAACGCAACATAAACTAAGGTGTAACTTGGAGATTTATTAAAAAAATACATACTCTGGTAATTCTGATTAAAATCTTGTTGGAGTGTCTCGGTTTTTGTGTATACTAAAAATAGTGTTGTATACATATAAAAAGAAAAAAACATACTATTCTATAGCACATAATATTCTTTTCTGAGATTATTAAGACCGATATTTTTTATAGGTAATAATTTCTTTGTATTGGCCTTATTGATTTTCACCCACGACCTCTTGTTTGATTGTGTTGGATGTTCCCCTGTTCTAATTTAGGCAGTTCTCCCACCGCCGGCGAGGAAGCGACTAACTATCGACTATTTTATCGCTCAAGAAACGTATAAATAGATATACATTCCGTGCAAACAAAAGAGATGCATATATTAATAGTCGATCGCTGACTGTTCACACTGCCGGCGAGGACTCGCTCCACTAGTTTGTCGCTGAGCGACAAGAGCTATCAAAGATAATACTCGCTCAGCGATACTTGCTCAGCGATGCTCGCTTGGCGCCGAGAGACCAACCAGCCGTCATTTGCGAGTGGTGCGAGTAATCGACCGTCGCACTCACACACTCGCTTATAGCCCAGCGACAAAACTGTCGGAACCACACACTCGCTTCTCGCTCCACGTTAACTCGTTACCAGTTTCTAGCTCTACTCGCCACTCGCTCATCGTCGGCGGTGGGACAAGTGCCTTAGGTCATATCTATACTAATATTATAAAGAGGTAGAATTTGTTTGTTTGTTTGTTTGTTTGTTTGTATGTAGGAGGTAATCTCCGAAATTACTCATCCGATTTCAAAAATTCTTTCACCAATAGGAAGCTACGTTATCCCTGAGTGCTATAGGCTATATTTTGGGATCAAAAAATTAGGGATCCGTAAATTAACGGGAGCGAAGCCGCGAGCAAAAGCTAGTTATATATATATTAGCATGAGCTATTTTCGTACAGCTCGTGCTGAGACGACAGAAGAAGAATTTGGGTCAAGCAATTTTTCTGCTCCGACCATTATGTCAGAATTGTTAATAACAAATCATCTTATGGTCATAATATATTAGTGCTAGATCAGCATCCATAAAAGACGGATGCATGCAGCCAAATTCAGCCGAATTCGCAGCAAAATTTAATGGCATTCGAGATAAATTTGACGAGATATTTCGCCATATTTCCAGCATTCAATTGCATACTGAGAATTTCAATTTAGAAATGACGTCTTCTTGGCGTCTCGGTGGGATTTGGTACTGAGATTATTTAACAGGATTGAAGGCTGTCTTTGCTGCAAGATACTGTCTTGTAGGGTTTAAAGCAATCTAAATAATTAATGGCTGAGAAAAGACCAGCTCTAACCGTGAGTGTCTTGAACCTTTATAGGGCAGAAACGAAAGTACAGTACTTGTAACCACCCTAATAGTCTGACTTTAATGTCGATTTTATCGAAACTATTGTAAGAATGATCACCCCTATGCTAAAAACGCATCGACCTTAAACGGGCATAGCGCACAAATACCACCACCAACATGAATTTAGCCAACATGATCGCCAGTGACGCCGCGTAATTATAGTTTCATATGTACCTTAATATAAAATCTACCCAATAAAGAGTTGAAAAGCAAAATGGCAATAAGAATCCCATAATCAATACTCCATTTCATATATCATTAGTTATAAGTGGCCCAACAAGGCACGTATATCTTTTGAACCGTTTCTTCTAATAGAGTGTTAGCTCATCTTGATTGACCATTAAGGATCTAAAAGCATTATACTGCGTTGAATCTTTGTTTTCTTGGTGGAACACGTTGTTTATTTCTTTCTATAAATTTCCTAGCTAAAATGGTTCTTAGTTAACTAATGTTTTAAGAAATAAAGCTTGTGTTGCTAGAGTTTCTTTTACAGAACCCATGAGATAT
This sequence comes from Amphipyra tragopoginis, assembly GCA_905220435.1. Lineage (NCBI taxonomy): Eukaryota > Metazoa > Arthropoda > Insecta > Lepidoptera > Noctuidae > Amphipyra > Amphipyra tragopoginis. The sequence goes on from HG992017.1 coordinate 5,858,249, forward strand.
TCTGCTTAGCTTTTTTTCATCTATGTTGGGGTCAGGTTCTGCAGGAATGAGGAACATGTCGTAAGGAATGCTAAAATCTATCTATCTGCCCTGCTACTCAGCTGCATTTACATTTTAGGTCTTATTTGGGGTCACGAATTAGAAGCTCCATTTTCTGAATTCGTCACTAAAGTAGTGACGAAGAATTTTTGAAAAAACTAAAGTGGTAATGATTTTACATGGAAACAAAAATTATCGAATTTTGAAATTTTAACACTTTCTTTAAAACCGTCATCAGTGATACTTTAAGTGGCCTGCGGATTAGTCCCCTTTCTGAATAACCTTGTATAATAATGGTTAGACCTGCTGTCATTTATGGATCAGAATGTTCGGCCACAAAAGGGACGAATGAAAGGCGATTGCATGCAGCTGAGATGAGAATGCTAAGAGGCATGTGTGGTGTTACGCGAATGAATGAATTAGAAATGAGTTTGTAAGAAGAAGTCTGAAAGTGGGGTCGGTGACTGAGAAATTGTGTGTAAACCAGTTATCATGGTATGGACATGTGATGCGGAGGAATGAGAAACATGTCGTGAGGAAAGCTTTCAGTATGAATGTGGATGGTTATAAGAGTAGAGGAAGACCAAAGAAACGATGGCTGGATAATGTAAAAAGTTATGACTAGAAAGACGGTGACTGAGATGACGGCTAATAGAGATGTATGGAAGAAACATACATGCTGCGAAGATCCCAAATAAGTTGGGATAAGCGCAGGAGGATGATGATGGGTCAGCTTCCAATCTATCCAGATGCGGCTGAATACCAGTATTTTCTGCATGATCTAATTTCCTCCTGCCGTTTTTTCTATTGGACAGCCAGAAGCACGAAAAAGCGCCATCGGTTCATGGTTGATATACCAAAAACCCGGACGAAGCGCTTTGATTCCACTTTCATTTTGAAAACCGCCAAACAGTGGAATGCGCTGCCCGAGTGGGTGTTCCCCGACAGATATCATCTGGGTGTCTTCAAGTCACCAGTGAATCGGTTTCTTCTGGACAAGCGTGCTCCATCGCAGATCGCATCATCGCTTAACATCAGGCGAGATGGAGGGCAAAGGAAGGAGTTGAACCAAAAAAGAATTTACACGGAGCGACTGCCATCTGACCTCCGCAACCCACTTACTTACTGGGCAATACCGATATTCTAAGGATAGAGCGGTTGTCGTCAGACTTTCGGGCTTCTGACTACCCGTAACAACTGTCATAGGTATTCATGTAGACATACTTACATTATCAGGCCTAATACAGCAGATGTGAGTTACATCGATCAGAATGAAACCCGGTCATCAGTCACACGTGCGCTTGATTTATCGTAGGCACGAGGATCCCGCGGATAAATACACCATGCCGATTTGAATTCTAAGGAAATGTCGGTACTTATAAGGCTGCAGAGTTGTTGGAAATATATCTATTTATTATTGCATTACAACGCTTTTAATAGAGCTTCTAATCCTTGACTCCAAATATGACCCAAAATATAAACACAGCTGATCATAGCTGAGGATAGATATATTTTAGCCTATTTTTTATGAAATCTTTAAACAGCTTTTTCTCTTGAACTATTGAGTTTTGGGGAAAGTTGTAGAACAAATGTTATTTATTATTATGGGTACTTTAATACCCTTTCAGATTAGTACCTCCTATCCCACTAGCCTTGTACTATAGTATAAACGTGAGTGTTAATGTTTTTTGTGAGTTTGTGAATTTGGATGTTTGTTAATCAATTTAACGGCTGAACAGATTTGGCACACAGGTAGACCATAACCTGGATTAACACATAGGATACTTTTAATCCGGGTACATGCAGTACTTCCCCGGGGATATGAGTGAAACCGCAGCAATTCTAGTTTTTTTTAATTTTTCAGTCCGCGTTTTATCAGACGATAAATATGAAATATGGATTACGCAAATTGACTTAAAATGAATAAAACTATCCTAAGTTCTACTGGAGCTTTTTTTAAGTTTATTAGTGGCGTCTCCATTTTTTTCTACGTTTCTTTGCGCTGCCCGTACTTTTTTTGTTAAAATATAGCCCTGTAGCAACTTTGGCTAATATACAAAATTAAAACGATTCATTTAAGAATACTGTAAAAAAAATGCCATATTAAAAAGAAAAATATTACTACGAGGCTTCACCACATCTTGCAAAAAAGTTAGTGGTAAAAATATTCCCTTTGACCTACCTATGTGTAAAACGGGTCCAAAGAGTGTGACTTTTCACATCTAATACGTCGAAAATGATGGCCTGACCCTACACTATAAAACAGTTCTTGAAATAGGTATATTAAAATTTATCAGTGCTCAACACACGACACTAAAGTAGGTATAAAATACTGACAAGTTGATCACTTCACGAGCACAACACTAACTTTCCACACAATATCCCGCAGCATTAAAATTCAACGTCATTCATTTTAAACTGTTCTCGAAGAGAAATTCAAACGCCATTTCTGTCCCGGGGTAATTTCCCGGGATCGCCGGGACCCCGGTAAAAATAACATCTCTAACCAAAAAATACCAACTGTTTTTGTTCAATCCGTTGAAATCGTTCAATTTTCGTTGGGATCCAGTTTTGAGAGAAAACTAATATGAGGCATTACCTTCGTCTGAATCCCGGGATCTGGGATTTGTCGGGATTTTTATTTTTATAACCTCAAAATGCATCGGATTGTGGTTTTATAATATAATTTCATGTCGGTTCAATTTCGTTTCGATTTGCAGTGGTTAGCTAAACGGTTGTTGTTTAAAATATTGGTCGATAACTTTTTATGTCGTCGCTATATTCTTTAGTGGTTAAACAGGACTGAATCCATTGTTATAGCTAAGGACTATTACGACCAATAAATAGGTCGTATCTTCTTCTCTCGTGTCAGCACGAGCTATACGTAAATAGCTCATGCTGTGGTGAAAAGATTAGCCAGTCAGCAAGGTTGGTAGCGAGGCTGACTGCCCAGGGTGCGCCGAACGTACTTATGTATCGTCACTCGTGGAGGCTCTTTTCATGCACCCCATAGGTCGTATGAATGACATTCATCTTGTGATGCGTTTTTGTCAGATATTTTTAATAGCAGACTTACAGCGGTTACCCACTGCATCCAATCCGAATCCGTGAAAATACGTTCCGAAGTAGCCATAAAACTATTTGTATGGTAGTTTACGCACTACATCCGGCATCCGTCATCCGATTTCTATCCGTCATCCGTGAGTCTCCAATTCGGAAGAAATATTGACGGACCGAAGTAGCCGTAGTAATGTTTGTATGAATGCTTTCGCTCTACCTCGGATTCAAATCGGACGCCAAATGGATATGCCAAAGATGGCCCCTGAATTGTTTGAATTTGGATCAGAGATCGAATAAGTGCCTAAGCGATATCCGAATTCGGTCTGAGATTTTTACTCTAGATCGGTATTTTCATGGATTCGGATCGGATGCAGTGCGTAAAGCAATATCCGAATTCGGTCCGAGTTTTTTATATCCGTATTTTCACGGATTCGGATCGGATGCAGTGCGTAATCGCTCTTAGGGCCTTATTTACTTTGACACATCAAAATAACGGTCTCGTTGATCTAGTGCGTGAGCGTGAGGTCCTGGGTTCGATCCCCAGGTCGGGTAAAGTGTTATTGGGGTTTTCCGTGTGGAATATCTCAGTACTAGCCCGGAGCTTAGATTTGTGCCCGGTTGAGGGCAATAGGCTCGCCCCCTATTACATGGGACTTAAACATGACGGCGAAATGAGGGTGTAATATACACCTCTGCCCAACCCTTCGGGAAATATAGTCGTGATGTTATGTTACATCAAAATGTAACACACAACTCGTTACCATCTATATGTGCAATCGGAAAAATATGGTATTAATTTTAAGCACATTATAAGAAAATTTATGACGCGCGCTGGAAGGCCCTCTGCGCATACATTTTGTGCTAAAGCCGACAGGCTGCAGGATCCGCCAAATTCTGACATCGTGCAGGGTCTAGTACAAAATGAGTAGAGCACCTCCCGGCAGGCGTCAGAAATTAATAATGAGCGGCCGGGCTTTTTCTCAAAATCACTAAATAGCCTTTGCAAGCACTATGAACTACAAAAATATACCTAATTGTACCGCAGCAAGTTGCGATATTTCAGTTTTTTTCTAATATGTCATACAGAGTAATGGCCCATGTACGACAAATATCTTAAAGACCAAGATTTTACCGGTATTTTAAAACTACAACGTCTAAAAAAGTCTCCTAAGTTCATAGCACTATTTAGAAATGAAAATTACCTACTAAAAACACTTGCTCCGCAAAACAAACTTTGAGTTGCTTAAGTTCTAGAGGGCAAATATCTCGCCCCTATAACACCTCTACTGCCTATAACCTACCCATCAGGGAATACACGCAAAATCTTACAAACAACGACCTATTCACGTCCATAAAACAATTTCTCACACAACAAAAAAGGCATAAGCCATACTTCACACGATTCTAGTGAACTCGTAAATATAAGACGAAAAAATCGTCCATGTCGCCCCTCTTGACGCGTTCGTAATCGTTTGAGTGGCTTCCCTTGTATCCTCAACATGAATAAATCGGCCGACAGAGGACTATAAGGCTAGAAACGCACTGGCCGGGGGGAACGCTGAGTGGTATGTGAAAGTCTTATCGATCTATGGGGTTATGCGGCGTTGGCACGGCCGAATGTGTGTTCTTCCACGTCTACGAGGAAAAAATCTCGATGTGTAATGTTATTGTCATCATAAAACGTCAAAACCCTGAGCCTGATAGCAGTCTTTACATATTCGAGTCCACCACACTTTTCATGGAGCTCATACGTCATGCCGCCATACATATTGCTAGTGGACCTTCCAGGATGGTCCTCGCCATTGCGTTTGCGCTAAGAGGGAATCCGCTAGGACGGTTCCTGGCATTAGGTTAAAAACCGTGAAAAATACGCTACTATGTCGTAAAATAGGTGTTTGCTACTTTCATTGACGGTGAATTTTCCAAGAAAAAGCTACATTTAAAATGAGCCCTCCACGAAGGCACCCGGCATGGCGAATGCGACTACAGGGTGCCCTCCTGGACCCGGCACTGAACCTGTTAAGATCTGTATCCTATAGTAATTTTCTTTGATCAGATGGCAGTGATTTCAGATATGCAGAGGAGCTCATGGCTAATTAATTATCAACTGCTCGAATCATCGCTTGCCGCGGTCAGTCCGTGGATGGGTGACTAGAACCCTTCGTATCTCGGAGAGCACGTCAAACCGTTGGTCCCGTATACCGAATACATACGACAGTCGTTACGTGACTACCGGCCTAACCTCAGGATGTCAGCATTGCCCAGTAACTGGGTTGCGGAGGTCAGATGGCAGTCACTCCTTGTGAAATACTGATATTCAATCGCATCAGGGGGCCTACTCCCTAAGTCCGTCAACGAAGTTAGTCGCCCGTCCGAAAGTAGCCCGAAACGTAGGAGTGAACAAAACAAGTGTCAAGTTCAACTTTTCGGAGGGACAAAAACACATCGGTAGTAGGGACAATCAAATCGTGTTGTCATTCATTCTTAATTCGGGCCCCGAAATAATCGTATGTCAGTTGGTGATAGGGAGAAGTTAACGCTCGTAACTAAGGCCGAAACCACGGACTTCGTGCTTAGGGAGTAGACCCCCTGATTAGACTAGAAGCTGCCAACATAGTTGGGAAAGGGCTAGGCAGAACAGAGTGCAGTGGTTTCCATCGGAAGCCAACTTAAACATACTTGAGAAAGGTCCAGAATGAATATGATTACGAAACTTGGATGCTTCTGTAAATCACCCTTTGCCAATTAGCCAATCTGCTTCTCTGGTGTACGAGCAATTCGACAATAGCTCATGCCGTGGTGATAAAGATTATCCAGTCAGCAAGGTTGGTAGCGAGGCTGACTGCCCAGGGTGCACCGGACGTACTAAAGTATCTTCACTCGTGGAGGCTCTTTCTTCTATCTTTTTTTTTTCTTTTTTTACTAGCGTCCCGCCCCGGCTTCGCACGTGTACGTTTTATAGCTTAAAACCTTCCTCTTGAATCACTCTATCTATTAAAAAAAGTGAGATCCATACGAAAAGAAGTAGGATCCATACGATCCACCTAGCTAGGTATCATCCTCACATTAAAGTCCGGCGCCAAGTAGTTTACTGTGTCCCGTCGTGTGTATGTGTGACCCAAAAGGGTATAAGCGACTCTTTTACTAGGATTCGTGTCTACATCTTAATCCCTGTCCGCGCTTACCATCAGGTGCTACCAAGGAAAAAGTGACTAAGTAAAAAAAAAACTGTATCTTCAACTTCATCAGTTTTCTCAATATTTTAATATTGTAACATAGACCGCTTTTGTTTGAGGCTAGCCAATTGGTCTGTAAAAGCGAAAAATGCCTCCATTTTCGTACAAAATAATGTAACAATGGTCCGTTAAATAGCTGATGAAGACGAACGCCCACTTAGAAAATACTCTCGTTTACTTTTTGTCTTAGATAATATTCGGCCTGATTAAAATATTAAAACATCTAGTTTCTTTTCTTAAGCCGAGATAGGATAAATTATTAAAATGTCTCGCTTTTACCCTAAGATAGGAGAAAGCTGCAAAGATAAAACGCTTTTTTATTCGCTATAAATCCTTGCATTTTAAACCAAGAGATAATTCTTTGAACAGAAACCCCATTAGGTCGCCACATAACCTTTTAACGTTACGTTTGTGATGATTTTAAATGAAATTGAAACAGATATTTTTATTGAAAATGTAATATGAAATAAAAGCATAGTATAAATCCTCTTATTGATAGCTGGATTAAATGCTACTTAGTTCGGTGCCGCGGCCTCGCTTGCGTGCGACAAATCCTATTAAAAGTGGTCAATAATTGTTATTTTTTTTGTTTTATATTGTTTGATTTGATGACTGATATTTGTTTTAGAGATTCGGTTTTGTATTTTTTATTTTAGGGTTATAGTAAAATGTTTCTTGTGATTTTGAAATTGAATGACGCTTTCAATAAAGCTAAGGAATTCAGGATAAAATATGGATAGTTTTTATTAAAAAATATAAAGGATATCTCAGAATTCAATGTCAAGTCGGGAACAAAATTAAATGATAGGGAAGTATATGCCTAAATGATGGAATCAGGCGTTACTTTGCGGAAATCCATGACATACAAATACGCAAATAGAATATCTAGCTTTAATTCCGCTGAACAAGATCGCTAGTTTGGATGCAGTATGCAGCACCACCCTCCCGCCCACAAGTACCTATATGCAAATGCAGAAAGAGTGATTTTTTTTATTATAGCATTACTTTTTCACTCTTTCTACATGAGCATACACTGGGCGGGAGGGTAGTGCTCCATACTGCATCCAAGCTAGCGATCTGGTTCAGCGGAATTAAAGCTAGATATTGTATTTGCATATCTGTAAGTATATGATTGTTCAGAAAAAAAAAATAAAAAAAAAAGTTTAGTCGTTTGCAAGTTTCAGTAACCATGAATAAAATTTTACCTCATAAAATATTTATTTATAAAAATTTAAGCTTAAATTTTTTTCTGTATATTTATAAACTGTCCTATGATTTGCCCCCGGTTTAACGTTAAGTTTCGGGACACCTGTATATTGACATTCCCGACGTATATCCCTCTATGTGCAAAACCGCAATTTTCAAGAGCACTTTAAAGAGAATTTCGAACGTAATGCAATACTGAGGGAACTGCGTTTCATAGTGAAGAAGTTATGAAGATGAAGAAGATTTCTCTCCTCTATAGCCAGCCACCCTCATTTTCTATGGTCCCCCTATATGCGTGGCATGTATCGAATTATGTGTGGAATTATATGACGATACTTAAGTAAGTACGTCTGGCGCACCCTGGGCAGTCAGCCCCGCTATCAACTTTGCTGACTGGCTCGTGTTTTCATCATGGCATGAGCTATTCTTAAATTAATTAATTAGAGAAGAAGATGAAGATCCAATTATGATTACTTTAGAAGAGGTTTTTGCTAGCATTGTTCAAATATTCGATGCCTCCCACGTAATTTGTTGTAAGCCACAAATTGCATTTTTGTGTTTTTCACGTAAACGTGTTATGTATATTATCTGTTCCAAATATGAAAATAACGGAAAACAATATATATTTTTGCTATTTTTAAATTTGGAACAGATAATAAATAATAATTATATAAAATTAGACACTTTTACGTGAAAAACACAAAAATGCAATTTGTGGCTTACAACAAATTACGTGGGAGGCATCGAATATTTAAACAATGCTAGCAAAAACCTCTTCCAAACTAATCATAATTGGATCTTCATTTTCTTCTCTCGTGTTGAAACAAGCTATTTAAGAATAGCTCATGCCGTGGTGCAATTTTCTAACATGTTATTGTGTTTTTGCGAACAAAACTGTTAGGCCACGCCCCTATTCGGTTAGCAAACAATGTTATCATGTTTGCAAACACGAAAACGCGGTGCAGCGGACCCGGCTTTAGAGTACTATATATATATCGTACAAAAACGGATTACTATCCATGCCTTTGTTACAATAATTGAATCATTTTGTAACGTATATATACAAAGCGATAGGTGGAAATTAAGTGCTTAGGAGTGCTTTATATTGGTTTCGTTTCAATTTGTCTATAAAACGATTCTTTTTATGTTCCAAGCTGAATAGATGGAGCTTCTATAAAGGGTTAAAACGATCCTTTAAAAGACTAAATCCAAATTGTTTTTACATAAAATTGAAAGAGTCTAATGCTAATGAGGTTTAGTAGGTATCAGTGGCGTAGGGTGAATTTTCTTAAAAGGGAAATCGGACCAGAAAATGCTTACCTTGCTCAAGTGTGATGCGTGAATTCCAGTAACTACTCGTTTCGAAAGGGAAGCCGATAGGAATCGAGTTGTATGGAGCCTTCGCCACTGGTAGGTATAGTATTTATACCGTAAAATGGGGTTTTTTGAAAACCACGGGGCTAATTGGAATTTAACTTGAAAAAGGTGCTTCTAAAAACCATTATGGCTAATGTTGCTATGTTCTTATATTTCAATGTGTGAAATTGAAGATAGTTTAAAAAAGATGTCGAAAAATCTCCTTTATCATTTTCTTGCCAATTAGCCCCATGGTTTTCAAATAGCCCCATTTTACCGGTACTTTGTTTATTATCCTCAATTTGCATATTTTCTTTATTGCAAATTAAAATAAAATATGTTTTTTAGACCAGTCGAAAGCGATGCAGAGGAATTTGATATCCTCTTTTAGTTATAGTTTTATACTAGGATATATTTTTCTTTATTTGTATATATGTAATTATGTAGACCGCATCATAGCTTAACATCAGGCGAGATGGCGGCCAAAGGCAGGCCTAGTAATAAATAAAAAATAAAAAAAAATGTAAATATTGTCCCGTGTAAAATGTATTATTTCAGTAGAAAGAAATAGGTACTCAGAAACAATATTATATAATAGTTGAATGTGCAATGGAATGGTTTGTAAAAAATCGAATCGAATGTTTGAAGAATCGAATGTTTCTTGAAAAATCGAAATCTTCTCTCTCTCTTCAAGAAATAGTTTTATTTTTTAATTTCAAACTGGGTATTTCTATTTAAAGAAAACACAAAGATTTTTTCTTGATAAAGTTCAATTTAAAAAATTATATCAGCTTATGCTAGAGATCGCAAACTTTTTTTGATGTGTGTATGTCTTATTGAGCAGAACTATTTTCATTTTAATGAAACTATGCCAGACATAACTTAATCATTGTAATTAATGTATCGTTGGTCAAGTAGTAACATCACGCGTGTATTCCCTGAAGGCTTAGGTAGAGGTGTAGTAGTAGTACACCCACAATTCGCTGTTATATTTAAGTCCCATGTTATAGAGCCTATTGCCATCAACCGGGTACAAATCCAGACTCCGGGCTGCTACTGAGAAATTCCACACGGAAAAATCCAATAACACTTTGCCCGCCCTAGGGATCGAACCCAGGACCTCACGCTCAGCAGTCGCGCTTGCGACCGCTAGAACATCGAGGCAGATATTCAAAATTTGCATAAAATCCAAGGGTTTAACAGAACGATAGGTTCCGTGACTGATATTTCAATAAATGTACTAAAGTAAAAATGTTATGTATGCGCACGCGACGCTTCGTATAAATTGAGCCGATTGTTATCCAAGCGATCAGTTCGGCGTTCGGCCTATTATAGGGATGTGCGTTTTGCGTGTGGCTAGGGTTGAACGTTATTGGAAATAAATTAAATATCTCAGAAGTACATAGTGCGTAGCGTTTGAGATATAGGTATTAGAAATTATTGAATAAACTTTGTCCAATATAAATTATAAACAATATTAAACATTGTTTATTGTTGTTTTTATAAAACATTGCCCCACACTAAGATTTCTCTTGTATCGTGGTTGCATTTACAGACACAAATCCCACATACACAAACGCCCAGACCCGAAACAACCATCTGTAGGCTATACAAATTTTTGTTCCGTGTGGGAATCGAACCCACGACACGTAGCGCAGAAGCCAATCGCTTAGCCACTGCACCAAACGTGTCAAATTGAGCATGGAAGTTGGTATAAAATATAATTTAATTTTTTTTTGGTTCTTGTTTCGGGGTTAATGAGTTTGTTTATAGTAAGTTACTGACTTTGTTGCAGCAGACAACATTTAATTTGTGTCTAGTCAAATATTTTCCAGCTCTTAGCTATTCCATCGTTGACATCAAGCATTAACAAGACGTGTTTTTAAAAAACTCTCACTTCAGACTGTTCAGTTACCTACACTAACCAATCAAATCATCGTATGCTGAAAGAAAATGGAAAAACATAACTCCGCGTTTGTTGTCATTTAGTCGAATAATAAGGCTTCTAAAATAAAAATAACTTTTATAAATGCCGTACACTGTCACTTGTTAGGATTTTTTTTACAGTTTATGAAAATTCAAAAAAGAAGTAAATATTTTTTGTATTTAGTTCAAACAATTTAGTTAAAATAAATGTTAATAATATTGCAATTCTTTAGTTATTATGCTAAGTATTTATCTTTAATTTAAGGACCGTCTGAGGGGTTCTCTGTTGGAATATCGAAATATTATTGGCCGATTCTTATCTGGCCGAAAACATTTCGCTACTTTTCTTTTCACCGAATAATTAAAACGCCGAATGATTAAAGTCCCTAATTATGTTTTGTAACTTTATGTTACGCCGACTAATCTGCTCGCCACTGTTTCATTAGTCAACTGTATTATTGGCCACTTTACACTCGTTAGATGGCTCATTTTCCCTCCATGCAAGCAAGAAAGCAAGCAAGCATGCAAGTGTTTCTGGGTTTGCTCCGCCAGAAGACTCGCTTTGTCGCCCCTTCGCTTCGCTCGCACACTCGACTACCGCTACGGACTCGTGCACTCGTTCCACTCAGGACCTCCTTCGCGAGTTTCTAGCTCCATGCTTTTAAATAACACTCTAGGGGTAGGACAGAGTCTGACCACGTGTAGTCAGGGTGCGCTGAGTCGGATTAACATTACATTCCGTAGTGTAAAAATAATGTTGTGCCAATACTTATTTGGCAAATTAAACAATTGCCAAATAAGCATTCGACTACAACAAAATTTCTGAATGATTTTTTTGCCAAATAATTATGGTGGCTAATAATCATTTGGCGAAATCAAATTAGGGTAAAAATTGCTTCGGCTAAGATTACGTCGGCGAATCGTTTTCGGCGTAATGAAATTCGATATAAAATACTTCGACAAAAACACGGGCACCCCGTCTGAGGCGGTGAAAACCTTCTCCCGTCAAATCATCATCATCTGCCTAGCCTTTTCCCAACTATGTTGGGGTCGGCTTCCAGTCGAACCGGATGCAGCTGAATATCAGTATTTTACATGGAGCGACTGCCTATCAGACCTCCACAACCCAGTAACTGGGTAATACGATACTCTTGGTAAGACTGGTTGTCAGACTTTCTGGCTTCTGACCAACAGTAACGACTGTCAAAGATCTACAAATGACAGCCGGGACCAACGGCTTTACGTGCTTTCCGAGGCACGGAGGAAACTCGCTATGGTAAATGGTCACCCATCCACAGACCAACCTCGGCAAGCGTGGCTTAACCCGGAAGATCGGTCTATGCGGCTGTAATTATTTAGCCACGAGCTCCTTCTCCCGTCAAATATAATTTCACATTAATATTCCTGTAATATTTCGTTGGGTAGCAGCCCTATGCAACAGGCTTACCGTTTCCCTGCATTTGAATGCAGTGGACGAGCTCCACGTTTGATAGACATTATCCATTCGCGCATATTTTAACCATGCGCATATATGCTAACCATGCGCGAATATGCGCTATTAGTGTTAATAGCCTCACGTAATTATTCATACCATAAATTCTGATGTTAGTGCATTGTTTTGAATTTGATTACAGTGTTTTTAGAATATGTATAGTTGGGTAGGTACTGGATTAGTCTTACCAATCTGGGTAATACGATACTCTTGGTAAGATTATCAGTCTTACCAAGAGTATCGTATTACCCAGTTACTGGGTTGTGGAGGTCTGATAGGCAGTTGCTCCATGTAAAATACTGATATTCAGCTGCATCCGGTTCGACTGGAAGCCGACCCCAACATAGTTGGGAAAAGGCTAGGCAGATGATGGTAGGTACTGGATTAGTGATAATTAGGCTTGGTTAAGTAGAGTGTAAAATGATATATGAACAATTTACAAAATCTTATGAAATTGTGGGTTTTCATACGTCAAATAAGGTTGCAGACACATTGAACGTATCTTGCGCGGCTCATCATTTGTCGCGTTACGCGTATGTATCGCGCTACACACAAATTAGCCTGCGCGGTCTCACCACGCGTATCGCCGGTTACGATCCACCGAGCTCTCCCGTCGTAGAGCCGGTCGTCTCTTCAGACTCCGCAGTCACACCGATAATTCTGCCCTCATCAAGCCGTCGCACCCTCCGAAGCCCCCGCCAGCAACACCCTAAGCCGGGGTCCGAGTCCCACTAAGGGTCGCCCTTAGTGCTGTTGTTGCAGGTAGTCATGATGTTAGTGTAGTACAAGTAGTTAGCTTAGGTTAAGTATTTTACTTCCTCCCCATTGGCTGAAGACCCTTCAGGTCTCGCCAATAACTGCCCGCTTACGTGGATGGGGTCCCCAAGGACAATCTACAGCAGAGCAATAGAAAAAGTGTCGTTACGCGACGCTAGATATGCTAAGTGTGTTTTTGCCCTAATTGTTTGGAGTGTACATTTTATACCTTGACATTTTATTTTCTTTGCACTTGGCTGTCCTGTGACTGACATTTTCAAAGACATTTATTTAAAAGGAAAATCCAGTTTCATTAATTTTATACTTGCCATAAGATTAGAGGCAACGAGAAAACCAGGTAGATCAAGAAAAGTACACAGACCAATTGAAAGATAAGACGGAAGTGACAACAAAATACACAGACCAATTGAAAGAAAAGACGGAAATGACAATATACAGAGAAATGAAGGAATTGGCTCTGGAAAGAGAAAGATGGAGATTGCTTAACCGACAAGACCAGCATTTACATTTCCACAATGTCTGGACTTTAAAAGGGACGTTGACCTCTGAGTTTGTTTCGGCTTTTCTTCTCGGAGCGAGTCTGATAGGAAATGCCGGCGCCATCTAGTCTTAAAAAAAAAACTTACATTGACTTGTAAAAGTGTCTGTAACAGATTTATTTACAGAAATAAATTTCATTTATCATTTTGGATGGACGAAAAGATTGATATAAGAAAACTCACTAAAATCGAATTGAAAAAACCGACCAAGTGCAAGTCGAAGTGCACGAAGGGTTCCGTACCATTATCTATAAAAAAACGGCATAAAGATCACGTTTGTTGTATGGGAGCCCCCTTAAATTTTTATATAGCGGCAACAGAAATACATCATCTGTGAAAATTTCAACTGTCTAACTATCACAGTATATGAGATACAGCCTGGTTACAGACGGACGGACGGACAGCGGAGTCTTGGTAATAGGGTCCCATTTTACCCTTTGGGTACGGAATCCTAAAAAAAACAACAGCCGCCACCCGTCCAAATCCAAGCCTTTCCTACCGTCGCTTAACCTTAAATTATGCTCCAAAATAATCAAAGTTTCTCTAAAACATCATCCGGCAGTTTCAGCTACTGTGAACGAAAATTGAATAATTCACTCAATACATTATCATAATTAAGTTAAATGATGCCCCTGGACCATTTCACAGGGCTCTATTATGTTAGTTACATATTATCGTAACCTAATATTAAAGCCTACATAATTTTGGCCTTATTATCTTAGAGCATACCATAGAGTTAAATGGAGTAGAGGAGGCAAGTGTCGAAAAACCAGTCAAGTGCGAGTCGGACTCGCGCAGGAAGTGTTCCGTACAATTATCTATAAAAACGGCAAAAAAATCACGTTTGTTGTATGGGAGCCCCTTAAATATTTATTTTATTCTGTTTTTTAGTATTTGTTGTTATAGCGGCAACAAAAATACATCATCTGTGAAAATTTCTACTGTTTTACTATCACGGTTCATGAGATACAGCCTGGTGACAGACGGACGGACGGACAGCGGCAAAAAAATCACGTTTGTTGTATGGGAGCCCCCTTAAATATTTATTTTATTCTGTTTCTTAGTATTAGTTGTTATAGCGGCAACAGAAATACATCATCTGTGAAAATTTCAACTGTCTAACTATCACGGTTCATGAGATACAGCCTGGTGCCAGACGTACAGATGGACAGACAGCGGAGTCTTAGTAATATGGTCAACATTTTACCCTTTGGGTACGGACCCTAAAAACCTCGCAGATAGTACGATGCACGCGGTTAGTGTTACCGAACATAGCCGCTACATGGAATAGAATCAAATAACATTTTCCAATAAAAAATATTGCACCGGTAAAAAATTCCACAACCATAACTTCTTGTAAAAATTCCTAGAAAATTAGTCTGCAATATTCTATTATAGGTACAATCGAAGTATAAGAAATGGTACCACTCTACTAAGAACTTTGATCTATGCATAAATCAGTAATACAGTTTCAGTATTTAGTTAAATTTGCATATTGTACCCAAGAGCCACTGTTGTCTTAGGGTTGTTGACCTTTTGACAGTTAAGCCACTCGGGTGATAGTCAACTAACGGTTTTGTTGATCTTACTATAGTTAAGTAAATCTCTTCTTAGTATAAGTGGATTTGTAAGGTCCTTATAAAAATAGTTTAAGATCTAAGCTATGTTTTTTTTGCGTTTAGTATGAAATTACATTCTTAAATGCTTATGCAGTGATATCCTAGCGATGTAACGCTTTTCATCCATGTAACTGGCCCACACCTCTGACTTTTCGAATATGAATTGATTATTACTTGCGTTAACGGTGAAGAACATCTTACTGCCATGGATGAGTGATTCAATGAGAATATGTAACCAAAATTTATTTTGTCAATATTTAATGAAATAGAGTAACTATGGAGTTTATTGCCCGTTCTTCCCCATAGGAATCTACACTTTGGAATGCGGCAGCAACTTCTTTTTTTGGCAATTCAAAAGTGCATGTAAATCATTTAATTAAAATAAATACTTTTATATCGTATAAATATAATCTCTCCTTCTTCTTATTCTTTTTTTCGTGTTCTTATGCACAAGACACGCGCTGCCAGAGAATTAGCTACTCGGCTAGCTAATTTTGCCGGCATACTTATTCCCTTCGCCCATTGTACATAATACTAACAATTTCAGAAAGTTCCCACCTACGTACAAAACTTGATAGAACATTCAAAGGTACCTAACTACAAAGAGAAAAAGCTTTTACCCGTAACAAAAGTATAAAAAAGCGATATAAAAGTATCCGAAGTCCATAAAATAATGAATTTCTGCGTTCACCAAAGTGTCTGGCGAGGCAAACCGCGGAGATGATTGAAAAAGTTTAATTTGACACTTCACAATATTCTGCAGATGAGTAAATGTATAGAGCGTTTGGTAGTACTCAGGGAACTCGAATATTTTAGTTTTGTGGACTATTTTCGCACCCAAAACGCAAAAAAAGTGTGTTAATAGTTCCCTCCATGAAACTTTTATTAAAATCAATACGTAATATAAAACAAAGTCGCTTTTCGCTGTCTGTCTCTATGTATGCTTAGATCTTCAAAACTACGCAACGGATTTTAATGCGGTTTTTTTAAATAGATAGAGTGATTCAAGAGGAAGGTTTATATGTATAATACATTGCACCCGGACGAAGCCAGGGCGGGTCGCTAGTGAATCATAAAATAAAGTAATCTTTAATTTGGATAAGTAACATCCATAGTTGTTATTAAAAAAGAGACAAAGTAACGTATACGTTAGTAAAAAAAAAAGAAAAACTTAATATTTCGTTACCAGTTTATTGTATTGTATTATAGACTCACCCCTATCTCACCTGATGGTAAGATAGTGGAGTATCCTTTAATCTGTCTGACTGTGTGTCTGTATGTGGTACCGTAGCTTCCAAACGGATTTTGCAGTTTTTTGTTTGAAAGCTTGTATAATCGGGATGTTTCTTACCTATGTTTTATGATAATAACTTCATCATTCATGCGTTTTAATGTCGGAGGTTACTTTTAATTTTAAGTTTTATTTAATGTAGAAGTGAATAATATTAAAAAAAGTAAAAACCGACTTCAAAAACAAAAACTAAACAGTAAAATAAGTATCAAATAATAAAATTATCAGTTTCATAAGTTGGTGCATTCTGTTTGTTTCAGCGTGGAAGTACACCGACTTCTGAAACTTATAATTATATTATAAGATTTTACTCCGTCTAGTTTTTTTTTTTGATGTCGGTTTTTACTTTTTATAAGTTATTCTATTTAATACTTTTTAGTGCCACAAATTACAATTTATTACAATAGTGTACAAATTCTCGGACCACTACTACAACTAGCACGTCGTCTATGTACGGTTTGAGTATTTTTTTTTTGTTTTTGTTGATTTTTTCAAAAATCGCTGAATCAATTTCGATAAAATTGATATGGGACCAAACGGGAAGTATACCCTCTCAAACAAAATAATAATTTTTCGAATCGGTTCATAAATGACGGAGAACTGAGGTAACAAACATTAAAAAAAATAAACTTTAAAAAAAAGTAAAAACCGACTTCAAAGAAATACTAAAAGGAGTAAAATAATTACCATAATATAAAATTAACAGTTTTAGAAGTCGGTGGCTTCTATTTGCTTCAGTGTAGAGTTGCACCGACTTCTGAAACTGTTAATTTTATATTATGGTAATTATTTTACTCCTTTTAGTATTTCTTTGAAGTCGGTTTTTACTTTTTTTTAAAGTTTATTTTTTATTTAATACGTTTTAGTGTCATAATTTTAACCCCCTCCTTCATAACCCTTCTTTTTGGCATTGACGTAGTCGGGCATAAAAAGTCCTTTCAAATGATACCTTACACGATATAATGAAAACATTCCAAAGGGGGGGAGGGGGGGGGGGACATGCACCCCCTCCTCTTTTCAAGTAGTTAGTTCCCAACAACAAATATAAACAAAGCAATATTAGTAATTTGAGAATTTTGCTTTGATCCGATGAGGAGTTCCGTTCCATATTTCTGAAGTTCATGGTCTAATCATAACAAAATTTAAATGGGACCAATCGGGAAGTATACCCTTTTGAACAAAAAAAGATTTTTTCAAATCGGTTCATATTTGACGGAGATATGAGGTAACACACATAAAAAATAAAAAAAATTAAAATTAAAAAAAAAATACAACCGAATTGAGAACCTCCTCCTTTTTGAAGTCGGTTAAAAAAAAATACAACCGAATGGAGAATCTCCTCCTTTTTGAAATCGGTTAAAAAGAGACTTCAATGGTTATCAGTCTTCTTCTCGCGTGTCAGCATGAACTATACGAAAATAGCCAATGCTGTGGTGAAAAGATTATCCAGTCAGTAAGGTTGGTAGCGAGGCTGACTGCCCAGGGTGCGCCGGACGTACTTAAATATCGTCACTCGTGGAGGCTCTTTTCATGCATCCCATGATTCTCAATGATATATGTGTAAACAAAATATGAGTATAGAATTATTTTATTTTGTTATTAATCTGTTCTGCCTAGACTTTTCCCAACTATGTTGGTATCAGCTCTCAGTCTAACCAGATGCAGCTGAATACCAATATTTTACACGAAACGACTGCCATCAGACCTCTGCAACCCAGTTACTGGGCAATTTTGTCAATATCTATACTAATTAATTTCGACGTTACCAAAACTATTAGTAACTATTTTTTGTCGCTAAGTGAAAATGGTGTTACTTAGGAAGAATAAGAACATTTTTACGTACCAACGAAACATTTGTTGGGTATTATCTTCAATTAATTTCGGTGTTACCGAGATACTAATATTACTGGAAGTTTTGGGCAACAGCTTGGGTCCCTAATGTGGCTGTCCTTGGCCTGTAGCCTTCTTGTACCAAGGCCAAATTGTATTTAGTTATATACCTCTATCTAATTGCAAGAAATATTCTAGTCTAATCTACATAAATACATAAACTCACGCCATTTTCCCATGGATAGGCAGGCCGGTCGAGAGTACTACGCATATGTACTTTTTTTTTCTGTAGTCTCGCGTCTGACCACTATCTCGCTTGATGGTAAGCGATGATGTGATCGACGGTGAAGCACGCTTGCCTAGAAGTAACCTATTCACTCTTGACTTAAAGACCCCAAGGTTGTAGCTATCAGGAAACACAGACTCCGGCAGGGAATTCCACTCCTTAGCTGTGCGAACAATGAAAGTGTTCGCAAAACGCTTTGTACGTATGAGTGGGATGTCCACCATGTACCGATGGCGCATTGCTGTAAGTCTTGTAGTCCGATGATGGAAAGGGCCAGGCGGAATCAAATAGTGCAGTTCCATCGCACACTCCGCGAAGTGTATCCGATAAAAAATCGACACGCTGGCAACTCTGCGTCGATGTTCAACGCTCTGGAGCTTTGAGTTGACCAGTGCATCGTTGCCGATAAGCCTCTTTGCCTTTTTAAAGAACATCAACAATCACATCGATGTATGTCCTTCTAGGGCATCTTCTACTGGCATTTCTACTGACATCCGCCTAGTCCAATCTATCGTAGCAATAACTGTTACAACTTCTTCTATCGTCTCGACACGAGCAGTACAAGAATAGTTCAAGCTGTGGTGTAAAGATTAGCCAGTCAGCAAGGTTGGTGGCTGGGCTGACTGCCCAGGCCGCGCCGGACATCTTAAGTACCAGCGATTGGGGTTACTTTGATATCAAGGGGCGACATTGATAGTTTCTAAAAATATTGCATTTGGTCATATATCTCTGTAAAAATGAAACTTTTGCATTTTAACAAAAATTTTAAATTGATCAAAGTAACCCCGTTCTACGGCCTACTTTACTCGTGAAGACTCTTTAAAAATGGTCTTAATAAACCAATTTCAACATGGCGGCTTAGGAGCGAGGTCCAAAGAGGCGCTGTCATCATACATAACTGAAAACTTAATTTGCTTATCATGTCATATCAAAACGGAGGGACTCGCAGCTAATTAACAATCGCGCCGACCATACGATTTGCGAGGTTAAGCAGCGCTTGCCGCGGTCAGTCCGTAGATGGGTGACCGTTCATTATACATCGACACCCCTCTGTGCCTCGGAGAACACGATAAACCGTCGGTCTCGGGTGTCATACGAATACCTATGACAGTCGTTACGAGTAGTCTGAAGCCCGGAAGTTTGATAAACCGGTCTAATGTTAAGATATCGGCATTGCTCAGTAACTGGGTTACGGAAATCTATGGCAGTCGCTCCGTGTAAAATACTGGTATGTAGTCGCATGTGGTTAGACTGGAGGCTGAACCCAAAATAGCTGAGGAAAGGCTAGGAGGAAGGAAAGTCATATCAAAACGAACACTTCAAATTCATGAGATTTCAAATAAGAGTCTATTAAATATTAATATAGGCTTTAAACAGGGTGAAACGAATTTGTGTAATTCCTTAAAACCACATAGGTACCGGTGTAGATTGAGCCCGCACGGGATTTAGCTTGATTTGTCAATCTCCGAGGGTCTTCATCAAATCTTCACCAAAAAATGGAACCACCTCAGGAGAATATTCTTTCAACAAAAAAATAATTTTGTAAATCCGTGCAGACATGACGGAGTCAAGCCCGAAAATAAATTTAAAAAAAAACATACCTCCTTTTTGAAGTAGGTTAAAAATTAAAATCTTTTTTTCTTGCTGTAGCGGTAAGTGATCGTAACTAAACCACCTAAGGATTAAAGAAAAAAATAAGCTTTTTTTTTATCTGTGTACACATTTCGGTGCCACTCATAAATGAATGAAAGCACTGGGACACAGCTGGCGGGCACGACTAGCTCGATATCGCTCTTTGCAGTCAGTTAACTCGGGGCTCTAAAATGACTCAGAAACAGAAAATCAAGTTTTTTTTAAGTTGATTTTCGTAAAAACCCCTATAAGGTTAATCACGCAGTTTGAAGGAATGTCACGAATTTGTTTACATCCTGTATACCTTTGAATTATTCTCTTTTAACTAACAGCGGTCTATAAAATATCTCGTACAACTTCCAACAACTTTCAGGAAATACTTTCACGAAAGAATTTCGAGAATATTCCAGTTTAAAAAAAGTTGATATTCTCCAATGGTTGGGCCTGAATGGCGGGTAACAACGAACAATAGCCGGCCGATTAAACCGAGTTATTTCATTAGCACTTGATCTTCGGAATTCAGTTAGGCTATGTCCTGATATTTAGGGACCTCTATAGAGCTATACAGGGTGTAAACGATTTTTTTATAATTCCTTCAAACTACATAAAGAAGAGAGACATAAAAAAAATCTAAAAAAATACTTGGTGTTCTATTTATGAGTTTTTTAAGAGCCCCGAGTTAACTGACTGCAAAGAGCGACATCGCGCTAGTCGTGCCCGCCAGATCTATCGCCGTGCTTGCATTAATTTATGCGTGGCATCGAAATGTTCAATGTTTTTTTTTTGCTTCTTTGTTTATTGAATCCTTATTAGGTGGTTTAGATACGATCACTTAACCATACAGATAGAAATTGAAAACTGTTTGAATGAACTGTTCGGCCTTGGTTCGGTTGCAATTTATCAAAATTTATTTTAGGACAATTTGGGCGCAGTTATAGATCATGGTGGTTTAAAAGAATTACACGAATTCGTTTACACCCTGTATACAGAACTGTTTTTGTTTCTAAAAGGATTTAATATTCTGAGTACTGGATTAAATTAAGGTTTCGTTAGATAAGTTAGTTTATTATAGAGTTTAATAAGGTTTTAACAAAGGGTACATTTAAGTACTGCGTAAATTTTGGTGTCGTCGTGGAATAGCGTAATAATTTTGACGGAACGTAGACCTAGTGCTATATAAAGGTTTAATTATAGTAGTCTATTGCTGAACATAGGTTTAGGCCTAGCCTTTTCCCTAACTATCTTTGGGTCGAATTCATGCAATATGTATGAGCATCATGCAGCAATTAATGATACACCTATAATCATATCATTTTACTGCCTATTGTCTGACAGTATGAGTCTGTCATGCTCACATAAATGTCCTGCTGATGGTGGCGTTGTATATCCGGTCGTTAGGTTCCCTACAATATGGTTGAGCTGAGCGATGCGGATTTGCACGTCATACTCGTGAACGGGTGCTGTCTGTCGGGACCGGTCAGCTCTTAACTGCTACGGCAATCCCAGAAGCCATATTTTTCTATTTGTTACTCTTATGTGAGTTTATTTGTTACGTTAACTTACATTATTCTCATTCTATGTCGCACGCTACTGTAATGGAATTGTCATGAATAGTCATGATCTACTATTTTAAAAAGAGTATTCATGGAGTTTCTTGTCGGCTCTTCTCCATAGAACCTACCTTTTGGAACCATGCACCTAGTTTTGACGTTTTAAAAGTGCCTGTAATCTGGTCTATTTGAAATACAAAATTTTGACTTTGACTTGACTTTGACTTGACTTTGACTTGACTTTGACTTGACTTTGACTTGACTTTGACTTGACTTTGACTTGACTTTGACTTTGATTCCAGTCTAACCAGATGCGGCTCAATATTAATATTTTACTTGAAACGACTACCATCAGACTTCCGCAACCCAATTACTAGGCAATGCCGATATCCTATGGTTAGGCCGGTTGTCAGACTTTCGGGCTTCTGACTACCCTTAACAACCGATCATTCCCAGGCGTCCCCACTGTTGACGCCACCACTGGTGACAAATGATTCTGCTTAAAAATATGCCATTTCCTACTAGTGATAATATTTGACATCACATCGCTATACAACCTTATTTTTACTTTATACAAAAACCGAGACACCCCAACAAGATTTTCATCAGAACTGCCTGAATGTGTGTTTTTTTAATAAATCTCCAAGTTACACTTAAGTTTATGTCCCGTTAAGTTCCCTAGTAAAGTGTGAATTGTGTGGGATGTGCTATGCAGGGGTTGTCTAATACACGGAAACTGACCGAGAGGACCGTCTCAAGCCTCAAGGTGTCTATTCCCGTCAACTGTTATGGGTAGAAAACTACTGAAACAAAATTGAAATTTAAGAAAAAAAAAAGTGGTGTAAAAAATAGGTCAATGGATTCTCCTAGTGATTCAGAACAAACTAGTTTCAGGTTTAGTATATACTAAAACTAAGCTTGTATATTCACTATTAGCTACATCGAATAATGGGGGTAAATTAACAAATTTTTCCCATCTGTCACCACTGGAAGTAACTGGGAACGATAAGATACGAATGGTAATTCCCAATTGCCACTTCTGCAACGCAACTAGTTGAGGCAACAAAGGGTATATTTTAAATGTCCCGCACATAAAACGAGAAACCTTTGTCACCTATCCTATGATGGCTTCGATTGGGGGGGGGGGGGGGGGAATGACTGGTAGGTAACAACTGTCATAAGTAGTCCTACGTATGATACCCTGGACCGTCAGCTGGAGACCCTTCAATAATTTTGTCTCGCTAATAATTGCCCGGTTAAATGGTCCATTGGCAAGGAACATCGAAAGTAGTAAAATAATAAAAATAAAACCCCCTGACGGACAGATTAACGTGCTCTATGACATAATCTCAAACCATCTTCTTCATATATTAATTTTATCTTAACTGCAAGCTGAAAAGGGTACCGCTAATACATTATTTTTATAAAATCTCGCTTATCTGATGGTGCTAAGTACTCAAGAAAAAGTTAATTGAGAACAGAATCTCACTGAACGCTTGGATAACACTTTTAAAAGAATTTGTTTACCACAAAAGATAAGCTGTTAGTAGAATTCCTCAAGGAATACCAGAATTAAGATATCTTTTATGCGAATTTAAAATTATTTCGACTAAGAGGATTATAGAAGTTTGTGTTTATAAATAATTATTGTGAATGAGAGCATTTACTATTTTGAGCCCTTTGAAATGTCTGAAAAGGTCTTAATTTTGTTCTAGAGTAATGATTATGTTTAAAATAGGTTTCTTTAATTAAATACTTTCCTTTTTCTATCTTAGCGTTTTCAAACTTGTTCCTGGGGTCAGCGTTGCTTATAGAATTGTAGTTTCTAAAAATTCAGAAGACAAAATCAGATTTCCTGCTTCAGAAAAGTACGGAATTTAGCCTACTAACTAACAAATTACAGTTACTTTGTTTTCTATAGAGTAATTTAAAAAAATAAAACACTTATTTTTGGAGTCCCGTCTTAAGGTCACAGCTCATTAAAGCCACCCGGCACCCGACCCGCATCACCTCGTCGGTCGGCGTCCACTCGTTGTCAGCAGGTGGTTCACGGGTTGACGCCGCGTTATCACCAGTAAACGTCGCGTGGTCAACCAGAGGAGTCGTTGGAGGAGTCCACTCGATGGCAGCGCGCGATTCACTCGGGATTTGTGCGTTGGCAACGCGCAGCAACGCAAGGCAAACATTCGAGCAGCGAGTTATCACCGAGTGGTCAGCTCGTCGTCCGCGCGTGAACGGCATACGCCCGAGGCGGTCCAGAGACGCTACGGAGTTGATGTAGTGAACGCACATCCATACAAGTTCATATAAAGAATACTAACCGCACGAGGCGAGACGATGCGGGTCGGATACCGGGTGGTTTTAATGAGCTGTGACCTTTATGCATCAGGGTATTTAATGAATTAGAATGCAGGTTCAAAATCTACATTCTAATTGCGTAACATACGCCTAATCGCTATGACTTTGATTTTGGCAAGTCAACAATTTTCATAGCAACGTATGTATTACCAATCCGACTTCTCTACAACTATGTACCACACAATAAATATTGTTTTTGACACATCAACTGTCATGATTGATGTTGGTTACGTTACACAATTGCCCAGCTAGTAAATATCACTACGACTGTGTCTGAAACGGACCCTATAAATTTAGACCGGCTTGCAACTTAAAGTCAAAGTTAAAGTTTTTCATTTCAAATAGACCAGCATTCTTCTAATTGCGAAATAGACTCGTAATCGCTATGGCTATGATTTTATGTAGGTCAACAATTTCCATAGCAATGTATGTTGATGTTTTTTACGTTACACAGTTGCCCTGCTGATTTCTGGCACTTTTAAAACGTCAAGAAAACTAGGTGCCCGCTTCCAAAAGCTAGGTTCTTTGGGGAAGAGCCAGCAAGAAACTCCAAGAATACTCTTTTTAAAATGTCTAAACTACAATGACATTTTGAATATAATTATGTTTAGCTCTTAATGTATTTAGCGAGTCGCGCAGCTTATAGTCTTACTCGGTTAGTGCATTAAAATATCATAATGTTCAGAGCACTGTAGATTTTGGTATGTCAATTAATTTTCATAGTCGTGACAGCCGAGAATACCACACTAGGACTACCTGTCTCGGCCATTTTGGAGTTTATTTCGTTGTTTACGTAACATGAGACGCAAACCACATCCACAATAGTCAGATTTGGATAGAACTAATCTTAAATAGGTACTCGAAATAATTTAAATTCCTACAAAAAAAAGTCGCATCAACTACATACCAACCAAAAACTTTTACACAAAAATAATTGAATTCTCTAAATTCTTAATCGTTCCCCTCTCAGACCTTCGAAATTCAAAAGATATCGTTCGGGCAAAATTGGCAATTATAAAAAATTGCCCCAAAATTGTGCCCGATAAAAAGGGGGACAAGAACGTTTGTCCCCAAGGACCGTGTACGTTCACCTTATGTAAACTTTCGTGTGAAGGTAGCATGAAATTGACAATACGTCTCGCTAGGATCACACGGGCATGTTAGATTAAAGTTGGTATTTTGTTGCTAGATTTAAATTATGTAACTACCTACAGTTAATTTCGGTTGTCTTGCTTTTTAGTGTGAACAAAAACCAATTTTTTTAAGCTGGAAAAAACTCGCGTGAAAATGTTTTAGGGTAGGTAAATTATTCGTTGCTGTAAGAATGGGTATTTAGCACAAAATATTGGCAAAAAATAAATTAATAACTCTGTCGAATACCCACGGATATCGAAAAGTACAACTGTTGACTGTAAAGTATTCAAAAGCAAACTCTCTTGAGCTAATATTATACTGTAATCACCAAAACAAAAATATAAACAGTAAGTTTTACTATAAAAAATATTTTATTAAAAAATGAATAAAACAATTTTAAATGTTTTTTTTTTATTTTTTTATTAGAGAAATATTTAAAAATGTAATTTGTAGGTAGGATGAATATAGGAAATAATAAAATAGCTAAGATAAAAAAAATACAAAAAAGAAATAAAAAACATAAAGAAAAAAAAAAAAAAAACTACTGGAAACTAAAACCTTTGGGAGCGGTCAATTGATCATACGAACTGCGTGTTGCGTACAATATTACATCAGTTTAGTAAATTGCTTTTAGTATTACTTCAACATAATGTTCCTAGACCATATTCCCACACGTCATTTCAGGTTTGTGGTCGGGGCCCGTCAAAAAGCGAACGTTTCGTAACATTACTCTTCGAAACGATCATAGTTCTAGTAACTTTTAACCGTAACAAGACCTTGGTTGTCTTAACTGCTCATAAGTTAAATGAGAGAATGTTTGTTATAACTAATAGTTTGGCAATTACTTGACCAATTACTAGTTAATAGCACTTAAGTGTGTTACTTATTATAACTTAAGACTCAACTTGTTAGGAACTTTTTGTATTAAGTCATGAAAAAGAAAAAAAAATATGCAGCAAATAATACAAAAAAAAATGTATTTTACGTATAAAAAAAAGTATTTTTTATTTAATGAAAAAAGGCATTTTTTTTTAATAAAAAAGGCATTTTTTTAATAAAAAAAGGCATTTTTTTAATAAAAAAACATTTAATAAAAGTTAAGTAAGTTACTATTTATAAAGTAATCGTTGTAGTGTCATTTGTAGTTATTACTGGTAGTAGAACTATAAAAGGAAAATTTAAGGGCCCTAAATGTGGATTCTTAATAAGGGCCAGGGGCCCTAAAACAAAAAAAAGACGGAATTTGGCGCAATTACCACCCTTGGCAAAAAATCTGTGATCACAGTAAGTTATTACTGCTGCTGCTTATTTTTATAATTTATACTTTTTCAAAAAAATACCAAGAATTAAAATAAAAAGTAACAGTCCCGTAATATGTACAACCACCGTGCCTGAAGAAAATCCGTCTCCCAAAGCGGGCGATGTAAAAGTTTAAATGAATATTAGACATTTTCATGTAAGTTGTAGATTGTGTTTTTGTATAATAAGATGACTTTTAAACTTAATTCTAACTTAAATGGCTTATTTTTAAATGTTATGTCCTACTTCCCTTTGGCTGTGGTTATTTAAGGGAGGTTTTGTGTTTGCATTTGACGTTTTTATGCTGTATTCTTAAGCAGTACTTTTACCTATGGATATAAACATTATGTCTAGTATTTCTCCTAGATGACAGTAGAGATACAAATCTCACATGCACAAAAATCTAGACCTGGAACAATTACGTATTCTTAATTGTTCCGATCGGTAAAACAAACGCGACCCATACCTCAAAAGCCGAGCGCTTAGCACCTGCGCCAATCCAGCCTTTAATTATTTCAAGTAATTTTGGTTTAGTTAGGGCCATTTTTTAATCGTCAGATAAATTTTATATCCTAATTCTAACTAATATTATAAATGCGAAAGTAAGTTTGTTTGTTTGTTACCTTTTCACGCCTAAACCAATGAACCGATCATCCTGAAATTTTGCATATACGTTGTCAGGTGTACAGAAACGGACATAGGGTACCTTTCATCCCGAAAACAAAGTACTGTTCCCGAGGAAAACAACAATAACGATAATAGATGGCGCCACGTGTCTTTCGAATCATGATTGAATTATATTGTTAAAGAAACTGTAGTAGTGTGATAAAAGTTTTTTTAATAATAAATTCACGCGAGCAAAACCGCAGGCAAAAGCTAGTGCAACAATAAATTTAATTAAACGCCAAATGCGCCAATCAATACTGCAGTCTTGAAAAAAAGAAATACACCATGAAACGACAAAATTCTTTCAATCACTACGAGAATACAACAATTATATCCTTTACCAGTCAAAACTAACTGTTTTTAATTTATGTAACAGTTAAAAAATAACTATAGACCGCTGCCAAATTTAATTTCATAGTATTTAACGTTGATTTGTTCCGGCATTGTGATGGTCGGTTTTTTACAAAGAGTTTACGGATGGGTTACCGTCATGTGGTAAGTGAACCGTGGCAGAGTTATTTTGTATCCCATTGGTACAAGTGGTACCGGTTATTGTATGTGATAGGCGAGGGCCGAAGCTACACTTAGCTATGACGCGAACTGCGATGCATAAGTGATTGAATCGAATGTATTTATATTCACGTCTTCTTCTTCTCGTATCGATGATACATCTAATTATACCACTAGGTTCCAGTAGGTGGTCACGTTTATTGCCGCGTCTGAGGCGCTAATCAGATCGTCAAGGGTGCAGGTGGACAAACAGTTGGGACAATCCAGCATGTGGGACATAGTCTGATCAGGAGCTCCGCAACCACACTGGGTGTTAGACGAGTCTATGATGCCCCATTTCGCCAAATAATGTTTGCAACGGCCTACTTGGGTGCGCAGTCGATTCAGTGCCTTCCAAATAGACTATTACAATTCACTGCCGGAAGGCAGGTGTTCCTGGGGCTTCAAGTAGTTGTGAGGTGGTGGATATCTTTCTTCCCACAATCTGCTTCTTCACGTGTACACTATACACGACAGCGATTTTTGTGGCATAGTGTAGCCATGTGGGTTACACTTTTCTTGAACATGAACAGTGTAAGTGGAACCTCAGATTATTAGCAAGTTTAAGATTCATACAAGGTTCGTCGGAAAGGGGGTGTTCCGAAAGGGTGCTAAAGTACCCATAATAATGAGTAACTTTTCTTCTACAACTTTTCACAAAAGTCAATAAACATAGAAAAATAGTTGAACATTTTTTTTTTTAATACTCTATCTATCTATCCTCAGTTATGATCGGTTGTGTTCACATTGTAGGTCATATTTGGGGTTACAGATTAGAAGCTCCATTTTCTGGATTTGTATCGGAAGCAGTGGTGAAGAATTTTTGAAAAAAACTAAAATAAGTATCGTTTGGCGTTAAAACAAAAAATATCGAATTTTGAAATTTTAACACTTGCTTTAAAACATCAGTGATACTTTAAGTGGCCTGCGGATTAGTACCCCCTTTCCGACTAACCTTGTATACAGGTTGTAAACGAAATCGTGTAATTCCTTAAAATCACATGATCTATTATTACCTACTGGTATAGATTAACCCCGTTCGGGACGTGGCACGATTAAAAATGAATAAAATATTTTTTTTTTCTTGCTGGTTAAGTGGTCATATCTGAACCAACTAACAAGGTAAAAAATTAGCAAATTTATTTTTAATTTGTTTACGATTAAATATTCTTATTCCGATGCGCCGCATAAATGAATGATAGCACGGCGATACGGCTAGCGGGCACGACTAGTGCGATATCGCTCCGCACAATAAGTTAACTCGGGGCACTAAAATGATTCAGAAATAGAAAAATATGCTTTTTTTTTAATTTGAAAAAAAAAACCTTTCATTTTTAATCAGTGTCACCAGTAGATCACACAGTTTGAAGGAATTACACGAATTCGTTTACACGCTATATTGGATAAGAATGTCATCCCGTAGATTACCTGCTTCCTTTAGGAAGCGCAAGTACCCAAAATATTTTCCCTCATAAAACTTAGGACATGTAGATACAAAATAATAGACACATAAAATATAAATGGAAGAATTATGCATCTCACTATTATTAAAATTTCTATCAACTAGCGTCTTTAGAAATAATAATACTAAGCTTATTGTCCGTCCATCGATCGGAATCGCACTCCGTTTTATTAATAGAAACAGTCGGCAATAATACCGAACGGTAACAATAACTCAACGGCTAGGATACGGATCGATAGGTCGCGGGTTCAAATCTGACTACGGTGAGTTATTGCCGAGAACTCTATTTATAATTTATTGAAAGTTAGCTAAATTGTCGATAGGAATATTTTACGTAATTATAATATTATTGAAACAACATTGTGGCTACCGCGCTACAGGTTGTGGGTTCGATGTCCGCACGGAACGTATGTTTTTATGGCCTATAAATCTACAAAACTCGAATATTTCTTGGAGTTTTAAAAAATCCCACCATAGAAAAGAACTCCAAGTGTGAGGAAAGGTTTTAAAGAAGTGAGATGTAATATTTCTAAAATCCCAATAGGTATATGCTCTAAGATAGGTACACATTTTTTTCAATTTTTTTTGCACAATATTAGTCATCAAATTACAAAACAACTAAAACTATACGCTAATTACAGTTATTTGTTTATTCGATGTTTAATATTGTACAACTATTTTTTTAGTTCACGTTCGTATTAATTTTAGTTTACTGTTTGTTTTTACCTGAAATTTAAATCCACTGCTAATAAATTCATTTAGTGAACATTTTTTTAAACTATGTGTACTTGTATGTTTTGATAGTAGACCAAACACATCACCTTAAGCCCAGGTGATATTGTGATTTGTGGCCTATTTAGGTAACAAAAAACAACACATTTTGAAAGTACTCTATCCATACCTACCCTTGTCATTCCCATCATGCGGTCCCCAGTATTCAAAACTCCGCCACACAGCTGGTATTTTTCAAAACAACACCTTTTACACTCGCGTTAGCCCACAGTATCTGTCCACAAAGTTTCAGAGCCCTCCAAAACGTGACATTTACATATTTTCCTGTCCGTCTCCAGTGACGTAACAACGCCATGGGGCCCTTGGCCTTATTTAAAACTGGGGCCCGTAGCATTTTTTCTGGGGCCCCACTTATGTATCAACTTGTCTTTGTTTCTATATTATTGGAAGTGAGTTACATTTTTTTGGCTCAATTAATTGTTATTTATTTAATTATATTATTAATATTATTTCAGTAATATGTATTTAATTAATAATTACACATTGGAATTTTTTTTTTTGACTCACCTAAATATTTTCTATTTAATTATATTATTAATATTATTTCAATAATATGTATTTAATTCCACAATGGAATTCAGTAATTTACCACGCATAAATAACATACACATTTTCCATGTAATATGAAATGGGGCCCTCTCGGTTTGGGGCCCCAAGTATTTTGCCAATCCTAACCCTATTCGTGTTACACGTGAAGCATTGGCGTGTTTTTCATGATATTTTTCTTTTTGTTTCAGGTAAGCCTACATGTCTAAACTGGAGTTTTTTAAATAATAGCGGCAAGGAAACTGTCGTGAGCAGACGAAATGATTTTGGGTGAAGTTTATTTATTCTTTTTTATTTATGATTGTGGTTGTCGCTGGCTGTTTTTTGTTGGAATAATAGAGTACGGTTGACTGGCTATTGGGTCGTGAGTAGGGTTTCTGCTCGAGAATTCTCGAGTCGAGAAATGTCGAGAAATCATGCAAACTTCGAGACGAGAAAAAATACCTCGAGAAATCAAAGATTTTCTTTTGTTACTGTAAAAATGGCTTAAAATCTACGTAATCTTTGCATTCTGGCTTCTGATCGCTCGCCTTACGAGGCACGAGTAAACGAGGCAAGCATACATACACATAATATACCTTCAACTCCAAGTACCTACTCTTATTATAATGTGACATAAAACGTCAAATAAAAGTTAACTGTAAGATAAACTCCGTTCATCTATTGTTGGGTTTCTGAATACAAAATCGACGACTAGATAACTATCCAAACAATAAGTAAGTTTGTAAATTGACCACTAGATGGGGTCTCTTTTTAAAGCCCAGCTAAATATACTTTTCTCGCCTTAAACTTTACATCTTTTAGCAGTTAGGCCCCAAGTTTAAATGAAAATCTCCTCTGGTATATGCAATGATTTAAAAACGAACCAATAAAAACATAAAATATAAAATTTTAATCACTGTATTTTTTCTTTGTTATTTTTAATCATAGCAACAACACAATAAAACTATTATAACAAAATAAGTAGGATTTAATTTTTTTATTGTAATTTATAATATTAGGCAGTAAAATTTATTTATATCTGAAAAAAAATATTTCTAGGTTCTGGGACCCATAAACCCCAAATTGATCAGTCAAGTTAACTGAAGTTAGAACTAAGATCATCTTCTGACTGGGGTGTCCAGAAACGCAATATGTCAGTTTATCGAACCAATAGCGGTAGAATAGATAAATTACGTTTAGGAGTACCTCAGAAACCGGAAAAATAAGTTATCTGAAGTTTGAACTAGGATTATCTTCTGACTGGGGTGTTCAGAAATGCAATGAGTCAGTTTATCGAAATAATAGCGCTATCGAACAGATAAACTACGTTCAAGAGTACCTCAAAAAACGGGCGTAAGCTGATTTTTTAAGGTTTTTAAAAATTTCTCGAAAGACCCGAGAAACCCGAGAAATCGGGCTCGAGAATTCTCGAGACCCGGGAAAAAAATTATGTCGAGAAAACAGAAACCCTAGTCGTGAGTTCAAATCTAACAAATGAGTTATTGTCGTGCTCCATCAGCTTACGAATTATCAAATAGTATGTGCTACATAGACTCAGCTTAGTTATAGGGATAAAATAGGAGCTGTACTAACATCGGTTCTAGTATTCCGGACGGACTCGCGCACTCAGAGCGGTTACGAACTGCATCCGATCCGAATCCGAGAAAATACGTTCCGAAGTAGTCATAGAACTATTTGTATGGTAGTTTACGCACTAGATCCGACTTCCGTCATCCGATTTATCTCCGTCATCCGTGAGTTTCCAATTCGGAAGAAAAATTGTCGGACCAAAGTAGCCGTAGTACTGTTTATATGAACGCTTTCGCATCACCTCGGATTCAAATCAGACGCCAAATGGATATGCCAAAGACGGCCCCTGAATTGTTTGAATTTGGATCAGAGATCGGATAAGTGCGTAAGCGATATCCGAATTCGGTCCGAGTTTTTTAGACTAGATTCGTATTTTCACGTATTCGGATCGGATGCAGTGCGCAAAGCAATATCCGAATTCGGTCCGAGTTTTTTACATTCTTATTTTCACGGATCCGGATCGGATGCGGTGCGTAATCGCTGTCAGGGTTTTGTACCGCCACACGTCTTTTTATAGTTTTACTTCTTTTTATTTAACCATAGAGTATGCACTACAACCATGCCAAGTTTCACGCTTGTGTGTGTGACCGTATTTAAGATAGAGCAGGACCAAAAAGCGAAAAAAATGCATTATTTCGAGGTTTCTTGTATGTGGTCTCCTTTGGTAGACTTTTTATTATTTGACATGATAGATAGAGGCTATAGTAACATATGTTCTGTAAGAATTTTATCTGGCTACCTATTACGGTTAAAAACACAGCCCACGACAGACAGATGGAAAGACGGACAAACGGCGTAGGCTTAGCAATAGAGTTCCGTCGGCATCCTTTAGGTACGGCACCCTAAAAATCAAGGATATGCTTGGAAGAAAGAAAAGAAACTTGTTTGTCAATTATAATTGTACACTTAAAAGATAGTTTATCGCTGTGAATAATATAGCTACCTAATAAAATACGTATACCTGAATTTTGAATCTTCACACCACATTGATAAGAATTCACTAGTCTCATTGGCTTTAATTCTCTTCAATAAAAACTAGGCCACACAATATTCTCAATCCAGTCTACATACTTGGCCACTCTCGTGTACACCCCTGGAGCCATCTTTCTACCACAATCTCTGCCAAATGACGTGACACCTACAATAATATGTAAAGGAAAATTGTGGATGCAGTCAACCCTATCCTCCATGATCTGCATCGGTCCACCGGAGTCACCCTGGCATGTATCCCTCCCCCCATGTTCATAATCCCCAGCACAGATTTGATTCTCAGTAATACCCTCAGCTAAAACCTTCTTCTTGATCAGAAACTTCATGGACCGGTTACATTTTTCACTTGAAATCAGATCGACGTCTACTTTCATTAAAGTCTGACTACCAAAAGTCGCACTTGAAGCCGTCTTCCCAAAGCCAATGACTGTTAGATTGAATTTTCTTAAATTTTCTCCAAGATCCAAGCAAGCAATCCTTATGTCTCGATTGAGAATGAAGTTTGGACCGGCTCTCATCAACGCAATGTCATGATACTTCGAAGGAGGCTTGAATTTCGGATGGGGGACGATCTGAACTACCCTTCTTTCTTGAACCAGTTCATCCACTTCATCGAATTCGAAGGTAGCTGTTCCAATCCTCATGATGCTTGCAGGACCTTCGTCTCTGTCTTCGGTGCAGTGCGCCGCTGTCAAAACCCATTTTTCGCTGATCAAACTTCCGCCACACTTCCAGGAAGGTGGATGTAGTGAAGTCTGCCGAAACCCTATTAACACCATATGAGGGTATAGAAGGAAATCCACTGGGACCCGAACTCTCAATTTCGGGAACAGAATGTTATGACACTCCATCATGAATTGTCCGTAGTTTTTGCATGCTCTGAATGCTCTTTCACCAACTCCAGAACCTTGGAACGCTACTGACAACAGAATGATCACTTGGATCTGGATCATTTTTAGGAGGACTTTCTTCCTCGGTGCTTGATGAAATGAAACATAATCCACAGCTAACCACTATCTAAATATCTCGTAATGCTGGATTCTTCTCACATTCTGTTGTCTCGAAGGACCAGTTACCGAAAATTTAAAATTATATTGGTCTTTTTGTCCGCAGATCTATGCGTACAAATTCTTTTCCCCGTTTTTTTTTGCTTAACGCGTGCACACGGCCGTTATCAATGATTTACCACGGCAACTGAATGTTGTGGCTTTACAGCCGTAATTGTAATCTGGCCGTGGCTAATCGATATTCATTCTTAATTGCAATAAAAGTGCGCTTGGCCAGTCATTTTGTGCGATTATTTCTTTCTTATTTAGTAATGGTTGATGATAGATGAAGCGTAACCTTTTTGATGTTATCTTTGGTCTATGACCTAGGAGTTTGATGTTGTGTATACCTTAATTTAGGAATTTAAGTACTGGATATTAATATCAAACTCCACTCCTCTGTTATTATAAATTAAAAAGAATAATTCATTCCCACGGCTTTTTTATATTAGTGAAACAAAAAAAAACGTGCGTCTATTAGGACCACAATAATTTAAGACTATATTTGGTTCGCGCCTGTGTCCAAATTATTATTTAATGCAGATTATGAATGTGAAATGCAACTAATATTAACAAGCCACTTTTGTTATAGCTAGGAGCCTTTTGGGACTTCTTTTTGTATTCTACCATTGCCTGATTTGATCTCTAAATTCTAGCATCCAAATATGTAAATTGTCGCCCAACTCATTTCATCATTTTAAGCAATAATTTGTTTTCCTAGATTCAGAATATGATATACAACCATCTTCAACCTTAAAATATACAAGAAATAATCCACGAAGAACTGACGGTATACAAACAGAATTGTTTTAAGTTTTATTCCCAACAATTCAGAGAGAAATACAAGCCTTGCAGCGATTCTGTATCCAACATCAGTTTTTAATAAGTTCCTAGCTGTTTTTGATTCCGAGAACTCTTAGACTATCTTTACGTTTCTGATTGAAGAAATAAATAGGTTTTTCTTTTACTTTAATGTTTTCTTATAGATTTAATCTAGCTTACAATTCTTGCTACCGTAATTATTCAATGAGATTTATCAGCGTCACATATTTTGTAATTAATCAGAAAACGTTAACCGTGAAATGATTATATCATAATTATATGGAACGAATGGAATTGCGAGACATTAATTAAATTACATACCTATTTTAAAATCGTCATGCTTATTATATTGAAAGATTAAGAACTTACTATTTGGAACCTTGCACCTAGTGTTGACCTTTCAAAAGCACCTGTAATCTGCTCAAATTGAAATGTTTTTTTTTTATTTTAGGCAGAAAAGATTATCGAAAAGTACTGAGCGACACTTATCTTATGTCTATTCGTATTTGGAGAAAGAGGTACCCTTGGTCATTTAATTTTGGTCCTGCAAATAAATATTGTGATGCAGAATTAATCAATGCAAATGGTAGTTCCCCGACTCTTAATAGAGGGTGATACTCCCAATATGTATTGAATATATTTCGAATCGAATATTTTTTTGACAAAAGGAAAAATCAATTACCTCATTATCTTGGGGTACGCGGTCCTAAGATCCGCAGCATTACATCCAATTCATAGATTATAAAATGAAAATATAAAATATTTTTTAAAGAATATAAATTCTTCATACAGCATTTATAATCAGTGAAACATTGCAGTTATTATTTCTTTAAATCAGAAATCTCGACATAAAACGGAATGTGGCGACGGCATATACGGCATATGATCGTGCGAGTTATAAGTTTCATGCCTAGAATTTAGAAGTGAGGATTAGAAGTTATATATTACATTGAAAGTTTATTATCCTTTTTAAAAAGAGGTTTTATTAAAGTAAGCTTTAGTTTATCCGGAAACACTCCGTTAAATATGGCCAAGTTTATAATATGACTTAGTATGACAGAAAGTTTAAAGGATACTAGCTTCAATATTTTTGTTGATATCTGGTCATAACCGGTGCTGTCAGTATTTTTCATGGTAAGTATAATTTTTTGAATTTCATCTGGATCAGTCGGACTTATAAACATAGAGTTTGGATGGTGAGAAATGTTAATGTTAGTGTCTACGTTTAATTTATCCCCC
The DNA here is from genome assembly GCA_905220435.1 of Amphipyra tragopoginis. Taxonomy (NCBI): domain Eukaryota; kingdom Metazoa; phylum Arthropoda; class Insecta; order Lepidoptera; family Noctuidae; genus Amphipyra; species Amphipyra tragopoginis. Next base: position 5,894,563 of record HG992017.1, read on the forward strand.
TTTAGGGTGTCAATAAAAAAGTCGTTAAATGAATTAGCCATAGTTAAGGGATTCTCAATAATATTTTTGCCATCGATGCTTATTTGCTGAATTTCACTTTTAGGCGTCTTAACTGTCGAATTTTTTATAACGGTCCATGTTGCCTTGCACTTATTTTGAGCTGTCTGTATGAAATAGTTGTTTTGGGCCTTTTTCGTAGAATTTATTATATGCTTTAGTCGTACAGAGAGAGTTTTGAAGCTATTTTCAATGTCTTCTTACCGTCCAATAGCTTTGGTACCAGTAATATCTAAAATATTTGAGAAAATTATCCACAATAGACTATACAATTTCTTTGAATCTCAACATCTTTTAACCGAGGAACAAACTGGATTTCGTAAAAACAAAACCATAAATACGGCAGTTTATAACTTTTTACAAGAAGTAATGATTAACATTGACAGCAAAACTCCAGTCTGTGCACTCTACATGGATCTTAGCAAGGCATTTGATTGCGTTAACCACAAAATACTTCTACAGAAATTAGCAAGGTACGGAGTACGTGGTAACGTTCTTGACCTTATTGAATCGTATCTTAGTAATAGAAAACAGTTTACTCAAATCACTCGGATATGCCCAAAAGTAAATAGAGAAATAAATTACACATCAGAAAGCAGATATGTAAATTTAGGAGTTCCACAAGGGAGTGTGTTGGGGCCATTGTTGTTTATTATTTACATAAATGATTTACCTAGAGTTATAGAACAACCAACATTTCTGTTTGCTGATGATTGTACTATTGTATTTAAAGGTAAAGATAAACTAAAACTCCAAAATGATATAAATGATGCTATAGAAAAAATTATGGAATGGACAACAACAAACAATTTAAAGTTAAATTTTGATAAGACTAACTTAATGATATTTCGCAATAGAGTCGCACAATTTAGTGATATTAACATTAAATACACAGGTAAACACGTCGCTCACGTAGACACAACTAAGTTTCTGGGTCTAAATATTGACTGTAACTTAAATTGGAAAACGCATATTGAGAATTTATGCCTGAAATTAAATCAGCAATCGTATGCTCTCTACATGCTTTCAAAAGCGGCTGATACATCTACGGTACTGTTAGCATACCATGGTTATGTAGGATCTACAATAAGATATGGAATTATGTTCTGGGGACATTCTGTATTTAAGGATGATGTTTTTAAGGCTCAGAAGAGATGCGTCAGATCAATGTGTAAGCTTAAACAAACAGATAGCTGTAAAGAATATTTTAAAAGTCTTAATCTGCTGACACTTCCAAGCATATACATTTTTGAAATTGTAAATTTTGTTAGAGCAAATATAACTTTCTTTGAAAAATATAGAAGTAAAAGACATAATAACAAAATTCACTGTCCGAATAATAAAACTACTCTTTTAAATAACAGTTTATTTTGCATGGCTCCCCGTGTCTACAACCACCTACCGAAGTTTTTAATAGATACATCCTCACCTGTTGTATTCAAAAACCAGTTAAAAAAGTTTTTAATAGAAAAAGCCTATTACAGTGTATCTGAATATTTGCAGGATAAGTTATAAGAATTTTGTAATTAATTGTGATATTGTGATAATTTTGATCTCATAAAATACAGTTTATTATTTATTTATATAATTATAATTACGTTACATGTTAAAAAATAAATAAAAAATATTAATATCTTATGTGGGTGTACTAAGCACCTCTGCCTTACCCATTGGGGAGAACAGGCATGATGTTTTGTTAATTAATTTGTAATTTATACTTGAATTTGTTTAAATACTATTTTTTTCTGCAGTGACCTGTAATTTGCATGCCAAAGGGTTAAATATGGTGATACCAAATTGTATGTTACATATGATTATTTTACATCTGTTTTTCTACCCATATTTGCAAATAAATTATTTGAATTTGAATTTGAATTTGAAAGTTTAGTTTTAAGACCATAAAGTGTACGAAAATAGGCGTTGAAATGAACAAATTTTAATGTATTTTGTGGTTCATTGGTCAGTTTTATTATCAAGTTCTAAAATAATTGTAGGTAATAGTTGAAAGTTTATGCTAGCTTTTAGTACAATGAAATTTTAAAGGTTATGTATAGGATATTTCGTATTATGTTTTTTATTGGGGATTTAGTTGTTTGTCTCGTGTGAGTTGCTGTACCGTTTACCATGTTTCTCAAATCAAATCTAGGGCAAACATAAATTTTCATTTAACATTTGCTAAATTAATCAAGCTAACTTCGTTTAGTTATTAATCATATTAAAACTCAACCCATCCTTTCATCCCCATTCCTCCACTCAACCTTTTCCCTTCCATTCCTCATTTCTCGATTCCCTTCCTTTGAAATAAAGAAATCGGTGAGCAGTGCTGCACAATCAGACGAAGCAATACAAACTTTAATCAGTGCCGTACCTCACTTTATGCTCTGAACTGAACGCCACACTGATTTAAGAGGGGTTGAGAATTTATTATACGCCGCTATTATTGTTCGTGTGTGCAGTTTTGTAGGAGTTTGAAGGGATGAGTTTTCTGGGAGGATGTTTTCGGGTTGACTTCTATTTGTGTAAGATTTAGGTTAATGTTACATACATTTACAGTTTTCACGACATCCCTTCTATTCATTTTAGACTTCTACATGGTATTGCTCCAAAATCCTAACTAATATTATAAATGCGAAAGTATGTTTGTTTGTTACCTTTTCACGCCTAAACCACTGAACTGACAAGCTGAAATTTTTCATATACGTTGTCAGTTGTACAGAAACGGACATAGGGTACCTTTCATCCCGAAAAAAAGTATTTTTCCTGAGGAAAATAACAATAACGGTCTTATTTAGGAATTATAATATTATAGAAACTTTAGTAGTGTGTTAAGAGTTGATTGTCAAATTCTAAATTAACGCGAGCGAAGCCGCGGGCAGAAGCTAGTAATTTAATAAAGATGTAATATAAGTTACTGCTATTATTCTTAACGACGACTATGAGTATAATAATAGAATCATTTTATTGTTTCACGAGGACATATCTTCTAAGTCTTCGCTTATACATTCAAATAAAATTTGGTCCTTGTTCCCAATAAATGACAGGTTTCCACCTAAATTTTGGTCCTAAAATTATATTTCTAGTTAATTTTCCAGTCTAGACTAAAATCTATTAGCAATATTTTAGGCGTTATTACAAGCAAATTATAAATCTTCATTGTAAAGGGAAATTGGTGCTGATACCAATTCGGTTCAGGGTCCAATTTGATATTCAATTAGTCCTGAATATATTAGTGGGTCGATAACATTGAATACGTTAGTGAATATATCAAATTGAACACTCACACAAATTGTTAGTTTAGATGGGCAATTTGAATTATTTGTGTAGATTTCCATTCAAGGATGTATGAAAGCACAAATACTCGGGAACGTTACATATTTTGATAAGTCTTCATGATTATTATTAGTAGCAACAATGGTTACACATTCGAGGGTTGAGTTTGATCCCTAGATCAAAATTACTATTAAATATTTCCCTTAAAACGCTTAATAACATATAACACATCTCACAAAATTTCTCAGTTATGGAGGTATAAACTTGGACCATCGATGGCGATACACATTTTATGATACAGAACCGAAATTTGTGCTGATTCTGTTGTACTCTAAATAAACTTAATTTAGGCTACGAGTATTGCCACATTTTTCATTCTGATAAAATAAGAAAAAGACAGACGTAGATAAGAGCTGACAAATTTAGTTCAACTACAATTTCCACACAAATTTAGATGACACATCAGAACGTGTCGACTTAAAACACGATGAAGTTCAAGGCGTAAACTAGTTTGACATCTCTACCTTAGTTCTTAATATATCACCATCCTTTTCTTGCGTTGTCTGTTATTAAAAGATAGAAATTCTCTTATTTTAGTTCAGTTGGTGTATCGGCACCATTGGCAAATAATGAACTGTGGATATATTATTATATTCCTCTAACATTCTCTTCAAGAATCGCAGGCAAGACTATGAATAATCAGAATAATCTTATTTTATAACCTATTCAAATTCGAAACACTAAATTGAGATTTCAATTACGATTAACCCGTACCTGGGACACAACTGCAGTATATAATCGTAAATATATATACGAGACGAGATACAAACTATTAGGTAGTGGACCCGATATTCGTTCGGAACAGCCTGTACCGACCCACATGTGTCTTGATTGCTCTCGGCACTACACTCTGCGTCATGGAGGTAGGAAGATATTTATAGTGAGTTTACATTCTTTCTTGACAAAGGTTACATTTTAAAAGGTACAAACCGTTTTAGGTTGAGAGAGATTTGGTTTAGTTGTAAACAGCGAAAGGTTGAGTTTATTGATTGAAGGGTACAGGAGTAGTATTCGGGTATTCTGATAGGTAAAGAAATGTCTATAATTACGAGTAAAAAAGCTACTTATATACCAAAACAATAACTTAACTGAGTAAAACGAATTGAAGTCTCGTTGAAAATTTACATGTCTTTCACGGAAATTGTGTCTCATTTATCAGTTCATTTATGCGTCTCATCTGTATGAATACCACGCTTCACTTCCTTATGCTCTCCAATAACTTCACAACCTTGACATACATAACAACTGCCATTACTTCCATTAACGGTTGGTTCAAGAAACATTATTATTTTAGGCTTACACTCAGCTACTCCACCACCAAATTGAAGTTTACTTAGGTTTAAATATACCTGTGGTACGAATCTTCAATCAAAGACAGAGCTGAATCAGCAAGTTCACTTCAAACCCGAACGGTCCTCGGGAATCTTTAAAAAACATTCTTTCACAAAAGCCACTTTAAAAGGCGCTCTTACAGAGCCGTGTCCAATCTTTTCATCCATTCGCGTGGCACTGGATTCTTTCCTTTTGGATGTTTGCCCTATTGTACTGGCCGACGGCAAATACTGCCTTGGAATGGGAAAAAGTAGTGCGTTGGAGTTCACGGCGATCAAAAGGGGTAAATTAAAAGTGGAGTATGGGTATTCGGTGTTCTTTCCTTTGTTAAGAAATGCGGTGGAGCCAAGAGGTGGTTTGATGTCTGAATTTGGTCTTTTGTGTCGGATTTTTGGCATGTGAGGCGGTTCTGATTTTCGGCGTACGACCGATTTTTTGTTGGACCATGCTTTGTTGGTGAAGAATGATGTTGATAACAAAGCTCAATGACATAAAAGATCGATTTAGATCGACTATAGTTTGTCTATAGATGACAGTTAGATGAGACGAGAGGAGCCTAAAATCCATCTCTCCTAAAATAATTTTACTGAGACACCAATCAATTTGATGAACGATCGGCATTCAATGAATTATACCATTAATTCGACCCTTCTTAAATCCCATTTTGGACCGAAATATTTCGCCATGACCCAACAAATCATAAGCTACCGTACTTCATTAAGGTAAAAATCCGATCTAAATTGGACTGCACATAATGAAAACCAATCAATTCTGAACAGCTAAGGTGATTGAAGTAATTGGGATTAAATTTTAATCAGCGTGTCTTGTACAGATGTGTACCTATATCTTTAGGATCCTGATGGTATTAAAATTAATGATATGCTGGGCTGGATACTGTTACATCGATATTGTTATTATTTAATTAATAACTGACAATGGATTGGAGGGAAACCGTAAATCTTCTTCCAATATTTTTGTTGCAAGATTAATCTCGAAATTCTGCCTCTATGCCTCGGAGAGCTTTGATCCCTGTTGTAATATGAATACCTATGACAGTCATTACGAGCAGTGAAAACCCCGAAAGTCTGACGACCGGACTAACCTTAGGATTATAGGATATCTGTCCCAGAAATTTCGTTGCAGATAGCTGTCACTCCGTGTAAAATTCTGATTACCGCCGTAATCTGATTAGATTGGAATCAAAACATAGTTGGCAAAGCTAAGCTTAGCTGATGATGATTAATTTCAGAATGGAATAAAAGAATAATAAGACGTAATGAGTAGGCTACTTATATGAGATTGGAAGGACAGGATAAGACAGGACCTTCCAACAAAGTGAGGTTCGCGGTACTTGTATATCTGAAAATTGTCACGTCTACTTTACTTGTGTGATTTAAATTCTTTCACAAACTTTAATAAACAAAAAATCTCCAGAAAATGTGAAAAATTTAAATACGTCATCAATTTTAATCTCAAATTCTGATTGTGAAAATTCATATTTAACTGAAGCAAGAATTTGGAATAGACATTTGGAATTCAATGTGATTTAAAAAACTTCTGATGTACAGTTGATTACTTAACCTGTTACAGAAGTTCGTTGTACTTAAAAGCCTTTATCTACATCTATTTCTTTAAGTACGTCCTATTTTCCTTCAAGTACAGGACCTAACCCATCCAATTTAGCAACTCAGCAGTCCTTATTTGTCATGTAATTCAAGATCTCCTATATACACAGACCTTTTTCAAGTAAACGGGGGTCTGCTTAACACAAATTCCTTGCGTTTCTGCCTAATACATATGCTTGTAATTTGGGTCCTAGCGAGATGGATTCCTAAGTATACATATCAGGTATCCATGCTATCCGAGCCAACATAAGCATGCCGCTGTATTAGGCTCAAAGCCAACGCTGCGCACAATTACGGACCTAATGGCTCCAGTGTACCGTCAGCAGATAAGGCGAATGGCTCACAAATGGGTCATGAGTTAAGTTATTAAGTTAAGTTTTGGACTACGTGCTATGTATTTAAGGCTAGTTACTCTTTATCATCATAGTAATAGTTTGGCTATCACTTGCGTTAATGTTGAAGGAAAATAATATCGTGAACCTGCACACCTGAAATAACTGCATTGAGTTTTTAATGATGTGTAGTCGGTCAACCCGCATCAGGGGGTCTATCTACTCCCTAAGCACGAAGTCCGTAGTTTCGGCCGTAGTTACGAGAGTTTTCTACTACCTATCACCTACGGACATAAGATTATTTCGGGGCCCGAACTAAGAATGAATGACAACACGATTTGACAGTTGTCCCTACTACCAATGTGTTTTTGCCCGTCCGAAAAGTTGAACTTGACACTTGTTTTGTTCACTCCTACGTTTCGGGCTTCTTTCGGACGGGCAACTAACTTCGTTGACGGACTTAAGGAGTAGGCCCCCAGATGCGGCTGAATACCAGTATTACCTTCTCATTCTAAGAAGAGGCCCTCGCCTATCAGTAGGAGAGTAATGGACTGATTATGATATGATAGGTGAAGAATAATATCATAATTACTTCTTATTATACGTCTAAACTAGCCAAGTTTCTATTGATTTTTAGACACTTTAGCTGAGATATTTTTGAGTGGTGGACGGTAATAGGAATCACAAGCTTAATAGTTGTTTAAGGCCTTATGGTGAATTAGAAGAAGGGCGTTTACGGGCTGTATAATTATGATGATGGTGAAATGCTTGTGATGGGTTTGAGACCAACAAAATTGGTTTCAAGCGTAGTGGCGAAATGTATCTTAAATACAAGAGTTTTAGCAATATTTTCGACTGAGGACCAAAAATCACACTTGGCGTATGTCGCGTCGCGTATCTTGCGCACAAAACTTCTAGCCCGTATTACGGTCGGCGTAATGACGTAAAATACGCCGCGTAAAATATGGTGAGGCCGCGCGCGAGAACTTGCATGTAGCGCGATGGACACGCGACGAAACATGAGCTGCGCAACAGCCTTAATTTAGACGGAAAAACATGCCATGGGAAACTTGAATCATCATCATCTGCCTAGCCTTTTCCCAACTATGTTGGGGTCGGCTTCCAGTCGAACCGGATGCAGCTGAATATCAGTATTTTACATGGAGCGACTGCCTATCAGACCTCCACAACCCAGTAACTGGGTAATACGATACTCTTGGTAAGACTGGTTGTCAGACTTTCTGGCTTCTGACCAACAGTAACGACTGTCAAAGATCTACAAATTACAGCCGGGACCAACGGCTTTACGTGCTTTCCGAGGCACGGAGGAAACTCGCTACGGTAAATGGTCACCCATCCACAGACCAACCTCGGCAAGCGTGGCTTAACCCAGTAGATCGGTCTATGCGGCTGTAATTATTTGGCCACGAGTTCCTCATACGAGCGCCATAGGAAACTTGAATATTATGCGAAAAAAGATGTCCCCCTCAAAGAAATCTCTTGTCAATTTCCCAGCAATTTCGAACTGTCTACCGTTCGTATAATTTAATTTTTTTTCTCTCACCGTCTTTGCCGTGTTTTCCTGTCGAATCCAATAACTCGCGTGAACGGCTCATAAGAATGAATCGGCTGTCTATGAACTTGTCAAATATTCAGTAAGAAGGGGGTGAGGGGGTTAGGGGGAGGGGGTTAAGTAGGTCAAGATCAAAGTGAACTGAGATTTATAGATGCTGAACTAGAAATAGTAATTTATGATTTTTTTTTTTTCGTAACTTCGAAATTTGTTTTTCGTGTCATGATGGCTACAAACCCGGTGCTTAAACACAAAATTTGCTGTTCAGTTTTTGTTCAGTTATTATTCGATTGTTGCAGGGGTTATGCGATTGGCTTCTGCGCAACTGTCCACGGGTTCGATACCCGAACTGTACACATATTTGTATGGCCTATAGATAGTTCTTCCGGGTGTCTGTAACCCAAGATACACAAGCCAGAGGGCTGGGCAATGTTTTTAAAACTAATAAAATAATTACTAGAGTGCGCGCAAGATAACTCTGCGCGCGACTGAGGGCGTGCTAAACGTTGCCGTGATCGCAAAAGTTCAAATTACCGCTTTTTAAGCTTAACTTTTTTATCGCTTAACATAATTTTCCCGTTAAATATTCCTACAATCAGGTAGTTCTACTATCAAAATTTATAAAATGGCACACACTTTGGTGGACCATGATTAGTTCCGATTTCGGCCGCGCGCAGACTTATCTTGCGCGCACTCTAGAACTAGGCTAAAATATAAAACTTCCTCACCGCATGCTGGGAAGAGACGCGTAAGATTCAACAAAACCCAGCACGATTGGATCACCTGTATAGCACCTATCAAGGATCTATACAGCCCTCCTAGCTAAGCATCACATTAAAGTCGCCAAGCAGTTTACTGTATTCTGTCGTGTGTATGTAAGAGCCAGAGGGGTATAGCGGAATCCATCTACAGAATGTCTCTGGAAGTATGGATCAAATCGAATAGGGGCGTGGGCCCATTCATTTCCAAACTTTTTAACCCTGAGAATGTCGGTGCAATTTTTTACGGTTCAAAAGTTATGACCAATTATTGTTTTTTTTTTCAATCACTTCGCATAGAAAAAAAACATAAAAAAATCTATCAGTGCTATCATTTTTTTTCAGGACTATGGCGAACAGTAGGCCTTTCTTGTAGTAATACTTTTACGCAGCTAGAAAATATGTGTTCAATAAGAAAAAATAGTTACTGCAAAGGCTTTTTTGGTCTGGCAAAAATTTTACTCAAGTTTTTATTACTACAAGTTTTGAAGTGACCTTGCCCACGCCACTATTCGATTTGATCCATACTTCCAGGGACACCCTGTATACCTCTGTAACTTGGATTCGTGTGCTCCATATTAGACCAAGTTTGCGCTTACCATCACCTGCGAATAGAGTCAAGGACCAACAAGTCTAGGAATGAGAATAAAAAATTAAACAGCTATTCCTTTAGTAATGCGTGAAGAAACTGGTAATTGAATATTTTGTCGAATATGAACTGCTACCAAGAAAACTAATACTGCTACCCACGTACCCAGAAATCACGTTTCTAACATACAGTTTATTTTTTAATAAATCCAATATGATTCTAAAAACTGGATGGGTATGATGGAATTTTGAAGAAACACGGTAAAAAAATGCAAGCTAATTTTTTTGCAGACCATACATCTGAGTATTTTCGTAGCGTACAAACTGTTTGTTTTGCAGACGATACATGGCCTCAGTAAATGCGATTCCTTTTGCTATGAAATTGATATATTTTTGTATAATTTTATTACTTACTGCATTAAGGGCCTACTAATGTCCTAATTATTATTAAGTGTACTATTACTAATACTTAAGAATGTTCTTAGATAATTTTACTATCAATAAATAAATTGTTAATTCGGATTAATGTACTGGATAATAAAAATGATTATTACTTTAATCTCATTTGATTCAAAGTCACCTTCAGTAAAATATGCAAGCAAAACAGAGCTTAGTTACGAGAGAAATAATGTTGTAACCACCACTTTTGACAAACGAGATGTTCATACCAGCATTCTAATTGTGCAACACAGTCGTCATCTCTATGGCTTTGATTTTGACAGATCAACAATTTCCATAGCAACGTCGGTCATTTGGAGCGACAGTGACATAATTGTGTAGCGACACTGCTGACGCATAAGTTTTGTATACTCAAGCGCACCATTGTATTAGCGCGGCGCAGCAGTCGTCTCCCCGCAACCGTACAATTAGGTCGATATAATCAATTATGTATTTGAACACTGGTACCAGTAAAGTTATAGGATTATACAAGGTTAGTCAGAAAGGGGGTACTAATCCGAAAGGGTGTTAAAGTACACATAATAATGAATAACTTTTGTTCTACAACTTTTCCCAAAACTCAATAGTTTAAGAGAAACAGTTGTTCAAAAATCTCAAAAAAAAAACTCTAAAATCTATCTATCCCCAGTTATGATCAGCTGTGCTTACATTTTAGGTCATTTTTGGGGTCATGAATTAGAAGCACCATTTTCTGAATTTGTAACTAAAGCGGGGATGAAGAATTTTTGAAAAAAGTAAAATAAAAATCATTTTATTTGGAAAAATAAAATATCGAATTTTGAAATTTTAACACTTGCTTTCAAACAGTCATCAGCGATACTATAAGTGGGCTTCGGATTAGTACCCCCTTACCGACTAACCTTCTATATCCCAACATGTGACCATCATTGAATAACCATGCAACTTCCTTCATACCCCTACAACTGCAAAAAAATGCGAAACTGACCTAATTACACCAAAATTATCTCCATAATCATCTATGTTTAAGGAGTTAAAAAGCCACATTTGTTAGTTCAAAAAACACCCGCTAGAGGGCACGAAGACTTCTTTATTCTTCTTCATTAGTGTAGTATTTTTGTTATAACTTTCCATACAAATCAAAAAAATATTTTAATTGATTTATATGGACAGGCATAAAAGAATGGCGAATTTCGAAAAGGTGTAGCAGGAAAGTTGTTCCATTTTCGATACCGAGTAACCTCACAAAATTCTTAGAGTTGATTTTTTAACACCTTATAGAATTATCAGTAGGAGTTCGGAATTTAGAATTTTTCTCTTAGTCACCATGATTAATATGAGAATAGTTAATGCCAAGGTGAAAAGGGTGGCCAGTCAGCTAGGTTGGGGCTGACTACCCATTAGTGTCCAACACTACCTAAACTGAGCCAGGGGTTAGCCAGAGCTTCTCGGCAAATGCAGGCATAACCTTATAATATAAATAGGTATGAATATTACATGAGAAAATTACCTATGAGCTCTTAGACTATAAATGGTAGTGTACTTACAACCTATAATTATGATCACGTATTAACCAGTTTTACTAATTTGTCTCTTGAACTAGAATCTTGCATTAATTGTATGAAGATTCTACGGCCATGTTATCGATAAAGAAATATTAATAAAAAAAAACTAAGTCTGTACATTTGCGTATGAACGAAGGATAACTGCCGTAGAAATAAAACATAAATAAAAAAAAAATGCTAAATATATTTTTTGCATTTGTTTTTTCCTTTTTTTATTGAAACCTTATTGGGTGATTTAGATATATCTATCTACCCCTACCGCAACGAAAAAAAGTTTTTTTTTTAATGTTAAATCAAGCTAAATCCCGTGCAGGTTTAATCTACATAATATACAACATGTTACAAAAATACCCCTAAAGCCGGAAGGGGATTAAAAGGTACCTTGTAAAGAGTCTATTGGCAAAATTTTAAAATAAAAGTAGGACCCAAAAAAAATTGGAAAAATCATAAAATCATCACTGAAACGCAACCCTGAAAACATAAAAGTAAAGAGTAGACTACCCAGAAAGTTATTTACATTCTTACCTAATTTCCTCTGAGAGGTAAATGACAACAACCATAAAAGACTACTTGATTAACATTTTCTTTTTAAGGGGAGTTATGTAACACGTTGTATACTAGTACTAGATCATGCGGTTTTAGGGAATTACACGAACATCTTGTATACTTAGAAAGAGATGTGGCCAAATACAACCTTGAAAGGCAAGGCATGAAAGGCAAGTCTTCAACTGCTTAATCAGATACTGTCAACTGAATCATAACTTCATCAAAAAATTCACTCTAAAAAAACCTATTTAGCACAAAACAATTCCAACCGATTGCAATAGCAATTGCAAATCACAAGCGCCATTTAACGACTGATAACGATGACGTATCTATTTAGTTAAATGCTCATGATTAATTCATGGTATTCAAGCGGAGCCGGCGGCAGCAATATGTATTATTAAACGCGTGTGAACGGACGGACGGATTGCCGGCTCGTTATGTAATATTCATGGGTACACTTGATAGTTAATAATGTTTTTCTTATTGCATTTTTCTAGGTTTTCTATAGGGTTCATATAAAGGGCTTAAACACGGTTACTGGAAACTAGACTTATTGTAAATGTATCGGCTACAAGCTAATATCATAATCAAAGCCGGTCAATTTGATATTTTAGAGATAAATAATGTTTAAGGACGAATCATGGGTTACTTAATATTTTAAATGCGAAAGTAACTTTGTCTGTCTGTCTGTGACGCTTTCACGCCTAAACCACTGAACCGATTTTGATGAAACATGGCACAGAGATAGTCTGGAACCTGGAGAAGGACATAGGCTACTTTTATCCCGAAAAATACGGAATACGTGATAAACGACATCCACGCGGGCGAGCCGCGAGCGACCTCTAGTTCAAAATAATATAAAAAGTGCAATATCTGTAAATCCATTGAATTTCGTTAGAATATAAGAGGGGTTTTTGTTGCATGTTAGTCCCCCTATGACGTAGTACATGGGATACATCGAATTTCCAGTAACCCTGTATATTACAAAAGGAAGGTATTTTGCCTGCACTGAGCAAGCTTGACAGTGAAAGTACAAACTCTTCATAGGTATAATAACATGTCTGTGTTAGTTTTAATTCCTATTTAGCATGTTTTTATCAGAAATACCAGACAATTATGCAATAGGAAATGAATATAGGGTTTCTGACCCTATTATTCATTATAAAATCATACTAAATAGAGTATAACAAACTTTTCTTAGTAAAAATTGTGTCATTTCCAATTATTACGTAAATTAGAGGAGCTATGGGAAATGCAACATTTGCCGTCGTTTGAATAAGTCGTGGTGCAAATAACAGCAGTTCGTGTATAGGATATTAAACCTTAATACTTATATACAAGGAATAAAAAGCACTGTCTGTTGAGGTATAGTCAGGAGCAGCAATATGTATACACGTGGCGAAATTCAAATGAGAAGAAGATATAATGAAAGTCATGAAATATTATTTTCTTTGTATTTATCTGCGAGTACATACCTGCCATGTAAAATATTTCACAAATTCAATCGGTATTTAGGAAGAAAGGACACTGGGGAGAACGTCCCCCCAATCCTTCTACCAAACAACCGATCTAAATGATCTGATTTTTAGTATGGCGACATCACTTAAATATGCGGGATATTCTGGAAAAACCACAAAATATACATTTTTAAAAAAACGCATCGTTCATCCGAATGAGTTGAAACTTTGTTCAGTTTTTGTTGTCACTTGCGCGAGGATTGAATTTTGTTTGCGTATTTACATATTGGTGCTCACGACTGTAGATAGATTAGAAAATAATAAATATGCCTATAGATAGCAGTATCGACTAATTTTTACCTTTAAAAAAACGGATCGCTCCTTAATCTTACTTTAATAACATCATCAAACTCCAGTCACTAGGTATATTTGGTTGACAGTTAAACCAAACATGATAGTTATATCAATATCTTACTAAATGTATAACGGTTTATGGTCTTATCCAACAAACGTTTATAGGCAGTTATGTTAATAACACCCCTAGCAACATGCCTGAGCTAAAAAACCTGGTATTTCCAGTCCCGCCCACAGTGGAACCCCACCCGACGTCTAGCATGTACTTATTATTTCTACGTGCGAATGAGTACAGATGTCACGTTTTAGGTACAGGATGTGTTTTTGAGATGAGATTGCCGGTACAAAACCAAGACATAACATAACATCATGGCTGTATTCCCCGAAAGGTTGGACAAAGGTGTACCTATAGATAGTTCTCCCTCATTTCGCCGTTATGTTTAAGTCCCATGTAATAGGAGGCGAGCTTATTGCCATCAACCGGGCACAAATCCAGACTCCACGGAAAAACCCAAAAACACTTTGCACTTTGCAGGTGCAGGCGCGGCGCAGGCGCGTCGCTTTCATACATTTTGTACGAAAAAGATTAGAAGCGGTACAACAAAACGTATGAGGGATGATCTCCAAAATCAGCGTATTTGGGTAACCTCTCTGTTGCATTTTATATTGATATTAATTTGTGTTCCGTATTTTTATTTCGAAAAGAAAGTGTCTAAATAAGCCTATTTTATATTGGTCTCGATATTAACCAACCAGAAATATTTAGCTTTGTAATTTCAGAGACCAGAGCGATCAATAATAATTTTTATTTTGGAGATTGAGCCATGAAAGCGAGGCGCCTGCGCCTGTCCTGCACCTTACGCCGTTTCTATATAATTCAGGCCTTAAGCTACGCTAGCCGCGGTCAGTCCGTAGATGAGTGACCATTCATTATATATCGAGACCCCTCCGTGCCTCGGAAAGCACGTTTAAACCGTCGGTCCCGGGTGTCATAGGATATCGGCATTGCCCAGTAACTGGGTTGCGGACGTCTGATGGTAGTCGCTCCGTGTAAAATACTGGTATTCAGCTGCATCTAGTTAGACTGGAAGCTGACCCCAACATGGTTGGGAAAAGGCTAGGCAGAACGATTCATGCGACTCAAGGATAACATAAGCGAATTTTAAAAAAATGAGCACATTCATCTTTTGTCTCTTTGTCAAATAAAATCTCCTTTGTGTAAATAATGTTCTTCAATATTTAAGGTACTTGGGACCTCTAGGTAACGTACACTTTTTCCACCCTGTATACTACGTAGGTATGTTTAATAATTGGTAACAAATTAGTACCTTAGTGTAGGTAGGTACGTGGAACAAGGAGTAGTTGAGGCGGGTCGGGGTTCGACTTCAGTGCTGTAATTATTTTGTTTTGTATTTACTGTGTATTTTTGTTAATTGTTGGATTAAGACATTTTGTGTTTCAGTTTGTGACTTGTATTTATGTTTTTATAACACAGGTAATTATATTTTAATGTATTATTGTGTGTTTGCGCTCTACAAAAACAATATAATTGATTTGATTTGCAGTTTCTAAAATTATGTAAGTATTAGAGCTTGATAGATATAATCGAATCTAAACTTAATGACAAAAAAAAACAATTTTATTTTTACTTAAATAGTGTAAAATATACTTAAATAGTATATTTTACACTATTGTAGAGGATATGAAGGAAAAGGGAATAAATGATGAGGTGACGGCTATCAGGAAAGAATGGAAGATAAAAACAAATGGCGCCGACCACAAGTAACTTGGGATTAGGGCTCCGGAGAAGATACTTTAATAGTTTCTTTATTTTTTTTCTTTTCTTTCAAATAGTATAGATAAAAAAAACATTATATTGATTTATGCCCTTTACACCGTAAGTTGATTCCCGGCGTTTTGCTACAAAATGTAACCATACATAGAATAAAGAATAACAAAAAAAAAACATGGTTTTTACGGTTTTTGATGATGTCGTTTACGTTTTTTCGATACCAGTGTCTTTACGGCTACAATTTACAAAGTGACCAAGTTGTCAAGACTCATCTTAGGGCTAATTTTTCAATCGTCAGATAAATATTATCTGGGGAATAAGTTTGACGTTTTGACAGCTTTTGTATAGAAAATATGTCAAACCATCACATTTATTCCTTAGATAAAATTTATCTGACGATTGAAAAATTAGCCCTTATAGTGAAAAGAGTGTAGTAAAAACTAAATCGAACATCACTGAACCACAAACAGTAGATACATATTGGACCAAAAAAAACTAAAAGGGTGTACAGCAATACAAAACAAATTCCCTACCACCCCTTTCTTCAAACCAAACGCAGCCATATGCAAAGCCTAGTGTAGTAATCAAAACAGTAATAATATTATTCGCGCCGCCATTGACGCGTGATCAATGATCTATTATTCCGTTTTATTATCTACAGTTGATTTCACTCGTGAATATGTTATTAAGTTATTGCTAGTTTAAGGGTGAGTGCGTACGAATTTAAATGTTGAAATTGAATTCATAAATCATATTCTTTGAAAGAAAGAAAGAAGAAAGAAAAAGAAAATACATTTATTTAACACAGACCAAAAGGCACACAGTACAAAACAAAACATAAGAAAAAACAAAAAAAGAAATTAGCAAGGAAGTGTGCCTCACGGCTGCGCCAAAAAGGTCCAGTTCAGCAAAAAATGCCCGACAACTAGTGCCCGACGCTGGTTTTCAACTGGACCTGATGTGTGAGGTGACGGATGTCAGTGTACTGCAACGCGTGTCTATAAACTTAATAAAATAAAATAAATTGTGTTAAATAAAAATAATAACGAGTGAACATATGTAGGTAGTGAGAATTTGAATAAAAAAATGCAACAAAAACAAAAAATACTAGTGAATAATTTACACAATCTTTACACAAAACAAAACAAAAACAAAATTTCATTAAATTTAAACAACCAATAGCCTGGCAACCCAAACACCAAAAATAATAATAACAGCTAACAGCCATGGCCAATATTTGTAATCTATGGTACATAGATAAGATTATAATATTAATTATGCTGTGTGGGTTACCTAGGCATCTTAAATCTACTTAAAAATAGATATATGGTTAAAATACTGTGTAGTGTGTAGTGTGCTGTGCCAAATACAATACAAATACTGCTATTAAATAACTAGAATTGCATTTCACAACAAAAACAGGACTTTGCGAAAAGCAGTGATATTGACCAGTTATGTGTGTTGCGTCATACTTACATACAGTTTGCATTGCAGAAATGGCTTGTTATACCCGCATGGGATAGCACTAGCTTCTTCTTCTCTCGTGTCAGCACGAGCTATACAAAAATAGCTCATGCTGTGGTGAAAAGATTAGCCAGTCAGCAAGGTTGGTATTGGAGCTGACTGCCCAGGGTGCGCCGGGCGTACTGAAGTATCGTCACTCGTGGAGGCTCTTTTCATGCACCCCTATGCACTAGCTAGCACTAACATTATGTCGAACTATCGTGTAACGAGTCATTTTAACCCGTTACATGGTTCTAAAAATTTAAGACATTTCGTTGGATGGACTGTAGTATTATAGATAATATCATGGGTTTACTGTATTATTAAATTAAAATTCTTAATTGATGGCAACACAGGCGAGTATTTGTTTTAGGTTGTGAAAGTTAATTGGCAACTTTTAAACTTTTGATAGCTCACTCTGCTTCCTGTGATAGCAATGGATTGATCGTTTTTCTTGAAATTATTAATTTTTTTTTTAATCCGGCTACATACCGGTATACTTTTGTAATAATGTGTTGATAGAACATTTCTATAAGGATAATCTTCATTACTCTATAAAGATCCCAATATTTCTCTGGGTGAGTCGATTTTTCTCATAGACATTGTTGAATGATCTAATAATATCAATTTAAAATTTCTTATTGGGAATATAAATAAATATTATTATAATATTTATTTATATTCCCAAATTCTACCTTGTTTTTTTTTTATCATTACAATCGTCACACTGCCGTATGTCGCACCACAGTAATGTCATAGTCTACCTATATCTTACTCCTTGCAGTCGGTCAACGTAGAACATTGTCGCAGAGCAATCATGCGGGGGGTTGTGGGGTGAAGAAGCGGAGATTTTGTCCCGAGTAAGTATGGCTACTTGGGGCATAACCTCCACCCCTACATAATTTTGACATTTCATAGGACCTGTGAAATGTATGGGCGTTGACCCACTGTGTGTAGTAAGTAGGTACACTGTGGTAATGTCGCCTTTAAATTTGTCGTACAAGCGTTTATTCGAACCATAGTGAGTCCGTTTTAAGTTACGTCGGAACACCGTTTGTCGCACTTGCGTTCGTTTGGACTATAGTGAGTCGGGTTTCAGTTATGTGGCGCTTCAATTATTCAGGCATCAGATTGTCGCACTCACGTAGTTCACTTCTAGTGGTACGCTTGCTTTCTCTGCAGGAGGGGTCGGGAATTCGAACCCGCACCTCTGGCCTGGCTCTCAAGTACATGTGCGGATCAGAATTTGATTATCATTTACGTTGCCTTGATGCCCATCGTGGTTGACTAAAGGCACATTATACCGGCACCATAACTGCACAGCTGCAGCACGGCGTCTCGCCTCGAATTTAGACTACGGCTAGCCGCCAGCGCGCTAACTACGCGTCGCGTCGTCCGCGATATAATTATAAGCTCGCAGCCCGCGCGTCGACTGCGAGGTGCAAGCTTGTTGTCACCGCGAACACAGTAGTTATATGGCATTTGTGATTGAACGCCTACACTTATACATGCCTAGGACTTGCACGTTTCCATAACGACGTTGTTTCGCTGACGACTCGGAGTCGGGTTGTAGTAAGCACGCGGTCCGCTCGCTTGCAGAGCGCAGGCTGCGAGTCGAGTTGTATGGTAGCGGCAAGCGCGCTGACTGCCCGTCGTTGCCTTTTTCATATTGACATTATGAAATATATTATACGACTTACGATTTAAGGCTCTAATTTGAATGACAAGTTAATTGCTGGGTTGGAGCGGTGCCGGTATAGTGTGCCATGACCTTGTATGATCCAACTGTTGATTGAAATAAAATGAATTGAATTGAATTAAGGCCTAAACCCTTTGCGTTATAGCTCTGTTTCGTACGTGTGTCACAGCATTATGCTCAGCAATGGCCGTTTTGCGCGGATGTGGGATAGTTTAGTAACTCGAGACACTAAACTGTGTTCACAGCGACCAACGTTTAGATCCCAAAGGGAAAAGAGTCGCTCAAGCGATCAAGACGGTAGCTACATAAACCAAATCAACTGCGTCTGGAGCAACTAAGTACAAACGCCAGCTCATAAAGCTATACTACAATCTGTCAAATTTCTTTAATAGATTTTCATCTTTATCGCAAAAGCATTAGGTTCAAGGTTGATTGGGAAAATTTTACAGTTTCGGGTAACTTGATGCGCTGCCGTCTGTACCATACATGTGAGTAACCTAAGATTTAAATCTTCCTCCTAGACTTTGCCAACTATGTTGGGGTCACCTTCCAGTCTAACTAGATGCAGCTGAATACCAGTATTTTACACGGAGCGACTGCCATCAGACCTCCGCCACCCAGTTACTGGGCAATGCCGATATCCTAAAGTTAGACCGGTTGTCAAACTTTCGGGTTTTTGACAATCACGGGGCCATCCATGAATTACGTCACGCGTTAAGGGGGGTAGACGAAGTGTGACATTGTGTGACAAGGGGTGGGGGGGTCCTAAATTTCGTGACGTCACATTTGAAAATCTAATATATCTAAGAAGTGAATGAAAATAAAACCAATTTCGGATTTGCTGTTTTTATTCAATAACTTTTAGATGTAAAATTGCAAAATATGTGACGTCACACTAGGGAGGGGGGAATCTCACAAATGTGACCAGCTGTGAAAAGGACGGTGGGGGGGGGGACAAAAAATTGTGAAATTTAAATACGTGTGACGGGTATTCGTTCTAGACTGCAAAAGTAGTATCGCTTGCAGTGCGATCTGCGGCTGTGGTCTGCGGTTGCAGTTTTGCAGTCGCTGTCGGAATAGCACCTTTAAAGTGCACACCTTAAAGGCGCTATTCCGATGGCGACTTGCGGTCTGCGGTTGCAGTCTGCAGTTTGCAGCCCGTTTCGGACTTGTACCTTGAACGTGCCCATCGTGGCACGAAGGTTTCAATATTAGTCGAATATACAACCGATTCTCAATAGTCTTAACATTTTAACCTACAGTGACCCTTTTGTCCTGAGACGGATCCAATCTATTCGGATAAATGGGCGATCCATTTGTCCAAATCGGATCAACTGTTTAGGCTGTCCAAAGTGTTTTGTTCTCGAGTTAAAATAAAACGATCTTTTTTGGTCCGATTTTACAGTTTTTTTTTTTGACTGTCTTGGCTTTGTATCAAGTTTTTTCGAGACGCTTGGCTATTTCAAGCTGTATATTGTGTGACTGCCGCGTTGGTCTAGTGGTTATAAGCGCGACTGCTGAGCATGAAGTCCTAAGTTTGATCCCCAACTCGGGCAGTGTTATTGGGTTTTTCCGTGTGGAATTTCTCAGTAGCGGTCCGGAGTCTGGATTTGTGCTCGACTGATGACAATGGGCTCGCCCCATATTGCATGGGACTTAAACATAACGGCGAAATAAAGATGTAAATAAAACTTAAAACTAATCTATACTAATATTATAAAGAGATAGAATTTGTTTGTTTGTTTGTTTGTATGTAGGAGGTAATCTCCGAAACTACTCATCCGATTTCAAAAAATCTTTCACCAATACGAAGCTACGTTATCCCCGAGTGCTATAGGCTATATTTTATAATCAGTAAAGTAGTGATCAATAACCGATATTCACGCGGACGAAGTCGCGAGCAAAGGCTAGTATTAGTATAAATGCGAAAGTAAGTTTGTTTGTTATCTTTTCACGCCTAAACCACTGAACCGATCATCCTGAAATTTTGCATATACGTTGTCAGGTGTACAGAAACGGACATAAGGTACCTTTTATCCCGAAAAAGAGCACAGTTCCCGAGGAACACAACAATAACGTTCATAGATGGCGCCACGTGTCTTTTATATTATTATAGAAACTTTAGTAGTGTGTTAAGAGTTGATTGTCAAATTCTAAATTAACGCGAGCGAAGTCGCGGGCAAAAGCTAGTAAATAAAATAATTAAATAGATTTGTATGGAAAGTAATAAAATGAGGGAATTTTGAAAAGTTTTTCCATTTTCGATAACGAGTAACCTCACAACATTTTGGAGTTTTAATTTTTAACCGCTCTATACATATAAATGGATACTTACACGTTTGCACGTACATTTAGCCAAAAATAAACTCAAACTCAAAACTCATTTATTCAAAATAGACTAGAATTACATTGGTTCCCTTTGAACGTCGTCAATGTTACAATATGACTATTGTACCATTGACGACGCCCCCAAAAACGCCCTTCCTTCACCGTTTCCTAGTATATGTATATTCTGTGAAGAAGAAACGGTGCACCAAACTCCCCAGCAACACAGAAAATCCAGTGCCAATCATAAAAACCGACACATGCAAAAAAGGATTGTTATTTTACCAAAATTTAGGCAACTTGGCACTATTCCTAGAACTCTTTGTCTTTGAGCCCGTCATACGGGTACATAGCGAGGATTGATTGGGGCCTCCAATCTATAAAAATCGTCAAATCTATTGTTACCTGTGTGTGCACTTCACTGTACTATATTTCAAAGTATTTGTTAGTTAGTATTGACAGTTTTTTGTTTGCGATACCGCGGATGATATATCTTTTACCGATCTCAATCCAACATCGGTCATAAATATTAGCCGTTAGGCGCTCTTTAGATTGGTGCTAATTGCTCTCCGATTGGAGTACCTGATGTCTGTTTTTGCTCAAGCAATCAACAAACCAGCAGTGTCATTAGATCTAATTTCGAAACACACTAAGACTTGATTGACTTTGTTTTTGACTACAACAATATTCATTTCGTAGTACATAGTTGTGGAGAAGTCGGATTGTCATATTACATACTTAGGTACGTTATAGATATTGTTGACCTGTCAGTGTGAGTGAGAGTGTGTTGCGCAATTAGAATGCTGCTGGTTAAATTGATCAGCTTTTCAGAAATGTTTACTTTTTCTTTAGTGATGTTAGTGCAGCCATTGTTATGATGACATAGGATTTAAATTCGTTTGTTGGTATTTCTAAGTTTATATGGCGGTGTGCCTTGACGCTCTCTGGTGGTGCATGTGTTACGGCTAAAAGCCGAATGGCGGTTACAAGTAGGTTTAGCCGGGTACAACTAGGTGCAACCAGTAGCAGTTGGTTAGAACTAGGTGTAGCTTAAGTCGACTGAGACCCGCTGTGCGGGGCTCCTATTTCTGTCTGCAGGGTTTAAAGTAACATAACACGAAGGGGATGATGGACGCTTCGTTCGCTCGCTGACTCTAGCCCCCATCATCCCCTTCGAACCTAACCTATCCGTGTCGGGGTTCCCCTTAACCACCGGTGTGCGGCTGCACCTAGTACTAGCCGCTATGATGAAGGCTAAACCTAGTTCTAACCGAAGGTAATTAGGATACATCTAAGTTTAACCGCATGTGGCCGGCTGCACCTAGTTGTACCCGGCTAAAACTAGGTGTAGCCGCACTTTGGCTATTAGCCGTAACATATGTAAACTCAAGACACTTTTTTCGTGATTTTTCTACTAGACCTTTGGTCCGTGTGTTTTTACGTCAATGTTTGAGTGTGTTCTACTAATTATACCTTTAGGTGTGTGAAGTTTGCCAATTAATTCAAAATTCCTGTGTACCTGAATTGTTTAGATACCATCACTTGTTTTAAATAGAAGTCGTCAAACTGTTTGCTTTGTATACTTTAATAGAAGTTGAAGCATACCAATCTAATTCTCCCACGCTTGTTCTTGTTCGAAACACACATTTAACAAAAAAAAAACAAAAAGAAAAAAGTCCTTTTTTCCGAACGAAACGTTCTCGTTCGACCTTCAAACAACATTCTAACCGCAAATTGAGTTTTTTAACTAACGTTAGTTCGCCTTAACTATCAGTTGGGTCACCCACCGTGACGCAGCTGTTATTGACCTTAACAAATAATGTCAAATTTAAACACATGTTAGTTTAACTACCGCTTAAATTGATGCATGTTGTTATATTGTTGATTGTATCGGAAGTGGTGCAACTGGGCTTTTAATATTGTTCGGATTTTGTGTTATTAAATTTTGGATATAATTTTTGAAGTGGGATTTTCGCTAGGTAGGTAAATAGGTTAGTGGAAGTATAGATTGACAACTGTTTTATTGAACCTCGTATGTTCCTGTTTGAGGAAAGAGGAGTTCAAAACTGTTTCGAGGTTTTACTTTGGTAAACCTTATTTTGCAATTTTTAGCTCTTAAAATTATAAGATGGTGTTTATTTTAGCAAAAATGCATGAATTCACTTGACATCTATTTGACCTCTAAGTGACTACCTTCCTTTTTCGTGACGTAGGAAAACTCTATGGTATTATACTTGGCGTAGACAAAGAATTGGTTTCTTTGTCTATGGTAATCCATCCTATCGCGTGACGTCATCACTAGAAAAACTTTAAAAATATATTAAAAAATAGCTACCGTGTGCAAAACAAAAATTTTCAAATTCGTTTCTTTAAATAGCCTAATATTTAAAAAAAATACCAAAAAAAAAACTTTACATACCGAATTGTGTTTTGTATTTTTTGCGCCAATTATGATCATTGATGGGTCAAGTAACTATATCGGTCTTAAAACATTTTTTTTTAATTGGTGTGGACGCGTTTTGACCCTAGCATCTGTTGATAAAGCAGACAGGGTCTAAGATGGACCACACAAATCCAAGTAAAAGAGATATAAAGGGATTCCGCTGTACCCCTCTGGCTCTAACATACACACAACGGAACACAGTTGGCGCCGAACTTTAATGTCCCTCAAATCGTCATCCTCCGCGCTAACTGTCGTAACTAGCAATTGATAATTTTTCAGAGTAATTCGCACAGAGTGACGTATCTGCTTCAAATGAATAGAAATAAATAAATAGATACCTAAGGCCTTTAGGGCAACTACTAACCAAGCCAAGAGAAAGCCAAGAGCAATATAAAAAAGTTATTAATTAATAAAGCCACAGCTAACGCAACTATTGAAAAATTATCAATTGCTAGATACGACAGTTAGCGCAGAGGGTGACGACATGTGGTAGCTAGCCAAGCGGACCGTATAGATCCTACCACCAAGCTTACTGGGTTTTGTTGAATCTTACAACACGCATCAAGTCAAACAGTATTTCAATGTTTAAATATCCCTAAAGAGAATAATATTTTATCGGAATAGGAATGCTTAAATATCAGTGTTCTATAGCTACATTTTTAAGGTTTCGCACACAAAGGCTCTGATCCGAACGGAACCCTAGTACTGTGGCAACAGTCAGAAATATTTTGTTACCAGGAAGGTCTATCTCAATAATGCCATTACTCACAATGTTCAAATTTACCTCAAAATTAAATGTTGTTCATATCCTGTAGGTACTTTACCACAATGACTAATCATAGAAAATACAGAATAAAATAAATAGCTCTTTGTCTTCTAGAGAATATTAGTTAGGGTAAAAACCTAAGGTCCAGTTGAATACCACGTAATATATAAATATTATACAGGATGTCCCTGGAATTATAGATCAAATCGAATAGGGGCGTGGACATTCCACGACAGGTCATTTCAAAACTTGTAGTAGTAAAAACTTGAGTAAAATTTTTGCACGACAAAAAAAGCCTTTGCAGTAAATGTTTTTTCTTATTGAAAACATATTTTCTAGCTGCGTAAAAGTATTACCACAAGAAAGGCCTACTGTTCGCCAAAGTCCTGAAAAAAATTATAAGTAGCTCTGATAGTTTTTTTAATGTTTTATTTTCTATGCGAAGTGATTGAAAAAAAAAACAATAACATTTTTTTACGGTCATAACTTTTGAACCGTAAAAAAATTGCACCGACATTCTCAGCGTTAAAAAGTTTGGAAATGACCCCACGCCCCTATTCGATTTGATCCATACTTCCAGGGACACCCTGTATACAGCGTCAGGCACTTATAGTTAAGGTATGACATTTTTGGCGCGGTCGAGAGGCACACAATACTGTTCCTGTTTTTTTAGAATTAAGTATTATTTTGTTTCATATCGTTATATTGTGTATTACCATTATTTTTGGTCCAAAACCCTCAGTGCGCGAGTCCAACTTGACTGTTTTTTTTTTTATCATGGATGTTTCTTCCACTTAAAAATAAAAAACACCAGTTAAATGTATTAAAAATAGTCTACCGCGTATTTATTTACGCCATTTCCATTTCGAGCTATTCCGAATTCCTCTCCAGCCTATTCAAAAGCTTAAAGGTCACGGTACATAACTATTACTAGTAGGTAACCAGTCCGTCGCCTACGCACTCATTCATTCCTCCCAGTTGACGCAATTTACGTGGGCTTTAGACTTTACCCTTGCGTTTCCCAGTTCAAGGCTTCGCCACAACAAACGCGGGGCGAAAGCGTGGCAAGAGCGGGACGTATCATCGAAGGAACCGCGTTAGTAGTTTTTAAAAAAAAAATACTTGGTCGCGGTTGACCCTTGTCGCACCTGATGGTAAACGCAGACAGGGTCTAAGATGAAGCACACGAATCCAAGTAACAGAGATATAGAGAGATTCCCCTATACCCCTCTGGCTCTCACATCGACGGCAGCAAAGAACAAACGGCTATCTACAAAATCACTAGTTTTCAGGAGAGCGATTTCAACGCGAAAATGTAATAACTTCTACAAAAATAAAGCTAGCCTCTTCAAATTTGCAATAGTTATATTATTCGGCATTTTGAACAAAACTATGAAGGTCAATTAACTGATATATATATTTTTTTCGAAATACAGCAGATGTCTTTTTCTACTTCGCACAAAATAAATAACTAACTGAGTCAACTGCCATATGTTCGCTTCTACGTAGGACTTTGTAATTACTGATTCCCAAACAATTTTACTTATAAAAGGAGATATTGTTATTCTCTTTTATAATATAAATCTAACTACGACAACAAATAAAGGGTAACTATGACTGACACCAAGATATTGTAGTTGTCTCAAATTACTTCGTAATTCTAAAGGTTCAGATATTGATATTGCAGATAACATGCTATTAATATGATGAGCTTTTGGAGTTCAAGAAAAGAATTAAGTTATTCTTAGTAATTTATTCTTTTTTAATCATCGTAATCATATTACAAAGTAACAAAAATGCAATATTTGTAAAGAAAATAAAATTTCTAAGGAGTTACTATCTTCAAAAACAAATCAATAATCGAATCTTATACAAGCTATTATCATACAAAAGCAAAGCATAGGATCAAAGGAATTGAACCCGTGTTAATACACGTAAGTAAAGATTATTTTATCACAATAATCAAACTTACTGAACAAATAATAATTTCTTCCTAGTCTTTTCTTCAAGAAATAATCAAATTCGAAACTAAGTTATTGAAGGTTTTTCTTGCATAAAATGAACAGTCGGTAGTCTGTTTTTCTACCGTAGCACGTTGATGATAGCTTCAGCAAGTGTGTTTTAATGATTCTGACCGTGTTTGGACGTGCTTTATCACGCATAAGCTGAAACAAAGCACCCAACTGGGTCCGCAAAGAAATGACAACATCCGACACAATCATTTCAGCGTAAATCTATGCATTGAGATTGCCTCTGATTCAAATCAGTTCTGTTCTTCCATCGATTCAAATACTCGGCTATAACAATATTTTTCCACGTTTTTAGCATCCTGAGGTCCACCAATATATCTAGTATCTGGGTGTTTCTCCGTTTTTTTTTTAATTTTATTTAACAAATCATTATTCTCTCAGATTGTTAACGTTACAGTAGCTTCCAGTCATTGTAATTCTTCTTTTACTATTTGACTGCAGTGGCGTAGTATCCATTTGCATTATCATTTGATTAGGTTTTTATGCCTATATTGTTAACTCCGCCATGAGGATAATGATTAGTCTAATAAAAGTTAAAATAATTCGGAGAAACACCCATCTGGTCTTATGTCAAAGCGAGATTCATCAGAAAAGCACACATAACGCCATTTTTCTTCTGCCCCATTTCTGTGTTCACGAGCCCATTGTGAACGGGCCCTACGATTGCAGGGCTCAATCAGTGGCACTCGTAGCGGTCTTTGCGAACAGAGATTGACTTTGTGCAAACGGTTTCTAATGGTTTGATCGCTTATTAACAACCCTGAAAAGCGATGAAGCCTTTGAATGCTCATCTTGCAAAGCATGAGAAAAATAAATGTATATTTCATTGAATAATGTATTTACATGTTTTTATTGTACTGTGCGTTCAGTCCACGAATACGCGCCCCACTCCTTTTTGCTGTCGGAAGCCGCGTGGTGCTTAAGCATACATTTATTCTTATTATCTTATTTTAGTTTCCTTGCCCCGGAGAGCACGTTATGCCGACGGTCCGGGTGTCATACAAATACCTGTGATAGTCGTTATGGGCAGTCAGAAGTCCGAAAGTCTGACAACCGGTCTATCCTTAGGATATAGGCATTGCCCAGCAACTGGGTTGCGGAGGTCTGATGACAGTTGCTATGTGTAAAATACTGGTATTCAGCTCACCGTTTAGAATAAAAGCTGACCCCAACATAGTTGTAAAAAGGCTAGGCGGAACGAAGAGCGATAAAGCCTCGTAATCAACATCATCGCACTCATTTTAGGATTCCATCGAGCAGTGATATGTATGTAAAGATCTTGTCTACCTGTGGTGATGCGAGTTCATCCTCCATGACGCTCAGCTACGCTGCCAGTGATACGGTAGCGTGTTCAGAAGTGACTTATTATACTCTGCGTAGTGCCCAGAGCGATGGCCACAGTACGTTTCCGAGAGCGAGATTCCCACATTCTTACGGCTCTGATCGTTTTTCCCAACTCAAGTGACATTTTTCGTCCTTAATAGCATTCATGTATATTGATCTGACTCAGAAGTGTAGTAGAAACGGTTTTGTCTCAAAACCGTTGCAGGATTTTATAGGAAAACGACTTGACAGAAGATTTTCAACTTTTAATCGAAATTCAAAAACTTTCCTTTTTTATATTATGAAGAGGTCGCTAAATAACTATGAGGAGTAAAAAAAAAACAATTTAAGAACTTGCAGTAATTCGCTAAAATGTGCTTTATCCCTAGACACGTTTGATGTGTGTATTATGAAATGTAGATTAACAAAATTGAGGTCGTAGAAAGAGTAAGTATGCAAGTTAAAAAAAGTCAACTGCCCCACCGCCCATGACAAAACGGTCATGTGACTGATATCTTTGTTTATCGCATGCGACGCGCCGAATTGTACGACGTACACACGGACAATTGTAGATGTCCGTGTGTACTTCGTTACTTTGTAAAAAAAGGTGTAGTTGTCTTTAAATACGCGACAAAAAACAAAGAAAAAATGAGATTTTGTATGAAAAAAAAATATCACTAGATAAAATAAAGAATTCTGAATTCAATTATGTAAAAAAGTGATTTTCGCAAAAATGCAGTTGTCTTTTTGTTCTTTGCGGCCGTCGACATACACACGACGGAACACAATAATAATATAATTCAATGTTGTATTCCCATCTGAACAGACATTTAAACTGTCATAAGTAGTAGTTTAGCTAATTAATTTTACTGTTTGTTAATTTTATCATCATCTTATCATCTGCCTAGCCTTTTCCCAACTATGTTGGGGTCGGCTTCCAGTCGAACCGGATGCAGCTGAATATCAGTATTTTACATGGAGCGACTGCCTATCAGACCTCCACAACCCAGTAACTGGGTAATATGATACTCTTGGTAAGATTGGTTGTCAGACTTTCTGGCTTCTGACCAACAGTAACGACTGTCAAAGATCTACAAATGACAGCCGGGACCAACGGCTTTACGTGCTTTCCGAGGCACGAAGGAAACTCGCTATGGTAAATGGTCACCCATCCACAGACCAACCTCGGCAAGCGTGGCTTAACCCGGAAGATTGGTCTATGCGGCTGTAATTATTTAGTCACGAGCTCCTCCTTGTTCGTTAATTTTATGTTACATTTTATTTGATATAACTTATACGATGCTTGATTATATCCATGCGAATGCTGTGTACACCTATAATTGGTATTTAGGTACATAGGAACATAACCCATATACTTTTATTATTTAAGTGTAAAATATATGTACTGTGGTCTACCTATTTTTAAATAAATAAATTATGATTCGAAAGACATGTGGCGCCAGCTATTATCATTATTGTTTTTTTCCTCGGAAACAGTACCTTTTTTCGGGATGAAAGGTACCCTACGTCTGTTTCTGTACATCTGACAACGTATATGCAAAATTTCAGAATAATTGTTCAGTGATTTAGGCGTGAAAAGGTAACAAACAGACTTACTTTCGCATTTATAATATTAACCACTTCCCTGTCCCGTGAATCAAACATCTGCATTGTTTAACTATTGTGTCTGCTATCTGGACAGTGAAGTTGTTAAGTTAGGATTAGGATTATCTAATACTAATTTTGAATGACCAAAACCGAAGAAAAATAAGGCCAGACAATTAGTCTGTAAGATCATAGTTAAAAACTAACTGTATTTACTATTTTTATACCGCTTCAGTTCCAAATAATAAAGAAAAGCGTTACAAGGCTCTTTTCAATATGGCGTCAACCCGCTATAAAAATAACATTTTATATCGCGA
The DNA here is from genome assembly GCA_905220435.1 of Amphipyra tragopoginis. Classification (NCBI taxonomy): domain Eukaryota; kingdom Metazoa; phylum Arthropoda; class Insecta; order Lepidoptera; family Noctuidae; genus Amphipyra; species Amphipyra tragopoginis. The sequence continues at coordinate 5,924,300 of HG992017.1, forward strand.
AAAAAAGCGATATCGGAATATAGCGATATCACTGTGTAGAGGGATCACAGTAAATCAATTAGATAAGAGTAATAAGAATAGGGTAAGTATAATTTATACAAGGTTAGTTTTAGTATATGCGAAACCTGAAACTAGTTTGTTCAGAATCACTAGGAGAATCGATTGACATATTTTTTACACCACTTTTTTTTTGTTTTTTTTTTTCATAAATTTCAATTTTGTTTCAGTAGGTTTCTACCCATAACAATTGACGGGAATAGACACCTTGAGGCTTGAAATGGTCCGCTCGGTCAGTTTCCGTGTATTAGACAACTCCTGCATAGCACATCTCAGGCATTTCACACTTTTTTAGCGAACTTAACGCGACATAAACTAAGGTGTAACTTGGAGATTTACTAAAAAAAAACACATATTCAGGCAGTTCTGATGAAAATCTTGTTGGGGTGTCTCGGTTTTCGTATAAAGTAAAAATAACGTTGTATATAGACACTTTAAGCTAAGGAGCTCGTGGCTAAATAATTACAGCCGCATAGACCGATCTTCCGGGTTAAGCCACGCTTGCCGAGGTTGGTCTGTGGATGGGTGACCATTTACCGTAGCAAGTTTCCTCCGTGCCTCGGAAAGCACGTAAAGCCGTTGGTCCCGGCTGTCATTTGTAGATCTTTGACAGTCGTTACTGTTGGTCAGAAGCCAGAAAGTCTGACAACCAGTCTTACCAAGAGTATCGTATTACCCAGTTACTGGGTTGTGGAGGTCTGATAGGCAGTCGCTCTATGTAAAATACTGATATTCAGCTGCATCCGGTTCGACTGGAAGCCGACCCCAACATAGTTGGGAAAAGGCTAGGCAGATGATGAGACACTTTAAGCTAAAATGGAAAAAAATAAGTAGCTACCTACCTAATAGAACAGTAGACCAATTGTCTTCTTCAGAGAGTTTTTACCTATTCTTCTCCTTCTTAAAAGACTTTAATGCTTCGTTCAAAGTATCTAATTCTGTGCAACCAAAGTAGGTAAGCACACCATCAGTCGTTTAATCAACATTAAATTTTAAAAAGATTATCATCATCATCAATCAGCCGAAAGACGTCCACTGCTGGACATAGGCCTCCCCCAAGAAGGGGGGGTTTGCCATAATCGCCACGCTTGGCAGGCGGGTTGGTGATCGCAATATGGTTGGTAAAATACTTAGAGAACGCTGCTGCCTATACTCTAGTGAATCCCTTAGTCGCCTTTTACGACACTCACGGTGAGAGATGGGGTAGTGCTATTCTTTATGTCCGGCACCACATGGACCGTTTAAAGATTATAAATAACGCAAATAAATTGGGGTGCATGAAATGAGCCTCCACGAGTGACGATACTTAAGTACGTCCGGCGCACCCTGGGCAGTCAGCCTCGCTACCAAGCTTGCTGACTGGCTAATCTTTTAACCACGGCATGAGCTATTCTCATAAATAGGTTCACAATACGACAGACGAAGTCTAAGGCAGAATTCTTTGGTCTCCTCCTGCGAAATTATTAAAGGCTGAAAAGTGAATTATTTTTTGCGAACACAACAATTGGTATACACATATCACTATCAAACCAAAACTTAAACCAACAATAATTCACCCAACATATTTCCCCCGCTCATTACACCCATAATCTGTGCCAAACATAACTTCTGCCAACTATTTGTACAACGGGCTGTGCCTTCGCGCGGAAAATGAAAACTAAATAAAACTGTACTGGGCCGTCGTCAAATATTGGTGCGAGAGCATCTGCTATCAAACTTTACTCGATCCTCGGGGACCAAGATGAGAGAACACAGGAATAGGAGCTTGTTTTAATAATTTTTTGATCAAATATTTTCCTCAAACGTAGAATATAGGTCGGCTTGGTAATGCTGAGTTGTATGGTTACGGTCTCTAGGTGGTTTTTAAAGCTTTTTAACTGTGTCTACAGGCTCTAGTTTAGGTACGAAAGACGTAAATTGATCTTTGGAGGTAAAACGTTTCAAATAAAATCCAGGGAAGATATGTTATAGCACCTAACCATTTTTAAAAGATATTTGTAGAAGCATCGACAATCAATATTATAAATGAAGTACTGCAGCATTAATTTTAATTATTAATTTGTGACTTTGAGATTGCATTATAACAGTAATAAAAATATGATTAATGTTCACTTTGTAATGTCAGCGTTAACTAAGATCTTGCAAAAATCGCAAAAAGTCTTTATAAATAACAAGCATCCAAGTGTACCGAAAACGGTACGGCCGCCATTGTTTATCTATTGTGTCTATAATTACAGTACTACACAGGTTAATGCAAAAAACAGCGGTACTTCATAAGTTTAGACATAGAAAAATATTTAATGATGAAATGAAATGATATTTATTTCTGTAAATAAATCTGTTACAGACACTTTTACAAGTCAATGTAATGTTTTTTTTTAGCATAGGTATTTACATAAAAAAAAGTTAAAACACCTTGATTCCTAGACACATGATGTGTGTACAAGAACATGCCCCACACTATCCCTGTCTCGCAGCGTTGTCGTACTTTCAGATGCACAATCATCCAGATATACAATAAGTTCAATAATATATTTTTTTACAGCATAACAAAAGAGCCTCACGGAAATCACAGATAGATAGATAAACTACTCTTTATTGCACACCATTTATAAAGAAGACTAGTTTTTGCCCGCAGCTTCGCTTGCGTGAAATTTTGAACCCGATACGTGACGATTTTCCATACAAACTTTCATCCCCTATTTATCTCTTTTAGGGTTTGAATTTGGAAAAATCCTTCCTTATTCCTTGTCTACATTATAAAGGGAACCTCTGTGCAAAAGTTCAGCTTTCTAGGTCCAAGGGTTTGGACTGGGCGTTGATGAGTCAGTCAATCAGTCAGTCAGTCAGTCAGTCAGGAGTTTTCTTTTTATTTATATTTATATAAAGGCATTTGGTTGTCCTTATCAGAAGCAGCCATCGTAATATGCGTGGGTTTGCGGGCGAGGAGAAGCAAATTAAAGTCTTTGATATCAATTACAAATCATACTTTGACAAACACAAATAAAATGATGCACAAAGATAGACGACGTTCCACCGAGTACGTGGGGCGCGAGCGCACATGCATCCAATCCCAATCACTTAAGTTATCTTAATAATGATCACCATTAATAATCAACACCGGGGTTTTGATCGATAGCACTGACGTTATCTGTCTAGCTTTTTGCGGGGCGCCTCCCCAGTCCCCGGTGTTACGTCAAGTCGACATTGACCGCTGTCATCTGGTAGATGTCATTCGTCCAGGAATCAATTAAGTTTGGCGTCGTCAAGCCTATTCTCTCGACGCGCCGTCATATACAAGGTTAGTCGGAAAGGGGGTACTAATCCGAAGCCCACTTATAGTATCGCTGATGACTGTTTGAAAGCAAGTGTTAAAATTTCAAAATTCGATAAAAAAAAAAATCCAAATAAAATGATTTTTATTTCAGTTTTTTCGAAAATTCTTCGTCCCTGCTTTAGTTAAAAATTCAGAAAATGGTGCTTCTAATTCATGACCCCAAATGTGACCTAAAATGTAAACACAGCTGATCATAACTGGGGATAGATAGATTTTAGAGTTTTTTTTTTTGAGAATTTTGAACAACTGTTTCTCTTAAACTATTGACTTTTTAGAAAAGTTGTAGAACAAAAGTTACTCATTATTATGTGTACTTTAATACCCTTTCGGATTAGTACCCCCTTTCTGACTAACCTTGTATAATACATAACACATACACAACACACCACACAGATAAACCAAGCACTCTAAAACATTCAATCAGTTTCACAGCCCATCCCACAACACCACATTCCCATATCCTTATCCAGTCCACTCCATAATCCAGCGAACCGGTCCACGTGGGTACCGTTCGACCAGTTATTGCCTCCAGCCCCGCGACAATTTTTTGCGACTTTTTCCGTTATAACGCGACAACACGACATATCGTATAACTAAGTCGTTTGGGTTTCTGCCTCTGTTTTGATGTAGCAATCGAAATTGTTGTTTGCGCTTATTCTGTTGTGGTTGAGGTTTTTGATGTGTCAGCGTTTAATTTTGGGTTGGGGGGTTGTATGTTTTTTGGGTCGTTTTTGCTCTAAAATTATTCTCCCATAGGTATACCTAGCAGTGGCGTAGGGTGAATTTTCTTATAAGGGAAGCCGGACCAAAAAATGCTTACCTTGCTCAAGTGTGATGCGTGAATTCCAGTACCTAACTACTCATTTCGAAAGGGAAGCCAATAGGAATCGAGTTGTATGGAGTCTTCGCCACTGATACCTAGCTTTTTCGTTTTAATAAAGAACACAAACAGTTCACTTATAATATGAGATGTACAAATAAATCATGCAGTTCTTGATAACACAATGACTCAGTGAGTTGATGGAAAAGAAAGCAGAAGAATAAGAGTTGAAAAATTAAAAATAAGGTTCAATCGTAGATTATATAGTGATTAGTTTTTTCCCGCGGCTTCGCTCGCGTTAATTTCGAATTTTAGGTACAATAATATAATTCAATCATGATTCGAAAGATACGTGGCGCCATCTATTATCGTTATAATTGTTATCTTCGGGAACAGTACCTTTTTTCGAAATGAAGGGTACCCGATGTCCGTTTCTGTACACCTGACAACTTATATGCAAAATTTCAGGATGATCGGTTCAGTGGTTAAGGCGTGAAAAGGTACCTAACAAACAAACAAACTATTAGTTAGGATTAGGATAGTTAGGATATCTAGTCTTAGGTTAGTTAGTAATGCATTTATAGAAAGCTCAGCTCTCGTCAAAGTTATTGTAGTGACACTGTGTTTTCGGTGAGAGCATTCAGGGTTTTCGGTAAGTTTACTCCAAAGTAATGTAAAGTAGACTTTATTGTTTCTGATTGAGTAGTTACAGTTGTTATACATTATAATAATGTTAGACACATCAATCAGCTCATTTTGGGCGTACAATAATGTTAAGATGACGTGACCAAATCGAGGAATACATTAATAACAATCAAACGTTATTTTTAGAATCAAAATATTCCTTATTTGTGTAGAAACATTTTTCTGTTTACCCTTTTTTTAATTGCACACGAAATAATCTTAAGAGAGGTATTTTTCAAATACAATCTTAGTCAGAAAGGGGGTACTAATCCGCGGCCAACTTAAAGTATCAGTGATGACTATTTTAAAGCAAGTGTTAAAATTTCAAAATTCGATAATTTTTATGTCCAAACAAAATTAATTTTACTTTAGTTTTCTAAAAAAAACTTTATCCTTGCTTATGTTACGAATTCAGAAAATGGAGCTTCTAAACCGTAACCCCAATTATGACCCAGCTGATCATAGCTGGCGATAAATAGATTTTAGCGTAGTTTTTATGAAATTTTTGAACAGCTATTTCTCTTAAACTATTGACTTTTGGGGAAAGTTGTAGAACAAAAGTTATTCATTATTATGGGTACCTTAACACCTATTCGGATTAGTACCCCTTTTCTGACTAACCTTGTATAAACATAAACAGAAACTTAGCGTGAAAATCAACACTGCGTGTGTTCAAAATAGTACTACACCTATCAGGGGCGACAGGTGTAATATAATAATAATTATTAATAATCCCTAGTTTCACTCAAAATCAATATTAATTCACCACGCACTTCTGTTTTGATTGTCTTATAACTTTGCTTACTCTGCAAACTCCGGGATTACCCACAATAAGCGGGGTACCCTCCTACTATAATATAAAGATAATAAACCATTCATATCATCCCATTCCCTTGTTTTCCTATCCACGATATTTTATTACCAAAATAGATATCAATTTTGACAAATTTGATTACGCTATGCCCAAATAATCCCGCCAAAACTCGTAATGTAATAACTTCCGGCGCCATTTTGATTGCGTTTGACAGATAGATGGAGCTACTAGTTGTGTAGTTACGATTTGTTTCTTTGAATTAGGGTGTTAGGTTATCGTATTGATGTTAATTTAATGCGAGAACTTTTATGTTATTGTATAATGAATTCATATGTTTTTTTTATTTTATTATTTCTTTCTGCGTAAAGTACGACTTAGATCTTGGATTAAATTAATTGAGAAAATGTTTACCGTTATGAATAACATAAAATCACACCTGTATTCCAAGAAGGGTTGGGCAGAGGTGTATAGTACACCCTCATTTCGTCGTTATAAGTCCCATGTAATAGGGGAAGAGTCTATTGCCATCAACCGGGCACCACAAACCCAGACTCCGGGCTGCTACTAAGAAATTCCACACGGAAATCACCAATAACACTTTGTCCGAATTAAGGATTGCACCCAAAACATCACGCTTAGCAGTCGCGCTTGCGACTAGACAAATAAGGCAGTCAGAACCACTATAACCCATTTCATAAAATGTTAGACATAAGTGACCAACCAATTTACGAATATCTTTTGAAGCATTTCTTCAAGTAGAGTCTTAGCTCATCTTGATCGACCGTGAAGGTTCTTAAAAGCATAATACTGTATTGAGTTTCGCTGAAAGCAAACATGTTGCCTACTTTAATACAGTTTCTAACTAAAATTGGTCTTATTTCTTTAATGTTATAATAAATTGAGTATGTACACACGGCTACACATTAAGCTATAATTTCCAGTTTATACTGAACTCTCATTGTAAGGAAATCCTATACAATGCGAGATCAGCTTATACTGGAAAATGTAGCTTGATCTGTAGCCCGTACACGGTGCTCTTTAATCGGCTAGGGAGCTTCCGCGGAAATGGTGTGTACGTAATGATTCTTGATGAAAAACATGATTTTTTTAGGGATATTGTATCCGCTCAAAACGTATAACGTATTATAATTTGATTGCAAAAAAAAAGATTTCGCTCTTCTAATAATATGATGGAAGGTTTAGATAGTATTTCGTATGGATATCATTATTATAGACACTTATAATAATGATCGCGAATCTATTAGCACAGTCTACCTACATCTTACTCCTTACAGTCGGTCAACGTAGAACATTGTCGCAGAACAATCGTGCGGGGGGTTGCGGGGTGAAGGGGGCGGAGGTTATGTCCCAAGTAGCCATACTGCATACTTGGGACATAACCTCCGCCCCTACATAAATTTGACATTTCACAGGACCTGTCAAATGTATGGGCGTTGACCCACTGTATGTAGTAAGTAGGTAGGTACACTGTCCGTGTATTAGTCCGTTACGTATACTTATTATGAAGTAATTAATGTCCCCCAATATTCTTCTTCTTTATTCTTATCTCGTGTGCCCATCAGCAAGGTTGGTAGCGGGGCTGACTGCCCAGGGTGCGCCGGAAGTACTCGTATCGTCATTCGTGGAAGCTTTTTTCATACACCCCATTTCGTAGTATGTAACAATTTTAGTGGAACGACCATTGCGTTATATTTTTTCAAAGTATTCATTAATTAAACTTTTCACTCGAAACATTTTCACTCCAGCACTTACTCTGACATATCAAATTAATTTCACCAACATTATTCAGAAATGTCAATCAAAAAAGGTTGATAGGATAAGTTCGTTTGGACTTCGAGGGCCGATAAAAGGCTGGCCTAAAATATAATAAATCATATCAGTTGGGCTGGCCCCTGTCAGCGACTATATACGTAGACTGTTTGTATGTATAATGTATATATTATACATGGTAAAGTGTTAAGTGTTTTTCGGGTAAAAAACCCACTGTTGGGTTGGATAGGCCAGGAGGAACTAAGGGAATTGTGTATGAAATGCTTGTGTTACTGCATAAGCATAGCATTATCAGTCCATTACGGTCCCACTACTGGACAAACGCCTCCTCTCAGAATGAGAAAGGTTTAGGTATTAGTCCAATACGCTAGCCTGGTGCTGGTTGTCGGACTGTCTTACTAAACAAGTGCTTAGAATCGACTACGACTAAGAGCGATTACGCACTGCATCCAATCCGAATCCGTGAAAATACGGATATAAAAACTCGGACCGAATTCGGATATTGCTTTACGCACTGCATCCGATCCGAATCCGTGAAAATACCGATCTAGAGTAAAAATCTCGGACCGAATTCGGATATCGCTTATGCACTTATCCGATCTCTGATCCAAATTCAAACAATTCAGTGGCCATCTGTGGCATATCTATTTGGCGTCCGATTTGAATCCGAGGTAGTGCGAAAGCGTTCATACAAACATTACTACGCCTACTTCGGTCCGTCAATATTTCTTCCGAATTGGAGACTCACGAATGACGGATAGAAATCGGATGACGGATGTAGTGCGTAAACTACCATACAAATAGTTCTATGGCTAGTTCGGAACGTATTTTCACGGATTCGGATCGGATGCAATGCGTAACCGCTGTTATAGTGGACTCAAAATGTTTTAACTTTTTATCGCAGAAACCATTTTCAATATTTACTCGTCGAATCCCAGCAATTTTCCATAAAATTCTGTTTCTTAAGAATTGGGGGCGTCGCTTATTGGAAAATAAAACCAATTAAAGTTTTCCAATTAGAAGGCTTTATCATTATAATAATTCCGAATACCTATATCAAAAGACTGTACGTACAGCCGCGGACACGAAATGTTAACCACCCTAAGGTCTATAATTGCTTGCACATTACTTTTTCATAAGGTCGCTCGCAAGAAATTTACAGGGCAAAGATGTTTTTTTCTTAATTGACATAAAAGGTTAATTTAAAGACGCTACATAGTAGGTAGCATAGAAAAAGAAATCAACCTATTTAGTAAATTCAATCAAGTTCTAGCTCTAGTAAACTTTTGACTAGACACACAGACCTAAAAAGGAGTTCATAACATCAAAAAGTGGTTAATAGCCTTTTTGCTAGGATCGACGCTTCACAATTTTAAAAACTAATACTTATGTAAGTTGATATGACATTTTGAACCTAATTGCGCACAGTGTGACAAGGAATCGAATTTGAAATCTGATAAACATTTTGAGTCCGCGGTTATACATACCTACACTATCAAACAGCGTCACTTCTGTTAGCAACGAAGCATCAGGTGCAGTAACCTTGTACGGGCGGCACCCCCAACCCAACACAATAATTCAAAACAAAATTAAATCAGTACCCTAAATTTTTTCAACTCGCGATCAATTTCACAGAAACAACATAGCAGGGTACCTAACCACAAAATGAGCTCCCAACTGAGACCCGCCCACATCTTTCAAAATTCTAGTACGGCCGAACAATACGAGGCTAATGCTACATCCATACATGTCGTAATGAAAAACAAACATAGCCTTAGTTGATTTAGGTACAAAGCAAACATATAATAGTGAGTAGCTGCTACCCTAAGATTAGAAGAGGGTCGCGGTTTTGTTGACCTTGCGTTGAGGGGGATTTAACTGCATTTAATATATTGCATCACGATTATTCATATGGCTGTTTTTAGGGTTCTGTACTAAAATGGTGATAAGGGAACCCGTATGGTGCGACTTTGTGAATTTTTCAAATTCAAATTATTTACTGTCTCAAATTATTACAGAATCGCATGAAATAGAGGCAGCGCCGTTAAGTAATGTTTAATGCTTGTGTTGGGACTGTCTCGCTCTTCCCTTATTTGCTATCTACCATGAATAACAATTTAGAGACCTTACATTGTAAAGACACTGATGATTTTAATAAAATAGGTACTATATTAGGTACAAAAGCATGCAGTAAGAAGTATAGTATGTTTGTGTAGGCATGTTCGTGTGTGTGTGTATGCACGCGCGTGTGCATATGTGTGTTTGTGTGTGCACGCGCATTTGCGTGTGTGTATTTTTATTTTCGTATCCCAATAGGAACCGAAGCTTAGGTTGATATTTGGAAAACGCTCGGGTCATGGGGTCTGAGTGCAACGTCTCCTTTTCAAGGAAATAGGAAGAAGACTGTTCGACACTTCACGTGATCAGAAGGCTGGCTTGTTTTTCGGCCAAAGAATTAGCGTTGCCATACAACGGGGCAAAGCTGCTAGCCTTCTGGGCACGCTTACAGTCGACAGCGATGCGGAGGAATATTTTGATGCACTCTTTTAGTTTGTGTAGGTAGTTTTAGTTTAGGATATTTTTTTTTGTTTGTAAAATAATTATGTAAGTAAGTAGTTTTATTGTATTGTTTCATGTATTCGTTAAGATTTTAAAATGGGGTAACTAAAGTCTAGTGTTGTATCATGCGAAAGAGAAGCTCTTTCATTTGCACATTATAGAATTTATTTGAGAACCAAAGAATCTGAAATAAATCGAGCTGATAGAGATTTTCGTAAATATTACAAGAAAAATAAAACGATGTCTGTATCTAGCAGTTTTTTTAGAAATAAGCAAAAAATCTTTATAACTTTTTTTTATTTTTTATAAAAACTTTGCCCCACACTAAGATTTCTCTTGTATCGTGGGTGCGTTTACAGACACAAATCTCACAAACAAACGCCCAGACCCGAAACAACCATCTGTAGGCCATACAAATTTTTGTTCCGTGCGGGAATCGAACCCACGACCCGTAGCGCAGAAGCCAATCGCTTAGCCACTGCACCAAACGTGTCGTCAACTGAGTTAGTTGTCCTAGGTCTTATTGTTTTTAAGGCGGTTGATGAAGTTACAATACTGGTGACGTATCTTGGCGAGTCTGAAGTTAGTTGTTTGGCTGCGCAATGAATCTTTTAGATACGAAATTGTCTACTGCGCAGCTAATCAGCTAACTTCAGCCTCGCCAAGATACGTCGGCCGTATTGTAACTAGACAATTTTTTATACGTTTCCTTCCAAGGTAAGGAACCCTTGGAGCACGAGTCCGACTCGCACTTGGCCGGTTTTTTAGGGTTCCGTACCCAAAGGGTAAAACGGGACCCTATTACTAAGGCTCCGCTGTCCGTCTGTCCGTCTGCCCGTCTGTCCGTCTGTTTGTCCGTCTGTCACCAGGCTGTATCTCATGAACCGTGATAGCTAGACAGTTGAAATTTTCACAGATGATGTATTTCTGTTGCCGCTATAACAACAAATACTAAAAAACAGAATAAACTAAATATTTAAGGGGGCTCCCATACAACAAACGTGATTTTTTTGCTCGATATTGATACTGGCAACAGGCAGACGCTTGAAATATTACCAGAATATTTTAGTTATATATTCACTTTAAAAATAAATAATTAAATTAAAATAAAACAAATATTTAAGGGGGCTCCCATACAACAGACATGATTTTTTTGCCATTTTTATAGATAATGGCACGGAATTCTTTGTGCGCGAGTCCGACTCGCACTTGGCCAGTTTTTTATTATTTCACGGTCGGTTCTTGATACTTGCAGCGGGGTCCACTTTGCTTATTGGAATTTTGTTCCAGCAAATTTCTAATAAGACGTTTAAATTATTCACAGTATATCAGACTAATATTAGACGAGTATTCGGGTTAGAACTTTCCAAAATTAGTGCTTGCCTAAAGTTTCAGGTAGTATGAAAGCCCGATGCTTTCCAAATATTCGATAAGTGGCTGGGTATAAGGTTCCTAAGTTTCATCCTAACTTTGGACACGAAGGCAACTATTTACCCTACCTAGCTTCTTACTAGTGTTTACCATGATTCGAACTACTTGAAGAAACTATTAATGGCTTGATAGTCAACATACCAGATTATCTATTCCTGATAGGGCAAGTTTATTTATGTAATAGGTTGGCAAACACAAGGCTAGTGGCTAACTAACAACCGCACGAATCATAATGATTTGCCTGGTTAAACTGTGCTTGCCGCGATCAGTCTGTGGATGGGTGACAATTTCTTTAGAAAGAAAAAAAAAGTCTGACAAGGAGTTAGCAAGTGATCATATAATCGGGCGCTAATATACCTAAACTTCACTTTTATTCCCACGAAAGAATAATACGGACATGCCTTTCAGAGTCCCGGATCTCGGAATCGTTTGAAATTCCTGAGACGATACCTTCCTCTTGAATCACTCTATCTATTAAAAAAAACCGCATCAAAATCCGTTGCGTAGTTTTAAACATCTAAGCCTACATAGGGACAGACAGACTTTGGGAGGCGACTTTGTTTTATACTATACTAGCTTTCGCCCGCAGCTTCGCTTGCGTGAAATTTTGAACCCGTTAAGTGACGAGTTTCCTTACAAACTTTCATCCCCTATTTAACTCCCTTAGGGGTTGAATTTCGAAAAATCCCTTCTTAGTGGATGCCTACGTTACAAAAGGAACCTACTGTCAAAATTTCAAGTTTCTAACCCTAGCGGTTTATGCTGTGCGTTGATAGATCAGTCAGTCAGCTTCTCCTTTTATAAGTATAGATAGTGATGATAAGCTAAAATAGACATTATGGCATTGAAATAAAGCGCATCTCATCTCATTCTTGCGAATTCGGTCGGCCGGGTTCGGGTAGCATCGTCATTCGTCGGCTATTCTCTCTCGTTCTCATTCATTCAAAACATACATCGAATGAATTCGTATGACGTATTTGTCAATCAGTGACTGTATTTCATTTCTCGTTCTCGTTCGCACATACGATCGCGCCTTCGCGTGGTTTACAATGTACGAGTTCGAAAAGAGCTATTGGACCTATTACCGGTTACAAGTCAACGTTCGGAAACGTTTCTTCTCGTTCACGAACTACACAAGACTAGCGCTTAACTGAGGCAGTGCCTGGGGTATGGGAGCGGCACGGGAGGTTAAAACCGTTTTATCCTATGTACAACCACAATGAGTGGAATCCAATTTCCTTTTCCCATATCAACTCACAAATGACAGTATTTAATTAAAATCATTAGATGCCCTTACAAAGTACCGTAACAGGTTTTCAGCATAAACCAATTTAAGTGAAAACAGGTCCAAAGTCTGAACAGCACTGAATCCTGAATTAAGTTCCCCTAAATCTCGGAGACCCGAATTTTATTGGAGTTTTTAATTAATCCACTTAAAAAGCACTTTATTCGGCTATATAAAATAGAATTGGAGATTGTAACGACCATGTATAGAGCCCAGGTTTAAAGAGATCTGAAAGACTCGCATAAAAGTCTGATTGAGGTTTTTTTTTAATTATACCTTTACAGGCGGCAAAATAAATAGTGTTCGACCGCTCGATTGATTGATTGAACAGCGTTTGGTTTCGGTTCTGGGAGTCTACTCCCTAAGCACGAAGTCCGTGGTTTCGGCTTTAGTTACGAGCGTTTCCTACTCCCTATCACCTACGGACATACGATTATTTCGGGGCCCGAACTAAGAATGAATCACAACACGATTTGACAGTTGTCCCTACTACCGATGTTTTTTCCCGTCCGAAAAGTTGAACTTGACCCTTGTTTTGTTCACTCCTACGTTTCGGGCTACTTTCGGACGGGCGACTAACTTCGTTGACGGACTTAGGGAGTAGGCCCCCAGGCCAGGGTGTTGGACTACCTTACCTTCCGATGTTTTCCTTCTTCGTCACACAAGCTATAGTCAAATTCTGATCCGCACATGAATTTAAAAAGTCTGAGGCTGTGACCGAACTCAGACCTTCCTGTCTTCAACTGCTAGGTTACCACTTATCTATATACAACTCCTGCTTCAAATTAGAATTACCTAATGCGAAATGCTACAGCCAACAAGTACAGAACACAACACAGATATTATATTACAAAGGGACGCAGTAGCTCCAATTTACCGTGCATATTTGACGTTGCGCGGACACAGCGGTGTGCTCGCCGCGTAACTTCGGCTCCGATGCCAATGACTGGCGGTGATGATGTGTGGATGGGGACCGTTTAGTAGGGATAGTGACTTGACTAGCGTGTTTGTGTTTTCGTTTACTTTTATTTGTTCTAAACCAGAGTGTAAAAAGGATGATTAACAACGTTGTTAGATATTTTTTTAAGTAACATAAATTAAAAATTTAAAAAACCCCCACCCCAAATAACAAAACAGCTGATGACTCTGAAATGGCTAAACCGATTTTGATAAAACATGTCTAACAACCACCGCTAAAAAAACAGCTTTTAAATAATAAAAACCGCACCGAAATCGGTTCACCCGCTTAAGAACTATGGTGCCACATACAGACACACATAGCGGTCAAACTTATACCACCCCTCTTTTTGTATCGGGGGTTAAAAAATGGTTTCATTACATCTATTGTGTATTATTTACGGGTGATATAAAATATCGATCTCAATTCAAAATCTATGCTTTGTTGTAGGTTTCTAACATCTCTAATCTCTAAATAGTGTAAATTGAAGTCGCTTTTCAGATTAGTCTGAAGTATGTTTACTTCTTTTGAACTACTCAATGGATTTTGATGCGGTTTTCATCTTAATTTAGGTAATTTCCTCTGGAAGGTTTTTAGCTATAAAACGTACTCGAGCGACGCCGGGGCGGGTCGCTAGTTACTAATATTGAAATACTATCAATTTTTGATTGGGATGGATTAAAAATCCGCCATTAATGACGTTATTTTTACCGGCACTGTCTTTGCTTGAAGTTCGTCTTACAACTCCCTAATAAAGGTACTATTCCGAAGCGAGCTGCCTAACTGCAACTGCCGACAGCACGTGCAGCGACTGCATGAAGTCGGCCGCAGCTGCACTACTGGTTTTTATGTATTTATATGAAATGGCTTCCAAGCGCTGCAGCAGCAGCACGTGCAGTCGCCGTCGGTTCGAAATAGTACTTTAACAGTGCTCTGCTACACAGAAACCCCTATTAAAAAGTAGGAAACGTGTAGTCACCACGGTAGGCAAGCTATTCGTTTGCCACAGACCCAGTCCACTTGCCCGGTTGACACTTTCGATCAGCAAGCAAGTAAAACTTAGCGTTAACTACTAACGATAGCTACTGTAGCGAGTAACTGGTGACATCCAAACGCTCCACACGTCAGGAGTCGATCTGATTTGGGCCTCAAACTGGTTCATTGTAATTTTGTATGTCCGCTGGCAGATTGACTATTGTTTGGACGTTAATGAGATTACCAATGGACCTTTGTTTTGTAGTTTGAGCTATGTGCTGTGCGTTGAACAAGTCCTTATGGCTGTGGTCGCTTTGAAAATGTTAAAGGATTAGTATAGCTAATGGCAGTTGCGTTGTGGAAGTCTTTTGTAATTGATACATTGCCTATACATCACTACGTAGTATAAAACAAAGTCGCTTCCCGCTATCTGTCTGTCCCTATGTATCTTTAAAACTACGCAACGGATTTTGATGCGGTTTTTTTTAATAGATAGAGTGATTCAAGAGGAAGGTTTATATGTATAATACATGCATATCGTAATAGTGAAAAAGACGGAATACGCGATAAACGACATCCACGCGGGCGAAGCCACTGGCGACTTCTAGTTGCCTATATGATGCACAGTCACGAGCAATGAAATGTATATACGTTGACAAATTTTCGAATTCATGTCAACATAATTACATTGCAAAAGAAAGTGCACGGGCTTTATATAAAAGCAATTTTTTTGGCAACCGAAATAGCAGCTGATGATGCTGACGATACAAATAAATCACAATCGAATAAACGAGTGTTGTAAGATTTAACAAAACCCAGCACGCTTGGTGGTAGGATCTATAAGGTCCGCCTGGCTAGCTACCACCCTCACGTTAAAGCCAAGCAGTTTACTGTGTTCCCTCGTGTGTATGTGAGAGTCAGAGGGGTATAGGGGAATCTCTCTATATCTCTGTTACATGGATTCGTGAGCTCCATCTTAGACCGTGGCGACCGCGTACCGGAAGACGCAGCGTGGGTAGGCCTCCCACAAGGTAGACCGATGATTTGGTGAAGGTCGCGGGAAAACGCTGGATGCGAGAAGCACAGGACCGGTCGATGTGGCGATGCTTGGGGGAGGACTATGTCCAGCAGTGGACGTCTTTCGGCTGAATGATGATGATGATGATCTTAGACCCTGTCTGCGCTTACCATCAAGTACGACAAGAGTCAAAGGTGACTGTCTTTTTTTTATTGCTCTCTTTGTAGTAGGCAGTCCCTGGATATAACTGTATAGATAATCATTATAATTTTGATTTTAACTGATCATTGGTAATGGTATACAGGTTGAAATTGTAAAGACTTGTCAAACCGAAATGGGAGATTGTACTCATCACTATGACCAACTTTTACTATGGGACCAAAAAGGAAATCGCAAAAAAACTGCTTTTCCATACATTTTGTCGAGTTATGCGAACATAAATGTAGGGAACATCGCTTTTTTTTTTCGCGATTTCCGGTTTGGTTCCATACTATAAGTTGTTCATAGCGATGAGTATTAATCTCCCATTTCGGTTTGTTGAATGTTTACAATTTCAATCTGTATAAAAGTATATCGCAATTGTAATCATTGGATTATACTATCCATCCCTTCATCGCAACATGTGTAGCCTTCATCTCACAATATACACTTATAACGTGTATAACCCTACACCTTGGCTTCTCAAAACCGGTTGCGATTACAATACAGCCTCCCAGTTTAAGGCTACGTGTATCTGTCGGAGATAAAACGCACAAATAACGCGCGTTTAACAAAACTTCGGGTTATTACGGCGCATTGGCAGTAATTCGTCACGATTATGCCTCCATTGCGGTTTTTGGATGCGCAATTGAAGGGTTGTCACTCATAGTTTTTTCTGTCTCATTAGTTTTGTGAGCGTAGTTTTTTTTTCTTTATTGGAAATGGCATCAATTAGTGCCATTATAATTCAACTTTTTTTTTTAATTTTGTTTAGTTAGTGGTCGAATTAAACATTTTTTTTTATTAGTATTCTTGCAATAACTTCTCCTATTGCACCAATGAGGTTACAGACCCGCTTGTTAAGCGCCGGATTGCGGGTTCAAACCCAGGCATGTACCAATGTGACTTTTTCAATGTCATATGTACTTTCTTAGTTAATCTAAGACGCCACGGTGAAGGACAACATCGTGAGGAAACCTGAACTTTAATGGTCTAAAATCGTCAATCCGCAGTGAGCAAGCGTGGTGATGCTCGTTCCTTCTCTGTATAAGAAGAGGTCTTTGCCCAGCAGTGGGACAGTTACAGGCTGATTTTAGTACTTTTGAAGTAGGAAACATGGGGAGAAACTGACTGTCTGACTGATCCATCAACGCAATGCTTAAACAACTGAGGTTAGAAACTTGAAATTTTTACAGTAGTACCTCTAATAACGTAGGCGTTCACTAAGGAAGGGTTCTTGGAAATTCTATTTCTAAACGAGTGAAATGGGTTGTTAACGTTTGTATGAAAATCCTTATTCCATGGGGTTATTATAATTTGGCACAAACACTCTTCAAAATAATTATTAAAAAAATGCACTGTATGTTTTTTTTTTTAAATACACCTGAGATTGCGACGTTACGCAAGCTAAGCTGAGGGAAACAGCTAGTATATTATAAGAACGTAGGTACTATGAAATGTGCAAATAAATTAAATTATATTTCATGAAAGTGACAACCATATTCACAATCATCGGCGATGCGGTTTTAACGTAGGCAGTAATCGATGCGAAATATACGTAATGACGCGAATAATTTGTACTTTTATTACAACCAATGTAGCGTATGGTTACTGTAACCGAAATTGGAATTATTTCAATAGGTATGGAGGATTTAACTTTTTCGATATGGCGATAGCCGAATTATTGAAGATTTTCGATTATAAATGGGAAAGTTACGTGTAGCAGATGCACCGACTTGTTTGTCCTTGTTGTTGTTGGGTCTTTTATGGGAGCTGTTTGGCCAGTTTTTGACTTAGATATAGGTACTGGTTAAGAATAGCATAGTCAGCCCAATGAGTCAATAAAAATAAAGAAAAAAACAAAGTAATAAAAACCGGCTAAGTGCGAGTCGGACTTGCGCACGTCACGTGTGTTGTATGGGAGCCCCCTTAAACATTTATTTTATTCTGTTTTTTAGTATTTGTTGTTATACCGGCAACCGAAATACATCATTTGTGAAAATTTCAACTGTCTAACTACATATTACGGTTCATGAGATACAGCCTGGTGACAGACGGACGAACAGCGGAGTCTTAGTAATAGGGTCCCGTTTTACCTTTCGGGTACGGAACCCCAAAAATGTAAAGTAAAAAGATAACAAAAAACCAATATTCAAAGCACCGCGCGTGAATGCGTTTTCAGTGTGTTGCACTATGCGTGTTTTCTATACAAATATAGATACTTGCAAACAACATAAGAACACGCACTCCCGCACTACGCTGCGTGATGCGGTGCAGTGTGCGAATCGCCTAAACGTTAAAAGTATTAAACCAATATAGTTTTTTTAAAGAAAGAATTAATTGCATTTTTTATAGGTATTCATTTGAGAGATCAATCAATTACCCCTACACAAACAGCGTTATTCAATTATATTAGTGACATATTAAGACAAATATGAGAACTTTATAAGAGACCAAATCGAATATTATAATATAGGAACATAACCTTAAGAATTCACATTTTTATTAACTTTTTATTTAAGTTACATGAAGGTAAATTTTCTTAAAACGCCCATATGCGCGCTTTTCGTAAACGCATTCAGACTTGTATTGTTTACTTTAGGGGATCAATTATGCCGAATATTCGGTTCGGTAAAAGTTTTACCGAACATTCGGCCGAATGTTCGTATTCGGTGAAGTCCATGTTCGGCCCATCTCTAATACATATTACTTATTTATTAAAATATTTATTTACCAATAAACAGAACTGAAACAAAAACTATTATTGTTACTCTCCCATTCTCTTCATAGAAGTAGCAAGGTACCTCGTATTATCACGCCGAGTAAAAAACGAGCAAGAATAAGACCAGTTATAAAATATGTGGTCGTAGTAAATAAAGGAACTTAAGTAATTTTACTTTAAAAACTGCAGTATCATCCGATAAAGCACTTTTCTAGATGCAGTGTTATTCTGGGGTATAAAGTTTGATAGAAATTAATGTTGGACTCACTTTTTCTTCATCTTAAGTTTTATTGCCAGGTAATGCTATAATTTATTAGTCTGAGCCTGGGTATAAAGGTGTGTTCTGAAGGACTTGACCGATAATTTCTTTACCTTTATCTATTTCTAAAAAGTTTTATAGATGCTTATGCTTAATTTTAATATCATATCACAATAATGTGTGCACCTTCCATGTTTGGTCTTTGTATCACCCTAAGGTCGACTGGTAGAAAATGCCTAAGGCATTCCACCTCTGTACTAATTTTGTGCTTAAAGAATAAATAAATATATACATAATTATAATAAATCTGTAGACTTAGAGAGTGTGCAAAATGGGAAAGGGTGTTAAAATACCCATAATATTGAACAACTTTTGTTCTACAACTTTCCTCAAAAGCCAATAATTTAAGAGAAATAGCTGTTCAAAATTTAAAAAAAAATCGCTAATATCCATCTATCCTCGGATATCAGCTGTGTTTACATTTTACGTCGTATTTAGGGTCACAGATTAGAAGCTCCATTTTCTGAATTCGTAACTAAAGCAGGGATCAATTTTTTTTGAAAAACTAAAATCTAATAAATTTTTCATGGAAATAAAATTTATCGAATTTTGAAATTTTAACACGTGCTATAAATCAGTCATCAGTGATACCTACTATAAGTGGCCTTCGGATTAGTACCCCCCTTTACCGAATAACCTTGTATAAAAAAAATGCGTTGTTTTAAAGGATAACCATCTAATGGTCCATTTTGATCATTTCTGGAATTTATGTCTGTTTATCTGTTTGTCCACTCCAGGTCCAAGTCCAAATACACTTCTATATTATGCCACAGCCTAGCTACTTCATACAGTTGTCCAAAATCAAGAAAACAATGAATTTCAAAATCGTGGGACCACTGATTAAAATGTATACCTACACTGTGGTTATTTCAGACCATCCACGTTTCTTGAAGAAATAAAATTATTCTTCACAAATACAAACTTCAATACTTTTCAATGATGTCTCGTAGTTTTAAATAATTTCTCAAGACAACTTGGTTTTTCTAAGCACTTTTGACTTTGAAGTATTCATACTTAAGCTCTAGATTTATTTGTCTTTGTGTCTCTTGCTTCATAAAGTATCGGTTTTATTTTAAACATGGCTCTGGAAAGAAAACTTAGTAGGCATTGAATTTGTGAATAGTGCATGTAGGATATTACTATTCGACGGTAAAATAAAAATGCAGATGGTTTAGCAAAATACGAATTTACTTTTCTTCTCATAATCTTTACAAATCGTATCGTCTGCCTACTATAGAATGTCTCAACTAATCTGCACTTTACTTTTTTAAACCATTCATGTCATCATAATCATACATCTTTAAAATTCATTCGCTCTCTCACTCACACACTTACCACTCAGTATCCTTTTTCTCTTTCACGCAATCATTCATCGTAATTCAGCTATCGCGTTCCATTCCTACATGTATAAAAATATTTCAACTCACAGGAACAAATTGAAAACTTAAGAATACGGAAACGTCTCAGTATTAAAATTGAAAACTTAAGAATACGGAAACATCTCAGTATTATTTTATCATCTTTAAAATTCATTCGCTCTCTCACTCACACACTTACCACTCAGTATCCTTTTTCTCTTTCACGCAATCATTCATCGTAATTCAGCTATCGCGTTCCATTCCTACATGTATAAAAATATTTCAACACACAGGAACAAATTGAAAACATAAGAATATGGAAACGTCCCAGTATTATTTTATTGAAAAAAGAAATAACAATATCGCAAAAATAAATTGCGATATCTTTTTAACATCGCCAAACCACAACAGAATACCCACTTTCTCCGTTATCTGTGGCATCTCCCCGCTAAAATGTCCAAGAGGCGTTCCGAAGAGCGGGAAAATAAAGAAAACCGTGTAATTCATTCTAACCCACCCGTTTCACTGTCAAGGCCCTTAGAGTGTGGGCGTGAATATACCAGGCCGCGAAATATCTCAGCACATTGGCATTTTATTGTTTTATGTATTATGTGTGCTGTCTTTTTTTAATCTGTGACTTTTGGCGCTTGTTACATGCGGCCATTTTGAATTTTTGCGACAGGTTCTTGAAATCATTTGTCAACCCTTTCCGAACATAGGTGTCTTAAAAAAATCGGTTTGAAGACATTTATTTTTCTCAAAAAAGCTCATTATTTCACTCTTTTTTATTTATTTTTAAGTCGGTTTTTACTTTTAATTAATTTTTTTTTATTAAATAAGTTTTAGTGCCATAAATTACACGGTTTACACTACAAATTTAAATAACACGGTTGCGTAATCTTTCCAGCAACTCGGTAGTTTTCTTTAAGAATAGGTATAAATGAATAACTATCATGACGGCTCCTTACAAATAGATATCATCTTCTTTGTTCTTAGCTGACGTTTCTGTGATGACAGTTAAAACAGAGATTCAAAGTCCTCATCAAAACTTTTGTTGAAAGGAACAAACCAAAACGTCATCTAAGTATATTATGTTTTTTTTTTGTTTTTGTTGATTTTTTTAAAAAGCGCCGAATCTGTTTCAAAAAAAATTATATGGGACTACATTTGAAGTATGGCCTACCAAACAAAAAAAGAATCATCAAAATCCATTCATAATTGGCGGAGATATCGCGTAACAAACATACAAAAAAACATTCAGATGAATTGAGAACCTCATTCTTTTTGAAGTCGGTTAAAAATACCTATCCTTTTGTCGTAGTTCCTTATATCACTTTATATGAAACTTACTGGTTTTAAAATCTACAGATTGGAAGCCTCAAACTTTGTACAATGAGTCAGTACTCCTCAACGAGCAATACAAGTACCTTAATATTAACTTAAATCCATTTAATTGCCATCAATTACCTTGTTGTAAGCTGAAACACGGAAATAGCTGTTGACCTAATTCCGGCACCTTTCAAGCGAATGTAGATCAAGTGTAATTGAATCAAAATACAGATAAATAGAGTAGCTACTCTCGTTAATGTACGGAGACATTGGATTGGTTGCGGCGACGGGTTTATGATGTGACAGCAACTGGTCTTGGTTGTTTTACAAACTGGTTAGGCGCTTATAAGAAATTTGTTCTAGCTAGAAATATGATTGGCTTCTAAAAGTTTTACATCTACTAGAAGTACCCATATTAATGCTTTCTTATTAACGTAGACAAGGACTTTGCTGTGTAGGATGTTAAAAAATAGACTCTTAGAATTTTGTGGGGTTAAAAAATAATTTTTCGCGTTAGTTTAGAATTTTTCAATCAACTCTTAACACACCACTAAAGTTTCTATAATAATATAATTCAATCATGATTCGAAAGACACGTGATGCCATATATTATCGTTATTGTTGTTTTCCTCGCGAACAGTACTTTTTTCGGGATGAAAGGTACCCTGTATCCGTTTCTGTACACCTGACAACGTATATGCAAAATTTCAGGATGATCGGTTCAGTGGTTTAGGCGTGAAAAGGCAACAAACAAACAAACTTTCTTTCGCATTTATAATATTAGTTAGGTTGTCTGGAAATTATTAAAATTTAAAATATTATGCGAATTTTATTTCCAATACCAAGTACTTAACCCCCAAAAATCTTAAAACTATTTTTTTAAACATAACTCACGCCTGTTTTCCGCTGGGGTAGTCAGAGATAATTGAACACCACCTGCTACGATTATGACAAACATTCCTCGCTTCTTCTACATTTTTTATCCTTTCCAAATTCTGTCGTCAGTTTTTCGTACTGCGAAATTATAAATTATCATGGTTATTCATTTAAAAGTAAATGTAATCATCCTATCTTCCTATGAGGTTGTTTGTCCCACTGCAGAAAAAAGACGACTTTCCTTCTTTCCATTTTTCGCGATCTTTATGTAAAAATTTACCTCATTCCACCACCTCCTTCTGGGCCTACCGCGTTTTCGTTTCCTGCTGTTCGGCACCCACCAAATATATACAAACTTAGTTTTAGTATACAAGGTTAGTCGGAAAGGGGGTATTAATCCGAAGCCCACTTATAGTATCGCTGATGACTGTTTGAAAGCAAGTGTGAACATTTCTAAATTCGATATTATTTTTTTCCAAATAAAATGATTTTTATTTTAGTTTTTTCAAAAATTCTTTATCCCTGCTTTAGTTACAAATTCAGAAAATGGTGCTACTACTTCATGACCCCAAATATGACCTAAAATGTAAACACAGCTGATCATAACTGGGGATAGATAGATTATAGAGTTTTTTTTTTGAGATTTTTGAACAACTATTTCTCTTAAACTATTGAGTTTTGGGAAAAGTTGTAGAACAAAAGTTATTCATTATTATGTGTACTTTAACACCCTTTCGGTTTAGTACCCCCTTTCTGACTAACCTTGTATACTAAACCTGAAACTAGTTTGTTCAGAATCACTAGGAGAATCGATTGACATATTTTTTTACCACATTTTTGTTTTTGTTTTCCTTAATTTCAATTTTGTTTCAGTAGGTTTCTACCCATAACAGTTGACGGGAATAGACACCTGGATGCTTGAGATGGTCCGCTCGGTCAGTTTCCGTTTATTAAACAACCCGTGCATAGCACAACTCAGGCATTTCACACTTTCCTAGGGAACTTAACGCGACATAAACTACGGTGTAAAGCCTCGTATTCATGGTAAACATTTGTTTAGCAACATGGTTGCATAAACATCTTGCCGAGTTGCTGTCAACATATTGCGGGCAACACTTGTGTTGCGGAGTTGATCACGCCATGTTGCAGAGTTGACGCCCGGCGAATGAAAACATCAGTTTATCAACAAATGCTGACGTGTGTGGACGTGTTTGCAACTGTTTATAAACATGGCGGTAGTGTGGAGCAATGATAATATAATGAAGTTGATAGAATTATTTCAATCTAAAAATGTTTTGTGGGATTCTCTACTTCCTCGGGCAACATTTGTAAGCAAACTGGCGTGTGGACGGGAAGTATGGCTGTAAACATTGTTGCCAGAAACTTTGATGTTGAGAAATTTTGGTGTTGTGCAACAAATGTTTATAATGAATACGGGGCTTAACTTGGAGATTTATTAAAAAAAACACATATTCAGGCAGCTCTGATGAAAATCTTGTTGGGGCGTCTCGGTTTTTGTATATACTAAAAATAGCGTTGTAGATATATCTCTATCCGTGGCACCCACTCTGTGGTTATTTTCGCCCAATCTAATGTAATCTATACGACAGACATATTTTAATGCTATGAATATCTTTTGTTCTTCATTTGTTTTCAAAATACGATATAAGTATAATTAAAGATACTAAAAATAGTAAAACAGATATCTGTCTACGGTAAATTATCTTGTAGACAAAACAAACAACGTTATAACAGAACACAAATTGTTATTATCATTACCTGCTCAATCAATCATAGCCCACGCAATTTCCAATCAACCGTTAGTCACAGTCCTGTCTATTACAAAACTACAATTTGCAACTGCTCCAGCTATCCGTAGCAGTTGCAAATTGTACAATAGTTCACCCGAATCGCGCGTGTCGGATGATGTAAACTGAGTTACCGCAAAGAGGAGGGCCAAAGGCCTCCTCGGAGGGGCCCTTTAATCTAAAAGCTATCGAATTACACGCCCTTGAATGTACTCAAGTGGTTTTTATTGATTTCCCTTTTTTTCTTTTCCATTTCTTAAGATTGTTACGTTGACCTGAATTGCGTAGTGACAAAGAGGGACGTTTGCGTTTGAGTTCGATTCCCGCGTAGGGACAAAGCAACAGGTCCAATAAGGGCTCAAGCATAGCTTGATTAGCGCTGGTTGCTGGTCAACTCCATTCGTTTTAAGATGTATGAAATCAAATAGAGCTGTATGAAGCACTGCACGTATTCAAACACCACTTGAAACACAACCGTTTGTCGGTCGAACTATGCTTCGGCCCTTAAATGTTAGGAAATTCTAGGAATTGACGTAAGCTATCAAAAACTTGTTACAGACTGTACACACATCAAAAAAAGTTTGCGATCACTAGCATAATTATGTATGTGAAGATTCCGAATTCAAAGTCCAACTGAAATCTGATTTATATTTATCTAGATGACTATCAATCTATAGTTATCATGATAATTATCGTTTTGAATCCCGATTAGAAAATTCGGCTTCAAAAAGGCTATATCATTTTTCAAAGTGATCGCAAACTTTTTTTGATGTGTGTATATTCGTTTTTTATATAACTCTTTCCCGTCGAAGGTCTGTGGGCTGAAACTTCTTCAGAAATAAGCCGTACCTTTGTACTTATGATTCTCTATACCTGTTATTTCGTTTATTTAGTTGTTGTTGTGTCTACATAAATAAAGTCACGTAATCCTAAAATTTTTATTTCTACGGTAACTCAACTTAGCGGTACTCCAGAATGTATGTTACCAAACGAAAGCAGACAATCACTACATAGTATAAAACAAAGTCGCTTCCCGCTGTCTGTCTGTCCTTATGTATGCTTAGATCTTTAAAACTACGCAACGGATTTTGATGCGGTTTCTTTTAATAGATAGAATGATTCAAGAGGAAGATTTTAAGCTATAACACGTACCCGTGCGAAGCCGGAGCGGGTCGCTAGTAATGAAGATAAAACTCGAATCAATCAACTTTAAACTCTTTGATCTCAATTATTAAAAAACTTAATAACCAAGTTCAATACCAGAAGGACAATTTAACTAACAAAATTGTTGCCAAACTGCAAACGAATTACAACCGTTAGTCAAAATGTTAAAATACCGTTTTTGTAAACGAAAACTGCCTAAATCAACGGTTCGGCTTCATTTCGGTTACAGATGATCAACGTTTCCAAAGATTCGAAATCAAACATGTCCGCTCATTAACAAGCTATTAACAGACCCCTTTTTAACACACTATGAACATGCAAAGAGGGCAAAATTCCATATCTTTTGTGCTAATTTAACACCTCACATTAACAGAAACTCGACACCAGACTTCGCGAAACTTTTCAAGCACCATAATGGCTTATTATAGTACAGCCAGTTTTATATTTCAATGCTTAATATTTGTAAAATTAACAATATAATTGGGCAGCGAGTCGAGTTTTGCACACAATGCCCACTTTTAGACATCTGGCGTTCAAAAAAGGGCGGATATACGAAACAGGGACTCAATAGAATCGTGTCCCAAAGACTCGAAATAATACTAAACATCTTCCTTAAATCCCCGAAAAAGATTTAGGAAAATCTACTCTGTTAATACGGGGATTAGGTTGATAATTGCTCGTTCAACGGTGGCTGTTAATTCTATTTGGTATGTCATATTCAGTTGCATCTGAACATCCCTTAGAACACGTTCGTTTTGTTTTTTTTTTGGCAGTAAACGACTGTTGTTTGTTATACGATTTCATGACTTGTTTTCGTAGTGTTAAGGTTGGATTTAGTTTGTGTGTAGTCGAAGAATAAGTCGTCACCCTTTGTAGAAATTAGGTGTAGCGTATAATTAGCGATTTTGTGAAAATTGCTAGGTAAACGCACCTAATGTAGGGCTGTCAAGTCGTTACGCGAATTGTTAGCTAAAATATTATTGTTGACAAATACGTGAATTATGGTTGTAAAATTACTACGTACTTGTTTGTATTTATGCTGATTTAATAGTAGATCAACGACAGTGTTCATACTAGCGATGGGCGATTATTACTAAAACTAATCGACTTAGTCGATTGTTCAGTCCAGTCGATAAAAGTCGATAAAAATTGATGTTAGTCGATTATTATCGACTAACGGCGCGCAGCAGGCGACAATCACTGATACGGTTACCGTATCAACTTTAGCTACCAATTTGTATTGAATTGTGGCGCAGCGCACGTATATTAGTACTACTAAATAAGTAATCACTAAAAGGTGGTGCGTGCGCTGCCGCTGCGCCACAATTCAATAGTTAAAAGTCCGTGCGCCACTACTTACATGTACAACTGCAGTTATTATGCGCACACACACACTCACATGCATAGCGGATTGCAGTGTACATTTAGTAGTTCGTCGATTGTTATTCGAATAATTATGGTGAGGAACTACTAAATCGACAATCGTATGCGCAAATGTACAATTTTCGAATCAGTCGATTGTTTTTTTTGCAACAATCACCCATCACTAGTTCATACCAGTTGCCTGTCGGTTCAGGTCCCGCGAAATATTTAATTTAAACTGACTGCGATTATTGCTGTAACTAGTAGCGAACTGAACTTGGCTTGGCGTTCTGCCGTGTATCTAAATATTGTGTTTATGTGTGCTAACAACCAAATACAAGGTTAGTCGGAAAGGGGGTACTAATCCGAAAGGGTGTTAAAGTACACATAATAATGAATAACTTTTGTTCTACAACTTTCTCCAAACGTCAATAGTTTAAGAGAAATAGCTGTTCAAAGATTAAATAAAAAAAAAGAACATTCAGACGAATTGAGAACCTCCTCCTTTTTGAAGTCGGTTAAAAATACGCTAAAATCTATGTATTGTAAGCTATGATCAGCTAGCTGTGTTTAGATTTTAGGTCATATTTAGAGACACGGATTAGAAGCTCCATTTTATGAATTCGTAATTAATGCGGGGATGAAGTATATTACAAAAAACTAAAATAAAAACCACTTCAATGAAAATAAAAAAATGTCAAATTTTGAAGTTTAAACACTTGCTTTCAAACAGTCATCAGTGATACTTTAAGTGGCCCGCGGATTAGTACCCCCTTTCCGACTAACCTTGTATACAACGTGTTTGTTTTGATATCCCATAACTCTAGGGTTATATTATTTAAGTAAAAAGAACACAAAATCTCCTAGAATAGGTGGTCCAAAAATGCATAGTTTCGAAGATATAATCAATCATAATTAAATTATAGGTATCTAAGTTTCATTGATAAATAAGAGTAATTCATTTTTATTCAAACCAATCATTCATACTTAAAGCTAAGAAAATGCGACGTGGTCATATATCACGTAAGGGTAATCGTGACTTCGTCGAATTATTTTGTATGAAAAATGAAAACAAAAAAAAAAGATGATTGAAGAATAATTCATATGCCAGTTGGTTCTTTGATATGGTCTCAATCATACCCTAGAGTTATGGGATATCAAAAAAAACACCTTGTGGCGGCATCTATCTCGCCACATGCGAACTAGCGAACTATCCTACATCGCGCAATCAAGATTTAACACGCAGATAGTATATATACAACCTCCCAACATCAACCGTTGGGCAGTAGCCCGCCAGGCACAAGACTCCGCCTGTTTGGAGGATCCTCCCTTTGGTTGGAGGAACACCACACCAAGTTTCTCCACACCTTGTATTATTAAATTTTAACGACAACTTGACTATGATTTGCAAAGTTAAGCTGCTCTAGTCATGGTCTGTGGATGAGTAACCGTTCGTTACACTTCAAGACCTTTCCGTGCCTCGGAGACCACGTTAAACCGTCGGTCCTGGTGTCATACGAATAATTATGACAGTCGTTACGAGTAATCAGAAGCCCGAAAGTCTGGCAACCGGTCTAACCTTAGGATATCGGCATTGTCCCAGTAACTGGGTTTCGGAGATCTGATGGCAGTCGCTCCATCTAAAATACTGGTATTCAGCCGCATCTGGTTACACTGGAAGCTGGGGGCCTACTCCCTAAGTCCGTCAACGAAGTTAGTAGCCCATCCGAAAGTAGCCCGAAACGTAGGAGTGAACAAAACAAGTGTCAAGTTCAACTTTTTGGACGGGCAAAAACACATCGGTAGTAGGGACAACTGTCAAATCGTGTTGACATTCATTCTTAGTTCAGGCCCCGAAATAATCGTATGTCCATATAGTAGGAGTAGGAAACGCTCGTAACTAAGGCCGAAACCACGCACTTCGTGCTTAGGGAGTAGATCTCCTGACCCCAGCATAGGAAAAGGCTAAACAGATGCATAATTTGGCTTCGAGTACTATATAATTATATATCCTTTATTTCAGGCAACTTGGCCCATAGAAAACGAATACATAAATAATAAAAACAATATAACTATAAACTAATACATAATATATAAAACTACTGTACACGAAGTGACGGCGTCGTGTTGCGCTGCGTGGTGTCGCGTAGCCTTCCGCGAAATCGACGATAGATGACACCCTTCGGCCAAAACCCTTCTTTAAGGAAGGTCTCAATATGATGAGTCGGAACTCGCACTACAAACGACGTGTTGTGGCGCGACTCCAACTTCTCGACCCTCAAAGTCCAGTTTGTTTTCACCCGAACATACTCCACGATCTCCTGAACCTTCGTGGAGTGATTTAGTCTGGACACGTACAGCAGCGTCGTCTGCTACTATGAAACTGCATATTTGAAATTACGCTTATTAGCTTGCTAAGAATGATGTGTCTCAGTAATGTTGTATTAGAAAGGGCACACCTGGCGGAAACTAGTGAAAGTGGTCATAATATGACTGCCAACAATTTAACCATTCAGGATGCTCACTACCTCACGCCGGGTCTAGGAGAAAGTGATGTTAAAGACAAAACCTACGCAAAAACTCTATGTTTAAAACCTTATCCTTGCTTATCACACTAATATCACAGTGTACCTACTTACTACATACAGTGGGTCAACGCCCATACATTTGACAGGTCCTATGAAATGTCAAAATTATGTAGGGGCGGAGGTTATGTCCCAAGTATGCAGTATGGCTACTCAGGACATAACCTCCACTCCTTCACCCCGCAACCCCCCGCACGATTGCTCTGCGACAATGTTCTACGTTGACCGACTGTAAGGAGTAAGATATAGGTAGACTGTGCTAATATTATAAAGGCGAAAGTTTGTGAGTGCGTGTGTTTGTATGTTTGTTACTTCTTCACGCTCAAACGGCTGGACCAATTTTGATACATTTTGGTATGGAGGTAGCTGACATCCTGGATTAACACATAGCCTACTTTTTATCCCGAAAAAAGCGGGTAACGCCGCGTGGTGCAGCTAGTATTATAAAAGCGAAAGTACCTCTGTCTGTTACCTAATTACGACTAAACTACTGAACCGATTTTGCTGAAACTTGGCACAGAGATAGTCTGGAAGCCGAAGAAGTAAATAGGCTACTTTGATTCCAAAAAACGCGGAATACGCGATAAACTACATCAACGTGGGCTAAGCCGCAGGCGAACTCTAGTCTCTCCATATTTTTGAGAAACTAGCTGACTCGACAATCGCTGTCCTGTCCAAATTTCAAATCTTGTTAAAATATTTTTCTTTTCAACAAAACCCAGTTTGTATTAAAACGACAATTGAAAAAAAAAACCAAATCTGTCTAGCCGTTCTCAAGTGATGCGCTTACAAACGAATAGCATTTAATTTTAATTTAAATAAAAAGGTAATAAAAATTAAAAGTCGTTGCTTCATGCTTTGTCTAGTGAAAACGTTTATTAGTTTTTATTTAAATTAAGAAATGCTGCTGTAACAAAACATATTGCAAGCACCGTTTACAACCTATTTAGTTAAATTATCTCTAGCTAATTTAATGTGACTTCAACGATTCTTTTTTCAAAAGATAGGTTTTTATATGCTCTAGTGAAATGGTTAATAATAATCCTGTATTAGAAAGGCAGACGCCATTTTCTTCCGGCAATAGAAGTTATCTAGTCCACTTAACACCCCTTCCCATAGTCCAGATATTTTTCACCACATTTTACAATAGTCTTGCACCCACCTGGGACGGTCCATGACTGTACTCCAATAGTGCAGCCGTGGATAGTCCTCGGTTGGTGCCCCACCCCATTTTAGATTAAAGTTCTCAAAGGGGCCTCTGCGCGTTGGACCTGTGTCCCCGTGTATGCCATCTAAAGGACCGGACATCTTCCGCACGGAAGATGAGCCGTGATTTCCAAAGAGATACTGTATTACAATAATAGATAAAAAAAATGGCAGCAAAAACTAAGATCGCTCGCAGTACTCGGGCCGTTTGGATGTGTCATTTTCCAAATTGATAATGTTTTTGGTTCGGTCTCGTCCTTAAACTATCGGTATTTATTCTTCGGCCGTTTGTTCTTTTTGAAATTGGACCTCTACTCCACATATTTTCTAGTAAATAAAGAAAAAAAAATGTACTGTACTTTCGTGAGACACATTATTATTTATGATTAGTTACGTTTTACTCACGTGCATTCGACTCGCGACGTCACCGCGTGTTCAGCTCATGATTAAGGGCTCCGTTTGGATTCGAAGCAAGTCGGGCAATCCCGGAAAATGCACGTGAGTAAACCGTAAATAAACATAAAGAAAAATTACCCAAAATTATTTCTGCCAGCCCTTACATTACAAGTAGGCGAGGTAACAAACTAAGCGTGTTAGCGTCACGCCCAACAATTTTGTGCTATTAAACTATTTACTGAGTAAAAACTAGGGCCGTCATTGTACTCGACTTGTTAGAAAATGATGAATGGTAAAAATGTGACTTTTCATACAATTTGTATCACGCTGAGCTCTGACGGGTTAAGTATGAGTAGAGTTGAAGTTACAATTACGGTCATATTAATGACTCATATAACTTCCAGACTAATACTTTGTTGTTTAGCATAAAAATTGTGACTTTTACTTCGTTTTTCCACGGCAAACGACACGACAAAATGTGGTGACGTCTTTGAACCGTTTAATATAACAGTAATATCGTGCCGTTTCTTGAGTAAACGGTTCTTAGAAAAAACAGCTGTTCTGTAAAAAATAATCAATGTTGTTGAACAAATACAGGGTGTTAACGAATTCGTGTAATTCCTTCAAACCACGTGATCTACTGGTGACACAGATTAACCCTAAATGGGAATTTTTGAAAATCAATTGAAAAAAAATCTAAAAAAAAAAACTTGATTTTCTATTTCTGAGTCATTTTAGACCCTTGAGTTATCTGACTGCAAAGAGCGATATCGCGTTAGTCGTGTCTGCCAGCCGTGTCGCCGTGCTTTCATTAATTTATGCGTGGCATCGAAATGTTGACACAAATAAAACTTTTTTTTTGCAAAAAAATAAATTCTTATTTTTTTACTGAATCCTTATTAGGTGGTTTAGATACGATCGGTAACAAAGCCGCATGAAAAAGTAATAATTTTATTTTTTTATTTTTAATCAAGCTAAATCCCGTGCGGGGCCTGTCTACATCAGTAGTAGATCACATGGTTTGAAGGAATTACACGAATTCGTTAACACCGTGTATAATAATAATATTTTTATTTACATAAAACAGTCACAATTATTACGGAGTCCCTGACTTCTGAGCCCCTAGCATGAGTTTTTAGCAAAATCGAGTAGTTATCGTAACGTTTTTACCAGACGCAAACGAAGTCGATACTATAGTAAAGTATTTCGGCAGCATGAGTTCATAAAAACGTCTTACGTTAGCTCGTTACTATTACTACTCGATAGTTCTACTATAGTTAATATAGGCCGAGAATCCACTAGCGAATGGAATGGTTTGGAGTGAATGGTGCGTTCCGAACCCAAATAAAAAAAAAGTAAAGTTTAGTAAAATGTTAAAATATTAATATTTTGTATTACATGGGACCTAAACATAACGGCGAAACGTGGGTGTATACTATACACCTCTGCCAACCCTTCGGGGAATAAGGCGTGAAGTTATGTTATTAATATTTTGTCGGATTTTGACAATTTTTGTCGTTTGATTTCGATCTTTCGAACGGTCCCGTCAGTGACGTTTATGTTTGACCTTGGTTGTGGAAAAATGTAAATAAACAATATTAATTCGATCAAATCTTTAGTTGTGTTATTGTGTTCGTTTTATTACAAAAACCTCGACAAGCACGAGTTATACCCAATTCCTCCTAATGGTGGAATGTATGGAAAAGTAAGTACATCACGTTATTCACCCATATTTCACATAAACCCATACTATTTATAAATCCCACATTTATCAGAGAGACGAGCCTATTAATTGAAAAGTAAGTTCCTCAATATAGATTCATGCTAGAATTCATTTACCTCAACATAGGTAGTGCGTCAAATGAAGTCAAGAATTATTTTCAAGTATCAATTTTATGATTTCAAGAATTATTACCTATTCAATAATAGATATATAGAAATACTTTATTGTACATTGATAGGAAGAAAATAAGGAAACAACAAACACAATTAATCATTACTAGTAATAGGAATATAGAAAATAAATGTTAATTCAAAACCAGGCTTACATAGTCACTACAATAGGTGTTTTTTTTTAGAAATGGAGACTTTTCAATACTCTCTTCGGGCCCCGAGGACGCCAATGGTGCAGTGAATGTTGGAAGGAGCTCACTACCATATTAAACAGTGAAGGAGAGGGCAAGACAGCATCGGAAGATAAGTGAAGGAAAGTGAGTACCTACGTGATGACAACAATATTATTCTGATAGCACCCGGGACCGATAGCTTAACATGCTCTCCGATGCACGGAAGGGTCTCAATGTGTAATCAATGGTCACCCAACCACACCCAGCCACGGACTGACTGTGGCAAGCGCAGCTTAATCTTGCAAATCATAATTATGATCCACACGGTTGTTAATTAGCCACGAGCCCCTCCCTTACACCATTTAAACTACTTAGTCCTTAAATTTGGCAGTTAGGTTCCTTAAAGGGTGTAGGCATCCAATAAGAAAGCATTCAATAAAAACCCACCCCTAAGAGGATGAAATGGGGGTTGGTAGGTTGTATGTGAATGAAGTCACAGAAAACAGTAAATAAATAAATGATTAAATCTGCCCTATGCACCACATTCTTAGTTTTTATTATTATGTAACAATATAAATTTCTATGTGACAGGTTGCGACAGGAGCTGCAGCATCTGCTTATGGTGACATGGCCGTGGCGGCAATCACAGACACTCATATAATTGGTATCCACCTATCCAGAATAATATTAAAAAATAACCTAGATTCAATATGATCAATGTCTACTCTTCTCTACTGCATTGCTCAAATCAGGCATCATCTTTGTTACATTTAATTTCACAATCTTTTAAATTGGACTTAGGTAATATACAACTTCTTTTGCCAACAGGTGATGAAGAGTGGAACGTTCCCCGTACTAGTTTTACAGAACAACAGCACCACCTAGAGATGGTACACTCAGTCATACGTCGCCTAGGCCAACCACCAGCCAGGTCAATCGTTCACAACGAATGCAGCAGCAAAAAAGAAAGAAGCAAATGAAGAGTGTAGGAGAGATTTTTGTAAGAATGGAGAATAATGCCAGGGAAAACAATAGAGAGTGTGACAGGCCTAAAATGGAGAGAGAGAAGATTCATAATAATTAAGATTAGTCACCTCTGCTTGGCCCTTAGGGGAATACAGGTGTTGTGTGTTAAATAAAAATATTTTTTCAATCAAAACAGTTTTTTTATTTTGTACTATCTTATTTACAACATAATTCAAATAAAAGTTTTTTATTTCGAATAGGCAGTACTTGCACTTGGAAAACGTTTCGACAGTTTAGTTGCATGGTTCCAAAAAGTAGGTCCTATGGAGAAGAGCTGACAAGAAACTCCATGGATAGTCTTTTAAAATAATTTCATGTATAATCGGGTATTGTTACAATGTAGGTAGTGCTTAAAACTATGTAAAAACAATGTAGGTTAGTGTAATGTAAAAAATATAGTAACAATAATTTACATTGTCAGTACATTAAATATTTTTCAAAAAACAATATTAAGTACTATCTTATCAAGGAGATTTTGGAGGATTTGATTTTTTTCTGTTATTTATAGATTTACATCTGTATTCAACAGAAAAAAATCAAATCCTTATCCTACTAATAAGTAAGGCCCTTAGCACTCAACATCTTATTAGGTCATCAGATGCTGGTGGCATCTTGCTGTGTAGAAGAAGAGGCTTCGGGTGTTTCCATCACTAAATCATTTGGGTCATATCCATCTGGGTCAGGAATTGCAAATTGAAGATCTAGGTTGTGTAACATACAACAAGAGAAGTATAATTGGCTTCAGGGCTTCCTTCAATTGCATTCAGGATAGGTGTCATCATCCAAGGTCTTTGTGGGTACCCAGAATCACCTGTAACAAATAAGCCTTATTTAATCTAGTTTCCAGTGAAATTACAATATTTCAGTAAATGTACACAATATTAAATATTACACACCTAATAACCACACTTGCTCATTGTTATTATTATATATTACTGCAATTGCTGCATGTATGTGTTGACCTGGCTATTTTCCCAAATAAAAGTGTTGTGCGTTGCTCCACCATATTTTGGGATTGACATTTAGGATTTTGCAATCACTATCACAAACCTGTTGGAAAATATACATATATTTTAAATCTTAATTATTGTGGATAGTACAGTCAACAACAATATTTGAAAGTTTATAAACTTACAACTTGCACATTCAGGGAATGAAAATGCTTTTGACAGTAAAAAAGATGTTCCACTTCCTTTTTTGGCCTGAATATGTGGATATGGGATCCATCTATGCAGCCACAGACACTGGAATTCCAAAGTTTCTAAAAAATCTGAAAAATTCAATCAATTTACATATTATGTACTACAAGTGCAGCCTACCTACTATATTGAAATTAAATAATTTTAATATTGTGGCAATGACAATACCTTTGTCTTCAAATTGCTTATCTAGACTTATCCTAAGGTCTACTATGCTAATTATATGCCCCAAAACATATTTACAATAATAAAATATGTTCTATTTTTATCATGGTTTGTTTACCTTTTTTAATCCCTGTAACCTTGTAAACTATTATGGTTACATTCATCCCGTCTTCACAGAGGGTTAGTATGGTTCGTAGTTTAACTGATGCATACCATGATATCAATCTTAACCTTCCCAGAGCCGAAGTTATCACCTCCAAAGTGCGAGGAGGAAACTTAACATTTAAATTTATATTTACTTTGTTATCTACATATTTTGTTGCTTATCATGGTATGTACCTATCGTGATTTACATTGTGGCTTATTATATATCTGTCAAGGAGTCTAATTAACAAGTCATCTAACTATTAATCAAGTAATTAACACCTAAATAACTACTATTTCCATATAAATTACACATAAAAAATACTTATAACCAAGGTAACCTAAACGAAAGGACCCATTCTTATCAGCCAATACCTAAACTGGATATTAACATTATTCTATTTACAAATGAGGTTGAATGTAGGCTGCTAAGTTATTAGTGTTACTGCCTTTACCTGATTCATTTATTATGCTGTTGTGCACACTTTGCTTTATTAAGTCTCTATCTGCCCTTGAAGTAGGAAACTTAATAAAGTGTTAGCCACTGCTGGGTGGTGGGCTTCAGTAACTTCAGAAACATCTTTACTGACGGTAGTTTGCCCCAAGTTCTTGCCCATACCAACTATGCGTTGGTATGAACCCGTGGCATAAAATAAAGCACTTATCACCTGAAAATCGTAAACATATATTGGTATATTGCAATAACTATATCGCAGTTTTAATAAATATAATTTGGTAGTACCTTATGCTCCAAAGTTATCCTTTGGGACGACTTGAGACCACTTTTGCAACGTAGTTCGTTGCAAAGGAATTTAAAAGCTTGTTTGCTTAGACTGTATCTGTTTTTAAACTCCCTCTCATTAATGTCTAATGGATCCGTCATATTACGAACACGAATCCGTTGTTCAATCAAGCTGTAATAAGAAGAAAAGAAAGAGTTACATACAATAAGTTACAAAAATAGTTTACAAAAAGAAATTATTGCTTGTGTTTGTAAACATAAAATAAGTTGTACCAACCTCACTTCACGTCTTCTTTTCTTGTTCTAGCTTAATTAAACGGAAGGCAAAATAGTAATAGCCGGTGTGTCTTCCTCTTTGTGCCATTATTTATCATTTTAGGACAATAACACTGGTAAATGGTGGTAAATACTTTTGTAGGTTAGCTTTCTCACTAAGAAAAAGTCAGTGAGACGGTTTCCGTATTCGTGTCGACCGAAACTCGAAACGTAATGTCAAAATGAAAACTCATGCTACCGATTCTCATACATTTAGCGCATTTACGTCAATTTACGTTACCGCAACTATTCGAAGTCGATACGAAAGCGGTTGTCAAAAACTTGTGCTATGGAGTGTTTAGTTCCAAATACGCACACGTGGCGCTAGTAAAATTGGCATACAAAATTTGTCGCAAACGAAACGATAACGTTAACTACACGATTTTGCAAAAACTCATGCTAGGGGCTCTGAGCTAGGTTCAAAGACCTGTATTACAGAAATCAGTGTCCTCTCTCATATTTTAAAGACACAATTAATTCTATGTAAATAAATGCAGAAGTGTGGAAGTGTCATTGTGTAGCTGTCATGTCTCACCGTGGTTGTGTGTGTATATGTGTATGTGTATGTGTATGTATGTATGTGTATGTATGTATGTGTGTGTGTGTGTGTACATGTGTGTTTGTGTGTGTATGCATGTGTATGTATGTATATTGGTGTGGTTGGGTGAGTGTACGTATATGTGTGTTTGCATGCGTATTGTAACAAAATGTATGAAATAGCAGTTTTTTTTCACGAGTTGTTGAACATATTTTTAGGTTTTCGGATGTAAAGTGACTATTCAATCATGCTGAATATGACGCTCGGAATCGTCACCATGAAATCGTGTCGTAAAAAAATAGTTTTTTTTAAACACTAAACTTATCCTCTGCTGTCCCAAATGTCAAATTGCTCACTGAATGGTATACACATCTGTCACATTAAACTTTTCTATGTGCGAACCCTACACATTAAGGCCGCAGTCGCACTGGTCAAGCAAAAGCAATGCGAGTACAACACACAAAAAAATCTTTTCAGAACGGCCATATTTAAAATGTGACATACGATATTTTTACTCGTCGCCATCATCTTGCTTTTATATTAATACTTCCTGTTGCCCGCGGTTTTACTCTACTATTTTATGTACCCGGATAGAAAGTATCTTATGTGTTAGTCTAGGTCAGGGATCCACAGACTTATTAGGACTAGGGGCCACTCGGGCAGACTATGAGGTAAAGGCGGGCCATCACTTTTAAAAATAATCAAAAAAGATGAAACAACGTTTTCATAAAAAATATATCGTAGTGTAATTTGTAAAAATTTAAAACGTTTTATTTAGAAACTTAAGTTGGCCCCTATTGTGAAAATATTGCAGTATTTTCATACAAACGCTTAAAAGAGTTTAATTACTTGTCGGGCCGCATGTATTTTGACGAGGCCGCATGTTGCCCACGGGCCGCGTTCTGTTCATCCCTGATCTAGGTTGTGGTCTACATGTGTGCCAAATTTCATCTAAGTAAATCTATACAGCCGTTTATGCGTGATTGAGTAACAAACATTCATCCATCCATCTCCACAAACTTCCAGATTTATAATACATACATAAATTCACGCATTCACGCCTTATTCCCATGGGGACAGGCAGAAACTGTAGAACGCGACATGCTATGATCCTTACATACTCCTATCGCTTCGTCCACGTTCATACATCTCTTCATACACGCACGCCGGTTGAGAGTACTGCGCGCCTGTTCTTTTTGAAGAACATCACCAATTCTTCTTCTTCTATCGTGTCGGCACGAGCTATATAAGAATAGCTCATACCGTGATGAAAAGATTAGCCAGTCAGCAAAATGGTAGCGAGGCTGACTGCCCAGGGTGCGCCGAACGTACTGAAGTATCGTCACTCGTGGAGGCTCTTTTCATGCACTCCCAATAACATTTTATTACATCACCAATTACATCGATGTATGTATCGTCCTTCTAGGACATCCTCTACTGGCGTTCCCCCTGACATCCGCCTAATAAATTCCTTTTGTTAATTGCCATTAATTCATTCTCTCATCATGACCAAACAGCTAAGCATACTCCTTTAAATTTTTGAAACTACATCATCTTTTGAACCGCAACTTTATCTTATCACATCATTCCTCAATCTTACACTCAAAGTTACACCGCTCAAACTTCGCACATTTATAATATTAATAGCTTATTATGTATAGTCTGCGTGCAAGTGCTAGTCACCACCTGAAGTATGAGAGCGGCAGGGGGGGGGGGGGGGGGGGGGGGATTTGAGACAATAGGCGCGCTCTGTCAGTTTGCTGTCTTGTCTATAAAATCCTTAGTCCGATTTTGATGTTGACTGACCAATTAGGCCTCTTTTTCGTTTCAAAGTCAAAAGGATGTAAGTAATTATACTCCCTTTTACATCTAAATTGGTTCTTTGTTATGTCATTCATCAGTCAATTCCTACAGATCACATAATTTGTGATACACGGTTCAAAATAAAACAAGCTTTATTTTTACTTTGCTTTGATCAACCATGTTTTTATTTTTTGGCTGCATGTCCTCTCTATTATAAATCAAAAGATAGAAAGGTTAAAGAACTACGTTGAAAATAACATTATTATGTT
The DNA here is from genome assembly GCA_905220435.1 of Amphipyra tragopoginis. Taxonomy (NCBI): domain Eukaryota; kingdom Metazoa; phylum Arthropoda; class Insecta; order Lepidoptera; family Noctuidae; genus Amphipyra; species Amphipyra tragopoginis. The sequence goes on from HG992017.1 coordinate 5,963,619, forward strand.
CACACGTTCTTTTGAAGTATATTTTGTAAATTTTGACTTTGTATTATAGTTTTAAAATAAACATGCGATGTCAAAGTTCCCACACAAACTTTTGCAACTTGATACTATACAAATAAAGAAATTATAGCCCATTTAATATTCTAGAGGTGTCAAAAAGATTCGAATTTGCAATTGTAAAGATTCGAAGCCATAGTTTTCGAGTGGTATTGTTTAAATTTATTACAATTGTATGTTAATGTATTCGTTTACAAATTACCACAAAAGGATCAGATGGGAACACCTATAACTTCATGAATGAGTTGACAATAAAGTTTGTTGAGCTCTGCGCGATGATATTTTGAATTTTATTTAAATTCATCAACGCTTTTGTATAGGGATTCGTCCTGCCTGTACCAGATTATTTTAGAAATTAAAATAGCTTATTTGGTATATAAAATATCCTCTTTGGAATACAAAATAACCATAATATTATAATTAAAAAAATGGAAAACAGACTGCTTAAAAAATCCCAAGTGATTAAAAAATTAAACTAAACATTCTAGGGACATTTTTTTGGAAATCATTATTTATGGGCTGTATCAGAAATTCAGATACCTACATTCAGATTTTTGCATAATTTTATTTCCGTCCAACGCGACTTATTATTATTATCTTATACAGATATATATATATTGTATCTGATTGTTTCCCAAACAAAATAAAATTATCGACAAAAAAACTCGTAGCCCATCTTTACAAAACTGTTTTGTAGAAAATATATTTTAAATATAAAATAACTTGTGTCTTTTGTCTATCATTACCATTGTCTGGGGAATTTATAAACTGTGAGCTCTGTATCTATTACGAATTTCTTTGAAACTATTACAATAAAAGGTAAAAATAAATAATCATTATTATTGTTTCTCTATTATTTCTTATTGAAAAGAATGGTATCGGCATTCTATCGTGAAACAAAGAAAAATATTTGCGGCGAATTTGCAAGATGTTTTTCTGTTAAATTGTGTAATAAGCATCAACTAACATTATTTTATTATCAAATGGCTGAACTTTACTAAAGTTATTTTCAAAATCAATTAAACTTTTATCAAAGTAATAATTAAACTCAAAAGCAAATTGCCTATAACAGTAAAACCTTTCGTTGAAACACTTTTAACATAAAATCGAACGATTAGTACCGCGATAGTTAATTTCGATTTTACTATAACCATATTATTGAAACTCGAATTACAACTATGTAAAACACATCAAATTTCGATAGAACATAAGAAATAAACATTTATGGCTTTGATAAAACCTATTGAAAATCCACACGACCATTTATCTATATTTGGACCATAAAAATAAAATTATATAATGACGTCAACGGCCATAAGCTCATAACACTCAAATGACGCCACAAAAAAAAAATGTTCCTATTTCAAAACAAACAAATGAATTTTGTAAATTTCTTCCCGAATGAAAAAAGAATTTGGTATAAAACTTTTGTGACCCGACAAATGGTAAAAAAGATGGTAATAAAATGGTAACGGATGGTAATGGGCTAGATAGTGGGCCGATTCGACCGCCCCCCACCGCTCGCTACGGGTTAATAGCACAGCCCATCAACTTCATGTGTATCTCAGCGTGATAAAGTATTTGTTTATGAATAATTCTATTAATGTTTATTGTAAAGTATGGGCTAAGCTGGTAGTTACTAACGGGACATTATTGATTAAAATTTTAAATGCATTGTAGATTTGTTTGGGAACCGTATAAATGTCGGTTTTATGCTGATCTGTCGGAAAAATGTCGGATGCGTCAGCTGCTTACTTTTTTTAAGGGAATCGATTCTCGAACATGATCGTAAGCGACTGAGTATCGATTTCTTCTATAGAACCACGCGGTGATAACATAAATCGATACAACCTGCTTTTTTCGTTTTCAAAAGTCGAATACAGAAATATATAAACAAAATTATGCCGTTTTATTGAATACAAAAATATTTTCTAGAACTTTCCGAGAATAATCCTAAGAGGAATTCCGTATTCAATATTCCCAAGTATTGTTAGTAGGAATACGTAAACTCGGGGTCTTGTACTAAGCGAGGTATTTCGATTTCTAAATTCGGGTACTAGGCTACCCCACAGTTAGGAAGATGGAATTTGCACGCAACACCGAGTTAGACACAAAGCATGCATGGGTGGTCGTAACGACCGGACACGGCGCCTGAGGGTTAGTTAAGGTTAGTTTCCATAATGCTAACGTTTGACCGAAATTGAGGTAAATTCTCGTATTCCCTTTGAGCTTTCTTAGTGTCTGCAAAAAAGAAAAAGGGTATCCAGTGTTTTTTTTTTACCCATTTAGGTAAATTAAGAACACCTTTTTTCTTATTTTTTTATATATACAGATAATTGCGTTTACCTATATTAGTTCATCATCTGCCTAGCCTTTTCCCAACTATGTTGGGGTCGGCTTCCAGTCGAACCGGATGCAGCTGAATATCAGTATTTTACATGGAGCGACTGCCTATCAGACCTCCACAACCCAGTAACTGGGTAATACGATACTCTTGGTAAGACTGGTTGTCAGACTTTCTGGCTTCTGACCAACAGTAACGACTGTCAAAGATCTGCAAATGACAGCCGGGACCAACGGCTTTACGTGCTTTCCGAGGCACGGAGGAAACTCGCTATGGTAGATGGTCACCCATCCACAGACCAATCTCGGCAAGCGTGGCTTAACCCGGAAGATCGGTCTATGCGGCTGTAATTATTTAGCCACGAGCTCCTCGTTTACCTATATTAGTTATTATACTTAATTAAATGCTTTTTGCATTAAAACTCGTAATTCTAATTAAATAGTGGAAAGTAGAGATGTTGGAAAATGAAAGCTGAAGAGAAGGCATTAAGATCGGCATTTGTTTAAAACATTTGAAATAAAATGTTGTATTCTTAGGTTACCCTATACCTAACTTTAGTCCTTAACTGACCCTAGGTATTTTAGTGCTAAGCAGATAGTCAATATTATTTTTATATTAATGTACAGATATCTACTAAAACTTTATATTTCTTTGTTTTCAGGTAAGCCGGTTTTATTGGATCATAAGCTACTCAAGAAGCAATTAATGTGAGTTTTATGGAGATTATAAAAGTGGTAATTACAGATTTTATTATTAGAGTTGATTTTAAGACTATCATTAAACATAAAGAATTAAAATATGAATGTGTACTTAAATTTTCTGAAACGGTTAGGTGCTGATAATCAAAATGGTATTTAAAGAGCCTTCAAAATAGTTATAAGCATCATCTAAAATAATTATTCCGTCGATATTTTTCGCTCGAATTATTTCTTTGTTCGTGTCTTCAATTACAGTTCTTAGGACAGACGACAGCTCCGTTTACTGAAGTTATTAAACTTAAATAAATTGGGTTCCGAATAACTATGACAGTCACTACGCAGAAGTCCGAGAGTTTGTCAACGGGTCTAACGGTTTTTGAAAGGATGATGAACTATGTAAAATCTTTTATCAAGTGATAGGGTGAGGCCTGTCCACATCTCCACGTTACGACGTCATCAACGTGATGCAAATTTACGTTATCGTATCGTAAAATGCACGTCAGGATCATTGTTAGATTTATCGTTGACCATGTAGATCCTGAATTTTAATAAGAGAAACAGCAAGATACGGTTTTAAAGCATCGAAGCACATAGACGAGGACTAACTCGCGGGCGTGGAGAGCGCGGGCGGAGCGCATATACGTGTACGCTTGCGGCTAGAGGAGGAACGTGTTACGATACGGTAACGTAAATTCGCACGTTACGTCAACGCACCGTGTCGCGTTACGTCACCGTTCCACGTTGACGACGTCGTGACGTGGAGGTGTAAACAGGCCCATAGGTTGTTAGTATTTTGGTCAACCAATTACAGCAGTTGTTGGAGGATCTCGTGGCTAATTAAAAACCGCGCTGATCATACGATTAGGTTAAGCTGCGCATGCCGCGTTCAGTCCGTGAATGGGTGACCGTGCGTTACACATCGAGATGTCTTGGAGAGCATGTTAAGCCGTCGGTCAGTAGTCAGAAGCCCAAAAGTGTAACAACCGGTCTAACCTTAGGATATCAGCATTGCCTAGTAACTGGGTTGTGGTGGTTTGATGGCAGTCGCTCCGTGTAAAATCTCGGTACTCAGCCGGATCTAGTTGGACTGGAAGTTGACCTCAATGTTTTTGGGAAAAAAACATGAGATTTCACAACAAATTAAATTGACCTTTCAAAAGACAGTTAGTGTTGGTATTTCTCCAGTGCATGGATTTTAAAAGTCAGATAGCAGTCGCTCCTTTGAAATACTGATTTAAATCTCAGCATCTGGGTAGGTACTAAAAGTCGCCAACAACATAGTAACGCAAAGATTTTCTTGATGGTAAAAGAAAGAAAAAAAGAATCGTTTATTCAAAGTGGACGAAAAAAAATTAGCACTTTGAACATCAACTACAAAAGTCAGCGTCCAAATTCGCCCACAATTCACCTTTAACTAGGAAGAAGAACCATCAAAATCTTTTACAAAAGGTCAATAAACTTTACCCTTTCTAGTCATAATTTACTTTTACCCAATATTCTATAAACGAATTACAAAAGAAAAGCTTCTAGCGTTGATTTAAAAATAAATTAACAGAGACATTTTATCGTCTTGTTTTGGCAAAAGCATTGAAAACAAACATTTGTAATACACCAAGTTAATTTTTATGTTGATGAGGTCATAAAGAAAATACTGCTCATCTGCTTGTCTTGGCACAGTTTATGAGGGAAATGGGTTCTGGAAGAATAACTTTAGTTGTCACTAGAGATTATGTTTTGAATGAGAGTAATTAAAGTCAGTTTGAGGTTGAAAAAAGGTAAACATTTGTTTAGTACATCTTTAACCCTTTTTTTTTCGTGGCAAAATCCTCATGGATGCCCTTCGCCCGGGGAAGGCAAAGGGGTATGCCGGACTCTTACCGGCTAAAAACCCACGGTGTTCCTTCTCCTGACCCTGAAGGATGGGGCAGAGGTGTATAGTACAACCTCATTTCGCCGTTATGTTCAAGTCCCAAGTAATTCGGGGCGAGCCTATTGCCATCAACCAGGCACAAAATTAAATCCCGACTCCGCCCGACAGCCGACTCCGGGCTGCTGCTAAAAAAACTCTGATATTCTAATATTTTAAGTGGTTTATTTGTAAGAATAAGCCCCTTTTCACAGCTCACCATGTTCCTCTTAAGATCGGTGTGAACAATGGTCGAAATGGAATATTTATCATCGCAGATACTCCATCTCCCATGGGTGTCGTAAAAGGCGACTAAGGGATTCACTAGAGGATGGGCGGCAGCGTTCTCTGAGCACTTTAACAACTATACTGCGATCGCAACCCGCCTGCCAAGCGTGGCAATTATGGCAAACTCCTCTCAACATGGCTTGGGGGAGGCCTATGTCCAACAGTGGACGTCTTTCGGCTGAATGATGATGATGATCATCGCCGTATGATTTAACTAGCACACTGTCTACCCATCCTTTATATTAATGACACGACCTGCCCAGTCCTTCGGGTATTACAGGCGTGATGTTATTAATAAAATACCACTTATAACATTTTCCACAGAACAAAGACAGTTTTTTTTCTGAGAAAATTTACCAAGTATGCCATACCCCAGTATAACAAAGCTGAGCTAATCCAGACTTGCAAAGACCGCTAGAATGTACGTACCAGCGTACCAGCATACCAGCGTAGACCGGACGCGATGAAGCGTGAACTATTGAACCCCGAGGAACGACAGACACGCGACGATTCGACGGAGTAGCGGAGAAAGAACAGAAGTTCAAGTGCGGTAGATGGTTTAAGTTTGTGGTGCAACAGTTGCGTGAGAGTGACGACTGCTAGAATTTTAAAACCGAACCCGGTGAAGTACTTCGTAAAACGATAGATACGCGATTATCAACGGAGTAATCAATTAAGGAACATTAGTAAAACTGCGGTAAATTATTTGAGTGTGTGGCGAGGCTGTAGCGTGTCAGTCGCATGACTATGGCGAAGCTAGAATGGTATACAGGGTGTTAATGAATTCGTGTAATTCCTTCAAACCACATGATCTATAAATGGCACAGATTAACCCCGCATGGGATTTAGATTGATTAAAAATAAAAATAACTTTTTTTTCCCCTAATTTTGTTTTTAAGTGATAGTAAATTTCGATGCCTTGCACAAATTAATGAAGGCATGGCGACACAGATGACGGGCACGACTAGCACGATATCGCTCCACGCAGTTAATTAACTCGGGACGCTAAAATTACTCAGATACAGAATACCATGTTTAATTTTTTGAAAATGTTTTTCTGTTTTTTTTCTGAAAAAACCTATGCAGAGTCAATCAGTGTCACCAGTAGATCACGCGGTTTAAAGGAATTACACGAATTCGTTAACACCCTGTATACTGACATAACAACCGATATTTTTTTGTAGCGCGTCTTCAATTTTCAAACATTAAAAAAAACGGTAAATTGTCATGATGCTTTTAACTCTGTTTACAAGAACTATTCTCATAGACATTTTGAGAAAGTATTTTATTCAGTACTAGCTTCTGCCCGCGACTTCGTACGCGGATCCTGTTGCTTATGCCAGCGACAACTGGGTCGTCAAAATCGAAGATCTGAAGCGTCTGATGTTGAATTCTAAGAGCCCAGGGACGGGAAAACAACGGGATGCGCGAGACGATTCGAGACGTTCCAGATCTTTCATTTTTGTAAGTCAACAGGAAATGCCCATCAGACTAAACAACTTTTGCTAAGACGTCATTCCTATATATGTTATAGTGTCGCTGGGCTTTGGAGTTCCACAACAGGTGTTCCATATCTTCAAATTTATTCTCACAGAAGAAAATGATCTTCACGTGGAATAATTTTTGCTATGGCACCATTTTTATGTCTCTTAAACTTTAGCTGATCCACATCCGATTCTTCAGATGATATCGACATTCTGTTCAGAGAATGTCGAAGTCGATCAGAATTCAAACGTTCGTTGCGCTCTTCTTCTGTCTCTTCATGCCGTACTCCAGCAATTCTTTCTCTCTTACTTTCTAACTCATTATGAATATTTTGTTGTGTGCGTGTTCGGGACAATGTATGATAATCTCGATCAGCAGTTAGTCGCGCATCCCGTTCATCACTCGTTTCAAAAGACGTACGTACGGACGTAGTAGATGTACGAATACGCTGAGAACCCAAGCGTGACTCTGTATCGGTAAACGTTTCCGATTCGCGAGATAATGCATGTCGCTCACGATCAGTGGACAGTCGCGCATCACGTTCCGCACTTGTCCCTAGAGACCTGCTAGAAGTCAATGCGTAGATACGCTGAGAACTCAAGCGCAATTCTCTATCCGTGAACGTCTCCGACTCGCGAGACAATGCGTGACGTTCACTCAGCGGTCAGTCGCGCATCACGTTCCCCACTTGTCTCTAGAGATCTAGAAGTCAATGCGTAGATACGCTTGGAACTCAAGCGCAATTCTCTATCCGTGAACGTCTCCGACTCGCGAGACAATGCGTGTCGTTCAAGATCAGCGGTCAGTCGCGCATCACGTTCCCCGCTTGTGTCTAGAGACCTAGAAGTCAATGCGTAGATACGCTTGGAACTCAAGCGCAATTCTCTATCCGTGAACGTCTCCGACTCGCGAGACAATGCGTGTCGTTCACGATCAGCGGTCAGTCGCGCATCACGTTCCCCACTTGTCTCTAGAGACCTAGAAGTCAATGCGTAGATACGCTTGGAACTCAAGCGCAATTCTCTATCCGTGAACGTCTCCGACTCGCGAGACAATGCGTGACGTTCACGATCAGCGTGCATCACGTTCCCCACTTGTATCTAGAGACCTAGAAGTCGATGCGTAGGTACGCTTGGAACTAAAGCGTAATTCTCTATCCGTGAACGTCTCCGATTCGCGAGACAATGCATGACTTGCACGATCAGCGGTCAGTCGCGCATCAAGTTCCGCACTTGTCTCTAGAGACCTCGAAGTCGATGTGTATATACGCTGAGAACTCAAGCGTAATTCTCTTTCCGTGAACGTCTCCGACTCGCGAGACAATGCATGACGTTCACGATCAGCGGTCAGTCGCGCATCATATTCTTCACTGGTCTCTAGAGACCTCAATGTAGATGTGTAAATACGCTGAGAACGCAGGCGTGCTTCGCGATCCGAAGAAGTTTACACGGAGCGAGTTGCAGCCTGACATTCTCGAACAGCATTAAGTCTCTCCTGACGCTCTTCGGTAGATTCTTGGGATCTTATGATCCTCAATCTTTTAGCTCCTTTGGAACACTGGGAAAGATGACCTCTTTCTAGGCATGGTTATAGTTTTATTGTGAAGATACCTGATCAATTAACATCTATTTGACTGCTCCCCTGCGTTACCGGGTAGGCTACCGTGTTACGAAAATTAATGGAAAAGGAAATTAAACACTCAAATAACATAAGCCCGAAGGCATATTTATTCGATAAAATAAAAAAACAAATGGGAGTTTTGGCCAGTAGATTCAAACTTTCAATGATATACCATCGTCATCGAAAATCAGTCCTAAACTGTTACCGCCTTCACCGCATGGAGGTACTCCCAGCTTATGTTATTTTATAAGTATACAGTGAAATTAGTGGTAGCTTTGATTTCCACATCAGATGTTTCTGATCTTCGATTTTTATAAGTCAACAGGAAATGCCCATCAGACCGAACAACTTTTGCTAAGACGTCATTCCTACATATGTTATAGTGTAGCTGGGCGCTTGGAATTCCACAACAGGTGTTCCAGATCTTCGATTTTTATAAGTCAACAGGAAATGCCCATCAGACCGAACAACTTTTGCTAAGACGTCATTCCTACATATGTTATAGTGTAGCTGGGCGCTTGGAATTCCACAACAGGTGTTCCAGATCTTCAATTTTTATAAGTCAACAGAGAGTGCTCATCAGATTGAACAACTTTTGCTAAGACGTCATTCCTATATATGTTATAGTGTAGCTGGGCGCTTGGAATTCCACAATAGGTGTTCCAGATCTTCAATTTTTATACGTTAATAGACAGTGCTCATCAGATTGAACAACTTTTGCTAAAACGTCATTCCTACATATGTTATAGTGTAGCTGGGCGCTTGGAATTGCACAACAGGTGTTCCAGATCTTCGATTTTTATAAGTCAACAGAGAGTGCTTATCAGATTGAACAACTTTTGCTAAAACGTCATTCTTACATAATAATATGTTATAGTGTAGCTGGGCGCTTGGAATTCCACAACAGGTGTTCCAGATCTTCAATTTTTATACGTCAACAGAGAGTGCTCATCAGCAAACAACTCTTGCTAAGACGTCATTCCTATATATGTTATAGTGTAGCTGGGCTCTTGGAGTTCCACATCAGGTGTTCCAGATCTTCAAATTTATTCTCTCAACAGAAAATGCTCATCACGTGGAACAGTTTTTGCTATGATACTATTTTTGTATCTCTTATAGTTTAGCTAGTCTGTTGCGGTTCTGTATCAAGTGTTCAAGTTTCCAAGATAAATTATAGCCTAAGTGTTGCCTAGACTTAATACCTATACAACAAAATAAAAAACATTCAAATCCGTCCAGTAGTTCCGAAGATTAGCGTGTACAAACAAACAGACAAACAGACAGATTTTTTTTTTTAGATTCTTGCTCTATTACTGTTCCTAAACCCCCCTCAATCATTTTTTTTTAAATATCTTCTATGTACAGACACAGTTTTTTTACTGTTTTATTATATGTATAGATTATTATATGTATAGATTAGACTGTGATGTGAAAGGCTTACCTTATTGATATAAACCTGAGTCTTCACTCGGAACACATAATAATATCGAGGGACATATTTTGTCACCTGCGAAATCGTGAGACGTCGACAAACCTCGCTCGACGTTGTTACACATGTTCTTGCGACATTTTCTAGCTATGGCTGTTGCCAGACACGGCACTGGACATCGCTGGCGACACGTGTCGCGGGGCATTTGACCGCTAGTGAATATCAGGCTTTACAATTCGCAAATCAATGATCTGTATTCAAAACTCGCGTATTTATATTATTTTAACCGTGTTTAACTTCTGCGAATCCTCTACCCATTGACCGAAGCCTTGAGTAACTAAATACCAGTTTTTCATAGCCATTACACCTAATTTTCCGTAAAATTCTTGCGTTTTATTTAATTTAAAGATTTAAATGCGTCTAGCGTGTATCGATTTGTAATATAATCTAGCGAATAAGGTGCGAACAGGATATTTAATTTACATAAAATCGATTACTTTTTATAGACCTAGGCACTGTTTTAGTATCTTAAAGTATTAGTGACTATTTTTGTAGAATTTAGGTGTTTTATATTATTTGATAGAGTAGTAGCGATGTTAAAAAAAAACTGTGTTAAAAATGAGTGGGTGACTCTTTCATAGTTCGTGAATGTTCATTGTGTGGTCTATTAGGGCCATGTTCAAATTCAAATAATTTATTTGCTAGAACATGGTACACACGGCTACACATCAAGCTATACAAAACCAGTTTATCTTGGCGTCCCTTTGTATAATCTTTTCGCACAAGTAACGGTCAGCTTATACTGGTTTTGCATAGCTTGAAGTGTAGCCGTGTGTACATACAATGGTCTTACCAAATTGATTCCGACATACCTATTCTGCCACATGCGGCGTGCAAATATACAAGGTGTAACATAATTAACGCACAACCTCTTAAGGGGTCACTGTACTCATCATTATGAACAACTTTTACTATGGGACCAAATCTGAAATTGCGAAAAAAAAATCAGCTGTTCCCTGCATTTTGATGAGTTATGCGAACATAAATGTAGGGAACAGCTGATTTTTTTTCGCGATTTTAGATTTGGTTCCATAGTAAAAGTTGTTCATAATGATGACTACAGTGACCCCTTTGTGCGTTAATTATGTTACACCTTGTATAATTATGAAGTCAGGACCCAACAATTAAATTGATATTACATATTACCTAGATAAATACTTTAGGGGCCGTCCATTAATCACGCGAGGCTCGAAAGGGGGGGGAGGGGGTTTGGCAAAAATCACGAAATATCACAAGGGGGGGGGGGTGTAGTAAGATATCACGTGTATTTATTTTTTCGTCAAACGCGCGATTTCTAAACCGAAAAGACAAAAATTGTATGCCAGTCAAAAACAACCTGCAACCTTTCTGTCTAGACATTTTTATCATGGTCCTTAATTTCAGAATAAAATTAGATTATACTATATGCCTAAAAGATAATATTCTAAAAATTTTAAGATTCTTTTTAGGTACTAAAAATACACGTGATTTTGGGTGGGGAAGGGCGGGGGGGTAGTCTTAAACCTCACCACGTATCACCAAGGGGGGAGGGGGGGGGGGGTTAAAAATTGCTAAAAAAACATCACGTGATTAATGGACGACCCCTTACACAGAGTTATCTATACATATAATAAAATCGTGGTTTAGAAGTAACTATAATTTTTTTGTCTAGAACTTATAAATCGCGCGGTAACGAAACCATAGCGCGATCTAATTCGACGCCAACGCCATCTAGGGAAGTAAAGATTAAACATATGTTTGCATGTTTATGCAAGCATCACGTAAAAAGAGCTGACCCAATGCTGTTGACTTGTATAAACATATATTGTGCTTATCTCCAAGTAATATATTTTTTTTGTTTCATCGCAATCGGTTCACGCATTCAAAAGATATGCAAATAATTAATATCTTCTATACATTTACAAATCTGTAGACTTTTGCGTATCTGTACATAGCAAATATTTTGAAAAAACCTGGTTGGGGTGTTAAACTATAACCAATAGAACCCATTTTTAACATTTTTGGATTTTTTGTCTGTTTGTCTGTTTATCTGTTTGTCTGTTTATCTGTTTGTTTGTTCAAGCATCACATAAAAACAACTGATCCAATGTTGTTGACTTTTATAAATAAATATTGTGCTTATCTCCAAGTAACATATGTTTTTTGTTTCATCGCAATCGGTTCACGCAATCAAAAGTTATGCGAATTTTAAGTTTTCTAGAAGAACTTAGCATGTATTAGTTTATTTTCAATAGATGGCGTTACGTGTATCAAATCATGTTGTGAGGAAATATATTACTACGAATAAATCCACAAATTACCTAATATTCATTGTTGAATTGGTACCTATTCTCAGTCTACGAAAGGTCTAATGATCTCTATCCTTATGAAAAAGGAACTAAGCTTTTACAAAAAAAAACGAAGATATTGTTATTTAGAATTTATTAGGTCAATTTCTTATAGTTGTTCACAATAAAATGAATTCATGACTTCATGTGGACTAATAGTAAGATTTTTGTTCATTGAATGTTCATACTTTTTGGGAATGCTGATGCCGAAAATAAGGTCCAAATTCAAATTGAAATCGGTGGCCATGATTATTTGCAAGGAAAGCGCTCACCCAGTGCTTTCGTTGAAATTTAGTATTTCGTAATCATTCTATCTACTCAATGCACTTTTTGGATTTTTTTTCTATATTTAATTTTATTTTGTTCATTACTGTCAGATTTATTCAAAGCCTGTCGCCGTCGTTTTAATAAGTTTATTTAATTGAGTTTTTTTAAGCTTTAGGTAATGTTCCAAAGACATGGCCATGGAGGGAAAGTACTTTAAATATTAAAAATAGCAAATTTCACTCAAAGGAAACTTCATTTCACTTTTTTTTAAAGTAAGAAATATTGCGTTTTACTGATTTTTTTGCCTGAACCGGGAATCGAACTGACAAAGCTTTATGTACCATCCGGTATTATATTATGGCACCTGTTGATAGATATTTATAAGGTCAATAATAAGGATCAAATCTCTCCAACAAACACACTGTCTTAAATTGAAGGAAGTGCAAGAAATAAGAAGTAACAACAAATAAGTGTTTGAATTGAAATGTACCTAAGTTAGGTAGGTACTTAATGTTAGTTTTTATGGTCTTCCATCAATTTCAGGCACTATGTTTATTGGAGCGATCATATCGATTGGTGAAATAAAAATATAGAAGATGTTTTTTCGCGTTTGTGTTGGTTCGATTTCCAGATCAGACTTTTTGAAAGCAGTACCTACCTATTTATAACTTATTAAAATTAAATGAAGTCTTCTATAAGTTTTTTTTTAAATATTTAAAGTTCTTTTCTATACCTACCACACCTCGAATGAAATCATAATTTAGTTCGCAGATTGTAACAAGACGGCGTTGTAGCTATTTTTGTATCGCGATATGGTTTTGTTACATCTTCAATAATAGTATCAATATTCAATTATAATCCATTTTAGCAAGGAAATGTATAGAAATAAGCAACACGTTTTTAGTATTACGGTTTTATGAATCTTTACGGTCAATCAAGAGGAGCTGAAACTCTAAATAAAGAAATGGTTCAAAAGATATAAGTGTCTTAGTGGGACACCTTTGTCTATTATTATAATAAATGGATTATTTAGTTGCTGCGACACAATGTTGTTTTCCGACTTCCACGCGGACGGAGTCGCGGGCACAGCTAGTACATAATATGTATAAAACTGTGTGTAAAGTATTATATTATAATTGCAAAAATGTTATTTTAAATAACTGTCATCTATACATTGTGTAATTGTTCGTTCAGCACGTGGAATTATACAGCGTAAGCATAATCAGCTGATTTCTTTCCCTCTGCTGTGCATGGGCCTCTTCTGTAGAAGTCTGGAGAAGAAGCTTGTTAATATAGAAAAATCAGCACCTCATCATAATATGTCCATTACTGTCTTACTGCTGGGTGGGTTCTCAGAGTGAGAAGTGTTAAGTACGCTGGTCTGGAGGCCTACTCCCTAAGTCCGTCAACGAAGTAAGTCGCTCGTCCGAAAGTAGCCCGAAACGTAGGAGTGAACAAAACAAGAGTCAAGTTCAACTTTTCGGATGGGCAAAAACACATCGGTAGTAGGGACAACTGACAAATCGTGTTGTCATTCATTCTTAGTTCGGGCCCCGAAATAATCGTATGTCCGTAGGTGATAGGGAGTAGGAAACGCTCGTAACTAAGGCCGAAACCACGGACTTCGTGCTTAGAGAGTAGACTCCTAGGTGCGGGTTGGCGGACTACACACCATCGAGAACTTATTTTTTGGAGCTCTGTTGTTCATATTTGCTCACGATGCTTTCCTTCAATGTTAACGCAAGCGATAATCAAATTCTGAATTATCTGAATCTGAATTCAGAATTAAAAAGACTAATAACTTTAAAAAAAATCCTCCAGTTATTGAAAAACAATAAGGCCCTGAGTAGACGACGGACTGTTTGCCTGGCAAACTGCCGTGAACAACAATGAACGTGGTTGGTAGTTGTTACCCATCGCGAAATTCGGCACCGACTCAACGCACACAAACGGTCATTTCGGCTATCCCATTTCAAAACTTAGTAAGGGACACTTTTTACAAAAATCGTTTTATAGCATAATCTTGCTAACCTAGAAAGTCTCTACCAAATACAAAAACACCAGCGTTGAAAACTCACATAATAGGCAGGTGTATTTAAGCATCGATACATAGTAAGTGCCATTCACTGCCTCTGATCATTTTAAAACCTAGTAAGTCACTTTAACCACATGGTTTTACCTAACATAAATACTTTTCAAAGGCTGACCGATTTAACGTTTATGCGCTCTCCTGTAAAATTTCGTTTTAAGCCCTTACTAGGTTTTGAAATGGGACTGCCAATTTCGTCCGAAGTTGTCGTTAGAACTCTAGTGTCTTCACTGGCAACAACTATCAACTACGTTCATTCTTGTTCGCGGCAGTTTGATGGATAAAAAGTCTGTCTTCTGCTCATCTGCTCAGGGCCTTAGCATGTTTTTATTGGATTATTTTTATTGGCTGTCCTCATCAGCTAGCCATACACGCACGGATTTGACCGACAGGCGCATCTCGGTTCCGATCCGTGATTTCGCCACACACGTACAGATTTGCCCGTCGGGCGCGACTCAGATCGGATCCGTGATTTCGTGTACATTACCAAAGCATTAGTGCGCGACTGAGGCGCTATTCGGCGGGCACATCCGTCGCTACGCACACACGCACGGTTGGTACTCGGATCTGCCTTCCCCGTACCCGATCCGGTCGTTTTGAGCACGGGCAGCGGACAGGCATCCGGCGGGCATATCCGTGTCTGTTCTCACCATACACGCACAGATCTGCCCGCCAGGCACGCGGGCATATCCGTGCGTGTATAGCTAGCTATTCGCATGGTTTTTTGATTGGCACACTTTTTTAATTCCTCACTCGTACTTACTTAGTTATTTAGTTACGTGTCATCCTGCGTGGGCGATCTACAAGAGACGCGAAGCGGCGCGGCGCGACGCGAAAACAACAAACAGTCGATACCTATTGAAGTGGCCTACGTGACCAAACGCACGTGGAGTGCGGTGCGGCGCGACGCGGCGCAAAGCAAAGCAAACGCTGTCAGTTGGCTTGATATTTTCACGCGAACTGGATGCGGTGCCGTACAGTGCCACTGAATGACGGCGGCGCGCAGCGAGCGGTCCGCGAGCTCGTAGGACAAAGCCGCCACTTCGCACCGCATCGCATCGCTTCGCAATTTGCATCGCTTTAAACCGCCTACGTAAGACGTCGCGTTAGGGAGGTACATTGTCAATATACATACATACAGGTACCTAACTTCCACATACTTCCACTCATTGATATTGCCACACTATACCAAACAATTGTCACAATGTATCCATCTTCAGTAGAGTGTGAATTAATCTTGTAAGTGCGAAGCATCCGTTACAAAAAACCGGTCAATGGCTGCGTGGCTGACAATGAAGAACGAGGTCGCTGGATCGATCACCTGGACCTTAGGATTGTTTGCGCACAAAAAAAGGAAGTTGCTCCGAAGAAATCTGTATGATTTTCGCTGAGGATAGTGAAATTCAGTATTTTAGCGGTAGTGGAAGGAATTACGGCACACCACGGCACGTTTGGTGCAGTGTCTGAGCGATTGCATTCTGCACGCTTACCACAGGTTTGAATCGCGCACGAAACACATATTGCTAGTTAATAATTATTCCGGCATTCTAATTGTGCAACAGACTCGTAATCGCTATAGCAATGATTTTGACAGGTCAACAATCTCCGTAGCAACGTTTGTATTAATAATGCGACTTCTCCACAACTATTTACTACGCAATGAAAATTGATTTTGACACATCAACTGTCACGATTGATGTTGATTACGTTACGTAATTGCCCTGCGGGTCTTATGTTTACCTATACATGTTAGATTAGATTTGTGTCTGTAAACGCAACCACGATACAGAAGAAATCCTAGTAGCAATCTGTATAAAGGAGAAAATGACTGACTGACTGACCTATCAACGCAATGCCTAAACCGCTGGGATTAGAAACTTGAAATTTTGACCGTAGCCAGCCACCTTTTATACCGTTGGCATCTAATAAGAAAGGGTTTTTAGAAATTCCACTCCTAAAGGGGTTTAGTTAACGAACTATCCAATTATTCTTTCACGTACAAGTGAAGCTGCTGGAAAAAGAGGTACACATAAAAAAGTCCTACAGACATGATAGAAATTCTCAATCTGGACCTAAAAAGCGAGTATTCCTCCTACATTAATTAGTTTGGAATACCTCTAAACCACCATGAATTACCTTAATTTACCAATCACAGTTTCTCACAGAATTGCCCTAATTAATGAAGGTGTAATTAAGAGGTCGCTAGTGACGACTGAGTGATGAAACGAATTGCATCCAACTTCGATCCAAATCCACGCAAGAGCGGTGAAGAGCAAAATCGTTTGAAACTTCGAAATAATTACTGTTGACATTTTTAAAACGGTATACTTTTATTTTATTGTAGTGGAAAGATAGCTTTCAATTAAGACTTGTCTTTTGTTTATTTTTTATTAATGCAATCTTTTTCGTCGTTTTTAGGGTTCCGTAGCCAAAGGGTAAAACGGGACGCTATTACCACAGTGTACCTACTTACTACATACAGTGGGTCAACGACCATACATTTGACAGGTCCTATGAAATGCCAAAATTATGTAGGGGCGGAGGTTATGTCCCAAGTATGCAGTATGGCTACTCGGGACATAACCTCTGCCGCTTCACCGTGCAACCCCCCGCACGATATCTCTGAGACAATGTTCTACGTTGACCGACTGTAAGGAGTAAGATATAGGTAGACTGTGCTATTACTAAGACTCCGCTGTCCGTCTGTCCGTCTGTCACCAGGCTGTATCCCATGAACCGTGATAGTTAGACAGTTGAAATTTTCACAGATGATGTATTTCTGTTGCCGTTATAACAACAAATACTAAAAAACAATAAAATAAATATTTAAGGGGGCTCCCATACAACAAACGTTATTTTTTTCCCGTGTTTATAGATAATGGGACAGAACCCTTCGTGTGCGAGTCCGACTCGCACTTGGCCGGTTTTTTAGACTATTGCTACATTCATCTACTACTTACATTCAATTTTGCTTGTTTTGTTTTTGTGTTTTTTTTGGCAAGTTCACTGCAATGTTCCTCTACCTTTTAGTTTATAATAACTTCGTCTTGATGACGTTTTCTGATGATGTTTGCAGTGTCAATATTATCGATCTCATCCCTTTCCATCAAATTATTTATTAAAATATAGTGTTTTTTCTATTACTAAGTAGTCTTTTAAAAGTCTTCCAGATGTCACTTCAAGTACTTCAATGGGAATACTTAATGGCAACCACATTGGCGTAGACCAAGTGTTGGGCCCAGCAGTGGGACAGTAACGACACAGTATATATGTATACATACACAGGGTGTCCCTGGAAGTATGGATCAAATCGAATAGGGACGTGGGCAAGGTCATTTCAAAATTTGTAGTAGTAAAAACTAGAGTAAAATATTTGCCAGACCAAAAAAGCCTTTGCAGTAAATGTTTTTTCTTATTGAACACATGGTTTCTAGCTGCTTAAAAGTATTACCACAAGAAAGATATACTGTTCGCCAAAGTCCCGAAAAAAAAGTTAGCTCTGATAGTTTTTTTTTATCTAGATGCGAAGTGATTGAAAAAAAAAACAATAATTGGTCATAACTTTTGAACCGTAAAAAATTGCACCGACATTCTCAGGGTTAAAAAGTTTGAAAATGATATTGCCCACGCCCCTATTCGATTTGATCCATAGTTCCAGGGACAGCCTATATAACCTAAAGCAGTACTTCAACTACCTACAATCGTCCGAATTAAAACACTCCCACAGACACGCACTGCAACAAGACTTCTAAGTTATCATCGGAATACAGTCAGTCACGGCTGTCAAAGAGTACATGACAAAGAGTGCATTATATTCAGTATACCAGTTCGTGTTTGTGTGTGTGTGTGTCAATTCGCAGATTATAGTAAGTTGAGTTACTACTTTAGCTTTTATGTATGGGTTGGTTATGATTGTTGGTTGAAGCACATTCTCATAGTTTTTAGTATAGTTTTTTAGGCATAGTTTTTTAAAATCTGCGGCGTCCCTGTCAGGAAACCCGGCCGACGCCCGATGTAAACTGTGGAGAGATGCCTGTCCCCCTCCCACTCACTACTTAATCATACATAATGGATCTAAGTTTCCGTGGCCCATCTGGAAATCCCTGAATCGCCTCCAATCTCAAGCGGGAACATGTAACTCCAACCTCGTCAAGTGGGGCTACCTGCACCAAACAGCAGCAGGGTGTGGATGTGGAGCTGCGCTGCAAACTATGCCCCATCTCCTATCCTGCCCTCTGAGCCCAACAACTTGCAACCAGAGTGATCTCTGCGCAGCCACCGATAGCGCCGTGGAAGAGGCGAAATTCTGGGTTAATAAAATATAATTATTGTCGTGCCAACGACACGAAGAAGAAGCACATTGTCGTTGTTACACGTTTTAACATCTTCCTTCCTGGCTTCATATTAGGGTTTGCTTTTGTTATTCACTGTCTTCTCCACTGTACTCACAATTATTTATCTTACAGCTTCAAAACATTTTAAACCATTCAAGCACATTAGGTAACCCATTAGGAAATAGAAAAGAAAATTCACTCCAACGCAACTGGAACAATCATGTTCTCCTCAACCATATGAGCGGTGTCGCCACCGACTCGTGCGCACGCCACCGTCTAACACCGGTGCACAAGTAGGTCTTATGTGTTGTGACATGTGCGTTCACTGTGCGTGCACTTGCCTAGATACGTCACATGACGTCATCTTGAGATAATAGGCGGGATTAGCGATGTGGATCATAATTGTAGTGTAGTACGAGGGATTGTTAGTAACGGTAGTTTCTTGGAATTTTGCTCGCCATTGCACCGCCCTGGTCATAGTAGTTTTATCTAAGGATATATCTGTGCCAGCAACTCCGTCCGCATGGAAGTCATAAACTAGTATTGTGTCGCTTTATTCTTGATAACTTTAAATTGTAAAATATTTTGATTGATCGTAGACCACATCATCGCTTAACATCAGGCGAGATGGCGGCCAAACGCAGGCTTGGTACTAAATTTAAAAAAAAAAATTGAGCGAACCGATTACGATGAATCAAAAACTTAATTTCAAATTAAAAACATTGAGTCAATAGGTACTTTTTACGTGATGCGTGCACAAACAAACCGAGAAACAGACAAAAATTCAAAAAAATATCGAAACAATTGCGCTTTTAATATTTCTAGGTAGACAAGCCAAATCTACAGATTTATATTAGGTGTATAGATAGTTCACTCCTGGCCGTAGTAGACAATTGATGAGGTAAGAATTAACCATGAATTTGAAATGCAGTTAACTATGAAAAATTATACTTTTTTTTAAATAAACGATATTTCAGTGACTGTCGACACGTTTGGTGCAGTGGGTAAGCGATTGGCTTCTGCGCTACGGGTCGTGGGTTCGATTCCTACACTGAACAAAAATAAAATTTGTATGGCCTACAGATGGTTGTTTTGGGTCTGGGCGTTTGTGTATGTGAGATTTGTGTTTGTAAACGCACCCACGATTCAAAAGAAATCTTAGAGTGAGGCAAAGTTTAAAAAAAATAATGTATTATGATTATAACTGAATATTGTAATTGGGGGTGTTTGTTTTTGTTGTTCCTGGTACATGGTTTTTCAATAATAAAGCTCAACTCTGAAAGTATATATCACCTAGAGTTTTAGGTCATTTACCACAAAGTACTAATTTTCCCAGTCTTCGTGGAAGCGTAAATAAATAATCACAGTTTAACATTGAACTTTGAAGGTATATAATTATGTGTCAATCATTGTCGTGTACATTGGCACTTTGTTGGTACCTCACGACGAAAGTTCATGTCTGACTTGACCTAGAACTCTGCCTACGCTCTCGAGACATCGAATTCATTGTATACGTTCTCCCTTTTGATTATTTGATGTAAATTAATTTAGAGATTTACTCCTAAGGCTGTATAACATTTGGTACCTATTAGTCTATACTAATATTATAAAGAGGTAGAATTTGTTTGTTTGTTTGTTTGTATGTAGGAGGTAATCTCCGAAATTACTCATCCGATTTCAAAAATTCTTTCACCAATAGGAAGCTACGTTATCCCTGAGTGCTATAGGCTATATTTTGGGATCAAAAAATTAGGGATCCGTAAATTAACGGGAGCGAAGCCGCGAGCAAAAGCTAGTTTGATATAAAGCGAGAATTGAGGAGGCGAAATTTGAAAAAAAAACAGCCAAGTGCGAGTCGGACTCGCGCACGTAGGGTTCCGTACCATTATCTATGAAAATGGCACAAAAATCACGTTTGTTGTATGGGAGCCCCATAAATATTTATTTTATTCCATTTTTTAGAATTTTCTGTTATAGCGGCAACAGAAATACATCATCTGTGAAAATTTCAACTGTCTAACTATCACGGTTCATGAGATACAGCCTGGTGACAGACGGACGGATGGATAGCGACAAAAAAATTACGTTTGTTGTATGGGAGCCCCCTTAAATATTTATTTTATTCTAAGAATTTGTGTGCTCGACAGATAATTGTTTCGTGTCTGGGTGTTTGTGCATTTGAAGACTTGTTTCTTTAAATACACCCACAAGACGGGGTTTTCCTAGTGTGTGATTTTTAGTCGCATTTCTATTATAAAACTTGCATAATTAACCTTTTGACCGCTACGGACGTCTATGGACGTCAAACTTTTGGACTGTAAAAAAGTGGTGTTTTCGACGTGCCATGCCGTCGGAGGCGTCGTGAGCACGTTTTAATTTGACGTCCATAGATGTCCTTGGCGGTTAAAAGGTTAATAATTTAATTAACTAAGCTGAGCACCTACCTTTAACTATCATCCCACGTAAAACAACCAAACTATAAGTTCATACCTACATACTTTAACCCTTTAAATACCCAAGCCCGGGTACATTGAGCCGTACCGCCCGTCTGTCGCCGCAGACGGCCAAGAAGACCGTCAAGTGCGATCGTGTAACCCTATCCTGAAGCCATAGGGGACAGGTGCTAGCCCAACTCACGCTTGACAGGTCTGTTACCTCTTTTGCGACATGACAAGGACATGTCATTTTGCACATGTTAGAGTAAAGTTTATGTGAATTATTTATTTGTCGTGTACACTAGTCCCTACCGATGTAAGTTATGTAGTTCGGGAATCTTCGTTTTTCCGATTGTTTCTTTGTGTGTTTTTACAATATTATACAAGGTTAGCCGGAAAGGGGGTACTAATCCGAAAGGATGTTCAAGAAGCCATAATAATGAATAATTTTTGTTCTACAACTTTCCTCAAAAGTCAATAGTTTAGGAGAAATATCTGTTCAAAGATTTCATAAAAAGTATGCAAAAACCTATCTGTCCTACCCTATGATCAGCCGTGTTTATAATAGAATTTTCATTTTTAGGTTAGAAGCTATCTTTTCTAAATTGGCTACTAAAGGAGGGATGTTTTTATTGAAAAAACTAAAATTATTATCATGTTGCATGGAAATGAAAATGATCGAATCTTGAAATTTTAATACTTGCTTTACTCTTCTTTTATCATTGTTACTTATGTTCATAGGTACTTATTTTGTAATTTGCATGCCTCATGGTAGGATATGGCTAATGGTCACTATTGTTTATGTGTATAAGAGCTATTGTACCCATATTCGCAAATGAATAAATGATTTGATTTGATTTAAAACAGACTTCAGTGATATTTTAAGCGGCCCTGGATTAATAGCCTTTTGTACAAGGTGAGAAACGGGGTACCATTTTTGTCATCTTGTACAAAAGGTACATAAGGCCTCTTCCAAAGAAATACCTTGTACTCTATCTCATCCAACCTATTACACTTTCAAATCAGACATACCTCTTATAAATACGTGAAAAGATGTGCCAAGTTCCTCACAAAAACTCCGGTAGGTACAAATCTAATCCGAAAATCAATGTGTATCACAAAAACTAAGTTATTTCACGGTCCCGTGGCCTAAATCAACACGTTTGTGGGATAAACACGGTGTTGGGTTACAAAAAATATCGTTGTAAGTCATGGCTTACTACTGTGCTTATGGTGTTTGATGGGAGGAATATGAGATATTAACTGTTGAATGTTTATGTGTAATACCGACAGGATTATTTACATATTACTTGTAATGTAACGTAACATCACGCCTATATTCTAAGGGTTGAGCAGAGGTGAATTAGTACACTCTTCACTCGTCCCAAGTAATAGGAGGCGAGTCTATTGCCATCAGCCGGACACATATCCAGATTGCAGGCTGCTACTGAGAAATTTCACACGGAAAAACTTAATAACGCGTTGTTAAAATACTAAGAGAACGCTGCTTCTCATCCTCTAGTGAATCCCTTAGTCGCCTTTTACGACACCCACGGGAAGAGATGGGGTAGTGCTATTCTTTATGTCCGGCACCACACGGACAGTAATAAAACCTTATAGGTCAAATTCAAGAAATTACGAACGTTCTATGGTCTTCTTTGACTAGGTGTATGAGCGGTTCATATTGAGCAGAGTTTACTATATATTTATACGATAAATTATACATATATACAACGTTATTTTTTAACCGACTTCAAAAAGGAGGAGGTTCTCAATTCGGTTGTATTTTTTTTTTTATTATTTATGTTTGTTACCTCATATCTCCGTCATTTATGAACCGATTTGAAAAATTCTTCTTTTGTTCGAAAGGGTATACTTCCCGATTGGTCCCATATAAATTTTGTTATGATTAGACCATGAACTTCAGAGATATGGAACGGAACTCCTCATCGGATCAAAGCAAAATTCTCAAATTACTAATGTTGCTTTGTTTATATCTGTTGTTGGGAACTGACTACTGGAAAAGAGGAGGGGGTGCGTGCCCCCCCCCCCCCTTTGAAATGTTTTCATATCGTGTAAGGTATCATTTGAAAGGGCTTTTTATGCCCGACTACGTCAAAGCCAAAAAGAAGGGTTATGAAGGAGGGGGTTAAAATTATGACACTAAAAAGTATTTAATAAAAAATAAACTTTAAAAAAAAAAGTAAAAACCGACTTCAAAGAAATACTAAAAGGAGTAAAATAATTACTATAATATAAAATTAACGGTTTCAGAAGTCGGTGCAACTCTACACTGAAGCAAATAGAAGCCATCGACTTCTAAAACTGTTAATTTTATATTATAGTATTTATTTTACTCCTTTTAGTATGTCTTTGAAGTCGGTTTTTACTTTTTTTTTAAAGTTTATTTTTTATAGTATATACAAAAACCGAGACACCTCAACAAGATTTTCATCAGAACTGCATGAATATGTGTTTTTTTTAATAAATCTCCATGTTACACCGTAGTTTATGTCGCGTTAAGTTCCCTAGTAAAGTGTGAAATGCCTGAGATGTGCTATGCAGGGGTTGTCTAATACACTGAAGCTGACCGAGCAGACCATCTCAAGCCTCAAGGTGTCTATTTCCGTCAACTGTTATGGGTAGAAACCTACTGAAACATAATTGAAATTTAAGACAAAAAAATGTGGTGTAAAAATTATGTCAGTCGATTCTCCTAGTGATTCTGAACAAACTAGTTTCAGGTTTAGTAAATACTAAAACTAAGCTTGTATATACAACTACTACACATGTATATTTAGCCCAGGTTTCTCAGTTAACACTATAATAACAAAATTAAACGCGACAAGACTAAGACTATGACTAACCCTCTAAATGCTAAGCTGGTTATATTGTACCCCAGGAGACCTAAACTAAATACAGACGCCGCCGTCTCCTAGAATTACGTTATTACGGTCAAAGCCTCCCACTGGTTTGCTTTAATTAATTTAAACTCAACCCGTGCATCGAACCCCGACACCTCAGTTAAACGGATATAATAATTTGAACACGTCTCTTTGAGTACTCGCATTTGGATTGCCTTTGAATGCAGTGTTTTGTTGTCGTAATTATAATTAGGTAATTAAATTTTGCTGAAGTTCTAGATTGAAGTTTCCGGTGTGGAGTTTATATTGGGAGAGCTGAAACTACTCTGAATTGTTTGTATGAAATGTATTGTAGAACGCATGAATAATTTGTTGTTATCTAAATATTTTAAGAATTAATTAAAGAACCATATTACTAAGCCTACGCTGTATGTTCGTCCGTCCGTCCGTCTGTTTATCACAGGGCTATATCTTTTTAACCGCAATAGGTAGCCAATTGAAAATTCACAGAATATGTGTTCCTATAGCCTTTATCATGGTTAATATTGAAAATAATAAAAATTCAAAATCCAAAGACGACAAATCGCCTTACATTTTTTTTCGAAAAAAATGCATCATGTCTACGTTTTTTGTTCCTACTCTATCTTTAAAACGGTAACACATACAAGCGTGAAAATTGGTATGATTGTAGTGTATACTCTATTGTTAAACAAAAAATAACAAAAAGAAGGAAAACTAGTAGTGGCAAGGTACCCTAGACGCGAGTCTGATTCGCACTTGTTATTTGGTAGGTCGCTCTGAGTGCTGTTATTCCTAGTAGCCATGATCTTAGTGCATAAGTTGTTAGCTTAGGTTAAGTATTTTATTCCCCCCCCCCCCCCCCATTGGCTGGTCACGCCAATAATTACCCAGTTACGTAAAACGGTCTGCAAAGACCATCTACAAAAAGACAAAAAGATTTTTATATTTACCTCCATAATATTAAAAATGTAAATAAGATGTTTCTGCCCTCAAAGGACTTATTAAGCTATGAAATATAAAACCATTTTGGAATTTCGACATCTTTGCCAACTTTCAGGCAAAAAAATCGGAAATCCAGTTTTAAAAACGAACCCTCTTTTTTTGACGGCAAAAAGTCTGTCGACGGCCTCATAAATTCATGGCCTGACACCAGAAATGTGTTTTGAACGTGTACAGACGGATGTTTTAAATATTGCTTAGGTTATGTTCTGCAATAAGGACCAATTTTGCTTGAATGATGTGGATTTGAAACCAGAAGTATGGTATGCCTCGGTTTGTTTGTTTTTAGAAACAATAATTACATTGAAGCCTTTTATGACAATACATAATTAATATGTATATCCTTTTAGCTCTGTTAGAGGGTGCATGTGCAACAGTATCCAATGATAATTATGATGATGATGAATCATTTTCATCATCATCACTGCCTATACAAAATGTAGGGCTTGTGGGTACTTAACAACCGATCCGCGATGACCATTTGGTCGAGCCCCTCCGTGCTTTGTAGAGTTTCAGTCCCGGGTGGCATACTAATACCTTTGAGAGTCCTTATCAGAAGCCTGAAAGTCTGACAACCGGTTTAATCTTAGTATTAGCACTGCCCAGTGACTGGGTCGTAGAAAATGTTGGTGTACAGCCGCATCTGATTATAAGCTTGAAAGGCAGACGCCTTTTGCTTCCGGCAATAGAAGTTATCCAGCCCACATAACACCCCTTCCCATAGACCAGATATTTTTCCCCACATTTTACAATAGTCTTGCACCCACCTCGGACGGTCCATGACTATACTCCAATAGTGCAGCCGTGGATAGTCCCCGGTTGGTGCTCCACCCCATTTTAGATTAAAGTTCTCAAAAGGGCCTCTGCGCGTTGGACCTGTGTCCCCCATATGCCTTCCAAAGGACCGGACATCTTCACACGGAAGATGAGCCGTGAATAAAAAGAGATCATACTGACATTTCCAAAGGACATCACTACATCTAAGGACCTCATAGTAACAATAAAGGACATACATGACCGATCACGCTAGTGATGTGCGTCTTCTCAGAATATTTTAATAATTTTTATATATGACTGCACACGATGAAGTAGCAGCTACTTGTTACTTGCAAACAGTAAAATAATAAGGATGACAGTAAAGTTGTACGCGACATGTGCACGTAACGTTAGAGGACATGGTCTTACTGTAAGATATAAGCGATTTTACTGAAATATCATGAATGTCTTAATATTTGGCGAGCTCGATTCATCATCATCATCATCATTCAGCCGAAAGACGTCCACTGCTGGACATAGGCCTCCCCCAGAAGGGGGGAGTTTGCCGTAATCGCCACGCTTGGCAGGCGGGTTAGCGATCGCAGTATGGTTGTTAAAGTACTCAGAGGACGCTGCTGCCCATCTTCTAAGGAATCCGTGTTCATTTTGTAGTTACTTACCTAACTTGTATTAGGAAGGCTTGTTTGACTTAATATCCCTACGGGGAGTGGCGCCAAGTGCTGAAATACATGTTTTTAACTTAGTTCGGCAGTGGATGCTGTTTTTCAAATAACTTGCCATAAAATTACTAGCCTATTTATGTAAATATTGTGAAACATTTTTGGAAATAAAGTTATTAGTAGTTATTATCCCTTAGTCGCTTTTTTACGACTCCCACGGAAAGAGATGAAAAGATGTGAGAAAGACATAGCTAATTAACCCTTAAACGCCGAAGAAAGAGTGTCTGCTGAGGAAACAAAAAACTAAAATAATTATTCTAGCAATGATAATTATAACTTTCTTTGCGTCGTGGTTTTGTCATCATAATTTTAATGACAACGTTATTATCTGAATTTAATGTCCGTAGTGCTATAAACCTTGTGGTTTCCGATTATGAATATGGCCACCCCGTTGTTTCCTGTTGGTGTCGTAAAAAGTTGTTATCCATAACTATATCGTGATATAGGAGAGGTCACGTGCCACAACGGACATTTTAGGATCAATTGATTAAATATCATTCATAATAACTACAAAGGAGTTGTAGATGTGACTGCTGGTGCCGGTGAGTTGTGATGTTGGTAGGAAATTCTCCTAATATGGCTCTTAAGCGTTAAATCCACTACTTCAACTCATCATCATTATCTTCATCATCATTCAGCCGAAAGACGTCCACTGCTGGACATAGGCCTCCCCCAAAAGGGGGGGTTTTCCGTAATCGCTACGCTTGGCAGGCGGGTTGGCGATCGCAGTATGGTTGTTATAGTACTCAGATAACGCTGCTGCCCATCCTCTAGAGAATCCTTTTTTGGCCTTTTACGACACCCACGGGAAGAGATGGGGTAGTGCTATTCTTTAAGTCCGGCACTACACGAGACACGAAACTTCAACTCACTTATTTAAAATAGGCTACAAATAATGACTTCTTTTTGAATATCAATGTTACAAAAGACAGACCCCAAAAACGCCTGCCCTTCACCGCTTCCTAGTTCTATGCTAGAAGAAGAAATAGAACAAAAAACTCCCCAGCAACACAGTTCTGGCTGTCATCATTTGAGTAAAATTTGCTATTGGATCTGGCGCTTTAGTGAAAGATCTCGTCGACACAAACACTCATTACATGGATTTTGTTAAAGTGGATATTTGAAGACCGCTTTTCGACATGGAGTTGAGAAGATTCAAAATATTAAAAAACGGTTTTGATTAAACGCAAAAGCCAGAAGTATTAATTTAGTTATGTCTCATCTGTGTTCGTTCACACCGATAATTAAGCCGTCATCAAGTTATTTCCCTCCCAAGCTGCCAGCACCGCCATAAGGCGAAACACACACTGCTCCGCGCTACTCTGCGGGGGTGCAGATCTGCATCATCATGCAGATTTCTCTGCACAACCGCGCGGAGCTGCTGTATAGTCATGCGGTGGCCTAGAGGCCTCGTTTCACAGCAGCTTGCGGTGGTGATACTCGTAGTACATTGCAGAGCATTGTTTTTATACTAAAAATGGTTATTCATTTAGAACTCATTCAGCATGGTGCAGTTATATATTTCCTCCCATTGCTTTACTCTTTGTACTCTATGACTATATTCTTTACATTTTAAATCCAAATTGCTTCACGATTTTCGATTTCGACTATAAATCGATCGATATCGAGATCCATTTCAAAATAGTACGTCTAGCTCTGTCAAAATCACGCACGATACTGCAGCGGTGTGCCATACCTTGCGTCTTGCCCAGCACCCACGCGTGGGGGTGCGTGTTTCTCCACATGTAGGAGCGTTATCTGCAACACTGCGCGTTATCTGCAACACTGCGCGTGAATGCATTTTCTGTGTGTTGCACTACGCGTGTTTTCTATACAAACACAGATACTTGCAAACAACGTAAGAACACGCACTCCCACGCTACGCTGCGTGTTGCGGAGCAGTGTGCAAATCGCCTAAGTCCGAGTCCCACAGCTAGGGGTCGTTCTTAGTTCTGTTGTTGCTAGTAGTCTTGATATTAGTGTAGTATAAGTAGTTAGCTTAGGTTATATAGGACCATCGACAAGCATTTAATAGAAAAAAAAAACTGTTGTCGCCCGCTAAACATCGCACCACATCCTTACCCCGACATATTCATTTTCTTTGAAACGCGTACCCAAGTTTCAAAAGTTTAATAAAAGTGTTGCTTGTAAATACGTAGTGTCCTCCACAACGGAACCTACAGCTACAGCATTACAGTTGACGCGAAAAAATTTCGCTCTAATTAGATTTAGTGGGACGCGACCCTTTTTGTCAAAATTGGGTCAGTACTATGATGAATGTTGTGTGTGCGAGTGTGTGTGTGGTAGTTAGCATTTGAGGGTTGTGATGGCACTTAGTTTACGTTGTGTGTCATACTTTTAAAAGAGCTTATGTGTTTCGAATTAAAAGCTTTATTTGGGTTTTTGAATTTGTAGTATAATGTGGTAATAATTTCAATATGTCTGACCAGCCGGGATAACATGCGCAGCTCGAGATAATTTTGTCGATGCATTATCTCAACGTATCTCGAGATAATTACTACCCCTCTCTTTTTTCTTGCAAATCATGTCCATCTAAAGGATGTCTGGCTGAAATCGCCTAGTGCGGTAAGACCGCCCATTGTACATCTTAATTTTTATAGTAATGTTTCTTTTTTGTTTTGTGTACAATAAAGAGTATTGTATTGTATTACGGCAAAACTACCTCGCGCTGCCCATACTAGGCAAGTAGGAAGCCAATTATACTGACAAAATTATTGTCAAACCACAATAGAAATACAACCTTATGTCAAAATGTTTAGTTCTGTTTTTGTTGCCAAACATTTTGACAGAATTCGGCCATGCGAACGAATGGGCTCATGAGCCGTTACAATTGTACAACGTATCTGTTAGCAAACTTGAACCCCTGAAGAGAACTAATGTTCATTTGTTCAAGTTCCGAAAATTATCTAAAAAAATGAACTGCAGTCCTATTAGTTTTAATTTAGAAAAAAATCTTAATCAACTCGCTAGAAGATAAACCTTATTGTCTTTTAATCTCCTATCTGAAGCAAAGAACTTTCCGCTTTTAATTTTTGAGCATAAAGCGATATCATCAGTTGGATCAGATGCGCAAGACTATGCAAGTGCATTAAACTAGAGAAGACAGCTAAGTAGGTAAATAGGGTTGGTAAAAACTTTCTAGAAATATCTGTACAAGAATTAAGTCTTGTAGGGAGAATTTATGTTGAACTTTTCGCGGAATCAAGTTGACAAATTCAAGTCAAGTCAGATCAAGTTGTTGTATATGAGAAAAAAAACATTGAGAATTTTAGGCAAACTTGCTCCATTTTAATCCATGTTACACTCGTACTGTACACGAGTGACGATACATAAGGTGTGTCCAGACGTGACGAATGCGCTGCTCGCGAGCCACTTGCGAACTGCGCGCATGTTGCTCGCGTGCGGTTACAGCCTACGTTTGGTGCGCCGCTCTAGTGCAACTCCGGCAAGGCTCGAGAGGGGTGCGCGTGCAGCGTGCGCGCAGCTCGTGCGCACATAGCTTCTTTCGCGTTTGAACTATGAGCCTCAGTTGTGAATTTGCTTCCGAAGATGTCAGACCATACGACTGCCGTTAGCATAATTGCTGCGGCATCGGCTATTTTATTACTGACAACGAGAGTACTGAGATGCGGGCGGGGCGAGGAAGGTTAAGTACGTCCGGCGCAACCTGGACAGTCAAATCCATCGAGCGCTCCAGTGGCAGAGCCAGTCGTCTCTTAAGACTTCACAGTCACACCAATAATTCAGCTCTCATCAAGCTGTCCTCCTAATCAGCAACGCCCAAAGCCGAAGTCCGAGTCCCACTAGAGGTCGCCCTTAGTGCTGTTGTTGCATTGCTAGTAGTCATGATGTTAGTATTGTATAAGTAGTTAGCTTAGGTTAAGTATTTACTTCCCCCATTGGCTGGAGACCCTTCACGTCACGCCAACAACTGACCCGTTACGTAGAAGCAAACAAACAAAAAAAAACTGAGCTGTCAGCCCTGCGATCAATCTTTTTTTTTTGTCCTGGGTATATCCTCATAGATACCCTCCGCCTGGGGAAGGCGAAGGGTTATGCCGGACTTTTACCAGCTAAAAACCCACGGTGTTCCTTCTCCTGACCCTTGGCCGGGGTCGCGGGATTCGCAGCTGCATACACCGCAACCCCGGCAGGCCTTGGTCCGCCAGGGGCTGGCGGACTTCTCCTTCTGTGGGGCCTTGCCCCACGTCCTCCTGAGAAGCGCCCACGAAACACATGCGCGCTACCTTCTCGGGCCTGTTACTGCTTGGGCGACGGGTCCCCTAACCCGCCGCCCGCAGGTCACACACTACGGTGGCCGGAGATGGTCGCGCGCCCTCCGGCGAAGCCCGGTGCGTCTGGTGCGGGAAGGGAGAGTGGCCGTCGCCTCTCTCTCCCTTTCCGCTCCCTCTTTGGTCGCCATCACCACCTTGCAAAAGGAGGCGACGTCCTCCCACGCAGTCTCGCTTTCGACCATGGACAGAACCACGGCCGGAAGCGAGAGATCACCACCGACCGCCGCGACTAGTTCCCGGCGCTGCGTCGCCCACGCACGACACTCCTGCAACGTGTGCAGCGCCGTGTCTTCCGGGCCCCGCTATCAACCTTGCTGACTGGCTATTGATTAACCGCAAATCTTTCCACCACGACATGATATATTCTCGCTCGTGCCGAGAGATGAAGACTGCCAGTCGAAAATTTTGACACAAATAATGGTCAGTGGCAATACAATAATACATACATTCGTAAACACACGTTTTCTTCCCATGGAGGTACCTAGGCATAAACGGCAGAACGCTACATGGCTCTACTGGCTTTTCCACTGACATCCAGTTTAATCCTTTCGTTAATCGCCGTTCACTCACTCTCCCAACATGACCAAACCACCTAAGCATACTCCTTTCAATGTTTTTCATCATCTTTTAAACTGCAACTTTGTCTTAACACGTCATTCTTCAATTTATCATTTAAAGTGTTCAAACGATACAATAATATGACATAAAAATACACATTAATAAAAATTACTGTCAACTGAGCAATAATCGTTTTGCAATAAAAACAAAAAAAAGAACGTATTATGAAATTTGATAGCAAAAATGGTCAATGACCATGCGACTGGTCACTATTTAACGATATCTGTGATTTCATCTTTAGATAAAATTATGACCAATATAACAAGATCAGATTTCTGCCAGCCCTACCAACACAAGAACATCCTATTTGCATAATGTTTATTAAAAAAACATAAACGCTTCTCATTAAGCTCTACCATGTTCATCCATAACAGTATCATCGCAAAGAAAAGTCTTTATAGCAAAATAAAAACCATTTTTTACGGTGTATACCTAATTATAATATCAAATTACGAAAACAATTTGTATATATTTTCATAATTAAATCTTAATAAAAATTCTGCCTATTTATTTTGATATCATCAAAGAAATGTTTTTACATTATTTATAAGACAAGTTTGATTTTAATATTTTAATAGCGATGAAGCAAAATGTGTTAATATAATCCATTAAGCAATGTGCCGATTCGAATGTTAACTAGCACTTAATTTACTTGTTAACACCTGGCTAAGAACTTTTTTGTTATTTTTTAATTAATGTATTCTCAAAATCTTAAAGCTTCAGTTAATTGCAGTTTAATGGTCTTGTGCGCGGCGTTTAAGATTAATTGGCATGTTAGTGAGGCGAGGTAAGAGTGTTAAATGATTAATTAATCATGGCATTAAAGTAATAAAGATACGAGATTTTGAATGCAGCTCCGCAGTGATGAAGGAGCTTTCGGGATGTAGGAAGGCTAAATCTCGAAAGGACTTCTTACTTGAAATCCGAACTAAACTAATTTTATTTAAGTTCTCAAATTGCATTAACTGAAATAGCCTTTCAATATATACAAGAAAAAGCAAGATAAGCGGCCTATTCTCAATCGAGTACGACTTTTAATATTTAGAAAATGAATTTTGAAAGATATGCGATATTTATGGTGTTAAGTGCAGCCACTCCACCGTACGCAGAAATATTCGCACGACCCGTCACGGATATGCTTTTTGCTTCCTTCCACTTGGGCGCAAAATGCGAGCTTCAAATATATGTATTTGCCGTGGAAGTATTTATGGCATTTTACCCGTAGCAAGATTCTTTTGAACATTATTCTATAAGATAGCAAGACGTTATTTAAAAAATCATCGCGTCAGTCACTCAATCGTAATTTATTATAATTAATTTCATGTTATCACCTAATATCATGTTACGCGTTAGCATAAAATTAATTACATAAATTACTGACCCCGCCATTCTTGATGATGACATAATTATGTTTCTTTTGACACATTTTGACAAAATGACTTCTCAGCTTTCAATAAATGGCACATCACTCAAAATAGAACAAATGAATAAAGTTTACAAGCATCAACGACAATATTGCGTTCCGCCGATTGAAAAATAAAAAAAGAACATAAATCAGTGAACGCATCCATAAAGATGTTCGATTTTCAAAATAAAGTAATAAATCTACGTTCCTTTGTCAGTGACGACAGAATAGCGCACATTTTAAAGGCTAATAATTATTAGACAAAAGGTTCTCTTTTGTTAACGAGTGTACCTTCTAAGAAAATATTGTTTAGGTATCGACAATAGTGTTTTGTTCTTGTGGTCTTACTGTTTTGGTAATAACTTAGCAGGTTCCTGTGAATAAGTGTTAGATTTTAATGACAATGAGTCTTATAACAATGAAACTAAAGTTGAGTTCAAATTGGCTAGTTTTGAATAACATAATGTAATTATTATACCTAGTAGTATTTTTGTCGAAAAGGAAGCTCAATAGAATGCACTTTCACGTGAATGTTCCATATATTTTACTTCTCCCATTGAGTATTCGGCATACACTTTTTTCCTTTATCGATTTTATGCAGTACTTGTTAAGGTTTTTATTAAAACTGCTCAGAATTTTCTTTCTAACAATTTTTCTTTAGTTGACAGCTGCTTTTAGCGGTCGCCATTACCCTACCTTCAATAGCCAACTAGATTGTTAATCAAAAAATATAGCAACATTTCCAGCTGAACAAATTCTTTTTTTTTTCAAATAAATTTCCATCCGTTTCGCTCAAAAGTTAATTCTAAAGTTAAAATATATAATTCAACATTACTTAAAATCGTGAATATTCTCTCTGATTTGGGTACAATCTCGATGAGAAGTGGATCCTTTGTGCCTATGCAAATACGTTTATTAAAGCCGGACCCTACGCAGTCCCTTCAGAATTTTGATCTTATTAATTGGGACTTAGTCAGCTATTGTTATTTTGTGATTAACTGTACCTATGCGTTTGAGGAAATCTTTTGGACAATTTGGTGTGAAAAGTAAAAGTGAACATGCTGATTCCAAAACCGTTTCGAGGTTTTAGTTTGGTAAACCTTATTTTGCAATTTTTAGCTCTTAAAATTATAAGATGGTGTTTATTTTAGCAGAAATGCATGAATTCACTTGACATCTATTTGACTTCTAAGTGACTATCTTCCTTTTTCGTGACGTTGGAAAACTCTATGGTATTATACTTGGCGTAGACAAAGAATTAGTTTCTTTGTCTATGGTAACCCCTCCTATCGCGTGACGTCTTCACTAGAAAAACTTTAAAAATATATTAAAAAATAACTACCGTGTAGAAAACAAAAATATTTAAATTAGTTTCATATAGCCTAATCTTTAAGAAAAAAAAAAAAAACAAAAATTAACTTTACATACCGAATTGGTTATGTTAAAATGTGTTCTATATTCAAATGATAAGATTTAAATTATCTTATGTGTTTCTAGTGTTTTTTTTCTTTCGCTGTGTAATTTTCCTACAAGGTAGCCTATTCTTCTGTGCTTGGTGATGTGCATCCTGTTCGCTCGTCTTCCATTGTATAATTATCTATTCACTGATCTCGTAAAGCTTTAGATGTAGAGATTTCCGAATTTACTAATTTCCAAATTATTATTAAAACATTGAAACTCAGAATACGCTCGCTCCTATGGTTATCTGTCTCATACTGTACCAGCGATTGGGGTTACTTTGATATCAAGGGACGACATTGATAGTTACTAAAAATATTGCATTTGGTCATATATCTCTGTAAAAATAGAACTTGTGCATTTTAACTTAACTAAATAGGCAACATTGACAGCTTTCCTATTTTACCATACAGTACAGAGGTGTCTGCGAACTTAGATGGCGAAGATAAAAAATACTAAATCACACCCCCGATTATGTACAAAATTTGAGTCCTAATTGGGGCTACTTTGACACTGAATGATAAAACAGGGATTATCAAAGTAAAAGCCTGCGGTCCGACTTTGAAAAGGAACATTTTTCCTTTTTTTATCGAAAACTATGCTC
Organism: Amphipyra tragopoginis; assembly: GCA_905220435.1. NCBI lineage: Eukaryota > Metazoa > Arthropoda > Insecta > Lepidoptera > Noctuidae > Amphipyra > Amphipyra tragopoginis. The sequence continues at coordinate 5,998,736 of HG992017.1, forward strand.
TGTAGTTTTATTTTATCTAGTCTGTGTGATTTTATATATCTCGGTTAGTTCAGTCCATTTAAAATATTTTTGATGTAGCAGCTAAAAGCGAAAATAAATAAGATACGAACACATGAAGCTCAAAAAATGTATCAAAGTAACCCCGTTTTAAGATTTGGTCAAACATCGTCGATACCAAGAGTTCTGTTTTCAATTTTGATATCAAACACAAAAAAGACAAAATTTCTAATAGTTTTTTTTTTTACTTTTAATCGTTTTGCCTTCGTCTTTGCTGATGGTAAGCGCACACGGGGTCTAAAATGGAACACACTAATCCAAGTAACAGATATATAGAGAGATACACCCGCTGGCATTCACATACACTTGACGGAACACAATAAACTACCCGACGGAACACAGTACTGTAAACTGTTTGGCGCCGGACTTTAATGTGAGGTTGGTAGCTAGCCAGGCGGAACGAAAAGATCCTAATAAGTATGCTTTTCTTAAATCTTTCAATACGCGTCTATTCCTAGCGTGCAGTGAGAACGTTTTATATTCTAGCCCGTCTCCACACGGGACAACTAATGTTCATATTTATGATTAACTAGCTGTACCAGGCATGCGTTGCAATGCACTTTTTCCTACTTACTACCTACCTACTACTTACCTACTACCTACCTTCAGAAACAAAATCAAAATAGTAACAAAAAGTAAAAACCATTTTCATGCATGCGGTAAACAAATTAAGAATATGGACATGCTGAGATAATTTCGTATTTTTTTAAATATCGAAATTTTGTTTCATAAGAACCTTCTGACAATTACGAACACAACAAAAATAAATTTTGCGAATTCGGTCTAGCCGCTCACGCGTGATGCCGTGACCAAGGGAAATAGGGATTCATTTTTATATATAGACTAGCTGTACCCCGCATGCGTTGCAATGCACTTTCTCCTACTTACTACCTACCTACTACCTACCTACCTACCTACTACCTACCTACCTACTACCTACCTACCTACTACCTACCTACCTACTACCTACCTACCTACTACCTACCTACTACCTACCTACCTACTACCTACCTACCTACTACCTACCTACCTACCTACTACCTACCTACCTACTACCTACCTACCTACTACCTACCTACCTACTACCTACCTACCTACTACCTACCTACCTACTACCTACCTACCTACTACCTACCTACCTACTACCTACCTACCTACTACCTACCTACCTACTACCTACCTACCTACTACCTACCTACCTACTACCTACCTACTACCTACCTACCTACCTACTACCTACCTACTACCTACCTACTACCTACTTACTACCTACCTACTACCTACCTTCAGAAACAAAATCAAAATAGTAACAAAAAGGTAAAACCATTTTCATGCCGGGTAAACAGATTTAAGAATATGGCTATACTGATATAATTAGTTTTTTTTTTAAATATCAATATTTTCTTTCATAAGAACCTTCTCCTGACAATTACGAACAAAACAAAAAAAAAAATAGCGAAATCGGTCCAGCCGTTCACGCGTGATGCGATGACCAAGGGAAATAGCGATTCATTTTTATAAATATAGATTACGGTTTACGCACGTGCATTTTTCTGGATTGCCCGACTAGTTTCGGACCCAAACGGAGCCCTTAGTGTCCAAACACACTATACCCAAGGTACGCGACCGAAGTTCCGCGGCTGATTTTACGTTCCGACGTATTCGGCTGATATGACACACCATAAATGCCGCACTTACGCGGCAGAAATTCAGTTGCGCAAACTTGTGGCCGGACACGCGGGGCGCGGGCATGCCTGCCTCCCGCTGCTCCCCGCCCCAGATCTTCGTCGGCAATTGAACCGAACTTCGGTCGCGTATGATATGTGCCATATAGAATACGTTGCCGCCGAATTGCCGCTGAACTTACCCCCGACCGAAGTTCGGCTGTACGCTATAACGCAACGTAATTTCGGCATAATGTGTCGTCAGTAATTCAAATAGCATTGCAGGCGTAATCATGCCGAACTTCGGTCGCGTATCTTCGGCATAGTGTGTTTAGACACTTAATCATGTGTTCGACTCGCGACCTTGCCACGTTTTCAGCGAAACTAGACGGGCAATCCCGAAAACAGCACGTGAGTAAACCGCAACTAATAATCAAATCAAAAAAAAAAAACACAAACCAATACAGGCGCTTATGAAAAGTCGAATCTAGGTGCACGGTTCCAATTAGTCGTTTCCTATGAAGAAGAGCCGGCAAGAAACTGCATGGTTACTCTTTTAAAAAAAGGATATCTTTAACAACTTCAGTAGATACAGTAGGTACTAGTCGCGCGCAGAAGGTTTGCCGATGACTGCCCCTCCCACTACACCGACCGCTACCCGCGCTCGTCTGGCATTAGTAGGTATGCCAGACGAGCGCGGGTAGCGGTCGGTGTAGCGGGAGGGGCAGTCATCGGCAAACCTTCTGCGCGCGACTTATACCTAAGTACTATGATTTAGGATAGGTATGAGAGAACAATGTAGTCTTGACCACAGACCTGTGAGTAATGTAATACCAAGTCTTGAGTACAAAATTTAACCAAAAAGAAAAAAACTTAACACAATATGAATAATAGTAATTTACACAATTATATGTATAGGCAAGTCCACGAAGTTCTCACATTGACAAAAGATAAAATGAAGCTAAACTATATAAAACAATTGACATGATTAAATGTCATCAAAACTTTAGAGAAAAAATCATCGTAAAATAAGATAAAAGATATCTTGAGAGTAATGATAGCAATAAAAATAAAAATCATAATTGAGGATAGTTAATAGACAAACACATACGTCGTTAATGAGGTTCCAGGGAAACCACATGTGCAGGAACTAATGCCAAACATCCCTGTACTAAATATGAATGTTTCTCACGTTTATAACAAATGTTCAACTTACTACAACACCAGTAATTCCAACAACTCATACATGACACGCAAAAAGACACAGTAATTCAACCAAACACCGTACAATAGTGACGTAGGTACCTGACTAACCATCCCCTATCCTCATCAGCATAATACCGGTGGGGTGCATAATAACGGCAGCACATAGGCACTGAGCGTTCATCAAATATTCTGCTTGTTACCAGATTAAGTTATGTCTATGTCACATGCTCTGATTAGATGATCAGCGTTTGTAGTGGTGACAGTACTGAGTTTAAGACCCGTTTTGATGAAATGTGAGAGATTCTACGTGTAGTTTGACAACTCTTGAGATGCTGGTTTGATTGATAAAGGTAGGTATTTTATATTGACAAGTGTATGAAAATGAGAAAACATTTCGGTTTGGCAACGGCTTACATGGGATCACTTTAGATTTTTTTTTTGTGGTGAAAAGATAAGCCCGTCAGCGAGGTTGGATTGGCAATACAACCTGCATTCTAATTTTATTTTATTACTAGGTATTTGGAAAACTTACAGCAACATTTAAATAAGCAATACAGTACGCAAAAGACGGACAATTACAAGTTTCCACTTATAAAGTGTGTGTGTAATTGTGCAACACGCTCGTCATCGCTTTGGCTTAGATTTTGACAGGTCAATAATTTCCATAGCAACGTATATTAACAATCTGACTTCTCCACAACTATGTACCACGCAATGAATATTGTTTTTGACACATCAAGTGTCATGTTAATTTTAGTTACTTCAAATAATTTAGGATTACACATTTTTGTATAATGGAATCGTAATAGTTTAAAAAGGCCTGTTATCAAGCCTGTGCTCCAGCCAAAAGTGATATTAAATGACAACATAATGACAACGCCTCATCTCAACAGGAAGTGCGCACCGCCGCCTGCTATTGGTCAATTAATATTGCCCGTTTTTGATTTTGATTGGCTGTCACAAATTAAAAGCACTTTTATATCTTTTGTTTTGTAATATATTTTTATAGTTTATCACAATGTATGCATTATTTATCGACACAATTTAAACACTTAACACTATCCACATAAACAATTAATAAAATATATATTTAAAATTACCTTCGTCCCTGTGTCACTGCAAGGGTACCAACTGAAAATCAGCGCTGGGTGTTTGACGCCCAGCATATGCTGAGTTGGTGACCCTTTCGGCATGGGCATGATCAACGGCATAAAATGTGTGTTTGATTCTTTTATGTTTTTGTTTTTATTTTTAATTGTATGCTGTTATTGTGTCCTTAGCTGAATAAATTTATTTTCTTTCTTTCTTTCTTTCATGGTTGATGTTGAGTATAGGCTTGCCAACCGTCCCGCGAGAGCCAGGGCGTTCTATCTATGTTCTATGTTAGGAGATGTGGTTTCCGCACTTAGTCCTTTAAGTGGACCATTGTACGTGGGCCATGGCGGCCATCATTCCAGCCAGCCCACCTCCTTCCAGAAGCAGATCAGGGCTCTCAGTCCGCTCAGAACATTTGCGAGTGATTTCGGTGCGCCAAGGGTTGCTTCTCGTATTTGGGTGACCCCTGTGCATTCCAGGAGCACGTGTGCGACCGTCTCTTCGGCCTCCATACATGCTCTGCACAGAGGGCTATCCGTTATGCCTATCGTGTGGAAGTGTTTGTTGAGCCAGGGCGTTCCGTTTATAGAGCTTTAGAGGATGCGTCCCGCGAAAGACGAGTGGCTAAACCTTCGGGCAGAAGTCGAAATTTAGTGAATGCACGTTTTGTTTAGCTAGAAGAGTGGTGATCGCGACCGCGAGTCTCGCGTCGAACGAACGAAAAAATAATTTCTAAGTAATTGTATTTTTCGCCTCCCTATACTTACTTTGACAGTTGGGTCCCGCTTTTTTTTTGCCTCGTCCCCCATTGTTGTTGACAAGCCTAGTTGGGTACGTTACGCTGTTGCTCTGCTGGTCATGTTTTTAATAATAAATCCCTGGTAAGTTCTTCAAATCTATTCTCCATTCTCCCTAATGGAATAAGTTCATTGTGAAATAGTTCGTTTCACCGCTATCTACATAGATTTTGGTTAAGCTCAAGTATCAAAGAAACATTGTCATACTTAAAATTTTGTCATCTAATTGCTAATTATTTATGCACCACGCCACCATGTTGTTTGAATAAATAATGACACTGTCACATGGGTGCCACCCCTTGCCCCAGTAGTGAAGGGCGTATTGGGGCCCTGCTTACAAAACAACGAATTAAATAGCCAATTTCGAAAAAAAAACTATAATTGGCTGCAATACTGATAATTTGCCAATTCGGCAACTTTTTCCATTCGATACACCCCATTTGGAATACTGTAAATTGAAAAAACGGCTCGTTGATCTAGTGGTAGGCGTGACTGTTGAGCGTGAGGTCCTGGGTTCAATAGGGTATTTGACTGAAAAAATCTAATTAGTCCGTCAGTTAGATTATCAAAAAATATTCGACCCATATTTTTTCTTTTGTTACGCAAACCAAAATTAACGAAGATACGACACTTTTAAAATTGGCAGAACGTCACAAGCAAGTACAATTATTTTTACTTGCTTCTGACGTCACAAGCCGGACTCTCGAGTTTTGATGCGTTTTATCTTTCCAAATATGCATAGATTTAACAAAAGAAAAAATACGTGTCCATTATTTTTCAAAACTCTAACTGGCGGACTAATTAGATTTGTAATTTATTGATGCTGTCAACGTGCCTATTCCCGGGTCGGGCAAAGTGTTATTGGGTTTTTCCGCGTGGAATTTCTCAGTAGCAGCTCGGAGTCTGGATTTGTGCCCGGTTGATGGCAACAGGCTCGTCCCCTTTTACGTGGAAATTAAACATAACTACGAAATGTGGGTGTACTATATATCTCTGCCAACCCTTCAGGGAAAATAGGCGTGATGTTATGTTTATGTTATCTTTAAAAATCGGTCAAGTGCGAGTCGGACTCGCGTACGAAGGATTCCGTACTATCCTAACTAATATTATAAATGCGAAAGTAAGTTTGTTTGTTTGTTATCTTTTCACGCCTAAACCACTGAACCGATCATCCTGAAATTTTGCATATACGTTGTCAGGTGTACAGAAACGGACATAGGGTATCTTTTATCCCAAAAAAAATACTTTTCCCGAGGAAAACAATAATAACGTTCATAGATGGCGCCACGTGTCTTTCGAATCACGATTGAATTATATTGTTATAGAAACTATAATAGCATGTTAAGAGTTTGTTTGAGCTTAATTAACGCGAGTGAAGCTGCGGGCAAAAGCTACTTTTCTATAAAAACGGCAAAAAAATCAAGTTTGTTGTATGGGAGCCCCCTTAAAATTTATTTGATTCTGTGTTTTAGTATTGGTTGTTATAGCGGCAACAGAAATACATCATCTGTGAAAATTTCAACTGTCTAATTATCACGGTTCATGAGATACAGCCTGGTGACCGACGGACAGTCTGACGGACAGCGGAGTCTTAGTAATAGGGTCCCGTTTTACCCTTTGGATACGGAGCCCTAAAAAAGAAGTCCTAAAAGGCAAGGGAATTACGTCAAGAGGATAGAGAGCAGCGTCTTTTTGCTAATAACCCTGAACTATGACCACCAATCCATCTGCGAAGCGTGTTGATTATGCCTATTTCCCATTTGACCGTTAATTTTTGTGATTATTGGTTGGCAGTATAGTTTAACTAGTTAATATTTGATGATGGTAGCTATAAACTGAAAGTTCCGAATTGAAAAGTTGTTGAAATGGGATGTAGCCAATATTTGTCCACCCCTCAAAACTTTAAACTCGACATCAAAGCTTCTCATTTTACAATAACAAGTTCTCATTACCCAAACAAATCCTACTAAATTAATGTCACAACATAATAGCCAAATTATCTTTTGTAAGGGTCTTATATTTTTTAAAACGATATGAGAGGCGAACGGCGGGTCAATTTAGCGTCTATAGTCATTGCAAATGATTCTCTACGTGGCCAATTACCTCCCCTCCGGAGTCTATGCTACGAGTGTGGAACGGTGAAAGTTACACGGTGCAACTTTTAGTCGCAATGTGTGTTTAGTCGCAGAAATGGGAAATTTTTGTATTTTTTTTTCGATTTTTGTAGTTTTTGTACAACACAAATACTCGCATCCATTTCTACAGCATGACTGATTAGCTTATCATTCTGTACAAGTTTTACATTTGGACAAAATCTGTATTCGTGCAAAAAATCTGCTGTTCCATAGATTTTATTAAGCAAAATTGATTATTTTGTAGGTACCCGTATCTACGTTGTCTACCACGAAAGGTGCAATTCGATAGAATCGCCTAGGAATCAAAAAAATCAAAGGAGATCGTGCCTCAAAATTGCAAACGCAGGAATAGACCCGAATCTTTCTGATCTACACCGTGGGCCCGAGGTACCCGAAAGATTTTAACCATCGATTCCGATGCCTAATTGTAGAAGAAAAGCCTAGATGTAGTTCGTTGAATAAAGCTTAATTTTCGAAATATTCATTATTTGCGGAAATTGACAACTCGAAAAATTTATTTGGTAGCAAGTCCTATGAACGCGGCGTTGCGACTTTTGTGATACCATACCCCACCCGCCGTATGTCTTATTTGTCGGGGAGGGTTGTGAACTGAGAAGTTTCTTATCCGCTCACACGATAATTTATAAATGTTGCCATTTCAACCAAAAATATTGTTTACAAGGAAGTACTAAAGTTAATTGATTTTATTATGTTCAGAAAAACAAAAAAAAAAAGTCTGAATTGGACATTTGACTCATAATACCATCGGAAAGGCGTGGTTAAAATCTTTCGGGTACTCGGGCCCACGGTGTATAATTTAATGTTATGTGCGGGAATTTATAAGCATGAAGAAGAAATGAAATGAAATACAAATACAAATACAAATACAAATCTTTTTATTCGTCAATGCAGGTGTACAATACAAAAGGTGTTAGAGTTACAGGAAGTTCGCTACATTGTGCCTGTGGGCATACGAAAATTATATTAAACGAGAATTACTTATATTCTATTGACATACTTTGTTATTAATTTCAATTAACCTATTATTATGTATATAATACTATCACATTTATATAATACTATTTAATTCCATCACTTATATCTATTCATTGCTTACCTTAATATAATATTTTTTATTTGGCTTTCTTACTCTATTATATTTATATATAATACTGTTAATCTCTATTGTAATTATAGTTATTTCTTCTATTATACATATTTATACAGTCTGTTTCGAAAATTATATTAAATATATAATACTGTAATTTTTTTTATCTAAATTAATTATATGACTTATAATCATTCTAAAAATTCACTTATTGTGTAGCAGCATTTCTTTATTAACAGTTCTTTCAGCTTTTTCTTAAAGAGATTTATATTTAATTTTTTTAAGTCATGAGGTATTTTATTATATATTCTTGGAGCCATTTCATAAACGCTTTTCCGTAAAAGGGCAGTGTTGCTATGCTCAATTCTTAGAATATTAGACTCCCTTTTCCTCAACCTTGGATCTGCTGGGGGCTTTATTGTAAATAATTGTAAGTTACTTTTTACAAACACCGCCACCTCATAGATATAAAGAGATGGAAATGTAAGAATATTTAATGACTGAAAGAACGGTTTACAACTATCTCTAGGGTGCAAGTTACATATTGCACGAATGCACCTCTTTTGTGCTATAAATACTTGTTCTTTATCCGTTGAATTGCCCCAGAAAATGAGACCATATCGCATAACAGATTCTACATAACTGTGATAGGCTACAAGTACCGTATCACGATTCACAAATTTTGATAGTTTATACAGTGCGTAAGAAAAGCTGTTTACTCTACTACAAATGACTTCTACCTGTGATTTCCATGTAAGTTTAGAATCTATCAATAAGCCTAGAAACTTTATGTCATCTTTTTCTGAAACAGACATTCCATTATAACTTACATGTATATGATTTTCCCTAAGTCTTTGTTCAAAATGCATAATGTGAGTTTTTTCTAAGTTAATTAGCAGATTATTGCAGTTAAGCCATTCTATTGTTTGTCTTAATGTGTTATTTACCTCTTCCTCATAGTTGTAAGAATTATCCGATTTAACAATAATTGTGCTGTCATCAGCGAACAATACTGTTGGATGTTTAGTGTTTTTGGGGAGATCATTAATATAGAGTAGAAATAATAACGGACCTAAAACACTCCCTTGAGGTACTCCATATTTTACCGGCCTCGATTTGGATTTATATTTAATTTCTCTTTTGTTTATAGTATCGATATTTGTTATTTCTGTGAACTGTGTTCGTTTACTTAAATATGATATTAGTAGGTTAAGGATATTGCCGCGTATGCCATATCTCTCCAATTTGCTTGTAAGAATACTGTGATCTACATAATCAAAAGCCTTCGTCATGTCCATGTAAAGGGCGCAAATGGATACTCTTTTATCTACGTTATTCATTACAATGCGTAGGAAATCAAAAATAGCTAAATTAATAGATTTCTTCTTTCGAAAACCTTTTTGTTCGTCGACTAAAATATTTTAATTTTCTAGGTAATTGTATAACCGACAGTAAATTACTTTTTCGATTACTTTTGAAAATATAGGTATCAACGCCACTGGTCTGTAATTTTTCATTAATGTTTTGTCTCCTTTTTTAAACAACGGTTTAATAATAGAAATTTTTAGCAAGTCTGGAAAAACTCCTTGTTCAAAGCACAAATTTATAATGTGCGATAATGGAAAACAGATTAAGTTATGTACTTTCTTAATGATATTTGTTGTTAAATTATCACAACCAGTACTTTTAGTATTTTTTAAAGATCTTATAGTATCAGAGATATCCTTCGGCGTACATGGATTTAAAAACATCGAGTCTTTTAACCTATCAATCTGTGATGCATTATTATCATTATGACATGAGGCAATCTGGTCAATAAAAAAGTCATTAAATGCATTACAAATGTCTTCAGTTTTTGTTATTTCTCTACCAAGGTGCATAATTTTTGAAATAGGTTCTCTAGGGAGTTCGTCTTTGTTATTTTTTATTACTTTCCAGGTTGCTTTGCTTTTGTTGCTGGACGTTTTGATGAAATGGTTATTTTGCGCATATTTAGTAAGTTGTATAATCTTTTTATATCGTTTTGAATAGGAGACATAACGGTATTTATTGTTTTCGGTTTTAGTATTCCGGTATGTCCATAATAAGTGACGTTTGATTTTACTGCAGTTTTTTATGCCTCTAGATAGCCATTTTTGTTTTTTGTTTATTGTTCTTTTTACATCTTTTTTTGGAAAACATAGATTATAAAATAATTTGAATGTATCTAAGAAACACTCATAAGCAATATTTGGATCTTTTATTTCGTATACTTCACTGAAACTCAAGCTACCAATACATTTTACAAATTTGTCTACTAAATCTGGAGAATAATCGACTATTTTTGTTTTCCATGAGTGTATAACACAAGACTTTCTAACATTACATTTTAAAATCTGTGCAGTGTGATCTGAAAGTGCTGTTTCTATTATTTCCCCGTTATTACCGCGATCATTATGAAATATATTGTCTATGCAAGTGCCGCTAGATAGACGGGTAGGTTCATTAGCTAAAGTTTTAAGATTATATCCTTTGACTAAGTTTACAAGTGTTTTAGTATTTATGTCTTGTTTTAGTAAATTTATGTTAAAGTCGCCACAAAGAATGACTTTTTTATTGGATCTACCACGTGTTATTTGATGTAGTAAATTTTCTAATTTTTCAAAAAATATTTGAAAATGTATTTTTGTATTAGTACCTTTTGGCACTCTATACACGCAAATTATTATGATGTTATGTTTTTTAAGTTGAATTCCGCAACACTCAAAAATGTTTGGTATAGAGAGTTTTTTTACCTGTGGCATCACTTCAAACTCGTGAATGTTTCTGACCAATATGCAAGAACCTCCTTTTCTATTATTTCTACAGTAACTGTCAGCTAATGTATAGTTAGGAATCGTTAATATTTTATTATCACTTATTACCATATTATGTTCAGTTATACACAGGACATCTATCATCTTGTTTAACCTAGACCGTTCTTCCAATAGTACAGTTAACATATCTGCCTTATTAATCAAACCTGATATATTTTGGTGCATTACATAAATTGAGTTATACACGAAAAAAGTTTTGATTTATTTCCCGATCAGACTTATTTAACGGTGTACTTTGAGCAACATTTGTTATTTTTTGTTTACGCGAATATGAAAAGTAATCCGTTATGGTTCTTTGTTGCAAAGTCACTTTACGACTTTTAACTAAAGTATCTTGTGTAATATAAGTATTTGTTTGGCACTGAATTATTTTTTTCTGAGGAATAAATTTTTTATTATAATCAATCGTATCGATGATTAAGTTTATTTTGTTACAAATTAATTTTAAATACGCATATCTATTATAAACATTCTTATGGTTAATAAATTCACAATTATCAAATTTTTTTGAGACACATTTAATCATGTTATTTAGTTTATTTTCATTTAAATATCTGTTATTACCTATTTTCAACAAAATTACCGACGCTTTAATATTTTTTAAAATACAGTAAAGTTCATGCGACAGTTTCTGCGGATCTTTATCTTCTTCGCCCACATATAGCACTAATTTATCTTGTTCATTTAACTGAAGAGAGTTACAGATGTTGGATATGAAGTCAGTAGTCGTATCAGGATAAATCAGGCCTTGTACGATATATTTCTCATAGCATGAATTAGTTCTGGAGCGTATTAGTTCCGATGCTATTCCTCGGCACTGGTTTCCACCAACAATTACTATCTTTTTTGGTTGCATTCTATTTAAGTTTTTTGCATCATTTGTTTCATCCTTTCTGAAGACTTCCTCTTCACAATATTCATTCAGATTTTCCGCCGATGTATTTTGACCAGAGTGTAACATATGACCGTTCTTTATGGTTAGATCATTTTCTTGAATATTTTTTTTTAAGGAGTTGTATTCATTGGTGATATTTTTGATATCCTTCTCAGCAAGAACTAATTTTTCCTGTAAGGTGGTTACTAATACTTGCAATTCTTCTATTTGTTGGGTTTTAGTTAATCTCAGGTTCGGACAACTTGTATTGTGCATGCTGCTAGTTGATACAAAAGATGTGCACTCATCATCTTCTTCCTGACTAGCCATCAGCAGTGATTCAAAGGAATTTCTAGTATCTACGTTAACTTTGTGCCTTCTAACAGTTATGTTGTCACAGTAATCTCGGGACCGTATAGATGAACTTGATAGGTTTGCGAGCGTCGAGCATTGCGAGCACTTCCATATTTTTCTCTTTGTAGGTGTTATCAAAGAAAGGATATTTCCCTCTAATTTTATACAGCTTGCATGAAAATAATACTCACAACTATAACATTTCAGATACTCTTCTTGTTCTATAATAATCTTACATTTATTGCAACCTCTTTCCATAATCGATGCGGTGTTGTTGTCAGAACGCTATTGCGCGCTGACACGGTACGACACAAATCCCGATCCTTTCCAGTAAGTAAACACAGTGCACTACCGTGCCTAGTAGGCGGAGCTTGATGGTGCGTCGACGTTACGTATGACACAGTGAGGCACAGAACGCGACTCTTTCCAACAACTAGTCACAGTGTTCAATTGTGTTAGCCGTTATTTAAAGTTTTTTGTTTTTATTTTGATAATCACTCCAAAACCAATTGAATTTTTTTGTTTCTGTTTTCACTACTTTATAGTTCGTTAGTTGCTGAATAAGATGATATATAATACAATTCGGTTTATACGGTTTTTACCACTTTTATGATTTAAATCACTGCACTCGTTTTAATACACGTCTAACGTAATTACTCTGAAATGAAACTACTGCTCTCCAAACATACTTTATTTTACTACAGAAAACATTCAATATTTCATTTTACACAAAAAAAACTACCTACATCTTTGCGACTAAAAATCGCACAGTGCATACCTAACAAACCGGTAGCCCGTCGCCCGCCGCCTAATTATGTACGAGCAGGATTTTGATTTCACATCCATGACATCCCCGGCATTAAAGGGATGCTGTGTGAAATTGGAGCTCCCTGAGTGAATGCGTAATGTACTTATTAATTAAAAACGATTATGACGTAGACTGAGTTCCTGTTTCGGTGTTTGAATGTCATTAAAAGTCTAGTTGTCTGCTATTCTAATAATAGGGCGAATGATGGAATCTTGCTGTACGTTAAAACTATACATTACATAATATACTAGGTTAGTCAGAAAGGGGGTACTAATCCGAAAGGGTGGTAAAGTACACATAATAATGAATAACTTTTGTTCTACAACTTTTCCCAAAAGTTAATAGTTTAAGAGAAACAGTTGTTCAAAAATCTAAAAAAAAAGTCTCTAAAATCAATCTATCCCCAGTTATGATCAGCTGTGTTTACATTTTAGGTCATATTTGGGGTCATGAATTAGAAGCACCATTTTCTGAATTTGTAACTAAAGGATAAAGAATTTTTGAAAAAAACTAAAATAAAAATCATTTTATTTGGAATTTTTTTTTATCGAATTTTGAAATTTTAACTCTTGCTTTCAAACAGTCATCAGCGGCTATAAGTGGGCTTCGGATTAGTACCCCCTTTCCGGCTAACCTTGTATTTCGTGCCATTCTCTGAACTTAAATTTTAGAAAACCTCATCATCTGCCTAGCCTTTTCCCAACTATGTTGGGGTCGGCTTCCAGTCGAACCGGATGCAGCTGAATATCAGTATTTTACATGGAGCGACTGCCTATCAGACCTCCACAACCCAGTAACTGGGTAATACGATACTCTTGGTAAGACTGGTTGTCAGATTTCTGGCTTCTGACCAACAGTAACGACTGTCAAAGATCTACAAATGACAGCCGGGACCAACGGCTTTACGTGCTTTCCGAGGCACGGAGGAAACTCGCTATGGTAAATGGTCACCCAGCCACAGACCAACCTCGGCAAGCGTGGCTTAACCCGGAAGATCGGTCTATGCGGCTGTAATTATTTAGCCACGAGCTCCTCCACGGTTTTAGAAAACCTCTATCGGCGAAAAGAACCGCGCTCTCCGCCGCATTTTCCGCCGCGTACTGTCACACATACAACTACAACTCCACCAGTACGCGCGGAAAAACGCGTCTGTATTTACGCTTTAAATACGTCATCTTTTTATACGTCACTTTACGCCCCGTATCAGCGCTAAGCTCATCGGCTCCATAAAGCATGGTTCACAGCAAACGTGACGCTCGCTGACAGTAAACCGTAAGCTCAATTTATCTAAAGAGTAGTTAGCGTAAGCATGCAGTGGGAACTTTAGAAAAAAACAACTTTTCAGCGTCTGTCTACAGGGTGTAAACGAATTCGTGTAATTCCTTCAAATCACATGATTTATTCATGGTATAGATTAACCCCGCACGGGATTTCTATTGATTAAAAATTAAAAATATTTAATTTTTCCCAATTTTTTTTTTGTGATAGATAATTTCGATGCCATGCATAAATGAATGAAGGCACGGCGACACAGTTGACGGACACGACAAGCGCGTTATCGCTCCACGCAGCCAGTTAACTTGGAACGCCAAAATTACTCAGATGCAAAATACAATGGTTCATTTTTTTGAAAACTTTTTTTTGTTGTTTCTGAAAAATAGCAATGCAGGGTTAATCAGTGTCACCAGTAGATCACGCGGTTTGAAGGAATTACACGAATTCGTTAACATAACAACATACATTTGGTGTAAACCGTCCCTAAACGAAGCCTTTTAAATGGGGATGGGCAGCATAATTCGGTATCAGAGATGTACTGGTTCCACCACCCGCCATACATGATGATTTATTTCACTTTTTCCCCTCCAAATTTTTCGGGTTAACGTTTTATAGGGTACGCTAATGTCCAGCCGTAGACATTTGAAACCTGATATGAATATTAACGAATCTGATATGATTTTTATATTAATTAAACAATGCCCAAAGACATTCCAAAAATTATAAGAACAATATTTAGAAATGTTATCAGGATCTAAATTGTTGGCATCGTATTAATTAATTAATTCTTCCATATTTTATGAGGTATACATTAAACCGGGTTCTTTCCCCTTGACTGCACCGGTAAAAGGACATCTCGGCCTAATATTAACTTTCCACCAAATGCTAAACTATTATATAGCATTTCATTTTAAATCGGATAGGAGAACAACTCACAACAATATTTTTCTGTAATTTATAAAATCTGAGATACGGAAAGTTGAGACACTTTTAGAACCTCAGATTTTATCTTTAGCAGAAACTTTTATATTTTACAACACAAAACAATCGAAACTGATGTAAATTCGTTCTACATTATTTTCAAACGTTGTCCTTTAAAAAACTCGAAACAATCAGACAACACTGCATCCTTTAGAAGCTTAATTTACAGTCCTAATTAGAAGTTTCTATTCTCATTTGAATAATAAATTGAAAGAAAAAAATCAACAGAAACTGTTCGCTTCATAAATCTATTAGCGACTTTTGTAGTCCGTTCACAGTTAAATTATGTCTCATAGTTTTACTTTTATGTAAATGATTGATGAGGTTTTACTGAGTTTGTTTAAAAATGCTTTATATATTTTCATTTTATTAGATTAATGATGTTTTGTCTAACAGTTTGATTTAATAATATCAACTGCCATGAATTACTATGTCAGACATATCTATTAATGAAAATCATAGCTTTAAAATCGCCATCACTGGAAGTCGATCCCAAAAGTTATTATATCTAACACAGTTTTTTCCTCAAATGAAATCCTTAGAGAATTCCCATCAAGATCCCACAGCCCTTTGTCTAAAGCCCACCCTTTGCTTTATTTGGCATAAGTAGGCAATTTTAATGGGTCCCATAAAAAACGGAGGCCGAATTTTTAACTTTTATCGTTCGGCCGACACAGAGGACATGAATAAAATATGTATAATTCTATATTTATTTTCTTCTGGGTATCGGTCGCGTTTGTTTTTCGTCCTAATCGTCATACATGATCAAATATTGGTGTGTGACATGAATAAAAAATGGCGACCGCGGCTATGAGGGAAAGGAGAGGAAGCAAAGTTTGTTATAAGGTACAGTAGGTTTATGTATTGTGAGCATGATATTGAAATATTAATATACTTGGTTTGGTTGTGAAGTTTGTTTTAGCGGATTTCTGAAACCGTCATTGCATTTAAAATTCATAATAAAGAGGTGAGCATTATACCAGCAAAACAAGCTGCTCAGCTCAGCTTTGATTCCCGCTTTGAAAGAAAGAAACACAAAACCAAAGTCAAAGTGCTAAGTCCCTACTCATAATATAAACTTGCATTCAATAATTGCCAATTAAACATCGTAGGTGTGACAATGAGGTTCAGCATGATGCTGGGTAAGCCACAACACAGTGCTGGTTTTCAGTGTCAACCCCAAGTGACGTAGTGAACATGAAGCTAACAAACATTATCAATGGTCAACTTTGTAATTGTTGTACGATCATCGAGGTTAAGCTGCGCGGTCGGTCTGTGGGTGGATGACAGCAGTCAGAATCCCGAAAATCTGACAACTGTGACAACTGGTCTTTAACCTTAGGATGTCAGTAGTATTATCCAATAACTGGGTTGCGGAGGCCTGACGGCAGTCGCTCCGTGTAAAATCCAGGTATTCTACCCCATCTGTTTAGACTTATACCCTCTTCAACGTAAGGTGAGGTTTTTCTTCAAAACGTTACCATACAAAGAATATAAAATTTTTAAAAAACAAAACATTGATAATATTGCCATTGGACTTAAAAACTATCACTTACAAGAGCTCTTTTAAGTCAAAACTTAAAGCGTTCCTATTGGAGAAATGCCTTTATTCGAGAGACGATGACATCCACATTTTAAAGGAATTTGTTATTATTTAATGTGAGACTGGGTACTATTAAAATATGTAGAACGTTATTGAATTTTGAATTGTATTGAATGTTTTTAAATTGTAATGCTATTATTTTTATTTAGTTTTTATTTTTATTATTTCCTATCATTTATTGTATTATGATTCGTTAGTTTTATAATTTTAATGAACGTGTCTTTATTTATATAATTTCAACACAATGTGAATTGTTCCTGAATAAATTGAATTGAATACAGCTATTTGACGGTTTTTGATGCTTTCGTTTACGTTTTTTCGATAACAATCTCCTTACGGATCCAACATCGAAATGACCGTTATGTCAGGACTCATATTTGGTTGAACAGAATATAGAAGCTAACCCCAACTTAGTAACAGTCGGGAAAAGGCTAGGAGTAAGGTGAGTTGTGTCTGTACTGTAATAACTCAAATACTCATGTTGACAGCATCAGTAAATTGCAAATATAATTAGTCCGCCAGTTAGAGTTTTGAAAAATAATGGACACGTATTTTTTCTTTTGTTAAATCTATGAATATTTGGAAAGATAAAACGCATCAAAACTCGAGAGTGGGAGCTTGTGACGTCAGAAGCAAGTAAAAATTGTACTTGCTTGTGACGTTTTGCCAATTTTAAAAGTGTCGTATCTTCGTCAATTTTGGTTTCCGTAACAAAAGAAAAAATACATGTCAAATATTTTTTGATAATCTAACTGACGGACTAATTAGATTTTTTCAGTCAAATACCCATATGCAAGAAATTCAAGGTTAGCTTACATCGTAGGTATAGTATTACTATTACTTTATGGCTCTGGTTTAGACTGATGAAACTTTTAATAATTAAGGTTGTCAACCGTTGATAGACTATTTTTTTAAGTAAAAAATAACATGATCAATCAAACAGTTTTAAATTAAATTTCAAGTACATTACAACAATATTATCAAAGTAGAGAATTTAAGCATTAATTTTGTTCTAAATCTCGTCTGTTTTTGACAAGACTAATATTAATTTGATGGTCTTTGAAACGAATATCAGTTTTGGACAAAGGACTGCTTTAGAACTAGCTGTCCCTCACGGCTGTGTTCGCGTAAATAGTTATTCTTTTCAATTTAATCTTTACCCTTTTCACCTCCCTAGGGGTTGAATTTCGAAAAACCAAAAAACATTAAATTATTTATGATTAATTACGGTCTACTAACGTGTATATGACCAGAACAGAAAAGTTCAGAAAAAAAATGTGTTCTTCTTTTGAAAAACACATTCAATAGTTAGATTTATATGGTAAAATTTTATTAATTGTAACTTTTAAACTAAAAACCGAACATTAATTATTATTTTCGTGGTCTTTCTGCCCTATTATTTATTCCCGGCATCACGTTGAGTTCTGGGATACCTGGTAATTTCAATAGCTTATTTTTAACAATACAACAATATTACACAATATACCTGGTTGATTATAAAATCTTATGGTCGAAACTGGGTGAGCAAGGTCTTCCAAATGAGCTCATTAAGCTCCTAGACTACTGGTATGGCCACCAAATCAACCAGGTCAGATAGTCGGGTGCGCTGTCGCGGGCGTATGGGTTGGAGTGCGGGGTGAGGCAGGGAGGTTTGACTTCCCCGGCGCTTTTCAGTCTATACATCAATAATTTGATTGAGGAACTCAGCAGCACTGGTATCGGATGCTCTATTGATGGAAAAATTATTAATAGTATAAGTTATGCAGATGATATGGTGCTGCTGAGTCCCTCGATCGATGGACTCAGACGGATGCTTGAGATATGTGAGGGGTACGCCACGGCTCATGGTTTAGTGTACAATGTGCGGAAGAGTGAGCTTGTGGTGTTCAGGGTAGGTACAAAAAAGCCTGAGACAGTTCCTCCGGTGTGCCTATATGGTGTACCATTAAAAAGAGTGTCGCATTTTCGGTACCTTGGCCATATAGTGGATGAGGATTTGAATGATGATAATGACATAGAGAGGGAGCGAAGAGCGTTGTCGATCCGATGTAATATGCTGGCCCGTAGGTTTGCACAATGTACCAAAGAAGTGAAACTCACTCTATTCAAGGCGTTTTGCCAGTCATTTTACACGTGCAGCCTGTGGGTTAGACATACGCAGAGGGCCTACAACGCTCTTCGCGTACAGTACAATAACGCTTTTAGGGTGCTGTTGGGGCTCCCGCGGTTCTGTAGCGCATCAGGCATGTTTGCTGAAGCGGACGTAGATAGCTTTCAAGCAATTATGAGAAAAAGAACAGCATCCCTGATGCGAAGAATTCGGGAGAGTACCAACAGCATTCTAAAGGTGATAGTGGATAAGCCTGATTGCCCGTTCCTGGGGCACTGGACCCGTATGCACTGCTGCAGGTCGGGTGCAGCGGGGAGCGGACATAGTTATAGGTTTTTAAATTAATAAGTTTTATTTTGATGAGACATTTCATTTAATTTTGATTTGAATTTGAATTTTGATTTTAATTGTAATTTTGAGTTTTAATTTTGATTTTAATTCTAATTTTGATTTTTAATTTTGATTTTAATTAATTTTAATTTTGATTGTGATCTGAATTTTGAGGTGATTTGATTTAGTCTGTTCATGAACAATGTTACTAACATTAGTTTCTAAGCGTTACTAACAACAATATGAATCATTTGTGTTCGATTTAAATAAATAATAATAATATTCATTGCGTGGTACGTAGCCGTGGAGAAGTCGGATTGTTAATACAAACGTTGTTAAGGAAATTGTTGACGTGTAAAATCAAACCCATAGGCGATGGCGAGTGCTTTACACAATTAAAGTACTATTTCCAAAATAGAATGCATTATTAGTATTACCATAGACAATGCTAATATTCGTAAATGATTGCTGCATTGTCTCTGTCATAGAGCAAATTATTCAAATAGGAGTGCCTTCTATTAATCGATTGCGTACAATTTCAGTGTTCTCAGACTCGATTCTTAATCGATTTCAGATTGGATTGTTTATCATTCGATTATATCGAGTAGTAATCCTATTCAAAGTTGAAAGGCAATCGATATGCAAAGTTAGTGAACTGATGAAACGACAATAATGAAGTATGTATAGATTTATTAATTTGTGTTTAATTAGTCGGTTATGCATACTAATTATTTTGATGCTATTGTCTCTATAACAGTCATTGGAAACTAGAATTTCATTCCTATGATAATCCCTCTATTGAACTAGTTGCGTCACTAATCGATACTCAATTATCGATATAGGTAAATTCGAAATTCAAAGTCGGTTCCTATTTCTGTGTTCTAGAATTTCTCAATCGAACATAGTCGGCCCGTTCATTGCATATTCTCATTTTAAATCGCCCCCATTCTCAATAAAACGCCGCCCAGACGTCTGCACGGCGTCTCAGTCGACACAATAGTGATAATGAAACATGCATTACATCGCCTTTTCTATTTCTCCCACCACTTTCTGCACAGCCAATCATGTCGCCTTTGAACTGAATCCGGGGACTAATAAATTTAGAATACCTTGAATGCAAAGTTTCTTTAGGGTGATGAATTATAAAAAAGTTCTTTTGAAGACTGCTATGTTTATTCATGATATTAATTATTTCTGCTATAAGGCTTTTGACGATGTGTTTTCTGAAATGAATAAAATGTAACATGATTTTATCAAAAGATGAAATATTGATATTTCGATACAATCTCACGATACAAAAGCTCCTGAATACCTAAACACGACAGCTTTTCAGGGATTCTTACCAGCCCATACTTTTCCTACTAGGCACGGTACAACTTGTTTGGATCATGTTCTGCTCAAAACCAAATTTAAATCGCATACTTTTGTTTTAAACTCCACCGTCACTGACCATAACGCTGTACTACTTTGTCTTTACCAAGTTCACAATGCTAAACATGCTCAATCGTACTTACCTAGACTTAAAGTTGATGCTATTTGTGAACAGTTAAAAAATACTAACTTCCATTACGTTATAAATATAAGCGATCCCAATCAGGCTATGGAAAATTTTATCAAAATTATACAAGATGTAACAAATAAAAATACCACGATTGTCAAGCTCCCCCGTAGCAAACGTATTATTAAACCCTGGATTACTCCTGGATTACTTAGATGTATTAAGAACAGGGATCGTCTTCATAAAGACTCAAAAACCTCACCCAATAATGACACCTTAAAACTAACATACACTAGGTACAGAAATCATTGCAACGATTTGCTAAAAAGATTAAAGAGAGCATATGACAAAAACGAACTAGAGAAAAACTGCAACAACAATAAAAAATTGTGGGAAGTCATCAAGACAATAACCAACACCCATAAAACAAAATCAGGTGCTGCCGATCTTCTTGGTGATTCTCCTCAAACATCTGTCGACCTAGCTAATGATTATTTTGTTAATGTGGGAAGTTCCTTGGCCAGTAAGCTCCTAAATAGTCCAACAATAGCACAAAATCCAATTGATATTTCATCTTCGAATTGCACCAATAACTCCTTTGTACTCATAGACACGGACGAGGACGAAATTTTATCACTTATAAATGGCTTGAAATCATCCAGTACCGTCGGACACGACCAAATATCAAACAGCCTACTTAAAGCCACAAAGGATATAATTGTTCAACCACTAGCTCATCTATTTAATAAATGCCTTGGTCAGGGTGTCTTTCCGGACGTTCTTAAGAAAGCTATCATCGTCCCAATCTTTAAGTCCGGGGACAGGCTTCGTGTCTGTAACTATAGACCAATTGCTATTCTTCCAGCAGTTTCCAAAATACTGGAACGACTAATTAATCGTCGACTAGTTAATTATCTTGAAAGCAATAGTCTAATATCTTCTTGTCAATTTGGTTTCCGGTCTGGCAAGTCAACGGAGGATGCAGTCCATAAACTAACTGACCATGTCATTAGGAAGCTCGATGATGGAAAAAAAGCACTGGCTGTCTTCCTCGACCTTGCCAAGGCGTTCGACACGGTGTCTGTTCCACTTCTTCTGGCTAAATTGGAACGTCTGGGAATAAGAGGATTGCAACTAAGATTGTTTCAGGACTATCTCAGCTGTCGCAAACAAAGCCTCAAAGTTGAATCGTACATCAGCACAGACCTGCCTGTCTCCTTTGGAGTTCCCCAAGGATCGGTGCTAGGGCCTACACTCTTCTTAATATATTTAAATGACCTCTGTAAGTTAGATCTTGAGCACGGCACTATTATTTCATATGCTGATGATACTGTACTATTATTCTCTGCTGACTCCTGGGATAACACCTTTACCCTGGCACAGAGGGGTTTTGATAGGGTTGCGGCTTGGTTGAAACAAAATATACTTACCCTAAACTCTGATAAAACGATGTATATGCCATTCTATATAAGAAATCCTAATCAACCCCCCTTAGAACTTACCTTAAAATCACATTCAGATGCACATGTTCATCCAGCAAACGGTAGCAGTTGTACGTGTCCTTTGTTAACCAGGAAAACCGAGGTAAAATATCTTGGCGTTATACTTGACTCATCACTGAACTTCCGTGCACATATCTCTTTACTTCAAAGCAGATTAAGAAAACTAATATATGTATTTAAGAACCTACGCCATGTAGCCGACATAAAAATCCTAAAAAAAGTTTATATGGCTTTATGTCAATCTCTTCTCTCTTATTGCATCTTATGTTGGGGTGGAGCCTCCAAAACAATTCTTCTTCCTCTAGAAATTGCTCAACGGGCAATACTTAAAGTTAGCTCCTTCCGTCCCATCTATTACCCTACACATCTTCTGTATCAATCCTGGAAATTACCCACTGTTCGCCATCTTTTCATCATTACTACAATCCTCAAACAACATTCCCTTACCCCCCCTATACGAAGTAATGTGCTTAAACGACGTCGCAATGCTGTCGTCCCTCGGCCCCTACAGTTTAAACACTCATACACTCATAGATTTTTCTGTTTCAATGGTCCTTTTCTTTACAATAGATTAAACGCTACTCTTAATATCTACACATTAAACAAACGGGAATGCAAAACTAAACTGTCTCACTTCCTATTTACCTGCGATTATCAAACTACCGAGGATCTTCTTAAAACCTTAAGCTAGAATAAAGGCTTTTAATTATACGCTCGCATCCACGCACGCACACGTAGCACACCCATGCACACAACACTCACACTTACACATACTAGCACACACACACTCACACACGCACTTACAGTTCACTCCTAAACACATTTTATAGTGTTAAAAACATAATACTAATTGCCCAATCAATTGTTATTAGTGGCTCACAACTTTTGGGAGAGCACTGTGACCTGAAATACAGGCTCAGCCTAGCTCAGGCGCAGTTGCACATCTTTTATTATGTACATAGAATAATAACTACAATGTATAATGTTCTACCGTCTCATTTTTTATATGGAAATAAACAAATTTATTATTAATTTATTATTATTATTATTAAACGGAATAATTTACGGTTTTATAGCACATACCTTAGCTGTCAAAAATTGTATGGTAAAGAAATCTTGGCTAAGTAAGGTTAAATATAATGCTTAGATATTTCCATTCAAATACGTATTAGGTAGGCAGGCACTCATAGCTAATCTATACTTATAATAAATCTGTAGACAGGCGTGTCTGTACATTGCAAATGTAATTTAAAAAATAGCCGCGCTTTTTAAGGCTATTGAATCCATTTCGTTCATTTTTGGAAATTTTGTCTGTTTATCTGTTTGTTTGTGCACGAATCACGTAAAAAGTACTGACTCAATACGGTTGATTTTTATAGACAAATATAGTGCATATCTTGGAGTAACATTAAGTTTTTGTTTCATCGTAATCGGTATCGTATCGATAAAGTTATCAGAAGAAAGTTTAGTTATTGCGACAAAATATTGGATTCCGACTTTCACGCGCACGGAGTCAATGGGCATAGGTAGTGTTTGAATAATACTTTATTTAATACAATATCAGTTCGAAAATACAATCAAATGCCTTCTGAGAATTTAATAATGGCTTAGGTTATATTTATGATTAGTTACGGTTTACTTATGTGGCTAAGGTTATTATTATACCACGAAATAGAACAAAATTCTTATTATACACAAGCGACCCGCCCCGGCTTCGCCCGGTTGCAATATTAAGGTGCGTACATATTATATAACATAACATGTTATAAAACGTTGGTAGATGACATGTTTCAGTAATGTGGAGACTGAATGGTATAAAACATATTATAATAACAAACGTGTTATATAACATGTTATTAATATTTACAACAATGTCAATAAACTAGGACGAACCAGCATCTACGTTTTTTTTCTGTTGTTAGTTAAAAGTACAACAGTCGCTGCAGCAGCTAGCAAAACGTCCTCTCGTGTCGACATTGTGAACAGCACTGCAGAACGACAAACGACAGTGTTATAAAACATGGTTATATTGCATTGTTATTCTAATGTGTACAGTATTGTTATATGTTGCAATGTTGAAAAACAATGTTATATATCGTGGACGTGTTATATAACACAAGTTATACAACATGTTACTTAATCTGTACGCACCTTTATACACATAAACCTTCCTCTTGAATCACTGTATCTATTTAAAAAAAAACCTCATAAAAATCCGTTGCGTTGTTTTAAAGATCTAAGCACACATAGGGACAGACAGCGGGAAGCTACTTTGTTTTATACTATGAAGTGAAGAATTACGTATTATAAGTATCTACACGATGCACATCCGAATATGATTAAATCTGATAATACACGTAATATCGACACATATTCCCGCGAAATTCTCCCTATTCCCGGGATCCCAGCACTAGATCGCGCCGGGAATTACAAATGTAGTTATTGAGAGTCACATTTGATATTGAGATACCATATTTTATACGATATTACGTCAAAATTGAATTCCGGCTGGCAGTCATTCGAACGGATATAGGAACTAGAATGTAATAAATGTAACGTGTAAAAGATTTTTAGAGGACGCGAAATATGGACGCGTTTATATTTAAAAGATTTGCTTCTTGAAGCAGCAAATAATTCTAATGGAAGTTGAGCCTGTTACCATACAATAAAACACTTTATTATTTTGTAATCAGCACAATGCAGAATCATAGTATCCTTAGATAGATACCTTTTTATTTTACCTACTCCATATTCAAGGGAGGTACAAAATACGATGTACCTACTCGAAAACTTCGATAGACAGACATATTACTTACACGTGTAAAAATTAATGTTTGTTTGTTTGCGTGTTCGCCTGTTCGTCTTCGATGCATTCGCGCATCGTTCATCCGATTGAATTGAAACTTTGTACAGTTGTTGTTTGGCACTTGCGCGAAGGTTTTTGACGTAGTAATGTTATCGGTAGTGGGTAGCACTGGGCAATGTTGACAAAGGAAGGTAGTCGTCGATATGGATCAACCTACCCGATGTTATAAAGGCGGTGCATTCTGTGTAGGTCAGCTGAAGAAGTCAGACCTTTTATATCTGACTAGCCTGTCCTTATTTTATGATCTTGTAATAATTGTGTACTTATAGTATTATATTGTGATCTAGTTCATGTTACTAACACTAACCCAAATACAAGTACTCTCAATGGTGGAGAGTCTATGTTGGTTTTATTTACTACATTTACCTTGCTTGCAATCCTGACATACCGATATTAGCTGTAATGATAGAATCATCCCTGAACGATTATGTTGTTATGTCTTTTACAGTAAAAAAAACTTCTTATGCGGGTGGAGTCGTGAGGGCACAGCAAATCATTTATAAAAAAATCATAGCTTGCTTCATTATTGGGTTCCTAAATTAGGTGCCAAATTAATTAATAAACGTGTCTAAATGATTAATGTTTTGCAATTTATCAAAATACGTTCTAATCTAAATCTCTACAAAGCAGTATCTATCAAAGTCTTGTTCTACAATCGAAACAAATATCCTTAAACCAAGTTTACAATCGAACAATTCCGATCACTAAGTTACATAGTTAGATATTCATGTCTTTCGTAACAGAACCCAC
Source organism: Amphipyra tragopoginis (assembly GCA_905220435.1). Classification (NCBI taxonomy): domain Eukaryota; kingdom Metazoa; phylum Arthropoda; class Insecta; order Lepidoptera; family Noctuidae; genus Amphipyra; species Amphipyra tragopoginis. Next base: position 6,024,604 of record HG992017.1, read on the forward strand.
ATTCAATATGCCTTCAGACAGCGTGCCGTTAGATCATTTGCGGCGGGTCACAAATAGTGACGTTACGCGATAGTTCCCGGGAAAGCCCGGGATTACGGGATGTGGAAATTCTCGGGGAATAGTAAAAAGTGTGCTGGATGAATCTCGTCTGGCGTTTTTGTGTTAAATTTCTTAGGAAGAATGGTTTTTCGCATTCTAACGTTACTTCTTTCGTGCTCGTTTGCACATTGTCATTGGTAACGTGAAGATAAAATATTAATAATTATAGATATGTACAGAAACGATATTTACACAATTACAAATAAAAATATATACAAATAACGAAAACTATATCCTAATAAAACTGTAAACTAAAATACGGCATCAAAATATTCCTCCGCATCGCTGTCCACTGGTAACGTGCCCAGAAGGCTGGCAGCATTGCCACGTTGTATGGCAATGCTAATCCTTTGGCCAAAGTAGAGACCAGCCTCCGGGTCACGGGAAGCGTCGACCAGCCGCCTTGCAACCTCTCTATATAGGAGTTGGGCACTCGGACCCCACGACCCGAGTGTTTCGACCCCAAACGGCTCGAAAATATAATTACTGATGAAGTTATTATATTTTCGCCGCTTGAGGGCCTCCGCAGCTGCAGCAGCAGCGCCAGCACAGCCTGCCGAGCTAGGAAGATGGGATGGCGCAAGGGTATCGACGCACGTTGCGTCCCATACCAGAGGCCTACCCATCTTCCATGGTACCAATGACATGCCATCTGGTCTCTTACTATCGTCACGTGCCAAGCCATTGGGTTCTAATACAGCTGGAACGCCGGCGGTGACAAGAGCACGACGGATAATATCATTTAAGTTGGCGTGCCGTGCTATACTAATAGATATGTTGTGCAAAAATATAACTTTACTTGGGGCACAGAAAATTGGAATTTATTTAAATAATGTCTGTATTTATTCTAAATTGAGTGTATTTGACAAGCTTATCATCATAAATGACCTAACTGAAAGCTTTTTCTAAACTCCGGGAACTACAAAATCCCGCTAAAACAAACACAAGTCCCATCACTAGTTATGATAGCTACAGACCGTAGGCATTACTGTCTGAGTGTAACCGCAGTCGACGCCGGAAGATGGCGCTAGTTACAAATTATATGGCCCGTTGATGCTGTAGAATCGATGGTGAATTTGATGTATTCAGATTAAGGCTCGTTTTCACCAACATTAACTGTCTGATTAAACAGTCGTAAAAAAAATATCAGAATGTTCTGTTCTGCATAGCTTCCAGTCTGACCATATGCGACTGAATACCAGCATTTTACACGGAGCGACTGCTATCAGACCTTCGCAACCCAGTTACTATGGGCAATGCCGATATCCTAAGGTTAGACCGGTTGTCAGAATTTCGGGCTTCTGACTACCTGTAACTACTGTAATAGGTGTGAATATGACACCCGGGACCGAAGACTTAACGTACTCTCCGATGCATGGAGGGGGCTCAATGTGTAATGGAAAATTTACTAAAGTAAATGGTTAAAATACCATATGTAACTGCCATCAAGCAATGAGACAAGAACAAAAACAATCTGAAACAATAATGTTAACAAACCAGTGCCTGTAGACAACTGGCAAGCGATGATCGCTAGAGAATAGAAAGATGTAGTGGATTGACATAAGCTTTCAACAGGTCAAGCGATCTGTTATGTCAATTCCATATATTTAACTAGCTTTCGCCCGAAATTTTGAACCCGTTAAGTGACGATTTTTCATACAAACTTCAATCGCCTATTTCACCCCCTTAGGGGTAGAATTTTTAAAAATCCTTTCTTAGTGGATGCCTACGTTACAAAAGGAACCTACTGTAAAAATTTCAAGTCTCTAACCCCAGCGGTTTAGGCTGTGCGTTGATAGATCAGTCAGTCAGTCAGTCAGCTTCTCCTTTTATAAATATAGATTGGCGTTTCTATTCTCTAGCGATCATCGTTTGCCATTTGTCTACAGGCACAGATGGGTAATCATGCTGGGTACGGCCTCTTCTCAGAATGAGAAGGGTTTAGGCCTCCGTCCACCATACAGGCCTGGTGTGGGTTGACAGACTCCTCGCACCATTGAGAACTTTATGGAAATCTCTCAGGTGTGCAGGTTTCCTCACGATATTTTCTTTCACCGTTAACGCAAGTGATAATCATATTCTGATCCGCGCATGAATTCGAAACGGGGCGGGCCCTCTGACGTTTCGAATTCCAGGGTACCTACTCCGAAGTTTCGGAACGAAACGAAACAACGAAGAACATCGAACTTATAAATATACAATCAAAGTATTGTCAAACAATGAACTATTACATTATGTCAATAGGATGAACATTTGGGAATAGGGTGGACGAAAGGTAAAATGTCAAATCGCGGGATTAGAATCCATCGTCGGATGCGAAACACTTTCGTGGTTCGATTTTCGCAGCCTGGATCGAACTCGCGTTCAACTACTAGGTAATAATAATTATGTAAAAAATATTTTAGGGTGGACGAAGCAAAAAGAGTATATAAGGATCGTAGCATGTGGCGTTCTACAGTTTCTGCTTGCTCCCATGGGAAAAAGGCGTGAGTTTATGTATGTATGTAATAATTAAGGGTTTTCGAACAAACTGTTCTCATTATTTTATTAACTTTTTATAGATTTAACCGTTGATATAGAAACTCCGAGACAGACGTAAAATTGTTTATGTCTGGACGTATCTATACTCTAGTACCACTTAGTTAAATGATATATTCGGACATAATGGATATGACTATTTTATAGGATACAAAGTTCGTTGAACCGTGGGCTACAAAATTTTGGCTTATCTATAAGCTCTTCAACGTTTATGAGATGGAAATAAGAGGTCTGCTTCTTCATTTTAGTGTTTGACTACGGTTATATTAACAGGGCTTCAAAACTCACATAGATATACAAGGATAAAGTGTCACTGATGACTGATTCAAAGCAAGTGTTAAAATTACAAAATACGATAATTTTTATTTCAATGCAAAATGATTTTTAATTTAGTTTGTTTCAAAAATTCTTCATCCATTCTTTAGTTACGAAGAAAATGAAGGTTCTTATCGGTGTCCCCAAATATGACTTAAAATGTAAACATAATCATAGCTGATCATAGCTGAGGATAGATAGATTTTAACGTAGTATTTTATGAAATCTTTGAACAGCTATTCCTTATTATGAGTACTTTAACACCCTTTCAAATTAATACCCCCTTTCTGACTAACCTTGTAGATAAAGTTATCTAGCTAGCTTTTACAAGTGTAAAAGCTACCTCTCTCCTAGTGAAGTTTGCTGTGCCCTACAATGTCCTACTTAATGATCTCATATTTTTTTAAGTTAACCGCCTTATTTTACATTGTGGAATGCTATAAATAAGTATTGTGTATTGAATCCGGAAAAAAAACTTTTCGTTTCGGTTTTGTTCTACCTTAAATCTCTATTAAACGGTTTTGACTTGTGAGCAGTAAAACGATTTCGTTTATTAAACCAGTTTATATAGATTTTATCTACCTACGATGAAGGGGAGACAAAAAAAGCATAAAAATGTATAACTAATCAGTCGTTGGTCCTCGCGGAATAAACCAGTTTATTACGGTTTTCAATAACATCCATTTCTTGGCGTTAAGAGCCCAAATACACGTCCGATACTTGCTTCCGATAGTCTGATCAGACTATCTGAAGGCCTCCGCGTCATACATTTGTTTCAACATGAATTACACGTACGATCAGACTATCGGATCGGATGTCAGAATCGTAAGCATCGTCCGGGCGTCGTCGTCGTCCAGAAAAAATCGGACACGAGAATTTCACGTACGTGTATTTCTTGAATCCGATCAGATAGTCGGATCCGACTCCCGGAAGCAAGTATCGGACGTGTATTTTGACCCTAACAGTCGCGAGAAATAATCGACATAACCGATAACCGATATTGAACATTAATAAACGAGATTCTGAGCCAAACTAACTCTAGTAATCAGTAGCTATGTCAGTTTTGCTAGCCGACTGTCCATTTAGCTTCCCGGTTTTTTAACAACACTACTGCCTAGCCGTTTCCCAAGTATGTTGGGGTCAGTTTCCAGTGTAACCAGATGCGGCTGAATACCATTACTTTGCATGGAGCGACTGCCGTCAGACCTCCGCAACCCAGTCACTGGGCAATGACGATATCCTAAGGTTAAACCGGTTCTCAGACTTTCGGACTTCTGAATACTGTACTGACTGTCATAGGTATTCATATGACTCCCGGGACTGACGGTTTAGGGTGCTCCTCGAGACACAAAGGGGTCTCGATATATAACGATTGGTCACCCATCCATTCCATCTCATTTGTTGGGAACTTCGTGGAGTGAGCGCCATCTGTTGTCTACCGCATAACTAACCGTGACGTCAACATCGGACCACCACTGCCCGTTGGAGGGAGGAGACCGGCTCGCTCGGTGCGCCCGGAGGATTGCTTCTTGGACCGTACGACGGAACACTCGTCTAGAGTGTTCTGTGTAGATCAGCTGAAGAAGTCTGACCTTTTATATCTGACTAGCTTGTCCTTATTTTATGATCTTGTAATGACTTGTAATAACTATCTAAAGTATTATATTGTGATCTAGTTCATGTTATTAACGCTAACCCAAATACAAGTACTCTCAGTGGTGGAGAGTCTATGTTGGTTTTATTTACTACATTTACCTTGCTCACAATCCTGACATACCAATATTAGCGATAACTGTAATGATAGAATCACTCCTTAACGATTAAATTGTAGTGTCGCTAACACATTGCAAATCATATAATCCGTGCGTTTGTTAAGAGGAAGGTTTGCGAGCGTGAGAACTTATTTTAGAACCCACACTTCGACATTTCTACTAATACAGCTGCATCACACAATGTAGTAGTACACATACCGAAAAACAAAAGCGCACCGAAGGTTTATTTTGTGGCGCGCCGGGTTAAATAAACCTTCAGTGCGCGTTCGCTTCTGAAGGACTATTAAGTGTGTTGCAAAAAACGCGCAATGTATTAGCTATTTATTCACCGCACCGCGAGGCACGCGTGCCCATAGTATTGGTGTCGTGAACAAAGGGTGGGGTCACAGTGTAATCGGTATTGACAGATTTAAACTTAGAATAATTACTGTAATATATTATTGTTGATTTTCTGTATTTCTATTTTCGAATATAATGACTTAATGACACATAATTTTTGTTTGGGAATATTTTAGGGTATGTAAATGTTGCGGGGGAAGATAAGAGCCAACATAAAATGAAAACGAGATAATGTGTGATTGATTTGTAATGAAAAACAATTAATGTACATTGTATAACTCAATTACTGGGTATAGTAATTTTTTTTTCTCAGTTTGGTATTTTAAAATTATGTTTTATTATAAAAAATTTATACATCTTAGGGCCGATTTTTCTATAGTCAGATAAATTTTATCCAAGGAATAATTATGACTGTTTGACATATTTTCTATACAAAAGCTGTCAAAACGTCAAACTAATTCCCTAGATAAAAGTTATCTGACGATTGAAAAAATAGCCCTTACTACATACTTACAAAAATTAATGCTTAATATTTTTTTTAATTTTTTTTTTATTGCTTGGCGCTTGGGGCTGCTGACATCAGATAAAACATTTTCGCTGTTCCGTTTCTTTGATTTTCTTTCAGATTCTCGTTTTTTAATTGCCCCAATCAAATAATTGGGCTCATTTATTTCCATTTTTCTGTCTAATCTTGAATCTGTTATTTCCGGAAGCATACAATCAAGATAAAACTTTTGTAATTTTCTTTACGTTTTCCCATTTCTATCTGAAATAGTAATATTATGCAGAAAAATATATTAACAAGAAATAGAGAACCCTTCAGCTGACAAGCTATCAAACGTCAAAATTGGCAAGTCTGCCCACGGCCTTGACGTAGTCATGAAACGTGGTAAAATAAGGAAATCATTATACTAATAATAAGTGAAAAATATATATAAATGTATAAAACTCACAATTATATTCGGACACAGTGTCCGAATTGACATATTTTAATTTCAATATTTTTTCACTGATGATTCGGACACCAATAATAAAAGCTGTTTTGTACAATCAGATAAAAACTTTCAACGATACCTTAATAATTGTGGAAATTCGTCCTCCGCCCAGCCTATAGTTATAAAAAACAGTTTTTAACGGGATTATAGCTAAAGCAGCCGATTTTAATAAATAATATTATAAACCCGCATACATAGATAGATACGCGCCTTGGCAGTCGGGTAAATAAAGATGGGGTATTCCTCGAAGCGCAACCACTTTGAACCGCACCAAAAGTATTCCTTGAAACCCACCAACGATGAAACATAGAGAAGAGCACGAAGGATTCGTGATAAATTATATCGATAGACGTTTTAAAATTCAACTGTTGTTTATTTATTAAAACTACCCGGAAAGTAGAAATGAACTAGAACTAGGTGCTTAAGCGACTTACCTCCGGTTTCTGAATTCAATTCGGGATAAGCAATACTTAAGTAGTATTTGAGTACTGGGTTGTCAAAAAGATGCTTTAAAATACGTCATATTTTTGACAACTCCGTATTCAAATGTTACTTAAGTACTGCTTGCTTATCCTAGAATTCTCAATTCAGAAACCGGAGGTTACTACTTAGCTCAATAATGGTAAAAATACAGGTTTTGAAATTGAATCAATTGTTGTTTTGAAAAGTACCAGGGTGACAGAAATTAACAGAAAATGGGCGCCTAAACGATCTGACTAAGTGACAGTGACCTATAAGGTAAGATATATAGGACAGTTTTAAGTTTTCTATCTTATTTATAAAAGAATAATAACGAATACTTTATATTCCTCTTTGTGTTTAATCGTTGGTGCACAACTTAGTGACATCGTTTAGGCGCCCATATTCTGTTCATTTCTATCACCCTGGTACTTTTGAAAACGACAAATGATTCAATTTCAAAGCCTATATTTTTACCATTATTGGGCTAAGTAGTAACCTCCGATTTCTGAATTCAGAATTCAAGATAAGCAATACTTATGTAGTGTTTGAGTACGGAAAAAAAATGAGTGTCAAAAAAATGCTTTAAAATCCATCATTTTTTTGACAACTCTGTACTCAAATGTTACTTAAGTACTGCTTATCCTAGAATTCTCAATTCAGAAACCGGCGGTAATTCGCTTAAGCACCTAGTTGCAGTTCATTTCTGTTTTCCTGGTAGTTTTAATAAATAAACAATAAGGGCAGCTGAATTTTAAAACGTCTATCGATATAATTCACTACGAATCCTTCATGCTCTTCTCTATGTTTCATCGTTGGTGCGTTTCGAGGAATACTTTTGGTGCAGTTCAAAGTGGTGAGTCCACAAAGCTATTTATTACTGAAAGATGCCACCTTAAAGCCACAAATAGTTTTTTTGGTAACGCTTTTTTTGCCACAGATTAAAACTTTTTTATCTGACTGTACTAAAAAGCTTCAATAATTTGATGGTGTCCGAATATTCAGTGAAAAAAATATTGAAATTAAAATGTGTCAATTCGGTCACGTGTCACGGTCGGTGAAAAAATGCAGTCATGTCACGACACTCGCAACCCACCCTAATGTCTTGTGCGTAGATGTTTTTGAGAGCTCGGCTCGAATTACAAACAGACGTGCTGTCACCTTGGATTCTAGGATGGCACTGAAAAAATTTCGCGTGCGTACTCATTTATAAAACAAATTACGGGAGAGTATTGCTCCATACTAAAATGTATGGGGAACGGAAAACAATTTCCGTAAAAAATTAACAATGTTGAGACGTAGATTACTCTCATTTGGTTTGATTTATTAAAATAATAAAACGGTAGACGTGTTATTCATACTTTCGTGTCACGATTAAACTAAATAGATTTTTATATATTCCTTTAAAATTAAGTAAATTCTGCAAATAGAAAAGGTCGATTTAGACGTTTTTGAGGGAATTTAACATTTTTTTTTCTCGAAATTAATGATGATTTCGCAAATATCTCGCGGTGAAACTGTTGGCACATCTATTAAGGTTCTTCATTATTTTTTTTACGTAATTCCATGCGGAGAGTTTATAGAAATTTCGAAAACAGTAAGTGCCTTTTTAGGTGTTTCTTAAGGACTCTCCTCTTAATTAGCCGCGAGCCTTTTTAATAACACTTAAACCGGTTTTTATAAATTCCTCCCGTTTATTCAAATCCCATGTCGGTTTTACCTATCAGGACATCCAGGCTAGTCTCTGGATACCATTAAGTGATTGCTAGTTCATTCGTCTGTTTACTTTGCTGTCAGGATAAGGCTTCCTTGGCTGAATGGAAAGTGGATGGGAAAGCTTAGGATTGAGTTAAACTTAACGTATGTGCATTTTCTTAGAACTTACAATGGTTGAGTGTTTCAACTGTGTAATGATTGACCACTGTGTTGCGATAATAAGTATCCAACAGAACAATGACTTAATTACATTTTCGCAATTTTTCAGGAGAAGGGTTTCAAAATTTGGAATTGCAAATATAAATGTATCTTTAATCATTTTGACTTAATATTGTAATATTCATGTAGGTATGTTAGTTTATTATCAACAATTATACAAAGTTAGTCAGAAAGGGGGTACTAATCCGAAAGGGTGTTAAAATACACATAATAATGAGTAACTTTTGTTCTACAACTTTTCCCAAAAGTCAATAGTTTAAGAGAAACAGTTGTTTAAAAACTCAAAAAAAAATCTCTAAAATCTATCTATCACCAGTTATGATCAGCTGTTTACATTTTAGGTCATATTTGGGGTCATGAATTAGAAGCACCATTTTCTGAATTTGTAACTAAAGCAGAGATGAAGAATTTTTGAAAAAACTCAAATAAAAATCATTTTATTTGAAAAAAAAATATATCGAATTTTGAAATTTTAACACTTGCTTTCAAACAGTCATCAGTGATAGGTACTATAAGTGGACTTCGGATTAGTACCCCCTTTCCGACTAACCTTGTAAATAATAACTTACTATGAAAACTCAAGAAAACTGATTTATAAATGCCTTCTTTTTGTAATTTTGTAATTACGTCATTGTTATGTTGGATGAGCGAAATGTTGTACTGTATAGACTTTGATTTAAAAACAAAACTACCTCAAGATATTACTCCGAGGAGGTAATAATCCGAAAGGGTGTTAAAGTATCCATAATAGTGAAAAACTTTTGTTCTACAACTTTCCCCTAAAAGTCAATAGTTTAAGAGAAATAGCTGTTGAAATATTTTATAAAAATACGCTAAAATCTATCTATCCTGGCTACGATCAGCTGTGTTTACATTTTAGGTAAGTAATATTTAAAGTCACGGATTAGACGCTCTATTTTCTGAATTAGTAACTAAAGCAAGGATTATTTTTATAAAAACTTTAATAAAATGGAATGAAGTTTATCTAACAGTCATGAATGATACTTTAAGTGGCTCGTGGATTATTACCCCCTTTCCGACTAACTTTGTATATTGTAAATTTTTAAGTGCAAAATTATATCAAACTAGCTTTTGCTCGCGGCTTCGCTCCCGTTAATTTACGGATCCCTAATTTTTTGATGCCAAAATATAGCCTATAGCACTCAGGGATAACGTAGCTTCCTATTGGTGAAAGAATTTTTGAAATCGGATGAGTAATTTCGGAGATTACCTCCTACATACAAACAAACAAACAAACAAACAAACAAATTCTACCTCTTTATAATATTAGTATAGATATATGGAATAATAAAATATGGAATTGGAGTCAAACTCAAATTCAAAACTCGTTTATTCAAAGTAGACTAGTATTACCTACTTAGTTCTTTTTGAACGTCATATATACATAAGACTGCCCTCAAAACGCCCACCCTTCACCGCTTCCTAGTGTTTATGCTGTGAAGAAGAAACTAGAAGAAGGGAAGGAACTGGAAGAAGGAGTATGAAACATACTGGTTTAAAAGTATGTTTTATAACGAATCAGCGACAGACATTCGTATTACAGTTAAAAAAGTCGCTAAAATAAGCTATAAGAATTTTGTAATTAATTGTGATATTGTGATAATTTTGATCTCATAAAATACAGTTTATTATTTATTTATATAATTATAATTACGTTACATGTTAAAAAATAAATAAAAAATATTAATATCTTATGTGGGTGTACTAAGCACCTCTGCCTTACCCATTGGGGAGAACAGGCATGATGTTTTGTTAATTAATTTGTAATTTATACTTGAATTTGTTTAAATACTATTTTTTTCTGCAGTGACCTGTAACTTGCATGCCAAAGGGTTAAATATGGCGATACCAAATTGTATGTTACATATGATTATTTTACATCTGTTTTTCTACCCATATTTGCAAATAAATTATTTGAATTTGAATTTGAAAAATTAATGAATGGAACGGACAGACAGACTCAAAAATAGGTTGAAAAATAGCCTCGCATTTTACGTACATTCTATGTGAATTTCACAGTGTGAAAATCCACATTTTGATTTCCTTTGACGAAATGGCAACTAGAATTGCTGACTGAAATATTACAAATCTAGGTGTTACTATTGTATGGGTTTTAAATGGCTTCAGAATCACATTTGGTTCAAAATAAATCAAGGTTTTATAGCTGCATTCTTAAGCCCGAAACATACTATAAGTCGCGACTTACGGACGCGACCAATGGTCATGACTCATGACATACGTATGCCCGTTACGACCGATATTTTGCACGCGTAGAGGCTTTCGTAAGTTGCGACTTCTAGTATATTTCGGAATTAATGCTAGTAGTAGTGAGAAGCATTTGCCAGGCTGCACGCTATCTATCGCCATGTCACTCTATACAGTATACACAGCAAATTGTGCAAGACTGATGTCCCGAACGGCCTTATAACAGCTCGGGACGAGAAATTCGGGTTGGCGCGTCCTAATCTAAAATGCTCGATACGAACGTCGACTGTTTGATATTTAAAATCAATTTAATATAGTTTTTGAATCGTTTGACGACCCTATCAATATGTGTCAATATAAATGGCGAAAGTGAAACAATGGTTAAACCTAATCTCTCAGTCGCTTTCATCTTGGAATTTTATAGGGTTATAAATTTCATATTTATAAACTACAAATCCAATACATTTGCTGACGTCACTAAGCTTTTACAAAACTAGATTCTGTTTTGACAAGCTAATGTACATTCGTATGTCTATCCAGACAGGTAATGCGGGATAATAATGAGGAATAACAACAGTATGAAATTCTGTTTATATTATCTGTATTTTTGTATGATAAACCCAGATGATAATGCGATTGGATTGGACATGGCGCTACGGTGACCATGAGGTGGATTGTCCTGATATTAATGATTCATGTCCTTCTCTCTAAGTAATGTTATAAACTGATCCGTTATTTCTATTTTATTTTGAAGGGTGTTATTTTATAATGTCAAATAAGTAGCTGAATGTGCATTCGTTAAATGACTAAAAGAAAAGCAAACAGTGAAATGGTCGGGAAAAACATGTCATATAAACAAAGTTAATCCAAAAGGCTATTAAAGTACCCATCATAATGAATAACTTTTGTATTACGAACATAAACATGAAACAAACATACTTGTGCCTCTAAATCCGAAAGGCAAGCTGAGGTGTTCTCCAGGAGTCTGTACATCCACATTTCACTTCTTCTATTAAGTCGCATGTGAACCTATTGCCATTTTTCGGGCACAATTTGGTCCCAGGTTCATCGCCTGTTACTTGGGCTCGCTCGGTGACGGAAGGGAATAGTCCGTGGGGGGACGGATTAAGAATGAAAGAATGAAAGAATTTGTGAAATGAAATAGTGGTTAACAAGAATGACGGAGGATAGTGCGATGCAACCATAATACAACCTAAAGAGACAAATGTTTACCTAATATCAACGAGCACATCTTAATTATGTAAGTACAAACTAGACTCCCTTGTTTACAAAAAATATGCGCAGGTACTTTTTATAGGGGCGTATACTATATATACTAGCTAACTGTATAGTAACTATAAATAACTGTATAGTATACTAGCTTTTGCCCGCAGCTTCGCTTGCGTGAAATTTTGAACCCGTGAAGTGACGATTTTCCATACAAACTTTCATCCCCTATTTCTCCCCCTTAGGGGTAGAATTTCCAAAAATCCTTTCTTAGCGGACGTCTACTAACTATAAACTACCTCTCTGCCAAATTTCATCTTCATACGTCTAGCGATTTTCGATATTTCGTGATGAGTGAGTGAGTGAGTGAGTGAGTGACCTTTCGCTTTTATATATTTAGATTAACTTTAAGAGTCAGTTTTAGGTAAATTTTGAAATTTACTTGGCGAATTAAGAAGTTTTTTTTTTTGTTAAGTTTGTTTCAGCTTTACCGAAAATTCTACAGTTTAGAAATAACATTAAAAAGATAAATATTGCTATCCCATAAACACATATCTCATGGTCACAATACATAGCTCGCGCCAGAATATGTTAACATTAATATCATTGTCGGATTTGTCGATTTAATCTGGCATTCTCGCGGCAATGGTTTTGAATTATTTATTTTATTGGACATGTCCTAGCTTGTCGAGTATTGCAGATTATGTTGCAATTAGCCGATTGCCCAACAGGTATTATTGACTGGCGATAAAGGGACTAAATAAAATTATTAATATTAATTCGCATTACACTCAAAGGTATTGTTTATTTCGTGATGCGAATATGGATTCAGCTAGCGCATTAGATGCAATGCTTACAAAAAAAGAGAAAAAAATATTGAATAACTTGAGGTGCATTGAAAGAGCCTCCACGAGTGACGATGCTTATGTACGTCCGGGGCACCCTGGACAGTCAGCCCCACTACCAACCTTGCTGACTTGCTAATCTTTCCATCACGGCATGAGCTATTCTCGTATCGCTCGTGCTGACACGAGACAAGAAGATTATGAATAATAGAACAACGATTGGTAGGATAATTAATTTCTACGATATTTAATTTTAAATACCAACATTTTAATTTTATTTAGCTGTTTGCTGTTTTTACGTTGATCTACCAAATAAGTCAATAATATATTTTGTAATAATGTTTAAAAGAACTTGAAATAGAGAATACAGAACATCTGTCTTCAACCAGCATGCAGCGCAAAGTACGATACTCTGGCCACATTGCTCGCAGAGGTGCCGATAACCAAGAACATCTGATGGTGACAGGAAAAGTAGAGGGCAAAAGACCTAGCACGGTAATTTTATAGAATAACATTACCGTGCTATTACTTTGTTCAAACTGTTAACCGCAAAAAAAAAAAACACAGTCATGACAATAAGAGCGGTTACGCACTGCATCCGATCCGGATCCGTGAAAATACGGTTATAAAAAACTCTGACCGAATTCGGATATTGCATTTCGCACTGCATTCGATCCGAATTCGTGAAAATACGGATCTTTAGTCTAAAAATTTCTGACCGAATTCGGATATTGTTTACGCACTAATCCGATCCAAATTCAAGCAATTCAGGGGCCATCTTTGGCATATGTCCGATTTGAATCCGAGGTAACGCGAAAGCGTTCATACATACAGTAATACGGCTACTTCGGTCCGTAAATATTTCTTCCGAATTGGAGACTCACGGATGACGGAGAGAAATCGGATGACGGAAGTCGGATCTAGTGCGTAAACTACAATACAAAAAGTTCTATGACTACTTCGGAACGTATTTTCACGGATTCGGATCGAATGCAGTGCGCAACCACTCTTACCGTTGTCTAGTAATTAAAATAAAGTATCGATTCAATAACTAATCACTTAACTCGATTACGTGAACCGAAACTTATATCGATTCAAGCTTTCAACTCTTACGGCTTCGTTCAAATTAACTGCCACCTTAAGGTTATCCGTTAATTATAATCCGTCTAAGTAGATTGCCACTTTGGAAGTTAAACAGTAATTGCTAACCACAGTTAATGATACGTGGAACCGATTATTATTGAACTCAGGTTAGTTCCAATTAGGTTTCTATGTTGTAGATTGGTATTATTGTTTGTGTTAGCGTATCGGCCCGTTAATGAGTACGACTGTACACGAGGCTGTAGACAGGTCGTGTTGAATGTTCCCATAATCACCACATTTGGCGAAATGATGATAGTATTAGTAGAGCTCCTTCAGGGAAGTACTATCACCAAATCTATTTGTGCCGTTAAGCAGCATTTCTGTATTCCAGTTTGAAGAGTATGGGTGCCGGTGAAATTAAAGGAACATGAGATTTTCCAACTTTGGCTCTTAGGTTGGCAACGGATCAGCTATCCTTTTGGTGTTGTAGGTGTATAGAGGTTGTTAGCGAATTCGTGTAATTCCTTCAAACCGCGTGACACTGATTGACTCAGCATAGGTTTACCTCAGAATCAACAAAAAAAAGTTCAAAAAAAATTAACCATGGTATTTTGTACTTATCTGAGTAATTTTAGCGTCCCAAGTTAACTGACTGCGTGGAGCGATATCGTGCTACTCGTGCCCTTCAGTTGTGTCGCCGTGCCTTCATTCATTTATGCATAGCATCGAAATTTTCTATCAAATAAAAAAAATAAAACTGAAAAAAAAAAGTTTATTTTTATTTTTAATCAATCTAAATCCCGTACGGGGTTAATCTATACCATTAATAGATCATGTGGTTTGAAGGAATTACTCGAATTCGTTTACACCTTGTATATGCGGTGGTAACTAAAGTTTCCATCAGATGCACCGTTTTGGCTAGTTTGCCAACATATTACATTAAAAAAAAAGAATGTCGAACTGTCGACGTTCGTATTTAGTGTTCTAGATTAGGACACGCCAATCCGAATATTTTGTCCCGAGCTGTTATATGGCCGTTCGGGACATCAGCCTTGCATAGTTTACTTTGTCGAAACTGTTGTGATTGTGGGGAGTGAATTAACGATAAGGCGGTTTTTCCATGAATCCGTTGACTGGATCCAGCATTACTAGATTGTTTGAACTAGACGACTGTGCAATGCTGGATTAGATTAAAACATGTTTACATACATAAGTCTAATGTCAATCCAGCGACCCTGGATCCAGCTCCCGGTTCAATGAAAATCGATCTTTACTAGTTCAATGTCAACCAGTTCCAGGATCCAGCGACGCTGAATCCTCCTCCCGGTTCAATGTGAATCCAACTTTATTAGTTCAATGCCGACCAATGCCGGAATCCAGTGACACTGGATTCAGCTCCTGATTCAATTTAAATTCAAATTAATTAGTTCAGTGTCAACCAGTGCCGGGATCCAGGGACGCTGGATCGAGATACTGATTACATGTACATTCACCTTCATGTATGTTGTTAATACTAATTAGGAGTAATACATATTGAGTACTAATTAGCTGTTCTAGGAATAAATTTACACTGTTAATCAGGTGGTATTATAGAATTCCCCATGTAATAGAGTAGTCGAGTTAATTAGTTTGGCCCTACATTATACTATTTTTTTTTCCGCCCGCGGCTTTGTCTGCGTGAACTGTGAACTCCTATGACTTCTATTTCAGGTATTTAAAAAAACATTTTCAGAATACATACGTAAATAACATCACGCCTGTGTTCCTTGAAGAGTTGGCAGAGGTGTGTAGTACACCCTCACTTCGCCGTTATGTTTAAGTCTCATGTAATAGAGGGCGAGCCTATTGCCATCAACCGGTCTCAAATCCAGACTCCGGGCTGCTACTGAGAAATTTCACACAAAATAACCCAATAACATGTGGCGGCATCTATCCACGCCACATGCGAACTATTCAAGCCTACATCGCGGTATAATGATTTAACACGTAGATAGTATACAAGGTTAGTCAGAAAGGGGGTACTAATCCGAAGCCCACTTATAGTATCACTGATGACTGTTTGAAAGTAAGTTTATTCATTTACATAATATATACAATTCCTATATACATTATTCTTATAATATTTACAAAATTACAAATAAAAGTATATACAAATAAAATAAAAAATATCCTAATAAAACTATAAACTAAAATAGTGCGTCAAAATATTCCTCCGCATCGCTGTCGACTGGTAACGTGCCCAGAAGGCTGGCAGCATTGCCACGTTGTATGGCAATGCTTATCCTTTGGCCAAGGTAGAGGCCAGCCTTCGGGTCACGGGTCGTATCGTCCAGCCGCCTTGCAAGATCTTTGTATAAGATTTGGGCACTCGGACCCCACGGCCCGAGTGTTTCGACCCCAAACGGCTCGAAAATAAAATTACTAATCAAGTTATTATATTTTCGCCGCTTGAGGGCCTCCGCAGCTGCAGCAGCAGCGCCAGCACAGCCTACCGAGCTAGGAAGATGAGATGGCGCAAGGGTATCGACGCACGTTGCGTCCCATACCAGAGGCCTACCCATCTTCCATGGCATCAATGACATACCATCTGGTCTCTTGCCATCGTCACGTGCCAAGCCATTTGGTTCTAATACGGCTGGAACGCCGGCGGTGACAAGAGCACGACGGATAATATCATTTAAGTTGGCGTGCCGTGCTATACGGCCTGCACTCCTGCTGCAAGACAAGCCGTGGTGTCCGAGGCTGTCGACGGCTTCACCGCAGTGGCAGCGATGCGGAGCACAGCAGGGAGCACCCAAACGCAGGCATGTAGCGAGCCGAAAAGTATTGTCGTCCAACATAGTACCTATGTTGGACGACGGAAGTGCCTGAAGCCATAGACCCGACTCCCATTTACCCACAGCCAGCAGGCGAGCACGCTCAGCGCTTGTGATTGACGTATTGATAAGATTATTCCGTATCACAGCGCAGAGCGGCTCGTCCCACTGTCTCTGGGAGGATGGATTGACGGGCAACACCGTATTTGGACAAGCCATTTTCCAGGCGTTCACAGCGTCGGTCAAGCACGGTACCTCAAAATCAACCAGTGAGGATGACAAGATTTTCCTGGTTAATTTCTCAGTACTGTGGACCGAGGACAAGAACGCCGGTAAACTGATACTGGAAATTTTGCGGACGCCGAGACCACCCAAACGAATGGGAAGTGTAGCTTGTAACCAAGCTCGGTCGTCCAGAGCCACATTTAGGATTGAAGTTAGTGTGTTACATATAATTTTGTCTACTTTGTCCAAGAGTTGTGGATGTTTCCATAAATGGGAAGAACGGAGGCTATACGTAAATTTCGGTCCAAAACAACAGTATCGGATAATAGTAAAAGCCGAATGTATATTAATTTTGAAAAGTCTGTCCGAAATATCACGAAAATTTTGGATTTTTTCCTCGATGAAATTTGGAAAGGATTCATCTAGGATTGGGGACCCTAGGAGGTGAAGTGAGTTTTTTTCGATAATTTTGATATTGGGGGCTATTGAATTAAATTTTTGGAAAATCTGTTGTCGGTCGAAGGTGTGGGGCAAGAAAATTTCACATTTACAGGGGTTGAGGTCTAGGCCAATGGAACTGAATTTTTCTTTTAAAAAAGTTAAATCCTTTAAAACTGTATCTACGTCGCCTCCTAGGGTTCCATCATCTAGATACCATACGTTAAATTTTGAATTTAGCTGTCGAATAATGGGATTAATTGCTAAACTAAAAATGACTGGCCCAAGAGGGTCACCTTGTTGGCATCCAACGGCCGATTCTAAAAGGTTGTCCTTATAAAGTAATTTGGAGGGTTGCCTATAGCATTGCCAAAGAAAACTGTAAATTTTGGGTACTTCTTTTTGAACTTCAGCCAGCAAGGTGTCCCTGTTTACGGAGTTGAAGGCGTTCTTTATGTCAACCTTGAGGATGACCTCACCTTCATTACTGTGTATAAAAGTGGATAGGGCGTGTACGGCAGCCTCACAGCCCCCTTTAGAGCCGAAACCTAGCTGCAGGGGCTGGAATTTGCTGGCCAGGGTTTCACTGTAGAAGGCACAGCAAATCTTGGCTGCCACACGCCGGTAAGTGCACCCTACGGCAATGGGACGAATGCCGCCATCCTTTTTGCGCAGGGCACAAAGATTGGCCCCGTACAAAATCTCGATGGCGGACTCGTGCACATTGCCGGAGAGCATCAAATTGGTCAGAGCCGTAAGCTCCTTCAAAAGCGACTCACCAGCTGCCCCGGCGCCGAAACACGTCAAGTCTTTCAGATGTTGAGGCGTCAAGCCGTCGAGGCCACCGGCGGAACCATTCCTGAAGGAACCTATGGCTGCAACCAATTGGCGAGCTGTAACAGTAAGGGTGTTGGAGTCAGGGTCAGGAGGGTCGGGGAAGGAGAGATCATCCGCAGGAGCAGGGTGCTTACTCTCCAGAGCTGTAAGTGTCTCTGGAGAGTAAGGCGCCAACACATCACTGCTAAAAAGTATCCTGGCTGCACCCCCAATATCACCTTCACTTAACTTGGATTCTACATGTTGACAAATACCTCTTGGTGAGGTGTGTATATGTGCTGGTAATTTTGAGTCGAAATTTTGGATCGAAATGTTGCAGTTATCTTTAATTTGAGCTGTCAAAGTTTTTTTGGTTGCCAAATTCTTTTGTACATGTAGAATCCTATAAGGGAAGGTGAGTAGTTGTTCCCAAGCACGCTGCGAGTTCTCCCGGGCGGCGAGACGGACACATCCCGCTAAATATTGTGCAACAGCAGGTCTGGCGCCGCGGGGAACTCGCTTCAAAACCGGAACAGATTTTTTTAATTTTGATAAGGTTTGCCAAAACGGGTACAGATTCGGTGTTGATGAAGGTGTGATTGGTGTGGTGGTGGGGTTGGGGGGTGCATTTTGGGGTTTGTGGACCTTCCCAAAATGCACGTTCAAACCCCGCTTACCTTTAAAAAAGCGCACTTGGGGACAATGGGGACATCTGACCAAGATATCCAGCGACGTGGAAGGTTGACTGGCACTTATTTCCGCATCGCTATTGCCACTTAACATTAAATATACACTTATACCTAAATACAAAAATATTTACAAAAACTTTAAAAATATAGAAATACAAAAACTGAAATGTCATAGGTAAATAAGTCGGATGATGTTTTGACACTGCTGCAAAAATTCGGCCAGTAGGGTGTGCGGGAAAATATTGGAGAACGAATCGGAGGGCTGCATTTACATCTTAGACGTTGCTGCTTAGCAACGTCTACGTTGCCACGGTAATGTTAGATGTGGCGTCTTTACTGTCACTTGATGACTACACAACGTCGGACAAATATTATATAATTAGGGCCGATGCGCACGCTCCTTCACACGGATAACGTACTGTGGGGCTATTCTGCCACCATTCGCTATAGCTGCTCGACTTTTTCTTGGTAAAAGAGCAATTTGCTATTTTTAAATATTTTAAATCGGCGAGACTGACTTTTTCAATCGTTGCGTTTTGACGTTTTTTTTGAAAGTAAGTGTTAAAATTTCAAAATTCGATTTTTTTTTTCCAAATAAAATGATTTTTATTTTAGTTTTTTCAAAACTTCTTCATCCCTGCTTTAGTTACAAATTCAGAAAATGGTGCTTGTGATTCATGACCCCAAATATGACTTAAAATGTAAACACAGCTGATCATTACTGGGGATAGACAGATTTTAGAGATTTTTTTTTGAGATTTTTGTACAACTGTTTCTCTTAAACTATTGACTTTTGGGAAAAGTTGTAGAACAAAAGTTATTCATTATTATGTGTACTTTAACACTCTTTCGGATTAGTACCCCCTTTCCGACTAACCTTGTATATACAACCTCCCAACATAAACCGTTGGGCAGTAGCCCGCCAGGCATAAGACTCCGCCTGGTTTGAGGATCTCTCCTTTGGTTGGAGGAACACCACACCTAGTTCCTCCACAAACACCCTACTTGGGGTACCCAGGATCCCTCTCGCAGCAGTTGCGCTTGCGACCACTAGACCAACGAGGTAGTCTTTAGATAATTTTATATAACCCTTTAGTTTTTAGAATAATTGTTCTCTTTTTGAGTAAGCTGATGATTCAGCCGAAAGACGCCCACTGCTGGGACATAGGCCTCCCCCGTTAGGAGGGGTGCATGAAAAGAGCCTCCACGAGTGACGATACTTAAGTACGTCCGGTGCACCCTGGGCAGTCAGCCCCGCTATCAACCTTGCTGACTGGCTAATCTTTTCACCACAGCGTGAGCTATTTTCGTGTAGCTCGTGCTGACACGAGAGAAGAAGAAGAATAGGAGGGGTTTGCCATAATCGCCACGCTTGGCAGGCGGGTTGACGATCGCAGTATGGTTGTTAAAATACTCAGAGGACGCTGCTGCCCATCCTCTAGTAAATCCCTTAGTCGCCTTTTTTTATGGGAAGAGATGGGGGTACTGCTATGCTTTATATCTGGCACCACACGGCCGAGTTTTTGAGTATACTATGCGTGAAAGATTAGAGAGTCTATCGGCAAAGTTATTTCAGCCCGTCTGAAGGCTTAATTTTATGAATATAAGTTCACGCAAGCATCTAATAGCGTTCATCTATTAAGAGAATATGAAAAGCGTTGTTTTGATCGAAACTTAAGAGCCATAACGTACTGACGACTGGTCGCCGGAGACTCGGTCGACGGCGACTGTGAGTTTCTATAGTTTAAATAGGTGTTTACGCACTTGGGCGCTGGTCGCCCGGACGACTCGCCGCGCAGTGGCAACGCACAAGCGACTACTGGTCGCCGGCGAGCGGCGACCAATAGAAGCACGTGTTCAAATGGAAGCGTTCACACTGCGAGTAACTGTCGAGACGACTGGACGTCGCGCACAAAAATGGCTCAGGCTTTCAATAGGGAGCAATTAATATTGGAAATACAATTCCGAAAAGCTATTTGAGATTTATCCAGTAACCTATATTCCAATCGGGATACCCAATACTCTCTTGCATTTCTTTTCTTTCTCTTTATAATTAGTAACGCTTCTATTGCAATAGTAGTAATCGTCGTCCATTCTTCAGGAATGTACAAGAAACACTACATTCGGCTTGGTCTCCTCGCCCTAGTCGCCTATGTTTTGGTCGCCGAGAGACCAAGTCTCCGGCGACCAGTCGACAGTGCATAATGGCTCTAACTGCAACTACAATGCAATTGAATTTCTTTAGTTAGGTGAATCAGGCGTGTTACTTCTATGAAACAAATATACCTTATTACCAAAATTGTTAGTCAAGGACAACACAGGCCAATCATTACTCATACCAAATTACTTTAATGGGCCTACCTATTGAAGCAATTGCGTTTGAATACTTAAAACCACAACAATAGGATTCTGAGTAGAAGAAAAAGCGTTTACTTAGGTAAGGTGTGAATAATTTAGAAACTAGTGAATCATCTTGTGAATAAGAATTGTTAGCGCAGGTGATATTAGTTTGAAATTCCGGGTCCGGTTTGCAAAGTGTACTATTTTTTTTTTGGTTTATTTGCTCTAAAGATTCAATCCTTTATTCTAGGCTTTTCTCAACTATTTTGGGGTCGGCTTCTAGTTTAACCAGATGAGGCTAATGTCCATCCAAAGGTTGTCTGGAAGAAATCGCCTAGTGCGATAAGACCGCCTATTGTACACCTCTATTTTTATAGTAGTTTCTTGTTTGTTTTGTGTACAATAAAGAGTATTGTATTGTATGAGGCTGAATACCAGTAGGTAATTGTTTTTTTCTAAAAAAATATATTTCCGTGACCTTTTTCCCATGTGGTGACTATAGAAGCCTCATAGGAACCTCCTAATGTGTCGACATCAGGTAACCGCTATGCAATTCGACCGGCTCGGACTCCCACACCAGAGGAATCAGTGTCACTCCCAATTAACCTCCACCAAAGAAAGACATAGGTACACGAATCGACTGCCATCAGACCTCTGCAACCTAGTTTTTGGGCAATGCCGATATCCTAAGGTAAGACCTATTGTCAGACTTTCGGGCTTCTGACTACCCGTAAGGCCGGCCGCACTTTGGACGCGTTTTCGTACGAATTTGACTCGTACGAAAACGCACGAACAATACTATACGAGCTCGCAGACTGGGTGCGAGTTAGTCGTATGTATACGTGCGTGAAGTTCCGACGTCCGAAAACAATCCGAACTTGTTGGTATTTTTAATACACTTTGGTGTGTTGAACATAAAACTGCCTATTTGACGGAGAAAAACGTATTCAGTGTGCGTACTCAGTTCGTACGACCTTATTCATACGTTTACGTATGATACAATTTCGCATCCAAAGTGCGGCCGGCCTAATGATAGTCATAGATATTCCTATGACAACCGGGACCCAGAGATAATTATTTCTGGGTATCACTTCCCCTTTGATTCTCGATGGACAAAGACATGATGACAAATCAATATGTAGATTTATGTAGATACTTCAATAGGAAGGTACTTCAAACGAAACTACTTAAAATTCTACCCACAAAGAAGTTATTGTGGTCTCCTAATAACACCATAGACCACAACAATAGATTTCATCGAAAAAACCCACTTTTTAGACAGGTAAAGTGTTAATAAGTGTAGAATCGATGAATCATATTCATACCTGAATACGTCGTCGATAAACATGTATTTGCATGACTCATAACAAAATGGGGTCAGTTGATAACGCAGTTCTCACGTTACTGTTTACTATTCGATTTCTTTGTGTAATGTCTATATTATATAGTGTTTATAGTGTAATGACGTCATTACATCAGCGTATAAGAACATGAGCTTCGTAATTTCTATAATTAACGGTCACAGTGGATATTGCTATAATCACTACACTTAGAGACTTGCCCGTCTTCTCGACTTCAGTACGCCTGGTGGTAGGACCTATACGGTCCACCTGGCTAGCTACCACCCTCACATTAAAGTCCGGCGCCAAGCAATTTACAGTGTTCCGTCATGTGTGTGTGAGAGCCAGAGAGGTAAAGGGAATCTCCTCTATATCTCTGTTACTAAGATTCGTGTGCCCCATCTTTGAACATGTCTGCGTTAACCGTCAAGTGCGGAATATTCTAATCCGTCCCCTGATCTGTCCCTTCGTCGGTAACAGGGGGACAGGTCGAAACTTTTTATTTCTATTTGGCCCCCTAAAGAACAGCAGGGGACAGACCAGAAATAATTCGTTCGATCTGTCCGTTCGTCTTGGTGACAGGGGAACAGATCGTTTTTTTTATTCCTGATTGTCCCCCGAAGGTGACAGATCAGGAGGACAGACCGGAATATTCCCCGCACTTAGGCCAAAGCGACCAAGAATTTAAAAAAAGTAACGAACTTTCATATGCACTGGCTAGTTAAATACAAAATGTCCACGAATTTAAATCTCAAGTGTACCACGTCTTACTGCTTCACCATCCCCGAGCCATTTTGCAGTCAAATACAAAATTGATTCAATTAATTCACTTCATCCCACTTAGCAATAAGAGCTGCAGTGAGAAACGGCGCCAGAACCACCCCTATTTATTAACTGAAGCTAAACACTGTATTATTTGCTGGCGGATTGCTTTCTTAATAATCTTTAGGGTTGATTAACTAAGAATTCGTTTGATGTTTTTTGGAAGGCGGAGAATCGAGTTTTGAACTTGAGGAACAATTTGGGAAAGATCAATGCTCAGCAGTGGTCTGTTCTTCGAACTCTGGTTTTTTCAAATTTATTTATGATGTCCCGCAAAGTTCCTTTATTGTATTACAATCTAGCCTTGAGGCTAATAAGCAATTTCATCTTGACCTAAATTTCTACCTAGACATAATTCTAAGAATGCGCCCAATATATTATTTTATAACAGAAGACACTTTGTTCATGGTGTTCTTTATAGGCAGCTTTTCTCGTGACGTCATGAGTACGAGCATAGCTCACGCTGCACTGTTAACCACATCGTGAGTCTCCAAGTGAAGGAAGGAATAGCACCATACATACGCACACACCACAACCAATCGTAGCACCAAGCCTTGAGTGGTTTGAGCCTTAGACAGTCAGCAAGGCTGGTAACGGGATTTACTTCAGGGTGTGTTTAAGGTATTGTAAGTCTTCCAATGCACTCCCATAGCCAGGATAGACTGAGTGGATGATGATGAATCTGTCTTTCTAAAAATTGTTCTTAGCTACCTGTAAACCTCCATCACCTGAGAGATGGTAAGAGCTGACTAAGGGCCATGAAGACTCAAGATTCAAGCAAGGAAACAGTCAGTTGCTCGATCAGAGATAGGCCGGAGATGGTGGAGCACCGCCGTTTTCCGAGAATGGTTGATTGTGAAGGAAATTTTGACTTCTGTCGAACCAATTTAATCGGTCAGTTGTCTCTTACAACTTCTTGTTACGGTAACATACAACTGTTTCTACTAAACCAAAAACCACGCAATCTTCTTTCTTATTCAATTTCTTTCCAACTATGCACATTGCCGTAATTAGTTCCACCAATAAAGCCTTTTCTCTTAACAGAAACCTCTATCTCATTTTATTATACCATTTACGAGCCCATACCTTACAAATCTATTTCTGAATTCGTTCCAAACAATATTCCTTTCAACAAACATGTATTCACATCTAGTGCTAATATTAAAATCTATTATATACCAATGAAATGCTTTGTAAAGGTCCGTGAATGTGGAACAGCTTTGAAAGTGCGATATAACCACTGAACAGGAGATTCAGAAGGTTTACCTCAAGAGGTGTGACCTCTCTTTCTTCTCTTTGCCTCTGGATTAAATGGAAGCTAACCCCAAGATACCTGGTTAAGGATGATGATGAGAAAGTTTACCCAACAGTAGCAGTACAATTCTTTTTCTTCTCTCGTTAAGCTATACGAGAATATCTGATACCGTGGTGAAAATATAAGCTAGTTAGCAAGGTTAGTAGTAGTGAGGCTGACTGCCCAGGATGCACCGGACACACTTTAGTATCGTCACTTGTGCAGGCTTTAATACACCCCAAATACACTGGATAGTTGCTACAATATATTTTCTTAAAGTGTACTTGTCATAAATTGGACGTGTTTCAGCTTTTAAGTTACTTAGAACCGCCTTTGCAAGCTTGATCTGTACGCCAACAACCGTAATCGTAGGAATCTTTCGAATAGTCTCGAAAATAAATGTAAATATCTCCGTTGTTTGTGTCGACATCAATCAATATAAGTAAATCCCGGCCCTCATAAAATTGACTCGGTTTTTTTGGCCCTTGATGAGAAATGTTTGTCCAAAAACAATACAGAAAATACTGTTCATATAATAATTACGAAGTGAATTTTCTGTACTCATCTCTTCTGTGGCTCTACTTGAATATTATGGGTTCCACCAGTAATGCTGCGTAGGTGGCTCTCTATTTTAATACTAGGATATAACCATTGCTTCGCTTGCCAGTTTTAAAATTTATTTGACCACATCAATAGAATTATCATAGCTAACCAACAAACAGTGAACGATCGGAAGTTCAAACTCAGTTGATCAGTAAGTTGTTTAATCCAGTTTGAGACTTGCAGTGAAACTTAAAGCTGTGGGCGCACTTGTAAAGTGATGACCAGAGCATTTTACGAGCCGTGTTTTCATTGGCTGTGTACTTTTAGGCAAGTAAAAAGCCACACGGCTTATTAACATGGGTCTATAGTCTGTACGCCACAAGAACTAATGGACGCTACGGATAGTGCTAAACTCATTGCTGAGTTCTGGGCCAACACGGTGTAGATTGTCATCGACACGCTAAGAAGAAGAAAAAGATTTACATGGGTGTTATTTAATCTCTTTGTCAGGCGTGGTGATTATGGCTATTAGGAAGACATACAACAGTAGGTATACATTAAACTCCAAAAATATACTATAAGTCGTGACTTACGGACGCGTCCGTACGCCACAGCCAGATTGTCTACGGACGACTGAGCGCTCTAATTTGTGCGTTGATAAAATACCGACCAGATACATTATAAGTCGCGACTGTCGACCGCGTTCGTAAGTCGCGACTTATAGTTTTGGGGTTAACGAGCAGGTATGATAATTTAGTGAACCCTTGGACGAAAGCTTTAATTTTGCTGGGGAACTTATGGCGCTGTTTCTTCTTCCCAGCATAAACACTAGGAAGCGATGAAGGGTAGGCATTTTTAGAGGTTACCTTTTGTAATATTGTCGTTCAAAAGGAACTAAGTAATTCAAGTCTATTTTGAATAAATGGGACCACAAACGTTCACATCAGAATATAAGCTTCCCCTAACGAGAATTCTCGAAGCAATATAGCCCCAATCACTTCCAATAAGTCAAAAGGCTTTATTTAAATTGTGTCCCCATCACAAGCCTCAACAAACAGTGTGGCCAAGCCTTAAGTCTATGTTAATATTGCCCAAGTATTGAGCCGGGGCTTAAACTTGGAATTTAACTTAGACTTTAACTTAGCGGTCACTAACACAAAGATTGTTTTCACTTATTAATGTAATATTTTTATGACTTTGTGTACTTGCTTTATGGTAGAAACTAGTAGAAATTGAGTTAGTGAAAGTTTTTTATGAGAAAGCTTGTATAAAGATATAGTGTTGTAAAAGTTTGCTGTGGTACTGAAACTAATTAACGATGAACATTATGTGTTTTGATTGGGGCTTGCAGATAATTAACAACCACGCGGGTCATTGATTTGCAAGGTTAAGCTGCGCTTGCCGCGGTCAGTTCGTCGATGGGTGACCTTTCGTTACACTTCAAGACCCCTTCGTGCCTCGGAGAGTACGTTAAACCGTCGGTCCCGGGTGTCATACGAATACCTATGACAGTCGTTACAAGTCAGAAGCCCGCTCCTACACACAGTGCCGGCGGCATGGCTGCCGGCAAGCCGCGGTGCACTCTGCGGCTTTATAAGCCGCCGGCTTTGCCGCACTAACAAGCCCCGGCATGGCCGCCCGGGTTGCAACTCACTAGCGTTCCACACGACTGTCACAACTGGAATGATGCTCGGCGGCTTTGTACAAGTTTCTGCGGCACGTGCCGGCGGCACATAGGGGAAGGTTGCGATCATTGGACTAGTTCTTTCATTGGACCACCAAGGTATTTCCAAAACTGTGCAAGCTAGCAACACCCAAACTAGTCATAACTAGTCCGTGGAAACTCAGTAGCATCCCCCTCTTGCCTCAGTGACGTTGCGGCACATGGCCAGGAGAGACACGTGTGGTTGTGTTTGCGGTGGTCAAAATCTTATAATTTCACTCAGTACAATTTGACGTAAGTATCATTGTATTCATATTTGTCTGCGTGCACCGTTATGAAATATTGGACAGTTTAATTGAGATTCCATGAGTGTTATTCAATTTTGTCTAATCATGACCATTTATATTTTAGTTTAGTTTTTCGTAACCAGTAGCTTGTTGCCATCAATGGACCTCAAAAGAGTTCCACCGTTGGACCGGTCCAATCACAGCAACTTTTTATTGTATTTTTTTAGCCATAATAATGGGAATAGGTCCTGAGTATTTCACTAATTATGTATTAAGTATTTCACTTATTATATTTAATTAAAACCATAGAAAAATCATTCATCATCATCATTCAGCCGAAAGACGTCCACTGCTGGACATAGGCCTCCCCCAAGCATCGCCACATCGACCGGTCCTGTGCCTCTCGCATCCAACGGATTCCCGCAACCTTCACCAGAAAAATCATTATAAATTTAAAATTCCAGAATGTAGCCGAAAAACAGAAAGCTTTTTGTCATAATTTAGTAATATAGATAATCAATTATAATTAGTTGCCTCGATTGGACCTCTAGAACAAATTTCTTGAAGTCCATTGATGGCAACTTGGTGGTTCAATGAAGGTGCCCATGGTCCAAAGAAGGCAACAGCCCAAAATTTAGTTTTCTTCGTTTATTTCAAAAAGTGTTAGCCCATATTGTTTGTGCGTTTGATTATTATAAATAAAGGTCCTACGAAATAAAAATAATACACTGCTTTCATTTTAAAACTTATACTTTTTGAGATATGAGGTCGTAAAGTTATGTGGTCCATTCATAGCAACCTTCCCCTACGCCCGGAAAAAGCCAGCGAGGAGCCTTTACAACCGGTCTAATCTTAGGACATCACATTGCCCAGTAACTGGGTTGCGGAGGTCTGATGGCAGTCGCTCCGTCTAAAATACTGGTATTCAGCTGCATCTGGTTAGACTCGAAGACTCCAACATAGTTGGGAAAAGGCTAGGCAGAAAGAATTATCTATGTATTTCGATTCGCATAATAATAAAAAAAAGATAGACACTTCTTCTTCTCTAAATACTAAGTTTCTAGGAATCAATATTGATAATAAGCTATCGTGGAAAATGCATCTAGAACATGTCTGTAAAAAACTTAATCAATCCTCATTTGCTCTCTACAAACTCTCGAAAATTGTCAACAAAGAAGCCGTATTAACTGCCTATCACGGGTTTGTTGCACCTACTCTAAGATACGGTGTGATATTTTGGGGTAACTCGGTCGATAAGGAAATCATATTTAAAGCTCAAAAGAAGTGCATCAGAGCAATCTGCAACCTTGACAGCACTACCAGTTGTCAACCACACTTTCAAAACTTAAAAATTCTGACACTGCCTTCGCTATATATTTATGAGCTAAATTTATTTGTTAAGTCTAATCCAAAATATCATAAGACTATGGTTAAAAGCGCATATAGACAATTACGTGACAAAAAAAGATTAGAAATAGAAATACCTGGAAAAACAGCATTAGTCAATAAAAGTGTTCTTTGTATGGCATCATTGATATACAACAAACTGCCTGATGATGTCAAAATGTTACCTATTCCACAGTTCAAGTCTAAACTACATAAGTTTTTAACCAATAAGTGTTATTTTATTATTAAACAGTACTTGGAGGATACAAATATTTCAATTTAATAATATCTATCGTAATCTAATATACCTAAATATATTGTAATATGTAATAACAGTAATGGATTTAATTGTGAAATTATATTATGGGACATGACTATTTGACTTGTGCATAATAATAATTTTTGACATTTTGTTATTATTATTTTTGACATTTTCTAACATTACTTTTTTCTTTTTTGTAATTGAATTTAAAATTTCATTGATTTGATTTTGATTGATTTGTTTGGTACCTAATATATGAATTTGCACACCTCAATAGGTAATAATACAGTGCACCTCCTACATTTTTATAACACCTTTTATACATGTATTATGCAAATAAATGATTTGATTTGATTTGATTTAACATACCCTTTGTAAAGTAGACACTGGGCTATGGAATTGTATAGGTATAACAGTCTTCATAAAGTAAATACGGCTAGCATCTTTAAAATATAAGAATCACACGTGACTTCTAATATTTTAAAGATGCTATCTAGCTAACTAAGGCTGATGAGCTCGTCATTTAATTTAATCAAACTTATCCGGATTTATTCCAGTTTTTTTGCGGTATTGAGCTTCGTTCGTTGGTTAAGTGTGTACGCTGCATAAGTGCTCATTCACACGAAGACGATTAGTTTTTTTGAAGACTCGACTTTTTTCACGATTCGTTTTTTTTTTTTTAGACGGCAGCTATTCTTTTTAAATGCCCGTGTTTAGCCGCATCACGAATCGTGAAAAATGACGGTCACGTCTTAAATCACGTATCGTCTTTTAAAAAACACGTTCGTCAAAAAACACGAATCGTAATTTTTTTGTGACGGATCCATCATGTTCGATAGTTCATCCAAGACTAAGAATCACGAAACGAATGTGAACGTCAATTCGGATATTTTGCCGAATCGTGATAAAACACGATTCCGTGTGCAATGTGGACGTCCATCCGTCATGACGTATCGTGTTTTATGACGAATCGTCAATGACGGAACCCGTGTTAATGAGCCCTAAGACGGTTAAACTGGCTATCAAATAAAAGTAAATAAATCAGTTATGCTGTTTTTGAGTTATTCCCTTCTGAACAAACATAAAAAATATTTTTCTTTCTTATACATATTATTAGTATGAAATGCAAACAACTGTACATTCTGGGAACGTACCCACCTAAAGAAAGTGGGCGGTATTCAACATGGCGGGCGGTCTCTTTATCCCTCTTTGGTCTCTAAAAGGGTTCTAATTGACTAAATCAACGCTTCTATTTTAAAATATCTCGTGGAGCAATACGAATTAAAATAATAACGTATCACAAAATATAAAAAAAAATAAAAAATACATCTCTCCTGTATTTCCCGAAGGGTATGGCAGAGGTGTATAATACACCCTCATTTCGCTGTTATGTTTAAGTCCCATGTAATAGGGGGCGAGCCTAGTGACATTAAAAATTAATTAATTGTTTAATTAATTAATTAATTAATTAATTGACAGAAAAAGAAGAAGAAGAAGCCTCCTTGTCGAAACCAGTGCGGTACCGCGCTGGCAGGACCTAACATGCTGCTGCGTCCAGCAATACCGACGACGCTGCTGTACGTGTCCAGATTACATCACTCCACGAAGGTTGAAGAGATCGTGGAGTATGTTCGGGTGAAGACCAACTGGACTTTGAGGGTCGAGAAGTTGGAGTCGCGCCACAACACAAATTTCAAGTCGTTTGTGGTGCGTGTTCCGACTAATCAAATTGAGACCTTCCTCAAAGAAGAGTTTTGGCCGAAGGGTGTCATTTATCGACGATTTCGCGGAAGGCTACACGACACCACGCAGCGCAACACGAGGCCGTCACTTCGTGTGCAGTAGTTTTAGATATTATGTATTAGTTTATAGTTACGTATTGTTTTTACTATTTATGTACTTGTTTTCTATGGGCCAAGTTGCCTGAAATAAATGATATTATTATTATGTATCTCTTTGGACATCACGGCTCATCTTCCGTGCGAAAGATGTCCGGTCCTTTGGAAGGCATACACGGGGACACAGGTCCAACGCGCAGAGGCCCCTTTGAGAGCTTTAATCTAAAATGGGGTGGGGCACCAACCCGGGACTATCCACGGCTGCACTATTGGAGTACAGTCATGGACCGTCCCGGGTGGGTGCAAGACTATTGTAAAATATGGTGAAAAATATCTGGTCTATGGGATGGGGTGTTAGGTGGACTAGATAACTTCTATTGCCGGAAGAAAACGGCGTCTGCCTTTCAACATTTAAAATTGAAGTGTTGGCAGACGGTGACTCGCCAGCTCACTAGCTGGGCCCCCTGAAAAGCCGCCAGTACATAGGCGAAGGGGGCAACAGACGTGTGAGCGGCTAGAGGTGTAGAGAGGTGTGGCCCCGGTTTCGCCGTCGCGGGTCTAAGAGACCCGGAGTGGGTTTCCCCGCTATTACGCCTTTAGACACTTCCACCCCCGAGCATATAGCTCTGGCGGCCCCCCTCTGGCCGGCCGATAAAGGCAAGCCAGAGTTGAGAGTCCTGCGGGCACTCTTGGGCTTCCACCCCAGCCAGCCACTAAAGGCAACCTGGAGACGAGGCCCTGACCGACTCTCTGAGGCAATAAGGTACGCAGTGTCGCCACTCACCAACAGCTCGCCACAAGCTGCCCTGCGGTTTGTAAGCTTTTCAGTAGACCTCATGATACATTTTTTATTATATGATGGGGTTGTAGAAAGCTAGTCTAATGTACCCTCCGGTTTTACGTTAATCTCATGATGAGGTAACGCCTTTCCCAGAGGGGGATTATTATTATTATTAACGGGCACAAATCCAGAATCCGGGCTGCTATAACATTTTGCCCAACCTGGGGATCTAACCTAGGACCTCACTCAGCAGTCGTGCTTGCGACCATTAGACCAACGAGGCCGTCATTTAGATTCTATATTCTTCTTTTGTACAGACGCCAACACATCAAGCTACTACAATGCTACTATAATAAGAAAAATACTTAACAAAAACATACACACGCAAATAACATTTAAAAAAAGAAATCAAATCCATAGAAGTATAACTCGCCGAGCAAATAACATCTGTCTTCAAACCCCACGCACTAATTACGGCATTAAAAACTTAATGTACGAAGGAGCACAGTTATACAATAAGTTACCGAATGACATTAAACACACAAAATCATACAATATTTATAAACGAAGATTAAAGAACCACATATTTAAGGATTTCTCTCTTAACTTATAGCAGCGTAATGTAATTGTTTTATTTTATTTCTTTTCATAGCAACTAGATAGCAAATGAGTTGCGATATGTAATAAGGTCCTTAAACTAATAGTTTTTAACTTGATGTCGGTACTTGTGCATCGTTAACTTGTTGTGCCAACAATATTATTATATAGTCCTACCTGCGTTTTCTTACTTTTTTACTTACTATAAATATTTTATGTTTCTCTAATTAAGTGAAGGAATGTATTCTTCTTTTGAGAAATAAATGTCTTAAACCTTATCTGTCAAATTTCTTTAATAGATTTTCATCTTTATCGCGAAAGCGTTAAGTTCAAGGTTGATTGGGAAAATAAATACAATATTGTACAATAAAGTATATATTCTAATATCTGCGAACCTCGCTAGTATGCGTCTATTCTATCATTTAAACATTATTTAATACAAAGCCCCCCGTGTTGCGTTTGTCTGTGCGATTTTTTTTTTGTAACTACTGAACGGATTTCGTTCCGGTTTCCATGATTCTCGAGAAAGGTATAATTAACTAATTAAATTAATAATTTAATCACGATTTTTGTCAAGAAAGTCGAAAAAATCTAATGTTTGTTGGAAAGTTATGAAAAAAACTCCTTATAGTAACTTAATGATACGCGAACGAAGTCGGGGTGGATCGCTAGTTTTCTTTCGAAACTTAAGAGGGCTATCGCATTTTGTCTCCTGCCTCGCTCGCACAGGACCATATTTTTAAGAATGTTAAATTAAAAGATGCATTTTTTAATAATGTATTCAATGGGCTCCCTTTAAAATAATATTAATTTGATAGGTAATTATTAAAAACACATTACTATCGTGTTCCCTAATAAACTCAGCTCAATAATTATTATGATCCGTTTTTGAGATAAGTTTAATAAATGTCACAATAAAAATGTTTTTAATAATTATACCTATTAAATTAATATTATTTTAAAGGGAGCCCATTGAATACATTATTAAAAAATGCATCTTTTAATTTAACATTCTTAAAAAATATGGTCCTGTGCGAGCGAGAGAGGTGAGAAAATGCGATAGCCCTCTTAAGTCACTTATTGCCCTAATATACAATGACAATTGAACTTTTGCCCTCAACAACCTAACCGCTGAACCAAACAGACTAATCAATTTGATTCACAAACAAAATGGGCGTAAGGTACAGTCAGCATCATAATTATGCACCTATGTTTTCAATTATTTTTTTACTCTTTACTGATTACTGTTTAAAAAAAAGGTATAGGCCATCAAAAACAAAAAATTGGAATTAAGTGTTTGCTTTCCAAAATAAAAGGCCTTGTGTTATGGGATAAGCAGCGCTCTTCCCTCCAAAACAGTGACATAGAATAATGGTTATGATAGATGTATGCAAAACAGATTGAGGTAAACTGCAGTACTTGACTAAATTAATTACCACAAGTGCATTGCACAGTTCCAAATTTATCATCGAACAACCCGTCGCTCGGGAATATCTGCGAATCTCGCTGGTACGCGTCTTATTGTATGTTTAAATTACTCTGATTGTATGACGTCATGTGACAGGTCCGCAAACATGGCCGACGAGTTCTATAGTCACGTGTATAAGTATTCACATAGCGCATTATAAAAGCGTATTTCTTATAGAGTATATTTTGTAATTAAAAAATATTCACAGCCATAATTTGTATGTATTCGTAGAAACTGTACGTGTAATCCTAACTAATATTATAAATGCGAAAGTGAGCTTATTTGTTTGTTACCTTTTCACGCCTAAACCACTGAACCGATCATCCTAAAATTTTGCATATACGTTGTCAGATTTACAGAAACGGACATAGGGTGCCTTTCATCCCGAAAAAAAGTATTGTTCCCGAGGAAAACAACAATAACGTTAACATATGGCGCCACGTATCTTTCGAATCATGATTGAATTATATATTATTATATAAACTTTAGTAGTATGTTAACAGTTGATTGTCAAATTTTTAATTAATGCGAGCGAAGCAGCGGGCGTAAGATAGTATTTCATAATTCTAATAAATAGTTTAGAAGGAAATCGCATTTGAATTTTGCTAAGTGAATACAATTATTTACGTGACTGATAAATTTGGAACAGTAACAATCTCCAGATTTTTAATACTTGAATTTTTTTACAAACAAAATTGCCATTTTTCATTCATAAAACACTTTTGAAACTTAGCACAGTATTCAATTTTACTGCTGACTGTACATTAACAGCAAGAATAGAAGTATGATTTACTAACAGATATTTATTTTGTTCCAGGTAATTTGGTGGGCCTGCCGCTGATGGGCCACAGGGTTTAATTGCAGACCGATGGCTTTAACAGCTCAGCATTGTTTGTCTTCCAATTGTTTAGGCTAGCTTACGAGTTAGAAATAGATTTATGACTGCGTGTTTGTGGGTTTTGCCCGCGGGTTCGGTTGCATTGGAATTGATATTTAAAATTTAAAACACGTCTGTTGAATCATCTTATTTTGTGTCGGCACGATTTATACGAGAATAGCTTCATGCCGTGAAAAGATTTGCTAGTTACAATTGGCTATACATCAGTAGTCTGCTCTTTTGGTCATTATCACTACAATTTTGGACAGTAACTCCAATTGAATATCTCATATTAATCTCAAATAAACCGTACATGTCCTTCATCATCTGCCTAGCCTTTTCCCAACTACGTTGGGGTCGGCTTCCAGTCGAACCGGATGCAGCTGAATATCAGTATTTTACATGGAGCGACTGCCTATCAGACCTCCACAACCCAGTAACTGGGTAATACGATACTCTTGGTAAGACTGGTTGTCAGACTTTCTGGCTTCTGACCAACAGTAACGACTGTCAAAGATCTACAAATGACAGCCGGGACCAACGACTTTACGTGCTTTCCGAGGCACGGAGGAAACTCGCTATGGTAAATGGTCACCCATCCCTGTGGATTGCCTGTGGATTGCCGAGGTTGGTCTGTACCAACCTCGGCAAGCGTGGCTTAACCCGGAAGATCGGTCTATGCGGCTGTAATTATTTAGCCACGAGCTCCTCTGACCAAACCGTACATGTCCTTAGCACAAAAACATAAAGGCATATACCTATATTTTTTTATTTATTCTTTATGCAGATAATTAGTAGGTACAGAGGCGAACTTAATGCCTTAAGGTACGAGTTCGTAGACGGCTGCAGAGAGCAGCAGCAGACGACGTGTCGCTCCGACACTAATGGTTTCTATATATTTCTATGAAATACCTTCCGGAGCTAGCGACACGTCGCGCGACTACACGTCGCCGTCGTACGGTCACAGACGACGTGTCGTCCGACCGCAGATCAGTAGTGCCACCGACCCTGGAGCGACGATACGTTGAATCTTTCTCAAAAAATGAGTTTTTCCAATTCCGAGGAAGAAAAACTCATAAACCAGGTGGCCCAATATCCTGCACTGTACGATGCACCTAACAAAAACAAAAGATACGAAAGTAAATCGCGATCGCTTATCCCAAACAGGTCACACATCTTGTCTCACGGAACATTCAGAACTAACTTTAATACGATGTGTCGTCTGCTGCAATCATCTGCAGTTGGGTTCGGAATTATGACTGCAGCGACTTGACGCTGCGACGTGTCGCTATGACGTGTCGCAACGACACGTCGTCTGCTGCTGCTGTATACAGTCGGCTACGAACTCGTACCTTTAGGTATTTTCTACCAATCAATCTTAGGGTGATACAGATACAAAACATGGTAGGTGCACTGAATAGGGGCGACGGGTTAGGGGACCCGTCGCCCGACCAGTAACAGGCCCGAGAAGGCGGCGCGCATGTGTTCCGTGCGCGCCTCTAAGGAGGACGTGGGGCAAGGCCCCACAGAAGGAGAGGTCCGCCAGGGGCTGGCGGACCGAGGCCTGCCGGGGTTGCGGTGCATGCAGCTGCGAATCCCGTGACCTCGGCCAAGGGTCAGAAGAAGGAACACCGTGGGTTTTTAGCCGGTAAGAGTCCGGCATAACCCTTCGCCTTCCCCAGGCGAAGGGTAGGTATCCATGAGGATTTACCCACGATAAAAAAAAAAAGGTGCACTGAATAGCATTGTTCTGATACGATATGATATCAAAAATAAGCATATAGTATTATTAGCGTTGCATATACACATTACAAATATAGTTACATGTCTTTTTATAAAAATCTCTCAGGGATTGATTGCGATGATAGGAGGTATATCTTCAATGTTTATTAATTTATCAATGCTGCCGACACAATGAATATTAAAATGCTACGACGAAGAATCTGTGTCAGACAACTGAGAAATACTTAGAACTACTTTAAAGTTTTAAGCTAAGTTAGATATTTTGAAATTGGGTGGCCCATTTTTAAACACCATCAAAGAGCCCGTTCCTCTACCTTTATTTAAGATGAATCGTATTCCAAAAATGTCCTCGATTCAGGCGCCATATTAATCCGAATGAATCTCCGGCGAATTTAGGAATTCCACAAATTCTGAGGTCAGGGGCGGCCCCTACAAATATTTGGGCCCATAGCCCACGGGTCCCTGCTCACTTAAAATTCCCTTTTAAACGTAGAATTTTAATCATACGACTCAACTTTTGAAGACTACTGTACATTTTCGCTTTTATAATTAGGGGTAGGTAGAACCGCTGGTTATTAACGCGTCTCGTGATGCGATGCGGTTCCGAGATGCGGTTTGCTTTCGAGTTTGCTGAATATGATATGATTTTGAACAAAAACAAACAGGTACATATGAAAATATATTACCAGTATATGCTGACCTCTCATTGTACAGAAAGCCAATACAACGCAAGGTCAGCTCATGCTGGTGCAATAGCCGCCGTGTATATTTGTAGGTTGTGTTTTATGGTGAAGTTTGTTGCTTTCAAAGAGATGCTAGAGAGGTGTTATTTGAATTTATAATTGGGCTGTTTAAGTATAAAGAAAAATGTTCTGTATTAAATTGTCTACTGGCGAACGATACTTTGATGGTGTAGATGTTATCATCATCAGCTTATAGCAAGTCCAATGCTGGACATAGACCTCTCCAATTGCACGCTATTGAGCTCGATCCTTGGCTTTTGTCATCTAGCTGCTACCAACCGCCTTGCTATACCTACGTATAACAAAACTAGGTTTAAAAAAAAGAAGACTGGTCCGTTGGTTTAGTGGTCGCAAGCGCGACTGCTGAGCCTGAGGTCCTGGGTTCGATTCCCAGGTCGGGCAAAGTGTTATTGGGTTTTTCCGTGTGGAATTTCTCAGTAACAACCCGGAGTCTGGGTTTGTGCCCGGTTGATGGCAATAAGCTCGCCCCCTATTACATGGGACTAAAACGTAACGGCTAAATGAGGGTGTTATAAGCACCTCTGAGCAAACCTTCGGGGAATACAGGCGTGACTTTATGATGTTGTAAATAGGTACAGTAAACGCTCAAAAGTCCATAGGCACGCTAAGGACTACATTGCTATAAACTCGCGCACGATGCAGCGAATGCGTATGCATGTGCGTGTACGAGTGATGTCTCAACATTCCACAGATAACACACACTAATGAACTGTCGTCGCGCTACGCGAAATAACATAATATTTCTGTTGCATTTAGAATATGCGTCATAGTGATGCGTCATTTTTAACATTGCATTGCTAAAATTCGCATTGAACTAATATGTCCTGATAGCTGTTTGGGCTAAGCATTGATCCACAATCAATGACGTCTGAGTTCGAGTCTTACAATGCGTAACTCGTTTTTGTTTCTTTGAAACTATTATTATATTTGTATTTAAAGCAAAAAAATTATTCGTTATTGATGTTTATTTATAATGTTAGTTATTGTATTATTATTTCATTATTTATGTGATTATGTATTCAATTTATCTTTTTTTGGTGTAGGAAGGTGGAAATAAAAAAGTCGTGCTAAATGATAACAAAAATGTTTATTCGTTTTATTTACTTATATTACTAACAAACTTTTATGAGAATTGTGACGTCACATTCCTACCTAGATAAAAGAAATTATCTTGTAACCGTTCACAAGATTTTTTGTTGTATACCTACTTAGTCAATTCATAATAACATAACAAGGAAGGGATATTCTAATGACACAAATATAATTGTTGACATCCACTTATTTAAGTATCGGTATTCAGCAGAGTTTATTGAAAACTAATATGTGATTTAGACTTTATGAATATGTTTTATATGTAACGTCACAATTAATGTATTGAGGTTATAGCTTAAGTATTCATTTTCTTGACGAAAAGAAGATTGAAACTAAACCTCAATTTAAGATCATTAAATAATTACGGACATGTTAATATTACTAAATATTTAGTTACACCGTCTAATTATTAAGTAGAACTGTTGGTGCGTGGAGGAATAAAAGCCAGTTCTCCTGCCTGCTGCACTCATCCATCCCCACATATTAATTGTAATGCGACCTGAGTCTGTATTAGGGATTACGTTTTTATCACACAAGCGAGTGTTATTCCTGCGCCATAAGTGAAGCCTACCCTTTTGACTAGATTTAAACGTCTTTTCATCTGAGAATATGGTAGTATTCCAGTCAAAATCTAAGTAATCCCGTGCGAAATGTAATTGTTCTTGTTTATGTCATTATTTCAAGAAGGGATTTTTAGCGGGTCTTCTGTGATGCAATCCTTCAGCGTGGAGGGCACGGCGAACAGTTTGCAGTGAGGTGTCAAATAATTCCGTAAAGTCCCTCGTAGGTGTGAAACCATTTGTTTCATAATAGTCCACCATATGTTGTCGCTGCGTCTCACCAATAAGCGACGGCCTTCCACTTCGCTATCGACTAGCAAGGATTCCCTCTTCCTCATATCTTTTGATCCAAAGACTTACAGTATTCCTCTAAAACAAAAAAAAGTAATATTAGGCGGCTATATCAAAATACTGAAGTGACTTCATTTTCATATAATATAATAATGTTTATTTAATATAATAATATAATATTATAACTCTGCATTTTAAATCCAATAATAAACACTAATTATTTATCTTTTAGGCCTCATGATGGCGGATTTAAAAAAGAATTTGGAGACATGGCCAAATAATCTTAGGTGATTATAAATTTGAAGTAAATGATCAAGTTATAAATTGTTTATTATGATACTCACATTCAGTCCGGTTTTATCAGATATTTGTGTTCTATTTAAGACCACTTTTATGCAGCGCAATAATAGTCGCCCTCGTCTCAATATTATAATTTGCCTGCATTTTGAGAATAAATACAATACCGCTATCTATTAAACCACACGTCACTAACTAACATTTACAACCAATCGACAACGTTCGTTCCGATCAAGTTAAATGTTCATAAAACTCATGTCTATCTACCCCACAAAAATCTAAATTCTTTATTTAGTTTTCTATGATCTACCTCCCTAACGTTACGAAATGTGTGAACCAGGCGAACAAGATAATTGAATATTATATCTGTCCACGGAGTAGAGAAAGAAGCGGAGATGCTGCAAGGAAAATTCTCTTTAGAAAGAAGCGTCGCCTGAATGCGGGTGACAGGGGGACGAGGTACGGAGATAGCTCCGCCCCACGATGGAAAACCCGCCTATTATTTGTAAAGCCATCTAGCGGTGAAAGGATTATTACAGTGTAACTAAACTAGCTATTTTTCATTTTAGTACGTCTACTGGCCACTATTGGCGTAACACAGCATGACACTTTGTTCTAGAACATTCTATGTGCGTTAGTAAGGCGGGACTACATTATTTATTACCCAACTGCTGATAAAGTCCAAAAGGTGGCTAATTAATGAGTTCAAAGTTTGAAAAAACATAAAAAATATAGTGTCATGTGGGGTATCAGGTAGGTAGTAAAATCAAAAAAATGATAAAATAATCAATTTTTATTGAACAACTAGCTGTGCTCGCGCCTTCGTCCGGGTGGAATTCGGAAAACAACATTGTGTCGCAGCAACTAAATGTATATGTAGGTACTCAATTTAATATAACAATAGACAAAAGTGGCCCACCTGGGCACTAATATTTTTTGAACCATTTCTTCAAGTAGAGTTTCAGCTCATCTTGATTGACCGTTAAGGTTTATAAAATCATAATACTGCGTTGAATTCCTACTGGAAGAACACGTATTGCTTAATTTTATACATTTCCTCGCTAAAATGGATTATAATTGTAAATTGATATTTATTGTGAATTAATATGTTACACGTTGTTGAATACATATCTCATGTATTAAACTTATCCGTGGATAGGTACCTATCCGACAAATTAAGCTTATAATCATCAGCCATATTTAAATGCCCCATCCTTTTATGCCATGTAACAATATGTGTCTTATTATCACATGAAACAGCATAAGCATTGCCAGTAACAGTGTTAAGTTTATACATATTATTGATCAGTGTTGCAGTTGCTAAAGGATCTTATTGACATTATATATGTTACAGCCCAAATCAGTGAATTCCACTTTACAGCCATTCTTTGTTAACTGACTGACCGATAACAGGTTTGCACTTAGTTAAGGAATAAGTAAAACATTTCTCACCTGGCTAGGATGCTCATCTTTACATAAATTGGTATGAATGTTTACTTTACCCATCTTTTGTACGGAGACAGCATCATTGTTGGCCACCCTTATTTTTTGAATCGGGGGTGTTTGCAAATCATACATCCAGTCTGAAAGTCTTGACATGTGCATTGTGGCACCTGAATCGATATACCAGTCATCCTTATTCTATCTATCTGCCTAGCCTTTTCCCAACTATGTTGGGGTCGGCTTCCAGTCGAACCGGATGCAGCTGAATATTAGTAAAAATAACCTGTAATACCTGATTAGGTATAAACATTTTAGGTAACGCTCCTTGATGCAATTTCTTATACCTAATCGTTTTTTGTTTTATAGAAATCATTTTCAGCGAAATGAAGTGAACAGATTTTCGAATAAGTACTTTGTTGGTGTCCAGTTTTTAGGTTTATTTATAATACGTATCCATGCATTTCTAATATCTGTATTAACAGGGAATTTAACATGATAACAAAAAATAAGTTAGGATTAAAAAAAAAAAAAATTACATGAAGATAATAAATTTGATAAAATAGGGTCTTGCTGGTATGATGCACACATTTTTATTTGTCAGTTAGGACTAGTGATGGGATTCTACCCGGGAAAAAACCCAAAATGGGTTAACTCGAGGGAAAAACCCGGGAAAGAACCCGATTGGGAAAATATTCGGGTTTTTTTCAAATTTAGCTTATGTAATATTTAGATACACATGCGTTAAATAGTACATAATTTTTGAACTTTATTACTACTACCTAGTTACAGCTTGTCTAAGTTGAAATGACGCGCTCCACTACCACATTTTACGCAAACAAACAAATTTAAAGTATGGACAATTAAGTAGTGGGTCACGTCATTTCAACTTAGATAAGCTATACTGCTAGTTAGTTATGGGATGTTTGTTTTTTCTTAGAATTAGAACCTGTAACATTTATAACTCAGTGAATGAAGTGATAAAGCAATGTACAAGTATTTTTCAGATTGTCCGGTAAAGTAATAAATAAGTACGGATGGAAACGTAGTATAGCATGAAAAATAATTCATAATATTGATTAAATAAAGCTAACTAGCTGTGCTAAAATCATAAGCTAAGTATCAAATTCACTTCCATGATCTTGCATCGGCTGCAACGCCGTGGAATACACACCTGTTTAACCTAACTGAGAAAACAGCTGATAATTTTGCAACAGCTGAACCGATTTCCATCATATTATTAACCTGATCATTATCCTGATGAAAACAGCTTTTGAGCAAAAAAAAACTTATCGAAATCGAGTCAACCGTTTCGGAGTTACGTTGCCACAAACAGACAGACAGACATACAGACAAACAGACAGACAAACAAACAGCCATACAGACAAACGGACAGACTTACAGACGTAGGTGTCAAACTTATAAAACATTCTTCTTTTTGCGTCGTGGGTTAAAAATAGGCTTCAAACATACGTTTGAAGCCTATTTTTAAGGAGAGAGAGGAGGAGGGAGGAGATTATTTGAGTCGGAAACGAAAACTAAAAAAAATGCTTGAAAATTATGTTTTTGCCTACTATTACGCGCAATATATCGTAAACTATTAGCTATAGAAAAAATACTTGCGGCAAGAATAGTAGTGAATTTAATTGTCTACAAAATTATTCTGATTTCTTTTTGGCGTAAAACCCATAGATAAGGAGTTATTTAATAAAAACTCAGTTTTGGTGTCTTTAATCCAAGATGGCGGAGCACGCCGAGATCACTCAAGGTCAAAAACTTGATATTTTCATAAGAACACCTAAACATAACACATATCCAAAATTCAGGACTGAAGGACCTTTTACAAATGAAAACTACCTGGCGACTGGGCTGTTTTATGCAGAAACATGTTTTACAATCCGTCTGGTATCTCTGGTAATCTGTTCCACAGATTACCACGTTAGAATAAACAAAAAATCTCTTCAACTTTATTGTATTATTTTATATAATGAAAGCACCCACCTATTGGGTTTTTTCCCTCATAAACACCCGGTTTTTTCCCAAACGGGAAAGAACCCGGGTTTTTTCCCGTCGGGTTTTTCCCACCGCCCATCTCTAGTTAGGACCGACTACTTACCGTCAGATGGCGCACTTTTTCTTACTTTAAATTCTTCTTGTTTCATATATTGTGTCAAGGTATTTAATTTATCTATGAAATAACTTAAAGCAAGCAAAGTAAAATATTTGTGCTGAAGATTGGTCACAATAACATGCATTGATAATGATAAAAACACGGAATAGATGAGAAGTGGTTAGAATGCATCTCTTCGACGACAGATGTCTCTAGCTATAATCTGGCGAACAAACGAGAAAAGGTGTTTTAAAATGAAAATATAAATTTTAGGGACTTAAACGTGAAATGTTATGCCATCAATATGTTTCAGTTTTGATCCTGAACATTTTTTGCATCCAACAACAGCACACTTCATTATTAAAACAATTTAACAAATAAAAAACTATTCAAATACAACGGACCCGAACACGATGACGATTCACAAGAAACTAAGGTTTGTGGCCCCGCCCACTGTGACGTCATGACCTAATTGAAGACGCATGACCTAATTGCCTTGCGGCATCTCCGCTTCTTTCTCTTCTCCGTGTATCTGTCTCATTACTTACAAATACTTACAATCGAGTAAAAACTTACAAAAAGTCTGCATTGCGTGAGATTTGAACGCACGCCTCCATGAACCAGACATGTTGTTGGACGCGCTTAACCACTAAGCCATCTTAACATACAGATTTAAGTTGAAATTATGAACTACAACGATGATGCATGTGTCTCTTAAAAATAGAAGGTCGTAAGTCAAACTAAACGCCAAGCTATTGCTTTGTGAGATTGCCTATGGACTTTTGGTCCCTACTGTACCTATGTTAAAATAAAGTAATCAGGAACTTTACATAGTTTTTTTTACATGGATATATGTTGAACGTCTATGATACAATCAACGAACTTCTTTAGTGTCAGAATCATCTCGGAAATCACATAATTCAAAGCATCGTACTCCCTCTAAGTATCTCAGCTTACTCCAAAACTGTAGATAACCGTAAAGATACTTAGATATTCTCGGAACAATTATTTATATTTTCCACCCGACCGATTTTAGTCTAAACGTATTTTACTGTCCCTTTTATCCTTTTTAGAGCGTCCATTATATCTTGATACACGGCAAAAAACGGAACTAAATTGAAATGTACGGAATTTGACGTATTGTTGACATTTACCTTCGCAAGTAGCGCCGCTGTGAAGTGTCACGGTATACTGGATACTGTTGTAGCATCGGGGTGGACTTTCCTTATGAAACCTTTTAAGCTTTTAGCGTTTTTCCTATTGTGTGTTTATATATATATGTATTTTATTTTGATGTGTGTGCCTGAGGGTACAATACTTAAATGGTTCTATAGAATAAATATATCGAGAATATTCTCATATACAGGGTGTTAACGAATTCGTGTAATTCCTTCAAACCACGTGATCTACTGGTGACACAGCTTAATCCTAAATGGGAATTTTTGAAAATCAACCAAAAAAAATTAAAAAAAAATCTTGGTTTTCTATTTCTGAGTCATTTTAGAGTCTTGAGTTATCTGACTGCAAAGAGCGATATCGCGTTAGTCGTGCCTGCCAGCCGTGTCGCCGTACTTTCATTACTTTATGCGTGGCATCGAAATGTTCACACAAATAAAAAATTTTTTGCAGAAAAAAAAATTCTTATTTTTTTTACTGAATCCTTATAGTTTATATTATCATTGTTATTAGGTGGTTTAGATACGATCGGTAACAAAGCCGCATGAAAAAATAATAATTTTTATTTTTAATCAAGCTATATCCCGTGCGGGGCCTGTCTACATCAGTAGTAGATCATGTGGTTTTAAGGAATTACACGAATTCGTTAACACCCTGTACAGTGTGGTACAGGAATGGGCCATCATATGTATGTGTCAAGTATATACTTATTTCACGTAAGCACCAAAAGGCCAAGGAAGACCAACGAACGGGGTTCATCATCATCATCATTCAGCCAAAAGAAGTCCACTGCTGGACATCGGCCTCCCCCAAGCCATGTTAGGGGAGGAGGGGGTTTGCCATAATCGCCAAGCTTGGCAGGCGGGTTGGCGATCGCGGTATGGTTGTTAAAGTACTCAGAGAACGCT
This sequence comes from Amphipyra tragopoginis, assembly GCA_905220435.1. Taxonomy (NCBI): domain Eukaryota; kingdom Metazoa; phylum Arthropoda; class Insecta; order Lepidoptera; family Noctuidae; genus Amphipyra; species Amphipyra tragopoginis. The sequence continues at coordinate 6,069,300 of HG992017.1, forward strand.
GCTGCCCATCCTATGGAGAATCCCTTAGTTGCCTTTTACGACACCCACGGGCAGAGATGGGATACCGCGTGGTTCCCGGGAATCCTGCGTGGTATCCAGTCCCAACAAATAATTGGTCACTCCGTTCCTGTTGATGTCTTAAAAAGCGACTAAGGTTTATCATAAGAGGATGGGCAGCACCGTCCTTATATCTGCTACAACCACCAAACTGCAACCACCAATCCGTTTGCTAAGCTTGTTGATTTTGACCGGTCATTTGGAGGCCCATGTTTAGTCATTTACGTTTACCGGCCCATATAATGAAGTCGTCGAAACATCAATGCAAAAAAATGTCATTAAAAGAACCCGAACTAAAACCGAAGATACACGAGCGATTCCGAAACCGACATTCGATCGGCAGCCGATAAAAAGAGGGGTAATGCGTCGGGTGAGGGGAACAAAAACTGTTCTAAATCGGCTTAGCATATTAAAGAAGATTTGTCAGAGAACCGTGGCTACTATGTGTTCTCGACTTAATCCCGATGTTAAAGGTCGTTAAAATATTATTTACGGTAGTTTGTTTTAAGCGTGTTATGCTTTTCGGTTGCAGTAAAGTTGAATTCCCGGAGGTATTAGTATTGACTGCTTGGACACTATTTATATTCAGTATAAATTGTAGCAGTGATAGACTATAGCGGTTGAACAATGCAAAAGGGTCTAAGATCGACCCGGTCCGCACCTCTGACTTTTCGAATTCTTGAGTGGATCAGAATTAAATTATCACTTTCGTTAACGGTGACGGAAAAACTCGTGAGGAAACCTGCACTCCTGAGAAGGCTCCAGTTCTTGTTGGTAGTACGTACCCACACCAGGCCGGCGTGGTGAACTAAGACACCCTACTCATTCTGTGACCAAGCCCGTGCCCAGCAGTGGGCCAATCATGGCCTAATCATTTTATGTTTATCCATTATAAAAACCGAAAGTGGAATTTTCTGTCTGTCTGGTGCGGCTTTACAGATAAAATAAACTGCCGAACAGATTTTGAAGAAATTTTGTCCACTGCTGGAGATAAGCCTCCACCAAACACCCCAAGACGTAACTTGAAACCCTTAAAACAATTTTTCGTCCCGGAAAACTAGGAGAAGTTTACGCGGGGTAACTATTATAGTTTCTACATAAATCGATGGTTATTCTACTAGTTTCTCAGAAAAGTATATGTTATAATGTTGTAATGTTATAACCCGGGTCTGGAATAGCATATCGTAAATGACGAACCCTCAGACACGTCTGAACTAATATTGTACTTCGCCAATATCTGTCAAAGCTGACTTGTTTTCTCTCAAATCAGTTGAATATAGCGTAAGGTATGAACAATATTTCTTTCGATTACACATTGGCTATAACTTTCTCAGAAAATAAAGGAATCGTAAAATAAATCCTTTAATTAAATTGTATCGTATTTTGCTCCATTGAAAGTGGACAGTTTACAGTTTGTCTTAATTGTCAGTTTTGCAGTAACAGTTTGTTCACATAATAATTTTTCTCAAGACTAAATGATCGCTAAAGCTACTGAAAACAATGGTTTACGTTAATAAATGTAATACAGCGCGTAAAGAACAAACAAAATGGTTTTAACTGTTATTAATTTTTATAAATATTACATTACGCCATGAGAAATTAGAAAAAGAAAAATTCTAATCATATAAAAAATAAAAAAGCTCCATCCACCATAGAGTATGCTTGCATGAGATATGCTTTTTCATACAGCTCTACATAGAACGCGCGCGCGGCGGTCTTGGCGAATTCATGTTCACATTGGCCACCACGCGTTTGCGCATGTGTGACAGATTAACAAGGGTGGATGATGATGAAAATGGACGACGATCCTTATACAACGTTATTTTTACTTTATGCGAAAACCGAGACACCCCAACAAGATTTTCATCAGAACTGCCTGAATATGTGTTTTTTTTTAGTAAATCTCCAAGTTACACCTTAGTTTATGTCGCGTTAAGTTCGCTAAAAAAGTGTGAAATGTCTGAGTTGTGCTATGCAGGGGTTGTCTAATACACGGAAACTGACCGAGCGGACCATTTCAAGCCTCAAGGTGTCTATTCCCGTCAACTGTTATGGGTAGAAACCTACTGAAATAAAACTGAAATTTATGAAAAAAAAAAAAAAACAAAAAAAAAATGTGGTGTAAAAATATGTCAATCGATTCTCCTAGTGATTCTGAACAAACTAGTTTCAGGTTTAGTATATACTAAAACTAACCTTGTATATAAATTAATTCATAGTACAGTAGTTTAAACTTTTTAGTTTATTCCTAAGACAGTGTGGTCAAATGTTGGACGTTGATTTTTCATTTGGCATTTTCTTTAATTTGGTAGCGTGACTCCGTGAAAAATACTGATTTATTTATTTATTTACTTCAATTAAAACAGTCTTAGACCAATTACAATAATTAAAGATAGTAATAGAAGACGATACGTATAATACAAAGGAAAGAAAATAAAAGTTAAAAATTAATTCTAACAAACTCTTTCATAAATCCCTTACAATGATTCTGACAGTATATTCTTTCACTCATTCATGATGCATTCCTCTCGCAGTACTCCAGACATTCCGACAAAATCACCCTCCATTCATCCCCAAACATAATTATCAAAATTCGGTCTGACGTCTAGGAGGGCACTGATCTAATCTAGTTAGACTGGAACCTAACCCCATACTTGAAAAGGGACACCAAATAATACATAGTAATTTACAAAACACTTGAGCCAAAACACACATAGATTGGTCTGAAACAAATAGTAGGAAAAGTTTTTTATTTCCGCAAAGTACGGTCCACCGATAGTATCATTGATAGTAGTGGTTACTTCACTAAATGAAATACCTACTAGGATATATGAAATACCGGGTAGTATTTGGTTTGCACGTCAAATAAAAGGGTAGAATAGTGTTGTAGCTACACAGGCTGAAAATGAATTTGGGTAATTCCTTAAAACCACGTGATCTATTACTGATATAGACTAATAAATATTTTTTTTCTTGCTGTATGTTTAACTGGTTGGTTCCTAATGACGTAAGAAGGTATCAATAGAAAAAAAGGAAAAAAAAAAACGTGATGGAACTAGGAGTTAATTGTGATAGAATAATTAACTAGGAGCGGTTGATAATGAATTAATAACTCAGTATGTATGTGACCCCATATTTTCGCCATTTCTGAACCGATTAAAATTGATTTTTCAAATGTAGTTGGAAAAATAGAAGCACGTGTATTAAATTTGCTATAGCTGCTGTTGCCCGGTGTTCAAAATAAAGCATGAGTCTATGTCCTCATATCATATTTACAATATTTCAGTTTCCCAACAAAAAATATTCAACCAATCATTCACTCTTCCCGTTAAGCTACGAACGATTGAACAAAATTTTCAGAAATTATACTCTAAAATATTGACCTCAATGTTAACCAGAACAAATACTCCAAATTTACAATTCGCAATACATCCCAAACTTAAAAAATATTACATCGAAATTCTGCGAAATTACGCGAAATTCTCCACATTATTTCGGTTATTAAACCATGAGGGCTTAAACGAAAATTTTCGCGGCGAAATAATTTAAATTGAATAACAGCAAAACTTGAATCTCATTCTTTAGTCAGTGCGGTCCGTTTAAACATTTCAAGTCAAATATTTGAACAAAGTCAAGAGGTCCCCTTGAAGTTTATGTTCTTATGCCCCGTTTAGTGCTTGAGGCGAGTTGCTGGAGAGAGTTAAGCGATTTATGCCACAGTACGACCGTCCGTTTGCAAATGAAGGGTCCACTGCAATAATGATGAATGTCCAAAGTTTCTTTAACTCTAAGTAAGTATGTCATTCGGACACTTGATAAATGCAGTTCGTAATTTCGTTTACAAACTCAGCAATATCGGTTAAAATCCCGAGATAAATACGTTTTTAAAAATCGGATACACGGCTAGAACGCTCAGCGTCGTAGGTGTTCTCATCTTTATCGCTGAGTTTTCTTTCACCATTTATAAAAGTAAAAATCAAATGAAGGTTCCACTGCAATAATGACGATCCTTTTACTTGGTTTTAAGATATTTAAAAAGGGCATTTATCATTATTGCAGTGGACCCTTCAAATGGTAACATAGAAAACCCCGCAGAAATATGGAACGTCGACCTCTAGAAGCTGGCTGGGGTAGACGGGATGTGGAAGGTATAGGAGCGAGGGGTGTTGGACTTGGGAGATGCCTATATCCAGTAAACGACTGCATTAGTCTAGGTGATGAAGGAAATTGTGAGGAAACCGGTGCAACTGAGAGGGCTCCATCAAGTTCTCAATGTGTGTTTAGTCCGCCAAAGCGCACCAGGCCAGCGTGCTGGACTAAGTGTGCAGCAGTGGGACAGTAATGGGCTGATTACGCATATTACATCTAATATTTCTTAGGCCTCATTTACGGAGACGCGGGGCGTCGTGCGTCGCGTTGTGCGGCGCGGCCCGCACTGAATTCAAACATATGGCGTTGTATGAGAGCGTTTACGGAGAAGTGATTTTACACGCGTTTGCTTGAAATGCAGGCGGATCCCGCGGATGGCATCGCCGCGTCGCACGCGACGTTTATCGCGGCGGCGCACGCAGCGTTGCGACCAGCTATTCCTGCAATTCTCCGTCCACTGTAAAATGTAGCGTCAACCGCGGCGGGGCCCGCGGCGTCGCACGTGCAGCTTCTTCATGAACAACATCGTACATCGCCATATGTTTGTGTTTGCGCGTGTGATGATTTGGGCAGCTGCACGCGTCGCTGCTCCGTAAACAGAAAAATCGTACGAAGCACCGCGAGACGCCACGCTGCACGCGACGCGCGACTCCCCCCCCCCCCCCCGCGTCTCCGTAAATGAGGCCTAAGGCTTCCCTTGTAGAAGGCTGCAACTGTCAGTCTTCTAAAAGTCTTGCCAGCATCACTGCCCTAGGAAAGCAGTTATGTGTTCCCAACATGATATAGATCGGTGCTACTCGTAATATTCATCATTGTGACTTAACAATTTGTCGTGGCTAATAAACAACCGTGCGGATCGTACGATAAACCATAGGTCCCAGGTATTATACGAATACCTATGAAAGTCTTTACGGGTAATCAGAAGCCTGAAAGTCTGGCAACCAGTCTAGCCTTCCTCCTCCTCAAGTCGTACTCCTCATTACTGAGGGTCGTGATCCTCCCTTGAAAACATTTTTTCTCTGATGATGTTACGTCATCTCTGTCTATCCTTGGCCAAGTGAAGCGCATCGTGAAATTTCGTCTCGAGAGAAGAGCTTATCTGGTCAGACCATCGCAAAGGGCTGCGACCTCTTGGTCGTTTACCGTCCACCTTGCCGGTAACCATTAGTTGTTCTAGGTTATTGCCATCTTTTCTCGCTATATGGCCGAAAAATTCCAAAACTCTGCGGAGACAAGTCGTAGAGAGTCTGGTCTTAGGATTGACCAATAATTGGATTGCGGAGGTCTGATGACTCCGTGTAAAATACTAGTATTCAGCCGCATGGTTAGACTGGACGCCAATCGCAACGTAATTCGAAAAAAGGCTAGAAAAAACTTATTTACTTTATAATAACATCTTCTAAAATAAAATTTCACCTTGTTTAGATTTCACACTCTCTATCACAATCGCAAATTTTATCAAATTTAAAATGTAATACTCCAACATCGTACACATTATTTTTACACGAAAAGCGAGCGCTTGCAAATATTTACCTAAAACCCATTTTGTAATAAAGTTTATTGCCTCGCTTTAAGCCAAACATTTGCTAAAAATATTCATAAAACAGAGCTTCGTCCATAAAAGTATAAAAGTGAATGTCGTATTTGGAGTTAATCTCCTAAACTGCTGAACGAATTTGAATATTTCTCATAGAATTAAAAAAAAGAAAAAATGAACTTACGATCTAAATAAAATTACTTACATGCTATTTTTTTATGGATTTAAGTTTGTTATCTAGTGAGATATTGGATATTCAAATTGTAAAATTAACGTAAAATCTGAAATAAAAATATAAAATGTCTGCATATATTGCAGTGATGTGAGTCAAAAGAGCTCCTGAAGATCGTTTAATTAAAATATCTGGATTTTGTTTATGATACAACTATCACAAAGCAAAACGAAAATGCAATATTAAAATCATTATGCTCATTTTAAGCAATACTTAAGTCGATCGTGAGTCCTTTGAGCATACTTCAAAGTAAATCAGTCATTATCAGTCATTTAGGCTTTCATTAGGAAAGATCAGATAGCCAACTCTACTATCTTTTTTTTTAAATCGCTGTTTGACCATGCTGTATCTCGGTCCCGCGTATGTACTCTACCAGAAAAAAGTCAAACGGCCCTGGTTCAGCTGCGGTTCGATTGCGGTTTTAAACAATTTTGTTAAAAGAATTGGTCTTCAGCTTTGCTTCTTTCATGATTGAATCAACATTTTCCCTCACGATGCACCAAAAAGTAATTCATTATTAATGCTTCGTCTAATTAAAAGGGCATCCATTAACAAAAGTAATATATTATTCATATAACACTCCCATTTGAAAAACCTAATTGAAATCTTCATTCATCCATCTCTTAAATTATGTACATCATCACATGCAGTTTTTAAATAAATAACTTGTAAGTATTTACCGTATTTAAGTACTAATAAATTATTCAGAACTGAATTAGTACTATAATTCTAAACTATTAATCCTCCACTTACATAGGTATTCAAATTTTGTACATATAGGTAACCTAGGTAACTAATTCCGAACTAGCTTTAAGCTTTTTCGGATACATAATATCTTATAGTTTGTTGTAATCCAGTGTTAGCGAGCTTTTATATTGTTAGTATAGCAAAGCTTTTTTTTTTAATTATTAGTCTTGGTCGCGTTTGACCCTAGTTGCACCTGGGGCCCAATTCTCCTAAAATAAATTGTTGCCAAACGCAATCGAACCACAACTGTCAGTCAGTTTTTGTATTCGAAAACTTTCAAAATGATTGATTTTGTTTTTTGTGTCAAACAATCTGATAGCTTTTGAAATTGAGAACTGTCTGAATGAACGGTTCGGCCTTGGTTCGGTTGTGATTTATCAAGATTTATTTTAGGAGAATTAGGCCCCTGATGGTATAATGTGCAGACGGTCTAAAATGGAGCACACGAATCCAAGTAACAGAGATATAGAGGGATTCCTCTATAGCCTCTGCCTCTCACATACCCACGACGGAACACAGTAAACTGCTTGGCTAGTTTAATGTGAGGGTGGTAGCTAGCCAGGCGGACCGTATAGATCCTACCATCAAGATTGCTGGGTTTGAATTTTACAACACGCGTCTATTCCCAGCGTGTGGTGAGGAAGGACCCGTTAATTTATTGTACAATGCTATCATCTTATATTTCTGCTAGATATTGTTAAATTGCTTTGACACTCAAAACTAATACGTATTAACTATGTATAGGGCAGACTTTACATTAAGGCACATATGAAACCACAATTATTTGGCGTCACTGGCGATCATGTTGGCTAAATTCATGTTGGTGGTGGTGTTTGTGCGCTGTGCCCGTTTAAGGTCGATGCGTTTTTACCATAAGGATGATCATTCTAACAATAGATTCGATAAAATAGTGGGGTGGTTACAAACGCTGTATAGATCGGTTTAAAGAAATTTATTTCTCATAAGAACTTACATGGTTCGCTTAAAATGAGATACTTACAAAGTTCTTAATATAATAATAATTATAACGTTCATCTCTGGAGTTGTTAGAGGTGTTACAATGTGCGAACAGACTTCTTAAGTTTACTTTTAAACAAACGAACACTATCGGTTTTCTTTAATTCCTCCGGCAAACTATTGAACAGCTGTGCTCCCTCAATCAATATTATCTTTTTACCGTAATTAGTCCGTGCACGTGCCGTCATTAATTGGAACTTGTTTACACTCCTTAAATTAAATTTCGTTTGTATACTAATCTTAAGCGTAGCCTTCATATCAGCAATGCTATAGTCCACTTATGGGCAACGTACGGCCCGCGGGCCGGATCCGGCCCGCCTCAGTATTTGAATCGGCCCGCAACATTTTGATATTTCGAAATTTACAACTGGAATTCGTCCAGATATTGATAAACTTGTTTCTGAAGTTTAAACACAAATATCACATTAACTGTTATACATAAATTAACTTCATTAGTAACCTAATAAATAGTTTTTTTTTTTTATTATTTCCTTCTTTGGCCCGCGACGGCATTCATCTAGTAGTTTGACACGCAACTTGCCAAAGGTTGTCCATGCCTGCTATAGTCGGTCAGCTTTAGGAAATCTGTTCGCTTGCACTGGAACATTAGTTTAATAATGCGAGGCGTTACGGGAATTCAGATAGCTGTGTTCTGAGAAACGTAAAGCCGGATTACACCTTGATTTAAGCTTCAGTTACTGCCCATTCGCTAATTAGGGCGTTAATTATCTACGTATGTTTAGGTGAATGTGTGTCAGTATGGTGGTATTATGAGCCAGTCAAATGAACTACTGTTTTGTTGGTATTGTAGTGGCCTTTGTGTGTCAGTCTTAATCAACCCTATATATATTATGTATAATTTTTGTATGTAAGTATTATGTCTATGTATTGTGTGTAGTATGTATTTTGCAGCAGTACACCACGGACTACCCCCTCTATCTTATTCATTGTCTTCCTGTTCATCAAAAGGTGGTCTGGTAGATATCACTATCAGCGATAAGACCGCCATTGTACCCTTCAATATATGATATTGTATAAGAGCTGTGTTACAATTTTGGTGTAATATAAAGTATATTCTATTCTATTCTAACCCTGTTAAGTTTCGTCAGTTAATTTGAAGTAATCCTGTATTAAAAAGTGACCAAATAATAATAATAAATCAGCCTGTAACTGTCTCACGAACGAGCATTGATCGCCACGCTTGTTCACTGCGGGTTGGCGATTTCAGACCATTAAGTCCAGGTTTCCTCACGATGTTTTCCTTCACCGTATGTCAGTGGCGCCTTAGATTAACTAAGAAAGTACATATGGCATTGAATAAGTCACATTGCTAAATGGCTGCGTTTGAACCCGCAAACCCAGTGCTTAACTAGCGGGGCTGTAACCTCCGGTCCACCACGACTAGTTTTAAAGTTAGATAATTACTTAATTATCTAACTTTAACATTTAAAACAGACGAACTAGGTCTCATGTTATGAGCTGTTTTACGAGAAAGGTTACGTAGAAGGTCGACCAGTTAGAGCGATTACGCACTGCATCCGATCCGAATCCGTGAAAATACGGATATAAAAAACTCGGACCGAATTCGGATATCGTCGCTTAGCTAACAATACCGCGCAACAAACTTTTAATACATTTTCAGAAAGGTCTTAAAAGTGCTAAATTATTGAATTTAAAATTAATTAAGCTGTATCTGTAATATGTGCTATAATTATGTACAAACTGTAATATTAATATGACTCTGGTGATTCTCACTAAGATGATTTGATGCGTGATAAAACGAGTTATCCAATGAATATAAAAACCGTCATATTTTAACTTGAGCGGTATTGTTAGCTAAGCGACGATATTGCTTTACGCACTGCATCCGATCCGAATCCGTGAAAATACCGATGTAGAGTAAAAATCTGGGACCGAATTCGGATGTTGCTTACGCACTATTCCGATCTCTGATTCAAATTCAAACAATTCAGGGGCCATCTTTGGCATATCCGTTTGGCGTCTGATTTGAATCCGAGGTAATGCGAAAGCGTTCATACAAACAGTACTACGGCTACTTCGGTCCGCCAATTGTTCTTCCGAATTAGAAACTCACGGATGACGGATAGAAATCGGATGACGTATCGGATGCAGTGCGTAACCTCTGTAAGTTGTTACTCGAAGCTTTAGTTTTGTTTGTGAAATTGACAAAAGATACTCGTAACTTTTACTTGCCAATTAACGCTAACTAGGAAGTAACTAATCAACGCTTTACTTAGAGATGGTGAACGAGGCCCTCAGTGTTGTGGTTGAGTTTTTTTGAACAAGCAAGTAACTCTACTATCCCCACGTGTGAACACAGCATCCAGGTTAAATAACCAAGTGTCCCGTGATAGGGGGTAGTTTGGGCAAATTTGAACTTTGGCCGGTAATAGCTGAGGACTATCTTTAGCTATTTCCTCTTAAGGAGTTTTCGAGGGGTGGCTTTGATGAAAATTGTTAAGGGGTACTCTCGGCCATTTCGCCACCACTGGCGCGGATGTTTTAAGAAATATGCGCACTTATTTTATTTAAGGCGTAGTCTTTTAATTACTTTGACTGTATTAAACTTTGGTTGTAGTCATTATTGCGTGGGATTGAAGATAGATTTTTAGTTGAATTTGGTTTTTTGCTGTGTTGTTACAGGGTGACACTATCATAATATATCTGTGATCATGGGTAAAACCATATGATCTACTACTGATGTAGACAGGCCCCGCACGGGATTTAGCTAGATTAAAATTAAAAAATATTATTTTTTCATGCCTCTTTGTTACCGATTGTATCTAAACCTTATTTTTTACTGAATAAGGATTCAGTAAAAAATAAGAATTAAAAAAAAAAGTTTTATTTGTGTGAACATTTCGATGCCACGCATAAATTACTGAAAGCATGGCGACACGGCTGGCAGGCACGACTAACGCGATGTCGCTCTTTGCAGTCCGATAACTCAAGGCTCTAAAATGACTCAGAAATAGAAAATCAAGTTTTTTTTTAAGTTTTTTTTTTAGTTGATTTTCAAAAATTCCCATTTAGGATTAATCTGTGTGACCAGTAGATCACGTGGTTTGAAGGAATTACATGAATTCGTTAACACCCTGTATATCTGTGTATGTTGAAATAATTCAAATGTCTATTTTACATTGTCATATATCTATGACTCGTAGATCTATGATCCTAGGCGTGTAATATTAATGATTAATGATTTGTAGAGCGTGGAGACTTAATTTGTTGAAGTATTGAATCAGTTTTAAAGTATTATCATTCATTATCATTTTCAGCATGATGTGATATTAATATAATGTTAGGTAATAATCGTTATGTACTTATCTATTTTACCAATTCTGAAAATGTGTGGGGAATATGAGAAAATACTACATATACTTAATACATTTTCGTTTTCAATTACAAGTTAGTAAAATATTAGAACTTTTGGTATTATACTATGCAAGAAGTTTTAATATTTTATTAACTTGAAATATTCGCTCATTCTAAATTAAGTTTTCCAATTAAACTATTTTCATAATGTCTATTTATATTTTATTAATATTTTCATGTCTTTCAAAAAGGAATCAAAGGTGAGTACTTCACTATATTATAATTGTATTATTTTAATTAGCAAGAAACCTATGTTAATAAAAATTGCGTTCTTTAATTTATTTAGAAAAAAAACGGTTACGAAAAAATATACACATCTGGGGACAAATTCGACTGACAAAATTGTTGCCATAAGAACCACAACAGCCAGTCAGTTTTTGTTTACGAAAACTGTTAAAATGACTGGTTTTGTTTTTTGTGTCAAAAAAATTGACAGCTTTTGAAAACGAGAACTGTCAAATGAACGGTTGGGTGTTGGTTCAGTTTTGATTTATTAAGATTTGTTTGAAGAGAATTGGGCCCCTCACATTTGAGATAGCAAAACAAATACGGAAAAACACCAGTTTTCTTTCTAATAATAATTTTGTTACGTCATAGCAAGTTTATATAAAAAGTATACAATCTGTAACAAAAACCCTGTCCGATCCAATAAAGGCGTATTCCTGGTCCAACATACGTACTAGAAAAAAATGTTATAAAAATAACACATGAAAACCAAAAATTATTGGTTTTTTAATTTTATAATCCATGCGAAAAAAACACTGAATATCGCAAATTTTCATTAGTTCACACACTCCCTGGGAAAAAATAATAATCTCGAATCCATTGAATGGTTTACGTATATGTGTCCGCAGTACGATGGCGAATAATACTCGTAAGGATCGGACAGGGTTTTTATTACATGCTGTATATTATAAATTTACAAAATCTTCAAATTTAATAAAAAAATCCCCGTCATACAAATAAGTCTCAAGAGGCGATCTCGAAAAAACTTCTTTATTTATCAAATCTACCTTTAGTTAAGAAATCCTAGATAATATCTCAAACGTATTACAGTGATCCACTCAACCCTATCCTAATATTTACTTAACCCTTCATCAAAAGAAAAATCTGGGAGACTTGACTTTCACCCGCACTAGAAGTGTTTTTCTAAAATATAATCGGGTTGTTAGAAAAAATCCGTAAATGACCTTTGAATTACGCGGCTTTAGGAATTACGCGTATTGTTGATGAATGTGCGTATTGTTGGTGGAAGTGTAGCGCCACACTAGGTCGAAATTACGCGACAGAACTTCAGAGGCTATGTTTTTTATATCGGCAAGACACGACATAATTTTATCCAGCCGGACTGCCGGACTAAAACTCGCAGTGCGTGATCTTATTGTCGACTAGCTTTCGCCCGCAGCTTCGCTTGCGTGAAATTTTGAACCCGTTAAGTGACGATTTTCCATACAAACTTTCATCCCCTATTTAACTCCCTTAGGGGTTGAATTTCGAAAAATCCCTTCTTAGTGGATGCCTACGTTACAAAAGGAACCTACTGTCAAAATTTCAAGTTTCTAACCCCAGCGGTTTAGGCTGTGCGTTGATAGATCAGTCAGTCGGTCAGCTTCTCCTTTTATACATATGTATAGATCATTTGACGACAAAATTATCTCGCGCTGTGCATGTTAGGCTAGCTGGTGTGTCGTGGGTAATTTATGAAGCATTGCATGCGGCGCCGAAACTGCGTCCCGTATTTTTAATATGGGGTGTCGTTACAGTAATACATTCGTGTTTTAAAAGAACAAACTAAGGCCGCATTTCTACGGCAGACGACACAACAAAATGTCGGTACGACTCCAAGCTCTACCATACTTATTTCTATGAACCCAACTCCCGAAAGGACGGTCGTGTCGTACGCAGTGGAAAAATGCACTAAGGGTTTACATTAGGTTATACAGCAAAATTTATTATGTTTTTTGATTTATTTAAACATCTATGTTAGTCTGTATTGCATTATTACAACACTTTCACTTAAAGCATGGAATGAAAAATTGCGACTTTATTTTTCACATTTCACTGGTTTTTGAGAATGAGAGAATGGGTTGAGAATTCGTCCGAGAGAGAGGACAAAAGGGACGTTTCTTTCTATAATTTTTAATCACACTTATTAAATGAACGGGTTGAATCTTGAACTGATCGTGCGTTCGCTAATGAGCTCGAACTACTTCGTTATTTTAAGTAAAGTGAAGCTTAGTTTGAATATACTAATGATAAGTACACATCAAGACACCGAACGCCAACGAACGTCCGTCATTTGTTATTCTAATTTACCCCAGCCGCACATTATAAGTTCTTTCAGAAATTTTCTGATGCATGAGCAAAGACACTTAGCGCATACATTTTGTACTAGACCCGCAAGCTTCTGCAGCTAATTTCTGATAGTGTGTGGGGTTTAGTACAAAATTTATGCAAAGAGTGCGCGTCAGAAATTTTCTGCGGTATCCAGCTCCGTTAGTTGACATGCGAGGGCTCGATGTGTAGGACGTAGGTACATACTTTTAGTAATATGGAACCTAGTCTGAATATCGAATCTGACGAACGTTCGCCATTTATTAATTTGAACAAACTTGGATAGAACGAATACGGTTTCATTCGGCTGTAAGCGGTAACAAACCCCGTTCGTCAGCCTTCGTTGGAGTTCGTTGGCTTGATGTATATCCATAAGATAAAGAAGAAGGCTGTGCAAATAAGTACAAGTTTATCTCGTCTACCTACGGACACACAGCATGCATGTTCTTCAGTTGACTCTTACGAGTTACTTAGTGACATACGATGTTTCTCTTTTATAATTGGATAAATAAGGAAATTGGATAAAATCTAGATGTAGACTTGCATACTTATGCATGCTTGATAAGGACTAAGGTAGAAGACTCTGTCATAAGCCAATAGTTGTTGTGACGAATGGCCTAATGGCCAAGAGCCTCGACCAGTGGCTACCAGTGGGCTCAGAAGCTCAGTCGTAGAACGTCCATTTCGCAAAATGCGAAAGGGATATTTTGCGAAAGGGACGTTTTGCGGAAGATACATTTTGGAAAAGAGACATTTTGCGAAAGGGATATTTTGCGAAAGGGTCTTTTTGCGAAAGGGATATTTTGCGAAAGGAATATTTTGCGAAAGGGTCTTTTTGCGAAAGGTACATTTTGCGAAAGGGACATCTTGCGAAAGGGACGTTTTGCGAAAGAGACATTTAGCGAAAGGGACGTTTTGCGAAAGGGACATTTTGCGAAAGGGACGTTTTGCGAAAGGGACATTTTGCGTCCGGTAGACATTTTGCAAAATGGACGTTCTGCGACTGGCTTTCCTTTGCCAGGTTCCAGATATTAATACAGAAAGCAGTACTATTAACACCGTTTTGATTTTCGGTCAATGGAACTCTGACCACCACGGGTAACAAAGACACTGCTCCCGATGCCGGTAATAGCTAGCTATTTTTACCATCACAAATTCTGTTTTATTTTTACTTCCATTTCATTGTGGAAAAATACTGATTTAAGGTCAAGTACTAAGTATAACAATAGGTATTATTGAATAGCAAACAAGCGATCACGCATCCGATAACAAATCACAACCCACACACCTCTTAACATTTAACACAAGTACAATACTCAACCCCCTACAAAATCGACGTCTCTATTTCATATATTGATAGCGACTTGTGGCTTTCATCATTAACCATTTGATTGATAGACCCACGATGACTAGATTCGCCAAAACAATAAAATCAGCGAATCATTAATGGTTTTCAACCCTCGCCCAATCGAGGGGTTGAAATAACAGTCGGATTTACCCCACAGTGTTTGGTTTGGCCATATGTCGGTATTTTAAATACAAGTTTTACTAAACAATGGATTTTAATCTGGTTTCGGAAACGCGATGTGAATTTATAAATGTGATTAGGTTGGTTTTAATTTAGTGTTGTCACGCTATCGTTAATTAAATAGTTTTCTAGATTATTTTGCAGTTGTATAGTTTTACTGGTATTTTGAATCGAGCCAATACTTCCATAATAATTATAAATTATACTTTATGTAATACAGAAATAAATATTTAACGAATAATGTCCAAATATTTGCCTCTTATTGAAACGAATCACTACATTGTATAAAACAAAGTCGCTTCTCGCTGTCTGTCCCTATGTATGCTTAGATCTTTAAAACTACGCAACGGATTTTGATGCGGTTTTTTTAATAGATACAGTGATTCAATAGGAAGGTTTTAAGCTATAAAACGTACACGTGCGAAGCCGGAGCGGGTCGCTAGTAACAAATATTCGAAATAATACACTTTTGAATTTCACACATTTGACACAAGAAAAACAATGAGCGCAGAGAAAATACATTTTTTATGTAGGCCTACAGAATATTGCATGCTTATATAATATTTAATCGAGTTGTGTCTCATATCGATGACAGTTATAATTTGTTTCCGAACGAATCATAGCTGTCATCTTGATGTCAATGTTAAGTGTCAATGACATCAATATGACAGCTACGCTTTTTAAATTGGGTTACTCACTTGGTGTACAGCTATCGAACTGAGCGGATTAAATCTATTAAATTCTACAAAATCAGTATTTTATTAATGTCAATCTGTACTGTTCTTTCACTTATACCTAACAATAACAAAACTGTTAAGTATACAGGGTGTTAACGAATTCGTCTTAATACCACATGATCTACTACTGGTGTAGATTGGCCCCGCACGGGATTTAGCTAGATTAAAAATAAAAAAATCTTTCATGCGGTTCTTTTCATGCGGTTGCGGCAATTGATCATATCTAAACCACCAAATAAGGCATAAGTAAAAAAAAAGATTTTTTTTTTGCAAAAAATATTTTTTATTTGAGTGAACACTTCGATGCCACGCAAAAATTAATGACAGCACGGCGACACGGCTAGCGGGTACGACTAACGCGATATCGCTCTTTGCAGTCAGATAACTCGAGGCTCTAAAATGAGTCAGAAATATTTTATTATTTTTTTCAGTTGTATTTCAGATATACCTATTTAGCGTTAATCTATGTCACCAGTAGATCACGCGGTTTGAAGGAATTACACGAATTCGTTTACATCCTGTATTAATTTATTTTATAATTTATGTACCCACAACAATATTTACAATAGAAACAGAGTACAATTTTCAGTACAGCGGTACTGCTTATTGAATTTATTACATTTATTATCGAATACTGAAAAACGATACCATTCCAGGCCAGGGCCGGTCAAAAACACATCATACCAATTAACCGTTTATAACAACACGTTAACAGTAAAAGTAGCTGCAAAAACAAATAATTATTCAATATCATGTTAAATTGAACGGCCGAAATCGTTGCAGAGTGAACTGGGAACCGCTGAAGTTTCCGAATGCGAGGGAATTTAAAAATACTTGGTATAAAGCCGGTCATTCGTTCGTTTCGTTCATTCGTTGCTATGTATCGGGCTTAGGGCTGCGAGGAGAATTTAAAACTATGAAAATTCCAATACTATTTCAAGGGTGTCGTAAAAGGAGGGGCTAATTACCAACCGCGCGGATCAAAGTCTTGAGCATCGGCGCAAAGTTGCTAGTCTATCGGTTTTTTATCGGACAAATTTCGGAGAGTGTGCTTCAGATCTGCATGATCTAATACCCCCCTGCCCTTTTTTCTATTGGACGGCCAGAAGCACGAAAAAGCGCCATCGGTTCATGGTTGATATACCAAAAACCCGAACGAAGCGCTTTGATTCCACCTTCATTGTGAAAACCGCCAAACAGTGGAATGCGCTGCCCGAGTGGGTGTTCCCCGACAGCTACAATTTGGGTGTCTTCAAGTCACGAGTGAATCGGTTTCTTCTGGGTAAGCGTGCTCCATCGTAGACCGCATCATCGCTTAACATCAGGCGAGATGGCGGCCAAACGCAGGCCTAGTAAGAAATTTAAAAAAAAAGGTTCGCAAGGTTAAGCTGCGCTTGTCGCGGTCAGTCTGTGGATGGGTGACCGTTCGTTACACATCGAGACCCCTCCATGCCTCGGAGAGCACGTTAAACCGTCGGTCCCGGGTGTGATACGAATACCTATGACAATCGTTACGGGTAGTCAGAAGCCCGAAAGTTTGATAACCGGTCTAACCTTAGGATAGCTTTGCTCAGTAACTGAGTTGCAGTGGTCTGATGGCAGTGGCTCCGTATAAAATATTAGTATTTAGCCGCACCTGGGGGTCTACTCCCTAAGCACGAAGTCCGTGGTTTCGGCCTTATAGTTACGAGCGTTTCCTACTCCCTATCACCTACGGACATACGATTATTTCGGGGCCCGAACTAAGAATGAATGACAACACGATTTGACAGTTGTCCCTACTACCGATGTGTTTTTGCCCGTCCAAAAAGTTGAGCTTGACACTTGTTTTGTTCACTCCTACGTTTCGGGCTAGTTTTGGACGAGCGACTACCTTCGTTGACGGACTTAGGGAGTAGGCCCCCAGGTTGGAATGGAAGCTGACCCCAACGTAGTTGGAAAAAGGGTAAGCAGAAGAAGCGTGTCATAAAATCCAAGGGATTACTTTTGTCAGGAATACTTTCGATTCAATTCTTAGGATCTCTATTTCACGTATATGCTAATAACGTCGTATCAGAATAATCAATCGGTTTGTCAACAAATGGTATATCTACACCCGTGCGCTTTCATGTTCATCTTGCGCTTTTAACTTTCAATTCCTCTTGCATCAAGCGCATGCAATATTTATGATTAGTTACGGTTTACTCACGTGCATTTTTCGGGCATGCAATATTGTTTGCCATAAGACGCATGCAGCTGTGGAGAAACTTGGTGTGGTGTTCCTCCAACCAAAGGGAGGATCCTCCAACCAGGCGGAGTCTTGTGCCTGGCGGGCTACTGCCCACCAGTTGATGTTGGGAGGTTGTATATATACTATCTGCGTGTTAAATCTTGATTGCGCGATGTAGGATAGTTCGATAGTTTGCATGTGGCGTGGATAGATGCCGCCACACAGCTTATCGTGTACACCCGTGCGCCTCAGTCAGTCGTCAGTCGACATACAATTGACGGATTAGCGTGCACTAGGGGCATGCGCTTTTGTCGAACTAGTATTAAGGCATGCGCTATTGCATGCGCTATGGCGCTTCACGCATGCTTCAGACGAAGACGCAAGATGAACATGAAAGCGCACTGGTGTAGACATAGCTAAACGGTATTATAATATTTGTATTTTGATAATTGTCTATACTGATGCTTGTATTCCCACATAAATATATTTAGGCACCAAAGGTAAATTTTACAACAGAAGTGTAATTGGAATACTCAGACGTCGACTCAATTATAAGAATACACGGCGAAATCAGCAAAAAAATGTAAATGGAATTTAAGCAAAATGAACCAAGATTTTTTCTTACTTTTTCGCAGAATGTGAAACTAGAAAACTCCTGTAGGTAAAGAATAATAAAGCTTTATAAATCGTGTAATTTATCCAAATAAAAATTCATACTTAAATGAAATAGAAAATCAACGTTTTGCTTCTAATTGACTATACTCATAGCTAATAGGAGATTTTTTGTGTTTGAATTCATCTTTCTTCTTCTTTTTCAGCCTATCAACATCCTCCTCTGGATGTAGGCTTTCTCATAATCACGTCCTTTGTGTCGCGCTGTGTTTATTCTTTACTATTAATTATAATATAAAAGTACAATAATAATTTAGTGAAGTCATCAATGAGATTCCACGGAAGGCACATGTGCAGAAGGAGTTATTGCCAAACATCTTTATCAATGAACGAATCAATTGACAAGCGACAACCCTACAGTATCGGATCGGCATGAATGAAATGAAATGCAAGGATTGTTTGCTTTCAATCGGATATTAAGGTGGATCCATTGCTTTGTGTCGGTATTCAAATGAAAACTATTCGCGCCGTCCCGTTCGACGGCCCAACACTATTCCATACAATAATTGTTCGTTTTAAAACCGTACTTTTCATTGCTTCGGCCCAATTTCTGGTCGAGCTTAACGTGTTGCTCGTATGGGCAAAGTTAATAGTTTTATTACCGAAATTGTTGGGGAAATCGGGAACAGGGTTTAAATGTGTGCGATTTTATATATCGGAGGAATTTCATGTTGAGGTATGCTGGATTCATTCGTAATACGGACTTCACAATACATAATACGTTGTATAGAGTTTCCTATTTCATAGAGCGGTTGTACAGGATCGCTCGAAAAAAAAATGGAAACAACATTAAGTCGCCATTTGAAAGTTATAAAAAACTGACCAAGTGCGAGTCGGACTGGCGCACGAAGGGTTCCGTACCATTATCTATAAAAACGGCATAAAAAATCAAGTCTGTTGTACGGGAGCCCCCCTTAAATATTTGTTTTATTTTAATTTAATTATTTATTTTTAAAGTGAGTATATAACTAAATATTCTGTGACTATTTCAAGCGTCTACCTGTTGCCGTTATCAATATCGAGCAAAAACGAGCAAAAAAATCACGTTTGTTGTATGGGAGCCCCCTTAAATATTTATTTTATTCCGTTTATTAGTATTTGTTGTTATAGCGGCAACAAAAATATCATCTGTGAAAATTTCAACTGTCTAACTATCACGGTTCATGAGATACAGCCTGGTGACAGACGGACAGACAGACGGACAGCGGAGCCTTAGTAATAGGGTCCCGTTTTACCCTTTGGGTACGGAACCCTAAAAATACGTGAATTTCGAAAAGTTGTAAAACAAAAGTTGTTCAATTTTCGATACCGAGTAACCCCATAAAATTTTTGGAGTTCATTTTTTAACACCTTGTATATTTACGCACTAACAATGATGACAGAACCACCTTGGGAGAGGCCGATATCCAACTGCGTAATATCGCCGAACTAGCCCAACTTCGTATTTTAACCCTACAATAGCGCTACCCATTATACAGATCGTTGTAGGTAATATGCAAATAACAACCATTGAGTATCCACCTGTGTAATAATGACATCATACCACGATTACCGATCCCACGATTACCAATCAAAAGAGCTACAGGTATTTGTTACTTGTGATTTGTGTATGTAATGGCATTCACGATACTAGGAATGCTAGTGTGATGTGCATGTAAAACAACATCGAATGTGATTTTTATGCATAAGACGGAAAAATATTTCTAGAAAATCTGCTTTTAGGCGGTTCGTATGAGGCTCCCAAAGTCTAGAGAAGAGAGATTAGAAAAAAAAAATTGAACAAAAAAAAATGTTTTCATCTGCCTGGCTAGCTACCATCCTCATATTATTAAATAATAATAATAAATTCATTTATTCAGGTAATTTACACCCATTAATCACAAATAAATTCAAACAACAAAATAAAATAAATGAAATAGAAATACAATATTAACACTACATTAAAATATTCGTCCCGGCATTGGTACAGCCACATGTCTGCCGGAACAATGCCGGATGAAAGGACAATCTAGCCTTCCCCCAATCATCGCCAGCACGGTGTTGGAGCTGGCCCCTACTCTGCGCACCAAGGACGCGTAACTAAAGTCCGGACTGAATGGATTAATTTTTGTTTTGCAACACCGAAACTTTCAAAAACGCATCTTATAATTGTATTATTTCGACTTTTTTTACTCTTTCCATAAAATACCTTTTTGAACTAATATTTTTTGTGTACTAATATTTTTATAGCCTATTTTGAAAAATACTATTAAGTACTATACAAGGGTGGGCAAAGGGTACCTATCTAATTTTTCCGGGAGACCCGTAAAAAATATCTAGTTTCTTTTTATCTGCTTAATTCGTATTTATCTATATTATATCGTACAAGAACCAAGTTTTAAAATAATCTAAACATTCTAAGTTAAAGCTATCAGCGTCTGTTTGAAACTTTTTCAGAGAATCTCGCGCAGTACTACGAACAACTTCTAATATTTATACTGATACGTTTTTGCTTTTAAACAATTTGAATCTTGGGAAAGTATAGCTTTAATCTTAGTAAAGTTTATAACAAAGAGGAAGATTTCGATTACATTTAATGTTTTAAGATAATAAGAGCATAAAGGTCACAGCTCATTAGAGCCACCCGGCACCCGACCCGCATCGCCTCGTCGCCGGCGTCCACTCGTTGTCAGCAGGTGGTTCACGGGTGGACGCCGCGTTATCACCAGTAAACGTCGCGTGGTCAACCAGAGGACCGAATGCACACGGTCCACTCGATGGTGCGCCGTTCACTCGGGACTTGTGCGTTGGCAATGCGCAGCAACGCAAGGGAAGCATGCGAGCAGCGAGTTGTCACCTAGTGGTCATTTGTCGTCCGCGCGTGGACGGCATACGCCCGAGGCGATCCGGTGACGCTACGGAGTTGAAGTAATGAGCGCACATCCATACAAGTTCATATAAAGAATACTAACCGCACGAGGCGAGACGGGGCGGATGCCGGGTGGCTCTAATGAGCTGTGACCTTTAAAATGGGGCTCGTGGATAATTAACAACTGCGTGGATCGTACAATCCTTGCCGTGGTCAGTCAGTGGGTGGGTAACAACTCGTTACACATCAAGATTCCTCTATGCCTTGGAGAGCACGCTAAGCCGTCGGTCATTGGGTGTCATACGATTACCTATGATAGTCGTTACGGGAGCCAGAAGTCCAAAAGTCTGCCATCCGGTTTTTGTTTGAAATAGTATTCTCCCGAAGTAGTTCCATTTAAAAATGGTGAAGATCTGATGAACACCTTCGGAGATAAACAATGGAACTCTGCAATGAAATTCTGGTACCTGTGATACAATGTCTGGTACCTGTGATACAATGTTCATCATTGGTACAGGAACCAACGTTACCTCCTTATCTGTAGCTAAACCTTTTTTCTGAAATAAAAAAAATATTATAAATTATTGTTATTAATGGATAACAGCAAATCACTCGCGATTAGAGTAATCGCATTTTTATGTATTGTTTATGCCACTCAAAATATAGAAAAATAAAATAGCTTTAAAAGAGAAGAAAAACCGATTTAGATAAATCTGAAAAGTGTACCTAAAATGGTACCATATTGTTATAAAATTAACAGTTTTTGACGATAGTTTTTTTACCCGACTGCACAGGGTTATGTTTTAAGTATTATCTTCACAACTACGTTAAGTTAACTTGTTGTGTCAACAGAAAGAAAGATCAAACCGAAGATAGATCATGTCTATAAAATTCTTTCCCTAAGTCCTCTGACAAATCACACAATATCACAAAACTCACAAACCCAATAAAATAAACAATTTTATTCATCTTACTACAATTTATTACTCCGACAACAGACAATACGTCTTTTCAATACTACCCGAAGATAGGGTGCGATTTTTTTGTCGCATGACGTAGTGGTTCCGTCGTCGAATCCTAAATCAGGGCGCCTGTGTAAACGCGATAACCGATTCGGTGGTTAATGAAAACTGGTGGTAAACGAGACTACATAAAATATAGGTAGGTTCTTTGAACTTTACCTTGTAATAAAGGCTATTTAGGTGGAGAAGATGGTGAATTTTAAGTGTTCAGAAAGTGCTTTATCTTGGCTGGGTAGCTGGATTACGTTTGTAGTGGTATTTTTGGTGTTATATTTGGTTCTCAGTCAATGAAAGCCTGTATTTTGTAGTTTTAACCTAAATTTCAAAACAAATTTATTCAAAACTAGCTCTCTAACTCACTACTAAAGTTTCTATAATAATATGATTCAATCGTGATTCGAAAGACACGTGGCGCCATCTATGAACGTTATTGTTGTTTTCCTCAGGAACAGTACTTTTTTTCGGGATGAAAGGTACTGTATGTCCGTTTCTATACACCTGATAACGTATATGCAAAATTTCAGGATGATCGGTTCAGTGGTTTAGGCGTGAAAAGGTAACAAACAAACAAACTTACTTTCGTATTTATAATATTAGTTAAGTTAAGTTATTAGTTAAGAAGTTAGAAAGTTAGGATAGACTAGAATTATTTAGTTATTTTTTAACGTCAAAGTTACAAAAGATGGCTCCCAAAGATGCCTGCCCTTCACGAGTTCCTAGTATTTATGCTGAAAGAAGTAACTGCGCAACAAACTCCCCATCAACACAGTTCTGTCTGTTAGGTGAATTAATTAATTAAAACACAGAAAAGACAATATTAATTATAATAAGAATATCACACAAACGGAGGATGTAAAAAGTAATTATTTGTCACAATTTTATCTCTGAAGCGCAAACTCATCGACATGTGCATTCTGCCCATTCTAACCTACGGTGCTCAAACATGGTCCCTGACTGAGTCTCAAAAGTCCAAACTCAAGGATTGCCTAAGAGCGATGGAGCGTATTGGGTGTTAAGCTCAGTGATCGAATACGTAATACCACGATACGCTCCAAAACAGGAATCGCCGATGTGGGCCATAAGTCTGCAAGACTGAAGTGGGATTACATGTATGCAGAATGCATAACGACAGATGGGCCAGAGTCGTCACGCAGTGGGTGCCGGAAGACGGGCGTCGTCGCCGAGGGAGGCCTAAGAAACGCTGGCGTGATGACTTAGAGTCGTTTATGGGAGATTGGCCAGAGAAAGCAATGCATAGAGATGAGTGTAAGGCTATGGGGGAGACCTTTGCCCAGAAGTGGATTGAAAAAAAAAAACACAATTCTGAATGGTTTCGTAAAAAGCGACTATAAAATCACAAAATAAATAAATACCTACAGGATAAGAAATAAGAAGCCGCCGCGATCCCATGCTTAATGCAACTAAACACTGCGCATTAGAGCAATTATTTCTAGTGCAGACATTACACAGTATTTTGACAGGTGTCAAATCCGTCCCGTTAGATTGCGACAACTATAACACCGGACATGCGGAACATCTACATGATTGAGTTTCAGCGTTCATAAGAATGAAAATAATGGATATTTTCTTGTATTTCCGATTGTAACATAACAGTTTCATCTTTAAAACTACTGGATAGACTTAAAAAATATTTCAGTACCTACCTATGTTTTTCAGTCAAATTTAAATTTCAACCTTTATCAATTGATAGTGGTTGAAAGCGTGTCTTCCTCGCAAGACGGTCTCAGCACGGTGGCGATTCATCACCTGATCCATGGATCATCATCAGATGGTGGCAATTCTTCCAGCTATGTCGGTTACCTTGGTTCTCCTGCGGATCTCATTATTTCTGATATAACAAACCTCATATAACAAACTAAAGAAGTGGTCTGTTCGCAGTTAATTTAACCACCTATTTATTTTATAAAACCCGCCATTTTTTATTGGAAGCTGTTAAAAATCGTCGACTGAAACAGGTGCAGGTGGAAATCCAGACCATTACGGTAGTCTGAATTGTAGCCATGATTAATAGTTAGGTTCAAACTAGCGGAAACCTAGGATAAGTGGGGAATAATACTTTGAATAATCTTCTATAAATCTTGAATACCTAGTTATAAGTTTAATTTTATTATCGCTGAGAAGTTTTAATAGTTCTGTGAGATCATTTTTTTAATTAATCCCTCTGGAAAGATAATGTTTCTGAGTTTCCTAGTAAACTAATTTTAGCGCGTTGAAATATTGTATGACGTAATCAGTCCACAGCTGGGCACAGGCCTCTTCTCAGAATGAGAAGGGTTGAAGTCTTAGTCCTTCACGCTGGCACAATACAAATATATACAGGGTGGTAATTTGAAATGGGGCATGAAGGGCAGCTACCTTAACCATTGTAGCTACAGGAAAACTTTCTTAGAAGACCACCCCTAACTTTTGGGATAATTTCAATCGGCATTCACAGATTTTGAAAAAAAAGTACAGTCAGCGAGAAAAAGGGCTGTTTTCACAAAACTTTAATATGATGCCAATCGATCCCATTTCCCATAAATCAAAAGACTCCTCCGAAGCAACTGAGGTTTGAGTACTAGAAACGTCAGAAATAACAAAAAACTATTAGAGATGGGTTAGTTATAAGGGCAGCTACCTTAATCGTTGAGGCTACAGGAAAATGTTGATAGGAGACTGGCCATAATTTTTGAAATTATTTCGCAACGAACAAAAAGAAAAAAAAATTGGTACAGTCAGCAACAAAATGGTCGATTCTCACAAAACTTTTTTATGATGCCAGTCGATCCTATTTCCCATAAGGATCAAAATACTCTTTGGGACCTACTGAGGTTAGAGTACTAGAAACACCAGAAATCACGAAAAACAACATTTCGTTAAAAGTTAAGATCAAGAAGAAAAAAAAAATTTTTTTTGTTTCCAAAATCTGTGAATGCAGTTCGAAATATTTTCAAAAATTATGGACAGTTTCTTAAGCACATTTTCCTGTAGCCACAACGATTAAGGTAGCTGCCCTTATTACTACCCCATCTCAAATAAGTTTTTTGCGATTTCTGAGTTTTCTAGTACTCGAACCTCAGTTGGTCCGGAAGAGCCTTTTGATCCTTATGGGAAATGGGATCGATTGGCATCATAAAAAATATTTGTGAAAACAGCCCTTTTTCTCGCTGACTGTACTTTTGTTTCAAAATCTGTGAATGCCGATTGAAATTATCCCAAAATTTAGGGGTAGTCTTCACAGAACGTTTTCCTGTAGTTACAATAGTTAAGGTAGTTGCCCTTCATGCCCCATCTCAAATTACCACCCTGTCTATTTAAATAAGCTAAAGCAGTACTTCAACTACCTACAATCGTCCGAATTGACACACTCACACAGACACAAGACTTCTAAGGTAAGTTCGGGATACAGTCACATACAAAAACAAAAAACTACTCAGTATTATACAATGCGTGTCTGTGTGAGTGTTTCAATTCAGGCGATTTAGTTGAGGTAGCTTTAGTTGAGGTGACGGTGGCCTGGTGCGGGTTGGCGAACTGCACACACCAACAACAACTGTTTAGAGCCCTCTCAAGTGTGTTCACGATGTTTTTCTTCACCGTTAACGCCATTAATAGACATTCTGATCCGCAAATGAATTCGAAAAATCAAAAGTGCGTGCCGGGATCGAACATAGACCCTTTTGAATAGAAGGTAAGCATTCAACCGCTACGCTGTAACAGCTTATAACACAGGAAATCATTTACATAAATAAACTCACGCCTGTTTCCCATGGGGGTAGACAGAAACTGCAGAACGCCATATGTTACGATTCATATATGCCTACACCCAGTGGCGTGCGTTTCATAAAGACAGAAAGACACTGCCTACCCTACCTAACTCAGATAAATATTTATAATCTTGTTCTGATATCTAATATTATTTTATCTACGAGTACTTACTATCATAAACAAAAATAAACATAATTTAGCTCCATATTTCGAGTTTCGGGTATCATTGTACGAAGGAGCTAACATCTGGCATACCTGCTCTGTGTGCCCGATGTCAGCTCGTTCACACAATTCGACGCAATTTCGCATTGTGCTGCGCTAGCGCCACTGATTGCCTCGGTAAAGACACAAACTATTCGTGTCTAAATGTATATAAGTGTGCTCTCGTCGTCATGCGGATTTAATGAGTGTGCGTTCCTATAGATACGAGGCACACAATGTCACAAATAACGCACACAACCGCACAGAGTAGCCACTGTCTTAATTTTTACAACACGACAAGTTACGACCCTTACCGAAGTTTTCCGAACCGAAGTTAGCTATGCAACTATTTTAAAAAGTTTCATTTAATTTTTGCTACATATACAACACCATTTTTTGGTCGTATTATTTTTATACTGAGCTTAATACTGAGTCGAGTCGTCATTTTGTTTGTTTTGTTTTGGTTGTGATCTTTGTTATCAGGTATTTAAGATTTTAACGTTGATAATAGTGTGAAAAATGGATAATATTCACTGTGAAAGTTGTTCAGGTGGTATGTGTATAGAGAAAATAAAAAATTCTTACTTAAGTTTTTACTCAAATTGTTTAACGAAATTTTCACAGAAACTGATGTGCTTTACGAAATTATGCAAAAAAAGACATGACATGTGATGTGATATACTGTGTCAAAAAAATTAACGAGTTTGAATCGTTTTGGAATCCTTCAGATCTAGATTTGAATTCATTTTTGAAGGCGTTAAAAGAATAACAGGACCGCCAAAACGAAAACGTAATGTTGTGGACGCAAAAATCAATTTGAAACGGAGTTTTATTGAAATTATAGACAATATATCTAACGAATGTCGCGACCGTTATAAAAATCTGAAAGAGTTAAAATTTTTTGGACTTCTATCACGCGAAAATTTCAATCAATATAATGACAATTTTCCGGTTGAATTAGTAGCGCAATTCGTAAATGTTTATAAATCACACGACTTTAACTTAGACCGCCTTATCAATGAGCTCAAATGTGTTTATAAATCTGTCGAATTCAAAAACCTTAGTATTTACAAAATTATAGAACATTTTTACGAAAATAACATAAATACAGTTTTTCCCGAAATACTGCGATTGGCAAAATTAATTGTAACAGTTCCCGCGAGCAGTGCTTCAACCGAAAGGTCATTCTCGTCGCTGAAACGTATACACACCTACTTAAGGAATACCCAAGGACAGCGACGACTTACAGATCTTTCCATAATTTCAATAGAAAAACACCTGCTTACGGAAATGAAACGCCTTCCCAACTTTTACGATTCTGTATTGCAGACTTTCTTACAGAAAGATAGACGTGTAGATTTAATATACAAATAAAATAAAATCCTATAATATTTTTTTAGATCCTTATCATCTACCACCATCTTTTCACTGCTGTTATTTAATTTGCAAATACAAAACAACAAAAAAACGGGCCGAAAGGCCACATCGAATATCCGTAAATTGATATGTCCATAAAATCAGTAAATCTATATAGGATATTTGAGGTGGCAATTACGAGTACCTACATCATTATTTAATCGACGAGACGACGAACTAAAGCCAACATGCAGTATTTTTGGTAAGAAATAGCTTCAAAATTTTCTGCCTACCCTGTCTAAAAACTCTGTGCACGCCACTGCCTACACCAGTATGCGCTTTCATGTTCATCTTGCGTTTTCAATTCCTCTTGCGTCAAGCGCATGCAATAGTGATTGTCATAAGACGCATGCAGCTTATCGTCTACACCGGTGCGCCTCGGTCAGTCGTCAGTCGACATACAATAGACGGATTAGCGTGCGCTAGGTGCATGCGTTTTGTCGAACTAGTTTTAAGGCATGCGCTATGGCGCTTCACGCATGCTTCAGATGAAGACGCAAGATGAACATGAAAGCGCACTAGTGTAGATATAGCTTTACAATACTCCTTTCGCTTCGTCCACTACATACATCTTGTCATACACGCACGCCGGTTGAGAGCATTTAATTCTTATTTTAAAATATCCATGAGACACTTAACACTTCAATGCACGGTTACTTGTCGGAGTGTATTATAAAACATGCACTGGGCGGTGTTTCCCACAAAATGATCGGTCATTATCTTAAAAATAAGAATATGGAGAATATTACCATTATAATATGTTGAAGACAAGGCTAGACAACATATGCCAGGTTTTTTTAAGTTGTTTTGTATTATTAACAATGTAAAAACATTACACATGTTAAAATACATCATTTTACACGTGTGGTTATGTTAAAATTACAATAATCTCGCCTCTGAAATACATCTGTTAGTAAAAAAGAGTTTTCTGTGTTGTTGCATCAACATTTTAATTTTTGTGGTTTTTTGAAATATTGTTACTATTGTTTATTTGATTGATGAGTGGATCGACGTAATGCAAAGGTAGCTACTATGTGTAAAAATACTTACGTGGTGACCCGTTTGTAAAGCAGCGGGTTACGGGTTCAACGAGTTTGTTAATGTCATATGTACTATGTCATATGTATGGTCGCTCACAATAGGCCTCATAAGAAGGCTCAAGGTCACCCATAGGGCAATGGAGAGGGCTATGCTCGGAGTTACCTTGCGTGATCATATCAGAAATGATGAGATCCGCAGGAGAACCAAGGCAACCGACATAGCTCGAAGAATTGCCAAACTTAAGTGGCAGTGGGCGGGGCACATTGCTCGCAGAACGGATGGCCGGTGGAGCCGAAAGTTTCTGGAGTGGCGACCGCGTACCGGAAGACGCAGCGTGGGTAGGCCTCCCACAAGGTGGGCCGATGATCTGGTGAAGGTCGCGGGAAACCGCTGGATGCGAGAAGCACAGGACCGGTCGATGTGGCGATGCTTGGGGGAGGCCTATGTCCAGCAGTGGACGTCTTTCGGCTGAATGATGATGATGATATGTACTTTCTTAGTAACTCTAAGACACTACTGACATACGGTGAAGGAAAACATCGTGAGGAAACCTGGACTTAATGGTCTGAAATCGCCAACCTGCAGTGAGCAAGCGTTGTGATTAATGCTCTTCTCTGTATGAGAAGAGGCCTTTTCATTACAGTGGTACAGTTACAGGCTGATTTATTTATTTATTAAATCATAAATACTTTTATTGGATTTTTTCTCTGTAAAACATGTCTCAGGCCTCATTATATATGTTTTTCGTAGTCCAGAATGAGAATTGTGCTCTCATGGGACCTAATTTAGTCGTTGGCAAACCAATTTAATATGTGCACGAATAGTCTTTTACTTTTTTATCTTGGTTGCCTTTGGCCCTAGTAGCATACGAGTCCAAGTAGCAAAGATATAGAGGGACTCATCTATACCCCTCTGGCTCTCACATACACACGACGGAACACAGTAAACCGCTTGGCCCCCGGACTTTAATGTGAGGGTGGTAGCTAGCCAGGCGGACCGTGTAGATACTACCACCAAGCGTGCTGGGTTTTTTTAAATCTTACAACACGCGTCTATCCTCAGTGTGTGGTTAGGTTGATATATACAGGGTGTAAACGAAATCGTGTAATTCCTTGAAACTGGTGACATAGATTAAACCTAAATGGTTTTTTTTGAGAAATAACTAAAAAAAATATTGAAAAAAACTTCGTTTTCTATTTCCGAGTCATTTTAGAGCTCCGAGATAACTGACTGCAAAGAGCGATATCGCGCTAGTCGTGCCCACCAGCTGTGTCGCCGTGCTTTCATTCATTTATGCGTCGATCGAAATGGTAACTAAAATAAAAAATATTTCTTGTAAAAAAAAATGTTTGCTTATTTTTTTATCGGATCCTCTAAGGGGTTTAGATACGCTACGATTTACCCATACCACAAGAAAAAAAAGTTTTTTTTTTTTAATCAAGCTCACTCCCGTACGTAGTCAATCTATACCACTAGTAGATCATGTGGTTGTGACCGGTTGCGTCCCGCGTGTCGTCCCAGGACGACACCGCCATTGTGTATCTATTGTGTCTATAATTACGGTGAATTATCGTTTACACCCTGTATAGACCACAAACGTGATCAATCGTACAATAACTATTTAAAATAAGTCTATATTCCACCATAACTAAAAAACACAGCCCTATACTTCTCAAGATTAAAAACAGCTCGACAAACGTAATCAGATATATGTTCTCTCCTATTATCATAAGACAAAGGACCAACATTACGACAAAAGAGTTCCATGACACGCACACAATATAATTTTTCCTTAAAGGAAAATTGTTTTAGAGAAAATCACGAAAAAAACGTCTTATCAGAACATCTTTTCCGCATGCCGCTGTCAAAGTCACTTTTCCGCTATGCGAGCCCTCTTTGAAAATAAATCGCATCGCGGAATCTCTTATAGGCGCACCTTTTTGAGTTGAATTGTGTGCGTAATTATAGATTTTACGCAAACGTTTTTTTTTACGTTTTTCATGTTTCGTTGTGTGAGAATTGTCTTTACATTTTTTTATGTTTAGAGTCTCATTAAAATGCTTGTAGTGAAGATTTTAAAAGTAATACGAGTATGCATAGGTTTTCTGTCGAAATTTTAATAATATTTTTATGTCTTACTTAGAAAGCGTTTTTTTTGTTTTTTTTGTCTGGTACTTTCCGGTACCAACGACAAGCTTCTAGTTGCCAGCGATAAAAATTTAATAAAAAAAATGTCTTAGAATGCGCTGTTTTTTGTACTTTCCTTTACAAACGATACTCTTTTAGCTGCCATCGTTAAAAATCTTTTATACTTAAGGATATTGCTGACCACATTTGCACACCTCTATGTCTCTTACCCCCTTAAGGTACAAACGATTTAAAATGCGGTACAACCCGGTACAAACATAGTACAATCGAATGGAAGTCATAAAAAATAATTATTGGACCCAGTTGCCAACTTCACTTTTAAAATTTCGATCATAATTCTTAATTAATATCAGTTATCATTTTAGAAGATAGTTTTTGCATATACCTACTGTGAAATACCTATGTTACTAAAATTCATGAAAATATTACATTTATTACGAATACAATTCATGAAATGTTTATACGTGAATTTGCCATTATCAAGTAAGTATTTACATATAAAACCGATTTAAAAAATCGAAATGTACCAATTTTTTGTATACTGCCCTTATTGCTCCCAACGCTCGGCTAATGTTTTTTTAATCTCAATGTCGGCGTGGGCGCAGGTGCAACTCAACCCGCCAGATGCCGCGTCGCGTGTATAATCGAACACGCCATGTTGGCCGCAAATTGCGCTTGCGATTTTAGGGTTAACGTAATTTTTCAATACATTCTATAATGGTCAAGTAATTTGTGGTAGTCTTTGTTAAGTTTCTGCAAGTAATTTTAGTTTATTTTGAACTAAGTTATAAATGATTTATTAAATGTTATTAAAAAATTTAAGAATTTGGGAAAATCCTAATCTAATTTTATCGATAGAATTATCTCTTAAATCATGTGAGGTAATACCGTCACAGGCCAACTGTTGATGTACGATAATACACTACTACCATTGGCTATGTCCGTTACATAAAATAAAAATAAAACACATTATGCCTCAAAACACATGGGTGCCTAAAGGGGGACGGCGCCGCCGCGGTCGGCCCAGAAAGAGGTGGCGAGATGACCTAGACGCGTATCGCGAGGGCTAGTTTGAGGTAGCGCAGGAAAAGAGTACATGGAAGAACTTGGGGGGGCCTTAGACCAGCAGTGGGACAGAACAGGTTAAAAAAAAACTTCAATATTTATTTATTTATTTACTTTAATTAAAACGGTCTTAGACCAATTACAATAATTAAAGATAGTAATAAAAAACGATACATACATACAAGGACAAGAAAAAAAAAAAAAAACTAATAAACTCTTTCATAAATCCCTTACAGTGCTTCTGACAGTATATTCTTTCACTCGTGCATGATGCATTCCTCTCGCAGTACTCCAGACATTCCGACAAAATCACCTTCCATTCATCCGCAAACATATCAAAATTCGGTCTGGCGTCCAGGAGGGCATTGAGCGCAGTGAGACTTCGCGGTATGGGTGATCTTGAACGAGCCACAGTACGACTTGTCGGAACAGCAAACAGTTTATGTTTTCTGCTCCGGCGGTAATTATTTGTAATATTACAAGACTGCTTCGTTGGTCTAGTCTAGAATTTGTCAGTAGCAGCCCGGAGTCTGGATTTAGGGCCGGTTGATGGCAATAGGCTCGCCCCCTATTACATGGGACTTAAACATAACGGCGAAACGTGAATGTACTATTACACCTCTGTCCATTCCTTCGGGGAATACAGGCGTGATGATATGTAATAACAAAAGTATGTCTGTCTGTTTTCTACGTATTTAAGGTTAAACTATCTTACGCGGCATCCTACGTGAGCGATCTAGAAGCAACGTGAAGCGGGGCGGCGCGACGCGAAAACAACAAACAGTCGATCGATACCTATTGAAGTGGCCTACGTGACCAAACGCACGTGGAGTGCGGTGCGGCGCGGCGCGAAGCGAAGCGAACGCGATCAGTTGGCTTGATATTTTCGCGCTAACTGGATGCGGTGCCGTATAGTGTTACTGAATGATGGCGGCGGGCGGTTCGCGAGCTCGTAGGACAAAGCCGCCGCTTCGCACCGCGTCGCATTGAATTCGCGTGTCACCGCATCACATCGCTTCGCAATTTTGCATTGCTTTGAACCGCCTACGTAAGACGCCGCATTACTTATAATATTTTTTGGCAAGAAGGTGACCTGATACCCAGAGAAGGGCATAAGGTACTTTAGATCCCGAAAAACAAAAAAAGTTTACCTTCGAGCGAAACCGCGAGCTCAACTAGTTGTAAATAAACTTATTTGTGCCTACGTTGCTAACCCTACGAATGTCCATCCAATTTACGCCGTATTTTATTTCTTATTAGACAGTGAGTTCACATAATTATATTATTCCAGTGACAGCGAAAGAAATCCACTTATGCTTTATCATTCAGTCAATATAATAAAAATAAAACCATTTTAGTTTAATCTTCCGATTGACCGAGCTTGTCTCAATATTTTTTATATCGAAATCAGTATAAAAACCTCGATTTTCTTGTGTAAAATATATTGTTTTCGAAGACAAAATACCTAAAAGTAGGTCTCGAGTAAATAGTTTTTAGGGTCCCTGATAGGTGACATATGTTAGACATAAATTCTTAAGCTTAGTTGCGAGCTATTACTTGTTACATTGAATAATGACAGCGTAAACGTATTGTAAAGGTTTTTTTTTGTGTAATATAGGGTGTAAAGTTGTAAACGAATTCGTGTAATTCCTTAAAACTACATGATCTAGTACTGGTATAGATAAACCCCAAACGGGATATAGACTGAATAAAAAATAAATAAAAATTTTTTTTTCTTGTTCTAATATAAGAAAAAAACTTTTTTTTATTTTATTTTTTGGTTTAGTGATCGTATCTAAACCAACTAATAAGGTATCCATAAAAAAATAAGCAACAAAAAACGTATGTAATAGAACATTTCGATGCCACGCATAATTGAATGAAAGCACGGCGACACAGCTGGCGGGCACGACTAGCGCAATATCGCTCCGAACAGTCAGTTAACTCCGGCCGCTAAAATGACTCAGAAACAGAAGAATGGGAGAGAAAAACATATTGCGACGACCACAAGTAACTTGGGAAGAAGAAGAATGTGCTATAAAACAAGACTAAAATCAAGCCGGTATAAGAAACGCTATAAATAAATAAATATTAGCCTGTAACTGTCCCACTGCTGGGCAAAGGCCTCTTCTCGTACAGAGAAGGAACGAGCATTGATCGCCACGCTTGCTTATTGCGGGTTGGCGATTTCAGACCATTAAAGTCCAGGTTTCCTCGCGATGTTTTCCAGAAACGCTATAGTGCCATAATAATTTTATTTGACTCTTAAATCACAATAACTAATATTGGCTTCAGTGCTATAATTTGCACTTTTGTTAGTACAAAAGCCAATGTCTACATTTTTAATTACTAACCAAACGGCTTAAATTCGACCGTGCCGAATTTCTAACTTAAAACTTTAACCCTCCGGCCGCTTACGGTAAAAAATCTGCCAAGTTCGAGTCGGACTCGCGCACGAAGGGTTCCGTACCATAATCTAGAAAAACGGCAAAAAAATCATATCTGTTGTATGGGAGCCCCCTTTAAATATTTGTTTTATTTTAATGTAATCATTTATTTTTAAAGTGAATATTATAGCTAAATATTCTGTGAATATTTCAAGCGTCTACCTGTTGCCGTTATCAATATCGAGCGAAAACGAGCAAAAAAATCACGTTTGTTGTATGGGAGCCCCCTTAAATATTTATTTTATTCTGTTTTTTAGTATTTGTTGTTAAAGCGACAACAGAAATACATCATCTGTGAAAACTTCAACTGTCTAACTATCACGGTTTACTAGATATAGCCTGGTGACAGACGGACAGCGGAGTCTTAGTAATAAAGTTCCGTTTTACCGTTTGGGTACGTAACCCTAAAAATGGTCGTATTTTTTATTCCATCACTATTACTACATTTCATAGCTATAAACTTTAATACAATTAAGAGTTTTTTACTATACATAAACCCAGATTAAATGACCCACTTCGCTTAACAAAATACTACAGTTTTTATAGTTTCCGATGACATTGTTGCGTTTTTTTTTATTGGCTGATGTAAAATAATTATTTTAAAACTTTAATAAAACTGTGTTGGCCTTAAAAAATGTTTTTACACCATTTTTTTAGGGTTGCTTTATAAAATTATTTATGTTATAAAATAGGTTGGTAATAGGTTTTCTAACAGTATTTTAATTGCCATTATTAGAAATGAAATAAAAACATTTATGTATCAAAATAGTTCGAAAAGTAATATATAGTAGATTGTTGCACCGAGCGCAAAGTGAGTCATTAATGCACGAGTGTTATGTTGGTGCCCGAGCGCAAGCGAGGGCACTAAATTAGCACGAGTGCATTAATCACTCACTTCAGCAAGGTGCGTAATCTACTTTTCTTTCAACTACCAATTTACCTACCGTGATAAAATATACCTACTCAAAATAAAAACTCAAGTTAATGAAAACAAGGTTATCCTGCGACTTTTGCGGCAAAAGGTTATTAACAATTTCATTTGCAGCTGTTTTTATACTTTCTGGACTTGAATTCATATCGCTATCTATTTCCATTTTTTTAAACTTTTCTTGCTAAATAAGAAGTATCAAAGTTTTACAATGGTACGAAATGCGCGCCATTTGTTTTTTTTTTCACCAATTCGGTTTTATTCAGCCGATTTTTATTTTCAGCCAGTATCTTTTTGATCTAATACATAAGAATGCATACATTTAATATTAAACTTAACGGGAGATATTAAACCTCTGTGGTAAATTTATATCTACATAAAAATTAAAAAAAACTGCATTAATGAAAAACAGTGCAGTAATGAAATTTCATACAACATTTCTGCACTGTTTGCAGTGCAGTAATGAAATTTCATACAACATTTCTGCACTGTTTTGCTTCTAAGCAGAAAATACGTATTTTGTGATTGGTTTTGTAGCGATTAATGATAACATTACTGCGTAGTTGAAAGAAAAATTTATTTAAAGACTTTATAGGTTCTTATAGCACCTGGTACCTAGTCTAAGTACCTTTTAAACTCCAGTTAAAAAGTCTTAAATACATATTTTAATTGATCACATTTTGTTATAAAAAATATTCAAGAAATGTAATGTTTTTTTGTACCGAGATGTTTTTTAAGCATACTTTTTTGTTGTAAAGATATACAAGGTTAGTCAGAAAGGGGGTACTAACTCAAAAGGGTGTTAAAGTACACATAATAATGAATAACTTTTGTTCTACAACTTTTCCCAAAACTCAATAGTTTAAGAGAAACAGTCGTTCAAAAATCTCAAAAAAAAAACTCTATAATCTATCTATCCCCAGTTATGATCAGCTGTGTTTACATTTTAGGTCATATTTGGGGTCATGAATTAGAAGCACCATTTTCTGAATTTGTAACTAAAGCAGGGATGAAGAAATTTTGAAAAAACTAAAATAAAAATCGTTTTATTTGGAATAAAAAAATATCGAATTTTGAAATTTTAACACTTGCTTTCAAACAGTCATCAGCGGTACTATAAGTGGGCTTCGGATTAGTACCCCCTTTCCGACTAACCTTGTATAAGACTGATTATTGTTGTTTACATTTATAATTCATAATGTACGCTTTTTAATTGATATATAAGACTGATTATTGTTGTTTACATTTATAATTCTTATTGTACGCTTTTTATTTGATATTTAAAGACTGATTATTGTGATTTATCATGTTTACTGTTGATTGTTGTAATTGTATATTAAACTTTATCTTTGTCCAACAATTCCCTGACTTTTACTTCAATAATATAAGTAACCCTGCCTAAGATTTTTCATTCTGACCGTACAAAATTTGCTTCAAAAAAAGTATCGTCCGAAACGCCACTCAAAAATATTAATAATAATTAAATGGGTGTTTCGGCCGGATCGGACGAAACTCAGCGGCCGAAACGCCTACCAAGCCCCCAGAAATTGGACAGAAATGGGCTTATTAAGTTATGTTAATTTAATATTCATAAACAATTTGTGCCGTGTAGTGCCGGACTTAAAGAATAACACTACCCCATCTCTTCCCATGGATGTCGTAAAAGGCGACTAAGGGATTCACTAGAGGATGGGCAGCAGCGTTCTCTGAGTACTTTAACAAACATACTGCGATCGCCAACCCGTCTGCCAAGCGTGGCGATTATGGCAAACCCCCCCAATATGGAGCACAGGATAGGTGGATGTGGCGATGCTTGGGGAGGCCTATGTCCAGCAGTGGGCGTCTTTCGGCTGAATGATGATGATGATGAAACAATTTGTGGTGTTTCATTTCATAAAACCAATAAAAAATAAATAATTTATAAAATAAAAAAGAAATAGGTACATTAATCAATACGTAGGTAGTACCGACTGAGTTTTTTTTTTGAATTGTGTTGTGTACATACATACATAAACTCACGCGTTTTTCCCATGGGGTAGGCAGAAACTGTAGAACGCCACATGCTACGATCCTTACATACTCCTTTTGCTTCGTCCACGGTCATACATCTTGTCAGACACGCACGCCGGTTGAAAGTACTACGCACCTGTCCTTTTTGAGGAACGTCACCAATAACATCAATGTCAACCTTCTACGGCGTCCTCTACTGGCGTTTCCACTGACATTCGCCTTATAAATTCCTTTTGTTAATCGCCGTTCACTCAATCTTTCAACATGCCCAAACCACCGAAGCATACTCCTTTAATTTTTTGTCACTACATCATCTTTTAAACCGCAACTTTGTCTTATCACATCATTCCTCAATCTATCATTTAAAGTTACACTGCACATATTTCGCAAGGAACGCATTTCCACCGCATTTATTCTACTTTCATGACTCTTCTTCCAAGACCAACATTCACTTCCAAACATAAGCGTTGGTACCAGTACACCATTATGGACAGCCAGCCGTGCCTTTTTGGACATCGACTGGTTAGCCACAACCGCATGCATAGCACCATTCACTTCATTTCCCGCATTTGCTCTCCTTTCCACATCTTCATCAATCTTACCATCTTTTGTAAACATACTTCCCAAATAAACAAACTCATTCACCCGTTCAATACTTTCATCTCCAATCTTTACACCTAGATACATCTGCATCTCTTTCAAAAACCATTACTTTCGTCTTGCTTACATGTCTTGTTTTCATGTTGTATAATCTTTTAAAAAAGTCTAGTGACAACAAGCCGGAATGTTTGGAGACCTTGACATGTTCGATTCCCAAGCCTACAAAAAGTACAATGGCTTTTTATGTCAAAGCCGAGTTTTAAATCAGATTAGCATCGTGCCCTGTAAATGGCGATAAGGGCGCCTCACGTGGGCCCCAATCCCCTTATCGGCGACATGGCGAGGGTTCTGTTAAGAGACCCAATTCGTTTGTCTTTTTAAAAAACTACAATTTTCCCAACACTTAATTTATTAATAAAAAAAACTTTTCACAAATAGATTGCACTGACTTCCCTACTTTTACTTTTTAAGAATACCAGCGTACATGGAATTCAGATTCTAACTGCTTTGCAAAAATATACGAAAAATGAATAATATTAATTACATTAACAAAACGCTAATATGCTCACATTTGAACACATCGAAAAATATGTTATAACAGTTCGAAGAACACTTCTGACTAACTCGAGGACAACTAACATACCCAACGATTATGTTTTCACTATCCTATCAATCAATTCCGGTCAGTCTATCGGAATAGACATCATAACACTGCTGGATATAGGCGTCTCCCAAAATGCACCATGTATGCCATATTTTAGCAAAATATCAAAATTCATTTTTTTTTAATTTTACGTTAACCATTACTGGCGCTTATGAAAAGTCGAATTTAGGTGCACGGTTCCAATTACTCGTTTCCTATTGAGAAGAGCCGGCAAGAAACTCCATGGTTAGTCTTTTAAAATCAATATCTTTAACAATTTGAAAGAATACAGTTATGATTTAGCATATTTATGAGAGAGTAATGTAGACTAGAGTGCAGGAATTGACACAAACTACCCTTTTATCGCATTCTAAAGTTATGACTACAATAAAGTAAGTTTTACCATAATGTTTTGAGTGTTATAAGCTTTGTTATATCTTTATTACGTATTTATTAGTAGGGGCAACCCACATCCCATTTGACGACAATCGGTAAATTAACTATCCTAAAAATAGTGCCTCGTGGCTCGAAGAGCACGAGATGTCATACGAATACCTGCGACAGTCGATACGGATAGTCAGAAGCCCGAAAGTCTGACAACCAGTCTAACTTTAGGATATCGGCATTGCCCAGTACATAACTAGGTTGCGGAGGCAGTCGCTCCATGTAAAATACTGGTATTCAGTTGCATCTAAGCACGAAGTCCGTGGTTTCGGCCTTAGTAACGAGCATTTCCTACTCCCTATCACCTACGGACATACGATTATTTCGGGGCCCGAACTAAGAATGAATGACAACACGATTGACAGTTGTTTCTACTACCGATGTGTTTTTGCGGTTACGTATCATAATACCTACGTTTATTCTAACTATTTTCAACTTAACTACGATCAAAAGACCTACCGTTTAAAACACCTAAAGATCGTTTCACCTATTTTTGTAATAACTAATGGACGAAATCCATAATGGAGAATTCATCTACGGTTTATTCGACTACAATTAATTCACCTAACGTTGATTAAACTAACGGACGATTCACCTACTGTTGATTTATCTGTGGTCTTGTGTTTGTCTTACTGGTGATTTTGTATATGTGACAACATTTCTGCGAGCAACTTGGAAGTAGCGCTCGCCGGCCGCTGCCGCGGCACCGCTCGCTTCGCTCGCTCGGCTCGCGCACGGTTTGTCACAGTTCTAACCTAACCTAACCTAACCTATTTCACCCAGTTCAAACTGACGAATCATACAATCTGCCGCAGAAATGTTTTTACCATTGTCTAATTATCTAGTCGCAGGCAGATTGTATGATTCATCATTTCGAACTGAGTGAAATAGGTTAGGTTAGGTTAGAACTGTGACCAACCGCGCGCGAGCCGAGCGAGCGAAGCGAGCGGTGCCGCGGCAGCGGCCGGCGAGCGCTATTTCCAAGTTGCTCGCAGAAATGTTTTCACCATTGTCTAATTATCAGTATTAATAAACTGTAGGCGAGTCGTCCATTAGGTATTTCATACATAGTTGAAACATCCAATATCTTAAAAAATCATTAGATGAATCGTTCGTTAGTGCAATTAATTTTAGTTTAATCAAGATTAGGTAAGTTAAACTGTAGTTGAGTCGACCATTATGCGTTATGAACATATGTGAATCAACCGTAGTTAAGTTGAAAATAGTTAGAATAAACGTAGGTATTATGATACGTAACCGTTTTTGCCCGTCCAAAAAGTTGAACTTGACACTTGTTTTGTTCACTCCTACGTTTCGGACTACTTTCGGACGGGCAACTAACTTCGTTGACGGACTTAGAGAGTAGGTGGTGGTTAGACTGAAGCTGACACCGACATAGTTGGGAAAAGGATAGGCAGAACTATCCTAAAAATAAAACAACTACTTAAACGACTCATCATCTGCCTAGGCTAGGCTTCCAGTCGAACCGGATGCAGCTGAATATAAGTATTTTACATGGAGCGACTGCCTATCAGACCTCCACAACCCAGTAACTGGGTAATACGATACTCTTGGTAAGACTGGTTGTCAGACTTTCTGGCTTCTGACCAACAGTAACGACTGTCAAAGATCTACAAATGACAGCCGGGACCAACGGCTTTACGTGCTTTCCGAGGCACGGAGGAAACTCGCTATGGTAAATGGTCACCCATCCACAGACCAACCTCGGCAAGCGTGGCTTAACCCGGAAGATCGGTCTATGCGGCTGTAATTATTTAGCCACGAGCTCCTCTACTACTTAAACGACTAAAATGCAAAATTAAAAACACTTTTACATTCAACAAAGATTAAATTAGGTTACACGGTACACAAAATGCTGACGCACACAACCATACCTGTACATACACACAGAATAAATTCATTAGTATGAAAAAATTCAAATCAAATGATAAAAATTTGCATAGGTACCACTGTCAGCGTTACGCGAGAAGCGTAAATTTGCGTAATCAGTGCCCTGCGCTGATTGGTCGGACTGATATAGATTTTTAAATGAGCAGCTGTATATTTTGTATACAAAATTGCAGAGGCAGCAAATGTTTTTAAAAACAACAAAGATTGTCGATTTCATATTTTTGTAGATATTAATAAAATGTCTAATCAAGAGTCGCTATTTACATATTCCAATTTTTGTTTTCTGTCAGAGTAGATTGTTTTTAAATCGTAAGTATCTATTTTCCGTCTTAAACTGCACCAAAAGTGGCTATTTCTTTATAAAGAAAAGTCCTTAAAAAAATTAATTTTATTCAAAACAAGCTATCTAGAAGTTTTTGGTAATTTCTGAAAAAATCTTTATGACGTAAATAGCCACTTTTGATTCGACACTTCTCTTTAATACTTATAAACAGATATTTTCCTCATAAAAAAAGAACGTTATTTTTATTTTATTTCATTATGCATATTTTCACACTTTCCTTGCATATTCAAGCATGTTTTTTTGCATATTTCTGTCTGTTTATATTGCATATAATCCGGTCTCTAAAATGCACAAAATTAATATTTTCCCAAGATAAATATTTGAACAACGGTCATTTAATTTATCCACACATATTTTTAAACCAACCAAAATAACTACCCCGTCAATATCCATCACTCTTTCCTCCCTTATTTCAACTGTTATAACAGTTAAAAATAACTACATTTGACAGGTAAACTATCAGTTAAAACAACGTTATTAACCACCGGATCATTAATCTTGGTTTATCAAAATACGCCCGTTTTTTATGATTAACTGCTACGTGAAAAAAATAGATTATTAAGGTTATTTTTTTACATAATCTGGGATTTAAGTAAAATGTCGGATTTATTACCTTGCCGGGTTAAATAAATCGTTGTAGGTAAAATACGGGTTGTTCCACTGAGATGAGTGAGAATAGAAAACTCTGAAACTATTAGAAGAAAGGAAATTTATTCTAAGGAAGCACATCGTCAATTTTAGAGTTAAGAAAAACTGCATTCGAAGATTTAAAAAAAACTCATACTCTACTCGGGAATGGAATCGAAATACAATTCCGGAACTGCATAAAATAATGATATCTAGCTTTCTTTTTAATTGTAGAAACTGGATTCCATAGTAAGATTTATTCCACACAACCTACACTATCAATTATCACAATAAAACACTATACAATTTTAAAGGAAATTGTCCGGGTTTCGTTACCATATGATATACAGGGTTACTGATTATTGGTCACGATTCCGTGGCAGGATTGTTAGCATAATGTTATCCACTATCCAATAAACCAGTAAGGATTTTCGTAAAAGTGAAGTATTTCCGTTACCAACAACGTCGCTTGAAATTTTTATAAAACATTTTTGCATAAACTATACCGTGTTCAGCAGCAGAGATCGGAATAGGTAGAGTATATTTCCCTAAACTTCGAGGAAGGAAGTAACATAAAGTGGATAATACCTCGTCTAAAATCCCGGGATTTAAAAATCACGAATTATTTTATTTATAGTTACAAATTATTTATTTGAAGAATCATTTACATTTTTTAGGGTTTTGTTCTAAAAGTATTAAATTAAAGAGCTTTGTTTTACATATTAAGTACATACATTGTTTTACATTTTCCATAGTACGAAATACCTAAAAAAAAAAAAAACACGGGATTTTAGAGGAGGTATTATCCACTCTATGTTACTTCCTTCCTCGAAGTTTAGGTAAATATACTCTACCTATTCGGATCTCTAGTTATTAGATAGTGTATAACATGTTCTGTAACCCTTCTACGAGATCGTGAGATATAAATAACCAGTAAGCCTGTATACACGACGCTCACACCGATAATTTCAGCCCTCATCAAGCTGTCCCCCCCCCTAAGTCCCCGCCAGCAACGCCCTAAGCCGAAGTCCTAGTCCCACTAGAGGTCGCCCTTAGTGCTGTTGTTGCAGGTAGTCATGATGGTAGTGTAATATAAGTAGTTAGCTTAGGTTAAGTATTTTACTCCCCCCCCCCCCCATTGGCTGGAGACCCTTCAGGTCTCGCCAATAACTGCCCGGTTACGTAGAAACGGTCCCCTAGGACCATCTACAGCAGACCAATAGAAAAAAAATATATACACGACGCGAAGTATGACTTTTTTTAATCCTTTCCCAGTATTGCAGAGCT
Source organism: Amphipyra tragopoginis (assembly GCA_905220435.1). NCBI lineage: Eukaryota > Metazoa > Arthropoda > Insecta > Lepidoptera > Noctuidae > Amphipyra > Amphipyra tragopoginis. The sequence continues at coordinate 6,112,664 of HG992017.1, forward strand.
TCAAATAATCAACTAGTTTGTTGTTATAACCATTCCGGTCATGTTCATCACTGTACATATAGAATAGGAGAGTAATGGCTACGTCCTAAGGGCGAACACAGACAGATTGCATTTGGCTTACAAGCAACAGCGTTGTTAAAATGCAGTCCGCCAGTGTACACCCTAAGGCGAATTTGACCGCGTCGACATCATGACATTGTGGACATCACGAACTATCTAACAGTAAATATTATGATTCAATTGTACACAAAATCGATTCGTGTGATTGTTATTTAGTTCTTTCTTCAATGTTTATAAACGTTTGACAATAAGAATAACTAGCGGGACTCGTGAGAAACTAATTTCATTTCTCTTTGTTGCCAAGTGATCATTGCCCATTGCAATTTTTACATATTGGTCTATTAGTAAACAAGCAATTGTTTTTGTCAACTACTACATCTCAAAGACCAACAACTAAAAAAAAATGCAAACAATCTTTTGAATCTTTTTATGTGAAACAGCTATTAAAAATTAAGGTTAAGCAATTTAAATTAAATAAAATAAGTTTTCAATTGTATTGTACTACGCTTGTTTTTTTTTTTGTTAATATACGTTTCATTTTTTAAAATTACATTATTTGTTCACTTTTTTACAAATTGTTTTTTTAATTTATGAATGTATGGCGACCCGCCCCGGCTTCATACGTGTACGTTTTACAGCTTAAAACATTCCTCTTGAATCATTCTATCTACTAAAAAAAACCGCATCATAATCCGTTGCGTAGTTTTAAAGATCTAAGTAATAGGGACAGGCAGCGGGAAACGACTTTGTTTTATACTATGTAGTGATATTTTAACTAACTCACCTATCAAAGTCTACTGCTGGACCATAACATTCTAAAAATCTCTTCATTGATAACTAAACAGTATATTTGTTAAAACTTAAAGGTCAACACAGAAGTGGGACAATCCTTGGCCTACTTTTTTGCGAAGCAGACGACGGACAAATAATGGCATACTTTTTTATCCGTGAAAATATACAGCATGGAATTCTATGCATTAACGCACTCGTAGGCCTAAAATTCCGCCGAAAATTCTGTCTATTTTATTTTTGCGGACTAGAAAGTCCGCTAGGGACATCTGCCGTGGCCTACAAACAGATTGTACACACAACAAGACAAGTTCTTTTAATACAGTATCTCTGAGAGCAAACATTAAAGATTTCGATACGCCTTTTATTTACATTCTAGGTTAAACGAAAAAAAAACGGAAATACACCTTGCAACGCAATTTTACAAAAACCGCGTAAAATAGAGCGTAAAACTATGCCCAAAATATGAATCAATGACGAATCAAAAAGACTTCGCAATACATACCGCGACCAATCAGAATTTTATGCACCAGAAGTATTACAGTCTTAATATTCAATTAGCCGGTGAGCCAAGACTCCTGTTACCTGCTATTGTTATTTTTTGTCTCTCTCTGACGTTCGTCGAACCTTTGTGGAGCAAAAAAGAGACAAAAAAAATGGGATGCATTGTATATTGTATTTCGTTTGGAATCGTTTGAAGGTCCGTGAAATTTTTAGAAGAATTTCTTGATGAGGTTTCTGTTGATCTGTTGATATTTGTCACAATGCCCTTGCGTTGCACTTTGAGCTATGGATTCGTGTTGTTACGGATACGTCGGACGCACTCTTTGTAAATACTTTTACAGAGTTCAACCAGCTTTTGGTAAAACCACTGTGGTGGACATTTTTGTTTGTTTTGAAGATTCTTTTTTAGATGTTTGTGTAACACACGAGCATGACATAAATAATCCTAGTGTATGCGTAGGGTAAGTACTAGTAGGTCTAGAATAAGTCTAAGTCAATTATAATATTTGGAAGAAAAGAATCCGAGTCACCAAATCATCCAAACTAAGAATGATAGTTCATTCAAATAAAAAGTATTTTATCGACTATTTCATACTATACAATTATTATCTTTTAAATTCAATTGTATTGTAATTTTATTGTTTATTGTATAATACTCTGGCTAAATAGTCAGATACTGTTTTATAATTATTGTTTTAATAATATCGTTTTCCAAATTTGTAAAGTATGCGCATCATACAGCAATTAATGATACATCTATAATCAAATCATATTACTGCCTATTGTCTGGTAGTATGAGTCTGTCATGCTCACTTAAATGTCCTGCTGGTGGTGGCGTTGTATATCTGGTCGTTGGGTTCCCTACAATATGGTTGAGCTGAGCGATGCGGATGTGCACGTCATACTCGTGAACGGGTGCTGTCTATCGGGACTGGTCAGCCCTTAACTGCTATGGCAATCCTAGAAGGCATATTTTTCTATTTGTTACTCTTAAGTGAGTTTATTTTTACATTAACCTGCATTATTCTCATTCTATTTCTCACACTACTGTAATGGAATTATCCTGAACTACTATTTTGAAAAGAGTATTCTTGGAGTTTCTTGCCGGCTCTTCTCCATGCAACCTACGTTTTGGAACTGTGCACCTAGTTTTGACGTTTTAAAAGTGGCTGTAATCTGGTCTATTTGAAATAAAAAACTTAGACTTTGACTACCCAAGTAAAATTAATAATATCTTCTTAAATGCTCTATAAAATACTTTTTATTTCAATAACCTATCATTCTTAGTTTCCGGGATATTAAGGTTTATGTTGGTAACCCGGATTCATAGCTTTCGAGTGTCTTTATTCCTCATTATTTTTTAAACACATGCTCAAGGTTTCCATTCTTGTTTCTTACCACGTGGAAATCCAAGGTAAAAGTCATAATAGTTCACACATCCCAAAATATAGGTTAGATAAACAAAATTAAAGTCATTACTTTATTAACAACAGAATTTTCATAATTGTCCGTTCACGGTATACTTCGCTGTATTCAGCAACAATTAGCTTTAATTTTTGCTTCTTCTGACATTGAAGGCTTCTTGGGTTCTATTATTATACAAAGGTATAAAGACTGCTTCTAAAGATGCCAATGAAGCCTAAAAAGGTCCCACTTTTTGATATAACTGTAGGTATCTTTTAGCAAAAACATTTAAAGACTATTTATGCCTTTATTATTCCGTAACTGAAACTTATTAACAGAAGAAAGAAAATTAAATGGTTTTTACATATTGTTTGATATTAAGTCATGGCCCCAGTCGGGTATAGCCTATGCCGTGTAGGTCTCCTCCATCTGACTCCATTTTTCCCTATTTTTTTGCTAAAACTACATTTTGTTACAACATTGTCTTTTCCGAAGAATCTTAAATTAGTCCACTTTACCCAGGCCCTGATTAAGAACATTTCGATAAGTCGTAGGTTTGTTATCTCGTTTTATCTACGATTCTCGTAATGAGACAGAGCGAGATACCAAACCGAAATGTTCGACAACTGATTATAGACGATTTCTGAATCAGGGACAGACATAGGTAAACATCGGTACTTTACTAAGAGCAAGTGACCTACATATAAAGTAGTGAAATCGCAAATAGTTAAGGAGTGTACACATTATCTACGATAGTCTGCTGTTTCTAACTATTCTTGCTCGTGTGGATCGGAATTTTGATATTCCGTGGTTGCACGCTTGACATTAATTTCATGTTGTCTCATGTCATTTTGCCATACAACTTTCAATGATAGGCCAAAATTCGTTTGATTACTAAACCCATTTTCAAAATCCAAAATTATTAGACCATAAGATGATTTGTTACTGACACTGATAAGCTTCTAGCAAACACTCTAAGTCTTTTTTGTAGTACAGTATGAGATACTGGGACCCCACACTATAGCCAGTCATTCAAACTTTGTCCTTTATACAAGGTTAGTCGGAAAGGGGGTACTAATCCGAAGCCCACTTATAGTATCGCTGATGACTGTTTGAAAGGAAGTGCTAAAATTTCAAAATTCGATATTTTTTTTCCATTTGAAATGATTTTTATTTCAGTTTTTTTAAAAATTCTTCATCCCTGCTTTAGTTACAAATTCAGAAAATGGTGCTTCTAATTCATGACCCCAAATATGACCTAAAATGTAAACACAGCTGATCATAACTGGGGATAGATAGATATTAGAGTTTTTTTTTTTGATTTTTGAACTCCTGTTTCTCTTATACTATTGACTTATGGGAAAATTTGTAGAACAAAAGTTATTCATTATTATTATGTGTACTTTAACACCCTTTCGGATTAGTACCTCCTTTCTGACTAACCTTGTATATATATATCCCACCAAAAACATTACATGTAAAAAATGACAAGTCTCTATATGCAATCTTTCCACCGTAAAAAGTTTTAAGATCTCATAGAAGCCAAGTCCTATTCAATTTATTTTGTAGTTAGTTATCTATCTAGTGACTGTATTAATAGTTTTATTTCTATTATAATTATAGTGACTTGGCAATGAGCACAAGAAGAAACAAATATATTTGGAGGAGGTGAAAGTAACGTATAACGCACGCGTAATGTTTAATATCACAGGATTAGTTAAGTTCTTTTGATTTGACCATGAAACATAGGTACCTACTTATAGATAATAATTGTGATGTTCTTATCAAATAAACTTAGGTTTTCTTAAATATGTATTGGCGCACGTAGTCGATGGTGACCATAACTACTCATTGGCCGTAAAATCACGTCTGCATATCATAAATCACACATCAGCATAACAACTAATGTAATCATAGTACTCATAGATATCAATTCGTCAATAACAGTCGCACATAATTCCACACAGCAAGCAGCTTTTAATTTGTGCTCATTGCCAAGGCACTATAATTATAATAGAAATAAAACTATTAATACAGTCACTAGATAGATAACTAACTACAAAATAAATTGAATAGGACTTGGCTTCTATGAGATCTTAAAACTTTTTACGGTGGAAAGATTGCATATAGAGACTTGGCATTTTTTACATTTAATGTTTTTGGTGGGATCTCATTTATTTTTTGTAGGTGGGTCTCTTTCTTTTCTTTTTGGGTGACATAATAATGTCTTGTTCATCAACTGCTGCTTTGCTTAGAGCCTATTCTCTGTCTCTATCTCTTTTGTTTTTATAACTAACTAACAAACTAAATATACAACAAACTATTTATGTATTAAATTAGTATTTTTAATAACTAACTATTTAAGTAACTAATAACTAGCCGATTCGGATATCCATAAACTTCGTTTCGCCGAAACGTTATTATATTTTTTTAGTTTCTAAGTGGTTTTTTTCATAGATAGATGGCGCTATCATACGAATTTCGCACGTGGACACGACACCCATGACGCGTATTTTGTAAAGTATCACAGAGCCATCTTGGATTTTGACTTCGACATCCTTTTCATCATCAGCACCCCCGAAAACAATGGACACGATATCCAAGACGCATATTTTGTAAAATTTTACAGCCGCCATCTTGGATTTTGACTTCGACCTCATTTTCGTCATCAGCACCCTCGAAAACCTCGGACACGACATTAATGACGCATATCTTGTAAAATTTCACAGCCGCCATTTTGGATTTTGACTTCGACCTCATTCTCGTCATCAGCACCCTCGAAAACCATGGACACGACATCCATGACGCATATCTTGTAAAATTTCACAGCCGCCATCTTGGATTTTGACGTTGACCTCATTTTCGTCATCAGCCTCCCCCCCGAAAACCATGGACACGACACCCATGACGCATATCTTGTAAAATTTCACAGCGCCATCTTGGATTTTGACGTTGACCTCATTTTCGTCATCAGCCTCCCCCCCGAAAACCATGCACACGACACCCATGACGCATATCTTGTAAAATTTCACAGCCACCACCTTGTATTTTGACGTTGACCTCATTTTCGTCATCAGTACCCCCGAAAACCATGGACACGACATCCATGATGCATATCTTGTAAAATTTCGCAGCCGCCATCTTGGATTTTGACTTCGACTTCATTTTCGTCATCAGTGCCCCCGAAAACCATGGACACGACATCCATGATGCATATCTTGTAAAATTTCGCAGCCGCCATCTTGGATTTTGACTTCGACCTCATTTTCGTCATCAGCGCCCCCGAAAATCATGGACACGACACCCATGACGCATATCTTGTAAAATTTCACAGCCGCCATCTTGGATTCTGACATTGACCTCATTTTCGTCATCAGCCCCCCCGAAAACCATGGACACGACGACACCCATGACGCATATCTTGTAAAATTTCACAGCCGCCATCTTGGATTTTGACGTTGACCTCATTTTCGTCATCAGCGTCCCCGAAAACCATGGACACGACACCCATGACGCATATCTTGTAAAATTTCACAGCCGCCATCTTGGATTTTGACGTTGACCTCATTTTCGTCATCAGCTCCCCCGAAAACTATGGACACGACACCCATGACGCATATTTTGTAAAATTTCACAGTCGCCATCTTGGATTTTGACTTCGACCTCATTTTCGTCATCAGCGCCCCCGAAAATCATGGACACGACACCCATGACGCATATCTTGTAAAATTTCACAGCCGCCATCTTGGATTTTGACGTTGACCTCATTTTCGTCATCAGCCCCCCCGAAAACCATGGACACGACACCCATGACGCATATCTTGTAAAATTTCACAGCCGCCATCTTCGATTTTGACGTTGACCTCATTTTCGTCATCAGCGTCCCCGAAAACCATGCACACGACACCCATGACGCATATCTTGTAAAATTTCACAGCGCCATCTTTGATTTTGACTTTGACCTCAGTTTTGGCATCAGCACCCCGGAAAACCATGGGAACGACACCCATGACGCATAATTTGTAAAATTTTAAAATATCACAGCCGCCATCTTGGATTTTGATTTTGACCGCCCCCGCCCTCTGGAGGGAAAACTTGTGAGATATTAAAACTTTAAATAATTTAAATTAGCCTTTATGAATGTTATCTACCTAGATACAGTAATAAATGGGTTCATATAGTTACATACTTAGTATACACCTCTGTCCTACCCTTCGGAGAATACAGGCGTGATGGTATGGAATCTCATTTCTCAGATTTTGCCCTAAATAAATAACAATTTATAAAATAGTCTACACCAATTCAATATTTTTTGTACGTAAACAAAGAACAAAGTTAACAATGCAGTCGAATATAGTCGAAATTCATACACCATGTTCCTGGCAAAATGGCAAATATAAAATTGTTTTCTATAATTAACTATTTTTTTATGTTTTTATAATTTTTCCTTTATATGTACCTAATAATCTATCTTGATACCAAATTTCAAGGTTCTAGGCCTGCTAGAAGTATCTTAGAATTTTGATGATCGGTCAGTCAGTGAGTCAGTCAGTGACAAAATGATGTAACTTTGATCGATGATAACTCGTAAACTATAAGTTCAAATATGATGTAATTTAGAAGTTTAGCTAGTTATAATGATTACTCTTGGTTACCGAAAGTTCAAACTGCTAGCTTTGTCCACAGCGAAGATATAGGGGGGGGTGAAAAGGCCGCGAATGGCTTCGAGAAAAGATGGTACGGCCGTGCCCGCTTTGCTCGAGACTTGGCGGGGCACTGCCGTGCCCCCAGATTTTGTTAAGCAACATTGATTATTTTGAATAGAATACCAGTTTTTTTGCACGAATTTGGAGTTTGTCCTATAGTTGAAGTTGTACAGAATGATGAGCAGTATTCCTGGTTTTCGGATGAAAAGCAACTAACCAGTCATGCTATATAATGCTTATTGAGCGCACTGCATCTGACTCATAATCTCGCCGTAACCTTAGCCGATGAATTTATCACTGTCAAATGTCGTGTTCAAAATATATCACGTGTATTTAAAGTCCTTAAATCTCAGGTTTTGCGAATCGAAATCGGTCCCAAATATATATATTTCAATTGCGAATTCATCTCTCGTAATCAGATATGCTTCTGATAGTGTCCATCAAGTAAAAATAAAACTTTCTTTAAAGGTATTTTTAGATCTGAGACTCCGATTCGATGTGAGGTCAAAACATTAATTTAGGGTACACGATGGTGCCCAAATCCTGATTTATTGCTTTAATATGTTACGGTTATGGATGTGGGGTGGGCAGGAGTCGTTGTAACAGATGAGTTAGTTACGCATGTTATAGCAAGGGAAGCGTTGGGTGAGAAGAACTTAATAAAACATGGAGCGGAATATGGTATTGTTGGTGATGTTCCTTTTAAAATAATTATAACAGTGGAGAATTATGATTTGAATATATTTGTATATTAGCATAAAATACATATAATCGGCCTGTTACTTTTCCATTTTTTCTTAGGGTCGGTACACATCTAACGGAAGATACGTCGCCGATTTTCCGTCGCGTAATTTACACGAGGAATTTTAGTACCTAACGCATCTTCGGTCAGATGTGTACGGTGTGAGATGTTTGTATGAAATTATGTGTATCGGCAGAAGATCGGCGACGCATTTTCCGTCAAATTTATGTCGGACCCTTAGAATGAGGAAGGTTTAGGCCTTCCTCCACCACGCTGGTCTAGTGGGGGGAGGGGTGGTTGGTTAGCGGACTATACATATACACAATCGAAAACTTTTTGGAGTCCTCTCAGTTGTGCATGTTTTTGGTTTTCCTTCATTGTAAACACGGGTTATGATCAAATTTTAATTCGCACATGAATTCGAAAATTCACAGGTGCATTCAAAGGCCATTCTTCAACTCAGACTCTCCTGTGTTAAAGGCAACCGCAACATTGATTCCTCTGCCCGTCCGTGTCGGTAGAATTGTATAGCGTTTCCCTGATATCGACAAATTAAGAAGTACCTATGAAGCTTCCATAGTCACGAAAAGTGCAGACAATAAAATGAATAACAATAAAAAACCGCTAGGTTGTTTAATATTTGTTTACCTATCTTTGGGGTATTTTTCCGTATCTGAATTATGTTTCATATGATCAGTGAGTATAATGAACACTATGTTACAGACAATACTAATGCTTTAAGCTACATTAACTCTGTTTGAAGCGAATTTTTATTTTAAATGTCAACGCAATAATTCTTTACTAACAGTTCAGCTATCTTGCGTTGAAATGATAAGCTCTATTTCACCCAATCCTAAATCAGATAAACATATTACATTAGACCTTCGGTATCTACCAAAATTATTGTCAAAACTATCGGTTACCACTCACTGACTATTTCAAGTTTAACACCAAAATATCACGTTTCACTCGAAAATATCTTGTTAAGCGAAATTGAACTCTAAGACATTGAAATAAAGGTGTATAATTAGTGAAAAGCGGCTAATAGGATTTCGATTTTTTGTTTCCCAAAATTGGTCGAAATGATAATGGTTAACGAAGGTTCCTGGGGTCTCATTATTGTCCTTTTTTCGCTCTTGGGGGTAGTTTTTTAGATGTTACAGATAATAGTTTTAGAAACTTCTGTTGGAAAGAAATTATCTATACCCTACATGTTGACATCGTAGCGGTTAGTTTTGTTGTTTCTGGTTTTTAGGAAACGTTTTTGAAAAATGATCATGCTGAGAATGACGGTTCAAGAAAGAATGCAGTACTCGCAACTGAGAAGTATGAAAAGATTTATATGGGTGAAACGAAAGAGGAGTATTTCTAAGTATACATTTACATACATAATTTGACTACAATAGTAATAGAAATTGTAGCAGATGCAACCAATTACAAAGTAATGAAAGAATTACGCAGATTTAAAAGAGACAAATACTAGAAAGATATTAAACAGAAAGAGCCTGTAAAAGTTCTCGAGACAGATTTTCTCAGGAAATATTTAAGTAGATATGATTGCCACATACCAGGAAATCACACCACAAAAGGAGATTTAAACTCCGAATAGCGGTTAATCAGATAAGAGGCTGTCAATGATGATGAGGACTAGAATTATCAAATAAAATATATATTTAATAAAGATCTAAAAACCGGGCAAATATCTAGAAATAACATATCAAGAAATAAGGCGTTTTTTTCGTGCCTACAAGGACCAAACCGAGAGCAAGCCTGTGTCCGCTCCGCACTCCGGAGTAGAAGCTCGATTTTTTTTTACAGAATAGATAGTGAATGACCGAACCGAAATATATCAAGATACAACTCACAGAGCAATGTGAGCGCTATGTGCCTGAACTAAAGTTCAATTTCGCATGTACAGAGCATATTTACTAGGTGTTTCGGGAGTAAGATTTCTGTACGTAGTATCAACAATTTTTTTATTCTGTGTCGAGAGTCTGTGAAGAACACGTGGCGTTCTTTTCCTGCCTACCCCCATGGGAGCATATCGTTAATATTATTATGTAGTGAATGTGGTGGCTTCTTTTCTGACAAATTATTTAACAATAGATTTTCCATTCAGGGAACGTTAGCCATTGTAATTAAACCGAAACTAACAGTTCTTTTGCCACAAAGTGTAATCTGTTAAAGGATACAGTTAAATACAAACACTCGATAGCATATTGTGTATGTATAAAAATGAATAAAGGGAATATTAATTGTAATAAATAGACATAGACATAACACACCACACACACCCATCACCTCACCCTTCATACACCACACCACACACATACACTCATCCTGCCCTACTCAAAAGCAAAAAACACGAAACATCGACACAGTTACCCATTATTTATCATTAAGTTTTAGTAATTAGTAATACCTATTATTTTTCCTTCTGCCTAATTTTTGTTTTGTTTTTAATTATTTATTTTTTCTTGTACCTGTTCCATGAAACCGGAGAAAGCTCGACCCCTGTCATACAGGATGTCCTAGTTCAGGGGTCGAGACAACACTGTTGTAATGTCTCAAAAATTTTGAAATAAACGCATTATTATTATTAATAAATATAACAAAGATAAAAATGTTTATTGCTTATTAGAGGTACAAGTCTTCTTCATTATATTTATCACGTGTATAGTGAGATAGTTCTGACACGTCATATGTCACCCCTCTCGTGCCGCTCCCATACCTCAGGCACTGCCTCAGTTTAGCGCTAGATGTAGTATTTCTAAGATTATAATGGCGATGTGCTTTGGCGCGCTCATTGGTAATGTATCAGGACTCAGGACACTTTTTTCGTGAATTTTTCACCGAAATCCTCGGTCCATCTGTATTTACGTCAATGTCTTTACCACATGAAAGCCAACATGTAACTAACAGAACTGTAAACGCTCGTATTTGGATGTTACTCGACGACGGCTTAACAGATTTCTATGAAATTTGGGGCAGAGCCTGGATTTGCTGATTGCATCCCGAAAAACCGACTGAAATAAAAATTCAACTCTACAAAACACTGCAATCGATTCTCTGCATGAGAGGCGGACAAACTCAAAAAACGTGAAAGTTTCAACTGTCTACCATCAAATTGAATAGTTCAAAGGAGTTAGTCCGGTAAATAGTTTGTGTCCGACCGACAATCGGCCAAGCTTTAGGGTTGACACGCAAGAATTCCTGTCCATTATATTAAAATTTTAAACTAAACTAACAAATATTGACGACGACACGTTTGATGCAGTGGCTAAGCGATTGGCTTCTGCGCTATGGGTCGTGGGTTCGATTCCCACACGGAACAAAAATTTGTGTGGCCTACAGATAGTTGTTTCGGCGTTTGTGTATGTGAGATTTGTGTCTGTAAACGCCACGATACAAGATAAATCTTTGTGTGGGGCAACGTTTTATTAAAAAAGAAAAAAAAAGAAAATAACATCATGTCTGTATTTCCCAAAGGGCAGAGGTATATAGTAGTAGCCTCTTGCCATCAAACGGGCACAAATTCAGATTCCGGGCTGCTACTGAGAAATTCCATACGGAAAATTCCAATAATACTTAGCCCGACCTGAGGATCGAACCTAAGTCTTCAAGCTCAACAGTCGCACTTGCGACCACTAAACCACGAGGCAATCAAACTGAACTAATTCAGGGTAATAATTAACACAGCTAAGAGCCTCCACGAGATGACGATACAAGTACGTCCGGTGCACCCTGGACAGTCAGCCCCGCTACCAACCTTGCTGACTGGATAATCTTTTCACCACAACATGAGCTATTCTCGTGTAGCTCGTGCCGAGAGATGAAGAATAAGACTAATTCAAATTCAAATTCTTCATTGCGAACTAAGTGTACAGAATTTTTAAGATGTTAATAATTATGTAGGTTCTTAGAACTTAGTTGCCTATTAAGGCATTGCAATTTAAATAACTAAATATTATATGCATAATAATAGTATATGCATACACAATATTACAATTTACATTATATCATATTAATTATCATTATTCATACATTTCATAATATATTATTCTATTCTTATAATTAATTTGTAATGTGATACAAATTTTTGACCCGTATTTTTTCTTTTGTTACGTAAACCAAAATTGGACGAAGATACGACACTTTTAATATTGGCAAAATGTCACAAGCAAGTACAATTTTTACTTGCTTCTGACGTCACAAGCCCCTACTCTCGAGTTTTGGTGCGTTTTATCTTTCCAAATATTGATAGATTTAACAAAAGAAAAAATACGTGTCCATTATTTTTCAAAACTCTAACTGGCAGACAAATTAGATTTGCAATTTATTGATGCTGTCAACATGCCTATTTAGAAGATGATCTAACTAAGGATATAATGTAGCTGGAATCTTCGCCAACCCTATTCAAGACATCGGAGTTCCCGCTATGGAGTTACCAAACTCTAATCTTTCCACAGTGATTTAGTACAAAACAATTATTCCTAAGATATCTGTGACGACGTGAACTTTACCGATTGTCATGTAACGTTATCATACTTTGTGAAATATATCTTTTATTCTACTGGTTTACTTGTTTTCACTTTATTTCTGATGTAATAACTTGGTCCGATGTCATTTGACGAGGAAGGTATGGGTGTATCTTTTTTTTTAGAAACATTTGCATTCCCTGATGTAGTGGCTGTCGCACGCGATTTTGGGACAACCTATAAAATAACATAAACATCACGCTTGTATTCTCCGAAGGGTTGGACAGAGGTCAGGGGCCTAATTCTCCTAAAATAAATCTTGACAAATCACAACCGAACCGTTCATTCAGACAGTTCTTCATTTCAAATTGTTCGACACAAAAAACAAAATCAATCATTTTGAAATTTCTCGAAAACAAAAACTGACTGACGGTTGTGGTTCGATTGCGTTTGGCAACAATTTATTTTAGGAGAATTGGGCCCCAGGTTAAGACCCGTGTAATAGTAGGCGAGCCTATTGCCATAAACCGGGCACAACCCAGATGGCAAGCTGCTACTGAGAAATTCCACACGGAGAAACCCAATAACACTTTGCCCAACCTGGGCATCGAACCTAAGACCTTACGCTCAGCAGTCGCGCTTACTACACTAGACCAACGTGGCAGATAATCTATATCTCCACTTCATATAACATTAGACAAAAGTGGCCCACCAAGGGACGAATATCTTTTGAAGCAATTCTTCAAGTAGAGTTTTAGCTCATATTGATTGACCGTCAAGGTACCTATATTAAGAGCATAATACTGTGTTGAATCTCTGCTGGATGCAAACATGTTGGTTAACATACCATCACGCTTGTATTCCCCGAAGGGTTGAGCAGAGGTGTATAAAGTACACACTCATTAAATTACACACGGAAAACCCCACTAACGCTGCCCGACTTGGGGATCGAACCCAGGACCTAACACCGTCGCTCTTGCGATCACTAGACTAACGAGACAGTCAACTTATTTAGGTTTCTCTTTTTTTATTTTGCTAAAATTGGTCTTATTTGTATTATATAAACAGAGTAAGAGTATAAATTACAATAAAAAATAAATGACTGTTTCGTATCACAATATCATTCAATCTATACATATAAAAGGAGAAGCTGACTGACTGACTGATCTATCAACGCACAGCCTAAACCGCTGGGGTTAGAAACTTGAAATTTTGACAGTAGGTTCCTTTTGTAACGTAGGCATCTACTAAGAAGGGATTTTTCGAAATTCAACCCCTAAGGGAGTTAAATAGGGGATGAAAGGAGGTGGCCAACTTTTTAAGGGACCGTTACCCCACCATCGAAATACATGTACACAAAAAATAATTACTTCATTTCAAAGCGTTTGACCTCAAGACTTACAATATGGAAACAAAAAGCGCCTAGAGGTCCTGTATTTTTTTTAAAGGGCAGCTCTTCTTACTCTACTATAACTTAAATGTCAGGTGTTATTTATTGTTAACATTGAAATAAATATTGTTTAAAAACCTTCAGAAAACGTATTATACCTATGTTCCAAGTTATCCCGATTAGTTTTTAGTAGTTTTGATACTAAACTGCTACTTAATACCAACTACTACCATATATCTGCTGAAATTAAATTAAAGGATTTTTATATCACCTGTATTTCACAATATGTTATCCCGACGCTCAGAATTCCATGATATTACAATTTGCAATAATCGGCTAAATTATTATTAATTTAATTTTAATTTTAAGTAGGTAGGCACTCAACACGTTTGATAAATATATAATGCATGTTGTGCTTACCTGTAAGAAATTGGTACACTAGTCTGTAAGTCCATTGAATGTAGGTATCTCATATCTTTGTATTAGTGTATTCAACTGTTGGTGAGCCAAATAAATAAAATACAAAATCATATTTCTCATCGAACCTAGCTAAAGCACAATTGACACAATTCACAATTATTTAGTCCATAATAAAAGCTGTGAAAATCAGTTTTCAATTCAAATTAATTAAATCTAACGTTACAGAAAATGACGAATAGATATACACACAGATGACATAGATAAAAAATATAAAAATAACAAGAGTATTATTGACCTGTTATTACAACCAACCTCTAAGTCAGCCCGCCGAAATCATGCTGGCCATTAACATTTTTTTTTCTTTTTTTAAAGCTTTTTTATTCTTATGACATTTTCACTGTCAGAAGGTAATTATTAGTGCTGGGCTCGCCCGGTCGCAAACGTGTAAATCGATTGTTCTATGTAGTTAATTGATTAATTAATAATAACGATAACTGTTTAATTTTTCTATTACAAGTTACAAAGTAGGTACCGTTGCAGTTTTCATAAACTTATTTTAATATTCTAATACAAGTCACTAGTTATTTTATCCTTAAAGGTTTTGTCAGTAGTTCCCAAACTAAGCAAAACTGTAGCTTGAGAACCTGGGTAAGTAGTGGCATCTTGAATAGTTGTTTGTGTTCCTTTCGATAAAGTCTATTTATGAGAGAAAAAAATAATGGTGTGGTTGGCGCAGCGGTTGAGCGGTCTTTTGGGGAGTTACGTGTCGCGGGTTTGATTATTTGATTCCCGGACTGATCAAATATCTGTATAGTCTACAGACACATAATGGTTTCCGGGTTTGGTGTTTTTGCAAATGACTATTTGTGTTTGTAAACGCGCTCACGATAAATAACGTATTTAAATAAAAAGGGGAAACGTATTTTTAAAAAGCTTGTCATCCTAAGTAATTTTTGAAAGAAAAAAATAAACAAATCTTAAACTGTGAAAAATTAAATGACATTAAATGTACTTAATAATCCTGAGTTATTAGGTAGGTACTTAAATTATTATTTGTCAATTTAATTAATAACAAAATACGAAAAATATTAATAATAATCGGTATATTAAATGGCTTATTTACGTTTACTTGAATGTTATCGATTCATGTGAGTTGTAGGTACTATAGGCATAACGATTTTTTTACTGAAATCGATTATCACAAAATGAACAGCCCTTAAAGTTTAAAAGAAATTCAAATGTCATCCATCAATAATGCATAATGGCCGACGGGCGGAAAATATAAATATACTATCTTATTATCTTCATCATAATTTCCAGGACTTGTACAGAAAAAATGAAAAATAGGTCTAACAATAATATGTAAAGAACATTTTATCATTGATTACTTTACTTTGTACAAGTTCAGTTTCAATTATAAGTGTGTTATCGACTATCTGGGGCAGATGTTGGCCACCTCCTTTGTATGGAAAATCGTCACTTAACGGGTTCAAAATTTCACGCAAGCGAAGCTGCGGGAGAAAGCTAGTATCACAATAAAATACAGCATCAGACAATTTTATCAGTTAGAAGTTGAAAAAATATCAGGTATTTAACAGAACTTCAACGAATACCTAGACTATAAAAGGATTACGAAGTTCGGACGACAACTGCTCTAGGTACAGTCACAAACTCGCCACATAAAGGTTGAATGAACTCTCACTTGCTAATTACGACCGCACGACTAATTTGTCAAGCAAAACTGACCTTTGTTAGCAAGGGATGAACGGACTGAGGAAAGGAGAAAGAAGGTTTGCAATTCAATGCATGCAATAAGGCAGAATATACTGAATCCATTAAAAAAGGTTAGTCGGGAAGGGGGTACTAATCTGATAGGGTGTTAAAGTATTTATAATAATGAATAACTTTTGTTCTACAACTTTTCCCAAAAGGCAATGGTTTAAGAGAAATAGCAGTTCAACGATTTCATAAAAAAATAAACGCTAAAATCTATCGATCCTTAGTTATGATCAGCTGTTTTTACATTTTAGGTTATATTGGGGGTCACGGATTAGAAGCTCCATTTTCTGGAATCGTAACTAAATCAAGGATGAAGCATTTTTGAAAAAAAACATTATCATTATTATCCTAATCCTAACTTCATAATCCTAACTAATATTATAAATGCGAAAATAAGTTTGTTTTCACGCCTAAACCACTGAACCAATCATCTTGAAATTTTGCATATACTTTGACAGATGTACAGAAACGGACATAGGGTACCTTTCATCCCGAAAAAAGTACTGTTCCCGAGGAAAACAACAATTATGATAATAGGTAGATGGCGCCACGTGTCTTTCGAGTCATAATTGAATTAAATTATTATAGAAACTTTAGTACTGTGTTAAGAGTATTTTTAACGCGAGCAAAGCGGCTAGTACATAATGTTTTCTTATTTAATAATAGAGCCGTAGCTCCATTAACAATTAACACAGCTTTATACCCTACTTACCCTTCTAAACCCATAGAAGCATGTAGGTAAAAGTTAAACGTAAAAGATCGTGCGTCACTGAGTCTACAAAGTAAATAAGAAAAGGGTAAACACAAAAGATTACGAAAGGGTTGGTACTGTGCAAGTTTTGACCTGTCCCATCTGAATAGATGGGGGGAGAAATACAAAGTGTCATGCGTCTATTTGAGTAAGTAGAAAGGTAAATTAATAATTCTGTATCATGCCGGTATGATAGCATTAAAGCCCCCGAGCACAGACTTTCTATGGGTCGATATTTTGGTCGGGATAGGCTGCTAGCGCGCACACTGGGCCAACTAAGCAGCCGAGTTGGTGGTAAGTGCGCATAAATGATAATGATAAATGATATTTATTTCTGTAAATAAATCTGTTACAGACACTTTTACAAGTCAATTTTATATGTTTTTTTAAGACTAGATGGAGCCGGCATTTCCTATCTGACTCGCTCTGAGAAGAAAAGCCGAAACAAACTCAGAGGTCAACGTCTCTTTTAAAGTCCAGACATTGTAGTAAGTATCAAAAACTATGCGAGTGTAACAATGTAGGGCAACGTCTGGAATGGCCTTTTGAGGAAAGAGCCAAACAGCTTTGAGTCGACCTGTCTAAACTGACGGTACGCATGCATCAGCCATCGTGTAGCTCAACCTTATTTTAGGGAGCTCAACGACCCGACGCACGACGCCACCAATCAGCAAGACATTTGCGTAGGTCACAAAAAACACTCAAAACCGCCAAACACTTATGAAATTCGAGTAGGATACTAGCCTACACGGTACTCACATTCACAATAAAAAAATAAAATAAAATTAAAATAATATCAACATATTAATAATTGAATAATTATTCATCAAAATGTCAAAGTAAAAAAAAATATTCAACAATAATAATAATCAATCATGCAAAATGTCAAAATAAGAGTTACAAAAGAATTACAATGATTTTTCTGTGATGAGAGCGAGCAGCTCAATTCCAAGCATTTTTATCGTCCATATAATCTTTACCATACCATTTACCACCTTTAACATACCATGACTTCTTATGAAAACGTTCAAAGTCGCCAGCCAGTCAACTTCCGTTCAAAAGCAGGCCTGCTTCTGAATCGCTAAGAATCGTACCATGACATTACTAAAGGTGAACGACTATTGAACCAAGCTGAACGGTAATGCTTGTTCATGGTACGAAAAATCTACAACCTTATTTTTACTTTAAACGAAAACCGAGACACCCCAACAAGATTTTCATCAGAACTGCCTGAATATTTGTTTTTTTTATTAAATCGCCAAGTTACACCCTAGTTTATGTCGCGTTAAGTTCCCTAGTAAAGTGTGAAATGCCTGAGAAGTGCTATGTAGGGGTTGTCTAAAACACGGAAACTGACTGAGAGGACCGTCTCAAGCCTATTCCCGTCAGGTATCTATTCCCGTCAACTGTTATGGGTAGAAAACTACTGAAACAAAATTGAAAAAGGTATCGGAAAAAAAAAAAAAAGTTTTGTAAAAAATATGTCTATAGATTCTGCTAGTGATTCTGAACAAACTAGTTTCAGGTTTAGTATACAGGGTGGAAAAAATCAATGGGCCCTGAAGGGAAACCACCTTAAATCCTTAAGATAGATTATTTTTCTTAAAGGAAACATTCCTTTAATTTTAAAAAGAAACAAAACTGCGTTCACAGATTTCTCGACAAGTTTACCTTAACTGGGAATCGAACCAGCTAAAAATAAAAAAAAAAACACTCGCTATTTTATTTTACTAATCGATAGGATTATTGACAAACGGAACGTTCTATTTTTAAAATTTTCGTCAGAATGCCCCGTCTAAGAAAGAAAATGTGCAAGGAATTATTATTACCAATTAAATGATTTTCCTAGTTAAGTCTTCAACGAGGTACTTAGAGATAAATTAGCAAGCTTGTAGTTCATAGAATGTGTTTGGATGTTAGAGTTTTAAGAAAATTATAACGTGTCTTTTACTTGTTAAAAGTGAACAGTTCTAGTACTTAGGTATAGGTAATGTTAATTGATGCCCTTGTGTACTACCTAAATATTAGATTTCACGGATATCTTGTACGACAGACGAGTGTAAGACCTAATGTTTATTGGAGAAATTTTATCTCTAACATTGACTGTATCGACTAGTGAAATAAAATAGCGAGTGTTTATTTTTTTATTTTTTTACTGGTTCGATTCCCGGTTTAGGTAAGCATGTCGAGAAATCTGTGAATGCAGTTTTGTTTCTTTTTAAAATTAAAGGAATGTTACCTTTAAGAAAAATAACCTATCTTAAGGATTTAAGGTGGTTTCCCTTCAGGGCCCATTGATTTTTTCCACCCTGTATACTAAAACTAAGCTTGTATACAAAAAAAAGTGAACGAATTTCGTAAACGTCAAAATAGCAGGCCTGCCGCAGGCCTGCTCTAACGATGTCATAGTACAAAAAAACAGGGCAGTTCAACTTCCAGGCGACTTCTGTCCTGCTTTAAGAGGTCTTAGTAAGCTCCAAGATGAGCGCCAACGTGTATACGGTTTGGTGTGCCACGACTCGTCTCACTTCGGAATTGTGCCGGTTTTTCTGCTCAAATCAAAAGTCATGTCCTCATGTTTGTCGGCCTTGTTGTCATTAGTCTCGTTCGAACCTGACCGAAATCGAGACTAGCCTTCGGCGTGTATCAATTTGCCTACCTAGGATTGTCCAACATATATTGCCGGCTTAACAGAGGACTTCAAAGTAGATTATGATAGAGACCGTCCAATGTAACACTGAATGCCCATCCAATATGTTTACGTTCACATGCAAAGTATGTGTATATATGCAATACTCACAAATTGGTGTTCATCATTGGTTTTAGTCACACGTTTAGTGCCGTATTCCTCGAAGCTCACCAACTTTGAAACACACCTGAACCGCACCAAAAGTATTCCCCGAAACGCACCAATTTCCTGGTAGTTTTAATAAATAAACAATTAGGACAGTTGAATTTTAAAACGTCTATCGATATCATTATTACCTATCCTATCATGCTCTTCTCCACAGTGGCGAAGGGTGAATTTTCTTAAAAGGGAAGCCGGACCAAAAAATGCTTACCTTGCCCAAGTGTGATGCGTGAATTCCAGTAACTACTCGTTTCGAAAGGGAAGCCGATAGGAATCGAGTTGTATGGAGCCTTCGCCACTGCTTCTCCATGTTTCATCGTTGGTGCTTTTTGAGGAATAAAATTGTAATATTCTTAATTTGATTTTGTTAGCACATCTGATTGGTGCGTTTCGAGGAATACAATTGGTGCGTTTCAAAATTGGTGCGCTTCGAGGAATACTTACCCCGTTTAGTGGGCTTCATAAAGTTCTCGATGGTGTGTATAGTCCGCCAACCCGCACAAGGCCAGCATGGTGGACTAAAGCCTTAACCCTTCTCATTCATATGCGTCATGCTCGTGAACGGGTATTGTCTATTGAGACTGGTCAGCTCGTTACTGGGGGCCTACTCCTTAAGTCCGTCAACGAAGTTAGTCGCCCGTCCGAAACTAGCCCGAAACGTAGGAGTGAACAAAACAAGTGTCAAGTTCAACTTTTCGGACGGGCAAAAACGCATCGGTAGTAGGGACAACTGTCAAATCGTGTTGTCATTCATTCTTAGTTCGGGCCTTGAAATAATCGTATGTCCGTAGGTGATAGGAGTAGGAAACGCTCGTATCTAAGGCCGAAACTACGGACTTCGTGCTTAGGGAGTAGACTGCTATGGCAATCGTTATAAAAGGCAGATTTTCTCATTTCTTTTCAAGTTGTTAACCGCATGTACATTAATCTGCATTGTTCTTATATTACTTCAACGAAAATTGTCAAATCACTTATGTTTTTCAAAGAGTGTCTATGGAGTTTCTTGCCTGCTCTTCTCCATAGGACCTACTACTTGCAACCGAGCACCTAGTGTTGGCCTTTTGAAAGAACCAGTAAACTGGTCTACTTGAAATAAAAATATTCGCACTCAACGATCTCCTGGACTCATCCCCGGACACTGATTTGTTTGAGGATGGATGGGCGAATCTGTTGACGGGTTGCTTGAAGATGTGTGAGAGAGATGTATGATCGGTTTCAATTTTAATTCGTAATTTTTGTTGTCTGTGATATTTTATGTAAATGAAATGTAATCTATTATATATAAGTTAAACTTATCCATTTTGTGTAACGATAAATAATGTCTATCATCTATCTATAAATCTATTTAATTAGTGTAATTGGTATATGACCGTTCTAGTTAAATTTTTTAAATAAATAAATAAATATTTGACTTTGACTTTACTCTGAGAAGAGACCAGTGCACAACAGTGGGACAATAATGTTCTGATTACTTCTGATTATGTTATGACCTCTACTGTATTGTCAGTCCTGTTTTTAATTAAACCTGTTATTATTTTATACATTACCACTATAACATTGTATGTTAAAGTTTTTATAACAGATCTCTGAATAATAACAGGCTATGTAACCAGTTCTCTCTTCGGTTACCAGACATTTTTGAGCCGGTGAATCCAGAATAAAATCCTTCTTCATTAACTGAAGCGTAGTTTCCAAGAAAGTACCGCTGGTAACTGAATTTCGTAAATCTTAGAAAATCGTAAATAAATTCGAATTTCGTAAATCTTCAAAAAATTTGCTCTTAGTTGTAAAAACGTTACCAAAATCCATCTAGACACGATTTTATACTGCTAAAATTCTCCCTAAAATGTAAATTGAAATATAGATGCCAGTAGATATGATAAAGCTATCTTATATTTACACAAGGATATGTTAACTTCGTTTCCTTTAAATTACTAAGCTAATAGAGTCGGCGACATTTTTCCTCGAAGTCCTATCACCAACTTTATTACATTAAAATTGCTTCAGGAAGTTACTCCAACAGTGTCATTACATTGATTGATTCGGAGAACCAGATAAGATATATTGTCAACAAAAAACTCATCGCAAAACGCTAACAGGTCAATTATATCGACGAATTAATTCGATTGAAACTGGCAAAATCCAAATCGATTACTGTCATTCGATAGAAAAAAATACGAATTTGATACAGAAAAAATGATGGCAGCTGTCGTTCAATTTGCATGCATATTAAACTGCGTTAAATTTTGTAACACCACGATATATAAAATTGGATGTTTCGAGTTTCGTAATCTCCATTGCACGCACACCGTTGTTGGCCCCAAGCGTTTACCTGTTTTTCATTCGAAAGCTCGTGCGAGAGAGACAGCATACATATTCCAAAAGCGTATGAAGAATTCGTGGCAACAAGCGGCCAAGATCGGGGCCGACGCCACTGACAATGCACGATTCTGTGTCTGGTTATATTAAGCGACCGCTTTCAAAATACACGAGATTATTGTAAATTGGGTGTTCGAGTGTGCCTCTCCATTTCGGCCGGCGTTCAAGTGAAGCGTGGCCGGTGTGGCAACCATGCGCGGCGCATTCTTCACCAATGGGGGCCAACTTCACGCAGTTGCGTCCAGACCGCCGACGAGGACGGACCCTTGTCGCTCGCGCCCCCAAAACTATCGTACAATAAACATTTAAACAATTCACAAGTGTTCCAAATCGATTCGAATTTCGAATCAACGTACTATATTAGTGATGGGAAGTGTTAAACACAGCGTGGACATCGATAACGTACGATGACCGAAACTTTAAGTTGGGGAGAACGGAAAAAAGTTGTGGTGCCGAATGCACTCCCGTATACAAAAAATGTGTGCTTGTAATGTGATGGCCTGATGGGATCGCAGTGTGGCCAATACAGTGTAGTTAGTGATGTGTACTGTGATATAAAATTTCGGCAGTCGCGTAGATGATTGCCGTTCTTGAGTGTGATATTATTAGTTTATTAGTTACCAAAGATTCCTGATGATCTTGTACATTAGTTTGTGTTTCATATTGGTAGTTTTAGGTAAGTACAGTTATCTCACAACAGTTGGTTTGTTGTAGTAGTTACGTTATCTTGAATATTTATTAGTATTACTACCATTAATTTGTATCCTGAGTAATTATGACAGTGCTACGATAAATTGTGCCGTAATAAATAAATCTAACACAACAAACTGTTCAATTTGCTTGTACCAAGCATTAATAGTCATAACGGTTAACTGTGAATTCCGCTGTAATAATATTTAGATTAGGTTTTCGAACTTGACATTGACATTAATAAATGTCAGTTCTATATTTAAAAATAAAAAAAAAGATAGAGCAGAAGCTGTCCATAAAAAGTAAAATACTAAATTTAAATTCAACTAAAATCCGAACCGAAATGAAAGCGCCCGCATACAGTTACACTTAGGTAGTGATAAATTTAATAGTTATAAATTCCCAATCCCAACGTGGATGGATGTGGATGTGAGCGTCCACAAATTCAGTTAACTTGACGTTATTGCCCCTGCTTACTCGACCGTGTCAATTAGTACGTTGTTCATTAAAACTAACCTATTACAAGACCACACAAGGAAAAAATAAAACGGAGATTTATAAAGCCCTTGAAAACAAATTTAGACAAAAATTAAGGTAAAACTTGAGCTCGTAACTGGATCCGATATTTCAAATCTCTTGGATCTCTTCTAAATGAAAAAGTTGTGTTGAAGAAAGTAGAAAAAAACAAAAGATAGAAATCAAATCACAGACCGTATCTAAGGAGTTCTGTATTTAGAAACATGAGCATTCTAAAGATAAGCGTCTAGAAATTGAAGAATGATATTACAGAATTTTTTAGTAGACTCGTTCGACGAATAAACCATTAGAGGCAGGTAAACAAAAATTTTGATACATTAATATTTCATATCCAATTATCGATGAAAACAGATAATCTAATAGAATTTACGTGAAGGGAAACGGTCCGAAACCCGAGGGAAGGCCTAATCGGCAAAATCGACTACAAATCCCGTCCCTACTAATTGATGTTTTGATGAAATTGCTTCAATAGAATAGTATTCATTCTTTTATTACGAGTAGGCGAAGCAACATTTAAATTATTCTTTAAGTAAAAATGCTTATCCTTTTCAAGAGCTTAGCTGGGCTTAACATTATAATAAAACCTATCAACTTGTAAGGGTTCTTTAACTTAAGGTTTACAAAAGATTTTTTCTAGACTGCGTTCTCAATAATACAACCAATTGAAAGGGTTTTAAATATTCAATTCTAATAATAAAACATCTAAAGATTTATAAAACACTTAAGTTAAAAATCTTTTACTTAAAAATTGTGATATTAAATAAAAGAGTTTAATATCAAAAGCTTACTCCGAAACAGAAACCACGCCTCCACAATTTCGGTGATGTTATTATAACCATTTATCATAAAAATCTGAGTAGACCTCTCAATTTTGTTTCTGTTCTCAGAAAACGAAGGCTTGTTTAGCTAGTTTTTGTGATCTCATAAAAGTTTTTCGATATTTCTCATTCTGTTACGACCTAAATTACAGTCATAAATTGTCATATACGTAGCCAATAATGTCGTAGAAACAATATTTGTAGGTAGGCATAATATTATTTCATTTTATACATCCGTATATAAGATCTGATTTCGTTTGGACATCTTCAACTCTGCTCATATAAGAGAATAAAATCGTCCTATCTATATAACTCAAATTTACTGTCGCAGACTTTACGATCGTCTTAATTTTGTTCTGTCGTTCTGGCTAATTTTCAATCATGAAAACGTCAGAAAACTCCATAAAACTTTATGCTGACATCCAACAAATAAATAACATTAAGATTCACATCGCCGTCCATTCGATCTTCGGCGATATTTTCAATAGAATCAAGGATAAAAATTTAAAGCGATATTTTTTAGAAAGTGGCCCGGCAAACCGTAGCAAACTGAATTAAGAGGACGTGACTACGGAGCACGATTTCAGTTCCTTTTAGGCTTTTCTTTTTATTTCTCAATGTATCTTTTTACGTTATATAATCTCTATATTTTTGTTCGACATGCTCTTGATGTTTTCTTAGTGCTTATCTTTTTGCTATAATATTTCTGAATGAATTTCATTTAGTTAGATGAAGTGCTTCTTTACATGGCAAATGAACGGTCTAGTTATTTCCAAGTAAAACTACTTAGTAAACGAGTAAGAAACTCATATTTATAAGTTCCTCATTTAAACCGTTTTATGTTATTAATAGTGTTTATTTTTATACTTTATATAGAAATATAAAATGTAATTTAGTCGAGTCGATAGTTCGTAAGTTTATCAATAGATAAAATGATGTTCACATCACTAATCGTACAGAAAAAAGTCATACAAGAACGCTGTAATTTTAATTCGTAATTAATAAGAAAAAACCAGTCAAACGTAAATTAAATCGCTATTGTCTTATTGAAATACGTTTTCTTAGAAACGGATTCCACAGATATTGCCAAGCTTATTTGCTTATTACAAGATTTTATTAAACAAAAACGTATTGTTCTTAAAATCTAATTTGACACCGCTTATTAAACCTTATTTGAATAAATCATAATAAAACACCGTTTCGATATTCCGTGTCGGTCGCTGCTTATAGACGCACAGCGCCATCTGTCGGCGAGTAGCGAAACTAAATTTACATAGCGAAATTTTCTTGTTGAAATAGCAAGTTGGTTAAGTAGTCCCTCTATTGTTTATTTCGCAGTAGTGTAATAAATATTATAACTGAATTCGTAATAATCCTTTGTGAATACAGTTCCTTGTAATATGCTTAGGTATTGAATAAATGAAATTACCAGAATTACGTTGGTAAAGTACAGTTTTGATATACGAATTTATGTTACGACCTTCGGGTATGGGAATGTAACAATAATATTCAGAGAAAGTGGTTCTCTTCTCCATTCGTGCGTTTTTAGATGTAATGTTATGATTATGTTTAATATGAGGAATTGTAGTGCGCATATTGGAAAGTGCACGACCGTGCATAATACAGGGTTATTTCAAAATTACTAGCGAAACTTCACATGGTTACTAGTTATCATTAATAAAACGTATTCAGATAAAAATATATCTAAACATTACCTAATTAGAATTCAAGATTCCTAAATACCTTAGCAAAGAGCGCGCATATAGTTATAGGTTATATTTTTTTTTTAATGTACACAGTACACATTAATACGTTATTTTATTCTTTTCTTTCTTTCTTTCTTTATTCTTTTAAACTGAGTTTGGAAGTCAAGATTCTCACTACACTATATAAAGGATTATTTTTTCATTAATGATTCCCGGGAACTCTGTAAAGTTTCTGCTAGTTAGTTTGAAGTAAACAAATAGGTATAAGGCGAAAAATCTAATTTACTTTTTTTCTGATTAAGTTTTTAGGGTTAACTGAGATGTTCATTAAACTTTACAGTGAAAGTAACCTAGACCTACGTTTAAACGAAACGTTTGTTTTTTAATTAACGCGCTTAATTAGCTTCACCTGTAACTACCTAACAAAGTTTGTAAAAAAATCTTGGAAATCGATTCTCACCCTTGTATGGTAGGTACCTACCGAAATCAAGTAACTGGGTTTCTCTGTTTTTCCTGTTTTTCATAGGGAAACCAGATTTTTGCAGTAGGATTTTTTTTATGTCGATACATACGACATTCTTTTAGTAAAATGCCTTTTTCCACCCACTTTTATATTGTAATCCCTTTAGCATTTACAACACCTACCTGTTTTTTTTTAATGATAAATTGAGTCCTATTCATTTCATAATTTTTAACCTTTTTACTGAGAAATCATTATGGTGTGGCATTGTTCGCGTTTCTTTGTTTCATGATAAGTGAAATTCCAAGCGCGGCCTTGCGAAGTACAAAGGCATATTTTTGATAATATTTTAAATAATAATTATTATAATTTGTTTGCATTAAAAGCAAATAACAATTAGTAAACTACACGTAAGTTCTATTTTTAACAATAAGCAGTTGAGTACAAAAAAAAAACAAAAAAAAAGTTTTAGTAAAAAAACAAAAACTAAAAATACACCTACAAAATGTCTTTTTGTAAAAAATGAACCTAATACATCAAGCATTAGCGACGAAATGTAGCAAAAAAAAAACGAAAAGTAAATAATATTCCTTACCAACGCAAAACAATTTCTCTTCCGAGGCCATACATCAAAGACACGTCAAAAAGAATAGAGTTATGCCTCTTCCGTTGCCTTTTGTTTGTGTCGATAGAAAAAAAAGCTAATAATAGAAGTTATGGCCTAAACAGTAAATGTTTACACCACAATATGTACGTGTGTCAAGTGGTATTGCGAAATTGTTTTACGATTGTATGTTGTTGTTTATTGGGAGGACTGTAATCAACTATGGATTTACGGACTAACTTGGTGATGATGGTGAAGTCATGACCATGTCTATAGACCGGCCATTTGAAGGTATAAAAGGTAAACAAACCTTTGATCATTTTGCTTTAAAAATTCATAACAAATACTCAAGCAAACAAAAATAATTGAGGAATAAATGTTAAGGTCAATGTGGCGATGCTTGTGGGAGGCCTATGTCAAGCAGTGGACGTATTTCGGCTGAATGATGATGATGATGATGATGAAGTGTTAAGATTCTGAAGAAAATTGTATTTTCTGGATTCTTTAGCAAAATGAATGTTTGTTTTACGATCAATGAGTTGTTTATAGGAAATGTATGTTAATTTTTTTACTAAATTTTAATGGCAATGGCTATGTGTAACATAGCTCAGTAAATGTTTATCACTTTTTTTCTTTTAAACCGTTTCCTTGGAGTTGCTTGCCGGCTCTTCTCCATGGGACCTATTTTTTAGAACCGTGCAACTAAATCCTCGAGATGTTCCTTAGTGCATGTGCTGTGCCTATTCAAAATAAAAAAACTTTGAATTTCGAAACTTTATCACCACGCTTTCCAGAGGTATTGATAATCGCAGTATTATCCATCAGTTTACTTAATGCTGCTAATAGTTATGCTTCTACTAATTACATTTTATGAACACTTTCACATGTAATTATTACACTATACCGAGACATATTTTCATTAAATAATGTAGGGCAACGGGCCATTTGATTTTTTACATTAAAGTGTTACATAATCTAATCACTTCTTCGGCCTAAATGCTCATTATTATTAACAGCCTTTTATTAATAATGGGTATGATTTAAGCTGTCGTCAATTTAATTGGTTTTGAATTTCTTAAATAATAGGGTTTGTCGGCAAAATAGTAGATCTGTCGCCAAAATGTAGTTGCCAAACAATATAAAAACAATTCTATAATAAATCACATATAATCATCGGGATATACTATCAAGTATCAAATAAACAGGTTTCGATTTATTATAATAAGTTTGTCCTGATAACTGTATAATCAATTTATTCAAAACGATCATTAAAAAAATTTTATATAGCACTTCAAAAATTCATAAAAGTCCCAAAAGTAGTAGCATCATATTTGTAATAGAAAAACTTAAGGGGATGTTTGTAAGGTTGTTTGGGTTTCCAAAGCAGAGTCGACGAAGCCGGGGCTCCTACTTCTGTCTGCAGGGTTTAAAGTAACCTAACACGAAGGGGATGACGGGGGCTTCGCTCGCTCGCTTTGCTCGCTCACTCCAGCCCCCGTCATCCCCTTCGAACCTAACCTATCCGCGTCGGGGTGTCCCAAATTACCGAGGTCGGAGGCACTCCCTTAAAATAATAATGTCATAGCGCGCCAATTTGGCTCCGACCCTTTGATAAATTTTTCATTAAATTTATAAACAGAACTATTTAATTAGTAACGAATAGTATTATTTTGATAACTGAACGAAATAAAATGTAACTACTGCACTGGTGACAAAATAACAAATAAAAACAAGTCGCAATCTGGGGATGATCATCGATTTATTTGGCGACAGATATACCATTCTGAGTACGAAGCTATTATTTAAGGGATAAACCTATTATTTTGAGAACAAAATTTTTATCCAAGGAATGAACTACGATTTTATTGATAACCCATCTCATAAGTTAGATACATATTGACATTAATTTGGTAATTCATAACTGGCGACACTTTAATTTATCTGAGAATGAAAATATTTCGTGGCGATAAATCTATTAATTAGATGATGCAAGTTGATGACAAATATAAACTTTGCTGACAAAAAATATAGTTCCCATTAATAATTATCAAACAGCTGCCGGATATCGGCTTCGCCATTTTTTGCCGTGCTTCCCAATTTTGCGCCGCCAGACCCCGCATCTGGCATGATATTATTGTGTCCTAAATAGCAGACTTTTGGTGTCACGTCTGCTAGCCTAAATACCTTGCAATTTAGTCTAGTCTTAATTAAGTCTGGAGTGGATTTAGAGGGATTTTCTTGGGAAGCTGTGTTAGGATTTATTTTAGTTCTCTGTTGTGTTTATCCTTATGTAATGTGGGTTTTCGTGTAGGTAGAGATATTATGAGAGCACAGATTAGTAGTGTGTTGCAGTGTTGTAATATGCGAACTTCTTAATCTTCGAGGCTTCTTAATGTGTTATTTTCAAGAAAATCTGTTATTTATAGATTTTGTTTACCTCTATTTCGTGAATGTTAACTAAGTAAAAGCTGTTGCTCTTACACTAGAATTGTAACTAATTGTGATTTAGTTTTAATGAAAATAACACTTCCGCTTCAGCTAAAAAGTGTGTAACACTTACAGAAAGATTTACCTATGTATACAATACATATAAATGAAAATATACAATACACCAAGTTTGACTTCCAACTCTTTCCTATTCACACATCAATATATCTCCGAATTCTTAGTAACGTTACCAAAAAGTAACATTTACAAGAAACAATAAAAACAGTGTTACAAACTATGCCATAACATACGCCATGTGGTAACATACGCGCGCTCCCGTTACTTTTAACGTAAACAAGATAAACTAAACATTTTTGTAAGAAAACTACGTACCACGTGTAACGTACGGGAAAGTGACGAAATGGATGCAAAAAAATATACTGTAACTAGAAAAACATCGCTGTATTTTTTGAGTCACGTTTGTTAAAATAATAACGAATACGTTTGAGTAATTTTTTGTTTGTTTTTTTGGTATGATTGTTGATGGAAACTAATATTATGTATAATGTATAAGCTACTTTTATAAGCAGTAACAAGAGTAATTGTTATAATATACAACGTTTTTATTACGAAAACAGTTTTTCTTTTCTTTATAGTTTGCTTTTATACTTTTAGTCAGTAGCTGCGGCGAGACTTAAGTTTAACCGAGTTCAGCTGGTTTACCCTGAAAGAAAACAACATTAGCCAACGGTCAAATCTAAACTTAACATTAACTGGTTAATCTTAAGTTTATATACATAGTATAAAACAAAGTCGCTTCCCGCTGTCTGTCTGTCCCTATGTATGCTTAGATCTTTAAAACTACGCAACGCATTTTGATGCGGTTTTTTTAGTAGATAGAGTGATTCAAGAGGAAGGTTTTAAGCTATAAAACGTACACGTGCGAAGCTGGGGCGGGTTGGTAGTAAGATTATATATATTCATACTTATCTGTAACCGTAACATAATTATGTATGTATACACAATTGTAGTAAGCCTAAAATTAAACATCGCCAACCCGTGCCAAGCGTGACGATTACGGCCCCCTCCCTTTTGGGGGAAGCCTATGTCCAGCAGTGGACGTCTTTCAGCTGAATGATGATGATGATAGAATTCCACATATATAAATAAAAACACAGGGTTCAAAGTAAACATTATTTATTCATAAATATGTGTATTTCGAAACCTCTTTGCTTAAGTATTTATTTTACGTTACGTCATTAGGTACCGTTTTCATAACAAACATGACATGTTATCCTCCAATTAAGGCACAGAATGTGTTTTTTCTTTCTATTTATACGCAATTTATATACACAGAATATCGAAGGCCAAATACTTTTACCTTTTATATTTTTTATCTCTATTATTTGTGTAAGTTAACAATGATAAGTCTAATAATTGTGTAAGTTAATAACAACTAAAATACACCATGTTAACTAACGAAAGGCGTTTCCGTTAACCAACAATATTATAGCGTCCGTATTTACTAAAAGATATATTCCCAATCGAAACAAAAAATAAAAATAAAACAAAATATCACAAAAAATAAAAATGTATACGTAAAAGCAACGCTTACTGGACATGCGCACTTGTCTATTAATGTGGAAAATACGGAAACATCGCATTCAACCTCACACTACTATTTTGGTTTTAAGCAGGCCGATCCGAACTGTTTTTCATTTTATTTTTTTCGTATACTTTTCGCTTATATTTGTATTTTTTATATTTTTAGTATATCTGTATTTTTACAGGTATTTTTACTAGCTGTACCTATGCGTTGCAATGCACTTTTTCCTAATTACTACCTACTTACTTACCTTCAGAAACGAAATCAAAATAGTAACAAAAAGTTAAAACCATTTTCATGCATGTGGTAAACAAATAAAGAATATGGACATACTGAGATAATTTAGTTTTTTTTAAATATCAAAATTTTCTTTCATAAGAACCTTCTCAGGACAATTACGAACACAACAAAAAAAAATTGCGAAATCGGTCCAGCCGCTCACGCGTGAAGCCGTGACCAAGGGAAATAGAGATTCATTTTTATAATATAGATTGTAATCTATTAATGATTTAGATTAAAGGGTTTAAGAGAACGCCTTCTGTTATTTTACATACTGTTTAATAATAAAATACAAAAACTCTGTATTAGATATTTTTTTCCGATTTTCATAATTCACGTATCATAAAAACCTTTGTAGTTAACGTACCTAATCCCAATATAAAACGTATTAAAATTACCTCCTACATTAATCCGTCATGTTTATATTAATTTTTGGTTAAACCTAATTTATAGTTTCAGTGCGGTTAAATTTAACTGTCGGCTTAGCTTCAACGAGATAGTTAAACTGTATTAGTTATTCTTTGCAGTCATAAAAACCGAGTTTATTGCGTGTTAGTGATTTTTCCGTGTTAACTTTTTTACGGCTTTTTTATTTTGGACGGATCAAAAAGTTTTTTCTATTTTATATCAAAAGTTTTCGAGTTGAAGTAGTTTTTTTTTTATGTAGCAAACGCACAGTGTAGTGTGATTTATTAAAACGTGTTTTTACGAGGATTTCTGCGTAACAATCGTAATTTTTCAGTGAACTTGTCGAAAGTTGCAAAAAATAACGAAACTGTTAAAAGAACAGTTTTCTAACTAATTTGAAATGTTTGGTTAATCATGGTTTTTAAAGCAGAGCAGTGTTTTTTTTTAGCTTTCGCTTCTTTTTATTTGCTGTTTTCGATAGCAAAGACTATAATTTAGACTGACCTCTGAACTCTCTCACAACTGTAGTACACTTCGCTTCTAAATCTTTATAGATAACCTTTTCTATTCTATTCTTTTGAGTGTAGACCATTCATCAAAAGAATTTTTTACCCAAAAAATATCCACATCTTCTTCTGCCTGCCTTATCCCAAATTATTGACGGCACGTTTGGTGCAGTGGCTAAGTGATTGGCTTCTGCGCTACGGGTCGTGGGTTCGATTCCCACACGGAACAAAAATTTGTATGGCCTACAGATGGTTGTTTCGGGTCTGGGCGTTTGTTTGTGAGATTTGTGTCTGTAAACGCACCCACTATACAAGAGAAATCTTAGAGTGGGGCAACGTTTTTTTAAAAAATTAAATGAAATGATTTGGGCCTAAGCAAAATGTTCTCTTCTTCTATTCTTCCCTTTAACCCGTCCAGTTATCATTGACTCCCTTTTCATTCACATCATCTCTCTCTTTCCCAAATAAATCAAACACTACACATTTATCATAACTAATAAATAATGCCACTAAAAATAAATTATTTACAAAAAAAATGTCATATCACATCCCCAAAAAATATGACTTCCTTTCTAAAAATAGTTGATCCCTGGAAACTAAAAGTTGATCCCCTTTATGAAGAACCGTAGTGGGGATCAACTTCTACCCGCAGATGTTTTAAAACAAAACACAGTCTTTGTTATTCGAGTTACGGAGCTAGTGTAAAATTTTGAAACAGTAATTAAGTCTTGGATGATAGAGTGGATTAATCGGGTCGACTTATTAGTGATGACTGTTTTGTTATTAAAAAAGTTATCTGGAAGTAGATTTATCTGTTTTGTAGAGTGAAATAGCAAATGCATGCATTGTGTTTACACGTATTAATACTAGGCTAGTAATAAGAGTAAAATTGTTGCCGTGACATGGCATGCATAGTGAGGAGGTTCCTTTCTCTGGAGCCCTGACCACGACCACGGCCACTAAAATTAATCAACGAAATAGTAAAATTTAAGTTTTTATGTCGCTTACCAGACAGCATAGCTAATTTAGCGAATGATTCAATATTCTAAATAAAAACATGCCAAAGTTTTTTTACCAAAAATATAAAAAGAAACGATCCGTAAGTACATAACCGTTACCAAAAAGTTGCTGTAGTAGAAGACAACCTTAAATTTAAGAGACTATTTTCAACTTAAATTTAAAAAGTAATTCTAAATAGAAACTACCATAACAGAAACGCTAACACTAAAGAATATATCTAGCTGTGTAGTTATTATAACAAAAATTCGCAGGCGAAACAATTCTTACAAAAATTGCACCAAAAGTTGTAGACAAACTAACAATTACTTTCTGAGACAGTTATTATTTGGTAAAATAACAAAAACTTTCTGTTGATCTTTATGAAACAAGTATTAAGTATTATTATTTTGTTCAGGAGAACACTTTAAACATTTTGTAAAGTTTTAATGAATATTAGTTTAAGTTGTGAACTTTGATTGTCTTTTATTAAAACCAAAAATGTTTTATCAATTTATGAGTCGTAAAAACATTCGTTTAAAACTAAAACAAAAAAAAAACACAACTGTCTCTCGGACTATTTAATTAAATTTTAAATATTTCCCACAAGAAAATAGATACGATTCATTATTCTACAAAACTATTTCTTACACAATATTCTTAGTCTTTACCCTTATACAAAGTCCCAAGTACCGGTAAACCGGGGTTACTTTCAAATACAGGGGCGACATTGATAGTTACTAAACATTTTGCATTTGGTTAAATATCTGTGTGAAAATGGAACTTGTGCATTTTAATTTAATATTGTAGGGAACGTTGACAGTTTTCCTATTTTACCATTCAGTATAGAGGTGTCTGCGATGTTAGATGGCGATGATAAAAAATATTAAATGACACCCCTGAATATGTAAAAAAAACGAGTTTTAGATTTTTCGATTGGGGCTACTTTGAACTTCAATGATAGAACAGAGATCATCAAAGTAGAAGCTCTACGGTCCAAGTTTGATAAGGAACATTTCTTCTTTTTGCTATCGAAAACTGTGCTCTATAGTTTTTTTTATCTAGTCTATGTGATTTTATATATCTCAGTTAATTGAGTCTACATAAAATATTTTTGATGTAGCAGCTAAAAGCGAAAATAAATAAGATACAAACACATGAAGCTCAAAAAATTGATCAAAGTAACCCCGTTCTACGGTACTTACAATTTTCTAAAGTAATTTTCAAGTTAAAAAATTGCATTTGTAATAACAATTTAGTTTTATGGCATTGCTCGCTCTTGCACACAATACCTACTTATATAAAGCGATATTGTATTCGCCGCATCTGGTTAAAACTGGAGCCCGACACCAACGCTAGGTAAATGACGATCGCTTATTCTTATGTAGGTACAAAACATTTTATTTAGACGCAAAAACAACAGTCGGTAATGGTGCAATTCTGTTGCGCGCTAACTAATCCTCGCTAAAAATATTGCCATCTCTTTTTAACAGGCAAAATTAGAAAGAGACAAAACATTTTTAGACCTGACAAACTAGTTTATTTGTTGCACATCACTGTGTTTTTAAGCGGCTTATGCGTGTTTTTAGACGAGGTGTCGTCTAAATCTATATGGAAATTTTAGTTCAACCTAATTTGACGGCTCTAATATTCTTCTATCTCTTTCTTATTTTATATGAAAGTAAAGGATAGCTATATTTTTAGCTAAGGTTAGATAATGCGCAACAAAATCGACACCACCATATGTTACCCGCACTATCACATATTATTCCCGCTTGTTACGAAAAATGATGTATTCCCCCGAGGACGTTACAAAACACGGCCTTTCCTTTTCCTCCCTACCAAAAGGTAAAGGAAACAAATTGTTATTAACTCTTGAATAAGATATAATGCGATGTCAATGTAGATAATATTTCGTATGATTGATAAAATGTCTTCGTTACAGCCCCATTATTTGGCAAAATATCTGCTGTGATTAATAAATAATAAAGTATTATATAAATAAGGAAATAAATCACAGAATTGGGTTTATTACGTATTGGAGATGCTGTAATGTTTGTTTGGCGTGTCGTTTCTATTTCTTTTTAGACGAAATTACTGTTATTTCAACCGTGTTATGTAGGCGGATCTCGAGTGAGAGCGTAGCGCCATCTGTTATCGAGTAGCGGTAATGAGAAGCTTTTTTACTTTGTGTGTGTTCAGAATATGTTGTTTGGTTTCGTTTACAGAATATAAATAGGGGTTTATTGTTAAAATTTGTTTTGTATGAGTATTCAAATATTTTGTAATACTTATTGAAGCTTACTGTAGTGTAACACTTTTAAGCTTATTGAAATGTATCAAAGATTTTGTTTTACAAACTTAATAAAATATTATCTTATATCGCATCTATATTAATATTGAATTGCGTCGTTTTAAAATTGTACGAGTTTTAACCCGTTAACAATAACATTTCGGTGTACCCAAAACTCAAATCTCAACATATTTATTTACATTGTAAAGTTTTATCAAAAACAAACAAGTAACCATGAGGCAGTAATACTATACAATGCAAGATCCGTACTCATTATTTCGCTCAAATGTTAATTACCAAACTTTGAGGTCTACACACAAAATAAAGCGCGTGAAGATGCGTCTCGGAAAGTTAAAGCTGTAACCCAAATTTCCGAGTTATTAATATCCGAGTTATTGTACTACAATGTTGGGGGTGAAATCAAGGGGTTGAGTTTTATAAGAACAGTTTTG
The DNA here is from genome assembly GCA_905220435.1 of Amphipyra tragopoginis. Lineage (NCBI taxonomy): Eukaryota > Metazoa > Arthropoda > Insecta > Lepidoptera > Noctuidae > Amphipyra > Amphipyra tragopoginis. The sequence goes on from HG992017.1 coordinate 6,148,699, forward strand.
ATATGGGGTTGTATTGTTTAAGGTTTTATAATGTTTTCGATGGGGAATTCAATGACAGATGTTGGAAACACTCCAACATCGATTTTGGCGTAGCCATAGAAGTCATTGGATACTCGGTTTCGATTGACGGTTTATTAAATTTTGACGGACACAAACGGAATGATGGACAATGAAGTGAACCATCATGGACCATCGTGTAAATACAAAGGTTGTCACAATATTGATATAAATTGAAGTGACGTCACGGCTGATCGCTTTCTTTAATTGCATTGTTAAAATATATTTCCACGATATTTCATTTTCGCGTAAATTGGAGCAATTGTTGCCTGCAATTGACATGTGATAATGGGTTCGTAGTAAATGTACAGTCAGTAACTCAATATCGATGGCCCCACCGAATAAACGTGCAAGAGTTCTTACACGTTTTTTTTTTTATTTCATTTTTCGTTTCTTTTGCCTATCCAGCACCTACTTAATTTTTTTTATGAATTTTAGACTCAAAATACGCCTATGATAATAGTAAATTTCTTTATTCTAGGGAAATAATTAATTTTAAAATTATACGAATAATAGTTTATGCTATTATTACATGCTTTTTGAGTCGTCAAGTACACAAGAATAAACATGTTAAAACCTACAGACGTTTGAGAAGATTTGTGATTGTTTCCGAATTTGGGTAACGTCTTCTTACACGTTTATTCGCGTAGAAATGTATGCAAATTTTATTACCAATGTTTCATTCCACAAAATGGAAGTTTGAATATAAATAGGTTATTAAAATTAAAGTATTGCATTATCTCTTACTATAATTATTTTTTTCTAACAATTGTGTTAAAGATTCAAACATTAAGTGCATTAATTGCATATTAATTTAAGTTTATACCTAGTAACGGTAAATAAACAAATGTTTACGTGATAAATTCTATTGTAATCGTACGTAACGTTAGAAAGGGGTAAGATGCGAGTAAAATAAGGTGACTAGCTTGGAGTCAGTGGTGACCTCTCGCTTCCGGCCGTGGTTCTGTTCATGGTCAGGAGCGAGAGTGCGTGGGAAGCCGTCGCCTCCTTCTGCGAGGAGGTGATGGCGACCAAAGAGGGAGCGGAGAGGGGGAGAGAGACAGCTGCCACTCTCCCTTCCTGCGCCAGACGCACCGGGCGCTAGAGGGCGCGTGCTGATCTCCGGCCACCATAGTGTGTGGCCTGCGGGTAGTACTAGTACTGGCCTGCGACCAGTAACATGCCCGAGAAGGCGGTGCGCAGTGTTCCGTACGCGCCTCTCAGGAGGAAGGACGTGGGGCCAGGCCCCACAGAAGGAGCGGTCCGCCAGGGGCTGGTGGACCAAGGCCGAGGCAGCTGCGAATCCCGCGACCCCGGCCAAGGGTCAGGAGAAGGAACACCGTGGGTTTTTAGCCGGTAAGAGTCCGGCATACCCCTTTGCCTTCCCCGGGCGAAGGGCATCCATGAGGATTTTCCCTCGAAAAAATAAAAAATAAAAGGTGACTAGCTCGGAAGGACAGTCTTGTTGTGATTCTATGCGCGCTATTACATAATTTTGTTTCGCGCAATTACATTCAATTATAAATATTATAAATCTACTGCCATTGGAAAACTCCATCTCGATCTCCAATGACAGTGAGGAGGAGGATTAGTGTTTCTAATATCGCAATTAGTTTTTTTCTAATCAAGAAATTTACTTTCTTTGTAACTGTAACTGTACTTTCTGTTCACGTGGACAAATACATAATTATATTTTCCTTATTCTTTATAATATCTGTATTTTATTTCATCCTTTTGAAGTCAAAGTCAAAGTTTTTTATTTCAAATAGACTAGATTACAGGCACTTTTAAAACATCAAAACTAGGTGCACGGTTCCAAAAGGTAGGTTGCATGGGGAAGAGCTCAAAACTCCAAGAATACTCTTTTCAAAATAGTAGATCATGACAATTCCATTACAGTAGTTTGAGAAATAGAATGAGAATAATGCAGGTTAATGTAAGAAATACACTCACATAAGAGTAACAAATAGAAAAATATGCCTTCTGGGATTGCCATAGCAGCTAAGGGCTAACCAGTCCCGACAGACAGCAACCGTTCACGAGCATGACGTGCACATCCGCATCGCTTAGCTCAACCATATTGCAGGGAACCCAATGAAAAATATATGAAAATTGATCAAATAATGTACAGGTTATTTTAAGTCAATAAAAAGAAGAATACTAGAAGTAAACATTAAAAATAATGTTAGGTCATACAACCAACCAGTTAGACAGGGCCAGAGGATCGCAATGTGCAGGACGGAGTTGTACGCCAGGCATCTTTATCTTCGATATAATGATTTATTTTGTAATAAGCTTTAGATATCAAAATGCTCTTAAGAAATTATTTAAAATGCTCTTAATAAATGATTTATTGTAGAACCTAACACTGTTCCCCATAAACGTCTTGCTGGTTTGTCTTAGTCTAAAACCAGGTACTGTTAGCTTGTGTTTATTGCGAGTATGTATGTTGTGGACGTCACTTTTCTTGTTATACTGGGCAATATTTTTTCGAATGTACATAGTGTTACTAAGTATATACAAAGATGGTAGGGTAAGTATATTTATTTCCTTAAATAATTCACGAAGCGATTCACGGCAGCCTAGATTATAAATAGCTCGGACTGCTCTTTTTTGTAATATGAAAATAGTACCAACATCAGCAGCCGAACCCCACAGTAATGTGCTATAAGACATAATACTGTGAAAGTATGCAAAGTACACCAACCTAGCTGAAGCTACATCAGTCAACTGCCTAATTTTCCTGACGGCAAATGCAGCAGAACTCAGTTTGCCTGCAAGTGCCTCTATATGAGGTCCCCATTTCAATTTAGAGTCTACTGTGATGCCCAGGAAGACAGTTGAGGGAACCGGATCTAACGCTTTCCCGTCAAGTTTCACATTTGAATTAATGTACACTTGAGGTGAAGAATTTAATACTTTTCGTTTTACGAAATTATTTATATTATTATACCTTGCATTAACAAAGATGTATTACATAAATTAAAACTGATTTTATTAACACTAATATAAATGCATACGATCTTTCCAATCATATAGAAGCAGACCAATGTACTGTAAACAAGCGTGTAAATAGTTATAGCTGGGTTCAAAATAAACTTGAATTACGGAGAATAATAGTGTAAGATTACAGTACATTTTATTCGTTGTGTACTATTACACGAATAAACGTGTAATGATATATTGCTGTGACCTAGTCATGCAAATTTCACAAGAGTATTAACATTAAATAGTTTTTCATGAATTTCCTGAAACACGTTGATATTTAGAAAAAAGTAAATACACAAGTCTACAGTTTATTTTTTTACCTATAATTCGATAGTACATTATTTATACCTATTTACAATGGAATGAGCGTTATTGAAGTTTAAACGTTTTTATTTTTTCCTGAAAAGTTGTCATTTTTCTCTTACACGTTTATTCGGTGGGGCCATCGATATTATGAATCCATTTATTTGCGGGTATCGAAATTAAGTATGATAAGCAAATTTAATAGTGTTATAAGTTTATAATAGCTACTATACCCTTTTCACAGTAAGGTGAGTTTCTGTACAAAACGTTACCTTACAAATAATATCAAATATTTTTGAAAAACATAGCATGTTGAAAATACACCTATTTTACGGTTTTTGATGATGTCGTTTACGTTTTTTCGATAGCAGTCTCCTTACAGCTTTAATTTACGAAATATGTTTATAGTATTTAAAGTTTTTTTTTAATTATAGATAAGTACCTACGTTACTAAAAAATTGCAAAAAGTTTTTATTCAAAAATACTTTTAAATTTTTACATTTTTTTTTTGTTTTTTTGTTTTTACGAAATATCCGCCAGCTAGGGTGATGGACTACAGTTTAAACCCTTCTCAATCTGAAAAGAAGTCCGTGTCCAGCATCATCATCGTTCAGCCGAAAGACGTCCACTGCTGGACATAGGCCTCCCCCAATAGGGGGGGGGGGGGTTGCCGTAATCGCCACGCTTGGCAGGCGGGTTGGCGATCGCAGTATGGTTGTTAAAGTACTCAGAGAACGCTGCTGCCCATCCTCCTTTTATGACACACTGGAAGAGATGGGGTAGTGCTATTCTGTGGACACTACCGTGCCCAGCAGTGGGACTATGATTTATTGTTTTTACTATACAATGTCACAATAAGCTAATTATACTATAGAAATCGAATACCAATTAGTTTCTCAATCCGATACATTTTTTTCACTATTTCAATTGAATCGTGTCAAAGTGATATTTTTTTATCAGAGCGTAAATGCATTTAAGTGATGTTGCCAGCATTACAATCAAAATTGAACCATTATTCATGTTACGTAATCCGAGTTCATAATTAAGCCTATCATTTAAAATCAACCGCTTAATTTAGACCCAAATTTAATCCTAAATAACTAAGTAGATACTGCTTACAAGTTTAATTCTGGTATAAAGTTTCAGTCTAGGCAAAAAACTAGGCTAAAATGTAGACGTTAATAAATCAGTCTGGATTCTCCGTCAGACAGACATTTATTTATCTGCCTAGTCCCTTTTAATAAGTATGAAAGAGTTTGATCTTAGCTTTTTTGTTGCATTTCTATTTATATTAAAAAAAAAAAACCGGCCAAGTGCGAGTCGGACTTGCGCACGGAGGGTTACGGACCATTATCTATAAAAACGGCAAAAAAATCAAGTTTGTTGTATGGGAGCCCCCTTAAATATTTATTTTATTCTGTTTTTTAGTATTTGTTGTTATGGCAACAGAAATACGTCATCTGTGACAATTTCAACTGTCTAACTATCACGGTTCATGAGATACAGTCTGGTGACAGACGGACGGACAACGGAGTCTTAGTGATAGGGTCCCGTTTTACCCTTTGGGTACGGAACCCTAAAAAAACAGGGTCTAGCGGTCGCAAGCGCGATTGCTGGGTGTGAGGTCCTGGGTTCCCAGGTCGGGCAAATGTTTATTGGGTTTTTCCATGTGGAATTTCGGAGTTTCCTGGTAATCCTGGAGTCTGGATTTGTGCCCGGTTGATGGCAATAGGATCGCCCCGAACTAACGTTATATTTAACTCCCTTGTATAGAGCCTATCGCTGTCAACCGGGCACAAATCCAGACTCCGGGCTGATACTGAGAAATTCCACACGGAAAAAACCCAATAACACTTTCACGCTCGACAGTCGCGCTTACGACAGTGAAGGCAGCCCGTACCGTAGTACCTTCTACATTACCTCTAGATCCAACATCTATTAAATTAGTGCTAATACACTTAGAAAGAGGGTTGCCGGCGCCGATCTGCCAGCGCTTGTCGGTGCTGGTCCGCGCAGTTAGTCAGCGCAGGTAGTCTCTAAATTGTGTGGCGAACCTGCGCTTAAAGCTCCGAACTTCGCCGACAAGTGCCGACCTGCTCCGATCAGCGCCAGTAGGCCGTCATTTGTTGCTGTATTTGCAAGAGAACAAGGCGTATTTTTGTTAAAAAATGCCAGCCCCTGCTTCTACCCGCTTCTTTTATGTAACGGTTACATGCACGGACCAGTACCGATGAGCGATGGTAGGTCGGCCCTGGTTACCCGCTTCCTTTATGCATATGCCCTTAATCAAGATAACTCATCTATATAAAAGGAGAAGCTGACTGACTGACTGATCTATCAACGCACAGCATAAACCGCTGGGGTTAGAAACTTGAAATTTTAACAGTAGGTTCCTTTTGTAGCGTAGGCATCTACTAAGAAGGGATTTTTCGAAATTCAACTCCTAAGGGGGTGAAATAGGGGATTTAAGTATGTATGGTTCGTCATTTTTGAAGTAAGAAGCATGAAATGAAATATTAAGGTTTCTGGTTAGAAATTAAGCTACACGTGTTTGAGCGTTTTTGAAAATTCTACCCGTAAGAGGTGAAATAGGGGATGGAAGATGTTCTTGATTTTATAACTACATCTAACAAGGGTTCAAAATTTCACGCAAGCGGAGCTACGGGCAAAAGCTAGTTCATTAATAAATGAATAGACTGGAGGCCTAAAAAAATGGCCGCCTAGCATTCTCGAAGGCCAAATGTATAAAATATTCCGTGTAACCATTCCCCCAAAAAGGGGACGCTCAATTATTTGGAGGGAGTTTTCCTGAGATATTTAGGTCGCAAAATTTGAATGTGATTTGTATGTATGAGTGTGACTTATAATTTATGAGCGAGAGTTTCTATTCCTTCCGAAGAATTCTTGAAGTGTCTTCAGAGACTAAAGAGATACACAGTTCGAAAAGTTTTCTTTTGAGAGCTGTGTATGTTGAAATGCTCGATGCGATATTTTACTATCAAATATTTATAATGTAGTCAGTCTAAATATTTTTATTTATTTACTTTATGTACGAAATATATTAAGAAAGATTACATAGGAATGAAAAGTTCAAAGGCAGTGCTTATTTCTTTAAGAAATATCTTTCAGTAGATCTGCGAGAGGATTTGAAGATAAGAAATGTATAAATGAGTAATATTACTAAATACACCAACATATACTTACTATACAAATACATCATCGCTACATAGTATAAAACAAAGTCTCTTCCTGCTGTCTGTCCCTATGTATGCTTAGATCTTTAAAACTACGCAACGGATTTTGATGCGGTTTTTTTTATAGATAGAGTGATTCAATAGGAAGGTTTTAAGCTATAAAACGTACACGTGCGAAGCCGGGGCGGGTCGCTAGTATACTTATAATAAACATAATATAATACGTTTTACTGATACGGCAATCGTAGTCGCGATCTTTACCAAGTAAAACAAAGGAACGAAAGAAAAGTGTAATCCTAACTAATATTATATTTGCGAAAGTAAGTTTGTTTTTTTGTTACCTTTTCACGTCTAAACCACTGAACGAATCATCCTGTGCATTAAGTTGTCAGGTGTACAGAAACGGACATAGGGTACCTTTCATCCCGAAAAAAAGTACTGTTCCCAAGGAAAACAACAATAACGTTATTATGATAATCCACGATTTTTTACCCAACCTGTATATTGTAGTATTATACATGTATCAGAAATTCATATGTTCATACGCCCACAGTCTCATATAATCGACGTTTCTATCTCTTGAAGAATCCTGCTAATTCCGTCCAAGAAAATAGCTTGAAGACAATAATATTTCAGCCTTAACTAAGGTTGTACCATAACTTATCTCACGTCACATATATGTAGCAAATAGACGGTTTTCCCACCCCTACGCATGATTCATTGCTAGGGACAACTGTATCTGTTTCATGAGCCAGTGAATCGTAACCATTTGTTTTCGATTAATGTTGGCACAATTGCGAGACGGTCCGATATTAATTGAAGTGTTCCGGTTTTTATGCCCGCACTAGTGTTGTGTTTTTTTTGTTTATTTTTTCGTGTAACCGCTGTATGCAATTGATGAATGAGTTGAATGATTACTTGAATTGGTTTAATCATCTTTAGGGCCGTGGGCGTTTAACTGAATTGTTTTGTTGTTCTCGTGCGTAACTGTCGGTTTATTTTTAAACCAGTTTAAATTTGAATCTTGTGATTATACTTTGTTTAATTTGAATAACGGTCTCGCGGCCCTCTCTCCTATCATTCAGCCCTAATCAAGCTGTCTCCCTCCCAATATCCCGCTAGCAACGCCCTAAGCCGAGGTCCGAGTCCCACTAGGGGTCGCCCTTAGTGCTGTTGTTGCCAGTAGTCTTGATGTTAGTGTAGTATAAGTAGTTAGCTTAGGTCAAGTATTTTACTTCCCCCCATTGGCTGGAAACCCTTCAGGTCTTGCCAATAACTGCCCAGTTACGTAGAAATTGTCCGGAAGGACCATGTATAAAAAGACAAATAAAAAGAAAGAAAGAAAGCTCGTGTTCCAACGGTAGTTTCTTTCTATTCATAATTTTATAAAGAATATTCTAATAAACAGCTCTCGCTTCGTACTTACATTCTATTGTAATAACATCATGAAAATCATAATTAAGTTCTCCATTTCTTCTTAATAAGGCGGCTCTCATTTAATTAAATTAATAATTCTAAACATACAGGAATAAGCCTTGCTAACAACATACTCATGTTAAATATACCAAGAAACAGAACGAAAACAAAACAAAATAAAACCGCAGAATAAGTGTAGAAGTTCCACTTAGGACGTTATTCTACGGCTCCACGTACGACTCGAGAAAATGTAGTTACGAAAGAAAAATAGATACATATTGCGTTTGGAGTTGTCACCACATTTTATCGTGTTATGTCGTGTCGTATGCCGTAGAAACGGCCTTAGGCTGTCCGCCCACCCCTACACATAAACCTCCTAATATTCTGCTAGAATGGACTGTCGTAAAGGACTTTTGTCTCGTGTAGTGCCGGATTTAAAGAATAGCACTACCCCATCTTCCCGTGGGCGTCGTAAAAGGCAACTAAGGGATTCTCTATAGGATGGGCAGCAGCGTTCTCTGAGTACTTTAACAACCATACTGCGATCGCCAACCCGCCTGCCAAGCGTGGTAATTACGGCAAACCCCCCTTCTTTTTGGGGGAGACGTGTGTCCAGCAGTGGACGTATTTCGGCTGAATGATGATGATGAAAGGACTTATGCATCAATCATCTCGCTTGGCAACTGATTATCTTGTTTAGCGTGTTAGAGGATGCTGTTGTCTACACACATAATCAACCCGTTACTGCTACGCCCATTACCCACTGCTGAGCATGGGTATCTTCTCTGAATGAGAAGGGTTTAGGTCATAGACCACCACGCTGGTTGGTGCAGGTTGACGGACTACATTGCATCCACCTTCGCCATTTCTTGGGGGCTCCAAGAAATGGCGAAGTTGGATGCTGGTGTGCAGGTTTCCTCACGATATTTTCCTTTACCTTTGACGCAATTAATAAATCTAATTCTGATCCGTGTATGGATTCTAAAAGTCAGAGGTACGGACCGGGATCAAACTCAAAGCACAGAAGAATTTCTCTTAATACACTGCTAAAATGAACAATCGTAAGGGACTTTTACTAACTTGCTTGGCAGACTAATTATTTAGTTTTTAGTCAACAGACGCGCAAAATGCGAATTAAACGCTAAATTAATTAAAAATAACGCGCTAAAGTGCGATAAATCTGCGACTGCAATTATTCAATACTGTTATATTTGTTACCTTAAACGAAGCGACTATTAAATTATGTCACACCCTTAATACAAAAGTGACACAACTCAAAAATGGGTGACTACAATTACAAAGGGTGTAAGTGCCCTTAATTCCTTATCTCGCAGAGTGGGCCTTTTGCAGCTTTTTATTTTCGAGAGAAGAAAATGCTCAACTCTCGTTCAAGCAATTCTATTTAAAACGAATGAACAAAGGACTTTTAATAAAATCATCAGCGGAAAAGTACAATAGGTGCCTGTAATAATATTAACTTTTGTTTGAGAATTTTCATTGTTTTTCTAGGGTTGGTAGATGATAGGTTTAATTGTTGGAGGTAAACTGTCCTTTTCTTTTGCATACGTAATAAAGTCTATAACATGCTACTGCTGAATATAGGCGTTACCTAGGACCGGTTGGTGACTACGTCTCACATCAGTGGGTCTATTCCCTAAACACGAACTCCGTGGTTTCGGCCTTAGTTACGAGCGTTTCCTACTCCCTATCACCTACAGACATATTACGATCATTTCGGGGCCCGAATTAAGAATGAATGACAACACAATTTGACAGTTGTCCCTACTACCGATGTGTTTTTGTACGTCCGAAAAGTTGAACTTGACACTTGTTTTGTTCACTCCTACATTTCGGGCTACTTTCGGACGGACGACAACGTCGTTGACGGACTTAGGTAGTAGGCCCCCAGATACGCCCGTCACTGCACTTAGTGTAGCGACATAGCATTCCGAAATTTGTTTGCGTCTTGCCGATATAAAAACATAGCAGGGGAATGTAATCAGGCCGAATTTCGGCCGCGTAATATCGGCAAGCTGGCAAGTGGCATGGTTTTTCTACCATCTTTCGGTCGCAAGACGCAAAACTTCTCACCACTTCGTTATACTTAGGTTGCATAGCATGCTCTACGAGCACCAACAATTTCGTCAGACATTGTGATTACAAACAGTACTATCATTTAGAGAGATGGTTATGTCCAGTAGTGGGCTTTAATAGGTTGTCGGTGAGTTAGCAAGTCAATCCAAGTACCAATTTAAATAGGTACATTCGATTATCCTCCCTTTTCCCAAACTTGGCATCCCTAACAATAAACAGAGAAACTTGGCAATGAAATTCACTTGAATTTATTAATTCCGAATTTGTAATCGTGTTAAACTTTAATTTGGAAGGGCTACTGTTTTGACTATTACGCCTAAAGGAATTATGTGTACGTGTTTAGAAAACGTTATTTTTTTTTAACGTTATTTCGGGCGATAAAATTAGCATCGCTGTTTTATTTAATGTTATGGAGCTTTTTTAGATAATGAAAATTCGTGGTAGGTAGGCTGGTATTTTTTTATTATTGCGTTTTTTTAATTAAATGTGTCGATTTAATTTTAACGTGTTGCTATTTAATTTTTATTACGTGCTATTTTATTAATATTAATTTAAATTGCACCTAGGTATTGTATTCGATAAATGAAGCTATACGAAAATAGCTCATGCTGTGGTGAAAAGATTAGCCAGTCAGCAAGGTTGGTAGCGGGGCTGATTGCCCAGGGTGCGCCGGACGTACTTAAGTATCGTCACTCGCGGAGGCGCTTTTCATGCACCCCAGTTTTATCTGCAAAACATATTCTATAAAGATGTTTTGTTCAGTCTCAAATTATACAAAAGTATTTTTTCAACTACGTAAATCAAAACCGCGTACCACAAAAGGTGTACCGACATTATGTACTGAAGTAACTAACATACATATGCCAATTTGCAGAAAATGTATAAGGAAAAAGTGCATCGATAATTGAATCATCACGCTTACCACCTTTCGGAGTGAGTCAGAACATAAAACCGCACTTGTAGTGAATCACATGAATCACCTATAATTACGAAATTTTTATTGCGCTCCTAACTGATTTCGTATCGGTAATTTTGTTCTTTTAGGGTTCCTCGCAAACAGTTTTTATGGGTTTCTGTTTTGAAGGTACAACGAAACGTACGGTCCCTGTATGTTAGGACATTGATCCCATTCGTTATAATAACCACTTAAACAATCCGTAAATACGTAGATAAAGATGCATTTAGTTACAAAGCAGTATTAGCAAAAGCATTGTCTGCGATAAAAAATAACTGTCAGGTTTGCCAACTGTTGCTGTCAATCTATTAGTAAAAAGAATACCTAAAAAAATAGCATAATCCAATTTTAAAATTGATAACTATTCATCGGTTTACAATAAAATGTAAAATAATTCGCTTAAATATTAAAGCAATAAAAACTACATCCATTAATGCACGAACGCATTCGTAGTATTCACAAAAAAATACGAAAAAAAAAAGACCATTATCAAACGATTCACGCTTAACCGCAATTTTTTATCTGTATTCACACGTTTCATAATAATGCGTCCAAAATAATAATAGGTAGTCGTGAATAAGACGGCATTGGCTGTATAATTTTTTATTTGTGCAAAAAAAAAAAGTTAATTTGGGCTATTCTGAATGGTTATTTCCTGTTTTATGTTGCCTACTGTAATTTTTGCGTCGGGCATTGCGTGAAGTGGTTTTTAAATATACTGTATTTAGCACTAAGTACTCGGTATAGAATTAAATACGTAATTTGATTGTTAAACTACTTATTTCTTATTTTTTAACATGGTCCCGTTTGACCCTAATAACACCTGATGGGAAACGCAGACAGGGTCTAAGGGCCGAAACACATAACCCCGTCGCGGCGCTACACCGCAACGCAACGCGCCACCGAGCGTTGCGTTGCGGCGTCGCGAAACAAAGCATTCTACTGCCGCACTGTAGGGCAACCATTTTCTTGTGATTTTTTAATGTCTGCCATGGATCGCAATAAACGTATTGCTCATTTTGTTATTAAAGTCTCAAGTACTATAATTATAGACACAATAGATAAACAATGGCACTGACGAACCGGTTCGTCGGTCGGGCCGCTAGCGGTTAAGAAGACATTACATCAATTTAAATAGACGACATAGAAGATACTGGATACATTCATGTAGACACGCTGGATTGTGTGGCGCGGTGCACACCGCAAAATTCTGCGTAGCGGCGGGCGGCACTGCCGATTTTGGCGGTGCGGCACAGTGGGCTGAAAATCGATCTTCATAGACATTGGGATCAACTTTGTAAAACTTTTATTTTTTTGGCAGAAATGGGTTTAGGTATCGTATATTTGTAATTGACACAACAATATAATCGTTCAGGGGTGATTCTATCATTACAGTTATAGCTAATATCGGTGTGTCAGGATTGCGAGCAAGGTAAACACAGTAAATAAAACCAACATAGACTCTCCACCACTGAGAGTACTTGTATTTGGGTTAATATTAGTAACATAAACTAGATCACAATATATTACTTTACACAATTATTACAAGATCATAAAATAAGGACAAGCTAGTCAGATATAAAAGGTCAGACTTCGTCAGCTGATCAACACGGAATGCTCCCCCTTCGTCCAATGACCACCGCCTTTATAACCTCGGGTGGGCCGATCCATATCGACGACTACCCTCTCTTGTCAACATTGCCCAGTGCTACCCGCTACCGATAACACGGCCCTCCTGCAAAACACACGTCCTCGTGTGTTGGTGGTTGGTGGTTGACGCACCATCAACCCCATCGTCAAGATTGTACATCAAGGCCTGACTTCAGTGACACCTCTGGACCTTAAACAGAAACAAATAATACAATACACATCTCGGCCACACCTGATCACTCATCTTTGACCTCGTCATGTTACTCATGTCTTTGACCAAAGTAAAATGAAGAGCATCCAAAGAATGTTTGAATCGATTAGAGCTTGTTATCCCATCGACGGCCAACAAGCTCATCACCCATGACTTAAACTAGTTGATATTCATTCAGTATCAACCTAGTTCTATATTCGTTCATAACTTCTCGTATCAACATCTTACAAACATCCACACATTAGATTTCCAACATTTTCACATTTTCATAAAATACTATCTCAGATGCCTATTAGACAGTTCTACTTTGGTTAAACATCAAATTTTAGTTAGTCAATAAATCATAATAGGTACATAAACACACAATCTCATCATACACAAATTCATAAAATCATTTAAATACATTTACAATATTTTTCAGGGCTAAATATCTCATTATAGTTTTTCACAAATTCATAATACACACTTAAAATATTTCTTGGTTAAATATTTCAACGATTCACAAAGCCATAATACATAAACACTTAAAATATTTCATTCGTAAAAATCTCATAATTATTCACAAAATCAGAACATAATATCTCAATAATTTACAAACTCATAGTACATTAACACTTAAAATATTCCATGATTATATATCTCAATTATTCACAATTCATTGTACCAGCATATAAACACTTCAAACTCATAGTACGTTAAACACTTAAAATATTTCAAGATTAAATATCTCATTATTCATAAACTCATAGTACATAACAACGATTAAAATAATTCACGATTCATTATCTCATTATTATTCACAAAATCCTACATTCTTAAATATCTCAATTCTTCACAAAATCAGAAAACAAACATCCTAAATGTTTCATGGTTAAATATCTCTAAATCTTTAATCATTATTCACAGTATCATAGTACATAATTATAACCACTTAAAATATTATCTCAATTATTCCCAAAATCATAATACTTAAGTATCAACCTTTAAAACTTTTCAGGATCAAAATAATATCTCAATTATTCACAAACTCATATTACAAAACTGACATGATGTTGTAAACATAATATTTCTATAATGCGCTAATAATACAACCTTTTTACAACAATACAATACATATTATACACTTCTTTAACGAAAATAAGTCAAATTATTTCTTATTTAAAAATGAATTTGACAAATTAATCTTTAACGGAAGCCGTCATAATAATTATCGTCAATAATAAATACAATTTCCTGTTTTCGTCTACAAAAATACATTTTAAACCATGTAATAATAACAAACTACTTTTTAATTTCAATAAACTATTTTGTACCATTCTACAACAAGAATTATAACAAAACGAATAAAAAACAAATATCAATATTTTCAAAACTTTTTCAAAACATTAATTCAAAACAGAATCTCATTTTCACTGCATTTTCATTTATCAATTAATAGCATCACCCGCCTTGGATTTAGCCAACTCATTTGGCATCACCCGCCTGGGATCCTGCTTTATCAACATGGCATCACCCGCCTTGGATCTAGCCATATCATGGCATATCCCGCCTTGGTTCCAGCCCTATAACAATTGCTTCGCCACGTTAGAGTTTCAGTTTTCCCCAGGCGAAGCCTTTGGCCAACCCCGGCTGGCCAAACCGGGCGGTGCCAAAGATCAACCCTGGTTGCATCTCACCACAAACTCTAATACGACTTGCAATGTATTTTCCTACACGAATAAATACAGATGCCGTATTTATTTTCCACGAATAAATACAGATACCATCATATTTATTTTATACTAATAAACACAGATATCATCTCATTTATTTTACACGGATAAATACAGATAACATCTCTTTTATTTTACATGAATAAGCAAAGATATCATTTAATATTTATTTTACACGAATAAATAACCTCTCATATTATATTTCCTTCATCAAAATTCCTTCACACATAATAAAATGGTTGTGACTCACCGGATTTATCACATTTTCTCATTCTCACACTTCTCACCATTGTAATATCAAGTTTTTGTCAGTCCGTCTATAGGGGATTTAACTTTTCAAAAATATTTACATGTGGGTATACAATCATAATGTGGACTGGTTTTTTCTTGTTCCACTTCTGATGTAATTGACACAACAATATAATCGTTCAGGGGTGATTCTATCATTACAGTTATAGCTAATATCGGTGTGTCAGGATTGCGAGCAAGGTAAACACAGTAAATAAAACCAACATAGACTCTCCACCACTGAGAGTACTTGTATTTGGGTTAATATTAGTAACATAAACTAGATCACAATATATTACTTTACACAATTATTACAAGATCATAAAATAAGGACAAGCTAGTCAGATATAAAAGGTCAGACTTCGTCAGCTGATCAACACGGAATGCTCCCCCTTCGTCCAATGACCACCGCCTTTATAACCTCGGGTGGGCCGATCCATATCGACGACTACCCTCTCTTGTCAACATTGCCCAGTGCTACCCGCTACCGATAACATATTGATCAATTTAATGCTATTTGAGTGTTTCAATAAACATTTTTCTTTACTATATAGCACTTGGTTGAAAAAAATGTATGGAACAATACGTAAAAAAGGATATATTTCGACTTTCGTACAAGTGCCCCTAATTTCCTTTGGCACGATTATACCCCTTATTTTTCTGCATTTTTTGACATATCACATAATGCGGGCACGCGTTAGATTTTGGGAGAAAAAAAATCAAATGTGTTTTTAGAATATAAAAAAGGTTTTAATCTGTTTATAATTGACATTAGGTACTTAATGGTTATAAATGAATTATATGAATAGAAATGTAATAGCTACCGGTTAAACATAACAATTTTTATGGAAATTAATTAATATTTTTGTAATTTAATAACGAGGATGGTTAAATAATGAGATCATGATCCATTGGCCATTATCTATCATAATGAGATCTAATGACCTATTACTGAGATAAATTAGATCTCATCAACTAACTACCCCCCTTCCTACGTAGTTTTTTCGAACCTTATGTATAAATCGTGTGCATTTAATCACTATTTTCAATTGACTTTGTTTTTTCAAAGGGTAATAACCTATTTTTCTGAAATGGAACGAGTGAATTTAGTTCATAATCTTGACTTGTGTGTTGTTTTAAAACACTCCGGCAAGCTGGGTAACTACCTTGCATTGCTGTTGTGTTTCAGTTCAATTTGAATCTTTCGGAAGAAGACAGCGATACTTTAAAGGAATTCTGTCGAAGATTCAGCCAAGCTGTCATAAAAAGATGGAAGAATGCCAAAGGATACACTGAAACATTTAAGAAACAATATGGAGACTGGTTGGCGTTAACAGTGGATTGGCCATCTTGTGTTGTTTCGCAACAAGCTGCAGAGGATGCCATTACAGAGTATCAAGCACCTTCAACCAGCCAATCTGTATCTGTTGGAACACTAACTAAGCGTTTAGGTCCTCGTAAACCATTTGTAGATTTGTGTACTAAACAGAAAAAAGGCAGGATTGAAGAACAGAATCAACAAGACAGTGACGAACTAGCTTACGCTACAGTAAGCAAGTTAAAGAAAGACGGCAAAGTAAATTTGGCTGAAGTCATTGATTATTTAATGAAACATCCTGAAGACGTAGCAACATTTTCTCAACTAATTAAAACTCAAAAGCACAAAAAATGTGCTTTTACTCCAGAGAAAGCGCTTGGATTGCTGCTATCACTTAAGCTGTCGAAGATTTACGGAGCTGATATCATCAAAAACTGTATTGTACCGATTGGAGTCTTCTTCCGAAAGATTCAAATTGAACTGAAACACAACACTTTCCAGCAATGCAAGGTAGTTACCCAGCTTGCCGGACTGCTTTAAAACAACACACAAGTCAAGATTATGAACTAAATTCACTCGTTCCATTTCAGAAAAATAGGTTATTACTCTTTGAAAAAACAAAGTCAATTGAAAATAGTGATTAAATGCACACGATTTATACATAAGGTTCGAAAAAACTACGTAGGAAGGGGGGTAGTTAGTTGATGAGATCTAATTTATCTCAGTAATAGGTCATTAGATCTCATTATGATAGATAATGGCCAATGGATCATGATCTCATTATTTAACCATCCTCGTTATTAAATTACAAAAATATTAATTAATTTCCATAAAAATTGTTATGTTTAACCGGTAGCTATTACATTTCTATTCATATAATTCATTTATAACCATTATGTACCTAATGTCAATTATAAACAGATTAAAACCTTTTTTATATTCTAAAAACACATTTGATTTTTTTTCTCCCAAAATCTAACGCGTGCCCGCATTATGTGATATGTCAAAAAATGCAGAAAAATAAGGGGTATAATCGTGCCAAAGGAAATTAGGGGCACTTGTACGAAAGTCGAAATATATCCTTTTTTACGTATTGTTCCATACATTTTTTTCAACCAAGTGCTATAAAGTAAAGAAAAACGTTTATTGAAACACTCAAATAGCATTAAATTGATCAATATACGATACCTAAACCCATTTCTGCCAAAAAAATAAAAGTTTTACAAAGTTGATCCCAATGTCTATGAAGATCGATTTTCAGCCCACTGTGCGCGGCGCCGCAACGCGGTTTTGTGTTTCGGCCCTAAAATGGAGCACACGAATCCAAGTAACAAAAATATAGAGAGACTCCCCTATACCCCTCTGGCCCTCACATACATAAAACGGAATACAGAAAACTGTTTACTTTAATGAGAAGGTAGCTAACCAGTCGGACCGCAACCTAAAATGATTTTAGAAATTAGCCTATTCTACTCTGTATTATTTTATTCTATTTTCGAGACCAAAATAACATACATATACTATCCTATTACATATGTAGGTACCGTGATTGTTGGGTTAAAGATCACATTGTGAATAATTAATGTTCGGTTACTAGGCCACCGAGAGAAGCACATTGACTCACATCTCAGCTTGTTTCTATACTCCAACAAACCGCTATAGCCACTCAATCATTTCTAGACAAAAAAAACTAAGACGCAGATTAGAAGCACAGTGACGCCATTGTGAACACCAGTGGCATTTCGACGCAACCTCATTACCCCAACCATAAACAAAACATTAACAATACATTTTTCTTAAAACGGAATGTAACCCCAATAATAGTTTGAAAAAGAACTACTTTCTCTATTCTATTTAAAAAGTTACGCTTAACGTTAAAAGCATTATTGAGGCCGACGAATAAAGAGTTCATACTTCATAACCATAGAGTAACGGTAAAGTATTTTCGATTTTAAATTTAGAATGGAAGAAAAACATACTTTGTCAACTGCTTGTCAAATCGCGCAAGTAGTAAGGGTTTACAAAATGGCCGATGGTCGAGATAGTTCAACATCCATATGGATGAAATATTAAGTGCTTTGATTGACGTTTAAAAACGTCATTGGTGCCGATTCTGTTATGCACAATTTAGGCTATTGTCATCTTTTTCACTCTCATAAAATAAGAAAGAAACATACGTAAATAAGAGCTGTCAAATTTAGTTGAACTAAAATTTTCATACTAGACGACATCTCAAAACGTGTCGACTAAAAACACGGTGGAGTTCAAAGCGTAAACTAGTTTGACATCTCTAACTTAGTTCTTATCTATCACCGTCCTTTTCATGCGCTGCTTGTTTAAACATAGCAATTCTCTAATGTTAGTTAAGTTGGTGAACAAGAGAATCAGCACTGTCATACTATACAGGACAATTAGTATAATACTGAGCGCATTGTACTTATTAGGCTGCAAATTCGGAACGGCGGCGCGTGCAGCGGAGCGTTCCAGCGTGTATTGTCGCGTGCAGCGTCGCGTTCAACGTGCACGCAACTAGTTTTCGCTAGAGCGTGCGTGCGAGCGGGGCGTCCAAGTGCGTTGACCAATCGGAGGCCGCCATCATTCACACACCCCACTTTTACTGGCCAATCTTGACACACTGAACAAAATATCACTTGTACACGCTTGTTAAAACGCCGAACACTGATCACGCCGCTTAACTACACGCTAAAAACGCTACTACGAATACACCAGAAGAGAAGTCCATACGTTCAGTAGTCAAGTGTGCACGCTCAAAACAACGCCCCGTTGCACGCGCCGCTGTTCTGAATTTGCGGCCTTAGAGTACGATATTCGAGTACTAGTAATGTTTATGTAGTCTCTCCAACTGCCTGATAAATCAATACCTATAGGTATTTGGCTTTAAGCCAACGAACTTACTAATGACACATGTGATGACATCATGAGTCATCAGTATCAACTCGTAGAAATCCCGTATCGATCACGTGCCTTCTCCATAAACCGTTACAGCGTAATCATAGTCATTATGTCAATATTTACATAATTTGTCATCATTGCCTTGCTTTACAGACTGTGTGACCCATACAGTCACTATCCTAACTAATAATCCCTTATAAGGCAAAAGGAATATATTTACCACCAACTTTTTTGGAAGATGTCGCAAAAACATCTTTGTTATATTTTTATTTTTAAACCTGGCAACATCACAATTTTTTACAATTTTCAACGATAGCAAAAAAAAAAACTAAAAAACAAAGTTTTTTTTTTTAGATTTTTTTAATATTTTGAAAAATTACCAAATTATTTGTTATTTACTGTTTCTTAAAACCTTACGCCCTATTAAGGGTTAAAAATGCGATTGCTTGTTACCTTTTCACGCCTAAACCACTGAACCGATCATCCTGAAATTTTGCATATACGTTGTCAGGTGTGCAGAAACGGACATAAGTACCTTTCATACCGAAAAAAATACTGTTCCCGAGGAGAACAAGAATAATGTTAATAGATGGCGCCACGTGTCTTTTAAAACATGATTAAATTATATTATTATAGATACTTTAGTAGTGTGTTAAGAATTGATTGCCAAATTCTAAAGGCAAAAGCTAGTATAGTATAAAGCAAAGTCACTTCCCGCTGTCTGTCTGTCCCTGTGTATGCGTATCTTTAAAACTACTCAACGGATTTTGATGCGGTTTTTTTTAATACATAGAGTGATTCAAGAGAAAAGTTTTAAGCTATAAAACGTACACGTGCGAAGCCGGGGCGGGTCGCTAGTGCAGTAATAAATAAATCACTACTAAAAAGTTTCCAAAAACGCTGTGTTCACATACAAGATGTAACCCAATTCGTGTAATTCTTTCAAATCACATGATCTACGTGACACGGATTGACACAGGATTTTAAAAGAATGAAAGAGAAAACAAAAAAAAACATGGGTGTTCTGTTTTTGAGTCATAGTCACTGCGCGGAGCGATATCGCGCTAGTCAGACCAGCTGTGTCGCCGTGATCATTAATTTATGCGTGGCAACGAAAGGATCAATGAACAAAAAAAAAAGTTTGCAATATTTTTATGGTTTTTATTTAAATGAAACCTTACACGGTGGTTCAGACACGATCAATAAAACAAATAAAGCAAGAAAAAAAAACGTTTTTTCTTTTTTTTAATCAAGCTATTTTCTTTGTGTGGTTAATCTATTTCAGTAATAGATCATGTGGTGTTAAGAAATTACACGAATTCGCTCACACTCTGTAGACAATCTCGTTTGAAATAAAAAGTAGGTCCACAAGACGTTAAACTAATTAAGTAGGTCACAGAACAAAGAGTTCACTTCATAAACAGTAAACATCGTAATAGAACACTATTGACCTGACGTTTGAACAATGCCTTTTATCTCATTCCACTGAACTTTAAATTCGATAACCTGTGAGAACTGCAAATATTTCTAATTTGATACGATATGCGATACTGGCTGTGTAAGTTTTTTCTTTTGTCTCTGGTATCGCGATTTAAAAATAAAGTGTTCGACATTCGATTGAGCAACGGATTTTGAAATGTATTGTTTATCTTCATAATTATGCTTAAAGTTCGGCTTTAATAATTTTATAATCTGTGGTATTTAATCGGAACTTGTTTTTAAATGTGAATAGTCCTCGTTTGCTAGATAAACATTAAGATTTCGTTGTATACGGTACGTACTTGACTCAATTTTTGATATTATCGTTATTTGAGTTTTCTTAGAACTCCAGAAGGGAAATAAATTATCAAGATATAGAAGGAACGTCAAAAACATACCGTTATCAACTCCATTTCTTTTGTACTTACAAACATTCATACATTTTAATAGAATATAATATTACGTCATAAAATACAAGGAACGCGATAGAAGACGGCATTCCAATTTTGAATATCAAAATATTCTTAATTCAAATCTGACGTTTGATTGATAATTTCCGCCATGTTTTATTACATTACATTTAGTATTCGAATGTTTTAATAATTACACAACATTTATACAAAGTAATATTTCGAATACCAATGTTATTTAAATACCTACATAACGTTTCAATTAATTAAATTAATATACTGGTAATTAATTAATATTAATTTAATAACTGTTTGCTGTATTGCTCGTTTTTTTCCTCCGTTACTTTGGTATTAAACGTTAATGAAATATCGCGGAGTTCGAGCCTTTAATAAATTGATATTTGCCTTGTAAAGATATTTAATATTCGAATATTAAATATACGGTTGAGTTTAACATAATTAATTAGTTAAGAAATTTTTCTCAATAAATGTCTGTATGTACCATTTCTTCAGAACCATTTTCCCGCTGAAATAGAAATATTTATTTGCCAGAAACATGGTACAGACTTAGTAAAGTACATAATAACATGGTAACATGCTCGAGAGTCTACGAGCTATTTTCTTTACAAAAACCTACATAATTAGGGCTTTCTCGCTAAATACATATAATTGGCGAGATTTTTTTAAATTACCGATGTTTTTTCTTCTTTCGGCGAGGTTTTTTTATTCCTTTTTAGTGGCTTTAATTCACTTTCCAGACAATTTTACCTACTTAACAAACATGTTACGTTAAACGAAAGCACTATTAAGATTTGAACCGAACACTACTACGACAACACGTAATTTCGTGGAGTTCCACCTGGGATCACCCACTCCACCCCTTCGCACAAACTCAACCCCCTTGACCGATGTCCATGCCGAAATGGGGTGACATTTTGCCGTCAGCTAGGTAGTAATTTTACCGAAACCGTCTGTGTATTTGACCGACTTCGAAATAGGAGGAGGTTTTCTATTTGGCTCGTCTTAAAGTCTGTATTATTATGGCTGTATCGTGAATCAGTGGAAGAAAAATAACTCAGACGTATCCAGCAAAGAAAGAAAGTAAAATAAAAAATAAATCTTTCTTTCTTAGCAGAATTCTTGTTTATTTTGTCACGCTTAGCGGGTTAAGGGTGGCTTGAGGAGTCAACCCTTAACGAGCATATATGCACATAAAATCAGAAAATCTACCAAGAAGTTAAGCAGGCGTGTACTTACGGAAGAATAATGAAAACACTTTTAACCATACAATATATATTTTATAATTATTACAAATTAATCTACAAGGCGTGGTTCTAGACGACACAAGGAGTCCAGGGTCTTCAGGTGTAGGTAGACTTAACTGGCGGCTGCCGAGGCGCGAGAGAGGATGAACTGCAGCATGCAGGTCCTTTTATAGGTTCACCCCGCCAGTCGCCAATACTACCAACATCACAATTTTTACTTTATATTAATAACAATATTTGGTATTAAAAAATAACAATGTCTATGGGCATTTAATGCCAGGACAATTTTGGTCAGAGTTTTTGTCCGGGAATATTATATTTATTAAATATTATTTTAAGTTGTCATAGGTTTCCTTTTTGTAGGAATTCCATGTCAAGTATTTGAAATGGGACAAGTTTAATCAGGTGCCGGAGCATTGATTCGTTAAAGTCCCTAACAATACTTGTATAATATCAAGAAGTACCTACCATGAGCAAAAACCGCCTTATTCCTTAGAAATAGTTGCTAAAATTACCAAAATCTAATATTATTTTTCTCTTATTTCCAGCTGATCCGTTGCCAGGCAAGCACGTACCGCTAGAGAGCTATGAGAGCGAGCTGGAGAGGGAACACGCGCTGCCCACGTCCGTCCCCAACGCTGACATACTCAAGACTAACAGCAACCCGACGTATCATAAGCCGAGGTAAGTTCTGTCATAGACAACATGCTTCTATAGAATATTTGAAAAAAGAACGGTCAATTTTTAGGTAGACATAAATAGAATTCCATCGATAAAACTACTGCTGAGCGCAATTTCTATATTGAAACAAATGCTACTTATGTTCTAAGGGTGCCTTTCCACCAGAGATGTGCTACGTAGCTATGCTGCGAGAAAGTAAAAGCTAAACTACGAAACTATGTGACCGTTTTCACTGATGCTAAGCTATGTAGCTGTGCGAGGAAGATGCGCATCTCGAGCTATGCGACGTGTCGACAATAGGAAAGGCACGGGGAGCGGGCATAGCTACACCACTCGCGACCATCCATAGCTCGTATCCATAGCACGCATCCGCATCACACATTCTTCCATATTGTGGTATCTGTGTAATAATTATAAGTAGCGGGTAGGCCGCAAATAAACAGTTGGTTCGTTGACTTGTTGTTTCCCTAGTGAGCTCCCGAAATTATCCTTTAAACACTACTGGCGACGAGGAAAACTGTGCAAAAATATCACTAATAGTTTGTGTATCAATAACCCTGATTGTCAAGTGATAATAAAATGCCGATCGGAAAGATTGAACAATTCGATTTATCGAACAAAAAATGGTTGGCATACATTCGACGCGTGGAACAATTTATAATGCTCAATGAAATCAAACCAGGATTACAAGTGGCCACATTAGTGACGTTAGTGGGCGAAGCCACTTATGATCTGATGTGTGATCTTTGTGCGCCGGACAATCCGGAGACCAAAAGTTTTCAGGAGCTAGTGAACATAGTTGGCGACCATCTCGAACCAAAGCGCTCTGAGATAGCTGAGCGGCATGTGTTTAGAATGAGACGTCAAAATAGCGGTGAAAGTCTGAGCGATTATTTGCAAGTCCTCAAACATCTGGCCAGTACGTGCAACTTTAAAAGTGGTCTCGAGGAAAACCTCCGAGACCAATTTGTGTCTGGTCTTGTGAGCGATGACATGAGATCGCGGCTGTTTGCCGAGCCGACACTGACGTACAAGAGGGCGGTGGAGTTGGCCTTCGCACTCGAAGCGGCTGACCGGCACGCTCAAGCGAGCGGTACGTGCAGCGGAGCAACGCCTGCGGCATCGACGAGTTCCGGAGCGACCGAGCCGATGCACCGGCTCGCGATGGGACGTGGAACGGCGCGCGCTGCAACCGGCAGCAGCGGCAGCAGCATCGAACGATCGCGCTCCTCCGCAGCGCCCGTGAACGTGACACAGCGCGCTCCGCAACAGTCTTGTTGGCGGTGCGGAAAGGGTCATCGAGCAATCGTGTGTCGTTTTAAAAATTACTCATGTGACGTTTGCGGGCAGAAAGGTCATCTCAAAGCGATGTGCAAACGAAATCCCCGTCAGGGCGAAGTGCGATCGTCGGGGGGAGGTCAAAATTATATTGATAATAGTGACAGTGATTCGGATTTAGATTTGTATAATCTAAATGTGTGTAATAATAGTGATAGGCCATACAATGTGTGCGTGAAAGTTAACGGTAAGGCGATAACGTTCGAGTTGGACACTGGCAGTAAGTTGTCTGCAATTAGTACTTGTTCATATGATGCACATTTTAAGGCATTACCGCTTATCTCTAAGGATGTTTGTTTACATTCTTATAACGGCACTCGGATTGAAGTGGTCGGTTATATTTTAGTTAATGTGGAGATCGGGACACACTCGGCGAGAAATTTAAAACTATTTGTTATTAAAAATGGTGGACCTCCTATAATGGGTAGGTATTGGTTGAGTAAATTAAATATTGACAACATTAAAATTACCGAAATGATGATGAGTTTATCAGATGACAAATTAGTCGATAGCTTGAAAAAGGAATTTCCCACCGTGTTTGCCCCGGGTCTTGGAACATGTACCAAGCAACTTTCATTAAGACTAGGCGACATGACTCCCGTTTTTATCAAAGCGAGATCATTACCGCTAGCATTACGTAAACCGGTTGAATTAGAGTTACAACGACTCGAGGCAGAGGGTACTATTCGTAAGGTGGAGTACTCAGATTACGGGACACCAATTGTACCAGTAATTAAGAAATCGGGTGAAATTCGTATCTGTGGCGATTATAAAGTGACAATTAATCCAAAGCTAATTCGCGACCCGTACCCTATGCCACGAATTGAAGAGTTGTTTGCCGCCTTAAGTGGCGGCGAACTGTATTCAAAAATCGACCTTACACACGCGTACCAACAACTATTTTTAGATGACAATTCACAGGCTTGCAGTGCGATAACGACACATATAGGCACCTTTGTTTACCTTCGTACTCCGTTCGGTTTGACGTGCATTCCAGAAAAATTCCAAAAATTTATGGAAGAGACACTAAGGGGATTGAAGGGCACTGCAGTGTTTTTGGATGACGTGGCGGTCACAGGTGCCACCAAGTCCGAACACGTTGCTAATCTAAGGGCTGTATTATCTCGGCTGCGTGAAGTCGGTTTGCGAATTAAACTTAAGAAGTGTAGTTTTATGAAAGAAAGCATTACATATTTAGGCTTTATTATTGATAGACAGGGTTTGCATCCAGACCAAAACAAAATTAAAGCAATTGTGGATGCACCCCCACCAGAAGATTTGACTCAGCTGCGATCATTTCTTGGTATGATAAATTATTATGCCAAGTTCATACCGCAGCTGAGTACTATATTACATCCGTTGCATAGTTTATTGCGTAAACAAAGTGTTTGGGTCTGGTCAGCAGATTGTGCAAAGGCTTTCCAAGAAATAAAAGCAGCTATTCTAAGTAGCAAGGTTTTGGTGCACTATAATCCTAAACTACCTTTAGTGTTAGCCGTTGATAGCAGTTCATATGGTATCGGCAGCGTGCTATCACATCGTTTTCCAAACGGCGACGAGCGCCCTATTTGTTTTGCGTCACGTACGTTAAATGCGGCTGAACGATCTTATAGTCAGCTAGATAAAGAGGCGCTCGCGATTATTGCTGGTGTGATCAAACACCACCAGTATATTTATGGTCGCCATTTTATAATAAAAACCGACCATAAGCCATTAACTTTTATTTTTGGCCCAAAATTTGGATTGCCGCAAACGGCAGCAAGTAGGCTGCAAAGATATGCCACCAGGTTGGCATCCTATGACTTTGAGATTGAGTTCGTCAAATCGAGCGAAAACTGCAATGTCGATGCACTGTCGCGACTGCCGCTGCCCTATGAACGTAAATATTGTGATGATCTGGGTTCGGTATCATATCTTAATTATGTCGAGGAATCGATTCCAATCAGTGCAAAAGAAGTGATTTCATGGACACAAAAAGACAGCGTTTTAAATAAAATTAAAAATTATCTTATCACAGGCTGGCCTTCAAAAATAACATCAGAGTTTGAAAAGCCCTATTTCAACCGAAAAGATAATTTAGTTTTGGATCGTGGTTGTATTCTGTATAATCACCGAGTAATTGTGCCGGAATCTTTGAGAAAACCAATTCTTGCCGAACTACATCAAGGACATTTAGGGGTAGTTAAGATGAAAAATATAGCAAGGAGTTACGTTTACTGGCCTACATTGGATGTCGAAATTGAAACTCTCGCGAAAGACTGTAGTGCATGTCGCCAGCAGCGTGATGCACCCCCACGTTCCTTACTACATCCGTGGGAGTTCCCAGCACGCCCCTGGCAAAGAGTGCATGTCGATTTCGGTGAATTTCAGGGTAAACATTATCTCGTTACTGTGGACGCTCACAGTAAGTGGATCGAGGTGCAGAAAATGTCGGGCACAAACGCCACGGCGACTATAGGTAAACTCAGGGAATTATTCGCTCGTTTTGGTCTTCCCTCACAGGTAGTGAGCGACGGTGGTCCACCTTTTAGTTCGGCAGAGATAGCATTTTTTTTAAAAAAAAACTTCATCACTCACACGATTACTAGTCCCTATAGACCGGCGGGTAACGGAGCGGCTGAGAACGCGGTGAAGTTAGTGAAGCGCGCCATGAAGAAGGCTGCGCACGAGAGGGTTGACGTTGATATGGCAGTCACAAATTTTTTATTCCAATATCGGAATTGTGAACACGGGACTACAGGCGTTGCGCCGGCTGAGGCAATGCTCGGCAGGCGGCTCCGTGGTAGGTTGGACGTGCTGCGTCCGAGTTCCGAGCACGCCAGCGAGGAAGCGGTGGCCCGCGCCGCATGCCATAGGCCGGGCACCGAACGTCACGCCTCGCTCGGCGACCAGGTGCTAGCGCGAGATTACCGTGCACGCGCGGACAAGTGGGCGCCGGCCGTGGTCACCGCGAGAGAGGCACCGCTCACATATCGAGTGCGTTGTGAAGACGGTAAAGAGTGGAAAAGACACATTGATCAATTGCTACCGGTTGGGAAGTCTCGTTCCACTTTACGGCATTCCGTGTTCACATCCGATGACTCAGATCACGTAAATATAGACGACAAATTTGAGGACGCGATCGGGGACAATAATACCGATAGCCAGGATAGGAAAACGGAATTTACGAAGTCTCCAAAAATTATTTTTAATGCACCACAAGTCACAAATCAAGAAGTTCAAATACCGAAACCAGGTCAGTTTTCTGATAGCAATGAGACTCCTGAGAAGTCAAGTGTGCGCTCAAAGCGCGCGTGTACTTTAATTAAAAAAAAGTATAAGTACTAATAGCTATTTATATCTACTTGTTAAACTACTATAAGTACAGATTGTTTTGCTAACTATGAATGATACCATGTGTGTTTTTAGTTCATTTATATGTTTATCTTTGTCTTGTATACACTACTACATATTATGTATAGACTAGTCGGTATTTGGCCCTAGTTTTGTTTATGTTTCACTCAGGTATATTGTTTTTTTTTTTGTATTAATTTATTAGTAACTTAAACCTGTAAAATGCACAAGTAGTCACGAAAACTATTATCCTTGTAACTATTTATTATTCCTATAAAACTATAAGCAGTTAATTTGCTGTGAGTATTGTATTCTTGCATAATTTACATAACAGTTGTTTTCACAACGATTAAAGTGAATAGAATAATTAGATCTATAGGTACTACGTTTTGTAATTCCAAATTAGTTTTTTTTTAGGAGGGGACGTGTGGTATCTGTGTAATAATTATAAGTAGCGGGTAGGCCGCAAATAAACAGTTGGTTCGTTGACTTGTTGTTTCCCTAGTGAGCTCCCGAAATTATCCTTTAAACACTACTCATATAAAAAACGTAGCTTAGTTGAATCAGTTTCCACCAGTGCTATGCTATGTGGACCAATGAATATGATTAGTGGATATCAAACGCATCCATAGCAACGTTGCATAGCACATCTCTGGTGGAAAAGCACCCTTAGGCCATAATATTAATTCGACACCATTACAGGGTCGGATTAGACATCACAGAAAGAGTTCTTATGCATTGCGTCTTATCCGAGTTCGAAAAAATACGGGTCGGAAGTAGTACACAACAGTTACTGTTTATATAAATAGTAGGTACTGTCCGCGAGGCCTAAGCTGAACTTTGCATTTGTGTGAGAATGTATGCAGACGCGTGCTTTGCTTGGTTTAAGGCGCTTCCCTCACCAAAAGAGGCGCCACTTCAGAAAAAAAACATTATTTCTGTCAACACACAACATATTGTGCGTACGTACACACGGCTACACATCAAGCTATTCATTTCCAGTTTACACTGACCTCTCATTGTAAAAAAAAAAGAAATCCTATACAATGCGAGATCAGCTTATACTGGAAATGTACAGCTTGATCTGTAGCCGTGTGTACAACATTTCAGTCAAGTGTTGTAGAAATTTTCGAACACCAAAAAACAACACTTGACATCCTAGGTTAGAAGTATTTAATGCTAAAAACGGCCGTTTTTTGTACTTATCGCTAAAACTTCGAATCCAGAAGCTCTAGTGTTGATGTTTGGTGTTTGAAAATTTCTACAACACTTGACTAAAATGTTGTACGTACGAAATTTCAATATGTTGTGTGTTGATAGAAATAATGCTTTTTTTCTGAAGTGGCGCCACGTTCGGTGGGGGAAGCGTCTTAAACCGGTTTATACTTTTTGGCAATCGATTCTATGTGCACTCACACAAATGCAAAGCTCAGCTTACGCCTCGCCAGTTGTACTGCAGCTTATTCAGATCGTATTTACTCGGATTCGGATTGAACGCAGTTTTATATTTTACTTATACATATAAAAGAAAAAGCTGACTGACTGACTGACTGATCTATCAACGCACAGCCTAAACCGCTGGGGTTAGAAAGTTGAAATTTTGACAGTAGGTTCCTTTTGTAACGTAGGCATCCACAAAGAAGGGATTTTTCGAAATTCAACCCCTAAGGCAGTTAAATAGGGGATGAAAGTTTGTATGGAAAATAGTCACTTAACGGGTTCAAAATTTCACGCAAGCGAAGCTGCGGGCGAAAGCTAGTCTGTAACTAAAAGAAGATGCAATTTTGCGAAAAAATCGGTACCTAAGAAAGTGTTGCCTTTTTCAACGTTATTGTGATAAGGTGATGGTCATTTTGAAGTCAAGACCACGAGCTAGTGAAGCCAATAAGTACCATAATACATGATGAACTGATCATATCTTCTATAAAAATTACTTTTCCCTACACATAAACACTTTTCTTCGAAACTATAACTATAACCGTAACCACGGACACGCGGTCAAATAAAATAAAGTTAATTCCACAATTACAGTAATTAAAATACTTGACATATAAAAACAGGTAAATAACGATAAAAAAAAAACATTATCGTAAAATTCAAAACGGGATCGCCACTAATCGCAATTTTACGCGACGCGTAAAACGGCCAATTCTTTACGCGGAGCGCGTAAAAAGGTAGATTTCTCACGCACCGTTTAGTTCATTCAAATCGTAAAATTGGCATAACCTAGCAGTATCATTTACAAACGATTAGTTTTATATAGGGTTGGCAATGATTAAAAACGTTTTTATTAAAAGCTTTGTACAGACGCCTGCACATAAAGTTAGGGAATACTACGAGTATTTGAAGTCGCTGCACTCCTAATCATCTAATTTAGTCTTCGTCATAATTGCATTTAGATTTTCATTACGTTTTGTATTTGATATTTATTGTAATATCTATATTTTTTTTTGTTATTTTTTATTTTATAAAGTCGTAGTATATTCAGATCAAAATTGCC
Source organism: Amphipyra tragopoginis (assembly GCA_905220435.1). Lineage (NCBI taxonomy): Eukaryota > Metazoa > Arthropoda > Insecta > Lepidoptera > Noctuidae > Amphipyra > Amphipyra tragopoginis. The sequence goes on from HG992017.1 coordinate 6,178,804, forward strand.
AACTCATTTTTATTTTATTTTTTGCTGTACCTGTTTCGATGCTTTTCTTTTCAACCCAAAGGTTGACTGGTAGAGAATGCCTTATGGCATTAAGTCCGCCTTACCAGCATTCCAGAAAAAATGCACATGAGTAAACCGTAAATAATCATAAATATGAATGTGTCTCACGAAAGTTATACTACAAAAATCTTAACGTTACTAAAAATACGTATAATATTTTTAGTTTTTGTAGATTTTTTCAAAAAGCGCTAAAGCAATTTCGATGAAATTTATATGGGACCACCTCTGAAGTATGGCCTATCAAACAAAAAAAGAAAAATCAAAATCCATTCATAATTGGCGGAGATATAGCGTAACAAACAAACACACAAAAGAAACATTCAGAAGAATTGAGAACCTCCTTCTTTTTGAAGTCGGTTAAAAAATACAACGCAATACAAAAACAGAATCAAAAGGAAAAATAAGTAAACGAAGGAATGTTAAATAAATGAATAAAACAAAGATAAATATTGATTTTACTCCGCGTTTCTGTTTAAACACAAAGATATGGAAAGAATGAAGCCAAATTAACTTATTTTTATAGCTGTGCCGACTTTTTCACGAATCTACCATCTAATTTTTGTCACGACAAAAGAATATTCACAATCCTAACCGACATCACAAAAAAAACCCAGTGTACAGGGTATTTCAAAAGTCCTGACAAAAAGCCTGACATTTCAATAAAAGTCCGGACATTTTAGTCACAAAATGCAAACATACGAAGATTTATTTTTTGATCTCGTTAAGTTGATTGTTAAAAAAGATTTATATTTTGTTTTTAGATGAATGAGAAGTTAATAAAGATTAAAAAGTTATTTGATACTACATATAAGTAAGTTTCATTACTCGTTTTCCATCTAAGCCAATAAATCCGGACAAATTAAAGACCCGGACAAAGTCCGGACAAAAGTCTAGAAGGCCGGACATGTCCGGACAAATCCGGACGGATGGTAACCCTACCCCCATGTATGTTCAGCGTTTTTTTGTAGTTTTCGAGTTATGATTTCTTTTCATGTTTAAACCAAACTCTGACTTTAATAACATTTTTGATCATAACATAGCATCATGCCTGTAGTCGCTGAAGAGTTGGGCTGTTATATATAGAACTGCACCCTCATTTCGCCGTTATACAGGCTGGGTCAAAAATCGTGGATCAAACGAAACGGGGCGATAGTTGGGGTTATTTGCAGTGAAAAATATCTCTGTGGCAGAGCCCTAACTTGATCTCCTTAAAAGTTATGACAATTTGAGTGTTTTTAAGAAAATATCAAAATCAAAAGGGCTATGCAACTTTTGCCATACATAGCTGGCATGTTTTTTTTTTTCTTTTCGCCAGAATTGAAACCTAGGCCATATGTTAGAGGACTGTATGACAAATCAATAGCAAAAAGAGCTAGGTCTACTAACCGTAACAAAACCAAGTTAGAGAGTGTTTAGTAGATTGCTATTGATTTTTATCAGGCGTTATTTTTCTTAAATAAAAATACTCCGTGTGTGATATTTTAAGTTTCCCATTGTTAAATACTACCTACTCGGCAACTCTAATGAGTCATTCCGCGTCCCCCGCTTCCACATTATTATCTTAAATATTCTTTCTAGATCTTCTTGATAGAAGGGCTTAATGATGGCGTAGCAGCAATAAAAGGACATTACTGTTCCTGTATTTCTGGGAAGAGAACACATGGTTGTTGTAGCCACGTCATGTCTGTATTATGGTATATGGCGTGGGGTAGACATCAACAAAACTTAGGTCCTCCAGCTCAATTTCTGGATTTCATAATAAGACATGATGTGGAAAGAGAGACGAGTACTGATTACGATTAATTAACTTTATCTATAAGAATTTAGTAGCATGTAATTGTTCTATGATAAGGTAAGGCAAAGATTTTTGTAAAACTAGAAGTATCTACTAATTATTTAATAAATAGTTTTGGTTTCGGTTTTTATGGTTGTATAATTTCTTTTTTGTGACTGCCTCGTTGGTCTAGCGGTCGCAAGCGCGACTGCTGAGCGAGAGGTCTTGGGTTCGATCCCCAGGTCGGGTAAAGTGTTATTGCGTTTTTCCGTGTGGAATTTCTCAGTAGCAGCTTGGAGTCTGGATTTGTGCCCGGTTGATGACAATAGGCTCGCCCCCTATTACATGGGACTTAAACATAACGGCGAAACGTGGGTGTACTAAGTATACACCTCTGCCAACCCTTCTGGGAAGAAGGCGTGAAGTTATGTTTATGTAATTTCTTTTTTGTAAGAATATTCCATAGTACAATTTAGAAAAGTAACCCAGAAGACCTATCCTATAGTGGATACGCGTTAAATAGTGTTGCAATAGCGATCATCGACTCCTGTCAATCATGACCGTGATTGGGTTAGCGATACTTACTTATTGCGTGCAACGTTAAAAATTGCCATCGTAACACTAAGGGCGAGGCCCCACTAGTGCGTTGCGTTGCGTTGCGACGTCGCAACGCAACGGAGCAGTGTGGCTTCACTGTTACGTATACCCACTAACGCGTATCGATTCGATACGTTTATCAGTTTTTTTACTAGTTTTAGTGATAAAAAAACTGCCAGTGCGAAAAAAATGTAACAGCTACAATCAACTTAATCTATTTTATCAAAGGAAACCTCAAAATATCACGTATGATTGTATTTTCATTTAATTATAATATAAGAAAAATTGGTAACGCGGGTAACGCCTGACAAAAAAATACTAGCAATACTTCTCTGGTTATCTTCGTTCGGTTACGGTTGATAGACCTGGTTCTTTTTGCTATTGATTTCTCGTATTGTCCTCTAACATATAACCTAGGTTTCATTTCTGGCGAAAGGAAAAAAGTAAAACATGCCAATAGTTTGCATTGGCCTTTGTAATTTAAAATAATTATAAATTAAAATTAGACAGTCACAACCCTAGTTTTATCGACATTATCTCTCACAAAATATATTAATGAGTTATTTTCTCGTATAACCAGTTCTATAACTTTATTAAGATCGTCAATTCTCATTTCCCATGATTTTATTAATTCGACAACATAAAACTACGGTTTATAATCTTAGTTTTTACAACTTTATTTTTTACCTTATCTGGTGATTAAAGAAAACATTCGATTAACAAGTAATTATAGATATATACTGGTTACTATTAATATGCAATTAGCTAGGTTACTATCGTACATATTAATTTTTGCATTCAGACTTTTTCCTTCCTGTTCTTTGTTGCAATTGTCTGCTTTGCCTTGAACCAAAGACTTCCTATTAATAAAATATTAGCCAGTAACTGTCCCACTTTTGGGCAAACTCCTCTTTTCATGAAGAGAAGGAACGAGCTTTGAACTTAACTCGCTAATAAACGTCCAAATGAGGTTTTTACTTACAGCGGGGTAAATAAACTGCCATTTACTCGCTACTTGTGATTGTGTAAATCACGCTTAAGAGCGGCAACAAAACTGCACGGTACCTAGACCTAATTCTACTAACAGAACTGTTAACCAATCGCAACCTAACTGAAGCCAAACCGTTCAACCGTTCAAAACCAACCGTTTTGACAATAGAAACCATCTAGTGTTAGTAGTTTACAAATTATTTATACAGATGGATACTACCTAATGTTCAACAAATTACATTATTATCTTATTAAAATGCTTTACCGAAATAAAAAAGTGAATAGTCTGTTCAATTATCTTTATAGACGAATTATAAAGAAGGTATAATTTAACTTAAAAGACATTATGTCTCTAAATGTACTTTTTACTGCGAAACTTCGGAAATTTACCTCAATTCAAACATTTTTTAATCTCACAAAATACTAAGAGATTGGTCCATTTAATTTTAGGGAAATTTTATTTCTGTAGGCCTTGAATTCAGGTAATATATTGAGGTACTAAATTACATCGACAACACCAAGAATATACCTAGAATAAGGACGTGTTTTGACACAGCCACTTTTGCAAGCGACACAGTCGCAAAATTGTCGTAAAGATTACTTTAATTATTTAAAAAAAACTGATTTTTTTGTTCCTTACAGCGGTTACGCACTGCATCCGATCCGGATCCGTGAAAATAATAATTTAAAAAACTCGGACCTAATTCTGAATTGCTTTTCGCACTGCATCCGATCTATATTCGTGAAAATACGGATCTAAAATCTAAAAATCTCGGACCGAATTCGGATATTGCTTACGCACTAATCCGATCTCTGATCCAAATCCAAGCAATTCAGGGGCCATCTTTGGCATATGTCCGATATGAATTCGAGGTAATGCGAAAGCGTTCATACAAACAGTACTATACTACGGCTACTTCTGTCCGTCAATATTTCTTCCGAATTGGAGACACACGGATGACGGAGAGAAATCGGATGACAGAAGTCAGATCTAGTGCGTAAACTATCATAAAAATAGTTCTATGACTACTTCGGAACGTGTTTTCACGGATTCGGATCGGATGCAGTGCGTAACCGCTCTTAGCTGAACATGAGGCCCATCTCTACGATCTCTACGATCGCGACATGAAATAATGAACCCTATTTTAATTAATTAATTGTGTGTTAGATGACCGCAATATAACGTTATAAGAACACAGGCATAAATTATATTGGCTTTAGGTCTACAGGCAAACGGCCTATTTAGAGGCCTGTGCCTAGCTGAGGACTAGAAAGAAAAAAGAAAAAAAATGCGCCCTGTGGTGACATAACCACCAAAAATTAACAAAAAGTTACAAAAAAAACTAAAATACCAAAATAAAAAATGGGAAATATGCGTCTTTAGCACAAATTAGAAGAAATAATTTTTATTTAACATCGTGATATCAACCCCAATTTGCCTATACCGACTCATAGAAAGAAGGGCGTTATTTTTAACCCCCATGGCGCCGTAAAACAATACCAAAATTTAATTTCACCAACAACAGAAAACCATGAGTGCTATTGACAGAAAAGTTATCCCCTCTAGAATTTTCTTTCATTGTACACCGATCAATCAACTCCATCGATCGAAAGTTCCCTGAACGAAAGTTTGAACAGCGTTTCTCAAAGTTTACTTGGCCCCCTTGTAGAAATCATGTCTAGATTGTGGGGTGATGCATCGGTTATAGTTTTTCCCTGGTGGAAGCTTTAATCTTAAAAGGAGTTGCTTTTGAAGTGAAGTTTATTGTATGCGCTTTAAGATTCTTTTATTTTGTTTATTCTTTTATATTAATAAAATAGGTCAAGAGAATGAGTACATTAGAGTCCTGCCTTGTGCTATAACAAAAATGATCCAAGTGATTCGGTTTGTCACTGTGGCAATCTGTCAGGTTATTCAAAAGATTAAGATAAGATTAACAAAACGTCTGGTGCAGTGCAAATTGCCGCACGGAATTAATACTTGTAGCATACAGATAGTCACGGTCTGGGTGTTTGTGGGGCGAATATTCGAACTTCCTTAAAAAAAAATAACAAATCATTGTTCACCTTCGATGTTAACATTAATATTAGTTTCAGATTGTTTTTATTCTTGTCTTATTACTTGACGGCAGTGGTATAGTTTGATTTTTCATTATTATATTTGAAGTTTGAAACATCTGCATTTAGAACTTTGGGATGATGATAGTGACGTTCTTATTTTTTACAAACATTTTTCGAATAATCACCCGGACGTGAAGATTTGTGCCCGTAAATGCAACCACGATCTATGAGAAATATTAGAGGGAGGCAGTGATTTAAAAAAAATATTGAAACGGTATTTTTATGACGATTTAAATTAAACAATCTTGATCCATATAAAATCTCTTTTCTTAACCACTGTTGTTACTGAAATCCAACTTATATGTCTATTCTAAATCAAAATTTATATTTCTGGTCATATTCTATTTATTTACTCCAGTTAAAGATAAGTTTATTTCTTCCGCTAAACATGCTTTCGTTTGATCACTACTATTCAAAAAATGCTCTTTCTCTATTCTCGTCCAATTTATACTTTTTATTTTACTCGTAGATAAAAAATATTAAACATAATATTAATTTGAGCTCAGCTGATGCAATCTTGGAAACCATTTCTTCTAACAGTAAAGAGAGTACTCAACAAATTAATATCCCACCTGCCCAGACTTAGTAATTATATATTATTAGCTCTTGAGACTACAAGTTTCATAGAAAACCCTCATAGCTAATGTAATGTGCGTTAATGTAACTCTAGTTTGTTTTTATATTGAATAAAGAAAATCTTCATTGGCTTAGTGGTTGCAAGCGCGAGCAAATCAGCCTACATGGGTAGATTTTTATGTTAGAAAATTTCAGTTCGATTTAGCTAGCTAGTTAGCAGGTTATGTGCAGGGGGGTGCATGAAAAGAGCCTCCACGTGTGACGATACTTCGGTACGTCCGGCGCAACCTGGGCAGTCAGCCTCGCTACCATCCTTGCTGACTAGCTAATCTTTTCACCACAGCACGAGCTATTCTTGTATAGCTCGTGCCAACACGATAGAAAAGAAAAAGCAGGTTATGTGTTTTATGCTGGTGTTTACCAACGTGTCTGATTTAACTGCCGTTTACTTGAAAAAACCGGCCAAGTGCGAGTCGAACTCTCACACGAAGGGTTCCGTACCATCTATAAAAATGGCAAAAAAAATCACGTTTGTTGTATGGTAGCCCCCTTAAATATTGATTTTATTCAGTTTTTTAGTATGTTTTGTTAAAGCGGCAACAAAAATACATCATCTGTGAAAATTTCAACTGTCTAACCATCACGGTTCATGAGATACAGCCTGGTGACAGACGGACGGACAGACAGCGGCAAAAAAATCACGTTTGTTGTATGGGAGCCCCCTTAAATATTTATTTTGTTCTGTTTTTTAGTATTTGTTGTTATAGCGGCAACAGAATTACATCATCTGTGAAAATTTCAACTGTCTAACTATCACGGTTCATGAGATACAGCCTGGTGACAGACGGACGGACGGACAGCGGCAAAAAAATCACGTTTGTTGTATGGGAGCCCCCTTAAATATTTATTTAATTCTGTTTTTTAGTATTTTTTGTTATAGCGGCAACAGAAATACATCATCTGTGAAAATTTCAACTGTCTAACTATCACGGTTCATGAGATACAGCCTGGTGACAGACGGACGGACGGACAGCGGAGTCTTAGTAATAGGGTCCCGTTTTACCATTTGGGTACGGAACCCTAAAAATACGAATTTTAAGTAAATGGTTATTTAGCTAGAGAATTAATGTTGGTTTATTGCAACTTTGCCCGATAATTAGCGAGGCGCTCGTCTCGCGTATGTAATCCGTGGGTTTCTATGAGGTTTTTTATTTACTCTTACTTTTGGGATTCATAGGCATATTTTTCTTTTGTGCAGCACCCCCGGAGGGTCACAATAAAGTTTGAGAACCGCTGTTTCAATACTAAAAGCATCATTGAACTTGTTCATTATTGTTAAGTTCTACATTTGAATAAAAACAAAGTTTTGAAGAAACTTAGCGCATTCAGACTTTACTTGGCCAAGTTCTGTTTTGTATAGAATTGATTTGATGGCATATTAATAAGTCTATGTATAATTACGAGGGTAATTTTAATTCTGAATCATGTAATACTGTAAATATCATTTAAATCGGTCTACAGTTACAAATGATACTCACTCGTTTTTCTATTCGACAATTTTTTCTTCGTATTGTAATCAATAAGGGTAAGGCCAGTATTTATCCTGTTCCACTTGTAAGCTAAGGCTGGAACCAGACGAGCGTAATTTACACGGCGTGAGTCGCGTAATTTACTGGCATCATTTTAAAGGACTGATGTTGCGTCGTAATGTGGCACGGATCGCAATATTTTATGAAATCGAACGTAATCTAAATTACGCAACTCACTTTGCGAGGCACAAATTACGAGATTCTTTGGGTGGCGCAAATTACGAGACTCTGCGTGGCGCAAATTACGTGACTATTTGCGTGGCCCAAATTACGTGACTATTTGCGTGGCGCAAATTACGCGACTCAATTTGCGACGCGCATTACGCGATTTATTTAACGTGGCATAAATTACGCTCGTCTGGCCTCAGTCTGTACCTTTTTTTATTTTTGTGAGTCTTCTACATCATCAGTTATCAAATGTTTTTATTTGCGAAGTATTTTCTATTAAATGCTAATTGCTTTACCTCCTTCTACGCCACATCTATCATTTCCTAAATTCCTGGGAATATCCTCTTGGATACCCTACACCCCAGCGAAGGCCAGGTTATTCCGGACTGTTACCGAATATAACCACCACGATGTTCTTCCGAAGGCCTGGATCGCGGGATTCGCTCGTGCATTCACCGCAATCCCAACAGGGGGTTACCATGATCTGTTAGAGCAGGAATGTTTTAGTATTATTCCGAGAGTGGGAAAGTGACAGCGCTAGACAGCTCTCTAGCGCCATCTCTTACCCACTCTCGGAATAATATTAAAACATTCCTTCTCTAACAGATCATGGTAACCCCTGTACCCCAAGTGTGAGGTTTTTTACGTTACTACTCGTACTGTAGTTGCGTCACGCCAAAAATGTCAAACAGATTTTTAGTCACGCTATTTGCCGCTAGAGGCGCTGCCTAAATTTTCATACATTTTTGGCGTGACGCAACTACAGTAGTAACGTAAAGAAACTCACACTTGGGATACTGTTCTTGGTCCGCAATCCAGATTCATCCCGCTCCTAATTTAGTCTCTCAATCCTTCTCCGAATAAGATTCATTACTGAAATTAAATGATTATAATTATTTCACTATAAGACTCCTTTTAAAATATTACCAAGCGCTAATACCCGTATTTATTCAAGGCATCTTCTACCCGAAGGATTTGATAACTACCCTCAATCCACAGATTAAAGATAACTTTACTAATTTATGCCACAGTAATTAAACAGCTAAAGTACTGACTAGAATGTAAATTTAAGTTAACTATGACCTTTTGGTTTAAGTTAAGTTATTGTGTACCTTTCGTTGGTATTCTTCAAGTTTAATAAAATACGTGACAATAAAAGTTTTACAAGAATTAAGGTTGGGTCACGAAAATGGCGGGCGCGCTTCTGTCGTACAAATCAGAATATACGTTGAGTTAGATTAACACCACCTTTCTAGACCGCTAGAGGTAAAAAAAAAAAACTTTGATAGTGAAACATTCATTTTGCTTTATACTTAATCTGTTCAACTAAATATGAGACCTGGCATAGTGATCATTTTGTAATTTGTAGCCGTAAGACTCGATAAAACGTAAACGACATTATCAAAAACCATAAAATAGCTATATTTGTTTTTATTTGTTTCGTTTAAATATTTGATATTCTTTGTATGGTAAAGTTTTGTAGAGAAACGTCAGGACTCACTTTACGTTGAAAAGGGTTTAGGAATCTAATAAAAATACTTATTTTTAGAAAAAATTAAGAACATGTGAGGTTTTTTAAAAAAATCGGTATCTTTAATAGATTCTTAGCCAAATGAATACAGAAATTTTTCACAGTCACGAACTTTTGTACAAAATTGTAATGGCTTGGACGACATACTTAATTCTTATAAAATTACCTTGAATAACGTCATCTTTTCCTATTCGGTCGATCGTAAACTAAGTTAGTGTTTTGCACTCGATCGAACTAATAACTTGGATAGTAAAATAAGTTTATAGGCGTATAACGGTACGATGGGAACTAATAGACCAATTTTAGATCTTTTATTCATGTAGGTATTGATGTTCGGAAGTTTAAGGCTTCCTTGTAATGTATTCTGAATTTAAGAAGTTTTGCAAGTGGTTTAATACCTTATGATACCTGGCGTTATGAAAATTTAAACCAAAAACTTTATTTTTTATATTCGTGTTTTTTCGTAACCATAAAAGAAAGCAACCTAGCCAATTAGTAAGTTTAAATAAAAGAAGTAAGTACCTAGCATTGTGAATGCCGCACAGGCTTAGTTTTTGACTGATTTTTAGCTGTATTTTGATCACTTTAGCCATACGTTGCTATCACTTCATCATCATCATCATCATAGTATAATCATCATAGTATAAAACAAAGTTGCTTCCCGCTGTCTGTCTGTCCCTGTCTGGACTGATTGTTGTCTCTTACATTATCATAATATGTATAAAACTGTAAAAAACTCAATCAAAAACAATAAAGTCTACATTACTTTAGGTACAGACGCTAGCACAAAGCCATTACAATCTGTCAAATTTCTTTAATAGATTTTCATCTTTATCGCAAAGTCATTAGGTTCAAGGTTGATTGGGAAAATTTGACAGTTTCGGGTAGCTTGATGTGCTGGGTCTGTCCAAAGACATGTTTCGTCGTAAAAAAAACCTAAGTGTAAAATATGTATATTCTACCCGCTCTCGCTCTCCGCTGTTTTCGAAGCCCAAAATTACGACTTATAAAGTCTCGTTAGTGCGATTATGCAAATCTTCGAGAGTTACAAAGGACACGACTCACGACTAATCGTGTTCATAATCAGTTTAGTGATTTCAAGTTGCGAATAATCGCAATGTAAGCAGTGGCTTTATCGCATAGCAAGGAGGTTTTACGATGGTTCGTTAGTGATGTTTTTTTTCGTGAATATTGATTAGTGATTGTGATTTGATTTTGAGCTCGTGGCTAAATAATTACAGCCGCATAGACCGATCTTCCGGGTTAAGCCACGCTTGCCGAGGTTGGTCTGTGGATGGGTGACCATTTACCATAGCGAGTTTCCTCCGTGCCTCGGAAAGCACGTAAAGCCGTTGGTCCCGGCTGTCATTTGTAGATCTTTGACAGTCGTTACTGTTGGTCAGAAGCCAGAAAGTCTGACAATCAGTCTTACCAAGAGTATCGTATTGCCCAGTTACTGGGTTGTGGGGGTCTGATAGGCAGTCGCTCCATGTAAAATACTGATATTCAGCTGCATCCGGTTCGACTGGAAGCCGACCCCAACATAGTTGGGAAAAGGCTAGGCAGATGATGATAAGGTTGAGCTATACGATGACTGATCCATGAATACCATCAGTTGGGACCGGTCAACTTAAACCTGCTATGGCTCTTTCCTTAAAGGGCCATTCAAGACACTCGCATAGTTTTATACCACAATGTCTGGGCTTTAAAAGAGACCAAACTCTGAGTTTGTTTCGGCTTTTCTTCTCAGAGCTAGTCAGATAAGAAATGCCGGCACCACCTAGGCTTAAAAAAAACATTACATTGACTTGTGAAAGTGTATGTTGTAACAGATTTAATTAAATATTTATCATTTACTAGCTACCCACCCCGGCGTCGTTCGGGTACGTTTTATAGCTTAAAACCTTCCTTTTGAATTATTGAAAAAAAATCGCATCAAAATCCGTTGCGTAGTTTTAAAGATCTAAGCAGACATAGGGACAGACAGACAGCGGGAAGCGACTTTGCTTTTTAATTTGTAGTGATTATAAACGCTCTTTGAAATAAAATATGTACTAGCTGTTGCCAGCAGTTTCACTCACATGCTAAGGAAAGTACTTCATGTACCTGATTCAAAAGTATCACATATGTATGGACGTAGTCTATCAGTTTGCCAAATGAGCGTTTCATTCAAATCTGTTCAGCCGTTTATGCGTGATTAAGTATCAAATAGCCATCTTCTTAAACATTCATCATCATTCATCACAAGACGTCCACTACTGGACATGGCTTCCCACAAGAATCGCCACATCGACCGGCCCTGTGCTTCTCGCATCCAGCGGATTCCCGCGATCTTGACCAGTACCCCAAGTGTGAGTTTTTTTACGTTACTACTGTAGTTGCGTCACGCCAAAAATGTATGAAAATTTAGGCAGAGCCTCTAGCGGCGAATAGCGTAACTAAAAATGTGTTTGACATTTTTGGCGTAAAGCAACTACAGTAGTGGCGTTAAAAACTCACACTTGGGGTACTGGTCATCGGTCCACCTTGTAGAGGGCCTACCCACCACTCCAATGCGACTCCTGGGGGGTTACCATGATCTGTTACAGCAGGATTGTTTTAAAATTATCACGAGAGTGGGTAAGAGATGGCGCTAGAGAGCTGTCTAGCGCTATATTAAAACAATCCTGCTGTAACAGATCATGGTAACCCCCCAGAACCTTTCGGACCCGTCGGCCATCCGTTCTGCGAGCAATGTGCCCCGCCCACTGCCACTTGAGTTTGGCAATTCTTCGAGCTATGTCGGTTATCTTGGTTCTCCTGCGGATCTCAAACATTTATACTATTAGTAGGATGCTTCCATATGAGTCCCGTAAACGTCCATTAGTAAACATGACTCTCTCAATGACCGGTTAATGACAATAGACGGTCATAATGCCAAAATAAATACTGTTAGCAGACGGATCAGTGACCGCAGTTATAAATAGGAGACAGAATGACGTTACTGCCCATCCTCTTACGACAATCCCTTATTTCCCGAACAACCGATTAAAATCAAAATATATTGACATTTTCAATAACTCATCGAAAGTCCCTTCAAAGCTAATTCCGACCAAAAAACAAATAATATGTTTGCGTCGGAATTAAACGCGGATTCGTCTGTTTTAGGCCTTATTTTAAATGCGGGACTAAGCATGATTGAAGAATTAATACCTCCTGTCAAAACGTATAAATCCGATACGCGATACGGTTTAAGTTATAAGGAGAGCGGTTTTGAGGATTGCGTTTATTTTTACACTATAAAAGTTACTTTAATCACAACCGCCCAAGTGTACCGAAAACGGTACGGCCGCCATTGTTTATCTATTGTATCTATAATTACAGTACTACACAGGTTAAGGGAGAATAGGGTATTTGACTGAAAAAATCTAATTAGTCCGTCAGTTAGATTATCAAAAAATATTTGACCCGTATTTTTTTTTTGTTACGCAAACCAAAATTTACGAAGATACGACACTTATAAAATTGACGTCATAAGCAAGTACAATTTTTACTTGCTTCTGACGTCACAAGCCCGCACTCTCGAGTTTTGATGCGTTTTATCTTTCCAAATATTCATAGCTTTAACAAAAGAATAAGTACGTGCCCATTATTTTTCAAAAACTCTAAGTGGCGGACTAATTAGATTTGCAATTTAATGATGCTGTCAACATGCCTATTCACTCCCTAAGCACGAAGTCCGTGTTTTCGGCGTTAGTTACGAGCGTTTCCTACTCTATCACCTACGGACATACGATTATTTCGGGGCCCGAACTAAGAATGAATCAACAACACGATTTGACAGTTGTCCAATGTCCCTACTACAGATGTGTTTTTGCCCGTCCGAAAAGTTGAACTTGACACTTGTTTTGTTCACTCCTACGTTTCGGCAACTAACTTCGTTGATGGACGTAGGGAGCAGGCCCCCAGATGCGGCTGAATACCAGTATTTTACAAGGAGCGACAGCCATCAGACCTCCGCAACCCAGTTACTGGGCAAAAAATAGCGGCTTGTATCATTAAAAATGCTCATATAATCATAATATAACATGTCAACCAGTATGAATCGTAAGAGTTAATGGAAAACAGAATATTATAATGCCCGCAGGCTTGCAACATATCATTATGTTCAATCATGGTCATTCACCTCGAGCCGAGTGACACCGCGCTATAGCTAATTCATGCTCAATGGAGTTCTGATAATAATTATGCTCTGTGGTTTTTTATTTCATATTCATATTTGATTATCTGTGCTCGTGAGGAGCTCGTGGCTAAATAATTACAACCGCATAGACCGATCTTCCGGGTTAAGCCACGCTTGCCGAGGTTGGTCTGTGGATGGGTGACCATTTACCATAGCGAGTTTCCTCCGTGCCTCGGAAAGCACGTAAAGCCGTTGGTCCCGGCTGTCATTTGTAGATCTTTGACAGTCGTTACTGTTGGTCAGAAGCCAGAAAGTCTGACAACCAGTCTTACCAAGAGTATCGTATTACCCAGTTACTGGGTTGTGGAGGTCTGATAGGCAGTCGCTCCATGTAAAATGCTGATATTCAGCTGCATCCGGTTCGACTGGAAGCCGACCCCAACATAGTTGGGAAAAGGCTAGGCAGATGATGATTTGATTATCTGTGCTCGTAACTCGTGGCTTAACACGTTCAGTGCCGGTGCCCTCCGAGAGGGCACCCTGTAGTCGCATTCGCCATGCCGGGTGCCCTCGTGGAGGGCTCATTTTAAATGCGGGTTTTTCTTGGAAAATTCACGGTCATGAAACAAGCAATATTTATAGACACATACCCAAGACTTTTTTATTTATATCACACTTTTTATCTATTGTCTCTTTGTGCTCTGTCCAAATAAATGATTCTTTATCTTTATTTTACGACATAGTAGCGTATTTTTCAAGGTTTTTAATCTAATGCCAGGAACCCTCCTCGAGGGTTCACTCTTAGCGCAAACGTAATGCCGAGGATCATCCTGGAAGGTCCACTAGTAATATGCACAGTGTACCTACTTACTACATACAGTGGGTCAACGCCCATACATTTGACAGGTCCTATGTAATGTCAAAATTATGTAGAGGCGGAGGATATGTCCCAAGTATGCATTAAGGCTACTCGGGAAATAACCTCCGCCCCTTCACCCTGCAACCCCCCGCACGATTGCTCTGCGACAATGTTCTACGTTGACTGACTGTAAGGAGTAGGATATAGGTAGACTGTGCAATATGTATGGCGTATGAGCTCTATGAAAAGTATGGTGGACTCGAATGTATTAATAACAAACACGCGGACTGCACGATCTGTGAAGTTAAGCTGCTGTTGCCGCGGTCAGTACGTGGATGGGTGACCGTTCGTTAGGCATCGAGACGCCCCCGTGCTTCGAAAGAGGATGTTAAACCGTCGGTCCCGGATATCAGAAGCCGGTAAAGTGGTGACAATTAGTTAAGACCTTAGGATATCAGCATTGCCGAGTAACTGGGTTGCAGAGTCTGATGGCAGTCGCTCCGTGTAAAATACTGGTATTCTACCGCATCTGGTTAGACTGGAAGCTGATCCAACATTGTTGGAAAAAAAAGGATATTAGGAAGAATTTGATTGTCTGTCTTTGGGAATCACGGCTCATCTTCCGTGCGGAAGATGTCCGGTCCTTTGGAAGGCATACGGGGGGACACAGGTCCAACGCACAGAGGCCCCTTTGAGAACTTTAATCTAAAACGGGGTGGGGCACAAACCGGGGACTATCCACGGCTGCACTATCAGAGTACAGTCATGGACCGTCCCAGGTGGGTGCAAGACTATTGTAAAATATAGTGAAAAATATTTGGTCTATGGGAAGGGGTGTTAGGTGGACTGGATAACTTCTATTGCCGGAAGAAAACGGCGTCTGCCTTTCAACACTTGATTGTCTGTGTTATTAAGTATATTAGACCATAACTAGCGAATATTTACGTAAATACGAACACCTAGACGCATAGAAGGATAAAAGAATGCTAACGCTTATAACTGTTATAAGTATAGCTGTTGCGCGCGGTATCACTCGCATCCCAGGGGAACTACTTCATGTAACCGGATAAAAAGTATCCTATATCCTAATCCAGGTCATGGTCTACCTGTGTGCCAAATTTTATCCAAATCCGTTCAGCCGTTAAGGTGTGATTGATTAACGAACAAAACATCCAAATTCACAAACTCACAAACATCTGAACTTTCACATTTATAATATTAGAAGGACAGTTGGATTAATAATATTCAGACTTAAAATATAATCAAAGTAAAACAAAAGAATGATCTAGTAAGTATCTACATGGTTAGTCAAAAAGGAGCTACTAATCCGCGAGCCACTTATAGTATCACTGACGACTGTTTTCAAGCAAGTGTTAAAATTACAAAATTCGATAATTTTTATTTCCATGGAAAATGATATATTTTTTTTCAAAAATTCTTCATCCTCGCTTTACTTACGAATTCAGAAATGAAGCTTCTAATCCGTGATTCCAAATATGAACTAAAATAAAACACAGCTGATCATAGCTGAGGATAGATAGATTTTAGCGTATTTTGAATGTAATCCTTGAACAGCTATTTCTCTTAAACTAGGGACTATTGGGAAAAGCAGTTGAACAAAAGTCATTCATTATTATGGGTACTTACTTCATCATCCTTTCGAATTAGTACCACCTTTCCAACAAACCTTTTATCTCTCAAAATCATCATTTTAGCTTCCCCCAAAATATTCTAGGAAACCATACTTAATTAATCCCGATTTCGAAATCCGAAACACAGAAGCAGGCAACTCCACAGACTCTATGCTCGAATCCAAATTACAATTACACAACACACAAAGAAAAAAACAAATCACTCCTCGTTCTATTATCTCTGCCTGGAACTCAGCCTGGCCTGAGTTTGTAGACGATCATTAATCTAGGTCTATTGTGTGCATACATTTGCATGGTACTTCGTAGTTTTATATTTTATTGCCAAAAGAGACTTATTCATGTTGATACTTTCTTGTGTAATGTGGTTTGTTGTTTAAATGTATAAATTTTTGTGCATTAGTAGATTATACATATAATACAATTTTTATATTCTTGTTTGTAAGAATTCGTTAAGAATTACTAAGGCGGGTGTTCAAAAACATTAATTCTCTGTTTAAGCAACCGTTGTCTCAAAAAACGTAACAGAAATTTAAATAAACCGTTGTTAAACAGTAAATTAATAATGTTAGTGAATCCTATCTAAGAAATTCGACATTAATTTTTTTTCTAATACCTAAGTCTCCTTTATAAAAAACTGACTGAATTAACATATTTAAGTATCTAAATAGTCATCTCGTACAAGATATAAACGCCTACGACTTTGCATTGAAATGTCAAAATATTATGTCATTTGTTTTAAAATTAAGCATAAAATCTAAATTACAGCAAACTTGTTTTGGGTACTTGTAGCGCCATCTAGCGTTGAGTAGCGAAACTATATTTGTTATTTCATTCAGTGTTACTCACTCGTGTTATCTTTTTACAATCCCATTGTGTTTGATTTAAACTATTTTTATTGTACTGGAAACTATTTCATTTTAGATACTTGGTAAAAACAATAGCCATTTAATTGTGGTTGAGTTTTAATCGGATAACAATCTGCATTGTTCTAGTAACGCCATCTATTAGCGAATGGCACAAAGTAACAAAAGGAGTATTAGGAACAAAAAGTTTTGTTGATTTGCGTAGATTTTATTTAATCTGTAGAATTTAATCAATGACAATGAACTGAATGTAGATAAATTAAAGCTTAATTAAAAAAAAAAATAAGTCATTAGTTAAGTTTGTGAAATCGCAAATTTAAGCGCCAAAGTTTTGAAACCTAACATATTTTGAAATAGTACACATACATCAACAGGTACCTATTTTTAAGCTAAAAATCTAGACTTTTTGTATACGGGCCTCATTAAAATGCGGTTTGCGTACCGAAAATAAAGCGGACTGAATGGCGTAGCTATGGCACATTGCCAGTTTTTGTCATTTCCATAGCAGACCGTCAACCGAATACTGATCTCTTAACCAATACAAATAGTATTAATACAGAGGTCTCATTACACTGGTTAAGTTACAAATGCTAAGGTCAACGACATTCAGAAAAATATTCGCTTATACGGTATTGCTTTACAATTTTCGCTCCAATTTCGGGTATTAAATTACCTTTTAAAAAGCAACAACAAATACATAATATAAACAATATTTTGTTTGCCTCGATTTGACAATTTTGATTAATTTAATTAACTTTTGTATGATATATTGTCGGGAATGTCGGCCATTTTGGGCAAAACCAAACTCAAACTTTTCAAATAGGATAAAGGTAGGTACGAGTTATGAAACGTCAAAAATTAAGTGCACGGCTATAAATGATAAGGGTCAAAATACACGTCCGATACTTGCTTCCGGGAGCCGAATCCGACTATCTGATCGGATTCATGAAATACACGTACGATTCTCGTGTCCGATTTTTTCTGGACGACGACGACGCTCGGACGATGCTTACTATTCTGACATCCGATCCGATAGTCTGATCGTACGTGTAATTCATGCTCAAACAAATGTATGACGCGGAGGCCTTCAGATAATCTGATCAGACAGGATCAGGAGGCAAGTATCGGTCGTGTATTTGGGCTCTAAGTCCTATGGAGGATATGAATACTATTTTAAAATTAGGACAATATTTATCTAGACAATTATTGTTATTTAAATTCACTAAAAAACTAATAAGGTTGATAATTAAAATAAACTAGATGTCGTCCGCAGCTTAGCCCGCGTGGATATCATTTATCGCGTAGATATTTCGCAGTTTTCGGGACAAAAGAAGCCTATGTCCTTCTCCACATTCCAGACTATCTTGGTACCAAGTATCATCAAAATTGGTTCAGCGGTTTAGGCGTGAAAGTGTAACAAACAGACAGACAGAGTTGATTTCGCATTTATAATATTAGTAGGGATTAGGACATTATCTATACAATTATTGTGATTTTAGAGGCATAACAACATACTGTTATACCCGTTTCGTATTCTTTACCAATAATGATAATTCTATTGCCGTTTTCTTCCGGCAATAGAAGGTATCCAGTCCACCTAACTCCTCTTCCCATAGACCAGATATTTTTCACCACATTTTACAATAGTCTTGCACCCACCTGGGACGGTCCATGACTGTACTCCAATAGTGCAGCCGTAGATAGTCCCCGGTTGGTGCCCCACCCCATTTTAGATTAAAGTTCTCAAAGGGGCCTCTGCGCGTTGGACCTGTGTCCCCGTGTATGCCTTCCAAAGGACGTCCGGTCCTTCTATCTTCCGCAAGGAAGATGAGCCGTGACTGAAAAGAGATTCTACTAAATAATCCAATTTTGGTAGTAGTCGAGCATTTCATGAAAGAATTCGTCCAGTACTACCACATTGCTGTGTTTCAATTTTAATAGCTATTGTAGATATCCATATAAACCACTAATATAAAAAAAAATACTATGAATAACGTATTTAGAAGGAAAATAACTTCAAAAGTATGTACTTATTTCATCTTCAACTTCACATGCGTAGGTACGTGTTTACGTGAACCCGGTAGGGCCAGGCTTACTAAGAAACACGACGGTAACAATATTTCTATGAAATCAAAAGATACACTTAGGCATTGAATTTCTAGAGAATTTATAGCGAAATCAAATCAGGGTATAATATATTATAATGTTTTGCTGTGTGGTCCTCGGCTACGAAATATGAACTTTATGGGAAAGAATGAAGGAATTTCTATAGATTTAGCAATAGGCAACTAAGCTATAAACTAGCTAACTAAAAATAACTTCTTGACTCGTACGTGTTATAAGGCTACTAAGGAATCATGACAAGAGGATGGGCAGCAGCGTCCCTCCTGTCTGTTACCTACCTTACTTTACCAATTTTATCTTACCTACCTTACCTTACCTACATTACCTTACCTACATTACCTTACCTACATTACCTTACCTACCTTAGCTACCTTACCTTACCTTCCTTGTCTACCTTACCTACCTTACCAACCTTACCAACCTTACCTACCTGACCTTACCTACCTGACCTTACCTACCTGACCTTACCTACCTGACCTTACCTACCTGACCTAACCTACCTGACCTTACCTACCTGACCTTACCTACCTTGCCTAACCTACTGCGATCGCCAATCCGTGGTGATAATGGTGATTTCCTCTATGATCGTTCATTTTAGTGGTCGTTGAGAGGCCTGTTAACAGCAGACGACGATTACGGGCTAATATGACAGTAAAAAGTTCTACGTGAACAGGTTACTTAAAATATTTTTGATAATCTCACAACACAGGGAATCCTAGTGTGAGTTCCAGGAATCAACGCAAACCAAATGTAATTTCCTGAACAATAAATTATTCTTATTCTTATAATAATAAACTATATGTCGTGTCATACGAATATCTATGACAGTCGTTACGGGTAGTCAGAAGCCTGAAAGTCTGACAACCGGTCTAACCTTAGGATATCGGCATTGCCTAGTAACTGGGTTGCGGAGGTCTGATGGCAGTCGCTCCGTGTAAAATACTGGTATTCAACCGCATTTGGTTGGTCTAGAAGCTGATGCCAACATAATTGGGAAAAGGCTAGAAGAAAGATGTTATTCTAATATATTCTAAGCTTAATAATACGATACGTAGGATTCAATTCACAATGCATAGATACGATTTGTATTATACTTGCGTGCAATAAAGATTTTACTAAGAACTCCGTTTTATATGCAGGGCATTCAATTCCACGGGAATTGGCATCCTATGTGAATTCCTATGTAGAATACACATAGGATAGTTGATTTTTATTTCTATTTAAGAACGGGAGATTTGGCAAGGAACTTTGGCAATTTTTTTAAAGAATTTTACGCTAGACGCCAGCAGGAAATTGGAATACAATTATTCTTCACCCGAGTTTTTTTCCGACATTTCTGTACAAGGTTAGTCGGGAAGGGGGTAAAAGTATACATAATAATTAATAACTTTTGTTCTACAACTTTTCCCAAAAGTCGATAGTTTATGAGAAATCGCTGTTCAAATATTTCATAAAAAAATCGCTAAAATTATCTACTGTCAACTTTGATCAGCTGTGTTTACATTTGGGATCACGGATTAGAAGCTCCATTTTCCGAATACGTAACTAAGTGCTCATTTACACGTAGACGATTCGTTTTTTGACGAATCGTCTTTTTTCACGATTCGTACTTTTTTTTTCACGGCGACTTTGCTTTTTAAATGCCCATGTTCACACGCACGAATCGTGAAAAATGTCGGTCACGTCTTAAATCACGTAATAGTCTTTTAAAAAACACGAATCGTGATTCGTATTCACATCCATCGTGTTCGATAGTTCATCCAAGACTAAACTCTGAATCACGAAACGAATGTGAACATCAATTCGGATATTTTGCCGAATCGTGATAAAACACGATTCCCTATGCAATGTGAACGTCCATCCGTCATTACGTTTTTTTATGTTGTTTTATGACGAATCGTCAATTACGGAACTCGTGTGAATGAGCCCTAAAGCGAGTATGAATACTTTTTGAAAAAACTAAAACAGTAGTGATTTTGCATGGAAATAATAATTATCGAATTTTGACATTTTTAACACTTGGTTTGAAACAGTCATCAGTAAGTAACACTTCAAGTGACCTGTAGATCATGCCCTTAACGACTAACCTTGTAAACTTGTTTAGTATATTTTTAATTAGGTGTAAGGGAAGGTTCATATCTGACGGAAGATACGTCGCCGATCTTCCGTCGCGTAATTTACACGAGGAATTTTAGTAACGCATCTTCGGTCAGATGTGTACGGTGTGAGATGTTTGTATGAAATTATGTGCATCGGCGGAAGATCGGCGACGCATTTTCCGTCAGATATGAACCTTCCCTAATAGAAGTTAGCTAAGAAATAAGCAGATAACAAATTCAGTAACTAAAAGTTTTAATTTTTAATCAAACTGGATGATAATGAAAATTTTAATTACAATATTTACAACATCGTAGTTTTTAAATAAAATTAACTTGCTCTATTAAAATGAGTAAAAAACCTGTCTACAATATCCCAAAATTCAAAGGTAGAATTAATAGGTTAAACCTGACACGCTTCTGATCTCCAGACGCGACCGTTCAAAATGTTTTCGCGTTCTTATGTGACATTGATCCACGCAGAATCTGCCTAAGCCGTTCGCACCGCAGGATTTTAAGGGTTGGACCTCATCTGGCAGCACGGAATCGCCTTTTTCCGTCGCCCTTTCTCTTTCTGTCGCTTAGAACTGCCATTTGCTAGACCGAGACAGAAAGCATAATGCGATAGCACGCGGCGGAATCCTCGAGGCGATCGGCATCACGGACAAAATGCAATGGTCGGCAATGGCAGTTCTAAGCGACAGAAAGAGAAAGGGCGACGGAAAAAGGCGATTCCGTGCTGCCAGATGAGGTCCAACCCTAAGACGTCGTTTACGTTCTTATGTCCTAAACGGTTTTTTGACAGACGTGTGCCAATTCCGCGGGAACACCTAAAGAGGTGTCATGTGGAGACAGCGGTAACCCATCCAAAGCTTGACCGCATCAAAGAAGCATAACACTGATCGAGAATTGTCTTCTAGTCACAAAATCAAATATTTTTTTCAATTAAACAATTTACAGATAATTTTTGAAGTCAAGAATTGTCACCTAAACGAAATTATCAACTTTTCTAACCATCACCATCTTTTACAGGCCACCACAGCACCACGGCGCCGCTCTGCTGGCCGGGGTGGGGGGAGGAGGGGCGGTCCCCTCGTACGCTCCCCCCGGCAGAGCCTTCTTCACTCCCCCTCTGCCGCCCGAGTACAGAAACCCCTTTGCTGACAAGCCTACACTTAGAGGTCAGTTGAAATTGTATCTAGAAGCTACGTCTGACTTTTAATTAGAACGAGAAACTTGATTTCAAGGAATTAGAATAGATGACCGCAGTCATACACATCGTCAGTGTGGTGCCGGACATAAAGAATAGCACTACCCCATCTCTTCCAGTGGGTGTCGTAAAAGGCGACTAAGGGATTCACTAAAGGATGTGAAGCAGCGTTCTCTGAATACTTTAACAACCATAATGCGATCGCCAACCCGCCTGCCAAGCGTGGCGATTATGGAAAACCCCCCCAACATTGTTTGGGGGAGGCCTAAATCCAGCAGTGGACGTCATTCGGCTGAATGATGATGATGAGTCATACACAGCCAATTAACAGCCTCCATCATTGAGTGTTGGAAATGACAAAGGTGCTAATTATATAAACTAAAAAAAAGATACTACAAAACCTACGTATCTTATGTAATATCTATGATCAATTTTACTGTCGTGTGATTAAAATAGTTTCATACACAGTTCAATAGAAAGTTAAGTAATAAAAAAAAACATGTTCATAGTTTTCTTTCTCAATAAACAGTTTCATCGAATTATTTGCTTTATGCCATAATAATCTAGCACCTTTGTAATTTCCAGCCTACAATTATTAATCATTTGATTTTTCACCGCTAATACACGCTGACGACACGTTTGGTGCAGTGGCTAAGCGATTGGCTTCTGCGCTACGGGTCGTGGGTTCGATTCCCACACGGAACAAAAATTTGAATGGCCTACAGATAGTTGTTTCGGGTCTGGGCGTTTGTGTATGTGAGATTTGTGTCTGTAAATGCACCCACGATACAGGAGAAGTCCAAGTGAAGGGCAATGTTTAAAAAAAAATTGCCCGCACTTCTTATTCGCCTCAAAGGACCAAATAATTTATATTTATTTTTCAATTCACAGGCACTAACACGGATGGGAACAACTATCTCAACCGGCGGCCTATCCCCCCGCCCTCCCTCGGACCAGGTCACGACAGGATACCTATCAGGCCTCCCGGACAGGTACGAACATGAATTTCAAAACCTACGTCAGACTAAAAACGCTCATTCAGAGGATTTTTCACTCAACGAGCGTTTTTGATCTTAGAACATATTTATTATACATTTTCAAAAATAACTTTAAAATAAACTTAATAGTAGATGAGTGACAACCAGTCTTACCAAGAGTATCGTACTACCCAGTTACTGGGTTGTGGAGATCTGATAGGCAGTCGCTCCATGTAAAATACTGATATTCAGCTGCATCCGGTTCGACTGGAAGCCGACCCCAACATAGTTGGGAAAAGGCTAGGCAGATTGATTGAGTAGATGAGTGACAAACTGACAAATTAATCCATGTATAGTCTGTTCCGTCTCTTCTTTTGTTCTCAACAGTAATTTTATAATGTGAGTAACGATAACGCACTAGAGAAATAGATGCTTAGATTAGGCCTAAGTTGGTATTTTTATACAAATCAAACATTATCGAACCTCAGTACGGTAGTAGAAATATTTATAAAAAAGTGTCTAAAATAGAAAGACAAACGGAATAAGGATTCAAAATACTTCTAAAAATTCTGGTCCTTTTACATTTTTGATTCATGCATGAATGGTCCTTTGATAACTCGTTAGCCCATTGTGCAAAACTGACCTATTTCTCCGTGAATAATTATTGAAATTGTGCGCGGACAATTTCAATAATTATTCGCAGCTATTTTTGGCACAGGTTAATGAGGGAACCGCTTCGTGGTTACGATTAACGATGGTTCTAAACATAGCTCGTGTGATCTGATTTTGTGTAAACGCCATTTTGTGTTACGTTGATATGGCTCGAAAGTCCTCTTTTTGACATCTGTATTTTTATACTAATAATAAATTAGAAACTGGACTTGGTACATGAGGTTGTCGACATGCGGGAGATTGACTCAGTCAAAGGCTTAATAGCCAAGAGCCCTGACCAACGTCTCATGAGGCTCTCGTTGGGCAGCTGAATCAAGGGATTGATACAGAAAGCGGTATTACTGGACACGGCGCGTATTGTTAGGAAATTCCTTTTTCTGAAGCCTTAACCAACGGTAGCTTAGACCCTGTTCCCAATGCCGGTGGACTGTTCTATATGACGTCACCACATCTCTGTTTGTACTAATATTTGAGTTTGTGTGATCTTATTTTCTATCTTGTAATTTTTCAGGAGACTTCATCGCCACAGGTGCCTGCGCCACCGCCAGCACCGCCGCTGCCGCCGGCGGGTATCGAACCTCAAAAGAAGAAGGCTCTCAACACGCCCAGCCATAAGGTGAGAGCTGGCAATATTTTATAATAGATATTGTGTCAGTAATCAACATTCAAAAAGACAGAAAAAATACAAAAACTGAATTAACCTTAAAACATAGATATTTTGAATTAATTGAATGTGATCCTTCCCTATCGTGGTACATAATTATTATATCTTGTGTTGTTATTCAACTTTACTAACAATTCCTTATCTCTGTTCCAGCCGGACGAACTAGACAGTGACATAAAATCGGGCACAGACCAGGCCAACTTCACAGACTTTGTGCCCAATTCGCTCAACATCCCGACTATATCCAGGATACTGTCGGGCTCAAACGGACGAAAAGAAGATATTCCAGACGTCCTCTTAAGAACTGTCACAGCGAAACCTCAACATAATCAAGAGAAGACTTCGAAGAGTGACATTTTTGTCACAAAAGAGGTTGGAGTCACATTGAGCGACTCAAACAGAGATTCTTCAACCGAAGGATCTGTTTTAGCAGTCCTAGACCCAGAAATGAACAATCTAGATAGGCCTTTAATTGTAGACCAAAATGGTGAAACAAATACGAGAAGAAATCTTCAGTATGCAACTAATAAACAAACAGATAGGAATGATAGCAGAAAAGATGATTATACTCCTGCTACTACTATAGGCTTTGAGCTTAAAGACCCAGAAATGTCCACAGAGAGGTACCATAACTTGGCTAACGTGAATTCGGACAAGAAGATCCTGAAACAGGATTCGAAGAACTCAGGGCCAGTCCAAAGGCCAGGAGCGGCTTGGCCTTTCGCGTGGAACCTGCACATATACCTAGCAACGGTCATGTTCACAATATTAGCAGTCTATTCCATCTTTAAGATCTTCTGCTACAATAAGTACACACATTTATTTACGCAGTACTATTTTATCATACTCCATTTAATTTTGGTCCTTGTGTGTCTCCTTAGGATATTTTATATGTGCTACGATCCTTATAACATCAATAATTCTCTTCCTAAATTCATAAGCGAGATCCTTCTTCACGTCCCAGAAATTTTCCTTAGCATAGCGTTTGCTTGTATCATACTATTCCTTTTAACTAATAGTATTAATTTTAAGAATACCTGCTGTTCATTCCTCCTTCGTCCTAGAATTATTATAATAGGCGGCAGTCTACACATACTGTCCTGTTTAATGTTGCATATCTTCGAAAGTAGTAATACAATAAATAGAAATACGCACGGCGTCGAAAAGAGGGTATTAGGTCTTACGTGTCAAATAATATTTATAATAGCATGCCTTACTTTGGGTCTTTGCTACCTATATGTATATAAAATGCTCAAAACTGTTCTTCAGAAAAAGAGTCATACGTATATAAATGGTTTCCAAAATCTGCAGCATGCGATTCAGATAAAATTAGCGACTGCACTGCTTTTTATTCTGATGGCAGCTCTGCAGATTTTCGGGATCTTTGGCATAAATCAACACAACATGACCAAGTTTGACTGGCTTCAATGGGGCTACCAGTTCTCTCTGAGGCTTCTAGAAGTCAGTATAGTTGCTCTAATCTCTTGGGTTATAAGTCTGAAAGTTGGAATCGCTTTGCAGCACGAAAAGGCCGATGGTCACAAAATATCTGGTCTAGGTCTTTTTGCTTGCGGGGCCGGTTCCAGCAACGAACAGTTCGAATCAGATTACCCAGCGATTTGCAACACAAACACAAATCTTCATACTTACACGATGAGAACTGGGAAGCCTATTTACGAAACCACTGGCCACCATCCCGCTATACCTGAGCCCTGCTGCGGACCAGTTATAGACCACCAGAGATTCCAACTTAACACTCTAACTGGAAATTGTGATAACAATTCAGGGACTGAGAACTATTCTGGACACAGTTCTATAGCGAACGCTGGACACAGTAGCTCTACAGAATCCAGCAACGCAACTTCCAGTCAAGGTGTTACAAACCACCTCATCAAACATCATCCAAATATGGCCGGATATAATGGCATCGAGTCTGCTTCAGACGACCATTATTCCAACTGCGATCCAGCCATCCAGTCCCTGCAAGGCGACGATCCCTTAGACCATGAATACAACGTCATCCAATACGGTAGCAACAGCGATTTTATTAGGGACATCAAGAACCAAAACTACAATGGAGGTTCAAATCGCAGTTCCCACAACTTCAAACATATGTCGTACGACAGGGTATCGTCAAGGACAAACAGTAACCCTCGGAAAAAGCACCGAGCGAAGAACAAAAATGTTCAGAACTGCATGACGATGGGTTACGATGCTTCGATTGGGCATCACTACCATCAGCCTCATACGCCTGATGAATATGGCAACTATAACACGGAAAACGCCTCCTACCACGCTTCTGGCATCCAGACTCTAAACCCTAACAGGAGTTACAGTAACGACCCGTGTCAACAGATCAGGAGTTCGCAGCGTCGAAATTCGCCGTCGACCTCCATGGTCAACTCTAGTGGGAGTCAGAAGCGTGGTAAAGGCAACGGTTTCCCTGATAGACCAAAGTCTACGGACTTGTATGGGTTTTCAGAAGACCCTAATGAGAGAGGGTATCCCTGTGCGTTGGGAGGAACCCCTCAACCAGCTCCTCGGAACTGTAGTTATGAGGCTTCGTACTCCCAACCTCAGGATGAGATCCCGACGGAAGCTGAAGGGAACAGTATGCTAGTGGCTCAAGACGGGTTCTTAAGGATCCGTTCAATGAAGGACCCGTCTCCAAACCCTCAGCCTTCGCATACCTGATTTACCATAAATCTGTCGTATACGACAGAACTCAGTTTTTGATAAAATATTTACTGTCTGGCTGTGCTAAGTATCAAGTTTATATTGATAAGCACTTGAGCCAGTATATTCTTAAGTATGATGCATTTATAAATGATGCTCATGGAATAATGACCGAAAATTTCAGTAAAGGAGGGGATAGAAATGAGAACAATATGCCTTAAACAAGGCATAATAAGCATTTTAAAGCTATTTTATTTAAGTAACTTAATTTTACTTACACTGTACAGTTCATACTGATTTGTTTTTAGTTTCTTAACTTAAATTGGCCTCTAAGCAAAGGTAATTACGTAAAAATATACGTATCAATAAGAAAATCATTTTTATAGCCATGACTCATTTGACTTTGTCGAATCAAAATCATGTAAAATTGTAAATGTTAGGTGTAACACGACGTAATTTTAAGGTTATAAATCATAACGGCCTTTTGTAAATAGCTTTATTTTTAGTTTATACGGTCTATGTAAAATATATCTTATGAGATTTCGTTTAGACAAGCCTGGATTAAATTTTCGTAGAGAAAAAAACAGCATAACTCACTTTGCAGAGTTTTATCGCCAAAGTCTGCATTTTGCATTTGAATTGATATGCAGTTCAAAATTCGAATATCATTTCCCAAGTAGAATTAAGACACTTATAGTTACATCATAATCCGTTTTTTTAGTGTTAAATGAAGATTTAAATGTATGTGATATCAATAAACATTTTATTTGAAACAATCTGTCCATATTTAATGTTAAGATATTATCAAAATAATTCTAAGTATTACGTACACTGTACTTTTGTCAATTTAAGGGTAATTTTAATAAAATCACTACCAAAAAAAATTTATCGAAAACATCCAAACTTCTGAAATACTATGAAGATAAAAAATGGTCACAGTTTTACTAAAATTATCTTTAAAATGAAAAACTATGTCTTTATTATTCAGTTAACTATGCATACTTCTATGACCATTACAAATTAATAAAAAATATTTATATCAGTTGTTTTTCTGATCTAAATATTCTATGTGTCATTTGTCATATCCATAAAATAATTATTTGTCATATAATTATATTTATATCAAGCACTGTTGTAGTTACAGATTAATTCATATTCTTTGGCAGATTTTTTATTGACCTAGATGAAAATAATAATCTGATTGTCCCTAAGTGTTACCATGTTATAATTTTCATGAATAATTGTGGTATTTGGTAAAAATACTCCACAATGCAGCCTGGTCAAGACGGAAACACAGAAAGATATAGTTAAACAGTACAATTATGGCTTATCATAGAAATATACTGCAGAGTAAAATATATTAACTCTGCAGAGAATATTTCTTTTTGCAGAGTTATCACCAAAGTCTGCAATATGCTTTACTTTGCATATTTTTCTATCTTTTGCATGCACGGAGTTTTAAGCGATTTTTTTGCCGTTTGTATTTGTCTGCTGTGTTGACCGAAAGGCACCTGCCGCCATCTTTAATAAAATTATAGATATGCCCCGTTTTAGTATCTGTTGACATAATCATTGATTAAAGAAAATATCTATGTAGATACGTTGAATTGTACGACATAAAAATATATGTTTATGATATTTGGACTGGCAATAGTAATATTGGAAAATGCACGATTTTTATAAGAGAAGATTTTTAGTTATTTGTCATAGTTGTTTTTTTTCTTGAACTGAACATTAAGTACCTCCCATTTTTACTTTTGGTACAAAGTTTTTTAATCGATCCCAAATTAATTTATTTTTCAAAATTACTATTTCCTCACGTATCATAGCTAAAAATAATGAATGTTGCCACTACAATAGATAGATAAAAATAATTGTATAAATTAGGCAAAAATACTAAAGAATATTTATTGATAAAAAAGTACCATCTCACTCGAATATTGTAACGTAATTATGAGATAAAAAAATAATAATAATGTGGCATTAGAAAAATGCTCATTAAAGTAATTCCTATGTAAATAAATATAATGTTTAAGTACATAAGTATGGTAAAATAACTGCAACCATACATGCCACTTTTTAATTTTATTTTTTTACAATTAAGTGTATATATGTATTGGATGTACTGAAGTACTCCAATCGAAATAACATTCAATATATTGTAAATTATAGCGTTTTTTTTATATTCCCAAGACTGTACGTATTAATCATCTAATATGTAAAAATAAATTCGAAAAACGGTATTGAATTTTTTGTTTTATTTGAAACAACCCTGACGGCTGTGCCCGTAATTATCTTCCGAAAAATGATCATAATATCGCTACGAATATGATCATAAAGGTAACGGCTACATATTAATAAACTGGGGGCCTACTCCCTACGAAGTTAATCGCCCGTCCGAAAGTAGCCCGAAACATAGGAGTGAACAAAACAAGTATGAAGTTCAACTTTTCGGACGGGCAAAAACACATCAGTAGTAGGGACAACTGTCAAATCGTGTTTTCATTCATTCTTAGTTCGGACCCCGAAATAATCTTATGTCCGTAGGTGATAGGAAGCAGGATACGCTCGTAACTAAGGCCAAAACTACGGACTTCGTGCTTAGGGAGTAGACCCCCTGTTACGGGGATACACTAAAATAGCCTCCACGATACTTAAGTACGTCTGGCGCACCCTGGGCAGTCAGCTTCGCTACCAACCTTGCTGACTGTCTAACCTTTTTACCACGGCATGAGCCTATTCTCGTAGCTCGTGCAGGCACGAAAGAAGAAGATAATTTCTTTTTCTAATACAGAGTCTGTCCTAAACAGCCCGCGGGTGTGGGTTCCCTACGTTAGATCGAAACACTATTCTGCGAAAATTGTTACATCGGTGACTTTACATCGATGCTTTGATAATGCGATGCCTTGTTTCTTCGGTGTTTCTTTGATCGACGCTTTATTTGTTCGACGTAACGTTACTTCGAAAATGTTTCTTCGGTGTTTCTTTCATCGAAGCTTTATTTGTTCGACGTAACGTTACTTCGAAAATTTTACTTCGAATACTACATCTGCGATTATAACAATATGTTAAACCGATAATATGATATGATATTCATAGCTACACTATAAAACTGCGTTATTTAAGTAGTCAAGACGAGATACATTATATTATAATACTTTGAGGGGCTGACTTTTTGTTTCTTTGTCTCAAAATGTTTTTAAATAATTGTCCCTACGAATTTTAGTGAAAATTATTTTACTATAATGCTGATCGAGAAAACATTATTTGAATAATAAAAGATTGTATTAGAAAAATGTTGTCTATTGATTCTCATCGCAATCTTCGATGTAACGCATTTCGCAGACAAATGTGTTTGCTAAATATTTTCGAAGTAACGTTACATCGAACAAACAAACTTCGAAGAAACGTTACATCGAACAAACAAACTTCGAAGAATCGGGGTTTCGAAGTAAGGTATTCGATGTATAGAATCATCGAACTAAAAAGGTGTCGCAGAAACAAGGCGTCGCATTATCAAAACATCGATGTAAAGTCACCGATGTAACAATTTTCGCAGAATAGTGTTTCGATCTAACGTAGGGAACCCCGCGGGTGTTGACCTCATACGCCGATCATACGGTCGGGTGGTAAGTGCGTAGACACAACGTAGACTACCAAATAGACTGCCAAACATGCGCGGGGCGCACGAAAGTCGCTGTGACCCGCGCCGCCCGCGCCTCGTATGCGCGAATAGCAACGCAGGAGCCCTTTCCTAGACCCGCGCGCGCATCCGAAAAATATGGAATACCTACTTGAGTACGAAAGCCGTGTCATCGAATATTGTTTCTTCGAAAACCTTTCAACGACATCTCTATACTGCGACGACGCCTTGTTAAATCGACATCTTGTTACTGCGATATTTCGTTTCATCGAAAAACTGTACTGCGAAGGATTTTACTGCGAAAATATCATACTGCGAAGCCTTGTTAAATCGATGTCTTGTTACTGCGATGTCATGTTACTTAGAAAAACTTACTTCGGACTAGTGATAGCAAAGACTCGAGCCTTTCAGCCCTTTTTTTAAAACTCGCCGCCTTATTGCGATGGCTTGGAGGCTAAAAGGCTTAATAGTTCGCAAGCCCTCGAGGCTAGCTTTAATTATGGCTTCTGACTCGAGAAGCGTGAAGCCTAAAAATTTGAGTGCTTTTTAATAAAGCTTGTAGCTTCTTTTATTTCAAGGCTATTTTTTTTATTAATTAGGTGTTTAGTTGTTTTAAGAACTAGTGCTCTAAAATTAGCGTAAAATGCATTCGTTGGTAAAATGTTATTTTAACATGTGGGTAGATATATTTTTGCCTAAGTGTTGTGGGTTTTAGTTTACCCGTTCTATTCGAATTGTCGTCATTTGTCGTTCGTATCATCGTACGGCATACCAGGAAATAGAATACTAAATTGTGTTTTTGTAAAGTTAAATATATGCGTGCTAGTACCTACTCATAGTATCTAGTAGGAATTAAATCAATAAAAGAAGGAATCGTTTGAGCAATAAAAGCATACAATCATCAATGTGCCTCTCATCCTGGTTAAACGTTTTTGGTGATTAATTTTCGATAATATTAAACCTTTGTATTACATTTAATTCAATCATGTACGAGTATTACCTACTTATTATAAATGAAAAGAACATTATATTTGAACTTTAATTTATTTTGCCTTCCCATTAACCTGATCCCCAAAAGAGACTTAAGGCTTTTTTTTCTCGTTCGACGCGTCTTCAAAAAGGCTCGAGTTAAAAAAGCCCAAGCCTAAAAAAGGCGCAAGTCCTTTTTAAAGAAGCAACTTTTAGTAGTCCTATTTTATGAGTCCGCCTTTAAAAAAGGCTTGTAAGCTTTAAATTTGTGGCTAAAAGGCTCGAGTCTTTGCTATCACTACTTCGGACGGTCTCACGGCTATAACCAAGTACCTACATCGACTTTCTTTTTCAAAAAAATACCTAAATTTTTAACATTTGTTTAACGGCAGAGAGCGCCGTCTGTCATTTACGAGTATATCATTGTTAAAGGTACAATTCCGTGCATCGCGGCCGATCGCAGCCGCGCGCGATATCGCGTGCGGCTGACGCGCGTGGCTAATGCGTCAATAGTCAGAGTATGAAAATGTATGGCACCGCTTCCGAAGTCTGCGACAGACGCCTGCGGCTAACGACAGATTAGTCAGTATATTATAGACACGACTATTGACTCATTAGCCGCGCGCGTCAGCCGCACGCGACAGATCGCGCGCGGCTGCGATCGGCAGCGATGCACGGAATTGTACCTTTAAGTAACATAACATCGCAGTAACAAGACGTCGATTGAACAATGCTTCGCAGTATGATATTTTCTCAGTAAAATCGTTCGCAGTACAGTTTTTCGATGTAACGAAATGTCGCAGTAACAAGACGTCAATTTAACAAGGCGTCGCAGTATAGAAATGTCGTTGAAAGGTTTTCGAAGAAACAAAATTCGATGATACGGCTTTCGCACTCAAGTAGGTATTCCGAAAAATATAGACAAGTTAAGTCAGTCAGCCGCATGTTCGGCGGTGCACCGGTGATATCTGTGTTTGTTTAGGGGGTTCCCTACTTGAAATCGAATGCTGTAGGATCGAATAACACTTGCTCGAAAACGTTAACTCGATAGTACTTGAAATCGAACAGTTATGAGCGCGAAAGTTCACTGTCTCGATGCATCAAAATCTCGAATAACTATAAGCTCGAAGCATCGGCAGCGCGACAGCTCATTATCGTGAAACATCATTTCTCGAACGACCAATAAATCGAATTGACAGAATAGTTTCAAGGATTCTTATTTGAAATCAGCGTAATGAAACAATACACGAGTAGAAATATAAATCAAGTTTAATCATGTAAAATAATCTCAGTCTCAAACTTACCAAGTAAGTACCTACCTACTTATGTACAAAATTACGAAATAAATTAAAAGATTAGTTCAAACATAATTTAAATATGGCAAAAAAAGAAATAAGCAATAATTACAACTTTGTATGATTTGCCATATTTAAATTATGTTTGAACTAATCTTTTAATTTATTTCGTAATTTCGTACATAAGTAGGTACTTACTTGGTAAGTTTGGGACTGAGATTATTTTACATGATTAAACTTGGGGTCTCCCTTGTTTTACCGAAAAGAAATTGCCAAATTATCACTTCCCAAACAAATTTTCGCATAATTTCATTTGCCAAATTATTACTTACCAAAAAATCTCTGTACAAATAATTGTTACGAAAACCTATGTTTGGCAAGTGAACGTTTGAACAATAACTTGTTCACCAACTAAGTAGTACTTTTACCATTTTTTATCTAGTCAAATATTTCAGTTGGTATAACATATTTTACGCAAAATAAAAAATATTTTTCTAGCACTCGCCGGCCGCTGCCGCGGCACGCTCGCTTCGCTCGCTCGGCTCGTGCGTTGTATGGTCACAGTTCTAACCTAACCTAACCTAGCTGTTTCGACTTAAAAAACATTTATGCGTGTTACAATAATTTGAAATTTGACTAAATGTTTATTGTCTAAAGATTGTTTGCTGTAATAAATCATTTGATTAAAGACCAAATGCCTTAATGATATTATCCTTGATAATAATCTGCCAAGTAAACATTTGACTAAATGAAAATGTGCGTACTTTAATTATTCCAAATATTACATTGGTATAAAAAAGGTTGCTAAAATTTGTTTGGGTAATGAAAATTTGGCAAAATCTTTTCGGCAAAACGGCAGGATCCCTTAAACTTGATTTATATTTCTACTCGTGTATTGTTTCATTACGCTGATTTCAAATAAGAATCCTTGAAACTATTCTGTCAATTCGATTTATTGGTCGTTCGAGAAATGATGTTTCACGATAATGAGCTGTCACGCTGCCGATGCTTCGAGCTTATAGTTATTCGAGATTTTGATGCATCGAGACAGTGAACTTTCGCGCTCATAACTGTTCGATTTCAAGTACTATCGAGTTAACGTTTTCGAGCAAGTGTTATTCGATCCTACGGCATTCGATTTCAAGTAGGGAACCCTTGTTTAGGTACCTACATTACGTTTGACAATCTTTTGTGCCCACCATGGTTTCTTAGAAAGGACAATGTCGGCTCTTCCAACAAAAGTGATAGACAACACGGGAGACAAGACAAGACAAAAGTGATAGACAAGTTAACAGGAGAGGAGGAGGGAGGAGAAAATATTACTATCGAAGTTTCCAGATAAATATTATCGTTTTTGAGAAGTCTGTTGGGTTTGGGTTCGCAGTTAGGGGATTTATACCTGCACTAATTCCAGCACCGCAGCTGCAGATGCTGGTACTAAGTAGTAAACAGGACAACTTTATGGTTCAACCGTGCTGTCATAGATGGCGCTATCACCAGTAAAGCCGTCTAGTTCTAATTATGGATGACGAAGGTATTTTTTTTTTAATCACGATTTCTTCATTCTTTTTCTAGTTTGTTATTTTTTATTAAAATTAGATATTAGCATAATATACAGGTTTAGAAATGCAAATTTTATACTAAATAAAAAAGTTACTTAAAGGTTAATTATATTTTAAAGCTTGTCCTTTCTTCCGCCTATAAGATTGACCGCATAATGATCTACAGATGATTATTATATACCTACATTGCTTAGAGCAGCATGTCTTGGTTAACAGGTGACCCATTAAAATGGGCCAGTCGGGAGATATCTTAAACGTTCTAAGGAACCATGGCGTCGATTTTGGAATAAAGAAAGATTCATTCAAAGATTTAAAATAACACACATCGTGGAAACGGAAACCAAAACACGAGTATTCCTAGTATTGGGAAACATTAAAAAATGATTGGTTGTTAGTACTTTGGTCGACCAAATCACATTAGAAGAATCAGGATTTGAAAAAAGAAAAATCAAAACCCGGGTACACCCGGGGCTAATGTCCTTCATTAGGGTTAGTGCACACTAGGGTTTTCGCGTTCCCGGCCTATTTGAGTTCCCGGGAATCGGGAATTTTTTCTCTTAATTCCCGGGAATTTTCATTTTTTTTGTATAAATATAGTTTTTTTCGTATATTTCAACATTAAACTTGTGTAAGTACTTTAAACATGACAAAATGATAAATTGTCTAACATACCAATCGACTTTTCATATTAAAATAAAAAATCTTACACTTATTTAAAAAATTGAACTAGGAACAGTTACAGTAATTTATTGTGCAACGTGGCGATTTTCTTTAATGAAAAAAAAGTGTTCTCTTCATATAATATGGCAAAATATTACGGAATAACAATAGGGTGAATGACTATAAAGGATCTTACCAAATTCGTGTAATACCTTAATCCACATGATCTACTACTAGTGTAAAATGACCGAGCACGGTATTTAGCTTGATTAAAACTAAAGTTTTTTTTTCTTGCGGTAGCGATATGTGATTGAAACATAACCAGCTAAAAAGGCACAAATAAAAAAATAAAAATTGCTTAGTTAAAATTTTATTTGTAGGAACATTTCGACACCACTCATCAATGAATAAAAGCACGGTGACACAGTTGGCTAGCACGACTAGCACGAAATCGTTCTTTGGTTAACTCGGGGCGCAAAAACGGCTCGTTTTTTTTTTTTTTGAAAATAATCTGTTTTGTATTTAAAATAAAAACCATTTAGGGTTAATATGTGACCAGTAGATCACGCTGTTTGAAGGAATTACACGAATTCGTTCACACCCTGTATATTTTCATTATAAATCTCGAAATTACACAAAAGATAAGCATTGTGAATAGTTTCTACAAATGAAACATTTACAAAAAAAAATCAAGCGTTTAGAATTTGTTTACTAGACAGAGACAACAGTACTGTATGCTGACGTCACGATACATTTACCCCTTTCTAAGTTCACACCATGCAGTACAATGTCTGTTTCACGCGAGAGAGACAGAAAATGCTCTAAAATCTTCGGAAGCGTGCAGACCCTTCATTTTTCATAATCTTTTCTTCATTTCAAATAATTCCCGGGTACCCGGGATTCCCGACAAATAATTCCCGGGTCCTAAAATCCCCAAATTCCCGGGAATTCCCGGTTCCGGGTACCCGGGGCGAAAACCCTAGTGCACACCGACGGAGTGGCGAAGAGCAGTTCACTGGTTGCAAGGCACACCGAGCGGCGCTTGCGCTTTTTAGTATTATTTTATTAATGTATTGTACGTATTTTTAAGTACCTACCATTGTAATGAGGCCTAAACAAATCTATCTATAGACATACCTTCACTCGCTCTAGTTCGCAATGTAGATCATGCACAACTTTCAGGTTGTGTAATTCTTAAACGGAGCTTATGGCTGTAAAATGGTCAAGGAAACATCATATTGATTTTAAAAGACCTATTTAGCGATGTCCCACAAAATATGGTAGGTGATTTTTTTTTGTTTCTCCTCCCTTTTCGTATTTCACAGCCACCATTTTGATTTTATAAAAACAAAACCTAGCCTATAACCATCGCACTGCTTAGACAAATCGATAGACACCTCATTCATTAAAATCCATCCAGCCGTTGGACTGCTTCGAGGGTATAAAAAGAGTTTTTTTTTTCGAATTAAGTATATTTACTGCCGTATTGTATTTTTTACATTTACGTCATTGTCTTGTTAAGGGTGCGAATAATGCATCAATGATCAGTGGATCTGTTGCTGAATCTCATGTCAATTGTTATGATTCGTTAATAGTATTTTAGCCAATCCATTAAATTAGTTGACATGAAATGTGGTAAAAGTTTTTATTTATTAGGCTTTTCAGAACTTGGGGGTAAAGGGTAAATTTCAAATACTGCAAAGTCCAGATGGACTGTGTTTTGTCGTGTGAATCGACACAAACAAATGTTTGTGTAGATTCGATAGGTACACAGTGATTTGTTTCAGAAAAAATGGAATCTGCCGCTTTTGAAACAACTTAAACCCCTACATGTACTCCTGGGTTCTGAAAAGCCTTTATTGTATCAAAACGATGTTTTTTTTTTACTTTACATAATACACTTATATTATTATATACAAAAAAATAGACTGCAGTTTTTGAAACTAAATGTTCTTTATTACAGTCACAGTAAATAGCGAACTTAAAAAGCGAATTTTATTATGAGAATAGTTTATAATGAAAAAATATTTTAAGCCATAATTCGTATATTTCTGTAGAAAGTATGTATGAAATATTTCATAATTCTAATAGATATTTTAGAAGGAAATCGCTTTTGAATTTCGCTATGTGTATACATATTATTACACGTGACTGTACTTGTGTTACCCTCACTAGTGCACTAGTGCTACTCGCACTTCATAACGTATACGCTTGAACCAAGTTTAGCTACAAACACCTACGTGTTACGGGTAATACCTACGCATTTACCCGTAGGTACTGCCCATAGTAATTATAGTTTCTTATCCATTTTAACAAATAACACTGCACATGACCTGACGGCGCAGTCATTTCACGAACCAGTGTAAACGCTTGCGCTCTGCCGACGGTCGCTTGATGCGCCGCGACTAAGCCCCATCAATCCGGTATTTCAACTATATTGACAAAGTAAATCAATCCGCTCATTAACACGTCTCGGAGTGGACGTGTGCGCACTGCATGCATATGCGCACGCGCTGATCTTCGCGCGCAACTCTCGCCATGTTCAGCAACGACTCCAGCGTCGTCATAAAAGCCATTAATCCGAATATAACGGTCACAATCGTTAACTTCGTTGTGTTTGTGTTGACTCTGGTTGCGTTTATTTATGGTGTTATATCATGGTGTATAATTAAGAAGTTCCGGCATTTTAGGAACTATGTGTATCTCAGTTCAATTTTATCGAGTTTGTTGCGTCTATCGATGGGGACGTTTATCATCCCTAATTTCAAACACGTTTTAATTAAGTACGGATACGAACCGGTATTGGGAACGTGTTTTGAACTAAGTATGTACTTTATATCAGTGCAGAATAATTGGATGTTGGTGATATCTTATATATTTTATGTTGATATTGTGAAAGTTTTTAATGGGGATGTGCATAGAAAATATTTGAAGAGTACCCTGTTTGCTTGGGGGTTACCTGTGATTACAACCTCTATATGTAAATTTATGTTACCTCAATTGTTATATTTAAGTAATATACAAGACCCTGAAGTTAGATTTAAAATACTTTTTTATGTATCCATTTTATTTATAATTCTACCTTTGTTTATAAACTTGATTCTGTATATAAAAGTTGTATATAATCTGTTTCATCTTAAAGCGAGCCCGAGTACAGCTACTAACAAATGGCGTCGCCTCTACATAGCTACGTTGATATTAGTGTTGAGTGACGTCATAGTGTTGTCCACTGTGCTATGGAAGCTAGTGCTGTACCTTCCTTTTGTCATACAAAATTTGATGTATAAAATACAAATTATAGCAATTGACTTATTTCTTCCTATAGTTAGGAGTAATCGGGAATTGTGGGCGGACTTTTTTGCAACTCGATTGAAGAAAATACGTGAAAATAATGTATTGTAATGGTACCTAATTAGTATAAGTTAGTTGTAGTTGTAACATAATGGTAAGGATACACGGCAACACATTACACTCGACACTCAGTGACACCGAGTGTCGTAGTGTGTACATCGCCATCGCTGTTTCACTGAGTTGCGCATTAGCTCTGGTTTAATTTCAGTGTCGCGATTGCATTGTGTCGAATGTCAGTGTCACCGTGTATATGTAACCTAAGACTTACTGACGACTCGGACACAGTGTCGGAATTGACACATTTTAATTTCATTTTTTTTTTCATTAATGTTTCGGACTCCAATAAAAAAACTGTTTTGTGCAGTCAGATAAAACACTTCCAACGGTGCCTTAATTGTAGAAATCCGTCCTTCGCCCAGCCCATAATTGTAAAAAAACTATTTTTACCGGATTTTAACGAAATTAGCCGTTTTTATATTAAAACTTTTTTATCTGACTTCACTAAACAACATCAATAATTTAGGGGTGTCCGAATCATCCGTGAAAAAATATTGAAATTAAAATGTGCCAATTCGGACACTGTTTCCGAATATATTGTGCCCACTCGGGCAGCGGGGTCAGCAAGTCTAACATAACAACACGAAACCAGGGCCCATATTCTCCTAAAATAAATTGTTGCCAAACGCAATCGAACCACAACCGTCAGTCAGTTTTTGTTTTCGAAAACTTTCAAAATGATTGATTTTGTTTTTTGTGTCAAACAATTCGACAGCTTTTGAAATTGAGAACTGTCTGAATGAACGGTTCGGCCTTGGTTCGGTTGTGATTTATCAAGATTTATTTTAGGAGAATTAGGCCCCAAGTGTAGGTATTTTTGAAATGTATTTTAAATGTATTTAAATGATATTGATACCGATTTTCTTGTTCACCAACTAAACTAAAATTAGAGAATTGCTATGTTTTACTAAATGACAGCGCGAGAAAAGGACGGTGATAGATAAGAACTAAGTTAGAGATGTTAAACTAGTTTACGCATTGAATTCCACCGTGTTTCTAGCCGACATACACGACGACTGTGTATGGAAATTGGAGTTCAACAAGGACATCAGGCAAATTTAAAATATCGGTGGTCAAAAATAATAATTGCGCGACCAGTCCTAGGATTATTTCCAACATCTAGGCTGTATACACGGTGACATTTAAATGGTCGTTTCACTAGAACAAACGTTGTTCAGAACATGGTCTACTACCACAGTAGAGCATCAAAAATTTTTTTAAGAAAAAAAAAAATCTTGCCTTTCTTAAACAGTTTTGTTGCTCAAACGTGTTCAAACATTAACCGTAAGAGCGTGTCCACATCTCCACGTCACGACGTCGTCAACGTGGAACGGTGCGGTGACGTGGCACGGTGCGTTGACGTAACGTGCAAATTTACGTTACCGTATCGTAAAAATGCACGTCAGGATCATTGTTAGATTTATCGTTGACCATGTAGATCAAAAATCTGCCTAGCCTTTTCCCAACTATGTTGGGGTCGGCTTCCAGTCGAACCGGATGCAGCTGAATATCAGTATTTTACATGGAGCGACTGCCTATCAGACCTCCACAACCCAGTAAGTGGGTAATACGATACTCTTGGTAAGACTGGTTGTCAGACTTTCTGGCTTCTGACCAACAGTAACGACTGTCAAAGATCTACAAATGACAGCCGGGACCAACGGCTTTACGTGCTTTCCGAGGCACAGAGGAAACTCGCTATGGTAAATGGTCACCCATCCACAGACCAACCTCGGCAAGCGTGGCTTAACCCGGAAGATCGGTCTATGCGGCTGTAATTATTTAGCCACGAGCTCCTCCATTTGATGGACCATGTAGATCCTGAATTTTAATAATAGAAACAGTAAGGTATGGTTTTAAAGCATCGGAGCACATAGACGGCGATTAACTTGCGGGCGTGGAGAGCGCGGGCGGAGCGCATATACGTGTGCGCTTGCGGCTAGAGGCGGAACGTGTTACGTTACGGTAACGTAAATTTGCACGTTACGTCAACGCACCGTGCCACGTTACCGCACCGTTCCACGTTGACGACGTCGTGAGTGGAGATGTGGACAGGCTCTATCGAGACTGCTATCGAAAAAACGTAAACGACATCATCAAAAACCGTAAAATAGCTACATTATTTCTTGTTTTTTTTTTTATATTTGATATTTTTTGTATGGTAACGTTTTGTAGAGAAACGTCTGGACTCACCTTACGTTCAAAAGGGTATAGCTAATAAGATCATCGCTTCCTTTACTTAGCAAAGTAAAGTCTGAAGTAGATTGCAATTAAGACTTTACTAATAGACTTTACTTTGTTTATCTCCCCCTTAGCGTCCTTGATCTAGAGACTATTACAATTCAAAGTTTCCGCGTTGCAATACTAATCGATGGAATGCTGTATTAAAATATTCAATATTCTATGTATATAATTAATAGATTTAAAATAAACGTTTTTCCCGACTTTTTTATTTTGCTAATGTTGTGTTGCTAATTTAACGGGTTTTCACACAGGCGCGACATCGCCATTTTGCCAGCGCTACGACAAACGCCACAACAAAGAAATTCAACTGAAATGAAATTGTTTTTTTTTCTGTTTGTCTGCTGTTTATGGTCCTCGGGGACCGTTTCTACATAACCGGACAGTTATTGGCGAGACCTGAAGGGTCTCCAGCCAATGGGGGGGGAAGTAAACTACTTAACCTTACCGTTAACCTAAGCTAACTACTTGTACTACACTAACATCATGACTACCTGCAACTACAGCACTAAGGGCGACCCCTAGTGGGACTCGGACCTCGGCTTAGGGCGTTGCTGGCAGGGACTTAGGGGGGGAGACAGCTTGATGAAGGCTGAGTTATCGGTGTGAAGATATTTATTTCTGCTTTAAAAATGTTTTGTAGCAATTCCCTACTTACTTATAAACAATGGTTATAGGTTGTTTGATTATAATGGCTTTTAAATCTATTGCCATCTCTATACATTAGCATACAAATCACAAGGACAGGTTATAATATAATCAGTGATTAGAAATGACAATCTTTTTTTAAGTAAGGGGGTCAATATTTAAGGTAAGGTGCGTTGTTCCCCACCAGTGGGTACTGTAGAACGGGGTTACTTTAATTTTTTTTTGAGCTTTTTGTGTTTGTATCTTATTTGTTTTCGCTTTTAGCTGCTACATCAAAAATATTTTATATAGATTGAATTAATTGAGGCATATAGATTGAATTAATTGAGGCATATAAAATCACATAGACTAGATAAAAAAAACTACAGAGCATAGTTTTCGATAAAAAAAAGGAGAAATGTTCCATAACGAAGTCGGACCGTAGGCTTTTACTTTGATAATCCTTGTTTTATCACTCAGTATCAAAGTAGCCCCAATTAGGACTCGAATTTTGTTCATAATTAGGGGTGTGAAGGTACTCCAGCTGTGCGTCCCGGACGAGTACGTGGGGCGGCGGCGGCGGCGGCGGCCGGAGCTGCTGGCCGTGCCGCGTGCGCG
Source organism: Amphipyra tragopoginis (assembly GCA_905220435.1). Classification (NCBI taxonomy): domain Eukaryota; kingdom Metazoa; phylum Arthropoda; class Insecta; order Lepidoptera; family Noctuidae; genus Amphipyra; species Amphipyra tragopoginis. The sequence continues at coordinate 6,221,188 of HG992017.1, forward strand.
TACATGCCTGCTGCAGCGCGCACCGCTCACGCGTGCGCTGCGTGCGCTCAACACTATGGCTCATAGAATAGATCTCTTTTTGTGTACATTGAACGAATTCACACGGGTCGCTTATTGTGTAATTTATTTAGGTTAGTTTATTATTTATGTTACAATTTTTGTTTTAGTTTTTAATATTTATGTACATAGGCTATTGCATTAGGTAATAAGTACCTGTAATGATAGTTTTATGTTTATATGAAATAAATAAATATTTTTTATCTTCGCCATCTAACTTCGCAGACACCGCTATACCGTATGGTAAAATAGGAAAACTGTCAATGTTACCTGTACAGTTATACACAAACCCCCTTAACACAAAACAATGCTAAAGTAAACCCAGATTTCAAATATACCTACCCATCACGTTCTAACGTCATAAAATAAAAAGAGACGGAGCTATTTTAAAACCTGGGTTTTTCTTAGTCATTTCCTTTGTCTTATGGAGGAAAATTATTAAGTTATTGCTATAGGGTACACTACAATAATACGAAAAACTAAATTCCGATATTCTTAATCCCGACTTTTATAATACCGATTTTCATAATTCCGAATGGTTTAAAACTCCTAATATGACAAATTCTTCGTACTTTTGAAAGTCGGAAAACAAATAAATCGTATTTATGACATTCGGTAAAATAACTTTCGTGTTTTTTAATAATCGGTATTTTATTTTGAAGGAATTATCAAATTCGGATTTTTAAACGTCGGAATATCCAAATTCGGAATAAAATATTTCGGAATATTTGGGTGTTCCCATTGCTATAATTGTAAAGTGTGTCTCATACACTACAGCAATTTGTAACTTTTTCCTACGATGCGTTGCACTTACTTTTTTTCCAAAAGTATTTAATGTACAGCGGTGAAATATGATTGGTCACATTTTTTTTAAATTTTTGCCCCCTCTAAGATTTCTCTTGTATCGTGGGTGCGTTTACAGACACAAATCTTCACATAAACAGACACCCCCAGACCCGGAGCAACTATCTGTAGGCCATACAAATATTTGTTCCGTGCGCGAATCGAACCCACGACCCGTAGCGCAGAAGCCAATCGCTCAGCCACTGCACCAAACGTGTCGTCAAACCGGTCAAACATTAAAAAAACAAACGTCGACATTAGTTTTAAACTTTGTTAATTTTAAGGTAACCAATGTGAAGAGAGAATAAATGACATTGAATTGAATTCAAATTGCCACATGCTCCTGCCCCACCCTAAATAAAACCGGTGCTATTAGGTATCTAGGTGTCATAATTGACAGCGCGCTTAATTTTCAGCCTCAATTCAATCTCTTGGTTTCAAGGACTCGCAGGCATTATCAAAATGGTATACCTTGCTCTGTGTCAGTCAGTGATTTCATATTGCATAACCATCTGGGGTGGTGCAAATAAAACATGTATGCTGAGACTCGAGCGTGTGTAGAGGGCAGTCCTGAAAGTTGGTAACTTTTTGCCATTTCTGCATCCAACCATAGTAGATTGTTGCACTGAGCGCAAAGTGAGTCATTAATGTACGAGTGTTATGTTGGTGCCCGAGCGCAAGCGAGGGCACTAAATTAGCACGAGTGCATTAATCACTCACTTCAGCAAGGTGCGTAATCTACTTTTCTTTCAACTACCAATTTACCTACCGTGATAAAATATACCTACTCAAAATAAAAACTCACGTTAATGAAAATAAGGTTATCCTGCGACTTTTGCGGCAAAAGGTTATTAACAATTTCATTTGCAGCTGTTTTTATACTTTCTGGACTTGAATTCATATCGCTATCTATTTCCATTTTTTAAAACTTTTCTTGCTAATTATGAAGTACTTATCAAAGTTTTACAATGGTACAAAATACGCGCCATTTGTTTTTTTTTTTTCACCAATTCGGTTTTATTCAGCCGATTTTTATTTTCAGCCAGTATCTTTTTGATCTAATGCATAAGAATGCATACATTTAATATTGAACTTAACGGGAGACTCTCGGGGAACCTCTGTGGTAAATTTATATCTAAATAAAAAATAAAAAACTGCACTAATGAAAAACAGTGCAGTAATGAAATTTCATACAACATTTCTGCACTGTTTGCAGTGCAGTAATGAGATTTCATACAACATTTCTGCACTGCTTTGCTTCTAAGCAGAAAATACGTATTTTGTGATCGGTTTTGTAGCGATTAATGATAACATTACTACGTAGTTGAAAGAAAAAGACCTTTATATTTACTGACGCGCGTTTTAACGGTTCGTCAGCTATTCATTTTGAATGCCACCCCCCGAAAGCACTCCCAGCTTTATTATAACCCCACAGCTCTTGAAAACAAACGACGTAAGTTTGCAGTGTGTCCGTCAGTAAAAACCCATACAAGTTTTGCTTGTCACCATTTTCTGGGCAAGTACCTTTATAAAATCGGCCAAGTGCGTGTCGGGCCACGCGCAGTAATAGGGTTCCGTAGTTGCACAATAATGCGGACTAAGAAGAGGGCTTAGTAATTTTTCCATGGAATTTGTACGAGCCTAAATTAAGTTTAGTTTGTGCACAAGAGAATCGGCACCATTGTCCGTCCGTAGTTGTGTAGTCTTTAAATCCTTTTTCAACCGACTTCAAAAAGGAGGAGGTTCTCAATTCGTCTGAATGTTTTTTTTTTTTTTTTTTTTTTGTATGTTTGTTACGCGATATCTCCCCCAATTATGAATGGATTTTGATGATTCTTTTTTTGTTTGGTAGCCCATACTTCAGAGGTGGTCCCATATAAATTTTATTGAAATTGGTGCAGCACTTTTTGGAAAAATCAATAAAAACAACAGAAAAAGTACACAAATCGTATGTGGACGACGTTCTAGTTGTAGTGCTGGTCCGAGAATTTGTACACTATTGTAATTGTAATTTGTGGCACTAAAAAGTATAAAATAAAAAAACTTTAAAAAAAGTAAAAACCGACTTCAAAAAAAAACTAAACGGAGTAAAATAATTATCATTTAATAAAACTATCAGTTTCAGAAGTCGGTGCTAATCCACGCTGAACCAAATTGAAGGCACCGACTTCTGAAACTGATAGTTTTATTAAATGATAATTATTTTACTCCGTTTAGTTTTTTTTTGAAGTCGGTTTTTACTTTTTTTAAAGTTTTTTTATCAGCAACTAAATAACACTGCACATGACCAGACGGGGTACACGTGTCGGAACCTAGTACCGTAACTCGCTTGCGCTGAACGCGAAAGCGCGATGTATCGCGCCTATGCGAGAACTTAATTCCGGTTTTTCACCCACAAAAAGTTAATAGTATTCGTAAAATAAAAGGTCTGCTGATGGGCAATTCAATCCGCTTATTTACGCGTCTCGGAGTAGACGTGTGTCGGTACTGTGTTATATTAGCGCGCGCGCTGAGATGCGAACGCGACTCTCGCCATGTCTGGCAACGACTCCACCGTAATAGACAGCGTTGAATATAGTCGAACGACTTTGGCTTCCATAGTCATTAGATACGTTGTGTTTGCGCTGACTCTGGCTGCGTTCACGTATGGAGTGACATCATGGTGCATCATAACGAAGTTTCGTAATTTCAGAAACTATGTGTATCTCAGTTCAATTTTATCAAGTTTATTACGTTTAATAGATGAGTTGATTATCCTGCCTTACACTATCATTGAGTACGGATTCGGACTGATTACAGTTGTTTGTTGGTGTTTATATGTTTACCTTGTAACAGTGCATCATTATTGGATGTTGGTGATATGTTATATTTTTTATGTTGATATTGTAAAAGTTTTTAAGGGACATGTACATAGAAAATATCTTAAGAGTAGCCTGTTTGCTTGGGGAGTGCCTTTGATAACAACTATAATATTAGCATTTTGTTCATTTGTAGCTGTGCGGTTATCTGAAGTATCACTTGAAGACATACTTCCTAACGTCTGGACTTTAATTTTAGCTATACCTTTGTTCATAAACTCGATAATGTTCATAAAACTTGTATTTAATCTGTTCCGTCCAAAAGAAAAGCCGAGTACAGCTACTAATAATAAATGGCGTCGCTTCTACATAGCCACATTAATATTTTTGTTGAGTGACGTTATAGTGTTTTCCGTTGGAGTGGCATTTATTCAGATACCGGATCTTCCACTTGTCATAGATGCTATATTTGATAATATACAAGTTATAGCAATTAACTTATTTTTTCCTATTGTAAGAAGTAATCGGAAACTGTGGCGGAAATTTTATGAAAATCGATTTAAGAAAGGAAATGAAATTAATATGTCGTGATGGTGATGAAATTAATATAGATAATGGTAATAGGTCTCCAATTAAGTCCATTGTGCTTCATCATCATCATCATCATTTAGTCGAAAGACGTCCACTGCTGGACATAGGCCTCCTCCAAGCATCGTCACATCGACCAAACGACTTCACCAGGGGCCCAATTCTCCTAAAATAAATCTTGATAAATCACAACCGAACCAAGGCCGAACCGATCATTCAGACAGTTCTCAATTTCAAAAGCTATCAAATTGTTTGACACAAAAAACAAAATCAATCATTTTGAAAGTTTTCGAAAACAAAAACTGACTGACGGTTGTGGTTCGATTGCGTTTGGCAACAATTTAGGTATTTTAGGAGAATTAGGCCCCAGGTTCGCATTGTTCTTGTGTTGTATTATTACATATGTTGTAATTATTTTATATTGTATTCTTCTTTTTCTTTTTTTTGTTTACGTTAAGTGAGTAAATCGACCAGCATTATTTTTAAATATTGCCTATGTAGACGTAGTCTATAGATTAATTAAATATAGAGGTTATCCTTTTACCTACCAGTAAAAATTGTATAGGTAGGTATCTCAAATGAACTTAATTAGAACAACACCTCCATCATAATCTTTTAACCCTACATTGATGACTTCAAATTCTTTAAACCCTAAGGTAGGTATTATTATTTCATTTTAAAATAAATACATAAGTAATCGGAATATGTTTTTTATTTGCTATTTTGGCGTATCCTGTATTCACACGCTAATTTGGACTTAATTACTACAGTATTTTTTCCTGTCATTAATAACGCTCTACGCTATTTAAGGGATGACTTTTTTTTTTTAAAAGGGTGTAATAATCGAACGGACTAGAACCCCATGGCATAGTTTTTTTTAATTGCCTGTAATGAAATTTATCCATCAATAAATAGTACTAATTTGAAGTAAACTTTCATACTAAATCAATAAAAACAGCAATTTATCCATTAATAAATACTACTAATTTGAAGTCCTAAACTTTCATACTAAATCAATAAAAACAGAAATTTTGAAATAAATACATCAAATGAATAATACTTATCTACATTCAGACTCATCTACATCACGCAAGTGTGTATGATTTGAAACTTGATAGTAGGTACCTATTATCTATCTATACATGGTGCCATATTATCTACTACTAGTATAGGTAACTCCCGCACGAAATTTAGCATGATTAAAAAACGTTTTTTTTCTTGCGTTTGGTGTAGGTGATCGTAATAAATAAGGTTTAAAAAAAAGGAAACTAAAAAAAAAATGTGATATCACATTTTCAATGCCACGCATAAATGAATGAAAGCACGGTGACACAGCTGGCGGGCACGACTAGCGCGATATCGCTCCGTGCAGTCAGTTATATGACTTAGAAAGAAGGATTACTATTCGAAAAAACGTTTTTTATGAATCTTAAAAAACACAATGACAGGTCAATCTGTGTCACTAGTAGATCATTCGGCTTGGAGGAATTACACGAATTCGTTTACACCCTGTAGATATTTGAATTTCATAAAAAGATAAAGAAAAAAAATAGAAAAACAAACTATAGCAACGCCTTCTACTCCGTTCACCTATTATATCCAATATTTTTTCCAGACGGATAAAAAGTCATCAAGTATAATAATATAAACTCACGCCTGTATTCCCCGAAGTATTGGCAGAGATGTGTAGTACACCCACGTTTCGCCGTTTATGTTTACGTCCCATGCAATAGGGGGCGAGCCTATTGCCATCAACCGGGCACAAATCCAGTCTTCGGGCTGCTACTGACAAATTTCACAAGGAAAAACCCAATAACACTTTGCCCGACCTGGGGATCGAACCCAGGACCTCACGCTCAGCAGTCGCGCTTGCGACCGCTAGACCAACGAGGCAGTGTAATAGTAAGTTTAATTAATAAAATAGTCAAAAAATGTACGGTTAGAGCGTAGATGACATCGTTTGGAAACCGCCGTTTATACACGAATCCTCTTCGTGGCTGAAAAGACAGGTTTTAACAGGAAATTCTCAAATTAATCTACTTTTAAGACTGGTATATTGAATATTTTTGGCAGACGGTTTTTTTTTTGGTAGACGGTGACTCGCCAACATAATTATTATGACCTCCGCTAGCGGCCCGACCGACGGACCAGTTCGTCAGTGCCATTGTTTATCTATTGCGTCTATAATTACAGTAGTTGAGACTTTAACAAAGGCGAAAGGGGGCAGCATCGGAGTGAGTGGTGACGTGTGGGGTCTGATTGAACATTCTGGAGAGTTCTGTGTATGTGTAAAGAGGGGTCACCTATCCAACACTTAATTGCGCCAAAGTTTCTATCTCGCAGATCGACTGATACGCGCCATAACCGTTTATCATATTATCTACTTAGCTATGTTTCATAGTATCACATTAGTGCAAGACAAGTTTAAACCAGAAACCGGTTTCTTAAAAACCGGTTCCGTAAATCTCCGAACCGTATAACTTGCTGTACATGCCGAGTATACACACACACACATGCACGCGCGCACTCATACACACAACACTTATACACGTATTTTATAACTGGAATATACAGTGTGTTTGGTGCTGCACTATCGAAAATATAACGATATTTTACACACTTAAATTTATCGACAAATAATTTCAATTTCTTTATTGCATTCCATAATGTCAAATACAGGTGGTAGGCCTAAGATTATAGGATCAATTATGGACCCTGTCGGGCACAGCATAGTGTAGTAGAAGAGAGGAAGAGCAAGTAAACAATACAATATAAAATAGTGTTTAATAACAATTTAATATTTTATTCATTGTTACTAGATAGATATTTAACTGCAATTCGATATTTTATTTATTTAGAGACTAGCTGTGCCCGCGACTCCGTCCGCGTGGAAGTCGGAAAACAACATTGTGTCGCAGCAACTAAATAATCCATTTATTATAATAATAGACAAAGGTGTCCCACTAAGACACTTATATCTTTTGAACCATTTCTTTATGTAGAGTTTCAGCTCCTCTTGATTGACCGTAAAGATTCATAAAACCGTAATACTAAAAACGTGTTGCTTATTTCTATACATTTCCTTGCTAAAATGGATTATAATTGAATATTGATACTTTTATTGAAGATATGTATAGATGTAACAAAACCATATCGCGATACAAAAATAGCTACAACGCCGTCTTGTTACAACCTGCGCACTAAATTATGATTTTATTCGAGGTGTGGTAGGTATAGAAAAGAACTTTAAATATTTAAAAAAAAAACTTATAGAAGACTTCATTTAATTTTAATAAGTTATAGGTAGGTAGGTACTGCTTTCAAAAAGTCTGATCTGGAAATCGAACCAACACAAACGCGAAAAAACATCATCTATATTTTTATTTCACCAATCGATATGATCGCTCCAATAAACATAGTGCCTGAAATTGATGGAAGACCATAAAAACTAACATTAAGTACCTACCTAACTTAGGTACATTTCAATTCAAACACTTATTTATTGTTACTTCTTATTTCTTGCACTTCCTTCAATTTAAGACAGTGTGTTTGTTGGAGAGATTTGATCCTTATTATTGACCTTATAGATATCTATCAACAGGTGCCATAATATAATACCGGATGGTGCATAAAGCTTTGTCAGTTCGATTCCCGGTTCAGGCAAAAAAATCAGTAAAAGGTAATTTCTTACTTTAAAAAAAAGTGAAATGAAGTTTCCTTTGAGTGAAATTTGCTATTTTTAATATTTAAAGTACTTTCCCTCCATGGCCACGTCTTTGGAACATTACCTAAAGCTTAAAAAAACTCAATTAAATAAACTTAATAAAACGACGGCGACAGGCTTTGAATAGTTCTGACAATAATGAACAAAATAAAAGGGTCAAAATCAAAATAATTGCTCATTTCAGAAAATTTACTTGTCCATCATCTTTCCTTAATTTCTACTAAAAAACTGTCAGGGAAATATTAATAAAAAACTGAATATTACAAAGAAGCCCTTCTTTATATTGTATTATAAATGTTATTGTTGGTAGTTGATACCTCGTTTTTTAAATATTGCGACATTTTTAAAGGCGTGTCTTCTGGTCTTCCTACAAAAAACGTCTGTCCAACTTCCAGCACTGATATTTTAAACTTGAAAAAACATTAAAAGTAGTATATTTATTATTAAACAAAATTGGCTATCCTCTCAAATAACACTGTAAAATGTGCGTAGAATCCTTGAAAATTCATTTGAAATATGTATTACAGTTTTAAATAAAAAATAAAACTGGTCTCAAAATTACTTCATCGATGTTATTTCATTTATGTAACGCATTATTTAGTCGCGAAAAATGTATTTTTTAAAACTTTAGTACTGGAAACATTAGCTGTCACTGTCTGAACCTCAGGCGACCAATCATAGGGCAGCAGCCATTTTGTTCTCGGCAAAAAGTTGATTGTATGGTGTGCGTCGAAAAAAAAACAAAAGACTGGTTTATCTTTGGTAAATTGAAAAAATACGTCAGGTAAGTAACTTTAAGCTATTTCGTATTGTCAGGAAACTATTATGTTAGTGCTATTCTGTCGCTAATTAGCTGCAACGATCGAGTTAATTATGTTCTGTGATTTGAGGGTAGTCTGTAGAAAAACATGCTTATTTCTTCCTATATGTCACACTTATGTAACTTTTTTTTATGTTACGTTACATAAAATTGGGTTAAGGCGTGTCCACAGCATGCTTTTAAAATATTAAACAGTGTACCTAATAAAAAATAAACATGTTTTTTTGGTCGTAGTCAGTGTTTTGAGTGATACAAACTTAAAATCATCAATCATTGCCGTGTCGTTGGCAAAGACAATATTTCAGTTTTATATCAATATGAGATTAATATCAGTTTGGGATCAATATAAAACGTCTTTGTATGTCTGAATGTGGCGTATGATATTGGGATTCCAGTCTCCTTTGCAAATATTGGCCGAAAATATCGTATAATTGCATTTTAATGTTGTGTTGCCTTTACTTTTGATTTCTTTCTTGCGGCTCGTACACATAAACGTGCGGAAGTGATGCCCGGGTGTCGCCACTGTGCGGAACGCCCGGAGGACACGGTGGAGCACACAGTCGAGGTGTGCCCTGCTTGCAGTGATCTCGAACCTACCGATTTTTCGGTATTTCTACCGATATGGAATCGCTTCTACCGAAATACCGAAATGTAAACAATTTCTCACGATTTTTGAGAATAGCAGGTTCACATAGAGAATAGATTTTACACTTTTAAGTTGGTTCCTAATGAATCAATCACTGGTCTATTACTAGTCTATGACTCTTTAATACAGCTAATTGTTATGATTTTGAAATGAATTCGAAGATGGCCGCGGCTATGGCCAAAGAATATTGGTAATAAAAATAATTATACTTAAGTGTGATTGATATAAATTTGTCTACGTAAGTTTTTTTTTTCAATAAATAAACGAATTTGATTGAATATTGTATTTTTTTGTCTAATACCGATTTTGGGTACAAATATACCGATTTTAGCTGGCAACTCTACCGATCTCGCTCTATGACGTTCGAGACCACTGCCTGCTTGGGCGGAGCATCGCCGTGCCCTCGTGGCGCGTGGGGGCGATCGGCGGCGGAGACCTCTCGCGCCGGGCCTTGGTTCAGGCCATGGTCCGCTCTGTTAGCTGTAGCTCGATGTCCAACCGTCCGGTAATTGTTGGGACCGAGTACAAGTCGTCGACGGCCCGCACTGTTGTCAGTGTTGAGTTGTCAGCAACAGCAGGGGCCCAGCTGGATCGAAACCTACTGGGGCCAGGGTTAGTTTCGAAAGAAGCTCGAGCCCCAGTGTGAAGGCTGGTGGGTTTTTAGTCAGTAAGCGTCTGATACTACCTCCCGCTCCGTCCAAGAGCGGGGGTTGTCATTAGATGATTTTCCCACCATACAAAAAAGGCCACGATGCACGGTACGATGCATGGTCGGTTGAGGTAAATCTCGAAAATAGACCGCATTAGACGTGTTCTACTCTTACTGATATTAAAAAGACGAGAAGAAGAAATAGTGTGAAAAAGTGTGATTAGATTAACCATCTTCAAATTAAACATAACCCTGACTGTTAAGGAGTTATAGTCATTATTTTGCATGTATCATGTTTATGTCGCGAGCTGTACTGGACATTGTCCAGTACAGCTCGCGAGGCCTAAACTGAGCTTAGCATTCGTGTGAATAAAGAAATAAAGGTGCGCGGCGGAGTTAGTAAACGGTGTCTATGTGCACACTCACACAAATGCAAAGCTCAGCTTAAACCTCACGAACTTGTACGTGAGGTTTAACTACGTGTATTGTGTTTAATAAATTATTAATATAAAAGACTAAAAAACTGATTTTATTTACAACTGTGAATGCAGCCCTTGTTTTCCTTTATGTTATTTTTATGTTATTGTGACATAAAAGTAACATTTATGAAATGAGCAATTATTTTGATTTTGACCCAAAATAAAATGTAGAAAAACATTCCAAAAAGTGCATTGAGTAGATGGAATGATTACGAAATACTAAATTTCGACGAAAGCACTGGGTGAGTGCTTTCCTTGCAAATAATCATGGCCACCGACTTCAATTTGAATTTGGACCTTATTTTCGGCATCAGCATTCCCAAAAAGTACGAACATTCAATGAATAAAAATCCTACTATTAGTCCACATCATGAATTCATTTTATTGTGAACAACAATAAGAAATTGACCTAATAAATTCTAAATAACAATATCTTTTTTTTTTTTTTGTAAAAATTTAGAACCTTCTTCTTAAGGATAGCATTTCATTAGACCTTTCGTAGACTGAGAATAGGTACCAATTCAACAATGAATATTAGGTAATTTGTGGATTTACTCGTAGTAAAATATTTCCTCGCAACATTATTTGATACACGTAACGCCATCTATTGAAAATAAACTAATACATGCTAAGTTCTTCTAGAAAACTTAAAATTCGCATAACTTTTGATTGCGTGAACCGATTGCGATGAAACAAAAAACATATGTTACTTGGAGATAAGCACAATATATGTTTATAAAAGTCAACAGCATTGGGTCAGTTGTTTTTACGTGATGCTTGAACAAACAAACAGATAAACAGACAAACAGACAAACCAACAAACAGAAGAAACCAAATACAAAAATGTTAAAAATGGGTTCTTTTGGTTATTTTTTAACACCCCAACCATGTTTTTTCAAAATATTTGCTATGTACAGATACGCAAAGTCTACAGATTTGATAAATGTATAGAAGATATTGATTATTTGCATATCTTTTGAATGCGTGAACCGATTGCGGTGAAACAAAAAAAATATGTTACTTGGAGATAAGCACAATATATGTTTATAAAAGTCAACAGCATTGGGTCAGCTCTTTTTACGTGATGCTTGCATAAACATGCAAACATATGTTTAATCTTTACTTCCCTAGATGGCGTTGGCGTCGAATTAGATCGCGCTATGGTTTCGTTACCGCGCGATTTATAAGTTCTAGACAAAAAATTCCTAGTTACTTCTAAACCACGATTTTATTATATGTATAGATTATCTATTTCCTTTTTATTATTTTGACCCCCTTTTGCAATTTTTGATTTTGATATACCCCCCTTTTGCAATATTGCTAAAGAGGGTATATTTATATATGTACCCCCTTTCGCATTTATTTTTATTTGTAGTAAAAATGAAGCCTACACTAGTGCTAGATCCAAAGTTATTACATTATTAATGGACACCTAAATTACAGGACAGGTCAAAATCAAAATGGCTACCATTAGGAGAGGAGAGGGTTAGTATAACTTAAACGTTTATTTCAAATTGATATCATTGCATAAGTTAAGGAAGAGAGGACTCTCCTAAAACAGGTTTTTTTTTTATTTATTTGAGCTGGCTTTGCTCTTTACTCTGGTCGAGGTCAGAGGTGATAGACAAAGTCTACGATGGAACGAGCTTATCCAGAAGAAGCCTGTTCACTCTGACTTTGAAGAGATTCGGGTTGTAGGCGTTCGGGAACACAGACGCAGGTAGTGTGTTCCATTCTTTTGACGCGTTTGCTTATATAAAAGCTCCTGTCACCAAATACTGTACCTACCTAAATAATAAACTATTTTTTATCTGTATTTGTGTGGTGCATGAAAAGAGCTTCCACGAGTGACGATACTTAAGTACGTCCGGCGCACCCTGGGCAGTCAGCCCCGCTACCAACCTTGCTAACTGGATAATCTTTTCACCACAGCATGAGCTATTTTCGTATAATAATAATAATATATGTTTATTTCAGACCAAGATCCATTAGTAACAATTAGCTTAATCTATGTTTTTACATAAATGAAATGAAGAAAGGCTATACTTAATTAATAATAATAGGTCTATTTCACCAGCACTCTCAACCAGCTCCTCATAACATCGGAGTCATATTTATCAGCAATGACCTTCAGGACGCCATTGGTACTACCCCGTACTCTTTCTAACAGAGAGGCAACACGTTTGCGGATGATAGCGTGGAAACCATCCACCCTCGCCTCCGCAAACATGCCAGATGCACTACAGAAGCGAGGCAATCCCAATAGCATCCTGAATCCATTATTGTACTGGACTCTCAAGGTGTTTAGTGACCTCTGAGTAAATGTGACCCATAGACTACTCGTGTAGAATGTTTGGCAATATGCTTTAAACAGAGTAATTTTTGCGTCATTACTACAACGAGCAAATCTACGGGCCAGCATATTACTTCTAACAGCCATAGCCCTTCGCTCCCTTTCTATATCGACCTGATCATCAAGACTCTCAGTAACAAAGTGCCCAAGATATTTAAATTGATGAACCCTCTTCAGTTCGACTCCGTTCAGCTTAATTTGTGGTACATTTGATGGACATTTACCAGGAACCTTGAAAATCATGTACTGACTTTTCAGAGTATTATATTTCAGACCATGGCTATTACTATAGTTTTCACAAATGGCTAACAGTCTCCTTAATGCACCGATAGTTGGACTCAGCAGCACCATGTCGTCCGCGTAGCTGAGATTATTCATACAGACGTTATCAACGGAACATCCGACTCGGGTGTTGCTGAGTTCAACTATCAGCTCATTCACATACAGATTGAAAAGCTTTGGAGAACTTAAACCACCCTGTCTCACTCCACATTCCATCCTGTATGCAGTGGAGAGACTGTCAGCCCATTTTACACTATTTATTTGGTTAGCATACCAGAAGTGAAAAAGCCTTTGAACCTGCGTATGCACACCTGTTTTCTTTAGTTTTTGCCATAATGTGTCACAAGACACCAGTTCAAAAGCTTTTGACAGGTCTAAAAAGCATGCATACACAGGTGTACTTCTCTTTGTGTAATATTGTACAGTGTGCTTAAGACTTAATATGGCGCTTTCAGTAGAAAGTCCGGGTTGGAAACCGAACTGAGCATCATGTATATTTAGGTGTTTTCCAAGTTCAGTATCAAGCACACTGTCCAATACTTTCGCTACCACTGTAGCTAAAGAAATCGGCCGGTAGTTACTCTTTTGTGACAGATCACCAGTTTTATTTTTCACTATAGGTATGACAACAGTTCGCATAAAGTCAGGAGGAAGGTACGAGTGACTCAAACAAACGCTAAAAAACATTGCCAGAACTCGCGGTAAATGTACCCCTGCATACTTCAAGTGCTCGATGCTGAGTCCGTCGTGCCCAGGCGACTTACCCCTCGACATTTTACTCAGAATGCAACGAATTTGCTTTGCGGTCACAACAAACAGATCACCTGTATAGCTCGTGCTGACACGAGAGAAGAAGAAGAATCTGTATTTGTACACAGGGTATAAAAAAAATCGTATAATTCATTCAAACCCCATGATACTGGTGACACAAATTGATCTTTCAAGGAATGTTGTCAGAATCAACAAAAAATAATTCAAAAAACAAACATCATGTTCTGTTTTTGAGTCATTTTGGCGCCCCGAGTTAACTGACTGCGCGAGGTGATATCGCGCTAGTCGAACCCAAAGAAATAAAATTATGCAGCGCTCAAAGGGCACCGGAACTCATGCGCAAGCCATGAAAGTATTGAAAGAACTGTTTGCTAAAAATAGGGGTACTTGAACAGCATCCTAATTACGCTAAACACTCGTAATTGCAATGGCTTTGATTTGACAGTTCATCAATTTTCATAGCAACGTATGTATAAACAATCAGACTTCTTCACAACTATGTACCACGCAATGAATATTGCTGTATTGACAAAAGGAAAGCTATTGAAATTACGAATGTGATACGCAATTCGGATGCTGGTTATGAGAGGATGCCCATAACCAAGCCACAGTCGAGTCAGTCAAATAACAAAAAACTTCTATTTTTTTAATGTAATCCTAAGTACATTTACTATTTTTTAGGCCCCTCGCCCACGGCGACTTTTTGTAGCGATGCTGTCGCGCGTTTTGCAAACACGCTTCTGCATCGCTATAAGCCGCGCAGATAGAGAATAGATCTGAAAATGGCGTCGGCTCGCATGCGTTCTCGCTCTTTCTCTATCGCTGTCTATACTCACACAGTGAAGTACGCGCTACAAAAAAAATAGTCAGTCAGGATTCGCTTTCCACGCTACTTGACGCACTCCGAGTTATCGTTAAATTCGTTCCGTTATTTTGTTGTTTTCGTTGATATTCATTGTTGTTTTTGTTGAGTTTGATTGTTATTTGTTTGCGTTACGTTTGATTGTTATTTATTTTCGTTAAGTTTTTGTTACGAACGTTGACATTTTGTGATTGATTGACAATGGCTTCACGAAAACGTGGAAAGATTTAATTAATATTTTTGTCATTATTTCTACTATTATTAACTAATAATATTAAAAAAGAATAATATATAACAAAAAAAGTCAATAAAAATCGATGTTTGAGAACTTGTTTTGCCAACCGTACCATGCGTACCCGCCGCCATTTTCAGATCTATTCTCTATCTGCGCGGCTTATACTATCGCGCATTAGTCGCATTTGCAACGTGCGACTGTATCGATGCAAACGCGCGACCGTTTCTGACGACATCGAAAGAAAACGTTCATGTGTCGATGCTAAATCGCGTTTGTATCGCGACTGAAGCGCGACAGCATCGCGATAGTAGCGATACAGAATCTGGGCGAAAGTACATAGCCAGCGACAGCATCGCGGCTGTATCGATATACATGCGCGAGAGCATAGCTACTGCATGGCTACAAAAAGTCGCCGTGGGCGAGGCCTCTTACTGATGATTCAGTTAAGACGCAAGAGTGGCCAAAAAGCTCTAACAAAATTGGTCAATCTCCGTTTACTGATCTGCCCGTCTGACTATGCCGTCCACCTTGTGTAATATCAGCTACACGTGATACGCCTTTCCTGTAACTGCTGCAACAGCGCAACATAATTTTGTCGTCACATTATCTTGTGCCAAGATGAGATAATGTATGACTTTTGTTATCCCGACAAGAGATGATGCAACAACAAATTATGTCGCGCTGCGCGTGTTGGGCCGACTGGATAAATTCTAAGCTCCACTTTAGTTGTGGCAAATTGTCGTCTTTGATAAGAACACATTCACGTACACGCACATCATGTCCCCTTACACGCACACACACACACCCACGCACACAATGACTCACATTCGCACTGACACACACTCACCCAGACACACACACACACACGAATGCACGCGCGCACTTGAATTACCCTCTTTTCATTTTGTTTTGTTTAGTTTGTACTCCTCCTCTGAAATGGAGGATTTTTCTTATTCTTCTTCTTTTAATTAAGTACTGTCATTTCATTTCAATAACCCAAAACAATTAATACTGTAACTAGAGGAAGGGAGGAGTGTCATAATACAAGCATTTATTTTGCTTAAAAGGACATTCCTAAAAGGAAAATGTAAATAATTGTAAGTTATTGAAATAAACATTTATTATTATTTAATAATAGTAGATTGTTGCACCGAGCGCAAAGTGAGTCATTAATGCACGAGTGTTATGTTGGTGCCCGAGCGCAAGCGAGGGCACTAAATTAGCACGAGTGCATTAATCACTCACTTCAGCAAGGTGCGTAATCTACTTTTCTTTCAACTACCAATTTACCTACCGTGATAAAATATACCTACTCAAAATAAAAACTCAAGTTAATGAAAACAAGGTTATCCTGCGACTTTTGCGGCAAAAGGTTATTAACAATTTCATTTGCAGCTGTTTTTATACTTTCTGGACTTGAATTCATATCGCTATCTATTTCCATTTTTTAAAACTTTTCTTGCCAAATAAGAAGTATCAAAGTTTTACCACAGTGTACCTACTTACTAATACAGTGGGTCAACGCCCATACATTTGACAGGTCCTATGAAATTTCAAAATTGGTAACACTTGTCATAGGGTTGTCACATAAAACAAATTACACAAACTTTGTCAAACAAACGTCCAAATTAATTAACGTTTTATAGAAACAGTGACACGCAAAAAGAAAACCACGCATGCGTAATTTTGACGATTGACAAAATAATGCAAAGGTATGTAGCAGCAACTTCGCCCGCCATCTTATCCTGGAATTTTCTAACAATATTTAAAACTACAAATTTTGTCGAGGTTACAGTCGCAGTGGCTAACGCTTGCGGGGGTAGGTAAGAGTAATAAATGATTCCTAAATCCAGGAAGGAGCCATAGAAAATTACTTATTATTTATGGTTATTACTTCTATGGTTTTCATGGGTGCTGATGCTGGAAATAAAGACTAAGTATTCCTCGACAATATACGGCGGTCAAAAAAATTTACCAGTTAAATTTAATTTGCCAGGTAAAACGTGGTCCCTTCTTGGTGTTTGAGAATGGATCTCGTTTTTGTAATCAGCGTCCCAGAAAATCATGGATTTGACACCCATCACGGCTAATTTGAAAATTTTCATGGCCGCCATCTTGAATATAGATTTTGACCTCATTTTCGTCATCAGCATCCCCGAAAACCATGGAAATGACACCCATGACCACTAATTTGACATTTTTATTGCCGCCATCTTGGAAATGGATTTTGACCTCATTTTCGGCATCAGTACCCCCGAAAACCATGGAAATGACACCCATGACCACTAATTTGACATTTTTACTGCCGCCATCTTGGATTTCGATTTTGACCTCATTTTCGGCATCAGTACCCCCGAAAACCATGGAAATGACACCCATGACCACTAATTTGACATTTTTTATTGCCGCCATCTTGGATTTCGATTTTGACCTCATTTTCGGCATCCGCACCCCAGAAAACCTTGGATTTGACACCCATGACGACTATTTTACTAATTTTCATGGCCGCCATCTTGGATTTGGATTTTGAAGTTATTTTCGGCATCAGTGACCCCGAAAACCATGAAATTAACACCCATGATTATTAGATGAAAATTTTCATGGCCGCCATCTTGGATTTGGTAATGATAATAAAAAAACTGCACTAATGAAAAACAGTGCAGTAATGAAATTTCATACAACATTTCTGCACTGTTTGCAGTGCAGTAATGAGATTTCATACAACATTTCTGCACTGTTTTGCTTCTAAGCAGAAAATACGTATTTTGTGATCGGTTTTGTAGCGATTAATGATAACATTACTACGTAGTTGGAAGAAAACATTATTATTCCCTTTATTCATATATACACATATAAAATTACATTTTTAAATATTTTCACATGTAAATAAAAAAACAAAAACATTTAAAAATATAGTAGCCCACCGGCATCGGGAACAGGGTCCAAGCTACCGGCGGTCAGGGCCTCAGAGAGAGGAACTTCCTAACAATACGGGACGTGTCCAGAAGTACTGCTTTCTGCACCAGGCCCTTGATCCAGCTGCCCAACGAGAGCCTCTTTAGGTGTTGGTCGAGGCTCTTGGCTATTAAACCATTAGCCGAAACGACTATCGGTACAATGATTGCTGAATCAACATCCCACATGGCGACAACCTCGTGTGCCAAGTCTTGATATTTAATTTCTTTATCTTTCTCGGCTTTCACAAGGTTCTCGTCATGCGGAACCGTGATATCAACAATCATTGTGAGACGCTCTGATCGATCTATCACCACGATGTCAGGCTTATTAATAATAATAAACATTATTATTATTAAATAAGAACTAGCGTATTTTCCTTGAGATCATCTTTATGCTGTTGCTACTTGCTCCTAGTCCTCTCATTAGTTCACTGACAGTCGCATCATCGCACGCACGACCACTTGCACCAGTGGCCACATCACGTAACATAATATTGGCAAACCAATCCGATTCCACTCATTCATTTACGCGTCTCGGAGTAAGAGCCTGTCGGCACACTCGGCAGTTCGGTCCTACACGTCAGCGCGCGCGCTGAGTTGCGCACGAGACGCGCCATGTCTGACTACGAGTACGAATACAGCTTAGGATACAAACTCAAATTTATTTCTACGTACGTTGTGTATGCGTTGACTCTGGCTGCGTTCATCTATGGAGTGACATCATGGTGCATCATAAAAAAGTTCCGTCATTTCCGAAACTATGTGTATCTCAGTTCAATTTTATCAAGTGTGTTACGTTTAACAATGTTTATTGTCATCCCTTATAGTTTAACGAGTGATTACGAATTCGCACCATTTATCACCTTGTTTTTTTCCGGTTTATATATTTACTTCCTATCAGTGCAGTATTATTGGACGTTGGTGATATGTTATATTTTTTATGTTGATATTGTAAAAGTTTTTAAAGGGGATGTACATAGAAAATATTTAAAGAGTACCCTGTTTGCTTGGGGAGTGCCTCTGGTAACAGATATAATATTAATCAGTGTTCCATTCATAAGCTCTGTATTTAATCTAAAAGTATACACAATATTGTTAATCAGCTCAATTTTAGTTACTGCTCTACCTTTGTTCATAAACTTGATTCTATATATAGCACTTGTTTATAATCTGTTCCGTCCTAATCAGAGCCCGAATTCAGCTAATAACAATAAATGGCGTTGCTTCTACATAGCTACGTTGATATTTTTGTTGAGTGACGTCATAGTGTTGTCTATTGCAGTGATAATGTTGTCACAACTCCTTCCAAGCTTCGCAGATGTAATGTTAAATATACAAGTTGTAGCAATTTGTCTATTTATTCCAATAGTAAGAAGTAATCGGGAATTGTGGCGGAAGTATTATGAAAATCGATTAAAGAGATTAAATAATAATATCTAGTGATGGTGATGAAATGAGCATAGGTAATGCTAATAGATCTCTAGTTTAGTAAATTTAATTTAACTATGAGATTACGTGTAACTCTTGTCAATGTAAGTTCATTGTACTTGTGTTGTGTTATTATTTAGCTAGTAATTATTTTACATTGTATTGTTTACGTTAAGTGTGTCGATTGTAAGCATTGTAATGCCTCATACAGACAAGCAGCACTTTGCCGACGACAGGGGTCGTCGGCGTCGTTGGCAACTGTCATACAACGACTGTCGTAGCCCTGTCTCCGCCAAAGTACTGCTTGTCTTTAAAAGCCTTAAATAGTAATAAGTTCCTATCTTAATTAGTTTATTTCTAGATTCAGTTTACTTGCCCAGTGCAACTAAATTCTCGACGTTGAAATAAACAATCTTGAACTTTATTTGCAACACCTTTTCCAAAATCTTTTAACCCTACATTTGTGAATTTAAATTCTTTAAACCATAATGTGTTATCGAGTCATTTTAAAATAAATACATAAGCAATCGGAATATGTGTTTTATTTTCTTTCATGTCCTGTATTTAGACGCTAAGTCTGACTTATTATTTTATCTAATATTAATACAATATTTTTTCCTATAATTATATAATAATACGCATAGTTAAAATAGCTACAAAGATGACATCATTTGTCGCTATCACGCACGAGTCCACCTCGTGCCTGAGAAGACAGGTTTGAGGAGGAAGTTCTCAAATAAATCTACTTTTAGTCATCGAAATAAATGTATGTTACACATTATAGCATTTTCAGTGTAAGTTGATTAGTGACGTTTCTCTACAAAACGTTACCATACAAAAAATATCAAATATTAAAAAAAAAAACAAGCATGGATAATACAGGGTGTTAACGAATTCGTGTAATTCCTTAAAACCACATGATCTACTACTGACGTAGACAGGCCCCGCACGGGATTTAGCTGGATTAAAAATAAACAAATAAAATTATTATTTTTTCGTGCGGCTTTGTTACCGATCGTATCTAAACCATCTAATAAGGATTCAGTAAAAAAAAATAAGAATTTATTTTTTTGCAAAAAAATGTTTTATTTTTGTGAACATTTCGATGCCACGCATAAATTAATGAAAGCACGGCGACACGGCTGGCAGAAACGATTAAAGCAATATCGCTCTTTGCAGTCAGATAACTCAAAGCTCTAAAATGACTCCGAAATAGAAAATCAAGATTATTTTGAAAAAAAAAAATTGAGTTGATTTTCAAAAATTCCTGTTTAGGGTTAATCTGTGTCACCAGTAGATCACGTGGTTTGAAGGAATTACACGAATTCGTTAACACCCTGTATAGCTAGGTATTTTACAGTTCTTGATGATGTCGTTTACGTTTTTTCGATAGCAGTCTCATTACGGCTATAATTCAGGGTGGTTTTAGAGTCACGCTGATTGTCGGCGCTGATTGTCGGCGCTGAGTCGATCAGTATGTATTTAATAAGGGAAAATCGTCGGCATTGACAACTACGCGTTAGAGCGGTTACGCACTGCATCTGATCCGAATCCGAGAAAATACGTTCCGAAGTAGTCATAGAACTATTTGTATGGTAGTTTGCGCACTAGATCCGACTTCCGTCATCCGATTTATTTCCGTGATCCGTGAGTTTCCAATTCGGAAGAAATATTGACGGACCGAAGTAGCCGTAGTACTGTTTGTATGAACGCTTTCGCATTACCTCGGATTCAAATGGGACGCCAAATGGATATGCCAAAGATGGCCACTGAATTGTTTGAATTTGGATCAGAGATCGGATAAGTGCGTAAGCGATATCCGAATTCAGTCCGAGTTTTTTAGACTCTAGATTCGTATTTTCACGTATTCGGATCGGATGCAGTGCGCAAAGCAATATCCGAATTCGGTCCGAGTTTTTTATATTCTTATTTTCACGGACACGGATCGGATGCAGTACGTAATCGCTGTAATTCTAAAATGCTCTATTATAACCTTTGTCACTATGCAATTAAATTGCAATCAGCACTTTACGTCAACACATATTTTTCTATGTGTTCAAAGATGCAAGTTAGCGTTTTGTTAACCAAATTAGTTTTATTAAATTAATAAATTGTACATTTTTTGGGAGGCAGTTGGAATCTAAATTCCATGTACGCTGGTACTCTCCGGCCTCGGAGAGTACCAGCGTACATGGAATTTAGATTACCATGCCTATGGAGAGGTTTCGATGTGCATAAACCAGTCACAGAAAATTCCAATTGGGGTGTTTACATTATTCATGTTACATGCTGTATGTTCATATAGTATAGTACTCGTTACCGTAGCACGAAATCGTGTGGCGGGCGCGCAAGCATCGGGCAGTAGCTTCGTGCGTAGCGCACGTAGTAGATAACGTTACATCGACTCGTAGCCTGTAGCAAGTGCACGCCCCGTAGCGATGACGTCAGCGGCTCGTAGAGTATATTGGGTTCACCGTGCACGTCATATGCTACCGTGGTTCAGCGGCCAAGTGCGCGACTCTTGCGCAGCCCCACCAAGCGTCTGGCGCGGGCGACGCCGATTCGAATCGCAGCAAATCAGAACAACTTTTTCAACACTTATTTGAGTTGAGGTTGACAGAAACAATGCTATCTCTATCTAGGACCGCCCAGTGGGCAGCACCAGTAGATAAAGACGCCTTAAGTGCGACAAGTAATTGTCATTTCAATTTAATGTATTAACGGGGCACTCCATGGAGGGACAGGTCCGTGCGCAACAGATACTGCAACACAATTCGATTATAAATAATATAATGGTGCAATTCTACGCTGAAACAAATTGATGACTTCTGAAACTGTTAATTTTATAATGTGGTAATTGTTTTACTCCTTTAATTTTTTTAACTCGGTTTTCACACATTTTTTAATACTTTGTAGTGCCACAAGTTGCAATTACAATTGTGTACAAATTCGTCGACCACTACTGCAACTAGAACATTGTCTAAATAGGTAATTCATTTTCAAAGTACTTATAATATTGTGGTCTTTGGTAAAACTGAAAAGAAATGTACAGGGATTTGCAACTCAAAGCTCGATCCTCCAGCATTGAGATAAGGAATAACTAACATGACCATACCTCACGTTCTTAGCGGGACAGTCTCGCTTTTAAACTATGTGTCCCGTTGCCAACAAAAACAGCAATAAATTAGGTAAATATAAAAACAAACGAACTAAACAAAACCCTCTAAACAGCCCAACCAGGTAGTTATTATGCAAGTGACTGAATACGACATGAAAACCATGTTACAGCTCTGCCCTGACTACTGTGCTACAGGCTGGGACGATATCTCGTCTCGTGATGAGACAATGTCGGCAGGTATTGATCCCTCCCATCACACTGTAGTATCATCTTTTTCATAGTCATCGTCATTTCACCTTCTTGCTATTTTTATATTATACCTTTTTTATCACATGCGACTATGATGGTTTTGAGGTTCGATTTTTGACTTGTTTTTTGGAGGAGACATGAAGTGATTTTGATAGAAGTGCTTTATTTTCTGTACACGTATAAAATATATTATAAAACTACTACTGGCTGTTTACATTATATGTGGCTTGCCACATCAATCGTCCCCTGTACACTTCTTTATACAACACCTGTTTTTTGCGTGGGACTCGGAGGATCTATCATTGAGTTGAGCAACCTGAGCATCCACCTTCTATTGAAGAACCTACGCCTCTCTGGTACCAATGTGAGAAGCATTCCAGTGCCCGATAGCAACCCCTTCTCCCTTCTTTTCAACTTCAGATCCTGGCTATTCTCTACCACCATGACTAAATGCGCTCCAGCCGGTTTGTTTGCTGCCGCAGTTTCTACCAAATAGCTGTGCGGGCCTTCGGCGAATACCAGAACTACAAGAAGGAACTCGCTGACTACCCCAAGGGACATAAAGCTGACTTACCTCTTATTCTATAAGCTTTTTACTATTGTCATGTATGTGCATTAGGTATCGAATACTCTACACTATTCTTTATAACTGGTGTAGCAGACGTGCTCAGGAGATCCTAGGGCCGTCTGTTACATTAAAACACATAACCGTAATCTCGCTATAAATACCTAAATACAGGGTTTTCCAAAAATTAGTGTCAAGCTGAAGTATAGAGGTATAGCACCCTTAGAGGTACCCGAATCACCCCCATGTATGTTCAGCGATTTTTTGTAGTTTTCGAGTTATGATTTCTTTTCATGTTTTAACAAAACTCTGACTTTAATGACATTTTTGATCTTATGTCATGAATACATGATAAACACACGTTTTCTATTCATCTAATTTGGAAAAAATAACTATTCATGTCACTTGTTGCGCTCCGTGCGTCGGATCGTTGAGCTCCCTATAATAAGGTTGAGCTATACGATGACTGATGCATGCGTGCCGCCAGTTAGGACAGATCAACTCAAACCTGCTATGGCTATTTCCTCAAAAGGCCATTCCAGACGTTGCCCTACATTGTTACACTCACATAGTTTTATACTGCAATGTCTGGACTTTGTAAGAGACCTTGACCTCTGAGTTTGTTTCGGCTTTTCATCTCAGAACTAGTCAGACAGGAAATGCTGGTGCCATCTAGTCTTAAAAAAACACTACATTGACTTGTAAAAGTGTTTGTGACAGAAAGAATATCATTTAGCTAAGTAGATGTATCTGTGATACGCGCGAATGTTTCTGCGTTGGCGTGGTTAAGTGTTGGATGACATGTTGGTGACCCTCTTTACACATGAAGAACACTTCAGAACGTCCAGTCAGATCCCGAAAGTCACCCCTCACTCCGACGCGGGCGGCATCGGTGTGAGTGGTGACCTTTCGTCTCTACTAGAGTGATAATTTGTTGGCGAGTCACCGTCAGCCAACAAAATTCAATATTGCAGACTTAAGTTTAGTTAAGGAACTTTCTTCCTTCTCAGGCACGAAGGTGACTTGTGTATAAACAGAGCGGTCACTAAATGATGTCATGTACGCTTTAAATGTAGATATTGACTGTAAAGCCCATTAGCCCATAGCAAATAAAAAACATATAAACGAAACAAGTTTTTTATTTGCTATTGTGGCGTATCTTAAGTAGGTTATTATTTTGAAATTAATAATACTTTAATATTTAAAGAATTTGATGTCACCAATGTAGGGTTAAAAGTTGTTGGTGGAGGTGTTGCAATTAAAGTTCAAGATTCAATATTTTTTATTTCAAATACAAGATAGATAGATAGATATACTTGATTGTACACTAAAAGAAATAAAACAGAAGGAATACACGTAATTAAGAACAGTACAAATGGCGGTCTTATCGCTTAAAGCAATTTCTTCCAGACAACCATTGGATGGAAAGAATTGTTAAGAAAAATATAAAGGGAAGTTTGCAGCGTACAAATATATAACCTAATAAAAATCAGGAATCAACTAAACAATTAGGTATAAATACATATTATAACATAACACAAATATATACATATTTTAAATATTTATAGATATATATATTCAAATAAGGTACAAGGTACAGTACATGCTCTTTAGAGAGAGAATTTAGTTGCCGGGTTCCAAGAAGTTGGTCCTATGGAGAAGAACCGGCAAGAAACTCCATGGATATTCTTTAAAAAATATTGTTACAACACATTTCAATTCAGTAACGTTCAATATGAGATATATCATTTTTACTGGTAAAAGGATAATTAATTTTAATTCGTAGACTTATGTAATAATACACTAATAATAACAACACAACTTTAGCCTCGGTTACGAGGAGACGACTGGCCGATCCCTGTTATAATAGTCCTCACTTTAAAAAAAAAAGGCTAGTACTTACACAAGAAGTAAAACCTAATAGTAACAAAAGTTGTTCCATAAAGCACATTCACAATTTTATCGCAAATGATCGAAGGAATGAATGCAATGACAAACTTTGAATATTTTCATGTGTCAGGAATACGTCAAGTGCAAAAGTTGTAGTAATAAAGAAGTGTTAACAAAGTTGTTGACGTTATTTAGTGAGAAAGTTAGGTTACTTTCTCTCTTAAAATAAAATACTATTTAGGGCTCTTACAGACGAACGACACTTTGCCGAAGACAGGGCTACGACGGCAGCTTGTCCGCACCGGCGCGGCGCGGCGCGGCGCTGCTGGTGGCTGCAGTTCCCTTTGTCGTCGACAAAGTGCCGGCTCGTCTTTATGAGCCCTTACATTACTCACAATTGATACACTTAAAGTAAACAATACAATATGAAATAGATAATTACCAGCTTAATAATAACACAACACGAGATCAATGAACTTATATGTATTGACAAGCGTTGCAGTTAATTTCAAAATTTCCCGTTCTGGAGACCTTTTACCATTACCTAGGTTAATTTCATCACCCTCACGACATATTAATTTCATTTTCTTTCTTTGATCGATTTTCATAAAATTTCCGCCACAGTTCCCGATTACTTCTTACAATAGGCAAAAATACATCAATTGCTAGAACTTGTATATTATCAATCAACGCTTTAACGACGGGCGGAAATTTCAGCTCCAGCAACTTTGCCACTACATAGGACAACGGTATGAAGTCACTTAACAAAAATATTAACGTAGCTATGTAGAAGCGACGCCATTTATTGTCAGTAGCAGTACTCGGGCTTGCTTTAGGACGGAACAGATTATATACAATTTTCATATACATAATCAAGTTTATCAACAAAGGTAGAACTAAAGTTAAAGACCCGATGTATCTTAGTATTCGTCTACGTGACACTATAGATAACAGACGAGTTTTGGCTGTACAAAATGTGATGGTTACTATCAGAGGCACTCCCCAAGCAAACAGACTACTCTTTAGATATTTTCTATGTACATCCCCATTAAAAACTTTTACAAAATCAGCATAAAAAACATAACATATCACCATTATCCAATAACTATGCACCATTTGGAAGTAATAATTTGAACACCAAAAAAGATTCATCGAAAAAGTTACATGTATCTTTCTGGTTCTGCTTCTTCTCTGATTCCAATAATAGTTCTTAATTTTATGAGATATTGAACGTAACAAACACGATAAGATTGTACTGAGATACACATAGTTTCTAAAATGCCGGAACTTCTTAATGAT
The DNA here is from genome assembly GCA_905220435.1 of Amphipyra tragopoginis. Taxonomy (NCBI): domain Eukaryota; kingdom Metazoa; phylum Arthropoda; class Insecta; order Lepidoptera; family Noctuidae; genus Amphipyra; species Amphipyra tragopoginis. The sequence goes on from HG992017.1 coordinate 6,247,801, forward strand.
GCACCATGATGTCACTCCATATATGAAGGCAGCCAGAGTCGGCGCTAACATAACGTGCCTAATGACTTCGGACGCTGAAATCGGTCGAGCAGATTCAACGCTGTCTATTACACTGGAGTCATAAATGATAAATGATAAATGATATTTATTTCTGTAAATAAATCTGTTACAGACACTTTTACAAGTCAATTTTATATGTTTTTTTTAAGACTAGATGGAGCCGGCATTTCCTATCTGACTCGCTCTGAGAAGAAAAGCCGAAACAAACTCAGAGGTCAACGTCTCTTTTAAAGTCCAGACATTGTAGTATCAAAAACTATGCGAGTGTAACAATGTAGGGCAACGTCTGGAATGGCCTTTTGAGGAAAGAGCCATAACAGCTTTGAGTCGACCTGTCTAAACTGACGGTACGCATGCATCAGCCATCGTGTAGCTCAACCTTATTTTAGGGAGCTCAACGACCCGACGCACGACGCCACCAATCAGCAAGACATTTGCGTAGGTCACAAAAAACACTCAAAACCGCCAAACACTTATGAAATTCCAGTAGGATACTAGCCTACACGGTACTCACATTCACAATAAAAAAATAAAATAAAATTAAATAATATCAACATATTAATAATTGAATAATTATTCATCAAAATGTCAAAGTAAAAAAAATATTCAACAATAATAATAATCAATCATGCAAAATGTCAAAATAAGAGTTACAAAAGAATTACAATGATTTTTCTGTGATAAGAGCGAGCAGCTCAATTCCAAGCATTTTTATCGTCCATATAATCTTTAACTTTATAGAAAGCTTTATTGCAAAGTTTCTGCTTTACATAGGACTTAAATTTATTAAGACTTAGTTCTTGAATATTGCTTGGAATTTTGTTGTAGAAACGTATACTTTGGCACCTAAATGAATTACTAATTTTTTGGAGCCTAGTCATTGGCAGTATAAGTTTATTTTTATTTCTAGTATTGAGGCTATGAATGTCGCTGTTCTTAGAGAACAAACTAATATTTTTCTTAACATACATCAAATTTTCATAAATGTATTGAGATGCGACCGTCATTATATTAATTTCTTTAAATTTATCCCTCAGTGAATGCCTAAAGCTAAGGTTATAAATTGCTCGAATAGCTCTCTTCTGCAAGACAAAGATAGTTTGAATGTCGGCGGCATTTCCCCACAACAAAATGCCGTACGACATAACACTATGGAAGTAACTAAAATATACCAATCTGGCTGTCTCTACATCAGTTAGCTGGCGTATCTTATAGACCGCGTAAGCTGCAGAACTGAGTCTTTTCGACAATTTATTTATATGTGGGCCCCACTGCAGTTTCGAATCTAAAGTTATACCCAAGAACGTAGTGGTGTCCACAAGATCCAATTCGGCTCCATTTATTACTACACTGGTTTTCACCTGCTTGACATTAGGTGTCAAAAATCTAATACATTTAGTTTTCTTCTCGTTCAAAAGTAAGTTATTAACATTAAACCAGTGCACTACTTCAGAGAGAGCGTTATTTACATCGTTGGTAACCGGCTGTTGCCGTTTGAGTTTGAATAACAGTGATGTATCATCTGCAAATAACACAATCTCCTGATTATCTTGTATGAGATAAGGTAAGTCATTAATATAAACGAGAAACAGGAACGGGCCAAGAATTGAGCCCTGCGGAACACCCATTGTCACCACAGACCCCGGAGATCTCTTCCCATTAACGTCCACTCTCTGGATCCTATTACCCAAATACGAAATAAGAAGATCCAGTGCGGTATTCCTAACTCCATAGTGATGTAGTTTCCTGACCAATGTCTCGTGAAAAACGCAATCAAATGCCTTGGACAAGTCACAAAAGATGCCTAAGGCATCATGTGAATCCTCCCAGGCGTTAAATATATTATCTAAAAGCTCAACACCAGCGTCAGTTGTTGAGCGACCTCTTGTGAAACCAAATTGTTTCCTATGTAATAAATTATTTTTATTAAAGTGGCTTTGTAGCTGATTAAGTATTAGTTTTTCAAATATTTTACTAAAAGTGGGTAGCACAGAAATAGGCCTATAGTTGGTTGGGTCAGATGTGCTACCTGATTTAAATAATGGTATAATCTTACTATTTTTCATTAAGTCAGGAAATACACCACAATCAATACATTTATTGTAAATTAAAGCTAATTCAGGTGCTACTGTGCTGATAATAGATTTTGTAACCTCAACGGAGTTACCCCAAAGATCGGCGGTCTTTTTAACATTTAGGGAATTGAAAGTTTTTACAATATCTTTGCCGGTTACATAATGAAAATTTAATTCATTGTTGCATATATTAACATTTTTTTTCAATAGAGATTCAGCAGCAGTGGGGGATGACTTCAAGGATTTTGTGGTTGAGACTGGAATGTCCGTGAAGAAGTGTTCGAATGCTGTAGCAACTTCTAAGTCTGATTTCACTGTTTTGCTATCAATTTTAAGGCTATAGTCACTACATCGATTCTTGACTCTTCCAGTCTCATTGTTAATTATATCCCAAGTCATTTTAATTTTGTTACTACTATTCCTTATTTTTAAACTTAAGTAACGAATTTTGGCTAAAAGACAAATTCTTTTGAATAATTTTGAATAATTTCTAACATACTGTAAAAATTCTGGACTATTATTATAGTTTTTTTCTTCATACAACTCATACAGTCTTTTCCTACTTTTATATATACCTGTAGTCGCCCATTCACTGAAGGTTGCAGTACCTTTAACTGAGATCTTCTTGGGAATAAAAATGGAGTTAAATTCTGTACAAAACATGTTAAAAAATGTATTGTATAGGTCGTTAGGATCATCACTATAGCTTAGATAAGGCAATTTTCTAATGAGTTTATTTTTAAATCCTTCCAAGCGACCCACAGTTTTAGGCACTACAGTTATCTCCTTTTTTACAAATTTCTTGTCTTCCTGAAGAAATGTAATCAACTGTCCACAATGATCAGAGTTGAGTTGATTTATTATTTGTTTAGTATTAGGTACAATATTTGTAAATATATTGTCCAAACAAGTAGCTGTAGTGGCAGTTATCCTCGTAGGCTCCAAAAATAGATTTTCAAGATTATATGATTTAAATAGATTTTTAATTTTAAGGCACATTGAAGAATCTTCCAACAAATTCACATTGAAATCGCCACATACAAACACGTTTTTATTTAATTTGCAAATTTTCTGTAACACTTGATCCATAACATTCTCAAAGCAATCATATAATGCTGAAGGAGGCCTGTACACACTCAATACAACAAACCGCTCCAGCTCCACACAGGCTATTTCAATTGTTCGCTCAACAGAGAGGCTCACAATATCCTTACGTTCTTTGTATTTAAACTGTTTATTTAATAAAATTAGTGAACCACCATGTATAGCATTTTCTCTGCTGAACGAACTACCAACTTGGTGATTATTGAAACTGAATATGAACTGGTGGCTTTTTAGCCAATGTTCTGTAATACACAAAATGTCAATATTGTTGCAGTTCATAAACAGTTCAATTTCAAGGTCTTTACTCAACATCCCTTGAATATTTTGGTGCACCAAGCTGAAGGTTTTTAAAACCTTGCATATTCCAGTTATTTTTGAAACGGATAAATCATCATTATTCACATTAATCATGTCATTTAAGCAAGAGGTTGCCTCTATTGTCTCAAATTCTAATTTAAATTATAATAAATGTCAGATTTGTTAGCCAAATTATTGGCTGAATCATTGTAAATATTAGGTAATTGCTCAATAGAAGCAATGGTATCAAAAGCCAAGTTCTTGGCTGAAATATCAAAAAAATAGGATAGCGACTCAGCTATTTGTCGTTTAAAGTCGTTGCCAGACATGGCGAGAGACGCGTTAATATACCTAATGCACTAACGAAATACGTCTACACCGTAACGCGTAAATAAGCGGATTGATTTACCTGTCAGACAGGCTAACCTTTTATTTAATGAATACTATTAAAAAAAAACAAGTAAAATACTTACCGGAATTTCGTGAATACTTAAAATGTAAATGAATAGATTTAATAAAATAAACAAACGAGAATGTCAATAAGATGCAAAAAATGTAAAAAAGCTCTAATAAAATTATGTAAATGTTATAATTTTAGGTAGAAAGAATAATAAGTTAGAATTGGTGTGTGCATACAGGATACGCCACAATACTCGTAGCAATTTAAAAACATATTCCGACTGTTTACGTACCTATTTATTTTGAAATGAAATCAATAACACTTTAGGGTTTAAAGAGTTTGAAGTCACCAATGTAGGGTTACAAGAGTTTAATGGAGGTGATGCAAATAAAGTTCAAGATTCAAGTTTTTTTATTTCGTAAAACAAATGAAGATAGGAACTTATAACTATTTAGGGCTCTTACAGACGAGCGGCACTTTGCCGAAGACAGGGGAACGACGGCCGCTTTGTTGACGCACAGGAGCAGCGCGCGGGCAACTCTGCCCCGACTGTGCTATAGGCTGGGACGATATCTCGTCTCGTGATGAGACAATGTCGGCAGGTATTGATCCCTCCCATCACACATAACCGTAATCGCGCTATAAATACAGTTTCCCAAAAAGTAGTGTCAAAATGAAGTCTAGAGGTACAGCACCCTTAGAGGTACCCGCATCACCCACATGTATGTTTGCGATTTTTTGTAGTTTTCGAGTTATGATTTCTTTTCATGTTTTAACAATACTCTAACTTTAATGACATTTTTGATCTTATGTCATGAATGCATGATATGTTTTATTCATCTACCTACTTTGGAAAAAATAACTATTCATGTCACTCGTTGCGCTCCGTGCGTCGGGTCGTTGAGCTCCTTATTATAAGATTGAGTTATACGATGACTGATGCATGCGTGCCGCCAGTTAGGACAGGTCAACTCAAACCTGCTATGGCTATTTCCTCAAAAGGCCATTCCAGACGTTGCCCTACATTGTTACACTCACATACTTTTATACTACAATATCTGGTCCTTGACCTCTGAGTTTGTTTCGGCTTTTCATATGTGGTAGGCGTAAATAATCAAATTGCCTCTGAATTACTCTGAAAGAAGTTATATTTTACGTAAAAATTAAAAAGTCAATACTAGAATAAGTGGGTATAAGTGGGGGTGCATGAAAAGAGCCTCCACGAGTGACGGATACATGAGTATATCCGGCGCACCCTGGGCAGTCAGCCCCGCTGCCAACCTTGCTGACTGGCTAATCTTTTCACCACAGCATGAGGTATTCTCGTATAGCTCGTGCTGACACGATAGAAGAAGATCTCAGCGCTAGTCAGACAGGAAATGCCGGCGCGATCTAGTCTTAAAAAAACAAATAATACTTTAGGAATTTAAAGAATTTGAAGTCGCCAATGTAGGGTTAGAAGTTGTTAGTGGAGGTGTTGCAATTAAAGTTCAAGATTCAATATTTTTTATTTCAAATACCAAGGCACAGTACATGCACTTTAGAGAGAGAATTTAGTTGCCGGGTTCCAAGAAGTTCGTCCTATGGAGAAGAACCGGCAAGAAACTCCATGGATACTCTTTAAAAAATATTGTTACAACACATTTCAATACAATAATGTTCAATATGAGTTATATAATTTTACTGGTAAAGGATAATTAATTATAATTCTTATACTTATGTAACAATACACTAATAATAACGACCTAACTTTAGGTACGGCTACGAAGAGACGACTGCTCGATCCCTCTTATAATAGTCCCCACTTTTAAAAGAATACAATAGGCTAGTACTTACACAAGAAATAAAACCTAATAATGACAAAAGTTGTTCCATAAAGCACATTCACAATTTTATCGCTAATGGTCAAAGGAATTAATGCACTAACAAGCTTTGATTATTTTCAAATGTCAGGAATATGTCAAGTACAAAAGTTATAGTAATAAAGAAAGAAGTGTTAACAAAGTTGTTGACGTTATTTAGTGAGAAAGTGACCTACCTCTTAAAATAAATTACTATATAGGGCTCTTACAGACGAACGACACTTTGCCGAAGACAGGGCTATGACGCGGAGACGCCGACGGCTGCTTGTCCGCACTGGTGCGGCGCGGCGCGGCGCTGCTGGCGGCTGCAGTTTCCTTTGTCGTCGACAAAGTGCCGGCTCGTCTTTATGACCCCTTACATTACTCACAATTGATACACTTAAAGTAAACAATACAATGTGAAATAGATAATTACTAGCTTAATAATAACACAACACAACAATGAAATTACCTATTGACAAGTGTTACAGTTAATCTTATAATTTTCCATTCTGGAGACCTTTCACCATTACCTAGGTTAATTTCATCACCATCACGACATATTAATTTCTTTTTTTTCCTTTAATTGATTTTCATAAAATTTCCTCCACAGTTCCCGATTACTTTTTACAATAGGCAAAAATAGATCAATTGCTAGAACTTGTATACCATCCATCAACGCATACATTGCGCTTGGAAGTCTCAGCTCCAGCAAGTATAGCACTACATAGAACAACGGTATGACGTCACTCAACAAAAATATTAACGTAGCTATGTAGAAGCGACGCCATTTATTGTTAGTAGCAGTACTCGGGCTCACTTTATGACGGAACAGATTATATACAATTTTTATATACAGAATCAAGTTTATCAACAAAGGTAGAACTAAAATTAAAGCCCCGATGTATTTTATTATTCGTCCTTGTGACACTTTAGATAACCGACGAGCTTGAGCTGTACAAAATGATGATACGACGATTGTTATCAGAGGTACTCCCCAAGCAAACAGCGTACTCTTTAGATATTTTCTATGTACATCCCCATTAAAAACTTTTACAAAATCAACATAAAAAACATAACATATCACCAACATCCAATAATTATGCACCATTTGGCAGTAATATTTTGAATACTGAAAAAGTTCCACCGAAAAAGTTCCATCCATCCATATGGTTCTGTCTCTTCTCTCATACTGATTCCGATAATAGTTGAAAATTTTCCTAAATATTGTACGTAACAAAGTTGAAAAGATTGAACTGATATACACATAGTTTCTAAAATGCCGGAACTTCTTAATGAAGCACCATGATATCACTCCATACGTGAACGCAGCCACAGTCGCCACTAACATAACGTACCCAATGACCATGGAGGCAATAGTTGGTCGAACAGATTCAACGCGGCTGTCTATTGCACTGGAGTTATTGCCAGACATGGCGAGAGTCGCGTTCTCAGCTCGGTGCGCGCGCTGATATAATGCACTAACGAAATACGTCTACACAGTAACGCGTAAATAAGCGGATTGATTTACCTTTCAGACGGGCTGACCTTTTATTTAAAGAATACTAATAAAAAAAAAAACAAGTGAAATACCGGAATTTCGTGAATATTTAAAAATGTAAATGAATAGATTTAATAAAATAAACAAACGAAAATGTCAATAAAATGCAAAAAAGCTCTAATAAAATTATGTAAATGTTATCATTTTAGGTAGAAAGCATAGTAAGTTAGAATTGGGGTGTGCATACAGGATACGCCACAATAGCAATTTAAAAACATATTCCGACTGTTTATGTATTTATTTTGAAATGAAATCAATAACACTTTAGAGTTTAAAGAGTTTGAAGTCACCAATGTAAATGTAGGGTTACAAGATTTTGGTGGAGGTGATGCAAATAAAGTTCAAGACTCAAGTTTTTTTTATTTCTTGCGCAGTATTACACGCTCTTTTGAAAGATCGAGAATTAAGTTACACTGGGAAAGTTAGTTACCTCTTAAAATAAATGAAGATAGGAACTTGTAACTAGTTAGGGCTCTTACAGACGAACGGCACTTTGTCGAAGACAGGGGAACGACGGCCGCTTTGTCGACGCACAGGAGCAGCGCGCGCGCATCTGCAGTACCCCTGTCGTCAGCAAAGTGGTGCTTGTCTGTATGTGCCCTGAGTCCCTGACACTACTCACAATTGACACACTTAACGTAAACAATAAAACATGAAATAATTATTAGCTACCTAAATAATAACACTGGTGACCGGTCAGTTCACCAAAAATTAATTCACAAATTTTCACTTGACAAGCAACGATTGGCAAAAACATTATTTGTCATTTCATCATTTTACAACAAAAAGTTTATCAAATAATTCAATTAGCAAAATAATTATCCGATAAACTTTTATTTAATAACAATTCATTATTTTTTCATTTTATCTCATAAAACAACGTTTGAAATAAAGATATTACACATATTGACTTATTATATCGCAATTTTATAAAAATAAAACTCACGTTAGCCAAACGCTATTACTTGTCTTCCAATTGACTAATTTCGAGAGCGAGCGAAGCGAGCTCGGGTATTTGAGGCATCCCGACACGGATAGGTTAGGTTCGAAGGGGATGACGGGGCTAATGTGATCGAGCAAAGCGAGCGAACGAAGCCCCCGTCATCCCCTTCGTGTTAGGTTACTTTAAACCCTGCTGACCGAAAAAGGAGCCCCGCCCAGCGGGGCTCCGTCGACTCTTCTTTGGAAACCCTAACAACCTTACAAAGCTGAAATGTTTGTTCGAAATGTATTGTAATGAAATGATATTTAGTAGAAACGTGATTTATCAAAATATATCTAAATATGAAATGAAAAATGTATAAATGATTAAATGTCATCTGATGCATTTATTAAAAGAAGTGTTTGCCAAATAAATGTTTGTGATACGAGTGTTTTTAAAATAAAACATTTGCGGAATAAATTGTTTGCGAAATAAATAGTATACGAAACATTGGTTGTAAAATGAAAATTTGTCAATGGAGTTTTGGTGAAACTTTAGTGAACCAATAACACTACATAAGTACAATGAACTTATCTTAATATTATAATTTGCCGTTCTGGAGACCTATTACCATTACCGTTTTAAGTAAAGTAAATAAATAAATTACCTAGGTTCATTTCATCACCATCACAAAATATTATTTTCATTTCCTTTCTTTAATCGATTTCTATAAAATTTCCGCCTCAGTTCCCTATTACTTTTTAGTATAGGAAAAAATAGGTCAATTGCTAAAACTTGTATATTTTCAAACATAACATCTATGACGGGTGGAAGGTCCGGCAGGAGCGTGAATGCCACAACAGTGGACAACACTATGACGTCACTCAACAAAAATACTAACGTAGCTATATAGAAGGAACGCCATTTATTGTCAGTAGCAGTACTCGGGCTCGCTTTAGGACGGAACAGATTATATACAAGTTTTATATACAGAATCAAGTTTATCAACAAAGGTAAACACGATATTAAATTCAAGACGTATATTAATACTATTTCTTCAAATGGCACCTTAGATAACCATAGAACTACAGCTGTACAAAATGATAATGTAATGATTGTCATCAGAGGTACTCCCCAAGCAAACAGGCTACTCTTAAGATATTTTCTATGTACATCCCCATTAAAAACTTTTACAATATCAACATAAAAAATATAACATAACACCAACATCCAATAATTATGCACTATTACGAAGTAAACATGGAAACACCAATAAACATGTAAAATCACTCTGGTTTCGTTCTCAATTAAAACATTAGAAGAAATGATAACTAATATCTCAGCTGTTGATCGTAACAAACTTGATAAGATTGAACTGAGATACACATAATTTCTAAAATGTCGGAACTTCTTAATGATGCACCATGATGTCACTCCATATATGAAGATGGCCAGAGTCAGTGCTAACATAACGTACCTAATAACTATGGAGGCAATAGTGGGTCGAATATATTCAACGTTGTCTATTACGGTGGAGTCGTTGTCAGACATGGCAAGAGTCACTTTCGCAGCTAAGCGCACGAGCTAATACTTATAATGCAGTACCGACACACGTCTACTCCGAGACGCGTAAATAAGCGGATTGATTTGCCTGTTAGATAACCTTTTATTTTACGAATACTATTAAAATTGTATAGGTGAAATACCGGAATTAAGTCCTCACATAGGCGCGAAACATCGCTATAATCGCTACACCATAATAGATTGTATAAAAATTAATAAACGAACATAGGCCAAGCAAATTAGCTACACCTGGACATAATTCGATAACTCGTTGTTTTTATTATTTTATGGGATATTGATATTAAGTATCAAATATTAATTAGATATATGATGTAAAAAACCCGCGGTGGTAACCGTTTATTTAAAAAAAAAGAGATTTCGTACACTACTTAGCTTTTTTCTAAAAGCAAAATAGGTAACCAAATACCTTGTTAGTATAATTTTGAGGGGCATTCAAATGCTATCACCTAATAGCAAAATTAAACTGAAACCAAATTCGTATGCATGTTTTTCTTCAAAGTATTCATCTGTTCTCAATATCTAGATAAGCAAAAATGGTAACTATGGTGGTTGTATCTGATTAAGCTTTAGTGCGTCTTTTTAGACATTTAAGACAAAAATTAAACATTTATTTCTTACGTTTTAATAATAATGTTTTTCTCAGTAGTTAAAAATCGAAACTGTGAAATTTTTGTTTAATAATAGGTTTTTGTGTATTACAATCATGTTTTCATCAAAATTAAACATGTTAATGTTACGCTTTTAAAATTGAAAATATTATTGATGATACGCGCGAAAAAGTATTGGAGCGGGATGCATGCGGTGGGTGCGGGGCGGGGCGCGGCGTCAAGGGCAAGATGTCTTATCGAGTTAGTGAGGCCGCACACCAGAGATTCATTTGTATTACAATAATTGTAGCGCCACATTTGAACCGCGACACATTTTATCGCCCCCGTATTTTGTATGTAAACCCGCACATCAAGGACACAGTTGTAGTAGGTGCAGTTTGTGGTGAGACGTTTGCCGCGCTTTACAAAAATGAAAGACAACATTGAATTTTACGTTGAGTTTATTGCAGAGGTTGAAAAACCCTATTTTATATAATCACACGCTCACTGTGTATAGCAAGTTGCTATGGGAAATTAGCAACAGATGGATTACAGAAATGATATAATAATAATAATAATATAATAAATAATAATAGTTATTTTATTTTCTCTCAAAAAGGTACAATGGTTCGTTAATACACAAATTACAGCAAAATTTCTAACCTTTGTGAGAGCTGGAGTCTATACTGGGTTCGGGACCTGTATGACAGATCTCCAGGCTCTCACCCTCTCAAATTATAATAGAAATTGTGTAAAGGTACTTTGTGAAACAGGACAAGTCCAAGTACTGAGAGGAGAATTTAGACAAAAATCAAAAGGAATACAAAACAAATAATTGAAAGGGTAGGTACTTTGTGTATCTGTGGATGCATTGTGTGTCTGTGAGTATGTTGTGTGTCTGTGAGTATGTTGCGTGTCTGTGATTGTGTTGCGTGTCTGTGAATGTGATGAGTGTCTGCGAGTATGTTGTGTATCTATGAGTGCGTTATGGGTGTGTGTATTTTATGGTGAAACGAAGTTTATATAATGGATGATTTTATTTTATGACAACTAGGATAGTTTCAGTCTCAACATAATCTAATTCAAGGAGCCATCTAGTAACCGATCTTTTACATTTAGATTTGCACATAGGATGTATGTTTAAAATTTTATTAAGTTTATTATACACGTAGCTACCGAGGAAAAGAAAGCAGCGTTGGGCCAAACTACAGTTTACACGGACTGAGGGACAGACTGTACGCTTACGTCGTGGGGAGTTGAATTTTGAGTGATCGTAGGGAGTGAGGGAGTGTGTGGTTAAGACCAAATTTAGTATAAATAATTTTCGAACAGAGAGAACCTTACAGGTTTTATAAAGATCGGTGGTAGGAAAGCGGTATGGTAACTGCCAACCAACTTTCAAGATGGCCCTTTGGGCACGCTCTAGTCTCAGCATGTGGGTCTTTGCTGATCCACCCCAGGTAACTATACAATATTGGATGAGAGATTGGCAGAGGGCCAGATATACAAGTCTTAGCACCTTCGTATCAGCAACGTGACGAAGACTCTTAAAAACGTAAATCAGCCGGCGCAACCTAGAGGCAAGTGTGTCTATGTGAGTATTAAATGATAAGCAGTCGTCAATCTGCACACCCAAGTATTTAATGCAGTTGATGCGGCAGAGGTGGGGACAATTACAAGCTGTTAGATGAGGTGCAGTACAGGAATGTGCTATCAGAGAATAATGAGAGGAAGGGAGTTTCCCAGCGGTGGACAATGAGAAGGTAAGGTATTTAGTTTTGTCAACGTTTAAAGTAAGCAGGTTCCGAGCCAACCAGTTGGTGACAGAGTGGAGTCCCGATTGCGCATACTGAAACACCGACTCCCAAGAGCTTCCATGGAATATTAGGGCAGTATCATCGGCGTAAGTGAAAATGGATGCATTAGGAAGCTTTAACTGGCATAGGTCATTTATATAGATGAGAAAAAGGGTCGGGCCGATAATACTGCCCTGGGGGACCCCGTAGGATATGGGGAGCTCATCACTGATCCAATCTCCGATCCTGAGGCATTGCCGTCTGCCTGTGAGATAACTCCGAAAAAGTGATAATTGGATGCCTCTAATTCCGATTTTTTCCAGCTTAGTTATGAGAGTGGAGACAGAGATCGTGTCAAAGGCTTTCGCCAGGTCCAAGAAAATGCCAATGACCTTCTGCTTTTCATCCAGTTTGGTGACGATATTATTAGTTAGGTCTAACACAGCATTACTGGTGGATATTCCAGAGCGAAAACCGTATTGAGAGGAAGAGAGTATATGATTATGTTCTAAGTATTTAACGAGTCTGTTATTCATGAGTCTCTCAAGCAGTTTAGACAGAGTGGGTAAAATTGAAATGGGCCTGTAGTTGTTAGGCAGATCTCTGTCCCCGCTCTTATATATAGGATGCAATACAGCCAGCTTAAGGGCTTAAGCTTATGGACTAAGATCGGCGAAAAATCTAATGAAAGGAAGTACCTACCTATACCTAACCTATACAATTTTGATTAAACGGATGAACCCAATAACGTCTATTTTTTCTCATTAATCGCCACATCAAAAAATCGTCGTCGTCAGACGATGATGTCGACATTCTGTTGCTAGTGCCACGTTACAACTGTGTTTCCGATGTGCGCATACACGATACATTTGTCGCCGCGTAAATTTTATCGCAATAATTGTGGCGCCCTAAATGTATGTTGCGTACGTGTAGCGTGTGATGCCGGTGTGCGGCCTCACTTAGGGATGCAGGAAGTCCCAAAAAGTATCGATATAAATCAAATTAATATTTAAAAAAATATATTAATTTCAAACTCGATACATCGAAAAGAACAATCGATACATCGCTGAAATTTTCAAAAAAATATGTGGTTATGAAATTCTATTGTGTTTGTTTTTACGAGTCTAGTTCAATAAATATTTCACTATTACTATTCGTATAAATACCTAACTAGGAAACTTGCTATTGAAAATAAATCGTATTTGATACATTTTCGATTCTTGATATTTTATACAACGTGGGCCCGGCTGTTTTCTCAGTTAAGTTAAGTAGCAAATTTACTTCCATGATCTTACAATAGCTGCAACGCCGTACAATGCACACCTACATAACCTAACTGAGAAAACAGCTGATAATTACGCAACGGCTGAACCGATTTCCATCAAACTTATAATGATGCTGATTAAAACCAGCTTGCTGAGCTGCTATAACTGAGTATAGATAGACTTTAGCGTATTTTTTAAGAAATCTTTGAAGAGCTATTCCTCTTAAACTATTGACTTTTGGGGAAAGTTGTAGAACAAAAGTTATTCATTATTATTGGTACTTTAATATTTTAGTGCCTACCCCCTTTACGACTAACCTTGTATAATGAGTTTTATTTGCTGTTATACATATACCGTACCATACTGCGATCGCCAACCCGCCTGCCAAGCGTGGCGATTATGGCAAACCCCCCCAACATGGATAGCACAAAGAAGAAACGTCCCCTAGTCCCCGGCGGCACTGCTAGCCCTGGTCAAGGTAGCGGCCTAGGTAACGGCAGGGCGTAGGGTGCTAAGAATCCCCGGTAGAGATCCGGTTACCACAAACAACGACGACTGGACCTAGCAACGTACAACACGCGTACACTACGGACCGACGAGAAGATTACCGAACTCGAGGAAGAATTGAGCAGGTTACGCTGGGATATTATAGGGTTATCTGAAATCCGAAGAGAATCCCGGACTCGATAATCCTCAAATCCGGTAACTTGCTCTATTTCCGGGAGGGCGATAGACAGTCCCAGGGTGGTGTCGGGTTTATCGTCCACAAGTCCCTTGTCAACAACGTGGTGAAGATCGAGAGTGTGTCGACCAGAGTGGCGTACCTTATACTCAGAATATCCAAAGGGTATTCGTTGAAGGTCGTACAGGTATACGCCCCGACCTCGGCACACTCCGACGATGAGGTGGAGACCATGTATGAGGATATCTCCAGAGCCATGCATGGCTCTAAAACTCACTTCACTTTTGTCACCAGCTTTGTGGAAAAGGAGGGGCTCTTTATGATGAACTCCTTCTTCAGAAAGCGTGAGCATAGGAAATGGACCTGGCTGAACCCTGATGGTGCAACTAAAAATGAGATTGACTTCATTATGTCGACGAGGAAGCAAATATTCAAAGATGTCTCTGTGATCAACGCGGTGAAAACCGGAAGCGATCACCGCATGGTAAGAGGCACATTGAGTCTAAATATCAAGCTGGAAAGATCTCGACTGATGAAGTCTACGCTCCGTCCTGCACCGATCCAGGTCCATAACCCCGAGAGCTTTCAGATAGAACTTCAGAATCGTTTCGAATGCCTAGGGAGCTCCGTGGACGATTACAACGATGGGTTTGTGGAAACTATCCATACTGTCGGGTCTAAGATCTTCAAGACCCGTCGTAGAAATAGAACCGAAAAGCTCTCTGACCCTACTCTTAAGCTCATGGACGCAAGCCACGAGATGATTCTGCAGTCTCCAGATGACGCGCTTATGTACCGGCAGCTCAATAGACGGATCTCTAAGTCCTTGAAGTGCGATCTACGCCGATTTAATACAGAGCGTTTTAAGGAGTCGATTGAGCGGAACAAGGGCTCCAAAGTTTTTGCAAGAGATTTGTCTATTGGGCAGAGTCAGCTTATGAAACTGAAGACCGATGACAGAATCGTATCCGCCAAACTAGAGCTTTTGAGAGAGGTCGAGAAGTTCTATGGACAGTTGTACACTTCAACAAGCGAACCCGTTGCGAATCTGGCAAACGACCCAAGAGCTAGATTGATCCGACACTATACCGAAGACATCCCGGACGTCAGCCTGTACGAGATTAGGATGGCTCTGAAGTACCTTAAAAAGAACAAGGCGCCGGCGATGACGGAATTACGGCCGAACTTCTGAAGGCGGGTGGAAAACCGGTCCATAAGGCCCTTCAGAAGCTGTTTAATTCCATCATACTCGAGGGGAAAACGCCACAGGCATGGAACAGAGGTGTGGTGATACTTTTCTTCAAAAAGGGTGATAATACCCTATTGAAGAACTACAGGCCCATCTCACTTCTGAGTCATGTCTACAAGCTGTTTTCAAGAGTCATCCCGAACCGTTTTGACGACTTCCAGCCTCCCGAACAAGCCGGATTCCGAAAAGGCTTTAGCACCGTAGATCACATACATACGCTGCGGCAGGTTATACAGAAGACCGAAGAATATAACCTGCCTCTTTGCTTAGCGTTTGTGGACTACGAGAAAGCTTTCGATTCGATCGAGACCTGGGCTTGTACTGCAGTCTCTTCAACGGTGCCAGATTGGCTATCGGTACATCGAAGTGCTGAAGTGTTTGTATGAAAACGCCACTTTGTCAGTCCGATTACAGGATCAGACCTTGAAACCTATCCTTCTGCAGCGAGGTGTGAGGCAGGGAGACGTCATCTCTCCGAAACTGTTCGCCGCTGCACTGGAGGATGTCTTCAAGGTTCTGGATTGGAAAGGGCTAGGCATCAACATTAACGGCGAGTACATCACTCATCTTCGGTTTGCCGACGACATAGTCATCATGTCTGAAACCATGGAGGACCTCAGTACAATGCTTGATGACCTTAGTAGAGCTTCCGAAAGAGTGGGTCTTAAAATGAACATGGATAAGACAAAGATCATGTCAAATATGCATGTAACACCCACTCCCATGAAGATCGGAGACTCTACACTCGAAGTTGTCGACGATTATGTTTACCTAGGGCAAACTGTCCAGTTAGGTAGGTCCAACTTCGAGAAAGAGGTTAATCGTCGAATCCGACTCGGCTGGGCAGCGTTCGGGAAGCTGTGTAGAATCTTTTCGTCCCAACTACCGCGGAGTCTCAAGACGAAAGTCTTTGACCAGTGCGTGTTGCCAGTGATTACATACGGTACTGAAACGTGGTCGCTCACAATGGGCCTCATAAGAAGGCTCAAGGTCACCCAAAGGGCAATGAAGAGGGCTATGCTCGGAGTTACCCTGCGTGATCATATCAGAAATGATGAGAATCGCAGGAGAACCAAGGTAACCGACATAGCTCGAAGAATTGCCAAACTTAAGTGGCAGTGGGCGGGGCACATTGCTCGCAGAACGGATGGCCGATGGGGCCGAAAGGTTCTGGAGTGGCGACCGCGTACCGGAAGACGCAGCGTGGTTAGGCCTCCCACAAGGTGGACCGATGATCTGGTGAAGGTCGCGGGAAACCGCTGGATGCGAGAAACACAGGACCGGTCGATGTGGCGATGCTTGGGGGAGGCCTATGTCCAGCAGTGGACGTCTTTCGGCTGAATGATGATGATACATATACCTGGTCTACCAAAATTTACAAAAAAATTGGAAAACGGTACCTATCACAAAACAGTAAAATCATCATAATACCTCATCCTGAAAAATTTAGTTATTATCGATCTAATGAACACAATATTTCAATAAAGAAGAAGGGTCACGGCCCATAGGAAATTTACCCAGGCCCGACACAAAAGGAACTTATCTCAGTTATTTTGTTATATTAAATATAACAGAAATAAATTAACACTGTTCTGAATACCAGTGGCTAACACCTATATATTGCCATTTGATTTTGTTCAGACAAAATGTTTAAAAAATTAACGAGTAGCAATAACAGTTTATTTTTGTTTCACAAACGGCACTGAAATAGAGTTAATATTGATAAGCTCAAACTCGGTGTGTTTAGTACTTAGCTACCAAAATATTCCACTATCTAGCCAGCTTCTTAATGATACCGTAATCCCTAATCTGCAAAGAGTCACCGATTAAGACGATTTTAATGAACCCTAACTCGATTGGTTATACTAGCTAGGAGTTTAAAAATTACATAATCCAGCTCCATCACCAAGTCACCTGGATAATTCCATAATTATTGTATCGTCATTATGTTTTTGTAGGTAAATAGGTATTAAAAAAAAATATATCGCCTGAACAAAAACATAAGGCAATATTTTGGTGTTAGCCATTGATTTCGAATAAAAAAAATATATATTTCAGCTATGCATAAAATAAAATAAAAATTGAGATATGTCTCTTTCGTGTCGGGTCTGGGTCACAACTCACCAGTGACCGTTCTTCTTTCGGCCCTAGTCGATCCGCGGTGCCACGTGTTCATAAAAGTTTGACAATCATTGACTATATAGCCTATCGAATTCTTACTAGGTATATAATATTATAAAGAGGTAAAGTTTGTTTGTATATTGGAGGTAATCTCCGAAACTACTCATCCAATTTCAAAAATTCTTTCACCAATAGGCTAGCTAAGCTACGTTATCCGTGAATGCCATAGGCTATATCTTATTATCAAAAAATTAGGGATCCGTAAGAAAATTACAATAATGTAACCCAAGGTATCAAAAATTTGCTTAAAAAAATATTATTTGGCGTACGCTGCGAAAACTAATGACGATACATAAAAATATTGTACTACATGTTTATAGCACTCTTCATTATCCACAAAAAAGTCCATGAGGGTATATGTCTAATTATTATAGTTAAGTCACATCAACCGTTTTTTTGTTCAAATGAGTCGATCAAAACACGAGTAAAATCGAAAGATGAAGACATTCCAATCATGATATTAATCCTTATCCAAGTAAATAGCTTCATAATCAAGGTTGATTATGTACATGTAAAATGCTCTTTAAATTATTCGAATCCACGAAGCAAATATACGCTTCGTGTTCGAATCGGACCTTTCGTTTAGAAGTGCTAAAAATAAGAAAAATGCCGCGGTGTGAGCGAACTGCCCAACGTTTAGTCTATTAGTTAACTACACATTTTATTTTTTGTAAAGTGGAAACAATTGAATAGTAGTTTATAATCTATACAGGTTGTCCCTGGAAGTATGGATCAAATCAAATAGAGGCGTGGGCAAGGTCATTTCAAAACTTGTAGTAGTAAAACTTGAGTAAAATTGCCAGACCAAAAAAGCCTTTGCAGTAAATGTTTTTTCTTATTTAACACATGTTTTCTAGCTGCGTAAAAGTACTACAACAAGAAAGGCATACTGTTCGCCAAAGTCCTAAAAAAAATGATAGCTCTGATGGTTTTTTTTATGATTTTTTCTATGCAAGTGATTGAAAAACAAAAAACAATTATTGGTCATAACTTCTGAATCGTAAAAAATTGCACCGACATTCTCAGGGTTACAAAATTTGGAAATGACATTGCCCACGCCCCTATTCGATTTGATCCATACTTCCAGGGACACCCTTTATATAATTAAGAAGAAGATAGCTCGACCCCTAGGGAAGGACAAAGGCAAATTTTTAATTCGTGACTTCGTCAGCATCCGTGATAATAACCGACATTCACGCGGTCGAAGCAGCGGGCAAAAACTAGTAATAAATAGTGAGATACAAAAATCGCTCGTTACTCGCGATAGCACGGTCGGGAAATGGGACACAAAGAAATTACGACCTTAAGCTACAAGGAATAACGTTTATATTGAAATGTAACAAAGAAAAAATATCAATAAATGAATAATCGTGAACATTTATTGTTTAATTTGTTTACTAAGGTACTAAACATATTTTGAAGGCATGAATTAAACACTTTTGAAGTAGTTATGTATTTTGGCATTCCAAAAATTACAAATATTTGTGACTTTATATTTCCGCAAAGAGAATCTGTTTAATTTTTAATAATTTATTAACACACATGTTAAACTATGCAGAATAAACTGTTGAATTATAGTTATCTATAATTTCTGGTAAGATAATCCACAAAATCTGTAACTTACTGAACCTTCTTCATTAATGATAGTCCCGAAAGATTAATTAGTTTAATTTAGACGTTTTTTACTGGAATACAAGCGTCATATCATAATAAAGGTACTTTTACAAAGTTATTTATTATGCTGTACTTACGAAATCAAAATGTGTTGATAATTTAGTTTTTAATTTTTTTTACACTGACGCGGAGCTTTAAAATTTTTAATTCTATTTATTTTAACTATAATTAACAATACTTCATGTCATAGAAAAAGAAAATTACAGTTATCGAATTATGTCCAGGTTTAGCTAATTTGCTTGGCCTAACATGACAATAGAATAATTTGAATCAAAAAAGCTCTGATAAAATAATGTAAAGATTAGGTAGATAGAACAATAAGTCAGAATTTGCGTGTGAATACAGGATACGCCACAATAGCAAATTATAAACATGTTCCGACTGTTTATGTATTTATTTTAAAGTCGATTACTTCAATACTTCTTGTGGGTATATTAAAAAAACTTGACGTGATACAAATATGTCGTATATATATATTTTATTAATAAGAGCATAGACAGGAAACAAATTCAGTAGGTATAAATTATCTTTGAGTAAACGAAAAAAAAATATGTAAAGCAGTGTTATCTACGGGTTTTATTTTACACAAAACGTAAAACTCAAGTGTCTCACAAGCAGACATAATTTGGCGACCGTGACAATACACGTACCTAATCGTTATCAAGAATCAGCAAGTCACTACTGGGGGCTTACTATGTCCTCTTAAAGCAGGACAGAAGTTGCCTGGAAGTTGAACTGCCCTGCTGTTTTGTACTATGACATCGTTAGAGCAGGCCTGCGGCATGCCTGCTACGTTGACGTTTACGAAATCCGTTCACCTTTTTTTTGTATAGACTTTTCGTACCATGAACAAGCATTACCGTTCAACTTGGTTCAATAGTCGTTCACCTTTAGGACTGTCATGGTACGATTTTTAGCGATTCAGAAGCAGGCCTGCTTTTGAACGGAAGTTTACTGGCTGGCATTTGAACGTTTTCATAAGAGGCCATAGTGACCAGAATGAAGACCGTCAGGATCCGGCAGTTAAGCTAGAAGAAATAGACTTAGCCACGAGCACGGCAGCGTTCTTCCACAGAGATAAGTGTCCTAATCCTTTCTTTGTCCTACCCATTTAACCAATTTCAATATAATATTGCCTTTACTTTATAATATTGTCAGACATCTTTTCTCACGGAACATTCAGAACTAACTGGAATACGGCGCTGCCGTCTGCTGCAGCCATCTGCAGTAGGGTTCGGAATCATGACTGCAGCGACATGATACTGCGACGTGTCGCTGCGACATGTCGTAACGTCACGTCGTCAGCTGCTGCTGTCTGCAGTCGCCTACGAACTCGTACTCAGCTCAGCGCACACCGAGAGCAGAGCAGAGCAGAGCATTTTTTGAGACCACGGAAAAATGACTTTAAGACGCATACAGTGCAAAGTTAAACACGTCCAAGTTGATGCTCGACCGTGCTCGAGCTTGCAAGATTCGTGTTCGAGTATTTAATTGCACTGTATGTTATAGTCTTAAAGTCGTATTTTCAGTGGTCTCAAAAAATGCTCTGCTCTGCTCTCGGCGTGCGCTGGCCCTATGAAATGAAATGAAATTGTTTATTCTGCAAATTGGATATTTAAAAATCACTTTTACATGAGTTATGTAGGCTAAGTCCCTAGTTTTAGTAACCTTTGTTAGCTATAAGCAATTATGATAAGTGTTAGTATTAAGTTACGTTTAAGATAATAAGACAATCTGTAGAGAGTTGCTAATAAACGCTCTTGCGATTAGGTCGTGTTTTTTTAGCTCCACGGTCCGCCTCGAACATAATTCATGTCGGTTTATTTTTTAAAGCTAGATGTCGTCGGCGTTTCCTATCTATTACTACCTCTGCGAAGAAAGGCCGAAACAAACTCAGGGGTCAAAGTCTCTTTTAAAGTCCAGACATATTTTCTGTAACAAAATTTGTGTGAGGACAATGCAGAGCAACGCCTGTACTGGCCTTTTGAGGAAAGTCCCAGAGCAGTTTGAGAGGACCTGTCCCAACCGATGGCACGCATGTATCAGCCATCGTGAAGCTCAACCCTATCTTAGGGAGCTCAACGATACGACGCACAATATTACTACCAGCCAGGACCATGAAAGTAGGCCATAAAATACTCCTAAAGCGACTAATCTGTCGTGTTGTATAACCGAATCGAATATTTAATAGATCGCTAGAAATCTTACCAGCGCAGCGTTCGACACTACCACACAATACTCGTGTATTTAACCATTTGATCTATTTAGCCAACATTCACTCACTGTCAGTACCTATAAAGTATCCTCTGCTTTACAAACTAATTCGTTTCTGAGCCAGTCGTGTCCATCCCTGTGACCTTAGCGATGTCGTCAGACCAACTCGCTGTTGGTTCTTTCCGTGGCTTCCATTCGGAGACAGCCTGGTTCCAACTTCCATCATTCCGCTTTGACAAGTATCATGCCCATCTCCGCTTGGGCTCGTAATCCACTTACCTACATCTTTAATTATTTTCATTTAATATTTCACAAACTTATGCATTCATGTTTTATCTCATTATCTATACAATATTTAACCGACTTCAAAAAGGAGGAGGTTCTCAATTCGGTTGTATTTTTTTATTTATTTTTTATGTTTGTTACCTCATATCTCCGACATTTATGAACCGATTTGAAATTTGATTTGAATTTTTTTGTTCGAAAGGGTATGCTTCCCGATTGATCCCATATAAATTTTGTTGTGATTAGACCATGAACTTCAGAGATATGGAACGGAACTCTTCATTGGATCAAAGCAAAATTTTCAAATTACTAATATTGCTTTGTTTTTATTTGTTGTTGGGAACTGACTACTGGAAAAGAGGAGGGGGTGCGTGTCCCCCCTCCCCCCCCCCCCCTTTGTAATGTTTTCATTATATCGTGTAAGGTACCATTTGAAAGGACTTTTTATGCCCGACTACGTCAAAGCCAAAAAGAAGGGTTATAAAGGAGGGGGTTAAAATTATGACACTAGAACGCATTTAATAAAAAATAAACTTTAAAAAAAAGTAAAAACCGACTTCAAAGAAATACTAAAAGGAGTAAAATAATTACCATAATATAAAATTAACAGTTTCAGAAGTCGGTGCAACTCTACACCGAAGCAAATAGAAGCCACCGACTTCTGAAACTGTTAGTTTTATAATATGGTATAAGTATACTATTTTACTCCTTTTAGTATTTCTTTGAAGTCGGTTTTAACTTTTTTTAAACTTTTTTTTTTACACAAACAATTTTTACATAATTACAAATGAAATTCCTATATATAAATAAAGAAAAATATATCCTAATAAAACTATAAACTAAAATAGGGCATCAAAATATTCCTCCGCATCGCTGTGGACTGTTAACGTGCCCAGAAGGCTGGCAGCATTGCTTAATTGCATTAATTCATGATGTGGACTAACAGTAGGATTTTTGTTCATTGAATGTTCATACTTTTTGGGAATGCTGATGCCGAAAATAAGGTCCAAATTCAAATTGAAATCGGTGGGCATGATTATTTGCAAGGAAAGCGCTCACCCAGTGCTTTCGTTGAAATTTAGTATTTCGTAATCATTCTATCTACTCAATGCACTTTTTGGAATGTTTTTCTACATTTTATTTTATTTTGTTCATTATTGTCAGAACTATTCAAAGCCTGTCGCCGTCGTTTTATTAAGTTTATTTAATTGAGTTTTTTTAAGCTTTAGGTAATGTTCCAAAGACGTGGCCATGGAGGGAAAGTGCTTTAAATATTAAAAATAGCAAATTTCACTCAAAGGAAACTTCATTTCACTTTTTTTAAAGTAAGTAATTACATTTTACTGATTTTTTTGCCTGAACCGGGAATCGAACTGACAAAGCTTTATGTACCATCCGGTATTATATTATGGCACCTGTTGATAGATATCTATAAGGTCAATAAGGATCAAATCTCTCCAACAAACACACTGTCTTAAATTGAAGGAAGTGCAAGAAATAAGAAGTAACAACAAATAAGTGTTTGAATTGAAATGTACCTAAGTTAGGTAGGTACTTAATGTTAGTTTTTATGGTCTTCCATCAATTTCAGGCATAATGTTTATTGGAGCGATCATATCGATTGGTGAAATAAAAATATAGATGATGTTTTTTCGCGTTTGTGTTGGTTCGATTTCCAGATCAGACTTTTTGAAAGCAGTACCTACCTATTTATAACTTATTAAAATTAAATGAAGTCTTCTATACGTTTTTTTTTAAATATTTAAAGTTCTTTTCTATACCTACCACACCTCGAATGAAATCGTAATTTAGTTCGCAGATTGTAACAAGACGGCGTTGTAGCTATTTTTGTATCGCGATATGGTTTTGTTACATCTTCAATAAAAGTATCAATATTCAATTATAATCCATTTTAGCAAGGAAATGTATAGAAATAAGCAACACGTTTTTGTTATTACGGTTTTATGAATCTTTACGGTCAATCAAGAGGAGCTGAAACTCTACATAAAGAAATGGTTATAAAGATATAAGTGTCTTAGAGGGACACCTTTGTCTATTATTATAATAAATGGATTATTTAGTTGCTGCGACACAATGTTGTTTTCCGACTTCCACGCGGACGGAGTCGCGGGCACAGCTAGTTACTAATAAAGTTATTACATTTTTGTCGTTTGAGGGCCTCCGCGGCTGTTGCAGCAGCATCAGCACAGCCTGCCGATTTAGGAAGTTGGGATGGCGCAAGGGTATCGAAGCACGTTGCGTCCCATGCCAGAGTCCTACCCATATTCCATGGCATCAATGACATGCCATCTGGTCTCTTGCCAAGCCATTTGGTTCTAATACGGCTGGAACGCCGGCGGTTACCTACATACATCCGTAGGTAAACACGTGACATTGTGGCTTTTGTATGATTAACTTATTTTTGATGCCACGATGTTAGGTATACCACTGATGTTAGGTACCTAATTTATAATATTGTAGAGAACCGAGGTGTGGTGTGTCTTCAATTAAAACGGAGGATCTTCCAACCAGGCGGGTCTGATGCCTGGGCTACTGTACAATGACTGTTTTTTTTTCTATTAGACTGCTTGCAGATGATCCTTGCAAACCATTTCTATGTAACCGGGCAGTTATTGATGATGACACGCTTAGCGGGTTAAGGGTGGCTCGAGGAGTCAAACCTTAACGAGCATATGCACATAATATCAGAAAATCTACCAAGATGTTTAGCAGGCGTGTACCTACTAGTACTTACGGAAAAACAATGAAAACACTTCACCGTACAATATCACTACATAGTATAAAACAATGTCGCTTCCCGCCGTCTGTCCCTATGTTATGCTTAGATCTTTAAAACTACGCAACGGATTTTGATACGGTTTTTTTTTAATAGATAGATTCAAGAGGAAGGTTTTAAGCTATAAAACGTACACGTGCAAAGCCGGGGCGGGTCGCTAGTATATTTTATAAGAAATTACTAATTAATCTACAGGGCGTGGTTTTAGACGACACGAGGAGTTCACGGTCTTCAGGTGTACGTAGAACTTAAGTTGCGGCTGCCGAGGCGCGAGAGAGACGAACTGCAGCGTGCCAGATCTTTTATAGGCTCATCCCGTCAGTCGCCACCGCTGCCACCGTCACAACGAAACCTGAAGGTTCTCCAGACAGAAACATGATTAACAGATTGCTTCAACGGAATGATCACCACCATCCTCCTGTCTGTTTTAACTACAAACTGTGATCACCAGCCCGTCGACCAAGTGTGGTGATTATAACAATTTCCCTCTTGACCGTTCTTGTAGCGGTCATTGGGAGGCCTAAGTCCAGCAGTGGACGTTTACGGACTGATGTGATGAAAAGCAATAAAGCAGTATTTTTAGGAATACACATTTATTTATTGTCAAGATACCTAAATACTTATATTAAATTCACAACACACAAACATCAAGAGACTCGGCTCGTTAGTTTATACTTCTTTGGTAAGTCTGTTCAAATCTACATGAAAATTGAAAACAATGGCTTGTGTTGTTATTTTTTCAAACTTACATGATATTTGTTCTTAATCGATTCGCAAAATAATCCTGCCATAATTCCCGATTACATCTTACTAAAGGAAGGAAAATGTCGATTGCTATTGTTTGTAAGTTCATTAAAACCACCTTTAAGTTAAGTATATAAATAGATACGTGTAGATAGACACGAAATATAACAAATATTGTACCGGACAATACTATGAAGTCACTCAACACAAATATCAACGTCGCTATGTAGAAACGACGCCATTTGTCAGTAGGTGTACCAGCACTCGAGTTAGAATAACAGAATAAATTAATTACAAGTATTATGTAAA
Organism: Amphipyra tragopoginis; assembly: GCA_905220435.1. Taxonomy (NCBI): domain Eukaryota; kingdom Metazoa; phylum Arthropoda; class Insecta; order Lepidoptera; family Noctuidae; genus Amphipyra; species Amphipyra tragopoginis. The sequence continues at coordinate 6,273,428 of HG992017.1, forward strand.
GAATCAAGTTTATACATAAAGGTAAAATCATAAACATACCTCCTAAATATATAATAACAGTATAATCCTGTTGTATACGAATTACAAGTGTTAAAACGAGGATCGTTATCACAGGCACACCCCAAGCAAAGAGGCTACTCTTTAAATACCTCCTTTGTGTATGTACATTGAAAACTTTAACAATATCAACGTAAAATATATAAGTTACCACCAACAACCAATAATTCTGCACTGCTAAAAAGTATCGATAACAATAAATACATGCAATTTTGTCATAATACATAGTCCTTGGGACTCGTATATATAAATCGCCAAAGTCGATTACTACCAAAAATATTAAACGTAACAAACTTGCTAAAATTAAATTTAGATACACATAGTTTCTGAAGTGACGAAACTTATTTATTTTGCACCACGATGTCACTCCGTATATAAATGCAGCCAAAGTCAGCACAAACACAATCGAGTGAACGACCGATTGCTCAATTAATTGCCATTTTGGTTTAGTCAGGTCTATTTTAAGCGTTTCGTTTAAAGACATGGTGACTGCGCGCTGAATGTACACTGCTTCTTCTTCTCTTACTGACCGAACAATTAAGTTTATGTGTACGCGTGTATCTATAGTAAATTAAACAGCCCCCGACCGTTTGCGACAGATACTGCGTTGTTACTGTGCAGTGTCGACTAGCCATCCCAAAGAAAAATTAAATACAGGGAAAAAACAATGTGGTCAATATCTGAATATTATCAGCTGTCCCCGTCATAAACATGAGTGGGTTTATTTTGTTAAAATTAGTAATATGATTTAATTCAACTTAAATATTATTAGGATACATTAATATTTAAAGTTTTATTCAGCAGTTTCTTATTTGCAACGCACATGCTTAGGCCAATCAAATTAGCTAAACCTGGACATAATTCGATAACTCGTTGTTTTTATTATTTTATGGGATATTGATATTAAGTATCAAATATTAATTAGATATATGATGTAAAAAACCCGCGGTGGTAACCGTTTATTTAAAAAAAAAATAGATTTCGTACACTACTTAGCTTTTTTCTAAAAGCAAAATAGGTAACCAAATACCTTGTTAGTATAATTTTGAGGGGCATTCAAATGCTATCACCTAATAGCAAAATTAAACTGAAACCAAATTCGTATGTATGTTTTTCTTCAAAGTATTCATCTGTTCTCAATATCTAGATAAGCAAAAATGGTAACTATGGTGGTTGTATCTGATTAAGTTTTAGTGCGTCTTTTTAGACATTTAAGACAAAAATTAAACATTTATTTCTTACGTTTTAATAATAATGTTTTTCTCAGTAGTTAAAAATCGAAACTGTGAAATTTTTGTTTAATAATAGGTTTTTGTGTATTACAATCATGTTTTCATCAAAATTAAACATGTTAATGTTACGCTTTTAAAATTGAAAATATTATTGATGATACGCGCGAAAAAGTATTGGAGCGGGATGCATGCGGTGGGTGCGGGGCGGGGCGCGGCGTCAGCGGCAAGATGTCTTATCGAGTTAGTGAGGCCGCACACCAGAGATTCATTTGTGTTACAATAATTGTAGCGCCACATTTGAACCGCGACACATTTTATCGCCCCCGTATTTTGTATGTAAACCCGCACATCAAGGACACAGTTGTAGTAGGTGCAGTTTGTGGTGAGACGTTTGCCGCGCTTTACAAAAATGAAAGACAACATTGAATTTTACGTTGAATTTATTGCAGAGGTTGAAAAACCCTATTTTATATAATCACACGCTCACTGTGTATAGCAACAGATGGATTACAGAAATGATATGGACTAAGATCGGCGAAAAATCTAATGAAAGGAAGTACCTACCTATACCTAACCTATACAATTTTGATTAAACGGATGAACCCAATAACGTCTATTTTTTCTCATTAATCGCCACATCAAAAAATCGTCGTCGTCAGACGATGATGTCGACATTCTGTTGCTAGTGCCACGTTACAACTGTGTTTCCGATGTGCGCATACACGATACATTTGTCGCCGCGTAAATTTTATCGCAATAATTGTGGCGCCCTAAATGTATGTTGCGTACGTGTAGCGTGTGATGCCGGTGTGCGGCCTCACTTAGGAATGCAGGAAGTCCCAAAAAGTATCGATATAAATCAAATTAATATTTAAAAAATATATTAATTTCAAACTCGATACATCGAAAAGAACAATCGATACATCGCTGAAATTTTCAAAAAAATATGTGGTTATGAAATTCTATTGTGTTTGTTTTTACGAGTCTAGTTCAATAAATATTTCACTATTAGGTACTATTCGTATAAATACCTAACTAGGAAACTTGCTATTGAAAATAAATCGTATTTGATACATTTTCGATACTTGATATTTTATACAACGTGGGCCCGGCTGTTTTCTCAGTTAAGTTAAGTAGCAAATTTACTTCCATGATCTTACAATAGCTGCAACGCCGTACAATGCACACCTACCTAACCTAACTGAGAAAACAGCTGATAATTACGCAACGGCTGAACCGATTTCCATCAAACTTATAATGATGCTGATTAAAACCAGCTTGCTGAGCTGCTATAACTGAGTATAGATAGACTTTAGCGTATTTTTTAAGAAATCTTTGAAGAGCTATTCCTCTTAAACTATTGACTTTTGGGGAAAGTTGTACTTAGAACAAAAGTTATTCATTATTATTGGTACTTTAATATTTTAGTGCCTACCCCCTTTACGACTAACCTTGTATAATGAGTTTTATTTGCTGTTATACATATACCGTACCATACTGCGATCGCCAACCCGCCTGCCAAGCGTGGCGATTATGGCAAACCCCCCCAACATGGATAGCACAAAGAAGAAACGTCCCCTAGTCCCCGGCGGCACTGCTAGCCCTGGTCAAGGTAGCGGCCTAGGTAACGGCAGGGCGTAGGGTGCTAAGAATCCCCGGCAGAGATCCGGTTACCACAAACAACGACGACTGGACCTGGCAACGTACAACACGCGTACACTACGGACCGACGAGAAGATTACCGAACTCGAGGAAGAATTGAGCAGGTTACGCTGGGATATTATAGGGTTATCTGAAATCCGAAGAGAATCCCGGACTCGATAATCCTCAAATCCGGTAACTTGCTCTATTTCCGGGAGGGCGATATACAGTCCCAGGGTGGTGTCGGGTTTATCGTCCACAAGTCCCTTGTGAACAACGTGGTGAAGATCGAGAGTGTGTCGACCAGAGTGGCGTACCTTATACTCAGAATATCCAAAGGGTATTCGTTGAAGGTCGTACAGGTATACGCCCGGACCTCGGCACACTCCGACGATGAGGTGGAGACCATGTATGAGGATATCTCCAGAGCCATGCATGGCTCTAAAACTCACTTCACTTTTGTCACCAGCTTTGTGGAAAAGGAGGGGCTCTTTATGATGAACTCCTTCTTCAGAAAGCGTGAGCATAGGAAATGGACTTGGCTGAACCCTGATGGTGCAACTAAAAATGAGATTGACTTCATTATGTCGACGAGGAAGCAAATATTCAAAGATGTCTCTGTGATCAACGCGGTGAAAACCGGAAGCGATCAACGCATGGTAAGAGGCACATTGAGTCTAAGGGCGAGGCCCCACTAGTGCGTTGCGTTGCGTTGCGACGTCGCAGCGCTAGATTTGGACCAATGAGACGTCGCAGCGCTACATTTGGAATCTACAGATTGGTCCAAATCTAGCGCTGCGACGTCGCAACGCAGCGCAACGCGCTAGTGGGGCCTCGCCCTAAATATCAAGCTGGAAAGATCTCGACTGATGAAGTCTACGCTCCGTCCTGCACCGATCCAGGTCCATAACCCCGAGAGCTTTCAGATTGAACTTCAGAATCGTTTCGAATGCCTAGGGAGCTCCGTGGACGATTACAACGATGGGTTTGTGGAAACTGTCCATACTGTCGGGTCTAAGATCTTCCAGGCCCGTCGTAGAAATAGAACCGAAAAGCTCTCTGACCCTACTCTTAAGGTCATGGACGCAAGGCACGAGATGATTCTGCAGTCTCCAGATGACGCGCTTATGTACCGGCAGCTCAATAGACGGATCTCAGGAGTCGATTGAGCGGAACAAGGGCTCCAAAGTTTTTGCAAGAGATTTGTCTATTGGGCAGAGTCAGCTTATGAAACTGAAGACCGATGACGGCAGAATCGTATCCGCCAAACCAGAGCTTTTGAGAGAGGTCGAGAAGTTCTATGGACAGTTGTACACTTCAACAAGCGAACCCGTTGCGAATCTGGCAAACGACCCAAGAGCTAGATTGATCCGACACTATACCGAAGACATCCCGGACGTCAGCCTGTACGAGATTAGGATGGCTCTGAAGTACCTTAAAAAGAACAAGGCGTCGGCGATGACGGAATTACGGCCGAACTTCTGAAGGCGGGTGGAAAACCGGTCCATAAGGCCCTTCAGAAGCTGTTTAATTCCGTCATACTCGAGGGGAAAACGCCACAGGCATGGAACAGAGGTGTGGTGATACTTTTCTTCAAAACGGGTGATAATGGGTAATTCTTCGGGGACAAAATTTTCGATTTCTATGGGTATATTTTTGTAACCAACTGACCAAACGGCATGTATTTTTTTATTAGTACAGTTTACCTTTATCCCTTACTAGGACAAATTATATTTTTTAAATAATTGCTGTCTAGGTACAAAATAAAAATATTAGAAGTTTGTTCTTCTGATTCATATAGCGCGTCCGTTTGCCATTTTCCGGAACATAATGGTATATGTCGCATTTTCCCTTTGATACATCAATATAAATTATAGTTATATCGAAAGGAAATGAATTGTCCTCTTACAAAAAAAATGTGTATTAGTTATAACTACGTTAGTGTGTTTATAAATAAGTAAATAAGAAGTGTCCGGCGTATAATACTGATTTATGTGGCGTATGCTGCGCTTGACCGTACTTGGTCGGGTAATAATAATGAGGGTCTGGCTTCCCGCGCGTGGGGAAGCCAGTCCTGCAACGGACGAGCTAGAAGGCGGATGAACAGCTGGTTGGCTTAGACCCCGATGTTACGAAGGTAAATGTCTGATTCATCTGTGTTTGGTTCAGGTGGCTTTCTGATTACAATGCCTACTTTATAAAATTAATTTTATTGCTTTAAAACTTCTATCTGTGTTTCATGTGATGCTTTTGGGTTATAGATTCATGTAGAAAAATGACAAAAATGAAGTCTGTATGTATGATGAGTTATGCATGATTGTAGGCAAAATCCTGATTCATCTGTGCCTGATTCGTATGGTCAAAACCCCATATGAATCATACCATAGAAGACATTAATAAACAACAGAGTGGTGTAGACGTCAAATCTGCGAATAAAATAAAGGTGACATCGAAGAAAGGTACATGCAGCTCTTTGATCAAACGTAGCCAAATATCTGCTACCGAAATTCAGACTGGAAAAGATTCGGATTCAGCCCAACAAGACCTCGACCTTCCCGATGACGACAGCTTTTGGATGGAGACTTCGTCAATCGATGAAAAACTTGTAACTCCAAAATTCACCAGAGATGTCCCATCGACTCTTCATCAGAAAAGACATGAAGACATTTTTACATTAGTTTCTAAATATTTTTGTACGTCTATACCGCGTTGGATAGCTGATTAAATAAGGATGTTTGTCTTGCATTTTGTTCACTTACTGTCACAGTTTTTTGAGATAAACATCATTGTTTGTCGTGTACCTCGACGATTTTCTAATACACTTAATTAACTTTTAATGATTACTTTCAATTGAATGGTCATTAAGAACAGTTAAATACGCAGAAAGCTTTGTAAAAGTATCAGCTACAAGCTAATATCAATAATCAAAGCCAGTCAATTCGATATTTTAGAGATAAATAGTGTTTAAGAAGGAATTCTGGGTATTATTCAAAATAATACAAAAATTTCAATATTTCGAAATTCATTGACTTTCGGTAGAACATCGGGGGGTTAAATGTGTTGCATTTTAGCTACCCAATAACGTAGTGCAAAGAATACGTCAAATTACCAGTAAACCTATATACTGGAGTTTCAAAAATGTTTTACAAGAATTATTGTTGAATCCACCAGATTTTTTCCGTAATATTATCACTGACAATTGTTTTCATAAAAACACATTATTGTTGTTGTTAAAATATGATTATTTTCTTAATACAGAGCCCATCTACGTAAAGTTTTTCATTTTTATTTCTGTTTCTGATTCATCTGTAACAAATTCTGATTCATCTGGGCACAAAATATTGGAACGTCGATATCTTGAAAACTACTTTATAAAAACGAGTCCCTCATTCAAATACATGTTATTTGGTATACCTATTTTCATATGAACATGTGTTACAGAGCTGAAAGTGAAATTAAATTTTGGCCATATGGATCAGTCGAAGAATCAAATTTCGAAGAACTACCCTAATACCCTATTGAAGAACTACAGGCCCATCTCACTTCTGAGTCATGTCTACAAGCTGTTTTCAAGAGTCATCACGAACCGTTTTGACGACTTCCAGCCTCCCGAACAAGCCGGATTCCGAAAAGGCTTTAGCACCGTAGATCACATACATACCTACGCTGCGGCAGGTTATACAGAAGACCGAAGAATATAACCTGCCTCTTTGCTTAGCGTTTGTGGACTACGAGAAAGCTTTCGATTCGATCGAGACCTGGGCTTGTACTGCAGTCTCTTCAATGGTGCCAGATTGACTATCGGTACATCGAAGTGCTGAAGTGTTTGTATGAAAACGCCACTATGTCAGTCCGATTACAGGATCAGACCTTGAAACCTATCCTTCTGCAGCGAGGTGTGAGGCAGGGAGACGTCATCTCTCCGAAACTGTTCGCCGCTGCACTGGAGGATGTCTTCAAGGTTCTGGATTGGAAAGGGCTAGGCATCAACATTAACGGCGAGTACATCACTCATCTTCGGTTTGCCGACGACATAGTCATCATGTCTGAAACCATGGAGGACCTCAGTACAATGCTCGATGACCTTAGTAGAGCTTCCGAAAGAGTGGGTCTTAAAATGAACATGGATAAGACAAAGATCATGTCAAATATGCATGTAACACCCACTCCCATGAAGATCGGAGACTCTACACTCGAAGTTGTCGACGATTATGTTTACCTAGGGCAAACTGTCCAGTTAGGTAGGTCCAACTTCGAGAAAGAGGTTAATCGTCGAATCCGACTCGGCTGGGCAGCGTTCGGGAAGCTGTGTAGAATCTTTTCGTCCCAACTACCGCGGAGTCTCAACTACCGCTCACAATGGGCCTCATAAGAAGGCTCAAGGTCACCCAAAGGGCAATGAAGAGGGCTATGCTCGGAGTTACCCTGCGTGATCATATCAGAAATGATGAGATTCGCAGGAGAACCAAGGTAACCGACATAGCTCGAAGAATTGCCAAACTTAAGTGGCAGTGGGCGGGGCACATTGCTCGCAGAACGGATGGCCGATGGGGCCGAAAGGTTCTGGAGTGGCGACCGCGTACCGGAAGACGCAGCGTGGTTAGGCCTCCCACAAGGTGGACCGATGATCTGGTGAAGGTCGCGGGAAACCGCTGGATGCGAGAAACACAGGACCGGTCGATGTAGCGATGCTTGGGGGAGGCCTATGTAATGTCCAGCAGTGGACGTCTTTCGGCTGAATGATGATGATGATGATACATATACCTGGTCTACCAAAATTTACAAAATAATTGGAAAACAGTACCTATCACAAAACAGTAAAATCATCATAATACCTCATCCTGAACAATTTAGTTATTATCGATCTAATGAACACAATATTTCAATAAATTTCGGCCCTAGTCGATCCTCGGTGCCACGTGTTCATAAAAGTTTGACAATCATTGACTATATAGCCTATCGAATTCTTATTAGGTATATCTTAATATATATAAATCTCGTGTCACAATGTTTGTCCTCAATGGACTCCTAAACCACTTAACCGATTATAATAAAATTCGCACACCATGTGCAGTTCGATCCAACTTGAGAGATAGGATAGTTTAAATTTCAAATTATAGTCGCAGTTTTAATTTATTGCTAATTATTTGTCTGTTATTATTTGACAGTCACAATTATCTGTTAACTCCAAATGATTCTAACAGATGTCGATACCTTTCGACTGGGTTGAGTAAGTAATCAATAGATGGCGCTGCTATGGTAAATCTATGAGCTCATTGTAAAATGAAGCTAAGCTAATTTAATCTATACTAATATTATAAAGAGGTAAAGTTTGTGAGGTTGTAGGGGGTAATCTCTGGATCTACTGAACCGATTTAGAAAATTCTTTTACCAATAGAAAGCCACGTTATTTGTAAGTGTCATAGGCTATATTTAAAAAATAAATGTCACCCGTGCGAAGTCGGGACGGGCCGCTAGTAATATTATAAAGAGGTAAAGTTTGTTTGTATATTGGAGGTAATCTCCGAAACTACTCATCCAATTTCAAAAATTCTTTCACCAATAGGCTAGCTAAGCTACGTTATCCGTGAGTGCCATAGGCTATATTTTATTATAAAAAAATTAGGGATCCGTAAGAAAATTACAATAATGTAACCCAAGGTATCAAAAATTTGCTTAAAAAAATATTATTTAGCGTACGCTGCGAAAACTATTGACGATACATAAAAATATTGTACTACATGTTTATAGCACTCTTCATTATCCACAAAAAAGTCCATGAGGGTATATGTCTAATTATTATAGTTAAGTCACATCAACCGTTTTTTTGTTCAAATGAGTCGATCAAAACACGAGTAGAATCGAAAGATGAAGACATTCCTATCATGATATTAATCCTTATCCAAGTAAATAGCTTCATAATCAAGGTTGATTATGTACATGTAAAATGCTCTTTAAATTATTCGAATCCACGAAGCAAATACGCTTCGTGTTCGAATCGGACCTTTCGTTTAGAAGTGCTAAAAATAAGAAAAATGCCGCGGTGTGAGCGAACTGCCCAACGTTTAGTCTATTAGTTAACTACACATTTTATTTTTTGTAAAGTGGAAACAATTGAATAGTAGTTTATAATCTATACAGGTTGTCCCTGGAAGTATGGATCAAATCAAATCGAGGCGTGGGCAAGGTCATTTCAAAACTTGTAGTAGTAAAAACTTGAGTAAAATTGCCAGACCAAAAAAGCCTTTGCAGTAAATGTTTTTTCTTATTTAACACATGTTTTCTAGCTGCGTAAAAGTACTACAACAAGAAAGGCATACTGTTCGCCAAAGTCCTAAAAAAAATGATAGCTCTGATAGTTTTTTTTATGATTTTTTCTATGCAAAGTGATTGAAAAAAAAAAACAATAATTGGTCATAACTTCTGAATCGTAAAAAATTGCACCGACATTCTCAGGGTTACAAAGTTTGGAAATGACATTGCCCACGCCCCTATTCGATTTGATCCATACTTCCAGGGACACCCTTTATATAATTAAGAAGAAGATAGCTCGACCCCTAGGGAAGGACAAAGGCAAATTTTTAATTCGTGACTTCGTCAGCATCCGTGATAATAACCGACATTCACGCGGTCGAAGTAGCGGGCAAAAACTAGTAATAAATAGTGAGATACAAAAATCGCTCGTTACTCGCGATAGCACGGTCGGGAAATGGGACACAAAGAAATTACGACTTTAAGCTACAAGGAATAACGTTTATATTAAAATGTAACAAAGAAAAAATATCAATAAATGAATAATCGTGAACATTTATTGTTTAATTTGTTTACTAACCTCTCTGCTGTTACTACCTGCGCGGGGCCTCCTATCGTTGCCGTCAACCCCCCAACCCGCCTTCCCCGCGCGGTAGGAACAGATGCATTCTTTCGCAGATTTCTCGATGATTTTGTATGAATACCTATTAAGATGTGTATATATTTGGATTCTCCATAAAATTTCCTATAGATTAATGTGTAAATATTTAAAAGTTTCTTAAATACCTCTTGATAAACATGCTGGAAATGAAGAGAAAAGTAAAAATTGCGATAAAATTGAATAAAATATGGTTTATTAATAAAATTGTAACAATTTTATGCACAGTTTTTGTTTTATTTTATATTTAAATGTTATATTTACAATATATAATTTTTAATCCACATGTTTCCAAACATATTTTTAACACCAAGGCTATTATAAATCGGCGAGCAATTTCACACACGTGCGCGCGACCCTAAAAAAACTTAAGATTTTCAAGTGGCTTTGTTGATGCATGGCGGGCTCAAATGACTTGATTTATGTGTTTTTGTTTAGCTCGGGTCATGGACTCTTTTTATTATAAACAACAGATGTTTGTTCTTTGTTCATTTTAGAGTACGAAGCAAATAAAGAAACCCACTTGAGATCGGCCCTCAAATTACTAACTTCAATACTATACTTTTAAAACGAAAAGTATGCCGATTTTACATTAACTCTTTTTTTTACAAATAGTACATAATATTTACTTTAAAATACATAAAATACAATAAGTACTTGCCGTACAAAAACAATTAGAAATAAGCTTACAAATATCTTAAAATACGCACAAAATATAATATTCAAAACATAAATAAAACCAATCGAACGCGCAATACGCATGGCGAGGCCCCGCCCACTTCGCTATTATTAGCTTCGCTATTCGCTAGCGCGTCATAAATGCACCACTGACACGGATCCCGATTTTGGACGCTATTGTATTTATTACGTATTTAATGAAATTATTTGATTTATGCACCGATACTATCAATTGGAGTGTAGTAGAAAAATAATTATGATATTTAACACGGATTGAATATAGGAAACAGATAGTTTCCATACATTTTTGTGGTAAAATCATGCAGGAAAGTTTTTGTTATGGCGGCCGTGAGCACAGCGATTATAATTCCGATTAAATTTTAAATTTAAACACACACAGAAACACAAACAGAAAGTATTTACCGGTAGATTACTTACCCAGGCATTGTTAAAAATTCACAAACACTTGTATTATATTGCGGAACACACCGAAAACAATTATTGTTTACGCACCCACTTGGAACAATAGTTCGCGTCACTTGGCCGAACTTCAACTGGCGACCGTTCCAAAAATTCCTTCGGGGTAATTCCATAAGTTTGGCTTGTATAATAGCCTATTCTTTCCCGCGCATATTGAATATAGACATTGAATGTTACAAATATATACATATTTTTTGTTTTTATTTGGAACGCGACGATGACTCATCGTCCCGTTTCGGGACGGGTGTCACACGCGCAGATTTTTTGCGCATCCCGATTCGTGACGGCCACCATTCGAAAGGCTAAGGTACTAAACATATTTTGAAGGCATGAATTAAACACTTTTGAAGTAGTTATGTATTTTGGCATTCCAAAAATTACAAATATTTGTGACTTTATATTTCCGCAAAGAGAATCTGTTTAATTTTTAATAATTTATTAACACACAACATGTTAAACTATGCAGAATAAACTGTTGAATTATAGTTATCTATAATTTCTGGTAAGATAATCCACAAAATCTGTAACTTACTGAACCTTCTTCATTAATGATAGTCCCGAAAGATTAATTAGTTTAATTTAGACGTTTTTTACTGGAATACAAGCGTCATATCATAATAAAGGTACTTTTACAAAGTTATTTATTATGCTGTACTTACGAAATCAAAATGTGTTGATAATTTAGTTTTTAATTTTTTTTACACTGACGCGGAGCTTTAAAATTTTTAATTCTATTTATTTTAACTATAACTAACAATACTTTATGTCATAGAAAAAGAAAATTACAGTTATCGAATTATGTCCAGGTTTAGCTAATTTGCTTGGCCTAGCTGTGCAGTTGGTATAGAATAGAATCGTTGATTCGCCAGAGACATGGTTTCACAAAGATGTTACATTTATGAAGGTACACAGACATCTCACCTGTAGTAGGCATGAATAGAATAGAATAGAAATTTATTTGCGAGAAACACGGTATACATGGGTCTTAAAATAATGCAGGTACAGATCAGCATATTTCAGCATGCGAAAGTTTCATACTTATTTATAGCATTACATTATTACATTTATTAAATTGAAGTTAAATAAAAATTATTAGAATGTCACGTGATCATAAAATGGTACCTATTGTGATTTAATAAGAAAATGTCCAAAAATAATAATGTTAAACTGGAATGTCAAAATATTTGATACATTTTTTTGAAAAGACTTCTCTTCCTTGCTAGGGATTTTGCCAATAACAACGAATACCGCTACTGCTGGATAAAAAACGGCAAAATATATCTCCGTGAAAAAGAAGGGGCCCCACATCTTCACATCAAAGATGAATCAGATTTTCCAAAAATAACAGCAAATGTTAAATGACTAATTATAATCGCCTATGCTCACGTTCATAATTATGTTTAAATTATGCTGTAGTAATGTCTGGTCTCATGCGGGATATTGTTCAATAGCGTCTGTTACTCGTATTTTTTATGATGTGTTATTACCAAAATTATAATTTTTTGTACATACTTTAACACTCAAGATTATAATGCAGTACCTTCACACACTCACACATATTACACTGTCACACACACTCACCCACACACAAGTGCACATATACAATGCTCACCACTCTAGAAACTTTGTCAGTCTACTTCAGAGGGTAATACCTACGAGTAATATGTAGGTATACTAAATCTCTCCAAAATGGATGAAAATCTAACGATCACAAGTGACATCGTTTTTCTTTTCTTTTGGGCTACTGTAGGTGGTCCTAGGGGACCATTTCTATGTAACCGGGCAGTTATTGGCGAGACCTGAAGGGTCTCCAGCCAAGGGGGGGGGGGGGGAGTAAAATACTTAAGTTAAAATACATCATGACTACCTGCAACAACAGCACTAAGGGCGACCCCTAGTGGGACTCAGAACTCGGCTTAGGGAATTCGGCTTGCTGGCGGGGGCTTAGAGGGGGGAGACAGCTTGATGAGGGCTGAATTATTGGTGTGAAAACGATGATGGCCTCATTGGCGCTCTTTTATAGAGCCGGCCTCTAACTCTGTTAAAGGGCGGCGCGAGCGGTGCCTAACATTAGAGCAACCAATGGGAGTGTATGAGGGAAAGGGACGGACATGTGTGAAAGAGATGTAAGTATAGGGTTTATATGTACGCGCGTGTAAATGTTTATAAGCGTGTGTGTAGCAAAGTACTTTATTTTTATTATCACTTAAAGTCTAACATAACAATTTTATAATTCGTGACAACAATAATTACGTAGCAAGACATACTTTCATAATTAAACTTACGTAACAATCACTATTTGTAAAAACAACACACAAAACGAGACATAAAACATGACAAATTAAAACAAAAAACAATATGAAATACACAAAACATAATAGACAAAATACAAAGTAAACATTGGTAAACAAAAGGCGATAAAAAACAAAAGGAGTTGAGAACAAAACAAAGCATAGGTAACTAAATAACTATTTCTATGATTACGACATACTATACTAATCTGTTATTTACAATGAATGTATCACAATAATTAAGGGTGGCCTATCGGGAACGAACGATTTAATTCTAAAAAAATAAATAGGTAATTAAATTTATTTCAATTTAGAAAGAAAGAAAACGTATTTATTTTTCCGCCCCAAATGGACGCACACGCTTAAAATTAAAAATACAATATTACAAATTAAAAACTTATTACTATATAAACAAAAACAAGTAAAAACCTGGTAAACCGAACACAAAAAAAAAGTTAAAAATAAAACAACGACAATCTATGGACACTATTGTTAATAATTATAGTCTATGATACGGTGCGGTGTACGGGTTACCTAGGCATCTAAGTATAATCTACTTAATTTAATATCAATACAAACATTCATACATTTTAATGCATGCATGCATGGTGCGCAATTTACATTTTTTTTATTATTTCTAAAGAAGATAGGTTGTGGTTAATATGTTATACAAGGTTAGTCGGAAAGGGGGTACTAATCCGAAAGGGTGTTAAAGTACACATAATAATGAATAACTTTTGTTCTACAACTTTTCCCAAAAGTCAATAGTTTAAGAGAAATTGTTCAAAAATCTCAAAAAATAACTCTAAAATCTATCTACCCCCAGTAATGATCAGCTGTGTTTACATGTTAGGTCATATTTGAGGTCATGAATTAGAAGCACCATTTTCTGAACTTGTAACTAAAGTAGGGATGAAGAATTTTTGAAAAAACTAAAATAAAAATAATTATATTTGGAAAAAAAAAATCTCGAATTTGAAATTTTAACACTTGCTTTCCAACAGTCATTAGCGATACTATAAGTGGGTTTCGGATTAGTACCCCCTTTCCGACTAACCTTGTATAATGTCAGCCAAATGACCGCTGCGACTGCGCTGTCATACTCTGACTCGTTGGACCACATTTTCGAACCCGTTTTCTAAGACAGCGGGCAATATGTCAGCGATTCAGCGTTGGATTTCTGATTAGACATTAGACATACAAGTCGCTAGATCTGGGCGAACAATAATTGCAGTCAGCATTTCTGGAAATCACGCGACCAGAAAAACTTTGTCTTAGCAAATCGATGGTTTCTCTTGCTGTGTGGCATATGGTACTATCTTAAATGTACCTACATATTTTTGAGGTAAGTACATATCATCCAAATGAGGCCACAAAAAGTTAGATACCACGGCATGATATCGAAATCCATTGCGAAATCGTGATTGTGTGTTTAATCACCTCTTCAAATGTGATCAAAGTGTTGGGTATGCCCGCACAGCTGCGGCGGCCATTTGGCTGACATCATACTCCATAATAAATCTCAACCAATCTTCTTCAAAATTATTTAAAAAATCATAAACAAAACAAATTATTCTATGTTTAGTTTTAAAATCAAATCCGGTGTTCCTGATCGGCCACGTTTTATGTAGACAAGGGATCCAGCTCAGTATTTTCTGTGCCTTTAAGCACAGCGCTGATTTTCAGCTGGTCCCTGCCATTTCGACAAACATATTCTTTTTATAAAATGTATCACTATAAATGCACACATAAGTTATTACTTATAAAAAAAGTACTAATGACACGACATTTAGAAGACAATCGATTGATCAACGAACATTGAATCCACTTAAACTAGCTTAAAATATAAATTACAATTTAAAACTATTTATGCCTGACCGAACAACATTCTACACGAAACTGGCTGACATGGATAAACAAGTCTGGTAAACTATTATTACTACTGTGTCGTTCCGAAGTTTCGTGCAAAAAGCATTCATAAAGAAAAAAAAAATGCCTAGTGGGTATAATATCACATTAAAATTAGTATAGCTAATATTACACGTTTTTATTGGTATTCTTTTATTAAAGAAAAAGTTTAAAAAAATCATTCATGCCCACTTCATTACCATCCGTTCCTTCCTATTGTTTTGCGGGAAGGTGAATGAATGATTTTTTTTGAAACGGTGGAATGAACCGTTTCGTGCAAATTTGAACCCGAACACACACAATCTTTTTCTACTTCCATCCGATAAACACCTAGCGACCTGCCCATCTAGTGTACTTAGAAGACAGTGGATTCAAAGTCAAATATTTTTTATTCAAGTAGACCAGATTATTGGTGCTTTCAAAAGGTCAACACTAGGCGCTCGGTTCCAAGTAGTAGGTCCTATAGAGAAGAGCTGGCATAACACTCCAAGGACACTCTTTTAAACAAATAACTGGTTTGGCAATATTCGTTAAAGTAATGTAAGAACAATGCATATTAATGTACTTGCGGTTAACAACATAAAAAGTAATAAGAAAATTAGCATTCTAAAATGATTGCCGTAGCAGTTACGAGCTGACCAGTCCCAACAGACAGCACCCGTTCACGAGAATGACGCATACATCGGCGTCGCTCAGTTCAACAATGTTGCAGGGAACTCAACGAACCGATGCATGACGCCACCATCAGCAGGACATTTTAGTGAGCATGACAGACTCATTCCGATATACATTGATTAGGCAGTCAAATATTAAGACTTCAAGTGTAACATTATTTGCTGCATAATCCTCACATTTTACAGCTTTGCGTAGAATAAATAATATTAATAAGTAGTACTTGATAATTGATAATTGTGATTTGTAATAGAATTTTGATATTTATCACTTTCAAGACTTAGACCTTGCAAATTTTTGTGCGAAAAATGCTCGCCACAGTTCTCGATTACCCCTAACTATTGGAAGATATAAGTCGATACCTATTATTTGTAACTTAGCTATAAATTCACGTGCGATAGCTGGCATTACCATATGGGGAAATTCTATGACGTCACTAAACACGAAAATCAACGTAGCTATGTAAAAGCGACGCCAGTTGTTAGTAGCTGTACCCGTGCTCGCGTTAGAACAACAGAACAGAGAACATACAACTTTTATGTACATGATCAAGTTCATAACCAAAGGTATAAATGCAAGTCCGTAATAGATATAATAACTTATTGTATAACTCAATTCAGAATTCAATCTTCCCGTTGCCATGGTACTTACAGTCACTCCAAATAAAAGTATGATAATTATTATCACAGGCATACCCCAAGCAAAGAGGCTACTCTTGAGATATCTCCTTTGCGTATTTACATTGAAGACTTTAACGATATCAACGTAAAATATATAACACATAACCACCAACCAATAACCGTACGCTAAACTAAAGTATAAACACATATATAAATTTGCACGCGTAGACCAGCGTCCATTCGAAAAAATTTGAAAATTAACACAAAGATCACTTAATAATTTCGTTAAAATTATCTTCATGAAAACATAATTTTTGAAATGTCGAAACTTCTGTAATGCGCACCATGACGTCACTCCGTACATGAACGCACAAAGAGTCAGCACAATCACAATTAGGTTAAAAATAAACACAGTAAATATCGCTTGTGATATCTCTCCATTACTCACTGTAGAGTTGTTCGTGCGTGCAGAGTCGTTAACGCTGGTGTCGTTGTCAAACATGGTGAGTGTCGCGGGCGCAGATCGGCGCGCGCGCTTTTGTGCAGAGCCGAATCGCGTCCACACCGATACGCGTCGCAAAGCAGATTGATTCAAACCCCAAACAAGAATGCAATTTATTTCAATAATAATATAATTTAAACGACCTCAAGGTGACCTATCGTCATAAGGCTGATGCATGCAGCCGCGAGTCTTCTTCACATGCGTCGCATTCGCCAGACTTTTAAAAATAAGCCTTTTCTAAGGAAGGTATGATATACAGGGTGGAAAACTAAAGTGTCAAAAGGCGATTATTTTGTTGTTTACACAGATATTGAAAAGCTGTTAGCTGATGTCATAAATATCTTAACGAAATTAAATCGCCATTAAGCTTGATAACTGATTTACATTGCGCCCATACATTAAGTAATCTGTTTGGACGATTATTCCATAATTATACGTAATATTATAAAACTTTAAACCGATACTGGAACTTGGCTTCCAAAAAAATAAAACGACAGCCATGTTTTTTTTTAACCAAGGAAAGAAACAAAAGACAATGCATCAGAGCGTCTCCCCAACCCTCCCATCAACCAACGGATCTGAAATGTAATATCAGTTAAAACATCTTAGTAGGGTGATAACTTTTTACTATGGCGACATTCCTCAAATGTGTGGGATATTCCGGGAAAATCGTGCTTCGTATCGGATAATTCGGTATGTAAAGTTTTTTTTTTGTTTTTTTTTTTATTAAAGATTAGGCTATTTTAAGAAACTAATTTGAATATTTTTGTTTTCTAAGCGGTAGTTATATTTTAATATTTAAAAAAAAATCTAGTGATGATGATGACGTCATGCGATAGGAATAAAAGTTCAATTCCTTTACCGGGTACCATAGACAAAGAAACCAATAATTTGTTTACGCAAAGTACAGAAAAAGTAAAAGTATATATTGTTGGCAACATTGGAAAAACGTGTACCACAGGTTAAAAAAAGAGCGGCACGCGCATGCGCTCCAGGGTAGTAAGTAAAATAACCGCCATTGAGGAACGTCCGATATTTTTGCTATTTTCCCTTTTTATGATTAACTTTGTTGTGATAACTTAATAACTGACTGTGATTCAGTGTCTATGTTTTTAAAAAGTACCTTTAGTTCAAGGTGTACAAGATCAGAAGTGGGATAGGATCTTCGTGATTCTATCTCACGTGCCCACTGATTTGTTTTGTAACACAACATGTAAAGAATATCGGACGGTGCTCAACATGATTTGCATCGACTGTAATCATTATTAGTGGTCGGAATAGGAATGGCCGAGTGTTGTGTTGTGTGGAAACTTTACTTTGTACTTGATATTACAGAACATGACCAAACACAGGACGACCGAGTTTACCGCTCTCAATGTTTTGGCGGGAAACGATGCAGCGACACCTATCCGAAGTTTGCAAGCACAGTCAACTGATAAGCTGGACTCGTGCGCGGCCCATACCTTGTGGTGAAGATAGTACCTCAAAGGCGTTACGAGCTGCAGCTCCAGGCTGGATCCTACGGGAAGTCGACGCATGTAGCGTCGGAGTACATGATCCCGTGGCGGGGAGAATGGACTCCTGAAGTGTGTGTTGCCTACTGTAGTGGTGAGTTGTTTGGCTACTTAGAGACAGGTTTGATTTGTCTCTCAGGTGTGTATAATAGTTGGGATACGCTTCACGTAGTGCCTCTTTCCCTTTATAATTTATTTGTGTGCGGACATGCTTCACGTCGTGCCTCTGTCTCGCTGTTATTAAGACATGCTTCACGTCGTGCCTCTGTCTTGTTCTTTTGCTAAGCTATGCTTCACGTCGTGCCTCTAGCTTGGTTGTGTGTTGAGATACGCTTCACGTCGTGCCTCTGTCTCATGGTTATTAAGACATGCTTCACGTCGTGCCTCTGTCTTGATCTTTTGCTAAGCTATGCTTCACGTCGTGCCTCTAGCTTGGTTGTGTGACGGGATACGCTTCACGTAGTGCCTCTTTCCCGATAAATATTTTGTGTGTATTTTTTGTGTAACGATTTATGTTCGCTTTAAGGTCGTGCATTCATGTAACCGCATGGCCGGTCTTTAAAGTGTTTTGTGCAGATGCAGTGCAGACATTTAAAATGAGGAGTCTCATCCTGCTGAAGTATCACCAGGGGAGCTGCTCTCAAGCGCTGAGCTCCATGCTGCCGGCGCCGTTAGAGGCCGAGCTGCAGATGGTGAACGAGGGAGTCCGAGGACGGCCTCCTGTCAGGAGAGGCCGTGTTGGCAACATTGGAAAAACGTGTACCACAGGTTAAAAAAAGAGCGGCACGCGCATGCGCTCCAGGGTAGTAAGTAAAATAACCGCCATTGAGGAACGTCCGATATTTTTGCTATTTTCCCTTTTTATGATTAACTTTGTTGTGATAACTTAATAACTGACTGTGATTCAGTGTCTATGTTTTTAAAAAGTACCTTTAGTTCAAGGTGTACAAGAATATCTATATAAATAAAAAGAAAGGTCCTGACTGACTGGCTGATTGACTAACTCATCAACGCCCAGCCCAAACCCTAGGACCTAGAAGGCTGAAATTTTGCACATAGGTTCCCTTTATAATGTAGACAAGGAATAAGGAAGGATTTTTCGAAATTCAACCCCTAAGGGAGTTAAATAGGGGATGAAAATTTGTATGGAAAAACGTCACTTAACGGGTTCAAAATTTCACGCAAGCGAAGCTGCGGGCAAAAGCTAGTGTACCATAAATGACGGTTTTATACAAACAAACAACAACGACTATTCGTAACTATTTCGTGATACGTCACGAAATAGGAAGAGAGGTCAAATAGATGTCAAGTGAATTCATGCATTTTTGCTAAAATAAACACCATCTTATAATTTTAAGAGCTAAAAATTACAATATAGGTAGTGTTTACCAAACTAAAACCTCGAAACGGTTTTGGAATCAATATAGGTTATTTTTTACTTTACATACCGACTTGTTTGTCTTCAATACGCACGCGGGTGGAGCAGCGAGGCACAGCTATTGTTTTTTAAAATAATAAGTAAATATATATCTATACATATAATAAAATCGTGTTTCTGGAACAACTTGTATTTTTTTGTCTAGAACTTATAAATCGCGCGGTAACGAAACCATAGCGCGATCTAATTCGACGCCAACGCCATCTAGGGAAGTAAAGATTAAACATATGTTTGCATGTTTATGCAAGCATCACGTAAAAAGAGCCGACCCAATGCTGTTGACTTTTATAAACATATATTGTGCTTATCTCCAAGTAACATATTTTTTTTGTTTCATCGCAATCGGTTCACGCATTCAAAAGATATGCAAATAATCCATATCTTCTATACATATAACAAATCTATAGACTTGGCGTATCTGCACATAGCAAATATTTTGAAAAAACATGGTTGAGGTGTTAAAAGATAACCAAAAGAACTCATTTTTAACATTTTTGTATTTTGTTTCTTCTGTTTGTCTGTTTGTCTGTTTGTCTGTTTGTCTGTTTATCTGTTTATCTGTTTGTTTGTTCAAGCATCACGTAAAAAGAACTGACCCAATGCTGTTGACTTTTATAAACATATATTGTGCTTATCTCCAAGTAACATATGTTTTTTGTTTCATCGCAATCGGTTCACGCAATCAAAAGTTATGCGAATTTTAAGTTTTCTAGAAGAAGTAGTATTAGTTTGTACCATTATTTTCAATAGATGGCGTTACATGCATCAAATCACATTGGGAGGAAATATATTACTACGAATAAATCCACAAATTATCTAATATTCATTGTTGAATTGGTACCTATTCTCAGTCTACGAAAGGTCTAATGAAATGCTATCCTTATGAAGAAGGAACCAAGCTTTTACAAAAAAAAACGAAGATATTGTTATTTAGAATTTATTAGGTCAATTTCTTATTGTTGTTCACAATAAAATGAATCCATGATGTGGACTAATAGTAGGATTTTTATTCATTGAATGTTCATACTTTTTGGGCATGCTGATGCCGAAAATAAGGTCCAAATTCAAATTGAAGATTTGCAAGGAAAGCACTCACCCAGTGCTTTCGTCGAAATTTAATATTTCGTAATCATTCTGTATACTCAAGCACTTTTTGGAATGTTTTTCTATATTCTATTTTATTTTGTTAATTATTGTCAGAACTATTCAAAGCCTGTCGCCGCCGTTTTATTAAGTTTATTTAATTGAGTATTTTTAAGCTTTAGGTAATGTCCCAAAACACATGGCCATGGAGGGAAAGTACTTTAAATGTTAAAAATAGCAAACTTCACTCAAAGTAAACTTCATTTTACTTTTTTTTAAAGTAAGAAATATTGCCTATACTGATTTTTTTGCCTGAACCGGGAATCGAACTGACAAAGCTTTATGTACCATCCGGTATTATATGGCACCTGTTCATAGATATCTCATCATCTGCCTAGCCTTTTCCCAATTATGTTGGGGTCGACTTCCAGTCGAACCGGATGCAGCTGAATATCAGTATTTTACATGGAGCGACTGCCTATCAGACCTCCACAACCCAGTAACTGGGTAATACGATACTCTTGGTAAGACTGGTTGTCAGACTTTCTGGCTTCTGACCAACAGTAACGACTGTCAAAGATCTACAAATGACAGCCGGGACCAACGGCTTTACGTGCTTTCCGAGGCACGGAGAAAACTCGCTATGCTAAATGGTCACCCATCCACAGACCAACCTCGGCAAGCGTGGCTTAACCCGGAAGATCGGTGTGTGCGGCTATAATTATTTAGCCACGAGCTCCTCTGTTGTTGTGTTGATAGATATCTATAAGGGCAATAATAGGGATCAAATCTCTCCAACAAACACACTGTCTTAAATTGAAGGAAGTGCAAGAAAAAATGATTGATTGATTGAAATAAGAAGTAACAACAAATAAGTGTTTGAATTGAAATGTACCTAAGTTAGGTAGGTACTTAATGTTAGTTTTTTATGGTTTTCCATCAATTTCAGGCACTATGTTTATTGGAGCGATTTGATCAGTATTATTGATCATATCGATTGGTGAAATAAAAATATAGATGATGTTTTTTGTTTGTGTTGGTTCGATTTCCAGATCAGACTTTTTGAAAGCAGTACCTACCTATTCATAACTTATTAAAATTAAATGAAGTCTTCTTTCTATACCTAAGTATTTTTTTCAATATTTAAAGTTCTTTTCTATGCCACACCTCGAATGAAATCATTTTAAAGACTGCACTGCGTGAAATGTTTTAATTT
Source organism: Amphipyra tragopoginis (assembly GCA_905220435.1). Taxonomy (NCBI): domain Eukaryota; kingdom Metazoa; phylum Arthropoda; class Insecta; order Lepidoptera; family Noctuidae; genus Amphipyra; species Amphipyra tragopoginis. The sequence continues at coordinate 6,295,670 of HG992017.1, forward strand.
AGTTCGCCCATTGTAACTAGACGACGTTGTAGCCATTTTTGTATCGCGATATGGTTTTGTTACATCTTCAATAAAAATATCAATATTCAATTATAATCCATTTTAGCAAGGAAATGTATAGAAATAAGCAACACGTTTTTAGTATTATGGTTTTATGTGGTTTTATGAATCTTTACGGTCAATCAAGAGGAACTGAAACTCTACATAAAGAAATGGTTCAAAAGATATAAGTGCCTTAGTGGGACATCTTTGTCTATTATTATAATAAATGGAATACATAAATATGCATTATTTAGTTGCTGCGACACAATGTTGTTTTCCGACTTCCACGCGGACGGAGTCGCGGGCACAGCTAGTAGTAAATAATTATGTTAACCAAAAATACGTTGATTTTCATTGGTAATAATTAGGCAAACGGGTGAAACGGTGTGACCCTTTCCACCAGAGCTGTGCGAGGAATGTGTAATATGTTAATGTGTACAAATGATCATCTACCTCTTCCAAACACCATCTATTGACTGACTGGTAGTTGCATATTTTCAAATCCTGTAGTATCACCTTCATGGTCATTCACCTACCTACTTGCTATTTATATTTTATACTTTTTTATTGATGACAGATGGGATTCTAATTTAGACTTGGCTTTTGGGAGAATGTTTTTTGGACACCATGGTGATGTTTTTTTGATACAAGACATTTTCTGTTTATTTTATATAGAGAAATGATAAAAACTGAAAGGACAATGGGACAAAACGTCCCCAGTAGTGTAGCACTTTCAGGCCTATTGCATATGAAAGACCTTATTAATCTCTTAATTTTATTGTATGACAGCTCATCTGTGAAATGTATAGTTTATGAGTTATTTAATATGAAAGTAACATAAAAATTACCTTAAAAAATACTTATATTATTACTTCAATATGAATATAATTATTTTAGTTAGTGATAAGGTGTTATTTGAAGAGCTCCAAAGCTAGTGTAACAATAGTTTAATGTGGGAAAGAGAGAACGAGAGGCGCACGCGTCCGGAGGCGAGACGCGGCGCGCGGCCCTAGGCAGTGCTTCGGTAGTTACCATTTTCAAACGTAATGTCACGCGATAGGGTTTACATTACCTGTGCATCGTACCCACAATTGCATCCCCGACGAACAGTTCGGTTTTCGAACCAAACACTGTAGCATTCGACAATTGCACCGCATAGTCGAACACATTAGCTCCAGCTTCATGCGCTCGTACAAAACGGGCATGCTATTCTTCGACGTAGCAAAAACCTTCGACAAGGTCTGGCACAACGGTTTATTATACAAACTCGTAAAGTCTCGTGCTCATCATTCGAGACTTTCTGTCCGATCGCTCCTTCCGCTATCGCCTAGAAGGCACCTTTTCGTCTCCTCGCCCCATCCGCGCCGGAGTCCCTCAGGGCTCCGTGCTATCGCCCCTTCTGTTCACGCTGTACACTAATGACATTCCCAAACGTGGCTCCGCCAAGTTGGCTCTCTTCGCCGACGACACGGCTATCTACTTTTCCGGTAGGAGTGTCGACAGTATTACTCGAACTCTCCAAACCGCAGCTGACGCCCTCGGGGTCTGGTTCCGGAAATGGAGAATAGAGGTGAATCCCGAAAAGAGCGCAGCCGTTCTTTTCGAGAGATATGGTGATTCCCACACCCACATCCGTCCCGTCCTCATGTTCGGCAAACAGAAAGGGAGAAGAAAGCCAAATACTTGGGGGTTATCCTCGACCACCATCTGAATTTCCGAGACCACATCAAAGCGGTGCGCGCTCGCGACGCTTTCGCTGTCGGTCGCCTCCACCTCATTCTTAGAGCGCGCAGTAAATTGTCACTTAGAAATAAGCTGAGAATCTACGTGACGTGCATCTGCCCCATCTTGACTTACGCTAGCGTCATGTTCGCACACGTTAAGCCTTCCCGCTTCAAATCCTTCCAAACCCTCCAAAATCGAGTGTTGCGCAGAGCCATGGCTACCCCGTGGTTCATGCGTAACGTTCAACTCCATCTCGATCTAAAAATGTCAACCATGAGGCAATTACCTCAAACGCATTTCCAAGCATTACTTCGACAATTCATCGATACCGCCATCCGAACCCCCTAGTTGCCGCAGCGGCCGACTACAGTCTCTCTTAGCTTAGGTTACGTATTTTACTTCCTCACCATTGGCTGGAGACTCTTCAGGTCTCGCCAATAACTGCACGGTTACGTAGAAGGGTTCCGCAAGGACCATCTACAGCAGTCCAAAAAAAGTACCTACATTTGCACACGCTTGCTCGTAGTGGCGTTAGTACCTGTTCGGAACTGTCTGAGTGAGCACGTATTTATTAATAAAACAAACGAGCAGAGCCTAAACGCCATCCAAGCTACTATTGTTCCTGCCTGACTAGGATGAGGACAGTTGGTGCATGCGCACATGTTATAAGCATAATATTATGGCACTTCGGTGTCGGGAAGCACTTAGCGAATTTCGTTGGGCCAGCAAGTGCTGGGATGAAATAATAATCGAAAGTGAAAATGCAGAATAGAATATAAACAGATTTTTATTTATGATTGAATGTGTTTTCATTTATAACCTCCTCCAGAAAAATTAAGAATCATAATTATAATACTCTTCATTTAGGAATTTTTGATTCATTGACTTTATAAACTGTTCATTTTGAATATGATGACTCATTCTTTAAGTCAGTATAGCATTTATTTTTCAGCCAATAATTGATTTAAAATGAGGAAATAATAAAAAATTAAATATCATTTTTATTTTATTTCAAACCAGTTTCATTCATTCCTTCACTCATTCTCGACTATTCATTCGTTCGTTCATTCAATCAAACTCACTCTATAGTGCTACAAGGGTGGGGACGGGGTCCATACATTTTGTCCCATTGTCCTTTGGAATATTTCTATGGCAGAACAGTTTTTGATATTTTACTGAAATGAAGCGTATCAAGTTAAATAAAAATCATTTGTGGAATTTCTACGTGTTTCCCTTGGTGTTATTAACAGCTGTGGCATGTTATCCAACTGGAAAGCCAGATAAAGAAGCTGAGCCCCGGTGGTAACCCCTTCTCCCTTCTTTTCACTTCGTCTCCTGCCCTACCTACACTTGTGAGATCGGCGATCGGACCTGCTGTCGTCTACGTCTACTACTATGACTACGACTAAATGCTACAGCCGGTCTGTTTGCTGCCGCCGGTTTCGCAAGTAGGTCTAAATTTAATGCTTGATGGCAACAAACTTGATACAATTCATGAAACCGTATTTTTAGGTATAACTATCGACTCTAAATTGCAGTGGGGTGCTCACATTACTGCCCTGTCGGCTAGGTTAAGTTCTGCTGCGTATGCAGTTAGGAAAATTAGGCAGTTGACTGATGTGGCTACAGCTAGGTTAGTGTATTTCGCTTATTTCCACAGCATTATGTCCTACGGCATTCTGTTGTGGGGCTCAGCAGCTGACGTAGATTCGGTTTTTATTCTACAAAAGAGGGCAATTCGTGCAATTTATAACCTGGGTTCCCGCGAGTCCCTTAGAAACGTGTTTAAAGATATTAAAATATTAACATTCCCATCACTCTATATCTTAGAAAATATTTTATATGTGCGAAAAAATTTGCATTTGTTTAATGTTAGGAGCGATTTTCATGATAAAAATACACGGGATAAACATAAAATTGTGATACCTAAATTTAGATTAAGCAAGACTAGTAAGTCATTTCTAGGTAATGGCGTACGTTTTTATAACAAGTTGCCGAAATCTGTAACAGATCTTACCGAGGGAAAATTCAAAACCCATATTAAACGTGTCCTCACTCAAAAAGCATACTACAAGACTAAGGACTACGTTGACGACAAGGATGTTTGGCTTTAGTCCCTGCACATGTGGCTTCTCTGGTACCTCATTAACGACGTATGTGTATGTCTATTAACTATCCTCAATTATGATTTTTATTTTTTATTTTTATTGCTGTCGTTACTCTCAAGATATCTTTTATCTTATCTTGCAATGATTTTTTCTCTAAGTTTTGATGACATTTAATCATGTCAATTGTTTTATATAGTTTAGCTTCATTTTATCTTTTGTAAATGTGAGAACTTCGTGGACGTGCCTATACATATAATTGTGTAAATTACTATTATTCATATTGTGTTATTTTTTTCTTTTTGGTTAATTTTTGTACTCAAGACTTGGTATTACATTACTCACAGGTCTGTGGTCAAGACTACATTGTTCTCTCGTAACTATCATAAATCATATTACTGTATTAACTGAAGTTGTTAAAGATATCCTTTTTTTTTAAAAGAGTAACCATGGAGTTTCTTGCCGGTTCTTCTCCATAGGAAACGACTAATTGGAACCGTGCACCTAAATTCGACTTTTCATAAGCGCCTGTATTGGTTTTTTTTTTTTTTTTAATCAACCTGTTTTGTCCCACTGCTGGGCAAAGGTCTCCCCCATAGCCTTCCACTTATCTCTGTGCCTTGCCTTCTCTGGCCAATCTCCCATAAACGAATCTAAGTCGTCACGCCAGCGTTTCCTAGGCCTCCCTCGGCGACGACGCCCGTCTTCCGGCACCCACTGCGTGACGACTCTAGCCCATCTGTCTGTATGCATTCTGCATACATGACCCGCCCAATCCCACTTCAGTCTTGCAGACTTATGGCCCACATCGGCGATTCCTGTTTTGGAGCGTATCGTGGCATTACGTATTCGGTCACTGAGCTTAATACCCAATACGCTACGCTCCATCGCTCTTTGGCAAACCTTGAGTTTGGACTTTTGAGACTCAGTCAGGGACCATGTTTGAGCACCGTAGGTTAGGATGGGCAGAATGCACATGTCGATGAGTTTGCGCTTCAGAGATAGAGGTAGGTCTCCCTTCATCAACGACTTCATGGACCAGTAGCTCTTCCAGGCGTTGTCGATACGGCGGTCGATTTCTTTATCCTGCCTGTTTTCGAAGGATACTAGCTGGCCCAAGTAAATGTACTCATCGACATAGTGAATTTCTTGCCCATCTACCTCAACCCTACTTTTTGTGTTATTGGTCATGACTTTCGTTTTTGACTGATTCATCATTAGTCCAACCTCAAGGCTTGCTGTGCTCAGATCTTGGAGCATGTGTTGTAATTCAGCAGCTGTCGATGCAAATATTATGATGTCATCAGCGAAGCGAAGGTTGGTGAGTTTCTTGCAACCGACAGTAATACCTTTACTTGACCATAAGTCTGCTAGGTTCTTAAATACCTCTTCGAGAGTGCTAGTGAACAATTTGGGTGAGAGAGGATCCCCTTGTTTCACGCCTTTGTGTATTTTAAATGTTTGTCCGGAAAAATTTAGTTTGATGTTTGCTGTGCTATTATTGTAAATGATCTTAAGGATATCTATGTAAGTTGATTCTAATTGTTGGTTTTGTAAAGAAGAAAATATTGCTGAATGTTTTACGCTGTCAAATGCCTTTGTGTAGTCTACGAAGGCCAAGTACAAAGGTTTTCCGAATTCTATGTGCTTTTCCATAATTTGATTTAAAGCTTGAAGATGATCCGTAGTGGAGAAACTTGGGCGGAATCCAGCTTGTTCGGGTGGTTGGTGGGAGCCTAATTTTCCATCGATACGATTATAAATAACTTTAATAAATGCCTTGTATAGATGTGACACTAAGCTTATTGGTCTGTAGTTATTGACATCTGTTTTATCCCCTTTTTTGTGAAGTAGGATGATGTTTGAGTGGCACATCTTTGTTGGCACTTTTCCGGTCTGTAAAATGGTGTTGAACATGTTGGTGATATGAGGTAGGAGTGTGGGAGAACCGAGCTTAAGGGATTCTGTTGTTACGCCGTCTTCACCAGGACTTTTGTCGTAATGCATACTATTTAAAACCTTTTTAACTTCATAACCTGTTATGAAAGGAATGCTGTCGGAATCAGGGTCTTTATATACTACGTCAGTGTCATTTTTTGATGGATCAGAATATAGTTTTTTGTAAAAATCTGTGCAAATTTCTAAAAGTTTGTCCCTGTTATGGTGTTTATTACCTTCACTATCTTGTAAACTATTAATCCACTGTCTAGTTTTGCATATGCCTTGTTTAGCTACTCTTAGAGACTTGTTCTTCTCGAGTGCTATTTTTACCTTATGGGTATTCAAATTTCGAATGTCACGTCTAATACTTCGTTTGACTTGTTTGTCTAAAGCTCTGTAATGTTCAGTACCAATGTTATATTTACTTCTTTCTTCTATTTGTTTGATAGTTAAACTAGATAGTTTAGAATTTTTCTTCTTTTTTGTTTTTATCCGATTAGAACATTTGCGGATGCCATCTACTATTCTGTTATATTGTTCTTCAACATCAGATACATCCAAGTCAAGGTCTTTGAAGTAGTTGGCGAGTTCCAAGTTAAACTTTTCGGAGTTGTTAAAAAGAGTTTCTTTTGTGTGCTTTTTTATAGATATACTAAATAATTTGGCCCGATGAATTTTGAAAATGAACCTAATTTTTGCCCGGAGCGGTCTATGGTCGGAACTAAACTTAATTTTATTGATAACACCTACGTCTTTTACTATTTGTGTGTCTGAAGTTAAAATGTAATCTATCTCGTTTTTAATTTGATTATTTGGTGAAATCCAAGTCCATCGTCGCTGTGGTTTTTTAGGAAACATACTATTTGCTATATGCATGTTTTGCGCGAAGGCAAATTGGAGTAGCCTTGTACCTCGCTCGTTACGTTCTCCTAAGCCATGCAATCCTAGAGTATTTCCATAGTCCAACTCTTGCCTTGGTCCAACTTTAGCATTAAAGTCTCCTAAAACTATGTTCCATGTTCCACGGTTTTTATCACACGCCTTATTAAGGGTATCGTAAAAATCTTCAACATCGTCGTCTACGTGTGTTGATGTCGGGGCGTAAGTTTGAACTATTGTTAATGTTTTTCGGGATGTAATGCGAAATCTTAGAACAGCAACACGTTCAGAATATCCTGAGAACTCGATGATGTTGTCCTTCCACTTCTTAGCAACCAGAAATCCAACACCGTGAGATCCCTGAGTTTCTCCGAAGTGGAAGAACACAGCGTCGTCTCTTTCTTCAGTGTGTTCTCCCTGACGTCTCACCTCTGCAAGTCCTATAATGTCCCACTTGATGTCTTTCAAAGCGTTCTCTAGCTCTATGAGACGCTCGTCTTTCATTAGTGTACGAACATTATAGGTAAGAATATTAAGATTATCGGAGTCCTTTAGTATGTTAGCTGAAGTCGTTTGACGGTTAATCGATCTCGCCCGGAGATTCATCTGGCCCCTGACTCCAGTGCTGGGCCGGCGTCCGTCACCGCAAGCACAGCTGCTGGAGCCGCCGGGCACTTGGGGACATTTTCTTGTTGTGCTTTCCATTTTGGGGGGTTTGGACCATAACCCGCCGCGCTGGTCCAATGCGTGTTGGCGGGTCGCCAGAGCCTCGTTAGTCGAATGCAGGGTGTACCACGAGCAGGTGAGGTTGGCTTGAGTTCCTAGGCTGTAATTGGGAACTCCTTACACCCCCTGTATTGGTTTATGTGAAATAAAAAATTTTGATTTTGATTTTCCATCAGATGGCTGTGTGGGCCATCGACGAACGCCGTGAATACAAGAAGGAACTCGCTGACTACTCCAAGGGACGTAAAGCTACGCTGACTCTTATTCTCTAACCATTTCTATTATTGTTATTTATGTACTAGTTATAGAATGCCCTACACATTCTTTACAACTGGTGTAGCAGACGTGGTCTCAGGAGATCCTAGGGCCGTCTGTTACATTACAATCCTCGCACACATTCCTAGCAACACATTCCTCGTAACACATTCCTCGCAACACATCCCTCGCTCGCATTTGTCGCTTGTTTTGTATGAACAAAAACCCCGCTCCGCTAAGCCCATATCCACCAGAGCTGCGCAGAGCGAAGCTAGGTAAATGAAGTAATTCTATTGGTGCTTACAAAACACATTCCTCGCTACGCAGCTTAGCACAGCTCTGGTGGATGTTCAGCCTAAACATTGTAGCTACAGAAAAAAGTTCTTCGGACAATGTAACACATTTTTTGAAAATATTTTGCTCTGCATTTACAGATTTTGGAAAAAATTTTGACAGCGAGAAAAGAGAAGTTTTCACAAAACATTTTTATAAACTACTAGCTTTCGCCCGCAGCTTTGTTTGCGTGAAATTTTGAACCCGTTAAGTGGCGATTTTCCATACAAACTTTCATCCCCTATTTACCTCCCTTAGGGGTTGAATTTCGAAAAATCCCTTCTTAGTGGATGCCTACGTTACAAAAGGAACCTACTGTCAAAATTTCAGCTTTCTAACCCCAGCGGTTTAGGCTGTGCGTTGATAGATCAGTCAGTCAACTATTTCCTATAAGGATCAAAAGAATCTTGCGGACCAACTTAGGTTACAAGACTAGAAATGTTAGAAATTGAATTATGGGAAGCCACCATAATCGTTGTGGCTACAGGAAAATGTGCTTAAGAGACTGTTCTTAATTTTTGAAAATATTTTGCCCTACATTTAGAGATTTAAAAAAAGTACAGTCGGCTAGAAAAAGGGATGTTTTTACAAAACATTTTTATAATGCCAATTGATCCTATCCTAATATTATAAATGCGAAAGTAAGTTTGTTTGTTTGTTACCTTTTCACGCCTAAACCACTGAACCGATCATTCTCAAATTTTGCATATACGTTTTCAGGTGTACAGAAACGGACATAGGGTACCTTTCATTCCGAAAAAAGTACTGTTCGCGAGGAAAACAACAATTATGATAATAGATGGCGCCACGTGTCTTTCGAATCATGATTGAATTATTATTATACAGGGTGTTAACGAATTCGTGTAATTCCTTCAAACCACGTGATCTACTGGTGACACAGATTAACCCTAAATGGGAATTAATGAAAATCAGTAAAAAAAAAAAAAAAAAACAATCTTGATTTTCTATTTCTGAGTCATTTTAGAGCCTTGAGTTATCTGAATGCAAAGAGCGATATCGTGTTATTCGTACCTGCCAGCCGTGTCGCCGTGCTTTCATTAATTTATGCGTGACATCGAAATGTTCACACAAATTAAATATTTTTTTTGCAAAAAAAAAACTTATTTTTTACTGAATTCTTATTACGTGGTTTAGATGCGATCGCTAACAAAGCCGCATGAAAAAATAATAATTTTATTTTTTTATTTTTAATCAAGCTAAATCCCGTGCGGGGCCTGTCTACATCAGTAGGAGATCATGTGGTTTTAAGGAATTACACGAATTCGTTAACACCCTGTAGAGGCTTGAGTAGTGTGTTAAGACTTTTTCCCATGGTATTCTGGCCCACGCATTCGGCCAACTTTTCCACTACTGTTCCTACTCCGTGTAATTTGGGCCGCGGACCAGAGGCCAGTTTCCCCCTAACCCAAAAAAAAACTCCGGCAAAACCAAATTGGTAATTCTCATAATAGTCATATTCGTGTAAATCAAATATGAATGCATAGATATTTATTGAAGGGCTCGTGTCTAAGTAACAACCGCGCAGATCATACGATTTGCGAGGTTAAGCTGCGCTTACCGCGGTCAGTCCATAGATGGGTGACCGTTAGTTGCACATCGATACCCCTCCGTGCCTCAGAGAGTACGTTAAACCGTCGGTACTTGGTGTCAGTTATGATGACAGCTGTTACGGGTAGTCAGAAGCCCGAAAGTCTGATAAGAGGTCTAACCATATCCTAAGGTTAGACCTGTACCCCAAGTGTGAGTTTTTCACGCTACTACTGTAGTTGCGTCACGCCAAAAATGTCAAACAAATTTTTAGTCACGCTATTCACCGCTAGAGGCTCTGTCTAAATTTTCATACATTTTTGACGGGTCGGGTAACTACAGTAGTAACGTAAAAAAACTCACACTTGGGGTACTGTTATCAGACTTGGCATTGCCCAGTAACTGGGTTGCGGAGGTCTGACGGCAATTGCTCCGTGTAAAATACTGGTATTCAGCCGCATCTGATTAGACTGGAAGTTGACACAGTCGGGAACAGGCTAGGAGGAAGATTCAAAAAACCGTAAAATCTATTGTTACTAACTAAAGTCTGCAAGACTCTTTTGATCCTTATGGGAAACTAGCTGTTGCCCGCGCCTTCACTCGCGTTAATTTATAATTTAAAAAAAAAGTCTTAACACACTACTAAAGCCTCTTTCAATCATGATTCGAAAGACACGTGGCGCCATCTATTATCATAATTGTTGTTTTCCTCGCGAACAGTAATTTTTTCGGGATGAAAGGTACCCTATGTCCGTTTCTGTACATCTGAAAACGTATTTGCAAAATTTCAGGATAAACGGTTCAGTGGTTTAGGCGTGAAAAGGTAACAAACAAACAAACTTACTTTCGCATTTATAATATTAGGATAGGATCAAGTGACAATGTTTCGTAAAAACGTCCCTTTTTCTAGCCGACTGTACTTTTTTAACCGGTATCATCCCGCGCGACGATCCGGATCGTCGGTGCCATTGTTTATCTATTGTGTCTATAATTACAGTACTACACAGGTTAAATCTCTAAATGCAGGGGAAAATATTTTCAAAAATTATGAACAGTCTCTTAAGCACATTTTCCTGTAGCCACAACGATTATGATGGCTTCCCTTATTTCAATTTCTAACATTTCTAGTCCTGTAACCTAAGTTGGTCCGCAAGATTCTTTTGATCCTTATAGGAAATAGGATCGATTGACGTCATAAAAATGTTTTGTGAAAACTTCTCTTTTCTCGCTGTCTACATTTTTTCCAAAATCAGTAAATGAACAGCAAAATATTTTCAAAAAATGTGTTACATTGTCCGAAGAACTTTTTTCTGTAGCTACAACGTTCAGGCTGAGCATCCACCAGAGCTGTGCTAAGCTGCGTAGCGAGGAATGTGTTTTGTAAGCACCAATAGAATTACTTCATTTACCTAGCATCGCTCTGCGCAGCTCTGGTGGATATGGGCTTAGCGGAGCGAGGTTTTTGTTCATACAAAACAAGCGAGAAATGCGAGCGAGGGATGTGTTGCGAGGAATGTGTTGCTAGCAATGTGTGCGAGGATTTGAAAATATGCAACTACTAGTCAGTCAATAGATGGGGGTTGGAAGAGGTATATTATGATCATGTGTACACATTAACACATTACACATTCCTCGCACAGCTCTGGTGGAACGGATCACACCGTTTCACATCCACGCTACACATTTTCGCACCGCACATTTTCCTCGCACAGCTCTGGTGGATGTCCAGCCTTTAGGTAGCTGTCCTTACTGCCTAATTATTACCAATGAAAAACAAAGTATTTTTGGTTAACTTACCTCCGGTTTCTGATTTGAGAATTCGGGTAATAAGCAAATACTTAAGTAATATTTGAGCACAAAGTAGTCAAACAAATGCTTTAAATCCGTCATTTTTTTGACAACTCCATACTCAAATGTTACTTAAGTATTTGCTTATCCCGAATTCTCAAATCAGAAACCGGAGGATAATTATTTACTTACTTATTATTTTAAAAAACAATAGCTGTGCCTCGCTGCTCCACCCGCGTGCGTATTGAAGACAAACAAGTCGGTATGTAAAGTAAAAATAACCTATATTGATTCCAAAACCGTTTCGAGGTTTTAGTTTGGTAAACACTACCTATATTGTAATTTTTAGCTCTTAAAATTATAAGATGGTGTTTATTTTAGCAAAAATGCATGAATTCACTTGACATCTATTTGACCTCTCTTCCTATTTCGTGACGTATCACGAAATAGTTACGAATAGTCGTTGTTGTTTGTTTGTATAAAACCGTCATTTATGGTACACTAGCTTTTGCCCGCAGCTTCGCTTGCGTGAAATTTTGAACCCGTTAAGTGACGTTTTTCCATACAAATTTTCATCCCCTATTTAACTCCCTTCTGGGTTGAATTTCGAAAAATCCTTCCTTATTCCTTGTCTACATTATAAAGGGAACCTCTGTGCTAAATTTCAGCTTTCTAGGTCCATAGGTTTGGGCTGGGCGTTGATGAGTTAGTCAATCAGCCAGTCAGTCAGGACCTTTCTTTTTATTTATATAGATATACTTTTACTTTTGCTGTACTTTGCGTAAACAAAGAATTGGTTTCTTTGTCTATGGTACCCGGTAAAGGAATTGAACTTTTATTCCTAACGCGTGACGTCATCATCATCACTAGAAAAACTTTTAAAAAATATTAAAAAATAACTTCCGCTTAGAAAACAAAAATATTCAAATTAGTTTCGTAAAATAGCCTAATCTTTAATATATTTTTTTTTAAAACCGTTTTATTTTTTTGGAAGCCAAGTTCCAGTATCGGTTTAAAGTTTTATACTATTACGTATAATTATGGAATAATCGTCCAAACAGATTACTTAATGTATGGGCGCAATGTAAATCAGTTATCAAACATAATGGCGATTTAATTTCGTTAAGATATTTATGACATCAGCTAACAGTTTTTCAATATCTGTGTAATTAACAAAATAATCGCTTTTTGACACTTTACTTTTCCACCCTGTATATCATACTGTTAGAATAATAGTGGCAACATAAAACATTTATTAGTTATTCTGTTAGAAATGGGTGGCAACACTGTTTCAATTTTTGTCTATGTTAGCGTGTCTATGATTGAACTAACTCTCTGTAATGTGTGTGGTCTTTTGATATTCAAATAAACGGCAAATATTCTAAATACAGTTTCTTTATTTAATAACTACAGGTTATGGGCCCAGTTATGCCTACCTGGTAGCTAAAGTAAAATTAGATTTTGGAGTGTGAAAATAATGGGTTCCCTACGTTAGATCGAAACACTATTCTGCGAAAATTGTTACATCGGTGACTATACATCGAAGCTTTGATAGTGCGACGCCTTGTTTCTGCGACACCTTTTTTGTTCGATGATTCTATATATCGAATACCTTACTTCGAAACCTCGATTCTTCGAAGTTTGTTTGTTCGATGTAACGTTTCTTCGAAGTTTGTTTGTTCGATGTAATGTTACTTCGAAAATATTTAGCAAAAACATTTTTTGCGGAATGCGTTACATTGAAGATTGCAATGAGAATCAATAGACAACATTTTTCTGATACAATCTTTTAATAAACAAATAATGTATTCCCGATTAGCATTATAGTAAAATAATTTTCACTAAAACTCATAGGGAAAATGATTTAAAAAAATGTAAGAATCATTTTGAGTCAAAGAAAAAAAAGTCTAGTTATATAATGTCTCTCGTCTTGTCTCCCTCTACTTAAATAATGCATTTTTATAGTGTAGCCATTATATATCATATCATATTATCAGTTTAACATGCAGATATAGTCGCAGATATATTCCAAGTAAAATTTTCGAAGTAACGTTACGTCGAACAAATAAAGCTTCGATGAAATAAACATTTTCGAAGTAACGTTACGTCGAACAAATAAAGCTTCGATGTAAAAAACATCGAAGAAACAAGGCGTCGCATTATCAAGGCATCGATGTAAAGTCACCGATGTAACAATTTTCGCAGAATAGTGTTTCGATCTAACGTAGGGAACCCGAAAATAATACATACATCAAGCGGATTGACTATCGGCGAAAAGTGAGGTTAGGTCTAACCGGCGTGTCGTCAGTAAAATTTTCGTTGAGAAGGATATACTTGTTTGAGTCACTATAAAACAAGGCAGGGAGGCAAGATGGAAGTAAATAACACTCACAATGTGATGAAACTGGAAGGTGCAAGAAACTGGAATGTTTGGAAGTTTCAAACTACAGTACTATTGAGGGGTCAGGGATGGCTGGATATCGTGGAAGGACGAACTGTAAAACCCGAAGACGCAACTGCACGAATCGCCTGGGAGTCTACAGATGCTAAGGCTCAGACATTACTGGTCATAAGAATGACTGAAGATGTTATGTTACATCTCATATCATGTAAAACGTCTGCTGATATGTGGAGAAAACTTTTAAGTGTTTATGAACAAAAGTCAGAAACCAGTATCCATATCCTACAACAGCGCTTTTTCCAATACAAATATGAGAGTGGAATTGAGATGTCGGTGTTCTTATCGAAAATTCAGGAAATGCAGAACCAGTTAAAGCAAATGGGCGAGGAAGTTTCAGAAAAGTTCACGATAACTAAAGTATTGATGTGTTTGCCGGATGAGTACAAACATTTTGTGTCGGCGTGGGAGTCTGCACCTGATGATAAACAAACATTCGACAATCTGGTGTCCAGATTATTAATCGAAGAAGAGAGAGTAAAGGAAAAGACCAAGGAAGTCCAGGAAATTTCATCCTCATCGGCGTTTGTAGCTAAGAGAAACGTAAAGTGTTTTAAGTGTGGTAAACCGGGACATTTTCAAACGGAGTGTAGAAGTAATAGGGACAGTGAGAAAAAGATGAACGATAATAAGTGCTATTACTGTGGTAAAACTGGACATTTTAAGGCGCAGTGTCGTTTTAAAAAATCAAAGGACAATAAGAAGATGAGTAATGCGTTTGTAGTTTCGGACTCGGTTAATGAACATTATGAAGAAACAAAGTGGCTAGTGGACTCGGGGGCAAGCGAGCACATGTGTCGTGATCGCTCATTGTTTTCGTCATTTTCAAGTGTTTCGCAAAGGTCGGTAATTGTAGGTGACGGCACTGCCATTAGTGTGCAGGGCTGTGGACAGATGGCGGTACAAGTCAAGAACGGAAGTGAATGGATTGATACGACAATAAACAATGTGTTGTTCGTTCCCGATCTAAAGACAAATTTATTCTCTGTGAACCGCGCTTCTGACCGGGGTTATGTCATGGTGACAAATGACACTTCGTGTAAATTTTACAAAAAAGGCGTTGTTTGTGCTATCGCAAATAGAATTGAGAACTCATATTATTTGGATTTTCGCTTTAAATCCGAGGTGGCGAGTGTTGCAAAAATTTTAAAGAACGATTTATACGAGTGGCATGAAAAACTAGCTCATCAAAACTTCGATCACGTGAAGAAAGTATTAGAGAAAAATAACATTGAGATTAAACAAACTCGTGTGCCTCAATGTGAGAGTTGTTTGAAGGGAAAGATACACCGGTTACCATTTAAGAAAAGTGAACACGTAAGCAGCAGGACATGTGAAATAATACATGGGGACACCTGTGGGCCCATGGAGGAAGAATCGGTAGGCGGGTCGAGATATTTTGTTGTTTTAAAGGATGACTATTCGAACTTCCGAACTGTTTACTTTGTCAAAGCTAAAGACGAAATTAAGCATTGTCTAGAGGATTTTTTCAACAAGGCAGAGAATATTACTGGAAACAGGGTCAAGACACTACGAACGGACAATGGATTGGAATTCGTAAACAAAGAAGTGATGGAGATATGTTCGAAAAGAGGGATAATTCATCAAACTACAGTAACCTATACGCCTGAACAAAATGGCAAAGCCGAAAGGGAAAATAGAACTCTGGTTGAAGCGGCAAGGACGATGCTACATTCTAAGAACCTACCTAAGAAACTGTGGGCAGAAGCAGTGAATACTGCCGCATTTGTGTTAAACAGATCAGGTAAAGGAAAAGGAGGGAAATCACCATACGAAATATACACTAATAATACCTATGATATACATCAACTGCAGGCTTTTGGTTCTCCAGTATATGTACATATTCCAAAGGAGAAAAGAAGAAAATGGGATAAGAAAGGTGAAAAAGGATTGATGGTCGGATATGGGGAAAATAGCAAAGGTTATAGAATATATTTTTCAGAGAAAAATTGTGTTTATACAAAGAGAGATGTCATTTTCTTAAACAAAGAGAGAAATGAAGAAAATGAATCGATGGTGATGTTGAATTTGAATAATAGTGAATCTATGCAAGACAATTTACCGGATACTGTGACAGCAAGTGAAGAAGCTGAGTGTGAAGAGTTTCAAGACACTCAAACTAGTTTCGATCATAGTGAGAGTGAGTCACAGAGTGAATATGAACCCTCAGATGACAGATCATTGGAGGATGATGAAACACAAGTCCAAAATGAAAGACCCAAGCGTATAAGGAAACAGACATCTTTCTATAGGTGTCACAATGTTGTAAGTGAAGACAATGAGCCTATTTCATATAATGAAGCAATGAAAAGTAGGGAAGCAAGTGGAGGGAGGCAGTTAATAGAGAATTGCAAACTTTGAAAGATAATGACACCTGGGACTTTTGCGATGTACCGGTAAGTGAATGTGTAATTAGTAGTAAATGGGTTTTCAAGTTAAAAGGAACTGGTAATGATAAGCAATATAAGGCTAGATTAGTTGCTAGAGGGTTTCAGCAGAATAGTTACTTTGATTTGGGGGATATTTATGCACCTGTAGCAAGGTTACCAACTTTTAGAGTCTTTGTTGCTGTAGCAACTATGTTAAGGCTCCCCATATATCAAATGGATGTTACTGGGGCATTTTTGTATGGTGACATAGATGAAGATGTGTACATTAGATTGCCAGAAGGGGCTTATTCTGGGGAAAACAATATTGTAAAATTGAAAAAGGCATTATATGGATTAAAAAGTTCACCAAAGTGTTGGAATACAAAGTTTAATAATGTAATAGCTAAAGAAGGTTTTGTAAGGTCAAACTCTGATTCATGTTTGTTTATGAGGTGTAATGGTAAAGATAGAATGTATATGTTGTTATATGTCGATGACATTTTGATTTTTGGTACAAATGAGAAGCATATTTCCCAATTAAAGGCTAGTTTAAATAAAGAATTTAAAATGAAAGACATGGGACCAATATCAAAATTTCTAGGCATAAACGTGAAGCAAAATTTAGAAAGTGGTATTACTGAATTGGATCAAACAAAGTATTTAGAAAATATTCTTAAAAGGTTTAATATGGAAAAATGTAAAGAAATGTCCACCCCTATGGACCCGAATTTTAATGACAAAATACTTGCACATGGTACTGTTTCTATAGATAAAGGCATTGAAAAGTTATGCAGGCAAATTATAGGATCATTAATGTATGCGGCATCAGGTACTAGGCCTGATTTATGTTATCCAGTTTCTATGTTAAGCAGATACCAAACAAGTGCAAATAATGAGTTATTAAGTGCATTAAAGAGAGTATTAAGATATGTGAAGTATAGTTTAGATTATAAATTAGTTTATAAGTGTAAAGATGTTATTCTGAAAGGATATTGTGATGCTAATTGGGGAGATCTCAAGGACAGGAAGTCCACCTTAGGTTATATGTTTAAACTGTCAAATTGTCTTGTTTTGTGGTGCTCTAAGAAGCAAGCTTCTGTAAGTCTGTCCTCAACAGAATCTGAGTATGTATCATTAAGTATGGCTGCCAGTGATGCGTCATGGCTTATAAATTTACTATCTGATTTTGGTTATGAAAATGTTTGCCCAGTTGTGATATCTTGTGACAATCAGTCAGCTATAATAAATGCAAAAACAGATAACATAAAGCGGTTAAAACATGTGGATATTCGTTATCATTTTGTAAAAGATCTGGTCAGAGAAAATAAAATTTGTATTAATTATATCAACACAAGTGAACAACCAGCTGACATGTTAACAAAGGCTTTAGGTAAAGAGCTAATTGAAAGACATTTAGATAAGTGTGACATTGTGAAGACAACTGTAAAGTAATGTTAAAGTTTAAGATTTGATTTCGTGTTCTTTATAAAAATGTATTTATGTTGAGAAGGGGTGTTAGAATAATAGTGGCAACATAAAACATTTATTAGTTATTCTGTTAGAAAAGGGTGGCAACACTGTTTCAATTTTTGTCTATGTTAGCGTGTCTATGATTGAACTAACTCTCTGTAATGTGTGTGGTCTTTTGATATTCAAATAAACGGCAAATATTCTAAATACAGTTTCTTTATTTAATAACTACACATACCTTCCTTAGAAAAGGCTTATTTTTAAAAGTCTGGCGAATGCGACGCATGTGAAGAAGACTCGCGCCTGCATGCATCAGCCTTATGACGATAGGTCACCTTGAGGTCGTTTAAATGATAATATTATTGAAATAAATTGCATTCTTGTTTGGGGTTTGAATCAATCTGCTTTGTGATGCGTATCGGTGTGGACGCGATTCGGCTCTGCACAAAAGCGCGCGCGCCGATCTGCGCCCGCGACCCTCACCATGTTTGACAACGACACCAGCGTTAACGACTCTGCACGCACGAACAACTCTACAGTGAGTAATGGAGAGATATCACCAGCGATATTTACTGTGTTTATTTTTAACCTAATTGTGATTGTGCTGACTCTTTGTGCGTTCATGTACGGAGTGACGTCATGGTGTACATTAAAGAAGTTTCGACATTTCAAAAATTATGTTTTCATAAAGATAATTTTAACGAGATTATTAAGTGAGCTTTGTTTAAATTTTAATATTTTTCCGAATGGACGTTGGTCTACTGTTGCAAATTCATGTATGTGTTTATACTTTAGTTTAGCGTACAGTTATTGGTTGGTGGTTATGTGTTATATATTTTACGTTGATATTGTTAAAGTCTTCAATGTAAATACGCAAAGGAGATATCTCAAGGGTAGCCTCTTTGCTTGGGGTATGCCTGTGATAATAATTATCATACTTTTATTTGTAGCGACTGTAAGTGACATGGAAACGGAAAGATTTAATTCTGAATTGAGTTATACAATAAGTTATTATTTCGGTTACGGACTTGGATTTACACCTTTCGTTATGAACTTGATCATGTACATAAAAGTTGTATGTTCTCTGTTCTGTTGTTCTAACGCGAGCACGGGTACAGCTACTAACAACTGGCGTCGTTTTTACATAGCTACGTTGATTTTCGTGTTTAGTGACGTCATAGTGTTTCCCGATACGGTAATGCCAGCAATCGCACGTAAATTTATGCGTAAGGTACAAATAATAGGTATCGACTTATATCTTCCAATAGTTAGGGGTAATCGAGAACTGTGGCGAGCATTTTTCGCACAAAAATTTGCAAGGAATATGTCTTGAAAGTGATAAATATCAAAATTCTATTACAAATCTCAATTATCAATTATCAAGTACTTATTAATATTATTTATTCTACGCAAAGCTGTAAAATGTGAGGATTATGGAGCAAATAATGTTACACTTGAAGTCTTAATATTTGACTGCCTAATTAATGTATATCGGAACATTGTTGATGCAACATTGTTGAACTGAGCGACGCCGATGTATGCGTCATGCTCGTGAACGGGTGCTGCCTGTTGGGACCTCGTAACTGTTAAGGCAATCGTTTTAGAATGCTAATTTTCTCATTACTATTTATGTTGTTAACTGCATGTACATTAATGTGCATTGTTCTTACATTACTGTAACGAATATTGCCAAACCAGTTATTTGTTTGAAAGAGTGTCCATGGAGTGTTATGCCACCTCTTCTCTATAGGATCTACTACTTGGAACCGAGCACCTAGTGTTGATCTTTTGAAAGCACCAATAATCTGGTCTACTTGAATAAAAAATATTTATTTGACTTTGAATGCACTGTACTCTACTAAATACACTAGATGGGCAGGTTGCTAGGTGTTTATCGGATGGAAGTAGAAAAAGATTGTGTGTGTTCGGGTTCAAATTTGCACGAAACGGTTCATTCCACCGTTTCGTGCAGAACGATCCGTGAAATAAAAAAATCATTCATTCACCTTCCCGCAAAACAATAGGAAAGATCGGATGGTAAGGAAGTGGAGATGAATGAATTTTTTAAACTTTTTCTTACTAACTAAAACAAGTGTAATATTAGCTATACTAATTTTAATGTGATATTATACCCACTAGGCATATTTTTTTCTTGTTATTTATTTCTTTATAAATGCTTTTTGCACGAAACTTCGGAACGACACAATAATGTTAGTGGTAATAATAGTTTACCAGACTTGTTTATCCGTGTCAGCCAGTTTCTTGTAGAATGTTGTTCGGTCAGGTATAAATAGTTTTAAGTTGTAATTTATATTTTAAGCTAGTTTAAGTGGATTCAATGTTCGTTGATCAATCGATTGCCTTCTAAATGTCGTGTCATTTTTTTTATAAGTAAGAACTTATGTGTGCATTTATAGTGATAAATTTGATAAAAAGAAATTATGTTTGTCGAAATGGCAGGGACCAGCTGAAAATCAGCGCTGTGCTTAAAGGCACAGAAAATACTGAGCTGGATCCCTTGTTTACATAAAACGTGGCCAATCAGGAACGCCGGATTTGATTGTAAAATTAAACTTAAAATTATTTGCTTTGTTTATGATTTTTCAAATAATTCTGAAGAACGTTGGTTGAGATTTATTATGGAGTATGATGTCAGCCAAATGGCCGCCGCAGCTGTGCTGGCATACCCAACACTTTGATCACATTTGAAGAGGTGATTATACACACAATCACGATATCGCAATGGATTTCGATATCATGCCGTGGTATCTAACTTTTTGTGGCCTCATTTGGATGACATGTATCTCAAAAATATGTACATTCAACAAGATAGTCCCATATGCCACACAGCAAGAGAAACCATCGATTTGCTAAGACAAAGTTTATCTGGTCGCGTGATTTCCAGAAATGCTGACTGCAATTATTGTTCGCCCAAATCTAGCGACTTGTATGTCTAATGTCTAATCAGAAATCCAACGCGTAATCTCTGACATTGAGCCCGCTGTCTTAGAAAACGGGTTCGAAAATGTGGTCCAACGAGTCAGAGTATGACAGCGCAGTCGCAGCGGTCATTTGGCTAACATTATATAACATAATTAAACCTCAACCTATCTTCTTTAGAAATAATAAAAAAATGTTAATTGCGCACCATGTATGCATACATTAAAATGTATAAATGTTTGTATTGATATTAAATTAAGTAGATTGTATTTAGATGCCTAGGTAACCCGTACACCATAGCATAGACTATAAATATTAACAATAGTGTCCATAGATTGTCGTTGTTTTATTTTTAACATTTTTTTTGTGTTCGGTTTACCAGGTTTTTACTTGTTTTTGTATATATAGTAATAAGACAGATTACTTAGCATAATAAGTAATCATAGAAATAGTTATTTAACTATGCTTTGTTTTGTTCTCAACTCCTTTTGTTTTATATCGACTTTTGTTTACCAATGTTTACTTTGTATTTTATGTTTTTTGTATTTTATATTGTTTTTTGTCTTAATTTGTCATGTTTTATGTCTCGTTTTGTATGTTGTTTTTACAAATAGTGATTGTTACGTAAGTTTAATTATGAAAGTATGTCTCGCTACGTAATTATTGTTGTCACAAATTATAAAATTGTTATGTTAGACTTGTGATTATAATAATAAAGTACTTTGCTACACACACACATATAAACATTTACACGCGCGTACATACCTACAAACCCTATACTTACATCTCTTTCACACATGTCCGTCCCTTTCCCCCATACACTCCCATTGGTTGCTCTAATGTTAGGCACCGCTCGCGCCGCCCTTTAACAGAGTTAGAGGCCGGCTCTATAAAAGAGCGCCAATGAGGCCATCATCGTTTTCATACCAATAATTCAGCCCTCATCAAGCTGTCTCCCCCCTCTAAGCCCCCGCCAGCAAACCGAATTCCCTAAGCCGAGTTCCGAGTCCCACTAGGGGGCTCAGTAGGCGTTTCAGCCGCTGAGTTTCGTCCGATCCGGTCGAAACAGGAATTTTATTATTATTAATATTTTTGAGTGGTGTTTCGGACTAAGTACACTTTTTTAAGCAAATTTTGTAGTCAGAATGAAAAACCTTAGGCAGGGTTATATTATTTAAGTAAAAGTCAGGGAATTGTTGGGAAAAGATAAAGTTTCATATACAATTACAACAATCAACAGTAAATATGATAAATCACAATAATCAGTCTTATACAAATACATGATACATCAATTGAAAAGCCTACAATAAGAATTATAAATGTAAACAACAATAATCAGTCTTATAAATTAAAAAGCGTACAATAAGAATTATAAATGTATTTAATAAACAACAATAATCAGTCTTATACAGGATGTTAACGAATTCGTGTAATTCCTTAAAACCACATGATCTGCTACTGGTGTAGATTGTACCCACAGGGGAAATAGTGCGAACAAAACAAAAATATTTTTCATGCCCTTTGTCTAAGTGGTCGAATCTAAACCACATAATAAGGATTCAGTAAAAAAATAAGAAAAAAATTATTGCAATTTTTTTTTATTTGTTTGTACATTTCGATTCATCCATGGCCACAAAGTAAAATAGGTATTATTTAATTATGTTTCTGACGTTACTTTGCCGTTAAAAAAGGATGCGTCCGAAACACCACTCAAAAATATTAATAATAATGAAATTCCTCTTTCGACCGGATCGCGTATTAAGAAACTATTGTGGTATCCAGAACCGGAGCGATCTGTGCCACTCAATGGTTTATAAAGCCTCGTCCCCACTAGGAACATTTGTCGAGCGACATGTGTCCCCGGTGACATCGGGCGATGTCGGGCGACGTCGGACGACATCGGACGACATCGCCGCGACATTGTTGAAACTGTTCCTTGTCGCACAGGCGATGAAGAGTAGTGATAGAAGCCTCGTCCCCACTAGGAACATTTGTCGAGCGACATGTGTCCCCGGTGACATCGGGCGATGTCGGGCGACGTCGGACGACATCGGACGACATCGCCGCGACATTGTTGAAACTGTTCCTTGTCGCACAGGCGATGAAGAGTAGTGATAGAAGCCTCGTCCCCACTAGGAACATTTGTCGAGCGACATGTGTCCCCGGTGACATCGGGCGACGTGGGGCGATATAGGGCGACATCGCCCGATGTCTCCGGGGACACAAATGTCGCTCGACAAATGTTCCTAGTGGGGACGAGGCTTTAAGCCTCGTCCCCACATTGTCCAAACATTGTTGAAACTGTTCCATTCCATCCACCATCTTCTCTTCTTTTTTGTTCTTGATGCATTCATCATTATATAAGCCGCACTGTACAACACTACCTCTTCCGGAGACATGATAGGTTCGACTGAACTGATGTGGACGGAGACAAGACATCGGGCGACGTGGAGCGATGTAGGGCGACATCGCCCGATGTCTCCGGGGACACATGTCGCTCGACAAATGTTCCGAGTGGGGACGAGGCTTTAATGTAATTTACCCTGAAACCATTGTGCGGTACAGAGCTCGGCAGTTCTGTATAGCACTATGGTTTTGGGCTGAAATCGCCGAAAATCTAGCCAGAAACCATTGTGGAGTACAGATCGACGCTATCGCGATCGCGACTACACCGCGCATACATCATGCAAAGCTTCAATCGCTGATCCGGCATTATTATTTATCGGGCGAATAAATAATATACTATGGAAGACTGATAATGAGATATACTTTAACTAAACCGAGCGGCGTTAAAATTATGTTTGCGAAAAATTAACTTAACTGGCTATAATTATGAATGATTAAAATTCGTAAAATGAGCTACTAGCAGTGGGAAGCAGTTAATCTAAGCTAGCAATTAAAATTCCAATTGTCCGAATTACTAGTAAATACTAACTTGGGCGAAAAAAAATACTGAGTGGGCGAAAATTTATATATGTTACGTCTAATAGCCGAAGTGCGGCTACACCTAGTTTTAGCCGGGTACAACTAGGTGCAGCCGGCCACATGCGGTTAAACTTAGATGTATCCTATTTATCCTCGGTTAGAACTAGGTTAAGCCTTCATCATAGCGGATAGAACTAGGTGCAGCCGCACACCGGTGATTAAGAGGAACCCCGACACGGATAGGTTAGGTTCGAAGGGGATGACGGGGACTAGAGTGAGCGAGCGAAGCGAGCGAACGAAGCTCCCGTCATTCCCTTCGTGTTAGGTTACTTTAAACTCTGCAGACAGAAATAGGAGCCCCGCGCAGCGGGGCTCCGTCGACTTAAGCTACACCTAGTTCTAACCAACTGCTACTGGTTGCACCTAGTTGTATCCGGTTAAACCTAGGTGTAACCGCCATTCGGCTTTTAGCCGTAACATATACATTTCCTAGGGATTGTATAGAGCACCTGCTGGTCCACCGGCAATGTGTGAAGTAAATAGATTTGGTCGTTAATTTAAGGCACTCTGACACGGATAGGTTAGGTTCGAAGGGGCTAGTGTAAGCGAGCGAAGCGAGCGAATGAAGCCCCCGTCATCCACTTCGTGTTAGGTACTTTTACCGTCGACTCTCCTTTGGAAACCCAAACAACCTTAAAAACATACAAAAACTACTAACTTTTTTGTTTTATGTTTGTGTTCTTTCTGTAAGTGTATATAAGATTAGTCTGAAATGGGTTACTAATCCACGGCCGCTTAAAGTACCTATCACTGATGATTGTTTTAAAGCAAGTATACAAGCTTCGTTTTAGTATATACTAAACCTGAAACTAGTTTGTTCAGAATCACTAGGAGAATCTATTGACATATTTTTTACACCACATTTTTTTTTCCATTAAATTTCAATTTTGTTTCAGTAGGTTTCTACACATAACAGTTGACGGGAATAGACAGACACCTTGAGGCTTGAGACGGTCCGCTCGGTCAGTTTCCGTGTATTAGACAACCCCTGCATAGCACATCTCAGGCATTTCACACTTTACTAGGGACCTTAACGCGACATAAACTACGGTGTAACTTGGAGATTTATTTAAAAAAAACACATATTCAGGCAGTTCTGATGAAAATCTTGTTGGGGTGTCTCGGTTTTTGTATATACTAAAAATAACGTTGTATATTTTTTTTATTGCATACAAAAATCATAGAATGAATCTCTGACTTTGTATGACCTAAAATGTACATAAAACTGAGGATAGATAGGTTTTACCGTATTTTTTATGAAATCGTTGAACAGCTATTTCTCTTGAACTATTGACTTTTGGGAAAAGTTGTAGTACAAAATTTATTCATTATTATGGGTACTTTAACACTCTTTCGGGTAAGTAGTAAGTACCCCCTTTCCGTCTAACCTTGTAGATTATGTGTAGCAAAATGTTTGTTTTGTAAATGATTGTAATCCTTCCAATGGTAACATGTAGTAATAATTCCCACAGAGAGTATGTTGAACAAACTAAATCCTGACAATTATTGTTATAATATAAACCAATTATGTATTTAGAAGAATATAAATCCTATCAAATGAGTTTGTTAACATTCGTCATGAGGAAAAAATTAACAGTTAAAGGTTGAAATCTTGACACAGATTGTAGATGCATAGTTTAAGCAATATCTAAATAAATTGATACCCATCATAAAACCTGTTCTTTTATTGGAATTTATATAATTAATGAACTTTAAAAATAATACGAGTAGTTCCCACTTTGAAAAGGCTTAACTTTGGAATTAATAGTTTGCACTTTAATATTAAGTAATGTTTCTTTCTTTAAAAGTCTTCTTTAAAAAAATTATTAGCACTTTAATTTTAATGCTTTTAAGTTCAAAGTCCTCCGCAATCCTTACTAATATTGTAAATGCAAAAGTAACTCTGTCTGTCTGTCTGTGACTTTTTCACAACTAAACTACTGAAACGATTTTGATGAAAGAAGAAGGGGCACGGTCCATACAAAATTAACCCACGTCCTACAACAAAGAGAGGTATCTCAAAAAAATGATAAAATTGAAGCGATTCGCTTTGCCGATAATTTTCCAGCATTCGTGGTGCATTCAGAAATAAATTGTTTTTGATTGATGATAGTGCAAATCATGGTATAATAATATGTTTCACTGGTATTCTCTTCCCGTGACAGCTAGGTCACGTGATTGACCTAAGACTATGTCATCAGCTGGGGGTGCTTTCACTATGTATAAATAAATTACCCGAGCAAGATGCATTTTTTCACATATTTGCTTCTTTAGAGAAGCAATTTTGAACTAGTAATTTTATACTTACAGTTTACTTTTTAACTAAATAGATGAATAACACGAAATAGAAAATAGGCTATTTAGCGATTTATTTAATATGTAATATGAATTAAAGATCTCCTTTATTGTATTGGAGATGTTAATCAATGGCAGCACTGGTCGTGACATTCATGACATAGTCTTAGGCCATTGCGGGAAGAGAATATCAGGCGTAGCATATTATTTGCACCATGGGGTGCAAACCATTAATTTTGTAATCGAAAGCTTTATTTTTGAAGTGTGCCTTAAATAACTTTTGTTGTTAATTTCATTAATTTTAAAGTGCTTTTCAATACATTCCTTTTTTATTTGCGGTCAAAGTGTACCTAAGAGATAGAAAAAAGGAAGCATTCTCTAAAAATTTTTTCTTACATATTTTCTTTCCCTTAGTTTAGAAAAAAAACATGGCTGTCGTTTTATCTTTTTCGTAGTCAAGTTCCAATATCTGTTTAAAATTTTAATAATATTACGGAATAATCGTCCAAACAGATTGCTTTCCATACTTACTGTATGAGCGCAATGTAAATCAATTATCAAAAATAATGGCGATTTAATTTCGTAAAGATATTTATACCATTTTATTCCGTAGGCAAGCTAGTTTTGATATCAGCTAACAGTTTTTCAAGGGGGGTGATCGACACTGGCGTTCACAGGAAATACTTTTTTTGTTTTCGTCGTTTGTTCCACTTGGGTGCCCTTCGCCCGGGGAAGGCGAAGGGGTATGCCGGACTCTTACCGGCTAAAACCCACGGTGTTCCTTCTCCTGACCCTTGGCCGGGGTCGCGAGATTTGCAGCTGCATGCACCGCGACCCCGGCAGGCCTCGGTCCACCAGCGTCCACAGTAACTACCTTCCATAACCCTGCACTTGCTCCCCGAGTGTCAATGCCGAGCATCAGGCGGCGGAAATGATAACCCGACCCCTGGCTTGCCAGGTGGCTTGAGGAGCCGAGAGGATTAAATGACCTCTGAAAGCCCAGTGCAGAAACCACTGCAACTATCTTCCAAAGACAGTCGTCATGAAAGTACAAAGAAATAGATCACGATCGCCATGCAACCCGCCTAGCAACCGGCGCCGCACTGCATCCGGGGCACGCGGAGGCACGCGGCTTCTGGCCATGGAGCAGTAGGAGACCAGGCTCTTCATGGAAACTCAACTACTGGAAATCAGCTAAACTACGACACATACAAAAGATAGGAACGTGGAATGTGCGTGGACTACTTGACCCAGGAAAGCTTACCATCTTAGAAAGAGAGATTGTCAGATGCGGTATGAACATGAGAGGGCTCTAATTCGATATGACATCGAATATTTTGACATTCCAGTTTAACATTATTATTTTTTTGACATATTTTCGTATTAAATCACCATAGGTACCATTTTATGATCACGTGACATTCTAATATTTTTTATTTAACTTCAATTTAATAGAAATAATAAATGTAATAAAATGCTATAAATAAGTGTGGCGGCATCTATCTCGCCACATGCGAACTATCCTACATCGCGCAATCAAGATTTAACACGCAGATAGTATATATACAACCTCCCAACATCAACCGTGGGGCAGTAGCCCGCCAGGCACAAGAGTCCGCCTGGTTGGAGGATCCTCCCTTTGGTTGGAGGAACACCACACCAAGTTTCTCCACATAAGTATGAGACTTTCGCATGCCTACTACAGGTGAGATGTCTGGTGGAGCAAGCGGAATATATGATGCGGCGCGGATGCGAAGGAGAAGGGCCGTGTTCGCAGTAAATGCTATAGAAGCCTTAAAATAGCAAGCACATGCACTTACAAGCAAACCAGCCAACTCCCAACGCCTTTATATGCTGCAGACGGCAGCTTTTCTTGATGGCGAGAGTCTTTACTTTACACAAAGTTCTTTGCACGAGCACAGAGCGATTTACGCGATGGGAAAGGCGCGCCTCCCGATGTAGGTTTGTACTCGCGAGCGGTAATAATACCTGAATCACTGGCAATTCTGAGACTCAGTAGCGGATTATATTAATGAAAAAATAATGGAGAGCTGACAGCGCGTCAAGCAGACATCAAGCGGAGAAAAGTTCTGGTGACAGTTGAATTTAAATAATTTGAAAAGAGAGCGTTGTTTTCTTCGTCCTGGACACTTAAAGGCGAAGTCATCGGCCTAGCTCAATGATTCGTACATGTGCCCATAAAGGTAGCAACTATTTTTTCTGCGAACAATATGGCGCGAACAATGTCTGTGTACCTTCATAAATGTAACATCTTTGTAAAACCATGTCTCTAGCGAATAAATGATTCTATTCTATTCTATACAAACTGCACAGCATGTGCGTTGCAAATAAGAAACTGCTGAATAAAAGTTTAAATACCTATTAATGTATCCTAATAATATTTAAGTTGAATTAAATCATATTACTAATTTTAACAAAATAAACCAACTCATGTTTATGACGGGGACAGCTGATAATATTCAGATATTTACCACATTGTTTTTTCCCTGTATTTAATTTTTCTTTGGGAAGGCTAATCGACACTGCACAGTAATAACGCAGTATCTGTCGCAAACGGTCGGGGGCTGTTTAATTTACTATAGATACACGCGTACACATAAACTTAATTGTTCGGTCAGTAAGAGAAGAAGAAGAAGTGTAAATTCAGCGCGCAGTCACCATGTCTCTAAACGAAACGCTTAAAATAGACCTGACTAAACCAAAATGGCAATTAATTGAGCAATTGGTCGTTCACTCGATTGTGTTTGTGCTGACTCTGGCTGCATTTATATACGGAGTGACATCGTGGTGCAAAATAAATAAGTTTCGTCACTTCAGAAACTATGTGTATCTCAACTTGATTTTAGCAAGTTTGTTACGTTTAATATTTTTGGTAGTAATCGACTTTGGCGATTTATACATACGAGTCCCAAGGACTATGTATTATGACAAAATTGCTTGTATTTATTGTTATCGATACTTTTTAACAGTGCAGAATTATTGGTTGTTAGTGGTAACTTATATATTTTACGTTGATATTGTTAAAGTTTTCAATGTACATACACAAAGGAGGTATTTAAAGAGTGGCCTGTTTGCTTGGGGTGTGCCTCTGATAACGATCCTCGTTTTAACACTTGTAATTCGTATACAACAGGATTATACTGTTTTCATATATTTCGGAGGTATGATTATGATTTTACCTTTATGTATAAACTTGATTCTTTACATAATACTTGTAATTAATTTATTCTGCTATTCTAACTCGAGTGCTGGTACACCTACTGACAAATGGCGTCGTTTCTACATAGCGACGTTGATATTTGTGTTGAGTGACTTCATAGTATTGTCCGGTACAATATTTTTTATATTTCGTGTCTATCTACACGTATCTATTTATATACTTAACTTAAAGGTGGTTTTAATGAACTTACAAACAATAGCAATCGACATTTTCCTTCCTTTAGTAAGATGTAATCGGGAATTATGGCAGGATTATTTTGCGAATCGATTAAGAACAAATATGTAAGTTTGTAAAAATAACAACACAAGCCATTGTTTTCAAGTTTTCATGTAGTTTTGAACAGACTTACCAAAGAAGTGTGAACCGACGAGCTGATTCTCTTGATGTTTGTGTGTTGTGAATTTAATATAAATATTTAGATATCTTGATAATAAATAAATGTGTATTCCTAAAAATACTGCTTTATTGCTTTTCATCACATCTGTCCGTAAACGTCCACTGCTGGACATAGGCCTCCCAATGACCGCTACAAGAACGGTCAAGAGGAAAATTGCCATAATCACCGCACTTGGTCGACGGGCTGGTGATCGCAGTTTGTAGTTAAAGCAGACAGGAGGATGGCGGTGATCATTCTGTTGAAGCAATCCGTTATTCGTGTTTCTGGCTGGAGAACCTTCAGGTCTCGTTGTGACTGGTGGCAGCGGTGGCGACTGGCGTGGTGCACCTATAAAAGGCCTGGCACGCTGCAGTTCGTCTCTCTCGCGCCGCCACGTACACCTGAAGACCGTGAACTCCTCGTGTCGTCTAGAACCACGCCCTGTAGATTAATTAGTAATTTCTAATAAAATATACAAGGTTAGTTTTAGTGTATACTAAACCTGAAACTAGTTTGTTCAGAATCACTAGGAGAATCGATTGACATATTTTTTACACCACATTTTTTTTTTTTCATAAATTTCTGTTTTGTTTCAGTAGGTTTCTACCCATAACAGTTGACGGGAATAGACACCTTGAGGTTTGAGAAGGTCCGCTCGATCAGTTTCCGTGTATTAGACAACCCCTGCATAGCACAACTCAGGCATTTCACACTTTTTTAGGGAACTTAACGCGACATAAACTAAGGTGTAACTTGGAGATTTACTAAAAAAAAACACATATTCAGGCAGTTCTGATGAAAATCTTGTTGGGGTGTCTCGGTTTTCGCATAAAGTAAAAATAACGTTGTATACATACTGTACGGTTAAGTGTTTTCATTGTTCTTCCGTACCTAAGTAGGTACACGCCTGCTAAACATCTTGGTAGATTATCTGATATTATGTGCATATGCTCGTTAAGGGTTGACTCCTCGAGTCACCCTTAACCCGCTAAGCGTGTCATCGTCAATAACTGCCCGGTTACATAGTAATGGTTCGCAAGGATCATCTACAAGCACTCCAATAGAACAAAAAACAGTCCTTGTGCAGTAGCCCAGGCATCAGACCCGCCTGATTGGAAGATCCTCCGTTTTAGTTGAAGCCACACCATTCCTTGGTCCTCCGCAATATTATAAATTACCCAACATCAGTAATATACCTAACATCGTGACAACAAAAACAAGTTAATCAAATAAAAGCCACAATGTCACGTGTTTACCTACGGCTGTATGTAGGTAACCGCCGGCGTTCCAGCCGTATTAGAACCAAATGGCTTCGCACGTGACGATGGCAAGAGACCAAATGGCATGTCATTGATGCCATGGAAGATGGGTAGGCCTCTGGTATGGGACGCAACGTGCGTCGATACCCTTGCGCCATCCCATCTTCCTAGCTCGGCAGGCTGTGCTGGCGCTGCTGCTGCAGCCGCGGAGGCCCTCAAACGACAAAAATATAATAACTTTAGTAGTAATTATATTTTCGAGCCGTTTGGGGACAAAACACTCGGGCCGTGGAGTCCGAGTGCCCGACTCTTGTGCAAAGATATTTCAAGGCGGCTGGTCGACAGGTCCCGTGACCCGAAGGCTGGTCTCTACTTTGGTCAAAGGATTAGCATTGCCATACAACGTGGCAATGCTGCCAGCCTTCTGGGCACGTTACCAGTCGACAGCGATGCGGAGGAATATTTTGATGCCCTATTTTAGTTTACAGTTTTATTAGGATATATTTTTCTTTATTTGTATATAGGTACTTTTATTTGTAACTACACACATCAAAAGTGTCTAGGGATCAAGCATTTTTATGCGGATTTCTTGAGATTGAGATGTGGCTTTGTAATAAATTTATGATTTTATAAATTTATATGGATCCTTTTTGGTGCATTTCATAATTTGAATCAGGAACTGTGAATCAAATTCGAGTAAAAGATGAAAATCAGCTGTCAATATTTTCCCTATAAAAACATACAACGCATTGAAGACATTATTAGTGCTACTGTTTCCCTACTACTGATTAAAACCAACGTTATTATGGAGCGGCGACGTCATTTAAGCAGGGAAGAAATGCTCAGAGCCGTGGGAATGATAGAAGCTGGTTCCCGGCAACGTACTGTGGCTTTAGCTCTGAATACAAGTCAGAGTGTTATCAGTCGACTTTGGACACGTTACCGAAGCACTGGTACCGTGGCTGAGCGCCATGGAGGACGGTATCGCTGCACCACACGGAGACAAGACCGATACATTCAAATCTTAACTCGAAGAGCTCCAACAATAACCGCCATGATGTTAGCCGTGAGGCTTCATCACTCTTCAGGGAACTTAATTAGCGACCAAACAGTCAGAAACCGCTTGCATGAAGTGAACCTTCATTCCCGAAGACCGCTACGGGTACCACCTATAGCAATGCACAATCGTAGGATTCGATATCAATGGGCTCTTGGACACAGAAATTGGGCAGAAGAACAATGGCGTTTCGTGTGCTTTTCTGATGAGTCTCGTTTTGGTATGAGACCGGATACAAGACGTATACGACACTGGAGAACCCCTGGACGCCAACAGCGATTAAAATCCTGCCAGGAAGTCCATCCTTATAGTGGTGGAACCATCATGGTATGGGCGGGTATTTGGATCGGCGGAAGAACTGAGTTGATTTGGATCAGAAGCAACCTCAACGCTCAAATTTATGCTGAGACGATTGTATCAGACGTCATCGTTCCTCTACAAGCGCAAATCGGTCCCTTATTTCAGTTAATGCATGATAATGCACGACCGCACACCGCAAGAGTTGTAAGACAGACTCTCGCCGCAGCTAACATCAATGTCCTGCCCTGGCCTGCTCAGTCGCCAGACTTGAACCCGATTGAGCATGCATGGGATATGCTACAGAGAAGAGCTCTGCCGAATATGGAGGGTATCCAGTCGCAAGAAGACCTTTTTTTGTTGTTGCAACGAACATGGGCGGCCATTCCACAGCGTGATTTGGATGAACTCATTTTGAGTATGCCAAACCGATGTTCTTGTGTTGTTAGTGTTCGCGGTAGAAACACGGATTATTAATTGTTTAAGTTACCCAATAAAATTTTAAAGAAAACTGTTATTTCAGTCTTTTTTTCGAACTTTTGTGTTAGTGGTTCAAATGTCAAAAATCCCTTTATTAGGAAAATGGCAAATTTCTTTATTAATGCAAAGGTGACTTGGTTTATCGTTACTGTGACAAACGAAAACACTTTATTTGATGAATCCTTAAAGAAAATTTTAATTAATATCAATCAGGAGAAAAGTTATTGCAAAAATATATGTTGATCCCTAGACACTTTTGATGTGTGTATGTAATGTAAATATTGTTTATGTAAATATTGTATAGATAATGAGATGAAATATGAACGCATAAGTTTGTGAACTACTAAATGAAAATAATTAAAGATGTAGGTAAGTGGATTACGAGCCCAAGCGGAGATGGGCATGATACTTGTCAAGGCGGAATGATGGAAGTTGGAACCAGGCTGTCTCCGAATGGAAGCCACGGAAAGAACCAACAGCGAGTTGGTCTGACGACATCGCGAAGGTCACAGGGATGGATACGACTGGCTCAGAAACGAATTAGTTTGTAAAGCAGAGGATACTTATAGGTACTGACAGTGAGTGAATGTTGCCTAAATAGATCAAATGGTTAAATAAATACTTGTGTGGTAGTGGGGAACGCTGGGCCGGTTAGATTTCTAGCGATCTATTAAATATTCTATTCGGTTATACTCGTACAACATGACTAATACGTCGCTTTAGGAGTATTTTATGGCCTACTTTCATGGTCCTGGCTGGTAGTAATATTGTGCGTCGGGTCGTTGAGCTCCCTAAGATAGGGTTGAGCTGCCCCCCCTGGAAATCTCACAGAACATGTATGAACTCGCCTAATTACCAATCAAAGTGTAAATGGGGCCTTATGCTCTAACTTTTAAATAAAACCGCTCAGTAGACACTGGCAAAATACACGGTGCAATTACCAAAAAGCCGCGCGCGACATTTGCGACTGTTTGCCCTACACACTACACTACATACACCTAATGTTTCATGTAGGTGTGTTTGTGTAGTGTGTATGACAAATCCAGCCGCGGACGATCAGACCTAAAAAATCTGACTTGACCCCCCCCCCCCCCTCCCCCCCCCCCCTCCCCCCCCCCTAGGCCAGAAGCTGGGTACGCCCATGAGGACACCTATCTCTGTGGAAGAATGCTGCCGTGGTCGTAGCTAAGTCTATTTCTTCTAGCTTAGCTGCCAGATCCTGACGGTCTTCATTCTGGTTGAGGAACGTCCTGACTATGTCCAGGGGGCTTACTATGACCTCTTATGAAAACGTTCAAATGCCAGCCAGTCAACTTCCGTTCAAAAGCAGGCCTGCTTCTGAATCGCTAAAAATCGTACCATGAAAGTACTAAAGGTGAACGACTATTGAACCAAGTTGAACGGTAATGCTTGTTCATGGTACGAAAAGTCTACACAAAAAAAAAGGTGAACGGATTTCGTAAATGACAACGTAGCAGGCCTGCCGCATGCCTGCTCTAACGATGTCATAGTACAAAAAAGCAGGGCAGTTCAACTTCCAGGCAACTTCTGTCCTGCTTTAAGAGGTCATAGTAAGCCCCCGGAGCCCAATTCTACTAACAGAAACTTTTATCAATTGCAACTTAATCGTTCATTCGGACAGTTTTCGTTTGCAAAAACTATCAAATTGTTTGACAACAAACACAAAACCAAACATTTTGACAGTTATCGCAAAAGAAAACTGTCTGAATGAACGATTAAGTTGCAATTAATAAAAGTTTTTAATAAAAGTAGAATTGGCCCCCAGTAGTGGCTGATTCTTGATAACGATTACGTGTATTGTCATGGTCGCCAAATTGTGTCTGCTTGTGAGACACTTGAGTTTTACATTTTATGTAAAATAAAACCCGAAGATAATTACAAAAACTTGTCTATACATATAAAAGGAAAAGCTGACTGACTGACTGATCTAGCAACGCACAGCCTAAACCGCTGGGGTTAGATCTTGAAATTATGACAGTAGGTTCCTTTTGTAACGTAGGCATCCACTAAGAAGGCATTTTTCGAAATTCAACCCCTAAGGGAGTTAAATAGGGGATGAAAGTTTGTATGAAAAATCGTCACTTAACGGGTTAAAAATTTCACGCAAGTGAAGCTGCGGGCGAAAGCTAGTATAATATGAAATTGTAACAAATGTAAATAATAGGTGTGACCGCCGATTCGAGAGATGGAATATAACACACAATAGACGGTGCAGTAGATAGAAAAATAAGAATGATTTCTTAACAACAATAATTTTAGACAAGGAGACGTGACTTTGCAGGGACCTGTATTTGCTAATTAAAACATGTAGGCGCCGCCGCGCCACTTTTAACTTAAAAAAAACTTTCATCTCCTATTTCACCCTCTAGGAGTAGAATGTCCAAAAACCCTCAAACACGTACCGTGTATGTTTATTTCAGTCAGTCAATCTTTTATCCAGGAACTTTCTACTTACGAAATATAGAGAGTATAAACATCGACAGTAAATAAGTTAAGACATATTTTTATGTAGCTTGATACAATGATAATATAAACTACTATAGATACGTTGCCCGCGCTCTGTAGTGGCTAGATGAATGCAAGGTAATTGCCTGACATCCATTTAGTCGCGTAGCAACCGTTGCCGCGGCTGTACGTGAAATTGAAATAACTTGTGTGTAATAACTTTCTCTATTAGCGAAAAAAAATGCCGTCCTGTGTGTATAAAATATGTAATAATTATACTGCAACTGTAAAAGATAAAAAAGTGTCATTTCATGCGTAAATATCAAGAAAAAAATATTTATTTAATTTAATTTTTTTCGATGTAGCATAATGGCGGCTAGCGAGGAAAATCGGCAACTTTGCATCAGTGTTTATAAAACCTACATTGTTTTTATTTCGATTAATTATATTATTTGAATATAATAATATGTTTTATTAAACCTAATGATCAATATAATAGACCAATACTCGAATCGTACCTATCTCAGCAAGAGGTCATCACAGATATTTAACATACCTACGTATGAGATTCTTACTTGATTACTTTGATTATATACCTACTCGTAGTCGTAGATAAAGATTTTTTATGTTTATATTACATTTTGTTTTATTAATTAAATAACTATAATTACTGTTGCTAAATACTGCATTCATAATTTTAAGGATAGAGAATAATATTATTTTACCCAAAAATCTACTACTTACCTACCTATATCAACACGAGAAAATTGAGTGTCAATTTTTCCCCACATGCCTCTTTTTGTACGCGCTCGACCAATGAGCATGCACCAAAAAATAATGACGTAACCTAAGATACATATTTATCTCTCTCTAACAACAGGAATTCCTTATGTGACATTTAATTTTCTTTCCTTTTTCGTACGTATATGTAGCTATCCAGCTACCGATAGTATTTACGCTGATTTTGAGTGCCGTGATGTTGATGCATGACGTGTCTATTTATAATACGTCATTGGCTTGATATATCTTTCTATGTTTAGTCACAAAATAAATTTCTGAGAACAAATAAGTCGATTCTTTGTCAGAGTGACACAATTTGGCATTTCTAAAAGGGGTTAAATATAATGAACACCATAAAATGCTTTGATACCCTCTTTTACCTAAAATATATACTTGACACCAGAAAAATAAAGTCTAAAATTACAATAGTACACACGGCTACACATCAAGCGATACAAATCCAGTTTACACTGACCTCTCACTGTAAGGAAATCCTATACAATGCGAAATCAGCTTATACTGGAAATGTATAGCTTGATCTGTAGCCGTGTGTACTAGCTATTTTGGTAACAACTGCACTTCAAATTGTATTCGAACACCAAATGTAGTAAATGATCACCAAATCTTATCGAGCAAATTAATGAGCTATTTCTGCCTAAGCACCCCCGTGGCACTCCGACACGGATAGGTTAGGTTCGAAGGGGATGACGGGGGCTAGAGTGAGCGAGCGAACGAAGCCCCCATCATTCCCTTCGTGTTAGGTTACTTTAAACCCTGCAGACAGAAATTGGAGCCCCGCACAGCGGGGCTCCGTCGACTCTACTTTGGAAACCCAAACAAGTGACAATTTGGTGTTCATTAACTACAACATTTATTACTTTTGGATTAACAATGATTTATTTGGAGTCGTTTTGCTTTAATAGGATAGCGAGATGTTAAAACTTTGGTTGTAATTTTATATTAAAATGCGGGTTTAATTTTGGTGATCATTTACTATTTTCGTCTGTTATATGTTACTATATCTGGTGGTAAGTTAAACATAAGCCTTTTTTAAAATCTAAATACGCGTTAATCCGAATATTGTGGATATATGTTGTCGATTCGAAACCCGTAATTAATTAATACGTTCTTTAATTTGAGGGACCCGAGTTTACCGTACCGACTGGACAAACATCAAATGTTTGACAGGTAGGAACAGTTTGTATGTGAAAATAAAATTGTTGTTTTTACTATTTTACTCGCAACTTTTCCATATTTTCTCACCATTTAATCTTTTCCTGGACTTCCACAAATATTTCAAAACCAAAACTAGCCAAATCGGTCCAGCCGTTCTCGAACACATTCACATTTTATTATGTTTACACTCATTTTATTATGTATCTGATAGATAACCTATTTTATTGACGTTTGACATTGAATAACTTTTTTTTTCAAAAGTGGGATCGTTGGGAACGTTTGACTTTTCTCCTGTAACAGCGGTTACGCACTACATCCGATCCGAATCCGTGAAAATGAGAATATAAAAAACTCGGACCGAATTCGGATATAGCTTTACGGACTGCATCCGATCCGAATTCGTGAAAATACGGATCTAGAGCCTAAAAATCTCGGACCCCGAATTCGGATATTGCTTCCGCACTAATCCGATCTCTGGTCGAAATCCAAGCAATTCAGGGGCCATCTTTGGCATTTGTCCGATTTGAATCCGAGGTAATGCGAAAGCGTTCATACAAACAGTACTACGGCTACTTCGGTCCGTCAATATTTCTTCCGAATTGGAGACTCACGGATGACGGAGAGATATCGGATGACGGGAGTCGGATTTAGTGCGTAAGCTATCATACAAATAGTTCTATGACTATTTCGGAACATATTATTTTCACGGATTCGGGTTGGATGCAGTGCGTAACCGCTCTGATTATGTATTCAAAGTTTGTACCAATTTCCAGCTCTATGCAAATTAATCCACATATACAGGGTGGAAACGTTAAGATATTTCAAAAATTAAATTATCAAAACTAGGGTTCATGGAGAGTAAAATAATACAAATAACTTACTACTACTAGTACTAAAATTTTGTCTTTCGCTCTCTCCATACATTTAGTATGAGATTTTCGTTCAAGTGATCATACTGATCATACATAAGTAATCTCCACAGAACAGATAAAGAGGTAATCTCTCTCTTCGTTACTGTTAATCCAATATGGCAGCGGAGTTAGCCTTACTCGACTTCGCTCTATTTTTGTCATCTATTTAATAAACCAGATTCCTGAGCACTACCTAAATCTATCCCGGGATTTCGAAAAGGAAACAGACAATTTTGTAGTTCTAGATTGCCCACGTAATGCGATAGCCTATTATTTTCATGTCCAATACTTAACACATAATAATATTGCAACCAATTTGTTTAGCTAATTAAAATAGTTCAATAACAATATTCCTTATTACATCGGACTAAATACCGTCATGACAAAATTCTGGCTATATAACTAAACACCTCTGCCTACGCTTTAAGGGAATAGGCAATAGGTATGTTTTTTATTAATTAAATATAAAATTCCATATGCATAATTTATTTTTTGAATTTGGAACTCTAACTTCTCCGTTGTTTTTTTTAGTAACACGTTACATTACGACTTTAGTTTAAAAAAATGTTGCACTCTTTGTAAGAAATAAAAAAAAATATCCATTGTTTTTATTCAGTTAATTTTAATTTTTGCAGCCATTTAGAATACGCTTCTCAGGTTTGGAACCCGCAGTATGAGACTTGTAAGTCCCGTATTGAAGGCGTCCAGAGGAAATTTCTACGTTATCTAGATTTTAGGGCACAGCAATACTCAGTTGACTACGAGCACCGCTGCAAACGGTACCACTTCCTTCCTCTGGAGGTGAGACGTCATATTGGAGACATGAGTCTTCTACTTGGTATCGCAAATGGCCACATTGACTGTCCTGAACTCGTTGCTAATTTTTCATTACGCAAGAATCTGATAGGATTACGTCAACGACCAATATTAAATGTACATTACGCATTGACTAATTATACGCGGAATGTTTTTTCAATAAGAAGTGCAGTTAGTTTTAACGGACTTCCTAGGGACCTTAATGTCAACTTGTTCTGCACCAGTGTGGCGACCTTAAGACGGCTTTTGGCACAATTATTTTTCAATGATAATTAACTATATATCTACTTATCTAATTATATTAACTTGTATGAGGGTACTTTCTTTTTATCTATGTGTGGAGGCTTGTAATTAGCTATTTGTTAATATTACATTCTTTATCTCATTTGTTTGTTAGTCTGTAAGCCTTCTGTAAAATAAAATAAATATAAGCATCTTGAAAATCTCATGAACAAAAATGTAATACTAAATGTATGGAAGTAGGTAAAATTTCTCAATAAATGGCGGTTATTTTTCCAAAAATATTTAAGTTATTTTAGTTACTAGGCGGTCTAGTTTTGATATTAGGCTTAAGTTTTGAAATATTTCCTAAATTGACGGAATAATCGCCTGTTGACACGTTTCCACCCTGTACATGCAGCTAACATGTTATTATAAAGAACTAGAGGTCGCCAGCGGCTTCGCCTGCATGGATTTCGTTTATCGCGTACTCCGCTATTTTCTCTACCATATTATGCATATCTATACATATAATAAAACAGTAAAAAAACTGTGTCTGTACATTGAACATTTAAAAAAAATTATTGAGGGGGGTTTAGAAACAGTAAAAGAGTACAAATCCAAAAAAAAAATCTGTCTGTGTGTCTGTTTGTTTGTACACGCTAATCTTCGGAACTACTGGACGGATTTCAATGTTTTTTTTGGTTGTATAGGTATTAAGTCTGGGCAACATATAGGCTATAATTTATCTTGGAAACTTGAACACCTGATGCGGAACCGCAACAGACCAGCTAAACTATAAGAGATACAAAAATGGCACTGTAGCAAAAATTGTTCCACGTAATGAGCATTTTCTGTTGAGAGAATAAATTTGAAGATCTGGAACACCTGATGTGGAACTCCAAGAGCCCAGCTACACTATAACATATATAGGAATGACGTCTTAGAAAGAGTTGTTCAACCTGATGAGCACTCTCTGTTGACGTATAAAAATTGAAGATCTGGAACACCTGTTGTGGAATTCCAAGCGCCCAGCTACACTGTAACATATATAGGAATGACGTTTTAGCAAAAGTTGTTCAATCTGATGAGCACTCTCTGTTGACTTATAAAAATCAGAGATCAGAAACATCTGATGTGGAAATAAAAGCTATCACTAATTTCACTGTATCATTATAAAATAACATAAGCTGGGAGTACCTCCACGCGGTGAAGGCGGTAACAGTTTAGGACTAATTTTCGATGACGATGGTATATCATTGAAAATTTGACTCTACTGGCCAAAACTCCCATTTATTTTTTTATTTTATCGAATAAATATGCCTTCGGGCTTATGTTATTTGAGTGTTTAATTTCCTTTTTCATTTATCTTCGTGACACGGTAGCCTACCCGATAACGTAGGGGAGCAGTCACTTAGATTTTAATTGATCAGGTATCTTCACAATAAAACTATAACCATGCCTAGAAAGAGGTCAAATCTTTCCCAATGTTCCAAAGGAGCTAAAAGATTGAGGATCATAAGATCCCAAGAATCTACCGAAGAGCGTCAGTAGAGACTTGATGCTGTTCGAGTACATCAGGCTGCAACTCGCTCCGTGGAAACCTCTTCGGATCGCGAAGCACGCCTGCGTTCTCAGCGTATTTACGCATCCACATCCAGGTC
Organism: Amphipyra tragopoginis; assembly: GCA_905220435.1. Lineage (NCBI taxonomy): Eukaryota > Metazoa > Arthropoda > Insecta > Lepidoptera > Noctuidae > Amphipyra > Amphipyra tragopoginis. The sequence goes on from HG992017.1 coordinate 6,336,292, forward strand.
TCTAGAGACCAGTGAAGAATATGATGCGCGACTGACCGCTGACCGTGAACGTCATGCATTGTCTCGCGAGTAGGAGACGTTCACGAAAAGAGAATTACGCTTGAGTTCTCAGCGTATATACACATCGACTTTTTTTTTTATTTATTTTATTTATTTCATATAAACATAAAACTATCATTACAGGTACTTATTACCTAATGCAATAGCCTATGTCCATAAATATTAAAAACTAAAACAAAAATTGTAACATGAACAATAAACTAACCTAAACAAATACACAATAAGCGACCCGTGTGAATTCGTTCAATGTACCTACACAAAAAGAGATCCATTCTATGAGCCATCGTGTTGAGCGCACGCAGCGCGCGCGTGAGCGGTGCGCGCTGCAGCAGGCATGTACGCGCACGCGGCACGGCCAGCAGCTCCGGCCGCCGCCGCCGCCGCCGCCCCACGTACTCGTCCGGGACGCACAGCTGGAGTACCTCCAACACGTTCGGATTATGGATTTTTCCGCGGATTAATTTAAATAGGTAGACGGTGAGAGCTACCTCCCTTCTTAATTCGAGCCTGTAATACCCCACCATACCCAGAACAAATAAAGTAGGGTACAGGAGCGGATAGCCTGGGTATACCCCATACTGCTTCAAATACACGAACATTACAAATTTGTTCTGGATACGTTCCAGCATCAGTTTGTACTTCTCCTCGTGTGGTGACCATATTACGGCATTGCACTCCAGGTGACTCTTCACGAGTGCCTCGTACAGTGCTTTCAAAGCTCCTATGTTCGTGAAGTTGTTTGCTTGGCGCAATATTAGTCCCAGATTCCGGTAAGCTTTCTTGCACACATCAGTGATATGCTGGCGAAACTGTAGATCAGCAGTGAAGCGTACACCTAAGTCCCGTATCTCTGTCACACGCTGTACCGGCGCCCCGTCCATAAGGTATTGGTAATGGCTCGGGGTTCGTGCGCGACTGAAAGACAGCACGGAACACTTAGTCACATTAAAAAAAGTCTATTTTTTAAGCTCCAGCTTACTATGCTATCTATATCTCGCTGTAGTGTGGCGTGGTCTGCGTTATGCTCAATTTTATGAACCAGTTTTAGGTCATCCGCGAAAAGTAAGGGCGTAGACTTGTTGGCTACCTTCGGTAAGTCGTTTATTGTCAAAATGAATAAAAGAGGCCCTAAATTACTCCCCTGACTCACCCCAGATCTTGTTGGGTAGGGATCCGAAAGATGTCCGCCACAGTCGACGTATTGACATCTGTCCCGAAAGTAACAGGCGAAGAATGTTAACGTATGTGGGGTGCACTTCTAGGTCTCTAGAGACAAGTGGGGAACGTGATGCGCAACTGACCGCTGATCATGAACGTCACGCATTGTCTCGCGAGTCGGAGACGTTCACAGAAAGAGAATTACGCTTGAGTTCTCAGCGTATATACACATCGACTTCGAGGTCTCTAGAGACAAGTGCGGAACGTGATGAGCGACTGACCGCTGATCGTGCAAGTCATGCATTGTCTCGCGAATCGGAGACGTTCACGGATAGAGAATTACGCTTGAGTTCCAAGCGTATCTACGCATCGACTTCTATCTAGGTCTCTAGAGACAAGTGGGGAACGTGATGCGCGACAGATTGCTGATGGTAAACGTCACGCAGGGTCTCGCGAGTTGGAGACATTGACGGATAGAGAATTGCGCTTGAGTTCCAAGCGTATCTACGCATCGAGTTCTAAGTCTCTAGAGACAAGTGGGGAACGTGATGCGCGACTGACCGCTGATCGTGAACGTCACGCATTGTCTCGCGAGTCGAAGACGTTCACGAATAGAGAATTGCGCTTGAGTTCTCAGCGTATCTACGCATCTGCTTCTAGGTCTCTAGAGACATCAGACGTTTCAGATCTTCGATTTTGACAACCCCGTTGTCGCTGGCATAAGCAACAGGATCCGCGTACGAAGTCGCGGGCAGAAGCTAGTATATATATAAAATTCAAAGTCCTGACTGACTGACTGAGCTATCAATGCACAGCCTAAGCAGCTTTTAAGACGTAGACATCCACTAAGAAGGAATTTTTCGAAATTCAACTCCTAAGGGGCTGAAATAGGGGATTTAAGTTTTTATGTAAGTCAGTCATTTTTGAAGTAAGAAGCATGAAATTAAACTAAGATTTCTGGTTACAAATAAATGTAAATGTGTTTGAGCGTTTTTGGAAATTCAACCCCTGAAGGGGTGAAATAAGTTTAGTGTTGAAAGTTTGTATGAGAAATCTGGTAATTTTGAAGTAAGAAGCATGGAATGAAAAATTTAAGCTTTTGATAAGAAATAAATATATACGTATTTGAGGGTTTTTGAAAATTCTATCTATAAGGGGTAAAATAGGGATGAAGGATTTTTGGAATTTAAAAGTATGAAATCAAATATTAGGGTTACTGGTTAGAAATAAATGTACACATGCTTGAGCGTTTTTGGAAATTCAACTCCTAAGGGGGTGAAATAAGTGTTAAAAGTATGTATAAGAAATCTGGTACTTTTGAAGTAATAATCATGGAGTAAAAAAAATTTAGGACTTTGATGGGAAATAAACATACATATGTTTGAGGGTTTTTGGATTTTTCCCCTAAGGGGTGAAATATTAAGGGATGCAAGATTTTTTAAATTGAAAAGCATGAGATCAAATAATAGGGTTTCAGGTTAGAAATAAATGTACACGTGTTTGAAAGTTTTTGTAAATTCAACCCCTAAGGGGGAGAAATAATAAGGGTTGAAAGTTTGTATGAAAAATCTGGTACTTTTGAAGTAAGAAGCATGGGGAGAAATTGACTGACTGGGCGACTGATCCATCAGCGCACTGCCTAAAATGCTGGGGTTAGAAACTTGAAATTTTGACAGTAGGGACCTCTAATAACGTAGGCATCCATTAGGGAAGGGTTTTTGTAAATTCCACCTCTAAACGGATGAAATGGGTAGTTAACGTTTATATGAAAATCCTTATTCCATGGGGTTATTGACTTGAAATTAGACACAAACACTCTTCAAAGTAAATAATAAAAATGGACTTTTTGGATTTTATAATTTCACTAAAAAGGGGCTTAATGAAGGTTCAAAATTTCACGCAAGCGAAGCTGCGGGCAGAAGCTAGTGTTATTATAAGGAACTAGAGGTCGCCAGCGGCTTCGCCCGCGTGGGTTTCGTTTATCGCGTATTCCGCGTTTTTCACAACCATATTATGCATGTATTATACATATAAACCTTCCTCTTGAATCACTCTATCTATTAAAAAAAACGCATCAAAATCCGTTGCATAGTTTTAAAGATACAGCATACATAGGGACAGACAGACAGCGGGAAGCGACTTTGTTTTTTAGTATGACGTAGTGATGACCACATTGGTTTTTTCCCTGTATATATTTTTCCTTTGTGGATACGTAGTCGACACTGTACATTGCATATTGAGCGCGCCTACTGAGCACAGCCCCTGATCGTCACCATGTCTTATAACAAAACACACGAAGTACTGACAGGAACAGAACTGCATATTCCTGTGTCCTTTATCATTCAGTTATTTGTGATTGTGTTAACTCTGGCATCGTTAATATACGGTGTGACATCGTGGTGCATAATAAAGAAGTTCCGCAATTTGAGAAACTACGCTTATCTTAATGCAATGCTGGCAAGTTTGTTACGTTTAACATTTTATTCTTACAATAATGTTATTTGTAATTTTATAAAGGTTTTAAGTGTTTACTGTGTTAAAACCGTAAGTGCATATTGTTATCATTATTGTATAACAGTGCAGAATTATTGGATTTTAGTCATATGTTGTTTGTTTTACGTTGATATTGTAAAAGTTTTTAATGGAGAAATACAAAGGAGGTATTTGAAGTGTAGTCTCTTTGCTTGGGGTGTGCCTGTGATAACAACCATAATTTATGTATTTGTAATTTCTCTATTTAAGAGTAATATTATAAGAAATATAATAATAATCGGATACGCAATCATACTTTTACCTTTATTTATAAACTTGATTCTTTATGTAAAAATTGTAATTTCTCTATTCTGTTGTAATAACGCGAGCGCGAGTACAGCTACTAACAAATGGCGTCGTTTCTACATAGCGACTTTGATATTTGTATTGAGTGACGTCATGGTAGTAACCTGTTTTATATGGGACCTATTTATGCCTCTAGTACCTGTCGTAGGACCAGTTTTACTTAACTTGCAAACGATAATAATCGATATATTCGTGCCCTTAGTCAAATGTAATCGGGAACTATGGCGGGATTATTTTGCAAATCGATTAAGAACCAATATCTCGTAATTGTAAGCTTTAGAACAGAAGCCTTTTTTGTTTTTGTAAGTAGTTCGTGTCACGTTTATTAAACTTAAGTATTTACATTGATAACAATAAATAAATGTGTATTTCTGGAAATACTGTTTTTTTTTTACCTGTGGGGTACTTTTACCGATGGGGTATTTTTACCTATGGGGTATTTTACTACTATTAAAAATGTACAAAAATTTAGTATTATTTTATAGAAAGAACAGGTTATGTGAAAAATCTGTTAAATCGATGGAACGATAGAGCAGACATGCTTTCGAAGTTTTTTCTGTGGGGACATTGTCTGTCCTTCTCACGAGAAACGGATATTGTACATAGTGATGTCAAGTCACTATGAAGTTTTTAAGTTATAATGTCATACGGTAGTAGTCTTGTCTCTCTCTTGTGAACAATTTTTAGTCGTTTATAACTTGGGCATTGAATTAAATATTTCATTGGTTTTTTCCTTGTTGCTTATTATTTTTTTAATAGTTTCGAGATTTCTAATAAAGAAATAATAGTTAAATACCCCATTGCAGCGTCCCTGATACTACTTTTTTTTACATCTACTTTTGTACATCATTATAATTTTATATTTTTTTTACATCATTGTTGGCTACAATTATATTGTTTAATGTAATATTTAATAAGGTATTTGACTGAAAAAATCTAATTAGTCCGTCAGTAAGATTATCAAAAAATATTTGACCCGTATTTTTTCTTTTGTTACGTAAACCAAAATTGACGAAGATAAGACACTTTTAAAATTGGCAAAACGTCACAAGTAAGTACAATTGTTACTTGCTTCTTACGTCACAAGCCCCCACTCTCGAGTTTAGATGCGTTTTATCTTTCCAAATATTCATAGATTTAACAAAAGAAAAAATACGTGTCCATTATTTTTCAAAACTCTAACTGGCGGACTAATCAGATTTGCAATTTATTGATGCTGTCAACATGCCTATTATGTAATCGTCATTAATACCATCTTTTACATATTAAACATACAGTAGGTACGGCATTCTGACCTTGAACGTGTTTATGTATGGTTGTCCACCACTTGCAGCTTGTTTTGAACGAACGCAGTGGCGTAGCGTAGGTTTTAGCCGCCCGGGGCGGAAGAAAATTTCGCCGTCCGCTTATTTAGGTATTTCAATTTAAAAGACTAAAATGTACAGTAATTCTAAAGAACTTTTCGGTAAGAACAATCATCATTATTGTGTACAGGTTACAAATAAAATATATAAATCGTAGATTCAATATATGATATGAAATGGTTCAAACTTTTACCAGATATTATTATTTTTCTTTATTCATTTAATAAACATATAAATTACATTTTTGAATATTTCTATACATATAAAAACATTTCAAAATATAAAAAGTAGTAGCCCACCGGCATCGGGAACAGGGTCCAAGCTACCGGTGGTCAGGGCCTCAGAAAGTGGAACTTCTTAAAAATACGCGCCGTGTCCAGAAGTACCTACCGCTTTCTGTACCAGGCCCTTGATCTAGCTGCCCAACGAAAGCCTCTTTAGATTTTGGTCGAGGCTCTTGACTATTAAACAAGATGTTATTATTATTTATTGTGAAATTTTGCCGCCCCCTAAAAGTGCCGCACGGGGCGGGCCGCCCCTGACGCCCCCACTACGCTACGCCACTGAACGAACGTCAGAAACTTATGACACAAGCAAGTATCAGCGAACTTTAAAAAAAATACGAGGTGTTTCATTACATACGTAAACCGGGGCTACATTGACATGTTTGAGGAGGTTTTTCTAGATTACACGACAAAATACTATCGTAATTCAAGGTTATTCTACCTCATCAGAACAAGTGAAGTCTTCGCTTTGAGACGCGTGTGAAAACAGAAGTCCCAGACTCTCCATTGATTTTATATATATTTCTAAAAACGGTGTCAATGTTAGCCGAAATGTGGGGCTACTTTTACACACCATTAGATTTGCTTGAAATTCAATGTTAATTGCATAGCAGTTTACTTCGACACCTTTAAAACAAAAAAATTATAAATTTCGCCTAGTTTTTCATTAATAATAGACATATTTAGACAGAAATCACATAAAATCAGTCATTTTTAAGAAACTAATCAACACAAGTAAAATTGAACATATTAAAATTCTCAAAATTTTAGTCTGAATCTTCACAACGTTGACATTCATATTATGACTTTTTTTTGGACCCTTAATTACATCGACCACAAACCCATTTGTGGCAAGTCACGCAGCAGACAATCTCTCTTTAGTGTGTAGTGCTGATAGTCGCATTTGCAAATGGTGCACAGGTTTCCATCGTCTTCATCTCTTGTCTTCCCTTGTTTCAATGCCATCAGAGGCAAGTCGTCTTTGTATGAAGAAGAGTAGAAGTTTTTAGGTTTGCGCATCAACCTTTTATTTGGATGTGGTTCTGGTGTTATCGCCAACCCAGATGTTGAAGGATGATTAGAGTCAAGATCATGTATACAGGTATCACGCTACTTTTGAAAAAAGTGCGCCAAACGGCTAGAATAGCCTAATGTCAAAGAAGCCCCAAAAGCTCTCAATGTTACCCACAAAGTCAAAGAAGCACCGGTTTACCGGTAATAATCACAATGATGCGCAAGCGAACCAGTTTCGATGACGCTGCAGTCGGACTTTCTGTTCTGCCTTTTTTTTATCGTCGGAGAATCCTCATGGATACCCTTCGCCCCGAGAAGGCGAAGGGTCATGCCGGACTCTTACCGGCTAAAAACCCACGGTGTTCCTACTCCTGACCCTTGGCCAGGGTCACGGGATTCGCAGCTGCATGCACCGCAACCCCGGCAGGCCTCGGTCCGCCAGCCCCTGGCAGACCTCTCCTTCTGTGGGGCCTTGCCCCACGTCCTCCTGAGAGGCGCGCACGGAACACATGCGCGCCGCCTTCTCTATCTGTTCTGCCTAACCTTTTCCCAACTATGCTGTGGTTAGCTTCCAGTCTAACCAGATGCAACTGAATACCAGTATTTTTCACGGAGCGACAGCCGCCAGACCTCCGCAACTCAGTTACTGTGCAATACTGATATCCTAAGGTTAGACCGGTTGTCAGACTTCCGAGCTGCTGACTACCTTTAACGACTGTCATAGGTATTCGCGTGACACCCAGAACCGACGGCTTAACGTGCTCTCGGAGACACGGAGGGGTCTCGATGTGTAACTAATGGTCACCCATCCATAGACTGACCGTAGCAAACGCAGCTTAACCTTGAAAATCATATGATCGGCCCGGTTTGTAATAAGCAGTGATCGGAAAAGGGTGAGCTAATTTACCTAAACTTCAAAGAACAAAGACAAAAAGCTAATTTACCTAAACTTCAAAGAACAAAGACAAAAGACTTCTTTACGACTCCATTTTTTTTCGGTAAATTGTCTCGGGTTTCGAGACATCACTAAAGTACATTTAATATTAATGTTGTTAGTACAGAAAACAATTGAATTCGTTTCCTGTTTTTGTTTCCCAAAATTGACACAAAAACAGTAGACACGTTTTTTATTGTTTTCAAAAAAGAGATTTACTATTGTTTTTAAAAAAGGAGATTGTCTTTTATTTTTTGAAAACAATATAAAACATGTCTACTGGTTTTGTGACAATTGTTTTTCCCGAAAAAAAAAAACGTTGTCGTAAGGAAGTCTCCAGTTTTTGTCTCTGTTCTTTAAAGTTTAGGTAAATTAGCTCACCTTTTTCCGATCACTGGCAATAAGATACAAGTATACATCTTAATAATGAGCGGCTACGTCATTGGCGACGTTGGCTCTGGCATTTGCATTTGCGGTCAGTAAACTTTTCCTTCCTGTTGACGTAGACATATGGACAGCTGCGTGAGATAGACTGAGTACCTACACTTTACTTACGAAGTTGGTACTTTTATAGCTTCAAATACACTAAGCAAGTTAAATTGCTTTAGTTATTGCAGCGAGTGCTTGCTTAATTCGTAAAACTTACAACACTGATTTTCAAAACAACCCTAAAGGAGAATTTCCAAAAAGGTATGGAAGCTGGTCTAAGAACCAATCAAGTCAAAGTCAACGTTTTTTATTTCAAATAGACCAGAAGCCCAATTCTCGTAATTAATTTGATGTAAGACTGAAGGTTGACCGAACTGAGATTAAATTATGAATTGAATAAAAAATTGTATTCTGGTACACTTAAAGTTCAGTCCGGTTTCAGTATCATCTCAGTCTATCTCGATATAATGTCAATTCAGTCAACTTAAAATCTATCACCGATAGCATACCGATATCAACAGTCATAGACTAAAATTCTAGAAATAAATGAGAATTCCAACTTGTCTAAATGGCTCAGTATATAATGTAACCAGAATACCCTTTTGGGTTCAGTCAACTTTCAATCTCATTTCAACTATAATCTCATGTTTGATGTTGTTTGTTAACGAACAAGAATATGATTTGTTATATTTATGAGATTGAGACTAGACTGAGACTGGATCGAAACTTTATTTTGAACATTTTTAATTACGAGAATTGGCCTTCAGATTTCAGGCACTAAAAGTGCGTCAAACGTCAAAACTAAGTGCACGGTTCCAAAAGGTAGATTCTATGGAAAAGAACCTGCAAGAAACTACATAAATATTTTTAAAAAATCTCCAAACTACTTCTGAAAAAAAACCTACATTGTTAATATTATGCCACTATGTCATTAAGGTTCAAAAGCTTTTAATATCTTTAAAAAAATTGCTACATTGTTCTATTACGATGAAGTGCTATCATCCACCATCTCCTCTGACGACAACGTCTCTTTTGAATTCTGTTTTTTTTTTAACTTTTAAATAATTGATTAAACTCATAAGGCAGAGCGCCGAAGCTGCGACAATTTCCACGTTATCCATTGCTCAGAGTCGAATTAAAAATACATATGAAGCGGCAATGTGAACACACGTTTCCGTTGACGTTGCCACAGCAATATTTAGGGAAATATGTACGGCAGGACAAGCGGCAACGGAAAGGGCTGAATGTAAACGCGGTAAATGGTTTCAAATTATAGGTATCTGTGTATATTTGTATAATAGGTTGGGGAAAAAGTTTTTTCGCATTTTTTAAGAAAATTCAAAACATTTTTTGATAGAGTTTATTTACATTTAACTAAAGTATGTAGGTACCATTTTGTTCGATAACTTTTTGCCATCTTGTAGGTAGGGACATGATCCCATTGCTATAGAAATTTTGGGACTTCTGATCAAAACACCGCGACAAGTGATTTTGGCAGTCCTCTCGTGATGTTAACCTGACACTGCCTAAAGCATTCTGAAGAGACCGAAACAGGTGGAAATCTGAAGGTGCAAGGTCAGGACTATACGGCGGATGCATTAACACCTCCCAGCCAAACTCTCTTAATTTTTGCTGAGTGGCTAAAGATGTGTGAGGTCTAGCGTTATCATGATGAAAAACCACACCCCTTCTGTTGATTAATTCCGGCCGCTTTCTCTCAACTTCTTGCTTTAATCTCATCAGTTGTTCGCAATAGAGTTTAGAATGGATGGTCCTGCCTGGTGGTAACAGCTCATAATGAATAATGCCCTTCCAATACCACCACACACACAGCATCACCTTGTTGCGTGTTAACCTGGGTTTCGCCACAGTCTGTGAAGCCTGACCGGCCTTGACCACGACCTTGTTCGCACGTTCTTGTCGTACGTGATCCACCTTTCATCACCAGTTATCAGCTTCTTCAAAAATGGTTCGGTTTCATTACGTCGTAATAAAGAATCACAAATGAGTACACGGTTCATTAGGTTTCTTTCAGTGAGCTCGTGAGGTACCCAAACATCGAGCTTTTTTCTGTACCCAGTTTTTTTCAAATGAGCCAAAACTGTTTTGTGGTCAATTCCCAGTTCTTCAGCTACGTCGTAACTACTGATATGCCGATCTTGCTCCACTTTTTCAAAAATGGTATCCATTTTATCCGTAATAGGGCGACCAGAGCGACGTGCATCTTTGACATCAAAATTTCCGGATTGAAAACGCTTAAACCAAATTTGTGCTACTCTCACAGACACTGCACTAGGTCCATAAACATCGCAAATCTTTTTCGCGGCTTGCATTGCATTTTTACCTTTTTTGTAGTGAAATTTTAAAATGTATCGAATTTCTTCATTAGATTCACTCATCTGACGGTACGAAAAACAAATGAAAATCACACATTTTCCTAATTTGAATTTGGAATTATGTTCTTTAAAATTTAATCTTTCAATGATACCAAAACCATATAGATACGAATAGTATAGCCAAAGAAATTTTATTACAAGTTCATACATACTAAAATGCGAAAAGACTTTTTCCCCAACCTAATATGTTACCGGCAATGTGTATAATGCAAGTATTCCATACAATGCCTAGGCAATGTATAGAATGCCTGGGGCCTCCGGCAATGTATAAAATATTATGAATATTATTGTCCATTACATACTTTGCCTAGGTAATGTATACATTTCCTAGGGATTGTATAGAATACCTACTGGTCCACCGGCAGTGTGTGTAGTAAATAGATTTGGTCATTCATTTGGGGTACCCCGACACGGATAGGTTAGGTTCGAAGGGGATGACGTCATCCCCTTCGTGTTAGGTTACTTTAAACCCTGCAGACAGAAATAGGAGCCCCGGGCAGCGGGGCTCCGTCGACTCTCCTTTGGAAACCCAAACAACCTTCCAAACATCCCCTTAAGTTTTTCATTTGTTTTTATTGTGCCTCGCGTGGAGTTTACTGCCTGCTCGCACGTCTTCCCCTTCGCCGCTCTCGTCTTTTTCACACATTACCGGCTGCGCATTCGGTATTGTATAGAATGACTAGGCAAAGTATAAAATAAATAATATTTCATACATTACCCGAACGTTTTAGGCATTCTATACATTGCCTAGGCATTGTATAGAATACCGGATTACACAGATTGCCGGTAACATATATAAGGTCCAAACAAAATAGGTGGACAAACTTTTACAGATCACAGTACTCATGAATATGAACAACTTTTACTATGGGTCCAATTCCGAAATATAAAAAAAAAATCAGCTGTTCCATACAAAAGTGTAATACCTACACGATCAAAATGTATGGAACAGCTGATATTTTGGGAAATAGGATCGATTGGCATCATAAAAAAGTTTTGTGATCATATCTACGTTAGCTCTCTCTTTCTTACTTTTAATTTAATCCAATATGGTGGTGGTGTTAGCGTTACTCGACTTCACTCTATGTTAGTCATCTGTGTAATAAACCTTCACATCACCAGATTCTTGAGCGTTACCTAAATCTATCCCGGGATTTCGAACAGGAAACAGACAATTTTATAGTTCTAGTTTGCCTACGTAATGCGATAGCCCATTATTTTCATGTCTAATAAATAATAATAATATTGCAACCAATTTACGTAACTAATAGAAATACTAATAGTTCTATGACAATTTTCCTTATTACATGGACCTAAATACCGTCATGCATGACGAACGTGTGGCTGTATAACAGAACACCTCTGCTTACGCCTTAAGAGAATGGGCTTTAGGTGTATTTTTTATTAATTTAATAAAAAATCCATAAGAACAACTATATGTTTTTGAATTTGGAACTCAAACGTTATACCACAGTCTACCTATATCTTACTCCTTACAGTCGGTCAACGTAGAACATTATCGCAGAGCAATCGTGCGAGGGGTTGCGGGGTGAAGGAGCGGAGGTTATGTCCCGAGTAGCCATACTGTATACTTGGGACATAACCTCCGCCCCTACATAATTTTGACATTTCATAGGACCTGTCAAATGTATGGGCGTTTACCCCACTGTATGTAGTAAGTAGGCACACTGTGGTAATACCATAGTTTTTTTTTAGAAAAAAATGTTTTGAGCCAGTTCGAATGATTAACATTTTAAATAAAAAATGTTGCAGACTTTGTCAATAGGTACAAGAAAGAAATATTATCCATTGTTTTTATTGAGTTATTAATCCTGCCATTCAGTAACTAATTTAGGTCAAAAATAAAATGCAAAAGAATGATAAGCGTCTTGAATGTCTCATGAACAAAAATGTCATACAAAATGTAAAAAATTGGTAAAATCAAAATTCTTGATAATGGCGGTTATTTTTCCAAAAAATATTTAAGGTATTTTAGTTACTATGCGATCTAGTTTAGATTTTGAAATATTTCCTAAATTGACGCAATAATCGCCTGTTGACACTTAACGTTTCCACCCTGTACATACAACTAACATGTTATATAAAGAATTACATTGGTTTTATCCTTGTATAATATATTTTCCCTTTGCGGATGCTAGTCGACACTGTACAGTGCATACTCAGCGCGCCTACTGAGCACAGCCCCTGATCGTCACCATGTCTTATAACAAAACACACGAAGTACTGACAGGAACAGAACTGCATATTCCTGTGTCCTTTATCATTCAGTTATTTGTGATTGTGTTAACTCTGGCATCGTTAATATACGGTGTGACATCGTGGTGCATAATAAAGAAGTTCCGCAATTTGAGAAATTACGCTTATCTTAATGCAATGCTGGCAAGTTTGTTACGTTTAACATTTTATTCTTACAATAATGTTATTTGTAATTTTATAAAGGTTTTAAGTGTTTACTGTGTTAAAACCGTAAGTGCATATTGTTATCATTATTGTATAACAGTGCAGAATTATTGGATTTTAGTCATATGTTGTTTGTTTTACGTTGATATTGTAAAAGTTTTTAATGGAGAAATACAAAGGAGGTATTTGAAGTGTAGTCTCTTTGCTTGGGGTGTGCCTGTGATAACAACCATGATTTATGTATATGTAATTTCTCTATTTAAGAGTAATATTATAAGAAATATAATAATAATCGGATACGCAATCATACTTTTACCTTTATTTATAAACTTGATTCTTTATGTAAAAATTGTAATTTCTCTATTCTGTTGTAATAACGCGAGCGCGAGTACAGCTACTAACAAATGGCGTCGTTTCTACATAGCGACTTTGATATTTGTGTTGAGTGACGTCATGGTAGTAACCTGTTTTATATGGGACCTATTTATGCCTCTAGTACCTATCGTAGGACCAGTTTTACTTAACTTGCAAACGATAATAATCGATATATTCGTGCCCTTAGTTAAATGTAATCGGGAATTATGGCGGGATTATTTTGCAAATCGATTAAGAACCAATATCTCCTAATTGTGAGCATCAGAACAGAAGCCTTTTTTTGTTTTTGTAAGTAGTTCGTGTCAGATTTATTAAACCTAAGTATTTACATTGATAACAATAAATAAATGTGTATTTCTGGAAATACTGTTTTTTTTACCTGTGGGGTACTTCTACCGATGGGGTATTTTTTTATCGTTGGGGTATTTTTTCGGTGGCTATTTTTTCTATGAGATATTTTTACCGATGGGGTATTTTTACCTATGGGGTATTTTACTACTATTAAAAATATACAACAATTTAGCATTATTTTATGGAAAGAACAGGGTATGTGAAAAATCTGTTAAATCGATGGAACGATAGAGCAGACATGCTTTCGAAGTTTTTGCTGTAGGGACATTTTCTGTCCTTCTCACGAGAAACGGATATTGTACATAGTGATGTCAAGTCACTATGAAGTTTTTAAGTTATAATGTCATACGGTAGTAGTCTTGTCTCTCTCTTGTGAACAATTTTTAGTCGTTTATAACTTGGGCCTTGAATTAAATATTTCATTGGTTTTTTCCTTGTTGCTTATTATTTTTTGGCATGTATTTAACGCGGCGACAAACTAATCTGATTTAGGGTTTTAAAAATAATTAAAATGGGTAGCAAAAATAATAGGTTGGCAGCTACAGTGAAGGAGCTTAAGTCGACGGAGCCCCGCTGTGTGGGGCTCCTATTTCTGTCTGCAGGGTTTAAAGTAACCTAACACGAAGGGGATGACGGGGGCTTCGTTCGCTCGCTTCGCTCGCTCACTCTAGCCCCCGTCATCCCCTTCGAACCTAACCTATACATGTCGGGATTCCCCTTAACCACCCTGCTAACATTATTAGTCGCCAAGTCATTATTTATAGCTCCTCGCCTCATTTTATTAGTTGCAAACACTTAGTCGCCTTTTAAGTTATTAGTCACCTGGAAAATAATAAGCCTTATTTTTTTAATAGTTTCGAGATTTCTAATAAAAAAATAATAGTTAAATACCCCATTGCAGCGTCCCTGATACTACTTTTTTACATCATTATATTTTTTTTATTTATTTTTATATCTATAATAATTTTTTATTACAAATTTTTTTTACATCATTGTTGGCTATAATTATACTGTAATAATGTAATATTTAATAGGGTATTTGACTGAAAAAATCTAATTAGTCCGTCAGTTAGATTATCAAAAAATATTTGACCCGTATTTTTTCTTTTGTTACGTTGTAGTATCACCTTCATGGTCATTCACCTACCTACTTGCTATTTATATTTTATACTTTTTTATTGATGAGAGATGGGATTCTAATTTAGACTTGGCTTTTGAGGATTGTTTTTTGGACACCATGGGGATTTCTTTTGATACGATTGTCTGTTTTATTTTATATAGAGAAATGTTAGAAACTGAAATATGGAATATTTCTATAGCAGAACAGTTTTTGATAGTTTACTGAAATGAAGCGTATCAAGTTAAATAAAAAGCATTTGTGCAATTTCTACGTGTTTCTCTTGGTGTTATTAACAGCTGTGGCGTGTTATCCAACTGGAAAGCCAGATAAAGAAGCTGCGCCCCGGTGTTAACCCCTTCTCCCTTCTTTTCACTTCGTCTCCTGCCCTACCTACACTTGCAGGATCGGCGGTCGGACCGGCTGATCTCTGCCGGCATGACTGGGTGCTGCAGCCGGTCTGTTTGCTGCCGCCGGTTTCCATCAGATGGCTGTGTGGGCCGTCGACGAACGCTGTGAATACAAGAAGGAACTCGCTGACTACTGCAAGGGACGTAAAGCTATGCTGACTCTTACTCGTATAAGCACTTTATTATTGTTGTTATGTATTAGGTATTGAATGCTCTACACATTCTTTACAACTGGTGTAGCAGACGTGCTCAGCAGATCCTAGGGCCGTCTGTTACATTACAACGTAAACCAAAATTGACGAAGATAAGACACTTTTAAAATTGGCAAAACTTCACAAGCAAGTACAATTGTTACTTGCTTCTTACGTCACAAGCCCCCACTGTCGAGTTTAGATGCGTTTTATCTTTCCAAATATTCATAGATTTAACAAAAGAAAAAAAACGTGTCCATAATTTTTCAAAACTCTAACTGGCGGACTAATCAGATTTGCAATTTATTGATTCTATCAACATGACTATTAGGTAATCGTCATTAATACCATCTTTTACATATTAAACATACAGTAGGTACGGCATTCTGACCTTGAACGTGTTTATTTATGGTTGTCCACCACTTGCAGCTTGTTTTGAACGAACGTCAGAAACTTATGACACAAGCAAGTGCCAGCGAACTTTAAAAAAATATACGAGGTGTTTCATTACATACGTAAACCGGGGCTACATTGACATGTTCATGGAAGTTTTTCTAGATTACACGACAAAATACTATCGTAATTCAAGGTTTATTCTACCGCATCAGTACAAGTGAAGTCTTGGCTTTGAGATGCGTGTGAATGAATGAATGAATCTTTATTTGCGATAAGTATTCGTACAATTCGATCTTAATTAAATACTTAGATCCAAAACACTTAGTCATAGTGGTGACATGCAAATATTAAGTAGTACATAATTATTAACAGATCATTATATATTTTATAAAATAAGACTACATGCATTACTACATTATAAGTAGACGTTAACAAATTTAATATAATAGAGTATTCAACAAAATCAATTATATTTAATACACAAAAAGTCATTTACCGAATAAAAGTTTTTTTCACTCAACCAAGCTTTCAATTTCTTAACAAATCTCTGGAAGGGTAGGTCCTTAATATCGCTAGGTAGAGCATTAAATACACGTCCACACATTACAAAGCTACTTTTGTTAAATAACGTTGTCTTAGGAATTTTTGGCAACACAATTCTGTTACGATTCCTGATACTCCTCGGATATGTCTCAATAAATTTTGTGAACAATTCTGGATGTTCTTTGACAAATTTAGCAGATTCCAAAATGTACAAACAAATGTGAAAACAGAAGTCCCAGACTCTCCATTGATATTATATATTATACTACTCAAAACAAAATAAGAGCCACTCGTTATTTTCACATTTCAGTGTAATTTAATGAATGTTAAGTAATTAATAAGTTACAAAATATTGATGTTACAAACTCTTCGATATTTAAACACTTTCATTTTGTATATGAGACCAAAACGCTGGCCACTATTTAAAAAAAAATGAAATTGAAAATTTCTTGTTATTTTGTTTCGATTTTTCTTTAAGTTTCTTTTCGATTATGTTTATGGTAATCTGAAATAATCGTTTAACTTTGTTTAGTTAATTTTTTTAAGTAACATCTTATGTTAATATGCCACAAGCACGAAGACATATGGACGCAATTACTGCAACCAGAGCCGTTACAATGATCCAAGAAGGAAATTCGCAGCGGTCTGTGGCTTTGCATCTGGGTTTTTCTCGGAAAGCTATCCAAAATGCTTGGAATTGCTTCCAAGAGACTGGTAGTGTTGCAAGAAGACCTGGTTCGGGTAGAGTTCGCATTACAACTGTTCACGAGGATCCGTACATCCGGTTAAGTGCCCGCCGAGAACGCACAGTGACGGCTCGTAAGTTACAAAATTGCCTACGGTTGACAACGGGTACTCGCGTCAGTGACCAAACGATCCGTAACCGATTGCACGAAGACCAGCAAACTTCAAAACGTCGAGTTGTTCGAATTCCTTTGTCCAGGGCTCAGCTACATTGTTTTAAGTTTACGTAAATTGAACAATGCGTTAATTTTATATTTTTCATGATATACCTTAAATACCTAGTGGCTCTTATTTTGTTTTGAGTAGTATATTTCTAAAAACGGTGTCAATGTTACCCGGAATGTGGGGCTACTTTTACACACCATTAGATTTGCTTGAAAGTCAATGTTAATTGTATAGCAGTTTACTTCGACACCTTTAAAATAAAAAATATATAAATTTCGCCTAGTTTTTCATTAATAATAGACATATTTAGACAGAAATCACATAAAATCAGTCATGACGTTAACAATAACTAAACATTTTTAAGAAACTAATCAACACAATTAAAATTAAACATATTAAAATTCTCAAAATTTTAGTCTGAATCTTCACAACGTTGACATTCCTATGACTTTTTTTGGACCCTTTATTACATCGACCACAAACCCATTTGTGGCAAGTCACGCAGCAGACAATCTCTCTTTAGTGTGTAGTGCTGATAGTCATATTTGCAAATGGTGCACAGGTTTCCATCATCTTCATCTCTTGTCTTCCCTTGTTTCAATGCCATCAGAGGCAAGTCGCCTTCGTATGAAGAAGAGTAGAAGTCTTTAGGTTTGCGCATCAACCTTTTATTTGGACGTGGTTCTGGTGTTTTCACCAACCCAGATGTTGAAGGATGATTAGAGTCAAGATCATGTGCCTAGAGTAAGGAATTATTTTGGCGACCGAACGCTTGATAAAAGAATTCCATAT
The DNA here is from genome assembly GCA_905220435.1 of Amphipyra tragopoginis. Taxonomy (NCBI): domain Eukaryota; kingdom Metazoa; phylum Arthropoda; class Insecta; order Lepidoptera; family Noctuidae; genus Amphipyra; species Amphipyra tragopoginis. The sequence continues at coordinate 6,354,274 of HG992017.1, forward strand.
CTTCTCAACCAATTACCGGCTGATGTAAGAAGCCAAAAAATAAAAAGTAAATTTGCCAAATCACTAAAGCAGTTCTTTCTCGGGAATTTGTAGACCCATACTTAGGTGGTTCTCAGGTTTCTGAGACAGAAAAGACCAATTGGTAAAAATATTATTAGTTATTAATATGTAATTATTATAAGTCCGTACTACTAAATTTTTATGTTGTTAAATTTGTTTGTTCAGTTCCCGCAGACAAACCGTGCAAACGGTTTTGTGGGGCTTAGTATAAGTAAGCTTGTATATAAAACTTTCTTTTTAATTAAAAAAAAAAAAAAAAAAAATGTATACAGGTATCACGCGACTTTTGAAAAAAGTGCGCCAAACGCCTAGAATAGCCTAATGTTAAAGTAGCCCCAAAAGCTCTCAATGTTACCCACAAAGTCAAAGAAGCACCGGTTTACCGGCAATAATCACAAAGATGCGCAAGCGCAACCAGTTTCGATGACGCTGCAGTCGGACTTTCTGTTCTGCCTAACCTTTTCCCAACTATGCTGTGGTTAGCTTCCAGTCTAACAGATGCTGCTGAATACCAGTATTTTTCACGGAGCGACTGCCATCAGACCTCCACAACCCTTGTGCAATACTGATATCCTAAGGTTAGACCGGTTGTCAGACTTCCGAGCTGCTGACTACCTTTAACGACTGTCATAGGTATTCGCGTGACACCCAGGACCGACGGCTTAACGTGCTCTCGGAGACACGGAGGGGTCTCGATGTGTAACGAATGGTCACCCATCCATAGACTGACCGTAGCAAGCGCAGCTTAACCTTGAAAATCATATGATCGGCGCGGTTTGTAATAAGCAGTGATCGGAAAAGGGTGAGCTAATTTACCTAAACTTCAAAGAACAAAGACAAAAAGCTAATTTACCTAAACTTCAAAGAACAAAGACTTCCTTACGACTGCATTTTTTTTCGGTAAAATTGTCTCCGGTTTCGAGACATCTAACTACACTAAAGTACATTTAATATTAATGTTGTTAATACAGAAAACAATTGAATTCGTTTCCTGTTTTTGTTTCCCAAAATTGACACAAAAACAGTAGACACGTTTTTTATTGTTTTCAAAAAAGAGATTTATTATTGTTTTTAAAAAAGGAGATTGTCTTTTATTTTTTGAAAACAATATAAAACATGTCTACTGGTTTTGTGACAATTGTTTTTCCCGAAAAAAAAAAACGTTGTCGTAAGGAAGTCTCCAGTTTTTGTCTCTGTTCTTTAGAGTTTAGGTAAATTAGCTCATTTTTTTCCGATCACTGGTAATAAGATACAGATACAAGTATACATCCTAATAATGAGCGGCTACGTCATAGGCGACGTTGGCTCTGGCATTTGCATTTGCGGTCAGTAAACTTTTCCTTCCTGTTGACGTAGACATATGGACAGCTGCGTGAGATAGACTGAGTACCTACACTTTACTTACGAAGTTGGTACTTTTAAAGCTTCAAATACACTAAGCAAGTTAAATTGCTTTAGTTATTGCAGCGAGTGCTTGCTTAATTCGTAAAACTTACAACACTAATTTTCAAAACAACCCTAAAGGAGAATTTCTAAAAATTTATGGAAGCTGGTCTAAGAACCAATAAAGTGAAAGTCAACTTTTTTTTTTCTAATAGACCAGTATTCAGACACTTTTAAAACGTCAAAACTAAGTGCACGGTTCCAAAATTTTATTTATTTATTTTATTTTATTTTTATTGGTTTACCAACAATTGTTTACGCTCGTTATGGACATAAGAAACAAGCAAAAAAGATAAACAACAGTGTACAATCACTTACAGGTAAACTCAGCATGCAAAACAAACTTTCTAACGAACGAACAAAAGGTAGGTTCTATGGAGAAGAGCCAGCAGGAAACTACATAAATATTCTTTTTAAAACAGCTAGATAGATATACTTTATTGTACACTAAAAGAAATAAAACAGATATAAAAAAATAATAGATCATGATGAGATGTTCCCTAGATTTATGCTCTCATTACTCGTCAAAATGTAGGGAACAGCAGAATTTTTTTTCGCGATTTCCGGTTTTGTTGCATAGTAAAAGTTGTTCATAGCGATGAGTACAATCTCCCATTTCGGTTTGTCGACTGTTTACAATTTCAGCCTGTATATAAAAATGAATCCCTATTTCCCTTTGTCACGGCATCACGTATGAGCGGCTGGACCGATTTCGCAAAAATTTTTTTTGTTGTTTTCTTAATTGTCAGGAGAAGGTTCTTATGAAAGAAAATTTTGATAATTAAAAAAAACTAAATGATCTCATTATGTCCATAATCTTCATTTGTTTACCGCATGCATGAAAATGGTTTTAACTTTTTGTTACTATTTTGATTTTGTTTCTGAAGGTAGGTAGTAGGTAGGTAGTAAGTACGAAAAAGTGCATTGCAACGCATTCCGGGTACAGCTAGTTAGAAATATTATTTCTTACTTGTAGACAGAGTGAGTCAATCTGCTTTGTGATCCGTGCATTGAGTGCGTCATGTCTGATAACGACACCACCTCACGTGACTCCATTGTGAGTTATCAGGACCCAGTATCGACAGTGACTCTCTTCTTGACCATACACTACTCTGTACTTGTGCTGACTCTGGCTGCGTTTATATATGGAGTGACGTCATGGTGCATACTGAGGAAGTTTCGCAATTTCAACAACTATGTGTATATCAACGGAATTCTAGCAAACATCGTCGGATTTATAGTGTTTTCTATTGGCTACCACATCACTGAGAGTCAGATAATCAAGGACTCAACTACTCATCAATGGTTTCATGTTATATCTGTGTATATTTTTATATAAGGTCCATCTATTCATACACGAAATATTTTAAGGGATACATCATACATTTAAGGGGCGGTAAAGAAACCAAAGAAAAGTGTTTTTTTATAATTTAATTTTTTTACGTAATTATTATAATTGTAATAATGCTTGAGAAATTTTGCATAAATTTGAAAAAATTAATCCCGCTTTATTGACAATAAATACTACATAGAAACTACCGTAATGAATGTTAAAACAACTAAAATACATACCTACGTTAAACTAATTTACCGATTTACCAGAAGAGCTCAAAACTTTAAAATGGTCGCCCTGAAAAATTGCAATTTTAGACATGTCATATTTACGCCAGCCACGGAATAAACGTGCGGTGCACCGTACACGGCGCCGTAGGCGGCGCCGTTTCACGGCGGACGGCGCCGCACCGTAGACATGGGGCCACGGCCTTACAGTCCAATTGATCGGATGTTGTTGCAAAGCGATAGTTTAATAACCAACCATCTACGCAAGTATTTATTACGTAAAATTGAAACTGGTTCATTCCCAGTTGCTCCAAAGTAGTCTTTATCGACATTTCAAACCATACCTACGGAATTTCCCACTTTGCTCCGAAAAAAGTATGTGTTTGACTTCCACGCCGCAAACTAGTGTACAATCGGTTTATCAAACAGCTTGGATACAAACACTAAAAGTGTCCACCTTACCTGTCGCTCAGTGCTGGTTGGTTAGCGTCAGTGACCAGCTCGGAAGTAACGAAGCTCCTGCTTCGGTACAAAATATATGCAACGCTGAGCTCCAGCCCGGTCAAGGCTCGGACACGGTACGGTGTAATGTGAGTCATCCTTTACTCGACTTTGCTCTATTTTTATCATCTATTTAATAAACCTTCAATATCACCAGATTCCTGAGCACTACCTAAATCTATCCCGGGATTTCGAACAGGAAACAGACAATTTTGTAGTTCTAGATTGCCTACGTAATGCCTATTATTTTTATGTCTAAAGGTACGAGTTGTTTAACACTAATATAACACTTCAATACACCTTTGCACACACTACTTAGTAATACAGGCACAATGCCATTTTATTAATCTTCTATAATTTAGCGTATCATACCTCGAAAACTCCTATCAAAGTTTTGTAGTCGTTTTCGGCCATTTTGATATTTTATAACAAAATCAAGTGACAACCGGTCGGTGTCTGCGTGGGGTTCGCGCTTAGAATAAGTACTAAAGCATAGAAGGAGCGCTACTTAGCATAAACGAATCAAAATATAGCCATGCTATTTACTCATATGGCGGACTCGCTGTTGTCAGAGCGGGAAAGATAAACTTTTGACAGGCCGTAAAAATTAATTTTGTAATCTTTTGTACAGAGACTAGGGATGAGGGTATTCACACTATTAGACTATAGCTATCGATAAAATAAAGTCATCGTATAATGTATATTACGAAATATCTGAAGTGGTATTGTAAGACCGAAAGAAGGTGACTATGATTGTGTTAACCAAATAACAGCCATGCCGGATATTGCCATAGTACATTTAAATACTTACTTCTTAGAAAGTTATAATGACAAAAGTAAAGTCATAATATCATTATTATTCAGCCGAAAGATGCCCACTGCTGGACGTAGGCCTCTCCCGAGCATCATCATTTCGACTGGTCCTGTTATTATCGCTATCAATAAATAAAGTCATCGTTTAAGTATAAATGTCTATTATTTAATTTGCAATTACTAAAAGCTTCACAAAAGTTAAATACATTATTATTGAGTATTCCTTGTAATGTACTTGGACATGCACGTTTTTTTCTGTCACTAGAACGGCGCCACGTGGTCTCAGGTAAGTTGTCTATTTCGAGGCGCTGGAAATTTTAAACAAAATAATGATTGTTTTATATATAACTAGCGACCCGCCCCGGCTTCGCACGTGTACGTTTAATAGCTTAAAACCTTCCTCTTGAATCACTCTATCTATAAAAAAACGGCATCCCTAAAAATACAAGATTTTAAAGATAATTACGGTAAAGAGGTGTAAAATTTAGTGGCACCAAATGCAAACTGATTGAGAAGTAAGTTAATCATCGTTTATTTAATACCTACGTTAATTTTGTTTAGATTCACTGTTCTCCTAGTTCTGAAGGTATAATGTTGGTATAGAGTCCTCCTTCAGTCTCCGCCATTTGCCAGAACGAGTAAAAGAAGATAAAGTGAAATGGCTGGAGCAAATTCTGTGGTGCTTTCTTGGAACCCAACCAATTTCGTGAGCTACCACGGCAATCAATTTATTTCGAAAATATTCGTCACAGGGAAACTTAAATGAAAAAAAAAAGTATAAATAGGTACCTAATTAATTAAACCTAACACAAAAATCACGTTGTCGATAGATTTATCGATACAATTTTCGCACCCCTTTAATAATTTCTTTGGCGAATATTCATATTGATAAATAGATAAGATTTAGATAGTTTATACTTATTTATTTTACTTCTTCTAAAAGGTAATGTCTTACTTTTACTTATTTAATGTATAATGAAATATATTTAAAGGAAAATCTATGAATAAACATAAAAATACTACGTACTTGTGGAAACTGATATTTTCACTTTGATTTTTTGTACATCCCTTGCGAGATTCACATTTTTTTACTATTCAGGACGTAGCGCACACTCTTATTTATAAGAACAATGTGCACATATACAAAACACAATTAATTAAATATAAATTCTAGACTAAAATATTTTTTCAAATCACCGCGCCACTGACACAAGTATTATACGACAAAATTTAAAATGTCGTTGCCGTCTGACAGGGGGTAACGTAAACCCACCGAATACCGACCTCCTAAGGACCATCATTTTTGTTTTATTCAGACATAGCGACTGATAAGGGAAACTCTGGTGCTGTAGGTCTCATATTAAAGTAAAATTCATATATTTATTAAATCTAGCAAGGAATATAAAATTCACATTTAATTCGTTTTGATATGAAGTAAAAAGTGACAAGTAGTTTCAAATCTGCTGCCCGCCTTAATTCCGTCCGGGAAATAACTGTCAGCCGTAATCCGACCACTGACATACCTAATACCGTCCACCAAATTTGCCCTTTGCAAACTTGCTGAAACCAGGGTCTCACTTCTCGATCTCGATACCCTTAACAGCTCACAGTGGTATTGCCCCCTTTTGCCTGTTTGCCCAGCTAGCGAGTTAGTGGGCCACCGTCTGCCAAACCAATTTTCTACCAGAAAAACAAGTTGGACTTTTCCATTAAACACCCGTATCAATAGACCAATAATTTAAGGTTCTATATTTTGCAATACACATCATTGTGCTTGTCTTACATCCCCCGGGGACAGTCCTTGACTGCACTCTCATAGAGCACCAGTGGGCAGTCCCCGGTTGATGCCCCATTCCATTTTAGATTAAAGTAAAAAACGGTGTGTGTACTTATGTATGCGCGGTAGAAGTTCACTTCGACTTTCTACCAGAGCGCTTATTGTTAGTGGCACCCCCATTTTTCGTACTCTTTTTTGCAGAGCTTTAGACACCTTGTAGGTCTATGTAAACAACTAACTTCATGGTGTCATATAGAAAAGAGGTTTTTTTATATAGTACAGAAACGTTACATTAATTAAGATCAAAGCCCCACAAAACCATTTCCACGGTTTGTCTGTAAGAACTGAATATAAATAAATAAATAAGAATCAACGTTTAAACCTTTTTCGTGACGGTGTGCGCGCGCTGCTCCCTTAGAGCTTATACCGCTGGTCCCAATTTTACTTGCAATCTCAACCTCGCCAAAAAATGTTAAACTACTGAAGTTTTAATAAATGATTTACCTTTTTTTGACTACTTTAACCGGTTGCGTACTGCCCGTCGTCCCAGGACGACACTTAATTGTCTTATCTATTGTGTCTATAATTACTGTGATTGAGAGTTTAATCTAGTTGTAACAAATGCGTTTATTATAACAAAACTCTTATTTACATGGGTTATTCGGGTGCACATGCTAAAAAATTGGTCGAGATCGGAATACAAGATGACGGCTGTACAAAATACTGATTTTTCGTCACGGGACTCACGGGTGTCAATTACATGGTTTTCGGGCCTGCTGATGCCGAAAATGTGGACAAAACCAAAATCCAAAATGGCGGCTATAAAAATTGAAAATTATTCATCATGGGTGTCAATTCCATGGGTTTCGAGGCTGCTGATGCCAAAAATGTGGGCAATACCAAAATCCAAAATAGCGGCTACAAAAATTGAAAATTATTCATCATGGGTGTCAAATCCATGGTTTTCGGGGCTTCTGATGCCAAAAATGTGGAAAAACCCAGAGTCCAAGATGGCAGCCATGAAAATTTAAAAGTTAGTCGTCATGGTGTTAATTCCATGGCATTCGGGTGTGCTGATGAAGAAAACGAGGGCAACTTCAAAATCCAAGATGGTCGCCATAAAAATTTGGAAATGATTCGCCATGGGTGACAATTCCATAATTTTCGGCGGTGCTGATGCCGTGGGTGAGTCAAAATTCAAAAAGTTATTTTCATGAGTATAGTTTTTTTTATGGTTTCTTGTCTATGGTTTTTGGGTATGACAATTCTGGAAATGAGGTCGGTATCCAAATACAACATGACTGTCACAGAAAAAATCTGTCTACTCCATAATGTATTAATGTAAGCCCTTCGAGTAGTTTTGTTTTATCAATGGTTTCGGCTCGTTTGATTTGTCTCGATGGGCACTCTTTTCCTAGTTGATTGATATCCAAGGTCAGATAAAGGAGCCGAAAGGTGGTAACATAAAGTCTACAATGTAGTCATATAAACTTTGAGTTTCAGCTAAAAAGTTTAAGCTCTTCGAAATGAGTACAAATCACGATAAGCTTTGAGGGTGGACGGTATTATGAAATGATGTAAAACGGTTACCTAACAACCGACCGCTTTTCAACTACTTCAATTATTGAAAAGTTTAATATTTTTAGAGAAATAAACAATGTCGATAGATGGTAAACATGTTTTAGAAATAAATTACATTAGAATAAAACCAATAACAAGTACAGTTAATTGAAAATCATGTAAGTATTATACTGCTTTTCTCCATAAACGACGGTGCTAATAATGAATTTTCATGAAATTAAAATACAGTTATCGAAATAAATAAACAATTTATAGTAGGTCGTATTTCGGTCACAAGATTCTTTATCAAACAGGTAAATATTAAAAAATATTTCTAGGTTTGATTTATTATAACTCAAATATAATTTTATCAGTTAAAGTGAACACGGTAATTGCCCCTATACGGACCTCCGGTCGGTATTCGATCATTACTGTAGTGTTACTAGCCATAACACCGTCCACTTTATTTTGATAAGTTTTGCATACTAATTATAAACTAAATCACCTATTACCTATTTGTAACTCAAGTCTATCAATTATACTATACCACAAAAACATTATACTTACTAAATTCAGTTTAAATCTTTACAGAACTCTCTAATTGTCTCATGTCTGGTTTTGACGTTTTGACTATTAAAAACACGCATAATGCACCATTTCGTTATGAATTGTAATATTATCGCGAAACAAAACAAATATCTATAAAATCTCTTTTAGTGGTAAACAAAGTTAAAAGTGTAGTTTCAAATTCCAATAAGACCTAGCTTAATAATACACTGTATTAATAAAAAAATGCAGTAACAATTAGTGGTCGGATTATGGTGGGCGGACCAATTTGGGTAGGTTTACGTTACTAGTGGCGGGCAATTTAATTTGGTAGCTAGGCTTTGGCTCAAAATCTCGAAATTGCTCTTATTTGACAGATGCCCCTGTACGTTTTTCAAGTACTGAGGCGGCTTCTATGCTTTAGTACTTATTCTAAGGGTTCGCGTCACTTCATTTGTCATAGACAAATGATGTGGAAGCGCCGGCCGGCAGGTTCATCCGGGAAAAAAATGCATAAACCTGCTTTATAATAATAATTATTTTCCCGGTTAACATTTATTTATTATGACCATATTATGTTTATTTTACCATTACTACACACAGACGTAACACATATGTTTATAATAAAATATTTATTGCTTTTATTTAGTAGGTAGTATTTTAATTTTAATATTGTATGTAATATTTTATTTTATTTCACTAAATATAAAGAAAACCAAACTCATCACATTTTTTAAAACAAATAAATCTAGTCCTCCCCGCAACCTAACATTAAAATTCCATACATGTCAGAACCATCTGCATACCTTCACGTGAAGACTGCTCATGTGAATGTATTAACCGTACACAGTCTATCCGTTATTTAGGTCTACTCATTGATCAAAATCTTTCATTTAAAGCGCACATACAATTTCTATCTGGCCGAGTAAGGAAACTTATACATATAAAAAAAAAAACTAAGAGACCGTACTCCAAAAGACATTCTCCGAACTGTTTATTTTGCGATTTGCCAGTCCATTATACAATATGGCGTATCGATTTGGGGCGGAACTGGAAAAACGACAATGATTGAGCTCGAAAGAGCCCAGAGAGCTGTTGTAAAAGTCCTTTTAAAAAAACCTTTCTTCTACCCCACTGATACTTTGTACAGAGAGTTTCCAGTTCTACGCGTCCGTCAGTTGTTTATTCTTAATGCATACCTAAGCACACACAAAACTCTTAAAAACAGGCCAGACTATCACTCAATAACCACCAAACGTGTCTTCTACATCCCGCTACAAAGAACCACCTCTCTCCTAGCCAGACGTTGTCCCGCCTACCTGCACACTTATGTGTATAACAAGGTTTCCAGCAGTATGCCTTATGACTCAAAAGATCTCTCCCTCTCTTCATGTAAAAAAGTTGTAAAAAAATGGTTACTAGGCCTTTCATACGATGAATCCGAAAAAATTATCACGTTATAACTTACACTCGGAACCCCACACAACTACTACACTCACTCACACTCACACTTACACTCACCACACTCACTGACCATTCAAACACACTACACGCACGGACACAGACACTCACAGGTTATCTTTGTTTGTTTAATTTTTAGTGTTAACGGAGTCCCCGTTTAGCACAATTTTAAGTATTTTTGTTTTAGTTTTACTCTGATTATAGATTGAACTTATATTTTATAACTTTGTCTACAATTAATTACCAATTCAAATATTAACTCCAGTGGTAAATAATACTACGTGTATATCGTCACAACTCTGGCCCCCAAGATACAGGCACTGCCTAGTTTGGGGACCACCGTAAATAACAAAATGTAGAGATTCCTACTAGTTAATGACTGATATTATGTAAAATTATTTCTAAGGTAAAAATTGTAACAATGATTCAATAAATTTTATTATTATTTATTATTATTATTTATTTGTGTCGTTACTGCCCTGCATCTGCTGCATCACAAAATTACAATGGTCCTATCTGAAAACCAGCGTTGCGACATTTTGTTTTTTTTTTTTAAATGTCGCAGCATTATGCTGAATAGGAGCCTTTTTCGGCCTCGTTCAGGTAGTTTTAATTTTTTATTCTTTTTCTTTTTGTATATTATTTTTGTTTCTGTAACTGCATTTGTGAATAAATATTTTTTCTTTCTCTCTTTCTTCTTAGTTGGTAGCCGACTGCATACAGCAGCAGCATATGACGTTTCGTTACGACACTACTGATTTCTACAGGGTGTTAACGAATTCGTGTAATTCCTTCAAACCGCGTAATCTACTTGGTGACACAGAGTAACCCTAGATGGGTATTATAAAAATACGATTCGGGTCTAGTTGCATAGAAACTTAAAAGGCACTAAATACCTTTTTATCCCGACGTACAATCCACTACGCCCGATCGTAAGTCAAATTGATTCTCCCACTTACGAATTGGCGAAACACGTAGCTACTGTACTGCAACCATTAGTAGGCAAGACCTCATCGTTCGTGAAAGACTCACGCCATTTTGTAGACATCATCAAGAGCATGATGTTGGAACCAGATGAGATTATGGTGAGTTTTGACGTGGCATCTTTATTCACCAACGTTACAATCTTAGAAAGTCTTGATGTTATCGAACGAAAGCTAAGAGACAACGACCTGCCTCTACAGTATATTGTTCTGTCGAAGAAATGTTTAGAGGGTAACTTCTTCCTCTACCGTGGACAGCACTACCTCCAGATCGACGGAGTGGCTATGGGCAGCCCAGTAGCGCCGGTAACAGCCAATATCTAGATGGAACATTTTGAGACACTCTTAGACTTACAGGCAGCAGGAGTGAAGCTGTGGAAAAAGTATGTTGACGATGTCTTTTGCATTATGAAGGGTAGTTGTCAGGAAGCAGAACAACTAGCTAGCCGCTTGAATTCCATACATCCGAACATCGATGTTAGTTTTCAAATGGAAACAGACAGGTCGTTAGCTTTTCTCGATGTAAAGGTGAGACATGATGGTACCCTAGGACACACTGTATACTGAAAACCGACACACACATATAGGTACCTTAATGCTCATTCACACCACCAACCGCGTCACCTTCAATCCGTTGTAACCTCACTGACGAACAGAGCATACGATCTGTGCGACGCTGAACATTTAGACAGGGAGCTCGCCCATGTTCAGGAGGTATTGAGGACAAACGGATACAGTGGGTACCTACGACGTCCGAAGAGGAAAGATAAAAAACCGGGGGTAAGCAGAGTGCCAGCTTTCATGCCATATTTAAAAGGAGTGACGGATAAAATTGGTACAGTACTACAGAAATATGCCATTAAGACTGTATACAGGGTGGAATCGTTAAGTGTCAACAGACGATTTTTTCGTCAATTTATGAGATATTTAAAAAGTTAAGACTAATTTCAAAACTAGGCTACATGGAGAGTAAAATAATATTAATAACTACAGGAAAAAGATAAACCTAATATAAAAAAAAAAACTTTCGATCCCTCCGTACATTCCTAGTATGAGATTTACGTTCCAGTGATCATACCTACGTAAACTCTCTCTTTCTTATTTTTAATCCGATATGGCGGCGGTGTTAGCCTTACTCGACTTCACTCTATCTTAGTCATCTGTGTAATAAACCTTCAAATCATCAGATTCTTGAGCGTTACCTAAATCTATCCCGGGATTTCGAACGGGAAACAGACAATCTTATAGTTCTAGTTTGCCTACGTAATGCGATAGCCCATTATTTTCATGTCTAATAAATAATAATAATATTGCAACCAGTTTACGTAACTAATAAAATTACTAATACATAATTCTATGACAATTTTCCTTATTACATGGACCTAAATACCGTCATGCATGACGAACGTGTGGCTGTATAACAGAACACCTCTGCTTACGCCTTAAGAGAATGGGCTTTAGGTGTATTTTTTATTAATTTAATAAAAAATCCATAAGAACAACTATTTGTTTTTGAATTTGGAACTCAAACGTTATACCACAGTCTACCTATATCTTACTCCTTACAGTCGGTCAACGTAGAACATTGTCGCAGAGCAATCGTGCGGGGGGTTGCGGGGTGAAGGAGCGGAGGTTATGTCCCGAGTAGCCATACTGCATACCTGGGACATAACCTCCGCCCCTACATAATTTTGACATTTCATAGGACCTGTTAAATGTATGGGCGTTTACCCACTGTATGTATTAAGTAGGCACACTGTGCCGTTAATACCGTAGTTTTTTTTGGAAAAAAATGTTTTGAGCCAGTTCGAATGATTAACATTTTAAATAAAAAATGTTGCAGACTTTGTCAATGTACAAGAAAGAAATATTATCCATTGTTTTTATTGAGTTATTAATACTGCCATTCAGTAACTAATTTAGGTCAAAAATAAAATGCAAAAGAATTATAAGCGTCTTGAATGTCTCATGAACAAAAATGTCATACAAAATGTAAAAATAGGTCAAATCAAAATTCTTGATAATGGCGGTTATTTTTCCAAAAAATATTTAAGGTATTTTAGTTACTATGCGATCTAGTTTAGATTTTGAAATATTTCCTAAATTGACGCAATAATCGCCTGTTGACACTTAACGTTTCCACCCTGTACATACAGCTAACATGTTATATAAAGAATTACATTGGTTTTTCCTTGTATAATATATTTTCCCTTTGTGAATGCTAGTCGACACTGTACAGTGCATACTCAGCGCGCCTACTGAGCACAGCTCCTGATAGTCACCATGTCTCATAACAAAACACACGAAGTACTGACAGAAACAGAACTGCATGTTCCTGTGTCCTTTATCATTCAGATGTTTGTGATTGTGTTAACTCTGGCATCGTTAATATACGGTGTGACATCGTGGTGCATAATAAAGAAGTTCCGCAATTTGAGAAACTACGCTTATCTTAATGCAATGCTGGCAAGTTTGTTACGTTTAACATTTTATTCTTATAATAATGTAATTTGTAATTTTATAAAGGTTTTAAGTGTTTACTGTGTTCAAACCGTAAGTGCATATTGTTATCATTATTTTATAACAGTGCAGAATTATTGGATTTTAGTCATATGTTGTTTGTTTTACGTTGATATTGTAAAAGTTTTTAATGGAGTTATACAAAGGAGGTATTTGAAGTGTAGTCTCTTTGCTTGGGGTGTGCCTGTGATAACAACCGTCATTTATGTATTTGTAATTTCTCTATTTAAGAGTAATATTATAAGAAATACGATAATAATCGGATACGTAATCGTACTTTTACCTTTATTTATAAACTTGATTCTTTATGTAAAAATTGTAATTTCTCTATTCTGTTGTAATAACGCGAGCGCGAGTACAGCTACTAACAAATGGCGTCGTTTCTACATAGCGACTTTGATATTTGTGTTGAGTGACGTCATGGTAGTGACCTGTTTTATATGGGACGTATTTATGCCCCTAGTACCTGTCGTAGGACCAGTTTTACTTAACTTGCAAACGATAATAATCGATATATTCGTGCCCTTAGTCAAATGTAATCGGGAACTATGGCGGGATTATTTTGCAAATCGATTAAGAACCAATATCACGTAATTGTGAGCATCAGAACAGAAGCCTCTTTTGTTTTTGTAAGTAGTTCGTGTCAGATTTATTAAACTTAAGTATTTACATTGATAACAATAAATAAATGTGTATTTCTGGAAATACTGTTTTTTTTTACCTGTGGGGTACTTTTACCGATGGGGTATTTTTTTATCGTTGGGGTATTTTTTCGGTGGGTATTTTTTCTATGAGGTATTTTTACCGATGGGGTATTTTTACCTATGGGGTATTTGACTACTCTTAAAAATGTACAATAATTTAGTATTATTTTATAAGAACAGGGTATGTGAAAAATCTGTTAAATCGATGGAACGATATAGCAGACACGCTTTCGAAGTTTTTGCTGTGGGGACATTTTCTGTCCTTCTCACGAGAAACGGATATTGTGCAAAGTGATGTCAAGTTACTACGAAGTTTTTAAGTTATATAACGTCATACGGTAGTAGTCTTGTCTCTCTCTTGTGAACAATTTTTAGTCGTTTATAACTTGGGCATTGAATTCAATATTTCATAGGTTTTTTGCCTTGTTGCTTATTATTTTTTTAATAGTTTCCTAGTCAAATACCCCATTGCGGCGTCCCTGATATCTGTTGGCTACAATTATTTTGTTTAATGTAATATTTAATTATGTAAACGTTATTAATATAATTACCATCTTTTACATATTAAACATACAGTAGGTACGGCATTCTGACCTTGAACGTGTTCATGTATGGTACTTGTCTTTTGTATGTATAGTGTGTTGTATGGTACTTTGTCATTTGCAGCTTGTTCTGAACGAACGTCAGAAACTTATTACACAAGAAAGTATCAGCGAATTTTAAAAATATACGAGGTATTTTATTATTGAGTGCGTCATTACTGATAACGACACCACCTCACGTGACTCCATTGTGAGTTATCAGGACCCAGTATCGACAGTGACTCTCTTCTTGACCATACACTACTCTGTACTTGTGCTGGCTCTGGCTGCGTTTATATATGGAGTGACGTAATGGTGCATACTGAGGAAGTTTCGCAATTTCAACAACTATGTGTATATCAACGGAATTGTAGCAAACATCGTCGGATTTACTATGTTTTCTATTGGCTACCACATCACTGAGAGTCAGATAATCAAGGACGCAACAACTCATCAATGGTTTCAAATTATATCTGTGTATATTTTTATATAGGTACTTAAAAACAGTGAACAACCATTGGTTGGGTATGTTATATGATTTACGTAGACATTGTTAAAGTTTTTCATTAATTAAAGGTAATAAAAATGTACTAAATAAGTCTTAGAGCCCAAATACACGTCCGATACTTGCCTCCGGTAGTCGGTTCCGATAGTCTGATCAGACTGTCTGAAGGCCTCCGCGTCATACATTTGTTTGATCATGAATTACACGTACGATCAGACTATCGGATCGGATGTCAGAATCGTAAGCATCGTCCGGGCGTCGTCGTCGTCCAGAAAAAATCGGACACGAGAATCGTACTTGTATTTCATGAATCCGATCAGATAGTTGGATCCGGCTCCAAAGCAACTCGGCTCGGAAGCAACTATCGGACGTGTATTTTGACCCTTACAGTCCAATTGATCGGATGTTGTTGCAAAGCGATAGTTTAATAACCAACCATCTACGCGAGTACTTATTACGTAAAATAGAAACGGATTTATTCCCAGTTACTCCAAAATAGTCCTTATCGACATGTCATTTCAAACCATACGGAATTTCCCACTTTGCTCCGGAAAAACCTATCAAGTATGAGTTTGACTTCCACACCGCAAACTAGTTACGTAGGTATACCTAAGTTTATTCTAACTATTTTCAAGATAACTACGGTCAAAAGACCTACCGTTTAAAATATGTAAAGATCGTTTCAATGAATTTTGTAATAACTAATGAACGAAATCCATAAAGGAGAAATCATCTACGGTTTATTCAACAACAATTAATTCACCTAAGGTTGATTAAATTAACGGACGATTCACCTACTGTTGATTTATCTGTGGTCTTGTGTTTGATTTACTGGTGATGATGTATATGTGAAAACATTTCTGCGAGCAACTTGGAAGTAGCGCTCGCCGGCCGCTACCGCGGCACCGCTCGCTTCGCTCGCTCGGCTTGCGTGCAGTTCGTCACAGTTCTAACCTAACCTATTTCACTCAGTTCAAAATGACGAATCATACAATCTGCCGCAGAAATGTTTTTACCATTGTCTAATAATCTAGTCGCAGGCGCACCCCGACACGGATAGGTTAGGTTCCTTAAGCCCCCGTCATCCCCTTCGTGTTAGGTTACTTTAAACCCTGCAGACAGAAATAGGAGCCCCGCACGGCGGGGCTCCGTCGACTCTGCTTCGGAACCGCAACCAACCTTACAAACATCCCCTTAAGTTTTTATTGTGAAAATGAAAGTGGGTGACGAATAATCGTCTCATGAAGAGGCCTTGAAGGTGTATAAAAACAGTGTATGCAGTTAGCGCGGCGCCGGCAGTCAATTTGGTAACCGGCGCCGGCATTCGTAATGGCAACTGAATCGTTGAATCATAGTTTATTTACATGTAATTAGATCATTAAGTTGAAGCGTCTATTAGGTATTTCATACACAGTTGAAGTATCCAATATCTTAAAAAATCATTAGATTAATCGTTCGTTAGTACAATTAATTTTAGTTTAATCAAATTTAAGTAAGTTAAACTGTAGTTGAGTCGACCAATATGCGTTATGAACATATGTGAATCAACCGTAGTTATCTTGAAAATAGAATAAACTTAGGTATTTTAATACGTAACCCGCAAACTAGTGTACAATCGGTTTATCAAACAGCTTGGATACAAACAGGAAAAGTGTCCATCTAATTGAACATTTGCTCCTGATGCGATATAGTGTATTTGTATGCGCTGCTGAACGGGTCACACGCACCTTGTGTATTAAATTGCTTGAAATGATAAGTCACTGTCACAAAGAAGATCTGTTTTATTGAATAATCTTAACTATCAAGTAACTAATGTTGTATGAATGTGAATTAGCCTCTCACCACTCTGACTTTATACATTCTTCCTTCTTTGTCCAGTCTATTCTTCTCTGGAATGCGCTTCCGTTGAAAATCAGGATGGCCACCAGTCGCTATTCCTTCAAAATTAAATTGCGTGAAAATCTACTCAAGGGGTTGGCAGAATCATCTCAGCAAAGATCATTTTCTATATTTTTTTAGGTATTATATATTATGTATATTAATTAATATAATATATACCTATGTAGGTTATAATTATTAATATATATTTATGTATGCATGTGAATATGTTATCTAGTATTTATTGGGTTATTTAATTTGTATTTTTATATTTATAAGTGTAAATATTATTAGCAAAAATCCTATCGCATCACACACATAATACTATTTAGTGCAACTACTATGTTTTCTCTACACCACCCTCAGGACGACTGGTAGAAAATGCCTGTGGCTTTAAGTCCGCCTCTGTACTAATTTTGTGCGAAAGAATAAATAAATGACCACTAACGAGTACAGCTGACTATGAACGCTAATTATGTACTCGCGTTACAATATAATGCGTGTAAGGCAACGGAAAAGTGCTGATCTGTGAAAAGTGCGATGCGCTCGTGCCATGTACGATAGATGACTCGTACAATATTCGTTGTAAGTACTTAAAACTAAACCAGTTAGGTGTATATTGTCGCTTGGGAATGAAAAGCTCGGGAATGGATTTTTGTCATTTTACGGTTCTTTCACGCGGACGAAGCCGCGGGTAAAAGCTAGTTGATTATTTTTATTACGAATGTATATACCCAATAAAGGCTAATTTCAGTGCCTACATCTAATTTCGCGTAGAGCGGCTCTCTTATGTACCAATACGACGTGATAAAGAGCTTTTCACGAGTGTCATACTGAATTTCGACAGTTAATTATTTCGACACGGTCCCAATTTCGAAAAACAATAGTTCGAATACTCATTGCTTCGACATAACGTATATTCGACTAGCATTAGTCCGACAGAACATACTTCGACAACACACACCTTCGAAAAACACTACTTCGATATCTACTTGTTCGGCGGATCTCTATTTCGACGGAACATACCTTCGACATAATACTGCTTCAATAATTGAATTTCGCTTAAATATCTTGATTTAGCACACGAGATTGTCAGCATGTGGGATGTGGATTCAGCAGTCATTGTCCCGATAGTCGTTACAGCGAATGGCCTAATAGCCAAGAGCCTCGATCAACACCTCATGAGGCTCTCGTTGGGCGGCCGGATCAAGGGCTTGATACAAAAAGCAGTACTCCTTGACACGGCACGCATAGTGAGGAGGTTCCTTTCTCTGGAGCCCTGACTTCAATCTCCCAACATCTACTGTCTGCCGACCTTCGGTCTCAGGAGGAGGAGTGAAGTGGCGGCATCTATCACGCCACATGCGAACTATTCAAGCCTACATCGCGATATCAAGATTTAACACGCAGATAGTATATATACATTCTCCCAACATCAACAGTTGGGCAGTAGCCCGCCAGGCACAAGACTCCGCCTGGTTGGAGGAACACCACGCCTCGTTCCTCCACAGTAGCTAGCCAGGCGGACCGTATAGATCCTACCACCAAGTGTGTTGGGTTTATGGTGTACAATAAAGCATAATATGCTATCTATCTATGGTGATGCTATCTATTCTTTTTTTTCTCGTTGTTCTGTTATCGAAGTTAATACTCAAACTTATATCAGTTTAATATTTAATATAACAGTTTAAGTAGTTGGTGCTCACCTGCACCTTTTACAAACCTTTGGTCCAAAATGGGAAAAATCGGAATAATCCGTTTCTACGGTGTCTCAGTTGCTCCAAATCAAGTTGCCAGTTTCCCCCACAGAATTTATAATAAATGTCTATTTATTTTGAATAATTTAGCCATCTTGCTCAGAAGCATTAAAGAATAGTGTATAGTTTGAAGTGTCAATAAGGACAAATTTTTGTGGATAATGAAGATAAACATAATATATAGTACATTATTTTTATGTATCATCAATACTTTTCGCAACTCACGCCAGATACTTAATAAATTTTATTAGCAAACTTTTGATACCTTGGGTTACATTATTGTAATTTATTTACGGATCCCAAATTTTTTGATACTTAAATATAGCACTCTGGGATAACGTAGCTTCCTATTGGTGAAAGAATTTTTGAAATCGGATAAGTAGTTTCGGAGATTACTTCCTACATACAAACAAGCAAATAATACCTCTTTATGGCACTTATTCCACCGCGAACGATGAGCGAGCAGCGAGTAGAGCTAGAAACTAGAAACGAGTTGGCGAGCAGCGAGAAGCGAGTGTGTAGTTCCGATAGTTTTGTCGCTGGGCTATAAGCGAGTGTGCGAGTGCGACGGGCGATTACTCGCACCATCGCAAATGACCGCTGGTTAGTCTCTCGGCGTGAGTTCTGACTGCCAAGCGAACATCGCTGAGCAAGTATCGCTGAGCGAGTATCATCTTTGATAGCTCTTCTCGTTCAGCGACAAACTAGTGGAGCGAGTCCTCGCCGGCAGTGTAAACAGTCAGCGATCGACTATTAATATACGCATCTCTTTTGTATACACGGAATGTATATCTATTGTACGTTACTTGAGCGAGAAAATAGCCGATAGTTAGTCATTTCCTCGCCAGCGGTGGGACAACTGCGTGTAATTGTATCTCTTTAGAATCACGGAAGATATCCGGTCCTTTGGAAGGCTTACGGGGGACACAGGTCCAACGCGCAGAGGCCCCTTTGAGAACTTTAATCTAAAATGGGGTGGGGCACCAACCGGGGTCTATCGACGGCTGCACTATTGGAATACAGTCATGGACCGTCCCAGGTGGGTGCAAGACTATTGTAAAATATGGTGAAAAATATCTGATCTATGGGAAGGGGTGTTAAGTGAACTGGTTAACTTCTAATGCCGGAAGAAAACGGCGTCTGCCTTTCAAATTTAATATTGAACTGTGTTGGCAAACGGTGACTCGCCAGCTCATTAGATGGGCCCCCTGAAAAGCCGCCAATACATAGACGAAGGGGGCAACAACGCGTGAGCGGCTAGAGGTGTAGAGAGGTGTGACCACGGTTTCGCCGTCGCGGGTCTAAAAGACTCGGAGTGTGTTTCGCCGCTATTACGCCATTAGACTTCCACCCCCGAGCATATAGCTCTGGCGGCCCCCCTCTGGCCGGCTGATGAAGGCAAGCCAGAGTTGAGAGTCCTACGGGCACTCTTGGGGTTCCACTCCAGCCAGCCAATAAAGGCAAACTGGAGACGAGACCCTGACCGACTCTCTGATGCAATAAGGTACGCAGTGTCGCCACTCACCAACAGCTCGCCATAAGCTGCCCTGCAGTTTGTCAGCTTTTCAGTAGACCTCATGACACATTTTTTATTATATTATGGGGTTGTAGAAAGGTAGTCTAATGTTCTCTCCGGTTTTACGTTCATCTTATGATGAGGTAACGCCTTTCCCAGAGGGGGTCCTCTTTATAATATTATTAGTATAGATAATTATGTACCTACTGCGAATCATTTACCTGGTGCATCTGCGTCAGCGCAAATGTAACGGGCATTGTTCTGACCAAGTGCCGCGATATCGCGTAGCTTCTTAGTTCCGTGGTACAGTAGGAAAACGTTTCCGTGACAGCGCGAACAGCAAAATGCTGTACTGCTACATAATGATACAGAGACACATTTTACTACTACATCGCGTATTTGAGAAATACAGTGCTGTGACATAACGCTCCTGCGAAATTGTGTAGCAGATACACAGAACTGCAACAAAATGTTAGAAAAAAAAGAAAATGAAAATAAAAAACTTGTTACTGCATTACAGTATACTTACTAAATCGCGTATTTACTGTGACATAAAATTACTGCATTTTGTTGCCATACTGCATAGCTGCGTCACGGTACTTTACTACGAAGCACATTACTGCTACATCGTGGAGCTAAGGAATACGGTGCTGCGACATAAAGTTACACATGTAGCAACTATGTAGTAAGACATTTGTGTGCTCACTAGGACGATGCAAATATACTGCTACATGGCGTAGCTGCTATATATATTACTACAACGACGCAGTATACTACTACACGGCGTACCTGCTACACACGTTACTATGACGACACAGTATACTGCTACATGGCGTAGCTGCTACACACATTACTAAGACGACGCAGTATACTGCTACATGGCGTAGCTGCTATATATGTCGTGGCCAGATCATAGAATTGATCACACGGCCAATGCCCGCTGGCCACATCATGATATGGCCTGGCCAGATCAATGAATAATCAGCATTTGACGATTTGATCAGCTAAACGCACGGCCACTTCATGATATCGCCAAACATTAGTGATCATATCATAAAATTAGTTACATTATCTGCTGTTAGAGGCGCTGATATCGTATTCTTATTGTAATGCATCATGGCGGCGGACAATTATTCTGACAAAAAAGCTAATAATAGTAAGTAAAGTAGGGTGACCACGCAACGAAAATTAACGGACTATTATTGGATTTCAAAATAATTGACTTCATGGTAATTGCGGGTGAACTTTTCATAAAATTTTATTTGTTCGATTATTTATCTGGTTAACCTGTCAAACTACAGAACACAGCACAAAATATCGATGCACGTAACTGCGAAAGTTTACTATTTAGTATATTGAATCATTTGGGTTAGGTTAGGTTAGAACAGTGACCAATAAAGCGCGAAGGCGAGCGAGCGAAGCGAGAGTGCCGCGGCAGCGGCCGCCGATCGCCAGATCCCCTTAATTTTGGTGAATCAAGCTATTAAACTTTCGCAGTAACGTGCAACGATATTTTGTGCGTCGAAATTCCGCTCCTTTGCTTGCATGGTACGTGCTTCCTTTATTTGGATTTTTTATTAAACCTTTGATATCATGGAAACCCTACATTAATGATATGGCCAAACGTGGATGGCCATATCATTAAACGTTGACGTTTAAACGATATGGCCAATTTTAGTTGGCCATTTCATGAAATACAACCATTTCATGAAATGGCCGGCAACATCATGAAGTGATCAATTCTACGATATGGCCACGACATATATATTACTACGACGACTCAGTATACTGCTACATGGCGTAGCTGCTATATACAGGAAGACTTTGAATTCGTTGGCAATATTTTAGTCCAAGAATCTAATTGAGGAACAAATAATAACTAAAGCTAGTAAAGTGTTCAGAAATAATAACCCAGAGTTTTCCCAAAATGAACAAAAAAATAAAAAGGATCAAATTGTGATTGCTCGCTATTTAAAATGTACGGGTGCCGTGTGTAAGTGTGTGTGACACGTACGCACACACGCGCCATCACCGTCGACGCGAGCCATTCATTTTTTGCGCGGGACGGAGCGCGTGCGGCGCGCCGGCGTCGCTTTGATTGCGGTCGCGAACTCGCGGATCGCGATGTAGCAGCTTCGATTTTCCTACGGAACTAACGTGTAACTCGTACTTAAATTAAATTATTTAGTTAGGTCCGAAAGTAATTAAAATCATGACAGAAAGCAATTCCGAAAATAACAAAAACCATGACAGAAAATTCTGAAGCACAATAGCACCCGTTTGTCTAAGCCGCAAACTCATACATTCACGAGAAAGCAAATTAAAAATGGGGGCCACATATGCGCATAAATTAATTAAATATGGCAGCTTGCACATAATGACATAATAATAAGTGATGCTACTCGTACATACCTACGTAATAATGGTCAGCACTGTTGGCACAGTGGCTGAGTGTGTGGCTGCTGCGTTACGTGTCGCGAATTCGATTTCCGCATAGAAAGATGTACGTGTTGAGTTTGTAAACGCACCCAGCACATTACCTACAAAAGTAATTAAGTACAAGCGCTGGGAATGTTTTAAAAAAAGAAAGAGGAAGAATTGGAAAATTGAAAGTGATTTAAACTTTTACTTCGGTGTTCAAAGTAAGACTTATTCTTGGCAAAAGTTTCAAATTATATGTGCAATGACTGTAATATCATTAAAAATGAATTGAATGAAACAGCTGATTAGAGTTATTTAGAAAAGTACCTACTGCGTCCGCGCGTGAACTTTGGTGAAACAGCTGATTGGGACTACGCGGCCGGCGTGCGCGTTTGTGTTGTACCTACTGCGTTGACCGCGTGTGAACTTTGGTGAAACAGCTGATTGGGACTACGTGGCCGGCGTGCGCGTGTGTTTGTAATTATTTAGTACAGTACCTTACCTACTACGTTTT
The DNA here is from genome assembly GCA_905220435.1 of Amphipyra tragopoginis. Classification (NCBI taxonomy): domain Eukaryota; kingdom Metazoa; phylum Arthropoda; class Insecta; order Lepidoptera; family Noctuidae; genus Amphipyra; species Amphipyra tragopoginis. The sequence goes on from HG992017.1 coordinate 6,377,374, forward strand.
AGTACTTAGGAGGTACTTACCTACGTGTACTTTAAAAGGTGCTCGAAGTGTTCACCTGTTCTTTGTACGCACAGCTCAGCACGGCGCCTGTGGCTTCTTTTCACGTTTTGCAAAACAAATGTACGCGATTTAACAATTATTTTTTCGAATGCCGTAACAATCCTTTCGCTTAACTTTTCGCGACTTTCATTTTCTTGCTCGTACACTAGTCTTTTAAATTAACCCCACAAAAAAAAAACTAAGGGCGTCAGGTCAGGCGACCGCGCAGGCCAAGGTAAAGGCCCGCCGCGTCCTATCCAACGCTCGCCGAAGCTTCGGTCGAGGAACGCGCGAACATCCCGCTGGTAGTGTCATGTTGGTAGTACAGCTCGGACTGATAGCTTTCAGGCACGTTCTGCAGCTGCTCTTCCACGGAGGTCTCTTGGCACTTGGGCATACGTTACCTATTACGTGGAATGAAGCAAAATCCAGTAAGTTTTGAGTTGACCTCAAGATTCGGTCTCTTGATTCATCGGGATAGCGGCGGTGGAACATCAGACGGGTTCGCGGAAAACTGTGCGTTCGGTAGTAAAACAAGACCATATCCAGGTATTGCTGGTTCGTGTACACTGTTCTACGTGGTCGTGGCATGTTACTTACGGTTTACGGTTCACAGAATCTTTCGCGAATTACAAGTCATGCACTTGACCTATTAAACGCGTGACTGGAGCGGCGCAGGCGGCGACGCGCATGCATTTCTATGCAGGGGAGCGGGTGGGCGCACCCCGCGACCCCGCAGACGAACGCGGGGATCGATCGAGAGGCCCCGAGCGATGTAGGTAAACTTTGTTCATGCGCCGAATACTGTTTGGCGGCATTTCCTTTGAAGGACATGCCTACTGAATGAGAGCTCGTACTCGTACCTACATTGTAGCGTAAGTAATAAGACCGCGTAGTAAACTGGTATACTAGCATTACTAGCGGACGCATCTTGATACTTTAAATTTATTTAAGTTTTAATTATCATTTTTACTATTTTTTTTTTTATCGTGTTTATTAATTTTGGACTTTATGTAGGTAAATGACAAGATATATCACGTTTTTAAAATTAATAATTTGTCAATTTTAATACACGATATTATGGGCTTAAATACATTAGTATCATGGGTAGAATACGGGGTTAAAATATTGCCAATGAATTAAAAGTCACGCTGTATATTACTACGACGACGCAGTATACTGCTACATGGCGTAGCTGCTACACACGTTACTACGACACAATATACTACTACACGGCGTACCTGCTACACACGTTACTACGACGACGCAGTATACTGCTACATGGCGTAGCTGCTACACACGTTACTACGACACACAGTTACGAATTCGAATGCCACTATCCACGCTCATAATATTATAAATGCGATTCTATCTGTCTGTTTGTCATATCTGTACGACTAAACTACTAAACCAATTTTTATTAATCTTGGTTCAGAGATAGCCTCAAGTCCGAAATACCGGATACTTTTTATTTAGTTATCACGCGAGCAAAGCCTGTTATTAATAAATTAAGAGATTTTGTTTGTGCTTTAAAATTAAGTGTAATGATAATTATTATGGATGTAAGCTTATACAAAGTTAGTCAGAAAGGGGGAACTAATCCGAAAGGGTGGTAAAATACCTATAATAGTAATGAGTAACTTTTGTTCTACCATTTTCCCCAAAGGTCAAAAGTTTAAGAGTAGCTGTTCAAAAATTATATAAAAAATGCTAAAATCTATTTATCCTCAGCTATGATCAGTTGTGTTTACATTTAAGGTCATATTTGGGGTCACAAATTAGAAGTTTCAATTTTGTAAATTCGTAACTAAAGTTAGGACAAAGAATTTTTGAAAAAAATTAAATACTTAAATCTTATTTTACATGAAAAATATATAAGTATATTGAATTTTGAAATTTTAACACTTGCTTTAAAACCGTCATCAGTGATACTTAAATGGTATGTCAACACCAGTGCGGTGCGCTTTCACGTTCATCTTGCGCTTTCAACTTTCAATTCCTCTTGCGTCAAGCGCATGCAATATTGATTGCCATGCTGTGCACTAGGGGCATGCGCTTTTGTCGAACTAGTATTAAGGCATGCGCTATTGCATGCGCTATTGCATGCGCTATTGCATGCGCTATGGCGCTTCAGGCATACGTCAGACAAAGACGCAAGATGAACATGAAAGCGCACTGGTGTGGACATAGCTTAAGCGGCCTTCGGATTATTACCCCATTTCCGACTAACCTTGTATAAAATACAGGATCATATCATCATCATCATCGAGAACAAATAAAAAATCTCTGATAATTATTTACTAATACCCACATTTTATCTCTCGCCTTAAGGTGCGATTCCACTAGGCAAGTCTAGCATGCAAGTATGACGTCACATTTGCGTACAAGTTGCTTACATTGGAAACATGTTTTCGAAAGTGTGCAAATTGTATGCAGGTTTTACTTGGATACAAGTGGAGATGTTCAACAATTGAGTTGGAGATCATGGGTGTCAATCACTCGTTCGCAATTTGAAAAGTGCAACTAACGTTTGCGCGTTCAATTTGCACGTCACTTGAATAAATAATGTACAAGTTCAAACTACCTCATACAAGTTGTAGTTTGTATGCAGGTTTGTTCAAGCTGTATGCAATTTGCAACTTGCATACACTTGCTTAATGGAATCCCGCCTTTATTGTCAGTTAAAGTCACAATTATTATCAGTCATTATTGTCAGACTATTGGGCGACTGCCTGTATCGACTGTCATTACTATTTTTATGGAGATACCGATATTTTTCGGTTATACCGGTTTTCAGACTTTCGGCCGACTGTAACGACTGTCAGCGGTATTCTTATAACTACCGGAACTGGGGCCCAATTCTCCTAAAATAAATTGTTGCCAAACGCAATCGAACCACAACCGTCAGTCAGTTTTTGTTTTCGAAAACTTTCAAAATGATTGATTTTGTTTTTTGTGTTAAACAATTTGATAGCTTTTGAAATTGAGAACTGTCTGAATGAACGGTTCGGCCTTGGTTTGGTTGTGATTTATCAAGATTTATTTTAGGAGAATTAGGCCCCTGATCATACTGAACTTAGCAGTATCCTTGTCGCGTAGGTTGTCGACATGTGGGATGTGGATTCAGCAGTCATTGTCCTGTTTCTGAACGCACCACGAATGGTGGAAAGTGATCGGCAAAGCAAATAGTTACTGACAATCGCCGGCCGGTGCCGCTGCACCGCTTGCTTCACTCGCTCATCACGTGCATTGAGTGGACACAGTTCTAACATAACCTAACCCCCTTCAGCTATCAGTTTGTCATTTTATTTCTTATTGCGAGGGACTTTGAAGTTAGAAGCATTAACATTATGGTGCAAACTACAATTTTTAAAGAAGACTTTTAAAGTTAGTATAAAATTGAAGTGCAAACTATTAATTTCAAAGCTAAGCCTTTTAAAGTGGGTATGTTATTTTTAGAGTTAATTTATATAATTTCCAATAAAAGAACAGGCTTCATGATGGGTATCAATTTAATTAGATATTATTTAAACTATGCATCTACAATCTGTTTCAAGATTTCAACCTTGAACCGTAATTTTTTTCCTCATTACGAATGTTAACAAACTCGTTTGATAGGATTTATATTCTTCTAAATCCATAGTTGGTTTATATTACAATAATTGTAAGTATAATTAAGTTTGTTCAACGGACTCTCTGAGGGAATTTTTACATTATCATTGGAAGAATGAATTTTTTAATTGATTTATATCATTTAAAAACACAATTTGCTACACACATATTATACAAAACTAGACGGAAAAGAGGTACTAATATGATAGAGTGTTAAAGTACCCATAATGTTGAATAACTTTTGTTCTACAACTTTCCCCAAAAATCAACAATTTAAGAGAAATAGCTGTTCAAAGATTTCATGAAAAATATGCTAAAAATTCTGTGAGAATCTCACCTCGATCGCGACTGTCAATTAGACACTTGTCGTGACACAGCGTGGATAACAAAACTACGCGTTATTGATTATACTGTCGATTATCTGTGTGTTATTTGCTTCTATTATCCATACTGTGACATTATGGAAATCGAGCTAACCGTCGATATTGAGGTGGGTTTCTTACAGAATGACACTAATGCTGTATTTACATTTTCGGTCATATGTGAAGTCACGGATTAGAAGCTCCATTTTCTGAATTAGTAACTAAAACGGAGGCGAAGAATTTTCGAAAAAACTAAAATGTTGTTTTTTTCAAAACAATGAAAATTGGACTTTCCAACGTATGGAAACCTTGGTGTGCGATTCCGACCTACGCTTGACTGGTATTTTTATTTATCACTACATAGTATAAAACAAAGTCGTTTCCCGCTGTCTGTCTGTCCCTATGTATGCTATCTTTAAAACTACGCAACGGATTTTGATGCGGTTTTTTTAATAGAAAGAGTGATTCAAGAGGAAGGTTTTAAGCTATAAAACGTAACCGAGCGACGCCGAGGCGGGTCACTAGTATTTTATACTTCGACTTGGCCGCGTTTGTGTCGCATCTGTTGGTAAGCGGAGACAGGGTCTAAGATAGAACACACGAATTCAAGTAATAAACGAACAAACAAAAAACGAACTCTGCGAGTTTATTAAGTACTACAAGATATCATTACAAGATTGGTGTCATTACAAGGATTACAACCATTTTAAAACACACATTTTGCCACACACATAATAAAAGCATACAAAAATAAAGACAAAACAAAACAAAAAAATTTATCACAATAATTGAGGGTGGCCTATCGGGAACGCAAGATTTAATTTTAAATTTATTAATACTTAGTTTATTTTATTTTTTCTAAAGAAGACAGGTTGAAGTTAATTAAGGTGTGTCGCGGCTGCGCTGACATTCCATGACTCTTTGGACCACATTTTCGAACCCGTTTTCCAAGACAGTTGGCTCAATTTCAGCAATCACGCGTTGGATTTCTGATTTTAGTTCAGGAACTGTTTGTGGGTTGTTAGCATAGACCATGGACGTAACAAAACCCCATAGAACAAAAAAATCGCATGGCGTCAAGTCGCTAGATCTGGGCGACCAATTGCAGTCGGCATTTTTGGAACTCACGCGACCAGGAAAACTTTGTCCCAGCACTTTTTCTTTGAAAGCACATATTCTCGAGGTACATATCATCCAAATTAGGCCACAAAAAGATAGATACCATGGCATGATATCGAAATCCATTGCGATGTCGTGATTGTGTGTTTAATCACCTCTTCAAATGTGATCAAAGCGTTGGGTATGCCCGCACAGCAGCGGCGGCCATTTGGTAGACATCAGGAATATGTATTTATTCCATATTAAATCAAAACTATCTTTAGAAATAGAAAAAAATCTTAAACAAAACCAATTATTCTATGTTTAATTTTAAAATCAAATTCGGCGTTCCCGCTCGGCCACCTTTTATGTGTAACAAGGTTTCCAGCTCACTAATTTACGGCATATATGCATAACACTGATTTTCAGCTGGTCCCTACCATTTGGACAAACATATTTAGACACGCGCAGAACTTATAAAAAAAAATACAAATGATGCGACATTAAGAAAGCAATCGGTTGATCAACAAACATAGAATCCACTTATACTAGCTATAAGGAAAAATTATAGATTAACACCTGCATATAACTGGCCGGACAACATTCCACACGACACTGTCTGACGGATACACAAATCTGCTAAACTATTATTATCATTAATATTAGTATTCCGTTTATTCATTTAAAAGACATACAAAACATCATTTTTTAAATTTTCTATAAATAACATTTAAAAATATCCCACCGACATCGGAAACAGGGTTTAACCTACCGGCGCGGTCAGGGTCTCAGAGGGAGGAACTTCCTAACTATAAACATCGTGTCGAGAAGTACCGCTTTCTGAATCAGGCCCTTGATCCAGCCGCCCAACGAGAACTATGAAGCCATTGGCCTCAACTACTATCGGCACAATGACTACTGAATCAACATCCCACATGGCGACAACCTCGTGTTGCCAAATCTTGATATTTAATTTCTTTATCTTTCTCGGCTTTCACAAGGTTCTTGTCATACGGAACAGTGATATCAACAATCAATGTGAGACGCTCTGATCAATGTATCACCACTATTTCAGGCTTATTGGCAACTATAGTCCTGTCGGTGATGATAGATCAATCCCGCTGTACTATGTGACATGACCATTCTCGAGAAATGGGTCGGGCACATACTGGTAGTATTGTACCATTAGAATTACTATTTCATACACTATCTTTTTCTACTTCCATTCGATAAACTAAAATGATAAATTATAATTGTTATGAAGACAATTTATAATATTAAAATGAAAATTAATAATAAAAGTTTTGAGTATTGAAACTCCTACCTACTAGCTACTAGTAGTATCTAGCACCTAGAGAAGAGTGGAGTCATAATATAATTTTGATATTTATCACTTTCAGGACATATTCCTTACATTTTTTTGTGCAAAAAATGCTCGCCACAGTTCTCGATTACCCCTAACTATTGGAAAATATAAATCGATTGCAATTATTTGTAAGTTACATATAAATACACGTGCGATGGGTGGCAATACCAGTAGTGCATCCCATATAACATTGGGAATCACTATGACGTCACTAAACACGAAAATCAACGTAGCTATGTAAAAACGACGCCAGTTGTTAGTAGCTGTACCCGTGCTCGCGTTAGAACAACAGAACAGAGAACAAACAACTTTTATGTACATGATCAAGTTCATAAACAAAGGTATCACTAAAATTCCGAATGCGAAATAAAAAGATATTGTAAATCTCAATTCAGAACTCAATCTTCCTTCGGTTGCCATGTCAATTAAAGTCACTCCAAATATTTCAATGGGAGTTATTATCACAGGCAAACCCCAAGCAAAGAGGCTACTCTTGAGATATCTCCTGTGCATATTCATATTGAAGACTTTAACAAAATCAACGTAAAATATATAACACATTACCACCAACCAGTAACTGTACACTATACTAAAGTATATAGATAACCATAAATTTGCCAATTGAGACCAGTATCCATTTTTATCTAAAAGTAAAAAAACAGTATTAAAATTAAAAAAATAAGCTAAAATTATATTAATGAAAACGTAATTTTTGAAATGACGAAATTTCTTTATTTTGCACCATGACGTCACTCCGTAAATAAATGCACCCAGAGTCAGCACAAACACAATTACCCCAAAAGTTATGTACACAATAAATAGAGTTTGTGATAGTTTTTCACCACTCACTGTAGAGTTGTTCGTGCGTGCAGAGTCGTTAACGCTGGTGTCGTTGTCAAACATGGTGAGTGTCGCGGGCGCAGATCGGCGCGCGCGCTTTTGTGCAGAGCCGAATCGCGTCCACACCGATACGCGTCACAAAGCAGATTGATTCACACCTAAAACAAGAATGCATTTTTTTCAATAATATTAATTCCTTTATTCATTTTTAAACATATTTAATTACATTTTTAAATATTCTAATATAAAATTAAAAACATTTAAAAATATAAAAAATAGTATCCCACCGGCATCGGGAACAAGGTCCAAGCTACCGGCAGTCAGGGCTCCAGAGAAAGAAACCTCCTCACTATGCGTGCCGTGTCAAGGAGTACTTTCTGTATAAAGCTCCTAATCCAGCCAGCCAACGAGAGCCTCTTAAGGTGTTGATTGAGGCTCTTGGCTATTAGGCCATTCGCCGTAATGACTATCGGAACAATGACTGCTGAGTCCACATCCCACATCGACAACCTCGTGTGCTAGATCAAGATATTTTAATTGTTTATCTTTCTCAGCTTTCACGAGGTTCTCGTCATGAGGGACCGTAATATCAACAATCATTAAATATTATTATCTTATTGTCATTTAGATGCTAACATCTAAATGACCTCAAGGTGACCTATCGTCATAAGGCTGATGCATGCAGGCGCTACTCTTCACGTGATCGCCCGCAACGCGATCGCCAGACGATTTTCAAGTAAACTTTTCCTAACGTGTAACGATATACAGGCTGGAAACGTTAAAGGTACAAGTCCGAGACGGGCTGCAAACTGCAGACTGCACGCAAGTCGCCATCGGAATAGCGCCTTTAAGGTGTGCACTTTAAAGGTGCTATTCCGACAGCGACTGCAAAATTGCAACCGCAGACCGCAGCCGCAGATCGCACCGCAAGCGATACTACTGTTGCAGTTTGAACTGGCGATTATTTTGTTATTTCCACAGATATTGAAAAACTGTTAGCTAATATCAAAACTAGCTTGCCTACGGAATAAAATTACATAATTATCTTAACGAAATTAAATCACCATTAAGTTCGAAATTTAATTTACATTGCACCCATAAATTAAGTATAGAAAGCAATCTGTTTGGACGATTATTCCATAATTATACGTAATATTATAAAACTTTAAACTGATATTGGAACTTGGCTACCAAAAGAAAAAAACGACAGTCATGGTTTCAAAAAAGGAGAGAAAAAAATATCAACAGAAAAAGAACACCGCAAAGGGAGCAGGGTTTTATTTTGAAAAAAATATTTATATCAATTTATGCAGTAAGCAATTATTGGTTTACAATTTCCTGTATAATAAGGTTTCATACATTTCCTGTGACATATATACTCTTTATATATGTCACAGGAAATGTATGAAACCTAGGAGTTGTATATAATTCCTAGGAAATGTATACAATGCCAACCCAATTTAGGAAATGTGTAAAATATTTTGCCAAAGGTTTTTTGATACATACATTTTCTAGGAAATGTATATATTTCCTAGACATTGAATGCAATTCCTAAATGTATACAAATTCACATTTTACCTGTAATTTGGGACACCCCGACACGGTTACTTTAAACCCTGCAGACAGAAATAGTAGCCCCGCGCAGCGGGTCTTCGTCGACTCTGCTTTGGAAACCCAAACAACCTTACAAACATCAGCGGAGGCACTCACTTTTTTATACACTGTTTTTAATCTGAATATTCAGGTCACAATATGAAACATAAAAATCTTTTAACACATTTCCGATTGCTGTTTAGGAAACGTATAGAAATCCTAGGAAATGTGTATAATAAAATTTATTTCACACATTTCCTGTCGATTTTAGGCATTGTATACATTTCCTAGTAATTCTATACAATGGCGGATTACATACATTTCCGTTAACATATATAAAAATAAATATGAATAGATTCATATTTGTTTTACACGAATATAACTAATATAATTTGCTTTTACCACAGTTTTTTGTTTCGCTTTGGGACTAGCTCGGTTTCGGTACTGTACGTTGGTTTTCAGATGATGATCTCAAAATCACTATGCAACAACCGCGCACACGACGCGCCTTTGTAAGAGTCCTAACACAAATCTATTTAATTCAAGATATTGTCTACAAAGCTCCTTTTTTTGCTATATATGCTAAACCCGTACTAGATCCACAGCTAAACCTGATTTACAATATTTGGTAAACACTGAATTCAAATTAGGTATTTAATTTATTCATCTGTTTTTCTTTTTATTTATTTGGTCTATCTTCAACCAGTAAGAACTTAAAGCCAAATCGTTTTTATTTCAAGTAGACCAGATCACTGGTGCTTTCAAAAGGTCAACAGTAGGTGCTCGGTTTCAAGAAGTAGGTCCTTTGGAGAAGAGCCGGCAAGAAACTCCATGGACACTCTTTTAATAAGTAAATGGTTTGACAATTTTCATTGTAGTAATTTAGGAACAATGCAGATTAGTGTACACATGCAGTTAACAACATGAAAAGCAATGAGAAAGTTAGCCTTTTAAAACGATTGCCGTAGCAGTTACGAGCTGACCAGTCCCAACAGACAGCACCCGTTCATGAGCATGACGCATACATCGGCGTCGCTCAGCTCAACCATTTTGCAGGGAACTCAACGACCCGATGCACAACGCCACCATCAGCAGGACATTTCAGTGAGCATGACAGACTCACACCGATAGACAATAGGCAGTCAAATATTAGGAATGAAAGTGTAACACTAGATGCTGCATGGTGCTCAACAGCGGTTACGCACTGCATCCGATCCGAATCCGTGAAAATATTTCCCGAAGTAGCCATAGAACTATTTGTACGGTAGTTTACCCACTACATCCGGCATCCGTCATCCGATTTCTATCCGTCATCCGTGAGTTTCTAATTCGGAAGAACAATTGACGGACCGAAGTAGCCGTAGTACTGTTTGTATGAACGCTTTCGCATTACCTCGGATTCAAATCAGATGCCAAACGGATATGCCAAAGATGGCCCCTGAATTGTTTGAATTTGAATCAGAGATCGGAATAGTGCGTAAGCAACGTCCGAATTCTGTCCGAGATTTTTACTCTAGATCGGTATTTTCACGGATGCGGATCGGATGCAGTGCGTAAAGCAATATCCGAATTCGGTCCGAGTTTTTATATCCGTATTTTCACGGATTCGGATCGGATGCAGTGCGTAATCGCTCTTAGGTTGGGTAATCTTTTATACCTATGTACAATATATAATTACTTATTCGGTTTGCTCTCGCATTTGGTATATTCTTCATTGTAATATTTATGATACATTACTCACGTGCATTTTCGGGATTGATCGACTCGCGACCTCGCCGCGTGTTCAGCTCATGATTAAGGGCTCCCTTTGGATCCGAAACTAGTCGGGCAATCCTGAAAAATGCACGTGAGTAAACCGTAACTAATATGCTTCATAGTAATAATATCATAAAAATCGCTTTACAACTCACGCGAGCCGTCCGCTCCGACAGGCAATCGGCTCGCGCCCCGCGTTTTATTCCAGGGGCCCAATTCTCCTAAAGTAAATTGTTGCCAAACGCAATCGAACCACAACCGTTCGTTTTCGAAAACTTTAAAAATGATTGATTTTGTTTTTTGTGTCAAACAATTCGACAGCTTTTGAAATTGAGAACTGTCTGAATGAACGGTTCGGCCTTGGTTCGGTTGTGATTTATCAAGATTTATTTTAGGAGAATTAGACCCCTGTCCTTTACAATCAGTTTATTTACCTATTTATGATTAATTACGGTTTACTCACTTAATTACTACTCACGTAAACCGTAATTAATCATAAATATGAATGTGTCTCACGAAAGTTATAATACAGTTTATTTACCTGCCGCTTATTGAAATACAACAAAACATAGGCAAATTAGCAATTTCCACGAAATTCGGAAAATTCCGAGAAAAAAAACCACATGATCAATTCAAAATAATGGGCTGAATTCACTGTTTCAGTTTTCGGTACACAATCCCTTACACACAGTATGGCGAACACTTGAAATTTGTACAAGTGTACCAAGTGTGTAGTCTGTTGAAGTAAATAAGAATGTCTAGCGCCTACGTATTATCAAACCACTATAATGAATCACAACAGAACTAACACGTCATACGACACAGTAATTAAACTGTATTATGAGTAATTATTACAACTTATCCTGTTTGTCATTACTGTTTATATTATCAGCATCCATTCATACATATAGGAGAGGCTCGTGGCTAATTAGGGCCTTTTCACTGTCATGCGGGTTCGTGCTCGCGTGCGTGCGTCACCCGCATGCGTGGCGCTCGCAGTTCACTTTTTCGTGCGTATTTCACGCATCACAATTAGTGGTGGTTAATAAAACGTATAGCGCCAAAATATAACAGACTATGTGTACATAGCGTATAGCGTTTGCTATAGCGGCTCAGACTTCGCGCTATATTATAACGCCTCAACCTACTCAACGAATAAAAGTCTAAACACGCACAGCGGGGCCAGAACGAGATAGCAAGATAGCGACTAGCACACAGCGCGTACGGGACCGCGCTGGCGACAGTCGGCCCGCGTTATCTGTTAATACTTACCGCCGTGTTGTTTGTAAACACGACGATTGCGAATCGCGATCTTATTTAGTCGTTTATTTTTTGTAAATAATTATAATTTTGTTTCGTGGAAGTGTACCTAACTTGTACTACAGCAGTTTCGTACGTTTGTCGTGCTATATGTATTATGAATACTTTTAAATTTAAAAAAAACTTTTAAATACGCCATAACATATAAATAACAATTGTCCCACAAAACTTTTATAATAACATTAATCAATTTTATAATAGACAGTCCTAAGCCTGGAAAATATGAAGGAAAGTTTATTGATCTTTAACGCTTCCATGAGATATTATTTTAATCTGTATTGTACAGCGCGATGCGAGATACGAGATTGCGCATCATCAAGTCCGTTTAGCGTGTTGTTAAATAAAATTATAGCGTCTCCGTGTTCAGATTAAGTCCGAGTTTTGTAAAAACGCGTTATAATGATAGCGTATAAAATAACAGACTATAGGAATATATTTTATAGTTTATAACACGTCTACAGTTTATAGCGGATTTGAACATCACTAATCACAATGAATACATCTTTGAAAAGGTGAAATTCAGGCGCCACGGGTGCGGGTGACACACGCATGCGGGCACGAACCCGCATGACAGTGAAAAGGCCCTTAACAACCGTGCGGATCATACAATTCGCAAGGTTAAGCTGCGCTTGCCGCGGTCAGTTCCTGGATGGGTGACTGTTTGTTACGGTTCTCTGTTGGAATATCGAAATATTATTAGCCGATTCTTATCTGGCCGACAACCTTTCGCAACTTTTCATTTCGCCGAATAATTAAAACGCCGAATGATTAAAGTCCCTAATTATGTGTTGTAACATTTGTACGCCGACTAGTCTGCTGGCCACTGTTTCATTAGTCAACTGTATTATTGGCCACTTTACACTTGTTAGATGGCTCATTTTCGCATCATGCAAGCAAGCATGCAAGTGTGTCTGTCAACACACAACATATTGAAATTTCGTACGTACAACATTTGAGTTAAGTGTTGTAGAAATTTTCGAACACCAAAAAACAATATTGTGATATCGTAGAGATAGCTCGATGAAATTTACAGGGTAAATAGCTGATAAAATGGATAAGTTTTTAACCGACTTCAAAAAGGAGGAGGTTCTCAATTCGGCTGTTTTTTTTTTTTTATTTTTTATGTTTGTTACCTCATATCTCCGTCATTTATGAACCGATTTGAAAAATTCTTCTTTTGTTCGAAAGGGTATACTTCCCGATTGGTCCGATTTAAATTTTGTTATGATCAGACCATGAACTTCAGAGATATGGAACGGAACTCCTCATCGGATCAAAGCAAAATTCTCAAATTACTATTATTGCTTTGTTTATATTTGTTGTTGGGAACTGACTACTTGAAAAGAGGAGGGGGTGCGTGTCCCCCCCTCTCCCACTTTGGAATGTTTTCATTATATCGTGTAAGGTATCATTTGAAAGGACTTTTTATGCCCGACTACGTCAAAGCCAAAAAGAAGGGTTATGAAGGAGGGGGTTAAAATTATGAAACTAAAACGTATTTAATAAAAAATAAACTTTAAAAAAAAGTAAAAACCGACTTCAAAGAAATACTAAAAGGAGTAAAATAATAATATAAAATTAACAGTTTCAGAAGTCGGTGCAACTCTACACTGAAGCAAATAGAAGCCACCGACTTCTGAAACTGTTAATTTTATATTATGATAATTATTTTACTCCTTTTAGTATTTCTTTGAAGTCGGTTTTTACTTTTTTTTAAAGTTTATTTTTTATTAAAATACATCTGACAAAAAAAGTTTAGGGAGATTTATTTTTAAATCACCCACAAAGATTTAGGAAACATGCAGGATTTTAACTTTATGTCAATTCAATATTTTTTTGTAACGCACTCGTTACATCTATGGTTACAAATGTTTATGCATTCAATAGGGTCACTAATCAGCTAATTTAGAAAAAAATAATACTCATGTATCTCAACTATTCACGTCACTATGATCGAAAATGTCGTTATAGTCAGAGTTTGATTAAAAAACATGAAAAACATTCATAACTCGAAAACTACAAAAAATCGCGGAACACACATGCGGGTGATTTGGGTACCTCAAAAGATGTTCTACCTCTGGACTTCCGCTTGACACTACTTTCTGGGACACGCTGTATAAACTGGAACAAAACCAGGTGATATACTTTTACTATATTTTAATTTTCCAATGTTTGTTTTAAATTCTTTTTTGTACCACTTTCGAAGTGCTTAATTTTTGACCCAAAGGTTGACTGATAGAGAATGCCTTATGGCATTAAGTCCGCCTTGTGTACCACCAATGTACATAAAGTTTAAATAAATAAATATGCTGCTCAATTTCGTAATCAATCGTTAAAAGAAAAGGGATGATAATAAACAATGTTAAACGTAACACACTTGATAAAATTGAACTGAGATACACATCGTTTCTGAAATAACGGAACTTCTTTATGATGCACCATGATGCCCACTCCACTCCATAGATGAACGTAGCCATAGTCGATGTAAATGCAACGTGGAAGTAAAGGCGATAGAACCTTTGTGACATAGCCCCCCGCTGCCATTTTGTTTTTTTTCCCAAGTTGCGGCGCACGATGAGACTAACATAAATTGGTAGAGGACACTTAAACAATTGAAAAATATCACGGATATAGTGCCCTAAAGTGTCACGTTGCCGAGATATTTGGACTTAAAGATTTTTTTTCACGATTGCAGTTCACGATGGCACTAACATTATATGGGTAGAGGATACTTTAACAAACAAAAAATACCAGCGATATGGTGCCCTAAAGTGTCACATTGCCGAGATATTTGGACTTGTGCACAGCAATCTTAAAAAAAAATCTTTAAGTCCAAATATCTCGGCAACGTGACACTTTAGGGCACCGTATTGCTGACGTTTTTTGTTTGTTTGAGTGTCCTCTACCCATATATATTAGTACAATCGAGCGACGCAATCTTGAAAAAAAAAATGGCGGCAGGGGGCTATGCCAGCTTCCATAGAAAAATGTTCGAGCCCCTTTGAGTTCGTTTCTGTACTCGTAGTCAGACATGGCGCGTCTCGTGCGCAACTCTGCGCGCGCGCTAACGTGTAGTACCGAACTGCCGGGTGTGCCGACAGGCGCTTACTCCGAGACGCGTAAATGAATGAGTGGAATCGGATTGGTTTGCCAATATTATGTTACGTGATATGGGCACTGGTGCAACTGGTCGTGCGTGCGATGACGCGACGGTCAATGAACTAGTGAGAGGACTAGGAACAAGTAGCAACAGCATAAAGATAATCTCAAGGAAAATACGCTAGTTCTTATCAAAGACGACAATTTGCCGCCATTGAACTGGAGCTTAGAATTTATCCAACCGGCCCAACATGCGCAGCGCGAAATAATTTGTTATTTACAATAATTATTAATTTAATTGAATATATATAAATTCAAATCAAATCAAATCTTTTTATTGTGGGCGTAGGTTAAACAGATGTTGATATAAATTACAGTACCATTACGTCCTGCCTAGCAGGCATACAATAATTATAAGTTTGAAAACATTTCAAATCCTTCTTAATAATTTCAAAACATTGAATATTACATATAAAATTTTAACATTAAACATCACTACTATTTATTTAGGAAATCTTGAATCGTGTAGTAAGCTTTTTCAATTAAAAAATTACGCAGTTTATATTTAAATAGTGGCAGTTCCTTAGTGTTTAAAATGTCTAGAGGTATCTAGAGGTATTTTAGATGCCATACCAAAAAAACTTTTATCTAAAAGAGCAGTCTTATGTGGTATAGTAGCAATTTTTAATATATTTCTTTTCGATTTTAGCTCATCAAACAGATTTTTATTTACTTTGACAAATACTGTAACTTCATAGATGTAAATTGATGGAAAGGTTTTAATTTTGAACTTTTTAAAATACGGTTCGCATGATTCAGGAACATACGAGTAGATACCGGCAATTGCGCGAACGCATCTTTTTTGCGCTTTAAAAACTAAATCCTTATGTGTGGCGTTACCCCAGAATATTATAGCGTATTTTAAGGTCGATGATACATAAGCGTGATAGGCGGTTAATACAACTGGTTGATCGACAACTTTTGACAATTTAAAAAGAGCATATGAATACTGGCTTAGTTTATTACATACTGTGTCAATATGTGTTTCCCACGTCATATCATTATCTATGCATAGTCCTAAAAATTTTACGCAGCTTGCTTGTTCGATTACTGTACCATTATGTTGAATGTTTAAGCTGTTTTGATTCTTTCGTGGGAATGTGACTAATTTTTTTTTTTCCAAGTTGATAACCAGGTTGTTATTTGTCAGCCAGTTAATTATTGTATCAAGAGTTTTATTAACGTCTGCTTGAAAAGTTTCCATGTTTTTCCCTGTGAAAATGACTGTGCTATCGCCGGCAAAAAGAGTCATAGGATGTTGTGTGACGTTGGGCAGATAGTTAATGTAAATTAAGAATAGTAGTGGCCCTAGTACACTACCTTGTGGTACGCCATATTTTACTTTTTTAGGTTTAGATTGATGTTTTTGTTGTGTGTTGTTTGATGTTGTAATTGTAATTGAATATGATTTGCATGTCCATGTGACGATATAACACGGAAAACCATAAACTATTATTATGAAAACATCTGTGACTCACGTTTGCAAAATAAATAAACGATATAATGGTTTAACAAAAGTTCAGCTTGTCTGACAGGCAAATCAATCTGCTTATTTACGCGTCAAGGAGTAGACATATTTCGTTAGTGCATTATATTAGAGCGCCAACGCGCACCGAGCTGCGAACGCCACTCTCGCCATGTCTGGCAACGACTCCAGTGTAATAGACAGCGTTGAAACGTCCGAAGTCATTAGGTACGTTATTATGCACGTTATGACTGCACTAAGTCTGGCTGTCTTCATATATGGAGTGACATCATGGTGCATCATTAAAAAATTCCGGCATTTTAGAAACTATGTGTATATCAGTTCAATCTTATCAAGTTTGTTACGTGTAACACCTAGGATAATTACGATCTATTATAAGAATGAGATCAGTCGCAAAACCATAGCGATGGGACTTTTTCGGTATACAAAACATTACTTCGTAATAGTGCATAATTATTGGATGTTGGTGTTATGTTATATTTTTTATGTTGATTTTGTAAAAGTTTTTAATGGGGATGTACGTAGAAAATATCTTAAGAGTAGCCTGTTTGCTTGGGGAGTGCCTCTGATAACAACCGTAATTTTAGCATTTTGTTCATTTGTCTGTGAACGGTTATCTGAAATGTCGCTTGAAGACCTACTTCCTAACATCTGGACTTTAATTTTAGTTGTACCTTTGTTCATAAACTCGATTATGTTCATAAAACTTGTATATAATCTGTTCCGTCTTAAAGAAAGCTCGAGTACTGCTACTGACAAATGGCGTCGCTTCTACATAGCTACGTTAATATTTTTGTTGAGTGACGTCATACCGTTGTCCTATTTAGTGCCAAACTTGCTGGGGCTGAATCTTCCACTCGTCATTTATGCGTCGATTGATAATATACAAGTTCTAGCAATTGATCTATTTTTGCCTATTGTAAGAAGTAATCGGGAACTGTGGCGGAAATTTTATGAAAATCGATTAAAGAATGAAAATGAAATTAATATGTCGTGATGGTGATGAAATTAATGTGTCGTGATAGTGATGAAATTAACCTAGGTAATGGTAAAAGGTCTCCAGAACGGGAAATTATTAGATTAACTGTAGCGCGTAAATATACTCAATATACTCGTACGTTCATTGAACTTATGTAGTGTCATTATTTAGCTAATAATTATTTCATATTGTATTGTTTACTTTAAGTGTATCAATTGTGAGTAATGTAAGGGGTCATAAAGACGAGCCGGCACTTTGTCGACGACAAAGGTAACTGCAGCCGCCAGCAGCGCCGCGCCGCCGCGCCGGTGCGGACAAGCGGCCGTCGTAGCCCTGTTTTCGGCAAAGTGTCGTTCGTCTGTAAGAACCCTTGATAGTAATTTATTTTAAGAGGTTGTTTACTTTCCTATAACATAACGTCAACAACTTTGTTAACACTTCTTTATTACTTCAACTTTTGCACTTGACGTATTCCTGACACTTGAAAATAATTCCTTCGATCATTTGTGATAAAATTGTGAATGTGCTTCATGGAACAACTTTTGTTATTATTAGGTTTTATTTATTGTGTAAGTACTAGCCATTCTTTTCTTTTAAAAGTGAGGACTATTATAACAGGGATCGAACAGTCCTCTCCTCGTAACCGAACATAAAGCTAGGTCGTTATTATTAGTGTATTGTAACATAAGTATAAGAATTAAAAGGGAAACGCCCATTTTTGGCCACGTTTGGCCCATCACTGTAATAAATACTAAAAATATACTAATTTAGTAACTTAAATATCGCTATTACCAAATTGTAATGAGTACACCGGAATCAAAAGCCGATTTTTTGAAGATACTCAATCGTTTATTACATTTCCGCTCGGTGGTCAGTCCTGTCAAAGTAGGGATTGCAATTCTTAATAAAAAATCCGATTCACTAAAAACCGGATAGGTACCGAAAATAGATCTTTGTTTTTTTTTTATTAGTTGTTAGTGTTTGGCCAACGAAAGTTGATCCTGAATATTACCGAGGAATAAAAAAAAACTTGACTCAAAAACACTCGTAACACTTAATACTGACTTTTTTATAAATTACTTTATAGTTTCATTTGAAAAATAATGAGAAATGAATACGAAATCATTTATAAAAAAGTATCGAGTGTTTTAAGTATGTTTGACTCGAGTTATTTTGAATTTCGCGGATCAATTTTCGTTGACCAAACTCTACAGTCATCTTATTTTGTACGAAATAAAAAAAAAGATTTTTAATAACGGACTTCTAATCTAAATACGATATAAACGATCTATTGAAGCGATTCCGTGTTTCCGGTTTATTGCAAATATAGATTTTTTGTTAAATCGATCTCACTACATCCCTAGTACGGTGTCAATAATTGACTGACATGACATTTTGGAACATGGACAATTGGAAAATCACACTTCGTTCGTTTGGTGCTGATTTATAGCGACTTGTGTTTTTTCCGTGGTTTTTTCTTATTGCGTTTTCAAATCGGATTTTTCGACATCTTTGATAACGATTATGGACCCTGTAACCCGCTCCCGATGACGACCTTGGCTTTACGTTGGATTCAGTACCCGCTTTCCACGACGGCACCGGCTTGTCAATGGATAAAATAATGGGATATGTCCCACCGAGTTCTACGTAAAAAAATGCGGTTGTTTCTTTACCTATGACGTCAATCCTAATGCCTATCGTTTGTTCCTTTCATGGGCATCACTTGGCCAAAATTTCCGTAACAAATGGGCATTTCCCTTTACGATCCTTTTACCAGTAAAAATGATATAGGTATCTCAAAATGAGCATTATTGTATTGAAATGTGTTGTTACAATATGTTTTAAAGAGTATCAGCCATGGAGTTTCTTGCCGGTTCTTCTCCATAGGACCAACTTGTTGGAACCCGGCAACTAAATTCTCTCTCTAAGGAGCATGTACTGTGCCTTGGTATTTGAAATAAAAATCTTGAATCTTGAACTTTATGTGCAACACATTTTTTTTTCTTGCTTCTGGAAATCCTCATGTTCTATCTGTCTGGGGAAGACGGAGGGATGTGCCGGACTCTTACCGGCTAAAACCACCACGATGTTCCATCACTTGACCGTGGGCTGGGGGGTAGCGGGATTCGCAAAGCATGACCGCAACCCCGGGGCAGGTCTTGGTCCGCCAGGCCCTGGCGGACCTCTCCTTTGTGGGGCCTAGCCCCACGTCCTGCTGAGAGACGCGCGTGGAACACGTCGCGCCGCCTACTTGGGCCTGTTACTGATCGGGCTGTGGGTCCCCTAACCCAGCGCCCGCAGGCCACCTTATTTGCAACACCTTTTTTTTTTTTTCTCGTGGGAAAATCCTCATGAATACCCTCCGCCCGGGGAAGGCGAAGGGTTATGCCGGACTCTTACCGGCTAAAAACCCACGGTGTTCCTTCTCCTGACCTATGGCCGGGGTCACGGGATTCGCAGCTGCATGCACCGCGACCCCGGCAGGCCTCGGTCCGCCAGCCTCTGGCGGACCTCTCCTTCTGTGGGGCTTTACCCCTTTGCCCCACGTCCTCCTGAGAGGCGCGTGGAACACGGCGCGCCGCCTTCTCGGGCCTGTTACTGGTCGGGCGACGGGTCCCATAACCCGCCGCCCGCAGGCCACACACTAGGGTGGCCGGAGATCGTCTCGCGCCCGCCGGCGGCACCCGGTGCGTCTGGCGCGGGAAGGGAGAGTGGCAGTCGCCTCTCTCTCCCTCTCCGCTCCCTCCTTGGTCGCCATCACCTCCTCGCAAAAGGAGGCGACGGCTTCCCACGCAGTCTCGCTCCCGACCATGGACAGAACCACGACCGGAAGCGAGAGGTCACCACCGACTGCCGCGACTAGTTCGCGGCGCTGCGTCGCCCACGCAGGACACGCCTGCAGCGTGTGCAGCGCCGTGTCCTCGGGGCAGTCGACACAGTGGTGACATCCGGGCGTCTGCTCCCGGTCTATGCGACACAGGTACTTCCCGAAACAACCATGTCCCGAGAGCACCTGCGTCAGCCGGAAGCTGAGGCCACCGTGCCGCCTCTCCAGCCACTCCTCCATTACGGGTCTTACCACCGCTGTCGCGGCGTGCCCAGCGCTGGGTTGCGCAAGTCATTCCCTCCATTCCGCAACCAGGATCTGGTGGACCTCACTCCGCTCAGGCGCCTCCTCGCGCTGACGATATCTCAGCGCGAGGGCCCTCTCCTCCAGATCCCAGGGCATCGATCCGGTAAGGAGGCTCGCCGCCTCGAAGGAGATCGTACGGTACCCCCTTATCACCCTGACGGCCATCGCGCGCTGCGGTCTCCGCAGGATTGCAACGTTGCGGGCCGTCAGGGTGTCCGCCCAGATTGGCGCCCCATATAGGGCCATGGACCGTACGATCCCCGCGTAGAGCCTCCGGCAGGAGGTATTGGGCCCCCCTAGATTGGGCAGCAGCCGCGGCGAGGACGAGTCCTAGGTACTTCATCGTCGACTCGACGCCGCGCCGATGCGAACGCCTCCTACCACGATGTAGGATCCCGAGGGTGGTCCCTTCCGGGGCCCGTGGAAACACAGGGCCTCGGACTTCCGCAAGGCCTCCTCGAGACCCAACCGCCGGATCCTTGTGACGACCTGCGCAACCCCAGCTGTCGCCAATATGGCTGCTTCGCGGTACGTCTTCCCCCGCGCCGTGACCAACGTGTCGTCAGCGTTGCAAGTCACGCTGACGCCGCGGAGGAACGCACCGCGAAGCACCCAGTCGTATCCGATGTTCCACAGGAGCGGCCCTTATTTGCAACACCTCCACCAACATCTTTTAACCCTACATTGGTGACTTAAAATTCTTTAAACCCTAAACTTTAGGGTTTAAAGAATTATTAATTTTAAAATAATAACGTACCTATGATACGCAACAAAAGCAAATAAAAACATATAGATTATATGTTTTTATTTGCTATTGTGGCGTATCCTGCGTTCACACGCTGTTTCTGACTTATTGTTCTATCTAATAGTATGTATCACAATAATTGTTCCTTGAATTAATAATGGGCTTTACAGTTGACGCCGGATACTAAATGTTACAAAGACAAAAAATCAATGGGCAACATAGTCCTAGTGTCAAAATGTACAAATTGCCAAGTGCCAAAATGTCATTTTGCCCAAATGCCGCTATGATAGAATACATTAAAGCTGTAATGTTCAATTGTACAAATTGCCTAGTGCCAAAATGTCATTTTTCCCAAATGCCGCTATGATAGACCAACCGTACATCGTTTCCTTTTTGATTTTTGGAAAAAATTTAACTATTCTCCTCCATTGTAACAAAATGGGTTTGGAGAATGATTGACACAGAATAGAACAAATGAAATGACATTTCAATCATCTTTTTCAAGGATATCGGACTTTCAAGGAGTATTTGTACTCGAAGAGATTAGATAGAGATGAGATTTTAATTAGATATCCAGTGCAGAGAAGTATGTTGAAGTAGCAGATAGGCGTATGTAGGCTCATTCGTTAGTGATCCTACCTTCGAAGCCCAGGTTTGCGGTTTCGAATCCTGACTGTGTAATAGTTGGACCACGATGAATTTTGGCACGATTATGTTTTATCTTTTGTACATTTTGACAATCTAACAATTAGACCTTTACGCATTATATCACAATTATTTTTTGTCATTTGCACATTCATATACATTAAGACTTTTGTACATTTTGACACTAGGACAATGTTTCCCATTGATTTGTTGTCTTTGTAACATTTAGTATCCGGCGTGTTACAGTTAATATCTACGTTTAAAGCGAAGATGACATCATTTAGTGACCGCTCTGTTTACATACAAGTCACCTTCGTGCCTGATAAGGAATTAAAGTTCTCAAACTAAACTTAAGTCTGCAATATTGAATTTTGTTGGCAGACGGTGACTCGCCAACAAATTATCACTCTAGTAGAGACGAAAGGTCACCACTCACACCGATGCTGCCCGCGTCGGAGTGAGTGGTGACTTTCGGGATTTGAGTGGACGTTCTGGAGTGTTCTTCATGTGTAAAGAGGGTCACCAACATGTCTTCCTATGACACTTACTTCCACGCCAACGTAGAAACGGAATTTAAATGATATTTTTTTCTGTAAATAAATCTGTTACAGACACATTTACAAGTCAATGTAGTGTTTTTTTAAGACTAGATAGCACCGGCATTTCCTGTCTGACTAGCTCTGAGATGAAAAGCCGAAACAAACTCAGAGGTCAAGGTTTCTTATAAAGTCTACACATTGTAGTATAAAACTATGTGAGTGTAACTATGTAGGGCAACGTCTGGAATGGCCTTTTGAGGAAATAGCCATAGCAGGTTTGAGTTGACCTATCCTAACTGACAGCACGCATGCAAGTCATCGTGTATTTATAGCACGATTGCGGTTATAATATAACCGCAATCGTGCTATATATGTATATATGTTACTGCAAAAGCCCGAATATTGGTAAATCCTAGGTTTTACTGGTAAATCTTAGGATTTACCAACATCAGTTGGTAAATGTAAGATTTAATATAAAATGAAACAATTTTTCGGGCCATTACCATTAGAATTTGGCAAATGCTAGGTTTTACTAATAACGAATGGTAAATGTTGGTTTTGGGAATAAAAAAATATGATGTAATTAGAAAGTATTTATTACACATTATAATTACGAATCAATAGCTGCAGGCAAGTTACTTAAATAATTTTGAAATATTTCAAAATGCTTTTTGCAAAGTAAAATAGACAAAAAAAATTTCTTCTCAAAAACTTAACACCTACGTTGTCTAAGCTAATTATTCATTCATTGTTCTTATCATTTGGTATCATTAATTTTCATTTATTAATAGTAAAATTACCTAAATATCTTAAAACATTTTCGGAACAGTAAAATAAGCATAAAATAAAAAAATCTTCTGGCAAACGTAACACCTACGCTGGCTTAGCTTTATTCATAAATTGTTCTTATCATTTGGTTTTATTAATTGTCTCGGCGTGACTATTTTTGAACATTTACCGTGTCTCTGAGGTAAAACCTAGGATTTACCGAGTGTGTGCTAGTAAAAGTCCGAAATTAACGATTATCACAGAACAGTTCGGACTTTTACCAATCGGACTTGGTAAATCTTAGGTTTTACTGGAAAATCTTAGGATTTACCGTAGTTCGAGCATTTACAGTAACATATACATATTATGTAATGGGAGGGATCAATACCTGCCCACATTGTCTCATCATGAGACGAGATATCGTCCCAGCCTGTGGCACAGTCAGGGCAGAGCTGTAACATGGTTTTCATATGTCGTATTCAGTCACTCGCATAATAAATAGCTGGACTACCTGGTTGGGCTGTTTAGAGGGTTTTGTTTAGTTTGTTTGTTTTTATATTTAATTTACTAGCTGGTGCCCGCAGCTTCGCTCACGCAACTTAGTTTTCTTTAATGTATACGTATGTATACATAACAGATCATCGTAAAATTTTGTGGTAAGTACAGAAAAGGACATTAGTGCGTATACACGTAGAGAGCGCGTTGCCAGCGCCGATCTGCCAGCGCTTGTCGGTGCTGGTCTGCGGAGTTAGTCGGCGCAGGTAGTCTATACTGTGTGACGAACCAGCGCCGACAAGCTCCGAACTTCACCGAGAAGTTCCGATCAGCGCTGGAAGGCCGTCATTTGTTGCTGTATATGCATGGGAAAAACGTGTATTTTAAAAAAAAAATGCGGATCTAGAACATTTGCGCGAAAGACATTTCCGCGAAAGACACTTGATCACTTTTAATTATTATCTCACGCATTTCCCCTCCAGCGGGTGGGGGAGGTCAAAATCTAAGATGGCAGCTGCGAAATTTTACAAAACATGCGTCAAGGGTGTCATTTCCGTGGTTTTCGGGGGCGCTGATGGAGAAAATGAAGTCAAAGTCAACATCCAAGATGTAAGCTGTAAGATTTTGCCCATGACGCATACTTATTTTGAAAAATTACGCAGCCGCCATCTTGTATTTTAACTTAGACCTCATTTTCGGCATCAGTACTGCTGAAAACCATGGACACGACACCAAAGACGCATATTTTGTAAAATTTCGCAGCTGCCATCTTGGATTTTGACTTTGACCTCATTTACATCATCAGCACCCCTGAAAACTATGGAAACGATACCCATGACGCATATTTTGTAAAATTTCACAGCCGCCTTCTTGGATTTTGACGTTGACCTCATTTTCGTCATCAGCACCCCCGAAAACCACGAAAACGACATCCATGACGCATATTTTGTAAAATTTCGAAGCCACCTTCTTCGATGTTGACTTTAACCTCATTTTCGCCATCAACGCCCCCGAAAACCACGGACACGACACCAATGACACATATTTCGTAAAATTTCGCAGTCGCGATCTTAGATTTTGACTTCGGCCTCAATTTCGGCATCAGCTCCCCCGAAAACCATGAACACGACACCCATGACGCAGTTTTTGTAAAATTTCGCAGCCGCCATCTTGGATTTTGACGTTGATCTGATTTTCGTCATCAGCATCCCCGAAAACCACGAAAACGACATCCATGACGCATATTTTATAAAATTTCACAGCCGCCATCTTGAATTTTAACTTCGACCTCATTTTCGTCATCAGCGCCCCCGAAAACCATGGACACGACATACATGATACATATTTTGTAAAATTTCGCAGCCGCTTCTTGGATTTTGACGTTGACCACATTTTCGTCATCAGCACCCCCGAAAACCACGGAAACGACATCCATGACGCATATTTTGTAAAATTTCACAGCCGCCATCTTGGATTTTGATTTTGTCCAGTCGCGCAAGTGTCTGGTCACGCAATCCCGAGTGCAGCACTGGTCGAGTGTGCGAGCGAAGCGAAGGGGCGACAAAGCGAGTCTTCTGGCGAAGCAAACTCAGAAATACTTGCTAAATGTCTAGTTGCGCAAAAGTCAATTCGCGCATATGTTTAGTCGCGCAAGATAAGTGTCTTTCGCGGAAATGTCATTCGCGCATGTGTCCGTCGCTTCCTTTATGCGGTTACCTGCATGGACCAGTACCGATAAGCGCTGGTAGGTCGGCGTTGGTTACCTCCTTCCTTTATGCACGAGTCCAAATATCTCGGCCTCGGCAACATGACACTTTAGGGCACCATATCTCTGGTATTTTTTGTTTGTTAAAGTGTCCTCTACCCATATAGGGTGACTGGTAATTAGTGACCGATACTTTAACACATGATTGTACTCATGATAACAAACAACTTTCCCACAGAAACGTTATTTATAAAACAAAAAAAAAACATTTAGGAGCCGCGTCCATTCCGTAACGGTTTATTAATAAATTTAAAATTAAAAAAATAAAATTAAAATTATGTTTCTTTGGGAAATTTGTTTGTTATCATGAGTACAATCATGTGTTAAACTATCGGTCACTAATTACCAGTTACCCTATACAAGGTTAGTCGGAAAGGGGGTACTAATCCGAAGCCCACTTATAGTATCGCTGATGACTGTTTGAAACATTGACTTAGAATAAGTATGGACGTCGGGTCATCGCTCAAAAATGTCCGAACCGAATGAGTGTTAAAACACAAGAAATTTGAAAAGAGCTACAATTGCGCGCGTCATTCTTCATTTGGGCGAACAAGCAGCTACACCTCAATGTCACATGTCAACAATGCCGTTCTGTGTAGTGAGATCGTGTAAAAACTACTCAAAAAAGTGAAAAAAGTTGATGGTGTATCATATTTTCAGTAGGTATATTATTGTTTTACAATTTTTAAGTATTATTTTGTTAAGGAACATTGTATTTTACTTAAAATTGAATTAATTGCAAGAGCAAAACACACAATAATCCAACTAAATAAAAAGTATCTCATTTTCCTTCCTTTGTTTGACCAATTATGTCAACTTCATTTGGTTGGATTACCATAAGAAACTTGACATATTTGACAGAATTTAGAACAAAGATTCCAAAGAGTCGTTATTTTTACGCGATGTTTTTTTGTATTGCGATTTTGAACCAATTGCAATTTGTTTTGTTCTATTCATTTAAACAAGTTATTTTTAAACTTGCATTGTATGCAAACATATTATGTACGAAAATGAATGTTGTCCTTCCGTTTCAAAATTGTATTGGTTTTTCGGTCACTACCAAGTTTCCGATCGAGCTGAAATTTTGCAGGTAGGTATGTGCATATTAGATCATTAAAATGTCATTGAACTAATTTGATGATGGAGCCAAAGATTAGGCAAGCACAGGAACAAATGGTAGGCTCGTCGAGTTTCAGCTCATGTATTTTGTCATTATAAGCACTTTTCATCACATAAATAATGACGTAGGTCCGATGGTAGAGCCGGAAAACGGGCTCTGGAACTTCCTAATGGCAAATAGTGGACACGTGACGTTTGGGCTCGTTTGTTTAGTTATCATGAACTCTTTTAAATACACATGACAAAAGATTGTTTTCTGAAAAATAATAATATGCCTCTGATTTAATTTCAGTTTTCTTCGAGATTAATTAGATGATGCTGATCGTGATACTTCAGCAAAGGAAGCGAAATCGCGTTTTAGAAAATGACGATGTTGTAATTTTGCAAGAAATGTTCAATGCTCTTTCAGTTGGATTAAATATTTAGCAATCACAATAAATATAAAAATCTTTTAAAAATTAAGGTTGCTCTATTACTCCTATGTTCTCCAAATTTTCGTTTAACATTAGATGAAGTTTCGAAATTGAAAAATTGAGCAGTGCTGTCATGTTTTCGTATGGTAGAAATTGTTGCAAGCTAAATTAGGCATTATGATAACGACATAGGATTTCGTCCGTCGTAAATGAGCTTGTTGGTATTTCTATGTTTATATTATGTCAATTCAGGACACTTTTATCGTGAAATTTGTACTACACTCGTTGTCCATACTTATTCTAAGTCAATGGTTTGAAAGCAAATATTAAAATTTCAAAATTCGATATTTTTTTTTCCAAATAAAATGATTTTTATTTTAGTTTTTTCAAAAATTCTTCATCCCTGCTTTAGTTACAAATTCAAAAAATGGTGCTTCTAATTCATGACCCCAAATATGACCTAAAATGTAAACACAGCTGATCATAACGGGATATAGATAGATTTTAGAGTTTTTTTTTTGAGATTTTTGAACAACTGTTTCTCTTAAACTATTGAGTTTTGGGAAAAGTTGTAGAACAAAAGTTAATTCATTATTATGTGTACTTTAACACCTTTTCAGATTAGTACCCCCTTTCTGACTAACCTTGTATATGGGTAGAGGACACTTTAACAAACAAAAAATAGGTACCGGAGATATGGTGCCCTAAAGTGTCACGTTGCCGCGTTGCCGAGATATTTGGACTCGTGCACAGCAATGTTGAAAAAAAATATTAAAGTCCAAATATTTCGGCAATGTGACACTTTAGGGCACCGTATTGCTGACATTTTTTGTTTGTTTGAGTGTCTTCTACCCATATATTATATGTTAGTATAACAGTGCGACGCAATCTTGTAAAAAAATTAAAATGGCGGCAGGAGCTATGCCAGCTTCCATAGAAAAATGTTCGAACCCCCTCAAGTTCGTTTGCTAAGCCGTATCTGTACTCGTAGTCAGACATGGCGCGTCTCGTGCGCAACTCTGCGCGCGCGCTGACGTGTAGTACCGAACTGCCGAGTGTGCCGACAGGCGCTTACTCCGAGACGCATAAATGAATGAGTGGAATCGGATTGATTTGCCAATATTATGTTACGTGATATGGGCACTGGTGCAACCGGTCGTGCGTGCGATGACGCGACGGTCAATGAACTAGTGAGAGGACTAGGAACAAGTAGCAACAGCATAAAGATGATCTCAAGGAAAATACGCTAGATCTTATCAAAGACGACAATTTGCCGCCAATGAACTGGAGTTTAGAATGTATCCAGCCGGGCCCAACATGCGCAGCGCGACAATTTGATATTTAAAATCTATACATATACTAAAATCGTGGTTTAGAAGTAACTAGGAAATTTTTGTCTAGAACTTATAAATCGCGCGGTAACGAAACCATAGCGCGATCTAATTCGACGCCAACGCCATCTAGGGAAGTAAAGATTAAACATATGTTTGCATGTTTATGCAAGCATCACGTAAAAAGAGCTGACCCAATGCTGTTGACTTTTATAAACATATATTGTGCTTATCTCCAAGTAACATATTTTTTTTGTTTCATCGCAATCGGTTCACGCATTCAAAAGATATGCAAATAATCAATATCTTCTATACATTTATCAAATCTATAGACGTTGCGTATCTGTACATAGCAAATATTTTGAAAAAACATGGTTGGGGTGTTAAAAAATAACCAAAAGAACCCGTTTTTAACATTTTTGTATTTTGTTTCTTCTGTTTGTTGGTTTGTCTGTTTGTCTGTTTATCTGTTTGTTTGTTCAAGCATCACGTAAAAACAACTGACCCAATGCTGTTGACTTTTATAAACATATATTGTGCTTATCTCCAAGTAACATATGTTTTTTGTTTCATCGCAATCGGTTCACGAAATCAAAAGTTAAGCGAATTTTAAGTTTTCTAGAAGAACTTAGCATGTATTAGTTTATTTTCAATAGATGGCGTTACGTGTATCAAATAATGTTGCGAGGAAATATTTTACTACGAATAAATCCACAAATTACCTAATATTCATTGTTGAATTGGTACACACGGCTACACATCAAGCTATACAAAACCAGTTTATCTTGGCGTCGCTTTGTATGATCTTTTTGCACAAGTAACGGTCAGCTTATACTGGTTTTGCATAGCTTGAAGTGTAGCCGTGTGTACCTATTCTCAGTCTACGAAAGGTCTAATGAAATGCTATCCTTATGAAGAAGGAACTAAGCTTTTACAAAAAAAAACCAAGATATTGTTATTTAGAATTTATTAGGTCAATTTCTTATTGTTGTTCACAATAAAATTAATTCATGATATGGACTAATAGTAGGATTTTTGTTCATTGAATGTTCATACTTTTTGGGAATGCTGATGCCGAAAATAAGGTCCAAATTCAAATTGAAATCGGTGGCCATGATTATTTGCAAGGAAAGCGCTCACCCAGTGCTTTCGTTGAAATTTAGTATTTCGTAATCATTCTATCTACACAATGCACTTTTTGGAATGTTTTTCTACATTTTATTTTATTTTGTTCATTATTGTCAGAACTATTCAAAGCCTGTCGCCGTCGTTTTATTAAGTTTATTTAATTGAGTTTTTTTAAGCTTTAGGTAATGTTCCAAAGACGTGGCCATGGAGGGAAAGTACTTTAAATATTAAAAATAGCAAATTCCACTCAAAGGAAACTTCATTTCACTTTTTTTTAAAGTAAGAAATTACCTTTTACTGATTTTTTTGCCTGAACCGGGAATCGAACTGACAAAGCTTTATGTACATCCGGTATTATATTATGGCCCCTGTTGATAGATATCTATAAGGTCAATAATAAGGATCAAATCTCTCCAACAAACACACTGTCTTAAATTGAAGGAAGTGCAAGAAATAAGAAGTAACAACAAATAAGTGTTTGAATTGAAATGTACCTAAGTTAGGTAGGTACTTAATGTTAGTTTTTATGGTCTTCCATCAATTTCAGGCACTATGTTTATTGGAGCGATCATATCGATTGGTGAAATAAAAATATAGATGATGTTTTTTCGCGTTTGTGTTGGTTCGATTTCCAGATCACAGACTTTTTGAAAGCAGTACCTACCTATTTATAACTTATTAAAATTAAATGAAGTCTTCTATAAGTTTTTTTTTAAATATTTAAAGTTCTTTTCTATACCTACCACACCTCGAATGAAATCATAATTTAGTTCGCAGATTGTAACAAGACGGCGTTGTAGCTATTTTTGTTTCGCGATATGGTTTTGTTACATCTTCAATAAAAGTATCAATATTCAATTATAATCCATTTTAGCAAGGAAATGTATAGAAATAAGCAACACGTTTTTAGTATTACGGTTTTATGAATCTTTACGGTCAATCAAGAGGAGCTGAAACTCTACATAAAGAAATGGTTCAAAAGATATAAGTGTCTTAGTGGGACACCTTTGTCTATTATTATAATACCTAAATGGATTATTTAGTTGCTGCGACACAATGTTGTTTTCCGACTTCCACGCGGACGGAGTCGCGGGCACAGCTAGTAAATAATAATTCAATTGAATAAGTATAAATTGTAATTGAATATGATTTGCATGCCCATGTGACTAGGGTTACCATCCGTCCGGATTTGTCCGGACATGTCTGGACTTCTAGACTTTTGTCTGGACTTTGTCCGGCTCTTTAATTTGTCAGGATTTTTTGGCTTAGATGGAATACGAGTAATGAAACTTACTTATGTAATATCAAATAACCTTTTAATCTTTATTAACTTCTCATTCATCTAAAAGCAAAATATAAATCTTTAACAATCAACTTAACGAGATCAAACAATAAATCTTCGTATTTTTGCATTTTGTGATTAAAATGTCCGGACTTTTGTCAGGACTTTTCAAATTTTTAAATGGTTACCCTACATGTGACGATAGAACACGGAAAACTATAAACTATTATTATGAAAACATCTATGACTCACGTTTGCAAAATAAATAAACGATTAATGGTTTAATAAAAGCTCAGCTTGTCTGACAGGCAAATCAATCCGCATAATTACGCGTCTCGGAGTAGACGTGTTTCGGTACTGCATTAATTAGCACGAGCGCCGAGCTCCGGACGTGTCTCTCGCCATGTCTAGCAACGACTCCAGCGTAATAGACAGCGATGAATATGTCCAACCGACTTTCGCGTACAAAGTCATTACGTACGTTATATTAGCGCCGACTCTGGCTGTCTTCATATATGGAGTGACATCATGGTGCTTCATTAAGAAGTTCCGGAATTTTAGAAACTATGTGTATCTCAGTTCAATCTTATCAAGTGTGTTACGTTCAACGTCTGAGATAATTTTCAACTCTATTACTCCTAATGTTTTAATTGACTACGAAAACAGAGTGATTTTACTTGTTTTGTCTTGTTTAGCTGTTTACTTCTTAATAGTGCATATTTATTGGATGTTGGTAATATGTTATATTTTTTATGTTGATTTTGTAAAAGTTTTTAATGGGGATGTATATAGAAAATATCTTAAGAGTAACCTGTTTGCATGGGGTGTACCTCTAATAACAATGATATCATTTTGTGCAGCTGCAGCTCTATAGTTTTTGGCGCCATTTGAAGAAATAGTAATATACATCTTAATTTTAATTACGTGTTTACCTTTGTTGATTAACTTGATTCTGTATATAAAAATTGTATATAATCTGTTCCGTCCTAAAGTGAGCCCAAGTACTGCCACTGACAATAAATGGCGTCGCTTCTACATAACTACGTTAATATTTTTATTGAGTGATGTCATAGCGTTGTTCACTGTTGTGACATTCACGCTCCTGCCGGACCTTCCACCCGTCATAGATGTTTTGGTTGATAATATACAAGTTTTAGCAATTGATCTATTTTTTCCTATACTAAAAAGTAATCGGGAACTGTGGCGGAAATTTTATGAAAATCGATTTAAGAGAAGAAATGAAATTAATATGTCGTAATTAATGTTGGGCGTAACTGATATATTTTCCTAATGCAAAAAATATTATATTACAATTTTCGAACTATTGTTTTTAACTGTTATAATATATATTATATTATATTGTATTGAAGGAACACTAATTATCAATAGAGCAGAAGACTTGCAGTATTAAGTTTACACCAATATAATATAAAATTATTTTAACGGTAGTAAAAATTTGCTCTTGTTATTTGTGAAATAAAGTTCATAATTGTGTGACGCTTTAATACGATGTAAAGTACGACAATATTATTTTGCCAGTAATATGAAACAAGTTCACACTAATATTAAATAAATATTTATGTTATTTTAACGGTGGTAAAAATTTGCTCTTGTTATTTGTGGGTTAAAGTTCATAATTGTGTGACGCTTTCGGCCGACTTAACGGCTCGACGCGAGTGGCGGGTGACTACTACATACAGACAATAATATATATTATATATTATAACAGTCTTTGTTGCAAATAAATAATGGTTAGAATATTAGAAATGTATAATGAATTATATTAGCTGTTATGTGTTATAACGCCCAACATTAGTCGTAATGCACCATTACGACATATTAATTGAACCTAGGTAATGGTAATAGGTCTCCAGAACGGCAAATTATAAGATTAAGTTTAATATAAGTTCATTGTACCAATTGTACTTATGTAATGTACTTATCTCTATTCACGGCTCATCTTCCGTGCGGAAGATGTCCGGTCTTTTGGATGGCATACACGGGGACACAGGTCCAACGCGCAGAGGCCCCTTTGAGAAGTTTAATCTAAAGTGGGGTGGGGCACCAACCGGGGACTATCCACGGCTGCACTATTGAAGTACAGTCATGGACCGTCCCAAGTCGGTGCAAAACTATTGTAAACTATGGTAAAAAAATATCTGGTCTATGGGAGGGGGTGTTTAGTGGATCGGTTAACCTCTATTGCCGGAAGAAAACGGCGTCTGCCTTTCAAGTTTAAATTTGAAATTTGTTGGCAGACGGTGACTCGCCAGCTCACTTGCTGGGCCCCCTGAAAGCCGCCAGTACATAGGCGAAGGGGACAACAAACGTGTGAGCGGTTATGTAATGTTATTATTTAGCTAATAATTATTTCATATTGTATTGTTTACGTTAAGTGTGTCAATTGTGAGTAATGTCAGGACACATACAGACTAACACCACTTTGCTGACGACAGAGGTACTGCAGCAGCGCGCGCGCTTCTCCTGTGCGTCGACAAAGCGGCCGTCATTCCCCTGTCTTCGGCAAAGTGCCGCTCGTCTGTAAGAGCCCTAAATAGTTACAAGTTCCTATCTTAATTTAATTTAAGAGGCAACTAACTTTCAAAGTGTAACTTAATTCTAGATCTTTCAAAAGAGCATGTAATACTGCGCAAAAAAATAAAAAAACTTGAATCTTGAGCTTTATTTGCATCACCTCCACCAAAATCTTGTAACCCTACATTGGTGACTTCAAACTCTTTAAACCCTAAAGTGTTATTGATTTCATTTCAAAATAAATACATAAACAGTCGGAATATGTTTTTAATTTGCTATTGTGGAGTATCCTGTACGCACACACCAATTCTAACTTATTATTCTATCTACCTAAAATTAAACCTTTACATAATTTTATTAGAGCTTCTTTTACATTTTTTGCATTTTGTTGACATTCTCGTTTATTTATTTTTATCATCTAAGTAATTTGCATTTTTAAATATTCACGAAATTCCGGTATTTTATTTGTTTTTTTTTAGTATTCATAAAATGAATGGTCAGCTTGTCTGACAGGTGACAATGCGCTTATTTAAGCGTCTCGGAGTAGACGTGTGTCGGTACTGTATTATATTAGCGCCACCGAGCTCCGGACGCGACTTTCGCCATGTCTGGCAACGACTCCAGTGTAATAGACAGCGTTGAATCTATTCAACCGATTTCAGCGTCCGAAGTCATTAGGTACGTTATGTTTGCGCCGACTCTGGCTGTCTTTATATATGGAGTGACATCATGGTGCATCATTAAGAAGTTCCGGCATTTTAGAAACTATGTATATCTCAGTTCAATCTTAGCAATTTTGTTACGTTCAACAGCTATTATAATTTTTATCTATTATCGGAATCAGAGCAAAAGCAGAACCATAGCGATGGAATTTTTTCTGTGTTCAAAATATTACTTCGTAATAGTGCATAATTATTGGATGTTGGTGATAGGTTATATTTTTTATGTTGATTTTGTAAAAGTTTTTAATGGGGATGTACATAGAAAATATCTAAAGAGTAGCCTGTTTGCTTGGGGAGTGCCTCTGATAATAAACGTCATATTATCATTTTGTACTGCTAAAGCTCGTCAGTTATCTGAAGTGTCACGTGGACGAATAATGAAAAACATCTGGATTTTAATTATGGTTCCATCTTTGTTGATAAACTTGATTCTGTATATAAAAATTGTATATAATCTGTTCCGTCCTAAAGCGAGCCCGAGTACTACTACTGACAATAAATGGCGTCGCTTCTACATAGCTACGTTAATATTTTTGTTGAGTGACGTCATACCGTTGTCCTTTGTAGTGGCAAACTTGCTGGAGCTGACACTTCCAGACGTCATGTATGTGTTGATTGATCATATACAAGTTCTAGCAATTGATGTATTTTTGCCTATTGTAAGAAGTAATCGGGAACTGTGGTGGTTTTTTTTTGAAAATCGATTGAAGAAAGAAAATGAAATTAATATGTCGTGATGGTGATGAAATTAATCTGTCTTGATGGTGATGAAATTAACCTAGGTAATCGTAAAAGGTCTCCAGAACGGGAAATTATTAGATTAACTGTAACGCGTGTCAATATAAGTTCATTGTGCTCGTGTTGTGTTATTATTAAGATAGTAATTATATATTTCATATTGTATTCTTTACTTTAAGTGTATCAATTGTGAGTAATGTAAGGGGTCATTAAGACGAGCCGGAACTTTGTCGACGACAAAGGGAACTGCAGCCGCCCAGCCGCGCCGCGCCGCCGCGCCGCTCCGTTGCGGAGAAGCGGCCGTCGCGTCGTAGCCCTGTCTTCGGCAAAGTGTCGTTCGTCTGTAAGAGCCTTAGATAGTAATTTATTTTAAGAGGTTGTTTACTTTCCTATTACATAACGTCAACAACTTTGTTAACATTTCTTTATTACTCCAACTTTTTCACTTGACATATTCCTGACACTTGAAAATAATCAAATCCTAAAGTTAGGTCGTTATTATTAGTGTATCTATACATATAATAAAATCGTGGTTTAGAAATAACTAAGAAATTTTTGTCTAGAACTTATAAATCGCGCGGTAACGAAACCATAGCGCGATCTAATTCGACGCCAACGCCATCTAGGGAAGTAAAGATTAAACATATGTTTGCATGTTTATGCAAGCATCACGTAAAAAGAGCTGACCCAATGCTGTTGACTTTTATAAAAATACAGCGTGTCCCAGAAAGTAGTGTCAAGCGGAAGTCCAGAGGTAGAACATCCTTTGAGGTATCCAAATCACCCCCATGTATGTTCCGCGATTTTTTGTAGTTTTCGAGTTATGAATGTTTTTCATGTCTTTTAATCAAACTCTGACTATAACGACATTTTTGATCATAGTGGCGTGAATAGTTGAGATACATGAGTAATTTTTTTTTCTAAATTAGCTGATTAGTGACTCTATCGAATGCATAAACATTTGTAACCATAGATGTAACGAATGCGTTACAAAAAAATATTGAATTGTCATAAAGTTAAAATCCTGCATGTTTCCTAAATTTTTGTGGGTGATTTAAAAATAAATCTCCCTAAACTTTTTTTGTCAAATGTATTTTAAAAACTTATCCATTTTATCAGCTATTTACCCTGTAAATTTCATCGAGCTATCTCTACGACATCACAATAAAAATTTCATTCAAAGCATACAATATCGAAAATTCCAGTTGTTAAAGGGTGAATGAAAAATTGATTAAAACTAACTAATAACGTCTTTTTTAGTAACCCTCGACGCAAAAAGAGGGGTGTTATAAGTTTAAAGTGTGTGTTTGTATGTCTGTCTGTGGCATCGTAGCTCCTAAACGGATTTTGATGTAGTTTTTTCTTTTGTTTGAAAGGTGACTTTATCGAGAGTGTTCTTAGCTATGATTCAAGAAAATCTGTTCAGCCATTTGAAGATCATCAGCTCTTTTCTGGTTGTCGAAGGGATATGAGCAACTTCTACTGATCTGATCGTTTCGAAATTTACTATCCTGTGACTTCAATGATATTGATAACATGTGACAAGAAGGAGGTCATTACAACTTATCATAAACTTAAAGAATCAATAGACACACAATATCTCTACTGTAAGTTGGGTATCATGCTGTTTCAGATGATGCTTGAGATCAGGTCAAGGTTACCATATTATTGTAATTTCATTGAAGTCACAGGATAGTAAATTTCGAATCGATCAGACCAGTAGAAGTTGCTCATAACCCTTCGACAACCAGAAAAGAGCTGATGATCTTCAAACGGTTGAACAGATTTTCTTGAATCATAGCTAAGAACACTCTCGATAAAGTCACCTTTCAAACAAAAGAAAAAACTACATCAAAATCCGTTTAGGAGCTACGATGCCACAGACAGACATACAAACACACACTTTAAACTTATAACACCCCTCTTTTTGCGTCGAGGGTTACTAAAAAAGACGTTATTAGTTAGTTTTAATCAATTTTTCATTCACCCTTTTACAACTGGAATTTTCGATATTGTATGCTTTGAATGAAATTTTTATTGTGATGTCGTAGAGATAGCTCGATGAAATTTATAGGGTAAATAGCTGATAAAATGGATAATTTTTTAAAATACATCTGACAAAAAAAGTTTAGGGAGATTTATTTTTAAATCACCCACAAAGATTTAGGAAACATGCAGGATTTTAACTTTATGACAATTCAATATTTTTTTGTAACGCATTCGTTACATCTATGGTTACAAATGTTTATGCATTCGATAGAGTCACTAATCAGCTAATTTAGAAAAAAAAATTACTCATGTATCTCAACTATACACGTCACTATGATCAAAAATGTCGTTATAGTCAGAGTTTGATTAAAAAACATGAAAAACATTCATAACTCGAAAACTACAAAAAATCGCGGAACATACATGGGGGTGATTTGGGTACCTCAAAGGATGTTCTACCTCTGGACATCCGCTTGACACTACTTTCTGGGACACGCTGTATATTGTGCTTATCTCCAAGTAACTTATTTTTTTTGTTTCATCGCAATCGGTTCACGCATTCAAAAGATATGCAAATAATCAATATCTTCTATACATTTATCAAATCTGTAGACTTTGCGTATCTGTACATAGCAAATATTTTGAAAAAACATGGTTGGATAACCAAAAGAACCCATTTTTAACATTTTTGTATTTTGTTTCTTCTGTTTGTTGGTTTGTCTGTTTGTCTGTTTGTCTGTTTATCTGTTTATCTGTTTGTTTGTTCAAGCATCACGTAAAAACAACTGACCCAATGCTGTTGACTTTTATAAACATATATTGTGCTTATCTCCAAGTAACATATGGTTTTTGTTTCATCGCAATCGGTTCACGCAATCAAAAGTTATGCGAATTTTAAGTTTTCTAGAAGAACTTAGCATGTATTAGTTTATTTTCAATAGATGGCGTTACGTGTATCAAATAATGTTGCGAGGAAATATTTTACTACGAATAAATCCACAAATTACCTAATATTCATTGTTGAATTGGTACCTATTCTCAGTCTACGAAAGGTTTAATGAAATGCTATCCTTATGAAGAAGGAACTAAGCTTTTACAGAAAAAAAACGAAGATATTGTTATTTAGAATTTATTAGGTCAATTTCTTATTGTTGTTCACAATAAAATTAATTCATGATCTGGACTAATAGTAGGATTTTTGTTCATTGAATGTTCATACTTTTTGGGAATGCTGATGCCGAAAATAAGGTCCAAATTCAAATTGAAATCGGTGGCCATGATTATTTGCAAGGAAAGCGCTCACCCAGTGCTTTCGTTGAAATTTAGTATTTCGTAATCATTCTATCTACTCAATGCACTTTTTGGAATGTTTTTTTATATTTTATTTTATTTTGTTCATTATTGTCAGATTTATTCAAAGCCTGTCGCCGTCGTTTTATTAAGTTTATTTAATTGAGTTTTTTTAAGCTTTAGGTAGTGTTCCAAAGACGTGGCCATGGAGGGAAAGTGCTTTAAATATTAAAAATAGCAAATTTCACTCAAAGGAAACTTCATTTCACTTTTTTTTAAAGTAAGTAATTACCTTTTACTGATTTTTTTGCCTGAACCGGGAATCGAACTGACAAAGCTTTATGTACCATCCGGTATTATATTATGGCACCTGTTGATAGATATCTATAAGGTCAATAATAAGGATCAAATCTCTCCAACAAACACACTGTCTTAAATTGAAGGAAGTGCAAGAAATAAGAAGTAACAACAAATAAGTGTTTGAATTGAAATGTACCTAAGTTAGGTAGGTACTTAATGTTAGTTTTTATGGTCTTCCATCAATTTCAGGCACTATGTTTATTGGAGCGATCATATCGATTGGTGAAATAAAAATATACCTAGATGATGTTTTTTCGCGTTTGTGTTGATTCGATTTCCAGATCAGACTTTTTGAAAGCAGTACCTACCTATTTATAACTTATTAAAATTAAATGAAGTCTTCTATAAGTTTTTTTTAAATATTTAAAGTTCTTTTCTATACCTACCACACCTCGAATGAAATCATAATTTAGTTCGCAGATTGTAACAAGACGGCGTTGTAGCTATTTTTGTATCGCGATATGGTTTTGTTACATCTTCAATAAAAGTATCAATATTCAATTATAATCCATTTTAGCAAGGAAATGTATAGAAATAAGCAACACGTTTTTAGTATTACGGTTTTATGAATCTTTACGGTCAATCAAGAGGAGCTGAAGCTCTACATAAAGATATGGTTCAAAAGATATAAGTGTCTTAGTGGGACACCTTTGTCTATTATTATAATAAATGGATTATTTAGTTGCTGCGACACAATGTTGTTTTCCGACTTCCACGCGGACGGAGTCGCGGGCACAGCTAGTTGTAACATAAGAATAAGAAATAAAATGTATTATCCTTTTACCAGTAAAAATGATATAGGTATCTCAAAATGAACATTATTGTATTGAAATATGTTGTAACAATATGTTTTAAAGAGTATCATCCATGGAGTTTCTTGCCGGTTCTTCTCCATAGGACCAACTTGTTGGAACCCGGCAACTAAATTCTCTCTCTAAAGAGCATGTACTGTGCCTTGGTATCTATATACATATAATAAATGTGTAGACATGGCGTGTCTGTACATAGCAAATATTTTGAAAAAATCTGGTTTGGGTGTTAAACGATAACCAATAGAACCCATTTTTAACATTTTTGGAATTTTGGTCTGTTTGTCTGTATGTCTGTTTGTCTGTTTATCTGTTTGTTTGTTCAAGCATCACGTAAAAACAACTGATCCAATGTTGTTGACTTTTATAAATAAATATTGTGCTTATCTCCAAGTAACATATGTTTTTTGATTCATCGCAATCGGTTCACGCAATCAAAAGTTATGCGAATTTTAAGTTTTCTAGAAGAACTTATCATGTATTTGTGTATACCATTTCTTTTCAATAGATGGCGTTACGTGTATCAAATCAAGTTGTGAGGAAATATACATAATTATGTATTACTATTCTCAGTCTACGAAAGGTCTATTGAAATGCTATCCGAAGAAGGTACTAACTAAGCTTTTATAAAAAAAAAACGAAGAAATTGTTATTTAAAATGTATTAGGTACCTACGAGTATCTATCTGAATGGCAGTGGAAGAGAAATACACTCAATTTCATAAGCGAGTGTAGGTATTCTAAATTGTTAATTGTGCAAGGCAATACGATAGATTAATTTGAAATACTCATATATTTTATTATTAATACTTAAATACGTATTTATAAATCTATTTACTATTAATAAAATTCAAAGTGCACTTTGTCTGTAATTAAATATTTTTCCAAAATTTCGATTCGGTGGTACTATACTATCGATACAGAAACCATAACATTTTTTTTTAGAATTATTATTCTGTCTGTTTGTCTTTCCGTCCGGACATCACGTAAAATCCCGTGGATGGATTTTGATGAGACTTTCGCTGATGTGTTTCGTAAAGAGCGACAATTTTGCTGGTAAATATAATATCATCACGCTATTGTTCATAGGAGCCGAGCAGCGGAACATTATTTCCACATACTGCGAAGTATAAGCTTAATATTCGGATCGTAAAATCGCGTGAATCGATTTTGATGGGCCTGCGCTTATGCTGGTATATAAACTATCACGCTATTGCTCATAGATGCCGAGCAACGAAACATTATTTACTTACTGCGTAGTATAAGCTGTAGACAGAAGTAAGTGCTACAGTGAACGGTCGCTGGCTCAGTGTCCTGCGTTAAAACCTCACTTTAAAAATACACTTTTGTATTTTTTTTGGAAAGTTTTTATATATTTTATTTTGTTCATTGTTGTCAGAACTATTCAAAGCCTGTCGTCGCCGTTTTATTAAGTTTATTTAAGCCTTAGGTAATGTCCCAAAACACATGGCCATGAAGGGAAAGTACTATAAATACTAAAAATTGCAAATTTCACTCAAAGGAGGCTTCATTTTATTTTTAAAAGTAAGAAATATTGCCGTTACTGATTTTTTTGCCTGAACCGGGAATCGAAAAGGTTTCGTTACATTATCACAATAAATATCAATATTCAATTATAATCCATTTTAGCAACGAAATGTATGGAAATAAGCAACGCGTTTTTAGTATTATGGTTATATGAACCTTTACGGTCAGTCTAGAAAAGCTGAAACTCTACCTAAAGAAATGGTTTAAAAGATATAAGTGCCTTGGTGGGACACCTTTGTCTATTATTATTATAAATGGAATACATATACACTATTTAGTTACTGCGACACAATGTTGTTTTCCGAGTTCCACGCGGACGGAGTCGCGGGCACAGCTAGTTTGAAATAAAAATCTTGAATCTTGAACTTTATTTGCAACACATTTTTTTTTTGCGTTTGGAAATCCTCATGTACTATCCCCCGTCTGGGGAAGACGGGGGGGTGTGCCGGACTCTTACCGGCTAAAACCTCCACGATGTTCCATCACTTGACCGTGGGCTGGGGGGTAGCGGGATTCGCAAAGCATGCACCGCAACCCCGGCAGGTCTCGGTCCGCCAGCCCCTGGCGAACCTCTCCTTTGTGGGGCCTAGCCCCACGTCCTGCTGAAGAGCGCGCGTAGAACACGTCGCGCCGCCTACTCGGGCCTGTTACTGATCGGGCGGTGGGTCCCCTAACCCAGCGCCCGCAGGCCACCTTATTTGCAACACCTCCACCAACATCTTTTAACCCTGCATTGGCGACTTAAAATTCTTTAAACCCTAAACTTTAGGGTTTAATTGACAGCACACATGCATCAGTCATCGTATAGCTCAATCTTTTTATAAGGAGCTCAACGACCTGACGCACGGAGCGCAACGAGTGACATGAATAGTTATTTTTTCCAAACTAGATGAATGGAACGCGTGTGTTTATCATGTATTCATGACGTATGATCAAAAATGTCATTAAAGTCAGAGTTTTGTTAAAACATGAAAAGAAATCATAACTCGAAAACTACAAAAAATCGCTGAACATACATGGGGGTGATTCGAGTACCTCTAAGGCCGCAAATTCAGAACAGCGGCGCGTGCAGCGGGGCGTTGTTTTGAGCGTGCACGCTTGGCTACTGAACGTATGGACTTCTCTCTTGTTGTATTCGTAGTAGCGTTTTTAGCGTGTAGTTAAGCGGCGTGATCAGTGTTCGGCGTTTTAACGAGCGTGTACAAGTGATATTTTGTTCAGTGTGTCAAGATTGGCCAGTAAAAGTGGGGTGTGTGACTGGCGGCCTCCGATTGGTCATCGCACTTGGACGCACCGCTCGCACGCACGCTCTAGCGAAAACTAGTTGCGTGCACGTTAAACGCGACGCTGCACGCGACATTACACGCTGGAACGCTCCGCTGCACGCGCCGCCGTTCCGAATTTGCAGCCTAAGGGTGCTCTACCTCTAGACTTCAGCTTGACACTACTTTTTGGGAAACCTTGTATTTATAGCGAGATTACGGTTATGTGTGATGGGAGGAATCAATACCTGCCGACATTGTCTCATCACGAGATGAGATGTCGTCCCAGCCTGTAGCACAGTCAGGGCAGAGCTGTAACATGGTTTTCATGTCGTATTCACTTGCATAATAACTAGCTGGTTGGGCTGTTTAGAGGGTTTTGTTTAGTTCGTAACTAAACACAGAAAGATTTAAAAGGGAGTGATTGTGGATTGTAAATGAATGTCTTGCCTGTCAAATGTCTTCTCTACGCAGATGATCAAGTTTTGCTTGCATCATCAGTGGAAGGGTTGCAGGACATGGTAACTGTGATGAACGAAGCATAGCATAGGTAGGCAAGCATAGGAAAGGGATGAAAATTAATGTAAGCAAGAAGAAAGTAATAGTTTTGAAAGAGATGCAGATGTATCTGGGTGTAAAGTAAAGATTGGAGATGAAAGTATTGAACAGGTGAATGAGTTTGTATATTTGGGAATTATGTTTACAAGAGATGGTAAGATTGATGAAGATTTGGAAAGGAGAGCAAATGCGGGAAACAAAGTGAATGGTGCTATGCATGCGATTGTGGCTAACCAGTCGATGTCCAAAAAGGCACGGCTGGCTGTCCATAATGGTGTTCTGGTACCAACGCGTATGTATAGAAGTGAATGTTGATCTTGGAAGAAGAGTCATGAAAGTAAAATAAATGCCGTGGATATGCGTTCCTTGCGAAGTATGTGCGGTGTAACTTTGAATGATAGATTGAAGAATGATGTGATAAGACAAAGTTGCGGTTTAAAAGATGGTGTAGTGACAAAAATTGAAAGGAGTATGCTTCGGTGGTTTGGGCATGTTGAAAGATTGAGTGAACGACGATTAACAAAAGGAATTTATAAGGCAAATGTCAGTGGAAACGCCAGTAGAGGACGCCCTAAAAGGACATACATTGATGTTATTGGTGATGTTCTTCAAAAAGGACAGGTGCGTAGTACTTTCAACCGGCGTGCGTGTATGACAAGATGTACGACCGTGGACGAAGCGAAAGGAGTATGTAAGGATCGTAGCATGTGGCGTTTCACAGTTTCTGCCTACCCCCATGGGAAAAAGTATGTATGTATGTTTAGTTCGTTTGTTTTATATTTAATTTGTTGCTATGTTTTTTTTGGGAACGGAACACATAGTTCAAAAGTGGGACTGTCCCGCTCAGAACATGAGGTATGGCCACATTAGTTATTCTTTATCTCAATACTGGAGGATCAGGCTTTGAGTTGCAAATTCCTGTACATTTCTTTTC
Source organism: Amphipyra tragopoginis (assembly GCA_905220435.1). Lineage (NCBI taxonomy): Eukaryota > Metazoa > Arthropoda > Insecta > Lepidoptera > Noctuidae > Amphipyra > Amphipyra tragopoginis. Next base: position 6,421,090 of record HG992017.1, read on the forward strand.
AGTTTTACCAAAGACCACAATATTATAAGTAGTTTGAATATGACTTACCTACGTAGACAATGTTCTAGTTGTAGTAGTGGTCGACGAATTTGTACACAATTGTAATTGCAAGTTGTGGCACTAAAAAGTATTAAAAAAATGTGAAAACTGAGTTTAAAAAAAATTAAAGCAGTAAAATAATTACCATATTATAAAATTAACTGCTTCAAAAGTCATCAATTTGTTTCAGCGTAGAATTGCACCATTATATTATTTATAATCTAATTTTTTGCAGTATCTGTTGCGCACGGACCTGTCCCTCCATGGAGCGCCCCGTTAATGCATTAAATTGAAATGACAATTACTTGTCACACTTAAGGCGTCTTTATCTACTGGTGCTGCCCACTGGGCGGTCCTAGATAGAGATAGCATTGTTTCTCTCAACCTCAACTCAAATAAGAGTACACAAAGTGTTCTGATTTGCTGCGATTCGAATCGGCGCCGCCCGCGCCTGACGCTTGGTGGAGCTGCGCAGGAGTCGCGCACTTGAGCGCTGAACCACGGTAGCATGTGACGTGCACAATGAACCCAACATACACTACGAGCCGCTGACGTCATTGCTACGGCGCGGGTACTTGCTACAGGCTACGAGTCGACGTAACGTTATCTACGGTGGCTACGCATGAAGCTACTACCCGCTGCTTGCGCGCCCGCAACACAATTTCGTGCTACGATACGTGTAACTATCAACATACGACATGTAACACGAATAATTTAAACTAACCCAATTAGAATATTCAGTTATAATCTTAATACGTCATACACTGAAATTTTACTTTTATGTGCTTAAATATTGTATAACATTAGTAGATTCCGATAAATAAAAATTTCACATTTGAAACATACCCAGTATTCTTTATTAAATATTATATATTTTTAAAGTATCAAATTGAAGGGCTTTGATTTCCAATATGTAGTAGGAAGGTATGCAGCAAATGATCAAAACGTCAAGGGTTCAAAAATACGTAATAAACTGACAAATTAAATCAACCCGTAAACGTCTACAGCTCAACATAATTATGGTGCTTTCGAAGACCATTATAATGACGTCAATGTATGACAATGCCTAGCCACTCATATCCTCAATTGTATCCTTATGATCTCATAAAACATTTAATTCACTTTTAACGATAACTTTCAATTGGTTGATATTTAAAAAAATTCTCATACGTGGATAGCTTTGTTAAAGTGTCAGCTACATGTTATTATGGAAATTAAATCCATTCAATTTGATACTTTAAAGATAAATAATAATTAATAACGAATTCTGGGAATTTCTCATAAAACTACAAAACTTAAATCGAAATATATCGACTTTTGCCTAGGGTACACGGGGAGCTAATTTGTAGCATATACAGGTTGTTAACGAAATCGTGTAATTCCTTCAAACCGCGTGATCTACTGGTGACATAGATTAACCATAAACGGGAATTTTCAAAATAAACTAAAAAAAATTCAAATTTTTTTTTGGTTTTCAATTTCTGAATCTTTTTCGAGCCTTGAGTTATCTGACTGCAAAGAGCGATATCGCGTTTGTCGTTCCTGCCAGCCGTGTCGCCGTACTTTCATTAATAATTTATGCGTGGCATCGAAATGTTCACACAAAGAAAATTATATTTTTGCAAAAAAAAACTTATTTTTTTAATGAATCCTTGTAAGATGGTTTAGATATGATCGGTAACAAAGCCGCATGAAAAAAAAAGATTTTTTATTTTTAATGAAACTAAATCCCATGCGGGGCCTGTCTACACCAGTAGTAGATCATGTGGTTTTAAGGAATTACACGAATTCGTTAACACCCTGTAGAACACACTATGACGTCTTACTAGGATTACCTACCTACGTCGAATACGAGTTCACTCTGTATATATTTTACGGGTAAAAGGATAATATTATAATACTTTTGTAACAATACATAATAACGAACTCTGTTCACCCAAAGATGAGTCCTAACAGCTCGGTCATTTAGTAAATTGTAGCCGTAAGGAGACAGTTATCGAAAAAACGTAAACGACATCATCAAGAACTGTAAAATAGCTTTATTATCCATGTTTTTAAATATTTGATATTCTTTGTATGGTAACTTCACACTATACCATTTTCAACTTACGGTGAAAATAGTATAGTGTGTAACATAAATATATTTCGACGATTAAAAGTAGATTTATTCGAGAACTTCCTCCTCAAACCTGTCTTCTTAGGCACGAGGTGGACTCGTGCGTGATAGCGACAAATGATGTCATCACTGTAGCTATTTTAACTATGCGTATTATTATATAATTATAAGAAGAAATATTGTATTAATATTAGACAAAACAATAAGTCAGAATTAGTGTGTAAATACAGGATACGCCACAATAGCAAATAAAACACATATTCCGATTGCTTATGTATTTATTTTAAAATGACTCGATAACACATTGAGGTTTAAATAATTTAAATTCACTAATGTAGGGTTAAAAGATTTTGGAAAATGTTTTGCAAATAAAGTTCAAGATTGTTTATTTCAACATCGAGAATTTGGTTGCACTGGGCAAGTAAACTAAATCTAGAAATAAACTAATTAAGATAGGAACTTTTTACTATTTAAGGCTTATACAGACAAGCAGCACTTTGGCGGAGACAGGGGTACGACGGCCGCTGTATGACAGCTGCTAACGACGCCGACGACCCCTGTCGTCGGCAAAGTGCTGCTTGTCTGTATGAGGCATTACAATACTTACAATCGACACACTTAACGTAAACAATACAATGTAAAATAATTACTAGCTAAATAATAACACAACACAAGTACAATGAACTTACATTGACAAGAGTTACACGTAATCTCAAAGTTAATTTAAATTTACTAAACTAGAGATCTATTACCACCACCTATGCTCATTTCATCACGATCACTAGATATTATTATTATTTACTCTCTTTAATCGATTTTCATAATACTTTCGCCATGATTCCCGATTACTTCTTACTATTGGAAGAAATAGACAAATGACTATAACTAGTATATTTAACATATCATCTATTAAAGGTATAAGACCAAGTGACAATATTGTCACTGCAACAGACAACACCATGACGTCACTGAACAAAAATATCAACGTTGCTATGAAGAAGCGACGCCATTTATTGTTAGTAGCTGAATTCGGGCTCGGATTAGGACGGAACAGATTATATACAAGTACTACGTATAGAATCAAGTTTATGAACAAAGGTAGAGCAATAACTAAAATTGAGCTGATTAAGAATACTGTGAATACGTTGAGATTAAATACTTTGCTAACGAATGGAACACTGATTAATATTATATCTGTTACCAGAGGCACTCCCCAAGCAAACAGGGTACTCTTTAAATATTTTCTATGTACATCCCCTTTAAAAACTTTTACAATATCAACATATAAAATACAACATATCACCAACGTCCAATAATACTGCACTGATTGGAAGTAAATATATAAACCGGAACAAACCAAGGTGATAATGTGTGCAATTTTGTAACCACTCCATAAACTATAAGGGATGATAATAAACATTGTTAAACGTAACACACTTGATAAAATTGAACTGAGATACACATAGTTTCGGAAATGTCGAAACTGTTTTATGAGGCACCATGATGTCACTCCGTAGATGAACGCAGCCAGAGTTAGCACATATACAAAGAACACAGTTATTGACGGTTCAACAGAAGTTTTGTGGTGTATTACGCTGGAGTCGTTGCCAGACATGGCGAGAGTCGCGTGCGCAGCTCGGTGCGCGCGTTACGTCTACTCCGAGACGCGTAAATGAGCAGATTGATTTGCCGGCATCCTATCAGACAAGCTCACATTATATTTTATGAATACTATTAGAATTTTATAGATGAAATACCGGAATTAAATCCTCACATATGCGCGAAACATCGCGCTTTAGCATTTAGCGTAAACGAGTTACATTACACAAAATTGACACACTTAACGTTAACAATACAATATGAAATAATTACTAGCTAAATATTAACCTACACGAGCACAATGAACTTTATTGACAAACGTTACAGGCAATCTTATAATTTACCATTCTGAAGACCTATTACCATCACCATGTTCATTTCGTCACCGTCACAATATTATGTTCATTTCCTTTCTTAAATCGATTTTCATAAAATTTCCGCCACAATTCCCGATTACTTCTAACTATGGGAAGAAATAAGTCAATTGCTATAACTTGTATATTATCAAATATAGCATCTATGACGGGTGGAATACCCGGTATAATCGCAAATGCCACTCCAGTGGACAACACTATGACGTCACTCAACAAAAGTATTAACGTAGCTATGTAGAAGCGACGCCATTTATTGTCAGTAGCTGTACTCGGGCTCGCTTTAGGACGGAACAGATTATATACAAGTTTTATATACAGAATCAAGTTTATGATCAAAGGTAGAAGTATAATTAAAATGCAGATGTACTTAATTATTTGTTCATTAAGTGGCACTTTAGATAACCGAAGAGCTACAGTTGTACAAAATGATAATATGATGATTATTATCAGAGGCACTCCCCAAGCAAACAGGCTACTCTTTAGATATTTTCTATGCACATGCCCCTTAAAAACTTTTACAATATCAACATAAAATATATAACATATCACCAACATCCAACAATGCTGCGCTAATAAAAGATAAAAATATAAAACTGACACAGTACCCAAAATCATTTCGTGTCTAAACTCAATATAAGGGACGATTATTGTCTCAACTGTTAAACGTAACAAATTTGATAAGATTGAACTGAGATACACATAGTTTCTAAAATGTCTGAACTTCTTAATGATGCACCATGATGTCACTCCATACGTGAACGCAGCCAGAGTCGGCACAAACACAACGAACCTAATGACTATGCAGGCAATAGTCTGTCGAAAGGATTCAACTCTGTCTATTACACTTAAGTCATTGCCAGACATGGCGAGAGTCGCGTTCGCAGCTTAATATAATGCAGTACCGACACACGTCTACTCCGAGACGCGTAAATAAGCGGACTAATTTAATTTGCCTGTCAGACAAGCTGACTTTTTATTTTACGAATACTATTAAAATTTTATACTTAGGTGAAATACCGGAATTAAGTCCTCACATAGGCGCGAAACATCGCGCTTTTGCGTTATTTAGTAAATATTTAAAAAATCTAATTAATAGATTCTATAAAAATTAATAAACGAACATGTCAATAGAATAATTTGAGTCGAAAAAGCTCTGATAAAATAACGTAAAGATTAGATAAATAGAATAATAAGTTAGAATTTGGGCGTGAATACAGGATACGCCAAAATATCAAATAAAAAGAGAGTGCTTCTATTTGCGACTGCGCGGTGATTTCCTCGCAAATGTTTGCGTGGAGCTGTTACTTAGTTGTATAGGGCTTGCTTGAGACGAAGAGATAAATAAAAATGCTGGATCACGATTGAAGCTTTGCGGTGTACGTGCGTGAAGCGTGTAGGACGAAGACTTGGCGTAGAGTGAAGTGCTGATGGCCACATCGGCGCTCTTTTATAGAACCGACCTTCAACAATAGTTAAAGGGCGGAACCATTTTTAGCTGTGTCGGAACAACCAATGGGCGTGTATGGGGGAGCGGGACGGACATGTGTGAAAGAGAGGTGAGTTTTGGGTCTGTGTGTATGCAAGAGTGTTCATGTATATGTGTGGGTGTGTCGCAAAGGACTTTATTAATTATCATTTTACACGTAATACAATCATCACCATCAATAATAATCAAGATACAATGGTAAGAACGATAATAAAAGGGTAAACAAAGACAAAGTAAGTAAACAAAACAAAATACACGAGAACAAGGTAAATAAGTAATAAAAAGTGATATAAAACAAAAGGAGACTATTAAAAACAAAGCGTAACTTAAATAACTATATATTCTTATAAGCTAAGCTGTTATTTACAATCTCCCCCTCGTGCGCAAGCACTAAACATACGTTTTTAGTCGGTAGTTGTTATCACGATGAGGCGAGAGGCCGGGCGACGAATTAATCCCGCTGCTGTTCGAATCTCTGTCACTCGGACTCGGCCATCTGGGCCTGGGTAGACCTTTGTGATTTCTCCGCGAGGCCATACTCCTCGGGGCATTGTGCTGTCGACTATTATCAATATATCGCCAACCTTTACGTTCTCGTGTTGAGAGTTGGAGCCGGGTCGGGGCATCAGTTGTGGTTTGTATTCCGCCGACCAGCGTGCCCAAAACATGTCAGCTAATGCCTGCGTAGCTTTCCATGTTTGCAGGTTCATCGGGGCATCTTTATACGACCCAAACGGTGACATTCCGCTGGACCGTCCAATAAGGAAGTGATTGGGGGTCAGGGATTCTTCATCTAAGTTAGGGTTCACCGGGGTCAGTGGCCTTGAATTAATTACATGTTCGGCCTCTAGTAGTAGCGTGTGCAGGACTTCGTCCGTAGGGAACTTTTCCTTCAGAGTGACTTTTAGGGCTGTCTTTGCTGATCTTACTAAGCGCTCCCAGGCTCCTCCCATGCTTGGGGCTCCGGGGGGTATCTTTTTCCAAGTTATCAGTTTCTCAGATGCGAAAGCGCTCAGGCTGCTATCGTTTGTTTGGATAGCTTCAGTTATCTCTTTCTCTGCACCGACGAAGTTTGTTCCGTTGTCGCTATATATCACAGTCGGCGCGCCGCGGCGCGCCATCATTCGGCGTAGGCTCGTGATCATAGAGGAGGCCGTGAGGGATGTGGCCAACTCCAGATGCACGGCGCGTGTGGTGAGGCATGTGTATAATGCGCCCCACCTTTTCTCGTGCCTTCTCCCGACTGTGACGTGCATGGGCCCAAAATAATCCACCGCGGTTGCTGTGAAGGGTGGTTGGTTTTGGGCCAGCCTTTCTTTAGGTACATCGCCTAAGGGGTTTTTTGAGGGGGTCCCCTTATAGGTCCGACACCATTGGCACTTGTTACATATGTAACGTATTACGCTGCGCAGTCCTATTATATAGTAGCGTTGTCGCAGTTCGTTCATGACGGTTTGATGGTTGCCATGATTGAAGGTTGCGTGCGTGTGATGCACCAACAGTTGTACGTAGCCTTCTTTGGCATGTAGGACTGGCAGGTTGTGTTCTTCCTTTACTCTGCTATCTAAGCACAGGATGCCGTTGCGGTCGATCTTCACGGAGAGCTTGTGGAACGGTGATTTCTTCGGGGGTCGCCGCCCAGCCTCTATGTTCGCGATGTCTTCGGCAAACGAGTTGTACTGGCTTCTCCTTACGAGTAACAACTCGGCGAGTTTTATGTGATGCGGTGCGAGTTCATTGCTCGTTATTCTATTGAGTATTTTGGCTTTGAATACCTCAGCGGCGAGTAGAACGGTTGCAGCAGCACGCACTAACCTTATATATTTCGAAAAGCGTTCGACTTTAGGTAAGTAGTCGCTTACGTCGTGCCTAATAGCTACGTGGACCGGTTTTATCGCTCTTTCCTCCCCTGAAGGGGGTCGCGGCGTCGCGGCCGTTTTTTCTTTAGGCCATGTCGCGGGATCGCCTTTAATGAACTCGGGACCTTTGAACCATCTATGATTCGACTTGAAATTGGCGGGTACGCCTTTAGTCGCGTCGTCCGCGACGTTTTCCGCGCTAGGCACCCAATGCCAGTCCGCCGGCGTAGTTAAACCTTCTATCTCGGCTAGTCGGTGTGCGACGAACGATTTAAACGTGCGCGGGTCTGATCTGATCCAGGCTAATACCGTTTTTGAATCGGTCCAATAAAAACATTTTATTATATTATAATCGGACTCGCGCTTGACCGATTCCGCTAACCGACTACCTAACACGGCGGCTTGGAGCTCTAATCGCGGTATAGATATGGGTTTTAGCGGGGCTACTTTGGCTTTACCTACAACAAGTTTAGACGTCTTGATACCGTCCGCTCCCGTACTAACGAAGTATATCGCGGCGGAGTAAACTTTTTCGCTAGCGTCGCAAAAAACGTGTAGCTCCCCCTCGTTAGAGGATGCTGCGGGCACGTATCTGTCTATTTCTAATTCCCTAAGTAGCTGTAGATTATTTACGAATGACAACCATGTCACGTGATGCTCGGGTGTGATGGGGTCGTCCCAATCTATGCCGCTGCGCCATATTTCCTGTATTAGACATTTACCTATCATTGTTATAGGCGAAACTAAACCTAACGGGTCGAAAACTGACATGACCGCGCTGGTTACCTGTCGCTTGGTAGGTAGAGTGTCTCCTTGAATGACGCTCGCGGGCGTGCTTCTGAGGTTGACGTTAAACCCTAAAGTATCGCGTGCGTGGTTCCATATTAAACCTAACGTTCGCTCGGTGTCGCTTTTACCTAGCGTCGTAGTGTCACCGGTGCGCGTGTTCGTGACGTCGCTTATTACGTCGGGTACGTTCGATGCCCATCCGCGTAATTCAAAGGACGCGTCTAAATGGACTTTATGCATCGAGTTTATTACTCGTTTGGCCCGACTCTCTGTGTCGAACGCGCCTAGGTAGTCGTCCATGTAGAAATTACGGACCGTAGCCTTCGCGACCTCGGGATACTGCTGACTGTGACTTTCTGCGTTTTTATTTTTAACGTATATGGCCGTGCAAGGTGACGATGCCGCTCCGAATATTAACGAGGTCATTCGGTACTCTTGCGGCGGCCTCTCCCTATTTTCGCCCCTCCATAAAAATCGCAGACTGTCACGGTCTTTATCGATTATTTTTATTTGTAGAAACATCTCTTTGATGTCAGCTACGACCGCGATTCGACCTTCTCTAAACCTTATCAGAACGCCGAATAATGATTGCAATAAATCGGGGCCCGGTAGGAGCGCGTCGTTGAGGCTCTTTCCCCCGTACTTGGCTGCCGCGTCGAACACTAAACGAACTTTACCCTTTTGGGGGTGGACGACCGAAAAATGCGGTAGGTACCAAGCACGCGGTGACGTAGCCGGAGCTTCTACTTTTTCCGCGTAGCCCGCTTCTATAAGATTATTAACTTGTTTACAATATTCGGTTTTCAAGGTTTCATTTTTGTCTAACTTATTTTCTAGGCTGTATAGGCGGCTAAGGGCTTGATTCTTATTATTAGGCATTTCTTCGTTGTCCGTCCGCCAGAGCAAGCCCGCTTCGTATCTTTTGTTTTCAATTTTGTTACACGTTTTATGTAGAATAGATAAAGCGCGTTGCTCCGGGTCGGACTTAGGTTTGCGCGGTTCTATGCCTAGCGATTCTATGCTAAAAAAGCCTCTTATCATTTCCAAGGCGGGATCATTTGATTGCGTGGGTCGCGCGTGATTTACGACCGCGACAACGCTACGCGGCCGCGAGTCCTGCCCGTGCAGTACCCATCCCAATTTAGTAAGCGATGCTACGGGTTGGTTTTTATTACCGACGCGTAATTGTCGGGACGTTATTAAGTGCCAGTTGTCCTGGCCTATCAACACGGTTGGTTTTCCCAACTCGTAACATAGCTCCTCTTCTATTTCCATCAAATGATCGCACTGCCGCACTAATTCTCTGCTCACCCCCTGCGGGTGTAAGTTGAGACTGCCTATCGTGTTAGCGTTCATCGTTTCTATGTTCCTGTTATTTAAGCCGCGGATTGACAATTTTACGTGACACGATCCCTTTTTAACCGACTTCAAAAAGGAGGAGGTTCTCAATTCGGTTGTATTTTTTTTTTTATTTTTTTTTTTTTTATTTTTTTTTTTTATGTTTGTTACCTCATATCTCCGTCATTTATGAACCGATTTGAAAAATTCTTTCTTTGTTCGAAAGGGTATACTTCCCGATTGGTCCCATATAAATTTTGTTACGATTAGACTATGAACTTCAGAGATATGGAACGGAACTCCTCATCGGATCAAAGCAAAATTCTCAAATTACTAATATTGCTTTGTTTATATTTGTTGTTGGGAACTGACTACTGGAAAAGAGGAGGGGGTGCATGTCCCCCCCCCCCCCTCCCCCTTTGGAATGTTTTCATTATATCGTGTAAGGTATCATTTGAAAGGGCTTTTTATGCCCGACTACGTCAAAGCCAAAAAGAAGGGTTATGAAGAGGAGGGGGTTAAGTTTATGGCACTATTAACGTATTTAATAAAAAATAAACTTTAAAAAAAGTAAAAACCGACTTCAAAGAAAAACTAAAAGGAGTGAAATAATTACCATAATATAAAATTAACAGTTTCAGAAGTCGGTGCAACTCTACACTGAAACAAATAGAAGCCACCGACTTCTGAAACTGTTAATTTTATATTATGGTAATTATTTCACTCCTTTTAGTTTTTCTTTGAAGTCGGTTTTTACTTTTTTTAAAGTTTATTTTTTATCTTCTAACCTGTTACCTCCTATTCCTTCTAGCGATAACAGCTGGCCGCGTCCCCTAGGTATGACACCGTCCGCCACGTCCTGTTCGACCAACGTCATGGTCGAACCTTCATCCAACAGAGCGTGGGTGGTGATCGTGCCTATGGGACCTATCAACTCGACCGGTACTATCTTTAGGTAAGTATTACATTTATTCAGGTGGTTTATCGAGCTCACGTTGCCGCGGTTGGGTAGGGGGGTGCCATTGCTATCGTTATGTAGCATCTTGTGATGCGCTGCCTGGCATCCGCCCACTCCGCAGGGAACATATTTGCATTTTACTATTCGTTTATGCGAATCATTTAAACATCGAAAACACAATTTGTAACGTTTAGCCGCGTCCCATCTCTCTCGCGTGTTTAACTTAGCAAAATCTGCGCATTCTATAGCGCTATGATTGCCTCCGCATATTACGCATTTATGGTTATTTTCCCGCGGCGGTTCCGCGGTCTGTCGCGGCGGGCGGGGCTTTTGTTGCTGTTGTGTTTTCGGTGCCTTTTTTTTTTTGTTGTCGTTTTGTTAACCGTGGCTACCGTGCGCGGCGGTTCGTCGTCATCGTCGGACTCGGACCGATCTGAATTTTCGCTACTCTCGTCATACGATCGAGTGCGGACTCGTCGGCCCCGAGTCGCGTTTACCGCTCGCGACTTTATTTTCGTTTTACGATCTTCTTTGGCGGTTTCATAAGCGAACATCGCGCCGCACTGATCAGCCATCGTGTTCAAGAATCGCGACAACAATTCCAACTCGGGCGCTCCGCTGCGCTCCGATTTGAATTCGTACCATTTATATTTTAAAATAATACTTAACTTATCTACTATTCTGTTTACCAATTCCGGTGAATATAGATATTGCGGCTGTTTTAGTGATTTTATGGCGGCTACCGTGTTGGCTACCTTACTCGCGAAACTGCCTACGTTGCGACCGTCCTCCGACATGCGGGGCATACGTTTTATATTTTCGAGTTCCGATAACACTAACAACTCCGGCCTACCGTACCGCCTTTCCAGCGTATCTATTATTTCGTACGGATCCGAAACTGTAAATAATAGCGCCCTAACTGTTTCGCGGGCCGCCCCGCGCAGCGCTTTTCTTAGTCGGGCCACGTTCTGTACGTCTGTGAACATGCCCTCCGTATCGTCAAACACTGATTTGAACGCCATCCACTCGGCGATCGTACCGTTGAAGTGAGGCAATTCGTGTATGAATTTTGGTACCGTAGAACTTTTATTTGAATTCACCGCTTGCACTATCGCGTTTGCTAACACTGTCATATCGTTACTATTCGAATGCGTGTCGTTGCCTACGCGTGGTTCATTCCTAATCGTGTTCGGTGGCCGCGCGCCTCGCCCTCGGGTTCGAGCGTTATCTATCGTTGCCGGCCTATCGTTTACGCGTTGCTCCGAGACCCAACATTTAACACGAGACTCTTCGATTCTAACGGGTGGCTCCGCGTCGTCGGAATTTTCCAGTTCTATTCTGGCTATTTCCAAGCGACTTAATGCAGCTGCGGACGCCGCCCGAGCCTGTGCTAACTCGGAATTGTGCAACTCTAACTCACCTTTTAACATAGATAATCGACTACTCGCTCTGTCCGCGGGGACGTTAACAACTGTGCCCGGCTCACTCCTAACTCGATCGTTCGATTCCGGTTCTACGGTTTTATCACTGATCACTCTACTCGCCCTATTTTCGTGCGTGCTGCTTTCACCGGTCGTTTCCTCTGTGCCGGTGCCTTTACTCCACGTTTCGGTCTCTGTGGAACCGGTCTGGCCCGACGCTGGGGTCGCGTCCGTGGTGGGCGTGGATTTACCTGAACGTAACATTCTTACGTTTTCCATTGCGCACGAGGGGTCCCTAATCCTATCAATACTTAAAATCTAACACTTTCACTTTCACTTTTAGCACTTTTTCTTCTTGTTTGTGACGCCTACTTGCCTATCGGCCTGGTCGGACTCCTACCGCGGTGATGCCGAACCAGGAATGGGAACGATAAGGTAAGGAAGGGAGGGAACCTCCCGGCAGAGGATGCGGGCGCTCACGGGTGCATCAGAGTACGGTGGGAAACCCGTACCCGTCGTTGCGTACCAACTCGTGGTCCCAGAGCGTTCCACACCTTACCGGCGGGGCCTGACTGTTACACCTTGTGGGGTGCGTGGAGTCGTCAGTTCGTCCACTGTGCTTCCGTACGCTTAGTGGCCGTTTATCACCGTTAGGTGGCCGCGTACGTAGTGACGTTAGATTGCTTCCAAGTATATTAACAGTGGCCAAGCACACCGACTGTTAATAACTCGCGCGTACTTGTTTCTTTCTTCGAATTTTCGCTAATTTCTTTCTTCGGATTTTCAGCTAATTTCTTTCTTCAATCTTGAATCCGGCTCGAAGGACCATTATTTGCGACTGCGCGGTGATTTCCTCGCAAGTGTTTGCGTGGCGCTGTTACTTAGTTGTATAGGGCTTGCTTGAGACGAAGAGATAAATAAAAATGCTGGATCACGATTGAAGCTTTGCGGTGTACGTGCGTGAAGCGTGTAGGACGAAGACTTGGCGTAGAGTGAAGTGCTGATGGCCACATCGGCGCTCTTTTATAGAACCGACCTTCAACAATAGTTAAAGGGCGGAACCATTTTTAGCTGTGTCGGAACAACCAATGGGCGTGTATGGGGGAGCGGGACGGACATGTGTGAAAGAGAGGTGAGTTTTGGGTCTGTGTGTATGCAAGAGTGTTCATGTATATGTGTGGGTGTGTCGCAAAGGACTTTATTAATTATCATTTTACACGTAATACAATCATCACCATCAATAATCAAGATACAATGGTAAGAACGATAATAAAAGGGTAAACAAAGACAAAGTAAGTAAACAAAACAAAATACACGAGAACAAGGTAAATAAGTAATAAAAAGTGATATAAAACAAAAGGAGACTATTAAAAACAAAGCGTAACTTAAATAACTATATATTCTTATAAGCTAAGCTGTTATTTACAGCTTCCGTTGCACCGGCACCGGCATCTAAAAATAACGCCGGCAGCTGAGATTAAAAACATCGGCCGCCGGCACCCAAAATGGACACCGGCGGCGGCGGCGGTAATAAGTTGTTTGGTAGGTATGTTAGTTGAAAGGTAGGTTCGATTTTGGGCCAAACACTGTAACTTGTCTTCCAACTGACTAATTTCAAGAGCGAGCCCGCGAATTTGGGGCACCCCGACGTGGATAGATTAGGTTCGAACGAAGCCCCCGTCATCCCCTTCGTGTTAGGTTACTTATTAGGAGCCCCGCTGTGCGGGACTCCGTCCACTCTGAATTTAGGACTTATAACTTTTATTGTAACCGGTTTTAAGTCTTTTGTATATTATTGACTAGCTTTCGCCCGCAGCTTCGCTTGCGTGAAATTTTGAACCCGTTAAGTGACAATTTTCCATACAAACTTTCATCCCCTATTTAACTCCCTTAGGGGTTGAATTTCGAAAAATCCCTTCTTAGTGGATGCCTACGTTACAAAAGGAACCTACTGTCAAAATTTCAACTTTCTAACCCCAGCGGTTTAGGCTGTGCGTTGATAGATCAGTCAGTCAGTCAGCTTCTTCTTTTATATGTATAGATATCTGAAAATGAATAATAATTAATAATTAAAAAAAAAAAAAAAAAAAATTATTTAAATACTAGCTGTGCCCGCGGCTTCGCTCACGTAACTTAATTTTCTTTAAGGTATAAGTATGTATACTTAACAGATCATCGTAAAATTTTACGGTAAGTACAGAAAAGGACATTAGTGCGTATACACGTAGAAAGCGGGTTGCCGGCGCCGATCTGCCAGCCCTTGTCGGTGCTGGTCCGCGCAGTTAGTCGGCGCAGGTAGTCTATACTGTGTGGCGAACCAGCGCCGACAAGTTCCGATCAGCGCTGGTAGGCCGCCATTTATTGCTGTATTTGCAAGGGAACAACGCGTATTTTTTGTTAAAAATGCGGATCGGGTAAATTTGCGCGAAAGACAATTAATTATTATCTCACACGTTTCCCCTCCAGAGGGTGGGGGAGGTCAAAATCCAAGATGGCGACTGTGAAATGTTACAAAATATGCGTCATGGGTGTCGTTTCCGCGGTTTTCGGGGGCGCAGAAGATGAAAATGAGGTCAAAGTCAAAATCCAAGATGGCGGCTGCGAAATTTTACAAAACATGCGTCATCGGTGTCGTGTCCATGGTTTTCGGGAGTGCTTATGCCGAAATTGAGGTCGAAGCCAAAATCCATTTAATTTAAGTATTTAATTCGGTGGAAATCAAAATAAAACCATATTTTCGGTCCGAATAATAAATAACCATAAAAGAAAACCGCAAATAAAAAGAATAAAGACTAAAAAATGAATTTCGTTCAGTCGGAGTACAAGGCTGTATGATTTTAAGACCTTCGCCTGCCTAAAATGTCTGGACTTTAAAAGAGACCTTGACCTCTGAGTTTGTTTCGACTTTTCGTCTCAGAGCTAGTCAGACAGGAAATGCCGGTGCTATCTAGTCTTAAAAAAACACTACATTGACATGTAAATGTGTCTCGTAACAGATTTATTTACAGAAAAAAATATTTAAATTCCGTGGTACGCGCGAATGTTTCTACGTTGGCGTGGAATTAAGTGTCATAGGATGAGATGTTGGTGACCCTCTTTACACATGAAGAACACTCCAGAACGTCCAGTCAGACCACGAAAGTCACCACTCACTCCGACGCGGGCAGCATCGGTGTGAGTGGTGACCTTTCGCCTTTACTAAGCTAATAATTTGTTGGCGAGTCACCGTCTGCCAACAAAACTCAATACTGCAGACTTAAGTTTAGTTTGATAACTTAATTCCTTCTCAGGCACGAAGGTGACTTGTGTGTAAACAGCGGTCACTAAATGATGTCCTCTACGCTTTAAACGTAGATATTGACCGTAAATACCATTATTAATTGAAGGAAAAAAATATTGTGTTCAGTCAGTATTAGCACAGTCTACCTATATCTTACTCCTTACAGTCGGTCAACGTAGAACTTTGTCGCAGAGCAATCGTGCGGGGGGTTGCGGGGTGAAGGAGCGGAGGTTATGTCCCGAGTAGCCATACTGCATACTTGGGACATAACCTCCGCCCCTGCATAATTTTGACATTTCATTGGACCTGTCAAATGTATGGGCGTTGACCCACTGTATGTAGTAAGTAGGTACACTGTGGTATTAGCGTGTGAACGCAGGATACCTACGCCAAAATAGCATTTTTTTTTGTCTTTGCTGGCACTTGTGTTTCTCCTTTGTCGTGGGTACATTTACAGACACAAATCTCACATACACAAATGCCCAGACCAAAAACAATAGGCCGTATACATTTTTGTCTCGTGAGGGAATCGAACCCACGACCCGTAGCGCAAAAGCCAATCGCTCAACTACTGCACCAAACGTGTCGTCAATACAAACGGAACGTGTTTTTATTTGCTATTGTGGCGTATCTGAGGTAGGTTATTTTATTATTTTAAAATGAATAATCCTTTAGCATTTAATGAATTTGAAGTCACCAATGTAGGGTTAGGTGTTGATGGAGGTATTGCAAATAAAGTTAAAGATTCAAGATTTTTTATTTCAAATACCAAGGCACAGTACATACTCTTTAGAGAGAAAATTTAGTTGCCGGGTTCCAAGAAGTTGCTCCTATGGAGAAGAACTGGCAAGAAACTCCATGGATACTCTTTAAAAAAGATTGTTACCACACATTTCAATACAAAAATGTTCGTTTTGAGTTATATCATTTTTACTGGTAAAAAGATAATTAATTTTAATTCTTATACTTATGTAACAATACACTAATAATAACGACCTAACTTTAGGCTCGGTTACGAGGAGACGACTGTTCGATCCCTCTTAAAATAGTTCTCACTTTTAAAAGAAAAAAATGGTTAGTAGTTACTTACACAAGAAATAAAACCTAATAATAACAAAAGTTGTTCCATAAAGCACATTCACAATTTTATCGCAAATGATCGAAGGAATTTATGCAATATCGATTATTTTCAAGTGTCAGGAATATGTCAAGTGCAAAAGTTGTAAATAAAAAGATAAAGATATTTTATTTTGCAAATATGGGTAGGTACAGTGAATGGTTATAAAGAAAAAAAAATAGGTTCGTCCATATTTTACCCGTAGGCATGCAAAATTACATGAGCGAAATCTAAATAAAACTATCCAACATAATAAAAACAACAAAAAACAGAAACTTTACATTAAATCAACAAAAAATATGTTCTTTTTCAGATAAGAACTCGCTTATGCTATAGTATGCTTTGTCTGCTAAAAAGTTACGAAGTCTTTTTTTAAATAAAGGTAGAGGCAATTCTTTCCAACACTTAGGTAATTTATTATATACAAAAGGAGCCATGCAGAAAACACTTTTGCGCATGAGTGTTGTATTAGCTGTGTGAAGACACAGTCTACTATTATCCCGTCTATTACGTGGAACAACATCGGCTAGACGTTTAAACCGATTTGGATTAGACTTTACAAACACAGCTACTTCTAGAATGTACAGACAAGGCAATGTTAATATCTTAGCTTAGCGCTGCTAGCGGCTGCAGTTCCCTTTGTCGTCGACAAAGTGCCGGCTCGTCTTTATGAGCCCTTCCATTACTCACAATTGATACACTTAAAGTAAACAATACAATATGAAATAGATAATTACTAGCTTAATAATAACACAACACGAGCACAATGAACGTATAATGACACGCGTTACAGTTAATCTCATAATTTCCCGTTCTGGAGACCTATTACCATTTACCTAGGTTAATTTCATCACCATCACGACATATTAATTTCATTTTCTTTCTTTAATCGATTTTCACAAAATTTCCGCCACAGTTCTCGATTACTTCTTAGTGTTGGAAGAAATAAGTCAATTGCTAAAACTTGTACGTTAACCGCTATGTCTTCTATGGCTGGAAGGTCGGGTTTCAGAAGGGATAACACTACAGATACGATCATCACGAAGTCACTCAACACAAATATCAACGTAGCTATGTAGAGGCGACGCCATTTGTCAGCAGCTGTACTTGCTGTAATCGAGCTCACTTTAGGACGAAACAAAGTATACACAAGTATTATGTACAGAATGAAGTTGATGAACAAAGGTAGAATTACCATTAAAATACAGATGCTCCAGAATATTTTTTCATGTTCAGGAAACAGAATAGTTGCAAACACACAAAATATGAATATAATCATTGTTATCAGAGGCAATCCCCAAGCAAACAGGCTACTCTTTAGATATTTTCTATGTGCATGCCCCTTAAACACTTTTACAATATCCACATAAAAAATGTAACATATCACCAACGTCCAATAATACTGCACTGATAAGAAGTAGAAATATAAAGACCCAAAAACTGCAACCGCTCTGGTTGTGCTTCTGCTCTTATAATACTTGACAACTATCTTATCTGATAAACGTAACAAACTTGATAAGATTGAACTGAGATACACATAGTTTCTAAAATGCCGGAACTTCTTAATGATGCACCACGATGTCACTCCATATATGAAGACAGCCAGACTCAACGCTAATGTACCGTACGTAATGACTAAGTGCGCTAAAACCAGTCGATTAGATTCAACGTTGTCTATTAAGCTGGAGTTGTTGTCAGACATAGCGAGAGTCGCGTTCTCACCTCGGTGCGCGCGCTAATATAATGCACAACGAAATACGTCTACTCCGTGACCCGTGAATATGCAGATTGATTTACTTTTCAGACAGACTGAGCTTTTATTTAATGAATACTATTATAATAAAACAAGTAGAATACCGGATTATCAAATACTTAAAAATATAAATTAATACATTTTATAAAAATAAATAAACGAAAATGTCATTAGAACGCAAAAAAAAACAAAAAAGTTGTAATTTTAGGTAGATAGAATAATAAGTTAGAATTGGTGTGTGCATAGGAAACGCCACAATAGCAAAATAAACATATTTCGACTGTTTATGTATTTATTTTGAAACTAGCTGGTGTCCGCGGCTTCGCTCATGTAACTTAGTTTTCTTTAATGTATAAGTATGTGTAGGTACTTAACAAAATTTTGGGCTGAGTACAGAAAAGGACATTAGGTAGGTTCCAACGGGAACACGGTTAGCAAACCGTTAATATAATGTGAACGCCTTAATTTATCTCTAATCCAGATTCCGAAGGTTGCATTCAGCAATATAATTACGGAAGTGTATCATGGTAATCACAGATTAGTAATTTTCTTTCATCTTTCTATCAATGAAAGTATTAGTATAGATTATAGTAGTAGCACAGTTTAACATATGATTCTTAAACTGTGGTAGTAGCACAGCTTCGGGGCTCACGACTGTTTGGAGGGCTGCCATTGAGTCGCTGTAAATGGCGAACGCCGTCTCGGTCCTTAGGAGGGCTTCTTTAGTGGCTTCGCAGAGGGCGAGGAGCTCAGCCTGGTAGATGGTACTGTAGGACGGTAGAACAAGTTTTCGGGTCTTCGTCTCAGCCGCGCCAGTCCTATTATTAGGTGGTTTAGATACGATCACTTACCCCAACCGCATGAAAAAAAAAATAATTTTATAGTTTTATTTTTAGTCCAGCTAAATCCCGTGCGTGGCCAATTTACACCAGTAGTAGATCATGTGGTTTTAAGGAATTACACAAATTCGTTTA
This sequence comes from Amphipyra tragopoginis, assembly GCA_905220435.1. NCBI lineage: Eukaryota > Metazoa > Arthropoda > Insecta > Lepidoptera > Noctuidae > Amphipyra > Amphipyra tragopoginis. Next base: position 6,440,193 of record HG992017.1, read on the forward strand.
CATTCTGTATAGTATTCATTTATTTGTGTTTTTAAGTTTATTTAAAGTAGGTACTTATTTTAATGACTCCTTATTTATTGTTACACCGAGAACTACACCTCACTTTTTCCTTTCTTGCAAATCATGTCCATCCAAAGGTTGTCTGGAAGAAATCGCCTACTGCGATAAGACCGCCCATTGTACATCTCTATTTTATGTTAAAGTTTCTTCTTTGTTCTGTGTACATACAATAAAGAGTATTGTATTTGTATTGTATTGTAAAAATCAATATTACTTCTATGGTAAACGTAGCGAGAAAGAAAACTTACAACGCGTCACGTGAAATGTCACTTTAATTATGCACTAGTCGAGCATTAAATCAACTAAATAACAAACGCAAACATGGTGATTCGTTGGCTTATGCACGCACACATTGAAGACAGATGTTGGAGGGGGTGTACTACACCATATCGAATGCCAAAACATCGAATATCAATTGATCGAACACTATAAATCTAACGTTCAAATAGTCGAACGTTCATTCCATCGAATGGTTAATAGATCGAAAATTCAATAAATCGAACACTCAATACATCGAGTGTTCAAAATATCGAATGTTTGTTTGATCGAACGTTTAAAATATCGAATGTTTGTTTCATTGAACGTTCAACGCATCGCATATTCATTATATCGAAATATTAACGTACCGACTACTTATTATATTGAATATTAGTATACAAAAATTACGGCAATGTCGAAGAAAAACACAGCTTAATCTTTTTTTTTTTTGTTTGTTAGTTATTAATTAAATTAAATGTCGTGTTGGCCCTGAGGTTACAGACCCACTTGTTATATGCACCGGGTTGTGGGTTCAAAACTTCAAACCCATGCAAGTGTTTTTAAATATTCAATCTAATACGAGGGCGGTTAAAAAAGTACCTGTGTTAGGAATGAAGATCAATTTTTTTTCAAAATCTTTTTTTATTTCTTTTCGTAGACTCCTTTTAGAGATATGAACTTCTCCGAATGGCCCTGCCATATTTTTAACTCATCAAAAAAATAAAATTTGTTAAACGCTCAAAAATATGCCTCCGTCTCGACGATGACCTCATTTCAGCTAAGTATTTTCTTTCCCCTTGAGCAATTTCTTTAGGTTTGTGAACAAGTAGAAATAGCAGGGAGCCAGGTCGGGCGAATACGGGGGATACGGTAGCAATTCATAACACAATTTATTCAGTTTGGCGGCGACAACTTCGGATGAATGTTGCGTTGTCCTGGTGAAACAAGTCTGTCTTCTTCGCCAAAGGGTTGTGTCTCCTTTAATTTCATGTCAAAGCGGTCTAATAACTTAAGGAAGTATTGTCCAGTGATCGTTTTTCCTGTTTCTTCGAAGTCTATGGAGTACGATGCCCTTCGCATCCCAAAGAATCGTCGCCATAACTTTTTCGGCCGATGGAACCATTTTCGCTTTCTTTGGAGCAAATTCTCGGGGAGTAACCCATTGTTTTGATTGTTGCTTGGTGTGCGGCATATAATGGTGAATCCAGGTCTCATCAGGTGACAACACTCCGCAAAAAAGCAGTTCGGATCTCGCTTAAATTGGTCCATACACAGTTTCGAAATTGAGAGCCGCGCCCGCTTGTTGTCCGCCGTGAACAATCGCGGCACGCATCGGGGTGATAACTTTTTCATCGTCAACTTATGAGGTAAAATATTAATTAACGTTCCCGTCGAAACACCTACAATCTTCGCTGCTGTGCACCCTTTCGTTCGTCTATCAATGAGAATCATATCGTGGACTTTTACAATGATTTCCTCAGTAACCACATCTGTCGGGTATCCTAGGCGCTCCTCATCAAAAACGAATGTAAGACCACGTTTAAATTCATTTAACCAATATTTGACTGTAGTCATAGATGGCGAAGGGTCCCCATAAGCAGCATCCAACTTCGGTTTTATCTCCTTATATGTTTTTCTATCCAAAACTAGAGATTGAATCACTAAACGATACAACACTTTTTCCATCTTGCCGAAAACTACGTTACACGATTTACTGAAATTGCTGTAAAATCAAAACTCATCTATGAATCAGCATCAAAATTATTTTGGCGGCTTTTTATAAATGATAGCACACGATGGTAACACCAACTTGGCTTAGCAACGTAAATTGTTTTCAAACACGGGTACTTTTTGAACCGCCCAGGTAAGTTTAGTAATCATTAAGTTAATATTTCGATTTAATGAATATGCGATACGATGAACGTTCAATGAAACAAACATTCGATATTTTGAACGTTCGATCAAACAAACATTCGATATTTTGAACACTCGATGTATTGAGTGTTCGATTTATTGAATGTTCAATTTATTAACCATTCGATGAAATGAACGTTCGACTATTTGAACATTCGATTTATAGTGTTCGATCAATTGATATTCGATGTTTTGACATTCGATATGGCGTAGTACACCCGTTGGTGGGGCGTGCCGTGTTATCGTACTTGATCTCTAGCTCTACCAATTGATTTAAGTATTTAATTGGGTGAAAATCAAAATAAAACCATATTTTCGGTCAGAATAATAAATAACCATAAAAGAAAACCAAAAATAAAAAGAATAAAGACTCAAAACTGAATTTCGTTCAGTCGGAGTACAAGGCTGTATGATTTTAAGACCTTCGCCTGCCTACAATGTCTGGACTTTAAAAGAGACCTTGACCTCTGAGTTTGTTTCGGCTTTTCGTCTCAGAGCTAGTCAGACAGGAAATGCCGGTGCTATCTAGTCTTAAAAAAAAACACTACATTGACTTGTAAATGTGTCTAACAGATTTATTTACAGAAAAAAAATATCATTTAAATTCAGTGCGGAACATGTTTTTTATTTGCTATTGTGGCGTATCTGAGGCAGGTTATTATTTTAAAATGAATAATCCTTTAGCATTTAATGAATTTGAAGTCACCAATGTAGGGTTAGGTGTTGATGGAGGTATTACAAATAAAGTTAAATATTCAAGGTTTTTTATTTCAAATACCAAGGCACAGTAATTCTCTTTAGAGAGAGAATTTAGTTGCCGGGTTCCAAGAAGTTGGTCCTACGGAGAAGAACTGGCAAGAAACTCCATGGATACTCTTTAAGTCTTTAAAAAAGATTGTTACCACACATTTCAATACAAAAATGTTCATTTTGAGTTATATCATTTTTACTGGTAAAAAGATAATACATTTTAATTCTTATACTAAGACTTATGTAACAATACACTAATAATAACGACCTAACTTTAGGCTCGGTTACGAGGAGACGACTGTTCGATCCCTCTTAAAATAGTTCTTACTTTTAAAAGAAAAAAATAGCTAGTACTTACACAAGAAATAAAACCTAATAATAACAAAAGTTATTCCATAAAGCACATTCACAATTTTATCGCAAATGATCGAAGGAATTAATGCAGTAACAAGCTTTGATTATTTTCATGTGTCAGGAATACGTCAAGTGCAAAAGTTGTAGTAATAAAGAAGTCTTAACAAAGTTGTTGACGTTATTTAGTGGGAAAGTAACCTTACCTCTTAAAATAAATAATAATTACTATCTAGGGCTCTTACAGACGAACGACACTTTGCCGAAGACAGGGCTACGATGAGGCGACGGCCGCTTGTCCGCACCGGCGCGGCGCAGCGCTGCTGGCGGCTGCAGTTCCCTTTGTCGTCGACAAAGTGCCGGCTCGTCTTTATGAGCCCTTACATTACTCACAATTGATACACTTAAAGTAAACAATACAACATGAAATATATAATTACTATCTTAATAATAACACAACACGAGCACAATGAACTTGTATTGACACGCGTTACAGTTAATCTCATAATTTCCCGTTCTGGAGACCTATCACCATTTACCCAGGTTAATTTCATCAGCATTGTGATGCTGATGAAATTAACCTAGGTAACATATTAATTTCATTTTCTTTCTTTAATCGATTTTCATAAAATTTCCGCCACAGTTCCCGATTACTTCTTAGTGTTGGAAGAAATAAGTCAATTGCTATAACTTGTACATTTACCGCTATGTCATCTATGGATGTTTCCGACGTCAGAAGCCATACCATTACACATGCGATCATCACGAAGTCACTCAACACAAATATCAACGTAGCTATGTAGAGGCGACGCCATTTGTCAGCAGCTGTACTTGCTGTAATCGGGCTCACTTTAGGACGGAACAGATTATATACAAGATTTATGTACAGACTCAAGTTGATAAACAAAGGTAGAATTACCATTAAAACACAGATGCTCTTGAATACACTTTCATGTTCAGGAAACAGAATAGTTGAAACCCCAAAAAATAGTGATATAATGGTTGTTAACAAAGGCAATCCCCAAGCAAACAGGCTACTCTTTAGATATTTTCTATGTACATGCCCCTTAAAAACTTTTACAATATCAACATAAAAAATGTAACATATCACCAACGTCCAATAACACTGCACTGATAAGAAGTAATAACATAAACACCAACAAACACCTGAAATCGTTCCGACTCCGAACTCAATTACAATAAAAGGGATGATAATTGTCTGAACTGTTAAACGTAACAAACTTGATAAAATTGAACTGAGATACGCATAGTTTCTAAAATGTCGAAACTGTTTTATGATGCACCATGATGTCACTCCATAGATGAACGCAGCCAGAGTTAGCGCGTATACAACGTACCCAATGACTACGGATGATAATGTCGGTGGAATATAATCGGTGTTGTGTATTTCGCTAGAGTTGTTTCCAGACATGACGAAGTACAGTCTGAAGTACAGTCGGTTTACTCCGAGACGCGTAAATGAATGAGTCGATTAATTTGCCTGTATGTTGCCGAATCATACGTGATGTGGCTACTGCGATAACGTGACGGTTAGCGGACCAATGAGAGGACCGGAATAGAAGTGGCATTACCATAAAAACAACCTCAAGGAAAACATGTTATTTATCCACTGAGATGGAGCTTAGCCACCACTCCAATCCGAATTTATCCTTAATTATTAATTTATTTAATAAATTGATCATGAACCATCGATCCATCTCGATCGACGTGGATCTCATCGATAGACCATCGATCGATTGGTATGGTGGCACCCGTAGGAAGAACTCTCAAAACTTATCCAGCCGGCCCAACATGGGCAGCGTGACATAATTTTGTCTTCGCATTATCTCGTGCTTAGACGAGGTACGTCATTACATTAAGCGATCTCGTCACGAGTTAGCGTATGCTGAGATATACACCGTGTTCCAGAAAGTAGTGTCAAGCGAAGTCCAGAGCTGCCACGCTAACGAAGAATACCTACAATAACTCGATTTTGGACGATTTCGAGTTATATTGTATTCGCTATCAGCGAGTCGAGATCTATTAATCAGGAACTCGATTTTTCAGTAAGCAAGAATGCAATAACTAAAACACTTCAAAACTTTGAGCGCATTTTTTCGGAAGCGGCCAAATCGAGTTATTAATATATTCTTCGTTAATGCGGCAGAGAGGTAGAGATTGCGATTTTTTGTAGTTTTTGAGTTATGATTTCTTTCCATGTTACTACTACGCTACTCGAAAACTACAAAAAATCGCGGAACATAGGTAATGGAGGTGATTCGGGTACCTCTAAGGGTGCTCTACCTCTGGACCTCCGCTTGACATTACTTTTTGGGACAGCCTGTATAATTTTTACTGATACGGTCAGCAACAAAATTAGCAGAACATTGAGTTTTTAAACTTTACATTAGTTAGATAAGTAATTGATAGGAAACAAAAACTTTAAGATATACTTAGAGCTGTATCTAGTAGCTCTAGGTATCTATTAAAGTTTTTTTTTCTAATTAAGAGCGTGTATGCCGTACGGTATTTCATACAAATTTTCAAGTCTTTGTTTTTCGTAATGACTGAACCGATTTTGATGAAACTTCACACACATAAGCAGGATACTTAGGTCTAAAAAGTTAGCAGAAAACATTTTCGAAATGTCTTACTTAAAAAAAGATAATTAGAAATTTCTGTTTGTATGGAAAATTTAAAATCGGTCTAACTAAACTGTAACATTATTTTTCGAAAATGTTTTCTACTAACTTTTTAGTCCTATGTATCCTGCTGATGGGTATGAAGTTTCATTAAAATCGGTTCAGTCATATCGAAAAATAAGGACTTGAAAAATTGTATGAAATGCTGAACGGCGTAAACGCTCTTAATGTCAAGTATAAAAACTCAAATGTTCAGCTACTTTTGTTGCTGACTGTACAAGGATAATATTTATGATGTAAGTTCCTCCGCTGCCGGCGCCGGCACCCGAATATAACGCCATTGGGAACCGGCAGTACATCCCAAAATTGGCACCAGCGCGTACCAATTTTGGGCGCCGGCGTTATGTTAGTTGAAAGGTAGGCACGGAACAAATACTTTCAATTTGCTTCTAGGTTATGTTAGAACTGTGACCAATTCACACACGAATCGAGCAAGCGAAGCGAGCGGTACCGCGGGAGCGGCCGGCAAGTGCCAGAAACGATTCGCTTCGCTGAACCCTTTCCACGATCCGTTTAATGGTTACGTTCAGAACCAAATGATTTTTGATTGAACAAAGTTGAACCATTCGTTATGTAATGGATCATTAAAACATTAAATTAAATACTTAAATAAATAAATGGGCCAATTGAAATAAAAACATCAGCATAGAATTAAAAGGTATTTTTTTATACAATAGTATTAACAAAAATATAATAACATGATGAATATACACAATCCTACAAATATATACAAATATTATAAATACGCACGGCTCGCATATCAAGCTATATATCCAGGCTGATCTAGCATTGTATAGGCTTTCTGTACAATGAGAGGTCAGCTTATACTGGATATGTATATCTTGATATAGCCGTGTGTACAGCAGTCATTAAACTAAAGCTGCAAATTCTGAACGGCAGCGCGTGCAGCATCGCGTTCAACGTGCACGCAACTAGATTTCGCTAGAGCGTGCGTGCGAGCGGGACGTCCAAGTGCGTTGACCAATCGGAGGCCGCCATTCACACACCACTTTTACGGCTTAGGAGGAAACTCGCCTCTCGTCCGCGGCCCAAATTACACGCAGTAGGTAGTGGAAAAGTTGGCCGAATGCGTGGGCCAGAATACCATGGGAAAAAAGTATCGTAGTTAAATCGGCCCGCTCGGGTTTAATTTCATTAAAATGAAAAAAAAGGTGCGAAATAAAACGTAAGTATTAAAATATGGGGTATTCTTCGAAGCGCACCAACGATGAAACATGGAGAAGAGCATGAAAGGATATCGTAATAAATGATATTGATAGACGTTTTAAAATTCAACTGTCCTAATTGTTTATTTATTAAAACTACCAGGAAAGCAGAAATGAACTGGAGCTAGGTGCTTAATTAACTTCGCAAGCTTCGAGGAATACCCCATATTTTGATACTTACGTTTTATTTCGTACCTTCTTTTTATTTTAATGAAATTAAATCCGAACGGGTCGATTTAACTACAATACTTTTTTTCCATGGTATTCTGGCCCACACATTCGGCCAACTTTTCCACTACTGTTCCTACTGCGTGTAATTTGGGCCGCGGACGAGAGGCGAGTTTCCCCCTAAGCCACTTTTACTGGCAAATCTTGACACACTGAACAAAAACTTGTACACGCTCGAAGAATACACCAAGAGAGAAGTCCATACGTTCAGTAGTCGAGCGTGCACGCTCAAAACAACGGCCCGCTGCACGCGCCGTTCCGAATTCGCGGCCTTAGTATTCATTGCGTTGAAAATTTTGGTCCATTTGATCGCATTGTATACAAAATCGTTTTACCTTGTACGTTACATTATTTTAGACTTAGGGAGAATTCAGACGGATCACAAGCACACCACATGTCCCGCCCCGTCTACTATGTGACTAAGCCTTAAGTGTGCGTCCTGAGTGACGGCGCACGGGCGTATTGCGGATTGCGGAGTGGCTTTACCGTCGATACCTGTCCTTAGTGCACGCGGGAAAGTTGACGCGTACGCGTGTGTTTAGTGTTTCATTCTACTTTGGTTTTAATAATGTCGATATCAAAATTCAAACGTTTCAAACATTTATTTAATGCGCCGTTCATTCCGCCTTCGCAGTGCGCCGTCACTCAGGACGCACACTAAATGCTGCTTAATTACTTAACATAAGTAAATTAACTGAATTAAATTTAAAAAGCCTTCATAATTTCTCAAACATCACGCCTATTCCCAAAAGAATTGGCAGAGGTGTATAGTACAACCTCATTTCGCTGTTATGTTAAGTCCCATGCAATAGGGGGCGAGTCTATTGCCATCAACCGGGCACAAATCCAGACTCCGAGCTGAGAAATTCGACACAGAAAAACCCAATAACACTACCTGACTTGGGGATCGAACCCAAGACCTCACGCTCAGCAGTCGCGATCGCGACCGATAGACCAACGAGGAAAACAGTTTCTCAAATAATAAACATTAAATTAAACCTTCGGCACATCAAACGTGGGTCGTGAACGGTCCGTTTCGTCGACAATCAGGCAAGAATAATTTAAAAAAAATAACCCTGCATTTGCGCAATCGGGTAATAAGTTAGTCAAAAAAAATATTGTATCCTGTACAATTAGTCTAAAATTAAAATTATATTATAATAATTATTTTTACAATATATTAATTATTTTATCAATAATTATAACAACAAATATACTTACCTAACAAACTAGTGTAAATTGTCTAAAATTTGCAATTTATTTAGATATACAGTCTTTACAAGGGTTCTGATTCGTCGTCATATACAAAACATTAATATTATAATTATAATCTTTAGCCCAGCTTCAAATAATCAGAATATTCTGTCCGAAAAGGAGACAATTTCTTTTGTATGGGGAATAGGCCCCAACACAAATTGTGGCGTATAGTAATAAAATGCATGTTGGTTTATTCCTTATAATCTCTAAGATTGCAGTGGTAATATTAGCAAAACTTTATGTAACCGAAATACTGTGAGAAACGACAATCAAAACATGGATCTCACAATAACCTAATTTGGGAGTCATGTTTTGACTGTCGTATTTCACAATATTCCGGCTACATAAAGTTTTGATCATATTACCACTGCAATCTAGATTATAGAGATTATAAGGAATAAACCAGCATGAATTTCATTACTATACGCCACAATTTGTTGTGGGCCTATATGATTAATACACGTTACGATTAAGGGCTCTTACACACCACGTTTTTTTCAGGCGCTGTCGACGCGCGTTGCACGCAACTACAACGCGCTGCAAACGCGATGTTATCGCAACTAATTTACCTATTCACACGTTCATAAAATTGTAGTATGCAGACGACGACTTTTTCGCGAGCTATCGACGCGCTCGTAGCGCGGAGTAACATCGATACAGACGCGCTGGCACAGCGCGTCTTTTTAGCTGTAAACACATACGTAGTGTGTTTTAATCGGTTACTTGCCGACACGCGCGTCTGTAGCGCGATACACGCTCATTCGCGCGCATTCTACACGCGTTTTACTTTGCAAGGAGAGTTGCTCACGCGCGTCTGTAGCGCGTTTCTCGTGAGTTTGCAGCGATGCAATCGCAAGTAATCTGCGTATTTCAAGTTTAGCAGCGCCGACAACGCGCGATAGCGGAACGCGCGTCGACGGCGCTTGAAAAAAACGTGGTGTGTATGAGCTCAAACAACGGGCAGTGGGTCGCGTAACCACATTTAGTATTTGTTGTTTTATTTTGGAGACATTCGTTGATAACAAATTAAATATACTACTAAATTTAACTAATGTCAAGTACCCTTATTCTTAGCAAACTGTTCTCCCAAAATTTTCATGACCTGCGCATGAGTTCTGGTACCGTCTTTGAGCGCCGCATAATTTTCTTTGACATACAACGCGAATTCATTCGTGGTTCCTTTTCTGGCGGGTGTAGAAACTACCACCCCATCTTTGTTCTTCTTGTTTAATACTAATTCGAAGGGGCCTCGACAGTAACCACAGCATTTCTTTGTCACATCTATTGATTTTGAATGGCGTTGGACACTAGAATTAGAAACGAGATTTTAGTACAAATGACTGAATAAGAGCGGTTACGCACTGCATCTGATCCGAATCCGTGAAAATACGTTCCGAAGTAGTCGTAGAACTATTTGTATGGTAGTTTACGCACTAGATCCGATTTCCGTCATCCGATTTCTATCCGTCATCCGTGAGTCTCCAATTCGGAAGAAATATTGACGGACCGAAGTAGCCGTAGTACTGTTTGTATAACGCTTTCGCATTACCTCGAATACAAATCGGACGCCAAATGGATATGCCAAAGATGCCTGACATGCTTGGATTTGTATCAGAGATCAGATAAGTGCGTAAGCGATATCTGATCTCGGTCCGAGTTTTTTAGACTCTAGATTCGTATTTTCACGGATCCGGATCGGATGCAGTGCGTAATCGCTGTAAAGTTTTATTTCAAAGGTTTTTTTTTTATTTTACAAATATGACATTCATGTGTTCAATAATCTTGTCATTATCACTATTGATATTTAGTGAAAAACAAATGTTAGCTATTGAAAAGTTTAGAGACCGAATTAGCTTAATGAACAGTTAATGATAGGTTGGTGAAATATCCCCTAAGGCCTCATTTTCGGAGACGCGTGGCGTCTCGCGTCGCGTGCGGCGTGGCGTCTCGCGGCGCGTCGTACGATTTTTCTGTTTACTTCGCGGCGGCGCGTGCTGCGGCCCGCATCATCACACGCGCAAACACAAACATATGGCAATGTACGATGTTGTTTATGAAGATGCGGCGCGTGTAACTCCGCGGGCCCCGCCGCGTTTGACGCTACGTTTTACAGTGGACGGAGAATTGCAGGAATAGCTGGTCGCAACGCTGCGTGCGCCGCCGCGATAAACGTCGCGTGCGACGCGGCGATGCCATCCGCGGGCTCCGCCTGCATTTCAAGCAAACGTTTGAAAAATCGCTTCTCCGTAAACGCTCTCATACAACGCCATGTTTGAATTCAGTGCGGGCCGCGCCGCACAACGCGACGCGCGACGCGCCGCGTCTCAGTAAATGAGGCCTTAATCTGATAATTCCAGCAAGCCAATAATTAGGTAATAACACTACAATTAGAAGTCTCAGGAGCCCGTGGCTAAATAATTACAGCCGCATAGACCGATCTTCCGGGTTAAGCCACGCTTGGTGTGTGGATTGCCGTGATTGAGTGTGGCCGAGGTTGGTGTGTGGATGGGTGACCATTTACCATAGCGAGTTTCCTCCGTGCCTCGGAAAGCACGTAAAGCCGTTGGTCCCGGCTGTCATTTGTAGATCTTTGACAGTCGTTACTGTTGGTCAGAAGCCAGAAAGTCTGACAACCAGTCTTACCAAGAGTATCGTATTACCCAGTTACTGGGTTGTGGAGGTGTGATAGGCAGTCGCTCCATGTAAAATACTGATATTCAGCTGCATCCGGTTCGACTGGAAGCCGACCCCAACATAGTTGGGAAAAGGCTAGGCAGATGACTACAATTAGAAGTCTCACCTATATCCACACTTGGTACATTTGTAGGAGTACTTGAAATGTATCTCCATGTCGTGACACCTCGATATCTCGCCCAACTCGGGGAAAACTAATAGTGCGCGCTTGGCCCTGCAAGTTACAAAACAATATTACCTATATCAAAATTAATTTATGAGGCGGATGACAGTGGAAATGCCAGTAGAGGACACCCTAGAAGGACATACATCGATGTTATTCGTGATGTTCTTCAAAAAGGACAGGTGCGTAGCAGTGGCGAAGGCTCCATACAACTCGATTCCTATCGGCTTCCCTTTCGAAACGAGTAGTTACTGGAATTCACTTGAGCAAGGTAAGTATTTTTTGGTTCGGCTTCCCTTTTAAGAAAAATCACCCTTCGCCACTGGTGCGTAGTACTCTCAACCGGCGAGCGTTTATGACAAGATTTGTGAACGTGGACTGGAGGATGGGCAGCAGCGTTCTTTGAGTATTTTACCTAGCATACTGCGATCGCCAACCTGCCTGCCAAGCGTGGTGATTATGACAAACCCCAACATGGAGTGGCGATGCTTGGGGGAGGCCTGTGTCCAGCAGTGGACGTCTTTCTGCTGAATTATTATTATACAAGGTTAGTCGGAAAGGGGGTACTAATCAGAAAGGGTGTTAAAGTACCCTTGATCATGAAATACTTTTGTTCTACTACTTTTTCCAAAAGTCAATAGTTTAAGTGATCAAGAGAAATAGGTGAACAAAGATCTCAAAAAAAAAAGCTCTAAAATCTACCTATCCCCAGTTATGATCACCTGTGTTTATATTTTAGGTCATATTTGGGGTCATGAATTAGAAGCACCATTTTCTGAATTTGTCAAATGAAATAAAAATGCCAAATGGAAGGGTTTTTTTTGAACCGAATTTTAACACTTGCTTTAAGACAGTCATCAGTGAAACTTTAAATGGGCTGCGGATTAGTACCCCCTTTCTGACTAACCTTGTATATAGCATTTGCCAGGATCTGTTTAAAGAAGGTAAGGAGTTTTGATGTTGACTGACCATTTATTCCACAGCGGTCCGTGTCCTGCCCTCAGCTCGGAGTCTATCAGCCATGTGGCAGCGTGACATAGCTCATGTATCAGTGTGTCACGTAACCGTTGAGGTCTGTCCACCACTTTAGTTGATAGCTTGATGCTGGAGGTCCGTATGCGATCGCCTTTAGAGTTCTTTACTAGGCGGTTTGTTGTCGTGCTAAAAATATTAATATTAATTATTAAAAACGTGCAATCTGTTTTTTTTTTACTATTTATTGCAGACTGCCTCGTTGGTTTAGCGGTCGCAAGCGCGACTGCTGAGCTCCTGGGTTAGATGCCCAGGTCGGGCAAATTGTTTTTGGGTCTTTCCGTGTAGAATTTCACGGTAGCAGACCGGAATCTGGATTTGTGACCGGTCGATGGCAGTAAGCTAGCCCCCTATTACATGGGACGTAAACAACACGGCGAAATGTGGGTATACTATACACCTCTGCCAATCCTTCGGGGAATACAGGCGTGAGTTTATTTTATTAATTGCATTAAAGGTGATAGAAAATGTAGGAAGGAAACCTGCACACCTGAGGGCTCCAGAAATTTTACGATGGTGTGTGTAGTCCGCCGTCTCGCACCACACCTGAGAAGAGGCACGTGCACAGCAGTCGAACAATAGTACAAGTGCCAAAGTGATTAGTCCCTTAAAGTGGTGACGTAGTGGCACATGAATAAATAAACCGAGCAGAATGAAGGCTTCATACTAAACGGCGTGCGTAGGTACACTACTACACGCACAGCCATGTGTGCGTGACTTGTCACCGACAAGGCGCGCGGGGAGTGCGCCGGTGCCCGCTCGGGTACAAACCGGTTTGAGGCGGCTCAGTAAGCGGACAAAGTTAAGGTGTGTCACAGCGGCAGCGGTACGAGACGCGGACGTTTTATTTTAATTGTTTTTAAAAGATGCCAAACTGTTGTAGTGTGTGTATGTATACAAATAATGGTAGGAAAAACAAGGAGACTTCATATTTTGTATATCCAAAGGATCTTGTCAGTTAATTATATCCACTTATACCTACACATGTTTAATGCTTATTACAGAATATTTAGTTAGGAGTAGATAATATCCAAAATAACTAAGATGAAGATAAGGCTTTCCCATAAGAATTATTATTTGTAAGTAATTATATTGGCGTATTATTTGTTTCGTATTTTTGTTTTAGTAGGTTTGTAGAATAGTACCAAAGTATTTGTAGGCCGTCTTAGTAAGATTTCATTTGGCCTTTTCTATTAGATAGGTAGGTACTTAACTTACGGTCGTGAAATAGTAGACAGCCCTATGAAAGTAGGTAAGAATTTTAAACTCTATTAGGGCTTCCTAATAGATTGATGAGGGCTGAATATTGATGTGAGTTCAGTAGACCACTACCACATGAATAAATAAACCGAACAGAATGAAAAAGCTTTCATTCTGTTCGGTTTATTTCTAGCATCTCATCAAGCTGTCTCCCACAATCCCCCGCCAGCAAGACCCTAAGCCGAGGTCTGTTATGTGTACTCTGCCAACTTGCACAAGGCCAGCGTGCTGGACTAAGGTCATTCTCTCCAGTGACAAAGAGCTGTTTATTAAAGGAACCATGGCGAGTGCAGGCAGGCCAAGGAGGCGCTTCCCGCCGTTGACGGTCGTCTCACTAAACAAGCTCTCCGACTGTCAAAGCAACAACTGCGTACAGTCACAGCAGCCATCGCTGGCCATGGTTCCTTTAACAAACACCTCTTTGTCACTGGAGTTATAGACAGCCCACTGTGCAGAGTATGCATGGAGGAGGACGAGACGGCAGTCGCCACATATAGAGCCAAGTACTTCGGAAACCCAGGTACTCTGTGAGAGATCGCCAGAACATCAAGGGTGTGGTGGCCTTTTTCGAGGAATTAGGGTGGGTCGAGTGATTACACTTACCACCCGTCACGAAAAATACGCGCTCAGACGTAGAGTTGCGGACACCAACCCGTTATACCTTATACCTTAAGGTCATTCTGGGAAGAGGCCCGTGCCCAGCAGTGGGACAGTAATGGGCTGACTATGCTCATGTCATGGTCTACGACGGTGTACAGAAAATAATTAATGAATAGCAATGTGGCGACATCTAACACGCCGCATGCGACCTACACAACACTGCCAGGGCCGGATTAGGCCACGCAGGGGCCCATGGGCACACAGAGTTTGAGGCCCTCGGGCACATCAGGTTTGAGCCCTTGAGCACAGAGTTTGGGGCCAAGTTTAGGGCCCTTTTAGGAAGCCAAAAAACATGACTGAAAACATCAAAATGGACTTTTGTTCAGTGATTTTTTATTACATTGACGCCAACTTGTAGCTCAAGTTGTATTTATTTTGTAGTGAAAAGTTGGAAAGTGAAGTTGGTAGCAATTTTTCTCAAATTAAAGGAAACTTCTGCTGAGCAACTCCGGCTATCTGGGTGCTTGGTTAGTGATGCGTTGAACTAAGAAACAAATGTTTTAAAATGATTTATTGGATGAAAAATATACATATACCTAGGCACTCGGTTACGGCATTTTGGGGCCCCCATCAGGCCGGGGGGCCTGGGCTCGTGCCCCACGTGCCCTTATGGTAAAGACGGAACTGAACACTGCAGTGGTGAAGCAGACTACGTCAACATTAAGATGACGTCACGAAAGATCCTACATCGCGATATCAAAATTTAACATGACAATGAGTGGTTGGAGGAGCCTCCCTTTTCGTTGGAGGAACGACGTACCATAAGGATTATGACCAATCCAGTAAGAAGTAAGAGGCGAGGTAAGAGTTTACTGGTTAAAAACCCACGGTGTTCCTCTTGACCTTTGGCCGGGGTCGCGGGATTCGCATTTAGTCCTCTCCTTCTCTGGGGCCTCATCCCACGTCCTCGGGCCTCCGCCTTCTCGGGCCTGTTACTATGACGGGTACCCTAACCCGAGAGATAGTCGCGCGCCCTCCGGCAACCGGGAAGGGAGAGTGACAGCCGCCTCTCTCCCTCTCCGCTCCCTCAATAGTCGCCATCACCTCCTCGCAAAAGGAAGCGACGGCTTCCCACATACTTTCGCTCCCGACCATGGACAGAACCACGACTTCCGGTCAAGAGATAGGAGGAACACCATACCACGTTTTCCCGTGTGGGGACGGGCTAGAATATAAAACTTCCTCTCCGCACGCTGGAAACAGACGCGTGTTGTAAGATTCAACAAAACCCAGCACGCTTGGTGGTAAGATCTTTACGGTTTCGCCTGGCTAGCTACCAACCTCACATTAAAGTCCGGCGCCAAGCAGTTTACTGTGTTCCGTCGTGTGTATGTGAGAGCCAGAGGGGTATAGCGGAATCCCTCTATATCTCTGTTACTTGGATTCGTCTGCTCCATCTTAGACCCTATCTGCGCTTACGATCAGGTGCGACGAGGGTCAACGCCAAATAAGAGAGCAACAAAGTCAAATAAGAAAAAAAAAACACGTTCCTCTACAGTACCACTTACCCTGCTGTAGTCCTGAGCTTAGTATCCCACAGTATAGGCAGGTCAGCATCCATTGCATTATCAAACACTCCTTTATTAAACTCTACGTATAATCTCCGAGTTAACTGCTCCTTAAGAGTTTTGTAGTTGTCTATATATTGTATAGCTTCTATGTTACACCGCCAGGATGGGACATTGTCTGAAAGATAAAGAAAGGAATATCTATGATAAAAAAATTGTAGACCTCTGAAATAATTGTCAATGGCGCCAATTCTCTTGTCACCTTGTCACCAACTAAACTAAAATTAGAGAATTGCTATCTTTTACTAACAGACAGCGCGGGAAAAGGACGGTGATAGACAACAACTAAGTTAGAGATGTCAAATTAGTTTACGCCTTGAACTTCACCGTGTTTTTAGTCGACACGTTTTAAATGTCGTCTAAATTTGTATGGAAATGTTAGTTCAACTAAATTTGACAGCTCTTATTTACGTATGTCTCTTTCTTAATTTATTAGAGTGAAAAAGATGGCAATAGCCTATATTAAGTTTAGTTTGTCCATAACAGAATCGGAACCAATATAGGTTGTTTCCTTAGGATATCGGCAATGCCCAGTACAGTCCGCGAGGCCTAAGCTGAGCTTTGCATTTGTGTGAGTGGACATAGAATCGATTGCCGATTGACCGCTGACCCGCCGACTTGAGTCGTCGTCTTTTTTGTCGGCGACTTCACATCTCGTTAAAGTAGTAAAACTTTGTCGGCGGCACGAAATCAGTAACTTTTTAACTAACTTTTTTAGTAACAGCTCGAGTGTCGGCGGGCAAATGAGCGCGTACGCAAGTCGCAGACATGCCGCCGACATGTTGCCACAAGTCGCCGGGCGACACGCGCGGGTTCAAGTCGCCGACATGGTTCTTTTGAAATAAAGCCGTCGACATCAAGCCTGTGTCGGCGGGTTTGGTGTGTAGACTCCTTAATATTTTACGTATGAGTTTGAGATGTCATGTCTCAGACAGTAGCTATTCGCTTGAAGGTGGATCCAGACATTGCGAGGCATGCGCCGTGAACGGCGCACAACGCCTGCGTATCCCTACCGACACACGCTGTATCGCCACGCACATGAAGACAGACAAACGAAGCATTTGCTTCGCACGCGATGGCTCGGCCCGAGCATACGTTGGTATATTTTTTCGACACGCACGCCTCACTCCGAGGCATTCGTTGTGCGCCGTTCGTGGCGCATGCCTCGCAAAGTCTGGATCCACCTTTAGGCCGCAAATTCGGAACAGCGGTGAGTGCAGCGGGGCGTTGTTTTGAGCGTACACGCTCGACTACTGAACGTATGGACTTCTCTCTTGGTGTATTCGTAGCAGCGTTTTTAGCGTGTAGTTAAGCGGCGTGATCAGTGTTCGGCGTTTTAACGAGCGTGTACAACTGATACTTTGTTCAGTGTGTCAAGATTTGCCAGTAAAAGTGTTGTGTGTGAATGGCGGCCTCCGATTGGTCAACGCACTTGGACGTCCCGCTCGCACGCACGCTCTAGCGAAAACTAGTTGCGTGCACGTTAAACGTGACGCTGCACGCGACAATACACGGTGGAACGCTCGGCTGCACGCGCCGTCGTTCCGAATTTGCAGCCTTAAGTGTGTTGTGGATCTCCACATAACAACTGCGTGGCACTTCCACTTGTTTTTTCTATTCCACCATCACAGACAGCATGACTGCCAATAATGAAATTATGAAATAATGCTTACCTGCCAAAGAACCAATAAAACTAATTCTTTGAACACTCTGAACAACCGGTGTCATGCTAACATTGCCAACCTTCTTCGCCAACACATCAACATCATTCTTAAAATTCTCTACCATTTCGGTAACACTCATAGCCTTATTAATTTTATTCTTCTTCGTTGTACTGTTTACATTCCTCAATTTTATTTTTGGTACTTCTGGTGTACTTGGCACTTTCTCTGTGTATAACTTTTTCTTGCTTCTTTTGTCGGTTTCATTTGACATGTCAACTCTACGCTTCGCTTCAGAATCGGTCAAGTACAACATTTTGTTTTGTTTTAAATCATGTCTTATATTTTCTTTGTCACTTTCATCGTCATCAAAGCGTAGCTTTTTAGATACTGTGTCATAATTTTCATAATTTGCTTTGATAGCTTTAAATAATTTTGGTATGGACTTCCATGTTTCTCCATATAGGTCATTAAGCAGTTTCTTCTGTGATAAATGTATTTTTTTTATGGAGCATTGTTCTTGGGATTCGTTGGCTATGTCTTTCGGTGAGGACGGTGTCGGTTCGTGTCTGGGTGTCGCACAAATGATGTTCTGTGCTGGCGACCATCCGCCGATGCTTGGCCGCGATTGTTTGCTTGGAGTTGGGTCTTCTCGTGAACGGTTGAAGGAGAACTGTAATTTTAAAGGGCATGTATTTAACGCGGCGACAAACTAATCTGATTTAGGGTTTTAAAAATAATTAAAATGGGTAGCAAAAATAATAGGTTGGCAGCTACAGTGAAGTAGCATTTTAAGCAGGCAGGGGGTTTTAAAAATAATTAAAATGGGTAGCAAAAATAATAGGTTGGCAGCTACAGTGAAGGAGCTTAAGTCGACGGAGCCCCACTGTGCGGGGCTCCTATTTCTGTCTGCAGGGTTTAAAGTAACCTAACACGAAGGGGATGACGGGGGCTTCGTTCGCTCGCTTCGCTCGCTCACTCTAGCCCCCGTCATCCCCTTTGAACCTAACCTATCCATGTCGGGATTCCCCTTAACCACCCTGCTAACATTATTAGTCGCCAAGTCATTATTTATAGCTCCTCGCCTCATTTTATTAGTTGCAAACACTTAGTCGCCTTTTAAGTTATTAGTCACCTGGAAAATAATAAGGCATTTTAAAGGAACATCTTATAACTTAGAAGCAATTTTAATAAACTAACAGTACCTTCAGATAAACTTGTGATTACAACATAATAATTTATTATTTAAGAGCTTTTGTATGTTTACATTGTTTACTCAATGGGCCATTAATATCCCCCTCATTAAACTGCAGCGCCATGCAGTGTGTGAGCTGCTGTGTTCATCAAGTGTATGTAAGAGCCAAAGGAGTATAAGGGAATCTCTCTACAGTGGCGTAGCGTGGTCTAATCTAGACATGCGCGAAGTCACATGGGTGAAAGTCGCATGGGTGAAGTCGCATGGGTGAAGTCGCATCAGCAAGGCCCTTTTCTTTCAATAACTATTCTCAAGGCCAATTCAGAGATCCTATTCCATATTGGTATTTGTGTATACAACAGCGTATCTTAGATGATAGTGAAATTGAACATGCACGGAGGATAGTGAAATGCATGTTTAAAATTATAGTAAGATTCTAATCGTACTATTTAGTGTAGTTCATGGCGTTCAGACTCAGTTCAGCACCCTCGACCGCGTGTCCCCCAAGGCGTGATTTACATAGAAACGGCGTAAGGTGTAAACGCGTGGCTTACATACATTTTGTACGCCACTTCAAATCTTTTTCGGACAAAATGTATGAAAACGACGCGCCTGCACCTTAGGCGCAAGCCAGACAGAAGGGGCGCGGCGCGCAACTGGCGCACCTGTGACAAGCTACGGGCCCGCATGTATCACGTTGTCACGCTATGGGTGCCCGTAGCGACTACCAAACTGAATTTCGGTAAATCGTTCTACGACAAGAGTTTACTTCGACTCTATGGAACTCCGACATTACGCTACTCCGATAATTATAAAACTTCGACACTGGGGTTTAAAGTAACCTAACACGAAGGGGATGACGGGGGCTTCATTCGCTCGCTTTGCTCGCTCACTCTAGCCCCCGTCATCCCCTTCGAACCTAACCTATCCGTGTCGGGGTGTCCCAAATACAAACCAAAAAAATCCAAACGAAATTCAGTTTGGGAGTGGCCCGTAGCGTGGTACGGTGCGCCGACGTGCGTGTTGGTGCCATTCAAGTGTTTGATTTTGATCTGACAACATGTCTTCCTCTGAAGACGAAGACATGCTAACCCTGGTGCAACCTGCCAATTTACAAAGGAAAAGATTTTTGCAACAAACGTCCAGTCCGGCGCGTTACTCACTGTAGACTGCCCGGGCGTCGGCGGTAGGGATGGTACGTATATACTGGTACAGGTATAAAAACACAGTATGAGCTTACCATTACACAGACCGGATATGTACAGCAGAGACCCAGTCCGTACCCGATAGGTATAATTATCCTGCTTATTACTTTTCTCTATGGGTATAATGCCGAGCTACTCGCCGAACTAAACGGTACGGCCCTACGAGCATATCTACAGTCTACACCAATCACCAGTCATCGGGTTTGACGTCATACCCAGTGCGGCGGGTGCGGCGCGGCGCCGTCGTTAGGGGGCATAAGGCGACCGCTAAGGCCAGGGTCTGAACATACCTATAGGTATTTTGATACTGGGTTTTAGTACTGGGTATACGCCCATACCCATACCTTTGAGGCCGGGTATAGAATGTTGCAGGTATATCTCATGCCTAGTCGGCGGTGCGGTGGCAATGTGCCCGTGACGCTCCCGCGTTGCAACCGTGGCGTGCCGTCTCGTCACCTCTTCAATGTTCTTTCATACAAAATGTTTGAGAGGGACGGGCGCAAAACAGATAGAAGCGCTGCGCCAATGGGGCGCCAGAAGTGCGCCCCACCTGCACCCTTTCTGTCTGGCCGACGCCTGACGCCGTTTCTATGTAATTCACGCCCAAGAGTGCGAGGCCGTGGGCGAGGGACCACCTCGCCCACGCCTAACTACACCCTCTATATCTCTGTTAATTAGATTCGTGTGCTCCATCTTAGATCCTATCTACACTTGCCATCAGTTGCGACGAGAGTTCAAAATCTAAAGTAAACTTCTTTGGAACCCGTTCGGGCACTTCTTTCAGATTTGGAACAAGTTTTCGCATGAACCAAGTGAAATAACAAAAAAAAAATGGAAAATGTGTGTGAATTACACTCAAGTCTACTTACATTTCCATTCTTGCTTGGTTCTTTCTCTTTGAGATTGATTTTAGGCAGCTCATCATCAAATGATAGGTCACAGGAGTCATTTATAACAATTGGAGAGTATATTTTCTGACAAGATTGTACCTAGAATGGAATAAGATTACTTAATACAATGGTAAAACTAATTAGATAATGGAATAACAATCTGAAAAGCTAGCCAGTGCAAATTGGATGCGGAAGGCAGAGGCATTGTGGCAAAAAACAATCTTAACGTTTACACATTCCTATTAGTCTTGTCTGCAGTAGACACGAGAAGTTTTTGTGCCTAGATCCGACAAAATTCTTGTCTGTACATGATAAATTGGTCCTATTTGCAGCAGACACGGTGAAATTTCATAGCGTGTACAAGCAGCCTAAGATGACCCTCTGACCCATTTGGGGTCTTGAAGTCACACTCAGTTAATATGTGATTGGTTTTACGAAGTTTGCTGATACAACGTCGTAATTGTGCCGTACTATTATAAACTATTTACAATCACAATCGTACTATAGATTGACTATAAACAATTTTCAATTGTCGGCACTAGTATATGAGTTACGATTAACCAGCCAGCGCGATTGACAGCGGGGCTGACTGCCCAGGGTGCGCCGGACGTACTAAGTATCGCCATTCTTGAAGGCTCTTTTCATGCAATGAATAGTCATGGGTATGAATATTGTTACTTACGACAAATAGGCATGCATTTAATGACTGTAATCAACATTTTACTGATGAATTATTACAGAAATAACTACTTACAGGTTTTTGCAAATCATTCCTCAGTCTATCAAAAGAATCGTCAAGGGTTATCACTTCCAAACTTTTGTTGAGTTTATTAATGTCTTGAGTTGCTTTTGATCTAGTTTTCTTCAATGATAACTTTAAAAATCCTGAAATAACACATGTAAAGATATTTCGTACATTTCAGGATAAAACTTACGATTATTGTCATGTGAAGATTATATTAGTATTCTACTTACGGTTATTTTGTCTATTTTGTGTGGTTTTAGTGTCCATTTCTATTAAACGTATGTAATATAAACGAAAATAATGAATTTATCCATATAAGATAAAAACTGTTTTAAAAAAATATCTGCCGTTGAGGAATGAAATGACACAAAATGACAATTAAGACAGTGTTACAAGCAATGATAAAAGTCTTTTGTCAATGGGATGGTTACAATTTATTTTGTTACAATATAAATATTATGTCAACAAAAAATGTAGGTAGTCAAATATGAACGCGCAAGACTTGTTAAAAAAATATATTTATTTAATTAAAGACACGTGTGCTCAGTATGAGCATTATAGTACAAGAACAAATAATTTTAATTTACATGGGCTTATATACTAGTGGAGGTTTTGTATGTGTGTGTCTGTGACTGGACCTCACAGTGGGCCAGTAACAGTAACAGGAAGCCTCTTATAAGTCAGATCATACTTCTAATTGTTATGGCTATGATTAATTAATAATTGATTGGTAATTTATTCTAAGATGTTTATGGCTACCTGGAACTGATGGGTGGCATGGCGTGATTTTAGTTTATTAATACAGTTCGGGGTAATGGTTGGCTATGCATAACTCCTCCCTCCGTAAGTGCAAAATCACCATCCGAAGGTGCATCACGAGGTTGATGATTTTGTCCAAGCTTACGCAGTAATAAACTTCTATAGCGGTACAATATAACTAAAATTAATACAAAAAGTAAAATAATGTAGATTACAATAGTTCCATAGTCATTTTGTGAATGTGCACAGCATTAGCATATAATGCTGTGCACATTCACAAAATGACTTTCACTATTTTTCACTTCACTGTTATCCTTTAATGCGTGTGATAGGAACTGTAGATTTTCCAAATCAATCTCATCTAGACTGATAGTTTTACGTAGTGCGATGTCTTTTGGTCTTATAATACTGGGCAGATGTATTGATGGTGAACTGCGGAAGGTAACTTCTCCTGTTTGAAGACGGCGTTTTCTTAATGTGGTTGTCCCAAGTTTTACCTCACAAGCATTGTTAAGGGTTAGGATATATGTGCCCATGATGTCGTGCTGGCTCATATCGTTGTCGCAAATTTCTGTCAGGAATGTTTGAAAACCTGTGAAAACAATCCAAGAGTCCAGATGTATGGATTTAATTTTAACGTTTGTTGCGTTGACGGGAAGAGGCAGGCACGATGTTATCTTCGTAGAAAATGTCATCAAATCTTTGATGCATTCATTTTCTTCTTCTGGAGACACGTTGTTCTCGTAACAAAGGAACTTTCCTTCGTCTATTCCTCTGCAAGGCTGGGAGAGCGATACTACTTTCGACCCTTTCGCAAGGATATGGGAATTTTTAGGGGTAATTAGGAAAGATAGACCAAGGTGGGGATTATACATAGGAAAAGGATGTAGGGTGTAATAATTGTAGACATCTAATTGGACTGTTGGTACCGACATAATAAAAGTTATCTGTTTGCCTTTTACATAAGCTTTGATTTCAATGCAATGTTCAATATTAACTAAGTTTTCATTAGTAACAGGAAAAGCTAACTTATCTGTTTTTTCGATATCTTGAAGAATATTAATTAGTTCAGTAGTATCTAATATAGACTGATGTAATACATTAACTCTACTAAATGCTAATGCTGTCTCCACTTCATCTAAGCGGGTTAATAATATTTGAAAGTTATGGGTTAACATGTTATAAGTATTTAGGACAAGGCTCTTACTCCTTTGGAATTGAGTTTTGTTTAAAATTTCTTCTATTTCCTTAATAGTTTTCTCAAGTATTACAAAGTTGTTTCTAGTTGAGTTAGTGATATTAACGAATGTGTCAACTATTTCGGAAACTAAAGTAACTTTATTCATGATTACATTTTGTTGCAATTGCAGACTTTTTATCCAATTATCATATCTAAGTGCATCATCGTTATCTAAGTTTCCAGTAATAGCTTTGATTATAGATCCAACAGGATTGATAAGTCCCCTTTTTATTCTAATGCTTGGAATTAACTGATTATAACGTTCTATAGTTATGTTCATTATGTATTGGGTTTGCAACTCAGCATCAACAAGACTACCATCTAAAATATACATACCTAATTTATCCTCCATATAGCTGGAAATATCTTTATATTTTTCTATGTTATATTCTAAATTTCTATGAACTAAATTTAAGTCTAGTCTCTTAATTATATGCCAATTATAGAGGCTCAGTGACGCTTGTCCTTCTTTAACGGGAAGGATTCCCGGATTATCTTCAATCCTTTGAAGTTGAAGGCCCAGGCTGAGGGCTGCTTGCATCGTTACCACCAGGACGAACCTGTGAAGGACGCTTAATGTCTTTAACGGGTATTTTCTTAGTTTTACTGGCTTTATTTTGGACAGCTACCGTATTTCTCTTAATTTTATCTATAACTGTCGCTTTTTGGTATCTAGGCTTATCTTTGCTACGTCTGGTATTAACTCCTTTCATATAAATTTGATCTCCTTCTTTAATGTCAAATTGTTTTTCACCGCCGCGTTTTTCTTTGGTTTTTTCTTTGGACTGTATCATTTTATCAGTTAAATAATTATATAGATGTTTAGTACGCTTAACATGGTCCTTTACTAACTGTTGGGTGTAACTCTTATTAAAATCTACTGCAAAGGTACTTGAGGCATCGGTATGTCCGAAGACTACTTCAAACGGTGTTAAACCAGTAGTTGAATGAATAGACTGGTTGTATGACATTATAGCATACATCATGACAGATGCGGCGTCTGTTATTTTCCTCTCGTACTTCGCAAGTCGATAAATTTCTATGATAGTAGAATGGAATCTTTCTACTAGTCCCATAGAGTTTGGGTTATGAGGCGTACCTATGTGTAAATCTATCTTGTAGAATGCTAACATTTCCTTTAATAGATTATTATTAAATTCTGACCCTGGATCTGCACTAATTTTTGATGGCACACCGTATGTGGCGAAATACTTTATTAGTGCCCTTATAACTTCCGGTGTAGATCTATTAGGTACTTCAACTGCTTGGCCTAATTTACTGAATGCGTCTACGATTGTAAGAAAATAGGTTCCTTCTATTGAGAAAATGTCCATGAATAGTTCTTGAAAAGGTTTTGTTTGAGTTTGAGTTAATTGGAGTTCGGGTTTTATTGGTTTTCTATCGTATTTCATTTGCTTACAAAGTTCGCATGAGTTGATAATGCTAGCTACGATATGTTCTAAGTTGTTCCAGTAGTAAGTTCTTTTTAAGTGGGTTACGGTTTCTTTGATACCACGATGGCATGTTTTTCCAACGTGATATTTCAGAACTATTTCCCGTTGTTCGTTTTCGTCTTCAACGTAAACGACTCTTTCGGTGCACTCATATATGCTTATTGCATTCTTTTTAAATAAGGTTATAATAATATTTGAAAATTCTTTACGGTGACGTTCATCTTCAAAGTAGATGTAATATTTTATTTTAGGACGAATGTATTCTTTTAAGAATTCTTTTATTAATTCCGGTTTTTCTATTGGCATGTGTACTTCAAACACCTTTTGTTTATCCCTAGATAGGTTTTTAACGCTGCACTCATTTCTATGCCAAGTGTATACGAGAATCTGATTGGGTTTCGTATCTATGGCTTCCTTTAATATTGGGATATCAGAGGAGTCTGTATTTTCTTCTGAATGGACGGTTACTAAAGATGGAGAGTCTGCTCTTTCAGAGGCTGTGATTGTTTCGCTTCCTATTGATGGTATTGAATATGGTGACTTAGGTCTGTTCTTAGAGTCACTGGGTGAAGTACTAATATTATCATCTTCATCTGATGAGATGACAATTGTCTTTGACCTATCGGTATTCACTATCATTGAGGCATCGTCTAAGGCATTTACTTTAATTCTAGACAATGCATCTGCATTGCTGTTTTGTTTACCGGGTTTGTACTTAATTTCGTAATCGTATTCAGAGAGTCTAAGTCTCCATCTAGTGAGTCTACTTCCTGGCTCTTTAATAGAATTTAACCATACCAATGGTCTATGATCGCTTAGTATTGTGAACTTTTTACCATATAAATAAGGTCTGAAATGTTTGCATGCCCAAACAATTGCTAATAGTTCTTTCTCTATGGCGCTGTAACGCGTTTCGGCGTCGTTAAGAGTTTTACTTGCGAAAGCTATTGGTTTGTCACACAGAACAGATAAAGAGGTTAGAAAGGAAATAGTTCCTGATTTGTATTAGAACGCGTGTCGCCGCTTTTCTCCCACTCTTTAACTCTACTACAAGCAAGAGACCAATACGTACGCGCATTACGCACACAAATAAACCACACGCACATAGATTTCGAGTTTGCTATTAGTTGTCACACTAACGCAAATACTGCGTTCGACGTACACTCACACACGCGCAAATTCAAATTTATTTCTCATACATGTTACGGCGACCAAAAGGTCGATTAAGTTACATCGATAAAATTACTGTAATTTTGTTACTTTAAGTTTTGCAATTTTTCGCTCTAATTTTGAGACCCTCGAACGGGGTACGAATAGTGTGAACTTCCTCAACACATATAAATAATAATGTCAAATTAAGGGGGACCATCCGATATAGCTGTGAAAATTCAAATTTTCTTTAGTTTTTTGCTAATTGCAGGTCTGTTTTACGTCATAATTATGTTGTTTGCACCCGTAACGATACTAAGTTTGCTAAAAATAATCAATAAAATCATGTCAATTATTATGAATCATCATCGTAATGCTCTAAAATATGTTTTTTTCGGAAACAATTCTATTTTCGAGCATCGTAAACCTAGAAAAGTAGCTATATTTACGACTTTCATATTGAATATATTATTGAGTAACCGTTACCGGCGCAAATCGCATTTTGAATAGTATAGGTAAACGTAAATAAAAGCTACAATTTACAAAAAACTAAAGAAATTTTGAATTTCACGGCCATATTTAATGTTTTCCCGTAAGCGTATTAACATAATATAATTTAATTAATTTAATTTGAATAACCCTGTGAATTTTAATTGTACAATTTTCTGCAAAATGTTAAGAACAAATTGTGCTACATTTAATAGGTATCCGTTCAATTCTACCAGTTGTCTCAATCCAGTTTTCTTTTGTCTGGACCTGTTGGAAACCTAAAAATAAAATTTAAAATACAATTCGTGGCAATAAACAAAGTTATTTTAATTATAATATTACTGATAATAATCATTTGTAGATATACACACATATTTAATACCGATATTGTTTACAACTTGGTACAACACTATCGATACGTATGGATTTCGCTGAATTAAAACAATTGCTCGCTGCACTCGACTTTCGCATAGAACGCAATACATTGCGCTGTCGCTCACGTAGTACAAGATGGTACCCATGTATTGCAAGCAATGTATAATTTTGCATCTGTGTGCGATTGTATCGTTTTTTTCTACAAATTACATAATACTATTGCAATAATTACAAATATCACTGATATTATAAGGTTTTTGGACATGCCGGTGAAAAGAAATCCCTTCTCTGGCTACACTACTCAACTAGCTTCTTTTCCGTCACGTTATAATAATGCAAGACGGCGTAATATTTCTTTTTCGCGGATCTCCGCACGCTGCCACAATAAGAGCGCGACTGTTGACCGGTAAAACAAATTTCGGTTGACATATGAGCGTTTGCTC
Source organism: Amphipyra tragopoginis (assembly GCA_905220435.1). NCBI lineage: Eukaryota > Metazoa > Arthropoda > Insecta > Lepidoptera > Noctuidae > Amphipyra > Amphipyra tragopoginis. Next base: position 6,467,921 of record HG992017.1, read on the forward strand.
ATATGTGCGGCGCGCCTGCCCCGCCCACAAGGCCCTTCTAACGTCTTTTATCTGTTCTGTGGTTTGTCACTACCAATTGGACCCTGAGATAAGACTGCTCCTAGCGCAAAGTTAGATGCATCCGTTGTTAGAAGGAAAGGTTTTTCGAAATCTGGGAATTGTAATAATGGTGCATTGGTAAGTAGTTCTTTGCACTTTTCAAATGCGTTTACAAACTCTTGAGTTATGGTGACTTTATTTTTCTTTTTAAGGCAGTTTGTCATAGGTTGCGTTATTTTAGAAAAGTCTTTGATAAATTTACGATAGTATCCTACTAAACCTAGGAAACTCTTAATTTCTGTTGGTGTTCTAGGCAAAGGGAATTGTAACACAGCTTTAATTTTATCATTATTTGGTTTAAGACCGTCTTTGGTTATTGTGTGACCCAAATATAACACTTCTTTCTTAAGAAATTCGCATTTATCAAGGGTTACTTTGAGATTCGTTTGTCTAAACCTATCGAATACTTTTCTAAGCTTATCTATGTGCTCTTGGAGGCTGGTTGAGTAAACAATAATATCATCTAAATAAACAAGACAATGTATGCCTTGTAGTCCGCGGAGTACGTTATCCATTGCTCGTTGGAAGGTCGCTGGGGCTGTCTTTAAACCAAAAGGCATACGAGTAAATTCGTAATGTCCTGACTGTGTTGTAAATGCGGTTTTCGGTTGGTCCTCTTTTTCTACCTCTAATTGGTGATAACCACTGGCTAGGTCTATCGTAGTGAAATAAGATGCTTTTCCTAGCCTATCGAATAAGTCTGTAATGTTTGGAAGTGGGTATTTATCATCTATCGTTATCTCATTGAGTCGCCTATAGTCTATAACCATCCGAAACTTCTGTTCGCCTGAGGCGTCCATTTTCTTAGGAACTAGGTGTACAGGGGCACTCCAAGGTGAGTGTGATTCTGTAATTACTCTATTTTCTAAAAGTTTATCTACTTGTTTCTGTATTTCCTCATTTTGACTAACGGGGTGTCTATACGGGCGTATGTAAATCGGATCTTCGTTCTTTGTACGAATCTTATGTTTAACTTGGTTAGTAAAAGATAAAGGTACGTGTTCACAATGAAAGATGTCTTTATACTCGGTACATAGGTTAGTTATTAATGATTTTTCTTCTATGTTTAGGTGATCAAGCCGTAATTTGTTTAAGTTTTCATCTAATCGTTTTTCTAAATCAGGGGTGTGGTTTAAATTATGAACAAGGCAATTATCTGCTAAATCCTGTTCTATACCATAAACTTTAAAGGGTTTTTTAAATGTTATAGTCATCTCAGTGTCGGTAGTGTTCTGGATGACAGTTTGAGCTAAAGAGTCTACGCAGTTAACTAAAGCGTCAGGCATACGAACTCCCGGGCAGAATTCTATGTGATTTAAAATTGCATTTCCATTGTCCAACATTGTTGGCACTTTAACACGTGTTTCCGATCTAGGGGGTATTATTATCTGATAAGAGGGGTTATATAAAATGGGAATTTCTGTTGTATTTGTTCTTAAGACCTGGTTTTTCATGTCTATAGTAGCTTCTAGCTCCTTTAATAAATCGGATCCGATAAGGCCGTTATATGCTTTGTCTACGTTATAGATATAAAACTTATGGTGAATATCGGTTTTAAAAGTGTCCGTTAAGGGAATGTATGCGACTTCGCTATGCTTGCTACGTCCATGGGTACTAATTATTTCAAATGGTTCATCACTCTTGTAATGCTTGAAGTACTGGTTGGCTAGTTCGGCGTTAATAAAAGATCGTGTACTACCTGTGTCTATTAAAAAAATTGCTTCCATTTCTGGTAAATAGATGTGCGGTAGCCTAAGACCACTATAATTTATGTTTATTACTTCTGTTTCTAATGTGGTGGGTCTGTTGTGGAGGCTTCTATCTGAAAATTTACTGGTTCGTTTTCACCTTGCACACAATTAATTTGATTACTATCATCTATCAACACAAGATTCTCGTCGTCTAACAAAAATATCTGTTCGCAGTTAGAGTCGGAGTCAAGTTCAAGTGGCTCTTCAATCATGTTATTGCGAACCGTACGCATCGACACGTCAGTGTTTTGCTTAGGCTGTTGATTGATGATACCAAATCGGAATTGTTGGTTTGGATTGGCTTTAAAGAAACCTGATTGCTTATAATTATTAAATGTACGCGGAATCTGTTGTGGTTGATGAGTTATAGCTTTTTGATTTGTTTGATTATTACTGGTATTTGGTTTAGGTCCTTGCGGTTGATTTACAACTTTTTGGTTGCTATTATTCGGATTCGAAATAAAGTTGGGTTTAAAACCATATAGTTGTCTAAAACCTTGATTATTGTTTGCTGGAATACCGAATTTATACTGGATTGGAGCCGTAAAGTTTGGTCTAGGATTGCTTGAATGGTTAAAGTTATTATTAGGTGTTGTCTTCATCTTATTTCGAGCATTGTATCTCGTTTGGAAGTTAACTTCCTCGGTTACGACACTTAACGCGGACTCCAGTGTTACGCATTTATTTAGTCTCACAAACTTGATCATATCCTCTGGTAAATTATAGAGGAAAACGTTTAGAGCTGTATTATTATAAATAATATATTTCGCTGCTTTAATACCTTCGTCGGTGAGGAGGTTTACTTTTGATATAAGTGAGCTCCTAACATTCTGTATTCGGTGGCAGAAGTCTATATATGACTCTCCCTGTTTGATCTTGAGGTTCTCTAATTCGATATTAAGGCAAGCTTCCGATCTCGGATCCCCGAAGTGTTGAACAAAAAGTTCTTTAACGCCTTCCCAGGTGGTGACGTTTTCCCGTTCGCTTATTAAGACGGCAGCTTTACCAACTAATCTGCTCGTAATACAATGGAACAAATAAGTCTGCTGTGCTGGGTTGTTCTCCCCTCTAAAGCTTCTAATTACATACTCGCATTTAGAAATGAAAAGGTTGAGTAACTTATCATCCCCATCGAATTTTGGGATGATGCTTTGAATTTCCTTAGGGATAAGTTGAATATTCATTATTCACAATTAAATTTAATTATAAGGCAAAAATAACGTTGCTGGCGATTTTATTCCAAACAGCGCTTTAAGTTATGCTAGAATGTGTAAATTACTGATGTTTGAGTAAATACCACAAAATAGTAAAGTGGCAATGTGAGTCCAAATTACTAAAAATTAAAAGCAAAAATAGTAAATTGGCGATGCGAGTCCAAATTACTTAAAATAAACTAATATTAAGTCTAGATTCGGCGATTTTTGTCCAAAAAGAGACGTGTTACGTTAAAATTAACTAATATTAAGTCTAGATTCGGCGATTTTTGTCCAAAAATAGACGTGTTACGTTAAAATTAACTAATATTAAGTCTAGATTCGGCGATTTTTGTCCAAAAATAGACGTGTTACGTCAAAGTTAACTAAAATTAAGTCTAGATTTGGCGATTTTTGTCCAAAAATAGACGTGTTACGTCAAAGTTAACTAAAATTAAGTCTAGATTTGGCGATTTTTGTCCAAAAATAGACGTGTTACGTTAAATGGCGATGTCTAGTCCAATTAAACGCTATCTAAGGAATAAGACAAGGAATGGAACAATGCGAATAAGGGTCTACTCACAGTATGCTCGATCCCATGCCGTTTCTTGTACTACTGCTGCTACTGCTTCTGCTGCTGCTGCTGCTGCTGCTGCACACGCGACGTTCTTTTGACGTATTTGTTTGAATAGGTTCTTTACAGACTAGAAGTCTATGCGTCTAGGATACGTTACGACCGATTTCTGTGCCTATTAACGATCACTGTTCGCGACTTTGCTAATCCGACCCGGCTGCGCCAGTCAAATATGAACGCGCAAGACTTGTTAAAAAAATATATTTATTTAATTAAAGACACGTGTGCTCAGTATGAGCATTATAGTACAAGAACAAATAATTTTAATTTACATGGGCTTATATACTAGTGGAGGTTTTGTATGTGTGTGTCTGTGACTGGACCTCACAGTGGGCCAGTAACAGTAACAGGAAGCCTCTTATAAGTCAGATCATACTTCTAATTGTTATGGCTATGATTAATTAATAATTGATTGGTAATTTATTCTAAGATGTTTATGGCTACCTGGAACTGATGGGTGGCATGGCGTGATTTTAGTTTATTAATACAGTTCGGGGTAATGGTTGGCTATGCATAACTAGGTAATACAATTATTTTTTGTTTTACTCCTATTTCATTTATAGAAAATAATGACACGAAAGAAAATCATGTTAATATTTTCTTTTAACTAGGTTTATTTAAATAATTGAATGTAACACCATCTAGCGGTTGATAGTGGACACTGTTGTGAAAGTTGTTTACAAAGTAATTTTTCTATTCGCCACTAGATGGCGCTACGAATACTTCACCAATAGATGGCGCTATTCGCAATTATTTGTGCACAATAGATGTCGCTTTCAATATTTGTCGTAAAACTCAATAAACTTAATAGTTTTTTATTCATGTGATTTCCAAAGCTCACTGTAGTTGACATCTTATTACTTAAAAAATACTGTTAGGTAATAGGATGTGCAGTAACTTGTTCAAACAGAAAAAATCGCTTGCTGTTGTTGACTTCTTAAAACCTTCACAGCGTAATTTTTGCTAGGTACGCCTTTCATTATGTTTACGCAAACAGAGTGCTAGTTGCACCAGTAACTAGGTCAAGTAGCATTGTACTATGCTTTTATTATGAAATGATTTTGGGCAGATTCACTAGCTATTAATGTTCTTATAATGTTCTGCATGTTGTTGTAGAATCACTTTAGATTTTTATCGGGTCATTAACAACAGAACTCGATTGTTTATTTCCGTTCTAATTTGGAAATAAAATTATGGTTAGGTCATTTTACTAATGTTTGCTGTGATATTCGGGATATAAATGTATTATGAGCAGCAAGGATACTCAGCAGCCTATAACAACGGCTTGATAGGTATTTTTATTTGCTCTTGGGCGGAATTCGAGAGGCTGACAATTATAATTGTCAGCCTTCTACTAACCAATTCAAAAATGTAGTTACCGAGACCATAAATAATTATTTGTGGTCTCGGTAACTACATTTTTGAATTGGTTAGAAGCCTGTAGCAACCTTAATGATTGTAAGTTGTGATACAAATAAATAAAAATACTCAAATAAATCTTTGGTAACTTCCAGAGAAGACAGATCGGTATTATCAATTTTTTTATTTAGTTTCCTCGTTCACTATAGAATCCAGTAACTATTCATGGCCAGAAAAATTATTAACTGAGTTGTAATGGTCAGAGGGCACAGTAGGTAAGAATTAAATAAAGGTGGCAACCTCAGTTTTTCGCACTTTTGAGTTAACGATGCAGAAAATTCAAAAATCTTCAAAATAAACTGCTTGTTCGACATTATTTAGCAAAGATGGCTATGTTTACTTATGATTCATAACTAAACATAGCCATCTTTGCTAAATCGACACAAAATATCGATTCAATTCCAAAGGCAATCTTCCATTAGGACAGAGTTGCTTATTTTTTGCTCAAAAATTGTGTCTTGTGTAAAAATGAGAAAATAATTATTTCTGCCGCATCAACCCCTGTTTTAGAATATCTCGATAAGTCAGCTGTTGACCGACTCGGTTTGTTATCCAGTATGCTAATTCTCGCAAAGCCAAGATTGTGGTTAATATTTGGTAGTTATTCGGTTTCGTATTCATTATCATAACTGCAAATTGACTTTACATTCAGTCGGCAGTTGTACTGACTACACCGTAATTGCCTAAAACTGCATTTGGCGGTTACATAGTTGCAGTTGCTACTGGATGCACAGATTGACACAACAACACAATCGTTTAGGGGTGGTTATAGCTAATATCGGTATGTCAGGATTGCGAGCAAGATAAATATAGTAAAATAAAACCAACATAGACTCTCCACCACTAAGAGTACTTGTATTTGGGTTAGTGTTAGTAACATGAACTAGATCACAATTTATAATACTTTACCTACTCAATTATTACAAGATCATAAAATAAGGACAAGCGAGTCAGATATAAAAGGTCAGACTTCTTCAGCTGTTCAGCACCGAATGCTCCCGCTTCGTCGAATGACCACCGCCTTTTATAACATCGGGTGCGTTGATCCATATCGACGACTACCTTCCTTTGTCAACATTGCCCAGTGCTACCCGCTACCGATAACAATTACGACTTTACAACGAAATATGATGATGATAGTAGCCAGTATTTAAAAGACTTCGATATAGAAAGCGAAGGTATAAGGCCCTCTATTATTTTTGTTATAACTACCTACCCTTTTCACCATAAGGTGATTTCTGACATTTCACTACAAAAGGATACCATACAAAGAATATCAAATATTTTTAAAAAGCAAATAGTGCTTCATAAAGCTATTTTACGGTTTTTGATGATGTCGTTTACGTTTTTAGGGTTCCGTACTCAAAGGGTAGAACGGGACCCTATTACTAAGACTCCGCTGTCCGTCCGTCCGTCTGTCACCAGGCTGTATCTCATGAACCGTGATAGTTAGACAGTTGTTTCACAGATGATGTATTTCTGTTGCCGCTGTAACAACAAATATTAAAAAACAGAATATAATAAATATTTAAGGGGGCTCCCATACAACAAACGTGATTTTTTTGCCGTTTTTATAGATAATGGTACGGAACCCTTCGTGCGCGAGTCCGACTCGCACTTGGCCGGTTTTTTGATTATGTCGTTTACGTTTTTTCGACAGCAGTCTCGTATTTACGAAATGATCGAGCTGTCAGGATTCATCTTAGGCCCAGTATTCATCCACGGAGGATCTCTTAAACGACCAACAGGATTTCTTATTGAGTAGAAGCTAAGCGGAGAGATGTTAAAATAACGCAACTCTATTGGCTGTTCGAGACATCTCCTCTCCTCTCCGCTTTGGTGGATAAGGGGCCTTATGGTGTTATTATATTACACGGTTCACTTCTGCCTTTCAATTTGGATGAAGCAACCAAATTGAACCATGTAAACATAAAAGTGAATCATTCAATGTCATTGTGCCATCGCGTTCAATCCCGTCGAAAAAATTGAACGTGCTCAATATTTTCACTTTTGGCGTTCACTACTACAACGCAGTTGAACGATAAATGAATGTGTAAACCAGTGTAGAGTGCGCGCACTTAACTCTGCGCGCGACTGAGGGCGTCCTCAACGTTGCAATCATCGCAAAAGTTCAAATTACCACTTTTTAAGCTTATCTTTTTTATCGCTAAACATATTCTTCCCGTTAAAAATTCCTACAATCATGTAGTTCTACTATCAAAATTAATAAAACGGCACACATATTGGTGGACCATGATTAGTTCCGATTTCGGCCGCGCGCAGACTTATCTTGCGCGCACTCTAAACACAATATTGAACGATGCACACGTCGATATTCACTCGTGCGTGCTGCAGCGTCGCGCAAGGATGCCAGAATTGTCAATTAATGATGAATCAATTAATAATTGATGTATGAATCTGGATCCCCTTCTAATCATTTTCTCAATAGACTGTTTGAAGCTCCCAAGCTTGGTCTTCTTAATATCCATGGACACACCCACCAACGTCGTCGATTTCTTCGCTTCGTTTTTAATTATTCTTTAATTAAAAACGAACAAAATACGACCCAAGTATACGACCTGATTCGACGACATCTTCCGAGCAATGTGAATTGAACAGTTCACTTGTAGATACTGTTTAAACAGCACATGCTTTCATTTTTGCAACTTTCAACCAAAGTGAATCAATTTGGTTGAACCGTGTAATATCGCCATTAGGGCGAAGAGACCAAAGTTTACAATTAACATAGTTCAACACCTAAGTATTCAAAGACACGAGAAACTGTAATGTTTCCGAAATGCGGGTAGTTTGTCTAAACAATATAATTATTTATGTAACTGTGATTTCAAGTTAGGACAATTGATTTTTGATTGTTTTGTGTTGAGCGTATTGTGGTTTAAAAATACCTAAGTATTAGTAATTTAAGAGAGGATTGTTATTTTATTGCATGTGTTTGTGTTACGGTGTTTATTAATATGTTACGAATTGATTGACAAATGGTAAGCTTTTTATTGGCTTTGTAATGTATGTACATATGTTATGAATGATATTATTAATTTATGAACGTAAGTATCAATTTTCTATTTTCTCAATGTTCAAAATCCTTGTTACGCTTATTTTTTTTTTTCCTTTGGACTGATTTTAGATGGTCATGAGACACACAGAATACAGATTTCTAATATTCCATTGTACCAAACTTTAGGCTGTATACAGGGTGTAAACGAACTCTTGTAATTCCTTCAAACCTCGTGATCTACTGGTGACACTGATTGACCCTGCATAGGTTTTTTTTTCAGAATTAACAAAAACAAAGTTTTCAAAAAATGAACAATATTCTGTATCTGAGAAATTTTAACGTCCCAAATTAACTGACTGCGTGGAGCGATATCGCGCTAGACGTGCCCGTCAGCTGCGTCGCCGTGCCTTCATTCATGTATGCAAGTCATCGAAATTTTCTATCACATAAAAAAATATATTTGTGAACAAAAAAGTTTATTTTTATTTTCAATCAATCTAAATCCCGTGCGGGGTTACTCTATACCATTAATAGATCATGTGGTTTGAAGGAATTACACGAATTCGTTAACACCCTGTATGTTATAACAATTAGCGCGAGCCCTTATTCTGAATGTCCTACATGTAGGCCTTTCTCATTTGTTGTAGTGTACGCGAAATAATTGTCAACAGAAATGTCGTACACTTGTGTCGCAAATGTTGCAATTAGTGTCGCAGCCTAAATGCAGCTTCCTTTGACAGAATAGACAAGTTCCAACGTCAGTGAACTTTAATGAGGCCATTTTATGAATAACTAGCTTTTGCCCGCGGCTTCGTTCGCGTTAATTAAGCTCAAAAAAACTCTTAACACACCACTAAAGTTTCTACCTATAATAATAGAATTCAATCCTGATTCGAAAGACACGTGGCGCCATCTATGAACGTTATTGTTGTTTTCCTCGGGAACAGTACTATAATTCGGGATGAAAGGAACCCTATGTTTGTTTCTACAAGGTGTAAACGAATTCGTGTAATTCCTTCAAACCGTGTGATTTACTGGTGACACTGATTGACCCTGCATAGGTTTTTTTCAGAACCAACAAAAAAAGTTTAAATAAAAGTAAGCTGTAAGTATTCTGTATCTGAGTAATTTTAGCGTCCCGAGTTAAATCTGCGTGGAGCGATATCGCGCTAGTCGTGTCCGTCAGTCGCCGTGCCTTCATTAATTTGTGCATGGCATCGAAATTTTTTATCACAAAAAAAAAAATTTGTGGAAAAAAAAGGTTTTTTTTTATTTTTAATCAATCTAAATCCCGTGCGGGGTTAATCTACAGCATTAATAGATCATGTGGTTTGAAGGAATTACACGAATTCGTTTACACCCTGTATACACCTAATAACGTATATGCAAAATTTCAGGATGATCGGTTCAGTGGTTTAGGCGTGAAAAGGTAACAAACAAACTTACTTTCGCATTTATAATATTAGTTAGGAAGTTAGGATTATTGTCTTAACTTTTTTCTTGTTGTCTTGTCTCGGCAAAGAATAAGCCGTCCTCTAGGCTAATTCACCTAACTAAAGAACAGTGGTGCAGCTACCGTATGGCTAGGAGAGCCCCCAAGCTCGAGGGGCCCCTCAGCCTCCATGAACGATATTCGAAAAAGCTATATGTATAATATCCTAGTTGAATAAAGAATTTTTGACTTTAGCTTTTTGGCCCCTAACCAACGATTTTTACGTGAAAGCGTGACAAACAAACAAACTTTCACTTTTATAATATTATTAGGAATTACGATTAAATAATTATCTGCTGCGTTATACATAATGCTTACTAGTAAATAGCTTTGCTTTATTATGCCCCGCAGTGAGCTGATGATGAAGTAATTTTGCACCTTCAAAGTATTTAGTTTATTTTAAATAGGGCCCCAATTTCATTTTTGCCCCGGGGCCCTTGGTTACATAGCTACCCCACTGCTAAAGAAGTTCAGTTGCAGTGTAGACATGGGCAAAATGTATCACTAAAAAGAAAAGATTGAAATGTATCTTTCGATCACTGGGATATGTATCACTCTATTATATCTTTATATCCTTTTGTATCCGCGCACGACACGTACGCGACGTAACGTCATACATTACCTAATGTATGAAATATTAGTCAACTATTATTAGACGACGGAGCCCACGGACGGACGCTGCGCGGGGCTCTTATTTCTGTCTGCGGGCTTTAAAGTAACCTAACACGAAGGGGATGACGGGGGCTTCGTTCGCTCACTTTGCTCGCTCATTCTAGCCCCCGTCATCTCCTTCGAACCTAACCTATCCGTGTCGGGGTGCCCCGAATTAACGACCAAATCTATTTCCTTTACACGTTGCCGGTGGACCAGCAGGTACTCTATACAATCCCTGGGAAATGTATACATTACCATACCTAGGCAAAGTATGTAACGGACAAAAATATTGCATACATTGCCTGGACGCCGCAGGTATTCTACAAGCTTAGTTTTAGTATATACTAAACCTGAAACTAGTTTGTTCAGAATCACTAGGAGAATCGATTGACATATTTTTTACACAACTTTTTTTTTTCATACATTTCAATTTTGTTTCAGTAGTTTTCTACCCATAACAGTTGACGGGAATAGACACCTTGAAGCTTGAGACGGTCCTCTCGGTCAGTTTCCGTGTATTAGACAACCCCTGCATAACACATCTCAGGCATTTCACACTTTTTTAGGGAACTTAACGCGACATAAAGTAAGGTGTAACTTGGAGATTTACTAAAAAAAACATATATTCAGGCAGTTCTGATGAAAAACTTGTTGGGATGTCTCGGTGTCTCGGTTTTCGTATAAAGTAAAAATAAGGTTGTATATATTGCCTAGGTATTGTGTAGAATACCTGAATTATACAGATTGCCGGTAACATTTACACGGGCCTATCTGTCGCCTGATCAGTGGCGGCCATTCCAGCCTTTAGATCAGGAGTTAGTCAAGTCATTTTTTTATAACTGCGGCATGGAATATGGTCGTAGGCGCCAACGCGGTTGGTGGTGGTCATACTTGTCAAGTTCCACGTGATCACATGCCTGGATTCGACATTGCGCGTGTTCTGATATCTGTAATGATGTTAGTTTATGTTGTATGGGAGGGTAAGGGGAGAACGGTAAACAACATCTGAACCGACCCAACTGTCAACCTCACCTGCACGCGCCGGATGGCGACGCTGGCAAATGTGCTGGCGTGGTGCCCTCTGCTAGACAACAGACGAGGCTATGGCGGCCGAACCAGTGGCGGCATAGCTACTAAAACTCCCAGATACATGAGATAGCTCTGGAAGGGGCTATCACAAGCCCAGGGTACTAAATACATCCTAAAAGAGTGTTTTTCCCCTCCACCACCACATTTATACCTCGTTCCTCTCTTCACGCTTCCTCACCCGAAACTCACCATCCACTCTAGACCCTCATCCCTCCTTTTCCCATTTCTCCCCCCCCTTCCAACATCCTATCCACTTCTAACCGTGACCCTCTTGTGACTGGGTGGTTGCGGGCTCGTTCACCACAATAATGGATGGTGACGAGTAGGAGTAAACCGTCACCTGCGCTAGGACCTGCGCAGTTGAGCGCCGTGAGCGGGGATGAAGGAATCCTGGGGGGTTGAGCCGATCGGCACTGGCGGTAATGTGTCCGAGAGGCAACACGCCCCCTTTGGTCTGGATTTCAAGCGAAACGGTGGCCCTACTCATTAGCCAGATGTAGGGAAATGGTCATGGTGTCCCGTCAGAGGGCCACAGGCGAGGTGCGTGAGGTCCGCTGAGGTCGTTCTTGGACGACTGAAGCGGTGGGCAAAGGTCATGCTGACGGTGCAAGTGAGGGTTGATCAGTTCGTTTTGGGGAGGCCTTTTCGGCCCCATACGCCAACCCGATCGAGTGCCCGATGTCGCGCTGTAAGCCAGCCTCGCGCCCCTATATCTCTTTGGTAGTCTTAACGTCCGAAATTTTAAAGTAAGACGTTCCCAGTTGCGGGCTCCATGGAGGGTGGGAAGCCAAAGAGATGAATCTTAAAAAACTTAAACTATGGATTTAACAAGGCCAAATAAAAACATAAACACAGGAGCGGAGTCGGTGAAAACCGGCGAAGCCCCCAAACAGAGCGCAACAAGCGCTCCCTTTTCCCAAACTGGAAGCTTAGCGGCTAACGCTGCGAGCACCAGTGCGGGTGCTGGTCCGGCTGTGGCGAAAACCGCAGCCACGACCCAATCCAAGTCCCATCCTAAACAAAGGACTACGGCGCTGAGTGGGACCAGTACCGATCCTTCTCAACACATGGCGAAGACCTCGTCGCTGAGTAAAACCAGCACTGGTCCTAGCCCCCCAACACAGACCTCGACGCTGGGTAAAACTGGCACCGATCCCGTCCTAACACATCCTCCTCCGGCGGCTCCTCAAGCCACCTCCTTCCGGATGGCCGTCTCCGGTCAAACGGAAACGGACATCCGCATGGAGGACGCTTTCACGAGCGCCTGGCAAGTCCACAAAGGCAAGGGCAAGGGTAAACGTACTCAACAAACCCTTTGCCCTTGCACAAAACACTCGGTTCCACCTCCGACTGGCAACCAGGACACAAAGAAAAGGAGGAAACGGAAGACTAATAAGGAGCGTCGCCTGGACCGCAAGCGGGCAGGCAACGCCCCCCCCACAGCTACACAAACAACTGCTGCCGGGCCGGCTAACCCGCCTAGCAGCCTTCCCAGGTTCGCTGCTGGAAAGCGGTCGCAGGCCGAGGTTGGCGCAAGTCGACCAAAGCCGTGTGTACCGCCAACCAGTGTAACGGGGGAGCCGGCTCAGCAGCAGCAACCAAATAGGAAGCAGCGAACCGCCTGGAAGGGTCAGGCTGCGGCCAAGCGGGCTCTCAATGAGACGATGTCGCCTCGTGGGGAGCGCAAGCGGCCGCGGCTTGATCAATCCAAGCGGGACGCCAATAGAAGCTACGCCCAAGCTGCCAGCACGCCTCTGTGGGTCGCGATCACCTGCGACCGCACAGGGCACATCAGCAAGGCGCTCTCCGACCAGGTACTCGCTGCAGTCCAGAAACAAATTATCAGCGAGTCCTGGTCTCCCAAACAAGACCAACCCGCGCCAACATTCGACGCCAAGCCGGTGTATGCCGAGGGCGTCCTCAAGCTGTGGTGCAAAAACGACCACACCTTAGCCTGGCTAAAGAAGACTGTCTCTGGCTTGGCTCTCCCGGCTGATGTCTCGTTAGTCGTTAGAAGCCAGTCAGAGATATCAAGACGAGCACGCTGCGGGATACTGATTCCGGACGAGCAGGGAGTGCTAGAGGAGCCGACCAATATTGGCCGCGCCCTAGCCTATCAAAACCCGTCGCTCGAGATCAAAAGGTGGGTGCTCATTAAGGCAGAGAAGCAGACCGCGGCATGGTTTGTGGTGGTCGGTGTTCCTGAGGACCAAATTCGGACCCTGATGGAAGCCGGTCGCCGCCTCTCATTTGGTTTAGGGACGGTGTACCTGAAGTTCCAGGGTCCGAACGGCAGATATGCCGACGTCCCTCAGGGATGGGACCCAGCCACAAAGACCATCCGCGAGGAGCTGAAGCAGCTGCCTCCTAAGCAGACCGGGGAGACCACTCCCCAATCAAACATCCCGGAGATCGGCGCGACGGCACCTGTCGCTGAAAAGCCAGCTGCCACCACCGCCGCCTCCTCGGACGCCGTCCCATCGCCGGGTGGGGAGCCGGATGACATTCTGTCCTCGGCTTCGGACCTGGAGGGGGACGGTTTCGAGGCGGGCGACCTTTTCGCCGGGCTTCAACTTGGGGGGGACGAGGAGGGCTCGACCAGCGATGGCGTCCCTTTCGTCGACCTGTAAGGTTGTACAGGCCAACCTCCACCACAGCCAGACCGCGACGGCTCAGTTGCGCAAGTGGTTGGAGGCACAACACACGGCCATTGCCCTGATTCAAGAGCCGTGGATCAGGGCGGGCCACGTACATGGACTCTCCAATCTTGGCGGTAAGCTCCTAGTTACTACAGACCACGATCACCCCAGATCGTGCATCTATATTACTAACAACCTCAAAACACAGCTCTTAACAGAATTCTGTTGCAGAGACGTCTCTGCCGCAAGGCTGTACATACAGCAGGATGCCGTGAACAAGGTGATCGTCTTCGCCTCGGTCTACATGCCCGAGGCGGAGGAGCCGCCTCCCCACGACCTCACCCGCCTGGTAAACCTCTGCGAGAGGACCGGGGTCGACGTCGTCATAGGGGCCGACGCCAACGCTCACCACCCCCTGTGGGGCATGGACACGCAGAATGACAGGGGTAAGGCTTTGGTGGAGTATTTATTTACAAATAACCTATCCCTACTAAACACGGGTTCTGAACCAACTTTCGTAACCAGACGCAGCCGCACAATTATAGACCTCACTCTGGCTTCGGAGGGGGCGACGGATATCATCTCTGGTTGGCAGGTGTCGAAAGAGGCCTCCTGTTCTGACCACAGATGGATCCGTTTTGACCTTCAGGTCTATATACCGGCAACACCACCCAAGCGAAATCCACGCAAAACGAACAAGGATTTGTATACACGCACCCTTGATTCTAAGCTTACACAACTAAACGACCTACAGCCTATCTGGGACACCACATTAATTGATGAACAGGTAAAACATTTAACCGCATCAATCATAGACAGCTATCATGCGGCTTGCCCAGAGACCATCCCGCCCACAACACCGGGCAAACAGCCCTGGTGGGGCGCAGAGCTGGAACGCAAACGCAGTAAGGTAAGAAGGGCTCTGAACAGAGCCATGAACACTTGTGCTGACGAAGATTGGGACGATTACAAATCGGCCAAATCCAGCTACAAAAGATGCATCAGATTCAGAAGAACCATGGGATGGCGTAAATTCTGTGGGAACATTGAATCATGCCAGCAAGCGAACAGGGTAAGGAAAATATTGGCGCAACAGGGCATATCTGCACCTGTCAATCTCCGTAAACCTGACAACACACTTACATCATCGCCGGAAGAAGCCAGGCGCGTCCTTATCGAAACTCACTTCCCAGGATGCGTCTTCACACAGGTAATAAGTTGGCAGGATGTAACCCTAACACCATCAGAAAATGATTGGAGCTATGCGAGCAAGATGGTCACTTTGGAGAAACTCCAAGGGGCCATCCGGAGCTTCCATCCTTTCAAGGCAGCCGGTCCGGACGGAGTGTTTCCTGCCCTACTGCAATGGGGAGAAACGCCTGTCGCCAGGAGACTGCTACCCATAATGAGAGCGTGCCTGGCCTTTAGGTACGTTCCCCAAGGATGGAGGGAAGTGAAAGTTATATTCATCCCAAAGCCAGGTAAGGGCGACTACACAAATGCGAAATCTCACCGTCCAATCAGTCTGACCTCCTTCATGCTAAAGACCTTGGAAAGGCTATGCGATAGGGAGCTGAGGGACGGCGCTCTAAAAACTATACCGCTGCACGGTAACCAACACGCATACAGCTCAGGTAAGTCAACGGAATCCGCACTTCATCTGGTAGTCAGCCGGATAGAAGAAGCGATCCATCAGCAAGGAACATGCCTGGGCACCTTCATAGACATCGAAGGGGCTTTTGATAAGACACACTTCTCCAGCATAAGCGCCGCCCTCTCCAAACATGGAGTGGAACAGGTACTAACTGACTGGATTACAAACATGCTTAGCAAACGCGTGGTTCGCCTTGAAGGCGAAAAGCAGATGGCCATGATAGCCAGGGGCTGCCCCCAGGGAGGGGTCCTATCCCCCCTTCTGTGGAACCTGGTAATAAACGACCTCATTTCTAAACTCAATGCCGACCACTATTACACAATAGGATATGCTGATGACCTCGCCATCCTGGTCTCGGGCAAGGTGACCGGGACCATCTGCAATCTCACCCAGCAAGCCCTGCGCATCGTAGAACGCTGGTGCAGGGACTTTGATCTATCAGTGAATCCCACCAAAACAGAATTAGTCATGTTCACCCAAAAACGGGCACTAGGCCCTTTCCGACTACCCAAACTGCTCAACACAGAACTCCAGCTGTCCAATGAGGTTAAGTATCTCGGGGTGATCCTGGACAGCAAGCTAAAATGGAGCAATCACTTAGACAACAAACTAAACAAGGCCTGCATCACCTTCTGGCAGTGCAGAAGAATGATAGGTAAGAAATGGGGACTATCCCCCAAAATCACACTATGGCTGTACAGTGCGGTGATTCGCCCCATGATCGCCTACGGGGCTGTGGTGTGGTGGCCCAGAACCAAACTGAGCACAGCATCAAACAAACTACAGCGCATACAAAGACTTGCCTGCATGGCAACCACAGGCTGCATGAGGACTACACCGACTGCAGCACTAGAAGCCATGCTGGGACTGCCACCGCTGCACCTCTTTATACAACAGGAAGCAGCGGTGGCAGCAATACGCCTGAAAACACTGAACCTCTGGAGCAAAGGTAACACACAACACACCTCGTTGCTAGAGGAACTCGCTAGCGAGTTCCCTCTTATACGAGCTATAAACGACCGGATACCCAAACAATTCATTTTTGACAAAAAATACAAAATCCAACTGCACGAAGATCACCGATGCGAGGGTTTATGCCCCGCGGAGCTGCGGATCTTCACGGATGGATCCAAAACAGGTACAGGCACAGGTGCCGGGATCTTCTCAGAAGACCTCAACGTACACATAGCCACACCATTGGGGGCTCATAACACGGTCTTCCAGGCTGAATGTTTGGGTATCTCCCTAGCTGCGTCAGCAATCATGGCCAGGAAGGTTGAGGACCACTCAATCCGAATACTCTCGGACAGCATGGCAGTCCTGCAAGCACTAAGCAGCCACACAGTTAATTCTGGGCTGGTACACGAGTGTCACCAAACTCTGAATCAGGTGGGTAACCTCAATAATATAACCATTCAATGGATCAAAGGACACAGCGGTTCCCGAGGCAATGATGCAGCGGATGAACTCGCCAGAAGGGGATCGAGCATGGATGCGGTGGGTCCAGAACCCATAGTACCACTCCCCTTCGGATATCTACGCACCCTGGTAAGAAAACGCACCAGAGACCAACACAACGATCTATGGATTAACCATGGCGAGTGCAGGCAGGCCAAGGAGGCGCTTCCGGCCATTGACGGTCGTCTCACTAAAAAAGCACTCCGGCTGTCAAAGCAACAACTACGTACAGTCACAGCAGCCATCACTGGCCATGGTTCTTTTAACAAACACCTCTTTGTCATTGGAGTTACAGACAGCCCACTGTGCAGAGCATGCATGGAGGAGGACGAGACGGCAGCCCACGTGCTACTAAACTGCCCTGAGGTCGCCACATACAGGGCCAAGTACTTCGGTAACCCAGGTACTCTCCGAGAGATCACCAGTAACATCAAGGGTGTGCTGGCCTTTTTCGAGGAGTTAGGGTGGATCGAGTAATTATACTTACCACCCATCACGCAAAATACGCGCTTAGACGTGGAGTTGCGGATACCAGCCCGTTATACCTTATACCTTATACCTTAGTTTATGTTGCGCTGTTGTCTGTCTGTGAAAATGATCCTAGATGGCATGACAGCTATCTTATAATATGTATACTCATCTTTTTTTAATTGGTATTAATGCTGCAAATAAATTTTGTACGCAGAAAAGTACAACTGTTTTAAATATACATATATTGCGCACATACATATTTTTCATATAAATAATCACTAATGATTCTCATACTTCGCACGAAGTTGCGTAGTTTTATTAATTAAATAATATAAAAGACAATTGAGTACATACATATTCATTTGTCATTAGTTTGTAAATATAACTTTTATACTCTACATATAACTTAGAACATCTGTACAAATACATTAAATAAATGAAAACAGTCTAGAATCATGACATCTATGGCGTTAAAAGCGTAATTTAGAATAATGTCTCTTCTACCCTTGCCCTTAAAGCCACGCATGCGCTGTTCGCACCCCGTTCGACTCAAAATGGCGACTATTTTCTATAAATAACATCTAAACTTGGCAAAATTGCACCGTTCGATGGGTTTTTTTATTAATAATTGCAGCTTACACAATGCCATAATTAAATAAATATCATAACGCACATTGCTGCAAGTTTAAAAAAAGAATCTCGTCGCGACAGTGACCTCTGACACCGATAGGGGCCACTCTAATTAGAGACGCGACGGAAGAACGATCGCTAGTGCGCGGAGGTCAAATTAGCCTGGAAACAGCTGTTTTCAAAAATCGAATGCTACGGGACCTAAAAAAATCTGAAATTTCGCCAGTTTGACGTCAGATTTCGTTGAGTGCGGGTGGATATTTGTACCGACCATGTAATGGTGAGTGGCAGTAGTCGGTGGAATTACGAAATAGTGACTTAAGTAGCGTAGAGTGTATTATGTTATTCGAGTGGAATGCGTAAAAACGTGCTTTTTCCTAGAAAAACAGTGTTAGTGAATGTTGTCTGTAGTTTTTGTGTTTTTTTCTAGAATTTGATTTGAAATGTTTTCATCTGATCGTCGGTACCTATAAATATGTATAAAAATCGATACAGTACGTCTGCCCGGCCACATGGTGTCTCACATTTTCCTAGTGATGTTGCATGAAATAGCACCTTATTATTATTTAGTGGACAATTCAATTTGGTTCACCGGTATCGATTTGATTTTTGGTAAATGTATCTCATAAAATGCCGGTTTTCCAGCTGAATTATAAAGAATTTTCCGCGTGTGTGCTTACAGTTTTAAATATACCGTACCTACACGAAATAAATACCTAAATAACGTGTCTCACAAATCTATTTAAATCTAGGTTACTATCATGCTAACTAAAACATTAATTAATTATGCATACCTACGTAAATTGTTCGTTAAACATAAATGAAAAGGTTAAAATACATGTGCATTATTATTTTAATCTCCTCACAGAAGAACATCGGGAATTATTCGCTATTTCCTTTGCCTACTTACATATTTTTATAATGTCAGTGCCAAGGCCAGGATTCCGGCTAAGTTATAAAATTTATATGAATGTGTAGCATTAAGTATACTTGCTGTTTGGATTATTGATTTATTTAATAGCTTGTATTCGGAATTGTTTATCTCCGCTGGTGTATTTTCACCAACCTTTGCGCAATTTCTATAAAAGAGGTATTTTGAAGCAGTTTTTAGGTTATATTCTACCCCGCTTGCAAAGCGTGGGGTACTCGTAGACCCCACTCTATTGGGTCGGACTAAATCAAGATTTTTGGATAGAATTTTGTGTAATCATGGACTGTGTTATAGTTTATAACATGGTATAAAAAACGTGTAGGTATTACATATTTTAGTCAATATTTTCTTTATTGTTTTCACTCAATTTAATTTATTCTTCTAACTTACCCCGCTTGCCTAGCGTGGGGTATCCGTAGACACCACGCAATAACCTTATTTTTGGGGTCGGACGAAACCAACATTTTTGGATACAATTTTGTCTACCCGTGTACTGCGTTAACGTTTACCTACAACAAGTTTTAAAACGTGTATTCATAATTAAGTGAATGTTTTTTTTTATTGTTTTCACTCAAAACACGTTATGAGTTGCCCTCCAGAAAACATAGGTATTTGAAACACGACCGATGCAAATACTTAATATCACATGTTTTTGAAATCTTTTTACGTTCTGTATAAAATAAATATCACACAAAAATGCAAATAGAATATGTAGCATTCGACCGCTAGGACGCGAATTTTTCGCGTCCTAGCGGTCGAGCGAAACACGTGTCGTGTATTGGTTTGGTTGCATGATGCATTATTTTTCACTCTTTCTGCATGTGCATATATTTGTGGGCGGGAGGGCGGTGCTGCATACTGCATCCAAACTAGCGATCTTGTTCAGCGGAATTAAAGCTAGATATTCTATTTGCATTTTTGTATGTCATGGATTTCCGCAAAGTAACGCCTGATTCCATCATTTAATAAATATCACAACTTATTTACCTGAGTAAACCATAGATATACCTATTGTTACATAATCAGCCTATTACTGTCCCACTGTTGGGCATGGGCCTCTTCTCAGAATGAGAAGGTATTAGGCCTTAGTCCATCACGCTGGCCTGGTGCGAGTTGGTGGACTACACACACCATCGAGAATATTTTGGAGCCTTCTCAGGTGTGCAGGTTTTCTGACGATGTTTTCCGCAAATAATACCTAGGTATGGTACGGTCAGCATCAAAAGTAGCTGAACATTTGAGTTTTCAAACTTGGCATTAATTAGAAAACGAATTGTTTTAAAACAAAAAGTTTAATAGATACCTAGAGCTGCTAGATATAGCTCTAAGTATGCCTTAAATTTTTTGCTTCCTATCAATTAGTTATCTAATTAATGCAAAGTTTAAAAACTCATATGTTCAGCTACTTTTGATGCTGACCGTACCTACCTAATCAAATTCTAAGCTTCTAGTAGGTACCTATTATTAAATATGAATTTATTTTTATACCGCGTAACTACTTAGGTACCTAGTAGGGTTTTCGCGTTCCCGGCCTATTTGAGTTCCCGGGAATCGGGAATTTTTTCTCTCAATTCCCGGGTACCCGGGAATTTTCATGTTTTTTGTATTAATATAGTTTTTCTCGTATATTTCAACATTAAACTTGTGTAAGTACTTTAAACATGATAAATTGTCTGACATACCAATCGATTTTTTTTATTAAAATAAAAAATCTTACACTTATTAAAAAAAATGAACTAGGAACAGTTACAGTCATTAATTATTGTTCGACGCCGCGAGTTTATTATATGAAAAAAAATTCTTCTCTTCATACAATATAGCAAATTATTACGGACTAATTAAATAATAGAGTGAATGACTATAAAGTGTGTTACCAAATTCTTAACTTAAAACCACATGATCATTGGTGTAGAATGACCGAGCACGGGATTTAGCTTGATTAAAAAATAAAAATAAAGTTTTTTTTCTTGCGAAACATAACCATCTAATAAGGAACAAATAAATAAAAAAAAATCCTAAATAAAAAAAATATTCGTAGGAACATTTTGATGTCACTCATCCATGAATGAAAGCACGGTGACACAGCATGGCTAGCACGACTAGCACGAAATCGTTCTTTTCAGTCGGTTAACTCGGGGCGCAAAAAAGGCTCGAAAACAGAACGTTTTTTTTTGAAAATAAACTATTTTGTATTTAATTTAAAAACCATTTAGGGTTAATCTGTGACCAGTAGATCACGCTGTTTAAAGGAAAGACAAGAATTCGTTTACACCCTGTATATTTTCATTATAAATCTCGAAATTACACAAAAGATAAGCATTGTGAATAGTTTCTACAAATGAAACATTTACAAAAAAAAATTCAAGCGTTTAGAATTTGTTTACTAGACAGAGACAACAGTACTGTGTGCTGACATCACGATACATTTACCCCATTCTAACTTCACACCACGCAGTACAATGTCCGTTTCACGCGAGAGCGACAGAAAATGCTCTAAAATCTTCGGAAGCGTGCAGACCCTTCATTTTTCATCATCATTTCTTCATTTCGAATAATTCCCGGGTACCCGGGATTCCCGCCAAATAATTCCCGGGTCCTAAAATCCCCAAATTCCCGGGAATTCCCGGTTCCGGGTACCCGGGGCGAAAACCCTAGTACCTAGTAGGTACCGGTAAACCCGCTACTTTCAAGTTCAGGGGCGACATTGATAGTTATTTAAAATATTGCATTTGATCATATTAAATTTCTGTGAAAAGGAACTTATGCATTTTAATTTAATTATGTAGGCAACATTGACAGTTTTCCTATTTCACCATTCGTTATAAAGGTGTCTGCGATGTTTGATGGCGAAGATAAAAAATATTAAATTACACCCCTGATTGTGTAAGAAATTCAACTCCGAATTGGGGATACTTTGAAACTGAATGATAAAACAAGAATCACCAAACTTACAAACAAAAGGCCCAACGGTCCGACTTTGATAAAGAACATTTGCCTTTTTTTCTCGTAAACTATGCACTGTAAGTATATTTTTTATGTTTAGCTTATATGACTTTATATAAGTATATACAAGGTTAGTCAGAAAGGGGGTACTAATCAGAAAGGGTGTTAAAGTACCCATAATAATGAGTAACTTTTGTTCTACCACTTTCCCCAAAACTCGATTGTTCAAAAATTCCAAACAAATATGCTAAAATCTATTTATCCTCAGCCATGATGGGCTGTGTTTACATTTTAGGTCATATTTGGGGCCACGAATTAGAACATTTATTTTCTGAATTCGTAACTAAAGTAGGATTGAAGAATTTTTGAAAAAACTAAAATAAAGATGATTTCTTATGGAAATAAAAATTATCGAATTTTTAAATTTTAACACTTGCTTTAAAACTATCATCAGTTATAGTTTAAGTGGCTTGCGGATTAGTACCCCCTTTCCGACTAACCTTGTTTATCTGATAACTTAGTCTGTATTAAAAAAAATGTTGTAGCAGTTAAAAGCAAAAATAAATAAGATACAAACACATGAGGCTCAAAAACTAATCAAAGTATCCCCGGTTTACGGTACTAAAAGTACCTAAACTAAACAAACAGAGTAAAATATTAATACATCAACTACTGCTGAGAATAGCGGAATGATAAAAATGTGTTAATTAACACATTAAGTGTTTATTCATCATTGTCTACAGTTCTCATGACTTTTTTGTCGGTAATTAATTCAGTTTTTTGAGATTTTCTTTAATTTATAATGTGTGTAACAATTTGTTAATTACTATGTTGTGAAAACGCTAAAATAATGATGCTAAAATTAAGTAAATAGGAACTTATTTATGGCTTCATGCTATTCTGGTTTAGTAAATATAATTTATTTATTTCGTTTAAAGTTTAATAGATTAACAATGCTTAAAAATCAAATTTGATGAATAAAATGGCTTAAAAATCCATTTTAGAATGTAAAATATGATGTCTTATATGATATAAAAAAGCAAAAAGGATTTGGCAGCGGTGGGATTCGAACCCACGCCTCCGAAGAGACTGGTGCCTTAAACCAGCGCCTTAGACCGCTCGGCCACGCTACCACTTGATGAGGATGTCGAAATTATGAATTGGGTTCTAAACTCGCATAGTCTCCGCATTTTGACCTTGATTCTATATTGGGTATACTTTATAATACGATTCATTTTTTTTCAATCTTGTTGAATACACAAGAATTTCATAATACTTATATTTTGAGTACGTACTCAATTCCGTGTGGTGCCGGACGTAAAGAATAGCACTACGCCATCTCTTCCAATGGGTGTCGTGAAAGGCGACTAAGGGATTCACTAGAGGATGGGCAGCAGCGTTCTCTGACTACTTTAACAACCATACTGCGATCGCCAACCCGCCTGCCAAGCGTGGCGATTATGGCAAACCCCATCCAACATGGCTTGGGGGAGGCCTATGTCCAGCAGTGGACGTCTTTCGGCTGAATGTTGGAGTTGAATATTCGCGTACGTATTCGCGAATGTGGGAAAACGAAAATTCGTTATATCGCTACAAGCTACAATTATCCAGTATAAGCTGACCTCTCATTGTAAGGAATCCCTATATAATGCGAGATCAACTTATACTGGACATTTAGCCGTGCGGTTCTGGTGAGTAGGTGATTAATAAATAAATAAATAATAATCTTTATAGGTACGTACGCACGTACCTACGAGTTTTAAATGACGTAGGAGACGAAGATATACAAGGTGTAAACGAATTGTTGTACTTAATGCTATTACTATCATTATTCATTTAATTACTTATGTCAATTGCACGGACTAGAATTTGTTATTTAATTATGGCAGTTGTTTTTTATAGTTTAGCTTCATTAATTTTATCTTTTGTAAATGTGAGAACTTTGTGGATTTGCTTATACATATAATTGTGTAAATTACTATTATTCATTTTTTTTTCTTTCCTTTTTGGTTAATTTTTGTAGGTACTCAAGACTTGGTACTACATTACTCCAA
Organism: Amphipyra tragopoginis; assembly: GCA_905220435.1. Lineage (NCBI taxonomy): Eukaryota > Metazoa > Arthropoda > Insecta > Lepidoptera > Noctuidae > Amphipyra > Amphipyra tragopoginis. The sequence goes on from HG992017.1 coordinate 6,492,048, forward strand.
GGTCTGTGGTCAAGATTATATTGTTCTCTCTTAACTATCCCAAATCATAGTACCTACTGTATTCACTGAAAAAGTAAAACATATCCTTTTTTATAAAAAGAGTAACCATGGAGTTTCTTGCCGGTTCTTCTCCATAGGAAACGACTAATTGGAACCGTGCACCTAAATTCGACTTTTCATATGCGCCTGTATTGGTTTGTGTTTTTTTTTTTTGATTTGATTTTTTATCACACTGCATGATTTACTGGTGACAGATTGAACCTGCAAGGGATTTTACTGATTCAACAAAAAATAATTTCAAAAGGACATAGGACAAGGAAAGGTGTTCTGTTTTTGAGTCAATTTAGCGCCCCAAGTTAAAGTTAACTGACTGCGCGAAGCGGTATAGCGCTAGTCGTGTCCGTCAGCTGTGTCGTAGTGGTTTCATTTATTTATGCGGGGCATCGAAATGACATAGCAAATATTTTTGCTATTTCTTTTTGGTACCTTATTTATTCCGTGGTGTAGATAAAAGAAAGAAAAAACATGTCATTTTTCTTAAATTTTCTGTATTTTTGTTTTATAGGTAAATCTGAATCTTTGCGGTAATCTTAACCAGTAACAGATCATGCGGTTTTAAGGAATTACACGAATTCGTCAACACCTTTTATTATTTCATAATAAAAAATTTATCTAGAGATATTTAACAGAAAATGATTTGTTTGATCGGTATTTGTGATTAGCGGCTTTATCGCATTACGTCTAATTAGTGTAGGTCGTAATTAATACCTATTTAATTGTTTACCGGATATTTGCGAATGTAGTGTAGGTACCTAGGTACTGACGCCAGCACATCAAGATCCGCATCGAGAAGCGGCCCTATTTTAGGAACCGGTTCTTTCGGTTCCAAACCCAAGCCGGAACCGTCAAGCCGGAACCGGGTTTGACTTGTTTAATTATTTGATGGACATTGTACTGTATGAACTTTTATGTTATTGCTGTGATTTGTACTGTACAAGTTCCTATTTCTAAATAGTAAGATTGTTAAAATTATTTGGAGTTTAACTTCAATTATTTCATAGATACTTTTTGATCTCTGTGGTGAATTATTTTGACACAAAAAACAAAATCAATCATTTTGATAGTTTTCGAAAACAAAAACTGACTGACGGTTGTGGTTCGATTGCGTTTGGCAACAATTTATTTTAGGAGAATTGTGCCCCTGATTGTTGCTAAATAATAGTTAAAAACGATTTTGTAACTTTGAGTATAATTATAAAAATAATGTGATTTCCAATAAAGTGTGTTTTTAAGATCCATTCAACTTTATTCGTTTTGATAGTAGAAAATCTATTAAGATAGCACAGCTTATAAACGAGAATTTATCAGAAAACCAAAAGAACCGAAAAAACCGGTTCTCCGATTTACAGACCCGGTTCTTTCAGGGACCCTTAGAACCGGGAAAAACCGGTTCCGATGCCCTAATCAAGATACCCGAAACTGTCAAGGCCCGAGCCTGCCTGGTCTATAAAGAAATCCGCCCCTGGGCGTCTACTCCCTAAGCACGAAGTCCGTGGTTTCGGCCTTAGTTACGAGCGTTTCCTACTCCCTATCACCTACGGACATAAGATTATTTCGGGGCCCGAACTAAGAATGAATGACAATACAATTTGACAGTTGTCCCTACTACCGACATGTATTTTTTCCCGTCCGAAAAGTTGAACTTGACACTTGTTTTGTTCACTCCTACGTTTCGGACTACTTTCGGACGGGCGACTAACTTCGTTGACGGACTTAGGGAGTAAGCCCCCTGGATGTTAATAAATCAGAACATTTACAAAAAGGATTTTCGTGATTTAATGTGGGCGAATTTTGAAGTAACACTCGTCAAATCAATCATCATCTGCCTAGCCTTTTCCCAACTATGTTGGGGTCGGCTTCCAGTCGAACCGGATGCAGCTGAATATATCAGTATTTTACATGGAGCGACTGCCTATCAGAGCTCCACAACCCAGTAATTGGATAATACGATACTCTTGGTAAGACTGGTTGTCAGACTTTCTGGCTTCTGACCAACAGTAACGATTGTCAAAGATCTACAAATGACAGGACCAACGGCTTTACGTGCTTTCCGAGGCACGGAGGAAACTCGCTATGGTAAATGGTCACCCATCCACAGACCAACCTCGGCAAGCGTGGCTTAACCCGGAAGATCGGTCTATGCTCGTCAAATCAATATTTCTAAGTACTTAAATCATTTTCTTTATTAAGTACACGTTTATTCAAACGTTCTTGTCCCATTGTGTTCTAAACACATTTTTAATTCGTTTTAAAGTTGAAAAGGAACGTTTTTTCAAATGTTTTCTCCGCTGCAGTTTGTGATCATCAAACTCAAGTAGGTAAATGCGTTTTTAAGGTTCCGTACCCTAAGGGTAAAACGGGACCCAGTAATAGTGACTAAGTTACAATATCATAAGTTACCACCGATAAGAACAACCAAAATCTTGATTATTATTTATCTTATCATCAATGTCGTAAGGTAATATATAATCGAATTTTAAAGGGGCACCTGACTAATCGTTAATAATATTTATATTATATCTCGATAATGATATTATCAATAACGTAGGTACACGTGACGTTTTTTTTTTATCTTCGTGTGTGTTTTCCTTGTTTAGGTAGTAAATTAATTTTATTTCCCTTTCAAAACATTAATTGAAATACAATAAAATATAGGCAATTATAGGTATAGCGCTTAACTGAGGCAGTGCCTGGGGTATGGGAGCGGCACGGGAGGGGTGACATCGATGTGTCCGAACTATCTCGCTGTATACGTGATAAATATAATAAAGATATCTCTATTTACGTGTGTATACTTAAGTTAAATTAATTAATATAATTGCGCGTGACAATGTACCTAAACAAAAAAATAAGTTACAATAATTATATTATTTTATTTAATAATTATTAATATTTTCAACTGAAACAACAAAAAACAACAAATAAATCCCGAAATCCCAAATGGAATTAATCAGATTCCATATCGCTGTCTGTACCGTCATTGTATGAATGGCTCGAATCACTTTCATTATCTAGTAGTAGTAAAAATTTCGTAAGAGATATCTTCATTATTTTATCACGTGTATAGCGAGACAGTTCGGACACGTCATCTCACGACATCTGTCACCCCTCCCGTGCCGCTCCCATACCTCAGGCACTGCCTCAAAGCGCTAAACTAAGCTGCCTCTTAAGCGCTAGACCTATAGTTTCAGAGAAATAATCCGATATTTTTAATTCAGAACAATGGCACAGTAGGCATCTATGCTAAAGCAGTACCTCAACTTACTATAATCTCAAGAATTAAAACACTCACACAGACACGCTCTGTATACTGAGTAGTTTTTTGTTTTTGTATGGAACTGCATCCCGAAAATACCTTATTTGTCTTGTTGCAGTGCGTGTCTGTGTGAGTGTGTCAAATCGGACGATTGTAGGTAGTTGATTAGCTTATATGTCTACTGTGACAATGGGTTGAATGGAATGCGTTTACAGACAGACGGCAGCACAGTACGAAATGACGTCGAGTGTGGCCGACATACGTACCTACCTACTATTATTAGCGACTAACTTTTATCCGCTGTTTCACTCGCATCGTAGGAGAAACATTTCCTGGACCTGGATAAAAAGTGTTCTACAATACGGCCGACGTAGCTTGGCGAGTCTAAAGTTGTTGTTTGGCTGCGCAATGAATCTTTGAGAAAAGAAATTGTCTACTGCGCAGCTAATCAGCTAACTTCAGACTCGCCAAGATACGTCGCCGTCGGCCATATTTAGGGTTGCCAACCATACTTTATAATAACGTATCCTACTTTATTTTCGACAATTATACTTTATACTTTTGCATAAAAATAAAGTACGCGAAAATACTTTATTTCCAATCCTTACTTTAATGCGTAAAACAAAACACTCATAATTATAGTTAGGTACTGGGTACTGAACTAGTTACCGATACTTATAACTCTTATAAGTTAAAAGCAGAACGTCCATATGATTAAAACGATTATTAATTACTGAAAGAAACGTTAGATGTCAGATAGCACAGGTTTAGTTTTTGTTTGCTAGCTTTGAAACTTAACAAAACAATGTTAGCATGTGCTAAAAGCACCCAAAAATATGTTTTAAGGGAATAATATCATACTTACATTTTAAAAAAATACTGTTTTTTTCTTCCAAATACTTTTTTTTTCGTATTCAAACAATTTCATACGTTTTTTTTTTGTAAAAAAAAGTTGGCAACCCTAGCCGTATTGTACCTACGTTCAGCCGTTTATGCGCGATGGAGTAACAAAAATGCAAACTGACAAACTTTAACGTTTATAATATTATTATAGTGCGATTAACATTGCCAATATTTTATTTAACGCCCTAAAGTTTGATTAATTGCATTGGAGAAATGTACCTACCACTTGATTTTGTTTGATTAATGCCATTTACGTAGATTGTCAAGCATTTTTCCCGGAATCTCATATCAGTGTTGAAACAATACGTCATGTTATACATATTTATATTCAATAATCGTTGTAATCGAATGTTAATCAAATAATTATGATATCGTTTGGGCCACTTAGGTATGTAGGAGATGTGAGTGTAAACAATTGTTGTAGAAGTAAATGTTTTTAAAGGAGATGTTTGATTTTGGGCCACCACTATGTATATAGAAAAATAGGAAAAAAATAGGGGATTACCATAAAAATACAAATAAATTAATTTGAAGAAGAGTACAATTGTACTGGAATTATTATTTGGGGACGTTTTTTAATATGTTAACCCTTTTTTCTGGTAGCCATGACAGTTGTGTTTGACATTAACATGAGTTTGACAACTTTGACAGTCCTAGGTTTCGTGATGTGTGTGTGACGCAATCGAGTTTAACACCTATATTTCTATTTCAATATAATTATAACGAAATCCAAGTATTCTCGTCTATAAATAACGTAGTTATGTTATGTAAGTACACAAGAAATAAACACTAGGGGTCAGTGACATGTCAACAGTTGTCAAAATGACATTTCACATAATTTCGATCCGCCATATTTTTATATGTTGTGTTGCTCTCCTTGACCAAGTTAACTTGAATGTACAATTAAACAAAGTAAAATTATAGAAAATTGCGGTTACTTTATTGTAGAGCTATATTTCCATTAGTGTACATGGTGCTGGCCCAGGCTCCATACATTTCTGAAACATCTCCTTTTCGCGATTTGTACACATTATAAAAATATTTAATCGGGTCTTCTCGCGTAAAAAACTTTAAGAGGCACAGAATACCTTTTATCCTGACGTTTCGGCCGAATTTGGTCATGGGTAGACCGTAGTCTGTGGTGTAGGTGTTACGGGTAATAGCCGAAGTGTGGCTACACCTAGGTTTACCCGGGTATAACTAGATGCAGCCGGCCACATGCGGTTAAACTTAGATGTATCCTACTTATCTTCGGTTAGAACTAGGTTTACCCTTCATCATAGCGGATAGAACTAGGTGCAGTCGCACACCGGTGGTTAAGGGGAACCCCGACACGGATAGGTTAGGTTCGAAGGGGATCCCTTTCGTGTGAGGTTACTTTAAACCCCGTAGACAGAAATAGGAGCCTCGCGCAGCGGGGCTCCGTTGACTTAAGCTACACCTAGTTCTAACCAACTGCTACTGGTTGGACCTAGTTGTACCCGGGTAAACCTAGGTGTAACCGCCATTCGGCTTTTACCCGTAACAGAGATATTACATAAATTAAATAAATAAAAAAAAAACAAGGATCGCCAACCCTACTATATTATACAGTGTGTCCCTGTATAATGTGCACATACGAAAATGGGTCGACATATTTGACAAAAAAATTGTAAAACATATAAATTATCTTACTAATATCGTTTTTTAACTTTTTATTGTAAAAAAAATATCTGTAATAATGGCGTGAAAATGATGGCTTGGATTGATGTTGCATTAGTAAATAAAAAGCAAAAGTAAAAAAAAATCGTTTACTTACCCGGAACATTAAAATGCATTTGTGGGCCACACAAATAGTTCTTCCGCGAATACCTAGGTTATTTGATAAGTCAGTGACTTTGGAAAATAAAACATGTTATTTTCGACTACATTTATTTTATTTATCAACATAATCTCCCTTCAGCTCGACACACTTAGCCTAATGATATTCCAACTTCTTCAACTCTTCTAAAAAATATGTTTTCTTGAATTCTTCTTCTCTTCTCTCGTGTCAGCACGAGCTTTATGAGAATAATAATATTTCATGCTGTGGTGAAAAGATTAGCCAGTCAGCAAGGTTGGTAGCGGAGCTGACTGCTCAGGGTGCGCCGGACGTACTTAGTTATGCACCCCATTTCTTGAACTCTGAAAGCTATAATCTCCGGATTGGATGAAAATCTTATCCGAGCAAGCCATTTCATTGTTTATTTGGGCAATAGTGTATGCAAGTTTCGTCAACAGTTACATGCATATCGGTGGAAAAAGCTGGTAAGACTATGCGGTTTAAATACTGCGCCAATCGCGTTGTCAAACATTGTCCAATCCATTGCACTATATGTTTTTACAGCCTGTCTTCTCGACATCTAGCACAATAGGTATACAATGTGTCCGGTCATGGACTAGTGATATTCTAGTACTTATATACATATAATAACTATTTTAGTACACAAATACACTATACACGAGGGTCCAATCCACTTCCACTTTTTTGTTGAGATATTCTGTACGTGTGTAGAAAAAAAGTCATGTCTCTCAAAGTTTTAGTCCTACTGAGATAAAAGTAGGCTTATTCGGAAGCTAACAATATTGTCTATTGTTTACATTACGATACAATGGGTTCATATTTTCATAGCTTTAAGATAGAGAATATCTCAACAAAAAAGTAAAATGGCTGCCAAATAGCGGAGAAGTGGATTGGACCCTAGTGTGTAGTGTATTTGTGTACTAGAATAGTTGTTATACGAGTATAAGTATCTAGAATACCAAGTACGAGAAGGAACACCGTGGGTTTTTTAGCCGGTAAGAGTCTGGCATACCCCTTTGCCTTTCCCGGGCGAAGGGCATCAATGAGGAATGAAACACGAAAAAAAAATAGGTTTTCATTGCAGAGGTGAGACGACAATCGCTCGGCGCAAATCTTGATTCATTTAAGGAAGTAACTTGCTTTAATTTAGCAATTTCACCAACCAGATTCCTTGAGCAAAAATCGGAACATAGTCGAGATCCGTGAAAACTGATGGAGTTTATATCAGGCCTGTTGATATTAGCAATCATTCAACTGGAAAATGTATCATATTCGCCATAAGCCATATTGCGTGATTATTTTGATTAATTATCGCGATAAGTACGATAATTGTTTTCCAATTACTTATGTTTTGTTTTGGCTTTCAAAGAAGCTGAATCAGTATTTAAGTCGAAATACGTTAACGGTAAAGGAAAATGTCGTGAGGAAACCTGCACACCTGAGAGGGCTCCAGAAATTTTACTATGGTGTGTGTAGTCGGCTATACCGCACCAGGGGGCCTACTCCCTAAGTCCGTCAACGAAGTTAGTCCGGTCCGAAAGTAGCCCGAAACGTAGGAGTGAACAAAACAGGTATCAAGTTCAACTTTTCGGACGGGCAAAAACATATCGGTAGTAGGGACAACTCTCAAATCGTGTTGTCATTCATTCTTAGTTCGGGCCCCGAAATAATCGTATGTCCGTAGGTGATAGGGAGTAGGAAACGCTCGTAACTAAGGCCGAAACCACGGACTTCGTGCTTAGGGAGTAACGTAGAAACGATTCGCTAGGACTATTTAAAAGCAGTGAAATAGGAAAAAAAAACAAATTAATAGTTCTACTGAACGTTTACAATCTCATGACGATAAAACAATTAATATTTATTTGTTTAGTTTCTGAGTATTGTGATCTTTATCTAAATAAAGTTTTAGTTTTTTTCCTCATAGTTTTATTCCAAAATACTAGCCGTATCACTGTTGACAACGAAACTATAATAGGTACTAATGGTTATATGGTCAAGATAGGAAAGCAATCAAATAGGCTTAATAGGCTTCCAATAGTTATCTGGTATTATAAAAGAGAAGCTAAAATAGAACTATTATAAATAATATATATCGTGTAACAGTATAAAGTTTTTATCAATAAGTATGTATCCTATAATCCTATCAATTGCCCAAAAATTCTACAAATTCAATAACACTTGTTGTAATGTTCGCATAACTCGTCAAAATGTAGGGAACAGCTGTTTTTTTTCGCGATTTCATGTTTGGTTCCATAGTAAAAGTTGTTCACGATGACGAGTACAGTGACCACTTAAGAGGTTGTAAATGTTTTTCCAATAACTCTGTATAATAGCGATTACGCACTGCATCCGATCTGGATCCGAGAAAATAAGAATATAAAAACTCGGACCGAATTCAGATATTGCTTTGCGCACTGCATCCGATCCGAATACGTGAAAATACGAATCTAGAGTCTAAAAAACTCGGACCGAATTCGGATATCGCTTACGCACTTATCCGATCTCTGATCCAAATTCAAACAATTCAGGGGCCATCTTTGACATATCCATTTGGCGTCCGATTTGAATCCGAGATAATGCGAAAGCGTTCATACAAACAGTACTACGGCTACTTCGGTCCGTCAATATTTCTTCCGAATTGGAAACTCACGGACCACGGAGAGAAATCGGATAACGGAAGTCGGATCTAGTGCGTAAAGTACCATACAAATAGTTCTATGACTATTTCGGAACGTATTTTCTCGGATTCGGATCGGATGCAGTGCGTAACCGCTCTTAAGCTGTATTAATTGAGCGGGTATAGTTCACCTTAGGAAATAATAATAATTCTCATTTCTATTCGTCCTTATAACTGTCAGGGACAGCTGTTTAACAACAGGGTTGAACTTGACAAGGGAAGGCCACGAACACTGAAGGAAACTAGACAATTAAGATATAGATTTATGTTAAGACTAGCCGTGTTTTATATTTAGGTACATTTTTAATTTATTTATTAACAGCAGCCCCCTCCGAATAACATTCAAGATCATTAGAAAATACTTATATGTAAGTTCTAACTTCGATATTGCAAGGCGGCTGGTCGACACGTCCCGTGACCTGAAGGCTGGCATCAACTTTGGTCAAAGGATTAGCATTGCCATACAACGTGGCAATGCTGCCAGCCTTCTGGGCACGTTACCAGTTGACAGCGATGCGGAAGAATATTTTGATGGCCCTATTTTAATTTTATTAGGATATATATATTTTTCTTTAATTGTAGATAACTTTATTTGTAACTATGTAAATATTGTTTGTGTAAATATTGTACTTATTCAAAATAAATCATACAGACAGCAGCCTAAACACCAATTTCCATATTCTAACTTAAAAAATTACGAATTTCCATACAAGTTACCTGCTGCTGTTTTCCTTCAGAGCGGGACGCCAACAATAATATGTTTTGTCAGAATAAAACACATATTTATTTACTATGAAAATTTACAAAAAACAGAATCTATTCTTGTGTAGTCTCGTGGGCTGATCCGATATTTTACGGAAGAGTAATTTGCTTTAAAATAATTATCAGCTTTATTTTATACAATGAATGTGTGGGTATTATGTGATAATGTTGGCATGACTTGTTGATGTTACTTGGTTAGTAAAATGTTTTCCGATGCGATTAATAAATACGCGCCTGTTAATTCTGCCTACCTACCTCGAGCCAACTCCGGCCCGCGAAGGATTTTAATCCGGTTTTAATTGATTTTGAGTGGCATCTATCTGAATCTCTGTCTTATGTAGGGATAGAGAACCAGTATTTCAAACTTGTATTCACAATGGGGACGCATCTTCCTGCGCAAAAGTCATCATCATCATCATCTTTCTACGCTTATCCCATGTTACTTGGGGTCGGCGAAACATGTTTTCTTCTTCCATTTCGTCCTGTCACCCGTCATGATATCACTGACTCTCTTCTCTTATATATCATTCTTCACACAATCCATCCATCTTTTCTTTGGCCTCCCCTTCCTCTCCATCCATCCACATTTAAATTCATAACTCTTTTGGTCACACGCGTTTCATCCCTCCTCTTCACATGCCCATACCAAGACAAACGGTTCCCTTTCAACTTTTCTGTCACTGGCGCTACTTACAAACTTCCTCTAATATACTCATTCCTGACCTTATTCATTCTGGTCACTCCGCACATCCGTCTCAAAATTCTCATCTCCGCTATATGCAATCTTTTGTCATCAGTCTTCTTCACGGCCCAACATTCCGACCCATACAGTACGACAGGTCTTATCACGGACTTGTAAATTTTCCCCTTTAACTTGAGAGGCATCCGTGACTCGCAAGTTATTCCAGTTAGGGATGTCGGAAGTGAAAAAAAATATCGATATATCGATATTTATTAAAATATCAATATCGACTTCGATATCACGAAGAAAAAATATCGATATATCGGTCAAATTTTCAGTGATTTTCGGTTTTAAATAATAATGTATTTAGTTCAGTCTGGCTTCATAATAGGTAAGTAATAGTATTTTTTATACAAAATGCACATTATTTTAATGTATGAGAATCTTAACAAAAACGAAGGTAATTCAATCATTATTCCTTTTTATTAGGCAAAATCGATACTTCAGTACGTCCGGCGCACCCTGGGCAGTCAGCCCCGCTACCAACCTTGCTGACTATCTAATCTTTTCAGCACAGCATGATCTATTTTTGTATAAATCGTGCTGACACGAGAGAAGAAGAAGATTAGGCAACATTAGAAAATATCAAAAACTAAATAACAAATTTCTAATTTTTTTAAGACCAATTTATTATTTCAGGCAAACCAATATTTATTCGGTAGCGAAAGTAGAAAAACTCTGCTCTTTACATGCTCCATTGTCACTATTGTCAGCCTTTACAGATTTACGGCAGAAACTACTCTCTCTGAAGGCACAGAGGAAGCCGTAGGTGTCAAGTATTTAAGTGCCAGATTCGAAAGAACTGGGATAAAATGTCTCGTGTCTATCCAAAATTTTATCGGGTTTTCCTTGCGGGATAGATTTGGAGCATCTAGGAATTGCTTCAACGCGTCCGGCATTCTGTTACTTTGGGAAGCTAAATTAGCTGCATTGTTACTGGCTGCAGCAGCTAGTGCTAGTCATAGACAACACAGTTCCTTTTTTTCTTTTTCGTTTTTGTTCCGTTCGTTCTTATCTTTTACGGCTTTGTTCTGCTAAATATTCTGGTAAAAAATTAAATTTGAAAAAAAATATCGTTTTTGATACGATTTCGATATTGAATATTTTGTATCGATTTATCGATGTATCGGATTAAAATATATCGGCTATAAATATCGATATATCGAATCAAAAATATCGATATTTCGATATATCGATATTTTTTCAACAAGCCTGATTCCAGTGACCCGTCGCCATTTCATCCATCCTGAGTTGATCCGGTGCGTTACGTCTCGGTCTACTCCGCCATTCCAGCGCAGAAGTAAGACGCAATAATAGGAGATGTTCATATCAGTTTTGATTCGAAAGCGTAAAGATAAAAACTCAACGATAATTTTATTTAGATCTTAAATCACAACATACTTATATAACGGAACTACCTACGTAATCAGATTTACAGATCTAAGATAAGCTGCTGAACATCTGTGTCAAGAATACGTAACTTGACATTCAGTGTAACATCATCTTAACCAGGGCCGTACTTAAACCTAGGGCTGCACAAAAAAGGGGCTCAAACAAAAAAAAAATGTTTAAAATTAATTAAATTATGGTAGCTGGGTTGGATTCGATGCCGGAAGGTGGAGGACCAAGTAATGTGGTGCAACTTTGTAGGCCTCGGCCAGTGGACTGCAATAACTAGCCTTTGAATTAGAAACTTGCTCTACAGACGAATTTCGCAGGATAATTTAAACCCGTGTCGGGGTCGCGGTGCATGCAGCTGCTAATCCCTCGACCCCGGCCAAGGGTCAGGAGAAAGAACACCGTGGGTTTGTAGCCGGTAAGAGTCCGGCATAACCCTTCGCATTCCCCGGGAATCCAGGAGGATTTTCCCATTATAAAAAAGGATAATTTAAGCCCGCCCCCCTGTAAGTAGGGTCCGCACCACAAGTTAGCCAAGGGGTCTGCAGATACTAAATGCGGCCCTGATCTTAATTAAAATTGCGATAGGGATGTCAGTTTGTTTGTAAATAAAAAAACCTGTCTAATAATTCCTCTTCATTTAACAACATGAAATATAAGCGAGCTTACACACGAGCGGCATGTTCCCAACGGCAGAGGTAACTACAGCCGTCGACATTTCAACTTCGAAGATCAGCGGCAGCGGCAACAACTGCAAGTGTCGCTATAGGTCGACTGCTGCCGTTGGGAACATGCCGCTCGTGTGTAAGAGCTCTAAATAAGCAATAATTTTTATTAATAACAATAAGCCACCAAGCAGTATTGCTCTATTCACATTTGAAGGTGCCAGTGAAATTTCAGTCATATGAGGCTTTTCAACTTTGTCTCCACGCATCAGCAATCCTCTTAGGGTTGTACCGCTGCCAATAAACACCCACAATAGGTACCATTAGGATGCTGATATGTTACCAACCTTAGAGAAAAACTTTGATAACATTATCCAAATCGATTTCTGTCATCATGTGCCTTTTTAACCGCGAACAGACATTGCGAGGCGTGCGTCGCGAATGGTTCGTCACGCATGCCTCAACCTGAGGCATACGACGGTACATTTATGCATGCGTCCCGAACGACACATGCTCAAGCTGAGCACTCAAACAACCACGCACGGTGTTCATGAGCGCGCAACGCAAATAACAACCATCCGTCCAGATGGAGCGCACGGCTCGCACTGAGGCAGTGCTGCCAACTAGTCTTAGCGAAAACGCGCTGTCAGCGCTGTAAAATAGCGCTAGAAAGCGCTAAAATGGCTTTTTAATAAAAAGCGCTATATTTCGCGCCAACCAATAAGGGAAATTTATGAATTTATTGATTCGAAATAATATATTTGTGTATCGAATCAAGAGATTATCAAATTTACCTCATTCAGTTCGAGTATTAATCCAGTTTTCGATTTGCGTTGCCGATGATGACTCTATGAAGAAAACATTGACATCGTTTTTTAGTTTTTCAATGTCGGTAATAAGTAGTAATACATAATTTTATTTAGCACTAGTAATTTAATATGTTTTACGCTGTATTAAGAAATATAGTTTTATATAATTTAAAAAAGCGCTAGATTTAGCGCTAGGCGCTAAATCGCGCTTCGAGACAAAAAAAGCGCTAGATCTGGCGCGAAAAGCACTAAGTTGGCAGCACTGCACTGAGGCGGCGTTCGCAACGATCTTATGTATGAGGCGAATGCTCACAGTGAGCACACACGTCCACACAGCCCGAGGCATGCGTGACGAACCATTCGCGACGCACGCCTCGCCATGTCTGTACGCGGCTTTGGAAAACAGCATGCGGCGAACGGGTATAGTTGTAGTAGGGACTTCCCAGGACGAACTCTTATTCAAGAACGTTACGATCACGAATTTAAATGATGGAATCAGGCGTTACTTTGCGGAAATCCATGACATAAAATGCAAATAGAATATCTAGCTTTAATTCCGCTGAACAAGATCGCTAGTTTGGATGCAGTAAGCAGCACCACCCTCCCTCCCACAAATATATGCACATGCAGAAAGAGTGAAAAAATAATGCAACATGCAACCAAACCAATGCACGACACGTTTTTCGCCCCTGCACGGGGCATCCTCAGGATATGTTGACTCCTCGACCGCTAACGCGAAATTCGCATGCATACACGCGTACACGTTCTGCATGTGCATATATTTGTGGGCGGGAGGGTGGTGCTGCATACTGCATCCAAACTAGCAATCTTGTTCAGCGGAATTCAAGCTAGATATTCCTTTTGCATTTTTGTAGATCACGAATTTGATAGTCAAGCGCAGTGATTAAGGAAAATTCTATCGCGATTGTCTAATAGGTATCTAATAGGAGGGTCAATGCACGAAACCCCGTGCTATCTCCAGGGCCGTCGTTAACCTATTGGAGGCCCTGGGCACGTTAGGATAATGGGGCCCCAATGACCTGGACAGAACACTATGTTGTTACAATAGACAAAGAAATTAGATAAGCAAAGTTCTAGATTTATTTTTATTTCTTTAGTCACATAAAATGCATAGAACCCGGGTCGGGAAGGATGGGGTCGGCGAGAGATGTCGTGCGGTGTTCCACAGGGATCGGTCCTGGGGCCGCTCCTGTGGAACATCGGATACGACTGGGTGCTTCGCGGTGCGTTCCTCCGCGGCGTCGGCGTGACTTGCTACGCCGACGACACGCTGGTCACGGCGCGAGGGAGGACGCACCGCGAGACAGCCATACTGGCGACAGCTGGGGTTGCGCAGGTCGTTGCAAGGATCCGGCGGTTGGGTCTCGAGGTGGCCTTGCAGAAGTCCGAGGCCCTGTGTTTCCACGGGCCCCGGAAGGGACCACCCTCGGGATCCCACATCGTAGTGGGGGGCGTCCACATCGGCGTCGAGACGACGATGAAATACCTAGGACTTGTCCTCGACGGCCGGTGGAACTTTGGGCCTCACTTTCGGCAGCTGACGCCAAAGTTGATGGGCACCGCGTCTGCGTTATCGCGGCTGCTGCCCAATCTGGGGGGGCCCAACGCCTCCTGCCGGAGGCTCTACGCGGGGATCGTACGGTCCATGGCTCTATATGGGGCGCCAATATGGGCAGACACCTTGACGGCCAGCAACGTCGCAATCTTGCGGAGACCGCAGCGCGCGATGGCCGTCAGGGTTATAAGGGGGTACCGTACGATCTCCTTCGAGGCGGGGAGCCTCCTAGCCGGATCGATGCCCTGGGATCTGGAGGCGAGGGCCCTCGCGCTGAGATATCGTCAGCGCGAGGAGGCGCCTGAGCGGAGTGAGCTTCGCCAGATCCTAGTGGCCGAGTGGAAAGAACGACTTGCGCAACCCAGCGCAGGGCACGCCGCAATAGCGGCGGTAAGACCCGTTATGGAGGAGTGGCTGGAGAGGCGGCATGGCGCCCTCAGTTTCCGGCTGACGCAGGTGCTCTCGGGACATGGATGTTTCGGGAAGTACCTGTGTCGCATAGGCCGTGAGCAGACGCCCGGATGTCACCACTGCGTCGACTGCCCTGAGGACACGGCGCTGCACACGCTGCAGGCGTGCCCTGCGTGGGCGACGCAGCGCCGCGAACTTGTCGCGGCAGTCGGTGGTGACCTCTCGCTTCCGGCCGTGGTTCTGTCCATGGTCGGGAGCGAGAGTGCGTGGGAAGCCGTCGCCTCCTTTTGCGAGGTGGTGATGGCGACCAAGGAGGGAGCGGAGAGGGAGAGAGAGGCGGCAGCAACTCTCCCTTCCCGCGCCAGACGCACCGGGCGCCGGGTGGCGCGCGACGATCTCCGGCCACCCTAGTGTGTGGCCTGCGGGCGACGGGTTAGGGGACCCGTCGCCCGACCAGTAACAGGCCCGAGAAGGCGGCGCGCATGTGTTCCGTGCGCGCCTCTCAGGAGGACGTGGGGCGGGGCCCCACAGAGGGAGAGGTCCGCCAGGGGCTGGCGGACCGAGGCCTGCCGGGGTTGCGGCGCATGCAGCTGCGAATCCCGCGACCCCGGCCAAGGGTCAGGAGAAGGAACACCGTGGGTTTTTAGCCGGTAAGAGTCCGGCATAACCCTTCGCCTTCCCCAGGCGATGGGTATCCATGAGGATTTTCCCACGAAAAAAAAAAAAAAAAAAAAAGGGTTAATTGAAAAACACCAACAACCTCTTAACGGGTCATTGTACTCATCATTATGAACAACTTTTACTATGGGACCAAATCTGAAATCGCGAAAAAAAAAAGCAGCTGTTCCCTACATTTATGTTCGCTTAGCTCGTCAAAATGTAGGGAACAGCTGTTTTTTTTTCGCGATTTCAGATTTGGTCCCATAGTAAAAGTTGTACATAATGATGAGTAGCTTCGCGCATGCAAGAGCCAATAAGCAAGTAGGTGAGTATTGTAGTCAGTCATTATCGTTTGATTTATTCGAAATAAAATGTTTTATTCGGTAATAAATATCGGTTATCGTTTGGTGATCTGGCAGGAACTAGGGGGTCCTGTCGATCGTGGGGCCTTGGGCACTTGCTCAGAGTGCCCAGTGGGGACGAGGGGCCTGGCTATCTCCTAGGCCGCTTGTAAACGCTAAGAAATTTCACCGTGTCTGCTGCAGATAGGACCAATTTATCATGTACACGACAAGAAATTTGTCGGGTCTAGGCACGAAAACTTGTCGTGTCTACTGCAGACAAGACGACTAGGAACGTGTAAACGTTGAGATTGTTTTCGGGCAGTCGTGCGTCTATTAGGTACATTAAAGTACGACGTATGCCTGCGTGAGCGACGATGTCGATGCAACAAAACGTTGCCATATTTAAAATATTATATTTCAGTCTTCGATTGTTCCTATATTGCGTATTTATTTATTTATTTTTTCTTGTATTTAATTTATTTATATCCTTTTAATTGCTGCACAGGTGGACGTCATCACGTCAACGCCGGCTTTCGCTGAAAACCAGCGCTGTGGCTCCGTCTCGCACGAGTCATAGCTTTATGCTGAGCGATGGCCGTATTGCGTAGATGTGACGCATATTTTTCCCAAGTTTCTTTGTGGTTTTGTGTAAAGTTTTTATTTTTGTGTGTCATGTCGGCGCAAATAAATATTTTTTCTTTCTTTCTTTCTTCTTTCTATGTCCGCGCAAACAAACGTACAAAAACTAGCTGAACCACCTAACCCTACCCCGCCCCCCACTGCATCGCAACAACGTTCACGCGTCATGTCTATCGCAGACAAGATTTTTTTCTTGATCAGCGCCTAAATAGTGTACACAGTTCGTGTGTAGAAACGACACGAATTCTTGCATTGGCCCGGCGACTTTTCTTAGCGTGTACAAGCGGCCTTAGGCGTCCTCAACAAGCCAAGGAAAGCCAACCAGCGCCATCCAATTGACAAAACTTTGTATACTCCAGTTTTATTCGAATTTCAGCAGTGTCGCACCCTGTTCGTTGGTCTCCATTAGATTGGTGTGTACATACAGTCAGCTAGAAAAAGGTGTAAACACTAGACTAAATTAAACAGTGAAATTAAGAAGAATTCGTGAAAATATTCGTTCAATTTAGAGAGAAAAAAAAAAACTACTTCTTCAAATCGCTTTTTAATTTCGCTCAGTGTTTACATATTTTTGTAGCTGCTTGCACTATTAATATAATTCTCTCGAGATGTGCAAAAATGTGTCCCCACGCAGACAAGTCCAGGATAGAAACTAGTTAATATTAGATGAAAAAAAAGAAGCTTACAGAGTTTATCAGAATGATATGATATCGCGCTGATTGCAACATGACACGACATGTGTTCTATCAGACAGGATCATCATTATTGATGATGTTTTGAAACCACGTGTTGTGAAGAATAGATAACTATTTCATAAGTTTTCCTGTCCAGCTGATATTTGCAAAGATAAAAAAGTTAAGAAATCGTTTAAATATTTAATTTTCCTACTACTTACATATTTAAAATTCAATTCGCACCATCAATTACATTCATATCGAGAGAGTCGAAATTGATATTTACATGTCACTGGGGTGCATTCGTAAAAGTAGGTACTATTGATTACGTGGCCTGCGGGCGACGGGTTAGGGGACCCGTCGCCCGACCAGTAACAGGCCCGAGAAGGCGGCGCGCATGTGTTCCGTGCGCGCCTCTCAGGAGGACGTGGGGCAAGGCCCCACAGAAGGAGAGGTCCGCCAGGGGATGGCGGACCGAGGCCTGCCGGGGTTTCGGTGCATGCAGCTGCGAATCCCGTGACCCCGGCCAAGGGTCAGGAGTAGGAACACCGTGGGTTTTTAGCCGGTAAGAGTCCGGCATAACCCTTCGCCTTCCCCAGGCGAAGGGTATCCATGAGGATTTTCCCACGATAAAAAAAAAAGGTACTATTGATTACACTGTCTTACAAACAATGATCTCGAGATTGTATTTGGTGCTTTAATTTTAATTTTGTGTGTGGGACTTGGCTATTGCATTCGGTTATAGACCTGTAATGATAGTAAGGCATTTAAATATAAATAAATAAGCGCCCAGAAGTCCCGTCAAATTTTATTTTATTTTCAAATAGCGCTTTTTAATCTCGAGTCTCGAGATAGCTCATTGAATGCCGTGGTGAAAAGGTTAGCTCTTCGAAGTAAGCTATCGCTTTACGCCGTACACAGTTCGTTCTGCTTAACCTTTTCCGAAATAAGTAGGGGTCAGCTTCCAGTCTAACCAGGGGCCTACTCCCGAAGTCCGTCAACGAAGTTAGTCGCAAAGTAGCCCGAAACGTAGGAGTTAACAAAACAAGTGTCAAGTTCAACTTTTCGGACGGACAAAAACACATCGGTAGTAGGGACGACTGTCAAATCGTGTTGTCATTCATTCTTAGTTCGGGCCCCGAAATAATCGTATGTCCGTAGGTGATAGGGAGTAGGAAACGCTCGTAACTAAGGCCGAAACCACGGACTTCGTGCTTAGGGAGTAGACCCCCTGTATCCGCCTCTCCAAGACACGGACAGGCCGTTCATAGTATCACTACATAGTATAAAACAAAGTCGCTTCCCGCTGTCTGTCCCTATGTATGCTGATCTTTAAAACTACGCAACGGATTTTGATGCGGTTTTTTTTAATAGATAGAGTGATTCAAGAGGAAGGTTTTAAGCTATAAAATGTACACGTGCGAAGCCGGGTCGTGTCGCTAGTGTACCTATAGTATAATGGTCCGCTACTTGGCAAAGACAGGCGTTGATTTATTTGTTTTGTTCTTGAGTAATAGGTACAAGTGGCGAAGGCTCCATACAACTCGATTCCTATCGGCTTCCCTTTCGAAAAATGGCAAATACTAGTATCTATTATTTTCAATTATCATTTAAACAAATAATTGGTCCGGCTTCCCTTTTAAGAAAATTCACCCTTCGCTACTGATAGGTACACACAGCTGCATATTAAGCTCTATACATTTGCAGTTTGAGCAGATCTCGCATTGAATAAGCTTTCCGTACAGTGAGAAATGTATCGCTTGATTTGTAGCCATATGTACTTCCTCCCATAGGAGTCTATTTGGCTTGCCATCTTCGTCTGAGCTCAGTTCTTTGTTTTTCCTGGTATTCATTTTGATTTACCAAATTATACTTAATCCAAGGGGGATTACAAAAGATGGTCTAAGAAAAACCTAGGTTTTAATATAGCCCCGTCTCTTTTCGTTATATGACATAAGAAAGTGATGGCTATATTTTAAACCTGGGTTTTCCTTAGTCTTGGTTTAAACCATCTTTTGTAATAAGGGGGATCGTGTTTTCGAACCTAGCTGATAACTTTAAAAAATTGACAAAGATATACAAGGTGTAACATAAATAAGGGCACAACCTTTTAAGGGGTCACTGTACTCATCATTATGAAAAACTTTTATCATGGGACCAAACATGAAATCGCGAAAAAAACAGCTGTTCCCTACATTAATGTTCGCATAACTCATCAAAATGTAGGGGTCAGTTTGCCCTACTAGAAATCAGACAGTAGGTACTTCTATGGAGTTTATGTCGAATTTTTACCTCTAGTAGGCCAAACCGTCGAAACATAAGTTATTGAAAATGGCCGTAAAACATCATGGACCTTAACGAACCAGAAAATACATTATAATAATTATTGAACAGTATGCTTTGTGTAACCGAGTACTCAAACACGATCCACCCCATGTAACTGAAATGTGGTACACCAAAATGGCGGTAAACCAACAATTTTGACACGTAGGCAATAATTTCAACACCAAAATACTGCGTTTCACGCTTCGCAGACCACTTGATCCGTAAAATTTAAGTAAAGCTTAACACATTACTACGCTATTTTCGCACAGTTTTATACTACATTAGGCACAATGTTGGCTAATAAATATGCAGACTAAGTTTTGAATTCTAAAACAATTTTAGTGTACCTATTCAATAAATTGCGTTGAAAAATATGTGATTGGAATTTTAAATGAGGATCTGCAAAAACTATATTTGTACTCAATTCGCACACGGATATTAATTATTGTATATACAGCTAATATTTCAATTTAGAATCCAATTAATCTACGTAAACTGTAGTGCGTGACAAACATTACTAATCAGCCATTCTAATTGCGCAACACACTCGTAATCGCTATGATTTTGACAGGTCAACAATTTCCATTGCAACGTTTGTATGAACAATCCAACTTCTCCACAACTATGTACCACGCAATGAATGTTGTTTTTGACACATCAACTGTTATGATTGATGTTGGTTACGTTACTCAATTGCCCTGCTGTTTGTGGCAGACATAAGCGTCACTCACCCATTTTCCTGATATTATACCTAATTGTAGAATTAAAATGCTGACTATGCAAATTCCTGAAAATCACATGATCTACTAAGTATTGGTGTAGATTGGCCGCGCAAGGGATTGAGCTTGATTAAAAAGAAAAAAAAAGTCTTTTTTTTTCATGCGGCTTTGTTATCGATCATATCTAAACCACCTAATAAGGATTCAGTAACAAAATAAGTTTTTTTTTTGGCAAAAAATAATTTCATTTGGGTGAACATTTTTTTATTTTTTGGGGTGCATGAAAAGAGCCTCCACGAGTGACGATATTCAAGTACGTCCGACGCACCCTGGACAGTCAGCCTCGCTACCAACCTTGCTGATTGGCTAATATTTTCACCACGACATGGCCTATTCTCGTATAGCTCGTGCCGATACGATAGAAGAAGTCTTAGAAAGTGAACATTACGATACCACGCATAAATTAATAAAAGTACGGCAACACGGCTGGCGGGCACGACTAACGCGATATCACTCCTTGCAGTCAGATAACTCAAGGCTCTAAAATGACTCAGAAATAAAAAACCAACATTTTATTCTGAAGTATTTTTTAGTTGATTTTCAAAAATTCCCATTTAGGGTTAAATTGTGTCATTGTAATTGATCACATGGTTTGAAGGAATTACACGAATTCGTTTACACCCTATATACAAGGTTAGTCGGAAAGGGAGTACTAATCCGAAAGGTTATTAAAGTACCCATAATAATGAATAGCTTTTGTTCTAAAACTTGCCACAAAAGTCAATCGTTTTAAAGAAATAGCTATATACTGGTGTCCCGAAACTCAACGACAAGACAGAGTAAAATAATTAAAAGTCCCCGTCGCGAGAAGCTATAAATTTTGTAAACACACATTCAGGGGTTCGCAACCTTTGGAACAAATAAAAATAATGATTTTTATGTTTATATAATGGTTTTTATTTTATTTATATAATAATAAATAATAATCTACGAAAACAACACAAACAAACTGAAACGCATTCAAAACTCAAATGACAGCATTGACAGCGTCAGTGTGAACTTACTTCAAAATGGCGGGCCAAATGTTGACGTTTCATGAGTCAGACACGTTCCGGTACCACAAAACATTAGACGATAGCGCTTTATATCGCTAAAATATAACCCGACTAAGTGAAATTGCTCGTTAGTTTCGTATTACACGTATGTAACTTTGAGTTGGTTGAATTTGGGATTATTTGTTGTTGATTGAATTGTCGCTACGTAACTTTGTAGAAGTTCTTTATTTACAAAATTTATAGCTTCTCGTGACGGGGACTTTATCTTATTATATGTAGTTTCAGAAATCGCTGCTTATCTACGCTGAACCAAATTGAAGGAGCCGACTTCTGAAACTGTTAATTTAATAATATGGTGATAATTTTACTCTTTTCTGTTTTTATAGGGTTCTGTAGTCAACAAGAAACACTTATAGTTTCGCCATGTCCATCCGTCTGTCTGTCTGTCCGTCCGTCCGCAGCTTATCACGGAGACTATTAGGCTGAGATCTATAGATCCAACTTGGACTTAGCTTAGACTTTGCTCAGACTTTACTTACGTAATACTTTGCTAAGTGTATGCTTAGCATAATCTTAGATTTGGAATTTATAGACGTATCACGTTGAGACAATGCTGAGCTTAGGCTAAGCATTCGCTAAGACGGCCGATGTCAATTTCAAGCATTACATTCTTGATTTTTCTTTATAAATGTTTAACAATAATAACATGTAAATAATCTAGAACTATGCTCATATTTCTTCTATGTATTATTATTATAAGAATAAGCAGAAATTGGCATGCTTATAAGTGTTTTTTGTTTTTTTATAAACGAACACAATATTTATTATATTCATTGAAACGGATCGCATCGTTTTGACATCTGCAATTTGTCGAAAAAAAGTAACTTTTAATTCATTTTTATACATTTTAAACTTAGAAAAACTTTTTTATGTGATGTTATAATACCTAATTGTTTTTATCTTAACTAATTCAGAATTAGTTATCAACATCAAGGAAATCTTTTCTAATCTGGTATTACTGAGTTGAGTCTGATCACTTGATAATACTAAAAAAATAAAAGTTGTGTAAATATAATGATGGTAAAGTAAAGTTTGGACCATTATTTTTTGTTAGGATAATAGTAACCTAAGTATTTGCTAAGTCGTCGATTTTGTGAACTTAGACTTTGCTAAGCATTTGCTAAGCACGCACTCAGATGAATTCAAAGACGGCTCTATAAATACTGACAAAGTCTGAGCAAAGTCCAAGTTGGGTCTATAGATCTCAGCCTTAGTACTAGAAAGCTACAATTTGGCATGGATGTACATATTAATCACGCCGACAATGTGGTAAAATAAAATCAGGAAAAACATTTTTTTTAGGGTTCCTCCTGTCTGTACACTTAAAGTGGGGATGTTTTTTTTTTCTCGTCTGCCCCATGGTGTGGGGTGTTGTTGGATAGATCTTTCAAAAATATTGCGGGTTTGTTATGAAACTATCACAGCTTAGTAGGCTTTACAGGTTAACGAGCAATAGTCGACCAACCGGAAAAGTAAAAATTTCGTACAAATTCCATTGAAAAATTACTAAGCCCTCTTCTTAGTCCGCATTATTGTGCAACTACGGAACCCTACATTGGGCGTGGCCCGACACGCACTTCGCCGGTTATTTTTTTTTTCTCTGTTTTTTACCAAATCCATCAGATACAAACCTCTTCACTTTACAAACGTATTATTTATTTAATTATCACTATAATATCATTCGGAAACGTTAGAAACTTCCTCATTATAAGAACTTCCTCAGTTCTCTTCCGTAGGACTTCAATGCCTTCTATCTAATGTTACATGACGTAATAAATGAGAGAAGATGTTCCAAATGATACAATGGAGAAGCACCTTCTACTTTCAGGGTCAGCGGGACCCTATTACTAAGACTCCGCTGTCCGTCCGTCTGTCACCAGGCTGTATCTCATGAACCGTGATAGTAAGACAGTTGAAATTTTCACAGATGATGTATTTCTGTTGCCGCTATAACAACAAATACTAAAAAACAGAATAAAATAAATATTTAAGGGGGCTCCCATACAACAAACGTGTTTTTTTGCCGTTTTTATAAATAATGGTACGGAACCCTTCGTGGGCGTTTTTTCTTTTACTCTTTGACTAGGTTGTGTTTTACCCTAGCCGCACCTGTGATGGTAAGCGCATATAGGGTCTAAGATCGAGCATACGAATCCAAGTAATAGAGATATAGAGGGATTTCCCTATACCCCTCTGGCTCTCACATACACACGACGGAACACAGTAAACTGCTTGGCGCCGGACTTTAATGTGAGGGTGGTAGCTAGCCAGGCGAACCGTAAAGATCCTGCCACCAAGCGTGCTGGGTTTTATTGAATCTTACAACACGCGTTTATTCCCAGCGTGCGGTGAGGAAGTTTTATATTCTTGTCCATCGACACGGGATATACCCACTTTTTCTCTCGTGTCAACACGAGCTATACGAAAAGAGCTCATGCTGTAGTGAAAAGATTAGCCAGTCAGCAAGGTTGGTAGCGGGGCTGACTGCCCAGGGTGCGCCGGACGTACTTCAGTACGTCCGTATCGTCAAGGAGGTTCTTTTCATGCACCCCCACTTATTCTAGCATTTGACTTTTTAATTTTTTACGTAAATTGTATCTTCTTTCAGAGGCAATTTGATTATTTACGCCTGCCACATAATAATTGGATTGTATTTTCCTTTTCTTATAATTGTCTTGATAAAAATGCCTCTAATTTAATAAAACACGGGAAAAAACGAGGAAAAGTACGATAATAAAATAATAATTGCACTCAAATCTTTGTTTTCCTCTATGATTACCTCATGAGGTAATTTAGATTCTAATGTCAGATATGTGCTAAATCCATATTCATTGCACGAAGACAGTCGAGAGGGAACTTTTTGAATTGAAGCCAAGTGTGTTAGAACTGTTAAAGGGTTATCCCATTATGTACGATGTGATTGTGAGTAGGTCATGAAGGTCTAAACTCGTCGTAAAGTACTGCCTAGCCTTTACCCAACTATGTTGGGGGGATCAGCTTCCAGTCTAACCAGGGGGCCTACTCCCTAAGTCCGTCAACGAAGTTAGTCGCCCGTCCGAAAGTAGCCCGAAACGTAGGAGTGAACAAAACAAGTGTCAAGTTCAACTTTTTGGACGGGCAAAAACACATCGGTAGTAGGGACAACTGTCAAATCGTGTTGTCATTCATTCTTAGTTCGGGCCCCGAAATAATCGTATGTCCGTAGGTGATAGGGAGTAGGAAACGCTCGTAACTAAGGCCGAAACCACGGACTTCGTGCTTAGGGAGTAGACCCCCTGATACGGCTGAATATCAGCATTTTACACGGAGCGACTGCCATGAAACCTCCGCAACCCAGTTACTAGGCAATGCCGATACTCGTCGTATTCATACAGGGTGTTAACGAATTCGTGTAATTCCTTCAAACCACGTGATCTACTGGTGACACAGATTAACCCAAAATGGTTTTTTTTAAATGAAATAAAAAAATTTTTAAAAAAAAACTTGGTTTTCTATTTCTGAGTCATTTTCGAGCCTTGAGTTATCTGACTGCAAAGAGCAATTTCGCGTTAGTTGTGCCTGCCAGCCGTGTCGCCGTGCTTTCATTAATTTATGCGTGGCATCGAAATGGTCACACAAATAAAACATTTTTTTTGCAAAAAAATTAATTCTTATTTTTTTACTGAATCCTTATTAGGTGGTTTAGATACGATCGGTAACAAAGCCGCATGAAAAAATAATATTTTTTATTTTTTTATTTTTAATCAGTCTAAATCCCGTGTGGGGCCTGTCTACATCAGTAGTAGATCATGTGGTTTTAAGGAATTACACGAATTCGTTAACACCCTGTATGAGACCGGTTGACCCTGTATGAGACTTTCGGGCTTCTGACTACCCGTAACGACTGTCATAGGTATTCGTATGACACCTGGGACCGAAAGTGTAACGTGCTTTCTGAGGCACGGAGAGGTCTCGATGTGCAACGAATGGTCACCCATCCACGGACTAACCGTGGCAAACCCAGCTTAACCTTGCAAATCATATGATCCGCGTTGTTGTTAATTAGCCACGAGCCCCTCAACTCTAAACTCAGCGTAAAGTAGAGATTACACAATTTTGTTTGATTGTCAAAAGTACCTACACATCAATTTTACATAAAATGTAGACCGGGCCCACATTATAAGTTTATGTCAGAAAACTGAAGCATGCTTGAAGGCCCTCTGCGCATTCATTTTGTACTGGCTGCCGAATCCGGCATACTCTGATAATTTCCGGGGTTTTGTACACAGAAACAAGACTCAGAATCAGCTCATGATTAAGGGCTCCGTTTGGGTCTGAAACTAGTCGGGTAATCCCGTAAAAATGAACGTGAATAAACTGTAACCAAAGATTAAGGCTAAGCGTATGCTGAGACGCAGGTGACGCAGCGCAGCACAGTACAGATTTTGCCGCGCAGGGCAGGCGAGGCAGACATCGGCCACGACCGCATGCTGCGACACAGCTCGAAGACACATTCGAGTTTGAACTAGTACAAAGAATAGACGTGTTCGAGTTGGCGAACATTTTTTTTTGAGTAATTTGGATGATTGGTATCATACAAACAATGTTCACAACGCACTAATTCAATTAAATGTTCTGTCATTACAATAAAATTAGAATTAGCGATAAAATATACGTGTCGACATGCACGCGTCGCGCAGAAATCTGTGCCGGCACTACAACGCGGCGCAGACAGACGTATGTCTGCGTCGCACGTGTCTGCGCCGCAGCATACGCAGGTCTTAGTACGTTCATACATTACAAAATCTGCCCTGCGTTGCGCTGCGTGCACCTGCGTCACTTGCGTCTCATCATACGCTTAGCCTAATACGTAAACCATTCACAGATTTTTATCCGACCACAATCACGATGTTAAAGTCAATGATAAAACCCGATATCTTTGAAAGTGTCAAACTAGTAGACAGATTTCGATTAGATACCGCAGGTGTGCAACAGGTACTTGCTTCCACGTTTTTTCATTGTCATCTTATCTTTCGTGATCTTTGTTTAGTTTTTCTGTAATAAGTGTCATCGTAAGCTGGCGTCATGACTTTTGAATCTAAGATGATTGAGAATTGGCCGGAGTTAGCAACACAACAAGAGGTGTGGAATGTGGAACTTGCCCAGTAGATAAATTGATATCACTATCTAAGTACTTCATTTATTGTAGCACACGTAACCTAAAAGGCATGGAAAAGTGTAATATTAACTACATGATTGCTTCTAGCTGGGGTTTGAGACAGTTTAATATGTGTAATAATCTGGTAGGGTAATCTTAATAAGCTGAAACTTTGAACAGAGAAGTGGATCAAAAGATATTTATTAGCCTTTGTGTAATGATCAATGATCGGAAAAAGGTGAGCTAATTTACCTAAACTTCATAGAACAGAGACAAAAAGTGGAGACTTCAAGACAACATTTTTTTTCTAATTTTTAAAATTTACACAAATCCAGTAGACACCATTTTTATTGTTTTCAAAAAATAAAAGACATTCTCCTTTTTTGAAAACAAAAAAAAAGTTATTTTTTGAAAACAATAAAAAACGTGTCAACTGCTTTTGTATAAATTTAGGAAAAAAAACAGGAAACGAATTCAATTGTTTTCTGTATTAATAACATTAATATTAAATGTACTTTTGTGATGTCCCGAAGCCCGGGATAATTTTCCCGAAAAAAAATTGAGTCGTAGGGAAGTCTCCACTTTTTGTCTCTGTTCTTTGAAGTTTAGGTAAATTAGCTCACCTTTTTCCGATCACTGGTATGATAAATGAAGGATATTGATAAGGAGCGACCGACAAGCAAGTCCTTATCGCTTACTTAATTTACTTATTCCAAAACTTTGTAACACTACTGTGACTCCTGCAAGCTATATACAATTATGGTCATCAACGAAAAACTAGATAAAACACTCGGCGTGTCCAAAGAGAGTTTCTTGGAATCCGAAACAAAATTATCTGACATAAGAATAGAAGGTTTGTTAACGAAAATTTGTTTCGGGGGTCAAAAATCTACAGTAGACAATAATGTAATTCATTTTCCTGAAAGCGATGCCTATTAACATAAACTTAGTTTTTTTACAACTGATATATTCTTTTTCTCTCGTATCAGCACGAGCTATACAAGAATAGCTTATGCCGTGGTAACAAGATTAGCTAGTCAGCAAGGTTGGTTGGTTGACAGCACAGGCTCCGCCTGACGTTTGCGGAGGACTCACTGAGATTGGATTACTAAGAATTAATATGCATGGACCTGCCATGCGTAGTTGTAGATGCTATAACTATACAACATGTTACAAAAATACCCCTAAAGCCGAAAGGGGGTTAAAAGGTCCTTTGTAAAGAGTATTGACAATATTTGAAAACCGTGTTATGACCCAAAAAAAGAACTTGGATACAACATTAAATAAACATCACTGAAACGCAACCCTGAAAACGTAAAACTAAAGAGTAGACTATCCAGAAAGTTATTTACATTCTTACCTAATTTCCTCTGAGAGGTAAATTAAAAATGTTAAAATTCATTTATTTCAGGTCTTATTAAACCCATACAAAATTAAAAAGGAATTTTAAAATTGCCATGTTTGCACTATAAATGTTACATGCTATTACAGATTACTATAACATACAAAATAATTACAGAAATTGAAATTGAATGTATAAGTCAAATACAAAATATTCAAAAATGACAACAACCCTAAAACTACTTGATTAATATTTTCTTTTTCATGGGGAATTATGTAACACGCAGTATTTTTGATAAAGATTTTAGAGGATCTTGCTCGCTCTGCGCTGGTCGATGCCAAGCTGAGCTTCCCGTGCAAAAGCCTTGAATTGGTCTATGTGTCTCGGTGCGATCTATTTTTTTAAAAGCACAAATTGTAGGATGAGTGTGTGACTGTAGCTGTGTATTAGGATTTTGTCATATCGCAGTGATTATGGAAACGGCTTGAATGATAAAATATTTTGACAGTCACTTGTTTTTTTTTCGAGGATCAACTTACAAATGCCTGGTGACCTCTTGTGGGGGAAGTCAGAGAGTGTGTGATTTTTACTGCACTTAAACCCCCAGGACCTGGGGGGTCCTGGGGGGTTTAAGTCTTTAGCACTAAAAGCGGGTGGGGGCTCCGAGGACGAAGTTATGCTTCCGGAGCTTCCTGTGCTACGCATGTAAACACTACGAAGCGGTGAAAGTTGATCGAATTTGAGGGCTGTCTATTGTAATTTGGATGTTTGAAAAGTACTGATTTACAGTCCAGTTTGAATAAATTAGTTTTGATTTTGATTTATTTTGTAGAACAAGTCCCGGGAGATACTTTTTCGTCTCTTATAGCCTCATTTCTTGTCTTATCTTATAGCCTTATAGTCTCGTGTAGTGCCGTGGGTGTCGTAAAAGGCGACTAACGGATTCTCTAGAGGATGGGCAGCAGCGTTCTCTGAGTACTCTAACAACTATACTGCGATCGCCAACCGTGGACGTCTTTCAGCTGAATGATGATGATGATAGCCTCATTTAGAACAGTCTTAGAACCTTCGGAGAAACTGTCCTTATAAATCAGTCATGCCTCATGCGCATGACTGACATACTCAGAAATAATAGTAAACAATTTAATAGTTCAGTAAAAAATTTCATGTCTTGTTTAGATTAACCTATTCTTAGAACTTTATTATCTTTTGTTACTAAATCATCTTTATCGCCTTTTGTTCAGTTTTCATTTACTTTTAATATTAAGGAAAACTCTATCATACCACGTTTTAGAGGCACCGTTTTATCTTTTACACAAAGTTACGGAGAAAAGACGCTATCTTTTAAAAAAAAGTTAACAGTTATTAACGTCCTTCGGGTTGGTTTACGGTGTAAAAGGTTTTCTTTTTCTTTGTTATAAAAGATAATCATAACTTTTTTACAAGCTAATTTATTAGTATACAGTAACGAAGACAGCGTACGTAGTAATTTATTATCTAATCTACTAAGGTATTGGTATTTTTTGCTCTATTAATGATACCGAGTGACCCTATGAATTTTCGACAGTTATATTAAAATGTGTACGCTGCAAACTGCACTTTATCTTTTTATTAACAATTCTTTCCATCCTATGGTTTTTTGGAAGAAATTGATTTAAGCGACAAGACCGCCATTTGTACTGTTCTTAACTATATTCCTTCGATTTTATTTCTTTTAGTGTACAATAAAGTATATCTATACAAGGTGTAACTTAAATAACGCACAACCTCTTATGGGGTCACTGTACTCATCATTATGTACAACTTTTACTATGGTACTAAACAAGAAACCGCGAAAAAAAAAACAGCTGTTCCCTACATTTTGACGAGTTATGCGAACATAAATTTAAGTTACACCTTGTATATCTATTATAGTAAATCCTTAAACTGGTAAGCAGTTTTAGTAAAAAAAAAAACATTTTTTATTTTTTCATCATCTCTTTTGAACCTAGTCGCATCTGATGACCCAGACAGGGTCTAAGATAGAGCACACGAATCCAAGTAGTAGAGATATAGAGGGATTTCTCTATACCCCTCTGGCTCTCACATACACACGACGGAACACAGTAAACTGCTTGGCGCCGAACTTTAATGTGAGGGTGGTAGCTAGCCAGGCGAACCGTATAGATCCTACCACGTCGCGTGCTGGGTTTTGTTGAATCTTACAACACGCGTCTATTCCAGCTCCAGCGTGTGGTGAGGAAGTTTTATATTCTAGGCCGTCCCTACACGGGAAAAAATTCAATTATAATTACGAATCTTCTTCATCCTGCCCTGTTCCCAAGTTACTTGTGGTCGGCGCAATATGTTTTTCTCTTCCATTCTTCCCTGTCAGCCGTCACTTCATAATTTAATTTCTTTTCCTTCATATCGTCCCTAACACAATCCATTCTTTTTTTGCTTTGGTCTCCCGTTCCACCTCCATCCATCGACATTCATATTCATCACTCTTTTAGTCTCATGCGTATGAGGAAGGATAAACCTTCCTCATATTTCTTTTCGGTCACTGGCGCTACTATCACACTCCCTCTAATATACTCATTTCTCACTTTATCCATTCGCGTCACACCACAAATCCATCTCAAGTGCATTATGATAACCAATATGAAACGAAATATCATTCACCAAATCCATCTCAAGTGCATTATGATAACCAATATGAAACGAAATATCATTCACCAAATCGTCAGTGAAGTTCTAACAGTGCGGAAGTCAAAAATGGCTACTTTCCAAGAGAGTGAAAAAACTATTTAAAACGAGCGTAACCTACGCTGAACGCAATATTGTTTTTAATTATCATTACAAATAAACTCTTTGATGATTTAATATACCTTTGAAAATCCTAATAATCTTTTTCATTTCAAGTAATATTGTGGCTTTCGCAGTGTTGTCTGTTTTTCTCACAAAATGACTTACGCACTGTTAGAACTTCACTGACGAAATGTGACTTTATTAATCCTCCCAGTAATTGTAGTAGGTAATGGCCAATAGATTTCTCCTAAGTGACGGCCCCACACCCATTCGTCCTTCCGGATTTAGTACACCTCATCTGCCTCCTTCAGGTCGTTGCCCTTGTTATCTACTTCATTTCACTATCATTCATGGCTACACAGAACGTCTAGACTAATGAACCCAATAACATCAACATCTACGTCACTTTCCTAATATAAGGGACTAATCACATTAATCAGCATCTAACCGCACAACGCTGGATGGTTTGGACAAACCATTGAAAGCCACCTGTGAAAGATTGCTCGACCGCGTGCTTTCAGCTGCGAACGCATTTGTAGCATTACGTAAACGTGCTTCTTCTCTTCTGTCGTGTTAGCACAAACTATACAAGAACAGATACATGTTGCATTATTTTTTCACTCTTTCTGCATGTGCATAAACTTGTGGGCGGGAGGGTGGTGCTGCATACTGCATCCAAATTCCAAACTAGCGATCTTGTTCAGCGGAATTAAAACTAGATATTTTATTTGCATTTCTGTATGTCATGGACTTCCGCAAAGTAACGCCTGATTCCATCATTTATACAAGAATAGCTCATGCCGTGGTGAAGACTAGCCAGTCAGCAAGGTTGGTAGCGGGGCTGACTGCCCAGGGTGCGCCAGACGTACTTAAGCATCGTCACTCGTGGAGGCTCTTTTCATGCACCCTGTAAGCGTGCTGAAGCATGCAAAACCCGAATCGTTACGGAAAGTTGCTGATACGTGTGTTTAGTCCTTTAGTCATCATTATTTGATGTCATCTCGTACCCGTAATGGTTGGAGCGTTACTTTAAATTAGCACTTACGATGCAAATAACTGAATTTGTTTGAACTAATGTTTACGTAGAACAATCATGTTTGATAGGAGCTGTTAAGTGCGTTGAGGACTTATATGGGAAGGGTCCCGTTTTAGATTTTTGTATATGTTACCGGCCAAACCCGATTTCAGGACAAACTAGTTTTGCCTAGGCTAAACTAGTTCCTCCTATACGCGGTAGGAGTAACTAGTATAGCCTAGTCTAAACTAATTTGGCCCAAGCCCGATAGGATAAACTAGTTTAGGCTAGTCCAAACTAATTTGTCCTAAGCCCGATGGGATAGACCAGTTTAGGCTAGGCCAAACTAGTAGATCCTGATATAAATACGCACACTCTAGGATAAACTGGTATGGCCTAGTCTAAACATTATAGTATATCTAGAAAGTCAAAATAAATAGATAAACTGATTGAAATACTCCGTAATTGGAAAAATAATATTTTTTATTAAAACCATACTGATTCGTCGTTAAAAGTTATGGATAATTGGTAATACAAACAATCATACCATAACAAATAATAAGTGTTTTTTTAATAGAAGCAATAATCATATCTCAATTATTAAAATTGTTTTTTATTTTTACAATTTTTACGGTTTTTTTGGTGGCACTTAGAATTGGCTTATTATTTTCCAGGTGACTAATAACTTAAAAGGCGACTAAGTGTTTGCAACTAATAAAATGAGGCGAGGAGCTATAAATAATGACTTGGCGACTAATAATGTTAGCAGGGTGGTTAAGGGGAATCCCGACATGGATAGGTTAGGTTCGAAGGGGATGACGGGGGCTAGAGTGAGCGAGCGATGCGAGCAAACGAAGCCCCCGTCATCCCTTTCGTGTTAGGTTACTTTAAACCCTGCAGACAGAAATAGGAGCCCCGCACAGCGGGGCTCCGTCGACTTAAGCTCCACCTAGTTTGAGCGACTTAAGCTCCACCAATGATGTTTCTGAGATCGCCTTTGCCTTCGTCAAATGACATGTTTGCTCAATTACTTTCGACTCTGCAATTTTTTTTTGTTTAGACTAGGCCATACCAGTTTATCCTAGAGTGTACGTATTTATATCAGGATCAACTGGTTTGGCCTAGGCTAAACTGGTCTATCCTATCGCGCTTAGGACAAATTAGTTTGGACTAGCCTAAACTAGTTTATCCTATCGGGCTTGGGCCAAATTGGTTTAGACTAGGCTATACTAGTTACTCCTATCACGTATAGGAAGAACTAGTTTAGCCTAGGCAAAACTAGTTTATCCTGAAATCGGGTTTGGCCGGTAACATATATATATTTTAACCTATATTTTTTACCGTTGTTAGTCGGCGTGAGGAACCTGCATACCTAAGAGGGCTCCAAAAAGTTCTCGCTGGTGTGTGTAGTTTACCAACCCGCACCCGACCAGCGTGGATAATCCCTTCTTATTCTGAGAAGAGGCCCGTGCTCAGCAGTGTGACGGTAATGGCCTGATTTTGTTATGTTATTATAGTCGGCTACATCATAAGGCTTAAATTTTGAATTGTACTACTTGGTGATAATTTTCCTTTACTTCTTTTTATATTTCTGTTTAGTATGTTCTATCACTTATAAATTAAATTATAATATTTATCTATTTTTAATAATAATTGTTTGCTGCACCGAACGACGTCATTACGTCGGCGCCGGCTGTCGCTGAAAACCAGCGCTGGGGCTCTGTCTTGCATAGGGTCGCAGCATAATGCTGAGCGATAGCCGTTTTGCGTGGATATGACGCATGTTTCCCTCAACCTTCTTATTTTTTGGTTTTTGTGTTTATTTCCTTTTTGCGTCATGTTTACCGCAAATAAACGTATTTTATTTCTTTCTTCTTCTATAATGCTCAAAATCGAATCCTGCATTATTACATTACACGCGAATGCTCCCAGTGCCTTTACACTAAACGCCGACAATAAAACTTCGGTGAAGGTTAGGAGTAAAGCATATAAGGTATCTTCTCATGCGTTACGTTAGGGGACGGAGAGTATGGCATTGAATACACTAGGTTCCTCTGAGCACACTTTTATTTTGAAGACTTCAATATTGCATCTCATTCTACACGTCATTTACGGCCGTTTTCAATAACCTATCTATCGGCGGTTTCGCCTACTAAAGATAGAAATTTGACATAAGCTCCATAGAAGTAATGTCAAATTTCTATCTGTAGTAAGGCAAACCGCCGATAGATAGGATATTGAAAATGGTGGTTAGGGTACATATACTCACGCCTGTAACCGAAGGACAATTATGTGCTCCCCTATTGCAAGAGTCTGTACACTTACGTTTCGTCTCTTGTATTTAGTCCAATGTTATATATAGGTGGCGAGGCTATTGCTATCTTCAGGCACAAGAGTTTCTATAAGTAACATATGATGGCGTACCGATTTTATATCTACATAGTTTAAGATTTCAAATTGATATGCGAGACCCTAACTTTATTAATAGATGAAGCATAAAATACATTTATGGTGTACACGAAATATAATAAATATTGAACAATAATCTTTTATTTCAACGTAGTACATCGTTTCACAGCATGTTTTAGACTTTATAGTGCAATTGATTGGTTTTTACACTTGATTCACTCAACTTTAGTAACTAAACACGTAGTTGCAATTTGGAAATATAATTTTTAAAAAATAGGATTAGATACATCAGAAAAGCAGCATGCAGAAGAATCCAGAAAGGCAGAATTTAATCAAATTCCAGGTCATCTTCTCGTCAAAGACAGCATTGACCCAATAGCAGATGAAGTCATAGTACCTAAAGACTTGAAAACATTCTGAGGAAGCTTAATATACAATTTGCGTGTTTAAGAACGAGTTGCACAAGTAGGTTTACAGAGCTTTACCCGTAGGGTAAGTGTTTCCCACAGGAAAATCTGTTATTATCAAGAAAAGGAAGGACAAGGAGACAATTACACCTACTATCATTAATACTACGTATTAATCTACGTCACAATGGTTAACCAAGAGACTTTGAATGTAATCTCTTAGGGACAATGTTGAAATTATTTCACAAGAAGGTATAAGGATGAAATGATACTTTCATTTACCGTTACCTACTTACTTTTGACTCATGCGCACTATATTCCGAGAATTATCTTTATATTCAATACCGTAACGGAGTATTTCCAAGATACATGATTTTGTCTATTTTTTCCCGGCAGTTTGTCCTACTACTTAGAAGAGTTTATAATTTGACAGAAGGTTTTAATAGAAATCTCAATTTCTATCTTGAGTAGGACGAACTGTCGATAGGTAGATATACCTCCGGTTTCTGATTTGAGAATTCGAGATAAGCAATACTTAAGTAATATTTGAGTACGGAGTTGTCAAAAAAATGCCTTACAATTTTAAAATCCGTCTTGTTTTTGACAACTCCGTACTCATATGTTACTTAAGTACTGCTTATCCTAGAATTCTCAATTCAGAAACCGAAGGATAGGTTATTAAAAACGGCCCTTGGACTTAATTTGACCATTGCTGGTTATAAGCCTTCTTACTCAATTTTGTCAGTACCAACTTATATCTGTCTTTCTTAGCCTTCCTAGTCATTTTGACTCATCTTTCTCTGCCTCCCTGTATACTAATACATGCTGCCCCGTCCTATCTTCTGTTAGTCCACGTTGCTAAATATGTAAATGTGTGTGTAAATGTAAAATGAGGCCATTTGATTATCGTGAACACAAGAGATTTTTTGGTATATTTTTTAAACTATCTATAATTACAAAATATTGAATTGTTGATGCTAAGTATTAACATTGAAATACATAGCACCTGTGGCCGCAATGGTTTAAGAAGCACGTTCATTAACTAAATTACAATTAGCCCCGTGGGTTTCAAGTAGTCCCATTCTATCGGTATCAAGATTTTAGCTTCCATCACTAACGGTCGATGTTAATAACCAATCTCAATCCAAAATCTCTGGATTGATCTAGGTTTTTGATATTAGTTGTATTGAATTTATGTCAAACACCTAGATCAATCCAGTGATTTTGGATTGAGATCGGTTATTAATATCGGTCCTAAATCTACCATCTGAAATAGACAGGACTTCTTTGTTCAACTACTACAAAAGCAATTAGATCAAGTGATAAAAATAAACTTTTTCTTTAGATACAAAGACGAACCAAATTGCTTTGTGTGTTCAAGGCTGCATTATTATTTGCACCGGGAAAGAACCTATCATAACAATACCGATATTTGTTTCTTTGCATGTTTGTACAGCTGATTCTGTTTTGCAGTCACGTCTCAGGGATTCCTATTGGCAAAAAATAATCTATATTAACACATCATTGTCCGGGACTGACCCAGAAACCGCAGCTGGTTTTCCATTGTCTTAAAATTCGATTATTTCCTTTCTTATTACGATTCTATTCAGGTGTGATGTGTGTGATGCGTCGTAAGTTAAGGAAAAGAAGAAGCGATAGGTTAAAGGGATTTACCTGTCAGTCTAGTAAAGATATATTGTTAAGCCTTGGGTTTGCTTTGCCTTGCTTGATTGTGGAGCTTAGCAAAACAAAGATTGAAATTAATATGCTTTACACGGTGGGATGTTTATGGGCCTGTCGGCCAAGTCTTAGCAATCAACTAGTTTCCAGTACCTAAAGGTGATATCGCCTTAGCGTTTGTTTAGCGTCAGCGTTTATCAAGCGTGAGGGCAGTGCGAACGTATCGCTAAAAAAAATTTGCCGTTTTGAAGTTAGTGCTAGCTAGGGCACTGCATTCCTTTGGACCTAAGCGCACATCTTATATTCGCTTCTACGCAGTGGCGTGCACTCCATACATGCAAATAAGCTCTGCATACCCTGTAGTTCCATGCATACTCGTACATACATGCCCCTCTAAATGATAATTAACTATAATTCAAAAAAATCATGGTAATTTAGCTTACGAGCCATCTATTACTTTATTTTGTTACGCGGAATCCTGCTTAAAAGTTCCAAACTTTTGGTTAAGGTAGAATAGAGAC
This sequence comes from Amphipyra tragopoginis, assembly GCA_905220435.1. NCBI lineage: Eukaryota > Metazoa > Arthropoda > Insecta > Lepidoptera > Noctuidae > Amphipyra > Amphipyra tragopoginis. Next base: position 6,528,906 of record HG992017.1, read on the forward strand.
TAGTTTGAATAGCCAGTTAAAGTTAGATATTGAAAGGCACAACGCGAAAGAAATAGAAACATCTTCAAACGGTTGATTGATGTAGTTTGTTTTCTAGGTAAACCTGAATTAGCACTCCGTGGTCATGACGAACCCAGCTTTTTTTTTTTGTGCATACCCTGCCTGAAATCTCTGTGCACGCCACTGCTTCTACGCATATCTATCTATGCCTCTGATTTAGAGTGGCAGCGCAGATCATATTATACAAATTCATCTACACCACGCCCTAACATGATAGGCAAAAATTATTCAAAATGTCTATTTTCTCGAAAAATATTTCAAAGGACATCATCCATTTTGACCCAAATGTGAAAGTGCCGGCCAAAAAACAAAAGTGCTTTATTCTGATAGAATTTGTCCGCCTGAGCATTTCTTAATAGGGCACCGAAATTGTAGCATCGCTGTACTTGATTTTAATTGAGTTCAAAAATTCTGTCTTTTTAAACACTTTCGATTAAATAATGAATTAACTAAAACAAATGACTTATCTTGTCAAAATATGACGTTTTGAATTTAAATCGAAGTTTTTGCGAAGCACAAGTTATTGTCGTACATTTATGAACTGAGTTTATCCAAAAAAAAAAAAAAAACAAAGTACAAACAATAAGGTAATCTTAAAACTTGACTCGGCCGTCTGTTCAGCGGGTACATAGAAGAAAGCAGCTATTATGGCGGGCACATCCTCGACCACGGATATTTCACAATCGAGCTCAGCAATGATTTGCCAGACGAACACCTGACGGAGATGCAGGAGCAGGGAAATTTCTTATGGATGTTTCGTAGGCGATTGCAATCCAGGCATATTAAAAATAGCTACTTACCAAAAAAAAAAGATTTTTTCTGCCATAGATTCTAGCCTGTACTTATGTTATGTTTGGGTGGTTGTAATAAAATAAAAATACTTTTTATTTTGTATGTTGAATGTAAGGAATTAAAATAACGGCTTTGAAATACTATGAGGTAATGCTATTATTTATAACAATATCTAATCCCAAAGCTGAGGGGGATATAGATACCTTGTAAATGTCGAGCATAACTCATATATTACATTTACACTCAACCTCTGCCACTGCTCCTGCCGCTGCCGTTAATATTGCGAATAATCTCGAATAATCGAATGTGAATAATCGAATTGCGGCAATATTGACGCAAGTGACTGTTCACACTCAGCCTTCATACTTTTTACCGAAACAGTGGCTGACGTCGAGGTTGTTGCGGCGACAGCATTATGGCTGCTCCATGCTCACTCTCCCTGGAACGCGCCTGGCAGTAGTATTTAGTTGTTTCTGTGCTCTCTAATTTTAATCTCAAAAGTCGTAAAAAGTAATCGTGTGTGAGTGTTGTTGGTTGTGCTAATTAGCCCGTGAAGCGTACTATCGAATAGTGAAAACTGGACTACGCTACGATCACTGAAAAATAAGTTGTTGTGAAAAAACTTTTAAAAGTTATTCATAAACGGCTATCAACCATAAACGTCAACCTGTTGCCCCCCCGCAACCTGCCTACCTCCCCGCTGACATCGATGTATGCTTCACATCTAAACGAACTCACTGCACTGCACTGAAACGCACTTCGGCCATCGTGTATAACTCCGTGTTTCCACTGCTGGCCACTGCATTTTATCATATTGAGTGAGCTTTTCTATCATTTCGTTTTCACCTCAGCCTCTATAACGCTTTTACATCTGACGTTATCTGACTAACGGTAATGGCGACACCAAGAACTCCGCCTAATTTGTCCGACCTTACACAATTAAACATGTCCTCATCTGAGCCAAATTTGAACAAAATAGTTGATAGTGATATTAGTTCTCCCATTAAAGTCACACAACGCAAAAAAAGACCAAGGATTCATGACGAAGGCACCCTAGATGATTTGTCTTCCTTTAAAGACGAAATTATGTCCATGATGAACCAACTTCGTGTTTCTCAAAACAATCGTCTAGATAAGCTAGAGGAATATATGATATCCATACAAGAGCAAAACAAATGCATACAAAAGACCAACATAGACATCGATAGCTCAATTACCCACTTATCAAATAATGTTAAAGCAGTCGAAGACAAAATAGACCGACTAGAGCTTGAACGTAAACAAATACATTCACATATATCGGCGCTAGAAGATAAACTGGATACCCTCGAGATTTCCAGCCTAAAAACATATACGGAAATAAGAAATGTCCCGAAAGTCCAAAATGAAAAGAAGCCTGACCTATTTGGATACATTATGAAGTTATCTCAGACCGTAAATGTGGATCTCGCTCGAAATGACGTACGAGACGTATCCAGGCAGCCGTCCAAAAAAGACACAATCAACTCTTCACTCGCCGTTGAGTTTACAAATACGTTGACTAAACAATGTTTTCTAGAAGCGGTGAAAAAATACAACCAATTTCGACAACAACCCGATCAACTCAATTCAATGAACTTAGGCCTACATACACCAAAACAACCAATCTACATCTCGGAATTACTCACGGCCAAAATGAAGCGCCTATTATTCCTCACACGAGACTTTGCAAAAACAGCTGATTATAAGTTTGTATGGCCGTCTAATGGATATATATATCTACGTAAAGTTGAAGGAACACCATACATCCGTGTGAGAAACGAAGCTTACTTAAACGAACTCAAGAAACAGCAAAGCAATGAAAACTGACTAGGCTTAGTTTATTTCATTTACAAGCTCTGCTTCGTATCTCTTATTCTGCTCATACGATTTTATAACAATAATGCATGTCTAGTTTTATTAAAATATAATAGTTTTACGTTAATTACATCACATACCTACACTCATATCCTACATCAAACAAAATACAATATAACACTGCACATTATATTATACACCTGTATCTACACCAGTACCCCAACTTACACTATATCAGTAATAATAAACCTACTGAGGATACTAAATAACTCACCTCATAAAACTAACACAGCATCACTTTGCGATAACTGGATGAATTACGAATGTATAACACATATTTTCTTAATTTCACTTTCTTCACAAATATTGTACTACTATATTGCGCAATTGCAAACATTTAAAATGATTAATACATATACACACATCACTATATACAAACTTAAATCCACTATAATACAAATTATTAATGATTTCCATTGCTTCCGCTTAACTTTCACTACTCCTAAACGCGTATATGGGCCGACTGGAGGTTACTATGCGGTAATGACACACACAATAACATATCCCCGCTCGGCTCTCAACAGTTTTTTATGCATATTTAAAAATTATACTGATTTACGTCCTGCTCACCTGTTCATTAACTGCACGCTTTCGCTTAATGATTCAAATGTTTACATTCAGATTATCGCACTTTGCTGCATAGTTTTCCTTTTATGTGTCTACTATTTTTGTTCATTGGTAAACAATTGTATCATAAATGGCTAACACCGATTTGGAGCTTGATGATTTAACTATATCCGAGCCCATGGTCTGTAAAGTTGATGATTGATATAGGTTTATTTCACATAATAAACCAAATGTAAAAATACTAACGCAAAACATACGCAGTATATCACGCAACTTTGACGAACTTGTTGTCCTTTTGCACAGATTGAGGATGGATTGTGAGGTGATAGTACTTACAGAATGCTGGCTATCATGCAATCTGATTATTCCAAACCTACCTGGCTACAGATATCATATAACAGAGAATTATAAAAACCAGAATGACGGAATTACAATATATTATAAGGAATCACTTATTATAAATATAATAGAACCACCATTTTTAGACAGTAATTGTTTGATAATTACAATAAATAAGGATACAGCTATAATAGCCATGTACCGATCACCATCATACAATAATATAACTCCCTTTCTAGCATCCCTCAATTCAACATTATCTGACCTGAAAAACATAAAATCAGCTGTTATTATTGGCGACATTAATATAGATATTTCGATAGAATCTCACGATACAAAAGCTCCTGAATACCTAAACACGACAGCTTTTCAGGGATTCTTACCAGCCCATACTTTTCCTACTAGGCACGGTACAACTTGTTTGGATCATGTTCTGCTCAAAACCAAATTTAAATCGCATACTTTTGTTTTAAACTCCACCGTCACTGACCATAACGCTGTACTACTTTGTCTTTACCAAGTTCACAATGCTAAACATGCTCAATCGTACTTACCTAGACTTAAAGTTGATGCTATTTGTGAACAGTTAAAAAATACTAACTTCCATTACGTTATAAATATAAGCGATCCCAATCAGGCTATGGAAAATTTTATAAAAATTATACAAGATGTAACAAATAAAAATACCACGATTGTCAAGCTCCCCCGTAGCAAACGTATTATTAAACCCTGGATTACTCCTGGATTACTTAGATGTATTAAGAACAGGGATCGTCTTCATAAAGACTCTAAAACCTCACCCAATAATGACACCTTAAAACTAACATACACTAGGTACAGAAATCATTGCAACGATTTGCTAAAAAGATTAAAGAGAGCATATGACAAAAACGAACTAGAGAAAAACTGCAACAACAATAAAAAATTGTGGGAAGTCATCAAGACAATAACCAACACCCATAAAACAAAATCAGGTGCTGCCGATCTTCTTGGTGATTCTCCTCAAACATCTGTCGACCTAGCTAATGATTATTTTGTTAATGTGGGAAGTTCCTTGGCCAGTAAGCTCCTAAATAGTCCAACAATAGCACAAAATCCAATTGATATTTCATCTTCGAATTGCACCAATAACTCCTTTGTACTCATAGACACGGACGAGGACGAAATTTTATCACTTATAAATGGCTTGAAATCATCCAGTACCGTCGGACACGACCAAATATCAAACAGCCTACTTAAAGCCACAAAGGATATAATTGTTCAACCACTAGCTCATCTATTTAATAAATGCCTTGGTCAGGGTGTCTTTCCGGACGTTCTTAAGAAAGCTATCATCGTCCCAATCTTTAAGTCCGGGGACAGGCTTCGTGTCTGTAACTATAGACCAATTGCTATTCTTCCAGCAGTTTCCAAAATACTGGAACGACTAATTAATCGTCGACTAGTTAATTATCTTGAAAGCAATAGTCTAATATCTTCTTGTCAATTTGGTTTCCGGTCTGGCAAGTCAACGGAGGATGCAGTCCATAAACTAACTGACCATGTCATTAGGAAGCTCGATGATGGAAAAAAGGACTGGCTGTCTTCCTCGACCTTGCCAAGGCGTTCGACACGGTGTCTGTTCCACTTCTTCTGGCTAAATTGGAACGTCTGGGAATAAGAGGATTGCAACTAAGATTGTTTCAGGACTATCTCAGCTGTCGCAAACAAAGCCTCAAAGTTGAATCGTACATCAGCACAGACCTGCCTGTCTCCTTTGGAGTTCCCCAAGGATCGGTGCTAGGGCCTACACTCTTCTTAATATATTTAAATGACCTCTGTAAGTTAGATCTTGAGCAAGGCACTATTATTTCATATGCTGATGATACTGTACTATTATTCTCTGCTGACTCCTGGGATAACACCTTTACCCTGGCACAGAGGGGTTTTGATAGGGTTGCGGCTTGGTTGAAACAAAATATACTTACCCTAAACTCTGATAAAACGATGTATATGCCATTCTATATAAGAAATCCTAATCAACCCCCCTTAGAACTTACCTTAAAATCACATTCAGATGCACATGTTCATCCAGCAAACGGTAGCAGTTGTACGTGTCCTTTGTTAACCAGGAAAACCGAGGTAAAATATCTTGGCGTTATACTTGACTCATCACTGAACTTCCGTGCACATATCTCTTTACTTCAAAGCAGATTAAGAAAACTAATATATGTATTTAAGAACCTACGCCATGTAGCCGACATAAAAATCCTAAAAAAAGTTTATATGGCTTTATGTCAATCTCTTCTCTCTTATTGCATCTTATGTTGGGGTGGAGCCTCCAAAACAATTCTTCTTCCTCTAGAAATTGCTCAACGGGCAATACTTAAAGTTAGCTCCTTCCGTCCCATTTATTACCCTACACATCTTCTGTATCAATCCTGGAAATTACCCACTGTTCGCCATCTTTTCATCATTACTACAATCCTCAAACAACATTCCCTTACCCCCCCTATACGAAGTAATGTGCTTAAACGACGTCGCAATGCTGTCGTCCCTCGGCCCCTACAGTTTAAACACTCATACACTCATAGATTTTTCTGTTTCAATGGTCCTTTTCTTTACAATAGATTAAACGCTACTCTTAATATCTACACATTAAACAGACGGGAATGCAAAATTAAACTGTCTCACTTCCTATTTACCTGCGATTATCAAACTACCGAGGATCTTCTTAAAACCTTAAGCTAAAATAAAGGCTTTTAATTATTCGCTCGCATCCACGCACGCACACGTAGCACACCCTTGCACACAACACTCACACTTACACATACTAGCACACACACACTCACACACACACTCACACACGCACTTACAGTTCACTCCTAAACACATTTTATAGTGTTAAAAACATAATACTAATTGCCCAATCAATTGTTATTAATGGCTCACAACTTTTGGGAGAGCACTGTGACCTGAAATACAGGCTCAGCCTAGCTCAGGCGCAGTTGCACATCTTTTATTATGTACATAGAATAATAACTACAATGTATAATGTTCTACCGTCTCATTTTTTATATGGAAATAAACAAATTATTATTATTATTATTATTATATAGTAAATGCTGACTCCCAGAGTTAAAACGCAGCACAGAATAACGTCACATCCACGGCAAACTTACGAATCCTTATGATGAGGTAAAGTTACGAATGTGCATTTATGTCCAATCCTTGTAAAATATTGAACATCTGTTGATTTTATCTTAAATACCTAGTTAGATTTTAAAATCAACTGTAAAACAATACCGATATCCAAATTACAAAATGATTATTTTTTAATTAGAAAAAGGGCTTCAAACTCTCCCCTCTAAAATGCATCTTTTGCATATTCGTAAGTTTGCCGTGGATGTGACGATAATAACAAGTACTCAGTCGCCGTAGTCGGGTAACAAGACGAAACACGTTTTTTCGCGCTCGAACGCCGGCGGCAAGTGAGCCAGAGTGCTGAAGTTAAACACTCACTCGCACTCTGCACGAAAAACAATGGCAATGGCAGCCGGCATGAGCAGTGACAGCGCGAGTGACCTATTTACATACTCGCGCTGCCCACATCCCTGTCCAACAAGGCTGAGTGTAAATGTGGCAATAAACCATATTATGCACATTATACTTATAAGAACAGAGGAGCTCGTGGCTAAATAATTACCGCCGCATAGACCGATCTTCCGGGTTAAGCCACGCTTGCCGAGGTTGGTCTGTGGATGGCTGACCATTTACCATAGCGAGTTTCCTCCGTGCCTCGGAAAGCACGTAAAGCCGTTGGTCCCGGCTGTCATTTGTAGATCTTTGACAGTCGTTACTGTTGGTCAGAAGCCAGAAAGTCTGACAACCAGTCTTACCAAGAGTATCGTATTACCCAGTTAGGTACTGGGTTGAGGAGGTCTGATAGGCAGTTGCTCCATGTAAAATACTGATATTCAGCTGCATCCGGTTCGACTGGAAGCCGACCCCGACATAGTTGGGAAAAGGCTAGGCAGATGATGATGACTTATAAGAACAGCACCCAGTTGTCCTTTTCCCAATGACGCACGTACAATAGTAGTGTGCGATTGCTCGTCTTCCCGATAGTGATTTGTCCACCACAATAACACTTCGGTCAAAAAGTCCCGGGACTGACTAACAGATGAGGCCGCTAGTGAAAAGTTTATGTCATTGATAGGTAGTACCTACTTTCAAAGGATTCCTGTCATGGTTTCATGACTTTCCCGCCATTTTTCAATAAGTTATTGTGTTTTTATTGACGCTACGTAAGCCATTTTGAAAGCAATGGAAAAATCCAAATATCGTCACAAACAACGACAAATAGTTGTTTTCGACGGAGCAAATTCCCATTAAAAAACAGTGTTTAATTAAGAAATTAAACACTGTTTTTTAATGGGAAAAAATACCGTTTAAACTCAAAAATGGCTTGAAAAGTGTAATAAGGAATTTGCTCCGTCGAAAACAACTATTTGTCGGTGGTTTGCTGAGTTCAAACGAGGTCGTACGGACACCGATGATGCTGAACGCTCGGGGCGTCCAAACGAGGTAAAGACACCAGAAACCATTGAAAAAGTCCACAAAATGATTTTGGACAACCGTAAAGTTAAGTTGCAGGAGATTGCTGACGCCCTAAAGATTTCTAAAGGCAGTGTGTACAATATTGTGCAGGAAAATTTGGGCATGAGAAAGCTGCAGTCCAAATGGGTGCCGCGTTTGCTCTCAGCTGAACAAAAAGAACAACGTGTTAGTGATTCGAAGCGTTGTTTGGAGCTTTTTAATAAAAACAAACAGAAGTTTTTGCGCCGATATATAACAATGGACGATACATGGATCTACCATTACACTCCGAAATCGAAACGGCAGTCAGCTTGATGGATAACAGTGGGTGAAAGCCATCCAAAGCGGCCAAAGACACAACACTCAGCCGGAAAGGTTATGGCCTCTATATTTTGGGATATGCAAGGCATAATATTCATTGACTACCTTGATAAAGGAAGAAGGATCAACAGCGAATATTATACAACGTTACTGGAACGGCTCGTGGCTAAATAATTACAGCCGCATAGACCGATCTTCCGGGTTAAGCCACGCTTGCCGAGGTTGGTCTGTGGATGGGTGTCCATTTACCATAGCTAGCTTCCTCCGTGCCTCGGAAAGCACGTAAAGCCGTTGGTCCCGGCTGTCATTTGTAGATCTTTGACAGTCGTTACTGTTGGCCAGAAGCCAGAAAGTCTGACAACCAGTCTTACCAAGAGTATCGTATTACCCAGTTACTGGGTTGTGGAGGTCTGATAGGCAGTCGCTCCATGTAAAATACTGATATTCAGCTGCATCCGGTTCGACTGGAAGCCGATCCCAACATAGTTGGGAAAAGGCTAGGCAGATGATGTTACTGGAACGGCTGAAGGATTAAATTAGAAGAAAGCGGCTCCATTTGGTGAAGAACAAAATCCTTTTTCACCAAGATAATGCACCTTGTCACAAGTCGCTGGTTACGATGGCAAAATTGAATTAATTGGGCTACGAATTGGTTCCCCACCCACCATATTCTCCAGATCTGGCCTCTAGCGATTATTATCTGTTCGGAAATCTCAAAAGAATGCTCTACGGAAAGAGATTTAGTTCAAATGATGAAGTCATTGCGGAAACTGAAGCATATTTTGAAGGTCTCGACAAACCAATCTTTAAGAAAGGCATCGAAATGTTGGAGAACCGTTGGAATGAATGTATCGCTCTTGAAAGAGATTACGTTAATGAATAAAAGTATCGTATATGTAAAAAAAAATTGTATCATTTAGTCCCTTGAATTTTTGACCGAAGTGTTTTAAGTGCAATATTGTCTAGCTCTGATACGCCTGAATTGCAATCGCCCACGAAACATCCATAAATCATTTCCCTGCTCCTGCAACTCCGCCAGGTGTTCGTCTGGCAAATCATTGCTGAGCTCGATCATGAAAGATCCGTTGTCGAGGATGTGCCCGCCATAATAGCTTCTTGCTTCTAACTACCCGCTGAACAGATGTCCGAGTCAAGTTTTAAGATTACCTTATATTTTTTATTTTGTTTTTTTATTTTTTTCGGGTATATATGCAGGTTATAAATGTACGGCAATACCTTGTGCTTCATAAAAACTTCAATATATTCAAAATGTCATATTCTGACAAGAGAAATCATTAGTTTTTGTTAATTCATTTAAGAGGAAGGTTTGCGAGCGTGAGAACTTATTTTAGAACCCACACTTCGACATTTCTACTAATACAGCTGCATCACACAATGTAGTGTACACATACCAAAAAACAAAAGCGCACCGAAGGTTTATATTGTGGCGCGCCGGGTTAAATAAACCTTCAGTGCGCGTTCGCTTCTGAAGGACTAGTAAGTATGTTGCAAAAAACGCGCAATGTATTAGCTATTTATTCACCGCACCGCGAGGCACGCGTGCCCATAGTATTGGTGTCGTGAACAAAGGGTGGGGTCACAGTGTAATCGGTATTGACAGATTTAAACGTAGAATAATTACTTACTGTAATATATTATTGTTGATTTTCTGTGTTTCTATTTTCGAATATAATGACACATAATTTTTGTTTGGGAATATTTTAGGGTATGTAAATGTTGCGAGGGAAGATTTTAGAGCCAACATAAAAAATAACGAGATAATGTGTGATTCATTTGTAATGAAAAACAATTAATGTAAATAACTCAATTACTGGGTATAGTAACATTTTTTTCTCAGTTTGATATTTTAAAATTTTATTTTATTATAAAAAATTTATAGGTACATCTTAGTACACACGGCTACAGATCAAGCTGTACATTTCCACTATAAGCTGATCTCGCATTGTATAAGATTTCATTACAGTGAGAGGTCAGTATAAACTGGAAAAATATAGCTTGATGTGTAGCCGTGTGTACATACAAAAATTAATGCTTGATAAAATTATTTTCTTTAATTTAGTTATTTATTGCTTGACGCTTGGGGCTGCTGACATCAGATAAAACATTTTCGCTGTTCCGTTTCTTTGATTTTCTTTCAGATTCTCATTTTTTAATTGCCCCAATCAAATAATTGGGCTCATTTATTTCCATTTTTCTGTCTAATGTTGAATCTGTTATTTCCGGAAGCATACAATCAAGATAAAACTTTTGTAATTTTCTTTACGTTTTCCCATTTCTATCTGAAATAGTAATAATATGCAGAAAAATATATTAACAAGAAATAGAGAACCCTTCAGCTGACAAGCTATCAAACGTCTTAATTAGCAAGTCTGCCCACGGCCTTGACGTAGCCATGAAACGTGGTAAAATAAGGAAATCATTATACTAATAAGAAGTGAAAAATATATATATAAAACTCACAATATATTCGGACACAGTGTCCGAATTGACATATTTTAAATTCAATATTTTTTTCACTGATGATTCGGACACCAATAAAAAAAGCTGTTTTGTACAGTCAGATAAAAAACTTTCAACGATACCTTAATAATTGTGGAAATCCGTCCTCAGCCTAGCCTATAGTTATAAAAAAACAGTTTTTAACCGGATATTAACTAAAGCAGCCGTTTTTAATAAATAATATTATAAACCCACATACATAGATAGATACGCGCCTTGGCAGTCGAGTAAATAAAGATGGGGTATTCCTCGAAGCGCAACCACTTTGAACCGCACCAAAAGTATTCCTTGAAACCCACCAACAATGAAACATAGAGAAGAGCACGAAGGATTCGTGAATTATATCGATAGACGTTTTAAAATTCAACTGTTGTTTATTTATTAAAACTACCAGGAAAGCAGAAATGAACTGGAACTAGGTGCTTAAGTGACTTACCTCCGGTTTCTGAATTAAATTCGGGACAAGCAATACTTAAGTAGTATTTGAGTACTGAGTTGTCAAAAAGATGCTTTAAAATACGTCATTTTTTTGACAACTCAGTACTCAAATGTTACTTAAGTACTGCTTGCTTATCCTAGAATTCTCAATTCAGAAACCGGAGGTTACTACTTAGCTCAATAATGGTAAAAATACAGGTTGTGAAATTGAATCAATTGTTGTTTTGAAAAGTACCAGGGTGACAGAAATTAACAGAAAATAGACGCTTAGACGATCTGAATAAGTGACAGTGACCTATAAGGTAAGATATAGGACAGTTTTAAGTTTTCTATCTTATTTTATATAAGAATAATAACGAATACTTTATATTCCTCTTTGTGTTTAATCGTTGGTGCACAACTTAGTGACATCATTTAGGCGCCCATTCTCTGTTCATTCTGTCACCCTGGTACTTTTGAAAACGACAAATGATTCAATTTCAAAACCTATATTTTTACCATTATTAGTAACCTCTGATTTCTGAATTGAGAATTCAAGATAAGCAATACTTATGTAGTATTTGAGTACGGAATTGTCAAAAAAATGCTTTAAAATCCGTCATTTTTTTGACAACTCTGTTGTACTCAAATGTTACTTAAGTACTGCTTATCCTAGAATTCTCAATTCAGAAACCGGAGATAAGTCGCTTAAGCACCTAGTTGCAGTTCATTTCTACTTTCCTAGTAGTTTTAATAAATAAACAATAAGGGCAGCTGAATTTTAAAACGTCTATCGATATAATTCACTACGAATCCTTCATGCTCTTCTCTATGTTTCGTCGTTGGTGCGTTTCGAAGAATACTTTTGGTGCAGTTCAAAGTGGTGAGTCCACAAAGCTATTTATAACCGAAAGATGCCACCTTAAAGCCACAAATAGTTTTGGTAACGCTTTTATTGCCACATATTAAAACTTTTTTATCTGACTGTACTAAAAAGCTTCAATAATTTGATGGTGTCCGAATATTCAGTGAAAAAAATATTGAAATTAAAATGTGTCAATTCGGTCACTGTCCGAGTCGTCTGTCTTATTGTTCGAAGAATGAAAAATGCAGTCATGTCACGACACTGGCAACCCACCCTTATGCCATGTGCGTAGATGTTTTGAGAGCTCGGTTCGAATTACAAACGGACGTGCTGTCAGCTTGGATTCTAGGATGGCACTGAAAATTTTTCGCGTGCGTACTCTTTTATAAAACAAATTACGGGAGAGTATTGCTCCATACTAAAATGTATGGGGAACGGAAAACAATTTCCGTAAAAAATTAACAATGTTGAGACGTAGATTACTCTCATTTGGTTTGATTTATTAAAATAATAAAACGGTAGACGTGTTGTTCATACTTTCGTGTCACGATCAAACTAAATAGATTTTTATATATTCCTTTCAAATTAAGTAAATTCTGCAAATAGAAAAGGTCGATTTAGATGTTTTTGAGGGAATTTATCATTTTTTTTTCTCGAAATTAATGATGATTTCGCAAATATCTCGCGGTGAAACTGTTGGCACATCTATTCAGGTTCTTCATTATTTTTTTTACGTAATTCCATGCGGAGAGTTTATAGAAATTTCGAAAACGGTAAGTGCCTTTTCAGGTGTTTCTTAAGGACTCTCCTCTTAATAGAAAGTGTATAAAAAGACAGATAATTGATAAATGATGTTTATTTCTGTAAATAAATCTGTTAGAGACACTTTTACAGAATTTTTGAACTCAATTAAAATCAAGTACAGCGGTGCTACAACTTCGGTGCCCTAATAAGAAATGCTCAGGCGGACAAATCCTATCAGAATAAAGCACTTTTGTTTTTTGGCCGGCACTTTCACATTTGGACCAAAAATGTATGCATCGTGGATGATGTCCTTACTTAATTCATCATAACTAATTAAGAATTAACTATCCAGTCGACAACTATGTGAGGACGAAAATCAAACTAAAATAATCAAATAAATATGAAATTATTATTTGGATTGCGGAAGCCAAAAGAAAATTATGTCTGTGAATTTCGTCTGGCAAAAATCCCACCTTTAACTTTCCGAATTCATGTTTGGACCAGGCTTGATTATATCACTTTCGTTAACGGTGATGGAAAACCCCGAGAGGAAACATGCAGACATGAGAGGACACCAAATTAAAAAAGTTCTCGATGGTGTATCTGTGTTGTCCGCCAACCAGGCCAATGTGGGCTAAGATCTAAATTACCTCATTTATTTATTCACTTAACAGACAACTGTGTTGCTGGGGAGTTTTTTGCGCCGTTTCTTCTTCACAGCATAAACACTAGGAAGCAATGAAGGGGGGGGGGGGGGGCGCTCTTGGGTGCTGTCCTAAGTTAAATTGACGTCCAGAAAGAACTAAGTAATTCTAGTCTATCTATATAAATAAAAAAGAAAGGTCCTGACTGACTGACTGATTGACTGACTCATCAACGCCCAGCCCAAACCCTTGGTCCTAGAAAGCTGAAATTTTGCACAGAGTATCCCTTTATAATGTAGACAAGGAACAAGGAAGGATTTTTCGAAATTCAACCCTTATGGGAGTTAGAAAGTTTGTATGGAAAATTGTCACTCAACGGATTCAAAATTTCACGCAAGCGAAGCTGCGGGCAAAAGCTAGTTTTGAATAAACGAGTTTTGAGATTTATACCCAAAATTCTAAAATTCTGAAAAGATATACCAGCAGTGGACTTAATGGGACAGTAATGGCCAGATTACGACGAAAATAGATTTGTCTGAAATTCAACCTACCTAGACAGCACGCATAATCTAATATTTATATGACCGATATCAGCTTTAATTTCCGTATCGAAAATTCCATTATTATATTGATAGATTACTACTTACGTAGTACAGCATCAATAAAGATTTCGATCAAACACGATTGCGATAAAAATAGCCCCCAAATACAATGGTCATGTACGCACGGCTACAGACCAAGCTACACATTTCCAGTATAAGCTGATCTCGCATTGTATAGGATTTCCTTACAGTGAGAGGTCAGTGTAAACTAGAATTGTATGGCTTGATGTATAGCCGTGTGTACTACCAGAGCCTCAGGCATGTTGCAGGAACGCTACAGAATTAGGCGTTCGACATTGTTTCTAGAACCTTATTTTGGTTTGATATTTTTAAAACGAGGTGATCCGACAGTCAACCAAAGTAGTCGACTTGACGCTGGCAGAGTAGTCGACAAAGGCTAAAGTTGCTTTACATACAAATCAATTAAATTTTTTTTTTTGATTCGTATGGAAATTTAAAAAAAAAAACGTGAATTTTGAAAAGATGCAGAACAAAAGTTGTTCAATTTCCGATACCGAGTAACCCCATAAAATTCTTAAAGTTGATTTTTTAACACCTTGTATACTGCAAAACTCGAACTAAGTACACACGGCTACACATCAAGCTATACAAAACCAGTTTATCTTGGCGTCGCTTTGTATAATCTTTTCGCACAAGTAACGGTCAGCTTATACTGGTTTTGCATAGCTTGAAGTGTAGCCGTGTGTACAAGGAAAAATGTTGTTTGTTAGTTTTTCGAAAAGTATTGTTTCAGTTTGGGAGTTGAAACACTTAAAAGTAATGATACCTAATGAAAATTACTTGTTGACGTGTCCCCATTTTGTGTGATGTGTGATTCCCCACTAATGAATTAATAGTTAAATTCGTGGTTTTTACGTGAATTAAGGTTATTTTCTCGATCTTGACGTAAAAACCCTTTGATTCAAATTATTGAAATTGCTCATTAGATAAGAAATTGATATTATTATTTTAATTAACGGTACAAGCGTCTCGGTCGCAAGCGTAGTATTTTTGTTTATTCTAAATTTAGTTATGTGAGATTGATAGTGTTACAGGTATGTAGACTTGAATAATAAATCTAATCAATATTTACTTAATTTATTGACATCATTTGCTGACAATTAAATTTATTGTTTTTTTAATCGGGCAGATATTTACTCAGAGTATGATAATAAATAATGAATTGTTTGATAAAGGGTTTTTATCGATAGCTGTTTTTGAAGATTATTAAATTACGTAATTGGGAAAAGCTGATTGGCTAGGCTGTTGATGATGGATAGTTATAATGACGTAGTTGTGTAGCATTAAGTGGGTTCTTGAAATCATAAGTGGTTTAGAAAAAATACCGTAATTCACTTATTTAATTCAGTTTAGCTCTGAAATGCAATAATTTATTGCTAATTTACTATAAGTATTAGCTTATACTTTGTTCAACGTAAGATGAGTCCTGAAATAGCGATCATTTCGTAAATTGTAGCCGTAACAAGACTCTTATCGAAATAACATAAACGCCATCATCAAATGCCGTAAAATAGTTATACAATTTGTAACAAAAACCCTGTCCGATCCAATAAAGGCGTATTCCTGGTTCAACATACTAGAAAAAATTGTTATAAAAATGTAACTCATACAAACCAAAAGTTATTGTTTTTTTTTTGTAATCCATGCGAAATTTAACACTGAATATGGCAAATTTTCATAAGTTGACAACACTCCCTGGGGAAAAATAATATCAAATCCATTAAATGGTTATGTATATGTGTACGCAGTATGTTGCCGAATAATACTCTTAAGGATCGGACAGGGTTTTTGTTGCATGCTGTATATCGATGGGTTCTATGTTCTATGGGCCAAAGTAGCATCTACGTAATTTCCGATTTGAAGCTTTTAACTGTAGATATGTGTAGGTTCACATTGGAAATGACACTTTAGCCCTCATACATAGGACCCATCGATATACCAAGTTTTTTTTTACATTTTTTTTCATTGTGTGGTAATATTTTGAAGAGAAACGTCAGGTGAAAAGGGTTTTTTATAACTAAAATTACATTGTATTTTCAGGTCAGTTAATTTCCCGAGATTCATGACTTTGATCCAGTATACCAGGTATTAAGGGACGATGTACCGAAAACTGAAACAGTGAATTCCTTTTACTATATTTCTCTAACGTAAAATTATTTCCTCTATTAGGATACACTGCAATTTGTAAAAAAAAAATGTTTTTTTTTTCTATCGCAAATCTTCGAGGATACTTTCCACTGATCATTCAAAATAATGGTATATACAAGATGTAACATAAATAAGTGTACAACCCTTAAGGGGTCACTGTACTCATCATTATGAACAACTTTTACTATGGGACCAAACCTAAAATCGCGAAAAAAAATCAGCTGTTCCCCACATTTTGACGAGTTATGCGAACATTACCTAATATTTATTTATGTTACACCTTGTACACTGGTTTAGTTTTCAGTAACCTATCCTTTACACGCAGTGTATTTACCATTTAAAACATTAATTGAAACACAATAAAATTGGCCTAAATCAGGCAATAAAATCTGATCAGTTATCAATTCAGAAAAATTGGCTGTATTCGCTATTAATTTCCGTTTTTGGTTTACCGCTGAGCCGTGCGTCTCTACACCCGGTAGAAGTCACTAGGCATTTAGCAAAATCTCTGATTGTGCCGTCTCATTGCAACATTTGGTTTTTTATTACCTATACTTTAAAACTAAATATTATGTTTGTTTATCAATCCTTGTAGCCAATCTTTGGGAAAACACAATAGTTTTTACATAAATAATCGATAATTTCATTGTTAAAAAGCTATAATCGCATAAAAATCTTACATAGTAATCAAATTATATCGATTTATTGCCAATTCGTTATGATAACATCTGTGATAAAAAGATTATTCCTGGCACATTTTATATAAATAGGAGAGATGGGATCAAATAAAAGTCTTAAGTGCTTTATGTATGTTTGAGTGTATGAGTCCAGTGAGTGTTTTGAAAAATAAATCCTGTTGGATACTGGCTTTAATTCAGTAAGTAAAATATTAATTTTTGCCATCATCGGCACAGCATTGGTTGGGGAAAATCTCCCAGGTTTTCCTGTGTACATAAAAATGAATTGCTGTTCATTAGTCTCGCTAAAACTAGAGAACGGCTGGACCGATTTGGCTAATTTTTGTTTTAAAATATTTGTGGAAGTCCAGGGAAGGTTTAAATGGTGAGAAAATATGGAAAAATTGCGAGGAAAATAGTAAAAACAACAATTTTATTTTTCCATACAAACTGTTCCTATTTGTCAAACATTAGATATTCGTCTCGTCGGTACGGTAAATTCGAGTCCTCTCAAATCAAAAATATTGTGTATTCAAAAGCACTTCACGATTTTAAAACCAAACACTTTTTTTCTTTACGTGGCATTGCATCACATGCTGGGAACAACTAGTTGTAAATAAATCTTGATAATGAAAGGATTCAAAAGCCACAATATTTTTTCCAAGTAACTTAGTTTGAGAAGAGAGAATAAAATGTATTATTATAATATGAAATAAATAAATTAAAAATGTTTATTCGCACTGACATGACGCACAAAAATGAAATGAAAATATAAACAAAACAAAAACAACTGATGGGAAAATATACCTACGTCACAAAACGTCACGGCGCAAAACGGCTATTACCCAGCGTAATGCTGTATCAAATGTATAAAATCATAAGCCAATATTGGACCAGCTTTCACAGACAGTTTTCCTTTACAAAAACTGTTAATAAGTTAGGCAACTAAAACAAAACCAATCATTTTGACAATTTTCATTAATGAAAACTGACAAACCGCTGACGTTCGTTTACGGTTTGGTAACAATTTTATTGGTAGAATTCGCCCCCAGTTGGTATCATTGTCACTGTAACATCTTAACAACTAACTCTCATCATCAACTCATTTTCCAAGAACGTTATAGCATTATTCCATCGAGACTGATCGTACCAGTAATACTTAACCATTGTTACCACCTGAGTTTCCGCTTGCATCGGTCGCATTTACGTTTGCGCGTATTGAATTTAATTGCTACCCCCTCTTATAATAATGAAATTATATCAATAATTTCATAAATAAGTTTAATGTTATAGATTTTAGTATTATGTTTCATGTTGTAATCAGTTCCCAACCTTGATTATTTGAATACTTAAAAAGGCGTTTATAGTCTGTAAAAGTGTTGTTACTATAAGTGTTAATTGTTTAAGTTCTACAGTTATTTAATAATGTATATTTTATGATTATAAAGAAATTTTCAGAACAAACAAAAAAACTTAACCATCGATAGTGCAACAGTGGTAGAGCTCCTTGTATTTTATTTACTCCGGAGAGTACTACCACCACACCTATTTCTGCCGCCAAGCACATTCCGATCTGTCCCCCTGATCTGTCACCTTTGGGGGACAATCAGGAATAAAAAAATCGATCTGTTCCCCTGTCACCAAGACGAACGGACAGATCGAACGAATTATTTCTGGTCTGCCCCCTGCTGTTTTTTAGGGGGACAAATAGAAATAAGAAGTTTCGAAGTTTCTGTCCCCCTGTTACTGACGAGGAGACAGATCAGGGGGACAGATTAGGGGGACAGACCGGAATATTCCGCTGAGTTTCGGTTAGAAGGTTATGGCTGCCGGTAAAATTACATTAATTAAAGTTTTCATTTTAGTCTCCACGGTTGGCAATATCATATATACTTATATATCATCAGTAATCTTTTTGGTGTTGTAGGTTACTGTCTAAGACCATCATACATGGTCTTAGGTTAATATAGTCTGCTGATCAGCCGCCCCCCCCCGATTCATAACCTTTTCGAAAAGCAGTTGACCGATTCTGTTAGTTGTCTCGTTTCATCTACGATTCTCATAATGAGATGAAAAGAGATAGCAAACCAAATCGCTCGATAACTAACTTATCGAAGCATTCTGAATCAGGGTGCAGGTGAGATAGTGGCTAAACGTGAGTCAATAAATAATAATAAAAGAAATTATAATGACGTTGCGGTCTTTAACATTAATTGCAAGTTCGTAATAAAACATTATTGTTATTATAGGGCTTAGATTTATTTCAAATGCAATATAAGCAAGATAACGCCAATGCTAAGCGAGGATAAGTTAATCGTAGGATAAGGCGAAACAATAATAAGTATTAATGCAAGTTTTAAATTCTTTGTTTGATATATCGATTGGTGCTAATGTATTGAAATACTTTATCGTCAGCTTAGCATTTTCTGATAACGATATCCAGAGAAACCCGAACGTGTAGGAACTGTATCCCAAGTGTGAGTTTTTTTCGTTAACTACTGTAGTTGCGTCACGCCAAAAATGTATGAAAATTTAGGCAGCGGCTCTAGGCGCCCCATTAAATACTAATATTCGCGCGTAAATTGAACGGGGCGCTTAGAGCCGCTGCCTAAATTTTCATACATTTTTGGCGTGACGCAACTACAGTAGTTAACGAAAAAAACTCACACTTGGGGTACTGGTCTAAGTTGTTGGATCTTCGGATTTACTGAATATTAGTTAGCTAATATGACATTGTTAATCGGAGAAGGGGTGAGTACTTACAATCTGCGGGCCTCTTAAAGTATCATAATTATGACAGTTTCAAAACAAGTATTAAGATTTCATTATTTATTTACGTGCAAAATGATTCTTATTTTAGTTCTTTCAAAAATTCTTCATCCCTGATTTAGTAACGAATTCAGAAAATGGAGCTTTTAATCCGTGACCCCAAATATGACTTATAATGTGAACACAGCTGGGGGCCTACTCCCTAAGTCCGTCAACGAAAGTTAGTCGCCCATCCGAAATTAGCCGGAAACGTAGGAGTAAACAAAACAAGTGTTAAGTTCAACTTTTCGGACGGGCAAAAACACATCGGTTGTAGGGATAACTGTCAAATCGTGTTGTGTTTCATTCTTAGTTCGGGCTCCGAAATAATCGTATGTCCGTAGGTGATAGGGAGTAGGAAACGCTCGTAACTAAGGCCGAAACCACGGACTTCGTGCTTAGGTAGTAGACCCCCTGATCATAACAGAACTGAGGATAGATAAATTTTAGCGTATTTTTTATCAATCTTTGAACAGCTATTTCTCTTCAACGTAAAAGAAAAGTTATTCATTATTATTGGTTATGAGTTCTTTAACACACTTTCGGATTAATTTCCCCTTTTCCGACTAGCCTCGTATACAAGGTTAGTCAGAAAGGGGGTACTAATCCGAAAGGGTGTTAAAGTACACATAATAATGAATAACTTTTGTTCTACCACTTTCCCCAAAAGTCCATAGTTTTAGAGAAATAGCTGTTCAAAAATTACATAAAAAATATGCTAAAATCTATTTATCCACAGCAATGATCAGCTGTGTTTACATTTTAGGTCATGTTTGGGGACAAGAATTAGAAGCACCATTTTCTGAATTTGTAACTAAAGCAGGGATCAAGAATTCTTGAAAAAACTAAAATAAAAATCATTTCATATGGAAAAAAAATATCGAATTTTGAAATTTTAACACTTGCTTTCAAACAGTCATCAACGATACTATAAGTGGGCTTCGGATTAGTACCCCCTTTCCGACTAACCTTGCACTTAATTTAGCTTTTAATAGTGACTTCCAACTAAAAGTAGATTTTTCAGTTGTACGACACAATTGAATAACGTAAGAAAACTTTAAAGTTGGGTATCAATCAAGACCCACCACTTTTTATTAATATTATATTCACATGATAAATATGTATGCGCTAGCGCAACTCAATCCGAGCGCTGATTGGTTCCCTGCTTACTGCGCTCCGCCTTAAAAGATTCCCGTTGGCTTCCTGAGCAAATATCCGAGTTAACGATTATGACATTAAATGATAGATGATATATTTTCTTCGTGTTAAGAATAGTTAGGCAATGTCCAATATAACGGATTTCGAATATTTACAGTAACATTAAAAAATAATGTCGAAATTTTAATCTAAAATATTTTTTTCAATATTTTGCAAGGTCTTAACTTTTTGTTTCCAAACAATATTTATTTAAGCAGGAATACACCGTGGGCGAGAGGTACCCGAAAGATTTTAACCACTGGTATTATGAGCCAATTGTTGTGTGAGTGGATAAGAAACTTCCTTCCCCGACAAATAAGACATACGGCGAGAGGGGTATATGGTATGACAAAAGTCGCAACACCGCGTTCCTGGGACTTGCTATAGATATTTTTCGATTTTAATCTTCTAATCCGTGACCCCAAATATGACCTATAATGTGAACACAGCTGGGGGCCTACTCCCTAAGTCCGTCAACGAAGTTAGTCGCCCGTCCGAAAGTAGCCCGAAACGTAGGAGTGAACAAAACAAGTGTCAAGTTCAACTTTTCAGACGGGCAAAAACGCATCGGTAGTAGGGACAACTGTCAAATCGTGTTGTCATTCATTCTTTTTTCGGGCCCCGAAATAATCGTGTGACCGTAGGTGATAGGGAGTAGGAAACGCTCGTAACTAAGACCGAAACCACGGACTTCGTGCTTAGGGAGTAGACTCCCAGGATAGACAGGAAGCTGACCCCAATATAGTTGGGAAAATGCTAGACAGATAGACATAAAACTTCTTAAAGACTTTCGTAAATAAAATCTAAAAAGCGCTGTTTACTAAGTCTGGGCTTTAAACTAAGAACTGATAAGTAGAAATAATTCTGGACACATATAATAGTCATATGTTGACAGCATCAATAAATTGCAAATCTAATTAGTCCGGCAGTTAGAGTTTTGAAAAATAATGACACGTAGGTATTTTTTCTTTTGTTAAATCTATCAATATTTGGAAAGATAAAACACATCAAAACTCGAGATTGGGGGCTTGTGACGTCAGAAGCAAGTAAAAAGTGTACTTGCTTGTGACGTTTTGCCAATTTTAAGTGTCGTGTCTTCGTCAATTTTGGTTTACGTAACAAAAGAAAAAATGCGGGTCAAATATGACAGGACGGCACGTTTGGTGCAGTGGCTAAGCGATTGGCTTCTGCGCCACGGGTCGTGGGTTCGATTCCCACACGGAACAAAAATTTGTATGGCCTACAGATAGTTGTTTCGGGTCTGGGCGTTTGTTTGTGAGATTTGTGTCTGTAAACGCACCCACGATACAAGAGAATTCTTAGTGTGGGGCAACGTTTTTAAAAAAAAAAAAATTTTTTTGATAATTTAACTGACGGACTAATTCGATTTTTTCAGTCAAATCCTTACTACAGCGGACCGTAAAAATAATAATCATTGACGTAAAATTCAAGCAATTGCATAGATT
The DNA here is from genome assembly GCA_905220435.1 of Amphipyra tragopoginis. NCBI lineage: Eukaryota > Metazoa > Arthropoda > Insecta > Lepidoptera > Noctuidae > Amphipyra > Amphipyra tragopoginis. The sequence continues at coordinate 6,551,568 of HG992017.1, forward strand.
AACTTAATCTGTTTAATATTTACTAAAGATATGATGCATGGTGGATTATTTTTGGATTTATAATGATGGATTGCCTCCGGCCTCACAAAAATAGCTTTTGATAGAAGAGCATTACATTTAAAAGCGAATAAATATCTTGATTAGATAAATCATTTTTCTTATGCCTTTTCAAAGTCAAAGCATTTATTTCAATTACCATGCACTTTTGAACTGTCGAGAAGTTGCCGCCGCGTTTCAAGGCGTAGATTCCTATGGAGAAGAACGGGCCATAAAGTCGATGGTTACTCTTTTTAATTTTTTTACAACTATGAAAACAATGTAAGATAATGTCGATAATAAAACAGTTAAGGTACAATTCAAAATTGCCATGGCCGATTAAAGATGACCATGCGGCCCCAACTGACGGCGCCTGCGCCTTTGTCTACATGAAGTAAGCTTGACCTTGCGTTATTACCAGTGATCGGAAAAAGGTGAGCTAATTTACCTAAACTTCATAGGACAAAAACAAAAAGTGGAGAACGACAACATTTTTTTCCTAATTTTTAAAATTTAAACAAGTCCAGTAAATGCGTTTTTTATTGTTTTCAAAAAATAAAAGACAATCTCCTTTTTTGAAAGCAATAAAAAATCTCTTTTTTGAAAACAATAAAAAACGTGTCAACTGGTTTTTTGTAAATTTTGAAAAAAAAAACAGGAAACGAATTCAATTGTTTTCTGTATTAACAACATTAATATTAAATGCACTTTAGTGATGTCCGGAAGCCCGGGACAATTTTCCCGAAAAAAAATTTTGTCGTGGGGAAGTCTCCACTTTTTGTCTCTGTTCTTTGAAGTTTAGGTAAATTAGCTCACCTTTTTCCGATCACTGGTTATTACCTTAAAAACCGGCCAAGTGCGAGTCGGACTCGCGCAAATATATTTTAGGGTGTTTTTTTGCAATCTTTGAACAGCTTTTTCTCCTTTAATGTTGAGTTTTGGGGAAAGTTGTAGAACAAAAGTTATTCATTTTTATGGGTACTTTAACACCCTTTCAGATCAATACCCCCTTTCCGACTAACCTTGTATACAAGGTGTTTTTTTTTTTGATATCCCATAACTCTAGGGTATGATTGAGAACCAACTGGCATATGAATTATTCTTCAATCATCATTTTTTTTTTGTTTTATTTTTTCATAAAAATAATTCGACAAAGTCACGATTATTAATGTAAAACACCCATATGTGAAATATGACAACGACGCGGCGACGCAGCGATGCATTTTCTTAGCTTTAAATATGAATGATTGGTTTGAATAAAAATGAATTACTCTTATTTATCAATGAAACTTAGGTACCTATAATTTAATTATGATTGATTATATCTTCGAAACTTTTAACTATTTTTGAACCACCTATTCTAGGAGATTTTGTGTTCTTTTTACTTAAATAATATAACCCTAGAGTTATGGGATATCAAAAAACAGACGTTGTATTACTACAGTAATGATTCATTAGACAGTAGACAAGTCGCTGCTTGAATTCAAAAGGGCCACAAATCAAAATAACTAAAAATCCTTTTTATTGCAAAAATCGTATCAATTCTGTTTATATTTTTATATGCGAAAAAGACACCCAGTATTTTCGCATTAATAATAGTCCAATCACACTACTGCCCTCTTTGCATTTTTACACTTTGGTGGCTAATTTCAGGTCAAAGCTGCCATTTTGTCAATTGTGACCCGGCATTCTGCGTGACCACACGTATTCTTTGTAAAAAAGGGCCACATTTCCAAAAATATCTCAGTTTCATTTAAATTTTTTATTAAATAAAATTTATATTAATATTAAAAAGTGCCACATTTTGGAATACGACCGTATTGAGTTTAAAATACATGTAAGTATAACATTATTTTATCAGCAAAAGTGCCGTGTTTTGTAATGCGTTCGTTTTGGATTTAAATGAAATGAGTTTTATGATTATTTTACGAAAAAAAAGGTGCAGTATTTGGAATGCTTCTGTTTTGCACAAAAGATTAAGGTGAATATGACAGTTTTTATTGAAACAAATAGGTATGCATTATTTGTTTAGGTTGTTTTTATGTTTCAAAATTAAATCAAAAATTATAATAATTAGAGTTTCAATCAAATTATTAACATATGGTTCAAGCTTAATACTAAATATTTGACAAGGCACCTGGCCGAATAAACCGAATATTCGACCAAACTTGCTAAAATTAGTTTCTAAGTTTTCGATAATTGTGTTGCCGCGTAATCACGTTGTTATAAGCATGTATTTTGTCCGTCAAATATTCTGCTAACAACATTGTTTCTTAATTTATAGATGTGCACCTTAAAGAAAAATGTCTGGTAAGATTAGAAAAAGAGAAAGACAAGGAAAGTGTAGGCAAAAACTTTGTAGTCGCAGTCTATGATTTACAAGCGGTAATGCCCTGTCCACAAGGTGAAGTATCAAGCTTCTATTACGTCCCAAAGCTGAATCTTTTGAATTTTACTATTACCGAGCTTGGTACTAAAAACACTACATGTTTTGTGTGGCACGAAGGAAAAGGAGGCCGCGGCGCTAACGAAATAGGTTCATGCGTACTTATGTACTTAAAGAGTTTGCACGATAAAGCAAGTGAAGATTTTGACGTTGTTTTTTATAGCCACAATTGCTGTGGTCAACAGATAAATAAATTTATGTTGGCAATGTATCAGCACGCCATAAATGAGTTTCCGAAACTTAGGAGCATAACTCATAAATTTTTAAATAAGGGGCACACCCAGAATGAGGGGGATGCTGTTCACTCCATCATTCAGAGGAATATCACAAGAGCATTAAAATCTTCGCCAATTTATGTACCTGACCAGTACATAACTTTGATTAAAACCGCAAAGAAGAAAAGGACACCTTTTACTGTAAAGGAACTCACACATGAGAATTTTATGAATTTGAAATCTCTGGCTGTTTGCAACTACACCACCAATGAAGATGGAGACAAGGTGAAATGGGCAGATCTTAAAGTCATTAAAACTGATCAAGAGCTTATGCTTCTTCGTAGGAAGTCTTATATAAAAACATGTTCTTATGAACATGTTTTTATATAAGACTTCCTACGAAGACGCAGAGTATGCCCAAGTAACTACATTAAAAAGAAGGCAAAATGCACCTGAAACTGGTCCGCGAACTATGAAAAAACTCTATGCCAATAAGTTACAAGTTGCTGAAGCGAAAAAACAAGGCATTTTAAACCTGATTGAAAAGAATGTGATCCCAAAGTATTACGAAACTTTTTATGCTAATCTTTAATATGATCATAGTTTTAAATGATAATTAAGTAAGTTTACTTATTTAAACCAGGGTATTTCTGAGACTGATTGATACAGACTGATTTTAGTAGAGGAATAATTTAAAGTGTTAGTTAACGTTAAACGTTTTGCTTAAGCGAGATTATTGTGATGACTTTTACTCTGTTCAACGAAACATGAGTCCTGACAGCTCGGTTATTTCATAAAAGATTGCCGTAAGACCGCTATCGAAAAAATGTCAACAACACCATCAAAAACCGTGAAATAGCTATATTAATTGTTTTGTTTTTTTTTTAAATTGTTTACAGGTTGATTTTATAGAATGTTATTGCAAGGTATTGCTATCATTTAGTTATAATTGCGTATTCTTAACACATTGCACTAAACAATGATAGATAACATCTAATAAAACTTGTTTTTACTATGATTTGTGGCTTTTTATTAGTTACATACATAAACAATATGGTAATTTTTTATAAGCAAAAGGGACTTATGTGATGTTTTACTTAACTGGGTAAAATTTACAGGAAATATGAAACTATAGACGAATAGAGGCTTAAAATATACATCCGATGATATATAACACATAGGTATAGAATCTATATTTTTTTAATAAAAAAACAAATACCACGGCCAAAACTTTGATGAGCTCTCCTGTAAAAAAATGACTTTTAGACTTATGGCCCCTTTGAATTTAAGCAGCGAAGTACTACATCTATTTCGACGTACCTAGATTTATTCCGGAAGGCTAACAAAAAAAAGTATAGTAGGCACTGTGTGAACTTTGGCCAATTTTGGTTCGGAACTACTACAAGGTATCAATGTCTTCGTTTTTGCTCGATGTTTTACATCATCAAGATCGCTCTATTATAATTAGATGCTATTAGTCCAAAGATACATTTTGGACTTTGATCTCTAGAAACAGCCTTGAGGAAAACCTCTTACGTAGCTGTACGGACACAGCTTATCAAAATTGGACTTTGAACTTTTTCTTGGACTACCTATAATCGTGGGATATTCTTTCAAGTTCATGAGCTAGACATGGAATTAAATGGTACGTTTTTGCTGTATAAAACTTGCCGAATAATTATAGGGCACACATTTTGTATGGGCCTGTTCGCGTGTCTTTAATAGAATAGATTTTTACGGCTATTACCGTAGATCAATAATACGCGTTTTTGTACGTTTATATCGCGAGCATTACAACACCAAGAGAGCGGGTATAAGACAAGACGTCACAAAAAACTATACCTTTAATAACGGACTTTGGTCTTTAGACTAAAGCCTTTAGGAAAACCTCGTACGTAGCTTTTCGGATTGATTACCATTGGAATTGGACTTTATACACCTTGTAGCAAGTTAGTAATGACAGGATTTTCCAATAACGGGGTTATCCGACTCTAATTTCAAATTCCCATACAATTACAAATTAATTTGTTGAGCAAACTACTGAATGTCTCGTTTTGAAATGTTTTAAATTATAGATGTTACTAGCGACCAGCGTTGCCAGATATTTTTTTTAGCAAAGCGGGATTTTGAAACTTTTTGAGTAAAAAAGCGGGATTTTTAAAATGTATTTTAATGAAAATACGTTACTTTAACAATAACTGTCTGGTTTACGCTATAGTTAAGGCAGTTGAGTCTTCACAGAAATATAATTATAAACCATATAATATAATTAAGTAAGAATTATTTATAAGAATTACTTATTCATATTTCTGTGAAGATTTAACTTCTTTTAAAGTTTCCTTTCGAGTAATCTCCGAAAAGCGGGACGGAGCTTGTCCCGCGCGGGACAGTTAATTTTGATTTTAAAATCGGGATGTCCCGCCAAAATCGGGACGTCTGGCAACGCTGCTAGCTACCCGCCCGGCGTCACTTGGGTACGTTTTATAGCTTAAAACCTTTTAGTTGAAATTACCTAAATTAAGATGAAAACCGCATTTGCGCTGTGTTGTTCCGCTAGAAATAAATAAGTCGCATGCGATTTTACTAGACCGGTGTAAATGGGGTGGCGAATAGAATAGAATATACTTTATTGTACACCAAAATTGTAACACAGCTCTTATACAATATCTTAAATTGAAGGGTACAATGGCGGTCTTATCGCTGATAGCGATATCTACCAGACAACCTTTGGATGAACAAGGAGACAATGAATAAGATAGAGGGGGTAGTCCGTGGTGTACTGCTGCAAAATACATACTACACACAATACATAGACATAATACTTACATACAAAAATTATACATATATGTTTGTTACCGATCGTATCTAAACCACCTAATAAGAATTCAGAAAAAAAAATAGGTTTTTTTTTTTGCAAAAGAAATGTTTTATTTTTGTGAACACTTCGATGCCACGCATAAATTAATGAAAGCACGGCGACACTGCTGGCAGGCAGCACTAACGCGATATCGTTCTTTGCAGTCAGATAACTCAAGGCTCTAAAATGACTCAGAAATAGAAAACCAAAATTTCTTTTTGAATTTTTTTAGTTGATTTTCAAAAATTCCCTTTTAGGGTTAATCTGTGTCACCAGTAGATCACGTGGTGTGAAGGAATTACACGAATTCATTAACACTCTGTAGATTAATTTCTAATCAGGTGTAACGAATTCATAATAGCTAAGTAACATATATTTTACGTACTTACATTGTACTTTTCTTAGAAAATCATTTTTGTGCCTTGATTTGAAATAAAAAATGACGATTACGCAATGCAGAACGTATTTGTTTTTTTCTTAAGTATATTGAAGCTGAAACAATTAATTCCTATTATCCCTCTCTCCCAGCCTCGAAAAAAGGTTGTCCTTCTTAAGACGCTTTCTTAATTAATATAATTGTGTTTTTACGACGAACATTAAACAATTTGGTCCTTAAAAGCTATCTTAAAAGTTCTGTAAGTTTGAGGCTGTCGGGATGCCTTGTAAAAGACACAATAACATAATCTTCTAGGGGTGATTTTATCATTACAGTTATAGCTAATATCAGTATGTCAGGATTGCCAGCAAGGTAAATATAGTAAATAAAACCACCATAGACTCTCCACCACTGAAAGTACTTGTTTTTGGGTTAGTATTGGTAACATGAACTATGTAGATCACAGTATAATACTTTATACAATTATTACAGGATCATAAAATAAGGATAAGCTAGACAGATATAAAAGGTCAAACTTCTTCAGCTGATCTACACAGAATGCTCCCGCTTCGTCGAATGACCACCGCCTTTATAACCTCGAGTGCGTTGATCCATATCGACGATTACCTTCTTTTGTCAACATTTTCCAGTGCTACCGGTACCGATAACAGCCTTTCGTCCACTTTTCCCATTCTTTTGCAATTTCTGGTCAATCCAATAAGAAGGAGTCACGCTCATCCCGCCATATCCTTCTGGGCCTATCGCGTTGTCGTCTCCGACTGTTTGGGATCGATTCTATATTTGTTTTTGCCCATAGCTCCGGCATGCGCCAGAGTGGCTAGCTCAATTCCATATTTCAATTCATTCAATTGCTAAAAAAGCAATTATAATATTTTGCAGTCATTTTGTTTTTTCATCTAAACTTCAGGCTTTCTTTTATTGCAAAGATTTCTTGACAAACAACGACTTTTATTCCAAAGTTATCTTCAAAAGTTGGCCGAAATGTCAGCAATTAATTTCAATTAAGAATAACATACGACGCCATTTTTAGCACAAAAACTAGATTGCGAAAGTCATTTTGGCTTCCTATTTTAAGATGGTAGGAAGCTGCGGGCTTGTCTCAAGGTTAATCTCATAATCTTAATTTTAACAGCTCATTTACGAATTTTGTCGACATTCCTTGACTTGCGAGGTAACGTTTCTATTACTTGGACTCAACGTGATAATGCTGATATTATAGAACTGAGAAATTTCCATTGCTCGACATAGCCCTTCCATTTCAATGGGCAATTATAGGCGAACTATAACGTCATGCCTAGGGAGGTTATAATTGCAATGTTCATTTGCTACCACACAAGGCACAAATATGAAACCACACATTTGGCTTCACTGGCGATCATGTTGGTGCTCGTGTTTGTGCGCTGTGCCCGTTTAAGATCGATGCGTTTTTAGCATAAGGATGATCATTCTTACAATAGTTTCCATAAAATCGACATTAAAGTCAGACTACTTGAGTGGTTACAAGCGCTGTACAAATTTCGTTTCTGCCCTAAAAAGGGTTCAGGGTTGATATTATGATTTAACGCCTTAAAGGCAGTTGTCCCACTGCCGGCGAGGAAGCGACTAACTATCGGCTATTTTCTCGCTCAAGAAACGTACAATAGATATACATTCCGTGTAAACCAAAGAGATGCATATATTAATAGTTAATCGCTGACTGTTCACACTGCCGGCGTGGACTCGCTCCACTAGTTTGTCGCTGAGCGACAAGAGCTATCAAAGATAGTACTCGCTCAGCGTTACTTGCTCAGCGATGCTCGCTTGGCGGTCAGAACTCACGCCGAGAGACCAACCAGCGGTCATTTGCGAGTTTTGCGAGTAGTCGCACTCGCACACTCGCTTATAGCCCAGCGACAAAACTATCGGAACTACACACTCGCTTCTCGCTGCTCGCCAACTCGTTTCTAGCTTCTAGCTCTACTCGCTGCTCGCTCATCGTTTGCGGTGGGACAAGTGCCAAAAGCGGATGCTGCTCCCAATTTTCTTATAGTAATTTCCTTGGACATCCACGAGTCACAGAGAATTACTCAGCTACATTCAAGCTCTGGAAATATTAATAATATACCATCTAAATGTTGATAACAATTTCTATCTAATCAAATGATTGATGTGACGGGTACCGGAACACGATCACCAGCATGGCGATATTGAGTATTTGAGTCACTTAAATATGAATTATGTGGTTTTTCCACTGCGAGAGATTATCCACACCACACCACGAGAAAATGTGACACTATTTAAATATAAATTACGAATTTTTTAATTGAAAAAGCTTCTACACGTTCCAAGATTTCTTAAATAATTAGAATTGAAGTTTTGTTCGTATTGAAGTTTTAAAATGTATGCCTACTAGGCAGGCCGTATTGGAACTATATTTTTTACTAACATCTGTCTGTATAACCTATGCCCACAGTAAAATGATTTGATTAGATGACTCTGAATGCCGATTTTCTTCTATGAACTGTTTTCTACGACACTAGTACTGTCTTGTCGTTCGTGAATAAACGTTCAATATAAAATAGAAATACATCGTGTTAACTAACGCAAAACCTCAAACACCCCAAATGATTTTTATTGTAATCAATTGATTTCTAATCTATAAATTATTTATTACTATATCATAAATTATTTCAGGGGACATTTGTATTTTTTGTTGACCGAAAAATTTTGATTTGAATTTTCTGATCTGATTATTCTGTTCAGACCATTACCCTTGCCTTCGTATTGAATTTTAGTCTAGATAAATAGTGCGTGTGGTTTGTAATAATTTAGAAATGATACTGAAAAAAAAGAAGAAATAACACCTACTTAAAAAAAACCGGCCAAGTGCGAGTCGGACTCGCGCACGAAGGGTTCCGTACCATTATCTATGAAAACGGCAAAAAAATCAGGTTTGTTGTATGGGAACCCCCTTAAATATTTATTTTATTCTGTTTTTAGTAGGTATTTGTTGGTATAGCGGCAACAGAAATACATCATCTGTGAAAATTTCAATTGTCGTTGGTAGAGGCCCGCCCGACGATCCGGATCGTCAGTGCCATTGTTTATCTATTGTGTCTATAATTACAGTACTACACAGGACCAATCGAGTACCTACTGTAATTATAGACACAATACATAAACAATGGCACTGACGATCCGGATCGTCGGTCGGGCCTCTACCGGTGTATCATTAACAAAGCAACCAGATAGCCAGGGTTGCTCAACAAAAGTTTCCTTAGCAGAAGTTTCCTTTAACTTGAGACATGGTACCTACCTACTGCCAACTTCAAACTTCAAAATTTTTCACTGTTAGGTATATGAATATAAATTGAACTACAAGTTGGCGCCAATCTAATAACCTATAAAGTCACTGGAATATTCTCGTTCACGTTTTTTGGCATTCTAAACGGGCCCCAAACTATGTGTGTCCCTCCATTGCTTAAGACGGCCCTGACTTTGAGGTTATGCTTTATTTCAAAAACACGTTGTTTATGGTGCTTGGCGTTGTGCCCTAATTTTGTTGTGTCGTATGGATAATGTATCCTAACCAGTGATCGGAAAAAGGTGAGCTAATTTACCTAAACTTCATAGAACAGAAACAAAAAGTGGAGACTTCAAGACGACATTTTTCTTCTAATTTTTAAAATTTACCCAAAACCTGTAGTCACGCTTTTTATTGTTTTCAAAAATAAAACACAATCTCCGTTTTTGAAAACAGTAAAAAATCTCTTTTTTGAAAACAATAAAAAACGTGTCAACTGGTTTTGTGTGAATTCAATTGTTTTCTGTATTAAAACATTAATATTAAATGTACTTTAGTGATGTCCCGAAACCCGGGAAAATTTTCCCGAAAAAAAATGTTGTCATTGGAATGGAAGTGGAATGGAAGTTTCCACTTTTTGTCTCTGTTCTTTGAAGTTTAGGTAAATTAGCTCACCTTTTTCCGATCACTGCTCATAACCCCAAAGAATTCGTACAAGCGAAGCGGCGCTCAACAACACGACTTTGAACCCCTGACCCGCTACACGTAAACAAACTTTCACCAAGCTCTTAAATAAAACAAACAAACAAACATTATTTTAACGCTTATGTAAATTAAATAACATAATCTGAGCTCCATATTAAAATAACATTTTATATAATCCTAACTTAATATTATAAATGCGAAAGTAAGTTTGTTTGTTTGTTACCTTTTCACGCCTAAACCACTGAACCGATCATCCTGAAATTTTGCATAATTATTACGTTGTCAGGTATACAGAAACGGACATCGGGTACCTTTGATCCCGAAAAAAAGTACTATTATACAGGCTGTTAACGAATTCGTGTAATTCCTTCAAACCACGTGATCTACTGGTGACACAGATTAACCCTAAATGGGAATTTTCAAAAATCAACTAAAAAAAATTAAAAAAAAAACTTGGTTTTCTATTTCTGAGTCAATTTAGAGCCTTGAGTTATCTGACTGCAAAGAGCGTTAACGCGTTAGTCGTGCCTGCCAGCCGTGTCGCCGTGCTTTAATTAATTTGTGCGTGGCATCGAAATGTTCACACAAATAAAACATTTTTTTTGCAAAAAAATAAAATCTTATTTTTTTAGTGAATCCTTATTAGGTGGTTTAGATACGATCGATAACAAAGCCGCATGAAAAAATAATATTTTTTATTTTCAAATCAAGCTAAATCCCGTGCGGGGCCTGTCTACATCAGTAGTAGATCATGTGGTTTGAAGGAATTACACGAATTCGTTTACAGCCTGTATAAATCGGGATGTTTAATTTATTCTATACTATAGACGTCGCCCGCGGCTTCGCCCGCTTCGATTTCGTTTATCGCGTAGATATTTTGCGGTTTTCGAGATAAAAGTAGCCTATGTCCTTCTCCAGGCTTCAGACTATCTCTGTACCGAGGTTCATTAAAATCGGCTTCGTAGTTTAGTTGTGATGAAGTAACAAACAGACAGATAGACAGAGTTACTTTCGCATTTAATATTACTAGCATTTGCCCGCGGCTTCGCTCGCGTTAAAAAACTCTCAACACACTACTAAAGTTTCTATAATAATATAATTCAATCATGATTCGGAAGACACGTGGCGCCATCTAGTATCGTTATAGTTGTTTTCCTCGGGAACAGTACTTTTTTTTGAGATGAAAGGTACTTTACGTCCGTTTCTGTACAAATGACAACGTATTTGAAAAATTTCAGCATGATCGGTTCAGTGGTTTAGGCGTGAAAAGGTTACAAACAAACAAACTTACTTTCGCATTTATAATATTCGTTTATTAGTTTATTTATTAAGTAAAGATTAACGGACAGATAATTGGAGGGATTTCATAAGAGGATTAGGACGGAGACAAATATATTTTTACAAAACGAGTACCAAAATACCGAAGGTTAAATTCGGAGTCTTTTTTGCGTTTTTTACGATGCATAAGCAATGAGGTATTTTAATAGAATTCGATTGCCAATGCCGGATAATTTAGTGTTCTGATTTAAATTTTGTGAACAAATGCAGCGATGTACGAAGTGTAATGATTCAAGATCAAGATGAATCGTAGTTTAAGGAATGCACACATTTTACGGTTGCCTTTTTCAGTCCGAATGTTATTACACCACTTCGATATGAATTACGGTTTTTATTGGAAACACTAACTGTCTAATAAGATTGGTTTTTAGTGGGGTCCGACTTAAATATCTAATACGATGTATTTTTGGGCCTCGAGAGGTCCATTGACCCGAATGAACCTGAACAGCAGGCCCATATTACGCGTTATTAAATGTTTTTGATAAACTCGTAAGTACATTGTAAGTTATGATGTAATTTATTTGATAATCGCTATAATTATCGTAATACACTTTTAATCTTTTAATTATTTTTGATAAAGTTAGCTCCGGATTCTGTTGGGGATATTTACCTGCTTAATACTTTTTAATAAATTAAATAAAATGTTTGTAATAGGGTATTTGACTGAAAAAATCTAATTACTTACGGACTAATTTAGATTATCAAAAAATATTTGACCCGTATTTTTTCTTTTGTTACGTAAACCAAAATTGACGAAGATACGACACTTTTAAAATTGCCAAAACGTCACAAGCGAGTACAATTTTTACTTGCTTCTGATGTCACAAGCCCTCGACTTTAGATGCGTTTTATCTTTCCAAATATACATAGATTTAACAAAAGAAAAAATACATGTCCATTATTTTTCAAAACTCTAACTGGCGAACTAATTAGATTTGCAATTTATTGATACTGTCAACTTGCCTATTACAGTGGACCCCCGGTAATCCGACAAACGTTTTGCAGGGCAGTATCGAACTATCGAATTTGTCAGATTATAGAGTACCTACTGCCTAAGACCCCCCTATGGTCCGGATTTTTTTACAAAAGAGTACCTTGTAATTCGACAAATTACAGATCCAATAATAAGATTCTATATGTTATACTCTGAAGTACAAACCATACTTCATTAATTAATTATGTATATTATGTATGTCAAATTTTGTAAATTATCAATCAGAATCAAATCAATACATATGCGTCGAGCACAATAGTGGTGGCGCGTACAAGTTGTAACCTGTTCAATCATGCATTATCTACATTAGCGAAGATTGTCAAAACAATATTCAATAATAATAGACATGTCGGATTACAGGGGGTGCCGGATTAGACAGGAGCCGGATTACCGGGGGTCCACTGTATAAAATGGATTTCTTTTGTTTTATATTGCTTGAATAAATTAATGCTAGGTATTATGAAATTTAGCAAAATGGGGGGCTCGCGGCTACTTAACAATCGCGGGGATCATACGATTTGCAAGGTTAAGCTGCGCTTGCCGCGGTCAGTCAGTGGATGGGTGACCATTCGTTATACATCGAGACCCCTCCAAGTCTCGGAGAGCACGTTAAACCGTCGGTCCCGGGTGTCATACGAATATCTATGACAGTCGTTACGGGTAGTAAGAAGCCCGAAAGTCTGACAACCGCTCTAAACTTAGGATATCGGCATTGCCCAATAACTGGGTTGTGGATAGGGTTACCATTCGTCGTAGGGTTTCAGCCTTTCATCCGGACTTTGTCCGACTTTTTAGTTTGTCCGGATTTTTGGCTTAGATGGAAAAAAATAAATTAATGTTCAATTTTCGCATTAAATTACTTAAAAATAAAACGAGTATTAAATCAGTCATCAATCTTTATTAAACTACGTACTAATACTACATACAACTAGTTAATCAGTCTCATCTACTTACATCTCAATTTAAAACAATCAATTATTTCATTTTGTGACTAAAATGTCTGGACTTTTTTTGAAATGTCCGAACTTTTTGGCAAATGTCCGCCTTTTTGTCCGGACTTTTCAAATTTCGAAATCTAGTTGCGGAGGTCTGATAGCAGTCGCTCCGTGTAAAATAATGGTATTCAGCCGCGTCTAGTTCGACTGGATGACCCCAATATAATTGGAAAAGTAGACGCGTACTTTTCAAAATATTCTTTTTCATAAAACAAAAATAAAGCAGTTACAATACGGCCGACGTATCTTGGTGAGTCTGGGGGTCTACTCCCTAAGCACGAAGTCCGTGGTTTCGGCCTTAGTTACGAGCGTTTCCTACTCTTTATACCTACGGACATACGATTATTTCGGGGCCCGAAGTAAGAATGAATGACAACACGATTTGACAGTTGTCCCTACTACCGTTGTGTTTTTGCCCGTCCGAAAAGTTGAACTTGACACTTGTTTTGTTCACTCCTACGTTTCGTTTCGGGCTACTTTCGGACGGGCGACTAACTTCGTTGACGGACTTAGAGAGTAGGCCTAAAGTTAGCTGATTATTAGCTGCGCAGTAGACAATTTCGTTTCTAAAAGATTCATATTGCGCAGCCAAACAACTACTTAACTTCAGAGTCGCCAAGATACGTCGGCCGTATTGTAGACTTCACCCGCCAACCAGTTTTGTATTTTGAATCTGCGTCCTCAGACGAATTCTCGAAACTCGAAAAGAAAGACGCATTTGAATTCCTGCCCCAAAAAAATTACACACATTGTACAGAACATTGACCGTGTGGAACCGGTCCAATGCCGGCTATGTACGCGGTGTACGCCGCCGTCTGTTGCTGCGAGAACATCCTTTGTATTCTTATCATTATCACTGATTGAGTTGTCCACTTGATATTAAAGCCAAAGGTGTGTTACTTGAATGAACAGTTTGCCGTCGGACGCGCTTCCGAACGCACCTGCCGGTCGCATTCGAAACACGACATCGTCCCCGTCGCACGTGATCGAAAATGTAATTAATTTAAATATCGAATGAAGTCGAACTACGCAAATGTAAATATTAAAAAAAAAACATTCCAGTGTAAATAATTGATTGTAAATATTTTAGCAGTGATATAAGTGCGTGTAAATATTAAAAAAAATATTTAGAATAAATATTTTTTTAAATTTGTAAAATCCTGTGATATTAGTATTAAGGAATCCTGTAGAAGCAGCACAGTCAGTAAGTATGTTTTATGTTGTGTTTTATATGTCATGAAATGCATGCATGAGTTTAATTTACGAGCGTAATTAAAAACAATGTCATACATTGCATTTAGAAGTAACATTTTTTTTAACAGTTACCTTACATTTTGTATAATACTAAGCATAATTAGAAATGATACAAATTTTAATCAATTTTTTAAGCATTTTTGGAATGAAAATATTCTTATTCTAGAAAATCTGCTATAATCTCGTGTTAATTTACACTTAAAACCAATAAAAATATAGATATAGGCACATGATACTATTATACAATACACAATTATTTTAGTAAAACAAGCCAATGGTGAAATTGTACTAAATACCTAGTACCTATGTCAAACAAAATTGGTCATCCTATTTTTAATCTTAATATGCATGGAAATATTTCTTTTACTTGTTCAATAAATAAATAATGATTAATAAGTTCTAAATCGGAATTAGTTACAAAAAAATGATGAAGAATAAGTAAAAGAACGAAAAAAATAATTTCGTTCTCATATAAAATAACAACCTAAACTTTACTGACCTAATCAAACAGATGACATATTTTATTTTTTATTTTTTGAATTCGGAATATTTATTCTATTTATTAAGAACGAACCGGATTTAATAATGTAGTCGAACATACCTTTTCTAAATATCGAATACCTATCATTATTAATTCGAATTCTAGCGCTGCTAATAATTATGATCGCCAGCCTGTAGTCCCGTAGTCTACTGCTGGGAATAGGCCTATCTAAAAGTTCGCAACTGACCTCAATCGAGCTGCCAATATAGGATGAATTAAAAACATTCGAAAACAGCTGTTGGCTTGAACAATATACAGATGAGAACAAAAACAGCAATAATTTATTTAGTTAATAATCCTGTAGAACTGCCTTTTGGTGTTAGGAGTCATTTATGTTAATAATAGGAAGATTCCCATCTCCCCAACGCTGATGATTAGGTACGCTTGTATACTAGAAAGAAGCGAAGCATAGTTCACTGGATCACGATCTAAAACCAGTTTAAGAAATAATAAGAATACCGGCACTAAAAAAGTAAAATGAATAAATTAAGTAAGATTTAAAAATAGAACAGAGAATAAATAACCTAGTGCTAAAAAACGATTCTCTTTTTATTTTATTTTTTACAATTCGTAATTTGAATGTTCTAGATAATTTTAAATTGTCACAGTACACGACAAAACACATTGTAATGAAAAACTAAATTATTTTGTCAATAAGAGACAATAGCTTATCGTCTGTCAAAGACAAAATAAATTATTTTAGGCAATTTTATACATGAAATGACTATTATTAGATGGATAACAGCTGACACACTCAAAATAACTTAATAAGATTATTCTTTTGAAATAATGTCTTTAGATTTTGAGTAAAGTTTTTATGAAAATTACCGCGAAAATGTGTATAATGACATAAATGTGTAAAGACACGCGAATTTTAATAATTACCTACCGCTTGGGCGCAATATTATCTTTTACACTCGTAACATAAAGTGTAAAAAATAAAACTATTTTTTTTTGTGCAAAAATGAAGTGAATTACTTTAAAAGTTATTTCTATAGTTACTAAGGAAAAAAATCATTGAGTACCAACTTAATTAAAATTGAATTCATTAATGATATATTCTTCCTCGTTGTACATAAAATCGCGTATTTGTTTCAAGGCATAATACCTACAGTTATTTTCATAAGTTAAAAAAACCATGTTTATCTAATTACAATGCAGCTTCAAGGCTAATTAATTTGACATTGTTACGATAAGTTAGAATTATTTAGGACTAAAGTATTAAAAAAAAAGTGTGTAACATAATTAAAGACTATTCCTACACGAAAGCAATTATTTTCTTTGTTTAAAATGATAGGGTTAAACATACTCAATAATAGAACGACCTCACTTACGTACTTAAGTAGATAGTTATTTATTTATTGTACAACAATTATTTTACATGCCTTAACGGCAATGTGCGCACATGTTTTATTTTTACACACTTTTATTGAGACGGTACCTTTCGAATGATATAAGTTTCATTACCCTCCTATTATATTAAATAAAAACTTTTTTTTAATTATGACAATTTTCGATGTTCACTTGTTAATGCAGTACGTGGTCTTTCTCCTGAACTTTTCATTTCTTTGTGTATAAAATTTAATGTAGTATTGTAGTTTATGGAAAAAAATACATATATCGGACTATGAACAATTAATTATGTTATGAAAATCTCGCGATCTATTAAAGACTAGCTTTAATTTAGAATTTGACAATCAACTCTTAACACACTACTAAAGTTTCTATAATAATATAATTCAATCAAGATTCGAAAGACACGTGGCGCCATCTATTAATATTGGTGTTTTCCTCGGGAACAGTACTTTTTTTCGGGATGAAAGGTACCCTATGTCCGTTTCTGTACATCTGACAACATATTATGCAAAATTTCAGAATGATCGGTTCAGTGGTTTATAATATTAATTAGGATTAGAGGGTCAAACAATTATTTTTTTATTCCGGGTCCATGGTGACACTTTGCTATAAATCTTTGAATTGAACTTAAAAATTAGAAGAATCGATGTTATCAATTTTGTAAAAATAACATCTGTAGATACAAAGCTCAACGTAATCTTGCGTTATTATTATTGTACAAAAGTGCAATAATCAAGAGACCATAAATATTTTAACAAAAAATATTTTGACACTGTCAAATAATATAACTCACTTGAATAATATTTCAAGGAGTGTTGATAAACAAATTGACTGCTGCCTGTTGACAACAAATAACACTTTAAAATAACATTTAAAGAATGCATAACAATGCTTACCTCATTTTTTTAACGTCAAAACGAAATTACACACTTAAAACAATGCTATCGTACCGTATTAAATATTTGATATAATACGGTACGATTCGTAATAAAATATCACTACATAGTATAAAACAAAGTCGCTTCCCGCTGTCTGTCTGTCCCTATGTATGCTTAGATCTTTAAAACTACGCAACGGATTTTGATGCGATTTTTTTTAATAGATAGAGTGATTCAAGAGGAAGGTTTATATGTATAATACATGCTTATTAGTAGAGAAAAACGCGGAATACGCGAGATAAATGACATCCATGCGGGCGAAGTTGCTGGCAATCTCTAGTTAATAACATTTCATAACAATCGTAATAACTGCTTTAATATGTTGCACTGTATTGTGCAATAATATTTTAGCAGTAGTAATCAGTGATTTGTTATTTTTATTCATGTGTGTACTTGTATAAAGCAGTGCAATTCTGTAAGAATCTCAGCTCGATCGCGACTGTCAATTAGACACTTGTCGTGACACAGCGTAGATAACAAAACTACGCGTTATTGATTATACTGTCGATTATCTGTGTGTTATTTGCTTCTATTATCCATACTGTGACATTATGGATATCGAGCTAACCGTCGATATTGAGGTAGGTTTCTTACAGAATGACACTACAGATAGGTACCTATTAATTATTACTGTAGTCTAGTACTTACTTTAGTACTGTAGTAGTATGATACTAGCCAATACTAGGGGTACTGGGTGCAGATGATTCGTACGAATAAGATAATAGTTTTCGCGAGCTCGCTATACTCTATCTCTCTTACACACTCTCAAGAAAAAGAGACAGATACATTATTCCAGTTTAGCGACCTCGCAAAATTAATGCATTATTCGAAAGCAAGCTCGTACTAGCCCCCTAGTGGCCCTAGTACGAGCTGGACAACAATTGGCAATAACTTTAAAAATCGCATCGACTTTCGTACATACTTTGATTTCGAACTGATTCGTTATTCTGTTCGAAAAATATTTCTTTGTAATTCTTAAACATTAAAAATTAGGTAGGTATCTATTTTGTATTATGTATATATCGTCAATTCGTCACTGTCGAAACGCTTGCAGATTTATGGTTTGTTAATTTACTATTATTCTATACTTAAAACTCTTGCGAAGTAAGTAATACCTAATCGGGTATCTACTCGTCAATATCGCATTAAAATTGCTCATATAAGGCAAAGAACATAATAATTATATATCCTATGGGTGAATACACATGACGGATATTAAGAATGCTAGCTTATTCCAATAAAGAGTATTTTGTAGACTACAAGCTGTAACATAAATAACGCACAACCTCTTAAGGGGTCACTGTAGTCATCATTATGAACAACTTTTACTATGGGACCAAAAGTGAAACCGCGAAAAAAAAGTCAGCTGATCCCTACATTTTGACGAGTTATGCGAACGTTTATGTAGGGAACAGCTGTATTTTTTCGCGATTTCAGGTTTGGTCCCATAGTAAAAGTTGTTCATAATGATTAGTACAGTGACCCCTTAACCCTTTCCCTGTCCCATGAACCACATATGAACAAGTGCATTGTTTAACTATTGTGTCTGCTGTCTGGATAGTGAACGTGTTAAGAGGTTGTGCACTTATTTATGTTACAGCTTGTATATAATGTTATGTTTGAGTAGCTTTTTGTTTGAATAAGCTATCGTTCTTAGTTTCCAAGATATTAAAATTTGTGTTGGTGACCCGGATTCAGGTTCACGCAAACCCGAACTAAAACCACAGTATTTTTTAACAATCATGTAGGTACCTAACTTCAGTGAACCGAATGGTTTTTAACGAGTTTTTAATCGTACCGTTTAGAGCTAAATTAAGTTAATGTGAGAATTTCTATTGTGACCACATTCCTAGATAAAGTTATAAACATGACACCTGATGACCATTATTATTATATATTGTTGGTGGTGTGGTAATCAGAATATTTTTTTTCTACCTGGGCAGTCTTTCTGACGAGTTATGCAAACATAAATGTAGGGAACAGCTGTTTTTTTTTCGCGATTTCATTTTTGGTCCCATAGTAAAAGTTGTTCATAATGATGAGTAAAGTGACCCCTTAAAAGGTTGTGCGTTATTTATGTTACAACATGTATAAGTATCTCTTTTCGAAACACTTTAAAAGTCAAATAATATTTGTGTTCTGATAAAATGTCTCCACGCAAATCTAATTCCATTAGCTTCACTATTCAAACAACAATCGCTCTGTGAAAAATGAAAAAACACAACACTCCACACAAACACAGCCATATCCAAAAACATTATATCTGCCTAGCCTTTTCCCAACTATGTTGGGGTCGGCTTCCAGTCGAACCGGATGCAGCTGAATATCAGTATTTTACATGGAGCGACTGCCTATCAGACCTCCACAACCCAGTAACTGGGTACCTAATACGATACTCTTGGTAAGACTGGTTGTCAGACTTTCTGGCTTCTGACCAACAGTAACGACTGTCAAAGATCTACAAATGACAGCCGGGACCAACGGCTTTACGTGCTTTTCGAGGCACGGAGGAAACTCGCTATGGTAAATGGTCACCCATACACAGATCAACCTCGGCAAGCGTGGCCTAACCCGGAAGATCGGTCTATGCGGCTGTAATTATTTAGCCACGAGCTCCTCCACATCCAAAAACATTAAATAGCTCAAAATAATTTAATGCTAATATTGTTAAAATATGTAAACAAAATATATTCCAACATGTAAAATATTTGATACCCAGGTGAAGAGCCGGCACTGTTTTTCCTTAAGATAGGTCGCTTCGTCACCTAGCCTACTCGCCCACCGATTTGTTATTTAATAACATGTTGTCATCATTTAGAAACACGTTAACTTTGTACCGTACTACAAATACCTGCTTTTAGAAATAAATAAATGAATAAAATATGAAACAAATCATAAAAGAACTTAAACTTGTTGATCTTTAGCGATACTGAACACGAATAAAAAAAATCAATACCAAAAATTACATTTTTATTTTAATTATTTGTAAAGAAACAAATTCCCCTTGTGTGTCGCGCTTGTCACAAAAACGCGTGCAAATCCACAAAAAAATAGACAGAATTCGTCGAGGCGAACGCGCCGCTGCGCTGGTGACTTATTATTACGTATGAATTATAATTACAAAAAGAAGGTGATAATGCTAAAGAGTTATGTGTGTTTGTATGTCTGTGTGTGAAAGTGTGTAAGTCCCTACCCTTTATAAGGTCTTTATACCTTTTGCCCCTAGTGAAAAACGATATAAGTCTATAAACCCTTTATAAGAACTTTATACCTTTTGACCCTAGTGAAAAAGGGTATAAGTCCATAAACCCTTTATAAGAACTTTATACGTTTTGACCCTACTGAAAAAGGGTATAAGTCATTATACCCTTTATAAGGACTTTATACCTTTTGACCCTAGTGAAATAGGGTATAATTCATTATACCCTTTATAGGGACTTTTGGGACTAGGGAGGAGCTCGTGGCTAAATAATTACAGCCGCATAGACCGATCTTCCGGGTTAAGCCACGCTTGCCGAGGTTGGTCTGTGGATGGGTGACCATTTACCATAGCGAGTTTCCTCCG
Organism: Amphipyra tragopoginis; assembly: GCA_905220435.1. Classification (NCBI taxonomy): domain Eukaryota; kingdom Metazoa; phylum Arthropoda; class Insecta; order Lepidoptera; family Noctuidae; genus Amphipyra; species Amphipyra tragopoginis. The sequence continues at coordinate 6,572,488 of HG992017.1, forward strand.
TGCCTCGGAAAGCACGTAAAGCCGTTGGTCCCTGCTGTCATTTGTAGATCTTTGACAGTCGTTACTGTTGGTCAGAAGCCAGAAAGTCTGACAACCAGTCTTACCAAGAGTATCGTATTACCCAGTTACTGGGTTGTGGAGGTCTGATAGGCAGTCGCTCCATGTAAAATACTGATATTCAGCTGCATCGGGTTCGACTGGAAGCCGACCCCAACGTAGTTGGGAAAAGGCTAGGCAGATGATAGGGACTTTATACCTTTTGACCCTAGTGAAATAGGGTATAATTCATTATACCCTTCATAACTTTTGACCCTAGTGAAAAATGGTATAAGTCCTTACCCTTTTTCACTAGGGGCACAACTTTAACGTTTGATGTTGGGGAAAGACTACGCAGAACGATCAATGTTTGTACTAAGATATTTTGAAAACGGTCACATATGACGATTGGTTTCCTTTAAAATCTATAACTAATTAGTAAATAACTGTTATCGGATATACCTATGTTACGATTACGTCGTCGTATGCTTTCAAAACATTAACTGTGAACCGTGCGATAACTGCATCTGGTTGCTGTTAATTACAGTTAAAGTGCAGTTTTACCGTTATTACATTTTCAGTTTTAGCTTTAAAATTTGCCTGTATTTCTACTTTGGAACATAGGCGTTCTCTTTCCCTCACTGTAGTTGCATTAAACGATGGTTGAATTTGGGTCTTGCTCCAATAACACACGCATTAGTTAAGTTGGCAAGTTAACACGTTCAGTGCCGGGTGCCCTCCAGGAGAGCAACCTGTAGTCGCATTCGCCATGCCCGGTGCTCATCGTGGAGCTCCCGGCATCTGGCCTCATCGTGGAGGGCTCATTTTAAATGTAGGTTTTTCTTGGAAAATTCTCCGTCATGAAACAAGCAAACACCTATTTTACGACGTAGTAGCGTATTTTTCAAGGTTTTTAACCTAATGCCAGGAACCCGCCTCGAGGGTTCAATCTTAGCGCAAACGTAATGCCGAGGACCCTCCTGGAAGGTCCACTAGCAATATGTATGGCGGGATCGCGTATGAGCTCCATGAAAAGTGTGGTGGACTCGAATGTGTTAACCTGCCTATTAGGCTGTGGCGGCATCTATCTCGCCACATGCGAACTATCCTACATCGCGCAATCAAGATTTAACACGCAGATAGTATATATACAACCTCCCAACGTCAACCGTTGGGCAGTAGCCCGCCAGGCACAAAACTCCGCCTGGTTGGAGGATCCTCCCTTTGGTTGGAGGAACACCACACCAAGTTTCTCCACAAGGCTAATATAACATAATATCATGCCTGTACTCCCCGAAGAGTTAGGTAAAGGTGTATAGTACACCCTCATTTCGCCGTAATGTTTAAGTCCCATGTAATAGGGGGCGAGCCTATTGCCATCAACCGGGCACATATCTAGACTCAGGGCTGCTACTGAGAAATTCAATACGGAAAATCCTAATAAACCTTTTGCCCGACCTGGGGATCGAATCCACGACCTCACGCTTAGCAGTTACACTTGCGAACACTAGACCAATGAGGTAGTCAAAATTATAAGTTTTTTTTTTTATAAAAACTTTGCCCCACTCTAGGATTTCTCCTGTATCATGGGTACGTTTACAGACGCAAATCTTCACATGCAAAACGCCAGACCCAAAACAACTATCTGTAGGCCATACAAATTTTTGTTCCGTGCGGGAATCGAAACCACGACCCGTAGCGCAGAAGCCAATCGCTCAGCCACTGCACCAAACATGTATTAGGCTAATTAAGGAGAAAACCTCAAACAGACAAGCTAGGGTGGATTTACATTCAGTATTTCCTCAACTAAGTTCACTAATGAAAAAGTCCTATAACTTGTAGAGCGTTATTAAAATTAAGACGCTTGTTTACCAATAATGAAGCAAATATCCCATAGCTTTTCATGGTATACCCCCCCATACGTTAATCGCTATCATTGGGTATAGCGTAAGAGTCTATTATATGCACAGTTTCGCAATAAAAAATGCTATCACTGATAAGAAAAAACGATTCGTTCTTGGTTATTAGAACCGGGCATAAATCTATATCTATACTAATATTATAAAGAGGTAGAATTTGTTTGTTTGTTTGTATGTAGGTAATCTCCGAAACTAATCATCCGATTTCAAAAATTCTTTCACCAATTGGAAGCTACGTTATCCCTGAGTGCTATAGGCTATATTTTATAATCAATAAATTAGGGATCAATAACCGACATTCACGCGGACGAAGTCGCGGGCAAAAGCTAGTAGGCAAATAAACCCGTTCAATTCCAATTCAGTTCAAGTTAGAGATGGGTAGCTATTGTAATAACTAGCCAAATAGCGGCTATTCAAAAAATAGCCATGGCTATGATATCTGTCATCACGATAACTATTGGCTACTGGCTAGCTAGAATATCCGACAAGTTTACGGCACAGCAGTTTTTTTTTTTTCTATTTGACTGCTGTAGGTCGTCCTAGGGGACGGTTTCTACGTAACCGGGCAGTTATTGGCGTGACCTGAAGGGTCTCCAGCCAATGGGGGGGAAGTAAAATACTTAACCTAAGCTAATTACTTGTACTACACTAACATCATGACTACCTGCAACAACAGCACTAAGGGCGACCCCTAGTGGGACTCGGACCTCGGCTTAGGGCGTTGCTGGCGTGGACATAGGGGGGGGAGACAGCTTGATGAGGGCTGAATTATCGGTGTGACTGTCGGCACAGCAGGAAGCCACCACAGAGTATAAAACAACTACGTTTTGCTTACAGCCGCCCCGGTAGCTAGGCTTGCCAACCTTACTGTATGAATTTACCGGGACTTTGGCAATCAAAATGCGGGACGTGACAAAAAAAAGCGGGACCCAACTGTCAAAGTATAGGGAGGCGAAAAATATTTTACTTTGGCATACAAGCACAAGACTTACAACAAGTTACAACATAAAAAAAGTTGAAAAAATTAGGGAATATAATATGATGTTCATTCGAGGCGAGAGGAGCTCGTGGCTAAATAATTACAGCCGCATAGACCGATCTTCCGGGTTAAGCCACGCTTGCCGAGGTTGGTCTGTGGATGGGTGACCATTTACCATAGCGAGTTTCCTCCGTGCCTCGGAAAGCACGTAAAGCCGTTGGTCCCGGCTGTCATTTGTAGATCTTTGACAGTCGTTACTGTTGGTCAGAAGCCAGAAAGTCTGACAACCAGTCTTACCAAGAGTATCGTATTACCCAGTTACTGGGTTGTGGAGGTCTGATAGGCAGTCGCTCCATGTGAAATACTGATATTCAGCTGCATCCGGTTCGACTGGAAGCCGACCCCAACATAGTTGGGAAAAGGCTAGGCAGATGATGATTCGAGGCGAGACTCGCGGTTGCGATCTCCACTCTTCTAGTGAAACAAAATGTGCGTTCACTAAATTCCGACTTCTGGCCAAAGGTTTAGCCGTAGGTACGATAAAACGGGACAATTGGTGTCCCGCACACGTCTTTCGCGGGACGGTTGGCAAGCCTACCGGTAGTCGATAGCTGAGTAGCTGGCTAGCCGGAGTAGCCGACTAACTACATCCATATCTAGCCGAAAGTTTGTTTTTTAGTAATCTATACATATAAAAGGAGAAGCTGACTGACTGACTGATCTATCAACGCACAGCCTAAACCGATGGGGTTAGAAACTTGAAATTTTGACATTAGGTTCCCTTTATAATGTAATCAAGGAATAAGGAAGGATTTTTCGAAATTCAACCCCTAAGGGAGTTAAATAGGGGATGAATGTTTGTATGGAAAATCGTCACTTAACAGGTTCAAAATTTCACGCAAGCGAAGCTGCGGGCGAAAGCTAGTAATCCTTACGAATTACGACGGTAAGCAATTCTATAATTTTCTTCGACTCTCAGATTATATTAAAAAAAGAATGAACTAAAAAACGTTGTTACTTGTCTTGTTACGTAAATTGTATAAAATAATCGTGTATCCACGCCGTAAACTGCGGCGGCTATTGCGACACTAACTTTAAAAGTTCCCTAGCTCCGTTGTTATAAATTATGAAGAAACTTTCGAAGTTTCACAGTAAATAATAACAGGAAAACTTTTATGTTATGTAAGTAATTTGTTGATATTGTACCTTTTTTTACCTCGTAACTCAAAGCAAATAAGTCAATCTTTCGGTTTTGTAAAGAATTATCAGGCGTAGGGCAAAATTCATTTGCATTACACCATTTGACCTAGTTATAGAATTTTGGGAAGAAACATCAACTTTTTTTATGTGAATTTCTGCACAATAGCCTAGATTGCTCTCTTATAGTTCTATGCTAAATCGTAACTGTATTTAATCAAATTAAATTATTAAAGATATTAATTTTAGAAGTGTAACGATAAAGTTTATTTCCGGCGCCTCTTAAAGTTTATGGAAAATAAAAAAAAAGGATTTTGATATACAGAATAACTCTAGACACTAACGATGTCAGGGGTCATTGTACTCATCATTATGAACAACTTTTACTATGGGACCAAAGCAGAAATCGCGAAAAAAAAACAGCTGATTTTTTTTTCTCGATTTCAGGTTTGGTCCCATAGTTAAATTCTCAAAATGAAAAAAAATGCGTCATTTTCTGAAAGTTCCGTGTATCACTTTTAAATATTAATTATCACGGAATACAGAACCTTTCTAATAAACCGAAATATTATTTGGCCAAAATTTATAAAAAGGTGGCTCCTCATAACTTAGTTTTATTTCATTAATGTAAAACTAATTTCAATACACATTTAATTCATTTCAATAAACATTTAATGTTTACAATGCGCTTCGATTTTTGGTTAGACATAAAACAAAATAAAAATAAATACTTACACCCGTATGACGTAAGCGTCCCGCCAATAAATTCGGAAGACAATGATTCCGCAAAAGGCGGGATAGTCTCACAACTCGCATAATAAGTGACGTGAGTGACGTATGTTGCGTGTTGACGGAAAAATTGGTTACGTGACCTTACTTGAATTACTTGAAATGTAACTTATTTGTTTTATTACCTTTCTTCACGGTTGTTAACATTTCAGATGCTCTTGTAAGCGGTACTTATTTAGATTATTTTATTTGTGACGGTATTGCTCGATATTTTTTTAATTTACTCTACAATGTGATGGAATGTCGAAATAAATTTTGTTTCGAATATTTTAAATGTTACCCAAAAATTTAAATACCTAATTGTTTTATTACTATGACACTAGGAAGCGGTGAAGGGTGGGCGTTTTTGGGGATTGTTTAAAAATAACTAAGTAATTCTAGTCTATTTTGAATAAATTTAACGAGTTTTGAAGTTGAAGTAACATTAGTCGAAACAAAATCATAGGTATTTATAGCAATTATATTTACACCAAAATTAAAAGAATGGCTTTTATCAAACGGTTCCTATAGCACCTATTAAAGCCTTTATGGATTATAAAAGAACCCTGGTACCTTACGTTTGCACGCCTGCAGGCTTGCAAGCTGAATACATTAACTCAAAACTTGATTATAAGATTTACGATCTTAAGATCATTGCTTAAGTAACGGGGTTAGAACGTGGACAAGACGGAGACGGGACCTCCGTCCCGTCTCCGCCTTGTCCACGTGTTATAAAAATTCGGACAGGTGTACGAGTATAATGCATTCGCACCGCTACATTGATGCAAAACTAACTTTTTTTCGTCATACATTTTCATTTCTTGATCAATACGACATCCGTATTACTACTAAATATCCCGAGCAACTTAGCATAACCAGCGGAAACACGGATGAGACGTGGCACGCGCGGGGCGGGCACGGTAAACATCGTCGTCAACGTTGTTTTTTCCGTCCCGTCCGTACGCCCGTGACGTGAGCACTTTTGAATGCATTTTATTATGAAACGATGTTTCAAAAAAATTACATCCCGTTCCGTCCGGCTTGAAACACGTTACGTATGCAGCGAGCGACCTCAAAGTCTCATTCATTTTGAGTCATTTTTGTTTTGTGAGTAAATTATTGATACTGATTCTGATACATTATTTAACACAATGCAAAAGAGTATTTAATTATTTGACACGTAGTATCGCGTCCAGTAAATAAATAAAAAATGCACTGGTTTCGTTTTAAAGCGTTAAACTATTGAATGGATGAATAGGGGTTGAAAGCAGTGTTGCATGAGAGCCCAGGATCAAATCATGCGCCCAAAAAAAACATGCTCAATAAAAAAGCATTCAATTAGGAAAGTTAATAATTATAAGACAGTAAAGACTTTATCAGACATAATTCGTTTCCATTTACATCAACATTATAGTTTAACCTGTGATCTGCTGCGGATTTTTTGCAGTCACTTATATTGTATTGAGCGGCCTAACTTGCACCTCCCTATGGCCCCTCTAGTGCTCTGCTTGTTGCACTTATGATTTCCATACTTGCACAACTTGCTTGCAAATAGGGAATTTGACTGAAAAAATCTAATTAGTCCGTTAGTTAGATTATCAAAAAATATTTGACCCGTATTTTTTCTTTTGTTACGTAAACCAAAATTGACGAAGATACGACACTTTTAAAATTGCAAAAAGCAAGTACAATTTTTACTTGCTTCTGACGTCAAGAGTCCCCACTCTCGAGTTTTGATGCGTTTTATCTTACCAAATATTCTTAGATTTAACAAAAGAAAAAATACATGTCCATTACTTTTCAAAACTAACTGGCGGACTAGTTAGATTTGCAATTTATTGATGCTGTCAAATACCTATTGACACTGTTGTCTTCCAAACACTTTAATTGTATATCATTTATCACTCTTCTTGTCACTCCCTTTATTGTTTTGCAAACACGAAATATCCTTCTATAAATAAATGCAACTTGGTATGACCTCGAGTAAACAGTTAATGCGATATTGTTTGCGTTATGCCTAGGGTTTCTGTTTTCTCGACATATTTTTTTTCTCGGGTTTCGAGAATTCTCGAGCCCGATTTCTCGGGTTTCTCGGGTCTTTCGAGAAATTTTTAAAAACCTTAAAATATCAACTTAGGCCCGGTTTCTGGGATACTCTTGAACGTAGTTTATCTGTTCGATAGCGCTATTGGTTCGATAAACTAACTCACTGCGTTTCTGGACACCCCAGTCAGAAGATAATCCTAGTTCAAACTTCAGATAACTTATTTCTCCGGTTTCTGAGGTACTCCTAACCGTAGTTTATCTATTCTACCGCTATAGGTTCGATAAACTGACACATTGCGTTTCTGGACACCCCAGTCAGAAGATGGTCTTAATTCAAACTTCAGTTAACTTGACTGACCAATTTGCGGCGTTTATCGGTTCCAGAAGTTTATTTGTCGTTTTATATCAAGAGTTTTTGAAGTTTTATTATTAGTATTTTATTTTGGATAGTGAGTTTTGGATTCCCAGTGAAATGGACTCGAGTAGTTCATCTGAGTCTGATTTGGAAGTGCTGGAGACTATTTCAAATATATCAGTACCAATAAAAAGGCATCGAAGAAATTCATCCGAAATGTTCACGTATGAAGAGTTTAACATGAGATAATATCACTTTAAGAAAGGCACTAATGATATAGATTTGTGAAATAACCAATCCTGCCCTAGAACCCAACCACAAATTGGTACGTTAGCCTAGAAATATTTTTCTTTCAGATATAGGTACATATAAATAAACTTTACTGCCCAATATTATAAATTACAATAAAAATTTAAAATATTTTGGTTTAATAGTTTTATTGTGTTGTTGCTATAATGAAAAATAACAAAGAGAAAATATTGTGATTTAAATTTTATACGTATTTTATGTAGGTATGTAAGTAATGGTTCGTTTTAAAATCATTGCAGATTGCAGGGGAGATTATTCATTTAAACGTGGGGCCTACCTGCCAAAAGTTGTAAAGTTTAAGGCGAAAAAAATATATTTAACTGCTTTAAAAAGAGACTCCATCTAGTGGTCAATTTACGAACTTACTTATTGTTTGGATAATAGTTATCAAGTCGTCGACTTTGTATTCAGAAACCCAATAATATATGAATGGAATTTATCTTACAGTTAATTTTTATTTGACGTTTTATATCACATTATAAATTATAATAAGAGTACTTGGAGTTGTAGGTATATTAGGTGTCTGTGTCGCTAGGCTCGCTTAATCGCGCCTCGTAAAGAGGATCAGAAGCTAGATTACGTAACGTTTAAGCCAATTTTACAGCAATAAAAGAAAATCTTTGATTTCTCGAGTTCTCGAGTTCTCGAAGTGTTTTTTCTCGTCTCGAAGTTGGCATGATTTCTCGACATTTCTCGACTCGAGAATTCTCGAGCAGAAACCCTAGTTATGCCATTATTTCACTGTGGAATTGTTCAATAATGTCACTTCTTATTGTATTTTTTGTGAGCGTTGTAGTTTTTGCTCGTAAGTGTCGGAGTGTGAGAGTGCTTTGGGGTGAGTTTCAGTAGTGACTATTTTGTACAGTTAGGTATTTGTTGAAGTGTTTTTTTAAAAGCATTCATTGCTGAATTATCATATAGCCTAATGTATAAGTTAATTAAAGGGTTATAAGTTATTTAGGGTGATGTTTATAATTTATTCTCAGGTTAATCCACCGTTGACTTCACTACTACTACTGTTTTGGGTAAACGGTTGTTTAACCAAATAATTAATTTTGGTGAACCAACCTCTAAGGCTCGTCACACCCAAAACATTTTGTAAACAGTAGGTACTAAAAACCAATAAACTCATGCATATGTGATTCTATTAAGCGTGAATTACACAGAAAAGGCATAAAGCATAAGGCGCGGCGCAGGCACATCGCTTTCATACGTTTTGTCGTGCCGCTTGAAATATTTTCGCAAAAAATGTATGAAAGCGACGCGCCTGCGCCGTATCTGCACCTTATGCCTTTTCTGTGTAATTCACGCTTTATATGTCCAAACAAAGAAGCTTAGTTGACGTTCTCTGCATAGAGAGGTGAGTCGTTTTTTGATGTGGAGCTCTTGTAAAATCGATTCGTTTGTCCTCATGGCTGTCCATGGTATCTTTAGCATTCGTCTCCAACACCACATTTCAAAAGCGCTTATTTTGCTTATGTCTCGACTTTTGAGGCACTACGTTTCAGCGGTTTCAGAGTAAACAGTTACTAATCTATATTACATGTAATAAAATCGTAACGAAGCAAAAACTGTACATTGAATATTTTTGGACAAAAATGATTGCTGCGTGTATTAAAAACGATGTAGATGCCAAAAATACAGTTTTTAGAATTTCTGTCTGTTTGTCTGTTTATATGTCGGAGCTTCACGCCAATACTACTGAAAAGATTTAGTTCTTTGGCAAAGATGTCCGTTAAAGAGAGGGGCGGGTTATAGAGTACAAATTATCACGCTATTGAGAGTGGGTGATGAACTTATTGGAAATAAATGTGATTAGATTTAAAAGATTACAAATACATTGTTTAGTTGCTGCGACACAGTGTTGTTTTCCGACTTCCACGCGGACGAAGTCGTGGGCACAGCTAGTCATAAATATGAAATGACTCACGAAAGTACACAAAAACCCCTGATTCAGAACGATTCGATAATTCAATTGTGTATTTTTCGCTCGTTACGAGAACAGTAGACGAGACGAGATAACAAAATACATCGATCGACAACTGTTTATCAAAAAGGTTCTGAATTGGATCCGCCGCAGCGGGCATTGAAAATTAAAACATTTTGATTTATAGCAAGCGATATTGAAATCACACGATTAAATCGTAACTAATCTACGATAAAAAACAACTTAATTATGATAAACATAATTAAATTGATTGCAGAACACAGAGGTTCCCGTGATAATTAAGTGTAATGTTTTTTATTATCATCTATTGATTGATATCGTTGCAGAAAAAAACTAGAGGAAGTACAATACAATTCAAATGCCGCATCCAAATCGCATATAAATAGCGTTTTATTGACAATAAATATTTCTAAAAACTACAAACATAAAAGAGTATGGGCATCAAGATTTTTTTCTGACACCAGAGCGGTGCCACTAAGAACCGAGGTAAAGGAATGACAAAACTATCAAATTCCTTACGATATTTACCATCATAGTAATGACAAAAAAAAGAGATTGGCAACACTCATTGAATCAAGTCAAAACAAAACTGTCTCGTGATCTGAAACATAATTTATCCTATAATAACAATTATAATAGTGAAATTTCAAATTAAATCACAATAAAAACTTTTGGGAAAGAACATAAATTAAGAAACATACCTACATTAACCACCAGAATTAGAAAAAAGAAAATATGTTGACTTGAATGTAGTCTTGTTCTAAGCTTTTTAGTTGTTTTTTTTCCGTATTCGGGTTTGTTTTTTTCGCAAACAGAATTACCCATGACAGCTGCTTAGCTGCCAAAAACCCAACAAACAAATGACAAAATCGAAAAAATGTTGACGGTTGACAATATTATTTATTATTATTATTATTCATTTATTTATAAGTAACAAAGACTCATTTCTTTTTAAAAAAAAATATTATATAATATATATAAGCAATAAAAAAAAAGTTTCGGACTAAGTCGAAATATCGGTTCTGTAATTTTCACATCAATATAAAGTAGCGTTGCCTAGCGGATTTTCAACCTCAAATTGACCTCACTGCAGTACTTAATAACAAAAAAGACCTTCTTGGACCTATGGAATTTTCCAGTTATCTTTATAGATTTGGCACTTTTGATCCAAAATATTTTTAATACCTACCTAATATTAAATCGTTATTTTAAAATGTTCACCCCTTGCAGTGAACTACTTAGTCTAGATATGGGTTTATCGAATTTCGTCCCAATTACAAAAATACCGATAAAATAATCTCAAACGTTTTGTGTAAATAGTGTTGTAAAACAAATAACAAATAGAGCAAATTTATTATAATCGATTTAGCGGCGAAGTGTTTTTATATTAAATTGAATTGGTTTTGATTTCCTATATTCGAATAAAAGCGGTTAATTCGATTAAATCGGTTTTGCCTATCAATAATAAATTTAAAAAAAAAACAAGTTATACAAATAATAAATCGGTAAGTAATAATATGCCATAAGTTCTTAAAAGTATTTTTCCAAAATAATTACGAGTTCCAAATTCACTGGAGTGCTTTTCAAAAATGGTATTTAGTAAATTGTGTCAGTTTATTGCCATCGTAAAATCTAAAATAATAAAAAAGTAATAATCTATTATCATACAAACTTGTTTTAATGGAATTTTACTTAGTGACTAGAATATTTGGCAATGAACTTTACTTTTTCTTATTTTTATTTTATTTTTGTATGTTTTACAATCTTGTCGAATTTAGGCTAAAATTACGTCATTGTTCTAAGTATATTATAATTTATGATGTAGACATGTTTTATTGAATAAAATGTTAGACTATAAATTGTTTCTAAGAAATCTAAATGCCCCGCTATTTAATACTCCACAAAAAATTTGGTATATATTTTTCTAACCTATGATGAGGATAAAATAATTATAAATATGTATATCAGCCATATTACAACGTACCGCGAGCCAGTCAGGAATCGATATCTTAAAACCGTTAGCCGTTTGTTTATACCGGGATTTATCGATACCCGCCTGATTAGCCTTGTAATTAATTGCGAATTGAAACTAAACGATGATCATCAGATACCTAATCATACTCTATGATTTATGACCTATATTAGAATCTTGATTAAATAGGTGTACTTGAAATATTTTCGATATATATACCTGTTATAGTTTAGGTTAGTTTTAGTATATACTAAACCTGAAACTAGTTTGTTCAGAATCACTACGAGAATCGATTGACATATTTATACACAACTTTTTTTTTCATTTCAACTTTTTTTCAATAGTACCCATGACAGTTGACGGGAATAGACACCTTGAGGCTTGAGACGGTCCTCTTGGTCAGTTTCTGTGTATTAGACAACCCCTGCATAGCACATCTCAGGCACCGCATTTCACACTTTTTTAGGGAACTTATCGCGACATAAACTAAGGTGTTACTTGGAGATTTACTAAAAAAAACACATATTCAGGCAGTTCTGATGAAAATCTTGTTGGGGTGTCTCTGTTTTCGTATAAAGTAAAAATAAGGTTGTATACCACTATTAGATTTCGTGCAAAAAAAAACAATTTTTGACAAAATATCGATGACGGTTACTTCGAAAAGATTTCCAAATTATTTTTATCGACAGGCGATAATGACAAGTAATACTTGTTGGTACTTGTTGGTACTAATGATAGTGCGCTTTGGTGCTTACGTAAATAAGTAGCTGATAATATGTATTTATGCGTACCGCTAATTATTGGCAATGACAGTGAACTAGAAGGAAACATCACGTTCATGGTAAAATGTGTAACTTATGATTATGTACGTATTTTGTGCATAGCGATAAGTATTGTCATGTGTGTGTTGAGCACCGAATAATAAATAGTACTACACGGAAACCTTACTTCCTAATGTTAGGCGAGAGAGATAAACATCGTAAGAGAGAATTTAAAAAACAAAAAATTTCGCTTTTGATCCTAGTCGAACCTGGAGGCCTACTCCCAAAGTCCGTCAACGAAGTTAGTCGCCCGTCCGAAAGTAGCCCGAAACGTAGAAGTGAACAAAACAAGTGTCAAGTTCAACCTTTCGGACGGGCAAAAACACCTAGCCGTGTAGCGACGTAGGCCTGTCTTGAAATATCAACGGAAAACTGATTCAAAATAGCTGTCGTTATTATTAATTGTTTGTGCAGCAATATAAGTTAATTTCGGGCGATTGTGTACTAAAAGACCCAACTGTTGTTCAAGTAAAAGTCGATAATGTTACGTAAGGTAACGAAATGGGAAGTTTTTTTGGTTCGTTACTTTATTCACTAAAGTGACAATTAGTCTAAGCGTACGTCTACATGAGCGGTGGCATCGTCCGACATCTAAGGCGTTGCCCAACTGTATGGTTTGTACAATTATGACTGAACTATTGCCTCCGTATACGGTTAGTGTCCAAACACACTATACGGAAGATACGCGACCGAAGTTCCGCGGCTGATTTTATGTTCCGACGTATTCGGCTGATATGACACACCATAAGTGCCGAACTTACGCGGCAGAAATTCAATTGCCCAAACTTGTGGTCGGACACGCGGGGCGCGAGCATGCCTGCCTCCCGCTGCTACCCGCCCCGGATCTTCGTCGGCAATCTAACCGAACTTCGGTTGAGTATAATGTGTGCTCTACAGAAAACGTTGCCGCCGAATTGTCGCTGAACTTACGCCCGACCGAAGTTCGGCTGTACGCTATAACGCGACGTAATTTCGGCATAATGTGTCGTCAGTAATTCAAATAGCATTACAGGCGTAATCATGCCGAACTTCGGTCGCGTATCTTCGGCATAGTGGCTTATTAATGACTTACACCACACGTGCTAATTACAAAAGTCCCGCGCCGCTACACGTGTTGCTACTGTCGCTAGTGATAGTCCGGTGACACCGCGCGACGTCGCCAAATGGACTTAGCATATTATCAGGTTGCACTGTGATAAAAAAGTACCTAAATTAACACTACGGCTAAGTTTTAGGTATCGATAGATTTGCGATTATTTTTTAGCAATCAAGAAAGGGAAATATTATCATATCGATTTAATTTTTTAGATTTGAGATTGTAGACTATTAATATGCAGTATTTTAAAATGATAGGTAAAGGCGGATGGCCAATCACCAGACATGAAAGAGTTTGCACAAAAGGCTGGAAAGAATAGCGGGAAAGAAAGAAGGCCTGATGATATGAGCTAAGTCAATACATAAACGCTGCTATCATTTTCTTTAATCTTTTTTGCCTCTCATGCAATGCTTAAGCAATGCAGCATTAAATTTCAAAATGACCTTTTTTATGTTTCTCCTGCTCCTTTGCAGGCGCTTATGAAAAGTGGAGTTTAGGTGCACGATTTGAATTTGTTGTTTCCTATGGAGAAGAGCCAGCAAGAAATACCATGGTTACTCTTTTAAAATCAATATCTTAACAACTTCAGTAAATACAGTATTATGATTTAGGATAGTAGGTAATGAAAGAACAATATAGTATTGAGCACAGATTAGTAAGAAATGTTGTACCAAGTCTTGAGTAAAGGAACAAATAAATAAAAACAAAATCCCAAATAAAATTCCAAATTAACTCAATAAATAGTGCCAAAAAACATAATAAGGCCCTGTTTGTCAGAACATGTAACTTAATTTCTCAAATATTTATCCGACGTCGGTAAGTAAAAAGTTTTATCACAAAATAAATGCATTCAAATCGTCAATCACTTATTAAATTCAGATATCAATTGAACAACGAACAACTTTCGATAATAATGAAATTTCATTACCCTGTATTTCATATTACAAAATACGTGAGATTGACAAATCGGTGCGGTCGGACAATAATATTTAATGACGGTTTATTGCAACTAAATTCAAGTGTTCTGCAATCTTCAATTCGATCTTTTGTATTGGATTGCATGGTCTTAGAATCATCTCGAAGCCAATTCAAAAGATCTATTCAAGACTGTCTCGTTAAGTGCTAAAATTGCGGTTACACTTGCAGATTTAATCTTGCGCAATATTCTGACGTCCTATGTCTAAAAGACCGTAGAGTGACCTTTTGTAAAATTAGAGTTTTATAAACTACGTAAAAGCGCAACATTTTCACTATCGACCAGTCTGTCATTTGTCAATTACGAGGTCCAGAGACTTTTACTGAGTCATTACCATATAATACCATACCATATTGTAGATGGTCAAATTTCAGTACAAAAAAAGCATGACAATAAAAACAAAAACTTTAATTTTAAAAACTGTACTAGTCCTGTAACTCATTAAAAGTTATACAATGAGCTTATAGTAGCTCAATTATTTGGGGTAATCAAAAACATCTGTATGTCTTCAGAATTTCTAGGGACAACACTTTCGACGTTTTTGCTCATAACTCAAAATTAGATTTAGTCACATAACGGCCCTTTAGACATAGGACGGCAGTGTTGGTTGTTGGTGTCAGTTCTCTAGTTCACCAACTATACTAAAATTAGAGAATTGCTGTCCTTTATTAATAGACAGTGCGAAAAAAGGATGCTGATAGATAAGAACTAAGTTAGAGATGTCAAACTGGTTTGTGCCAAAGTTCAAGGCTTAAGCCGTGTTTTAGTCTACACATTCTGACATGTTGTCTAGTGATCAGAAGCGGACTAGCAGTCTTGGCCGCCCTAGGCCCTGTAGTACCATCCGCTCTAAGTCGTATAGTACGAGCCGCCCCTTTCACAACTCCATTGCTGAGCTAAGATTTTTTTCCGCGCTTGGCCGCCCCCACTTATTTGGCCGTCCTAGGCCCGGGCCTAGTCGGCCTTATGGGTAATCCGCGTCTGCTAGTGGTCCTACACGACGGTTACCGCCGCTACTGCTGCTTGCCCTGCTCTGGTTTGTGCAAGTCGACTCTTCTACTCAGCCACTAGGATCTGGTGGGACTAGCTCCGCTCAGGTGCCTTTTCGCACTGACTATATCTCAGCGTGAGGGTCCTCGCCTCCAGATCCCAGGGCATCGATCTGGCATTGTATTCTCTACTTGAAACAACTACGTATATCGTAATATTTTTTAAATTTCGCGTGAGGTTTAGAAATCTAACATTCGATATCATCATGCAGTAAATGACATAATCTGCATACATGTTCTAGTACTGGCAGCGTCACATATTAAGTAGCAATCAAGATAATCAAATATCTAGAAACACCTAAAGTGATCACTAATATTCACTCACCTAAAGTCGTCTAATTATTCAGACCATCCATCTTATCCAAATATCCGATATTTTATTAAGACAAAAAGGGTCAAATGTAGTACTTTAAATTTCATGACCGAGTAAGCATTTTAATTTTATATCTCAACGTTTACAAAAGTCATATTAATAACGGTTTGAATGAACTCATTTATTTGACGTTGTTGTGTTGTGTGGAACTGTGGATGGTCTGAATAAATAGACGAATTTGGTTGAGTGAATATTAGTGATCATTTTGGATGTTTCTAATTATTTGGTCATATTGACTATGACTTACATTTAGGTAGCGTTAATATTATTCTCCAAAAAATATGTTTGCCCAATCACATAATTATTTAAACTTTTTTCAAGTAACATTGCAAATTCACGGCGTGCAGTTTGTTTTGTTTTTATTACACTAACCATTTTAGGCATTCAGTACCGGTACCGGATCGGGCATTGACCGTAACAACCGGTATAATGTAATTTATTTTGCATTTAAGGTTCCGTATATACATTTAGCTTTATTTTTATTTAAATGTTTGGTTTACATAGTAATGCGTGAATAATGGAAAACTTGATACGAGGTTTTTTGTTGTTGTTGGGGGTAGGTGAAGCTGCGCTTGCCCCGGTCTGTCCATGGATGGGTGACCGTTCGTTACACGACGAGCTCCCTCCGTGTCTCAGTGAGCACGCTAAACAGTCGGTCCCGGGTTTCAAACGAATACCTATGATAGTATACGGGTAGTCTAAAGCCCGAAAGTCTGACAACCGGTCTATGCTTAGGATATCGGCATTGCCCAGTAACTGGGTTGCGGAGGTCTGAGTGCAGTCGCTTCGTGTAAAATACTGGTATTTAGACGCTATAGTTAGACTGGAAGCTGACCCCAACTTAGTTAGGAAAAGGCTAGGCAGAATGAACGTTCTGAGTGTTACTGTGGACTAATCCAGGTATTTTTTGTTGCAGGAAACGTGCAGGTTTCTATAACTTGTACAAAATGTTTGGTTTTGTTCTTGTTATGAAACAATTACACAGTTTTTGTAAACGAAAACTGTATTATTAAAGAAACACGCATGTTTCCTGCACGTTTCCTGCTTCAAAAATACCGTCTTGTCAGTTTTTATAAACCGGTTTCTAGATGCTTTATCGGTAACTGTAAAACAATTTCAATAATAACATGTAATTAAATAAATATGTCTGAATTGTGATCTGTTTGCGGATGAGGGGAAGAATATACTGTTAGAAGCATTGTGAGGGATTTATTAAAGAGGTGTCTCCAATTGCAACGAATTTTTTTCGTTCCATTTTGTTGTATGTAGGTAGGTATATATCTTCTTCTATTCCTTTTCTTCTTCTTAAAACGGTCCTAAACCATTTTAAATAAAAATAAAAAATATGCAAATAAAAAAATTAATGTAATAGATAATCGTAATAATTATCAACCTGTAAAGGAAAATTAAGGAAACTAGACTTCGACTAAATGCACGAAGGAAACTTCGTGACTAAATCGGATTAAATCTTTATTTATATTCCATTTTTTCCATTTTTTTATCCATCAACTAGGTAACCGCCCCTACTTCGCACGTGTACGTTTTATAGCT
Organism: Amphipyra tragopoginis; assembly: GCA_905220435.1. NCBI lineage: Eukaryota > Metazoa > Arthropoda > Insecta > Lepidoptera > Noctuidae > Amphipyra > Amphipyra tragopoginis. Next base: position 6,589,883 of record HG992017.1, read on the forward strand.
TAAAACCTTCCTCTTGAATCACTCTACCTATTAAAAAAAACCACATCAAAATCCGTTGCGTAGTTTTAAAGATCTAAGCATACATAGGGACAGACAGCGGGAAGCGACTTTGTTTTATACTATGTAGTGATGCTGCTGTCTTTCTCTTACAATATAACATAATAGGTCCAATACTGTTCCACTGCTAGGTACGGACCTCTTCTCAGAATGAGAGAATTAGGCCTTAATCCACCACTCTGGCCTGGTGTGTGTTATCGGGCAATACAAACCATCGAGAACTTGTTCGATCCCTTTCATGTGTGCAGCTTTCCTCACGATGTTTTCCTCCACCGTTACCGCAAGTGGTACATAATACTACGGAACCCTACTAGCAGAAGATCCAATTCACATGCAGGATGTTCCGCATTGTGAAACATAAGGAAGTGTCATAAAAGGAAAGAGCACTTCCCATGTCATGTCAACGTTTATTGTTTGTCAGTTCAACCATAATTAAAAAACAGAAGCCCACTCATTACAACGGCTGGTAGAAAATCGATGGATCGAAATAGTCACTAAGGTCAAAAGTCTGTACCGGAACGAGTCCCAGACTCTTTAGTAATACTTTTTATACGATAATTTTTGTAATGATCATTTTATTCCGGTCATTTTTGTTGTGGACGTTACCTTGCTATCATGTATCTATACGTATAATAAAATCGTAACGATTCTAAAAGTGTACATTAAATATTTTTGTAAAAAGTAAATACAACGCTTCCTAGGAATGATACTGATGCCAAAAATTACACTTGTTTTATTTAAAAATGACACTTATGTTTTAATTCTTATTTTTATTTATTATTTTTGTCAGTTTTTTCGTTTGTATATTTAAGCTTCACGAAAGTACTGCTGGACAGATTCACTTGAAAGGCAGCCACATCCATTAAAGAGCGGATCAGGTTATAGCCAGTGAAAGAGCAGTAACCTTATGTTCTTCGAAGCAAAGCCGCGGGTACAACTGATAAAACTTCTATACTTATATCTTTTCTGTGATTCTATCGTTTATTTCATTACCCACATGTTTTAAAGTGAGTAAAAAATATAAACAACTTTGAGTTGCGCAGTTACTATACGTCGTTTTAAGTATAGATAGGGTAGAATAGGGTGTTTGTTTTTATGTTTTTTTTGTCTACAAACGAAATAAAACAAAAGAATTTCCTTGATACCGAATATTCAATTTCGAAATATCAAAACGCTATTTGCAGTCAACCGACAAAAACTTTTATTCGCAAAACGGATAAGCTTTTTTGTTCAAACAAATCAGGTCACATCAATCTTTTAAATAAAACCGAGCCTAATTTTCGGATAAACGACAGAAAAACGAACAGAAATCTGTCGCAGTTGTGTCGCAACTCCGCGGTTGGTTGCTCATTGCGACAATTGCTTTCACAATAAAATGCCAGTCTTTGAATTTAAGGGCCGATATTAATATTTAAAGTACACTATCAAAGAAATAGGCGAAGCATTGATTAGATATGCTCATGTAATATGCAATGGGTTGTGCAATTGTGCACAGCGTGCAGGTTTAATTTAAAACTTATTTATTTTTTGTTGACCTTTGAAACGTGATTGTGTCGAAAATCGCGTTTCTTTTGAAGAAATTTCTGGAAAAAACTATGTAAGTAAGTACATTGATCTGTAATAGGTAATGATTTACTGCAATGCCCAAAAGGGCTCGCGGATATTTTTGTGTCATAACTAAACTTGCGAGTAGGCTAATATGGAATGAGCTTTTGTATCGAAAAAATCCCGCGGATCCGGGACAATTATTTTAATTTGTGTTTTTTTGGTTTATTTAACACACACCACTCCTCTTCTTACACTCTACATACACACATATTTGAATCGGGGGTTAAACATAAATTTTAAATAACTATGCAATCCAAAAATCCCGGTTTTTTTTTAATAAATCATTTTAAGAAGTCGCTTCCTTACTATACACTCGACTAGTTATGCATTCCCAGTGTTCCTGGAAAGACAGTTTTTTTTTTTACAAAAAAATATATTTTAAGAAGCCGCTTCCATACTTTCGTAGCTAAAAATTAACTTTAAGTAAATATGCATCCGAATATCCGATCCCTAGTTATAACTTCCGTAAGACATGAATTCGACTCGCGACCTCGCCGCTTGTTCAGCTGGTGATTAAGGGCTCCGTTTGGGCCCGAAAGAAAGAAAGAAAAGAAAGAAAGAAAAAGTATTTACTTTTTCGCCCCAAATGGACGCACACGCTTAAAATTAGAAGTACAAAATTACGAATTAAGAACTTATAACTCTAAAATCTAACAAAAACAAGTAATAACCTGGTAACGCGGATACAAAAAAATATAAAAAAACGACTATATGTGAAACATATTAAACGAAACTAGTCGAGCAATCCCTAAAACTGCATGTGAGTAGGCTCGTGGCTAGTTAATAACCGCAACGAACATAGGAATTACGAGGTTAAACAACGCTTGCCACGTCAGCCTGTGAATGGGTGACACCAAGACCCCTCCGTGCCTCAAAGAGCATGGTAAGCCGTCGCTCCCGGATGTCATACGAATACCTATGGCAGTCGTTGCGGCTAGTCACAAACCCAAAATTCTGACAACCGATCTAACCTTAAGATATCGGCATTGCCCAATAACTTGGTTCATCATCATCATTCAGCCGAAAAACCTCCACTGCTGGACATAAAACCCCCAAAAGTTGTTTTGCGATTGCACTAGGGTTGTTAAAGTACTCAGAGAACGCTGCTGCCCATCCTCTAGCGCAGTCTTTCTCAAAGTGGGCGATAACACCCCCTTGTGGGCGCTAGAGGCCTACAGGGGGGCGGTAAAGGGCGGTAATAGTAACGATTGCGATTGTGATTAATAAGATGTGGTAAAATAAGAACAAAATAGAGCGCTAATAGCGCTAGAAAATAATTGATTCTCAAAAGGGGCGGTAGACGAAATAAGTTTGAGAACCTCTGCTCTAGAGAATCCCTTAGTCGCCTTTTACGACACCCACGGGAAGTGCTATTCTTTAAGTCCGGCACTACACGAGAATAACTGGGTTGTGGAGGTCTGATGGCAGTTGCTCCGTGTAAAATACTGGTATTCAGTCGCATCTGGTTAGACTAGCAGTTGACCCCAAGATGGTTGGGAAAGGGCTAAACAGAACAGAACAGAAGTTCTATAAAAAACAGTTATTGGTATGGTCTACACCCGTGCGCTTTCATGTTCATCTTGCGCTTTCGTCTGACGCATGCGTGAAGTTTTTTTTTTTTTTTATTTATTTTGTTTATGATAATAATACAATGGTGTTACTTAATTACTAACTCGCCAAACTGTTACGTTTGATGGCGAGAGGCGCTCTTTGACATAACAATGAACCAATAATTACATGAATGGGATACAATAACTAACCTTCTACTTACTTACATGGTTTAATTAAATTTAATTTACTACAATTCACAATTCTGTATTATGTTTTTCAATTTTGTTTTAAGTGATCCTTTACTAATTTTAATATTTTCTCTTAGTAAGTCTATTTTATTAAACACTTTGGGTACCAGATACGTACATGTTCTTTTCCCGTAGTAATTACATATCTTTGGTTGAACCAGCTTGTTCTCTCTGACCCTACGTGTGTTGAACTTATTTTTAACATTAACCTTAAATTCATTATTATAATAATATTGTAGACCTATTAAATACTCAATCTTTTTATCTATTGGTAAAATTTTACAAATGGGAAATAATTTATCATACTCTTTGTTACATTTCTCTTTAACATTTTTACTAACTAGGAACTTTAACAGTCTTATGGGATTAAGTAGGCCGATGCAAACATAACTTAGCAAAATGGGGGATCATAGATCCCTTCGACACACAGTGCGAGTGCGGTGCTCCTGACCAGACGATGGCCCATTTGCTTCAGTGCCCAAAGTGTCCCTACACTTGCACTTTGGAGGACATGAAAAATGCCACTGATGCCGCGATAAATGTGGCTACATATTGGGCCAAAGTACTGTAAAAAAAAAGGATTATTACCATCGATTCGAAAAGAAGAAGAAGAACAGTCTTATTTGTATGTCTTTAATATCTCTTAAATACGTAATAAAGGTTCGCCCGTATACAAGGAGTCCATAACTTAATAGCGAGTCGGCAAGTGCGAAATAAACTATTCTTAACGTCTTTTTGTTCTACTATAGCGCATGCAATAGCGCATGCCCTAATACTAGTTCGAGTCTTATGGTAATCAATATTGCATGCGCTTGACGCAAGAGGAGTTGAAAGCGCAAGATGAATGACATACCATATTTCGTGTGGCACTAAAAACTGCTTTGTCAACAGCAAATATCAACACCGTTTGAAATCGCAGATAACTGTAAATATTGCGTTTTAAAACGATAACGTAACCGCAATCGAGTAACTCGACTTTACAATCATTACGAATACACAAATAATATGCGTGTAAAACATAACAGTAATCTGCTTTTGCGGAATAAGTAATATATCTATAAAAGTATTATCTATATATTCATACACGGTGTAAACGAATTCATGTAATTCCTTCAAACCGCGTAATCTAATGGTGGCACAGATGAACCCAAAATGTTTTTTTTTTAACAAAAGAAGAAAAATTTCAAAAAAATACCTGTTATGTATTTCTGAGTCATTTTAGAGGCTCGAGTTAACTGGGGCCTAATTCTCCTAAAATAAATCTTGAAAATTCACAACCGAACCAAAGCCGAACCGTTCATTCGGACAGTTCTCAATTTCAAAAGCTGTCTTATTGTTTGACACAAAAAACAAAATCAATCATTTTGAAAATTTTCGAAAACAAAAACTGGCTGACGGTTGTGGTTCGATTGCGTTTGGCAACAATTTATTTTAGGAGAATTAGGCCCCTGGCTGCAAAGATCGATATCGCACTAGTCGTGCCCGCCAGCTTTATCGCTGTGCTTTTATTAATTCATGCGAGGCATCGAAATTGTGATTAAAATAAAAAAGCAAAAAAATGTTTGCTTTTTTCAAAAATCTGGCAGCCACATCCGTTATAGAGCGTCTCTGGCTAAAGTGGAGTACGTACACCAAAAGGTCAAGTCCTTGGTCAGTGTGTAGCTGCTGGAATCGCGCCGTAACGCCAACTTCAAGGCGTTCGTGGTGCGAGTACCAAAGTGTCTTCTGCACCTCACCTCGTCATGGAAGAGAACTTTTGGCCGGAGGGAGTAGTGTTCCGTCGCTTCCGCGGACAAGTGCCACACGATCGCACAATGACATGCTTAAGTGAAGTTTTACTAACATAAGCATTAAGTTTCTATACTAATACAAATGTATTATTATAATATACATGTTAGTTTGTAAGGTATATATCTATGGGCCTAAGTAGCCTGATAATAAAGAATTTTTATATTTATAAAGGGTACAAATTGTCACGCTATTGAGTGTGGGTTATGAGCAGACCTTATTGGAAATAAATGTTATTAGATTAAAAAAATGGAGTACATTATACATTATTTAATTGTGGCGAAACAGTGTAGTTATCCGACTTCCACGCGGACGAAGTCGAGGGCACAGCTAGTGTATAAAAGTACGGTTGGGACTTGGGACAATATACGTGCAGATATTAAATCGATTATTGAGGATTGAAATCGATTAGTCGAGGTTTCGCGGTGACTGCGCTGCGCTCACGTTTAAGTCGTTCCAATAACAGTTCAACTGTTTTTATGACTTGAATTAATCCGAAAGTATAGTCATGGAAGGGCCTAACAGCTGTTTTGAATATTTTGCGTTTGTTGATTTTTATTACTGTGTATACAAGGTGTAACATAAATAACGCACAACCTCTTAAGGGGTCAGTGTACTAGTGGCGAAGGGTGAATTTTCTTAAAAGGGAAGCCGGACCAAAAAATGCTTACCCTTCTCAAGTGTGATGCGTGAATTCCAGTAACTACTCATTTCGAAAGGGAAGCCGATAGGAATCGAGTTGTATGGAGCCTTCGCCACTGCAGTGTACTCATCATTATGAACAACTTTTACTATGGGACCAAAATTGAAATAGCGAAAAAAAAAACAGCTGTTCCCTACATTTATGTTCGAATAACTCGTCAAAATGTAGGGAACAGCAGATTTTTTTTTCGCGATTTTCGATTTGGTCGCATAGTAAAAGTTGTTCATAATGATGAGTACAGTGACCCCTTAAGAGGTTGTGCGTTATTTATGTTACACCTTGTATTTAGGACATATCCGTACAAATACGTTAGGGATTGGGTCACCCTACAATTAACGATTTTGATTCTGAGACTGTCTCCTCTGTCTAGTGGCCGCAAGTGCGACTGCTGAGCGCTGGTCCAGGTCGAGCATACTGTTATTCCCCCTTATTACAAAATATGGTTTTAACCAAGACTAGGTAAACCCAGGTTTAAAACACACCCATCACTTTCTTATGTCATATAACAAAAAGAGACGGGGCTATCCTAAAACCTAGGTTTTTCTTAGACCATGTTTTGTAATAAGGGGGATTGAGTTTTTCCCAATAAAATTTCTTCGTAACAGCCCGGAGTCTGGATTTGTGCCCGGTTGATGATAATTGTCTCATCCCCTATTACATGGGACATAACAGCGAAATGAGGGTGGTATAAACCTCTGTCCTACCCTTTGAGGAATACAAGCGTGATGTTATTGTGAGATGAAATAGGCATTTCTTTGTTTTATCTTGTCTTTTGATTTCAATCGGTGATTGCAGTTTAATATTAGAAAATATTACACACAGAATTATTTTTAATGTATTGAAATATATCGTAGTTTCTTTGATATAAGTAGATGCGATAACAAAATAATACACTATGGCACGCGACGTCAATCTAGCGTGCTCATTGACTACATTTAATTTGTTGAAGTGTGAAGCTACGTTTCGATAATTGGCCAATATACACGTGTAGGGTCTTCTTCTCTCGTGTCAGCACGAGCTATACGAAAATACCTCATGCTGTGGTGAAAAGATTATCCAGTCAGCAAGGTTGGTAGCGAGGCTGACTGCCCAGGGTGCGCTGGATGTTCTTAAGTATCGTCACTCGTAGAGGCTCTTTTCATGCACCCCACGTGTAGGGTGGTGTCGAGTGTTACGATGTTATGTTTACTGCAGCTAGGCTTGCCAACCTTAATGTATCAATTTACCGGGACTTTATCAATCAAAACGTGGCAAAAAAAAGCGGGACTCAACTGTGCGACCCAATTTCGCAGAAAAGTAGTGAGAGGGAAGGGAGCGGGACGACGTTGAGCGAGCCGCGCGAGCGGTGTTCGTTTGACGCAAGACTCGCGGTCGCGATCTCCACTCTTCTAGATGAACAAAACATGCGTCCACTAAATTCCAACTTCTGCCCAAAGGTTTAGCTGTAGGTACGATAAAACGGGACAATTGGTGTCCCGCACACGTCTTTCGCGGGACGCATCCTCTAAGGCTCTAGAAACGGGACGTCCCGGCTCTCGCGGGACAAATTTTGACAGTGTGTCATGTGTAGTAGAGTGCATTCTGGCGCGCGACTAAAGTTTTCTGATCAGTAGAAATTTCATTATTATGTGCGGCCGGGCTTATTCCAAAAAGACCGCTAATAGCTCTCACGACTCCCACTAGAAAGAAGATAGGCTAAAGTCTAAACTATTTCAAGCACGACACATGACATAATACCGTATACAGGAAGAAAACATTAGCATCTCTGTCTACCCTGCAACGGATATAGCGATTAAGACAATCGCGTGAATACGTCACCGTTGCGCATGCGTTCTGCCAGCGCAAGCGCAGACTCGCTTACGCAAAGCATATCAACATGCTGATTCATTTTTAATTTCTTAGGTTTTCGTTGCTTAGCAACCAGATTGTCCCATCTGTAATTAGTACGGTGGACCCAATCCCTGGCGTCTCGCCACTCCTAGAACTAGAAAATTTTGCTTATAACTTTCGTGGCACACATTCATAGTTATACCTACTGTAATAATAATCCCTATTTAGAAGTTATCTAGTCCACTTAACACCCCTTCCAGACCAGATATTTTTCATCACATTTTACAATAGTCTTGCACCCACCTGGGACGGTCCTTGACTGTACTCCAATAGCGCAGCCGTGGATAGTTCCCTATTGGTGCCCCACCCCATTTTAGATTAAAGTTCTCAAGAGGCCCTCTGTGCGTTGGACCTGTGTCCCCCGTATGCCTTCCAAAGGACCGGACATCTTCAGCACGGAAAATGAGCCGTGATGTCAAAGAGATGCCTATTACAGTTTGTTCTTAAAAGATTATTTTTCAAGTTCTATTTCAACAGTGAAATAAGCAGGTACTTGAAAGTTAAGAATAAGTGGATAACGGGTTGATAACAATCGGTCTGCGCAGACGCACCCAAAGATAACGATAAATACACCAAACGACGGCATTCCAATTCGAATCACACCGATAGTTATACAAGGTTAGTCGGAAAGGGGGTACTAATCCGAAAGAGTGTTAAAGTACCCATCATCATCATCAGCATTCTGTCGAAAGACGTCCACAGCTGGACATAGGCCTCCCCCAAGCATCGCCACATCGACCGGTCCTGTGCTTCTCGCATCCAGCGGTTTCCCGCGACCTTCACCAGATTATCGATCCACCTTGTGGGAGGCCTACCCACGCTGCGTCTTCCGGTACGCGGTCGCCACTCCAGAACCTTTCGGCCCCATCGGCCATCCGTTCTGCGAGCAATGTGCCCCGCCCACTGCCACTTAAGTTTGGCAATTCTTCGAGCTATGTCGGTTACCTTGGTTCTCCTGCGGATCTCATCATTTCTGATATGATCACGCAGGGTATCTCCGAGAATAGCCCTCTCCATTGCCCTTTGGCTATGCTCCAGTACCCATAAAATGTTCTACAACTTTCCCCAAAAGTCAATAGTTTAAGAGAAATAGCTGTTCAAAAATTTTATAAAAAATATACTAAATCTCTCTATCTTCAGCTATGAGCAGCTGTGTGTACACTTTAGGTCATTGAGGTCACGAAATAGACGCTCCATTTTCTGATTTCGTAACTAAAGCGCGGACGAAGAATTTTTGAAAAAACTAAAATAATAATAATTTTTCATTGAAATAAAAATGATCGAACTTTGAACAATGACAATAGTATTAAAAATAATTATAAGTATTATGACACACTTAGATAAGTAAGCAGGTTATAATCTAATATAAGTAGTTTGTTTTGTTTATTTGGCAATTTTATTTTACCTTGGCTCACTTTATTTATATAAGATTCTTAGAAATTAGATAGCTGGTAAATTCCGGATGATGATTATTATATTTAAATATACTTAAAGCTTTTTTGCAAACAATATTAGCAATATCCGTTAGATCCGGAAAAGACCTCAAAGCTGACCCCTTGAGATTTTCGAAAAAAGATTTTACGCGTGTTTAAAAAAAAACACGAAGTGAAAACTTATTGCATTACGATCATTTTGCACTTCTAATATAACCAAGCCGGTTCTTAATTTTTAGCTGATACAAATATTGATTCCACTGACCAAATATTGATTCCGCTGATCAATTATTGATCCCACTGACCTAATATTGATTCCGCTGACCAAATATTAATTCCACTGACCAAATATTACTTCCACTGACCAATTCTTAATTCCACTGATCAAATATTAATTCCACTGACCAAATATTGATTACACTGACGATTATGTATTAATTTCGGTGATCAATTAATTAGTTCCCATTACTAATTATTGAATATTAATCTGCAAAGTCATGTAATTTCGTGTAGTTTGTCAGGTGCCAGTCTCATGCCCGGTTCTTAAGGTTATTTTATAGCCAAGTTGGTCGTATCAATAGAGTCGTAAGTATTTTTTTTAGCGTTAGCTACTAACGTATGGGATGGTATACGAAGCAATGCTATGGGGTCTTTGCTTCATTATTGGAAAATATATCATCATTCTCCTGCCCTTATCCCAATTTATTTGAGGTCTGCGAAACATGTCTTTTTCTTCCATACTTCTCTATTAGTCGTCATCTCGGTAGTCACCCCCTTTCTAACCATATCATCATTCACACATTCCATCCATCGTTTCTTTGGTCTTCCCCTACTCTTATAGCCATCGACATGCATACTCAAAACTCTCCTCACTACATTTTCCTCATTTCTCCGTAACACGTGCCCATACCATGACAACCAATTTCCACACAACTTTTCAGTTATCGATGCCACTTTCAAACTTCCTCTTATTGGAAAATATATAAGTAAGGGTCTTAATTCAAATCAGTAACGCTCCGTTACTCATAGGAATCTGTCATGAAAAACCCATAGGTACCACAAATGGTTTTACGCTTGCGAATAAGTACACAATTAGTTTTACATATAATTGATCTTGGCTATAGCGCAGATTACACTATTTTCATCTAAACACGTAAAGCAGACAGAGAACAATGTATTTTTATCCAAAACTGTTCCACACGACCTCTAAACATATTGTGTTGAGGCCATTAACAAAGTAATATGATACAGAGGGAATTGTTCCTGTACGGTGTACATCTGGAGTGTACAGTTACATTATTCATGCATTTGATAAAGTATTCCTTGAACTTGAATTCTTAACAAGAACTATACAAGGATTTTTTCTTTTTTTCTTTTATCCTGCTGTCGATGGACCTTGCTGATCGTTTTTATGTAATCGGTAAGTTATTGGTGAGACCTGAAGGGTCTCCAGCCAATGGTGGGGAAGTAAAATACTTTATCTAAGCTAACCACTTATACTACACTGTACGGGACATTTATACTACAGTAGCCCAAAAAACAGGGTGCATGAAAAGAGCCTCCACGAGTGACGATACTTAAGTACGTCCGGCGCACCCTGGGCAGTCAGCCCCGCTACCAACCTTGCTGACTGGCTAACCTTTTCACCGCAGCATGAGCTATTTTCGTATACCTCGTGCTGACACGAGAGAAGAAGCCCAAAAAATGTCGTTGAATTCCTTTTGCACGTCGTAGACCGACTAGAAAATATTACCTAGATAAGTGTTAGATATAAATATACGTTAATGGTACTATTAATAGTTCGACTATTGTACTGAGCCTCGATCCCACAGTCAAAATAACAACACGGTTTTGTAGAGCAAAGCCATATTTGTACGTGTGAAAAAATTCTGTATTAATAAATGAAAAATAAACAAAGAACTATTTTGGCTTGAATATTGACATTAGGTTATCAACCTTAGCGATGTTTTGATTGCAGAGGACATTTTGTCAAAAGTGGCAAACTATTTTTATTTATTTATCTACACTCATGACGTAAAGTTCTAATTATGAATTCAAAGTTCGCATAACTCGTCAAAATTTAGGGAACAGCTGATTTTTTTTTCGCGATTTCTTTTTTGGTCCTGTAGTAAAAGTTATTCATAATGATGAATACAGTGACCCCTTAAGAGGTTATTGGTGTTTTACAAATAACCCTGTATAGATATTATTATATTTATCAAATCTAAACCATTATGAAAACCTAAATGCAATTATGATGAAGACTAAATTAGATGATTAGGAATACAGCGACTACAAGTAATATTCCCTAACTTTGCGTTTGAACGAAAATTTACTCGGAGGTTTTTTAATGTCGAGCCATTGCCTTGGCTTTCTATACCTACCTAATCCTTACAATGGTTTCATTGCCTTTGAGAAAGAGATATTTTTCACATTTTCACAGGATAATCACATGACATAAACAATACAAAATTGCAACGATCTTAAAATTACCAACCGTCAAGCATATAAAATTAGAATGCGTAGAATTCATCCACATGTCCCGAGAAACAGTTTGGCAAATCGGGATACAAACCACGCCCATTTCAGCCTCAGTATCACGGAAAGATAAATAAATTATACATTTTATAGTCGCTTACAAACATTTATTGTTGCCATTTTCAAAATTGCCCGTGTAAATTACATTCCTCTGAACAATGGTCAATAATGTGGTCATAATGGCACCATGAAAATCGATGGCAGATATTGATTAGATCATAACATTTATTATCATGGATATACCCGGAAACTAATCATCATTAACGTGGTTTGAAATGTAAAAATACACTCGGGAGCAACGAAACCAGGTCACCAGCATAAATCTAATATCTCAGAAACTAAGAATTGATTTATTTGAGTCACTATTCAAATAAATTTCAATAAATTATTTAATAAAACCCAGCACGCTTAGTGTTGGGATCTATACAGTCAGCCTGGCTAGCTATCACCTTCACATCAAAGTCCGGCGCCAAGCAGTTTACTGTGTTCCGACGTGTGTATGTGAGAGCCAGAGGGGTATATGGGAATCCCTCTAAATCTTTGTTACTTGCGATTCGTGTGCTCTATCTCAGATCCTGTCTGCGGTTACCATCAGGGGCCTAATTCTCCTAAAATAAATCTTGATAAATCACAACCGAACCAAGGCCGAAGCGTTCATTCAGACAGTTCTCAATTTCAAAAGCTATCAAATTGTTTGACACAAAAAACAAAATCAATCATTTTGAAAGTTTTCGAAAACAAAAACTGACTGACGGTTGTGGTTCGATTGCGTTTGGCAACAATTTATTTTAGGAGAATTAGGCCCCAGGTGCCACTAGGGTCAACCGCGATCAAGTATCTATCTACAATACGGCCGAAGTATCTTGGCAAATCTGAAGTTAGCTGATTAGCTGCGCAGTAGACAATTTCTTTTCTAAAAGATTCATTGCGCAGCCAAACAACTAACTTCAGACTCGCTAAGGTACGTCGGCCGTATTGTATCTATCTATCTAAAGCAGTGAGAGTAGACGTTATTATTGTTCTCAGAAGTATAGCTAACGGTGTCTAGACAAAGTATGATTGGAACCAACTGTACATTTCATTACTACAGTCTTGAATTAGGAATAAAGAACCGTGTTTAATTATGGTTAAGGTACAGTTTCTTTCAAGTTATATTAGGTAACTTTAAGATCTAAATCTATATAAATTTTGGGAGGAATATTTAGTGGTAATTTGTAACAGACTCAGCATGAGGTCAAGTCCTGAACTAGACCTCTCTTAAGTTATGTAACAGATCATAACACAGAGATGAAGTAGGCTTGCTCTAGGAGATGAGACTGCCCTTACTGCAGATTTTTTATACATATGTGTTAACCCACTACATGGCAAGGTTTTTCATCCTTTCTTCCACATTTCATACTAATGAATAATCTATGGTTACCATCAATAGTATATACAGAGGAGAGGTCATTACAACTGCATGTTTTCTCTTAATAAAGAAAAAAAGTTTTTTTTTTTTTTTATTGTTTTACCTTGACATTTTGTCGACTATTATTATTGATATGTCGTTTGTTTTTATATTATTTTATTAAATCGCGACCCCGGCCAAGGGTCAGGAGAAGGAACACCGTGGGTTTTTAGCCGGTAAGAGTCTGGCATACCCCTTCGCCTTCCCCGGTAGAAGGGCATTCATGAGGATTTTCCCAAGAAAAAAAAAAAATGTCAACTCAAACCTGCTATGGCTTTTTCCTCAAAAGGCCATTCCAAACGTTGCCCTACATTGTTACACTCGCATAGTTTTATACCACAATGTCTGGACTTTAAAAGAGACGTTGACCTCTGAGTTTGTTTCGGATTTTCTTTTCAGAGCGAGTCAGATAGGAAATGCCGGTGCCATCTAGTCTTAAAAAAAACTTACATTGACTTGTAAAAGTGTCTGTAACAGATTTATTTACAGAAGAAATAAGTATCATTTATCAAAAAAAACTTTTTTCAGAGTCCCTTTATAATTACATTTCCAATTTTTCTGCTCTTTCAAAAATAACTTTTTCAGTATACAAGGTTAGTCGGAAAGAGTGTTAAAGTACCTATAATGTATAACTTTTGTTGTAATACTACTTTCCCCAAAAGTCAATAGTTTAACTGCCACACTCAGAGCCGTTTAACGGTTCCTTAAGTCGCTTCAAAGTATAGATTTTAATAAGTAAATCTATACTAAGGAGCGACTTAAGTAACCATTAAACGTCTCTGAGTGTGGCAGTAAGAGAAATAGCGGATCAAAGATTTCATAAAAAGTGCGATAAATAAAGCAGGGACGAAGAATTAAAAAAACTAAAATAAAAGTGTGGCGGCATCTATCTCGCCACATACGAACTATCCTACATCGCGCAATCAAGATTTAACACGCAGATATTACTATATATGTATACAACCTCCCAACATCAACCGTTGGGCAGTAGCCCGCCAGGCACAAGACTCCGCCTGGTTGGAGGATCTCCTCCCTTTGGTTGGAGGATCTCCTCCCTTTGGTTGGATGAACACCACACCTAGTTTCTCCACAAAAGTATTCATATTTTGCATGGAAATCATCAGTAGAGATACTTTAAGTGGCTCGCGGATTAGTAACCCCTCTCTTAATAACTCCGTATATCACGTTTTCCAAAGTTCTGGTCAATGAACTCACACCTACGTTTCCGGGGAAGCCTACAACATGTCCCTTCGTAAAGTTGTGCAGTATTTAGGTCAAACCGACGATTTTATGCACCAATGTGTCCCACTTACCAGGCTTCTCGCTAGTTTTAATAAATAGGCACATTTTCTGTCACGTCACATTAATTAACGCGCTGTATTTAAATGAATCGTGCGGATAATTACCTTAAAAGATCAGAACACCCTCTCTCTTCTTGTGGATAAAGGAGATTTTGGGCTGCTTTATATTAAAAAAAAACACTTTAAAATACACAATTAAACAGTGTGTTATTTAATATAAACTACGAAACCACAGATAAATTCCACATGCTATAATCCTGGTCTCTGGTCACTGTATAAGCTAACTAGAGCTGCCTGACTGGTACAATCAATGAGAAAGACAGAAAAAATCTGCAGGATGTTATGACTAAGGAAATCAAAGTATAGAATATGAATGCGTGACTTCAAATTTCTCATAACAATGTGTTCGGTTGTCCAAACAAGTGATTAACGTAACGTTTTTTGTTCCCAGGCATGGTCGGAGCTCCGGATGTGGTTAAACCGTCAGAAAAGGTTGAAGATCATTCACCGTACCTGAACGGGAACCCAGTCTTCACGATCAGCGGTAAGTCTTTTTTTTCGCAGAGGTCCTTGTGAATAAATTCGTCCTACCGCCGCCGCGAAGGGGCCTACTCCCTAAGTGCGTCAACGAAGTTAGTCAGTCACCCGTCCGAAAGTAGCCCGAAACGTAGTAGTGAACAAAACAAATGTCAAGTTCAACTTTTCAGACGGGCAAAAACACATCGGTAGTAGGGACAACTGTCAAATCGTGTTGTCATTCATTCTTATTTCGGGCCCCGAAATAATCGTATGTCCGTAGGTGATAGGGAGTAGGAAACGCTCGTAACTAAGGCCGAAACCACGGACTTCGTGCTTAGGGAGTAGACCCCCTGGAAAGCAAAGGGCATTAGGAGGAACACAGATGGGTTTTAGTCAGTTAGAGCGGGGGCACACGATGCGCTGCGGTGGCGGTGCGGCGCCGGAGCGGTGTCGCTGCGTCGTCTTACATAGAAATATCTGTGGCATGTCACACGATGCGCTCCGGCGCCGCACCGGACTTGCAACCACCGAGACGAGGCGGGGAGGGGTGAATGCGTTGCGACGTCGGAGCAGCACCGCTCAGTTGTTTATGCGTCACAAGGATCGATTTTTTTTCTCTACGATTCTTTTGCTACGGCGCCGCTGCGACATAACAACGTTGCGGCGCCGCACCGCTCGTGTGCCCGCTGATACGGTGAAATCTTTGAGGTGCGACGCCGCAACGCATCGTGTGCACCCGCTCTAAGAGTCTGACACTCCCTTTCGCTCCGCCCAGAGCGGAAGAAGTCATATGATGATTTCCCAATCTTAAAAAAAATGCCGTTGTTATGCAAATATTATGTAGTGGGATAAGTTTTCCACAGAAACAAAGCAGAAAGTCTTATTTCTCATTGAAATGCATTGTGTCCTTACATTTTCCTTATCATTATAATGTTGGTGTTTGTATTTAATTATAGTAAACAAGCCTAGAAAGTATACTGTTATTATATTTAAACAGCTTTAGGATTATGGCTGCTAACAGGAACTGTGTTTTAATCTGATAAGATTTGCAACAAAATAAACACCAAATTAAATACACTTGGGAGCAATGAATCCGGGTCACTAACATAAACCTTAATATCACGGAAACTAAGAATTCTAGCTTATTCAAATAAAAAGTATTTTGTAGACTATTTAAAAAGTTTTATTAATTATATTTGAGTAGCTTAAATCACTACGTAGTATAAAACTAAGTCACTTCCCGCTGTCTGTCCCTATGTATGCTCAGATCTTTAAAACTACGAAACGGATTTTGATGCGGTTTTTTTAATAGATAGAGTGATTCAAGAGGAAGGATTTAAGCTATAAAACGTACACGTGTGAAGCCGGGGCGGGTCGCTAGTTTTAAATAAATTGGAAAACAAGCCCATGACCCTCCTGATGGTAAGTGGTTACTGCCGCCTATATACAGGGTGTAAAGGAGTTCGTGTAATTCCTTCAAACCGCGTGATCTGGTGACACTGATTGACCCTGCATAGGTTTTTTTCAGACAACAAAAAAAACTTTTCAAAATATGAACCATGGTATTCTGTATCTGAGTAATTTTAGCGTCCCAAGTTAACTGACTGCGTGGAGCGATATCGCGCTAGTAGTGTCCGTCAGCTGTGTCGTCGTGCCTTCATTCATTTATGCATGGCATCGAAATTTTGTATCACATAGAAACAGTAGGCGGAAAAAAAAGTTTTTTAAAATATTTAATCAATCTGAATCCCGTGCGGGGATAATCTATACCTTTAATAGATCATGTGGTTTGAAGGAATTACACGAATTCGTTTACACCCTGTATATACCTACAACACCAACAGAATTGCTGAAGCGTTGTCAAAATAGGGGTAGAGGTAGTACTAGTACTTCCCCGGTCGTACTATTTTCACAAGGAGCTATACTACTCTTAAAACTAGCTACTCGCTTTTGTATTTAATATTTCATGACTAGTATTTTTATTCTATGTTCGGACACGTACGGAAAATAATCTAGACGCTCTTATGGTGTCTAGACAGCGAAATTACTGTTATTCGTTATACTCATGTTTCTTTTTTTATTGTTTACTTATTCCTTAGATAAAATTCTCACACCCATAAAACTTGACAGCCATAAATATCTATGAATCTTAATTGTTGTTAATAAAAAGAGTTGGCAGTAAATATTTATCTCCTGGTCATTCTGGATTCACATACATTGGGTAACTATTTAACTGAAGTCTTTTTTTTTGTAAAGAAAACAACAGTAAACGAAGCGAAACGAAGTTATAAGTAGTTACTCATGTTTAGTACTTACTTTATTGCCTACGACAAGTAATAAAACCCCTGTTTACAGTGGCTTAGTAGGTGTTTCGGCCGCTGAGTTTCGTCCGATCCGGCCGAAACACCCATTTAATTATTTTTAATATTTTTGAGTGGCGTTTCGGACGATACTTTTTTTGAAGCAAATTTTGTACGGTCAGAATGAAAAATCTTAGGCAGGGTTATATTATTGAAGTAAAAGTCAGGGAATTGTTGGACAAAGATAAAGTTTAATATACAATTACAACAATCAACAGTAAACATGATAAATCACAATAATCAGTCTTTAAATATCAAATAAAAAGCGTACAATAACAATTATAAATGTAAACAACAATAATCATTCTTATATATCAATTAAAAAGCGTACATTATGAATTATAAATGTAAACAACAATAATCAGTCTTATACAGGGTGTTAACGAATTCGTGTAATTCCTTAAAACTGCATGATCTGCTACTGGTATAGATAGATTTACACCACAGGGGAACTAGTGCCAAAAAAAAATTTTTTTTTCTTTCCGTTTGCCTTAGTGATCGAATCTTAACCACCTA
This sequence comes from Amphipyra tragopoginis, assembly GCA_905220435.1. Taxonomy (NCBI): domain Eukaryota; kingdom Metazoa; phylum Arthropoda; class Insecta; order Lepidoptera; family Noctuidae; genus Amphipyra; species Amphipyra tragopoginis. The sequence continues at coordinate 6,607,842 of HG992017.1, forward strand.
ATAAGGATTCAGTAAAAAAATAAGACTTTTTTATTTGATTGTACATTTCGATTTATCCATGGCCACAAAGTAAAATAGGTATTATTTGATTATGTTTCTGACGTTACTTTGCCTTTAAAAAAGAATTCGTCCGAAACGCCACTCAAAAATATTAAAAATAATTAAATGGGTGTTTCGGCCGGATCGGACGAAACTCAGCGGCCGAAACGCCTACTAAGCCCATACTAAAACTTATGGACTTATGGAGTAGGTATTACAATGTACCCAAGCATAGAACGGCAGCCATTTTCATCATCATCATCATTCAGCCGAAAGATGTCCACAGCTGAACATAGGCCTCCCCCAAAAGGGGGGTGATTGCCGTAATCGCCACGCTTGGCAGGCGTGTTGACGATCGCAGTATGGTTGTTAAAGTACCCAGAGAACGCTGCTGCCCATCCTCTAGAATTCTCTATGTCCTATGCTATTCTTTAAGTCCGGCACTACACGAGACATTTTCATTACATTTAAAATTCGACAGCAAGCGTTACAGAAAGCCAGCAAATTGCTCATGTCACACTCGGGAAAAATGAATCCGGGCTACCAATATAAACCATATCTCAGAAACTAAGAATGAAATAAAATTAATAAAACTTCTTAAAAATAGTCTATAAATATTTTTTATTTTAATAAACTAATATTTTTCATTTCCGAGATATTAAGGTTTATGTTGGTGACCCGAATTTATTGCTCCCAAGTGTATATTGGATTTGAAACATTATTGCTATTATTAAAATACTGATATTTTAGCTGCGTCTGAAAACCGTCCCCAACTTAAGTGATGTGAGAGTTTTGTAGACTTGCTAGATGCCTGGATACCTATTTAATTTGTGTCCATATTTTTATTTTTTATTTTGGGGTCCTGCTCTTAAGTCTACATTGCTCTCTCATAACTATTCTAAGTCACAACTGTATCCACTCAAATTGTTAAAGATATGGATTTTGGAACCATGTAACTGGAACTGGTTGTTGGAACCATAGTAACCATGGAGTTTCTTGCGGAACCGTGCACCTAAATCCGACTTTTCCTAAGCGCCTGTAATGGTTTATGTGAATTAAAAACTTTTGAATTTGAATTTAACTGGGAAATGGGCAGGATTTTTGTTAACCCTTTAAATGGCAGAAACGAAACTTGTAACCACCCCACTAGTCTGACTTTAATGTCGATTTTATCGAAACTATTGTAAGAATGATCATCCTTATGCCTAAAACGCATCGACCTTAAACGAGCACAGCGCACAAACGCGACCACCAACATGAATTTAGCCAACATGATCGCTAGTGACGCCAAGTAATTGTGGTTGCATTGTTGCTTAGTGTAAAATCTGCTCTATAAAGGGTTAAAACATTATTGCTATACCTAAAATACTGATATTTCAGCTGCATCTGAAAGCCCACCCCAACTTAACTAGGAAATAACTACGATTTTTACCCGACTACGGCAAAGCAAAAAGGAGGGTTATGATTCTCATAACTTCCAAACTACTTATCATAATTTGACAAATGAGGTATCGTTGGAAGCGTCTTGACCGTCCGCTTGTTATAGGCTATGTGACGTTACATTAAATTGGATATGGCACCCTCTAGAGTTTGCCCTAATCTTCTAAATCTTATGATCGCTTACTACTCGGCTGTCCCATTTCAAAACCTAGTAAGGGCTTATAATGATTTTTTACAGGAGAGCGCATAAACGTTAAATCGGTCAGCCTTTGAAATGTATTTATGTTAGGTATAACCATGTGGTTAAAGTGACTTACTAGGTTTTAAAATGATCGGAGGAAGTGAATGGCACTTACTAGTTATAGATGCTTAAATACATCTGCTTATTGTGTGAGTTTTCAACGCTAGTATTTTTGTATTTGGTAGTCTTTCTAGGTTAGCAATAAAACGATTTTTGTAAAAAGTGTTCCTTACTAGGTTTTGAAATGGGACAGTCGTACTGTTAGAATGTATTGTTTTGTTAGGGTAGGTGGCATACGAGCACGGGCCACAGCAATCCCCTGAACGTCACTTTATAGGTATTTATTAAATACGTTAAAATACATTACTGTAATTTGTTTATTTAATAGACGACAAACATACCTATAACAATTCCAGATGATAATATTTTCTACTTTCATTCACTTTTCAGTAGTCGGGTTTTAGTCTTTAAACTTACTTTTTATTCTTAAATAGTTAAATGACGCTATAATTTATCTAGTAACTATCGTGGTCGTGGGTGCGTTTACAAACACTGATCTCACATGAACAGCATGGCACAGTATGGTACAGCATGGAACCATTCATGAAATGCAAATATTCAAACAGCTTCAGCTATTTCCATCTGAAGAAAAGGCGTTATTAACATGTTCACAGTACACTATCTAAGGATAATTCAGTAATTAACTAAGTAAATACAATTTAATGCGACACTCAGTCTATTTCCTACAACTGAGTCATTGTTGAGTACTAAATGATTGAAATATTTCATCGTTATCTAGCGTATGGCCTTGTGGTTCCTAGCCAAGAATAGACCATCCTGACTCTACCGGTGGGTACAAAAGATAACTAATAGTATAATTACTCACTGGCGAACGTTCACAGGCAAGAGTCCAGTTGTGGCGAGATAAGGCTTCTCTACCCACTCCGTTTGTTGCCCCTTCCGAGGATCTCCCACCTGGGCATGAGTTGCCTTGGCTGACCTGGAAGTCTCTAAATAGACTTCGGACTCAGGTCGAAGCAAGGAAAACCTGCTCAGGTGGAAAGTGGGTAACTCAAACCTTGAGTGTAAATGTGGTGCCGTTCCGCAAACTATGGCGCACTTAACATCATGCCCCGCCTGCCCTGTTACCTGTACGCCACAAGAACTAATGGACGCTACGGATAGTGCTAAACTCGTTGCTGAGTTCTGGGCCGACACGGTGTAGATTGTCATCGACACGCTAAGAAGAAGAAGTATAATTTACATAACATTGCGTAACATCACGCCGTTATTCCCCGAAAGGTTGGGCAGAGGTGCATAGTACACCGTACAGTGTGTAGGTAATATGGCGCGAGCATTGCCATCAACCGGGCACAAATCCAGACTCCGGGCTGCTACTGAGAAATTCCACACGGAAAACCCTAATAACAGTGCCCGACCTGGGAATCGAGGCCAGGAGATCTCGCTCAGCAATCGCGATTGCGACCACTAGACAAACGAGGCAGCCAGCAAGGTACAATTTACATGATCACTAACGATCAACCAATTACTGTCCCACTGCTGAGCATGGGCCTCTTCTCAGAATAAGAAGAGATGGCACTCTTTCAGAGAGAAGGCGGGCGCGAGTGCTAGCGCGGGCGCGTGTAAATCAAAATGTATATAGACGCCAGTTGCATTCACAGTGCTCCCGCGAGCCGCACGTCTGCATGAGGCGGGAGCGGGCGCTGGTGGCGCGGGTGTTTCTAATGGCTCAGTCCGCCCGTATCGATCACAGTGATATAGCGTCTGTTAGGTGACTGCGCGTGTGGTTCTAAACCATTTTGATTCACCCGCCGGAGCGTCGTAAGATAGCTTGTTTGGCACTACTGTGAACACGCAGACGCCAAGACTCAAGCGTCCGCGCCCGCTCCCGCTAGTGCAGTCTGATTGACCACTTAAAGCCCTAGTCTACCTCGCTGGCCTGTTCTGGGCTGGCGGACTACACACACCTTCAAGAACTTCTCAGCTTCTCAGCTTGGCGCCGGACTATAATGTGAGGGTGGTAGCTAACCAGGTGGACCATAAGAGCTCAAACACACCACGTTTTTGTCAGGCACCGTCGACGCGCGTTTCGCTATCGCGCGTTGTCGGCGCTGCTAAACTTGAAATAGGCAGATTACTTGCGATTGCATCGCTGCAAACTCACGAGAAACGCGCTACAGACGCGCGTGAGCAACTCTCCTGGGATTAAAACGCGCTGTACGGATGTGTTTGCAGCTAAAGAGACGCGCTGTGACAGCGCGTCTGTATCGATGTAACTCCGCGCTACGAGCGCGTCGACAGCTCGCGAAAAAGTCCTCGTCTGCATACCTACTACAATTTTATGAACGTGTGAATAGGTAAATTGGTTGCGATAACATCGCGTTGCAGCGCGTTATAGTTGCGTGCGCCGCGCGTCGACAGCGCCTGAAAAAAACGTGGTGTGTAAGAGCCCTAAAGATCCTACCACCAAGCGTGCTGGGTTTTGTTGAATCTTAGAACACGCGTCTATTCCCAGCGTGCGGTGAGGAAGTTTTATAGTCTAGCCCGTCCCCATACGGGAGAAAACCTGCCCTTGGGTGTACAGGTTTCCTCACGATGTTTTCCTCACCATCACAGAGGACTCATTCTCTCGTTATTCCTTCGCATTACACCAATAGTTGATAGTAAATTATTAAATGGGTTACTTCTATTAACTACTATCGGTATCGGTCGATGCACGGCCATTACTAGTAATTGATAACCGTTGATTACTTTGGTGAAACAATGAGGAAAATATGTTCTACTAGCGTTCGCCCGCAGCTTCGCTTGCGTGAAATTTTGAACCCGTTAAGTGACGATTTTTCATACAAACTTTCATCCCCTATTTAACTCCCTTAGGGGTTGAATTTCGAAAAATCCCTTCTTAGTGGATGCCTACGTTACAAAAGGAACCTACTGTCAACAACTTTCTAACCCCAGCGGTTTAGGCTGTGCGTTGATAGATCAGTCAGTCAGCTTCTCCTTTTATATGTATAGATTGTCCACCTAAAGTTTTAGAGCCTTTACCTATTTGCTTATTGATAGTAATTCGATCACTATCATAATTTTAACCTGTATACAGGGGAGTTAATAAAGTTATATTTAGTGAATCATATTGCGTTTCATTATTGCCGGCTTTAAGGGAGGGCGACCGTCAGGGGCGCCGCACTAGTGCAGCGCCAATCATTGCGTTTGAGTAGTAAGTATAGCTTAGATTTTTTGCATCTTAAATAGGTTTGGACTCGATATAAAATCTGAAATACAAACTGTTTTAATGGACGTAATGTATCACTACATAGTATAAAATAAAGTCGCTTCCCGCTGTCTGTCCTTATATATGCTTAGATCTTTAAAACTACGCAACGGATTTTGATGCGGTTTTTTTTAATAGATAGAGTGATTCAAGAGGAAGGTTTTAAGCTATAAAACGTACACGTGCGAAGCCGGGGCCGGTCGCTAGTAAAAAATAAATTCATCATTAATCAAAACTATGTAGAAGGGACTTATAAACCTTAGCACAGAATCATCAGCACTCATTTAGTCGTTAAAATCAACACGTGTTAGACAACTTACTGAAAATTTTACAAAAGAAACATCTAATTTACTGCTAAAACAATTTAAAGGTATTTACGAGATAGCAAATGTAGTGAGTAGAAGGAAAATCCCGATCGTAAAACAATATACTTACTAAGTAATTTAGTTATTAACATGTAACGTTGACATTCATGTCAATGTATCGTAGATTGTAGAATACCGTATTATCTGCAGCTGTAATCGACAAATGAATAACAGAAGTACAAATTCGAAAACATTTCGAAATTGCCTTGCACAATAAATGAGGATGACCAAGTTTTTAATTACATAGTCCTACTTACAGACCGAAGAAAAAAAATGCGTTTTTTGGTTTTTTTTCGGTGCGGTCCGGATCCGCAACGCAATAGTCTGTAGTGATATTTTCACATGAGACAACTCTAATAATTTTAATATTTGCGGTGCTGAATACATGATGTCAATGCAGATAGTGTCAATTTGCGGCGTTGCGACCCCGCAACGCATTAATTTGGTTTCGCTCTGACATAAAGGGCGAACTATAGATAAAGATACCCATTTCACGCATTTCGCGGTTTAATTGCTTGACATAAAAATACTCTAGGCGAGACGGATGACTTCAAACTATAATCTGTGCTATAATGTTACATGTCTATTCCCGTATCCTTACGCTTATAAAGCAATTACTGTGTCCCTTTGTTGTTGTTCGCAAAACCTACGCAAATATAACAAAATTGCGGTAATAAATAATTATAAATGCTAAAGGAAGGTTGGAAAAACAAATAAACGCCTACGATTGATGGGAAAACATGTCTGTAACTAATGTTTTGTAACAATTACGCTATTCATAATGATAAACGTGATTTCACGGCAGTTCACCATTTACTATTCAAATCATTCAAATTGTATTTTGACGTTTTGAAGTCTGTGTAATACTCAAAACGTGAGCACAATTCGATAAGAAGAAATAGAGGTGACAGACTGAGACGCCTCAAAATATTTTTCAAAAGAAAAACGTCATAATAACGGTTTCTGAGATTATTAAAAATAATGACGAACAAAAAAATGTATGCTTGCTTTTATAAAATTTTGCGTCTTTGTTTTCTGAGGAAGGGGTGCGGTGTTTATTCATTTGTAATTGTTTTAGTGCAGTAGTGATGTGCCCCTCACTCGTGAGTTACCTCATTTGAGTTCCTCAAAATTAAAAATGAGGGAGTTACACGTATTTCAAATTTGAACCACCTCTTCTAATTCCTCAATTTATTATTTGTATGAGCTCTAGTGTGTATCTTCTGACTGATAAGCGAGTGAGTGTGTAAGTGATAGGGACGTGTGGCGCTAGTTCTTTTCTGCACATGTGGCTTCCCTGGAAACCATTAGTTTTCATGTGTAGGTTTATGTATTATTTAGATACGATTTTGATTTATCTCAATTCATACAGAATTGATAACTTACTTATGAATTAATTACTTTTTTAATCTTTAATTATTACTTTTCCTATATATGCATAATTTTATTATTGTAAAAAATATTATGATTTTCTTTGTAAACACCCAATTAATTTATTCACCTGACAGACAGATCTGTGTTGCTGGGGAGTTTGTTGCGCCGTTTCTTCTTCACAGCATAAACACTGGGAAGCGGTGAAGGGAGGGCTTTTTTGTGGGATGTCTATTGTTAATAGACTAGAATTACTTAGCTCTTTTTGAACGTCAGTCAAAAAGAGCTAAGTAATTCTAGTCTATTTTGAATAAATGAGTTTTGAGTTTGAGTTACACATCACTATAGTGCAGTTAGTCTATTGCGTCTTGTGACGTGACGTTGCACTAAAGAAACAAATTACATATTGTAATACTAAGTTATGCCATAGATGCAGTAATTTAAACCAACAATTCATAGAAACATTAAATGACTGTTATATTACAATGATAGCTTGAATAAGTGGTGAAATATCATGTCATCATTTCAAGCCGCGGAGAATGATAAGATTAAGACATTTTGAAAATACGGATAACATTTTCTTCAAGAGTCACGCACGAGTTTGATTGTTGCAATTGGAGATTAGTTGATAAAGCAAATAGCAACTAAAAGTATGACGCTTTGAGTGCAATTTTGCAATTGCTCCTTTTTTATTATGTGACTTGGTTAAGTTTTACCCTAGTAGCACCTGATGATAAGCGCAGACTGGGTCTAAGATGGAACAAATGAATCCAAGTAACAGAAATAAAGAGGGATGCCCCTATACCCCTCTGGCTCTCACATAAACACGATGGAACACAGTAAACTGCTTGGCGCCGAAATTTAATGTATTTTATTAATATAACTAGCGATCCGCCCCGGCTTCGCACGAGTGCAATTTATTATATACTAGCTTTCGCCCGCAGCTTCGCTTGCGTGAAATTTTGAACCCGTTAAGTGACGATTTTTCATACAAACTTTCATCCCCTATTTAAGTTCCTTAGGGGTTGAATTTCGAAAAATCCCTTCTTAGTGGATGCCTACGTTACAAAAGGAACCTACTGTCAAAATTTCAAGTTTCTAACCCCAGCGGTTTAGGCTGTGCGTTGATAGATCAGTCAGTCAGTCAGTCAGCTTTTCCTTTTATATGTATAGATATAAACCTTCCTCTTGAATCACTCTTTCTATTAAAAAAAACCGCATCAAAATCCGTTGCGTAGTTTTAAAGATCTAAGCATACATAGGGACAGACAGCGGGAAACGAGCTTGTTTTATACTATGCAGTGATTACAATAACAGTAAAAAAAAACCTTTTACCGCCTCGTTGATTTAGTGGCCGCAAGCGCAACTGCTGAGCGTGAGGTACTGGGTTCGATCCCCAGGTTGGGTAGTCTTATAATCAGGGTTTTCCGTATGAAATTCAGAAGGGCAGCCCGGAGTCTGGATTTGTGCCCAGTTGACGGCAATAGGCTCCCCCCCTATTGCATGCGACTTAAACATAACGGCATAAAGGTTTACTAACACCTCTGCCCAACCCTTCGGGGGCTTCGGGGAATGCAAACATGATGAAGGGTGGGCGCTTTGGGGGAAGTCTTATGTAAATTTGACGTTCAAAAAGAACTAAGTAATACTAATGTATTTTGAATAAACGAGTTTTGAGTTTGAGTTTTATGTTATGTCATATAAAAACGCTGTTTTTCATTAAGCTTCAACAAATACTTATTCAAATGAATGCGGATGGATGGAGGGGGAAAAAGAGACCAAAGAAAAGATGGATGGATTGTATCAGGGAGGGTTTGAAGGAAAATGGATTAAATTATGATGTCACGGCTGACCGAGTAGAATGGAAGGGAAAAACATAATTTTTGCTGACCCCAACTAAATTGCGAACAGCGGTGCGAGCACGCATCTTTTTATCGAGTCGATTCGAGAAATATACCTATTCTAAACGTCAAATTTGACATAAGATATAGATAAAATGCCAACATTTGTCGTTTTATCTATATCTTATGTCAAATTTGACGTCTAAAATAGATAAATTTCTCGAATCGACTCGATAAAATATCCGTGCTCGCACCGCAGGGCCGGAAGAAGAAGAAGTTTTCAAATGGAACTTCTGTTATTAAACTGTACATTGTCTCGTCTGGTTGTTTAATCTCGTCGGTGCAAACACTAGGGCGCTATAAACATGTGATGCTCAGTGCTTGCACGAGACTTTTAGCAGACTATTGAGATATTCGGGGCGCGTTTACATTAGTAAGTAGTCTAGACCGGGCATTGAGTACTGAAAATATAATTTCTACCCAATTAGCGTTTTAGATTGGGTAAGTAATAATTTTTCATATATTAAAATATTAAATAATGGAATCAGGCGTTACTTTGCGGAAATTTATGATACACAATAGGTATACCGAGGACGGTGCTGCATATTGTATCTAAGCTAGCGAGATTGCTACTAAATAGTTTAAACGCTAAACCTGACGACACGTTTGGTGTAGTAGCTGAGCGATTGGCTTCTGCGCTAGGGGTCGTGGGTTCAATTCCCACACGGAACAAAAATGTGTATGGCCTACAGATAGTTGTTTCGGGTCTGGGCGTTTGTGTATGCGAGATTTGTTTGTGTAAACGCACCCACGATACAAGAGAAATCTTAGAGTTGGGCTTAATTAAAAAAAAATAAAGAACTAAACAAGATAGTTCGGCGGAATTAAAGCTAAATATTGTAGTGGCATATGTTTTGATATTTTCAGTACTACAGTACTTGTGAACGCGCCCTAACTAAATATTCTCAAATATTATCTTATCACAGAATTACAGCTCCTGGCCCTAGTGTAAGTTTTGTAGTCAGTCAACGCTACTATTCCGATTATTTAAAGATTATGAATGGAATAAGCGCAAACGCAATAGTATCTACCTATTTTTTATCGTGCGAAAATCCCCATGGATACCCTCCGCCCCGCTAAGGCGAAGGGTTATGGTTATGCAGGACTGGAGGAGGATGCGTGGGTAAGAATCCACGGTGTTCCTTCTCTTGATCTATGGTCGGGGTCACGGGTAACGCGATAGTACCTATCGTAACATACACTTAACTCTAGAAGTCTGCTTACTGCAAGCAAATTCAAAATAGTTTAGAATCGCAATAGAACTGCATCTGAACCAGCCGCGGCTGTTTGACTTTTATCTCTACAAGAAAGAAAGTTAATCGGCTGTGGTTCAGCTGCCGTTCGATTGCGATTTCAAACTATTTTGTTAGTAGTATTGGCGAGGATCTTGAGGTCTAGGAGTCGACTCAAGCTTTTGCAAAATGTAATATAGCATTTTCTGTAAGAAATTCTCAGGAAGTAAATATTTATAGTAATAATAAATCTTTACTTCTGACCAGAAATCCATAAGAATGAGTAAACAATTTAACTTAAACACGTTAAATAAAACTTGTTATATCATAACATGATATACACTTATAAGTATATATTATAGAGATATCTTATATCTGAATGACGATCTGTGTGCCGCCATCCAGTGACAAATTATTAGGCCATCCACCCTGCCGGCTACAGTAGCCACGAGGCTGTACATTTGATTTCTGGATTTATTTCATCCCTTTAATATGGTGACACTAAAATTATCTCCGGTTCCGGTAAGAAACGACCAAATAATTTTGAATACTGAGGTACTTTTACGTTACGCAATATGTATAATTATTAGGCTATTATGTCTAGACTTATCGCTACGTTCTTGTTTTCATATCAAACAATAAAAATAAAACAATTAAGCGTAAGCCAAACAATTGTTTTAACACCTTATCGTTAGTTGTAAAAATAATTTAATTCTAGTGCTTCTATCTAATCAATAAACTTATTATTGATCATTTAAAAAAGATTATTGTACATATGACGTTATGGGAGCAGTGACATTACAACATCATTGGCTGTGCGTTATTTAGAATTTTCCTATATCTATATAAATAAAAAGAAAAGTCCTGACTGACTGACTGCTGACTCATCAACGCCCAGCCCAAACCCTTGGACCTAGAAAGCTGAAATTTTGCCCAGAGGTTCCCTTTATAATGTAGAGAAGGAATTAGGAAGGATTTTTCGAAATTCAACCCCTAAGGGAGTTAAATAGGGGATGAAAGTTTGTAAGGAAAATCGTCACTTTGCGGGCAAAAGCTAGTGAATAAATAAAACTGCCTCGTTGGTCTAGTGGTCACAAACGCGACTGCAGAATGTGAGGTCGTGTGTTCGATCCCCTGGTTGGGCATTTTTCAGTGTGGAACTTCTTAGTAGCGGCACGGAGTCTGTGTTTGTAATATAATATAATAATAATATCCTTTATTTCAGGCATCTTGGCCCATAGAAAAGTAATACATAAATAATAAAATACGTAACTATAAACTAATAAATAATATACAAGGTTAGTCGGAAAGGGGGTACTAATCCGAAGCCCACTTATAGTATCACTGATGACTGTTTGAAAGCAAGTGTTATTAACATTTTAAAATTCGTCATTTTTTTTTTTTCCAAATAAAATGATTTTTATTTTAGTTTTTTCAAAAATTCTTCATCCCTGCTTTAGTTACAAATTCAGAAAATGGTCTAATTCTTCTAATTCATGACCCCAAATATGACCTAAAATGTAAAGACAGCTGATCATAACTGGGGATACTTAGATAGATTTCAGAGTTTTTTTTTTTGAGATTTTTGAACAACTGTTTCTCTTAAACTATTGAGTTTTGGGAAAAGTTGTAGAACAAAAGTTATTCATTATTATGTGTACTTTAACACCCTTTCGAATTAGTACCCCCTTTCTGACTAACCTTGTATAAAACTACCGCACACGAAGTGACGGCGTCGTGTTGCGCTGCGTGGTATCGCGTAGCCTTGGGTAATTCATCAACTCGTCCTACATGCCTACGGCCCATTTAGGACGACTTGCAGAAAATCAAAATAAATAATATTTTCATTCTGCAACTCGGCCCACGTTACTATCAAAATGAAAAAAGGCACAATCAGTAGCAAAAGTGTTAGACTTACACCAGAGCGTGTATGGTAGTTCGAGATACGTAAATACCCAGCTTTACAAATTGCTGACGGTCACGAAGATAGTCAGCTAAAATTCGAAGTAAGTTTGGACAGAAAGGATTGGCGATTGCCAATACATATAATATTGTCATCAACATTATTGCGTGTGTGTGGGCGACAAAAAGTATCTCCTGATAAGTCTGCTCGCCTAGTACCATGCTTCACAAAATGTAAATTTGATTTATTCTGCGTGATTCTTTTCTCATCACAGGCACTTGTAACGTTGATGAGTATACTTAGGGTGAACGGCTGTAACGCTACTAATCCGCGAAAAAATGCACCTTCAAGAATACAATAGGGCCATAAACGGACGTTACGCGTAGCTAGCGGCCGTAGTGCGACTCCGTCAAATAATCTATGAACTAAACGAAAGTAATAAATCTTAAAAAATATTATTTAATTGTCTTAATAACTGTACCAAACGTTGATAAAGTTTAAAGTTCCACACAAAAAGAAACGTGGTACGAGTTGCAGAACGAAAATAATATTTATTTTGATTTTCTGCAAGTCGTCCTAAACGGGCCGTAGGCACGTAGGACGAGTTGATGAATTACTCGTAGCCTTCCGCGAAATCGTCGATACATGACACCCTTCGGCCAAAACTCTTCTTTGAGGAAGGTCTCAATTTGATGAGTCGGAACACGCACCACAAACGACTTGAAATTTGTGTTGTGGTGTGACTCCAACTTCTCGACCCTCAAAGTCCAGTTGGTCTTCATCCGAACATACTCCACGATCTCCTCAACCTTCGTGGATTGATGTAGTCTGGAAACGTACAGCAGCGTCGTCGGTACTGCTGGACGCAGCAGCATGTTGGGTCCTGCCAGCGCGGTACCGCACTGGTTTCGACAAGGAGGCTTCTTCTTCTTCTTTTTCTCCACCTTGATGAGGAAAAGGAAAAGGGGCTGGCAACATCTGCCAAGTGACATGTCAAATAATTGTTCCGTATTTTAAATATTAATATTTTAGAAAATAAGTATTATTAGTGTGTAATTGTATAGTAAAAGTTAAGAAGACACGACAAATATCCAGGATTATTGTTTTCCGGCAACTATCTAAAGAACAAAACACTATTTGGTTGTTCACCGGTGCCGGTAACCTGTCAACAGACAAAGTTCAAATTCTTGGATTTAAAAGGGGAGTATTGTTTACTTTATTCCTCGTTAATAGCACACGATCTCCATTTAGACCCTGTAACACAACTCGTTGGGTCCTAGCAACGTTCTTTCGCTAATTTGGCACTGTTTACAACTTGTTTTGTTCACAAGTTGGAAAACAGCTGTTAAAATTAATTAACGAAACACTGCTTCTCGAATAGTATATAGCTTACCTATTCTAATCGTCAATACTGTTCTTTTGTATTGTTTTACCATCCCACATAAGAACTAAGAAATACTTTATTATCAGGATAAATTAAATTAGGAACTTACCCACAAAAAAAAGTGTGTGTAAAAATAGGCATAGTAACAATTACTCATCAAGTAATTCCTACTTATAACTATAATAACAGCCCCCTCATTCCCTATTATAGCTATCCTGTGTCCTTTTTTTCCACTTCCCTGTTTTATTGTCTAATTGATCTGTTCTCACTGTTTCTTTCATTCCACTTCCAGTAAACCAGTCCCGACAGTATGCCTATGCTGACTCGTAAGGCTACTGCCCAGGAGATGGAGCACAAATTGAATATGGCCCTCAAGCAATTGAAAGAATCTAAAGGCCAATGTCAACAACTCCTTCAGGAGAGAGAAGAAAGTGAGGAGGAAGTTAAAAACATTGTTGACAAAAACTCAAGCCTAAAACGAGAGCTAGTAGACTTGCATCAGCAATACCAGGATGTCACCGATGAGCGGGACAAACTTCAGGTGTTGACGGATGGTTTCTCTCATTGTAGTAACTTCTATGAGGAGGCGTTATGTAAAATTAGGGACCTTGAACAGGCATTACTTCATGCAAATCTAGAAATTTCTAACTTTCAGAGAGAAAAGGAATGTACTCAGACGGTTGCAACTACAGTTTTATATAACGAATTAATAATTAGTAAGTCTGACTCCAATTCAGGGAATTCCCTATTAACAATTGACCTTACTGAACCAGATTGTCTAACAGATCATAATTGTATTCATAGAGTAAGTCATAACAAAATTAAGAAGTATATTAAACTTAATAAATTAATTCAAAAGTGTAACAGGTTAAAGAAACAACAAAAACGCTTTTCCAAACAAATACAATTCAGGAAAGAGCGTGTTTCATTGATTAATAAGTTAAATAATTATCAAATTAAATTGGAGGACAGTAAAAACATCTATGAAATAGACACTCAGCGCTTACAATCTGATATAAACATATTAGAGGACTCACTCAATTCCCTGTACAGTAAATATGTGAGTTCACAAAAACAAATCGACGAACACATCCTTGCTGCAAATAAGTTAGTTGATATGTGTAACGCAGACCGAGTGGACTCACTGACACTCAACAACACTCCGTGTACTTGCTTGGCTGCCTCAAACCATAACGCTTACTCACCCCAGGTAACAGAAAGCCCATCCCAGAGTGAGTGTAAATCTCTAGATTGTAGCACTTCTATAGAAAAACCCGATGCTGTTCTGGATTCACCGCAAGTTGTGGAGATGATTACCAGTTCCACTTCATGCAGTAGTTCACTTGGTTATAACTCCTTAATGTTTTCAGATAGCATAGGGAAAGGTTTTGGGGAATTACTAAGTAACAGTCTGAGTCATTCTACACAAAACTATTGCATGCCTGGGACCACTTATAAACAAATAATAGCATCTGTAATGAAGAATAAATATAATCCTTATACAGATATTACAGTATTTTTAGGTAATAGTTTAAATGTTAAAAAAAGGGACATCACAGACAGTGTTACTCAAATGTTAACCCTAAATTGTCGCAAAATTATATTGTGTGCTTTTCCATACTTGGACCATTTGTCATACACACAGAATAATTATATACATATGCTAAACAAGCATATACATTTCTTAGTGAGTCACTACTCTGACACATTTACATATTTTGACACCAACAGTTTTGTTGATAGCTTGAAATTGACTAGGGATACTGTGTACCTGCCTCTTAGATCTAGACGTCAGATAGCTACTCTGTTAGCTTACAATATTAACTCAGTCATAAGTAGTATGACGAAGTCTTCCTTTATTACCACTGTATTTAGTAATAGTACTAATGATAAGGTGGTTAGCCAGAACCATTTAAACTAAGTAGTTCGACAACAGAGAAGCATAGTCATTGTTTAATATTGTCACATCAAAACATAAATCGCTTCTCTGGCAAAATCTTAGATGTTGAATTATTTACTGAGAAATTTAATGTAGATATTTTATGCCTTACAGAAACATGGCTGAAGGCGGATAGAATGTTATTTAATGTAAATAATTTCAAAGTAGCCAGTTCGTTCCAGAGAGAGTCAGCAGCAGGTGGGGGAACTTTAATCATGTTCAAAAACCACCTGAAATGTAAAGAGCGACCAGATGTTCGTGACCTCTCTGTCGAACGAGTATGTGAGCTCGCGTGTGCAGAAACGGAGGAGTATGTGATTTTATGTGTCTATAGACCTCCTTCCTCTAGTACTTCCCAATTCCTCCTTACGATGGAGGATGCACTTAGGAAAATTAAAATAAATAAAAAGATATTGGTTTGTGGGGATTTTAATATTGACATCTTGATAGATAGCACAGATAGGCAAAATCTTTTATCCTTATTTAAATCTTTTAATCTAAAACATATGTTCTCTGAGCCGACTAGAATCACACCTACGTCGGCCACTTGTATAGATAATATTATGACCAACTTCAAAATATTACAGAAGAGTCTTATTAGTGGCATTCGTTCAGATCACAAGTGCCAGATAGTTAAAATAAATTGCAAAAAAATAGAAAGTCCAAAAATTATACAATGTAGAACACTAACCAAAAATAGCCTAGAAAAATTCAGTAAAAATCTAGAATCACAATTAATTAGCCTGAAGCCTCAAAATGACAATCCTAATGATATGTATCGCACCCTATTTGATGCTATAAGTTCTGAATTTAATAAAACTTGCCAAGTAAAAAAAGTAACTTTAAAACGTAAAATCCTGTTTAGTGCCTGGGCTACCGAGGGTATAAGACGTAGCAGGGATGTTTTATACGAGTTATATGACAAAAAGTCTTATACATCCCATAATGATTTTCATAATTACGTCAGAACTTACTCAAAAATATTTAAAAAAGTCAAGCAAAGGCTGCCTATATTAGTAATCAAATAAAAAAGGCAAATAATAAAATTAAAACAACGTGGAAAATAATAAATACAGAAACGGGTAGTAGTAGATCAACGGACAACACAATTAATTTAAAAATAGACGATAAATTAGTGTCAGATAAAACTGAAGTCGCTAATTTCTTTGAAAAATTCTTTACGAACATACCTATAGAGACTACTAAATGTCTTCCATCGTCTCCTTTAGCAGCTGAAACTCTTTTGAAACAAAATGTTAATTTACATGTACCTAATGTACCTACTTTTGAATTCAGTTCTGTTACTCCCACTGATATAATTAAAGCGTTTAAAACTATAGCAGTAAAGAAAACGGAGGACTTATGGGGATTGTCAGTAAAAGCCATCGAATCAATTATCGTTAATATCGCGCCCATCTTGGCAGCGATCTTTAATACTTGCATAACGGATGGCATTTTCCCCGATCTCATGAAATCAAGCAAAATTGTACCCGTCTTTAAAACAGGCTGCCTAAATAACGCATCTAATTATAGGCCAATATCTGTACTACCAGCCTTGAGTAAAATCTTTGAGAAATTAATATTAAATCAAATGTTAGCACATTTCAACAAAAACGCGATATTACACGTCAAACAGTTTGGATTTACGAAGGGACGATCTACGGAAGACGCCGGTTCCACTCTAATCAAAACAGTACTGGGAGCTTGGGAAGAGGCACACGATGCTATCGGGGTATTCTGTGATCTCTCTAAAGCATTTGACTGCGTCGACCACCGCACGCTAATTCTGAAACTAAAGTACTATGGAATTCGGGATAGATCTATTGATCTTGTAAATTCATACTTGTCGAATCGGGAACAAAGAGTGGCTATTGATAAAGCCACTTCTGCAGGCTCACTAGTTAAAATGGGAGTACCTCAGGGATCGATTCTGGGCCCATTTCTGTTTCTTGTTTATATAAATGACCTTCCACACACCATAAATGATAAAATGTGTAACATAGTCCTATTTGCTGACGACACATCACTTATATTTAAAGTAAATAGGAAAGATAGGGATCTTGTAGAACCCAATGATACTCTTAATTTGATATCTAATTGGTTTTCTACTAATAATCTTCTTTTAAATGCAAAAAAAACCAAATGTATTAGGTTTTCTACACTAAATGTATCGCATGTAGGTGCAAATGTAAAACTTGATGATAAAGTCTTAGATCTGGTTCCCTCAACGACCTTTCTGGGTGTAACAGTAGACTCTAAACTGCAATGGGGGCCCCATATACAGGCACTTGCAAGTAAACTGAGTTCTGCTGCTTATGCCGTTAGGAAAATACGACAGATGACAGATGTGCCTACGGCTAGGTTAGTGTATTTTGCTTACTTTCACAGCATTATGTCCTATGGCATTTTACTGTGGGGATCGGCTGCTGATGTTGAAACTATTTTTATATTACAGAAAAGAGCAGTCCGAGCTATTTATAATCTAGGCTGCCGTGAGTCGCTCCGGGAAATATTCAAAGAGATAAATATACTAACCTTACCATCCTTATATATATTTAGTAACATTATGTACATTCGGAAAAACATTGCCCAGTATAATAAGAAGAGTGACAACCACAACCTTAATACTCGCAATAAGGACAAGCTTGCAGTACCTGGTTTTAGACTTAGAAAAACCAGTAAGTCGTTTATGGGAAACAGTGTTAGATGCTACAATAAAATTCCACTAAGTGTCACTGATTTACCAGATACAAAGTTTAAATTATATATCAAACGCGTACTAATGTCTAAAGCATATTATAGCCTTAATCAGTACATCGAAGATAAAGATGTCTGGCATACGATTCCCTCCTGCACACTGCGACCCTCTGGCACCGTCTAACTGAACAAACGGATATTATTTAAATGCTTACTTATTGTAATTATTTTTTATTTTATTGACTCAATAAGTATGTCATTTTATCTTAGTTTTTTTATTCTAATGTTTCCAATTTTGATTGTTTTTTTTTTCTTGACATTTAATTTATTTATTGCTAATATTTGGTTATATTAGTTTGACATTGAATCGCAATTATTAATGTTATTCTATTCTATTATTATTTCTACAAAAGGCTGTAAAATGTGAGGACCATGCAGCGTATAGTGTTACACTTTCATTATTAATATTTGGCTGCCTATTGTCTATCGGTATGAGTCTGTCATGCTCACTAAAATGTCTCGCTGATGGTGGCGTTGTGCATCGGGTCGTTGAGTTCCCTGCAACATGGTTGAGCTGAGCGACGCCGATGCATGCGTCATGCTCGTGAACGGGTGCTGTCTGTTGGGACTGGTCAGCTCGTAACTGCTATGGCAATCATTTTAAAAGGCTAACTTTCTCATTGCTTTTCATGTTGTTAACTGCATGTACATTATTCTGCATTGTTCTCACATTACTACAATGAAAATTGTCAAACCATTTACTTTTTTTAAAAGAGTGTCTATGGAGTTTCTTGCCGGTTCTTCTCCAAAGGACCTACTACTTGGAACCGAGCCCCTAGTGTTGACCTTTTGAAAGCACCAGGGATCTGGTCTACTTGAAATAAAAACTATTTGACTTTGACTTTGACTTTGATGAAGTCATCCTTGTCACACGTGTCCTTATCTGGATCCTGCTGTTTCAGATCTTTGTTGACCGATACACAGCGACTCTGTTTACCCCCTTTTGTTTTTTCTGCTTGCCGTTTTATTTGCGACGTTTATGCTCAGTTGATGTCAATAGGCTCGCCTCTTACATGCGACTTAAAATACATAACGGCGAAATGAGGGTGTACACCTCTGCCCTACCCTTCGGGAAATGCAAGCGTGATGTTACGTTGAATAAGTAAAATAAAATTTTATCCGCAACTGGGGGCCAACTCCCTAAGTCCGTCAACGAAGGCCCGAAACGTGGGAGTGAACAAAACAAGTGTCAAGTTCAACTTTTCAGACGGGCAAAAACACATCGGTAGTAGGGACAACTGTCAAATCGTGTTGTCATTAATTCTTAGTTCGGGCCCCGAAATAATCGGATGTCCGTAGGTGATAGGAAGTTGGAAACGCTCGTAACTAAGGCCGAAACCACGGACTTCGTGCTTAGGGAGTAGACCCCCTGTCTTTTCTAAGCAAATAAAAGTCGTATCGCATAGTTGAGACGTTTTAATATTTTATGCCGTTATTTTTAACGATTAATTGAATTGTGCGAAACAATATTATTATGACGTAGCAACATCTGTATTTGTTTTCAATAGAAACAGCTGTTGCTAATTATTATTCTTAAAGCTAAATGATTTCAAATATCGCGGTTTCTGTTAAATGTTTTTCTGTACGAAATTGTTAAATCAATATGTAATTTTAATATGAATGATCAAAGTGCGTAGTTTTAAATTGACGCACGTCTACAAACCACGCTGTTTAAAGAAAAAACACTTTAAAATTTATTTTTAATTTCATTTACTTATATTTTCTAAAGTGAGGGTATTTCTGCACTATTTGCTAATAGAAATTGGTGCTTTTGCCACATGGATGCTGTCCTTTTCTATTTGATATTAAAATATGGATTGAGATAACGAAGAACGCCATTTTTTTTATGTATGTGAATTCATCATGTCTCCTTCCGCTCTGGGGTTAGCGGAAGGGAGTGTCAGACTCTTACTGACTAAGACCCAACCGTGTTCCTCCTAATGCCCTTTGCGTTCCAGGGCCGCGGTAACTTTTTCGAACAAATTCCGTAACCCTGGCAGGCACTGGCCCTAGCGGGCCCCATCTACTACGCTGACGTCTCTTTGAGGCGCGCGTGGAACACAACGCGCCGTCGCTTGACCCGGGCCTGGTTCTGAACGGACGGCGAGCCACCCAACGCTCGCCGTCCACAGGCCCGCGCCTACGGTGGCCGGGAATCGCCCTGCGACTCCCGACGCCCGGGGCGTCTCCTTCTGTTGCGGCGGCTGGGGCGTGAGGTTTGCCTCTCCCTCACGCGTTCCGCCTCCTCCTTCGCTAGCATTACTGCTTCGCAGAAGGAGGTGACTGCTTCCCATGCCCCCTCGCTCCGGACCATGGATTGAACCAGGGCCGGACGCGAGAGGTCGAACATAGAACGCCCTAGAAGGACATACATTGATGTTGTTGGTGATGTTCTTAAAAAGGACAGGCGCGTAGTACTCTCAACCGGCGTGCGTGTATGACAAGATGTATACGTGGACGAAGCGAAAGGAGTATGTAAGGATCGTAGCATGTGGCGTTCTGCAGTTTCTGGCTACCCCCATGGGAGAAAGGCGTGAGTTTATGTATGTATGAGATAACGTCTCGGGTTGTCTCGACGACAGTCTGGTGGGTCAGGTGTAAAAACACCCAGATAAATCATACAAAATCTTGATATAACATATTTACATCTATCTTAATAAAGGCCGCTAAGTTGTAAGTACACTAAAATTTAATGTAACACCTATTATGTACACTTAGTATGGAATAAACCTTTGAATTTGAATATATTTTCATGGAGTCGCCAACAGTGCTAATTACTTATTATAAAATTAATCTATTTAAACAGTCGTTGTTATTGTATAGTAGTGTTTATTTGGTTAGTAATTACACAACCAACTAATTTATATGGACAACATACACTTTAACACATTTTATAGTTTTCCGGAAATAATTATTGCGTAATTTTATGTATTGCCCAGTAACGTAATAAAACAACAGAGGCAGTCGATCCAGTTCTCAGTAAGCATGTCTTAATTTAAAAGTGGGTTCTGGATCACCGATCTATGCAAGCATGGTGATTATCGTATCCTGTTGTCTTTCTACACTTTTCATTCAACACTTATGGAGAATAGAGGGGTAGCATTTGTTGCCAAGAGCTATACAAGCTGATTTTTAATCACCAAAATCCAAGTTTTTTCTAGGTAGTGAGTACGAACTAAAAGGAACGAATTAAAAAAAAAGTTTTGTCAAATTTTCCCCATAAAACAATTTTCCCGAAAGAATTATCCATTCAGCGTGGTTACTAAGTCAAATATTAAACATTACGGTTGTTGCACCTCCACTGAATGAGACAAAAAGGCTCTCTCCATTTAAACCGCCTTGGACTGTGAACAAATGAAGCACCCAGATTCGCTCCCGTCCTATGGTATACATAAAAGAGAGAAGACCTATTTTACTCTTACTGCCATGGGATCCGCTGGCAGGCATCAAGTTTTCGAGTGCAAAGGGTCGGTCTTATTTTAAAGAAACATAAACAAGCAGGCCGTGGGGTCCGCCAGCGGCTAGTTAAAAATGCTTTGAGCACGCCGTGGGATCCGCTGTGACCCCCTAAACTCAAACAGATTTTTGTACTACTGACCTGCTAATAAGGAAAAAATGTGTCTAGTATCGGCGTGCGCATACAGTGAGCTACATGTTGAAAAAAAATCAAGTTAAGTCAATTTCATTTTGAGTGATGGCCTACCGCAGCGGAATCGTTGGGACCAGCCGGCGGACTCCATGGCTTGCTGAACTGGAACCATGCTATATATTGCTGGCAGTGAGTGTTTAAAAAAATACAGTCTTTGAATCAAACCCTCCTGCCCTTATCCCAACTTATTTGGGATCGGTGCAGCATGTATTTTTCTTCTTCTTTGAAATAAACCTTATGTCTAGAAAAAAAATAGATGGTGATTAAAAAATCATTCTGTACATTTACATTTCTTCTTGTTTCTTTTACACACAGATTAGTGTAAGATGTTTTCTTTAGTCAGTCATTGACAACATGTCAACGACACTGAAAATATGATTATGAGTCTACGCAGCTTAAAAGATTAAGTTTATGATTGAACCAACTGAAATGTAAGAAGCTTAATCTTTATAAGCAAAGCTAAACATGTTTGTTTTTATACATTGTTGATATTTACGCGAATTATTTGCTAAACCTAAAATAAACTTATGGATTTTTTCGTGTCGTTATCATAGAGGTTCCGAAACTCAACGTCAAGCCTGTAACAAAATGATACAGCTGTTTATGACTGTCTTTTTTTAAGTTTAATAGTATTCTAGTTTCAAAGTGTCATAAATAAAATTTTACCTCATTAATAACTTAATATCACGCCTTATTCCCCGAAGGGTTGGCAGAGGTACACCCACATTCCGCTGTTAGTTTAAGTGCCATTTAATAGGGGGCGAGCCTATTGCCATCAACCGGGCACAAATCCAAACTCCGGGCTGCTACTGAAAAATTCCACACGGAAAAACCCAATAACTCTTTGCCCGACCTGGGGATCGAAACCCAGACCTCACGCTCAGCAGTCGCACTTGCTCATTAATCTAAAGTTTTGTTTTTTGTCTACATATATTTTTTTTCTGCCCTTTAATTTTTGCCCAGCTTGGCGTTGAATTTCCAAACAGCCTGTATGTAAAGCTATGGGGTCTTTGCTTCATTATTAGTAAAGATAAAAGTCTTAATTTAAACCAATAAAGCTCAATAAATCATAGGAATCGATCATAAGATGATGGATGACAAATTAGATTAAGAAAATCTGAACAAGTTTTCGAGGGCCCAAGAAATCGGAAACCTTGAGAAGAATTTTCTTTGAAAGAAAAACAAAAGAAATAGGTTAAGAGAATCGATTAAAGGATCGTTGATAGTTGATTCATTGTTTTGTTTTTAGAATCAATAATACAGTTGTGTACAATCACTTTGAACGAGACTGGGCTGTAATCTACGCACTCGAATTGTTTGTAATAATTCAAGTACTGATAGATGGTATAGTAAGTTGGTACACAAGTCCTTAAGATACAGACTGATAATCACACAAGAAATGATCGTTTGATCGTCCTTCAGTTCGACTATGTCTCGCAATCCACTTCTGCACACAAACAAAAGATAAATTCAGCAACAAAACCTAACTAATATTATAAATGCGAAAGCAAATTTGTTTTTTGTTAACCTAAACCACTGAACTCATCATCCTGAAATTTTGCATATACGTTGTCAGGTGTACAAAAACGGACATAGGGTACCTTTCATCCCGAAATAAAGTACCTACTGTTCCCGAGGAAAACAACAATAACGTTTTTATGATAATAGATGGCGCTGCGTGTCTTTCGAATCATGGTTGAATCTTATTATTGTACCTAATACAACCCGAATTGATTATCAAATTCTAAATTAACGCGAGCGAAGCCGCGGGCAAAAGCTAGTACAGCATATTTTCCAAAATTATTTTTTTTTTCTTTGCATTCGTTTCTATTTTTTTGTCGGAGACGCTAATAAATCTGTTTTGCTTTCTTTCTTATAAATCCCAAAAAAAGGTGATTATACCCGTAATATCTAATGGGCTCGTGGCTAAATAACAACAGCACGGATCGTACGATCTGTGAGGTAAAGGTCATGGCACATTATACCGGCACCGCACGTGCACAGCTGCAGCACGGCGCGCCTCGAATTTAGGCTATGGCTAGCCGCCAGCACGCTACTACAACTACGCGTCGTCCGCGAGGAAGCTCGCAGTGTGCGCGCTGGCCGCGAGGTGCAAGCTTGCTGTCACCGCGAACACAGTAGTTATATGGCATTTGTGATCAAACGCTTACACTTACACACGCCTAGGACTTGCACGTTTTCATAACGACGTCGTTTCGCTGGCGACTCGGAGTCGGTGCGCAGTAAGCACGCGGTCCGCTCGCTTGCAGAGCGCAGGCTGCGAGTCGAGTTGTATGGTAGCGGCAAGCGCGCTGACTGTCCGCCGTTGGCTTTTTCATATTGAAATTATGAAATATATTATACGACCCACGATATATGGTTCTAATTTAAATGACAAGTTAATTGCGGGGTTGGAGCGGTGCCGTTGCGGTGCCGGTATAGTGTGCCATGACTGCACTTGCCGCGGTCTATCTGCGGATGAGTGACCGTTCGTGACACTTCACATCGAAACCCCTCCGTGTCTCGAAGAGCACGAAACCGTCGTTACTGGTAATCAGAAGTCCGAAAGTCTGACAACCGGTCTTACCTTACGATATCGGCATTGTCTAGTTGCGGAGGTCTGATAGCAGACGCTTCGTGTAAACACGGACATAATATAGCCGCATCTGGGGGCCTACTCCCTAAGTCCGTCAACGAAGTTAGTCGCCCGGCCGAAAGTAGCCCTAAACGTCACGTAGGAGTAAACAAAACAAGTGTCAAGTTCAACTTTTCGGACGGGCAAAAACACATCGGTAGTAGGGACAACTGTCAAATCGTGTTGTCATTCATTCTTAGTTCGTGCCCCGAAATAATCGTATGTCCGTAGGTGATAGGGAGTAGGAAACGCTCGTAGCTAACGCCGAAACCACGGACTTCGTGCTTAGGAAGTAGACCCCCTGGTCAGACTGGTAGCTCACCCTGACATGATTGGGAAAACGCTACACAGAAAACCAGTTTGGAAAGCGAGATAGCGAACGAAGAAAACCATCTCGCATCATCTAACGCCCGTCAACGTCTTGGGGTAGACAGACACGTCATGTCCCAAACATGAGCTGAATACCTAATTAACAAAATCATTGCTATACATAGCCACCACCGAATGTAATTGCCCAGATGTGAATCACAAACACTTGTGACAATAACAAATATATTAATAACAAAAGTATTTATCTGCAAAGGCGTCGTTGCGTGACAAAAGTCTTGAGAAACAATGGTGCACTTGTTCAAATATATTGATCAGTTTAAAGCATACATCATTGGTCAGATTTTTCATGCTTCCCTGAAAATGCCTTACTGATCAGCTCACAGAACAGATGGCCGATGGGGCCGAAAGGTTCTGGAGTGGCGACTGCGTACCGGAAGGCGCAACGTGGGTAGGCCTCCCACAAGGTGGACCTGTGACCCGGTGAAGGTCGCGGGAATCCGCAGGATGCGAGAAGCATAGGACCGGTCGATGTTGCGATGCTTGGGCGAGGCCTATGTCCAGCAGTGGACGGCTTTCGGCAGAATGATGGTAGATCACGAGGTTTGAAGGAATTACACGAATTCGGATAGAACCTGTATACAATTTTTTAAAGTAAGTAAATTGTCTTGTCATATCGCTGCTTTGGATGAAATTTTGATGAATGACACAATTTAAAAAAGCTTATTCTAAAGGAGAGCCTTTTAAGATAACATTGTTGAAGAAAAATGGCGGCAAAAATTAAAGAAATGGTAATGACATTTTGTGATGCCTCTTCGTAATTCTTGACGATATGAATGTTAGTTTTATTCGCAAAAAAATCAGGACTATTTTGGATTATGTTGTCTCCTTATCTAGTTTGAACATTTGTATTGTGTTATTATCAGAGATCGGAATAGGTAGAGTATATTTACCTAAACTTCGAGGAAAGAAGTAACATAGAGTGGATAATACCTCCTCTAAAATAGACTACTCATCTGGTGAACACCAACATTAATTAATTCTCTGGTTAAACAACTGTTTACTAAAAATTCTAGTACTTACATTTTTACAGTTAGTCGAAGTTATAAGGGTCAAACGAAACTAGGTTACTGGGGTATAGCATTCTACTTACATTACTTACTAGTCTTTAAGGCTAATGGAACTGTTGGTTTAAAAAGCAGGCCTTTGCTATTCTTCTCTGGAATGCGCTTCCCTTGGAAATCAGGATGGCCACCAGTCGCTATTCCTTCAAAATCAAATTACGTGAACATCTACACAAGGGATTGGCAGAATCATCTCAGCAAAGATCATTTTCTACGTTTTTGTAGGTATTATGTATTATTATAATATATATGTAGGTTATGATTATTAATATATGTTTTTAAATGCATGTGAATATGTTATCTAGTATTTATTGGACTATTTAATTTGTATTTTTATATTTATGAGTGTAAATATTATTAGCAAAAATCCCATCGCATCACACACCTAATACTATTTAGTGCACCTACCATGTTTTCTCTGCATCACCCTAAGGTCGACTGGTAGAAAATGCCTAAGGCATTAAGTCCGCATCTGTACTAATTTTGTGCGAAAGAATAAATAAATAAATAGCTGTTGTAGTCCACCAACCCTTACCAGGGCTAGTGTGGAGGACTAACACCTAAACCCTTCTCATTATGAGAAGAGGCTCATGCCTGGCAGTGGGGCAGTAATGGGCTGTTTTTTAGGATTCCGTACCCAAAGGGTAAAATGGGACCTTATTACTAAGACTCCGCTGTCCGTCCGTCACCAGGCTGTAGCTCATGAACCGTGATAGTTAGACAGTTGAAATTTTCACAGATGATGTATTTCTGTTGCCGCTATAACAACAAATACTAAAAAACAGAATAACATAAATTTAATTTTTAACAAAAATTTAATTTAAGGGGGCTCCCATACAACAAACGTGATTATTTTGCTCGTTTTTGCTAGATATTGATAACGGCAACAGGTAGACGCTTGAAATATTCACAGAATATTTAGTTATTAAATATATTCACTTTAAAAATAAATAATTAAATTAAAATAAAATAAATATTTAAGTGGGGCTTCCATACAACAGATATGTTTTTTTTACCGTTTTTATAGATAATGGTACCTACGGTAGCCTTCGTGCGCGACTCCGACTCGCACTTGGCCGGTTTTTTTATGTTATTACTTAATCAATGTGGCAGCTAAATAATCATCATTACTATCAATAAAATATCTCTTTATAATACAACTAGCTTTCGCCCGCAGCTTCGCTTGCGTGAAATTTTAAACCCGTTAAGTGACGATTTCCATACAAACTTTCATCCCCTATTTAACTCCCTTAGGGGTTGAATTTCGAAAAATCCCTTCTTAGTGGATGCCTACGCTACAAAAGGAACCTACTGTCAAAATTTCAAGTTTCTAACCCCAGTGGTTTAGGCTGTGTGTTGATAGATCATTCAGTCAGTCAGCTTCTCCTTTTATATGTGTGGGAATTTCTTTCTCAATCAATCAATTCTGTCATAACGTTCCGTTCCTACATATGTATAGATAGAAATGTGTGAAACAATTATAGGTACAACAAAAACCATACAATATTCATACACCGGATAAGATGCCATGTCATACAAATGAAAAGTCAGGAAGTGTATGAAGGTTGCGTTTAAACAGAAGGAAAAACATAGATTTTCCTTGTTATTAATTATACGGTGTAAGTCAATGATCTCCGTAAAAGTTATCAAGGATAATTGACACGTTATTGCCTTTTGTGATATTGTTACTGAACGAACTTGATCGGGGAATACATTAGTCTTTGGGGAATATTCAATGTTGGGGAAATAAAGAAGTATTATTAGTGTTACGTCCTTTATACATCTTGCATCTTAGTTATAACATTTTTAATATTATTATAAATAACAAACAAAAACTAATTTAAAAATATAAAAAATAGTAGCCTACCGGCATCGGGAGCAGGGGCCCTACTCCCTAAGTCCGTCAACGAAGTTTGTCGCCCGTCCGAAAATAGCCCAAAACGTAGGAGTGAACAAAGCAAATGTCAAGTTCAACTTTTCGGACGGGCAAAAACACATCGGTAGTAGGGACAACTGTCAAATCGTGTTGTCGTTCATTCTTAGTTCTGGCCCCGAAATATTCGTATGTCCGTAGGTGATAGGGAGTAGGAAACGCTCGTAACTAAGGCCGAAACCACGGACTTCGTGCTTAGGGAGTAGACCTCCAGGGTCCGAGCTACCAGTGGCTAGGGCTCCAGAAACAGGAACCTCCTAACAATACACGCCGTATTGAGGGGGACTTTCTGTATCAGGCCCTTAATCCAGCCACCTAACGAGAACCTCATGAGGTGTTGATCGAGGCTCTTGGCCATTATGCCATTGGCCGTTACGACTATCCTACTATCGGCTCAATGGTTGCTGAATCCACATCCCACATGTTACTATTATTAAGGTACGAGTTGGTAGCCGACTGCATACAGCAGCAGCATACGACGTGTCGCTACGACACTAATGGTTTCTATGTATTTCTATGAAATACCATCCGCAGCTCGACACGTCGCTCGACTAACACGTCGTATAACCGCAGACGACGTTTCGTCCGACCGCAGATCAGTAGTGCCACCGACGCTGGAGCGACGACACGTTGAATCTTTCTCAAAAATGAGTTTTTCCAATTCCGAGGAAGAAAAACTGATAAACCAGGTAGCCCAATATCCTGCACTGTACGATGCATCTAACAAAAACAAAAGATATGAAAGTAAATCGCGATCGCTAATCCTAAATTGGTCACACATCTTGTCTCACGGAACATTCAGAACTAAATGGAATACGACGTGTCGTCTGCTGCAGCCATCTGCTGTTGGGTTCGAAATCATGACTCATACAGCAGCAGCAGACGACATGTCGCTACGACGTGTCGCGACACGTCGTCTGCTGCTGCTGTATGCAGTCAGCTACGAACTCTTACCTTTAGTGTTATACAGGGTGTTAACGAATTCGTGTAATTCCTTAAAACCACATGATCTACTACTGGTGTAGACAGGCCCCGCACGGGAATTAGATTGATTAAAAATAAAAAAATAAAATTCGTTTTTTTTTCATGCGGCTTTGTCACCGATCGTATATAAACCACCTAATAAAGATTCAGTAAAAAAATAAGAATTTTTTTTTTGCAAACAAATTATTTTATTTATGTGAACATTTCGATGCCACGCATAAATTAATGAAAGTACGGCGACACGACTGGCAGGAACGACTAACGCGATATAGCTCTTTGCAGTCAGATAACTCAAGGCTCTAAAAAGATTCAGAAATTGAAAATCAAAAATTAAAAAAAAAAAAAAATTGATTTTCGAAAATTCCCATTTAGGGGTAATCTGTGTCACCATTAGATCACGTGGTTTGAAGGAATTACACGATTTCGTTAACACCCTGTAGTTGATTAGGGAAAACTTCAAAAGTATACAGGCTGTAAGGGTAAACACCGTTATCCTTGAAACCAGTGGTTTGGTTTCATTTATAGAACGTAAAATCAATGAAAAATAACAAACTTTTTTATTTAATAAAATTTTCATTTTTCCTCAAAAGCATTTCACCCTATGCGCGGGGGCAACAAGCTACGAGAGGGGGCGCGGGGAACTCGCCACGTGGCCCGATGCACGGCACCGCACATTTTGCTACCCCAGTCAGTCAGCTGTCTCGTTAGCGAGTGTGTGTACGCCGCGTCGTAGCGCCGCCGCGCCGCTCATTTCTCGGTCGTATATTGTTTTTTTTTTTTTACTCGGTGCTATATTTTTATGTTTAAGTCAACTACCCATGGTTTCAAGGATAACAGTGTTTACCCTTACAGCCTGTATAACTTATAATTGCTCATTGTTTCTTTGTTTTATGATTGCTGTCCCACTGCTGAGCCTCTGAATGAGAATGGTTTTAGTCCACCACGCTGGCCTGGAGCGAGTTGGCGGGCTTTACATGCCTTTGAGAACTACATACATAAACTCACGCCTTTTTCCCATGGGGGTAGGCAGAAACTGTAGAACGCCACATGCTACGATCCTTACATACTCCTTTCGCTTCGTCCACGGTCATACATCTTGTCATACACGCACGCCGATTGAAAGTACTACGCACCTGTCCTTTTTGAAGAACATCACCAATAACATCAATGTATGTCCTTCTAGGGCGTCCTCTACTGGCGTTTCCACTGACATTCGCCTTATAAATTCCTTTTGTTAATCGCCGTTCACTCAATCTTTCAACATGCCCAAACTACCGAAGCATACTCCTTTCAATTTTTGTCACTACATCATCTTTTAAACCGCAACTTTGTCTTATCACATCATTCCTCAATCTATCATTCAAAGTTACACCGCACATACTTCGCAAGGAACGCATTTCCACGGCATTTATTCTACTTTCATGACTCTTCTTCCAAGACCAACATTCACTTCCATACATAAGCGTTGGTACCAGTACACCATTATGGACAGCCAGCCGTGCCTTTTTGGACATCGACTGGTTAGCCACAACCGCATGCATAGCACCATTCACTTTATTTCCCGCATTTGCTCTCCTTTCCACATCTTCATCAATCTTACCATCTCTTGTGCCTTTGAGAACTTTTGAGTTAAAGCATCTCACGATATTTTCCTTCACCATTAGCGCAAGTGATTCAAATAGGTATTCTTCTGATTTTGCTGGTAGTTAGGCATTGTGCAAATGTACAATTTTTAACAATCCGTTTTTTATACTTATTGAACGTGGTTTCAGTGGGTATTATTACTCAATACTCAATACTTTATTGCGTTCCATAGTGTAACATTAGGTCTTATAAATAAAAATATAGCAGAATCACTATGGACCCTGTCGGGCACAGCAGAGGTAGTAGGAGAGAGGAAGAGGGCTTGGTATACAATTTCGGTAAAATGGTCAATAATCAAGTATTTTTGTATAATTATAATTGTATAATATAAGTATTGTACCTATATATTTTTATATTATATTTTATTGTACTGTACTCACTCAACTAACCATTTAGAAATCAAAAAGATTTTCTCAATACTTTTAATTACACTAATCAATTTAGACGTTTGGTTTCTAAAGTTTTGGTTTTACAGCGCCATCTATCGGCTCGTACTGATACCTAAGTACTGCTACGTACACACGGCTACACATCAAGCTATACAAAACCAGTTTATCTTGGCGTCGCTTTGTATAATCTTTTCGCACAAGTAACGGTCAGCTTATACTGGTTTTGCATAGCTTGAAGTGTAGCCGTGTGTACATCGGTTGAATTTTTTGACTGATCACTTTTTGTACACATTCTCATCATTCTGAAGTTTTTTCTTATTGAAACAATTACTTAATATCTAATTTATTAGAGCATGCAGCTACGTTACATAACAATCGGTCTTGCTATATTCACGATAACCTTTCTTTTAAAGGCAAAATAATATGCAAATAATAGATAACAATTAACCATACTGGAATGAAAATGTCTATTTACCTGACTATTAATTTATATCCTATATCCTGTGGCATATATCAGGGGCACTCCGGCCAAAGTCGAGCAAGCACGGCCCTAAATGTTCTTCAGCAAACTTGATAAATTGCACGTTTCAATTTTTGTTGCTTTTCTATCCATTTTGGAAACATTAAAACAAACAATCTTTTTTTTATGAGATATTTTACTGACATAAGAAGTTGCAACACTAAAAATCCACTCATTACGTTAATATGATTGTAGTTATAATAAAAAAATGTCGGGTTACCATGATATCTTAGAGCAGGAATGTTTTAATATCATTACGAGAGTGGGTAAGAGATGGCGCTAGAGAGCTGTCTAGCGCTGTCACTTTCCCACACTCGGAATAATATTAACACATTCCTGCTCTAACAGATCATGGTAACCCCCCTGGTATTTAATTAAGCGATAAGTAATTAAGTTACTACTTTACTTAATCATATTAATGATATTTACTCTGTCGATGTTAGAATGTGAATTCGGCTAAGATTTATCTTGTATAATTATTTATTTTATTAAATGGTTTGAATACCGGAAATATAGACACAATAGATAAACAATGGAAGCCATCACAGTAGCGGTATATGTATAGTAACAGCGGTGCGAACACGGATATTTTTATCGAGTCGATTCGAGAAATTTATCTATTCTAAACGTCTTTGACATAAGATATAGATAAAACGACAACTGCTGTCGCCGCAATTCTAAATTTATCTATTCTAAACGTCAAATTTGACATAAGATATAGATGAAACGAGAACTGCTGTCGTTTTATCTATAACTTATGTCAAAATTGACGTTTAGAATAGATAAATTTCTCGAATCGACTCGATAAAAGATCCGTGCTCGCACGGCAGATGTGAAAAAATTTACTCTAAGAAATATGGCGTTATTCGATATCGGAAATCGAACAACTTTCATAGAACAACCTTTCGAAATTCGCGTATATTTTTTTCATTACTTTCCATATAAATGAAATAAAATTATTTTTCATATAGCTTAGTACCCCCTCATTTCGCCGTTATGTTTAAGTCCCATATAATAGGGGGCGAGCCTGCCATCAACCGAGCACAAATGCAGACTCCGTGCTGCTACTGAAAAAAAACACACAGAAAACCCCAACAACATTTTGTCCGACTTGGGGATCGAACCCAGGACCTCACGACACAAAGAGGCACTCAGTATAATATTTATCTCATTTAGAAATCTGCCAACTCCACCTTGAACACAATACGCCTACACTAAATCAAATGGTCGACTGACCTTCATTACTGTTACAATTACAAAACCGCAATAACTACATAAGTGTCATAATATATTTATATTTTAATTTATAACATTTTATATAATTACTGCAATAAATGCAAATAATTTATCATTTAGATATAAAATGCAGTTAAACTCGTAAATAATGCATTATCAAACTACGAGCAGTAAATAGAATGCGCGAGCGCACACTTTACCCTCATTATGAAACAAACATCATTTATAATAGTTATGATAGTCGTACCGATCGTTTGTGCATTAAGTTGAACAGTACCGTCCAAAATGTGAACAGAATGAACAACGCGATCAGAGAATTAATTTTGTTTTTGTTTACATACGAAATTCGAATTAATTTGTGTCAAAAATGGAACATAAATCCTAAAGTATCTGTTATTTGCTATTGTTTTGTTTCGAATGCGTTCTGAATTTGATTTGTGTTGTTTTTTTTAAGAAATGTAACTTTGTTTATTAAAAATGTGACTTTTGAGTTATGGTGACGTTTCTCTAATTAAACACTCCGTGTAAAAAACAAAGTGAAGTGAAATTATCAGTAAAATTATAATCACATAATACCTTTTCGTAATAGTTGAGTAAACACTTAAATTACGATTGTAAAGAGATTTTTTTTCGTGATTTCTTTTTAAATGAGAAGTTTTTCGACTAGGAAACGTCTGTTCCGCAATTTAGTAGTGATCTTGATAGATTTTTAGTCTTTGTGTAGATACGAAACGAAGTGCTTGGTTTTAAAGAAGCTAAATAGTAATTCCTTATAGTTTTTAACGTGAAATTCTTGATATTTTGCCGTCAAAATGTCGATTATTAACATGGGAGCTAGGCTGGAGATTGCCTTTAGTAAAATCTATAGAAGAATGGATGGATACACTGTCATAGGTAAGATCTTTCTATCCACTGTTTTTAAACATTTCCTTGTCTGTGACGTCATGATTAAAAAGTTCTGTGTCGAATGTGTTATAAGTTCTTTGTTTCGTTTAATGTTAATTCGTGTAATGGCGTAGGTACCTGAGTACCGTATAGTCTAAAGATAAAAGAGTAAAAAAACTTTTGGTGAAATATTTCA
This sequence comes from Amphipyra tragopoginis, assembly GCA_905220435.1. Taxonomy (NCBI): domain Eukaryota; kingdom Metazoa; phylum Arthropoda; class Insecta; order Lepidoptera; family Noctuidae; genus Amphipyra; species Amphipyra tragopoginis. Next base: position 6,641,228 of record HG992017.1, read on the forward strand.
AAAAAATAGTTTGAACGTGTGTAGTGTTTTGAGGGATTCCGTTTAGCGCACTAATTTGAAGAGCACGGTCAGTGGATGTGGATACGAAACGGGACACTATGAAAAAAAGACTTAGATAAGAGGTCATATCGACGGAGCCCCACGTCACGGGGCTCCTACTTCTGTCTTCTATTGGGTCTTCCAGACCCCGCCATCCTCTTCTATCCTAACCTGTCCGAGTCGGGGTGCCCCAAGTCCCGAGCTCGCTTCGCTCGCTCTTACATCCTAAATTCTCCTAGTACAGGAATATTGCATTTTGTACCGATCCCTTCGCCTTCGACATCGTTTTTACGACAAACGGTTGGTCGGAGACAAAAATTATCAAGATGCTTTTCGCCTTATTTTTAGGTGTTTATATGATAGAATCACGAAAACGATTGGAGTTTTTTTTTTTTGCTATAATTTTCTTTTTTCCTGTGCCCCGTTACGTACACTCCAACCAAGAGGCACCAATTCAAACTGTACCTGTAGTATTCCAATTCAATTCTTCATTCTATAATCTAATTTTAATACAGGTAGGCTTAAGACTATGGGATCAATTATGGACCCTGTCGGGCACAGCATGGTTTAGTAGAAGAGATCTGCCGAAGCCTCGGGGAATACAGGCGTAATTTTTTGTTAAGTTCACAACAATTCTGTAATCTGTAGTCTGTCTCCAATTTGAACTTGCGACCTCTTGATTACAAGTCAACGCCTCCCCCGCTAAGCTATTGTCCTGCCAACCAATAACAATATTATTATTGACCGATAGTCCTGTAGTTTTCCTCCAGGAAGGCCTGGTTTCTGACCGACAGTGATAGGAGGTCAGTACTACTGTCTGACTGTATCTAACTAGGTAGTGCTATGAGTCAGGCATTACGATATTCTAGACTTTATATATTTAGACTATGACGCATAGTTATAGAATGTGAGGTAACTAAATTATTAAGAGTTAAAAACGCGATTGTAGATATTCTGCATTTGGCTTGGCTGTAGGGTTGTAATTTTTTTTCAAAGCCAATAAATAATGTAGTATTTTTAGCCTATAAAAAAACAGTAGGGCTATTCCCTTTTCACCGTAAGTTGATTTCTGACGTTTCTCTACAAAACGTTACCATACAAAGAATATCAAATATTTTTAAAAAACAAAACATGGATAATACTTATAGCTATTTTACGGTTTTTGATGATGTCATTTACGTTTTTTCGATAGCAGTCCCTCTTCTTACGGATACAATTTACGAAATGACCGAGCCGTCAGGACTCATCTTAGGGTGAAATGAGTATAGTATATCTATATACCGGATGACTTTTTTACCGCCTAGAAAAAAAATAGGTATAATAAGCGAACGGAGTAGAAGCCTTTGGCATGGTTTTTTTTTCATTTGCCTTTAGTCAAATTTATCTATCAATAAATACTACTAATTTGAAGTAAACTTTCATACTAAAACAATAAAAACGAATTTTTGTAATAAATAAACCGATTAAATAATATCTAAATTCAATTTTGATAGTAGGTGTCTTTTGATAGAAAAATTTCATAACAAGTGAAAGAAAAAAAAACCGGTTGCTTCTTCTCTGTTTACCTATTACACCCATTTTTTTCTAGACGGCAAAAAAAGGCATTCGGAATTTAAATGTATTACATTTATAAATTTTGTTTTTTATAACAATAATGTGTTCTTTAATTATAAAAGTGACTTTTCAATATTTTTTTTTTGTGCTAGCTTTTGCCCGCAGTTTCGTTTGCGTGAACCCGTTAAGAGCGTGTACGCCGTTCGGCATTTCATACAAATTTTCAAGTCCTTATTTTTCGATATGACTGAACCGATTTTAATGAAACTTCATACCCATCAGCAGGATACATAGGACTAAAAAGTTAGTAGAAAACATTTTAGAAAAATAGTGTTACAGTTAAATTAGACCGTTTTTAAATTATCCATACAAACAGAAATTTCCAATTATCTTTTTTTAAGTGAGACATTTCGAAAATGTTTTCTACTAACTTTTTAGACCTAAGTATCCTGCTTATGTGTGAGAAGTTTCATCAAAATCGGTTCAGTAATTACAAAAAACAAAGACTTGAAAATTTGTGTGAAATGCCGTACGGAGTACACGCTCATAAGTGATGATTTTGAATACAAACTTTCATCCGTTATTTAACTCCCTTAGGGGTTGAACTTCGAGAAATCCTTCCTTATTGATTGTCTACATTATAAAGGGAACCTCTGTGCAAAATGTCAGCTTTCTAGGCCCAAAAATTTTTGCTGGGCGTTGATGAGTCAGTCAGGACTTTTCTTTTTATTTATATAGATATAAAATAACAGCCAAAATACCTTAAAACAGCCATTTTCAAAAAGCATTTTTCGTCAATGATCGCTTTCTACTTAACTACGCACAGTTATAAACTAGTGCAACGCCCCGCGACTCTGTCCGTGACATTGCAACTGACTATGACATTTACAAGCGTTTCTATTACGTGCACACAGCTATTTAGTTATATCGCTACAAGTACTTATTAGGTTCCGTAAGGTATTATTATTAAGTACAGCTTTCAAGCCTTCAAGCATTTACTCACTTACATTTTTATTTATTATTTACTAGCGACCCGCCCCGGCTTCGCACGTGTACGTTTTATAGCTTAAAACCTTCCTCTTAAATCACTCTATCTATTAAAAAAAACCGCATCGAAATCCGTTGCATAGTTTTAAAGATCTAAGCATACATAGGGACAGACAGTGGGAAGCGATTTTGTGTTATACTATGTAGTGATTTAAAAACCAATTGCTTACTATACTTACGGTTACCCAAAACGTACAGTAAGCTAAATACCTACACAAGTTCTTATTATAATTATAAACATGATTCTTATTCATTGGTTCAAGAACTCGAAACAGTAAACAACAAGCTGTATAAGGTTCTTGTTGAAAACAACATCTGGCTGCTGAGCAATCAAGGCGTTAGAGTGCGCGCAAGATAAGTCTGCGCGCGGCCGAAATCGGAACTAATGATGGTCCACCAAAGTGTGTGCCGTTTTATCAATTTTGATAGTAGAACTACCTGATTGTAGGGATATTCAACGGGAAAATTATGTTAAGCGATAAAAAAGTTGAGCTTAAAAAGCGGTAATTTAAACTTTTGCGATCACGGCAACGTTTCGCACGCCCTCAGTCGCGCGCAGAGTTATCTTGCGCGCATTCTACCCCGGGTTTCACGCAAAAAACTAATCAGAAGTCAGATGTTATGTCTTGTGATTGGTTGCTAGTATTTTGCTCGACCAATCACATTCGTTGTTATGAGATTTGACAAGACAACACAGCCTTTATGAAACCGGAGGTTAGCTTGTTGCAGACATACGTTTCTAACAAAAAGAGAGTTATTGTTCGTAATTCAAGTTGTTTGGGTCACGCTCTGCCAGCGTTTTGATCACATTCTGCCAGCGTTTAGGTCAAGTTCTGCCAGCGTTCTGGTCAGATTCTGCCATCGGTCTGGTCACATTCTGCCAACGTTTTGGTCACGCTCTGCCAGCGTCTTGGTCACGTTCTGCCAGCGTTTTGATAACTGCTAAGACAGTCTTGCTAAGAAGACCTTGCTGCCTGTAACAAGCCCGGGATGCTTCAGTATATCAGCCTTAGCTACTGTTGTGAATTAAAGATGATGTGGTCACCCAAAAGAACTCTCTTGTGGCCCATTATCGGCATCAGACGATATGACACAGCGATACTGCTTCAATGTATCTTACTTTTATACATAACTATAGACGACTAGATATACAATCAAATACGCATAACTACATATAATTTATCAAAAAACAATCAAGTAAATTACTCTCTAAGTACCTTACCTACGTACTCTGTAACTTATTTTGGCTGAGTAAACTAAAAACGCATACAACATCATTAACTATACTTACGTATGTCAACATTCAAAACTCAGCGGAAAAATGATTGCTTTTTATCACGCGACTGTACACTATATACATACAAAATGGCCACTTTTCCCTTAGTCATTGCGGTTTTACTGTAGTTTCAGATTTTCTGATATGATTCCCCATCTTGATGTGACCGTAAGTGCTGTAAGGTTCCTGAAATATAAGGAAATTCCTATTTTTGTATTATAACTTTCGTGTGACACATTCGTAAGTATTTATAATTGTTTACGGTATACTCACGTACATTTTTCGGGATTGCCAAGCTAGTTAGAAGTAGAACACGCGGCGAGGTCGCAAGTCGACCAATCTCGAAAAATGCACGTGAGTGAACCGTAACAATTAATAAAAATGGAAATTCCAATTGTACAATAGGTACTCGCATTTTATCTTGGCTGCCCTGGGGGCCTACTCCCTAAGTCCGTCAACTAAGTTAGTCGCCCGTCCGAAAGTAGCCCGAAACGTAGGAGTGAACAAAACAAATGTCAAGTTCAACTTTTCAGACGGGCAAAAACACATCGGTAGTAGGGTTAACTGTCAAATCGTGTTGTCATTCATTCTTAGTTCGGGCCCCGAAGTAATCGTATGTCCGTAGGTGATAGGGAGTAGGAAACGCTCGTAACTAAGGCCGAAACTACGGACTCTTAGGGAGTAGACCCCCTGAATATAGGCTCTTCGAACTTTCGCGCATGCAAACCCAGAAAAGAAACAGCTACTGTAAAAATTCTACGCGCTTACGATCAGCGACGTAAAATACGCACGGTGAGGCCGCGCAGGAGAATTTGTATCTAGCGCGATGCAAACGCGTAACACGACGAAACATGAGCGGAAAATACGCTCCATATGTCTGCAGCCTGGTGGCTTACCATGACCTCTTAATGAAAACGTTCAAATGCCAGCCAGTACACTTCCGTTCAAACGCAGGCCTGCTTCTGAATCGCTAAAAATCGTACCATGAAAGTACTAAAGGTGAACGACTATTGAACCATGTTGAACGGTTAATGCATGCATGGAACGAAAAGTCCATACAAAAAAAAGGTGAACGGATTTCGTAAACGCCAACGTAGCACGCCTACCGCAGGCCTGCTCTAACGATGTCATGGTACAAAAAAGCAGGGCAGTTCAACTTCTAGGCAACTTCTGTCCTGCTTTAAGAGGTCATAGTAAGCCCTCTGATAGGGGCTAGAAGTTTCGCGTGCTTCTTGCGTTCGATCCGGCTTATTTTCAGTGGCTTCAGTCACACAAGCGTATATTGCGTCGCGTATTTTACATAGTAGGTACGCGGTGCAATATACGCTAAGTGTGTTTTAGCTCTTGATCGCCTTTTACAACACCCACAGGTTAAACAGATTTCCATTTCCGCTCTTTATAGCGGTCTACTAAAACCAAAAAAATCACTTATTCATAACGTGCGATCGAAAATATCCTAGATATCACTCGCTTTCTTTGAAGTGGCTTGTAAACATTTCTCTGAACGATGATTCATGTACAATATACCTAACATTGTTTTTCATAATTATCCGTTATTTTGTCTGTTACCGTTTTTGAATGCAAGAATTCTCTTACCGAGATAACCTTGATAGACCTCTGAGCCTGTTTCACACGTGTTGCTACTAATTAGAAAAAAATATTTGCGACTTTTTCTTGTACCAACGAGCTGTTTCAAGAAGTGATTAAGAACTGGGGCCCAATTCTCCTAAAATAAATTGTTGCCAAACGTAATCGAACCACAACCGTCAGTCAGTTTTTGTTTTCGAAAACTTTCAAAATGATTGATTTTGTGTTTTGTGTCAAACAATTTGATAGCTTTTGAAATTGAGAACTGTCTGAATGAACGCTTCGGCCTTGGTTCGGTTGTGATTTATCAAGATTTATTTTAGGAGAATTAGGCCCCAGATAGATTGAATCACTACAAAAATGTTGTCAATTTTTATCATCTGCCTAACCCTTTATTTATTTATTTATGTACAATAACAACATTTCTTATATGTATGCCCATAACAGGTACACACAGCACTCATAGAATAGACAGTAGTAAGTAGTATACATTGTTGCAGTCCTTAGGTTACGTTATCTACCTAGTAACATAAGGACTGTAACAATGCAGGTAGTAAATAATCAATTATTATCCACCATCTCGCTCGTTTATACATATTATACAACGTTATTTTTAGTATATACAAAAACCGAGACACCCCAACAAGATTTTCATCAGAACTGCCTGAATATGTTAAATAATAGGTACTCCAAGTTACACCGTAGTTTAGGTCGCGTTAAGTTCCCTAGTAAAGTGTGAAATGCCTGAGATGTGCTATGCAGGGGTTGTCTAATACACGGAAACTAACCGAGCGCGCCATCTCTAGAAACCTACTGAATCAAAATAGAAATTTATGAAAAAAAAAAAAAAACAATGTCGTGTATAAAATATGTCAATCGATTCTCCTAGTGATTCTGAACAAACTAGTTTCAGGTTTAGTATATACTAAAACTAAGCTTGTATAGCATAATAATATTGAACTACCCAGCTATTCTGTAGTCAGGTTCCAAATCAAATCAGAAGTTTTAATTTCAACCATTAAAGGCGCTTATGAAAAGCCGAATAATACATATTTTCAATCTTACCAGCCCCTTATTCAGAATGATTCGATTAGTCAGTCCCCGAACGCTTCGATTTTCTATCTCTTTTTCTCTCTTTACGAGAATCGTAAACGGAATGAGATAAAAAACCGAATCGGATGACAACTGCTTCTTGAAAGGGTTCTGAATCGGAGGACTGACGTGGCTGAATACCAGTATAAGGCACTTGTCCCACCGCGAAATACGAGCAAGCAGCGAGTAGAGCTAGAAACTAGAAACGAGTTAGCGTGGAGCGAGAAGCGAGTGTGTAGTTCCGATAGTTTTGTCGCTGGGCTATAAGCGAGTGTGCGAGTGCGACGGGCGATTACTCGCACCACTCGCAAATGACTGCTGGGTGGTCTCTCGGCATGAGTTCTGACCGCCAAGCGAGCATCGCTGAGCAAGTATCACTGAGCGAGTATTATCTTTGATAGCTCTTCTCGCTAGCGACAAACTAGTGGAGCGAGTCCTCGGCGGCAGTGTAAACAGTCAGCGATCAACTATTAATATATGCATCTCTTTTATTTACACGGAATGTGGTGGTGGGTTTGACGACACGTTTGGTGCAGTGCCTAAGCGATTGGCTTCTGCGCTGCGGGTCGTGGGTTCGATTCCCACACGGAACAAAAATTTGTATGGTCTACAGATGGTTGTTTCGGGTAGGCGTTTGTGTATGTGAGATTTGTGTCTGTAAACGTACGATACAAGAAAAATCTTAGTGGGGAAAAGTTATAAAAAAAAATATATCTATTGTACGTTTCTTTAGCGAGAAAATAGCGGATAGTTAGTCGCTTCCTCGCCGGCGATGGGACAACTGCCTTAATTACGGAGCGACTGTTATCTCGTATAGCTAAACCATAAATTACTGGAATATGCGGATATAGAATGACAAAAACCGATAGTTTCCTTTACCAGATATTTGTTGCCTGTTTCGTTGTTTGCGTAAAGGTTACCTTTTGATATAAAACCTTTTACGCTTTCACCGTGTCTTTACAGAAATGTAATGTATTATTAACTTCCTCGTGTCTACCATTTCACAAAAGACCTTCAACCAAAATCTATTCTCATGTTAGCACGCTATACGAAAATAGCTCATGCCCTGGTGAATAGACTAGTTAGATAGCAAGGTTGGTAGCGGGGCTGACTGACCAGGGTGCGCCGGACGTACTTAAGTATCGTACTCGCAACCACTTGAACCACTGAAAATCGTCATCGTATTACCCATGACCATCAATTGCTGTTCACAGCCCATGGGCTTTATAAGGTAAAGCATCCTCTCTACAATAAGTGGCCTACATAGAAAGTTACCCACTCATAAATCACGCATCAACAAAGACAGAATAATTATTAATTCATTAATTGTCATTAACTATAAACATCTAATAATTTTCCTTACATAAGCAAGGTTGCATAAACAATGCTATTCTCAAGTTCTCTCAAGGAACCCTACAAAATTGTACTGCTTCGACCTTCGCTGGCTAACTTTCTCGGCGAGGCATGCAATAGCTTGAACAAATTATACATTAACGAAATGTATAATAATGCTGGCATTAAATTGTCTTTTGTAGTTTTTATTGGATTTAATTTGGCCTTAAAATTATGGAAAATGTTGTGCTGTAGCTAGAAACGTACCTAAATCAATTATTTATGAACTTTTAACTGTTATTTCTAACTGTGTTCCGTGATAGGTACAAAGTTACATTACACTGTTTGGATTCCAAGTCAAAACATTGCCTTGGACGTCTGGATATGATGAAATGATGAAATGATATTTATTTCTGTAAATAAATCTGTTACAGACACTTTTACAAGTCAATGTAATGTTTTTTTTTTTAAGACTAGATGGCACCGGCATTTCCTATCTGACTATCTCTGAGAAGAAAAGCCGAAACAAACTCAGAGGTCAACGTCTCTTTTAAAGTCCAGACATTGTAGTATAAAACTATGTGAGTGTAACAATGTAGGGCAACGTCTGGAATGGCCTTTTGAGGAAAGAGCCAAAGCAGGTTTGAGTTGACCTGTCCTAACTGACGGCACGCATGCATCAGCCATCGTGTAGCTCAACCTTATGATCGGGAGCTCAACGACCCGACGCACGACGCTACCAATCAGCCGGACATTTGCGTAGGTCACAAAAAATACTCAAAACTGGCCAAACAATTTTATAAAATTCGTGTACAAAGCTAGCCTACGTGGTACTCACATTCACAATTTAATGAAATAAAAAAAAAAAAAAACAAACGACATATTAATAATAATAGTCGACAAATGTCAAAATAAAAATATAAAAATAATTCAGTAATAGTAATTATCAATAAATAATTACAAAGAATGTCAAAAAATAAAAATAGCAATTTCAATGATATCAATGATGTATGTGATAAGAGCGAGCGGCTCAATTCCAAGCATTTTTGTCGTCCATATAATCTTTAACTTTATAGAAACCCTTAGAACAAAGTTTCTTCTTTACCAAGGACTTAAATTTATTGAGACTTAAATCTTGAATACTGCTTGGAATCTTGTTGTAGAAACGTATACTTTGGCACCTAAATGAATTACTAATTTTTTGAAGCCTAGTCATTGGTAGTATAAGTTTATTTTTATTTCTAGTATTGACGCTATGAATGTCGCTGTTCTTAGAGAACAAACTAAAATTTTTCTTAACATACATCAAATTTTCATAAATATATTGAGATGCGACCGTCATTATACTAATTTCTTTAAATTTGTCCCTCAGTGAATGCCTAAAGCTAAGGTTATAAATTGCTCGAATAGCTCTCTTCTGCAAAACAAAGATAGTTTGAATGTCGGCGGCATTTCCCCACAACAAAATGCCGTACGACATAACACTATGAAAGTAACTAAAATATACCAATCTGGCTGTCTCTACATCTGTTAGCTGGCGTATCTTATAGACCGCGTAAGCTGCAGAACTGAGTCTACTCGATAATTTATTTATATGTGGGCCCCACTGCAGTTTTGAATCTAAAGTTATACCCAAGAACTTAGTGGTGTCCACAAGATCCAATTCGGCTCCATTTATTACTACACTGGTTTTCACCTGCTTGACATTAGGTGTCAAAAATCTAATACATTTAGTCTTTTTCTCGTTCAAAAGTAAGTTGTTAACATTAAACCAGTGCACTACTTCAGAGAGAGCGTTATTTACATCGTTAGTAACCGGCTGTTGCCGTTTGAGTTTGAATAATAGTGATGTATCATCTGCAAATAACACAATCTCCTGATGATCTTGTATGAGATAAGGTAAGTCATTAATATAAACGAGAAACAGGAACGGGCCAAGAATTGAGCCCTGCGGAACACCCATTGTCACCACAGACCCCGGAGATCTCTTCCCATTAACATCCACTCTCTGGATCCTATTACCCAAATACGAAATAAGAAGATCCAGTGCGGTATTCCTAACTCCATAGTGATGTAGTTTCCTGACCAATGTCTCGTGAAAAACGCAATCAAATGCCTTGGACAAGTCACAAAAGATGCCTAAGGCATCATGTGAATCCTCCCAGGCATTGAAGATGTTACCTAAAAGCTCAACACCAGCATCAGTTGTAGAGCGACCTCTTGTGAAACCAAATTGTTTCCTGTGTAACAAGTTATTTTTATTAAAGTGGGTTTGCAGTTGATCAAGGATTAATTTTTCAAATATTTTACTAAAGGTGGGTAGCACAGAAATTGGTCTAAAGTTTGTGGGGTCAGATGTGCTACCTGATTTAAATAGGGGGATAATGTCTGCATATGCAGTGGGTGTAATAATATGATACATTGACGAGCCTACAATAGTAGTTAATTAAATAACTAGGCACAACATAGTGGCTAGGATTATCCAGCAGCAACTTGTTCTTAAATACAACCTTGTGGACGCAGAAGTATCATATTACAAGTATGTGCCCGACCCAGTTCTCGAGAATGGTCATGTCACATTGTACTGGGATCCATCTATCATTACCGACAGGACTGGTGTCGCCAATAAGCCTGACATAGTGGTTGTACATCGATTCGATCGTTTCACAATGGTTGTTGATTTCACTATTCTGCATGACGAGAACCTTGTGAAAGCCATGAAGGATAAAGAAATTAAATATCAAGACTTGGCACACGAGGCTTTCGCCATGTCAGATCTCGATTCAGCAGTCATTGTGTCGATAGGTTACGGCAAATGGCTTAATAGCCTAAAGCCTCGACCAGCATCTGATGAGGATGAGGCTCTCGTTGGGCAGCTTGATCAAAGGTCTGATACAGACAGTACTTCTGGACAAAGCCCGTATTGTTAGAATGTTCCTCTCACTGAGGCCCTGACTGAATTTTTATTTTTTTATGTTTCCAAATGTTTTTTATAGGAATATTTAAAAATGTTTTCAATAAGTTATGTATGTTAGATGAATAAACGGAATTACTTAGTGATTTTAACCTAGTACGAGTATTGCTATAAATTTTCTTACTGATGCAGCATCAACGAAAAATCAAAAAATTAAAGGTTCAAATATTTAGGAAGAAAATAAATTACGTGGGTTTGATAATAATGATTTATACAATACAATTTTTAGTATACACAAAAACCGAGACACCCCAACAAGATTTTCATCAGAATTACTGGAGTATGTATTTTTTTAATAAATCTCCAAGTTACACCTTAGTTTACGTTGCGTTAAGTTCCCCAGTAGAGTGTGAAATGTGTGAGATAATTATGCTATGCAGGGGTTGTCTAACACGGAAACTGACCGAGCGGATCGTCTCAAGCCTCCAGGTGTCTATTCCCGTCCACTGTTATGCATAGAAACCTACTGAAACAAAATTATAATTATTGAAAAAAAAAAATGCAAGATTTGACGTGGTATAAAAACTATGCCAATCGATTCTCCTAGTTATTCTGAACAAACTAGTTTCAGGTTTAGTGTATACTGAAACTAAACTTGTATATTCTGAAACAAATAGGTACACTATTGACCAAATACTCAAAAGCTTACTCAATTTTAAGTTACTGTTAAATCTCTTTCTCTGAGTCTGTCAGTGACAACACGAAATTAACGGCAACTTATAGTTGAGTAGCATTTGATTTAAAATATTCCAGTATTTATACTTATGAAGACGTGAAACAAACAAACCAGTTTATGATATTAATATAATAAAATATAGGACCCTCTTTTATGCGACAGATATTCATTGAGGTTAGATTTTATCACCAATTTATCACTGCGTCCTTGAATGTCTACATATCAGAGATTTATGGCATATGAAATATTTAATTTGTGTAAATAGAATACAATTAGATATCAAGAACTAGAAAAAGGAATGTAGGATCACAACCAGCGTATGAGCAATACATAGCGGATGAGAAGATGTGGCTGGAGACCCTTCAGGTCTCACCAAGAACTGCCCGGTTACGTAGAAACGAACTTGTCGGTGGTTTTTGTCGGTGGTCCGCAAGATCCACCAAGAAACCAAATAGAAAAAAAAAGATGAGAAGACTCCGTTAAAAGATGAGGGTCTATGTCGATGAAAATAATTAAGAACTTAAATAAAAACTTTAAATAAAAGTAAAAACCGACATCAAAAAAACTTAAAAAAGAGTGAAATAATTAGCATGATATGAAATTAACAGTTTCAGAAGTCGGTGGCTTTTATTTGTTTCAGTGTAGAATTGCAACGACTTCTGAAACTGTTAATTTTATATCATGCTAATTATTTCACTTCTTTTAGTTTTTTTGAAGTCGGTTTTTACTTTTATTTAAAGTTTTTATTTAAGTTCTTAATTATTTGTGGAGGCTCTTTTCATGCACCTCTTTGCATGCATGCGAAAACCTATAATCTATGGTTAATGTACTAACCTATATCATTTTTCCCATAAACTCTTTTGTTCAATTACTTTTACTTATTAAAAATAAATAAAGTGTCATAAATAAAACAGACAATGGCTGCTTACTATAATTCCTTGCATAATTTAAGTGAATAAATTATGTACAATTTGTTTATTTGTTTGTTCATTTGCAAAGACGTGCGCTAGCGCATTGGATTCGTTTTGTATGATTACATGCTAATCAACTTCTGTCACGTTTAGAGCATTATTGTCTGAAACTTTGTCTTTGTGTTTCAAAGAAAAATGTTGTTTTACAAATAATACCTGATTTGTTTTTTGCTTTCCATTTCGCACTCCTAGATGGTCATTTTGTGATCAATCAACCTTATGAAGACTACTATTTCAAGACATATCATTCACGAACTACTAAAAAGAACCGTTAATGTCATTTCGTTCATTTATTTATTGATGTTTTGTTAAAGAGAACAATTGCAGAGTTTTTTTTTTCCAATTATGCTGAATTAAAGAAAAATCATAAATAATAAGTAAAATACCGACACACGGTTCTAGACAAGACACTATAGAAACATCAATTTTGGCCTAAAGAAAGTTATTAACTAATGTTGAAATAATGAGATTTGTGAAAATCAACTCAGGAATGTCAAAAAACAAATCCGTATTGTGTTATCACATAAGGACTTATAATTTGTTGAAGATATTGATTTAAAAAGAGTTACCATGCAGTTTCTATCCATTTTATCGCCATGGAAAACGATAAATGGAAACCGTGCACTTCTCGAGTACCTGTAATGATTAATGTGAAATAAAAAATATCAATGGCGCCACTCATAATGGTTTGTTTATGTCGACATTAACCATACAATACAATAGGTACTCTTTATTGCACACAAAACAAAAAGAAACATTACTATAAAGGCGCGATTCCATTAGGCAAGTTACTTGTCTGCAAGTTGCACAAACCTGCATACAAGCTACAACTTGTATGGGGTAGTTTGAACTTGTACATTTTTTATTCAAGTGACCTGCAAATTGAACGCTCAAACGTTAGTTGCACTTTTCGAATTGCGAACGAGTGATTGACACCCATGATGTCCAACTCAATCGTTGAACATCTCCACTTGTATGCAAGTAAAACCTGCATGCAATTTGCACTCTTGAAAACATGTTTCCAATGTAAGCAACTTGTACGTAAATGTGACATCATACTTGCATGCAAGACTTACATAATGGAATCGCGCCTTAAGACTAGAGATGTACAACTATATGCAGAACCTATAAACCAAACCTTGAACCTACAAACAACAATATGTCTGGAGCTATTAATATCTCAAAATTAATTAATTGTTCTCATTAAACTGAAACTAAAATCAATACTGCTTTAAGAGCTGTAATAGTTTTCAATGAAACCGGGATTTCACAGGTTCGGATTCGGAAAGTTACGATCGGAGCGGTTAAAAGTTTAGTTTCTCGTAGATACGATTAACTTCGAAAGCTATTATTAAGGCGCTAGGTACCTCAAATTTTGTTAGTTCGTATTGATTATTTTGATGTGTCGCAGTTGAGAAGACGACAAAAATATTAGAACATGTATACTATGTGATGTTTTTTTCAGAATTCAAAACATTACTTAAGTTATAGAAATAAATACCCTGTGACCTCGATTTCATAGCTTTAATACCTGTTTTTCCTAAATTAAGCGTCCAAATAATTTAGTTTTGTATCTGCTTATAATATTGTACAAGATGTGAGGGTTACCTGCATTCCTTTTAAAGATTAAGTATAATTTATTTTTGAAAAAAAATAACAAACCGCTTCCATGCGCCAGATTTTTGCATCGTACCCCTCGTTCGCCGTAGAGAGAGTCATTATCGTAAACTTCTTTTAAGCCGAATACATCCTGCGTGTAAAATGAGAGCAAACGCTTTAAAACCTGCGATGTATATTAAATAAACAAGAGTATTGACCTTCAAGAACACACGTTACATAAGTTACAATGTAAGTCCTTCGAACTTCAAGGGAGTTCCCCAAGGTACAACCGTTGGTCCCGTTCCTGCCAATCAAACAAATCTGCTCTAATCTTCCAAACAATAAGCTTCCCTTACCAATCGTTACTTGTTATCGTTGTTAACTATTGTTTAGATAACGTGACTAAAATAAAACTTTACAGCTATTGTATACATTATATTAGATTTTGCTGATAACACTATTGTTTAACAAATACATATTGGCAGTTAATAGTTTATTGCTCGATTGACGATTATGTATTATGAACACTTTGATTACTTAGGCTGAGCGCAGACTTGAGTCACGATAGTTTTAAAACAGACTATTGCTTTACAAAACATAATTATGAAGACGCGCAAACTTCAAACAAAACGTCTCATAGACAAAATCGTCTAATACCTACAAGAACTGCACGGCGACAAGTCTGACTAACGATTTGTCGGCTTCCCTTTTGTATGTATGCGGGTGCGCACATCAACGACAAAACAATCTAGCGACGTACCCCCGGTACCCCTTCTCTTTTAGTCCCGTCCGAGCATTCAGAGAGTAGGTAAGCACCCAATATTTGCGCCAACACGTCGTTTTGCGTAATTAGGACGCTTACTACAACAGTATCGATGAAGTCCATTTTGATACTGAAAAAGAATTGACGCAGACGGTGTGCGCAGCGTCGTCGTAGTAGACAAAACAGTTTCGTTTTAGGTGTGCGACGTGTCGTAAGCAAAACAGTTTCGTTTTAGTTTTAAGGCAGACTTGTCTATGCGAGGAAAGTCTGTCTTAAAACTGTCGTGACTCCAATATGCGCTCAGCCTTATAGGTGGAAATAAAATGGTATGTTTTATAGAGCGGTTGACATTGATCATTGGATACATAATACGATTTCAATAGTGAAATATTTTCTTTAATTGAGACTGGTCAAATATTATGCTAGGTTTATCGTCCTCTATTGTTTAAGTACAATTAATATAAAAAGTACGATGCTACTTATACGCTCATTAAAGTACACACGTGTATTACCCGTTTTTTCCGACTATAATCGATTTTAACGGTCGATATCGATTGGCAAGCTGTCTGTCAGAAAAAGCTTTGGGTAACCTACAGATTTGGTCGATTTACAGCCATTTTCAATAACCTATCTATCGGCGATTCGCTCTACTAAAGATAGAAATTTAATATTCCTTTTATGAAGCTTAATGTCAAATTTCTATCTAGTCTTTGTTGATACCTTAGTATACCCTGCATTCTAATTGCGCAAAACTCTCGTAATCGCTATGGCTTTGATTTTGATAGATCAAAAAATTCTATAGCAACGTATGTTTTAACAATACGATGAATATTGTTGTATTATCAAAATGAAAGCTATTGAAATTAGGAATATACGCAATTCGGATGCTATTTTGGTTTTGTAAATATTCTAAACTTGAGTCACTATTTGTTTTTGAAGTATGATGATTCAAATTCCGTCTACACACACATGTATATCGGGGAATTCTTCCGTCTATCATACATTGTATTATACTAACGACATATTTGAAGTTTAATTGATTATTCACCACACTTACCTACTTATTTCTTAATTGCGTAGTTATGCTGTTGATAAGATAAAGGTAATCTACGAAAAGATAAACAAATCTTTTTAAATCGGTCATTTATTTATTTAAATGTAATTTGATAACAATTACTTACTTCTTTGTATTTACCTACAATATCGTAGGTGTTGCTGGGGTTATTCAGGTAGCTTTAAGACAAACTAGATTCAATGGGTGGAGAACCTGGTGTTGTGATGCAAGTGGTGGGGTTTATCAACCACTGGACTGCGTTAGATTGAATTGCCATCGTAGGTTGCAATCACATGGTTATTTTGAAGTATAACGAAATTAGTCTAATATAATTTTAAATATAACGTGACCAGATACATCCAAAATTATTGTTCTGATTGCATCGACGATAACATCGAAATTTTACTTAACTTTCGTTCTCAAAATATTTTACCGACTTTTCTGACAGAATTCTTTCTTGTTGCAGATGAAATTGGAGCTCAAGACAACAGTTACAGCATGGCGTCGATAAATTCTAACGATAAAAGTCCGGGGGATCCCCCGGACAAGAAACTAGCTGAAGCAGACGCCGAAAAACAACCGCTTTCAGGAGTAAGTATTAATAAACAATATAGGTACAATTATTTGGAGCGTATTGGACTGCAACCGAATCCAATATAGTTGGATCAGTATTATGAAAGACTTGTAACGAATTGGCTACTACGTGGGGTGTTCAATCATCGAGGAAAGGCATTTCCAATATCGTTAATGGTCAGTAGCATCCTGGTCTAACCTTAGGTCAGACGATAGCTACTTCGTGAAAATATTTAGCTGCATCTAATTAAACTAAGAAAAACACATTTTAAGTAGAATAATGGTCGCAGTAAAGGGACGTTATACAAAAGGATTGGTTCAAATAAAGGGTGGAAAAGTGTCAAGAAACAAGTCCGAGACGGGCTGCAAACTGCAGACTGCAACCGCAGACCGCAAGTCGCCATCGGAATAGCGACTTTAAGGTGTGCACTTTAAAGGTGCTATTCCGACAGCGACTGCAAAACTGCAACCGCAGACCGCAGCCACAGATCGCACCGCAAACGATACTACTTTTGCAGTTTGCGGTCTGCAACCCGTCTCGGACTTGTACCTTTAGGGTTATAAATTAACAGAGCCAGTTCAGCTAGTAGAGCTCCTAGTGAAAAAGTTCGTCGGTCGTCCCCGAAGTACTATTACCTACCTTACTATTTCCGCCGCCAAGCAGCGTTGCTGTGTTTGAAGGGTATGGCTGCCAGTCAAATAACAGGGACATGAGACTTTTCAATTTTATCTCTGGGTTTGACAACGCATCAGCAATACTTTTGGGGTTGTTGGTGCTGAGATAAACACTACACAAAACATTGACCCTAATTAGGCCTATATCTAGTACCTAGTGATCATTTATTACTTTAACATTTTACTTTTTGTCTTTTCTTTCTGCTTGCCCTTTTGGAAGAATGCTGTGAATGTAGGTATTACTTTTATTATGTACCTTTCCATTACTCATTGCTTGTTCCTCATTAAAATCTATTTCATAGTGTTACCTTTGTCTCATAACATCATCATCATCGATTGCTTAAAATTTATTCACATCTGAGTAGCTTTGCAAATTCCGAATCTGTAACAATCACTTTAGGGTCCAGTTTTCATCCTATTTTGCATGACATACCATTTTCTTTCCCACTCATTTTACTGATTGACGTTCCATTTTCTCCATTAATTCACTATCGCAATCTATTTTCTCTATCTCTCATTTCTTGTTCTTCATGTGATGAGTCAGCAAATAAGTCAAGGTTAAGGTTGGCAGTTAGCTCTGCATATTTGTTTTTGTCTCTAGCGAAACTCACGATTCTTGGTCATTCTCGTATCTTCAGAAGCCTTGAATTTTCCCTACGACCAGCTTGTTCGTGCAACTTTTCCTATAATGATTTCTGAGTAAAATATAGTCCAACCAACAATCAATTGTGTTCTTGACCTCAAAACCCCCAAAGTTTCCATTGGTCAATCAAATCAAACATAACGACAACACGTGCACCAGAAATATGTTTGATTGTTAATAAAAATACTAATTGCATACAAATTGATAATACAATTGAAGCTAACCAGTTTACTTAAAACTAAGATTATGGAAACTAAAATGAACTGGTGGCGATAAATCATAAATCGATTTTTGATGTACGTGTCCGATTATTACGAAAATGGTCATTAACGATTATTCCATAAACGTTTGCGATAAGTAACACGTTTTCAATATTCAAGTCATTGATTTGAAAGATATATTGAAATTAGAGGTGCTTTATTAACACGCAAAATACGCGCTCAGACGTGGAGTTGCGGACACCAGCCGATTATACCTTATACATTAGAGGCGCTTATTCATCTATCGGTTTAAAAGTAATATATTCGGATAAGAATTTACAAGCATGCTCAAATATACCTACATTAAATATTGTGATAATTAAGTTAAAAACAAGAATAAAGAGTTAAGAAGATAAAGTAACAATAAATCTTATCTATTTTCTGAGTAATTTATTTTCTGGCTAAGAAAAGCTTGCATCAGATTATGAATTTTCATTCTGCTATTTCGAATTCATCACATACCTAAAAAACCGTACTGAATAGGGTATTTGACTGAAAAAATCTAATTACTTAGTCCGTCAGTTAGATTATCAAAAAATATTTGACCCGTATTTTTTCTTGTGTTACGTAAACTAAAATTGACGAAGATACGACACTTTTAAAATTGGCAAAACGTCACAAGCAAGTACAATTTTTTACTTGCTTCTGACGTCATAAGCCCCCACTCTCGAGTTTTGATGCGTTTTATCTTTCCAAATATTCATAGATTTAACAAAATAAAAAATACGTGTCCATTATTCTTCAAAACTCACTGGCGTACTAATTAGATTTGCAATTTATTGATGCTGTCAACATGCCTATTGTATAAAGTACAAACTCCAAGAAAACTTCCAAGTAGGTTCTTTTTTTTTTTTTTTTTTTTTTAAACTTAGAGAGGTTCTTAGATTGTATTTATGGGTTAATAGGTTAACAATAAAATAATAATTTAAAGATTACATAGAAACATGTCCGATAAAGCTGTTTGTGGAACTAAATCAAAAGGTGCTGAAGTATGACGATTGTCGCTCTATGCAACAAGGAACGCAATCTATCATCGATAAAATTGATAATAGACGTAATTTAATACTTCCTTACTTACTACCATAGCTATAAGTTTTACTAACAATCTATCGATCTACCAAGTGTGCTCTGAAGTAAAGAAATAAAAATAATTTGCTAAATTTTTAAAGAAAATATAGTGCTTTTTCAAATGAGCTTATTTGCTTAAGGCGCTTCACCCAGCGAAAGTGGCGAGCCCCACTGCAAAAAAAAGCATAATTTCTGTCAACACACAACATATTAAAATTTCGTACGTACAACATTTTAGTCAAGTGTTGTAGAAATTTTCGAACACCAAATATCCACACTAGAGCTAGCGATAAATACCAAAAACCGCCGCCGGTTTTAGCATTAATTACTAAAACTACTTAGGATGTCAAGTGTTGTTTTTTGGTGTTCTTAAATTTCTACATCACTTGATTATAATGTTGTACGTACGAAATTTCAATATGTTGTGTATTGGCAGAAATTATGCTTTTTTTCTGAAGCGGCGCGCGCCACTTTCGCTGGGGGAAACGCCTTATAGAAAAGCGGGGGCAAGTTATTTGTGATTCGACTTTAGAAGAAGTAATAATATAGAATGATTAAACTCGAATCACAAATAACTTGGGTTGTGTGTTAGCTAGCTTGTCTGCTTAGCCTTCTTGTAGCTACTTTTTTTATTAATTAATCCTGTATGACATACTTAACCCCACAGAACCATGTAATCGGTTTGACTGTTGGATCAGAGACCTGGGGCCTAATTCTCCTAAAATAAATCTTGATAAATCACAACCGAACCAAGGCCGAACCGTTCATTCAGACAGTTCTCAATTTCAAAAGCTATCAAATTGTTTGACACAAAAAACAAAATCAATCATTTTGAAAGTTTTCGAAAACAAAAACTGACTGACGGTTGTGGTTCGATTGCGTTTGGCAACAATTTATTTTAGGAGAATTGGACCCCTGACTTAAACTTAACTTACTAACAAAATTGTTGACAAACCGCAGACGAACTTTAACCGTCCGTCAGTTTTCATTTACCTAAAACGTCAAAATGTTTGGTTTTTTTTTGTTGCCAGACAGACATTTTTAAACTGTCTAATTGAACGGTTCAGCTTCGATTCAGTTGCGACTAAGCAAAGTTTCTGTTAGTAGAATTGGACCGGTAGGTACATATTGTTGGTATGGCCATTCACAAAGATAACCACAACAGACAACATTTTACATGTATTTATCTAGTTACACTCTTATACTCCTTATTAAGTAGTCACGTACTAATCAGACTAAAAATTAATGATAATTCAACACAATTAATTGATTATTAAATCAAGTGGTTGACAATGTAACAATGCGTCATTTTTCAAGACTTTCCTAGATAAAGATTTCTGAAAGGCATTCCTTGTAAAACTTTAATATCTATGACTAGACAAACATTTAAGGAAAAATGTGTTAGCTTAGGAGAATCTGATCTATTAGAAGAAGCAGTGATGGCTTAGCGATTGAATGCTTGGCTTCCAGAAGAGTCTCAGACTTTCAGAATCCATGTGCAGATCAGAATTTAGTTCTCACTTGCGTTATCGTTGAAGGAATACATCGTGAGGAAACCTGCACACCTGAGAGGGCTCCATAAAGTTCTCGATGGTGTGTGTACTCTGGGTATAGTCTGCTAAGCTGCAACAGGCCAGCGTGGTGGACTAAAGACCCTTCTCATTCTGAGAAGAGGCCCGTGTCCAGCAGTGGTTGATTATGATGATAGGAGAAACTGTACTTAATACTGCTTATGTGTTGCTAGGTTTTACTCGAAGGCCTTTGACTTGTGGAGGAACTAAGTGTGGTGTTCCTCCAACCAAAGGGAGGATCCTCCAACCAGGCGGAGTCTTGTGCCTGGCGGGCTACTGCCCAACAGTTGATGTTGGGAGGTTGTATATATACTATCTGCGTGTTAAATCTTGATATCGTGATGTAGGATCGAATAGTTCGCATGTGGCGTGATAGATACCACAGACTTAACTTGTGACGGTGCAGCGGTGATAATGTGAAATATACTAGACATTGATTTAAAGATATCTGCAGCATTCTTCGCGTAATTATCCCGTGTGGAGATGGGCTACAATATAAAACTTCCTCACTGCACGCTAGGAATAGTCGCGTGTTCTAAGATTCAACAAAACCCAGCACGCTTGGTGGTAGGATCTGTACGGTCCGCCTGGCTAGCTACCACCCTCATATTAAAGTCGCCCAAGCAGTTACTGTGTTCCATTGTGTGTATGTGAGAGACAGAAAGGTATATGAGAATCCCTCTGTTTCTTGTGCTCCATCTTCGACCCTGTCTGCGGTTACTATCAGGTGAGACTAAAGTCAAAAGTGACCAAATCAAATAATAAAAAAGTAAAATTACAAGATATAAAAAATCTCATAACAATGCGCTCGCGTTTAATCCACCAGTATCGCCGCCATGTTGGTTGCTACAATGTCCAGAGAGGAAGTTGTTGCGGTAGCTCTCGGTAAGTTTTGATCGACAACTGTAATTGTACAAATATGTTTAAATAAATTGCAATTATCATAACATACATTAACTCTGGCGTTACATTTTGCAAAATTTGCACGTTCACCGTACTTCCATTGCTTTACACTTTCGTTTGCATTTGTGATGTATGCTCAATCTGCTTTGTGATGTCCAGTGCACTGTACTTTGCTTTTAAGTAAGTGAAATAAAGTTTTAAATACTATACAGTATTTTTCTCATTGTCTAATAACAACATAATTTTCAGGTCTTCAAGAAATCACGAAGAAATCCAACGGCAACATTAGTTTTAGTGAAACTAATCTTCACAGCATCTGACGTTGAAACTGAAGCAAGTTCAAACGAAGAAACGGAATTCATAAACCGCCAACAATCTGACGGTTCTCCGGCCGATGCACCATCTTTATTAGGAAATCGGAATTGTTTAGATAACTCAGAAGATATAGAAATAAGCCATGATGAAGAAACCAGAGAAACAGATACTTTGGAAACACTTACGCCAATTATGAGAGCAGGTTCTAGACAGGTAAACTTTGATAACGTAACAACCACAGATATAGTTTTATTTATAATCAGCTCGACACATATCCTAGTAATGGGTACGGCATCTTCTCAAAATAAGAAGGGGTTTGGCTTTGGGCCGAGGCTACACTTACCCACGACACGACTGCGACACTTATGTGGTTGAAACAAATGTACGACTAACATGAACTGTGGCATCAGAAACCACTGTGTTGTACACTGTAGCTACACACGTGAATGGTACGTTTGTTTAAATGGATTATGTATCGCAGTCCGTTTGTGTAGCCTAGCCTCGGTCTTATTTCATCACGCTGGTCTGATGGAGGTTGGCAGATTACACACACCATCGAGAATTATCTATGGTACTCCCCTATCTGCAATCCATTTTGAATTGCCCGCACAAGATAAATCAACTGGACTAAGTGTTTTGTATCTTAACATGATTCGTATAATAAAGGATTTTATTTTTATTTTTACCACTTTTTATTTATACACTTTTCATTCATAAAGATAGTTCTTCAATACCATTAAAATCATAAACCTAGAATGCGGTAAAATACGGTAGTAAAAAAATCTATAAGTATCTATGTATAATAATTAAAATATGAACACAGTGCATCTTAATTTGACTTTATTTGAAATGCACAATATTTTTAGTTACTTTAACAACACTGGTTCATTTCCTGCAATTTTTTCAGGCATTTTCTCGAGATTTTTAAATAAACCTTTAGGATTAGCGGCATTGTGACCAGAGCCTGCCCTTTGGCATGCCGCTTCCTCTTCAAATAATGCTAGAAGAAATAAAAAAAGAAGTAAAATCGAAACAAAGAAGTAGTCGCAAAAAAATGGAGGCAATGGCCGTAGTTGCACGTCAATACTAGGCCACCGGAGTAGTGTCCGTAAAACATGATACGTTACTATCACAAAAAGTAAATAAAAAACGACCTTGACTACAAAGAAAATAATAACAAACACAATCGACATTGCAATCTACAATTATCATTATAGTATTATTTATGACAATAATGTCCTCAATGTGACAGTTATTGATTATGATCTAACGTAAATTTTTGGGGTAAATAGTCGGGGTAATGGATGACACCATGACACTGTTTGCCAACCGGGTGATTATTCGAAAAATGTTTGTTAAAAATAAGAACGTCATTATCATCATACCAAAGTTCTAAATGCAAGATGTTTCAAACTTCAATTATAATAATGAAAAATCAAACTATACCACTGCCGTCAAGCAATAATACAAGAATAAATACAATTTGAAACTAATATTACTTAACGTTAACAACGAAGGAGAACAATGATTTGTTAATTTTTTTTAAGGAAGTTCGAATATTCGCCCAACGTCAGTCAGTTTTTGTTTACGAGAACTGTCAAAATGATTGCTTTTGTTGTTTGTGTCAAACAGTTTTACAGCTTTTGAAATTGAAACTGTCTGAATGAACGGTTCGGCCTTGGTTCAGTTGCGATTAATCAAGATTTCTTTCAGGAGAATTGAGCGGCAGAGGATACATTCTTTTAACAGAAACGTTGATGAATCGCAATCGAACCAAAGCCGTATCGTTCACTGTCAAAATGTTTGATGACAAAAACAAAAACAAAAATTTTGACAGTTTTCCTAAACGAAAAATGATCGTCGATTCATTTGCGATTTGGCATCAATTTCGTTAGTAGATTTGGTTATAAATATTTTTATCCGACTACTTGACATTCAAGGTTATGTTTTTCGCGCGTATCTAATGTATGTATATGGGATTCTTTTTCCCCTCGTAACATACCAACGGCTGGATGGATTTTAATAAAATCCAGCCGGAGGCAAACGTGTTGAACAGAAATATCTGAAGCCTCCAACTGCATAATTATTATCTCTTTCTATTTCGTCTTTTTTCTATCTCTTAGTACGCTTTTAATACAGACAGGTATTTTGATTTATTTAGATTTCCCGTCTTTTAATTTAATTAAAATATTTGAAAAACTAATTACGTATCTAGTCTGACTTTTCGTGGTAAAAAATTCCGGCAAGGGTACGAGCAACAATTGTCATAATATTGAAAGGGATTCTTAAAATTATTATGTGATCCATTCATCTTAATCTCTCGCCTGCAATAACTCTAGATCATTAAGCTGTTACAAAGACAACTTAAGCTCGTCTTGGAGAGATCTTAAATCCAATTTTCATCGCGCTGATTCTCCTTTCCTTTTCATAATTGTAAGCCTGTATCTTGAACTATATTTATCAACGCAATCATAACAGCATACAGCAACGGTACGGCCCTTGGCGGATATTGGTCGAATTGCCATGCAGGACGCCTTCCCGTAGACAACAGCCTTCCCATATTCAGTAGGTAATTTTCACAGACTGATTGATGATACACAGTCTTATGACAAAGCTGATATTTAGTATCTTGTTGGACTAGAAACCGACTCAACTTCAATTACAAAAGATACTAAAGCCAAAAATAATAGAATCTACATTGAACCTACTTGTTGGAAATGTAACAGAAACTCTCTACTCTTCACCCACTGACAGCTGTCACTTTTGACAGATGTCATATTTGTATACATTTTATTTGTACCAGTTTTATTTTTTAACTAAAATGTAGTTTTTATTCTTCCAAAATTTGAAGTTTCAGCAATTCTACTAGCATTGCGCTACTTTTCTAGAGGGCTCCGACGGCGGGCCTCTAGGCCTGTCGTAACACTTGACGTACCCCTCGTCAGGGATCTCGTTCCATTCGGGGATAAAATTCGTGTACTATCCTTTATTACTGCAGTTTCTAGTTACTTAACAATCTTATCGACCTGCCTACATCTACTGCTGAACATCGGCCACCTAATGACCGTATCAATGACCGGTCATATCAGGGAATAATTACCAGAATCACCACGCTTGGTATTGTTGATCGCGAAATGTTGTGAGCACGCAAGGGGCAATACATCCAATCCTCTTTATTTTTATAATAAGTATTGCCAAGAAAACATCACACCAGACAAAACGTTACGACATATGTTTTATCATCATCACCATGCGTGTCGACTATTGAATATAGGCCATGTTCAGATTCAACAGTAAAATATTGCTATGTTCAGGCTTGGCAGTAAAAATGTTCAGAAGTTGCAGTAAATATTGCCATGTTCAGACTTACCATAATCAGATCATTACTTACCCTTAGCTGAACACGGGTCTTCTCTCAGAATGAGAAAGGTTTAGGCCTTATTATCGTGTTCAGACTTGGCAGTATGTTCTTTTTAGCTCACAGATGGAGGCAAAGACAGTCTTGTCTTATATTAACGACATTCACTGGAAGAGAGAGATCGCTTTATTATTTTTTAATGTACTTCATCAATTTCCTTCAGCTTAGCATTATCAGCTAGTATTTACAAAATCCTCCTACCTTCTATGCCAACCATATCTATCCCATGCTTTGTTGAACTGTTTCTCTCCTCTAATTTTCTTTATGTCGTCAACGCACTTGACCCCCACACTTCTGCGACCCTTGTTAATAATGTAAGAATTGTTCTAGCAGTGTTTTGAATATGTTTGCCTAACTATGGTGCCCTGCTTTCAGAAGAAAGAGGAACGATGGTGGAGCACGTTGATGCAAGTGGCTGTGCCGTTCTTCATCGCTGGATGTGGCACCATTGGAGCTGGCTTAGTTCTTGGCCACGTTAGGGTAAGTTACACTTTCTTAATTATAGCTATAGATCAACTACGATAGCACGGCATGCCCTCCAACATCTGTCTTCAATGTGTGTGTGCATATGCCAACGAGTCACTAAGTTTGTGATTGATATTTAGTAGATTTATTGCTTGACTAGTGCATAATTAAAGTGACCGCTCGACAAGGCGCACGTGTGTCATTCATACAGACCTCCAAACGGTACCATACTGTTAACACATTCGAGTCCACCACACTTTTCATAGAGCTCATATGCCATGCCGCCATACGTAGTGCTAGTGGACCTTCTAGGAGGGTCCACGGCATTACGTTTGCGCTAAGAGTGAACCCTCGAGGAAGGTTCCTGGCGTTAGGTAAAATACCGTAAAAATACGCTACTACGTCGTAAAATAGGTGTTTGCTTCTGTCATGAATGACGGTGCATTTTCCAAGAAAAACTTACATTAAAATGAGCCCTCCACGCCTCCACCCGGCATGGTGAATGCGACTACAGGCTGCCCTCCTGGAGGGCACCCTGCACGAGGGCACCCTGCACTGAACGTGTTAATTAGCGACGACGAATTTTTCGAGCGACTGACCGATGTTTTTGTTGAAAAAAAAATTGTTTAAATGATTTATTTATAGGACTTAATTACACAGTAGAAAATTATTTAGTCCGAAATGTAAATATAGCCATAGTCACGCAAATTACATAAGTACGAAGGTTAGGTCGTTTTTGCCAATTTTTTTACGTTATTTACCAAACAATTTTCTGTTTCTGGTATCTCATTATCAGTCAGTTTCATAGTCATTGTTTTGCAATGACAGCATATTGTAAGGTCAGATTATTTTAGGAGAATATGCTAAAGGAGACATTGTTTTTTGGTGTGAATTTAGCTTTTACTCGACACAATGTTGAAAGGAAGGTTAGCAAAAGGTCCTTGTGTATGTTAGTTTATGAAAGAAAACTATAGTTACAGGAATGGTTTTAAAATCATCATCATTCTCCTGCCCTTATCCCAATTTATTTGCGGCGCAACATGTATTTTTCTTCCATACTTCTCTATTAGTCGTCATCTCGGTAGTCACCCCCTTTCTAACCATATCATCATTCACACATTCCATCCATCGTTTCTTTGGTCTTCCCCTACTCTTATAGCCATCGACATTCATACTCAAAACTCTCCTCACTACATTTTCCTCATTTCTCCGTAACACGTGCCCATACCATGACAACCGATTTCCACACAACTTTTCAGTTATCGATGCCACTTTCAAACTTCCTCTTATGTACTCATTTCTTATTTTATCCATTCGTGTAACACCACACATTCCTCTTAGCATTCTCATCTCTGCTGCATGCAATTGCCAAAATAAAAGGTTATAATCTAATAATAGCTAAACTTCAAACTTAAAAACTCATTTATTCAAAATATAGGTACTTGGGAGCAAATAAATCGAGCCACATCTATTTTTCACGTATAATTGTTATTATTTTTGGTATTATGGAATAGTATCAATTCTAAACATATATCGCCTAAAAGGTTATTTGATAACCTTTACAATGAGGGTAGTTTTTTGTATTTTGAATTATATGATCCATGAAACCAAAACTGATAACCAGGGCACGTGAAAAAAGGAGTGGCTCGATTTATTAGCTCCCAAGTGTAGACTTCTTAGATCTTTTTCAACGTCATCGCGTCAATGTTACGTAAGACATCCCCCAAAAATGCCCGCCCTTCACCGCTTCCTAGTATTTATGCTGTGAAGAAGAAACTGCGCAACAAACTCCCCAGCAACACATCTAAAACATTGGACAGTCGATCGAAAAGTAGCTAGTTTGAACTACCCGCTGCACTAATGAAGTGACTCCGAGTACAAGTATACTATTTAACTTAGAGCACTTACAAGGAATACCTACCAAGAAAAAATGACTTTTTATTCCGATTTGCTCCGTATTACTCGGGCACAATTCCAAGAATTCCGAAGATAGAGAGTCTGTACACTCATGTTTCGCCTCTGGCATTAAGTCCCAAGTAAATAGGTGGCGAGCCTATTCCCAGTTTCCGGGCACAATTATTATGGTGCCAGGTTCGTCACTTACTACTCGCTTGCCCGGCGACGGAGAGGAGTTAAATTCTTAATCCAACTGACATAATGAATATAGTAGAAATTAATTTGCTACACTTTTGCTGTTAGACTGCCTCGTTGGTCTAGAGGTTGCAAGCGCGACTGCTGAGCGTGAGATTCTGAGTTCGATCCCAAGGTCGGGCAAAGTGTCATTGAGTTTTTCCGTGTGGAATTTCTCAGTAGTAGCCCGGAGTCTGGATTTGTGCCCGGTCGATGGCAATAGGCTCGCCCTCTGTGACATGGGACTTAAATATACCGGTGAAACGAGGATGTACTATACACCTCTGCCAACCCTTCGGGGAATACAGGCGTGATGTTTTATGTTTTATAATTGTTTGTTTCAGGACTGGGACGTGTTTATTAATATATCAGCCATCTTCGTACTCGTGCCATCGCTCTCTGGTCTTAAAGGTGAGTCAAGCTTTATTATTTCTTTGTCAATACTGCATCTTATCGCAGCTCATACCAGCCAATTGTAGTCCACTGCTGGACATGGCCTCTCCCAAGTTGCGGCACAACACTCGTTCCTCCGCCTTTCACCTTCAGTCCACCTCAGCAACATTCTTCAAGTCGTTGATCCGTTTGGCTACGGGGCGTCCTAGTTTGTTATTAATAATGCATATGTCGCCCTCGCGATGATAACATTCTGCTAGTGGCAGTGGTAAAACTTGTGAAGCCGTACTTGGTTCTGTGGATTCATAAGCCATTCTCAACATGGCGGCTTAACAGTAGCATCTCCAGAGAAGTCAAAATGTAAACGTCATCCGATTTTCATACATCTGACAAAATTTTTTTTCCCGCATTGTATCGGTTGTGTACTTTTGTAACTGCGTCTGATCCGAATCTGAGAAAATACGATTAGAACTAACTGCAGTACTATACATATTTATTTATATCAACAATTGTGCACTGCATACGAACCGAATTTCATAGGTAGACATGCAGCCAAGTTTACTCCTATCGTATCTTCTTGAATTCGGATTCGAAGCACAAGCTCTATTAGGTATCGTCCTAAATGGCTGCGATCGTACGAGCAAACGATGCGTTTTCGTCACGCGATGGAAACGATCGTGCGGTCCACATCTCCACGTCACGACGTCGTCAACGTAGAACGTTGCGGTAACGGGATCCTAAATTTTAATAAGAGAAACAGTAATGTATAGTTTTAAAGCATCGGAGCACATAGACGGCGACTAACTCGCGGGCGTGGAGAGCGCGGGCGGAGCACATAAACGTGTGCGCTTGCGGCTAGAGTCGGAACGTGTTACGATACGGTAACGTAAATTTGCATGTTATGTCAACGCACCGTGCCGCGTTGCCGCATCGTTCTACGTTGACGACATCGTGATGTGGAGATGTGGACAGGCCCTAATAGATAAATCGCGCGATGCCCATCGCGCGTTTCCGATCGTGAGATCCCGTCACGTTGCTCGCGCGTTGACGCTTGACCAATTAGGACACTCAAAAGATATCTGTAGCTTTGATTGCACGATCGCACGATCAAACCCATCGTACGATCGTTATTAAGATTTCCTGTGCTCGCACGATGACTTGCGATCTTCAATTAGGACACTATAAAGAGATTTGTGTATTTAATCTCGTCGTGCGACGAAATCGCATCGTTTGCTCGTACGATCGTAGCCAGTTAGGACGACGCCTTAGAGGTAATCGCCCATTAAACCCTTCAAAAAGCCTAAGTATGCTTTCATACGAGCCGAGTGTGTTGTACTCTCGATAATCTCTCGCCAACACGTAGGTACTTCACGCTCCACATCAAATAAACAAAACGTATTTTTTCTAATTACTATAATACATTGAACTTCTGACTCACAATATTTAAGAAACAAACAAATAAGTTGTTGAATAATTTGAATACAATTGCGAACACGCTTGGACTGAAATTTAAACGGTTTGTGAACGCAAATAAAATATTATTTTACTCAGTATTAATATATTTTTTGACAACGGACATTCGTACAAATGTGATGCTTCATAGATTGACGTAAATCACGCTATAAATGGCGCCATTCCTATTGTCACAGATAAAATAAAATTCATGAATGCGAATAACGTGTAATATTTCTACATCATTTCATTTCACCGTAAATAAATATGAAATAATATGTAAGCAGATCTATGCATGATAAATAACTAATACATCATAAACATTAATGTTGGAAAAGTTATCTTATAAACCAAGATCGTCTAGCTTGATAAGATAAAAACAATATCAGATAGTTATCGTAATGTTTTTAATAGTTCAATGGCTAAACAGAACTTATCGAACATTAGATCTAATCTAAATATTCGATAAAACCAACAAGTCCTTCCGAAAAGTTATTCGGTATTTTCCGTTTCAAGTACCGATAAAATCAATCAACATTTTAGTTATTTAAATTGGATTTTCCTTATAACATCACGTGTTTTGTAATACTACGCATGTAAAGCTGCTTACAGATTTGATCGATATGGAAGGTTGGTCGAAAAAGATGTTCAACTAATACGAAAGAGTGTTAAAGTACCCATAATAATGAATAACTTTTGTTCTACCATTTTTCCCAAAAGTCAATAGTTTAAGAGAAATAGCTGTTCAAAGATTTTATAAAAAATATGCTAAAATCTGTCTATCCAAACTTAAAAACTCATTTATTCAAAATAGACTAGAGTTACTCAGTTCTTTTTGAACATCAGTGTTGCAAAAGACAGTCCCCAAAACGGTCCCCTTCACCGCTTACTAGTGTTTATGCTATGAAGAAGAAACGGCGCAACAAACTGATATACAGGGTTAATTGAAAAACACCAACAACCTCTTAAGGGGTCATTGTACTCATCATTATGAACAACTATTACTATGGGACCAAATCTGAAATCGCGAAAAAAAAACAGCTATTCAACATTTATGTTCGCTTAGCTCGTCAAAATATAGGGAACAGCTGTTTTTTTTTCGCGATATCCGGTTTGTTCCCATAGTAAAAGTTGTTCATAATGATGAGTATAATGACCCCCTTAAAAGGTTGTTGGTGTTTTTCAATTAACCCTGTAAATGATCAGGTGTGTTAACATTTTTGGTCATATTTGAGATTTTTTTTGGATTAGAAGCTCCATTTTCTGAATTCAAAACTAAATCAGGGTTTTTTTTTTTAAAAACACTTTTTAAAATCAATCTACTTGGTAATAAAAATTATTGAATTCTATTATTTTAACACTTGCTTTAAAACTATCACCCATGATACTTTAAGTAGCCCGAGGATTAGTACCCCCTTTCCGACTAACTTTGTATTTTCGATCAACAAAATCAGGGGGTCTACTCTCTAAGCACGAAGTCCGTGGTTTCGGCCTTAGTTACGAGCGTTTCCTACTCCCTATCACCTACGACATACGATCATTTCAGGGCCCGAACTAAGAATGAATGCCAACACGATTTGACAGTTGTCCCTACTACCGATGTGTTTTTGATCGTCCGAAAAGTTGAACTTGACACTTGTTTTGTTCACTTCTACGTTTCGGGCTACTTTCGGACGGGGACTGACAGTAAAATCAAGTTTGAATAATTTTGTTGTCATGACTTCTAGATATATTTTCAAACATTAATTTCCATCATAACTTTTTTTATACCAAGCAAATACATTACACACCTTAGCTCAGTTTCTTTACCAGTTTCCGTGATTCACAATAACATAGTTTAGCGATAAAAATCTGTCATTTACTTCATACGACGTAGATGATTGTACTGTAATTACATAGGTAATTGGCCTGTCCCCCATTGTCTTGCACAAAAGCAATTGATGTACACATAACAATGCTTCATGTCCTACAGTTTAAATGGAGATGGGAGACCGAAATTTAAGTGGACATCACTTATGTTTTTTTCGCAAGAAATAAATTTAAATCGTTTTTGAAATTACACAGCTTTTTTTTGTTAAAACGCCGCGTTTATTTGTAATTTGTGGCAGTTTTTTTTTTAATCAGACAGGCCTCTGGCTTGCTTGCCAAGCGATTACATAAAAAAGCGGCCAAGTGCGAGTCGGACTCGAGGACAAAGGGTTCGGTACCATTATCTATAAAAACGGCAAAAAAATCACGTTTGTTGTATGGGACCCCCTTAAATATTTATTTTATTCTGTTTTTTTAGTATTTGTTGTTATAGCGGCAAAAGAAATACATCATCTGTGAAAATTTCAACTGTCTATCACGGTTCATGAGATACAGGTTGGTGACAGACGGACAGACGAACGGACAGCGGAATCTAAGTAATAGGGTCCCGTTTTGCCCTTTGGGTACGGAACCCTTAAAAGATTAGTTAATTAACTGAACATAATCAAAATCAAAAGTTTTATTTCACATAAACCATTACAGGCGCTTATGAAAAGTCGAATTTAGGTGCACGGTTCCAATTAGTCGTTTCCTATGGAGAAGAGCCGGCAAGAAACTCCATGGTTACTCTTTTAAAATCCATATCTTTAACAATTTGAGTGGGTACAGTTATGACTTAGAATAGTTATGAGAGAGCAAAGTAGACTTAAGAGCAGGAATCACACAAAAAAACAAAATGAAAAATATGGTCACAAATTAACTAGGTATCCAGGCATCTAGCAAGTCTACAAAGCTCTCACATTTACAAAAGGTAAAAGGACGCTAAACTATATAAAACAACTGACATGGTTAATTGTCATCAAAACACATTACAAAGAAAATCACTGAATAATAAGATAAAGATATCTTGAGAGTAACGATAGTAATAAAAAAGAAAGCTAATCGTAATGAGGTTAGTTAATAGACATACACATACGACGTTAATGAGGTACCAGGGAAGCCACATGCGCAGAAGGAGTTATTTCCAAACACCTTTATCATACCATAATTTATTAGCATGACTAAATTATCTTTACGATTCGTTTATGAAATTTCAAGCTAGGCGCACATTATTGGTATTTTCTGCTGCATACTTCCCTTATCTTTCTGTTCATGAAAGGAATTGATGACTGAGGTTCCTCAAAGGCATCCCGTGGTCAGCCTAAGGGATGCAGCTAAATCTGCGTTTAACAAATTCGAGTCCACCACAGTTTTCATAGAGCTCATACGCCATGGCGCCATAAATATTGCCAGTGGACCTTCCAGGAGAGTCCTCGGCATTACGTTTACGTCATAAAGCACGCTTCACGTAGTAAAATAGTGTTTTCAGGTATTGCTTGTTTTATGAGCTTTTCATTTGTGTGAGTGCACATAGAATCGATTGCCAAAAAGCAGTTTAAACAAGCAAAGGACGCGTCTGCATTCGTTCTTATACAATTGCAAAGCTTAGGCCTCGCGGACGGTAAGAAAAACCGACATTTCAAATGAGCCCTCCACGAGGGCACCTAGCTTCGCAAATTAAGTATTTTACTTCCCCCCATTGGCTGGAGACCCTTCAGATCTCGCCAATAACTGCTCGGTTACGTAGATATAGTCCACAAGGACCTTCTACAAGCAGTTCAAGACAAAAAAGGACTTGACTCTCGATGTGTAAATGACGCTCTCCCATCCACGACATCACCGCAACCATATAGCAGTACTTACTCCTTCTCCAAGACTCTCTCGTCGTAGAGCTGGTCGTCTCTTCAGACGAGGTCCCCAGTCACACCGATAATTCAGCCCTCATCAAGCTGTCTCCCTCCCAATCCCTCGCTAGCAACACCCTAAGCTGAGCTCCGAGTCCCACTAGGGGTCGCCCTTAGTGCTGTTGTTGCTAGTAGTCATGATGTTAGTGAATTATAAGTAGTTAGCTCAGGTTAAGTATTTTACTTCCCCCCATTGGCTGGAGACTAGGCTTGCCAACCGTCCCGCGAGAGCCGGGTCGTCCCGTTTCTAGAGCTTTAGAGGATGCCAATTGTCCCGTTTTATCGTATCTACGACTAAACCTTCGGGCAGAAGTCGGAATTTAGTGAACGCACGTTTTGTTTAGCTAGAAGAGTGGAAATCGCGACCGCGAGTCTCGAAAACATCATTTCTACTTGTATTTTTCGCCTCCCTATACTTTGACAGTTGGGTCCCGCTTTTTTTGCCACGTCCCGCATTTTGATTGCCAAAGTCTCGGTAAATTCGTACATAAAGGTTGGCAAGCCTACTAGAGACCCTTCAGGTCTCACCAATAACTGCTCGGTTACGTAGAAATGGTCCACAATAGGCTTTCTACAAGCAGTCGAAGTCCAAGACACAGAAGGACTTGACTCTCGATGTGTAAATGACGCTCTCCCAACCACGACGTCACCGCAGCCATTATAGCGTTAGCTCAGATCGATGGATTCGCGCATTGTCAATAATTAAATAATTCTGTAATTGAAAGATTAAATAGTTAAAAAAACACATGCAACACAATAGTAGTAAACCTGTAAGTTAGCGTGCAACTAATACACGATAATGACTTGCTTTGTAACTACTTAGGAAAATGTAGCTGTAAATAGTCCAATAAACATGATAAACTATTCACATTACTTATTTATTGTTAGATCCTGTATCGTATCTTAGCATTTACCAGATCATCATATCGATACGTGCGCATCGCATCACCATGTAATCAAACCAAGGGCATATTATGTGTCACCAAGTTTTTTGCGAGATGTCGCGAAAGCCTCGTCGTTATTTTTTAATAAAAAAAGTTTTTTTTTTTTGTTATTTTTAGAAAATTGACAAGTTTTTTATTATTTACTTTTCTTAAAACCTTATTTTCGATTCAGCGATTAAATTGAATTTTGATTGGCTTTTAAATGTTTTACGGTTATCTGTGTGTTTACTTTTAATATCGTATCGCATCATATACTTAACTGTATTTAGTCCACCTGCCATGTTTTCTCTGCATCACCCTAGATCCGACTGGTAGAAAATGCCAAATACATTTAAATCCGCCTCTGTGCTTTTGTGCGAAAGTATAAATAAATAGACACTATTAAAAATCAATGTGTATAAAATTAAATAAAGACCTTACTAATGTTACGCCGTCTGTCCGTCCGTCCGTCTGTCTGTATTTTTTTAACCGTAATAGGTACACAGAATATGCGTTACTGTGGTCTCTATCATGTCAAATATTAAAAAGTCTAAACCCAAATAAAAAAAAAAGCTAGAAAAAAAAGTTTTTTACGAACGCATTTACAGAGTACAGAGTGTCATATTCGCAATGGCGAAAAAACTCTTTAAATAAAGATTAAAAAAAAAAAAAAAATATGCATTTTATTCCTGCATACATAAGCGTGAACCTTGTTTATCTATTATTCTGTAGTTAGTAGCTAGCCTTTTCAGGTGTCGATGTCGGTGGTCTTATCAATACAAAATAAATAATACAACACCTTTGCAAAGACAGTAATTAGCCCTATTATTTGTGACACAAAGCAATGCCTATTGTTTTATTTAAATAATGGCATATTCTGACCATTTGTAAGGGGAAGTCCAGACCAGCAGTGCGAGCACGGTTCTTTTTATCGAATTTTATCGAGACGTTAAGTTATCCACTCTAAACTTCAAATTTGACATAAGAAATTGATAAAACGATAAAGGTAGCACGGATCGTAATTTACCATTGATTTAAGAAACATAAGAGGATAAGCCCTAAATTGATGTTATTTTAAATACTATGCCAATATGTATCGCAGTAAAAAATATAATCTGTCTCGTTCTTACACGTAATAATTTACAAATGTAAAAAGTGTGTACAATAAATTCATAAATTTTAATTTTCTATTATCGTTTTTCAACGTCACCAAGCTCCGCCTTGAAGGACATTTTTGACATGACGCCATTTTAGAGAATTACTTATGCCTTTCGTCTGTCGTTCATGCTTTGTTCGAAGTTTATTTACAGTGAACCTTGGGTGTTTAGGTATTTTTTGTTGTATTACAAAGGATAAGTGAACAAAACCTAACATGACAAAGTGTTGCATCAGAAGATGTAATTCATTGCTGAGGGCAGAGTCGACGCCATAAGAGGAAAACTTGGCTTCAGATCGTGTGACCACATCTGATATCCTCTTATTTTTCTTTCATCAATGTAATTTACCGACGCCTCGATATGAAGTCGACATACTCGATAAGATTTAACAATATATCGACTTTTGACAGTTCTTATTGGTAAATTTCTCGAATTATCTCGAATTGTTGTCGTCTTTAAAAAGTTGGTCGATAAAGACTTTTTGAAGCAAAAAAAATGGATTTTGGAGAAATCATCTTGTTAATGTTGAAAGCAGAGCGCGTCGGGACGTGGAAAGGATCCACAGCGGAGTATTTTTTTATTATTCTGTGGTTATTTTCTAATTGATTAGATTATTTAATAATATTGTAAATATTTTAGTGATAGTATTTGTGTATCTGCATATTTTTGGTGTTGCTATTTGTAAAGTTGATAAGCTGTCGAGAAAACATAGCCGTCGACAAGGCTCTATAAAGTTCCCGAAGCAAGTTCCGTGCTACCGACCCTCGATAAGATTCGGTATGTTTAAATTTTTATCGACTCGAGATCTTATCGAGTCGATTCGAGAAATTTATCAATTCTAAACGTCAAATTTGACATAAGATATAGATATAACGACAAGAGCTGTCGTTTTATCCATGTCTTTTGTCAAGTTTGACGTTTATAATTGATAAATTTCTCGACTCGACTCGATAAGAAGAACCGTGCTCGCACTGCAGTAGCCATTAAAATTAAGTGTTTACTCTTGAGAAAATGCTTAGGTTATGATGATTATGTTCATTTTGTTTAGAAACATGTTGATTGATTTGTTTACATAAGTAGTCGATGATAAATAAATCCGCGACGCGTAAAATTTCTGTGAACTCTTGCCACCCACGTAGTATATCGTTTTCGTTAGCCATTTCAGCTTATATTTTACATGCGGAATAACATTTAAATAAAAATTTAAAAGGCTTTTATTTGCTTATTGGTTTTGCTTAAAGATTATCATCAAACACAGCTAAGAACAATTTCGATTAATCCAGCTTTCGAATATGAAACCGCATTGGAATCGGTTCATCCGTTTGGGAGCTAGACATACAAAGGGATCAAACTTATAACACCCTTTTGTCGGAGATTAATATAATAAACAAAATGCTCGCCGTTTTTTTCCCTATGGATTTTGGATACAAATCTCCAAATCATTAAGGAACAGTACTTGTCATATTGTCCCAAAATCTATAACTTCCAGAATTAATCACCTTTCAAACAGAAAAAACTTAATCAATATCGGTTCATCCGTTTAGGAGCTACGATGTCACAGACAGATACACAGGTTAAACTACACACTATTAAATATACACCCGTCTTGTTGCATCGGGGGTTAAAAACGCACGTTACGGAAATCCTTTCTGAAATTCTTGCTTTATTTGATAACATGCATCCTAGAAAAAACGAAAGAAATATCCTGCTAACAGTTTTCGTTGACCATAACATTCAGATGCGTAGACGAGGTCAAGAACTTTGTTTTATTATACTTGACTATCTTAACTGACTTAGCAAAAGGAGTGTTTACACTAAGCGTATGTTGACGCCGCACCGCCCGTCGCCGCGCCGCATCAAAGGCGTGATAAACGATAATATTTTTAACATAACGTACTGGCTTGTATTTCAGTCTAGACAGTTTTAAATGTGATCTTTTATAAACAATAGTTAAGATTATTGTACCGATTAAAATACATAGGTAGAAACATGGTATAATAATAAGGTAGATATTTCTATAACTTTAATCTAAAACTAGCGACCCGCCCCAGCTTCGCACGGGTACTATAACATGCATGTATTATACATATAAACCTTCCTCTTGAATCACTCCATCTAATTATATTAAAAAAAACCGCATCAAAATCCGTTGCGTAGTTTTAAAGATCTAAGCATACATAGGGACAGACAGCGGGAAGCAACTTTGTTTTATACTATGTAGTGATGGGATGTGGCAACAACTAGGGACTATCCACGGCTGCACTGTTGGAGTACAGTCATGGATCGTCCCAGGTCGGTGCAAGACTGTTTTAAAATATAGTAAAAAGAATCTGGTCTATGGGAAGGGATGTTTAGTAGACTGGTTAACTATAAAAAAGAGGTAGATATTTCTAGAACGAAACTAAATAATAATCAGTCTATCAAAGTATAAAAAAGCAGATTCTTTAAGACTTCTCTTCGCCGGTCTTCTCCTGGATAGGAATGGTTCGCTCCGTCAGAGGTTCAGCTCTAAAAGCCACCAACATCAACTTTCCCTTGACGGGGTGACACTCTACTCGCTCCGGAAGGAAACCGTAGACCAACAAAACAGTCTGAGGTGAACACAGATATCGAAAAGAACCTGAATCGTGGTCAAGGCCCACGTACAGCAGTGACCGTTTACAGGCTGGTAGGTAATATAAATGACTAGCTTTCGCCCGCAGCTTCGCTTGCGTGAAATTTTGAACCCGTTAAGTGACGATTTTCCATACAAAGTTTCATCCCCTATTTAACTCCCTTAGGGGTTGAATTTCGAAAAATCCCTTCTTAGTGAATGCCTACGTTACAAAAGGAACCTACTGTCAAAATGTCAACTTTCTAACCCCAGCGGTTTAGGCTGTGCGTTGATAGATCAGTCAGTCAGTCAGTCAGCTTCTCCTTTTATATGTATAGATAAACAGTGTTAGTCTAGAGGTTGAACAGTTGCTTTCCATGCGATCTCGATTGGCGGAATTAAAACTAAATATTTTATTCACATATTTGTAATTTTAGTTTAATTCGTGTACAAGAGAATCGGTACCATTGCCTCCATTAATCGCTTAGTTGCTACCGGTGTGTCCACAAGTCAAACTGCGTTGCTACCCTCGTGTGCCTCGTGGCACTTATCAACGTGTTAAACATAAATCAATATTAATGTCGTCTTAATAGATAGGTACTACGTACATATTGAATATCAACTGATGTGTAAAATAGATAATGAAAGCGGATTATATCATTACCTAGATCACTGGAAAGTATAGGTAACATGTTATTGTCATTCGATATGATATCTAAAAGATTCGCCAGAAATCGTAGGATTTGAATTTCATTTTATTAATATCTGAACAGCTATTTCTCTAAAACTATTGACTTTTATGTCGGCTACACACTCTCGCCGAGACAGCCCGAGACGTTATCTCTATCCTTAACTTTTACATCAATTAACAAAGGACAGCATCTAAGGCCGGCCATACACGGGCAGCTTGAAGCAGTCAGGATCGACTGCTTTAGGCTGCAACTGCAGTAAACTACAGCCTTCTACGTACGTACATACACGAAACAGCTCGAGCAGTTGCAACTGCTTCGGGCGGTTGGCGGCACGGCGTGCGGTCAAGCAGTCGCCAGGCATACACTGACTGCTCGA
Source organism: Amphipyra tragopoginis (assembly GCA_905220435.1). Taxonomy (NCBI): domain Eukaryota; kingdom Metazoa; phylum Arthropoda; class Insecta; order Lepidoptera; family Noctuidae; genus Amphipyra; species Amphipyra tragopoginis. The sequence goes on from HG992017.1 coordinate 6,680,551, forward strand.
CCTGTCCGTGTATGTTTATCACTGGCTAACTGCTCGAGCTGCCCGTGTATGTTTATCACTGGCTAACTGCTCGAGCTGCCCGTGTATGGCCGGCCTAAGCCTCGGGCTGTCTCGGCAAGAGTCTGGATGGGGCTTTAGGAAAAGTTGTAGAACATATTCATTCATTTGGGACAAGAACGTCTTAAGTCCGAAAACCGGATTATAAAAAAACGCCTTTATTCTAACATTTCGAAGTCATTTTCTGAAAAAAAAACGGTTTTCGTACTTAAGACGTTCTTGTCGCAAATGAGCGTATAACATTACGCCTGTAATTCCCGAAGGATGGCGCAGAGGTGTATAATATTTCCTCATTTCGACATTATGTTTAAGTCCCATGTAATAGGGGGCGAGCCTATTGCCATTTGTGACCACTAGATCAAAGAGGCAGTCAACATTTTGAAGAACAAAATCTGTGCCCGTGGCTTTGCCCGCGTGGTAGATAATAATTATATAACCTATGTCCATCCTGAAGGTCCATTCTAAATATTGGTGAAAGAATTTTTGAAATCGGACGAGGAGTTTCGGAGATTACCTCCTACATTCAAACTTACAAACTATACCTCTTTATAATATTAATAGGTATCATAGAGATTATGGGTACCTACTGTAATACCCTTTCTGACTAGTACAACTAGCGAGGCGTAAGCTGAGCTTTGCATTTGTGTGAGTGCACATAGAATCGATTGCCAAAAAGCAGTATAAACCGGTTTAAACCAAGCAAAGGACGCGTCTGCATTCATTCTCACACAAATGCAAAGCTCAGCTTAGGCCTCGCGGACGGTACGCTCGTTCCGACTTAGAGTCTCCTCACACTTATAAAAAGTGTGGAAAGACCCTAACATAGTATGTAGTATAATCCCTACGACCGAAACCAATAACCGACCTCAATCCAACATCTCTCGATTGATGTAGATTTTATTTCTACTGAATTTCTGTCAAAACCTACATCATTCCAGAGATTATGGATTGAGATCTCGGTTATTTTATAAAGCGGATGTCAGTGGAACCGCCGGTAGAGGACGCCCTAGAAGGACATACATCGATGTTATTGGTGATGTTCTTCAAAAAGGCCAGGTACTCTCAATCGGCATGCGTTTTTTTTTTTATCGACAAGCTCGCGTTTGAACACTATCTCGCCTGATGGTAAGCGATGATGTGGTCGACGGTGAAGCACGCTTGCCTAGAAGTAACCTATTCACTCTTGACTTAAAGACCCCAAGGTTGTAGCTATCAGGAAACACAGGCCCCGGCACTGTGCGAACAATGAAAGTGTTCGCAAAACGCTTTGTAAATATGAGTAGGATGTCCACCATGTACCGATGGCGCATTGCCGTACGTCTTGTAGTCCGATGATGGAAAGGGCTAGGCGGAATCAAATTGTGCAGTTCCATCGCACACTCTCCGAAGTGTAACCAATAAAAAACCGATAGGCTGGCAACTCTGCGTCGATGTTCAAGGCTCTGGAGCTTTGAGTTGACTAGTGCATCGTTGCCGATAAGCCTCTTGGCTCGTTTGTCGATCGAATCAAGTGCAACGAGTTGGTATTTGGCAGATCCGTCCCAGAGGTGAGAGCTGTACTCCATGCATGACCGACAATGATGCGTGTATGACAAGATGTATGAACGTGGACGAAGCGACAGGAGTATGTAAGGATCGTAGCATGTGGCGTTCTACAGTTTCTGCCTACCCCCATCCCGGCTATTGGTTTCAGCTGTTAGTCGACTTTTAAAACTAAAAACAACAGATTGATTTAGTTCATCTGTATCGAATTTTGTACCTATTTCATTTTTACCTGAATATTATTAACAAATGATTATTTGTTTGTCATCAGGTAATCTGGACATGTGCTTAGCATCCCGCCTGTCCACGCAAGCTAACCTCGGCAACATGGAGTCCTCAACAGAAGTCATATCTATGGTCGTCGGAAACATATCACTAGTACAGGTAAATATTTATTTATTGACCAACTTATACTAACAGCTTAAATACTACATACAAGTTGTAGGTCTAATAAAACATACTTACGTTTAAACAAGATAACATTGTGCTCATAGTTTTAAAACAGGTTAAAATTTTGAACATGAAATGAACACACATAACAAAACATTAATAAAGTTGACGACGATGAGATAAGCATTGGCAGTTTTCAGGAAACTCAGTTCGGTGCTTGTAAAGGCATCTAGCGATTCATCATACGTTTTCATTTTGTTCCATTTTTAAACTCTCCTTTTTTTCTTCTAAAGACACTCTTACTTGACCAGCATTCTAGTGTTTTCGAACTTCGAACTCTGTTATAATTATAAAAAACCGGCCAAGTGCGAGTCGGACTCGCACACGAAGTGTTCCGTACCATTATCTATAAAAAAAGCAAAAAAATCATGTCTGTTGTATGGGCCCCCTTAAATATTTTTTTTATTTTTTTTAAGTACATTCATACATGGGATCGTTGCTATCATAATAAAGATACTTAATTTGTAACTCAGGGGGATCGGCGTTGAGGGCTGAAATACAGGTTATGCAATGTACATATTTATGTGAATACCTAAACATTATTATTATTATAATTATTCTGTTTTGTAGTATTTGTTGTTATAGCGGCAACAGAATCACATAATCTGTAAAAATTTCAACTGTCTAACTATCACGGTTCATGAGATACAGTCTGGTGACAGACGGACAGCGGAGTCTTAGTAATAGGGTCCCGTTTTACCAATTGGGTACGGAACCCTAAAAACTGATTTTTTTTATAACTGCGATACTTATATTGTCAAAGCACCTTAAAGTTTAACTCACTGCCTTAGAAAAAATGCTGTAAAAATTTAAAATAATCGCCGCTGACGTGCAAAACGCTGTAATTGTTTGAGACTATCTTACGGTTGTTTAACGCAGTAATAGCGACAGCTCAATTTGTGGGAGTTTATCTGTCAACTTGAATGACAAAGAATAATCGTGATTTAAAAAAAAAGTGTACTTTACAATAATGTATTTTTATTAGATTCCGGGTACGGAAATAAACAAAGCTAAACAGAGGAAACTTTTATGCTCAATTTAAGAGAGCAACTGTGATAAGCCGAATTCTCTTGAGAAATAGTCTTAACGATTGTTTTAAGTTGCGATAAGTTCTTACAACCAAGGCTTTGGCTCTGGCCAAGAATCATGACCAACAGCAGAAACTCGTTGGGTAGCTGAGTAAGGGCTTGAAGTGATACTCCTGAACACGGCTGTTTCTTTAAGAAAGAAAAAAAGAAAGAAACATCATTTATTAACCCCATTTTTTACCATAATTAAGCACTACCCACTACCTATTTATAATATAAATTGCGCTGAAAAGACGCTGGTTCAGCATATGCCAGACGGAATGCCTGGCGCTGGTTTTCAACCAGACCCTAGTGGCCTACGGATGGCTAGCCAGGGAAAAAAATAAAGAAATATGATAATACTTAAATAAGAAATTAAATAAAAACTTGTAAAAGAATACATTATAAATATAAATAAAGTAAGGAGGTTCCTGTTCCTAGAGAGTCCTAACGACAAAAAGCTTGGGTCCAAGCCTTTGGACCCAATTCCAGAGATGTTTTGTCAGTACCAATTTAACAATGTAACTTAAATATATCTATTATTATTTTGCCAGGTGCAAGCAATAGTAGCAGCAACGGTGGTATCAATATTCGCGATAGTGGTCAACGTCATCACGGATCGCGCCATCAACGGGTCCTACGTTCTACTGTTAATTGCTTCAGCTGTCTTCACTGCGACCACCACGTGCTTCGTTCTTGGTAAGTTACAAGTATGTCCTTCTCTCAAAAATAATAAAATAATAACTGCCATCAACGGGTCCTACGTCCTACTACTAATTGCTTCAGCTGTCTTCACTACGACCACCACGTGCTTCGTTCTGGGTATGTCACAACTGTTACAAGTATATGCTTCTGCCATAATAAAATAATAATTGCCATCAACGGGTCATACGTGCTACTGTTAGTTGCTTCGGTTGTTTTCACTGCGACCACCACGTACTTCGATCTAGGTAGGTACGTTACCAGTATATGCTTCTGTCAAACATAATAAAATAATTATTGCCATCAGCGGGACCTACGTGCTGCTGTTAGTTACTTCAGCTGTTTTCACTGCAATCACCACGTGCTTCGATCTAGGTATGTTACCAGTATATGCTTCTGTCAAAAATAATAAAATAATAATTGCCATCAGCAGATCCTACGTGCTGCTGTTAGTTACTTCAGCTGTTTTCACTGCGACCACCACATCCTTCGTTCGGATTACTTTAGCAGTATATGCTTTTGTCAAAAATAATAAAATAATAATTACCATCAGCGGGTCCTACGTGCTGCTGTTAGTTACTTCAGCTGTTTTCACTGCGACCACCACATCCTTCGTTCGGATTACTTTAGCAGTATATGCTTTTGTCAAAAATAATAAAATAATAATTACCATCAGCGGGTCCTACGTGCTGCTGTTAGTTACTTCAGCTGTTTTCACTACAATCACCACGTGCTTCGATCTAGGTATGTTAGCAGTATATGCTTCTGTTAAAAATAATAAAATAATAATTGCCATCATCGGGCCCTACGTGCTTCTGTTAGTTGCTTCGGCTGTCTTCACTGCGATCACTACGTGCTTTGTTCCGGGTACGTTACCAGTATATGCTTCTGTCAAAAATAATAATTGCTATCATCGGGCCCTACGTGCTTCTGTTAGTTGCTTCGGCTGTCTTCACTGCGATCACTACGTGCTTTTTTCCGGATACGTTACCAGTATATGCTTCTCACAGAAATAATAAAAAAAAGCCATCAACGGGCCATACGTGCTTCTGTTAACACACATCTCTCTAGCACGCCCACCGCTTTTGTTGTCGCTCCGACTTGCGTTAGATTCTGATCCATCATGAATATGTTATTCATTAGCCAATATTACACTAGGTTTTATGAAGTATAATCAATTCTGTTTACACCGGAAAGACATAAAATACATTCGCATGCCATTAAAATTGTATGGTCTTTAACAAATCACATAGAAATACGTGACAATACATAGATATGTAACACACAGTTAATTGCATATAATTAATTCTGGGCACGTAAGGAAATTACTTAACTCCATAACCTGACATTTATTTATTTAAAAAGCAGAACGACATAAAGCCAATTACGCTCAGCTACAGCACATAAAATAAATACTGACATCCTAACTAATATTATAAATGCGAAAGTAAGTTTGTTTGTTTGTTACCTTATCACGCCTAAACCACTGAACCGATCATCATGAAACACGTGTACAGAAACGGACATGGGGTACCTTTCATCCCGAAAAAAGTACTGTCCCCGAGGAACACAACAATAACGTGCGCGAAGTGTCTTTCGAATCATGATTGAATTACATTATTATAGAAACTTTAGTAGTGTGTTAAGCGTTTTTTTGAGCTTAATAAACGCGAGCGAAGCCGTGGGCTAAACCTAGTTAGTTAATATAATAGAACATAAAATATTAACCCTTTCAGCCTTTTCACTCGTCTTGTCGCAACACACCAAGCATTTCGACAATATCACCTTCCATTCATCAGCAAATAGATCCAGTGAAGGATTAGATTCTAGGAGAGTGTTGAGCGCGTTCAGCTTCCATGGAATTAGTTCCATGGGTTTTATTACTGTTCTAGTTCTAGGAAATCTCTTGAAATCTATTCTGATTTTTTTCTGCTTTCGCTGTTATATTCACCCGGAAATATGGGCTCCCAACACCATTTAAAGAAATGGTTAAAGGTCAAATTGAAAGTAAAGTGTGTTAAAAATTAAGATTGGTGACTACAGTTTGTTCTTGTAAGAACACAAGAGGATACTGCAAACCTTGCTTTTATTATGATCCTGTTATCTTGTTCAACACCCCTCCCCACTCGGCCGGTCTTAGCATGCCCAAATTAGAGGCACAACTTGTACTATACAACCGAATTGAGAACCTCCTCCTTTTTGAAGTCGGTTAACAAGATAACAAACCGAATCGGTTGACAACTTTACTACTTATCGAAAAGGTTTTAAATCGAGGGGCAGATCTGGAACAGATATTCTATTGGCTATGGAAATATTTATCTTAAAGCTAGTATCAAACCATTCACTGCTGCTGCTTTCACTGCTACGGGAGCAGTGAAAGCAGACACTACAACACTCTTTGCTACCCTCTTTGTTATTTTCCTAACTGTTTTAATCGTTACTTCCAGACTTCGTGATGGTGATGGTTATCTACGGGTCGCACAAGCTAAAGGTGAACCCCGACAACGTGGCGACACCCCTAGCGGCATCTATCGGCGATATTGTGAGCAACACGGTGTTGGCTGTCACCGCGCAGTATATGTATGAACAAATACGTGAGTATGCTAAATGTTTGTAAAACTTCTGTTATTATGATTATGAAAAGAGAAACTAAAGAGAAGACAATCAAATAAAACATCTCGTTAAAGGTGAAAGGTATAATTATGATACGTTGTTCTGATAAGACATAAGACTAGTCTAGAATAGGCACATTATTTAAATAAAAATATTGAAAACTTCATCATTTTGATATTACGTACTTGATTAAAATAATAATGTGAGTCACTAATTTTCAAAATCAAAAGGTACTGATAGTGGAAGGAGTGAGAGAGGTAAGTTTATAGTAAAATCAAAAAAACAGATAATTTTCGTTTTGTTTAGCACGGATGCATGCAATACATTTACCTTACTTCATTTAATCAGTTAGTTTAATGTTATTAAAGCGAATGAATGAATTTCTTAAGTTTTCCTTAATTTGCATGATTTATGTTGTATTATTTTAAAATGTAGAATCACATAAATACTAGGTCGCCTTTGTAAGTCACTATCTTTGCACGCGGTTTCACTCGCATCCTAGGGGAATTGCTTCATGTTCCCGAATAAATAGTATCTTATGTGTTAATTCAGGACATGGTCTATCTGTGTGCCTTCCATCTAAATCCGTTCAGCCGTTTACAAACATCAGTCTTCATAAACTTTCATATTTATAATATTGTTAAGTTAAAAGTGTTATTATTGATTAGAAAACTCGACTTACATTCCTGCCTCGACAAAAATCGCCGCATCATGATTAAAATAAAACATTAGTACCTACTCAAGTACTAAATAATGCAATTATAAAGGTGTTGGTATGATTTCGATATTAATTCAATATTTATTAATCACCTTAGCGAGATATACATCCATCCATTTAAAATACTTAAGCACTATTTGCATACTATGCTTTTCGTCCAATACGCGAGTATAAAAATAATGTTTACCGGGTAATCACATTATCTTGAACAAATAAGTGATTATGTAAAATGAAATTCTTAACAAGATTCTCTACTCAATATAATGTACACAGTTTTATATTTTAAGGCGTGCGTACCCCGACAGAGGATGTTTTTAACGCGTTTTATTTCCAAATATTATTTAACAATCTTTCGTCTAATTATGCCGACTAATACTCATACGATTCTTTTTGCTTCATCTGCATCGAATAGAATCTCAAACATTCGTCTATTTTTCATCTAAATAATTATCATATTATTCTAGTACTACTTTGTTTTGGATGATGAAAAATATACGAAAATAATTGTCATTAAATTAATAAAATTGTTATTGATTTCGATTTACATTATATGTGACAATCACCAACAAACTAGACACAATCATAATTTAAATTGACTATGAAACCTAAGTAAGAAAAAATTTAAAGCCAGCTCTAGTAAGGCCAACCCAGACAAAACCTAGCCTAAATTAGTAACCACAAGCAGAGCAACTATCGAATTAACTTAATCTTACTGCATACATAAAGTAAAGAAGAAAAGAATGACCTAAAAAATTTAAAGTCAAATTACAACCATTTTTTTCTAAACAAATCTTACTAATTTGTTCATTGTTCTTACAGAGATATCACTATGGCAGCCCATAGCACTAATGTGCGTATACTACAGCCTGTTGCCCCTGTGGGTGTTCATCGTCTGGCGCAATAAGTACACCAAGAAGGTCCTTACCAGCGGCTGGACGCCAGTCATCTCCGCACTATTCATCAGCGGGTATGTACTTCATCAACAGATTATTGTTGGTTACTTTAAGATACCAGATAAAGATAGATAAAAGATATTTTATTTGCAAATATGGGTACATGGTCACATAAAGAAAAAATAGGTTCGGCCATTTTTTACCAGTAGGCATGCAAAATTACATTAAAAGATTCTAACTAAAATTTATAACATATTATACACAACAAAAAAACAGAAACTTTACATTAGGTTACATCAAAAATATGTTCTTTTTCAGAAAAGAACTCGCGTATGATATAGTATGCTTTGTCTGCTAAAAAGTTACGAAGTCTTTTTTTAAATCCAGACGTCTCGTCTGACCACATACCCGCGACTGAAAGTCTAATTGAAGCAAAGAAGAAATGACATGCAATTGTTTTTTTAACAAATGTGTATACGAAATGCTCTTCAATTCTTTTCGATGATTCATCTACAAAAGTATTTAGCTCATTAACATGATTGATGACACTTCTTTATTCTAGTAATCAATGTTTTGGATCGTGTTATCTATATAATTCGCACAATCAATTTTAAATGTATCCTGTATGAAATCTATAAATTCATGTTCATCTAGCTAGCTGTACCCGCGACTCCGTCCTCGTGGAAGTCAGAAACCAATAAAACAATGCAGATGTAAGGAAATCATCTCGCGATTCAAAAATGGCTACAGAGCCATCTAGTTATAATAGGCGAACGAAATCGATACACATCACGCAGTGTAGTCTCTAAAATGTTTTTATACGAAATCTTTATCTATAATTTCTTCAACAGTATCGGAGGCATCGTTTTGGACAAGGCAGTGGACCAATATCGCGGCTACGAGGTCTTCCAACCCATCGTCAACGGTATCGGCGGCAATCTTGTCTGTGTCCAGTCTTCCCGTCTTGCTACCCATCTCCATCAGACTGCAATCCCTGGAGAGTTGCCGGAGAACACCAGGCTCGTTGAGTGGCCATGGAAGACGCTGTTTTATGGAAGTGAGTTGATTGATATTCCCTGGATATTTTACTTTTTTGGGGTTTTAAATTTTATAACAACAAAAGTTTTTTTGTAAATAGGAGTACTCGCAAAGACCAAACAGTAAAATTGAGATAAAGGTGCACTTTTACAAGGTGTTAATGAGCCTACGACTTTATTTATTAAGAAAAGTAGACTTTGGATGACCTTACTAAACAAATCAGTAGAAACTAAAGAAGTGCGACTTAATTTTGGAGCCTTCTTGAGATTTGTTAGTCTCCGATTATAAGACTTTTCTTGGGATAATTATCAAACATTTATTTTGATTTCAAGCAAAGCTACACTAAGTTAAAGTTACACTATTCAAACTAACTTTAATTTTGTTTCTTTCAGCTGCCGCAGCTAAAGTGGCTCGCATGTTGCTGATGCTCGCGCTATTCGGGCAAATCATCTTTATGGTGGTCGCAGACTTCGTGTACCAGGGCATGGTTACCTTGCAAGTGCCCTTCGGGATCACTTACATTTTGTGCTCATTGTTACAAGTAAGTAGTGCTTAATTTTAGAACTTTTTTTTTATTTCTTCCTGCAGAAGACGTCGACTGCTGAATATTATGTTAAGTTAGCCACAACGACCACTTGTTGAGACTTATTGCCCCAATCATCATGCTTAGCAGATAGTTGGGCTGATCCAATGTCGGATAGCGGTGGATACCGCTGCACATTTTCCTCATCATAACTCTAACTTTCCTGTAAAACTAACTATGGTAATAATGATTGTCAATATCAAATCACGCTTCCACTCCAAAAACCTTCTAATCTATTAGAAAAGCAATTATTCATTTACATTATTCTACGTGTTTTCAGGTCATGGTGCTATTGTACCTTTCTTACATGCTGGTCCACTTCATGTGGAAAAAGAAGAAGGATCCCGATAACGCAGCCATCCCCTACCTGACCGCCCTCGGTGATCTGCTCGGCTCCGTCTTCCTCGGACTTACCTTCGTGATCCTCTCACTCTTCGGCATGGAATACGGCAACAATGTCCAATGAACAGGTAGGAGGAACCTGAAGGAATCCTAAAGGAAACCAGAAATATGAATCTTGAGACATTACAGTCTGTTTAAAGGATTTTATGTATTAGTTTTGGATGTAAAATGAATTTTTAATAGTCTTGTATTTTTGAATAATCTTCTGCAAGATTGGATTTTAGATCCGAATTGTTGCAAGACTTGGACGTTTTATGAATCGTTCCTTTAAGGATCAGTACTGATTTGAAGAGTTGTCTTGATGTTCCTTGTAGCTCTGCACGTTTTAGCATAGCTATCCAAAATGACATTAATACCAAAGGTTATGGAATCATTAATCGCGTTTTACCAGCTAACAGTGTTTCATGATTTGCTTTTAGATGTTTTTTTTATTTTTATTATGGCATATTAAGATTAAAAGGGATGAAAATTATGTCCTAACAGTATTGTTGATATTTAAATAAAAATAAAATTGTAAATGTCAATTGGTGTGCCAATATATTGATGTATATGTTGATGACTTCATAACTTTTTAAACGCGGCAGTATTTAAATTTTTCAAAGATTTATCGTTTTTGAATATTATTTATTGCGATTTTGAGAGATTCTTGTTGAGATATCGCTCTCTTTCTATTAGGAGTTGACATCATGAGAGTCCAACTGTGATATGAAATGTAAACATGTGATTAACGCAATTATTTTAATGTTTTGACATAATTTTGAAAGGGATGGACAATAAATTATACGGTTCGTGAAGAAATTGGGAATTGATGAATTTTAACAGCTGCGTATGAAATTGTGTTAACATGTTGACATTATTCTGTTTTTTTTTTCTGGCGATAATTTCTACCTTATGAGCTTGGCTGCTATAAAATCTTAAAAATAATAATTCTAATTAAATCTTTTGTGATTTCGTTCTAATCTAGAAATTGTTTTATGGTTTTTTAAATCACTTTAGAAATTGAATAAACGATCGGCAGCAGCAGTAAGGCTTTATAACCTAAAGCCAAGAGTTAAAACTAAATGTTCCTTATCGAACGTATTCTCTTTAATAATGCGATTTAATACATACCTACGTTTTCTTTTAATTGTTAGGTGTCATATCCAAATATAATTAGCGATAGTTCTAGATAAATTTGTAGATATGTGTGTAAATATTAACTTGTATATCACGGCATAGTGATGCTGTAACGTCATCTGTTAGTACTTATGTGATATAGCACTATTTTGTACACTTGGTTTTTGAATAAGCTATGGATAATTTTGGAAACACCACTAAATAATCAATAAAATTGATAATAGACTATAGATAGAATTCATTTATCAAAATTGTACATGTTGGGCATCTAAAATCAGAACTCCTTCAGGGAGGTGTTGTGATTAATTGAGGAGGTAGCCTGAAGGAGTAGGCAAAGATGTTCTATAGTACACATTCATTTCACCAATGACAGGTCTTAAGTCCCATGTGATCGATGGTGGACCACACAACGGTAAAAAGTCCTACCACTAAAATACAAAATTCTAAAACAAAAACCTAACAAAAATTCTTGTTTATACCGATTGTATTTGCATGTCAGGTACTTTTAATAGTCCTAGTAAAGGCATTAGTATACACGTAGGGATGTGTCGAAGGTGATGGATTGCGAAATCTGTCGCCAAACTCAAGGCACTGCATGTAAGGACTTTAAAATTTGCGCCACAGATTTTCCTCTAATTGTTTTTTTTTTCTTCTTTGTAACCCTGATATTGATTTTTTTTTACCTTCTTCTTCCGGAAATGTTTTGAATAACTATTAATTTGAGAATAGAATTGGGGCCGTTTTGGATTATTTTGTAATTTTTTTTCAAAATTTCGTTTTTTAGCAGTGTTTTTTTTTTGTAAAAGAAATGTTAACATATTTATTTAAAAACCAAGTGTTAGTTTATAAATCTAGTTCTATAGTTTAGGAAATTGAGTACAATAAAGCAATTACGTAGTATCTAAGTTAAGAGGCCTAAACTAATTTATTGAACTAACGTCGTATCGTATCGAATGGTCATAACAAATGTAAGATTATCACCAATTTGTTAGTATTAGACAAGCATTTGATGAACTGGATATAGAAACTAACGTAGAAATAATCAATATAGGTACGTTTGTGAGTGAGATCTCAGAAAATAAAAATGGAAAATAGTTGGACCTGTTAATTTCTACCTCTGCTGGCAAATACACGAAAATATTGTGTATAAAATTGTATGTGTGATACAGAAATTAAAACTTATTTTTGTTAGAAAAGTTTTAAAAAAAATGTAAAAAAAATTGCCAAATGATTTGAGAGTACAGTCGACCACATAGGACTGTTGGTAATTTGAATTATTTTTACAATAATGATGACTATGTGGTTAATTGTATTTTCTTGAATACTGTGCTTTTTAGTAGAATAATAGTGTCAGTTATCCAAATATGTAAACAAATACATTTATTAGTGTACAGTATCACGAAATCTTGAATGATTAAATATCCCAAAATTTTAAAAACTCCACCCTCTCTTTACAATTGCTCCAACAGAAAAATACATAAAATTAAATAGTAAAAAACCGGCCAAGTGCGAGTCGGATTCGCGCACTAATGGCTCCGTTCCACTACACATGTCTGCGAAATAACTGTTTTATTATTTGTTGTTTAACTATAGAGTATGCACTATAATCATACCAAGTTTCAAGATTTTATGTATTACCGTTGTTAAGATAGAGCAGAAACAAAATACGAAAAAAAAAATCATTTTTTTTCGAGGTTTCTTGTTTGAATTCAGACTTTTCATTATTTTTAATACTCGCCGTGATAGAGACCATTCGTAACACATGATCTGTGAAAATTTCAACTGGCTATCTGTTACGGTTACTCCGTGACAGACAGATGGACGGACGGACGGCGTAGGCTTAATAATAGGGTCCCGTTAGCAACCCTTTGAGTACGGAATCCTAAAAATCAAATAACATTGACAATAACACAATAATTTAAAAATTTCGTGATACTGTACGCCAATAAAACAAAAGTGTGACCATACTACAATAATATTAAGGTATATTTTTGAATGAATGATGTGATATATAAATGAGATTTTAACATGTATATAGAGAATTGTTATGTAGTACGTAAATCACTGAAAAATGCTGTTGATAGTTTGTTAGAAACGCTTACCTTTGATAAAAAGGCTGCACTAGACATCAATATTAGTAAAAATGGATTATTGGTTGCACGACTTTTTGTTTATTTATTTATCTTTTGACAAAAATATTCTGTTTTTTATTTTTCTTTCCAATCCGTGCTGTACCTACTTTATTTTTCTGGCATCCTGCCTGGAATGTCATTTTTAATGAAATTGTCTTTTATCTGTCAAATAAATACATAGCAGGCAAAGCAATGAAAAACACCTCATTATAGATACAACTTGGCCCAGATTCGCTGGCCCAATCTCAGTCCCTTTTTTTGATGAGATGAATCTACGTAAATATTGGCTTCTTTGACCTTACTGTGTGTATATTATTTATTAATATCTATATACTTTATGGTTTTATTCAATAATAGTCAACTTATTTTTCGTCCTAATGAAAATGACTGAAAATATGAATTGTCGCTGGATTGTTCCATGATTATTAATATAAGTATACTTACATCTCGCTTATTATATTTGACGAGAAACAAAGTGCAACCATCCGTTTACTACTTATAATAGGATATAATAAACTCTTTGGTCCGAAAGTGCCATTAAGATTCAAAATATAGTTAATATTTTAGTTTTTGTAACACTTTTGTACTTGTATATAAAAGTACTCATTTCAGATCAACTTTGACGTGCATTGATTGCTAGCTAACAACTTTAATTCAACGACGCGCGTCGATTTGTGATTTGAATGAGTGATTTTATACAGAAGTCGATAATGCTAAAATTAGTATCAATTTTGTAACAATTTACCCATATTAAAATCTTAAATATTTTCTTAAAAGCTAAGCCGTATTATAAACTCACTAAATCTGTATTTCTAAAACCCAATTGCCTTACTTAATGATATAAAATTGCTCTTTTAGCATTGCATCAAACAACTTCGATTGATACGAGTTTGATACTGATTTTAGCAATATATTTTAACTTGCGAAGATACTGTGAAAAACATCCCTGATCCAACAAAATAACTCCATTTTTCCGATCGATATTGTCAAATGTTGAAAAATGATATTACCTGTGACAACCCTACAGTTTTTGTCGATTTTGTTTCATTGTATGTTGAGCGTACACACTTCGGTAACAAATGTTCGTCATTTGTTGAATTTGATAAACTTTGTATAGAACGAATCCGGTTTCATTAGGTGTTTAGCGATATCAAATCCGGTTCGTTGGCTTGGTGTGTTTGCTGCATGTGACTATCGACAAAAACGATCATTTCTTTTGTTTTTTTTTCATGCAGGCTCTTCGGATGTAAAAATGTAAAAAGTGTTTACAAAAATATATGTTGATATTATGTACATTCCATTTACACAGCTTTCTAAGACAATCATGTGGTGTATGCAATGTATTGTTTTAACTTTAAGTTTTATACCATCAATGTATTCCTATTGTGATGTCCATAGTTTTATGTAAGTAATTTTTATTTCAAAATAAAATGAATTAACTATACAAGACTATTTTATTTTAATTTATCCATGGTCTATCGCCACTCTAGAACTTTTCCCCTCTTTTGCGGGAATTCGCTGGATGCGAGAAGCATAGGACCGGTAGATGTGGCGATATTTAGGGGAGGCCTATGTCCAGTAGAGATGGGTCCCATCTATATCAAACGGGGATGAGGGAGAACCTCATTTTATCTCGTCAGGTAATCATGAGGCACCCTTCATCCGAGGAGAGGATTGGTGAGAGAGACTGCGGAACGGCGGGCTCGCGTGGCATGCCGCTTCACTGGGGAGGGAATAAGAGAAAGGATGCAGAGTGCGTGAACGACAATTAACAACGTTATTATAGTGAGTGACCGAACCGAAATGTTATATGATCGTGAACGCACAACGGAATGGGAACTCTCTCACGTAACACTAAAGCTCAATTTCGTATGCGCGGAGCACATTTTTCTGTAGGTACAGTCAACATCAGATACATAGAAGCAATTCAGGTACTCAGATAATTCTACACTCTCAAAAACACATTAACATCTGCACAACAATAGCGTTCAAATTATTGTTAGCATCCAATGTATCAAAATCATCTGAACACTCGCAATTCAAATATTTCTATGCAAACAAATCATCTTGTCAACTGAGGTAGTCAAATGTAACTAAGCAACCAAAGTGTTCAAAAATATGTAAACAATAATCATTTCTCAATATATTGCTCAGTGATACTAAGGCCTGTTACAAACCTAGACGTTTTAGGGCGGTTACAGACCTTGGTTTATGCTCGTTTATAACCAACTTCAAAAAGGAGGAGGTTCTCAATTCGGTTGTATTTTTTTTATGTTTGTTACCTCAGAACTCCGTCATTTATTAACCGATTTGAAAAATTCTTTTTTTCTTGGAGAGGGTATAGGTACTTTTCGTTTAGTCCCCTAAAAATGTTGTTACGATTAGACCATGAACTTCAGAGATATGGAACGGAACTCCTCATCGGATCAAAGCAAAATTTTCAAATAACTAATATTGCTTTGTTTATACGTGTTGTTGGTAACTGACTACTGGAAAAAATGAGGGAGTGCGTAACCCCCCCCCCCCCCCCATTTTCCGGAATGTTTGAATTATATCGTGTAAGGTATAGCATGAAAGGGCTTGTTATACCCGACTACGGCAAAGTCAAAAATAAGGGTTATGCAGAGAGAGGGAGAGAGAGTATGGAGGAGAGAGGGTTTAATTTATGGCACTAAAACGTATTCAATAAAAAATAAACTTATAAAAAAGTAAAAACCGACTACAAAAAAAAAACTAAAAGGAGTAAAATAATTATCATAAGATAAAATTAACAGTTTCAGAAGACGGTGCAATTCTACACTGAAAAAAAATTGTAGCCACTGACTTTTGAAACTGTTAATTTTATGTTTTTTTTAGTCGGTTATTACTTTTTTTTACAGTTTTTGCATGCACGCATTCAAGCGCATTACATTTCGCGCTTCAAAAAAACCGAACGCACGTATATGCTACTGTTCGCACTGCCAGTGGGTCTCTCTGTAGCAAAATGGATTCGACCGCCATGCCCGTATGTTATCGCTGTAAGGTGTACAGTGTCCTGTGACGTTATTAAGATTAAAATGTAGGCAGGCATTGCAATTAAAGGCAGGCGGTGAGCCACTAAATGTAACGCGTATGGCTTTCTATATCAGCGCACGCACTAGCGGTTCTTTTTAAAGTGACTGTTTTAAAACGTATCGTGCTAGATTTTCGCTAAAGGTATATTCGATGCGATTCGATGATAACTGACTACTAAAATCAGGCTACAGTGCATGTTCATACTCGTAGATAAGCCGCTTTTAGCATTTGAAAAAAAGGGGTGCATGAAAACAGCCTCCACGAGTGATTCTATTCGATACTACGGACGTCCGGCGCACCCTGGGCAGTCAGCCTCGCTACCATCCTTGCTGACTGGCTAATCTTTTCACCACGGCATGAGCTATTCTTGTATAGCTCGTGCCGACACAATAGAAAAAGAAGCATTTGAAAACCGCTTGCGTAAAATCATATTATCACTCAGTGCGTGCTTAGTCGGGCTGATTTTACATCGTTAGATATCTTTTAACCGAGTAATTAAATTGACGCTTAACAGATTTTGTACTTTTTGGACACGGTTATCAATCCGAAACATAGTTAAAATGAACCGAGGTATTTTGTAGGTACCTATTTAATACGAATTCAATTCCTGAAGATATACTAGAAAATGTAGCAAATAAAAATGTCAGTTTCATTCAAACTGATTGTCTCGAATTTAATGGCTTTCGCGTGGAATAAATACTCGTTTCAATTTCCTTACGATGTTTTCCCATAACTTGACTATCAGATTATATTATAAACAAAAGACACGTCAATGACGTCACGCACGAAATGAAAGGGATATAGCTATATGAAGAAAAACATATATATATATTGACACAATAGTACACAGTGTATCTATTTTTGAACTTTTAATTTATGACTTTAAGTACAATCAAATACAATTCATTTTACGTTGCTATCCTGATTTTCTGAATAACGTGTTGCTTAGTTACCTTTGAATGTTTAGCTTGTTTACTTACCATAGACCTTTGGTTTGTAAATAAATATTTGACATTGTGACTGCTCAGATATATTTGGAGTTTATGATGCTCAAAACAATTTGAACAGTTTTGTTGTATAGATGTTTTTGGTATCTTGAATGTGTTTAATTATTTGGACACCTGAGTTGCTCATCTACTTCTGATGCTGACTGTACCTGAAACTATCATTCTGTGGTTCGAATTCACTTCAAGGAGTATGCAGAATGCAGACCATAAGGTTTGTTTTACAATGAAGTTAATTTTATTTTTAAATACTATTTATTTGTACTTTAGTACTTAAAACTATAAAAAATACATATCACGCCTGTTTACGCCGATATCTACAGTTGTAGATTCACATTTCGCCAGTGACTATTCAATAACATGAAATAGCGGGCAAACGTGTTCCCATTTATCGGGCGCAATAGAGTAACAATTTTAATTATTAACGCCGCTGCTGTAACACCACTCTACTCAATACCAATGACAATGGTCGTTTTGCTCGACAAGGACAGAAAATCCGCCCTCCAAAATCTTCATAAGCGTGTAGCTCCTTCATTTTTCATCGATATATTTTTTACATTTCTTCTGTACCTTTTTTGAAATAATATTAAATTCTTGTACGTTTTTAAAAGTAGTCAAAAATTCCCGGCTTCTAGGCTGAGAAAAACTCAAGAAGAGCGATTACGCACTGATATAAAAATACGGATATAAAAAACTCGGACCGAATTCGGTTATTGCTTTACGCACTGCATCCGATCCGAATCAGTGAAAATCACTAATCACATCAGTACTCCCTCCACCCCACGTCCCTCCCCGCTGTCGAGCCGCGCCGATATATGTCCGATTTGAATCCGAGGTAGTGCGAAAGCGTTCATACAAACATTGCTACGGCTACTTCGGTCCGTCAATATTTCTTCCGAATTGGAGACACGGATGACGGATAGAAATCCGATATAGTGCGTAAACTACCATACAAAAAGTTCTATGGCTACTTCGGAACGTATTTTCACGGATTCGGATCGGATGCAGTGCGTAACCGCTGTAACACTTAACCCGACACGGGAATTTAACCGAGGCATTCGGCCACCAAGAAAGCAATTCTCAATTGAATTTATTCAACTGTCTTTTCAGAATCTCCTCTTGTAGTTGTAAGTTCTTCATTAATTGTTTATGCTGTTCCTCCATTGCTTTTACCCGTAACGAATGTTCTTTATCCAATCTGTCGTTTTCCATGTCTCTATAGTAACGCATTTCTTCGTAAAATTCTTCCGAAAACCGAAAAACATTACTATTTCTATTTTTGTTTGTATCTGAAATAAAAAGAGAAATCGATTATTTATTTATCGGTAATATGTCTACGCAGAAATAACTCGCGTATCTTTTTTTAATTTTTTAGAAGAAATATTAATACGCGTTTCTTCATGTCGGCGTGATTCTTCACAGCCAGTCCGTGTGGAGGCGGATATAAACTTAGAAATACTAAAAAACTAAGTAATTTAAATCCTATGTCGTTATCACAATGCCTAATTTAGCTTTTCACCATACGAAGATTCGACTGCATCCATTGACGGAAATTAGTCTTCATTTTCGCGTTTTAGTCTGCATTCGGTTCGGACATTTTTGAGCGATGACCATGTGTTTCTACGTACAGACGCCAGCACATCAAACTACTACAATCTGTCAAATTTATTTAACAGATTTTCATCTTTATACCGAAAGCATTAGGTTCAAGGTTGATTGGGAAAATTTTACAGTTTCGGGCAGCTTGACCTGCTGGCGTCTGTACATAACATTTAGTGAATTTTTCAAAATGAGTAACATACTTGTGTTTTTCTTAAAACTAGTTTGTGTTGATGTTTCTTTACAATGGATAACGTTTTCTGCTTCAATTTCAATTGAAAACTTGGTGCCCTGAAATAAAAGTAAATTTTTGACATTTATTTTTCTATACTACCTTCATTTGTGTAATAAAAATTATCAAAAAATAAGTTGAGTATTACAAAAAAAATGGAGAATGGGTTTTCATACACTTAACCAAAACCCAGAACCAACAGAAACGACTCGTATTGGTATTCGTCACACTTAATGTCCTTAACAATCCTGCATATCTTTTTTTACCTAGGGTTCGGAAGAACACCGTTAAATGAGGTCAAAGTGAAACAAAAGTCGTTTCTGGTGGATCTGGGTTTTTTCGCCCATCCTCCTTTATGCAGCCCCGAGACAATCAATGCCAATTGTCAATTTTACGGTATTGTCAATTGCTATTGATCGTTTACAAGTACAATTGAAGCGAATGTCAATCGCAGTTACGTGATTGAAAGCAATTAATTGATAAAAAATTTGATTGATGCTCATTGACAGGAGCCATTGAAGCTGCCAATTGATCGTTTAAGTGAGTCATTGACAATAGTTTTGAAGCGGTTTCTAAGTTTATACTACTCCTTATACCAGCTTCTTTTTTTTTGTTTTTTTATTTAGTACAGATAGCCACAGTCATGGCAAGGAACGCTAAGTCTGTATTTGATACCATTGTCCCTAGCTGCCTGTGCGAACACTAACTGTCCCAATGCCAAAAAGCATACTGAACGTAAACACATTAAAAACTGCAGCAATGGCACTTCAATTGTCAATAACATGGGAACACCCAAATATTCCGAAATATTTTATTCCGAATTTGGATATTCCGATGTTTAAAAATCCGAATTTGATAATTCCTTCAAAATAAAATACCGAATAATAAAAAACACGAAAGTTATTTTACCGAATGTCATAAATACGATTTATTTGTTTTCCGACTTTCAAAAGTACGAAGAATTAAACATCCGATGTGTTCTTGGCCCGAAAAACAGCATTCCGATTTGCAATTTTCCGAAAACAATAAACATTATGACAAGCAATAGAGTATTAAACATAACACAGAAAGGTGAGCAGTTGGTTAGGTTAGGTTAGAATTGCGAACCCCTACGCTGCTGGAACCGATTACTTACATATACCTACTTTATAAAAAAGCTCGTAATGCGTAACGGTGAGTTTAAAGAAAAAAATATTTAAATGAGAGAAAAATATTTTTCCCACAATTAAGTATGTTTTAAGTAGGGAAAGTGATTCTGTCATTAGTTTCTTTTTCTACCTTCCTATGAACAATTAACTTGCTCCCTTTGGATAAAGTTGAACCATTGTGTTGTGTGTTAATCTGTTTTGCTATTTAGATTTACTAGGCGTTTTAATTTCGGACTTTTAATTAATAGGTATTTTAATATTCGGAATTCGTATTTTCGATGTTTCGGATTATTGTTGAATCTGACTTTTTATTATTAGGTGTATTGAAACTCGGCATTTTGATATTCGTAATTGTAAACGTTAGGCGTTTTGTAATTTAGGATTTATAAAAGTAGGTTTTATGATTAATCGGAAATGTCATATTAGGAGTTTTAAACCATTCGGAATTATGAAAATCGGTATTATAAAAATCGGGATTAAGAATATCGGAATTTAGTTTTTCATATTATTGTAGTGTACCCCAATAACATAGCACATTGACAATTGGCATTGATCGTCTCGGGGCCGCTTTAGTTAATTTTAATTATGTTGTCCCACTCTTAGATTTATCCAGTATATTCTGCAGCAAATTCTGCTATGGTATGTTTTATATTACAAAAAAATAACATTAAATTAGTTTGTTTTTACCTCACTATTGTGTTTAAGTGGAGGTGGAGCAGGAATACATTCTTCAACAATTGCTTCAACTATTGTATCTGGTATTTCCAATGGAGTCTCATCCTAAAAAAATAAATAACATTTACGTTAGTTTATAACATGCCAACGATTACAACACACAATATACATCATCATCATGATCATCGCCATCATCATACAGCCGAAAGAAGTCCATAGCTGGACATAGGCCTCCGCCAAGCATCACCACATCGACCAGTCCTGTGCCTGTCATATCCAGCGGATTCCCGCGACATTCATCACATCATCGGTCGGTGTGAGGCAACTGCCTAAGGGCCCCGCGTCTAGGACCCCGTGCACGCACCAAGAAAAAAAAACGTTTCATAGAACGGTTTTTTTTTTGATAATTTTTGTACTTCCTCAATATTATTCCTTTTTTTCGACGCATGTTCTCAGTTGATGAAATACTTCATACATAGTAGAACTAAAAATAGCTGTATTTGATGATATAGGTAAGGTAATTCGGAACGCCGCCGGCGCGCGGTCGGCTGATGAGTTAGACTTTGACTTTTAGAGATTGAAATATCAGGATACCAAAGGAGTGGATCTGATAGACACGACTTTTGTAATAGAAAAAATGTATTTAAAAAGGAAGAAAAGGGTAAGGAAAGGGGTCCCGAGAATTGCATTGCCTAGGGCCCCTGATAGGATTAATCCGGCCCTAGGTGGGAGGCCTACTCACACAATATACAGTATGCTTTATTTAACTTAAACTCTAGGAGCTACACGAAAACTTTCTTTGGAGACATTCACTCATTTTTTTATGAAAACAATATTAGTATAGTATATTTAATTTTTTAGGTCGTTCTTTTATTTTTCCATTAAAATTAAATAAAGTTGGCAAGTTTTTTGTTACATTCATCGTGGCGAGGTTTCATCTTCGTCGTCATCATCATTAAGCCGAAAAACGTCCAGTGCTGGACATAGGCCTCCCCCAAAAGGGGGGGGGGGGGGGGTTGCCGTAATAGCCACGCTGAGCAGGCGGGTTGGCGATCGCAGTACGGTTGTTAAAGTACTCAGAGAACGCTGCTGCCCATCCTCTAGATAGAGCTATACATATATAGAATCCCTTAAGGCTGATTTACACGATGATAGTTTCTCGAAGCAAGACTCGTTTTGTCTTTGTCTTTCTCTATGATAGAAACAGAGATAGCACGAGACTCGCGTTCAAGAAACTATCTCCATGTAAATGAGCCTTTAGTCGCCTTTTACGACACCCACGGGAAGAGATGGCTTTTCTTTATGGCTGGCACTACACGAGACTTATGAAATATTTACTTCCCAGCACTAAGAATGGTTTTCGTCATCATTAATTCTCTGGTTGAACAACCGTTTATCTAAAACTAGTTCATTTTAAAAGTAAACTGTTGTTTAACCAGAGAATTAGTGTAGGTGAACACGAGCCTAAATCGCCCTTATTACTAGGTAGTTGGAACAAAAAATGTGACATGCTTGTTAACATACAATTTGACAAACTTGTGGATCTATCTCAATAGTTGTGTAGGTACTGGGGGTTTACCATGACCTCTTATGAAAACGCTCAAATGCCAAACAGTCAACCTCCGTTCAAAAGCAAGCCTGCTTCTGAATCGCTAAAAATCGTACCATGACAGTACTAAAGATGAACAACTATTGAACCAAGTTGAACGGTTATGCTTGTTCAAAAAAAAGGTGAACGGATTTCGTAAATGTCAACGTAGCAGGCCTGCTCTAACGATGTCATAGTAGAAAAAAGCAGGGCAGTTCAACTTCCAGGCAACTTCTGTACTGCTTTAAGAGGTAAGCCCCCTGTACAGAATTATGTCAAACATACAGAATAATTATGGAAAAATGAAATTACAGTCATGACTCGTGCGAGACACTCCAGCTTTGTCTCTAAGATGGCAATGCATTTGCCATCCTCATGTCATTGTAGATGGATGGTGGTCACCACATTCCATTAGGAGAGATGCCCGCCTGTTAACCAAACTATTACCACAGTCTAACTATATCTTACTCCTTACATTCCGTCAACGTAGAACATTGTCGCAGAGCAATCGTGCGGGGGGTTGCGGGGTGAAGGGGGCGGAGTTTATGTACCAAGTAGCCATACTGCATACCTGGGACATAACCTCCGCCCCTACATAATTTTGACATTTCATAGGACCTGTCAAATGTATGGGCGTTGACCCACTGTATGTAGTAAGTAGGTACACCGTTCTATTACCCTACATAGCAAAAAAAGTTATGTAAATCAAACTTACTTCCACACTATCGCAATCATATTCATATTCAATTGATTCCACTTTAAAACATTGAAAGTCTTTTGGTATCTCCAATTTTTCTTGGCTATCTACCGCTGCAGTCACTAATCTGGGCCCTTGCTTGGGTTTTGTTGCCATTGACAATTTATTTTTGGCACGGTTCTTCATTATTTTCCACTGAGTCATAACTTGTTTCTTATCCCTAATTCTTGATATGTTCATAGAATTAAATCTGCAACGGAAACATTTTGGTTACAATAATTAATAAAATCTGAACAAAATTAGAAATTTTAACACTTGTTGTTTGTGGCTGAATAGCGATTGTATGGATCTATGGATTTGAGAGGTTAAACTATGCCATTTATTTTATTACAATCAATGGTTTAAGAAAAACCCAGATTTTAAAATAGCCCCGTCTCTTTTAGTTATATTATGTTAGAAAGTGATGGGTATATTTTCAATCTGGGTTTATCTTAGTCTTGCTTTAAACCACCTTTTGTAATAAGGGGGTGCTTGTCTTTCAGTCTGAGGATGGACAACCATTCTACAAACATAGAGACTTCTAGGTGCCTCAAAGTCTATGTTAAACCGTTCCCAAGATTCATATTTATACAATATGTCAAACATTCATATGAAGTCTGGAAATGATTTAACCATAGAATAAGTTTTGCCCAGTGATTAAGTTACCAATATTAGATGATCATCCCTCCATGTAAAATACTGCATGCTAAGCTGATGAAAATTTTAAAAATATTCAATTTTATTTTATTTACTATGGGTTATTATACAATTACAACATATATAATACATGAGGTTAACAAAACTTTAAGTAGTAATGTTGCAGTCAACTGCATTATCCGCAGATAAGACATATTTAAAGAAAAGTGGTTGCCACTAGAAGAGCAGACTAGAAGAGCAGAAATTAACAATATTTTGAAATAAATAAATAAGTTACTACAAAGCTAGCGATAGCTACAAAACCAAATCAGATCAGAAACAATTTTATTTACTTAAATTATGCAATTAATACATTAAAATAATAAGATTACAATTAAGATATTTTTTTTATAATATTAGATTTAAATTGTAGGTAATAATAATAATAATATTTCAAACAACATCAGAAAAGGTTCCGGTTGGCCTAGCTTGCAGTATTTTAAGTACATGGAGGGATGACCATCTGATATCTGAACTCAAGGGTTACAGGGCTACAGAAAAAAATATTTCTGGACTCAGCGCATAATGTTAGCAGGTTTCTCTCTCTAGAGCCCTAACCAGAAGTAGCTTAAACCTAGCTGGAGTAAACAATTTTTTTTAAATGCAAATATTTAGATATGAATTAGAAATGAATAAACGATAAAATTAACTTACTTGTTTGTTATTTCCGTCCAAGCATTTTGTTTAGCCTTATTTGTGTTAGTGCACAGTTCCTTACAGTGCACTATTTTTAAGTATGGTTTTATTATTTCCCTCAATAGTTGCTGAAAATGCAAAACACTTAAGTAATTGAAGATAATCTTATAATTCTAATAAAACTAAACAAAATTAGCATTATGATACCTTCTCATGGGATTCCCAGTTAGCACTGCGCTCCCTTTTTGCAATTTCAGACATATTCACAAGCTTTTTGTAATGAAACGACAGCTTTTCTAATCTAAGTATCTAATAATTAGATTTGGTTTAACTGTGGAACAAACCAAGTTGATATCTAGGTACAATTAAACTCGGGTTAAGTAATCTGCAGAATAACTTGGGAGTAAATTATTACACACACATTACAACGTAACAGTAAATCCCTACCACAGATTACCTAGTAGTGATATGACATAAATCATGTCTACGAATTGCCACCAGGGGGCGTACGCTGAATTAAAACTACGGACTTGCAAGCGATTTTTGTGATATCAGCGCCATCTATCATTGAGGGGAGGGATAGAAAAAAAGTAAAATGTAGTACAAATTTGTATTCATAGATGTCTCTGATACCCATTTTACTGACCAAAACTTACGGATATTACCAGAAACTACTAATAACTACTAAAGACAATTATTGAAAAAATATATTTTGTTCTACAACAAATTGATACATAAACCTACTTTAAGAAATAATTTTAAAAAGAGGGCTTTGGATTTTTCTAAACCTACTGAAAGTATACGTGGTCACCAAGGTCGTCTGTCTGCTCAAACGGTCTCCGTTAGTAAATTTTTAAATAAGTTACGGCAATTATCCCGCAAATCGGGAGACAGAAAAGGAACTATAACCCTAAAGCGCTTATTAAACTTGGCTGAATTTAGTCGTCTTAATTCAGTCGATACTGAATTTAGTCAAGATAATCGCAATTATTTTAGCAAGCTCGTAGCATCCTAAATGTCAGCCAAGTGTAATAAGCGCTTTAGGATTTTAGGGTACCTATAGATAATTTTATTTTCTAGTTTCTTCTTTCAATGTTGTCAATATTTCGTTTTTCCCCATAACTAGGTACTTTGTGGTTCGTCCTTTATTATAATGATATCGATACGCTCGTTCTGTTTTTTTTGTCTTTACCACAATTCGAGTCCACCACACTTTTCATAGAACTCATATGAGTTGGCGGCATGGCATGGCCATACATATGGTTAATGGACCTTCCAGGAGGGTCCTCGGCATTACATTTGCGTTGAGTGAACCCTCGAGCAGGGTCCTTAGCATTAGGTTTAAAATCATAAAACACGCTACGTAGTGAGATAGATAGATAGATAGATATACTTTATTGTACACTAAAAGAAATAAAACAGAAGGAATACACTTAATTAAAACAGTACAAATGGCGGTCTTATCGCTTAAAGCAATTTCTTCCAGACAACCATAGGATGGAAAGAATTGTTAAGAAAAATTAACGGGCAGTTTGCAGCGTACAAATATATAACCTTATAAAAATCAGAAATCAACTAAATAACTAGGTATAAATATATATTATAACACAAATATATACATATTTTAAATATATATTATATATACATACATACTCAAATAAGATACATACACATATGATTATTGATATATAGATAATTTAAAAATTAATACTATAGAGTCAAATAATGTTCCTTCACCATTCTTTTGAAAGAAACTAACGACTGAGCACGCCTCACAGACACAGGTAGTGAGATAGTGTTTTTAGATTTTGTGGCTTGCTTTATGACAGTGTATTACGAAGAAAAACCTACATTTAAAATGAGCCCTTCACGAATGCGACTAGAGCACCCGGCATCGCAAATGCGACTACAGGGTGCCTCCTCGAGGCCACCTGGCACTGAACGTGTTAAGGTAATTTGGGTGGAGAAATCCATCATGGATACCCTTCGCCTGTGGAAAACGAAAGGTTTACGTCGGAATCCTACAGAGTAAAACCACCATTAAAACTACTACATTTGACCGGGGGCGCGGCATTCTATCACACATTCACCGCTCCCACGGTAGTTTTTAGCTGCTTTGTGGTCAATCAAACTGCATTAGCGGGAGCGGGGGCGAGCGCGGCGCTCGTGTCTTGGCGTCTGCGTGTTCACAGTGCCAAACGAGCTATCGTAGCGTGTGTTATCGGTAGCGGGTAGCACTGGGCAATGTTGACAAGAGAGGGTAGTCGTCGATATGGATCGGCCCACCCGAGGTTATAAAGGCGGTGGTCATTCGACGAAGCGAGGGCATTCCGTGTTGAACAGCTGAAGAAGTCTGACCTTTTATATCTGATTAGCTTGTCCTTATTTTATGATCTTGTAATAATTGTGTAAAGTAATATACTGTGATCTAGTTAATGTTACTAATATTAACCCAAATACAAGTACTCTCAGTGGTGGAGAGTCTATGTTGGTTTTATTTACTGTGTTTACCTTGCTCGCAATCCTGACATACCGATATTAGCTAAAACTGTAATGATAGAATCACCCCTGAACGATTATATTGTTGTGTCATTTACACGTGCGTGTGTGTTTTGTCGTTAACAGAAGACGCTATATTACTGTGAATGATACGAGCGGACTGAGCCATTAGAAACACCCGCGCCACCGCGCCCGCCTCATGCAGGCGCGCGACTCGCAGGCGCACTGTGAATGCAACTGGCGTCTACATACATTTGATTTACACGCGCCCGCCTCCACTCTGAAATACGGCTTTGTCCCCCTGCGCGACAACCACACATAGTAGCCCGACCCGAGTGCAACACGTTGCGCCTTCGTCCCGGCCTTAAACTTAAAGCTATAAAAATTAAATAAATAATGGTTTTTATTCAAGTGAATATGAGCTCCTATTATAGTCGTTATTATTGTGAACCCCACCCACGTTACATTCTGACCATGTGATTTAAAAAAATCTAATCAGATATCGGTAGCGGGTAGCACTGGGCAATGTTGACAGAGGAAGGTAGTCGTCGATATGGATCAACGCACCCGATGTTATAAAGGCGGTGGTCATTCGACGAAGCGGGAGCATTCCGTGTTGATCAGCTGAAGAAGTCTGACCTTTTATATCTGACTAGCTTGTCCTTATTTTATTATCTTGTAATAATTGTGTAAAGTATTATATTGTGGTCTAGTTCATGTTACTAACACTAACCCAAATACAAGTACTCTCAGTGGTGGAGAGTCTATGTTGGTTTTATTTACTACATTTACCTTGCTCGTAATCCTGACATACTGATATTAGCTGTAACTGTAATGATAGAATCACCCCTAAAACGATTATGTTGCTGTGTCATTTACAGATTTTTTAATCAATAAAAACACTAAAAATAAGTAGTTAACCCAAGTTTTTAGGTTTGGTTTAAATCAAAGAACAACAAGGTCAACTTAATCTTTTTTAATTGCTTCTGCGAGTGCCTTCATCCCTTCTCCTACTATTTTCATCCCTTCTCCCAGAGTCTTCATTCCTTCTGCCTGTGCTAAAGCAGACTGAGCTATGAGCTGTTCTCGCTCTAGGTTGTATTTCGCAACTTGCTCGTCTAACGCCAGACGTCTTTCTTCTAGCTGAATTAACTTCGTTGTTAAATTTGTGAACTGAGGAAGCCGCTGAGAAGGCGATGAAGTCGGCAAAGTCGCTCGAAATTTACGACGTAGTCCGGCTGCAAAATTTATGAAGCCATTATACAAGGTTAGTCGGAAACGGGGTACTAATCCGAAAGACACTTATAGTATCACTAAGACGGTTTTAAAGAAAGTGTTAAAATTTCAAAATTCGATGTTTTTATTTCCATGTAAAATAATTTTTATTTTAGTTTTTTCAAAAATTCTTTTTTCCTGCTTAAGTTACGAATCCAGAAAATGGATCTTCTAATTTGTGACCCCAAATATGACCTAAAATGTAAAAACAGATGATCATCCCTGAGGACAGATAGATTTTATCATATTTTTTATGTAATTTTTGAACAGCTATTTCTCTTAAACTATTGACTTTTGGGGAAAGTTGTAGAACAAAAGTTATTCATTACTATAGGTACTTTATTACTCTTTCGGATTAGTACCCCCTTTCCGACTAACCTTATACATAAACTAAGCTATTATCATTACAAGAATGGTAAGCGCCAAATCCAGTAGCAAGTTTTGTTGCGCAAATTATTGCAGTCCATTGCTCTTGATTGTCCAATGATTTTTATATCTGTAAATAAATCTGTTAGGCACTTGTCCCACCGCGAACGATGAGCGAGCAGCGAGTCGAGCTAGAAGCTAGAAACGAGTTGGCGAGCAGCGAGAAGCGAGTGTGTAGTTCCGATAGTTTTATCGCCGGGCTATAAGCGAGTGTGCGAGTGCGACGGGCGATTACTCGCACCACTGGCAAATGACCGCTGGTTGGTCTCTCAGCGTGTGTTCTAACCGCCAAGAGAGCATCGCTGAGCAAGTATCGCTGAGCGAGTATTATCTTTGATAGCTCTTGTCACTCAGCGACAAACTAGTGAAGCGAGTCCTCGCTGCAGTGTGAACAGTCAGCGATCAACTTTTAATATGTATACGCATCTCTTTTGTTAACACGGAATGTATGTCTATTGTACTTTTTTCGAGCGAGAAAATAGCAGATAGTTAGTCGCTTCCTCGCCGGCGGTGGGACAACTGCCTTACCAGACACTTCTACAAGCCAATTTTTGTTTTTTTTTAAGACTACATTGCGGCTGAATTTCCTACCGGATTTAGAACCTTTTCGATAAGAAATTGTCGATGGATTCGGTTTGTTATCTCGTTCCGCCAACGATTTTCGTAACGAGGTAAAAAGAGATACCGAATCGTTCGACAGTTGATTAATCGAATCGTTCTAAATCACGGGGCTGACTATCTCTGAAAAGAAATGCCGAAACAAACTCACAGTACCCCAAGTGTGAGTTTTTTACGTAACTACTGTAGTTGCGTCACGCCAAAAATGTCAAACAAATTTTTAGTCACGCTATTCGCCGCTAGAGGCGCTGCTTAAATTTTCATACATTTTTGGCGTGACGCAACTACAGTAGTAACGTAAAAAAACTCACACTTGGGGTACAGGTCAAGGTCTTTTTAAAGTACAGACGTTATGGTCTAAAAATTATGCGAGTGTAACAATGTAGGACATCGTCTGGAATGGCTTTTTGAGGAAAGAGTCATAGCTGCTTTGAGTGGACCTGTATAACTGACGGTACGCATACATCAGCCATCATGTAGCTCAACATTATTTTAGGTTAAAACTTGCATAAGTCGACTTGCTGTGGGTGCGTCCACAGCTTAATGCCTCATTTACGGAGACGCGGGGCGTCGCACGTCGCGTGCGGCGTGGCGTCTCGCGGCGCGTCGTACGATTTTTCTGTTTACGGAGCGGCGGCGCGTGCAGCGGCCCGCATCATCACACGCGCAAACACAAATATGCAATGTACGATGTTGTTTATGAAGATGCGGCGCGTGCGACGCCGCGGGCCCCGCCGCGGTTGACGCTACGTTTTACAGTGGACGGAGAATTGCAGGAATAGCTGGTCGCAACGCTGCGTGCGCCGCCGCGATAAACGTCGCGTGCGATGCGGCGATGCCATCCGCGGGCTCCGCCTGCATTTCAAGCAAACGCGTGTAAAATCGTTTCTCCGTAAACGCTCTCATACAACGCCATATGTTTGAATTCAGTGCGGGCCGCGCCGCACAACGCGACGCGCGACGCCCCGCGTCTCCGTAAATGAAGCCTTAAAGTCGCTTGCGCTAAAATGACTAGTGGATTTAACGCTTTAGCGAAGAACTTTGCAATAAATAATATTACCTGATACAAAAACGGGAGGTAATGGACGCTCTGACGACACAGGTGAAGGCTGACTCTTGATATTTGGTGCATGCAACATCTGAAAGAATGTTGAAATGTTATTACAACAATATTATTATGTTTCATTGTATACAGGGATAATTCAAATTAACTAGCGAAACTTCACAGCTTTACTAGGAATAATTAATAGAACACATTCCAATAATAATTACCTAAACTTGAATTAATTAAATAACAAGATAACTAATGCAGTAGCAAAGAGCGCGCATGTGTAGTACCTACGTAGCTAGCACCATTTGTGGTAGGCAAATCTATTAGAATTTAGAATAGAATATACTTTATTGTACACCAAAATTGTAACATAATTAGCTCTTAAACAATATCATTAGTTCTGTGTAGTTTTTTTTATTTTATTCTTCATGCACATGTAGGCTTTAATGATCTCTCACTCAGATTAGAAACCTAGAAACTATTAGTACTTAAAAATAAAATTAGGCTCGACTACCCAGAAATTAAATTCTAGCATTGCTGATATGAAAAACCCCTACTAGTATAAAACTTCATTAAAATTATTAGTATCTAGGTTTAAAGGACATCATCCATTTTGGTCCAAATGTGAAAGTGCCGGCCAAAAAACAAAAGCGCTTTATTCTGATTAGGGTTCTATGTTAGGAGATGTGGTTTCCGCACTTAGTCCTTTAAGTGGACCATTGTACGTGGTCTGATTAGGGTTACCATCCGTCCAGATTTGTCCAGACATGTCCGGACTTCTAGACTTGTGTCCGGACTTTGTCCGGCTCTTTGATTTGTCCGGATTTTTTGGCTTAGATGGAATACGAGTAATGAAACTTCCTTATGTAATATCAAATAACTTTTTAATCTTTATTAACTTCTCATTCATCTAAAAACAAAATAAAAATCTTTAACAATCAACTTCATGAGATCAAACAATAAATCTTCGTATGTTTGCATTTTGTGACTAAAATGTCCGGACTTTTATTGAAATGTCAGGCTTTTTGTCAGGACTTTTCCAATTACTAAATGGTAACCCTAATTCTGATAGAATTTGTTTCTTATTAGGGCACTGAAGTTGTAGCACCGCTGTACTTGATTTTAATTGAGTTCAAAAATAATGGCCGGCTCTTTCACATTTAGACAAAAAATTTATGAATCGTGGATGATGTAATTTCAAAAGTTATCCATTATAATACGTTGATCTACCTTGGTTTATTTGTTTTCAACAATATTACTAGACATCAGTATGAGAAAATAATCACCATTAATGCTGCAATCCTTTTTTCTATTGGGGACATCACTGGCCCTTCCGCATCCCCACTACCCATCTTGCGCCTGGCAGCAGCACATGCAGCAGCTTTTCTTTTTACTGAACTTTTTTTATCCCTCCAGTACTACAAAAAGAGAGAAATAAAAAAAAATTGTCTGCTGGGCAAAAAAAATAAGACAACATAATTTATTTGAAGTTTCACAGAGTTATTCATGTGTTGAGCAATATACCTACAAAAATAAGTAGATCTATAATGCCACTGACGTGCCAAAAGTGACGATTCAAAAACAGGGTAATTGGCAGGTCCTGCAGATAACTATCTCTTTCACTCTCGTACTGGGGGGTACATGGGGTGCATGAAAAGAGCCTCCACGAGCGATGATACTATGTACGTCCGGCGCACCCTGGGCAGTTAGCCCCGCTACCAACCTTGTTGACTGGCTAATCTTTTCACCACAGCATGAGCTATTTTCGTATAGCTCGTGCTGACACGAGAGAAGAACTCTCGTACTTTTTTCGTATCTTCGTCTTACACATTAGAGATACTAGTGAAAATAATGCAGGATCAATTTTAAACGCCGTGTTCGGGTGTTGTCTTTGGCATTACTCGTCAAAATAATGAAATGTATAAAAGTCACGCCCAAAAAAAAAGAACAGTTCCCTGCCTGTATACTTGTTTTGCTGACTGTACGTGAATGAAAAAATGCAGTGATGAAAACTATTATAATAATTACTGATACCCAAACCATCTGATCGAATATCGTACCTTCATCCACCTTGTAGTAGATTTTCTAGAACCTTCCATGTTGTTCAGCTTCATAGCGACCTGGGCCCATTCTTTCCGGTTTTTCTCCTTGGAAAACGAGGTTAAGCGTTTAGAGCTGCCTTTAGCAAGAGCTGGCTTGCTTTCCAATATGCTAAGCAAGGTCTTGACTTGATCCCCTGACGGATGTGAAGCACGTTCAACTGAAACTGAACTGAATTTATTTGTTAAAATTACAATCGAAACAGGTCTACTAAAAAAACATAAATAAAACTACAAAAATTTTAAAAAAAAGTACTTACTACTCCATCCCTAAAGTAAAACGAATAAATTAATTTAAGTTAGGAAAAACGAAACTGTGCCATTCGCAGTTTGAAATTTTTATTGTGTTTACAAACAAACATGACGTTTTAGTCAATAACTTTTTAATTGTGTTATATATTTGACACACAGGGTATTTAGCTTTGCTCGTGAAGGATTTTTGTTTAGAGATAATGGTTTAATCCGGTTCATAGTCCGGTTAAATCATTTGAATTTTAAAAGCACATAAATACCTAATTACACTCGAATTACATTTAGCTGCTTTTTCGAAACTTTGGCAGATGAGAGTGAGTATCGATGTGAGATTCATGTTGGAACTGGTTCCGTACAAAGTAATATTGATGAAAACATATTATTATGATTTTATTTAGTAATAATGTGAATCCCAGGAGCCAGGATTCATTAATATTACACATAAAAGAAAATTGCAGTTGTTCACTATTGAAATGTTGAAACAGCGCCATCTATTAGGTTGCAGTTTTAGTTTTGGAAAATTCCACTAGATGGCAGGAACTGTACCTACAACAAGCTACAATTAGTAGGTTCGATTTTCACAATGACGTCATCCTGAAAGTCTCAACTACCTGAGTACAATGTAGATGGCGCTGCATTACGTCTATTAACAGGAAAAGTCTGTTAAAAATTGTAATAACCCTTGTTGTACCTTACATTATGTATTAGATTGTTGTTTAAATCTGCAGATCTTTTCATGTCTGTTGTGTATATACCTTTAAAATGTCGAATTTATGCAAGGGTAAGGTTAAACTGGAAATTTGCTCATTAGATCGTTTTAAATTACTGGATTTAATACTTTATCGTACATTTCTCATTCAATGTTTTATCTCGGTTACCTATCGCGAAATGAATTAAAAAGAATATCATTTGACTCTCGTATCTTTTGTTCATCAACACTCATGTATCTTATTATTCCCAAGTACCTAGTTACGCAGACTACATGTATCTCGTTTTATTTTCGTTGAGAGAGCGAGACAGACATACAACTACTATTCATAATGTCAAACGTCATTGCAAACTGAAAGGCAAACAAAAGATCAACGCGGACGAGAGCTTTTACATACAGTACCCATTTCCACCGCCAGGGGCGCCACAGCTGCTCAAAAATACAACGAAACATGATAAATAGCCTTACGTCCGGACTATGAAACATATTTATTAGACGAAAACACATTAAATACTTCCAATAAATCATACCAATGGAACAAATGGAAGTTTTATAGGTTAAAATTATGTCAGAGCTTTCAATGTCATTGTCCTTCCCATCGATTTTCAGCGAATGAATTAACTGTACCAATTATAAAGGGAAACTAACAACGAGAATTTCTATGTAGCTTGAAAATGTCATGCTTGCGGTAAGAGATATATGCGATAGTATTAGAAAATGGACGCGGTACACCTGTTCTGGATCGCGCGGTGGACTCGGCGCGCGCCCGAAAGCTATTGCGATCGTTATGCGAGGCAACGGGCAGCGCGCGTGCGCGTGGCCGACCACCCGAAGCCCGTCAGTCGGCCGCGAGCATCGGGCCCCGACATACCTTGCCCAAAAATCCGCCGCCTAAAGGTACCCACCACACCCGTACTATTTTAAAACCGTTCGAGACATCGCGCATGCGAATATCGATCCGCCTCACTCGGAATGGTCCCAGTATCTAGGTTAACCGGCTAAAATTAAAGGTGCGTTCCGAATTCAAGGTTGTAACCGCCGGCGCAGCTCCGAAATAGAGCTATCGTGCATGGAAAATGGAAAATATGTACCCAACGCACGTTGTCTTTAAGGGCGATTATCGTGTGCGTCACACGCCGTAATGGCGGACGGGAATTATGTAAGAATCGTACGTTGTTGTTTGAAAAAAAAATGAAATTCCTATGTGTAAGTGTAGGCTGAGGTCCGCAGTCGAACTCTTCCGTCTATGTTGAATCAATAGAGCTACGTATTGGTATATTCGCGAGTGTCGGTGTTGATATATCGTTGAGCCTTTACTTTTTATCATTACAACGTTTTGGGAGTGTCTCGGGATGGTCAGTAAGTACATGCGTGTAGAATGAGTGTTTCTACGTGAAAGATAAATATAAATCGAGCTGTACGGTCTACAGAGGATCGAGAACTGCTAAAACATTGTGCATCACACGAGAACATGTTACATGAATTTCTATAGACGCCACTCGGTTGTGCCAACGCTTTTCCGATGCTTTTCATTATATAAAACTAATCAGGGACACTGTACACGCTGTTGTAGCGTAATACCCTTTACAAGGCCCTAAATTAGGTAGATTTATGTTGGTCATAAAACCATGGAGTTAACCTAATTTCCACTTATTAGCTTTTCTTAGTATCTGGCATTACTGTAGGCGTAAGGTTAAACAACAAATGTCGTGTTTATTTAAATAAAATTGTCGAAATCCATACATTCAAAGTATTGATTCGAAACCACATTTTCATTCTGAAGTTTCGGTTTTCTTTACATATTCCTTCACATTTTCGGTTATATTCATCATTATTTAACAATATAGGTCGTAAACCTTCTATTATATTATAAATATATTGAATTTATATACCTACATAACTTTTCCAGTATGAGTAACCTAGAAAATACTCTCGAGTACTTCCTGACACAATCGATAGATGTCGCCACACGCTACTATCGACTTTTCCGGGGGAATGGGAATAAATATGCCTGTTTTAATCAAGCCCAACACATTTTTACATAGAATGTTTATTAATTAAAACTATTAACATATCAAATAGGTGTGCCAACGTATCTAATGGTTGTAGGTACTTTTGCTTCAAGAAGTAATTACAATCTTAATTTATTTTCTGCTAATGTTAGCTCACATTTTAATTAAGTATGAGCTGATTTATTAAGCCTATTTGAAGATTTATCCTCTTTAATTAAATTTAATTTTGTCGCCTTATACATTTAGATACGCAAATATAACTTGCATTTCCTGCTTATTCTTAATTCTTCTTCACCATCCTCCTTCATTACACCTACCTTTTCTTGACCATTTACTTCTTTTCCAACGTCGTTTTGGCCCCATTTCCACAACATTATCTAGTTATTAAATACCCTTGTCTTCATTACAGAGTAGGTACTTGAATTATGCTTCTGAAAAACTGTAAAAGAAAATCAAGCTTATGACAAGCATAATCCTAATCATTTCTAATATTGAAAATACACACTCCGACTGTCTTACATTTCTTTTATTTTCACCTAATTCTTACTAAACATAATTATCCTCTTCATGGAATACATCTATACCCCATTTCGGATAAAATTAGGCATAAGTGGCCCAACAATCCCCTAATATCTTTTGAACCATTTCCTCAAGTAGAGTTTCAGTTCTTCTTAATTGACCGTTAAGGTCCATAAAAGCATTATACTGTTTTGAATCCCTGCTGGAAGCATTGACGTTGCGTATTTCTTAACATTTCCTTGCTAAAATAGGTCAAATTTTTCTAATATTATTTTAAATAGGTATAAGTACCAGTGAAATAAAGGACAATCTGGCATTCTGCTTACATAATTGTGTAATTATTGGGGAAATGTATTATTCCCACAGTAATTGCGTTGCGGGTCAGAGCACGAGGGGTGTTCTGGTGAGACTAGAAGCCTACCCAACATAGTTGGGTAAAAAGCAAGGCGGATGATGTAATGAGTCTTACACTGTTCATGTTTTAGCCATTGCTGGGGGGATCACTATATTGATAAAACTCTTGTAATCTAAGAGGGCATTGGATATCGAATTGGGTCGCTGTTCATGAATTTTTAGAGCCTAATATCAATCTATGGAGATACCACAGACTCAAAATAATAAGCCAATCTGTGGGAGAATCCTTGAGTTTTTTTTTTTTACATTTCCTGATTTTTCATATTCGCCAAACCAAATAATTCGTCACCCTCCGCGCTAACTGTCGTAACTAGCAATTGATAATTTTTCAGAGAAATTCTCAGAGTGACGTATCTGCTTCAAATGAATAGAAATAAATAAATAGATACCTTAGGGCTTTAAGGCAACTGCTAATTTAAAGAGTAAGCCAAAAGCAATCTAAAAAAGTTATTAATTCATTAATAAAGCCACAGCTAACGCAACTACTGAAAAATTATCAATTGCTAGATACGACAGTTAGCGCGGAGGGGACGAATTGCTGTCTCTACAGTGTAATGGATAACCTATATTTTCACTGGAAAAGTAAAATGACAGATA
The DNA here is from genome assembly GCA_905220435.1 of Amphipyra tragopoginis. Classification (NCBI taxonomy): domain Eukaryota; kingdom Metazoa; phylum Arthropoda; class Insecta; order Lepidoptera; family Noctuidae; genus Amphipyra; species Amphipyra tragopoginis. The sequence continues at coordinate 6,717,703 of HG992017.1, forward strand.
TAAAACCATGGTTCCTTATTGAATTAAAATTTTTCTAACATATTTTGTGTTGCTACTTTACACTATAAATTCAATTGCATAAAAGGCCTCAAATGGGGAAAATGTGTCCTTTCCATTTTTGTTACGAAACTAGATTTTCACATGAACTTGACATTGATTAGTCAATTAAAGGTTCGATTTCAATTCTGAAAAAACCACTGTCCTTAGAACACTTCCCTCCAAGCGCCTTCACTGCTGAAAGTTTGAAAATTTTCAGGTGTCAGGTTTTCCAAACATGTGGTTGTGAATGTTTCTTTCTGTAATTTTCGGGGTGCGTGGCTGAAACAATCTAGCTATAATTTCATACATTCAAACACAAAAATATAACCTATTGTCACATAAAGGACTTATCTCATACCTAATTTCCATTCTTCCAGTCCATCCAAAGGTTGTCTGGAAGAGATCGCCTTGCGCGATAAGACCGCCCATTGTACATTTTTTGTATTTAAATTGTATTTCCTTGTTTTGTTAACCTGGTGTATGTACAATAAAGAGTAAATAAATAAATAATTTCATTGATTTAGGGACAACACTTTATCAGCTACAATTCGCTAATTTCTGGATGGTTTTTAGATATTCTTATCCGCTTTTAATCGTGTGCTTTCAACTGCGGAAGCATTCTACAGTATACGTAAGCGTGTTGATGCATGCGAAAGATGAATCGATGCGAAAAAGTGAAAGTATGCGCACGCAATACGCATGGTTATGCAAAATACCCATCTTCTGTGCGAATTGATGCTGATTTATCCCTCCTCTGTTTAGTCCCATAGCATGATGTTAATGCCTTTTCTCAGTACAACCTTAATGTTAACAGCATACATCGTACATAAAACCAGCGGTTCCCAGACTTTTTTTCTTATAGACCAGTTTCAAAATTTTGCTGGTTCCGCTGGACCCCCTGCAGCTACATTTCTACCATATGAAATGTGAAGATGAGATCTTTCTGTCACGCCAACGTAGACCCCCGTCGAGTCTCCCGTGGACCCCTGGGGGTCCACCTGGACCACTTTGGGAACCTCTGATCTAAACAATGATGGAAGAAGTAGAAATAAAACGATTTCTAAAAACCTTTATTTAATTAGAGAAACTAATCTGAAAAGAAAGAATCCCTATTCACCTCTTAGAAACTGATATACACATACACCTCACGCTGATTCCCGTGGGGGTAGGCAGAAACTACAGATGCTATGATCCTTACTTATCTACTCCTTTCGCTTCATCCAAATTTCGCTACGTTTTAGTTTTTCCTTGTTTAAACGTTTTTAAGTCGAAATATTACATCAAAAGAGGGCTTACAGTCTTCCCACAGGCAAATCAAACATGCACTAGTACGAGCTCAGAACAAATATCTTTAAGCATGACCCTTAGCACAGAAAACCGCTTAATCATCATAACCCTTATCATTGACAGCCTATTTCCACCCAATGCTGAGTAGGCCTCCTCCCTTTTGTGCCATGCTTCTTTGCTTCTTCTCTCAAGTTCTTCTTGTGAGAGAAGAATACAAGAACAGCCCATACTGAGGTGAAAAGATTAGCCAGTCAGTAAGGTTGGTAACAGTTCGACATGACTTTAAATGAACGTGGATGGCGGCGCTGCTTGTGAAGGAGACTCAAAACTCATTTATTCAAAATAGACTAGAATAGGCATGTTGACAGCATCAATAAATTGCAAATGTAATTAGTCCGCCAGTTAGAGTTTTGAAAAATAATGGACACGTATTTTTTCTTTTGTTAAATCTATGAATATTTGGAAAGATAAAACGCATCAAAACTCGAGTGGCGGCTTGTGACGTCAGAAGCAAGTAAAAATTGTACTTGCTTGTGACGTTTTGCCAATTTTAAAAGTGTCGTATCTTCGTCAATTTTGGTTTACGTAACAAAAGAAAAAATACGGGTCAAATATTTTTTGATAATCTAACTGACGGACTAATTAGATTTTTTCAGTCAAATAGGTACCATAATACTGAGTTCTTTTTGAACGTCAAGGTTACAAAAGACAGTCCCCAAAATCGCCCGCCCTTCAGAAGATGTCAAAAATCTGTCAAACTCAGTACATTTAATGTTAGTTCTCTATTTCCCCACGTTCATTTAGATCCATGTCAGATTGTAACGAGGCTGACTGCCAGTGGCGTAGCTACGGTATGGCTAGGCGGGGCAGTACACCGGGGCCCCCAAACTCGAGGGCCCCTCGGCCTCCATGAACGACGTTCGAAAAAGTTATATAATATCCTAGTTGAATAAAAAAATTTTGACTGTAAATTTTTGGCCATTAACCAACGACTTTTACGTGAAAGCGTGACAAATAAACAAACTTTCACGTTTATAATATTACTAGCTTTCGCCCGCAGCTTCGCTTGCGTGAAATTTTGAACCCGTTAAGTGACGATTTTCCATACAAACTTTCATCCCCTATTTAACGTCCTTAGGGGTTGAATTTCGAAAAATCCCTTCTTAGTGGATGCCTACGTTACAAAAGGAACCTACTGTCAAAATTTCAACTTTCTAACCCCAGCGGTTTAGGCTGTGCGTTGATAGATCAGTCAGTCAGCTTCTCCTTTTATATATGTATAGAAGATTAGAAATTACGATTAAATAATTATCTGCTGCGTTATACATAATGCTTACTAGTAATTAGCTTTGCTTTATTATGCCCTGCAGTTGGCGATAATGAGCTGATGATGAAGTAGTTTTGCACCTTCAAAGTATTTAGTTTAGTTTAAATAGGGCCCCAATTTCATTTTTGCCCCGGGGCCCTCAGCTACGCCACTGCTGACTGCCCAAGGTGCGCCGAACCCTCCAGTAGGCTTTTTTAATTAATGCAGCCCCATGTTTTCCTGGAAAGCGCTTACCCAACCGCAAAAAAACACAATGGTCCAAAACCTAATCTATTTTCATTAACAATGACTATTTTCATTTAATTTCCTACAACTATTTGTGTCGAGATGAATCAATAAAGATTAAAACTGCGGTTAGTAACAACGCACGGATGTAGTTACGACCCCTGACATTTAGCGAACGAGGGCAGAGCTCGCAAATCTTGGGTCGGGAATAGAATAACTTTTGTGTTACATATCCATGTTTTGCTAAGTTTATTTAATATTTACTTAGTTAACTTCATAATTAACCTCGTTAGGAGAAATGGAAACGAACAGTTTCAGTCTTAAATGGAAGTCACGGGGGTTGAAATATATGGTGGACAACTGGATATTAACCATTTATTCTTTCACTAGCGATCCGCCCCGGTTTCGCACGGGTGCAATGCTGATACTAAATATACTACAGAAATGGTTATTGTGGGTTATCCATATGAGATAGACATATACCATCAGGGACTTTTTTGTAGACCTTTTTAAGGTGTACAATACTGTAGTACATTATTTTGATCTATCTCGTAGGAATCAGCCAGCGTTTGCAATGTAAGCGCAAAAAAATTAGTTTATTTACGACATCACATTAGAAACCTCTAAAGTTATCAGTGTTTCTCTACTATATTATGCATTTATTATACTATAAACCTTCCTTTTGAATCACTCTATCTATTTAAAAAAACCGCATCAAAATCCGTTGCGCAGTTTTAAAGATTTATGCACACATATGGACAGACAGACAGCGGGAAGCGACTTTGTTTTATACTATGTAGTGATTTATTTAATTTCACTAGCAATAAAGCCAAATAAAAAGTTCTGATCTATTTGATTTGATTTGCAATCATGAATCAATTTCGCAAAATTCTTTATAGTATTTGCAGTTCAGTGAAAATTTCAAATCAAAACTATTTTCCAAGTCTGCTTGTTTATTTTTCGTCCCCGGTTCCGGTCGGTTCCCGGTTCGGTCCCGGTTCATAAAATAATGAACCGGGACCTGTGTTCTTCCTTTAGTTATGATAAAATAGCAAATTTCTAGCTAAAATTGCTTTTTTACATTGCTACAGTTGTTTCCTCTGAAAGCAACATTTTCTTAATACAATTATATCTATATGTTGGTATAAAAACCATCACAAGTTAACCAGGTGTCCTAAACCACGTGGTCATGGAGGAAACTTATTTTAAATATTAACAATAACTAGTGTAGTGTAATTCCTTCAAACCACGTGGTCTATTAATGGTATAGATAGATTAACGACGCACCGCACGGGATTTAAATTGATTAAAAATAAAAAAAAACTTTATTTTTTCCCAAATAAAAATGTTGTGTGAAGGAAATTTCGATACCATGCATAAATAAATGAAGGCACGGCGACACAGCTGACGGGCACGACTAGCGCGATATCACTCCACGCAGTCAGTTAACTCAGGACCAGGGGGCTTACTATGACCTCTTAAAGCAGGACAGAAGTTGCCTGGAAGTTGAAATGCCCTGCTTTTTTGTACTATGAAATCGTTAGAGCAGGTCTGCGGCAGGCCTGCTACGTTGACGTTTACGAAACCCGTTCACCTTTTTTTTGTATAGACTTTTCGTACCATGTACAAGCATTACCGTTCAACTTGGTTCAATAGTCGTTCACCTTTAGTACTGTCATGGTACGATTTTTAGCGATTCAGAAGCAGGCCTGCTTTTGAACGGAAGTTGACTGGCTTTCATTTGAACATTTTCATAAGAGGTCATAGTAAGCCCCAGGACGCTAAAATTATTCAGATACAGAAAACCATGGTTCATTTTTTGAAAACTTTTTTTTGTTGATTCTGAAAAAAACGTATGCAGGGTCAACCAGTGTCACCAGCAGATCACGCGTTTTGAAGGAATTACACGAATTCATTTACACCAGGGGGGGGGGGGGCAAACTTTTCTCATCAAGGGCCAAAAAAACCGAGTCAATCTTATGGGGGCCAAAATTTCTATACATTGTTTTATTGTCGACGCAAACACAACACAACGCAGGTATCTACTTTTTATTCTAGACTATTCGAAAGGTTCCTACGGCTACGGGTTTTGGCGGGCCGGATCAAAGCGCTTCGAGGGCCGGAGCTGGCCCGCGGGACGTACGTCCTCCTTTGCCCATCACTGGTTTACACTCTGTATACCGTTGAGTTTTTGAGACCACACGGTACATTTAAATCTCGATAACTAAGTCCCAATTTAGTGAACCCTCTCTCATTGAATAATGAACCGTTATTTATGCGAATTAATTATAATTTTTACGAGCAGCCGGGTACTGTGTGCTTAGGATACGTGTTCACTGCGAGTTTTCTGTATAATGTTGATATCGCAAAAATCTTTTCATTTTGCTGAACCTTTTATATGATACTTATTTGCATTTAGGCATGTGTGGTCTTTGGCCAAAAATAGAATACTTACAATATTGTCTCCTGATGGGGATGGCCTTGAAATGGGGATTTTAATTTAATTAATCCTCGTTTGGTGCGAATATTTGTATTTCTTAGAGCTAGAGATATTTGTTCATAGTTTGAGTGTCCGTACGTATCCTAGGGAAGGGCTCGTATTATACAACGTTATTTTTAGTATATACAAAAACCGAGTCACCCCAACAAGATTTTCATCAGAACTGCCTGAATATGTGTTTTTTTTTAATAAATCTCCAAGTTACACCGTAGCGTTAAGTTCCCTAGTAAAGTGTGAAATGCCTGAGATGTGTTAAGCAGGGGTTGTCTAATACACGGAAAATGACCGAGCAGACCATCTTAAGCCTCACGGTGTTTATTCCCGTTCGCTGTTATGGGTAGAATACTACTGAAAAAGAAATGAAATTTATGAAAAAAAATGTGGTGTAAAAATATGTCAATCGATTCTTCTAGTGATTCTGAACAAACTAGTTTCAGATTTAGTATATACTAAAACTAAGCTTGTAAAAAAACACATTCGGTAATTAATTATAATAGTAAGTAGATAGATACTATTCAAACCTCACTCTCTAATTTATATCTTGCGATATTTATGAATTTAGAAACGTGTGCTTGTAATAAAACACAATAAAAGCATTGTTCCCCGGAAATAGACTGAATAATTTATAAGAAAGTTGTATAGCCAATTATATTTGTTTCTGAGTTAGATACGTGCCTATACACACGGAGTTTAGACTGTTTTATTTATTTATAAACATGTCCACATTATATTTACCTTAATTGCCTTTTCTGTTAGGGGGAAATGGGAGTTAGGGGTGGGGAAACCGCCCCACCCTTGGCCTTCCCTGTATGAAGGTTTATCCTTTTAAAATAACACTCTTATATGAATAATAATTCACTGGAGTAAATTGACATGTCCTGCCTTTGTCGTTTGACAGTAGTGCATTGTTTGACAGTAACACCTGTCAGTTTACTACAGTAAATTAATGCATGTAGTTTAGTCATTAAATCACATCTTATTCTGTCCCCCTGTTACGAAGGTTGAATACACCCATGAATTCACCTGCCTATCACAATCTATGATCTCATTCTATCCATTCTATTGAGTAGACATAAGTCACTTCTTTGTTACTCCTCTCTTTATACCCTGTCCTCTGCGAAACTAAACTGTTCCAGTAAATCACCTCACCGATATCTGTCTCTATCATCTGATTCCACACAAAACTAACAATAAAAAGTGGCGCTGAGAATTCTCATGAATACAAAATAAATATCTAGAACAGAAAATGGCACACAAAATCGATAAAGAACAATAATCGTCTAATCAATCAATAGCAAACTAAAATAAAACAGAACAACGATAAAAATACAAATAAATTCCGCTACTGGATAACAGATGTCGCTGTTTGGCGCATCATGGCGTCGTATTTATTTGTACAAAGCGAATTAATGGTTTTATATTTCCCACTTGTTTGCTAATTAAAATTATGGGGTATTTGTTGTTTGAAATTTGGGAGTACATTAATATTCAGTTGGGTAAAAGTAAAGTAAACTGGGATTAAATTATGTACCTATAATTTTGCTAGACAGTTTAAGCGTTGCGAATGAACAACCCAGGGGGCTAAAAACGTCACATTTAGTACACATCCAGTCGGCAGTTTTCACGCAGTGACAGAGTTTAATTTGCCAAATGCATAGTTTGCACTTGCGACTGGATGTGCAATCCACTTGCAGTTATGACTACGAATGAATACTTTATTTGCCAGAATATAGGTAGGTAGATACATTGTATATGAAGGGTCCACTGCAATAATGATGAATGTCCAAAGTTTCTTTAATTCTAAGTATGTCATTCGGACACTTGATATATTATCGTCGTTGCGACTTTAAGGCTGAGGTCTATAGATCCAACTTGGACTTTGCTCAGACTTAACTTTAGACTTACGATAAAGTCAGTATTTAAAGAGCCGTCTTAGAATTCATCTAAGTGCGTGCTTAGCAAATGCTTAGCAAAGTCTAAGTTCACAAAATCGACGATAAGACCTTTTATGTGTCACTTTTGGCAAAATCACGTTATAAATTGTTTTACTATGACATTACTTTTCATTTCAACCAACAATAGCAAAGTAAAAAGCAGGAAATCATGTGGCTGATACCTTAATTGTTTGGTTTCATTATATTTTTTTCAGTAGACGGCTTTTATCGATTTTCTCATAAAAAGTGATTTTTACACATAAGAGGTCTTAAAGTCGCATCGACGATATGCAGTTCGTAATCTCGTTTACAAACTCAGCAATATCGCTTACAATCCCGAGGTAAATACGTTTTTAAAAATCTGATACGCGGCTAGAACGCTAAGCGTCATAAGTAGGTGTTCTCATCTTTAACGCTGAGTTTTCTTTCACCATTTATGAAATTAAAAATCAAATGAAGAATTTCTTACTTCTTACTCATCTTTGCAGGATCATTTTTGCAGTGGACACCCTTTATATGATAAAGGTGACGTAAAGATTCACTATTCGACTTTCTAGTCGTGCAAATTTTTAAGTGACATGACATCAGTAATCGATTCATATTAATAAAACTACAGTCGCCTTAATTATTAAATTCCAAAATTTTTTAGTCAATACTAAACGAATATGAAACGAAATATTATTTACCCCTTATTAATTGTTACTTTAAGAGCCATTACGCACTGTCGACAGGTGGCCGGAGACTTGGTCGACGACGACTGTGACTTTCTATAATTTAAATAGATGTTTACGCACTTGGTCGGCAGTCGCCTGAGAGACTATGCTTATGTTTTGGTCGCCGGAGACTTGGTCGACGGCGACTGTGACTTTCTATAGTTTATATAGGTGTTTACGCACTTGGTCGCCGGTCGCCCGGGCGACTATGCTTACGTTTTGGTCGCCGAGAGACCAAGCCTCCGGCAAACAGTCGACAGTGCGTAATGGCTCTACCGTGATTATTGCATGCTAATAGCCAAGAATTACAATGAGAAACAAACTATGTGATAGTCGATACTGGCTCATATTCATTTTTTTCATTTTAAACGCACTTTTTGCATGAATACGGTAGACAGTTTGAGGGGTTCGTGGATAATTAACATCCGTGCGGATCATTATGCTTTGCAAGGTTAAGCTGCGCTTGCCGCAGTCACTTTGTGGATGGGTGACCGTTCGTTACACATCGAGACCCCTCCGTACCCCGGAGAGCACGTTAAACCATCAGTCCCGGGTGTCATACAAATACCTATGACAGTCGTTACGGGTTGTCAGTAGCTGGAAAGTCTGACAACTTGTCTAACCTTAGAATATCGGCATTGCCTAGTAACTGGGTTGCGGAGGTCTGATGGCAGTCGCTCCGTGTAAAATACTGGTATTCAGCCGCATCTCGTTAGGCTGGAATCTAACACTAACATAGTTGAGAAAATTCTAATCAGAACTTATATGATAGATTGTTCGAGCTGACTACATTATCCAAGTTCACGATATCTACCATAAGTACACCCTAGAACTTTGAATTGGCCACCAACTTCCGTACTAAACTAACCCAGGTCCCAGCGTAGTTGTTTCAAACCTGCAAGAAACACAAATGTAACTTTAAAATTGAACGTTGATTGATTCATGTTTGTTTTAAAGTTGATGCAATTCTGAAGAGTGCAGCTACTTTAATCATGGAACGACTGCAGGCTTAACGATTTTTGACTTTGACTTTGCAGGGCAAATAGCGTGGCTAAAGGATATAATTATCTACAAATTCTATTTATCATACATCAAAGAGAATATCAGAATTTTATTATCATTTGTGTTAACTGTGAAGGAAAACATCGTGAGGGAACCTACACACCTGAAAGGGCGCCATAAAATTCACGATCGTGTGGTGTAGTCCGTCAACATGCACCAGGCCTAAATAAGCCCTAAACCCTTCTCATTCTGAGAAGAGGCCGGGGCCAATAGTTTCTCTTCACCCTTAAGTCAGATTTGGGGGACGTGGTCCATCTCAAGGGAGGCAAACGGGGGACACAGGTCCAACGCGCAGAAGACTTTAATCTAAAATGGGATGGGGCACCAACCGTGGACTATCCACGTCTGCACTAATGGAGTACAGTCATGGACCGTCACAGGTGGGTGCAAAACTAGTGTGAAATATGGTAAAAATAAACCTGTACCCCAAGTGTGAGTTTTTTATGTTACTACTGTAGTTGCGTCACGCCAAAATTGTATGAAAATTTAGCCAGCGCCTCTAGCGGCGAATAGCGTTACTAAAAATTTGATTGACGTTTTTGGCGTGACGCAACTACAGTAGTAACGTAAAAAACTCACACTTGGGGTACTGGTCTATGGGAAGGGTTGTTGAATGGACTTTTTAACTTCTATTGCCGGAAGAAAACGGCATTCTGCCTTTCAAGTTTGAAATTGAATTGTGTTGGCAGACGGCGACTCGCCAGCTCACTAGCTGGGCCCCCTGAAAAGCCGCCAGTACATAGGCGAAGGGGGCAACAAACGTGTGAGCGGAGAGATCAAATTTTGATCCGCACATGAATTCGAAAAGTCAGAGGTGTGGGACGGGATCCATCTCAAACCCTCGTACAGGGTACGCAAGCGTTCCTTTAGGTTAGGCTATCACTACTCACGACTCATGACATAGTAAAGCTTCAATTAAACTCGGGAGGTGATTATTCGAATTAAATGTTTTTAAACTTTCGCGATTTGTACACGTTATAAAAGTATAGATCGGGTCTACTCGCGTAAAAACTTTAAGAGGCACAAAATACCTTTTTATCCCGACTACCCGTGACCACGGCCGGCGCAATTCGGCTGATAAAACGAAACGTCGGGATAAAAAGGTATTTTGTTCCTCTTGAAGTTTTTTACGCGAGTAGACCCGTACCCCAAGTGTGAGTTTTTTTACGTTACTACTGTAGTTGCGTCACACCAAGAATGTTTTTTTTTTTTTTGTTTAATTTTATTTATATAGTTACAGTGTTTTCTTAATATTACATCTGCCAAACTGCGGAGCAGTTTGTCGGCAGTATTACATCTGCCAAACTGCGGAGCAGTATGATTTAAGCAGCGCCTCTAGCGGCGAATAGAGTGACAAAAATTTTTTTGACATTTTTGGCGTGACGCAACTACAGTAGTGATGTAAAAAATTCACACTTGGGGTACCGATCTACACTTTTATATTCGAATTAACTTAACATTTTTTTAACAAATCATTATTCTCCCTGGTTTTTTAACATTATCGTAGTTTCAGATTGTTTTTATTCTTATCGTTGCTTGACGGCAATGGTATAGTTTGAGTTTTCATTATCATAATTGGAGTTTTAGATATCTGCATTCTTATCTTTGGGATATGATGATAATGACGTTCTTTGTGGTTTATTTCTAAAATCTTAATAAATACATAATATATTTGACGTTCTTAATTTTTGTTAAGGTTTTTCGAATATTCACCCGCATGAATCAGGGTCACTAACATAGACCTTAATATCTCGTAAACTAAGAATGATTGATAGCTTATTCAAATACAAAGTATTTTGTAGACTATTTGAGAACTTTTATCTTGAAAAACGCGGAATACGCGATAAACGACATCCACGCAAGCGAAGCCACGTTCGATCTCTAGTTCCTTATACGAGTATTTTAATAAGTTACCTACATTTATGTCTAACATTATCCGAGCTAGGCGCGATTGTTTCACGAGTTCCATATATAAATGGATGAGATAACGGCCGCTCAAATTGCCGAGCCTCTCGAGATAGCCTCATTAGCTACTGACGCTGTTGTGATATTCCGATATCCTCTATTTTCACGTATATTATTACATTTTCGTACTCGCAGGCTGTGTTTTCACACGCTTTTTACTTTGGGTACAGGAGTACTGGTTATCGATTAAAGACTAGGTACATTGTTTTAGGTAATCGATGACGAAGACGATGATATCGATGAAGGCGATTATTAATAAAACCGGCCAAGTGCGTACCATTAGCTATGAAAACGGCAAAAAAAATCACGTTTGTTGTATGGGAGCCCCCTTAAATATTTATTTTATTCTGTTTTTTTAGTATTTGTTGTTATAGCGGCAACAGAAATACATCATCTGTGAAAATTTCAACTGTCTAACTATCACGGTTCATGAGATACAGCCTGGTGACAGATGGACGGACGGACAGCGGCAAAAAAATCACGTTTGTTGTATGGGAGCCCCCTTAAATATTTATTTTATTCTGTTTTTTACTATTTGTTGTTATAGCGGCAACAAAAATACATAATCTGTGAAAATTTCAACTGTCTAACTACCACGGTTCATGAGATACAGCCTGGTAGCAGACGGACAGACGGACAGCGGAGTCTTAGTAATAAGGCCGTTTTACCCTTTGGGTACGGAACCCTAAAAAGGTAAACAATGTTTTGCTGATTAAAACTCCGCTGTCCGTCTGTCCGTCTGTCACCAGGCTGTATCTCATGAACCGTGATAGTTAGACAGTTGAAATTTTCACAGATGATGTATTTCTGTTGCCGCTATAACAACAAATACTAAAAAACAGAATAAAATTAATATTTAAGGGGGCTCCCAAACAACAAACGTGATTTTTTTGCCGTTTTTATAGATAATGGTACGGAACACTTCAGCGCGAGTCCGACTCGCACTTGGGTGGTTTTTTCAAATTGGTTTCGGCCAGACTTTCTTTTATCTATCACCACTGTTGTACCCCATGCAACCTCTATCTTTCGCAATTTTTCCATGTTTTACGCACAAAAAACAATTAACCCAGTATCAATTTCCTTATCTACTTAAATGTCAGATGACGACCTTTACCACTGAGGTGGTACCTGACACCTATCAGCGATAGGACCGACCGTCCAGACACATAATACCACTTTCCAACCAACTTACACAGACCCCTGCAAATGACGGCAGTAGGAACATTTTGCTTTAGCGAAAAAGGTTCAAGTTATGTTGGTTGGTTATACAATGCATGTCAGTACGGTTTTATCGCTCACTATCTGTTTCCTAGGGTAGTTTGTGGGGCAAGTAGAAATATAGGGTAGTTTTGGTTCACTGTGTCATCACGATTCTTAAGTTAAACAAGTGATTTTAGAGAGAAAAATAGACAAACGAAAACGACGAATTTAAACATGTTCAGCCTACTCCAAAAATCTAAATACGAAGTTTCGGCTAAAGCATCGCACGTTTTCCAACCACGAAAATCTTTCGAAATCGACAACCGGTTCAATTTTCGCGATTTGACATTTCGTCTTCCGTTTACTCTACACCCAAATATTAATCGACATCTAGTAGTTTACAAAAATGCAAATAGAATATCTAGCTTTAATTCCGCTGAACAAGATCGCTAGTTTGGATGCAGTATGCAGCATCACCCTCCCGCCCACAAATATATGCACATGCAGAAAGAGTGAAAAAATAATGCAACATGCAACCAAACCAATACACGACACGTGTTTCGCCCCTGCACGGGGCATCCTCAGGATATGTTGACTCCTCGACCGCTAGGAAGCGAATCAAATCAAAGATTCGATCGAAGAAAGATCGGGAGGGTGATGCTGCATACTGCATCCAAACTAGCGATCTTGTTCAGCGGAATTAAAGCTAGATATTCTATTTGCATTTTTGTAGGTATGTCATGGATTTCCGCAAAGTAACGCCTGATTCCATCATTTATCTAGTTGTTTGTTGTTTGACAATAATTTAATCGTATATTAATGAGTTCAATGTTCGTCGTTGTTTCGTTTCAATCAGAAACTGCAACGACGTTTCGGTGTAGACCTTCTGGTTCTTCCGTTCGGCCGTAGAACCTTTAAAAGATACAAGTTAGACTGAAAACAGATTTAACAGAACCAGCATCATCATAATACTCCTGCCCATATTCCAACTTATTTGTGGTCAGCGCAGCATGTATTTTTCTTCTATACATCTCTATTAGCCGTCATCTCAGTAGTCACACTCTTTCTAGTCATATCATCTTTTACATTATCAATCCATCGTTTCTTTGTTCTTCCTCTACTTATACAAGGTTAGTCAGAAAGGGGATACTAATCCGCGAGCCACTTATAGTATCTGCCGGGGTTGCGGTGCATGCAGCTGCGAATACCGCGACTCTGGCCAAGGGTCAGGAGAAGGAACACCGTGGGTATTTAGTCGGTAAGAGTCATAACCCTTCGCCTTCCCCAGGGTGAAGGGTATCCATAAGGATTTTCTCACGATAAAAAAAAGGCCACTTATAGTATCACTGATGACCGTTTTAGATCTAGTGTTATCAAAGTACGACAATTTTTATTTCCTCAAAAGATGATTATTATTTTGGTTTTTTCAAAAATTCTTCATCCCTGCTTTAGTTACGAATTTAGAAAATGGAGCTTCTTATTTGTGACCTCAAATATGACCTAAAATATAAACACAGCTGATCATAGGATTGATCGATTTTAGCGTATTTTTTATGAAATCTTTGAACAGCTATTTCTCTTTAACTATTGACTTTTGGGGAAAGTTGTAGAATAAAAGTTATTCATTATTACGGGTACTTTAACACTCTTACCGATTCTTCCCCCTTTCCAACTAACCTTGTATAACCATTCATACTTAAAACGATAGATTATTAAAGAAATCGACTTAGCATAGCTCATCACAGTTCCCAGAAACCGCTAGAGCGCAGATCAACGCGCATACTTTCGGCGAACTTAAGATCAATACTCCGGCAATAAGCTTGCCAATGTTAGCAGGCTTGCTTTCTACAGTCTTTCGATTAAATAGCATACATATTTAAACTTAATAAATGCGAAATAGCGCAGTTGCTGTTGGATAAATTTTAAGCTTTGAAGAACGTATTTGCCAATATTGCTCTACTGAAATATACAGGGTGACTGGTCTGGTTAGTCACTTTATACAGGGTGTTAACGAAATCGTGTAATTCCTTCAAACCACGTGATCTACTGGTGACACAGATTAACCCTAAACAGGAATTTTCGAAATTAAACGAAAAAAAAAAAATCAAATTTTTTTTAGGTTTTCAGTTTCTGAGTCTTTTTGGAACCTTGAGTTATCTGATTGCAAAGAACGATATCGCGTTAGTCGTTCCTGCCAGCCGTGTCGCTGTACTTTCATTAATTTATGCGTGCCATCGAAATGTTCACACAAATAAAATTATTAGGTATTTTGCAAAAAAAAACTCATTTTTTTACTGAATCCTTATTAGGTGGTTTAGATACGGTCGGTAACAAAGCCGCATGAAAAAAAAAGATTTTTTTATTTTTAATCTTTCTAAATAAAAAGGTTTTAAGGAATTACACGAATTCGTTAACACCCTGTATACGAAAACCATGAACTCTGTTCATCATTCTATAAAACTTTAATTATGGGACATATTATGAATTCGTGTAAAAAATCTGCTGTTTTAGAGCCATTACGCACTGTCGACTGGTCGCCGGAGACTTGATCTCTCGGCGACCAAAACATAGGCGACTAGGGACAGGAGACCAAGTCGAGCGTAGTTACTTGTACATTCGTGAAGAATGGACGTCGAAGAAGCTACTATTGCAATAGTAGCGTTACTAATTATAAAGAGAAAAAAAAGAAAAGAAATGCAAGAGAGTATTGGGTATCCCGATTGGAATATTGGTCACTGGATAAATCCCAAATAGATTTTCGGAATAGTATTTCCAATTTTATTTCTCTGTATCGAAAGCCTGAGCCATTTTTGTGCGCGACGTCTGGTCGTCTCGACAGTTACTCGCAGTGTGAACGCTTCCAATTGAACCCGTTCCTATTGGTCTCCGGGTACCAACAGTCGCTTGTGCGTCGCCACAGCGCGGCGAGTCGCCGAGTCGCCCGTGCGACCGGCGACCTGTCGACAGTGCGTAATGGCTCATAATAAAATGGAACAGTTGTTTTTTTTTTCACGAGTTCATTATTTGTTCCGTAGTATAATTTGTACAGAATGATGAGTTCATGGTTATCAGAGGAAAGTGCCTAACCAATCATCATATGATGAGAAGGCATTACCGAAAACGAAATTGTGAAACACCTAATCGATTGAGTCTACATACGTGACTAGGCTCACCACACATGTGCCACTAAGTTGCTCGAGACACAGGTGATGGGTTTTTGTTTGGTATTGCAGTTACCGCTTGCAGCTAAAATCAAATGGCGATCAATTGTGCCTCGAACAAGTTAGTAGCACATGTGTGGTCAGCCTTAAGCAGCACAAAAAGCAGGCTAATTCATGTATTTTTTTGAAGCACAATACGTGTTTTAGGTTTCTTTACAAAAAAAATTGTTGGTAAATTTTTTTACAGATTTTGCGTGCTTCAAAAACGTCAGTACCTTAATTAGTCTACTGTGAAAGATCAAGTCACGTACAAGATGATCTGCTGGACTCGAAAATACTATATTTGGTCTGAATAAAGTTAGCAACCTTAGGGCAGGACGTCTTCCACCTGATTCTTCAAAGTAGTGACCCCGTAGTGACCCCGTAGAGTGTTATTCTGCAATCAGTTCAGATAACATCATTTTATTCACAAAATAACGTGTAAGGAACGACATTTATTTATTTTCAATTACCTCTTAACATTTTTAGCATCTCATTTCATCATTATCATCAGCAGCCCATCTCCACATTATTTTTTGTACCTACTCAGATATGCAAAAATCAATCTTTATATGGCTAATGAGTGAAACAGTTGCAATATGTATTGATCTTGTTTTTAATACACACTATAATAGCACAGTGTACCTACTTACTACATACAGTGGGTCAACGCCCATACATTTGACAGGTCATAACAAATGTCAAAATTATAAAAATACAGATTCGGGTCTAATCGCGTAAAAACTTAAAAAGGCACTAAATACCTACCTTTTTTATCCCGACGTTTCGGCCGAATTACACCGGCCGTGGTCACGGGTAGACTGAAGTTGCGGAGCAGTTGTCATCTTCGTGAAGCAAAAGTATTTTCATCTACCCTCACTCGATCTCGATTTTTATTTTATTTTATTAAGTTATCGTCGGTACTTCGACACACTACACTAACGACGTCTTTACACTCGCCTAAACCGTCCCGTCTACGGTAACACTTGCTGATGACCGGATTCCACGATGAATTTATATCCATCTTCCCTATTGAAATTCTGATATTATGATGATATATGATGATATAATGAACTGCCAAAGGGGAAATTGGCTTTATCACCAGGCTTGGTCGACGGAATATTTCGTCACATCCACGGCAAAGTTACAAATGTGCAAAAGATGCATTTTACAGGGATGAATTTGAAGCAATCTTTCTAATTAAAAGAAAAATAGGTATATCGGTATTGTAGTACATTTAGTTTTAAAATATAACCTTTTTAAGTTACAATCAACAGATAGATGTTCAATATATTACAAGGATCAGAAATAAACGCACGTTCGTAACTTTACCTTATCAAATGGATTCGTAAGTTTGCTATGGATGCGACGATTTCTTAAAACATCATTAGGCAAATTTTTATAGGTTTAAAACTTTAACGTTCCTAAAAATGATGACCATTCATTTGTTTCTAGTGGGTAGTACCTAGTAAGCAATAATTACAGTTAAGGAAACGCCCAGTTATTAAAAGTTCACCTCCTTTGGGTACAATTACAAAACATTTATAAAATTGTACGTATGCGTGACAGTCGTCAATTTCAAATTAATCATTAAATACCTAGTAGCTAATTGTTTATAAAACTTATCTAAATTATGACCTTGTTGTAGTGAAATAAATATAATTATGCTTGTTATTAGGACTTATATTTTACATAAAACTTAACCCTTTTATACATTACTAGAGGTCGCCAGCGGCTTCGCCCGCGTGGATGTCGTTAATCGCGTATTCCGCATTTTCTTCTACTATAGGTAATATGCATGTATTATACATATAAACCTTTCTCTTGAATCACTCTATCTATTAAAAAAAACCGCATCAAAATCCGTTGCGTAGTTTTAAAGATCTAAGCATACATAGGGACAGACAGACAGCGGGAAGCGACTTTGTTTTATACTATGTAGTGAAGGCACATAAGAAATCTCAATTACTTGGCGTCACTGGCGATCATGTTGGCTAAATTCATGGTGGTCGCGTTTGTGCGCTGTGCCCGTAAGGTCGATGTTTTCTGCATAAGGGTTGAACCCGTGCTTCTATTGGTCGCCGGCGACCAGCAGTCGCTTGTGCGTTGCCACTGCGCGGCGAGTCGCCGAGTCGCCCGGCCGACCGGCGACCAAGTCTCCGGCGACCAGTCGACAGGGCGTAATGATTGAATGATTCTTACAATAGTTTCGATAAAATCCACATTGAAGGCAGACTAGTGGGGCTGTGGGGTGCTTACAAGCGCTATACAAATATCGGGTGTAAAAAGACCCTTAATGATAACGAAAACCACATATTCTATCCATCTTTGGGATCTTTTTTTTCTACCAGACCATACCTGGGAAACCATTGGTTTTGGAGATATTGAAGGTCAAAGTACTTATACATTTTTTTTTAGTTTTTTCCAAAATCGTATTCTAAGTGATAACACTAAACTTTCTTCTAAACAACCTTATCAAAATTTTCAATTTTTCCTCACAAATTACGCATTTGAAGTTACAAAAACGCAACGAATATCAAACGCACACGACCGCCTTGGCTCAGCTGTGTGGCCGCTGCACGCATGCAAACGCGCGGCATCACCATAACCACACATTGCGCGCTACAAAAAAAAAGCGTTTTTTATGCCAAAAAATAAAAGTCGTTTCCCAGCAATTATTTTTGGTCAATGTAGTTTAGTTTGGTGTACAGAGTGCGTAGATTTCGGCTATGTGATGGGTCTTTTACACCCTGTATAGTTTCTGCTCTATAGAGGGTTAATAAAAATTAAGTTTCGCTAAAAATTTGCTGGAGTATCAAGACAGCTAAAATAATCTATCCTACTAAAAACATACATGTGAAAACGGGGCCAAGTTCGATAAAAGGACGTGCGGAATTGTCGACTTTTCCGATAAAAGAATTGAGATCTAACGGGTGCCAAGTTTTATAAAAGTTCTTTAAATCATAGCTTCAGGAATAACAAGGTTATTCCATTGCTTTATAAGACAATTTGTCACAAACAATGCTCACAGGTTTCTATATTTACTTATAATTTCCACAATTTATAATCTCCAATATACAATTTCATTTATAAGGTACGTTTTGTTTTCCATTTTCCATGACATGAAGGTCGTTATTTACATTAACACGGGTTATGATTAGTAATTTCGATAACTTAGCCTAATGGTTGAAATTATAGTTAACACGAGGAGTTTATTGTTATAAATATCGATATTTATTACAAAAATAGTTCCATTAATGTTAAACGAGAGGTAATGACAGAAGGATCGATTGTTGTATAAATCATTGTATTACCAAAAAGAATACGTAAAATTAGACAGAATGTTTTTTAATCACCGTCCAAATTTTTTCCTTTCGCCCTATGGTAGGGCCGGCCTTGCATCAGAGTGAGAGGATTTGCCTATTTTTTTTCAAGCATCTTTTCTTTTAATGAAATTCAGTGCCTAAAAAAAATTGGATGGTGATTTAAAAATCAGCCTGTGTTTATTGTAATTCTCTGGTTAAACAATGGTTTGCCTAAAATTCTGATATATTTTTTCTAATATAAGGTTGTTTAACCAGAGAATTGATATAAGTTTTTGAAACTATCACTAAGATTATCTTTTTTTTTGTCATGAGTTTAATTAGTAAAATACTTGGTCGATTTAACGTCTCGGTTTAAAACCATAATTGAATGTATTTATTTATGTACAATTAGGAATGCCGCTGATTATGATTTTTTGTCACGGTGATTTTTTGTTGCAATTCGACCTTGACCCAAGTCGAATGCTATGAAGATTTATGGGAATGCGCTCACTATGGTGACGTGACATTACGGTGACAAATAAATATTTTCATAGAATTCGACTTGGTAACAAAAAGTCACCGTGATAAAAAATCACAATGAGCGCCCGGCCTAAGAGGTTGCAATCTTAAAAACAACGTAAGTCACATTGTTTTTAAGATTGAAACAATGTTAAAAATTTAAAATTGTTTATACTTACTTAATATTTTCTTTTTATATTTCAGGTAAGTTTCGTGGCATGATTCATCTCAATATAAATGCAGGTAAAAGTATTCTCGTTTTATTGGTTTTCATTTATATCTATTTATTTCCTACATCCTATTTGGAGCACCAATCTAATAGCATCACTGCAAACCTGGACACCCAAACTGTTATACCCTTTTCACCGTAAGGTGAGTCCTGATATCTACAAAATATTACCATACAAAGAGTATCAAATATTTAAAAAAAACAAAACAATGATAAAGGTCACAGTTTATTAGAGCCACCTAGCACCCGACCCGCATCGCCTCGTCGCTCGGCGTCCACTCGTTGTCGGCAGGTGGTTCACAGGTGGACGCTGCGTTATCACTAATAAACGTCGCGTGGTCAACTAGAGGAGTCGTCGGAGGAGTCCACTTGATGGCAGCGCGCGGTTCACTAGAGACTTGTGCGTTGCCAATGTGCAGCAACGCAAGGCAAGCATGTGAGCAGCGAGTTGTCACCGACTGGTCAACTCGTCGTCCGCGCGTGGACGGCATACGCCTGAGGCGATCCGGTGACGCTACGGAGTTGATGTAGTGAGCGCACATCCATACAAGTTCATATAAAGAATACTAACCGCCGAGGCGATGCGGGTCGGATCCGGGTGGTTCTAATTTCTAATGAGCTGTGACCTTAATACAGCCATTTTACGGGTTTTGGTGATGTTGTTTACGTTTGGCGCCCTCCGGCGCCCGGTGCGTCTGGCGCGGGAAGGGAGTGTCAGCTGCCTCTCTCTCCCTCTCCGCTCCCTCTTTGGTCACCATCACCTCCTCGCAGAAAGAGGCGATGGCTTCCCACGCACTCTCGCTCCCGACCATGGACAGAGCGAGAGTGCGTGGGATATGGGATATCTCTGCAACTTAGATTCGTGTGCTTCATCTTAGACCCTGTCTGTGCTTACCATCAGGTGCAACGAGGGTTAAATGCGACCAAGTCAAGGAATAAAAAAAAAGACTTAAGACTCTTTTCCCTGACTCCCATTCACAAAAGAAAAGTATTAAAAAAGGTAGGTACACACGATATGAGTTCACACGTCGACAGACAGCTTGAAACTACTACGCATTTAATCAGTCACTCACAGTCTGTCTGGAGTATTTTTAATATTCCAGACAGACTAATGTTCGTAAAAAGCTCATTTAGTTTATTAAATCGAGGTTTTCTGCAGTACGCTGTCTGGTATTTAATGTTGTGTGTCATATAAAAATCATCGCAACCTATTATTAACACATTATTACATTTTTCTATAGAGGATGTACATTTAATTCTAAAACTTAGATTCTCAACTTGAACGAGGTCGTTGCATTTTACTGCTTTATTAGGCTGATGGTCACCAACATTAATTTGACTACCAACCTACTATTAAAAATGTACAGATGCCAGCACATCAAGCTACTGTAATCTGTCAAATTTCTTTAATAGATTTTTATCTTTATCGCGAAAGCATTAGGTTCAAGGTTGATTAGGAAAATTTGACAGTTTCGGGTACCTTGACCTGCTGGCGTCTGTACAACAATTTCGTATTATTTTAAATAAAATATAGATAGATAAAACGGTAAGTGAATAAATCAATTGAATCCATGAAAAAATAGAGGAGATACAAGCTTTCGCAGCTTGTTGAGGAGGAATTTTCTGTCCTTGTCACGCGAAACGGATATTGTACGGAATGATTTCAAGTCAGTATGAAGTTTTGAAGATATGACGTCATTTTTAAGCAGTGTTGTCTGTGTCTCGTGAACAATTTAAAATTGTTTATAACTTGGGCATTTTATTAAATATCTCATTGGTTTTTTCACTGTTGCTTAATATTTTTTTAGTACACTCGAGATTTGTAATAAAAATAATAGTCAAATACCCTTTGCTTGATCAGGGAATAACATTGGTGAAATCCAATAACCTTAAATAATGTCATAATTGACTCGTTCTTTATGAAAGTTATGTATTTCGCCGGTGACATTTGCTTACTGCACCATATCCCGCCCTTTTTAAAGCGCAATGTCCTCTAATGGCTGATTATGATTTACTAAGCGTTATTGGTTAAAACTAAAACTCTTATATCTTTACCAATAAATAAACAAAGACTCCATCTCTTTGCACATTAGACAACGTCATTAATTAGTAGCTATCAATCACACTTAAAGTTATCTTACGAGTATATTTATATGAGAAGTTTAGCAATGAAAAATGCTACTATTGGTAAGTAAAACGATTCATTTTTGGCCATAGGAAACGGGTATAAAAGGGCCGACATATACTTACCACAAAAAATATCGGTGAAAAAGGGATACCTTTTGATTGGATTCTATGTATATCAGATACCTACCTTACTATACGTATCCACAGGCTTGGTTGGATCCAAAAATAAAGCCCGTATTTCTCAGAATTTATTAACTACATATTGTTGTATATATTCTATGTTGTACTGTTTTTGTAGAATGTGTATCACAGGTGCGAATATTAGCTACTCATATTTTCGTTGAAAACTAAACAATATGTACCTACTTCCAGGAAAAGCTGTCTTATGTCATTACCAGATAACACAAATTCATGTCTTCACGTCATCAAAATATCTAAATATTTAGCTGACCTAATTATTAAAGATGTTCACATATCCCTGTCTATGAACAAGACGATTATTGAAAGATGTAATTCATAATTATTAATAGAATTTGTATTGTGTGTGAGATTTTAAGGTAACCTACATTTGCTTTAACTCCACAAAGATATCTTTTATTTAGTTAAAATCTCCTCATGATCTACATAGCACTAATGTCCCGTAAGATACAAAAGCATCCCGGCTTTAGCAGCTAATAAATTCTAAACCATGTCATCCAACCAATTAAATAAATTCAAGAATAAATTAGTACCACATCAACAGCTGTAAAGCCCCGAAAAAAGACAATTTTGAATGTCAAAAACAGCCAATATCCGGGCGAGAGTCGAAGTTACAATTATTTATAAAAATAGTTGATAAAATTCGCTTGTATAGGCAATTAAAACACATGGAGAGTGTCGCTTGGTCTATTTCTGGGCGCGGCGCTGGACCGTCGCCAGAATACGCGGATACAGACCAACAACTCGCAGACGAGATGCTCGCGT
The DNA here is from genome assembly GCA_905220435.1 of Amphipyra tragopoginis. Taxonomy (NCBI): domain Eukaryota; kingdom Metazoa; phylum Arthropoda; class Insecta; order Lepidoptera; family Noctuidae; genus Amphipyra; species Amphipyra tragopoginis. Next base: position 6,740,298 of record HG992017.1, read on the forward strand.
TGTCAACGAACGAACGCTCATCTATTGGGAAAATATAGGCTCAATAACTTATTTTGTTTTGCTAAGCCATTTCCCAACTGTTGAGGTCAGTTTCCAGGGGGCTTACCATGTCCTCTTAAAGCAGGGCAGAAGTTGCCTGGAAGTTGAACTGCCCTGCTTTTTTGTACTAAGTATGACATCGTTAGAGCAGGCCTGCGGCAGGCCTGCTACGTTGACGTTTACGAAATCCGTTCACCTTTTTTTTTTGTATAGAGTTTTCGTACCATGAACAAGCTTATCCGTTCAACTTGGTTTAATAGTCGTTTACCTTTAGTACTGTCATGGTATGATTTTTAGCGATTCAGAAGCAGGCCTGCTTTTGAACGGAAGTTAACTGGCTGGCATTTGAACGTTTTCATAAGAGGTCATGGTAAGCCCCCAGTCTAACTAAATGTGGCTGAATACCAGTAATATAGAATATAGATTCAAAAACCTACTCGGCAATATTAAAATACTGTTAATCTTGTGTCCTATAGTGTTTGTGTAATATTTATAACTAGCGACCCGGCCCGGCTGCGCACGTGTACGTTTTATAGCTTGAAACCTTCCTTTTGAATCACTCTATCTATTAAAAAAAACCGCATCAAAATCCGTTGCGTAGTTTTAAAGATCTAAGCATACATAGGGATAGACAGCGGGAAGCGACTTTGTTTTATATTATGTAGTGATATGCCGTTTATTCATTTTCCTTACACATTAATTACATTATTTAAATATTTCTCTAAAATAACATTAAAAAATTTATAAGAAATAGTAGCCCATTGGCATTGGGGACAATGTCCAAGTTACCAGTGGACAGTGCCTCAGAGACTAGAGGAAATTCCTAACAATACGCACCGTGTCTAGGAGTAACGCTTTCTGTATCAGGCCCTTGATTCAGCAGCCTAACGAGAGCCTCTCCATATTTATATTTAATCTCTTAGTGGCTAAACACACTATGCCGAAGATACGCGACCGAAGTTCGGCATGATTACGCCTGCACTGCTTTTTAAATTACCCGCGACCCACCACCAGTTACACCAGACTGAAATTACGTCGCGTTTTACCTTTACAAGGTTAGTCGGAAAGGGGGTTCTAATCCGAAGCCCACTTATAGTATCGCTGATGACTGTTTGAAAGCAATGGTTAAAATTTCAAAATTCGAAATTTTTTATTAAAATAAAATGATTTTTATTTTAGTTTTTTTCAAAAATTCTTCATCCCTGCTTTAGTTACAAATTCAGAAAATGGTGCTTTTAATTCATGACCCCAAATAAGACCTAAAACGTAAACACAGCTGATCATAACTGGGGATAGATAGATTTTAGAGTTTTATTTTTTGAGATTTTTGAACAACTGTTTCTCTTAAACTATTAACTTTTGGGAAAAGTTGTAGAACAAAAGTTATTCATTATTATGTGTACTTTAACACCCTCTCGGATTAGTACCCCCTTTCTGACTAACCTTGTATAAAAAGCATAGACGCCGAACTTCGGTCGCGTATCTTCAGCATAGTGTGTTTAGACACTTAAAGTTGTGATTAAGATCCATTGTATTTGAAATACACAAATATAATCACACAACAAGAAAGTTTACAGTTCCTAACACATGGTAGGTACATTGACGGATTAACCCCAAAAAAATCTCATCATCCTCACCCTCCTACCCATGACTGCCCATCCCAACTTATTTCGGATAGGCGCAGCATGTATTTTTCTTCCATACATCTCTACTAGCCGTCATCTCAGTCTCAGTCGTCACCCTCTTTCTAGTCATTTCATCTTTTACATCATCCATCCATCGTTTCTTTGGTCTTCCTCTAATCTTATAACCAATTCATAATCATAAAAATCTAAAACGTTAAAAAACAATTTCACAAAACGATTTTGTAATCAGGTGATGATGACTTTCATAATTTTAGTGTTATCTATGGTTGCGTGTTCGCGCCAATGGTGACAGTTAACTGTGAGCGCCCGCGCCGTAATCTGGCCCACATTATGACTACTAAAATCTAAAGATTTGGTCTCCACACTTTGTTAGTCCAGAATCTAGACTATGCTTGTCTATTTGAGATGGAAAAATCATTGTGTAATTTTTTTCAGACCGCCTCGGTGTTCTAGTGATATTTTTTTTTACTGAATCCATTATTACGTGGTTTAGATACGACGATTTACCACAAAAACATGTTTTTTTTTATTTTTTTATTTTTAATCCAGCTAAATCCCGTGCGGGGCCAACCTACACCATAGATCATGTGGTTTTAAGGAATTACACGAATTCGTTTACACCCCTGTATAATGTTTTAATCGCAATACTCCTTTCGAAATATCTGATTTGCCGTTACGACCTCCAGAACCTGGCGCTCCCAGGCTTCAGACTATTTAGCCTTTATGGTAAATCAGACTTTGGCAATAGACCGTCAACATAGATCTATTAAACATTAACATTTTAGAATCAATAAGCAAGCAAAATGCAAAGCAAAGCAAAATGGATCTTTTACGATCAAAAGTATATAAGGTCTTATTTTAATAATCCACGATATTTTGCATAGTACCTTAGTAAATGATAAAGATGATGTAACTACTACAACAAAAAATATCTGATGGTATAAATATAAAAATCTGTAAAAAATATTCATTAATAAATCAATCAATCAATCAATTAACACAGTATAGAGACTATCTCCGCCGACTAACTGCGCGGACCAGCACCGACAAGCGCTGGCAGATCGGCGCCGGCAAACCGCTTTCTACGTGTATACGCACTAATAAACTAGTCAAGTATATCTCCTTCATTTCCCTTTAAGAGGCAAAGTTTTTTAATCCAAATAAAGCTCAAATACAGCTGGAGGCTGTACTAATAACAAAATTATTTAAAAGCGCAATCGAACCTCAGCTGAACCACGGCCGTGCGAACGCTATCTCTATAAGAAAAAGACTGAGGTTTAGCTGCGGTTCGATTGTAGTTTTAAACAATTTGGTTAGTATAATTGGCTTTCTTTGGTGTGTCTCAGTTTTGTTTTAGTCATTGTTTCATTGGACACCTTCACTCATTTGGACAGTGGTCATGATAAAAGATAAGATTCATTTATTTGTGGAAACATTAGTACACGTACAGAGCATGCAGTTGTTAACATAATTATTACAAAAAGTTTAGCCTTTATTGTTTTGGCGTACAAATATTAATATGTTATTTATGGTAACCTATGAATTTACAATCATGTCAAATTGAAAAATAATATATTAATTGTCAATTTTGAAAACAATTGAAATTAAATTAAATCCGACCAATATGTATAATGTCAATGAAATTCTGTTAAAGCTACAAGTCCGAGACGGGCTGTAAACTGCAGACTGCAACCGCAGACCGTAAGTCGCCATCGGAATAGCGCCTTTAAGGTATGCAATTTAAAGGTGCTATTCCAATAGCGACTGCAAAACTGCAACCGCAGACCGCAGCCGCAGATCGCATCGCAAGCGATACTACTCTTGCAGTTTGAGGTCTGCAGCCCGTCTCGGACTTGTACCTTTATAATAACTTCTTTATAGTCATGTCCAATTGAAAGAATAATATATTAAATTGTCAATAAATTAGCTACATTGTAGATAGGTATAGTGTTGAGTAGGACATTCAAGAGGCAGTACATTTGTCCCGTACATGACGTCAAAATGTAAGAGCGGCTCGACATTTAAAAGTGTACTACTTCAACTTTTATGTCGCGGTAGTCGCATTACTTGTTACTCTCGGTAAGTAAACTGTAGGGTGAGACAGAGAGGGAACGAGGCACATGCTACAATAGCACGTCATTGTCAGTGTGTCAGTGTCAGTGGACATTACGCGACCGCAACTCGACTCGCCGCAGTAACTTCAAATGTCATATTCGTACTCGTTACTTCACTTCAATCGTATCACCGAGCTTCAGTACGTCTCACCTCATTTGAAGTAGTACATTGTACTGGCTCAGAGCAAAAAAGAGGCTACTCTTACAAACTCTTTTTCAAGTCGTGTCCTACCCAACAATAGATAGGTAGATAGGTACATCATATTAAATTGTATCATTTAGAAATTCTGATATATTGTAGTATGCTTCCGCTTCTAGATACAATTTTAATTGTAATTTGTTTTTTAATATACGGTCGTTCTACTGTTTCCAAAATTTTGGAAACTTATTGTAAATTATAGGGGCCATGCAGATGACTTTGGTTTTTAGGCTCTAGTGTACCGAAAGGCTCATAAGTTCGCTTGACGCCGTCAGTCTGTAGATGTGTGCCTGTCCGTTACCCATCGAGACCCCTTCGTGCCGCGGAGAGCATGGTCCCAGGTGTCATACGAATACCTGTGACAGTCGTTACGAGCAGTCAGAAGCCTGAAAGTCTGACAACCGATCTAACCTTAGGATATCGGCATTGCCCAGTAACTGGGTTGTGGAGGTCTGATGGCAGTCGCTCCGTGTAAAATACTGGTGTTCAGCCGCATGTGAATAGACTGGAAGCTGACCCCAACATAGTTGGGAACAGGGGGTCTACTCCTTAAGTCCGTCCAAAAGTAGCCCGAAACGTAGGAGTGAACAAAACATGTGTCAAGTTCAACTTTTCGAACGGGCAAAAACACATCGGTAGTAAGGACAACTGTCAAATCGTGTTGTCATTCATTCTTAGTTCGGGCCCCGAAATAATCGTGTGTCCGTAGGTGATAGGAAGTAGGAAACGCTCGTAACTAAGGTCGAAACCACGGACTTCGTGCTTTAGGGAGTAGAGCCCAGGTTAGGCAGAACATCACGAGAATAGGTCTGATGGCCATTAAAATAATACCTAATCGACGAAGTCATTTCATAAAATCGATGTTCATAGCAGCTGTGTTTATTCTCACCACCTAATATATAATACTCCATCTAATTTAGCAAATAGTACCCATATTAAAAAGTAAATTTAAATAAATAAGCACCATGTTTGCTTTCAATAATGCAACCGTGTTATGCTTTTATGAACCTTAATGGTCAATCAAGATGAATTAAAATCAACTTGATAGATAGAATGAAAGTATTTTTTTATATAAATACTTTGCCCTACACTAAGATTTCTCCTGTATCGTGGGTGCGTTTACAGACACAAATCTCACATACATAAACGCCCAGACCCGAAACAACGATCTGTAAGCCATGCAAATTTTTGTTCCGTGTCAACCCACGACCCGTAGCGCAGAAGCCAATCGCTTAGCCACTGCACCAAACGTGTCGTCATCTAAATAAATAATAATATACTGTGATGCAGTCGATTATGATCACAACTGGCCAAAATAATATAAATAATCCAATCAAACTATCTGTAAATATACAACCAAATATTTTACGTAACGTGTTACGTTACTGTTTCCATTTAAAAACCATTAAAATTCCTCTTTTTCCATCACATTAAGGTCGTAAATTGCTTAAAGACAGTTCACTAGAAAACAAGAAGGGATTAATCTGGGAATACCTGATCGTATCTCATTGCCAATTTCTCCACGTGACCCGATCTTCTGACGATGGTTTCTACGCGTTTTTTCGTTGACTAGTGATGTAAATATCGTCACGTAGAGGTACGCCAAGTCGTTTTATCATCATTATTCTGATACTAGTGTAATTATGACCTGTTACGATTATGTCCGGGAATATTTGCCAATATATCTCGCATGGTTGTTGTAAATTTAGATAGAGGGGAATTGGATGATGTTTTTATTGTATTATAAGTAGTACTTATAGGATTCCTAGTATTTCTTAGACGTAAAACTATCTTTAATCTATTATCACAACAATAGAATATCATAAAATAGGTTGGCAGCTCGCAAGTGATGTGATTGTGCCAATGTATTTAGAGTGATTTAATCTGATCAAGTGATCTGATCACTTGATGTGATTAAATAATATGCTATCAATACATTTAATTAATAATCTTGACAGGTGTCATTAGCGATAACGATACATGTTTATAAAAACAACTCTATTAAGTATTTTGTTGCATATTAAATTAGTATTACACAGATTTTTATAACATTACTACTCGTTTAAAATTAAAATGTTTTTTTGTAGAATTTTTTATCTCTATCGCTTATTGATTATGAAAACAGAAATAAAATTAGGCAGGGTACATAGAAATCTAAATAACCATACCAAGAATGGTTAAGGACTTGTATTAAACATTATACAGGGTGGAAAGGAATTAGTGTAATACCTTAAAATCACAGGATCTTTTTTTTTATTTGATTATAGTCCTGCGTTTGACCGCCATCTCGCCTGATGTTAAGCGATGATGCGGTCTACGATGGAGCACGCTTGCCCAGAAGAAACCGATTTACTCGTGACTTGAAGACACCCAGATTGTAGCTGTCGGGGAACACCCACTCAAGCAGCGCATTCCACTGTTTGGCGGTTTTTACAATGAAAGTGGAATCAAAACGCTTCGTTCGGGTTTTTGGTATTCAACCATGAACCGATGGCGCTTTTTCGTGCTTCTGGCCGTTCGATAGAAAAAAGGGCAGGTGGGAATTAGATCATGCAGATCTGAAGCACACTCTCCGAAATGTATCCGATAAAACACCGATGGACTAACAACTTTTCGCCGATCTTCCTGGTACCTATAGTTTAACTCGCACGGGATTGAGATTGACTAAAAATCAAAAACAAAACCCTCGCAGGGTCCATTTGTGTAACCAGAAGATCACGAGGTTAAGGAATTTCATGAATTTGGGGGTGTATACCCTATAAACAAATTGAGACCCTCCTCCTACTATTTTGAAGTCGGTTATCAAAACCGTAAGCAAGAATGTCATATCACACGCAATGACAGATGTACGTTACACTGTCTGTCCGTGTGTCACTTGATTGATGTATCAAACAACGCCCGATAAATGATTTACTCATCATCTGAATACTTAAAATCGTAACACTTTGTTTAACATAATAAATCTGTCAATGAAGCACTAATCGTTTTGTGAAGACACAGTTGATCTATATCTACACCATGACTACGTGAGTAGTTAGTCACTTCACATCAGAAAACCGTGAACGGTGTCCATGAACGGAATGTGAACCATGTCGGATAGCGTTATCTAGGGATAAATGTTTTTAAACGTTCGCGATTTGTACACATTACAAAAGTATAGATCGAGTCTACTCGCGTAAAAAACTTAGCACAAAATACCTTTTATCCCGACGTTTCGGCCGAATTGCACCGGCCGTGGTCACGGGTAGACTGAAGTGGCGGAGCAGTTGTCATCTTCGTGAAGCAAGGATATTTTCATCTACCTTCACTCGAAACGTCGGGATAAAAGATATTTTGTGCCTCTTAAAGTTTTTTACGCGAGTAGACCCTATCTATACTTTTATAATGTTATCTAGGGAGTAAAGATATTGTAGCAACTTTAATATAGAAATTCTGTCAAAAATCTTAGTTATTCCACAGAGATGGTTCTTTTATCTCACATTATAATTTTTGTATTATAACTTTCGTGAGACACATTTATGATTAGTTACGGTTCCATCCATAGACCAGGTACGGTTCCCTCCATTCATAAATAAGTGTGGAAAATTTAAAGATTTTCCAGACTTTTGTTCCGGTAATAACTAGGATTTTACTAGCTATTGTGTAGAATGGAAAATATCTGGGTTACAACAGTAACACTAAAAGATTAGGTATCTTTGAAATGTTTAAAAATATTTTTGTTGATTGAGCATAGAGGGAATAGTAAAGGACCTTACGACCTGTTTTACTCACGTGCATTTTTCGGGATTGCCCGAATAGTTTCGGACCCAAACGGAGCCCTTATTCATGAGCTGATCACGCGGCGAGGTCGCGAGTCGATTGTTCTGATCTCGCCGCGTGTTCAGCTCTTGAAACTAGTCAGGCAATCCCGAAAAATGCACGTGAGTAAACCGTAACTTATCATAAAATTAGTAAGGTCCTTTACTATTCCCTCTATGTTCAATCAACAACCACTACATAGTATAAAACAAAGTCGCTTCCCGCTGTCTGTCTGTCCCTATGTATGCTAAGATCTTTAAAACTACGCAACGGATTTTGATGCGGTTTTTTTTAATAGAAAGAGTGATTCAAGAGGAAGGTTTTAAGCTATAAAACGTACACGCGTGAAGCCGGGGCAGGTCGCTAGTATCTTTATACTTTCCAAGCCTATCTTTTAGTGCTACTGTTGCAACCCAGATATTTTCGCCATTCTACACAATAGCTAGTAAAATCCTAGTTATTTCCGGAACAAAAGTCTGGAAAATCTTTAATTTTTCCACACTTATGTATGAATGGAGGGAAAGCACTTACCTACATGCAAGGAAACCGCCTCATTGATCTCGTCTGTTGTAGTAGAAAGCGCTTCTACATCAGGGTAGAGATTTGATCCATTTCAAAGTGCATTGGATTTTTCTCTTAATAAAAATGAAAGTTCATGGTTAAATTTGTATTGTAAATAGTGCCTTTGAAAAACCTAGGTGTCATATGAACCTATGACAGTCGTTGCGGGTAGTTGAAAGATTAAAACTCTGCGTCTGGTCTAGGTTTGCGAGGTCTGATGGCAGTCGCTCCGTAAAATACTAAAAGCCAGCCCCAGTTACACTAGAAGCTAGCCCCAACATAGTTGGTATATGTATAGGCTAGACAGAACAGCCTAGTAACCTACAAAATTAAAAATTTAAAAAACCCCCAACGCAAATAACAAAACAGCTGATGACCCTGAAACGGCTGAACCGATTTTAATAAAACATGTCTAAGAACCACCGCTAGAAAACCAGCTTTTAAATAAAAAAACCGCACCTAAATCGATTCACCCGTTTAAGAGCTATAGAGCCACAGACAGACAGACACACAGACACACATAGCAGATAAAACTTATAACACTCCTCTTTTTGGGTCGGGGGTTAAAAAAGAGCAGCATACTCGTAGGTATCCCAGAAGACAACTAATAGATTAATTATATCGTATGAATGGGCATCAACTCGGATGCATATACTCTCAATAAAACCAACAATCCTTTTGCTAGTAGATTGTAACCTTTACCAAAAGAGGTAGACATCTTTATTCCATTTCAAATGACAAAAGTGGCCCACCGAGGCACGAATATCTTTTAAACCATTTCTTCAAATAGTTTCAGCTCAACTCTCAGACCAAATAAAAAACCGAGACAGAGCATTGTCAACAGTGACGTGGGGCCAGTTTCGTAAACATGTGTGCACTTAGTGAGGTGTAGTTTGGTTGTAGGTTGATTGAAAAATGTTATAAATGTGTGCGTGTGTTCGTGTCTGCACAGAGCGGAGGTGTAGTTTTGGCATGCTTCACTGTATTGTTCGCAGCGTTCTGTCTTGTTTTTTTTTTTTTGGTCTGTGTCTCAACCAGATTGACTAACAAACAAACACGCTGTTTATTTCTACACATTTCCTTGCTAAAATAGGTTTTATTTGTGTAACGTTATACATATTAAATAGAATATACGTCCATCAGTTAAATACATAAAAGAAAATTCCCACAAAAGAACACAAATAAATAAATAAATAATTAAACCGTTTACCTAGCACAATGGCGGACTAGATCCAGTTTATTTCCGTAACAAAAGTCGTCTGGACAATCTCGTAATGTTTTATTACCATCGGGACAGTCAGTGATTCGGTACTGTAAACTATTTTATTTTTAAACTTAACGTCGAGTTGTTTTACTGAGGTTTTAGCTGACGAAAATCTGAGAATGAATTTTAGGTCTCTCTCGTTTCAGCACGAGCTATACGAACATAGCTCATGCTGTGGTGAAAAGATTAGCTAGTCAGTCAGCAAGGTTGGTAGCGGGGCTGACTGCCCAGGGTGCGCCAGACGTACTGAAGTATCGTCACTCGTGGAGGCTCTTTTCATGCACCCCCTTTTTTGAGTTAGATAGTATTTTATAGAAAGAAGAAGGGGGAAATGATTGATCACTTACTGCGACACGACAGCTTTATAACCAACATCATAGAAGACAAATTACAAGCAAAGAGAAAGCCAGGTAGACCAAGAAGAAAGTACACAGACCAATTGAAGGAAAAGACAGAAGTGATAACATACAGAGAAACGAAGGAATTGGCTCTGGATAGAGAAAGATGGAGATTGATACACCGACAAGTGCCCAGCACTTAAATTTTGGATGGATGAGTATTTTAAAGATTAGATATGATTTACGCACGTGTATTTTTCGGGATTGCCTGAGTTGTTTTGGACCCAAACGGAACCCTTAATCATGCGCTGAAAACGCGGCGAGGTCGTGATTCGAAATCCAGAAAAATGCACGTGAGTAAACCGTAATAAATCATAAACATCTATGTATGTTTGGGATAACTATTCTATAAGTTCTCTGTAAACTACGTTGTACAATAAATAAATAAATATAAATGTGTATCATGAAAGATATAAAAAAATAAGATTTGTTTCGTCACGTTTCAAGACTAGAAATAATGTTGCCTTTCAAAACAATTTCTTTAAATCTTTACATGTATCTATTTTTAGAAATATTAGGTACTATGGTTACAACACCTACACAAGACATTTAAAAGTACAATGGCAATACATTAACATACACCTTTATAGAAATCTGAACTTATTCTTCAATTACTTTACTTTATTTTTAAGAAGGAACTGGCAGCTTTATATCCAAAAAAAAAAACCTTACATGTATGCCTACAATGTATATTGTAAGGTCAGATGAACAGGACAAAAAAATAAAAACAAAAAAACATTTTTTAAGATGAGAAATGCTGATTTTGGGTTGTGCAGTTTGTGCGTGGGTGCATGCGTGTGTGAGTGCGTGCATACGTGCGTGTGTGGTCTGCGAAAATACTACTATATCTATAAACAAAGCCATAACCCCATTCAAATATTTAAAAGAACCATCAAAGTAATTACTTTTCAATGTGGAAGCCGATATCGGTGACAGGCTAGTATCGATCAAATAATCTAAAAATAAAAACCTTTTTAAACACTACATCCGCAGTTTTTAATATTCTAGGATAAAAATGGTGCTACACAAGGTTAGTCGGAAAGGGGGTACTAATCCGAAGCCCAATTATAGTATCGCTGATGACTGTTTGAAAGCAAGTGTTAAAATTTCAAAATTCGATATCTTTTTTTCCAAATAAAATGATTTTTATTTTAGTTTTTTCAAAAATTCTTCATCCCTGCTTTAGTCACAAATTCAGAAAATGGTACTTTTAATTCATGACCCCAAATATGATCTAAAATGTAAACACAGCTGATCATAACTGGGATAGATAGATTTTAGAGTTTTTTTTTTTTGAGATTTTTGAACAACTGCTTCTCTTAAACTATTGACTTTTGGGAAAAGTTGTAGAACAAAAGTTATTCATTATTATGTGTACTTTAACACCCTTTCGGATTAGTACCCCCTTTCTGACTAACCTTGTATACCCTTTACCTAATACCTTACTTCTCTGCTAAAATCATCAAAATTTGGTGATGAAAGTTGTTGAAAGCCAATGATATTTTATACTTATGAAAACATAGTAAACAGATAAACTCGCATTTTTAATAATACTGTATTGACTCAGCAGTCATTGTGCCGATATTCGTTACAGCCAATAGCTTAATCGCCAAGAGCCTCGACCAACATCTGATGAGGCTCTTCTTAGGCAGCTAGATCAAGGGTTTGATTCAGAAAGCGGTATTTCTGGACACGGCGCGTATTGTTAGAAAGTTAGAGATAATTAATACAGAACTATAAAACTATTAGTTTGGATAGTGAGCACTGAGCAACCTGCAATGTCTTCTGTTTAAATGACCCCAGCCTTCGAAGGTTGGTCAGTAAGAGTTCCACATAACCCTCCGCTTTCTCCAGGTGGGTATCCATAAGGAGTTCGCCACATTATAAAGGTGAACGCACACTTATCCGAGCCGAACGCGTCGAACGAATCGAAGTCAAGGAGGCCTCGCACACAAAGCCACCTCCGCACCGAAAGAATCGACCGCGCCGAAGAAATCATTTCTATTTCCTTCACGCCTGTCGCACTGTTATTACTCTGTTGTCAGTGCTTTATTAATGGAAGATGAATGAGCGAGCGCATCGATCGAGTCGACCGCATAAGCTGCGCCGAATCTGATGACGTCATCCGAATTCGTCTAGGATTTTTGGGTTTCTTCCAGATTCGGACGATTCGACGCGGGCAAGTGTGCGAGGTTCCATAAGATTTCATACACTGAATTCTAAAGTTCGTTTCGTTCGGCTCGGATAAGTGTGCGTTCACCTTTATAAAGGGCTTCCTACATCCTCCTTTCTCTTCAAACTTAAAACGTATAAAGCTACCCCAGAATCACAAATGAGTTTTACATTAACCTAATTAAAAACAAAATCAGCGATTAATTTTTCACAGGGCCCATCAAATGTCAGGCTGTAGTCATCACTGGGGTTATAATACATCCAGACGCAAATCCCCTCGGCCCTCAATTATGTAAAGCCCAGGGCGGGGGAGCTCCTGAATCTTTTATCAAGGGCCTAAGCGAACGATTAAATGGAAGATGGTGAAAACCGATGGCCTTTTTAGTGTTTATTTAATAAATAACGAACAAAAAATGTAGGTACTTAATTCGTTTTTTATTCGCGCCATTTGGACATGTTCTATTTTTAAATGGTTTATGAAATAAGTGGCCAGCAATATTAACAAGTAGCTTTTGCCCGCAGCTTCGCTTGCGTGAAATTTTGAACCCGTTAAGTGACGATTTTCCATACAAACTTTCATCCCCTATTTAACTACTTTAGGGGTTGAATTTCGAAAAATCCTTCCTTATTCCTTGTCTACATTATAAAGGGAACCTCTATGTAAAATTTCAGCTTTCTACGAGTAGGTCCAATGGTTTGGGTTGGGCGTTGATGAGTCAGTCAGTCAGTCAGCCAGAACTTTTCTTTAATAATAATAAACCCCCTCTGGGGAAGGCGTTACCTCACCATGAGATTAACGTAAAACCGGAGGGAACATTAGACTAGCTTTCTACAACCCCATCATATAATAAAAAATGTGTCATGAGGTCTAATGAAAAGCTTACAATCCGCAGGGCAGCTTGTGGCGAGCTGTTGGTGAGTGGCGACACTGCGTACCTTATTGCCTCAGAGAGTCGGTCAGGGCCTCGTCTTCAGTTTGCCTTTATTGGCTGGCTGGAGTGGAATCCCAAGAGTGCCCGCAGGATTCTCAACTCTGTCTTGCCTTTATCGGCCGGCCAGAGGGGGGCCGCCAGAGCTATATGCTCGGGGGTGGAAGTGTCTAATGGCGTAATAGCGGGGAAACCCACTCCGGGTCTTTTAGACCCGCGACGGCGAAACCGGGGCCACACCTCTCTACACCCCTAGCCGCTCACACGTCTGTTGCCCCCTTCGCCTATGTACTGGCGGCTTTTCAGGGGGCCCAGCTAGTGAGCTGGCGAGTCACCGTCTGCCAACAAAATTCAACCTCAAACTTGAAAGGCAGACGCCGTTTTCTTCCGGCAATAGAAGTTAAACAGTCCATTAAACACCCCCTCCCATAGACCAATTTTATTTTTAGCATATTTTACAATAGTTTTGCACCCACCGGGGACGGTCCATGACTGTGCTCCAATAGTGCAGCCGTGGATGGTCCCCGGTTGGTGCCCCATCCCATTTTAGATTAAAGTTCTCAAAGGGGCCTCTGCGCGTTGGACCTGTGTCCCCGTGTATGTCTTCCAAAGGACCGGACATCTTCCGCACGGAAGATGAGCCGTGATCTCAAAGAAATAATAATAAAATCATTTATTTGCCTGAAATATGGTGGGTACACGAGATCTTAAATTAAGTTATAGCACAGGACATATTTCACCCTCATTACGGGCATGCAAAATTGTAGTTAATTTACAACAATTATTTGAGTGACATTACAATTATTAGAACCATTTGAATTATAATTATTACAATCATTAAAATTAAAATTATTTGAATTACAGTGATTACAGTTACTTAAATTATTTAAATATTATTATAGACTAGGTCACAGGAAATAAAAGGAAAATCTTAGTGGGCACCAAATCGACATGTGCTTTATATTTATAGTATAGATACCAAGTCAGCAAGTTCGATGATAAAAAAAACGGGCTGGCCAGCACGATGGCCAGGCTTGAAGCTACCGTAAATATTTTTCGAGAAACTTCGAGGCGTATGTCAGACCTTAGGGACGTGAGTCAGATTCGGTCAACTAAATTGTTAGAGTAACATTCAGGGTAAGTTTAAATGTAAAAAAGTTAACTCCGACAAAACTTTGAATTGGTCTGTCGGTGTATCAAAACAATGGATTTTATGATGCAACAAGATCGTCTGTTGTTATTAATTTCGAGGGAGTTAGGTAGGATAGGTAGGATATCTCCAGTTCTAAGCAATGAAGAGATTCAGGATTTTTTTCTTGAATGATAGGTCAAAATAATGTGAGTTAAGGGATCAACTCTTAAATCCTTGGGAAACAAAAAGGCAGAATTAATAAAAAAACAAAAAAACTAATTGGATGCTCCAAAAATTTGTGAGACGCTGTTTAAAAAAGTTACAGTCGAATAACTGTATCCCTCAGTTCAGACGCCCGAAGTGTCATAGCATGAATCTCAGAATATACCGTATATGCGAGTAACACTTTTAGTTACTAATTTGTTAGATATTTGTAAAAGCTTTTAACAAATTCCCAGCTCACTAGAACGCTACATCACAAAACTATGGCGGTTTAACGGGATCCCTCAAATCATTACATGTCTTAACTGAGGAATCTATGAAACATGGCCTTAGAAAAGAAAAAATCTTGATACGTCGTTTGTAGCTTGTAATTGGCTCAAACTCCAAAATAAAAATAAATCACTCTGGTCTCTAAAATTTCAAACCTTAATATTTCCAAAACTGTTTGGTTTAAATCAAGACCAATATAAAAATAGGCTTATTGAGACACCTTATTTTTTAAATAAAAATACCTTAGAATAAGTACTAAAGCATAGAAGCCGTCTCGGTACTTGAAAAACGTACAGGGGCATCTGTCAAATAAGGGCATTTTCGAGATTTTGAGCTAATTCTAACGCTACCAAATTAAATAGCCCGCCAATAGTACCGTGCCTGTCAAACGACAACGACATTTTAAATTTTGTCGTATAATACTTGTGACAGTGGCGGGGTGATTTGAAAAAATATTTTAGTCAAGAATTTATATTTAATTAATTGTGTTTTGTGTAAGTGCATATTGTTCTTATAAATAAGAGTGTGCGCTATGTCCTGAATAGTAAAAAAATGTAAATCTCGCAAGGGACATACAAAAAATCAAAGTGAAAATATCGGCTTCCACAAGTACGTTGTATTTTTATGTTTATTCATAGATTTTCCTTTAAATATATTTCATTATACATTAAATAAGTAAAAGTAAGACATTACCTTTTAGAAGAAGTAAAATAAATAAGTTTAAACTATCTAAATCTTATCTATTTATCAATATGAATATTCGCCAAAGAAATTATTAAAGGGGTGCGAAAATTTTATCGATAAATCTATCGACAACGTGATTTTTGTGTTAGGTTTAATTAATTAGGTATTTATACTTTTTTTTTTCATTTAGGTTTCCCTGTGACGAATATTTTCGAAATAAATGGATTGCCGTGGTAGCTCACGAAATTGGTTGAGTTCCAAGAAAGCACTATATCTTCTTTTACTCGTTCTGGCAAATGGCGGAGACTGAAAGAGAACTCTATACCAACATTATACCTTCAATCTAAATTTATAAGCCTAAATTCTTATTGAATTGCATGTCTACAGGAAGTAAAAGAATTCGAGTAATTTCTTTAAAAAAATTGGTACAGATTAACCCCGCACTGGATTTAGCTTGATTGAAAATAAAAAAATAAAAATCTTTTTTTCTTGCAACATTACGTAAGACATCTTCTTTCGGCCATTCATATAATAGACTATTTCAGATAATATTTCATTGTCTTGTTTATCTTAATACAGTCGTAATCTTCAAGCCTGATAGATAAAATAATTAGGAGAACAAAAAACAAAATTAACGTATTCAATGAACGATGATTAACTTACTTCTCAATCAGTTTGCATTTGGTGCCACTAACTTTTACACCTCTTTACCTATCTTTATAAATCTTGTATTTTTAGGGATGCGGTTTTTTTTAATAGATAGAGTGATTCAAGAGGAAGGTTTTAAGCTATAAAACGTACACGGGGCGGGTCGCTAGTTATATATAAAACAATCATTATTTTGTTTAAAATTTCCCGCGCCTCGAAATTAACAACTTACCTGAGATCACGTGGCGCCGTTCTAGTGACAGGAAAAAACGTGCATGTCCAAGTACATTACAAGGAACACTCAATAATAATGTATTTAACTTTTGTGAAGCTTTTAGTAATTGCAAATTAAATAATAGACATTTATACATATACGATGACTTTATTTATTGATAGCGATAATCACAGGACCAGTCGAGGTGACGATGCTCGGGAGAGGTCTATGTCTAGCAGTGGGCATCTTTCGGCTGAAGACTGATGATATTATAACTTTAATTTTGTCATTATAACTTTCTAAGAAGTAAGTATTTATATGTACTATGGCAATATACGGCATGGCTGTTATTTGGATAACACAATGATAGTCACCTTCTTTCGGCCATACAATACTATTTCAGATATTTCGTAATATATACATTTTATACGATGACTCTATTTTATCGATAGCTATAGTCTGATAGTGTGAATACCCTCATCCCTAGTCTCCCTACAAAAGGTTACAAAATTATTTTTTACGGCCTGTCAAAAGTTTATCTTTCCCGCTCTGACAACAGCGAGTCCGCCATATGAGTAAATAGCATGGCTATATTTTGATTCGTTTATGCTAAGTAGCGCTACTTCTATGCTTTAGTTCTTATTCTAAGAAAAATACAGAACACAATTAATAGTACATAAAAAATCCACCAAGGAGGTCAACAATATACGTTGATTTTGAAGATCATCCCAATTAAACTACATGGTGAATTTGTAAAAAAGAAATTATGACCCAAACGTTACCGGTTGAAATATAATTGAAAGTTGAAATTTATTTAAGCGCCAGAACTGAGGAATCGATATTCACATTTAGCCATTCAGCCCGACTTCATGGTTACACGTATACTAACTATGATTACAATTTAAAATAGTTATCTTACTGAAAAATGCAGCAATCTGGCCGCCTGGCCATTTTAGCCTGGCTCAAATAAAATTGTTCTAGACTATTTGGCCCACTTTTAAAACGGTTCAGTGACAACAGAATTCTTTATTACAAAAAATAAAAATACCTACTTTATGAGCTTCAGTAATAATATAAATTTATATCGTCATAATACACAGATGTTGTGCCAAAAGTGATGTCAGGTTTGCGTCATGCGGTATCGTCATCCACGTTCGTAAAAT
Source organism: Amphipyra tragopoginis (assembly GCA_905220435.1). Lineage (NCBI taxonomy): Eukaryota > Metazoa > Arthropoda > Insecta > Lepidoptera > Noctuidae > Amphipyra > Amphipyra tragopoginis. The sequence goes on from HG992017.1 coordinate 6,757,751, forward strand.
GATGGTGATTATCACGACTAGGGTGGTGACGTAGTGGTTATTTTCTGCCCTATCTTTTAATAGTGGTGCGTGATATCAGTCATCTTTCGTCAGGTGTTTTGGTCAGGTGTTTGGGTATTAAAAGATTGTTACTTTGTGTCTTGTTGTACTTAAGAATAGATTACAAGTATGTTCCATTTACATCGCAGGTAGAAACATTATGTTTAAAAGTCTCAAAACTCAGTCAAAAAGTGAAACAAAAAAAAATAGTTTTCGAGTTTCAAAGTTATCATGAATAAAATTTTACCCCTAAAATCTAATATCGTGAACGTATTTGTGAAGTAAGAGTATTATTCGGCATCGTACTGCGTACCCATATACGTAAATATTTAATGGATTTGAGATTAATATTTTTCCCCAGGGAGTGTTGTCAACTTATGAAAATTTGCCATATTCAGTGTTAAACACATGGAATATAAAAATAAAAAATCAATATTTTTTGGTTTTATGACTTACATTTTTATAACATTTTTTTCTAGTACGTATGTTGAACTAGGAATACGCCTTTATTGGATCGGACAGGGTTTTTGTTACAAATTGTACCCATAGAAAACTTTTTATTTTTGATTGATCCGTTTTTGTGCGTACATAATTACATTTTAATAAGAATTAAGTTAATTATAACCATATCGGACAAAGACACCGCTTATTTTTTAAAGAAATCTCTTCCAGCAGACCTGCAAGAGGAGAATTACGTTTTTTTTTCTAAGTAGTTTTAAACTGCCCTATCATTAATGTACCCAGCTTGACGGACACCCTGTAATTATGTAGATGGATAACTTACTCTTTATTTGTTTATTGGCGATCGAAGCAGTTAGGGCACAGTGGCGATTTGCGAGCAAGTTGAAAGCGAGGCTAGAGCGCAGCAGGCTCGCCGCGAGTTTGCAGCGAGCGCGCCCTGAGGGCTTTATCATAGTGGCGATTCGCGAGCGAATTCAAAGCGAGGTGAAAGCGCAGCGCGCTCGCCGCGAGTTGGCAGCGAGCGCGCCCTGAGGGCTTTATCATAGTGGCGATTCGCGAGCGAATTCAAAGCGAGGTGAAAGCGCCGCGCGCTCGCCGCGAGTTGGCAGCGAGCGCGCCCTGAGGGCTTTATCATAGTGGCGATTCGCGAGCGAATTCAAAGCGAGGTGAAAGCGCAGCGCGCTCGCCGCGAGTTGGCAGCGAGCGCGCCCTGAGGGCTTTATCATAGTGGCGATTCGCGAGCGAATTCAAAGCGAGGTGAAAGCGCAGCGCGCTCGCCGCGAGTTGGCAGCGAGCGCGCCCTGAGGGCTTTATCATAGTGGCGATTCGCGAGCGAATTCAAAGCGAGGTGAAAGCGCAGCGCGCTCGCCGCGAGTTGGCAGCGAGCGCGCCCTGAGGGCTTTATCATAGTGGCGATTCGCGAGCGAATTCAAAGCGAGGTGAAAGCGCAGCGGGCTCGCCGCGAGTTCGCAGTGAGAGCGCATTTGGGTCCTCGTGAGTTAGCGGCTCGCTCTCGACTCGCTTGCAAATTGTCACTGTGGCCAATAGAAATCATATTACAACTTTCGTAGCTAAGTATTAATAGATTAAATTTTCTTGATATTGAGTGACAGTTTTACTGAAGGCTTCTAGAAAAGTGGGCGGTATTTTCTAGATCAGCGTGCTCCAGATGAGTTCACATCTTCACGTAACCTCAGGTTACAATCAGGTCAAATGCAAGCTTTTTCAGCAAAAAAAAGTCTTGACATGGTGGTCTGTTTTTTGTTTCAATTCCAACAGTTATTGGTTAATGTTACGACTCGTAAATTTTAATTCATGTAATTAGACATTATTTACTTAAAAAAAGAACGTATCACCGTATTACGAACTCTCATAAGTCATAAACTTACATCATTACACTCTGTTCAACGTCGCATAAGTCCTGACAAAGCGGTCATTTCATAAATTGTAGCCGTAAGGAGACTGCTATCGAAAAAACGTAAACGACATCATCAAAAACCGTAAAATAGCTGTACAACGTGTTACAAAAAAACCCCTAAAGCCGAAAGGGGGTCAAAAGGTCCCTTGGCTTGTAAAGAGTCTATTGGCAATATTTGAAAACCGTAAGTAGTATGAACAAAAAAAAAAAATCGATAAAACACAAAATAATCATCACTGAAACGCAACCCTAAAAACGTAAAACTAAAGAGTAGACTACCCAGAAAGTTATTTACATTCTTACCTAATTTTCTCTGAGAGGTAAATGACAACAACCATAAAAGACTACTTGATTAATAATTTCTTTTTCATGGGGAATTATCATGTTTTTTTTAAATATTCGTATATATGGTAACGTTTCACCTTACGTTGAAAAGCGTAAAGAGTAAAACCACAACACAAAAAAAAACTTACCATTGCAAATAAAAATAAATAAAAAAACATCGGCTATTCTACCATTTCGAAAGGTAAACCGGAACATGACGAGTTCAGGTGTCGCCGGCCACTTCCGGTGGTCATGTTGGCCTGTATTACGTCACAGTGACAACTGACATGCACGTGGTTGTAAGCCTTTAATACAGCGGATATGGCCGTAATACTGCAGGCATTTTAATAATGGAATTAGCATTTATGATAATATTTTGAACGAATTTTGGGGATGATTATGTTTAGGCGTTTGTATTTGAAGGTATACACCGTGGGCCCGAAGTACCCGAAAGATTTTAACCATCGATTCCGATACCTAATTGGAGAAGAAAAGCCAAGGTATAGTTTGTTGAACAAAGCTTAATTTCCGAAATATTCATTATTTACGGAAATTCACAAATCGAAAATATCTATTGGTAACAAGTCCTATGAACGCGGCGTTGCGACTTTTGTCATACCATACCCCTCCTGCCGTATCTCTTATTTGTCGGGAAGGGTTGTGAAGTGAGAAGTTTCTTATCCACTCACACGATAATTTATAAATGTTACCAGTTCAACCTAAGGTATTGTTAACAAGGAAGTACTAAAGTTAATTGATTTATTACGTGCAGAAAAACAAAAAAAAATATGTCTGCATTGGACTTTAGTTGATATAACATTTGACTCATATTACCATCAGAAAGGCGTGATTAAAATCTTTCGGGTACCTCGAGCCCACGGTGTACAATCTTTATGTAAATAGAAAAATATTAAAGGGTTTTATTATTATACATTAGTGTCTCCACGTGTAAACTAAAAAACTAGGTTTTGTAGGCGTTAACTTTTTTTATTGTAATTTAGATCTACCTATCATGTTAAAAGAAAAACAGTAAATCAGTACTGTTTTTCTTTTAACATGATATTTTGCCTGTTATTAACTATCAAGTTAATAACAGGCAATGACGCTGAAATACAATTTACCTAGGGCTGATTTTTCAATCGTCAGATAACTTTTATCTGGGGAATAAGTTTGAGGTTTTGACACCTTCTCTATAGAAAATATGTCAAACCGTCATATTTATTCCTTGGATAAAATTTATCTGACGATTGAAAAATCGGCCCCTAAAAAAAAATACTGTCACTTAAAATAAGGAAGAATTTACGGAAAATCTGATATTATCACAAAAATTTTCTCGGTAATTGAAAACCAAGGAATAAAAATCGTATTTTTTTTCATAATTTTTCCCGTCGATTAAATTATTTCTCATTCTCTGTTTACCATTTCTGTACACTGTATAGCTAGGTAGCACATACACACTGCGTTATGAGTTCCGCAAAGTATATTTCACCTTTTCCAAAAGCGCTGCTTGCAGAAAGCAGCCTCTATGCACGAACAATTAAAGCATGTTTTTGAAACGTGCAAATGTAATTGTTCAGCCACTTGCAACCTTTTCAAACCAAACTAAACCTTGGTACACACTTACTTACCTCAGACATCTACTGAGTGTCAAATAGAGAGGAGCCAACGCCCGCGGATATCCGCAGGCTGTTAGACCTAAATCAACCCACTTTACACATTTAGGTACACCGTACCGTGAAAATATGATTCTATCTGAATTAATTAAGGACTTGTTGTAGTTATGAATGGAATTAATGTAAAATTGTTACTATATAAAACAAAGTTCTTGAAAGAATGAACGAACTCATTCAACGACTGTTTCGAACTTGTATTTCAAGTTCGTTTTGAGGAATTACAAGTAGCTAACTTGTTACTGTTTATTCAATTTGCTAATTAATATTATCATAAATTTTAACTTAATTACTTAACATACCGAATACGATCTAATTTGTATGTCGACGGAGAATATATTTCTTAAGACATTTGAGTACTGTTAAGACATTCCTCGTCTTTTTATATACTTTCCTTATTAAATTTATCGTTATACACGTAAGTCGCTTTCGTCGTTGCTGTCATTTTAAAGTATCTATTGAAGTAACAACCCGTTAAGTAAAATAGCAGAATTTACAGTAGACAGTTTCGCCACTACTCACAACACACAACAACTTTTACTATAGGAACAAATCTGAAATCGCGAAAAAAAACAGCTGTTCCCTACATTTATGTTCGCTTAGCTCGTCAAAATGTAGGGAACAGCTGTTTTTTTTTCGCGATTTCCGGTTTGGTCCCATAGTAAAAGTTGTTCATAATGATGAGTACAGTGACCCCTTAAGAGGTTGTTGGTGTTTTTCAATTAACCCTGTATAGAATAATTGAACTATTCAATGTTTTTAGGCGATACTTTACAGACTCGAGTTTTGATGATTTTTTGCATACATTTACACTGAGCAGTATCATCATCTGCCTAGCCTTTTCCCAACTATGTTGGGGTCGGCTTCCAGTCGAACCGGATGCAGCTGAATATCAGTATTTTACATGGAGCGACTGCCTATCAGACCTCCACAACCCAGTAACTGGGTAATACGATACTCTTGGTAAGACTGGTTGTCAGACTTTCTGGCTTCTGACTAACAGTAACGACTGTCAAAGATCTACAAATGACAGCCGGGACCAACGGCTTTACGTGCTTTCCGAGGCACGGAGGAAACTCGCTATGGTAAATGGTCACCCATCCACAGACCAACCTCGGCAAGCGTGGCTTAACCCGGAAGATCGGTCTATGCGGCTGTAATTATTTAGCCACGAGCTCCTCACTGAGCAGTAGGTATATGGTATAGCAAATAAAAAAAGTGATAACCTAGCGATTGAACGCTTGCCTTCAACGCAGAGGGTCTCAGTTCGATCACGGCCTGCACCTTTGACTTTTCGAATCGGAATTTGATCATCACTTGCGTTAATGGTGAAGAAAAACATCGTGAAGCAACCTGCACACCTGAAAAGGCTCCAAGAAGTTCTAGATAGAGTATGTAATCCGCCAACCAGGCCAGCGGTGGACTAGAGCTAAAACCCGTCTCATTCTGAGAAGAGGCCTGTGTCCATTTGAGGGACATGTTTATGACTCTGTTAGTGCATATATCCGCACTTACATATAAATATACGCAAACAGCACTGCACATTCATCGGCAGCGTGTTTCGCTGACCACACACTGTCACTCATGCGATATGCGGACACGCTAACTACTTAAATAACATTAGCACTGCTTGTTTCCATTCTACATTAGATTGGTTTTCCGATAAAATTATATTGCATTTATCGAAAGATCTTGATACTTGCAAAGTTTATAAGGGTTTAGGCAGGGGCGGATTTGATACGTCGGCTGTCCTAGGCCTATGAAATATTGCCGCCCCCTGCTCGCTGTAAATCATGAAAAATTAAATGAACTATAGGAATTAAATTAAAATAAAAAACAACGAAAGTCAGTAAATGATAAAACTATCTCAATCAGTGTTTCAAATACTGATGCTTACCATTTCTATTTGTAAGTAACAATGAATCGTTATTCATAAATTGTCTTTTGTCTGGTTTGCGAGATGCTATGGACACATTTTTGAGTTTTTACACTCGAGTTTTTACATTTGAGTTGAGTTTATTGAGTTTGTGTTGGCGGATAGGTTCAGAGAAGGAGCGAATACTAAAAAAAACACCTTTTGCCGCCCTAGGCCCGGGCCTCCCTGACCTATAGGAAAATCCGCCCCTGGGTTTAGCTTTAGATGGCAATAGAACCGTTAGATGGAGGATGGTCGGGCGTTAGATGGAGCGATCCCGTCAAGAGTGCGGTTGGCAGCAACGTACAACTAGACATGCACTCTACTTCAGATAAAACTAAACGGAGACGAATTTGTGGTCGCGATCCTAAAAATTGAGGGACCGAGGAAGCAGAAGAAGGTTTACATGTGTTTGTGTAAGTTGTGGCTTTAACTCATTGAAAACCAGTTTCAGAGACACAATAGATAAACAATAGATGCCGCCGCTGATCGCTGGGAAAGACCATTAGTTCGTTCCCAGTTGTCTCCAGTGGTGGCAGATCGCCTGTCCCATTTAAAAACCTAGTAAGGTCAGATGGCATGTCACTGATGCCATGGAAGATGGGTAGGCCTCTCGTATGGGACGCAACGTGCGTCGATACCCTTGCGCCATCCCATCTTCCTAGCTCGGCAGGCTGTGCTGGCGCTGCTGCTGCAGCTGCGGAGGCCCTCAAGCGGCGAAAATATAATAACTTTATTAGTAATTATATTTTCGAGCCGTTTGGGGTCGAAACACTGGGGACGTGGGGTTCGAGTGCCCAACTCTTGTAAAAAGATATTTCAAGGCGGCTGGTCGACACGACCCGTGACCCGAAGGCTGGCCTCTACTTTGGTCAAAGGATAAGCATTGCCATACAACGTGGCAATGCTGCCAGCCTTCTGGGCTCGTTACCAGTCGACAGCGATGCGGAGGAGTATTTTGATGCCCTATTTTAGTTTATAGTTTTATTAGGATATTTTTTTCTTTATTTGTATATACTTTTATTTGTACTTATGTAAATATTATTTGCGTAAATAACAAAAAAAAAAAAAAAAGTAATTAAATAGTAAGGTCTTAAAACGAAATTTTACAGGAGAGCGCAAAAACGTTATATCGGTCAGGCTTTGAAAAGTATTTATGTTAGGTAAAACTATGTGGTTAAAGTGACTTACTAGGTTTTAAAATGATCAGAGGCAGTGAATGGCACTTACTAGGTATCGATGCTTAAATATCGGGTGTAAAAAGACCCTTAACGATAACGAAAACCACATATTCTACCCATCATTGGGATCATTTTTTTCTACCAGACCATACCTGGGAAATCATTGGTTTTGGAGATATTGAAGGTCAAAGTACACATATTTTTTTTTAGTTTTTTCCAAAAACGTATTCTAAGTGATAATACTAAACTTTCTTCCATACAAACATTATCAAAATTTTCAATTTTTCCTAACAAATTACGCATTTGAAGTTACAAAAACGCAATGAATATCAAACGCACACGACCGAGTTGGCTCGGCTGTGGCCGCTGCACGCATGCAAACGCGCGGCATCACCACAACCATAATTTGCGCGCTACAAAAAAAAGCATTTTTTTTTCATGCCAAAAAATAAAAGTCGTTTCCCAGCAATTATTTTCGGTCAATGTGATTTAGTTTGATGTACAGAGTGCGTAGATTTCGGCTATGTGATGGGTCTTTTTACACCCTGTATCTATATCTGCTTATTATGTGAGTTTTCAACGCTGGTGTTTTTGTATTTGGTAGAGACTTTCTAGGTTAGCAAGATTATGCAATAAAACGATGTCTGTAAAGTGTCCCTTACTAGGTTTTGAGATGAGACAACCGAGATGGGAAAAAACAGTTAATTTGCACCCTTTATTAAGCGAAGCTAATGGTAAATATAAAGCGATGTGTTATCAAATATTAACCACGAACATCATTAAAAATTGATAACACACACGTATTTTAATATCAATAGGTATCAAAATACTGCGTGGTGCTGAAATAAATGTTTAATTACTTACAGTTTTTATTCGATCAGCGTAATAGTTATCAAATAGCTTTAAACCCCTTACCAAAAACATCGACTTCTAAAGTCAACATAACTTCATATTGTATCCGAAAACACGTGCAAATATCCGCATATCGGTCACGTCCCTATAGACACGGCTCATTTCGCGGCACTGACCACAACCTTTAATTTAAAACTATACCATTTTGTCATAAACCTTTTAATACAACTGACCTAATTAAATTGAGTCGCACATGTCGTGTGTCAGTGGACACGCGCGCCCGCAATGAATACACGTCGCGCCCCCAGGAAGGCGGCAATTGCCGGATTAACGCGTTCCCATTTCCTATTCGTACACGATATTGTAGTCACTTATAGTTCTTTACGTTCTATGAATTAACGTAGTAGTAAGCATTATTATGGTGGTGCATTTGGTTAATTAAATGTTTGTTTTTGCTTGGCCTATAATTATGTTATTACGTGATGTAATTGCATGTTTAACTAGATTTTGCGCACGACTTCGTCCGCCCGGATTTCGTATATTTTTGTTTGATTAAAATTAAAATATACCAAGTTTTAAGCCGATAGACATAGATTTTCCTATACCAACTTCAACAACCCGTAACAAAGGTCAGGAAGTCTTTTTTCAAAAATCTTAACAAAAAATATAGGGTTTTAATTATTTATACAAAGTTTCAAGTTGATACACGCAGTGAATACGATTCTCCATGCAATCGTTTTTACACCCTCTGCAAGTTGAATTCTTAAAAAACCTTCCTTATTAACTGCTAGTTTGTACCTATAATTAAATATGAAAGGTTTTCAACGATCTGTTTTTTTGTTTGGAGTCGATATTTCTTAAAATATAGGCGGATTTTCGTGCGTACTTTACAGTACATTTCGTAACCTAACCTATTCGTTGAGAATAAATTTAATAGACATTTTCTATTCTATTTTTCTTAATGGCAATTAGTACCGATGTCGACAATTCTGCCAACGTCGAAAGTGACATGAAAAAAAAAGAGAGAAAAAAAAACTTTGAGTGATAATGTAGTTGAACTCAACGTAGACTTGTTGGGTTAGTACAGAACTGAAAAACAAACAAAAAATATAAATATTATAATTCTTATGACAATAAAAATATACTTACTACATTCACCTAGACAGAAAATATTTGTAGTAAAAACTCGTAATCTAATATTATTGTGACGGATGAAAATCATCATCGCCACAAATAGATCCGGGGACAATGAGGAATAAGTTAGAAGAGAAGGGAAATTAATAGGAAGACGGCTATTATAGACATTTTATTTGATATTAGAAATTGTTTTACAAAACAATAGCATTGCTGTAGAATACAATGTATTTTGGTAGTAGGTAGTTAAACCTGTTATCCTATAATTATTATGCAGATTTATACTAACAGAACACCAAGTAAGTTTGCTGTAGACAGCTAAACTCCTATGTAATCGGCTACGACCCCCTTGTTTCGTAACGTAATATCATCCATATACATAACATAACATACTCAGTGCATTACTGGCCCACTGCTGGACATGGGTAGGGTTACCATAATTATCTCAGGATTTGCCCTGAGATCTCAGGTTTTTTAGGCTCTTCTCAGGATTGCGGCCGGATTTTGGAAATCTCAGGATTTTGTAGATTTTTTATCTTTTTTATTAAAAGTTTCCAAAAACGCACTGAATCGTGCCGCGCGACGTTGGTTCTGGGCGGTGCGGTGCGTGGGAAGGATGGGTGGATGATATCCAGTGCACAAAACCAATAATAATTTGACTTTTTTTCCCACAAAGTAGTAAGTTACGTTTGCGAGAAAATTCGCAAATTGCGACAAAATCTCAGGATCATTCTTTGGAAATCAGGCTTTTTCTCCGGAATTTTGAATTTTCCATCTAGTAATCTTAGGCATGAGTCTCTTCTCAGAATGGGAAAAATTTTGGCCTTAGTCCGCTACGCTGGCCTGGGGCGGTTTGGCGAACTACACGCACATCGAGAGTTTTTTTAAGCCCTCTCAGTTATGAAGGTTTTCTCACGATGTTTTCCTTCATCAATAACGCAAGTCTAATTTCAAAGTTTCTTATTTCGAAAAGGCACAGAACATGCACTCAGGAAACGTCTCGACAATTTAGATGCACGGTTCCAAACAGTTATTCCTATAGAGAAAAGCTGCGGCAAGGTACTCCATGGACACTCTTTTAAAATAGTTTCAAGTACTCGTACAATCGGCTATAGTAACAATGTAGTGCTTAAATTAAATGAGAATAAAACAGTAAAAAATATGTATACTAATAATAATCTATATTTTGATAGGGATAATGACTCAGCAGTAATTGTTCCGATAGTCGTTACAGCCAATGACTTAATAGCCAAGAGCCTCGACCAACATCTGATGAGGCTTTCGTTAGGCAGCTGGATCAAGGGTTTGATTCAGAAAGCGGTACTTCTGGACACGGCGCGTATTTTCAGGAAGTTCCTCTCTCTGGAGCTCTGACCGCGCCGCTTGGACCCTGTTCCCGATGCCAGTGGGCTACTATTTTTATATTTTTAAATGTATATTGTTTTTTTTATGATATGTATTTAAAAATAAGTACTTACAATGAATAAAAGATGTATCATTGAGTAAGTGCTACTGAAATTCTGATTTCATATAATTATAATCATCATAATAGTAATTACAGTAATTTTCCTACATTTTGTCAATCAAATAACAACAGAATGAGGCTTTTCCAATCGTAAAGTGTAGTGTGACCGCGGCACCCCGGCGCCAGTTGTAACGATCCCAGTTAATGATGCCGACTGTACATCGGTTGACATCGTTAAAGTTAAGCGAGATTGGCAAGGACATGCCGTCTGCCAACTGTGGTGAGCAAGACCTCCCTGCCAATTCTGTAAATGCATCTTTTTCTAGATTATTATCAAAGTCTACATTACTATAGTAATGAGGAGGAGCTCGTGGCTAAATAATTACAGCCGCATAGACCGATCTTCCGGGTTAAGCCACGCTTGCCGAGGTTGGTCTGTGGATGGGTGACCATTTACCATAGCGAGTTTCCTCCGTGCCTCGGAAAGCACGTAAAGCCGTTGGTCCCGGCTGTCATTTGTAGATCTTTGACAGTCGTTACTGTTGGTCAGAAGCCAGAAAGTCTGACAACCAGTCTTACCAAGAGTATCGTATTACCCAGTTACTGGGTTGTGGAGGTCTGATAGGCAGTCGCTCCATGTAAAATACTGATGTTCAGCTGCATCCGGTTCGACTGGAAGCCAACCCCAACATAGTTGGGAAAAGGCTAGGCAGATGATGACATTACTATAGTAACTAGAGAGCGGAATCTAATGGCAAAAAAGTCCGGAAACTCAACGTCAAGCGGGTACTGGGCGAGAGGCCAGGTAATAATAGTTCTGACAAAATTTAAAAAAAAACCATGTCTCTTAGTTACGTGATAATCGGCATATTTTTAAAAACGTTGAAAATCGGCACCCTTGACCACGTCTTTAGGTACTGTCATTACAAATTTCCGAATTTTGCAGTTTTTTTTTTTATGGGCAACAAACAATTTGTCATTTTTTAATAAACAATAAAAAGAAGAAAAAAACGTTTTTTTTATGTATCATTTTTATTCTTTATTCAAGAAAATAGTAAAAAAATATATTCTGCCAGGTTTAAAAATATAAGAAATAAGACATCGCGACGTATTCCAAAAAAGTTGGTGGGAAAATAGTTCCCTGTGCCCGAATAAGGGTAACTTACTTCCCCACAGCTGTTAAAAAGTATCGATAGCTTGAATACTCGATAAAAAACAATAACCTATCTCTATTACATTTCAATTGTTTTGCCTTTAAATTCCGCTCCCTGATAATAACATAAAATCGAACCGTCAAATGAATCACAATCAATTTATCCATCGCACACCCATCAATATTCAATCCTCGCTGCAGTTTGCATCAATCGGCGTCCCGTTGAGATGCATTTACGACTAAAAGCAACTCTGTGTAAGTTGTAGTGCACCCTGTATGTGTTATAAATAGGCTACATTATAACATATACAGTTATACAGGCTGTAGGTGTGGAATTAGGGTTGTCAGGAACGGAATTTTCTTAGTATTAACATAATTAGTTTTGTTGTTTGTCAGAAATGGAATTCTTGTACGTCACTCGTTGCTTTTCTGCATTTCCGGAATTTACCACTTTCGCATTTATTTTATCACTAGCTTATGCCCGCGACTTCGTTCGCGATAATTTAGAATTTGTCAATCAACTCTTAACACACTACTAAAGTTTCTTTAATAATATCATTCAATCATGATTCGAAAGACGCGTGGCGCCATCTATTATCGTTATTGTTGTTTTCCTCGGGAACAGTATTTTTTTCGGAATGATAGGCACCTACCCCAATGATATTATAACAAAAAGAAGTAGATATGTTACGTTCATAGAAAATGGTGTTTAAAATTCGAACCTGCATTATTTTCACTAGTATCTCTAATGAGTAAGACGAAGATACTAAATAAATACGAGAGTGAAAGAGATAGCTATTTCCAATTACAACAATTGTTGTAATTTTGAATTGTCATTTTTGGTGCGTCAATGACATATCTACTTCTTTTTGTATATAATATCATTGACCTACCCTATGTCCGTGTCTGTACACCTGACAACGTATATGCAAAATTTCAGGATGATCGGTTCAGTGGTTTATTCGTGAAAAGGTAACAAACAAACAAACTTACTTTCGTATATAAAATATTACTTAGTTAGGAAGTTAGGATAAACTAGAGCTGCCAGGGTTGCGGAATTTATTCGAAAGAGTTACCGCGGCCCTGGAACGCAAAGGGCATTAGGAAGAACACGGATGGGTTTTAGTCAGTAAGAGTCTGACACTCCCTTCCGCTCCAGAGTAGCAGGAGTCATGTGATGATTTTCCATCCATAAAAAAAAGGGTAAACTAGAGGCCGCCCGCTGATTTGCCCGCATGGATGTCGTTTATCGTGTAGATATTTCGCGGTTTTCGGTATAAAAGTAGCCTATGTGAAGGACATAGGCTACTTTTCGGGTTCCAGACTATGTCTGTACCGAGTTTCATGAAAATCGTTTCAGCGGTTTAGGCGTGAAAGCATCACAGATAGACAGAGTTACTTTCGCATTTAATTTTACAATAATAGTCTGTATTTTCAATTCTATACTCGGAATAAAATTAACAGTCACAATGTAAGTAATTTACAGAACGACATTTATATAAGTTCTAAAGAAACAAAATATTGAACGCAAACAACACTTTTGTGCGTAACTGTAGCAGGAACAAAGTGGGTCACCACTTTTCAATTCCAATTCAAAGAAATGTGGACGAGTGGTAAACCGCTTTTCATCCCGATTGTACCGTGGAATTCAGAAAAAGATTAAATTAAATAAAGTTATACATATTTTGAATAAAAGAACGACTGACAATTGCGACTAGGGGCGAGATTCACAGACCGAACTAAGACTTTACTTTGCTATGTAAAGTAAGCGTTTCAAATGAATATGAACCTTATTGCTTCACCAATAATAGTCATATTCGTCTGAGCGAATGTAAATAAGCATTTCATACGTCTATGAATTTCGCCCTAAGACTTGCGCCCTAAGGGTTCCGTACCGTTTTATAACCGTAAAGTGGAATTATTAAATTAACCCTAATAATGTCGCTTTATTTATTTACGCTGAAATGAAATCGAATTTCGATTCCTTTCCTAATTGTGCCATCTTCGAGACCTTCTTTTGTGCCGTATTTCAAGATTTCAGTGGCAAGACCTATAGGGTGCTTCTCGTTGATCTAGATGTAGGTCTTGATGTCTTAGTCCATCAGTGTGACATCACCCCCTCTGAAAATTCAGTCCTTTAACGTTACTAGCCTCGGAAATAAAGGGGGTCGAAAAGTCTCGAAATGGTTTGTGTACTTATGCGCGGTTGGTTTTAAGAGAAGTCGGCCTTGCGCACTCTGTGCGCTTACACATTTTAAGGACGAGATTTACAGACCGCACTTTAGACTTTACTTTGCTAAGTAAAGCAAGTGTTTAATAAGAATATGAACCTTATTCTTATACAGATAATGTTCATATTCGTAAGAACATCTTACTTTACTTAGCAAAGTAAAGTCTAAGTGCGTTCTGTGAATCTCGCCCTAAGTAGCACGAAAGTGTTTAGAAAATGGAGTAACAATGACACTATAGCACGAATTAGTACCGTCGTCCATAAGGAAAAATGTAGATAAGAGTGTTTCAACGTAAAAGCGTCATTTTTCTCTTATTTGCAACATTTTCTCCCCTTATGGCACAGATGTTTTAAGGCGACTACTACGTCACGTATTTTTGTCGATAAATAGGTCAACACTACTTCTCCCTGACATCTTTAGTAGGCGACTGTCGCCTCACTGAAAACTTTATAAGTACAATGTTAGTTCAAAAGGGGGTATTAATCCGCTAGACACTAAAATTATCACTGATGACAGTTTTACAGCAAGTGTTTCAAAATTCAATAATTTTTATTTCCATGAAAAATAATTAGTATTATTTTGGACGACGTCTGTGGTCTAGTGGTTCGAGTATCGGACTGCTGATCACGAGGTCGTGGGTTCGATTCCCACAGGACACAAATATTTATGTGATGAACATAAGTGTTTGTGTTAGTCTGGGTGTTTCTTATGTATTAAAAGTACGTATTTACAAAAAAAAAAGTATATAAGTATTGTATCCATTGTCTAGTACCCATAGTACAAGCTCTGCTTAGTTTGGGACTAGATGGTGCTGTGTAGAAAATGTCGCAAAAATATTATTATATTCTTATTGCTTTAGTTACTAATTCAAAAAACGAAGCTTCTAATCCGTGACCCCAAATATGACCTAAAATGTAAACACAGCTGATCATAGCTGAGGATAGATTGATTTTAAGCTATTTTTATGAAATCTTTGAATAGGTAGTTATTTCTCTTAAGCTATTGTCTTTTGGGGAAAGTTGTAGCAAGGGAAAGTTGTGGCTATTTGTTTCCCTCTACTTTTCTTCCAGTTCTCCTTTTCTATTACTGTTAAGTAAAATCCAAAAAAAAAGTCTTAAAATCAAAAACTAGCTTTATTTTGCCTTTTGCCATAGACTTAAAGAAACTTAAACAAGACGAACAATTGATTTCGGCAATAAATACTTAAGTATAAGTTATCTATTTGCCTGTAGATGTCCCAATTTCACCCCCAATTTGCCGGGTGATTCGATTCGACCCTTTACAACCCGCATCACTGCTGATCTGATATCAAATTCTGTCAGTGAGCTCACATTCTGTGATATATCAATGTAAATCATTACCACAAATCATCCCTGAGAGACATGTCCTGGGAGCTAATAAAATCGTTGATCAATCGCAACTGAAACGAAGCCGAATCGTTCCATCAGGCAGTTTACAGAAACTGTCAAATTGTTTGACAACAAAAACAATACCGTAGAACGGGGTTACTTTGATAAATTTTTTGAGCATTATGTGTTTGTATCTAATTTATTTTCGCTTTTAACTGCGAAATCAAAAATATTTGATATAGACTGAATTAACTGACATATATAAAATCACATAGACTAGATAAGAAAAAAACTACAGAGCAGCTTTTGATAAGAAAAAGGAGAAATGTTCCTTATCAAAGTCGGACGATAGGCTTTTACTTTGACAATCCCTGTTTTATCATTCAGTGTCAAAGTAGCCCCAATTAGGACTCGAATTTTATACATAATCAGGTGTGTGATTTATTATTTTTTATCTTCGCCATCTAACTTCGCAGGCATCTCTATACCGTATGATAAAATAGGAAAACTGTTAATGTTGCCTGTACAGTTAAGTTAAAATACATAAGTTCCATTTTTACAGAGTTATATGACCAAATGCAAAATTTTTAGTAACTATCAATGTCGCCCCTTGACATCAAACTAACCCCAATCGCTGGTACCAAAAATGTTAAGTTTCCTTAAACATTAGGTATATGGTTTAGCTTCATTTTATCTTTTTGTAAATGTGAGAACTTCGTGGATTTGCCTATACATTTAATTGTGTAAATTACTATTATTCTGTGTTATTTTTTTCTTTTTGGTTAATTTTTGTACTCAAGACTTGGTATTACATTACTCACTGGTCTGTGGTCAAGACTACATTGTTCTCTCATACCTATCCTAAATCATAGTACTGTATTTACTGAAGTTGATAAAGATATCCTTTTTTTAAAAGAGTAACCATGGAGTTTCTTGCCGGCTCTTCTCCATAGGACACGACTAATTGGAACCGTGCACCTAAATTCGACTTTTCATAAGCACCTGTATTGGTTTATGTGAAATAAAAAAAATTGATTTTGAAACGAAAATTTACTGACGTTTGTAGTTCGTTTGCGGTTTGACTGGCAATCGTATTAGAAGAATTGGCTGACTGATCATAAAGCTATTGTTTTCTTTTATGATCATCATCATGTTCACCCTCCTCGAGCCCACTGCTGGGCATTACCCTTCACTTTTGCATGCCACCCGGCTGCGATGCCTCAATCGCATCAAAGTGTAGGGGAAGGTTGCTATGAATGGACCACATAACTTTACGACCTCATATCTCGAAAAGTATATGTGTTAAAATGAAAGCAGTTTATGATTTTTATTTCGTAGGACCTTTATTTATAATAATCAAACGCGCAAACAATTCGGGCCAACACTTTTTGAAATAAACGAAGAAAACTAAATTTTGGGCTGTTGCCTTCTTTGGACCATGGGCACCTTCATTGAACCACCAAGTTGCCATCAATGGACTTCGAGAAATTGGTTCTAGAGGTCCAATCGAGGCAACTAATTATAATTAATTATCTATATTACTAAATTATGACAAAAAGCTTTCTTTTTTTCGGCGTCATTCTGGAATTTTAAAATAAGTAATGATTTTTCTAGTGAAGGTTGCGGGAATCCGTTGGATGTGAGAGAGGCACAGGACCAGTCGATGTGGCGATGCTTAGGGGAGGCTTATGTCCAACAGTGGACGTCTTTCGGCTGAATGATGATGACGAATTATTTTTCTATGGTTTTAATGAAATATAATAAGTGAAATACTTAATACATAATTAGTCAAATACTCAGGACCTATTACAATTATTATGGCTAAAAAATACAATAAAAAGTTGCTATGATTGGACCGGTCCAACGGTGGAACTCTCTTGAGGTCCATTGATGGCAACAAGGTACTGGTTAAGAAAAACTAAACTAAAATATATGAGGTCATGATTAGACAAAATTGAATAACACTCATGGAATCTCAAATAAACTGTCCAATATTTCATAACAATGCACGCAGACAAATATGAATACAATGATACTTACGTCAAATTGTACTGAGTAAAATTATAAGATTTTGACTGCCGCAAACACAACCACACGTGTCTCACCTGGCCATGTGCCGCAACGTCACTGAGGTAAGAGGGGGGTGCTACTGAGTCGCCACGGACTCGTTTCGACTAGTTTGAGTGTTGCTAGCTTGCACAGTTTTGGAAATACCTTGGTGGTCCAATGAAAGAACTAGTCCAATGATCGCAACCTTCCCCTAAATCGCGACAATTTGTTGTACCCATCTTTTTTCGGGAAATCCTTCATTCCTTAATATCAAAGAATGTAGTTATCCTTATCTTATGATAAATTGGATTTAATGTGTAGCCATTAACATTTATTATGTACATAATAAACTTATAATGGGCATTATATCACTATAGGCTCAAACCGCCATTGAATAAAACCCCATCAACGCCATTTTATTGTGAACGAATTCAAATTAAATTTAAAATAAAATGTTAATACATAAAACCTATTATCTAAACAGAAAGCTAATATTTCTCCTCAAATTAAATATTCGAGGAACAAAATAAAAATTGCTTTTCCGCGAGATGGTGTAGCTTTTAATCTGTAGGTATATAAACTAAATAGGATAGTGCTAAAGAAAAAGAACCCTATCTATTACAATATAAAGGTGATTTTCCTGTGAGTAAGCGTATATTTTTATTCAATAAACTTTATTAGTTTTATTATGAAAATCTTTTATGAAAACAATAAAGTTGGTGCGGTTGGTTTTAATCACACTGATATTAGAAGCAATGTTTGAATTTTAGGGTTGGTTGACCCGAAATTGACCAATTAATATAAGCCTTTATTAGAAATAATAGAATGGTAATATCTTCTACATCTATGTAGAACAATATAGCTCGGGAAATAACGTTCAAGCGAGTTAATGATGTCATTGAATATGGCTTACATATAGTATAGAATTTAATTTAAATGCTAATTTAAATGCTCTGTATTCCATATTTCATTCATTTCATTTCTAGCCCGCGTCATCCCACTGCTGGGCAAAGGCCTCTCCCCATGACTTCCAATTTTCTCGATCCAGAGCCAAAGTGGACCACTGGTCATTGGTTTTGTCCAGCTCGTCCCGCCATCTTCTTCGAGGTCTGCCGCGACGCCTTCTGGCTGTGTCAGGACTCCACAAAGTGGTTATTTTGGCCCACAGCTCATTGGGCACGCGGCACACGTGGCCAGCCCAGGCCCACTTCAGCTTAGCGGCTTTTTGAGCAACGTCAGCAATTTGTGTTTTGGAGCGCAGTGTGGTGTTGCGTACGTGGTCCGTTAGCTTGACGCCTAGAATGCTGCGCTCCATTCTGTATTCCATAACTTACTTATAAAGTTTTTTTTATTCTTTCCCCACTCTTGGATTTCTCCTGAATCTTGGGTGCGTTTACAGACACAAATCTCAACATGCGGAAACGCCCTGGGGGCCTACTCCCTAAGCACGAAGTTCATAATTTCGGCCTTAGTTACGAGCGTCTCCTACTCCCTAGCACCTACGGATATACGATTATTTCGGGGCCTGAACTAAGAATGAATGACAACACGATTTGACAGTTGTCCCTACTACCGATGTGTTTTTGCCCGTCCTAAAAGTTGAACTTGACACTTGTTTTGTTCACTCCTACGTTTCGGGCTACTTTCGGACGGGCGACTAACTTCGTTGACGGACTTAGGGAGTAGGACCCTAGACCCGGAATAACTGTCCGTAGGCCATAAAAATATTTGTTCCGTGGTGGCATCAAACCTAAGATCAAGTATGTAACTAGATGGAACATTTTTAAAATGAAAAATTTGCTCTAGTTCATCTCTTCACTCTAATGAGAGATGATTCGAGGGTAAAAGAGATGAACTTGCTGTCATGAGTGTACACGTCAAACGAAATGAAGCTTAAATGAGTTGAAGATCCTGAATGCATTTATAATATGATTAGAGATGAGGCAGAATAATCTAGGGACGGTATCGATACATTAAATATTTATTTCCTTAAAATTGAATAATTAATGACTTTCGAATTTGAAACGTTTTTGCAGCGACGTGACTATTCAAAAACGCCTTTCAAGATGTAAAAAATCCTTTCATAAAATACGTAATTAATTTAACTAAAAAATCACTCAAACTAAATACAGTTTACAATAGAACTAAGAATGCGTACGACGTGAATGATGATAATTGACACGGCGTATCGTAGTTGACTTATCGTTTTAACGCTTAGCAGACTGGAGCAGTGGTGGTCCAGAAGTAACGGCGCCAACGCCACGGTTACCATGGAGTTTCTTGTCGGCTCATCTCCATAGGACTTACTTTTTGGAACCGTGCAACTAAATTGTCGAGACATATCCTAAATGCATGTACTGTGCCTATTAGAAATAAAAAAAACGTTGAATTTGAATTTACCGAGTTGTAGGTCGCGGGTTCGAACCCAGGCAGGCACGCACTGTGTAATTTGTTTTGTCACTGCTCTTAAAACTGTAAAGGAAAACGGCATGTCCAAGATCCAAAAAATCGAATACATGTGTCATCCATCAATCCACATTGGGGCTGCGCAGTGTATTACAGCCCAATCCCCTCTTTCTAGAGAGGAGGCCTGTGTCCCCGCAGTGTTGTGCTTATGCTTAGAAGACGTGTGACGTAACACTTAGCTCACATTTTGATGTTGCTTATGTGTGGGTACGTCTGTCTCCTGTTTGTAAATTCATCACGCAAAATCTAAAGATCACCATTTACAAAACAATACAAAACAAAAATCCATGATTTTGGTATATATAATGGTGGTAATAACATTAATATTGTAGTCTTATACCTGTGTTTTGTTAGAAATAATTTCAAAACTTTTATTACGTATTTACAATTTACGGCATTTACACTGTTTTTAAAAAACTATTTGATTTTTGATTTTGGCCTCCAATAACTAGCTGATCCTAACTGATTAATTAACTAAATTATACAAATCATTCTACCAACTTAGAAATCTTAGGGCCAAGACATACGCTAAGTATCTTGCGCAGTACGCGGCGCAAGATACGCGACGCACGCATAAGTGTGGCTGTAGCCGCTGAAAATACGCCGAATATAGTTAACTTTACATCGCTCAAAACTTTACTCGTTCTAGGCCCCATTAGATTGTTCTGGAAATATAGTGGGTACGGCATCACTACGTAGAGTTCTTTTTTTGTAACCTTCATGGTAGCAATCTACTCTAAAATGGAGTTAACATAATTTTGAGTACTGTGAAGGAGTCCAATTTTGTCTTCCAAGATTACGTACCCACTTATATCTGATTTTTGGTTCCAAATGAAATCTAAAAAAAAACATTATATAATTACATTATAAATTATATAAATGTTGTATTATGATGTTCGCACGTATACCTAACTATATTTCTACTATTGTCTTAAGCATTCACTTTTAAATAGAAATATTTAAAGTGAACATTAAAGCGACTGAGAAAAATATCGATATTGTGGAGCTTCCCTACCTGTGCGAGTAAAGGTAGATGATCTGCCAAAAACTCTTTGTAAAATACAACAATGTTATTTCTTGAATAAACTACGTTGTATATGCTTACTGAAACTTGATAAAACTTTTAGTGATTACTAATACTAAACCTAATTGGCTTAAAACGGCATTTGGGAACAGTCTTTTCGTAAAAATGAGTGTCGATAACTTACCTATGGAAAGATAACTTGCTATTATTTTCACTTAGAACACTCATACGGCTCTTACAGCCGACTGCAACACAAGCCATATTTAATGGGGCAAGCAATGAACACACTCACTCAGGACACAATGGCACCAAAAGAAGAATAATTCGATGAAAACTATGTAAGAGCTTGGTATAGTGCTTGATACCAAGCTGACTCGCAATTGTAAATTTTGACGTTTAAGACGGAGTCAAAATTTTATGGTTATCTCTTTTTTCTTAATTCTTAATTGTCATTTGAACAAAAGAGACAAAAAGTAGAAAGACATTCATTTTAAAAAGGTTCTGTCTAGTTCACATACTTTGTCTAAGCATCAAACCCACGACCCGTAGCACAAAAGCCAATCACTCAGGCACACACCAAACGTGTTGTCAAACGCAAATTACATATGGCGTAACTTCAGAAACTATATTATCCAGTTGTGGACTATAATAGAACGTTTATTCAAAATCAAAAGTTTTTATTTCACATAAACCATTACAGGCGCTTATGAAAAGTCGAATTTAGGTGCACGGTTCCAATTAGTCGTTTCCTATAGAGAAGAGCCGGCAAGAAACTCCATGGTTACTCTTTTAAAATCCATATCTTTAACAATTTGAGTGGGTACAGTTATGACTTAGAATAGTTATGAGAGATTAAAGTAGACTTAAGAGTAGGAACCACACAAAAAAGCAAAATGAAAAATATGGTCAGAAATTAACTAGGTATCCAGGCATCTAGCAAGTCTACAAAGCTCTCACATTTACAAAAAGTAAAAGGACGCTAAACTATATAAAACAACTGACATGGTTAATTGTCATCAAAACACATTACAAAGAAAATCACTGTATATTAAGATAAAGATATCTTGAGAGTAACGTTAGTAATAAAGTAAAAAAAAGCTAATCGTAATGAGGTTAGTTAATAGACATAGGTACACATACGACGTTATTGATTACTTGATTAACAGAAAAACGCTATTTATTCATATTTACAAGGACTGTTTAACCATTTACAAAACAGTGACGTAACCAAATGATTAAATGTACACACAATTACGTCATGATACTATAGTTCTAGAACAGAAGAATTATCTTCCATCCGACTTACGAGTAGGTATATGTCAGACAAACATTATTGGCGAAAACACTCGGTGGCTCTCGATGTACCCCGAGGCATTAAGAGGCGGCATCGAGGCGGCGGTTCGGCCTTGACCCACCCTCTTTCACCCCCTCTCGTCCCAACTCAACCCCCTGCCGCGCGCTTAAGCAATGACCTAAGATTTCCATGATGAGAAATCCCAGAGTCCTTAAAATTCATATGATGCTGAATTGTTAGAAGTTTATGTTGAATAATTTTCTTTCAAAACTAACCCTTTCCTGTTAAAGTAGAAACAATAAATAAAAGTAAGGATGGGTTATATTTTCATATCTTTTGTGAGTAGTTTATATTCGTGTTACTCAACGGACGGTGTTACTTGAATAGATTTAATCATAAGTTCTTTGTACAAGCCACATGAAATAAATACAAGATAAAAAATGGAGCACTAATGTCAAACACATCCACAGACCACAGAACTCAAGATAGTTGCTGCTCATCATCGCATCGCATCATTCGTTAGTGATTGGGTTTTCTGGGTTGATAATGAATAAAAAACCGTAACCATACAACTGATATTTGGGATAAAGGGTTAATTGGAAAATAAACTGAATTAATTTAAAACCGAGGCGGTGAAAAAGATTTTCAGCATAATATCTTGCTTTTTACGTATCGATCATAAAACTATATTAAATAAATATTGTATAGCACAACGATATCGCTGAGCATACATTTTATATGGACACGTTACCAACCATGCTGACTGGATAATCTTTTCACCACGGCATGGGCTATTCTCGAATACATCGTGACCAGTGACGGATTAAGACTACTTGATGCCCTAAGCAATCCACGCCTGTGGGCCCCCCTATCCGTATGTCAACTAGAATCGGTCTTTAAACCTTTACCGCCTAAAAACATTAGTTTTTTTGTAAAATAAGATAATGAGATGTAACGTACCGGTAAAACCGGCCATCATTGCCCTTAGCGGATATCTTTGCCCTAACACAAAAAATAACTAAAATCTTGAATTGCAAATAAACTTATATAGCTGACAACATTTTTTAACCTTTGGGGTAAACTTGAATGTTTTTCTGACAAAATGAAATGTTCGTTACGTTGCTAAGTTCACCCAGTTGCCCGCCAGACATGTTGAAAGTAGAACAAGTGTGAGGTGGTGCCAAAATCTTGTTTTACGTTTTTACACACGGTCAGCGTACGACATCTCTCAGGCAACTTATTTCAAAACTAGAGTTATGTTAAGTATCACGCTTCATATCTATGCTAGTTTGAGACCTTTATAACATAAAAACTTCAAGATAATGGAGTGGGCAATGATTCCCGAACTTCCTTGAACATAGGAGTGACAACATTGCCCACTGCAAAAATAGTGTTAGGGTTGGTACCATAATTAAAATAATATTTTTTTAAATATTTAAATTTATTTATTGGAAAGCGGTTGTCATGTAGGTATTGGACATGTAATGCAGAGGAATGAGAAACATGTTACGGGGAAAGTTCTAATATTTCAAAAGATTATTATTTATCACATTATGTGGCATCAACCCTAACCCACCGTTTTAGTTTGTATGAAAAAGTAGCTGGTGTGTAGAGTAACATTGCCCACAGCAATAAAATAAATAAAAGCAATGTTTTTGACACATTGATCACGAAAGATGGCAACTCTGCATAATTCATTATAACATACCTTAATGCTAAAGCCATAGAACTAATAGTTTCAGAGAAATTAAGGTTGAGCAATGTTGGACGGTTGTGCGTATAATTTTGCCCGGCTATTTAAGCGCCTTTTTCTAAGATTCTGTTAAAGCTAGAAGCACCACATTTTGTAATTTAAAGCCTTAAATAGTAATTGCTACCATGGTTAACTTTATTACGCGTTTTGGTGTATATTTTTTGCAAAATCTCAAAAATAATTAAAATTGCGGGCAATGATGCCCGGTTTTACGGTACCTTAGAAGTGGAGTAGGTGACCAACAATAAATTTTCAAATTACCTAGTCCTAGAAACTTTTTTTGGTGTAGTTTTTGGTGACGTGAGAGTGAGACGTGATGCCCTAAGGACGGAGTTTTTTTGTGCTTCTTCTGGTGCCCCCCAGACGTGATGCCCTAGGCAATTGCTTAATTTGATTAAGGGTTAATCCGTCACTGATCGTGACGAGAACAGAAGAATATCATTCTAATAAATATTTTATTGACTTGTCTGCTTATTGGCAATCAGAAATTACCATTTTACTGTAGGGATTCATTTCCTTTTATAATTGGGCTCTAGTCCCATACCGGAGATACTTAATTTTATCATTATATTAAGGTATTTGACTACCATTAACAATGTACAACAATTTGGTATTATTTTAAAGAAAGTGCTACAAGAAAAATAATGAAAACAAAAAGAAAACAATGAAAATGGAGACACTCGCTTTCAAAGTTTGTGGAGGGGGCATTTTCTGTCCTGGTCTCACGAAACGTATATTGTACAGAGTAATGTCCAAGTCACTATGAAGTTTTTAAGGTATGACGTAATTTTTAAGTAGTGTTGTCTCTGTCTCGTGAACAATTTAAAATTGTTTATAACTTGAGCATTTTATCAAATATTTCATTGTTTTTTCACTGTTGCTTAATATTTTTATGATAGTTACTACCGAGAGTTATAATACCAAGTACCATATTGCGTAAACGTATTCAAAAATCCTCTGAAATTTCTCACTGTATAGTCCCATGAAACAGGGCGTCCACTGTATTTCTCTATTTAAGGCCTACTTCCATATTCATTCCTTTGCCCTAACATAGTTTTTGCTTTTCAGAAAAACAGAGTAAATAAAAAGATAAAAGAAAAACATTGGGTCCCGAACTCCCGACCTATGCCTTTATTATTATTTATTCAGACTTTGAACCCTCCCAGTGTAAATAAAAGGCAGTGGACTACTTTAAGATCGCAAATTGGTTATCACAGAATACTTTAGTGTTGGTTATATATGCATGGAAGAGTAGGAGGATCCTCGATCCTATTTCGAAGCAGCAACAGGGGATAACGTCACGTTTGGTGTTCTATGTTCTATGTTAGGAGATGTGGTTTCCGCACTTAGTCCTTTAAGTGGACCATTGTACGTGGGCCATGGCGGCCATCATTCCAGCCAGCCCACCTCCTTCCAGAAGCAGATTAGGGCTCTCAGTCCGCTCAGAACATTTGCGAGTGATTTCGGTGCGCCAAGGGTTGCTTCTCGTATTTGGGTGACCCCTGTGCATTCCAGGAGCACGTGTGCGACCGTCTCTTCGGCCCCCATACATGCTCTGCACAGAGGGCTGTCCGTTATGCCTATCGTGTGGAAGTGTTTATTTAGTGAGCAGTGTCCGGTTATCGTTCCGGTCACCATTCGCAGGCTGCTCCTGTCCAGGCGCAGCAGGCGCCTTGTCAGTTTGCTATCCATTAGTGGCATGGCCTCCTTGGATTGCCTGCAGCCCGGGGTTGAAGTCCACCAGCTCTGTGCCTGTATGTGAGTAAACTCCTGGAGCCACCTGCGTAGTTGGTTGAAGGGGATGGGTACTATAGGTTCAGGGCCATAGGTCACCGTGCCAGATCCCCTCCTGGCCAGTTCGTCGGCTGCATCATTTCCTAGTGATCCACTGTGTCCTTTTATCCATTGCAGTGTTATTGTGTTGCGGTTTAATACCGATACACGTTCCAGTGCATTATGGCATTCTAGTATAAGTTTTGAAGTAATATGGTTCTTGTTCAGGGATTGAAGGACGGATGCGCTGTCGGAGAGTATACGGATATGGGTGTCCGTGACGTCACGTTTGGTGAATTCTAATTCAGTTCCTGTTCACCGTCGACTGAAAACACAGTGAAGTTCAAGGCGTAAACTATTCTGATATCTCTTAGTTTTTAATTTTTATCTATCACCGGTCTGTCCGGAATGTCGTGGTGGCCCGGAGGTTACAGACCCGCTTGTTAAGCACCGGGTTGCGGGTTCAAACCCAGGCATGTACCAATGTGACTTTTTCAAGGTCATATGTACTTTCTTAGTTAATCTAAGACGCCACTGACATACGGTGAAGGAAAACATCGTGAGGAAACCTGGACTTTAATGGTCTGATATCGCCAACACGCAGTGAGCAACCGTGGTGATCAATGCTCGTTCCTTCTCTGTATGAGAAGAGGCCTTTGCCCAGCAGTGGGACAGTTACAGGCTAATATTTTTTATTTTTATTTTATCTATCTCCGTCTTTTCACGCGCTGTCTGTAAGTAAAAGATAGCAATTCTCTAATTTCAGTTCAGCTGGTAGTAACTAATCATAAATTGTAATTGTTACTTGCCGTTCAACGTTTTCGTTTAAGGAAACACTAAAAGCCCTTTTTGATGTTGCAGTATTTGTTTAAATCTATACATATAAAAGGAGAAGCTGACTGACTGACTGACTGATCTATCAACGCACAGCCTAAACCGCTGGGGTTAGAAAGTTGAAATTTTGACAGTAGGTTCCTTTTGTAACGTAGGCATTCACTAAGAAGGGATTTTTCGAAATTCAACCCCTAAGGGAGTTAAATAGGGGATGAAAGTTTGTATGGAAAATCGTCACTAAAACTTCACGCAAGCGAAGCTGCGGGCGAAAGCTAGTAATAAATAATTGATGATTAAACGAACTTACCTGTACGTGAAGTTCTATCACAATTACTCGAAGAGCTTCGTTCGAAGATATTAGCATTAACACACATGTAGTTTCACCTACAGACTCGCCATTTCGCATTGAATTTAGGAGAAAAATAAATTAATAAAAATATTAAACTAACGTAAGGTAGATTAAAAACTTTTGATTTTTATCATGACATTTTTGCAACCGGCCTGCTCATTTAGTTTGGAGATATGCTGAGCTGTTTGATGTTTCACGACGAGGGGTTCAGTATACCTACGAGGGAGGGAGGGATGCTAATATCTTCGAACGAAGCTCTTCGAGTAATTGTGATAGAACTTCACGTACAGGTAAGTTCGTTTAATCATCAATTACTCTCAAGCTTCGTTCTCAATATTAGCATTAACACACATGTAGATGTTGAGAGAAAGCAGTCGTGAAATAATAATGAATTACATAATTATGTATATCTTTTAAAAGGATGAATGAAATAATATTTCATATTTATATAATGTAATTAAATTGATAACATAATTGAATATCCTTTTAATTCTAACAATGTTACCTACATTAGGTACTTGTAAATCGGAACTGACATAACTGAAATTGAATAATTAGCCATTTAATACGCTTCTTACAAAATCACATTCGTTAGACGCATCGTCTGAAATTGTTCGATTATAATATTTAGCGAATACAGTAGAATTTGCACTCCATCCAGCAGTTTTACGTATAACATCCAGACTAACACCTACTCTATAAGCCTTGGAAGTGGCCGCATGCCTTGTGCTGTGTGCAATAAACAGCGTTATATCAACACCGCTATTATGTAACATGCTCTTTACCCATTTACTTAAAGTTTGCGATGTAACTGCTCGGTATGGTTTTCTATACGAAATTAAAAGTGATTGAAGTACTTGACGTATCTGATTGGTCTTATCGAGGTATATCTGCAGGGTACTAGCGGGACATATTTGCGGCCTCTGTGAAAAATAAGGTAAGGAAAACACTGGTTGTAAAGAACCTATACGAGAAGTTTTAATTAAATCGGGAATTTTAATTATAAACCCTGAATCTAACTTTGTTATATTATTGACATGTATTTTTGATATAGTCTGCATTCTATGAGCTGTTATCAGCGCTAAAAGGGTCACTAATTTTTTACTTAGTTTTTCAAGGTTTAAACTTTCATTTAGATTTATAATTCTGCTAAATAATTTAACACTTGATCAGTGTTCCACGTTAAATTGTATTTAGGTAATGAGGGCCGCAATCGAAAGACTCCCTTGAGGTACCTCTTTATATAATCATTGTTTACTATATTGTGACCAAGTAACAACGATAAAGCGGATCGGGAACTATTTAAGGTACCATACCGAGCTCCATTATTAAACATTTCCGTTAAAAAACCGAGAATATTACATGATGATGCACTGTAAGGTTCTACATTGTTGCCACGACAGTACGCAAACCACTTCCTAAGGCAAGTATCATACCTACTGTTTGATTGTGCTATCTGATAAAGATGCCAACATTACGGGTATGGACGACTGCGGAATTCCTCTTCGGAGTAGTGATATCCGGACAACGTCCCGACAACCAGAGTAATTTGCCGGTGTATTGCACGTTCGCTACAACGAGAAATAATTAAATCACCCTTAGATTTCAGAATGAGTGGTTTTGAGGTAAGAAGCTTTTTTAAAAAGAGAATACCAGGGCTGTGTTTGCCAATTTGGTACAACGACAATGCCAGTGGCTCTGTCGTTAATAATTTTACGTAAGGTTTTTAAAATAACTGAAATTGGTGGAAACGCGTAAAAGAAATAATTTGACCACGATATGGTGAACGCGTTAATTGCATAAGCGTCAGGGTCCCTATGCCAAGAAACATAGGTATCACATTTATGATTAATTCTACTCGCGAACAAATCAATACAAGGGACACCAAAGTGTTGTGTTATTTTAATATAAGCACTCTGAGAAATTTCCCACTCAATGTCGGGGTGTAATCTTCTTGATTCCGCGTCCGCAACTACGTTATCAGAAGAACGTATATAATCGGCATGAACCATAATTTTACGCGCTTCGCACCAATTCCACAATTGTTTAGTAATATCCGTCAAATGTGGAAAATGTATTCCACCCATTCTATTTATGAACGATGTAGCCGTTGTATTATCAATACGTAACAAAATCTGACAATTTGGGGAATCTTGCGCAAAAAACTTTAAGGCCAAGGAAAGCAGCAAGTATTTCCAAATAATTTATATGCAGAGTTCTCTCATGTTCATTCCAAGGGCCACTGACAGTCTCATCACCACAGGCGGCGCCCCATCCCGTTGTTGAGGCATCACTAAATATCTCTAAAGAATATTTATCAACTTTTATTTTGCAAACCGAATCATTTATAGCTTTAAGCCACCAGTCAAAGACTGGCGATAACTCAGTTGGTAAAGTCATAAACTTATCGTAGTCTTCATCATCTTAAGGTTAAGATATTTACACCTCTCAAAGTCCTTGGTGTAAAGCCAGCCGTAGTCCACGGCCTGACATGCCGATGTTAAAAGTCCGATAAAACGAGCAAATTCTCTTATTTTACATCGTTTGAGTTTTCTTATTCTTAGTAATTGTTTTTTAATTTTCTTTCTTTTATCATCAGGTAATCTAACTTCAAATCTTTCCGAATCTATAATATTTCCTAAAAATTTGCAAGAATTCGTAGGTGTAACAGAACTTTTTTCTGTGTTGATGATGAATCCTAACGATTCTAATAGTAATTTTGTGTCATTCATATTTTGTAAACATTCAGTATATGATTGACCAACCAAAAACAAATCGTCCAAATAGAAGGTAGATAAATATCCCCTACACCTTAGTAATTTTGCAACTGGTTTAAGAATCTTAGTAAAAATATAAGGGGCAGTATTTAAACCAAACGGTAGAACGTTAATTTCATAAAGATTGCCATCCCACATAAAGCGTAAATATTCTCTTGAATTTGGATGGATGCTTACTGAAAAATAAGCATCTTTTAAATCGAGTGTACACATAAATAACAATTTTGTGATACGAGTTTCAAAGCTGTTCTTAAATCTTCGAGCTTGAAATGTTGCGTCGGTATAAATTTATTTAACTGTTTTAGATTTAAAATGAAACGTTGTTTACCGTTTGGTTTCGGAACAAGGAATATACTTGATATATATTGGTCCTTGCATGGTTGACATATGGATACCGCCCCATTAGAAATTAGATCTTGTATCAATTCTTTTAAGGCCTCATATTCACATTGTGAATATACAGGCTCTGATGGCTCGGTTGTTTGAAAAACTAGACCTGAAAAAAGAATTTCATAACCACTAATCCAAGAAGGTATAACCGGGTTACTGGTTATCAAGCACCACTGCTCATAAAAATATGAAAGACGGCCAGCAGGCCTTACCGTCTCTAACGTCTGTGACGTCCTTGCGGCTGACGTGACGATGTCCTGTAAGCATTGTTGTGCGTCGTCCTCGTCGGCTGTCTCGTAGTCTGAGTTGTTGATGGTGCTGCCCGCGCATATCTCGCGCCCCCTGGCGGCGGTGGTGGAAACTGTCTGCGATTCGAGGGGGGCTCGGTAGTTTAAAAGTCTGTTGACCGCTTTAACCGGTTTATGAGCCGTAGACTTCATCGTCGAAGCTGATCTTAAATCAGCTCCAGATTTAATAATAGTGTTTGCTGATTTTAATGTAGGTTATTTCCAAATAGCATTTCATCTATTTTCGTTTTCTCTAACTGATCTTTTAGTTCTTTCTTGACAGTTGAAATAATGAAAATACGTCGTGAGATCGAGTCCGTGTATTGTATATCGCCAAGGATTCGAGCTGTATCCATCAATAGCTTAAGAAGGTCAGGGTTTTTATGACCTGATGAGAGCATTGAGGCAATAGCCTCACTGAGAGAGGACAAGGCATAGGATGTACGAATCTGCTTACTTTCTATGCCTTTATCTCGTTTTGTTTGACTGTCCACCAAAGACGCTCGAATCTCCGGATTAAGGGTTGGCGCTCTTATAAACTTGCAGTTTGCCGGAACCAAGTACCTATCCTCTAATTCCTTGCGGTTTTCTTTGGAGAGACCGGAGGTAGCAATGTGGTTGAGTCTAATCGCAAGATCCTTCTGAATTTCACTGCCGTATTCTTTAGTAGAGGTGGGATCCTCACCTAATACTTCCAATAAATCCGGATCTAATTCCGGAACATCTTGTTGAAGAGCAGACGAATGCTCAGGTTCACTTGCTTCCACTAGCTGAGGTACGGCAGTCGAAACTACAGCAGGCGTAGCTGGTGTTTGTGCAGAGGAAAGAGCAGTGGCGGTAGTGGTATTCGGCGGCAGTACGTTTACTTGTGCCGTTATATTGTCGTGGCAGGCGACTGTATAACGACTGGGGTAGGTACCTCCCCCTCATCACTATATTCGGATGTTGGGCCTGGTTTCCAGTACGAACATCCAGGTTGTGGATCCCTGTCGCCGCAATGTTTAGCATAATCGTCATCGATGACGATTGATTCGCTCTCTGCAAGCAAAATAATATTTTGCTTAAATAAGCCTATTAACGGTTGGGAAGTGAGACTCCTTGTGAGAAACACGCAATCCCAATAGGCAGTTTAAATAATTATTCTTCTTGTACTAACGTACGAGCTATGGAAATGCCCCTAAGGTAGATCCGAGCAGCAAGTACTTGGTTTTGGAGGTGGAAAGCCCCCAAAGGACAATCCGATATTCCAATTTTGAATCCGTTATAGATTCAAAAAACATAAACGTACCAATTTTACTAAACTGTATTTTTAAGTACTGCATTATGATTCACCGGTTGCTAGGCTAAAAGTAACCTATTAACATGTTAAAACATAATAATAATATTAAACTACTAAATTACTCACCTTGCTGGTTATAAGGTGTAGGAAAATCACCATCCGATGACGATGTACTTTCATGGCGATAATATCGCCCACGTTTAATTTTACGTTCTAATTTTTTAAGTTTTTATTTATATAATTATAATTATCGCGTTTGTCACTCTTTATTTTGGGCATTTTAACACTTAAATAAGAAAATGCACTTAAATAACTGTAAGACAAAAGTAAATATGCGAAACAGCGAAGCACTGAGACGTGAATGGGCAGGCCGGTTGCAAAAATGTCATGATAAAAATCAAAAGTTTTTAATCTACCTTACGTTAGTTTAATATTTTTATTAATTTATTTTTCTCCTAAATTCAATGCGAAATGGCGAGTCTGTAGGTGAAACTACATGTGTGTTAATGCTAATATTGAGAACGAAGCTTGAGAGTAATCTAAAGGATTGTTACTTGATTTTAGCATTAACACTAATTAAGTTTCATAATATCAAGCACGTTGCTATATTTAGGTCATTTAAATACGAAAATGGATGTATAATACAATTTTGTGCATGAGTAATCGAATTCGCTACCCCTTTTCCTTTCGCGTAACTCAAGGCGCCGAAGATTAAATCGATCGGGAACGCCTGGGTGCAAATCTTGACGATTCATGCTTATTTCTCTGAAAATGATCTATCAACAATTTTATAATATAAGATATTCTATTATACAGCATGAATGGTTAGTCACTTTAAATCTGAAAACCACGAACTTTGCAAATCACTCTGCTACAACTTTTACTATGGAACAAACTCAGAATTCGTAAAAAAAAAACAATTGTTCCATACATTTTATTAAGCAATGTTGGGGGCCATCCATAAATTAGGTCACACATTAAGGGGGGGGGTCGACAAAGTGTCACTTTATGTGACAAGGGGTGGGAGTGGTCATGGAAATAAAACTAATTTCGGATTTACTATTTTAATTCAATAATTTCTAGATGTAAAATTGCAAAATATGTGACGTCACAATAGAGAGGGGGTAGTCTCACAAATGTGACCAGCTGTGACAAGGACAGGGGGGCGGGTAAAGAACATGAAATTCGTGTGACGTAATTGATTAATGGATGGCCCCTTGATTATTTTGTATGTTAAATTGTATGGTAAATTGCAAATTTTTTTTCACGTAAATATGCTGTCCCATAATAAAAGTTATCCAGAATGATAAGTACAATTCATGGTTTTCGAATGTAAAGTGACTAATCACTAATGCTGTATAACATTTATTCTTTGATTGATCGTTCGGCCAGCTAACACTAAGGTCGTAAGTTCAATTCAAAGTTATTGCAAAACATTAAATAAAAAATTAAGAAGTTAACATTACCGTTCCAGTAGTGGCTAGGAATTACGTTTTTTAATACCAATGCCCAACGCGTCGGTCACCACAAATTGCCAATTTTGTAAAGCCAGATACGCACGAGCGAACACGAACATCGCGAACACGAATATCAAACACATTGTTTGCACGTGCGTACCACTACCAAACAGTTTGTTCGGCGAACACCTTCATAGTGATTCGTGTTCGATGTTCGTGTTCGCTCGTGCGTACACGGCTTAATGTTGTCACGCTTAGCGGGTTAAGGGTGGCTTGAGGAGACAAACCTTAACGAGCATGTGCACATAAAATCACAATCTAGCAAGAAGCAGAAGCAGTTTAGCAGGAGTGTACTTACATAAGAATATTAAGGAAAACACTTTTAACCATACAATATGTAATTGTATTTTATAATAGTTACAAAATTAGACTAGTTACAGGGCGTGGTTCTTTAGACAATACGATACGAGGAGTCCAGGGTCTT
This sequence comes from Amphipyra tragopoginis, assembly GCA_905220435.1. Taxonomy (NCBI): domain Eukaryota; kingdom Metazoa; phylum Arthropoda; class Insecta; order Lepidoptera; family Noctuidae; genus Amphipyra; species Amphipyra tragopoginis. The sequence continues at coordinate 6,791,159 of HG992017.1, forward strand.
CAGGTGTAGCAGGTAGTACTTAACTAGGAGGCTGCTGAGGCGCGTGAGAGGACGAAGTGTAGCGTGCCGGCCCTTTTATAGGCACACTCCGCTAGTCGCCACCGCTGCACCGTCACAATGTTTCTATGATTAGGTAATCATTATCTTCAAGCAATTTCCCGCAAAGATGAACAGAATTAAATATAATGGTGAAATGAGGGTGTACCTACTATACATCTCTGCCCAACCCTTCGAGGACAAGCGTGATGTTATGTTCTGTTATGATCAGAATTCCGAACATACTCTGTGCGTCATAATCGAAAACGAATGCAATAGATGTAATAAATAATCTTCAAAACACTATTTATTCTAGCTATTAGTTTATCTAAGGCACTTGTCCCAGCGCCGACGATGAGCGAAAAGCGAGTAGAGCTAGAAACTAGAAACGAGTTGGCGAGCAACGAAAAGCGAGTGTGTCGTTCCGATAGTTTTGTCGCTGGGCTATAAGCGAGTGTACGAGTGCGACGGGCGATTACTCGCACCACTCACAAATGACCGCTGGTTGGTCTCTCGGCGTGAGTTCTAACCGCCAAACGAGCATCGCTGAGCAAGTATCGCTGAGCGAGTATTATCTTTGATAGCTCTTGTCGCTCAGCGATAAACTAGTGGAGCGAGTCCTCGCCGGCAGTGTAAACAGTCAGCGATCAACTATTAATATATGCATCTCTTTTATTTACACGGAATGTATATCTATTGTATGTTTCTCGAGCGAGAAAATAGGCGATATTTAGTCGCTTACTCGCCGGCGGTGAGACAACTGCCTAAAACGTACTAATATCTATGAATGTTCCACATTTCTGCTTAATTGGCCGAATGACGTCATAGATCCGAACGATTTTATACCAGAAAATATTGTTTCAAAATGTGTGTGCGCATAATTGTTTCGAGTTTGTTTCTTTTGGCCTTTAACTACTGAGTTTTGGCCAGTCTTCAATAACACGACCACACGACACGACCACAACACTAGACCTCTCTTAACAGCATCAAGAAGAACATCACTGGTTCAAGTTATAATGGACTACAATAGACAGTAACACGTATTTTTTGTACAAAACCGAACTTCAATAAAATGAGGAATGTTCCCGTTGATGTGTTTTGAATTAGATTTGATTGTTTTAGAAATATTAAAGTCCGTTAAAGTAATATCCGATAAAGAATTATTGTTATGATGTACATCAAACATTTCATCAATATAATTTATTTATAGCATAGATGAAACAAACTACCCACATATTCAAATTCTGTTGATATTTTTTTTTCTATTGCTCACGAGATGGCGATAATTTGTAATTCAAAAATAGAACGGTCCCTATTAAATTTTATAAATCGAACAATAATATTTAAATAAATGAATTACCCATCGACCATCTTGTTTGTAAAGTTTTGAATTGTTCTTTCATTCTAAATACAAATCTTCAAAGTTTTTAGTTCGTATAGATCATAATAGATGGCATTGATAGTTCTTTCATAGAAAAACTTATTATAGTTAGGATTTAATCTATTGTTATTGGTATTGTTTCATAGTTTATCGATCTTATTCTTCATGATAAGTAAATAATTGACATTTTCTAGTAAAATAATAGATATCGACTGTCACAAAAATTCAAAATTTGACCTTATTTTTGAATCGCACTATCAAAGTTTTTGATAAACTTTTGATAAGTAATGTCAAATGGTCAATTTCTATAGTGGTCATCATCTACTCAGTAAGCCAGTGTTTGGGGAGCTGGTCATAATTCCCCAACGTCTATGTATCTATACAACACTATGTCTGTCTATATGTGTTCGAATCACCCAAAGTAAAAAAAAAACCTGGCACCTGACCGTTTAGAGAAGTTCTCAACACCACTGATGTAGATACTTTGATCACTTTTTAAAAAAGATAGTTATTTTTGGAATTAGGCTTTCACATACACAACAGTTTAAAAAAAAATTATGTTTCATGAAAATAAACACGATGAAAATTAAATAAATATTTTGATAATAAATATGCGACGAAGAAATACTTAAAAATATTAATCCTAACTTCCTAACTAATATTATAAATGCGAAAGTAAGTTTGTTACCCTTTCACGCCTTAACCACTGAACCGATCATCCTGAAATTTTGCATTACGTTGTCAGGTGTACAGAAACGGACAAAGGGTACCTTTTATCCCGAAAAAAAGTACTGATCCCGAAGAAAACAACAGTAACGTTCATAGATGGCGCCACGTGTCTTTCGAATCACGATTGAATTATATTATGATAGAAACTTTAATGGTGTGCTAAGAGTTGATTGTCAAATTCTAAATTAACGCGAGCGAAGCCGCGGGCAAAAGCTAGTATTATACATATATTACAATATGGACATTGACAGGGAACGCAGATCGCTGTCAATACGATGTAACATGCTGGCCCGCAGGTTTGCGCGGTGTACTGAGCCGGTCAAAATTACTCTGTTTAAGGCATTTTGCCAGTCGTTTTACACGTGCGGCCTGTGGACCAGTTATAGTTTGCGTACATACAGCGATCTACGGGTCCAGTATAATACCGCACTCCGGATACTGTTGGGGCTGCCGTGGAGATGTAGCGCGTCACAAATGTTTGCAGACAGACGTATAGATGTTTTCGCAGCCATTATGCGTAAAAGATGTGCTTCACTTCTTGCGCGTCTCCGCGGCAGTACCAACACTATCTTGAGTGTGTTCACAGACAGATGGGAGTCTCCAATGCTGCGACATTGGATTAAACTCATACATAATTTAGTTAACAGAGTGTTAAGTTAATACTCAACTCCAACTCATAAATAAATTAATGAATGCCTACCTTTGTACTAACACTAGTTATTAAGTTAAAATTGTTACTAACACTATGGGTTACCCGAAATAAATACTTATTATTATAATTATTACTTCTTTTTTTATATTTTTTTATTTAAATATCTCACGCCCGGTTCCTATAGCCACAAATCGTTTTCCAAACTGGGTGTATAAATAGATTCGTAAACTAATTTGTGATAGCTACTGTAACGTATTGAAGGGTTTCTTCCGCATTATTGGGGGGTTACCATGATTTGTTAGAGCAGGAATGTTTTAATATCATTACGAGAGTGGGAAAGTGACAGCGCTAGACAGCTCTCTAGCGCCATCTCTTACCCACTCTCGTAATAATATTAAAACATTCCTGCTCTAAGAGATCATGGTAAAACCCCCTTGGTCATTTTAACCAATTACGTTCGATAAATCATAGGAATCGACCATTACTGATTTGAAAACTGAAATCAACACAACGGATTACGAGAATAATCATTACTAACACACATGTTCGGAGAAAAACGTTCAAAAATATAACTAAATATTTAGCAAAGTTTTGTGGTATCTTGTTGCCAAGTCATGCGTGAGGTAGACAGGAAAAAAATCATAAAAAAAAGTGTTTGCACTAAGAATGTCCCAAAAAATATTCGAGTAAACATTACATATTATTTAGTAGGAGTTTTTGTAAGGTCGTCTAATAACAGTAATCACTGACCTTACCGGATGTCTGCGACGCGCGTCTGCCTGCGAGGTGCGCGCGCGCTGCCGGAAATAAACATGTGCGCCACTAACAAGCAAATAACAGAAGACCCACGTTGAACAACGTGTAAGTAGTAAGTTTACACGAAAAGTGTCGCTACTGTGTAGGTATTCTTAAATCCCTGCAGTTGGAGATTGCATTACCTTTTATCTATTGATCTTCTTCCATCGTGTCGGCAAGAGCTATATGAGAATATCTCATACCGTGGTGAAAATATTAGCTCAGGAAGGTTGATCGCAAGGCTGACTGCCCCGGGTGCACCGGACGTACTTAAGTATCATCACTCGTGGAGGCTCTTTTCATGCACCCCAGTCTTATTATTCAATTTTATCTATTGATAAAGGCAGATGAGCTTTGTCGTTCGATAAACCAATACGACAGCAGTGTCCTTTAGATTTGATCTTGTAGATCGACTTTCTGTTGCAATATTGTCGAACACTAGCAGTTTCTAGCGCATTCCTATAGGAAAATGTGTGGGTAACTTGAAAGCTGTTTATTCGATAAATAAAACATTAAACGCAATCCAATAGCAAGTAAAAGTTTTTTATTTCATATAGGAAAATTATTTCTACATACTGCCACATAAGCTACTTTATTTATTTCATTTATTCTGACCTTTTTAACCTAAATTAATACAATATAAATCTAAACTAAATCTAAAGTAAAAATATAGAAAAATTATATCTTAGACTAAACTATCAATATAAACTAAGAGAGTGCATCAAAATATTCCTCCGCATCGCTGTCCACTGGTAACGTGCCCAGAAGGCTGGCAGCGTTGCCACGTTGTATGGCAACGCTAATTCTCTGGCCGAAAAACAAGCCAGCCCTCTGGTCACGTGAAGTGTCGACCAGTCTTCTTCCCATTTCCATTGATAGCAAGTTAATTTGCGCTAGTTATTGCAGCAAGTACTGCTACCTTTTAAGGCGAATTTTATCAATGCACTCCTTAAGTTCTGATTCAAATATGACATAGCGCCTTATTTCGTAAAACTTCCAAAGGTTACGACAAGTCGAAAGTCGGTTGTGCAGTAAAGTTTGCTAGTTGATTTGTCGCTTTATGTCCGGTTCCTGTGGCCAAAAACGAATCGTTTTGTTTACAAATTGTAGCATTTTTTATTGCCAAACTCGGCATATAAATAGACTAGTAACCTAATTTTATCTGTGATAGCTACTAACATAACATACGAAAGGCTCTTAACAAAAGCATCCGCACTAACATATTCTTCACCAAACTAAAACACGACGTTACCCAACGAAGCACTCGCCGAGCTAGTTTCTTAGTTTTACCAAAAATTAGAACCAACTATGGCAAAAAAATGTTAACATTTGAAGGAGCACAACTCTATAACAAAATACCCGCACGCATCAAAAATGTAAGCTCATTTGATGCATTCAAAACTCAGCTGGCTAGATATGTAATTTCAGATAACTCACATGTAAAAAAAAATATGCATTGGATGGGCACAACATATTTTTTTTAAATGACGAACATTTCTTCATACCATAAGTTAATTTATTGTTCTCAAGTAAGTGACTTTGTGTTTTTATTGAGAATAAATTTCTTTAAACTTAACATATGCGAGTCGAGTAGCTGCTGGTGTGCCCAGAGGTTGAAAGTGAACTAAGTAAGCAATGGACTGCCAAAGACTTGCACGTTCAACTTGCTCGTGGATTTGGCATTTAAGAGATTCTTTAGTTTGGTTCCTCTGTGTATTATAACGCGGTACAGCCTGACATGGATCTAAATGAACGTGGTGCTATAGAGAACTTTTTTATGATCAGTTACGGTTTACTCACGTGCATTTTCTGAATTGCCTCTGTCTCGGTATTGCTCGTGCATCTTCGTCACTTGTCGTGTCCGGGTTGTTGAAGTCCTGAGTGCATGCCGCGCTAACCTAAACTAGTCGGGCAATCCCGAAAAGCGTAACTAGTCATAAAAATGAATGTTTCTCACGATAGTTATCACGTTCTGGGACATTACGTCGTAGGATGGATATAGAACTCCAATGCGACGCGGCACAACGCCTCTCGACGATTGTCTTTGAGCCTCAATGACAGCCACTACGTCGACAACCGGTTACCGGCAATGGAAGTTTCATGAACGTGACGTACATGTGTCATAGTGCGAGATATTTTAGCCTTGTGCTGTCACCTGGGGTAACGTTTACAAGACACCAATATGGTCCCTGCGCACACATGTAAGCGTGCAGTACTTACGTTGTGACACAACGTTCCACGCGGGTGTGAGCGTATACTGGTATACATTCCCCTTGCCTCAGTCCCGCGGGTCATTTTGAGAAGCGGTGTGTCGTATCACTCAAAATAAAATGTGCATGATTTTACACAACGTCTTCAGACGTTGAGTCAAAATGAATGGAAGATTCGTGTGTACATTTTGATGATAAATCAGATCCCGCCTCTCGACGGAGTGACCCGGAACATGTTATGATACAAATATAAAGAACTAACATGAAATGTACTAGATTTGACAGGTTTTTGACATCTTCCTTCACAAGCAGCGCCGCCCTCCACGTTCATTTAAAGCCATATCGGATTCTATCACGCAGTATTCCGTAAAATCCGCTGGACCTTCTGTGAATATTTAATTAGTGTGGCCGCCATGATGGCACGTTTTGATTGCCCTGTTTTATTGTTTTGAATAAATTCCACGTTTCTGTCGTCATCGCGAGGATTTATATGAGCGTTACATTAATTGATGGTGATCTATGGGAGTTTAAGGTTGTAGCTTTGATGAAATAAGATTTTATGAGTATTGTGTTACTGTAGCTGTATTTTTCAGAAAGTAAAATTTTGACACATTTGGCGAGGTGGTTTCATTTAGCTGTAGCGCCACGGGTCCTGGATTCGATTTCTGCAAGGAACGACTATTTGTCTAGCGTAGATAAATTGTACGAAAAGTGCAGAGTTGACAGCTAATGAATATTTGCGAGATCCGCTATCAATCCCAAGCATAAACGTTGACTTTTTTATTCCTCTCTGCTATTTTCATTTGTTTTTTTTTTTTAAACTTTGTCCTACACATGAACTCCTGTTTCGTAGTTGCGTTTACAGACACAAATCAAGGAACAATTAGGCTATGTAAATACTTGTTTCGTCCGGGAATTGAACCCGCGGCACAGCAGCCAAGCACTCGGTCACACTGCACCATTCGTGTCGTCAAATCTTCCACCAATCTTCCACCATCTTCAAAGCTTTCTTAGTTGCTCTGCATCGCTCTTTATCCACACAATGTCCCATTGTCCTCATACATAAACCGACATGTTATCTTTAGTCAAAGACAATGTCAACTTTGTAGTCGCACAAAAGCGTTGCCAACTATTATAATCCTTTTTGAATGTTAGAATTCGCAGATATGAGTGGATTTGTTATAGTTTCATAATTTACAAAACTAAATTCTATCATCTCTGATAAAACCCTCGCTTTGAAACTAATCATCATCATCATTCAGCCGAAAGATGTCCACTGCTGGACATAGGCCTCCCCCAAAAGGGGGAGTTTACCGTAATCGCCACGCTTGGCAGGCGGGTTGCCGATCGCAGTATGGTTGTTAAAGTACTCAGAGAACGCTGCTGCCCATCCTCTAGGGAGACCCTTAGTCGCCTTTTACGACACCCACGGGAAGAGATGGGGTAGTGCTATTCTTTAAGTCCGGCACTACACGAGACAAGCTACAATAGTTATGTAATAGGTTCAATGGTTTGGCAAATAGGCCGACGACCCATCAATTCGGAAATGGTTTCCGCCGGTCATAAGGCACCCACAACACCAAGAGGATTTATAATTACTTATTGTTTACTCACGTGCTTTTTTCGGGATTGCCGAAATAGTTTCGGACCCAAACGGAGCCCTTAATCATGAGCGGAACACGCAGCGAGGTCGCGAGTCGAACTAGCGCTGCACCGTGCCGCGTAGCGTTGTGCTTGTGACGAGAGGGGCGCGCTCTGTGTTGTCGGTATTGCGCGTGCGTCTTCGTCACTTGTCGTATCCGGGTTATTGACTGAGTACCGGTTCCGAAACATACCAATGCTGCTTAGCGGCAGAAATAGGTATGGCGGTAATACTTCCAAGGAAGAACTTTTTTTTTTAAAACATTGCCCTGCACTAGGATTTCTCCTGGATCGTGGGTGCGCTTACAAACATATACCACATACACAAACACCCAGACCCGAAACAACGATCTGTAGGCCATATAAATTTTTGTTCCGTGTGGGAATCGAACCCGCGACCCGTAGCGCAGAAGCCAATCGCTCAGCCACTGCACCAAACGTGTCGTCGTGTTGTGAAGAACTCTTTCAGAAGGAGCTCTACTAGTAATATTACCTAGAATAGAATAGCTTAATTCTTAGAAACTTTAAAATGGATTTTCTGTCTAAACAAGAATTCATAAACATGTAAGTCGTAAGTTTATTGTTTCTCAATATATTTTAATACAATACAACTTTTTCACACACACACATATTAATAGGTACAATAATTCATATCATTCAGTAGAATAATGATCCAAATACTTGTAAAAGCTCGCGGCGTCTGACCTAATAACTTCACAGCTACGAGCTACGCTAGTGCGTCTACGAGTCTACGCGGCTACGTACGTAGCGCCGCTACGATTAGGAATGCGACTACCAGGCGATTAACTTTTGCTTTAAAATGTCGATATAATAAAGGAATCATAGTTTTTTAATATTTATTAAGGCTTTTTTTAATTATAAACTCATAAATAAACTAACCCGTGTATTCCCCGAAGGGTTGGCAGAGGTGTATACGGTAATACACCTACATTTCACCGTTATGTTTACGTCCCATGTAATAAAGGGCGAGCCTATTACCATCGACCGGGCACAAATCCAGACTCCGGGTTGCTACTGAGAAATTCCTCACGAACCCCAATAAGACTTTGCCTGACCTGGGGATCGAACCCAGGACATCACGCTCAGCAGTCGCGCTTACAACCGCTAGATCAACGAGGCAGTCAATTAATAGTCGACAAGCACGGCGACACGGCTGGCGTGCACGACTGACGCAATATCGCTCTTTGCAGTCAGTTAACTCGGGGCTCTAAAAAATAAACTTTAAAAAAAAGTAAAAACCGACTTCAAAGAAATACTAAAAGGAGTAAAATAATTACCATAATATAAAATTCACAGTTTCAGAAGTCGGTGGCTTCTATTTGCTTCAGTGTAGAGCTGCACCGACTTCTGAAACTGTTAATTTTATATTATGGTAATTATTTTACTCCTTTTAGTATTTCTTTGAAGTCGGTTTTTTTTTTTTAGTTTTAGTGTCATAATTTTAAGCCCCTCCTTCATAACCCTTCTTTTTGGCTTTGACGTAGTCGGGCATAAGAAGTCTTTTCAAATGATACCTTACACGATATAATGAAAACATTCCAAAGGGGGGGAGAGGGGGACACGCACCCCCTCCTCTTTTCCAGTAGTCAGTTCCCAACAACAAATATAAACAAAGCAATATTAGTAATTTGAGAATTTTGCTTTGATCCGATGAGGAGTTCCGTTCCATATCTCTGAAGTTCATGGTCTAATCATAACAAAATTTATATGGGACCAATCGGGAAGTATACCCTTTCAAACAAAAAAAGAATTTTTAAAATCGGTTCATAAATGACGAAGATATGAGGTAACAAACATAAAAAAAAAAAAAAAAAAATACAACCGAATTGAGAACCTCCTCCTTTTTGAAGTCGGTTAAAAATGACTCGGAAATAGAAAACTAAGTTTTTATTTTTAAATTTTTTAGTTGGTTTTCAGTATTATACCCCTTTAGGGTTAATCTGTGTCACTAGTAGATCACGTGGTTTGAATGAATTACACGAATTCACTACATGTACTTAGATACTGTTGTGTGATGTAGATGGACTTAGGGGACCGTTTCTACGTAACCGGGCAGTTATTGGCGAGACCTGTAGTGTCATTCTGTAAGAAACCCACCTCAATATCGTCGGTTAGCTCGATACCCATAATGTCACAGTATGGATATAGAAGCAAATAACACACAGATAATCGACAGTATAATCATAAATGATGGAATCAGGCGTTACTTTGCGGAAATCCATGACATACAAAAATGCAAATAGAATATCTAGCTTTAATTCCGCTGAACAAGATCGCTAGTTTGGATGTAGTATGCAGCACCACCCTCCCGCCCACAAATATAGGTATGCACATGCAGAAAGAGTGAAAAAATAATGCAACATGCAACCAAACCAATACACGACACGTGTTTCTCCCCTGCACGGGGCATCCTCAGGATATGTTGACTCCTAGTCCGCTAGGACGCAAATGGGGCTGTGAAGCGCGCGCCCCTCTGTATAACGTCACGATTTGACGTTTGTGACGTTTGTGACATTGACGTTTGTCGAAGTACCCGCAAAAAGAGAGTGGAGATGGCACGACATTAGTTTGGTCATTCAACAGTGTATATCTATCATTATTATACAGACAGTATAATCAATAACGCGTAGTTTTGTTATCCACGCTGTGTCACGACAAGTGTCTAATTGACAGTCGCGATCGAGGTGAGATTCTTACAGAATTGCACTGCTGAAGGGTCTCCAGCCAATGGTCAACGATGTAGGTTATAAGTTAGTGGTATAACTAGTGTTTTAGATAACATAGACCCAGTGAGGGACGGACCAAGATCTTAGGATAACTTAGTAGTAACGTTGTTATGTTACGAGTATATGAACGTTGTAACTTTGTCATTTACCACGAGATTGAGATCCTGAGTGAACCCTATCCTATAACTCTCAAACGTATCTCATATAGAAGTAGTCTTAGGTTCAATTTATATACTAGCTTTTGCCCGCAGCTTCGCTTGCGTAAAATTTTGAACCCGTTAAGTGACGATTTTCCATACAAACTTTCATCCCCTATTTAACACCCTTAGGGATTGAATTTCGAAAAATCCTTTCTTGTTATTTGTCTACAGCAGCTCTCTTTAGCTGCAAACACATACGTACAGCGTGATACACGCTCCATCGCGCGCGTGCTACGCGCGTTTTATTTTGCAAGGAGAGTTGCTCACGCGCGTCTGTAGCGCGAAACACGTTCCTTCGCGCGCGTGCTACACGCGTTTTACTTTGCAAAGAGAGTTGCTCACGCGCGTCTGTAGCGCGTTTCTCGTGAGTTTGCAGCGATGCAAACGCAAGCAATCTGCCTATTTCAAGTTTAGCAGCGCCGACAACGCGCGATAGCGAAACGCGCGTCAAAACGCGTGATGTGTAAGAGCTCTAAGTAGTGATAGTAGCTTACCAACAACGGGAACAGGGTCCAAACTGCCGGTGGTCAGGGCTCCAGAGAAAGGAACTTTCTCATAATACGTGCTGTGTCAATATACCTAATTATTATTAGGGAGATACCTCTACTTCTGATATAATCACTTGACAAACTACATATTATTACAAAGTCTTTAAATACACTTGGGAACAAATACACTTGACAAAAAACTACCCTCATTGTAAAGGTTATCAAATAACCTTTTAGGCGATATATGTTTCGAATTGATCTGTTCCGTAATAGGTACCAAAAATAATAACAATTATACGTGAAAAATAGAAGTGGCTCGATTTATTTGCTCCCAAGTATATTAAGATGTTATTTTTTTTCTAAACAGTGTTTATTAATCTGTTTCGTTAAACATGCTGACAGTTTTGTATCAACAGACATTTTTCAACTTATTTTATTCATGTGATTGCTATTCAGAAATCATAAAGTTACACGATTTATCCATTCGTATCGGAAATTATATAACTGCTCTAGATATTCGAGATTTTGAAAACTAAACCTAAAATGGAATAGAATTAGGATTGTTTTAGCTGTGGCGGCCTATTACCGATAGCTTTTATTTTTAGACTTGGTTCTTTTTCTGTTCTCAATTAGAAATCCATAGAACATTAGGTATATTTTTTTAAACAATAGTAACGTTTTTGTACTCATATTAAAAGCTTTTTATTTATTTTCAGCCTTTACTCAACGTTTTGTCAGAATATACCTCCCACGAGCTTTTCAATTATTTTTATTTCACACAAAGCTCAACATTTAGGTCATTTGACAGTAACGAAACCACGTACTGCGAGCCAGCTCATAGACTAATCAGACCTTCGCTTGTTCCAGGTTAATGTGCCACGAGACGAGTGAAAGAGACCGACGATCCCGACACTCCCTTTAAAACGCCTTATATGGAGCGAGACGGGTATACCACGCGTGCTCCGCCGCGTATCAAAACACACAAAAACCGCGGATGTAGGTAATAGCACGGGAGCTGAATAGCTTTTTAATTAATAAAAATAAAAAATAAATAAATAAGCCAAATTGCAACGTTCAACCGATTTTGAATTTCGAACGCCTAAATCCGATCAGACTTTAACGCCTAACCTTCTTAGTGGACATCTTGGGTGCTTAAAATGGACTTGCCTTACTTTAATTTTTCATAATGTGTCTGACTGTGTAGTCTCGGGGTAGCGCTGTGCTCGTTTAGTTATAGTTATTAGTATATAATAAAGCAAATAAAGGCGGTGGGGACGGTGTGTGGGTGTGATATCGAAGTGTTGGCGGCTTGTGTGATGCAGCGGCGGCCGAGGCGGCGCGAGTGTCGGCTACCTGTGAAGCAGCCTTGTACGCTCGTCTGACGAATCTGTAAAGGTAAGAATTTGATAATACTAACAACTCTTACAAACGATCTTAAATGCAGTGGCGTAGCTACCGTATGGCTAGGCGGGGCAGTGCACCGGGGCCCCCAAGCTCGAGGGGCCCCTCGGCCTCCATGACGACGTTCGAAAAAGTTATACGGGTGTAAAGAGACCCATCACATAACCGAAATCTACGCACTCTGTACATCAAACTAAATTACATTGAGCAAAAATAATTGCTGGGAAACGACTTTTATTTTTTGGCATGAAAAAAACGCTTTTTTTTTGTAGCGCGCAAATTATGGTTGTGGCGATGCCGCGCGTTTGCATGCGTGCAGCGGCCACACAGCCGAGCCAAGGCGGTCATTTGCGTTTGATATTCATTGCTTTTTTGTAACTTCAAATGCGTAATTTGTTAGGAAAAATTTAAATTTTTGATAATGTTTGTATGGAAGAAAGTTTAGTATTATGACTTGGAAATCGTTTTTGGAAAAAACTGTAAAAAAAAATGTGTACTTTGACCTTCAATATCTCCAAAACCAATGATTTCCCAGGTATGGTTTATTAGAAAAAAATGATCCCAGTGATGGGTAGAATACGTGGTTTTCGTTATCGTTAAGGGTCTTTTTACATCCGATATAATATCATAGTTGAATAAAGAATGTTTAACTGTAACCTTTTTGGCCCCTAACCAACGACTTTTACGTGAAAGCGTGACAAACAAACAAACTTTCACATTTATAATATTATTAGGAATTACGATTAAATAATTATCTGCTGCGTTATACATAATGCTTACTAGTAACTTTGCTTTATTATGCCCTGCAGTGGGCGATAATTTATTTTAGTTTAAATAGGGCCCCAATTTCATTTTTTCCCCGGGGCCCTTGGTTACATAGCTACGCCACTGCTTAGATGCTTGTAATACCTTACGCCAAAACCCGGAAGCTCTCTCATTGGAATTTATTAAACTGTCTTGCAGAGAACAACTGAGTCACATTAGAAAAATCTCATCAAAATAACACGAAAAGCAAACTTTCCTGTAATAAGCCTACTTAAAGCCAAGCCTAAGTAACAAGCCATGTTTTCCGTCAACTAGTTAAAAGCTCAACAAACCGTTGGCACTTGTGTGCCCTTATTAAAATTCTTTTAACATTTTCTTTGAAAACTATTCTGTAATGTCGTTTTTACATACGTCGAGTTTTACCATATACAGAATGACAGAATGACTTATTAACCGTCTGAAAAAAAAAATTGGGTGAACAGAGTAGAACTCCATGGCATAGTTTTTTTTTTAGCCTTTTATAGTCAGAGGGAATATTTTTCCCACCAACTTTTTTGGAAGACGTCGCAAAAACCTCCTTGTCATATTTTTAAACCTGACAATATCATTTTTTTTTACTATTTTCTTTAATTGAAAAAAAAAAATTGACTTTTTTTTTGTTGTTTTTCAATTGCCAAATTATTTGTTATTTACTTTTTCTTAAAACCGTTAAAGGGTTAATTGCCTTTTATGAAATTTATCTATCAATAAATACTACTAATTTGAAGTAAATTTTCATACTAAATCAATAAAAACAGATTTTTTTAAGTAAATAAATCGATTATCTTGTCTCGTGTCAGCACGAGCTATACGAAAATAGCTCATGCTGTGGTGAAAAGATTATCCAGTCAGCAAGGTTGGTAGCGGGGCTGACTGCCCAGGGTGCGCCGGACGTACTGAAGTATCGTCACTCGTGGAGGCTCTTTTCATGCACCCCAAATCGATGAAATAACATCTTAATTCAAATCATACACACCTGCGTATGATTTGAGTTTCTATAGTTATATCAATTTAATAAAAAGTTAAGGGAAAAAAAATGCCAAAGCAAATACTCCGTTGATCTATTATACCTATTTTTTTCTAGACGGTAAAAAAAAGTAATTCAGTATATCCAATGGTATAAAAAAATCTCATATAAAAATAATAGACATAATAAAAATATTAATGGTTTATGTCACCTAATCGTAAAGTATATCAGGGTCGATACTCAAAGAAAGAATCAATAAAATTGAATTCAAAAATCTGTTCTATTGGCACAGATAAAAAAGAGCGTCCTTCCGCTCAATTATAGCAAACTACGGCGATATTAATATTATTTTATTGTCCCCTATTTTATGCCTGTTCTATATTTGCGGGTCGTATGACGTCATGACGTGATGTAATGTAGGTTGTACGTGTCGATGTGGTCGGGAATTAATTCGCCACGATGATCCTGGAATCCTATATCTTTATTGTATTTGCTTGGCAGGTTTTTCATATTATATTGTGAGGAGGGAAAGAAGAGAGAATTTTCTTTGATACCTACATAACGTTATTCAAGTTGTATTATATAAGATTAGAATTGTTACTAAGGTCTAGGTTCTCATAAAAACTGTACGGTAACGTAAACAAAACCAAAACAATTTAGAATTCAGAAAGAATATTATATTAACGTTGAAACACATGCACCTCGGGTCAGCGCTCAAAAATATTCGAACCGAATGTAGACTAAACCGCGAAAAACTAAACTAATTTACGTCAATGGGTGCAGTCAAATCTTCGTATGGTTGTAAGCCTAATTAGGCATTTGTGATGACGACATAGGGTTTAAATTAGTTTGTTGGTATTTGTAAGTTTATATGGCGGTGTGCCTTATAGCGCGCTCTGGTGGTGTATGTGAACTCAGGACACATTTTTTGTGAATTTTGAACTAGACCTTTGATTTCTACGTCAATGTGTTATAAGAAGTAATTGTTATGACATCAAGATTAAAATAATAATTCTAAATCTTATACTTACCTACGTACATATTAGATTCCGCGAACCTAAATAAGCGAACCTTAATGCCTAAGTCCGCCTCTGTACAAATTTAGTGCGAAAGTATAAATAAATAAATAACAGAAACCTAGAACAATTATGTAACTGTATTAATAATACAACCAAATAAAAATTACAATCGTTACCACAAAAATAATAGCTACAAGGTAAACATAAACATCTTGTTTTGTCCCAAAAACAGATATCAAGTTAATAGTTTGACAAATCAAAGAGTAATTCTAGCGTTCTTACTGTACAGAAATAGAATGACATCGATCCATCTCTGTCACTCCTGACCCGGCGTTATGGGACAAAAAGTGACAAGTATACTTTGTCTATACGAGGTCGAGGCTAGTAGGGCACCATCAATCGTGGCCGTGTCAATTGTTGTATTATATCCTACCGATCTTATCCTTCACATCCTATCTATTGGTTTGTTTTCTGTTTAAAGTAAAAGATGTAATTTTGTTGTCGTTTTGTGAAAATTAATTGATTTTTATTGATTATACTTCTAAAGGTGTTTGTAACGAAATTATTATATTTTCTTGTTCCAACTCCTGCACTATCACTGAATTCTTCGAGCATGCAGAATATAATAAGGGCCCTTTTCCTGTCATGAGTTTTCTCGCCTGCGCGCGGATCTGGTCCGCATGCGGGTGATGGCACGCTCCTGGCCACACGCAGGACAAAGATTTCGTTTAGGGCCTTTTCATTGTCATGCGTGTTTGCGCCCTTGTGCTGGCCAGCTACGCATGCGTACTGCCCGCAAACTATCGTATCATACATGTTTTTATTGTCATGCGCGCCACACGCACGCGGCACACGGGCGGATGGCGGGTGGCTCGCACGGATGCGTGCCGCTCGTGTGCGTATGGCGAACCTTGACAGTCAGTGTTGTTTTTACTGTCAAGCGGGTCGCACGCACGTTGTATGATCAATATGAAAATTAATTAATTCATTTTGACACGAGTTCTCTTCCTGGCGACACGCACAATACTGTGGCGGCAAGGCGAAAATAATCTGCTCAGCGTGCGGCCCGCAACAAGCATGCGTGCCTGGCCTGCACGCGGGCGCAAACACGCATGACAATGAAAAGGCCCTTACCGCTGCAGTGTCGTGCGTGTCGGTGACTTAACTCGTGCACAAAGATAAACGTTCAAAAATTAATCATGCGTACTATGACCATGCGTGCGACCCGCGTCACAGTAAAAACAACACTGAAGGCAGAAGAACGCCACCCGCATCCGGTTAGCACGCACGCGGGCTGCACGCCCGCAGCCAATCAGAGTTCCGCACGCGTGTTGCCCGCATGATAGGAAAAACATGTAAGTATGAAATGATAGGATGCGGGCAGCCTGCACGCGGACCGGGGGCCCAATTCTCCTAAAATAAATCTTGATAAATCACAACCGAACCAAGGCCGAACCGTTCATTCGGCCAGTTCTCAATTTCAAAAGCTATCAAATTGTTTGACACAAAAAACAAAATCAATCATTTTGAAAGTTTTCGAAAACAAAAACTGACTGACGGTTGTGGTTCGATTGTGTTTGGCAACAATTTATTTTAGGAGAACTAGGCTCCAGATCCGCGCGCGGGCTAAAATACCTACGCATGACAGGAAAAGGGCTTTATGTGATCGTCAATTATTACTTTTCTCAAAAATTATCATTTAGTATCGTAGAACATGAAGCTATCTATTTATCATTCATAACGTCATACTTACTTACCTGCAATCTGAAACAGCTGTTTAGATTTCATAAAAAATACGTTAAATGCTATCTATCAACAGCTGTCATCAGCTGTGTTCACATGTTACTTTAGATTATATTTGATGTCGTGGGTTAATTAGTAGCTCCAAGTGCTGAATTCGTGGGCAAATCAGGGTTGTCGATTTCATAAAAATGTATATTAAGTGAAGAATTTTGAAATTTTAACGTTCGTTTTCATTTAAACAGTCATCAGCAATACTTCAAGAGGTCTGCGGATTAATACCCCCATTCAAACAGCCGGTTAAATGTCTAGTGCAACACCGGAGCCCTTTAATCAAGGGTTTAAAAACCACTCAGTAATAAGAAGTTCTGAATACTTTTCCTGAGAACTGTGCTAGTTGTTCCACCTGTTACAGAAAGCACGAATGAATACAAAACATTGCATTGATGGCAAAGCGAATGTCATGGTGATTGATGAGACTATTTATATCTTAGGTCTATGAAAACCGATCGATATTTCTTTAAACGGGCCATTGTTGTCCCACTGCTGGGCTTAGAACAAGAAGGGTTTAAGCCTTAGTCCACCACGCTTGTCTGGTGCGGTTTGGCAGACTGCAATCGAGAACTTTTCTTTAATAAATACTGTACTATGTATCAGTAGCGAAGGGTGAATTTTCTTAAAAGGGAAGCCGGACCAATTATTTATTTAAATGATAATTGAAAATAATAGATACTAGTATTTGCCATATTTCGAAAGGGAAGCCGGTAGGAATCGAGTTGTATGGAGCCTTCGCCACTGCTATGTATCTTTATCACTACATAGTATAAAACAAAGTCGCTTCCCGCTGTCTATCCCTATGTACCTATGCTTAGGTCTTTAAAACAACGCAACGGATTTTGATGCGGTTTTTTTTAATAGATAGAGTGATTCAAAAGGAAGGTTTATATGTATAATATATTGCACCCGTGCGTAGCCGGAGCGGGTCGTTGGTTATAAATAAAAAGAAAAGTCCTGACTGATTGACTCATCAACGCCCAGCCCAAACCCTTACACCTAGAAAGCTGAAATGTTTCACAGAAGTTCCCTTTATAATGTGTACAAGGAATAAGGAAGGATTTTTCGAAATTCAACCCCTAAGGGAGTTAAATAGGCGATGAAAGTTTGTATGGGAAATCGTCACCGGTTCACGGTTCAAAATTTGCAAAAAAAGCGAAGCTGCGGGCAAAAGCAAATTAATTAATAACCACGCCGATCATACGATTACGCTTGGCGCGGTCAGTCTATTGATGGGTGACCGTTCGTTGCACATCAAAACCCTTTCGTGTCTCGGAGAGCACGACAAATTTTTGGTCCCTGGTGTCATACGAATGCCTCATCACTACAGTCAGTCGTTACGGGACAGTCGGTTACAGAGACAGTCGTTACGGGATGTAAGAAGCCCGTAAGTCTGATAACCGGTCTAACTTTAGGATATCGGCATTGCCCAGGTTGCGGAGGTCTGGTGGCAATCGTTCCATGTAAAATATTGGTAATACTCAGCGTTGCCAGATATTTTTTTAGACAAAGCAGGATTTTATAACTTTTTAAGTAAAAAAAAGCGGGATTTTTTCGTCGAAAGCGGGACATAGTAAAAAAAAGTAGGTACCTATACAATCACTACCTAGTTTTTAAATACTTATCTGTTTATTTGAGTTTTAAATCATGTTTACATGACAATAGATAGCAAAAATAGCCCTTGAAAATGGATTTTGATGCAAATACGTTACTTTAACAATAACTGTCTGGCAGTGGCGTAGGGTGAATTTTCTTAAAAGGGAAGCCGGACCAAAAAATGCTTACCTTGCTCAAGTGTGATGCGTGAATTCCAGTAACTACTCGTTTCGAAAGGGAAGCCGATAGGAATCGAGTTGTATGGAGCCTTCGCCACTGCTGTCTGGTTTACCCTATAGATAAGCAGTTGAGTCTTCAGAGGAATATAATTATAATCCCCGAAAAGCGGGACTGAGTCTGTCCCGCGCGGGAAATTTAATTTTGATTTCAAAATCGGGACGTCTGGCAACGCTGGTATTCAGCCACATCTGGGTACACTGGAAACCAACCACAACATAGCTGCGGAAAGGCTAGGCAGAATACAAAAATATGAAATGTAAACTATGATGAATGCATACAGAAAATGAATAATAAACTGTTTTATTATTGTATCATCAATAGAACATCTGACATGCGTAGTTACATTGTAGGTTTAGATCTTAGAAACAGTGGAAGTGAACAAATATTTTTGGCCTTCGACCAAAATCTTGTCCGACCAAAAATCGATCGTGTAACTAAGCCCTACCCAGGTTTTGGGTGCTGTAACGAAATATACATGTTCCGTTTTTGTTACTGTTCTATACAACTAGGTCAAATGATAGATATTCAACCCCGTGGGTGCCATAACAAATCGAAATAACTCATCCAGACTCGGAACATGTCTGCCTAACATTCGAATTTTATATTTGTAGTACGCAAGGCTTTTTCTGAGCTCGATACAAGAAGAGTCGGGTAAAAAGGTCTACTCCGATTTACTAAAAGTGCGGGCAATTGCAAGTCGTCCGATGGAAATGGACCTGTAGAACATTAGAAACGTATTCGCCCTACAGTCGACTTCATAAATCAACTCGCAAACAAAACTACAAGAGAAAATAGCCTACCTGGGTTATTGACCGCCGATTGAAAGGTCACAGGTTCAAATCTACTTCAACTATCGCGAACTAACTCCTAACACAAACACGTTTAACATAGTTAGAAGCTTAAAGGAATATCAGTGCTAATTACAAATTAATAACTTCGCTCGGAACACAGATCAATTCAAAAGCGCCTTAACCCTGCCGCTTAGCAACAAAACTCAGAGATCCGTAAGCATAGAATCAAAATTAACCCGTGCGTGCATACGACATAAACAAGCGTAGCTGGTCGTAAAGACCGAATGATGACTTACAGAGAACTGAAATAAAATCGGCCTTTGAGTTGTAAATCAATACAGTGTCAAACAACGGTTTGGAGTGATGCGGAGTGGTTCTGTAAGAAGTTTTTATTCAAACAAGCCCCTTCAAAGCTCGTCCAAGTTTGCGCTGGGGAATTCTCGAGGATGTCAATTGAGATTTTTAATAACAGTAATGCAGTAATGACAGCCCTCTTGCTTTAAAATTGTCTAAAAACATGACAAGAAAAATTCGTTTCATTTGCGTACTTTACGTATCTTACAACTTATGATTACGATTAAGATAATATTGGTATGTACGTACGAAATGTATTCAAAGATTACATAACTTTATGAGGAAAAAAATGAACTATTTATATTTATCAATTTATTAAATATACTCGTACTTGTTAGCGACACTACAATTTAATCGTTAAGGAGTGATTCTATCATTACAGTTATCGCTAATATTGGTATGTCAGGATTGTGAGCAAGTGTAGGTACTTCATTGATTTCTTGTGTACGGACGTCATAGAACGCATCAGCATAGAAAAGTGGTATCAATTATTGGTATGACGTCATCACTACTTTGTAAAGCTTGTTAAAATTACCATCCACCCTCATGAGTAGGTAGGTACAGCTATTAAGTTCAACTGCAGGTAATCCAAGTTAATTTATTACTTAACCCTCAGTTTCCTGGAAAAAATAGTATGTACTGGTATGGTTTTAATACGTTTTCTATTTACGAATTGAACCGTTAAATTATGAAAGGAAGTAGCTTCATTTGATTAAAAAAGTATGCCCCACGGTGATTCACCCGAGTGTAACGTAAATATACCCTTATAAAAATATAATACACTATTGTGCCGCTAGATGTCGCCTCAATCTCCCGAGTGTAACGAACTCCGCAAACTCTTCCCACGGAAGCCATATTGAATTTACAAAACGCGCGAAATGAAAATATTAGAGGGAGTATGTCGGAAAAATTAAACAAGATCGGTCTATTTGAGTTTTGGATATCTATTTAGTTTTTAACGGTAATTTGCTGTTTCAAGTACGTTTGTAGACGTATTTTTTTTTCTTTATTTCGCTAACCCCTTTCAATAGATCTGAAAGCATCTGAAACATTTACAACTCAAAGCATTTACGAAGCTTAAGTTGTGTTTAAGTACTACGTACTAAAAATATAAGTAACTAAGTAATTTCAGAACAATTATGTTGTAATAAAATAATTAATATGTAAGTTGAATTCCCCAGATTTAAACACAAATTATATTATGGTTTACATACACGCCAACGCAACGCAAATAACATGACTAAGTCAAAATTACATAGAAAATGTTTGCGTGCCTTATGACCTCATACGGCTGTCTTTTGTTATAAGTAGGTACCTAAAGTTGAATTATATTTCAGGACAATGGACTCGCGAATTTATTTTGAAGCCCATTATAGCTATCAAAGGAAAAGTACTCTACCATGTCATTGTTTTCCATATTTTGAAGAGAAAAAATTATCCCAGACAGTTTTTGTATTTCTTGCCAAGAAACAACTCGTGATAGTTCAGTGTGGTGGACCTTGAAAAGATCCTTACGTTTAATTAATATGTATAATTTTTTCCCTACCAAAATATTACATGCATTTCGCGAACAAACTTGCAGATTTAAAACATTTTTAATTATAAATAGTGGAACAGCTATTACACCCCAACACGTGCTATAATAAAATAGGATTTTCATTGCACTTTGTTGGTGCTTATAACCTTTTACCGCCTTTTCCTTTGTAAAGCTTAATAGTTTAGCGCTTAAAGCGGTTTAGGACACGGTTAGAAGGTGTCGGTCTAACAGAGAAAATTGCTGCAGCGCTGCAAGATACCAGTCTGGATCGATCGGGCGGGCTGCGCGCGCCGGGTATGACGTCATAGTCGCCGAGCGGGCCAACGAAATAATTTTGAAAGCTAAACGTACCTAATACAATCTTATTGCTTGATTATACAATAACAACATACATTTTGTATAAAAGATTCATGTATGATTATTCAACTTCTGTAAATCACTGATGGTCGATCGCTGTCTGTCGCTCTAGTTTATTTCTACGTAACTGACATAGTCGATGATAGTATACGCCGCACCAAAATAGACCAACATTACATTGAGGTGATTGATGGTAAACTACAAATGCTATGAACTACAAATAAATAAATGCATTAAAGATTATGACAGCAATAAACATTTTTAAAAAATTGCATTTAAAAAATCCAATTATTATTGACGTGACGTGTGATCTAATACCGTAATTTCCGTGTAAAATTATACCTCCGCCTATCTTTTCATCCTTTCGGATAGAAAGAGCTTTCAGAACAATAACTTGAGAACTTGAGAACAACAAATAAAATTAACAACGGTTGGGTAGGAATTACGGTCTTATAGGAAATTTTTCATTTAAAAATATCTGTGAAGTTATGCTGGTGGCTGCTGCACAGTCAAAAAGTTGCAAATTGTTCACACAAACTGCGCAAATATCGAGAAAAAATGTTATTTGCACAACAATGTTTGCCCTCCAATTCTCCGTTCCTTTTAACGTTGCAAAAAATCGCAGAATTGGGCTACCTAAAGCTGGCTATAAACGGGTCGAATTTTACGATTTTTTATTTCTCTCGAAAGAATAAACGGAAGACAGTGATGAGCAAAAAATGTTGCTTGTTATTTTTCATGATATTTTCAGGGATTGGTAATTATAACTATTTTTTCCTGAGAATTATTAGATAGTTAAATAAATACTTTTTAAATATGATTAGGTACCTGTCATTGTTTATCTAGTAAGACAATATATAAGCATCAGACTACCGTATGTCGTTCTGTTAGTTACTTACTTATGTAACTATATATTTACTAATTATATTATCTAATCTAGGCAGAAACAGCTCAGAAATGAAGACTTAATTAATTACTCTGTGCGGAATTTGACTTGACTCACGTAATGCGGCAAGTTTGTGTGTACAAAAGATAACAATAATCTCTCTGTATTTACCTAAGAAACAAAATTACGAAAAACAATGCGGCAAAACTTATCATTACAAATTATCTACGAAAAAAATGTGCGTCAAAACGCAACGTGCGTCAGAAGATACAACAATACTTTATTTTTATCTGTAAGTCGTTTTTGACATCCTGGATTAGTGAAATGATAACATTTGATAATCAATTTTAATTAATATTTAACTATTTATTCATTTATATCAATCACTACATAGTATAAAACAAAGTTGCTTCCCGCTGTCTGTCCTTAAGTAGGCTTAGATCTTTAAAACTACGCAACGGATTTTGATGCAGTTTTTTTTAATAGATAAAGTGATTCAAGAGGAAGGTTTATATGTATAATACATTGCACCCGGGCGAAGCCGGGGCGGGTCGCTAGTAATTTGTATTTTCGATAT
Organism: Amphipyra tragopoginis; assembly: GCA_905220435.1. Taxonomy (NCBI): domain Eukaryota; kingdom Metazoa; phylum Arthropoda; class Insecta; order Lepidoptera; family Noctuidae; genus Amphipyra; species Amphipyra tragopoginis. The sequence goes on from HG992017.1 coordinate 6,814,361, forward strand.
GAATAATGGCGTAGTGTTACTTTTAGCGACACTTACATACATTGACAACTTTAACTAAACAATAGCTAAAAAAAACTCTTTAAGATTTTAAAAGTTTTTTGAGAAAATCATGTGTACCTACTTACTTACTTTATGGAGCCCTGACACAGCCAGAAGGCGTCGCGGCAGACCTCGAAGAAGATGGCGGGACGAGCTAGACAAAACCAATGACCAGTGGTCCACTTTGGCTCTGGATCGAAAAAAATGGAAGTCATGGGGAGAGGCCTTTGCCCAGCAGTGGGATGACGTAGGCTAGAAATGAAATGAATGAATGTGTACTTAATCACAAGAGTGGGAACTAAAGTCGAAATGAATCGAAAGCCAGTAACTAAACAGCCTGACGTAAATGAAAAATGTTAAACAAAACATTTCAATCACAAAAATGAAATCGTATACCTGTCAGGTGAACTGATACTATTGATCAATAACTAAATATAGTGAGGCATATAAAACCGTTGGATAGACAGATTGACTCTGCTTTGTTTAGTCTCTGTATTGTTTGAACTTTGCTATTTTAGTTGTGCGCCGATTTCGTTGGATAAAGTTTACAATACATAGAGCGAAGCGATTAAATTTCAGTTACTTTTCGTGCACCGACAGGATAGGTGCTCTTTTTTACGAAAATGCTGAACTAGTTATGAAATAGAAAATACCAAAGAAAACCTACCGTTTACGTTTTTAAATTGCAGAAAAAGATTTTTTTAATTATGCAGTTGCACTTACTCCGGTCCATTTGCATTATTACTTCATTAAAAACGTCTTGAATCCCGATATGGCCTGGAAACTGGAATGGAAGGTGAAAAGGGACAGGGTAGAAGGAGGTACAAATTAGAATATAAGTGCTACAACGAATTATACATGGCATAAGCAAAGAGTTCTATAAGCTCAGTTACTATTACTATCCGTAACTCAGGTTGTGAATAAGGATAACGATATCGCTATTATAACTGAACCATACGATACTACGTAGTTAAAGTATTTACACATTTTCTGCTGTAGATTTTCAATTGCTTTTGTAACAAAAATAACCAAGAATAAAAATATAAAGGAGTTTCATACATAATTATCTATTTATTTCACATAAATATTTTTGTGCCTAAATACACACTTTAATGATCTTATCACAAAACCTATCAATAGTAAGCTATACCTACTGCTTAGCGAATGTTTTTTGTTTTCGTTATGTTCTTGTTTGTTGATTTCTAAATTGGCATGGAATACCTAAGCACCGTATCGTATTTTAACATTATACACTATCTAATGCGCCACCAGCTGATCATCATCATTATTATATCAGCCATTTGCCATCCACTGTTGGACATAGGCAGGCATCCCTTATAAATTTCTATTCGAATGGTTTTGAGCCGATATATTGGAGTAAAATTGTAATCACATAAAAGGTTACACAAGCAATAAACTAATAACCATATCGACAACGTGGGCAGATTTATTTACTATCCAGCTGGTATCAGCGAGTTATCCGTGCAAAATAGAAATTATATCCATTAAACTTTGGAAACGTTTTAATTTATTTTGTATAGAAAGTTTATGCTTTATTTTTTAACCCCTTATGTTTTCATTAAAGTTATGTGAACCTTTTCCCCTGAACGCTAACATCTACCCACATGGCTCTAAATAAGGTTTTTTCCATTGTTCTATTCGTATTTATATTCTTCTATTCTTGTTTTTATTCGTCAAGTAGTTTTCCGAATAACCTTACACAACAAATGCACAGTATCTTTCATAACGTTGTTACAGCCGTCAGTTGTCACTATTCCCGAATATTTTTTTATCAAAAGAATAACGTCTCCGCTAAATTAAATTGCGTACATCTCGCTAACGCCGAGTTACGTCGCTTCGTAGTTCTTTTCGACCGAAGGCATTTGTTGGTGGAAAAAAAACGATACTCGTTTACACCGTGACTTTCGGCCTAAGCCAAAGCCGAAGTCTCATTATCATTATCATCATGTCAGATCGTAAACGTCTGCGTTGAACATAAGCCTCCCAATAACCGCTACAATGTTTTTTATCTGCCCATCCTCTTGATATTTTCCCTGAGTCGCCGAATTTGACAACCACTGATGGAAAGGGACCACGGACGGACCAGCCGAAGGTTCAATGGGAGTCAAAGTACTAAGTGTAAATAGTTAAAATAAATAGATTTTTATTTAAAGATAAACTCCGTTTCATTTGAGGTGCGGCATACGCAGCAGCAATCGTTTTTGCGGCCAAGCCGAAGCTGAAACTTTGGTCAGACATTACTTTACAGGCCTAGTATCTACCTTCGTTCAGACAATGAAATAATTACCCGTCTTTTATGTTTAGTGTGTATTCTCGGATCCATCAACACTACCTAAGGCCTTGCTGTTTTCTATCCAGCGCTCGCCTTGAACTGTTCGATTGTCTTCCTATTGATCATAAATCATGCATCTTCAGTCGTTTGTATACAAATTCTTGTCAAAATAAAAATAAAATTGGATTATTTATATCTGTAAAATACTGCACACGTATATAAAGAGAAAAGTTCGTTTGAATAAAATGTTCTGAAATGAATAAGGAAAAAACGCATTGTATCCAATCTATATGTACTAATTTTGGAGATAAAGAATGTTAATTAGGCACCATACGTTCACGTGTTGAGAAAGTGCTTCAGTAATTATCTATGTAGGCACTTATGTAATTATAGTACCTAAAAGAGTATTTGTAAAAGACAACGCTACAAATAAATATTTGTAGTCCATTTGGAGAAGATATTAGGGAATTATTAATATCTATAATTAGTTAAATTGTTTGTTTGAATGAATGTGTACGGTGTACCTACTCAGTTTCACCTAAAAAAATATGCGGCAAAATTATTTATCATTATCAGATACCTACAAATATGAATTCCACGGAATTTTAATAACTATAATACCTGTTCATATTTACATTTTGTTAAAAAATAGATACGTGTCCATATTTACGAGATAAAAATATACCTTCGAAAACGTGATACTGTCCTGATGATAATAAGCTCATTAAAGACAAAAAATATACAGATTGTATCTGCTTAATTGATTGAAAAGAAAAGAAGCTAAAGCTCCAACTTTTCCTTACAATATCCAAGAACATAACGATTAAAAATTTGTCAATGTTCTATTATAATTGTAATCAACTGTAATCAAATTATACAAATAACAAAATTATCCTTAAGCTTGTCAAGTTTGTACGGGAAGATGTTTTTTGTATGTATTTTCATAACTTAGAACAAAAGTTGTATGTTACTTTTATTGAGACCTAGTAAATAGCAGCCATGACGCACGTGCTTGTCTATTTTTTAAGCCTGTCTATTAATCGAGTTTCTTTTCCGTTTATCAAGTCTAATGAATATGACAATTTTTTCCTTAAATTGATAGCAGTTTATCAGGTAGTAGGAGATCAATATTCAGCAGGGGATTCTAACCAGATGATGGCTTGTTGCCCTTCGCTTGTGAACTGTTGCTAACTTTTGCAGAAACCCAAACCTTGCGTACACTACATCATATTTTATCGTGTTAGGAACTAAAATCTTTTAATTATCAACCTATGTGAATCTAGACGAAAATGTTTAAACTGAATTTGAAAATTACAAACATTCAGACAGATTTATTATACACATTTTTTTAACATATTCAGACGATATTTTTATTAAAATTCACAGCTTTGCGATAGCGATTATTGCCGTCTGGTTGGTTGATAATAGTTATGTACAAACATAGTTATATTTTTTATCCGTAGGTATAACATTCACGTTTTTTATTTCAACTAGTCCATTTTATGTAAAAACTGCAACACGGAGAATTAAAAAAAAAATAGAATTTAAAAAAACTACCTTACAGGTACTGTGGTCTTAACTACGGCTGCGCGATATAAGGTCCTAGGTTTGATCTTGAAGTTTACAAATAAACTTCAAGACAAACCCGATGTCCGATAAATTGGGGCAATCTCACCCAATCATAATATGGTACGTCATACACATGGTAACGTCATTTTCGAAACAATACTACTTAGTTACTTACTCTGCTTATCCCTTTCGAGTTCCATACAGATTATCACGGATTAGATGACTTAGTACAGAATATTGAAAATAAATGTCTGTACTTTCAATTTCATAATACCTACCTATATTTTTATCTGTGTTAAAAATAAACGCAGTAAAGCTCGGTTATTATTTTTTTATCTAAACTCGAGTTTAAAACGTTAAACGGTAATAACGTACGTAAACAATATTCTTAATCGTTTTTCCTACGGCTTCAATATTATTTTTCAGTGTTTCAGCTTAAAACGTCGCGTTGTACGTGTACTTATTAATTTATTGCATAACTACACTACGGCTGTGACCATACCAAATATAAAAGTGTGTACCTAACTGCTGGCACTCAAGAAACCACATTTCTTTTGAAATCGATCGGTTAACCGAACCGATACAAGCGCAGGGCTTGTCATTCACTGACGTTGTACCCGCGGCCCGACTGACGCATGCGCGTCTGGCTAACGTCTATCCTATCCCGTACGGATATAGATGAGTGTTGGCTTGTACATATTTTCGTAGTGCGCTGAGATCTTTTCATCGTGGCCGCATTACTTTATTGCCAGAATTCACGTTAGAACGGTTATCTCATTTTGTCGCATCGTAATATAGATAACGTTGACGTCGTTGGTATAATATTTTATCAATTATGAGATAGCGGTACAGCTACTATTCATATTATATAAATGAAAATTAAATTGCGACACGAGCATGCAGCGTTTAGCCGAATGTCGCGTAGTGTATGGGCCGCATGGATATCGTGAAGGATCGTGACGATCGTGTGTGGTGCCCTCATCAGTCAGTAGAGCGGACTCGGATCGCGCGGACGCGCGGCGTGTCGGTGCTTGTAGTTTTTTAGTTTGACAGTTGGCGCGTTTTTCGTTTTTGTTCAACCTGATAATTCTTGTGGAAATCATAGATTTAAGTTAGTGTAATCTGTGTATTTTCTGTTGATTCTAAGTGTACGACTGTTCGTTTGTGAATTTTTCACGCCGGCTGTGAATTGAGTGGTTGCACGCCCTGTGTACCTGCTCTCGTCGTGTTGTGCAGATTTTTTGTGATTTCTCTTTCGGAAATTGTTTTGTGGACGACTTGCACCCGCTGTTGGGAACTCCAGAGGTGAGTGACACACTTTATCGGTACACTGTACGGATTTAAACTTTCTAGTCGGGTGGAATAATCGTTTTCAGCTATTGCAATTTAGGGCGTACAATTTCTCTGTGGACCCGCCGAACGGGTTCCAAATATAGCGAATCAAGTTTATTCCGAGCCCATAAACGTTTGAATAGGTAGTTAGATGTTTATAGGTTGTTGGAATTAGTGATTTTTCCTTGGTGGCCGGGCTGAGACGATCCAGACAGCTGTGTGTGCGTAACGGACAAAAATAAATACACGGGCATTATCTGCCGGTAGACAAATCGACTTTACTGAGGACAACGCGTTATTATTAGTGCATATTATACAATACCGTGGTAGGTTAGGTTATGTTCAGAGGTTCAAGGCTATAAAGGTACAGTTGCACCAGAACCACTGGCGAAGTAATTGCACGTGACGAGTAATTTGCCATTAGTGATAAGAATTAAATAGGTACCTATAATACTTGGGTGATATCTTGCTTATGGAGATAATGTGGTTACAAATTTCACTGCATTACACTTATACTCTGTTGGCATAATTTTTAATTCTGGCCTGATAGACACCACAGAACATTTAGGTACCCACTAGTTAAGTTCATAAAAAGGTTTTTTGTATAAGAATTCTGACATAGAAAATGTTGGCAACATTTCATGTGGTTCATATTCAAACACCAGAGATTTTAATTCTAATATTATTTCTAGGCCAGCATGTTTCATCTTTCTTACTGATCGGCTTATACTATGTTTAAATGCAAGCCCATCAAGTCAACTTGGGCTGGTATTCACCAACATTAATGTTCATGTTAAACAACTGTTTACTCAAAAAAAATATTAGAATTTTAGATAAACGGTTGCTTAACTAAAGAATTAATGTTGTTAAACCCCAGCCTTAGACAAGAAATGCATTTCTGTAGGTAGTTCATCCTGAAAATAGGTATCCAAAAATATGTATACCAACTACAATTTAATACCGTAGTCCATTAAAATAGTTAAACTGATCTTTTAATTTATAATTTCGCAAGCAATAAATGAAACAAGTTTTTAAAATCACATTTCTTTCATTTTTATTCATTGCCTGTAAAATCGTTAAATTGAATTATCAGTTTAACACTTACCTGAACAGTTAATTACAGTTTTAAGTTAAATTCCTTAATTAATTTGTAAAGTGCAGTCACACCACTTACACCTAAATCATAATTACAGATTGTTATAAAACATGGTTATTGAATAGTTAACTGTTAGCCTGTAGGTATCATCCCACTGTTGGGCAAAGACCCTCACCCCATGATTTCCAGACCGTAGTCCTCAGCTAATTAATTACTTACTCTGAAATAAAATGTGTAGTTCAGTGACCTAAGAGAATCCATTTGTCCTGCATGCTTAATCAGATTTTTCTGATTTAATGACTTAAGTTCATTAAAACTTGACTGTAATCATTGGAGTACAACTCAATTAACCAGTTTGATACTACAATTAATTATGTTGTGTGTCCGTAAAAAGCTATAAAGTGACATGATATTGTGATTCACAATAAGTACTTATTTTACAATTTATTTTTTAAAAATCTATAGGGATTTGTTGTGTAGCAATTTGTTTCTCCTAATTTGTCAGAAATATGAGGTGATAGAATAGGAAAAATATTATTATTTATGTAATCTTGATTGGTATTATTGTAAACTTTAAGTAAGTACTTTTTACCTTGGATATGTAATTATGCAAAAAAAAAACAATTTACTTAATTGAAGAAATAGGTATTTCAAACTCATAAAATTATTGATTTGCATGGTAAATTGTAAATCTTTCATTTGCATTCAATATCTTAATAGTTTTCAATATTAATCCTTTAATGGCCAATTTCTCGAATGCTATTCAATTTTAAACTTTTGTTATTTGTTATACTTAATTTACGGGATTAGACTTGATTCTGTATTTTTATAATTTCCGTTATGTCTCATGCTGTCACTTCGCTTTAAAATGACAGTAACAGCACGAGACTCAAGAACAATTTAAAACTGAGCAGCATTTGAAAATTTGACCAGAAGAATATTGGAATTTGTATTAATTTACCTCTTTTTCTAAGTCCGAAGTACGTTTTCACATGTTAAAATTGACATTTATAATCTTCCTCCATATGTTCAATAAACGAATCTGTAACATAACAGTGATCAGTTTTATTTGAAAATAAAACCCACTGATGTACCCGGTCTTTTTAGTATTGTAACATTCGGTAAATACTGAGTCTGACATTTATTACTCTGTTGATGTGCAAATTTTGTTGCTTTTTAGATTAATCATGATTATTTTCATACGAGTTTCTTTGCTTTGTGTTTGTTGCATTTTCGGGTTTGAGAAATGGTGGTTTGTTTTTTTTTTTGTTGGTTACGATACCTACTTACTTATTTGCTCTAATGTGTGTCCGAGATATAATTGATGTTTTAGTGAAGTTTGTAATTTTTTTTATACACCCTACTTTTTAAGTTCCTTGATAACTTTTAGTCAGGTAGATAGACTTTTAGATAGGTACTCACCATAATGAACAACTTTTGTTATGTGAAATGTTGGAAAAAAACCCCTTTGCATACAAACTTACCAGTCAGCTTGTCAAGATTCTGTGGCAAATTAAATATTTCTCTTAAAAAAACATTCTTTAATTTATTTGTATGTTGACCATACTTTTAAGACTTTAAGCAATGTTCCAAAAATCCAAAGCAATACAGGGGTTTTAATTAATGTAAATAGTATTCTTTAATTACTTTTAACAATTGTAAGTAAAGAATGTTTCAGGTAATTAATTTAAATGAAGAAAAAAAACTAAACTCTCCTGACAAACAAAAAACTTAAAACTATGTTAAGTTTCGAAAATGTTAATTGTTAAAAACATTTTTAGTTTTCACTCTTTCTGTGTTACACTATCTACTACTTAATTAATTAAAAGTGAAAATTAATCTGGCACAGTGTAATTAGCTATACTTTTTATACTATAGTAAATATGAAAAGTAAAACTGTTATTAACAGACAGAATACGATTAGGTCATACATAATTCAATAGTACTAATTATATGACTAATCAATAAAAAAAACATGCTAACACCATATTAATTCTATGCGCAGGATTAGATATTAAAACAACTAGCAATAAGCTATAGAATGTACTTAATGTAAAAGAATAACAAATGACATTTATTTATTATAAGCACAAGACATTCAATAGTTCGAGTTTCGAGGCTACATGTTTTATCCTATATGTAATTTGTATTGATATTTTGCTTGGCCATATGCCAAAATGTAATATGGAAGCTGAACTTGTAGTCTGAATTAAGTATTCATTCATTGCAATAAATCTTTTCTATCTTATTCATAAACGGCGACTGGAGTCGGGTACCTACAGTTTGGCCCCATTTCTCTTGGAACGTGGAGAGCGGTAGGTACTAGTCGAGAGCGGTAGGGTAACCATGCCGCGGCTCCTAGCGCGGACATAGTCCTACTTACGATTGTTGATGCGCCGTCATAAAGTTTGACTTCATTTGCGGCTATAACTTGCCTACTAAGTTATAACAACTAATGATTTGATTAGTAATAGGTCTTTGTTTTATTACGAACTAGGTTTAATGAGCTCTCTACTTTTTCTTATTTGATTGTCGTTGATCGATGACCTGGAGATGTTTCGAGTTTGTAGTAAACATAAGGCTGAAACATTCTCCATAGAAAATCTTTGACTACCCTCAAAGATGTACTGTCGTTAGTACACCAAAATTTCACTGATGAAGATAGAAAGTCGCGACGAGCGACGACGACCCTTTACGGTCACAATTCAAAATCCTTGGCTACTAAAATAAAAACTTCCAAAATAATCAAATAAATAAAACTTTGCTACCAGTTCGTTTTCCTGTTAATTAAAATTTATTTTAATTGTTTACTTGGTACGAAATTACGTAAGTGTCCATAAAACGCACGTACCTACTTACTATCAAATACGTATCCAATCATATTTAATTCAAAATTCTATGACGGTGTTTTTAAACATAATATTTCATAGGAAAACGTTTATTAAATATGTAATACTAGCTGTACCCGCATGCGTTGCAATGCACTTTTTCCTACTTACTACCTACCTACTACCTACCTACTACCTACCTACTACCTACCTACTACCTACCTACTACCTACCTACTACCTACCTACTACCTACCTACTACCTACCTACTACCTACCTACTACCTACCTACTACCTACCTACTACCTACCTACTACCTACCTACTACCTACCTACTACCTACCTACTACCTACCTACTACCTACCTACTACCTACCTACTACCTACCTACTACCTACCTACTACCTACCTACTACCTACCTACCTACTACCTACCTACTACCTACCTACTACCTACCTACTACCTACCTACTACCTACCTACTACCTACCTACTACCTACCTACTACCTACCTACTACCTACCTACTACCTACCTACTACCTACCTACTACCTACCTACTACCTACCTACTACCTACCTACTACCTACCTACTACCTACCTACTACCTACCTACTACCTACCTACTACCTACCTACTACCTACCTACTACCTACCTACTACCTACCTACTACCTACCTACTACCTACCTACTACCTACCTACTACCTACCTACTACCTACCTACTACCTACCTACTACCTACCTACTACCTACCTACTACCTACCTACTACCTACCTACTACCTACCTACTACCTACCTACTACCTACCTACTACCTACCTACTACCTACCTACTACCTACCTACTACCTACCTACTACCTACCTACTACCTACCTACTACCTACCTACTACCTACCTACTACCTACCTACTACCTACCTACATGATGTCGAACGGGATAAAAAGTATCCTATGTCCTTCTCCTGGCTCTAAACTACCTCCCTGCCAATTTTCAGCTAAATCGGTTCAGCCGTTCTTGAGTTATAAGTGAAGTAACTAACACGACTTTCTTTTATATATATAGATAAGTAAAACATACTATATTTTGTCCTACTGATTAGCTATTTGGCTTTGATAAATATTTTAAAGAGGTTTCTAGTTTTTTAAAGTCATGGCAACCCTATAAATTAGAAGAATTCAATCCTCTTTGTAATAACATTACTCTCGAGCAATTTGGCAGTGCAACGCTGCAGTAGCCAGGCTGGAAATTAAGTGAGGGGGGGGGGGGGCGAATATGCGACGGTGATTTCAACTGAAATATGGCGACAAGACGGCCGTTACCCCGCGGTGACGCTGTTCCAGATGCCTTTAATTACGCGACCGATTGCGGTTGGGGGGGTGAAGCGGTGTATTTAAAGCGTATGCGCGGGCCACTCGCCGCGGAGCGTCATCGGCGCGTGCGTCACTTCTAAACGCGAATAGAAAACTGGTGACCCTCGGATTGGATGACGCCACCCGCTATGCGTGACGGACGGCTCACGTTACTCGATTGTAGTGAAAGTGTCGTGACATATTCCCCGGGATGTGTGACAAATGTTACGTAGAGTACACAAACAATGTAAATGTCACACAACACACGCTAATTTAAAGCTTCAGCTAATTGACACTAAATCTTCACCAATACTCGAATTATCTGAACTCATGTTAAGAAATCGTATTTTTTCTCATAGGTATCAAAAGTGTGCCAAGTTTGCAATGAAATATACCTACTGTCAGAACAATTTAATCCCAAAAGTATTCGTTACGACCCGTTGAATTCTATAGCGAGCTCCCATTTGGTTTTATTACCTAAAACTATCTTCAGAGATAAAGCGTCCTTGGTGGAAACTCTTAAATGGACGAAAATATATGACGGTCGGTGCCTAAGCGGGTGTCGGACGCTCCCTCCATCAGAGAAGACTATGACAAATGACATCTTCCGTGAACACATAAAAACTAAGTTGATTCCAAAACTATCAAACCAGACTTTTCTTTAGAATCATCTTTGTATATCTACAGACATCGTGTTTATAGAAGGTATTAATGTTGAAATACATCCGGGTTTCGTCCCCCCAGCAATACAATCCATACTAAATTCGAAACTGCCAATCAAAGCCGAGTTCGCTCTCGGCTTTCTCGTAGTTTATTTTTTGCGGAATCCCGAAAAAGAAACGAAAAGCTTTAACGGTAACTGATCGCTCTCTGAAATGCTATACTGGTACTTGATTGTTTAGCTCTCAGAGGAGAAAATAAAAGCTCTAAATATGGATAAAGCGAGGGACTAGAATTTAGAATAAATTCGTTCATCGATGGTAGTTTCAATCGAAACTATTGATCAAAACAACTTCCCAATGTTTACTCGTCTTTGTCCAATCATATTTCACAGTTGTCAGACCTAGGAATACTAACGAAATTTATTATTGTCAACAGTTTATCGACTTTTTTATTATTGACAATTTTTTACAGTTTGCGTAATCGAATATCTGAGCGATCATCTTAGCACTACTTATGCTTTAAAAATGAGGGTCACTTCACACAAAATTTTAGCGCTCAAAATTGTCCTAATTAACACAAACACGATAAATGAGTCGGGGTTATTTTAAGAGTTGTATCATTCTTATCGCTTCAATGACTCAGTGTAGTTGCCATGAGGTCAGGGGCTAAAGTCATGGTGACATCATCATTGATACCATTGCAGGTGGGTGTTGTCCTTTCAATTAAGAGGTTACTGACCGATTTATGGCTGTTATTCTAATTCTAATACTTCGACCTTCAAGATATGGAGGATCAAGTAAGGTGACATGAGGTGATTTCTTAGAAGTCACCTTTACACTTAAGGGCTGTTAGTTGTTACTTGGATTTGGTCTAGTGCACTGACGTGTAAAAGAAAGGGTCGATTCGCACGAGAAGTAACTGGCCTAAACACGCAAGTAACATACATTGTTATGGTTTAGTCGCCAAAGATATAAAAGAATTTGTAATTTTGACCTGAAATTATACAGTTTAAGTACTTAAGTGCCCTTCATTTTTGAAAGGCTGGTCAACGCAAAAATGAAGTCATCAGCTCCCATAATTACTCGAGACAATAAATTAGGACTCCTTTGACCTCTGATTTGGTTTACACTCGACTGCGCTACACTAATAGCTGCTTTAGCTCCAAGTGTCTCAATTAAATTAACTACCTATTCCAAGCAAGTACTTAATAAAGCAGCTAATGTGATAAGATATTAAAATGAGTTCGATCCAGTTCTGACTGAGCATTGGACTGACGTCTAGGCATTGCAGACAAATTGATCTCGTTTTAAAGCGTTATCGACTGCAAATGTCGGTTCAATGACGTTTGGAGTAGATAAATTGCTTAATTCCTTTCACATTTAGTATCTATCCATACAAAGGCATCATATTTGATGTCAGGGCTTCCGAAATGAGGTCCTGTTCCAAGTTCAAACCAGTTGGCACCTCTGACATTTCAAATTCATGTGCATCAGAATTTGATTATCACTTGCGTTAACGATAAGAAAAACTTCATGAGGAGAGTACACACCTGAGAGGGTTCCAAAAGAAGTTCTCGATGGTGTATGTACTGTGTAGTCCGCCAATCCGCATCAGACCAGCATGATAGACTAAGACTCTAAACCCTTCCCATTCTGAGAAGAGGACCTTGCCAAACCGTGGGTCAGTAATGTGCTGACTTATGCTTCCGAAATGTCCGAAGACTATTCGAAATCAAAGAGATGAATAAAAGCTAATATCCTGAGCTCCATCAGGGTGCTTTATGCTGTGAATTAGGTGTAAAACTGAAGGTTAAATTCTAATGATTTGAAACTAATACTACTGCTACAGCTTAGATAACATTCAGGCAGATTGAGTCCTGGTCGATACTAGTAATTATTCGTATTGTGTTGGATCCAGTAAGGACTTTGTAAAACCGCGATTTCTTCTGTTCAAACCACAGAACAATTGGGACTTGCATTTACATTTTCATTCAAAATTCCCCAACAAATGTTGAACCAAAATGTTCCACAATTGTTTCATTTTAGTGTTATTTACATTATGCTGTTTGAGGTTGTTCCAAGCAACACATAATGGCAGTGCAACGGATTGCCCGTTCATTATACATGTATGTGCCTTACCTGTTCCGTAGGACATATCCATTGTTCCCACCCCGCACTCTGACGTCACAGGGGTGGTTTAATTAAATTTCCAGCTAAGTAATTGTAATTAGAGGCGTTTAGAGATAGTTACGAGAAGATTACTATAGTTAGCTAGGAAGCTGAAGGTCTAGATGGACGAAATTGTATTAAAATGACAGGCAATCATTTAGGTACAGTTGGAACCATTCTTCATCCTCGAAAACCTGGAGTATTATTTTGGAGTGCCTGAATGACTGACAGATATAAATTACCTGAAGAAGAAAAAATAAGTGAAATTGGGTCGCTTGAAATGATAAGACGACGATTATGGGATGAAAAATCTACTTTTAAATGTTCTATTGAGTAAAGCTTAGTATAACAGTCACGTTCATCGTTATCCATTCATCGATAAGACTATGTATATTGTCTTAACGTTATTTAACTTGAAAGTATGTGTACTTAAATACCTAGAAATTGCTAAAGCACCTTATTTTATATTCAGGGTACACCTACGCGGCGTACATTAATATTAATATGAACAAAGGATAACAATAGACGATGGGGGTTGGAGTGAAAGGGACGAAAGATGACTGGCACCTTGTTTATTAGCGTAACCCAACAAAATCACGGAGCCGCGTCAGTTTGTATTTGTGTGTATAAAATTTGATGTACTGTTTAAACCGCCCGGTGTCTGGCAACTTTGGCGTGCGTAGGAGTGCTCGATCGCGGTGACTCATGGACAAAGATGGCGGACCAACAATATGTAATTATCGGCAACAGACCAGAGCCGAGTTTATGCAGCACGCTTGTTATCTGTTTCATAAATAAAAATAAAAAAACCCGTTTCTGATAATAATTTGTCGATTTGAACATGCTAGGCACGTAGTGTGGTGCAAAAAGCGCATCTAAACTTTGAAATTTATGATCTTTACGTTCCTAGACTTAATGTTAGTCTTTTAGCATCATAGCTAAAGTGCCTCGTGAGTGAAATTACTTCACAAAACCTTAAATTGCTGCGAAATGAAAGTTTCAAAATAGATCTTTTGAGCTTTGGAACGTGTATTGCCGATGGTGCCTTTGAATAAATTCTTGGATCGCACGTGAATGGCATAGTTATCTCATCATAAGTTTGTCTGTCCGTCCCACGTGTCGCTGTAATATGGTCGGAGGCCCGCAACCTCTCGAGGTCACCGCCTCACCGGCCAGTATTACATCATCAGTGCAATTTTTTTTACGGACCCACTCATGTTTACTATGGCCGCTTGGTAAAAGAATTATTCGTTTAGAATAAAAAGCGTCTACTTACTTAAGTGGGTTTTAGCCATTATAATAGGTGTCTTGGTTTTTTTCTACATCCGTTCTACCATTTGCCTCATACGAGTACCTTGTTTCTTCAATCTATTTAAAGATTTCAATTTCAAGTTTGTTTTGCGTACCGAATGACAATAAAATGTATATACATTTTTCCCATTTCTTTCTTATAGGATTTTATTTTCTACATCCCTTCTTTACGAGTGTTGTAAATCAGTATTTGTTTTGACACTTTGATTGCAACTCCGACTTCGAAGTCGGTTCCAATGTGTTCCCGTTTGTAATCAAAGAATCTGTGGAAATTGGAAAAGGACTCGAAGAATCTTTTTATTATGGATATCTACAGTCTTAAGTTCCATACGAATGAATCTAACCTCACGAATCTAGCCAAATTGAACAAGACCTATAATAAAACCAGTTTGACAAGTCTTGACAACTTTTTACTAGCTTCCATTTTGATGGATATTATTCATTCACCGCTTAACTTGACTAGTTAATCGATTGTTACGTCATGCACCAAGGCTGTCACAAAAATGGTACTCTTATCTTTAAAGCTAATTTGGCAAGCTGTCGCTCCAAAATCTCTTTACCGTCGCTTCGTCGTTGCAATGACAAATATTCACACGACCTTAACGACCTCAATATCGCCCATCTGTGTTCAGATGCAACGTAAGTATGTCATCTTCTTATCTTCATTTGCAAGTCGAGACGAGACACTGGTTTTGAAGGCTTTGCAAACTGTCAACTTTTGCATCGTACCGTCGCGTCGGTTTATGGTGATCGTTGAATCCCATTTCTGCGCTCGGAAACTTCAATAGCATCTCAGCTTTGATTCGATTCTTCAAATACGGATTGAAGACTGAACGATGCCTCAGAAACATTTTTAACTATAAATCTACTTCGGCTTTTAGGATTGGCCGCTCAGCAAATGTGTGTCAGTATACTGACGGCTACGTCGCCCCGCAGTTTGTTCGATTTCCCGCTGTTCCATTTTGTTAACGCTCTAAACAAATAAACCCCGCTTTGCCCGTCCGATTGTTCCCAAGTGTTGGCTTCGTTTTGCGTCCGACCGACGTCGGCTCGTTCCGTAGCTTTTCGATGGATTCCGAATATCGAATACCTATTTAGCTTTGTATTCGCGTCGTGATGTGCCGTGTGGCTCGTGATGTTTCGTTTGATGTTACTACGCACATTTAGCATTAAGTTTTGCGGAGAAATTTGCCGCCGAACGTTGCCGGGTTGATTTTGTAAATTCTATTGTAGGTGAATTTGGATTAAGTATTCTAAGCAGCAAATTTTTATAGGTGCTAAGATAAACTAAGAGAAGAGCTACGATACCTTATCTTAAGTCATTACGCAATAAAAGTGTTTATTATTTTCCCTTCAAACATTCCTCCGATAAGTAATTATTAATCAATGTAGGTTCAAATCTATAAATATTTATACATACACTCGGAGCTTCATGATTAAGACAGAATTGTACGCCAAGAAAGAAGTGCCTAGTATTTTTTTGTTTCTGCTTGAAACTTTTTGCTGGAATATATTTATCGGCCACAAACGGTACTGTACGGTTTACAAACTTCCTGTACCGTATATGTATTGTAAAAATGTAACCGTATTCAATATCAGCACTACCTACTCGTTAAAATGCATGCAAAGGAAAATATTACCTTTTTTCCTACAAGTGCAGTAGCTTAGCATTATTGAAATGAACTACCATACATAACCAGCCCATTACTGTCCCACTGCTGGGCAAGGGCCTCTTCTTAGAATGAGAAGGGTTTAGACTTTAACACATTCGAGTCCACCACACTTTTCATAGAGCTCATACGCCATGCCGCCATACATTTGCTAGTGGACCTTCCAGAAGGGTCCTCGGCATTACGGAGTAAACCCTCGAGGAGGATTCCTGGCATTCGGTTAAAAACCGTGAAAAATACGCTACTACGTCGTAAAATAGGTGTTTCCTGGTTTCATGGTTGGATATGTGTTGCTGGGGAGTTTGTTGTGCCGTGTCTTCTTCACAGCAAAAACACTAGGAAGCGGTGAAGGGAGGGCGCTTTTGAGGGCTGTCTTTTATGTACCTAATATTGACGTTCCAAAAGAACTAAGTAAGTAATTCTAGTCTATTTTGAATAAATGAGTGAAGTTTGCAGTCATGACGGTGTAATTTCCAAGAAAAACCTACACTTAAAATGAGCCCTCCACAAAACCTGGCATGGCGAATGCGACTTCAGGGTGCCCTCCTGGAGGGCACCCGGTATTGAACATGTTAAACCACCAAGGTGGCCTGCTGCGGGTGTGCATACTACTAGGTACACGATCAAAAACGTTTTTTTTGCAGCCTTCATTTGTTCAGATTTCCTCACGTTGTTTTCCTTTACCGTTAACTCCAGTGATAATCCAATTCTAATCAGATTTAAGTAATCCTACACGAGTTTATTTTGTACCATACAGACGTACGTGAGAATCATCTCAGCTCCGACTTAACGACAGGTGATTGAACCTGGGAACACGTGCTGTCCAATATTATCTTAATGCCATGCTCGAAGGGATATGGCAGTTAGCGTTGTGTAACGTGGTTAAGTATGATGGGTTTCTGAGATGGTTGAGAGTGATGTTTGTGGTGACATCTACTTGATATTTGATGACGGACAGTAATAACATGCTTAAGTATTTCTTTTTCTTTCGTACTTAAATACATTCAATAATTTTCTTCTCTACATAAAGTTCAACTAAATTCTCAACGTTACCTAAGAGCATAATTATGTACTGTGCCTATTTGAAATCAAAATCTAGAATCTTGAATTATGATATTAATTCAATTCATGGATGTTACTGACTCTTAACAACTACTTACCTAGATCTTTATGACTATTAAAAATTCTGATAAGTACTTAAATACTCGGCGCATCATCATCATTCGCAGCTGTTGTCAACCTACTGGAACATAAGCCTCTTCGCTTTTATGCCATTCTACTCATCCCATGACTATTCCAAACTTCGTTAACATCACGAATTACGATCAAAAAAGTGAATGTAAATGATACTACAAAAACTTTTACCTTGATGAACTTCAGTTCAAACTGGCTTTGCGTAATCCTTTCTAACTTCAATGACGCGCTGCGGTTGTACACTTGGACCTACCTAGGATTGAATTTCTACTAATGACGTCACTGTCAACGTCTCATATTACGTTGGACTCATCTCGGGATGCGTTAGTTGACATATGCCGTGGATTAGCCGCCTCCTATGTTTTGTAGCGGATGTTAGCCACGGTCTGGGTGGTCTGGAAGCGTCGTGGTTTTTGTAGTTTAAAAGTTTGATGACAGCTTCGTATTTGAAATACTAAGTACTGCTAATATTTTTCTCGACAAAAACACTGAAACCGTTTAACTTATAATAGCACAAAATGGGTATCATTAAACTGATGAACGATTAAATTGAATTTTGATTGCTGTTAAAAATAAACTAATAAGTCAAAAACAATTATTGATCAGCAAAAAATACTAATTGGCCAGCGATGCTTGGCCAGCGGAGAGATTTTTTGCTAATAAGTTTCTAGCCGAACCAAGTCGACTCCTGATTTTTCTCGCTGATCAAATATCAATTTCGCTGACCAACTATTATTTTCGCTGATGTTACATTCCTAAAGATGCATATTGATATACTTATCCTTGGAAAAGATGCATATTGATAGATCCTTAACTACTAATTCATTCACTGAAGTAAGTTCTATTGCTATTATCAAATGCCAATTTTCCCCCGAAATATTTCCTCAAAATTCAAAGCTGTTGTTAAATCTGAATTGCGAACAAGTTCCAAAAACCTTGGTTAACTTTTGGGTCCGATCCTATTCGTAACTCGTCCCCATTAAACTGTCACTGATACTCGTATCCTTTGGCTGCATAATTTTGAATAAATGTCTCTTCTTTAGTTCAGTCGTATATCAATTTTGGCGTGATAATTATTGCGAGAATCTGCCAGGTTCAGTAATCTAAGGAATCATGCTCCCGCCCTTATTCCAAATTATTTGGGGTCTTGAGCCTCAGACCAAATAAAAAACCAAGACGGAGCGCTGTCAACAGTGACGTGAGGCCAGTTTCGTAAATATGTGTGCACTTAGTGAGGTGTAGTTTGATTGTAGGTTGATTAAAAAATGTTGTAAATGTGTGTGCGTGTATGCACAGAGCGGAGGTGAAGTTTTCGCATGCTTCACTGTATTGTTCGCAGCGTTCTGTCTTAGTTTTTTATTTGGTCTGAGGTCTTGAGCATGTATTTTTCTTCCGTACATCTCTATCAGCCGTCATCTTAGTGCTCACTTCCTTCCTAGCCATATCATCTTTCACACCATCAATCTTTTCTTTAGTCTGTCTCTTTTCTTATAACCATCTAAATTCATACTTAACACTTCTCTCGAAAGCTATGGAAGGATCTGAGATCAATATTCCACGAGGTTTCAGTTCGAAAGCACTTGATAAGTTTGGCATTATTAATGAAAATATCTCAGCTCCAACACTTTTATGAACGACTCTAGTCTCGGAACATCACGCTTAAAATATGCAAAACTTTAATAATAAGAATAACCGCAGTTTGGCAGTGTCTCCCCATGTTTCCGGAGAACTTACGCTCCAGCAGTTTACTGCATACAATTGTACGAGAAACTTCTAGAAACTGTAAATGACGTCGTTGAAATATCTATAAGTTTGTCTTCTGGGTCTGGTCTGAAAAGTGGCGTATCAGCCGATGCTAGTTGGAAAAGTTGTGGAAATAGGTTGTGGTGCTGCGGGCAGATAAACTGTTTCTTATTCATTGTTGCGGGTTTTAATATGTGCCAGTTATTGTTGTGTATGGGTTTAATTTGTATTTTGTACTTTTTCTTCGCTTTATCCTCGCTTTTGCTTAAAGCTTTCATATTGGCCTTTATTGTTAGCTTGATAGTAAGTACAGGGCGTGTGTCTATGTTTTAACGCCAAGCCAGTTGTTTGATTAGATAGGTCCTAATTAAATCCCTCAGGTGTTCCTGACGACGACAATCGATAATAAACCTATTGTTTGACAGAATACTCTATTTTCTTCTTTCTTTAATGATGGCCACCCATCATTAATTGAACAAGTATCAACTCTTTATCAACCGCTTATTATACATGACGAATGTACAGACATACAATTCTAATCAACGCACAGTCAGAATACATTACATTTAAACCATAAAGTGCCATGGTAATTGTGATTGGTTGCCAGGCCGTCGCCTACGCCACTAAAAACTTGAATGATCTAGGCCTTACATAATAAAATGTCTACTGTTTAGTATTGCTCGCATTGAGTACCACCGTACCTATCTAGAATAAAAACCTAGATATAGTGTGTCTAATTTAGACTCCTGAATCGAAAGTTCTATTATAATTTCATCACAACAAAAAATTATGAGATTTTTTATCCTTTGTTGTGCCAAGCTTATTACCTATAGTATTAATGAAGAAGTATTTATTAGCTGTTACTTTATCAATCCGTAAGGTGTAAGAGTCAAGTCAGATAACCCGTTAAGCACCTAGACTGTCGGGGCCAATCCCATATAACGTGACATACGATAACGACGTCTGATTGGCTAACGTAGCTCCATTGAGGCTTTCTAATTTGGTCGGATTGGCTGACGTTGCTGTGCTGCCTTCTGTAAATGTATTTTGAAATGTATTTGTATAAATAAATAAAATAACCTTTATTTCGGATAAGTAACATCCATAGTTGGTTATTAAAACAGAGACAAAGAAAGTTCTGTTAGTAAAAAAAAGAAAAAAAAACTTAAGATTTAGTTACCAGTTCATTGTTCGTCATGCATCTTTGAACAATGGCATTCAACAAAGAAGAGTCGTATCTCCCTGCTATGGTCTTCAGGATGTAGTTGGAGCTGGCCCGCACTCTGCAGAGCAACGAGGCAGATAGATCTCTGTCTGACGATGGCATGAAAGCCATCGACGTGTGCCTGCGTGAGCATACCAGATGCACTACAGAAACGGGGCAGCTCCATCAACATCCTGAAACCGTTATTATATTGGACACAAATACAAATAAATATAATAGCCTAGCAGTTGAACGCTTGTCTTCTCAATGAGAGTCTGAGTTCGACCCCGGCCCTCGCATCTGACTTTTCGATTTTGTGCGGATCATAATTTGATTATCGCTTGCGTTAACGGCGAAGGAAAACATCGTGAGGAACCCTGCACACCTGAGCTTCACACAGTTCACGATGGTGTGTGTTGTCCGCCAACCCGCACCAGGCCAGCGTGGCCTAAAACCTTATCATTCTGCGAAGAGGCCTTTGCCCAACTGTCCCACAGTGATGTGTTGATGATGATAATTGTGATAGATTCAAAGACGTACCAATTAATTTTGCCCATTAATGAAGATGGTTACAAGAGATTGCACTTCCGTAGGCAGATTGTACATAGCTAAAGTAATTCTTTCGACCTTGTACGCGACAAGATTAATCGTTCCACCATACATAGTTATATCCATTCATATTACTTGTTTTCTAAAGGAAAACGGCAGAAACATACCATTTTTTTTCCTTTCTTCTTTACTTTTTCACAACTGAGCAAAGGCCTCCCCTTTTGTCTTCCAAATATCTCTATTTTGTGCCATTTTAACCCCGCAAAAATGTATCTAATAGCTCGTCACGCCATCTACGCCGCGGTTGACCTTGGCGACGATGTCCTCCTTCGGGCGTCCAGTGAGTGGCCATTTTTGCCCATCTGTCCGAGTGCATTCGAGCGACATGACCGTCCCACTCGCACTTTAGCCTGGCTGTTTTTTCTCCAACATCTGCTACTTGCGTTATGGAGCGCAGGGTGGTGTTTCTAACGCGATCGATTAGTTTAACACCCAGGATACTACACACACACACACACACACACCAACAACATACTAAGCCAAAATCCTAAATGCCATAAGAAATATACTTGGCAACTAGATTTAGAGAGTAATCATATTTTTTTGCCGTTGTCTGAGTCAGAATGAGTGAATCGACCATTACAGTTTTTTCTCCTTCAATAATACACATTTCAGTGACGCAGAACCTTTTGCAATAAATTGATTAAGCAAGAACTGACTGATTTTTGATCGTTCTAGGTTTTCGTTTTCATTCTTTTGTAATACTGTTAGACATAGTGTTGTCAATAGGTTACCAATCGTGTATGGGCTTGATTTTTGAAATTCTGTTCATACTCAAACCTCATTTATTCAGAATAGACTAGAATTACTTACTTACTTCTTTTTGAACGTCAAAAGTCAGCCCCCAAAAGCGCTCACCCCTCATCGCTTCCTATTCAGCCGAGTGCAGAATGAAGATAAATAAGCTGGCTAATGGAAGAATCCACTAGATTAAGATAATTAGGTAATGTGTTGAAATACTCATTACAATGTACATTAACTACACTGGGTGTTATTATTCACGTACCCACTTTAAATAACATAAAATTAAATATCAGTCCCATGTCCTCGAATCTCGTGGTCAACAAAACAAACGCACACCTTGAAGAACTTAATGACATAATGTACTTAATAGCCCGTAGGCGACAACTTATTTCGACATTATGTCATTTCTCACGAACTATTACTATCTGTTATTCTACGGTTATTTCCGTCCGTGACTTCAATCGCTGCATCTCATTGGAGCTCATCCCAGGTACTTCTTTACACAATTTTACGTGTTTTCACAAGCGCGTCTCATGAATCATGCGGTAACTAAGTGTGTTAACCGGTCCGCTACCTGCATCCAGCCCTGTTTGTATTAAACCGTTTATTATTAACGACGATCTACAAACAGTAACGTAATACTTCCCTATTGGCTAACTAAAATATCGACTTATCCCAACTCAAACGACCGACTTTTATTTCCTCAAATTACAACTCAAATACGGCTGTCCTCGTCGTATATTTGCACTTTTTGCCAGGTTTTAATTTCAACTGTGTTCATTTCCTATGAAGCTTGTTAATTGTTAGTAGAATTTGTAGTAGCTGCCCTGGATTAATTGAAACTATCGTAGCTAATATTAGAATGAAAATAGCAACCAAATATTTGAACAGATGATCGGAACTGTTAAGTTAATTTTGGAACGCAAATGTTTGACTTCCAATTTATCGATAGGTACATTTCGGTAATAAAAATTCGGTTTTTGATTCACCTCACTATAAGCGGCTACAAAAAGCGTAAACATTTCAAAAGCATTCGCTCTTTACATCAGTTGGCTTGTCCAAACAGCAGGCAACGTTAGGTAAAACAAGTTCGTACCGTGCCAACACAAATTCTGTGAGATCATCTGTTATAAAATGTCGTAATTTTTCGTAGGTGGGTTCTAATAAAATGCTCAATTTACGAAGGGCCTACGAGAATAATTAGTAATCTTGAGCTCTTAGATTAGTCGTGTAATTAAAGTTATTTATCTCAACGTTGGGCGCGACCATGTCTTTTGTATCCTCAACCATCTCTGCATTATCTGTATCCTTGGATTTCTCCATATTGGATTTAGCGTCTATTGTACGCTAGCGTTGATAAGAAAATGTCTCGTACCATTTCCAAAAGACAAATGACTTAATTAAACAGCTAGAAGCGGTCGAGCGACTATAAAAAATGTTCCACGATCCATTAGGAGCTTATTAAAAGTTGAAGAGACGTATCTAGCTCGCAGCAGCGATGGATGACGTTTTATAAAAAGCGCCAAGTGTGCTTTAGTCCAGTTATTTTGAGCTAATCTCAGTCTGGCTCGCTGTATTCGAAATTCGAATCTTGTCAATTTGAATTTTCTATGTGCGAGATTAATAAAATGTTCATTTCGCTTTTGGAACTCCGATGTACACGTCGTTTCAAAACGGTGCTTCGAATGAAGAATATCTTAGGCTGGTGTTCACCAATATTAATTCTCTGGTTAAACAGCCGATTACTCGAAAAATGTACTAGAATTTTAGATAATAAACAGTTTAACCAGTGAAATGTTGGTGCACGAGCCCTAATCCGATTATCCAAACCTCGCGATTTCTGATTTTCATAAGACATTCGTTACTGGTTGACGGATGGATCCATTTATCAGACCTCGGGGAAATACAAAGTAATTTCTTACCAAGTTAACGTTCATAGTTGCCTTCACCGTTTAATCGACAAACTTGTGTTAACTACATTTTTGACCTTGTACCGAATCAGAATGAATGAAAGGGAAGACGAACTACAAATACCTATGAAAATTATCTGCCAATGAAAAATTAGAACCGTTTAACGCAAAAGAACAGATATCGAAACGTAATACATATACTTAATTACGTGTTGTTATATCCTCATGAATGCTGGTCAACGAACTCTTTATATTATTCAACACATAAGTAATTACAATGCGGCTGCTATGTGAACCATGTCGTTTCTGCATATTAGCAATAACACGCATCGCTTGACATAAAACTTGATTTCTTACTGTTAAAATGTCACCATCTTTCTCTAAAATTCACAGAAACTGCACTCTATTCTGTCAAGTTTGTCGCGAACAGTCCATTTAAAATTTGCGTAAAAGGCGAGTCTATCAGTAAAACTAATGCATAGTACACTCAAAATTGCATAAGTAATTACACAATTTTACACAAACAATGTTATCGCAAAACAAAATGGAGGACCCAACATTATTCCGTAAACATGCCTCAGCTCACAATAATCGGTTGCATTTTATGATGAAGGATGATAATTTATGCGGCTAGAAGGTCACAATTACGTCACACTTCGCGTCATGTAGCGATTGGCAACACTTGTTGAACTAGCTACTGTTTAATGTATCAAATTGTTTTGACACCCGATCCGGTAATCTAGATATATTTCAAACAGAAATTTTGCGCTAGAATAACCTTCTGACTGCTAATGTTGACGATCCCAATCATCTGAATTGAAATGGAAATGCAAGTTCTG
Organism: Amphipyra tragopoginis; assembly: GCA_905220435.1. Lineage (NCBI taxonomy): Eukaryota > Metazoa > Arthropoda > Insecta > Lepidoptera > Noctuidae > Amphipyra > Amphipyra tragopoginis. Next base: position 6,838,924 of record HG992017.1, read on the forward strand.
AGTTCCAAAGCAATTCGCCTTTTCGGAATACTTTTTCCGAATTAAACTGTCTAAACTCGGAACATCCGTTTACGGTGGTTTCGTGTTCTTATAAATAATTGAAGAGACTGGCAAACACGTCTGAATTGAAGTGAGATATTGTGGTTTGTTCACTTGATTTACGCGGGAAGTGCTATTTCCGTAGAACTCACAATGTGTTGCCACCTGAACCATTAAGAATAATAACGTAAGAAATGTTAAAAATATTACTAAAGCACTTGTAGTAGATATTTCATGCTACTAACTCTAACCATTCCAACAGGAAAAGTGCTTCACTAACCTTTTCTTAATTAGAAAAGTGAATGGTTCTATCTAAAGGGAGTAATGAAGAGATAATGAAGACTGACAGTTAAAGACACTTGAAGATTCGATTAGCCTCGGACTGTAATAGACTGAGAAATACGCAATAGCCAATTCTGGTTTTGATTGAAAGAATTTAAAAAGTATTGAAGCGAAAAATCTACATAGTAAAAGAAAAAAAATTAGATTCTTTTTGCCAATTAAATATTCTAAACGTAATTTATTGGATATCCATTTAAATTTTACTTCAGTCTAAATCAGAATTTCGCATATTTTTTTTGTGTTCAAGATTATGAACGTGTGAGACCGTCTCCTGTATCCCGTTTTGTATCCCAACAATAATATTTATCCAATCCAGATCAATCTTCCTATTGTGACTCTATTGTGAGCTCCCTAGCTCACTGAATGAGCCAGTGATTCGCCTTCATTGATTTGTTTGTCACGCAAACCGCGCTACGGCAATGTGGATACTCGCGATACACTTGGAATCGATTGAGTGGTGGTGCAAAGTGATTTGTTTTATTTAGTTTAGTTGACTTAACCTTTAACAAACATGGAAAACCCAAAAGTGTGGAAATTTATGCAGATTGTTTAAATAAATTATGATAATCAGCCCATGACGTCCCCGTGCAAAGACTTCACTCAATTTTCTACACTTCTCGCGATTCCAAACTATTTTCTACATGCTTTGAAAAGTCAAGTAGTTTTTATTTCAAGTAGACTAGATCACTGGTGCTTTGAAAGCACTGCTTTCAAAAGGTCAACACTAGGTGCTCAGTTCCAAGTAGTAGGTCCTTTGGAGAAGAACCAGCAAGAAACTCCATAGACACTCTTTTAAAAAAGTAAATGGTTTGAGATCTAAACTTTATGTTAATCTTTGCTATAACAACATTTATAAGTTCGTTGGTAACGCTCTGATGAGCCTTGCGTGTGATTGTCTCCTTCTACCCTCCTTGACCACCTCCTTTATACTGTGAGATATAACCCGAACTGCAACACTGCCCTTGTCGCACCGTATCCGTAGGTACTCCTAATAAACAATATTGACAGGATATTGCCGTGATCCGGTTATCATGTTATTGGCTACAAAGGTGAACGCTGCACGTGGTGATATAGGTATCAGTTCAAAACCCATGGGATGGGATATAGGTAACGTAGTCAATAATGAACAAAATACAGTATATTGTCATAAAACTAAATTAAAGAACAAATTCAATTGTCTTCCAAAATTGAAAGTACAAAAGCCTACAATTCGCACCAACGTTCGTCTCGCGAGTACTCTCGACTGTAATTCTGTGATCCGAAACCCGAGTATTCTGGTGTAATTAAGTAAAGAACGATGTCCGTCCGTTGCTCTCGTGCTAACTTTTGACGTAATACCGTGGAGATTCATCATAATCATATTTTTGCGGGTTCTATAGCTAGATGTGTTGGTAATTTATGAGATTTGATCGTTCGTGATGGCTTTTTGTTTGAGGATGATATCTTTGTTCGAGCATCAGATGGCTTCTGTATCTTAGTACGAAAATTACGAATATTCTTAATGATTCGCTTGGGTTCAGTATAAGTATACTTAGATGGTGTGGGTGTCTTCATGATAGCATCTTCTTAATGTAAACTTTGCCTTTCACACTAAAACTTGTCTGTTTGTACAGTGTAATCATCATCATCATCTCTCTGCCTAGGTGATGTCAGCACAACTTGTTTGTACCATGTAACATGAATGAAAAATATTGGATAAAATAAAAACTAAATTATACAAAATATCTAGACAGAAAAGTTGTTGATTTTCATTCCAACTTTCTATTGGTTTATCACAACACGGGAAAATAATTTAAAAGGCTTATTGACGAGTTAAAATATTTCTACTATCAGTAATTTTCGGAAATCGATGTTCAATAAAAAGGCGCCAGTATTTTTATCAATAAAATATCGATTATTTTATCATTCAAGGCGATCTTGACTATTATCCTCATAATATCTCTTAGTTACCTAGATAGATATTAATATATCTATGTTATCATCATTGTGTAAGCTTACAGTGGCGTGATTGTTTTTAATCTGATTTAAAACTGATGTTAGTGATAAAATCGTACTTTAATAGGAAATAACGTAGGTTGTCAAGGTGTTTGTAATCTTAATACCTGCATAATAACAACTTATTTTGTACCTAGCATGTTGCAACCAGCAGCAATTGCGTAACGTAACCAACATTAATCATGACAGTGGATGTGTCAAAAACAATATTCATTGTATGGTACATAGTTGTTGAGTAGTCGGGATTATTCATACAAACGTTGTGGAAATTGTTGATCTGTCAAAATAATAGCAAATAGAGCAGTTTTGTCGACACATTAAAAATCTACATACTTCCCAAATTCTTGGGGTTCATCGTCCACGAATGCAAGTTGAAGACAGGCCAACACAGACCATTACGCAGTCGCCATAACACATTCCGACTATGACTTACGACCACACTTGACATTTAATACTGCACATTTAAAATGAATCGCCACAATATGTCACGGTTATACATCCATTACCAAATAAATGACCCGCATAAAACGTAGCACAAAAGGGCGAACTATTGCTAATAAACTAAATAATACACAGTAAAACAATCAGATGAACTCACGCTGCCAAGTCTCTGAACATTAAAGTTTACAATACAAATACTGTTTGGTGCTTTATTGCATAACCATGGCCTATGAGTCCTATCCTACTATTTGTTTACGATACTAGTGAATCGTAAATTCGTTTAGTAATAGAATAGTATTAGTATAACTGAGTGCCTATGTGTTTTGTTGATGTTACGGTAAGATATGGTGACAGTTGGGTATCATTCAAGAGTTAGAATAGTTAATAGTTTTCGAGAATTAAGGTAAAAGCACTAATGCCCGACAGTATAAGAGCAACACAAATTTAATTCTTCAATAACAAATGTAATTTAATCACAAAACACAGTTTAATCTTTTTAAATGCTAAAGTAACATTTAGATATTTAGTTTTCAACATAAAAGCTTTATTTACTAACATATTTCATACTTTAATTTACATTCTTTTACACTTTGTCGTAGGAACTATTAAATGACATCACAAAAAAACGAAACCACTAATAGTAGACATCCCTTAGCGCTAATACTAGACGTGTCTAATATTAGTGCTAATAGATGTCTATTAATAGTGGTTTGATATTATTATTATCAAGTTAAAAAACACAATACTGAAATACTATAATATGAAGTTACCCGTGAACTTGGAACAGAAAATGCAATTTAGACTTAATCCTATCACTTGTTATAATAATTTTTGACATGTCTTAAACTCGTACGGCGGCATAGTGCTCAAAAATAAATCTGAAATCAAAAGAACTAACAGTTGACACCTAGTATACCCCAATAGTTGACACCCTGTCTACTGTTGGATACGATCATTTGAAACGAACAAAAATTAAACAGCACTTTATTGACAGGATATAAAAACAATAATTGCATGAACATGTGCTGAGAAAATCTGTTTGGTGAGACATCAGTAGATGACACATGTGTCGGCTTTTAGGTTTTTACTAATTTCAGGTACTAATAGTAGACACCCTTTAATTTTTTAGAAAACCTAACCGAAATAAGAAGGCAATGGTCCTGGTATGTCAATAACTTAATACATTTCTATATACAACACAAAAAGCAGCAAAAATCGTAAAAATGTAGAACAAAATCATACCAGCTACATGTCGGCGTCGTTAACATTTTCTTTTAGAATCACATTGCATTTGTTCTCTTTCTCACATTGTTTACTGCCAACTGACGTAATTTTTAAATTTGCTTAAATACGTGAATGAAAATTTTTGACCGCGTATCTTAGATATCTAGGTGTCTGTTACAGCAATCATGAAGTAAATTCAATGATTATTATTCTTAGTAGAAAAGGTTTTATTCGAAAGTGTCATCCTTTAGTTCACTGTCGGGCATTAGTGCTTTTACCTTATATTTTGTAGTATGAAATTATTGTAATGATGAATGTGTAACTTTAGTATCGTGAACTGTATTTAATTTTGTATGAGAATAACATTTTTTCGTGACAAAAATTTAAAGGATTATGCTTAGGTTTGGTCATGTTGACAGAATGAGTGAATGGCGATTAACAAATGGAATTTATAAAGCGGATGTCATTGGAAACGCCGCGCCGGTAGAGAACGCCCTAGAAGGACATAAGTACATCGATGTTATTGGTGATGTTCTTCAAAAAGGATAAGTGCATAGTATTCTCAACTGGCGTGCGTGTATGACAAGATGTATGAACGTGGACGAAGTGAAAGGAGCATGTAAGGATATTAGCATGTGGATTGTAGACTTCTATAGTTTCTGCCTACCCCCGCAAGGGAAAAAGGCGTAGAAAAATGTAGCCTATTGATCTACATTTTAATACTGCAGAGCTTATAAAATGGACGTCTTTTCAATTAATCCTCTCAACTTTGATTTAAACGCAAACCTTCAAAAGGATTGCAGACCTGATTTTTGAAGTGGAGCCCGAGTTCCACGAGTCAGTTGAAGTGTAAACTACTCTGAATCTACAGTTTGTTATAGAACTGGAACTTTTACACTTTACCAGGCGAGTTTCACACCGAATAAACTAACTTAAGCAAATACTTGTGTGAGGGTTGAAAGTTGCTAACTTGCCGCCTATTTTCTTTCTAGAATGTCAGTTTTCATATATATTGTAAGAATAATGTAACTTACTGCCTATTTTCTTTCTAGAATGTCAGTTTTCATATATATTGTAAGAATAATGTGACGTAGACAACGAAAGCCAACGACCGTTCGTCATTTGAACGAATTCGGTTTCATTCTGTTTTTACCGATATCGAACCACGTTCGTTGGTTAGGTGTGAACAATTAACTCTGCATTGCACTTACAATGGAAAACACAGCTGACTGACTACACAAACTGCAAAAAAAGACTAAGGTGTTCCTGCTAGGTAGGATGTAAAATCAGCGACTAAAGCAGCTCAACATTTGACATTTAAGATATTTGAAATAATTAAACAGCTACTTAATTGAATATTCCAAAAAGTATAAAGGTATGTCCACATTTGTAGCTTTTTGGCGTATCGTATCTCCGTCGCGTGGCACCGATGTGTATCATGATCGCTGGTTAGGTCAAACTCATATACAAATGTGGACTTACCTTAACCAGCGATCATGATACACGTATGTGCCACGCGACGGAGATACCTACGATACGCCAAAATGCTACAAATGTGGACATACTTTTATATAGTTTTAAATTGTAGAAGAGTCTAGAGAAAACATGAAATAAAAAAAATAGTACCGTACTTAAGTAAGTATATCATTTTTTTTTCATGCCATCTTTTAAAACTCACGTGTTCAATCAGCTACTTTTGTTGCTGACTGTACCTATATCTTACATAGTAGGAACTTATGATCAGGTTCGTGATTCCTAATAGGGCAAGCAGTTGCGATAACAATTTAGTCAAGCCAATAAGTGGGGATAGTAAAGTTAAAGTACATAGTTACGTAGTTATAGGAACACTATACCTACATATAATAAAGTAACTAATAAAGTGTTTTTTTAAGATTACTATTGTTAATAATATTGTTAAAAAATTATGTTTCCTATAAGAACCATACTTTAGGGACTCCTGCCGCCTGTGACACAGGTTTATCCTAGTACAGGCACTTAACATTGTAAGTACCTATATGTATAATTACTAAGATTTTTAATGTATTTTACCATTTTATTTTAGTAATAAATATTATTTTATGGGTGAATATTTGAATCCGTGAATAATGGACGAGAAGGCATTTAATAGCCTGTCTGTGCTGGCAACGGTCAATGAGTCATTATTGTCTGAAAACAGCATACAAAGTAGTTTTAATAACCGGTAATTAAAATTTAATTTTAACTAACCTCAACCTTGTATTGGCGTGTGATTATCTTCAAACATAGCCAAGAAGTTCTTAGCTATATGTTCCATAATAAAAACCATTCCGATTAACAAAAAATACTGCATTGAAATTGGTTCATCCGTTTTGGAGCTACGGTGCAACAGACACACAGACAAAAACTACTTACAACACCCCTCTTTTTGCGACGCGGGTAAACACCAGCTAATTCACGTAATTTCATGACGCACCGATCAAGTTGTAGTAATGTTGCAGTTAAGTTCACGCAAGCGTATCTGACGCCTATTAAGACAATACGAAAAGCGCTGTTTTGATCGAAACTTAACTGCAACTACACTGCAACTGAACTTCTTTAGTTAGCTGAATCAGGCTCCAGAGCAACAAATCGTCATTCAGCCGAAAGACGTCCACTGTTGGACATAGGCCTCCCCCAAGCATCGCCACTATCCATGTTGTGGGGGTTTGCCATAATCGCCACACTTGGCAGGCGGGTTGGCGATCGCAGTATGGTTGTTAAAGTACTCAGAGAACGCTGCTGCCCATCCTCTAGTGAATCCCTTAGTCGCCTTTTACGACACCCATGGGAAGAGATGGGCTAGTGCTATTCTTTACGTCCGGCACCACACGGCATCAGATACCAGAGCAACAGATACCTGTAAAATAAAGCTTAGTCAACAACTAATAGCAACATCTAAGCATTACATAGTATAACAAAAAATAAAAGCAATACCGTAAATTTTTACGATGGGATGCACGCGAAACGAGCGAGCATCGCCAGGTGGGTCAAGGTGTACACTCGTGCCCCACCCTTTATTGCAAGCTCGGTATGTAGAACCGGTTCCTAAATCCGTAGGGCGGAATATGGGTCGATAGGCAAGACTTATTGTTAGTCTACTTGTAACTTGTCTGAGGTGTTTAAGTTTCTAAGCTTGCCACGGTTTGAATTATGGAGTTGGTATATTAGGTGTGTTTTTCGCCTTACGTGGGTGATTAACGGTAAGCCACGCGACTAAATAATGTTCTGACAAGTTTTAAGACGTTCAACCGTGGTTAGATCTTATAACACTAGAGATCCCTTGCGGCTTCGCCCGCGTGGATGTCTTTTATCGCGTATTTCGCGTTTTTCGGGGTAATCATCATCATCATTCAGCCGAAAGACGTCCACTAACATAGGCCTCCCCCAAAAGAGGAGGTTTGCCGTAATCACCACCGCTTAGTTCACTCTCGACCACCAAGGGTCGAGAATACACTATAGTTAGGCGTCCAGTGGACACATTATTTATTGGGGATCGAGGGGCCGAGAGTGGACTAAACCGTCATCACGCTTGGCAGGCGGGTTGGCGATCGCAGTATGGTTGTTAAAGTACTCAGAGAACGCTGCTGCGCATCCTCTAGAGAATCCCTTAGTCGCCTTTTACGACACCCACGGAAGAAGATGGGGTAGTGCTATCCTTTTTAAGTCCAGCACTACGCTAGACAAAGTAAAAGTAAGTAGTAAAGTTTCGAGGTAAAAGTAGCCTAAATCTTTCTCCGGGTTCGAGACTATCTCTGTACCAAGTTTCATCATAATCATTGCAGCGGTTTAGGCGTGAAAGCGTAACAGACAGACAAGTTTCGGACCCAAACGGAGCTCTAAGGGTGTTATCAATGGATCGATCGTCGATCGATGCCATTGGACGACGCTTAGTCGATCGATTAGTGTAGTAGAAACTATTGATCGACGTCGACTAATCCATTCTACCATCGATCGACGATCGATCGATTGGTGTGGTAAACACCTTTAATCATGAGTTGTTATTTATTGCATATTAATAAAAAAACTCTTCAAGAACCTTTACCATGGTTTTTATTAACAAACCCATGACACTGGCAAAGATAACAGGGTGGGACTTGGTTCTTTTCCGTGAAGAGGAACTAATATTAGTCTGAAAATCCGTTCAATACACGTGTATCAACGGAAGCCTGTTATTAGTAGCACTAAGTTATTTAACTTACAACTTTTGCCGGTATAAAACACCTGCATATCAATTATTTTAGGTATACCAGCAATCGACTTGTCATTTCTGAGTATCGATTCTATGCAAGTTTGAAATATTACTAGTTACCGCCCATAGACGTCAACTGTCAAACTTGGGACCTCCTTTTTAACCCCCAACGCAAAAAACGTGTGTTACGTCTGTCTGTAGCATCTCAGCTCCTAAACGGATGAACCGATTTTAATGGGCTTCTTTTTGTTTGAAAGCTGGTTTGCTCGGTATGATTCTTAGCTTTGTTTGATGATAATCATTTTTAATGTAAGTTTTATAGATAGGTATTAATCAGTCTTAGTAGTTAGTCTCAGCAACCAGGCAACCTAAAACCAAAATTAATAACCTATCTATCGGCGGTTTTCCCTACAAGAGATAGAAACTAGACATTATCTTTAGTACGGCAAATCATCGATAGATATGTTATTGGTTTCGGCTAGTTCCACTGAATTCCGAATTCGGCCTTCGGCCTTCGTAGATAGGACGGGAGATTTTTTTAAATTGCCCAGTCTGGTCCTGTTTAGCTTTTGCCCCAGATCTAACCACTTTGATGCGTTCAAAGCGGTTGTTGTAATTTATTTCGTAAATTAAAAGAATGCCTTCAGGTTTATTAATTATAAACCTATTTACTATTTGAAAATCTTTATACTGTGTATGGATACAATTCTTAACTATGTAAAACAATTACATATAAGTAAGTAATATGAAGGCATTTTTTTATTTAATTCGTGTTTGTGTAGTTGCTAAGGAAAATAGTAGGTACTTGTCTTTTCTTGCTCATAATCAAAAATGTATTAAGTAGCTACGTCCATATATTTTGTTATACCTACATATTTTTATTTCGGACAAATCGCTACTATACTAATCGGCCTACTCCCTAAGTCCGTCAACGAAGTTAGTCGCCCGTCCGAAAGTAGCCCGAAACGTAGGAGTGAACAAAACAAGTGTCAAGTTCAACTTTTCGGACGGGCAAAAACACATCTGTAGTAGGGACAACTGTCAAATCGTGTTGTCATTCATTCTTAGTTCGGGCCCCATAATAATTGTATGTCCGTAGGTGATAGGGAGTAGGAAACGCTCGTAACTAAGGCCGAAACCACGGACTTCGTGCTTAGGGAGTAGACCCCCAGATGCGGCTGAATATAAGTATTTTACAGGGAGCGACTGCTCAGACCTCCGCAACCCCATTACTAAGATAAGACCAGTTATCAGACTTTTTGAAACAAAATATGATACTTTATAGACTAGAATTATGGAAAAAAAAAACTATACAATACTTACTTTTTTACTTTATTTACAGGGCTTTGTCGCTTAGCGACCGCATTGCCCAGTGCGGGAAAAAATAATAATTGATAACTTATAAATACGTTACTTATAGAGCTTACGATCTACTAACCACTAGTTTGTACAAAAGTTTTGCTTTATCGGACACTGGAAAAGCAAGAATGGTGTTACAAATGCCAATGTCATTTATTTTAAACGATCCAAAAATATTTATCCTAGTATTTTCATTCCGGGCACACTCCATCAAGACATGAAGGACATCATCAACCACTCCACATAAATCACAATTTGGCGACGAAACTTTTTTCATTAAAACTATAGAATACTTAATTAGCTCCTATTATAATTACGAGTAATTTCAGTGCTGTCTCATCCTAGTAAAATCGTTTTTTTTGTGACAAAACAACACACAATAACGTACATTGAATTCCATACATACATTGATAACATAACTATTAATAAAACATGACGTATGTAACAAATAACAATTCTCGACACTACATAATGTGATTATTATAGGAAACACTTTTTTATTCCAAGCACGTGAACATATAATTTATTTTTATACCATTAAGTAATGTAGGTAAGTAACTGCGGGTGTTTTACGTAGCGTATTATTATCATAATAACATTTGTTATAATGTTGTCGACGCTTCCAGTTATGTCAAATTTATAGCGACAACATTTTTTTAAAAGTCTAGTTAGCTAATTAAAAAATCGGCCAAGTGCGAGTCGGACTCGCGCACGAAGGCTTCCGTACCATTATATAAAAACGGCAAAAAAATCACGTTTGTTGTATAGGAGCCCCCTTAAATATTTATTTTATTCTGTTTTTTTGTATTTTTTCTTATAACGGCAACAGAAATACATCATCTGTGAAAATTTCAACTGTCTAACTATCACGGTTCTTGAGATACAGCCTAGTGACAGACGGACGGACAGCGGAGTCTTAGTAATAGGTTCTCGTTTTACCCCTTGGGTACGGATCCTAAAAATAAGGCGGCACTATAATAAGTAAATTGTTTTTTTTTCTTGCTTGTTGACTGTCCCACTGCTGAGCAAAGGCCTCGTCTTTTGCCTTCCAAACATCTCTAAAATATTTTGTATCGTTTCTGACCATGCCAGCCCCGTAAACAGGACAATACGCTAGTAAAAAATTAGATTATCTCTTGTACCTTTATCAATAACTAGCTTTTGCCCGCAGCTTCGCTTGCGTGAAATTTTGAACCCGTTAAGTGACGATTTTCCATACAAACTTTCATCCCCTATTTCACCCCCTTAGGGGTAGAATTTCCAAAAATCCTTTCTTAGCGGACGTCTACTAACTATAAACTACCTCCCTGCCAAATTTCATCTTCATACGTCTAGCGGTTTTCGATATTTCGTGATGAGTGAGTGAGTGACCTTTCGCTTTTATATATTTAGATGAAGTAAAAAGCTATGGGGGCTGCATTAGTAGACCATCAGATACGTTAGTGGCTACCACAGTCCATTTATATGCCTTGTGGCAATAAAAAATGTTACCAATCATAAGCAAAACGATGTCGATGCATTTTTGGCCTTAGCAATCAAGCATTAGTGACTGTTGATTAAATGATGTAACGCATTCTAATCTGACGGTCTAAATTAGTTTTAAAAGGCTGCTTAAAAAGGTATCAAATCAACGAAGTCTATTCTCAATAACAGCTCTCAAAATCTTAGCGTAAAGATAGTAAGATAAGTCTATAAACTATACATACACACGGATCAAGCTAAATCCAGTATAAACTGGCCTCTCATTGGACGAAAAGCCCATACAATGCGGGATCAGCTCATACTGGTTATGAATAGCTATATATGTACCCGTGCGTACACAATTTCCAGTGTCTCGTACTAGCCTAGTATATCTTTATTATTACTAAACGCTCTATGATACAATACACCTAAAACCTCACGTACGCGATTAAGCCGTAGAGAAGACTACTATTATATAACCTTAACTGCCTTGTGCGAGTCGGTTTATGTCTACTTTGTACTTATTTACTCGTGGTTTATCAGCCAACAGTTGTGGAAAAGTAGTAAAAAACTACGTTTAACTAATTATCTTTAACGGATTACGTTACACCGCTCGCTTGCTTACAGTTTTTTAAGTACTAGTAAGCCTCTCGGCTCTGGAGTCGCTCTTGACCGTTTTTTTTTCATCCAATCATCACAAACCCCTTCCGTAGGGATTTAATTAAATATGAAAGGTCCTATGTCGGCTGTCGTAACTTCACGTCGCGTCGATTATTCTTTCAGCTCCTCTCTCTCGCGTTCGGTTACGTCCTTTTCTGGCAACCTATATTGTTTCCGTGCCAAGTCTTTATATCGAACCGTACAACCTAGCCAGCTTTATAGATTTTGCATGGGATTCCTGTAGTACAGTGACAAAAATGTAATAGAAGTAATGGTTGTGAGGTTGGCAAGTGGCAGCGGCGTCGTGAGTGCCACAGGAAGTGCATGAGTTGTAAGTACGTGGGGGTAACCTTGGTGCTGCAGCTGAGCCGCCTCCCGCCGCGTCTGCCCGGGCCGACGTTCGATTTTCACTTGGAGCATCAGCGCGCCCGTGTCTCGCCCGGGTGGGCGTGGTCTGCGGGCCGGTCAATAGCACGGTCTCCTCCTTTTCGCTCGCACGCGCCGCGCGCCTCTAGCCCCGTCCCTGTCCCCCCGGGGATGATTGAAACGTCTGATGCCGCAGGCGCCCCGCGCGCCCCCTCGCCAAGGACGTTCAGTGAATCCGTCCCTCTCTGCCGCGAGAGCACGTGTCCTCGTTACTATTTCATAATATAATGTGTGCCCCCTTGGTACCGCGCGAAAATTCACAACCAATTATGAGTCAAGTGCCTGATAAATTAGGTGACAAATTTGATGCCTGAAAGGAATTCCGGAGTCGCTTTTAGCGATGTGCGAGGAACTCAGCATTCGAGGACTATTAGGTGCCCCTGTGAAGTGATATGGAGATAAGAAGTTGTTCTGGGAACGTAACCTCTTCGTGTTTTCCGTCCTGTGCACTCTCTTGCCTTGATACTGCACTCGTGATATTTTCAGGTATGTGGTTTCGAAAGTTCGATATTCGATTATTCGCGATTACCATATCGATGCGGCGAATCGGCGGCGTAGCTCGGTTAACCTTATTCCGATGGGATCTTGAATTATGTTGGTTGGAATAAAATGTCCTGGCGTCGTTATATTTCCATAGCCGTCGCCTGGCCGTCGCCGGGAGTCTAGACACATAATAATTATACAACGAGCCAACAAGGGCGGTTCTGGAGATGTGACTCACCCGAATTCCTCCTCGCCATCGATCGTATCTCATGTGATTGCCGAGGAGGTCATACACTCATCGAATACAACCTATTGTGGAAGATAACAACTTAAAACGCTTGTAAGCACGTTTGCGTTTTTAATCAGACTCGTACATAACTATTATAAAAGCAATGTCCTAGTTCTGAGTGGAAGAATTCATGGAATTATTAATTAAATGCTTGAACTAAATGCGATGAGGCAGTGGTATCGAGCTGTTCCAGTGACGTCATGGTTATGACATCATTGCTCGTTGCACGCGAGGCTGATTCATGGCTGCACAGCCTCAGGCTGGCACCGGTTGGCATTGATGCGATGTGATCATACTGTAGATACTGTAGGAGGTACCGGTTTGCGCAACCGACATCACAAGATAACAACGCCCACTATTTAGTACAATTTCAGTTCATATAGCATACTTTTTTTTGGGATATCCGTTTCTGATCTACCGTTATTTACTTAACCAAGAATTAATCCTAACTAATATTATAAATGTGAAAGTAAGTTTGTTTGTTTGTTTGTTACCTTTTCACGCCTAAACCACTGAACCGATCATCCTGAAATTTTGCACATACGTTGTCAGGTGTACAGAAACGGACATAGGGTACCTTTCATCTCGAAAAAAAGTACTGTTCCCGACGAAAACAACAATAACGTTCATAGATGGCGCCACGTGTCTTTCGAATCACGATTGAATTATATTATTAAGAAACTTTAGTAGTGTGTTAAGAGTTTTTTTGAGGTTAGGTAATTAGTGCGAGCGAAGCCGCGGGCAAAAACTAGTTAATTCATAAATTATTATTTTTCAGTACTGGGTAACTTACCAGTACTAGAAGGTTTTTAACTGTGGCCATTATATGGTAAAAGATTTGCATTTGTTATACAGCACCTAATACTGCTAAAAAACCCTAGATTTAATTAACAGTATTCAGTCTGTACATCAGTACAGTCAATAGCAAAACTCGATGAATATTTTGGAATTACAAAATTAATTATCTCAGCAGTAGAACTTAATTGTTTGTCAAAATGTATTGTACCTAATGTTAATCTTTAAATAATATTCACTTTTCATTCGTGACATGTTTTCAGTCATGAACCAATTTTCAAACTTTAAGCGAATCACTTAAGTACCTACTTTTAGCATGAACTGTGCAAGCTTGATATAAATTTTGGTGTATGGGCATTCCGTTCTAAAAATACTATTTACTCAATTAACCTTTTAGTCGCTAGGTACTTATTTTCCATTCAATGTGTGGTTTTTTAAAGTATTTACTTGAGTATGTAGGTGAACGCTCTTTGCTAGTATTTGCTCCAAGATTTTATCTGCATTCCATTTGGATTTCGAAAACCACTGCTAGGTAAGAATGAGGTTTGATATTAAAGTAGGTAATTTTCTCGCACCAAATATCAAATATTAGAAAAAAAAAGACTTTCTAAATGATCAGCTGTAATAGTAATGAAATAAAATGAAATGAAATTGTTTATTCTGCAAATTGGACATTTAGAAATCACTTTTACACATCGGTTTATTTTTTTAAAGCTAGATGTCGTCGGCGTTTCCTATCTGACTACCTCTGAGAAGAAAGGCCGAAACAAATTCAATGGTCAAAGTCTCTTTTAAAGTCCAGACATATGCACTGTAACAAAAATAAAATTGCGTGACGACAATGCAGAGCAAGGCTGGACTAGCCTTTTGAGGAAAGTTCCAGTACTGTAGGTATACTTACAATCAATACCATAACCTAACAATCAGCTATTAAAAGTATTTACAACCATAATCCTACGTCCTTCAATTACTATACGGTTCATGTTAACACATAGGTACCTAATGTTAACAATTATTTCTGTTTTACTACCTACATAATAGGAAAAATTACGATATATACGCAAATAAATCTAACGTCAACTGTACGTCATATTTACATGAAATAATGAAAATAATAATATTATCATTTAATATGTCAGCTTTAATTTACATCTGTCACATTTTGACCACAGACTAAAATAATTAGGTAAACTGATTAAGGTTGCCAACCATGATATTTTACTTATACGAATTGTAATACTTAGGAACAATGTTATAAAATAAAAGTATAATTTATTTTTATGCATAGGTACTTAATTCTCTAGATTATTTTAATTTCAGTGTTAGACAAATTTTGTCAACTGGAACAACACACCCAATCATCAATTACACCAAGTTTGCCAAAATTAAAACATCTTTCATGATAAAAAACAGGCTTATAAATACTTACCTAACATTTTATTGCCAAAAAAAACGCTATTTTCCTTGGCAACGATTTTTAACCCCATTCAAAAGAGGTGGAGATGCCTTCAATGTCTTTTGGTTTCAATTCTTCGTTACAGCGTGGCTTAGCACCTACTTCAGAAAATGTGAATTTTAGTATATGGTCATTATTTGATGCTTTTCAATTTTATGAAGTCTGCTTTTTAAATGTTTTTTAAGACACCACAATATTGTATAGTAGTAATTTTGAAGCCAAAATCGGCAACCCTAGAACAGATGTGATTTTATGCGCAGGCTCATTTTGTTCAAGATAATAAACAATATAATAGGTTATGAATCATTCGCAAAGGAAGTGGTTAATGCACGCGGTTTGTGGCGTCAACTGTGCGTAGAACCTTCAGTTATTATTAACTAGTTACTTATATAGTTATTTATAGGCACCTAGATCATATCTAGTTGTTCATTTGAATATTTAAATCAGCTTAATTGTAAGTAAATAACAAGATTAATTCAGAACCAGGAAAAACACGATTAACGCTCGATTTAGCACCGATTACACATTGGTTAGTAAGTTTAAAATTATGAGTGCCTACATAGTACCTCCTCCGTGACCCCCCACGGCCAAAATCGGAGGCATAGAGGTAGTTTAAAAAAAATGCTGCTTCCAACTTAAAATGAATGAATCCCTACTAATATTATAAATGCGAAAGTAACTCTATCTGTCTATCTGTTAAGCTTTCATGCCTAAACCGCTGAACCGATTTTGATGAAAATTGGTACAGAGATAATCTAACCTATGTGAACTTGGCACCCAACTTTGGAAAAATGTGTTTTTTTTTGGGTTTTTCGGAAGATTTTGATTAGTAGTGGATAGTAGTAAAGCTATTTTTGTTTGTAGTAATATCAAAAAAGTAATAAATAAAAAAAAAACATCCCCGAAATTCGAAAAATCAGTTTTTTCCGGCTGTTTCTCATAGATAAACGTTAGTAGTAAAGTTGAGTGCCAATTTCACATAGGTGATAATCTGGAACCCCAAGAAGGACATAGGCTACTTTTATCCCGAAAACCGCGAAATATCTACGCAATAAGCGACATCCACGCGGGCGAAACTGCGTAAGACCTCTACTATAGGTACTATAATTATTAAATTAATAATTTTCCTCCTACACAAGATATAAATGTCAAATATAAAAAATTGGCCAGCAACTGTCCGCGACTTCAAACGATACCGATATCAGACCAATGCTCTGATCTTGTCATAGGAGAAATAGGATGAATAGAGCATGAACAGATTTATTATTAGTATCTTATTAAATTTTTTAAAGCTACCACGCCGTCGATCCATGCTCCTAGTCCAATGATGGGCAAAGTATGGCCCGCGGGCCAGCTCCGGCCCTCGAAACGCTTTGTCCGGCCCTCCAACACCCGTAGTCGTAGGAACCTTTCGAATAGTCTAGAATAAAAAGCCGATACCTGCGTTGTGTTTGCGTCGACATAAATCAATGTATGGAAATTTTGGCCACCATAAGATTGACTCGGTTTTTTGGCACTTGATGAGAAAAGTTTAAGTACCCAAAGCTTTTTTTTTCCTTGTTAAAATCCTCATGGATAGCCGGTCTCTTACCGGCTAAAAACCCACGGTGTTCCTTCTCCTGACCCTTGGCCGAGGTCGCGGGATTTGCAGCTACATGCACCGCAACCCCGGCAGGCCTCGGTCCGCCAGCCCCTGGCGGACCTCTTCTACTGCGGGGCCTAGCCCCACGTCCTCCTGAGAGGCGCGCCTTCTCGGGCCTGTTACTGGTCTGGCGACTGGTACCCCTGTCCTAGTCAATAGCATTCCAATGCTGGGGTACGTATACCTCAAAAAGGGGACGTGAACGCCCATAGTCATGACGCTGGTATAGTACATAATAATATACATAGCTAGGCACGCGAGTTACCCAGTATACCTTTTTCAAAGTAAGGTGAGTCTCGTCGCACTTCATGGTAATCGCAGACAGGGTCTAAGATGGAGCACACGAATCCAAGTAACAGAGATATAGAGAGATTCCCCTATACCCCTCTGGCTTTCACATACACACGACGGAACACAGTAAACTGCTTGGCGCCGGACTTTAATGTGAGGGTGGTAGCTAGCCAGGCGGACCGTATAGATTCTACCACCAAGCGTGCTGGGTTTTGTTGAATCTTACAATACGCGTCTATTCTCAGCGTGCGGTGAGGAAGTTATATATTCTAGACCGTCCCCACGCGGGAACATTTTTTTTTGATGATGTCTTTTACGTTTTTTCATAGCAGTCTCCTTATGCGGCTACAATTTACGAAATGAACGCTGTTACGACTTACGACTCATGTTTCGTTGAACAGAGTATAGTGCCAACACAACAAAGCCATACTTTTTGTATTACTGCCACGCTAACGAAGGATACAATAACTCAATTTTGCCGATTCCGAAAAAAAACACGCTCTAAGTTTTGAACTGTTTTAGTTATTGTATTCTTGCATACCGAAAGGATTCCAAAAATGTATTTAGAGAGAGTTAATAGATCTCGATTGGATGATTCCGAATATACTTATACTTATTTATCTCAAAATCGTCCAAAATCGAGATATTGTATTCTTCGTTAGCGCTGCAGATTAGTGAGTCTTGTGACTTGCCTAAAGTAAATTAGACAAGCAAATATTAAAATGAAAACTCTCAAAGCATACCTGTCAAGTTTTCATAAATAAGAAGGTTAGCAGATAACGCAGCTTCATTTTTCAGGGAAACGTAACAAGGTTATAATTAAGTCTTAATTAAAATACGTGTATTTGTCACCGGTATTTACTAGACAGCTACCAGGAAGACGGTAATTACATTAATTTAACATGTACAGGCAAACATAGAGTACCGCAATATTTGTTTAGTTAACAGCTTTATCTAACGTCAAGAGCAACAGACGTGTTTAATGTCACATTTACACAAAATATAGAACAAATATCAGGTGTTTATCCGTCTGTGTGTTTAAGTTTTTATGTAGAACGTGAGAATAAGACACGGTCGTGTAACTTGACGGGTGAGAATTGACCACCCATTGTGTTAGTAGCCTCTCATGGGTGTCGTGAAGGGCGACTTTGGGAGTACATCAGCACGTCCTCCTTTGCAGTAATAATAAAATACTGCTATCACCAATTAGGGACTACTCGCCTAACTTTAAAGCCCATTTTCGCATGCGCGGATCGTACTTCACACGTTAGTTCGCTTCTTTGCCACAATTTATGAAAAACCCATGCTCAGTACTAGTTTTTACGTGCTGATACGGTAGTCAAGTGTAGATCAAGCCCTTTTTACTCGACTGCTATGAACTGTGAAGTGTTATAAATTAAGCAAATATGCTTGACCCGTTTTTGGCATTTTATTTCCGTGTCAGAGGTTTTCAAGTAACGTTGCATATGTAGGTATATTTTATCACGTGTATTTAATAAAGATCTTGTCAAATTTTGATTTAAAGATAAAAGGCAAAATGGTTTGTGGAACTAGAGCAAATGAAATCACAGGGATTAAAATATACTATCTTATCATATTATTTTTATCTAGACTTTAATAATAAGCAAACTTTCCTTGAGCTAAATGCTGTATACATTTTTATAATTATTTAATGTTTGCCTCTCCAGATCTCAGTGTGTTAATAACCTATAAAAATAAGTAAATAAATGTGTAACTATGTATCAGTGAGACATTAAGTACATAACGTGTCTTGATATGTTGCAGTTATTTACTTGAATTGTTAAGATAAACGTTAAGTGTTTTTACTGAGAGAATTAGCGGCAATCTCTTTTATTATTTTGTTTTCAAACTACACTAACGAAGGATAAAAAGAACAGGTAATTTTTATAATTATTAAAATTAAATTCGTGAAAAAAAACTGCTTTTACATAAATTTTGTTAAGCAATATTGATTATTTTGTATGGAACAGCTGTTTTTTTTTTCACTCATTCATATTTTGTCCCATATTAAAAGTTGTAGCAAATTTCATGGTTTTCGGATGTGAAGTAACTAAACCAGTCATGCTGTATAATTTTTAAGATATCCATTTATAAATATAATAATCGTACGTCTATTATTTTACACTTCAGCGCACGAGCAGATTTTTCATCCTTAATACAACAAGTTCTTGTCATATCAAACGCCGTCCAACCTCCGCAATCTTTTCCATTAATGAAACTATTTATCTTTCCACCCGCTGAGTCTTTACGGTGGTCGCAAGCGCAACTACACGTCCAATTATCCAATAGAATTACGTCCAAAACAAATAAGATTTGTTTTGCCAGACGTAATGCGTCACTGTACGACACTCGACAAATATTAGCACATTTGCTTACCCCGCCTTACGACCTTATCGTTGTTTGAACTAGCTCTTACACCCTGCCCCTCTTGTACCCATCCCCGATATTGAGCTCTTAGGGATGTTAAGATAAAATCTTCTTAAGCATTTTGTCTTAATTTTTCGAGGTCGAATGTCTGAGGGTCGTGTCATCGTTACGAAGATAAAATTTCCGAGGCACTTGAATAATTTGGTCGATCTTTCTCTGGATATTTTCAGTGATAGTATTACTATGATACTGTATTAATTTATGAGTGCTATTTAGCTTCAATAGAACATATTGTATAGTACTATTTATAGTCCTTATTCTTTATTTATGCTCCGCCAGCTACCAGTGGTTGGAGTTTTAGCGTTCGTCCTTAGTGTGGGCGGAAGCGTTCAGCAGGGTGGGTAGCGTTCAAATCAAATAACAACGCTTACGTAAATTTATAAGAAAGTTGCTCTTTTGTGTCCTAATACAGAGCGGAGCGGGTAGGACACTTAGGCCACAAAGACGCTCCCGCCGGCACCTCGGCCACAAAATCAGAATAAGGAACCTTCTCACGATGCGTGCCGATTCCAAGACTATCTCCTTTTGTATTAGGCCTGTGATCCAACTCTTCAGCAAGAGCTTCTGTAGATATTAGTCGAAGCCCTTCGCTATAAAACCATTCACTGTCACGACTATCGGCACTATCATTGTTGAATCCATATTCCACATGCTAGTAACCTCATGAACAAGGTCGACGTATTTTGTTATTTCTGAAGTTCAACTATAGCCTCAAATTACTATACTGCCATCAATTTAAAGCAACAAAAGCGATTCAAACTATTTGAAACCTTGTTAATAAAGTATGCTTATGAACTAATAACGAACAGGCTATAAATTTACTGAGGCATTCAGTTATCGAGGCTTAATTATTCGAGTCGCCTGTGGTATCGAAAATCAATTCTCTATAGAAAAGGACTTGCGTGAAGTTATTAATGTAATCTTACATCGATCCGCATGTTATACATATTTAAAACAGTGTGGAGACGTCTTCGAATTATTTATAGACGCTCCTAGAAATTTTAAGTCAAACTTACATTAGATATTTTTACTCTTTTTAGTCTCGTGGTGATCTATTTTTAGCCAGATATCAGAAGGCACCTACATCTATTGATACTGCTACAAACACAAAAGGTCTATTTTTCAATAAAACTAACGACCCAATGAAATTTTCGAGCGTTAATCTCAAGTTTCGATTAACTAACTAGAAATCCACGTGAGTTCGATTTGTTCTCCCGAGGGAAACTGTCTAGTTTGAACAAAATAAATGGGGCTGTAAGCTCCGTGCAAAGTTGGACTTGTCCAGGGCTTAGAGCTACTTGATAATGAACCAATAAAACCTGGCAATTACAGTAATTTATTTGTCTGGGAGTTCAAATAAACAGACATACTCTACACACGTGAAAATTAAATTAAGCTACCGATACTGTCATTAATGTGAGGAGCTCGTGGCTAAATAATTACAGCCGCATAGACCGATCTTCCGGGTTAAGCCACGCTTGCCGAGGTTGGTCTGTGGATGGGTGATCATTTACCATAGCGAGTTTCCTCCGTGTCTCGGAAAGCACGTAAAGCCGTTGGTCCCGGCTGTCATTTGTAGATCTTTGACAGTCGTTACTGTTGGTCAGAAGCCAGAAAGTCTGACAACCAGTCTTACCAAGAGTATCGTATTACCCAGTTACTGGGTTGTGGAGGTCTGATAGGCAGTCGCTCCATGTAAAATACTGATATTCAGCTGCATCCGGTTCGACTGGAAGCCGACCCCAACATAGTTGGGAAAAGGCTAGGCAGATGATGACTGTCATTAATGTGATGTGATAATTAATATCGCGAATGAAGCAAACACTTCTGTCAACAGAAATTACAATATTCAAACTAACAAAACTAAAGTTCATCCCAACGAAAACGTTTCAACCCAATTGTGTTCTGAATCACACTCCATAACTTGTACAAAGTTATTTGCTCAACGTTATCCCGTAAACCCCTAATCTGAACTCGCAACACTAAGTTTGGAGTAAACTCTAATACCCTGGAGGTATTCCAGCTATACAATAATTAATTCTCCACTGAAGCCAATGGGACTAGCTTTAAATACATGCACTGAGATCCAGGGCAAGACAAAGGCATGCCTCACATTGCCTAGTATGCTGTTTGGATTTACAAGGAAATCTATTGTGGTGTATGTGTACGGGTCGTTCCGTTATTCCCTTGTGTAGAACGTACTACAATCATATTCCAGACTGCTTCAGGGAAAAAGTAAATAGTAGTTGTGCGGTTGAATTTTCGTCTCTCGTCGGTTAATTTTGAGAAAGATTTCAGTTCCGTAGCTTCAATTCTGAAGTAGATGTTAAGCTCTTTCTGCTCACTCAAGATAAGCATCCATTCTGCTTGAAACTTTCCACTATTCTGAGCTTGATTTAATTTATTGATTTCTTATCCAATATCTTTCGAATTCCATGGTCGACTTCCTTCAGTTCCTTCAAGAGCTAAAGACACATTGTACTACAATGAAATAAAGGATCGTATCTCAAACATTAATCATCTTTATGCATGCATAATATTAAGGTTGTGACCAACATTCGTGCAATAAACATGAAGCATGGAGGTGGAATATTTTGTCTTTTAAAAGCTTTTCGGTCAGCTCAGTCCGCATGCAGGAAATGAAAAATGGAAAAGTGGTTCCCTCTTTTAAAAGCTGTTTTTGCACCGTAATTGGTAAAAAAATATGTTCCGCGAATAGTTTAAAAAATTTCATTTTCTCGCTCGGTATTTTCGTTCGCCACGTTTGGGCTTATTCATTTATAATTCATAAAATGTTTTTCGTAACGAATAGTAACCTACTTCGGACTGAAATCAACAACATTATAAAAATGAATCTTACTATTTGGGACAACTGTTGTCTAGAACTCATTTAACTATTAGTTGGTAACCAATCTACAGCATATTTCACGCCTAAAACTGAGCATGTTGAAATACTCTTCAAAATCTTCTCAAACCTTATCGGAAATACCAGAAGGACGACAATTACTAACATCAAACCATTTGGTGCTTACCACGAACCGCCTCCATTCAACAAACCCGCTATGACATTACGGCCAAGTCTAACCGAGCATACCGCAGTACTAAGAACAGTATCCGGCACAATTTCTACAGCTTTGCAATTAGTCACTCGGTCCACTAATGCTTGCGACTGAACACGGAAGCGCAGCAGGAATCCTGCCTCTAAATATAAAACGGCCTGGTTGCTCGGTAATGGTTTGATGGTAAATGGGCTTGTCTTGTTCTGAGTCTTGGTTAAAATAGATCGGGTCTTGAAATGTGTTGGGTTGAAAATAATTCAAGGAACTTAACTAGCCGTTGCTCTTTGTCGACTGTTTTCTATTTTGGCCATAAGTAAAAATTAATCACTTCATTCTGATACGAAAAGTGATCTAGTAAGGCTTTTGTTATCTACTGATCTAAAGAGTATTAACGTTGAACATTCATGATAAAGTAATATCAGCAATTTTAGATCTTATCTAATTTCTCTTTTTGAACACGTTAGTCTACCCAGACATGTCTAAGTATCCACAACTCTCTATATAAATTCTTAAATACGTAATCTGAATGAAGCGCTGTTAGAATCGAAACCTAACTTTGTGGTCTTTCATCACTAATTGATGCTAAGTAAGACTTTTTGAACGTTTGAATTCCTGGAAATCAAACTAGGACTGATTTCCGAACTATGTTAATGAACGCGAATATATTGAAGTTACCTAAGCTAGTTGCTAATTTTTAATGAAAAGTACGTGGAGCAGTTTAAATGTTCTGTGAGATAAGAAAAACTAGAACAAGCTAATAAACATCTCTCACAAACGTAAAAGTGGACTATAGACAGATATTCAACAAGGAGATTAGAATCAACCAGTCTTACCCATAATAGCAATTTAGCAACCTTCACCTCGACATACTCGTAGCTATTAATTAGAAACTTCGTAATATTGTTCTGGGATAATAACACAGAGCACATAGTAACACAATTATTCTGTGTCATAAGACTAATGTTAGTGTAGGTACAGATACAGAGGTAAAGGAAGTTAAGGAAAAAACAGCAGCGGTGGCTCTAAGTAACCTGTGAGTTATTTCGGTACCCTTAACTTAGCCAACCTTCAATGAAAACGTGATCGACCCACTCCTGTTTGTTTGTACCACTGCTTGAGGAACATAGTGACCAAAATGTTTTTCCTGTTCGTTTCAATAAATCTGTTGTTTCCTTGTTTCAGTTCGCAACCTGCAGCATAATAAGGAGCCATACGCCGCGGCGGAAAGACGGGTGCGACACGCACTCGTGGTACGTATATTCCATATATTTATGATATAGACCCCCAGTCTCTTCCAGATCATAGGATAAGAATTTGGGACAAATAAGAGATATTGGGCATAAATATATTAAATCATTGTTAAGAGGTCGACCAGGATATGAAACCAGCTGTGATATATCCCTAATAACAATACTTAAGAAAATAAACAATGTTTGTTCAAAATAAATTATTTTAAGAACAATTTTCCCTGTAGAAAAAACATTTGAAACAAGTTCGGTAAAAATTTAATTCAGCTCTCAAAACAGCTAAGTATGCTGAAATATGATAATTTTACCAAATTATGAAGTCACTTTTGGAATACAAATTAACCATATAATTCTCCGAGTCAAACGAATGGTAACCTAAAATATTACCGTCGAGCTAGAATATTCTTTCGTCTTTATTGAAATAATATTTGCCACCAATTACATGATAAATTGTTATATGTCTTTTGCTATAGGAATGTATCGTTCTTTTGCAATGCAACACGTTCTCTTATAATTCAATCTGGACTTCGTTATCTATTTCCATTACATTAAAACACTATAACGTCACTATCTAGTTCCGATTTGTGTTCAGTATTTACAATAAGCACCGTCTCCTCTTCAACTGCAATACACTATCTACCACTTCCGTTATGCTCGTCTCTGCTGTCACCCACTGCTACATTTACTCACTTAGCGTTTATACGTTCGCCACCCCTATTTCAAATGTCGATACGTCAATTCTTTTTGTGCCTACCGTCAGACTCAACGACACGTTTCCAATCCCAATTCAATTTCTCTTCCTTATCGATTTGTACATTCGAGGTCACTCCATTTCGCTACAAACCGTCTGAATTCTTCAAATTAACTTTTAATTAGAATAAGTCTTCCTTTTTCGCTCCCGCTTTTCTAATTTCCTTTTACCTTTAATTTTCTTTCGATTTAAACTCATTTAATTCTTCCGGTACTGCATAAAATTCATTGTTACGATCAATTTGCGCTCGCAGTTGTTTGTCTTTGCCAACTTTGCAAAACGACCATAATACGTTAACTATACAAAACTAGATCTTTATAAGTAAAGGTAATTTATTGTATCATTGTGCGATTCTTCTGAAATAGATTCAAGTATAAAGTGAGACCTATGTTCATGCATATCACGTCCACGGTCAGAAGTGTGCCGAGGTTCTCGCAAATCGAATTAAGCCACGTCTGTACTCAGTGAAGGTATAGCGAAGCTTCCATTTAGATTGCACTAACAATGCACGGAGGGTATGTTCGATTAGACGAATATCGATTACAATATGTCGACTGCACGACGTAATCCTCCATTCCTATCTCGCTTGCAGACATAGCAGTACGCTGTGTTAAAATACAAGATAAATTGAACCTACCCACAGTAACTGGGTGTATCTCAGAATCCATTATTCTGGAGAGGATTTGAATGAAGATTTGTTTCGCGCTAATAAAGATTTAAATTGCGGAAATTGCGTAAGATTACCATTAGTGTAGTGTACGAGAAAAATACTACAATGATGTTATAAAACAGAGACGTGTTTCTATAGCAACGACTTAACAATAAGGCACATGATTAATTGCTTTTTCGTACCTACGTTTTGTTAGGAATCCTTATACATTACAAAATGAGTAATTGAAAAATCTAAACGAGCTAAAGGACATTTATTTCAAGCTTAACGCTCGAGCAAAAATAATTCCCCTTTGAAATTCTATTCGAAGAAATTCCAAGTTTTTCTACTTAGAGGACTTGGACTGGCCTCGTTCACAAAGCAATTTAGATTTGCTCAGAGAACTAGAGATCGGGGGAATTTGTTCCCGCCACACCATCCAATTAAATTTCATCATCATCAATCTAACGGAGCTGACTGCACATCACAACATAAACCCAATTCAAAAATCCAATTACAAGAACGACTCGTTCGACTCAAAACACGTCCAATTATATCACAATCTCTATGAAGTTTCCCGAATTTGATTTATATTGCGAATTCGAATGGACTTCGAATCAAAGCCAGGTCTTTCAAGACTAGGAAATGGAATCAATATCTTAAAAAGCTAGCATTGAACATATCACTCAAATTCGAGAATGCCTTGAAATGTAGAATTTAAGTTTGGCTGCATTAAAGTGAGCTTTTCGGATCGTAAATAAGATATTGCAGTGCATACGTGAAGGCATTTAAAGATTAAAATGGGAACATACAAATAGGAGAATTTCAGAAATTTTCTGGAATTAAAACCTTTTTCGTCGACTTAAACCAATTCAGAATCACATTCTTTTTTCATTTCCCAAGATTCAATTGTTATCAAAAGGCGTGTTTTAGACAATGAGAAACTTGTACAGCTCAAGTTTAAATACTTCTCAGCCCATTGTTATTTCGGACGCTATCCTAGAAAGCGCCATCAGAACGGATGAAACGTATTCTGAAGCCAGTCCCATTCAACTAGTATACGTAATTGTTTAAAGTAACATTACGTACGTTTGCGGTTCCCCTCCCCCTATCCCGGTAAACGAGGCTGCAATCAATTAAGGGTGTACTGTGCACTAGAAACTAGTTATTGGAATGGTGCTTGTGTGTAGTGGATATTGTTAGGTCTCGTGTGAAGCCGCCCTGCGTGACTACGGGTTAGTTTGGCTTAGTTGCGACTCTGTGAATAAGACAATGGCTGACACTATTAATGTTGGCTGTCTGAATAGTGACGCTTTGGAAAACTCGAGTTCTCTCTCGCTTTGACGTCGACGTTTTATCGAACGTGCTGCATCTTGTGATGATCGAGTTGTTGAGTTATATTATCATAGGCTTTTATTTAATGCTTCTCTTTTTATTAATGTTGTAGTTGTTGGTTCTAAGATTTTAAACAAAGTTTCCTATTGTGTATTCGGTTTTGCCTAAAGCTGTTCGATGTTTACCCTACCTTCAGTCTCTACTGTGGTTATTTGTAACTTTTCTTCTTATACGTGTAAATATTCCAGTCAATAAACCTATTATCCACCAAAAAACAACATCAAAAACCGTGAGATCTCATACCATTCTCGTTTCCAACCGCAATTATTTTGTATTGTCACCAGGGACATTATAAATAATGTCGACGAACTCCAAAGTATTAAAACGAGCTTTCTTGGGAAATATCTTTAGTAAAAAAACCCTACAATTTTTTCTGGAGATATTTTAACTGTATGCGTCACAGTCTACTAGGTCTCTGGCAAGTTCTATGAACCCATTTTTTGGTTCGTTAGGGAGATTCATTGTATTCGATTCGTCGTGTATTTTGATGGTTTGGTGTTCTTTGCTTATTTTCAATCGCCATGTTTGTATTTAAATGTGTTTTAGTTTGAATTTGGTAACATAAGATTTTGGCGAATGAAGTTGTTGTCATGCAACTTGGTCTAGATTTACACTTGTTGTGTATTGGTTTGGTTGCATTATTTTTTCACACTTTCTGCGTATGCATATATTTGTGGGCGGGAGGGTGGTGCTGCATACTGCATCCAAACTAGCGATCTTGTTCAGCGGAATTAAAGCTAGATATTCTATTTGCATTTTTGTATGTCATGGATTTCCGCAAAGTAACGCCTGATTCCATCATTTATCATTGGTCTAGATTTGTTTCTTTAGAACAGATTTGGTTGAAACCGGATGGCGTCTATCATGAGCCTTCGATCAATAATGAAGGGGAAGAAGCACCGGGCGGGCCTATTGATAACGATACGGTGTTAAATATCGTACCTCTAAAAGACCAAACGAACAGCTCTTAACAGAGGTCACTACAGCATTACTTGACCAAAATTTGTCTCAAGTTTATTGTATTTCTTTCGGGGTTAAATATGTTTATCTAAGTTCAACTCACGCCGTCAATGTAATTGCCAATGATTGCTGGCACACAGCCGTGCGACAACTGCCATGCATAATTTACTTAGGCAAACTAACAATTATCTGGATCGATACCGTATTCTATTATTACCGGCCACTATTTACTTGAAAGTGAAAATTGCTTTGTCACTTCATAAAAGTCTTTATAAATTATAAAATGCTTTTGTTGCTTAAGTAGTTTTTTTGCGTGATTCTGATTAGTGATATATTCTCGATAGTTCGACTAATTTAGCCGAATAAAAATGTATGTACAAGCCTCCATAGAGTTGTCTACAAATCGTAGATTACTTAATAGATACTTTGTAAACATGATCGATACAATAGCACTGTTTTGCTTACAAATTACAGTTTCGCCATTTTGACATGACCAAACGCTTAAAATAGTTTTAAAACATTTATCATGATCTGTAATTTTAACTTGAGTATCATTGCTTACTGCTTCGATCAAAAGGGTTTCGTATTGAAAAATTCGATTAAATACTCGCTTATTTTCCTCTATATCTCCGTTATTAGATATTTTATTACCTCCATCAAAAACATTCGCAAGTGGTTTGGTTTAAAAATTACCTATTTCGGAACAGTTAACGCCAGCAAACCGACCCCACGTAACCCACTTAACGGAATTTATATAGGGATTTAATATAATTAAAACGCACCCGTTTTTGTGTCGAACCTAGGTTAATTAACTGCCCAGCTTGCCCTTTAAGGATTAAACTTTTTCATATTGTTCAGTTCGCCGAAAAACAAAATGTCGATCGTTCAACTTTTAATGAAGCCTGCCGTCTTATAACAGCCAGAAGTAGCTTTAAGAGGAACGTTATCTCAGTTTATTTTTGGGATAATAGATTAAGAAAACTGTTCCATAAAATGAAGAGATTCTGAGCCGGAAAGTCAACGTGAGGAACACGTTTTAAGAGCGAGCTGACAGAAAAGGGTCTTTAAACGACTTTCTTCGCGTCTGTCGTTTTAGTCCAAAGTGCATAATGGTGACATCCTTCTCTTTAATGCTTCGTAATGTGTGATATAATCGTACCAAATTACCCGATTGTTTTGATTCAATTGCATGGTGATAGTTCGTTTTATTGTAAATCTAATACGCAATACAAATCGACCAGTAACTAATGAGATTATCCTATAAAATAAGATGTTTTTTTTGCATCCGTTTGCTGCTCGGTTACACAAACACAAATTTTAAAGCCAATAGTCATTCTATGCCTAATTCCAAATCTTACTATGATCACACCTATCAAACCGCCCCACAAACGAATAGGCTGGACCTCCAGTTTGCATTTGTATTAAGTTTCAAACGCTGACAAAGTAATGTAATCAAAAACTTAGTTCTGGTCAAGCGTGCTCTCGGCGTGCGAGTCCTGATTAGTTCGAGTCGGTTTAACTGAAGCGGCACGTGCCTCGAATGTTTACCGCACACGTGCTGACCGTTAGCTCATATTGATCCCTGTATCTATGAACAAGTAATTTGATAAGCCTTGAGAATATTGTGTGAAAGACGGGTTGTTTTACAGAATTAGTTCTTTAACAGTAATCTGTTCTCCTTTGCTATCGATCCTAAAATGGACCTATGATTTTGTCTGTTTCTTCTTACTTTGCAATTCGTTTTTCGGAAGAATTGAACGTGAACAAAACCAATCATAAATTACTCTTTTCCTATGTAAAAGTTACACACATGAAAAGACTCGCTAATTTATTAATCACCTCCACGTTAAAACTTTTCGAATAACATCACAAACAGATCAAAAGCTTTTGTGTGCCTTTTCTCATGTCTTCTGGCAATCGGTTCCCATCCCGATTTTCCCATTACGGGCACACACATACAGGCCGCAGGGCTGGCAGTCACGAGATATACTGATTAGCGGTGACATGGCTCGGCTGCGGCGGGCGTGCGTTGAATCCACTAACGTTGTCCTTTTAGTTCTGACCTCCTGGTACGTCAATCTGATATTCGGTGCTTGTAATTTTGAAATTGGGGGGATTTTTCTTATATTTAAGTTTTGGTTTTTCAGATATTCTACTTACGGTCCTGTCTTAACTCTAAAACTTAACATGATCGTAGATCGCTTAATCATCATTAATCAATAATGGCAAAAATACTCCTATAACTTAAAATAATTTTCATTGAATATTTGCTACATAATTCTGGAAAGCGTCATTAATTAAGTTTTGTCAATAAATTATTTTCATCAATAGCTTTCGATTCCAATTAAAATTTCCGAAGGCCTTTTGGAAACATCCGATTCATTAGTTCAAAATGCGATTCTGCTGTTACACGGTTCGTCTGTCAGTAAACAGAGCTGCCATTTAAATATCTGTGTCAATGTAGAATTTCGTCAGGGCATTTCGTATTGTTGTTCTCGTAAATTCACAGTTGGAATTTTAAAGTCGATAGGTGCTTGCGTTTTGGCATCGTGTTGAATTTTAACATGGAAATGTATTCCTCGGTTGTATTTTCTTTATAATACATCGAAACTACATCGATTTCCTTTTTGTTTGTAGTTGGTGGGTTCATCCGGTAATCCGGTTGTTTTTTGACTTTGATTGCTGATGTCTACAGGGCAACGATAGATGGAATCAACTGTCATGTTAGGCATGATTTGCTTGAATGTATGCCAAGCAGTTGAATTTGCATCGATATTGGCTCTGATTATTCTGCAAAACATCGTATCGTAAACTGCCAATGAAATAATAGAGAAGTAAACGATATTTTCATAAAGATTCCTCTTATGAATAAAAAAACGCGAAACCAAATCCTGACTAAAGATTTCAGCAAATAAATTGAAACACTCTTCCATTTTTAATCCAGCGTACACCAGGAGGATATAAACTGCTATATAGCGTTTTACACATACATGTTCCCAGATAAAGGTGTCGCAGAGTCTACGTGGTGAACATAATAATTGTGTTGTGGCTTTCCTCTCACGTTCTCTTGGGTACCGTATGAATCGGACATGACACCATGAATAAAGATAAATCATTCCTTAGAAAATTGGATTTGGTTGTGTAGTTGCATTACTTTGGTGTCTTAATATTTGCAAGCCTGGAAATAAGATTCGGAAAATTCTGTGTATGAATTTTTTACTGTGTTCTTCCAGCTTGCCAAAGTTTTTTTTAATGATGTTATCTAAAGAAAGTCTTAAGAAAACCGTTGGCTGGTTTGCAGAGCACATGTTCTCACTAATTATAATGAAGTTAATTTCTTTTCAAGATACTCGAACACAAGTTTCGTTGTCACTATCAGAAACTTTGACACTTTCAAACTTCGCTTTAAACTTTGTTTCTCCTGATTCCTATTCAGGGCCGGCCGCTTCCCGGATGTGACGTCACCGATCCGCATCGATATTGGCCGCAAGCCTTTTAGGGTTTATGAACACGCGATTGTTCTTGCATAGAAACAACACGAAACAGCGGTTAGTAATCGTAATTGTAGCTGTTACGATAACAACAATATTGCTACTAGTAAGTAACAGTAGATTAACGAGACAGTAGAATAAAGATCAGTAGAGTAGTTGGTAGCATTTGAATTTGTTAAAATTAAAGATGAAGATAATTATTACGATACGAGAAAAAGTAAAAAACCACGTGCATTTATACGATCTTTCCACAACATCTAGTAGACGAGGAAAAAATTAAATGCACTCAAGTGCTCACACTCAAGTGGATGAAGATTGGATTGAAAAAAGTAGAGTAAACTCAGGAATAAAAGTAACCTTTTAACAGGGGTATCGAGTCTTGTCGGGCGTGCACTTTCGGTCTTTACTTAGTTTCAATATTAAACAAGCGATTGTTTGCTTAAAAGGCACTGCGTTTGCGGCAAAAGAAAAATTGCTGTGAAGGCTTTTCTGGTAAAAGTAAAACCTTACTGTGTGTTCTGATATTTCATCCATTAACCGCAACGTTTTTTGATAGCTTGAGGTTGGTTCCATGAGTTTCCGAGATAGCAACAGTTTCTGATATAAATAAATAATTATGTAAGTAGAGGGTAGAATATATTTTAGATATAAAAACCTCATGTTTTTTTTTTAATTATTTCATACTGATATGATTCTGTTAAGATAGCCGATCTAAATGTCTTGTATACTACTTTATTAGGCTGTAATTGCTTAAATCGCTCGCCAAATCGACGAGCCCACATTAATAACTAGTACCTAAGTTGCGAAATTCCAGGTGTGGCCCTGATAGAAGTAAACGAAGCACGCGATGCGACCGTACATCAGAACTATTGAATTCTAATATAAATTATATAAGTGTTAGTTAACCTTCACGTAGTAAAAGCTCCGGTGTTTCTTTTTCTTTACGAAAACCATTTGCGCATCGAGTGATTTGTGGTTTTGGAATTTATCGATGTATTCGATTTATTGGTTTACAGTTAACGTTGGAAACCTGGAATTGTTCGATGGTTTAAATAGAACGAGCGTTCTTTTGATCCTGGACCAGTGTTTCGTGTCAATGGTGTACTGGTCTTTACGGTGGAGCCATGGCTTGCAAGTGATGATTGACAGTTACAACGTATTTGATTGTGTAAAATGTTTTTTCTTTGGTTAGAAAAGATTGCGATTGAACAAATACTGTATTTTTTATTTCATGTGTGTGCATGTAAGCAAAATTCGTTTTTGCATGATTCTCAGCTACATTATCTTGCCAGCCAAAGAGCATTAATTCTATATGATGACTGTCCAAAACATTGTTATAAGATTTTTCATGTGTAACATTTACGATGTGCACAGTGCACGTTCCAATTTCCAAGACAATTTCACAGACAACCCACATTTTATACGCCAGCTTGGTCCTTGTTATTTATAGTCGGAAAATATTTCAGTCGCGTCACGATGTGTCTCTTTGATGTCGAGAGGTTACCAGTCGTGGTTAAACCGAATTTTAAGTGAGAATTTGATGGGCTTACCCCTCTATCATGTTCTTGTGTTATGGAGATGGGGTTGAAAGTTTGTGGGAATATTTTTAGGAGTGTAGTGTAATAGTAGAGAGGACAGTCGAATTCCTTCACTTTAATTTGAAGACTTTGGAATATCAGACGTAACATCCCAAGAAGGTTTAGGGTGTAGGAAGTTTTCAATACATAATCTCTCAGCCAACATCGACCACAAAAGTGAGTTTAAGATTAAAAAAAAAATTAACCTTCAATAACTGTCTCATCCTCTAGACGAATATAATAACAAAATCCAACGCTAGCTAATATATCACGTGGTTTGAGTCATTAATCATTAAGCATGCAACGGTTAGGCTCGTTCGATTTATCCCGTTCAGTGTAACCGATTAGGGGCACTTTCAATCAAGATTGTTTGCCTGGCTGTGCCAAGTTTGCGATGATTGACCCACTTAGTGGTACTGGGTATATTGTCGCCGCCAAGCTCGTCGGTCGGGTCCTTTTAATTGCTTTCTAAACATCGTTGTGTATGAACGGCATGTGGATTAATGTGTGTGTGCAATAGTGGACTCGAATTCAAAGAGGTTATTTCTATTAGACTTAGACAAAGTTCTGTGTGATGTTTGCTAGCACCGTTACTTGATAAAAAACTGCCAACAAAAAAATATGATTAGAAGCATGTTCGTTAGCAATGTTTGTTGAGGCAGATCAGTGTCAATACAGTGATTGGACTTTGAAATGTAGCATAGGAATCATGGAGTTTCTTCAAATTTCTTTTTGCTGACGTTTCTGATGTTTCCGATGTCTATTCATTACCTGGATACCCCATCTTTTTTCACCGGCCAAACACCAGACAAAGTAGCCTTCTGGCTGCAGAAACGAATGAAGTAGAAGCAAATTCAATTCCTGCAGTAAACTCAACCAAAACCGGTTATTTAGCGTACTAGAAACGTAATCAAATAGTTTTACATTCCTATTTGCAGTCAACAACAAACAAATGAATCTATTGCTATTTGTACACGGACAGTGATGTGTACGGGCTATAAATAAATGATGCCGGTCGGTTGACCGGATATCCGGGTTAATATTAGATAAAATCCAGTATTCGGTTGTTCAGTCAGATTTTGTAGTGCTATCACTAATTATTTTTAAAAGAGTAGTTGATTTATTTATCGCCCATGTTTGTTCG
This sequence comes from Amphipyra tragopoginis, assembly GCA_905220435.1. Taxonomy (NCBI): domain Eukaryota; kingdom Metazoa; phylum Arthropoda; class Insecta; order Lepidoptera; family Noctuidae; genus Amphipyra; species Amphipyra tragopoginis. The sequence goes on from HG992017.1 coordinate 6,872,755, forward strand.
GTAATTCGGAATATTGATTAAACTATTTTGGACTGTAGATAGAAATGGTAACTTTTTGTACGAATAAGTTTAAGAAGTTATAGAAAATTATAGTTGGTGGCTTTGAGCCAGCTGAACAAACTGACAAGCTAGCAAAATATGTAAAACAAAATGTATTTATATCTAGAACATGTAACGCAAAAATGCAAACGATGTATCTTGGAAGAGATCCTCAGACTGTTAATTTTATTAAGCCTCTCCATTTCCAACGAATATCCACTGGCTCTATGCGCAGACATGACAGTCGGCATAGACTTCACAAATCATAACCAAGCACAGAGCATAGAGCTAAGCCAACAAGTTATTTATGGACCAATAAAAAGCCAATAAACATGTTGAACAAGCCAAAGATTCAAAGATTCTCCGGCGTCTTGGAGGCGCGTCTGAGACGGCGATGTCGACCTAATTGCTGGCCGTTCAACGACACTCAACCCGGATGCTGTTGGCAGCCCTCGCAGGGTGGCTCTCAGGCTCTTCCTCACCTCCCCCCCACCCTGCTTTAGTGAGGGATAATAGTATGTACTCGAAATATGGTTGGACAACTGACGCGAACTAACAATTGAATTTTGTTTGTGAAATTGTGAGTGTTGAATTTTGAGTGTAATCTCGACGTAAAGGAATAACAGTGTGTATCGTGAACTGTGCTTTGATTATGTGAGTTTTTAAAGACAATATTAATGTGAAAACTCGGAAAATCTTTAAGTGAATCGATTAGGTGAATCGTTCGTGTCTTGATATTCAATATTGATGATATTCTTCAAAGATAGCTAAATGCATAAAACACCGATACTTATTCGCAAGCACGAATCTCTATGCAAGTTAATCTTTAGAGTAGCTAAATAAGAACTTTGATCTCCCGAGATTTTGCGATCGAAAACTAGTTATGATAAAACTGATAAAGCTTAGCAATCTTGCAATACGTTTGCAATATCAAGCGAACTTGATCTATTAGATACTACTTCATATTACCAGGTTGACAACCTTTGCCTTATGGTCTAATCCTTAAACAGCATCAATTCGCAACAAGCTCCTCCCATTCGAAACCTTTTCGATTAGTAGTTGTCGACCGATTCGATTTTATCTCCTTTCGTCTACGATTCTAGTGACGAGAATAAAAGAGATAATAAATCGAGGTGCTGGATGGTTTTAGACACTTATACGCGTTACCTGTAAAAGATTTTGATCATGCATGGTAAATTATTCACGTCTGTGGCTACACTATACACCAGAAATCGCTGAATTCACACACACGAATATCAATTACATTTTTGTTTCATGTGATTCGAAGCGAAAAGGCCAAAGTATGGTATGCATGCAACAAAATTCCCATGTTCTATGAGCAAATTGATGCTAATTTGTGTTTGGTCCTTTTCATGTATTTCCATTATCATGGCACCTAATAATTATTCTAATTAACAAAAAATAATAATGTTAATACACCCCTATCTATGTAGTACATCTAATTAGTAAAACATGAGTACGATTAATTAGTTGAGTCATACTGTTTACCCCTATGAGGGTTTTGACTTGTTTTTAGTTTATTACCTGAGAGGCTTTTGATTAAACAGGGAATAATTATCTACTAAAAGTAGGTGTGTTTATTGGACATTGTCAAGGCTACGTAAAATTGTACCTGTTACTAGCCTAAGATTGGGACCTCTCACTTAACTACTTGTACTAGTTGCTTAAAACATAATCAAAGAAATAGTCAAGAGTTGCTAACGTATTGCCCTATAGCTATTCTGTTATTTTTATCAATTTTAATTTTCACTTGGTTGCAATATCTGAATGCCTTCAATAGATCAGATCGTCATATTGCAGTCCATTAGTGGACACATACTTCTCCTAAGTTGCACCACAACATCCGGTTCTCTTCCTACCACATCCACACTGCTCCTAAATGCAAATGATTCACCCACCACTTGATTCTCAAATCACCTATAATCCATTTCATAAAACATTAGACAAAAGTGGCCCACCAAGGCACGTAGGAGTAGGCATAAGTGTCAATAGGTTACTTCTAGGCAAGCGTGCTTCACCGTCGACCACATCATCCCTTACCTATACGCGAGATAGTGGTCAAACGCGAGCTTATCGCTAAAGTATATCTTTTGAACCATTTCTTCAAATAGAGTTTCGGCTGATATTGATTGACCGTGAAGGTTCATAAAAGCATTATGCTGTTATGAATCCTTTCTATACATTTCCTTACATTAAAATGGGTGTTGTTTGTCTAATGTAATAACTTTATACTTAAGAATAATTTTGTCGTTTTGGCAGATTCTCTATACAGTTAGTAAGTTATCTGATGATTGAAAAATCAACTTTAAATAGAGTGCCTATAGTGAATCAATAGAAACACAAAGAAAAACAAATAAAACGATCATCAAATCCACACACCCCTTTCGTTTTGCATAACTACTAGAAGGTTCAAAATAACGACACAATTTGCAATCATCTTAACTTTACACGTCACCCATAACTTCTGCTCGAGTTGGTTTTGCGTATATAAAATACGAGGATACGCAGTACGCACCCCCCTTCCCCCCGGCACACCCTCTATTGTGTATTCAGCACAGTTTATGGAGTACTTAACCCTCTCTTTTTGGCAAGCCCCGCCCGGCAACCATGTTTCTAAGCGGCAATTGTAGTGATCATGCGTAGGTACGGTATTTTAAAAGCTTAGTCCCACTTTATTTGTACCTGTCGTAAAGTATCAAATGTTACTAGATTCTCCTTAATTAAAGCAGAACCTGCAAATGTTTCGGCTTACTTTGTGTTCAAGCTCAGTTGTTCTGAGTTTGAAGACTTTTATATTGTTTAATTAAGCTGAAGAATCCATTCTTCTAAGTAGTGATTTTCGTTGCCTGCTATATTCAAAATTATCTCTTTGTTATATATTATCTTCCAAAAGTGTTATTGGCAGAATTCTTCTTTTAAAAACTTCATCATCATCGTTGATATCATAAAACCACACGCTGCTTAACAATCTCCTTTCTCTTCTGCTAATTATAATCAGATAAATACTATCTTTTCGAAATTCACTAATAAATTACTTACTCATTATTTCAGTTTGAAAACCAGTGAGGCAGGTACTTGTTCAGCTGTATCTGACTGCAGTCAATGATGATCCATAATTTCCGTTTGTTGATATTACAAAAGTCATAATAAACTGCAAAATTAAACACTTGTATACATTGCATCACAAATTCTGAGAACAAGAACATAACTTTTTATATCATTCACGAAGTGTCTTCATGATACTTTTAAATTATGTATGACACTGCAATAAACCATCTGATGGCTTTATAGCTCTATAAAAGGAATGTAATAGCTTTGCAGGTGTATATTGCAGCTGACCCTCTCTGAAATGACCGATCGAGCTCTTGGCTAACGGATGGTTGTTAGTAGGATCAAGATTTGTTACAATTGTTGCAAAATAAATGGATTCCTACAGGTCTTTCTTTAGTCTAGGGTCTTTTTAAAGTTACAATGTATCTTAATCATCGGAATCTTTGATTTTTGCATCGATGTAATCATTTTGTAAAATTCTCTCATCAGGGATTCTACTAAACATCTCTTTCATTGACTGGTATATGATGATTTTAGAGAAATACATAATTATATTTTAATAACTACTTAAACAATCTCCTAAGCCCTTCGGACCCGTGCAAAAATATCAAATCCAATATCCTTACCTTTGCCAGTCATTATGTGGGACGAGGCTTACGCCCCTGCGAAGTAGGTGCAAAGATCCCCCACCCTTGTTTAATTATGCACCGTTCAACGCTAAAGTGCACCCGACGGGAAGTTTTATAGTGCCGTAAATAGCGCCCAGGTTTCTACTTGTACAATGAGAATAACGCAGAAATACTACACCACTGAATCCCTTAGCTACAATAGATTCTGATGCTAAATCTATATCATTAAACTGCGTCAGAAACATCTGTCCAGAACTGGTTAGTCACAAGCTTCCGGAACTCGATACAGTCACAGTATCGTAAACTTCCCTCACAGAAACACTTAGGTCTTAATTTAAGGCAACAAATGTCAGGAATTCTTGGAAACTGTAATTTTATTTACAAATATATTCGCATTGTCAATTCGCAGATATTTCGTTAGCGTCATCGGTTCCTTTGACGCAGGTGCGTTCTTTGGAATTCATTGAGTAAATCATCTTCTCGCAGTTATACTTTAAAAATCACTTGAGCTTACTTTTGTAGTTATCTGTTAAATATTTCAGCCCTAATTTTAACTTGACCATCATGTTCATTAACAAAAGAATGTTGGCATTAACAAACAAGAGCACAACCTTGTGAATTCAATTAATCCAAGTAAAATAATAATAGGTTATTTGTTTTCCTCATAGCGGCTTCTAATCTTCTAAAGTCATTATTTTGAAGTCGAGAAAGAAGAAATCTTGTGTTTGTAGAAATAAAATTGTTCCGTAAGCATATACCGGAATTAAATTTGTGTTCATTGTCGATTTTCTCACCCTCACCCTATTAACGTCAAATGTATAACATTTAATACAGTCTTTGATGAACTGTGGGTCCATACGCCCACTTTTTTGACTCCGTAGGCGGAACACAACGTAGGTGCTGTAGTATCGTGTAATATCTCTGCCCACACCTTCAGGAGATTGCAAATTTTATTCCAATACTATAAAATGATCGTTATACGATATTTAACCGCATTTAATAAGACTCACCAATACTTGAGAAAAAGGTAGGATGAAACTGATGAATTGGATGGTGATTTGCTAATTATTATGTTATTTGTTGCAGAGCTAGAGGGTTGTCGGGCGTGGTGCGGGCGGCGGCCGCGAGCCCGGCACCATGGCTACGGTGGAGGGGCGGCCGGCGCAATATGGCGTCACCCTACGGCAGCTGCGCGAGCTGATGGAGTCTCGCGGCGCCGAGGGCATGGCCAAGATCAACGCGCTCGGTGGTCCGCAAGACATATGCAAGAAGCTCTACACATCGCCCACAGATGGTCCGTACCATTTCTTTATTATGCTGTCCTTTATCATTACCTTTCAGATTAACAGTACCAGCATCGTAGGCAGCGATGATATCAGTCCGATCTAACTGACTCCACTTTGTATTATCAAACTGTAAAGGAATTATCTGAACTAGCCACACCTTTTCAATAGTTGACGCTTACTAACTTTAATTCATATGTTTCCATCCGAGAACATAAAATACAGAGTTAAACATGAGTCCTATACCAGCCAACACTTTCACAGCTTTCATTAGTAAATTCCACGTAGACCGCAGAATTTCATAAGCTCACAAGAGAAATTATTCGCCCTTTGATGATTTGACAAGTTGATTCATAGCTGTAAATTTCATTCGAATTCTTCATAAATACAACGCTATATTTCAATGTTTCAAGCATTCGTGTTAGAAATATGAGTCACAAAACGCTTGGTTTACGCATATGTAAGAACTATTCTTGAAGTTAAATATTTACTTGAACTCACAAAGGGTTTGTCAATCAGTAGTTGCCTGTTTACAATAGTCATTATTTAGTCTACTTCTTCGTACTGTCTATTTGTTGATTCGGCCCATTGATAGCCCTCAGAAGTTTCGTATTAATTTTTGACATATTTATTCAACCGAGACCTTAGCGTGGCGGCCTAGTTTCATTTCTGTCTTAAAAATGTTACACTTCTGTCATTCCGTCAAACATGTCAACTTTGATGTCCGTCTTATTTAGAGTACCGTTTAAACACAACAGCAACGTCCATAATGCTTATTCATCAATCTAATCTAAACAAACTTTTAGGAAATTACAGTTTACTGAAATGCTCGAATAAATGTCCATTTTTTTCCCTTTACATCAAGTTTAATCTTGTAACTGTTGTCAAAACCGCTATCAGATCGATATCTATCCAAACTTCCCGAACAGGTGGGGAGGCTAGTGGCTCCTTATCCTTTGCACCCTCGATAATGTCACCGATAACAGTTTCCTTAATAGCTTCGTCGCTTATACCTGAACCGCTGATAATAACTTATTTAAGTCGGTCTCTAGATATTATATGGTTAGCTTCGTTTAATCGTACTACCGTTACTTGATTAACCATTCACATTATGTCGATGTCCTTAATGGAGACAATGCTACCGTAACAATGACCGTCCAATGTCCTTTTATAATGTCTAGCTAAAATTAATCTCCTGCCTAATATTTCTCTGACTTGAAATTTAATCTTAGTTCACAGACCTTAAATTTAGATCGGATTTAAATGTTAGCTATAAAGCTTTGTATTCATATTTTATCTTCATTTATTCTGAATTTAGGATAATAAAGATCTACAAATGATTTATGTAATAATAATGTTTACCAAGATTTAGAAATAGTCCTTCCCGAGTTGTTCAGAAAAATGTATGCAAAACGATATTTGATGGTGCATCAACCTTTACAGATAAAATTTTACGAGTGCCGGTTTCATGTGAGGTATTTATAGTGGCTTTTAAATCTAAAAAGGGTTTTCACGCTTCTATCGATCTTTCGTTCCGTATGCTATGATAAAAATATACACACAGACTACATCTTTAATATTTATTTTTAGTACAAACATCTCTGTGTAGCACAATATGTGATGTTGTGCGTTACGGTTTTGTAAAGTCCATACAAGACGTAAAACAAGAAGGTAACAAAAACATACCACAAAATATTATTCAATTTACTCTGCAACAAAGCAGGGGATTTTGACAGTAATGAAATTTACATTATCCAGTTTGGAAGTTTGTCAACACCGTACTTAACGAAGTTAAATTCAAAAGGGAGCAGACGTCATAAATCTAACCACGACAATACATAAGTTTACCTACAATCTCAGGTTGAGTTACACTCGCAGTTAACTGCAGTCGGTCCGCTGACGGGGGTAAATCTCCGGGGGATGGTACCTCTACGTGCTTTAGGAGCAAGTCTTGGACAACATGTGCCCTCTTTATCACCCTCTCTCCATTCATGATAGATCTACACCCTGAATTCTTTTCGCATTTAGTCATTTACGTGTTATATAAGATAAAGAATACGGAGCCTTATTTGTGTCGCGTTTCTTCCTTGTCCCTAGCATTTTTATTATCTCTTGAAATATTTCTCATTTGACATCATTGTAAAAACATTTGGAATACCTTGCATTTCATCTCGTTCTTTATTTTATTCGAAATTTCTGTATATACTGGCGGTTAACAGTATCCTATTACACAGAAACTCGAAATAGACTATTTCACAAACACAAAACCTCATATCTATTACAAAGTGTCCAGCATTTGGCATCGACTCGGTCGACTCTCATCATAGTGACACTATCGGAGTAGACTTATCGATATTGTTCGGGAAATGTCCCGATACGTATAGCTAACGGACAGCGCCCATTTATTCCGGCCCAACTTGCCTACACCAGATCGGATAGTTTGATTCACTGCCAAAGGAATATTGTAGAAAAAATATACCACTTGGCAATGTCAAAGTTGAAAGACCTAAGTTGGTGTTGATAGAACCTTTATTGGCCCAACACAAGTTGAAGCGTCCCTTGGAGTGGGAAAGGTCAGTCTGAGTACACGTTAAATGTCGACAAATGGCTCATTCGACCCCAAAGAGGACGTTTACAGAAATCTTTGATTTTCGAAATGGCCACAATGATGAGGATCGTTAATTTCGTGTTGAAGGTCGATTGCGAGGCCCGATGTATTTACGACAGAATTCTCGCTGTTATTTTTAAGTAATTGGTCTTCGGAACAGAACCTCATTCTGCTGAAAAGCTACGGTACCATCAAAGTGTTGTAATGCGAAATACAAATAGCCTTAATTGAAACGTCGTAACAATCGACGCTGATGTTGAATTAGCGTTTGAAAGCTATGTTAAAACCGACCGAGCTACCTAACGGCTGCCAAAGTAAACAGTTGAAATTAAAGTTTCCCTAGTGAAAACGGTTGGAGACAATTCCGCAATATCCCCCGGCATGAGGCGAGATTAGCATTCTGTAAACCGGCACTCTCGGCGGTTTCAAACGTCCAGATCTATCTTTAGTTTAGTAGATTTAACGTTGGGATTGCAGTCACCGCTCCAAACCAAGTTTACGAAGTACCTGCATAAGATAGTCTTGATTTAACTTTCGACAAAGCGACACTGGACGAAATCTTATTCATTGTTCAATCATTAATTAGGACGTTGAGAATTTCGAATCTATTTTACAAGTAAATTAATGGTAATGAGCAAAGCAATTCATCAAGATTATACATCGCTTGCTAACAGCCTTAATTGGGTAAAGTACTTTCAGAAAATGGAAGCGGTAATGTCTCCTTTGTTTAAAGCTGTACTTCAAGGAATATACATTATGCTAATGAACTGTAGGTATATAATAGATTGTTTTATGGAAAACGTGGAATGTGTCATGTCCTTTTAATGCATCTCGTAATCTTGTTACTCACACTTTGCTCATCAAAAAGTAATTAGCGCCAACTAAAATATGCTATGACTAAAGCGTGGCGCTCTGCACACCGCCTTGTGGACGTGTCGCGACAGAAAAACGTTTAGAGGTTAATAACACATCTCGGAATTTTTATGCTTTTCATGAAAATAGAATCAAATCATTTTATTAAAAGGGTAACAAGGGAAGAAGAAAATGGTCTCAGTCAGATCACATATCAATTAAAGGTAATGTCTGAACAGGTAATCCTCTGGGACGGTGTCATGGCGTCCTAATTAATAAATGTCTGCACCTACTCGATGGAGGCCTAATACGAGAATTTAGTAGGAACTTTATGGTCCCCATGCCGTCCTCGCCCGTTAATGAGGTCACGCATTACTCAGCACTGTTCAACCTATACCTCGGTGAAATATCAGTTTTACAAGCTTTGTTTTCTACAGCGTCTTTGTAGGCGTTCTACTTTAATAGTTTTGCTTCAGAAATTTCTAGAACAACTTTTTTTGCTAAATTCAGAATAAGCCAGAAAGGCTTATATTTTTTGCGCTGAAGGTATTTTTAGTCAGCCTTCTACTTAATTCTGGGCTCCATCTATCTATCCATGTCATGTACACGTCAATCGCAAAAAATCCTTTACTGCCTCTCGTTATGAGAGGCCTCGGATTTTATGTTCCCGAATTAGGACTCTGTCTTGATGAGTCTGAGAAACTATTTTATGTATCTCCCGACATCATGGGCGTTTTGTTCCGAGGGGAAACGGGTATTGCCAATGTTACTTGAAAGACGTCGTATCGAAGGCTTGACCTTTATAAAGAACTTGATGGGGCTTTCGGAGCTAAGAATACGTAGAATAGATATTGATATTCTTGGAGATACGAGAATTTGCGCTAGTCTTGGATTCGATCCCGTTACAGCGATTTGTGTCAGACCTGATGACGTAACAAGCAAAGATGAGTTCGATACGAAAGCCTAGATTGAATATAATAGACAAAGCGGCTCTCTGTCTAATATTGAAGCTCTAAGAACAAAATATTGGCTTACACCCGGTTCCTGAAGCCAAAAATTAATCGTTTTGCTTACCTATGGTAGAATTTTAATGTCAAACTTGGTAGGTACATAAAAGAGTTGTAAGCTAATTTTATCTGTGATAGCTACTAACATATGGAAGGCTGTTTCTTTCGTAATATTAACCAATAATCTTTGGTAAATCATAGTAATCGACTATTGACGATCATTTTGGTTGAAAGACTGGCTTCAACTTCCCTCTGAACCAACTCTACCTCAGGTCGTTGACTCCAAATCGATTCTAGGAAGGTCATATTGAAATTGAACTTTGTAACTGCAATATCGTATGAAAATTTAATGCTCCCAGTCCTCAAATGCTGTCTGTAAGCTAATTTGAGTCATGACAATGTTATCCGGATGATTTAAATCGGTTTCTCGGTATCATTTCGTTGAATATGAAATCTAATTGTCGTATTTTGAACTGATAGACAGTTGGTAATGCTTTTATTTTTGAAAAAAGTTTTGAGAATACTTTATTAATGGAATGATGGAATTTTTATTGGTTTCCGTTATGTCTGGTTTAACAATAGCACTAAAAATCTGCAGAAAAAAAGAAATGTCTTTTTTGATGAGACTCGTATCCTGTGATAAATTGCAAATTACTACAACGTTCACGAACACCTTCCTAGCATTTGACACGTTAAATTGCACACATTACATGTGCAAATAGCAACTGTCACTACGGCCGATAGCGATGGTAATATTTCATTATGAAATATGTAGCCGCCGAAATTCCCTCGTCTAGCTACGCGACTATAGACCTTAATGTAATACATGATTTATACACTATCGATACATTGGCTGACAATTAGTTAATCACTATTTACCAAACTACAGTAAATATTAAGCTGTTACTCCGACACAAGCGTCATTGTCGTTTATTAATAGAATAGCACTTATTTCTGTTATCGCTGCTGGCGATAAAAATTGTAGGTCATCGTAAAACGTTCCTGTCTAACTTGCCTGAACATAATCCCCTTATTACAAGACTAAGGTAAACCCAGATTTAAATATACCTATCATTTTCTAACGTCATAAAACAAAAAGAGACGGAGCTGTTTTAAAACTTGCGTTTTTCTTAGACCTTTACTTGTAATAAGGGGATTATATCTACCTACAGCTTAAAAAATTGTACATAACAGTGTAGAAATACCTTTTTTTTGGTTGTCTTGTTCACCTTCTCTAATTACGTCTTGTTGTAATGCCGTTTTCGCGTAATTTATTTTGATAATGTTTGTTTGAATATGCGTGAATTTATGCGATCGTAACAGACAAAATATTACATCGAATAACATACCTTCGCCTTCAAAAACCGCCTAGGTATTTACAGTACACGTAACTTTTAGGAATTCCCATGTTTTCAGCTGAATATTTCGAACGAGCTTTTTTTACAACAACATTTATCCGTCGCGCAGAACAACACAGTTTCCGTTTTATACGTAGCAACACGATAATATAAAAATTTACATTCACACCGATATCAGCGTATGAATTCACCTTTGTTCCAAAGGTTTTTATTATAATATCAAACAGTCCAAAGCTACGGAAACCCGCAACCTCTTTCGACCGTAGTATTCCAAGAAATTCGGGGCTCGTTAACTACGGGCAATTTTGTGTCTTACATCTTTAAACATAAAGCTGTTTTTCACTTGCCATTTGGAGCGTAATTCTCTGCCTCTGATGGATCGCCCCTGTCAACTGTTCAGCCAACAAATGCTAGCGAAAAATGATCCTCTTTGCTTCTAGCGGAATAACATCTTTATCCAGACTAAAACTGGTTATTACTCATCTCATAACACTAGATTATAGGGTTTTAAGTTGAAACTGTATCAAACGTGAGTTCAAATGCGTGTATTATCGCGTGGATCAATGCCAAAGTTGCGATAACATTGTTATATTTATTCAAAACTGTGCCAGATTGAAACGTACAGGTGGAAAAGAGAATTAACTGGAATTTCAGGAGAATAAAACATGGCTTTGGTAATTAATTAATTGATTCGGTGAATTCAGCTGTCAATTACTCGTTTTCATTAATGAAATTCCATTAACACAATCTTTATACGAGTTTAATTTGTGGTTAGAGTGAATGACAACTGAATGCATTCAAAATTAAAATGCTTTCAATATTCTGTAAGTGGAACAACTTATTTCATTTACATCGTGAGTGAATTCGCCCTAAATAATACAACGCATCACTTACATACATGGTTATCGCGACTTTCTTTCGTCCAAACCTCTTTAACTTTACAACGTCGTAAACTCAAGTATTTTCCAAGCATCGGTCAGGCGATACGTGTAAACACTTGAATAATTCATGGCTGTACCCTAAGCTACCAATTTAAGGCTCCACAAATCGTCCCAAGCGAATAAATTAGGTGGAAACGGTACGGAACCCATTATCCTGGCGCGACCTTTTGCACGTAATAAGTTAGAACTGTGATTGGATGGTGCCTACATTAATTTAATATATTGGTATTGCAAAATGCTTAAATAAACTAATAAAGGTGCATTTCGAATGTACACAGAAATTAATAGATCAGTGGGCGAAACTTAGCAACATAATAACATTTAGTTAATAAAATAACAAAAAATAAGAAGAGTGTCGATATCATCCTTCGTAAAATTGTTACCATCAGAATTCTATTCAGTCAGACAGAACACAATCAAGCAACAAACTAATACACTACCGCCACTATATGTATAATATTCATGTACTGAAGCTTGAACGCCGTCAGTTCTCGGAAATCAAGGCAAAGGACTGTCGGAATGTGCAAATTAACTGCAATGCCTAATACCCACACACACCGCGCCTTAAAGTTACACAAATGATATATATGTCGAACATTAGGAGCCAGACTATAGTGGGTAAACGTAGCTCGTTCTGCGTTCGGAGATCTGCTTTGCCTATACATGACAAAAAAACCTCAATGCGGGTAGCTTCCCCGCTTTGCATGCGCGGGCTTTAAGGATTCAAGCTTCGATAACTTCAAATGTGTGTCTGAGTGTTTGTCCATACACAGTCCAACATTGGCATCAAACACACGTATCTTTTGCATTAATAAATTCAGCTGGATGCCGTCACGGCTCGAATTATGCGAACCTTGTACTACAATTGAAATAAGCATCAGTACGGATGAATGAAATTTAATCTTAGTACACCTAGGTAGAAACGCGATCGATGTGAATGGCGGAAGACTTATTGCATCTTCGAGGTCTTTATGAATGAAATATTAATAGAAAGAAGCAGTAAGAAATGTTGACGTATCCTTGTAGGCATTGTTTTATGTTTTATTATTACTAAATTCTGATTCTTTAGAGGGCAAATATATCTAATTCAATGCTAGAGGTGTAAGCCCTCCGGTTCTTCAGTACTACTTTCTATATGCAACGGCCAATTTTGTCTCATCTTCGTTTTGGTCTACGTTGTCAACAACTTTGTAACCGTGCGACCTACCTAGACCTATCTTAATTACATGGCTGCAAAGGCCACTTCCGTGCACAACTTTTAATAAACTCATGAACTCAACCATTTTTCTAGCAACTTTGCTTCGTAATTAATCTACAGAGTTTTATAACTTCTGAAACTAACGAACACCGTTTTCTCTCCCAACAAACTGTAAACTAGCCCTGAACTCCTGATTCTTTGGAAGATTTTTATTCTATACTTTAAAACTGGACGACAAAATAACCGCTAAGGGAGTTTTTAATTCAGCTTAGTTCAATTTTCCGGTGAGGCCGTTTAGTTTGCTAAGAACAACTTGTCTAAACTAGCTCGGATCAGAGAACAAGGTAACACAAATCGCATTATATGTAATCGAGGGTCGATGCAATGCGGCTATTCGCGGCTGTTTGACGTCGATGAGCAAGGGTTATAGGAATCGAAGGACTAGTGACACATCAAGGAGTGACAAACGATCTAGATTATTCTTCTGTTTACCTCGTTTTATGAATATTTCAAATCAATTGACGCATTCTTTAAGGAAGACTATGCTATCAAGTACGATAATTTTATAAGTTATAATTCTGCTCATACCTAAAGGAATAGACTGCAACGTTAATTCGAACATATCTACGTGTATAAATAACACAGATACGTTTCAATTATTACTCAGGTCAAATCGTTTTATCCTACGATGTACAAACCTCTCGACTTCATACTGAACATTCAGATTAATATTCCGCGTGTAACGGAACAATTCACTCATCAAACGTGCATCTCGATAGAAGGCCGGCCGTGGTGTGGGGCGGGGCGGGCCGCGATTCTATGACGTCATACCGATGCTCTCAAGCCTACCCTCATATGTCTGCGTTTGACAGCTCATACAAATGATGCTCGGTCACGTCGATCTCGTGAACCTAAATGCCTTTGTTTTACAGCTTTCAACATATATTGCTTACCGAATCGCTTTTAATATTGAACTTGGAGTGAAGAGTACCACTGAAATATTGGTACGTATAGAAAAATCTGTAATCGTACTCAAGGTCGCGGCACCACGATTAATTATGGGCATTAATTTAGTTTCAGGGTTAACGTATACATTTGCTTTTCTTTAGGTTGTGGCGGCGTTAAAGGTTTAATAATTCAGTTTAACCTTGCAACACTTTGTTTAGAAGAAGAATTTACTAATATTTAGACATAAAGATCCGGCGAAATCAATCACTTGGTCGTGTAGGTTGGAGTTTAGTATGAAGTGGAAACAATGTTATGAATTTCCAATTCTCGTAGAAAGGAGAAACACAAAATAAATAAAAAAACTATTTCGTGCACCAAGAAGAAGAGAATTGTTCTTTTAGACCATAACAAACAGGTTTGATAAGCCTAGCCAAGACCTATTTAAAAGATTGGTATAAAACAGGTCGAGTGTTATGCATAGTGAACAGTGATAAAATTAGAAATGATATCACTCACAGCGTTTAAGACCTGCGACTAGAAACCTTATTTTGCAAGGCTTAGAAACCATTTCATCCGACACTGAGTCATATTAAGATTAGGATTGTCATTTTCGCTTTAGCATACATAGTTTGCATAGTAAATCGAGTCATGAGCCATAAGGTTTGTTTTAAAACAAAATAGTGAATGTTTTCCCCCATTCCTCTTGTAATTGAACCTACAATTTGTCATTCTATTGGCCATAATTTCGTTCGCGTGTATTCAAAATTAAGGTAAAATAATCGTCGCTCAACGTCTCTAGAATTGCATACTCTATTTGGTAAAAACATTTGTCATAGTTGATTGATAACCAAACGTTTACCTTTTAAAAGTTGCCAGTTGTATATCGATTTTTCTGACAGGCACCTCTATTTATACGGTATTGTATTCAGTAAATAATATTGCTAATGCAAGCTAGTGGTGAATGCACTCTGGATCGCGTGCACACGAAATGTTTACGCTACTCGCACCGAATGCCGACTAAACTAATTTGTGGAACAGTTCTTGAAAGTAACACTGTGTTGAAACGATAATAGACTCGTTAGGTGCAAGGATCTTGTGTTAAAAGTTCGCTAATGCACCATTTAACTTGTAGATTCACGCCTTAATTTAGTGTTTTGTTGAAAATTGTTTCACTTTTCTCCTGTTTACTTTCTGTTTTTTTTTCTTCTTGTTATTTTTTTTACCTCTTTATTCTAAATCATCTTTACAGTTACTTTCTATTAATAGTTTATATTTTGTCTTCGTTGATTATATCTGCTCTTTACAAACTGGACACTGAATACCTACAATATCTGTATTTTTTTAACTCATTAACTTTATATTTAAATTCCAACATCACCTTACAATATAACAAATTCTCCGCCATCATCATCAATCCTCTTTATAATATCAGTGTTTCAATCTGCTTTAAGTGCACCTTCATCTTAAACTCTGACGTCAATGGTCTTTGACCTTGCCTTCTGCCACGACCCTTATCGAGGTACACCTTGAGGTGTCCATGAGCCAGTTGCACCCTTTTTGCTCGGCTGAACGCTATAAGCGCGCCCCCTCAACTCTGCGCTGTAAAGGCCAATTGCGGTTAAGCATTTGTTATGTAACAGCAATTCATTTAGATGAATTAAAATACAGACATTTCTAAACCAATTGAATATTGAACTGTCAAACCTATTATTTTCAAAGTTGGAGCGAGGAAAACATGCTTTCGTATCCGCTTCATTTTTGCGTTTTTCTGATACATTATGTATTATAGTTTTGCTTTGACTAGTCCTCGATTTAGCTAAGATTCCACCAACCCTATCATTCAAGATACCATTATTCGGGCAAAATTCTAATTCCAAAACTCCTCCGTTGTCTAATACTGTGTCATTAAAGTTACACACAAAACACTCACTTTTATAATATGAAGTAGAGTATTATTCCCTCAAAACATCATTATAACAATTATGACATCAGATGATGGAAATGTTTAACACCATGTCACAAATAGTAACACACGTCATCGATGAGCAATCACCGATAACGTTTATAATTGTATTACTAACATGTTCGAGTCAATATTTTTTATTAACATTTCTAATAAAGGCTTTGATCCGGTTTTGACAAATTATGGTAATGCACGTAATAAAAACATTTGCTCTGGTCCCTTGTATGGTGGTGTCATATTAATAAAGACACAATTGAAATCTTAAATGGACAGGCTCAAAAGTTTCAAAACAAATCTTCTAGTTTGTTGACTGAACATCTGTGTAAATTCATACAGACGTTAAGGAAAATTACTACGTAAAGCTAGTTTTGACATTAACATTAGCATGGCGAGTTAACTTACAGGTCTTATTGCATTAAATGAAAAACTAATACCGCAAGTAGGAACCGCGGATTCGGCTTCATACCTAGCTATGTCATCAGTCTAGATATTACTAGTTACACTCCATGACATTATACTAAAGCAAATAACAACTACTAACCGAACTATGACGCCATACAGAGGCCGCAGTCACCGCTGTGACCAGAATACTTTAATGACGTGTGCTGATGTCATAAGATGCGGAGTGATTAATATTGTTCCATTGTTTTATTGCGATTCACCCATTAGTTTGTTCTACGCCAAGTAGGTTACTTTAGCTTAGCCAACTAAGTGTTTGATGACGTTATGGTGCTCCCACACTGGTGTTACAAAATGTTTACAAACATTTTTTAACATTAATACATTGACAAAAAATGTAAGAAAAAGATAAAAATATCGGATAGTAATAAATTTAATCTATCTATTAATAGATTTTAGATAATATTTTAATACATTTTTTTTATTTATGTTTCTTTATAAAATGTTTACTAATGTTAGTAAACATTTTGTAACACCAGTGTGGGAGCACCATTATGCAAAGGTGATGTATAATTGATGTCGCAAACTTGCAAGAAAAAAAATCTAAAACTTGTTAGTATGCGATTTTAACGTCATTCTTAATTTAGTAAAACGTGACATCAAACTATCAGGAATTTTTAGAAGCATTTCCTCTATATCATTTGGTAACGATCCTAGTTTAATAGACAGTTTAATTTAAAGTTTCATTCTTTTTGGCCCAAATTAAGCTCAACCCTACATTGAAAGATACAAACTTGTATGTAAATAAAGCTTTTAGCTGACCGTGAAGCAAAAGGTACTGAAATACGAACAAATTCTGCAGCAGTACCTACAGCTATTAAACCAATGTGACTCAATTTAAATATACCATGTTATTGAATCGATGAGGCTAACACCACGAAGTGGAACTGTATGACTAATTTATTAACATGCAGTTTTGTTAAGGGAAGTATGACTACAATTCCAACTAACGCCAAGTAAACTGCAGTGATAAACTTATGAATATCATTTAACTTAACCTTTGATCCAACAAGCTTGTGACTATGACACATAGATTTAGTTATATTTCCATTTCTGGTAAGAATGGAACAGTCACATACTATAAATACCCGGAAACTATGCAACTATGATACCACATCTGTGTTTGCTAATAGAGACAAACTAAACTAAATAAAACCTTATCGTAACAGTGGTTGGAATGCCCATATTCATCAGTGAAGCTTTAAAGACTGTAATGGTAATGATAATAAAGCCAATACCACTTCTGAATTCTAATCCTGCTTAATTTCAACTTGAAGAGTCATATAATAAAATAACACAAAACTGGTTACCTGACTCGCATACAATAATGACGTATAGATGATGTCATTCAATGAGACTGGTGATCAACTTGGCGCCATTGTCTTTGTACGGCATAAAAATATCTATGACATCAAATCTGAGAATATAAATGTTAAAATTTATGCAGGAACTCGTTGTGTCCTTTTGGAATATTTAGAATTGGATTTGGTTAGTAACAGCATTCGTTAGGACTGTTTTTCTAGAATAAACGCTAGTATTTTTAGAACCAGTTTTTTCATAGATAAAGCATGGAAGAAAGCAACTGGTATTATTTGGACGTAATTATAGAAGATAGCCTGTAGGTGGATGAATGCTTCCGTTAGAATATTGTGTCAAATGATAATTCAGTATTAATGCTATATCTTAACAATTTGTGACCTATGCGTTCTTTATGAGTAATAAGAGTGTGAAGAAATCTTATAGTAATACTAGGAATTCATACTACTTGAACATCAGCATCCTGTGACTAACCCGCTTTACAATCATCGAGATTATGAGTTTCTTTTTGCTCTAAGTGCAATTGTTCACTAGATGATCTTATCCTCGGCATTGCTCTATCCTATTTTACTTTGACTTGCTGAACAACAGCGTAATTAATGATTCTTAAAGTCTGTCTTTGATTCTGCATGCACTGAAGATGTCATTTTCAGCTTCCATATTTTGATCATCTCTTATCTTCCCGTGAGTTTCGTAAAAGGCGCTGATGCCAAGAGGACAAGCAGCAGTATCATCCTTCAATTACGGGCTTCTTTAATCACCAATCCATTTGACAGACGTGGTGATTATGGTAATATTCCCTTACGACAGCCTGTTGTGTAGTAGTCTATTAGCAGTAAGCATCTTCGTCCTAGTTGTCTATTCAGCTAATAAAGTTATAAATAAGATAATTTGCATGTTCAAGCTGAAATGCGTTCATAATAATTCGCATTAAAATACATGACATATTGTGTTCACCAGCGTGCAATGAACACTATTATATGGTAATGTGAGTCATTGATCGTTCGTTGAAAGACAATGGCATTCTATTATATCAATTTCGAGGAACGGAGTTACGGTGACAACAGTAATTACAACAATAATGCATGAAAGTATTAAATTATGTCGTGTGCCTGATTGTGTTGCAGTAATTTTGGAATATCGAGAACTGCAGGAATGAATTCTTGATGGGCAGTGTCGAGTTGATATTCAAAATTGGTTTCGTTCATTTCAAGAGTTTATTGAAACAGGTTCAGATTTATTTTAAAATGTTCTTCGTGAATCATCTTTGCCTGTTCCAACCTTGTTGCTAAGGATAGTTTTGCATGAGGAAACTGGTATAGTAAATGTACCAGTAGCTATTGTTTTAGATTAGATTCTTTGTTGAAGATCGCGCCTATATTTTACAGAAGAAGAAATTAATAAAACAATCGTATTTCTATATCATCTAAATGATGGATGTGAACGTAAATGTAAGCGAGCAATTTTTCTGCCATTACATTGTTCAAAATCGTAATCTTTAAATCAAAGCTTTCAAAGTGCAAGAACACCATTTGTTTTCTCTACAAACAGTACGTTTCATACGTCATGTTAACTTAAAAGAAATAGAAGAACAGTATTTTTATATTTCCAATAACATTTGCTGCTCTATTTATAGTACGTTTTACTTCACGGGATATTTTAGTGTATGTAATATTCGCGTCTACTGTTAGCTGTGCGTTGACCTCCCTTTGCATTATTTTACACAACGAAGGCTAATTGGCTTTATCACCTCGTCCGCTTCGTTAAACTAGGTCTACATTCTGTATTCGTCACGAAAACTAGAATTAGTTAAATTCACTCTCATGTTTATTAACACAATTTTCAGTAACTCAATCCACATTTTTATTCTGGCCTCGTCTCGGAATCAAGGTCGTCGTTATTGATCTCCTCGATGGCATTAGCCTAAATAGTAACATGATAAGCGATCCTCGTGTACATCTACAACCATTACGTAGAATAAAAGACGGTCCCCGTCCGACTTAACAAATAAACCACTAATTTATGTCTAGTCGACGGACGCGGCGCCTTTGTTGCGGCCCCGTTTTTCGCCTCCGAATCAATTTCCATGATGACGTCACCGGCACCCCCTCGATCCCGACCCTCCCCTTCACCCCCCGGACCGCGCCCGCCACTAGGAACAGGAATACGACTACTTCCGCTCCTTATGTAGCAATGTCTTTCCATTTTCCGTCGACTTACGTAAACAAATGGTGATCTTTTTTTTCCTCCCTGAATATGTTCGCTACATTTTCGGTCTTTTTCACCGATATCTTATCAGAACTTATTGCTTTACGAGCTGATGATTTATGATTAGTAGCTTTCAATGGATAATTCCATTACGATAGTCCCAATTTTTTTTATGTTCTTACCACTCTTGCTGCTGTTGTGTGCTGCATAGTTTTAATTGTGAATTCTTGTGTTAACGCTGGAATTCTGCATACACATGATGATGAAGTATTCGCGATGAAACACGCACACATCCATTAGGCAACAACTGAGCTAACGGAAACATAAACCGTAAACTGTATACCTAAAACGAAACTCTAAATTCGTGCGCAACAGAAACAAACCAGGTACAAACGGTTTATGATTGAACGCTAGCAGGTATTTTCGTACATAATATTAATGCTGAGATTAAAATAAACCTTAGATTAACGAAAGACGGACGACCGGCTTACTCCTAAAACAAATAACCAAAATGTTCCTCAACACACGTTACACAAGCCCGTTATTGAGGTGCTACATCATTTTATTTACAGCTGTTGCAGGTTAATGTGTACAGTACAGCAACACGAAACAATCGAGATATTTTTGACTTCATACCTCGCACTAGATACAAAGAATGTTAGTCCTATCAATACAACGACATTACCACTACAGCGTAACGTGTTACATTGCTATCTTGAATCCTTTTAAGTTCATTCTCTATCAATAGTAAAACAAAATCAATAGCAATGATACCCACCTTTTCATATCCATTGTGAAAACTTTCCACTATGACGGTAAAACTATCGATATGTTTACATCCAATTTGGCAAACGGCAATAATTTAACTACAGTTGCATAACGACCTGGTGTCACCCAAGGTAATAGCCCTGTATTCATTATCTTGTGTCATTTCATATCGCTTAATAGGAATACCAAACTGAATGCTTTTATGGTGTGTTAACACGTCATTGGTGAAATGAAGCTGTTATTGTAAAAGCGATTGTACTACAATTAGCGGTAGCGACCCTATATTACAATTAACACTGAGTTCTTCCACATCCCACCTTAATCCACACGTTTTTAGCTCATGGATCATTAGTCACATGATTTCTGATGTTCCCAGACACATAGAAACGAATTCCGAGACATGTTTTGCGACGATCAGAAATAGAACGCAGCGGGTACTAAGCGTGTTCGCGCTGTGACGACGGGTGGTGTTCGCGTCCCACTCTGTCTTTAACACAGAACGTAAGCTTGTCCCTTTCGTGCGCACTCACTTCATTGTTTCAGCGTGTAGCTCCGTTGGCCGGCGGACTGAAATAGGTCGGGAGCGTCCGAAACAGACGGTTCATGCTATCGAAAGCTATCGCGAGGTCACTGCCGGAGAATCACGACACGACCACGTTCAATTCCTGAAACTGTAATTTTTCTTCATCACAATAGACAGTTACTCATCGTTGATTGCACAATCGTTTATATTTATAAACGTAACATCGACGTTGCCTCGCAACTAATTATAGTACGGTATTACATACCGAAAATAGAGCAATAACACTCTCACAACGTAACGTATGTACTGCAGTAAGCAATCAACGTATTGTTTCCATAACTGTTACTGGCATTACGTAACAAATTGTATTACACTTACGGACATTACCGGCGTACTATGCGGAACACGGCGTAGTAATCGCGATTTAGTTGTGACCTCAGCTCGCTATTCCTTTTGTAATCCTTCGGCTAATCTCATTGAAGCAGACGAATGTTTTTGTCTAATGTTTTCTAATCTGATCCCTTTTAGTATTCAGGGTCGTGAATCGATCACGACGATTGGACGCACAATAGTTTTGGTTTAATATGATAGACTGAGCGCTCACCTACGTCATCACCAGTCCTGTCGCCTTTTAACATCATGCTTGGCAAGCGGTTCTATGACCGACTCAACTACTTTGTCTTCTCAACTACTGAACTTTTAAATCATCATCATCATCATCTTCCTGCCCTTATCCCATGTTACTTGGGGTCGGCGCAACATGTTTTCTTCTTCCATTCCGTCCTGTCACCCGTCATGGTATCACTGACTCCCTTCTCTTTCATATCATTCTTCACACAATCCATCCATCTTTTCTTTGGCCTCCCTCTTCCTCTCCATCCATCCACATTTATATTCATAACTCTTTTGGTCACATGCGTTTCATCCCTCCTCTTCACATGTCCATACCAAGACAAACGGTTCCCTTTCAACTTTTCTGTCACGGGCGCTACTTTCAAACTTCCTCTAATATACTCATTCCTGACCTTATCCATTCTGGTCACTCCACACATCCATCTCAACATTCTCATCTCCGCTACATGCAATCTTTTCTCATCCGTCTTCTTCACGGCCCAACATTCCGATCCATACAGTACGACAGGTCTTATCACGGACTTATAGATTTTCCCCTTTAACTTGAGAGGCATCCGTGGGTCGCAAGTAATTCCAGTGACCTGTCGCCATTTCATCCATCCTGAGTTGATCCGGTGCGTTACGTCTCGGTCTACTCCGCCGTCCCCTTGGACAAGCGACCCGAGGTACCGAAAGTCGGAGCAGATCGGTATGGGCGTTCCGCCGAGAGATATTGGCTCAAGACTAGAGAGACCGCCAAAATCGCAAAACAAGTACTCAGTTTTTGTTCTGCTCAATTTCAGGCCAACACTCTCTAGTCTTTGCCACCACACCTCCAATCTGCTCTGGACCTCTAAGCCACTCTCGGCAACCAGCACAATGTCATCGGCAAACAGCATGCACCAGGGAGCCTCTTCCTGGATGTCCGCTGTCAAAACGTCCATTATTACCAGGAAGAGGTAAGGGCTGAGTGCCGACCCTTGGTGCAAGCCGACAGCCACATTGAAGCTGTCAGTAGTACCCACTGTAGACCGGACTTGGGTACTGCATCGACTGTACATTGCCCGAATCAACTGCACATACTTCCCAGGCACACCTTTCTCCTTAAGGGCCCACCACAAAACCTCACGAGGCACCCGGTCGTATGCCTTTTCGAGGTCAACAAACACCATGTGCATGTTTTTATGCGCACTTTTGTATTTTTCGCATAGCTGGCGGATAGCGAAAATGGCATCTGTTGTACCCCGACCTGGCATAAAACCGAATTGGTTTTGTGAAATTTCACTCTCTTCTCTCAGCCGCCTTTCAATAACTTTCTCCCAAGCTTTCATACTATGTGACATTAGCTTTATTCCTCTATAGTTGTTGCACTCCAGCACATCACCTTTGTTTTTAAAGATGGGCACCAGCGAACTGTTGCACCATTCATCAGGTATGGCTTCTTCCAGCAACAACTTATTGAAGAATGAAGCTAACCACGTCCATCCATCAACCCATCAATCCATCAACTACTGAACTTTTAAATATTTGATGGAAAAGAGTAACCATGGAGTTTATTGCCCGTTCCATAGGAATCTACACTTTGAAACGCGGCAGTAACTTATTTCTTTCTCGACAATCCAAAATCCTGTAAATGGTCTAAATGCTTTGACTTTGACTTCTCATCTGTAGACCTCTATACCACCAATCAATGATCATTTCCAGAGTTAACAATCTGTCATGTGCAGCATGGTGCCTTCCAAACTCAGTATCTATTTTCATTATAATCTCTTTTAATTTCACGCAAGATTCTTCTATAAACAGGGAACCTACTCCCTAAGTCCGTCAACGAAGTTAATCCGCCCGTCCGAAAGTAGCCCGAAACGAAGGAGTGGACAAAACAAGTGTCACGTCCAACTTTTCGGTCGGGCAAAAACACATCGGTAGTAGGGACAACTGTCAAATCGTGTTGTCATTCATTCTTAGTTCGGGCCCCAAAATAATCGTATGTCCTTAGGTGATAGGGAGTAGGAAACGCTCGTAACTAAGGCCGAAACCACGGACTTCGTGCTTAGGGAGTAGACCTCCAGGAACGAGTAATTTACGTGTTCTTCAACAAAAACGTCGGTATTCCTTAGGATGTTTGATAGCGTTGTTTTTCCACGTAATTTTTTGCCGTCCCTGGAGAGTACGATGAATACCAGCTAAACGGAGAACATTATTCTTAACAGCCTGCGTGTATCAGGTGCCTTATTTATTTACGCTAAATTCGGGGTTAAAGAAAAAGTAGAATCTGTCAGGAGCAAGTTGAAAATTACGATAGGAATAAAGGGTCCATCGGTCTCTTTTCGTGTCGGCACGAGCTGTTCGAGAATAAATGTGTTATATTAAATATCGGCGTTCAAAATAGACCTTCTTCTAAACCTCTATAATATAATGGACGGACATGATAGCATTATGTATATCAATTAGCACAGCGAAGGCTTTTGTTGCCTGTCTTAACAAATTCTTCTAGTAGCCATTTACGACACCAACGGCAACGGGGAGATAGGGAGAACCTATTTCCAGGAATCATACTGAAGTCAACTCTAGGGTTTTATTTTTACAACCAGCTTTTGCCCGCAGCTCTGCTTGCGTGAAATTTTGAACCCGTTAAGTGACGATTTTCCATACAAACTTTCATCCCCTATTTAACTCCCTTAAGGTACAAGTCCGAGACGGGCTGCAGACCGCAAACTGCAACAGTAGTATCGCTTGCGGTGCGATCTGCGGCTGCATTCTGCGGTTGCAGTTTTGCAGTCGCTATCGGAATAGCACCTTTAAAGTGCACACCTTAAAGGCGCTATTCTGATGGCGACTTGCGTGCAGTCCGCAGTTTGCAGCCCGTCTCAGACTTTGTACCTTTAGGGGTTGAATTTCGAAAAATCCTTCCTTATTTCTTGTCTACATTATAAAAGGAACCTCTGAGCAAAATTTCAGCTTTCTAGGTCCAAGGGTTTGGGCTGGACGTTGATGAGTCAGTCAATCAGGACTTTTCTTTTTATTTATACAGATTATTTTTGTATATTCTAGACGTTCACCCTGTATACGAGAGATCTCTATCGCACGCATTAGCATTTCTTAAAGACCATTCTCATATCTTTCCATCTTTCCCATAAATGCTATTAAGTATTTTTTTCTTTTTGTTCGCCAATGACACAGTGTACTTGTGGTCTACGACCTACAAAGGTCGTGTTAGAACATTATAAACACAAGTTCTTGTTTTCATGCATTATTTATATGTTAATGTAAAACAGATGTCTTCTGTTATTCCATATTTTTGTTTATATTACGTGTTTTGTACTATTTTAACTTGCCCACCCATATTTGTATATGTTTATTAATGTGTTATGGTTGTCTTCGAAAAATTCTTGATTGATGCGGATAAAGTCGTGAGACCTGAGAGATCGTGGACGCCAGCAAGCAGTACGAGTTGATCACGAATGTTCTGACTGGTTCAACTTGGCAACTGGCGTACCACAAGGCGGTATACTCTCTCCTTTATTATTCTCTTTATTTATAAATTCCGTTACTAACATCCTCAAATGCTCTTACCATCTGTATGCTGATGACTTGCAACTTTACCCTCACACTGATGTCGGCAGTATAGATGGTTGTATTTCCAACCTGAATGCTGACCTTCATATGATAAGGGACTGGTCCAGGAAATTTGGAATTTCCGTTAACGTCAGCAAATGCCAAGCAATGCTGATTGGCAGCTCGTTCCATCTACAAAACCTAAACACTCTACACTTAATGCCGATTAGATTTAATAATTTAGTTATTCCGTTGTCAAACAACTTGAAGGATTTAGGTTTGCATATAGACAATAGGCTAAGTTGGAACAAGCAAGTCAATCAGGTCAGCCAGAGCGTCACATCCACACTGCGATCTCTCTATAGATTTAAACACTTTCTCCCATCTAGTACTAAATTACTGCTGGTCCAGTCTCTTGTGCTTCCCATAATTGATTATGCTGATGTTTGTTACTCTGATGTATCCCAAGAACTTCTAAACAAATTGGATCGACTTCTCAACAATTGTATTCGTTTTGTTTACGGACTTCGTAAATATGACCACATTTCCTTTTATCGTTCTCAGCTTAAATGGCTGCCTATTCGTCAGAGAAGATCCCTCAGATCTCTCTGTTTGCTTTTTTCTATTTTAAATGATCCTTGTGCTCCTGGGTATCTGAAAAGTTGTTTTCAAGTTTTAGGTAGTTCTCACAATCGTAACCTTCGTGCTTCTGAAAATTTGCTCCTTCAGATTCCTTCTCACCGTACGGGTTTCATTTCCAATTCCTTCGCTGTCTCAGCAATCAAACTCTGGAATGTGCTTCCCCTGGATATTAAAAAGGCTCCCAACAAAATTTTGTTTAAACGCAAAGTCCGGGAATACTACCTGAAATCGCTGCCTCCCTAGTTTGACATTTACAGTTTTCGTCATAATTGTACTTATGTTCATACACAATAATATCGTATTTATATATATATATATATATATTTATGTACATATTTATGTATTTATTTACATTTTATTTTATTATCTATGTCCTATATTTTTAATTGTTTTGTTATGTATAGTTAATTAAGTCGCAAATATCCTTTTTTTATTTTTATTTTTGTACCTCTTTTCGATGCTTTTCTCTTTGACCCAAAGGTTGACTGGTAGAGAATGCCTTGTGGCATTAAGTCCGCCTTATGTACCACATTGTGCATTGAAGTATTAAATAAATAAATAAATAAATAAAGCGGGCTACTCACACACCTGCCGCAGGGGCAATCTAGGGCGCACGGCGGTCGCAGCAATATCGGAACTGTCTCTACACACATTGAAATTGCCCCTGCTTGCCTATACACATCACAATTAAGAGGGCAATTAAGGGTCATCCCCACTTTTACACCCTAGATTGCCCCTGCGGCAGGTGTGTGAGTAGCCCGCTTAAAGCTATGCATTTCGCGTACCTAACCGTAAAAAGTTATAATATATCTGTTATCTATATCTATGAGGATGATAACCTTTTAAACCAATTCAGGTATTTTACAGTTCCATTTTCCCGTTAAAAACTAAAGCTGAGTTCTCAAAGAGCTTTTGTCGCGCGTTTCTCTAATGCATAAACAATAAACATGCATTTGCATGAAACGTAACAGTGCTCATGTTTGACAAACGTCAAACATCATGAAACGTCTGAATTCAACACGCGCGACCGTAAAACACAAGTCAAACATGTCAGTTAAACTAAACCTTAACGAGATGAAAACATCTTGGGATTGGACAAGCTAATGTCCAGCAGTGGACTTTCAAATGAACAGGAGTAATCCCCATACCAACGGTGGACTGTCAAATAAATAATCCCCGTATCAAACATTTTTACCATCTACCTTTCAAACACACACTCGACGGTAGCCGGTCATAAAAACGTGACGCACATCCACTGCGTGGCTTCATGAATTTTGATGAGCGTTGACTAGCAGTCACTCTGCAATGTCACACAGCCCTTTGATGGGGTTCGCCGACAATTTGTCATTGGCGTTCTTCGGCGTTTCGCGTCTACTCACCCAATAAAAATGTAATGAGATTTTTCGTCCAGTTTCATGTAACAGGCGTTGATGGATTTTATGGCAATTTTTGGGTTAAAATGACTTGCATATCACGCGAGATTAGTATGGAAATTAATTAGTTTACACTTAATGTTTGCAGTGAAATGAGAATTATGTGTTTGGATTTTTTCATGTGAACAACGATAAGGATTGGGACACACATTCCGTTTAGGATAACTTATGACTGTTGCCGTAAACACTGTATATTTTATCCTAAAATTTGAATCAGTACCGAAGGTTTATACCTAGAGTCTTTTAAAAAGCACTACATTGACGTGGCGATGCTTGGGAGAACTGAATGATGATGAAAATATTGTCTAGTTCAAAATGAGTAGCGTTATTGAAGCTGCCGATTACTCTATTTTAGACGAAAACCAGTTCCAATCGGTCATCAAAGCGAGTTTGGATGTCGTTATCCTAAACAAGACGTGGACAAATTATTTATTATTAGGAGCTATCGACACTTTTCAAGGTCACGACAAAACCTTTAAGAGATTGAATACATTAAACATATTAAAGCAAAGAAAATATTGCCATTTCAACTCGAAATCCTAAGTTCAATTACTATGTAGAGCAAAATTGTAAGGTTGGCCTTCGTAGAATCACTACCTCATTTATTTATTATACCATTATTCAAACTATTATTAAATCATTAACTTAGCAACCCTACAACCTCTGCCCGTTTCAGTTACTGTTGTGTTACTCCGAGCTTTTGTTACTAACCCTACACTATGAATATGAGAGATTTACTTCAGACAACAGCCAGAACTATATGAACCTTATTGCATCGCAATAGGGATGAAATTAGTGTAGAAGAAAATATTTCTAGTCCCAGGTTGTTCCGTTAATTACACTTCTTCGATTTTGACATGGGATGTGATAGTAATAACGCAAATGGTTATTTTCTCACGCATTTCTATTTCTGTTTCCCTATAGGTTTCTTAGTACATACATCTATAAATAAACTTACGCCTTTTTCCCTTCGTAGGCAGAAATTGTAGAACGCCACATGCTGCGATCCTTACATACTTCTTTTGCTTCATGCACATTCATACATCTTGTCATGCACGCACGCCGGTTGGAAGTCCTATGCACCTGTCCTTTTTAAGGTTCCGTACCCAAAGGGTGACGCGAGTCCGACTCGCACTTGGCCGGTTTTTCTGAAAAACATCACCAACTTTTTGTTCTTGTCTCTAAAAATAAATCAAACTTCTCGTAAGAATTTATTCAATGAATGTTTTACAAACCCTTCAGAATTCAGTTGAAAATAAGCACCCATACACAATGTATAAAAAGGACTTATGAAAATGACAGATAATATAATAGCCAAAAACCGCGAAATGCGTTAATTTGATGAAATATTAATTTACTTTAGTGTTCGGTAATCCAATTACTGAACCAGAATGTTGGACACAGCCCCTACTATGATCTCTCGATTGCGTTTACTTGTCGTACACATAAACGTAATTACATACATAAACTCACGCCTTCTTCCCATGGGGATAGGCTGAAACTGCAGAACGTCACATGCTACGACCCATATATACTCCTTTCGCTTCGTCCACATAAGCGTAATAAATTGTAAATCAATATCTTTCTCACATTCTTCTTGCACGGAAAGTGAATCAATTGCTTTATTTGTGTAAAGGTGAACGCAGTTATATCATTGCCTGTTACACAAGTGGCACTGTATTGGATTTTTTTAATCCAATTAGTAGGTAAACCAGAACTTTAAACACTTTCAGAGTACTACCATTGTTTCTTTCACGAAATTGCTGATTTGGGTTTATTAAATCGAGAGCACAGCGCATATGGTAATTCGACACACCTCATTAAAAATCTCGTTATGTAACTGCTCACAAAATGCTGAAAAATGGTATTAAAGCAGGCTTTAAGTTTATTTTAGGGTTCGATCCTTATTTTGTTCGATAAAAAAACCATTTGAACAGACAAAACAATGTAGAAACAGTCAAATCGAGAGCGTAGCACTATGACCACTACTATAAATAATAGTGGAAGGTTTGTGGAATAATAAAAGCTTATTTGAAGAATTATGCAGTTTTAAATTAGTACAAAATGTAGCAGAGAGAATAGAGAGAACCACAAACACAAAAAAAAAGATTTGTCACAGTTTAAAGAAGGAGCATAATTTAAATAAAGAACAAAATCAATTTTAACAGTTAACTATAAAAAAAACATTCGAAAAAGCAAAACAATGTAGAAAGTGTAGAAACAGTAAAAACCGAGAGCGTACCACTATCAGCACTAGTGTAAAATGCCATTCATACTACTCACGTTCTATTAGTAAAGCAAAATGCTGTACAGCGACCCCTACTACTACCACTGACGATTATTGTTACGGTGACGTTAATTAGGTCGAGTACACGTGAACTCGACGCTCGCGTGCGAGTGACGTTAACAACGGAACAATTGGTAATTCGTTAGCAAGTGTAGTTTGATCCTTTGTGCTTAGTCTAGTGACACTTTGTGTCTTTCTTGGATAAAAATAAGACGTACTGTCATTTTCTCTTCGGTGTCGTAAGTCATGATTTAGGGGTTACAACTAGATTTACCACATATTATTGAGAATTTCTGTCCCTTGGGTTTCCAGGAGCCAGCCAGCTTACCAAACAGGCCGTGAGCAGACATCCTCATCCTTAATTCAATCACAAATAGCTTAATGATGACATCACATTAATTAAATTCGACCAGTGTAATCATCACGCAACAAATATGGAACATGATCGCACCCGAGCCGACATTGAGATAACAGGCAATTTATCACACCATCAAAAATGATGGCTAGCATTAAATATTCGCAGTGTATGCGAACACTCATAAACAACAGTAATCGCCTCATCCACGTGGAATTTAAAAATAAAAATTCGCCATCGTATCGCCCTTTGAGTTATTGGGCAATAGAAAATTCTATGATTATTTATTCTAGGAGCGAAGGTAACATAAAATCAGCTGTTTATTTTCCCGGATTGTATTAGTCAGCTGACGGAAATGTGGTGTTATGGGAGATCGTAACCAATAGGATAACGGTCCGTCGATACTTATAGAACTTTTGAATCTTTTCTTTTCAAACATTGTTCTTTGTTGCCATAGTAACAAGAAGTTTTGGGACAAAATTTGTTATAGGTCTTGGCTGTTACATAAACTCTCAGTGCGAAATTGGAACTGTGCCCAAAATTGGCCCTATTTCACTAGCATAAGCCTATCTCTTACTACCGACAAAGACTAGCTTAAGATATCCAATGAAACTTTTATGCCTTTTAACTGATGAAAGATTTGTAATTTCTGATATTCCAACGTCCTTAATTCAACATTGTTTCTGTTAGTGCTTTTTTCATGCCAAAAGTGAAAAGCCCGTGACGATTAACAGAATGTCAGCCAAACCCATGTCTGATGACGCCACGATGTACGAAGTCTCACACGTCAATGTTGTTGATGACGTTGGAGACCAGCTTCATATTTACTCAACAAATAACTATTGAAATTCACGTGTCATAATCATGACGTGAAAGCCAGACATCTATTTTAAGAAAGCTGCTCACATTCCTGATAATACTGGAAAGTTTAATAAGACTGTAGCAAATAACACTGAAATTCGCATACCTAGAGAATTAAACAAAGATAGAAAATATCAGTACACTATCAAGATAAATGAAAGAGATCCTAGCCCTAGTAATGATTATTATCAAGGTAAAGAATATTCGAATGAAAGTAAAGAATACAGCTTATGACACCGTACAAGTTGTTCACTGAAGGAAAATCAAGAGATTACTTACGCACCATTGAACGTACTATTGAACGTAAAGACTCCTACTAACAATAAAGTCTAGATACTGCTCGCAACTTCGAAGGCACTACAATTATTGACTTTCCGAACAAACTCAACGGAACGGATTCTGCTTTCAAAATATTTTCAAATCTTGTTGAAAGATTACCTTGAGCAACTCACATTCCCTTTTATTATAGTCACCGTGCCAACACATGAATTGTTGCCGCTTGAAATCCCTCACCTCATAATAGAAGTAACACAAC
This sequence comes from Amphipyra tragopoginis, assembly GCA_905220435.1. Lineage (NCBI taxonomy): Eukaryota > Metazoa > Arthropoda > Insecta > Lepidoptera > Noctuidae > Amphipyra > Amphipyra tragopoginis. The sequence continues at coordinate 6,904,208 of HG992017.1, forward strand.
ACACTACATAAAAGCTAAAACATTTTAACTGATATCAGCAGATGTGTTCACTTCAAGATCTGCTGTTATTAACAGACGAGAATAGGTAAAATCTCCATATGAATTGTTAGTATTTGGACGTGCGCCCGCGCAGGTCACGTTAGGTAACTGATGCACGTCATCGACGCCCTAATATCTGTTCTGAGTTCTGATACTTCATTACAACTGTAATCTCTAGGTGATCGCGTGGGCGGGGCTTGCCTCGGATAATTCAAATGTGTATTGCAAGACACAATTGTGTACGTAATGTCTGTTTGAAATTTTGATTAGATTCATCTTGGCTTGATCTTTATGCCACATGTGGTTTGAGATGTATGACCACATTTTGAAACGTTACACCTTTGAGTTCTTCTTGATCGTCGGAAAACTGTTCGGGATCTAAATCCTCTATAACTAACAATCGAACAAGTTCTTATCTAGCTAGTTTAGCCGGTTTAATCTATCAGGAAACTTGTCTTACAGTCTGCCGGCTTGCATTGATCAAACACTTCCCATCCCGACCACAAAGATTAGACAACTTATGTTCTGTTGAAACTCGCGAGGATTGTGGATTCTGGAAACTGCTTCTAAGCAAAATTACGTTTTCAACATAATCAAATTATTCAACTCCAGAAAAACAAATCTTTTCTTTATTATTATAGACTTGCAAATATTTACGTATGTTTAGTTTACTACCTTTATTCGCGGCCATTTCTACAGAAACAAGTCCTGAATACGTTCGAGTTATCACGTCAAAGATGTTAATATCTGTGTATTCACCAGCTCTCAAGATTTTATTATCTGAACATGCGCGAATAGGATCTTTCATCAAAGCTAACACCGCGGAAGCAATTTCGTTTCGTAACCCTTTGCATGATATTGTGCTTATGCGTGTATCCTCCGGTGTACCTTTCAGATTTAGTAACGTGTGGGGTACACGCCCGATGACGTCACAGTTCCGTTCAGACTTATGCAACGTTTTAAGAGGGTTCTTCGGCGTTTTATAAAGGTTTTTGTGAATTTTGTGGCTTGTTCTTTCTACTTTCATATGTGAATGTTGTGTTCTTTTCAAAAAAGATTTATTGATACAAGTTGTGACTGTGAGTTGTTGTCTTGCCTTCTGTTCCAACTTCCAGTGACGTAACAGAAATCGTGAAAGGCCAACATTCAACTTTCACGAACCACAATTTCAAAAAAGGGAATACAAAAATATCTTGCCTCATGCACCTTATTTGACGTCATAATTTTTCAACATCTGTACTTTCACAAACTCTAGCAATTATGCTAATGTTATAGTACCCGATAACTCCACGTCACAATGATTGATTGAAATACAAAAATATACTCAATATTTGCGCACCAGTAAGTGACAGCTAATTAAGAACTCACATGTGTTTTATTTGTGCCACTGTAAATTGTTCAGAATAATCCCCTAGTTTCTTCTAAATTGTCCAAAGAAAAATCGACTCTACCGTATTGCATGTAAGTCTGTAATCCATTGTCTGCTATGAAAGGATCGCGGAAGCTAAGCCGTTGTCTAAATATAATAAGTATTTTCGGAGTTACATCTCTCGTGTAATGGAAGTATGTAACTTCTGAGTGTCTTATGTGCGTTATTTACGTCGTCCTCTGTCTTGTCCTGACTTTTTTTACTATTAGTAGAATCAGCGTTTCTATGGACAGTGATTTCACTAAGTTGTTTGTCTCAAACATTTTCTCTGAGAATATATTTATTATGTTTTCTATCCATGATACAGACTAAATGTAAGCCTATAGCTAACACTATATTTTTATGACAAAGGACACTTTCAGAAAATTACTTGTCTTTGTTAAGAGCACCAAGATATGTAAATACTCCTTTGATATTTCTTGAATATTTCTCAGTCTTTCCAATTAGAAAAAGGCACACAAAGGGTGCCAACACAAAGTAAGTGCAGCACTAAAATGAATAATAAAAGCAAAGCAATATAGGACACCATTTGCCTAAACAAAGACTCATACAAAAGGACAACAGACGTTATGCAAACGACATTTTGATCACCAATAAATTGGACGGTTTTATATTCGGGAAACTTCCTGACCAAAGCGAGCCCTATCGCTGCATTTAGCAGCCGTTCTAACTCGAAACGTATGGTTATTGGTTACGCACCGTTCTCGGGTTCGACGCTCGGCTAATCCCATTTGGCCAGCACTTACCTATTTTACTGCCTTTGCAAATTGGTCGTGGAAACTGTCGGGGTATTTCAACTGGTCTTTGAACGTGTTTGGTTTTCTGGGGCATTTTTAACACCCACATTTCTGTACTCGTCTAAAAATAATTTCCTTTCGCTAATGAGGGTAGGTAGTAGGCGATTCAATGAGTCTCGCGTCTTTATTTTATGACGTAATTCTCCTACTACTTAAAAAGAATACAATTATTATTATTATACTTACATTGAATGAAATAAATGAAACCAAACTTTAATTTGATATGAATAAAGTTAACAATATTGTTACAGAAAAATCTAACAACCCAGATGGACCTCTTCGAAATTTAGCACTTGAAACTTATGAGATCATTTCTCAGCCTATTTTTTATGACGCCAATAAAACCGGACGTTCGGACAGAGGAATATCTCAATCTTTATTCGATACGAATTGGTGATTTTCACTCTTCATAAAACTGACAGCGACTGAAACTCACTGAATTGAAACTGTCTAACCAAAATGAAAATGTCGAAATGATTATCAAAGATCTTAGTCAAAGACAGGACGGTTTGGTTGGACTTTATAATGGTAGTATTCTTGCTCTGTAGCTACTTGTGAATGTATAGAATGTGTATAACATTACTGATATTTGCAAACAAGGTGGAAAGTTGTTTGTTTAGGATTCTCGTAAAAAGCCATAACTACTTGATATGAAAACTTTACTATCGGGTATCGTTCATTCTAGTCCCAAAGTAGTCATTTCTAGTTTTACAGTAAATAACATCACTAATATCTGTAATTTTAGCGTGTTTCAAGTACTTGACAACAAAAATAGTATACCTATTCGCTGTAAATTGCTGACTCCTATCATTGCGTGTCCCACATTCTGAATGTTCCAACACTGTCATTGTAATCAACTATATTGTAAGGGCCTATCTGTAAAGTAATCTTTGTGTCGAGAGATTCTCACTGACCATTATTTCGCATGTCTACCGAAACTGGATCGTTTTTCACGCCAATTGTAAGGACGCCTGGGGACCGGACGCGGGACCCTTTTACCAGATTCCCTCCAAGATAGCCTAATGCGTTATACCTCTATTTATTACTTTGTACGTACGTGAATATTACTAGTAAGATACGAATTGGAAAATGCTTTTATTATTCTGCGTGGAATGGTTCGTGTTTAAGGGCCTATTGTGTTTGCTAATGTTCCAAGTGGCGTGGATACGCTCAGCGTACGAATAGATGATAAATGAAGTAGTGATGATAAGCCTAATGATCAAAGTCAAGTTATTTGCAAAGAACCTTGTACAAATTAATTAAGCTCGATCAATCTAAGAGGGACTTGTAGGTGTGCCGTCTAAGGCTTTCAGCTAGGTTAATGAAGCGTGTCTAAAACTGGCACAATTTTATCCAAGTCTAGCAATAATCATAAATATATTAAACGATTTAAGGTGTGGTGCTTTATTGATAGCTGTCGGAATTATCGATATAAATGATCTCCATTGGTTTCGATTATACCTAATTTATTACATATCTTTAGATTAAATTATTTCTGACATTCATAGTACACGTTTTTCGCCAAAATGGAATATAGCAATTTGGAAATGCCAACTTCCGTTGACGTCTGCACTCATAATTGTTGGTATCCTGTTGTGTAATTATTGTATAATTACTGAGCATATTCACCAAACTAATTTACACTCATAAAACTATTTTGAATCACTATGAAAAATTCGTGACCACAAAAAGTAATAAAAATGCTCACATTCGCAAAAAAAGGGTCTCTGAAATATCTAAAACCCCATTTATATTGTATGCATTCATAGACAAAATGTCAGGACCTCATATTTATTTTACACGGGGAAAATTTATACCAGGATTGGTATTTTATTTTTACAATTTATCATTCCGGTCGGTAACTTCTCCACCCATGGGACACGCGGCGTGTGAAGTGGGGCATTCCACCATACATTTTCGAGCATCGTGGATATTTCAGATACAACGTAATATGTATTTATTTCATATACTTCCATTGTACTTACTTTGAAGTATTTGCACTGAAATTGCCTCATTTATTTGTAGTCAATAAATTCACTGCTTCTAAATCGCTTATATTTTATTTCGATTCAATATTGTACATAACAACTCGTTTCGTATTCCAAAAGTAGATCGTATGGCAATAATCTGATTGAAATTCAATTTTTATGTTATCACTACAACGACCTTACAAGAATCGATCCGTTTCAGTTCACTGGCGCCCATACATTTTCCATTCATGAATGCTGTGTGCTTCATGAATATTTTATCATGAGGTCTTGATAAACCTAACATTCGTTTATAAACTTTGAAAATTCTTGAAAGTCTGTTTGATAAACATTTGAAAATTGGAGTTAGTCGTCCCCTTGGGCACAGCCGCTCAGGTCGGACGGTATCGACGTTCTATTTCCGTCGATACACGGTCAGACAGCTTTGTCGATGTGACGGTCCATCAGTTATTCAGATATCGCCCATTGTACTACACCACGTGACTTAAAAACCTTGGATGCCGCTCCAACAAGCCCATGGACGAAAGAATAGAAATATGATATCGATTGAAAATCGTGAAATTGACAAAGTGGGATGCATCATATTTAGAGATTCCGCTAGACTGATAGTTCTTATAAAGCAAATTGGCATAGAAGCCATAATGCAGTCTCCGGAACTCATTGGTGAAAGAAGATACACTAATTAATATTGCAAATGTTGAATGATGACCGACAAATGAATAAGGCAAAACAGTTGCAATCAATCTTAATAAAGTTCGCTATGAAGCAAGCGGGAAGTTTGTGTTCGACAATAAAATGAAACAGCACAATTCTTGAGATATATTTGTATTGTCAGGTACTGGAGAATTCCCTCTATATCATTATTGACATCGACTCTGCGCTCTTGAACAATCAGGATGCTTTGTTCTCGACAAATTTTATTTGACTCGAAATCACGTACTATCGGCACAAATAGTCTTCTTGACATAAAAAAAAAAACTAAATTTTGCTTGTTCTAAATCGTGTTGAGAGTCTGAAACAGACTGTTATCGCTGACAGTGTGTTCAATAAGCATTATACATTGTTTTCTGTTTAATTCTTCACCTCAAGCGTGTTGGCAGCCACTTCAAATGTAACCTGTGCTTCCTGCGATGTTGTAGTGTTGATTTGAAACTGAATTACGATGTCAATTTATTTTAGGCTAGCGCACTAGCGCAACCGTTGAATGAGCACAAACAAAACCTATCTTGAATAACGCTCCAAGTAGTAGAAACCTTATCAAAATCTACCCAGTAGCTTTCCCTGTGAGACCGAAAGTGCAGATTGATATGATCTGGGAAATTTTGTTTTAAATACATCTTTTTGTTAACTTCAGTCAGTTCCACCTTCCATTAAAATCTTTCCTTGAAACTTTACGTAATCATAGTCTTTTAAAAATTCTCAGTAATTAAACTGTAATTACAACCTTTATTATAAAAACCTAATTGTGTACAAATAATACTAAATACGTGTACACGAATGAAACTCGTGTTATTTTAATAATTCGTTCGATAGCGTTTACTATTTCGACCTCCGGTTTGGTTGCACGAAGGTTGTTATGTTCAGGGTTCAAGGACACTTCCTGCTGGTCAATATTTTATGAGCTTTGTGGAGTTAAATAAAAGTACACTTATAACTATGCTTTTGATGTACTTATTTATGGTTGCAAACTCAAGTACACTTGGTTCATCGCAATTCGCAACGTAGACCATGCAATTTAGTCATTGTATCTTTCGAGAAACCTATTAGAAAATCGTTGATTTTACATTCTCATAATACTTTGATTTTAGATTCGGTATCAGTATTTTAATTTTGAGAATCTTCTCTTAGTATTAGTATCCTCTTAGTATCTCTATCTTTCTATCTATTCTTAGTGTTACTATCCTTATTATTCTGAGTATCCTCATCTCAAATTGGAACGTGAAGTCGTAATCGAACAAACATGAGACTTGGGCTCTTACATCAAGTGATGTACATAGGCACAGTACAGCTGTTAATTAATTATTTATTCCCCACACATTGGCGCCAACCGTCGCTATTGGCGCCAACACTGACTCGTATTTCGCGCACCGCGCACGCTCCGTGGCGTATTTTGATTTTATTACACGAGTAATTTTATCACAGGTATGTGCGTATGTTTGTATGGTCGCGAGAGGCCTCATTTATCCGTGACTACAGTCGTTCACTCGATTTATCGCCAATAAACCGTTTTTCGTACTCGTTTTATACGGTGGAGTGTACGCAAATATAAAATTGCTTACGATTTTTAATCGATTATTAAAATAAAGTTTCATTACTCGTAACGTATGTAGGTGTAATACGAAAATAAAGGCTATTAAACTGACAAGAACAGATCTGCATTGTTTATATGTTGTGGGCTGTACCATGTACCAACAATACAGTCTTCAATCAAACAGAGCCATTGGGATTTTTTTCGTGGAAATCGATACGAAATTTCAGTCCCGCAGCTGAATCCATTTGCAATGATAATAATGATTGGAAAGTACGTCAATACGATGTAATGCAAGAATTAGGTTACGTTAAATTGACAGTATTTTAGCTTATCATATTTTACGTACGTAGGTATATAGATTACATAATTTTTATCATAATTAAAAATAATTACAGTCAAAAAACGTAAATAATTAGAAAAGATTAGTTTAATTACTATCTTTATCAAGTACCTAATCGACCTAAATATATTTATAGATACTATTGAAGATTATCAAATTGGATTGATATCTTAAAAAAATAATTACAAGCATTAATTTATGATGGATGACATAAAATTACTTAAATCAGATATGGAATATAATATTATCTTTCCTGATGCAGATAAAACAACGTTCAAGGAAATTATTATTGTTACTAACTACAGGTAAAGACATTGGACATTTATTTTACAGAACATTCCAGAAGATTATTGTTATAAATATTTTTCTATGCCTTGGACTAGTCGGACCGAAAATGAATTCATGAAGGTCACATCAAAGTTGATATGGGAGCCAAAAACGAAGGATTTACTAGTTTTGAATTGCTTGAACGTAATCGGAATCTAGAAACAATTATTACAAAGGAATTACTAAGAGACTATGAACTATGAACGTCTAATCTAACTAATATTATAAATGTAAAAGTTTAGATGTTTGTTAATCAATCACGCCATAACGACTGAACGGATTTGAATGAAATTTGCCACACAGTTAGACATGACCTGGATTAGGACATATGTTACATTTTATCCAGATACATGAAGTAGTTCCTCTAGAATCCGAGTAAAACCGCTGGCAACAGCTAGTACCAAGAATACATCCAAAAATACCGTAAAAGCTAAACTAATTACACAACGTATATGACCGACCAGCGACACGGAAATTACCATAATAATCAACACAGCTACTTACCACGCACGTAATAAAACGGAGGGGAAGCAGCGAGTCATTACAGAGATCTTAATCTTCTATTAGTTCGTTGTAATAGTCGTACTAAAGCCCCCTTGTTAATGTTTAGAGCTCTTAGTATCCTGTGGGCGAATTAGGGATTTGTTGTTCCATTATCCTTCCGGGGTAATGTGAAAGAGAAGTAGAATGATGCAGCTACAGAAAACATCTAGAAATTACTACAAAAGTTGAAGAAAAGCAAATAGATAAAGTACTGGAAACTTGTCAAGTCACCCTTATTTCGAGAGATGGCTTTAACCAAAATTAAGGTAAACCCAGATTTAAAATATACCCATCGCTTTCTAACATCATACAACGAAAAGAGACGTTTTTATTTTAAAACCTTGGTTTTTGCTTAGACCGTCTTTTTTAATTAGAGGATAGAGGTTTTCCTGTAAAACTCAATTCACACTTGGCGAAATAATCTTATCTAGCATACAGATTTTATAAAATAGCCAGGATTTCTGAGCTTACGATTTTCGCATGAAAAAATGTAGCAAAGCCATGATCTTGTAAAGCTACTACATTGATTAGCAAAATTGTACGTCAAAATCGAGCATCAGCCTTTTGCTCACCAGCCTCGGCAATACTCGACCGGCAAACTTGATTTTGTAAAGGATGAAAGTCGTATATTTCCAACTCTGGCTCTCAAAGGGTGTCTAACCATTACGAATTTCTAATTAGCCCATCATTAAAGTAAGGTCTTCTTTACCTAAAGTAATATCAACATCCAAAATCAATACCGCCAACATTTTTACATGCATATAATATAACATGAGCTTCGTAACTCGGTACATTGACTCCACTTCAATATTTTACGATTATCGACAGCCGTTCCGGCCTTCCGGTTCGATATGCAGCTGTTCATTCATTTATGTCTGCCTACTTACATTTCACGACTTTTTTGTGGATCGTGATCAGAAATCTAAGCCGTATCGACTACTTGCATCTATATCGTTCGATCGCGGTAGTGACGGTAATGCCAAAACTTATGATATGATATCAGCCGGTATATGTAACGGTGTATACTGCTGAACCGCTAAAGTGAACGCTGGTGAAGGAAAAACAGATCGACTAACTGATTTATGATCACAGAATGTTTCTATTAGCTCAAACAAGAATGCTGCTGCCATGTCATGTCAAAATTGACTTAATGAAATAGACATGAAACATTGAGTAGCACAGGGTATAGCAATTTGGAGTTAAGAAACACAATCCATCGATTTTCAGTAAAACAACAGTTTGATCGATGATTGAGTACGATCAACTCAACTATAGGTAACTACGGTCGACTGGCCTAGAAATGTCAGTAGCGCGATTGACACCGGCAAACATTTTGATCAGCGGCGCCTTCCGTTACTAACTGCGCGAAATGATCCAATTACCACTGATATGAGTAAGCTCTGTTTTTCTTTGGATCCCAGATTAACGTGTGTACGTATGTTGTTCGTACATCATTGTTTCTGGGACAGTTTACACAAGAACTTCTAAAATAAGAGTTACGACGCGATTAAACGGTATGTCCAAACAATTTGATGCAGGTCACAACACTGGAATAAAAGGAAACGGTATCGGATGCTTGTTTCACAGTGCCAGTTGCTAAAATCCATGACGGAGTTGATGTAGTGTGAAATAAAGAGGAGGGATTTGAAACTTATCACGTATGCATTCCCTTTGACATATTTTTTGGGATGGATACTTAACTAGTAGTAGATGTAAAATTAAAAGATGGGGAAGGCTGATGGAAGGACTAAAAAGTCTAAAAAAAGTTTAACTAATAGAATGTTTACTACTTTCTCTACGAAAAGCAATCAAGATAAACCTGTAAATAGTTTTATCATCAGTACATAATTCTCTTCTGACCCAGACAGGTCTTCGGAATGCAAAAATAAAAATGTATTATATTCACTTGACAGCATTTTAATACTACGGAGTCGTTGCAAACAATTCGCCTCACGAATTAATATTCATCACACATGCACAAATATTACATCATCAGCAAGCCGACAGATTACGATGTTGGTAAATTGAACAAGAATTTTAGGGTCAAAACTCTCCCCGAAATCCAAAATAGCTACTAGTGTCCATTTACAGTAAATAATGAATTTCGTTCCACCAACAACAAGAAACGTATTTCAAAACCCCCCGAAATCAAATTCTGGCTATGTCTACGTCATAAGCTTATCTGATCAATTCACTGCGTCAATTGCCGTTCTGACTAAGCTTTACTTGTCGATTTCTACCTTTCATTCGCTTGGTTGCTTATTCGCAATGAGTTTGGGAGACGAACGAATGAGTGATTTATTACTTTTCACTGTTTTTTTTTAACCCGAGATCGAGTATTTCAAGTTTGTAAGTAACGAGTTTACATAATCGATTTCGAAATAAGGCTCCTGTAATTATGGTTACATGTCTTGCGTAATCTGTTGAGTGCTGTTACTTTCTATACAGAAAGTCGATTTTTACGTTTAATTCCGTCTATAATTGATAAAATTGCCAACACACATGATTGCATTATTGATACTACGTTAAAATGACTTTATTACACCTCCATAGCACGAATTTATCCAATTTCACATTCAAGTTACAATGAAAAATGTCTAAACAATGTTACTAGATGTTGCGAAAATGTAAGGCACGTAACTGGCGTGTCGTCTACAGCTATGCAGTTGAAACTAAACATTCACTTAACACGAAATGCATACACCTTCACTATTTATCGTATGCCAAGTTATTTTAAGAATAACTTTTCATACTAGATTACTTTAAAACAATAGGCTCATAAATACTTCCTGTAGTAACGTGAGTGAAATATATTAACGAGTTTAAACTAAACAAAAAGATTCGCGAGGACTGTATAATTTTGGCATTAAGTTAATTTTACGCGTGTTTTTATCCGACTACGCTACAGCAAAGTCAGGGTTTGTTAACGCTTATTTTGTCTGTTGGTCATTTATTTATTTATACTTCTATGCACTATGATGGTACATAAGGCGGACTTAATGCCATTAACCATTCTCTATCAGTCAATCTTTGGGTTAAAAAGAATAGCATCTAAATGGGTACAAAAATACATTTGTTTTTGTCTCTATTTATTTCAAAAACTGTTAGTATTCCAAAATAATTAAGTATATTCTCTTAGAACAAAATGGTTGTGTATTCCCTGAGACGTCGCATCAATTTCAAGAAAATAACTTAAAAACGGATGTCCCAACCAGAGCGGTCGCAACTTCCATTTTCTCTCCCCTTATTTACAAAGTAATGTCCCGAAATAAAAATACAAACAAATTTATTTTTTTATACCGTCTCTTTTGGAGCATAACGCAGAACGCTAAATTTATTTGGCAAATTACGAGATCCAATTCAGTGAACAATTTGAAAAGGGGAGGCTCAAGTTTATCTTTGAATATAATAACAATTGTTTTGCTGGCATGTGTTTGGTTATCGAAGTTTTGAACACGTTAATGTTACTAATTAGTGTTTCGTTAGTTAGAAAGTTTGATGAGCAATTGTCGTTGATTGCCGGTTTTGGCGGTAAAGTAAGTCATTGACAGGTAATTGACACGCAGGTTGACCCTTAATCATAGCCTGGTTGTAGTTCTACGCAAACTGTGGTAAAGGAAAATACGTGGTCTGGTTTTAATAATATTATACCTCTTTCTGTAAATCAGACCATGATTCAGCCAATCGCATTCAAGTTTTAACATCCATCCCAATTTCTTCAGTGATTTCCTAAAATTCATATCAATAATTCAACTCAATCCTTGCACAATTACCCTTAATCTCATCTCATCCCAAATTGCTTAATAAGTAATAACAAAAAGTCTTCCAAACCCATACTCGAGCGCTTTAGCGGAATTAAAATTTCCATCGCTCAATCCGCTAAGAAGATCCCCAAGGACTCCATGATAAATATTCATAGGGAGACGGAACCCACGCTGTCAGCGGGTATTTCGTAAGGAACTCTAATAAATTCACAAGTTTAAGAGATAAGGATGTAGGAACTGGGATTGGAAAATATTTCCATAAAACTCATGGATTATGGGCTTTATCTGGTAGGATGTTTGGTAGTCACTTTATGGTTGTATGAGAACAGATTTAGTATTTAATCATGAGTGTGAATTCGTTTATTCTGAGCGACCTTCTGTAATGCCTTGTACCGACCATTCGAACGAAGACGAACGAGTGGGTGTGGATGGTTTAGCGAAGGCGAGCGCGTATGAAGGTCTTCGCCCGCGTTCGACAGTTCACCGCGGCTTTTCGGAACATCAAAGGTTCGCTCTGTGTGGACAACAGCGAAGGCGAGCGAGCTCTCGGTGTCTATCGGCGAAAGCCATTTGTACGCCTTCATTCCTTTGGTCTGTATAAGGCATAAGTCGATCCCTCAGTTGCCATACGCCCCAATCACTAAAAACTTTTAAGCATAAACAAAATATTTATCTTTTTATTTATACAAACATCTCATAGAGTTCATCGTAAAAAGTTATAAGTAGTTCGAACTCGTAGTAACATCGTTCGTTAATATATTTATGTTCTACGCTAACGTTACTGAGGTCGATGCCTCTGAAACTAATACACAATCAATCAATCAGATTGATTCGTTCGTGTTTGATATGATTGACAGTAACAGTAAATGGAAAAGTAACTAAGAAACGGCAAAACACAGAAATTAATTAACGATATTCCTTAAAACCCTCTCGAAATATGAAAAGCAAGTTGGAAACTCGGTTTATTTACGTAAACTAAATGAATGGCGCTACTGGCTTCGTAAAGAAGACTTCTAGACTTAACTTAAAATGAAGAAAGCTTTGAGAACTCTCGTATTTTAGCTCGAGACTAAAATTCTATCCAACTATATGAATATTAAGGTACTATGCAATCTTCGGTGAAGTTTCAAGATGAAGGTATCATATTATTTTTTCTACTTTTGAAACATTTCGGAATGAAATGAATTCTCTTCATTTACATAAGTCTAAGACGGATTGCTTAGTTTCTACATTTGTAAGTTATGTTGCAGGATCCTGTTTGCTAATTAATGCTAACTCTATTGTTTTTTTTTGTTCCGCGAGGTAACATAATGATGACTTGCTTCCTTACCGCCGACATGGAGTTTCCGTTGTTTATATTTATTTTAAGCTTTATTTTAACTAGAATTTAGCATTTTTTTATTTCATTACGGAATTTTGTTAATGTTATTTATTAACTTAAAATGGTAAAATGAGTCACATATACAAAAGTATTTTATATAAACCACAGATTAAAAAAGAGGCATATAAACTAGGTCTAAAGAAGTTGAAATGTCGTGGTTATGCAAATTTTCATACCAAACGAAAGAAAAATTAAATTTCAGCATTCTTACTTTTTCACTGATTTCTTCACATAATTGCATTTTCGAAACCTTATGTTTTAACCATAATTTAAGTTGAACAAAATCATCCCTGATTTCCAGCCCCCGAGACAAGGTCACTGCGTCACACGTCCTGAACAGATTTAACATATTGAAAACTAACATTGACGTCTAAAACCTTAAAATTTTTAATGACTGACGCATGATCGCAACAAGTGACTTTGTCCAGAGGGACAGATTTCCAACTAAAAGCGTTAAAATAATATGAAATCTCGTTTCCCAAATCAACAGTTTCATTGTACAATATAAATGTTATTACGACCATAGCGTGGGTAGTTTGTGCGTTATCGCATGCGTTCATGCTCATCCAATATGAATGGGAATACGTCGCTTTTATATCGCCATTCGAAACTGTTCGCATAAACTTTACGATTACAACTTTTTGGTGAACAAAAATAGGTCTTAACTTAAAGGACTAGAGTTTACATCTGTGTTTGTAGCTTTACTATATATCGAACCGTTAAAAGTTGATCTTTATGTTTTTATAACTAAAGCTCAGTTAACACTGGCAGCTATTCTAGATGTATTTTCGATTTTTGTTACTATTTTGGTACTTTTTAATTGTATCGATACCAGAGCGACATCGATAATAGGCAAGAATGCTCACATTATTTCTAAAACAATATCGGTTCATGAATTGAAATAAAATGATCAAAGAACATCAGTTGTAGTAGCAGAGCTAACTTCAAACGTATTTGAAGATCGTTTAGTATTTGTTTATCTAATTCAACGAACAGACGTTTTTGTTCGACATGTTTTGTTAGATCCAGCCATGTTTTGTCATTGAGTTTTTTTGGCCCGGGGTTTTCAACATTCATTCATTGTAATAAAAACTAAAGACGTTCTCGAAGTTGAAGGACATGTAGTAAACCTTTTATATTTCAAAGTTACTCTGAGAATGGAAATAAATTTAGAGTTCCACCAGTTTATCTTACATATACTGTAAAGACATTACATGACTTTGACGTAATGATTATAGATTTCAGACTTACTACACCTGTACTTGACATTTCGGAGTAATTGTAATTTGAATCAACAGAATTTTCTGCAATACCTCCTGAGGAAAATTGAAACCCTGAAACTGTTATTATGTGTACTGTAATAATCTTGATTATAATAACTAACCTTTTATTATCTTTGTCTCCAGGTCTTAGCGGTTCGAAAGCAGACCTGCAGCACAGGCGCGAAGTGTTCGGTTCGAACCTGATCCCACCAAAGCCCCCCAAGACGTTCCTCACGTTAGTCTGGGAGGCCCTGCAAGATGTGACCCTCATTATCCTGGAGGTGGCAGCCGTGGTCTCCTTAGGGTTGAGTTTCTACAAACCGTCAGATGACCCTTCTGATGATGGTAAGTTTTTCGTAACTATTTTAACTTGTAAAAAGGCTAGGTTCTCTTTAGATTTAGCAGAATTATATTTGGGTGTATTTGGTTTCGAATTAAAGACACCAGATTGAGCCTGCAGATTGGGTTTCTCATCGAATTCTCTTGTACATTCATTACTTAAAAACCAAGTTATGTCCAGTGCTAACATCCAGAATAACAATTCTCAATCTCCCATAAACTCATTCCCGTAACTGTCACCATAAGATACCATGGAAAGGTTACGATCGATCGCAGAAACCCATGTGCTCAATGTGAATTATTCAGAGCCCACTTTTTGCCGGGTTTTAACGCGTATTCCACATGCGAAGTCTTTAGTTGGAGACAATATAAATGTTCTTAACGTTTGATGTTGTCGATGTGTGTATATAGCCTCGCAAGCTTCCAGGCAGCATTGGTGAAGATATAAATACATTACTATCATTAATGGGTTAGGAAATGGCTTATTGTAATTGGCAATGTTCTCAAAATTCACACACACATCTTGCAACCATCTGTTTCGGGCATCAAATATTTTTTGCTGTTTTGTAAAATTGATTTCTACATAAATGTATGTATTTTCATCTACATTGTTATATTGGCAATAAATACTTTATTTAGCGATTATTTATTCGAAAGCTACTTACTTAAATTCTGGAAAACTTTCATCATATTTACCTTTAAAGAAAATCTTAGAATAAGGTAATGTATATTAATTAATGTTGTGTTTTTTTTTCAATAACAATATGGAAACATTAGACGATCCTGGTAAGATTATGTGATTAGAAATAACACGGTTGTTCGTTGCTAGAGCTATGTAGGTACTCGAGTACAATTGGTGAATAGATAGATAATGCTGGGTGCAGAACAGGTCAACGACAGCCAACGAGGTCTGAGGCTTCGTTGGGCCACTGAACCGTCTGGACCAGGCCAATGAAGGCTACGGAAAACCATTGTTGGCTTTCGTTAAACTTGTCTGTACCTAGCCTAAGAAGAAAGTCAAAAAATCCTTTACACGAGACTTGCAACTAAATCGATACGTTGTTGTTATACTAAACGTCTGTGTTCGGGTATTTTTATGTCTGTTTCTATACCATGGTTTACTGTCACATGAGTGAAAATAATAGTGCCGATATCCGTACATTCTTGTTTCGATAAAATATTAGGAAGAAAATAAGATACCTAATCATAGATGCATGATAGATTCCGAAAGAAAAATCGAACCAAGATCGTAACGAGACAACAAAATATCGGCACTATAAATTATAATTGGCACTAAATAGTACGACTTTTGCATCTTGATAAAATGATTCGTATCTAAAATTACACATGCTGCATGTACTAGTCGAATCCGTCACGGAAACAGAATTATTGAATAAAGCTAACTGTAAAACAATGCTAATTGAAAGCGGTTAATGATAAACATGGCACGCAGCTTTCCGCTAGATTCGACCACGAAATGCAGTTTCTATTCTAAATTATTTTCGAGTGTTGGACCTTTTATGACATGTGGTCATTGTTATAGACCATGGTTTGGGGCATGTTATTGATTTAGTTGCGCACATATCTTGAGTACCACATTGTAGAATGCACCCTGGTTAACCCTATCCGACCCTGTAGGTTGTTCGTCTGCTTGCGTGCTAGTCTGTATAATCACTGGTTTGTCGACATTTGCCAAAGGTGCGTGAATATTATTTCTCATTAAAACTCTGTAGAGTAATTTTGACATTTGATTTTAGTAAAATGTAAACAGCAAAGAGATTGAAATTAAAATGTTGAGATTTGAAAATGATAATTTCAGATTCTTTAACACTTTTAGTTGATAAAATAAAGTCTATGTTAGTTCTTGATGATATAGAAACGAATGATCATAACAACGTCACAGATACATATATTCCTGACCGATATTGTGAAGGCACACCTGAATTCAATGAACTGAAATGAATCTACATAATCACACCGCGAGGCAGCGCCGCCAACCAATTCAAATACGATCACATACATATTTCAACAAATTATGTGTAAAATGACCGAAATTCCCAGGTATCGATTTCTTTGATGAGGTTTTAATACTTACACATGTATTAAAATCATACGTTGTAAATGTTACGTCTCTTTTATCTTTCATTTCTCTTTAATGAGGTTTTGAATGTCGCGGGTTATTAAAATGATGACACGTTAATCCTTTGCTGTTAAGGATTTTATGAAGTGTCTGCCTCACAATTTTAAGTATACATTATTGTAAACCTGTTTACAAATACCAATTTCGCACTTACAACTATTTCCACTACACTATATTTATTTATAAATAAAACAGATAAATTATCAATAATTTTTAGGTCCACATCCTTCATATCGATAATCTAGTGTCCTACGTCCACATTTTCACTTTTTTTATCTTTTTCAACTTTCACGAGATTCTAGTCATGCAAGATAGTGACATCAATTAGTGTGATTTGATCTGCACTATATCTCATTAAAGACTTAACTCACTATTTATGCATTGTATATTACCATACATACATTTTATTCAATGTTCTCCCAATATTGTATGAGCAATATACCCTAACATTTTCCTAATCGAAAAGCGGTCATAGCATTACTATTCTATCAATTACTCCTCAATGAATATTACAGTCACTATTAAATTTAATGCCTCACAGTTATTGAGTCTGTAGTCCACCTGATACGGCTTATGACATGTTCCTTCTCTTTCACCCTCTTACTCTAGTCTATCTCTGTCTTTCTCTAGTAGTGATTGAATTACCTATGTAAATATTTAGTGATGTTCGTCGATGGTGTTTGTCTAGATGGAGTATTAGATTTTAAGGACGATTTCCGTTTAGTTGTTTTGTGAATGGTAATAAATATTATAGGTGTTATTTATGTTGTGTAAATTAAAGATGTATCGTCAATCGTTTTGATAGATAAATGGTACTAATTCAAAATGTATTTAATCGTCAATGACTGTTTAAGATAAAAATGTTGTCGTGTATCTATTGCTTCGCAAATGTCCTGCTATATGCCTTAAAGAGTTATGCTTTATTTGAACATTAAATGGAAAATAATAATAACTTACTAGATATACTTCAAGCTTTAAATGCATCAACAAACCTATCATAAATTGTATTTCCACTACGAAACAATACTGCTTTTAGTGACGCTTAACAATCACTTATAATTATACGTATCTATATCTATTGCTGTCCACTGCTGGGAATAAGCCTTCCCTAAAAAGGAAGCTAATGCCAATGTCACCATGCTTTGCAAGCGAGTTGAGAATCACAGAGTCAGTACTTTTGCAATGATAACATAATTGTTTGGTAAAATAAATGTAATGGTTATCCTGGCCCAGAAATGTACTGGCCAGCATTTTAATTCTTCACACCATAAAAAAGATCAAGACTAACAAGTTTATATGAAATACTAAAGCGTATTTAATTAAAGTATTAATTGCTATGTTGAATTAATGATAGTCTGCCGGATACCCGCTATCGTGGCTCATTCATTTGAAATTCATTGAGCGAGTCTCGATGCGTTAATGAATTTAACATTCCTTATCGGGAACTTAGCGCTTCCTGCCGACTGTCAGTATATACTGATGTGTACTGTCATTGGAAAGTAGGAAAAAGAGTTCTTTTTGAATTGCTTGTGTAATATTGTCACAGAAAATTTGAATGTTACAAAATTCAAAATCTCAAATCGTCTTTATAC
Organism: Amphipyra tragopoginis; assembly: GCA_905220435.1. NCBI lineage: Eukaryota > Metazoa > Arthropoda > Insecta > Lepidoptera > Noctuidae > Amphipyra > Amphipyra tragopoginis. The sequence continues at coordinate 6,922,400 of HG992017.1, forward strand.
AGTTATCTAATTTTATATAAACATTAAAGCCTACTCAAACGCTACTCAATTTTAAAATGCCGTTATTTTCGTGCTATCGCTGTCACTTTGCCTTGTAGTGACAGTGACAGAACGAGACTAAGGGTTAACACAGATAATATAATTATTACGTTTTAACTTATAGTTGAGTAGCGTTTGAGTATTGGGCCTAAAATATCATAAATAGTTAAAAAATAATAGTATTTTGGTATTAAATTAAAATCAAATAAATAAATAGCTAAATTGGTGTTTCTATGTGGTATTTTAATGAAGTCTTGAATTTTCATTTATAAATTATTCTCTATATTGAATGTGAAAATATATATTTATTTAATGCATATGTATTACAATTTTATAATTGTATCTATCCTTCCTTTTCTTACTCTTTGAAGAATGTTTAGAACCCTTTTGTTTGTACTAGATATTAACATAACTTTTTTTATTTTATTTTTAACTTTTATTTAATATTTTCCAGCTCATCTTGACGAAGAGGAAGGTCATTATCAATGGATCGAAGGTCTGGCGATCTTAATATCAGTCATAGTCGTCGTTATAGTTACTGCGTTCAACGATTACACGAAAGAAAGGCAATTCAGGTATGTGGAACTTTAACTAATTTAAAATTATTTTTATAAACTAATCCTCACAACTGGCGAGGCGTAAGCTGAGCTTTTCATTTGTGTGAGTGCACATAGAATCGATTGCTAAAAAGCAGTAAAAACCGCTTTAAACCAAGCAAGAACGCGTCTGCAATCTGCATTCATTCTCACACAAATGCAAAGCTCAGCTTAGGCCTCGCGGACGGTACTAATATTATAAATGTGAAAGTAACTATATGTATACTGTTTGTTATTTCTTCACGACTAAACTACTGAACTAATTTTCATGAAACTTGGTACAGAGATAGTCTTATACCCGGAGAAGGACATAGGCTACTTTTATCCCTAAAAAACGCGGATGATAAGCGATGAAAGACATCCACCTCTAGTGATAAATATAGCTAAAGATGCCTGGTCTGATTGATCGGTTACAAAACCGTTAAAGGCTTAGACAGATAGCAATCCAGCCCTCAGCTTGAGACCGTTTCAATAAGTTAGCTATCGATCAATTCGGTTTGTTATCTCGTTTTGTCTACGATTCTCATAACGAAATTTAACGAGATACTTTGACGATCAGCTGGGCTATCATGCGCAGCGCGAGATAATTTTGTCGTCGCATCATCTCGTGCGGAGACGAGATAATATGACGACAAATAATCTCGCGCTGCACATGGTAGGCTAGCAGATCCTAAATCTATGATATTGTGACGGGTGGTTTGGTGACTTCTCTCAGATATCCATAAGGTGCACTTAACTGGCTTAAGACAAGATTTTCAGCGTTAATTTCAAAGCTGCATCCCATCCATTTTAATAACCCTTTATTCATTTCATATAACTTAAAACCAGATACAAGGATTATGTACTTCCCAGTCATGTATACCTTTATTTATAATTACAGTCTAATCTTAATACAGCAACTTACACGGTTATCTAACCCAGTTTAATTCAAAATAGGATATTACCATACTTGAATATGCATAGCTTTTCAGTTTCTAATATAGTTTCTACTGTTTAACTTCCAGAGGGCTCCAGTCTCGGATAGAAGGCGAGCACAAGTTCGCCGTGATCAGAGGCAGCGAAGTGAAGCAGGTGCCGATCAGCGAAATCGTCACCGGCGACATATGTCAGATAAAATACGGTGACTTGCTGCCTGCTGACGGTATACTAATACAGAGCAATGACTTGAAGGTACGGATTTTTTTTAAATATTAACTTGCAATTTAAGGGCTAAAAACTAGGATAGTCCAAACTTTTTTAGCGAAAGACGCTTTTGTTTATTTGCCAGGTCTGCAATTATCCTCTACACTCTCCGGAAAACTTGACAATATTGCAACTTTCTGACATTATACTGTTTTTAGCGGAAACTTCTGAATGACAATAAAACTACAATAGGCAAGCATCATGTTTCAAATTTTCCACACATAGATAAGAGGTTTTTAGGAAAGAAATTCCGTTTAATTAACCTGTAATTAACATCATCTTAGGATTGGTAATATTTTAACCTTTTTACCGCCCTGTTCTCTGTCGCAGAAATACGACACGGGCGGTAGGGGCACGGAAATATTTGTCACATAAATGCGATACAAGCGGTAAAAAGGTTAAGCAGAATTAATTTTATAGTTTGTACAGCAACTGTTTCGTTCCTTAGTATACATGCGCGACTTTGAGAGCCTATGTTCAGTAATTTCATGACGCGCCGATCAAGTTGCAGTGACGCTGCAGTCAAGTTCACGGAGCGTATCTGACAGCGATCGCCGATTAAAAGAATACGAAAAGCTTGTTTTGATCGAAACTTAACTGCAACTACACTGTAACTGAACGTCTTTAGTTCGGAGAATCAGGCACCAGGGCGGACAAGATATATCGTTCGTTCTGTATATGTTCAGACATTAATAGAGATAGAAAAAAACATGTCCAAACACGTATTTCGACACTGCGGTTATTTTTATTTATATATCTGTGCTAATAGTCAGGTAGTTGTTTGCCATATCAGATTTGTACGAGTGTTGATACAACGTGCGTCAATTCAATTGATAAACGAACGCCTTACCGATCAAACACTGATAACACGTTTATTGGGTTATCGGTAACCTGTAACGATGTTATGAAAAAGTTGTAATACATAAAAAAAGTTATAGAATAGTCTGTTATAGGCTAGCCTCCTACCAACTATTAGGTCAGGTTTCAGTTTCACCAGATAAGAATATCGATCCCTTAGTTCACAATCATACTAATTACGGGAAAAAAGGTGGTGTAATTAGGACGATAGTGCACAAATCATAACGTTACAATTTCATTGACAACAAAAATGTAATTAATGTGATTGTGAACTAGGGTATCGATATAAAGAATAATAATATTCTTTATTATTTGACTGTCTCGTTGATCTAGTGGTCGCAAGCGCGACAACTCAGCGTAAGGTCCTGGGTTCGATCCCCAGGTCGGCCAGTGTTATTCCCCCTTATTACAAAAAATGGTCTAAGAAAAACCTAGGTTTTAAAATTGCCCCATCTCTTTCCCCGTATTACAAAATATGGTTTAAACCAAGACTAAGGTAAACCCAGGTTTAAAATATACCCATCACTTTGTTATGTCATATAACAAAAAGAGACGGGGCTATTTTAAAACCTAGGTTTTTCTTAGACCATCATTTGTAATAAGGGGGTTTTTGTTTTATGGCATAAGAAAGTGATGGGTATATTTTAAACCTGGGTTTACTATAGTCTTGGTTTAAACCATCTTTTGTAATAAGGCCCATTGGGTTTTTCCTTGTGGAATTTCTCAGTAGCACCCCGGAGACTGGATTTGTGCCCGGTTGATGACAATAAGCTCATCCCCCTACTACATGGAACGTAAACATAAAAAAACGGCGATAAGAATGTGAACTATTCACCTCTGCCCACCCCATCGGAAAATGCACGCGTGATGTTATGTTATGTTAATAAACTTGTTTTAAGATTGCTTTTTAATTTTATAAATAGTGAAAGAAAACTCAGCGTTAAAGATGAGAACACCTATGACGCTGAGCGTTCTAGCCGTGTATCCGATTTTTAAAAACGTATTTATCTAGGGATTGTAAGCGATATTGCTGAGTTTGTAAACGAGATTACGAACTGCATATATCAAGTCAAGTGTCCGAATGACATACTTACTTAGAATTAAAGAAACTTTGGATATTCATCATTATTGCAGTGGACCCTTCAAATATCCGTTGCTACCTTAGAGCATATACCTATATGCTCTAAGGTTGCTACGCAAATACAAAGGCATCAAACCTCATTATCAAGCATTACTGTCAAACCTTTACCTCAAGATACGTCTAATTGTACAATTTGCGTCATTTGCAGCCTAGATTGATCCGATAAGCTCCGCCATAAGATACGAGTGAAGTTATGTGATAATAATAATTTTATTGCGGTATTTTTATCATTTATTACATGTATAAATGTTTGTCGAGCGCTGATTGTGTGGTTAAGACATTTCTTAGTAATTATGTTTGTAGGTATATAGGTAAAATGATGATAAGTAAAATGAAAATTCTGGTAGAAGTATTTATTTTACAGCCTAGCAGTTAATACAGGCTTTTTAGGTAACATTTTAAGGAGTTGACAGATGTATACTAACTGAAATTAGGAATAGCATGATAAGCTTTTCAAAAGACTTCTTATACTCACCCACTTTTGTGGAGCAAGGTGGTTTTTGGTAGTAGAACGGAACAAATATAAGGAAGTGATATGCAAAGGATAGATCCGTACACAAATCTCACCGACATTCTACATTAACCACTTACAACATGGCGACTTGGGAGCAGCATCTGAAGTCAAGCTATACTTAGAGCGATTACGCACTGCATCCGATCCGAATTCGTGAAAATACGGATAAAAAAAACTCGGACCGAATTCGGATATTGCTTTACGCACTGCATCCGATCCGCATCCGTGAAAATACCGATCTAGAGTAAAAATCTCGGACCGAATTTGGATGTTGCTTACGCACTATTCCGATCTCTGATTCAAATTCAAACAATTCAGGGGCCATCTTTGGCATATCCATTTGGCGTCTGATTTGAATCATCCGAGGTAATGCGAAAGCGTTCATACAAACAGTACTACGGCTACTTCGGTCCGACAATTTTTCTTCCGAATTAGAAACTCACGGATGACGGATAGAAATCGGATGACGGATGTAGTGCGTAAACTACCATACAAATAGTTCTATGGCTACTTCGGAACGTATTTTCACGGATTCGGATCGGATGCAGTGCGTAACCGCTGTAATTCAAAATGTTAATGTAATTTAAACTTTATTTTAGGTAACATACAACCGACACTTAGAGGGGAGCTCTCAAGTGATAGCTATTCATTAATAGAGGCCTAAGTAATGCATTAAAACTACTATAATGAGTGTTATGTAAGGCTTCACTCACGTGCAGTACATTGGGTTAGCCAGCCTACTTTCCGATTAAACAGGAGCCCTTTTTTAAGATTAATGTTAGATCAGAATCTATAATAGTGCACTGTATGTTTCAGATTGATGAATCGTCGCTGACAGGCGAATCGGACCATGTCAAGAAGGGTGAATCTTTTGATCCCATGGTGCTATCCGGTACACACGTTATGGAAGGTATGTTATAATCACCACCTATATATCTTTGCAAAGAAACAAGCAGCCATCTACGGCCTGGCATCAAAATTTTAATTTCACATCAGATGCTCAGACACAAGGTACTCGACAAGGAAGGAGGTCGATAAAGGTAAAAAATTATAATTGATAGATAAATAGAATATGCTTTTTGTACTATTGCAGCAATTGCAAAAATCATGAACAATGTAAATTTAGGGTACAATAGCGGTTTTATGACCATAAGCGATACACATAATACAACCACCAGAAAAAAAAATACAACGAACTTAAGGCTTTATAATAGGGCATTTGACTGATAAAATCTAATTAGTCCGTCAGTTAGATTATCAAAAAATATTTGACCCGTATTTTTTCTTTTGTCACATAAACCAAAATTGACGAAGATACGACACTTAAAATTCGCGAAATTGGGCGAAACGTCACAAGCAAGTACAATTTTTACTTGCTTCTGACGTCACAAGCGCCCACTCTCGAATTTTGATGCGTTTTATCTTTCCAAATATTCATAGATTTAACAAAAGAAAAAATACGTGTCCATTATTTTTCAAAACTCGTACTGGCGGACTAATTAGATAAATTGCAATTTATGAATGCTGTCAACATGCCTATTATTGCACGTTTATTCTCAACCTCAACCCGACATTTCCAGGCTCCGGCAAAATGCTGGTTACAGCGGTCGGAGTGAACTCCCAGGCTGGTATCATCTTCACACTCCTCGGCGCGGCTGTGGACAAGCAAGAGAAGGAGATCAAACAGATGAAGAAAGGTCAGTGCCCCTGTGTTGTGACGTTTGCGTAGCATAGTGAAATTGTCCCCTTAGTGATGGCCGCCTTTCTGATGATGAGGTGATGGTGTGACGTCATGTTTGTTTGTCAAATGCAATTGTTTGTGTCAATTCGTCTGGGTCAACTGGTGTTGGTGACGACAGGGTTTGAATTTTAGAACAAAAAAGTAAATTTTGAATATCGAATCGATGAGTTTCATATTTCTGGAGTAAAATATGAAACTTTTTGATAAAATACGTCATCAGGAAGGCTGTCCTTTAGCAAAAACCCCGCAACATAGTTAGCGTTGTTACTCTGCTCATTTAGACAAATATTTATACGCTTACGAAATGCTTAAACAAAATTAACCTTAATTTAAAGCAATAGAGTATAGTCTAGCTTGGCCAAATGAGCATAGTACGCCCCGATGCTTGGTGCATACATTAGTGTAACCAGTGACGTATGAATTTCCCCCTCTCCCCTTGTCATTGAGCCACCGCACTCCCCCCTCCCTGTTGGGATGGAAAAATAAAACGAAATTGGTAAAAGTGTAACAAGCAAATAATACAGATTTTTTTAGAAGAAAATCGTGTGCACTTTTGGCCGATAAAATAATGTTTTTTGTTATTATTTTTGTTTTTAATGTTTTTACCAATTTCGTGCCTAAAGTGAGATTATTTTATTTATTGATGACTTAATGATACGAAAAGTCGTTTTTTTTTTGTCTTTAGTTTCATGTGTTTATCCATACGGTCTTGTTGAACGTTGTCCGTTTTTGTTGTATGTTTAACTAATAGCCTGAAATGTTTTGTGACAGCATGACATATTTTAAAGTGAATATTTTTCCATATATTATGTGTACGATCGATGTTGTTGATTATAAACTATTGTTCTGTCTCAATAAAGAAATAATCTCTTCAACAACCATAAAATTATAATAAAAACTATCCTAAAAGCATACATTTGTAAATGCAATTTTAGTCGCTATGTTTGAGCAATTGAGGCCGTAATAAATATACTATACTTTGGAGACAGTAAAAAATTATTCATCCTGAGACATTGAAATTGTTACTAACAAAAACTTTTTTTTTTATCATCTGTAAATTAACAGAAAAAGCTCTCATGTATCGTTTTCTCAAATGCTGAAACACCATTATGACATGAAACCCTTTAGATTTAGTTCCACAACCAAACATATAGTGTGATCCGTACAATGACATCCAACTTTTTTTTCTCCACCCCCGACCCCGGCCTGCTGCACGCACCTCCATGTCGACGATCAACAATACTATAATTAAAAAACAAAATTAAAAACTAAATAAAAACATACACATTGAATGCATCGTGTAACTGTCGTGTTGACTGCATGATGTATAAACAAAATATTATCCAATCGTTGTCATAAATGTGTATGCTTGTATGATATTATATTGGATAAATATATTCATGGATATTGGAAAAATTGACGCGAGTAGAAGCTAAAAAGCAGCAACGCAAGTCAACGCAACGCAAGAGTCTGACCGGTAAGTAACCTCCTTTGCTATGCCCCGCTTTACGAACTACCCTCCGTACACTCAGGGCCAGAAAATGTAAGCCTTATGTTATATTTTACGTATATAATGGGTGGTTGGTGCTTAGTTTCGTGGCTTCGAGCTTACCTGTGGGACTGGGTAGATTAATCTGTCCTTAAGTGTACCTACTCTTAATGACATACTACTTTTAAGGCACAATTTTAATAGAATAATTTCAGTAGTATGTTCTTAGTTAATACAGTAATAGTACTGTAGTTTAAAAAGTAATTTTCTATACTAATTTTCCCGGCATACAAATGGTAGGTCTTAAATAAAAAACTAAATAAATAATATAAATACCATTGTTCATTTTCACATTACAGCATCCTAGAGCATTCTTCTGTAGTAACACTTTAGTGTTCCTATTAATCTAGTGTATATTTAAGCATCTTGATCTTCTCTAATATTAACTGAAGGTAGGTAAGCAACTGTAGAAAATTAATACAAAACAAAACACCCTATTGCACATTTTTGCAAAAATAAAATTAAAATTATCTGAACTGTTTTTCGTTTAGACACGGAACATTTTCGTATTTTTCAAAATTTTATTATAAATTAGCAGCCTTTTATTAAACAATAACTTAATAAACGAATAATAACAGTATTACAATTCAAAGTATCGTTTAATTCTAGGCTCGCTAAGTAAAGTAAAAACTATTTTCAATTGGCATAGTAACTAGTAAAATTCTATTAAATTTTTACATTGTTTATTTCAATATCCAAATATCGAAAAAAAAATACGTATTAGCCACAATAGCCGACTGAAACGTTGACTAACGATTGAGAGGTCTTGAATTCAAATCCTATCATTCAAATATTGTAGTAAACAGACTCATATTGTAAGCATATTGAGGTGGAGGGATTAAGAAGAAATATGCTTGTGATTAGAGTGGGTTTACCACATTAGTACAATGTAAGGCATTCACGATCTTCTTGATCGTTAGGAGACAGTCTGGGTTACAGATTACATACTTCTCAGATACTTGAACTCCTAAGGCCGGTATTCATCAACATTAATTCGCTGGATTAACACATGTTTACCTAAAACTGTATTAGATCATCATATCTGGACGTACAGACTGTTCAAAATGATCTGAACTACTAACAAAATTTAACTATGGTGCCGATTCTCGTATACCTATGCACAAACTAAACTTAATTTAGGATATTTCCATCTTTTTCACTCTGATTGAATAAGAAAGAGACAGACGTAAATAAGAGCTGTCAAATTTAGTTGAACTAAAATTTCCATACTTTAGACGACATCTAAAACGTGTCGACTAAAAACACGGCGAAGTTCAAGGCGTAAACTAATTTGACATCTCTAACTTAGTTGTTATCTATCACCGTCCTTTTCTCGCGCTATCTGTTAGTAAAAGATAGCAATTCTCTAATTTTACCTTGGTTGGTGAACAAGGGAATCGGCACCTATATCTCAATGTTACGAGGGGTGTTTCAGAATGAACACAGTACACAACAACTTGTGTTCCATTGGGATAAAGTTTAATCTCTTTATTTGTTTAGTTTGTTTATGAACAATCTGTTTGTCCCGATATATTTGATATTGACTATACGTTGTTTTAGTAAACAGTTGTTTATCCAAAGATGTTGGTATACACAAGCCTAAATATGTCATCTGGTGCGTAAACGCTGCATACATGTACATTACACTTGTTTATAATTCTAAGGGTGATATCGCACTAGCGTTCTTCCAGTATTGGTCATCTATCTGAACAGGCGCTAATTCGATATGTTTTTAGTGGACGTCACAATTATGTTCCACTGATTTCCCCGTTGAATTTCATATAAACAAGCGTTGCGTTTGTGTGCGTGCATCGGTACACGAATATAGGAAGTTACAAGTATCTGTAAAGGCTGATTTACACTAGAAGACTTCTCGAAGTGATCCTCGTGTTATCTCTGCTTTTCTCGACGAGAAAGACAAAGTCAGAACGAGTTTCGCTTCTAAGAACGTTCCTAGTGTAAATCAGCTTATTAGTATGTGATCTGTATCTTCTAACAAGGTCACGAAGGGCTATTGTCGCAAAAAACAAGCTACCAAACCTCCGTATCGCAGTTTAGTAATATTAGAGTACCGTACCAGGTGAGGAGGACGCGACGCTGCCGGCGTCGGGCAACAGTCACGGCGCGAACCACGCGCGACCTGACGACAACCACGTGCCCGCGCCCGCCAGCGACAAGCCGCCCGCGGAGACCTCGCACAAGAAGGAGAAGTCCGTGCTGCAGGCCAAGCTTACCAAGCTGGCTATACAAGTAAGTTGGCTAAATATCTAATTGGCCCGAATATATTTTTCTTTCCCACGACAAACAGGCCCGCGCCCATCAATGACAAGCCGCCCGCTGAGACCTCGCACAAAAGGTAAAGCCTCTTCTGAAGTCAGTTTTTTTCGTCCATATACCTAATTTGCGTACAGGTTTTCCGTACTAACCGACGGCAATTAATGATAAAAAATAAACTTAAAAAAAAAGTAAAAACCGACTTCAAAGAAATACTAAAAGGAGTAAAATAATTCCCATTATACAGCGTGTCCCAGAAAGTAGTGTCAAGCGGAAGTCCAGAGGTAGAACATCCTTTGAGGTACCCAAATCACCCCCATGTATGTTCCGCGATTTTTTGTAGTTTTCGAGTTATGAATGTTTTTCAAGTTTTTTAATCAAACTCTGACTATAACGACATTTTTGATCATAGTGACGTGAATAGTTGAGATACATGAGTATTTTTTTTTCTGAATTAGCTGATTAGTGACCCTATCGAATGCATAAACATTTGTAACCATAGATGTAACGAATGCTTTACAAAAAAATATTGAATTCTCATAAAGTGAAAATCCTGCATGTTTCCTAAATCTTTGTGGGTGATTTAAAAATAATGCTCCCTAAACTTTTTTTGTCAGATGTATTTTAAAAACTTATCCATTTCATCAGCTATTTACCCTGTAAATTTCATTGAGCTATCTCTACGACATCACAATAAAAATTTCATTCAAAGCATACAATATCGAAAATTCCACTTGTAAAAGGGTGAATGAAAAATTGATTAAAACTAACTAATAACGTCTTTTTTAGTAACCCTCGACGTAAAAAGAGGGGTGTTATAAGTTTAACGTGTGTGTTTGTGTGTCTGTCTGTGGCATCGTAGCTACTAAACGGATTTTAATTTAGTTCTTTCTTTTGTTTGAAAGGTGACTTTATCGAGAGTATTCTTAGCTATGATTCAAGAAAATCTGTTCAGCCGTTTGAAGATCATCAGCTCTTTTCTGGTTGTCGAAGGGATATGAGCAACTTCTACTGATCTGATCGTTTCGAAATTTACTATCCTGTGACTTCAATGATATTGATGACATGTGACAAGAAGGAGGTTATTACAACTTATCATAAACTTGAAGAATCAATAGGCACACAATACCTCTACTGTAAGTTGGGTATCATGCTGTTTCAGATGATGCTTGAGTATCAGGTCAAGGTTACCATGTTATTGTAATGTCATTGAAGTTACAGGATAGTAAATTTCGAATCGATCAGATCAGTAGAAGTTGCTCATATCCCTTCAACAACCAGAAAAGAGCTGATGATCTTCAAACGGCTGAACAGATTTTCTTGAATCATAGCTAAGAACACTCTCGATAAAGTCACCTTTCAAACAAAAGAAAAAACTAAATCAAAATCCGTTTAGTAGCTACGATGCCACAGACAGACACACAAACACACACGTTAAACTTATTCCCCCTATTATTATATCCCCTCTTTTTACGTCGAGGGTTACTAAAAAAGACGTTATTAGTTAGTTTTAATCAATTTTTCATTCACCCTTTTACAAGTGGAATTTTCGATATTGTATGCTTTGAATGAAATTTTTATTGTGATGTCGTAGAGACAGCTCGATGAAATTTACAGGGTAAATAGCTGATGAAATGGATAAGTTTTTAAAATACATCTGACCAAAAAAGTTTAGGGAGAATTATTTTTAAATCACCCACAAAGATTTAGGAAACATGTAGGATTTTCACTTTATAACAATTCAATATTTTTTTGTAACGCATCCGTTACATCTATGGTTACAAATGTTTATGCATTCGATAGGGTCACTAATCAGCTAATTCAGAAAAAAAAATACTCATGTATCTCAATTATTCACGTCACTATGATCAAAAATGTCGTTATAGTCAGAGTTTGATTAAAAAACTTGAAAAACATTCATAACTCGAAAACTACAAAAAATCGCGGAACATACATGGGGGCTCAGAATACAGAAAGAAACAGAATCCGCCTTCAACAGTAATTGCAACCCTTACGCTGTGTCCAAAATCAAAGCATGCGTCCCGCGCCCGTCTCACTTCCCACCCGCGTAATGTTGCTAGCTCAGACATTGTTTACCCGTTTTTGGGGAAAACGTTGAGTATTGGAGGTAAGATAATAATAAAATCAAAATTGTGCTTTTCTATATAGGCAATATTTTATATCTGAGTAGGTACAGTCAGCGTCAAATATATAGGGACGAACAGACTGTTCAAAATGATCCGAGCAAAACTACAGGGTGTTAACGAATTCATGTAATTCCTTCAAACCGCGTGATCTACTGGTGACACTGATTGATTCTGCATGGGATTTTTTCAGAATAAAAAAAAAAGTTTTCAAAAAATGAACCATGGTATTCTGTATCTGAGTAATTTTAGCGTCCCATGTTAACTGACTGCGTGGAGCAATATCGGGCTAGTCGTGCCCGTCAGCTGTGTTGCCGTGCCTTCATTAATTTATGCGTGGCATCTAAATTTTCAATGAAATAAAAAAAAAAAGTTTTTTTTTTTAAAAGAGATGTTCCAAAAAAAATCCAGACTCGATTGGGACTAAATGGGTACCAGTAGTTTCATTATAATGCACAATTAACCCCACCGAAAGAGCAATACCGAAATCGATGGGGTATATGAGCTATAGGCTGATAAAGTAATATATGAAAAAATCTTCACTAACAAGTGTTTTTTACCATTTTATACAATATCAATAATATATTAAAGATAATAATGACGGGATTACTGTAGTATTGATTACTATCAACCATTTGGTATCCGATTACTATAAAAAACACAAAAAAAAAACTTTTTTCAAGGATTCGTATAAATAATATAACTACAAAGTGTAACATAAATAAGTGTACAACTTCTTAAGGGGTCACTGTACTCATCATTATGAACAACTTTTACTATGGGAGAAAAAGTGAAATCGCGAAAAAAAAAAACAGCTTTTCCCCACATTTTGACGAGTTAAGCGAACGTAAATGTAGGGAACAGCTGTTCTTTTTTCGCGATTTCACTTTTTCTCCCATAGTAAAAGTTGTTCATAGTGATGGGTACAGTGACCCCTTAAGAGGTTATACGTTATTTATGTTACACCTTGTAGTTATATTATTTATACGAATCCAGGTTTTTCGTTTTTTTTTTAATAATCACTTACCAAATGGTTGATAGTTGATAGTAATAAATACTACAGTAATCCTGTCAGTATTATCGTTAATATAGTATTGATATTATATAAACTTTTAAAAACACTTGTTAGTCAAGATTGTTTCATATATACTTTGTCAATCTATAGCTCCTATACCCCATCGATTTCGGCATTGCCCTTTCGTTGGGGTAAATTGTGCATTACAATGAAACTACTGGTACCCATTTAGTCCCAATCGAGTCTAGGTTTTTGGTCCATACATTATGGACCATCTCCTTTTTAGTCAATCTAAATCCCGTGCGGGGTTAATCTATAGATTAATGGTATACCATTAATAGATTTTGTGGTTTGAAGGAATTACGCGAATTCGTTTACACCCTGTATAATTATGTCAATGAAACAAGGGGCGTTTCAGAATGAACGTAGGACAGGTCAACTGGCATTCTGACAAGAATCCCATTTAGATAAAGTTTAATTTCTTTAGCTGTTTAGGTAATGATGAACAGTCTGTTCGTCGCGATATACCTATTTGACGCTGACTGTACCTGATAATCTCAAGAAATAGAGAAGGTCTGATAGGAATTTTAGATAAAAAACGTTTAATTTATTTAAGTAGGTAATAAAAAGAAGGGAAAATCAAAACTCTTATACTGACAACACTTACAATATGGATGCATCATTCCCTATGACAATTACAAACTGAACAATTTATTGATTAATTAAATAAGACGATATCTGAATGTGCTACTTAAACGTGAAATGTGATCCCATCCTGTTTTGTTTTTAGGCCCGCTGCATTTTTATAGGTTCGAACGACACAAAACGACATAATTTAATTTAATTTGACACCGGTAAATACATGTAGTCGTTATGACGTCCCCATAGTAACTGATCGACTGCGCGCAAAACTACTCCGATTAAGAGTAGTTTTTGATGCTTCAGTATTAGGCGTGATCACAGCTTCTGGGTCTTTCTGTATTCTGAGCATGGGGGTGATTTGGGTACCTCAAAGGATGTTCTTTCTACCTCTGGACTTCCGCTTGACACTACTTTCTGGGACACGCTGTATAAAATTAACAGTTTCAGAAGTCGGTGGCTTCTATTTGCTTCAGTGTAGATTTGCACCGACTTCTGAAACTGTTAATTTTATATAATGGGAATTATTTTACTCCTTTTAGTATTTCTTTGAAGTCGGTTTTTACTTTTTTTTTAAAGTTTATTTTTTATTAAATACGTTTTAGTGTTTTTGGCTTTGACGTAGTCGGGCATAAAAAGTCCTTTCAAATGATACCTTACACGATATAATGAAAACATCCCAAAGGGAGAGAGGGGGGACACGCACCCCCTCCTCTTTTCCAGTAGTCAGTTCCCAACAACAAATATAAACAAAGCAGTATTAGTAATTTGAGAATGTTGCTTTGATCCGATGAGGAGTTCCGTTCCGTATCTCTGAAGTTCATGGTCTAATCATAACAAAATTTAAATGGGACCAATCGACAAGTATACCCTTTCGAACAAAAAAAGAATTTTTCAAATCGGTCCATAAATGACGGAGATATGAGGTAACAAACATAAAAAATAAAAAAAATACAACCGAATTGAGAACCTCCTTCTTTTTGAAGTCGGTTAAAAATAAAGCGTATCCATCGAAAAACCTATGTAATGATAGTATTTGTGGTTTGAGCAGAGGCGGATTTCCCATAAGGCCGACTAGACCCAGGCCTAGGGCGGCCAAATAAGAGGGGGCGGCCAATCGCGGAAACAAAATCTTAGCTCTGTAATGGAGTTGAGAAAGGGGCGGCTGGTACTACACGACCTAGAGCGGCCAAGACCTAGGCTAGTCCGCCTCTGGATATGAGTTAGCTGAAATATCTACTGCCGATCATAAACCTTCGCTTATCACTCAAATGATCAATTACCGGAAACATAGACACAATAGACAAACAATGGAAGGTGTCTCAAATACGCGGCGTTGGTCATTTCCCACTATTCACTTTAAAAATCTTTCGTAGGAGAATAAATCTGTACCCAGTCATTTCCATACTTGGTAAGCACCATTAGTACCGGCAGTATGATGCTATTCCCAGCCAAGTCATCATCATCATTCAGCCGAAAGACGTCCACTGCTGGACATAAGGGGGGGTTTGCCGTAATCACCACGCTTGGCAGGCGGGTTGGCGATCGCAGTATGATTGTTAAAGTAATCAGAGAACGCTGCTGCCCATCCTCTAGTGAATCCCTTAGTCGGCTTTTACGACACCCACGGGAAGAGATGGGTTAGTGCTATTCTATGTCCGGCACTACACGAGACCCAGTCAAGAGACAAGTGCAAATATACACAAAGAGAAGTTTAGCTATTAAGTCGGAGAATGGGATGATCCTATTCATAAGCTGTGAATATGACATAATTTTGTTCGTCAACTAATCACCATTTCACCCACAGATCGGTTACGCCGGCTCAACAATCGCGGTGCTCACCGTCATCATCCTGGTGATCAACTTCTGCGTCCACACGTTCGTGATTGAGGGCAAGCCGTGGAAGGCGACGTATATCAACAACTTGGTGAAGCATCTCATCATCGGTGTGACTGTGTTGGTCGTTGCGGTGCCTGAAGGGTTGCCGCTTGCTGTTACGCTGTCACTCGCTTACTCTGTCAAGGTAAGATGCTCATCAAACACATGTATTCAGATTTAGTTAGATAGAACTAGCCTACCTAGTCGATCAAGCCGAAAATTTCCTATTTAAAAAGGCAAGGATTATGTCCCAAACTGACGTATTACAACTCGGGATGGAACATTCCGGCTGATGCGTTCTGATTTTGATGCAGTCACCTGTTATTTGTTCTTCAATCTTGTCCCTTTCAGTACGCAATTTCTGCGTATCTAGAATTCTATATTATTCTATTCAGCATAATAATATTATCATTAAATAAATATTTTTAACTCCAATTTGCTCGCAATCATGGTTTGGACTTAAGAAATCCGTATGTTTTATTGATGATTCCTGAAACCCTAAAGAAATGTAATTGATATGTGCCAAAAATAAATAAAATATTTTTTTTCCACAGAAAATGATGAAAGACAACAACTTGGTACGTCACTTGGACGCTTGCGAGACCATGGGTAACGCGACGGCCATCTGCTCCGACAAAACGGGCACGCTCACGACTAATCGGATGACAGTCGTACAGTCGTATATCTGTGAGAAGCTTTGCAAAGTCACGCCGAACTATAGGGACATACCGCAAGAGGTTGCTGAAACTATGATTGAAGGTGTATCTGTGAATGCTGCTTTTACGTCCAGGATTATGGTGAGTTAAGAAATATTTATTTACAGTTTAGTCAGACAGTAAAGTCACTACAAATGAGTCTAGTGCTGAAAATAGGCTTCCTATAGTATTTTATTATAAGTCCTTACGCCCCAGCTCTCAGACTATTATCTTCCGATTGCTTAAGGGTGGCCAGTCTGTCGTAGACTCGTAGTACACTGTACACAAATTTTTATATTGACAAATCACAAAAAAAAAATACAATTTCAGTAGAAAATGTTCTGAATTTGTCATATTTTTTTAATTTGTAACTCGTGAACTGCAAACATAATACTGGCCACCCTCAAGTAATGGTGAGATAATGGATATTTGACATCATCCCTCTCTGTGTTACATTAGTCATCTTTTACGGCACGTAATAGAAGAGAGATGGGCTTATTTAATAGTTGATTGTATCATAAGGGAGCAAAATAATATTTTTACGGCGAGGGCGCTTTTTTGAATCCAGAGCGAAGTTAGGGATTCTAGAGTAGAATCCCGAGCGTAGTGAGGGATTCTTTAGTAGAATCCTGAATGTAGCGAGGGATTCAAAGTAAGTCGCACGAGCCAAAAAAAAATTTGCGCCCGAGTGATACACTCTACTTTTCATCACCCACTATGTCAAGTCGCCCTTTTCGAATAGATAGGATGAAAACTTGTTTGTTTTGTCCACAGCCAAACCAAGACCCGACCGGTCCCCCAATGCAAGTGGGCAACAAAACGGAATGCGCCCTCCTGGGCTTCGTGGTGAACCTGGGTCAGAGCTACGAGGCCGTGCGGGAGCGACACCCCGAGGAGTCCTTCACTCGCGTCTACACCTTCAACTCCGTGCGCAAGAGCATGTCCACCGTCATACCCTACAAGGGAGGCTACAGGCTCTATACTAAGGGAGCTTCTGAGATTGTACTCAAAAAGTTAGTTATTTATTTGTTGAATTATCTTAGCGTATTATATCAGATTACTAGAAAAAATTGAATATAAGGAAAATGTATATGCCCGTCGCCCCGTGTGAACTATGACGTCAAATAAATACTCCATCCTTATTCGTATTGACGATAAAGTTGTTTAAAAATATAATTTTCTTCTACTTTTTGTAACAATCCAATTTTGGTGCTCACCGATCAGTTAGTGTTGTATTTGAATGTAAACAACTTTCAATTGTCCTTTAAAGCAGATGTCCATATATAAAATAAACATTTCTATAACTTGTGCTGTCCCACAGCGGGGCAATGGTCATGTATTTGTCAAATATACATATTTAAATCAAGCTCATTTTTAAAGAAAAATTACATAATCTTTACTTAACCGGTTGCGTACCGCCCGTCGTCCCAGGACGACACTTAATTGTTTTATCTATTATGTCTATAATTACGGTGATTGGGAGTTTAACACAAATCCTTGCCTTCTCAGATGCGCTTTCATCTATGGTCACGAGGGTCGCTTGGAGAAGTTCACGCGTGACATGCAGGACAGGCTGGTGCGACAGGTCATCGAACCCATGGCCTGCGACGGACTGAGAACCATCTCCGTCGCATACAGGGACTTCGTGCCCGGCAAGGCTGAGATCAACCAGGTAAACTATCTTATAGAATTGACGGAAAATCAAGTGAAACGAGATGACTTTTGAGTTTGAAGGAAAAGGAAATACAGAAAATAATTAATTCTTGGAACTTATATTGATACCCCTAACACAGTCAAACTAAGAGATAATTATAGGCGACAAAACATTTGTGTTTTGACAGAGTTATGTGTGGATTGAGTGGCCATGTCTTTGCCATTGCTTGTCTGACCGTATCTCATGGTAATATTACACGTTTCACTTCTGCCTTTCAATTTGGATGAAGCAACCAAATTGAACCATGTAAACATAAAGGTGAATCATTCAATATCATTGATCGATAGCATATGCTTTCATTTTTGCACCTTTCAACCAAAGTGAATCTATTTGGTTGAACCATATCTATCACCATTACGTATAAAAAGTTATTACGCACACAATAACATGACAATTGCCTGCGTAGTGCATTGATATCCGATGTTTGCCTGTATACCCAACTCTTTTGTTGACTGTACGAGTTTTCAAATTACGATAACAGCAATAGTTATCGTGAGATCGTTTAACAGAATAATATATTTGTCTCTTTTTCTTGCGGATGTGTGAAGAGAGAAAGAGAGAGTTTAGCGAGTTTACGAAAACTATAGGTTTTCGTAATTTGATTGTGAAAAACTCGTAGTAAGGGCACTGACGTGCAGTGAGGACGTAGTTAACGATGACATATTTATTATATCTTTGTTTTATTTCAAGTATTTCTAAAAGCTGGCGTCCATTAGGCTCGCCGAGTCGAGTCTAATACAAGAAAACTGCGACGAGCCGAGACGCGCCGAGTCGCATCACTCGCGCGCATCGCTTGTCACGCGAATTTCTGTTTTAACGACTTGCGATTACTGACCGTTTCGCCTCAATTCGTCTTCACACAGAACTAATGCGTCTCGACTCGATTCGACGTGTTTCGGCTGTCGACGACAGCCTTAATACTTTGTTCATGAATATATTTGTATTGACATTAATTTTGCTTTCATCAGGTGCACATAGACCAGGAACCGAACTGGGACGACGAGGATAACATCGTGAACAACCTTACCTGTCTGTGTGTTGTCGGTATTGAGGATCCTGTGCGACCAGAGGTATGTAAGATAGTTAGACTTGTATAGATAATCGATAATAATAATATCTCCATCCTCTGTTCATCTTTATACTTATCTTTAACATTTTTAAATATTTCAATCAAAATATAAAAAATAGTAGCCCACCGGCATCGGGAACAGGGCCCAAGCTACCGGCGGTCAGGGCTCCAGAGAGAGGAACTTCCTAACAATGCGCGCCATGTCCAGAAGTACCGCTTTCTGAATCAAACCCTTGATCCAGCTGCCTAACGAGAGCCTCATCAGATGTTGGTCGAGGCTCTTGGCTATTAAGCTATTGGCTATCTCCATCCTCCATCTCCTTATACAAAGTGTTATTAAAATGATCAAAAATCTGAAAATAGTTTGTTCAGATTCAACAGTAGAATTGATTCAATAAATTTTTGCTAAAGGTTTTTTCACAATGTCATTTCTAAATTATCACAAACTACCTGTAAAACCTGCCAATTGACGTTTTTTTGAATCGTCACTTATGGCGCGGCCTTGACATTACTACCTTTTTGAGTTACAAGTATGAAATTGAAACAATATTTACCCTGAATTTGAACCTTCTTCATTCACACATACCTCCTACTTAAGCTCCATATTAAAATATTTAACTACCAACAGGTACCCGAAGCCATCAAGAAATGCCAGAAAGCAGGTATCACAGTCCGCATGGTGACCGGTGACAACGTTAACACAGCTCGCTCCATAGCCGTCAAGTGCGGCATCCTCAAACCTACCGACGACTTCCTCATACTGGAGGGCAAGGAGTTCAACAAACGGATCCGGGATACCAATGGAGAGGTAAGGAACATTCTACATGCTAAAATCAACTTTGAAAACATCATAACTAAGTTTATTTTTGAATGACAAAAACTGTTGGAAAATATAGTAACAGGTTCACTGTCCAGACAGCAGACACAATAGTTAAACAATACACTTGTTCATATGTGACCCACGGGACAGGGAAAGCGTAAAAGTTTATTTTTTTGTTGCAATGGAAATTTAACTCATAGCTAATAGACTCAAGGTTTTCAATCGCAAAGCATGTTTATTCTAAATTTAAAGTGGCTGATGTATACTCAGTGATCCACTGCTGCATATATTCCTTTCCCAGAATAAGTAAAAAATGCTCGACCAGCAAGGTGTTAACTGTAAACATAAAGTTCGTTTTTTAATCCCTGAAACTGAATTGACATGCGCGGAACGTCAAATTTGAACAAAAAAGTTAATAAAATTTACAAGTTTCACATTTGCGTCTGTAAATTTTGTCTCAGAGATTTTGAAACGGACTATAGACCTCTGGCACTGGCTTCACTGGCCTGTGGTATTGTTTTGAGTTAGAAAGTGCGATTCTTTTACCACCTGTCTCGTTTTTAGCAGTTGAAATAGCTCAATATACTGAGGTTTCTAATCGCACAGCATCGTAATCCTAAACTCAAGCGTTAATGGTAAAGAAGGTTCCATATAGTTCTCTATGGTGTGTATAGTCCGCCAACCGGCACCAGGCCAGCGTGGTGAACAAGCAGTGAGACATTAATGCTCTATCTATATCACTACTAATGTCCAGGGACTGAATTACCCAAAAAATAAGGTACCTTTAAATTTCAGTATGACGTCATACCGTTAAATAAGGGTTACCAAAATATTTCTATTCTGTTTTTTTTTCAGTAGCGGAATTTTGAGGTTGGATATGCATACCGGTATATTTATAACCTTTATAAGTGTATCGATAGCAATACCTAAACCTTAATAAATAGGGGTTTTCTTTGACGCACCGCCTCGCCACTCTGTCGTTCACTTGAAATGTCAGTCGGCAACAAACAAGATGAACGAAATACACAAGTTCTATCCGTCTCGCATGTTTTTCGGTACTGAAATCGTATATAGGTTAAATAACGTTATAGTCCAACCTTTTAAACCGGTACCGATATATTTTTGAGGTATCTTAACCTCTAACCGTAACCACTTTCAGTCCCTGCTAATGTCATTATTCTCCCTCAGGTCCAACAGCATCTACTAGACAAGGTGTGGCCGAAACTCCGCGTATTGGCTCGCTCATCTCCCACTGACAAATACACGCTCGTGAAGGGAATGATTGAATCTAAAGCGTTCGACACCCGCGAGGTAGTCGCCGTCACGGGAGACGGTACCAACGACGGACCTGCGCTCAAGAAGGCTGATGTTGGTTTTGCTATGGTGAGATATTGTACAACATGTTGGGAATATGATGAGGAATCAATATCGTCGTTGCGCTTGCCAAAACCCATAAGTGCATTTTATTAACTTTACAGAAAGCAGACTGTTTTATCTGATAATTAGTAAGTTTATAAGAGAAATTTTAAATTTCAAAACGCTAGCAGAACATCTTGTTTTGTACTGTGTTTTTTTTTGTGTTATTTCATTACCTCAAAATATACTTTTTTTGTATTTTTCGTGCACACGGCAGATTTTTTACGCCGTGCACATATGGGTTTTGGCAAGCGCACCGACGATATATAAAATGGATGTATCTCTGATTTTGAAATATGCATTTATGGCTTCTACACACAATAAGCCGGCGGCAACTTATTGCCGCACAGGTGTAAGTCAATAGGCGTTATACCCGGCGGCCTGGTTAAACACCCCAAGCAAGCCGCGCGGCAATGGGTGTAGGAGCCTTTCCCCCTTATTACAAAAAATGATTTAAACCAAGACTAAGGTAAAACCAGGTTTAAAATATACCCATCACTTTCTTAGGTCATATAACAAAAAGAGACGGGGCTATTTTAAAACCTATGTTTTTCTTAGACCTTCTTTAGTAATAAGGGGGTTTATGTCTGCAAGAACGTCTCAAACTTAATTTAGGTTTTGTCTTGGGGTTGAAATACCCAAATTCTTCAATTTTGACTTATGCCTAATTGAATAATATTCTGTCAAGAATAATAAACGTCTTCATCTAAAAAGTGTCATCTTAAATATTTATATGTTCGTCTTTTATGCGTTCGCGCGTCGTTCTGAGTTAAAACTTTGCACAATTGTTGTTGGTATTGTGCGAAAGTTTCTGATATAGTACCATCTTCGATCAACAATAGCAACTAGATATCGGGTCGGCGCAAGAAAATCGTCTCGGCAAATAAGAGCTCGCTTGAGAAGTGAGCTCTTATTTTGTTTAGTACGCTTGAAACACGGCCAACGTAATCACGTCTCACGATGCCGCAGTGTGTAATTACAAGTTGCAAAAATAATACCCAAAAAAGCTATTTAACGGCCGGAGTGTCTTACTTTCGTCGTACATAAAGAATAAATAATATGATAAGCTTCATAAACTAGTAAATAATATCAAATTAGACAAAATTACCAATTTTAAACCAACGCCACAAATGTTTGTGCGTGTGTTGCGCACAAACGAAACAAAACGACGTAGATCGCAAGGCAATAACGGAAAAATGATCTTTATTTGTTGTTACTTAAGGTTGAATTCACACTAAATATTGTTTAAGTTATGTCTTTTAATTTCTACATGACAGGAGTAATAAAATGCTTTGCTCGTCTTTTGTGACGAATGGTCGTAAGTATTAGATAATATTTTGACGATTTTGACTTTATTAATAGGTGTCATGGTTGTTATTAGGTTGAACTTAAAACATTTTTGTCTGTTTGTTATTTTTTTACTATTATTATTCACGCGGACAGAACTGAGCTTGATTTTGTACGTAACCCTTTATCTAGTTGCTATTGTTGATCGAAGAGTACCATCAACGTTCAATAGGTGGAGCACGTCATTCGAGAGTTGGATTTTTCGAAAATTAACTCCTGAGGGAATTACAGGGGGGAGTAGTTTATATGGAGAAAAACTTTGAACGCGGGCTGACCCACGAGGGCACACCTAGTCTGTTGTAATATTTTGACTCGACAAATGTGTTAAAAAAGGTCGGCACTCCATTCCCTACGCATAAACTGTTAGAATGAAAAAATAATGTAACCAAGCTACTTTCGTGATCCAGGGTATCGCCGGCACGGACGTCGCCAAGGAGGCGTCGGACATCATCCTGACGGACGACAACTTCTCGTCGATAGTGAAGGCGGTGATGTGGGGCCGCAACGTGTACGACTCCATCGCCAAGTTCTTACAGTTCCAGCTCACCGTCAACGTCGTCGCCGTTATTGTGGCCTTCATCGGCGCCTGCGCGATACAGGACAGTCCTCTCAAGGTACACTAACTATTCATTATATTTTTAACTTAAATTTAAAATTACCCCTGACACTGCAATGTGGCTGTCGATCCTTGTTAGCAATTATTATTGATGCAGTGAGGAAGTGCTTTTCATAACGAGTCTTACAAGCCCAAACATGGTCCCTCTTATTACAAAAGATGGTCCAAGAAAAACCTAGGTTTTAAAATAGCCCCATCTTTTTTTGTTATATGACATAAGAAAGTGATGGGTATATTTTTAAACCTGGGTTTACCTTAGTATTGGTTTAAACCATCTTTTGTAATAAGGGGGAGGTGGGTCTACAACTAATCATTGCGGAGTGCCGATTGCCACACTTATCCACCTTCCTACTTCTTCTTGTCAAAACAAGTCGTGAGTTGATCATATGAGCTCAACTGTTGGTGGGACTTGAGTCTCCTCTTTAATTTAGTTATGAGAAGACAGACTCTGCTCTGTATGTGTATGTTAATTTTACTTAAAAGCATCTGATAAATACACGCGGCTATAAACAAAAGGTAAATTGAAAAGAGGGTACTAGTACTAAGACGCGAGTAATTTAAAGTATCGCTGACGACCCTTACAAAGCAAGTGTTCAAAAATAAAACTTCTATATTTAAGCCATCCTATTAAACAGCATACAAACCTAACCAACGAACGTTCGCCGTTTCGTTCGTTGAATTTAACCAATCTGTATATAGAACTAATCCAGTTTCATTCGATTTTGAACGGTATCGAACCCCGTTCGTTGGTACGCTAGGATGCGCTGCACTATTTTCAATATCATCTGTTCATAATATGTGTATTGTTGTAAGGCGGTACAAATGTTATGGGTGAACCTGATCATGGACACGTTGGCGTCGCTGGCGCTGGCGACGGAGATGCCGACGCCGGACCTGCTGCTGCGCAAGCCTTACGGACGCACCAAGCCGCTCATCAGCCGCACCATGATGAAGAACATCCTCGGACAGGCCATCTACCAGCTATTTGTTATATTTTCGCTCCTGTTTGTCGGTTAGTTTCATTTTAATTTATCTAAGCCCATTGCATTTTTTTCACAGTTAGATTTTGTTCTTTTTTCTAGTTAGGTAGCTCCACGCCCAATTTTATGATTCCGCTCTTGTGTAAGGTTATTTATTAACACATAATAATTATTATTTCTGTTGTGCACTCAACATCTAAATTAAATCATAATTGTACAGTTTCATAAATGTAAACTTGTTTTTTATTTATATTATGTTGTGCACAAAATAACGGAATAGACAGCACTAAATAAATAGTATCCTCAAAATTTTCAAATAATCATTACATACATCCACTAATGGTTGAAATCAAAGCGTCAAAAAAGTCTTCAGTTTTTGCTGTTGACTGTCCAATATTTAAACTATATTGAATCTAAACATAGCTATATTTAAACATACAATGGGCGACTTAACTACTTAAAATATCTTCTAGGCTAGGCCATTCTCATTTTTTTTGGTTGCTAACTCTTTTCTCGTCATCTCCAGGCGACAGAATGCTAAACATCCCATCAGGGCGCGGCCAGCCCCTCAGCTCAGAGCCGACGCAGCACTTCACCATCATCTTCAACACGTTTGTAATGATGACACTGTTCAACGAAATCAATGCGCGCAAGATACACGGACAGAGGAACGTGTTCCAAGGATTGTTTACCAACCCTATCTTTTATTCTATATGGATCGGGACGGCGGCTTCACAGGTATGTTAAACATAAAGATTTTTTAATTAGTCACAGATAAATCAGGTAATTGAAAGGAATTAAAAAAAAAAAACATAAGAGGCATTGATAGATCTGAGCACAGAGTGCGCCAGCGCAAGTTCTTACAAAACCAACCGCGTGTGCACAGTGCAATATTTACATGCACCATTTCGAGCCCTTTTTGACCCTTCTCTATCTCTGGGGATTATGTTACAGGACTGATTTTTTTCAAGAGGTTAACATTACCAATAAGAAGCAGTATTCCAAATATCAAGAGACGTTTTAAACAACTTTAAAGAGCGATACATCACAGAAATAAACTAAGGACTATCCTCTGATAAAATGTTTGAAACAAATCCAGTTGGAACTTTTGATTACAACTTGATTTTACAGTTTAATTCTATAGATAACTTTTCGAAATGAAGTGCGAGAAAGGACTCCTTTTCGTAGTATAGGAGTAGCAAAGAAACGAAGAAATATCCAAGTTTCCAGGCAGATTATTTAAGACGTTTTTGTTTTTTAAACGTTTTCCCACATTAAGATTTCTCTTGTTTTGTAGGTGCGTTTACAGACACAAATCTCACATACACAAACGCCCAGACCCGAAACAACCATCTGTAGGCCATACAAATTTTTGTTCCGTGTGTTAATCGAACCCGTAGCGCAGAAGCCAATCGCTTAGCCACTGCACCAAACGTATCGTCAAATACCAAACACAATACTACCAAAGAGAGAAGAGATATCCAAGTTCCCAAGCAGATGATTTCATTTTTTATTGATTGGATTAAATATCTTTACAAGTAACTTTCTCTATTTTTTGTTCATATTCACTAGAATAATTATATTTGATAACTATTCAGAATTTGATTATCATTTGCGTTAACGCTCAAGGAAAACATCGTGAGGAAACCTGCACACCGGAGCTCCAAAAAGATCTCGATGGTGTATGTAGTCCGCCAACACACACCAGGCCAGTGTGCTGGACTAGGGCCTAATCCCTCCTCATTTTGAGAAGAGGCAGTAGGATATTAATGTGCTGATTTAGCTATACAATATCTGCACAAACATTCCAGGTGGTGATCATTCAGTTCGGCGGCATGGCGTTTAGCACGGCGGGGCTGTCGATAGACCAGTGGCTCTGGTGCCTGTTCCTCGGAGCCGGCACCCTCGTGTGGGGACAGCTCGTCACCACCGTGCCTACACGGAAGATACCCAAGAGACTGTCGTGAGTATATAGCTGTTCTGCATACTACATAGAGTTTTAGGGAACTTTACTTTGGTCTGACCAGTCCCCCGATCCAGAACTTTTTCGATAAGCAATTGTTGTTCGACTTGCTCATTGGGGTTAAATAAAAGTGGACTGTATATTAAATAGGTTTGGTGTATTGCCGTTGGTCTTATAACATTTAACTGTCCCGGACAAACATAAATTAATTAAACAGCGTTTGAGAGTGTCGTTCGTCGCGGTGGGCTCCGAGAAAGCGAGTGCCCGCCGGCCGCGCCGGATCACCCGCGCTGGACCTTCGCTCGCTCGCCGATGACGATGACGTGGAGGTCGATCACGCCACTTGCGCATGCCGTCTGCATGGTTGTTGGGTCCTATTCCCGACAATTGTCGACGGATCCGGCCTGTTATCTCGTCCCGTCTACGATTCTCAAATTGAGAGAAAAGAGATAGTTCACCATATTTTTCGACAACTGACTTACCGAACCGTTCTGAATCAGGGGCAGAGACCATAAGATTATAAACTCAAATGTTAGCTGCTTATTGCTCGTCGGTCAATAATAACACCTGCTATGAGTACCATAATTTAGTTTGTGTGCTCTATCTAGTAATTCCACACACATAAAGCCGTTACTTTTTTAACATAAACTATGATCAACCAATCCTTCACGTCATCAACCTTTTTCCCAACAAAAACTGTATCTCGTACTTGGTGCAGATGGGGCCGAGGTCAGCCCGACCCCGAGTCCATCCAGCCGGGCCCCGACTACGACTCGGACCTCGACAAGAAGCCGCGCGCCGGACAGATCCTCTGGATCCGCGGCCTCACGCGCCTGCAGACGCAGGTACGAACTGCACACACACGCGGGGGGGGGGGGACACACAACACAGGGAGACGGGACCCGGTGCAAACACGGATGAGATGTGCTTGATCATAGATCATTATAGAGTCTAACCAACAAAAACAACGTAAGATAAAATCTTAAAAGGGATGATTTTATCTTAATCTGTTTTTAAAAACGTTTCAAATAATAATTATATGCTGTGAAAACGTTTAACGAAGCGTCCCATTAAAAATGAGACGCAAAAAGATTTACAAGTAGTGTCTTTACAGAAAAATATTGTTTCTGATTGTAGTTATTTCATTCTATAACAATCTAATAAGTAAATTAAGTAACTGAAGTAGCAAATGTTATTATAAAAGGTTCGCTGAAAAACTTATTGATGCAAAAGTATAACTCATCCGTCCAGTATTGCTATGTGACTGAATTCAGTAACTGAAAAGCTGCTGAATTCAGTTGGGGGCTTTAATAATTTCATATTAAAATTAATAACAGTTTTTCTATGAAATTATTGGGTAATTAGGAACACTACACAAGCTGCGATAAATGTTGGGACTGATGTACATCATCATTTTGGGGGGAATACAATGGTGAATAAAATTTATTGAAACCCGAATAAATTATTCGGGTCTGAATAAATTTTAGAACTGTGAACAATAGTCGAAAATCTTTAATATAGAGCGATATAGTTTTATGTGAAGTGTCTGACTATTATTTACAGTTGTTTTACTGGCGGCATTCTTAAAATATAAATAATAATTAATTGGAATAATACAGTTTTCAAAACATATGTAATTAGCAGAGTCGTATACATTAAAAGAAGCTGCCAGTAAAATCTCATGGGTTTATTATATCATGAAAATTATTGGCTGTGATTTTGAGACTGATACATTTAAAAAAAACATGATTTAATTCCATGGTAATTTTAGTTAAAAAAAAACTTGCTACCGTGCATTTTTACTAAAACAAAAATGTGTTAATATTAGTAAGAATGTCACGGTAACAACAATCAAAAATAAAATAATAAAAAAAAAACTAAAAATCATTAAAAAAAATATTAGGACTGGCAGATTACATGTTCGAGCTTTCGAAAGAGGGATAAGTTTTGAGTTTACAGCTTTAATACATACAAATATATATACAGCAAAGGTCAACAGGTCAACACTCCGGATACCTTGGGCATCCTAACGCTAAGTCAACGATATTATTGTCCTTATTATATATACTTTTACTATTTTTGCATACAAACGAATATAACCACCATTTTTCAATATTCTGCATCCATATAGAATATTATCGTCATAGAATCTATAGAGATTACGCTGATTTCATTTTATATTACACATCTTTTGATTTGTTCGTACAGTAAGCCGGAACTTTCATAGTACGAGTCGAAACAAAAAAATTAAATATATATTTTTATAACAAAATAATAAATACACAAATAATTTTCTCCGTAAAAAAAATAGAATTACAAAATAACTGTACGTTATCTTTTTTGTTTTTATTATTTCTTTCTCGTTTTTTTTTCTATTTTTATTTTCTTTTTATTTAAGTCTCGTATTTTTCGTTTCATTCTCCTATACTTCAGTTCTTTTCGAGACATTTATTTTTATACCTACACAGAGAAACACTTTACAAGTAATAAATAGTAGTATACGCTATTATTATTTTTGGCCCATGATTAACGTAGATATTAACTCGTTGTTCGGTCACTAATTTTATTAAAAAAATAAACATTATTTATCTATATAAAAATTCTTTAAAATTGGCAACCGAACAATACTGAACTTTAGAACTTTTATTTATCCAAAATAAAAAACTATTTTTCATTTTACTTCTTTAGTACCTGGTTTCATGACATCTATGTATTTGTTTATTGAAATTGTTTTTTATCTATCTGTATTTTAGTCTTCAGATTCACATCCTGCTGTCTTCTGCTCTCTAAATTCTTATTTGTCATGAAACCGGGACACTCCCCTTAGTGTCACTAGATAGACTCGAAAGTAACCGCCATGCATGAACCGCAGTATAAAAAATACAGTCTGACGCTTCCCGTTTTTTATTTTATTTAATACCTGAGTTGACTGTACCGCCCCTCCCTACTACCCATTGGCATGCTCTTTTAGGCTGTGACAATGTTACTTATCCCTCGTATTTACCTTCAAACAGTTACTATGACTACCCCGATAGATATATAAATATAATATTTACTCAACATAAACCACATCGCGGTATAAATATGACTATCTCTGTCTTACTCTATCTTTTATTTAACTCTAGTCATACTGACTGTTTGATTTTATTTTTACTATTTTTTGTTTTATTTTTTGTCTGTTTTTTATTTTGTTTTTATTTTTAAGAATAGTATTTTTTTGCTTGTGATACGCCAACCCGAAACATCCTCGCTACTGATCCAAAGCAACCCAGCTCTGTAAATGAAAGCCGTTACAAAGATCCTGACATTGACAGGCCCGCACGGCGTATGTACCGACTAACATGCGTTACCGTTATCAATATAATTAGCAGTAACATGACTTGTTCATATTAATAATTTATCCACTTTCATATATTATTTTAATATTATTTTGTACCAAGTTGTGTTCAGTTACTGCTGTTGAAATGAACGTTAATTTATTTGAGTGTGGAGTGGATTTTTCTTGTGAAAGAATTAGTAAATACACACGTAGCGAGAGCATGACGAGTGTGCTCGATACTAACACTAAAGTTTAACCGTTTTCGGTGGAACCTATCTCTTTCCTTTGCCGTTGTGTTGTTGTCAGTGTTTTATGTTTTGTTTTATTTTCTGTTTATTTTTTATTTTTGTGTTTTGTTTTGTTTTTTGTGAATGTTGTCCCCGTAGTGGCGTGTTATGTCGGGGTGTGTTTGGTCAGGTGGGTACAAGCGTCAAACTGGGCAGCGAGGGCCATCATCAGTAGTTGCATTGCCTTGCAGTTGGAAAGTTGCCTTCTTTGTGTTATTTTGCGTAAGTCTTGTTAGGCTTGATGTAGTGTCCATTATTGTAAATGTATATAGCGATGCTCTTACGCAGCGTTACAGGTAAGTATAGTATGTATGTAGAGACAAAATAACCAGTAATTAAAGTTAATGAAAAAAAAATAACCCAAAAAAGTGATTTTGTTGAGCTTTCTAACTTTTTTTCGACGTTCAAAGATTGTGCAAATATCAAATTATTTTTGTTTTTAAAAAACAAAATTTTCTTTTTTCTTTTAAATGAATAGATATTTTCACAATAAAAAACCGTCTAAATACTAAAAAATCACGTAATATGTTCCTCCTTGGCTCCTAAATAGATGTTTAACAAAAAGTTCACAATAACAAATAGCATGGTAGATATAATAGTGTAAGTACCTGTTGTCACAAGTATATGCGGACTGGACTAGCGAGCCACCACCATAGAACGCATATGGAATTTGATATAAAACTTAAATAGAATCCAGTATAAACGTTTTTTCATTAAAAAAGTTATTAAAGCCGTGAATGGCAGATAAAATAGGTGTTACCCGAGATTAGGATTAGTGCACCCTTCGTCCTTATCCAAGCATCTTAGGATATTCTCCCTGCGTTGTATAGGCGTAGTGTAGACGGCAGTCGATCTCCAGGGTAGCTCAGGCCTCGATTCTTACCCCTATTTATTTCTCATGTTATTTTTATTTTTGTCTTTTAATTTCTCCTTCGTTGGCACTCTTCCCGGTCATATTCGTATCACGCGACACGGCCGGCTCTGGCCCATACACGCATCAATATACACGATACACATTATTCCATTTCGTTTTATTTCCTGATTTATTTGTTTTAATAAAGGGTCTGTTTTTCCGTGTCGGCCTGCTTGCTAGGACAGATATGGAACAGATTAAATAATGTTATTAACTAATGTTTTGTTTTGACCTCATCATCTCATGATCACTTTTTTTGTTGCGTGTTCTAAATTCTTTTAAATCAGCAGCAATTCAGAATGCTGCATTTAATAGATTTTTTCAGAAATCAGATTTGAAATGAAATAATATTTAGCCGTTCAGTGGGAACACATAAAACAAAAATCGGTAAATAAAAATAAAAAAAACTTAACTTTAGATAATACACTTACACATAAAACCTAATTTAAACAATTGTGTTCTTTTTCTTTTAACAATTCAGTGGAATATGTACAGTAGTGAACAAAATGTATTTAAACAATAGAAAAACGGAAATTATAAGAAAACAATCTCCCAAAAATTTCAATTTTCACCATCAGTGCGCACCCCCTGTGCCAAATTGCATGAACAATCCTACTGTTGTATGACAAATTCCACCTTACCACTGAGATGATGACGTCACTGTATGTCAATACCACCTAACACAGAATGACGTGACACCCCTGTCAATAAAAGCACACATTAACGACATGATGAGGTCCCCGTGCCATATCTGTCCGGCGGCAATAGTAAAGCTAGGGCTGCGCACGTAGGACGGTGTCGAATGGGGCGTGGAGCCGCGCGTCGTAGAGAGATGTTGTTGGCAGCCCCGGCCGGTGCTGGAGACCGAGGTGTAGTGGCGGCCGCGGCGGCTCGCGGCGCGCTGCGTGCGACGGACGCTAACGGTACCGCACCCCTTAGCGCGTAGTATCCCGGACACCTCCCGGACACATCCCGCGGCGGTTGCGGCGACACTCGACATACACTATTATCCGATATCTTACATTATAACACGGTTTTGGATAGACTTGCCACATCAGGAACGTGCTGAATTCGTCACAATTACGTCCACTGAACTCGAATGTGACAGAATTCTGCCAGAAACATGAGTGAATTCAGCACAGTTCTGGACATGATTGAATTCACCACGGATATGAACGAATTTGGCACGGTTGTGACTTAAGTTAGCACATTTATGGACGCAAACTTTTGGATGAATTAAACACTTGTGTGACAGAATTCGAATTCAAACCTGTGTGAATTCGGCATGTTTTTAGCATAGACGGTTACTCCCGACAACTTCCAAGATCTGGATCGATCGAATTTAATTCTTATTACTGTTAATCCTTAATCTTGAAATCTACAAAAGCGCACGGATGTGCGCAGATTCGAATTAAATTTACCGACTTCAAATATTTGTTAGTTTCAACTCGAATCTTGGCACAATCTTGCAATTTTGGCGATCTCAAGAGTACGAATTGAGAGTAATTCGATTCAAACTCGATCGATTCAGAACACGAAGCTGTCGGGACTAAGTCTCCTGATTTGCGCAGAAAAAGTAGTTCTCTATATAAAAGGAGTTAATATATTATAGAACTGCTCTGTTATAAAATAAGGTTTAGTAGAAAATGAGATTAGAATCAAAATGGAAATTAAAAATATTTAATTTAATTAATTCCAGTGTCTCTTTTTTTTGTTCGATTTATTACTTAATTTAAATGGGGATACAATACATGGAACTTCAAAATTAATTATAATTTCTAATCAAAATGTGTCAATAAAGGATAAAAATGCAAGTGGAGTGTCGTCGACTAACCGTTAGCATTTCAATAGTTCTGTTTTCTCGTCTGTTATGCATCTACCCACGTCTATTCTGGCTGTAGATCTCGCCCTGTTCCCAACTAAAGCATACAAACGTGCAGTTTGTTTGTTTTGAATGTTTCGCTCCTGTACTGGCACCGTCTCGTCCGCCGACCCTGTCTCAGCACCCTGTCTCCGATCGACGAGCTCGCCACCACTACATGTTGTTCAAAACCCATCGGCTCCCCAACCGCGTCCCTCTGGTCCCGCTTGTGATGTCACTCTTGTCTCCCGTCAGTCAGTCATTTAGACCACAGTGTTTGTTTTAGCAGTTATGGCAGCACCTTAGCTCTTTTGTTTTTGTATTACTTAGCTGTGCGAGCATGGCGCCCACCGTTTTCCCCAGCACCGGACTTTCACTCATCGTGTCATCGTCACTTCGGTAGTGCATAGTTAGCAACGAGGTCTCCCGAATAGTTGCATGTCGTAGCCACGACGTAGACGTCCCCATCGTTCCCTCCACAGACGTCCTGAACTCTGAATACAGACAAGATAGGCCTAGACAAAGAACATCCACACCACACTCTATATATATAAGCGGCAGTAGCGGTCGGTACAGCGGTACGGCGGTACAGCGGTACAGTATTGCGCGGAGCGGCAGCGAGGATGGAGCGGGTGGGCGCGGCGGGCACTGGAGCGGGTGTTGTGTTGCAGCTGCGCGTGGTGCGCGCGTTCAAGTCCACGCTGGAGGACCTCGAGGAGCGCCTGTCCGCGCACTCCGCGGCGGGGCTGCGCTCTCGGCTGCGCGCGCCTCCTCAGGACATCGCGTACATCGACGCGGACGACGTGCCCGCCGCCGCCCGCACTGAGACCACCATATTCTAGACGCACCCGACCCGACCCCGACCGACCACGAGAACGCACCTTAACGACGTTTTATTTTTATTGTATGCAAGTTTTTCGTTTGTCCCCGGCGGCCCGGCCGTCGATCGTACTTAACGCCGCAATCTCCCGCGTAATCTCATCGCTATCGCCGCGCCCCTATCTCGTTTCTGTCTCGATCGTGTTTACGCTTTTAACGATTAATCGACTCTTAATTTTTAGTACGTTAAGAATTTTTATTAAGTGTTGAAATTTTTTTAGTGCTAGGTAGTTGATAGAGCAATAAACTACTAGACGATGTTAGCGGCCCGATGTTAGGCTCCTAGACCGAATCGTGCCTGTTACCGCGCCGCCAATGCGCGTGCGCAAACTGTACATTTTCAATTCATATTTTGTAACCTGTTGATGTTTTCATAATGTTAACGTTTCAATAGAGAAGTGTTTGCATATTTTAATAGTTGACGCGTGAGCATATCTTAGTGTCGGGATCCCTATTTCTTATACGTAGGTTATACGATACTTTCTACCAGTCTTTATAAATGAACACTGCTATTTTAGAGATGAACATATTTGTACATAAGTTAGTGATCTTCAATACGTCTTTTTATGAATATCGGAGCAGTGATATTTTGTATAGGTAGCTATATGAAACTAAATGATGAAAAACTCCAATTTAAATTGTAAACTTTTTAATAATCCTTGAACTTCGAAATTTTACGAAAAATATAAATGAATAAAAAAAAAACTTTTTTAAAGTTTTCAACTTCGTCACTTACTTAGCTTTTTGTGTAAGTAGTTTGTTACGAGAAAATATTATTATTATTATGAGATATTGAGGGTACTTGGCAGCTTGTGTGTTTTGTTTCATAGTAAATTTTGGGACCACTTTTAACCCCTTTCTATCTTTGAGATCTATCTTCATTATATATCGGTTATGAGACGGTAAAGTCTATAAAAAAATACCTTATAATTAATTAAAAAATCTTACATAGAATTTTATGTATACGCCTAAAGTTTAGTATGAATGAGACACGTCACGCTTACTAAAGAAAACCAAAAAGAGCTCTAACATAAAGTGTATCTTTAAAAACTTCTTGGTTTTTGCGAAATGTTACGAGAATATTTACATTGAAAATAAAATTGTAAGCAAATTCCATAGCATTTTTTTTCGCCTATCTTGTTCTGATGGGGGTGGCCATTTAGCCGATACGCTCTATTTCAGATGTTGACGGTAAGTTTAGGTCTGACACATAGGGAGCGTACCGTTGTAAGTATTCACGACGGACAATGTAGGTACACGTTAAACCAATAAGTTGATTAGAGCATGGAATCCGTGGTGTCTGCACCTTGGCTGCCCAGCGTCTTCGGTCTCCAGGCTTTATTGAATCATATCAATTGTTTGATGGAAACTGTTGGCTTCCCAAAACATTAATAAAACAAAAATTTACGGGAAAGCAGTAAGCGTAATCTTTTTTAATTGGTAAAACTTCGTAGCACATAAGTATACTCAATTTATTTCTCATTATTAATTACAGAAAATGTTGTATTAATTATTACAACCACTTTTAATCTATAATGTAAGACCAACAGTTAAACATCACCAGTTATAATAACAATTTCATATCATTCAATAAGCCTTTACGTACACCATTAAAGGTGAGACCGCGAGCGGCCATCTTGTGACGTAGCGTCAACAAAATGGCCGCAGCGTTTAGATTGTAAGTACTGAGCATTATAATGGAGCAAATGTATATTTTTTGGTACAAAATGTTGTTTCTTTAATTGTTTTTAATTTTTAATTATTTTTGCTTCGCATTTACAGTGTGATCATGCTTATATTACAGTGTTATGCATGTATACTGATGTCTGTGAGTATTGCACAATTTGTATTTTATTTTTTCATTATTATTGTAAGTAGATGTTTGTACAGAGTCTCTGATAATATACTTTTTATTTAAATTACTTTGTTGTATTATCAGATTCTCGAAAAAGGTTTTATATCCGAATTTTTAATTTTTTTAATTACTGTAACAGTTCAGCATAGAATAAAAAATGGTTTTTATATACAACCACGATAACTTACTTACAAAACTTTTAACACTGTAGTCGATAAGCTGATAAAATATTTACATGAAAAATAAAATGAACGCATAAACTAATATTATCTCCACTATTACACCAAATTAGTAAACTAAGTGTTATATTAAAAATAAATAAAACAAAACGGCTCTTACATTATCCACTTAATTTTTTTTTTCATTAACTCGGTTGTGTATGTACTTATATAATAAGTTGATTTTCGTAATCTTTATTTATTTTTGAGTTTTACTGTAATGATACATTTAATTGTTAAATAATACATACTTAACCGGCACTATAAACCACTATAGTAAATTAAAACTCATTATAATAAAAGTATTTATTTGACAAATGTTGATATTTTATTTTGTACCTCGAACACGTTGATAGTAAATAACGCCGAAGCAAATAAATCGCGAAGTAGCTCACATACCGGACGTTTTTTTCATTTTTCTGAGTAGCAGTAGTTCCCACACGGTAATTAAACTATATTTTTATATTATTATTTTGTTTATATATTTAGTATTTGCTACTGGATGCCCTCGACCCCGACCCAGCTAGTGAATGCCCCCTATCCTAGTTACAGTTAGGCACTTTACTAACGAAACTGCTTTCTAAAAATGTTTCCATAGTATTTTCTATAGCTACAACTCTTCACTATCAGTAGTTGTGGGGTTCTAAAACCAAATGAAGTCAGATTATTATTAATTCTCTTATCAATATGTTCGTTTGATTTTGGAATGCCATTGGCGAGTTTTCCACGTAATGTTAGTTGATTGGCGACAAAGCAGTTTGGTTATGCGGCTGTCGTGTGTAGTTAGGAGCGCACTTGCGCACTGGCGCCTCCCGGACGCGTACTGACACGTCCGTGATGTTGTTTTGCAGCAAAAGGCGGACATATTGGCCGGTCGCAGGATATTTGTCAATAATTATTTGGCGGAGCACCGAAGGATCAGCGTGCAATCTGGCGGCAGCTCCCTGCCCGCTCTCAGCCCGGTATCGCATCAGAGCGATGATTAAATGCCCCAAAATATTATAAAAACGACATTAAAGTGAAAGTAACCAAGTTAAGACACACGGACTCAAACTACTGCCATTTAAAAAATTAAACAAATATTCCAAAATGAATATTCTAAACTTATGATAATTACGGATTTTCGCTAAAATTTCTAAAAGTAAAAACATTTTTTGAAATCTCTTAAAAATGTAAATGCAGTAGATAGTTAAGAATTGTTTATTGTTTAATAAATATAAGTAAAACATTAGACGATTCGCAAAAATATATTGATTAGATTTATATGATAACTATGGTGCACCACTATTTAGATGGAGTATATTAGATTTTGAGCAAATTATTTTAAGACCGGTATATATGACGAAATATTAAAAATTTCTGATATATTTTAATTGATATCGTGTTAATTTTTCTGTAAATATATAAATCTATAAACGCATCTTTTTCTTGTAATTAATATGTTTAAAATAAACTGTTGTGTGTTAAAAATAAAAGTATATAATACGGATAAATTCATGTGCCATTTTTATATATAAAAAAATAATAACGAAATACACAATTTGTGCTACTCAAGTGCTTTTATAAACGTTTTTAATAATAAGATGATATTTAAATTTGCTTGTTATTTTTGTTTGTTTGTTTTATTGGAAGAATGCGATCTAGATGTGAAATATTTAGTGTTAGATGATGTGTCTTTTTTCATAGAAGCTCGTTGTGTTTTGTCCTTAAGTAGTTGGCGGATTTGATTCGTCTGTATGTGTCGACCACAACTACAAAACACAAACGCTATGCTCATATTTTTATAGACTATACATCGATTTAGCAAGACAGTAGAACTGTATGCATATTTGTTATATGGCACAATAATATAGTTTTATACATTTTGCATGAAACGGAAATCTAATTTAATATAAAACTCTGTCTTTTCTTTTCAATTTTATGTGTATTTTGGTAATGATTTGCACGATTGTGATTTTTAAAACTGTTTTGCTGTCGTTACCAATGTACCCCACTGTCTCCTACACTACACACTGTCCACTGTTCTCTCGTCTTCCATCTCATACTCTATTTTATTTGTTTTATCTTCACCAAGGTATCTCAAGCAAATTTAATTATCATTCCAATGTTTTTGTGGTAAAGTTTAATATGTTTATATGTTAAGTATATACTAAATATTTAATAAAAACTTTGTGTATTGATTCTTAAAATTTAATGCACCACAAGTAGAGACTAAATCATTGCCTGCTACATCAATGTTAAGACTAGATGAGTATAGTATACAAAAATAACTATTATACCTAAATTATGGATGATTAATCGTGTCTTGGTGTACACCAAAAGTTAGATGTAAAAAAATAAAATACGTTTTTTCAAAAATTTAATAATTACGCTTGTAGTAGGTGCGTACACGCCGATAGTGTTAAATCACATAAAATATAATTAACAAAACCATAGCAAAGCATGATTTCTCGCTATACATACCTATCTAACTCGGTATAATAAACTGGTACTGTTGTTAATTCGTTATTTCTAACGCTTATTGTCTCTTAAACTTTAGTAATAAAGTATCTATACTCCAAAGTAAATTTCATTTCACCTGCCACATTGTGGAGAGCTGCAATAATAAGGTAAACTTGCAGTATTGGGAAGATGTTGATGTGTCGATGTTGGTCCAAATGTTTGTTGTTGGCGGCCTGTGGCCAACATGGGCCAGTATATGTCGTACGGTCTAGATCGATGTTAGAAACGCTTGGCGCTTACACGCTGGAAACATATGTACAGTAGTTGTATAGCTACACAGTTCAACTGGCATGGATACCATAGATAATTGTGTCATTGCGTATATGAAGCACATACAAGATTCTACGATATAACTGCATCCCTTTCACACTAAGGTAAACATATCTTCTTTTCTTATTCGCACATTTTCTAAGGCTTACAGATTTTATATAAACA
Organism: Amphipyra tragopoginis; assembly: GCA_905220435.1. Taxonomy (NCBI): domain Eukaryota; kingdom Metazoa; phylum Arthropoda; class Insecta; order Lepidoptera; family Noctuidae; genus Amphipyra; species Amphipyra tragopoginis. The sequence continues at coordinate 6,960,859 of HG992017.1, forward strand.
GGGCTGTCCCGGAAATCAATGTCAAGCCGAGAACAAAAGGACAAACATATATTGAAAGTCCGGAAAAAAATAGTTTTTTAATTAAGGTTTTCGCGTTTCAATATTACCACGAATAAAATTTTACCTCATAAATGTGTTTTTAAAAGAAAAGAAAAAGGAAAAAAAACTGTTTTTGCTTTCTCTCTTCATCTGCACTTTCATTTGTTCTGTTCTTGACGTTGAGTTTTTAGGGCACTCTGTATATTCTTCACTTTTGTATGTACCATATTATATGCATTGACAGTAAATAATCAATTAGAATAGATAACATGCTCAGCTTGAAATATTATCGCCACGCTAAACCAAATATATGTAAATAGTAACACATAAAAAAATATCAACTAAAATTACCCACAAAAAATCAAAAATGTATAGGTACCATTTAGTTGTTAGTTTCACGTCTGTTTTAATGTCTGCTTATGTAATTTAGTTGTATATATAGCTTGATTAGATTGTCCTATACCGGTATAACTATAGGTAGATTTTATCTGGTATGTGAGCGACTACGTCGATCCAACGATACTCTGTGTGCTTCACTAGTTATAGTTCGCATGATGACAATTGAACATACAAACACAAGTGCCGATTGTTACAAGAACACACACACAAACACACACGCACATTAAACATGATTTATTTTAAACAATACCACGGAACCTTACTAAGGTTCCATAGGATAAGTGTTCAATGTTTAAATGTTCATATAATTGTATTTTTTTACACCTATGTTTTATTTTAATTTTTTTCTTACTTGCGTTTTTTAAAAAGATGGATGTAACGGAGCCCTGGATGGAAAAAAAGATATAAAAATTATAGTATATAAGTGCACACCCCATGAATGTGCTTCTTAAGGTACCTAATAGGTTATACCCTGCGTCTTATACTTTAGTTCTGTTTACTGTGTATCTATATATATATATTCTTCTTAATATCTGCTCATCGCTTCGCGAGGCACACTGCTTCGTATAGTCCCCCTGATAAACTTCTATACTTTCTGATATTACACTCTATTATAAAGATATCACTGCTAATACGTCGAACGCGATTCTACCCAAGAAAATCCTAAAGTAATCTCCCAAAAATTATTAAGTTTATGTTGTATATTATTATTTTTTTATTTAAAATTAGTAGAGTCGCGTTGGAACCCCAGCACCGCAGTATATTTATATATCTATGTAAACCCTTTCCGCGCGGCCGCAGTTGGAATCAACGACGGCGCGTGCGCCTCTCTGTGTCGTACCTTTTACTTCATGTTCTCGTTTTTATTTTCTTTTCCATGAATACCCAATTGCACACGGAAGGTGATAGGTGGCGAGTTACAAGAACGATTGATACCCGTCCCCTACAGCAAGACGTCTACTGATCAAGCTGTAAGATTCGAATTTATGAGAGGAGAGCCTGTTTCACTCACTTTTTATTGTTTATTTAACTATTTTTATGTTAACATTTTTTCGTTTTTATATGTTCAAATGTTTAATACTGTACTCTGTCTATCTATACCTACAACTTATCCGTTCTGTATCCCACTTGCTTGTGTGTTGTAGTGTTGACTGTGCACTTCGACACTTATATATTACACTTTTAAACTCTTTATATACGCTTCTTTGACACTGCGTGTAAGAATAACTCCTATAAGAATGCCTAATCTGCACTCACGCTTTTTTGTTTAAACCCTAGAATATACACTACACTTACCTCTTGTATATATATTATATAAAGTTGTGCGAAGTGCGACGGTCTTTGTCATCTGCATGGGTACCACATCATACTGCATGGATCCTGACGCATGTGCTGTGTTACATATATTTTATTATTATTCATATCTTCACTTTGGGTATGTGGGTGTGTCGATAAAAGCACAATTTTTCACCAATTTTGTGATCGGAAATGTGTTGTACATTAATCGACTTCAAATAATGTTCTCTTTAGAACCACGACTTGAATTAACTTGTTAAATGTTGGTATTTTTTTCATTACTATAAATTGAAGTCGTCCTATTTGTTGAATGCAATGTAAATATGAGAATGATTGTATTTTTTTATTATTGATATTATCCTTGATTTGAATTGATGTGTTAACGTTACAATTGAAAATATAACACAAATTTCGAACAGTGGATTATTAAATTATCAAAACAATGTTTAGGATTCTGATAGGAAAAAATCAAAGTGTAAATAGACAAAAGAACACAAGTATTACTAGAGTCCCTTATAGATAGAATAGCTTTTATGTTATTTTGGCAACCATACATCATGGCATAGAGATTTTGTTTTTATTTTTTGCCTCACATAATGCACTTAAGCCTGGTACACATATCGGATACTTGCGTTCATCTGCCGTAAATGGAAAAAATATATCTATCGTCCTTTACGACTTCTGAAGGTCGCCGATGTGTGACCAAGGCAACGAAATCCGTCAGTTCGTGGGGTCCTACAGAAGTAGTACCATAAAAAGCCAGGGATTCGTCATAATAGCTTTTGATTCATTTCGAAAACTAGAAGCATCCAACGTCATTTTTAATCTAAATAGCTTTTAGAAACAATTTTATTATCTATCTCTCTCATAGGCTAGTACAACGCTTTAATTACGTCTATGTATTCGTAAAGGAACTTAAAAAAGGTCGATTAAGGGTTCTTGTCAGCTTGCTTATACAATAATTTCGGATATAGGACGTTGTTGGATAAAGCGATGTGTTGCTTCGTATCATGTGCAATGTATTGTGTAATATAGGACAAGAGCATAAAATAGAGCTTTCGCGCGTAGCTCACATAGTGGAGTAAATACAGTCACAGAGGTATGGAGTGTTGCATGTACCACGGAGGTAGTTCACACTACACGGCACGGTCAACGATGTCTGTATTCAGAGGCGTGGAGGAAGCAACTGTGTCCCCGAGTCGTGCCGCTGGCCGACACTGCATGGCATGGCTCGCCACCTACAAATTATTCTGTGACTGGAATTTTGAATTACCTAACGCTTTCTTGCCTCTTTTTTATGGTTCGGTGTGCTTCTATATGTTAACATATATATATTCATGGTCTGGTCGTCCCTACGGTTTGTCTCATATATATACAGCATGGCTGGTTAGTCACTGAGCTCTTAGTCCAGTCATTATAGTAAGTTCACCTCGGAATTCGAGATACCCAGCTGTAAGTCTGTAAATACTTGTATATTGACACCCTAAAAGTTGTCTCAAAACCTACATATGGTAGGGTGTACGCAACTATTAAATTTCAAGGTCAAAGGTCACAAAAATCGGTTTTTTGCGCTTTATTAGTAAATATCTCATTTCCTATGGGTTTTTTGCTATTTGTATTGAGAACAATATTGTAGAATACAAAATTCTCTACAAATTTTGTGCAAACATTTTTTTTATACGGTGAACCGTTTTCGAGATAGAGGGCGGAGAGCGCGCGGTCACAGCATCACTTCAGGTCAACCGGTGCCTCCGGTCGAAAACGCGCCAATAGTTGATGAACTATCGATAAATCAATGATTATAAATATTTGTTAATTTTTATTAACTATTATATTATATTTTATCATTTTTTTCCTAACCTATCCACTTTATATTCAGTATTTATTTATTTAACAACACTTACCTGCCCATGTAATTGCAGAATTGTTAATGAAAATATAGGAATTATATTTGAATTTTAACCTAATTAATATTAATAACTTCTTAGATGATGAAAAAAAAACAAATAAATCATGAATTAATCTTTTTATTTCTTAAAATTGTCATGATAGGCTCCAGAAAATCGTTTCGCATTGCCCAACCCCATACCTGGGGTTCCAAATCATGCCCTAACCAAGTTTGAACTTGATAATATAGGTACACGTTTGAAATGTTGATGAGCAGCTGCACTTGTTGGTGGAATATTTGAAAGCTGCACAGTTTTATTAAATTTTGTAGACTTGACGTAATGCTTATAACGAAGATGATCGAGACTTTTCACAGATTTCGGAGCATTGTAGACTGCCAATAAGGTTTGAGTTCCACTCTCTAATAATCTCTGGGCCGAACAATTTTCTTCCTCAAATGCTGCATGCAGCTAGTTCATCCAAATTTTTCAGTTTCTCAAAAACTTTTAAAAATGATTTTTTTCCCTTTTTAAAAAGCGCAGAAGTTGTGTCACAGCCACCTATTGCGTGCAGAAATAAAATATGTGTTTTGGAATGGGGATAATTGGAAACGGTTATCAGTATTATTGAATAGATATAGATTTAATGCATGAAGAAAATGATAAAATATAATATAATAGTTAATAAAAATTGACAAATGTTTATAATCATTGATTTATCGATAGTTCATCAACTATATATGGCGCGTTTTCGACCGGAGGCACCTGTTGACCTGAAGTGATACTGTGACCGCGCGCTCTCCGCCCTCTATCTCGAAAACGGTTCAACGTATAAAAAAAAAATTTGTTCAAAATTTGTAGAGAATTTTGTATTCTACAATATTGTTCTAAATACAAATAGCAAAAAACCCATAGGAAATGAGATATTTACAAAAAAAGCGCAAAAAACCGATTTTTGTGACCTTTGACCTTGAAATTTAATAGTTGCGTACACCCTACCTTATGTAGGTTTTGAGACAACTTTTAGGGTGTCAATATACAAGTATTTACAGACTTACAGCTGGGTATCTCGAATTCCGAGATTCTTACCTAATTTAAGCTTAAATGACTGGACTATCTGCCCATCATTCTGTACCACTTTTATAATGGGACAAATATTGAATTCGTGAAAAAATAACAGCTGTCCCAAACATTCTGTTAAGTAACATTGATAGTTTTGTGTGGAAAAGCTGTTTTTTTTTCATGAATTCATTGTTTGTTCCATAGTAAAAGTTGTAGATACAGGATGAGCAGAATTCATGGTTTTCGAATGTTATTTACATCTAACCACTTATGCTGTATATTCGAGTATATATATATGTGTCTCGTGGAGATGAACTGGGGGGACTTGTCACCGGGGTCTTATGGCATTCGTGTCGCTCTGAATAATAATACCACAATGATTATGTTATTTCCACTGACAATTTTCCATTTAATTGGCATAAATTCTCAAACATTAATGTCTTTAAAAATACACTAGGTGTGTATCTAAATTGAATTTTGTTAGTCGGAACTATCGCACTAGTATTTATGAACTCGATTTTTTTAAAATATACTTCACTGTAATATTAATGCATATCTAGCGTTTCTGCGATACTTCAACATCACCATGTCTAGTGTGTGGGAGCATGTACAAGTTTTCACACGGTGTAGTGTACTCGAGTTGGTAAATGCTGGTGCGTGAGGTCAGGGCGTCACGGATGCGGTGCGCTGTGCGAGTGGTGCCGGTACTAACCGTGGTCCCTGGGTGGCAGATCCGCGTGGTGAACGCGTTCCGGCAGGGGCTGGACTCGCGCGGCTCGCTGGCCGACGCGGCGCTGGCCGAGGCGCTGCGCAAGCAGACGGCGCTGTCGAAGCGGTTCTCGCACTCGTCGAGCATCGACTACGCCGACGCGGCGCGCGACACGCTGGCGCCGCACGACATCGACGTGGAGCGTCTGTCGAGCCACAGCCACACTGAGACCGCCGTGTAACGCGACGCCCGCTCGCTCGCCCGCACACACACACACTAGCGTATAGGATAGTGTGCCCGCGCGCCGCAGCTCATCGATGCAATAATTTAGCGATTAATATCAGTATTATGGACGCCGCCGCCCCGACCGCGACCGTGCCCGCGCACGATACTCGAACCGTTACGCTGCCATCGCTCTAATTATATTATTATACATACATGTAATAATAATGCTAAAACGATTGTGTATAAAATCATATTTTTAAAAGTAACGAGGATGATCAAGTTTGGTATTTGATTTTGAACACGTATGGTTGAGGGTGCCGGTCGAGCCGGGCGCCCGCACTAGTCTCGCAGCCACCAGTGTACTTGAGCATAAGTTATATTGTTAACTAGTGTGTTTAATTATTCGATTGTTTTGAAAATATTTTATTATTATACGCGCGCGTCGCGATGCGCGCGTCTGTTGAACAAATAAAAAAAATATTGTCTAATTATTAATTTTAGATTTAAGCGCAAGGATGAGCGAATGGAAGTGTGTTTTTTGAAAAAAAAAATAAAGTTTTCGCATACCATCGTGTCATCTCTTACACGGAATGAAATGTTTTATATTGCTTTTGTCAAAGACATGTTGTGGGAGTGTGCGGGGGGCGGGGGCGCGGGCGCGGCTGAGCCTCATCTTTTGTATAAAGTTATTTCATTTGTAGCGCAGATCATCGTTTGTACGTACGCCGAGTGATATTATCGGCCGCAGCGCACGTCCCCGCCCACGCAAACATTATATATATACTTAACTAAATTATTGAAGTATTAGTTAAGGTGTTTGTTATAAATTTCAATAACTTTTTGTTTTTACGACCTTTTTCCCCTAAATCTAAGTATACATTTAAGTCATATCTCGAAGCGTAGACGCATAAACTGAAAAGTTTCTATACAAGAACCGTAAGCAACATTCTTGTGTAAAAACCGACGTAGTCCACTTTGAACATCTTCAAAATGTTTAAAATAGAAATAAACATTAAAATTGTATAGCTGAAGGTATTTATTTGTAATGCTAGTCTCTTATGAAAACAAAATACTAATTATTCAATTATTATAATGTACTTATTGATTATTGATAAATACTTCAAGTTTATTAAACAAGATATAGTCTACGGTGTAACGAATTGATTTCGGAATTTTTTGTCTATGAGCAATAGCGAGGCGCTCCACATAGGCGACGTAGGATCGCAACAGTGGCATTTTCAACTTATAAAGTAAGACATGTACTTAATCGACTTAGTGACGAGTTGAAACGAGAGTCGCACGAGAGCGGCCGATCGCTCGCCGGCCACTTGTTTTTAGTATAATATGAGTATAAATAATGAGAAATCAAACGATCTAGCGAATCGGCAATGTTCAATTTTGTATAGAACGTTTCATAGTAGCGGTATTTGAGAGTTGTTACGTTTTATTTGTGAGGTTCGTTGGTAGGCGCGTTCCGTTCACGACGCAGACTCGACACGACCGACGACCGACGGACGGACGACCGACGGACGAGTGGCGCGACAACTATTAAAACTATTAAACAATCTTGTAAGTAATTAAGTATTAGCTTCGAATCAATAAAGCCTTTTTAAAAAAAATTAGTTAAAAAAATGAAACTATTGAAACTTCACAATGTTTAAATAAAATAATATTAGTTATGATTTCAGTGATTAGAGAAGTCATGGTATCGTTTTGTGTATTATATAATATTGTTTCGTTGATATTCGTTACCACGAGTTCCCCAATGAAAGACATAAATAATTAGGAGTCTACGTAGCGGTGCGTGCAGCTCGCGCCACCCTTACTTAACAATAAATTTGTTTGACACGACAGTCTGCCACTAACCATTTTAGGTGATAAGTCCCATTGTTGTATTTTTCGTCTCACAATAAATGAAAATCTATTTTATTGTTTTTAACTATGTGTTTTATTTTTCTTATCCTTGTACAGACAACAACAGTCTCTAAACAACTCTGTTTATAAAACATACACAATCAGCCCATAACAGTCCCACTGCTGGGCACAGGCCTCTTCTCAGAATGAGAAGGGTTTAGGCCTTAGTCCACCACGCTGGCCTGGTGCTGGTTGGCGAACTACACACACCATCCAGAACTTTAAGCAGCCCTCTCAGGTGTGCAGGTTTCCTCACGATGTTTTCCTTCACCGATAACGCAAGTGATAATCAAATTCTAATCCACACATGAACTCGAGAAGTCAGAGGTGCGGACCGATTTGAATTCAAACCCTCCCTCGTGGAAGGCGATCGTTCGTATTTTTAGAACAACTGTAGGCTAATTCACCTAACTAAAGAAGCAGTTGCACTTTCGATCAGAACAACGTTTTTCATATTCTCTTATTAATCGATCGCTGTCAGATACGCTCGCGTGAACTTAACTGCAGCGTTACTGCAACTTGATTGGCGCGTCATGAAATTACGTGAATTAGCCTACTGCACACCAGTGGCGAAGGCTCCATACAACTCGATTCCTATCGGCTTCCCTTTCGAAATATGGCAAATACTAGTATCTATTATTTTCAATTATCATTTAAACAAATAATTGGTCCGGCTTCCCTTATAAGAAAATTCACCCTTCGCCACTGCTGCACACAATATTAAAGATAGTCTAAAAATACTGACTAAGACTGTCTCGTTGGTCTGGTGGTCGCTGAACTGAACATGAGGTCCTGGGTTCGATCCCCAGGTCGGACAGTCTTATTGGATTTTTCCGTATAGAATTCCTAGGTACAGCCCAGAGCCTGGATTTGTGCCCGGTTGATGGCAATAGGCTCGCCCCTATTATATATTGTTCATTGTTAATGACACCACCAAATGATAACCCCAGGGGTGTGGTTGCCAAAAAGGATTTGTTAAAGACACCACTAATGAATAGTGTTGTTGCTCTTCAGGGCAACAACGAGTATGTGTAAACTAACTCACATATATATTATTACTAATTGTGGCATCCCAACACTACGGTGGTGTCATTAACAAATGCTTTTTGGCAACCACACCCCTGGGGGTATCATTTGGTGGTGTCATTAACAATGAACGTTACATGTGACAAGCATAAGGTCAAATGAGAGTGTACTAACACCTCTGCGTACACCACCAACCCTTCGGGCAATATAGGCGTGATGTTATGTTCAACATAGAACGCAGGTTTTAAAATAGCCCCGTCTCTGTTATAAGACGTTAGAAAGTGATGGGTATATTTAAATCTGGGTTTACCTTAGTCTGATGAAACCATATCTCTAGGTAATCACCATAATGTTATCACCGATAGGACTGTTGTTGCCAATAAGCCGTGAAAGCCGAAAATGATAAAAAATACAAATATCTTGATTTGGCGCACGAAGTTGTCGACATGTGGGATGCTGACTCCGCGCAGTCATTATGCCAATAGTCGTTATAGCCAATGGCTTAATAACTAAGAGCCTCGACCAACATCTAATTAAGCTCTCTTTAGGCAGCTGGATCAAAGGTTTAATTCAGACAGCAGTACTTCTGGACACTGCGCGTATTGTTCCTCTCTCTGGAGCCCTGATCGCCGGTAGGTAGCTTGGACCCTGGTCCTGATGCCGATGGGCTACTATTTTTTATATTTTTTAATGTACATTATGTCCATGTTATCACAAGGAATGCTGAAAAACAGTGTAGGTATCGAAGAATTTTGTGTCAATTTAGATGTTATGTAAAAATAACAGTTTAACCGACTGATCATGAAATGAATGTCGTTGTATCAGCCTGCATACGTCTACTGCATGCACTCATACATGAGCATGTCAATGACCGGTGTAACTAACGGTCATAATTTCGATAAATCTAATCACGGGGGGTGACCCGTAGTTATTACCTAATAATAAAATATTGTGTAGAAAAATCAAGATGAAAATTACTCTATCACTGTCTCATATAGAGCAGTGTAAGTAAGCACTTACGAAAACAAACATCACAAACCCGAAGGATCACGAATGACTATGAATGTGTTCGCCGAACAGACTGTTCGGTTCTGCCCCCTGATTCAGAACGATTCGATTAGGTAGTCAACTGTCGAAAGATTCGTTAACACGTTCAGTGCCGGGTGCCCTCCAGGAGGGCACCCTGTAGTCGCATTCGCCATGCCGGGTGCCCTCGTGGAGGGCTCATTTTAATGTAGGTTTTTCTTGGAAAATGCTCCGTAATGAAATAAGCGAACACCTATTTTACGACGTCCTAGCATATTTTTACGGTTTTTAACCTAATGCCATGAACCCTTCTCGAGGGTTCACTCTTAGCGCAAACGTAATACCGTGGACCCTCCTGGAAGGTCCACACTATATACTACTACACTACACTATATACTAGCAATATAATGTATGGCGGGATGGCTTATGAGCAGTGATCGGAAAAAGGTGAGCGAATTTACCTAAACTTCAAAGAACAGAGACAAAAAGTGGAGACTTCCCTACAACATTTTTTTTGTGGAAAATTGTCCTGGGCTTCGGGACATCACTAAAGTACATTTAATACTAATGTTATTAATACAGAAAACAATTGAATTCGTTTCCTGTTTTTTTTCCAAAATTTACAAAAAAACCAGTTGACACGTTTTTTATTGTTTTCTAAAAAGAGATTTTTTATTGATTTCAAAAACGGAGATTGTGGTTTATTTTTGAAAACAATAAAAAGCGTGACTGCTGGTTTTGTGTAAATTTTAAAAATTAGAAAAAAAATGTTGTCGTCTTGAAGTCTCCACTTTTTGTTTCTCTTCTATGAAGTTTAGGTAAATTAGCTCACCTTTTTCCGATCACTGCTTATGAGCTCTATGAAAAGTGTGGTGCACTCGAATGTGTCAAGAGAATCGTACTTAGACAGAACGAGATAACAAACCAAATCGGTCGACAACTGTTTATCGAAAAGGTTCTGAATCGGAGGGCTGGTGTAGTTACATGCAAACAACGTTGTTATGTATCATGCATTTAACAATATTGTTCGAAGGTGCGTACAAAGGTTTACAAGAAAACGACCGCTGTCTGAACGAGGCTTTGCATATATAGATTGCCTAAATACATACAAGTACGAGTATACATCGCAACAAGAGTAGAGCGACGCCGACATCGCTTTTCCGCACTACGAATAAAAAAACAGAGTTATGTAGTTAGCGATGTAATTACTGTTTCTTATTAATTAAGTACATTCAGTCATAAAAAGTAATACAATATTTCAATAGAATTTTTTTTAGTTGCTAATTACTACTATACAAAAATTGCACTTATATTTTGCCAGTCTCATCATGATGTTCAATATACATCTGTAGGTACTACGTTCTGTTTTATACCTACTCACGAATCACGTTGACCCCAAAATCCTAAGTTGTTCTATGCAAGGGGATAACGAGGCCTGGGGTGTGGGTTGAAGGGCGGCGTCATTGGTAAAGGAAGTTTACTCCCTGGCAGGTGGAACGACTTACTTATGCTCCTGGCTGTCCTTCTGTTAGGATCCATTTTGATATCATCAATGATTGACGGTAGAATCGGATGGTCTGCTGTCGCCGGCGCCTTTGGGACATCATCTCCTTTGTATAACCAAAGAGGTTCATCTCCAGCTCCTCGGCGGTGTCGGAATATTATCGGTCGTCTTGAAGTGACAGGAGGGCGGTACGTAGGCAGAATGAATCGACATGTCGATTCAGCGATTAAAAACACCGTTAGAACAGACAATAATAAAATAAATTTGCCCATTTTAGAAAGTCACTCACGATAGCTGCTCTTGAAATGATACCTCTGTTACTTTGGGTCGAGTTTATATACGGTTGGTTAAGGAAACTTAGGTTCTTACCCGAGATGAACTGGTTTATGAGAAACAGGGAATAACCTGACTTAGCAGTGTTTGTTTACATATTAGTGTATTGAACTTTCCTCATATGCATCATCTGTAGATGATAAGAAGTTTATTGATGAGTTTTATAGTTATAATCGGTACACGAGATAATTATTAGGTACACGAATAGGGTTTTTTTAAGGGATGCTATTTTCTTTCCTAACGCTTAAACAGAAATTTTAATATCACTGTAATATTTATGTCTGTATCTCTTTATAATGTGTATAGGGTAGTAATTTGAGATCGGGCAGTAGGTAAGGGCAGCTACCTTAACCGCTGTAGCGACAGAAAAACGTTTTTGGGAGATAGGTCATATTTTTTTAAATATTTTGTTCTGCATTTTGTCGCCCGGGAGTGTAAAACTTCGGGAATGCATTTGGTCATTGCACCACCATTGTACATTGGGGTGCATGAAAAGAGCCTCCACGAGTGACGTACTTAAGTACGTCCGGCGCACCCTGGGCAGTCAGCCCCGCTACCAACCTTGCTGACTGGCTAATCTTTTCACCACAGCATAAGCTATTTTCGTATAGTTCCTGCTGACACGACAGAAGAATTGCACGGTTCCTGTGGGCTTTCACGCGGACGAAGTCGCGGGCAAAAGCTAGTGAATTATATTTATTACGAATGTTATATACCCAATAAATGCTAGTTTCAGTGTCTACAATCTAATTTCACATAGAGCGGCTCTCTTTAAGATATAGTACCTATAAAGTCGTGATAAAATAAAAATGACCAAATTGTATTCCCGAGGTTTACACTCCCGGGCGAGGATTTACAGATTTTGCAAAAAAATACATTTAGCGAGAAAAAGGGCAGTTTTCACAAATCAGTATCATGATGCCAATCGATCGTATTTCCCTTAAAGATATAGATTATAATACAGTGTTACTGGTAATATGACGGCAATCCGTTAAGGGAGTGTAATAGAGATCATTTGCAACCAAATGACCCTCTATGACGCCTACGCAAATGTCCACCATTTTCAAGTAATTTGGCATTTTATTTGTTTTGAAGATATCTGCGTTAAACAATTTTCAAAGTTTAAAAAAAAACAAAGTATGTATGCAATGTTTTTTAAATAATATTATCTGCTTGCTAACACTTCAATACATAACAATCTATACTTAATATTATAAAGAGGTATTTGTTTCTTTGTTTGTAGGTATGTAGGAGGTAATCTCCGAAACTTATGATCCAATTCTAAAATTACTTCGTCTGTATCCGCGATAACCGACATTCACGCGGACGAAGTCGCAGGCAAAAGCTAGTCAATCATAAAATTACAATTTATCTTTAATGAAGTACTTGTATCGGCAGATCATTCCAAAAACATGTACAACTTCTCAGCTATCCAACGAGATACAATAAGATACCGCGGATATCATAAATTGGGTGAACAAAATGCAATTACCTATTGTGAAAAAGAAATCAATCAAAGTTACAATAACGATCAGAAAATTTAACATAATTACCTACGTTACACTAAGTAATTAAAGCTTTTAAAGTTCATTTTCAAAATGTGATTCTCTGTTTCTTATCCCGAAAAAAGAAAGTACTGTTCCCGAGGAAAACAACAGTAATGATAATAGATGGCGCCACGTGTCTTTCGAATCATGATTGAATTATATTGGAATTTTAATTGTATACTAGGTTAAGGTTTCTATGGGTCTATGCGACCCGAAATAAAGTTTATTATTATTATTATGCACACGAGCATTAATTTTCTTAACTGAGATTTTACTACACTGATCGTCATATTGGTTCTTACTGAATTACTTAGCTGCATTTATTATTCTACTTCTCAATTCTTCGACTGCTAGCGCTAGTGAGACATCGTACACTAGGCTCTTCACGTGTCCCCGCAGACATAGGTAGTGATCCATCGGGGTAAGGTCTTGGCATCTTGCTGGCCAAGGAATTGGGCCTCCTCTGCCAATCCATCGATCAGAAAAGTGTCTAATCATTGGCGAACAGTGATTAATCAGTGTGTAGGACATCCATCGTGCTGGAATCTCATTCCTCTTCTTACTTCCAGAAGCACGTCTCCTAGTAATTCAAAAAAGTTTTCTCTTAAAAAAAAACTCATGGGATTCTGCGATCAAATTGTTTGGGAGAAAATGTGGACCAACTTTTTCATTTATTATACCCCATCCACACGTTTAAGGAAAAACGACATTGTGTTGTGAGCCCTTTGGTTTGTTGTGATTGTGATGTATCTTCGGGGCCCAGAAGACATGTGTGAAGTTAGCATCTCAGTTGTTAAAATAAACAAAATATCCGTTTATGAGTGAGATGCTGAGGTATAACTGAGAGTTCTGGGTCGTAAAAAAGCATTTGAACGATTACACAGTTACAGCTTACGCCTCGCCAATTGTACCTACCGCAGATATCATAAAAAAAAAAAAAACTCGAAAATGGTTGACATTTGCGTAGGAGTCATACGGGGTCATTTGGTTGCAAATGATCTCTCCTACATCCCACGGATTGAAGTCATATTACCAATAACCCTGTTTATCGCAGCAAGAGTAGAGCGACGCGACGTCGCTTTTCCGCACAATGAATAAATAAAAAAACAGATGTTATGTAGTTAGCGATGTATTTATTACTTCTTATAAATTAAGTACATTAATTCTAAGTAATACAATATTTCAATAGACATTTTTTAAGTTACAAATCCCATTGAAATAAATGGCACTTATATTTTGCTAGTCTCATCATGGTATTCAGTATACATCCGTACCATATTCTTTTTACACTCACGAATCACGTCGGAACACAAAATCCTGCCTAATAGGTTATTCTATGCAACAAGGATGGCATAACGAGGCCTGGGGTGTGGGTTGAAGGGCGGCGTCATTGGTAAAGGAAGTTTACTCCCTGGCACGTGGAACCTGCTTATGCTCCTGGCAGTTCTTCTGTTAGGATCCAGTTTGATATCATCAATGATTGACGGTAGAATCGGATGGTCTGCTGTCGACGGCGCCTTTGGGACATCATCTCCTTTGTATAACCAAAGAGGTTCGTCTCCAGCTCCTCGGCGGTGTCTGAATATTATCGGTCGTCTTGAAGTGACAGGAGGGCGGTACGTAGGCAGAATGAATCGACATGTCGATTCAGCGATTAAAAACACCGTTAGAACAGACAATAATAAAATAAATTTACCCATTTTAGAAAGTCACTCACGATAGCTGCCTTTGAAATGATACCTCTGTTACTTTGGGTCGAGTATATATACGGTTGGTTAAGGAAACTTAGGTTCTTAGCCGAGATGAACTGGTTTATGAGAAACAGGGAATAACCTGACCAAGCTGTGTTTGTTTACATATTAGTTTAGTGAACTTTCCTCATGCGTCATCTTAGTTGATAAGAAGTTTATTGATGAATTTTATAGTGTTTTAATCAATGCACGAGATAATTTTTAGGTGTGAGAATAGGGGATTTTTTTAAGGAAATTAATGTTCTTTCATAACACATTTATATTACTTGAAAATAAAGATTTTAAAATCACTGGAATATTATCTCTTTATTTACAGGGTGGTAATTTGAGATGGGGCAGTTAGGAAAATGACCATATTTTTTTTTAAAACATTTTGTTCGTCGTTTACATATTTTGAAAAAAAAATACAATCTGCGATAAAAACAAAACTTTTTCATGATGCCAATCGATTCTATTTCCCATAAGGACATAGATTATAATTTAATATAATATATTCCTTATCGGGTAACTCACTACCTGTGCGTGTGTTAATTAAGCTTTAGTGTCTGATTAGTTGTCAGAAGTTCGGGCTACTTGAACTGTCTTGAACCAAGTAACAAAAAAGACTACTTATATGCAAATAGCAATCACTTTTTGCAGCATTTTACACTCGGGCTAGCTTCTTAACAGATTGAAAACCGGTATCTTAGACACAATAGATATAAAATTGATGCCGCTTCTGATTCGCGGCGCTAGGACATTAGTACCTAACTGCCTCCCCTTGAAATGGGGATTAGCCTTGCACATTAAGGCACCTGTGCATTCCTCTGCAATCTCTTAGCTCCTCCTCATCGCATGTGCTCCCGCGCCTCCGCAAGTTTACCGTACCAACAGGGATCAGTGACCCGACGACAAAAATTCATACACCAGCAGGTATATTATACAGTAAAAAATCGTGTTTTTTTTTGTAATATAAATTAAACAGTGCTTAATTTGTCATAATTTTTTGTTCATAGCCAGTGAACACTGCATTCTTGCCCAAAGGACTACCAGTAACTGCAGAATCAATCCTCTACCTTTATGACGTTACGGCCCATTGACGGGTTTGGGTTGACTAGTGCAATGGTTATGTTATCAATTGCTGATTGTTGGAGTCTGCACGGATAGTAAAAGGGTGCAACATATGTTGCCGTTTGGGGATGCTGGAAATTGTACGTTTCTCCTGTGATATCATTATAATTATTATACTAAAACACCTTTACCAAGCAGTGGGAAAATAAAAACAAAACAGGTTAATAAAAAGGAACCATCTCAAATTACAGAGACGGTATGTTTCAAGTAATTCAATTTTAATTGGATCACCTTTTACTTTGATAATGTTTTAATGGGTACATATTTGAACGTCGAAAAATAAAATACCTACGGGTAAAATGTCAACGTTCAAAACACCGAAAATTTTAATATCGATTGTATCATAATAAATAAATATCGATATTTAGGACTATTCGACACTCTGTACTTCGATATTTAGGATATTCGATACTCTGTACTTTCGATATTTAGGTATTTCGATGTCACTTTTGTAGTTAGATTTTAGATATACTGGACGTAGGTTATCTAACCATTCGACATTATAAACTTATGTTATTTTAATTTTCGGTTAATTATGGTCATTCGATATTTCGATGTTTTGAACATTGACATTTTACCCATTGTATTTTAGTTACCCAGAACATTGTATTTTAATTTTCGACGTTCAAATATATACCCGTTTTAATCCATTTTCTGAGTTAGTAACTGGTGTGATGTCAATTTATAGGAAGTGCCTATATCCAGCAGTGATCTACGGTACAATTATTAGTATAAGTACCTATCTATTAAACTCGGTACTACACCAACTACACGAACAGACTATTTTACAAACTTTGACCTCATTTTAATGTGTTCTCCAGGACCCTAGAAAAAAAATAAAGAGAAAAGCAGGATTGTTTAAGACATTAATTGTGACATGTCTGGGTTTTATTTGCGCATTCTCCTTTGTTTGACACGACAGTCTGCCACTAAACATTTTTGATGATAAGTCCCATTGTTGTATTTTTCGTCTTGCAAATTTAAATAAAAATCTATTTTATTGGTTTTAACTATGTGTTTTATGTTTCTTACCATTGTACCTACATCATCATATTATTATCAGCCCGCATACGTGTACTGCATGCACTCATATACCTAGGTATAGGTAGGTGCCAATGACCGCTGTAATGAACGGTCATAGGGTCATAATTACCATAAATCTATTCGGTTGTTCGGAAAGTAATTTAGTTTTGTCCTAACAAAGGACTTAATTGTATTTTTTCTCCGCAGACCACAGACTTTCTATCGGCCGATAGTTTGGTCGGGTTGAGCTGCTAACGCGCACACTAGGCCAACTATCTTCTTCTTCTTATCTTCAATAGTTGTAACTGGTCTAAGACCGTTTTAATTAAAGTAAAATAAATAAACTAAACAGTCGGGTGAGTGCGCATACCAGATACTAGTTCAGTTTGAAGGCAATCGTGTAGCCCATCAAACTATTTTATCGGCAGATACCGAATCATTAAAGTGTGCGCACTTGCATACATCTTCATACTGATTAAAAAACCAAGCAAACTATCGGTCGAAAGAAAGTCTGTGGTCTGCGGGGGCTCTTGTGCCGCATAATCGTTTTAGCGAGGCTTGCTTGTGAAAAAGTTCGTTTGATTCTACGCAGTAGTTTTCGGTTGGTACCCTTTCAATATGGAAAGTGAAAAGCAGCATTTTCAGCATATTTTCCTTTTTACTATCGAAAAGAAAAGAAAGAAAAAAATTACGATGTGTATGGTGAAGACTTATTGACAGAATACCAGTGCCAAAACTGGTTTACAAAGTTTCGGCAATTTTGATGTTGAAGATGCACTACATTCTGGAAGGCCAGTTGAAGCTGAAGAAGACATAATAAAGGCATAAATTGATGCAAACCGGCGAATAACAACTTGTGATATCGCTGAGAGATTAAATTTTAAGAATTTGACCACCGTTCATGATCATTTGAAACGCCTAGGTTTAATCTCATAGCTCGAAAAAACGAAATTACTTTTCGAACAACCTTCCTTTCTTCAAACCCCATGATCTATTAATGGTAAAGATTATCCCCGCACGGGATTCAGATTGATTAAAAATTTAAAAAAAAAACTTTTTTTATTCCACATATAATTTTTATGTGATAAAAAATTTCCATGCCATGCATAAATGAATGATGGCATGGCGACGCAGCTGACGGACACGACTAGCGCGATATCGCTCCACGCAGTCAGTCAACTTGGGACGCTAAAATTACTCAGATAAAGAATAACATGGTTCATATTTTGAAAACTTTTTTTTGTTGATTCTGATAATAACCTAATGCTGGGTCAATCAGTGTCACCAGTAGATCATGCGACGCGGTTTGAAGGAATTACCCGAATTCGTTTACACCTTGTTTAATCATCCCCCTTGTTAATTGCAGTTTATTGTTCAGACAGGATCCTGCTGTGACCATCTTCTTGATATTTATTTACTTTAATTAAAACGGTCTTAGACCAATTACAATAATTAAAGATAGTAATAAAAAATGATACATACATACAAGGACAAGAAAAAAAAAAAAAATCTAATATACTCTTTCTTAAGACGTAGATATAATTTCTTGGACATTCTATAAAAAAATATTATGTAGACACCATGATGTTTTTTTCTATAATAGCCTCGTATAACGAGAAAAAGCCATCTAAACGGGTACTTCCATTGTTTAGGTTTCTTAAATATATTTCAAACATATTAAGTATCGCAGCAAGACTATAGCGACGCGAAGTCACTTTTCCGCACTATCTATCCTCTATCTTTACTTATAATAAATCTGTAGACATTAGGGTTTTCGCCCCGGGTACCCGGAACCGGGAATTCCCGGGAATTTGGGGATTTTAGGACCCGGGAATTATTAGGCGGGAATCCCGGGTACCCGGGAATTATTTGAAATGAAGAAATGATGATGAAAAATGAAGGGTCTGCACGCTTCCTAGGATTTTAGAGCATTTTCTGTCTCTCTCGCATGAAACAGACATTGTACTGCATGGTGTGAACTTAGAATGGGGTAAATGTATCGTGATGTCAGCACACAGTACTGTTGTCTCTGTTTAGTAAACAAATTCGATTGTTTTTTTTTGTAAATGTTTCATGTGTAGAAACTATTCACAATGCTTATCTTTTGAATAATTTCGAGATTTATAAATAATGAAAATATACAGGGTGTAAACGAATTCTTGTGATTCCTTTAAACAGCGTGATCTACTGGTCACAGATTAACCCTAAATGGTTATGGTTTTTATTTAAAAAAAAAAAGTTTTGTTTTCGAGCCTTTTTTGCGCCCCGTGTTAACCGACTGCAAAGAACGATTTATTGCTAGTCGTGCTAGCCAGCTGTGTCACCGTCCTTTCATTCATTGATGAGTGGCGTCGAAATGTTCCAACGAATAAATTGTTTATTTAGCAATTTTAATTTTTTATTTGTACCCTTATTAGTTGGTTATTGGTTATGTTTCGATCACGTATCGCTACCGCAAGAAAAAAAAAATTAATCAAGCTAAATCCCGTGCTCGGTCATTCTACACCAGTGATCATGTGGTTTTAAGGTATTACACGAATTTGGTAACAGCCTTTATAGTCATTCACCCTATTGTTATTCCGTAATATTTTGCCATATTACATGAAGAGAAGACTTTTTTTCATTAAAGAAAGTCGCGACGTCGCACAATAAATGACTGAACTGTTTCTAGTTAATTTTTTTAAATAAGTGCAAGATTTTTTATTTTAATAGGAAAAGTCGATTGGTACGTTAGACAATTTATGAATTTATCATGTTTAAATTACTTACACAAGTTTAATGTTGAAATATACGAGAAAAACTATATTTATACAAAAAACATGAAAATTCCCGGGTACCCGGGAATTCCCGGGAATTGTGAGAAAAAATTCCCGATTCCCGGGAACTCAAATAGGCCGGGAACGCGAAAACCCTAGTAGACATGGCATGTCCGTAAATTGGAAATATTGAAAAAAAGGGTCCCGGTTAAAGGATAACAAACAGAATCCATTTCGACCATTTTTGGAATATTTGTCTATTTATCTGTTTGTATGTGCACGCATTACGTAAAGACCTGAATCGATGCGGTTGGCTTTTATAGACAAATTTTATACCATACCTACTTGTGCCCGAAAAATGGCACCTATTGCCATTATACAAGCGGCGAAACGTAGGTGTACTGACTTCTGTAATAGAAGAACCCCTCTGCTTACCCCTTCGGCGATTAGGCGTGAGCGTATAATATGTAATTCGAGACCTCGAATTAAAACATTATATAGAGCCAGTACTGCGTGAAATGTATCGATTTCGTTCGCCTATTCATTGTAACTAGAAGGCGTTGTAGCCATTTTTGAATAGCGTGGTTTCATTCCATTTTATATTGTTTAGTTATTACACACACAATACTGGTTTCAAACTTCCTCGCAGACAGTAAGTATTGTGGGCACAGCTAGTGAATAAATAAAACAGATCATAAAGTCAGCGATGTATTTTAATTTTTTGATAAAATAATATTAGTTTACAAAAAGTAATACTCGCAGTTTAGATACATAAATATTAACACAATAAAATTAATAGCACTTTGGTATGAATTGCAGCCAGGTCGACAACTGCTTTTCGAAAAGGTTCTGAATCGAGAGGCTGGTCCGATACCTACTGTTAAATATTTTACGGTTTTATACTCTCGGCTAATATGTTGTTCTATACAACATAAATGGGATAACGACCAGGCCTTTCATCCCAAGGGTACCTGGGGCGCGGGTTGAAAGGTGGCAGGGTTGGCAGCGGGAAGTCACTTCCTGGAAGGTGGAGCGACCTTGCGTTACGACGGTTGTATCCTGGGTGAGTAGCTCCAGTGTCCCTGCTCGAAGATTGACGGCTTCCACTTCCTCGAGACACACTAGGAGTGCTTAAGCTCCTGGCAGTTCTTCTGTTGGGATCCAGTTTGATGTCATCGATGATTGATGGTAGAATCGGATGGTCTGCTGTTGACGGCGCCCGTGGGACATCATCTCCTTTGTATAACCAAAGAGGTTCGTCTCCAGCTCCTCTGCGGGCCCGTAATATTATTGGTTGTCTCTGATTGACAGGAGGACGGTATGTAGGCAGAATGAATCGCTGACATGTCGATTCAGCGATTATAAACACCGATAGAACCGACAACAATAAAATAAGTTTGCACATTTTAGAAATTCACTCAAGATAGCTTTTCTTGAAATGATACCTCTGTTACTTTGAGTCGAGTATTTATACAGTTTCTTAAGGAAACTTAGGTTCTTACCACAGATGAACTGTTTTATGAGAAACAGGGAATAACCTAACTAGCCATTGTTTGTTTACAAATATAATTGATCTTTCCTCATAAGTGTCACCTATATATAAGAAGTCCATTGATGCACGTTTATAAATTATTTGTGCGAATTATCAGGGGGCCTATTCTACTAACAGAAACTTTTATCAATTGCAATTGAATCGTTCATTCAGAGGGTTTTCGTTTACGAGAACTGTCAAAATGTTTGGTTTTGTTTTTGCTGTCAAACTATTTGATAGATTTTGTAAACGAAAACTGTCTGAATCAACGATTCAATTGCAATTGATAAAAGTTTCTGTTAGTAGAATTGGCCCCCTGTACGCGAGATAATTAGATATTGAAAAGGGGAATTTTGTGGAGGAATGTAATCTTCTTTGATAATAATATAATAGGTTATAGGTGTTATTAAATCGCTGGCATATTTAAGTATGGTTTCTTTATACTTTTACATACACACATGCATTTTGTTGCCATAAGAGAGGCATGCTCTTATTCAAAGAGAATTTATACCTAACCTAACCTACCTAGCTACCTAACCGGCTTCACCTTCACACACTCACTCTATCGCAAAAATTAAGAGCTACTCGTGTATGTTTATTCTACAGGCGCACATACAATGGTTTTAGAGATACACGATTCTGCAAAACATTACCCCAGCAGGAGATGCAATATCTCGAAAACCTGAAGACGCACAAATTATATTTTCGGCGCACATTTTTGCACGAATATAAGCTCTCTGCCCATGCACAATATTTCTCTCTCCGATCATTCGTTTAGAATTTTCTTGCTGGAACAACGTTACCCTAGCAAGAATCGTTTTTCCCGTTTTTTTCCACAACGACAAAGCGCACAATTTTTTTATTTGGCGCACATTTACTGCAGATTACGCTCTAATTATACGTTCCACTCATATCACTCTAGGAGCCACTTTCCAGCTGGGGTAACGTACACGAGTTTACGTGCTGCTAATAATATGACAAATGTAGATTGTAGGTATACAAATCGTTCCAATCTAAGCCTAATACCGCACTACGGTTACCGGCTAGGGCGGTTAGCCAACGCTGTTGAATTTTCTTTGCCATTTAGTGCGTTGAAAGTAGGTGATACATCAACGAGCCTGCGAGCCAAAGGTATAACCCGCCAAGAATCACCTAAAATAATGAATGAAAGGAATGGCTCGCTTGCTCTGTGTGCATGCTTGAAATCCTAAAGGACTTGTCACACTGGATGCGTTCTGCGTACTACGGTCCGGTCAAATCGAACGTAGCCCGCATCCTATGTGAACATCATTTGCATTTTATATATTTTATGTAATTACGATCTGACTGTCCGAGCAGAAGCAAAGAACGTATGGAACGCACCGGTCATGCGGTCGGGGTCGGAAGGACGCGGAAGGGCTGCCCGGTTGCGGGCAGGCGGGCAGCAGGCGGCAGGCGACGGGCGGCGATGCGGGCAATTCAACTAGGGGCGATCGATGCTGCAAAAAGATCGATGATGACATCGATAGCTGAACATCGATACTCGATGTTTATCGAACACAAAACATCTATACAAACACCACTACACGCAACAAAATTTAAAATGGCGACTGTTTGCCCTACCCGTCAAATCGCTGTCCGGTTACCGTACCCGAATCGGTGACCGGTTGCCGTGCCCGGATCGGTGACCGCTTACCGTGCCCGGATCGCTGGCCGGTTGACCGGCCCGGATCGCTGACCGGTTGCCCTGACCATGAAGTTCACATAGGGTGTGGGCAGCGTTCGAGTTGACCGAACCGCAGGACGCAGAACGCATCCAGTGTGACAAGTCAAACCGGCGACCCGACAGTTTAGTGCACTAATGGTTCAGCAACGCGAGCCAGCGAGCCTACGGGACCAACGAAATAGACCATTGGCTCGCCTGCTATCCAATGGATCACCCACTTTAAAACCGCCAAGGGCGTTCGCTTGTACTGATTTCTTTGAATCACAAAATCATGCAGGTAAAAACCGCCAACAATTACTCACGTAAATAAAACCACATGTTAGTCAGTAGAATGTTTAATATTTACAGTGTCTTTTTAATAAAATAAACTTATAATAACGTAATAATAATTATCACTTTTGATACTAATTAATTAGTAGTAGTTTATGGGAAACTTAGGAGTCCGGGGGGCGGCTCTGGCGGCAGGAAGTTTGGTAACGACACACTGGGATCTGTGGACAAAGAAATTACAATTTTATAAGTATTCACGTAATGCCCGAAGCCTGAAGATGCCATTGAGTAACGCAAGGTCGTCACTCGTCACTGAAAATCAGAGTTGTTGGTGTTGCATGTTTGAAAAATTGGTCCTAATGCTGCCACAACATATCATTATGCTGAGTGATGATCCATTCACATGCGAATGCGACGCATTTCTATATTTTTAGTCTGCTAGTTTTTTTTTTTTTTGGTAACTTTTACACCCTTTGGCATTATAGAATGTACTTACTACCAGGCCTCCACCACTCGGCCGTACCTACAGCGATAAGTGCCTACAATTTCGCGTGGAGTCGCCTCCACTCCGCCAGTGGGCTGTCAACGCCAGCGTGCGCGCGTGCGTATTATTTTTAATAAGTTTAAATAGTGAACAACAAGAATGGCTGGTCTAAAACATTGCTCATTTTGACGGATGTGTGTCGAAACACGAAGACGACAGAGTGTCATTTTTTCATTACCATTTCATTTCATTCATTTAAAAACGATGATAAAACTTCGTTTTCGTGTGCATTATGTCAGCAACTAAACTCCATCTACAAGTTAATTAGGTAACAAGTAGGTACAGTCTTATAGAACCGTAGTTTTAACGTTTAATGTTTGATTACATTGATTTACATAATTACGAGCGCAACTTGAAAATGTGATTTTTTATTTGTTGAGATATCTTAACGATTTTGGTGTCAAATCAAAGATCGAGGTCTAAAACCATTATATGCGTTTGAATCATGTAAATCGGTCCACGCGTTTAGGAGATAATTAAGAATTAGTATGGTGAAAATGTAAACAACCACAATTTTTTATGTTTTTGTTCTACGAACTTTTTAATTATTGCAAAATGTGAAAATATTATTAATGTAAGTTAATGAGGAATGTTAAACAAAGAGGTATCTAGGTAGCCTAAAGATTAAAGGTTTGTTTTCATTTGTAAATTACAAATGACGGACTTTAATATTCATTGTTATCTACCTAATTGACCGTGTAATCATAGGCATCAAACATAAAGATAGATTCTGTGGTCAAGTAGGTAGATAGACGTATAGTAGCAGCGGCAAGCCGACAACCTTAGCGCCACAGCTAGCGCGTCACTCCGCGCCAGACAGCGACAGAGTTACGCGTTAGAAGAGAACGGCAACGTTTAGGTGAATATAGCGTTAGGCACTGAGCGCTTATGCGAGCTGAATTGCACTTTGTTGCTTAGTAGCAAGAGTCGCTATTTCTATTAATTGTTGCGCGAAGTGGTGCTTCTGTACTATTTATTCTGTGGTACTACGTCGATTTGCATGCTGGTTTATTTTTATTCATTCTTTCTAATGGGCCCACACACGGCAACTTTTTCTTTGTACAAGTTTAGGCTTGCATACTACGTGCGTGGGAAGAATTTGTGGAAACATCTAGCACTATGGTGTCACGCAGGTATTTACAATACTTCGTGTGCTCGCCGACGAAGCGTAACATTGCGCAAAACGTACCGTGTGTGTTTTTCTGCAGTGAACGTGTTAAAGAGTTTAACAAGAAGCACGACCGACCGGGAACGAATGGCCTGACATCCCTAGAACATCTTTTATATACATAAGTATTGGCACTGTACCTTTTTAAATTCATTACTTGTAAAAAGAAAGATACACAAATAAAATCCATAAGTAAAAGTTATATTACCCATTTTCTGAGGCATCGGGAACGGCGGTGTAGGCATCATGGATTTCACTCCTTGTTGCTGCAACATCTGCGGAGGTTGCTGAATCATCTGAGGTGGTTGTGGCATCATCTGAGGTGGTTGTTGCATCATCTGAGGTGGTTGTTGCATCATCTGAGGTGGTTGTTGCATCATCTGAGAAGATTGCTGCATCATCTGCGGTGGTTGCGGCAACATGTTCGGGGGTTGTGGTTGCATCATGTTCGGAGGTTGAGGCTGCATCATATTAGGGGGCTGTTGCATCATTTGGGGTGGTTGCTGCATCATATTCGGGGGTTGCAACATGTTTGGTTGCTGCTGCATCATGTTCGGTTGCCCCATCATGTGCGGGGGCCCCTGCATGAGCATGTGCTGCGCCTGCATCATGGCGTGCTGTATGTTGCGGGGCGGGGAGCCGGGCGGCGGAGGGGGGGGAGGCAGCGCGTCCCACAGCGGCACGTGGTCGGCGTGCGACGCCGGGCACGGCCACGCGCACCCGTGACGACGAGCCTTCTTCTTCTGAAAATGTAATGACGAGTTGGAGTTATCCGAATTTACAGCAAAAGTTCTATCATGACCAAATTTGTAAATAAAAAAATCTAGTAGTACCTACATAACGGAATTGACTTAACAAATCATTGTCAAATTATCGTAGTCATATTCAGGCAATGTTTTAAAAAACCAATAGAATTTCGTTAATCCGTCTCCACTCGGCTTAGGGGCCGTCCATTAATCACGTGAGGCTCGAAAGGGGGGGAGGGGGTTTGGCAAAAATCACGATATATGACAAGGGGGGAGGGAGGTGTAGTAAGATATCACGTGTATTTATTTTTTCGTCAAACGCGCGATTTCTAAACTGAAAAGCCATTATGCCAGTCAAAAACAACCTGCAACCTTTCCATCTAGACATCTTTATCATGGTCCTTAATTTCAGAATAAAATTAGATTATACTTTATGACTGTATTTAAAGATAATATTAAAAAAAATAAGATTCTTTGTAGGTACTAAAAATACACGTGATTTTGGGTGGGGGAGGGGGGGTAGTCTTAAACATCACCACGTATCACCAAGGGGGAGGAGGGGTTAAAAAATAAAATCACGTGATTAATGAACGGCCCCTTAAGTGGATACCACTAAGCGGAGATGTATCATATTTGTATGGCACGATGGAAGCGAAGATGTGAGCTGTTCCTCGCTGAGATTGAGCTGGGCGGCGCACAGTGGGCCTAAACTGAAAATTAGTGGACATAGGCAACAAAGTTCCAATATCGATGCGATTTTTTTTTATATGACGTATTATGATATTCCTGACAACTTTTGTTCTTGGAACTTTCTTCTAAAGTTGATAGTTTGTCTTGAAAAAAATGAATTAGATTTTTTTGTATGGAGTGAATCACGTTTAATTTTTTTTCTTCAATTGTACTAATATGTTGGGTGTGTGGCGTGAGTATATGATAGCTAGGGTCATTCTCTACCCACGAAAAAAAAAAACAGCGCCGGCCATCTGCGGTAGCGCGAGTAATCATTCGGTAAAAAAAAAAAAACAAGAATTTTTTTGCCATTTAAAATAAATTCAAAGTATATTTTTTGTCTCATTTGGCTGTTTTGACCTTCTTTTTAGTTAAATATATAGTTTTAATAGTGCATAGGTACTTATAGTAGTACTAGTAATTCTGGTAAAGATTTAGTTATTATTGCATGTTATCGGTAGCACCTGCATTGTGATTTTGTGATTGATGACTCATTTGTTTGTGCGCTCGGCTAAGCACATTACAAACGCATTCATATCTAGTAAAATCCTCTCCACAGTGTGGTCCAATAGCGCTTGCAATTTAATGTGAGCTCCTTTTTCGGTAATCTCCATACTCTCTTGTGGTAGGTAACATCTATGATTGATATTTACAAGCTTTGGATAAGATGGAAAGGCAGCACAGTTTTCTTCTTTCAGAAATTGTCGAAAAGCTAAGTACTTCCATTTCGAGAGCGCAACTGATGTATAAAGAGCTAAACACTTATCTTCAGAGACAGTACTTAAGCACTGCTTTTTGAATAGTCGCTCGTCTACTTCGGATAGCGCATCTGGATTACTGGAAAGGTATTTGACCACTTTTGCCAGATTTGTTTTGCCGTTGTCTTTTAATTTTGTTATGTACCAGTGCTGCAACTCTTCCTCGGAATTTTCTTCTACTATGGAAGTAGAACGTCTTTTTTTTTTGCTTATTACTTAACTCTTCGAACGGTTTTCTGTGCTCCTTTTCTGTAGATGTTCCCGCTTCCGCAGTACATACTGCAAGAGTAGGAACATGGGAATCTATATCCACAGGCTCAGATAAGGCTGCGTTTGAAAAGCCCATCTCACTTCTCAGGTCAACACTGTCACAAACATGCCAGTTGATGTTTTTTTCCAACCACTTGCGATTACTTACTTACACGATTCATAAAAAAAAATTGATTTCTACTTGAGTCTATCCACTTTTTATTTGGATTTACACAAAAAAGTCAACAGAACTCCTTGATTCGGTTCTTGTCTTCTTCAGAAACTTCGGTAGTCAAGACAGAAATGATACTTTCATATAGAAACATATGATTTTTCAGATCACCGCCACTTCTTAATTTCACAAAAAGATCTAGTTTGGTACAAAATCCAGACAAAGTTCTGATGTAAATATAAAAATAAAAGTATTTCACTGTTTTCACAAATAAGCGACAAGAGCGAAACTAGATGGACTTATTTTTTTTTTCTATTGGCCTTCTGTAGGTCGTCCTAGGGGACCATTTCTACGAAACCGGGCAGTTATTGGCGAGACCTGAAGGGTCTCTAGCCAATGGGGGGGAAGGAGTAAAATACTTAACCTAAGCTAAGCTACTTAACTACTTGTACTACACTAACATCATGACTACGTGCAACAACAGCACTAAGGGTGACCCCTAGTGGGACTCGGACCTCGGCTTAGGGCATTGCTGGTGGGGACTTAGGGGGGGGGGGACAGCTTGATGAGGGCTGAATTATCGGTGTGATAGATGGACTTAATGAATGTCTTTATATTTATAGACAGTGTTAATTACTAAAGTAGTGGACATAACAGTGAGTGAAAATTATTCAGCCAATCGGGAGACGAGCATTTTTCGATGACTCATTAGAGTTATGCGCTTAGCCGAGCGCACAAACAAATGAGTCATCAATCACAAAATCACAATGCAGGTGCTACCGATAACATGCAATAATAACTAAATCTTTACCAGAATTACTAGTACTACTATAAGTACCTATGCACTATTAAAACTATATATTTAACTAAAAAGAAGGTCAAAACAGCCAAATGAGACAAAAAATATACTTTGAATTTATTTTAAATGGCAAAAAAATTCTTATTAAAAAATTTTTTTTACCGAATGATTACTCGCGCTGCCGCAGATGGCCGGCGCTGTTTTTTTTTTTCGTGGATAGAGAATGACCCTAGCTATCATATACTCACGCCACACACCCAACATATTGGTACAATTGAAGAAATAAAATTAAACGTGATTCACTCCATACAAAAAAATCTAATTAATTTTTTTCAAGACAAACTATCAACTTTAGAAGAAATTTCCAAGAACAAAAGTTGTCAGGAATATCATAATACGTAATATAAAAAAAAATCGCATCGATATTGGAACTTTGTTGCCTATGTCCACTAATTTTCAGTATGGGCCCACTGTGCGGCGGTGCAAGGCAGAGATGTGAGCTTTGCCTCGCAAGCCGACGACAGTGCGTAGCGGAGACGAAATGTATGCGGCGAGTAGTGAGCGGTCTCGTGTCAGACCGCACTAAACTGTGCGTTCACATCCAACGCTCACTGCACGCAGCTCAGTTCCGCTCTAGAACTAAACCTATCAAAGGTACCTTTTTAACAGGTGGTTCTTCAACATCCGAGTCCTGTCCAGGTTTGTATCCGTCAGCGAAGCTCACGCGCTTCCCACCACGGTTCTCAGGCGGAGCTTTACTGCAAATACAAAAATCTTTAAACCTAAACAAAGTTCAAATAGATGGTTGCCTATCAAATTCGTACTAAGACCAGTGTTAACCAACATTAACTCATTGGACAAACAACCATTTCCAAAAAAAAAAAACTAGTAAATTTTTCGAGGAAATGATTGTTTTACCAGAGAATTAATGCTAGTGAACACCAGCCTGAAATGGTTGTCCTAAGAAAATAACCAAGAAAATGTTATGTATGTTCATCCCTACTAATATTTATCAATACTTACACTACTAATATTCCTTTCTCTGGACCATCCTTATCACCGTCCGTCTCATCCGTATCTTTAGCGACTTCTCCGAGAACTGTAAACATAAGCATATAAAAGAACAGATTTACAGGGTGGTAATTTGAGATGGGGCATGAAGGACAACTACTTTAACCATTACAGTTACAGAAAAACGTTCTTAGAAGACCACCCCTAACTTTTGGAATAATATCTATTAGCATTCAAAGATTTTGGAAGACGGCTTAACATGGCGTTAAACTGACAAAAATGAATCACTTGCTGAACAAGAAAAGAAAGAAAATAAAGTGAACTAACTAACACTTCTCTTCTTAGCATATCTTTTCTCGTTCTATTAATTTATTTATTTCAACTTTATGTACATTAGTAGTACACAAGGCGGACTTAATGGCATAAGGCATGCTCTACCAGTCAACCTTTGGGTCAAAAACTAAGCAATTCGAAAGTGGTACAAAAAAAGAATTTTAAAACAAACATTGGAAAGTTAAATAAAAATTATTGAGTAGTATAATACTAACACAATATATACTTTACGTACATATACAAGGTGTAACATAAATAACGCACAACCTCTTAAGGGGGTCACTGTACTAGTCATTATGAACAACTTTTACTATGGGACCAAACATGAAATCGCGAAGAAAAATCAGCTGTTCCCTACATTTTGACGAGTTATGCGAACATAAATGTAGGGAACAACAGTTTTTTTTTTGCGATTTCAGATTTGGTCCCGTAGTAAAAGTTGTTCATAATGATGAGTACAGTGACCCCTTAAGAGGTTGTGCGTTATTTATGTTACACCTTGTTTATACTAATAGGTTGGGGAAAAAGTTTTTTCGCATTTTTTAAGAAAATTCAAAAAAATTTTTGCTAGAGTTTATTTACATTTAACTAAAGTATGTAGGTACCATTTTGTTCGATAACTTTTTGCCATCTTGTAGGTAGGGACATGATCCCATTGCTATGGAAATTTTGGGACTTCTGATCAAAATACCGCGACAAGTGGTTTTGGCAGTCCTCTCGTGATGTTAACCTGACACTGCCTAAAGCATTCTGAAGAGACCGAAACAGGTGGAAATCTGAAGGTGCAAGGTCAGGACTATACGACGGATGCATTAACACCTCCCAGCCAAACTCTCTTAATTTTTGCTGAGTGGCTAAAGATGTGTGAGGTCTAGCGTTATCATGATGAAAAACCACACCCCTTCTGTTGATTAATTCCGGTCGCTTTCTCTCAACTTCTTGCTTTAATCTCATCAGTTGTTCGCAGTAGAGTTCAGAATCGATGGTCCTGCCTGGTGGTAACAGCTCATAATGAATAATGCCCTTCCAATCCCACCACACACACAGCATCACCTTATTGCGTGTTAACCCGGGTTTCGCCACAGTCTGTGAAGCCTGACCGGCCTTTGACCACGACCTTTTTCGTACGTTCTTGTCGTACGTGATCCACTTTTCATCACCAGTTATCAGCTTCTTCAAAAATGTTTCGGTTTCATTACGTCGTAATAAAGAATCACAAATGAGTACACGGTTCATTAGGTTTCTTTCAGTGAGCTCGTGAGGTACCCAAATATCGAGCTTTTTTGTGTACCCAGTTTTTTTCAAATGAGCCAAAACTGTTTTGTGGTCAATTCCCAGTTCTTCAGCTACGTCGTAACTACTGATATGCCGATCTTGTTCCACTTTTTCAAAAATGGCATCCATTTTATCCGTAATAGGGCGACCAGAGCGACGTGCATCTTTGACATCAAAATTTCCGGATTGAAAACGCTTAAACCAAATTTGTGCTACTCTCACAGACACTGCACTAGGTCCATAAACATCGCAAATCTTTTTCGCGGCTTGCGTTGCATTTTTACCTTTTTTGTAGTAAAATTTTAAAATGTATCATTTCTTCCACGGACTAGAAAAGAAAGAAGGACTCCGCGCCACGCATATCGAAAGTGAAGCACCGTACCGATCTATGTGTGCGTGATTTGAGGGATACCAGATAAATGAAAATGTCCCCATTTTTTTAATTTTCACAGTTAATTAATTTGTTTAAATGAAGCGATATAAGAAGTCCACTTAAATTATTTAATTTAAATTACAAACATACTTAGTAAAAAACTTAAAATTAAGTATTTATTTTGTATGAGTGACAAGAAAAACGTTTTCGACGGAATCCAATGTTCTTCATTTCTGTAGTTTCTTATTATTTGAATCCAATCATTATTCCACGGTTGATTTGCTGTAGGAAATCTATAAAAATAAAGAACACCATAAAATGGATTACCTACCCAATCTCTCGGGAAAATTACCCATTTATTTTCCGACAACACATATACGTCTTTTGAGGTTTTGTGTTCCAATAGTAATAATTTTAAAATGTCAAAAATATAATAAATCAACAAATTAAATGAGTGTCTTATTTGTGAATGTTATTC
The DNA here is from genome assembly GCA_905220435.1 of Amphipyra tragopoginis. Classification (NCBI taxonomy): domain Eukaryota; kingdom Metazoa; phylum Arthropoda; class Insecta; order Lepidoptera; family Noctuidae; genus Amphipyra; species Amphipyra tragopoginis. The sequence goes on from HG992017.1 coordinate 6,992,606, forward strand.
CTTGACACTTTTTCTGGGATGTAGAATTATTTTTAAACCATTTCACAACACAAGAAGGCATTATTTTATTTTATTACTTGACGTAAACAGTACCTACAATGACGCCGCGGTGCCGCGTAATGACGGCCGGTCGGCACCTTATGATCTAAATGTGTGCGTGAGGCATGTTTGTACAAACGGTCCGGCATACTTATAGTGCTTCACTTTTGATACACGTGGCGCGGAGTCCTTCTTTTTTTTCTTGTCCGTGCATTTCTTCATTAGATTCACTCATCTTGACGGTACGAAAAACAAATGAAAATCACACATTTTCCTAATTTGAATTTGGAATTATGTTCTTTAAAATTTAAACTTTCAATGTTACCAAAACCATACAGATACGAATAGTATAGCCAAAGAAATTTTATTACAAGTTCATACATACTAAAATGCGAAAAGACTTTTTCCCCAACCTAATATAATAAATATACATATTATACCTATATATTTAGACATACTAATCGTTACTAACCTGAAGTTCTAAGCGCTCGGTTGATCCTGTCATCCAGCGAGGTGATATGTATCACTGCTCCGCCGTTTTCCTCTGCGGTCATTGGTTCGATGTCCGTACCGAAACAGTCTCCGTATTGCAGACGGTCAGACGCGCCGTACATGTCTTCGTAAGCTTCATCGTAGCTACTACAATGGTAAATACGAATAAGTCGGGATTTACACCAAAAATTTTAGGTTCCCAATATAATACGACCTGCTTCTGGAAACCAGGTGACAACCCTCTGATATAGAACGATTCGATTATACTTGAGCCATTACAAACGTGCGAACTGAGTCATAAATCATTTTTATCGGACCTCTCGCTCGCACTCATAGGCCATATGGAATTGCCTTGGTGTTGTGTGTAACAGTAAAAAAGGCTTTGTCGATAGTCGATAAAAGATAATGAGGAAGAGGTTAAGGAAATAATGCAAAATATTGTTTAGGCCAAGCGGCATCCCTTTATCGATAACTACTTGCGCAGCATTGTCACATTCCTATAACGTTTACATCCAATCTTACGTCAATCATTACAGGTAGTAGGTAAACCTAATGCGATAGATAAGCAACATTTAACAATTTTATATCATCATCATCTGCCTAGCCTTTTCCCAACTATGTTGGGGTCGGCTTCCAGTCGAACCGGATGCAGCTGAATATCAGTATTTTACATGGAGCGACTGCCTATCAGACCTCCACAACCCAGTAACTGGGTAATACGATACTCTTGGTAAGACTGGTTGTCAGACTTTCTGGCTTCTGAACAACAGTAACGACTGTCAAAGATCTACAAATGACAGCCAGGGACCAACGGCTTTACGTGCTTTCCGAGGCACGGAGGAAACTCGCTATGGTAAATGGTCACCCATCCACAGACCAACCTCGGCAAGCGTGGCTTAACCCGGAAGATCGGTCTATGCGGCTGTAATTATTTAGCCACGAGCTCTTCAACATTTAACAATTTTATATAAACACTAATTAACGACTAAATTACGCAATAACTTGTTAACCAGTAAGTAGCCCTTGTGAACTCGCTCAATATACAAGACAATAAATCAATTTGTTCTGCTACCGCGTTTAGCGTGCGTATAGCTCGCGTCAGCGGCTTATGACTTAGTTAGCACGTTTGTAATGGCTCAAGTATAGACAGTTGTCAAGCGGTTCGGTATGCTATCTCTTTTCCTCTCGTTACGAGAATCGTAGACGGAATGAGATAACAAGCCGAATCGGTTAACAACTGCTTATCGAAAAATGTTCTGCATCGAAGAGCAGTATAAGTGAAGTGTTACAATCAGTATTGCTGTATTCTGATTTGAAGGGTATGGGTGCTGGTGAAATTACAGGCACATGAGAATTCCTCGCTTCCAGCCGCGGTTCTGTCCATAGTCGGGAGCGAGAGTGCGTGGGAAGCCGTCACCTCCTTTTGCGAGGTGGTGATGGCCACCAAGCAGGGAGCAGAAAGGGAGAGAGAGGCGACGGCCACCATAGTGTGTGGCCTGCGTGCGACGGGTTAGGGTCGCCCGACCAGTAACAGGCCCGAGAACAAGGCGCGCAGAGTTCCGTGCACGCCGACCAGGAGGACGTGGGGCCCCACAGAAGGAGAGGCCTGCCGGAGTCGCGGTGCATGCAGCTGCGAATCCCGCGACCCCGGCCAAGGGTCAGGAGAAGGAACACCGTGGGTTTTTAGTTGGTAAGAGTCCGGCATGGAGGGTGGAGGGTATACATGAGGATTTTCCCACGATAAAAAAAAAACACGTGAGTTTTTCCAATTTTTTCTCTAAGTTTGGCAACGCATCAAGAATCCTCTTGGTGTTGTAGGTTGTACGACGATCACGACATAGCATCAAGCAGGCCGTCGGCTTGTACATATCACATTAAAAAAAAACAATCAACGATTTGGTTTTTTCACTATTCATCATTCAGCCGAAATACGTCCACTCCTGGACATAGGCCTCCCCCAAGTTTTTCACCCTTTTTGCCTGGGTTAAACAAAGATTAGGGGAATCTAATAAAAAAGATAGTCTTAAGATTATGAATCTCTTAACATACTGACCCGCTGCTATTGTTCTCGCTTCTATTAGCGATGCTCTGTATCTGATAGACTGGCTCCACAGTGCGGATCGGGTAATCGTCGCCACCCGTTAGCACTATGTTCACCTCACCTGGCTTTAAACCTAGACAAAAGAATAAAACTTCGTATTAAAATCGCTGATTGTTTCTTAGCAAGCAACGTTATTAATTTTTTGTTCTTAACTGACCCGGTTAAATAAGACTGTATTTTATTTAACCGGGTAAGTTTGGGGAAATCCTAAACTAAAGAAGCTACAGCAGTTTTCCTGACTACACACTGAACCAAAAAAGTTTTTCTGTAGATTAAATGAAAAATACATAGTAGCCATTAAAAAAAAGTTTCAGTACTACCAAGGGATACAGTAGACTGTAGAAAGTTGGATCGCTTTTTTTTTACAAAATTTATACTATTTAAAAAATGATGTATGTAAGTAAAGACTCAAATCGCATAACATAAACAAATAAAATGAGTTTTCATAAGCCACGTTCTGTTTTGAGCATGTAAAATTACAAAAGGTTTATTTAATCAAAACATGAGACCTCGATAAAAAAATTAAAAGTATACCGCCCCATTAAAAATTAATTGCCATCCCCTTCTGTAGACTGATTAGTTTGTGTGATTGTAGTTTAGTAACAGATAGCGAATCCTTATTCAAATAACTCCTAGTCGTATAAAATTAACCCAGCATAGAACTTGTACAGCATTGTCATTATCTTACCCCATCGTGAAGGTCTCTGGTTGGTGCTAGGTACTGGTGTACTAGGTTCATCTCCCGCACGCCAGTCGCACTTGATCTCGCCTCGCGACCTTGCCCGCACTACTGTCTCTATGCGCTGCGACACGAAGAACGGATCGGCGCCGGTTGACGGTGACGTCTAGTATATGAAAATTTGAAGATTCTGTCAATAGAGAGCGAAAATCCCTTTCTTTTAAGGAAGGGGTACTTAATTATCTTCCTTTATTATTTCGAATTTTATTAATATTTCGAAAAACAAAAAAAAGTTAGTCTGGGCCGAGTGATAAATCAATTTGGCCATCGACATTTTCAAAATATCCTCTGTCACTATGATTCAAAAAATACTTTCCGAAGTAGATAATTAATTAAATTTGAATTGTAATGATGTATTTTTTAAAAGTCAATTAATATTGTCAATTACAATTTAACTTATTATAGTTACTTTTTATCCTAATCCGAAGCAGATAAAAAGAAAGTAAACATCGCAAAAATAGTCGTAATATTTGTCTTAAAAGATTTTATAAACAAATTATAATAAGACGATCAAATAATTTAAAAAAATACTAACATTCTGTAGAGCGAAGAGTTCCTGTAAAAGTACATATTAATTTACAAAACCTTTCAATAACAATTAAGAACTAACATAATTGATTTTATAACACCAACCTGTTTCGCCACATCGCTCTGATACGCCATAGCCAACTGTTCATACATCTCATAGTTCCCCTGCTCATATGTCTCCTGAAATTTATCATCTTCATCCTTCTGGTAGTTCTGACTGGCGCTGATGACGTCATTGAAGCTATAGTTGGAGTTCTGTGAGGAGGGTCGTAAGTGACTGTCGTCCTTCTCGTAAGGGATGTCCTTGCTGGCTGTAGACTCTTGCGAAGAACATTGAGAGAGGTTCGACTCTTCGGGTAAAGGAGCAAGTTGTGGTAACGGGATTGCTATTTCGTGTGCTTCCTGGAATATTGTTATTTTTGTTATTTTGAAGCGTGCATGGATATTTTGAAAGCCAATTGATTAAAGTACAATTTTTGGTGATATGAATAAGACCCGCTTGCGCCAGTCCAGGCTATCTTAATTAACTCACTAGGCAGTTGTCCCATCGCCGGCGAGGAAGCGACTAACTATCGGCTATTTTCTCGCTCAAGAAACGTACAATAGATATTATACATTCCGTGTAAACAAAAGAGATGCATATATTAATAGTTGATCGCTGACTGTTTACACTGCCGGCGAGGACTCGCTCCACTAGTTTGTCGCTGAGCGACAAGAGCTATCAAAGATAATACTCGCCCAGCGATGCTCGCTTGGCGGTCAGAACTCAAGCCGAGAGACCAACAAGCGGTCATTTGCGAGTGGTGCGAGTAATCGCCCGTCGCACTCGCACACTCGCTTATAGACCAGCGACAAAACTATCGGAAGTACACACTCACTTGTCGCTGCTCGCCAACTCGTTTCTAGTTTCTAGCTCTACTCGCTTCTCGCTCATCGTTGGCGGTGGGACAAGTGCCTTAATTGTTAACATGGGGTTTAAATTACCATTATGTCTTGCTCCATCAAGAGTTAGAGACAAATCTAAGGTTATTTTTTTAAATTGCAACCCACTGTTTTCGGAGGTTTAAATCACTAACTCTTTTTAAACTTGGTTTTATAAGATAGTGTTTAAATGTATTTTTGTCCTTATGAGTGCATATGTAAAAGTTCTTTCAGATAAATAAATTCTTGAAACCGAACCTCGAAACTGTTAAATTGAGTCCTATTATGCGAAAAATAATTCTTAATTCAATTTCACCAATAATTTTACTTAGATCAGTTAGCTTCCAAGGTATCCATATATTGAACAACTGAAACTAATTTAAAGGCAGTATTGTATTTTTTTAAAAATCTCATTCAAAGAAAGATTTCTATAGATTAAATGAAAAGCAGTTATTCTTTTAAAGGTATTTATCCTACCAGTGTATACTGTTGGTTGATTAGTTGGTGTGATTGTAGTTTAGTAAGCAGATTCGACTCTTCGGGCACAGGAGCCAGTTGGGGTATCGGGATCGTTATTTCTTGAGGTTCCTGGAACATTGTTATTTAATTACTTTGGTGGGTAGCAGTGGGGATGAAATTATGACATTACATTTTATACTAGACCCACAGACTGTCAGATCCGGCAAATTTCTGGTAGTGTAAAGCCGGGTCCGCTGCGCCGTGTTTTCGTGTTTGCAAACAGGACAACATTGTCTGCTAACCGAATAGAGGCGTGGCCTAACAGTTTTGTTACCAAAAACCCAATAACATGTTAGAAAATTGGCGCTGCGGATCCGGCTTAAGAGGTCTAGTTCAAAATGTATAAGCAGAGTTCCATAAGGCGCGCGTCCAATTTTATACCGTTTTTTTTTTATTTGTTTCCTGTCTTCCATGTATTCTATAATGCATTCTAGTACACAAAGTATTTACTCGCTGTGCTCAGACTCACAGTAATCATCAAGATCTATCTGAATCCAGAGCCTAATCTCACCCGTTGCGTATACGTATTATTGCAACTAACACAAATATAAACTTTAACAAGATATCGATGTGTCCTATGAATAAGGGCTAAAGTGGCATTTGTGTCATTTCCAATGTGAACCTACACATCATCATCTGCCTAGCCTTTTCCCAACTATGTTGGGGTCGGCTTCCAGTCGAACCGGATGCAGCTGAATATCAGTATTTTACATGGAGCGACTGCCTATCAGACCTCCACAACCCAGTAACTAGGTAATACGATACTCTTGGTAAGACTGGTTGTCAGACTTTCTGGCTTCTGACCAACAGTAACGACTGTCAAAGATCTACAAATGACAGCCGGCACCAACGGCTTTACGTGCTTTCCGAGGCACGGAGGAAACTCGCTATGGTAAATGGTCACCCATCCACAGACCAACCTCGGCAAGCGTGGCTTAACCCGGAAGATCGGTCTATGCGGCTGTAATTATTTAGCGACGAGCTCCTCTAATGTGAACCTACACATATCTACAGTTAAAAGCTTCAAATCGGAAATTACTTAAATGCTACTTTGGTACATAGGACCCATCGATATACACTAGTTGATTTTGAGTGACAAAAACTTGAAAAGGTCGTATAACAATTTTGGTTGCAATAGAAACTGATCTATGCCTAATGGAATTAAGGTGTCTTATACCAAAGCGTGACTATTCTCATTTTAAAGTGGATCAGCCACTATATATATCGTATAGTTTAGTTAGATAGTCTATATTAAAATAGCAATCACACGTGCTAAGCGTTAAATCCTCGAGGCGCACAAGCATTATAGTTTACCGCAAAGCTTATTAAGGTGAACGCACCCTTATCCGTACCGAACGCATCGAACGAAACGAATTTTAGAATTCTGTGTATGAAATCTTATGGAACCTCGCACACTTGCCCGTGTCGAATCGTCCGAATCTGGAAGAACCCCAGAAATCCTAGACGAATTCGGATGACGTCCGACGATTCGGTGACGGTCGACTCGACCGATGCGCTCACTTATTCATCTTCCATTAATAAAGCACTGACAATAGAGTAATAACAGTGCGACAGACGAAAAGGAAATAGAAACGATTTCTTCGGCGCGGTCGATTCTTTCGGTGCGGATATGTGTGCCAGGCCTCCTTGACTTCGATTCATTCGACGCGTTCGGCTCAGATAAGTGTGCGTTCACCTTAAAGAAGAGCGTTAATAAAATACGTACTTTATCTACTGAGTGTGAAGGTGAAGTGTCTGGCAGTTTGATAGAGTCCACCTGTTCTGTTGGAGTGCTAGGCTCAGGGGATTCCTGAGGAGTTCGTGTAAAGTATGTTGTTTATTGATACAATGGTACCTTTACACCAAGCCAACGAACGTTCGTCATTTGTTAATTTGACCAAACTTTGTTTACGGCGAATCCGGTTTTATTCGAAAGTACAGTACCTGACAGTAAATATTACACATCGAGCTTTAGAAAGAGATGTCGGCTAGCTTCGGCTACGTAGAGTGTCGTCTCTGTCACTCATATCTATGTGAACTTGTACAACGACTGAAAAGTCAACGACAAAACGTAAAGCCTGGCGTCGATTACAGCCGAAACGCTTCGTATCGAGTCGAGTCGCATTTGTTCCGTGCGAGGCGAAACAGTCAGTATTCGCAAGTTAAAACAGAAATTCGCGTGACAACCAATGCGCGCGAGTGATGCGATTCGGCGCGCTGCAGCTCGTCGCTAATGGACGCAGTTTCATACTAAATATATAAGGGCGAATTTCTTCGATTCGATTCGACTCGACTCAGCGAGCCTAGTGGACGCCAGCCTTAACACAGATGAGTGACAGAGACAACGCTCTACGTAGCCGAAGCTAGCCGATATCTCTTTCTAAAACTCGATGTGTAATATTTACTGTCGAGTACTGTAAGCTAACTAGCTTCGTTCGTTGGCTTGGTATCATAACCATAAGGAGTACAAGTTTTAACCAAGTGCAAACATTTTGCATAGTAAGAAAATGAAGAAAAACAGGCGTAACAGATAAATTAAGATGTGGTGATAAAAGTTGTGTTAATAATACACAAAACCTGGAAGGGATTAGTTAAAAATCAAATAAATAAATATTATTTTTTGTCATTTTTATGTCCAAGATGACTGTATGCATGTATTCATTTGTAAACTCTGTTAATAAACACTGTATCAGAAACAAGAATCAACACTACTGATAGTTTTTAATGACAAAAGGCCGGAAACATATTAAGGTGGATACAGACTTTGCGAGGCATGCGCCGCGAACGGCGCACAACGAATGCCTCGCAAGGTGTGTACCTTCATATTCGTGGCGAGGCATGTGCTACGCACGTGCGAGGGCGAGCCAACATATATGTCGGCAAACGCTTCAAAATCAAAGCGCCTCAGTGCGAGCATTACATTAGGTGTGGACGTAGTCGCGCACGTTCGAGGTGTGCGCCGCGTGCGATATCCAGCCACGCCTCGACTGAGAAAATTAAACTGCGCCTGTGCGTAACACATGCCTCGTCACAAACATGAAGATAGACAAACTTCGCACGCGATGGCTCGACCCGAGCATGTTGGTATATTTTTTCGACACGCACGCCTCAAGCAGAGGCATTCGTTGTGCGCCGTTCGCGGCGCATGCCTCGCAAAGTCTGTATCCACATTTAGAAACAATTATAATGCGTTGCCCAGGAAGACGCGCCCCACTCCGTTCTAGTGTTGATAGCTGCGTGATGCGTATGCACAAATCTCTTATTACTATCTCATATTAGCGTATGTATGCACACATCTAACTATTATGTGGTGATAGAACTAACACAATAGTAATTTATAATGCACACTTGTGCACTGTAGCGATTTAGACAAAGAGTGGGGCGCGTCTTCATGGATTAAACTATTTGTACTAGGGACACCAGAAAGCCAACCCGATTTTAGATGAAGAAATTTTGTGTGCATTGTTATTCGATCCGAATCCGTGAAAATACGTCCCGAAGTAGCCATAGAACGATTTGTATGGTAGTTTACGCACTACATCCGGCATCCGTCATCCGATTTCTATCCGTCGTCCGTGAGTCTCCAATTCCGAAGAAATATTGACGGACCGAAGTAGCCGTAGTAATGTTTGTATGAACGCTTTCGCACTACCTCGGATTCAAATCGGACGCCAAATGGATATGCCAAAATGGCCCCTGAATTGTTTGAATTTGGATCAGAGATCGGAATAGTGCGTAAGCAACATCCGAATTCGGTCCGAAATTTTTACTCTAGATCGGTATTTTCACGGATGCAGTGCATAAAGCAATATCCGAATTCGGTCAGAGTTTTTTATATCCGTATTTTCACGGATTCGAATCGGATGCAGTACGTAATCGCTCTAAAGGTACAAGTCCGAGACGAGCTGCAAACTGCAGATTGCAACCGCAGACCGCAAGTCGCCATCGGAATAGCGCCTTTAAGGTGTGCACTTTAAAGGTGCTATTCCGACAGCGACTGCAAAACTGCAACCGCAGACCGCAGCCGCAGATCGCACCGCAAGCGATACTACTTTTGCAGTTTGCGGTCTGCAGCCCGTCTCGGACTTGTATCTTAAAGCTGAGAAGACCCTAGAAGATGGTTGTGATCAAGAATGAGTATTAATACGTACTTTATCTATTGATAGTGATGGAGATGAGCTGTCAGGTAGTTTAGCTGCGATCTGTTCTGTGTCTTTGAGGTGGTTCTGTTCTGTCTGTGTCAGGAGAGGCAGCGGAATTTCCTAAGGAGATCATATTATTTTATTGTTTGTTTCTTATTTTTTGTAGAAGCAAGGTAAGTAGGCAGTGTAATTCTGCCATGTGGCAATACTTGAAATTATTCCGTGGTTTTTAAACTGTCATAAGACTAAGTTCGGATGCTCGCGTGATTGCTTGATACGCGTGTTATAATTTACAACACGACTTCTCAGAAACATGACATTATCATCCTATGAAAAAACATGGATACCTATTTTATACATCAAGTAAAAGAGAATTATGACGAAGTTGACGTCGAAACTGGTGAAAATTTTGAAGAATACAAAATCCATAGCTATTTGACCCCCTTATTTTTTTAAATTTTTTTCCCCTCCTTATATCGTCATGGATGCCTGCATGCATGATTCGCAGCTGCATGTACCGCGACCCCGGAAGGCCTGCGTGTGCCAGACCCTGGCGGACCTCTCCTTCTGTTAGGCCCTGCCCCACGTCGTTTTGAGAAGCGTGCGCGGATCACTTAACACTTTGAGCCCCCTTAGGCAACTATAAAACAATTTAAACAAACCTTAAACGGCACCTCCTCCTTAATTTCCTCCTGTACTTCTGGTACATCCGGCACTTCCTGTTCCTCCGGCGCTCTCTCCGTAGCAAACTCCTTCTCCTGATCTAGTTGAAAGTCAGCCGTCTTGATAACTTCATCTCTATTCTCAAATTCTTTATCTTCTACTTCTTGCTTTATATGTATATTGTTACCAACAAAATCATTTTGTAGTTCTTTGACATTTATAATCTCTCGAGGTTTCCTTCTCGGTGAGAAGTCAACTAACTTCTGATTCTTCTCATCGTCAGTCAATCTTTCTGTTTTAATATTGTTGAGTATGTTGACGTCGAATAATTCTTCGCTCTGGGTCGACTCAGAAGTCGACTGTTTCCGCTTCTTCTTTTTAACTTCTCCGCTCTTCTTTTTTTTCTTCTTTCGTTTTTCTGGTTCAGACTCTGTTTCTGAAGAGCTGGTGGTACTTGAAGAGGATGATGATGAACTGCTTGATAATTTCGCTTTAGCTTTCTTCTTTTTTTGAGCTTTCCTTTTCTTTTGCAGTTTCTTCTTGCGTAGCCTCTTTTCTTTCTTTTTCTTTTCTGAGGAAGAAGATGAATGCTTTGAAGAAAAAACATATTCCCCTTATTACAAAATGTATTGTAAGAAAAACCAGATTTTAAAATAGCCTCGTCTCTTTTTGTTGTATGACGTTAGAAAGTGATGGGTATATTTTAAATCTGGGCTTACTTTTGGTTTAAACCATCTTTTGCAATAAGGGATTGAGTTTAAGGACTAGTTAGTGTCTAGTCTGAGCATTAGATAGTGGGGTACTCCAAGTGTTCTGTGTGGCAAACAGGTTTAGGTATTTATTTATTTGTGTCGTTAATGCCCGTGGCATCAGTCATCACTATGGTCCTACCTGAAAACCAGCGTTGCGACATTTTGTTTTTTTTAAATGTCGCAGCATTATGCTGAGATAGTAGCCTTTTTTGGCGTGCAGGTAGTTTTATTTTTTTATCCTTTTTTGTTTTTGTATATTGTTTTTGTAACTGCCTGTGTAAGTCCAAAATAAATATGTTTTCTTTCTTTTCTAAACAGTAGACAATACTTAAGTGCGTTTGGAGCACCCTGTGCAGTCAGCCCCGCTACCAACCTTGCTGACTGGCTATTCTTACTCCACGGCATGAGCTGTGCAAGAATAGCTCTTGCCGACTCGAGAGCGCCTTATGAGATAAAAGGTACCTAAATAATAGGACTGCTTACCCTTCTCAATGTCTTCATCTTCAGAGACCTGTTTCTTCTTTTTCTTCTGTTTTTCTTTCAACTTCTTCAAATATTTTTTATTTAGACGAGAACGCTTCGCCAACTTTGATTTCGTCTTTTTACTTTCCTGAAATAAAATTAGCCAAGTTAACAATACTTCGTGAAGCAAATGCTCTATACAAAACTTAAATATATTCTACATATTTAAATAAATGTATTCCTTTTCACTCAAATCAAGTTGCGAGTCATACAAAGATGTGTCTCGAACTCTCTCTAGTTAGCTTGCTTTAGTATACACGTAGAAAGCGGGTAGCCGGCGCCGATCTGTCAGCGCTTGTCGGTGCTGGTTCGCGCAGTTAGTCAAATCAAACCAAAAATTTTTATTTCACATAAACCAATACAGGCGCTTATGAAAAGTCGAATTTAGGTGCACGGTTCCAATTAGTCGTTTCTTATGGAGAAGAGCCGGCAAGAAACTCCATGGTTACTCTTTTAAAAAATGATATCTTTAACGACTTCAGTAAATACAGTACTATGATTACTATGATTTAGGACAGTTAAGAGAGAACAATGTAGTCTTGACCACAGACCTGTGAGTAATGTAATACCAAGTCTCGAGTACAAAAATTAACCAAAAAGAAAAAAATAACACAATAAGAATAATAGTCATTTACACAATTATATGTATAGGCAAGTCCACGAAGTTCTCACATTTACAAAGATAAAATGAAGCTGAACTATATAAAACAATTGACATGACTAAATGTCATCAAAACTTAGAGAAAAAAATCATTGTAAAATAAGATTAAAGATATCTTGAGAGCTTAGAGCATATACCTATGGAGGGAGCAAGAATACGCTTACCCCTCTGACGTACCCCCGTGACGTATGCCCATAGACGATTATAAAAACTACTTCTCTCGCGATATCTGGCCATTTCATATCGTACTGTGTCACGACACACACCTCGTAAAAATGGTTAATTCTTCGGTATTTTCGTGCAAAAAGCGGTCTGCTTCCTCAAACATGGAGTTTTCTGTCACTAATAAGCATTATTTCGGCAAACATGTATACATTTTGCATTATTTTCAAAATTAAAATTCACGTCTTAGCTGTCATTTTGTGACAGAAATTGACAGAAGTATTTTAAAACGAGAGGCAGTGACGGGACAATGTGAATATAATTGAATGAACGAAAATTACAAAGAAGTTTACCGCTTCTCATAATGTTCTCTGTTATTGATTTTATTTCATTTTGCCTTGTTGATACTATTTAACAAAAAATAAAAGGTTTTTTTGCCTCCAACAACAATGATAGAACTAAGTTTCAATAATATAATATTTAAACCCTATTACGTGTGCAGCGAACACAATCGACTGAATCGTGGTTAAAATGTTCTCTAATACATCTATACAAGATTAGTCGGAAAGGGGGTACTAATATGAAGAGGTGTTATTGTTAAAGAACAGTATAGTAAAATAGTAATAGTGAATAACTTTTGTTCTACAACTTTCCCGAAAAGTCAATATTTTATACAGAAATAGCTGTTCAAAGATTTCATGAAAAATACGCTAAAATCTATGTATCACCAGCTATGATCAGCTGTTTATCTTTTAGGTCATATTTTGGGGTCACTGTTTAAAAGCTCCATTTTCTGAACTCATATCTAAAGCAGAAATGAAGAATTAAAAAAAAAAAAAAAAAATTAATCGTTTTGCATGGAAATAAAACTGATCGAATTTTGAAATTTTTCTCAATAACACTTTTCCCCAGGTTGGGCAAAGTGTTATTGGATTATTCCGTGTGGAATTTCTTAGTAGCAGCCCAGAGTCTGGATTTGTGCCTGGTTGATGGCAATAGACTCGCCCCCTATTACAAGGGAAAGGAACTAAACATAACGGCAAAATGAGGGTATACTATAGACCTCTGCCCCACCCTTCAGGGAATACAGGTGTGATGACCATGTTAACGAGGCAGTCACGCACGGGTGTTCTTAACGTGAGGCATTTAAGCTCCTCGAATTGACAGACCACGCGTAGCAATACCGCGATAGTACTTAATATTTATTTTCACCCGGTACATACCTATTTAACTTTTTGTTTCTGCCGTAGTCTCTGTGACTATTCTTTATTTTATTAAAAAAAACATGAAAACACTGTAGTTCTTATCCACTTGTAAGTTAAATTGCGGAAGTTGATTGCCGTGATTTTAAAATATTTATTATTTAGTTATTATTTTAGTTAAGTGTTTTTTTTTTATATTTGTTAATGGTACCTAACTTTAGCGAAAATAATATAAGACTCATTTTTATTATTATATCCCTCTGTAGTCACGGATCATCTTCCGTGCGGAAGATGTCCGGTCCGTTGGAAGGCATACACGGGGACACAGGTCCAACGCGCAGAGGCCCCTTTGAGAACTTTAATCTAAAATGGGGTGGGCCACCATCCGGGGACTATCCACGGCTGCACTATTGGAGTACAGTCATGGACCGTCCCAGGTAGGTGCAAGACTATTGTAAAATATGGTGAAAAATATCTGGTCTATGGGAAGGGGTGTTAGGTGGACTAGATAACTTCTATTGCCGGAAGAAACGGCGTCTGCCTTTCAAGTTTAAATTTGAAATGCGTTGGCAGACGGTGACTCGCCAGCTCACTAGCTGGGCCCCCTGAAATGCCGCCAGTATATGTATACGCGAAGGGGGCAATAAACGTGTGAGCGGCTAGAGGTGTAGAGAAGTGTGGCCCCGGTTTCGCCGTCGCGGGTCTAAAAGACCCGGAGTGGGTTTCCCCGCTATTACGCCATTAGACACTTCCACCTCCGAGCATATAGCTCTGGTGGCCCCCCTCTTGACGGCCGATAAAGGCAAGCCAGAGTTGAGAGTCCTGCGGGCACTCTTGGGGTTCCACTCCAGCCAGCCAATAAAGGCAAACTGAAGACGAGGCCCTGACCGACTGTCTGAGGCAATAAGGTACGCAGTGTCGCTACTCACCAACAGCTCGCCACAAGCTGCCCTGCGGTTTGTAAGCTTTTCAGTAGACCTCATGACACATTTTTTACTATATTATGGGGTTGTAGAAAGCTAGTCTAACGTTCCCTCCGGTTTTACGTTAATCTCATGGTGAGGTAACGCCTTTCCCAGAGGGGGTTTATTATTATTAGCCTGTACTGTCCCACTGCTGGGCAAAGGCCTCCCTCCATTCCTTCCACTTGTCGCGATTCTGTGCAGCTTCATGCCAAACCTCAAGAAAGGCATCCAACTCGCCCCGCCATCTTCTCCACGGTCTGCCGCGACCCCGTCTCGCTGTCTCAGGGCTCCATTCTTGTACTATACGGGCCCACAGCTCATTTGGCATACGGCAGACATGCCCTGTCCAGTCCCACTTCAGCTGGGCGGCTTTTTCAGCCACGTCGACAGTTTGAGTTTTGGAGCGCAGTATTGTGTTTCGAACTCGATCAGTTAATTTAACACCAAGTATACTGCGCTCCATAGCTCTTTTTAAAATAAATTATTGTTATTCTTCTTACAATTGTTTTATTTTAATTTTAAGAACAATAATTACACACAAATTGTTTTCCACGAGATGAAATTATATATTTTATTTGTTCATTCCTTTATCATTCAGTTTATCGGTCTTTTATCATACCACATCACTATATTTTGCGTTTGTGTTAAACGTCAACATAAATAAATACGACGAAGTTATTGTTAGTGTGCGTGTTTTTTGTTTGTATTCCGGCTTTTATTTTAGTGTGAGTTCATAGCTACACGATATTTATATGTGTTAAGGTGTAAATGTGTGCTGTACGTGTTTACCGCGTCCCCCCCCCAAAATTTGGCAGAATGAAATGTTTGGGAACTTGCGCATTGCTACCTCCATAGGTATATGCTCTAAGCTTGAGAGTAATGATAGCAATAAAAATAAATCATAATTGAGGATAGTTAATAGACATACACATACGTCGTTAATGAGGTTCCAGGGAAGCCACATCTGCAGGAACTAATGCCAAACATTCCTGTCGTCAACGTAGTCCTTAGTCTTGTAGTATGATTTTTGAGTGAGGACACGTTTAATATGGGTTTAGTTTTTTAGTCGGCGCAGGTAGTCTCTATACTGACTGCGCCGACAAGTTCAGACCTGCTCCGATCAGCGCTTGTAGGCCGCCATTTGTTGCTGTATTTGCAGGGGAATAAGGCATATTTTTGCTAAAAAATGCCAGCCCCTGCTTCTACCCGCTTCCTTTATGTAACAGTTACCTGCATGCACCAGTACCGACAAGCGTTGGCAGGTCGGCGCCGGTTACCCGCTTCCTTTATGTATACGCCCTTAGTGTAAAAATAAAATTCTGGAAGATAACTCCATAGTCCATACCTTAGCCTTCTTTTTCATAGCTCGTTTTCTCTTCTTAACGGTGTCTTCGCTTTCAGAAACAGAAGATGTCGAGTGTTTCCTCTTGCGAACTTTTACCTTTTCTACTTTTATCTTTTTGCTGTTGAAACAAAGAAAAATATTACTTAATACATTTTACTACCAGTTTATAGAGGTTTTATCGTCGAATACCTAGTGATGGACAGAAGTGGCAAAATTGTCCCGATTTTTTAAACATTTAATCCCAAAAATTATGTAAGTACATTCAAATTGTTAGACTAAAAAAAAACATTTTATTCTGTTTTTTAGTATTTGTTGTTATAGAAGCAACAGAAATACATCATCGACGGGTCCTACGTATACTAGTACAAGTGCAAAAACCCAATTTTTCAGGAGAGCGGTATAAAGATTCTACAGATTTTAAATTTGACGTAAATCAAAAGAAATATTTGAAAATTTCAAATACTTCTATTGATTTAAGTCAAATTTAAAAGCTTTCGATCTTTTAAACTGCTCTTCTGTAAAGTTGGGTTTTTGCATTTATACTAGACGTAGGACCCGTCAATCTGTGAAAATTTCAACCGTCTAACTATCACGGTTCATGAGATACAGCCTGGTGACAGACGGACGGACAGCGGAGTCTTAGTAATAGGGTCCCGTTTTACCC
Organism: Amphipyra tragopoginis; assembly: GCA_905220435.1. Lineage (NCBI taxonomy): Eukaryota > Metazoa > Arthropoda > Insecta > Lepidoptera > Noctuidae > Amphipyra > Amphipyra tragopoginis. Next base: position 7,009,023 of record HG992017.1, read on the forward strand.
TTTGGGTACGGAACCCTATTACTAAGAAACACGGAAAACGGGATTCAAAGGAGATGACTGGATGAGTTTGATGGTCTTCTGCTTTTTTTTAAACCAAACAATGGAACATACCGTGTACGTAGCGGCAAAATGGAAGCCTGTTGTTTGGAACGCACTGTTTTGTTTTCGTATTCAATACCAACGGGTTTTGAAATAGGCATGTTGACATCATCAATAAATTGCAAATCTAATTAGTCCGCCAGTTAGAGTTTTGAAAAATAATGGACACATATTTTTTTCTCTTGTTAAATCTATGAATATTTGGAAAGATAAAAGCATCAAAACTCGAGAGTGGGGGGCTTGTGACGTCAGAAGCAAGTAAAAATTGTACTTGCTTGTGACGTTTTGCCAATCTTAAAAGTGTCGTATCTTCATCAATGTTGGTTTACGTAACAAAAGAAAAAATACGGGTCAAATATTTTTTGATAATCTCACTGACGGACTAATTAGATTTTTTCAGTCAAATACCCTATTGTGTGTGGTCATCAACTCACCTTTTCTCTACTTCCTCTTCTATATCAGACTCCTGGCTCCACCCCTCGCTGCTGAGCTTAATCTTCTTGGCTTTCTTTTTATCATCTGTGTCCTTATCTTCTGCCTTCTTCTTTCTTGTTTCCTGTCTGACCGGTGTGGTGCTACGAGGAGTACCAGCCTTGGACTCTGATACTTCTGGCCACACAGCTTGCATGAACCTGTAGGAAGTTCTTCTGGTGAATTATAAGATTGTGCTTTTGAATTGTGAATTTCAGTACTCATTAAAAAGGCATACTATAAGATAAACGACTGTTGACGATAGGAACGTGTGGCGCTAGTTCTTTTCTGCACATGTGGGTTCCCTGGTACTTAACCAATAGTTTTTATGTGTAGGTTTATGTATGTATCTGTTACCGGCAATGTGTATAATGCAGGTATTCTATACAATGCCTAGGCAATGTATAGAATGCCTGGGGCCTCCAGGCAATGTATGAAATATTATGTCCATTACATACTTTGCCTAGGTAATGTATACGTTTCCTAGGGATTGTATAGAATACCTGCTGGTCCACCGGCAATGTGTGAAGTAAATAGATTTGGTCATTCATTTGGGGCACCCCTAGGTTACTTTAAACCCTGCAGACAGAAATAGGAGCCCCGCACGGCGGGGCTCCGTCGACTTTCCTTTGGAAACCCAAACAACCTTCCAAACATCCCCTTAAGTTTTTCATTTGTTTTTATTGTGCCTCGGGTGAAGTTTACTGCCTGCTCGCACGTCTTCCCCTTCGCCGCTCTCGTCTTTTTCACACATTACCGGCTGCGCATTCGACTGCTGAGCATGAGGTCCAGGGTTCGATCCCCAGGTTCCAGGTCGGGCAAAGTAGAGAGAGGCCCGGAATCTAGATTTGTGGCTGGTTGATGGCAATATACATGAGACTCCCCTGAGGGAGGCACCCCTATTACATGAGACTTAAACATAACGGCGAAATGCGGGTGTACTATAGTACAACTACTATACAAATTAAGCAGTGTCGTTATAGCGAATGTGAGTACCAATACAAACCATTCCCGGTTTAATGGTACAAATCTAACTTAGAAATGTATTTGAAACTTATGTAAATAAATAAATAAAAACTACCCAACTCTTCGGGAAGGTGCTGTTTTGCTAGACCTTTTTGTAGTTACCAGCTGGCCAAAAGAAGAAAAAAAAAAAGAAATTCTCACACATACCTCTGGTACTCTCTATCCAGATATATCTCCTCACTGCGCTGCGGCGTAGTGGACCGTCTCTTATCCTTCATCAGAGGGGTTTCCGTCTGGCTGTCATCTGCTTCCCAGTCAGAAGCAGGCCCCAGGGCTGGGATGGCATTCGACTCCACCAGGCAGTGTACAAAGCGAGGATACCAGGTGCGGGTTTTTGGAAGCTGTACTTCTGGGATCCTGTGAAGGTATTAAGAGTTCGAAGAATACCTGAATTTGGAATAATAAGTATTTTTCTACTTCGTGCCACGACCTTGTTGTTAGGTCTGCCACCGCCTTAATATGTATAACAATCTCCGATCAACAAAAATCAGGAACTATCAATCAATATCTGGGAATGATATCTGTGGAGCACGTAACCATCACCATACTAGCCTTTTTTCAAATATGTTGGAGTTGGCTACCAGTCTACCCAGAAACAGCATAATATCAGAATTTGAAAAGGAACTACAGTCGCGAACCAAACCAAGTGCAGGGATTACAGTTACGAAGACGATCGGCAACTCGTTCATTGAAGTTACTATCGTAATCAATGATATATTATACAATACAATACTCTTTATTGTACACAAAAACAAACAAGAAACAGTACTATAAAAATAGAGATGTACAATGGGCGGTCTCATCGCACTAGGCGATTTCTTCCCGACAACCTTTGGATGGACATGAAGCGCATATTATTATCTATCAAGCTAGACGAAATCCGAAGGATTGTTTATCACGGAACTTTCTACAAATTAAAATGTCCAAATACTTCTATTCAACTTACTGGTCGCATCCATAGACTCTGTCGACGAGGCTCATCTTGCAGGTCTCCAACTCATCATAAACAACGGCTCTGTCCTTCACGCATGCGCACAACTTGGGGTTTTCCGTGAACCAGATCTTAGGTGTGGAACGCGTCTCTCTGGAATAAAAGAGTAGAATACGAATGTATTCCAAAAATTCTGTTCCAATTTTTATTGGACACAGTAAAGCAAAGTAGAGTTTACTGTTTCTGATTGAGTAGTTACAGTTAGAGCGTGTGTCCACCGCGACCGATCTTGGTGGTTCCTAACATATGACAAAAATCCGTGCACCGGCGCCGTCTTTCTCGGATGTAGTGGACAAGAGCAGACGCGTTTTGTATTGCCGGCATTTCGGTCCGTCACGATCTCGGCGGAGTTCTAGCGGTAGCGCCGATTTACTGACAATCTCGGTGGCCGAGATGACGGCGCTCGGATGACGGACGTGCGGTGGACACGCGGTCATAGTAATGTATGTATCGCTACTTCGGCAACGTCATCTCGTTCTCGGTGACGGCGGCAGTGGACAAACGGCCTTATTACTCGTATACAAATATGATAATGCTAGAAACATCAATCAGCCCATCTGTAGTAAAGAGTAGTTCTGCATTTTGGCATTACTGTCTTTGTAAGGTATGGTCTCACAATTCAATCACTAAGTGTTCTGTGTTCTGTAGTATCTATCACTTCGTAACATTTGTTTTTTTTTTCTCGTTTACTGGAAACATTCCTATGTTTCCTTAAAAACAGTCCAATTTCGAGGATATAAAACGAGGTCAAAGTTAATATTTTAATTCTTCTTAAAAGTGGTTTACAAGAATCTAAGGGCCCGCTATCGCATATTGCTCTCAAACATTTTCTTTTGAGACAGAAAAAAAAGGCGACTCCATGGAGTTTCTTGCGGTTCGTCTCCATAGGAAACGACTAATTGGAACGGTTGAGAACTAGTTGGGCACGGTTCGGGCAACTAAATTCGACTTTTCATAAGCGCCTGTAATGGAAAGTGTTTTTTTTTTTTTTTCCTACTTGCAGGCTACTTTACATCAAAAAATATAACTAAAACCTACCTATAGCACTTATTCCTGTCATGTCTAAACAGCAACGGCTGACAAATCTTGAGCACAAAGCTCCACGTCTCCAACGAATCCACCGTCGACTTATTCATCTGACTCTCTACATCCTTCTCCATAGACAACCTGTAATTATCCCCTTTGCTATCCCCCGACTTATAACTAGCATTCGACTTGTACCCACTTTCCGTAGACTTGTAACCACTTTCCGTTGACCTGTAACCGTCTGAGTAATCGCTTCTGCTAGATTGAAGGTCCCTCATTCTGTCGTCGAGTTCAGGGGTCACGGATAGCCTGGAATCCATTGCAGGGCTCAGGCTTTCCTTTAAAGGAGAATCATATTCTACTAGGCCTTTATCTTGACTAGCTTCGTCACTCATATCTTCTTGTTTTATCTCATTTATTACCGATTCTAGAAACGTGTCGTCCATTAGTGCATCGTTAGATGACTCTTTGTTATTTTGATCGAAATCGAATAGTTTCATGTCCATTGGCGAGTCGTATATGTCATCTTTTTTGCGTGTTTTCGTTGCAAATTTCTGTATTTCGGAACTTTCATCAAATATGTCTAGCATTTCGTCGTCGTTTGGATCTATTTCGAATTTGAATGAATCCATTACGGGTTGCAGTTTTTGTATCTTTTTGATAGGTGTATGTAAAGGACTGTCGGTCACTCTTTCTTTTTTGATTTCTATTATTGGATCTTTTGGCTTGCTTTCTTTAGGAACCGGTATTTGTTTTATCTTTTCGTCTACTTTAGGACTAGTGCCAGATTTGTCTTCGTTGTCCAAAGACCAACTATCACATACTAAATAATCACTTAAGTTAACGTCAGTCTCTTTCGTTTCCTTTTCGCCAACTTTTTCTCCTTTCTTTTTACCTACTTCTATTGTTGTTTGTTCTTTATCTTTCTTTTCATCTTTTTCTTTGGGCTTATCTTTATATTTTTCTCTATCGTCTTTCCGTTTATCTTTTTCATCTTTCCTGTGGCTTGAATATCGTCTTGACTCCTTTTCAAATTTCTCATTCTTTCGTCTCTCTCTATCTTTTTCTTTTTCCTTCTCAACTTTCTTGCGATGATCTCTTTCTTCAGACATCTTTCTTTTTTCTATTTCTTCTTTCTTCTTTTCTAGTTCTTCTTTCTTGCGTTGGAATGGATTGTCGTAATCTGGCAAAATCTTTTGGTAGTCGAATTTGAATTCCCTACCTTCGGCTTTAGCTTTCTTAGCTTCTCTAATGATTTCGTCTAGCTTAGCTGGATCTGTAAAGTTTTTAATATATTATTAATTCTTAAATGGACCAAATTATCGAAATAAGTCGGGAAACCCCGAGGAAATGGCCGGAAGAAAAAAATTTCACTTACAAAAAAAAATGATGTAATTTTTTTATGAAAGTTGCATTATTTACTTTTGAAACTTATAAAATTAAATCTATATGTATTATGTTTATGCTCAAAGTACACGTACACGGCGAAACTATACAAGTATGAATATTAAAACAAGCAAGCATTAACAAAGTGATAGATAATAAATGTAAGTAAAACAAGAATTGGTTCCAAATTTTCGATCAAATTGTTTGCTATTAAGTATTCAATTTTTTATAATAAACACTTAAATGAAGTTGATATAATACTTAATTTTAACAACATTTGATCCAACATTTGGACGTGTGAACGCAGCTAGGGTTTTTAATCAGGCCTAGCAGGGACTAAATATTTATTATATGGTCCTACCTAGGCTGAAATTTAAATAAATTGTTTCACAATTATACTGGATGACTACTTACTCATTCTACATCCTAAAACCAAGAATTTTGCTCATCATTCTATACAAATTTTAAGAGGCCTGTAAACGGGCTACAAAAATTGCATCTTGTTGGCAATTTTATTGACCAATATAGCTCAGTATATTTGCAACTTGTACCCTTGCTGCAATTTCATTGTGCAATACATTGCAGAGTGTAGTCCAGAAAGATTCTGCAACTGGATTGCTGAGGAATTTTGTTTGTATACGGGGAGCTATATTGAGGCTAGATCTCAGCAGTTGCGAGGAGACAGCGGCGTAAGCGACAGGACGAGGCGAGAGGAGGCGAGCAAGGGAAAAGAGATGCACCTATACATCAGAGCAAAGACGATATACGGCGATATTACAGTAAAGTCAAAGCGGGATAAATCATTTGCAATCTAGCCGGCTAGGTATTGAATTCTTGCGACTACTATGAAATATGTTGGCAATATGGCTGGGCTACACTGCAAGATTGCAAGGTTGCACTGTGGTGAGCGATATAATCGGCAATTTGGCGGCTATACAATTGCAGCAAGAAATTGTCAAAAAACTAGCCTGTTTAAGAGCACCTTTATTACGGCGGAACAAACACTAAATTCGTGGAAAAAAAATACAGCTTTTCCATACAAAATAATCAATCTATCTTAACAAAATACAGTGCGTAAAAAGACCCATCACATAGCCGAAATCTACGCACTCTGTACATCAAACTAAATAACGTTGACCAAAAATAATTGCTGGGAAACGACTTTTCTTTTTAGGCATAAAAAAACTCTGTTTTTTTGTAGCGCATAATGTAATGCACGTAACCGAATGTGCCTGTGTGGGTCGTGTAGCGGCTACACAGCTGAGCCAAGGCGGTTGTGTGCGTTTGATATTCATTGCGTTTTTGTAACTTCAAATGCGTAATTTGTTAGGAAAAATTGAAAATTTTGATAATGTTTGTTTGGAAGAAAGTTTAGTATTATCACTTAGAATATGTTACTGAAAAAACTAAAAAAAAATGTTGGCTTTGACCTTCAATATCTCCGGAATCAATGATTTCCCAGGTATGGTCTGTTAGAAAAAAATGATCCCAATGATGGGTAGAATAAGTGGTTTTCGTTATCGTTAAGGGTCTTTTTACACCCGATATACGGAAAAGCAATTTTTTTCCCACGAATTCAGTTTTTGTCCAATAGTAAAAGTTGTACTACATGATGAGCAGAGTTTGTGGTTATAGGATGAAAATGACTAAACAGTCATTCTGTATTGAATTATTTAGCCCTGGCTGCGTCCACAGGTGGAAGTAAACACAATATACACACAGTCCGTGGAGTAGATGTCACTGTCGTGTTTCAACCGACGGGCCGGCGACGTGAGCGTCCCAACCGCACGTGCGCGCGTTTCACACGCTACATGCACATGCACACAAGCGAGAAAAGCACAGCGTGAAGTGAGGTGTTAGTGGATAGGGAAACAGAAAATTGTGAAACGTTTTGTATTTTTTGGAAGTGTTTTAAATTACGTGCAAGAGTTAAGCCCCGTATTCATTGTAAACAGTTGTTGCACAACAGTTGCTCAACACCAAAGTTTCTCAACATGTAAGTTTCTGGCAACAATGTTTACAGCCACACTTCCCGTTCACACGCCAGTTTGCGTCAAAATGTTGCCCGAGGAAGTAGTGCTGTTGTGTTCTGTTTATTTAATATTGAAAGATGTAAAAAAAAAAGTGTTGTGTGCGAAAGCATCTGTATGAGTGATTTTAATGGCAGATGGATTTTATTAACTTTATGAGAATGTCAAAAAAATGATTTCGAACATCTTTTAGCGTTAATTGATCCGTCAATATGTAATAGAGCAACAAATTTTCGTCAGCCAATTTCACCTCAAGCAAGATTGGCCGTAACATTACGGTATCTTGCATATATTATTTTATCACACATTATATTATCATTGCTCCACACTACTGTCATGTTTAAAACTTGTTTACAAACACGTCCAGACACGTCAACATTAGTTGCCAAACTGATGTTATCGCTCGCCGAGCGGCAACTCTTCAATCAATCAATGTTGACTGCAACATGTTGACAGCAACTCGGCAACATGTTTAAATGTTTATGCAACCATGTTTATGAACAAATGTTTACAATGAATATGGGGCTTTAGGCTAATAATTTATGTAGATCCTTAATTGACGAAAATATATTTTTACCTGGTCTACAGGGTCGCGCTCGTGTGGTCAAAAAAGCTGGCGTCAACTTTACGTGCTTGTTAAATGCAATACAATGGTTACAAGGTTTAATGCTATTTATACGTGCATTGAACGTTATATGTAAAAATATGCCGACCAAATTATTAAAGTTGATTTTCGGCATATTTTACGTATATTTTATGAACCAAATTGGATCGTTAATGGGCCCAAAATCTTGTTATTTATTTGCAAGAAACTGTGTCATCATAAAATATTAGCGATGTGCAAACTTTAAATTAGTTATCAGGCAAACATTATGCTTATTGTAGCAAAAGGATCTTTTGACATTTTTTTTTTTTACTTTTGATGATGATATTATTTGACACAAAATATTAATAATGTAAAAAAAGAAAGTGCACAGCATCCAGCTTTGCAAGCGCTAATCTCAGCTGCGCGCGGTGCATCCGCCGCTCGCAGACTAGGCTCTGACAACCGAGAGATAGCTGGGTAACCTTCCAACTTCATCCAACCTGGACGGTTATTCCTGCGATCCCCTGGGTGACCTGCCCCCCGATTCAGAACATTTTCAACAAGCAGTTGTCGACCGTGTCGGTTTGATAGCTCGTTCTATCTACGATTCTCGTAACTAGAGAAAAAGATATACCTTACCGAATCGTTCTATAACTAATTAATCGAATCGTTCTGAATCAAGGGGTGGGGTATCTAAGTGCGTGTATGTCGTGGCCATATCGTAGAATTGATCACTTCATGATGTGGCCGGCCATTTCATGAAATGGTTGTATTTCATGAAATGGCCAACTAAAATTGGCCATTTCGTTTAAACGTCAACGTTTAATGATATGGCCATCCACATTTGGCCATATCATGAATGTAGGGTTTCCATGATATCAAAGGTTTAATAAAAAATCCAAATAAAGGAAGCACGTACCATGTAAGCAAAGGAGTAGACTACGGAATTTCGACGCACAAAATATCGATGCACGTTACCGCGAAAGTTTAATAGCTTGATTCACCAACAATTAAGGGGATCTGGCGCTCGGCGGCCGCTGCCGCGGCACGCTCGCTTCGCTCGCTCGCCTTCGCGCGTTATTTATTGGTCACTGTTCTAACCTAACCCAAATGATTCAATATACTAAATAGTTAATGTTTGCAGTAACGTGCATCAATATTTTGTGCTGTAGTTTCACAGGATATCCTTTAACTGTGGACGTTCGTTTTTTGTCACACTAACATGGACGCGCGGTCTCACGGACCGCTGTATTTGAAGGTCAAATTAATAACGAAATTCTTTTTTTTTAAATGATTTATACTTTTTTTTATTATCTATAGGTATCAGACTTAAAGACTTTATATGTATTTAATCAAACATATTTATTTTATTTAACATTTAAATCAAATTAAAATTACTAGGCACTTTTGGTCTTAAATTTACTTGAGACCACAGAAACGAACAAAAAACATTTAACTGTAAAGTATTTTGAGAAATCAACTAAAATATATTTAAATCTAAGGTATAACAAAAATAAAAAACAAAAAATCTACTTCTCAAAATAAAACAAAAAAAAACTGACAAAGGTCCAAAATATAGTAAATTTTTGGTAACTTTTGCATAAGGGCTTTTCGAATTTAGGATCTTCAACTCGCAAAATTTTGCTTGGACGCTGTTGCAGTGGTGATTTTTGTGGTCGTTTTGATCTGTCACAATTTTTTTGGTTATTTTGTCACATTTTAAACTAAAATAAACTAAGACAAAAAAAAAACTAAGTGATTTTTTTGTATTGGAAATATGGACGCGCGGTCTCACAGACCGCGGACGAAGTTTGAAGCCCAATAACTTATTCAATTTGCAGCCAATGACGCAATCTCCCGTTTCAACTATCGTTTCGTGACTAAAAGCGAAGCTACTGAGCGCATCAGTAGTGATGGGGGCGCGGAAGTGGGTAAACACGAAAATTAGAAACTGCTAGCGGTCTGTGAGACCGCGCGTCCACAGTTAAAGGTTAACCAGATAAATAATCGAACAAATAAAATTCTATGAAAAGTTCACCCGCAGTTACCATGAAGTCATATTTTGAAATCCAATAATAGTCCATTAATTTTCGTTGCGTGGTCACCCTACTTTACTTATTATTATTAGCTTTTTTGTCAGAATAATTGTCCGCCGCCATGATGCATCACAAAAACAAAAAGATATCAGCGCCTCTAACGGTGAATAATGTAACTATTTTACGATATGATCACTAATGTTTGACCATATCATGAAGTAGCCGTGCGTTTAGCTGATCATATCGTTAAACGCTGATTATTCATTGATCTGGCCAGGCCATTTCATGATGTGGGCAGCGGGTATTGGCCATTTCATGAAATGGCTGGCCACATCATGAAGTGATCAATTCTATGATCTGGCCACGACATACATATACGCGTAGAAAGCGGGTTTCCGGCACCGATCTGCCAGCGCTTGTCGTTGCTGGTCCGCGCAGTTAGTCGGCGCAGGTAGTCTCTATACTGTGTGGCGAACCAGCGCCGACAAGTTCCGAACTTCGCCGACAAGTTCCGACCTGCTCCGATCAGCGCTGGTAATCAGTCATTTGTTGCTGTATTTGCAAGGGAACAAGGCGTATTTTTACTAAAAAATGCCAGCCCCTGCTTCTACCCGCTTCCTTCATGTAGCGGTTACCTGCACGGATCAGTACCGATAAGCGCTGGTAGGTCGGCGCTGCTTCCTTTATGTTTAAGCCCTTAAGATAATGTTTTATTTCCGGAGAGGTCTATATCAAACTGACTGCAAGAGGTCGTTGATGGTAATAAGTGATATTTTTCATATGGAATGTGCTGTTATATCTAAGAAGAGAATATGCAACACATATTAGCCTAACATGCAAAAACACTGATGGTGGATGCACAAGCAACTTAAATATTAAATCAGTAACAGCCCAATAAATAAGGAGTTGTCTGACAATAGAATGAACATGAGTTCAAATCCATTGCCTATTGTATGGGTACAGAATGGGCCAACAAACACTAAAGAATGGATAGCCTTCATTGGCGATCACTCGTTATTATTGTAGTAAATTCATATTACAATGAGTATGTCCCCGTGTGAGGACGGGCTAGAATATAAAACTTCCTCATCGCACACTGTGAATAGACGCGTGTTGTAAGATTCAACAAAACCCAGCACGCTTGGTGGTAGGATCTGGTCCGCCTGGCTAGCTACCACCCTCACATTAAAGTCCGGCGCCAAGCAGTTTACTGTGTTCCGTCGTGTGTATGTGAGAGTCAGAGGGGTATAGGGGAATTCCTCTATATATCTGTTACTTGGATTCTTGTGCTCCATCTTAGACCCTGTCTGCGATTACCATCAGGTGCTGCGATAAGGGACAAAGGCGACCAATAAAAAAACGTAACATTTAAGCATACAGGGTGTAAAAAGACCCATCACATAGCCGAAATCTACGCACTCTGTACATAAACCCAAAATACATAGACCAAAAATAATTGCTGGGAAACGACTTTTATTTTCTGGCATGAAAAAAACGCTTTTTTTTGCAGCGCGCAATGTGTGGTTGTGGCGATGCCGCGCGTTTACATGCGTGCAGCGGCCACACAGCTGAGCCAAGGCGGTTGTGTGCGTTGCGTAATTTGTGAGGAAAAATTGAAAATTTTGATAAGGTTGTTTGGAAGAAAGTTTAGTATTATCACTTAGAATACGTTTCTGGAAAAAAAAAAAAAAATGTATACTTTGACCTTCAATATCTCCAAAACCAATGGTTTCAAAGGCATGGTCTGGTAGAAAAAAATGATCCCAATGATGGGTAGAATATGTGGTTTTTGTTATCGTTAAGGGTCTTTTTACACCCGATATACAAGTGAATATACTAATGCTGAATCTCATTCGTTGGCATTTGTCGGCACCATATCTGTACCCGGTATTACCAATAAGCATCACACATTACTAATAATATTTAAAAAGTCATTGAACTTACCCAAAAAAGACTTGATAGGCGGCATAGCCTTGGTTGGCATAGCCTTATCATTAGTAGAACTTGGGCATATGAGACCAAGTGGTATACCTAACTCTACGAGCTCCATTTTACGCTTCATATCTTCTATCTCAGTTAGAGTGCGCTTTTGAAGCTCTGTGTAGGAATCTGTGGAAAAATTGAAGGGTCTATAACATCAGCTGGTATTCCTGAAGAGATCTAGACGGGTTTGCGGGGTCAACATGGTCAGAAACGGCACACGATAGAGGTATTTGGAAGACAAAAGGGGAGGCCTTTGCACAGCAGTGGGAGAGTAAAGAGGGGAGGAAAAAAAAAGCTGATGAGACAAAGATGCTGGGGATGCTTGGGTGCAGCTGTGAACACAAATCTCACACATACAATAACCCAGAGGTTATACAGTGGCCAATGACCAAAATTGATGCCATTTGTTTTCGTTAAAGCTAGATATTGTATTTGCATATTTGTATTTAGTAATGATGTCATCTACATATACCGACACAAAATATGTTTTGTCTTCAAAATACAAAAATGTTTTGTATTTTTATAAGTAGATGATGAGCAAAGAGAATCTTATGCGTCATTAACAACAATAACCGCCATTTTCAATATCCTATCTATCGGCGGTTTACCTTACTACAGATAGAAATTTGACATTACTTCTATGGAGCTTATGTCAAATTTCTATCTCTAGTAGGCGAAACCGCCGATAGATAGGTTATTGAAAACGGCCGTAAGTCCATCTCAACACTAACTATTTGTATTAAAATTGAAAAAATACAACGCTCATACAATTCTGGTCATTGTTTTTTATATAAACCATAAATAATTTTATTTTAATATTTTTGTACTTATATGGATTTCGAAAGTGAAACACTCACTTAGTCCAATGTGTTCATCTGTCTATTGATGAAAACCGCATCAAAATCCGTTGCGTAGTTTAAAAGATCTAAGGGGCCGTCTCCACGAGCGAGGGAATCGCGGCGATATTATCGTCGTGTCACATATTTCTATACACTCTCTTAGAACGTGTCTCCACACGGCGATGTTATCGCGGCGATAGTTAGTATTGAATTTGATGGCACGGCGAGAATATCGCCGCGATTCACTCGCTCGTGGAGATGGCGCCTAAGCGTACAGACGGCGGGAAGCGACTTTGTTTTATACTATGTAGAGATGAAATGTGCTGTAATATATAACCAGAGAATAGGCATATGGCAATATGTCGGGTGCATGAAAAGAGCTTCCACGAGTGACGATACTTAAGTACGTCTGGCGCACCCTGGGCAGTCAGCCCCGCTACCATCCTTGCTAACTGGCTAATCTTTTCACCACGGCATGAGCTATTCTTGTATAGCTTGTGCCGACACGATAGAAGAAGAAGTCCAATATGTCAATAGGGATATCTTTTGACTGATAACATACCTTGCAGAATCCTTCTAGTAGTGCCAGGCTTAGGGGGTTTCGGCTGTTTCTTCTGGTCGACATCCTCAGGCTTCGGAGTGGTTTTGACCCCACTGAGCTTGCCGATGAACACTGTGCTGCCTGCAACAGAAATATTATACATTAGACACCTGAAAGTTGTACAGCCCCATTAATTAAATACTCCGCAATGTAAAGTGTCGCCTGTATAAAGCAAAATATTCCGTATAGACTGAAATGAAAGGCTCCAAAATAATTTGATATTTTATGTTTGTGGGTAACAAATATGACCTGTACCTTGGAACAATAATTACACTTCTCTGTTGCCTATCCATTATTCAACAGTTACTTTAACTGCTAGTCAGCTAGATTATGTTTACGGAGATGAGAAGCTCAGCGCAGAACTTGATGCGAGGTGTAAAGCAGACAGTTAAACATAGTATATGACAATGTATTAGTGTGTCCTGAGTGACGGCGCACCGCGCAGGCGGAATGAACGGCGCATTAAATAAATGTCAGAAACGTTTGAATTTTGATATCGACATTATTAAAACCAAACTAAAATAATAACACGCGTGTACGCGTCAACTTTCCCGCGTACAATAAGGACAGGTATCGACGGTAAAGGCACGGTAAAGCCGTTCCGCAATACGCCCGTGCGCCGTCACTCAGGACGCACACTTAGGGCGTTTGTGCACTGCAAGGAATTTAACTGTCCGGCAGTCCGATTTTTTACAGTCCGTCCGATATGGCACGCCACAAATGTTTATACTAGTTTGTGCACTATACGTAATTTTACCGTCCGACATTTTACTTTTCTCCATTCCGGACCGTTTTTCCAGTCCGAGATGACAGTACCTAATGAAAAACGTGTTTATGCTTGTGCACTGCGTCCGCGATCAGTATTATTCATGAGCGGGCGGGGCGTGTAGTTTCAAAGAGAACTACCCTAAACTCCGCCGCACCGATCCGAGTAAAGACGGACAATTGCACAAGCCAATCATCCGTTTTTTTTATTGCCACATCGGACCGTAAAACATCGGACTGCCGGACAGTAAAATTCCTTGTAATGCACAAACGCCCTTAGGGTGTTTATGGAGGTGCGTTTTTCCGAGCATATTATTCGAGTTGACGTTGTATGTGTGATAGTATGCATGTTTAACTTTTTTTTCTCCTTTTCAATGCAATCTATCCTGGGACATTCAGTAAAAAAGATAGATAATGATTAGAAATCTTGCACGGCATGGAGCCACATGACTGCGCCACCCAATCAACACTACAGGTCTTGAGGTGCCCTTCTTTTCAGTCTTCTAAAGATAACTAGACTAGAGTTCCATTACCAAATGGTTTTGATGGACTTTTAATTTGGTGGAATATGTTGTATAATATGAGCTTTTAATTCCTACATTTACAGTTCTTGTTTTCAGATCCTTGTGTATTCTCGCATTTGTGATATACCAGGATGCATTTTATCTATCTGTCATAGTGTTTTGGATTGGAATGTGTGGACTTTGCTGCATCTTTGAAGATAGCATAAACTAAATCTACGTCACAACAGTCACAATGCCTACTAATATTATAAATGCGAAAGTTACTCTGTCTGTCTGTCTGTTATGCTTTCACACTTAAACTGCTGAACCGATTTTGATGAAACTTGGTACAGAGAAAGTTTGGAAGCTGGTAATAGTCTGAATACGCGATTAACGACATCCACGCGGACGGAGCCGCGGGCGACCTTTAGGCTGGTTTTATTATTACGCGTTTCGGCAGCGCCGTTGTAGTGCACGCGTTCGTAGATGTATGGGGTAGTAGTTGCGTTTCAAAGTCGCGCGCTTGAGCAGCGCCGTTCAGTAAACGCGCGCTGTTCGCCGGAGCTGCCGAAGCGCGCGCCGCTCGTGCGCTTCTACGGCCAGTCAGTATGCGTTTTAGTGTGACGCCGTTGAGACGCGCCGTAACTGCATTAACGTTCATATTGTACATAACTGTCTCACAGCAGCGGAACGCGCGGTACTAATGTCGTTTCACAGTGCACCACTGTTCAAGCGCGCGCTGCCCAGGGGCCAGTCTAGCGGCGTGACTATAAAACCAGCCTTAGTATAGACTAAATAACAGTTCAAAAGGCTATAAGAAAATCAGTCCACCTGTATTATAAATTAAAATGGCCATTTGCATTTCTATCATGTAAACTGCTAGACAAAAAACACAATAAGCACAAAAGATTCATCAATAAAAACAACCACTTACTTCCTCCGCTGGTTGGTTTAGCTACTGTAACCGGTGTGATCGGAGTCTTCTTCTGAATAGAGAATGCTCTCAATCTCTTCTTAGCATTCTCTACTCCTTTTAACGATGGAGTTAACTTGAAGCCAACAGTACGAGTAGAAGTACTCGGATTTGGTGTTGACGGTTTCGGTATTTTGACGACTGACTGAAAAATTATGTGGAAGGAAATTTTGATTGATTACTTCTGTTATGGTTCATATATTTGATGCTCGCTATGACTTTTCGAGTTCATGTGCGGATCATAATTTCATTATAACTTGCGTTAATGGTGAAGGAAATCATTGTGATGAAACCTGCACAGCTGAGAGGGCTCCAAACAGTTCTCGATGGTTTGTAGTCCGCCAACCCGTGCTAGGCCAGTGTGGAGGACTAAGACCTACATCCTTTTAATTCTGAGAAGAGGCCTGTGCCCAACAGTGGGACAATTATGGGTTGATGATGATGACCATTTGATGCAGTTATGACTGAGTTCTAGAGAGCTATTTAAATATTGGTAGTTCAGAATTCATTATCAAACATAATAGCTAAGTACTTCTTACATGTTAAAACAATCTTACAGATACAGATTTTTGACATATCACCAGGACTGCTAATGTATTGTCTTTGCCACACACTAATTAAATAAATCTTTGTAACTCACGTAACTAACTTCTACATGATTGTAAGAGAAAATTAACTTTGAAAATATCAAGCAATAACATATTTGATTGAAAGGTGCAATCACTTTGGCGCCATTATGAATTGTAAATTCTATAGTTCTATGCACAGACTATTTATAAAACTCAATCAATACTGTTATAGACAGGAAGACATACGTTTACGTACCTACGTATCAATATTTGTCTATAAATAATTGGAGTGCATTGGTCAATTCTGACATTTCTAGATTGATTTACCGGTTCAACTCACCACGTTAAAGTCGGCCTTGGAGATCCCCGGGGGTGCCGGCTCATCGGAGTCCTGGGACTCCGATCCCGGCTTCAATATCCCTTCACTATTCATTTCTTGGATGAACCATATAGGTTAACCAAATTTAAAATTTGCTTAAAACTAATTATACCATTGTAGGTACCTGACGTTGCTACCTATGCACTGGTCACAACTCAAACTTGTATTAAAATTAAACGAAGCTATCCATCCAAAATAATAGTTTTAAGCTAGAAATTGATTATGACAAACTTGCAAACAATCAAACAAGTTTGAAGTTATTTGGTTAATTGTTTATGCATTATTTTTCTCATGGCAAAAGTGAGACGGCAAATGAGAAAAGAAAAAGTGCTAAATAAAGATTGATGAGATAGCCTGTTGACGGTATTGACTCGTGTGAAAGAGATGGTTATAAAATCATGCTTCGAATGTGTACTGCGTAGTGCTATCACGGAACGAATTTTTTTTCTTCTTTTCATAGACAAAATAATGTTATCTATTCAATTCAATGAATTCAACCCAAAAGAGGGCAAATAAAAAATAGCTTTCTGCCTATGATGCTCTAAGGCCTATGATGTCATTACCCTTTAGATGATTTCAACACGATTTTTATATTATAAAATAACTATACCCTAATTCCAGAATTCAGATAATTTATGTAAACAAAGAAATGTCATTGTCAAAGTGACAGGTTAGTGGTACAAAACATTTTATCATTAAATGTTTACTAAGTAATCATTTAAAATCAAGTTAATTTTAAGAACAATGCAAACCAAATACCGTAGCCAAACAATGTCTTGTGTAGTGTGTCGGAGACGCGCCTTATAATCACTTTAATCAGTCCTTATACGCATTCATCACCATAAGTTTTTCTGTGGCACTCATAGATGTTCGAGGCCGCTTTTTAACAGGCGACAAAAAGTCGGAGGCGGCTGCCTTCGAGGGCCCCGGCTGAGGCTCCATTTGTCAAATAACAAATAAAACTTAACAAACGAACTCAACAAAAACAAGGAAATATAACAAACACCAACAAGATGAAAAACTTAACCGCGATGATACTATAGCGCAATAACAAAATTAACAAACACGCAGCGAAAACGGGAAAAGAAAACGAATGTATTGTTATGACGCTAAGACAAACATTAAACAACTTTGACATTTTGTTAAACGAAATTTGAAAATGTTTTGTACTCCTACAGTGTTACCAGTATCATAAAATACTTTATACCAGAAAATCTCCTTTTTTTAATAACTTTGTTGAAAACTGAAAATTTATAAAAGTAATTACGGTATGATATTTTTAAAATTATTATTTCTAAAATCAGTACATAAAAGAGAATCTAACCCTTTTTCCGGCATTTTCAGTGAATTACCATTAATAAAATATTTTTTTGATCTGTTATCCCCTTTGTTTACATAAATTATCTGAGTTAGGAATTTAGGGATATAGAACTACACTTTATGCATGTTCCTGGGTACTGCCAAACAATATATTGACCCGATATCTAGTCCGTTTGCCAAGAACGTGGTGATTTCGAAAAATTTCTTTAATTCTTCTTCTTTGCATTATGACTCAAATAATGTTTGATTAAGTGGCAATTATGGTAGGAGAAGGGGATAAACATGAAGTAGATGCCGGCAATCAACCGTGTCAGCAACAAAGAGCCAAGTTTTACTACAATAATAGGCATATCACAGGGGTAAGGGTAAAATGAATGAAAAAAAATAAGTCTGTTGTAGTTTTATTTTATTACTTATAATAAAATAAATTGTATTCTATATTTACAGGAGCTATAATAATGTTATTATAAGATGAGCTATGATATTGTGTTATACACAAAACTTGGTTTGTAGTTTTTTGTTTCCATCAATTTAATTAATCTTACGAAAGGATTTAGTAGTATGAAGGACTGTGTTTTATCGGGCGGTTAAAGTGTCTGAAATCTGAATACGCTTGAAATTAAAAAGACTGTCCTCACTGCCAGACTGGTGATTTTATAATGTATGTCAAGTGGCGCCCCCAATTTTTTCTACTATTTTTTGCCAAAATGTAAAACAACAAATACAAATATCGTTTATTTGTCAATGTAGGTAGGTATATTACAATAGCTGGTAAGTAAAGAATTAGTCCGCCACATTGTATCCATACAGATATACAACTTATTCAAGAAAAAAAAAAAACAGGGACACCGTGTTTCCCAACGTTTGAATTTGCAATATTTTAATTCCCAAAAATACCAGCTTATGCTGTGCTACGTTTAATAACTAAATATAATACTATTTTAAGCCATAAGGGAATCGGAAATAGCGAATTTGTGTCGCTATAATTCTGGCAACCGCAATGAGAGGAACTCTAAATCTCCTCTTCAATATCCAATTTCAAGGATACTTTACTCCTATCAGGAACTCAGACAATTCCTCATTTAGCTTCATGTTATGTATCACTTGATGTTCGGGCTCTGTAACTGAAATTATATCTTTGGTCAATAAAGTTTATTAGTTAACATTTCGACTGTCATTCGGGGGTAATAGAAATCTTCTCAAGGTTTCGTTTGTTCAGACAGCTCATTGAGCTCATAAACACTATATCATTCTAGAAGTTTGCGCAAGGGGGCAGCGCAAAACATCCTCGACAATCCTCTGACAACCGATAGATAGGAGAATACTTAACAAACATCTAAATACCACCCAGAAACAATACGAGAAGTCTAACTCTATGGTCACCAAATTGCCCCATCAGTAGGATAACTACATACGCATTATTAGGCCTTTTTTCCATGGCTCACCACACGACAAAAATGTGGTGATAACACCGTGCGTGTATTTATATGAACCGCTTATTTACGACACGGCACAACACTACTAGTCGACACTATTATGTTGTGGCGATTCGTGTCGGCCGTTAGCCCGACACGCATAGCGGTCCATCATAGGTTGAGCAGAAAACGCTTTAATTAAATGGGCTGCAAAGTCCATCTTGCGAGCAAAAATATCAAACAACTTTAAAACTATTTTTACTCCTCCAAACCATTTTTTTTTCGTCTCAAAATCCTCTTGGATGCCCTTCGCCCGGGGAAGGCGAAGGGGTATGCCGAACTCTTACTGGCTAAAAACCCACGGTGTTCATTCTCCTGACCCTTGGCCGGGGTCGCGGGATTCGCAGCTGCATGCACCGCGACCCCGACAGACCTCGACGGACCTCTGCTTCTGTGGGGCTTTGCCCCACGTCCTCCTGAGAGGCGCGCACGGAACACGGCGCGCCGCCTTCTCGGGCCTGTTACTGGACGGGCGACGGGTCTCCTAACGCGTCGCCGGCAAGCCACACTCCTCCATACCCTAAATTAAAATATTTCATCAAACATACATAATATTATAAAACACAAACCTTCTAAAGGTGTCAGAGTGTTAGAAGTTTCATCCTTTACATCCAAAATCTGATTTCCTTTGAGATCATTGACATCAGCGAAAGCCACTTCTGGTGCAACAGTTTTCAGTTGTTCTGTACCAACAGACGCATGAACTGTTCCTGTTTTCTTCTTCTTCGCCGGCCCTTTCTTCTTTTGCAATCTGAGGTTTTTTTTAGCCAATTCTTCTTCACTTTTATCAGGGTGTTTAATGTTTAGCACTCTAGTAACTTCGTCGCGAATCTTGGCTTTCTCTTCTTCAGTCAAATCTATGCCACTATCATAATTTCTTGCGTATTTAGTTATTGGTACATCATCGTCACTACTGACTTCGTCGCCCGAGACTCTTACATTTTGTGCTTTAAATACCCGTCTCCATTTCTTTACCAGGTCATCAGCTACAGACTGGAAAATGGAATTTGTATGTACACATCTGTCATTACCAGAAATCGGAATAGGTAGAGTATATTTACCTAAAAAGCAAAAAAAAAAGCTGTAAAAGCGCTGAAAGGTATGAAAATTGGAAAAGCAGCTGGGTATGACAGAGTGTCAGTCGAAATGCTTAAGGGAGGTGACGGGGTGGTAGCAAGCCTGCTGTACCGGATCTTTAATATATGTTGGAGATACGGCCAAGTGCCAAGCGATTGGTGCAAAGCGGTAATCGTACCACTATATAAGGGAAAGGGTTCACAGCAAGAGTGTAAAAACTACCGCGGCATTAGCCTTTTGAGTGTAGTCGGCAAACTATATGCGAAAGTTTTAATTAATAGAGTGATAAGAATAACAGACGAGAAAGTATGGGATGTTCAGGCAGGATTTAGAGAGGGAATGGGGTGTATGGATCAGATCTTCTCCTTAAGATGCATAGCCGAGAAACATCTGGCAAAGCACAAGAAAGTGTATTGCGCTTTCGTTGATTTGGAGAAGGCTTATGATAGTGTGTGGAGGGAAGAATTGTGGTCAACACTATCTACGTATGGGGTGGACTGGCGCTTGGTGCGGGCACTGAAATCGCTGTACAGGGATTCCAGTGCTTGTATTAGGATAAATGGGGCGTTCACAGACTGGTTTGGCATCTCAAGGGGTGTTAGACAGGGTTGTGTAGCGTCACCATGGCTGTTCAACCCACAGAACAGATAAAGAGGTTAGAAAGGAAATAGTTCCTGATTTGTATTAGAACGCGTGTCGCCGCTTTTCTCCCACTCTTTAACTCTACTACAAGCAAGAGCCCAATACGTACGCGCATTACGCACACAAATAAACCACACGCACATAGATTTCGAGTTTGCTATTAGTTGTCACACTAACGCAAATACTGCGTTCGACGTACACTCACACACGCGCAAATTCAAATTTATTTCTCATACATGTTACGGCGACCAAAAGGTCGATTACTTATATCGATAAAATTACTGTAATTTTGTTACATTAAGGGCCGATTTTTCAATCCTCAGATAAAATGCCTGATAACTACCTGACGAATAAAGTAATTTGGCTGTTTAACTGCCTGATAATTGTTTGTCAATTTTTCAATTGCCATTTATCTCACGAATTACTATCTGACCTATTTCATTGACTTTAGCAACGCTGACTTCAGGGAGGTGAGATAAATATATGGCATAAACGAACGTTAGAGCAGGCCAGACTATTTCAATTACCTGCACAGAGTCTAGAGTACATTAATTACCTGTATGGCAAAAATGACACTGTCAGACTATCTTCCTGTCATGTCGTGTTATATATTTTGATTGTAAATCAATATTATAATATATTTATATGTTTATCACAATGGAATCAAAAAAATAGAGAGCTTTCGGCGAATTTTAATAGTGCTGTAATTCAATTCCTCATAAGTTTAATCGAAAAATACAAACACATTATAGAAATAAGAAGACCGATGCGGTGACGAATAAAGACATAGAAAAGGATCTGCATGGAGAAAAACTGAGAGCTCATTAAATTCAGGTGGAATCGCAACCAGTGTCCTTTCATGGAATACATTAAAACTTAAGTACGAGGGAATTAAAAAAAAGTACCAAAAAAAGTCCTCTATGCAGACAGGAAATGTACAGAACCGAAGCCCGAAAGTCTGACTACCAGTTCCACCAAGAGCTATCGTGTTATCTACTAACTGGGTGATGAAGGTCAGATAGGCAGTCGCTTCATATAAAATACTAGTATTCGACTGCATCCGGTCAGACTGGCAGACGATCCCAAATGGGGATGAAGCAAAATTCTTGACCACAATTTTTTATTTTAGATTTTGAAAATATAGAGTAATCTAAGAAACCAATTTAAATATTTTTGTTATTTTCATTGTAATTATTTTTTTATTAATTATTTAAAATTCAATATAATTTCTGATCTATGACGTCATCAGTGGCATAAAATCTTTGGACCTTTGCCTCAATCCATATTCTAAAAACTGTAATAGTGATGTCAAATGTCAATAGTGTCAACTGTCAGATCAATGAAATAATAACCTCAGATTATTATGTTCCTTGCCTTTAATTCATAACAAACAAAATACCACGTTATGCCGCTATTGCAATTAATCTCGATCGTACGCCCTTCATATTATTTACCGACCAACCAATCGCCATGAGTGATACTTTTATCAAAGCTGACTCGCGGAACCTTCCGAAAGTTGAGTTCCATAACACGAACAAAAATTTTGTTTGGGCTATTTTTAGTGTCATTCTTGCAGGTAGGAACAAAGCACTTCCTATATTCCATCGTTATTGCTTGACCGTCTCAATAAAACACTATAATAGTAAAAGTTGAATTTCTGTTGAGGATTGAGGTTATGTTTATTGTTTATTATTTATGACATTCACGTCACGTGACCACGTCTATCATTTTTTTTATTTACAATCGTAGGGTAGGCAAAGGCATTACTGCCATACTGCCAGCAATGACGTCATTTGGAGGATAAATTAAGGTCATTCACATATAACCCGAAATACTAATAATCCATGATTATTTTCCATTTCTAAATAGTGAGATGTGATCAGTAACCTTATTCCTCGAAATGGTTTTCATATCTTAACAGATTTAAAAAAAATGCACAATGCCCATTCCCAACATAGTTCGCTAGGAAGATTTACACTATCAATTACTACAGCTCTGTTATGTAGCCATGAACCCATTTCGCAGTAATTTTTTGTATAATAAACGATTGAAAACTTAACCTTTGTTTGATGCTTGATTTTATCCTCTACCATTATTTATAAGTAAATATTGCACAGACTCTAAAAGTCTGAATTGGCGATGGAATTCTTTTGAATCCCACACTGTAAAATGATTGGGCATGTTTTTTTTTATCATGCCTTTGTCCTCATTGATTCCCTCCGCCCGGGAAAGGCGAAGGGTTATGTATGCCGGACTCTCACTAACTAAAAACCCACGGTGTGCCTTCTCCTCACCTATGGCCGGGGTCGTGGGATTCGCAGCTGCATGCACTGCATCCCCGGCAGGCCTCGGTCCGCCAGCCCCTGTCGGACCTCTCCTTCTGTGGGGCTTCGTTCCACGTCCTTCTGAGAGGCGCGCACGGAATACTGCGCGGCGCCTTCTCGGGCCTGTTACTGGTCGGGCGTCAGGTCCAATAACCCGCCACCCGCAGGCCACACACTAGGGTGGCCGGAGAACGTCGCGCGCCCTCCGGCGGAAAATGATTGGGCCTGGATGTGACAATTCTTACTTTCCTTCCTGGATTTATGAATTCATTTATCAGAGCTTCTTGCTCAATTATTGCCAGATCATCAGTGCTATCAAATAATATACATCCATTTTACTTTGATGAAAACGCAAACCCAAGAATTGTCTAGTAAAATTATATTTTTTGTTTACATCATCAGTCATCGAATAAAACTATCTACTGAATAAGCGGTTATCTGGCCGTCAAAGGAAAAGATAAAGTTATTCCTCAGGTAGTCAAATTATTCGTCGAATAAAGCCTATCTGACGATTGAAACAACATTTTTTTGCTATCTGTTGAATAAATGCTATTTGTCTGTTTATCTGAGGATTGAAAAATCGGCCCTAAGTTTTGCAATTTTTCGCTCTAATTTTGAGACCCTCGAACGGGGTACGAATAGTGTGAACTTCCTCAACACATATAAATAATAATGTCTTAAGGGGAACATCCGATATAGCCGTGAAATTCAAATTTTCTTTAGTTTTTTGCTAATTGCAGGTCTGTTTTACGTCATAATTATGTTGTTTGCACCCGTAACGATACTAAGTTTGCTAAAAATAATCAATAAAATCATGTCAATTATTATGAATCATCATCATAATGCACTACATAACATGTTTTTTTCGGAAACAATTCTATTTTCGAGCATCGTAAACCTAGAAAAGTAGGTATACTTACGACTTTCATATTGAATATATTATTGAGTAACCGTTACCGGCGCAAATCACAGTTTGAATAGTATATACGTAAATAAAAGCTACAATTTGCAAAAAACTAAAGAAATTTCGATTTTTGTTTTCCCGTAGGCGATAATATGTATATTAATTAATTTAATTTGAATAACCCTGTGAATTGTAATTGCATAATTTTCTGCAAAATGTTAAGAACAAATTGTGCCACATTTAATAGGTATCCATTCAATTCTACCAGTTGTCTCAATCCAGTTTTCTTTTGTCTGGACCTGTTGGAAACCTAAAAATAAAATGTAACATATAATTCGTGGCAATAAACAAAGTTATTTTAATTATAATATTACTGGTAATAATCATTTGTAGATATACACACATATTTAATACCGATATTGTGTACAACTTGGTACAACACTATCGATACGTATGGATTTCGCTGAATTAAAACAATTGCTCGCTGCACTCGACTTTCGCATTGAACGCAATACATTGCGCTGTCGCTCACGTAGTACAAGATGGTACCCATGTATTGCAAGCAATGTATAATTTTGCATCTGTGTGCGATTGTATCGTTTTTTCTACAAATTACATAATACTATTGCAATAATTACAAATATCACTGATAATTTAAGGTTTTTGGACATGCCGGTGAAAAGAAATCCCTTCTCTGGCTACACTACTCAACTAGCTTCTTTTCCGTCACGTTATAATAATGCAAGACGGCATAATTCTTGTTTTTCGCGGATCTCCGTACGCTGTCACAATAAGAGCGCGACTGTTGACCGGTAAAACAAATTTCGGTTGACATATGAGCGTCTGCTCATATGTGCGGCACGCCTGCCCCGCCCACAAGGCCCTTCTAACGTCTTTTATCTGTTCTGTGGTTCAACCTATACATGGATAGTTGTTTGACAGATTTAAAAGGGAGTGATTGTGGATTGAAAATGAATGAGTTGCCTGTCAAATGTCTTCTCTACGCAGATGATCAAGTTCTGCTTGCATCATCAGTGGAAGGGTTGCAAGACATGGTAACTGTGATGAACGAAGCATATAAGAGGAAAGGGATGAAAATTAATATAAGTAAGACGAAAGTAATGGTTTTTGAAAGAGATGCAGATGTATCTGGGTGTAAGGTAAAGATTGGAGATGAAAGTATTGAACAGGTGAATGAGTTTGTTTATTTGGGAAGTATGTTTACAAGAGATGGTAAGATTGATGAAGATGTGGAAAGGAGAGCAAATGCGGGAAATAAAGTGAATGGTGCTATGCATGCGGTTGTGGCTAACCAGTCGATGTCCAAAAAGGCACGGCTGGCTGTCCATAATGGTGTACTGGTACCAACGCTTATGTATGGAAGTGAATGTTGGTCTTGGAAGAAGAGTCATGAAAGTAGAATAAATGCCGTGGAAATGCGTTTCTTGCGAAGTATGTGCGGTGTAACTTTGAATGATAGAGTGAGGAATGATGTGATAAGACAAAGTTGCGGTTTAAAAGATGATGTAGTGACAAAAATTGAAAGGGGTATGCTTCGGTGGTTTGGGCATGTTGAAAGATTGAGTGAACGGCGATTAACAAAAGGAATTTATAAGGCGAATGTCAGTGGAAACGCCAGTAGAGGACGCCCTAGAAGGACATACATTGATGTTATTGGTGATGTTCTTCAAAAAGGACAGGTGCGTAGTACTTTCAACCGGCGTGCGTGTATGACAAGATGTATGACCGTGGACGAAGCGAAAGGAGTATGTAAGGATCGTAGCATGTGGCGTTCTACAGTTTCTGCCTACCCCCATGGGAAAAAGGCGTGAGTGTATGTATGTATGTATGTATACACCCCTAAATTAAATTCACCAGAAAAAATTTAAGGGCATGGTCAGTTACTGTAATAGAACATATAAAGAGAAAAAAAAAAGAAAATTATTTTGTTTGAAAACTGTACTTCAAAAACATCAATAATTGGTAAGAAAGTTCAATCACATTGACAATGATATTCGTACGCGCACGCACACACGCAACCCTTTTATCTATTCATTCAAAAAAAAGCCCGCGCAATACATAGGCTGCGCACGAGACGGACGGCGCCAACTAGTCTGGCTCCCGCACCACCCTCGCCCCCACCCACACCGGCGCGTGCGCGTGTCGCCCGCCGCCCGCCGCAGTCGGCCGCCCGCAGTAATTAGGTTAAGTTGCGTGACGCGCGGTGCAAGCGCAACCTCTCGTTACCGCGTACCCGGTTTTTGTTGTATACGTAATTACATGTTGTGTTGATGAATACTAAATAGGCTTAATATTCGGTAAACTAAGGTCAAAGCAGACTGCATCGCGCCCTCTCCACCGAACCCGTCTCCTCAGAACGCAACAGAGAGGTTATTAAGTTTACGCGAGCGCCTAATACGTATTACCTGTTAACATCTGTTATTAAATTGATAACTACGATGGCTTCATACGATCATCAGTTCACGTCTCGAGAGTACCCTTTGTGTTAATACTTCATAAAAGGCCGGCACGCAGGTGAATCTTATCTAGATAGGTCGGAGCGAAAGTACCTAACCGAGGAGTTCGGGAGTCGGTGGACAGGCTGCGGCGGCCTAATTGCCTGGCCCGCGTGCCGCCTGACCTCACACCCATGGATTTTTACATGTGAAGTGAAATCAAACGGAGAGTGTACGTGAGTGAGCCCGATAGTCGCAAACTTTTAAAACAACTCGAAGTAAAAGGGCAAAGTGATGTTCTAATATCATTAAATAACTATCTTTTAAAAAGTGCTCGCTTGTGTGTTGATAACAAAGGGCGGTGGCCATTTTGAAAAATTGCTGAACTGTAAGTTTTTAATAACACTGTAAATTACCACCCTTATCAGCTGATTTCAATCCTTATCAGCTGATCCTAATCACTGTTAGCTAATCCCTTCAAATTCAAATCCCCATTGTCTCAGAACAAATTCTAACTTTTTAAATACGTGGAGTGGAGTGAGGGAGAAAGCATTTCTGTGTGTGTGTTGCACGGATTTCGCGCTATCGACTCGCTCGCACGCATTACATACCGGTATAGCTGACTGACGCATGACTCACACAAGCGTATAATGGTGCATGATGTGTGTAGCTTACGCGCGGTGGGATGAATTTCATTGATAGTCCGTGTCGTTGACGTAGTATTTCTAGTATTAGAGTATTATGTGCATAAAATTATTCATATTTTCAGGATCAAACAAAAGTAAATAACTTTGTTAGATTTAAATAAATTATATTAATGATTTTACATTTCAATAAGTATACCGCTTGCGTATGTACCCTTAAATTTTTTCTGGTGAATTTAATTTAGGGGTGTATTTACCTAAACTTCGAGGAACGAAGTAACATAGAGTGGTTAATACCTCATCTAAAATCTCGGAATTATTATAATGACGTTTTAATCCGGGGATTTAAAAATCACGAATTATTTATTGGACTTTATTTATAGTTACAAATTATTTATTTGAAGAATCATATAACATTTTTTAGGGTTCCGTACTAAAAGTATTAAATTAAAGAGCTTTGTTTTACATAATACATACATTGTTTTACATTTTCCATAGTACGGAATCCTAAAAAAATGTTATAATATGTATAATTTTTCAAATAAATAATTTTAGGTCATATTTGGAGTAACGGATTAGACGCTCTATTTTATGAATTCGGAGGTAAAGCAGGGATGAAGAATCTTTGAATAAACTAAAATAAAAATATTTTTTCATGGAAATAAAAGTGATCGAATTTTCTAATTTTAACCATTGCTTTAAAACCGTCATCAGTGATACTTTAACTGGCCCACGGATTAGTACCCCCTTTCCGACTAACCTTGTCTACATGTTACTGAGAAATACATACAAAGTAACAAGCCATAGTCGCCGCCTACGGAAGTGGCCGGATAGTCGGCTTTACCGATTAGTCGGAACATCACTACTAGTTATACAGGTTGAAATTGTAAAAACTCAACAAACCGAAATGAGAGATTGTACTCATCACTATGAACAACTTCTACTATGGGACCAAATCGGAAATCGCGAAAAAAAATCTGCTGTTCCCTACATTTTGACGATTTATGCGAACATAAATGCAGGGAACATTTGTTTTTTTTTCGCGATTTCCGGTTTGGTTCCGTAGTAAAAGTTGTTCATAGTGATGAGTACAATCGGCCATTTCGGTTTGTCGAGAGTTTACAATTTAAACCTGTATACTTTATATAGCTTGTGCTGATACAAGAGAATATGGCTAAATGTTCTAAATCCTTGGCTAGATCATCAACAGCCAGTCATGAATGGCTCACCATTAATGACAGGAAGCAATACTTATCTTAATCCCATTCCAACATAGGATTGATTGAATAAAAGGTTGTGTCTTGAAAAAGTCAATAATATATTTAGCTATCAATTAGCAGCCTCGAACAACATCTGATGAGGCTGTCATTGTGCGGCTGGATCAAGGGTCAGAAAGCAGTACTTCTTAACTGGGCGCATATTGTTAGGAAGTTTTTCTCTCTGAGGCCTTGACCACGAGTTGCTTGGACCCTACTCTCGAAGGCGGTGGGTTACTACATTTTTTTTTAATGATATTATACAAGGTGTAACATAAATAACGCACAACCTCTTAAGGGGTCACTGTACTCATCATTATGAACAACTTTTACTAAGGGAACACACCTGAAATCGCGAAAAAAAATCAGCTTTTCCATACTGCGTTATTTATGTCACACCTTGTATATTCAAAATTGTAAGTTTGTAAAATGAGTACACTTACAAAATTAATTTGTTTTGGTATCCTCAGCATGTAATGTGAGGCATGTGCCTCTAACATCTCACACTTAGAGCAGAGGTCGTAGTCAGAACATGTCACACATTTGTAACGGAAGCCCAATACAGTATTGTTGCAGCTGTTGCAAATGATGTCACTTTGAGATGATTGCTTCTTCGATTCATTGGAATCTGTAATTTTTTTATGAGGTCAGAAACCTTAATGGTAGTATGCTTGATTGGTAAATAAAAATTATTCAATCATTGTACATGATATGTGAAATCTAAGACAGTTAATTCATACGTTATAATATCACACCCCCGGTGCAACACTCACTTTTGCAATTTTGGAAAAATGAGCTTAGTATACAAGGTAGTCAGGAAGGGGGTACTAATCTGAAAGGGTATTAAAGTACCCATAATAATGAGTAATTTTTGTTCTACCACTTTCCCCAAAAGTCAATATTGTAAGAGAAACAGCTGTTCAAAAATTACATAAAAAATATGCTAAAATCTATCTATCCTCAGCTATGATCAGCTGTGTTTACATTTTAGGTCATGTTTGGGGTCACAAATTAGGAGCTCCATTTCCTGAATTCGTAACTAAACTAGAGACGAATAATTTTTGAAAAAACTAAAATAAAAATAATTTTCCATGGAAATAAAAATTATCGAACTTTGTAATTTTAACACATTGCTTTAAAAGCGTCATCAGTGATATAAGTCGCGCGGAGAAGGTTTGCCGATAGCCTCATGACGTCACGCGTCGATGGTCGGTACGATTAGTAGGTAGGCCAGACGAGCGCGGGTAGCGGTCGGTGAAGTGGGAGGGGCAGTCATCGGCAAACCTTCTGCGCGCGACTAGTACTTTAAGTGGCCTCCGGATTAGTACCCCTTTCTGACTAACCTTGTATAGGGTGGTAATTTGAGATGGGGCATAAAGGGCAGCTATCTTAACAATTGTAGCTATAGGAAAACGTTCTTAGAAGACCACCTCTAACTTTTGAAATATTTTTAATTGGCATTTACAGATTTTGAAAAAAAAGTACAGTCAGCGAGAAAAAGGGCTGTTTTCACAAAACTTTTTTTATGATGCCAATCAATCCCATTTCCCATAAGGATCAAAACTAATCAAAAGACTCTTCTGGACCAACTGAGGTTGGAGTATTAGAAAAGTCAGAAATGCCGATTGAAATTATCCCAAAAGCTAGGGGTGGTCTTCTAAGAACATTTTCCTGTAGCTACAATGGTTAAGGTAGCTGCCCTTTATGCCCCTCCCCCCCCCCCCTTGGTAATCTCAAATTACCACCCTGTATATTATGTGGCCTAAAATATCTCTGCACTTAGTGCGACAATGTCATTGTACACAGGGTGTGAACAAATTCGTGTAATTAAAGTCTTTAATTGCGTCTCCTGAAAAAATGCTTTTTTTTGCAAGTGACAGTGTTGGACCCGGAGTGCGATATGTCTGCGATCAAAAGTCTAATTAGGAATTAAAAAAAAGAAAAGAGAACTTATACACTTATGAATTCAGACCTTCACTCCAACTGCTTGGAAGATATAAAGTAGGCACAGCATTAGAAAACAGATGCTTGGCTTTGATGCTTGTTGGAGCGAAGTGGCGAGAACACACACGGTGTGTCCACTTCTTCAGATCCTTATCTAACAAATCGTCTCTGCCTATAGCTTCAATCCACTGCAACATACTGAAGGCATAGAATAAACAAAAATGTAAGTATATATGTCGTGGCCATATCGTAGAATTGATCACTTCATGATGTGGCTGGCCATTTCATGAAATGGTTGTATTTCATGAAATGGCCAATACCCGCTGGCCATTTCATGATATGGCCTGGCCAGATCAATGAATAATCAGCGTTTGACGATATGATCAGCTAAACGCACGGCTACTTCATGATATGGTCAAACATTAGTGATCATATCATAAAATTAGTTACATTATCTACTGTTAGAGGCGCTGATATCGTTTTGTTTTTGTGATGCATCATGGCGGCGGACAATTATTCTGACAAGAAAGCTAAAAATAATAAGTAAAGTAGGGTGACCAACGAAAACGAAAACGCATGAAATACAACCATTTCATGAAATGGTCGGCCACATCATGAAGTGATCAATTCTATGATCGGGCCACGACATATATACACCGTGGGCCCGAGGTACCCAAAAGATTTTAACCTCTGATTCCGATGCCTAATTGGAGAAGTAAGGCTAGGATATAGTTTATTGAATAAAGCTTAATTTTCGAAATATTCATTATGTACGGAAATTCACAAATCGAAAAATATCTATGGTAACAAGTCCTATGAATGCGGCGTTGCGACATTTGTCATACCATACACCTCTCGCTGTATGTCTTATTTGTCGGGGAGGGTTGTGAAGTGAGAAGTTTCTTATCCACTCACACGATAATTCATAAATGTTGTAAATGTTGCCCGTTCAACCTAAGGTATTGTTTACAAGGAAGTAATAAAGTTAACTGAATAAAAATGTACCGAAAAAAAAATTGAGTTACTTGGACTTTCGTTGATATAACATTTGATTTGTCAGTAGAAAGGCGTGCTTAAAATCTTTCACTCGAGCCCATGGTGTATAGGTGGACAGACGTAAAAAACCATGACACACATTCATGTTCCCCATTGGATTCTTCCTGATTTTGGTTAGTAACTTTAATCAACCAATCTTTGCCTATCACAGGGGGCTTACCATGACGTCTTAAGAAAACGTTCAAATGCCAGCCAGTCAATATCCGTTCAAAAGCAGGCCTGCTTCTGAATCGCTAAAAATCGTACCATGACAGTACAAAAGGTGAACGACTATTCAAACAAGTTGAACGGATAAGCTTGTTCATGGTACGAAAAGTCTATACAAAAAAAACAGGTGAACGGATTTCGTAAACGTCAACGTAGCAGGCCTGCCGCAGGCCTGCTCTAACGATGTCATAGTACAAAAAAGCAGGGCAGTTCAACTTCCAGGCAACTTCTGCCCTGCTTTAAGAGGTCATGGTAAGCCCCCTGGACTTCTGTTTAGTTGCAGTGACTGGGTAGCTTAAAAGGCCAAATTACATGCCGTAATAAATAATCCAATATGAATCGATGTTCAACTCATCCGAAACTCTTAAAACGTGACTTCATTCTTCTCCTTGGTCGAAGCCACTACGCTTGTCCCGCACAGTGATTTGAAAGTTAGTTTCTATTATAAAATATATACATACCGGCGTCTATCTCTAGGCAAGGTGTAAAAATTAAGATGATTACTAGTTCTGCTGTTACGGCCGCAACCGTACACGCAGCAATAGTTAACCATATTATTTGTAAATATAAAACACAAGGAGTAACGCTACAAAGTTAAAATAAACTACAAATTAAGAAAATAATTATCAAACAAACATTGCAAAGTAATATTTTTGTTGTTGTTGTCAAACTTGTCAATGTCAAGTATCAATATTGTCGTTGTCAATGTCAAATCAAATGTCAATCAATTACAAAACGGATTTTAGGATTTTTTATTTATCACGGCAGAATGTTGTCTATTTTAAATAAAATGGCTCAAAACACGCAAGTTCGCCGTGAAAGAAAAGGTGCCATGGTGCTAAAACTACATGGCGCTAAAAGTCAATAAGTATACTAGCGCCACCTATTATCGAATAGAATAATTGATTATTATTTTTGGTTACTTAGCCTGGGAATAGGGGGAAGTTTTGAATTGTTATCGGTAGCGGGTAGCACTGGGCAATGTTGACAAGAGAGGGTAGTCGTCGATATGGATCGGCCCACCCGAGGTTATAAAGGCGGTGGTCATTCGACGAAGCAGGAGCATTCCGTGTTGAACAGCTGAAGAAGTCTGACCTTTTATATCTGATTAGCTTGTCCTTATTTTATGATCTTGTAATAATTGTGTAAAGTAATATACTGTGATCTAGTTAATGTTACTAATATTAACCCAAATACAAGTACTCTCAGTGGTGGAGAGTCTATGTTGGTTTTATTTACTGTGTTTACCTTGCTCGCAATCCTGACATACCGATATTAGCTAAAACTGTAATGATAGAATCACCCCTGAACGATTATATTGTTGTGTCATTTACATCAGAAGTGGAACAAGAAAAAACCAGTCCACATTATGATTGTATACCCACATGTAAATATTTTGCTAAAAAAATCCCCTGTAGACGGACTGACAAAAACTTGATTGACATTACAATGGTGAGAAGTGTGAGAATGAGAAAATGTGATAAATCCGGTGAGTCACAACCATTTTATTATGTGTGAAGGAATTTTGATGAAGGAAATATAATATGAGAGGTTATTTATTCGTGTAAAATAAATATTAAATGATATCTTTGCTTATTCATGTAAAATAAAAGAGATGTTATCTGTATTTATCCGTGTAAAATAAATGAGATGATATCTGTGTTTATTAGTATAAAATAAATATGATGGTATCTGTATTTATTCGTGGAAAATAAATACGGCATCTGTATTTATTCGTGTAGGAAAATACATTGCAAGTCGTATTAGAGTTTGTGGTGAGATGCAACCAGGGTTGATCTTTGGCACCGCCCGGTTTGGCCAGCCGGGGTTGGCCAAAGGCTTCGCCTGGGGAAAACTGAAACTCTAACGTGGCGAAGCAATTGTTATAGGGCTAAATCCAAGGCGGGATATGCCATGATATGGCTAGATCCAAGGCGGGTGATGCCATGTTGATAAAGCAGGATCCCAGGCGGGTGATGCCAAATGAGTTGGCTAAATCCAAGGCGGGTGATGCTATTAATTGATAAATGAAAATGCAGTGAAAATGAGATTCTGTTTTGAATTAATGTTTTGAAAAAGTTTTGAAAATATTGATATTTGTTTTGATTGGTTTTGTTATAATTCTTGTTGTAGAATGGTACAAAATAGTTTATTGAAATTAAAAAGTAGTTTGTTATTATTACTTATGGTTTAAAATGTATTTTTTGTAGACGAAAACAGGAAATTGTATTTATTATTGATGATAATTACTATGATGACTTCCGTTAAAGATTAATTTGTCAAATTTATTTTTAAATAAAAAAATAATTTGACTTATTTTCGTTAAAGATGTGTATAATATGTATTGTATTGTTGTAAAAAGGTTGGATTATTAGCGCAATATAGAAATGTTATGTTTAAAACATCATGTCAGTTTTGTAATAAGAGTTTGTGAATAATTGAAATATTATTTTGATCATGAAAAGTTTTAAAGGTTATTAATTTAAGTATTATGATTTTGGGAATAATTGAGATAATATTTTAAGTGTTTATAATTATGTACTATGATACTGTGAATAATGATTAAAGATTTAAAGATATTTAACCATGAAACATTTAGGATGTTTGTTTTATGATTTTGTGAAGAATTGAGATATTTAAGAATGTAGGATTTTGTGAATATTAATGAGATAATGAATCGTGAATTATTTTAATCGTTGTTATGTACTATGAGTTTATGAATAATAAGATAGGTATTTAATCTTGAAATATTTTAAGTGTTTAACGTACTATGAGTTTGAAGTGTTTATATGCTGGTACAATGAATTGTGAATAATTGAGATATATAATCATGGAATATTTTAAGTGTTATTGTACCTACTATGAGTTTGTAAATTATTGAGATATTATGTTCTGATTTTGTGAATAATTATGAGATTTTTACGAATGAAATATTTTAAGTGTTTATGTATTATGGCTTTGTGAATCGTTGAAATATTTAACCAAGAAATATTTTAAGTGTGTATTATGAATTTGTGAAAAACTATAATGAGATATTTAGCCCTGAAAAATATTGTAAATGTATTTAAATGATTTTATGAATTTGTGTATGATGAGATTGTGTGTTTATGTACCTATTATGATTTATTGAATAACTAAAATTTGTATTATGAATTTGTGAAAAACTATAATGAGATATTTAGCCCTGAAAAATATTGTAAATGTATTTAAATGATTTTATGAATTTGTGTATGATGAGATTGTGTGTTTATGTACCTATTATGATTTATTGAATAACTAAAATTTGATGTTTAACCAAAGTAGAACTGTCTAATAGGCATCTGAGATAGTATTTTATGAAAATGTTGGAAATCTAATGTGTGGATGTTTGTAAGATGTTGATACGAGAAGTTATGAACGAATATAGAACTAGGTTGATACTGAATGAATATCAACTAGTTTAAGTCATGGGTGATGAGCTTGTTGGCCGTCGATGGGATAACAAGCTCTAATCGATTCAAACATTCTTTGGATGCTCTTCATTTTACTTTGGTCAAAGACATGAGTAACATGACGAGGTCAAAGATGAGTGATCAGGTGTGGCCGAGATGTGTACTGTATTATTTGTTTCTGTTTAAGGTCCAGAGGTGTCACTGAAGTCAGGCCTTGATGTACAATCTTGACGATGGGGTTGATGGTGCGTCAACCACCAACCACCAACACACGAGGACGTGTGTTTTGCAGGAGGGCCGTGTTATCGGTAGCGGGTAGCACTGGGCAATGTTGACAAGAGAGGGTAGTCGTCGATATGGATCGGCCCACCCGAGGTTATAAAGGCGGTGGTCATTCGACGAAGCAGGAGCATTCCGTGTTGAACAGCTGAAGAAGTCTGACCTTTTATATCTGATTAGCTTGTCCTTATTTTATGATCTTGTAATAATTGTGTAAAGTAATATACTGTGATCTAGTTAATGTTACTAATATTAACCCAAATACAAGTACTCTCAGTGGTGGAGAGTCTATGTTGGTTTTATTTACTGTGTTTACCTTGCTCGCAATCCTGACATACCGATATTAGCTAAAACTGTAATGATAGAATCACCCCTGAACGATTATATTGTTGTGTCATTTACAGAATTCACAAAGTTGGTGCACACGATGTTATAAATTCAATTTACTTTATCCTCTAGCGGATAAAAACGGCTTTTGCACTCAGATATCGAAGAGCGAAAATACTCTTTCCGAGATGGGGGGATGAAAAATAAATTTCAAGAATTTATTTAAAAAAAACTGACTACCTGCCTCGTTGGTGTAGTGGTCGCAAGCGCGACTGCCGAGCCGAGCGTGAGGTCTTGGGTTCGATTCCTAGGTCGGGCAAAGTGTTATTGGGTTTTTCCGTGTGGAATTTCTCAGTAGCAGCCTGAGTCTGAATTTGTGCCCGGTTGATGGCAATAGGCTCGCCCCCTATTACAGGGGGCTTAAACATCGGCGAAATGAGGGTGTACTATACACCTCTGCCCAATCCTTCGGGGAATACAGGCGTGATGTCGTGTTACGTTATAAAAAAAAAAAACTGTAAAATGTGTCGTTGTTGCTATGGAAAATTTACTTTATGAATTATAAGTTGTCTTATATTTTTCTAGCTTTTACTGACAAAGGAGTAGTGTGTGTATTCATCCGCAGCTAACCATAGCATCTAAGTAGCCAAGTTTCGCGGATTTATCGGAAAATGTACCAAAAAAACTACACTACACTGCAATTAGCAAGTACTTGTACGAGTATGCAGCCCGCGAATGGAAAAGATTGAGTACCGCTATGTCAGACAGAGACCGTAAACATTATGAAACAGTCACCAGTGTTGCAAAAGTTCCCGATTTATCGGGAGTTCTCCCGATTTAGGCTATCGTCTCCCGATATCCCGATTTAAGGTGGTAAACTCCCGATTTTCTGTATCATTTAAGTAAAACTACGCAAACGTGTGATAAATATTTTTTTAAACTGTGTATTGATAGGGTTACATAAAAAAATATTTAAAACGTGGCAACATACACAATAGACATGCAGGGATTCTCCTGAATACTTACAACTTTCGACACATTATCTAATCAAAACAAGCGAAAATGAAACCGAAACGTATTGAGAACAGAGTTCAATATTATCAAACTACTAGGTGATATGATATCTTGCAGGAGTTTGCCTGAAACTAGGGAAAAACACATTTGTTGTTGTTTTAATATAAAATAAAATTGTATTTCATAACTATCCGGTACGAACAACGCATCGGCTGCGATCGGATCGTTTGATTTAGTTTTATTTATAGTTGGATTACGACCGATAGTTCTATATATATCTTATAATAGGCCCTCAATCGACTAGCAAGGGAATAAAACGCAGAAAATATGCCCAAAATTATTAATTTTATGATTAATAATACTTAAAACACTTGTATTTAATTGTGGTAGGTATATTTAGAAGATTTCCTGAAAATTAATATAGTTACATGAATATAACTACCTAGTTTGATCTTATTCATAAAAAAATCTCCCGATTTCTCCCGTTTTTCAGTCGGCAAATCTCACGTTTTTCTAAATCTCACTTTTGCAACACTCACGAAGCAGAGGCAACACTGAGTCACACACACACAAGTATATACTTCCATACACATGCACAGCCACCCCAACCACCCCCCAGAGTGGGTGGGAAAGTCTTTGACCTGATTCGTGCTGAAACACTAGAGTGCGCGCAAGATAAGTCTGCGCGCGGACGAAATCGGAACTAATCACGGTCCACCAAAGTGTGTGCCGTTTTATCAATTTTGATAGTAGAACTACCTGATTGTAGGAATATTTAACGGG
The DNA here is from genome assembly GCA_905220435.1 of Amphipyra tragopoginis. NCBI lineage: Eukaryota > Metazoa > Arthropoda > Insecta > Lepidoptera > Noctuidae > Amphipyra > Amphipyra tragopoginis. Next base: position 7,046,425 of record HG992017.1, read on the forward strand.
AAAATTATGTTTAGCGATAAAAAGATAAGCTTAAAAAGCGGTAATTTGAACTTTTGCGATCATGGAAACGTTTAGCACGCCCTCAGTCACGCGCAGAGTTATCTTGCGCGCACTCTAGCAAGCTCTTGGCTGCTGTTAACTAGTTTACTCACATTAAAAAAAAACCGGCCAAGTGCGAGTCGGACTCGCGCACGAAGGGTTCCGTACCATTGTCTTTTTTAGTATTTGTTCTTATAGCGCATAGCGGCAACAGAAATATCAAAATAATCTGTAAAAATTTCAACTGTCTAACTATCACGGTTCATGAGATATAGCCTGGTGACAGACGGACGGACAGCGGAGTCTTAGTAATAGGGTCCCGTTTTACCCTTTGGGTACAGAACCCTAAAAAACAACTTTTGTTCTATGAGTTTTAGAAATAGGTACCTATAAAAATCGATACGTATCGAATTGATACCTCTTTTGCCTTTTTGAGGTAGGTTAATAAAAACATCTCCTGTAAACACGACGAGCTAGAGTATCGTAAATGTATGGGAAATTAATTTTTCTTAATTACCTTTTTCCAAAACTCATAGAACAAACCTTGTCCCTTGTGTCGTTCGAGGACGATAGCGGTATTGCTTCTCTACTGTGTCTATAATTACGGTGATTGAGAGGTCACTGACATAGCATATACCTACTCTAAGGTCACTGATAGTAAAGAGCCGCCAAGTGCATGGTAATGTTTTTAATACCCAACTGTGCGACAGTAAAAATAGGATTATGTTTTTTCACCTGGTTGTGGAAATAAGTATGTATTGCAGGTTGGATGTTTCAAGTGTTTGTGCAAAGAATGTACTATAGTCCGAGACCCGGCTGCAAAAATACCTACCTCATCGGCTACCCCAATAGGCTATGTTTAGATCGTTAACCGACACTTAAACACGTCAAAAAAATCAGGTCTGCCAGAGCCGATCCTGCCGGGTCATAGAAATAATCGATACTTTTTGACGTAATTTTTTAGTAAAAATTACGTCATAAGATACCCGAATGAAAGTGCTGGCAGCAGTTAACCATTGATTAGTTATGTAAAAAAAAGTGGGTCTGCCATTGCGCACCCTGCCGGAAGTACTTGGCAGACCCCTAAAATATGCCCTTCTGACACACTAAACCTACCTCATCGAGTACCCGGATGGGACCAACGCTAAATAATAACCAAGATGCCCCTGATAATGGATCAAAAGGTCTGCCAGGTCTAAGCTTGCCGGAACTTAGTGTTCAAAGCATTTGAAGTTGATAGGGAGCATACTTTCACTTGAAGTCAAAACAACATTATTTTGTTTCTTTTATACAAATTTATGAATATTAACTGCTTTTCTTATCACAACATGAAATAATAATAAATAGACCAAGAAAACCAAATAGGTACATAAAAACCATCGCGCGAAAACGAGACAGCTATAGTTTGTTTGTTATTAGTATCACGAGACACGTTGGAGGCCGATTCCTGCTTCGATTAAAAAAGCATTTAAAAGTCTTAACATAAAAAATACTGAAGACTTATGGGGCATTTCTGTAAGGGTTCTTGGAGTTATAATTGACACCATTGCCCCTATACTTGCAGGCATATTCAACCAATGTTTAGATAGCGGTACATTTCCCGATTTGATGAAACATAGTAAGATAATACCAATCTTCAAATCGGGCTGCAAGAATAACCCCTCTAATTATAGACCCATTTCTGTGCTTCCAGCACTAAGTAAAATTTTTGAAAAAATTATGCTTTATCAGACGATGTTTCATTTCAACCTAAACGGGATATTGCACAGTCGCCAGTATGGTTTCACGAAAGGTAGGTCGACCACAGACGCAGGAGTGAAACTGGTCACTCAAATTTTGGAATCCTGGGAGAGCTCTCAGGATGCTGTTGGCATCTTCTGTGATCTCTCCAAGGCTTTCGACTGCGTTGACCACAATACACTTATTTGTAAATTACACCATTACGGAATTCGTGGACGAGCTGCTGACCTCGTTTTTTCTTATCTATCAAATAGACAGCAAAAGGTGGGTGTCAATGGTGCTATATCGTCGGTTAAGATGGGCGTGCCTCAGGGCTCAATTCTTGGGCCTTTTCTATTTCTAGTTTACATAAATGATCTCTCTTTTATGATGTCCAATTTATCTGATATAATTTTATTTGCTGATGATACTTCCCTAATTTTTAAAATAGATAGGAAAGATAGGGACGTTTTACATGTCAATGAGAGCCTAACTGTTCTTTCCAAATGGTTTACAGCCAATAATCTATTACTTAATGCAAATAAAACAAAATGCCTTAGATTTTCTCTACCAAATGTACCCCAAGTAGGTTTAAATTTAATGCTTGATGGCAACAAACTTGATACAATTAATGAAACCGTATTCCTAGGTATAACTATTGACTCAAAATTGCAGTGGGGTGCTCACATTACTGCCCTGTCGGCGAGGTTAAGTTCTGCTGCATATGCTGTTAGGAAAATTAGGCAGCTGACTGATGTGGCTACAGCTAGGCTAGTATACTTCGCTTATTTCCACAGCATTATGTCCTACGGCATTCTGTTGTGGGGCTCGGCAGCTGACGTCGATTCGGTTTTTATTTTACAAAAGAGAGCAATCCGTGCCATTTACAACCTGGGTTCCCGCGAGTCCCTTAGAAACGTGTTTAATGATATTAAAATACTCACTTTGCCGTCACTCTATATCTTAGAAAATATTTTATATGTACGCAAAAATTTGCATTTGTTAGGAGTGATTTTCATGATAAAAATACACGGGATAAACATAAAATTGTGATACCTAAATTTAGACTAAGCAAAACTAGTAAGTCATTTTTGGGCAATGGCGTACGTTTTTATAACAAACTGCCGAAATCTGTAACAGATCTTACCGAGGGAAAATTCAAAACCCATATTAAACGTGTCCTCACTCAAAAAGCATACTACAAGATTAAGGACTACGTCGAGGACAGAGATGTTTGGCTCTAGTTCCTGCACATGTGGCTTCCCTGGTACCTCATTAACGACGTATGTGTATGTCTATTAACTGTCCTCAATTATGATTATTTATTTTTATTTTCATTGCTATCATTACTCTCAAGATATCTTTTATCTTACTCTATAATGATTTTTTGTTTAAGTTATGATGACATTTAAGTATGTCATTTTATTTTTTGTAAATGTGAGAACTTTGTGGACTTGCCTATACATATAATTGTGTAAATTACTATTATTCATATTGTATTTTTTTTTCTTCTACATTTTTTTTCCCCCTTTTTGGTTAAATTTTGTACTCAAGACTTGGTACTATACTCCGAGGTCTGTGGTCAAGACTACATTGTTCTCTCTCATAGTACCTACTGTATTCACTGAAATTGTAAAAGATATCCCTTTTTTTTAAAAGAGTAACCATGGAGTTTCTTGCCGGCTCTTCTCCATAGGAAACGACTAATTGGAACCGTGCACCTAAATTCGACTTTTCATAAGCGCCTGTATTGGTTTATGTGAAATATTTTTTTTTGATTTGATTTGAACTATAGCTGTCTCGTTTTCGCGCGATGGTTTTTATGTACCTATTTGGTTTTCTTGGTCTATTTATTATTATTTCATGTTGTGATAAGAAAAGCAGTTAATATTCATAAATTTGTATAAAAGAAACAAAATAATGTTGTTTTGACTTCAGGTGAAAGTATGCTCCCTATCAACTTCAAATGCTTTGAACACTAAGTTCCGGCAAGCTTAGACCTGGCAGACCTTTTGATCCATTATCAGGGGCATCTTGGTTATTATTTAGCGTTGGTCCCATCCGGGTACTCGATGAGGTAGGTTTAGTGTGTCAGAAGGGCATATTTTAGGGGTCTGCCAAGTACTTCCGGCAGGGTGCGCAATGGCAGACCCACTTTTTTTTACATAACTAATCAATGGTTAACTGCTGCCAGCACTTTCATTCGGGTATCTTATGACGTAATTTTTACTAAAAAATTACGTCAAAAAGTATCGATTATTTCTATGACCCAGCAGGATCGGCTCTGGCAGACCTGATTTTTTTGACGTGTTTAAGTGTCGGTTAACGATCTAAACATAGCCTATTGGGGTAGCCGATGAGGTAGGTATTTTTGCAGCCGGCTCTCGCACTACTAGAGGTGTTTGACGTTTGAGCATGTATGATTAGAGGCTGTGAACTCACCAATATTATAGAAGAAATTCTAGTTCGGCGTTAACGTTTTTTAAAGAAAAAGAACTTATTTTGTCCGGTGATCGTATTAATATGTCTGTGGTTTATCATAGCCACCTACATATTATACAATTTGCGGTTAAATGTAACTTAATAATGACTCGACGACCAAAGAATGTAATTGTATGCTGATGCAATATGTGGGTCATTGTTTTTGTTACTAGCTATATTCTAGACTTGAGCCTAGGAAACCAATAGCAATGGAAGAAAGGATAACTGTGGGGATTGAATGGGTCCAGCGACGATTGTGTTTGCTTTTCATCAGGACTGTGCTATGGAGTGGACCGGTGTGCGAGGGAAAAATCTACCAGTAGAATTGCTTTATTTGCATAGCCTCGCAAAATGAAGCAATCCTATTGATGATAGTGACGGGTTTTTTACTCGTTCGCCTCTCCACTTCCCTCTCCGAAAAGCCCAACCTTAGTGGTGGTATTTTCACCCACGCGTAACGCGTAAAGATATAAATAATAATATCTTGTGCAATCTTTTTTCACACAGTATCTAGTCCCATTGATAACGGGAGCGTCGATTCCCATTCATCCATCACATTTTTAAACTCCGGACTGTCCCTTTGGTAAAGGAAAATACTACTAACCCACTTATTCCGACTTAAGAATCAAACTGAGGACCTCAGGAACTTGAAAGCCGCGCTTACAAACCATTAATTGCCTCATTAGGCAGTTTAACAAAATTTCCAAATCTTTTTTAACTACATATATGACAATAATAATATAGTCATAAAACCCTTATTATAAATATTTTCTAAACACAAAGAGCAGTGTTATCTTCTATCGTGTCGGCACGAGTTATACAAGAATAGCTCATGATGTGGTGAAAAGATTAGCCAGTCAGCAAGGTTGGTAGCGGGGCTGACTGCTCAGGGTGCGCCGGACGTACTGAAGTATCGTCACTCGTGGAAGCTCTTTTCATGCTCCCCAAATATGCTCATGTTATGAAGAGCTTATCTAAATACATCTTCATCTTTCATATTGTTGGGTACAACCAAAAAAGGTCATTGAGTTTGTAATGTTACAAGCGTGAGACCGTAGCATAACAACAACACAACATGAATATGTATATTACTACATAGTTATCAAGGCAGTCTAGATGCACTGAAACACGTCTAGCTCGCAGCCGATCAATATCCACCCTTCCTACATACATAGGTCCACACTGCATCGCGTAGCTTCACGGCACCCTACACACACACCCGTGAAAATCCACGAATGACCGCGAGTGATCCCCTGGCAGATGTCGCACCCATCGCCCAGTATATAAGCTCGCCGGCCGGCGAATCTACGCGTTATTCCCAATCGAACTATTCAGTGAAAACAAGTTATAATAAACTCGAAACAATAATGTTTCCTATGCCGTTATACATGCACGGAACACCTCCTCGACACTATGTCGACCAAGACTTCGGTATGGGCTTAACTCCCGATGACATCATGAATGCTGTGGACTTTCCAATGATGGTCAAGAAATACTTCAGACCCTGGAGGCAGATCACAAGTGGACGATCAAACATAGGATCAACTATCACACATGATAAGGATAAGTTCCAGGTCAATTTGGATGTGCAGCACTTCGCTCCAGAAGAGATCAGTGTAAAGACGGTTGATGGCTGCATAGTCATTGAAGCGAAGCACGAAGAGAAGAAGGACGATCATGGTTTTATATCTCGTCAATTTACGAGGCGGTATTTGCTGCCTGATCACTGTGATCCCGCAACCGTTGAGTCTAAGCTGTCATCTGATGGTGTGCTGATTATTACCGCTCCAAAAGTCCGCCCAGCTTCGGAAGCAGAGAGGTCGATTCCGATCTCAAAGACTGGACCAGTCAGGAAGGAAGAGGTTGATGGTATGATCCAGCCAGGTACCCAAGCTGACGCCAACGGCACTGCTCAGTGATCAAGGAGTTGCGAGACAAAGAAGAAATGTTCTGTGTGTTAGCCCGGGTTTTGCGTTGCATTCCTACGTGTATTCAGTTTAATGTGATAGGTACCAAATGTCGACTGATTGTAATAATTTTAATTGGATTTCGTAATTTTTAATAAATCTTCCTATTGCTGTATTTTGGAATTTTATTTCATTCATGCCAAAGTACAAAATACATAGGTGGCATGATCAGCCCACTGCTGGACGTGGGCCTTTTCTCTGAATGAGAAGGGTTTGGGCCGTACATACATAGGCTACCATACATACCTAAATAACACACAAAAAATAAAAATAAACTTACAAAGTAGTTTTACAATTTATTTATTGAATTAAACGTAAATCAGTCTCCAATATGAATGTAGTCTTAGCATGACTAGTAACTAATAAAAAAAAAAAAACTTATACGATAAAAAATCAGGAACACATAAAATTACACCTTTTCACAGGATTGTTTGTCTTGACACACCCCCTCAGTATCCTTTTTAGTTTCTTTAGGTTCCCTCCGAACCGGCCCAGTTTGAGTAATTGGCACCACTCGTTCACCTTTACCAGGCACCGGTTTTCTTGGAGCCGAAACTGTCAGGATACCATCACTAGAAAGCTGGGAGATGACATCTTCTGATTCAGCGCCTTCAGGTAGAGAGTACCTCCTCACGAACTGTCGAGATATGAATCCATGGTCATCCTCCTTCTCCTCATGTTTAGCTTCAATTACCACATACCCGTCAACGGTCTTGACTGAAATTTCTTCCGGCGCGAAATGCTGTACGTCAAGATTGACTTGGAAGCTATCCTTGTCAGTCTTGATGGTTGATCCCAAGTCTTTGGTCAGCTGTGACAATTGCCTCCAGGGTCTGAAGTAGTCGTGCAACGTCCAAGGAGACATCATGGATGTCAGGAAATCGTCGGGAGTCAGCGCCAAGCCGAACGTTTGATCAAAAAGTTTGTTACCTCGGTTTTGCGTACATTTTTCTTCTGCCAATACGTATTTTCTTGTTCCGATGCCAAGGAGTAGGACCACCATGGTCAGGAAATACGAAAATCCACAGAAAGTCTTCATTTTCGCTTGTATCAGTTACTTCTTCGATGTGTTCAGTATGATTGTTTGTGTTGAAATTCACTGTCAGACGGCGCGCAACCCGTGTTTATATACCGGCCCCGACATCTAGCGGCGAGTGGAGATTTCTAGAATTCTCTACCTAGTTCATTGATGTGTTTGTATTGCATGCAACCACGTTTCTTTATCTTCAAAACAATGACATCGAGCTCTCTGATTGGACCAGCAAGCCCGTACTTATTACTTCTATTAGCAAGCCTAACTGCATATTTTGATTGTATTATCAACATTTCGCAATAATTACTGATAATACTGTTTATTTTATCACTCTGTGGTAATTAAATAATAATTTGTTTACATAACAGAGAAAAAAAAACAATGTTTTGAGAACTCTCTACTCGTTTCTACGTAAATAATTGCTTTTAATAGTTAAATAACAGGTATTTTGTTATATTTTTTGTAGCGACATCTAGCGGCGAGTAGAAATGCAGTAGATTGTGAGGTCAGTCCCCTTTGGAACACTACCGAAGAATCGCTGACTGCACTCCGTGAACTCGCATCATCCTGAACTTTCCCGAAACTCTGTAATCGATACGTTATCCTTCAGTAGCTGATAATTACTATCATTTTTGTTCAATGTTGTGGAAGTTTGACTATTGAAAGAAACTATGCTAAAAACTTGTAATAGGTACTACTTTGTGTAAAACAAAACAGTAGCTTGAAAGTGGCTGTTTGGTTTTACAAAGTATTCATACATAATCCGACATTTCGGAATGTCGTGATGGGTCGAAGGTTACAGACCCACAGACCCATTTTGTTAAGCACCGGGTCGCGGGTTCAACCCTCGCATACGGGGCGATGAGTGGATGTACCAATGTGACTTTTTCAATGCCATAAAACATAATTAGAAAACCTGTACTTAGTGGGCTGAAATCGCCAACACGCATTAAGCAAGCGTGGCGATCAATACTAGTTACATTCTCTTTTGCGATCAACGGCTCGTTTCTCTTTATGAGGAGAGACCTTCGAAGGCTGATTTATTTATATATTTTTTTCAATCCGAAATTTATATTGTCTGAGTTTAAAAGCGTGCGAGTCATTAACGTAGGATACGAAAAGTAAATATTTATTGTATTGTTTGTAATTCTGTTGTATTTGATTTTTGTACCTATTCATAAGAAATGAAAGACATCCCTTCTAAATATTGGTATATTTTCAAAAATATTGTATTACATGACTTGCTTATCTATTTACAAAAATAAAAACAAAATTAAAATTAATATTAAATCAGTTTTACAACCGCCAATGCTTTCTACAATTAAATAAAAGTCTAAATATCATTGAACCTGTTACATAGGGCTCTGACGGTAATCTTACCAGTTATATTTACAAAATAACAAGATTGCATTTGCATACAATCTAAGAATTTTAACACACAATTGAAAAATAATTTTGATTATTTTTTGTTTATTGTTGTAATATGTATAATGATAGGAAAATAATGTTTTTATTAAGATAACTGAATAGTTATGAAGTTTATAACATTGTACATATTACAAACAAGAGAATATTGCCCTAATGTGTATTATAACAAGAGGCAACTATGTATAAAAAAGCACATTTTGTTATAAATCAGTAGTCCGTCTATGTCTATTTAATTCTTATTATTTCTTGTCAGTCAGTCAAGTCTTCATTAGTCGTTTGAAACAAACGTTTATTGCATCTGTTTTAGTTTTTTACATTCCAAAAATATTATGTTTTTTTTTTTATTTGGAAAGGCTCGCGTTTGACCACTATCTGACTTGATGTCAAGCATGATGTAGTCGACGATTATCTAGTAGCTACCTATTCACTCGTGACTTGAAGATGGACATGACATGGAGTTCTTCAGACCTCGGCAAGGAGTTCCACTCCTTAGCAGCACGCACAATGAATGTGTTTCTGAAACGTTTTGTGCGTATGGGTGTATGTCTTGTGTACAATGCTTGTCAACTCTCTAAAATTAGCTAAATATACTTGTTGTAACTTAGCTCAATGCAAAGATGAAACTGGTGGTCGATCGTACGTATTTAATCGTCAAATATTGTAAATTTTTTGTCAATAATGTATTTTAAAGTCAATTTTTCGTCCGTCAGTGAGTTAAATATTTTTCAAAGTCAAAATAAATAAATAAATGTTATTTTTAGAACACAGTGCCTCTTGCTACCGCGTGTCAGCCCCGTTTAATATAAAAAGCGCATAATTACACTATGTAGAAGCCGTCTGAGCTTGTATTCATGTTAATTATAATAAATTTCGCTCTCCAATGGAGTTTGTTCATTCTACGATTGATGCAAGTGGGATTTGTTGACAATTTTTTTGTAAAACCAGTGTTTTCAGTAGTTATAACGTCTTTCTATTTGAAGCACACATTAATATTATCTAATAGGTATATTTCCATCTGTTTTTCTAGTCTAAAGATACAAATAGAACTGTACTTATTCTTAGAACGTTTCGTTTGGAGCTGGAACATAAAAAAGATTGTAAGATATGGGAAGGTAAATGTGCGAATATTATTATTCAGTCTAGAATGTATGATTGAGCTTCCAGACTTGAAACTACGGTTCTGTAGAACGAAGGCAGGTCTAAATTTTATATAGGACATGTTCACATCAGTACTATTGATACGCTATAGTGCGAGTCTGCAACTACATATAGGTATTGTGAAAGATAGGATATACTACTATAAAACTAACACACTTCTGTACATTGAAAAACATCTGTTTTTGGGATTCTTGTAATATGTACAAATAAATACACATATCCCGCTTGCCTCAATCGTCGAATATCTGATAATGTCTAGCCTACCTTATTATCTAAGTTTGTTTATAAAAAAATGTAATAACATTCCTACGGTATTTTTTTATAAAAAAGCTAAAAAAACACACCGTTTTCAGTCGCTCTCGGGACCTGCACGTACTCCGAAGATATGAAGACTTAAATAATTTATTATAATAAATTGAACACAATGTTAAGAGATCACTTCGCGGTGAGTTAACGTTTGAATGATAATATCTTTTCGTGTAGACTGTAGCTATCGAAAATTAAATCTGTAGCCCTTTCTATAATACTTAAGTGTAGTTGTGATGAGATTAGGAATTACTATTGAATGATATTTATTGGAAAATACTGGTTTTTATGACTAGTTACGGTTTATTCACGTGCATTTTTCGGGATTTCCCGACTAGGGCTCCGTTTGGGTACGAAACTAGACGGGCAATCGAGTAAACCGTAACTAATCATAAATATTATAATACAAAAATACTGGTTTGTTTAAAATAATACTTGTGAATACGTATTGCCGTTATTTAGCAAGATGGATTTCAGTCGAAGTTTTTGCATTGTAGTAGAAAAATTACTTTACAATTTTAGCATCTATTTGATCACTCAAACGTCATAATTTTGGGTTCATAGCCTTGGTAGAGTAAATTAAAATGATATTAAGACCTGTATACTTTTAATATTATCTACAGATTAACTTGGCGTTGATTTACAAAGCTGTAGATGATATTACAAGTATTGGAATACAGTGCAAGTCCCCGTAATACAATACTATAGACAGAAACGGTTCATTACGTATAGAAGTCGTATTTACTTATAAGTGGGAGTAGGAACAATAAAAATGGCAAATTAACAAATAACGAACTAGTTTAGATTTCCTAAAGAAGAACTAATGAAGAGCCGCGGCGATTAAGTTAATTGGCGATCAAGTCGTGAGGTAAATTCCACTCTGAGTAGTTATTGTGATGATTTAACTTAGTACCAACATATTTAACTTAATAGGACGAGTTATATAGTTAGTTAGATAGTGATAATCGTGCCAGTATCACAGAAACTCTTTTTGAAAGGACTATATCCTAAATTTTAAATGTGAATAAGCCTGAAATGCGCAGACGTGTCATAATGTCGTTTAAAAGTCTTCAAAGGGGGTTAACAACGTCACGTTTGGTGAGTCAATTTTGTTTCATGTTCGTAATCATAACGACAAGTGCCAGCACATCCAGTCGACAGTTGTCATGCTGATGCACTGATTGGGTGAATATTCAAAGTTAAGAATGTCATTATCATCTTTCCAAAGTTAAGAATGCAGATGTTTAAAACTAGTTATGATATTGAAAACTGAAACTATACCACTGCCGTCAAGCAATAAGACAAGAATTCTTTTTAAGAACATAAAACTACTATAATGTTAAAAATCTAGGGAGAACAATGATTTGTTAAAAAAAAGTTAAGGTAATTCGAACATTCACCCGATTGCAACCTTCAAGATACATTTGGCAGATGCAGTTTGCAGTTGCGACTGGACGTGCAGTCTATATTTGCAGTTGTGATTACGATTATGAAACGAAACATGGTTTACCAAACACGGCGCTATAATGCCCTCTGGGCCCTTCGACCTATTTATTAACACATTATTGAGTATTTTAAGTTACTGTATGATAAAGGAACTTTTTGCGCTTACGTTGAGCATCTTGTAGTAAGCAATAGGCCTCAAAAGCTAAGATGAACATAAAATCTCTTCTGTACGTAAGGATCCATCTCTGTGTGTCTCAGTCATCCGAGTTGTGATCGGCAGCATCCTTCATCTCGTACTATTGATATCAGTGGACGACACGTACAACTGACATGTTCATTTGATTTACAAAGTCTGAAGATATTTTAATTTATAACGTAAAAACTTGTTTAATGAGCGCACAATACACAAGTATATTAATATTGCGTATAAATCGTCGCATCCACGGCAAACTTACGAATCTTCTGGTGAGATGTCTGTTGATGGTATCTTAAAAAGGTTACATTTTGAAAACCAAACCTACCACAATACCGATATCCCAATTACAAAAAATAATATTTTTATCTTTTCTATGCTTCATAACAATCATAACACACCCCTGTAAAATGTATCTTTTTGCAGAATCGTAGGTTTGACGTGGAAGTAAAAAAAAAATTGCCGAAAAATCACATTGGTACAGTCAGCATCAAATACATCGGTACGAATAGACTGATCATAATTACCTAAACAACTAAAGAAATTAAACTTTATCTCCAATTCCAATTTAATTTTAATGGCTCCATCAGCTCCATCGTTACTCGATGATTCTGCCAACGTCACAGTTGAAAAAGGAACTGTGATAAGTACGTAATGTATTACAATAAACAAAGACTATTGACCGGTGTCAAAACTTGATCCCAATGGGATAAAATTCTTGTCAGAATGACAGTTGACATTCTAAAAAAACTCCTTGTTCCATTGAGATATAGTTTAATTTTCTTATTTGTTCAAATCATTATGAACAGTCTTGTTTGTCTCGATATATTTCTAGTCTAAAAATAGACCAAAACTCTTGATTCTTGTACAATTTCAAATGAAGATGATGGCAGTAACCTTAAGTAGTGGTTTATTTTGAAAATCACATTTAGGAACATTTAATAACAAAACAAATGTCAATCAATATGAACACGCCAGCCATATACACAAATATAACCACATTCAACATCAACATTGTATATTTTGTTTAGCTCATACAAAATCTAAATATACAACTTAGCCTACATTACAAATAGGTCGACAGTCGTACAGCGCGGAACTACAGCGTCCCGCTTCATCATACAAAATAAAATGAAATAAAATATAGTAAATACATCAAAAATGTTACACTGAGGTGCAGTGACGTTAAGTTATGTTGCATTCACATAGAAATCCCCACCCCAGCGTTACCAAGTCTTTCGGCTTAAGCGTTAAATCCACTGCCATCCAGCCGGTGCCGGTTTTCAATGTAACCAGATTTGACTGAATATGGAGTATTCTGTATTTAACACGGATCTACTGTCTTTAGAACCCTGTGACGCAGCTAGTGGAGACTTCGAAAGTGTTCAAATTGTTTTAAGTTACTGTTTTCCATGAATAGTTAAGGTTTACAGTTCGTTTGAAGCCGCGTGGTTTGTATGCACTTATCTTTTATTATTATCTTATAATAGTGTGCGTTTGCACACAACTATTGTGTGGCAATAGAAGACAATAACAAATTTTAATACACACTTTTGCGCTGTGCAGGTTTAGAGAAAGAGTGGGATGCGTCTTCGTGGATTTAACTATCTGTATCTCCGAAAGACTTACAGTCTAACACGGAGGCCCACTGCAGTGGACGTCTGTGGGTTGTCATGCTTGTATGTATGTAAGCAAAGGTTATCCATATTTTCTACAACAAATATAGTTTTATAAAACAGATTGTCGATAGTTAATATCAGGATATAATATCCAATGCAACTTCTTGCCGGGTCTTCTCCATAGGACTAACTATTGGATCCGTTTTTTTTTTAGTTAGCAATATGCTCGCGTTTGACCACTATCTCGCCTGATGGTAAGCGATGATGCGGTCGACGGTGAAGCACGCTTGCCTAAAAGTAACCTATTCACTCTTGACTTAAAGAACCCAAGGTTGTTTATTTAGTTGCTTAATTCTCAACGTTTTTTAAGAGCATGTACAGTGCCTATTTAAGATAAAAACATCTTAAATTTTGTGTCATTCTGGACTAAAGATCTTTCACAGGTGATCTAAAAGGACTGGCTATAATAGAAACAATTTCTGTGTGAACGCAACATAACCTTTTATGAAAATAAACACACTGCTTGTTATAAACATACAAAGAGTATTTACACACATTCATAATTCCGTCATGCAGCAGAAACGCACCTCATTTTTTTAAAATTTGTGCTAACTTGGGGTATATTCATATCATTTTGGCCTTCCGTTTTAATTTTCAGGTTTTTTCAAAACCCTCTATTACACCGAAATATTATTTGCATTGATACTCGTAATTAACTTAAAACCGTTAAAAATGCAGTAAAATATGGCCTCTTTTTAATTATCAAATAAATACGTAGATTTTCTTCATTTATTCCATGATATTTTTACTCCTACATACCTTTCTTTGGACACGATTTCAATTTGGTATGGTTGATACCAAATAATAATATAATTACAATTATTAATTAAAAATAATACAGTAATAGGTTATAACGACAGATCTATCACTAGGGGCACGTGTAAACTTGTAGCAAATATAAGTTTTCTGAAATATTTTGACCCATATCGGTAGCGTTTTTAAATAATTGTTTTGACAAACGCTATTTTAAGCCGGGTGCTATCAATATTTAAAGTCAAATACTTAATTAACTCTATTCTAATTGAATTAATATTTGGCAAATTCAATATTTGAAAGCGTTTTTAAAAAACAAGCCATTTTACAGTCAAAATAATTCAGAAAACTTAATATTCTTTGGGGTAAAATCGTAACTTTTTAGCGTAAATTAGTCCAAGCTGAAGCGTTTTATATAAACATTATAAACCTATCTACTAAGTATATTTAGAAATTATATTGAGATACTAAGGTAGTGATCATTTGTACATACATTATAGAATAATAACACAAAGGTATATAAATTTTTTCGTTGAACAAAAACAAATTGTTTTGTTAGCATAGGAATTATTAGCGAGACACACTTATTTAAAAAAATAAGTAAATAGGTAGTACTTCTCATACAAATAAAAGTATGATAATATTCACAAACACACAGTTCCAGAATTTAAAATTGTGCGTTTATTTTTAAAGCATTTTTCTGTCTAGCCTTTCCTTACTATAGTTTGGTCGGTACACAGTCTAACCAAAGCGACTGCCATCAGACCTTCTTAACCCAATTACTAGGCAATACCGATATCCTAAAGTTAGACTATTCGTCATACTTCATAGGTGTCGTATGACAAACTTTTTTCTCTTTTTTTGTACTCCCATGAATTTATAAATAGCAAAATAATTTCTATGCTAATAAAACGTATAAAATAAAATATATAAATTCGTATGCAAGATAAACTTGTCAAAAATTTATAAAAAGCACCTACAGTGAGCAGTAGGGAGTTTCAAACTATGTATAATACAGTATTCCTATACACATTTTGATTGACGGCGATTGATCAATCTTCGAGACGTTTATCAGTCATCAATTACCATCAATCACCGTTAATATAAGGAACATCTGTAAATCAAAATACCAAATATACAAAATGTATACTTAAAATTAGTCTTAACTGTGTATTGTTCGATAGATTTCGCTTCATTAGCGAGTTAGAAACCATTCTATATGGTTGTAGGCCTTATAGTCCATGCCGTTTATAAAATAAGAAGACACATTTAAACGCAAAGCGTCTGACAAGGGGTAGGCGTACACATTGTTACCATTGATATATCTACAGTTGAGCTCTTTTATATTTTGTATACAAAACCGTGTATCTTTGTAGATGGAATGCCTCATAAAACAAAAACTTCCCAATGGGGGTTACTGCAGATGACAGCACCTCTGTTGGTACCAATTACAACCAATCAGAATGAGTTAAATTGACATTAGACATGTCAAACAAACTTTGACCAATCAAATTGCTGTGGGACCAGCGATGATGGCGCCATCAGTTCCACAATTTCCAACCCCATCCCACTCAAAAACTATCCGGTCGATTTTCATACAATTTCTACTGCAACTGAGCATTTTTTCAAAGATTGTAATATATTTTTCTCGTGCAAAATCACTTGTTTTTTTTCATATAAAAGAGCTCTTAAATATAGGGCAGTGCCGAAAACCAAAGGTCAT
This sequence comes from Amphipyra tragopoginis, assembly GCA_905220435.1. Lineage (NCBI taxonomy): Eukaryota > Metazoa > Arthropoda > Insecta > Lepidoptera > Noctuidae > Amphipyra > Amphipyra tragopoginis. The sequence continues at coordinate 7,062,350 of HG992017.1, forward strand.
TATACATTTGAGTTTTATTCACAGGACCTTTTGAAGGCGGAGTTCCAAGTATTTGTGGATACTTGTGAGCGTACTAAGGATAAGGTATAAACAGTTGGATGTGCTTAACTGTCCTCCAGTAGATTGTGTAGCTCCGCGTAGTTTAGTATGGCACGGTACAGGAATTCGTATTGTAACTGAAACAAGGAAAATAGTATAAATATAACACAAACAATTATTTTACAGAACTGCACGAAATACATTGTTTGCATAACTGACAGCGTTGGTTAGATAATATACAGTTGAGCAAAAAGGAGGACGACCAAAATGTCCCCACCCAGCAATAACGACAAGACTTATGTCGTTAGAAAGCTGTAACTTTTTTTTCACACAGTGTTTTGGACTAAATGCCATAGTAATAAATGTGATAGTCATGAAGAGAGCTTTCTAACGACATAAGTCTTGCCGTTATTGCTGGGTGGGGACACGCTCCATACATTTTTGATCGTTCTCCTTTGTTCTTGTCATTATTGGTTATGAATGAACTTTTGTTTCATTTAATATTTTGCATACCTCATTCAGGCAGATTACGGCATTACTCACTATTTATGCATCTGGAAACATCTGTATTCTCAGCAAAATAAACTACGCTTATTTTGTCTAGCCTTTTCCCAGATGTGTTAGGGTTAGCTTCCGGTTTAACCAGATGAATATAACCTGAATACCAGTATTTTACATGAAGCGATTATCAACAGACCTCCGCAACCCAGTTACTGGGTAATGCCGATATTCTAAGGTTAGGCTGGTTGTCAGATTTTCGGACTTCTGAGTAATTGTAATGTGATATACTTACAAATGTGTCGATGGTACGCGCGCGCTGTGATCTGACAGCGCGCGCGGTCGCGCTCACGTCAACGCGTCGCTCCACGCGCAACGCTCGGATTAGCGTGCACAGGGCCACGAACAGCGGCGACCGTTCCGTGCCGAACCTGCAACAAGATATCGGTTATTGTAGGCAATAGCATGAAAGCTGGCGAATAGCAGAACAGGACTTGTAAATAAAAATAAATAACGTTCAACATTACCCAAAGGTTCAGCCCACTCTCCTGATTCAGAAAGTTTCGAAAAGACATTTGTCGACTGATTCGATTTATTACCTCGTTTTCTCTTATTACGAGAATCGTAGACAACAAACCTTCGAAACAACCTTCAAACCAACGAATAGTTCTAAATCAAGGGGCTAGTCTAGATGTCTTCGACACCATATCTTTGAACAAATATCTGTTGGCTAAACAAACATTTATTCTTGGTGATTGATCCTGTGATTCTCAGAGCACAAAAGCAATCGCATAGCTACTGCATCAATTATTTATAGGAAGTTAAATTGCTGGCTTCCTTACAGCGTTTAAACAGTATTGCAAGGTAGTTAGTTATTGCGATTGATAAAAACACGCAAAAGTTGTATAGCTCGACATAAAGTCTAAAAACTTTTTTTTTTAAAGATTTTTCTGTGCTTTATCAAGGAGTGTTTTATGAGGCCATAAATGTGTATAAGAATGCTCAAATTGTACAATACGGCCGACTTATCTTGGCGAGTCTGAAGTTAGTTGTTTGGCTGCGCAATGAATCTTTTAGAAACGAAATTGTCTACTGCGCTGCTAATCAGCTAACTTCAGACTCGCCAAGAACGTCGGCCGTTTTGTACTAGAGAAGTTATTTTTGCTTGTGGCACCCCCATATTTATTACTCTTTTGTGCAGAGTTGTAAGTTTATAGATGACCGCGACGTTCCTAGTTGCATTGGTTGCCAGTTTACCGAATTTTCACTGAAGCTGTAACGTAGGACGCTAACTTTCCGTCCATAGGTTGATTGTATACATACTGGCAGTGTATAAGCATAGTTCCCTGATGCACGTGATGCGGATGTGCAGGCGCTGCAGCGTCGGCCAGCTCGGCCAGACCGCGCGTCACCTCGGGCACGTGGCCCCGCGCTGTGGGCCAGCCCTGGTACTGCAGCTGTCGCACGCAGCATACTTCACCACTCTACAACATGCGAAACATTGCTCGCATTACAGGGACAAGTAAAACAAACAGGCAAAGAGCATTTTGATAATTGGGTGGTCGTTTTATAATCCAACACTAACGACGACGGTCAAGGAATCCTGAGGAAACCTGCACAACTAAAAGGGCTCCAAGAAGTTCTTGATGGTGCGTATAGTCCGCCAACTCTCGCCAGTCCAGCGTGGTGGTCTAAGGCCTTAACCCTTTATAGAGCAGAAACTAAATTTGTGCAGCGCTTGTAACCACCCCACTAGTCTCACTTTTATGTCGATTTTATTGAAACTATTATAAGAATGATCACCCTTATGCTAAAAACGCATCGACCTTAAACGTGCACAGCGCACAAACGCGACCACCAACATGAATTTAGCCAACATGATCGCCTGTGATGACAAGCCTTAATTTAAAATCTGCCCTATAAAGGGTTAACCGTTCTTATTCTAAGAGGCCGGTGCCCAGCAGTGGGATGATGATGAGTTGATAATGCTTATAAATCTAACGATAATAACAGATCACAACCAATACTTTATACAAGAGCTGTGTTAACTTATCATCTGATTCTGAACAACATTTTAGCATACACTGAACCTTGGGGGTGCATGAAAAGAGCCTCCACAAATGACGATACTTAAGTACGTCTGGCGCACCCTGGGCAGTCAGCCTCGCTACCAACCTTGCTGACTGGATAATCTTTTCACCAAGGTATGACGTATTCTCGTATAGCTCGTGCCGACACGATAGAAGAAGAAGCATACCTTATCATTGGTGACTCTGAACTGTCTCCTCGTGTAGTAGGGACAGGACTCGCTCTCTTCATACTGCACTGAGATATGCTCGTACTGGATCGACCCGTCGTCCCAGTACCGAGGACATTTGCCGTCGCCTAGCTGTAATAGTAATCGATTGTTCAGTAATGTCCAGATCGTCATGTCGATATCCTCATCACATTTACGTATTTCGATCGGAGTTAACGTGCGCTATGAAAATTGCGACCGATTCAGCCGCCGATGTCTTCAGAATCGCGCCGTTCGCATCGAAAGCGCCGAATCGGACGACATCATTCGCGAACGTCTTTAGAATTTTACTGAATTACAAGGTACGCCTGCGGTGCCGGTAAATGAGCAGCGTTACATAAGATTTCATACAAACAATTCAAATATTTGTTTTATGCGGCAAGTGTGGCTTCTGCGGCACTCTCTAGTACGCGATCCCCATAAATTTCCGACAATCTACTGCATTCAAAATTTGAAGGTCCCAATCTGAAGGACATGCAATAAGCACAACACTTATTTATCCTCAAAATCCCTGCGTTGTTGACCGCCTGTATCTAATTAGAAAATAATACAATAGATATCAAATTATGGCTACTTCAATCGACTTACCTCACTGAGCATGACAATTGTGGTAACATTATGTTCTGAGACCATCCGCCAGAAGTCCATGATTGTGTTTGGTAGAGGATCTTGCGTTATTATGAAGCCTTCCGAGTTGTCGTATGCTGAAAACATAGTGTTAATAAAATAAAAGATATTTGGTTTCATAATGCGCTGAATTAAACATTGGGACATGGCAAGACGGGGTCGCAGCAGGCGTCACAGGAGATGGCGGAATGATTTGATCGCATTACTTGGAAACTGCGCTGGATCGTGACAAGTGGAAAAAACTTGAGAGAATCCTTTGCCCAAGGATGGGACAGCATGTATTAGCTCACCAAAAAACCGACGAAGTAACAATACAAGTAACATTGTCTTTTCCAGTCGACACATAGTCGACAGATCACTTTTTTTGTGAACTGATGCAGTTGGTCAATCGACTTCAAGTCACTGACTTAAGGCGGACCAAAGGATCCTCCTTTAGCTTAAAGAGCTTAGGTAATATTAATGCTTGTTATACGCATCTGGGAGGAAAAACATATAATATATGTAGGTATTTTTTTCAACGAAATAATATGATGACGTATTTTCGGTTGCTCAGTTTACCTTCAATAAAGGAGGCGTTGATATACGTGGAGTAGTCCCTCCCGGGCAGCGGTGTAAGTATGACGCGGTTGCGGTCGTACGGGAGACAGTCGGGGCTTCTATTCCTCGCGCGTAGTTCCTCGCCTGCGCCGGCACCCATTGATTTCAGGGGTTCTGCTACTGGACTGTTCAACATTTTCTGTGAAAATAGAAAATAATTTATAGTTTTCGCTTTATTATCACAGTTGATGATACTAAAACACTTCAAATAGTCAGGTAGAAGGGGGTCAGCTCTCCCCTGAAATTAACTTCTGGTTAGAAAGATTGCAATGTTCGGATTGTTTTTGTGGTAACCATTATGGTGGTAATTACGGGCCGGCATGAGATCTTTGATCAGCACTGGACTAATGCAGCATTTGTCATCTTGGTCAGGCATGGTGATGGAAGCCTCCACGAGTGACGATAGTTCAATACGTCCGGCGCACCCTGGGTAGTCAGCCCCGCTACCAACTTTGCTGACTGGGTAATCTTTTCACCACAGCATGACCTATTTTCGTATAGCTCGTGCTGACACGAGAGAAGATGGTGATGTTTCGTTTCTAGTAAGCGCGCCGAGACTCAATCACCATGACCATTCCACTTGCCAACTTAACATTGGCACAACCTAGCTTTGGTCGCCAGCGAGGCATCTGTGGACATAAACTCCTTTTTTGAGAAATAATATCTCCAATAACAGTGAACTTCTCACCTCAAATTCAATCTCCATGAGGCACTTGTCGGCATGGTCGGGCGTGTTCCGTAGTTTGTCCACGGCGGGTTTAAGACGGGATGCGCTAATTTCTGTGTCACCGTAGTGCGCGTATTCTACCAGCGCGCGGTACACGAACACGTATTGTTTCTGCGGAACAATAAACCATGGTTAAACATTATGATAATAGGATTGTATCTTATTTGTGGATGGTATAGGAAATCCTACAGATATAAAAGACATTTAGTTCTTATCAAAAAGTACGCTGAGCATGCCACAGCTTCATAATTATAAAGGACTCCCTGTATAAATACCTATGTAATTCGAGGTAGGTTAGTAATACAATCGAACAAATTAAATTCTATTAGTGTTGTACCTTTGCTGAATGCCAAGTGAACAGGACTGTAAACTGAAGATAAAGAAAAGAAGGAAAATAAATTTTATTCAGACCAGGACGCATTGACAGCATAAACAATAAAAATAATAAAGAGCGGTAACGCATTGCATACGATCCAAATCCGTGAAAATACGTTCCGAAGTAGTCATAGAACTGTTTGTATGGTAGACTCACGGATGACGGAGAGAAATCGGATGACGAAAGTTGAATCTAGTGCGTAAACTACTATACAAATAGTTCTGACTACTTCGGAACGTATTTTCACGGATTCGGATCGGATGCAGTGCGTAATCGCTCTAAAGCAATATTTTATACATAATTACAGTACTGAAACAATAATCAGCATAATATGCTGGGCGTCTAACACCCAGGACTGATTTTTAGTTGGTACCCATGTAGTGGGCTGCAGCTGGGCGTGATCGTAATGTCCACGTTGGCAAGATCCAGAAAGATGTTATGTGCTTCCAACGTACGGTGCACCATAACAAACAAGTGGGAAACCTTTCATGGAGTATCTAGGCTATATTGACTCACCAGCGACTGCACCAAGAAGTTCCTCTGCCTCCGGAGCTCAGCGACAGTGTTGAACACGGCCACGTGGCCCGTGGCTCGTAGCTGTTCTAATAGACAGTCCAGTGCTACTAGTGTGCCAGTGCGGCCGACGCCGGCGCTGCAGTGAACTACGACTGGACGGCCTACCATGCTTGACCATGCTTCGTTCACCCTCTGGTAACAAGAAAATTAAGTTTAAAAGTAATGCAAACATCTCGTTATTTAAACTTATAAACCCAAAGTCTACAAAAGCGTATGGATTTTGTCCTCGTACTGTCAAATTAAACGAATCAGTAGAAATATAATGTGGCATTTGACGCGCCAGCGATCGTCCAATTCCAGAATGGGTTGTATTCTATCTAGGAAAGACAGAGCCAATCTTTATCGGCTTGTAAACGTTCACTACAGATAAGAGTAGACTGTCCCTACTTATTTACTATTCTGTGTAATTGAGTTATCCATGGTGAAAGTGTATATTTTCAATTTCCAATATTTGCTTTAGATTCCTTTTTTTGTACCACTTTCGTAGTGTTTAATTTTTGACCCAAAAGTTGACTGGTAGAGAATGCCAATAGCATTAAGTCCGCCTTGTGTACCACCAACATTTTCCATGAAGTTTAAATAAATAAAGTGAAACTCTGTCAAAACCTGACCATGACGCTTAAAACAAGCATGATCGTCACAGAAGTTTGTATTGCTCAAATCGGGGTCAAATTTCAGTCATCCATTAATTTTTTACACTAAATACTGTCTTACCTTGATGAATTTGAGTATGGAGTGCGGATGCTCTGGGGCTGCGAAGTCTTTCCACATGAGGAAGTGGTACTGCCGCACGACGCGTGACTCGCCGCTTTCCTTCACCTCACGAGGAGATGTGGGGGCACTGGATTCTGACGCTTCTTTTACGTCTGCAAGAGATTTTTAGGTATGAAGGAGGAAGAACAGGGATACGCAACCTTTTTCATGAGTCAGCTGCAGACAAATCTGCTAGCGGCTTTCCAGTCAAATAAAGTCTAGTAAGTCGCGATTCTTTTGCAAGCCAGGCTCTTACATAGTGTAACGTCTCTCGTAACGAATGCTTATTAATACGCGCACTATTGTCATCATCATGATCATCATTCAGCCGAAAGACGTCCACTGCTGGACATAGGCCTAAGTACACACGCTGACATTTAATTGGTTGTTTTACTAGAACAAACGTTGTTCAGATCACGGTCTACTACCATTCTAGAGTATAAAAAATATTAAAAAAATAATTACTAGGCGTTCTTAAAAAGTCTTGTGGAGAAACTTGGTGTGGTGTTCCTCCAACCAAAGGGAGGATCCTCCAACCAGGCGGAGTCTTGTGCCTGGCGGGCTACTGCCCAACGGTTGATGTTGGGAGGTTGTATATGTCGTGGCCAGATCATAGAATTGGTCACTTCATGATGTGGCCAGCCATTTCATGAAATGGTTGCATTTCATGAAATGGCCAATACCCGCTGCCCACATCATGAAATGGCCTGGCCAGATCAATGAATAATCAGCGTTTAACGATATGATCAGCTAAACGCACGGCTACTTCATGATATGGTCAAACATTAGTGATCATATCGTAAAATAGTTACATTATTCACCGTTAGAGGCGCTGATATCGTTTTGTTTTTGTGATGCATCATGGCGGCGGACAATTATTCTGACAAAAAAGCTAATAATAATAAGTAAAATAGGGTGACCACGCAACGAAAATTAATGGACTATTATTGGATTTCAAAATATGACTTCATGGTAACTGCGGGTGAACTTTTCATAGAATTTTATTTGTTCGATTATTTATCTGGTTAACCTGTGAAACTACAGCACAAAATATCGATGCACGTTACTGCAAACATTTAGTATATTGAATTATTTGGGTTAGGTTAGGTTAGAACAGTGACCAATAACGCGCGAAGGCGAGCGAGCGAAGCGAGCGTGCCGCGGCAGCGGCCGCCGAGCGCCAGATCCCCTTAATTGTTGGTGAATCAAGCTATTAAACTTTCCCGGTAACGTGCATCGATATTTTGTGGGTCGAAATTCCGTAGTCTACTCCTTTGCTTGCATGGTACGTGCTTCCTTTATTTGGATTTTTTATTAAACCTTTGATATCATGGAAACCCTACATTAATGATATGGCCAAACGTGGATGGCCATATCATTAAACGTTGACGTTTCAACGATATGGCCAATTTTAGTTGGCCATTTCATGAAATACAACCATTTCATGAAATGGCCGGCCACATCATGAAGTGATCAATTCTACGATATGGCCACGACATATATATATACTATCCGCGTGTTAAATCTTGATTGCGCGATGTAGGATAGTTCGCATGTGACGAGATAGATGCCGCCACAGTCTTATGTTGCTCAAACGTGTTCAAACATTAACCGTAACATTAAAGTACTCATCTTGGCAATCGCGGTAAAGTTCCCGACAAATAACTTGAACCATCATGGCGCCGACTACGCAGATACCCCCTTTGACTTGTTTGGTTTTTTGATTTTGTGTTTTTTTAAAGACCAATGACGTTTTTTTTGTTTCATTCTATTGAATGGTAGTAGACCATGGTGAACAACGTTTGTTCTAGCAAAACAACTAATTAAATGTCAGCGAGTACATAACGCGCACTATAATAATAAGCATTAGAACGATATGTTATCTCTTCACCACCTTTGGTTGACTGGTAGAGAATGCCTAAGGCATTAAGTCCGCCTTTGTACTTTTTTGTTGCATAAAGTTTAAATAAATAAACGATAGACATTACCCATCTCACTATACATGTACAAAAATGGGCCTGTGCAGAACATGCGACAACCTCCGGTTTCTGACAAGGTGATCAACGCAAAAATTAACCAATCAGCTGTCAATCTCATGTCCAGTGCTGGGGTTGGTTGGTAGTATTTTGGTCGACAAATCCCATTCGTGTACACATTGGAGGTTAGTGAAATAAGCCGGCAAACAGAAAATAAGTGGGGTATTGCTTTTTTGGAACGTTTAAGATAAATACATTTGTTTTTGTTTCTCTGTTGTTTATCAGCAGGCTGAGATGGGATGAGGGTTTTCTGGTCTGTCGTCAGATCGCAGTTCTACAAAATATAAATTACTATGGTGATATTATAAAATTGTATCCGAAGCCTAACAGCACCCAAGATTGGCGATTTTGACTGTACCATCAGCTTGGCTCTCCCGATGATCTGCGGGACGCGGGAGGAGAATAATTCGACCTATTAGTTAGGCTGTTATCTATTGCTGCTGGCGACCAACAGGCGATTGGCTATTCGTTCGCCTCCCGTGTCTTCCAGTGTCTTGCAGACCATCGGGAGGGTCAAGCTTCCGACGGTTTACCTATAAGCTGAAAGCAGTCAGAAACCAGAAAATCTGACGGGGCTGGGAATACTGCGATTAACCTTCTTAGACTGGAAATTGACCCACACATACTCGAGAAAAAATCTAAGATTATTTACGAGTTTGCCTCAGGTTTTCGGATGTTTCAATGTCCTTATACTATGTGCCAAAAAAGACGTATTACCTCCATTTCTCTTAGCGATGCCGTTGTTCTCAACAATCGGCTGTCCTTCGGCGTTGGTCGGCTGTTTCGTTATCTTCAACTCCCGCACTATGTAGTCTGAATATCTACAACAAATATTCATCATATAAGCCTCCTCATTATCAAACTTGCCTTTCGATTCAGAACCTTACGAGAGCTCAGTTGTCGATCGACTCGACGAGATGAGAAACCGAATCGATCGCCAACTTACTTAGAACAGGGGACTGTACACTGATTTTATTATACGGGCCGCCTCACTGAAGCTCCAATAAGCAGTCTAAGGCAATATTGCGATAATCACCACATTTAACAAAAGGATTGGTGATCACAGCTTGTTGTAAGCATACAGAATGATGATATTTCGCATTCTCTCAAGATAATCGGTTAGCCACATTCTACTGGTAGTAGCGAGTATTGACTACTCTCAGAAACGACATAGCAAACGTGTCGACATAGCAAAGGACAGAAATAGTTGGCATAGAAGACAGGAGTTATGTCTTCTAACTCACTGCTGGGTTAACAAAATGAATGAAGAAATGAAAACGCTACAGCATCAAGAAAAACAACAAACCTCTTCTCCCCCACATGATGCACGGTGATATTCCCGAAGGCACGTGACGCCCTCTCCTCAGGCCAGTACTTGGAGCACTTGACCTTAGAGTACTCCTCAAGGTTCGTCAGCATCACAATCAGTTCCAACCCGTGTTCCCAGATCATGCGCCAGAAGTCGGTGACAGTGGTATCGGTGGGGCCTTGCGCGCATATGAACTGTTTGCGCTCCTACGAAATTAATATTAATTTTGAATACTTTTTCTTAAGAGGTAGTAAGAGTTTGACCATAATGGTAAATAACAAAAGATGTCGTCTTCATAAAAAATTAAGGTAAGACTGCACTAAGCGGAAATGCACGACAGCGGATAGGCGCGGTCAAATATTGTTTATGAAATTGTATGAGATAGAACGCGGCACCGGAACGGTAAGCTGGTTCAGGTATTTTTTGAAGCAGTATTCTAGTATAGTAGTAGTAGTATAGCAGTTCTTTTTACAGTTTTTGTTTAAAATTGTCAAATTATTTGACAACAAAAACAAAATCAAATACGTGTTTAGGCGGTTTTTGTTACCGAAAACTGTACTAAGTGTTTAAAAAAAAAACGCAGGGTTACGGCACGTTTCCCGTTTGCGGCATTCCGATATAGCCACGCCAACCTGCACCACTTCGCTATAGTGCAGTTCCACATGTGCGGGTCTTACCTTTATTCCTTCCATATTATATATGTATTCATCAGATTTGGGGTTCATTAAAAAGAGCCTCCACGAGCGACCAAACTTTAATACGTCCGGCGCACCCTGGGCAGTCAGCCTCGCTACCAACCTTGCTGACTGGCTAATATTTTCACCACAGCATAAGCTATTCTCGTATAACTCGTGCTGACACGAGAGAAGATCGGTTTTGGTTTGTTAATTCAAATATAGGTCATCTCCAGGACTAAACATAATGTATAACATAGTTCATTGTAATGACGTTGTATGTTATAAACTTAAAATAAATATTGTGTTCTATACATACAAGTGCAGACAACTATGACAAAGAGTGCGTACAACATAAACGAGGAAAACACAACACAAAAACAGACAGAAAGCTGTGTACTGAATAAGTTGATTCCACATTAATCACAGTCAACAGAAGTGATGTTAAGGAATATTTTTATAACTCTTAAATTTTATTATGTTTCCAGGTGACTATGATATGATCACCGTCACGCCTATGACTTCCAAAGGTTTAGGCAAAGGTTTTCACGGACTTTGTCGGGAACCGTATTTGATGCGACATCGCACCGGATAATTCTAAAGCCACTGAAGAAGAAAGCAATACTTCATTCAACCGTGCGTTGACGATTTAGGTATGCGTTGCGATGTCACAGTTGTAGTATGTAGTTGTATGTATGTCAACCCTTAGGATGCATGATACCCCGGATAATTTACGCCTGGATTATAAATATAAAATTTACTACTACAAAACCCGAGTTTTTTTTTTATTCGACTGCCTTTTTATGTAGCCCGCCATGCAACATTTCAGCAAACACTAGAGCTAGGCCTAATTCACACTGAGCGGCGTAGAGCGGAGGTACAGTTAGAAGCAATAATTTTGCTTACTAACGATTTTGAAATCACCATCAATAGCTGATTGACTATGGATAGAAGAGATAAACACGTGCCTATGTGTAGAAGGGATGGACTATCCATGATCGCATATTTACTGTCGTGGCTTGGGTCAAATAGCTTTTATTGGCGGTTTTAAATCTATCACTAGGCAGATATTACTGAATGTATCAACAGGGCCTTGTAGAATTGCTGTAATTTCTAATAAGTTTATTTGAAGATAATGTGTGGAATCAACTTAATTTCAAGTACGTGCGCGCGGTACCTGATTAGGCTCCGAAGGGTCCTTAGTAAGCGGAGGAGAGAAGACGAACACAGTTTTAGAACATGTCCACACGTCACACGGAACGAAAACACGTGAAAAACTACATCTAATAGGTACCTACGTAAGCTAATTATGATATTTGGGATTTAGGGTAAATAATAACGATTATGATTTATCATGAAATCAAAATAATAACACTGCACTAAAGTGTCAAACTAATAATAGATTTTCAACCAACTGTTTTAAAGTCAAATATGCTGTGTTTTGAAAACTCTTAGGGCATTTTTTCCTGTCGTACGGATTCGTGCACGCGTGCGTGCCTCACCGTACCTCACACATGTGTTTATTATTGTGATACGGGAAACACGCACGATGAATAAGGCATGTTGACAGCATCAATAAATTGCAAATCTAATTAGTCCGCCAGTTACTTTTGAAAAATAATGAACACGTATTTTTTCTTTTATTAAATCTATGAATATTTGGAAAGATAAAACGCATCAAAACTCGAGAGTGGGGGCTTGTGACGTCAGAAGCAAGTAAAAATTGTACTTGCTTGTGACGTTTTGCCAATTTTAAAAGTGTCGTATCTTCGTCAATTTTGGTTTACGTAACAAAAGAAAAATTACGGGTCAAATATTTTTTGACAATCTAACTGACGGACTAATTACATTTTTTCAGTCAAATACCCTATTCCCAAGACCCTTGCATCAATAACGTTAATCTTGAACGTGACTTGACCTTTACCGTGAACGTAATATAACCTTGAACTCACCTGATATCCCATGACGTAGTTGGCGTTGATATAGTCTGAGCCAGTAATGCTATCAATCTGCTGCAGCTTGACCCTGGTCTGATCATATGCCTTGATGTCAGGATATCTGTTCTTGGGCTGGTTCTCCCTGGCTTCGGAGGCGTGGGTGGTGCGGTCGGGGAAGCATTCGGGGAGCATCTGCAACAACTTGGTTTTGTGCCGAAAGGTTTACATTTATACAATGAAAGTGATGCATTGGAGTAAAAAAGAATCAAGATTCGTATCATTAATACAGGTTCTCAATCGAGTTTTTCTTAGTATAGTGCTAGGAACTGTTAGAACGTAGGCCGCTGCCAAAATAAAGGTTTTTTTTTTCTTCTGTTGTACTGCTGTAAGTGGTCCTAGGGGACTATTTCTACGTAACCGGGCAGTTATTGGCGAGACCTGAAGGGTCTCCAGCCAATAGTGGGGATGTAAAATACTTAACCTAAGCTAACTACTTGTACTACACGTGACATCATGACTACCTGCAACAACAGCACTAAGGGCGACCCCTAGTGGGGGGAGCAAGAGGCGCGGGGCGTTGCTGGCGGGGACTTGGGGGGGGGGGGGGGGGGACAGCTTGATGAGGGCTGAATTATCGGTGTGTAAAGGTTATTAAGCCTGTCACAAGAATTTATCTCGGCAGCCGTAACAGGTAGCGTTGAAATTATCACAAATTATGTGCTGTTGTGGCATGAATCTTGACAATAAAAAATATCAAGACCCAAATCCCAATACAAGAGCTCTGTAAAAATTAGCTAGTTTTCAACGATTTTTTTGTTCTGTATGGAACCCTTTTTTTTATTGTGGGAACATCCTCATGGATAACCCTTCGCCCGGGGAAGGCGAAGGGTTATGCCGGACTCTTACCGGCTAATAACCCACGGTGTTCCTACCTGTGTGCGCGAATTTGACTCGCACTTGACCGGTTTAATTTTATATAACTAACTAGAGATCGCCAGTGGCTTCGCCCGTGTTGTTGTCGTTTATCGCGTATTCCGCATTTTACTCCACTATAATATGCATGTATTATACATATGAACCTTCCTCTTGAATCACTCTATCTATTAAAAAAAATCGCATCAAAATCCGTTGTGTAGTTTTAAAGATCTATGCATACATAGGGACAGACAGCAGGAAGCGACTTTGTTTTATAGTATGTAGTGATAAACACAACACTCCCGAAATATAATTTTCGAAGGCACATGCACTTAGGACGCTGCGGCTCATCTTCTTGTCTAATTCCACGTTACCTTTTACACCTTCAGGAAAAGAAACGAGCTGGCGAACTGGCTAGGCAAAATAAGTAATAATTTGCATGACAAGCAACTTACTTCGAATTCCTTCTGGAACCCGTAGTCGGAGTCAACTTGTCTTTGCGCGTACGCGTTCGCTAGCTCTTCTTTGGGTATCGGCGGTATGTCCGGAGGTACTGTGGATACCAGAGGTTGACGACCACGGATGCTGTCCCAGTATCTGTTGAAGAGTATTACAAATTAAAGAAGGGAATCATAGCAAGAGCAAGGATGAAAAGGAAACCACATTTTTAAAAAAATGTACGCGCGGTAGAAGCTATATTTAGATTTGTGCGGAGATGTCGGAAGCGATGACGAGAAGAAATGTTTTTCAGCTAGGGTGCATCCACCGAAACTGTGTGAAGATGCGTACTGGCTAGACTGTAGCGGAGATGTATGCTGGCTAGGGTGGAGATGTGCGCTGACTAGAGCGGAACTGAGCTACGTGCGGCGAGTGTTGGATGTGAACGCACAGTTTAGTGCGATCTGACACGAAAGGTGTGGGCACCACTCACTGCACGCCGCACACATCTCGTCTCCGCTGCGCGCCGTTGTCAGCTTGTTAGGCAAAACTCACATCTCCGCCTTGTACCGCGGCCCAGCTCACATCTCCGCTTACATCGCGCCATACAAATGTGATACATCTCCGGTCAGTGGTATCCACTTAAGCCGAGTGGAGACGTGATGTGTGAATAACGAAATTCTATTGGTTTTTTAAAACACATCTCCGCTCTGCTCGTCTCGTCTCCGCTTTGGTGGAGTCCAGGCCTAAAACATCTTTGAGGTTTATGTCAGCAACTAACTCCATGGTGATGACAGCTCTTTTCTATATGAATAGAGAAGAGGTTTACGTCAATAACTAGCTACATGGTGTCGCATTTCCGCTGCAAATACGTGCGCAACTTCCGTAACAATGAAAATTTTACCCTCAATGGGCCAAAAGAAGTATAAATTCAAAATAACTGATATATAGCCACATCTGGTTAGATTAAAAGCCGACCCCAACAGTTTGTAGATGGATAGGGTGTTAAGTGAGTATGTATGGTACCTCATAGCTGCGGTGATAGGGTTGTGTAGCTCTAGCTGCGCGTGCGGCGGCATCTTGCGCGTGCGCCGCGTCTGCATCACGCAGAAGATGATCATCAGCAGCAGGATCACCGCTGCCACTGCGCATGTGATCTGGGCAACAAAATACACGTTGATTAGAATTATGTTTTAAGTGTTTTGCATGATCAACTTAACAAAATATCCCGTAGCTTTGGGTATACAAGGAATTTCATGGCAAACATTTTTCGGCTTGACGCAACTTACACGCTATGCTGGGTGCATCTGACTGTTGCTGAGTGACGAGATTCCGACAACCGCCACATGAATGCATATTCATTCAACTTGCTAGCCCGAATACTGTTACTGGTGCGAGAGTATTGTACCAGCAGACTGCGCTCACTCGCGCTCATTAGCGATGTCGGTCGCAGTTGAGGCAGTCACGTGAAACGAGGCAACGTGCGCCCGAAATAACTGTCAACATATTGATGCTTCGCCTGTCGGTCTGTGCAGCTTATGACTATCATTTGTAGTATCACCTTCATGGTAATTCACTTACCTACTTGCTATTTATATTTTATACTTTTTTATTGATGACAGATGGGATTCTAATTGAGACTTGATTTTGGATTGTTTTACACCATGGTGATGTTTTTTGATACAAGATATTTTCTGTTTATTTTATATAGAGAAATGTTATAAACTGAAATTTGGAATATTTCTATAGCAGAACAGTTTTTGATATTTTACTGAAATGAAGCGTATCAAGTTAAATAAAAAGCATTTGTGGAATTTCTACGTGTTTCCCTTGGTGTTATTAACAGCTGTGGCATGTTATCCAACTGGAAAGCCAGATAAAGAAGCTGCGCCCCGGTGGTAACCCCTTCTCCCTTCTTTTCACTTCGTCTCCTGCCCTACCTACACTTGTGAGATCGGCGATCGGACATGCTGTCGTCTACGTCTATTACTATGACTACGACTAAATGCTACAGCCGGTCTGTTTGCTGCCGCCGGTTTCTATCAGATGGCTGTGTGAGCCATCGACGAACGCCGTGAATACAAGAAGGAACTCGCTGACTTCTCCAAGGGACGTAAAGCTATGCTGACTCTTACTCGTATAAGCACTCTATTATTGTTATGTTATGTATTAGGTATTGAATGCCCTACACATTCTTTACAACTGGTGTAGCAGACGTGCTCTCAGGAGATCCTAGGGCCGTCTGTTACATTACACATTTTATAATGTTTAATAAGTAATACACACCTGTAGTGCAATTTCTAATGCGCTGGAGGGTACAGGCACAGGTGGACTGGGCGCAGCCATCAGAACGCTTGTATACTCGCTGAACAACGCGTCGTCTGGATTTGAACCGGCTGTAGACAAAAGATAATATTATTTTAAATACTGTATATTGCACATCTATATCAGCCTAGAATTTTTTGAGTCTGTCTCTCCTGATGAGGTAATCAACTAGTCAGCTCAAATTAACACAGGCCCATATTAGGATACTTACTAATTAGTTCGACGAAGAGCGTATAGTTGGCGCTGGAGTCGAGGGGACCGTCTTTCACCTTGATGTCGGTGCCATCGTCCGGTTTGTCCATCATTGTAGGGTTTTTACTGAAGTCACTGCAAAGCAAACAGTATTATGTCTTTCAGGATTTCGTGATTAAAATGATAGGTCTCAAATAACGCTGGAGACATGGAGAGTATCGATGTAAACGATCAATTAATAATTACTAAGAAGGGAGAAGTCACAACTAATGAATTTACGGTCAAAAATGTTCTTGCTATTTGCATTCCCAATGAATTAAAATAAGTACCAACCACTAAAATATTGTTTAGAAGCTAAATAAACCTTTGATCGTGAAGCATTTATTTAGCTTTATGGACCACAAAACTTTTTTGAAAACATTTTTTTTTTCAATTGTTTTTGTTTTCACAAAATATGACTTTTTAAATGAATTTTTAAACCAAACGAATGTTTCACAATTAAATATTTGTTTAAAGTTCATTGGCTAAAATAGTGGCGCCGCGAGACGCAGCTGTTTTTTTTTTTATAAATCCAGTTGGTGATTCGTAGGACACTTCTAGTGATGAAGAATAGTGCAAGCCATTATAAATTAATCTTAAATTTAAAAAAAACTGCCTCCTATTTTATTACATTTCTGCATGCCGTTTGTGTGTACCGCCATTATTTGAGCGAACTGACTTTACCTTTTATACAACACTAGCTTTTGCCGCGGCTTCACTCGCGTTAATTAAGCTCAAAAAAACTCTTCACTGCTAAAGTTTCTATAATAATTTAATTCAATCGTGATTCGAAAGACACGTGGCGCTATCTATATACGTTATTGCTGTTTTCCTCGGGAACAGTACTTTTTTCGGGATGAAAGGTACCCTATGTCCGTTTCTGTGCGTCTGAGAACGTATATGGAAAATTTCAGGATGATCGGTTCAATGGTTTAGGCGTGAAAAGGTAACAAACAAACAAACTTACTTTCGCATTTATAATATTATTAAGTTAGGATTTTAATAGTTGAACTATAGACATACCTATCAACATAAGACCGTTTCTCCCTCCTCTCTTCAGTGGGATCCTCCGTGCCAATATCGTCATCTTCGAACAATATGTCTCCCTCAGTAGTAGTGGTGGTGGTGACGGGAGGGGGCGGCGGCTCATGATGCACTCTCTTCGGCTTCTTCAGACAGCGGCGGCATTTGTCCGAGTTGAGTGTTGGGTCGTTTTGTCTGTCAAACACTGTCTTGTCGTCTCCTAAGACTAGTTCCATGTCGCGGGGGAATCTGTCACTGGAATTTAAAAAGTAGTGCTTTACACTTGTATAATGATTATAGTTGTTAATTTTACGATGACGTATTTTATGACTTTTATAACACAGATAGACCTGCCGTAGTCTGCCGTACTGGCCTAAACAGGATGTGTTTTTTTAAATATATTAAACCTTATCCCCCTTATTACAAAAGATGGTTTAAACCAAGACTAAGGTAAACCCAGGTTTAAAATATACCCATCACTTTCTTATGTCATATAACAAAAAGAGACGGGGCTATTCTAAAACCTCGGTTTTTCTTAGACCATCTTTTGTAATAAGAGGGTATGTGTCTGTGTATGTATAAACCAATACCACAGTAGAACAGGGTTAATTGAAAAACACCAACAACCTCATAAGGGGTTCCTGTACTCATCATTATGAACAACTTTTACTATGGGACCAAACAAGAAATCGCGAAAAAAACTGCTGTTCCCTACATTTTGACAAGATATACGAACGTAAATGTAGGGAACAGTCGTTTTTTTTTCGCAATTTCAGGTTTGGTCCCATAGTAAAAGTTGTTCATAATGATGAGTATAGTGACCCCTTAAGAGGTTGTGCTCTTATTTATGTTACACCTTATACAAGCTAAAGCAGTACCTCAACTACATATAATCGCCTGAATTGACACACTCGCACAGACACGCACTGCAACAAGACCTCTAAGTGAGCTTCACAATGCATTCAGTCACGGTTGTCAAGGAGTACATTACATGACGAGCTAAGCGAACATAAATGTAGAGAACAGCTCCCCTACATTTATGTTCGCTTAGCTCGTCAAAATGTAGGGAACAGTTGTTTTTTCGCGATTTCAGATTTGGTCCCATAGTAAAAGTTGTTCATAATGATGAGTACAATGAGCCCTTAAGAGGTTGTCGGTGTTTTTCAATTAACCCTGTATATATATTTTGTTCGTATTGTAATCGCCGCATCGCTTTCACCAGTGTGGCCTTAGAACAAGCCAAATCCTTGTTAAAGGTAGATAAAGTTGCCACAATAAGAATAGCTAGTAAACCAAGGTACTTACTGTGAGAAAATATCAGCAATATAGGCATTCGGTGACTGAGCTGACTGAGGACTATGAGCTTCTTTATACTCTAACACACTGATATCTCGCGGAGAAGGCAGGGTCTTCCAGTCCATGTGGGAAGGTAGACGGACCATGTATACCCTGAAACAGATTGAAAACATAAGTAATTTAATCAATTGTTGCCGCTGTCCATAATATCAAGACTTTAAAGGATTTGTCACACACTCACACAGGATGCGTTCTGCGTCCTCCGGTCCGGTCAAATCGAACGCAACCCGCATCCTATGTGAACATCATGGTCAGGGCAACCGGTCAGCCTATTACGTATATTTTAGCTAAATAAACGTATTTACTACACTACATCTACGTACAATACGGCCGACGTATCTTGGCGAGTCTGAAGTTAGCTGATTAGCTGCGCAGTAGACAATTTCGTTCCTAAAAGATTCATTGCGCAGCCAAACAACTAACTTCAGACTCGCCAAGATACATCGGCCGTATTGTACACCAAAAAGATATTCTGGGGCCAAAGTCGAGAGAGCCCCACTGAGCGGGGCTCCTATTTCTGTCTGCAGGGTTTAAATAAACCTAACACGAAGGGGATGATGGGGGCTTCGTTCGGTCGCTTTGCTCGCTCACTTTAGCCCCCGGCATCCCCTTCGAACCTAACCTATCCATGTCGGGGTGCTTGAAAATCCCGAGCTCGTTTTACTCAAATTCATCAATGTCCAATTTAACTAAATGACTAAGTACACGACATTCAGCCATCTGGTTAAATGTTGCGCTCAATGACTTGGCTAGTTGTCCTTCAGCTATTTAATTGGATGCCGGCGTTTAATGAACGGCCTAGGCATCCAATTAGCTGGCTAATTTAACCAGATAGCTGCGACATATATAATTATAGCTTTTAAACCACATATTACTTAACTAAGTCGATTCAACCATTTGTAAATCATTTGAAGTAGACTCGTCCCAAAAGCAAAACCGATGTGGGACCACCTAACCACTATCAATGTTGAAAAGGGGCATGTGGTCCATGGGCCCAGTTTTGGAGTGAGCCGAGTTGCCCCCTAACCCATTTTTAAATTGTCAATTTGTCCGTAGAGCATTGTGAGTCTATATGGACTGTATCATTGCCTATAGCTCTTATTTTTAAGATTCAAATTACCTGTAACAGCAGATGGGTCCATTCCTCTCTGATATTCTGGGTAAGTACATTTTGAACATGTATGTGTCGTTTTCTAAGATCTGAAAATAAAAATACAGTAGTATAGAAATAAGCATCTTCTTTGCTTCCAGCCGAGATTCAACATAGTATTCTACTTTTATGAATCAATCAAGATAGGCTGAAACTCTTTGAAGAAATGGTTTAAAATACAACGTTATTTTTAATATATACAAAAACAGAGACACCCTAACAAGATTTTTATCAGAACTGCCTGAATATGTGTTTCTTTTTAATAAATCTCCATGTTACACCAAGTTTATGTCGCGTTAAGTTCCCTAGTAAAGTGAGAAATGCCCGAGATGTGCTATGCACGGGTTGTCTAATACATGGAAACTGACCGAGCGGACCATCTCAAGCCTTAAGGTGTCTATTCCCGTCAACTGTTATGAGTAGAAATAGAAACCTACTGAAACAAAATTGAAAATTACGAAAAATAAAAAAATGTCTATAAAATATGTCAATCGATTCTCCTAGTGATTCTGAACAAACTAGTTTCAGGTTTAGTATATATACTAAAACTAAGCTTGTATATTTGGTGCCTTGGTGGGCCATTTTTGTCTAATCTTATATGAATGGAGTATATGTAAGAGTGTGAACTTCAAACAGGTGTATAGTGAGGTGTTTACCTTCCGCCAGCGCGGTCTCGGCGGCGCATCGGGTGGTGCGTCGTCGGTGGTGCAGTACGTCACATTCTCTTCACCGCGGCGGCGCGTGCGCGTCATTGCACTTAAGCGGACCATGAACTTAGTATGCGGAGGCAAGTCGTTTACTCTACAAGGAAAACATCAATTATTAATGTTGAAGGTGTTACGGCCTGTCCACATCTCCACGTCACGACGTCGTCAACGTGGAACGTTGCGGTGACGTGACACGGTGCATTGACGTAACATGCAAATTTACGTTACCGTAGGAGGGAATTTGTCAATCATCTCTTAACACACTACTAAAGCTTCTATAATAATATAACTCAATCATGATTCGCAAGACAAGTGGCGCCATCTATCAAATCAAATCAAATCATTTATTTCTTTGCAAATATGGGTAGATGATACATAGATGTTATTTATAATTAAGTTCTCCATATTTTACCGACTCATGGGCATGCAAATAGTGTACAGTTTTTGTTTAACATAGGTAGGTACTTTACAATAAAATATTAAGTGTCAGCCTAGTCGGAGTCACAGTTTCATTATGTATTATCTATGAACGTTATTATTGTTTTCCTCGGGCACAGTATTTTTTTTTCGGGATGAAAGGTACCCTACCTATGTCCGTTTCTGTACACCTGTAAACGCATATGCAAAATTTCAGGGTCGGTTCAGTGGTTTAGGCGTGAAAAGGTAACAAACAAACATACTTTCGCATTTACAATATTAGTTATTATTATAGCTAATATCGGTCTGTTAGGATTGCAAACGTGGTAAATACATGTACGCTGAATTCGTTATTAATTTACCTAGTGCTAGTAGAGTCGTTGGTCATAAACTTGGACAGCGGTCCCCACGTGGCAAGCTTCTGCTCACCGTAGCGGTCCAAATAGGTCGCGTTGCCGGTTATTTCCATCTGATAATCAAACCAAAAACAAATAATAAGTATACTAATTACAGTAGGACATGTTCTTTTATACATAAATATAAAAATCAGAATTCTTCTTAGAGCGGTTACGCACTGCATCCGATCTGGATCCGTGAAAATACGGATATAAAAAACTTGGACCGAATTCGGATATTGCTTATCGCACTGCATCCGATCCGAATTCGTGGAAATACGGATCTAGGGCCTAAAAATTTCGGACCGAATTCGGATATTGCTTACGCACTAATCCGATCTCTGATCCAAACCCAAGCAATTCAGGGGCCATCTTTGGCATATGTCCGATTTCCGATTTAAATCCGAGGTAATGCGAAAGCGTTCATACAAACAGTACTACGGTTACTTCGGTCCGTCAATATTTCTTCCGAATTGGACACTCACGGATGACGGAAAGAAATCGGATGACAGAAGTCGGATCTAACTACCATACAAATAGTTCTATGACTATTTCGGAAAGTATTTTCACGGGTTCGGATCGGATGCAGTGCGTAACCGCTCTTAGGCTGAGCATCCACCAGAGCTGTGCTAAGCTGCGTAGCGAGGAATGTGTTTTGTAAGCACCAATAGAATCACTTCATTTACCTAGCTTCGCACTGCGCAGCTCTGGTGGATATGGGCTTAGCATAGCGAGGTTTTTGTTCATACAAAACAAGCGAGAAATGCGAGCGAGGGATGTGTTGCGAGGAATGTGTTACGAGGAATGTGTTGCTAGGAATGTGTGCGAGGATTTGAAAATATGCGCCTACTAGTCAGTCAATGGATTGTGTTTTGAAGAGGTAGATGATCATTTGTACACATTAATACATTACACATTTCTCGCACAGCTCTGGTGGAAAGGGTCACACCGTTTCACATCCTCGCTACACATTTTCACACCGCACAATTTCCTCGCACAGTTCTGGTGGATGTCCAGCCTTAGAATGAGATTTTTAGGCATTAGTCCACCACAATGGCCTGGTGCGGGTTGACGAACTACACACACCATAGAAAACTTTATGGAGCACTCTCAGATGCGCAGATTTCCTAACGACGTTTTTGCCTTCACCGTAAACGTAAATGATAATCAAATTCCGATCGCAGAAGCACATGAATTCGAAAAGTCCGAGGTTCGTACTTGGACTCTCCTGGAATACAAGCGTTCAAACAGGGCCTTCTGTACTGTAGGGCCAATTATTCGACAATAGATCACATTCGACACTTCATCAAAATTTAACAACGTAACCTTGTAACGGCGGGCATAAAATATTATTTATTTTTTCCAAGTTAGAACTGCACATTTGTTTAACGTTTTTCAAATATGATTTTTATTTATTTTGTAATAATGACAATAGAAGATAATTTTACGATTTACTTTCACTAATAAACCATTCTAAACATAATAAACAATTTCTGTTCTAAAGAGAACTGAAAGTCGTTACAATGTTGCGTCAGTGAAGCGTTTTTCTTTTTAAACACTAGGGATGTTACCCAAAAAAATCGAATGTTGCTATGTAGATTCGAATGCAATGATGTACTGAATTCGATTTACATATGTTTGAAGTCCGTAAGTATCGATTCATTCACTCTAATCGATGTTTTTAAGCAGGTCACCTCACTATGAAGCTAAAACTGACAGATGTCAAATGTGATCTATTAAATTGGCCTTACATTAGGTTATTTGGGTCCAGGGTGCGAACCCAGCTGTGGTGCCCTCTAGCTATTTCAGCGTACAATGATCTATGTAGGTAAGTTTGATTTCTCGGGCCTCGGCGTCCTCAAAGCCCCAGCACCCGGCTTCAGAGGCGTCTCTTATGCCTCTGCGCCCGAATGCCCTGCACCCCGTGCATCTCCGGGTAGAGACCGCTCTGGGTATCACTGCTACTATGGCTATGCTATACAACCTTTCTTTTACTTTATACGAAAACCGAGACACCCCAACAAGATTTTCATCAGAACTGCCTGAATATGTGTTTTTTTTTAGTAAATCTCCAAGTTACACCGCAGTTTATATCGCGTTAAGTTCCCTAAAAAAGTGTGAAATGCCTGAGATGTGCTATGCAGGGGTTGTCTAAATACACGGAAACTGACCGAGAGGACCGTCTCAAGCCTCAAGGTGTCTATTCCCGTCAACTGTTATGGGTAGAAAACTACTGAAATAAAATTGAAACTTATGAAAAAAAAAGTGGTGTAAAAAATATGTCAATCGATTCTCCTAGTGATTCTGAACAAACTAGTTTCAGGTTTAGTATATACTAAAACTAAGCTTGTATAGCGTGATAAGGCGTATAAGGCTTCTCTACCCACTCCGTTTGTTACCCCTTCCGAAGATCTCCCACCTGGGCATGAGTTGCCTTGGCTGACCTGCAGTGCGAGCACGGTTCTTTGATCGATAAACTTCTCGACTCGATAAAAGTTTAAACATACCGAATTTTATCGAGAGTCGGTAGCATGGAACTTGCCTCGGTATCTATATCGAGCCTTGTCGACGGCTGTCTTCTCGATAGCTTATCGACTTTTCAAAATGGCAACACCAGCTTTAAAAATATCATTCACTCATGTAGACTTTATTTTATTTACGAAATAATCTTTTCCTGGTTATTTCTCGCGATTGAAAACTATTTCGTTATATTATTTTGTTAGAAATATTGTAAACATTTTTTTATAATCTTTGTAAGATTGTAAAAAATATTTAAAATAAATAATTTTAGTGGCAAAAAAGAGTAGAAAAATTGGGGGCACCACTCGTCATACATTATTGAATTAAACTTAAATTCGCGTCTCTAAACTCTGCTTGTGGATCCTTTTCATGTCACGATGCGTTCTGCTTTCAACATCTAACAAAATGAATTCTCCAAAATCCATTTGTTTTGCAAAAATAGCTTCAAAGAATCTTTATCTACCAACTTTTAACTGACGACAACAATTCGTGATAATTCGAGAAATTTACCAATAAGAACTGTCAAAACTCGACATAATCGATAAGATTTGTCGATTATATCGAGGCCTCGATTAAATACGATCCGAGCTACCTTTGTCGTTTTATCAATATCTTATGTCAAATTTGACGTTTAGAATAGATAAATTTCTCGAATCGACTCGATAAAAAGAACCGTGCTCGCACTGCTGGAAGTCTGTAAATAGACTTCGGACTCAGGTTGGTCAAAGCAAGGAAAACCTGCTCAGGTGGAAATTTGTGGGTAACTCAAACCTGGAGTGTAAATGTGGTGCCGTTCCGCAAACTATGGCGCACTTAACATCATGCCCCGCCTGCCTTGTTACCTGTACGCCACAAGAACTAATGAACGCTACGGATACTGCTAAACTCATTGCTGAGTTCTGGGCCGACACGGTGTAGGTATCGACACGCTAAGAAGAAGAAGATAGCGTGATAATCATGAAAGTTCAATATAATATTCATTGGGATACCCGTGTTGGGAGGAGTTACACAGTAATAACCGTCTTTAAATACTCACAGTATATCCTTTAATCTCAGCATTAGGTTTAAGCGGAGGACTCCATGTGAGGTTCAAGTAGTCGACGCTGCACTTGACATGCACTTCGCTCGGCTTGCCCGGCACTCCGTCTAATGTCGCGGCTTCCATCTTCTCCGACCAATCGCCGCAGGTTTTCGAGAAGTAAGAACATGCTGTTACCTAGGGAAATAGACAAATATTTAAAAACACTGACACTGAAAGGAGGCAAAATGCCTCTCGTGCGTTAGCTACACATGCGCAGAAGTAAGTATAGTACGACACAACTAAGAAATCGCATCGGCAAACTTCGTAAAACCGATCACTTCCGCACTGAGTGCGACTTTGAGATAAAGATAAAAAGATATTTTATTTTGCAAATATGGGTACAGTACATGGGCATATAAAGAAAAAATAGGTTCGGCCATATTTTACCAGTAGGCATACAAATTTACATTAAAAGATTCTAACTAAAACTATCTAACATATTATAAACAACAAAAAACAGAAACTTTACGTTAAGTATCATCAAAAAATATGTTCTTTTTCAGAAAAGAATTCGCTTACCACGAACGTTTATTAGGCTGAGATCTATAGACCCAACTTGGACTTTGCTCAGACTTTACTTTAGACTTATGACAAAGTCAGTATTTATAGAGCCGTCTTTGAATTCATCTGAGTGCGTGCTTAGCAAATGCTTAGCAAAGTCTAAGTTCACAAAATCGACGACTTAGCAAATACTTAGGCTACTATTATCCTAACAAAAAATAATGGTACAAACTTTACTTTACCATCATTATATTTACACAACTTTTTAATTTTTTAGTATTATAAAGTGACCAGACTCAACTCAGTAATACCAGATTAGGGAAGATTTCCTTGATGTTGATAACTAATTCTGAATTAGTTAAGATAAAAACAATTAGGTAGTATAACATCACATAAAACAAGTTTTTCTAAGTTTAAAATGTATAAAAATGAATTAAAAGTTACTTTTTTTCGACAAATTGCAGATGTCAAAACGATGCGATCCGTTTCAATGAATATAATATTGTGTTCGTTTATAAAAAAAAAAAAAACACTTATAAGCATGCCAATTTCTGCTTATTCTTATAATAATAATACATAGAATAAATATGAGCGTAGTTCTAGATTATTTACATGTTATTATTGTTAAACATTTATAAAGAAAAATCAAGAATGTAATGCTTGAAACGAAACATTAACTTGTATTTTGACATCGACCGTCTTAGCGTATGCTTAGCATAAGCTCAGCATAGTCTCAACGTGATACGTCTATAAATTCCAAATCTAAGATTATGCTAAGCATACACTTAGCAAAGTATTACGTAAGTATAGTCTGAGCAAAGTCCAAGTTGGGTCTATAGATCTCAGCCTTAGTACTGCAGTAAAAAATGATCTTGATGCTGAAGCAATAAATGCGAGTGGAGCGACTGCCATTGGTTATTCGATCACGTATATCGATATAGTTTCTTAGTTGTGTCGTACTGTACTTAGATTTTAATTTTCTACTAGGAACACACCGATCGCTGACCAAAGTCTTCGGTGATATGAACTAGCAAAACTGTTCAATAGAAGACACAAGCAACAAAAAGCATCAATGAATTCTGTCAAACTAACCTTAAACACATAAGTACTATGCGGCTCCAAATTGTCGAACATGTACGGTAGATTCCTCCCATCCCGTTGATGATACGCAGTCCTCGGCTCGTCCTTCTCATCATCTTTCTTCCGAGCCTCCAGCAAGTAATAATGTATCAGTTCAGCTATGCCTTCCGGCGGTGGTGCCCAACCGATCGTCACCGAAGTCGCCGAGAAACCGTTGATAGAAATATTTGGAACAAATATCGGTTCTTGAGATAAAGTTGTGGCATTGCTATAAACGTTTGGATGGCTCAACCCGTAAGCGGTTTTTACTAGCAATTTAATACTGTACGTGGTATTATTTTCTAGACCATGCATAACAAAGGAGGTGTTCCTCGGGTCGATTTTTGGAGTCAGGGCATAGTGTCGGTATCCCTTATCTTTTTCTTTCTCTTTCAGATACATTAGCACGTAGTCCTCTACAGGTGAGTTGAAAGCGTTTACGGTCCAGTTGAGGTACAGCTGAGTGGTGTTGATCGCAATGACTTTGTCTATTATGACTTGGGGTATCGTGAAGACAAGAATATCTATATTTCCTGAGACGTTTGTGGAGGTGACGGGGTCTTCTATCTCACAGGAGTAGGTGCCATTGTCCTCAGTTCCATGGATATGGACTACATAGGTGCTATTGATAGTTTTAGCGTCTATGCGTTCAGTTTTTGTGCGGTTCGTTTCTAGGAGTGGTTGTATGTCTTCGTCTTTGGTTTTCTTCCACCATTTTACTTCACCGGGATTGTAAACTGTTGTTAATTAAAAAGAAAATTATTTTTATTAATTAAACTAGCTGTACCCGGCATGCGTTGCAATGCCACGTAAAGAAATAAAGTGTTTAGTTTTAAAATCTGTTTATTGAAGTGCTTTTGGATACACAATATTTTTGATTTGAGGGGACCCGAATTTATCGTACCGACGCGGCGGGGCGAACATCGAATGTTTGACAGGTAGGAACAGTTTGTATGGGAAAATTAAATGGTTGTATTCACTATTTTCCTCGCTATTTTTCCATACTTTCTCACCATTTAAAGTTTCCCTGGACTTCCACAAATATTTCAAAACCAAAATTAGCCAAATCGGTCCAGCCGTTCTCGAGTTTTAGCGAGACTAACGAACAGCAATTCATTTTTATATATATAGATAGATTAGAAATAGCAACAATACCAACCTTCAAAAATGCACTGCAGTGTAACATCAGCATGATTACTAACATTCTCCTTAACCGGGCTAAAAGTCTGGTTCAACAGCTTGGCAGGGAAGCTCAAATCCAGGATGACCATTTTGGTTTCACTGGCTTCCCCCAGAGTGGCGACACATGTGTAGTTGCCAGCGTCAGCCGCAGTGGTGTTTGATATTGTCAACGTGGATATGTTGGACTTCAAAGTTCCGCCATCCGAGTCCCGACCTTGTAACACTCCTTCGCTGATTGTCAGGTTGATCCTGGTGGCAAATTAAAAACTTTATAGTACTAATTTTCATTGGTAGGTAGCGAACACATTCGGGATGCAGGGGATTTCTAAAACGCATGCCATTATTGTTGATGCTGTGTATCGACCGGCTAATTTCACTAGTCGCTATCTCGCCTGCAAGAGGTCCTCGACCGAGTTATCGATCGAAGGGATCGAAGGGTGTCGTAAAAGGAGAGTATAGGTCTTTTTACATCCGTGCTGTAAGAGGGCCGACACCGTGCCGGTGTGCAACGTCAAATAATGTTTGTACCGAAGCAATAGCTCCATCGCTTCAAGTCTGGTCGCTAACGCTAACTGACCAGCACTGAGCGACAGAAGCACTTAGCAAGGTCTTGCTTCTACTGTTCTACTTATAATTTTTAGTGTTCAATTCATAGTTGCCATATAGATATACCCTTATAATTGAAAGGAAATGTGTCAAATTCGATTTCAATCTTAAGGGCGAATCTGTTGCCATATACCAAGCACAAATTCCTATCTCCAGACACCACAGTAGAACGCTTCTAAGAATTTGCTTATTTTTTTTTTTTTTTTACTCTTGGGCTGCTGTAGGTGGTCCTAGGGGACCCTTCCTACGTAACCGGGCAGTTATTGGCGAGACCTGAAGGGTCTCCAGCCAATGGGGGGGGGGGGGGGGGGAGTGAAATACTTAACCTAAGCTAACTACTTGTACTACACTAACATCATGACTACCTGCAACAACAGCGCTAAGGGCGACCCCTAGTGGGACGAGCACCTCGGCTTAGGGCGTTGCTGGCGGGGACTTAGGGGGGGAGACAGCTTGATGAGAGCTGAATTATCGGTGTGACTGCGGAGTCTGAAGTGACGACCGGCTCTACGACGGGAGAGCTCGGTGGATCGTGACCGGCGGCGGTGGGACGTCGCGACGGACCTCGTCGGCGAGGACGGTATGTCGGACGGCGGCGGACGTTGTGTAGTGTGCTGGTCGATTTACTCGCCTCCTGGAGGAGGGTAATTTCGTCATCGGGTTGTAAGAATTTCCTTACTTACCGTTCGTTCTTTTGTAGTGGTTTTCCTTGGAACAGCCACGTGACCTTGGCAGTCTCCGGGGCAGCAGTGCAGCTAACGTTGGACGTTTCCCCGATGTCGCCCTTCGCCCATATATCTTGTATCCCAATTGCATTTTGAGCTGTAAGGGCTGTAACAAATAAAAAACATGTTATCATTGACGCAGAAGCACGTGCACCACGGGTCAGCGCTCAAAAATGAGCGAGTCAAGTCTTCGTATGGGTGTAAGCTAAATTAGGCATTGTGATGACGACGTAGGATTTAAATTAGTTTGTTGGTATTTCTAGGTTTATATGGGGGTGTGCCTTGGCGCGCGCTCTGGTGGTGTATGTAAACTCAGGACACTTGTCGTGAATTTTGTCCTAGACCTATACTCGGGCCATTACAAACGTGCAAACCGAGTCATAAATCATTACATAAGAGGAATGTGACAATGCTGCGCAAATCGTTGTCGATAAAGGGATGCCGCTCGGACGCAGGTGGGCGACGCGGTATTTCGATGACTAATGAATGCAAATAGGTGAAAGGTAGGTATTTGACTGGAGGACTGTAGATAAGAAACAGAAAGCAGAAATAAAAAAAAACACATCTTAAACAATATTTGCATTATTTCCTTAACCGCTCCCTCATTACCTTTTATCAACTATCGACATAGCCTTTTTTACTGTTACACACAACACCAGGGCAGTTCCATAGGGCCTATAAGTGCGAGCAAGAGGTCCGATAAAATGATTTATGACTCAGTTCGCACGTTTGTAATGGCCCGAGTATAGTCCATGTGTTTCTAGGTTAATGCATGTTATGTACAAATCTTTTCGACTTCTTTCCATAATCAGATAGAGATAGTCTGATCCTGTGAATGAGGCTATATGTGCAAGTACCTTATTTGCATTTGTTACCCATTTGGGATACTGCCACAGAATAGTAAATACTGCCAAAGGCTGAAAATGAAAATGTGTGAGCAGTTCCATTCCATACAATGTTACAGCGCATGTTGCACGCCCCGCTGTTGCATAAACACAGCTTCCGATTTTGAAATACTATACAAGGTTAGTCAGAAAGGGGGTACTATTCCGAAGCCCACTTATAGTATCGCTGATGACTGTTTGAAAGCAAGTGTTAAAATGTCAAAATTCGATAAATTTTTTTTACAAATAAAATGATTTTTATTTTAGTTTTTTCAAAAATTCTTCATCCCTACTTTAGTTACAAATTCAGAAAATGGTGCTTCTAATTCATGACCCCAAATATGACCTAAAATGTAAACACAGCTGATCATAACTGGGGATAGATAGATTTTAGAGATATTTTTTTTGAGATTTTTGAACAACTGTTTCTCTTAAACTATTAAGTTTTGGGAAAAGTTGTAGAACAAAAGTTATTCATTATTATGTGAACTTTTAACACCCTTTCTGATTAGTACCCCCTTTCTGACTAACCTTGTATTTTTCTTAATAATTCTTTCCATCCAATGGTTGTCTGGAAGAAATAGCTTTAAGTGATAAGACCGCCATTTGTACTATTCTTGATTACGTGTATTCCTTCTGTTTTAATTATTTTAGTGTAC
Organism: Amphipyra tragopoginis; assembly: GCA_905220435.1. Taxonomy (NCBI): domain Eukaryota; kingdom Metazoa; phylum Arthropoda; class Insecta; order Lepidoptera; family Noctuidae; genus Amphipyra; species Amphipyra tragopoginis. The sequence continues at coordinate 7,093,029 of HG992017.1, forward strand.
AGTAAAGTACATCTATCTATTTAACATGAACTTTTAATAAGTAGAGCAGTAGGCCATAATCAAAATTTTAAGTACGATTTACAACTCTGGTTTTAACAGAATTTTAAGTGCAACAGTTTAGTTTTTAGGGTTTTGTGACTAAGAGAGTGATGAATATTAATGTTGATAGATGGAGGGGAAGAGGGAGACCAAAGTAAAGATGGATGGATTGTGTAAGAGATGATATGAATGAAAAGGGAGTAAATGAAAGCGGGGTGGATATTAGGGAAGAATGGAAGAAGAAAACATTTGGCGCCAACTCCAAGGAATTTGGGATAAGGGCAGGAAGTAGTAACGTTTTTAGGGTTCTGTACCCAAAGAGTGCCAATGGGAGCCTATTACTAAGCCTACACCGTCTGTCCGTCCGTCTGTGTTTCACTGGGCTGTATCTCTTTAACCATAATAGGTAGCCAGTTGAAATTTTCACAGAATATGTGTTACTAAGGCTTTCATCGTGACAAATATTAAAAATAATATAAAATCTAAGCTTAAAAGGGAAACCCATACAATTTCAACGTTTTTTATTCCTGCTCTATCTTAGAAACGATAATACATATGTACAAGCGTGGAACTTTGTATGATTGTAGTGTATAATCTACAGTTAAACGAAAAATAATAAAAACAGTTATTTTATAGACATGTGTGATGGTACAAGGGATCCCCTTAGTGCGTGCATCCGACTCGCACTTGTTCGGTTTTTCTTATTAAGCTCAATCTAGATTTAAACAAGTGTTTGCCATGGTGCGTGTTTTGCGACAATTTAAACATTGTATGGAAGTCGCCGATCTTAATTGTCAACTCATGGTTTATACGGAAGACTGCACTTCAGTGTATGGTTATTCAAAAAGTAAGACCAATTTGTCAATGATCTACTACAGCAAACTTTGTTTGCTCTACAAAATAAGAAAAAAACAATAGTCCACTTTTACATGGTTTACCTACTCCTACGATGTTTAAAAGGCAAGTTAGGTGTAATATCATTATCTTGTCACCAAAAAAGCGCCAAATCCAAGCCAAGTTTTCTTGCGCAAGACAATTTCTGCAAGTTTTAAAAAGTAAGCGAGCAATTATACAAGGTGTAACATAAATAACGCACAACCTCTTAAGGGGTCACTGTACTCATCATCATGAACAACTTTTACTACGGGACCAAACCTGAAATCGCGAAAAAAAAAACAGCTGTTCCCTACATTTTGACGAGTTGTGCGAACATTCTTAAATTTATAAGTTTATGTATGTTACACCTTGTACAAGGTTAGTCAGAAAGGGGGTACTAATCCGCGGGCCACTTAAAGTATCACTGATGACTGTCTAAAAGCAAGAGTTAAAATTCCAAAATTTGGTGATTTTTTTTCAATGCAACAATTTTTATTTTTGTTGCTTCAAAAATTCTTCATCCCTGCTTTAGTTACAAATTCAGAAAATGGTGCTTCTAATTCTTGACCCCAAATATGACCTAAAATGTAAACACAGCAGAACATAACTGGGGATAGATAGATTTGAGCGTTCTTTTTTTGAGATCTTTGAACAGCTATTTCTCTTAAACTATTGACTTTGGAAAAAGTTGTAGAACAAAAGATATTCATTATTATGGGTACTTTAACACCCTTTCGGATTAGTACCCCCTTTCTGACTAACCTTGTATAGTCCAATAACTTGCTTAGTGAATTTGACGCTAAACTGCCTTCAGCCTATACTAACAGACAAAACTTTACAATACTAGCCTCAAAAATAATTATAGTAATTTATATTATGGAAGAACAAACTTGTCAAAATGAGTACAATATAAGTTTAAGGAAAAAGGCACAGTTTGCTTTCCTGTATACAAACGCTTTTATAAATAACAATAAACAATACGTCATATACTTTATTTACATTCGTTTAAACAAAAGAGTTATGATGACTAAGTTCACAATCATGTTACATGTAATGTACAATTTAAACTCCTTTCCTAACCAATAAGGTTTTAATTTAATTGAACAACCCTTCCAACAATAATAATTGATTAGAAAATGGTAAATAGAAAATGCCTAATGGTGATATTACAAGGTTCACTTCTGCCTTTCAATTTGGATGAAGCAACCAAATTGAACCATGTAAACATAAAGGTGAATCATTCAATATCATTGATCAATAGCATAATGCTTTCATTTTTGCACCTTTCAACCAAAGTGAATCAATTTAGTTGAACTGTGTAATATCACCTTAAGGCATTAAGTCCGCCTCTGTACAATTTTGTGCAAAAAGAATAAATAAATTATGATTGTAGGAAAGGGTGTTATTTTATCAGTCGGAATAAGAAAAGTTTAATTGTTGACAGAGTAAGAAATACTACAGTGAGAGAGTTGTGGCTTGAAAGAGGACGTAGTGCCTAAAATAGAGAAAGGATTGCTTCGGTGGTTTGGTCATATTCACAGACCGAGACTTTACTTTGCTAAGTAAGAGTTCCATACGAATATCAAAATTATCTGTATGCTTATAAGGTTCATATTCGTATAAAAGTTATGAAACGCTTAGGCCGGTCGCACTTTGGATGCGAATTTGTATCGTACGTAAACTTCTGAATACGGGTCGTACGAATTGAGTGCGCACGCTGATTAAGTTTTTCTCCATCCAATAGGCAGTTTTATGTTCAACACACCAAAGTGTATTAAAAATACCAACAAGTTCGGATTGTTTTCGGACGTCGGAACTTCACGCACGTATACGTACGACTGTGCGGTCTAGGATTTTCACCCTTAAAGCGGATGAAAGAAAGTAGAATTGCGAAAGAAAAAATCAGTTAATGGCAAAGTCGGAAGATAGCGAACCCGTAAGATACAACAGAAAAAATTGCGGTGGTAAGTGAGTGTATGAAAAAGATAATGATGTAGAAAACCGAGGAATGCATGTCAGGATCGTAGCAGATGGCGTCCAATTGTTTCTGCCATTCCCAGCGGGAAATAATCCCGTATAGAGACGGGCAGCGGGCTGGAATTTAAAATTTCCTCACCGCGCGCTGTGAATAGACGCGTGTTGTAAGATTCAACAAAACCCAGCACGCTTGGTGGTAGGATCTATGCGGTCCGCCTGGCTAGCTACCACCCTCACATTAAAGTCCGGCGCCAAGCAGTTTACTGTGTTCCGTCGTGTGTATGTGAGCGCCAGAGGGGTGTAGGGGAATCTCTCTATATCTCTGTTACTTGGATTCGTGTGCTCCATCTTAGACCCTGTCTGCGCTTACCATCAGGTGCGACTAGGTTAAAACGCGAATAAATAATCACTACATAGCAGTGGCGTAGGATGAAGTTTCTTAAAAGGGAAGCAGGACCAAAAAATGCTTACCTTGCTCAAGTGTGATGCGTGAATTCCAGTAACTACTCGTTTCGAAAGGGAAGCCGATAGGAATCGAGTTGTATGGAGCCTTCTCCACTGCTACATAGTATAAAACAAAGTCGCTTCCCGCTGTCTATCCCTATGTATGCTTAGATCTTTAAAACTACGCAACGGATTTTGATGCGGTTTTTTTTAATAGATAGAGTGATTCAAGAGTAAGGTTTATATGTATAATACATTGCACCCGAGCGAAACCGGGGCGGGTCGGTAGTAAAAAAAAAAAAAAACATGCGTTGTTCAATATTATTATGACACAATTCCGCAACGGATTTCGTAATTCGTATTATCTTCTTTGTTATTGATGATAAGGAATTAGATATTTTATCAGTTTGATATAGTAAGATACAGATAAGGGCATACGAAAATTGTAAACAAACATTGATTTTGAATGTGTTGACAATAATATTATGAAGCTTCGTAACCCTGAGGGCCTCATATAGAATTATTTTCATATGACGTCACGCGTGTTTTTCCCGAAGAGGCAGGCAGAGTAGTAGTGGTACAAAAACAATTCACCGCTAATAAGTTTCCAAACAGAAAGAGCCAATGTATCTTTGCCAATCTAGGACACCTATTTGTTTATTCGTTGCTAAAAATCAAATACCTTATAAAGAAAATGGAAAATTATATTGAAGTGTTTATGATTAGTTACGGTTTACTCACGTGCATTTTTCGAGATTACCCGACTAGTTTCGGACCCAAACGGAGCCCTTAATCGTTCGACTCGCGACCTCGCCGCGTGTTCAGCTCATTAAGGGCTCCGGTTGGGTACGAAACTAGTCGGGCAATCCCGAAAAATGCAAGAGACTAAACCGTAACTAATCTTCTATATATATAAAAATGAATCCCTATTTCCCTTGGTCACGTCATCACGCGTGAGCGGTTGGACCGATTTCGCAAATTTTTTTTTGTTGTGTTCGTGTTATTGTCTGGAGAAGGTTCTTATGAAAGAAAATTTTGATATTAAAAAGAAAAAACGAAATTATCTCAGTATGTCCTTATTCTTCATTTGTTTACCGCATGCATGAACATGGTTTTAACTTTTTGTTACAATTTTGATTTTGTTTCTGAAGATAGGTGATAGTAGGAAAAAGTGCATTGCAACGCATGCCGGGTACAGCAAGTCATAAATATGAATGAATCTTACGAAAGTTATAATAGTACAAAAATATACTGAAGTGCTTTTAAAAATATTTTTATTGCACAGTTGTTTCAACGACTGCTTGTCGCCTGTTGGTCTACTGGGCGCAAGCGCGACTGCTGAGCGTGAGGTCTGGGGTCGATCCACATGTCGGGCAGTGTTATTAGGTTTTTCCGTGTGGAATTTCTCAGTAGCAGCAACAGGCTCGCCCCCTATTACTCGGGACTTAAACATAATGACGAAATGAGAGTGTACTATACACCTCTGCCTAACCCTTCGGAGAATACAGGCGTAATGTTACGTTTGGTTTAAAGAAAACTTTATATTAATTATGGCTTCCTAAAAAAAACTATGTTTACTATTTGTAGTTCGAAATATTTAAGAAAGTCATTTATTGCTTGTTTCACGTGGCCGGGCACTAATTTGTATGAAAATGAATAGTGTAATTCAAAAATACCACATCTTGTCGCCAAAGCTGCAGCGGCACTACTTCAATTCGCCGCAATCCGGGTTATTAACGATCTTCACATGAAGATCGATGTATTTACATGTCATTTGAGTGAACTCGCAAAAATACTGTTGTTTATTTTATGTTATAGTGTAGATTAAAGTAGGCTATTATTTTATTTTTTTTATATTTTAAATACTGCGTTTTTTATATTATGGAACTTAGTAAAGTAGTTATTATTTTTAGATATTATTTTAAGTTGTTTACGATTGTCATAGTTTTAACTGCTAGGTAAGTTAATGTTAAGACCGCTTTATCGCATTAGGTCTACACCTGTAAGGATAGTTGTAAGGGAGATTTTAATAAATAAAGAAAAAATATACACACGTAACTACTGCTTGATCACTTTTTGTCGCTGCAATGTGGTGTGGTTGTTATACGTGTGAATTCGCCCTTATACTCCTTGCAGAATGACACGAAACCTTTGCCTTGTCGGAATGATAATTAAGAAGGAAACAGTAAACATCTTGTACTACAACGTTACTACTATCAAGGCCCTATAAATACAAGCTTGCAAGAACTGATAACATATCTTACGATGTAACAATTTGTTAATGTATTAGAATTTATGAATGAATGATAGAAATGTGTGGTACTTATGTTTTTAAAAAGGTGAAGGACCGAATGTTATGGCGTAATTTGAGAGGCCTTTGCCCAGCGTTGGACTATCATAGAGGATAAGCTTAGTTGATCATCTACCTTGCCATTTATTAAGGGACTAGTTACAATAAGCATGCAAGGCCCAGGGGCCTGGAGGCGTACTCCGTAAGTCCGTCAACGAAGTTAGTAGCCCGTCCGAAAGTAGGCCGAAACGTAGGAGTGAACAAAACAATTGTCAAGTTCAACTTTTCGGACGGGGAAAACACATCGGTAGTAGGGACAACTGTCAAATCGTGTTGTCATTCATTCTTGGTTCGGGCCCCGAAATAATCGTATGTCCGTAGGTGATAGGGAGTAGGAAACGCTCGTAACTAAGGCCGAAACCACGGACTTCGTACTTAGGGAGTAGACCCTCTGATTCGCCTAACTAAAGAAGTTCAGTTGAAGTTAAGTTTCGATCAAAACAACGCTTTTCGTATTCTGTTAATAGGCGATCGCATTCAGATCGTGTAAGCTTAACTGCAGCGTTACTGCAACTTAATCGGCGTATTATGAAATTACGTGAGTTAAGCTTACGGTACGCTGCATTTTAGGCGCTCGTCGAGCGCGCTTTGGACGCTGATCCTACACTCGACGATCGTCAAACGCAATTTTGAACTGTCAACATGCATAATGCTGTTTCTTTTAACTCATTATTTATGCATATGAGAAGGAAAAACAGTAAAAAGGGAGGGGCACGTGTCATACGCGCTTATGACGCCCGCTCTGCTGACAGCGGGCGCTTGATGTATTAAATCCATTACATAGAAATTCATACAATTTTAATAAGCGCCCGAAACGGAGCGTTCTCTACGTGCGCTTAGAGCGCTTGTTATAATTAGTCCCTAACGATACTCGTAAGCGCAGGCGACGCCGAGGGCTAAGCTATGTTTGCCATCGAAGTAGCAGCATGCAAGGCAACCGAAGTATGAATAAACGCCGCAGCTTTGCGAGCTAAAGTAGCTTAGCTTGCGGTGTGGCCTGCGCTTTACATTAGTTTATTTTAAACTTTGTTCTTAGTTATGGAGTTTTATTCTAGAATTCATTGGATAGCAAATATAGTATGTTCTATGATAGAATCTTCAGAATTCGATAGACAGATAAACATAACATAACTTCACGCCTTATTCCCCGAAGGGTTGGCAGAGGTGTATAGTATACACCCACGTTTCGCCGTTATGTTTAAGTCCCATGTAATATTAAATTAAATTTGACAATATTAAATTTGACCTTATGGAATGCAATAAAGAAATTGAAATTTAAATAGGGGGCGAGCCTATTGCCATCAACCGGGCACAAATCCAGACTCCGAGCTGCTACTGAGAAATTCCACACGGAAAAACCCAATAACACTTTGCCCGACCTGGGGATCGAACCCAAGACCTCACGCTCAGCAGTCGCGCTTGCGACCACTAGACCAACGAGGCAGGCATCGACAGACAGATATCAGTCCATTGTTAAGATATTTACATTCTGTACATGACTAACATCAGCTGGAGCGGTACAATTGTACCAGCTTGCATACTGCACCACCTCTACAGTTATACTGCGCGTGAAGTACGTGTGAGTGACGTATTTCTCAATGTATACAGCTACAGACCCTTAGAACATCATACTAAATGTAAGATTCACAGACCGCACTTAGCCAGACGAATATGAGCCTTATTTTTGTACGTATAATGTTCATATTCATATAAGCAATTGTGAATAAGCGTTTCATTCGAATATAAACATTAATTTCACGTTCATAACATTCGTATTCGTATGAAACACTTATTTTACTTAGCAAAGTTCTGTGAAACTCGCCCTAAGTTCTTAATAAGGCCAAAAGAGCAGTATTAGGAAAACTTTTGTGTACATTTAATGTTAAAAACATTACACCACATGAGAGAGAAGATGTAAACAGTATCTATGAATACCTTGTTTACAAAATGTGAGATGAATTGAATACACAATGCCTAGGTCTGCAGGTCATGATGTATGAAAGCAAAACAAGTACTTTCATAAACAAGCTGTAATAATTTGTATGTAATCATTTTCAGGGAGCATAATTATAGTAATTTGTTTAGAGTTTTTGGGGTCACATAGCAATAAACTCAATGGATCTTCTGGCTGTGCAAGGCGAGAATATAGAGGGCAAGAGATGCCGAGGTCGCTCTCCAATGCAATGGTCAGACCTCATCAAGACCATGAGACACTCCACCGTGACTGAAAGCTGAATAGAGGCACATCATAAGAGCCGCAACTTCAGAACCGAGACCCGACAGAACCATGAACAATCTGCCAAGAGTGCACAAATAAGAAGAAGCAATAAGCTTTAAAGTTTCTCTATGTACAGCCGTGGACTCAAAATGTTTACCACATTTCAAATTTGATTCCTTGACACACTGTGCGCAATAAGGTTCAAGATGTCATAGCGAGCGACCGAGCGACCTTATAAAAAAGTAATGTGCAAGCAATTATAGACCTTAGGGTGGTAAACATTTCAAGTCCACGACCGTATAAGGGTGATAGACTGACACCCTATAGTCTCATCTTCCATACTTTCTATCAAAGGGTGTGTATTTAATTGTAAAAATGTATTTATAAACACTAACAGAATTTCTGATACTTGTTTCTGAAACATTAAAATATGTTGCAGTAAACTCTACTGACAGTTTTTGATGTATTTGCCATGTTCCAAAACACTGTTACTAGAAACGTATACAACAGAGGCTCCCAAAGTGGTCTACGTTGGCGTGACAAAAAGATCTTATCTTCACATTGTATATGGTTATATGGTAGAAATGTAGCTGCAGTGGGTCCACCGGAACCAGATAAATTTTGAAAGTGATTTATGAGAAAAAAAAGTCTGGGAACCGCTGGTTTACAAGGTGTTTTAGAAACTATCTACGATTCCATATCTTGAAATGAAACATTGTTGACTAGTCAACTATTGACCAACACTGTGGACTGACCAGTTAGATTGCTCTGACAGTTCCAATTGATCAACATTGGAATTATGTTAGTAGCATCAGTAAATTTTTAATAATCTAATAATAAAAATTTACTGATGCAATTTATCAAAGTTGTAATAATTTTGAATTTGTGCTTTTTTTCTTTCATAGAACACATGTCGTCTTTTGCGCTTCATTAAAACTGGAACTAGATTGACATCAGATTTATTTTCAAAAGTTATTCTATTTTTTAAATGACATTTGATTGTGTGCTATTTTAGTTGATTCAAATGTTTTGTGTGTGCTTTATGTGATTTGGTTTTTGTAATAGTGGTTTAGTTTATAGACAGGACAATCCCATTTTCCTCAAAAGATAATAGGGCTGCACTAAAGAGAGTTTTGTTTTATGTCTAGTTTCATTACAATCTCCAATATAAACATAAATGTTATATTAAAATTGAAATATAATTTTATAGTTTAAAGGATAATAATATCCAATGCATCTGTCTGATTCATGGTTGAGGATAAATTTATTTACCATTACCATCCACTACAATATTTAAGTACCTAAATATTGTTCTTTACAATTATAATTTGGTTTTAACTACAATAATTTAATTGTGTCATTCGTTTTGATTATGATTTTATAACCAAAATGCTTTGAAAAAAGTTGTACACAGAAAAAAAATCTTGTCCAATAAGTGGATTTGGCAAAGACAGGGTAGCCTATTCTTTCCTAGAAATACATATGTTGTTAATTTTGTTTTTATTGTTTATCAATCAGTCTTTTGCTGGGGTGACACAACAAAGGCTGTGAAGTGTTTTTAAGTGTATGTATGTGTGTGTGTACCGTTGTTAACTCATATACTGGTTAGTTGTTATCAGTCATTAAATTAAGAACCTTTACTCCCAATTTAGATGTTTTCTAAACACTTAAAATACATCAGTCAATAATTAAATGTAAATAATACTTTGTTTTTATTTCAGCATTATATTAGATCACAAATATGCCAATTGCTATAGTAATATGACAGAGTCATGAAGTGATTCATATCAAAGATATAAAACTACATTACATTTTAAATTGTAATAGCCATAACTTTATCCTTATCTAAATTTAAATAATGTTTCACTGCGGTAATTTTGGACGCAAAAACTATGTTTATGCATTAGAGTTTAATATAAACTGCTGTATAATCACGACTATCTTTCGTCCAGAAGCAAATATCAATGCATTAGTTCTATAGTAGGTAAACATCATTTGCATAAGTTTAACAAACAGGAATACGTTCATTGCGATGTTAAATAGCATCCGCTGACCGCAAATTTTGAGGAAACACATCAATTGAAAAAAATGCGCGAGGAACAAAAAATATTGTACTGTTCATGTTTCTATGTGCTAAACAATAGATAGAAACATTAAATATTGAAATTCTGAAGCTATTACGTTGAAAACAATCTAAAATTGTTTATTACTCACCTAAAATTGGATACCATAGTCCCATACACAGAAAATATAGAACAAGTGCCGCGGGATACTTCCCGACGGTGCTACCCATTGTCATGGCGGAAGCACCTCGATTTTACATACAATACGCGCAATAACGCGACATTAAAGTCATCGCACGATTATTAGACCATTTTCTATTCACCTATACAATGATAGCACTGATTATTTCTATAATTATCACACAAAACTACAAAGCGGCTGACACCCAAAGCCGAACAAACAATCCCACTGGGGAGTGTTACCAGCTTTTTTATTACAGTTTCTCTAGCTTTATTATGAAGTGAAATAAAAATACATAAGTAAGTAAATTCATTACCCAATAGATTTTTTTATAGAATGAGTCGATGAGACAGTTTCGAAGCTCAAGAACATTTTTTTTAAAGTAGCAATGCTTTTTTTGGATCACATCACACAATAATTTTAAAATTTTGTTTCATAGCTTTGAATTAATGAAATAATGGTAAACCAAATCCAAATCTGGAACCTAGAGGCCTCAGAAAATAACAAATATTAGTACGATGTTCCAACTAAGCCTAAAAGTTTTAGGATATTTTTAATCGAAATACATAATCGACTGCAATATATTTATGCCAGTTTTTGAAAACTTTATTTTTATGGAAACACTGCAAACAAGAGTTTTAATTTGTCTATGATTGTACCCTACGCTATAGACAATTTATTTTTTCATTTTCTCATCTGTTTTTAGCAAACTTTTAGAAAAAGCGGACCACAGAATTGGGACCCTGGTGGCTTACCATGACGTCTTATGAAAACGTTCAAATGCCAGCCAGTCAATATCCGTTCAAAAGCAGGCCTGCTACTGAATCGCTAAAAATCGTACCATGACAATACAAAAGGTGAACGACTATTCAACCAAGTTGAACGGATATGCTTGTTTATGGTACGAAAAGTCTATACAAAAAAAACAGGTGAACGGATTTCGTAAACGTCAACGTAGCAGGCCTGGCGCAGGCCTGCTCTAACGATGTCATAGTACAAAAAAGCAGGGCAGTTCAACTTCCAGGCAACTTCTGCCCTGCTTTAAGAGGTCATGGTAAGCCACCTGATACTTGTAAGCCTTAGAGCTTAGAATAAGTCTTTAGTACTTATTCTAAGCCTTTTGTAAGCTGCTAAGCTATCATTCACAATATATAGCTCCAAATCCAAGTACATACAAGTGTTACTGCGCAAGTTATTGCAAGCCGTTGCTCGCTTAAGTCGTAAAACTTGCAGAAGTTGACTTCTCCACAGTTTGAAAATGAGTTGCAGAAGTCAACTTGCGCAGTAAGGCCGCTTGTACACGCTAAGAAAAGTCGCCGGACCTATGCAAGAATTCGTGTCGTTTCTACACACGAACTGTGTACACTACTTCGGCGCTGCACAAGACAAAAATCTTGTCTGCGCCAGACAAGACGCGATCTGTAGGGGGCGGGGGGCGGTGTGTACAGTGCACATGAAAACGTTTGAGCGTGTGGACCTGTGTTGTTTACAACAGTTTGTTTATACTTTCATAAAATGCTTGATTCACTTATAACTTACCTCAAAGTAACAGCTAATCTGATGTACGGGGAAATACTTTCACGCATTTTATTACTCTCATGTTTTGTTTTATTTTCTATAGCAGCCAGTAATTTATCAAACGAAGTGATTTTCATACGAAAATAAAGGATGAACTTTTCCTCATACCTACTGTCGCAGTTCAAAGTATAAGTTAGCAAACTCATGTTTTTGACTTAACGTAGGATGCACCCAGTATTTTCTCTTGGAGTTAGTTTTATTTTTAAATTTTCTATACATATAATAGGCAATCACCATGTTTTTTGCTTGGTAGTAAACATTATTTCCCACAATTACACGACACGATGTACACCCTACAATGTCTCAACCATGACTGAACGAGATAATTCGTACCGTGTACATACTAGATTTTTTCTAGTCTGCAACAGACACGACATTCTTTCGTGCACAGACCCGACAAAATTCTTTTCATGTACATGAATATTTTCATCTTGTCTGTAGCCGACACGACAAATTTCTTGCCGTGGACACGCGGCCTAAAGGGCCTATGCACACGGCGTCTTTTCTACGCGCCATCGACGCGCGTTTCCGTCAAATTCCATACATAAAAAATCACAATGACGTTTTTTAAGTATGAAGTATGACAGCAACGCGGGTCGACTAGGAGGGAGACTCGAACCTCGACACCAAGTCAAACTCCTTCGTAACTCGGAGTCGTGTCCCTATCTAGTTTGTGCTCGGAGATCACAAAGTTGTCACGCTAGCTGTCATGAGACGAGACTACCTTATTTTATTATAATTATTATGGCTCTAAGTATAATTGATGGGCTTGCGTTACCGCGTGTTCACTCGTATGTTTTATTGTGTTTCTCTCCAACATACTGCAGCCCAGGCAAAAATTGGATCGGATCGGTGAGAATCGGTCACGATTCACGATTGCTCCCGATTTTTAAACGACTTCAAAAAAAGGAGTAGGTTTTCAATTCGGTCCGTTTTTTTTCATTTATGTATGTACACCGATTACTCCGAGGTTTCTAGTCCGATTAGTGTGATTCTTTTTTTGTTCGATGCAGTATACTTGCCATTTCGTCCCATAAAATTTTCATCCAATTTGGTTTAGTACTTTTTATTTTGTGAACATTTTTTTGATTACTGCTATGTGGATGATGTAATTATTTTATGTATGTTCGGGCATAACTCCGTCATGTAAAGACGGATTTGCAAAATTCTTTTTTTGTTTGAAAGAATATTCTTCCGAAATTGTCCCATTTTAATTTGGTGAAGATCTGATGAAGATCCTCGGAGATTGACAATGGAACTCTTCAGTGGATAACAGCAAATTACCCGGTATTGCTGTAATTGCACGTTTGTGTATTGTTTATACCATAAAATAATAAAAATAACACAAAAAAACTTTGGAAAACTATCAGAAATATTACTGAGCACACTTTTAAGAAAAATGATTCTACTGACCTAATAAATAGTAAAAATAACGCTCAAGAGTCCGTGGACAGCTGCAATAAATACTTTACCTCAGTTGGGAAAGATCTTGCAAACAAACTACTGTCCGAGACAAGGGAAACTCAAGATTCCCTTGTATCAAAAATAAAAGTAGGCCCCACTACCTCCAGTTTTTTCTTGCAACCAACTGATGAAGAAGTTGATAAAATAATCCTCAACCTAAAAAATGACAGTGCTCCTGGTGGAGACGGATTAACAAGCGGTCTAATTAAAGAAATTAAACACACAATTTTAGTTCCATTAACACACATTTTTAACCTTAGTTTAAGCACAGGCATATTTCCCGACAAATGGAAAGAGGCCACAGTCGTTCCTATCCATAAAAACGGATCAAAGCAAGAGCCCAGAAACTATAGACCAATATCTTTATTAGGAATCTTCTCCAAAATTCTGGAAAAGATTGTAAACAAACGTCTGTCTTTTTTCCTGAATACCCACAAGTTATTATCTGATAAACAGTTTGGCTTCCGATGCGGCAAATCAACAGAAGATGCAGTCAGTCTACTCGCCAATATTGTCTCTTCCCACCTAGATAATAACGAGAAATGTCTGGGTGTTTTTCTGGACTTAGCTAAAGCATTCGACACTGTTGCAGTCCCCATTCTCTTAAAAAAGCTGGAATCGATGGGAATTCGAGGCCTTCCCCTCAATTGGTTTGAAAGTTACCTAAGTAAGAGATCACAACGCGTGAGAGTTGGGGATTGCATCAGTAATCGAATGTCGATTGATTTCGGAGTTCCACAAGGCAGTGTTCTCGGACCAACACTCTTCATCATTTATATGAATGACATCCACGACTTGCCCATTTATAACTCTGAAATTATCTGTTATGCTGATGACACGGTGATTCTCTTTCATGGTAATGCATGGAAAACTGTTTTTGAAATAGCTCAAAATGGTATAAATAATATAAAACATTGGCTAAACCTGAACCTCTTATCTCTAAATTCGAAAAAAACCAATTACATTTGCTTTCACAAAACTCAAGCATCGGCACCAATTCATACATTTAACCTAAAGGTCCATACGGCTTCATGCTCTCCTCTAACCTGCACCTGTGACGCTCTTCAAAAGCTCGATTCATTAAAATATCTGGGAGTAATAATCGACAGCCGACTCTCTTTCAAACCCTATATCACTTTAGTTGCGAAAAGATTAAGAAAACTCATTTATACGATGAAACTGCTTCGTAACGCTGCGAGTGAGAAGATTCTGCATCTAGTCTATGTGGCTCTATGCGAATCCATACTTAGTTACTGTATTACTGTTTGGGGTGGAGTCGGTGTCACGGCCATGCTTGAAGTAGAGCGTGCACAAAGATCTGTTCTGAAGGTTATGCTCAGGAAGCCTTTTCGATACCCCACTATTCAATTATACACTGATGCTGCTGTACTAAATGTTCGCCAGCTTTATATGCTAAAATCAACTCTCAAACAACATAAAACAGTTCTTTTATCTAGTGATTATCCAATACTGCTAAAACAACGCGTATACAAAATACCTCAAGTTAGAGTAAAGACAACCTTCGCTCAACATCTACAAAAATTCATGCTACCTTTTATGTATAATAGAATAGTAAAATTATGTAACATTAAATTATGTACTACGAAACAAGCTAAAAAAATTATCCGGAACTGGCTACTGACTCTTTCCTACAAAGAAACTGAAAAACTAGTTAAAGTAATATAACAATCTTACAAGTTATACACAAATACGAAATAACATAACCTCGCTCACCGACACTCGACTCACGCCACACACACTACCACACACGAAAATCATCCCCCTCCACCCACACTCACTCACATACATACATACACACACGCACACATACTTACATTTTTCATAACACACTCACACAGACAAAACTATACAGAAAAAAAAAATGATTATTTTTGTATTTAATTTTTTACTCATTTTCTCCGATACCGATGTTACTGCTGGAAATGGCTATTTAATTTGTTTTTTCTTTTTTTACTTTTTATACGATCGAGGCAAAATTCAAACTGTACCTATGTTTTTTTTTTTAAGCACTAAGGCTTCCGCGAGACAGGCTCGACCTAGTGTGGAAGCCACAGTTAATATTGTCCTTAATAAGCAATCGTATAGAACATGAACACCTGTTAGATTTAAGGATTTTCTGTAGAAATCTTTTTTGGTAAATAAAATTTATTCTTATTAAAAATCGAAATATAAAATAACTTTTAAAAAAAAGTAAAAACCGACTTCAAAAAAAACTAAAAAGAGTAAAATAATTACCATAAAAACTAACAGTTTCAGAGGTCGGTGCCTTCAATTAAAGTGTAAAATTGCACCGATTTCCAAAACCGTTAGTTTTATATTATGGTTATTATTATTTTACACTTTTTAGTATTTTTTTGAAGTCGGTTTTTATGGTTTTTATTGTAGGACCAATTTTTTGTGGGACGTTTGCATTACTAATGGAAATCTTGTATGTATGTTCTATTTTCAACGATTTTTGTCGGACGGACCGATTATAGTCGGTCGTCGTCTAGGCCTACTCTAAGAGGCCTACTAACGTATAATGCTATATGCTACTAACACAAAAGTACAGTCCCACCCACTGACTTAATCGTGAAATGAATGGAGAGCTGGAGACGCCACTGTAGCCCTAGTGTTGCCAGTTTATTTGGAATCCCTACTTTTCTTCAGGTAAAATAATACTTGAATGGCTCAAGAAACTACACTGGAATTCACTGGATACATATAATTCAACAACCTGTCATATTTAAAGCATCCAAGTCAATGGTAAAAGGCTGGAACCCGTACAGTGCAGATGCGCCTAGTAGGACAAGGGCTTACGTAGTCCATAACATAGTATCACACCAATGTTCGCTTAGTGGTGATGCCACGCTCATACAAAGAAATTATTTTTATCACTTAGCTTAACTCAGGAAAGTAAAAATATCATCGATTACGAATTACGAAAATCAAACTGTTTGCAGTTTTCTAAATAAATAGTACTGATTAAAACGATTATATGGTAACATTAATTGTTTATTGACATGACGAATGACAGACGGCGGGGTCTTGTTCGATGGCAGCTCGATTGGTACAATTTAGACGAATTAAATGACTCGTTAAAGAGATTATTTCCGCTCTTATCCGATAACGAAGTGAAAATGTGTTTTATAAATACTGTTTAAGCTATTTACGCACGCTACTTACGTGCGTATTGTGTTATTAAGATGTATATTCATTACACCTTAGGAGCCATTTTTATTGTATTTATTTTGTGCGTTCATTGTGATAATGTAGCCAACGACAACGAAATCAAGGAGATTTACGGTAAGTTTGTTGCTGTTATTGTAATTTTGGTGTTGTAGATGAGTGTTGTAGTGCATTTCTGTTGTTTGACGGTATCACGCCTATTTGTGACAGGCCGCCCACGAACTCCTCACGAGTACTCAACCGCAGGCTTCTCGAACTGATATTGCCGAAACTGAGTTTAAATATTGCGTCGTCTCTGTTTATAATGTCTGTGAAAACTTCCTGTTTGGATGTCAGTTAATTTTTCCCCACTCGTGGGCTGCTCACATGGACATTGTTATCATACGGCGTGATATTTATCTAGAAGATGTGCGTGATGATACAATGAAATAAACTCTGAATTTTATTGTTGTTCAGAATGTTCAAATTGATACCAAAAAAAAATTCATTCATTAAATCATAAAATCTTATTAGAATATACTGAGACAGTTTCGCGTAAAAAATAACATCTAAGATAACAGTAGGAATTCTAAATTCGAATTTTATTGTAAAACAATAACAATAAAAAGGTTGGCACTGTTCATAAACAATAACTATTTTTTTCTTGTATGACCACATTGCTTAAGGCAGTAGGAAACTCGCATATACTTATTACGTATGTAGATTTGAAGTCATTAGGGACACTTTATGTGTGTATAAGATTAGTTCACATAACATAACACCTGTATTCTCTGAAGGGTTGGGCAGAGGTGTATAATACACCCTTAGTTTGCCATCATATTTAAAT
This sequence comes from Amphipyra tragopoginis, assembly GCA_905220435.1. NCBI lineage: Eukaryota > Metazoa > Arthropoda > Insecta > Lepidoptera > Noctuidae > Amphipyra > Amphipyra tragopoginis. The sequence goes on from HG992017.1 coordinate 7,110,234, forward strand.
ACTATGGGGCGAGCCTATTCCCATATTGTATTTGGTTCACATAGCTCTGCGTAAAGCAGGGTGTACAATCCTGAATATGAGGTACAATATCAGAATATAGGCTCTCCAAACTTTTGCGCATGTATACTTAGAAAGGTAACAGTTCCTGTAAAAAGTATTAAATAAACTTTGGTTAACTAATGGTTGTTCCTAAGATGTTGTAAATTAAAAGCCATTTTGAACCTAAAAATTCTATTGTCAAATCACCTGCACAAAATTCAGGGCAGCCAAGATAAAATGCAAGTGTTATTCATAGAACAGTACTAATTAAACAATATTAACACGTTGACCGCCGACGATAAAAAATAGGTCTTCCATTCGTGTCGTGTCGGCCACAGTTGGCCGACAACCCACTTTTCCGTTCGGGCCGCGTCGCCCACAGGTGACCGCACTTCAGAGTTTATAAAACTCTAACGCAAGCTGACGGACAAAAAACTCGTGCTATATCGTATGAAAAAGGACCCGCATGACTTCATACTGGTTGGTTTTTGCAAAACAAATCGATGAATTTAGCAAAATCAATGTTTTTCAACTGACCCGCGAGAGTATGGAGTGTCGCCCACCATTGTCCGTCACGGCGTTGAAAGTGTTAAAAGACATTATTAAAAATTACTATGAATATATCTATGCAGGGATCAGAAATCTTAACCTTTATTCTATAGAAATACCAGTATTAATACCAATATTTCCATATATGTACATTACAGTTTTTGTTCTCTGTGTCTGAGCTCAGCTTAGGGCATTACTCATTGTTTGATGTGTCTGATGTCTTATGGTGTATGTCTCAGCATTTTTTTATATTTTATATGGCTAACATTAAACCTATCAGCAACGTATAGATATCATAGCTATAAACTTATATTAACCATGCAAATAAAAGATAAAAATAAATCAACAATAAATACATAACTAATTAATTATTTATTAAATTAGTTATTGTCCTTTATCAATTAATTACATACCAATTATAACCATATTTGAGCTTACCTTGAATACAAGTATTAAATACAATACCTTACTTAAATATAAATTTTTATACAACTGAAATAACATTATTGGTCACTTTTTCCTCTTACAAGTCAGGAGTCTTTCTTTGTCTATATAAAAGATAGAAATCTTTTGTGCCCACTTCTGTTTAGTGCCAATCACAATAACATAAAAATGTGGTTATTTGTTAATTTAAAAATGTCTGATATTCCTGCAATCTTTACTAGACCCACATTATATTGATATGTAATGTTTATTTACCACAAAAGCATTACAGTAAGTTTAACCGAACAGTTATAATGACTGCTTACCACTCCAAGTCCAGTTAACTGGCAAGCTTTTACATGACTCATCTAATTGTTAAATGTTTACTGCTTTTACTGTGTGGGAGATTTTGATAACCCTTTCAGCACAGAATGATACAATGATGCGTTCGACTTTGAAAAATTCTAGCAGAGTAGGAAAACGTTTTTACCGCTCGAAAACGACTTCGATAGATCGTGCGTTTTCTTATATTTACCAAACAAAATAGCGCGTGCGGTTGCGAGGTCTAGTTCGGGGACTGTGGAGCAAAAAGTATGGACGAGTACCTGGCGGTGGGAAGAGCTCAAAGTAAGTAATTTTTATTTCCACTAATATAAATATTTATTTCGTTTAAAATGTGTTTTTCGTTTAAAAATATCATTAAATTGAAGAATACAATTGATTTTTTTGATTATAGTTAAAAATACATGAACATGGTCCTTCCAAAATTATTTAGCACGATCATGCGTGTCAGGGCGATGTTTGTGAATACGATTTCATGCCTAAAAGGCAGTTTTTGAGATTTCCAGAGCCATTAATATCTGATTGGGTACAAATCTATCTTTGGAGATGGGTGCAATTAAAAGCTGGACGATTTTGACGTCGAGGAACCTCAGCTTGATGCAGCCGCGGTGGAACCAGTGGCCAGTTTACAGGAATTGGAGGCTCAAGCGGATTCAAATCTTAATCCTCCCCCCGAAACGGTTGTTCTTCAGCCGGAGCTGGAGTTTCCTGAACCAGAATCAGGGTCATCATGGAGAAGTGGTCCATCGTCAAGTGGAAGCCGTTCACGTTCCGTAAGCAACCGATTATCTGGACGTATTCAAACTTTATCACCCCACAGCAAACCATCCACATCGGGACGAGGACGGGGGCGCACACATCAAAGTTGAGCATTATTTCATCGCGGACGATCATCACACGGATCTAGGAATCAGGTTGCAGCCAGTCAGATAAATCAGAGATGAAGAAACTGGAGACCAAGACTCCCCTCTGGAAAGTCCAGCCTGCTGTCAATGCAATCATTCGCACATGCAGCATTGTGCTTGAACGAAACTAGAAAGGACCCCAGGATATTACAGCATCAACGAGCAGATGATAAAGTTTACAGGCCTGTGCCACATTCGTGTCTTAGAGCGTAACAAACCACACCCTTTAGGTTTGAAAAACTACGTGGTTACGAGTGATGGTTCATTTTGAAATGTCAAAGTCCAAAACCCTGCTTTTGACCGAGCTCTTGGAGAAGGACCCGGAGTAATATAGTATTTGGCACAAAATATTCCATTGATGGGTTATACTTTTAGAAAGAATGAAACCAATTGGTTACGTGGAACTGGAACAATACTGGTAAATCGCATCCCGAATGGCAAAAAATTTGAGCATACGGAGATAGAAGTTATGGAATGTGATGATATTCGTCAATATGTTTTGAATGACATTACTGTAGGTTTTAATCTTTGAAATACTATAATAAAATCTTGTTTTTCTTTTAATTTATCATAAATTACTGCTTAAGGTTTTTATATGGGTCATGACGGTATGATACGATCGTACGGGGTTTTTTATGGGGGTTAAAATAAGCCATGGATTTTTTTTAAAATTTTTTCCTTATTACTGGCATCCTAATAGATAATAATATCGCAAAAGATTTTAGAATTTGGTATTTTTTTTCTCTCGTGCTGAAAGGGATAACATCTAAGTTACATTTTAAAAGTATTTTGAGATGATTTTGACTTTTCTCAACTTTCTTTTTGATGGTGTTTCTGTGTTTATTTTTGTTATGTTTTATTACACAAAGCTTTTTTGTTGCTTAACTAGTAGTTTTGAGAAGAAATGTTTCCAGAATTAAAAGGATGAATGAAAAATAGCAGTATGCAAATACAGCTATTTTTTAAAGCAGGAATTATTCATGTTTTTTTAATAGAAACATGAATAAATTACATTATTATAATTATATTAAACAGATATTATAATTGTACAGTTTTCGGTTGCAAAAACTGTCAAACTGAAATATAAAAAAAAAACAAAAATTATGCAGTTTTCGTAAACAAAAACTGTACAATTAAAGAAAGCAGTAAGCAACATGCATGCTTACTGCTTCAAACAAATACTTGAATTGGCCCACAGTGTGTTTACAAACAAATGCATGCTGAACTCTTTGAACTTGAACTCTCAATCCATACATTCAGTATGACACCAAGGGTCAACAAATATTGGACAATTGTACCTCAGATAATGCAAGTTCACAGAAACCATTTTAGTTGAAAGCTTTTATCAAGTATTAGTATTATTTCTGATTTTTATTAATTGACTTGGTCGCCTTTTATCTTAGATGATAAGCGGAGACAGGGTCTAAGATAGAGCACACAAATCCAAGTGACAGAGATATAGAGGGATTCCCCTATACCCCTCTGGCAGTCACGTAAACAAGAAAAATAAAAATTACGAGGTTTCGTTTTTGCCAATTGGCTATGGAACATTTAAAATCTTCATTTGCTATTTTTAAAACATTTAAATAATAATAATGCTGTCAGAGTAGACAAAACATAGACTAATGTAATTCTGAGCTATCTGTCTGAAAAGAACAAAACAGATTTCTTAAAACATACAAATAAATGTTACTCTTAGCTATGGCTAACAAGTTAAGGATAATTATTAAATATGTCATAAAGAAATAATAAAATAGACACAAGTTCCTAATAAATAGAACAATATGTTTCATTATTATTACTTGAAATAAACACTGTTAAGTACATGCATATCTTCAAGGAAAATGGAATACATTATGACCAACTTAAAGCTACAATGGCAAAGTTTCCTCCTTCTGTTCTTAATATTTCGAGTTCTATTTTTATCATCATCCTTCAGCCGAAAGATGTCCACTTCTGGATATAGGCCTCCCCCAAGCATCACCACATCGACCGTTGCTGTGCTTCTCGCATCCAGCGGATTCCCGCGACCTTTAGCAGGTCACCGGTTTATAGTTCTATTACTTACACAAGCAAAGTGTATTAATTTGTAGGGAGTGCCTCCGCTGCCGGCGCCGGTTGCCATTACGAGTGCCGGCGTTGGCTTCTAAACTGGCTGCCGGCGCCGCGCCAGTTACATACACTGTTTTTATACACCTTCAAGGCCTTTTCAAACTCTTCATGAGACGATTATTCATCACCCAATTTCATTTTCACAATAAAAACAAATGAAAAACTTAAGGGGATGTTTGTATGGTTGTTTGGGTTTACAAAGCAGAGTCGACGGAGCCTACGAACCTAACCTATCCGTGTCGGGGTGCACAGAATAAAGAGCTCGCTTCGCTCGCTCTTGAAATTGGTCAGTTGGAATACACCGTTCAGTGTTTGGCCCAAATTCCAACCTACCTTTCAACTAACATACCTACCAAACAACTTATTACCACCACCGATGTCCATTTTGGGTGTCGGCAGCCGACGTTTTTAATCTCGGCTGCCGGCAGTAATGTGCCGCCGGTTCCCGATGGCGTTATTTTTGGGTGCCGGTGCCGGCAGCGGAGGCTCTCCCTAATTTGTAAGGTCTATCATTTAATCTCTGCGTATATGAGCTCCAGAGATGTGAATTATTTGAAATACATGTATTTAAAATACAAATACAAAATGCAAAATACGTATTTTTATTTTGCATTTGAAATACTTTTTTTCAAAATGTATTTTCTATTTTATTTGAAATACATGTATTTAAAATACAAATACAAAATACGTATTTTTATTTTGCATTTGAAATACTTTTTTTCAAAATGTATTTTCTATTTTATTTGAAATACTTTTTAAAAATATTTAATATTTGTAAAATGCAAAATGGTTTTGTTAATTTTTTTAAATTCATGTTCATATTTTTCATTCTTAAATTCTTGTTATTTACTTTAAAGAGTATTTGTGCCAAGTTTCAAGTTTATAAATACTGGAAATAAGATTTTTCAAATAAACTTTATCCTTAGAGTGCGCGTTCGCTATAAAAAAACAACTACTCTCCAAATTTCAAGTTTCTACCTTTAGCGGTTTAGGCTGTGCGAGAATCTTACATTAGGACTTGTTCTTTATATGCATGTATGTGTATATGGATGATTTTTCCAATCTTTAAATCGCTATATCTCATGAATTCGCAGATTCAACATGAAAGAGGAACTCTTTGATCAAATACTAGTGTTAAAATCAGTGAAAAAAGGTATTTTATTTGAAAAACCTATTTTGAAAATACGTATTTTGCATTTTGTATTTAAATACTTTCATTGAAAACCATTTTGTATTTTTATTTGAAATAAAAATATAACCAAGCATTTGCATTTTGAATTTAAATACTTTTAATGTACTATTTTGCACATCTCTGATGAGCTCTATGGCACCCACCCGCCGTCTGCCAACCCACCATCAGGCCAGCGTGGTACACTGAGGCCCTTCTCATTTTGCGTAGAGGCCTATGCCCAGCAGTGGGATAGTAATGTGCTAGGTATGCTTATGCTAAGCCCACCCACAGTTGTATGCACGTCCCGCTTCCAGAATCAAACTCCCCACCCTTGGCATAGGAGGTAAAAAGTCCAATTGCGCCAATTAGGTCGTCAACATGACATTTAACTTTTTTTTATCATTCCCGGCGGACGCGAGTGGATAATCTCGTCACACAACAATTGTTGTGACAAAGGGAAGCCAATTATTAAATAATTTATACATTGTTTATTACACCTCGTGCGGTAAATATTCGCTAGGGCACCGTACGCATCGATGTTGTTATATTGAACTATCCTGCATTTCGTGTCTTCTTCACAGTACTAGTTGCTTCCTTGCAGCTCTGGAAAAGCTAGTTAAGCTAGTAATTCAACATAAGTCCTAATAGACCGCTTAAACGTCTGGGGAATTTGGTGATGATGCTGTATTAGCGTATAGGTGTATACTACTATCCCTAAAGGCGGAATTAGACGGTTCAATTTTAGTTCACGTTTAATTTTTCTTTCTTTACACGCTAACTTTGTTTCATTGTGTCATCTGACGTTTCATTCCGAGTGATAGAGGCCGAATGAAAACGAAATGAAACGTCTAACTCTGGATTTAGTCGCCTTTATCAAACCTACGGGAGAGTATGGCCTATTCTAAGTCGGGAACAACAGTATACATCAGCAGTGTCTGCAAGTAAATGCGATATTTGTATTATATCCTTTTCAATGTAAGGCGAGACCTGATGTTTCTTAACAAAATATTACCGTACAAAGAATATCAAATATTAAAAAAAACAAAACGGATACCGTAGCTATTTTACGGTATTTTGATGATGTCGTTAACATTTTTTCGATAGCAGTCTCCTTACTATATACGGAATGACCGCTATGTCAGGAGTCCTCTTTCTTTGAACGGAGTATAGTAAACATATCTATCTTCGTCTTAGAGTAAAAACCTCGGGAATGCATTTGGTCATTGCACGGTTCCTGTGGGCTTTCACGTGGACGAAGTCGCGGGGAAAAGCTAGTCAGTTATATTTATTACGAATTTTATAAACCCAATAAAAGCTTTACTTCAGTGCCTATAAATTAATTGCTCATAGAGCAGCTCTCACATATTTATAGCACACTAGCTCTACCCCGGCATGCGTTGCAATGCACTTTTTCCTACTTACTACCTACCTTCAGAAACAAAATCAAAATAGTAACAAAAAGTTAAAAACATTTTCATGCATGCGGTAAACAAATGGAGAATATGGACATACTGAGATAATTTTGTTTTTTTTTAAACATCAAAATTTTCTTTCATACGAACCTTCTGATAATTAATAAGACAAAAAAAAAATGCGAAATCGGTCCAGCCGCGCTCACGCGTGATGCCGTGACCAAGGGAAATAGGTATTCATTTTTATAGACATAGATTTTAGATACACAATAAAGGCTTAATTTCAGTGCCTACAAAATAATTTCGCATAGAGCAGCTCTCCCATAATTATAGCACCTAACGTCATGATAAAATAACAATGACCAAATTGCATTCCCGTGGTTTTCACTGTAAGGCGACGCTATACCGTTTTAACAGACCGCAAATCGATGCATCCGTAAATTCACTAGTAACCATAATAATTCCATTGTACGCGTTTCCATTGCCACAATTTGAATACACAAATAGTAGTACAACCACAGGCTGTCTGTATATCATTATCTATGCACTGTTGTGATACCGACATTTACTGTTACAGCGTTCAATTATTAATTGACAATAGAGTTCCAGTTAAGGCATTTGGCTATTGAGGCTGTTATTTCAGTCTTGAATAGTTTATTATACCCTTCTCAACGTGAGTCCTGAAGTTTCTCTACAAAACGTTGCCATAAAAAGAACATGAAATAAAAAAATAAAAAAACATGGATAATACATACATACATAAACTCATGCCTTTTTCCCATGGGGGTAGGCAGAAACTGTAGAACGCCACATGCTACCATCCTTACATACTCCTTTCGTTCCGTTCACGGTCATACATCTTGTCATACACGCACGCCGGTTGAAAGTACTACGCACCTGTCCTTTTTGAAGAACATCACCAATAACATCAATGTATCATGTCCTTCTAGGGCATCTTCTACTGGTGTTTCCACTGACATTCGCCTTATAAATTTCTTTTGTTAATCGCAGTTCACTCAATCTTTCAACATGCCCAAACCACCGAAGTATACTCCTATCAATTTTTCAACATGGATAATATTGCTATTTAACGGTTTTTGGAGACGTCGTTTACGTTTTTTCGATAGCAGTCTCCTTACGGCTACCATTTACGAAATGTCCGAGGTGTCAGGACTCATCTTTCGTCGAACAGAGTACAGATAATGTTGAATCTATTTCTGTTATAGAAATATTTAGTCTTTCTAATGTAGTAAGCAGTGATAGCCTAGCGGTTGAACGCTTGCCTTCCATGTTGGAGTGTCAGAGATCGAAGCCGACCCGCACCGACTTTTCGAATTCATGTGCGGATCAGGATTTCATTATCATTGCGTTAACGGTGAAGGAAAGACATCGTGAGGAAACCTGCACACCTGAGAAGGCTCCATAATGTTCTCGGTGGTGTGTGTGGTCCGCCAACCTGCACTAGGCCAGCGTGGTGGACTAAGGCCTTAAACTTTCTCATTCAGAGATTGTGACAGTGATTCACCACAAAATAACAATATTATTAAAAAAAAAAAGTGTTACTAAAAACGAGGACAGGCGGAAAAAGAGTGTCCAAAGTTGCATATACAGTATGACTTGTTAGTCACTTTACATTTGAAAACCATGAACGTCATGCTGTATACAAAGAGAAACGACTGACTGATCTATCAACGCACAGCCTGAACCACTGAGGTTAGAAACTTGAAATTTTGACAGTAGGTACGTTTTATGCCGTAGGCACCAACTAAGGAAGGATTTTTGAAAATTCCAACCTAAAAGGGTTAAAATAGGCGACGGAAGTATGTACGAAAAGTCCGTTCCGAGATTCAAGCATACGAAGACAAATTCAAAGTGTTTATTTCGAATAGGCACAGTACTTAGGAAACGTCTCAACAATTTAGTTGCACGGTTCCAAAACGTAGGTCCTATGGAGAAGAGACGGCAAGAAACTTCTTGGATACTCTTGCAAAAGTTATTAAGTATAAATAAAACAATAATTAAATAAGTTTTAGTCGTACAATAAGTTGGTACTCGTACTATGGTTCATCGACGGTGCATGATTCCCGTATACCAGTGAGTCAGCGGCTAATGGATTTGACCTTACTCCGTGGGTCCGCGCTAAGGGGCCGGTGCAACTGACGGCGAGAAACTTCAAACTATCGGCTAACGACTATATTATCATTTTATGTGTTTTTGTTTATTGTAATACACGCTCAGGTTATATTGAAGGTATCTTGCGTGTTAAAGAAGTTTGACGTCATGTTTGTTAGTCTTCGGCTGTACTTTTGTAATCAAACTTATCATTTACTTGCGACCCGCCCCGGCTCCGCCCGGGTGCAATGTATTATACATGTAAACCTTCCTCTTGAATCACTCTATCTATTAAAAAAAACCGCATCAAAATCCGTTGCGTAGTTTTAAAGACCTAAGCATACATAGGGACAGACAGCGGGAAGCGACTTTGTTTTATACTATGTAGTGATGATACAAATCGAAAGAATTGCTGTGCCTCGGAGAGCACGTTAAGCCGTCGGTCCCTGGTGTCATACGAATACCTATGACAGTCGTTACGGGTAGTCAGAAGCCCGAAAGTCTGACAACCGGTCTAGCTTTAGAATATCAGCGTTGCCCAGTAACTGGGTTGCAGAGGTCTGATGGCAGTCGCTCCGTGTAAAATACTGGTATTCAGCCGCTTCTCGTTAGACTGTAAGTTGGCCCCAAAAAAGTTGGGAAAAAGGGGCCTACTCCCTAAGTCCGTCAACGAAGTTAGTCGCCCGTCCTAAAGTAGCCCGAAACGTAGGAGTGAACAAAACAAGTGTCAAGTTCAACTTTTCGGACAGGCAAAAACACATCGGTAGTAGGGACAACTGTCAAATCGTGTTGTCATTCATTCTTAGTTCGGGCCCGGAAATAATCGGATGTCCGTAGGTGATAGGGAGTAGAAAATGCTCGTAACTAAGGCCGAAATCAAGGACTTCGTCCTTAGGGAGCAGACTCCAAGGTTAGGCAGAACAATTGTTTTTTTTTTATAAATTAGAAGTTCTGGCAGAATTTTTGCCTTTTAATCAAGTTTTTTGCCTATTTGTAACCAAAGGTAGAATCTCCAAGTTTTAAGTACATAACAGGTTAGTGGCATTTTGTCTTATTATTCATGTTTATTAATTGACTTCATCAAAGAGATACTAATTACGGTGTTTACGTTTCTATCATAAGGGACACCCTCCGTCTCTTCCACTGTACTTGTGATGTATTAAAAGCCGTTAAGGCTTAATTTTGTGCATTTCCATGTTTCTTTTGTGCGGCAATTTTTAGGAAACCAACGAACGGACTTCAATAGAACTTTTTATAAATCTCGGTTCGGTTCAACCTAGGTCATGCTAATAAAGAATCATGTTTAAAAATGATACGGTAACTGAAGAGATTTAAGTAGATTTATTTATAGTGTTCTAAAAATGGTTTTGTTTGAGCCTAGCGAGTTATGTGAAGTCGGTTGAGCGGTATTAAATTCATTAGACCTTTACACAGTAGCCCATAAAATGCGCATAGCCTTGTATGGGATTCCCCCGCACGTGTACATTCACAAAGATCTTGGGATGTTTGATCCCGTACACTGCGTACAACCTAATCACTATGAGGATAGATAACCCTAAGGGGCCGTCTCCACGAGCGAGAGAATCGCGGCGATATTATCGTCGTGCCAACGTATTTCTATACACTTTCTTAGAACGTGTCTACACACGGCGATGTTATCGCGGCGACAGTTAGTATTGAATTTGATGGCACGGCGAGAATATCGCCGCGATTCACTCGCTTGTGGAGATGGCGCCTAATAGACGGATTGATGCGTCAGCAAACGAGTTTATCTCGCTCAAGTATCTGAAATAATTTAAGCATAATAATGTACGTGAAAAGCAGTGATAGCCTGGTGGTTGAAGGGTTGCCTTCCATGCCGGGGGGTCCGAGTTCGAAGCGGGCACCTCTGACTTTTCGAATTTATGTGCGGATCAGAATTTGATTATCACTTTCGTTAGCGGTGAAAGAAAACTTCGCGAGGAAACCTGCACACCTGAGAGGGCTCCATAAGGTTCTCGATGGTGAGTGTGGTCTGCCAACCAGGCCAGTGTGGTGAACTAAGGCGTTGTCCTAATAGGGGGGAGATCGTGCGATGGTGCGATGCGTCGGTGCGACTGCTTAGTCAAATATCTTAATGTGACTAATATTTTTGACAGTTTTACAGTGGCTTATTTTATTTGGGTTGCATGAAAATAGCCTCCACGAGTGACGATACTTAGGTACGTCCGGCGCACCCTGGGCAGTCAGCCCCGCTACCAACCTTGCTGACTGGCTAATCTTTTCACCACAGCATGACCTATTTTCGTATAGTTCGTGCTGACACGAGAGAGAAGAAGAAGTGGCTTATTAGGACCAATATGTTTTATTCAAAATTGTAAAAACACCATTCCACCACCACCACATTTGATTGAACATTCGCAACATCGCAACGCACGATCGTGCGATCGCCCGCCTGTTAGGACGACGCCTAAGGCCTAAACCCGTCTCAATTCGAGAAGAGGCCTGTGCCCAGCTGTGAGACTGTTATGGGCTGATTATGTTATGCATGTAATTAATGTACCTAGTTTCTTGTTACTTGCGAATTGATGCAGATCAAGTGACGAGTGGAATACTCCGTTTACTTACGCATGTTTCCAATTGACTATGTCTTTAAGTACCGTATCTAGATAATAACACACTGATGCTGGCCTAGCCCAAACCACTATCATTATTTTCTCAGAAACAACTGTCCGTATAACTTCCGTCGAAGTATTAACATTATACATCTCAGAATACCCTTTGAAAGATTCCATTATTTTGGTATGATCCATAATATATACTAAACGAACACGTGGGTGCCGCAAAGGCGGAAAGGAGACTCAATACTTATCATAAATTCGCATTCCACTCGTAGAAAAATAAATATTAAAAATAAAACTGAAAAGCATGAAAATAATGGCCATTTTCTGAAGTCGGTGTTGTGCTAGGCCAGTAACGAAGAATTTAAAACTAGTGGCGCAATTACACTTGGTCGTTTACCCGAATTCGGTAGCCTATGGTCGAATTCGGGTAAAGTCAAAGTAATACTCGTAGTCAGTAGAAACATATTTTTATATGTTATACATAATATAATGTTTTTGTTCCTTTTATTATAATCAGTCATAAAGTAATGTCCTGAAACACAGGTTTGAATAAACCTAGCTCGGGCAAGACGCTAGTTAGATATAAGTAAGCCCTGTAACTATTTTCAGTATGTGTAAATTATTTATAATCTTAGTAATCTAGATATATCTTTGGTATTATTGTAATTAAAGCATAAGACTTGATAATAATAAAATTTGGATACCCGAATTGGGGCAAACGACCAACTGTATTTGCGCCATAAGTATAGCTCAAGGCATCGACTTCAGAAAATTTTATGTTATTATACGGCCATTATTTGAAGCTTTCAGTGTTGAGACGTAGCTTTTTTTAAAATATTTTTATATTTGTCCGAATTCAGTGGACTAAACAGTAGCACAGCTACCCATACGAAAAATAATTCGATTGTGATCTTCAGTTTTAATACGAATTCCAATAACCCAATCACGATAGGTTCGTTCGGCAATGAGGAGTTCCATTCTCTATATCGGAATGCTTCATTATATTCTGACAAAATGTATACGGGACATTCTCACGTAAATCAGTCCACAAATCCCGGAGAAATCGGTGTATAATCCATACACACATCGAATTGATAACCTTTATCGAAATCGTTTGTTTTTTGTATAAACATTAGTATACAATGCTTTCACCTTCAGTACGTTTTCACGTGCTATAGAATACTTTGGTGTCTAAAAATAACCTCCTTTTTGAAGTCAGTTAATAAAAACAATCTAACTTTTAACGAAGCAACAAGTTTAGAACCCATGCTTGTTATTTTGCGACGCGATGCTCAACGCAATGCACTTCCCAGCTAGGACGAGGGACAACCCTAGTTTATAGTCTGCAGATTTCTCCTAAAGTATGAGAGGTTATCTCATAATAACTTGTAAGACCAATAGTACGAAATTAACACAAAACACAACTTTAACCAACAGTTTCTCAATGTCCCCAAAGATATTGGATAGCAAATCTAACGGAACTTGTTGCCGATCTATCGATGCTAAATTATTGCGTACGCGTGGAGCCCTTTGGTCTTTGCGTATTTTATTTGACTGGTAGCAGATTAGAGCCTTGGTTGCGTAACTTTCTTCTACCAAAGTTTTGCCCAATAGTTCTGAAGTCGTTGTCTTTCTGGTCATGTAGAAACTTTTATGGACCGTTTGGTTAGGATTCAACTTAATTTGGGCGTTGAGCTTTGGGCGTAAATTCTGGGAACTTAGATGTTATTATTATCTGTTCAACATAGGATGAGTCCTGACATAGCGGTAATTTCGTGAATTGTAGCAGTAAGAAAACTGCTATCGAAAAAACGTAAACGACATCATCAAACACCGTAAAATAGCTATATTATCCACGTTTTGTTTTTCAAAAATATTTGATATTCTTTGTATGGTAACGTTTTGTAGAGACACGTCATAGTCCGGTCAAGTTAGCTCAAAAAATAGGGGTAGGTTAACAGAAATTCGCATAGAGCTGTAAATTGGTACGAATGTTCGGAACACCATTATAAATCAAATGTAAAAAGTCCCCAGCGATCCCACACTTGCAAAAAAAAATATTCAAGGTCAAAGTTCGCAAATATGGGTTTTTGGCGTTTTTTAGCCAAACGGTAAGTTTTATGATAAAAATAGTTCAGACAAAAATTATAGATTATGCAATTCTCTATAAGAATTGTCTACAATTTTTCTCTTAAACGTCACTGTTTCTGAGATATAATGGTTGAAAAAGTTGTATTCTTTATAATATGCGTTTCCACGCCACCTGGAAGGTAGTGTACTTGGCGCGTTTTTTTAACGTGGTTTCTCCAATAGGCCTATCCCACAATCTATTGTGATCCTGTTTAATTCAATACTAATTCAAAATATATAAAAACTGGTACTATTGGAAATGATGAAAGCCGTGTGAATTCTAAAAAAATAGGTCAAATTATCCGTCTCATTCATAATCATCTGATAATATGCTTCCTTTTCTCCTTGTTCGTCTTCTTGTACTTCTTCTTCTGCTTGTTCTTCTTCTTCCTGCTGAGTGTAAGTAAATTGGTCTAACAGCGATGTATCAGATGTCTCCTCACTGATATTGTACGAATCCTCTTCTGATGGTGATTCAACATTGGAACACGACTGACCTTGACAACTGGTACATGTTAATCGCCATCAGAAGAGGATTCGTACGATATCAGTGATAAAGAATACAACTTTTTCAACCATTATATCTCAGAATCGGTGACGTTTAGGAGAAAAATTGTAGACAATTCTTATCGAGAATTGCATAATCTATAATTTTTGTCTGACCTATTTTTATCATAAAACTTACCGTTTGGCTACAAAACGCAAAAAACCCATATTTGCGAACTTTGACCTTGAATATTTTTTTTTGCAAGTGTGGGATCGCTGGGGACTTTTTACATTTGATTTATAATGGTGTTCCGAACATTCGTACCAATTTTCAGCTCTATGCGAATTATTGCACTTTGAAATGTCTAATTTGACCGGACTATCAGGAAAAATCCAAACATGGGAACCACACGACGGTCAAAATACATTTAAAAAGGGAGAGATATTAAATGATATCATCGTGCTCCTTGTGCATCATTCAATATACTAAATATTCGTCTACGTTGAAAAGATCATTCATTTACGATTAAGGTTGTTGACACATTATTAAACATTTGATTGACTGCCCGATTTAATATCTAATGTCAGCTGTACACTCTCGCCGAGACAGCCCGAGGCGCTATCTCTATCCTTAACACGTTCCTTGTCCATGGTATCCGAATGGAGGTCCATATATCCAAAAAAATGCATTGTTATATGTTGATACAGATTTATTATATGTATAAATGATGCATCTAGAAACGTCTAGAAGCGATTAGGTACAATATGGGAAAAGTCGTTGATCTACGTATAAAAGAAAGCAATAGTGCATAAGCAATTTGTCATCTAGCGTGATTTGCAATAGTAATTCAATGGCGGCTGTTTTAGCAAGCAATACATCAGTGAGCTGCCATTATTGAGATCAGACCAAGTTTACACGATGCGCTTGACGAGCTATGATGACGTGTGTAAGAAAGATTTTTTTTTGGACATCGTACTAACTTACACGACATAACATACATGTTTTTTTTTATTCTACCTTTTTTGTCCCACTGCTGGGCAAAGGTCTCCCCCATAGCCTTCCACTCATCTCTATGCATTGCTTTCTCTGGCCAATCTCCCATAAACGACTCTAAGTCATCACTCCAGCGTTTCCTAGGCCTCCCTCGGCGAAGACGCCTGTCTGAACTGACATGAAACAGGAAAAAAAGAGAACTAAAGAGATAGACATAACATAATCATAATTTTTTGTTGTGTCCCGCGGACCAATCAGGTATCCAGATCAGCTTAATGCCAAGGACAAGTACTTGGTGCTGGTTTTCATCTGGAACCTTTGTCCTCCACAGACAGTCAGTGAGTGCCGATAGATAATGTGTGCTTCTAGTCAGTCTTCTCAGAAGGAAAAGACCAGGTTCCATCCTACGTCTAATGTTCGCCTATAAAGACATTTCATCTCATTTACTTATTTATTTTATTTATTAGCCTATCTACAATTGTTACACTGTTTATTCTAATAATACAAGAAATATGATACAAGCATAATTAGTGTACAAATGATGCGATCGAAAAAGCAAGCAAAAAAAAAATTATAACAGCAATAAAATTACAATAATAGTGTAGAAATAAAACTTTCAACAACTAAGTAGTGGGTAGTTTTAGAAACAGTCTAAACAAAGATGACATGAAATAAAAAAGTCAATAAGGTGGTTACTTTTGATGGACTAAGCGCTTGAATTTTTGAAGTGTTGTGGAAAAAATATCTATTGATTTAACACAATTATTAAGAAGCCTGTAAATTCTGGGGATGGGGGAGTTGGATCCTGATACAGTTTTGCGGAATTCGGGACGCAACAGTTTTATAGGGTGACGCGGATATTTGTGGGGTAGGTTAAATTTAAACTTACTTAACTCACATAGATATTGTGATTTCTTGGGCTGAATTCAAAACTTCTAAACAGATATTATTTATTTATTTATACTTCTATGCACTATGGTGGTACATAAGGCGGACTTAATGCCATAAGGCATTCTCTACCAGTCAACCTTTGGGTTAAAAAGAAAAGCATCGAAATAGGTACAGCAAAAAAATAAATAAAAATGAGTTGACAGTGTTGAACAGAATGTAAAACAAATTGGTAAGATATAAATTACATAAAATACACATATACGAATAATAAAATATATATATATTATAATATATATAAAATACAAAACTATAAGAAAATCTAAATGCAATTATGACGAAGACTAAACTAGATGATTAGTTAGGAGTGCAGCGACTTCAAGTAGTATTCCTTAACTTTGCGTTTGAACGAGAATTTACTCGGAGCTTTTTTAATATCAAGGGGGAGCACGTTCCAAAGTTTGATTGCTGAGACAGCGAAGGAGTTAGAAATGAAACCTGTGCGGTGGGAAGGTATTTGGAGAAGTAAATTTTCAGAAGCACGCAGGTTGCGATTGTGAGAACTGCCCAAAACTTGAAAATATCTTTTCAGATAATCAGGAGCACATGAATCGTTCATAACGGAGAAGAGCATACAGAGAGATCTGAGGGATCGTCTCTGCCGGATAGGTAACCATTTAAGCTGAGAACGATAATGAGAAATGTGATCATATTTACGAAGTCCAAAAATAAAACGAATGCAATTGTTAAGAAGACGATCCAATTTGTTCAGAAGTTCTTGGGATAAATCAGAGTAACAAACATCAGCATAATCAATTACTGGGAGCACAAGAGACTGGACCAAAAGGGTTTTAGTTGTAGATGGGAGGAAATGCTTAAACCTATAGAGAGATCGCAGTATGGCCGTGACACTCTGGCTAACCTGAGTGACCTGCTTGTTCCAACTTAGCCTATCGTCAATGTGTAAACCCAAATCCTTCAAGTAAGGTGACAAAGAAATGACTGAATTGTTAAAAATTATCGGCATAAGGTGATTAACATTAATATTTTTTAAGTGGAACGAGCTACCTGTAATCATTGCTTGACATTTACTTACATTTACGGCAACTCCGAACTTACTAGACCAATCACCGATCGTGTGTAAGTCAGCGTTGAGGCTGGAAATACAGTTGTCGATGTTGGCGATGTCAGTTTGAGCGTAAAGTTGCAAGTCGTCCGCGTACAAATGGTAAGAGCATTTGAGAACGTTGGTGATGGAATTAATGAATAAAGAAAATAACAGAGGAGAGAGAATACCGCCTTGCGGAACGCCAGTTACCAAGTCGCACCAGTCAGAAAATTCCTGACCAACACGTACTGCCTGCTGGCGACCACGAATATATGAAGAGAACCAATCCCGTGACGACGATGAGATCCCTATTTGTGACAAAATGGCGAGGAGAATATCATAATCAACGGTATTAAAAGCATTGGAAAAGTCTATTAAAACCAATACCGTTAGCCTTGAATTCTCCATGCCGGACCTGATGTCTTCGGATACTTTAAGCAGAGCAGTGGACGTACTGTGTCCAGGTCGAAAACCAGATTGAAAACATGATAACAAATTATTTTTTAAAACGTAAGAAGAAATTTGTTTATGTGCTACTGCTTCTAAGATTTTGGACTGGAAAGGGAGAATAGAAATTGGCCTGAAGTGGTTAGCTAAACTTGGGCTAGTATTTTTTGGTAGAGGGATGATGTAAGCCTTTCGCCAGATTAACGGGAAAACCCCGGTCTGCAAAGAGAAATTTATTATGTGAGTAAAAATGGGAAGTATAAATTTGAAAATGAAAGATAGCATAGCCCTGCTGACTGCATCACAGCCAACTGCTTTCGATTTTATCGAGTTAAAAAGTTTTAGGATGTCAGTGTCGGTCACGGGGGAAAATGAGAAAGAGTCTGAAGGTGAAATTGGCATGGAAGTAATATCAAGAATGGTTTTTCTTTTCACATCATCTGCAAGTGTAATTGTTGTAGAAAAATGCTTATTAAGATCGTTGAGAGATAAGTTGGAGGGTAAAAAACTTGAAGAAGACTTAGTTATGCCAAGAGATTTTAAAAACTTCCATATATCAGCCGAAGAAGAGTTGAGAACATTTTCATGAATGTATCGGCGTTTAGAAACTCTTACCATCTGGTTGCAACGATTCCTAGCTAACTTGTAAAGGCGCCAGTTGTCATCACTGCGATCCCTTCTATACTTTCGGAACAACTTATCACGTCTTCTCATAGCCATACGGACCCCAGGGGTAATCCAAGGCGCTGGAGGACGCTTAACTCTGACGGCTCTAAGTGGTGCATGTGAATCTAGAAGCTGCACTATAGATTTATTCAGTAGATTAACTTTATCATCAACTGTTGATGCCTGCAGAATGTTGGACCAGTCAATAGATTGTGCATCACTGCAGAGTTTTTCTTTGTCCAACCTCGCAAAACTCCGAATCCAGACAATGGTAGGCCGCAGCTTGGGTGGCTTAATTTTATATGCTAGGTATATTAAATCGTGTCTAGAGAGACCCGGAGCCGCGACCTGACCATGGTTGGCAACAAGATCCAGGGACGACGTTAGCATGAGATCAAGCCAGGAATCATCGGAATCAATGTTGTGATGAGTCGGGTTCAAAGGGAGAGATGAAAGATTCGATGATTCCAGGATCGCTCTCAGCCTGCGCGACCGAGGTGAGCTCTTCGAGAGATCGGTGTTGAAATCACCCATGACTATGAGATGCTTGTACTCTGAGCTGACAGATTCAAGAAGAGTTTCCAGATTGGAGAAATAATTAATAGTAGGTGGGCAGTATACAACTCCGAGAACGGCCTTGACCCCTTTGATATCTATTTCAAATAGTAAGAATTCAATATGACCGTTGTAAAGAGACGGTGAAGAAGATAAAATTTTGAAGGGAATGTCACTACGGAGATAAATAGCGACACCCCCGGCTCTTTTTCCCGTGCGATCATTGCGAATTAGAACAAAGCCAGGTAGACTGTACGAAGTAGAGGGAAGTTCAGGTTTGAGCCAACTTTCTGAAACTAAAATAGCATGTAAGGAAACATCACAAAATAAATCCAACAACTCCGAGTGGTGTTGAGGAATACTCTGTGCGTTAATATGACAGACATTAAAGCATTTTTGAAATCGCTGGCACTCATCACTCAAATGACAATTTAAAGAGACAGATTCATTAAGAGACGTAAAAGAGTTAGAAGAATCACAAGCCGAATAAAAAGAGTCATCGTCAGACATAATAATAAAATAAAATGATATATAAAAATATAATAAATAAATCTAAATAATAATTATTGAATAAAATAGATTACAAATCAAAACTGCAAAAAACCTGCCGGCTGACTGTTCACAATATTAAAAAATTAAATGTAAAACATTGGTACTTGTTTCCGAACGTAATTGTGCTAAAAACCCCGAGTCTAAACTGTGGAGTGGAAAAAACAAACAGTTTGACATCTCGAAATAAAATTTACGTCGGTACAAGAAAATAAATAATTAGAACATTAAGTAAGTACGAACGGAAGAGAGAAAAATAGTATTACAACCAAAACAAAACCAAGCACGATGAAGGAAACACAAACTTAGAAACAGTTATTTCTTCTGTACGTTCCGTCTTGACCTGGTTGAAACCTGCGCGGGCGCTGGACTTGTGTTCTTCGAGCTAACCTTGGGATCAGGTGGAACCTCAAGTGACTTGCCATGCTCAGTACCCAACGCAATGACCTCCTCGTACCCGAATACACGACGACGCTTGCCATCAGGGAGTTTTACGTTGATGTTGCCGCCCATTGTCCACACGTTCGTCACGCCGAACAGTTTCCGAGCTGTTGAGTAAGCAGTCTGCCGCTGTCGTGTGAGGAATTCCGACAGCACATATGAGGATCCCTTTAGCTTGGTCTTGGTCTTCCATATATCATCCCTAACCGCAGTATCAGTGAACCGAAGAAGAATAGGCCTGGGACGACCATCGGATGCAGTGCCTAGCCTGTGACATACACTAAGCGAAGAGGATGTGAAGCTAGATAAGCCAAGCTTATCCTGCAGTATCAATGCCACAGTGCCAGCAACGTTTTCGTCCGATTTCTCCGGCACCCCACCGAGCAAAACAAACTTCTTTCTGTGACGCATCTCAATAACATCAACATTTTTGCTCACCTCCACAATCTGCTGCTGTAAGACGCTGAGGACATTCCAGACATGTTCTTTAAAGGCGCTAAAATCTTTGTGGAGGCCGCTCAAGTCTGCTCCAGGAGTTGATGCCTTCAGGTGTGCCTCAAAATCTGCCATCCGCTGACTGAGTGATGTCATAGCCAAACGCTGGGTCTCCGCAATGTCGGCAATAGTGGTCATATTGATATGTTTCAAGAAGATGTTTCCAGTAGATGCTTCAAGAAGATGTTTCCAGTAGAAGCTTCAAATTAGTACAAGTGACAGGTCGCCGGCAAGAAGATGCAATTGTTACTGCTTAGGACATTAAATGTTGCTTGTCCACACAATATGTGCTTAACAGTGATGTAATTAAAAGAATTAAATTTAAAAAAATAACTTTATCTGATAAAAAATAATTAAAATTTAAAAAAATATTTGGAGCACATGTGTACACTTTTTATGCTTCTACCCGAAAAAACACAATACTTGCCCCTCAATTGGCTGGACACCTCTCAGGTTTCGCCTATAACTGCCTAGTTATGTAGAACCAAGGATTATCTACAAGCAGTCCATCGTCATCTCCCTGCTCTTATCTCACTCTAGGTGTGGTCAGCACAACATGTATTCCTCTTCAATTCTCCTCTATCACCCGTTATCTCAGTACTCACTTCTTTCTTACCCACCATATCATCTTTCACACAATCCGTTCATCTTTTCTTTGGCCTACCTCTACTTGTATATCCATCTACATCAGAGGTTTTCAAACTTGTTTAGGCTACCGACCAGTGGCGTGCCTAGGGTTCAAAGTTAGGGCAAGCCCGATAGATTTTTAGGAAAAAAAAACCCTCTAAAATTTGACAAAATTCATTATTTTGCGAAATTACACAACTATTATTTTCACCCAATAATAAATAGGGTGCAAATAATACAATTGTGTGATTTTGCAGAATCACGTACAAATTGGTTTAAGAGCCATATAAGAGCATTACAGGTGCTTTTTTGCGCTCTTCGAGTTCGACGGGAAAAATGACACAATCGCCCGTCGCCGCCAATAGATGGCTCAGAAATAATTGATGAGCATAATTACGCAATGTTTATACTTACCTACTGTTGAAAAAAATATTGTTAATTTATAATTGACCCGATCTATATTTTTATAATGTCTACAAATAGCAAAAGTTCAAAAACAATTTATATTTACTTTCGATGTCAACAGCCATGTTAACTCTTCATTCTTCACTTCTTTACTACTGCTGATGACAAACAACGAAGCTCACTGAAGGCATGGTATCACTAGATAGATTTACAGACATATCAGCAATCACATACCTTCGGTGGCTTTGATAAAAGCCGTTTGTTGTTTCGTTCTATTTGTTTAGAGCAATTAATCCTGGCACCAGATAAGTTATTCAAATCATCGTAACCTGATGTATTCCAGGCGTTCATATCAATAGAGAAAAATATTCAACACCAGCAGAATGATTTGTTTAAATGAGTTTAAATGAGTTTTGTAAGCCGATCTATGAAAATGCCTAGGTATTATGTGACTTTGATTTACTAGAAATACTCAAATCAGGAGTAGGTTTAGGTGAAGTAATAAAACGGTATTTGTCTGCAAAATTCAAAGTATTTACCTTCCCGAATAACGATTGCACACACTTTAATCCATCACAAGGAACAATTATTTCCGAATTCATCTTATAAGAAAGGCAAATTACAAAGAATACTAATAATCACAAACGTTAAAACAAACTAATAAAAGTTACACAATACTTTAAATCACCGAAACTGAAAAAATATTTATTGCGTCAAAAAAATACTCCAACATCGCTCAAAACAAAATGTGAACTAATTTTAAATTGTATCATTTCTATCGAAATACAAACGTCGCGGCATCTATGTGCCTAAATACGCATGCCACACAAATTGCACTCGTAAACACACTAACGTAATGTTCAATTTCGTCAAACTAACAGAGTCATAAGCCCGGCGTTTCCCTTCATATAAATTAGCTAGGTATACCTATATCTATCTATCGATCTATTCACGATTTATCAATGAAATTGAAGGAAAAGAGACAGACGGCTTAAGCCGCGTAAGAAGCCAGCGCGTGCGACCGGAATGCAAGATCTTGCAGGCGGTTTGGCAACGTTACGTTACGGAGGCCGGCCGAGGCGCGATGCGAAATATATTGTTTATGTAAACCTGGCAACGTATTGCGCGCGGATTTTAAACATATTTTTATTTATTACAGTAGGTATTAGTTGTTAAGAGACATGATGATTCAATTAATTCAATACGCATTCGCATTCCTGATATAAAGCCGGGCTTTTCGGCTTGTATGGAAGGCACGCCACTGCTACCGCCCACTTTGAGAATCAATTATTTTCTAGCGCCCCCTATTTTTTTTACTTTACGACATCTTAATAATCACAATCATTACTTTTATCGTCCTTTACCACCCCCCCGTAGGTCTGTAGCGCCCACAAGGGGTCGTTATCGCCCACTTTGAGAAAGACTGATCTATATTCATATTTAACACTTCTGGTAACATGACTTTCTTCCCTCCGTATAACATGTCCATATCACGCTACCTATTACTCCTCAACGTTTCAGTCACTGGCGCTGATTTGAAACAAGCAGTTTACTAGAAAAAAAAAACTATCTTAGCCGTCTAATACATCACCGCTTTCAACAATATTACGTATCACTTAGTTAACATCGCTCACAATGTTACGTACATACTTTCATTGTTATTAAAAAAACTGTGAGCATTAGTAGTAGTAACTCACACAGTTTTAACTCATAAAAACGCAATGTTAATATATTATACAATGGGACACTGACCCGTATACTCATTGACGTAGACATCAATGTCTATACTATACTATTGTTCAAACACCGACGTAACACTTTAATTGTCACACCTAATCGCTAGGTTTTCATTCATTTTCCACTACAACATCGGGGTTATGGGAAAATAGGTTTTATTGTGGAAGACGTAGGTGTTAGATTAGAGTGGAGAGTTTGGACTTGTCTGATGGGCCTCTAGAATCGTTAACACAGTTACCGCAATGTTGAATGCTGTTTGCCTTTGTAATTAAGGATGGGGTCTCTTTGCGAGCGATTGAGTTTTGTCTGCGAGAGAATTGCATTTTAAATTAGATTTGAGCCATTTCGTTGATAAGATGTGAAGTGATGTCTGGTTTCTGTTTTAACACGATTATGGCGAAGCAAGGAGGGTTATGATTTTGACCGTTATGTATGTGGGTACGTATGTATGTTCGTCTGTTCCCTCTTAACTTTCAAACTACTTATCATCATTTGACAAATGAGGTATCGTTGGAAGCGTCTTGATCGCCTGCTGGTTATAGTCTATATGTGACGTCACATTAAATTGAATATGACGCCCTCAAGAGGAAAGAAAGTTTCGAACTAAAAAAAAAGATGTGTTGCTTATTCGTTTATTTAATATGATTTTTTCTTCTCGATAATTTTATCTGTTATGATTTTTACTCAAAAGAAATGAATGTCAAGATTGTTTTGTTTCAAAAATAAACCTCAATCTTTCTTATCGGACAAAGTGAATTGTGAAACTGCGATTCAACAATACGGTGGCAAGTATTTGTGATTGCACTTCAAATACGTCGTTCAATAAAATTTTCATAATGAATAATGGCATTATGAATATTCACATGTTGGCTACATAACAGCCGTGATAATAGCTAAGCGGGCTTTCGCCACTTTTAATTTCTATTCATGACGTAATCAGTAGGGTGAAGTTACCAACAGTCTTCCTTATTTCACACTAATTTGTAGGGTGATTAATTTTGTGTTCCGTAACGAATGAGTCTCCCTAATTTATGGTCGATGTCCCACTCACGTAATGTCCGGATTTGGCGGGACTGCCCCTCGTCCCTTGTTTACCCTAAAAACAAGTTTTGATACAAATTTTGTAAACAAAAAGTAGTTATTTGTTTTAAACACGTAATAACGTCAGACAACAAAAATTCGTCAGTGAAGTCCGATCCGGATCCGTGAAAATAAGGATATAAAAAACTCTGACCGAATTCGGATATTGCTTTCCGCACTGCATCCGATCAGAATTCGTGAAAATACGGATCTAGAGTCCAAAAATCTCGGACTGAATTCAGATATTGCTTACGCACTAATCCGATCTCTGATCCAAATCCAAGCAATTCAGGGGCCATCTTTGGCATATGTCCGATTTGAATCCGAGGTAATGCGAAAGCGTTCATACAATAACAGTACTACGGCTACTTCGGTCCGTCAATATTTCTTCTGAATTGGAGACTCACGGATGACGGAAGTCGGATCTAGTGCGTAAATTACCATACAAATAGTTCTATGACTACTTCGGAACGTATTTTCACGGATTCGTATCGGATGCAGTGCGTAATCGCTCGAAGTCATTTTGTGACAAAACCAGACAACACTGGGAAAGTCACAATTTTACTTGAAATGAAAAAGATTATTAGGATTTTCAAAGGTTTAAATCATCAAAGAGTTCATTTGTAATGATAATTAAAAACAATATTGCGTTCAGCGTAGGTTACGTTCCTTGTTTTAAATAGTTTTTTCACTCTCTTGTAAAGTAGCCATTTTTGACTTCCGCACTGTTAGAACTTCACTGACGATATGGTAACGTTTTGTAGAGAAATTTTACTAATCAATTTACAGAGAAAAGGGTACTTATATTTAATTTGCAGAACGCTAGATTTTGTTGGGGGTAGATCAGCTCCCAAGTCTTTGAGCATTCTGTCAACGCTTCAACATTGCTCGAAGCTATCAGTAACTTATTGGGTGTAAAGATCAACTGAATGAGTGTCAATCAATTATTAAGATAGAGTCACTGTCTAGCAGGATGCGGGATACTCGGTCAACTAACAAGTGTGGCTTGGTACACACTACGAGATCTACATCATTTACACTGTACACGTGGACATTGGTGGGCTATGTGTACTGTGCTCGATCCGAATACGAAGATATTTTTTGGGAATAAAGCTAGCATAGTAAATCCAAATTCAATCCGGCTTCTTAGATGCCTCGCCGAATTTTCTCGAACCGTACTTTTTAACCAACTTCAAATAGGAGGAGGTTATCAATTTGATACATATCTTTTTTTTTAATTTATGTATACCCATTTTTCCGAGGTTTGTGGTTTTTTAATGTAAGTTCACCGATTTTTCCGATATTTGTAGACCGATTTGAGTATTTCCTTTTTAGTTGGTGCGAAATACTCTCGAATTGCTCCCACGTGAATTTCATTGATGTTTGGTTTAGTAGTTTTATTATAGAATATTTTTAGTAGGTAGTTTGAAAATGAATTATTTTCAAGTTGTAGTAGTACTGGTCCACGAATTTGTACACAATTACAATTGTAATATGTGGCACTAAAATGTATTAAAGAAAAACGTAAAAAAAATAAAAACCGACTTAAAAAAAAACAGAAAGGAATGAAATAATTACTATAATCATTATGAAATTCACAGTTTCAGAAGTCGTTGCTTCAATTTGTTTAAGCATGGATTAGAACGGACTTCAGAAAATGTCAATTTAAAAAAAAATAACTTATTTTACTCCTTTCAGTTTTTTAAAAGTTTGCGTTTTACTTTTTTTATTCAGATTGAGTAAACTAAAGTAGAAAACAAGCGACGCAATTTCGGCATCATATCACCTTTTGAAATTATTTACCCGTGACACCAGGCTGAAATTAAGCTGCGTCTTGTCGATACAAAAAACATAGCCGCCGAAGTTCGGTCGCGTAATTTCGGCACAGTTTGACGTCATACTAAATCAGACGAAAATCATAGTCCATCGAAACAAGTAAATATCAATAGCGATACAATATTATCACTGTAATGTAAATTGGCACTAAAGCGTGATTTAACTGTGAAAAGTGATTAGTTACAGTATCATTGAGCCGTGAATGAGAGATCGTTGCCGATTTCTCTTGTACACATATTTAATCTGTAGCAGATTAGTTTGCTTTGCCGCCTCATTGGTCTAGTTATCTTGTGAACGCACGCGCAGCTGCCGGTTGATAAGTTCTAGTTGGCACTTAAGTGACACGTATAATTTAGTCCTGAACTCCTGAGTTAGATTTCTGCCCGATAAAAGTGGACAGCATAATCAGCCCATTATTGTCCCACTGTTGGGCTTGGCCCTGTTCTCAGAATAAAAAGGCTTAAGGGCGTACACTACGGCCGACGTATCTTGGCGAGTCTGAAGTTATTTGTTTGGCTGCGCAATGAATCTTTTAGAAACGAAATTGTCTACTGCGCAGCTAATCAGCTAACTTCAGACTCGCCAAGATACGTCGGCCGTATTGTATACATAAAGGAAGCAGGTAACCAGCGCCGACCTACCAGCGCTTATCGGTACTGGGGGCCTACTCCCTAAGTCCATCAACGAAGTTGTCGCCCGTCCGAAAGTAGCCCGAAACGTAGGAGTGAACAAAACAAGTGTCAAGTTCAATTTTTCGGACGGGCAAAAACACATCGGTAGTAGGGACAACTGTCAAATCGTGTTGTTATACATTCTTAGTTCGGGCCCCGAAATAATCGTATGTCCGTAGGTGATAGGGTGTAGGAAACGCTCGTAACTAAGGCCGAAATATGGACTTCGTGCTTAGGGAGTAGACCCCTGGTCCGTGCAGGTAATCGCTACATAAAGGAAACGGGTAGAAGTAGGGGCTAGCATTTTTTAACAAAAAATCGTCTTGTTCCCTTGCAAATAAAGCAACAAATGACGGCCTACCAGCGCTGATCGGAGCAGGTCGTAACTTGTCGGCGACGTTCGGAGCTTGTCGGCGCTGGTTCGCCACACAGAATAGAAACTATCTGCGCCGATTAATTGCGCGGACCAGCACCGACAAGCGCTGACAAATCGGTGCCGCAACCCGCTTTCTATGTGTATACATCGTTCGGCCGAAAGACGTCCACTGCTGGACATAGGCCTCCCCCAAGCATCGCCACATTCCATGTTGGGGGGGTTTGCCATAATCGCCACGCTTGGCAGGCGGGTTGCCGATCGCAGTGTGGTTGTTAAAGTAGTCAGAGAATGCTGCTGGCCATCCTCTAGAGAATCCCTTAGTCGCCTTGTACGACACTCATGGGAAGAGAGGGGTTAGTGCTATTCTTTAAGTCTGACACCACACGGACAACGTGTATATGTGTATACGCACTATGGCATTAGTCCACTACGCTGGCCTGGTGCGGGTTGGTCGACTAGACACATCACCGAGATCTATTTGGGGCCTCCCAGGTGAGTAGGTTTCTTAACGATGTCTAACCTTCAATGTTAACGCAAGTGATAAAGACATTCTAATCCGCACATAAATTTGAAAAGTCAGAGGTGCGGGCCCGGATCAATTTTAATAGACTCTTCTACATTAGGACAGGTTCACTTCTAATCTCATAGCATTTCAGACCATACGTAGATGTTTGACTGTACTACTTTGCGTTATCCCTGAGAACTCAGCGTGGCCACAGTCTAACTATATCTTACTCCTTACAGTCGGTCAACGTAGAACATTGTCGCAGAGCAATCGTGCGGGGGGTTGCGGGGTGAAGCGCAGCGGATGTTATGTCCCAAGTAGCCATACTGTATACTTTCGACATGACCTCCGTCCCTACATAATTTTGACATTTCATAGGAGCTGTCAAATGTATGGGCGTTGACCCACTGTATGTAGTAAGTAGGTACACTGTTTCGTGGCGGTTATTTTAGTGTGCAGACAGAGGCGGACTAACAGTATTGACCGCTCTAGGCCGTATAATACTATCTGCCCTAGGTCGTCAAGTACCAGCCGCCCCTTTCTCAACTCCATTACTGAGCTAAGATTTTGCCGCCCTACGCCCGGGCCTAGTCGCCCTTATGGCAAGTCCGCCTCTGTGTGCAGATATTTTATAAATAGACTGCCTCGTTGGTCTAAGGGTCGTAAGCACGACTGCTGAACGTGAGGTCCTGGGTTCTCAGATCGGGCAAAGTGTTATTGAGTTTCTCCGTGTGGAATTTTTCCTCGAGTCTGGATTTGAGCCCGGTTGATGGCAATAGGCTTGGCCCCTATTACATGGGACTTAAACACAACGGCGAAAGGGTGTACTATATACACCTCTGCCGAACCCTTCGGGGAATATAGGCGTGATGTTATGTCTAACACTAGAGAGTACCTACTAAAACTTGTTGTGAGAAAAACCTTCTAAGTTTTTTTTTAACTCTCTGATTTATGCCTGTTGATGGTGTTTATTTTATTTATGTCATACTAGCTGTACCGCGTGTACTATGCGTTGCAATGCACTTTTTCCTACTACTACTTACCTACTACCTACCTTCACAAACAAAATCAAAATAGTAACAAAAAGTTCAAACCATTTTCATGCATGCGGTGAACAAATGAAGAATATGGACATAGTGAGATAGTTAAGTTTTTTTTAGTATCAAAATTTTCTTTCATAAGAACCTTTTGACAATTACGAACAAAACAAAAAAAAAATTGCGAAGTCGGTCCAGCCGCTCACGCGTGATGCCGTGACCAAGGGAAATAGGGATTCATTTTTATATACATAGATTTAACACTATGATGCTATATTAAATACTCGCATCTTAGAGATATGCTAGATGGTGACAAAGTTAAAATGAAATGTTCTGATAATGTGACTGTTATTCTATTAATATCTCTCTCTTAGTCACAATCAACATTGTAAAGGTTGAAAGTTAGAATTTAACGATAAATTGTGTCACACGGAGGCTCCTGTCAGTTCTGTGTACTTTGTTAAATTAATTGTTTATTTGTATATGTTATAATTATGTACAGTGTGGTCTCATTGTTTAAATATTTTGTGAGAACTTCTTAATGGGTTTGTAATCTGCTAACGGATTTCCGAAATGTGTTTTGCTCAGTTTGTGTTAAAAACTACTTATCGTCGGCGACCAGTGAATTCGCATTTCACGAAATGAGGTTTCATTGGAAAAAATATTTCGTTAATTAAAAAAGGGGATTTTTTAATTGCACCTCTATTTACAATTCAAGCAAACGAAGTGCTTCCAACTAATTATTTTTAAATATAACAAATATACTGACTTGCACACTAAATTAACAACAATTGCACACTTAATTCGTTGTAATTTTAGGGCACCTTTATTTATTTTCAAACCACCCAGAAGTAGGAGCCCCGCAAAGCGGGGCTCCGGCTCTTTAGTGTGCATATTTACCTAGTGTGCAATCCAGTATTTTTGGTGCTACTTTCGAATATTTTGTTACTAAAAAGGAGATTTACAGTTATAGGATTAAATACTACCCATTAAAAAAATCCTTTCGTGAATTCATGTTCAAATATGAATTACATGATTTAGTAGGTAATGATGGTTCATTTAGAATAAAACAAAAAAAACGGCAGTGTTTTTTCCGTCTCCTATTGCTTTTGGCAATGACGAGGTTTTCACTGTTGGCCGAAGTTATATTCATACAAGGATTGTTTATATCCTCTCCATGATATTGATAAGGAGACAATGTAAGGCCTTGATTCTTTGCAAACTAATCTTTGAGACTTGATTTGATAGTCCTGCTCATCCCTGTTGACAAGACGTGCAAACAATAATATAAACTTTCTTCTTTCCAGTTCCGTCCGCGCCTCAAAACCTGAAAGTAACCAACATAACAACCGAGGAAGTCCACCTATCATGGGCCCCGCCATTGACCTTCACATTACGCACCCTCCCCAACATAGACCTTGACTCCAAAAGTCTCACGCTAAGACCCGACCAAGAACTTCCTGTCACAACAAATAAAAAGTTAGAAACGCAGGGTGACGAACC
The DNA here is from genome assembly GCA_905220435.1 of Amphipyra tragopoginis. NCBI lineage: Eukaryota > Metazoa > Arthropoda > Insecta > Lepidoptera > Noctuidae > Amphipyra > Amphipyra tragopoginis. The sequence continues at coordinate 7,140,438 of HG992017.1, forward strand.
AGTTAACGAAGTCTTGAGCCAGGACTCTCCCTCAGACGCAATAAGTCCAGAAAGGCAGAAAGACTTCGAATACACCTCCTACAATTACTACAAGAACGACAAGCAGAAATACAATGACGACTACTCGTCTCATGTCCTCATTGACGACTTTAGGAATAAAAGAGACGTCCGCTCACACAGACATAGAAAAAGACGGCAGGAAAACGCGACAGACTCGAAACTGCACTTCGAGAAAAATCTGGAAGAATTAGAGACGCACCAAGCGATTGAATTACCAAAAGAAGTCATAAAGAAATCGTATGGTCAAAGTAAACATAAAGACACCACACAGGTCGCGTATGTCCTTTATTATGAGCAGGGGGTTCCAAGGTATGACGTCAACATAGTCAATGGCACCCAAAACTCAGCTGATGTCAAGAAGAAGAATGTGTTTCCAAGTGATTTGGGTATGGAGGACTACTCGAGGGCGACGAAGAATTTGACGCTGTTGAACACTTCCGGGAAGGTGACGAAAGTCGTTGGGTTCCGCTTGAGAAATCTGAGTGAGTGGTTTATGGTTTTGAATTGTTTTTTTTATGTAACAGTTTGTGGCTAATAATGGGGTTAGGGAAAGTGGCTATTGTAGTTTATAGCGCCATTTGTGGCTTTATTATGGAGACCGTTAAATGAGTGTTTAATTCGAGTCGGTTCCGAACGAAGGAATAGTCCTATCTTTACTTTTGTTCCTTTAATTTGAGTTTGGAAGTTTCAATTTCAAAGTCGTAACATGTCTTTAATTAAAAAATGTGTTTAATGAATTAAGACCTCGACCTTATACCGAGTAAGTATGCTTGGAATACAAGCGCAGATCCAATTATGACACTGAATGCCTTTAGCCTGTCTTAATTGCCTAGATTACCGTTTTGATGTGTGATGATAAATTACGGTACTTCATGGCTACGGTTTGTAAGACAAAAAACTGCGTCTCACTTTAAAGGCCTCATCCACTATAGATTAAGATCACGTAGGAATCCTATCTTAGGGAAATCTACATGTACATAGTACGCGTGAAATAATTTTGCCGCTCTGAAAACAGGCTTTGAGCTTCTGTTCCTCACTTCAGACTACAGAGGGAAAAAGTTATTTGGTGCTCGTTAAATAACTTTGCCGCTCTGAATACAGGCTTTGAGCGTTCTGTACCTTACTTCTGAGGGGCAAAGTTATTTTACGCGTTCTGTACCGAGACTAACCTCCGGTTTCTGAATTGAGAATTCGAGATAAGCAATACTTAAGTAGTATTTGAGTACGGAGTTGTCAAAAAAATGCTTTAAAATCCGTCATTTTTTTGGCAACTCCGTCCTTAAATGTTACTTAAGTACTGTTTATCCTAAAATTCTTAATTCAGAAACCGGAGGTATAGGCTGATTTACACGATGCCAGTTTTTTGAAGCAAGATTCGTTCTGTCTTTGTCTTTCTCAGCTAAAAAACAGAGATAGCATGAGAGTTGCTTCAAGAAACTGGCGTCGTGTAAATCAGCCTTAACTTAGTTAGCGCAAGACTACAGTCCATGTAGCCTATATATACAGGGCGTCCCACGACTTTGCCACATGGAGGGGAAGTACCTTAAATACTGTAGATAGAAAAAAATACTGAATGAAGACTTCATTTTTAATTTAAAAACAATACGAACTGCATTCAAAGAATTTTAAATAATTACCTGTCTGAACCGGGAATCGAACCCGCTAAATGTGAAAATAAAGAAAACTGTAATTTTATTGTACTAATCGAAAGGCTTGATCAGATACATTTATTTCTTCTAAATAACATAGCATCTAAAATAAAAGGAACACCATGAAATTTAACATATATTTGAAATAATAAGACACGTTTAACTGTGCAACTTACAATCAATCTAATTTATTAAATGTTTAAAATGTGTCTCTTCCTCTTGTATACAAATTGTAACTCTTTTAATAATCTCGCTTACCATTGATTTATTTATTTTTTCATGGTGAATATTTGAAATAATACTTCGAAATAGTAATAAAGCAGAAAGTAGGTACATAAAGTCAGTTGTTGCACGACATAGTCAGAGAAAATGCTATTCAATATTCTAAACAAAATTTTAAGTTAAATGTTAAATTTCATGGTGTTCCTTTTATTTTAGATGCTATGTTATTTAAAAGAAATAAATGTATCTGATCGAGCCTTTCGATTAGTACAATAAAATTACAGTTTTTTTTGTTTTCATATTTAGCGGGTTCGATTCCCGGTTCAGACAGGTGATTATTTAAAATTCTTTGAATGCAGTTCGTATTGTTTTTAAAATAAAAATGAAGTCTTCATTCAGTATTTTTTTCTATCTACAGTATTTAAGGTACTTCCCCTCCATGTGGCAAAGTCGTGGGACGCCCTGTATATATACACACGGTCAGAGGGCGACGTAGACGCAATCTCTATGTGTACGTAGAAATGCGAGAGAAAATTTTTACTAGTCTCGCAAGTCCTCTAGCTCTATTGCTCAATAGTGGACGATGCGCTTTAAGGTACTAAAAATAATACATAAATATTAGTCCTGCCCCACTGCAGGGCAAAGGCCTCTTCTCATACAGAGAAGGAACAAGCATTGATCATCACGCTTGTTCACTGCGGGTTGGCGACTTAATCTTAAATTAAGTCCTTCACCGTCTGTCAGTGGCGTCTTAAATTACCTTTTTTTTTTCGTGGGAAAATCCTCATGGATGCTCCTCGCCCGGGGAAGGCGAAGGGGTATGCCGGACTCTCACCGGCTAAAAACCCACGGTGTTCCTTCTCCTGACCCTTGGCTGGGGTCGCGAGATTCGCAGGTGCATGCACCGCGACCCCGGCAGGTCTCGGTCCGCCAGCCCCTGGCAGACCTCTTCTTCTGTGGGGCCTTGCCCCACGTCCTCCTGAGGAGGCGCGCACGGAACACAGCGTGCCGGTCTTAAATTACCTAATAAAGTACATATGACATTGAAAAAGTCACATTGGTACATGCCTGGGATTCAACCCGGTTGTAAGATATTATCTATCTAAATTATTCAGAAATGTTTAATTAAAATAAAAGCCAAGGGAAGATATTATATGGATGTGGTCATACTACGCTATGATCAATAATTATATAGAGCTATAACCCTATGACCTTTCCTCGTAGCGGGTATGCATATTAGCAGTTATAAAACTGTAATATGCATTGCCATTTTTGCATTCAGTCTAATGTAAAACATACGTGTGCGGACATAGCTATTTACGAAAATATACAACGTGTTACATAATTCCCCTTAAATAATAAAATGTTAATCAAGTAGTCTTTTATGACTTGTCATTTACCTCTCTGAGGAAATTAGGTAAGAATGTAAATAACTTTCTGGGTAGTCTGCTCTTTACTTTTTATGTTTTCAGGGTTGCGTTTCAGTGATGATTTTATTTTATGATATGTCCAAATTTTTTTTGGGTCTTGCTTTTATTTTAAAATATTGCCAATAGACTCTTCAAGGGACCTTTTAATCCCCTTTCGGCTTTAGGGGTATTTTTGTAACACGTATAATATAATTTTACAATTCTTTTCAGAACCCTTCACTCCATACAAGATCTGGGTGCGTGCGTTCTACAACTTCTCGTTAGATGGAGTGAGGTCATCCGACTTGTTGGACCGCCTGGGTCCGAAGTCGGACCCGCTGTATGTGTTGACAGACGTCCGACCGCCGTCCGCTCCGATTATACTGAACCTGACCTGTGATCAAACCAAACGTAAGTAGTTTTTGTTTTTAAAGGCGTTTGCGCATTATGATTGATACGAGTCCGAGAAAATGCGAACGAACTCGTTGGCTACATCGTTTGTGCAGTATGTCTGATCTGAATTCAAACCGACATCCTAACTATAAACTAACGATTTTAGTCAGGCCGCACACTATAAAAAATTTCTGTCAGAAGATTTCTGAAGCGGGCGCGAATGCCCTCTGCGCATCCATTTTGTGTTAGATCCCGCAGGCAGGCGGGTCGGGCAAATTCTGACAGTGTACTGTGCTCATACATTTTAAAGTGTATTTGTGAGAAATTTGTGTCAGGAAAGTTCTGAAGTTCAGAACTTTTCTGACACAAATTTCTGATAATGTGCAGCCGGGCTTAATCGGACCGTTATTTTCCTCGACAACAGTCCATAAGCTATTTTCGGCTGGCAATTTACGGAGTCGGAGTTTTGTAGTAGGGGTCCCTGTTTTGGGCGGATTGTTATAACCGTGTAACAGCTCCAGCAGTCGCATTCATATATATCGAGCTTAGTTTCGATGGTAACAAGTAAACGATTCCTTCAATATCTTTCGCAGGTACTCTGTTCCTTCAATGGCGACAACCTCTGGAGTACAACAACTCTTTGGACCAGTATGTGGTGACATTGAGGAAGATTCCTGAACAGCAGCCACGGACCAGACTCACTTTGCCTACAAACAAGAACGACATAGAAACTACCATTCCAATCGTACGTATAATGTAAAATGTATTTACTATATTATACAGAGTTACTGGTTATTGGTCTATCTGTAATGCTTTATGCAAAAGTGAACCATTTTCGAGTTTTTCATTTTTAAAAGGGTGGTAACTTTAAAATAATATCTCGGAAATGGTTCACTTTTGCATTATTGGGTTATTAGATAGTGGATCACATGTGCTACAATCCTGCCACAGAATTAGGACCAATAAACCTGTAGAACGAATGAATGAATACCGTGTGGTTTCCCGACACGAAATAAGCCACCCCCCTCTCTGCCCCCAGTCAAATACCCTATTTCGACAAATCGTTCTCCGACAACTATAGAACTTCGACACCTAATTTGGGGCACCCCGACACGGATAGGTTAGGTCCGAAGGGGATGTCGTGAGCGAGCGAACGAAGCGCCCGTCATCCCCTTCGTGTTAGGTTACTTTAAACCCCAGTGTCGAAGTTCCATAATTGTCGGAGTAGCGTTATGTCGGAGTTCTATAGTGTCGAAGTAAAATCATGTCGTGGAACGATTTGTCGAAATTCAGTTTGGTAGTCCTCTGCCCCTTTTTGTTATAATTTCCTTTAGACTTGGACGCGTTCGCTTCGCCGTTTCTCTAAAGTTTCGTTCGTTTTATCCAAACGAACAGCCCTATCGTTTTCAATCTCGATGTGTCTGATTTGTTAAAAATAATTTATGTCGAACAGTAAACGTATATTTAACACTATTATCTAATTTTTAACTTAATTCTTTCAGACGTATTTGCAAATAGGGAAACATTGAAATAAATTGCGCGTAAATGAATAGGGAAACTGGTATTTATATCGAAATAATAAGTACCTGAATATAATTGTTCAGTTGTAATTCAACATCGCGGCGCACGGTACATATTAGACGAGGCTAGTTTTAACTATAATCACCCGTGATCGGAAAAGGGTGAGCTAATTTACCTAAACTTCAAAGAGCAGAGACAAAAACTGGAGACTTCCTTACGACAACATTTTTTTTAGGGAGAATTTTCTCGGAGATTATCTTTCATTTGTTTTCAAAAAATAAAAGACAATCTCCTCTTTTGAAAACAATAAACAATCTCTTTTTAAAAACAATGAAAAACGTGTCATCTGGTTTTGTGACAATTTTGGGAAACAAAAATAGGAAACGAATTTAATTGTTTTCTGTACTATTAACATTAATTTTAAATGTACTGTACTGATGTCCCGAAACCCGGAATAATTTTCACGAAAAAAAAAAATGTCGTAAGGAAGTCTCCAGTTTTTGCATCTGTTCTTTGAAGTTTAGGTAAATTAGCTCACCTTTTTCCGATCACTGATAATCACCAAACGACAGCTAAAATATTAAATATATTAAAACTTAAATTGTGTCAACATCGAGAGTTGATGTCTCGACAGTCATTGTTCTATTCTTTTGGTATTAAAATCAATCTTATCTGTGCTTTTTCTTTGGCGTTTGCTTCGGTTTTCGTAAGTAACAACACTCCTACGACCTTTCCTTGGTATAAATCTTCTTCTTCCTGCCCTTATCCCATGTTACTTGGGGTCGGCGCAACACGTTTTCTTCTTCCATTCCGTCCTGTCACCCTGATATCACTGACTCCCTTCTCTTTCATATCATTCTTCACACAATCCATCCATATTTTCTTTGGCCTCCCTCTTCCTCTCTATCCATCCACATTTATATTCATAACTCTTTTGGTCACATTTGTTTCATCCCTCCTCTTCACATGCCCATACCAAGACAAACGGTTCCTTATCACTGGCGCTACTTTCAAACTTCCTCTAATATACTCATTCCTCACCTTATCCATTCTGGTCACTCCGTACATCGATCTCAATCAACATTCTCATCTCCGCTACTTACATGCAATCTTTTTTCACCCGTCTTCTTCACGGCCTAACATTCCGATCCATATAGTACGACAAGTCTTATCACGGATAACATAAAAATGTTTGGTCAGTGACAATCCGTATTTCTGTACATTTGATATTTAATTGCAGGAAGTGGACCTGTGGAATGTGACAAGATACGAAGTAAAAGTGTATGCGGTTACGCAGTCAGTTGCCAGGGAAAAATCGTTTATCAACGGAGCTGAATCACCACCTGAGGTTTGTAATTGCCATAACATAATCAATAGTATGACTTTTTATTCTAATGTACACAAATATCAACTTTAATTACAAGTGAATTAAGTTGATTTCAGAATCACAAGTGGAAAAAATCATAAAACAATATAAGTTGCAATAGAAATTGAACTTTGTGCAATGGAATTAAGGTTTCTAATCCGCAAGCATGTTCATTTTAAATTTAAAATTGCTCGAATACAGTTCTAACGGGTTTATGAGATTGCAGTCGCCTTGGGCTGTCAAAAGCTCGAAAAGGTACAAGTCCGAGACGGGCTGCAAACTGCACGCAAGTCGCCATCGGAATAGCGCCTTTAAGGTGTTCACTTTAAAGGTGCTATTCCGACAGCGATTGCGAAACTGCAACCGCAGATCGCACCGCAAGCGATACTACGTTTGCGGGCTGCAGCCCGTCTCGGACTTGTACCCTAAAGCTCGATTTTTAGACTTTTGCTCGTGTCACCTGCCATTACTTTAGTATCGGGACTGGATGGTAGATGTCATCCATACAAGACAGCGGTAATTTTAGCGTGTGTAATGCACGATAGATGTTATGAGACCATGTGGGCTAATAACGCCGCGTTTGGTGAAACATATCACGTTATACATCTAGTCGGCAGTTGTCACGCAGTTGCACTGACTACGTCCTAAGTACCCTGTCCTAAGGCCTCGGTCTCGAACTCAACGATTGCGGGGCGGCCGCGGCGCGGCTACGCAGACCCGATCTCGAAGCCAGCTGGTAGATCACGCAGTGCTAGAGCGGCGTAGTGTTATGTTATGAGAACTGTCTAAACAGCGACGACAACATCTTTTTGAAATAATTTGCTCCACCACGTCGGCGGGTATTTTGAAACGTCGGTCGTTAAAAAGCAAAAAATAAAATGTACAACACTACGTCAACGCAGACGCGCGGACACTGCTCATCGCTCGTACGCCGCTCCCTTCGAGGCCAGTTCCATATGGGATAATCCTCATGGTTGCCCTTCGCCTGGGGAAGGCGAAGGGGTATGCCGGACATTTACCGGCTAAAAACCCACGGTGTTCCTTCTTCTGACCCTTGGTCGGAGTCGCGGGATTCGCAGCTGCATGCACCCCGGCAGGCCTCGGTCCTCCAGCCCCTGGCGGACCTCTCCTTCTGTGGGGCATTGCCCCACATCCTCCTGAGAGGCGCGCGTGGAACACGGTGCGACGCCTTCTCGGGCCTGTTACTGGTCGGGCGACGGGTCCCCTAACCCGTCGCCCGCAGGCCACACCCTACGGTGGCCGGAGATCTGAGCCCGGTGCGTCTGGCGCGGGAAGGGAGAGTGGCAGCTGCCTCTCTCTCCCTCTCCGGTCCCTCTTTGGTCGCCATCACCTCCTCGCTGAAGGAGGCGACGGCTTCCCACGCACTCTCGCCCCCGACCATGGACAGAACCACGGCCGGGAGCGAGAGGTCTGACTTCGCGTCCGTAGCCTAAGTACCTTCAAGCTGCATTTGACAATTGCAAAGTTTACAGTTGTGACTGGATGTTCTTGCAATTATGATTACGAATATGAAACGAAATACAAACATCAAAAGTGTCTAGGGATCAACATATATTTTTGCAATAACTTTTCTCCTGATTGATATTAATTAAAATTTTCTTTAAGGATTCATCAAATAAAGTGTTTTCGTTTGTCACAGTAACGATAAACCAAGTCACCTTTGCATTAATAAAGAAATTTGCCATTTTCCTAATAAAGGGATTTTTGACATTTGAACCACTAACACAAAAGTTCGAAAAAAAGACTGAAATAACAGTTTTCTTTAAAATTTTATTGGGTAACTTAAACAATTAATAATCCGTGTTTCTACCGCGAACACTAACAACACAAGAACATCGGTTTGGCATACTCAAAATGAGTTCATCCAAATCACGCTGTGGAATGGCCGCCCATGTTCGTTGCAACAACAAAAACAGGTCTTCTTGCGACTGGATACCCTCCATATTCGGCAGAGCTCTTCTCTGTAGCATATCCCATGCATGCTCAATCGGGTTCAAGTCTGGCGACTGAGCAGGCCAGGGCAGGACATTGATGTTAGCTGCGGCGAGAGTCTGTCTTACAACTCTTGCGGTGTGCGGTCGTGCATTATCATGCATTAACTGAAATAAGGGACCGATTTGCGCTTGTAGAGGAACGATGACGTCTGATACAATCGTCTCAGCATAAATTTGAGCGTTGAGGTTGCCTCTGATCCAAATCAACTCAGTTCTTCCGCCGATCCAAATACCCGCCCATACCATGATGGTTCCACCACTATAAGGATGGACTTCCTGGCAGGATTTTAATCGCTGTTGGCGTCCAGGGGTTCTCCAGTGTCGTATACGTCTTGTATCCGGTCTCATACCAAAACGAGACTCATCAGAAAAGCACACGAAACGCCATTGTTCTTCTGCCCAATTTCTGTGTCCAAGAGCCCATTGATATCGAATCCTACGATTGTGCATTGCTATAGGTGGTACCCGTAGCGGTCTTCGGGAATGAAGGTTCACTTCATGCAAGCGGTTTCTGACTGTTTGGTCGCTAATTAAGTTCCCTGAAGAGTGATGAAGCCTCACGACTAACATCATGGCGGTTATTGTTGGAGCTCTTCGAGTTAAGATTTGAATGTATCGGTCTTGTCTCCGTGTGGTGCAGCGATACCGTCCTCCATGGCGCTCAGCCACGGTACCAGTGCTTCGGTAACGTGTCCAAAGTCGACTGATAACACTCTGACTTGTATTCAGAGCTAAAGTCAAAGTCAAAGTCAAAGTCAAAGTTTTTTATTTCAAATAGACCAGATTACAGGCACTTTTAAAACGTCAAAACTAGGTGCACGGTTCCAAAAGGTAGGTTCTATGGAGAAGAGCCGGCAAGAAACTCCATGAATACTCTTTTTAAAATAGTAGATCATGACTATTCATGACAATTCCATTACAGTTGCGTGCGACATAGAATGAGAATAATGCAGGTTAATGTAACAAATAAATTCACATAAGAGTAGAAAATAGGAAAAGAAAATATGCCTTCTAGAATTGCCCTAGTAGTTATGGGCTGACCAGTCCCGACAGACAGCACCCGTTCACGAGCATGACGTGCACATCCGCATCGCTTAGCTCAACCATATTATAGGGAACCCAACGACCGGATATACAACGCCACCATCAGCAGGACATTTAAGTGAGCATGACAGACTCATACTACCAGACAATGGGCAGTAATATGATATGATTAAAGGTGTATCATTAATTGCTGCATGATGCTCAAACTTTACAGTTTAGAAAATGATATTATCGAAATTATACATGTAAAACAATATCAGACTAATTAAGGCAGAGTATTATACAAATAAAATTGTAGTGGGATATAAAAATTAAATTTCAATATTTGAATGTAAAAAATAATAATATGAAAATTGATAAAATAATGTACAGGTTATTTTAAGTCAATAAAAAAAAGAAGAATAATAAAAGTGGGTAAACATTAAAAATAATGTTAGGTCATACAACCAACCAGTTAGACAGGGCCAGAGGGTCGCAATGTGCAGGACGGAGTTGTATGCCAGGCATCTTTATCTTCGATATACTGATTTATGCTATAATAAGCTTTAGATATCAAAATGCTCTTAATAAATGATTTAAACTTTATATCCGGTAAATCAGTAATACTAGATGGTATTTTATTGTAGAACCTAACACTGTTCCCCATAAACGACTTGCTGGTTTTTCTTAGTCTAAAACCAGGTACTGTTAGCTTGTGTTTATTGCGAGTATTTATGTTGTGGACGTCACTTTTCTTGTTATACTGGGCAATGTTCTTTCGAATGTACATAATGTTACTAAGTATATACAGAGAGGGTAGGGTTAGTATATTTATTTTCTTAAATAATTCACGAAGCGATTCACGGCAGCCTAGATTATAAATAGCTCGGACTGCTCTTTTCTGTAATATGAAAATAGTACCTACATCAGCAGCCGAACCCCACAGTAATATGCCATAAGACATTATACTGTGAAAGTATGCAAAGTACACCAACCTAGCCGTAGCTACATCAGTCAACTGCCTAATTTTCCTAACGGCAAATGCAGCAGAACTCAGTTTGCCTGCAAGTGCCTCTATATGAGGTCCCCATTGCAATTTAGAGTCTACTGTGATGCCCAGGAAGACAGTCGAGGGAACCGGATCTAACGCTTTCCCGTCAAGTTTCACATTTGAACTAATGTGGGGTACATTCGGGGTGGAGAATTTAATACATTTGGTTTTTCCTGCGTTTAGGAGAAGATTATTAGCAGAAAACCAATTTGAGATAACATTAAGTGTATTATTAGGTTCTACAAGATCCCTGTCCTTCCTATCTACTTTAAATATAAGTGACGTATCGTCAGCAAATAGGACTATGTTAGACATTGTATCCTTTATTATGTTTGGAAGGTCATTGATATATACAAGGAACAGAAAGGGGCCTAAAATTGATCCTTGAGGAACTCCCATTTTTACTAATGAGCCTACAGAAGTAACGTTACCAACAGCCACCCTTTGTTCCCGATCCGACAAATATGAATTTACAAGATCTATAGATTTACCTCGGATTCCGTAGTATTTTAATTTTAGAATGAGCGTGCGGTGATCCACACAGTCAAACGCCTTGGAAAGATCACAGAACACTCCCACCGCATCCCGTGCCTATTCCCAAGCCCCTAATACTGATTTGATTAAGGTGGATCCAGCATCCTCCGTTGATCGTCCCTTCGTGAATCCAAACTGACTCTCGTGAAGAATCCCATTGTTGTTAAAATAAACTAACATTTGATTTAAAATGATTTTTTCAAAAATTTTACTTAGTGCTGGTAACACAGATATTGGCCTATAATTAGATGCGTTGTTTAGGCAACCTGTTTTAAAAATGGGCACAATTTTACTACATTTCATAAGATCGGGAAAAATGCCATCCATGATGCAAGTATTAAAGATCGCCGCCAAAATAGGCGCGATGTTAACTATTATTGACTCGACAGCTTTAACTGACAATCCCCACAAGTCCTCGGTTTTCTTAACTGCTATTGTTTTAAATGTTTTTAATATGTCTGAGTGTGAAATAATACTAAATTCGAAATTTGCAGTATTAGGTACATGCAAATTTGTATTTTCCTTTAGGAGTGTCTCAGCTGCTAGAGGGGACGATGGAAGATATTTAGTAGTCTCAATGGGAATATTTGTAAAAAATTGCTCGAAAAAATTTGCAACTACAGATTTATCTGAAACCAGTTTGTCATCTATATTTATGTTTAATACACTATCCGTAAGCCTACGATTACCAGTCTCAGTATTTATTATTTTCCATGTCGTTTTTATTTTATTATTAGATTTTTTTATTTGATTACTAATATAAGCAGCTTTTGCTTGCATGCAAACCTTTTTAAAGATTTTTGAATATTGTCTAACGTAAATATGAAACTCATTATTAGATGTATATGACTTTTTGTCATAAAGATCGTACAAGACATCCCTACTGCGTCTTATACCTTCAGTGGCCCAGGCACTGAACAAGATTTTACGTTTTATAATTACTTTTTTTACTTTGCAAGCCTGTTGAAACTCTTCACATATAGCATTAAACAGTGTACGATACATTTCATTGGGGTTGTCAAATTGTGGCTTTAATGTAAACAATTGTGATTCTAGATTTTTACTAAATTTTTCTAGACTCTTTTTTGTCAACGTCCTACATTGTATTATTTTGGGACCTTCGACTGCTTTATACAATAACTTAACAATCTGACATTTATGGTCGGAACGAATGCCGCTAATAAGACGCTTATCTATTAATTTAAAGTTAGTCATAATATTATCTATGCATGTGGCTGAGGTGGGTGTCACTCTAGTTGGCTCAAAGAACATATGTTTCAAGTTGAATGATTTAAAAAAAGATAAAAGGTTTTGTTTATCTGTGGTATTTACTAGAATGTCAATATTGAAATCTCCACATACTAATAACTTTTTGTTGATTTTTATTTTTCTAAGGGCATCCTCCATTGTTAAGAGAAAATGAGAGGTATTAGAGGAGGGAGGCCTATAAACACACAAAATGACATACTCCTCCGTTTCTGCACACGCGAGCTCGCATACTCGTTCAACAGAGAGATTGCGAACATCTAGTCGCTCTTTGCATTTCAGGTGATCTTTAATCATGATTAAGGTTCCTCCACCTTCTGCTGACACTCTCTGGAACGAACTGGCTATTTTAAAATTATCTATATTAAATGACATTTTATCTGGCTTCAGCCAAGTTTCTGTGAGGCATAGAATGTCTACGTTATATTTCTCAACAAATAATTCTACATCTAAGATTTTGCCAGAGAAGCGATTTATATTTTGATGTGACAATATTAAACAGTGACTGTGCTTCTCTGTTGTCGAACTGGCTAGTTTAAATTATGTTGGCTAACCACCTTATTATTAGTACTATTACTAAAAGTTGTGGTAGTGAAAGAAGACTGCGTCATACTACTTATGACTGAGTTAATATTAAAAGCTAACAATGTTGTTAATTGACGTTTATATTTAATGGGTAGGTACACAGTATCCCTAGTTAATTTTAATTTACCAACAAAACTGTTGGTGTCGAAAAACATAAACTTGTCACTATAGTGACTTACCAAGAAGTGTATGTGCATATTCAGCTTATGTATATACTCATTTTGTGTATCTGACAAGTGGTCGAGATAGGGAAAAGCACACAATATTATTTTGTGGCAGTTTAGTTTTAACATTTGGGCAACAAAGTCTGTAATGTCTTTTTTCCTAACATTAGAACTATTACCTATTAATACAGTTAAATTAGTCTGCAAACAAAATTTATTTTCTAATAATGAACTAGTTATTTGTTTATATGTTGACCCAGGCATACAATTATTGAGAAACGAATGACTCAGGCTGTTGCCTAGTAGGTCACCAAAACCTTTACCTAGGTTATCAGAATACATTATGGAGCGGTAACATAACTGATCATTGGAGATGTCACTGGTAAGCATATCCATAACAATAGATGAATCCTGAACCAATAAACTAGGTTCCTCTGAGTGAGGCTTACAGTCATATGATGTCTGAACGTGGGACGGGCTCTCCGTAACCTGTGGTGGGAAATCAATACTATTGCAATTTTTCATGCAAGTACACGGAGTGTTGTTATATAAAGTTGAGTCCACTCTGTCTGCATTATAATTACACATGTCAACTAATTTATTAGCAGCTAGGATGTGCTCCTCAATTTGCTTCTGAGAGGTCACATATTTAATGTAAAGGGAATTTAGTGAGTCCTCTAATATCTTAATGTCAGTCTGTAAGCGCTGAGTATCTATTTCATAAATATTTTTGGAGTCTTCTAATTTAATTTGATAGTTGTCAAGTTTATTCAATAATTCTATACGTTCTTTCCTTAATTTAATATTTTTAGAAAAGTGAATTTGTTGTTTCCTAAACTTTTTGCACTTTTTAATTATTCTATTAAGCTTGAGGTATTTTTTAATTTTATTCTTACTTAATTTATGACAACAATTATGAGTTACTAGGGATTCTTGTTTTATAAGGTCAATGGTAACTAATGGATTCCCTGAGATGGTGTCAGAGTTAATATTAATTAATTCATCAAACAAACTTTGATCTGCAACAGCCTGCGAGCATTCTATTTCCTTCTTTAAGCCTAATATTTCTAAATTTGCGCTCATTAAGTCCTCTTCTAATTCCCTAACTTTCCGTAAGGCGCATTCGTACACATAACTACATTGACTGAAACCATCCGTTGTTGCCTGGAGTTTGTCCCGTTCACCAACAACATCCAGGAATTGCGCATGAAGGTCTACAAGCTCCCGTTTCAAGGTTGTATTCTTGTCAACAATTCTCTTGACTTCTTCCTCGCTTTCCTCTCTTTCCTGCAGTAGTTGTTGACACTGGTCATTGGAGGCTTTAAGTTCCTTTAGGGCCAAACTTAGCTTATGCTGCATTTCCTGGGATGTGGCCTTACGGGTCAGCATTGGCATGGTGTCAAGAGTCAGTGCACTGGAAATGGAAATAAAGAAGTGATCAGTGGAGTTTAAGTAGAAAAGAGGTTATGGAACAAGAGATAGGGATAGAGTGACAATATATAAAAGCTCTAGTAGATATTACAACAGGGTGTGGATGTTGGAAATTTAAATGAAGAGTTAATCTTGAATTTATTTTTATGTGGGTATATTTTTATAAGTAGGTAATAGATTACAAATTTTCAATTAATTATATTGAGATTTAAGCGTTGTACATATTATTTATTAATATTAGACACTATAATAAATAGTAATAACGAGTGTGTACAACACCGCCAATAGCCAGTGTTTTTAGAATTCGACAACCAATACGGTTCAGCTGTTTACTAGCTAGAAGTTCTTTAATATGAGTTGAGAAGCTAATAAGCTAATAGGGTCGCGTTAGGGCTATACCTAGTTTGTGTTAGTTATAAATAGTGAAAGTAAACAATACTCCCCCGTTAATAAAACGATGAATTCGAACTTCAGCGGTTGACAGGTCACCGGCATCGATGGGCTACCAAATACTATGGTTGTACTGTAAATTTTTCCCGGAAAACAATAATCCTGGATATTTATCGTGGCTTGATTAATTTAAATACACAAAAACACTTATATTACATGAAAATAAAAAGATATTAATTTCTAAAATACGCTAAGGAAATTTGACATGTCACTCAAGCAGTGTTGCCAGGTCAAAAAAGCCACAGTACGTTGCCGGGAACCAGCTTCTATCATTCCCACGGCTCTGAGCATTTCTTCCCTGCTTAAATGACGTCGCCGCTCCATAATAACGTTGGTTTTAATCAGTAGTAGGGAAACAGTAGCACTAATAATGTCTTCAATGCGTTGTATGTTTTTATAGGGAAAATATTGACAGCTGATTTTCATCTTTTACTCGTATTTGATTCACAGTTCCTGATTCAAATTATGAAATGCACCAAAAAGGATCCATATAAATTTATAAAATCATAAATTTATTACAAAGCCACATCTCAATCTCAAGAAATCCGCATAAAAATGCTTGATCCCTAGACACTTTTGATGTGTGTATGTTTCATCAAACGCCGCGTTATTAGCCTACACGCGACCCATTGATGACCTTGCTAAGATTGTAACGAAGTATTAACAATACTCTTTTATTCGTAGGAGGTATCAAGCGAATGGTGCGCGGCCCACTCTGAAGCAATGTCGCCCAGAGACGTGCCGGTGGCTCGCGGCGTCAGTAATGCCGCGCTGCTCGCCGTCTGCCCGCTGCTGCTGTTTGCTGTGGCAGTCGCTGTACTGTACTGGAGGTCAGTTTGTGAGACTATAGGCAATAGCTGGCTATTGTACGTCGCCTAGAGACGTGCCAACTATTCAGAACGGGTGGCCTATTGTGTACTGGAGGTCAGTTTGTGAGGCAATAGCTGGCTATTGTACGTCGCCTAGAGACGTGCCAGCTATTCAGGACGGGTGGCCTATTGTGTACTGGAGGTCAGTTTGTGAGGCAATAGCTGGCTATTGTACGTCGCCTAGAGACGTGCCAGCTATTCAGGACGGGTGGCCTATTGTGTACTGGAGGTCAGTTTGTGAGGCAATAGCTGGCTATTGTACGTCGCCTAGAGACGTGCCAACTATTCAGAACGGGTGGCCTATTGAAATAATACAGTTGGTGCCGATCCATAATTCAATTCTTTCTTATCTTGTTACAGGTGTAGGGCTCGTTTGAGTAAATGCATCAGTGCTGCATACAACTATTTGGAGGAAGGTGGCGAAAGAGCAGCGAGGGCACCGCTTAACTCTTATAAAAAGCCGGGTGAGTTACTTAAAGTTGACTCCCGTTGTAGAGCCGGTCGTCTCTTCAGACTCCGTAGTCACACCGATAATTTAGCCCTCATCAAGCTGTCTACCCCCCTAAGTCCCCGCCAGCAACGCACTAAGCCGAGGTGCTCGTCCCACTAGGGGTCGCCCTTAGTGCTGTTGTTGCAGGTAGTCGTGATGTTAGTGTAGTACAAGTAGTTAGCTTAGGTTAAGTATTTTACTTCCCCCCCATTGGCTGGAGACCCTTCTGGTCTCACCAATAACTGCCCGGTTACGTAGGAAGGGTCCCCTAGGACCACCTACAGCAGTATCTTAAAAAATAAAACTTAAAGTTGATGTTTTTCTACAATATAAACTCAAGATTTTTTGAGGATTTAGTTAAATTGATTGTTCTGCCCATTGACCCCAACATACTTGGGAAACGGCTCCTTTCCCCAACTACATTGGGGTCAGCTTCCAGTCTAACCAGACGCAGCTGAATACCAGTATTTTACACGGAGCGACTGCCATCAGACTTCCGTAACCCAGTTACTGGATTAATGATTGGTCAGTTTTTGCAGTCCATGTTAAAGAATTATCGTTAAAAAAACCCTTAAATTATTTGGTTATGTTCCGTTTGGGGGCGTTCAAGTATTACGTAACGCAATTTGGGGGGAGGGGGGGGGGTCTTCTAAAACGTTATGATGCGTTACAGGGTCGGGAGGAGGGTTCGAACAACGCGTTACGTAACATTGTTTTTTTTTATTTAAATATAAAACTAGGGAATTCTTATTCTTGGCCTATAAAGGCTCCTATGCTAACTTGCTAGCGCAACTGTGCCAAAAAAATGCCAACGAAATTTGGAAAAAATTGAATGAATGAAAAATTTATTTTAACGACTTTCCGGTACTTTGCTCAATATAATTGTGACTTCTAGGTATAAATGGTCATTATGTGTTTACTTAAAAACACACAGCGTCGATATGAAGATGATTTTGTGAACGTACTTATTAATCCCTGCTCTATGGTATTATACCTGTTTGTCACTGGCGAGGGAGCCAATATTTTTTCATATTTTTATGAGGTATGTATGGCAACCCTTTTGAACTGACATAGCGTTTTGTGAAATTCCCGCTTAACGGTCGAAAACTTTTTTCGCTTCGGCAAAAGTGAATTTTCTTAAGTTTTCCCATACGTATCGACGTAATTTTGGAGTGCGGAAGTGCAAAGTTACGGATATGTTAGTAAAATAAGTGAAAATGCGACGATTCGTGACTTCGAATCGTATTCTCACGGAGAGAAGTAAAGTCCCGATACATTAGATCAGGTCAATGGAGAGGCAAACTTTACAGTCAGGACCTCAGGTGATAAGTAAGCCGTTCCCGCCCAGCTAGAGGATGAAAAAACCACTAGGACATATTTGACTCACGAATAGTAAGTCAAACCACCAAGTAAGTCAGATTTCAAATTATTTGCAATATTCTGTCCCAAAAAATTATGCAAACTAAATCTCACTTAATATCTGAGTGGATATCCACTCTGACCGTTCCTTATAAGGCGCTACCGTCATGCTCCACGGCGGAGTTTTAGTCAATCCTAGCTCTGGGCAACTGGACTAAGAAAACCACGAGATGGTGACCAATACTGCAAAGATAATCAAAAGTGTAACTCCAAGCATTGTTCAGACACTTTTTACACAGAAAGTCAGTGTAGCAGAGTTCTGATTTCTCTAGTTAACGGTCAGTGGACCAGCGGTCTAGTGTTGAAATCTTAATTTTAAATACTTACTTATGATTGGATGGAAAAAAGTGTGGACTTAATAGACAGATTTCAAAGATCTGAAGTTAAACAAAGAGTTTTGTCTTCTCAATTGGGGAAAGGACTATTTAATTGGAATCTTAAAAATGGTAAATTGAGCCAACAACTCACTTGGCAAATTAATGTAAAGAAATTTATTTTAAAGATAAATAAATAATAAGTTTGTTTGGTTTTGATCAGCTTTTACAATTGGGTAGTTTGTGGATGTACCTAATACATAGGTAACTTCTAAGGTATGAGAAGAGTTCTAACTGTAGAACATCTCTTTGATTGCATTGTGATTTGGCACACTTTGTACATTAACATCAGTTATACAATCCTTGGGGGTACAAGTACCTAAGTCAATATGACTACTTACTGAAAGAAAGTAAACAATATAAAGTCTTTACTGGAGAACAAGCCTACATCAATGTAACTTAGATAGGATAACCAATAGACTGATAAAACAAGACTCCTAGATTCCTAAAGGAAACCAGACTTAATAATAAGAATAATAGTCCTTTCCTTCCAATAAGAAATTACTGTCAGTATTTAGATATTAAGGGGAAGAAAAACAGCATGTATAGTTCTAGGAACGGACTGCTTTATAATTATTATTTTTCCCTGGTTCTTACATTCAACTCTTGAATGAGCCCTCTGATGATAATATATCCTTCCACAAGTATAATAAGGTGATACAGTACCAAAGTCACACCGGAAATGACACAGATAATAAAATACTTGAAGGAGCAACAGGTGCACACCCACACAGACAGGCATCAGAAAATAAAAAACTGGCAAGCCTACGCTTCCTGTTGAAAATGTTTTAGTACCATAGAGCAGCGGTGGCCTCCGCCCTGTTTTCGACCTCAGTGTACTGAACATGTATGTTCATTCATACCAAGAATTTCTGACTAATTTTTCATGCCGTAATATCAGAGGTTTGGCAGGCATAAGTTTGCATAGTGGAATTGGATATTTCCAATGCATATTATTTACATGCCAAGAGCAAAATCCCCTTGTTAACACGTAGTATTATTTTACCAGGGTGAGTTACTACAAATTTCATTTCTCCCTTTTGGGCGATGAATCGGTACGTATTGCTCATAAGAAAATTCATGCCAATTTGCCATTAATCTTTAGTCTATCTAAAAGATTTCTCCTTGGTCCACCAGGACTAGTCCAAATTGATCTGTCAGACTGCGGGAGTCTTCAGACTCTTGGAATGGACCAGTGCAAGTTGATCTGTCAGACTGTGGAAGTCTTCAGACTCTTGGAATGACTGGGAAGGCAACTAAAGTACCCAAAATTGATACTGAAACTAATAGATCAAATGGAATACCAGAATAAACCAAATAGCATTGCGTGAAGAAAAAATATGGAAAGATAGGGCTTATTAGGCGATACTCTGAAGAGAATTTATGTTAAAGTAAATAAAAATTTACTAATTCAATTGAATTTCGCCGTTTTTGGTCCTCAAGGGGCTGACTACTCTGTCAGTACCTTAAAATTTTCCTGGAATGCTTCAAGCGAGATGCTTATTCTGCAATCACAGAAAGAGTCGAGTGTTGCCACCAAAGGTGTTAAACAATTTTAGGCCGCCAAGACCACGACGGATTTATACCAACGGCCATGCCTTCTCTTCTTGACAAACGTCGCAGCGGACGCGGGTTTGGGACGCCCAGTTGATCGATACTCAGATGTCAGGCATCTGAGTGGGAGAACAGGGTAAATAGCCTTTTTAATTGGAAGGAGCTGTTAGCAGTGTATGTGTCGATTCGGAATCGATCGCATGGTCTGTAATGCTTATTTTTTGTTCAATTGTTATAACCTTTTAGTCCAGTCTGATATTCAAACAGTGTGGATCAAAGGTGGAATACAATCCCTGAGTTTTCTAAATATAAATCGCAAGTTGTTGAAGTTGACAAGGAAATCAGATTTCTATCAGCTCATTACCTCTCGGAGGGGTGCAACTGCACAGCCGATTGCCTCTCAAGACAACGGCTACTTAAGTGGAGTCTGTTGCCCACTGCAACAAACCGATCATTACATCGTTGGGGCACTTCAGACGCAGATCTCTTCTCGTCCGCAGAAACAACCGTGTTCAACAGACACGTCTTGCTAGATTGCAGACATCACTTAACATGAATTTTGAATTCGCGAATTCCGTCATTCATAATTGGAAATTTCGCCTAGGGGGGATATTTCCTCCCCCCAATTTCACTCCTCGAGTTATAGCGCAACTAAACAATGCCAGAGACCAATATATTACCACCATAACACCAATGAAAAAAAAAAAAAAAAAAAAAAAAAAAAAAAAAAAAACCTATTGGTTAGCGTAGCGGATATGAAGTCACGAAAGCCTAGCCCTAAAGCCGCCAGTGACCGTAGAAAGACTTTCGGAAAGTCCAATAGATCCAGCATCAGGCTTACCTCCAGCTCATAGCTTATGTACACCAACTGACCCCTCAGGCTTGGTTAGTTGGAGGTGGGGAGAATAAAACCACTGTTGGTCAGAGATCGATAAACAGCTGTTAAATACCAGATGGAGGCATGGATAATTGACACCTACTATCCAGCCATTAGAGAAGTTGGTGATTTGAGATGTTGATGATGAAGTCAATACTCAAAGAGTCTCAGATACAACAGATAGCTAGATTTTTTGCCTATTTACATGTACAGATCTTGCCTACAGCACAATGTTAGCTACACATGTATAATTCAGTTGGCATCACATAAATCGTCAATTTTTTACATTTTGTCAAATGAAACAAGAACAAGCGGAAGATCATACACTTCTGAAGCAAGTAGTGCTATGTAATAATAAGGCTATAGCCACAGCACAACTACTGAACCTGAAGCCACCAGTATGGCATCCTCAAGTTGTCTTCAGTGTAGCTTTTCTTGTTTTAGTATTTAAAAGACAAGTGTATGGTCTCACCTTACTTGAAAAACATGAGAATTCTATATATTTCTTTCAGCAAATAATATAATCCTAAGGCTAGTATTAGCTTCTAGAACTAGCTCGGTTTGGCATAACCAATCAGGATGGCTATTTCTAACACCCAATACAACAGGTTTACCCAGTTAAATGTATCAAACATCTAATTTTCCTATCAGGAGAAATGAAAAGCCAAGAAGACAGATTACAGTACGACTTATATATTACAATAATTGGCGAATTAGTCTCTACTTCTTAAACTATTGTGAGGGATTGGTAAAGACCTGTTTTGAGTGATATAGGAGTAGCAGCTACCTTAGGATCATTCAGGTCTACAGTAGCCTCAACCGGATAGTCTGGATAGAGGCTCGTCCTATGCATGATATGTTGTCTAAATGTCTTATGTGTAGGAGAAACTGGAAGTTAACATATTTTCAGGAAATCCTATTGTAAAGAAATAAGAATGACTACAAAGGAACCTTGTTGCTCTTTGAGAATCTTCAGCTTTCTCATATTCTGAAGGATTAATTGATGTAATGTCATGTGTTGATTTTATTATGAAGAAGTTAAATTGTTTTAATGTTTGATTTATGATATATAATTATTACAGAATATTTCTGAAATTGTAGAGATTTATTCTCTGTAAGACTGATTGAACATCAACAGTGAGATTACTTTAATATAAGTAATTCTTTTGTTCTTGCTTCTTTAAACATTTATTATTCTATCACATAGCGTTTTGTGTTTGTCACCAGCAGATACCAAACAAGTCTTCATATCGACGCTGTGTGTTTTTAAGTAAACACATAATAGAATATTTTGAATTAAAACAAAATTATTATTATGTGTTGAAAGAAAAACACACAGCGTCGCAGGAATATCTTCCTGGTGAAGAGACTATGACAGTTCAAAAGGGTTGCCATACATACCTCATAAAAATATGAAAAAATATTGGCTCCCTCGCCAGTGACAAACAGGTATAATACCATAGAGCAGGGATTAATAAGTACGTTCACAAAATCATCTTCATATCGACGCTGTGTGTTTTTCTTTCAACACATAATAATAATTTTGTTTTAATTCAAAATATTCTATTTGGGTGTTACGTAACGTTTAGGGAGGGGGAGGGGGGTACTGTGAAACGTTACGGCGCGTTATATGGGGGGGGGGGGGGGGGGGTCAAAAATCTTTAAACATTGCGTTACGTAATACTTGAACGCCCCCTTTGCTGCTATTTCATTTTTAATTATTTTTATAGAATAACTATCGTGAGTAATATTCACGTTTAAGAGACATTATTACGAGCATCCCACGCGGTAAGCCCCACATGATACTCGGACACCTAAACAGTTATCGATTCGTTTTGCGCGTCAACGTCTAACCTTAACTGGCGCAAAAACTTGAAAACGTTGTTTATTTAGATGATATAATTGTTTGTACGTAGTGGTGAACTGTTCACCCCTAGTGTCGTGCACGATGGGCGCGGCCGACGGCACGGACGGCGGCAGCGGGTCGGGCGCCGCCGAGCTGTGCGGCGAGCGCGCCCGCCCGCCGCGCATGGCCGGCGCCGCGCAGCCCGCCGTGCCCGCCACCAGCTTCCCCGCGCACGTGGCCGCGCTGCACGCTGATGGCGACATTGGATTCAGGTAACATGCCTCAAACAAATGTAAGGGCTCTTTCAATTTAGACGTTTCGTGTCGGACCGCTGCGGTGCCGAAGCGGTGCGTTTGTCGTATTGCTCACGGACGGTCGCTTGTTTTCATACAAAGCGCGCGGTACGGCAACAGTGCGGCGTCGGTACCGCGAACGCTCGACAACAGGACGGCAACATCGCAAACTACACGTGTTCTTTTCGCTGTTGAATAGTGCGGTGAATAGACGTGAGAGCTAATTTCATCGAATTTTCATTTATTTTTTTGCTTAAAATGGATGATATAAACGTGGAAGAATTTATAAATGAAATTTAAACACGTCCTACTTTAAGGAACTCCAAAAGCGACAAATACAGTAATCGCACGGAAATGAAATAGTTTTTTGCCGCTGAATTTTACTTTTATCTAATTCAAGTAATTCGTGGAAACATTATATAGACATTCTTAGGTAATAAAAAAATTGCTTGGATCTTGTTTTAACCTAGGGTAAAGATTATGAAAATCAACAAAATTACATGTTCACGAAAACATCGGTGATGCTCTTTTACGGGGGCGTCGTTTTTGTTTCTGTTTGATGTTTTTCAACAAGAGCACTAACAGTAATGTTTCTTCGTCAGAGTCCATGGCTTAACTGCTGTCAAATATATTTAAAACATCACTAGCATACAAACGCACGGCAGTCAGATACGCTTTCAATTTAGACATTTCGTGTCGGACTGCAACCGTACTGCAGCGGCCCGGCAGCGGGTTATAACCAGCGGCACGGTAAACGTGCGGCAGCGGTCCGACACGAAACGTCTAAATTGAAAGAGCCCTAAGGGTTCAAGTTGCTATATCTACTTGCAAACATCGTGCTCAACATCAAACACTCTTAGGCCGCTTGTACACGCTAAGAAATTTCACCATGTCTGCTGCAGATAGGACCAATTTATCATGTCATTCAACAAGTTTTTTTTTGGATCTAGGCACGAAAACTTCTCGTGTCTACTGCAGACAAGACGAATAGGAACGTGTAAACGTTAAGATTGTTTTCGGGCAGTCGTGAGTCTACGTCCACGCAAACAAACGTACAAAAACTACCTGAACCACCTTACCCTACTCCGCCCCCCACAGCACCGCAGCAATGTTCAGGCGTCGTGTCTAGCGCAGGCAAGATATTTTTTCTAGATCAGCGCCGAAGTAGTGTACACAGTTCGTGTGTAGAAACGACACGAATTCTTGCATAGACCCGGCGACTTTTCTTAGCGTGTACAAGCGGCCTTAAGAGACATGTCTCTATCTGGACTGTGGTTCAAGACCTGCGATGGTCGAGAGATCTGTCCGCGATGGATAGCAAATGACAATAATGACAATGTTTGATATCCGCAATTGAATAATTAGTGAGAGGTGTACCATTAATTTTAAATCCTGTAATGTGCAGATTTGATTTAATAGTTTTTTTTTAATATCTCCTGCTTTACTTTTTTCGTATAAATGTACTAACACATATTCTTCTTTATTCTAGTAAAGAGTACGAAATCGTGGTAGCAAAGTCCGCGGCGTTGGGTCACACAAGTCACCATAGTCATAGACCTGAAAATAGACTGAAGAATCGATACCTGAATATTACTGCATGTAAGTTAATTTTTATATTACCAGTACATCATATGTGACTCGTAACGTAATATAATCTCTATTCATTTCCTATATTAATTGGCATTACTAAATCAGGCATCCTGATTGCAAACACTTGATATCCCAATAGCTTTTGCTTGGACAGGTCAACGATTGTTTGAAGACCTGGCATAGTCTATAAGACTAACCTAAAAATTTACCCGCTCCCCGATTTATAACCTTTAAGATAAGCAGTTATCGACCGATTCGGTCTGTTATCTCGTTTCTTCTACTATTCTCATAACAAGAGAAAAAGAGGAAACAAACCGAATCTTTCGGCAACTTACTTGTCGAATCATTCTTAATCGTGGAGCTGGTATTAGGTCGGGAGTAAATGACGCCGGTTCAACTTCTGTCCTCAATTTATATCCAGGCTCACCGATTTCGTTCAATCCCAGTGTTGTTCCAAACGAAAGATTGAATCGAGTACACCATGTAATAATGATATTCCCTCCCCAGACGACCACTCCCGCGTGTGCGTGTCAGCGGGGGGCCGGTGCGGGGCGGCGGGGTGCGTGGGCGCGGGGCGGGGCGCCTCCTGCGACTACGTCAACGCTAACTTTATAGACGGCATGCTGCCGCAGCTGCAGCCGCACCACGTGGCCAGGATACGGCGGAAACTGGACAGGAGGAACAGACCGCACAGGTGACATATACACACACACACACCTAGATACTCGTGCGACTACGTCAACGCTAACTTTATAGACGGCATGCTGCCGCAGCTGCAGCCGCACCACGTGGCCAGGATACGGCGGAAACTGGACAGGAGGAACAGACCGCACAGGTGACATATACACACACACACACCTAGATACTCGTGCGACTACGTCAACGCTAACTTTATAGACGGCATGCTGCCGCAGCTGCAGCCGCACCACGTGGCCAGGATACGGCGGAAACTGGACAGGAGGAACAGACCGCACAGGTGACATATACACACACACACACCTAGATACTCGTGCGACTACGTCAACGCTAACTTTATAGACGGCATGCTGCCGCAGCTGCAGCCGCACCACGTGGCCAGGATACGGCGGAAACTGGACAGGAGGAACAGACCGCACAGGTGACATATACACACACACACACCTAGATACTCGTGCGACTACGTCAACGCTAACTTTATAGACGGCATGCTGCCGCAGCTGCAGCCGCACCACGTGGCCAGGATACGGCGGAAACTGGACAGGAGGAACAGACCGCACAGGTGACATACATGTTTACTCAGCTATCGAAGGTGCTAGGAAAACTGAACCCTAGGAACCGAGGAATAGGCCTCATAGTTGACTACACTTTATCAAATCAACCCACAAACGTTGACAGCTGGACAAAGTTACTTATGTCAGTTTATGAGATACCCCAATCTGCTAATAAACTGCTGTTATTCTATTAGTAGCTGTTACCCGCGATTTCACTCGCATCGTAGGAGACTAAAATTACTTCATGTTCCCAATAAAAAGTGTCCTGTGTGTAAATACGGGACATGGTCTGCCTTTGTTCCAAATTTCATTCAAATCTATTCAGCTGTTTAGGCCTGATTGAGTAACAAACATCCATCCATCTCCACAACCTTTCACGTTTAATACGTTTTTATTAGTAGGATAAGGGATTTTTTGTCACATTTTATAATATCTAATTATTTTTCTACAGACAATCATCAGTAAAACCTACGAAGCCTCCGCCCAACCTCGCCGAGGGCATAGAGTCAGCATTCCTCAACATAGAGTTCTCCGGAATAGTCGAGTCGGACGAACAGAATTCTGACTCAGACAGTGACAGGAGCGACTCTGACTCGGAGCTGGACGACGTGTATGTTGATATCGGTGAGTGATTTTTGCCGCTTCGCTCTGCTGCATTGCAGTTCCGCCTGGTGCGGTCTTACTTTTAAGTTGACCTCCCATCTTATTAGGATATGCTAGGTCGCGCCATGTCTGTCAAAGCCTGTGCAGACGGTGTCGCACCGCGTCGTGGCACTTACCAGTTCGCTTTCCCGCCTGTCTCTCTGCCATTTTTACTTTGTTAGTCCTCTCCATCGTGTGAGCGCTCGTACGCGGTCGGAGAAGAATTAATGTGAATGACGACGCAGGCAGCGGCAGCTTACTGTCTTCGAAATTACCGACTCGCAATGGATTAGTGAGATAGATATGTCTAGTCCGGTCTAGACTGTCAAAACGAGCCTTAGGACTCCAATTTAACGAGGATCTTACGATCGACAGATTTAAGTTTTACTCTAATAATCAAGGGCCGTTGACGTGCAGTAGTTTCAGGCCCAGAGGACTCTGAAGGGGTCTTAGGTCCCCAGTTCGTTGTGGCGTCGCAAAACTCGTCTTTTGACTATCTTAAAAACTTTTATTTCCCATAGATGGCGTCCCAACCCGTGTGAAACTAGAATGGCTAGTATGGCGGCGTCGCTACATCGCTACCCAGGGGCCCACGCCCGCCACACTGGACGCGTTCTGGCGCATGATCTGGCAACACCGAGTGCACACAGTCGTCATGATCACCAACCTGGTGGAGCGAGGCCGGGTATGTGGGTTCAATCATATCTCTAGTTTAGCAGCCCTGGAGTCCACGCTTATCACTTACATATGCTCGTGAACGTGAAGGGGAAAGGCATAAAACAACAAGCGTCTTCAAAATGTACCTCAAAATGTGCATCCTAGTTAGTGTCTTTTTATCTAGCGAAGACGCGGCGTGTGACTTTTATGACAAAGACATAAGCTTCATAATGCAACGATTCACGCGTCTTCGTGAGATATAAAGACTACCACTGAGCAAGAACTTGCCTATCAGCAGATGTGGGGATAATTATATTATTTAATACTAGCAGCCCATTCATTCCTTAGATCTGGCAGAATTTGATTTACTTAAAAAAATAAAATAGGCCAACTATTGCCCGACATTTTAGTATGTAGTTTACAATGTGCTTGGAAGTGGATGGCCTAATTACAAATTTTGTGCTTTTTCGTAGTCTTATGAAAACAGATCATAAAATATCTTTATTTTTCCAGCGTAAATGCGACATGTACTGGCCAGCGGGCGGCGCCGGCAGTTCAGCTGAGTTCGGCGGCGTGCGCGTCACGTTGTTACACGAGGACGTGCGCGCTGCCTACACTGTGCGGCACATGCGCGTGCACAACCTGAGGACCGACTGTAGCGGGGTAAGCATACAACAGAGTTGGATGATAATTGAGCAACAGTTTGGGAAGTGTTCGAGTGAGCGTCGTGCTAAAGTGGAGCGACAGTTGCGCCACTGTTGTAACACAGTTGCGACACTGTTGTACCACTGTTGCGCCACAGTTACTTCTCTTTTCGTGAACATAAATAAATAAAATTCCGTTCGTCTGTACAGACAAGTTCACCGAGCAGCGGCGACAGTTCCGGCAGTGGCAGCGAGGGTCGCAGCGTGGTCCAGTACCACTACACGGTGTGGCCCGACCACGGCACTCCGCGACACCCGCTCGCCGTGCTACCATTCGTAAAGGCGGCTGGCAAGCATCCATCCACAGTGCTAGTGCACTGCAGGTACGTACAGTGATCAGTACACTACACGGACGTGTAGCCAGACCAAAACCAAATACATATATCTGAGAATTTTCGCTTTCTATTCTGTCGCAGTTCTGGCCTACGACGTATGCCTCTGCAAAGAAAAAAAGTTGGCTATCGGTTTTATGAACTACAGCCAGCTCCTTTCGCACTGGGGACTTTGCTACCCGTCAGCGATCATATATTCTGCCTAGCGTTTTCCCAACTATATTGAGATCAGCTTCTAGTCTTAGATGCAGCTGAATACCTATATTTTACATGAAGCTAATGCCATTAAACCTTTACAAACCAGTTACTAGGCAATGCCGATATCGTAAAGTTGGACCCGTTGTTAGAATTTCGAGCTTCTGACTCCTCGTAACGACTGTCATAGATATTCGTTTGACACCCGGTTTACCGTGTTTTCCGAGGCATGCAAGGGTATCTATCAATGTTTAACGAACGATCACCTTCGTATATTAGTCTTCATATTGTAAGTAAGTGGTAAATTGTATGGATATCCTACTACCTATAGTACGCCAGATCCTCGCCTGCTACTTGTCAGCACTTTTTAGGCTTTCGATTGCCTTCGCCGATCAACCCTATGTAAGGAGAGTCTCAATGTGAAATCACATTTTCTTTACTATTTTACTCGATTAAAATCACGGCCATGTTGGCTATAGATCGATTTGCGGTTCAGCCATTAAATAAGCAACTTAAACGTGTATCAAGACTGGAACCTACAAATTATATTCCTCTTACAGCGCCGGCGTAGGCCGTACAGGCACATACATAGTGCTGGACGCCCAACTCAACCAGCTAAAGTTAACCGGCACGTTATCCCCCCTCGGCTTCCTCTGCCGAGCCCGAACACAACGCAACCACCTTGTCCAAACAGAGGAACAATACGTCTTCGTCCACGACGCGTTACTTGAACACGTGCGCTCCGGAGACACAGAAGTAGAGTTCCCGAAAGCACGAGACTACCTAGCGAAACTTCTAGAACCAATATCCGATGAAGAATTAGCTGTTCTCGACCTTAACGCCCCTAAGAATAAGAGCACAAATGACTTATCAAATGGAGTGGAGAATGGGGAAACTTCAAGCATCAAATCCAGTCAAAACGCAAGCGAAAAGGAAGTTCTAGAAAATGGTAGTCAAGTTTCAATAAAGACTGATGATCTGAACAGTGAGCAGAGTAAGTCTGTCAAGGATTCTGAGGGTACTGACGAGCCTAAAGATGTGATGGTGAATGGGGGGGAGGATAATGAAGGGGTGTACGATTTGGCGCCGAGGTCTACTGACACGTATAGTAAGAAGATGCAGGCGTATAATAATATGAGTGAATTAGAGAAGGAGGAGATGAGGAGGTAAGGATCTTTTTTTTTACAATGGTTTTAAAACACAGATAGTATCTTAGTTCTTAGGATGGTGTTAACTAATATTATTGCTCTGGTTAAACAACCGTTAATACTAGAAAAAAAACATTAGCATTTTGGGTATACAGTTGTTTAACCAGAGTATCAATGTTGGTAAACCCCAGCCTTATTCATTCTAGCATTGTAAAAAAGTCTTTTACAAAATGACAAATCAATCGTTACTCCTGGCTACTTTCTAGTTTACTTGAAATACTGTCGTCGCTAAATCTGGATTTTTGTAAAATGATATACCTACTATTAATATCGCTATCGATACCGTACGTGTTATTTAAATAACACAAAACCTCAGACACCCCAACAGATTTTAATTGAATTAATTGCTTCTGGTATTTGAACTTTTTGCTGATAGAAATATTCTAATTCGATTTTTGTGATCTGATTATTCTGATCAGACTGACGGGCGAGGCAGGAGTAGTCACCCCTGCCTCGCCACCGACCGCTTTTTACTTACCTACGCATTGAATTTTAGTATAGGTAAATAGTGCAGGTAGTTGGAGATAATTTAGGAATGACATTTAGTTGAATCGATACTACTCTCGAATTTGAAAAAAATACTTTCAGGTTTTGCATTACTTCAATAACACGTTGTATGTATTATTTTTGCACATCCCTTTTTTGCAACGTGATTTTAGGTTGTAGATTCATAAATTATCTTGATTTCTAGGACGAATCGAGCTGAGAACTATGCGTTGTTAGAACGTATGAGATCACTAGCGAACAGACATCACACGTATCAAGGTCCACCACCCGTCAACTTGCTTGAGAAACAATTTTTGGTGAGTTGTGTGTATAGACCAGCGGTTCCCAGACTTTTTCTCATAGACCACTTTCAAAATTTGGCTGGCTCCGGTGGACCCCCTGCAGCTACATTTCTACCATATTACCATATAAAATGTGAAGATTAGATCTTTTTGTCACGCCAACGTAGATCTCCGTCGAGTCTCCCGTGGACCCCTGGGGGTCCACCTGCACCACTTTGGGAACCTCTGGTATAGACTAAGGTATAACATAGTGCATAATTTTGAATGATGATGTAAGCACGTGATATAAATGATGAGGCGATTCACTACTGAACTTTTTTTATGGCAATCATCAGCACATCAAGCTAGCAGCCGCAGTCCAGATGTGTATACAAATCTGGCTGTATCCTTACTTTCCCTTAAAATACGCACTGAGACCGCCTGTGCACTGGTCCGAATCCGAATTCTACAATAACGACTCTAGTAAACACAGTTGCAAATCTGAAATTCGGATTGGATGCACTGCACAAGCGTTCTTACAAATAGTAAGTGCTACAGCTATTTTGGATCGTATTTACAAGTGCTACAACACTAACGAGAAATTTCAATAAAAAATATAAAATTCTGGTAATGTTTGTATTACAAAAATTCTCTTGTTACTACTGGGCAATACTGGTCAAAGCAATGCTTTGCTTAGCGCTTAAAATAATTAATAATTATGTATATTATCAGCTAATAACCCGGTCGTGCGTGGAAGCAAGCGTATGTGCGCGTGCGCCACACAACGCGGAGAAGAACAGGCCTGGTGGTATACTACCCTCAGACTCCGCGAGAGTCATGCTTGTACCTAAACCTGGAGTTGAAGGTGAGTATTTGTTGTCATGGTACTCTTCTTGAGTTCTGTTTTTTTTTTCCTTTTTCACAAACATTTAGACATAAATCTCAAATACTATATTTGTAGGCCATGGAAATATTTCTTCGGTTTGGAGATTGAATCCACAAATCTAACCACAGAAAGCTAATCGACGTGCTAATGCTAGATTTCGTTAGTGTTTGGATTACATAATTCTGTCACAGGCACTCACAGCGTATAAAAATGAAATCCTTTTCAATATTTTGATATCTATTTAGGGGAAACTATTTGGTTTTCTGTATTTTTTACTTTTTATTACTAATACGCTATTTTTAACATATCTGTGCGTTCCCAAATATGATACCTTGGTAAAACATAATATCGTGATCTAAATAATAAGAATGGTCTTCGAAATTTGCATGAAGTTACCTGTTCAATCATACTTTTATACTGACTATCTTTTTATCTCATCAGGCAGTGAATACGTGAACGCATCGTGGGTGTGTGGTCGGCGACGAGTGCGGGAGTACGCGGTGGCCCAACACCCGGCCGACTCAGCCGCTGATCTATGGCGACTGCTGTGGGACCATACGGCGCAGCTCGTGTTACTACTCTCCGATACTAATGATCCGGTAACATATTCAAATATTCAGATCCTTAAAGCTCCTGCACACTATGCGGCCGCCTTTTGCCGCTCGGGTGTAAGTCTGTGTAAGGTGTCTCAATTGGCGTCATACCAGGTTCAGGCTCCCTAAGTCCGTCAACGAAGTTAGTCGCCCGTCCGAAAGTAGCCCGAAACATAGGAGTGAACAAAACAAGTGTCAAGTTCAACTTTTCGGACGGGCAAAAACACATCGGTAGTAGGGACAACTGTGAAATCGTGTTGTCATTCATTCTTAGTTCGGGCCCCGAAATAATCGTATGTCCGTAGGTGATAGGGAGTAGGAAACGCTCTTAATTAAGGCCGAAACCACGGACTTCGTGCTTAGGGAGTAGACCCCCAGACCAGGTAAAACAACCGTAAGTTCCGGAAGCCATGAGCATAGCACGTCATAGTGTGTTATAGTGCCACCAAATTAGCTGTTCAGTTGACAGCGTCGCTGTTGAATAGGCATGACAGTGGACTGACATTTCAAAGTGGTTATAGCGGCTTTGGTTCCGATTATGTCCATCTGAACAGTCGTAGGAGCCTTTATACAGCAAACTGAATGTCAGCAGGAAATTCGCAATATCTAGAACTCCAATATTTTTATTGCACACGACTCCCTTACGAATCTTACGATTGATCATCCAACAATCCAACTAGTCTAATCTTAAATCCCTCTTACGTTTTCGGGCATCAGCATTGCCAGTGTGAGAACATTTTCTCTGCAGTTACCTCTTTGCTAGTACTTCAATTGAGTAGATCTCAACGACATAGGTTGAAATGTTCTTTGCTCGTGTCAGCACGAGATATACGAGAATATAGCTCATGCCGTGGTGAAAAGATAAGCCAGTCAGCAAGGTTGGTAGCGAGGCTGAATGCCCGGAGTGCACCGGCCGTTATTAGACTTAATGATAATGTAAAACTGCTAGAACATCACACCAGGGTCTATTCTTAACATTGGTCCAATGATTAACATGATTTAATTTTACAGGAATGCGAAACATTCTGGCCAACGGAAGAAGAAAAAGAACTATTCGTCGCCAACTTCAGAGCCAGTTTTGTATCAAAAGACACGTACGTTGCCCACCGGAAAGCCGATAGAAAAACGCCCGCAGATTCCCCCGTTGAACCAGAGACGAACGGCTACAGGCGGCAGGAGAGCAGTGATTGTGCCGACGACGAACGATTGATACCAGAAAACAGTTCACCAGTCACCGATACAGAGCCAGCGTACCGCTTCGATAGAACGGAATTAAGATTAGAACGACTCAGTACCGGTAATAGGGACCTGTCGGCACGGAAATCAATAGCCAACGGCGACCTATTCTCGTCACTATCAGAGAAGAAAAACGGACCAAAATCGCCGAGATCACCTTCAAAAATGTCGTTGAAAAACTTCAAATTAAGTTCCCCGACGAAGTTTAAATTCCCTGATTGGGGGAATAGGACGGCAGGGTCACCTCCTGATACCGCTCCACCTCCCCCGCCCGTCGCTCCGGCGTTGACAGTCGAGGAAGAAGCTGAATTGCGACGTCCTTGCTACTTCTTTGAGAAAGTAGACAAAATTCCAGAAGATGTACCTTTGGATAGAGTAATAGAAGTTACTAACGTCAGTGTGCATTCTCTGCAAGATGATTATCAGTTAAGTGTAAAGTTTATCAAGTGCAGTCGTTGGTTAGACGGTGATACCACGGACTACGTCCAGGGTAGGCCGGATGACAACGAGTATGTGAAGGCTGTTAGACAAGCGGCCAGTGATAGTGAGAGGGAGAAGGCGATAGATAGACTGATAGAGCCTTATAAGGACTCGTTTGCGTTGGTGGAGTATGTGGCGGGGTGTCAGATGGAGTACAAGAATGGTCCCGTCGTTGTTGTTGATAAGTAAGTATTAAAACTTTTATAGTAATTTTTATTAGAAATCTGGAAGTTATTACAAAAATGAAAAGCGATAGTGAAAAAACCAATGAAATATTTGTAAGCGTTTTAAAACCATCGATTTTATTCACTTTTTCTCGTACCGAGTTCTTTGTACAGTATTACCCCGCTTTACGCGACCACGAATTGCGCGAAATCGTACAATGCAATTTTCAAATTTTGCGCTTAATTGCCCCGTTTTACGCGGACGTGTTGATTGGTCCGTTTGCCCAATGACGTATTATAAATAGACACGTCATGCATCAACATCACGGCACTCAAAATCAGCGTAAATACTATCGGTAGCTACGTAAACGTACGAAGAAGGAAAGAAAATTAAACGTCATCTACGGAATTCCTGTTGTTAGAGAGAGATAAATATATATCTTAGGTTACGTTATTATTCTTTGGTGCATGCTCATTGGTCGAGCGCGTACAAAAAGAGGCATATGGGGAAAAATTGACACTCAATTTTCTCGTGTTGATATTGGTAGTAGATTTTTGGGTAAAATAATATTATTCTCTATCCTTAAAAATTATGAATGCAGTATTTCGCAACAGTAATTATAGTTATTTAATTAATAAAACAAATGTAATATAAATATAAAAATCTTTATTTATATAATCAAAGAAATCAAGTAAGAATCTCTAATATAAATGTCTGTGATGACTTAGGTATAGGTACGATTCGAGTATGATTCGAATACGATTCGAGTATTGGTCTATAATGATCATTAGGTTTAATTTTTTTTTTTTTTTCAACCTTTGTTGTCCTACTGCTGGGCAAAGGTCTCCCCCATAGCCTTCCACTCATCTCTGTGCCTTGCCTTCTCTGGCCAATTTCCCATCATTAGGTTTAATAAAACATATTATTTTATTCAAATAAGGGCCGATTTTTCAATCGTCAGATAAATTTTATCCAAGGAATAAATATGACGGTTTGACATATTTTCTATACAAAAGCTGTCAAAACATCAAACTTATTCCCCAGATAAAAGTTATCTGACGATTGAAAAATCAGCCCTTATATGATTAATCGAAATAAAAACAATGTAGGTTTTATAAACACTGATGCAAAGTTGCCGATTTTCCTCACAAGCCGCCATTATGCTCCATCGAAAAAAATTAAATAAAATAAATCTTTTTTCTTGATACTTGCGCATGAAATGTCACTTTTTTATCTTTTACAGTTGCAGTATAATTATTATATTTTCTATACACACAGGATGGCATTTTTTTTCGCTAATAGAGAAAGTTATTACACACAAGTTATTTCAATTTCACGTACAGCCGCGGCAACGGTTGCTACGCGACTAAATGGATGTCAGGCAATTACCTTGCATTCATCTAGCCACTACAGAGCGCGGGCAACGTATCTATAGTAGTTTATATTATCATTGCGTTTGCCCGGTTATTGGTGTGATTGCATTAGCTAATAGGAACCCGTAGCGCAATTACTAGGGTATTACCGTAAAATAATTTAAATTGTTGTACATTTTGAATAGTAGTGACGTTTTTAACTGACGCGAGAAATCTAAAAGTTAGATTTAAGGGGTGGTACGGTCAGCATCAAAAGTAGCTGAACATTTGAGTTTTTAAACTTAGCATTAATTAGAAAACGAATTGTTTTAAAACAAAAAGTTTAATAGATATCTAGAGCTGCTAGATAGAGCTCTAAGTATGTCTTAAATTTTTTGCTTCCTATCACTTAGTTATCTAATTAATGCAAAGTTTAAAAACTCAAATGTTCAGCTACTTTTGATGCTGACCGTACCATCATTTTGTATTATTGGTGTCGTCATTACAAGTTCTGCTGTCAATTTGAGATTGCTTTAGAAGTGTATGAAGTGTAAAAGAGATATAAAAAAAAAACTGTGAAAATAAATTATTTAAACCATTTTTCCGTAAAAACATATATAATATATAAAAGTTATGTTTAGGAGTATTTCTGTATGGTGTTACTCCCGTTCGTTTTATTGGGGCATTCATAAACATGGGGCATTACAGTCATAGGAATTAAATGCGGTATCTGAATGTGAGTTCGACTCCGACTTCGTCGCGTGTTTAACTCCTGATTAAGGGCATGGTTTGGGTCCAAAACTAGTCGGACTATCCTGAAAAATGCACGTGAATAAAAACCGTAACTGTAAATATAAATGCGATAAAACTGAAATTAAGTACGACAACACAACTTCTCCTATTTCATGTTCTCTCGACTATTTATACAGCCTGAATTTTTGTTATTAAAAATAATTAAAAAAAAAATTGCCATTAATTGCAACTTTCTTCCTATCAGATACGGTGGCTGGAAAGCCATGAACTTCTGCACGATGTCTGCGGCGTGCGGCGGCGCGCGCGCGGCTTCCGCGCACGACCCGGCCGCGCCGTTCCTTGCGGCGCACGACGCGCGCGCGTCGCTGTACTGCTGGGCCGCGCTGGGCGCGCACGCACGTACTGCGCCCAACCACGCGCGCGCGCACCACCACGCCGCGCTGCTGGCCGCCTACTGCGCGCTGGCCGCATACGGACAGCTGCTGTCGCACAGGTCAGCTCTCTCAACATCTACTAATGTTACACTACTCTGTAAAAAATAACATAACACGATTTATCACTTATCAAATCACCCAAAGTACCATATCTAATGGTTGGGTACAAATTAGCACAACATGCAATTCACTTGCTCAGGATACGTATAAAATGCTCATGCGCAAGTCTAGATACAACGTAATGTAACGCACAGTTTGAACCCATTTCACGTAACATACGTAACTACATTGCTACATCAATGAAAATGTCGACGTTTCTTAAAAAATTACACGTGCGTAGTACGCTCAACCAACGTGTATGACGACAATATGTATGAACGTGGACGAAACGAAATGAATATGTAAGGATCGTAACATGTAGCGTTCTATATAGTTTCTACCTACCCTATGACAAAAATGCTTGAGTTTATGCATGTATTATACTAACCATAACTTTATCCTAAATAAAAAAATATTAACTAACTCAAATTCTTCTCCAGGTTCTCCGACACACCTGAACAAGAGTCTCGGTAATACACCACATCACATGTAAGTAATACTCAGCGCGTTGTGTACGTCCGTGCCTACCCCGCGACTAGTCGTGACGTCGACAGACGAGCCTCTCACGACCAACGTATAACTCAATAAGCCAGCCTATGAACGGCACGATACGTCCCGATATTTCTGTTGTAATAATGAAGGAATATTGAGGCCTAGAACGTCCTCTAAATGCCTCTTATGATCAGTGTTTGTAAATCACAAAAGGCCAGCCTATTAAGGCAAAATATTTTTGAAACCTACAGCGTCCCTTAAATATACATTGACCCTGTAACGATCAATGTTTATATCTCTAAAAGGCTCATTTACATGAAAATAGTTTCTCGAAGCGAGTTTCGTGCTATCTCTGTTTTATTCGTAGAGAAAGACAAAGATAGAACGAATCTTGCTTCGACAAACTACCCTCGTGTACAGCCTTTATAGTTTGTCCTATACAAACGTTCGTTGTTTCTATTGCCTGGTGAACAAGTAAAAAAGACAGGAAAAAAAACTAAGTGTTTTAGCAAGTGAGCCTGTGTGAAATTCACTAGCATTTTTTCTTGTGCAATAAGCACTAAAAACTTCAGGAGTCGTCTTGTGCAACAAAACTTGGTATTGGATTTAATTTTAGCGCTTTTCAAGGTCAATGGATCCGATTTTGTTGTGTACAAACTAAACTTGATTTAGGCTATTGCCATCTCTTTCACTCTGATAGAAAAAGAACGAGACGGACGTAAATAAGAGCTGTCAAATTTAGTTGAACAAAAATGTTCCATAGACACGTCGTTCAAGGCGTAAGTTTGACATTTCTAATCTAGTTCTTATCTATTGCAGTCCTTTTCTCTGTTAGTAAATGATAGCAATTCTATTATTATAGTTTAGTTTGTAAACAAGATAATCGGTTCCAATGTAAATGTTTCTATATGTTACTCAGAAGAAATTGAATTTCCCATATATTTTGGGAAATTATGTGACTGTCCCTTACATGTTTTATAAGAATAAATGTTAATATGTACTGTATTATATGCAAGCCTTTACAGGGCGAATCGTGACTGTCCTATATTTCTCAGGCGACTTGTATTTAGTCTTAGTTCATTGGTTTTTATAGCAATGTTTCAAGTGACGGCGGGTATAAATATTTGAAAGGAAATGAAATGTCTATAGATTGATTTGATGTTGCGTTGAAATTGCCAGTTAGTTGAATTTTTTTGTGAAATCCAACAACTAACTGTCTAAAGTACGATTTCCACCAAACGGGCCGCGTCGGAGCGCAGCGCAGAGCATCGTAGCGGATGCTCGAGCCTGCGCCGGTAGCCGAACGCGTCCGGCTGACGCCTACAATCTGCTGGAGCCCGAACGCATGCGCGCGCGTGTTCGCGTATCCGCTATCGCAGTCAATTTGTACCTGCGCTGTGGCCGAGCGGAGCCGACCGGATGCGACGACAGCCGAGCGCCGCCGTCGACGTGCGCGAGGAGCCGACCGGCTAGGCGGCTGCCGCGGTATACGCGAGAATCCGACGAGTGTAAATTCCATGCAAACATGAAACTTAACTATTGTATAGAAGCCTGAATTTCCTTTAGCACAGTGTGAAATGCGTTCCGGCGCGCTCCGGCGCGGCCCGTTTGGTAGAAATCGTACATTATGCAGTTTCTGAAAGGGAGATCAACGCAATTTACTGATCAGTTGTCAAATCTCATGTCAAATGATGCGATTAGTCAACCAATCGCACCAGTTGACATAAAATTTGACAACAGATTAATGTGGCTCTGGTATTCTCGAAAGCCGTGTTACACACGAATGAACACGAACATCGCGAACACGAATATCGAACACGTTATTTGCATGTGCGTACCATTACAAAACTGTGTTCGTCAAACACGTTCGCTTGGTGGTAGGATCTATACGGTCCGCCTGGCTAGCTACCACCCTTACATTAAAGTCCAAGCAGTTTACTGTGTTCCGTCGTGTGTATGTGAGAGCCAGAGGGGTATAGGGGAATCTCTCTATATCTCTGTTACTTGGATTCGTGTGCTCCATCTTAGACCTTGTCTGCGCATTATCAGGTGCGACGAGGGTCAAAAAGAACTAAGTCAAGTAAAAAAATTATATACAACGTTATTTTTAGTATATACAAAAAGAGAGACACCCCAACAAGATTTTCATCAGAACTGCTTGAATATGTGTTTTTTTTTAATAAATCTCCAAGTCCAACCTTAGTTTATGTCGCGTTAAGTTCCCTAAAAAAGTGTGAAATGTCTGAGATGTGCTATGCAGGAGTTGTCTAATACACGGAAACTGACCGAGCGGACCATCTCAAGCCTTAAGGTGTCTATTCCCGTCAACTGTTATGGGTAGAAACCTACTGAAACAAAATTGAAATTTATGAAAAAACAATGTGATGTAAAAAATATGTCACTCGATTCTCCTAGTGATTCTGACAAACTAGTTTCAGGTTTAGTATATACTAAAACTAAGCTTGTATAGAAATGT
Source organism: Amphipyra tragopoginis (assembly GCA_905220435.1). NCBI lineage: Eukaryota > Metazoa > Arthropoda > Insecta > Lepidoptera > Noctuidae > Amphipyra > Amphipyra tragopoginis. Next base: position 7,179,610 of record HG992017.1, read on the forward strand.
GTGTTCGATGTTCGTGTTCGCGTTCGTTTTCGTTCGTGCGTACACAGCTGAAGGTTTAGCGTGAACGATATTGCATACACAAATACCAAGACTAGGAACAAATATCAGTAGGCTAATAGGTACTATACTATAATTTTTCACTCAGTTACGTATAAATGTAGATTATTTACTTGTGATTTTACATTGTTATTTAACTTAAGTTTAAGCTTGTGATGTCTATAAACATGGTAAGTAAGAGATTTATTGGGTTTTACTAATATTTTCTTAATTTTGATCACAATTGAAGTACATATATATTTTTTATTTTATAATTCAGATTGCAATAAACTTTGATATGATAGAATATCAAAATCACCCGCCGTTACTTAGCTCCCAGTTTGGTTAAGCAGTATAACAAAAATAGTAATTCAATTCTATAAAAACACTCAAAATATACACTATAAAAATTAAGCAGAAATTAAGAATAGCTAGAGTAGATAACTTATAATCGTATTTTATTATGTAATCAAGATTGGTGCGACGAAATTCCTATACGTTAATTTTTTTTTATAGAATTGAATTACTGTGTAGTTAGTGACTGTAAAATACGTCATAGAGGGTTGTTACGCGGATTGTATGCTCAAACGACAACAATAAAGTAGCGAGGGAAGGAAATATTACAAATAAAATGCTTTCTCTTATGAAATAAGATGTGGTTGTGTATTGAGATATTTACGAATGGATTCAATGGATTTTTCTAGCATTTTTTCCTATACCATGCTTCTCAAGCCTTGCTTTTGTAATTTTTTTAGTCGATCTTTAGTGTACTTTTTTATCACAAAATAGTAAATAGAAAACCTATCGATCAACGTGATATTTGATCTGACTATATTAAAATTTAAACACTAAAGTTTTTTTTTCGATTAAAGTACTATCGTAGTCCAAAATTAGTATCAATACTAGTACAAACTAATTCTTGTTGGCAGTCAGAGCTGAAATGTTTTGGTCAGAAATTGTTATACAATCGATAGATATTTGACTTCATTTTATTACAATTTAGAATCAGAGTTTGTAGGTTTAGATTTTGACTTGACAAGATACGTGGTTAAATCAAAAAATTAAAACTGAAAGGTAGTTGTTGGAGTATACAAAAATACCCAAATGTAAACGACACAACAACATAATCATGCAGGGGTGATTCTATCATTTCACTTATAGCTAATATCGGTATGTTAGGATTGCGAGCAAGGTAAATGTAGTAAATAAAACCAACATAGACTCTCTACCACTGAGAGTACTTGTATTTGGGTTAGTAACATGAACTTGATCACAATATAATACTTTACACAATTATTGCAAGATCATAAAATAAGGATAAGCTAGTCAGATATAAAAGGTCAGACTTCTTCAGCTGTTCAGCACCGAATGGTCCCGCTTCGTCGAATGACCACTGCGTTTATAACATCGGGTGCGTTGATCCATATCGACGACTACCTTCCTTTGTCAACATTGCCCAGTGCTACCCGCTACCGATAACACAAAATAGAAAACCTACAAGTGATTATCTGTCTAGCCTTTTCCCATGTTGGGGTAAGCTTGCAGTCTAACAAATTGCGGCTGAATATCAGTATTTTACACGGAGTGACTGCCATCAGACCTACGCAACCAAGTTAGGTACTGGGCAGTGGCGTAGGGTGAAGTTTCTTAAAAGGGAAGCCGGACCAAAAAATGCTTACCTTGCTCAAGTGTGATGCGTGATTTCCAGTAACTACTCGTTTCGAAAGGGAAGCCGATAGGAATCGAGTTGTATGGAGCCTTCGCCACTGGTACTGGGTCATGCCGATATCCTAACGTTCAGACTGGCAACCTACAAGTGATTGATATTTATAAAAAATCTCGTTGTATGATCAATTTCTGACCTTTACCTTAAATGACTGACCAACAAACCCTTTCAATAGCCATTATTTATAAAATTTAGACGCAGTGCAATAGATGTGTTACGCATTTAAAATAAATATATTTTTAAATATTTTTTTCTAGCCAAGTATTAATCGTCTATGGAGATATTTTGTTAACGTCTGTTTTATTTTCTATTTAAATATACATAGGGATGTAATGTGTATAGTCGTATTAGTCGGAATGACGAGTGATATAGGCATATATTTTTTAGCGAACTGTACTTCATTGTATGAGTAAAGTAGTACAATTCGGTTTTAAGATAAATATTATAATGTCTTTTATAAAAAATATAATTTAAAAATTTAGCTCAAACTGTTAAATTCTGTAGATTTTTTTCAACTATTTTAGTTCAAGAAAAATGAGTTAATATTACTATCAAATTATTAATGTCAAATTCGATTTCCATTCAATATAAAACAAATATCTTATTATAATTAATAGATTGAACAAAGTACATTTAATATTCTCAATACTATGCCCACTCGTCCCTCCGACACGTGTAATTCCTATTAAATCAAGTTATGGTCCAGTATTTTTTATTATAATAATTGTAATCTAGTTATTATCGATATAATTGTGAAGACTGCTTATTAGTGGTTCGTCAATTAAGATGTAACGGGTTCCGTTTGGGGTCTGTGGTGGTATTAACTAAAGATTTAAGGATCTCTAGACAATCGCGACTGTGGTTGTAGAACATTAAGGCTAGTGTACACAATTCTCTGTATAAAAACTTCGAAAAATTACTTGTTTTTTTGGTAAACAGTTGTTTAACCAGAGAATTAATGTTGTTGTACACCAGCCTTAGTCGCTGCGACCAAAAGTCGTGGTTTTTTGTCTGATGTCTACATTGGTCCTTAGTCCCTATACACAGTACAACATAAATATTTATTATGTTGTGTGTCTTATTGGGTTCGTAAGTCTTATTGAAAGTTGTGAAGTGATCGAGACAGAACAAAATAAAAAAAAATACATTTTCTAACTAAGTGTTCAACACTTATACATAGAAATAATTTAATTTAGTTGTCATACCAGTCGCTACTGTCATAGCTCAAAAAAAAGTTTTTTTTAAATGTTTTTTTAATTTTGGTCGCTTCACAATGCAACGAAAAGAGAATTTTGAGAAAAGTAATTGTATTTAGAATGTGAATATGGCGGGTTTTGTTTGTGCGTTGAGGTCCCGTGCGTGCCATTTTAGGCTTAGAATAAATATACGCATAGATAGTTTCAATTATATTGCCCTATAGACTTAAGTAGGTATGCTGGATTTTAATTAGATACGATTCCTTCATTTTAGCTTTTTTAGAACGAGTGTGGCATATTTCTTGACTCATTTCTGGTCATATTGTACCAATTCCCGTGCATTTTTAATGCTATTCATGAACAATTATTTGCGTTTGACATTTTTTTTCTTGGAAGCAAGTACACCGAGTATTTGTAAGAGCATTTATTTTGCAAAAAAAACTGATTAATAAATGTTTTTCGCGCAAACATCCCCGCCTATCGGTTTACCAAAGATGCGCGTATGTATAGTGTATTTAACGATGGTAGGTGAACGTAGGCAACTGGGTGTCGCAGCTAATTAGAATAACTAGAATAAGGTTATCCTACTCTGTAATTAACTGTTATATTTATATTGGTGTTTTTACGCTGTTTTGGTTGGGGTATAGTAAAAAAAGTTTGAATTGAAATAAACATGTGAATGATGATGGAAATTGATTTTTATCGTTGTATATCTGAGTGTTAATGAGTAGTAATAAATATGGTCGATATAGCTATACGTGAGTCGTATAGAATCAAAGGTTGTCACCTTTATATTAGTTTTTAGCGCTTTTGAGTTGACGATACAGAAAATTCTTAAATATTTATAATAAACAACTTGTTTGACATACCATTACCAGACATGGACCATTACCAGACCATTTCCTAAATCGGCACAAAATCTTGATTTAGTTTCGAAGACGGCAATCTTCCATTAGGGCAGAGCTGCTTAATTTTTACTTTTTTCGTTTGCTCCAAAGTTGCTAAAAGTTAGATTGCCGTCTATGGTTTTAAACGACTCTAGTATATATTAATAAAAAATAAATCCCAACGTGTGATACCTTTAGTGAAATTCAGCTTCCACGAGTGACGATACTTAAGTACGTCCGGCGCACCCTGGGCAGTCAGCCCCGCTACCAACCTTGCTGACTGGCTAATCTTTTCACCACAGCATGAGCTATTTTTGTATAGCTCGTGCTGACGCGAGAGAAGAAGAAAAAGTGAAATTCAGTTGTTACCATTTTGATATTTTCAATTTAAAGAAGTTACATAAACAACTTTTTTTACTATATCCTGATATACAAAACAGCTAAAGTCACATAAAAATTTGACATAATATCGTTTAGAACTAATCTTCGGCTCAATTCCATAATTCTTTAGACGCAACACATTATTTTAAATTTAAACTCAGTCATACACTTGCACATATTATGTAATGTTTGTTTCAACATTAAACATTTAAAACATACGACAAATTGTTGCAGGGTATTGTCATGCAATCATGGAATGTCATTTAAGATATTTTTTAAAGTGCTTGTTTCGTGCAAGTATAGAAAATTTGCTTTTTTTAGTCTAAACAAGCTAGGTTTAAATCGGTCTGGATCGCACCCACATCAACATAATGTTGATGCCTTATGTTGGTGTGGGTTAGTGAGTTCTAGGCTTAACTTCATTACGACTATGTATGTACTGTGTGAGTGTAGTATGTAAATTTTTCGTCACTCATATTGTGTAGTCTAAGCCCTAACACTTTATACAAGTGTGCTGACTATAGTTGACTATATGACTTAATCGTTTAGTTAAATGACGTCATGTTAGAATTTTTTGTTCTATTGTGGCTTACAAGCTCAATAGTCGTTTAGTCAACTAATAGTCGGTAGGTCGCATATTTATATGATTCAAAAGAATGCTAGAATTAAAAACTAAATGTTCCATGTTGTATGTACGCCCGAGAGGAGTGTTGCTGTAGCATGTAAGGTGTAAAAATGTTGCAAGATTTTTAATGATGATATTAAAAAAAAAGTAATTATTATCCGTAATACCGCCTTCTTACGAACTGTATTGTGCCAATTTTTAATACTTCCCCGTGCAATTGACGCATTCCATGGTTTTTTTATGTTTATCTGTTTGTCCATGTGTATTGTCCCTAGTAACTTAGAATTTTTACAGCAAACATTTTTATGTTAGATTTTCGCTGTTTTTCAGTTTGAAATACGTAAATTGACGAAAGATTACAATTATTTCAGTATTGTTTTCCGGATTTTTGTGATAAAGACAGGCATGATGGTTTATACAGTTTTTCATGACATCGACAAGAAATTTATGATCCCAACTGTACTAACACAATTAGTTCTTAATTTTGTATTTAGTTAGTAAGCAAAGTGATTGTATCGTTTAATTTGGTTTAATTTTGTATAGAAAGTGCATGTTGACAGACCGTTGAACAAATGCTAATCGATTTTTGGGAAGTTCACATCCCGCACGAGGGCGTAATTACACCTGCCTGATTCAGAACCTTTACGATAAAGTTTTGTCGACCGATTCGTTTTGTTATCTCGTTGTGTCTACGATTCTCGTAAGGTCTCTTGTTCATGGCACGGTTTCTTAACCGTACGGCGTATTAGCCGCGCCACGGCAAACCACAAGCCGAAACTGATTCATATCCATTTTGTTACACAAAATCAGCATTGGAAAGCTGTCATGCAATAATTGCCCGTCAAGAAAACGTCCGGTACCGTTAACAAACTCGCACAGACTGTCATACAATACTAATGTAAATCGAACCGTGCGCAAAAGAGGAGTAGCCACGGTGCATACGGCGGCGCACGCGTTCCGTTGGGCCGTCGTGTCCGTCAACAAACTTCTATAGTAGTCCATACAACACTGATGACCGTGCCTACACACGGCTAATTAACCGTAAGTTTTTACGGCTAAAAAACGTGTGTGAACAAGAAGCCTAATAAGAGAAAAACTGATACTGAATCGTTCGACAACTGACTAATCGAATCTTTCTGAATCAGGAGGCTGGTCGTTTACCCGAATCGGATGTCTACGATATTGCCCGAATTTAGGCAAAAGACCAAGTGTAACGCCATAACATAAGGATTTAGTCCCATCTAATCCCCTTCCCATCTCTTCCCCTGTGCGTTTATAACTACAAAAAAATCCCATCTCTAAGAAACGTAACAGGGGAAGAGATGGGACTAAACCAACATTAGAGCTATTTTTGAAAATATGTAAACAGATCGTATCTGATAACAGCACAGCGTTGAACTAGTTAGCACAAAATATAATTTTAATGTGAACATTGAGTACCATTTTATACATAAACCTAATTATTTGTATCACAAACGGAGCGCTGGATCGCTACTTAATGTACAGTCAGCCGCAAAAATAATGGCCAGTCTACATGCTAAATAAAAAACGAAAAATTATGAAATTACCATGCGTAGTTTTTAACAGACTTAGTCTTTATTTTTAGAGTTGACTGTAGCCAGTTTTAGTTAGTATTGGGAACGATCATGTACAGATTATTTTTATCGAAAATTGTCTTATTTTGTACACTTTTTGTTTAAGACATCACACTGTGTAATGTAAATCTTACGAAGACTTATTTATTTTTTATGTAACCGCCTGTATTATTTCAATTGTAAAAATATATAAGAAATTATCTATATTTGTGTTTTATTTTTGCCTTTACAAGTTTTCAATTCTATTGTGAGGTTGGTTGTTAAGATTTATTTTTTATTTAGTCTACAATACAATATGGATGCCTTCAGTCACGAAGTTTCCTATCTGAATCTAAAAGTGCAGTCTAAACAGTGTTAGGGTCAATTCATACTAGCACAGAGTCGAAGCGCATCGAAGCGTTAATCTGAAACTTAACATACATAGCAAATTCACCCTTATCTCTACAACGTAATGCACATATTTCTTCTGAGATAAAAAGAAGACGAAGACACATTCGAGAGAATTCGTGCGTCTGAGCGCGACCAACGCCGAATCGTGCGCGCGCGTTCGCGCGCATCCAAGCGCCTATTACGCAAACCATCACGTCGTCACTCGACAGTTATGAAAATGTGTATCGTAATGTAAACGATAGAAAATATTGTTGCCCTCCGAATAAGCCTACTTTTATCTCAGTAGGACCAAAACTTTGAGAGATATGACTTTTTTTGGTACACACGTCGAGAACATCTCAACAAAAAATGGAAGTGAATTGGAGTCTAGTGTATGGTGTATTTGAGTCCTAGAATACTTGTTATATAAGTACCTAGAATATCGCTAGTCCATGTTTTTTTTTTCTATTGGACTTCTGTAGATGGTCGTAGGGGACCGTTTCTACGTAACCGGGCAGTTATTGGCGAGACCTGAAGGGTCTCCAGCCAATGAGGGAGGGGGGGGGGGGGAGGGAAGTAAAATACTTAACCTAAGCTAACTACTTGTACTACACTAACATCATGACTACCTGCAACAACAGCACTAAGGGCGACCCCTAGTGGGACTCGGACCTCGGTTTAGGGCGTTGCTGGCGTGTACTTAGGGGGGGGGAGACAGCTTGATGACGGCTGAATTATCGGTCTACCGTACAAGCAATAAACGCAGTAAGAGTTTTTTTTAAATAATGTACTGTAGGTATATGATAAGCCTAACAATAAGGTTTAATTTTCTATACTCTAAAATTGCATTTACTGCATTTATTGCTTGTACGGCTGCGGTGTGAGTTAGTCCATGACCGGACACATTGTATAAATATGAAGTCATAATAGCAAACAAAATAACTGTTCTGCCTATCCTTTCCCATATGTTGGGGTCAGCTTCCAGTCTAACCAGATGCAGCTGAATACCAGTATTTTACACTGAGCGACTGCCGTCAGACCTCCGCAACCCTTGTACTGAGCAAATCCGATGAAAATAACTATAAGGGTCAGCTCACACCGAGACGCGACGCGACGCGACGATACTGGAAGAAGCCCGTGACTACGCGCTGCGCCGCGCGCCGCGCGCCGCCGCGATACGCATACAATGAAATGTGTATCTTTTCGTGTAGAAAATAAAGTTGTATTTTGAGTCGCTCTTTTAAAGTATGCGCGCAGCGTCGCGTCGCGTCGCGTCTCGGTGTGAGCTGACCCTAAGGAGTTAAAAAAGTTAACTCAAGGATTTTGTGGGGTTACTCATTCTAAGCGCATGCCCCTAGCGCACGCTAATCCGTCTATTGTATGTCGACTGACCGAGGTGCACCGGTATACAGGGTGGTAATTTGAAATGGGGCATGAAGGGCAGCTACCTTAACCATTGTAGCTACAGGAAAACGTTCTTAGAAGACCACCCCTAACTTTTGGGATAATTTCAATCGGCATTCACAGATTTTGAAAAAAAAGTACAGTCAGCGAGAAAAATGGCTGTTTTCACAAAACTTTTTTATGATGCCAATCGATCCCATTTTCTATAAGGATCAAAAAACTCTTCCGGACCAACTGAGGTTTGAGTACTAGAAACGTCAGAAATAACAAAAAACTATTTGAGATGGGTTAGTTATAAGGGCAGCTACCTTAATCGTTGTCGCTACAGGAAAATTTTGATAGGAGACTGGCCATAGTTTTTGACATTATTTCGAACTGCATAAAAAGTTATTGAAAAAAAAAAAATTGGTACAGTCAGCAAAAAAATTGTCAGTTCTTACAAAACTCTTTTATGATGCCAATCGATCCTATTTCCCATAAGTAACAAAATACTCTTCTGGACCTACTGCGGTAAAAGTACTAGAAACGTCAAAAATCACGAAAAACAACATTTTGTTAAAAGTGACGTTAAGGCTGAAAAAATAAATTATTTTATTTTCAAAATCTGTGAATGCAGTTCGAAATATTTTCAAAAAACATGGATAGTCTCTTAAAAACATTTTCCTATAGCCACAACGATTAAGGTAGCTGCCCCTATTACTATCCCATCTCAAATAAGTTTTTTGCGATTTCTGACTTTTCTAGTACTCCAACCTCAGTTAGTTCGGAAGAGTCTTTTGATCCTTATGGGAAATGGAATCGATTGGCATCATAAAAAAGTTTTGTGAAAACAGCCCTTTTTCTCGCTGACTGTACTTTTTTTTCAAAATCTGTGAATGCCGATTTAAATTATCCCAAAAGTTAAGGGTGGTCTTCTAAGGACGTTTTCCTGTAGCTACAATGGTTAAGGTAGTTGCCCTTCATGCCCCATCTCAAATTACCACCCTGTATACGATAAGCTGCATGCGTCCTATGGCAATCAATATTGCATGTCTTGCTTGACGCAAGAGGAATTGAAAGTTGAAAGCGCAAGATGAAAGTGAAAGCGCACTGGTGTAGGTGGACATACCATTACGGCTACAATTTACGAAATAATCGAGCTGTCAGGACACAGATTGAAAAGAGTATAGATACTAAGGCCTAGACTCCACCAAAGCGGAGATGTGCGGAGATGTCTCGATCAACCAATAGGATTGCGTTATTTTCAAATCTCTCCGCTTAGCTTCAACTCAAGACGAATTCCTATTGGTTGTTTACGAGACATCTCCGCACATCTCCGCTTTGGTGGAGTCTGGGCCTTATTCTGTACCAAAGTAGCAAGGTAGATGTCCAACAACGCTTCGTTCATTTAGACTGAAAGATTGGCTTCAACTAACTTTTCCAATAAAGCATCTTCTCAATTCCTAGAATACGTTGTTATTTACCCGCCTGCAGCGTTGTACGCGAAGTTTGAACACTTGCACTTACAACTTTTGTGAAGTGCTCTAAGGCGGTTATAAGAACTACTGAAGTCAATTAAACAGGTTCAAGAAGTAGGAAAGTTTTGTTTTAAGTAACTAGTTCGTTGTTTTTCTTTCACTTCCATGGTTTAATTATTCCTGACTTTTTGGGTCTTTCCCGGCTCTCTTTCTCAACCACTGTTACTGTCAGGAGGTGTGCACCTCGCAAGGAAATTAATCAGAAAAGACAAAAGGACGAATAGGAAGACATCCCTCAAGCAGGAGATATTTTTGGGGGCTTACACCCTCGTCCGTGGGAAGGCACCCTTAGTTCGAAACCCCACACGTGATCCCCGGGTGGTGCCAATCAGGTGATAACCTTTCGCTTGGTGGTAGGATCTTTACGGTCCGCCTGGCTAGTTACCACCCTCATATTAAAGTCCGGCGCCAAGCAGTTTACTGTGTTTCGTCGTGTGTATGTGAGAGCCAGAGAGGTACCTATAGGGGAATTTCTCTATATCTCTGTTACTTGGATTCGTGTGCTCCATCTTAGACCCAGTTTGCGATTACCATCAGGTGCGACAAGGGACAAAGGCGATCAAGACAAGGAATAAAAAATAAAGCAATATAAGGGAGCTTGAAAAATACATGTCATTCATCTTTAATGACATTCGTGATAAATATGTGATATCACATCGCTCTATCGGAAGACGCAGCGTGGGTAATAGACAAGGTAGACCAATGATCTGGTGAAGTTCGCGGGAATCCGCTGGAGGCGAGAAGCACAGGACCGGTCGATGTGGCGATGCTTGGTGGAAGAGGCCTATGTCCAGCAGTGGACGTCTTTCGGCTGAATGATGATGATGAAGATGACATCGCTCTATAATCACCATCTTCTTCTCTCGTGTCAGCACGAGCTATACAAAAATAGCTCATGCTGTGGTGAAAAGATTAGCCAGTCAGCAAGGTTGGTAGCGGGGCTGACTGCCCAGGATGCGCCAGACGTACTTAAGTATCATCACTCGTGGAGGCTCTTTTCATGCACCCCTTTGTAGCTAATCACCATTAGCTACGCCAATAATGGGAGTAAATGAACTCATTTTTCTTATCTGTTACCATTGGAGGCAACTGGGATCGAAAAGAGCGATAAATCCCAATTGCTACCCCTGCAATGCCAGCAGAGGAGAAAACTGGAAAATTTTAAAAAAAGTTTTTCGTTAGTTGTGACGTCGACTACGGGGCAACTGGGAATGACCGCAGCAGCGGACATTTATGAGCTAAAAAGAAGATGAAAATTGGTTGTCGAATATAAAACAGATATGTTATATGTTCTCATGAAATATTCGTGAATAACGCTACCCCGTCACGTAAAGGCCGTGTCTTGAAAGTTTCCTATTTAGCCTCAATTTGTTGATCTACGAATATTTCGACAAACAAAGGGGATAGTACACACAAAGGATATTCGATTCCTGTCAAAGTGGCAAGTTTGAACGCCGTTGTTGACAAACACGTAAATCAAAACTTAGGTAACAAAATCTCTCTTCAATGATATACCTTCATAGATGAAAGTACAAATCGTAACTACATAGTAGTAGGTACTTAAACTTAGGTATATTAAGTACAGGGGGCTTACTATGACCTCTTAAAGCAGGACAGAAGTTGCCTGGAAGTTGAACTGCACTTTTTTTTTCTTTGTTTTTATTGTGGGAAAATCCTCATGGATACCCTTCGCCCCGGGAAGGCGAAGGGTTATGCCGGACTCTTACCGGCTAAAAACCCACGGTGTTCCTTCTCCTGACCCTTGGCCGGGGTCACGGGATTCGCAGCTGCATGCACCGCAACAAGTTGAACTGCCCTGCCTTTTTTGTACTATGACATTGTTAGCGCAGGCCTGCGGCGCGGCAGGCCTGCTACGTTGACGTTTATGAAATCCGTTCAACTTTTTTTTTGTATAGACTTTTCGTACCGTGACAAGCATTACTGTTCAACTTGGTTCAATAGTCGTTCACTTTTAGTACTGTCATGGTACGATTTTTAGCGATTCAGAAGCAGGCCTGCTTTTGAACTGGCTGGAACTGGCTGGCATTTGAACGTTTTCATAAGAGGTCATATTTGTGGTAAGCCCCCAGACGCCAGCACATAAAGCTACTACAATCTGACAAATTACTTTAATAGATTTTCATCTTTATCGCAAAAGCATTAGGTTCAAGGTTGATTGGGAAAATTTGACAGTTTCGGGTAGCTTGGTGTGCTGTCTGCACTTATCTAGAAGGTATGGAATGGAGAAACTTACAATATCCAACTTATTCCAACAACTTTACGAAGCAGTCGCTCCTTGCCGCTCGCCAGTGAGGTTACTACGACCGACCGCCAGATGGCGTAATGCCCATTTTATTTGCCAGGATACGGAAGGCGAATAATGGGTATCAACTTCTTATAAGCTATATAGTTATTGAATACTTCAATTTATCGTATTTAAATAGTTCGTCGTCGCTTAATATTTCTGATTTTCAAAACTGAGTCTACCCAAATTAAATTAATTATTAAGGTATATTTTATTATTACTTCATTTACTGAATTTCTGGTCGTAATGTTTATTACCTACTTGATTAAGATGTATTAATAGATAAAATTACGTAACATCACGCCTTTATCCCCCGAGGGGTTGGGCAGAGGTGTAGTACTCCCTCATTTAACAGCACAAATCCAGACTCCGGGTTGCTACTGAGAAATAACACAAAGAAAAACCCAATAATACTTTACCCGACCTAGGGATCGAACCTAGGACCTCACGCCCAGCAGTCGTGTTTGCGATCACTTGCGACACACGTGGCAGTCTTACTTTAATTATGTTCCCCGATTACTCAAAGACGGTTGGACCGATTTGAAAAAATCTTCTTTTGTTTGAAAGAGTATAATATTTCTCAGGTGGTCCCATGTTCATCAGGTCAGGATCTGATGACGGGATTCAAATTTTATAGACACACTTGAAGAGATTTTTTGTTTGAAAGAGTATTCTCCCGAGTAACATTGCTGTAATATATAATTTATATACAACAAAAATTGTTTTTGCCACTTTTATAGAAGTCGGTTTTTACTCTTTTTAAAGTAATATTTATAAATATTTCATATGAATGTTTTTGATGGGATTTCTATTGTCAGTAAAACACATTTATAATATTATTTAATTTACATAACATCAACACTATTACAATTTCACCTCGCTCTATAAAAGATAGACCATCACGCTACAAACTAGTATCAACATTCAGAACACGTATTAAAACTTTTAACCGTCCGTTATCTGGGCAATCGATCTAACGTTATTAAGGCATCAATCAGCTACAATGGGCCCGGGGAACTAATCAAAGTTCGGAACCACCGCCGCCGCGGACAAGAGGGGAGAAGTGGGGAAAATGAGCGATTGTGCTGGGAAACTTTTACCTAGCGTAGACGTTTTGTTTTGATGTTCAGTTTTAATTAATCTTTAAGTAGGCAAGTAAATTACTTGTTGAGCTGCTGTCCTGTTCTTGAATGCAAGCTTGTTAGCCAGGAAATAGAAATATAATTTAAAAAAAACGGTCTCTTGAGAGTCGGACTCGCGCACGAAGGGTTCCGTACTATCTATACATATAAAAGGAGAAGCTGACTGACTGACTGACTGATCCATCAACGCACAGCCTAAACCGCTGGGGTTAGAAAGTTGAAATTTTGACAGTAGGTTCCTTTTGTAACGTAGGCATCCACTAAGAAGGGATTTTTCGAAATTCAACCCCTAAGGGAGTTACATAGGGGATGAAAGTTTGTATGGAAAATCATCACTTAACGGGTTCAAAATTTCACGCAAGCGAAGCTGCGGGCGAAAGCTAGTTATCTATAAAAACGGCTAAAAAATCAGGTTTGTAGTATGGGAGCCCCCTTAAATATTTATTTTATTCTGTATTTTGTATTTGTTGTTATAGTGGCAACAGAAATACATCATCTGTGAAAATTTCAACCGTCTAACTATCACGGTTCATGAAATACAGCCTGGTGACAGACGGACAGACGGACGGATAGCGGAGTCTTAGTAAATAATAGGGTCCCGTTTTACCCTTTGGGTACGGAACCCTAAAAAATGGAATATCTTTATCGTTTAATTTTTAACCCTCGAAGCAAAAAGTGTAGAAGTTTGAATCTTTTGTCTGTCTATGTGTTTGTGGCACCGTCGTAGTTCCGAAACGGATGAACCAATTTCGTTGCGGTTTTTTTTTGTTTGAAAGTTGTTTAAACACAATCAGTGCGGGTGCCTTCCAGGAGGGCACCCTGTAGTCGCATTCGCTATGCCGAGTGCCCTCGTGGAGGGCTAATTTTAAATGTAGGTTTTTCTTGGAAAATGCTCCGTCATGAAACAAACGAACACCTATTTTACGACGTAGTAGCGTATTTTTCACGGTTTTTAACCTAAAGCCAGGAACCTTTCTTGAGGATTCACCCTTGGCGCAAACGTAATGCCGAGGAAAGGAAAGTCCACTAGCAATATAGGTATATGGCGGGATGGCGTATGAGCTCCATGAAAAGTGTGGTGGACTCGAATATGTTAATCTTGTTGGTTCTTGTGTGTGTGGGGTGCATGAAAAGAGACTCCACGAGTGACAATACTTAAGTACGTCCGGCGCACCTTGGGCAGTCAGCCCCACTATCAACCTTGCTGACTGGCTAATCTTCTCACCACAGCATGAGCTATTTTCGTGTATTTCGTGCTGACACGTAAGGAGAAGAAGAAGTTGGTTCTTAGCTACGTTTGGTGATAGTAAAGTTTAGAAACTAAGATTTTAGCCGTTAGAGATTTTGTTATTTTACTTATTTTGTTTTTGTTATAGGTACTGTTTACTTTAAAATATCTTAGTATTTTATATTAGCTGTGCCCGCGACCCCGTCCTCGTGGAAGTCGGCAACCAATATTGTGTCGCAATGACTAAAAGCAGCGAATTGAGTGAAACAGTCTCGATGAAAAAAAAACTAAATGTTACTTATGTTACATTGAGTCAGTATTTTTTACGTGATGCGTGTAACCTATAACTAGTTCAGGCATATACATAATATGTGTGACTATGATCTACCTACTTCATCATCATCGTCATTCAGTCGAAAGACGTCCACTGCTGGACATAGGCGTCCCCCAAAAGGGGGGGGGGGGGGGGAGGATTGCCGTAATCACCACGCTTGGCAGGCGGGTTGGCGATCGCAGTATTGTTGTTAAAGTACTCGGAGAACGCTGCTGCCCATCCTGTAGAGAATCTACCTAGTTATAGTAGGTATATCATACTTATAATTTATTATTTTATCTATTAATGAAATTTTGAATATTTTTTTAACATTAATTTTATAATCTCTAAGCTTTTCATATTTTTTAATAATTTACCTTTTTATTACGTCGTGGTTTGATTGAAAGTTTTCAGATTTTCTTAGTACGAAGAAAGCTGTGTTAAGAGGATGCTGCGGACCATTTATCTTAAGTAGGTAAAGCTTCGATCGCTTCCCATAATACCCACACGACGACATGGGAAGGCCTTGTTCTATTTTTAGATAGGGACCGCATGATATGTCGTAAACTCTTAAATGTGGCTCCAGGGAAATGAGTAGGTGGACTGCTTAACGTTTCCTCGTGGAGACTTGAGGGGAAGTAGGTAAGTTATTGTGGTCCTTTGTGTAAACTTATGTAATTTGGTAGGATCTAACTTGATTTGTTAAATCTCTTAGATTTAGCGACGTGAATTTAGTTTTGTTTAACCGACTTATTCAAAAAGTAGGAGGTTCTCAATGTTCTGGCATAACTCCGACATATCTGCACCGATTTGGATAATTCCTTTTTTGTATGAATGAATTTTCTCCCGAGATTGTTATGTCCGTTTGGATTGAGGAGCCACTTCACGATTTTAAAAGGAAAATCACCCCCTTATTTAGTAGCAAAGCAGATAATTTTTATCATATAAAGGTGAGACCCTTTAAAGGTGAAGATCTGATGAACCTTCAGAGATAGACAATGGAAATCTTCAGTGACGAACTTCTTTAAGCTTCGTTCGCTCGTTTTGCTCGCTCACTCTAGCCCCCGTCATCCCCTTCGAACCTAACCTGTCCGTGTCGGGGTGCCCCAAATTAGGCGTCGAAGTTGCATAATTGTCGGAGTAGCGTAATGTCGGAGTTCCATAGTATCGAAGTAAAATCTTGTCGTAGAACGATTTGTCGAAATTCAGTTTGGGAGTGCAAACAAAGTGCGGTTAGATTTCGTAAAAGTAAAATCTTATCTACCCACATTACGTTCTAGACAGACTTATGTTTTTTTGTTATATGACGTTAGAAATTGATGGCTATATAGGGTCAATTGAAAAACATCAACAACCTCTTAAGGGCTCATTGTACTCATCATTATGAACAACTTTTACTATGGGACCAAATCTGAAATCGCGAAAAAAAAAACAGCTGTTCCCTACATTTTGACGAGCTAAGCGAACGTAAATGTAGGGAACAGCTGTTTTTTTTTCGCGATTTCAGATTTGGTTCCTTAGTAGAAGTTGTTCATAATGATGAGTACAATGAGCCCTTAAGAGGTTGTTGGTGTTTTTCAATTAACCCTGTATTTTAAATTTGGGTTTAACTTAGCTTTGGTTTAAACCATCTTTTGTAATAAGTTTGTAATAAGGGGGATAGTCCTAGCGATCTTCATCTTGTCAGCTGTGTCTTACTTTCGCTTAATAAATATAAATGTTTCTACAGATATTTCGTGTGAATAATGGTATCCATCATCATCCATGACACCTTCATGAGCGACACTACTATGTTGTAACTGAAAATATTACAAATAATATATTTGATTGAGCATTCATAAGATCGTGTCGCATTGTTCGTACGATTAATTGCCATTTACCTATACGAAGCCTTAGGCTGTCTTGATGAATGATTATCCTCCCATCTGTGTGTTCAGAGCTTGGTAGGCTAGTTTGTAGGTACGGTCAGGCCCCTCTTTCCCACTGGGCACTCTGGGCAAGTGCCCAGGGCCCCGCGATCGACAGGGCCCCCTTGTTTCTGCCAGATCACCAAACGATAACCTGTATTTATTATCGAAAAAACATATTATTTCGAAAAAATCAAAATATAATGACTGACTACAGTACTTACCTACTTGCTTATTAGCTTTTGCATTCCCGAAGCTACTCTACTCTCTTTTGTGGATTATATTATTATTATCTATGCATTTTTTGTGACTTTAAAGAAATAAAAATAAATCTAAGAACTTTGCTTATCTAATTTCTTTGTCTATTGTAACAACATAGCGTTCTGTCCAGGGGCCTAATTCTCCTAAAATAAATTGTTGCCAAACGCACAAACGAACCACAACCGTCAGTCAGTTTTTGTTTTCGAAAACTTTTAAAATGATTGATTTTGTTTTTTGTGTCAAACAATAAGACAGCTTTTGAAATTGAGAACTGTCTGAATGAACGGTTCGGCCTTGGTTCGGTTGTGATTTTTCAAGATTTATTTTAGGAGAATTGGGCCCAGCTCATTAGGGCCTCATTATCATAATGTGCCCAGGGCCTCCAATAGGTTAAAGACGGTTCTAGGACCTCTAGGTACCGTTCAGGTAGGTCGTGAGAGTTTTGCCCTAAAAACGTAGAGGTTTATCCTCCAATAGGTTAAAGACGGTTCTAAGACCTCTAGGTACCGTTCAGTTATGTCGTGAGAGTTTTGCCCTAAAAACGTAGAGGTTTATAGGGTTTACGTACGAATGAAAAATAATCAGACAATTATGCTCAGGAGTATGTAACTATCTTTATTTCTCAAAAAAACCACCAATTAATATACATTTTTAAAACATTAATTTATCAATGGATAGGTTAAATTGTATACCTACTTAACGGACAAACGCGGCCTTATTATTATAATATTAATTTTATAGTCCATGCAACGCGTATTATTGTCCAAATTACATTTTATTGTCATCACAAGACCGCGCTGCGAACTATAAGTGATACTATTTTAGATATTGTCTTATTTTCTGAAATATCGAATGCATATCTAATAATTTGTGTAAAATTGACAAGATAATTGAAGATTTTAGATTAATATCAATTTGAAATACTCTAGTGCGAGTATCCGAACTTACGGCGCGACGGTGTAGCGGTGTTGCAAGAATAAAACTTTTTCCCCGTTTTAATGGTAATTTGAATCTTGACTGATGCGTGTCTGTATGCATTCGATAATTCACTAGAATTATTTTTAGTTACTGATATGGCTAAGTTCATATGTGGTAGTTACGTTTGCGATGCAACCGCAAGGATATGTAACTGCGAAGTACTACAATTAGGTATTGAAATGTTTCCATATATTTTCCTTTAGTTAAACACCTATTTTAATTGTAATACGCATCCAATAAACACTACTCAATGTATTTATCGACTAACTACCTAACTATTAATGACTTTAAAAGACAATAAAATAATTTGTAAAATTCTACAGAATATTGATAGAAAATTATATATAAATAAAAATATGTATAGATATCTCGCTAAATCGTAACATGTAGGATAGGGGTCGTCGTAAGACAGACCACGTTAATAAATAGAAGATTAATGAATTCATTGACTTCTTAAAGCCACAATATATGACGTGTAATATAATTTTAAAGCCAAATTTTATAGTCTGTGAGTTTATGTCGACTTATCGTCGATACTTATATGTCGATAGTTGATTAGATATAATAATATATATATAGTACACAAATAGGTAACAACTTCCTTAGAATTACAGCCTTCACTTTCAGTGCGATACCGATTAATTTTATACAGTTTAGCATATCTGCAAATGCCGGTTGAGATTACGTTAGTAGCTAACGAAGTAAAGAAGTTAAGTTATTCTTTATATAAGATAGACATGAGATCTTTTAAATGTGAGTAGAACATCAATAAGCCTGTTGGTGTTACTCCTTAACAGAACGGTACTCATTCGTCGCTCCGTGGCTGCGTCATTCCTACGTTAGGATCCATTAGTACACAAATATTAAATAAGCCGCGAACGGCGCATCACTAATTTACAATTAACTATGTATTACAATAAACATGAAACATTTAAATGTAGTTAAAGCATTTTTCTGTCGGGGTTCGGTTGCGCTACCGTATTCGTATCACTCGAAGTTTGACGTAGTACCGTCAACCCGCACAGCCGAAGCCCATCTAGCCGTCTTGAAGGCTTTTGATTTATAATACATGGTAACGATATACTTAGCGACTAATCACAACAATTATCAACTATTTTGGGAGATAACTGAATACACAGATCAATTAGATTTTATGATAGTCATACGCTAAGATATTTTATTGTTACTAAGCATATGCATTAATACTGTTAAATTACACAAAATTGTAACACAATTATCCGAGACATATAGCAGAAAATTTCCATTACATGGCAGTCAACTGCTTAAATTATAATAAAAAAACACATTCAAATAATTCTAATTATTACCACTAAAATTAATATAATAATACTGATTACAAGTAAATATATCGTTTTAAGTATGTATCTACAGAGTATGAGCAAAGTGTAGGGTACTAAAACTATTCCTTTGAAGGGCGAGAGTACTTGAGAAGACTAAAATATTTTTTTCGCTTCGATTCTTTTGAGGTAGTCGGGCTCGGACTGTACCTCGTAATGTTAATAAAAAAGTTTGTGGGATTAAGAAAGGAATACGCCGTTTTTTTTTCGCATATTTCTAATGCTGCGCTCAATATCTCAGAAAACGAGTCGAATCGAAGCGAAAAGCAGATAATAACTTCCAACCGGCTAGCCACCGCCTTTGTAATTATTTAATATACTCCATTATTACATTCCTAATTTATAAATGGATATTTCCTTGTCACGCTTATAATTCTACTAAACATCAAGTTGTAAACATCCATACAGTTTATTGTCAGATTACATTTTTTAAACATTTTTTATTGTCACGATTAACTTATTTGGAATTGACGGCAATAAGATAATTGCTCGAATCGTATATATAATGTATTATTATTGTCACAATCGGAAGTACCGTATAACATTAAATATGTCCGTTCGATCTAGGGACTCGAACATTCCAAGAAGAAATCCCTCCTAAATCCTTAAACCTATCGAAAAATACAATGCGATTATTCAAAAGGGGTATATTAAAATTCAGAGATCGCATATCTACATCGAAAAAACCTCGGTTTATAAATATAAAAATATTGAAAGGTAATGCAGAGAAAGCCCGCATCTTAAGTGACGAGTGTCGTCTAAGCGAAAGCGTTAAAGATATGCTTTCGATATGACATTTTTAATACTGATATTTGGAATTAAAGCCCATAAAGTGTTTTGTACATTAAGGGAGATAATCCCTGCAGTAGAATGTTCTAGAACGTGGGTTCGTCCTGTGGGTCCGAGTGCCCGGAGAGGGTTCAATAGTAGGGGACGAATTCAGGGGCTGCGTACTCGAAGTATGGATGGTAGATAGCGCGGCGAGTAGGGGGCAGCATTACATCAGAGTAGCGCGAGAACTGCGAGATCTGACGACTTCCAGCTGGTGGTTTCCTGGAGCAAAAGTAATACAAATAAATCCTACATTTTTAATGCAAAGATTAGAGAAAAAAGTTGGCCTTTAAAGATATTTCTGGTATTCGTAAAGCTTTTCCATTATTCAAACGGCCTTTTTTCCTTTGATATATAAAAACCTGCCTCGAAAGAGCGAAAAATAAAAATTCTCTTTGCTTTGTTTAACAGAAACATACCTACTCAAAAAGTTTAAATGTCAGGCCGTAAGAGCTCATTACGTCGTACTTTATTTCTAAAATTATTAAGGTACGCATTGTATATTATTTACTGTTTCAATAATTTGAAAGTTAAAGAAAAACAGTAAATAATGACAAGTAGTTTGAACTGTAACTTCAGTGTAATTAACCATACATGAAATCGCACTAAGATGTGCCATTGTTACTAAACATATCTCCAGGAACTACTTGAAATTTAACTTGACAGGGACAATATAAGAGGAAGTATGTAAGTGTTAATAGGGTCAATAGTCTTTGTTTAGTGTAATACATTACGTACTTATCACAGTGTCTTTTTCAACCTTGACGTTGGCGGAATCATCGAATAACGATGGAGCCATAAAATTAAATTTGAATTGAATTGAAGTGTTAATAGTAAGAAACTCACTTGCTGTGCCTGGATGTGGGCTCATCAGCAGGGTACTCCATTTGCAGTGGCTGCAGTCCTCGGGGCTCCTGTTCACCATATGTGCCGTATACGTAATCGTCACCACTGCAAAAAAATAAAAATGTTTTTTAACTTTCAAAGAAATGACTAACAGTGAACACTACACTGCATCAATTACTGGCTGAAAGTCTGGCTGATATTCAACATCAAAACCATTAAATGTGGTAATTTAATAAGATTGTTCTAATATTGCGTAAGTAAACACGTTACGACTTTATTAATGCAAAATTCATTTAATGCCGTAGCTTATACACTTTCTATCAATATTGTTCACTAGAGCATCGATTCTATTTATCTACATTACAACAACGTTAAATAATATCATTCAAAAGCATCTAATTCCTCAATCGTATCCAATAAAACACTTATTTCAACCCCAACAAACATTCAAATTATAAAAAGGGAAACAAAGACGCTTCAGAGAAAGCAATCCCGCCGAAATAATGACATATCGTTCAAATAGCGATGCCTTGACAGATTTAATAATCAACGGAACATGAAGACGACTGAAAATCCCAGACGCAACATTTAAAGACTCGAGATTACATTTCCCTTTGCGAGCACTTTTAATTTTGGCAAAAAACGTCGCAATAATGCCTCGGTAGGTACTCGGATTAACATGAACACGCCCGAACGTTTTAAAAGATATTTTATTTTTGCTCAACAGTTTCTGAGTTACGTTTTGTTATGTAAAAATGTTAGGCTTCGCAAATTTGCCGAAACACGTTTTGTGTGTGGGGTAATTTTCAAGTAGTTTGGCAACACTGAATGTCGCAATCCGCCTGATTGGAATTAAGTTTGAAAATTATTGTTTGTTTTTCTTGTGTAGTTACAATTTTGCGAAGAAGTTTTAAACTTCGAATATTGATTGATTTTACGGTTGTTCATTTTTAGGGTTCCGTACCCAAAGGGTAAAACGGGACTGTATTACTAAGGCTCCGCTGTCGGTCTGTCCATCCGTCTGTCCGTCTGTCACCAGGCTGTATCTCATGAACCGTGATAGTTAGACAGTTGAAATTTTCACAGATGATGTATTTCTGTTGCCGCTATAACAACAAATACTAAAAAACGGAATAAAATAAATATTTAAGGGGGCTCCCGTACAACAAACGTGATTTTTTTGCTCGTTTTTGCTCGACATTGATAACGGCAACAGGTAGACGCTTGAAATATTCACAGAATATTTAGTTACACTTTAAAAATAAATAATTAAATTAAATAAAACTATTTAAGGGGGGCTCCCATACAACAGACATGATTTTTTGCAGTTTTTATAGATAACTAGCTTTCGCCCGCAGCTTCGCTTGCGTGAAATTTTGAACCCGTTAAGTGACGATTTTCCATACAAACTTTCATCCCCTATTTAACTCCCTTAGGGGTTGAATTTCGAAAAATCCCTTCTTAGTGGATGCCTACGTTACAAAAGGAATCTACTGTCAAAATTTCAACTTTCTAACCCGAGCGGTTTAGGCTGTGCGTTGATAAATCAGTCAGTCAGTCAGTCAGCTTCTCCTTTTATATGTACAGATGGTACGGAACCCTTCTTGCGCGAGTCCGACTCGCACTTGGCCGGTTTTTTTATATTTCGCAAGCTGAGCTTTAACATTTACTAACATTATAATACCAAAGTTTTTTTTTTCAGATTGCGAAACGTCGCATTGTTACATCAACTATCGTGACGATTAAAATATCAACCTTCTTCTACAACGTGTATTATACAAGGTTAGTTTTAGTATATGCGAAACCTGAAACTAGTTTGTTCAGAATCACTAGGAGAATCGATTGACATATTTTTTACACCACATTTTTTTTTTTTTTCATAAATTTCAATTTTGTTTCAGTAGGTTTCTACCCATAACAATTGACGGGAATAGACACCTTGAGGCTTGAAATGGTCTGCTCGGTCAGTTTCCGTGTATTAGACAACTCCTGCATAGCACATCTCAGGCATTTCACACTTTTTTAGCGAACTTAACGCGACATAAACTAAGGTGTAACTTGGAGATTTACTAAAAAAAACACATATTCAGGCAGTTCTGATGAAAATCTTGTTGAGGTGTCTCGGTTTTCGTATAAAGTAAAAATAACGTTGTATAAGAATTTGGGTCTATTAGGCTGAGCATCCACCAGAGCTGTGCTAAGCTGCGTAGCGAGGAATGTGTTTTGTAAGCACCAATAGAATCACTTCATTTACCTAGCTTTGTTGTGCGCAACTCTGGTATATGGGCTTAACGGAGCGAGGTTTTGTTCATACAAAACAAGCGAGAAATGCGAGCGTGGGATGTGTTGCGAGTAGGGTTACCATTTAGAAATTTGAAAAGTCCTGACAAAAAGCCTGACATTTCAATATAAGTCCGGACATTTTATTCACAAAATGTAAACATACGAAGATTTATTGTTTGATCTCGTTAAGTTGATTGTTAAAGAAGATTTATATTTTGTTTTTAGATGAATGAGAAGTTAATAAAGATTAAGTTTGATAATTATTACACATGTAAGTTTTATTACTCGTATTCCATATAAGTCAAAAAATCCAGAAAAATTAAAGAGCCGGACAAAGTCCGGACAATAGTCTAGAAGTCCGGACATGTCCGGACAAATCCGGACGGATGGTAACCCTAGTTGCGAGGCATGTGTTGCGAGGAATGTGTTACGAGGAATGTGTTGCTAGGAATGTGTGCGAGGATTTGAAAATATACAACTAGGTACCAGTCAGTCTAGATAGTGTTTGGAAGAGGTAGATGATCATTTGCACACATTACACATTCCTCGCACAGCTCTGGTGGAAAGTGTCACACGTTTCTCATCCTCGCTACACATTTTCGCACCGCTCATTTTCTTCGCACAGCTCTGGTGGATGTCCAGCCGTAGGCGACACCTGTGTGAGGGGCTCGCGCAGATCATACGATTTGCAAGGTTAAGCTGCGCTTGCCGCGGTCAGTCCGTGGATGGGTGACCGTTTGTCCATCGAGACTCCTCCGTGCCTCGGAGGGCACGTTAAGCCATCGGTCCCGGGTGTTAAATACGAATAACTATGACAGTCGTTACGGGACCACGGCTAACACTTTCAGATGATATTTTCTTGTTTCGTTCATTTTTCAGTAGGCGGGTTTTAGTTTTTGAACTTACTTTTTATTCTTATTCACAATGTCACTAACTTTTTGTAATTATTTTATGAAAAAGAGTGACCATGAAATTTATTGCCCGTTCTTTTCCATAGGAACCTACACCTTGGAACGCGGCTTTAACTTCTTTTTCTTTCTACAATACAATATTGCCTGTAAATCTATATATATAAAAGAAAGTCGTGTTAGTTACTTCACTTATAACTCAAGAACGGCTGAACCGATTTAGATGAAAATTGGCAGGGAGGTAGTTTAGAGCCAGGAGAAGGACATAGGATACTTTTTATCCCGTTCGACATCATGTAGGTAGGTAGTAGGTAGGTAGTAGGTAGGTAGTAGGTAGGTAGTAGGTAGGTAGTAGGTAGGTAGTAGGTAGGTAGTAGGTAGGTAGTAGGTAGGTAGTAGGTAGGTAGTAGGTAGGTAGTAGGTAGGTAGTAGGTAGGTAGTAGGTAGGTAGTAGGTAGGTAGTAGGTAGGTAGTAGGTAGGTAGTAGGTAGGTAGTAGGTAGGTAGTAGGTAGGTAGTAGGTAGGTAGTAGGTAGGTAGTAGGTAGGTAGTAGGTAGGTAGTAGGTAGGTAGTAGGTAGGTAGTAGGTAGGTAGTAGGTAGGTAGTAGGTAGGTAGTAGGTAGGTAGTATGTAGGTAGTAGGTAGGTAGTAGGTAGGTAGTAGGTAGGTAGTAGGTAGGTAGTAGGTAGGTAGTAGGTAGGTAGTAGGTAGGTAGTAGGTAGGTAGTAGGTAGGTAGTAGGTAGGTAGTAGGTAGGTAGTAGGTAGGTAGTAGGTAGGTAGTAGGTAGGTAGTAGGTAGGTAGTAGGTAGGTAGTAGGTAGGTAGTAGGTAGGTAGTAGGTAGGTAGTAGGTAGGTAGTAGGTAGGTAGTAGGTAGGTAGTAGGTAGGTAGTAGGTAGGTAGTAGGTAGGTAGTAGGTAGGTAGTAGGTAGGTAGTAGGTAGGTAGTAGGTAGGTAGTAGGTAGGTAGTAGGTAGGTAGTAGGTAGGTAGTAGGTAGGTAGTAGGTAGGTAGTAGGTAGGTAGTAGGTAGGTAGTAGGTAGGTAGTAGGTAGGTAGTAGGTAGGTAGTAAGTAGGAAAAAGTGCATTGCAACGCATGCGGGTACAGCTAGTCTATATATATAAAAGAAAGTCGTGTTAGTTACTTCACTTATAACTCAAGAACGGCTGAACCGATTTAGCTGAAAATTGGCAGGGAGGTAGTTTAGAGCCAGGAGAAGGACATAGGATACTTTTTATCCCGTTCGACATCATTCCCGTGTGACTTGACATGTAACGTCAGTCACTATAAAACGTGGTATAACAAAAAAGAATCAGACTTGGAATAACAAAATTGACGTATAATGACAGGTAGTAGGTAGGTAGTAGGTAGGTAGTAGGTAGGTAGTAGGTAGGTAGTAGGTAGGTAGTAGGTAGGTAGTAGGTAGGTAGGTAGTAGGTAGGTAGTAGGTAGTAGGTAGGTAGTAGGTAGGTAGTAGGTAGGTAGTAGGTAGGTAGTAGGTAGGTAGTAGGTAGGTAGTAGGTAGGTAGTAGGTAGGTAGTAGGTAGGTAGTAGGTAGGTAGTAGATAGGTAGTAGGTAGGTAGTAGGTAGGTAGTAGGTAGGTAGTAGGTAGGTAGTAGGTAGGTAGTAGGTAGGTAGTAGGTAGGTAGTAGGTAGATAGTAGGTAGGTAGTAGGTAGGTAGGTAGTAGGTAGGTAGTAGGTAGGTAGTAGGTAGGTAGTAGGTAGGTAGTAGGTAGGTAGTAGGTAGGTAGTAGGTAGGTAGTAGGTAGGTAGTAGGTAGGTAGTAGGTAGGTAGTAGGTAGGTAGTAGGTAGGTAGTAGGTAGGTAGTAGGTAGGTAGTAGGTAGGTAGTAGGTAGGTAGTAGGTAGGTAGTAGGTAGGTAGTAGGTAGGTAGTAGGTAGGTAGTAGGTAGGTAGTAGGTAGGTAGTAGGTAGGTAGTAGGTAGGTAGTAGGTAGGTAGTAGGTAGGTAGTAGGTAGGTAGTAGGTAGGTAGTAGGTAGGCAGTAGGTAGGAAAAAGAGCATTGCAACGCATGCTGGGTACAGCTAGTAGTTTATATTATCATTGCTGTAAATGGTCTAATTGAAATAAATGCATTGAATTTGAGTTCTCGATGGTGTGTGTAGTTCGCACGCACGCACGACGCTTGCATGGCGAGTAGAGCATTCGATCCCGGCCCTTTTTTCTAATCCCGGGATTTCGGGTTTATCTATAGTTAATCCCGGGATCCCGAGATAGTCCCGGGATTTTATTGGTAATTAAAATGTGGTAACAAAAAGTCAGTAAACCATGTCAAAATCAGTTTTTTATTTATCCTTTGGCAGTATTTAAGTTTTAAATCTTCAAAAAGCCGTATAAACAAAATTATACTTCAAACTTCTTCTGAAATAAACAAACTAGGCACTTCTGTAAGTGATCTATAAAACTAACAATTAAACTTTAAAAAAATTAATTTAGTTAGACTTATTTAGGATAACCCATAACAAAAACTATAAGCTACAGAGATCAATGTTTAAACTCGTATTTTTAAATTAAATTGACCAAACACTTTATGAAATACTTGTTTAAACTGCGAAAATAAAATCTAAGAAAGAGCAATGTATCCAACGTTTAATCTCCAAGCATGCTTCTCAATATGTTGCACATTATATGCAGAGGCTGAAAAAGCGCGTTCTGGCTCGATGGAAGTTGGAGTAATCGTCATGAAATTTTATGTCAAGTCCAAATTATAGCCTCGAGTAGAATTAGCCTCAAATGTAAATTTTTATTGACTTTTTTTTATTAATCCCGAAAATCCCGGGATTTGTGAAATTTTATCCCAAAAATTTCGTGACTAAAATACGGCCGGGATCCCGGGATCCCGAATCCAGGGATTGAATCCTCTAGTGGCGAGACACAGCTCATGCCTTCTGATTAACCAGATGCTGCACATCATTATTAAAGATATCTTGGAAGATCTATTTACCCGCGTCCAGAGGTCAGGTCCTTGAGCTCCTGTTTCTGTTCGGCTTCGTATTTCCTCTGCAGCTCGCGGACGTGCTCCTGACGGATCAACTTCTTCAGCGCCTCGAACCTGACAAGAAATTATTTCATTATTAGTGAATTGAAAAACACAGGTAAGGGAAAATGATTAGTCAAAGAGCAAAGTCTTATTAAAATATAATGATTATCAATTATGTTTCGAAAACACTCTAAAAGGAAGGCTAGAAAGCATTCTAATAGAGAATGTGTTATGTATTTTTTTTCTCTTAATCAATAAAACACAGTAATATAAACCCAAGAAAAGTATTGAAAGTCAAAAGTTACTATTGTTTGTTGCTCAAAAAAATGATTAAACTTCAACAATTTTCTTCTACAGTTCAAACATCCGTTATTGTCGCGGCCAAAATGTGACGTCATAATCCACGATACTGCTTTGTTTACGTCTCTTTTTAAGCCACAAATAAATTAATAAATTAAATTATTTCTTGTGCTTTATTCAAGCAGAAATCGCACTTAGTTACTAAGTTACCTCAGTGAGAAATCAAACAGCTAAGAAAAGATTATTTAAAGATTTATTCACATGGATTTTGACGAAAAATGCATTTTTTTCTTGATTCATGTACAATGTATATTTAAATAATGACAGAGTTTTGAATTACATGCATATTCCCTATTTTGCAACACACTCGTCATCATAGCGATGACGAATGAGTGCTGTCACGGGAAGAGATTGGCTTTGATTTTGACAGGTCAACAATATTCATTGCGTGGTACATAGTTGTGGAGAAGTCGGATTGTTAATACATACGTTGATATGGAAATTGTTGACCTGTCAAAAACAAAGCTAGCGATTAGAATGCTAGCCATCACTTTCCGTGCCAGCTAGAACACGTGGATGATCTTTTTTAGGTCATAGCTATTGATGCACCAATAAGATTCGGTTTCTGTTGTAAAAATTTGATGTTATTGGTGGAAAAATATAACAAATGGTGACGTAGATGCAGATATGGCGGGAAGATAATACCATAGGCGGAGTTACAGTATTATAT
This sequence comes from Amphipyra tragopoginis, assembly GCA_905220435.1. Classification (NCBI taxonomy): domain Eukaryota; kingdom Metazoa; phylum Arthropoda; class Insecta; order Lepidoptera; family Noctuidae; genus Amphipyra; species Amphipyra tragopoginis. The sequence continues at coordinate 7,207,737 of HG992017.1, forward strand.
CACGGGCTAGAGTGCGCTTCACGAAAAAATACCCTTTGGCGCTATGTAAGCACTGAGTTTTAATACCAAAAGCGCCTTGAAACAACAAAAAATCAGTGGTTCCAACATAGCACCAAAGGCAATTCTTTCGTGAAACGCATTCTAGATTGTGATGAGTCAGATAGTTGAATCACAAAGGACTTGCCAGTCATTTGTAGTGCAATCTTTCTGACTTCCAGTGTAGTCAAAGATAGGCTATCTTTTGTGTGACCCAGTCTGACACATTGCCAAGATCCGTTTTACAATCCTAATGATGTCTCTGGCTGTTTGCAAGGTTTGCTTTTTTGCGACTTCGTACTTATACCCTTTTTCATCGGAAGGTGACTCCTGACGTTTCTTTACAAAACTTTACCATACAAAGAATCCTAACTGATAAATGTGAAAGTAAGTTTGTTTGTTTGTTACCTTTTCACGCCTAAACCACTGAACCGATCATCCTGAAATTTTGCTTACACGTTGTCAGGTGTACAGAAACGGGCATAGGGTACCTTTCATCCCGAAAAAGTACTGTTCCCGAGGAAAACAACAATAATGTTCATAGATGGCGCCCCGTGTCTATGCAATCACGATTGAATTATATTATTATAGAAACTTTAGTAGTGTGTTAAGAGTTTTTTTGAGCTTAATTAGCGCGAGCGAAGCCGCGCGCTAGTATAAAAAAAAACATGGATAATATAGCAATTTTACGGTTTTTGATGATGTCGTTTACGTTTTTCGATAGCTGTCTCCGCTATGTGATAGCATTTACGAAATGACCGCTACGACAGGACTCGTCTTTCGTTGCACTAGTATAACAAGCTCCATTAGTTCAAACTTTAAATACCTATAATGTTATAGTTGTAAGTAGTTTGTATACAAGTTGTAATTATTATTAAATTGTTTGCATCAACTCAAAAAAAAGTGGGTTCTTGTCTGTGGTAATGGTAACTGTGGTATTTATCAGCAAAAGCCTGAAATCTAGAATCTAAAGTCGGTTTTTTACATAGAAGTAATAAGTACTACGTACAACTGGAATGAGTACTTGTCGATTTCTGCGAATCACGTGAGATAGGTATAAGTGTACGCCTTGTCACTTTCTAACACAAGGGTAACCATATGGCAGACTTATGGTGTAATAAGTCCTGCCTAGTATTACTAAATATTGTATGTCCTTTAAAGCATTACAATATCTTTATACCGCAAGTTAACTAAACCAATCGGAAAAAGATATAACCATAATTAGCAATGTCTTCTAACATTTACACGATTATTGTACATACTAGGAATGTTACGGAGCTTCGACTCCGACTCCGATAAGTCGGAACTTCCGATTGATATTACATCTCCGGTTCCGACTTCGGCTCCGATACTTTTAAATCGTAGGTTTGAATAGGAGGTCGAAGCATTTTTTTTATCGCCTGCGCCTTTACTAAGAATGTAGGTATATTATTTTTAATTGAAATTAAAGAGGCTGACTGAAATTATGTAAATACTATTTTATTTTATTAGGCCTGTCCTTAACACATCTCTCTTCTGCTAACACCTCCGAATCCGCCTCGGACTCCGATTCCGGTTCCGAATCCGACAAACCAAATTTAAAAACTCCGACTCCGACTTCGGTTCCGATAAAACCACCTCCGTAACATCCCTGGTACATACTACTCCTTTTTTGTTTAGGTACATTTTGTAATTATATTCAGATGTTAGGCTGGGACTATAGGTCGCCGCGCCGCCGCTCCTATTTGGGTCAGGGGGCTTACTATGACCTCTTAAAGCAGGGCAGAAGTTGCCTGGAAGTTGAACTGCCCTGCGTTTTTGTACTATGACATCGTTAAAGCAGGCCTGTAGCAGGCCTGCTAAGTTGACGTTTACGAAATCCGTTCACCTTTTCTTTTGTATAGTTTTAATACCATGATGTGTTATTTGATAGCAGCAGAGTGTATATTGAGCGGCTGTAATGTCAAAATAAGCGATCTTGAAAAAGTTAATATTTACGAGCTTATTCAACATTGTTTTTGTTTTGTTTTTTAGAGGTAAACTGTTGTGAGGACCCACTTAAAATTTGGTCGATAAGACTTTCTAAACTCGATACTTTGTATAAAAATTACAAGTGTTTATTAGATCACACTTTTTACTGTTTTTGTAAATGTGTGACGAGTACGAGATATTTGAATATTTAGAGAGTAAATATCGTATGGAGAAAAAGCGACAGCGTCGCATTAGGGAAATAAATAACCCATTCCAAATTGATGAAAGGAAATTTATAAACCAATATAGGTACCTATTGCAATATTATATGCAATTTATTTAAAGTTATTTAAAAATTCCCACAGGTGAAGCAGTTTGGTCATACTAACACGACGGCGACGTCTTGTTTGTGTTTCACTAAAAATAAAAGCATCACATTTTATATACATTTTAATAAAAAAAACTGAGACTATGTGCCTAGATTTAATTCGATATTTTGATAAAGGTAAGTAAACGAACGTACGACATTGTTGAAACAGGATTCACAATAAAGTATGAAATCACAACGAAATGCTAGTTTACAATTTCATTGACAACTTCGATCGACTGACTGTGATACAGATATCTGAATGATGACAGAATATCACGCTGCGGAAACAAATTTACCTAAAAAACACTTAAAACTGCATTAACTAAAGTATTTAATAACTACATCGATGTAGTGGGGAACAAAACAACTCGAGATGTTTTTTAAATTTACGCGCTAAAAAAAGTTGACAAAACTAATCCACGTTGGTACGTTCATAACCACGTTGTTTCTTTTATTTAGAGTCACAAAGGTCTTTTGAACGTGAAACTTTTGCTTTTTAGAGCTATTAAATAATGTATCAATGCCTTGATTTAAATTTGAAAATGAGTATCATTGCGGTCTTAGAGTTACAATAATAAAAATCTTTGAAAAATAATCCCATATTAGACATTTAGATTTTGTATGTACTGCTACTAGAAGTATCATGGTCACCTTATCGGTAAGAAAATTCAAGTAATGAAAAACCCTTTCTGTGAAAAGATATTCCACAGTCCGGGTAATATTCGCTTTTGCAAGCAATTTACAACGCAAATTCCAAATTAATTGTGTAATAAATCCAATTATTAATTTTTTTTAATTCAAATTATCGGTTTACGTCAATGCAAATGGGGTTATCAGCATTTGTATTTTTTTTACTACCATTGAGAAGAAGCTAAATAGAAAAGCCCAAACCGAGTTCTCTTATCTTCATTACCTACGAGTCAGATAGAGAGAATACCTAGATTTTTTTTGTTAAATTAGTAATAAAATATTTACTATAGGTACCAATCAAATCGTTCAATTTATAATATTTAGGGCTGATTTTTCAATCGTCAGATAACTTTTATGTAAGGAATGAGTTTGACGTTTTGAAAGCTTTTCTATGGACAATGTGTCGAAATGCCAATTTTTTTTTTTTGATGCAAAAGAGTAACCATGTAGTTTACTGCCCGTTTTAATCCATAGGAATCTACACTTTGGAACGCGGCAGTAACTTCTTTTTTTTCCTATTATAAATACCTAATAAATCAAAAGTGTCTTTATATGGTCTAATTGAAATAAATGCGTTGACTTAATCAATCAATCAAGCTGTCAAAAAACTATAGATAAAAGCACATTATATGAAAATCGCCTCCTGGCCTTACGTTGACGAAAAAAAGTCCTCTTACAACGAATCGTTGACGAACAAAAGTTCCGATAGTTGTATCGCGTCTCTTGGGATAAATTAAGATGAAAAAAGTTGGTTTATGAATTTGTACATTTAGTTCAAAAATTCTACTAATTTAGGAATATGCATTTTCTATTTACGTGACAACACACAGTGTGTATTAGACAGGGACACAAGGTACAATTATTGCTATCTCAAGTGTACCGTAATGTTTGCCAAGCCATATTATGTCTTATATCTTGCAAATAAAGTCTATTTTAGATAATAGAAATTGCCAAGATCTCGGTCCAGTTCTATATAAAGTCCTTGGTTTTTTATCTTAGAGACTAAATTGACAGGCACAAATGACAAACTTGTAAACTTTTAGGAACATTATTTTCAAATTTGACATTTTGTGCTTGTCAATTCAGTCACCGGGATTAAAAAACGAACTTTAGGTATACTTAGGTAGTAGTTGAAAGATACGATAATCTAAAAATCAACTTGGAATGTGTCACCGTGACACAAATTTAATTTTCTTTTGTGTAAATGAAATAGAACTACGTCGTTTCTTGTGTTTTTTTTTTTTTTTTTTCTATTTGACTGCTGTAGGTCGTCCTAGGGGACGGTTTCTACGTAACCGGGCAGTTATTGGCGTGACCTGAAGGGTCTCCAGCCAATGGGGGGGGGGGGGGGTAAAATACTTAACCTAAGCTAACTACTTGTACTACACTAACATCATGACTACCTGCAACAACAGCACTAAGGGCGACCCCTAGTGGGACTCGGACCTCGGCTTAGGGCGTTGCTGGCGTGGACATAGGGGGGGGGGAGACAGCTTGATGAGGGCTGAATTATCGGTGTGACTGCGGAGTCTGAAGAGACGACCGGCTCTACGACGGGAGAGCTCGGTGGATCGTGACCGGCGGCGGTGGGACGTCGCGACGGGCCTCGTCGGCGAGGACGATATGCCGGACGGCGGCGGACGTTGTGTATTGTGCTGGTCGATTTACTCGCCTCCTGGAAGAGGGTTATTTCGTCATCGGGTTCTAAAAGTGTGTGCCTGGGGCGGCGAACTTTACTTATGAGAGAGGGACTGTAGTCGGCCGCTGCGGCCACTAGGGGGTTCGGATGGAGAGGGGCAGTGTCGAAGTAACGCTTGGAAATGCGTTTGAGGTATTGCCTGATGGTTGGCATTTTTAGATCGAGGTGGAGTTGGACGTTACGCATGAACCACGGGGCAGCCGCGGCTCTGCGCAACACTCGATTCTGGAGGGTTTGAAAGGATTTGAAACGACAAGGCTTAACGTGTGCGAACACGACGCTAGCGTAAGTCAAGATGGGGCGGATGCACGTCACGTAGATTCTCAGCTTATTTCTAAGTGACAATTTACTGCGTGCTCTAAGGATGGGGTGGAGGCGACCGACAGCGAAAGCGGCGCGAGCGCGCACCGCTTTGATGTGGTCTCGGAAACTCAGATGGTGGTCGAGGATAATCCCCAGGTATTTGGCTTTCATCTCCCAAGGGATCTGTTTGCCGAACATGAGGACGGGACGGATGTGGGTGTGGGAATCACCGTGTCTCTCGAAAAGAACGGCTGCGCTCTTTTCGCGATTCACCTCTATTCTCCATTTCCGGAACCAGACCCCAAGGGCGTCGGCTGCGGTTTGAAGGGTTCGAGAGATGCTATCGAGACTCCTACCGGAATAGTAGATAGCCGTGTCGTCGGCGAAGAGAGCCAACTTGGCCAAGCCACGTTTGGGAATGTCGCTGGTGTACAGCGTGAACAGAAGGGGCGATAGCACGGAGCCCTGAGGGACTCCGGCGCGGATGGGGTGAGGGGACGAGAGGGTGCCTTCTAGGCGATAGCGGAAGGAGCGATCCGACAGAAAGTCTCGAATGATGAGCACGAGACGGTCCGGCACGTTGAATTGGTACAGTTTGTATAATAAACCGTTGTGCCAGACCTTGTCGAAGGCTTTCGCTACGTCGAAGAAGAGCATGCCCGTTTTGTACGAGCGCATAAAACGGGAGCTAATGTGTTCGACTATGCGGTGCAATTGTCGAATGCAACAGTGCTGGGTTCGAAAACCGAACTGTTCGTCGGGGATGAGTTTACGGGAGTCAGCGAAATCCTTTAAACGGATATAAATGAGACGCTCATAGATTTTCCCAAATACATTGAGAAGACTGATGGGGCGGTAACTAGTGGGCTCACTCTTGGGTTTGCCGGGTTTGGGGATACCGATAACGGTGGCTTGTTTCCAAGCTTGCGGAAAGATGTTATTACTCAGAGCGCCATTGAAGATGGCGGTCATGAGGACTATGAGCGGGGCGGAAAAGTGTTTGATCACCTTATTGGTGATACCGTCTGAGCCGGGGGCTTTCCTAGGTTTGAGTTTCCTCACTATCGTGTGGACCTCGTCTACGGTGATGGGGGGTAAGGGGTCATCGGGGTCTTCATCGGGTGGGAGGGTGGCCCTACGTTCGACCTCGCGATCCACCTTGGAAAGATGGACCGGGTCTGCGGGTTGGGTGCTGGGAGTACATTGGGCTTCTAGACTGTCGGCTAGACATTCGGACTTTTCGTCGTCTTCAAAGGCCGGCCTTTGGTTCGGACGATTGAGAGGGGGAGTTGAAGCTACACAATCGGATTTCAGATTACGTTGCAATTGCCAGAAGGCCAGATGGGATGGCTCTAAGTCGCTCAACATCTTGTCCCAGCGGGCTTCCCGAACCTCCCGTACACGTTTCTTTACAGCACGCTGTAGAGAACGCATATGGACGCGGTTAGCTTCGCAGGGAAAAGAGTCATAGGCACGGATGGACGCGTTCTTCTCCGTCAGCAGTTCGCGCACATCGTCCGGCAGCTTCCAGCGGTGTTCGTCCACCGCTGGAACCTGCCGTGAACACTCGTTCACAACGGACTGTACGTGACTGGTGAGGGAGTCGATCGCGCCCAACGTGTCGGCGATCGTAATGATATCGTCGGGGATGGAATCTAAGTGAACGGACGAGGAAGACTTGAGGCGCTCCTCTAGTTTTCCCCAGTCCGTGACAGTTTTGGTCGGGGCGGGTTGACCGGGATCCGGGGGACCACCCCGGGGACCTAGGTGAAGGACTACGGGGCGGTGATCGGAGTCTAGCTCTTCATGCGTCTCTATAGAGCGTAGACCGAGGTTTACGTTCTTTAGAAGCGCTATGTCGAGGACATCGGGCTGATGGTCAGGGTTATGGGGGTAGTGAGTGGGACACATCGGGGCGATAACGTCGAATTCGAGCTCCGGGCTCAACTCTTCGAGGTTACGACCCGCGTGATTGTTGGAGTTGCAACACCACGAGAGATGTTTGGCGTTGAGGTCGCCCGCTATGATAACGGAACCTCCACCGAGGTCAAAGAGGGCTTTAAGATCGCTCCGGAGTTGGATCTTATTACTGGAGGGAGGATTATACACCGAGACGATTGTGATCGGCTGGTGTCCTGTCATGCCTAGTCTGCATATGGAAGTTTCCAGGAATTGGAGACCAGGAGGAGGATCTAAGGGAGTGCAGTACAGGGAACGTTTGTAGTAGATGAGAGTACCACCGCCCCTACTACGGGTCCTGTCGTTGCGAACTAATTTATAGTTAGCAATTCCAGGGTTCCTGTTGTGGGGCTTGAGAAACGTTTCCTGCACTAAGAAGATGTCAATTTGATGATCACGCAAAAAGATTGCGATCTCATCTCGTTGACCGTTAACGCTGTTAGCGTTGAAGAAGCCTAATTTAAGGGATCGGGGCTTAATTCTACAGCTTTCTGTATCCATTGGAATTTATTGGATGAGGAAAATGACTATGTCATCTAGTTCGCAGAGGACATTGATGCGAGCGATTGGATCGCCTTGAGAGGCGTTCCAAGCGGAGACTATGTTTTTCGCCCACTGCGTATTGCAGGAGGAGAGGGTTTGGATAAGGTGTTTTATTTAGTTGTTTTATCTATATATACATATATATTATGATGTTATTTAATTTTCTTGTAATGGCCGATTCCTATGATTTACAAAATTAAGACTCTTGACATTACCAATAATGTAGCAAGACCTTTGCATAGTACCTACACCCTTCTATACTTAAGTAGCTATCACGGGTAAAATTAACTTACGAATCCATTTATTAGCGAGTTTGGCATTATTAGACAATGTTAACATTGGTAAGCAAAACGATTCGTTTTTGGTCTTATGAACCGTGCATTACTAAAGCTATAATTCACTTGTCAGTTTCGTCACTTGTCAGTTTCGTCACTTGTCAGTTTCATGTGTCAATGTCAAATTCCATTCCAAAACGTCAGATAGTCTATTCTCTCTCTTTGCTATCTACCAATCTAATCTACCATCATCCATGCTATACCTACTGTGTTTTGTAAAACACCTAATAAAATCTTTTTGCATTTACTTTATTTATTTCCTTTTACCTATAATCCATCATTTCTATGGTCATAGAAAAGACCCTGTACGAGTTCTGTCAATCCTTTAAAGTGCCTCTGTTTGTTGAACCAATGTTCCCGCGTAAGCCTTTCTATTCTTATAGTTTACAGACTACCATGAAAGAGAGGTATGAAATAAAAAACCTAGTAAAAAAAAACGCTCCGCGCCCGAACCACACAATAGATTTTAAACTTAAAAATAGAACTAGAATTTTTAATCAGCTTTAATAAAATGTTGCCTAGTAAATTAAAATGTCTATTGTCTACTTTATGAGATAAAAAACGAAAACACCTATTATGTAGGTATTACAAAATTCTTTTAATAGCACAGATTATGAAATATTTTCAACGAGGTCACTTGACAAGTCCCGGTGGACTCGATCTTAGTGAATTTAATTAATAAAGGACAGCGTGACATACCTTATCGGAACGTTAAATTAACTTAAGGCATTTTTGTCATAATTTTCTTAATTTTCGCTTTGATTAATGGCGGTATTTTTAGCCTATTCGAGGTCTAAAAATAGATTTGTAGTCTATGAAGACCCTGGGTTTGCTTAGTTCTTGATTCAATTTTATTTATTGCTATCGGTAGCGGGTAGCAATGGGCAATGTTGACAAAGGAAGGTAGTCGTCGATATGGATCAACGCACCCGATGTTATAAAGGCGGTGGTCATTCGACGAAGCGGGAGCATTCGGTGCTGAACAGCTGAAGAAATCTGACCTTTTATATCTGACTAGCTTGTCCTTATTTTATGATCTTGTAAAAATTGTGTAAAGTATTATATTGTGATCTAGTTCATGTTACTAATACTAACCCAAATATAAGTACTCTCAGTGGTGGAGAGTCTATGTTGGTTTTATTTACTACATTTACCTTGCTCGCAATCCTGACATACTGATATTAGCTGTAACTGTAATGATAGAATCACCCCTGAACGATTATGTTGTTGTGTCTTTTACATTACAAACTTTTTGAAGTATTGAGCTAAAGGCAAAGTACACAAAAACAGTTAACATAATGGTCGAATGTCGACCACAAGCGAATGACGCATCACTTAGTGATTTCGTGTACATCCGCCTTAAAACAAAGTGTCCATTAGTCCGCGGTTTCGGCCTTAGTTACGAGCGTTTCCTACTCCCTATCACCTACGGACACACGATTATTTCGGGGCCCGAACTAAGAATGAATGACAACACGATGTGACAGTTGTCCCTACTACCGATGTGTTTTTGCCCGTCCGAAAAGTTGAACTTGACACTTGTTTTGTTCACTCCTACGTTTCGGGCTACTTTCGGACGGGCGACTAACTTCGTTGACGGACTTAGGGAGTAGGCCCCCTGGGCCATGACAACTGTATTTTTTTTTAAAAAACGCTCCCTTCTTCTTTATGGCTAAAATTAATAAAAAAAAGATTTGTCTGGGCAGTAATAAAAAAATACACGAATTTCAAAAAGTTGTTCTACGATTTTTTTTTGTATTAGGTATAAATTATAACTTTCGTTAGACACAATCATATTTATAACTTAGTTACTGTTTACTCACGTGCATTTTTCGGGATTGCCCGACTGGTTTCGGACTCAAACGGAGCCCTTAATCATGAGCGGTACCCCAAGTGTGAGTTTTTTACGTTACTACTGTAGTTGCGTCACGCCTAAAATGTCAAACGAACATTTTTGGCGTGACGCAACTCAAGCGGCGAGGTCGTTAGTCGAAACAGCGTGGTCAGCTCATGGTAAAGGGCTCCGTTTGGGTCCGAAACTAGTCGTAAAATCCTGAAAAATGCGCATGAGTAAACCGTAACTAATCATAAACCTACGAAAGTTGTTATATTTCCGATACCGACAACGCCACAAAATTGTTAGAATATTTTTTTAACATCCTTTATCATGTAACTTTCATTTCAATGTAGTGTATTATAACCTTCCAACAATATTAGACCCGGTATCCACCAAAGCGGAGAGGAGAGGAGACGAGAAGAGATGTGCTGCGAAGCTGGCAGGTTATTTCCACCAAAGCGGAGAGGAGATGTGAGCTGTGCGTAGCGGAGATGTGAGCTGTGAGAGTTCGAAATCAATCAGTTCGAGTGTGCGCGACGCGGGGAGAAGGCATCGGGGAAGAGGCGCGCGAGCGCGGTCGTCTCCCGGCCGCCCGACTACACACAGCTCCGCTTTGCCGCGCCGCGCCGCTTGCTCGCTCGCGGCACAAAATTCTATAGAAAAATGAGACGTCTCCTCTCCTCTCCGCTTGATCCATTTCCACCGAAGCTAAGCAGAGAGATGTGGAAATAACGAAATCTGATTGGTTATTCAAAACACATCTCCTCTCGTCTTCTCTCCTCTCCGCTTTGGTAGAAACCGGGCCTTACGCAGTTGTTTTATACCTATTTCTTCCAGAGTTATATATATTTGTGTCTCCTTACCTGTCTCGTTGTGGGGGCACCATGAATGTGGGTCCACCTCGAGGTCGGGACGGCCCAGGGTACCGGAGGATCTTGCCCGATGTATGAGGCACGTTCAGCATCCCGAACATCTAGGACAAAAAGCAATCGTCAACACACACTTCGATTTCAGCCTTTAAGTATGAAATGAGTGTCGTCAATATGGCTTCTACTGCTTCTATAGAAAAAAGAGAAGTTTCTCCGTTGTGGGGACGGTCGAGAATATAAAAGTTCTTCACCGCACGCTAGGAATGGACGCGTATTGTAAAATTCAAGATTCAAGACATTTATTTGTAGAAACACGAGTATACATATAATACAAGGCAGGCAGGTTGTCCATAAACAAAAAAGATCCGTCATGTTCGACCTTTAAGGCATAAAAGATAAGAAAAGTCATTCATTATTTAAACAAAGCTAAAAACATTATTAAATTGTCACACAAACTAAAAATTTATGCAATAGATTAAAAATTTGAATTAAATTGTCCTATATTCTAATAATAAATTGTTAAAATTATAAAATGCTCGTAAATATCTGTTAAATTCGTAATTACAATTTGTCATTACAAATTTTAAAATACTGTATTATGCTTCCCCAACTAGATATAATTTTAGCCGCTTTTTTAGTATGTTGTACGAGTAGTATCACCTTCATTCGCCTTCTAACATTTTATACTAAACCTTTTTATTACTGTACCCCAAGTGTGAGTTTTTTAACGTTACTACGTGGTTACTAGGTACCGTAGTTGCGTCACGCCAAAAATGTATGAAAATTTAGGCAGCGTCTCTAGCGGCGAATAGCGTGACTAAAAATTTGTTTGACATTTTTGACGTGACGCAACTACAGTAGTAACGTAAAAAATTCACACTTGGGGTACTGGTCACTATGCTTTTATATATTCGAATTTGGACTGGGCTTTTTACTTTTGACGATGGGAGTGATTTTTGAGATAATTATTTTCTGTACACGTTTGTAATATAATATTTAAAACTACAAGTGGATGTTTATATATGTGGTACATCACATCAATCAACCCCTATAAACTGCTCCATGTTACACCTTGTTTTGCGTTGGATTCGGAGGACTTGTCCTGTGTGAGCTGAGCAACCTGAGCCACATACTATTAAAGAAGTTGCGCCCCCTGGTACCAAAGTGAGACGCCTCCTGCCCTAACTTACGAGATCGGATCCTGGCTATTCTATAATTTCTATACCGTCATGACTAAATGCGCTCCAGCCGGTCTGTTAGCTGCCGCCGGTTTCTATCAAATGGCTGTGTGGGCCATCGGCAACACCGTAACTACAAGAACGAATTCGCTGACTACCCCAAGGGACGTAAAGCTATCCTGCCTCTTATTCTATAAGCATTTTATTATTGTTATGTACATGTAATAGGTATTGAATGTTCTACAACATTCTTTACAACTGGTGTGGCAGACGTGCTCAGGAGATCCTGAGGCCGTCTGTTACATTACAATGTGTGCGCTTAGATCCCTCTATCCCTTTGGAAGTTTATTAAATATTAAAGGTGTCATGCAAAAGCCATGTAACATGCTATGTAAGATTTAACAAAACCCAGCAGACTTGGTAGTAGTATCGGTTCGCCTGGCTAGCTGCCTCCCTCACATTAAAGTCCGGCGCCAAGTAGTTAACTGTGTTCCGTCGTGTGTATGTGAGAGCCAGAGGGGTATAGGAGAAGCTCTTTAAATCTTTGTTACTTGTCCGTCTGTGTTTGCCATCAGGTCCGACTATGGTAAACGTGACCAAGTAAAATAATAATTAAAAAAAAAAAACAGGCGATTTGGTGCTTGTTTAGAGCAATTAATAAAGTGTAAATTAAGCGTCAAATCCACTATCAAGTTTTACTGTGCAAGTTATTGCAGCAAGTACCTACTCACTTAGTTCGTAAAACTTGTAGAAGCCGATTTGCTGCGGGTGGGTTGTGTTGAGTTTGGAAGTCGTTTATAATAAAATGTGTTTAGATTTGCCGCTTAAAAATGCAGGACATCTATTAAAACAAAAAAATGGTTTAGTCCCATCTCTTCCCCTATTACGTTTCTTAGAGATGGTAAATTGTTGTAGTTATAAACGCACAGGGGAAGAGATGGGATGGGGAAGAGATGGGATGGGGAAGAGATGGGACTAAACCTACAAAATACCCTTTGCATTTTGTTTCAGTGGAAATTAAGTATTCATTTTTTTATGTCATAGTTTGGCAAACAAGCCAACGGCAAGCCGGTGGCCCACCTGATGGCAAGTTGGTTACCGCCGCCTATTAAACACCTACCTACAGCACAAAGAGGATTGCTGATGCGTTGCCAACCTTAGAAACAAAGTTGGAAAGTCTCATAATTATGCCTGTAATTTCACCGGCACCCATACTCTTCAAACTGGAACATAGCAATGCTGCTTAGTGGCAGAAATAGGTAAGGAGGTAGTAGGTACTTCTCCGGATGAACTAGGTACAGCTAGTCTTAAATAAAAATGTACAGTTTTCAGGTCTCTATGAGAAGTTTGACAAGAGTTTGTCTCTATGAGCTGAAATTACTTGAACCTATTAAATGGAGTCTAAATACCTAAACTTTTAAGAATGAATGAAGTATTGCTAGACCTTTTTAATTTAGGTGCCGAGCCCCAGATTCAAATTAAATAGGTGGGGTTAGCGACCTATTTTCTGTGAAAGGTGTAGTAATAAATATAATTTAATTAAAACCACAATTTCGAGTTCATTTACAAAACGGTTTCTCCATTATGTTTTAAAGCATTTCTGTAAATAAAGTGCCATCTATCGGCAAATAGTTGGATTTAATTAGATTTTTAATTTGGAACACTTTTAACATTGGTATTTTTTAATCGTACATTGTTCTTTTTGTACATATATTTAATAATTAAAATTGTACAAACAGTTGAAAAAAAAGTCCATGGAAAAAAACTTAAAAGCGGAGTGTGCGAACACAATATAAAAATGTGTTGTTGTACATAATGATGTACAAACATACTTACAGTACTTTCATTCTTTTAAATAAATCATTTAATAAATAGGAACTTAAAAATAAATTAATAATAAACAAAGGTAGGTAGCACTACTCACCAACAGATGGCGCTGTTATAAATAAACCAAAATACCGCGAAAATCCACAGACACAATAAATAAAATAGCTTATCAAAATAAAGCAGTGTCTAAGATGAATGCCTGTATTTAGCGTGGGCAGCCACTGTGCGTAATGACCGGCCATTTTGTAAAGGTCACCGGGACGATTCCCAATGTGGCACTGAATTTATTTCGTAGAAATAGGGTTACTGTGTACAATGGCCGTTCAATGAGGCAATGGAAAGAATGCCCTATGCCTAGTTTACCTTTTTTATTTAATTTATTTTGTATTGGCCTAGGAATTTAGTTTTATATTTTAGTTATGTCAGAAAAGTGAGGTATTCACGCGAACATCGATGATAAATGGTACTGTTTGATCTCGTCCAGGAATAAAGAATCGCGTAGGTACCTAGTATTCTGACAAAATATATTCCATCATCATTCTTTCTATTTCACGATGTAATTAATTTTATTTATTATCAAACAAAGGAATAGAATTGAAATAGGTACTTACCTAGTAATAGCACTTAAAAGTTTTCTTTTGAAAAGAAAAAAGTATCAAGTTCATTAAAGTAGGTATTGAAAAAATTCAACAAAAAGTTCAACTGAAATAAATTGATTTATGTAAATTCTTGTACCTTACAGGTTGTTAGATAAAATGTACCTATTCGTAAGAGATCCATTTCTAATTAAGTACCTAATCTTTTTTTAGACCAATTACGCCAAGAACGCCAGAAAATTGAATTAATTACTATAAATTGACTTTTATACGGCGGGGCGGCCATTTCATTAATCAATTACCTTTCTCATTACGTTGAAGAGAAATAAGATTACTTGAGACAGTTTCATCATCCATTTGATTTATTTTATGTACAAATAGGATTAAGTTAAAATTATAACAAAAAATATCTGAGAAAAATAAAACAAAAACGATTATTGCGACCCTGCCAGGATTCGAACCTGGAATCTTCTGATCCGTAGTCAGACGCGTTATCCGTTGCGCCACAGGGCCAATTGGTAAAGTTGTCGAAAATAGCCTTGAGTTCCAACCGCTTCGTATCTCGATGACGTCACACAAGATGGAGCGAACGTTCGTTGAGTTTTTTTAGATAGGGTACGCCCGAGGTTTCGGTTGAATTATTAGTTTGTTATTTAGATTGAAACGCAACATCAAGTCTGGCCGTTCAATGTATAACTGTGTGTATAGCTAAATGTGTCCACTAGGAGCTGCATTTGTTAGTATTACAACGCAACGTATTTGACTATTATTCAAAATGTATAACAATTTAGTATTACTTATAAGTAGAGAAAGAAAACAGTATGTGAAAAAAAACCGATCATTTATGTAAAAAACATTCATGTAAAAAAGCCACGTTTCGCGACTCTTTTGCCGCGAAAAGTTCTGAGATCTAATGTACAGCCACGTCGGGCATTTCATATTAAAGATATTTTTCGGACTTATCAATCATGCAACATAAG
This sequence comes from Amphipyra tragopoginis, assembly GCA_905220435.1. Lineage (NCBI taxonomy): Eukaryota > Metazoa > Arthropoda > Insecta > Lepidoptera > Noctuidae > Amphipyra > Amphipyra tragopoginis. The sequence continues at coordinate 7,222,909 of HG992017.1, forward strand.
GCATGCATGCAGGCATGGATACCTATTATAGGTATCCTTATGTTGCATGATTATACCACGGTAAACAAATAGTCTCCGGATGTCACCCCTGCGTCGACTGCCCTGAGGACACGGCGCTGCACACGATACAGGCGTGCCCTGCGTGGGCGACGTGAACTAGTGGCGGCAGTCGGTGGTAGGGTTTTCGCGTTCCCGGCCTATTTGAGTTCCCGGGAATCGGGAATTTTTTCTCACAATTCCCGGGAATTCCCGGGTACCCGGAAATTTTCATGTTTTTTGTATAAATATAAGTTTTCTCGTATATTTCAACATTAAACTTGTGTAAGTAATTTAAACATGATAAATTCATAAATTGTCTAACATACCAATCGACTTTTCCTATTAAAATAAAAAATCTTGCACTTATTTAAAAAATCGAACTAGAAACAGTTCAGTCATTTATTGTGCGACGTCGCGAGTTTCTTTAATGAAAAAAGTCTTCTCTTCATATAATATGGCAAAATATTACGGAATAACAATAGGGTGAATGACTATAAAGGCTGTTACCAAATTCGTGTAATACCTTAAAACCACATGATCACTGGTGTAGAATGACCGAGCACGGGATTTAGCTTGATTAAAAATAAAAATAAAGTTTTTTTTTCTTGCGTTAGCGATATGTGATCGAAACATAACCAACTAGTAGGGTACAAATAAAAAAAATAAAAATTGCTAAATAAGAAAATTTATTCGTTGGAACATTTCGACGCCACTCGTCTATGAATGAAAGGACGGTGACACAGCTGGCTAGCACGACTAGCAATAAATCGTTCTTTGCAGTCGGTTAACACAGGGCGCAAAAAGGGCTCGAAAACAAACTTTTTTTTTGAAAATAAACTATTTTGTATTTAAAATAAAAACCATTACCATACCAAACCATAACCATTTAGGGTTAATCTGTGACCATAGTAGATCACGCTGTTTAAAGGAATTACAAGAATTCGTTTACACCCTGTATATTTTCATTATTTATAAATCTCGAAATTACACAAAAGATAAGCATGGTGAATAGTTTCTACACATGAAACATTTACAAAAAAAAAACAAGCGAATTAGTTTACTAAACAGAGACAACAGTACTGTGTGCTGACATCACGATACATTTACCCCATTCTAAGTTCACACCACGCAGTACAATGTCTGTTTCACGCGAGAGAGACAGAAAATGCTCTAAAATCCTAGGAAGCGTGCAGACCCTTCATTTTTCATCATCATTTCTTCATTTCAAATAATTCCCGGGTACCCGGGATTCCCGCCTAATAATTCCCGGGTCCTGAAATCCCCAAATTCCCGGGAATTCCCGGTTCCGGGTACCCGGGGCGAAAACCCTAGTCGGTGGTGACCTCTCGCTTCCGGCCGCGGTTCTGTCCATGGTCGGGAGCGAGAGTGCGTGGGAAGCCGTCACCTCCTTTTGCGAGGTGGTGATGGCAACCAAGGAGGGAGCGGAGAGGGAGAGAGAGGCGACGGCCACTCTCCCTTACCGCGCCAGACGCACCGGGCGCTGCCGGAGGGCGCACGACGATCTCCGGCCATCCTAGTGTATGGCCTGCGGGCGACGGGTTAGGGGACCCGTCACCCGACCAGCAACAGGCCCGAGAAGGCGGCGCGCAATGTTCCGTGCGCGCCTCTCAGGAGGACGTGGGGCAAGGCCCCACAGAAGAAGAGGTCCGCTAGGGGCTGGCGGATCGACGCCTGCCGGGGTCGCGGTGCATGCAGCTGCGAATCCCAGGACCCCAGCCAAGGGTCAGGAGAAGGAACACCGTGGGTTTTTAGCCGGTAAGAGTCCGGCATAACCCTTCGCCATTCCCGGGCGAAGGGTATCCATGAGGACTTTCCCAAGATAAAAAAAAAGGTAAACAAACAGTCTAGTATAATACTAGACTATTTGTTTACCGTGGTACAGTTTTTTTTTATAAAATCTCCGTAATCCTCATCCTAGGCACATAGATCAATGAGCGAAATATGTTTCACCAAGTGTCACATTAATAGCACCCCAGATGTACAATAATGGTCCACTAATAAACTTACAATCGTTTAAAAATAAACCTTTACACCGAAAACTCCGCACAAAACCACAAAGCTTCGAAGTCACTAATTGGCGAACAATCTCAATAAAAAAAGAAAACGTTATGAATGAGTGAAGCTCTTTGATACAACACTCTATTGTTCTACCTACCCCACCTTTGTACCGCCTTTGAACAAATTCGTCGCCTGAGGCATTGTTTATATTACCAGTATAACTCGGCACGCGGCAAAACATGAAACTAATTTAAATGTACTGAATTTGACATATTGTTGGCATTTTTCTTAGCAAGCAGCGCCACCCTGAAGTGTCAAGTTATGCTGGCAAGTATTATTATTCCTTTTTTTTCAATGAAAGTTTTTTCTACTCGTATTACAAGTGTCTTTTTGGATAAAAAGGGAATTTATAAAAGTAATCAACGTTTTTGTCAAGTATTTTTAGATGTAAGAAACAAAAGTTAACGGTTTTATTGTTTTGCGAGGAGTATTTTTAGAGCAGAAATGGGAGTCGAAAGTTGTTTGTTTTCGTGTTTATTTATTAGATCTAAGGAACAAAGTCAAAAGTTGCAACTTTTTATTGTGTTTTGTAGAATTTAACGGTGTCTGTTTTGTACTCGATTTATTTCACTAAAATGCGCTTTCAGATGTTTACGGTTATGAAAATCTGTATTGTCGCTGAATAATCAGTCTCCGAGTTCTCTCCTGTGGTGTTATACTGCGCATAGCAAGGTGCGCCGGATAAAGCGTCGCCAACGAGTGTCTGGACCAGGGGGCCTACTCCCTAAGTCCGTCAACGAAGTTAGTCGCCCGTCCGAAAGTAGCCCGAAACGTAGGAGTGAACAAAACAAGTTCAATTTTTCGGACGGGCAAAAACACATTGGTAGTAGGGACAACTGTCAAATCGTGTTGTCATTCATTCTTAGTTCGGGCACCGAAATAATCGTATGTCCGTAGGTGAAAGGCTGACTGGCTAATCTTTTCACTACAGCATCAGATATTTTCGTATAGCTCGTGCTGATACGAGAGAAGAAGAAGGTGATAGGGAGTAGGAAACGCTCGTAACTAAGGGCGAAACCACGGACTTCGTGCTTAGGGAGTAGACCCCCAAGTTGCGTACTATACAGTGCAATTCTGGGCCCCTTCCCAGTGCGTAAGGAACGCTCTTATCACCAAGTCGGAGATTGTCCAAGGAAAGAGATCAGTGGATACAATTTTCACTCCGCTTTCCGAAATATTGCTTCTTCAGTCTGATATGGATCTAAATGAACGTAGCGAAATAGAGAACTATAATAACAATAAATGTACTGATTTGACAGGTTTTTTGACATCTTCCTTCACAAGCAGCGCCGCCATCCACGTCCATTTAGAGTCATAGAGGGGTGCATGAAAAGAGCCATTCATCTATATATATATAAAAGAAAGTCGTGTTAGTTACTTCACTTATAACTCAAGAACGGCTGAACCGATTTAGCTGAAAATTGGCAGGGAGGTAGTTTAGAGCCAGGAGAAGGACATAGGATACTTTTTATCCCGTTCGACATCATGTAGGTAGGTAGTAGGTAGGTAGTAGGTAGGTAGTAGGTAGGTAGTAGGTAGGTAGTAGGTAGGTAGTAGGTAGGTAGTAGGTAGGTAGTAGGTAGGTAGTAGGTAGGTAGTAGGTAGGTAGTAGGTAGGTAGTAGGTAGGTAGTAGGTAGGTAGTAGGTAGGTAGTAGGTAGGTAGTAGGTAGGTAGTAGGTAGGTAGTAGGTAGGTAGTAGGTAGGTAGTAGGTAGGTAGTAGGTAGGTAGTAGGTAGGTAGTAGGTAGGTAGTAGGTAGGTAGTAGGTAGGTAGTAGGTAGGTAGTAGGTAGGTAGTAGGTAGGTAGTAGGTAGGTAGTAGGTAGGTAGTAGGTAGGTAGTAGGTAGGTAGTAGGTAGGTAGTAGGTAGGTAGTAGGTAGGTAGTAGGTAGGTAGTAGGTAGGTAGTAGGTAGGTAGTAGGTAGGTAGTAGGTAGGTAGTAGGTAGGTAGTAGGTAGGTAGTAGGTAGGTAGTAGGTAGGTAGTAGGTAGGTAGTAGGTAGGTAGTAGGTAGGTAGTAGGTAGGTAGTAGGTAGGTAGTAGGTAGGTAGTAGGTAGGTAGTAGGTAGGTAGTAGGTAGGTAGTAGGTAGGTAGTAGGTAGGTAGTAGGTAGGTAGTAGGTAGGTAGTAGGTAGGTAGTAGGTAGGTAGTAGGTAGGTAGTAGGTAGGTAGTAGGTAGGTAGTAGGTAGGTAGTAGGTAGGTAGTAGGTAGGTAGTAGGTAGGTAGTAGGTAGGTAGTAGGTAGGTAGTAGGTAGGTAGTAGGTAGGTAGTAAGTAGGAAAAAGTGCATTGCAACGCATGCGGGTACAGCTAGTTCTTAATATTTGACTGCCTATTGTCTATCGGTATGAGTCTGTCATGCTCACTGCAATGTCCTGCTGATGGTGGCGTTGTGCATCGGGTCGTTGAGTTCCCTGCAACATGGCTGAGCTGAGCGACGCCGATGTATGCGTCATACTCGTGAACGGGTGCTGTCTGTTGGGACTGGTCAGCTCGTAACTGCTATGGCAATCGTTTTAAAAGGCTAACTTTCTTATTATTTTTATGTTGTTAACTGATGTACATTAATCTGCATTGTTCTTACATTAGGTACTACAATGAAAATTGCCAAACCATTTTTTTAAAAAGAGTTTCTTTGGAGTTTCTTGCCGGCTCTTCTCCAAAGGACCTACTACTTGGAACCGAGCACCTAGTGTTGACCTTTTGAAAGCACCAGTGATCTGGTCCACTTGAAATAAAAACGTGACGTTCTAAGCCCACTTAGTGAATTCAGATGGAATTTTAACAATAGACTATTATTTTTTATTAAAAATCTGAGGTGGGGTGAGCTGGGGGTGCATGATAAGAGCCTCCACGAGTGACGATACTTAAGTACGTCCAGCGCACCCTGGGCAGTTAGCCCCGCTACCAACCTTGCTGACTGGCTAATCTTTTCACCACAGCATGAGCTATTTTTGTAGGTATAGCTCGTGCTGACATAAGAGAAGAAGAACAACCATTTAGGACTCTAAACATGGGCTTCCATTTCGTCTTGGAGTATTGCCATAATCACCACGTTTGGCACGAAGATTGGTGATAACAGTGTGTTCTTGTTAGCAGAATGGAGCAATCCTCTTACTGCTAATAACGTCTATGACGATATAACTACGATCGATATCAGGATGGGCAACTGCTTTTCCTAAGAGTGCCTTTCCACCAGAGATGTGCTATGTAGCTATGCTGCGAGAATGTAAAAGCTAAGCTACGAAACTGTGTGACCGTTTCCACTGATGCTAAGCTATGTAGCTGTGCGAGGAAGATGCGCATCATTAAGGAAGGCACGGGGAGCGGCGGGCATAGCTACACCACTCGCGACCATCCATAGCACGCATCCATAGCTCGTATCCATAGCACGCATCCACATCATACATCCTTCCATATAAAAAACGTAGCTTAGTTGAATCAGTTTCCACCAGTGCTATGCTATGTGGACGAATGAATATGATTGGTGGATATCAAACGCATCCATAGCAACGTTGCATAGCACATTTCTGGTGGAAAAGCACCCTAATGCTGGGGCTACATTAGCGGGCGAAGATTTGTGTCGCGTTGGCGCGCTAAAACATCGTGTACGGGTAAACGCGATGTTCTTGTGTAGGCGGGCGAACATTCACACACAAGCACGTCCGTTCCGCTACAAAGTCTGGATGACACTGAATGTAACCAACCCTTACTCTAATTATACAAAGCAAAGCAGTTGTTTATAATGATGCGTACAGTGTTCCCTTAAGAGGTTGTGCGTTATTTAAGTTACAGCTTGCATAATATCGTGCATAGAATACATACATGAACTAAGTAATATTTTCGATCACGGCAAAATAGTCCATGAATACAGCCTAATATTTACTTCGTACGCATTTAGCAACGTTCAATTATTTACTAATATTCCGCCAATTAATATCAATGGTCATTGACTAGCTCCACTAGCTACTAGTATGCAGTATCAATGAGTATTACTGGTACTTTGTGGTATGTTTACACTACATGAACGCGTTGGCTAACAGTCAAAGCAAATGCAACGCTAACCATTTCGTTGGCACGTAACTATTAAAACAATTTGTGAAATTATTGTGTACAAGTTTCGAACTCGGTAGTGTTTGAATGGAAACCCCGATCATGTAAAGTACCTAAAATCCTAATCCTAATTCTAAAGTAGGTGATATACATACGAACTTAAAGTACGCGGTTTTTATGTTCGTGAACTTACTCGGCTCGACGTCGGTGACACACGTGAAGCTTGCTCATTACTCTGGTACCAGGGGGATCGCGATGTCGTCAATGGAGGAAACATTGTGCATGCTACGAGCAAAATTTCAAACCTGTTGGATCGCCAACGAACTTACTCGGCGGTGTTAAAATACGCGTACTTAGGATGACACACGAGCGAAAAGAGTCGTCGAGTCACAAGTACGCGTAATTACTCGCATGTCTATCACCCTTTAACTAATATTATAAATGCGAAAGTAAGTTTGTTTGTTTGTTACCTTTTCACGCCTAAACCACTGAACCGATCATCCTGTTGCATATACGTTGTCAGGTGTACAGAAACGGACATTGGGTACCTTTCATTCCGAAAAAAAGTAGGTACTGTTCCAGAGGAAAACAACAATAACGATAATTTTTTTTTTTTTTTTTTTTTTTATTTATTACTAGGCCTGCGTTTGGCCGCCATCTCGCCTGATGTTAAGCGATGATGCGGTCTACGATGGAGCACGCTTGCCCAGAAGAAACCGATTCACTCGTGACTTGAAGACACCCAAATTGTAGCTGTCGGGGAACACCCACTCGGGCAGCGCATTCCACTGTTTGGCGGTTTTCACAATGAAAGTGGAATCAAAGCGCTTCGTTCGGGTTTTTGGTATATCAACCATGAACCGATGGCGCTTTTTCGTGCTTCTGGCCGTCCGATAGAAAAAAGGGCAGGGGGGTATTAGATCATGCAGATCTGAAGCACACTCTCCGAAATGTGTCCGATAAAAAACCGATAGACTGGCAACTTTGCGCCGATGCTCAAGACTTTGGAGCTTGGTCTGAACGAGGGAGTCGTCGCTGATGAGCTTCTTGGCACGCCTCTCAATGGACTCCAACGCCTCAAGCTGGTATTTGGCTGAGCCATCCCAAAGGTGCGAGCAGTACTCCATGCACGAACGAACCTGTGCTTTATACAGTTGATAATAGATGGCGCCACGTGTCTTTCGAATCATGATTGAATTATACAGGGTGTAAACGAATTCGTGTAATTCCTTCAAACCGCGTGATCTACTGGTGACACTGATTGAACCAGCAAAGGTTTTTTAAAAAAAATGAAACATGGGATTCTGTATCTGAGTAATTTTAGCGTCCCAAGTCAACTGACTGCGTGGAGCGATATCACGCTAATCGTGTACGTCAGCTGTGTTGCCGTGCCTTCATTCATGAATGGCATCGAAAATTTCTGTCACATAAAAAATAGTTGGGAAAAAAAAGTTCATTTTTATTTTTAATCAATCTAAATCCCGTGCGGCTTAATCTATATCATTAATAGATCATGTAGTTGGAAGGAATTACACGAATTCATTTACACCCTGTATTATTAAAGAAACTTTAGTGGGGTGTTAAGTTTTTTATTTTAAATTATGAATTTAACGCGAGCGAAGCCGCGGGCAAAAGCTAGTATAACATAACATCACGCCTTTATTCCCCGAAGAGTTGGCAGAGGTGTATAGTAACACTCTCATTTCGCCGTTACGTTTTAGTTCCATGTAATAGGGGGTGAGCCTATTGCCATCAACCGGGCACAAATCCAGACTCCTGGCTGCTACTGAGAAATTCCACACGGAAAAACTCAACAAAATGATCCGACCTGGGGATCGAACCTAGGACCTCACGCTCAGCAGTCGCGCTTGCGACCGCTAGACCAACGAGACAGTTAAATAGGTGCCTAAAATATATTCACGCGATTGAAATCGTATCCACCGGCGCCACTTTCAGATTCAGACTTCCTCTTACAGACTCATTTCTCAGATTCAGACTTCCTCTTACAGACTCATTTCTAATTCTATCCATTCGTGTAACACCACACATGCCTCTTAGCATTCTCACTGTACATATCGGGTGTAAAAAGACCCTTAACGATAACGAAAACCACATATTCTACCCATCATTGGGATCATTTTTTTCTACCAGACCATACCTGGGAAACCTTTGGTTTTGGAGATATTGAAGGTCAAAGTATGCATTTTTTTTTAGTTTTTTCCAAAAACGTATTCTAATTGATAATACTAAACTTTCTTCCAAACAACCTTATCAAAATTTAAATTTTTTCCTCCCAAATTACGCATTAGAGTTACAAAAACGCAATGAATATTAAACGCACACGACCGCCTTGGCTGAGCTGTGTGGCCGTTGCACGTATGCAAACGCGCGGCATTGCCACAACCACATATTGCGCGCTACAAAAAACGTTTTTTTATGCCAAATAGTAAAAGTCGTTTCCCAGCAATTATTTTTGGTCAATATTTTTGGTCGTTTGATGTACAGAGTGCGTAGATTTCGGCTATGTGATGGGTCTTTTTACACCCTGTATACTTACATACAATTATTTTTGCTTACGTCATGACTATCTACCGCATAAACAGCATCGATAGCAACAAGATATTATCTTAGATAATCACTTACGGATTAAGTCCACATAATCTCATAACTCAAGGAAATCTATCATAATTATAAAGAGGGTGTGGGCGTCGTAAAGGTGAACCGACGCTGACAACAAGGGCGATTAGGTCTTAATCGATCCCTTATCTAATCTGATTGGAATCTTATCTAATCCCTTAATAATGCCTACACGACACAAGTGGAAATATCTACTTGGAAAAATAAATGCCAAGTAAATGTTGTAAGTTCCCGACGGGCTAGAATGTAAAACTTCTCACTGCGCGCTGGGAATAGACGAGTGTTGTAAGATTCAAGAAACCCAGGGCCGGATTTGAAAGTTTTGAGGCCCTGAGGCAACGAAAAAGAGGAGGCTCGTTGAAATGTTTTTAAAAAGTATCTCATAAAGTGAACTTTTTACACGACTGCCCAAAAAAGGAGTGTTAAGTTTTCAGGGTTAATGTATGTTCGTATGTGTGTGAGTTTCTTTATTCCACCGTAACCTCTAAACGCCGTAACCTATTTAGATGCATGTGGTATCGTTGGAATTCTTGCAGTACTCCGGGTGACATAGGCTTATAGTTTTCACGCATTTCAAATTATGTTTTCCAAGAAAAAAAAACGGCTCCCTCGACTGCATCTGAATTTTAAATACGCACAGGATTTGCTGTTATGCTGAAAAATTCAACACAACTTATTTATTGACTTTTTAGTGTACATTTTTAGTCACTTAGTATTTTTTGAGCAGTCTTGTTTGCTAATTTTGTAATTATTTAGTTTTTTATTCTCTTTGTCAGAAAGATTGTGTTTTTTTTATTTAAAAAAAATCTTGAACATATTTCGGAGGCCCCTTTCTTGTGGAGGCCCTGAGACTGAAGCTCCTGTTGCCCTCCTTTAAGTCTGGCCCTGAACACCAAGCGTGCTGGGTTTTGTTACACAACCCAGCTTGGTGTTGTTACCTACGTTCTATGCGGTTCGCCTGGCTAGCTACCATCCTCACAAGTTTGTTCACCAGGGAGTCAGATTTTCAGGTTTCTTTCAGAATTCGTGTAATTCCTTGAAACCGCATGATCTACTACTGATGTAGACAGGCTCTGCAAGGGATTTAGCTTGATTAAAAATAAAAATAAAAAAATATTATTTTTTCATGCGGCTTTGTTACGATCGTATCTAAACCACCTAATAAGGATTCAGAAAAATAATTTTATTTCTGTGAACATTTCGATGCCACGCATAAATGAATGAAAGTACGGCGACACGGCTGGCAGGCACGACTAACGCGATATCGCTCTTTGTAGTCAGATAACTCAAGGCTCTAAAATTACTCAGAAATAGTTTTTTTTTTTTTTTTTTGTTTCTTGGTCAGAAATTCCCATATAGGGTTAATCTGTGTCACCAGTAGATCACGTGGTTTGAAGGAATTACACGAATTCGTTAACACCCTGTATACAAGGTTAGTCGGAAAGGGGGTACTAATCCGAAGCCCACTTATAGTATCGCTGATGACTGTTTGAGAGCAAGTGTTAAAATTTCAAAAACTTTTTTTTTTTTTTCAAATGAAATGGTTCTTATTTTAGTTTTTTCAAAAATTCTTCATCCCTGCTTTAGTTAAAAATTCAGAAAATGGCACTTCTAATTCATGACCCCAATTATATGACCTAAAATGTAAACACAGCTGATCATAACTGGGGATAGATAGATTTTAGAGATTTTTTTTTGACATTTTTGAAGAACTGTTTCTCTTAAACTATTGACTTTTGGGGAAAGTGGTAGAACAAAAGTTACTCATTATTATGGGTACTTTAACACCCTTTCGGATTAGTACCCCCTTTCTGACTAACCTTGTATTATACGGTTCGCCTGGCTAGCTACCATCCTCACAAGTTTGTTCGCCAGGTAGTCAGATTTTCAGGTTTCTGACTAGTAACTGTCTGGTCCCACGCAATTATAAGTCAAGCTCACAGAAATCTAAATTACTTTTTCTCGAAATCTCTATAATCGATTTGTTTTGCACCAAGCGTGTGTTAATTGTTGTTTGTTTGCTATCCTTAGGCTGAGCATCTACCAGAGCTGTGCTAAGCTGCGTAGCGAGGAATGTGTTTTGTAAGCACCAATAGAATCAGTTCATTTACCTAGCTTCGCTCTGCGCAGCTCTGGTGGATATGGGCTTAGCCGTGCGAGGTTTTTGTTCATACAAAACAAGCAAGAAATGCGAGCGAGGGATGTGGTGCGAGGAATGTGTTGCGAGGAATGTGTTACGAGGAATGTGTTGCTAGGAATGTGTATTATTCTCCCTCATATTCGAAAAGAGTCCGCTACCTATACACGCACCGCTCATTTGTACACATTACGCATTCCTAGCACAGCTCTGGTGGATAGGGTCACACCGTTTCACATTTCATACGTTTCATACGTTTTACGTTTCATATTTTTATGTACAAATATAATGAAAATTTGCATGAAATAAACAGTTTTAAATTAAAAATATTTTTTTTTTTTTTACTTCCTCGCTACACATTTTCGCACCGCACATTTTCCTCGCACAGCTCTGGTGGATGTTCAGCCTTAAGGCCCGGTATCCACTAAAGAGAGAGGAGAGATGTTTCACAAACGACATTTCTTTAGGAGTTGAAGCTAAGCGGAGAGATGTGGAAATAACGCAACCCTATTGGCTGTTTGGCAGCCTCGTTTGTCTAGTGGTCGGAAGCGCGACTGCTGAGCTGAGGTCCTGGGTTCGATGCCCAAGTTGGGCTAACTGTTATTTCCATGTGGAATTTCTTAGTAGCAGCCCGCAGTCTGGATTTGTGCCCGGTTGATGGCAATAGGCTCGCCCCCTATTACATGGGACTTAAACATAAAAGCGAAATGGGGGTGTACTATACACTAGTGGTGGTTAATAAAACGTATAGCGCCAAAATATAACAGACTATGTGTACATAGCGAATAGCGTTTGCTATAGCGGCTCTGGCTTCGCGCTATATTATAACGCCTCAACCTACTCAACGAATAAAAGTCTAAACGCGCACAGCGGGGCCAGAACGAGATAGCAAGATAGCGTAGCGATTAGCAACAGCGCGTAAGGGAATGAAGTATTATTATATTCTTTAGTGTACAGCACGTTGCGAGATAACATTTACCGCGCATCATCAAGTCCATTTAACGTGTTGTTAAATAAAATTATAGCGTCTCCGCGTTCAGACTGCGCCTGAGTTTTGTAACACCGCGTTATAATGATAGCGTATAAAATAACAGACTATATGAATATATTTTATAGTTTATAACACGTCTACAGTTTATAGTGGATTTGAACATCACTACTATACACCTCTGCCCTATCCTTCGGGGAATGATGTTATGTTTTATAAAAGGAAATTTATGAGAACCGGAACAGGGGGCCTACTCCCTAAGTCCGTCAACGAAGTTATTCGCCCGTCCGAAAGTAGCCCGAAACGTGGGAGTGAACAAAACAAGTGTCAAGTTCAACTATTTGGACGGGCAAAACAACACATCGGTAATAGGGACAACTGTCAAATCGTGTTGTCATTCATTCTTAGTTCGGGCCCCGAAATAATCGTATGTCTGTAGGTGATAGGGAGTAAGAAACGTTCGTAACTGAGGCCGAAACCACGGACTTCGTGCTTCGGGAATAGACCCCTAGAACCTGTCGTGTAGTCCCGGTTTCCTCATATTTACAGTTATATGTTTTGCTCTAATATGCAAATTAAAAGTCACGTGTATTTAATGTCTTAATAAGAAACTTTGAACTTGAAAATTACTTTCTATATACTTCTTCCGTAAATTTACGATAATTATGAAGCAGAAACGATCGGAAGTCGAAACTTCGAAAGTTCGGATTAAAGGAATGAAGGAATTATAATGCAAATTATCGAAAAGTTTACGAAATACGAAACAAACTTAGTGATTCGGACTGCGTCTTGAAAGCTGGCCGTGAGGTACTTATTGAAGGGAGGTTTATTTTCGTTTAATTTTGGAACAAATTTTGGAAGCCGTTGAAAAATTCGGCTCATATAAATTTCAGTTTTCGTAAATCGTTTTTAATTTACGAAAAAGATCAAAATTTTTGTTCAGAAACTTTTAATTTTTAAATTTAGATAAAATGACGTTTTCACAATAACAATTTTGCGACTCTGGCTATGCCTGCTGGTAAAGACCCCCCTACCCTCCGTCTCCTCCAACTAAATCACCTGTATGATGATAATGGCGACAGAGGCTAATTGAGAGCTAAAGATAAAAAACTTTAAATAAAAGTAAAAACCGACTTAAAAAATAAATAAAAAAAGAGTGAAATAATTGGCATGATATAAAATTAACAGTTTCAGAAGTCGGTGCAATTCTACACTGAAGCCACCGACTTCTGAAACTGTTTTTTATTAAATACGTTTTAGTGCCATACATTTAAGGCGGTTTATGACCACAAATTTAAATGGCACGGTTGCGTGATTACGCATTTCCAGCAACTAGGTAGTTTTCTTTAAAAATAGGTTTTAAGTATAATTATTATCACGACGGTTCCTTACAAATATATCACACCGATAATTCAGCTCTCATCAAGCTGTCTCCCCCCCCTAATTCCCCGCCAGCAACGCTCTAAGCCGAGGTCCGAGTCCCACTAGGGGTCGCCCTTAGTGCTGTTGTTGCAGGTAGTCATGATGTTAGTGTAGTACAAGTAGTTAGCTTAGGTTAAGTATTTTACTTCCCCCCCCCCCCCCCCCATTGGCTGGAGACCCTTCAGGTCTCGCCAATAACTGCCCGGTTACGTAGGAAGGGTCCCCTAGGACCACCTACAGCAGTCCAATAGAAAAAAAAAACCTTACAAATACATACAATCTTCTTTGTGGGCTAATGTTTCTGTGATGACAGTAAAAAAAGAGATTGAAAGTCTTCATCAAAACTTTTGCTGAAGGGAACAAACCAAAACGTCATCTAAGTATAATGTTTTTTTTTGTTTTTTGCACGTGCACGGGCTGACAATGATATGACGGTGAACACTTACCTCGTCGTAGTCGGGAGTGCGGACCACGTTCGGGGGTGCCTTAGTCACAACTCTGCCATACGCCTCTCGAGCCATTGCGGGGTATTGGTATCTGAACCTGAAGGAAGAACAAGACATTTGTATGACGTCATATTGTTAACCTCCGTCTGTTTACAAATGGCAATCGATGATCGCTAGAGAATAGAAACGACAATGAGATGTACTGGATAAACTGGATTGACATAACCTTTCGACCGGTCAAGCGAGCTGTTATGTCCAAAGAGCGGAATCGTATGGCAAAACAATTGAAAGGTTATAGAGACGGGTCAATGTTATTTTTATCGAGTATTCAAGCTATCGATACTTTTTAGTTAGGTATGAACTTTATTGTTAATTAACTTAACACATATTAAAAATGTTATTCTTTACACATAAATAACCTTTAATGAAACAAAAATAAAACACTGTCTTCTACTAATTATCAAAAAATTCTGATTACCACCGCGACTCGGGAAGTTTACCATAAAGCCACCATTATGATATTTGATCTCTTTAGATTACGGTACGGTATAGTACGGTAATTAAAATGAAAAATTAATTACGTCATATCTTTTTCAATTTGACATTTCGTGTTGATTTAATGAAAAATTGTTTCTAAAAAATAGCCCATAATATGTCTGTCCGCCCGTCTGTATTCTCAGCTGTTAAAAGTATCGATAGCTTAATATTAGATAAAAAATTATGACCCGTCTCTATTACCTTTCAATTGTTTTGGTTTTGACATAAGATTCCGCTCCCTGGTTATGTCATTTCGATATATTTTAATTGGCGTATCTATTCTCTGGCAATCGTCAGTTATGTCCACACCAGTGCGCTTTCATGTGCATCTTGCGTCTTATTCTGAAGAATGCGAGAAGCGCCATAGCGCTTTAATACTAGTTCGACAAAAGCGCATGCCCCTAGCGCACGCTAATCCGTCTATTGTATATCGACTGACGACTGACCGAGGCGCACCGGTGTAGACGATAAGCTGCTTGCGTCTTATGGCAATCAATATTGCATGCGCTTGACGCAAGGGGAATTTAAACTTGAAAGCGCAAGATGAACATGAAAGCGCACGGGTGTAGATGTAGATATACCAATAACTCCCCATAAAATTTATCCCACTGACTTGAATACAAATAAAACGTCTTATAATAATTTCACTCATATTTTCCTCAATAAATATGTAGGGTGAAAGCACGTTTTGTTGTCGTCTCCCCGTTGGCTTCACATAAACCAATCTCCCGCGACTTTCAATTTTCAAAGTCAACAGTTGTAGGGTAAACACACAAGTTACGTTACCTGGGTGCGGCTCTCGGTATCGCGGTGTAGACGGGCCACTCGTTGTACATAAGGGGGTCGCGGTAGGTGCTCACTTCATTCATTATTTCGGGCGCCCGCGCTTGCCGCTTCGAGAATCTGGAAGAAATTAGATCTATTAGTATCGTTGTAATTGAGTTATGGGGAAAAGTGGGAGGAATTAAGGCTGTTAATATTATTATGTTGGCTTTCTGGGTGGTAAAAGAGAATCGCAGATAATAAAGTTTCAGAAAAAGTAATTGTGTTAGGTTCGATTAAGTTCATGATTTCATTTATTATCATGTCATGTGATGATATTCATCTTATACCATCCTTCCTAACTAATATTATAAATGCGAAAGTAAGTTTGTTACCTTTTCACGCCTAAACCACTGAACCGATCATCCTGAAATTTTGCTTAAACGTTGTCAGGTGTACAGAAACGGACATAGGGTACCTTTCATCCCGAAAAAAACTACTGCTCCTGAGGAAAACAACAAAAACGTTCATAGATGGCGTCACGTGTCTTTAGAATCATGATTGAATTTTATTATAATAGAAACTTTAGTAGTGTGTTAAGAGTTGATTGTCAATTTCTAAATTAACGCGAGCGATAAAAAAATTAGTAGTTCGTGCATTATATTTATATAAACCGTAATAACAAAAAACATTTGATCAGGTACAAAATCTCACTGGTTTCTTGCGTTTAGTAAATAAAGAGTGACAGACTAACTCCAGCGTAAAAGTACTCGTAGAATTACTAAATACCTCTGAATTGGGACTCCATGTTTATCAGCCAGGGCTTTGTATGCTTAATAAATACCTAATCAGTTCATTAGAGCCATTACGCACTATCGATTGGTAGCCGGAGACTTGGTCTCTCGGCGACCAAAACATAAGCATAGTCGCCCAGGCGACCGGCGACCAAGTGCGTAAACACCTGTTTAAACAATAGACAGTCACAGTTGCCGTCGACCAAGTTTCCGGCGACCAGTCGACAGTGCGTAATGGCAATTACCACAGTTTAAGTTGGGAAACGAATGTACTTGCGCAGAGCAACGGTGGGGATCTCGCGGGGAAGTGAGCGGAGCGGATCGCGGCCCCCGTTCGCGCTTAGTTTGCGCACTCGAACGCTGAGGGCAGGCGCGTCCGGATATTTGCGTGAAAGAATATAAACCCAGTAATTGCTACATTCATAAAGGCTAGTTTAGGTTCTTTAAAGTTATATTGTCTCACACGTTTCCCCTCTAGCCAGGGGTGGAGGAGGTCAAAATCAAAATCCAAGATGGCGACTGTGAAATGTTACAAAATATGCGTCATGGGTATCGTTTCCGCTGTTTTCGGGGCCGCTGATGACGAAAATGAGGTCAAAGTCAAAATCCAAGATGGCGGCTGCGAAATTTTACAAAATATGCGTCATGGGTGTCGTGACTGTCGTGTCCATGATTTTCGGGGGTGCTGATGCCGAAAATGAGGTCGAAGTCAAAATCCAAGATGGCGGCTGTGATTTTTCCTTCACCTTTAACGCAAGTGATTAGCAAATTCTTTTCATACTTAATTACTCATAATATAAGGTCTTACTTTATTAATCCACGATATTTTGCATAGCGTCTTAGTGAATGCTGAAGATATTATACGAATCACTGAAAATAAAATCAGTTTTTTTTTTTTTTGTCAAAACTGTTTTATAAGCCATTTATTTAATTACTGGTGCTCTAAGTTGTTATAACATCCATGCAAGAAAATGGGCCCGCGCTGATAGCTAACGCCGCGCCGTGCACGCTATTACACCTAAAAGAACCAGTAAATTAATTAATTGATTGATTTATTCAATTATTTTTTTAACAGAAAATATATTTGTACCATCCGATTTATTTTATTGTGGTAGGTACGTCATCTTTAGCATCTACTAAGGCACTATGCAAAATATCGTGGATTATTAAAGTAAGACTTTATATTTAAATTACTTACACGTTTTAAATAAAGTATTTAATTTCTAATTACAAAATCCTTAAGTATGCTCAATAAAGAGATTAGACAACGATAGCCCTCTAAGTGCCAGTGACAGCTTTACATTTTGTCTGGCTTTCCAGCTCAACCGTGCACGCTTAACTGGAGCTTATAATCGTATTATTCACGACGAGTGGACAATTTTTGGTGCATTTACCCTAATTTGTTAACATATTTGAATATTTTACAATTGGTTGCTTTTGCGAAATATTCACCGAGGAAGGCGTTGCGAGACCTTGGGCCTTTGCCCAGCAGTGGGAAAATATAGGATATTGACAAAAAAGATTAGTTTTTTTATATTGAGTTGGTAATTACTCTCCTGAGCAATGCAAAAAGTATTTTATAGACTATTTAAAAAGTTTTATTAATTGAGAAGTATAAAATCACTAGGTACATAGTATAAAACAAAGTCGCTTCCTGCTGTCTATCCCTATGTATGCTTAATGCTTAGATCTTTAAAACTACGCAACAGATTTTGATGCGGTTTTTTTTAATAGATAGAGTGATTCAAGAGGAAGGTTTTAAGCTATAAAACGTACACGTGCGAAGCCGGGGCAGGTCGCTAGTAGTGTATAAAATACTTTGTATTTGAATAAGCTATCATTCTTAGTTTCCGTGATATTCAAAATTATGTTGGTGCCATGAATTCATTTCTCCCGAGTGTAATATCTTGCGTAAAGTATTTGATTTCGTATTGTAATAATTAGCCAAGGAACAGAATAAATAGTACAAGTATCTCAAATATTTTTAAGGCTTTATGAAGTTACGAATCGTTGAACAATAACTGATCGGTTTAAGTATTTAATCCTTTTTAGATAAGTAGATTACCAGCTGTAACGATATTATGTTTTTTTATTCGCTGTAAATGACTGGATCACCAGAGTACCATTAGGTATATGAAGTTTAGATTTTTTTTTCTGTTATCAATCATTTGGTTCCAAATTTTTTACGGATTTTATACAAGGTGTTGATCTGTAACCGTGCCACATTTCTAGACCAATCATTTCAGAAAATATACTTGGGAGCAAATAAATCGACCCGCTTCTATTTTTCACGTTAATGGTTATTATTTTTGCTACCATGGAATAGATCAATTCTAAACATATATCGCCTAAAAGGTTATTTGACAACCTTTACACTGAGGGTAGTTTTTTGAGAACTTTTCATTTTAAATTAAAAATTAAAGGGTAGAATAAAATTATCGCATTTAATTTGCATACGACATTTTGATTGCACTCCAATAAGAAAAGGTTAAATTGGGTGTTTTTGTTAATTATACCCATATTATAGTGTGATTGTTACAATTTTTTTGTTTTTCACTGTTTTTTCTGGACTGTTTTAACCTTACTCAATTTTCTATCAAAATTACTGTTTTTCTTTATGAACCAATAAATTATCATTCAAAACGGCTATCATTCAATAATTTACCCTCATTTTAAAGATTATTTAATGATTAATAATTTCAAATGACATATTTATAGAATTATACATAATTTATGAAACCAAAACTAATAACCAGGACACGTGAAGGAAAGGAGTGGCTCGATTTATTTGCTCCTAAGTGTATTTTTTTGTTTCATTCATTTTTCAGTCGGGTTTTAGTTTTTGAACTTAATTTGTTTGCATTATAACATTTATAACTTTCGTGAAACACATTCATATTTATGATTATTTAGTTCTCTTGTCGTGACTTAGAATCCTCATAGGTACCTCCTAATATGTCGATATCAGGTAACCGCCTGGCAAATAAATATTACCTACTCTTTATATTTTTGTATTAGAGATTTTATGATTTAATGATGTCTTGTGGGTAGCCGCACATATTTACTTCACGACCTGTCAAAACTGTCTATAAAAGAGTATGCGGTGCGGTACTCGTGCGCTCACTTTTGCTGCGACCTTTGGGTCGAACGGACGTTCACAATTGTTATAATTGTTGTTTTGTTTTATTTAAAGATTGTAATTATGACTGTGTTTGATATTCCTTCATTGGAATAATAACTGATCGTAATAAAGTATTCAGTTCATATTATGTACCATCCTGTTTTTAATCAATAACGCCCCTGAAAGCTAAAAGACTATTAATCCTATTAGTAAATTCTATTATTTTATTAGCTATCCTCCGGGGTACGCTCATATTTGTTTATTTTTACTCGGCTAGGAAATAAGGAAGACTGCTCTAAAAACCAAGTTAATATAAAAACAAGCAAGCAAACAGCTTCATAAAGAGCCGCTTAGCATCGTTCATGTTTCATTACGGCGTCGTGTTAGCTTCACGCGCACGGGATGCCTTTTACGCGTGCTTCACATGCGAAATGAAGCTGTGATAACGAAGTTACTCTTTTTATAGATCTGTAGACGCAAAAACGGAACTCTAGGTCAAGCCTAGCGACCATAAATTAAAGAAGAAGGGGTTTCAAAAAACAATAATTGACCTTTTGTAAGAACTGTTAACCAAATAGTTTTAGAGTCCAGTAATGGGGCTAAGGCTTCAGCTTCTGGTGTTATTGGAGACAGAGTAAGAAGTCTAGATCTGTTTTAGACTATTGGTAAGTATTTTAAGTAACCTTTCCTCTCTCTAGGATTTTTTCTGTATCGTAGGTGTGTTTACCAGTGGCGAAGGCTCCATACAACTCGATTCCTATCGGCTTCCCTTTCGAAACGAGTAGTTACTGGAAATCACGCATCACACTTGAGCAAGGTAAGCATTTTTTGGTCCGGCTTCCCTTTTAAGAAACTTCACCCTACGCCACTGGTGTTTACATATATAAATCTTCACATGCACGAACGCTTAGACTCGGAATAACTATCTGTAGGTCATACAAATATTTGTTCCGTGCGAGAATCGAACTCACGATTCGTAGCGCAAAAGCCAATCGCTCAGCCAGTGCACCAAACGTGTCGTCTTATATTATTGTATTTGTACTGTTGTGTGTATATACAGGCTGTAAACGAATTCGTGTAATTCCTTAAAACTACATGATCTACTACTGGTGTAGATTGGTCCCGCACGGGAATTATTAGCCTGATTAAACATAAAAATCTTTTTTTTTCATAAAAAATCTAGTATTTTTTGCAAAAAACTAATTTTAGGAGATTGAACATTTCGATGCCACGCATAAATGAATGAAAGCACGGTGACGCGGCTGGCGGGCACGACTAACGTGATATCGTTCTTTGCAGTGAGTTAACTCGGGGCTTTAAAATTACTCAAAAATAGAAAACAAAGGTTTTTTTTCAGTTGAAGTTCAAAAATTCCCTTTCAGGGTTAATCAGTGTCACCAGTAGATCACGCGGTTTGAAGGAATTACACGAATTCGTTTACAACCTGTATAGATGTCGCTCGCGGCTTCACCCGCGTGGATGTCGTTTATCGCGTATTCCGTATTTTTCGGGATAAAAGTATCCTATGTCCCTCTCTAGGTTCCACACTATCTCTGTACCAAGTTTTAGCAAAATCGGTTCAGCGGTTTAGGCGTGAAAGCGTCACAAACAGACAGACAAACAGAGTTATTTTCGCATTCATATTTTAATATTAGTAGGGCTTGAAAGCTAGGTTCTGCAGCTAGCGGTTCTAGAAGGTTCTGTGAGTTCAGTGGTTACATTGTTAATTTGAGCGTTGTTTTTGGTATTGGTATTCAAAGGTTATGCGGGCCGGTGTTGATAAAAATATTCGTTTGTTTTAAATACTGTAAATGCTATTTTTATTCTTTTTAGCTAAGACCCAATTTCACCATACAATGTTAGTTGTTAATGTTCTGTTATGCAGTCAATGTCAATTTCAATGTACTGATAAACAGTCTGTTAAAATGTTTAACAGGACATTAATAACTAACAGAGTATGGTGAAATTGGGTCTTAAGGTGCTGCGTTTTGTACTTTTAATAATAATAATAAACCCCTCTGGGAAACGCGTTACCTCACCATGAGATTAACGTGAAACCGGAGGGAACATTAGACTAGCTTTCAACAACCCCATCATATAATAAAAAATGTATCATGAGGTCTACTGAAAAGCTTACAAACCGCAGGGCAGCTTGTGGCGAGCTGTTGGTGAGTGGCGACACTGCGTACCTTATTGCCTCAGAGAGTCGGTCAGGGCCTCGTCTCCAGTTTGCCTTTATTGGCTGGCTGGAGTGGAACCCCAAGAGTGCCCGCAGGACTCTCAACTCTGGCTTGCCTTTATCGGCCGGCCAGAGGGGGGCCGCCAGAGCTATATGCTCGGGGGTGGAAGTGTCTAAAGGCGTAATAGCGGGGAAACCCACTCCGGGTCTTTTAGACCCGCGACGGCGAAACCGGGGCCACACCTCTCTACACCCCTAGCCGCTCACACGTTTGTTGCCCCCTTCGCCTACGTACTGGCGGCTTTTCAGGGGGCCCAGCTAGTGAGCTGGCGAGTCACCGTCTGCCAATTTATTTCAAATTGAAGCTTGAAAGGCAGACGCCGTTTTCTTCCGGCAATAGAAGTTATCCAGTCCACCTAACACCCCCTCCCATAGACCAATTTTATTTTTAGCATATTTTACAATAGTTTTGCACCCACCGGGGACGGTCCATGACTGTACTCCAATAGTGTAGCCGTGGATAGTCCCCGGTTGGTGCCCCATCCCATTTTAGATTAAAGTTCTCAAAGGGGCCTCTGCGCGTTGGACCTGTGTCCCCGTGTATGCCTTCCAAAGGACCGGACGTCTTCCGCACGGAAGATGAGCCGTGATTTCCAAAGAGATACAAAGATAATAATAATAAAATATTTATTCAAAAAATTAAATGGTAAAATACAATAAAAATCTTAGTAATTATAAAGGTATTTACAATGTTAGGTGCCTGTACTAGGATAAACCTGTGTCACAGGCGGCAGGAGTGCTTAAAGTATGGTACTTAAAGGAAACATAAATTTTTAACAATGTTATTAACAATAATAATCTTAAAAAATACTTTATTAGTTACATAATGATAGGGAAATATAAAATTTGCATATGCGGTACATATTGTATAAACTGGGTTATTAAATTCAATATTGCACAAATTACTTTCGAGGCTACTGATGTTATTGTAGATTGTTGCTGCGGGCGATGATGTGCTTAGACAGCGACAAATCCACAGTAAGTAGGACGAAGTACCTATTGAAGAAATATAGAAATAATGTCTAGACTATAAAATACAATTATTGTAATATGTTACTAACTGGTAAATCAAACTTAGAATAAAACGGCGCTCTAGGCACCCTCATAATCAACGGAGTTTATATATCTATATTCGGCTATTTTTCTAGCAGGGCACTCAGAGTCTCACGTCTTGTGATTGTTAGGCTTTTTAAAGCGTGTACATGATGCACATTTCGGTGCATCAGCTTTCTTCACGCACTCAGACATCGAGTGTCCTGACTCACAACAGTGTCCACACGTAGAATTTTCTTCTCTGCAGGTTTTTGCTGCATGACCGTATTGTTGGCATTTGTAACATCTAGTTACAAGGGTAAAGTCCCTGACAGGACAGGACGTCCAATTTATAAAAAGTCTTGCTTGTGAGATTAGGGCTTTGCGTATGTTAGCTGGGACTTCAATTATGTAGTTACAGGACGCAGCATCTTTCTTCCCAGATTTGTGGCTTAGTTTAACCATGGTCAAGAAATATTCTATGGACATCGCTGGAAACTTGTCGGCTACATTCTGTTCGAAAATGCACTTAAAAACCTCATTTTCCGTCAAAGAAGTCAGCACTCCTACAACCACGATCCGGGGTTTGCGTTTGTTGGGTTCGTCGGCAGTAAGTCCGGATGTAGAGAGCTGGACTGCGTTTTTAAGTTTTTCGGCGTCATGTTTCGTCTCTGTACTGACAATAACGCCTCCATTTTTAGTTTTTCGGACTCCACGTACTTGTAGCTTCATTTGCTCCGGGCGTATTATTTTTTGCACGAGGTCTTTCGTTTCGTCGCTCGATTTTAATTTATCGTTGGGATAAATGGCCACAGAGCTCAGGTTGTTTGGTCGAATGAAATTATTTGTTCCCTTTTTCACCATATCGGCAAAAGAAACATTTCCCGTAGCACCAGAGTCCTGTATCGCCTGCTTGAGCTCCGAAATGTGTTCCGTGAGGTCGCGCTTTTCTTGAAGGTCCTCAATCATATTATACGCTCGGAGGGCTTTCTGCTTCAGCGACTGATAAAGAACTGCCATTTGTGAAGTGCATGATCCTACTTTACGGCACAGGTTCGATATCTTCATTTTCTGCTCCGAGTTGAGTTTACCATCCGCGGCAATAGAGCATACTTCATTTAGTTGCAACTCAATGTTTGACATCCATTTTTGGATGTCGTGCGTGGATACAACTTCAACAGAAGTATCGGGGTTGCGGGCTGGGTTTTGCGTCGTCGTCTTTGCCGGCGAGCCAGAAGGATGCACTGGCCCTCTCGAATTAGAGGGGCTGTTTTCCATTTTGTGTAATAATTCACTACTTCAAATAATTGTCCATTATGTACTGTAACTACACACTAAGCAAAAATTAAAAATGCATAACAACAGTTATGCACTAAAGGAGGTCACAATTAATTATATCTGTTTATTAAATATTGCTAATGAGCACGTCTGTATGCGACAAGATTGCAATAATCTAATCTATAAATTTAACGAGTACGCACGGCTACGTAACAAGCTATTTACAGTATGAGCAGATCAGCTTATTCCGCATTGACCTCTAGTCCGCTAATACTACTAATTATTCACAGGCAGATAACTCAAGGCTCTAAAATTACTAGAAATAGAAAACCAAGTTTTTTTAAAAAAAAAATTGTATTTGTTTTCAAAAATTCCGATTTTTGGTTAATCTGTGTCACCAATAGAATTCGTTTACACCCTGTAGATCCTACCATCAAGTGTGCTGAGTTCTGTTGAATCTTACAACACGCGTCTATTCCCAGCGTGCGGTTAGGAAGTTTTATATTCTATCCCGTCTCCACACGAGATTTACAAATCGGCACTACTTCATATAAATCCACTATCAACTATTCGTCACCCTACAATTTGTTAAAGTAAACCAAAGACGAGGGTTGCAGGTACCCTATTCAGTCTCCATCAATGTGATTAATATTACAATGCAAGATGCGTGTCATGGGAAACAGGGTGAAACGTGGGACGTCTCGGAACAACGTGGATCTGACAGTGCGGCCGCCATGACAGATAGCTGGAATTTTTGTGTCTACCCGCAAAGGATGCCATATTAATTTTGTTGAGGGAGTATAGCCGAAAGGTTTAGTAGTATTTTTATTTTTTATTTATATAATTGTGTGTACCATTTTCTGTGTAAAAAATGTATGTAGTCGGAAAGGGGGTACTGATCCGCGTGTTGAATGTTTTAAAGCAAATGTTAAAATTTGATAATTTTTATTAACATGCATATTTTTTTTTTAGTTTTTTTAAAAATTCATGAGTAGGTATATATTGTGAATATTGAATTCTATATAAGGTTAGTCGGAAAGGGGGTATTAATCCGCGGGTTAATTAATTTATCACTGATGTCTGCTCTAATGCGAATGTTATAATTTCAAAAAGCTTTGAATCCGTGATCCCAAATATGAGCTAAAATGTAAACACAGCTGATCATAGTTGATGAATACTGATGATAGTAGATTTAAGCTTATTTTTATGACATCTTTGAACAGCTATTTCTCTTAAACTATTGACTTTTGGGGAAAGTTAAACAAAATTTATTAATTATTATGGGAAATTTAACACCCTTTCGAATTAGTACCCCTTCCCGACTAATCTAGCATAATTGGAATGTTTACAAAATAAAAAAAAAAAAAGATTATAACACAACATCACGCTTTGTATTCCCCGAAGGGTTGGGCAGAGTTGTATAGTAGGTACACCCACATTTCGCCGTTATGTTTAAGTCCCATGTAACAGGAGCCTATTGCCATCAACCGGGCACAAATCCAGACTCCGTGCTGCTACTAAGAAATTCCACACGGAAAAACCCAATAACACTGCCCGATCTGTGGATCGAACCCAGGACCTCATACTCAGTAGTCGCGCTTGCGAATACTAGACCAACGAGGAAGGCATAAAAAGGTAATAATGTGTATTAAAAGAACTTCCCACGAGTGACGATGTTTGGATGCGTCCGGAGCACCCTGGGCAGTCAGCTCCGCTACCGGTCTTGCTGACTGGATAATCTCTTCACCAAGAGCTGTTCTCGTATGTTTCGTGTTGAAACTAGAGAGACAGTAAAACTAATTTAGTCATAATCGGCTTAACCATTCCCCAAATTCCTTCTAGTCGCCTTGCTGTGTAACCAGATCATCTAAATTGCGAACTGAAGTAGCATCAGTATATTGAAGTTTGTGAGAAAATGTGTTCATAAATAAATCTTGATAGGTTTTCGTGAAATAGAATTTACTGAGAGGCTCTTGGGGAAATAACAACCGCTATGATAGTCGTTACGGGTAGTCACCTAACCTTAGGATATGAAATTTTTCCCTAGAGCTACATAGCTCCAAAAATAAATATGAGCCTGTAAGTTCCCCGCTGCTGGGCTAAGGCCTCTTCTCATACAGAGAAGGAACGAGCATTCTTCTCTCGTATCAGCACGAGTTATACGAAAATAGCTCATGCTGTGGTGAAAAGATTAGCCAGTCAGCAAGGATGGTAGCGAGGCTGACTGCCCAGGCAACGAGCATTAATCGCCACGCTTGCTCACTGCGGATTGGCGATTTCAGACCATTAAGTCCAGGTTTCCTCACGATGTTTTCCTTCACCGTATGTCAGTGACGTCTTAGATTAACTAAGAAAGTACATATGAAATTGAAAAAGTCACATTGGTACATGCCTGGGTTCGAAACCGTAAACCGGTGCTTAACAAGCGGGTCTGTAACCTCCGGGTCACCACGAAATCTTAATACTAATCCTAACTAATATTATAAATGCGAAGGTAAGTTTGTTTGTTACCTTTTCACGCCTAAACCGATCATCCTGAAATTTTGCATATACGTTGTCAGGTGTACAGAAACGGACATCGGGTACCTTTCATCCCGAAAAAAAGTACTGTTTCCGAGGAAAACAACAATAACGTTCATAGATGACACCACGTGTCTTTAGAATCATGATTGAATCATATTATTATAGAAACTTTAGTAGTGTGTTAAGAGTTTTTTTGAGCTTAATTAACGCGAGCAAAGCCGTGAGCAAAAGCTAGTTTTAAATATTTTTCCAAAGTATTATCATAATTATACAGATGAGCCATTATTACGAGTATCAACAGTTGCAATATTACATACTAACTGTTGCCCGCAGTTTCAATCGCACCCTAGGGAAAATTCTTCATGTACATGGATAAAAACTATCCTATTATGTGTTAATCTAGGACATGGTCTATCTGTGCACCGAATTTCATCCAAATCCGTTCAGCCGTTTAAGCGCAATTGAGTAACAAACATTCATCCATCTTCACAAACTTTCACATTTTATAATATTAGTGTGTTACAATAAATATGTATTATTTAATGTACACCCTACACCGTGTCAGTTGAAGTGCACTTTCATACACTCCACAACCGTTATACAGACAGAATAATGTTTTCATATGACTTATTCTCATTTTCTGGGCACTTTTCCAAGCTCGGTCTATTGAAAATCGAGAATTTAAAACCAAAAGGCCGCTTGCATGGTTTTGACTGCAACACAGATTTAGATGTGGTTACTAGCTAATACTGTAGGTACTTAACAATCACATCGATAGCTAAAGGTATGGGGAAATGCCATGCGTTATCGCGCGTGTGTCACAAATATGCGGAGATCCGCTGAACACTGGCTTACGCGATTAAAACATTAGAATCATGCCATATTGTGCAATTTTAACGTGTAAAATGATAGTTGGACGAAAAATGAATCTCACAGAGGTGTTATCTTATGTATATAAAAATGAATATATATTTTCCTTGGTCACGGCATCACGCGTGAGCGGCATGACTGATTTCGCAAAATTTTTTTTTGACCTTTTCTCAATTGTCAGGAGGCGCAGTGTGGGTAGGCCGTGGGAATCCGCTGGATGCGAGAAGCACAGGACCGGTCGATGTGGTGATTCTTGAGGTAGGCTGCTAGATATAGATCTAGCAGTGTTATGATGATGATATACATTGATTGTAGCTATAGTGTAAAGTATCGTAATCTAAACCTAACTTAAACATAAATGAAAAATAAAAAACCACACGATACAAACTTCTTTACAAATTATTACAGGCTTCAACTTTCTAAATCTTGTTATAACGTATAATATTCTGTACCAAAGCGAACTTCAACATCGTCCAGCAACTGGTAAATTAAATTAAGTTCGTCAAGTCTATACCGAAACAATTACTATCCCAGTATCAATTTATCAGTTGAATCTGACTAGAGGGGAGAAGCACCCGATATCGGCCATTTGAATTCCGGCGTCGGAGGGAGCAATGGCAATTATGTAAATGGGGAGCGCAGATGATATTTTATCGGCATACCGGTAGGCGTATTGTTGGGACCTTCACCTTTAACTTGTGAATTTTGTTTAGGTATCAGATGGAATTGTTTTGTTTGATATTTGTGTGAGTTTGTTTGTGTTTATTCTTGTGTTTGAGTTAGAGGTCAGGGTTTCTTTGTTATGGTACTCATATTAGGTTTAAAAGCTTTTTTGTTTTGTAACAAATGTTTTTTTCTCTTTTTCACCTCTGTGTACCAGTAGAAATATTTTTATGGCCAATAATTGGGCACAAGTCACCGGCTATTAGACTATGCTGTACTTTACAAACACTCTGACCAGGAACAAACATTTGTAGACTTTACTAGTACCTGTTGGTTCGCGGGGGTAATTGAAACAAAATTCATAAATAATTAGGTCATCGAGTTATTCACTTAAAGTGAAGGGAATCCTGGCGTGGTCCCCATGTAATGACGGGCGTTCGGTATAGTAATAAAGGACACCTACACTTAAGGACTCTCCATAGTATAATGAATTGACTTACAAGCTAAGTGATAAAATTACGATAGGGAGGAGGTGCGTCACACATTACACTGATAATATCCCGCACGCAAAGCAATAATAAAGAAGAAATTCTTCGACCATGCACGAGAGCTTTATATGATAAGTCAAGACTCTGTCGCTATCTTTCATAGGAGCTTTAACCAGGAGTAGACTATCCAGTCTACTCCTGGTTAAAGCTTCTTTGAAAGATGGATGGATGATTAAGACTGAATAGTCTTAACAGAACTTCACTTTACTTCATCGAACAGATTAAGCCATATAAAATTACTATAATAGGCTGAACAATATTATACCGCTAGGCTAGAGTATAAAAATTTCCTCATCGCACTCTGGGAATGGACGCGTTGTAAGATGTGACAAAACCCAGCATGCTTGGTTTTAGGATCTACATGGTCCTCCTGGCTAGCTACCTGAACATTACAAATCCAAGCCGAGCAGTTTACTGTGTTAAATCGTATGTATGTCAGAGCCAGAGGGTATAGGGGAATTTATCTATATCTCTGTTACTTGGATTTGTGTGCTCCATCTTAGACTTTGTCTGCCTTTATCACCAAGACCGGCTAGCGTCACACGCGACTAAGTTAAAGAAAGTAGTCTAGTTTGGATTTTTGGCAGTTTGTGAATTACGGCCTTAACGGCTGAACGGATTTGGCTGGATTAGGACATAGGATACTTTTTATCCTACTGCAAGTACCCGCAGTAGTTCCTCTAGGATTCGAGTGAAACCGCGGGCAACAGCTGGTAAAAAATGTAAAACGGGTTAGTCTTTGCTCCCAGGAAGGAACGGATGGATGGATGGATGCGGGCTGCCCAAGACCGGGATGGTTGGCGATCTCTGGGGGAGGCCTACGTTCAGCAGTGGACGGCGATAGGCTGATATGATATGATGATGAAAGGAACGGGCTATGGGGTCAAGGCACCATGATGTTTGCACCAGAAGCAATTAAAAGAGCATGAACCTGCTGTTTACTCTGTAAGGATACGCCTCGACACCACACTCCGAAACTCTGTATCCCGCGGAACTCACTGATTTAGTTTCAAAACGTACCTCCACATAGCCTTCAGCTGATCGCAGGTCGGCTCATCGGTCTTGGCGAGCTCGCGATCCCGCACGCGAGCCGGCCGAGGTGACAGCAGCGCGTCTTGATCTAGACGCTGCGCCGCTACTGCACACGCGCACGCTAACACGCTCCACGCGCGCCAGAGGGACCACATGCTGTGAAAAAAAGGATGGGTTAGTGCTGTTGTGCATGTTAATTTAATCAAATAGGTATGAGTAACGAGGTGTTAGGGGAAGCGAACAACACTCTGTCATTGATCGATACATAAACCACAACATACTCCGAAAATCGAATTGCGAAGTTTCGGCTGATGGATCGTTCGTTTTCAAACCACGAAAGTATTTCGGATCAGTCGATCGATTCGATTTTCGCGATATGACATTTTGTTTTCGTTTACCTTACTCCCAATTGTCTAGTAGTTCGTTGTTTGACAATAATTTGATCGAATATTTAAAAGTTAGATGTTTCGTTTCGATCTGAAGCTTCGGTGTTCGTTTTTCGGAATAGGATCCTCAGGGGCCTACTCCCTAAGCACGAAGTCCATGGTTTCGGCCTTAGTTACGAGCGTTTCCTAAAACTCCCGCCCGTCCGAAAAGTTGAACTTGACACTTGTTTTGTTCACTCCTACGTTTCGGGCTACTTTCGGACGGGCGACTAACTTCGTTGACGGACTTAGGGAGTAGGCCCCCTGGTACGCAAGATCTTTGCTCTCAATCTTTCTTTCTCTTTCATCAAGACGTTGACTTATTCAACCTTGATATTGCTCTCAAATAATAAGTAAAGAATTAAATTGCTTTTTGACCAACTTCAAAAAGGAGGAGGTTCTCAATTCGTCTGAATGTTTTTTTTTTGTGTGTTTGTTACGCGATATCTCCGCCAATTATGAATGGATTTTGATGATTCTTTTTTTGTTTGGTAGGCCATACTTCAGAAGTGGTCCCATAAAATTTTATTGAAATTGATTCAGTTTTTGAAAAAATCAACAAAAAAAAAAAAAAACACAAATCGAATATAGACGACGTTCTAGTTGTAGTGCTGGTCCGAGAATTTGTACACTATTGTAATTTAATTTGTGGCACTAAAAAGTATAAAATAAACAAAACTTTAAAAAAGTAAAAACCGACTTCAAAAAAAACTAAACGGAGTAAAATAATTATCATTTAATACCAGTTTCAGAAGTCGGTGTTCTACGCTGAAACAAATTGAATGCACCAATGTAATTTATATCAACATCTGTTTAACCTACGCCCACAATAAAAAGATTTGATTTGATTTGATTTAGTTTTTTGATATTGTAAATTAATTCTGTAAAGCTTGAATCTTTAAAATGATTTTTTTCACAATTAAGTTGTATTTTTTTTGTGAAAACCTTCTAAAATTAAGTAGATTATACTTACTTATTAAGTAACTCATTTTGTTTTTGTATTAATTAGATATTGTTATGTTTTGTTTCCATAAACATTTTCTAAAAAACAGTTTTCACGTATTCAATTATGTGTTGCTGTAAATCTCAGCTGTCCTTTCTGTACACATTATTCCTTGGTCAGCTCTTACAAGAACTTTATAGCCAAGTTTAAATTAAGTTAGCAGAAAGTTTACTAGCATATTCAATAAAAGCCAAACCGGGCTTCAAAGTTTCCAGCAAATACGTTATAAAAGACTGATTATTCAAGTAAACCGATGTAAATAGAATAACTTTAAAAAAAGAAAAACCGACTTCAAAAATAAATGACGATCGTAGCTATACTATTAATAAAACTGAAAGGGCACTTTGTCTGTACCTACATTAAATTATTTTTCGAAACTTCGATTCGGGAGTATTATACCAGGTGTAAGGGACGGTGTACCGAAAACAGACACAGTGAATTCAGCCTATCATCATACATTATTCTGAATTGAAAATAAGTGGAAATTTTGCTCGGAATTTTCCGACTTTTCCGATTTTTCTTTTCACAAATTTTACATTTCTCTGCTGTAAAATAAGCAATCCTATTAGGACACAATTCTCAATTCAAAATAATGAACTAAATTCACTGTGTCAATTTTTGGTAACTTGTCTTTACACCCAGTTTATTTACCTGCCAAAACATATTATTGAAATACAATAAAACATAGGCAAATTAGCAATTTCCAGTAAATACGAAAAATTTCGAACCATTTATTTTCGATTCAGAATAATGGGCTGAATTCTTTGTTTCAGTTTTCGGTACACCGTCCCTTACACCCAGTATTATTCATACAGAAGCCAAAATATGTTTTTGTACCTATATCTTAAAATCCCATCCTAGTTTGGATGTTTTGAAAGTTTGGATATTGTTGAGTTTGTGAATTTGAATGTTTGTTAATCAATCACGTCTTAACGGTTGAACGGATTTGGATGTTATTTGGCACACAGGTAGACCATGACCTGTATTAGGACATAGGATACTTTTTATCCGAGTACATGAAGTAGTTTCTCTAGGATGCGGGTGAAACCGCGGGCAGCAGTATGTATAGTAAATAAAATCGCAAGCTGTGCGCACTGCTAGTTATCATGCCATTCAATTCTAGTATAAGCTGATCTCTCATTGTATTGGCTTTCTGAACAATGACAGGTCAGCTTATACTGGAAATATACGAGGTTAGTCTGAAAG
Organism: Amphipyra tragopoginis; assembly: GCA_905220435.1. Classification (NCBI taxonomy): domain Eukaryota; kingdom Metazoa; phylum Arthropoda; class Insecta; order Lepidoptera; family Noctuidae; genus Amphipyra; species Amphipyra tragopoginis. Next base: position 7,254,741 of record HG992017.1, read on the forward strand.
GGGGTACTAATCCGAAAGGGTGTTAAAGTACCCATAATAATGATTAACTTTTGTTCTACAAGTTTCCCCAAAAGTCAATAGTTAAAGAGAAATAGCCGTTCAAATATTTCATAAAAATACGCAAATATCTATCTATCCTCAGCTATTGAGTAGCTGTGTTTACATTTTAGGTCATATTTGATGTCACGGATTAGTAGCTCCATTTTATGAATTCTAATCCTAACTAATATTATAAATGCGAAAGTAAGTTTGTTTGTTTGTTACCTTTTCACGCCTAAACCACTGAACCGATCATCCTGTTGCATATACGTTGTCAGGTGTACAAAAAAGGACATAGAGTACCTTTCATCCCAAAAAAAAAAAACACTGTTCCCGAGGAAAACAACAATAACGTTAATAGAAGGGCGCCACGTGTCTTTCGAATCATGATTGAAATAAGTTATTATAGAAACTTTAGTAGTGTGTTAAGAGTTGATTGCCAAATTCTAAATTACGCGAGCGAAGCCGCGGGCAAAAGCTAGTTCGTAAATAAAGAAAGGAAGAAGAATTTTTGAAAAAATTAAAACTAAAAAATATTTTTGCCTGGAAATAAAAATATCGAATTTTGAAATTGTAACACTTGCTTTATAAAATTCATTAGTGATACATTAAGTAGCCCGCGGATTATTTCCCCCTTTCCTACTAACCTTGTACAGCTTGATGTACAACAGTGTCTACAAGACCACAGGCCTTGAATAGAGACACCACATAAATGTGGATCGGAACCTGTTCTTTATAATACTTGTCACAGTTGCTCTGAACGAGACTAGTTGGACTTTGTCTAAAGGAATATCTGTTATGTCAGATACCAGTTGAATGGAACAGTTAGTAATATATGTTATCTTTTGTAGTGATGTGATATTGCAAGTTGGTACGGATGTTGATGCTGGCAGTTGTGTAGGTGATATGAGCTTGTGTGGAAGAAATAGAAAACAGATTATGTATATGTATAGTGTCGAGAGAGGAACTAGCAGTGTACTAGTTGCACTACATTAACATTTAGGTTGTAACATGAGTGTAAATGATTTATACACGCAGAACAGATCAGTTATTCATGTGAAATCAACAATGACTAACAATCGAAGTTGTACCTTACAAACCCGCCACCATTATTTGGAACATGATGACGTCATGAGAATACATACTATAATTACTCATTTTTTCTTCTTGCGCGTCAATGGTTCATGGAAAATTTGGGCAGTTCCATAAGCTTACTGCAGAGCATCTCTGCTTTTGGCCATGCACCTCGTCTGTTCCCACAGTTAAGTAACAATATCACTAAATTGGTACCAGATCCGTTTCTCAGTAACATTTTGTTACTATTACATTAATATAAAAATCCCAACACCCACTCCCAATATATCCCAAACTTCCAACCAAATATTTTTCCTGCCATTTCGTCGCTTAAGTGAGGGTATGATCGAAATCGCCCACGCCCACTCCCACTCTGCGCGGCTCTATGTACACAGCCGTATAGGGCTGTCACGGTAAAGTAAACCCGGGTCCCTGAATGCCCGACCTAGTTGGGACCTAGGGTTGTCAACCGTCCTAAATGTTGAGACCCGTCAAATTATACGTCGTTTCGTCGTTAACTTGGCACTTATTAAGGGGTAGTGTAAATGAAGATGTCTTGATCTGGTAATCGTAAAGTTAAGCATTAAGGGTAAGTTTAGGCTGGTCCTTTAGACGTTAAAATGTCAGCTGAATTAAAATACAGTCGGTATGAAAGGAGAGGTTTCATACTGTAATTAGAAAAACATACATGAACCCTAAAAATATAACACTCCTTTTTTTGGGCAGTCGTGTAAAAAAGGACTTTTTTATTTTTTTTTTTCTATTTGACTGCTGTAGGTCGTCCTAGGGGACGGTTTCTACGTAACCGGGCAGTTATTGGCGTGACCTAAAGGGTCTCCAGCCAATGGGGGGGAAGTAAAATACTTAACCTAAGCTAACTACTTGTACTACACTAACATCATGACTACCTGCAACAACAGCACTAAGGGCGACCCCTAGTGGGACTCGGACCTCGGCTTAGGGCGTTGCTGGCGTGGACATAGGGGGGGAGACAGCTTGATGAGGGCTGAATTATCGGTGTGACTGCGGAGTCTGAAGAGACGACCGGCTCTACGACGGGAGAGCTCGGTGGATCGTGACCGGCGGCGGTGGGACGTCGCGACGGGCCTCGTCGGCGAGGACGATATGCCGGACGGCGGCGGACGTTGTGTATTGTGCTGGTCGATTTACTCGCCTCCTGGAGGAGGGTTATTTCGTCATCGAGTTCTAAAAGTGTGTGCCTGGGGCGGCGAACTTTACTTATGAGAGAGGGACTGTAGTCGGCCGCTGCGGCAACTAGGGGGTTCGGATGGAGAGGGGCAGTGTCGAAGTAACGCTTGGAAATGCGTTTGAGGTATTGCCTGATGGTTGGCATTTTTAGATCGAGGTGGAGTTGGACGTTACGCATGAACCACGGGGCAGCCGCGGCTCTGCGCAACACTCGATTCTGGAGGGTTTGAAAGGATTTGAAACGACAAGGCTTAACGTGTGCGAACACGACGCTAGCGTAAGTCAAGATGGGGCGGATGCACGTCACGTAGATTCTCAGCTTATTTCTAAGTGACAATTTACTGCGTGCTCTAAGGATGGGGTGGAGGCGACCGACAGCGAAAGCGGCGCGAGCGCGCACCGCTTTGATGTGGTCTCGGAAACTCAGATGGTGGTCTAGGATAACCCCCAGGTATTTGGCTTTCATCTCCCAACGGATCTGTTTGCCGAACATTAGGACGGGACGGATGTGGGTGTGGGAATCACCGTGTCTCTCGAAAAGAACGGCTGCGCTCTTTTCGGGATTCACCTCTATTCTCCATTTCCGGAACCAGACCCCAAGGGCGTCGGCTGCGGTTTGAAGGGTTCGAGAGATGCTATCGAGACTCCTACCGGAATAGTAGATAGCCGTGTCGTCGGCGAAGAGAGCCAACTTGGCCAAGCCACGTCTGGGAATGTCGCTGGTGTACAGCGTGAACAGAAGGGGCGATAGCACGGAGCCCTGAGGGACTCCGGCGCGGATGGGGTGAGGGGGCGAGAGGGTGCCTTCTAGGCGATAGCGGAAGGAGCGATCCGACAGAAAGTCTCGAATGATGAGCACGAGACGGTCCGGCACGTTGAATTGGTACAGTTTGTATAATAAACCGTTGTGCCAGACCTTGTCGAAGGCTTTCGCTACGTCGAAGAAGAGCATGCCCGTTTTGTACGAGCGCATAAAACGGGAGCTAATGTGTTCGACTATGCGGTGCAATTGTCGAATGCAACAGTGCTGGGTTCGAAAACCGAACTGTTCGTCGGGGATGAGTTTACGGGAGTCAGCGAAATCCTTTAAACGGATATAAATGAGACGCTCATAGATTTTCCCAAATACATTGAGAAGACTGATGGGGCGGTAACTAGTGGGCTCACTCTTGGGTTTGCCGGGTTTGGGGATACCGATAACGGTGGCTTGTTTCCAAGCTTGCGGAAAGATGTTATTACTCAGAGCGCCATTGAAGATGGCGGTCATGAGGACTATGAGCGGGGCGGAAAAGTGTTTGATCACCTTATTGGTGATACCGTCTGAGCCGGGGGCTTTCCTAGGTTTGAGTTTCCTCACTATCGTGTGGACCTCGTCTACGGTGATGGGGGGTAAGGGGTCGTCGGGGTCTTCATCGGGTGGGAGGGTGGCCCTACGTTCGACCTCGCGATCCACCTTGGAAAGATGGACCGGGTCTGCGGGTTGGGTGCTGGGAGTACATTGGGCTTCTAGACTGTCGGCTAGACATTCGGACTTTTCGTCGTCTTCAAAGGCCGGCCTTTGGTTCGGACGATTGAGAGGGGGAGTTGAAGCTACACAATCGGATTTCAGATTACGTTGCAATTGCCAGAAGGCCAGATGGGATGGCTCTAAGTCGCTCAACATCTTGTCCCAGCGGGCTTCCCGAACCTGCCGTACACGTTTCTTTACAGCACGCTGTAGAGAACGCATATGGACGCGGTTAGCTTCGCAGGGAAAAGAGTCATAGGCACGGATGGACGCGTTCTTCTCCGTCAGCAGTTCGCGCACATCGTCCGGCAGCTTCCAGCGGTGTTCGTCCACCGCTGGAACCTGCCGTGAACACTCGTTCACCACGGACTGTACGTGACTGGTGAGGGAGTCGATCGCGCCCAACGTGTCGGCGATCGTAATGATATCGTCGGGGATGGAATCTAAGTGAACGGACGAGGAAGACTTGAGGCGCTCCTCTAGTTTTCCCCAGTCCGTGACAGTTTTGGTCGGGGCGGGTTGACCAGGATCCGGGGGACCACCCCGGGGACCTAGGTGAAGGACTACGGGGCGGTGATCGGAGTCTAGCTCTTCATGCGTCTCTATAGAGCGTAGACCGAGGTTTACGTTCTTTAGAAGCGCTATGTCGAGGACATCGGGCTGAGTAAAAAAGGACTATGTTCATGGCTATTTTCAAGAAATTACAACTGCTCGCTAATTATAAAATCTTATTTTCAATTATTTTTTTCATGTACTGTTATGACCTTAATACTAACACCAATAATCTTTTTTCACAAAACAAAGCACAGCCCTTTGTTTACAAGTAACTGGCCCGGCAATCGGTGCGCTCACCCTGTTTGCTCAACGGAATGTTCACGGTGTAGCGCCCAAAACGTTTATATTGAACCTACTGATGTGTTACGGAGTACAGAGGTGACGGGTAGAGGGCGCTGATGGTATTTTGTAGGGTTGTCAACAAAGAGGTTAAAGAAAGATAATGATGTGGTATCTTTTACTATAGTTTACGTTACGTTTCTGATTGTAAGTAGTACGTGCTATTGTGTGTTTGTCACGGATACTATATTCAGCAACTTAATTGTTATCAACTCGACAGTAAAAATATAAAAGATGCATGGAATTTTATTATAAATGGCATCTAAAGTCGAGAATTTTCGAGTATCTACTGAGGGATAGAACAGATTGTCGTTATTCTATGAATTTTTCACGTCAAAGTTTCTAAAACATACCTTCTCATAATCCGTTTCATTTAACATTAGACCAAGACACGAATATCTTTTAAATCATTTCTTCAAATAAAGTTTCAGATCATCTTGATTGCCTGTTAAGGCAGTTATCCCACCGCCGGCGAGGAAGCGACTAACTATCAGCTATTTTCTCGCTCAAGAAACGTACAATAGAAACAAAAGAGATGCATATATTAATAGTTGATCGCTGACTGTTCACACTGCCGGCGAGGACTCACTCCACTAGCTTATCGCTGAGCGACAAGAGCTATCAAAGATAATATTCGTTCAGCGATACTTGCTCACCGATGCTCGCTTGGCGGTCAGAACTCACGCCGAGAGACTAACCAGCGGTCATTTGCGAGTGGTGCGAGTAATCGCCCGTCGCACTCGCACACTCGCTTATAGCCCAGCGACAAAACTATTGGAACTACACACTCGCTTCTCGCCAACTCGTTTCTAGTTTCTAGCTCTACTCGCTCCTCGCTCATCGTCGGCGGTGGGACAAGTGCCAAAGGTTCATAAAAGCATAATACTTGAATCCCGCTGGAAGCAAATATGTTGCTTTATTTATTATTTGACTTGGTCGCGATTGACCCTGATGGTAAGCGCAGACAGGGTCTAAGATGGAGCACACCAATCGAATCAGAAATCATTTATTTTGCAATGAATGTGGGCACAAAATAAGGTGTAAACATTGTAAAAGTAGTTCCAACACACTCTACCTTACGGCATGCAAAACGGTACGGTAGAAATATTAAAATAAACAAATATTGGTATCTACTCAATTATACATTATGAGATTTACAACAACATTATGAGATAACCAAAAATAATAAATTAATATAACATTATAAAACTCTTATCATTCAAAAAATCTTGTCTAGAATAGTAGCATTTATCTATTAGCACAGTGTACCTACTTACTACATACAGTGGGTCAACGCCCATACATTTGACAGGTCCTATGAAATGTCAAAATTGGTAACACTTGTCATAGGGTTGTCACATAAAACAAATTACACAAACTTTGTCAAACAAACGTCCAAATTAATTAACGTTTTATAGAAACAGTGACACGCAAAAAGAAAACCACGCATGCGTAATTTTGACGATTGACAAAATAATGCAAAGGTATGTAGCCGCAAGTTTGCCATCTTATGCTGGAATTTACTAACAATATTTAAAACTACAAATTTTGTCGAGGTTACAGTCACAGTGGCTAACGCTTGCGGGGGTAGGTAAGAGTAATAAATGATTCCCAAAATCCAGGAAGGAGCCATAGACAATTACTTATTATTTATGGTTATTACTTCTATGGTTTTCGTGGGTGCTGATGCTGGAAATAAAGACTAAGTATTCCTCGACAATATACGGCGGTCAAAAAAAATTACCAGTTAAATTTAATTTGCCAGGTAAAACGTGGTCCCTATCTTGGTGTTTGAGAATGGATCTCGTTTTTGTAATCAGCGTCCCAGAAAATCATGGATTTGACACCCACCACGGCTAATTTGAAAATTTTCATGGCCGCCATCTTGAATATAGATTTTGACCTCATTTTCGTCATCAGCATCCCCGAAAACCATGGAAATGACACCCATGAAGGTTAAATTGAAATTTTTAAAAAGCTGCCATCTTGGAAATGGATTTTGACCTCATTTTCGGCATCAGTACCCCCGAAAACCATGGAAATGACACCCATGACCACTAATTTGACATTTTTATTGCCGCCATCTTGGATTTCGATTTTGACCTCATTTTCGGCATCAGTACCCCCGAAAACCATGGAAATGACACCCATGACCACTAATTTGACATTTTTACTGCCGCCATCTTGGATTTCGATTTTGACCTCATTTTCGGCATCAGTACCCCCGAAAACCACGGAAATGACACCCATGACCACTAATTTGACATTTTTATTGCCGCCATCTTGGATTTCGATTTTGACCTCATTTTCGGCATCAGTACCCCCGAAAACCATGGAAATGACACCCATGACCACTAATTTGAGATTTTTATTGCCGCATCTTGGATTTCGATTTTGACCTCATTTTCGGCATCCGCACCCCAGAAAACCTTGGATTTGACATCCATGACGACTAATTTACTCATTTTCATGGCCGCCATCTTGGATTTGGATTTTGACGTCATTTTCGGCATCAGTGACCCCGAAAACTATGAAATTGACACCCAGGATGATTACATGAAAATTTTCATGGCCGCCATCTTGCATTTGGATTTTGACGTCATTTTCGGCATCAATGACCCCAAAAACCGTAGAAATGACTTCCCACGAACAATCATTTGAAAATGTATGTATGCCGCCATCTTGGATTAGTAAACAGACTTTATAATAAAATTCTCATACATAATTATCAATAATAAATTAATATAATTTCTATGAACGATATCAATCAAATTTGAAATCAAAAAGTGCGAGCCCTGGAATTTATGTCCCGAGTAGCAGTATGGCTACTCGGGACATAACCTCCGCCCCTTCACCCCGCAACCCCCCGCACGATTGCTCTGTGACAATGTTCTACGTTGACCGACTGTAAGGAGTAAGATATAGGTAGACTGTGCTATTAGTAAGGATCTTAGCCTCTTTTTAAATATACTTAATGATTCTTCTTTCCAGGAATAAGGTATTTTACTATAGATGATGGGCCCCATTGATAAGTAAGCTTTTTCTCAATAATGCTGTTTTGTGTCTACTTGTAAACATTAGATTTTTGTACTGCGATCTAACAGGTACCGGACGTGTTCTAATATCGTCCATTAGGGTAAAAAGGTGTATGTTTGTTCTAACAAATATTGCAACTTCAAGTATGTATAAAGACGGAAAGGTGAGTAGTTTTAGAGACTTGAACATAGGTGCACAACTGTCGGTATTATTAAGACTAGATAGAAGTAACAGAGATATAGAAGGCTGAAGGATTCCCCTATACCCCTCTGGCTCTCACATACACACGACAGAACACAGTAAACTGCTTGGCGCCGGACTTTAATGTGAGGGTGGTAGCTAGCCAGGCGGACCGTATAGATCCTACCACCAAGCGTGCTGAGTTTTGTTGAATATTATAACACGCGTCTATTCCCAGCGTGCGGTGAGGAAGTTTTATAATCTAGCCAGTCACTACACGGGATAAGGGTGCCTTTCCACCCGAGATGTGCTATGCAGCTATGCTGTGAGAATGTAAAAGCTAAGCTATAAAACTATGTGACCGTTTCCACTGATGTTAAGCTATGTAGCGGAGCGAGTAAGATGTGCTATGAAACGCGCGCCTACTGTAGGTATGTGGAGAAACTTGGTGTGGTGTTCCTCCAACCAAAGGGAGGATCCTCCAACCAGGCGGAGTCTTGTGCCTGGCGGGTTACTGCCCAACGGTTGATGTTGGGAGGTTGTATATATACTATCTGCGAGTTAAATCTTGATTGCGCGATGTTCACATGTGGCGAGATAGATGCCGCCACAGGTACACTGCTCTGCACATAGCTACACCACTCGCGACCATCCATAGCTCGCATCCATAGCACGCATCCACAGCACGCATCCTTCCATATAAAAACGTATTTTAGTGGAATAAGTTTCCACCAGTGCTATGCTATGTGGACCAATGAATGTAATTGGTGGATATCAAACACATCCATAGGAACGTTGCATAGTACATCTTTGGTGGAAAAGCACCCTAAAGGTGATATTTCATACAATTTTATTGTTATAGCAATAACAACATAAAAATAGGTAGTACGCCTTGTATAAAGAGCGTAGTTTTATCTGTAGACACATCTGTTACAAGTTTTAAATCAGTAAATTATGCACAGCATAGTACGTTTATTACTAAGTAGTTCAAAATTAATTGGATGCCTCGTATTGTATAAATTCTAATTAAATTAGCAGTCGCGATAAAGCCTGGATAGTCCATTAATTATCTAGAAAGACACTTAATTGCAATTTGCCCAAACATTTTTTTTGGTGAAAAATGGGTTTTGCTTGACCTTGGCGTGGTTTTGTAAAGATTGTGGACATGGGAACTAGGAGTAATTAAAATTTTGTTGATTTTTAGCGCTTAGTCCTAAACAAATAATGATATTATCGATGCTTAACAGCCAAAAAGGGATAAGCGCCATTTTTTGCGAAATGGACTTATCCAGCAATACCATAGCGTCCGTACATACTAAAAAAATATTCCCAACTAAAACAACAAATAAAAATAAACAAAAAAACACAAAAAAAAATATGCGTAAAAGCAACGCTTACTGTACATACGCACTTGTCTATCAATGTGGAAAGCACGGCAATATTGCATTTAACCTATCTACGCTGCCGCTACTATTTTGGTTTTAAACGGGCCGTTCCGAATTGCCTTTTTGGCTGTTAGGCACCGTTAAGTACTCTATCTAGGGGTAGGCACATTTTACAAGAAGATTTAAGACGTTTTTATAGGCGACAAACTTATGGCTTCACGTAAACTATTGAACGTTTCCTGGTAAAAAACACAATGGAACCAGCCAATCCGGTCAATGGAATCTGGACCCTCACTTTCGGCAACCTTTCTATCTAATATGATTACGACGACAATGGCAGGAGGAGCTCGAGAGGCTTGATAGAGAGATACAGAGAAAAAAAAAACACGTCACAATCTTTTTAGACAATAGTAGGTACTTAAATTGGATTTTTTCGTGTGGAATTTCTCAGTAGCAGCTTGGAGTCTGGATTTGTGCCCGGTTGATGGCAATAGGCTTGCTCTCTATTACATGGGACTTAAACATAACAATAGGCGAAATGAGCCTGCCCAACCCTTAGAGGCATGCTGGCGCATGGCGTGATGTTATGTTATGTACCTAAATTAGCGGATTAAAAATGCATCCTTTTCCTTCGTAAAACTCTTTCTGTATAACATTTTGCCTTCATATTTCACCAGATTTTTAAGTTACCCTTTGATACAAGTGCAAGGATCATTAACCATGTTCATTCCGCGGGTTCCACTCGATTGGCTTCATCTACAAAGGGCTGATAAAACCGACATTGTGTTTTATCTCGGTTCGCCCAAAATATTAATATTTTAGGTACTAAGTATTTATGTTTCATATTGGACGTTACGTAATACGTAAAATACCTTAATTCAATAGAAATGTTTGAAGTTTTAATTAACGTTTTCTTTTTGCAATAGTATACATTTTTAAGTAATAAGCCCCTAACATTTAATATTTTTTGAAACTACGTGTGCTTTGCGTAAGATACCCAGGTTTAGGTGTACGTTTGACCCGTCGCCCGACCAGTAACAGGCCCGAGAAGGCGGCGTGCTGTGTTCTGCACGCGCCTCTTTAAAGGCTCTCTCTGTGTCAGGAGGACATGGGGCAAGGCCCCATAGAAGGAGATATCCGCCCGGCCAAGGGTCAGAAGAAGGAACACCGTTGGTTTTTAGCCGGTAAGAGTCTGGCATACCCCATAATTTCCATGTTGATTTTCTAAGGGTAGCGCAGATCAGACAGTATACCAAGAAAAAGTCAGGAACACCGTTATGAAGTGTTCGCAGGTTCCATGTGTGAATGATTTGCCCATCACACATGGAACTTGACCCTTCCGTGCCGTCCCAGGTGTCATATGAATACCTGTGACCGTCGTTACGGGTAATCAGAAGCCCGAAAGCCTGACAACCGGTCTAACCTTAGGATATCGGCATTGCCCAGTAACTGGGTTGCGGAGGTCTGATGGCAGTTGCTCCATGTAAAATACTGGTATTCAGCCGCATTGGTTAGACTGGACGCTGACCCCAAGATAGTTGGGAAAAGGCTAGACACACATGGAACTTGACAAGTAGGTTGAACTCCTGCTTTAAAGTACATCACTGTTCATAAAGACTGCGTACGCCACTCACTGGCGAACGTTCATAGGCAAGAGTCCTGCTGTGGCGAGACAAGGCTTCTCTACCCACTCCGTTTGTTGCTCCTCCCGAAGATCTCCCACCTGAGCATGAGTTGCCTTGGCTGACCTGGAAGTCTCTAAATAGACTTCGGACTCAGTTTGGTTGAAGCAGGGAAAACCTGCTCAGGTGGAAATTTGCGGGTAACTCAAACCTTGAGTGTAAATGTGGTGCCGTTCCGCAAACTCTGGCGCTTTTAATATCATGCCCCGCTTGCCCTGTTACCTGTACGCCACAAGAACTAATGGACGCTACGGATAGTGCTAAACTCGTTGCTGAGTTCTGTTCCGACACAGCGTAGATTGTCATAGACACGCTAAGAAGAAGAAGCTACATTAACCAAATAAAAAAAACCCTAAAATATTTCTACCAAAAGCAAACATATTTTTCGTTTTCAACTCCGGAGATGGCTATAAAATCATAAAATCGAATAGCAGAAGCCGACTGGAGGCACCTTTCCTGTTTCACTCAATATCCGTCGACGGATTGGTTGCCGACTACATCCGATCTATCACGATAAACGCCGAACGCTTTCGAATAAAGAACTTGAGAATCGATCGGATTTGAATGATTGTTTTTTGAAAAGAGAATTTCGATTCAAATGGATGGAGGTTTTCTTTTATTTTTATGGAAATATCTTTATGGAAAAGAATAATCAATCTCTTAGTAGATTATATGAATGTCAAAAAGCACTTTGATGGTTTATTTTGGCAGAATAATTTTTTCTCCGAAGTTATGACTTATTCTTAGGTTTTCAGAAATGAGATAAATCATATTAAAATAGTCCATCTTCGGGGTAAATTAGAGATCTATATTTAAACAGATCTCGGCTACTTATCTGTGAAATCAAAATTGAATAATCCAATTAATTAACTTAAATAGTTATGTACAAAGTTTTAAACATTCTATTCAAATTTTGGAGTTGCGAGAATTGATACCAAGAATACCATACCGCCATTTTGAATTTGCAAATATGGTATCCTTAGTATTTATAGTTATTCTCAACGAATCACGTTATTCCATGGATAGTTGCATCGGATCACGAAAAAGCTTCCCATCTCATCACGTGATTGGGTGCATCTACAAAATAATACGGAATAAGGAATGAGGAACATGTCGTGAGGAAACTTTTAAGTAATTAATGTGGATGGTTACAAGAGTGGAGGAATACCAAAGAAACGATGGATGGATAATGTAAAAGATGATATGACTAGAAAGAGAGTGAATAAAGAGATGACGGCTAAACGAGATGTATGGAAGAAAAACACATGATGCGCCGTCCCCAAATAAGTTGGGATGAGGGCAGGAAGATGATGATGATTCCCAACGAATCACGTGATCCGTTACAACTAATTTATTTAGTAATTTTACCCTCAAACTTCTCATAATTCATTTAAATTGAAGTTTTTAATTAGTTTTGCTTAAGTTCTGAAAAAAAATCTATGGTCTTATGATTATTATTGTAAATATTCGTACGTGATTCGTAGGGAATATAATTTTATTATTTTGTAGTTGCATCCAATCACGTTATCAGACGGGAAGCTTTTGCGTGATCCGATGCATCTAGCAACGAGTCACGTTATTCGTTGGGAATAACTCAAACTTTTCTCCAGTCAAATGTATGATTTACAATATTACTGACATAAAATATTCTGTGAAATAGTAATCAAGGAAGGGAAAACAGTGCAACCAGTCTTTTAAAAATGTGATAAATAAAAATCGTTGTTCTCAAAACAGCACGCAATCGGTCGGTCATGCATCATCCGGGTTCGGTCCTGATCGACTACGACCCCGAGTTAGGGCTGCTAGCTCTTGCTCTTATGGGCTACTTTAGTAACAGAACTAATGAAATTACTAATACAAAAGTAAGAGCGGTTACGCACTGATCACACATCAGAATATGATTAGGTATCACTTGCATTAACGGTGAAGAAAAACATCGTGAGGAAACCTTCCGTTACATTTTTTTTAATATTTGGAAACAAACAAATTCCCCTCGTGTGTCGCGCATAACACAAATACGAAGCGTGCAAATCCACCAAAAAAATATGCGGAATTCAGCGAGGCGAACGTGCCGGTGACTTATTCTTTAAGTCGGAGCACTTCGGGATTTATTCTCAAACCCTCGTTTAATGTTTCTAAGTGAACATTTGGTTATTCAATTAATATATTATAGTACGTCCGAGTCTGGATTCGTGCCCAGTCGATGGCAATAGGCTCGCCCCCTATTACATGTGACGTAAACATAAACGGCGAAATGTGAGTGTAATAATATACACCTCTGTCAACCCTTCGGGGAATACAGGCGTGAGTTTATGCTTTATGCTATTATAGTACGTAGAATTGGATATGTATTTTAAAAGATCACGCACATTTTTAAACATTTGCTCTAGAAACATGGCACAGTTCCAGATCAATAAATACCTTGTATAGTCTTCATTATCCCAGTATTTTGTGGTCTTCTGACAGGATAAACTCAAATTACAAATTGGATGATCTCGTGTTACGTCACCCAGGAAAAAAGGGGGCCCACTGTAGAACGTAGATGTACTTATACAGAGTGTAAATAAATTCGTGTAATTCCTTCAAACCGCGTGATCTACTGGTGACACTGATTGATCAAGCACAGGCTTTTTTTAAGAATTAACAAAAAAAAGTTTTTAAAAAATGAACCATGGTATTCTTTCTATATCTGAGTAATTTTAGCGTCCCAAGTTAACTGACTGCGTGGAGTGATATCCTAGTCGTGCCCGTCAGCTGTGTCGCCGTGCCTTCATTCATTTATGCATGGCATCGAAATTTTGTATGAGAAAAAAAAATTATTTGTTTTTTTTATATTTAATCAATCTAAATCCCGTACGGGGTTAATCAATACCAATAATACTTAGATCATGTGGTTTAAAGGAATTACACGAATTCGTTTACACCCAATAGTAATAAAGTCAACATGTCAACCCTACAGTTAAAGTAGGATTACGAAAGCTGGAAATAGAATGAAGGATCTGTTAATGGCAAAGTCGGAAAACGACCCCGTAGGCCATGCGCGGAAGTTTTTGATCGTTTTAAAAGAGATAATCCCTTTTTTTCCCGCGTGATGGGCTAGAATATAAAACTTCCTCGCTACACGTTGGGAATAGACGTGTGTTGTAAGATTCAACAAAATCCAGCAGACTTGGTGGTAGGATCTATACGGTCTGCCTGGCTAGCTACCACTTGAACATTAAAGTTCGGCCCCAAGCAGTTTACTGTGTTCCGTCGTGTGTAAGTGAGAGCCAGATGGGTATAGGGGAATTCCTCTATATCTCTGACACTTGAATCTAACAAAAATTAGCACTTTAAAGCTTATTATTTCAGAAACGGAACCTTTGATCGAAAAGTTGTGTCATCAAACCCGCAATATTTTTCAAAGACCTATGCAACAACACCCCACTATGGGATAGACGAGAAAAAAAAGCCCCAACTCACACGTACAGGAGGGAAACGAAAAAAAAAAATTTTTCGTGCTTTTGTTTTTCCACTTTGTCGGCGTGATTAATATGTATATCCATGCCAAATTATAGCTTTCTAGTATTAAGAGTCTCTGAGCCAAGCTGCTGACGGAGAGACGGACAGACTGACGGACATGGCGAAACTGTAAGGGTTCCTTGTTGACTACGGAACCCAAAAAAAGGATTTAGTTTCAACGATGGTGTCAGTTATTCGACAATAAGCTTTTCTGTGTTGTACCTAAACCAAAAAAATACCACGAACTTAATCTTAAGAGCTAATCTTAAGAGGTTAGACCTAGTTTTACCCGAAAGCAATCAGCTACACCACGTTTTAGGAATCAGTTATGACAAGCGCTTGAAACGCGCGCCCAGTACGCTGCGATTCGGGCGCTTATTCAAATTGTATGAATTTCTATGCAACGGATTACATGAAGCGCTGTCATCCGTTCAGCGCACATCATACGTACATAGGACGCGCGCTTCTCCCAGGCGTCCTCGGCGCGCTTTTCCTAGTCGTTTCCTCTGCACCAATAATATTTACTTTAATTAAAACGGTCTTAGACCAATTACAATAATTAAAGATGCAAGAAAATAAAAATTAAAAATATATTCTAATAATTCTAATAAACTCTTTCATAAATCCCTAACAATAATTCTGCCAGTATATTCTTTCACTCGTTCATGATGCATTCCTCTCGCAGTACTCCAGACATTCCGACAAAATCACCCTCCATTCATCCGCAAACATATCAAAATTCGGTCTGGCGTTCAGGAGGGCATTGAGCGCGGTGAGACTTCGCAGTATGGGTGGTCGTGAACGAGCCACTGTACGACATGTCGGAACAGCAAACAGCTTATGTTTTCTGCTCCGATGGTAATTATTTGGAACAAATAATAGGCACAACTTGCAATTAAGATCCGGGACATCTACTTTCCCTCGGAGGATCTTGCACATCATTAATAGTTGGTCACTAGATCTTCTGCCCTCTAATGAGCCAGGCAACCTAAAAGGAATTTGTTTGGATACATAAAAGGGTAATAACCATATAAACGCTTGTATAGGTACGTAGCATGGTGACATGACGGTTTCAAAGATACAGCAAAAATGTAGACATTTTTGACGCTAGTCGGGTATGCGTATGATCAGCGTCCAACGCGCGACCGAAGCGCAGCGTATTGGGCGCGCGACCCGGTCCCTTAGTCGTCATTTAACACGTTCAGTGCCGGGTGCCCCCCAGGCACCTTATAGTCGCATTCGCGATGCTGGGTGCCCTCGTGGAGGGTTCGTTGTAAATGTTGGTTTTTCTTATAAAATACACCGTCATAAAACAAGCAACAACTCCCTTGTTCAGACCAAGCTCCAAAGTCTTGAGTATCGGCGCGAAGTTGTTAGTCTATCGGTTTTTTTATCGGATATATTTCGGAGAGTGTGCTTCAGTCTGCATGATCTAATTCCCCACTGCCCTTTTTTCTATCGGACGGCCAGAAGCACGAAAAAGCGCCATCGGTTCATGGTTGATATACCAAAAACTCGAACGAAGCGCTTTGAAAACCGCCAAACAGTGGAATGCGCTGCCCGAGTGGGTGTTCCCCGACAGATACAATCTGGATGTCTTCAAGTCACGAGTGAATCGGTTTCTTCTGGGCAAGCATGCTCCATCGTAGACCGCATCATCGCTTAACATCAGGCGAGATGGCAGTCAAACGCAGGCCTAGAATCAATTATAAAAAGACCCCCTGAAAATACTATTTAACTTTATAGTAGCGTGTTTTATGACACGGCTTTTAAACGAATGCCAAGAACGTGTGGTGAACTCGAATGTGTTAACAGGTTACATCTAATTCTAACCTCCTGCAACCGGCCACGACTAATTGTATAGCCAGCTAAACCTAGCTGTAACCGCACTACGGTTTATAACCGTAACAATATAATACATGTGTGAAGTAATTTACACTAGGGATGCACGATACTTGCGTTTGTATCGATACTGTGGACAATGCGATATGGTTTCGATCCGATCCTCGGAATATCGTTTTTTTTTTCTATTGTACTGCTGTAGGTCGTCCTAGGGGACGGTTTCTACGTAACCGGGCAGTTATTGGCGAGACCTGAAGGGTCTCCAGCCAATGGGGGGGGGGGGGGGAGTAAAATACTTAATCTAAGCTAACTACTTATACTACACTAACATCATGACTACCTGCAACAACAGCACTAAGGGCGACCCCTAGTGGGACTCGGACCTCGGCTTAGGGCGTTGCTGGCGTGGACATAGGGGGGGGGGGGGGGGGAGACGGCTTGATGAGGGCTGAATTATCGGTGTGACTGCGGAGTCTGAAGAGACGACCGGCTCTACAACGGGAACCGGAATATCGAATCGTATCGTATCCTACTTATACTTCTACGAGCAGGGCCCATTTTACTCAGCACTGAAGGGGGGGGGGGGTTTACTGCGATTTATTTAAAAATAAACAACAATAATATATTAAATTAAGTGATCATACAATCAACACAATACGATACGATCCATTCATTCCGATACAGGTACTTTTGAATCGATCCAAGAATGTATCGTATTCGTTTGTATCGATCCAAAATATTGAAGGATCGTGCATCACTAATTTACACTAATGATCTCATCAATGAACCTCCTGATCCGTAGTCAAGGCCGACACAGATACTTGTAGGGTTACTACCGGAGTTGAATAGGACCCTATCAGTATTAATTGTTTGGTTTGACATTTCATTGGTTCTTGTTGAATTAATTGAAATGTTGAGCTGATATGGGTTGATCGTTTTCCTTTACGCTGTGGAAGTGATAATGTGTTCTAAAGTTGCTTTAAATTTTGCGATCTATCCTAATCCTAACTAATATTATAAATGCGAAAGTAAGTTTGTTTGTTTGTTACCTTTTCACGCCTAAACCACTGAACCGATCATCCTGTAATTTTGCATATACTTTGTCAGGTGTACAAAAACTGACATAGGGTACCGTTCATCCCGAAAAAAAAGTACTATTCCCGAGGAAAACAACAATAACGAAAATAGATGGCGCCACTTGTCTTTCGAATCATGATTGAATTATATTATTATGGAAAATTTATTAGTGTGTTAAGAGTTGATTGTCAAATTCTAGTTTTACTATAATGTGAGTCCATTTACATTTTAAATCCAAATATTTTATTTGTAATATATTGGTAAACAAGCCGACGGCCTACCTGATGATGGTAAGTGGTTTTCGAGGCATACACCTACAACACCAAGAGGATTGCTGATGCGTTGCCAACCTTAGAAACAATTTTTGAAAGTCTTATGTGTCTGTAATTTCACAGGCACCCATAGTATGGGTTGTAGGCTGTAGGCTTGCCAACCTTAATGTATGAATTTACCGAGACTTTGACAATCAAAATGCGGGACGTGGCAAGAAAAGCGGGACCCAACTGTCAAAGTATAGGGAGGCGAAAAATACAATTAGAAATTATTTTAAATAGTTTTATTATTCATTTTTTTACTTTGGCATACAAGTACAAGACTTACAACTTAACAAAAGTTGAAAAAAATTGGAAATATAACAAAACTTAATAGAGAAAAGTAGTGGAAGGCCGCGCGAGCGGTGTTCGTTCGACACGAGACTCGCGGTCGCGATTTCCACTCTTCAGGTGCTATTCCACTGGCGACTGCAAACTGCAGACTGCAACCGCAGACCGCAAGTTGCCATCGGAATAGCGCCTTTAAAGTGTGCATTTTAAAGGTGCTATTCCGACAGCGACTGCAAAACTGCAACCGCAGACTGCAGCCGCAGATCGCACCGCAAGCGATATACGAAGTATCTTGGACCCCGTCTTTCATTGAAAGCAAATCTGGGCGCAACCCAAGCGCCATACCCGGAAGAACTCTTTAATGCTCTAATAGTAGATTGTTGCACCGAGCGCAAAGTGAGTCATTAATGCACGAGTGTTATGTTGGTGCCCGAGCGCAAGCGAGGGCACTAAATTAGCACGAGTGCATTAATCACTCACTTCAGCAAGGTGCGTAATCTACTTTTCTTTCAACTACCAATTTACCTACCGTGATAAAATATACCTACTCAAAATAAAAACTCAAGTTAATGAAAACAAGGTTATCCTGCGACTTTTGCGGCAAAAGGTTATTAACAATTTCATTTGCAGCTGTTTTTATACTTTCTGGACTTGAATTCATATCGCTATCTATTTCCATTTTTTAAAACTTTTCTTGAAAATTTTCATGGCCGCCATCTTGAATATAGATTTTGACCTCATTTTCGTCATCAGCATCCCCGAAAACCATGGAAATGACACCCATGATGGTTAAATTGAAATTTTAAAAGCTGCCATCTTGGAAATGGATTTTGACCTCATTTTCGGCATCAGTACCCCCGAAAACCATGGAAATGACACCCATGACCACTAATTTGACATTTTTATTGCCGCCATCTTGGAAATGGATTTTGACCTCATTTTCGGCATCAGTACCCCCGAAAACCATGGAAATGACACCCATGACCACTAATTTGACATTTTTAGTGCCGCCATCTTGGATTTCGATTTTGACCTCATTTTCGGCATCAGTACCCCCGAAAACCATGGAAATGACACCCATGACCACTAATTTGACATTTTTACTGCCGCCATCTTGGATTTCGATTTTGACCTCATTTTCGGCATCAGTACCCCCGAAAACCATGGAAATGACACCCATGACCACTAATTTGACATTTTTTATTGCCGCCATCTTGGATTTCGATTTTGACCTCATTTTCGGCATCAGTACCCCCGAAAACCATGGAAATGACACCCATGACCACTAATTATACATTTTTACTGCCGCCATCTTGGATTTCGATTTTGACCTCATTTTCGGCATCAGTACCCCCGAAAACCATGGAAATGACACCCATGACCACTAATTTGACATTTTTTATTGCCGCCATCTTGGATTTCGATTTTGACCTCATTTTCGGCATCCGCACCCCAGAAAACCTTGGATTTGACACCCATGACGACTACTTCACGAATTTTCATGGCCGCCATCTTGGATTTGGATTTTTAAGTTATTTTCGGCATCAGTGACCCCGAAAACCATGAAATTAACACCCATGATTATTAGATGAAAATTTTCATGGCCGCCATCTTGGATTTGGTAATGATAATAAAAAAACTGCACTAATGAAAAACAGTGCAGTAATGAAATTTCATACAACATTTCTGCACTGTTTGCAGTGCAGTAATGAGATTTCATACAACATTTCTGCACTGTTTTGCTTCTAAGCAGAAAATACGTATTTTGTGATCGGTTTTGTAGCGATTAATGATGACATTACTACGTAGTTGAAAGAAAATAATATTTTATTAATAATACCTAGGAGCGTAATAGTAGATTGTTGCACCGAGCGCAAAGTGAGTTATTAATGCACGAGTGTTATGTTGGTGCCCGAGCGCATGCGAGGGCACTAAATTAACACGAGTGCATTAATTACTCACTTAAGCAAGGTGCGTAATCTACTTTCTTTCAACTACCAATCTACCTACCGTGATAAAATATCCATATAACATTTTTTAAACTTTTCTTGCTAAATACGAAGTATCAAAGTTTTACAATGGTACAAAATGCGCGCCATTATTTTTTTTTCACTAAGTCTGTTTTATTTAGCTTATTTTTATTTTCAGCCAGTATCTTTTTGATCTAATGCATACATTTTATTACTAAACTTAATGGGATACATTAAACCTCTGTGGTAAATTTATATCTAAATAAAAAAATAAAAAAAAAACAGTGCATTAATGTAAAACAGTGCAATAATGAGCACGTTTCTGCACTGTTTTGGTTCTAAGCAAAAAATACGTCCTTTGTGATCGGTTTTGTAGTGATTAATGATAACATTACTACGTAGTTAAAAGAAAAGGTAATTTGATGTAATCCTGTATATTGTCACACCACTCACACTTGACTAGATTTATTTTGGGAAATAACGTTGTCAAAGTCAGAAACAAATTGCCTTCGATAGGCTAAAGTTACGCCCGCCTGTTGTAAGGGTACTTAGTATTCTTGTTGCGTAGTTTCGTACCCCAAATATGTATTTTTGGATGCATAAATGTATAGACTTAAGTATATTAGAAGTTAAGCAAGATTGTATGAGAATATTGTATGTTTGATATTAGTTTTAATACGGACAAGATGTTTTTTCAGCAAACATACAAAAAAAAACAAAAAAATATATTTCATCTTAAAACATTGTGATCATACATAAATTGAGACAACACCAGTAAGTTACCGAGGTACTTGTGTTGGAGCTGTCTCGCTACTTCCCATAAATTTAAGCTAAACAATGATCTCTCTTCTATCGTGTCGGCACGAGCTATACAAGAATAGCTCATGCCGTGGTGAAAAGATTAGCCAGTCAGCAAGGATGGTAACGAGGCTGACTGCCCAGGGTGCGCCGGACGTACCGAAGTATCGTCACTCGTGGAGGCTCTTTTCATGCACCCCAAGTGCACAATGTCAAGTATCAAGTAAACAATGATGAGACCAGTTTTAGAAGAAAATTAGAAATATGTAAACGAAATTAACTAAGAAGTTTTCTACGTGTGTGTGTGTGTTCATGTGAGTGTGTGCGCACGCTTGTGCCGGTGCGCACGTGTCCGTGTGTATGTGTGTGGGGCTGTGAATAGGGTGTGTGGGACTATGTTTTGGGTTGTGTGTGCACACATAACATACATACATACATAAAATCACACCGTTTTTTCATGGGGATAGGCAGACGCGAACGTCACTTGGTACGATCCTTACGTACTCCTTTCGCTTCGTCCACGTTCATACATCTTGTCATACACGCACGCCGGTTGAGAGCACTATGCGCCTGTCCTTTTTGAAGAATATCACCAATAACATCAATGTATGTCGTACTAGGGCGTCCTCTAACGGCGTTTTCACTGAAATCCGCTTTATAAAGTAATCCTTTTGTTAATCGCCAAAGGAACCATCATCATCATTCAGCTGAAAGATGTCCACTGCTGGACATAGGCCTCCCCCAAGCAACGCCACATCGACCGATCCTGTGTCTCTCACATCCAACGGATTCCCGCGACCTTCACCAGATCATCGGTCCACCTTGTGGGAGGCATACCCACGCTGCGTCTTCCGGTACGCGGTCGCCACTCCAGAACCTTTCGGCCCCATCGGCCATCCGTTCTGCGAGCAATGTGCCCCGCCCACTGCCGCTTAAGTTTGGAACCAATCAATAAATAATTGTTTAAGTGGTTTTTGGTTTTCCGTATCTACCAGAATTAGATACGGAAACACTTAGGGCCGATTTCAGCATTAAAATTAAACGCGATTAGTTACCGCTAAACTCAGTTTACGCGTTAAACTTAGTTCACAACTTCAATTTACATTTAACTAACATCAACTGGACATAGTTAAAGCTGAACCTGGTTAAAATTCTAAACGCCTCATTTTAGACGTTTGGCCCTTTTAAAACTCAGTTGCACCAACTAAATATACTCGTAACCACACCATATTTATGTTAAAAAGGAGTGATTTGGCAGAAATTTTAAAAAGGTTATGGTTACACTAACGCCCCTTTCACACGGCAGTCCAGTTTTTTGCAGGATCCCGTTTTCTGCAGGATCCCGTTTGATGGCGAATGTGTTTATATGCGTTATGTGTTCACACGAGCATCCCGCATGCGGGATCCTGCAAAAAACCGATCCGGTCGAATTGTGCCATTCGGTTTTGTCACTAGAAACTGGATCCGTCGTCCAGTAAAAAGCGGGATCCCGTTTAATCACACATATATTTCAATAGCAGTGTTCACACGGCTTCGGAACCTTCGGACCAGCTTTTTGCGGGACCAGCTGCAAAATTGAACTGCCATGTGAACACAGCGTCCAGTTTTGCAGGATATAGTAAAAAGCTGGTCCTGCAAAACTGGACTGTCGTGTGAAAGAAGCGTTTCTGTTATCGCTAGCGGGTAACACTGGGCAATGTTGACAAAAGAAGGTAGTCGTCCATATGGATCAACGCACCCGATGTTATAAAGGCGGTGGTCATTCGACAAAGCGGAGCATTCTGTGTTCATCAGCTGAAGAAGTCTGACTTTTTATATCTGACTTTCTTGTCCTTATTTTCTGATCTTGTATTTTGTGATTGTGTAAATTAATATATTGTGATCTAGTTCATGTTAGTTAGTTTTATAATATGGCAATTATTTTACTCTTTTTTTAGTTTTTTTTGAAGTCGGTTTTTACTTTTTTTTAAAGTTATTTTATTTTTCTATTTTAAGTGGCATAAATAATACACAAACATGCAATTACAGCAATCCCGGGTAATTTGCAAATCCATTAAAGAGTTCCATTGTCAATCTCCGAAGGTCTTCATCAAATCTTCACCAAATTTAAATTGGGACCATCTCGGGAAAATACTCTTTCAAACAAAAAATAATTTTGCAAATCCGTCAGTATAAAACGGATATATGGCCGAATAAAAAAAATGTAAACATCCGAATTGAGAACCTCCTCCTTTTTGAAGTCGGTTAAAAATGCTATTAGTAAACAAAACGATTCGTGTCTAGCTATTATGTATATAGCCTGAACCGAGCATTAATACTATAATTCTATTGTTTTCCACAGTTCCCTGCCAAATAGAAAACAAAACGAAATCAATAATAGATTTGACCGGGTACTAAGATTACCTACGAAGCGGTCATTGCTCCGATTGTTCTGTTCTAAATGCATTGTGTGAAATGATCGCTGTTATAAATAGCCAACTTACGTCAAACGTCAATGTATTTTGGTTCATACTATATTGTGAGCTAACCCGAAGGATAGTTAATAAAATAACAGAATTTACAAATAGGATTAATAGCTTTTTAGCTTTCTGGGGTTTTATTAAAAACAGGATGGTACATATGAACTGAATCCTTGTATTACGATCAACAATCATTCCAATGAAGGAATATCAAACACAGACATAATTACAATCTTTAAACAAAACAACTATTTAAAACAATTGTGAACGTCCGTTCGACCCGAAGGTCGTAGCAAAAGTAGGGGTAGAGAGCCCGACTAGCGCACTACACACTCTTTTATAGACCCTTTTGACAGGTCATGAAATAAATATGTGCGACTGCCCACATGACATTATTAAATAGCTAACAATAATACAATAACCCCCCTCTGGGAAAGGCGTTACCTCATCATGAGATTAACGTAAAACCGGAGGGAACATTAGACTAGCTTTCTAAAACCCCATCATATAATAAAAAATGTGTCATGAGGTCTACTCAAAAGCTTACAAACCGCAGGGCAGCTTGTGGCGAGCTGTTGGTGAGTGGCGACACTGCGTACCTTATTGCCTTAGAGAGTCGGTCAGGGCCTCGTCTCTGGTTTGCCTTTATTGGCTGGCTGGAGTGGAACCCCAAGAGTGCCCGAAGGATTCTCAACTCTGTCTTGCCTTTATCGGCCAGCCAGAGGGGGGCCGCCAGAGCTATATGCTCGGGGGTGGAAGTGTCTAAAGGCGTAATAGCGGGGAAACCCACTCCGGGTCTGTTAGACCCGCGACGGCGAAACCGGGGCCACACCTCTCTACACCTCTAGCCGCTCACACGTCTGTTGCCCCCTTCGCCTATGTACTGGCGGCTTTTCAGGGGGCCCAGCTAGTGAGCTGGCGAGTCACCGTCTGCCAATATATTTCAAATTTAAGCTTGAAAGGCAGACGCCGTTTTCTTCCGGCATTGGAAGTTATCCAGTCCATTTAACACCCCCTCCTATAGACCAGTTTTATTTTTACCATATTTCACAATAGTTTTGCGCCCACCTGGGACGGTCCATGACTGTACTCCAATAGTGCAGCCGTGGATAGTCCCGGGTTGGTGCCCCACCTCATTTTAGATTAAAGCTCTCAAAGGGGCCTCTGCGCGTTGGACCTGTGTCTCCGTGTATTTCCAAAGGACCGGACATCTTCCACACGGAAGATGAGCCGTGATGTCCAAAGAGATACATTAAGAAACATTTAGTCTGAATCTAATAAAATTACTTTAAAAATAAAAGAAAAACCGACTTCAAAAAAACTAAAAAAATAGAAAATAATTATCATATTATAAAATTAACAGTTTCAGAAGTCGGTGCCTTCAATTTGGTTTAACGTGTATTAGCACCGACTTCTAAAACTGTTAATTTTAAAATGGGGTAATTTACTAGATTTTTAGTTTTTTTAGAAGTCGGTTTTTCTTTTATTTTTAAAGTAATTTTATTTTTCTGTTTTAAGCGCCATCTTCACCAAATTTAAAAGGGGACCACCTCGGAAGAATACTCTTTCAAACAAAAAATCGCTTCAAGTGTGCCTATAAAATTTGAAGAGTTCTCTCGGTTTCTCCAGGATCCCATCATCAGATCCTGACCTGATGACCATGGAACTACCTGGGAAGTATACTCTTTAAAACAAAAGAAGAATTTTCCAAATCGGTCCAGGCGTCTTTGAGTAATCGGGAAACATACATAAAAAAAAGATTCCGACGAATTGATAAGCTCCTCCGTTTTTTGACGTCGGTTAAATATAGCACTTAATATTTGATAGGGTATTGTATTGATACTAGGTAAACTTCGTTTCAAAATACAAGTAAAAATCGGCCAAGGGTGGCTTTGAATCGTGGCTTATCTCGTGCCTCGGAGAGCACGTTAAATCGTCGGTCCCGGGCGTCATACGAATACCTATGATAGTCGTTAAGGGTCCCTAAGAAGCCCTAAAGCCTGATAACCGGTATAAACTTAGGATATCGGCATTGCCCAGTAACTGGGTTGCGGAGGTCTGATAGCAGTGGCTCCGTGTAAAATACTGGTATTCAGTCGCCACCAGATGCGGCTGAATATCAGCATGGGCCTACTCCCTAAGTCCGTCAACGAAGTTAGTCGTCCGTCCAAAAGTAGTCCGAAATGTAGGAGTGAACAAAACAAGTGTCAAGTTCAACTTTTCGGACGGGCAAAAACACAGCGGTAGTAGGGACAACTGTCAAATCGTGTTGTCATTCATTCTTAGTTCGGGCCCCGAAATAATCGTATGTCCGTAGGTGATAGGGAGTAGGAAACGCTCGTAACTAAGGCCGAAACCACGGACTTTGTGCTTAGGGAGTAGACCCCCTGATTACTCTGCATGGAAGGCAAGTGTTCTATCTATCTACCTACTATCACATCTTCCGAAAGAACATGTTCAGAATTTCTGATCGATCGATCTCGTCTCTGGCGTTATTTACCGAATTCTAATTATTTGCTTGTTGTTCAATTTCGCTTCAATAAATATTGTAATATAATCTTTCAGGAGGGAATAATTAGGTCAAGGAGAGAGACATAGACTAAGAACTTGTTGTATAATAATGGACATTTTATCCAGAAATATCAATATCAAAGTAGACTATTTTAGCTCGGTGGGTGAGCGTTTAGTTTTCTTTCTACGTTACAAAAAGCAAGTAAGGTCATCATCTGCCTAGCCTTTTCCCAACTATGTTGGGGTCGGCTTCCAGTCGAACCGGATGCAGCTGAATATCAGTATTTTACATGGAGCGACTGCCTATCAGACCTCCACAACCCAGTAACTGGGTAATACGATACTCTTGGTAAGACTGGTTGTCAGACTTTCTGGCTTCTGACCAACAGTAACGACTGTCAAAGATTTACAAATGACAGCCGGGACCAACGGCTTTACGTGCTTTCCGAGGCACGGAGGAAACTCGCTATGGTAAATGGTCACCCATCCACAGACCAACCTCGGCAAGCGTGGCTTAACCCGGAAGATCGGTCTATGCGGCTGTAATTATTTAGCCACGAGCTCCTCTCGAGCTAAGGTAACAATACGAAACAAATATTTATTATAGCCTACAGATAATTGTTCCCGGTTTGGGTGTATGTACTTTTTAGGGTTCCGTAGTCAACAAGGAACCCTTATAGTTTCGCCATGTCCGTCCGTCCGTCCGCAGCTTAGCTCAGAGACTCTTAGTACTAGAAACCTATAATTTGGCATGGGTATACATCAGTGGCGAAGGGTGAATTTTCTTAAAAGGGAAGCCGGACCAAAAAATGCTCGGTGGCCGTCCATTAATCACGTGATGTTTTTTTTAGCATTTTTTAACCCCCCCCTCCCCCTTGGTGATACGTGGTGATGTTTAAGACTACCCTCCCTCCCCCACCCAAAATCACGTGTAGTTTTAGTACCTACAAAGAATCTTAAATTTTTTAGAATATTATCTTTAAATATAGGCATAAAGTATAATCTAATTTTATTCTGAAATTAAGGACCATGATAAAAATGTCTAGACAGAAAGGTTGCAGGTTGTTTTAGACTGGCACAAAAATTTTCGCTTTTCGGTTTAGAAATCGCGCATTTGACGAAAAAATAAATACACGTGATATCTTACTACACCCCCCCTCCCCCCTTGTGATATTTCGTGATTTTTGCCAAACCCCTTCCCCCCCTTTCGAACCTCACATGATTAATGGACAGCCCCTTACCTTGCTCAAGTGTGATGCGTGAATTCCAGTAACTACTCGTTTCGAAAGGAAAGCCGATAGGAATCGAGTTGTATGGAGCCTTCGCCACTGATGGGTATACATATTAACCACGCCGAACAAGTAGCAAAATAAAAACAATGAAAAAAATTTTTTTTAGGTTTCCTTCTGTACTTGTAAAGTGGGGATGTTTTTTTTTTTCGTCTCGCCACGGTATGGGGTGTTGTTGGTCTTTCAAAAATTTGCGGGTTTGCTAAAACAACTTTTCGATTATGGGATCCGTTTGAAAGGGAAAAGGATTGTGCATGAAAAGAGCCTCCACGAGTGACGATACATAAGTACGTCCGGCGCACCCTGGGCAGTCAGCCCCGCTACCAACCTTGCTGACTGGCTAATCTTTTCACCACGGCATGAGCTATTCTCGTATAGCTCGTACCGACACGATAGAAGAAGAAGGGATCCGTTTGTGAAATATTAAGCTTTAAAGTGCTATTTTTTACACACTGACCGCGCAAGCGCAGCTTAGCTTTGTAAATAGTATGATCCACGCGATTGTATGTAGCCACGAGCCCCATTGTGGAAAAGGTATGAAAAAAGAAATTGTTCCTGTACCTATCTAGGTAACCTAGAATTCGATAAACGATTAGGTTTCAGTTCTAAATATAGAAGTTTCAATAGTTTACGAGCTATTGATCTAATTTTAGACCGGGGTTGACGGGAACGACGCACAAAGAACTAAAGTTGAAAGTTACTGGAAAGGGCACTCACTTGACTTTCAAGTTACGTTGTAGGATTTAAAATAGGATATTCTTTATTCAAACAACACTTGGGAGCAGTCATTCCGGGTCATCAACATAAGAGCGATTACGCACTGCATCCGATCCGAATCCGTGAAAATACCGATCTAGAGAAAAATCTCGGACCGAATTCGGATGTTGCTTACGCACTATTCCGATCTCTGATCCAAATTCAAACAATTCAGGGGCCATCTTTGGCATATCCATTTGGCGTCCGATTTGAATCCGAGGTAGTGGGAAAGGTTCATACAAACATTACTACGGCTAGTTCGGTCCGTCAATATTTTTTCCGAATTGGAGACTCACGGATGACGGATAGAAATCGGATGAGGGATGCCGGATGTAGTGCGTAAACTACCATACAAATAGTTCTATGGCTACTTCGGAACGTATTTTCACGGATTCGGATCGGATGCAGTGCGTAATCGCGCTAAAGCTTAATATCTCAGAAACTAAAAATAATACCTTAATCAAATAAAAAGTATTTTATAGAAGTAAAGAGCACCAATTCGAATCACACAAATCTATATACAGGGTGTTAACGAATTCGTGTAATTCCTTCAAACCACGTGATCTACTGGTGACACAGATTAACCCTAAATGGGAATTTTTGAAAATCAACTAATAAAAAAATTCAAAAAAAAAACTTGATTTTCTATTTCTGAGTCATTTTAGAGCCTTGAGTTATCTGACTGCAAAGAGCGATATCGCGTTAGTCGTGTCTGCCAGCCGTGTCGCCGTGCTTTCATTAATTTATGCGTGGCATCGAAATGTTCACAGAAATAAAACTTTTTTTTCAAAAAAAAAAAATTCTTATTTTTTTACTGAATCCTTAACAGGTGGTTTAGATACGATCGGTAACAAAGCCGCATGAAAAAATAATTATTTTATTTTTATGTTTTTAATCAAGCTAAATCCCGTGCGGGGCCTATCTACATCAGTAGTAGATCATGTGGTTTTAAGGAATTACACGAATTCGTTAACACCCTGTATATAAAAATGAATCCCTATTTCCCTCGGTCATGGCATCACGCGTGAGCGACTGGACCGATTTCGCTAATTCTTTTATTGTTGTGTTCGTAA
This sequence comes from Amphipyra tragopoginis, assembly GCA_905220435.1. Lineage (NCBI taxonomy): Eukaryota > Metazoa > Arthropoda > Insecta > Lepidoptera > Noctuidae > Amphipyra > Amphipyra tragopoginis. The sequence goes on from HG992017.1 coordinate 7,283,625, forward strand.
TTGTCAGGAGAAGGTTCTTATGAAAGAAAATTTTGAAATTTAAAAAAAAAAAACGAAATTATCTCAGTATGTCCATACCATATTGCCGCATGCATGAAAATGGTTGTAAGTAAGTAAAGAGAGAAAGAGATAGACAGATAGATGAATAGACAGATAGATAGATAGGTAGGTAGATAGATAAGTAGATCGATAGATAGATAGGTAGCAAGATAGGTAGATAGATAGGTATATAGACAGATAGATAGATAGGTAAGTAGGTGATAGATAGATAGATAGATAGGTAGATAGATAGATAGGTAGGTAGATAGATAGATAGACAGATAGATAGATGGATCATAATTACAAAAAAAGTTTCTTTCTAAAAATCTCATAATATTTTATTTTTTATTTATTTTATTTAATATGAAAAGTGAGTGAGTGAATGAGACAGAAGACTGTGAGAGATCTTCAATAATTTGACAGGTTGCCGTTCAGTTGTTCAGCCAGCAGTTGATAACAAAAACATGGCGGTACGAAGTTCGCCGGGTCAGCTAGTTTTATTAATAGAAATATGAATAATATTGGTGTGATTCGATTTGGTGCTCTTCAAAGTGGTGCGCTAAATGGAATGTCTCAGTATAGGGTATTTGACTGAAAAAATCGAATAAGTGCGTCAGTTAGATTATCAAAAAATATTTGACCTGTATTTTTGCTTTTGTTACGTAAACCAAAATTGACGAAGATACGACGCTTTTAAAATTGGAAAAACGTCACAAGCAAGTACAATTTATACTTGCTTCTGACGTCACAAGCCCCCTCTCGAGTTTTGATGCGTTTTATCCTTCCAAATATTGATAGATTTAACAAAAGAAAAAATACGTGTCCATTATTTTTCAATTCTCTAACTGGCGGACTAATTAGATTTGCAATTTATTGATGCTGTCAACATGTCTATTCTGCATTCAGCATTCTGTGCGACCCTTATGATTAACTGAGAATAGGTTTAACCGGTTGCGTACCGCCCGTCGCCGCGTCGTCCCAGGACGACACTTAATTGTCTTATCTATTGAGTCTATAACTACGGTGATTGAGAGTTTAATAGTACGGCACATACTTACTTATTAAATAAAAAACTAAAACATGTATGCTAATATTTTTGGAATTGTGTGCGTGTGTGTCTTTGCGTGTGTGTATCATTTCAATCTCAGCTTCTTCCACGAGTGACGATATTTAAGTTCGTCCGGCGCACCCTGGGCAGTCAGCCCCGCTACCAACCTTGCTGACTGGCTAATCTTTTCACCACAGCATGAGCTATCCTCGTACAGATCGTGATGACAAGATAAAAAAAAGCCTCTTCCTACCACTGCCTAACATACGCCTCTTCTATTGAGGGTAATTGCCCATCTAGGCATGTGGGTTACCGACCGCAATAATGGAGAGGATGGCCTATTCTTTGCTGGGAACCACATATTACAAAAATAACCGTTAATGCTGGGGCTACATTAGCGGGCGAAGATTCGTGTCGCGTTGGCGCCCTAAAACATCGTGCACGCCCGGCATACGCGATGTTCTTGTCTACATTAGGCGGGCGAAGATTCATCGTGCCGGATTGTGTTGTTCTCTGTTGTGCGGCCGAGACGTAGGCTGTAATTCAAAATGAAGGAAGTAGTGGCGTTGCATTATAATGCAACGCATATATGTCGGTAAATTATTATTTATTACAACTGAACGAGTATCAGTTACAAAATAATAGGAAAAAGAGACGTAGGTGTAGCCACCTAAGCAAATGTTGTCGCGACAAATCCCTTTGATGATTGCCAGTTTATCGACAGTGCCCCGATAGTACATCGTCTTCGCCCGAATACTACACGTTGCAACGATCTACCCGGCCACGCTCATCCCGTTAATGCTGGGGTCGCATTTGCGTGTATCGTAACGAAGATTCGCTTAATGATACGATACACGCAGATATAACCAACCATTATCGGCTATCGTCGCAATAGTTCGGGCTGCGTACCGGTTATCGCTTGGTTGGCGATATAACAAAGAGTTTTAGCGCGCTAAATATCGTGCTACGTGGTCGGACTAGCGTTGTGCTTTTCGACTGTTGTTCTTGGACTGATTAGACGCTCTGTCTAAATAATGGACTGGAGCTACGAAACGGTGTTGCAATCTTTACACAGTTTTGTAGCTGAGCCCATCAATGGTAGATTTAAATAAATACATTATGTAATTATTAGTACACATTTAGAAGTAAAGGAAGTCGTTATCCATCCATAGTCAAAACGTTTGTAAAATGTATTGCGGTCATCTTGGATTATTGCACGATAATTCGTTTAAAATTCTAAAGCTGCTAATATGACCACCGCATTAGCGCGGTAACTTTTAGCGAGCATATCCTAAGAAGCTTCGGCACGCAGTGCTTCGTCACGATAGACGCAGATGCGGCCGAAGCATAACACAAATATTCGTCGTAGCCCGCTAATGTAGCCCCAGCATAAAAGGTAGATTGGCAGTCATAGTGCGATGTTTAACAGGGTTTATTGATTGTTGCTAACTATCGGGAACTACGGAAGAAGACAATTGCTACTCTTAGAGGATACAACCAAAGAAAACCATAGACAACTTAAAAATAAGGTCACAGTTAATAAAAAGTTCAATTTAAAAAGTCTCTCAGCAAAACGTAAAAGTGTGGGCGAAGTTAAAAATAAAAGACAACTTATTTAAAACTACAAGAAGAATGAAAAAAAGATGAAATGAATGAAGTCTTTCGAAATATCTGTGGGTGTTTTGAAAGCAATACAATTTGTGATCAAACTTCTTATAAAATACTTTAATAGGATTTCTTCTTAAGGCTACTATAAAATGTTTTTTCTTTTATACAGGGTGACTTCAAATTAACTGTAGAAATTTCACAGGGTTACAGAAAGTTCAACCCACGAGGACGCGCCCCAGTCTTTGTCTAACCGCCATTTTCAATATCCTATCTATCGGCGGTTTGCCTTACTACAGATAGAAATTTGACATTACTTCTATGGAGCTTATGTCAAATTTCTATCTCTAGTAGGCGAAGCCGCCGATAGATAGGTTATTGAACCGTAAATCGCTACTGCGCAAAAGTGTGCATTATAAATTGCTATTGTGTCGGTTCTATCGCCACACAATAGTTAGATGTGTATATACACCTTAATTTATCTTCTATGTAATGTAAAAATGAATCCCTATTTCCCTTGGTCACGGCATCACGCGTGAGCGGCTGAACCGATTTCGCATTTTTTTTTTGTTTTGTTCGTAATTGTCTGGAGAAGGTTCTTAAGAAAGAAAATATTGATTATATACAAAAAAAAAAACGAAATTATGTAATACAATCTTACACGGTATAATTTCAACATTCCGGAAAGGGGGGGGGGACGGGACTGGGGCTTGAGGCACCCCGTCCTCGTTTCCAGAAGCCAGTTACCAACAAAAGTTCATGGTCTAATCATAACAACATTTATATGGGACCAAACGGGAAGTATACACCCTCAAACAAAAAAAAATATTCAAATCGGTTCATACGTAAATGACGGAGACCCTCCTCCTTTTTGAAATGGGTTAAAAAAGTAATACGACTTGTAACTTTTTGGTCATTTCTGAAAAATAGTTTATGACGTAAGTACCCACTTTTGATGAGACACTCCACTTATTAAATGAGGTTAAACCAGTTGCTCGCAGTACCTATTCCAGTTACTTTAAGTCCGTGGAACAACATAAAGCTTTGATTTATGACCGTCCACGGTCCGCTAATAATGTTTTGTGACCACAGTAAAATGGCTGGCGTGCGGTGGAATTATGTTCAAAGTCGCCTGACTTCAATGTTGAAGTTTTAAATTGTGTGCACGGTTTAATAATGTTATTTATATCTTTATTTCAAAGTTGTCCTGTTAGTTCTAGAGTACATCGTAAAAGGTACAGCCATCTTACTTTCTACCATATATACCTACCCGGCGGGTAAAGCCGGCTTTGGTGTGTAGAGGACTTAAAAATCAAAAAGTTTCAGGCCTACAGTTTCCATTCAACTTCACAAATGATTTCATCTATTGTATCATGATTCAAAAAACTTTATCGACAAAAGTGTCGTTACAGTGCCCTCTCATCTACATATTTTTGTAACAGCTCACTTCAGCTGATGTAGTTCTGATGACCGAAATATGACCCTAAGAAGAACTTGACAATAGGCATGTTGACAGCATCAATAAATTGCAAATATAATTAGTCCGCCAGTTAGAGTTTTGAAAAATAATGGACACGTATTTTTTCTTTTGTTAAATCCATGAATATTTGGAAAGATAAAACGCATCAAACCTCGAGAGCCCCCGCTTGTGACGTCAGAAGAAAGTAAAAATTGTACTTTCTTGTGACGTTTTGCCAATTTTTAAAGTGTCGTAAGTATCTTCGTCAATTTTGGTTTACGTAACAAAAGAAAAAATACGTGTCAAATATTTTCTGATAATCTAACTGGCGGATTTTTTTTTCAGTCAAATACCTACCCTATTTCAGTATAATAAAGAAATAGATTTACGAGTATATTTACATGAGGATATAACTATTATTATAAATTATATCGTATAATAGCTAGCGCGCGGATCATATGATTTGCAAGGTTAAGCTGCGCTTGCCGCGGTCAGACCGTGGATGGGTGACCATTCGTTACACATGGAGACTCATCCGTGCCTCGAACGCACGTTGAACCGTCGGTCCCGGGTGTCATACTAATACTTGTGACAGTCGTTACGGGTAGTCAGAAGCCCGAAAGTCTGACAACCAGTCTAACCATAGGATATCGGCGTTGCCTGATGGCAGTCGCTCCGTTTAAAATACTGGTATTTAGCCGTATCTGGTTAGACTGGAGGCTGACCCCAACATCGTTGGGAAAAGGCTAGGCAGATGAAGATATCCTCTACTAGCTGTTGCTCCATTTTTTTGCCAGGGTATGGGTCTAGCTAGTATACGGTAATACCCCGCTTTACGCGACCTCAAATTGCGCTACGAGTTCCTATTATACAAGGTTATTCGGAAAGGGGGTACTAATCCGAAAGGGTGTTAAACTACCCATAATAATGAATAACTTTTGTTCTACAACATTCCCCAAAAGTCAATAGTTATGGAGAAATAGCTGTTCAAATATCTCAAAAAAAAATCGCTAAAATCTATCTATCCCCAGTTATGATCAGATTTGTTTACATTTTAGGTCATATTTAGGGTCATGAATCAGAAGCACCATTTTTTGAATTTGTAACTAATGCAGGAATAAAGATTTTTTGAAAAAACTAAAATAAAAATCATTTTGCATGAAAATAAAAATTATCGAATTTTGAAATTTTAACACTTGCTTTAAGACAGCTATCAGTGGCCTGCGGATTAGTAGCCCCTTTCTGACTAACCTTGTATTATAGCTAATGCAATCACGACAATAAACGCGCAAATGAACTAATCAATACATCCGCGTAAAACGGGGCAATTAAGCGCGTTATAACAATTTCGCGCAATTCGTGGTCGCGTAAAGCGGGGTATTACTGTATAGACAAGTGCGGCTTGTGGCGCGGCGCGTCCGACCGCATAATATAAACCGGTTTGTACTGCTTTTGACAACTGGCTTGATGCGTGGCGCACCTCCACACTCGCACAAATGTAAAGCTGAGTTTGTGGCTCGCGAACTGTACTTGCTACAACTTTAAAATCCTACACGGTACGCCAATCAAGTTCTTAACTAAAACTATACCCATAGAAGTAGTCAATAATGTAATAAAAATCGGCCAAGTGCGCGTCGGAGTCGCGCACAAATGGTTCCGTACCATTATCTATAAAAACGGCAAAACAATCACGTTTGTTGTATGGGAGCCCCCTTAAATATTTATTTTATTCTGTTTTTTTTAGTATTTTTGTTAAAGCGGCAACAGAAATACCTACATCATCTGTGAAAATTTCAACTGTCTAACTATCACGATTCATGAGATACAGCCTGGTGAAAGATGGACAGACGGACGGACAGCGGAGTCTTAGTAATAGGGTTCCGTTTTACCCTGGGCATGTTTTTAGGGTTCTGTAACCAAAGTACGGAACCCTAAACACATACAGAGAAGTATAAAACGTTTACAGTTCATATATATCCAGCGTGGGCGATGCAATACACCGGTATATTTATCAACGTCCACACAACGCCAGCAGAAATATTATTAACCCTAGAATGGAACTATTTATATGGAATACTAGCAAACAGCTTTAGCTTTGCCCGGAAATTTTTGGAAATCAACTTTATGTAAAAAACACACGAGTCTGTCGTGTATGCCTGTTAAATAGTCACGGTTTCTCTTCGTGAAAGGTTAAACAAAGATAGGTAGGTAGGTAGGTACCTTTATATCTTCTATTTTACTTTTATAATTTCAGGTTGACGTTATAAGGTTGCTGCACTGAAACGTGGGCTTACAATGTGCCTCATCCAATCCATCATGGTCACCCAAAGAGCAATGGAGAAGGCTATGCTCGGAGTTTCCCTACATGATCATGTCTGAAATGATGAGATTCGCAGGAGAATCAGGGTAACTGACATAGCCCGAAGAATTGCCAAACTTAAGAGGTAGTAGGCGGGGCACATTGCTCGCAGAACGGATAACCGATGGGGTCGAAAGGTTCTGGAGAGGCGACCGCGTACTGGAAGGCATAGCGTGGGTAGGCCTGTCACAAAATGGGCTGATGACCTGGTGAAGGTCGCGGGAATCCGCCAGTTGCGAGAAACGCAGGATCGGTCGATGTAGTGATGTTTGGGGGAGCTCTATGAGCAGTGGTCGTCTTTCGGCTGAATGATGATGAAGGTTCCGAGAGTATATCCGATAAACCCAGGACCATATATCCGGTTATCGCACCGGCTACAATTAGGACAATGAAGGTATAGCCTCCTAGTCGGCGCCCGACTAACTAGGAATCGAAGTGGTCGCTATGGCTGAAAATGGTCGGAAAGATCATCATCATCAATAAAGGTATTTGTTTTCTGATAATTTTAACATCTTTAGATAATCTTCAATATTAACAACTAGCTTTTGCCCGCAGCTTCGCTTGCGTGAAATTTTGAACCCGTTAAGTGACGATTTTCCATACAAACTTTCATCCCCTATTTAACTCCCCTAGGGGTTGAATTTCAAAAAATCCTTCCTTATTCCTTGTCTACATTATAAAGGGAACCTCTGTGCAAAATTTCAGCTTTCTAGGTCTAAGGGTTTGGGCTAGGCGTTGATGAGTCAGTCAATCAGTCAGGACTTTTCTTCTTATTTATATAGATGTATGTGAGATTTAATGTGTGTGATAATTAACCAATGATATACAAGAAAACAGACTAAGACCGTTGTTATTAAACTTGCCACATCTCTCCTCAGATTACAAAATGACTTCTCACTTTAGCATTATCAAGATTTCAAGAATTGGGTATAATAAAACACCGAGGTAATCATGAGCCAAAGGTGTCGAATCACGCAACTAGTCCAATACCGATGATTAATGTTGATAGCGTTCAAATCTATCCAATCTATCCCGCCAAGATAAAACGTGTCATTTTCATATAATAAAGCTCATTTTCTACTAGATTTTGGTCACAGCGACTTATCTGAAGCCATTTATCACGCGAAACGAATAAAAGTATTGTTTTGAACCAGTATCTTCATTCGGGACACGTAGCCAATAGGGTTCCGTGGGCGGTAAAACCCTTTTGTATTATTTTTGGACTGAGTTTGTGCCCCGGGCGAGAGATAGAAATGATCTGCGAATTTTGTTTCAGATCTTTCTTTTTGCTTTAGATCTTTCTTTTTGCTTTTATTTGTACCGCTTGGGTCCGTATTTGTTGAGGAATTGGTAGTTTGCTAGTATATCTAGCTGCAATTAAATATGACGAGTTTTAGGCGCCCCATACACCTACAATAATAATAATTATTATTATTAGCCTGTACTGTCCCACTGCTGGGCAAAGGCCTCCCTCCGTTCCTTCCACTTGTCGCGATTCTGTGCAGTTTCATGCCAAACCTCAAGAAAGCCATCCAACTTGTCCCGCCGTCTTCTCCGCGGTCTGCCGCGACCCCGTCTCGCTGTCTCAGGGCTCCATTCTTGTGCTATACGGGCCCACAGCCTACAATAATATTGCACAATATTTTTACTGTGCAGTGCAATAATATTGAATACCTCCTTTGATTCCAAACGTTCAGTAAATTCACTCAACAAAATTGACAAATCAGTCTAATCAATATTTTCGTGCGAACAACATATCTGACGACGAAGTTTTAGCGGCAGCTGTGCTGGTGATTTTGTTGAATAAAAAAAACTTATATGGGTTATAGAATGGATGAAAAGAAGGCCAGTCTAAACTCACGAAAGGCTTTTAAAGGACTTAGCTTTAAATGCAGAAAACGATTTTAAAAATTACATGGGAATGGATATTGCAAAGTTCGAAGAATTGTTACAATATTAGTAAACCCTTTGATAGAGAAAAAGATTTTACAGCACGACCATACATTAACACCGTGACTACCGATCGCGACCGCTCCAAACACTGTAATGAAAAATATTGTGCAATATTATACCTACACAGTGCAAGAAAAAATATTGCACAATAAAATTTAATTTATTGCGTCGCGTATCTTGCGCAGTACGCGGCGTAAGATACGTTAAGTGTCTTTTTTAACCGACTTCAAAAAGGAGGAGGTTCTCAATTCGTCTGTTTTTTTTTGTTTTTTTTTATGTGTTTGTTACGCGATATCTCCGCCAATTAAGTATGAATGGATTTTGATGATTCTTTTTATGTTTGGTAGGCCATACTTCAGGTGGTCCCATATAAATTTTATTGAAATTGATTCAGCACTTTTTGAAAAAATCAACAAAAACAAAAAAAAAAAGTACACAAATCGTATATAGACGACGTTCTAGTTACTACAACTAGAACGTGGTCTATAATCGTCGTCGCTGGTCCGAGAATTTGTACACTATTGTAATTGTAAAACTACCAGTTTCAGAAGTCGGTGTTCTACGCTGAAACAAATTGAATGCACCGACTTCTGAAACTGGTAGTTTTATTAAATGATAATTATTTTACTCCGTTTAGTTTTTTTTGAAGTCGGTTTTTACTTTTTTATGGCCCTTAGGCTCAGAGTTGCAACGCCACACGACCTGCGATACGTCGCGCCTGTATGAGGGAGCTTAAAAGCGTAACACGTGGAGGCAAAGCCGATGTTTGCGGAACCTAGATGTTATAAGCTTTACCGTATAAAATAAGTATTTCTTTTATCCGCAGCTTTACCAGACTAACCCCCAACATGGACCACTTGTTGAGTCATTTACATAATGCTTTACTTAACGCTGACCAGCCACATTGACCTCTCTCGCCCCCTGATCACCCAACATTAATTAAATGATGAGCGGGTGTTGTATGGCAAAGTAGGGACCATGTAAGACTGGATTTTGTTCTGAAAATTAACCGAAGTCTTGATTTATTTATGGTAAACGCGTCTCGTTTAATTTTATGTTGATGTATTAATTAATTATGATCGCGTTTTATGAAATGTCGTGTTTTAATTATATGTTGAAGTATTAGGGAGGTAACAAATTGTTTTTCGTGTTCTATTAATTTGATATTTAAGTATATTAATATTTTTTATCAAGTCGCTTGTAAACAAGTATTAAAATGACCGCCAACATGTACATAATCACAAGGGCAGCGGGTTATGGACAGACATTTTGGTATTTTGGACAACAACACAACTAACAAATCATCGGCAAACATCGTATATCCGATCGCTTCCGAACTTAGTGCGATTCAAGTGCACGAATGTTTATTAGTACTAAAGTAAAAAACGATCTTTACGCTGACGTAATAAGTGTGAGTGGCGCGAAAATGAGTGACTGTCAATCAATGATTTTTCGATTAGGTACATCGAAGTAATTTCTTAGTTGTGTCGTACTGCTTAACAAAAATTATTCTGGACGAAGCAAAGAATACATGTTAAAGAAAAAAAAAACAGTAAAATAGTCTACGCAATAATATTTTCTGATCTTTACGCGAATTGTATCCATTGATGTAAACTGTAAATAAAATTGATGTAAGTACAAGTTGTAAAGTTATCTACGACAAATTATTTCGTGAAAAAAAAAACGAAAAAACACATGGTAAAAATTTTGTTTTTCATCGTTTCTACACTCTGCGTATTTTCTTGTAACGTAAGAAAACAGTCACAGCCGAAACAGCTACCTGTAGGTTATACTAAAAAAAAAAACCATGTGGGAATCGAACTAAAAAAAATCCATGTGGGAATCGAACCAGCGCAGCGACCCCTAACGCAGACGCCAAACTCAGCTACTGCACTAATCGTGTCGATAATATACCTATTGTTAGAATCATCTGCTATAGTTAATGAGTTCAACTCAATGAATAACTTAACTGACTACCAATAATAAAACTGCACTAATGACTCCGCTAACGTCCACCGCTAATTACAGTTTTTTCATGAAAAACGTTCCTGAAACGACTTGAATTTTAATAGCTTTCTAATAACTTAGAAGAACTTAGGATAATGATAATGGCTCGTTTTACTATTTTGTAGGTTAAAAGTTTCAAAAGTAAATCGGGTGTAGGGGACGGTGAAACAAAAACTGAAACAGTAAATTCAGCCCATTATTCTAAATTGAAAATAAGTGGAAATTTTGCTCGGAATTTTCCGACTTTTCTTTTCACTAATTTTATCTTTCTCTGTGTTAAACAAATAATTGTATTAGAAAAAACAGAATTTAGTAAAAAAAAAATGGAAAATTAGGAAGATATCGTTAATATTTTCTACGGGTTTTAATTCAAAATAATGTGTTGAATTCAATGTGCCAATTTTTGGTAACCTGTTCTTTACATGCAGTTAATTTATCTTTCAAAATAGTAATTGAAATACAATAAAATATAGGCAAAATAAAAATTTCCCAAGGCCTAAAAAAACGTCGTTCGTGTGGTCGAGAAGCTGGATTACCTCAACGTTCACATAAAAAGATGAAGCCTACGTTCGTGAGCTTCTGCATAATTTATAATTACTTTATCGACGAACTCTAAGGTCCCGATGGAGATCGTCATTCCTTACGTACCAAGCTGTATGTGTGAAAATTTTATTGACATACATTTACTAAAGTATCAATGTCTTCTAAAGTTCTATTCACCCCTCTTTAAGAACAAGAAAATTATACATGACTGTGACTTTAACGACTTCAACTATCTTCAAAATTCCTTTAGCTTTAGTACTGCAATAACTCTGTTTATGCGACGTTTTAGGGATCCGCAGGCACTAACTGCTGGCTATAATTTGGGGTAAGGACCATTTAGCACATTCTTGGGTCTATACCGGCTCTGAGAATTAATTTCTTCTTTATAAGGCTTTATGCGAGTGGTTGGGAGATGCTTGAACAGGACTTATTTGGCGTAACCCTGAGAGACACATGATAGGCATAACCATGTGTTGAATTGTTTTTTAGTACTTTTTTTATAAAAACATCTTTTTAGCATGGTTCCGGCACGGCGACGAAAGATTGAGGCAAAATGTATGAATAAAAGAAAGCCGTCGCCGGCAAGTGGAAAGACGCTTCACATATTTATCTCTTACATTGTTCTCAAATTTATTTTCATATTCACAATGTAACCAAATTTTTGTATAAATATCTGATGAAAAAGAGTAACCATGGAGTTTATTGCCCGTTCTTCTCCATAGGAATCTGCACTTTGGAACGTGGCACTAACTTCTTTTTTATTTCTCGACAATAAATGGTCTAATTGAAATAAATGCTTTGACTTTTTTTTGACTTTTTGATATTTTGACTGCCTCGTTGTTCTCCCAGTCACGCAAGCGCGATTGCTGAGCGTGAAGTCCTGTGTTCGATTCCCAGTTTGGGCAAAGTGTTACTGAGTTTTTCTGTGTGGAATTTCTTAGTAGCAGCCCGGAGTCTGGTTTTGTGCCCGGTTGATGGTAGTAGGCTCGCCTCCTATTACATGGGACTCGAACATAACGGTGAAATGAGGGTGTTTATATGTGTATACCTCTGCCCAACCCTTCGGTGAATACAGGCGTGATCTTATGTTATGTAATTCAAATAATTAAGAATTTAATTAATTGTATGTTTATTTTTTTGGGCCTGCTTTTCGTCGCCATCTCGCCTGATGTTAAGCGATGATGCGGTCTACGATGGAGCACGCTTGCTCAGAAGAAACCGATACACTCGTGACTTGAAGACACCCAGATTGTAGCTGTCGGGCAACACCCACTCGGGCAGCGCATTCCTCTGTTTGGCGGTTTTCACAATGAAAGTGGAATCAGTAGTATATTATTGGGCATTCTACCCCACCTTCCGTTCCATCGGCTCACTCCGTTCGCCTCTTTCACTCTCGGTGGTGTAGAATGCCCAATAATATAATTTTTAGGTTTACCTTGATCAACAATAGCCGATTTACGGTTTGGCTCCTATTCCACTACGGCTCACTCCGTTCGCCTTCGTCACTATCGGTGGAGTAGAATGCCTAATAATATAAATGGATTGTCCGGTTTCATTGGTTGCGAATAGTTGCGATTGGGTCCCTGCAAACTTACTTAACGGCTATCTAACTTATAAATAATTGTTCCCAGTCATATAATGCAACATTAAATTCTTACTATTGTAGTGAGAAAGTTGGATTTAGAAACTAAAATAACGGTATGTTAATAATGCAGAATTCAGTGATTTATAACAGTGACTATTTAAAAGACATTCGTAAAATGATTTTCAAGAATTCTAGTGGCGAGATTATTTTTATTCACGATGTTATCGGGCAGATTGATCAGATCAAATCGGACGACGATACAACCCAAACAGAAGACTTAAGCGTTCGAAAGATGCAAGATTCAGTGAAATCTAATTTAGAAAACATTCATTATCTTATATTCAAAAGCCACGGTGAGGATGCTCGTACATTTGTTCGAGTAAGCAACATGCAAACGGTTCGTGAAAAATAAAACGTTTGTTTATTTGTTAAATTCATGACGAGTTATAAATGTCAATGTAATACATTAATTGACTCATTAATAACAGAACCGTTTCAAGCAGTCACCATGAAATTTGTAAAACAACCACAATCGTTACATGTAAACAAACTCTGTGTTCAGTCTCAGGAGACTGGTTTTCGGCATGGAAAATTATTACCAAAATCGGTACGATGCATCATATGCGGACCGTCAAATTGCGGAAAAACCAATTTACTGATTGGTCTTCTTATACACGAAAATGGTTTAAGATTTCAAAATGTTTATGTTTATTCGAAATCCTTGCAACAACCCAAGTACGTTTTTTTAGAAAAAGTTTTGCAACGAGTACCAGGTATTTCATTTCAGAAATATCATGAAAATGAGCAAGTACTGAGTGTTCAGAACGCAAAACCGAATTCTGTGATTGTATTTGATGATGTTGCTTGTGAAAATCAAAGTAGCATGCGTGATTATTTTGCAATGGGAAGACACAAGTTTATCGATTGTTTTTATCTAAATCAAACTTACAGTAAAATTCCTAAGCAGTTAGTAAGAGACAACGCGAATCTAATCGTACTTTTTAAACAAGATGAAAGAAATATGAGACATGTTTATGAAGAACACGTCAACACTGATATGACATGGATTGAATTTCGTGAAATGTGTTCAAAAATATGGAGTGTACCTTTCAACTATGTCGTAATTAATAAAGATTGTTCCAAAAACAAAGGATGTTATAGAAGTAAATTTGATACGTTTGTAGTCTTTGACTAAGACGAATACCTATATAAGACCATTGCCTGCGGGACATTATTATTCTTCTTACGACACTAAACCAATTACAATCTATTTTACCAATATGGAAAAATCATTGAAAAGACAAATTGTTGATGCGGCAGAAGCTGTAAAGAAAAAAGTACGGAAAATGAGAGATGCTGAGATTGACAACCAACAAGCACTGGAAGCTGTTTTTAAGCCTGTAACAGAACCTCTTAACCTAATTGCTAACACCAGTAAGCAAACTCATCCCCTGCGTGCTAGTGAAGATTTTGTTGACGTTCCGTTTGTCGACAAAACTTCACAGAAAGAAAAAACTGGTAGTGTAGGTAGTAATGATAATAATAGCGATGAAGATGAATCTGATATCAACAGTGACTCTTCTTATCAATCAATAGCTGAAAGCAAACAAGGTTGTGATACATCATCCTGGTCAGTATCTTCAGAAGCGTTAGTAGACATTCCATTCGGTGTTAGAGCAGAAAGCGGGAAACTGATGTTAGGTTCCGCTTGCATATCAGTCAACGATCAATACATTACCGTGGCTGGGTGTAAATACCGAAATACATCTGGTTTAAAACAGTTGCTGCTTAAAAAAGTAAAGTTACAGAAAGCGATATGAAGCATTATAAGTCTATGCTACTTGATACAAATGCACATCGTCGAGATTACGATCCAAATAAGCCAATAAAAAGTAATAAAGGACAAAAATATTTGCAAGTTATTAAGCCTCTTTTTAAACTGAAGAATGCAGTTCAGGGAAAGGGTCTGCCGTTAACAAAAAAGTGGAGAAAAGATGTAGATTTTGTGTACTGGGATGATCCCAATGAATTGGTGGAAAGGTTGAAATTATTAATTGCGTCTAGAGATGCTGGAAACACAGGATTAGACAATGAAATTATATCTATTATTGAAGAATTGCGTGAAAGTAAAATTATAAATAAATAAATGTTAAATTTCAAGGGCTCATTTTATCATCAGACTTTCAGTACAGTACACCTTCAACATGAATGTAGATAAATTCGGTCATTATATTCATAAAAGAATGCGTTTATCCGATCTGTTTGAGTTTAATGGAAACGCATTGTTGAAATCAGAAAGTGGAGATTTTGATTTAAAAACAACCAGATTGAGAGGAATTAGATCTCCCATAGAAGCAGATGATGCTGTGAACAAGGATTATGTAGATCATTTGAATGCTAATACCATAAAAGAACTAAATAAACTCATTGGTTCATTACGTTCTCAAATCCTATCAGATGCTCGAGCTTCAGTTCAATCAACTTTAAAGGTAAAGGTACCTGAAGTTTTAACTCATTTGCAAGATAAGTTTTATACCAAAGCAGATGTCGATAAGTTACTTCAAAAAACAACATCTCCGTAATGGCAAAGCAGCAAATCGTAAATGAAATACACAAAGCAGCTCGAAAAAATTTCCTTCGACGTCATGTCATTTTGAAAGGAATCCACGACTTATGGCAAGCAGACTTGATGGATATGCAAAACCTGAGAAAGTACAACAAGGGTTATAATTATATTTTAACGGTGATTGACTGCTTCTCAAAATATGCTTGGGCTGAACCATTAAAATCAAAAAATAAATTTGATGTTGCTCGTGCATTTCAACATATACTGTTTAGCAGCCGCACTAATCCCGTTAACTTACAAACTGATATGGGGACAGAATTTTATAACAACACTTTTCAAACGCTCATGAAGAAGTACAACATTAACCATTACTCATCGTTCTCTACTAAAAAAGCATCTATTGTAGAGAGATTGATTAGAACTATAAAAAATAAATTATATAAATATTTTAGTCTCAGTGGAAACTATAAGTGGTTAGGTCTACCTTTGGATGATATATTGAAGAGCTATAACAACACAAAACATCGAACTATCCAATTTAAACCAATTGATGTGAATAAATCGAATGAACCAGTAATAAAAGAAAATATTAAAAAAATAAACAAATATAATTTAGGTCAGTGGAAGCCTAAATTCAAAGTTGGTGATTGTGTTCGTATAAGTAAATACAAACATCATTTTGAGAAAGGTTATACTCCTAATTGGTCAACTGAATTATTTATTGTTAAAAAGATTAATAAAACCTTACCAGTGACATATTATATAGAAGATAAACGAAAGCAGAACATATTTGGAGCTTTTTATGAGCAAGAACTTCAAAAATCTAACTATCCTGACGTTTATTTGATAGAAAAAGTGTTGAAGAAGAAAGGAAATAAATTATATGTCAAATGGTTAGGTTTAAGCAGTGCAGAAAACAGTTGGATTGACAAAGCAGCAATTATGGGCTAAGATGTTATATAACCATTTTATTTTTTTAATTCTTTCATTATACTTTAAGTAATGCAAGGTGGAGGACTAGTTAATAATATTATTAATAATCTACCATTCGAAGTTCATTTGCCTGGATACAATTATTGCGGACCAGGAACCAAACTACGCGAACGGTTAGCGCGTGGCGACCGAGGTGTAAATAAGCTAGACGAAGCTTGTATGCAACACGACATTGCGTACGCAAACCATACAGACTTATCAAATCGTCACAAAGCTGATTTACAACTACTTAACATGGCTAAACAAAGACTTAAATCAAAAGATGCAGGGAAAGGTGAAAAACTAAGCTCATGGCTAGTGAACAAAGTCATGAAAGCCAAACTGAAGTCAGGATCTGGCGTTAAAACATTTAAAAGCTTAGTTTCAAAAATAAAATCACAAGTTAAGAAACTCAAACACAAAGATAATAAGTCTTTAATAAAAGCAGCTTACTTAGTTGCAAAAAAGTTATTGCCAAACATCCATCATCGAATTCGGGTACCACGAGTAATACCCGTACCAAAGACTGGAGGAGTTCTACCTTTAATCCCAATTTTCGCTGGTTTATCAGCTTTAGGAGCTCTAGCTGGTGGTGCAGCTGGCATTGCAAAAACCGTTAATGATTACAAAGCAGGCAAACGAAATTTGCAAGAAACAGAACGACACAATAAAGCTATGGAAGCTTTAGTATTGGGCAAGGGTTTATACATTAAACCGTATAAAAATGGTAAAGGACTGTTTGTAACATCTTCAAAAAACTAAAAAATATGCTACCTAATCGTCCTCTAACTAATGTAGACATCCAAAAGTATTCAAGAGACATCCCATATTTCCGTGGGGTCTACATGAAAGATCAGTTACCGAGGAAGCCAACGCAGATTGAATGTGGTATCGTGAACTTAGATGATTCTGAGAACGAAGGGACGCATTGGGTAGCTTATGTTAAAATATATGACTATTGTGAATATTTTGATAGCTATGGAAATTTAAAGCCTCCAATAGAATTGATGCGATATTTCAAAAATTGTAATGTTTTTTATAACTACACAAGTTATCAAAAATTTAATACTGTAAATTGTGGTCACTTATGTTTAAAATATCTGTGGACTTTTTGGAATAAAAATGTATTATAAAACATATGCTAGTCTTTTATTTATATCATTTGCAAGATGTCTCTCACTTTGTCGATAACTGGAAACTCATCAACTTTATCTACGTACTATCCTAATACGTTACAACTAGATGGAGAATATGAGTGTGCCTTATTGCATTTTTCAACTTTTAATTCTATTCCAAATATTGATAAAAGTAATAATAAGTTCTATTATGGTATCGATGAAGTTATAGAAATACCGGAAGGTACTTATGAGTTGCAAGATATCGATGATTATTTAAAGTCTGAAATAAAAAATGCGTCAATCAAACTACAGTGCAATAACAATACTTTGAAAACTACTATATACTGTACAAAAAACATAAATTTTACTAAAGAAGACTCATTTAGAAGACTGTTAGGGTTTAATAAGCAAACCTTGAAAGCTAATAAATGGCATGTGTCACAGTCTCCAGTTAACATTTTACCTACGACCGTAGTCAGGATTGAATGTGATATTGTAAGCGGTTCATACATAAACGGTGAACCAAGTCACATAATCCACGAATTTGCACTAAATGTGCCACCTGGATACAGGATCATAGAAATCCCGAAGAACGCAATATACTTTCCAATCAATCAAAACAACATAAGCTGCATACATATCAGGCTATTAGATATAAACAATCGATTAATCAATCTGCGCGGTGAAGAAGTGCAGCTATATTTGCATCTTAGAAGAAAAAATGATTGACTACAATAAAAATGTGCCTCAACCAATAAATAATATCAGTTCTACTCGAACTACCTGCCAAATAAGACCTCGATTTAAAACAAAAATTAAATTAACAAAAGACAATAAAGCATTCCTTAAAGCGATCGGATTGCTAAAATGAATATCTTAGACGTTTTATCCGCCCCGACTTACGATAATACTATAGAAGGAATCGAATTTCATTCCTACAAGCCCTACGTAACAAGTTTCAACAGGAACGATGAAATCCGCATACCTATCAACCAACAAGACTTGTACATACTACCATCAGCGAGCACCCTATATTTGGAAGGAACTGTTATCGTTAGCAAAAAAGACACGAAGGATAAGGCTACTAGTGTCAATTTCACTAACAATGCTCTAATGTACTTATTCCAAGATATTAGGTATGAGCTAAACGGAGTGGAGATTGATAAAATTAAAAATGCTGGAATAACTACAACTATAAAATCGCTCATATCAATGAATGAGAGTGAATCAAAGATGTCTAATGCCTGGGGCTGGAATATTGATGGTATAAAAAATATTAACGGAGGAAGTTTTTCTGTCTCTATACCACTCCGTAATATCCTAGGTTTCGCTGAAGATTTTAAAAAAGTCGTAATAAATAGTAGACACGAATTGGTATTGTTGCGAAGTAACACTAATTTAAATGCTGTAAAACTTAACACTGGCGAAATAGTGGATGACGTTCAGATCAACAAAATCATATGGCGTGTACCGCATGTTAAAGTATCAGACAAAGAAAAAATTAGTTTGTTAAAATTACTAGAAAAAGATCGACCACTTCAAATCATATACAGGAATTGGGACCTGTACGAATATCCAGCTTTGCCTAAAACTACAAAGCATACCTGGTCTATCAAAACTTCATCTCAAATAGAAAAACCAAGATATATTATTATTGGTCTTCAGACAAATAGAAAGAACAATGCAAGTTCAGACATGTCTCAGTTCGATCACTGCTATGTTCGTGACATTAAAGTGCACCTCAATTCAGCTTACTTCCCGTATGAAAACCTAAATGCGAGTTTTGCTAATAACAGAATCGCTTTATTATACGAGCAATATACCAGATTTCAACAGTCATATTACGGACGTCGTCCAGAGCCCTTATTAAACGAGAAACAATTTAAAGATTTGGCTCCGCTGTTTGTCATTGATTGCTCTAGACAAGCTGATAACTTGAAGACCGGTCCAGTTGTAGATGTGAGAGTAGAAATCGAAAGTGATTCGGAAATACCAGATCAAACCACAGCATACTGTCTCATTCTCAACGATTGCATTGTTGAATACAAACCATTAAGTAACATCGTGAAGAAGGTATCATGAAGCCGGATACTGTCATCGTAGAAATCCAAGGATTTAAAGATTTAAAAAATAATTTTATCGTGAAAGAAGTGGCTATCGTAAATCAAGAGCATACACAGACGTTCCTGGTAAAACCGCCGCATTCATTCCATTCCCTTAGTAAAGAAGAAAAGAAGCAAGTGAGATGGTTAGAAAGAAATAGAGGAATTTACTGGAGTGAAGGCTACGTAGACTATATAGAGTTTCATCGCGTCATTTTACCATATTTAGAAAATAAAAAAATTATTACTAAGGGTTTAGAAAAAATTCAGTGGATCAAAGATTTATGTGTTAATTGTGAAGTGATAGATATAGGTGAAAAAGGATGTCCTAATTTATCAAATTTGAAAAAGAAATATTGTAAAAATAATACTGAATTTAATTGTGTAAATCATAGACTGAACTGTGCTTTGAATAATGCTATATGTATCAAGAAATGGTATTTTGACAATAACATTTCTATATTTAATTTATTTTGTTAATAAAAATTCTATTTATTCCATCTACTTGTGGTTGTTTTATTTAAGCATAAGCCTACTACTAACTAACTATGATTCACCTATCATATGAAGCTCTAAATTAGCTGTAGCAAAATAAAGCAATGTAAGTAAATTTGTGTAAACTGTAATGTAAGTAAATTTAATTTCAAGTACATAATAATTTAATACAGTATTCTGATAACAATTAATAAGAACTGGAAACGAATAGTAGGCTAAGTATAATTTTACTACAGTTAATTTGAAGTTCAAGCAATGTAATGTAAAATAAAACATACGTAATTTAAATTATAAATATAATATTTATTACTCCATATTAACTCATACATTTACAGTTTTATAGGTACACATTATCACTTTAATATTACTATTTTTGTAATACATTTATCTATTTTTATTCAATATTTATAATCAATATAACATAAAACGTACATTATATTTTATTTATTTACACAAAAAGAATACGAAAGTACTTAATTAATTTGTATACATACTTCAATCAAAATAAAACATAAAATTAAAATGTAATATTTATAACCACACATATTTACAGTTACAAACTAATAATAGCTACATCATAATAATATTTAATTTATTTTATCATCTTATCTTACAAAACATTGTGATTATTTTAATTAAAATGAAACTTATGTACAACTTACATACAAATTATCTCTATAATATTTTTCGTCTTTCATTTTAATCAGTATTTATAATCAATACAATAAAACTTATACTTATTACATTATATTTATTTATACCTATAAAAAAGAATTACTAATATTATTTATGTACTTTACACATACTAACTGCTACAAACTAATTATAGCTACATCATAATAATATTTTATTTATTTAATCATCTTAACTTACAAAACATTGTGATTATTTTAATTAAAATGGAATTTATGTATACAACTTATATACAAATTATCGTTACCTATACTATTCTTTGTCTTTCACATAATATTATTGTATTACATTTATTATTAGTTAATATTTGTAATCAATACAATAAAACTTATATTACATTTTATTTATACCTACAAAAAGGAATTACTAATATCTATTAATTAAATGTTTTATTATTTTTACAATTAATATTGTGATCAGATTTAATTTACACAAAACTTACAAACTACATTACTTACTAATAACAATTGTCCCCACAAAGTTTTTTGGAAATTTTATTTATTAATGATTGTGTCTCTTCCATAATATAGTCCACTGGATCACTCACTACGTATTGCGCACTCATAACCACCGCATCATCATTGTCAAGTTCTTGTTGATCACTAATGTTAAACACTTGTATCTGGATCAATCTCAGTCCTTTTTTCTTCTCATTATTAACAACATATGATTGACAATTAAGCTGCTTCCGCTTTTGACCTTCCCGTTTCGCTCTCGGTTTTTTATAAGTAGGCCCTTGTTGGTCAGGTACATGCCAACTCAAGCTTGGAGTTGGGAAACCTTGACCGTATTGCGAAAAGACCAGGTCAGGGGAATCACACATTTTTAATTATCTGAAACAAACAAAATAACAATTAATATAATGCTAATGAATACCTATTAACCTAAGTAACAACATAAATAACGAACTATATGTACTTACAATATTATGTTTTCGATTCGATGATGTGAACTGAGAAGTCCGATCAGTCCAGTCACTATCAGCTAAATGTGACGGATGGATTAATATTGTTATGGTTGTGTAACAGTACTTCAGAAAGCATTGCGCACATTTTTTATTACAAGTTCGAACCTGTTTCCTAAGTGCGCACGGCGCATCATGACAGATTCGAGCACCTGACCGGTGTTACGTTTCATACAAGGTTACGGAAATTACAGAAATCTTTTGCAAATTTTCATGTCCGTACAAGTTTGAGGTGGTTCTGTGTGACATATGTACACACATCAAAAAAAGTTTGCGATCACTTTGAAAAATCGAAATCTTTTTTGTTACTGTAGATTATATTATATACGGTAGGTTTTATTTTTTTTAATTTCAAACTGGGTATTTCTATTTAAAGAAAACACACAACAAAGAATTTTTCTTGATAAAGTTCAATTTAAAAAATTATATCAGCTTATGCTAGTGATCGCAAACTTTTTTTGATGTGTGTAGGTATGTTACGTAGGAACACGTGTTAGGTGTTGTATTGCATACTTGGTTACGGAATGCGGTGTGCTTTATCATCAGGAATGAAATGATACAGATATAAATCATATAAAATATTTTATTTCTTACTTAATTCCTAAAAATACATACAGTCTTAACTAACTAAGAATATATACTTAATCTTTTTAATATATAAGTACCTATTTATGCAATTACAAGTATAAACTAATCTTATATAAAATGTGGAGCACCCAATTACATAAAAATAGTTGCATTTCCCCAGGCCAAAGTAGATACCTTGTCAGATAACAGCAGCCGTTTATCATCATTGCTTGATAATGCTATTTTATTTACACGTTGTGTAAAAATGTTGTGTTTTATTGATCTAAACAACACATTTTTTTTGCGAATGACATCGCAATTATACAATACATTTTTATAATCTAACATTTTTAAATTTTTCATTACACATTTCTTTGTGCCTTTTGCTTTCTTTATAGTTTTATCTAATGTTTTAATACAATAAAGTTTTGAGCGCAGTCCTACAAATTCTTTGATAATTTTGCCACCCATTTCGTCCTTAAAGAGTCCTGGAACCTTCTTATTAATAATTGGCAAATCAAATTCATTTGTACAATCGTAGTTGCTGGTATCAAAATATTTTAGAAAGTGGAGCTTTAAATCTTTATAAACATCATTAGTCTGTACATTATAAATTAGGCTGTCTGTGTCAGTGTAACACAATTCGATTCTGTTACCATAAAAAGGCTTTATGGTGGAATAATGGAAATCGTACATGTGACTCTTAGATAGTTCTAATACAGCAAAGCCTATGTATATTGGTTTATTAAGAAGTACGCGTGAAGGTTTCATTTGAATTGCTACAAGATCTTCAGAAAATATAGAAGCACTATGAAAATATGGGCTGGCTATCAATTTTTCAGCACAGGTTGTTTTTTTTGTTTTATTTTTCAAGTCACACCAATTGTTTACTAACTTAACATCTACTCGATGTTCATTATTTTCCAGGGTCTTACCAAAAATACTATTGTTTAATAATTTAAAAAAATCTTGTTCAAACGTCGACTCTGCCTTTTGACGTAACTGTGTGTTTATATCGATATATTGTTTTAAGAAAGAACTTTGCTTAAATATAATACCGCGATGGATCTTTCTCAACACTAAACCATACTGTAAGCATTTTTTTAAATGAACGTAATGAATAACGTAGTTATATTTATCATACAAATTTGGTATTAGCTTTTTATTTTTACCACCGGGTGGCAAGCATTTTTCGGGACAAAATGGAAAGTCATTGTGTTCCATGTGTAAATTCTCAGGATATATTAAATCAACTTCAAGAATGTAACCGTTTTCCGCGTTATCACTGATAACTGTCAAGTTCAATCGTAAAAAATCAATTTCTTGTCTGTCCATAAATCTAAAATCGGAATAGGGCAATGACTGACACATGCTATAACCGTATAAGTTGTTACAGTCCAAATAAATGATGAATGAACTCGGATGGGATGGTTCGTATGTATCTAAATATTTATGATTGGCTTTAACATGTCTTTTGGAACACATACAAACACCTCCTCGAATACCCTTTTGTATCATCCTAAAAATTTCAACATCGCTTATCAATTCTAATCGAACTCCGGTTTTTAAAAGCATAGCATCGAACGAAAGACTTGGAGCGGTGAGATAAAAGGCAGGGTCGAGATTATAATGTCTTTTGCAAGTTTTTCGAAAACTTTCAAATACATCTGTTAACAATAGAACATCTGTCTTGAGATATAAATCCGTGTACATACCCATATTTCGAATATTAAACACTGACCAAACGGATTGAGCGTGTTCATAGTCTTCATCGGTAATTGACTCATTAGTCAATGAGTTATAAAAGTTATTTTTAGTGGGCAAACACGTATGTTCATAATGCTCCCATCGAGACATATAGTCATACGGATACACTCCTTTACGGGTGAGGAGCTCAAATTCTTTTTTGTTAGGAAAATAAGTTTTCAACTGTTTAAACTCTTGTTTTTTCATTGTACTAACCAATCTTTCTAAACTAGTTCCTAAAAACTTGAAAGAATCTACAAATCGAACCTGCATACTTTCCTCTGTGGAAATTGGAATAAATTTTGTGAATGAAATGTAATTTTCTTTTGTTTGAGGTATCAGTTTAATAGATCCAGGGGCTTCACCCAATTCTTTTATGAAAAGATGACAATCATAACCAGACAAATTGTGAAAAAACACAGGCAAAAATGTTGGTACTTTGTACTGTATGTTACAATAACTATGAGCTGCACCGCGATATGTACCAGTCAAGTGACAATGATCGCGGACCCTATCTCCAAACAAAAAGTGTTCACAAATATGACATGTCATAGCGTTTTCAAAGTCTCGAGCATTATCCTCTGTGTAAATCATGGGAACATTATTTTTTAAAATTTTGTTAATTTTTCGTGCATCTTTAAAGAGACTCTTCACAAATTTGGAAACACAATCTGCACCGCGATACGAAACATAACGATTATAGCTATCATCTAGCGCACACGTAATATGATAGCCAAAAGCTACAGGCACATGTCGCTGACGCGTAACAGTGCTCGAGATAGTTGGGTCAGGGTCACAAAATTCATACCGTTCTAGCATTGTTTCAAAGTCTGCGTATATAACAAATGGTACTATTTGCTTTCTATTATAATTCTCAAACTGTATGAACGAACCTTTTGGAGGTAGTTCAGTAGCAACTCCTCCACAACTATGTGAACTAAGATCATCGCATGAATTGAAAAACATTAAGCAAACGTTACAAAAGTATAATTTACTGTGGTGTTTTGTTATTTGATTCTTAACAAGACGTGGTAAATCTTTAATAAGACAATAGTGTGACAAGTCATCGTTTTCCAAATAAAGTAAATGAATCACGTTTCCATTCACGGTTTTTGGTTTGTAAAGCGGACCAATTACAGTATTATTTTTTATACCATAAATATAAATACAAACTCCGGGGTTATTAACTTCAAACCGCACAATGTCCGAGAAACTCAATGGAAATGTTAAGTCTTTTAAGTTCAATACGGTTCGAAAATCCGGGTAAGATGAAACTCTTTCAGGATGACTCTTAACAGGATATAAAGCAGCAACAACGGACCATAAAAAGCAATACTCGTCATTGTTGCGAATATTGACACATGCTTTTTTCGCTTTAATTGCAGCCGGTAATTCGATAAAGCCTGAACCGCGCAATGGTTGGTATTTGTTAATATTGACTTCTAAATGTGAGCTACTCAAGAAAGTCCAACCACTGTCACGGTCCTGAAACTCCTGTAACTTTTTTGCTAACGCATTTTTAACCTGAGAAATTAATGAATCATATTCATAATTCTGATGTAGTGTAAAATTTTTTGTACCAAATGATTTTATTTCCTGAGAATCATTTTTAACCATTAAAAACAAAGCAAAATATTCAAAATTAATTTTCAGACTTATATGTTTTTTGAGAGACATATCTATTAATGTTTTGATTTTATCTCGGATACCATTAAAAAACGGTTCTAGAGAACAGTTCTCATTTAGATCAATAATTCTATAAGAAGCTATACGATTGCGAAAGGCAGAATGAATTACTTCAACACCTTCGCAAAAATGTGAAATATTCCTGTTTTTATGATGTGTACTGCGTAGGTGACCTGTCCAGTGACTGCGCTCAATAGACGTGTTACAAACAGTACAAAAAGGCATTTTATATTACGATTAACGTTAATTATTATTTTGCACTCAAGCTTTATAGGGACTGTAAATGTAACTAAAATAATTTAATTTAAGATTACAAAATTAAAATGTTCTGTGGGTGCCCCAAGGAAAAAAATTAAAAAATTATAATATTTAGGTATAATTAAAATATTTAAAACTTAGCTACCTATTACTTAAAACTAATTTGGTCACTGAAATAGACAGGCTCTGAACTATCAAATAATTCATGAGCCCGTCTCATGAATGCCTGTAAAGTGTCCCACTGAGGACTCTCTTTATTTAATTGCACTTTTAGTGCAACGGCTGCCTTCTTCCACCGATCCTCCCTTACAGTGGAGATTATGTCGGCTTTGTGGTAAACCTTTACCTCCACATAAAAGTCACCGATTACGTCTGCCGTTCTCCGCACCTTGCCGTTTGCAACGCGGCTCAGAAGGGAAGATCCTAGGTCCCCGCTGGATGTCGCTGGACGATCTGGGATGTCCTCTATCCCGAAGAGGTCTGTGTTGTGACGTTTCTTACTGTAAAACAATTTAACATATTATTTATAGTACCTAATTATTA
Organism: Amphipyra tragopoginis; assembly: GCA_905220435.1. NCBI lineage: Eukaryota > Metazoa > Arthropoda > Insecta > Lepidoptera > Noctuidae > Amphipyra > Amphipyra tragopoginis. Next base: position 7,309,933 of record HG992017.1, read on the forward strand.
TCGACATCTTATTCAGAACTGTAGTTTATTTATTTTATTTAATTAGGTAGGTACACCAACAGCATACATACATTTTACAATCAATAGAAAAGGTACATAAAAAAGGTCTGATACATATGCCAATTACAGGTATACACAACATTTACCACCGAAGCACACAAACAAGTTTAAGGCAACATATCTCACCAAGGACACTGTACGAAGTATAGGTATTGTATTTAAAATTTATTTCATTGCTCTCTACGTTGCAGATCTAAGTTTGCTACCGATGTGCATTACACTTCAATTGAAAACAAAAACGTACATAAAGAAAAAAACAGTAATAGTAAATTACCTTGATTTTGGTTTCGGAGGCTTGTTGCAGCTTTCAGTCTTGCGCTTCGTTGTCACTTTCTTCTTGGCAGGTTGTGCCTTTATCTTCTCGTCAGCGGACTGGTATTCAACTTCGGAGTCAGACCTAAAATCGAACACAAATAAAAATTAATAAACCTTATACTAAAACCATAATTATCTAAAGAACGTTAGAACAGGGACAGGGAACATTGAACAATAGATACAGGGTCACTAAAATGACCTTAATATAATTTAAGTAATTTTCGTACTTAATATGCACTTACTTACATTTTCAGAAGTCGGTATTATTATCAGGAGTATAATAATAATATAATGTTGTTGGCAGCGTTAGGCACTGGAAAGCACTGGAGCACTGAATGTAATTTTTTACCTAAATCGATTGGTTTATATTCATAAAAAATACAATTTCAGCAAAAATTATCGAATTACTAAATTAAACCTTAACTGTACGGCTTACTGTTGTATTAATAATTTATGTCAGTTACGTCAAATTAAATCGTAATGATTGAATCCTCATTTCGCTAAATTGCAGTATTGATGTAAGAAATGAAATATAAAACCAACGTTTTATCCGCACCGACAAAGGTGAAGCCGATACCTGGATGTCGCTGATAATTACTACAATAGATATTTTATTTAAAGTATGTTTGTTTAATACGTCTTGATATAAAACTTTGCATGACATCACAGTCGTGAAATTAATAAAATCACATTTTTTGAAAGACATAAATTATGATGTATCTGAACACAGAAAATCCAAACTCAATTTGATTTGTGCATAACAATCCAAGTGAAGAAATTCACGTCAAAAAGTTAGTTTAATTTTATGTTGCAGTTAAACTCTGAATGGATTAAAAAAATATGTGTACTATATAATACTTTACACACTAACTGGCTCCTACAGACACATATTTTGTATTTACTTATGTGTATGTTTAATAATTATATACATCCAGACCCGAAACAATTATTTGTAAATGATACAATAATTTGTTTCGTGCGGGAATCGAACCCGCAACCCATTCGCAGAAGCTAAGCGCTTACCCACTGCATTAAATAGGTTGTCAAAGGTATTGATTAAATTAAGGATATGTTGCTGATAAATTCTGAACATAGAAAATATTAGCAAGAGTAATAAGTGTTATCTACATGTTTGTATTTTTTGTTAAACTATAAATAGTATTTAGAAAATTTTATCAAAGACTAATTTTTATTACATATTGCAACATGCACGGCGATCGTCTTACTTCTTTTACATAGAAGTTATCCACACACACAGCTTTAGCAAAAAAGTTCGAACAAGCAAATTAATGCATGATGCAATTTTGCAGTCTTTGAAATTCTAAAGACTCGCTTACACTTGTATACGGCGAATGCTTGATATCATTATTTCCGACGCCCGCGCCGTCGTCAGATCCAAGTGCCGAACGGTGTGTGGTGCCGTTTTGAAAACGACCGTATGAATGGATAAGCACCTTAACTCAGCGCAACGCGTTTAGCAGAGCACGTAGTTCTAGTTAGTGTACTGGTTGTTAACGTGTAAGATAGTATCGCCTGTATGAATTAATTAGATTAAAATTTGGATGTCCTTGGTGCCTACTCCGGGCCATAGAAATAGAATGCGCGTGTGCCTGTAGGTGCATGCTATTTCTTGCTCTGTGAAGAGACATGAGTCAATCCGTCCCAAACTTTAATTTAATATATACGGTATCCTAAAGTTCAGATGTCCTTGGTGCCTACTCCGGGCCATAGAAATAGAATGCGCATGTGCCTGTGGGTGCATGCTATTTCTTGCTCTGTGAAGAGATATGAGACTATCAGTCCTGAATTTTAGGCTAGCGGTTCAGACAGCGAGCGTCGGTGTTTATTTACGTGTGAGGTAGTATCGCCTGTATGAATTAATTAGATTAAAATTTGGATGTCCTTGGAGCCTACTCCGGGTCATAGAAATAGAATGCGCGTGTGCCTGTAGGTGCATGCTATTTCTTGCTCTGTGAAGAGACATGAGTCAATCCGTCCCAAACTTTAATTTAATATATACGGTATCCTAAAGTTCAGATGTCCTTGGTGCCTACTCCGGGCCATAGAAATAGAATGCGCGTGTGCCTGTGGGTGCATGCTATTTCTTGCTCTGTGAAGAGATATGAGACTATCAGTCCTGAATTTTAGGCTAGCGGTTCAGACAGCGAACGCGCGTGTTTAATTAGACAATTTGACAATGTAGTAGTGAGTGTTGAAACAGTAAAATAGTGAGTGCAAAGCGAATAGACCTCAAACCATGCCGAAAATCTGCTGCTGTTGATCAAGGTAAGCCATCGCCATCATTGAACATTTTACCATACCGAGAGTAACGAAGTAGTGGAATAGGAGTCAAACCGTAAATCGGCTATTATTGATCAAAGTAAATCTAAAAATTATATTATTGGGCATTCTACTCCACCGATAGTGACGAAGGCGAACGGAGTGAGCCGTAGTGGAATAGGAGCCAAACCGTAAATCGGCTATTGTTGATCAAAGTAAACCTAAAAATTATATTATTGGGCATTCTACACCACCGAGAGTGAAAGAGGCGAACGGAGTGAGCCGATGGAACGGAAGGTGGGGTAGAATGCCCAATAATATACTACTGGAATCAAAGCGCTTCGTTCGGGTTTTTGGTAGGTTGATCAACAATGAACCGATGGCGCTTTTTCGTGCTTCTGGCCGTCCGATAGAAAAAAGGGCAGGGGGGTATTAGATCATGCAGATCTGAAGCACACTCTCCGAAATGTATCCGATAAAAAAACGATAGACTAGCAATTTTGCGTCGATGCTCAAGACTTTGGAGCTTGGTCTGAACAAGGAAGTCGTTGCTGATGGGCTTCTTGGCACGCTTCTTAATGGAATCCAACGTCGATTAAGATTATTGATTAATTATTGTTGTGACTTGTGGTATAACAATTATAGGGTTTGCAATCCCGCAGCTCATTCAATCCCGCGGGATTGATATGCGGGATTACTCAATCCCGCGCTGGGATCACGCGGGATCCCTCATCTTTGAAATTATGTTATAAAATCAAATTGAAGCTACAGATTTTTGTGTAAAAATCAACTTTTATGAAACATTTCTTACAATAAGCAACAGAAATTATTTATTTTCTATTAAGTATAAGTAATTACTAATCTGTTTTCTTAGATTCATCTTTAAATGTTTGGTATAGTTTAATAGTTTTGTTTAATTTTACCCTTACTCCTAACAACAGTTTTATATTTTTAATTCAGGCTTATTCATATAATGATTAAAGGCTGATTTACACGACGCCAGTTTCTTGAAGCCAGAATCGTTCTGTCTTTGTCTTCTCAGCGAAAAAACAGAGATAGCATGAGAGTTGATTCAAGAAACTAGCGTCGTGTAAATCAGCCTTTATAATCAAATCACAACTTTCTCTTAGATGCTATTACTATGATATCAACTTATGGTGATAACTTTTGAAAATACGTTCTTAAGAGGCAAATGGCGCTCGTGCTACTCGCGATTTACGCGAAAGTTTTAGCGCCAAATTTTCAATTTGCGGGATCCGCGGGTCCACGCTTTGAAGGTGCGGGATCCAGCAGATTAATAAAAGCTGTGGGATCCCGCGGGAATGCGTGATCCCGTTTTGCGGGATTGCAATCCCTAAACAATTACCAAATAAATATGTCAATGTCTATAACATTGTAATTGTGATCCGATCTGGAGACGGGACAACCCTATCGATGTAATTTAGACAGCGGCTGTAACTGCTGACATAATTAATATAAGTTAGTCCCTAGCAATTCAATTCGAAACCACAGCATATGGCGCCCTCGGTATAATAAATGGAACAATCTGTTGCCACACTGTTGCAGTTATAATTTATTATGAACCACAGTTTCCTTGTTATATTTTCCTTATATCGCTTCATATTTCATAAGGTCTCGGGCTAAAAATAGAATAGGTCAGTTCTTATTTTCATACGGAAGTGTATTTTTTCTTTTTTCTCTATATATAAGGTCTATCTATTCATACACGAAATATTTTAATGGATACATCTATAGGTGGTAAAGAAGACATACTCGTATAAATTAAAAAAAAAGAAAAACTAAGTATTTTTTTTTTAAATTAAATAATTTAAATTTACTTGATTCACGTAAGTATCAAATACTGGTTCATTACTATTTTCAACATCCATTACGCTAGTTTCTACGTAGTATTTATTGTCAATGAAGCGGGCATTTTTTTTTTCAAATTTGTGCCAAATGTCTCAAGCAAAATTACAATTATAATAATTACGTCAAATAAAATACCAATCAAAAAATATTTTTTTCCCTTTTCTTTGGCTTCTTTACCACCTATAGATTAGTGTTGAGTAGGACATACAAGAGGCGGTACATTCGTCCCGTACATGACGTCAAAATGTAAGAGCGGCTCCAAAATTTAAATTGTACTACTTCAACTTTCGCGGTAGTCGCGTTGCTCGTAACTCTCGGTAAGTAAACTATAGGGTGAGAAGAGAGGGAGTGAGGCATATGCTACAATAACACGTCATTCATACTATAATGGACATTACGTGACCGCGACTCGAGAAAGACGTAATCAGTACATCGAAACCGGTAACATCAAATGTCATATTCATATTCGTTACTTCAAATGTATCAGCGAGCTTCAGTACGCCTCACCTCATTTGAAGTAGTACATTGTACTGGCTCAGAGCAAGAAAGAGGCTACTCTTACAAACTCTTTTTCAAGTCATGTCCTACCCAACACAACATAGATGTATCCCTTAAAATATTTCGTGTATGAATAGATAGACCTTATATTTTTCTCAATTATGTTGGGATCAGCTTCCAGTCTAACCAGATGCGGCTGAATACCAGCATTTTACACGGAGCGACTGCCATCAGACCTCCGTAATCCAGTTAGTTACTAGGCAATGCCGATAACCTAAGATTAGACCGGTTTCGGGCTTCTGACTACCCGTAACGACTGTCATAGGTATTCGTATAAGGGAGTCTAATCCCTAAGCACGAAGTCCGTTTCGGCCTTAGTTACGAGCGTTTCCTACTCCCTATCACCTACGGACATACGATTATTTCGGGGCTCTAACTAAGAATGAATGATGACACGATTTGACAGCTGTCCCTACTACCGATGTGTTTTTGCCCGTCCGAAAAGTTGAACTTGACACTTGTTTTGTTCACTTCTACGTTTCGGGCTACTTTCGGACGGGCGACTAACTTCGTTGACGGACTTAGGGAGTAGGCCCCAAGACCTGGGATCGACGGCTTTAACGTGCTCTTCAAGGCACGGACAGCTCTCGATGTATAACTGACGGTCACCCATCCACGGACTGACCGCGGCAAGCGTAGCTTTACCTTGCAAATTGTATGATCCGCGTGGTTGTTTATTAGCCACGAGCCCCTCCTGATAGAGTGCATCCAGACGAAACATAAACGGGCGTCGTTTTTTGCTTTGCGTAAGAGCGGTTACGAACTGCATCCGATCCGAATCCGTGAAAATAAGTTCCGAAGTAGCCATAGAACTATTTGTATGATAGTTTACGCACTAGATCCGACTTCCGTCATCCGATTTCTCGCCGTCATCTGTGAGTCTGAAACTCGGTAGTAGAAATATTGACGGACCGAAGTAGCCGTAGTACTGTATGTACGAATGCTTTCGCACTACCTCGGATTCAAATCGCACATATGCCAAAGATGGCCCCTGAATTGCTTAGATTTAGGTCAGAGATCGGATTAGTGCGTAAGCACTATCCGAATTCGGTCCGAGATTTTTAGACGCTAGATCCGTATTTTCACGAAGACGGATCGGATGCAGTGCGTAAAGCAATGTCCGAATTCGGTCCGAGTTTTTGTATCCGTATTTTCTCGGATCCGGATTGGATGCAGTGCATAACCGCTCTAAGACTAAAACTCGCTTCATCAATGATGAAGAAAGTAGCGGTGTACTAAAAGATATTGTGTACAATAGATCTGGGGTCTAATTCTCCTAAAACAAATCTTGATAAATCACAACCGAACCAAGGCCGAACCGTTCATTCAGACAGTTCTCAATTTCAAAAGCTGTCGAATTGTTTGACACAAAAAATAAAATCAATCATTTTGAAAGTTTTCGAAAACAAAAACTGACTGACGGTTGTGGTTCGATTGCGTTTGGCAACAATTTATTTTAGGAGAATTGGGCCCCTGGAAATATACAAAATTGGAAGTCCATTCATATTTAAACCATACCAGCCTGTAGTTGTCCTTACAGGCACGTGGAAGCAAATATAATCTTAGTAGGCGTATTGGTGGCGTGACGATCTATTCGTGTTTGCTGGATTTATAAAGGGTAGGTAAAAAATCGTGGATCAAACGAAACAGGGCGATAGTTATTTGCAACATTTTTTGGTATTACATTTTTTTTACAATAACTTTCTAAAGTTACAAATAATTTTTCGTGAGACTTAATTAAAGATATTGAAAAAAGTGCCAATACTCATAAATCATGATACCCACTGTCATAAAAGCACTTTCAAACATTTGTTATTTTAAAATAGGTACCCATTTTACCCTAATTGAGTATTTATTACAAATTTTATGATAATAAGATGTTTTCCTTCACCGAGTGTCAATGGCGTCGTAGATTACCTAAGAAAGTACATAAGCCATTGAAAAAGTAACATTGCTACATGCCTGGGTTTGAACCCTTGCATAACAAACGAGTTTCTAACCTCCGGGCCACCACGACTTCTCTTGTTACCAATATCCGTAAAAATATAGTCATTTCTGTAATCTTACAGCTGTTCTGAGAATCTTATCTAACATTGAGATGGTAACACCCACCAAAGCAGCTACATTATATTTACATTTTGAGGAAAATAGATTTCTCTTTTTTCTCGCTAAAATGTTGTAACTTGGACAGAAATAGGGTAAGTACCCGTAAAAACGTCAAGGCGTAGCACTCAGAATAACGAAGGCGCTAAAAATACACGTCTTTGGGAGTTTTTGTACCGCAGCTGCCACCGAGAGTTGTTTTAGTACCTCAAAGCAAGATTATCTTAGAAGCTGATGTATGGAGGCATATGCAGATTGAAAGCTGGGATGATGTGGATGATATTTCAAAAGGTATATATTTTTACCCGTTTGTATAATATTTATCTTTTTCTTTAGAGTTTTTGTTGGCGTCAAGGATAGGGCGAAGTGTGACAGCAATTTTTAGGGTTCCGTACCCGAAAGGGTAAAACGGGACCCTAAAAATTAAGATTTTTAGGCCGTTAATTAAGACTCCGCTGTCCGTCTGTCACTAGGCTGTATCTCATGAACTGTGATAGTTAGAGCTCTTACACACGAGCGGCATGGTCCCAACGGCAGAGGTAACTGCAGCCGTCGACGCGCGTCGACGGCAGCCGTCGACACTTCAACTTCGAAGATCAGCGGCAGCGGCAACAACTGCAAGTGTCGCTATAGGTCGACTGCTGCCGTCGACGCGTCGACGGTTGCCGCCAACGCGCGTCGACGGCTGCAGTTACCTCTGCCGTTAGGAACATGCCGCTCGTGTGTAAGAGCTCTTAGACAGTTGAAATTGTCACAGATGATGTATTTCTGTTGCCGCTACAACAACAAATACTAAAAAAAACAGAATAAAATAAATATTTAAGGGGGCTCCCATACAACAGACATGATTTTTTTGCCGTATTTATAGATATTGGTACGGAACCCTTCGTGTGCGAGTTCGACTCGCACTTGGCCGGTTTTATTTTCAATGTAATTGTTTGAATAACATTCCGACGGCCCACTTGAGAATTAATAATTGGTTACCGATGGCTATACAGGGTGTAAACGAATTCGTGTAATTCCTTCAAACCGCATGATCTATTAATGGTATAGATTAACCCCGCCCGAGATTTAGATTGATTGAAAATAAAAATAAACTTTTTTTTTCCCAATTTTTTTTTGTGATTTTTAATTTCGGTGCCATGCATAAATGAATGAAGGCACGGCAACGCAGCTGACGGGCACGACTGCCCGATATTACTCCACGCAGTCAGTTAACTTGGGATGCTAAAATTATTCAGATACAGAATATCATGGCTCATTTTTAAAAAAAATTTTTGTTTATTCTGAAAAAAACCTATCCAGGGTCAATCAGTGTTACCAGTACATCCCGCGGTTTGAAGGAATTACACGAATTCGTTTACACCCTGTATATTTAACCCGTTTGTAAAATATTTATCTTTTTCTTTAGAGTTTTTGTCGGCGTCAAGGATAGGGCGAAGTGTGACAGTTTTTTTTTAGTGTAAGTAATTGTTTGAATAGCATTCCGACGGCCCACCTGAGAATTAATAATTGGTTACCGCCGCGCCGCGCCGGCTATAAAAGGTGGAAATGTTAAGTGTAAACAGGCGATTTTATCATCAATATAAAAGATATTGAAAAACTTTCTCGTGCAGTCGGACTTAAAGAATAGAACTACCCAGTGGCGTAGCGTGGGTTTCAGCCGCCCAGCGCGGAGGATAATTTCGCCGCCCTGTATTTAAGTATTTCAATTTAAAAGAGTAAAATATACAGTACTAATTCTAAAGAACTTTTCGGCAAGAACAATCATCATTATGTGTATTGTATAGGTTACAAATAAAATATATAAAATACAGAAAGCGGAGGAGCGACAAAAATATGAAGTGATTTTATCGCAAATTCAGAATTTTACAAGATATTATTATTATTTACTAGATGGTGCCTTAATAGCGGAAATATATACGAGGTGTCCCTGGAAGTATGAATCAAATCGAATAGGGGAGTGGCCAATGTCATTTCCAAAGTTATTAACCCTGAGAATGTCGGTGCAATTTTTACGGTTCAAAAGTTTTGACCAATTATTGTTTTTTTTTTCTATCACTTCGCATAGAAAAAAATCATAAAAAAAACTACCAGAGCTATCAATTTTTTTCAGAACTTTGGCAAACAGTAGGCCTTTCTTGTGGTAATACTTTTACGCAGCTAGAAAACATGTGTTCAATAAGAAAAAACATTTACTGCAAAAGCTTTTTGGTCTGGGAAAAATTTTACTCTAATTTTTTACTGCTACAGGTTTTGAAATGACCTTGCCCACGCCCCTATTCGATTTGATCCACACTTCCAGAGACACCCTGTATATGGTGGAAGTACTAATCGGGGCAAACTCTTTTACAAGTAGTGCTACTAATACAATATTATTCTTAGCTAAGTTTAGAATTCTCTAAGTACAAATCTAATTTAACAAAGCTAACAATGAATTATTAAGCCATCAGTATCGCTCGTAACGAGCAAACTGGAGCTGTAATCCGCTTGTATGCTCTCCCAGGATTAAGCAACAACTGTTGCACTACTGTCTGCATTATTGTTAGTGCAATAACTAGGATTTGTGTCTTGCTTTTGTGTTTATTTTTGGAGTTTTAAAATGCTCTTTATTGTAACATCAAAAGAAAAAATGGGGGTACATTAACAGTCTTAAAAATAGGTACAATGGGCGGCCTTATTGCACCCTGCCATATCTTCCAGGCAACCTTAGGATGGAATCATAGAAATATAAATCTTCTTTATATCTATGGATAGAATAGAGTGAACTGGAGAAGATTTAGGGTAGGCAATGACGTACAAAGATATAAATATCATACTATGAGCGTACCCTGGAGGATACGCTAATAAAATAACAGAATTTACTATTAGGATTAATAGCCTTTTAGCTTTCAGGGGCGTTATTGATTAAAAACAGGATGGTACATATGAACTGAATACTTTATTACGATCAGTTATCATTCCACTGAAGGAATATCAAAACACAGTCATAATTACAATGTAAAAATAAAACAGAACCACAATAAAAACAATTGTGAACGTCCGTCCGACCCAAAGGTCGCAGCAAAAGTGAGCGCCCGAGTACCGCACCGCATACTCTTTTATAGACAGTTTTGACAGGTCGTGAAGTAAATATGTGCGGCTACCCACATGACATCATTAAATCATAAAATCTCTAATAATACATATAGTCGCCTCAGAGTGAAAACCTTGGGAAAGCAATTTGGTAATTTTTATTTTATCACGACTTATAGATACTTTGGTACTATAACTATAAGAGAGCCTCTCCATGCGAAATTATTTTGTAGACACTGAAATTAAGGCTTTATTAGGTACTAGCTTTCGCCCGCAGCTTCGCTTGCGTGAAATTTTGAACCCGTTAAGTGACGATTTTCCATACAAACTTTCATCCCCTATTTAACTCCCTTAGGGGTTGAATTTCGAAAAATCCCTTCTTAGTGGATGCCTACGTTACAAAAGGAACCTACTGTCAAAATTTCAACTTTCTAACCCCAGCGGTTTAGGCTGTGCGTTGATAGATCAGTCAGTCAGTCAGTCAGTCAGCTTCTCCTTTTATATATATAGTCAGTGCCGAAGGCTCCATACAACTCGATTCCTATCGGCAAGTGTTAAAATTTCAAAATTCGATATATTTTTTTTCCAAATAAAATGATTTTTATTTTAGTTTTTTTGAAAATTCTTCATCCCTGCTTTAGTTACAAATTCAGAAAATGGTGCTTCTAATTCATGACCCCAAATATGACCTAAAATGTAAACACAGCTGATCATTACTGGGGATAGATAGATTTTAGAGATTTTTTTTTGAGATTTTTCAACAACTTTTTCTCTTAAACTATTGACTTTTAAGAAAAGTTGTAGAACAAAAGTTATTCATTATTATGTGTACTTTAACATCCTTTCGGATTAGTACCACCTTTCCGACTAACCTTGTATTGTAATAGGTATTCGTACGACGTGGCTATTTAACAACCGCGCGGATCATATGATTTGCGAGGTTAAGCTGCACTTGCCTCGGTCAGTCCATGGATGGGTGACCATTCGTTAGGTACACATCAACACGCCTCCGTGTCTCGTAGCACACGTTAAACTGTTGGTCCCGGGTGCCACATACCTATGACAGTCGTTACGGGTAGTCAGGAGCCCGAAATTATGACAACTGAATCAACCTTGAGATATCGGCATTGCCCTGCAACTGGATTGCGGTCTGTTGGTAGTCGCTCCGTGTAAAATACTGGTATTCAGCCGCATCTGGTTAGACTGGAAGCGAACCCAAACATCGTTGGGAAAAGGCAGAACAACAAGGACTTTTTTTTCGTGGGAATATCCTCGTGGATGCCTTTCGCCCGTGTAAGGCGAAGGGGTATGCCGGACTCTTACCGGCTAAAAACCCACGGTGTTCCTTCTCCTGACCCTTGGCCGGGGTCGCGGGATTCGCAGCTGCATGCACCGCGACCCCGGCAGGCCTCGGTCTGCCAGCCCCTGGCGGACCTCTCCTTCTGAGGGGCCTTGCCCCACGTCCTCCTGAGAGGCGCGCACGGAACACTGCGCGCCGCCTTCTCGGGCCTGTTACTGGCCGGGCGAAGGGTCCTTTAACCCGCTGCCCGCAGGTCACACACTACGGTGGCCGGAGATCGTCGCGCGCCCTCAAGCGCCCGGTGCGTCTGACGCGGAAAGGGAGAGTGGCAGCTGTCTCTCTCCCTCTCCGCTCCCTCCTTGGTCGCCATCACCTTCTCAGAACAACAAAGCCTAATGATTCAGCATCAGTATTCTGTGCTATACAATAACCCCCCAGGGTAATACTATAGCATATATATACTCGTACCCAATTAGTCTATTCATTGGTTTGTAATTTACTATGTGCCGTAGTCGATCATTGAAGTGTGTTAAATGCTAATTAATGAGTGCGGGCTACCCTTTGAACGTTGCACTGTTGACTAATGGTTCCTGTATACAGAGGGTTTTGTTGAATTTACGCTTAATACGTATATGAAGGCATTTACATCTCTAGTCTCAGTGGTTCGGTTGTTTTGTTCGGGCCCGGACTACTGAGACTAATTTTCTCATTAGTTCGGTTATGACGTCAAACCGAACTGTTGATACGAAAAAGATACCAGAGTCTAGTAAAAGAATCAAATATATTCTCTGAAATCATAGTTTGGTAGTTATTAATTAATAGGCACTTTCATAAGAATACTGACCGGAGAATACTGAAATCGTTAACCGACCTATCAAACACAAGTCTCAACAGTTCGGTTTGACGTCATAACCGAACTAATGAGACTAGAGGCATTTACACACACACCGACATTTTACGGCAGTGATACGGTTGTCACTTTGTAACAAAGCGAAGCTTTTGAAGTTGTCGTGAGCACTTAAGCGCAGAACACTTGACCACTCTATGTGGACTCGAACTCGGACTGGTCGATGTGGCGATGCTTGGGGGAGGTCTATGTCCAGCAGCGAACGGCTTTCGACTGAATGAAAAAAAAATGATGGTCGCAAGCGTAACTGCTGAGCGTGAGGTCCTGGGGCCCAATTCTCCTAAAATAAATCTTGATAAATCACAACCGAACCAAAGCCGAACCGTTCATTCAGACAGTTCTCAATTTCAAAAGCTATCAAATTGTTTGACACAAAAAACAAAATCAATCATTTTGAAAGTTTTCGATAACAAAAACTGACTGACGGTTGTGGTTCGATTGCGTTTGGCAACAATTTATTTTAGGAGAATTACCGTTTTTGAGTCGCGCGTGACACACGGGAGGAATTTGTTTGATTCCAAATATTTAAAGTAAAATAGTAGATTGTATCACAAGGGAGCAAAATAATATTTTTACGGCGAGGGCGCTTTTTTGAATCCAGAGCGAAGTGAGGGATTCTAGAGTAGAATCCCGAGCGTAGCGAGGGATTCTTTAGTAGAATCCTGAACGTAGCGAGGGATTCAAAGTATATCGCCCGAGCCAAAAATAATTTTGCGCCCGAGTGATACACTCTACTTTTCATCACCCACTATGAGAAAATAAAAGGCGCCTCATATTTTATTGTAATATTATTATTTAATAAAACAGAGTAACAACTAAATTGAAATTAAATAGTATCTAATAATAAAACAACTAAAAACTTATATTTACATTTGAGACGTTTTCGCAATTATGAAATTAATTTAACGCGCGCTAGCGCTACGTTCTCATTCTTTATTATTAATTTATTTTTATAATCAGCAGGCGCGCGGTGCCGGCGGCGCGACTACGTGTCGTCGTACCAGCCAGTCTTCAAACAATATTTGCGTTCGATTTCTTTGGCGCTGAACACTAAAATGTTCCAAATTCAAAAAGTGCGCGGCAAAGATAATTGCGGCGCACTTATTTAATAAAGAGGATTAAAAACTCATTCCTGCCCGCTAAAAGAATTCAAAAAGTGCGTGGCAAAGATAATTGCGGCGCACTTATTTAATAAAGAGGATTAAAAACTCATTCCTGCCCGCTAAAAGTTTCTTAATAGAAAACACCACCTTTGGGCGCACTTAAAGGCGAACCAAGTCGTCCTTTTCGAATAGGTGGGATGAAAATGTAATTTTTTGGTATTGATTTTTTTATTGATTCATGTTCAGTATCGGAAGTATAATCACCTCCTTAACACATTCAAGTTCACCACACTTTCCATAGAGCTCATATGCCATGCCGTCATACATATGGTTAGTGGACCTTGCAGGAGCGTCCTCGGCATTACGTTTACGCTAAGAGTGAACCGTCGAGGAGGATTCCTGGCATTAGGCTAAAAACCTTGAAAAATACGCTACTACGTCGTTAAATAGGTGTTTCCTTGTTTCATGACGGTGTATTTTCTAAGAAAAACCTACATTTAAAATGAGCCCTCCACGAGGGCATCCGGCATGGCGAATGCGACTACAGAGTGCCCTCCTGGACTGTGCCCACCCGGCACTGAACGTGTTAATGCTCGGATACAGATCAACACCTTGCATAGACGGCGGTAACCACCTATTTATTTCAAGTTTGCCCCCTTGTCACGCGCCGTACGGCTCATTAATTTAATTGCTGCTGAAGTCGATATAATAATATGTATATCACTGTAGCCTGCCGAAATTTACAGAAATAGTGCAAAGGTGCATAGTTTCTAACCGTATTGTGTAGTTTTAGGTTATAGTATCGTTTTAGGATGCCCTGTAAAGATAGTATAAATGTTTAGAAATAAATAAATTATTTATTGAAACTTCATGTTATTATTCATGTTACACATGATATTGGTTCTCCTCCTTCTCGCCCGTTACCTGCTCGGAAGTGGACGCGTGTTAAAATTTAAAGTGAATTCAAAACAAAATATTAAAGTGCTTAAATACTGCAGATAAGATTCTAGCCTCTACGGTTGTAGTGAAAGTGCATACTGTCGCAGCAACATCGCAACATTGGCTTCATAGCATATGAGCAATACCGCGTCACCGCGCGACCCGACCGTGCGCCCGCCTTCACCTCTGCGAGAGCAATACGGTAGCCATAATTGCTGTCCCGCCCTAACACTGCGTCGGTGCTTTAACACTCACCGGTACCGTGAGACGTGCGTGCTGGCCACCGTGTGTCACTGTTACAGCTATCCACAATTCTAATCCCAAGCGCTACGTACTACGTTTCATCGGCCCGGCAAACATAATGTCTCGCCTACAACGTACACCCCCAGCTCCGGGAACTCCCGTTAGTAACTTAACGCATGTTATGTCAGACTCCGATATTCCTAATACGGTAAGCAGTGATGTAGAAAATGTAAATGTCAAGATGCGTTACAAACGCCCCTGCCCAGATTCTTCTCCAAACAACGAAAATGCAGAATACAATCAGGAAATAAAAAGTATGCTGAAAGTATGGAAAATGGAACAAGAGGAACATGTAAATAAATTGTATAAACAACAAACCATCGCCTTAAATAAATTAGTTTCCGAGATTGCGGATCTCAAATTACAGAACTCCTCGATGCAGGAAACAAACCTTGAGATAAAAAAATCTATGGTTTTTATGAATAACCAGTTTGAGGAGATGAAACAACAAATCGAATCATTGAAAAAAGAAAAACTATCCTATAAACACTGCATAAGTGACCGAAGCAGACCTCGCGTTCATCATGTGTTGAGTTAAGAAATATACCATTAAAGGACAACGAAACAACTTCCGATTTGACCACTATTATTGAAAAAGTGGGCACAGCAGTTAACTTATCGTTGCCCCTATCGCATATTCGCGATGTATACCGCCTCCCAGGCAAACCAGGCACGACCAGACCCATTGTCACCGAATTTACTAGTGTCCAAATAAAAAACCAACTGATATCTTCTGTCCGTAACTTCAACAAAAATCGCACAAGAGAAGAAAGCATCAACACGCACAGTATTGGTTTAGCTGGAGATCGTCAGCCCATATATGTTGCGGAATTTCTTCCCTCGAGCGCGAGAAAACTCTTCTTCAAGGCAAGAGAATTCTCGAAAATCAACAAGTTTATGTTCTGCTGGACAAAAAACGGCAACATATTTATCCGGAAAGAAATAGGAGCCCGACAAATCATTGTCAGATCAGAACAGTCTCTTCTAGACTTAGAGAAAACTCTGTGACTTCTTTTTACTGCAGTGAGCCTATTATTATCTTTATTACTTTTGCATGTATCCTTCTCTTTTAATACTTACATTTTGAATATTTATGCTCTAATACTTAAACAGCTATGTATGATAACCATGTGCGATTTACTCTATGTTTACTCCATACACGCTAAACAATACACTCTTACCTTGATAAGAACATGCTTTCCAAGTATAACAGTAACTTACTACACACACAACCACCACTACACATTACACGATACAGCTACTACTCTCAACTATGCAGGTATATTATATACCAGCTTCATGTACTACACAGTTACAGTCGAAATAACACAATTTAAAATATTGTATAATACACACGTATCCAATGTTGTCTATTTATTTGGTACAATCTGTCGTTCAGCATACTCGAATGGTCTATATGATTTTAAAGTTTTTACTTGTAATGGTAGTAGTTTGGTCCCCCCATGTTTGAAACGTTACGCCGTATGTGTCAATACGAATAATGATTGCTTAAGCTTTAAAATTCGATAGCACTAGGGAGATTGTATCCGACCTAGACCACTTTGCGATAGCCCAATCTTCAACCATCGAAATAGACAACTGTTCAAATATCATCACAAATCCTAACCATTCCCTTAAAATAATCCACCAGAATATTAGAAGCATAACTCGCAATATTCCAAGTTTACTTACTTTGTTAACAAGATCACAGATAGAATGGGACCTCATAGTTTTAACAGAATGCTGGTTACCCTCCACACACTATATCCCAATGCTCGACGGGTACAGCTACTGCAAAACAAATCATAACCTTACGCAAAATGAAGGTGTTGTTGTCTATTATATGAATACCTCCAACATATCTATAGAAGAACCAATAATATCTGATTGCAACTGTCTTATGATTAAATTTAATAACAATACCGCTATTCTGGCTGTTTACCGTCCTGCGGGCTACAGAAACCTAGATAACTTCTTACTATCTCTCGACTTGTATTTGAAAACTATCTCAAAATTTTCTAATGTTATTGTGTTGGGTGATCTTAATGTCGATATATGTGAGAATAGCACGGACTTAAACTCCTCTACCTATTTGAATCTTTTGGCATCGCACGGTATGTTGCCTGCACACACAATTCCTACACATAGTAAAACATGCCTAGACCATGTCATATTAAGAACTAGACTTCCTGCGTTCTGTTACGTTGCAGAAACCTCTGTTACTGATCACGACGCTGTTTTTCTCATCCTAGAACTAAGCAAATCTCAAATTAAAACAGATAAAATAATAAAACGATTAAATTATGACAAAATAGACAAGGACATAGTAAATATTAACGTTTCTGATATCTATTCTTCAAATGATGTTAACACAGCAGTATTGCTTCTTGGAAACACTTTAAATAACTTGATACTGTCAAACACAAAAATCATTAAAACCTCGAATCGTAAGAGAGTAACCAAACCATGGATAACCGTAGGACTGCTGAGATGCATGAGAAACCGTGACAAATTACACCAAAAAGCAAAAAAGAACCCTAACAACCAGGACATTAATATCACATAAAGGTACAGGAATTTTTGTAACGAATTATTAAATAAACTTAAAAGACAGCATGAAAAAACAGAAATTAAGACTGCGTCTGCAATACACAATAAACAATTATGGAAAGCTATACAAAACATCACACACATCACAAAATCAAAAAATGAAGCCTTGCAACTTATCAAAGATCAAGATCCCCCTTCTTCTACTAATATAATTAATACCTTCTTTGTGAATATTGGTAAAAACCTAGCTGATCAATGTTGCCCAAGTGTCGACTATACTTCCTCTATGTTACCATCAAATAAGACTCACCCCCACTCTTTGGTAATACTTCCGACAGATTCTGCAGAAATTGAGTCTCTCATTCTTAATCTAAAAAATAATTGCGCCATTGGTCGGGACAATATCTCAACCACCTTTATAAAGAGATATAGGCATATTTTAATTCCACCAATAACATTCATCTGTAACCTTGCTCTTGACACTGGAAAATTCCCGGATGATTGGAAATTGGCAGAAGTTCACCCCATTTATAAGAGTGGCGACGGAACCTGTGTCAACAACTATAGACCAATCTCGATATTACCAGCCCTATCGAAGATTTTGGAGAGGATAATGAATAAGCGTTTAGTTCAGTATCTGGAAAAAAACTGTCTGCTTTCATCCTCCCAATTTGGTTTTCGGTCGGGTTTGTCAACCAGTGATGCTGTTCACGAATTGACCGACTTTGTCTCACGTAATCTAGACACAGGCAAAAAAGTAATTGTCATTTTCATGGACTTGGCTAAAGCTTTTGACACAGTTTCCGTCCCATTACTGTTGAAAAAGTTAGAAGACCTTGGTGTAAGGCATACTCAGCTTGAACTTTTTACTGATTACCTTACAAACCGTTTTCAAAGGGTTAGGGTGGGCGAATGGGTAAGTGGTGATCTTCCCATCGTGCATGGAGTTCCACAGGGCAGTATCCTTGGCCCCTCGCTATTCTTAACCTACATAAACGACCTTTGTGAACTTAAAATGCCTAATGGGAGGATCGTAACTTTTGCCGACGACACAGCACTCCTGTTTGAGGCTGACACATGGGAGCAAGTTTATGGTTTTGCGCAGTCGGGCTTCAGTTTAGTTCTGTCATGGCTAACATGCAATAAGCTCTCACTAAATGTAGGGAAGACAAAGTATATGGCTTTCTCTATGAAAAATGTCTCCCTTCCAAGTGATGAACTTTTTATATCTGCCCACTCTTATTCCTGTTCTTCCCATACTGCTGCGTGCTCATGTCCTACCCTAGACAAAACCAATACGATGAGATACCTGGGTGTGATTTTAGATAACACACTCAGCTTTCATCCTCACATAAACCTTCTCGTCTCAAGGACACGTAAATTAATTTACATTTTTAAAAATCTTCGCCATGTTGCAGACCCTCACGTTATAAAAATGGTTTATCTTGCACTGTGTCAATCGCTCATCTCTTATTGCATTACTATTTGGGGAGGGGCAACCAAAACATCTATGCTGAAACTCGAGCGAGCCCAAAGAGCAGTTCTAAAAGTCAGTAATTTTCTACCTTTTCTACATCCAACTAAAGAACTTTATAATCTTACTGAAGTCCTAACCGTGCGTCAACTTTTTATTCATAATACAATCCTTCGTAAGCATTCACAACTATATTATGATCCGACTCTGTTCATAAATAAGCGACGTATTCATGCAGTTTGCCCTAAAAGATTATTTCACACAAGTTTTTCCCACCGACACTTCGAGTTCCTAGGTAGTTACTTGTACAATAAGTTGAACAAAATTTTGTCGATTTATGGACTTTCAAAGCAACTTTGTAAAGATAAGCTTTTTAAGTGGCTGCAAAAACTAGATTATGACGACACAGAAAAGCTACTACTTATACCGCGTTAGTCTTGGTTTTAGCGTTGGAGTTACTCAACTATCCCGACACACTCAAACATACAAACACCCACGCAAACACACATACACACGCACCCACGCACACACACACATAGACACACAAACACGCACACACACGCCCACACACACACACTCACTCACACACACTCACACACACACACACGCCCACACACACTGACCCATATTATTTATACACTCACTCAATACATACATTGATAATCATATAGTTTATACACAGAATATACTACTCCATAGGTTATGTCATCCTGTCCAATCAATCACTAAACAGTGCATATGTTATTGTTGCAGTTCAATACTAAAATTTATATCACATGTACATAGGGCGAGGGCCTGGTGATCCGTAACACAGGGTTTCCCTAGTACGGACTCCAGTCTCTCGCAAAGGAGCTTTATATGACCTGTGCATTTTTTTTTGTTATTTTTTAAGTTTTGCATATGAAGATAACCTTTGTGGAGAGAGAAATAAAATTTATTATTATTCGTTTATTCATTTTCTATACATATTATTTACATTTTTAAATATTTCAATAAAAAATAAAAAAACATTTAAAAATATAAAAAATAGTAGCCCACCGGCATCGGGAACAGGGTCCAAGCTGCCGGCGGTCAGGGCTCCAGAGAGAGGAACTTCCTAACGATACGCGCCGTGTCCAGAAGTACCGCTTTCTGAATCAAACCCTTGATCCAGCTGCCTAACGAGAGCCTCATCAGATGTTGGTCGAGGCTCTTGGCTATTAAACCATTGGCTGTTACGACTATCGGCACAATGACTGCTGAGTCAATCTCCCACATGTCGACAACCTCGCGAGCCAAATCAAGATATTTGATTTTTTTATCATTTTCAGCTTTCACGAGATTCTCGTCATGCGGGACAGTGATATCAACAATCACTGCGCGGCGCTCTGATCGATCTATCACCACTATATCAGGCTTATTGGCTCTACAATAGTCCTGTCAGTGATGATAGATCGATCCCAGTGCAATGTGATATGACCATTCTCGAGAACTGGGTCGGGCACATACCTGTAGTATGGTACTTCTGCGTCCACAAGGTTGTATTTTAGAGCAAGTTGCTGGTGGATAATCCTAGCTACGAGGTTGTGCCTGTGCAAATACTCACCGTTAGCAAGACGAGAACAACCAGAGACAATATGTCGGATAGATTCACCGGGACAGTGGCATGCCCGACAGATGTCAACCGTGCCGTCCTTCACAACATATTTTCTATAGTTGTTCGTCATCATTACTTCGTCCATAATTGCACAAACAAAACCTTCGGTTTCCCCGAAGAGGTCACCGAAACGTAGCCAGGCCACGGACGCTAGGAAATCTACATCGGGCCCATGAAGGGCCCGGTAAAAGCGTCCGTGAAGCTCCTTGCTCCGCCATACATCCTTGCGGCCATTGGTATCCAGTACTGCAGGTTTGCGCCAGTTCTCTTTAGCCAAGGAGAGCGGGGTGAGTCCTTTGTCCACCGCCACTACATCTCGATGCATCCCCACGTCGGCTTGGGAGAAGTACTCCCTGAGACTGCACACCTCGCGGTTGTGGAGGGTCTTAGCATTTAAAAAGCCTCGACCCCCACACTTCCGCGGGATGTACAGTCTCATTACCGATGAGCGTGGGTGATGCATTCGATATGCAGTTAGCAGCGTACGGACCCTCCTATCCAGGGCGTCAAGTTCGGTCTGAGTCCACTTGAGTATGCCGAAGGAGTACATCAAGACCGGCATGACCCAACCGTTGAAGGCGCGCACCTTATTTCCGCCCGACAAAAGACTTTTAAGTACTTTTTTCAGGCGGCCATAGAAGCGCTCCCTCAACGATTGCTTCATGTCAGCCTCATTGATGCCTAACGCCTCCGACATGCTCAAGTATTTGTAGGTTTCGGTTGAGGAGAGGGATCTAAGTTGTATGGAATCCGAGAGTTGGGTTCCCACGGATTCCATAATCCTCCCTCGCTTTACATGCATGACTGCACATTTGTCCACACCAAATTCCATCCTGATGGAATTACTGAAAGTTTCAGTTACCTTCAGTAAGTCCAGCAGTTGCAAATTGTTGGGGGCAAAGAGTTTCAGATCATCCATGTAAAGGAGGTGGGATATTACCTGACCACCTCTTCTCAACCGATAGCCTAACCCCGACCCCTCCAGCAATGTGCTTAGAGGGTTCAAGGCCAGGCAAAACCACAGCGGGCTCAGACTATCGCCCTGGAATATACCCCGCTCAATCCTGATTGGTTCACCTATCCCTTGAATTTGCCGACATCCTGGATAGCGAAGGACCGTCCTCCATTGCCCCATACATGACGTCAGGAAGGCGCATAGAGTTGTATTTACTTTATACAACTCCAGCACCCTCAAGAGCCATGTATGTGGCACCGAGTCGTAGGCCTTCTTATAATCTATCCAACATGTCGACAGATCCTATCGGGATCGGCGAACCTGTTGGCTAATGGCCATATCAATGAGGAGTAGCTCCTTAGTACCGCGGGACCCATTCCTACATCCATTTTGAGAGGCAGACATAATGGAATTATTTTCAATATGGCTACTAATTTTGCGTCTCAAAATGGACGTAAGAAGCTTATAGACCGTCGGCAAACATGTGATCGGTCTATTTATTATTATTATTATTATTGGTGGTACACAAGGCGAACTTAATGCCATGGTCATTCTCTGCCAGTCAACCTTTGGGTCAAAAATTAAACACTTCGAAAGTACCTAGTACAAAAAAAGTATTTAAAACAAATATAACTTCTTCTTCTTCACGCCTTATTCCCCGAAGGGTTGGCAGAGGTGTATGGTATACCTACACCCACGTTTCGCCGTTATGTTTAAGTCCCATGTAATAGGGGGCGAGCCTATTGCCATCAACCGGGCACAAATCCAGACTCCGAGCTGCTACTGAGAAATTCCACACGGAAAACCCAATAACACTTTGCCCGACCTGGGGATCGAACCCAAGACATCACGCTCAGCAGTCGCGCTTGCGACCACTAGACCAACGAGGCAGTCAGTCAGTTAAAACAAATATTGGAAAGATAAATAAAAATTATTCACTTACCATCGGGTGGGTCGTCAGTTTCTTTTGCCAATCGATTATATAAAAAAAAAACTTTAAAATTATCTTAGATTAATTATAAGCGAGACGTAATCAACACCAACATCAGACATTAACAAAGTAAATTAATTAAAAACTTTATTTGAATTTCTGAATACCACATAATAGCAGCAACTTTGAATATCTAAGTAATTTCAAACCTCAATTTATATATAAACGCAGGTGGTTAATTCTGAAAAGCCGTTATAGCTGAAATTCAACACTGCCATCCAAATTCAAAAAGGCTGTTATGTGAGTAAAACCAAATCTGAGCAAAATGTGGAAGAAAATGTTGTTTCTAGAAATTCTGAAGACATAAAGATGTTTTAGTTATTACCAAATTATTGGGCTACTTTAAGCTCATTGTCTACCTATTAATGAGTTTGTAGGATAACTTTCATACGTCATTTCACATTCTTTCTATTTATATTAAACCTTTTTTTATATCACAGGCCGCACCAATTTCGTATATAAAATCAAAAAGGATGTGGCCTGTGATTAAAAAAAGATTTAATATAAAAAAAAGAAGGTGAAATGACGTACCTACCTATGAAGATGATGATGATAAAGTTATCTACAAGTTACAGGACTAATATTATTTTTTAAATTAAAGCTTTTGTTTATTAGGCATGCTTTTCTGTGCTGAAATGTGACCATCTACAAGATTGTGTGGTAATGTAATGTCTCAAGATCTCGTAACTGACAAATGATAGAAAAATATGGACCAGACTGGTCGATAGACAAAAAGTAGCGCTTTAACGTAGTATTATAAAACTCAAAATTTGAGAAAATTACATATAACGATGCTGTAGAAATTGGACGTCAAGAATATCCGTCAATAGGCGGACTAGTGACATTAAATACCCACCTACGTTAACTAGTACATTTGCAATTTACCCACGCAGCTTCCCACTCTCTCGAGAATTTCCAGTGCATTCAGCAGCTCCAGGATTAGGCAGTCAGTCGAATCGTTTAGAACAGCGTATCACGGATTTGTAGAATTACGGCTATGGACGTCCAATTCTGAAAGCGGGCTTGTTTTAGCTCGAATACGGGCGTGTATACGTCAAGTCTAGTTTGCCTTTTCAAACGTAAAAAATCTTTTTAAATTTTGTTCGGCTGCCTCGTTGTGTTGGACAGTTGTTTTTTTTTACTATTGGATTTGAAAAATGTTTTCAGCTACGGTGTAGTTAGCAGGCACAGATACAAACCAATTTGTCGCTGACGCCATTTTTGTTTCCATGAAATAAAGTTTGAAATGCTAGGAAATGTTTTTTTTGTCAATTTGTCTCCACGCTGTGACTGGTGTTATGTAATAATTTAAATCCAGGAGCTTAATTCTCCTAAAATAAATCTTGATAAATCACAACCGAACCAAGGCCGAACCGTTCATTCAGACAGTTCTCAATTTCAAAAGCTATCAAATTGAACACAAAAAACAAAATCAATCATTTTAAAAGTTTTCGAAAACAAAAACTGACTGACGGTTGTGGTTCGATTGTGTTTGGCAACAATTTATTTTAGGAGAATTGGGCCCCAGGAACTATAATTTGCAACCATCGAGAAAAACAGGGGTGTTCAACAAGACGTGCGTGACGCGACATAATTTTGTCATCACATAAAGGTACAAGTCCGAGACGGGCAGCAGACCGCAAACTGCAACAGTAGTATCGCTTGCGGTGCGATCTGCGGCTGCGGTCTGCGGTGGCAGTTTTGCAGTCACTGTCAGAATAGCACCTTTAAAGTGCACACCTTAAAGGCGCTATTCCGATGACGACTTTCGGTCTGCGGTTGCAGTCTGCAGTTTGCAGTCGCCGGTGGAATAGAATAACTTTAAACGAGATACTGCTCATCATCTGCCTAGCCTTCTCACAACTATCTTGGGGTCGGCTTCCAGTCAAACCGGATGCAGCTGAATATCAGTATTTTACATGGAGCGACTGCCTATCAGACCTCCACAACCCAGTAACTGGGTAATACGATACTCTTGGTAAGACTGGTTGTCAGACTTTCTGGCTTCTGACCAACAGTAACGACTGTCAAAGATCTACAAAATGACAGCCGGGACCAACGGCTTTACGTGCTTTCCGAGGCACGGAGGAAACTCGCTATGGTAAATGGTCACCCATCCACAGACCAACCTCGGCAAGCGTGGCTTAACCCGGAAGATCGGTCTATGCGGCTGTAATTATTTAGCCACGGGCTCCTCTTAAACAAGATAATGCTATTGTCTCATATAACATACATAACATAATCAGCCCATTTCTGTCCCACTGCTGGGCATGCGCCTCTTCTCAAAATGAGAAGGGTTTAGTCCTTAGTCCACCACGCTGGCCTGGTGCAAGTTGGTGGACCACACACACGACCGAGAACATTTTGGAGCACTCTCAGGTGTGCAGGTTTTCTCACGATGTTTTCCTTCACTGTTAACGCAAGTGATAATCAAATTCTGATCCACACATGAATTTGAAAAGACAGGTGTGTGCCGGGATCGAACTGAGACCCTTCTGCATGGAAGGCGAGCGTTCAAGTGCTACGCTATCACTGCTATTTTTATTTTGCTATTTCCTCGTCTAAATGTCATGGCATACTATACCGGGGCACCGCAACTACACAGCTGCAGCACGACGTCGCCTCGAATTTAGGCTACGGCTCGTCGCCAGCGCGCTAACTACGCGTTGTCTGCGGCGTGTAAGCTCGCAGTCCGCGCGCTGGCCGCGAGATGCAAACTTGCTGTTACCGCGAATACAGTATAGTTACCGGCACGGATCTTGAGCGCTGACCTTGTCACGCAGTAGTTGATTTTGTATGCGATACTGCTACTGCATCAAGGTCAGCGCTCAAGATTTGTGCCGGTAACTATACTTATATGGCATTTGTGAAAGGAGCGCGGGCGACGGCGTAACGACGTTGTTTCGCTGGCGACTCGGAGTTAGCGCGCAGTAAGCACGCGGTCCGTTCGCTTGCAGAGCGCAGGCTGTGAGTCGAGTTGTATGGTAGTGGCAAGCGCGCTGACTGCTCGCCGTTGGCTTTTTGATATTGACATCATGAATTATACAAGGTTAGTCAGAAAGGGGGTACTAATCCGAAAGGGTGTTAAAGTACACATAATAATGAGTAACTTTTGTTCTACAACTTTTCCCAAAAGTCAATAGTTTAAGAGAAACAGTTGTTCAAAAATCTCAAAAAAAAAACTCTAAAATCTATCTATCCACAGTTATGATCAGCTGTGTTTACATTTTAGGTCATATTTAGGGTCATGAATTAGAAGCAGCATTTTCTGAATTTGTAACTAAAGCAGGGAAAAAGAATTTTTGAAAAAACTAAAATATAAATCATTTTATTTGGAAAAAAAAATATCGCATTTTGAAATTTTAACACTTGCTTTCAAACAGTCATCTGTGATACTATAAGTGGGCTTCGGATTAGTACCCCCTTTCTGACTAACCTTGTATTATACGACACACGATTTAATGCTCTAATTTGAATGACAAGTTAATTGCTGGGTTGGAGCGGTGCCGTTGCGGTGCCGGTATAGTGTGCCATGACCTTAAGAGTGATCATTCTTACAATAGTTTCGATAAAATCGACATTAAATTCAGACTAGCTGGGTGGTTACAAGCGCTGTATAAATTTCGTTTCTGTTCAATAAAGGGTTAAAAGCCGATAAAGTCTCATATTTACGAACGGTTTAAAGCTAAATAACCACAAACAAACGGACTACAACTCACTCTACCATACGTTCCATTTCATCGAATTCCGCCTGCAATTCTGCCTAGCTCCTAAAGCGTGGGCGTGATTAAGCTATTCATATACGACCCACCCACGCGGTCGGCAAACACATTACCTATGCAAATGGCGACCGACGTGTGTGTACATCCCCTAAGCGGGCCGGCCGCTAGTCTGTCCTTTGCCTAATTTTATTAAATGTAATGTGGGACATTTTGTGTACTTTTATTTCTTCATTTTTGTACTCATTTGGGAATTAGATAATTAACTGATTTGGTAAATATAATCTTATTTTTTTCGGTTGGTGATATTGCAATGCGGCTCAACGTTAGAAGCTGTCAGTGGGCAGATAAGGAAGTGCCCTTATACTTCCTTAGTAAGGGAACCAGTGTCGCCAAACTGACAACAATTATATTGAAACATATCAAAGTCATACTTTATACAAGGTGTTTTTTTTGATATCCCATAACTCTAGGGTATACCCTATATATGATATATGATTGAGGCCATATCAAAGAACCACTATGGAGTTTCTTGCCGGTTCTTCTCCAAAGGACCTACTACTTGGAACCGAGCACCTAGTGTTGACCTTTTGAAAGCACCAGTGATCTGGTCTACTTGAAATAACAACTATTTGACTTTGACTTTGACCAACTGGCATATTGATTATTCTTCAATCATCCTTTTTTTTTGTTTTCATTTTTCATACAAAATAATTCGACAAAGTTACGATTATTATTAATGTAAAACACCCTTACGTGAAATATGACAACGTCGCATTTTCTTAGCTTTAAATATGAATGATTGGTTTGAATAAAAATGAATCACTCTTATTTATCAATGAAACTTAGATACCTATAATTTAATTATGATTGATTATATCTTCGAAACTATGCATTTTTGGACCACCTATTCTAGGAGATTTTGTGTTCTTTTTACTTAAATCATATAACCCTAGAGATATGGGATATCAAAAAACACACGTTGTATACATTGCTGTGAGATAAATTTTTCGTCCTGCTATCATTTCACGTTAAAATTGCACAATAAGGCATGATTGTAATATTTTACGTAGGTATAAGTTCCAGACGTCGTGTCACAGAAATTAGCTAATCGTGTGAGCCAATGTTGCGGATCGCCGTATAATGTACGATCTCCACCAAACGTGCCGCGCCGTAGCGCATTTCACACTGTGCTAAAGGAAATTCAGGCTTCTACACAATAGTTAAGTTTCATGTTTGCGTGGAATTTACACTGCTTGGAACTCGGTTAGATCCGCGCGTATGCCGCGGCAGCCGGTCGGCTCCTCGCGTACGTGGACGGCTGGTTTCCTGTAGACCGAGCTTGGAAAACAGCCCAGAAAATAAAAATAAGTCATATAAGAACATTATTCTGTCGGTATAACGGTTGTGGAGTGTATGAAAGTGCACTTCTGCTGACACGGTCTACATTAAATATGTATCACACTAATATTATAAATATAATGTATTATTTATGACTCGCGATAGCTGCGTGGGCACTTTCATTTGTTTTTTCTATTCCGTGGTCTTATGGGTCAGGAGATTATGTATGTCTATCAGTGGCGAAGGCTCCATACAAGTCGATTCCTATCGGCTTCCCTTTCGAAACGAGTAGTTACTGGAATTCACGCATCACACTTCAGCAAGGTAAGCATTTTTTGGTCCAGCTTCCCTTTTAAGAAAATTCACCCTTCGCCACTGATGTCTATATGGAAAGCAACAAGCTTCGACTCTTTCAGCACCAAAACAAATTATACAAAGAGGGAATGACAGAAGCAATTGGATTAAGAATGCAGAATTAAAATTTTGTATTTTTTTTTTTTAATTATTATAATCGTCATGCGCTATACAAGGTTAGTCAGAAAGGGGGTATTAATCCGAAAGGGTATTAAAGTACCCATAATAATGAGTAACTTTTGTTCTACCACTTTCCCCAAACGTCAATAGTTTAAGAGAAATAGCTGTTCAAAAATTACATAAAAATATGCTCAAATCTATCTAATCTCAGATATGATGATGTGTTTACATTTTAGGTCACGAATTAGAAGCTCCATTTTCTGAATTCGTAACTAAAGCAGGGACGAAGAATTTTTGAAAAAACTAAAGTAAACATTATTTTACATGGAAATAAAAATTATTAACCCTTGCTTTAAAACCGTCATCTATACTAATATTATAAAGAGGTAAAATTTCAGAGGCAATCCCGAAAAATTCACGTGAGTAAACCGTAAATAATTATAAATATGAATGTGTCTCACGAAAGTTATAATACAAAAAAAAGAGGTAAAGGGAAACGCCCATTTATGGCCATGTTTGGCCCATCAATGTAATAAATACTAAAAAGATACTAATTTAGTAACTTAAATATTGCTATAACCAATTTGTAATGAGTACACCGGAATCAAAAGCCGATTTTTTTAAGATACTCAATAGTTTAATGCATTGTCTAACATTTCCGCTCAGTGGTCAGTTCTGTCAAAGTAGGGATTGCAATTCTTAAAAAAGCCGATTCACTAAAAACCGGATACCGAAAATCGATCTTGTTTTTTTTTTTATTGGATGTTAGTGTTTGGCCAACGAAAGTTGATCCTGAATATTACCGAGAAATTCAAAAAAACTTGAATCAAAGACACTGGTAGCACTTAATACTGACTTTTTTAAGTTAGTTTATAGTTTTATTTGAAAAATAATGAGAAATGAATACGAAATAATTTATAAAATAAAGTATTGAGTGTTATAAGTGTTTTTGAGTCGAGTTACCTATTTTGAATTTTCGTTGATCAAACTCTACAGTTATCTTATTTTAGTACGAAATAAAAAAAAAGTTTTTCAATTTATGGACTTCTAAATAGGATTTATACGATCTATTGAAGTGATTCCGTGTTTCCGGTTTATTGCAAATATAGATTTTTCGTTAAATCGATCTCATAGCTACATCCCTACTACGTGTCAATAATTGACTGACATGACATTTTGGAACATGGACAATTGGAAAATCACACTTCGTTCGTTTATACTTGTGTTTTTTCAGTGGTTTTTTCTTATTGCGTTTTCACATCGGATTTTTCGACGAATTTGTTAACGATTATGGACCCTGTAACCGCTCCCGATGACGACCTTGGTTTTACATTGGATTCAGTACCCGTTTCCCACGACAACACCGGCTTGTCAATGGATAAAATAATGGGATATGTCCCACCGAGTTCTATGTAAAAAAATGCGGTTGTTTCTTTATCCATGATGTCAACGGTAATGCCTTTCATTTTTTTCTTTCATGGGCATCACTTGGCCAAAATTCCCGTTACAGATGGGCATTTCCCTTTGTTTGTTTGTTTGTATGTAGGAGGTAATCTCCGAAACTACTCATCTGATTTCAAAAATTCTTTCACCAATAAAAAGCTACGTTATCCCTGAGTGCTATAGGCTATATTTCATTATCAGAAAAATAGGGATCCGTAAGAAAAATACAATAATGTAACCCAAGGTATCAAAAATTTGCTTATAAAAGTTATTATTTGGCGTGCGCTGCGAAAACTATTGATGATACATAAAAAAATGTACTACATGTTTATAGTACTCTTCATTATCCACAAAAAGTTCGTAAGGGCATATGTCCAACTATTATAGTTAAGTCACATCAACCGTTTTTTGTTCAAATTAGTCGATCATAACACGGGTAGAATCGAAAGATGAAGACATTCCTATCATGATATTAATCCTTAACCAAGTAAATAGCTTCTTAATCAAGGCTGATTATGCACATGTAAAATGCTCTGTAAATTATTCGAATCGGATTTTTCGTTTAGAAGTGCTAAAAGTAAGAAAAATCTAGAACATGAATCTAGAACATACTTTAAGTGGCCTGCGGATTAGTAGGTACCCCCTTTCCGACTAACCTTGTATACAATAAATATCAATGCTAATGGCAATTTTCAGAGTAAATAATTCTACGCAGTAAAAACTTTCATATTAATAAGTGAACATTTTCAGAAGGTTTTTTTTAAATATATCGTCGGATGGTTCACCTGATGGAAAATGGTTACCGCCGCCCATGTACATCTACAACACAAAGAGGACTGCTGATGCGATACGTTCTCTTTCACTTGGCATTTTGAAATGACAAAATAGCTTAGAATCACGCACCCACATAGACGGACACGCACCGTTGGATGAGCCTCGGTGCAGTGCGTGGCGTGTGTGGTCGTCGACTGTGCCGTAATCAGTATCAGCGTATCACCGTATCATCCGTAAAACCATGCACCGTGGGAAGCCACCATAAGGTTGGCAACGCAACAGCAATCAATGTGTTGTAGGTGTAGGTATATAGGTGGCGGTAACGAATATCAAAAAGTTTTCTTTTTTCTCACACGTGGTATCATCCGTATTATCACGCACTGAGGAAAGCACCTTGAGATGAAGTTGAAAAGTATCCTGTACCTGTAATTTCACCGGCATATACCTTTAAAACCGAAACACAGCAATATTGCGTGGTGACAGATATAAACTATGGTGGAAGTACTCCCCCCGATGAAATCTTTTACAAAGAGCTCAATTACTCCATATTGATAAAAGAGAATGCTTCTACATATCTTGTTGACAATATGGTATCCTATTTCCTCAATCCTTCGACTTATAAGATCAAAAGCTTCTGGCTTTTAACTCCCGAAAATTGCAAAACATCTTTTTTCCTTCATCGTCATAATCGGGCAAAGGTATTGATGCGTTGTGTCTCTATTACGTGACGTCACCCTGTCAATATCACTCGGGTAGGGTGTCAATATCTTTTAGGGGATTTCAAACCCCCTATGCCGCAGGTTGTGTATCTTTCATAATATTTGTAATGGTCTTTGTCTGTCGCATTGATTCATTTTTTTTTGTGATTTAAGCTTGTTTGTGTTACATTGTTTTGAAAGTGATATTTTTGATTTCTTCTCGCGTGTTTCGAGAAGGGACTGAATTATCGAAAATTTAAGATATTTTTGTTTAACGATATGACGTAGTGTCTATTTAGAACAGTTTACCGAATATTCCGGTATCCTAAAGTTTTCGTATCGCTAAAGATTGATACCGAAATAAAATTGTAATGATTCGAAATTACAACAGATGACAGATAGGTACAATAAGTTTTTTAAGGGCGGTAATTAGTACATATCGGGTGTAAAAAGACCCTTAACGATAACGAAAACCACGTATTCTACCCATCACGGGGATCATTTTTCTCGAAACAACCATACCTGGGAAATCATTGGTTTTGGAGATATTGAAGGTCAAAGTACACATTTTTTTTTTTAGTTTTTTCCATAAACGATTTCCAAGTTACAATACTAAACTTTCTTCCATACAAACATTATCAAAAATTTAATTTTTCCTAACAAATTACGCATTTGAAGTTACAAAAACGCAATGAATATCAAACGCACACGACTGCCTTGGCTCGGCTGTGTGGCCGCTGCACGCATGCAAACGCGCGGCATTGCCACAACCATAATTTGCGCGCTACAAAAAAAAGCGTTTTTTTTACGCCAAAAAATAAAAGTCGTTTCCCAGCAATTATTTTTGGTCAATGTAATTTAGTTTGATGTACAGAGTGCGTAGATTTCGGCTATGTGATGGGTCTTTTTACACCCTGTATGTATTGATGGTCAAACTTGTCGATAGTTGACACTGCCGCACTCCCGCGTAAGAGTGTTTGTCACCGAGAAACGAGATTATTTCGGACCGAGTTCGGAACGACGTGACGGCGATCGTTTGTCCACCGCGACCGATCTCGGTGGTTAGCAACACAAGGCAAAAACTCGTGCACCGGCGCCGGCAATCTCGGATGTAGTGGACAAGTGCAGACGCGTTTTGTATTGCCAGCATTTCGGCCCGTCACGATCTCGGCCGAGTTCTAGCGGTAGCGCCGATTTACTGACAATCTCGGTGGCCGAGATGACGGCGCTCGAATGACGGACGTGCGTTGGACACGCAGCCATAGTAATGTATGTATCGCTTCTTCGGCAACGTCATCTCGTTCTCCTTACCATCCCAAAACGGTCAAAACAAACGGCCTTACCATCCCGCACGGCAATTTTAAAGTATATCGGTGCCAGAATGAAATCAGTGCTAAATAAGGGTATACACAACAAGGGTTGAGAAAATGGTATCGGTAATTCGAGCTGGTTAAATACTGAAATTTAACCCAGGTTTTTCTTGATTTTGAGAATGCACAATTTGTTACAAGGTACTTTACTTACTCATTCGCTGTTTTAGACTTGATCGGCAATCGGATTCAGTACCGTCAAGTTGTGCTTCTTACCTAGAACAAGAAAGCAAATATTTAGGAATAAGCCTGAAAATTTGTGGTTAGTAGTAGTTAAGAAAAGACAGTCGCAACGTACAGACGCCAGAACATCAAGCTACTACAATCTGTCAATGACAATGCATAATTTTGTTTGGAACCCGTACCCACCTTGTAGCATTTTAGACTAGGTGTCATTTAGAAGAAGCTTAAGTGAACAACTCAAAAATGAATGAACGAATGAATGAATAAATGGGAGACCGAAGTTGTGATCACTTCTATTTTGCATTTTCAATCATCTTTCATAGATTTTCATCTTTATCGCAAAAGCATTAGGTTCAAGGTTGATTGGGAAAATTTGACAGCTTGATGTGCTGCCGTCTGTACAAGGTCTTTTTATTATTTGACTTGGTCGCCTTTAACACTAGTCGCACCTAATGGTAAGCGCAGTCAGGGTCTAAGATGAAGCACACGAATCCAAATAACAGAGATATAGTGAGGGCTTCCCCTAGTCTCTGGCTTTCACATATGTAAACACGATGGAACACAGTAAACTGTTTGGCTTGACAGTAATGTGAATAAAAAAAAAGTTTGAGAAATTAGCCAACAATAGAGAAATAAGTTTAGAAAGCCCTCGACATTTAAATGCCTGAAATGATTGTCGTCAAACATAGCTAAGACAAGGAACAAACAAAAAAAACGCGTTCTTTGGTTTACCCGTTTAGAAGCTACGATGCCTCAGAAAGACACATAGAGAGATAGAGAAATCGCGAAAAAAAAATCAGCTGTTCCTTCATTTTGACGAGTTATAATATAATAATAATCATTTATTTTCGACCAACTAGGATCACCACATTATCAATAAAATAAAATACAAATTAAAGGCAAAAATACATACTTAATAAATTAAATTGCATCAAATCAATAAGTAAACAAGAATCAATATTAATTAAAGCGTAATAAATTTCATCAAATTATTAAATTAATCAGAAACAAAAATAATAAATAAATTTAATCAAAACAATAAATAAACAAGAATCAAAGTAATTAAAATATAATAAATTTCACCAAATTAATAAATTACTAAGTCAGACTCACCAATTCAAATAAATAAATAAATTAGAATCAAACGTCAAATCAACGTTATGCGAACATAAATGTAGAAAACAGCTGATTTTTTTTCGCGATTTCAGCTTTTGTCCCATATTAAAAGTTGTTTATAATGATGAGTACAGTGACGCCATAAGAGATTGTGCGTTATATATGTTACACCTTGTACCTATATAGCTTCAGATTATTAAGTTTACCCTACTATATTAAAACACACATTAAACTGTCTCAAACCCCAGTTAGAAGCAATAATGTTTACACTTTTCCATGCGATTCTAACCAATAAAATTCATTTCAACCAATTTTGGATTTTTTGTCTACTTTGTCGGTTTATTTGTGCAAGCATACCTTAAAAAGTACTGACCCAACGCGGTTTACTTTTACAGAATAATATTGAGCGAATCGCCGAGTAACATTTAGTCTTTGTTTCATCGTAAACGGTTGGCGCAATCCAAAGTTATTTGAATTTAAAGTTATAAGTAGAAAATTGTTCAGTTAATATATATATATACAAGGTTAGTCGGAAAGGGGGTACTAATCCGAAGCCCACTTATAGTATCACTGATGACTGTTTGAAAGCAAGTGTTAAAATTTCAAAATTCGATATTTTTTTTTCCAAATAAAATGATTTTTATTTTAGTTTTTTCAAAAATCCCTGCTTTAGTTACAAATTCAGAAAATGGTGCTTCTAATTTGTAACCCCAAATATGACGTAAAATGTATACACAGTTGATCATAGCTGAGGATAGATAGATTTTAGTATATTTTTTATGTGATTTTTGAACAGCTATTTCTCTAAAACTATTGACTTTTTGGAAAAGTGGTAGAACAAAAGTTTGTCATTCTTATGGGTACTTTAACACCCTTTCGGATTAGTACCCCCATTCTGACTAACCTTGTATATTGGTTTTCAACTTTCACGCGAACGGAGTCGCGGACACAGCTAGTACTTTAATAAATAAAGAACAGAGAAAATCTGTTGTAAAAAAATATGGCTGTGGAAGCATAATCCAAAAACTCCTTACTCAGCATTGCTGCGTTGGTCA
The DNA here is from genome assembly GCA_905220435.1 of Amphipyra tragopoginis. NCBI lineage: Eukaryota > Metazoa > Arthropoda > Insecta > Lepidoptera > Noctuidae > Amphipyra > Amphipyra tragopoginis. The sequence continues at coordinate 7,344,524 of HG992017.1, forward strand.
GAAAAAAATGTCCACAAATATGATGAAAAATATTTTAAAACTCCATACATTACTTGTAATTGTATCTACTCCCTTCAGCTAACTAATGACGCACTTTCAATTACATCACTCTGACGTCACATGCACATAACCGGTTTACGCGGGTTATTGTTAAACCGGAGACAAGCGGAGATAACAGGATTACGCCGGTTTATACTAGATATACCCACGCAACGTGTCGGCGACGTTATTATTTTTAGATAGACATGTCGCGACATGATGATAGAATGTTACAGGGAATTGAATTTATGAACGAGTTAAGAGCGTGTACGCCGTTCGGCATTTCATACAAATTTTCAAGTCCTTATTTTTCGATATGACTGAACCGATTTTGATGAAACTTCATACCCATCAGCAGGATACATAGGACTAAAAAGTTAGCAGAAAACATTTTCGAAAAATAGTGTTACAATAAAATTAGACCGATTTTAAATTTTCCATACAAACAGAAATTTCCAATTATCTTTTTTTAAGTAAGACATCTCGAAAATGTTTTCTACTAACTTTTTAGATCTAATTATCTTCCTTATGTGTGTGAAGTTTCATCAAAATCGGTTTAGTCATAACGATAAACAAAGACTTGAAAATTTGTATGAAATGCCGTACGGCGTACACGCTCTTAACGGGATTGAAAAGGGGACGTTCATGTGTATTGATGTTCTGCCTAGCCTTTTCCCAAGTATATTTGGATCAGCTTCCAGTCTAACCAGATGCGGCTGAATACCAGTATTTTAGACAGCGAGACAGCAACTGTCGGCAGCCTCGTTGTGCTGGACGGTTGTTTTTTTTTGTTTTTTTTACTATTGGAATTTGGATTTGAAATAAGTAGTACATGGTTACTCTAGGGGTGAAAGTAACTTATTTAGTCCCGAGACGGGGTTCGAAGGACTAAATAAGTCTTTAACCCGAGGTAAACACTGTGCTTTTCATTACGAATACAAGGAAAGTAAAAATAAAAACATGAATTATTAGCTAAAGAAAAACAAAAGAAGATCGGATTGCTGCTTTCCCGCCTATTTTGTTTTTTTTTTCTGTGGTCGGCCATTCAGCCATTATTTTTCGTTTTCATCATTGAAAAAATGGTAAATATTTTGCCCAAATCTATGTTATCTTAAAGAAACAGTTGAAACTAAACTATAATAAAGTCATTTAAAAAAATGTATTCTTTAATTGATACATAACTTAATCTTATTGCAATTTTACATCGCGCTGTAATGAAAATAGAATGGTTTTTTTTAATAATTTGACAGCTGTCAGTTGAAAACGATTCTCCCTAGGGCTGAAAAGTATTACTTTCAACCCGTTCCTCAGGCAACTTCAAACCTACTTTCCGAGTATGAGTAATGAAAAATGTTTTTAGCTCCGGTGTAAGTAGTTAGCAGTCAGAGATACTCCACAATTTGTCGATGACATTATTGTTATTTCGATGAAATACAATTTCAAGCGCTAGGATAATTATGTTTTTTTACAAGCTCTGTCCACGTTCTGACTACTGTAATACTTTAAAGCCAGGATCTATAATTGCGACCAACGAAAAAAACAGGGTGTATAACAAAACTACTATACGCGGCGTGACATAATTTGTCGTCGCATTAGACGAGACATTGTATATGACGTGTCTCGGCACAAGATAATGTTCCATCTAGCCTTTTCTCAACTCCGTCTAGATCAGCTTCCAGTCTAACCAGATGCGGCTGAATACCAGTATTTTACACGGAGCCACTGCCACCAGACTTCCGCAACCCAGTTCAGGTCAATGCCGATATCCTAAGGTTAGAACGGTTGTCCGAATTTCGGGCTCCTGACTACCCGTAACGACTGTCATAGGTATTCGTATGACACCCGGGAACCGACGGCTTAACGTGCTCTCCGAGCCACGAAGGGACTCGATAACTAAAGAACACCCATCTACTAACCGCGGTAAGTGCAGCTTAATTTTGTAAATCGTATGATCCGCACATGGTATAACAATACCAAACAATACAGTTAGGTTAGGTTTGGTTAAGTATGACGGATTTTAAAGCATTTTTTTGACAACTCCGTACACAAATACTACTTAAGTATTGCTTATCCCGTATTCTCAATTCAGAAACCGGAGGTTGGTCTCTTTCTGTGACAGCTAGTGTGTACGTCATAGCTACTGATGAACCAATAAGCTTCCGCTTCTGTTGTCAAACTTTGTTGTTATTGGTGGAAAAATATCACAATTCGTGACGTAGATGAGTAGATCGCTGGATGAGAATATCTACCAAGCGGAGTTATATGTTACAAGACGCACGGAAATGCGCCATCGGTACATGGTGGACATCCCACTCATACGTACAAAGCGTTTTGCGAACACTTTCATTGTTCGCACAGCTAAGGAGTGGAATTCCCTGCCGGAGTCTGTGTTTCCTGATAGCTATAACCTTGGGGTCTTTAAGTCAAGAGTGAATAGGTTACTTCTAGGCAAGCGTGCTTCACCATCGACCACATCATCGCTTATACCATCAAGCGAGATAGTGGTCAAACGCGAGCCTATCGATAAATATGAATAAAAAACCCTAGGGATATAACTATATTACGGCTTTATCTATCATAGCTTTTGCCCGTGGCTTCGCACGCGTTATTTATAATTTAAAAAAAACTCCTCACACACTACTAAAGTTTCTATAATAACATAATTCAATCGTGATTCGAATGACACGTGGCGCCATCTATTAAAGTTATTGTTGTTTTGCTCGGGAACAGTGCCTTTTTCGGGATGAAAGCACGTTATGTCCGTTTCTGTACACCTGACAACGTTTATGCAAAATTTCAGCGTGATCGGTTCAGTGGTTTAGGCGTGAAAAGGTAACAAACCAATAATAAACAAACAAACTTACTTTCGCAATTTGTAATGTAACAGACGGCCCTAGGATCTCCTGAGAGCACGTCTGCTACACCAGTTGTAAAGAATGTGTAGAGCATTCAATACCTAATACATAACATAACAATAATAAAGTGCTTATACGAGTAAGAGTCAGCATAGCTTTACGTCCCTTGGAGTAGTCAGCGAGTTCCTTCTTGTATTCACGGCGTTCGTCGATGGCACACACAGCCATCTGATAGAAACCGGCGGCAGCAAACAGACCGGCTGTAGCATTTAGTCGTAGCCATAGTAGTAGACGTAGACGACAGCAGGTCCGATCGCCGATCTCACAAGTGTAGGTAGGGCAGGAGACGAAGTGAAAAGAAGGGAGAAGGGGTTACCATCGGGGCGCAGCTTCTTTATCTGGCTTTCCAGTTGGATAACGTGCCACAGCTGTTAATAACACCAAGGGAAACACGTAGAAATACCACAAATGCTTTTTATTTAACTTGAAACGCTTCATTTCAGTAAAATATCAAAAACTGTTCTGCTATAGAAATATTCCAAATATCAGTTTATAACATTTATCAATATAAAATAATTAGAATATAGTTGTATCCTTTGATTTAATCAAAGGTTGTATCCAAAAAAATCACCATGGTGTCAAAAACAATCCCCAAAACCAAGTCTAAATTAGAATCCCATCTCTGTCATCAACAAAAAAGTACAAAATGTAAATAGCAAGTAGGTAGGTGAATGACCATGAAGGTGATAGTTACTACTTACTACAAATTATAATATTAAAGTTAGGTTACCATGACTTAGCTCAACATCTAGGGATTAGAATAGCGATAGAGAAACTTGGAGTTCAATTTCTATCTCAAAGTTACCAACTCAATGCATGGGGGTGCATGAAAGGTACATTAAATGACATCAAAGTGATCATTACTGGCGAACTTACATATTCGGAATGAGTCTCAAAAGGGAAGAAGAAAATTATGTTCCAATCGAAGAGTTGGCATTATTAATTTTACTCGTAGTTTGTGTTTTAAGAATTAAAGTTATATTCCAAGACAATTAGAATGAATGAAACATTATTTGGACACAGTACAAAGAGATAACATAAAATGTTATAAAACGTAGAAAAAAAACGAAAGAAAGATACATATGTCAACACAATATGTGTCTCAAGGCTGGACCAAACAGTATTCTAATAGGGCATTTGACTGAAAAAATCTAATTAGTCCGTCAGTTAGATTATGAAAAAATATTTGACCCGTATTTTTTCTTTTGTTACGTAAACCAAAATTGACGAAGATACGACACTTTTAAAATTGGCAAAACGTCACAAGCAAGTACAATCTTTACTTGCTTCTGACGTCACAAGCCCACACTCGAGTTTTGATGCGTTTTATCTTTCCAAATATTCATAGATTTAACAAAAGAAAAAAGACTTGTCCATTATTTTTTGTGAATAATCAGAATAATAATTGCTATATCATTATGGTAAGAGTTTTATGAGAACAATGTCGGTTATTGTGTGAAATAAATTCACTGTTTTCATTTGGTGGAAATAATACCAATGAATGTATTTAACAAAACCAGCCAAACAACGGCCATGGACGTCAATATTATTCCCTTACATATTGACGGGGATAATCCATTACTGGGCGACTGGCGATGTTATTTTATTAATAACAGCTTAAAAGCCTTTACTTTATTATCTGTGCTTAAAAGCTTTTGTCCATGTTGAGGTTTATTTACGGTTGAGCAACGTAATGGCGGTGACTGCTTTAAAAGCTTGGATAGTTTGAATTCCGTATTGATAAGCTGTAGTTTGCAGCTTTAGGGCCTTGGGTGGCTTGGGCAGAATGTCGTCGAGGGCCCCTTCAAATATTTTTTTTCTGTTTGCTTTTAATGGTCCTAGAGGACCGTTTTTACGTAACCGGGCAGTTATTGGCGAGACCTGAAGGGTCTCCAGCTAATGGTGGGGAGGTAAAATACTTAACCTAATCTAACTACTTGTACTACACTAACATGGGGTGCATGACAAAGAGCCTCCACGAGTGACGATACTTAAGTACGTCCGGCGCACCCTGGGCAGTCAGCCTCGCTACCAACCTTGCTGACTGGCTAATCTTTTCACCACAGCATGAGCTATTTTCGTAGAGCTCGTGCTGACACGAGAGAAGAAGACTACACTAACATCATGACTACCTGCAACAACAGCACTAAGGGCGACCCCTAGTGGGACTCGGACCTCGGCTTAGGACGTTGCTGGCGTGGACATAGGGGGGGGGGGGGGGAGACAGCTTGTTGAGGGCTGAATTATCGGTGTGACTGTGGAGTCTGAAGAGACGACCGGCTCTACGACGGGAGAGCTCGGTGGATCGTGACCGGCGGCTGTGATTGAGGGCCCCTTATCTACTTCATCGGGGGGGGGGGGGGGGGCTTTGCTTTGGGACCCAAATCGAACGATCTCATTATCCACAAATTATCTCTCAAAGAAAAATAAGTAGTTATTTACGATAAAAATATTATTATTAATGAAATTCTACCATTAATGTTCTTAGTGTTTATCTGCCATTGTAATGAAAAAACAGCAAATTAAAGTCAAACTTAAGCTTTTTTTATCAAAAGACTTCTTTAAAACTACCCTTTAGTCTGTGACCACAAAAATGTGGTCGCGTGGTTGTATCCGACCGCGGACCAAACTTCTAAACAAACAAAGTTGTGGTCCGTCTAAAGGAAACACGGTTGTAGCTTAAATATTGGTTTCGAGTACTTACTTATTTTTAGATTCAGGAAGCTATAGATATTTATTTTGAAACTGTTACTATGCCCGCTTTACACACTTTAAAAAAAAATAGCATAACAGAGGTGTATAGTAAATCCGCATTTCGCCATTATGGCTAAGTTCCACCCATGTTATAGAGGGCTTTACGTATTGCCATCAACCAGACACAAATCCAGACTCCGGGCTGCTACTGAGAAATTACACACGGAAAACACAGTAACACTTTGTCCGACCTGGGGATCGAACCCAAGACTTCACGCTCAGCAGTCACGTTTGCAACTACTACTAGACCAACGAGGCTGTCAGTCCTTATTAATTAGCTTTTTACATTATTCAAATGTAGACTATACAGGGTTAATTGAAAAACACCAACAACCTCTTAAGGGGGGTAACTCATCATTATGAACAACTTTTCTATAGGACCAAATCAGAAATCGCGAAAAAAAACAGCTGTTCCCTACATTTTGACGAGCTAAGCGAACATAAATGTAGGGAACAGATTTATTTTTTCGCGATTTCAGATTTGGTCCCATAGTAAAAGTTGTTCATAATGATGAGTACAGTGACCCCTTAAGAGGTTGTTGGTGTTTTTCAATTAACTCTGTATAAAGTTATAGAGCCGCCCCGAACAGTAATATCTTCATCTGTGCCTACAATAAAGTTTAACTATCCTCGTAAACGGCCCGTGCAACACATGTGCATTCAAACCTTCCGACCGGATGCCGGATGACCGATGCGGGCTTACGAGTACTATAACTAAGTTGTACTAGCAACGTGTGTTAATGTATGACTGGGTTTAGTTTGGAGAAGTTTGAGTGTTCATTTAATTTGAATATAGGATTTCCTTTTTCGGTTATAATAGCTTCATTTCTTCTAATTTAATTTTTCTTTGTGAGGAATGGCTTTTAACAAAAAGATCTTTTTTTTCTGTAGCTAACATATTACGCATATTTATCAACCTCAGAGTGTACAAGTCAGGGACTGAAAGCGGTTACAGTACAGGAAAGTAAGCAAACATTGTATATATAATATGGAATGACAATTAAAATGAATCGTCATTACATATTAGGGCCATTTTCCTGTCGAACCTGGGACGCGGATTGGCTGCGGGCGTGCAGCCCGCGTGCGTGCTAACCGGATGCGGGCGGCGTTCTTCTGCCTTCAGTGTTGTTTTTACTGTGACGCGGGTCGTACGCATGGTCATAGTCCGCATGATTACTTTTTTAACGTTCATCTTTGTGCACGAGTTTAGTCACTGGCGACACGCACGACACTGCAGCGTTATACGAAATCTTTGTCCTGCGTGTGGTCAGGAGTGTGCTATCACCCGCATGCGGACGAGATCCGCGCGCGGGCGAAAATACGCATGACAGGAAAAGGGCCCTTAGGTATACTATTCCATACTTGTGTACATTCCCTTACGGTAAAGGTTAGGCCATACTTTATTTTACCGAAACATCGAGTGATGAATGAATCATAGTTGTAAAACATTTATGCTATCTGTGGCCTCACAGCCTTAGGACAGGGTTCATTAAAGAAAATCCTTATTCATAAAGGTTTATGTACCGATACCGAAATATACCGTTTCGCATTTACAACATGTTTCAGTACCGTAATATTCGGTTAACCAGAATTTAGGGGTATGACGTCAGACCGTATTTTAAAGGGAACCAGCTTAATTTCCGGGTTCCGGGGTTGGGGTTCAGTCCCTGGCACCCAATACTACATATCAAGCTATACATGGAAGCCGAGGACGTCTGTGGTCTAGTGGTTCGAGTGGCGGACTGCTGATCACGACGTCGTGCGTGGGTTCGATTCCCACAGGACACAAATATTTACGTGATGAACATAAGTGTTTGTGTTGGTCTGGGTGTTTCTTATGTATTATAAGTAAGTATTTACCAAAAAAAAGTATATAAGTATTATATCCATTGTCTAGTACCCATAGTACAAGTTCTGCTTAGTTTGGGACTAGATGGTGCTGTGCAAAAAAATGTCCCGAATATTTATTTATTTATTATATATTTCCAGTATGATCTCGCATTATATAGGCTTTTTGTACAATTCAGCTTAAAGTACAAGTATCATTATTACGCATAATTATCTTATAAATATAAGACATGTATGAGGTAGCTTATATTTAAATCTACGTACTAAATAAATAGTAGTAGTATAAAAAAACTGCAATAAAAGATCCCCTTTTTCGACTGAATATAAAGTGTTTTTTTTATTTGATACTAAGGCCTGCGTTTGACCGCCATCTCGCCTGATGTTAAGCGACGATGCGGTCTACGATGGAGCACGCTTGCCTAGAAGAAACCGATTTACTCGTGACTTGAACACACCCAGATGCTGTTGGGGAACACCCATTCGGGCAGCGCATTCCACTGTTTGGCGGTTTTCACAATGAATGTGGAATCAAAGCGCTTCGTTCGGGTTTTTGGTATATCAACCATGAACCGATGGCGCTTTTTCGTGCTTCTGGCCGTTCGATAGAAAAAAGGGCAGGGGGGAATCAGATCTTGCAGATCTGAAGCACACTCTCCGAAATGAATCCGATAAAAAACCGATAGACTAGCAACTTTGCGCCGATGCTCAAGACTTTGGAGCTTGGTCTGAACAAGGGAGTCGTTGCTGATGAGCTTCTTGGCACGCTTCTCAATGGACTCCAACGTCTCAAGTTTTACAGGTCTTGAAAATTTTCAAACTAAATCTACTTTCATACGGCAAAAAGCTTTTAATTCAAGCAAGACAGCTCGCGAACGATTCGCTAAACATTATTCAAAGAGATGCAACAGATCAAACAGCCAGCGAATCTGCATCGCATTTGTATTGAAACAGAATCCCAATTGTGCTAATGTTAGTACAGAGGTTAATGGACTGCATAATGATTTGTTTGCGAACGTATCGCGATTGGAAAAGTCACAGGATGGAAATCGCTATCGCAGGCAACAACATTTACAAAAGCAGACTCGCTTTTCCGAACGAATAAAACATTACAACCACGTTCGAATTTCAAATTCTTTTTAAGTTTTTTGTTTTTTTTACGATTTCATACCCAAAGTACCAATGGGACTTATCACTAAGGCTATGTCGTGTGTCCATCCGACCGTCCGTCCGTCTGTTGGTCAAAGGGCTGTGTATCTTTTTAACCGTTCTATGTAGCCAGTTGAAATTGTTACAGAATATGTGTTGCTATGACTTCTATCAAGAAATTAAAAATAAAAGTCTAATCCCAAAAAACGATTCTTTTTTTTTGTTCCTGTTCTATCTTTAAGGCCTTGTCCGCATGGCGATATTTCACCGCGTGATTTTTTTCTCGCAATTCTGTAACATATTGAATCTTACAGGAGTAGCCGCACTGGCGGCTAAAAATTCACGCGGAAAAAAAATCTGTGATGTGATGCAAATTGAACGCGATGCGAAGCGGATTTATTTCCGCGCGATTGTTTTGTACAGCATGAAGTAGTTATGGCTATGGCCACACTGCGGAATAAAATTCATGACAAATCTTTTGATACGTCTATCACACCGCCGGCGCCGCCGTAGTATCAGGTAAATTCTTTTTTTTCTGTTGTTCTTTTTAGACGTTCGTCTCAGCCGGGAATTGCATCGAAGTGACAAAAATCCTATGAAATCTTATTCGCAGTGCGTACTAGCTGTAATTTGGATAACGAAAAATAATACGCGAGAAAAAAAAATCGCGCGGTGAAATATCGCAGTGCGGACAAGGCCTAAAACGGTAATATACAAGGTTAGTCAGAAAGGGGGTACTAATCCGAAGGGTGGGTGAAAGGGTGTTAAAGTACCCATAATAATGAGTAACTTTTGTTCTACCACTTTCCCCACAAGTCAATAGTTCAAGAGAAATTGCTGTTCAAAAATTACAAAAAAATATGGTAAAATCTGTCTATCCTCAGCTATGATCAGCTGTGTTCACATTATATATAGGTCATATTTGGGGTCACGAATTAGAAGCTCCATTTTCTGAATTCGTAACTAAAGCAGGGACGAAGAATTTTGAAATAAAATTATCGAATTTTGAAATTTTAACACTTGCTTTAAAACTGTCGTCAGTGATACTTAACTTAAGGCCTGCGGATTAGTACCCCCTTTCAGACTAACCTTGTATACAAGCGTAAACTAGATATGATGGTAGTGCATACTCTTTTATTAAACAACAAATAATAAAAAAGATATACTAGAGGAGGTACAGAACCATTAGCACGCGAGTCCGACTCCACACGTCTGGTTTTTAAGTTGAACGCCGCCTGTTTTTATTTTTTTTGGATATGAAGCTCTAAAATTGAAAGTAGCTGCACTTTGAATGTAAAACAGCCCTGATTTAAGTTTAAAACGATTTCATTCAGTTGTTTGTTTCATTGACCGAGCCAGCAATAGTCTGGCGAGTGTCCAGTCAATTTGATGTCAGTTCAGCTGTACGATATTTGCCTACAAATCTAATTTCAACAATCAATTTGTCAGGAATCGCTTCGTGAGACCGCGGCTTTATAAATTATGGTTTTGCTTATTCCTCATTCATTCATCATCATAATCAAAGTAGGTTTTTTTTTTAAAAAAATTATTGGGAAACCAAAAATTTTTTTATGTGATAGAAAATTTCGATGCCATGGATTTTTAATTGTTTTTTTTTTTTCACATACTATAGGGTAATTTAATACACAAAACAGCATGCCAAAAACCACTGAGGTTTGTCCGGAATACTGTGCATTCTGCTTAAACACTCATCGCGAAGAACACAATTAAATAATATTAGGTACACCTACATACTAATTACATTAATTGTTTCCTACAAATAATGTTTGCGACGACATTGTCGGCCGCGCTCGCATAGACCGGTTTATGCAAAGCATCTACAGGTTGTTCAGGAAATGTGTTTTTAATTTTAAATAACTAGCGACCCGCCCCGGCGTCACTCGGGTACGTTTTATAGCTTAAAACCTTCATCTTGAATCACTTTATCTATTAAAAAAAACCGCATCAAAATCCGTTGCGTAGTTTTAAAGATCTAAGCATACATAGGGACAGACAGCGGGAAGCGACTTTGTTTTATACTATGTAGTGATGATAAGCAATTACAGATAAGTTTACAGGGCGTGGTTCTAGAAGATACGATACGAGGAGTCCAGGGTCTTCAGGTGTAGTAGTAGCACTTAACTAGCGGCTGCTGAGGCGCGAGAGAGGACGAATTGTTTTTTTTCGACTGCTGTAGGTGGTCCTAGGGGACGCTTCCTACGTAACCGGGCAGTTATTGGCGAGACATGAAGTGTCTCCAGCCAATGCGGGGGGGGGGGGGGGAGTAAAATACTTAACCTAAGCTAACTACTTGTACTACACTAACATCATGACTACCTGCAACAACAGCACTAAGGGCGACCCCTAGTGGGATTCGGACCTCGGCTTAGGGCATTGCTGGCTGGGACTTAGGGGGGGAGATAGCTTGATGAGAGCTGAATTATCGGTGTGACTGCGGAGTCTGAAGAGACGACCGGCTCTACGACGGGAGAGCTCCGTGGATCGTGACCGGCGGCAGAGGAAGAACTGCAGCATGCCGGGGCTTTTATAGGCTCACCCCGACAGTCGCCACCACTCCACCGTCACAACCTAGTGGTGGAACACTTGCTTTCTATGCAGGAGGGTCTAAGTACGATCCTGGCATCTCTGATTTTTCAAATTCATGTGCGGATCAGTATTTGATTATCACTTGCGTTAGCGGTGAAGGAAACACATTGTGCGGAAATCTGAACGCCTGAGAGGGTTCTTTAAAGTTATCGATGGAGTGTTAAGTCCGCCAACATGCACCAGGCCAGCGTTGTGGACTAAGCGCTAATACATAAAGGAAGCAGGTAACCAGCGTCGACCTACCAGCGCTCATCGGTACTGGGGGTCTAGTCCCTAATAATAATATAATAACGCTCACACGTCTGTTGCCCCCTTCGCCTATGTACTGGCGGCTTTTCAGGGGGCCCAGCTAGTGAGCTGGCGAGTCACCGTCTGCCAACACTTCAATTTTAAATGTTGAAAGGCAGACGCCGTTTTCTTCCGGCAATAGAAGTTATCTAGTCCACCTAACACCCCTTCCCATAGACCAGATATTTTTCACCATATTTTACAATAGTCTTGCGCCCACCTGGGACGGTCCATGACTGTACTCCAATAGTGCAGCCATGGATAGTCCCCGGTTGGTGCCCCACCCCATTTTAGATAAAAGTTCTCATAGGGGCCTCTGCGCGTTGGACCTGTGTCCCCGTGTATGCCTTCCAAAGGACCGGACATCTTCCGCACGGAAGATGAGCCGTGACTACAGAGAGATATAATAATAATAAACTCATTTATTTTCAGGCAACTTGGCCCATAGATACATACCTTACAAACTAACATATATGTTAAATAATACAGTTTATGTTAGCAATAAAACTTAAGCCTATGTTACCTAGTAAAAAAAACACTTCACTTGCGCACTGTGTCATTCACTGTGCGATCGTGTGGCACTTGTCCGCGGAAGCGACGGAACACCACTCCCTGCGGCCAAAAGTCCTCTTCCATGACTTAAGCACGAAGTCCGTGGTTTCGCCCTTAGCTACGAGCGTTTCCTAATCCCTATCACCTACGGACATACGATTATTTCGGGGCCCGAACTAAGAATGAATGACAACACGATTTGACATTTGTCCCTATTCCCGATGTATTTTTGCACTTCCGAAAAGTTGAACTTGTCACTTGTTTTGTTCACTCCTACGTTTCGGGTTACGTTCTGATGGGCTTCGAACTTCGTTGACGGACTTAGGGAGTAGGCCCCCTGACACGTGCAGGTAACCGCTACATAAAGGAAGCGGGTAGAAGCAGGGGCTGGCATTTTTAACAAAAATATGCGTTGTTCCCTTGCAAATACAGCAACAAATGACGGCTTACCAGCGCTGATCTTGGTCGGAACTTGTCGGCGAAGTTCGGAGCTTGTCGGCGCTGGTTCGCCACACAGTATAGAGACTAACTGCGCCGACTAACTGCGCGGACCAGCAGCGCAATTCTGTAAGAATCTCACCTCGATCGCGACTGTCAATTAGACACTTGTCGTGACACAGCGTGGATAACAAAACTACGCGTTATTGATTATACTGTCGAGTATCTGTGTGTTATTTGCTTCTATTATCCATACTGTGATATAATGGATATCGAGATAACCGTCGATATTGAGGTGGGTTTTTTACAGAATGACACTACTGCACCGACAAGCGCTGGCAGATCGGCGCCGGTAACCCGCTTTCTACGTGTATACGCACTAAGGCGTTAACCTTTCTAATTCTGAGAAGAGGTTAGTGCCCAGCAGTGGAACAGTAATGGGTTGGTGATGCTATGCTATGCATCATCATACCAACTCGTAAACGTTCAGAGCTGAACTTCTTCTTACTACGCAATGCCGATATCCTAAGGTAAGACCGGTTGTCAGCCTTTCGGGCTTCTGACTATCCGTAACGACTGTCATAGGTATTTGTATGACACTCGGGACCGACGGTTTAACGTGCTCTCCGAGGGGCCGTCTACACGAGCGAGAGTATCGCGGCGATATTATCGTCGTGCCACGTATTTCTTCTATACACTCTCTTAGAACGTGTCTCCAGTTCTCCACACGGCGATTTTATCGCGGCGATAGTTAGTATTGAATTTGATGGCACGGCGAGAATATCGCCGCGGTGCACTCGCTCGTGGAGATGGCGCCTGAGGCATGGAGGGATCTCGATGTGTAACTAATGGTCACCCATCCACAGACTGACCGCGGCAAGTGCTGCTTAACTTCGCAAATCGTAACTTATAGAACTAGGAAAAGCTAATAAAAAACCTAATACAACAAATGTAAACGTATACATATAATATACATTCATACGACAAAAAGTTCAATTATACGTAAAAGTAGAAACGGATCGCAATACATAATTCAAAGATTTTAGAGATCAAACAGAAGCGAATGTACCCACTGTGTACACGAGAAACAATATGGATAGGATTTACTTTGTGTCTTTCCATTTCTACGAGTATTTTTTTATATTTGCCGAGTCTGGTAGAAATAGAAATTTTTGTTTGCCAGAGCGGTACAGGGAAGTATCTATATGCATGTATTGTTCACATGTTTTGTAGACACAGCAACATGTAAATTAACTTATTAGATACTGCTGTCGATTCTTTTGTTCACCAATAACTAAAATTAGAGAATTGCTACGTTTTACTCTCAGATAACGCGAGAAAAGTACCTACGGCGATAGATAGGAACTAAGTTTTGAGATTTCAAACTAGTTTACACGTTGCAACTTCACCGTGTTTTTAGTCGATACGTTCTGACGAACGATTCACATTCGAACTATTGTCGTCCTCGCTGCACTTGGGCGCCAAAATATCTTATGTGAAATTGATCACTTTCTACCATGGGTTAACAATCTAGGTACCATTGTATCATTCCTGTTACCGTTCTCATGACCGATTCTTATGTTTTACCGAATGTTAAGGTTAAATATTCAGATTCTTGTATCTTTACCAATAACTAGCTTTTGCCTGCAGCTTCGCTTGCGTGAAGTTTTGAACCCGCTAAATGACGATTTTCCATACAAACTTTCACCCCCTTTTTACCTCCTTTAGGGGCTGAATTTCAAATAATCCTTCCTTGTTCCGTGTCTACATTATAAAGGGAACCTCTGTGCTAAATTTCAGCTTTCTAGGTCCAAGGGTTTGGGCTGGGCGTTGATGAGTCAGTCAGTCAGTCAGGACTTTTCTTTTTATTTAGATGAAGCAGACTATTGGTGCTCCCACACTGCTGTCAGAAATGTTTACAAACATTTTCTAACACTAACAAAATGTTAGGAAAAGATAAAAATATCAGATTATAATAAATCTAATCTATTTAATTAGATTATTAGATAATATTTAATAGATTTTTTGCAGATATTTTTTATTTATGTTTGTTTAGAAGATGTTTACTAATGTTTGCAAACATTTTTAACAGCGGTGTGGGAGCACCTTATAACCTTCCATAGTATACCCTCCCATATGTTAGTAGCTATCACAAGTATTAGCTTACGAATCTATTTATATGCCCAGTTTGGCAATAAAAAATGCTACCATTACTAAGCAGAACGAGCCGTTTTTGGCTATAGAAACCGGGCATTACTAAGCTAAACAAGCTTGACACACAACATACCTTTTACTTGTCTGTTTCGAGTTTGCAGTTCCCTCCCGCCGCTCTTCTCTGACCGCGCCTCAAGAGATTCCCTCTAAGGCTGAGATCTATAGACCCAACTTGGACTTTGCTCAGACTTTACTTTAGACTTTTGACAAAGTCAGTATTTATAGAGCCGTCTTTGAATTCATCTGAGTGCGTGCTTAGCAAATGCTTAGCAAAGTCTAAGTTCACAAAATCGACGACTTAGCAAATACTTAGGTTACTATTATCCTAACAAAAAATAATGGTCCAAACTTTACTTTACCATCATTATATTTACATAACTTTTGAATTTTTTAGTATTATCAAGTGACCAGACTCAACTCAGTAATACCAGATTAGAAAAGATTTCCTTGATGTTGATAACTAATTCTGAATTATTTAGGATAACAACAATTAGGTATTATAACATCACATAAAAAAGTTTTTCTAAGTTTAAAATGTATAAAAATGAATTATAAGTTACTTTTTTTCGACAAATTGCAGATGTCAAAACGATGCGATCCGTTTCAATGAATATAATATTGTGTTCGTTTATAAAAAAACAAAAAACACTTATAAGCATGCCAATTTCTGCTTATTCTTATAATAATAATACATAGAAGAAATATGAGCATAGTTCTAGATTATTTACATGTTATTATTGTTAAACATTTATAAAGAAAAATCAAGAATGTAATGCTTGAAACGAAACATTAACTTGTATTTTGACATCGGCCGTCTTAGCGAATGCTTAGCATAAGCTCAGCATTGTCTCAACGTGATACGTCTATAAATTCCAAATCTAAGATTATGCTAAGCATACACTTAGCAAAGTATTACGTAAGTAAAGTCTGAGCAAAGTCTAAGCTAAGTCCAAGTTGGATCTATAGATCTCAGCCTTATAGTATCGACAGCATCGCTACCATTGGTCAACGATGCCGATAGTTATGACGCTGTAACGGTCGACGACTGCAAAATCGACACAAACGGGTAGTACTTAGAAACATACCTAACCTCCTTTTGATATTCAAATAAACATCAACTTGCACGAGTATTATAACTTTTTCAAATAACTTACTTTTGACTTTTAAATATATTTTATTCCACTTTTACCCATTTATTTTAGATTCTAAATCCGTATTTATAAATCTAAAAGTGTCATAACACATTTCAAGCTAACGTTTTATGTGTGGGCGTCGTCTGGTTAAGATCTGAGTGACCTTATCTCTTGAAATAGAAGATCTTCTGTTTAGAATGTCATTGAATCACTTTGCAATTGAAATGGACGTAATCCTGTGACTGATTTGATGTGTTCTAATAGGATTATATATAAATATATATCATATTAGTTTGAATACACCGTGGGCCTCAGATACCTGAAAGATTTTAACCATGCCCTTATGGTATTATGAGTCAAATGTTATATCAACGAAAGTCCAATTCAGTCTTTTTCAGATCGGCGCCGGCAACCCGCTTTCTACGTATATAAGGTCCATCTATTCATACACGAAATATTTTAAAGGCTACATCTATAGGTGGTAAAGAAGCCATATAAACTAAAAAAATATGGATTTTTTTTTTAAATTAAATAATTTTTTACTTGATACATTTAACAAATACTGGCTCATTACTATTTTTAACATCCATTACGCTAGTTTCTACGTAGTATTTATTGTCATTGAAGCGGGCAATTTTTTTTTTCAATTTTATGCAAAATTTCTCAAGCGTTTTTACAATTATAATAATTTTAATAAAAAAAAAAACGGTTTTCTTTGTCTTCTTTACCACCTAATAGATGTATCCCTTAAAATATTTCGTGTATGAATAGATGTACCTTATATACGCACTAAGGGCAGGCCTATAATATGCCGAGAAACACACGAAACTGCGAATGTATGAAAGCTGTTATTTCTATGGCTATATGTGAGATAAACATCAAGAGATTCTGTAGTGAAGAAGGGTTTTTTAAAAATTAGGATTGGCAAACATGCAGTGCCTACTAATAAACAGTCGTGGTCTTGAAGTGGCACTCAGTTCGAAAGTGATCGGTTTTACGAAGTTTCCTGATGCGGCTTATTAGTTGTGGCGTACTTTTACAAGCTTAGACGACGATAGAAAGAGACGAAAAACCGAGCTGTAGAATCTACTCAAATAACATGATTAAGTGATTGCGGCAAAACAAAATGGAGAATCCACATTAAAAAAGTGTTCAAACTAAAATGGTGACGTATAATTTTAAAACGTTCAATTTAAAATCAAAATTCAAATTGCAATCCCCTACTTTCATTACCTTCCAAATCTATTCGTAATCGATAGATCGGCACTCGATTATTCTCAACTACGTCAGTCGTTTATTCGATTATTCGGATCGTTCGTCCCTTGGCTAGAAGGTCGCAGAATGGCATCAACAAGTAAGGGTTGCGTGCTAAGCCTTCAACGACCGAGATATACGGAATACCGAGTGACTATTGACAGTTATCGAGACTTTTCGGATTATTTCGAATAGATCTTTCTAGAGTACCTATCTTATATTTTGGGATTATACGAAAAGTTAACGTGATGAATTGGTGCTTGGTAAAACGGGACCCTATTACTAAGACTCCGCTGTCCGTTCGTCTGTCCGTCTGTCACCAGGCTGTATCTCACGAACCGTAATAGTTAGACAGTTGAAATTTTCACAGATGATGTATCTCTGTTGCCGCTATACCCCCCCCCCCCCCCCGATGGTACCCAGCGCGCGTACCAACTTGCTGCAGCAGGCGCCGCTGACGCGAGCCATACGCACGCTCAACGCGGTAGCTGAGCAGCGAGTTCACAAGGGCAACTTACTGGTTAACGTGTTATGGTGCAATTTAGTTGTAATTAGTTGTGTATATAATATTGTTAAATTTAGCTTACCTATCGCATTAGGTTTACTTACTACCTGTAATGATAGACTTAAGTTTGGATGTAAATAAATAAATAACAACAAATACTAAAAAACAGAATAGATAATGGTACGGAAACTGTCGTGCGCGAGTCCGACTAGTACTTGGTCGGTTTTTTATTTTTTAACTTGTTCGCGATTGACCCTTGTCGTACCTGATGGTAAACGCAGACAGGGTCTAAGATGGAGCACACGAATCCAAGTAACAGAGATAAAGCGGGATTCCCATATACCCTTCTGGCTCTTACATACACACGACGGAACACAGTAAACTGCTTGGCGCCGGACTTTAATGTGAGGGTGATAGCTAGTCAGGCGGACCGTAAAGATCTTATAAATAAGCGTGCTGGGTTTTGTTAAATCTTGTCACACGCTTCTATTACCAACGTGCGGTGAGGAAATTTTATATTCTTGCCACATCACGCTTTGGATATGAAAACAACGCCTCCAAAATTCAAACTGAACCGAATGTTAGGAAGTGATCGAATTGAAATATAATAGGAGCGTGAACGCACGGCGCAGTGGAAACTCTTTTGCCTAATGCCTTATACATACCAATCGGACGAAGGTAAACGAACACTAACGAACGAACGTTAACGAGTGCGAGTGGACAGTTTAGAAAATGCGAGAGAACGCGTACCTACGAAGGCCTTCGTCTGCGTTCGGCTGTGCCCCGCGGCGTCTCGGTATCGCTCTGTGTGGACGCAACTGCGAAGGCGAGCAAGCGTTCGGTGTACATCTGCGAAAGTCATTCGTACGCCTTCTATCGTCTTCGTTCGGTTCGTATAGGGCACTATAGCTCAATTTCGCATGCGCGTAGTACTTTTTGCTTAGTATTTGACGCATTAGTTTGGGATAATGTTTCTGTACTATTCTATTTGTTATTCTGTGTCTAAAGTTTGCAAATCTGTAATTGCATGGCCCTGACTTATTCCTGTCAATTTGTCCGACGTAGTATTTGCCAATCAATTACCGCATAACTACCCGCTGCACTGGTCGTTTGTAGTTGATGGCTGTTTACTGTTTTGCATACAATGGCATTTCAAGTACTTATGTTAAGTATATTAAATATGTATTACTTATACTTAATATTACCATATTAAGTTGGATAAAATTGACTATATTTTCTGAATGATGATTATGAATGAATAACTTTGTAAATATAAAACCACTGTAACAAAATAGTTCAAATAGAAATCCAGAAATGCATAGTTACAAAAATGGTCACGGTAGAGCCGTGGTCGCACCCACTGTATACTATACATACCATGTCTGTTTAATAGAGGTGTTCCTGGCGGGTGCCACGACGACGGAATTTAAACCTATGATTATGTGGGTACATAATCATAGGTTTAAATTCCGTCGTATAAAATTTTGATAAAATTTATATAGCCTATGTTACCCGGGCCATTATTACAAATCTATTGATACCTCATTCATTAAAATCGGTTCAGTAGTTTAGGCGCTACGGTGGAACATACATACATAGACTGTCAAAATCATTACCATTCCTTTTGGCTTAAAAAGCTTGGTAAAAAGTAAAAAAAATGATATCAAAAGAGCTTTTTCATACTTGTACAATATTTGAGCATTTGTTTATAAAACATTTTCATTTCACATTAATTGATAATCCTGTAATCCACAAAAATAAAAGACATTTTACAAAAACAAATTTTAAAACCCGCTCGTAATTTTTATACTCAAATATAATAACTTTTATACTTAAAATACTTAAAAAAAGTAATAAAAAATAACAGATTAGAAGAAAGTTGGACAGTTTAAAAGCTTAAAGAAGCCTGCTAAGGGACGGTTGTGTTTAAATAAAAATGGTGAACGAATTAAAATGGCCGCCATGATCCACGCTTTCGAAACATCATGTCGTTTTAACAGTAATGGCGATGTAAGTCGACAAGCGTATTTTCGGCTTATTTCCAAATTCTGTTGTAGCTTTTAACCTTGAGTTCTAAATTCGTCAAAATTTTTGTTACCTAAGGCCAAATGAGCGGGATTCGTCGAATGATTTCATTTTCGCGACTTAACTAGCCAATAATTAGTTACATCGCGATTCGCTGTTGTTGGCGGGATTGGTGGGATTCGACGAATGATCACACTATCGCGACATGAATGGCCAACCAATTCGTCACATTGCGATTCGCTGTTGCGGCCACATGACTGGAATTGACGAATATTCGTGATCTCGCGACAACACACCACGAATATTCGTGTGAGAGTGTACCACTAGATTATAAAGATTCCCAATTCGTCGGAGTCATAGTTTATCAAGAATTGATTTTGCACTCATTGGGAAATGTCTGACAGCTGTGAAACATTTCTGGTCTTCTGACAGTTAATCTTCTTCATCATATCGGCCCGTACACATCCACTTTCGATTATAGGGATCCCAATGACCGCCACAAATAACTTTTTACAATTACTAACGCCTTAAGGCAATTACATGGATCATCATCTGCCTAGCCTTTTCCCAACTATGTTGGGGTCGGCTTCCAGTCGAACCGGATGCAGCTGAATATCAGTATTTTACATGGAGCGACTGCCTATCAGACCTCCACAACCCAGTAACTGGGTAATACGATACTCTTGGTAAGACTGGTTGTCAGACTTTCTGGCTTCTGACCAACAGTAACGACTGTCAAAGATCTACAAATGACAGCCGGGACCAACGGCTTTACGTGCTTTCCGAGTCACGGAGGAAACTCGCTATGGTAAATGGTCACCCATCCACAGACCAACCTCGGCAAGCGTGGCTTAACCCGGAAGATCGGTCTATGCGGCTGTAATTATTTAGCCACGAGCTCCTCCTAAGGCAATTACATGGATATCGGCAATAATCACCATTACTGGTACTGATTGGTGAATATCGCAGACGCTTAATCGCCACTAAGCTGTGGCAGGAGGCGGCAACAACAAAGCTTGATTGTAGTTATTTTGCTTAACCTATAACCGAATTGCGTATCACTTTCGTGATTTCAATAGCTTTAATTTTGATAATACAACAATATTCATTGCGTGGTACATAATTGTGGAGAAGTCGAATTGTTAATACATACGTTGCTATGGATGTTGTTGGCCTGTCAAAATCAAAGATATAGTAATAATAATAATAATAAACCCCTCTGGGAAAGGCGTTACCACATCATGAGATTAACGTAAAACCGGAGGGAACATTAGACTAGCTTTCTACAACCCTATCATATAATAAAAAATGTATCATGAGGTCTACTAAAAAGCTTACAAACCGCAGGGCAGCTTGTGGTGAGCTGTTGGTGAGTGGCGACACTGCGTACCTTATTGCCTCAGAGAGTCGGTCAGAGCCTCGTCTCCAGTTTGCCTTTATTGGCTGGCTGGAGTGGAACCCCAAGAGTGCCTGCAGGACTCTCAACTCTGTCTTGCCTTTATCGGCCGGCCAGAGGGGGGCCGCCAGAGCTATATGCTCGGGGGTGGAAGTGTCTAAAGGCGTAATAGCGGGGAAACCCACTCCGGGTCTTTTAGACCCGCGACGGCGAAACCGGGGCCACACCTCTCTACACCCCTAGCCGCTCACACGTTTGTTGCCCCCTTCGCCTATGTACTGGCGGCTTTTCAGGGGGCCCAGCTAGTGAGCTGGCGAGTCACCGTCTGCCAACAGTTTTCAATTTTAAATGTTGAAAGGCAGACGCCGTTTTCTTCCGGCAATAGAAGTTATCCAGTCCACTTAACACCCCTTCCCATAGACCAGATATTTTTCACCACATTTTACAATAGTCTTGCACCCACCTGAGACGGTCCATGACTGTACTCCAATAGTGCAGCCGTGAATAGTCCCCGGTTGGTGCCCCATCCCATTTTAGATTAAAGTTCTCAAAGGGGCCTCTGCGCGTTGGACCTGTGTCCCCGTGTATGCCTTCCAAAGGACCGGACGTCTTCCGCACGGAAGATGAGCCGTGAATTTAAGCGAGATACAAATCATTTATTTGCAGGAATATTGTAAGTTACAGTAGCAGATGGTTATGCTTAATATTAACAGTTAGTAATATTCCGCCAGGTAATACATGGCATGCAAAATATTAAAATATTGTTGTTAAACAATCACTTATTAATTACATTTTACATTAATTATTATCTAAATTATCAATTACATAATAAAATATTGTTATTTTATCATATTACATTTTACCGACTGAATTATTACATCACATAATCATTATTACAATAAATTATCTACAATATTATACATGAATTTATTAATATCCTATTTAATTAAATACGACTACCTACTGTAATTTTACATTTATTTATTTTGTTTATTATAAATATATACATTTATTATGTTTGCGAGTTCTGAACAGTTCGTTAATGGTATAGAAGTTTTTTTCTAATAACCATTCCTTAAGATTTTTTTGAAACTTTGTATATGGTAGCGACTTAATATCCGTTGGTATTGCGTTAAATATTCGACCACACATTGCGTAATATTACGTTATTGCATAGTGATTACGAGTGTTTTGCGCAATTAGAATGCTGGTAGATTTATCGAAGTAGTATCCTCTCGAGAAATCAACGAGGTAAATCTATTTCTGTCATATATTCTATTTATTTCTACCATATTTGTATCCATGTTGTCATAACCACCTGTGTTTCCCTCCCACTTTAATTTACTGTTTTACCTCTGAGCCAAGAATAGATCTCTGTGGCCTTCGTATATTTTTTTTGAATAAAACTGGAAACTGATGTTTTCAGTGATTCACTATAAGTACATATAAAAAATCTCTAGACATAGTGTCTGTAAATTGAAAATATTTAAAAAAAGACGGATATCGAACAGAATCCATTTCGATCATTTTTGGAATATTTATCTGTTTGTCGGTTTGTGCACGTATCACGTAAAAGGTACTGAATCAATGCAGTTGATTTTACAGGCAAATATTAGGCGTATCTTGAAGTAACATTTAGTTTCTGTTTTTAACCGACTTCAAAAAGGAGGAGGTTCTCAATTCGTCTGAATGTTTTTTTTTGTCTGTTTGTTACGCAATATCTCCTCCAATTATGAATGGATTTTGATGATTCTTTTTTTGTTTGATAGATCATACTTCAGAGGTGGTCCCATATAAATTTTATTGAAATAGATTCAGCGCTTTTTGAAATAATCAACAAAAAAAAAACTTAGATGACGTTTTCGTTTGTGGTTCCCTTAAGCAAAAGTTTTGATGAGGACTTTCAATCTCTGTTTTAACTGTGATCACAGAAACATTAGCCAAGAACAAAGAAGTTTGTAATGTATTTGTAAGGAGCCGTCATGATAATTATGCATTAACACCTATTCTTAATGAAAACTACCTAGTTGGAAACTTTACGCAACCGTGTCATTTAAATTTAAAGTCTTAAACCGTGTAATTTATGGCACTAAAACGTATTTAATAAAAAACTTTGAATAAAAGTAAACACCGACTTCAAAAAAAACTAAAAAAAGAGTGAAATAATTAGCATGATATAAAATTTACAGTTTCAGAAGTCGGTGCAATTCTACACTGAAACAAATAAAAGCCACCGACTTTTGAAACTGTAAATTTTATATCATGCTAATTATTTTACTCTTTTTTTAGTTTTTTTTGAAGTCGGTTTTTACTTTTATCGTAATCGGTTCGCTCAATCAAAATATATTAGAATTTCAAGTTATTAACATTGTCTTAAAAACACATGGACCAAGGGTTTAGTACAAAATTCACGAAAAACGTGTCCTGAGTTTACAAACCACCACAGCGCGGACCAAGACACCGTCATATAAACTTAGAAATACCAACAAACTAATTTAAATCCTACGTCGTCGTCACAATGCCTAATTTAGCTTACAACCATACGAAAATAATGTAAAAAAAATGTAATTTATTTATTTACCAGCCTTTTTTGTTTTTGTTGCAGTTTTATTCAAAATCACACTATCTACATTTATGTACTGTTTGTTATTATTTTTATTTGACACAATTTATTTTATTTAAGTATGTATACACACGTTGTGGTATAAAACTGACTTAGATCCGCTGGCCCTCACACTTCAGGTCCAGTTAAAAACCAGCGTCAAGCACTTGTTGTCCGGCATTTTTTGCTGAACTGTGCCTTTTTGGCGCAGCCGTGAAGCACACTTTCCTGCTAATTTCTTTTTTTTTCTGATTTATTTTATATTGTATGCTTTTTAGTCTGTGCTAAATAAATGTATTTTCTTTCTTCTTTCAAAATTCGACTGCAACCATTGATGTAAATTAGTGTTCATTTTCACGTTTTAGTCTACATTTGGTTCGGACATTTTTGAGCGCTGACCCGAGGTCTACGTCTTTCTACGTCAATGGTTATCAAGAAGAAAGGAGGTGGCCAACATTTTAAGGGACCATTACCCCACCATCGAAATACATGTACACAAAAAATTATTACTTCATTTCAAAGCGTTTGACCTCAAGACTTACAATATGGAAACAAAAAGCGCCTAGAGGTCCTGTATTTTTTTTAAGGGCAGTTTTTCTTACTATAAATAACTTAAATGTCAGGTGTTATTTATTGTTAACATTGAAATAAATATTGTTTAAAAACCTGCAGAAAACGTATTATACCTATGTTCCAAGTTATCCCGATTAGTTTTTAGTCGTTTTGATACTAAACTGCTACTTAATACCAACTAGTACCATATATCTGCTGAAATTAAATTAAAGGATTTTTATATCACCTGTATTTCACAATATGTTATCCCGACGCTCAGAATTCCATGATATTACAATTTGCAATAATCGGCTAAATTATTATTATTTTAATTTTAAGTAGGCACTCAACACGTTTGATAAATATATAATGCATGTTGTTGTGCTTACCTGTAAGAAATTGGTACACTAGTCTGTAAGTCCATTGAATGTATCTCATATCTTTGTACCTATTAGTGTATTCAATTGTTGGTGAGCCAAATAAATAAAATAAAAAAACATATTTCTCATCGAACCTAGCTAAAGCACAATTGACACAATTCAAAATTATTTAGTCCATAATGAAAGCTGTGAAAATCAGTTTTCAATTCAAATTATATCTAACGTTAAAGAAAATGAGGAATAAATACACACAGATGACACAGATAAAAAATATAAAAATAACAGGTATTTAAAATACCAGATAACATTTGTTCCTTACAGTAACTGTTATCTGTTAGTATAAATAACATTCACGACGCGGTTGACACAACGCCCTGTTAAATAACGATGTTTTTGTCTCATTCTTACTGACGACATATAACCTTGCTAAAAAGATGTACCTAAATAGTCTAAAAATATACATATACAGGGTGGTAATTTGAGATGGGGCATGAAGCGCAGCTACCTTAACCATTGTAGCTACAAGAAAACGTTCTTATGAGACCACCCCTAACTTTTGGAATAATTTCTATTTGCATTCACAGATTTTGAAAAAAATGTACAGTCAGCGAGAAAAGGGGCAGTTTTCAGAAAACATTTTTATGATGCCAATCGATCCTATTTCCCTTAAGGATCAAAACACTCTTCCGGACCATTTGAGGTTGGAGTACTAGAAACGTCAGAAATATTTGGAAGTGCATTCATAGATATGGGTTTTATTTCGGTATGAATGTAACTTTGATGATGATGATTTCTGACGTTCTAGTACTCTAATATCAGTGAGTCCGGAAGAGTATTTTGATCTTTCTAAGAAAATTGATCGATTGGCACCATAAAAATATTTTGTGAGAACTGACAATTTATTTGCTGACTGTACCAATATTTTTTTTTTCAATAACTTTGAATGCAGTTCGAAATAATGTCAAAAATTATGGACAGTCTCCTATCAACATTTTCCTGTAGCCACAACGATTAAGGTAGCTGCCCTTATAACTACCCTATCTCAAATTGTTTTTTTTTTGCGATTTCTGACATTTCTTGTACTCCAACCTCAATTGGTCCGGAAGAGTCTTTTGATCCTTACGAGAGATAGGATCGATTGGCATCATAAAAATGTTTTCTGAAAACTGCCCCTTTTTTCGCTGACTGTACATATTTTTCAAAATCTGTGAATGCTGATAATAATTATTCTAAAAGTTAAGGGTGGTCTCCTAAGAACGTTTTCCTATAGCTACAATGGTTAAGGTAGCTGCCCTTCATGCCCCATCTCAAATTATCACCCTGTATAACCTACCAAGGTTCATAGGAAGCAATATGTATAAAAATGTATGTCTCCTTTATTTGGTCACGTAATCTGTGTCACGGTTATTTATTCGGATACATTGATACCATTTTTCGAAATAAACGTTTAAAGATTCAGTAGGTAAATAAGAAAAAATACATCACAGTAGTTCACAAATTAATAGAATATCGTAATTGTAATAAAATACGAATATTGTATGATTAAAAGTTTTAAAATATTCATCCATATTATAAAATGATCAGATAACTTGTCACCTTGTCAGTGGTACTAATCGGTAGCTAGTACAAAAATACTAGGCTAGACAGATATTTAGTACTGTTTTTTTATATAACAGAGATAACAAGTATTATTGAACTGTTATTACAACCAACCTTTAAGTCAGCCCGCCGAAATCATGCTGGCCATTTACATTTTTTTTTCTTTTTTTAAAGCTTTTTTATTCTTATGACATTTTCACTGTCAGAAGGTAATTATTAGTGCTGGGCTCGCCCGGTCGCAAACGTGTAAATCGATTGTTCTATGTAGTTAATTGATTAATTAATAATAACGATAATTGTTTAATTTTTCTATTACAAGTTACAAAGTAGGTACCGTTGCAGTTTTCATAAACTTATTTTAATATTCTAATACAAGTCACTAGTTATTTTATCCTTAAAGGTTTTGTCAGTAGTTCCCAAACTAAGCAAAACTGTAGCTTGAGAACCTGGGTAAGTAGTGGCATCTTGAATAGTTGTTTGTGTTCCTTTCGATAAAGTCTATTTATGAGAGAAAAAAATAATGGTGTGGTTGGCGCAGCGGTTGAGCGGTCTTTTGGGGAGTTACGTGTCGCGGGTTTGATTATTTGATTCCCGGACTGATCAAATATCTGTATGGTCTACAGACACATAATGGTTTCCGAGTTTGGTGTTTTTGCAAATGACTATTTGTGTTTGTAAACGCGCTCACGATAAATAACGTATTTAAATAAAAAGGGGAAACGTATTTTTAAAAAGCTTGTCATCCTAAGTAATTTTTGAAAGAAAAAAATAAACTAATCTTAAACTGTGAAAAATTAAATGACATTAAATGTACTTAATAATCCTGAGTTATTAGGTAGGTACTTAAATTATTATTTGTCAATTTAATTAATAACAAAATACGAAAATATTAATAATAATAGGTATATTAAATGGCTTATTTACGTTTATTTGAATGTTATCGATCCATGTGAATTGTACTATAGGCATAACGATTTTTTTACTGAAATCGATTATCACAAAATGAACAGCCCTTAGAGTTTAAAAGAAATTCAAATGTCATCCATCAATAATGCATAATGGCCGACGGGCGGAAAATATCAATATACTATCTTATTATCTTCATCATAATTTCCAGGACCTGTACAGAAAAAATGAAAAATAGGTCTTACAATAATATGTAAAGAACGTTTTATCATTGATTACTTTACTTTGTACAAGTTCAGTTTCAAATAAAAGTGTGTTATCGACTATCTGGGGCAGATGTTGGCCACCTCCTTTGTTTAGTTATAGCGACACAATACTAGTTTGCGACTTCCGCGGACGGAGTCGCGGGCACAGCTAGTATTAACTAAGAGCTCAGCTTTCTAAAGTTAATATTAAAACAAATCCCACATATAATTAATATTGCGAGGAATTCTTTCAGATTTGCTTCTCTGTTAAATTAAAATGTTCGCTCGTACTTCACTATATTTTTGATGAGAAACAGTGATAGTAGAATATTCTGTGTTTAATGAAATTTTCACAGTAAATACGAGTAATTTTCAGGGTATAAAGAAGTAAGTGGGCTTGAAAGCCTTTCTGTGAAATTGTTTAACTCTTCGTTGCGAATTTAATTTAATAATAATTTTCTTCGTAATTCATAAATAAATACCTTTTCCGGTTAGTATACCTATGTTAATAAATTTATGTTCAAAAGTAAGATTAACATTTCATATTTAGCTTTCTTCATCTCAATAGCTAGAATAAACTCAGCTCAAAATAGTTCAGAGCCATAATTGCCTAATGGCGCCCAATGTGGGACCAACAGTTTTCAACTGTACATAAAATTACTAGTTTAATTTCATGTTCTATTACACTCTGGCTCATTCAGATAATATTCGCTTTCAGAACTAGTGATTCAGTCCCAAAAGTTTGTGTTTCGTAGTCAGGCCGTAGTGGCGCCCACCGTGGGACCACGGACCGCGATCTAATTTATTGTCTTTATTTAGTTTATTCATACAATTACGTCGAGCTGCGCACAGAGTTGCGTAATGAATAAAGTTTTAACGAGTTTAGTGTTTATTGATACATATTGTGACGTCGCCATTTGTTGAGACGTGATATAAAATATTGAATAACCCTCATTTCGATGACTTTGTAGATATTTCTAGATTATTGGCAGAGATAAATCTATTGGGAATTTTACAAGTTTCGTTAGCGCAAATAATATGTTTGGATTATAGAATAAGAGTTTTCTGAAGAGCTAGCAAGATATTGAAACTTTTATTTGATTTTGTTTGTTTTTTTTTTATTTAGGTATTCAAGCATTTGCTGCAAACTTATTGGTTTTGAGCATATCACAGAGTCACGAAGAGTTTTAATAAGGAGTTATCAAACTAGTGTTGCTACCACGGATAGCCAGTTACCGACATTTAATAATTATTAGAGATGTGCCGACTATGACTTTGGCCGACTACCCGATTAGTCGGCCAAGCCGATCACGGTTTCGGGGTTATTTTGTTTTGTTTGATAAATAAAATGTCATAGATATTTTTTCTTTTTTACTTGTAAGTAAGTAATTTTAGAGACTGATTACCAAAGGAAAGGTTGAATTACATTTCATAATGTGTAGGTAAGACTGAATCTAAAATAAAAATCAAGGTTTTTATAAAAACCTTGACTGTTCTTCTTCTATCACGTCGGCACGAGCTATACAAGAAAAGCTCGTGCCGTGATGAAAAGATTAGCCAGTCAGCAAGGATGGTAGCGAGGCTGACTGCTCAGGGTGCGCCGGACGTACTGAAGTATCGTCACTCGTGGAAGCTCTTTTCATGCATCCCCACCTTGCTTGTTCCCCACCAACCTTGATTGTTAATTAGCATTTTTAAATGTTTATAGAAGGAATTAATTACATTTTTTTTTTATTTTATTTCATGTAATTCCTCCTATAAACATTTTATTGAGAAATACATCCAAAGTAAGAAGCCGAATAGTCGACGCTCTTTGCCGAATAGTCGCCGACTACGAAAGTTGCCGGATAGTCGGCTTTACCGAATAGTCGCCGACTGGTCGGAACATCACTAATAATTTTGTAGTTACTGACGTTTGCATTTAATAAAGCTACACGTCCATTTGGTTACGTCAACTGTGCTTATAAGATCCTGGGTGAAGTATTTGTGACGGTTGTAATTGAGTTCGAAGTTTTAGCATGTTGTCGAAATTGCACCTGTTACTTGAAGAAATGGTCCAAAGATCTCCGCCTAACATTGATCGGTAAAACCCCGAAACAGAAACAACAAGTGGAAGTGCCCCTATTCTCCCTTAGTACAGGAGCCAGTGTCGCCAAATTTATTTACAACTAGCGACCAGCCCCGGCTTCGCACGTGTACGTTTTATAATAGCTTAAAACCTTCCTCTTGAATCACACTATCTAATAAAAAAACCGCATCAAAATCCGTTGAGTAGTTTTAAAGATCTAAGCATACATAGGGACAGACAGCGGGAAGCGACTTTGTTTTATACTATGTAGTGATGATTATATTGAAAATATTTTTTTTTTATAATTTATACACACCTCTGTGAGATACATTTTTCGTTCTGCTATCATTCTTTGTAATGTAGCAGACGGCTCTACGGAAGTTAGTGCTCAAAGACAGGGTAAAAATAAAAACCTAGGCTCCCAAGGGTATTTAGAGCACCCTTAAGATCAAGGTCTAGGAGTTAAGAAATCCTAGACAAAAGTTTAGGCCACCACAGGGGAGTTAGTGCTCCTAGAATGGGTAAAGATCCTAGGTTCCCAAGGGAATTAGCTCCCATAAGAGAAAAAAAAAACAAAGGACAAAAGAATGAAAATGATCTTGAAGGGATTTATAAAAAGGTAAAAAGAATTTGAAATACATCATACGTCATGAGGATGATGATGAAAAAGTTATCCTACATTTAAAAAAAATAAATAAAAATATTAGCATTTAACTGTCCCACTGCTGGGCAAAGGCCTCTTCTCATATAGAGAAGGAACGAGCATTGATCGCCACGCTGGCTCACTGCGGGTTGGCGATTTCAGACCATTAAGTCCAGGTTTCCTCACGATGTTTTCCTTCACCGTATGTCAGTGGCGTCTTAGATTAACTAAGAAAGTACATATGAAATTGAAAAAGTCACATTGGTACATGCCTGGGTTTGAACCCGCAACCCGGTTCTTAACGAGCGGGTCTGTAACCTCCGGGCCACCACGACAGATACGATATCCTACATTACATGTTAAAATTCCACAATAAGGCGTGATAAATCGTCAGGTATTTAACGCATGAGTTCGAGACGTCGTGTCACAGCAAGTACTTAATCGCTTGAGTCAGTGTTGTTAATCTTCGCATAATTGTGACATAAGTGCGATAGGTGCATGGGCACGTCCACTTGCTTTTTCTATTCCGTGGGTAAAACAATGTGCAAAAAACCTATGGCATTAAACAGACAATTAAAAACATTAGGCTGGACATCCACCAGAGCTGTGCGAGGAAAATGTGCGGTGCAAAAATGTGTAGCGAGGATGTGAAACCGTGTGATTTTTCCACCAGAGCCGTGCAAGGAATGTGTAATCTGTTAATGTGTACAAGTGATCATCTACCTCTTCCAAACACCATCTTTTGACTGACTGGCAGGCGCATATTTTCAAATCCTCGCACACATTCCTAGCAACGCATTCCTCGCAACACATCCCTCGCTCGCATTTCTCGCTTGTTTCGTATGAACAAAAACCTAGCTCCGCTAAGCCCATATCCACCAGAGCTGCGCAGAGCGAAGCTAGGTAAATGAAGTGATTCTATTGGTGCTTACAAAACACATTCCTCGCTACGCAGCTTAGCACAGCTCTGGTGGTTGCTCAGCCTAACACTAGATTTTGCACTATGCATCGCTAGCCTCACAAAACCTTATCGATCTGCTATTTCAAGTCAAAGTTCACGTGTTCTCATTTCGCTCTCAACGTCAATCACTACCTATCTCCACCAAGCCCTGACACGTTATTTTCTTAGAAAAAAACAAATTACTCGCAACTTACCGCACCAATAAGCAATAAAAACATCTCGAGAGCGCTGAGAATAGGGTAGGTAGGAGATGTTAGGGGAGTACGAAGGCCAGGGAAGGGGATAGGCCGCTTATTTCTTGCACCTTTTAAAGCGCGTGGGCGTGTGTCGTTTCGTTCATTGCGAAGACGGTTATGTGGAAATTCGTTATTTTGAATTTTATTTGTGTGACAGGAAGATTTAATAACCGAAATTTTAACAATATTTTTCTGGTATGAAGTTTTTACTTCTGAAATTTTCTATTCTCAGTAGAATTTTCATTTTCAGGTAGAAAAAAAAAAACCTAAAACTACAATTGAAGTCTATTGCGATAGAGTTTTATAACAAAGGTATTTTATACAACATTTAAGTGTCTGAATTACTTAATTAAAGACCATCAAGTGTTACACAGACTGCGTAAATCTTTTTTGTTTTTAAAGTACCTTCAGCAAATTGCACTGTAAATTTTCTGAAGTTTGCACAAAATTAATGTTTCTCTGACCTTTAAAAAACTCCTACATAATTAAGGTATTTTTTGTTTGACTGCCCTCTAAACTATTCTATTTTCGCTTCAGTAACTGCTACAATATATGGCAACACTGTACTCGAACCCTCGTTTGTGCCCTTATTTGAATATTTTACTGTCGCAATACTGATTCTATTGGATGTAACAGTACGGTATATTATTAAGAGTTCATTTTTATGATGTTACGGAATATTGCAAATATGTTTTCTATTTCATTTCGTTTATCGAGTACTTTAATGTTTTTTATTTTGCTGTGTTCAGAGCCAATAGCTGTGAGATATGTAAAATATTGGTCTTGTTTTGGCATTGACTCAAATGAACGATATAAGCTATAAGGACTTGTGTAAACGGTAACATTATGGGTACTCAGGTACGCGGCTGTTTCAGAAACTTGAAGAGACCTGTGGAATTACATCTAGACAGACCAGATGTAAATACATTCTCGATGGTGTGCTTAGTCCGCCATACCGCACCAGCCGAGCGTGGTGGATCCCGTGCAGGGACGGGCTACAATTTAAAACTTCCTCACTGCACACTGGTAATAGACGCGTGTTGTATGATTCAACAAAACCCAGCACGCTTGCTGATAGGATCTATACGGTCAGACTGGCTGGCTGCCACCTGAACATTAAAGACTTTAATGTCAAGCAGTTTACTGTGTTCTGTCGTGTGTCTATAGAGAGGTGGTATAGGGGAATCCTTATATATCTCTGTTACTTGGATTCGTGTACTCCATCTTAGGTCCCGTCTACGCTAACTATCAAGTGCGACTAAGGCCCTTCTTAGGCCGTTCATACATTACGATACTCGCAAGAGACGATACTTCAGTCGCATGCCAATAGAATGCATGTTCGCTACTCGAGGTTCGTACACTATGCTACTAAAAACAAAGAAAATTTCATCATTTGCATTTGCATCACACACAGCTAGGACGTTTATTTTAATAAAAGGCCCTTCTTACATTACGATACTTACAAACGAGTAGTATGCTACGCAAGTCTCAAAGATGAGTCGCCGAGGAGTATCTCACATACATTTGTATGGTGATTCGCACACTTCGCTACCGGTATCCTACGCGTCTGCTACTAGTCTCGCGATACCCGCCGTGTCGGTCACCCGCGCGTCGCGTCTCCTATACATCTCGACAAAATGGCGGCGGAACCGCAGTTCAATATCAAATTTGTTAAAGAAATAGAAAAATATTCATGTCTGTAAAACTTTAAATTGCCTCAATTTATGTTTCTGGTAACGTAAGGATGAACCCAGTATTTTCTATTTCGTCTTCTATTTCTGTAATAAAGATACACTGCAAGTGCTTCTTCGTTACTGGAATTACTCGACGTAATTATTAAAATAAATGTCCTAGCGGTGTGTGATGCAAATGATGAAATTTTCTTTGTTTTTAGTAGCATAATGTACGAACCTCGAGTAGCGAACATGTGTTGTATTGGCATGCGACTGAAGTATCGTCTCTTGCGAGTATTGTAATGCATGAAGGGCCTAAGATTAAACGAGTCCGAGTCCAATAATAACCTAAAGTTTATTCATTCTGAGAAGAGGCTTGTGCCCTGAGCTGTGGGTTAATACTGTGCTGATTATGTTATATTTGTACCCTATAATGTTGCCGAAATTTAAGTCTGTTTCTTCTGCTATTTATTATCATAATTTGACCGCAAGC
This sequence comes from Amphipyra tragopoginis, assembly GCA_905220435.1. Taxonomy (NCBI): domain Eukaryota; kingdom Metazoa; phylum Arthropoda; class Insecta; order Lepidoptera; family Noctuidae; genus Amphipyra; species Amphipyra tragopoginis. Next base: position 7,377,996 of record HG992017.1, read on the forward strand.
CTGCCCAAAATTGGGTCGCATTTCGTCAAAAATTCTAACCTCTCTCTAACCAATGGCACTTTGCCTCATTTCCTCACAGAGAACGGTTTGCGGTCCAAATTAATAGAGGCCGTGTATTCAAAGAATCTGAGGACGAGTGGGGCAGAGAATGCGAGAGGTGTTAAACTACATTCCTTTTTAATTACTGTATGTTCGCAATGCAAATGAAAATGCTTCTTTTAGTTTGCCTTAAATAATGTTTTGTAAGAGTTGTAAGTTTATTAAAATTGTTGTGAATGTTTGTGTTTCTAGCATGCCAAATAACTACCAGGGTTGTGGAATTTGTTCGAAAGAGTTACCGCAGTCCTGAAACGCAAAGGACATTAGACACGGATGGGTTTTAGTAAGTAAGAGTCGGACACTCCCTTCCGATCCGCCCAGAGCGGAAGAAGTGATTAGATGACTTCAACCATCTTTAAAAAAACATGTCAAATGAAAAAGCATGATATTGTAAAAATCATTGACATAGAAACACATGGAAATCAGGTCAGCGCTCAAAAATTACCGAACCGAATGAAGACTGAAACGCGAAAAAGAAGACTAATTAGCGTCAATTCAATCGCAGAGAGACTCTCCAACATCTGAAGACCTATTTGGTATCATAAGTGTTAATGTTGTTCATTTGTTTTGTGAATCGTTCTTTAATTACTTCTTTCATTTTAGTTTAATTTTTAACCGACGTCAAAAACGGAGGAGGTTGTCAATTCGTCGGTTTTTTTTATGTATGTTCCCCGATTACTCAAAGACGGCTGGACTGATTCAGAAAATTCTTCATTTGTTTGAAAGGGTATACTTTCCAGATGGTCCCATGGTCAACAGGTCAGGATCTGATGATGGGGTCCTGGAGAAATCGAGGGAAATCTTTAAATTTTATAGGCGCACTTGAAGCGTTTTTTTGTTTGAAAGAGTATTCTGCCGAGGTGGTCCTATTTAAAGGTAAAGATCTGATGATGACCCTCGGAGATTAACAATATAACTCTTCAATGGAGAACAGCAAATTACCCGCGATTGCTGAAATAGAAAAATAAAATTACGTTAAAAATAAAAGAAAACACGACTTCAAAAAAACTAAAAAAAGAGTAAATAATTAGGCTTCCCGACTTGCGATTGCCGACTTCTGAATCTGTAAATTTTTTAGTTTTTTGAAGTCTGTTTTCCTTTTATTTTTAAAGTAATTTTATTATTCTGTTTTAAGTGGCATAAACAGTGCATAAACATGCAATTACAGCAATCGCGGGTAATTTGCTGTTATCCATTTTGAACTCGGTTTCTCTTTTATTTTTTAAATCACTATTATATTTGAAAGAAGGGCTAATTAACAACTGTGTGGATCGTACGATCTGTTAAGTTAAGCTGCGCTTGTCGCGGTCAGTCCGTGGATGGGTAACCGTACGTTATACAACGGTGACCCCTCCATGCCTCGGAGAGTACGTTAAACTGTCAGTACCAGGTCTCATACGCAGAAGCCCGAAAGTCTGATAACCGGTCTCACCTTAAGAAATAGGCAGATCGTACAAATCAGACTGACGCAACCCAGTTACTGGGCAACAGGGGGTCTACTCCCTAAGCACGGAGTCCGTGGTTTCGGCCTTAGTTAAGAACATTTCCTACTCCCTATCACCTACGGACATACGATTATTTCGGGGCCCGAACTAAGAATGAATGACAACACGATTTCACAGTTATCCCTACAACCGATGTGTTTTTGCCCGTCCGAAAAGTTGAACTTGACACTTGTTTTGTTCACTCCTACGTTTCGGGCTACTTTCGGACGGGCGACTAACTTCGTTGACGGACTTAGTGTGCGTCCTGAGTGACGGCGCACCGCGCAGGCGGAATGAACGGCGCATTAAATAAATGTTCGAAACGTTTGAATTTTGATTTCGACATTATTAAAACCAAAGTAAAATAAACGAAACACTAAACACGAGCGTACGCGTCAACTTTCCCGCGTGCATTAAGGACAGGTCATCATCATCTGCCTAGCCTTTTCCCAACTATGTTGGGGTCGGTTTCCAGTCGAACCGGATGCAGCTGAATATCAGTATTTTACATGGAGCGACTGCCTATCAGACCTCCACAACCCAGTAACTGGGTAATACGATACTCTTGGTAAGACTGGTTGTCAGACTTTCTGGCTTCTGACCAACAGTAACGACTGTCAAAGATCTACAAATGACAGCCGGGACCAACGGCTTTACGTGCTTTCCGAGGCACGGAGGAAACTCGCTATGGTAAATGGTCACCCATCCACAGACCAACCTCGGCAAGTGTGGCTTAAGCCGGAAGATCGGTCTATGCGGCTATAATTATTTAGCCACGAGCTCCTCGCATTAAGGACAGGAGGAGCATTAAGGACAGGTATCGACGGTAAAGCAGCTCCGCAATCCGCAATACGCCCATGCGCCGTCACTCAGGACGCACACTTAGGGAGTAGGCCCCAAGTAACGGGTTGCGGCGGTAATGGCAGTCACTCCGAGTAAAATACTTCAGTCACATCTGGTTAGACTAGAAGCCGATCCCAACATAGTTGGGACAAGGCTTTACAGAACACATATTACATTTGAAATGAACAGAAACCTCAAACCACAGCTTTACATTATATCTGCAATAGAACATTAAGTTATACGTCTATATCCAAACCGCTAGAGAGTCCTGTGTTACATTGTAGTTGGAGCAAAAGGAACTTTGTCTTACATAAGGTTGTATTCCTGTTAGATTTATACAAATGGCAACTTAGCTAGCTAGGAGGGAACTGGGTCTTATCGAAGCTATTCACTGAAATGCTACTGTTATCCTCTTTAACATTAAAGAAAAACGAAGCTTAGAAAAGTTCGGAACAATGTGTTTAAAAAAAAACTATTTGACACTTATTTGCAACACTAACGCGGCGTCTTACGTAGGCGGTTCAAAGCGACGCGAATTGCGAAGCGATCCGATGCGGTGACACGCGAATTCAATGCGATGCGGTGCGAAGCGGCGGCTTTGTCCTACGAGCTCGCGAACCGCCCGCCGCGCGCCGCCGTCATTCAGTAGCACTGTACGGCACCGCATGCAGTTCGCGCGAAAATATCAAGCCAACTGATTGCGTTCGCTTTACGCTGCGCCGCATCGCACTCCACGTGCGTTTGGTCACGTAGGCCACTTCAATAGGTATCGACTGTTTGTTGTTTTCGCGTCGCTTCTAGATCGCTCACGTAGGATGCCGCGTTACGGCCAAAACATACTAAGCGTATTTTGCGCAGCGTACGATACGCGACGCAAAATACGCTTCAGTGAGGCTGTAGCCGCAGAAAATACGCCGAATATAGTTAGCATAACATCGATCGAACGCAAGATGCGCTCGAAACTTCTAGGCCCTATTACGCTGGGCGTAACGACGTATAATTCGGGTGGAGAGGCCGCGCAGGAGAATTTGTATGTAGCGCGATGCATACGCATAAGGCGACGAAACATGAGCCGCGCAAGATACGCTCAGTGTGTCTGCAGCCTTACTTAAGTTATGATGTAAACTCATGTCAAGTGATCTGGGTTCTTTATGAGTATTATTTGTTATACCTAAAAAGCGTTAATTATTCATCACTTTTTATTAACAAAACCGACTCAGTTGTTCCTTCTTATTCTTCACTAGCTTTTGCCCGCAGCTTCGCTTGCGTGAAATTTTGAACCCGTTATGTGACAATTTTCCATACAAACTTTCATCCCCTATTTAACTCCCTTAGGGGTTGAATTTCGAAAAATCCTTCCTTATTCCTTGTCTACATTATAAAGGGAACCTCTGTGCAAAATTTCAGCTTTCTAGGTCCAAGGATTTGGGCTGGGTGTTTATGAGTCAGTCAGTCAGGACTTTTCTTTTTATTTATATAGATTGGATATTTACATGAATCTGTTCCTAAAATTTAACCTATTCCCTTTGTATTGAGAAAGTGACTGTTCTTTTCGTAGAATTTTAGTAGTTCTACCCTTCTTCTTCGTATAGGCACGAGCTACATAAGACTAGCTAGCATAGTAGTAGTTTCCACCCTGGTAGCAGGGTAGAACATTTAGAAAATACTTTTTTCTGTCCTAATATAAATTTAATCCTTCAATCCTTATTTTGCTATAACTATAAAGACGCTCCCTCACCGGGAGCACTGGCATGTAATGTAACAACGTAAGATTAAATTTTGAGCATTACTACTTGGCAATAATGCTCAAAATCGAATCTTGCATTGCTACATTATACGCGAAAGCTCCCGGTGAGGCAGCACCTTAAAATTTTACTTTTTAACATTAAGTACTTAGTCTCACTTAATCTTTACAACTTAAGCATACTTTGAATCCCACGTATAACTTTTAAGCTTCAACTTTTTCTTTGCATACCTTCTGAATGGAAATTCTGAGCTAAATGAGAAATAACTTGCGGCGAGTCCTCATCTATCTGGATGACAGACGCTTAAGTTGCGCACTTAAGTTGAGAACTTGAAATGCAAGCTATAGTGAAAAGACTTGTAATTACTTTAGCAATTGTTAAAATGCAATTAGTATTACAAAGTTTGCTTCGTTTTCGAGCTTTGCAAGTCTTAAAAAACAGCTGTTTTATCTTAAGTCGAATTTGAAAATATAATAATTAAAATTCACAATGTGGTTTCTGTGAAAGCGAGCAAGAAAATGTATTATACCTATTGTCAGGCAGCTCTTAATTGTTGTGATATAAAATAACGTTCCATATTGCATTGGATGCTTAAGGTCGATTTGACAGGGAAAAAATACAATAGGACTGATTAGTCGCTTAACATCCGAAAGCTAGGAATTCTGCTCGTCTCTGTACAACTTTTACTATGGGGTCCCAAAACTAAAATCGTGATTTTTTTTTACAAAATAATCAATGATGCTTTACAAAATCTATGGAACATCTGATTCTTTTTTCATGAATTCAGAATTCCCATAACAAAATTTATACAGAACTAGCTTTTGCCCGCAGCTCCGCTTGCGTGAAATTTTGAGCCCTCGTTAAGCCCCTTGTTAGGTGTAGTTAAAAAATCAAAAAAATCTTTCACCCCTATTTCACCACTTACGAGTAGAATTGCCAAAAACCTTCAAACACGTTTATATTTGTTTCTTGCCAAGAGCCTACATTTTGCAATTCCATGCTTCTTACTTCAAAAGTAACAGATTTCTCATACAAACTTTCAAGACTTATTTCACCCCCTTAGGGGTTGAATTTTCAAAAACACTCAAACACGTGTAGCTCATGCGTCTTACTTCAAAAATGACGAACTTACATACAAACTTAAATCCCCTATTTCACCCTCTTAGGGGTTGAATTTCGAAAAATCCCTTCTTAGTGGATCCCTACGTTACAAAAGGAACCTACCGTCAAAATTCCAAGTTTCTAACCCCAGTGGTTTAGGCTGTGCGTTGATAGATCAGTCAGTCAGTCAGTCAGCTTCTCCTCATATGTATAGATGGGGAGCAGAGCTTATGGTTTTCAGATGTTGAGCGACTAACCAGACATGATGTAGAAGAAATACAGAATTTCTTTATGATTTACGTGTGGGCCTAGGTTGGTTTCAATTTCTTAACGATATTTTTACGTGGTCTCTGATGCGTCGCTGCATGAATGGTCACCCATTTAATGAAGTGCCTTTGTCTCTTTATCTTTACTTTACTGATTTACGAGTACGATACTAAGCCACGAGGTCGAGATTGTAACAATCATGTTGAAAATCCCAGAACGGGAGATACTTTAAATCTATAATTTATCATTCTAAAGCATTGAGCCACTTCACACTAGACAATATCTTAAAATGAAATGAATGTAATTTTTATGAACGTGTAACTTTAGAGTAGAAATAAACGAACAAAATAAAAAAAAACTGTAATGGCGCCCAAGTGGGACTACCCGCCTTACCTTAATGAAGCGATTTTAATAAGATACCCTCATGTTGCTCCATTAATTTGTCCTTACAACGTAACTTATGTTGAGAACGGCACTTGAAAACAAAATATTTAAGTAAGGCATGTAATGTTTTTCAAATGGCACCCACTGTGGGACTCGGTAATTTACTTTTTTAGAGAATTAAAAACACTGTCTCATTACAGAAATAGTATAAAAGGGCACTTTATAACCTTTTACTAGACCGGATTAAAGGTCTGCGAGTAGCGGAAATAATGAGTTACGATTTTCTTTTTACAATTCTATTCGAGCTTTCGCTAAGTATATTTTTAAAACGCGCTTTAACATTTTGCATCTTTTTCGTATCATAACTTTTGTGAGGAACATTCATATTTATGATTAGTTACGGTTTACTCACGTGCTTTTTTCGGGATTGCCCGACTATGTTCGACTCGCGACCTCGCCGCGCGTTTAGCTCATGATTAAGGGCTCCGCTTGAGTCCGAAACCAGTTAAGCAATCCCGAAAAATGCACGTGGTGTATCGTAACTAATTAGAAATATTGCATCTTGTAGGGGTTTAATATTACGAAGCGTTTAGTGCGCTTTATCGCTTGATGCGAATTTTGAGGCTAAGCAAAAGCTTTCAAAGCTAGTCATCGCAAAACAGTGCACTTAATTCCCAAACAAAAATAACTGCACATATTATGTTTCTCAAATCAAAGTTAGTAGATTTTATTTCTAAAGATGGCCAAATTATCATTTTCTCTAAAATTTTAATGGAGACTGTAATATTAATTATATGAATCTATTTTAAGCATCTTAGAGTCTTTTGACTGAGTCAGTGATTCGTTGAGTCAATAACTAAATCCGTCCTACAGTTGAAAGCACAAAAGATATAAATAGAAATACGCGAAAGCTTTGAGATATTTAGTCAATATAGAATTAATAATTCTTAGAACGTTCACATTTTATACTTAGCAAATATAAAACGACAAAATGTGTATGGTTTTTTTGCCGCCTAACGCAATAAAATAGACAAAAAGAGGGTAGACGAAACAAATTGTATTTATGTAAATCAAATTATCCTTCTTTTTGTCAGACATATTGTGTAAAACAGTAGCAAAATCAGCTTAGAAACGATCAATCACTTAAACAGACGCTTGGCTGATTAAAATTTAATTAAAAATGGTAGCACTAGCTCTGTCTCTTTCCTTTGTATGCAGTGTCGGTTGTTAGAATGAGATGGCAGATACGTTTGTTGTTTTCTGTGTGCAGGTGTAAGAAACTCATCAGGTCTTCGTTCTGTTCCCGATTAGATTAAGTGTTTAGATAGATAAAACATTAATCTTGAGGTTCACATTTTATTGTTGTAAGTATCTACTTTTTACAAAGATTGGTCTTAGGTATTACTGTTGGAGAGGAAGTGACGATACTTGTTACCATCAAAAGGAGATTCGGCAAGCATGTTTGGAACACGAACGACAACAGCCAGAGACACCTGTGAAAAAAAATTGTGACCTAGACTTTACTGACAAGAGACCTTTATTTACGCTATCGACGAACTCTGTATGCAATGTGCAATAGTTTACGTCTGCTCAACCTTCGGGGATCACAGATCTACCTACCTTTTTTGTGTCTCGGCAAACAGGCCGTCAGACCACCTGATGGAAAGAGGTTAGCGCTGCTTACAACACCAAGAAGATTGCAGAGACTTTTCCAATCTTAGAGACAAAGTTGGAAAGTATCTTGCACCTGTAAAACCAGCGGCACCTATACCACCGGAACACAGTCTTCCCTTCAAACGAGCAATGCTGCTTGGCGACAGAAAAGGGGAGGTTACCTACTACAACTGGCGAGGCGTAAACTGAGCTTTGCATTTGTGTGAGTGCACATAGAGTGTACCGTGTGGTGCCAGACGTAAAGAATAGCACTACCCCATCTCTCCCCATGGGTGTCGTAAAAGGCGACTAAGGGATTCTCTAGCTAGAGGATGCGCAGCAGCGTTCTCTGAGTACTTTAACAACCGTACTGCGATCGTCAACCCGCCTGCCAAGCGTGGCGATTATGGCAAACCCCCCCAACATGGAGCACAGGACCGGTGGATGTGGCGGTGCTTGGGGGAGGCCTATGTCCAGCAGTGGACGTCTTTCGGCTGATGATGACGATGATGACATAGAATTGATTGCCAAAAAGCAGTATAAACCGGTTTAAACCAAACACAGGACGCCTCTGCATTCATTCTCACACAAATGCAAAAGTCAGCTTAGGCCTCGCGGACGGTACCTACCTATAGTTTCTCTTTAGTCAGTTTTGATTTAGGTCAAGTAATTTATCCTGGGGTTCTTTAGAATATCAATACACTACATAAGATCCCAAAATTAGACAGTTGTCCCACCGCCGGCGAGGAAGCGACTAACTATCAACTATTTTCTCGCTCAAGAAACGTACAATAGATATACATTCCGTGTAAATAAAAGAGATACATTATTAATAGTTAATCGCTGACTGTTTACACTGCCGGCGAGGACTCGCTTCACTAGTTTGTCGCTGAACGACAAGAGCTGTCAAAGATAATACTCGCTCAGCGATACTTGCTCAACGATGCTTGGCGGTCGGAACTCACGCCGAGAGCCGCACACTCGCTTATAGCCCAGCGACAAAACTATCGGAACTACTCACTCGCTTCTCGCTGCTCGCCAACTCGTTTCTAGTTTCTAGTTCTACTCGCTGCTTGCTCATCGTCGGCGGTGGAACAAGTGCCTAAGGTAAACCCAGATTTAAAATATACCCTTCACTTTCTAATGTTATATAACAAAAAGAGACGAGGCTATTTTAAAACCTGGATTTTTCTTAAACCGTCTTTGTAATAAGAGGGAGTTTTGTGAATTTCAAACTATTTCAATAAAAAGGATCTGAAGCCCAGCTGCGCATGCTACTAACGGATGGAAGAATCTACTGCGCTACGCCATGAATACAAATCATTTCAATATTGGCAAAGATACACGACTCGTAGTTTTAACCAACAACGCTCAGTAAGCTATAGGAACTAGGAGTGGGTTGTAACAGGCAAAATCTCGTATCTGTTACGCCTGTTCCTGTTCCACGTAAATAATAGGTCCAAAAACCTGTTACAAAATAACAGTCTGTTATTTCATACTATGTGGATTCAAACGATTGTGTGTTCTCTGTTACCACAGATATAAACTTTTAACCTGTTTACTGTAACAGCTGTTCTTAGATGGTACACGTTACACGTTGGTACTTCTCTTTCTAACCAAGGTATTAAACTTATGGGAGAAAAGGAAAGGGCTTGTGACAACTGTAACAGGGTGTCACAGTGTAACACGCAACATTTTCTATCTTATTCTAACTAAGGTCACTCTTATAAGCATGAATAGAGAAAAGCGTGTGACTGTCGTATATTTTCGTGTATTTCGGATTTTTTATCTCGTGGAACAGGAACTGTTTTTTCAATTAGTTTCTCACAGTTATAGTCTGTTATTTTAAGATACCTGTTATACAAGCTTAGTTTTAGTATATGTATACTAAACCTGAAACTAGTTTGTTCAGAATCACTAGGAGAATCGATTGACATTTTTTTTACACATTTTTTTTTTTCATAAATTTGTAATTTTGTTTCAATGTGTTTCTACCCATAACAGTTGACGGGAATAGACAGCTTGAAGCTTGAGATGGTCCGCTCGGTCAGTTTCCGTGTATTAGACAACACCTGCATAGCACATCTCAGGCATTTCACACTTGACTAGGGAACTTAACGCAACATAAACTACGGTGTAACTTGGAGATTTATTAAATAAAACACATATTCAGGCAGTTCTGATGAAAATCTTGTTGGGGTGTCTCGGTTTTTGTATATACTAAAAATAACGTTGTATTTAGCTGTTAGGTTAAATACGCCTCACTCATATTAGGAACCGGGTATTAGTGCAACGTCCTACAAACATGTAACATTATAATTAAGTTGTACAGCTTCATTAGTTTGCGGGTTGAAAGCACTTACCGTTACCTAAAATGTGGTCAAGTTTCGGTTGTTGCGGTCAAAGGTAATATTTGGTACTGGTATCTAGGGTTGTCAATATCTGATTCAGTTTAAGCGAATAAAATTATCGGATATTTCACTTCCCTTACAAATTGGCCCAAAATAGCACACAGAAATCGCTTTAACTTGTATACCACAGAAAATTGCAGAACATACACACATCAAAAAAAGTTTGCGATCACTTTGAAAAATTATGTAGCCTTTTTGAAGCCGAATTTTCTAATCGGGATTCAAAGCGATAATTATCGTGATAATATAGATTGATAGTTATCTAGATAAATATAAATCAGATTTCAGTTGGACTTTGAATTCGGAATCTTCACATACATAATTATGCTAGCGATCGCAAACTTTTTTTGATGTGTGTACATTGGAGTGCTTCGGGTAGGCCTTGAACCCCTTCACAAATACATGCTGGATTATCCATTCTTTACCGGACACCCTGTATACGACCAAGTAAAATAAAAAAAAGTTCTATAAAAAAAAAAAAAAACTCCTGATGCGACGACAGAATTAAAACAGCGACGCACACAAAGAGCGGATCAAAAACCGTAAAACTAATTTAGCATACCTTAATTGTCTGCCTACCCTCCGCCCTTGTTAATATGATTAGGCTAATATGATTTCGCAGGTAGCTTAATAATGTTAGTCTTATCGTATTACCGTTCCGAAATGAAGTGTAATAACCTATTTAGTGAAATGGAAGACAATGAACGGTATATCATATACATATAGACAGGAGAGACATGATGCGTAATTTACGCGCGTCAAGGCGTACTTAGTGTGCGTCCTGAGTGACGGCGCACGGGCGTATTGCGGAGCGGTTTTACCGTGGTTTTACCGTCGATACCTGTCGTTAGTGCACGCGGGAAAGTTGACGCATACGTGCGTGTTTAGTGTTCCGTTTATTTTACTTTGGCTTTAATAATGTCGATATCAAAATTCATACGTTTCGAACATTTATTTAATGCGCCGTTCATTCCGCCTGCGCAGTGCGCCGTCACTCAGGACGCACACTACGTATGGGTAGCCTGAGTAAAGGCCCTAAAAACGCGTATTTTACGCGCGTCAAGGCGTACTTACGTTGTAATGCGCGTCGGAATGTCTTACCGCTTTCTGTCGCAGCGTAAATACACCGTGCGCTCTGTGTGACAGTCATATCTGATATAGTAATCTGTGAGTCATATGCACCTTTAGAATTATAGAGACCTATTTCGAAATTTTAAGATTTTAAATACTTATAGATTGACCTTGCATGACCATATTCATCGACTCTTATTAAAACAGAGTGGAATTGGAATGCAGCCGAATTATCTTCCGTTTCTGCAAAATTATAAATAAATATGCGAACCTTTATTCAACGTTTTCCAAAACTTATATTTTTTAGATAGGTAGATAATAGGGAATATGCTTGTAATTCAAAACTCTTTCATTATTTAAATATACATTGTGCAGGAGTCAAGAAACAAATTGCATTGTTTTCTACATTTTTTAACGCATTACTTATTTTACAATTCATTGTTTTATATTACGTTTTTTTTGTGGAACGGAACGCAATCTCGAAATGCGTTGTCTTCGAAAATGCCGGAAGTGACATCAAAATCCATGCGAATAAATCTTCAAATAATCTTTTCTTAGCGAACTGTTTGATTTCACACTGAGGTAAGTTAGAAAGTGCGATTTTTGCTTGAATAAAGCACAAGAAATAATTTAATTTATATGATTTGTGGCAAAAAAAGAGATGCAAACAAAGCAGTATCATGGATTATGACGTCACATTATGGCCGCGCCAATAAAGGCTGTTTGAACTGTAGAAGAAAATTGTTGAAGTTGAATAATTGTTTTGAACAACAAACAATAGTAACATTTGACTTTTAATGCTTTTCTTGGGTTTATATTAAAGTGCTTTATTGATTAAGAGAAAAAAATAATTACATGCATATTCCCTATTCTAAAGGTGCTGTCATAACACAATACAACGCTACAGTAGAGCGTTCCGGCGTAACCACGCCATGACGCGTGTAAAATACAAATTCTGTTTTGTAAAGATTAACGTTGCCCCACTGTAGAATTTCTCTTCTATCGTGGGTGTATTTTCAGACAACTCTTCACATGCACGAACACCCAGACCCGGAATAACGTCTGTAGACCATGCAAATATGCAAGTATCTAAAACCCAAACCAACGCACAGCAAGCCATTTTATTTAAATTTAGCTGTGAGCGCGACTCCGCGCTTGTTTGTTTTCTGAATGTAGTAATATAATTTTGTTTTTTGAAGCACACTATAATTTAATTTTAGACATACTTCCGGTTTCTGATTTGAGAATTCGGGATAAGCAAATACTTAAGTAACATTTGAGTAATAAATTATCAAAAAAATGTTTTAAAATCCGTATTTTTTTGACAACTCCATCATCATCATCATTCAGCCTAATGACGTCCACTGCTGGACATATGCCTCCCCCAAACAATGTTGGGGGGTTTGCCATAATCACCACGCTTGGCAGGCGGGTTGGCGACAACTACATACTCAAATGTTACTTAAGTATTTGCTTATCCTGATTCTCAAATCAGAAACCGAAGGTTAGACTTTAATAGACCTTAACCTCTGAGTTAGTTTCAACATTGTAGGATCACTTCTTCATCATCATTCTCATACGTCATTTTAAAACTGTAATGTAACAGACGGGGGGTAATTAGGATCACTTCTTCATCATCATTCTCATACGTCATTTTAAAACTGTAATGTAACAGACGGGGGGTAATGTAGGATCACTTCTTCATCATCATTCTCATACGTCATTTTAAAACTGTAATGTAACAGACGGGGGGTAATGTAGGATCACTTCTTCATCATCATTCTCATACGTCATTTTAAAACTGTAATGTAACAGACGGGGGGTAATGTAGGATCACTTCTTCATCATCATTCTCATACGTCATTTTAAAACTGTAATGTAACAGACGGGGGGTAATGTAGGATCACTTCTTCATCATCATTTTCATACGTCATTTTAAAACTGTAATGTAACAGACGGGGGGTAATGTAGGATCACTTCTTCATCATCATTTTCATACGTCATTTTAAAACTGTAATGTAACAGACGGGGGGTAATGTAGGATCACTTCTTCATCATCATTTTCATACGTCATTTTAAAACTGTAATGTAACAGACGGGGGGTAATGTAGGATCACTTCTTCATCATCATTTTCATACGTCATTTTAAAACTGTAATGTAACAGACGGGGGGTAATGTAGGATCACTTCTTCATCATCATTCTCATACGTCATTTTAAAACTGTAATGTAACAGACGGGGGGTAATGTAGGATCACTTCTTCATCATCATTTTCATACGTCATTTTAAAACTGTAATGTAACAGACGGGGGGTAATGTAGGATCCCTTCTTCATCATCATTCTCATACGTCATTTTAAAACTGTAATGTAACAGACGGGGGGTAATGTAGGATCACTTCTTCATCATCATTCTCATACGTCATTTCACCTTCTTTATAACTGGTGTAGCAGATGTGTCCCTATCTCAGGATAACCCGGGCCCGTCTGCTGATTTTTGTGATTGCATACTCTTTACTAACTTCTGAATCATTGAATACTCAAAGCCAAACGCATAACGACAGTGGCATCCAACCGATTTCGGTGCTTGTTTTTAATAATCAGAAGCGCCGAGAACCCCTGCTCACATAGATTTATGTCGATGAAAATAAAGTTAAGTAACGAATAACAATGTCTCGATGCCTTTTTGGCTAGGTTGGCTCCGCGGACCACTTGGGATGCTTCCAGGAACCACCGGTTAAGAACCACTGCTCTAAACTAATTGATACTCTTACAGGATTAAAAATAATTTATCATTTGATGTGAATAAATCTTTATAACTCAACTCCTGACAACCCTACCACTTGTAAGTTCAAAGGTCGTTTACAAACGTGTGTTTGTCAGAATTCAAACCGGTCACTACCAGATGTAATTAATGGTACAAAGCCTCGGTCACGATTTGATTGGGTACACTAATACTATTTCAATAGGTTGGTTTTAAGCCTATTCAAATTATCGGTCTGCGGTAGTTGGGTCGGGTCCGGGGTAACAAGCTCGGCTTCTATTGTGTCAAATACAGATATTTTAGTTCGAGAAAAAGACAACTTCAACAATTTAATAAAATGGAGAAAAGTTACAAAAAAAAATTAACTGCTGTCATCGCAGTATACAGGGTGGAAACGTTAAGTGTCAACAGACGATTTTTTCCTCAATTTAAGATACTTAAAAAGTTACGGCTAATTTCAAAACTAGGCTACACGGAGAGTAAAATAGTATAAATAACTTCAGGACAAAGAAAACCCAGATGTGTGTTATTTCTTAAAACAATATGATCTATTACTGGTATAGATTAACGCAGCACAGAATAAAGTGGAAAAAAAAAAACAACAACTTTTTCTTGCGGTAGTGGTAAGTGAAACATCAAATAATGTTTTTTTTTTAAATAGGTAGCAAGATTTTTATTATTAATTATGTAAAACATTTTGGTGCCACGCATAAAATAATGAAAGCAGGGCGATACAGCATGCGGGCGTGACTAGCGCGACATCGCTCCGCACAGTCACTTAACTCAGGGCGCTAAAATCACTCAAAAACAGAACACCATGTTCTCTTTTTGTTTTTTTTTTTTGTTGAATTTGAATATAACCTATGTCGAGTCAATCAGTGTCACCAGTAGATCATGCGGTTTGAAGGAATTATTCGAATTCGTTTACAACCTAAACAGAGCCTGTAGACAAATGGCAATCGATGATCACTAGAGAATAGAAACGACAATGAGATGTACTGGATTGACGTAAGCTTTCGACCGGCCAAGCGATCTGTTATGTCATTTCCATACATTTAAGGCCTATCCGCACACAACAGTGCCGGCACATGCCGACACGTGCCGATCAGCAACGTATCGATCAGTGTCAGTGAAATATGATATTGTACCATACATTTTGTATAACGCTATCCGTACTCGTCAGTGACAGTGACGTTCAGTGATGTCAGTGCTGCGCCGACATTCACTGTCACTGACGAGTACGGATAGCGTCGTACAAAATGTATGGTACAATATCATATTTCACTGACACTGATCGATACGTTGCTGATCGGCACGTGTCGGCACTGTGCCGGCACTGTTGTGTGCGGATAGGCCTTTAATTGGCGTATCTAGTCTCTGGCGATCGTCGATTGCCATTTGTCAACAGACGCAGGTCTTTTATATCAGTCACCTGAAAAATATCTGGACTAAAACGTTCAATGTAAAAAGAATGTATTCTGTTGTACTCTTATCTTTTATTTATATTATTTTATATGCCTTTTGGTCGCCAAATGTCACACAGTGGGCGTGGGCTCAACCATGCGTGGGATGTACTGCGTAGATTCATTAAGGACGTTTACTGATTGGGCGGAGGAGATAATTCCACTTTGAGGCTGTAAAACGATATGGAACCCTTAGGGAGCGAGTACTACTCGCATTTCATCTTATTTTGTTGCATTATAAAGGAATTACGCGAATTCATGTGTATGAATTCGCGTAATTCTTGTATTGTTGTGAAAAGTAGTAAAGCGAATTTCGAAAAGTTGTTCAATGTCCGATACTGAGTAACCCTACAAAATTCTTAGAGTAATTTTTAACACACTGTAGGTACAGGGTATACATCCTATACAGAGTAATTTTTAACACCCTCTTGTATTGTGGTGAAAAGTAGTACAGCGACTTTCGAAAAGTTGTTCAATGACCGATACCGAGTAACCCTACAAAATTCTTAGAGTAATTTTTAACACACTGTAGGTACAGGGTATACATCCTATACAGAGTAATTTTTAACACCCTCTTGTATTGTGGTGAAAAGTAGTACAGCGACTTTCGAAAAGTTGTTCAATGACCGATACCGAGTAACCCTACAAAATTCTTAGAGTAATTTTAAACACCCTATAGGTACAGAGTAGGGGAGGGTAAGGGGAGAACGGTAAACAACATCTAAACCGACCCAACTGTCAACCTCACCTGCACGCGCCGGATGGCGACGCTGGCAAATGTGCTGGCGTGGTGCCCTCTGCTAGACAACAGACGAGGCTATGGCGGCCGAACCAGTGGCGGCATAGCTACTATAACTCCCAGTCAGATGAGATAGCTCTGGAAGGGGCTATCACAAGCCCAGGGTACTAAATACATCCTAAAAGAGTGTTTTTCCCCTCCACCACCATATTCATACCTTGCTCCTCTCTTCACGCTTCCTCACCCGAAACTCACCATACACCCTAGACCCTCATCCCTCCTTTTTCCCAATTTTCCTCCCCCTCCCAACATCCTATCTCCACTTCTAACCGTGACCCTCTTGTGACTGGGTGGTTGCGGGCTCGTTCACCACAATATGGATGGTGACGAGTAGAAGTAAACTGTCACCTGCGCTAGGACCTGCGCAGTTGAGCGCCGTGAGCGGGGATGAAGGAGTCCTGGGGGGTTGAGCCGATCGGCACTGGCGGTAATGTGTCCGAGAGGCAACACGCCCCCTTTGGTCTGGATTTCAAGCGAAAACGGTGGCCCTACTCATTAGCCAGATGTAGGGAAATGGTCATGGTGTCCCGTCAGAGGGCCACAGGCGAGGTGCGTGAGGTCCGCTGAGGTCGTTCTTGGACGACTGAAGCGGTGGGTAAAGGTCATGCTGACGGTGCAAGTGAGGGTTGATCAGTTCGTTTTGGGGAGGCCTTTTCGGCCCCATACGCCAACCCGATCGAGTGCCCGATGTCGCGCTGTAAGCCAGCCTCGCGCCCCTATATCTCTCTGGTAGTCCTAACGTCCGAATCTTGAGTAAGACGTTCCCAGTTGCGGGCTCCATGGAGGGTGGGAGCCAGAGAGATGAATTTTTAACTTATACTATTATGGATAATACAAGGCCTAATAAAAACACAGAAACAGGAGTGGAGTCGGTGAAAACTGACGAAGCCCCCAAACAGAGCGCATTAAGCGTTCCTTCTTCCCAAACTGGTAGTTCAGTAGCTAACGCTGCGGGCACCAGTGCGGGTGCTGGTCCGGCTGTGGCGAAAACCGCAGCCACGACCAAATACAAGTCCCAACACAAACAAAGGACTACGGCGCTGACTGGGACCAGTACCGATCCTTATAAAAACATGGCAAAGACTGTGAGGCTGGGTAAAACTAGTACCGGTCCAAGCCCCCCAACACAGACCCCGGCGCTGGGTAAAACCAGCACCGATCCCGTCCCCAAACATCCTCCTCCGGCGGCTCCTCAAGCCACCTCCTCCCGGATGGCCGTCTCCGATCAAAAGGAAACGGACATCTGCACTGAGGACGCCTTCACGAGTGCATGGCAAGTCCACAAAGGCAAGGGCAAGGGTAAACGTACTCAACAAACCCTTCGCCCTTGCACAAACTACACAGGTTCACCTCCTCCAGGCAACCAGAACACCAGCAGGAGGAACCGGAAAACCAGGAGGGAGCGTCGCCTAGACCGCAAGCGGGCAGGCAACGCCACCACAATCATACAAACGACTGCTGCCGGACCGGCTAACCCGTCTGGCAACCTTCCTAGTTTCGCCGCTGGAAAGCGGTCGCAGGCCCAGATTGACGCAAGTCGATTAAAGCCTAGTGGACCGCCAACCAGTGTAACGGGGGAGCCGGCTCAGCAGCAGCAACCACATAGCAAACAGCGACCCGGCTGGAAGGGTCAGACTGCGGCCAAGCGGGCTCTCAACGAGACGTTGTCGCCTCGTGGGGAGCACAAGCGGCCGCGGCTTGATCAGTCCAAGCGGGCCGCCAACAGGAGCTACGCCCAAGCTGCCAGCACGCCCCTGTGGGTCGCGATCACCTGCGACCGCACGGGGCACATTAGCAAGGCGCTATCCGACCAGGTACTCGCTGCAGTTCAGAAGCAGATTATCAGCGAGGCCTGGTCCCCCAAACAGGACGGACCCGGGCCAGCGTTTGACGCCAAGCCGGTGTATGCTGAGGGCGTTCTCAAACTGTGGTGCAAAAGTGACCACACTTTAGCCTGGCTGAAGAAGACCATCTCTGGCCTGACTCTTCCGGCTAACGTCTCGTTAGTCGTCAAGAGCCAGTCGGAGATTTCTAAACGAGTACGCTGCGGGATCCTCATTCCGGACGAGCAGGGAGTGCTAGAGGAGCCGACCAATATTGGACGCTCTCTGGCCTACCAGAACCCCTGGCTCGACATCAAAAGGTGGGTGCTCACAAACGCAGAGAAGCAGACCGCGGCATGGTTTGTGGTGGTCGGTGTCCCTGAGGACCAAATTCCGACCCTGATGGAAGCCGGACGCCGTCTCTCAATTGGATTGGGGACGGTGTACGTAAAATTCCAGGGTCCGAACGGCAGATATGCCGACGTCCCTCAGGGATGGGACCCAGCCACGAAGACCATCCGCGAAGAGCTGAAGCAGCTGCCGCCGAAGCAGACCGGGGAGACCGCTCCCCCATCATCAGACATCCCGGAGATCGGCGAGGCGGCACCTGACGCGACGGCACCTGCCGCAGCGGAGCCAGTTGCCGCTACCGCCGCCTCCTCGGACGCCGTCCTATCATCGGGTGGAGAGCCGGAGGACATTCTGTCCTCGGCTTCGGACCCGGAGGGGGACGGATTCGAGGCAGGCGACCTGTTCGCCGGGCTACAACTCGGGGGGGACGAGGAGGGTTCGACCAGCGATGGCGTCCTTTTCGTCGACCTGTAGGGTCGTACAGGCCAACCTCCACCACAGCCAGACCGCGACGGCTCAGTTGCGCAAGTGGTTGGAGGTACAACACACGGCCATTGCCCTGATTCAAGAGCCGTGGATCAGGGCGGGCCATGTACAAGGACTCTCCAATCTTGGCGGTAAGCTCCTAGTTACTACAGACCACGATCACCCCAGATCGTGCATCTATATTACTAACAACCTCAAAACACAGCTCTTAACAGAATTCTGTTGCAGAGACGTCTCTGCCGCAAGGCTGCACATACAGCAGGATGCCGTGAGCAAGGTGATCGTCTTCGCCTCGGTCTACATGCCCGAGGCGGAGGAGCCGCCTCCCCACGACCTCACCCGCCTGGTAAACCTCTGCGAGAGGACCGGGGTCGACGTCGTCATAGGGGCCGACGCCAACGCTCACCACCCCCTGTGGGGCATGGACACGCAGAATGACAGGGGTAAGGCCTTGGTCGAGTATTTATTTACAACTAACCTATCCCTACTAAACACGGGTTCTGAACCAACCTTCGTAACCAGACGCAGCCGCACAATTATAGACCTCACTCTGGCTTCGGAGGGGGCGACGGATATCATCTCTGGTTGGCAGGTCTCCAAAGAGGCCTCATGTTCCGACCACAGACGGATCCGTTTTGACCTCCAGGTCCATATATCGGCAACACCACCTAAGCGAAATCCACGCAAAACGAACAAGGACATGTATACACGCACCCTTGATTCCAAACTTACGCAACTAAACGACCCACAGACTACCTGGGACACCACAGTAATTGATGAACAGGTAAAACATTTAACCGCATCAATCATAGACAGCTATCATGCGGCTTGCCCAGAGACCATCTCGCCCTCAACACCAGGCAAACAGCCATGGTGGGGCCCGGAGCTGGAACGCAAGCGCAGTAAGGTAAGAACGGCTCTGAACAGAGCCATGAACACTTGTGCTGACGAAGATTGGGACGAGTACAAATCGGCCAAATCCAGCTACAAAAGATGCATCAGATTCAGAAGAACCATGGGATGGCGCAAATTCTGTGGAAACATTGAATCCTGCCAGCAAGCGAACAGGGTAAGGAAAATATTGGCGCAGCAGGGCACATCTGCACCTGTCAATCTCCGTAAACCTGACAACACACTTACATCATCGCCGGAAGAAGCCAGACGCGTCCTTATCGAAACTCACTTCCCAGGATGCGTCTTCACACAGGTAATAAATTGGCAAGATGTTAACCCTATCACCATCAGAAAATGATTGGAACTATGCAAGCAAGATGGTCACTTTGGAGAAACTCCAAGGGGCCATCCGGAGCTTCCATCCTTTCAAGGCAGCCGGTCCGGACGGAGTGTTTCCTGCCCTATTGCAATGGGCAGAAACGTCTGTTGCCAGGAGACTGCTACCTATAATGAGAGCGTGCCTGGCCTTTAGGTACGTTCCCCAAGGATGGAGGGAAGTGAAAGTAATATTCATCCCAAAGCCAGGTAAGGGTGACTACACAAACGCGAAATCTCACCGTCCAATCAGTCTGACCTCCTTCTTGCTAAAGACCTTGGAAAGGCTATGCGACAGGGAGCTGAGGGATGGCGCTCTAAAAACTATACCGCTACACGGTAACCAACACGCATACAGCTCAGGTAAGTCAACGGAATCCGCACTCCATCTGGTAGTCAGCCGGATAGAAGATGCGATCCATCAGAAAGGGACATGCCTGGGCACCTTTATAGACATTGAAGGGGCTTTTGATAAAACACATTTCTCCAGCATAAGCGCCGCCCTCTCCAAACATGGAGTGGAACAGGTACTAATTGACTGGATCACAAACATGCTTAGTAAACGCGTGGTTCGCCTTGAAGGCGAGAAGCAGATAGCCATGATAGCCAGGGGCTGCCCCCAGGGAGGGGTTCTTTCCCCCCTTCTATGGAACCTGGTAATAAATGACCTCATTTCGAAACTCAATGCCAACCACTATTACACAATAGGATACGCTGATGACCTGGCCATCCTGGTCTCGGGCAAGGTGACCGGGACCATCTGCAACCTCACTCAGCAAGCCCTGCGCATCGTTGAACGCTGGTGCGGGGACTATGATCTATCAGTGAATCCCGCCAAAACAGAGTTAGTCATGTTCACCCAAAAACGGGCACTAGGCCCTTTCCGACTGCCCAAACTGCTCAATACGGAACTCCAGCTGTCCAATGAAGTTAAGTATCTCGGGGTGATCCTGGACAGCAAACTAAAATGGAGCAACCACCTAGACAACAAACTAAACAAGGCCTGCATCACCTTCTGGCAGTGCAGAAGAATGATAGGTAAGAAATGGGGATTATCCCCCAAAATCACACTATGGCTGTACAGTGCGGTGATTCGCCCCATGCTCGCCTACGGGGCTGTGGTGTGGTGGCCCAGAACCAAGCTGAGCACAGCATCAAACAAACTACAGCGCATACAAAGACTTGCCTGCATGGCAACCACAGGCTGCATGAGGACTACACCGACTGCAGCACTAGAAGCCATGCTGGGACTGCCACCGCTGCACCTCTTTATACAACAGGAAGCAGCGGTGGCAGCAATACGCCTGAAAACACTGAACCTCTGGAGCAAAGGTAACACACAACACACCTCGTTGCTAGAGGAACTCGCTAGCGAGTTCCCTCTTATAAGAGCTATAAACGACCGGATACCCAAACAATTCATTTTTGACAAAAAATACAAAATCCAACTGTACGAAGATCACCGATGCGAAGGTTTATGTCCCGCGGAGCTGCGGATCTTCACGGATGGATCCAAAACAGGTACAGGCACAGGTGCCGGGGTCTTCTCAGAAGACCTCAACGTACACATAGCCACACCATTGGGGGCTCATAACACGGTCTTCCAGGCTGAGTGTTTGGGTATCTCCCTAGCTGCGTCAGCAATCATGGCCAGGAAGGTTGAGGACCACTCAATCCGAATACTCTCGGACAGCATGGCAGTCCTGCAAGCACTAAGCAGCCACACAGTTAATTCTGGGCTGGTACACGAGTGTCACCAAACTCTGAACCAGGTGGGTAACCTCAATAATATAACCATTCAATGGATCAAAGGACACAGCGGTTCCCGAGGCAATGATGCAGCAGATGAGCTCGCCAGAAGGGGATCGAGCATGGATGCGGTGGGTCCCGAACCCATAGTACCACTCCCCTTCGGATACCTACGCACCCTGGTAAGGAAACGCACCAGAGACCAACACAACGAGTTATGGATAAACCATGGCGAGTGCAGGCAAGCCAGGGAGGCGCTTCCCGCCATTGACGGTCGACTCACTAAAAAAGCCCTCCGGCTGTCAAAGCTACAACTGCGGACAGTCACAGCGGCCATCACTGGCCATGGTTCATTTAACAAACACCTCTTTGTCATTGGAGTTACAGACAGCCCACTGTGCAGAGCATGCATGGAGGAGGACGAGACGGCAGCCCACGTGCTACTAAACTGCCCTGAGGTCGCCACATACAGGGCCAAGTACTTCGGAAACCCAGGTACTCTCCGAGAGATCACCAGTAACATCAAGGGTGTGCTGGCCTTCTTCGAGGAGTTAGGGTGGATCGAGTAACTATACTTACCACCCATCACGCAAAATACGCGCTTAGACGTGGAGTTGCGGATACCAGCCCGTTATACCTTATACCTTATACCTTAGGTACAGAGTATACACCCTATACAGAGTAATTTTTTACACCCTATTCAGGGTGGGTATACACCATTTATAAAGTGTAATTTTTAAAAATTACTTTGTTTTCAAAGTTAAAAATTACTCTAAGAATTTTGTAGGATTACTCGGTATCGGACATTGAAGAACTTTTCGAAATTCGCTTTACTTCTATTCATACAAATAAAAAAAAATGTTATTTGACTAGTATGGAAAGTAATAAAAAAATACGCGTATTTCGGAAGCTTGTTCTAGGAATGTTGTTCAATGTTCGAAACCGAGTAACCGCACAGAATTCTTAAGAATAGAATATACTTTATTGTACACCAAAATTGTAAATCAGCTCTTATAAAATATTATACGTTGAAGGGTACAATGGCGGTCTTATCGCTAATAGCGATATCTACCAGACAACCTTTAAGGTTAATTTTTAACAGCCTGTATTATATCTTTCTTGTTTTGTATCTTTCTTGGCTCAACTTGCGTGCGGAAGAAGTCTGATCTTTTGGAAGGTTTACGAGGTCCAACGCGTGAAGGACCTTTTAAGAACTTTAATCTAAAATGGTAAAGGGCACCAACTGGGGACTAAACAACGCGGAATTTATGCCATTGGTATTCTCTACTAGTCAAGTAATATCTGGTCTATGGAAAGGGATGTTTAGTAGACTGGTTAACTTCTGTTGCATTATTATGATTTTGAAATTCATGTTTTATGTTTATACAAGGTGCAACATAAATAACGCACAACCTCTTAAGAGGTCACTGTACTCCTCATCATTATGAACAACTTTTACTAGGGGAGTTAAAAAAAAATCGTGAAGAAAAAAATCTGCTGTTCGCTACATTTAGGCCCGGCGCAGACGACGGACATTTTGTCCAGCGGACTGCCGCGGACAGGAATTGACGTGGTTGGTAGTCTTTGCCGGTCGCGAAATTTAACACGGACTCAACACACACGACGGTAATTCTGTCTGTAGCTGTCGTTAGAACTGTAGTGTCTGCGATGGCAACAACTACCAACTACTTTCATTCTTGTCAGTGGTAGTCTGCCGGACAAAAAGTCCGTCGTCTGCGCCGGGCCTTATGTTCACATATTTCGTCAAAATTTGAATTTGACGACGCATTTGGTGCAGTGGCTAAGCAATTGGCTTCTGCGCTACGGGTCGTGGGTTCGATTCCCACACGGAAAAAAATTTGTATGGCCTACAGATGGTTGTTTCGGGTCTGGGTGTTTGTGTATGTGAGATTTGTGTCTGTAAACGCACCCACGATACAAGAGAAATCTAAGAGAGGGGCAATGGTTTAAAAAAAAAATGTAGTGGACAGCTGATTAATTTTTCGCGATTTCATATTTGGTCCCATAGTAAAAGTTGTTCATAATGATGAGTACAATGACCCCTTAAGAGGTTGTGCGTTATTTATGGTTACACCTTGTATAAGCATGTGTTATCCAGTGAACTTTTTTCCCTTTACTTTTATGATTATAATTTCTTACTGTAAAACCGAGAATAAAAAGGACCTACTAGTATACAGGCTGTCCCGAAAATCAATGTCAAACCGGTAACAAATGATAAGTTAAGAATGTTTAAAAAATAAAAGTTACATCCTTTTTTTTAATAGTAGATTTATGAGGTAAAATTTTATTCATGACTTATAATAACTGAAAGTCGAAAACCATTAAAACTTTATTTTTTTCTGAACTGTCATATAGTTATCATTTGTTCCCGGTTTGACATTGAGTTTAGGGACCCTTTATACTAGGGCTGCATAGATGCAAAGGATTCCAATGACTGACAGTTAATTAAGCGTTTTTGACACTTGATCGGGGGTTTTACCCTCAGGGATCAACCGTTATATGAGCTTTATATAATTTTTTATTCATAAGAAAAATGACGCGTCGTCTCTGGGCGTTATTTTGCAAATATAATTACATGTCATATACCTCTGGTTTCTGAATTGAGAATTCTAGGATAAGCAGTACTTAAGTAACATTTGAGTACGGAGTTGTCAAAAAAATGACGGATTTTAAAGCATTTTTTTGACAACTCCGTACTCAAACACTACATAAGTATTGCTTATCTCAAATTCTCAATTCAGAAACCGGAGGATAGACTAGTAAGTAGTTTGTCTCTGTCTGCTTTAAAAAAGGCCACAACTACATTTTCTACAAAAAAAAACGGCTTTTGCACTCAGATATCGAAGAGTAAAAATACTCTTTCCGAAAGGGGGGGATGAAAAATGAATTTATAGAGGGGATTGCGCCGGTAGAGGATGCCCTAGAAGGACATACATCGATGCTATTGGTGGTGTTCTTCAAAAAGGACGGAAGCGTGGTACTCTCAACCAGCATGCGTTACTGACAAGTTTTTTTTTTTTTTTTCTCTTTATTTTTTTTAAGAGGCTTTTGTCGTATTTCGACAATGTCAGCCCAATGACAAGATGTATGAACGTGGACGAAGCAAAGGGAGTAAGTAAGGATCGTAGCATGTGGTGTTCTACAGTTTCTGCCTACCCTTATGGGAAAGGCGAGTATTACTACTACACCCAAGGAATCAGTATACTACTATCTGGATGATCTAAGTACCTACGCGTCTAATCACCTCATATTGGAGGTTAAACACTTGTACTGAACAGGGCCCTCTTTCCCACTGGGCACGTGCCCAAGGCCCTGCGATCGATAGGGGCCCCCTAGTTCCTGCCAGATCACCAAACGATAACCGATATTTATTACCGATAATCATATTTAGTTCGAAAAAATCAAACGATAATGACTGACTACAATATCTACTTGCTTGTTAGCTTTTGCATGCGGGAAGTTAATCTACTCTCGCCCGAAAATCAGGCTTTCTTTGTCTGTTGTAAAAAAATAGTGCTCTGTCAAAGTCATAGGGTCCCCATTATCCTAATATACCCAGGGCCTCCAGTACGTTACAGGCCCGAGAAGGCGGCGCGCATGTGTTCCGTGCGCGCCTCTCAGGAGGACGTGGGGCAAGGCCCCACAGAAGGAGAGGTCCGCCAGGGGCTGGCAGACCGAGGCCTGCCGGGGTTGCGTTGCATGCAGCTGTGAATCCCGTGACCCCGGCCAAGGGTCAGGAGAAGGAACACCGTGGGTTTTTAGCCGGTAAGAGTCCGGCATAACCCTTCGCCTTCCCCAGGCGAAGGGTATCCATGAGGATTTTCCCAAGATAAAGGGCCTCCATTACGTTAAAGATGGCCCTGGTAATGAATGTTCAACACGTCCACAGGAGCGTGCAGCCTTTACTTTGATTAAACAAATAAACGCTACTTTATACTCAACTATACACATTTTCTTTCTTTGTTATGTCGAGAGGAGGTAAGTATTTTCAATACAAAACGGTAACAGTACTCATTGAACGAAAGCCAGCTATTAGATACGTACAATATGTTTGTATAAAAGCTACATGGTACGGCTACGTAGCTACTAATACTAGTAGCACGTGCTAACGCTCGCCTTTGGAAATATACGGGGTGAGTGCGTGACGGCAGCGATTAAAAGGATGTCCCAAAAAATAGTGTCAAGCGGAAGTCCAAAAGTAGAGCATCCTTACAGCGGTTACGCACTGCATCCGATCCGGATCCGTGAAAATAAGAATATAAAAAAACTCGGACCGAATTCGGATATTGCTTTTCGCACTGCATCCGATCCGAATTCGTGTAAATACGGATCTAGAGTCTAAAAATCTCGGATCGAATTCGGATATTGCTTACGCACTAATCCGATCTCTGATCCAAATCTAAGCAATTCAGGGGCCAACTAATTAATAATTTGTTTATTTAACTTACACAAAGTTTGTATCTGTAGACTAATGACACGCAATGACATTTAAACTGACACAGGACAATTCAGCAGGTGTGGCATATGTCCGATTTGAATTAGAGGTAATGCGAAAGCGTTCATACAAACAGTACTACGGCTACTTCGGTCCGTCAATATTTCTCTATTTGACTCACGGATGACGGAGAGAAATCGGATGACGGAAGTCTGATCTAGTACGTAAACTATCATACAAATAGTTCTATGACTACTTCGGAACGTATTTTCACGGATTCGGATCGGATGCAGTGATTAACCGCTCTTAGAGATACCCCAATCATCACACGTATGTTCCGCGATTTTTTGTAGTTTTTGAGTTATGATGTTTTTAAATGTTTGTAACCAAACTGACTTTTTTAGAGGAGCTCGTGGCTAAATAATTACAGCCGCATAGACCGATCTTCCGGGTTAAGCCACGCTTGCCGAGGTTGCTCTGTGGATGGGTGACCATTTACCATAGCGAGTTTCCTCCGTGCCTCGGAAAGCACGTAAAGCCGTTGGTCCCGGCTGTCATTTGTAGATCTTTGACAGTCGTTACTGTTGGTCAGAAGCCAGAAAGTCTGACAACCAGTCTTACCAAGAGTATCGTATTACCCAGTTACTGGGTTGTGGAGGTCTGATAGGCAGTCGCTCCATGTAAAATACTGATATTCAGCTACATCCGGTTCGACTGAAAGCCGACCCCAACATAGTTGGGAAAAGGCTAGGCAGATGAGATGTAACCAAACTGACTTTAATGACATTTTTGATCATAGTGACGTGAACAGCTGAGAAAAAGGATTGTTTTAAAAAAAAAAGATTCTGTCTTCTGCTAATTTAGAAACAAAAAATCACGCATGTGCCTCAACTATTCACGTATTCCACAACGTACCGCCCGTCGTCCCAGGACGACACTTAATTGTCTTATCTATTGCGTCTATAATTACGGTGATTGAGAGTTTAACTCTAAAACTACAAATAATCGCGGAACATAAATGGGGGTGATTCGGGTACCTTTAACGGTACTCTACCTTTGGACTTCCATTTGACACTATTTTTTGGGACATTCTGTAGTTGAAAATTTAATAATTTTAACCGCTAGCTGCCCGACCGACGAACCGGTTCGTCAGTGCCATTGTTTATCTATTTTGTCTATAATTACAGTACTTGAGACTTTAATAATCGATGAATCTAATGATAGGACAGGTGCGGACCATATTAGGTTGGCGATCGCATTATTGTTGTTAAAGTACTCAGAGAACACTGCTGCCCATCCTCTAGTGAATCCCTTAGTCGTCTTTTACGACCCACGGGAAGATCTGGGGTAGTGCTATTCTTTACATCCGGCACCACACGGGCTGAACTTGCAAATCATGTAATCCGTGCGACTGCTAATTAGGCACACCTTTTTATATTATTATATAGTTTTACTCCATATTTGTGAAACCTTATTAAGGAACAATTCCACATTTTGAATTTTTAAAATTTTTAACTTAATCATAATCAAATATTAATATATTTTTTAATAATTAATTAAATGTATTGTATTTTCGTTAATTTTTTAATGTACTTACATATAATGCTAATCCAAGGGACCCTTTTTTAATACCTTCTCATAATTTTGTTAACACGCGAATAATGTAGTGGGCTGCAATATTGTTATTACTAATGCACCTATTTTATTATTTGTAAAATATTATATTGTAGCTGTTTATTGTCCCATAATAAATAAAATAAAAATCAAGCTCTGCATTAATGAAATGACATCCAATAATACATAAAGATACCTTGAATTTAAATAAACTCGGAACGTAATTCACTCGCTCACTTATATTGCAAACACACGGAACAAGAGCGGACGCGAGGATCATAGCAGACGCTAAGAAATTTGATTAAGACAAATTAGACTCAGTTGAACGAAGTTTTGTTTGATAAAGTTAAATTTCTTCGAGCTGAACAAAGTTTCAAGTGTTTGAACATTGTTGGATTAATACAAATTTTATAATAAAATGTGTGCGGATTTAATATTGTACCTGATTTAATTAGTTGCGAATTTGTTTGATATTCATGTTATATAGACGACCTTTGGGACGGAAACTTCTGGAATGGCGACCAGGAAATGGAAAGCTTCGTTTTTAAAAGCTTACTGGTTGATAATAATATAATCATGATTAACATACGACGGACTAAGTTTTCCTGTGTTCGTGTAACCGACTACGCGTAAATTGGAACGCTTAGTCCATACAAGGCTTAAGACTCGGAGCTAGAGAGTAATGACAACTGTTATCAATTAGACTAGTAGTCTACACAGGTTAGGTCTACTTATCCGGCGCTGGAGAGGACCGAGGCCTGCCGGGGTTGCGGTACGTGTTGTTGCGAATCCCGCGACCCCCGCCAAGGGTTAGGGGAAGGAACACCGTGGGTTTTTAGCGGTAAGAGTCCTGTAACCTTCGCCTTCCCCGGCCGTATTCTATCCAGGAGGATTTTCCCGGGAAAAAAAATCTACTTATCCTACTCACAAAACTAACAATTTTAAAATAGATCGTGTATCCTCTACATTAGCACACGTTTTAATTCAGTCCAGTAGCGCTGGATTTGATTAGAATGTTCGTCAATTGTCAATCCGTTTTTAAGCGCATAGGATACCGGATACTGCTGTGCGCCCATCCCATGTAATTCCGGCTTCTGGTATGACACTCCAGCCAAGCAAAAGTGACCTACGGAGGAGTGCTATCCGGAAATTACAGGGCTCAATGGCGTCTAAGAAGGTCCTTCTTTTCCTTGGCCGGGGTCGCGGGATCGCAGCTGCATGCACCGCAACCCAGGCAGGCCTCGGTCCGCCAGCCCATGGCGGACCTCTCGTTCTGTGGGGCCTTGCACCCCGTCCTTCTGAGAGGCGCGCACGGAACACATACGCGCCACCTTCTCGGGCCTGTTACTGGTCGCGCGACGGGTTCCCTAATCCGTCGCCCGCAGGCCACACACTAGGGTGGCCGGAGAACGTCACGCGCCCTCCGGTGGCACCCGGTGCGTCTGGCGCGGGAAGGGAGAGTAGCCATCGCCTCTCTCTCTCTCTCTCCGCACCCTCCTTTGTCTAAGAAGGGTTCTAAGTTTCTACGTTAACATGATGAACGCCGACGAAAAAAAAAATTGGTTTTCCATTCGAGCCGTTACGACCACAGTTGGCCGACAACCAACTCTTCCGTTCGGGCCGCGTCGCCCACAGGTGACCGTAAATCAGAGGAGTTTTTAATACATCGATGAAATTTGTCAAAATCAATGTTTTTCAACTGGACCCACGAGATTAGCGGCATTGAAAGTGTTAAGTATGCTCTTGTAGTTAAGACCTTTTTAGCCAATGAAAGAAAAGAAAGAACGAAAGAAAAAATATTTATTTTGAACTCACACAGGCAGTTACAGAAACAAAAACAATTACAAAAAGAAAAAAAAGGATAAGAATTTCAACTATCTGCACGAGGCCACAAAAGGCTCCTATCTCAGCATAATGCTGCGACATTTATCAAAACACAAAATGTCGCAGCGCTGGTTTTCAGATAGGACCATAGTGATAGTGATGCTACGGGCAATAACGACACAAATAAATAAATTACGTACAATATTCAAATTAAAATAATACTAAATAAAAGCAATAAATAGTTTGGTTTGGTTTGGCAATTCCCATTGAGTTACCCAATACCCAGTGAGTTAACACCAAGCCAACGAAGGCTAACTTATCGGGGTAGGATACCGCTTTAATGCTCTCAGCAGACATTAAAGTAATTTCGTAAAGTCATATTATTACTAAAATATCATAAACTTATGACGCAAGCAAAGTCTTAGCACGTGCTCACACGCGACACATAACTGCTAATCACACACAACAAAATAGTTAGTAAGCCGCACTAAGCCACTCACTAAACTTATCGCGGCGTACACGCACATAAACTTTAGCCGTGTGTTTCTAGTCTTTATTACGATGATCGGGCTAAGTATTAACACATAGTAAAAAGAACAGAAGATCCACTTCTAACAACGCGCCATTGTCGTTAACGGAAAACTAAAAATGGAACTGTCTAAAATGTACAGTCAACCAAAGAGTATACAGACTACTAATTTCATTCGTATTTTAATGCTGGGGCTACATTAGCGGGCTACGACGAATATTCGTGTTAACGCGATGAGTGTGACCGGGCAGATCGTTGCAATGCGTAGTATTCGGGCGAAGACGATGTACTATCGGGGCGCTGTCGGTAAACTGGCGCACATCAAAGGTATTTGTCGCGACAATATTTGCTTGGGTGGCTACAACTATGTCTCTTTTTCATAATTATTTTGTAACTGATACTCGTACAATTGTGAGGAGCTCGTGGGTAAATAATTACAGCCGCACAGACCGATCTCCCTTGTTAAGCCACGCTTGCCGAGGTTGGTCTGTGGATGGGTGACCATTTACCATAGCGAGTTTCCTCCGTGCCTCAGAAAGCACGTAAAGCCGTTGGTCCCGGCTGTCATTTATAGATCTTTGACAGTCGTTACTGTTGGTCAGAAGCCAGAAAGTCTGACAACCAGTCTTACCAAGAGTATTGTATTACCCAGTTACTGGGTTGTGGAGGTCTGATAGGCAGTCGCTCCATGTAAAATACTGATATTCAGCTGCATCCGGTTCGACTGGAAGCCGACCCCAACATAGTTGGGAAAAGGCTAGGCAGATGATGATACTCGTACAATTGTAATAAATAATAATTTACCGACATATAATGCGACGCCACTACTTCCTTCATTTTGAATTACAGCCAACGTCTCGGCCACACAACAGAGAATAACACCATCCGGCACGAATAATCTTCGCCCGTCTAATGTAGACAAGAACATCGCGTATGGTACACGATGTTTTAACGCGCCAACTAAATCACGAATCTTCGCCCGTTAATGTAGCCCCAATATAACAGAGTTATGCGTGTGTTGGTGCAAGGCTTTGCCATCGCTTGTCTGTCCGTGTCTTACGTATGAAATGTTATTACGCACACAATAACAATAACAATTGCTTGTGTAGTGCATTGATATCCGATGTTTGCTTGCATACCTAACTCTTTTTTTGACTGTACCTACTATCAAACAATATCGAGCTTTTACCTGTTTACTTAATGAATAAGATTATAAATGGCGGTTTTTCTATTTGCCGTTCGGACACAGAGAACGTGCGTGAGCGAAAGGCTATTGTTGCCTTTCGCTCACGCACGTTCTCATAGTGCCGCCATTTTGATTCCTATTCTTATGTAATGGGTTCATGCGTGCACACGGTTCTGTTCGTGACCATGCGCTTGTGTTTACTACCTTCCGAGGATATGGGCATGAATATAGAAGGGACCTTCGAGGATGGTTTTTGGGTCCTCAAATTCTCTTGACTATTGCATCGTGTGCTAAGCGTGATTTTGAGTCTTCCTTTATACATACTAAGGAGAAATGTTATAACCTCGGTTTGATCACGATCATTTGCACTTTGACAGAGAGTTACCAGGCATTGCCACTTAAAATTTTCGTACATTTCAGACACAGTGGGGCGTGACTAGACTTCAAGCCAGCGTCCTCACCAATAACTGCTCATAACTCGAAAAGTATTGAGTTACTAATTATTTTGTTTTGCTCATTATTTGTCACTATTTAGGCTCAGTTTTTTGGATATAACAAAAATCCTGGTAACTTTGTTGCGACGCCAATTATTTCTGGGGATTTATATAGGCTTATTGAGCGAGTGGACCTTCTGTACTAATCTGTGTGGTGGTATAATCCATTTAAATTGTAGCTACCGTTTGCAACGAGCTACCTCCTTATCTAAGCTGATGTTTATTTTGAACTACATGAACTAAGTGGCAAGAAGATAAGGGATTATGTGAAGGTCGTCAAGACTTGTTTAGTAGCAAATGGAGATATCTGTCTGAATGCTTGCTCTTAGCATGGTTTTCTTTTCTGGCATTTTATGTAGGACTTTTTTTATTAGGGACAACACCGATGCAAAAGTCTGTTTGAAATCTTTTGGCTGCGTTCACAATTGCGCGATTTTTTTTGGCGCGTAAGCGCGCACGCGTCGCTTTCGTGTCACTCCCTCCTCAGAAACTTTGAAATTTAATAGTTAGTCCCTTGTCTTAACGTACATTTTTTATCGATGTAAAGTATACGCGCACGCTCAGCGCCCGGATAGCTATTGCGTAGTACACGCGTCGCAATCGCGTCGCCTCCACCTTCCCGGCTAGGATGGCAAATGCATTTTGAGATCTGTTGATGTGTCATAAGACTCAAATTATGTATAACAAATTTCAAAGCGACTTAGACGCGGATGCTTACGTGCGTGCCGTGCGCTTATCGGGCGCGTGTCGTCTGAACGTGCACTTTCTCTTCATAATATATTTACGAGAGTGAAAATTCTAAAGAAAATTATACATGGTGTAAACGAATTCGTGTAACTCCTTAAAACCACAGGATCTACTACTATTGTAGATTGGTCGAAAATGGGATTTACATAGACTAAAAAAAAAACATCCGGTTGCTGTAATTAATTATATCTAAACCAGGTAATAAGGAATTAGGGAAAATAAGAAAAAAAAAATGCATTTTTTTAGTTGAATGAACATTTCGGTGCCACGCAATATATTAATGAAAGCACGGCGACACGGCTGGTGGGTACGACTAACGCGAAATCGCTCTTTGCAGTCAGTTAACTCTAAGTCTAAAATGACTCAGAAATAGAAAACCAAGTTATTATTTCTGTTTTTTTTAAAACACCCGTTTAGGGTTAATCTGTGTCACCAGTAGATCACGTGGTTTGAAGGAATTACACGAATTCGTTTACACCTTGTATATCAACGCTTGAAAGGCAACAATTACCAAGGGACATGTTGGCAATTTTACACTAGAGCCTTTAAACTGCACTTAAAATTCGTTGGAATCAAGTCGTTATGACAAACAGGCGATTTTACTATTATTCAAAAAAAAAAAAAAAAAATATAATGCTCTCTAGTGTAAAGTTGCCAACATGTCGATTGGTAATTTTTGCCTTCCAAGTGTCGATATGTTGTTACTTCATTGTTTATATATTGAAAACGACGAATCGATGTCCAACATTAACATTTTGTAAATAAAAGTGGATCGTCAGAAAATAAAAAACAATTTTTAAAGGCGTCCTTCGATTTGTATGTAGGAAGACAGACAGATTATACTGTCTACGGATTTCTTTCTAATTACTATTTATAAAAAATCCATTTCTAAACGCTATTGCTACCATAAAAGTATGAGACGACTAATTATATTTTT
This sequence comes from Amphipyra tragopoginis, assembly GCA_905220435.1. Taxonomy (NCBI): domain Eukaryota; kingdom Metazoa; phylum Arthropoda; class Insecta; order Lepidoptera; family Noctuidae; genus Amphipyra; species Amphipyra tragopoginis. Next base: position 7,411,543 of record HG992017.1, read on the forward strand.
ATTTATTAGGTATATTCTTATTTTCATTTTTAAAATAGTCTGTGGTCCACCTTATACTCGTATACAGTGGTGGCCATATAATTAGAAACACAAAGCGTGACTTTTATTTTTAGTACAAATTAACTTGATAATTAATGTTTTACGTATCATATTGGGCTTATACCTATTTATCTATAATGTATCCACATCATGAAGTAATATTAAGTCAGTTTTGGAAATATCATACAACCGTTTATGTAAAAACTAAAATAAAATGAAGCAGCACAACGTACTAAGGTGGACAACTAATTAGAAACAGAAAAAAAAACATTCGCACAAATATGAACAAAGGTAACGAAACAATAAATAATGAAGTTAAATGGTACAAACGTTTTATAATAAACAATTAATGTTTGGTTGGGAAGCCTCTGCTGTCGATTACCTACAGCTCTACAACGACGTGGCATTGATTCTATCAATGTTTCATACATTTCCAGGGATTTTTTCTCCAAGCTTCTACAAATTCGTTTTAAAGTTATTGTAGTATGATACTAGTAGTAGTACGATATTAGTGATATGTTTATTGGACAATGTTTTCTTTACAATGTACCACAAACTTATATTTGATTCAAATCTGTAGTGTCATTCTGTAAGAAACCCACCTCAATATCGACGGTTAGCTCGATATCCATAATGTCACAGTATGGATAATAGAAGCAAATAACACACAGATAATCGACAGTATAATCAATAACGCGTAGTTTTGTTATCCACGCTGTGTCACGACAAGTGTCTAATTGACAGTCACGATCGAGGTGAGAATGGTGAGATTCTTACAGAATTGCACTGCTGGACTATTTGCAGACCACTCTAACACCGGCACTACAATAATGCAAACCAAAGAAACAACGTTAAAGCATTTCTAACAGACTATTTAGTGTGTCTGTCCCATTATGCAGCACTGGGTGCATACTCATGTGCATGTAAACGGTGCATCGAGCAGTCCTGGCCAAATATCTCAATTAATGTATAATAAGATAGATATAAGTTTTTTTTACTAACAAAATATAGGAAATAATATAAGTTTTTAAACTGACATGGTCACTAACACAATCTTTAGAGGTTAAAACGGGATATTTACCATGTTTATTATTTGATGTGAGTTTCCGATATTTCGGCACCGTTACAAGCGCCATGATCACGGATGAACATGATAACGGTGCCGAAATATCGGAAACTCACATCAAATAATAAACATGGTAAATATCCCGTTTTAACCTCTAAAGAATGGGAAATAATGCCTGAAATAAACATATTTTATTTTATTTCTAAACTTATATACGTATGATAAGTACACGTAGTTACGTTCACTCATAAAACCTATCGAAACCACAAATTGAAGGTACCTTTATACATTCACCCGCAAGCCACAGGAAATTACTTTCTATTCTATCCTCACCGGATGATATAATATTTTCATACTTCTTTCAACCTCAAAATTCTCTACAAAATATTCACCTAACTTATGTCGACAATAAATTCCAATCCAATCGCCCGAGCCCAATATGGCCGAGCCCTGGACATCTTTTAAGGTTCCCTCACAAAATACTTTTAGCTCACATTTTTATATCTAAGGAACGAGGGCATAAAAATATATCGGCGTTAACTTTTGTACGCGGTTTTGGTCGTAAGTTTAGATGAGTTTGTAAAATGTGTTCGTTTTTTTTTTTTGATTATAGATTTGAATAAGAGCCAATTTGATTTGATGGTACTATGTTTTTTGTTGCTGGCTTAAGTATAAACAATAGAATAGCGACAAAAGACTTTAAGGACGTACTTACAAATTGTTAGTTTTGTTTTTTTTTTTTAAATTACCTTGCCCCACTCTAAGATTTCTCTTGTATCGTGGGTGCGTTTTCAGACACAAATCTCACATACACAAACGCCCAGACCCGAAACAATCATCTGTAGGCCATACAAATTTTTGTTCCGTGTGAGAATCGAACCCACGACATGTAGCGCAGAAGTCAATCGCTTAACCACTGCACCAAACGTGTCATCAAATTGCTTTAAATATGTTGTTTTTCGGTATATTTTTCGATCAAATCGTGAAACTTAGCTAGATGTTATGATAAGCTACGAATAGACTATTCTTTTGTCTAAAAAGTTGGAGAAAACATTTTTAAATTGGACAATTTATAATTGAATCATATTAATTTCTCTCAGCCTCCTTCCACGAAAATACTGAAAATGGGGTGACCCATTTTCGTTTCAGCACATATTTCTGAAGAATTCAAGGGTTTTAATAAACAGATACAATACCATTAGTTAGCAGATATACATACCTTAAAATGGTGGAGAGAAAAAAATAAGAAATTGTTTGGAATATGCACAGGAAAAGAAAAAAAAGATTTTTAATGTTTTCATATATTTTGCTACACAGATGAACCTTAATAGTGCGAAAATAAGGTTAGTTTTCTATCTGTAATTTTACAGTCGGCCATCATCGTGAGTGGACTCGACTCGCTTGATAGCAGAAATAAGCGGTCAAATATTTCCGTCCCCGGTCACACAGATTTCATTTGACCTAATTTTGAGATAAAGGTACGCTGTGTGTGTGTGCGTCTGCATATCGTAGGTAATTTTACTTGTTACCTACGTTTTCTGGAAATGCGTTCTTGAGGCAGTTGTCCCACCGCCCGGCGAGGAAGCGACTAACTATCAGCTATTTTCTCACTCAAGAAACGTACAATAGATATACATTCCGTCTAAACAAAAGGATGCATATATTAATAGTTCATCGCTGACTGTTCACACTGCCGGCGAGGATTCACTCCACTAGCTTATCGCTGAGCGACAAGAGCTATGAAAGATAATACTCGCTCAGCGATACTTGCTCAGCGATGCTCGCTTGGCGGTCAGAACTCATGTCGAGAGACCAACCAGCGGTCATTTGCGAGTAGTGCGAGTAATCGCACGTCGCACTCGCACACTCGCTTATAGCCCAGCGACAAAACTATCGGAACTACATACTCGCTTCTCGCTGCTCGGCCCGAATTCGGATATTGCTTTTGCACTAATCCGATCTCTGATCCAAATTCAAGTATGGCACTTGTCCCACCGCGAACGATGAGCGAGCAGCGAGTAGAGCTAGAAGCTAGAAACGAGTTGGCGAGCAGCGAGAAGCGAATGTGTAGTTCCGATAGTTTTGTCGCTGGGCTATAAGCGAGTGTGCGAGTGCGACGGGCGATTACTCGCACCACTCGCAAATGACCGCTGGTTGGTCTCTCGGCGTGAGTTCTGACCGCCAAGCGAGCATCGCTGAGCAAGTATCGCTGAGCGAGTATTATCTTTGATAGCTCTTGTCGCTCAGCGATAAACTAGTGGAACGATTCCTCGCCGGCAGTGTGAACAGTCAGCAATCTGCTATTAATATATGCATCTCTTTTATTTACACAGAATGTATATCTATTGTACGTTTCTTGAGCGAGAAAATAGCCGATAGTTAGTCGCTTCCTCGCCGGCGGTGGGACAACTGCCAAATTTAGGGGCCATCTTTGGCATATGTCCGATTTCAATTCGAGGTAATGCGAAAGCGCTCATACAAACAGTACTACGAGTATGGCTACTTCGGTCCGTCAATATTTCTTCCGTATTGGAGACTCACGGATGACGGAGAGAAATCGGATAACTGAAGTCGGATCTAGTGCGTAATAGTTTACATACACCACAAACCAAAATAGTTACCATACAAATAGTTTTATGACTACTTCGGAACGTATTTTCACGGATTCGGATCGGATGCAGTGCGTAACCGCTCTAAAAATAAAAAGTAAACCTTGAAAACAGATTTGCAGAAAAAACGACCCATCGATTTTCCTTTGATATTTTAGAACGAGTCCTCGCAGAAAATGTCTTCGGTAAATTAACCGATAAAGTCATTAAGGTGCCTCACGGTACGTCGTACCGGGACTGGCAAAAGTGTATCCCTTTTTATTATGCTATTACCGTTTACGTGGCCTGCGCTGTATCGAGTTCTATAACTTGTGTGTACCTTGCTTAGGGGCGGTTTGCAATGTTTTTACATGTAAAAATGGGGTTTTTTTCATGGGGTGCATGAAAAGAGCCTCCACGAGTGATGATACTTAAGTACGTCTAGCGCACCCTGGGCAGTCAGCCCCGCTACCAACCTTGCTGACTGGCTAATCTTTTCACTACAGCATGAGCTATTTTCGTATAGCTCGTGCTGACACGACGGAAGAAGATGAAAAAAAAATTCCCGTGTCAGTCAGAACATAGGGTTCAGATGATGACGGGCACAAGCTTTTTGCTTTTGTATGGAGTACTTAAAAATGTTATAATTTATTTTTAAAGTCACAGAAATGTGAAATTACAAGGAATTGAGACATTTTTTTAGCAATCCTCTTCATGTTGTGTAATATAAGGTTAGTCGGAACGGATACTAATTTGAAAAAGTGTTAAAGTATACCCATGATAATGAATAACTTTTGTTCTACAACTTTTACCAAAAGTCGATAATTTCAGAGAAACAGCTGTTTAAAGATTTAAAAAAACAACATTCAGACGAATTGAGAACCTCCTTCTTTTTGAAGTCGGTTATTAAATAAGCAAATGTCTCTCTATCCTCAGCTATGATTAAATTTTGGGTCGTATTTGGGGTCACGGATTAGAAGCTCCATTTCCTGAATTCGTACCTAAAGCACGGATTCAGGTGTGCTCCGCATCGCTGCTACTGCGGTGAAGCTGTGGACAGCCTCAAAAACCTCACGGCTTGTTTTGCAGCAGGAATGCAGGCCGTGTAGCACGGCAATCCAATTTAAATGATATTATCCGTCGTGCTCTTATCACTGCCGGCGTTCCAGCCGTATTAGAACCAAATGGCTTGGCACGTGACGATGGCAAGAGACCAGATGGCATGTCATTGATGCCATGGAAGATGGGTAGGCCTCTGGTATGGGACGCAGCGTGCGTCGATACCCTTGCGTCATCGCATCTTCCTAGCCCGGGGTAGGCTGTGCTGGCGCTGCTGCTGCAGCTGCGGAGGCCCTCAAGCGGCGAAAATATAATAACTTAGTAATTACATTTTCGAGCCGTTTGGGGTCGAAACACTCGGGCCGTGGGGTCCGAGTGCCCAACTCCTATTCAGAGATATTGCAAAACGGCTAGTCGACACTTCCCGTGACCCGAAGGCTGGCCTCTACTTTGGTCAAAGGATTAGCAATGCCATACAACGTGGTAATGCTGCCAGCCTTCTGGGCACGTTACCAGTCGACAGCGATGCGGAAGAATATTGTAATGCCCTATTTTAGTTTATAGTTTTATTAGGATATATTTTTCTTTATTTGTTTAAATTTTTATTTGTAACTAGCTTCTGCCCGCGACTTCGTACGCGGATCCTGTTGCTTATGCCAGCGACAACGGGGTCGTCAAAATCAAAGATCTGAAACGTCTGATGTTGAATGCTAAGATCCCGGGGACGGGAAAACAACGGGATTCGAGACGTTCCAGATCTTTAATTTTTGTAAGTCAACAGGAAATGCCCATCAGACTTAACAACTTTTGCAAAGACGTCATTCCTATACAGGGTGTTAACGAATTCGTGTAATTCCTTCAAACCGTGTGATCTACTGGTGACACCGATTGACTCTGCATAGGTTTATTCAGAATCAACAAAAAAAAGTTTTCAATAAATGATCCATGGTATTCTGTATTTGAGTAATTTTAGTGTCCCAAGTTAACTGACTGCGTGGAGCAATATCGCGCTCGTCGTGCCCGTCAGCTGTGTCGCCGTGCCTTCATTCATTTATGCATGGCACCGAAATTATCTATCACATAAAAAATATTTGAGAAAAAAAAATATTTTTAATATATCTAAATCCCGTGCGGCGTTAATCTATACCATTAATAGATCACGTGGTTTGAAGGAATTACACGAATTCGTTAACACCCTGTATATGTTATAGTGTCGCTGGGCTTTTGAGTTCCACAACAGGTGTTCCAGATCTGCAAATTTATTTTCACAGCAGAAAATGCTCTTCACGTGGAATAATTTTTGCTATGGCACCATTTTATATCACTTATACTTTAGCTGGTCCACATCCGATTCTTCAGATGATATCGAAATTCTGTTCAGAGAATGTCGAAGTCGACCAGAATTCAAACGTTCGTTGCGCTCTTCTTCTGTCTCTTCATGCCGTACTCCAGCAATTCTTTTTCTCTCACTTTCTAACTGGTTATTATGAATATTTTGTTGTGTGTGTGTTCGGGACAATGCATGATAATCTCGATCAGCAGTTAGTCGCGCATCCCGTTCATCACTCGTTTCAAAAGACCTGTTAGTAGATGGACCAATACGATGAGAACTCAAGCGTGATTCTGTATCGGTAAACGTTTCCGATTCGCGAGACAATGCATGTCGCTCATGATCAGCGGACAGTCGCGCGTCACATTCCGCACTTGTTTCTAGAGACCTGCTAGAAGTCAATGCGTAGATACGCTGAGAACTCAAGCGCAGTTCTCTATCCGTGAACATCTCCGACTCGCGAGACAATGCGTGACGTTCACGATCAGCGATCAGTCGCGCATCACGTTCCCCACTTGTCTCTAGAGACCTAGAAATCAATGCGTAGATACGCTTGGAACTCAAGCGCAATTCTCTATCCGTGAACGTCTTCGACTCGCGAGACAATGCGTGATGTTCACGATCAGCGGTAAGTCGCGCATCACGTTCCCCACTTATATCTAGAGACCTAGAAGTCGATGTGTATATACGCTGAGAACTCAAGCGTAATTCTCTTTCCGTGAACGTCTCCGACTCGCGAGACAATGCATGACGTTCACAATCAGCGGTCAGTCGCGTATCACGTTCCCCACTTATATCTAGAGACCTAGAAGTCAGTGCGTAGATACGCTTGGAACTCAAGCGTAATTCTCTATCCGTGAATGTCTCCGATTCGCGAGACAATGCATGACTTCCACGATCAGCGATCAGTCGCGCATCAAGTTCCCCACTTATCTCTAGAGACCTCGAAGTCGATGTGTATATACGCTGAGAACTCAAGCGTAATTCTCTTTCCGTGAACGTCTCCGACTCGCGAGACAATGCATGCCGTTCACGATCAGCGGTCAGTCGCGCATCATATTCTTCACTGGTCTCTAGAGACCTGGATGTAGTTGCGTAAATACGCTGAGAACGTAGGCGTGCTTCGCGATCTGAAGAGGTTTCCACGGAGCGAGTTTTATTGTGAAGATACCTGATCAATTAAAATCTAAGTGACTGCTCCCCTGCGTTACTGGGTAGGCTACCGTGTCACGAAGATAAATGGAAAAGGAAATTAAACACTCAAATAACATAATCCCGAAGGCATAGGTATTTATTCGATAAAATAAAAAAATAAATGGGAGTTTTGGCCAGTAGAGTCAACTTTTCAATGATACCTATACCATCGTCATCAAAAATCAGTCCTTAACTGTTACCGCCGTCACCGCGTGGAGGTACTCCCAGCTTATGTTATTTTATAATTATACAGTGAAGTGATAGCTTTTATTTCCACATCAGATGTTTCTGATCAATGCCCATCAGACCTAACAACTTTTGCTAAGACGTCATTTATAAAAAAATAAATGGGAGTTTTGGCCAGTAGAGTCAACTTTTCAATGATACCTATACCATCGTCATCAAAAATCAGTCCTTAACTGTTACCGCCGTCACCGCGTGGAGGTACTCCCAGCTTATGTTATTTTATAATTATACAGTGAAGTGATAGCTTTTATGTCCACATCAGATGTTTCTGATCAATGCCCATCAGACCTAACAACTTTTGCTAAGACGTCATTTCTATATGTTTTATGATGTAGCTGGGCTCTTGGAGTTCCACAACAGGTGTTCCAGATCTTTGATTTTTATACGTCAACAGAGAGTGCTCATCAAGCTGAACAACTCTTGCTAAAACGTCAATCCTATATAAGGTCCATCTATTCATACACGAAATATTTTAAGGGATACATCTAGAGGTAAAGAAGCCATATAAATTAAAAAAAATAAAATATCTAAGTACCTAATTTTTTTGTCAAATTAAATAATTTAATTTTACTTGATACACATAAAAAAATCTGGCTCTTTACTATTTTCAACATCCATTACGCTAGTTTCTACGTAGTATTTATTGTCATTGAAGCGGGCGGCGGCATGGCGGCGCGGTAGTACGGCACGCGGCTTTTATGAATGATCTCTCACACACCGAAAAGCGAGAAGTAATAATAAAGGAGTAGCGCGGCGCGCGCGCGGCAGCCCGCAGCAGGCAAGAGCATCGCACGCGCCGCGCCCTCCCCGCGCCTCTCCAGTCCCGCACGGTCCGCGTGTTGTATCGCACGCACGTTTAGCAATCTAGCGTCGGGCTTCGTTTAAGGACAATGTCCATGTACTTCCAGCATGATGGCGCACCAGCGCACTATGATAGGCGCATTCGGGACTACCTAACGAGTACGGCGATCGTTGGATAGGTCGAGGTGGACCGATCGCCTGGCCAGCTCGCTCGCCTGATCTTACGCCGTTGGACTTTCATGTGTGGGGTAGGACCAATAACTAAAGACCTGGTGACCTGGGACGGCCATACCATAAATAGTGCGGAACAATTAAAAACGCGTATTGTGAACGCTTTTGCAGTGATGGCTGGTGATAGAGACACATTATTAAAAGTGCAAGGACACATTATAAAACGTGCAGCCCTCTGCGTCCAACAGCAGGACGGATATGTACAACAATTGGTGTAAATAGTGTAAATAATTACTACATAGGTATGTACATTTTCAATTATTGTAAATAAGTTGATTCTAAATTTTTAAACACGCCAAGTTATTGTTACAGTAATTCGTAAAAAAAATCCTTGCAGTGGGATAAATTTCGCGTAAAATAAACATGTTTCCAACTAACTACATACGTCGACGTACAACCATAAGAATAATAAAGTAGAATAATAAGTATTATCGTTATTCTTATGGTAAGTACCTACTAAGTAGATAGGTACAACGTTTTCTATCATTCGCCAGTCCAAAGCCTGATGATGAAGTGTGATGGGGAATTAGAATCAATAGGTACCTACCTACTTAGGTACCTAATTAGTATTTTAAAAAAGTTGCCGCACTCTGATAGATGTTTCATGTGTCGTGGATGCGTTTACAAATACAAATTCCGTATGCACGAATACCCAGACGCGAATCAACTATCTGTAGATTTGTTTCATGCGAGAACAAACCCGCAACACATAGCGCAGCAAGCCAACCGCTTCGCCACTCCGCCAACCGTGCCATCGCTACACCCGCTACCTATACCATTGCGACCGCGTTCTACGCGGCATAGTAATAATCAACTGTAGTGTAGATTTGTACCTCTAGACCACATAGTACTACCTAGACTGTAGATAGTCCGTCGGATTGCGTCTAGTAGGTACTAGGTAAGGTATTAATAAATTAAGCTAAACGTAGCCACTACCAATCGCATTGAGTTAAACAGACATCATTCAAATACGGATTTACTAACAATGTTCTGTACCTACAAAAAGACTAGTAGGTAAATAAAACTTACAATCTAGACGTAATGTACCTAATTATTTAATCGTTAAATAGGTTTGACGAATCATACTGTAGGTATGTTATTCCACGTATCATAGGAATACAAGTACTATCGGCTTCGTTAATACAGTGTCAGTTCAACAAAATAATCGTATGCGGCGACTTGCTCGGTTTTATACGCTTACACATGCACACACATCTCTCGCGCAAGCTAATGTCGTCCGTAAGGTGAAACTGCACTTATGGCCGACCGTACATACAATAGCAAGTAGCATAGGAAGGCACTTACCTACCTACCTCGCGAGTACCGATTGTGATGTGATACCTTCGATACCCAGATTGGACAACAACATTCGGTTTTCTGTAAGTTAAGAAATTTCAGAAACAGCGTGTACCTACAACAGTACTGTAGGTATGTCTACGTTTGCCTATCTCTGGTACGATTTTTGATAAAGCCGCAGACCACTTAGATCACTTAGACTTCTTACAGTTTACATCTGTACGAGAATGTAAGTACACAATCAACAAACAGCTGACGGATGCGACTCGACGTTCGAATAGTCGACATGAGTTTTAAAATTTAAGTAACTGTCGAAAATCTGACATAATACCTTACGTAAGTACGTAATTTGACCTCCTAGACTCCTAGGCGAAAAATCACATTAATGTCATTCGAATAAGTCAAATCTGCGTAATTCATAATAAATCAAACAGTAGTACAAACGCATTTTGGTAGTTTGACTGATAAACGATTGTAACTAACACAGGTGTAAGTTTTGTGAAACCTCACAGAGGTCATTAACTTATACGAATTCGAGTTGTACCCGTCCGTCAGCTGTTTAATAGTTTACAGATTCTTTTTCGTAAAATTTTAAGGAGGGAATTAAATACCGGTGCAGTGTAAGGTGGTTAGTAGGTGGTGGTGGTGGTGGTGGTGGTGGTGGTGGTGGTGGTGATGTTGTTGGTTACATAGATGTTTTGTAATTTAAATTCACGCTATTAAAATTAGACTCGATCGAGTTACGCATTTTATCTACGCTGGTTTATTTCTAACATCATCATCACGCCTGTATTCACCGGAGACATAGACAGAGGTGTATTTTCGTACGCCCACAGATGTTTTATGTGTCGTAGTTAGATCCCATGTAATAGGAGGTGAGGGCAGAGGTTTTCGTCAGGCACCACACAGACTGTTGAGTGCGGTAACTGTTAGCGTCAGGATGCGAATGACTATCGTGCTTGCGCGGTCGCGCGGAGACATGACGTACAAACACGACCTCACCACGCGGCACGCGCTGCCCGACAACTGACTGGGACACAGAGAAGAGCGATCCTTCTCTGATAGAGATAGAGAATAGACGGGTACGGCGCTCGCGCCGCCCGCGCCGTCGTCCGGGGCGGGTCATTCATAGAATAGGGAGTAAAGGTTTTATGTAAAATGTCTCGAGCAATATTACAATTATAATAATTAGGTAAAATAAAAAACTTTAAAAAAAAAATTTTTTTCGCATGAATTTGGCTTCTTTTCCACCTATAGATTTATCCCTTAAAATATTTCGTGTATGAATAGATGGACCTTATATATGTTAAAATGTAGCTGGGCGCTTGAAATTCCCCAATAGGTGTTCCAGATCTTCAATTTTTATATGTCAACAGAGAGTGCTCATCAGATAGAACAACTTTTGCTAAAACGTCATTCCTATATATGTTACAGTGTAGCTGGGCGCTTGGAATTCCACAACAGGTGTTCCAGATCTTCGATTTTTATAAATCAACAGAGAGTGCTTATCAGATTGAACAACTTTTGCTAAAACGTCATTCCTATATATGTTATAGTGTAGCTGGGCGCTTGGAATTCCCCAACAGGTGTTCCAGATCTTCAATTTTTATACGTCAACAGAGAGTGCTCATCAGATTGAATAACTTTTGCTAAAACGTCATTCCTATATATGTTATAGTGTAGCTGGGCGCTTGGAATTCCACAACAGGTGTTCCAGATCTTCAATTTTTATACGTCAACAGAGAGTGCTTATCAGATTGAACAACTTTTGCTAACACGTCTTTCCTAGATATGTTATAGTGTAGCTGGGCTCTTGGAGTTCCACATCAGGTGTTCCAGATCTTAAAATTAATTCTCTCAACAGAAAATGCTCATCACGCGGAACAATTTTTGCTATGATACCATTTTTGTATCTCTTATAGTTTAGCTGGTCTGTTGCGGTTCTGCATCAGGTGTTCAAGTTTCCAAGATAAATTATAGCCTATATGTTGCCCAGACTTAATACCTATACAACAAAATAAAAAACATTCAAATCCGTCCAGTAGTTCCGAAGATTAGCGTGTACAAACAAACAGACAAACAGACACAATTTTTTTTTGGATTCGTGCTCTATTACTGTTTCTGAACCCCCCTCAATCATTTTTTTTTAAATATATTCAATGTACAGACAAAGTTTTTTTACTGTTTTATTATATGTATAGATTTATGTAAATATTGTTTGTGTAAATATTGTAAGAGTTATAAATATAATAAACTATTTTATTTATGCACGGATAAAATTATTTGAAAAACTAAAATAAAAGAATATTTTGTGTGGAAATAAAAGTGATCGCTTTTTGAAGTTTTAACACTTTTACACACCGCGAATTGATACCTCCTTTCTGACTAACCTAGTATAGGCGGCGGTAACGACTTTCCACCAGGTTGACCGCCGGCAATTACCTACTGCCAAAAGATTACACAAAAAAAATGGTGAAAATGACCGATCAGCAAATTTCAATTCGCCTTTACGAAAATTTAGTACCTATTTGATACCTAAACATATATTTTTTCTAGATTTTTAGGGCAAAGAATAAAGATTTTACTAGAGAATTTTTATATGACTTTCTGTATTACATAGTAAACAAAAAAACCTCAAATAAAATCTTTATTCTTTGCCCTAAAAATCTAAAAAAAATATACGTTTAGGTATCAAATAGGTACTAAATTTTCGTAGAGGCGAATTGAAATTTTGGAGGCCCTACGTGGAGATTCTACATGTAGGTAGTCATCCTGACATCAGAATGACTGCCCAATTTTTAAATTCATTTTCTCAGTTAAATTAGGTACCAATTATTTAAACAAAAATATCAAATAGTATCAAATCGGTATTAGATTTTAGTAATATTTTAAAGCTAAATATTTTAAAGTAAAGGTATTTAGGCCAGTCATTCTGATGTTCACAAAAAAATGCTCTTATTTTAGTTACAGTTAGTTTTAGATTCTAGCTTAGTGTTTGTACCTTGACCGATACAAAACAGGTAATCCCCGCACAAGGCTGTAAGTGCAAACGTTTGTACTCAATTATTTCTCGCTTAGCTTCAACAGAGCCTGAAAAAGCCCACTGTTTCAGATATAGTGCCTTTTAAGCCTCCGTTCGTTCCCGCTGACGACGTTTTGGCGGTATTAAATATAATGTCCCTTAATAAGGAGTATTTTTGGACGCTTCCACAAAAATTATGTCGACAAAAATAGCGAAATTTTGGTCTATTATAAAGATAAGGAGGGTAAAAGAAAACCTAAGTTGTAGCAAAGTTTTATGTTCCATTTTGTCGCTTGATTGTGTAACCAGGTTTAATCAACCTTTGTAGATATCTTTTGCATTTATAGGTTTAACAACTTCGTGAGCCCAGTCGAGGCTGGTTCAGAGCTTGCAAAAGAACCACTTGTTAATGAGAGCCTATGTCCAGCGTTGGACAGCGCACGAGAAGACTGTTTCTGATATCTCAAAGATTTTTTTTCCTATCGCGATGATTACTTGTGGTGACTTTCTTACATAACAGTATACCAATACATACAGGGTGTAAAAAGACCCATCACATAGCCGAAATCTACTCACTCTGTACATCAAACTAAATTATATTGACCAAAAATAATTGCTGGGAAACGACTTTTATTTTTTGGCATAAAAAAACGCTTTTTTTGTAGCGCGCAATGTGTGGTTGTGGCAATGCCGCGCGTTTGCATGCGTGCAGCGGCCACACAGCCGAGCCAAGGCGTCGTGTGCGTTTGATATTAATTGCGTTTTTGTAACTTCAATGCGTAACTTGTTAGCAAAAATTGATATTTTTCATAATGTTTGTTTGGAAGAAAGTTTAGTATTATGACTTGGAATTCGTTTTTGGAAAAAACTAAAAAAAAAATGTACACTTTGACCTTCAATATCTCCAAAACCAATGATATTCCAGGTATGGTCTAGTAGAAAAAAATATCCCAATGATGGGTAGAATATGTGGTTTTCGTTATCGTTAAGGGTCTTTTTACACTCGATATAACACAATAAAAAAAACGAAACGGGTACAAGGTACCGTTGCGCGTTGGTCAGGACCTAAGCCGTGTCCAGGAGTAGTTACTGCTTTCTGTATTAGGCCCTTGATCCAGCTGCCCAACGAGAGCCTCTTCAGATGTTTGTCAAGGCTCTTAGCTATTAGACCATTGGCCACAACGACTATCGGCACAATAAGTATAATTTATGTCGACAACGATTGCCAGTTCGAGTGCCAAGTCGATTATTATAATTATTGCTAAAGGCCTACATATGTGTTGTGTTACAGGCTAAATACTTAGTAGAAGACACTAAATGTCTGAGTGCCTCGTTGGTCTAGTGGACGCAAGCGTGACTGCTGATCATGAGGTTCTGGGTTCAATCCCCAGGTCGGTCAAAGTTTTATTGGATATTACCCTGTAGAACCAGCCTTTTTTTAAGGATGGGAAATCATCATATGACTCCTTCCGCTCTGGGTGGAGCGGAAGGGAGTATACTCTTATTGACTAAAACCCATCCGTGTTCCTCCTAATGCCCTTTGCGTTCCAGGGCCGCGGTATCTCTTTCGAACAAATTCCGCAACCCTGGCAGGCACTGGCCCTGGCGGGCCCCATCTACTAAGCTGACATCTCTTTGAGGCGCGCGTGGAACACAACGCTTGACGATCCGACCCTGGTTCTGATCGGACGGCGAGCCACCCAACGCTCGACGTCCGCAAATCCGCGCCTACGGTAGCCGGGAAGCGTATTAAGAAACCATTGTGGTATCCAGAACCGGAGCGATCTGTACCACTCAATGGTTTATAATGTAATTTCTCCCGAAACCATTGCGTGGTACAGAGCTCGGCAATTCTGTATTGCAGAATGGTTTTGAGCTGAAATCGCCGACAATCTAGGCAAAAACCATTGTGGAGTACAGATCGATGCAAATCAGCCTGGAGTGTAGATTTGTGCCCGGTTAATGGCAATAGGCTCGCCCCCTATTACATGGGACTTAAACACGGTGAAATGTAGGTACTATTCACCTCTGCCGAACTTTACGGAGAATACAGGCGTTATGTTACGTGTTATGTTAAGACACTAAAATGTAATTTTAACGTGGACGAAGCAGCGTGCTAACATTACATAACGTATTAAATGGTACTGTACAGAAAATATGACTATAATCGTTTTAAAGCTATATTTAGTGGACGGAACAAGTGTCTGACACTTGTGTCGCTAGTTCACGCTGCTCATACAAGTAGTAACTACTTAATCTATATATATAAAAGGAGAAGCTGATTGACTGACTGATCTATCAACGCACAGCCTAAACCGCTGGGGTTAGAAAGTTGAAATTTTGACAGTAGGTTCCTTTTGTAACGTAGGCATCCACTAAGAAGGGATTTTTCGAAATTCAACCCCTAAGGGAGTTACTTAGGGGATGAAAGTTTCGATGAAGTACCTAGGACTTGTCCTCGACGGCCGGTGGAACTTTGGGCCTCACTTTCGGCAACTGACGCCAAAGTTGATGGGCACAGCGGCTGCATTGTCGCGGCTGCTGCCCAATCTGGGGGGCCCCAACACCTCCTGCCGGAGGCTCTACGCGGGGATCGTACGGTCCATGGCCCTATATGGGGCGCCAATATGGGCGGACACCTTGACGGCGCGCAACGTCGCAATCCTGCGCAGACCGCAGCGCGCGATGGCCGTCAGGGTGATAAGGGGGTACCGTACGATCTCCTTCGAGGCGGCGAGCCTCCTAGCCGGATCGATGCCCTGGGATCTGGAGGCGAGGGCCCTCGCGCTGAGATATCGTCAGCGCGAGGAGGCGCCTGAGCGGAGTGAGCTCCGCCAGATCCTAGTGGCCGAGTGGAGAGAACGACTTGCAGCGCAGGGCACGCCGCAATAGCGGCGGTAAGACCCGTTATGGAGGAGTGGCTGGAGAGGCGGCATGGCGCCCTCAGCTTCCGGCTGACGCAGGTGCTTTCGGGACATGGATGTTTCGGGAACCTGTGTCGCATAGGCCGGGAGCAGACGCCCGGATGTCACCACTGCGTCGACTGCCCGGAAGACACGGCGCTGCACACGTTGCAGGAGTGCTGTGCGTGGGCGACGCAGCGCCGTGAACTAGTCGCGGCGATCGGTGGTGACCTCTCGCTTCCGGCCGTGGTTCTGTCCATGGTCGGGAGCGAGAGTGCGTGGGAAGCCGTCACCTCCTTTTGCGAGGTGGTGATGGCGACCAAGGAGGGAGCGGAGAGAGAGAGAGAGGCGACGGCCACTCTCCCTTCTCGCGCCAGACGCACCGGGCGCCGCCGGAGGGCGCGCGACGATCTCCGGCCACCCTAGTGTGTGGCCTGCGGGCGACGGGTTAGGGGACCCGTCGCCCGACCATTAACAGGCCCGAGAAGGCGGCGCGCATGTGTTCCGTGCGCGCCTCTCAGGAGGACGTGGGGCAAGGCCCCACAGAAGGAGAGGTCCGCCAGGGGCTGGCGGACCGAGGCCTGCCGGGGTTGCGGTGCATGCAGCTGCGAATCCCGTGACCCCGGCCAACGGTCAGGAGTAGGAACACCGTGGGTTTTTAGCCGGTAAGAGTCCGGCATAACCCTTCGCCTTCCCCAGGCGAAGGGTATCCATGAGGATTTTCCCACGATAAAAAAAAAAAAAAAAAGGGGATGAAAGTTTGTATGGAAAATCGTCACTTAATGGGTTCAAAATTTCACGCAAGCGAAGCTGCGGGCGAAAGCTAGTGAAATATAAGAGATAAAGGGTGTCTCAGTAGTGCACTTTTTCATTTTAAAATAAAAACACGAATTTTTTGAGAGAGTTGTGATATTTTTATTGGATTGTAAAGAAGACATATTCCGATATAGTATGGAATAAAATATCCGGCAAATGCCCCCCACGACTCTGATGACAGGCCATTAATCTTTTCATGAAATCTTCCATGACTTTTTCATGATGAGATGTGTATCTCACCGATGATGCGTTGGATCTCGGATTTGAGTTCAGGAATTGTTTCTGGTTTATTCGCATAAACCCGAGATTTCACAAAATCCCAAAGAAAAAAATCGCACGGCGTTAAATCGCATGATCTTAGTTGCCAATTGACATCAGAAATTCTAAAATTATAATTTCATGAAAAGAGTAGGTAATGGCCTGTCATCAGAGCCATGGGGGCCATTTGCCGGATATTTTATTCCACACTTAATCGGAACATGTCTTCTTTACAATCCAATAAAAATATCACAACTCTCTCAAAAATTACGTGTTTTTATTTTAAAACTAGCTGTACCCAGCATGCGTTGCAATGCCACTGAGAGAAAACTCAAACTCAAACTATTTATTTGCACACTAAGGTTAAATAATACAGGTCTTATTATATAAAGTAGGTACAGCATAAGTACAAAATAAGTGTGACACTAATTTGCATTTTTAAAATGTAAATACGCGATAATCCGAGTATTGTGGATGTATGTTGTCGATTCGAAACCCATAATTAATACGTGCTTTAATTTGAGGGGACCCGAGTTTAGCATACTCGTACTGACACGTGACGGGACGAACATCAAACGTTTGACAGCTAGGAACAGTTTGTCCATACGAAAATAAAATTGTTGTTTTTACTATTTTCCTCGCAACTTTTCCACATTTTCTCACCACTTAAACCTTCCGTGGACTTTCACAAATATTTCAAAACCAAAATTAGCCAAATCGATCCAGCCGTTCTCGAGTTTTAGCGAGACTAACGAACAGCAATTCATTTTTATTATATAGATGAAAAAGTGTACTCTTACTGAGACACCCTTTACTTGCAATAAATGTCTAGACACTCAGACTTTAAAGGTTGACAGTGTATTGTATTGGAAGGGCTCATGGCTAATTAACAACCACCCGGATCATTTGCGAGGTTAAGCTGCGTTTGTCGCGGTCGGTTCCAATATATGATCATATCGCTAGGAATATGATCATACATATAACGGATGTAACCATGTTACTGCGACATATGTATCGCTACATCGGCAATGTCGTCTTGTTCTCGGTAATGGCGGCGGTGGACAGACACGAAACGATAACTGCAGCTACAAACATAGCGATCAACTGTGTTTCGAGCAGGGCTGGATTAACCCTATAAGGGCCCCTAGGCAATGCAATTCTCGGGGCCCCTTTCCTTACCATTTTCTTACTTTTTAAAATACATTTTTTCTATTACAAAAGTCGAGTCGATCAGATCGACTCCTTTGGTATCCTGTTACTTCAATTACGCGCCGGCTGCGTTTCGAATTAACGCTTAGCTTACCTATATCGTCAAATACTCGTACAGCTATTTTTAGTTCTACTATGCATACATAGTACTTCATAAAGTATGTGCGGTGTAACTTTAAATGATAGATTGAGGAATGATGTGATAAGACAAAGTTGCGGTTTAAAAGATGATGTAGTGACAAAAATTGAAAGGGGTATGCTTCGGTGGTTTGGGCATGTTGAAAGATTGAGTGAACGGCGATTAACAAAAGGAATTTATAAGGCGAATGTCAGTGGAAACGCCAGTAGAGGACGCCCTAGAAGGACATACATTGATGTTATTGGTGATGTTCTTCAAAAAGGACAGGTGCGTAGTACTTTCAACCGGCGTGCGTGTATGACAAGATGTATGACCGTGGACGAAGCGAAAGGAGTATGTAAGGATCGTAGCATGTGGCGTTCTACAGTTTCTGCCTATCCCCATGGGAAAAAGGCGTGAGTTTATGTATGTGTATGTATGAAGTATTTCATCAACTGACAACATGCGTCGAAAAAAGGAATAATATTGAGGAAGGAAGGTACACAAATTTTCAAAAAAAAAAACGTTCCTTGAATCGTTTTTTTTCTTGGTGCGTGCACGGGGCCCTAGTCGATGCGGGGCCCCTAGGCAGTTGCCTAATCCGCCTTATGGATGATCCGGCCCTGGTTTCGAGCAACTTAATTGTCCACGTGCGGACAGGCTCAACCGACTTCTTATATCAAGTATTCGTATACCCTCAAGCATGCTCAAGTCTTTATTTTTAACTCCATTGATTATTCTCTGACGTCACTTCGCAGGGTTTCTGCTTACTACGTATTAATCTCATGCTAATCCTTGATAAACGATTATAGCCCTTATTCTTTACCGGATCAGGCATAGCCTGTATTTTGGTATCATAATTTAGTTTCAATTGTCGTCTTAGCTACATACAATGAACACAATGATGGAGGCTAACCTAGTTTTATTCAAATAATATTTATATGGCTTCATTGGCAGTAAGCGTTTTAATTCATTACTTTATAGAGAAACTAGCTTTTGCCCGCAGCTTCGCTTGCGTGAAATTTTGAACCCGCTACGTGACGATTTTCCATACAAACTTTCATCCCCTATTTAACTCCCTTAGGGGTTAAATTTCGAAAAATCCCTTCTTAGTACTTAGTACTTAGGATGCCTACGTTACAAAAGAAACCTACTGTCAAAATTTCAAGTTTCTAACCCCAGCGGTTTAGGCTGTGCGTTGATAGATCAGTCAGTCAGCTTCTCCTTTTATATGTATAGATAAGCTGACTGGTTCATTAGGGACTATACTCTGTTCAACGAAAGATGAGTCCAGCCCACTGATTCAGAACGATTCGATAAGTAAGTTGTCGAACGATTCGGTTGGCTATCTCTTTTTCTCTCGTTACGAGAATTGTAGATGAAACGAGATAAAAAACCGAATCTATCGACAGTTGCTTATCGAAAGGTTCTGAATCGGCACCCTGATATCGATGGGTCCTATGTATAAGTGTAGGTACGTCGACCCCTAAATGTGCCTACGCTGCTATTGTCGCCGCCAGCAAACCGGCTGTGTCGCAACCCAAGCGGCATGAAGTTAAAGGGGGTAAGCAGAGGCGCTGTGAATCTACCCACAAGGATCTGCCACAGCGTAACATTGAAAAAGATACGTGCGACAAAGATGGCTTTATCAAGGTGCAGAAGAAGAAGAGGAAGCCAGCTTGTCGCAATCAGTGCGGTACTGCACCAAGCGGGCCGAATTTCCTGCTGCGTCCTGCTGTACCAGTGACGCCATTGTACGTGTCCCGGTTGCATTACTCTACAAAGGTCGCGGAGATTGTAGAGTATATCAGCATCAAGACCAAGCTTACTCTGAGGGTCGAGCGGTTGGAGTCTCGCCACAGCGTGAATTTTAATTCGTTTCTGGTGAGGGTATCGACTGAACATCTGTAGACCTTCACGAAGGAAGAATGTTGGCCGAGAGGTGTAGTGTTCCGGCGATTCCGAGGCCGGATACCCGACACCGCGCGACACACGACGCCGACTTCACGTGTGAAATAGTTTTTAAGATAATTATATTGTTTACTAGCTTTCGCCCGCAGCTTCGCTTGCGTGAAATTTTGAACCCGTTAAGTGACGATTTTCCATACAAAATTTCATCCCCAATTAAACTCCCTTAGGGGTTGAATTTCGAAAAATCCCTGCTTAGTGGATTCCTACGTTACAAAAGGAACCTACTGTCAAAATTTCAAGTTTCTAACCCCAGCGGTTTAGGCTGTGCGTTGAAAGATCAGTCAGGCAGTCAGTCAGCTTCTCCTTTTATATGTATAGATGTATAGTATTTTATATTATTGTATTGTAATATGTATTTTCTATGGGCCTTGATGTCTGAATTAAATAAATAAAATAAAAAATAAGGGCTAAAGTGACATTTTTGTAATTTCTAATGTGAACTAAATAATTATAACTACAGTTTTATGGTTCAAATCGGAAATTACTGAAATGTCAGTTTGGCCCAACATAGGACCCATCGATATATCGGTAATTTCGTAAATTGTAGCCTGAGACTGCTTTGGGAAAAACGTAAACAACACCAGAAACCGCTAAAATTGCTATATTATTCCATGTTTTTTTGGGTTGGGTTCAGAACGTCTGGATTGTAAAACGTCTATGTAGGCAAAATGACTGGGTTGAAAAAAGTCTATATAGATAAAATGTCTTGGTTGCAAAATGACTGATCTTAAATTGTGATAGGTCTAGGTAGGCAAAACGTCTTGCTTGTAAAATGACTGTGAGAAGCCTGCATTACTTATCGCCTAAGAGATACTAGGAAAATAGGTACTACCTATCATTAATTGATATTCATCTCATATAAAACAAGAAGTTTTCTACGAGTATGTATCAAAAGAGTATAATACCTTCCAAAGGGGTCTTGAAATGGGATACCTTTAATGGGTTCTATGTTCTAGTGGCTTTCATACCAGTTTTAGACAAGAATGTCGCGGGTTCGATTCCCAAAATTAATTTTCGGCCTCAACCAAGATTGACGCAATAATTAATAAATAAATAGTAGTCGCTTTAAAATTTCCAAAAGGACTAGATCTATGTATAAAGTAAACTCAAACTTGCTTATATTCTACACTGATACAAATAATTATCAGTGGTTTTTACACCAACCTTTTACAACCAAGACTTTTTACAATCAAGACTATTTACAACGAAGACGTTTTCCCTGCCTAGACTAATTGCAACAAAGTCCATTTGCATTCAAGACTATTTACAACCATGACATTTTTATAAATAAGACCATTTGCAACCAAGACGTTTTATCTATGTAGACTTTTTTTCAATTCAGACATTTTGCCCACATAGACGTTTTACAATCTAGACATTCTGAACCCAACCCGTTTTTTTTTATGTTAGATTTTTTTTGTATGGTAACGTTTTAAGGGTGTAGTATATTTTCAAACCCCCTGCATAAAATCCGTCATGCAAATTGACAACAAAAAATCCTCCTCCTTTACATTTACAAGTAAATCACAATAAACTTTTTACTGACATTTTATTGCAGCCACTGGAACCCCGCCCTAGATATCATTCCGTGCTTATTTACGACTTATTTAACTTTGTGATGCTGCCGGAGAGATCTCTCCACTCTTCAATAAGTCAGGGACTTATTGGAAAGAAAGATACATAGCTATGGATAGTAGATATAACTTACATTAAATATTAAAAAAAGGTTTAAAAATGGCTGAAGATGAACATCAAACATAACTAAGTGCTCATTCACACGAAGACGATAATTTTTTTTTGACGAATCCTCTTTTTTCACGATGCGTTTTTTTTGACGGCGGCTATTCTTTTTAAATGCCCGTGTTCACACGCATCACGAATCGTGAAAAATGTCGGACACGTCTTAAATCACGTATCGTCTTTTAAAAAACACGTTCGTCAAAAAACACGAATCTTGATTTTTTTTGTGACGGATCCATCGTGTTCGATAGTTCATCCAAGACTAAGAATCACGAAACGAATGTGAACATCAATTCGGATATTTTGCCGAATCGTGATAAAACACGATTACGTATGCAATGTGAACGTCTATCCGTCATGACGTATCGTATTTTATGACGAATCATCAATGACGGAACCCGTGTGTATGAGCCCTAAGATCATAAAATTCACAAGGTTAAGCTACGGTTGCCGCGGTCAGTCCAGGGGCCCAATTCTCCTAAAATAAATTGTTGCCAAACGCATTCGAACCACAACCGTCAGTCAGTTTTTGTTTTCGAAAACTTCCAAAATGATTGATTTTGTTTTTTGTGTCAAACAATTTGATAGCTTTTGAAATTGAGTACGTTACGCCGTAGGTCCCGGGTGTCATACGAATACCTATGACAGTCGTTACGTAGTCAGAAGCCTGAAAGTCCGACAACTGATCTTATTTTAGGATATCGGCCTTGCCCAGTAACTTGGTTACGGAGATCTGATAGCAGTCGCTCCGTGTAAAATACTGGTATTCAGCCGCATTTGGTTAGACTGGGAGCTGATCCCAACGTAGATGGGAAAAGGATAGGCAGAACGAACGATACCTTCAATCGTGAAAGCCTATCTATCTGTGTTATCAGATCTGTAAATCCTTGTAAAATAACCTGAAAACCAAAGCTAAGTAACACGAAGTCTAGAGTGCTCAAAATAGAAAGGCTCCCAAGTATTTTTAGACCTTTAAAAAGTAATCTGAATTCTAGGTACATTAAGATTATTCTAGTACCCACAAAATAACTTTATTGACGCCGTTCTTCTTAACGTTTCTGTGGCAAATAATTTTGAATTCAATGGCTGGAAACTTTTGTAACTGTTGGAAACTGATAAAATGGGTTAAAATAGCTCTTTTTCATCGTCAACGAAAAAATACAGCAGCAAATTACTTCGCCTCGCTTCACCACTTCCTAGTGCTTTTGCTGTGAAGAAGAAATGGTGCAACAAACTCCCCAGCCCACATCTGTCTGTAATGGTACCTATACCTAGTCTTGCCATAAATACTGTGACGAAGAAAAAAAATTTTTTTTTTATTGCTAATAATATTTATTACTTTTACAGTGTGTTAGTTTAATACAGAAATATAAAACAATTTAAAACATACAAAGCTTATTCGAAGTGGTCTCCATTGGCTGCAATACAGTCCTTTAAACGTTGAGGCCAGTTATCAATAGAAGCACGCACTCTTTCCATGGGAAAATTCTTCACTGCCAATCGTATGGATTGTTTTAGGGACTCCAAATTATCATGGCGTTAAGAGCAAGCCATACTCTTTAAAACTGACCATAAATCATAATCCAGCAGATTAAGATCGGGACTAGACGACGGCCAGTCTTCAGCTCTGATGAAGTCCGAAACGTTCACTTCCAACCAAGACTGCGTGGACCGAGCTATATGACCCGGCGCCGAGTCTTGTTGGAAGGACCATAGATACTTGATTATTGAACATGGAGTTGTTAAGGGGCTTAACTACCTTCTCAAGAATGGTATCTTAATACACTTGTGCCGTTGTTTTGATACCTTTTTCACAAAAATATGGCTCAGTCACTCCTTCATAGCTAACACCCCACCAAACCATCACTGAAGTCGGATAATGCCCACGTTGCACTCTGTTGACTAATTGGTAAGCTTCCTTAGAGCTTTGAGCATAAATACGGTCATTTTGTTTGTTAAAATGTTGGTCAATTGTAAAGATTTTCTCATCCGTAAACAATTTTTTTCTGTGACCTCCCTTTGCGTACCGCTTCAGTAGTTGTTTCGATTTTACCACCCTATTCTTTTTTAAATTATTAGTTAAAAAATGGCCAGTGCGTCTCTTATAGGCTGCAGTCCTAAGTCATCTTTTAAAATACGCGACATGGTTCTGGGTGCTATCTTCATCTCCCGAGATAAAATCTTTTGCTTTCGGACAGGATTTTTTCGAATTCTTTCCCTTACTGCTTTGACCACCTTTTTCATACGAACACTACGTGGACGGCCAGATCTTTCTCTGTCACAAACAGAGGAGGTCTCATTGTACCTATTAATAGCCCGGTACACAAACATTTGACTAATACCAAGCATATGGAGAGTTTTAAAAATTGCATTTGACTCCATACCAACTTTGTGTAATGCAATCACAGCGATTCGGTTCTCTTTATCACCCCACTCCATTTTAAAATCTCAAAATATTGTACAATGTATTGGCGCTAAAATTAGAAAACTATTGAGTTTTCTAATTTTAGCGCCAGTACATTGTACACGATTGTATACGATTGTTCATTGGAACAATCGTATAAAAATTACAGATTCCAAATTGAAATGTAATATCTTTCTTATTTTTAACTGTAACAGTATTTATGGCCAGACTAAGTACACCAAGCTCTTTGTATGTTTAACGTAAAGTTTTGTATATAAACGTCAGGACTCATATTACGTTGAAAAGGGTACTATATCAATCATCTACCAAATAGTATTGTAATTTTATTTGTTTGTATACCACCTATTTTTCTTTTTCTATCACATAAAAATACACATAAAACCTCCCCATTCATAAAACAAATACTTTGTAAGTGGGTGTTAAGGTTAGAAGGGTTAATTCCAAATTTAAACGAACCATAGATAAATAATTCCATGAAGGGCCACTTAATTTCACTCGAGAGGTGCCAAATTAAATAAATTTCGCATATTTAAATACTCATCATGTACAATTTCGTTTGGATAAAATTATTTGAGTGCCATAATATTAAAATAATGGGCTTACTGAATTATGAAAAGGGTATTTTTTATCTTTTTTGAGAAATTGAGAATTTGACGTAGTTGTGAACGGGTTAAATCAAGAGTTCGAAAGAAATTGTGATGGAGGGAATATACAGGGTGTCCCTGGAAGTATGGATCAAATCGAAAAGGGGCGTGGGCAAGGTCATTTCAAAACTTATAGTAGTAAAAACTTGAGTAAAATTTTTGCCAGACCAAAAAAGCCTTTGCAGTAAATGTTTTTTTCTTATTGAACACATGTTTTCTAGCTGCGTAAAAGTATTACCACAAGAAAGGCCTACTGTTCGTCAAAGTTTTTATGATTTTTTACATGCGAAGTGATTGAAAAAAAGCAGTAATTGGTCATAAATTTTGAACCGTAAAAAATTGCATCGACATTCTCAGGCTTAAAAAGTTTGGAAATGACGTTGCCCACGCCCCTATTCGATTTGATCCATAGTTCCAGCGACACCATGTATATGATTACGTACGGGTTTACTTTCGTGTATTTTTCGTGATTGCCCGACTAGTTTTGGACCCAAACGGAGCCCTTAATCATGAGCTGAACACGCGACGAGGTCGCGAACTAATTATAAATATGGAGGCGGGAATATAATTCATCTTGCGAGTGAAAGAGTTCACTGAGTTGGTGATTCACTGAGTTGGTGGCTAATCTTCGATATTTCAAAAGGCACCAGAAGTAGAAGAGGGATAGACTAGCGGTTGAACGCTTCGAGGAGGTGATGGTGACCAAAGAGGGAGCGGAGAGGGAGAGAGAGGCAGCTGCCACTCTCCCTTCCCGCGCCAGACGCACCGGGCGCCGGAGGGCGCGCAACGATCTCCGGCCACCGTAGTGTGTGGCCTGTGGGCGGCGGGTTAGGGGACCCGGCGTCGCCCGACCAGTAACAGGCCCGAGAACAAGGCGCGCTGTGTTCCGTGCGCGCCTCTCAGGAGGACATGGGGCAAGGCCCCACAGAAGAAGAGGTCTGCCAGGGGCTGGCGGACCGAGACCTGCCGAGGTCGCGGTGCATGCAGCTGCGAATCTCGCGACCCCGGCCAAGGGTCAGGAGAAGGAACACCGTGGGTTTTTAGCCGGTAAGAGTCCGGCATACCCCTTCGCCTTCCCCGGACGATGGGCATCCATGAGGACAACCCACGAAAAAAAAAAGCGGTTGAATGCTCGCCTTCGATGCGGGAGAGTCTGAGTTCGATTTTAGCTGGCACCTCAGACTTTTCTAATTCATGTGCGGGTCAGAATTTGATTTTAACTTGCTTTAACGATGGAAAAACTAATATTGTGAGGAAGCCTGTATACCTGATGCTTGTTTCCCACGGTGCGTGATATCGCGCACCGCGACGCACGAGCTCGCACCGACGCGCCATAGGAAGAGACTCGTCCGTGGTAACGCGGACGCGTGCGGAGCGGTGCGGCGTATCCACATCACGCACCCTCATAATGTGGCTTCCCACGGTGCCTGATTTTACGAAAGATACCACGCACAGCCGGTGCGCACTACCACGCACCGTGGGAAGCCAGCTTGAGAGGGATCCAAAATGTTTAGATAAGTTACCGTTAGAATGAACTCGAATGTTTTATTCAAGAAAGGAACTTCTTCTATTCACTTAAACGAATGCTTGATCGTTAGTCTGCAGATTACCTAGGAAGTCTGTAGATTAACTAGTTAATATAAGAACCGAAACAATTATTGGGACTTTAACCGACTCAGCCAGATGAGTCGGTCGTCATTTCGTCCAAGGATTTGATGTCCCAATTGGACGAAATGACGAATTCAATCGGAATGTGATTTTGTGTTTTGCAATTCGTCCGAACTTCTTTATAGTCAGTTTAATTCATTAAAGTAAGGTTAGCTAGAAAAGAGTTAAGTAGATTTTTTAAATTATTTACAAAGTGTTTTTGTATTTGATGAGCAATTTAACGTGCTACGTAAATATGTAAAACAAAGTAGTGTAATATCTACATAGTCTATTTATTGAAAACTTAAAATTAATTGTATTTTAAAAAGTGATTGGACGAAACGCAGAACAAAAAATAACATTATTACTACATTCGCCATTTCGTCCGTTTGGGATTTTAGATCGTTTGGCGAAATGATGAACGAGTCAGCTAGATAATCTGCAGATTAACAAGTTAATCTGCACTCTAACTAATTTCCGCACATTAGCGGTAACAGCTACATTAAAAACAAACCAACGTTAACACCATACCAACATAACACAAGAACCATTACATAAAAGCAAGCAGGTGTAACAACATCACAAAAAAGGTTAAAGTTCAAAAAAAGAATTCAAAACTTTTTTACAGAACACGGCACTTTGTGGCAAAGGCATTATTCAGAAATCTTTTGAAAAAATAAAACATAACCGAGTCTCAAGTATGGCCTAAGGAAGGCCATTCATTAACAATACTATTGTTCTGGCGTGCTTGCGTAGTGAATGGGATGCTTGACAAATTAAATCTGTCCTTCTTTTGCCTTTGTCTGGATTAAATGGAGTTTTGTTATTTGCAATTTGAGATAAGATTGCGTCGTTTTACTGATTGAAAGTGGGACATTATAAACATATTAGCGATGCGGATTGAACTTAGACCTTCTTGGCTGCTGATTGTATATTTGGCCATCAATTATATTATCGGTATCCTACAAGTTTAGTTTTACTATACACTAAACCTGAAACTAGTTTGTTCGGAATCATCAGGAGAATCGATTGACATAGTTTTACAGCACATTACATTTTTCCTTTTTTTTCATAAATTTCAGTTCTCTTTCAATAGGTTTCTACGCACAATAGTGGACGGGAATAGAAACCTCGAGGCTTGAGACGGCCCGCTCGGTCAGTTTCCGTGTATTAGACAACCCCTGCATAGCACATCTCAGGCATTTCACACTTTACTAGATTGCGTCGTTTTACTGATTGAAAGTGGGACATTATAAACATATTAGCGATGCGGATTGAACTTGGGACCTTCTTGGCTTCTGATTATGTGTTTGGACATCAGTTATCGGTATACAAGTTTAGTTATAATATACACTAAACCTGAAACTAGTTTGTTCGGAATCATCAGGAGAATCGATTGACATAGTTTTACAGCACATTACATTTTTCCTTTTTTTTCATAAATTTCAGTTCTCTTTCAATAGGTTTCTACGCACAATAGTGGACGGGAATAGAAACCTCGAGGCTTGAGACGGCCCGCTCGGTAAGTTTCCGTGTATTACAGAACCCCTACATAGCACATCTCAGGCATTTCACACTTTACTAGGGAACTTCACGCGACATAAACTAAGGTGTAACTTGGAGATTTAAAAAAACACACATATAAGGCCTATCCGCACACAACAGTGCCGGCACAGTGCCGTTCAGTGATGTCAGTGCTTCGCCGGAACGTCACTGTCACTGACGAGTACGGATAGCGTCATACAAAATGTATGGTACAATATAATATTTCACTGACACTGATCGATACGTTGCTGATCGGCACGTGTCGGCACTGTGCCGGCACTGTTGTGTGCGGATAGGCCTTTAGGCAGTTCTGATGAAAATATTGTTGGGGTGTCTCGGGTTTTGTATACAAGGTTAGTCGGAAAGGGGGTACTAATCCGAAGCCCCCTTATAGTATCGCTGATGACTGCTTGAAAGCAAGTGTTAAAATTTCAAAATTTGATAAAAAAAAAACAAATTATTTGATTTTATTTTAGTTTTTTCAAAAATTCTTCATACCTGCTTTAGTTACAAATTCAGAAAATGGTGCTTCTAATTCATAACCCTAAATATGACCTAAAATGTAAACACAGCTGATCATAACTGGGGATAGATAGTTTTTTTTTTGAGATTTTTGAACAACTGTTTCTCTTAAACTATTGACTTTTGGGAAAAGTTGTAGAACAAAGGTTATTCATTATTATGGGTACTTTAACACCCTTTCGGATTAGTACCCCCTTTCTGACTAACCTTGTATACTAAAAATAAAGTTGTATATTGGTGTCAAAATTAAATTAGTGTTCATGTTAATTAATTGTTCTACCTAGCCTTATGAGTCACCTTCCAGTCTAACCAGATGCGGCTGAATACCAGTATTTTACACGGAGCGACTACCATCAGACCTCCGCAACCCAGTTACTGGGGCAATGCCGATATCCTTTCGGTTACAGACTTTCGGGCTTCTGACTACTCGTAACGACTGTCAAAGGTATTCGTATGACACCCGGGACCGACGCTTAACCCATAATAAGGCAAAGATAAAATATTCCCAACAACTTTTTTGGACGATGTCGCAAAAGTCACCTTATTAGACATATTTTTATTTTTAAATCTAGCAACATTTGAATTATTTACAAAAAAAATGAAAAACATTTTGTTTTTCTTTCCTATACCTATTTATTATTTAAATTGTCTTTTTTTTTTTGTTATTTTCTTTTCTTAAAACCTTGCCCTATTAAGGGTTAACATATTCTCCGAGACACGGAGGGGTGTGAAACGAACGCTCACATCCACGGATTGTCCGCGGCAAGCACAAACCCCCTAATAAACTAATTTCACGTAAATTAATTATAAACAGGTAATACAAAAGATTTAAAATTTATCTTTGAAAGATATTAGAAATTCTCAGAATTCACTTTCAAAATTAAAAACTTTCTAAATGCATCCTTTGATAAAGTAATATTTTTAGACGTTTATTGTTTAAATTCTCGGTAACTTTTCAATCAAATCAACGTTTGCACTCACAAGTATTGGATATTGTAAAGTCGAACCAATATTTTAAAAGCACTGTCAAAGATAAGTTTTCTTTTAAGTTTTTTGCAATCTGCAATATGTTTGTGTCTCAATACAAAATAAAATATCAGAAAGGTATTTTTTGAAATAGATTGTATTAAATCATACTTTAAATAACACAAAGTTTCTTTGTACAGGTTTATGAATTAAATCAGCCCTCAGCGTCCTTATTACGCAAAACACTCATAATCGCTTTGATTCAACAATTTCCATAGCAACGTATGTATTAATAATCCGATTTCTCCACAATTATGTACCACGCAAACACAAATACAAATATCGTTTATTTGTCAATGTAGGTATATTGTTGAATGAATATTGTTGTATTGTCAAAATGAAAGCCATTTAAATTAGGTACGAATGTGATACGAAATTCGGATGCAGATTCAGAAGACTTGCTGACGACTCGGACACAGTGTCCGAATTGACGCATTTTAATTTTAGTATTTTTTTCACTGATGATTCGCATAACTCGTCAAAATGTGGGGAACAGCTGTTTTTTTTTCGCGATTTCAGGTTTGGTCCCATAGTAAAAGTTATTCATAATGATGAGTACAGTGACCCCTTAAGAGGGCTATCGCATTTTCTCACCTCTCTCGCTCGCACAGGACCATATTTTTTAAGAATATTAAATTAAAAGATGCATTTTTTAATAATGTATTCAATGGGCTCCCTTTAAAATAATATTAATTTAATAGGTATAATTATTAAAAACATTTTTATTGTGACATTTATTAAACTTATCTCAAAAACGGATCATAATAATTATTGAGCTGAGTTTATTAGGGAACACGATAGTAATGTGTTTTTAATAATTACCTATCAAATTAATATTATTTTAAAGGGAGCCCATTGAATACATTATTAAAAAATGCATCTTTTAATTTAACATTCTTAAAAATATGGTCCTGTGCGAGCGAGGCAGGAGACAAAATGCGATAGCCCTCTTAAGAGGTTGTGCGTTATTTATGTTACACCTTGTATAATTCTTAAGCACTGATTTCCTTACAAAAGGCATACTTTCGTAATTACTAGAACTTGAAGAAACTTCAACCCAAACTTCAAACTTCTTAACTCATTTATTCAAAATATACTAGAATTACTTAGTTCTTTTTGTACGTCAATTTTACAAAAGACAACCCTCAAAACGCCCGTTCTTCACCGCTTCCTAGTGTTTATGCTGTGAAGAAGACACGGCGCAACAAACTCCCCAGCAACACAGTTCCGTCTGTCAAGTGAATAAATTAATTGAGTCTATACACAGAAATAATGAAATAATGCATATTGCGGAAGTATATGTTTCTTAACAATTCTTTCCAACCGTGTTGTCTGGAAGTAATTGCTTTAAGCGGTATGACCGCCATTTGTACTGTTCTTAATACGTGTATTCATTCTGTCTTATTCCTTTTAGTGTACAATAAAGTATATCTATCTATCTATATAGAACAATTCTGGATGAATTGAAAAGAAAATTATCTAACGTATCTAAATAATATAGATAATTCAATGTAATTTAAGTGCACATAATTGTAAGTAGGGTAAGTTCAAAGTTTCCGCGTCTAAACTACTTATGAAGACAATGAGGAGAGGATGGCACAAGTATACTTTGACCGACATGCGACATTGTTGTATATAATGTAAACTTTGTTCTCTGACCACCTCTTTGTGGCTTTTACGTCATATTCAGGGTTACTTCGAACTAACTGGCGTAACTTCACGAGGTTACTAAGTACTATCATTTAAATAAAAGAAATAAATGCTCTAATTCCATCTCTGTTTTTCTTAAATCTTGTAAAAAAGAGCAATTTAATATTGTAAATTATTTGAAGATTTATTTCCTGGCAATACATTCGTTTAAATTGCGAAGAAAAAAACAAAACTATTTTTTTTTGTAATTTGAACGTCGAATATTCAACTGTTTGATTTGCCAACATTTATTAAAGGACTCCGTTCAGATTTCAAAACTCTAATAAATCAAGTTACAAAGTTTTCAAACACAAATAAAACGTATTTAACGACTAATTAATGGTAAATGCGTTAATGGCTGTATGTTACCATTATT
This sequence comes from Amphipyra tragopoginis, assembly GCA_905220435.1. NCBI lineage: Eukaryota > Metazoa > Arthropoda > Insecta > Lepidoptera > Noctuidae > Amphipyra > Amphipyra tragopoginis. The sequence continues at coordinate 7,443,304 of HG992017.1, forward strand.
ACTACCTATAAAACGAAACAGTTTAATTGAGGATTAAATTGAGAAATAATCGGGTCATTAATGTTATTTGGTAATTATTCAAACCAGCCGAGTGCAGTGAATGGTTTCAAAAAAGCAAAAAGATAAAATTAAGCAGGCTGTGTATAGGCCAGCCATTTTTAGGATTCCATACCCAAAGGGTAAAACGGGACCCTATTACTAAGGCTCCGCTGTCCGTCCGTCCGTCCGTCTGTCACCAGGCTGTATCTCATGAACCGTGATAGTAAGACAGTTGATATTTTCACAGATGATCATTTTTTTTTTCGTTAATTTCTATTTTGTTTCAGTAAGTTTCTACCCATAACAGTTGACAAGAATAGACACCTTGAGGCTTGAGATGGTCCGCTCGGTCAGTTTCCGTGTATTAGACAACCCCTGCATAGCACATCTCAGGCATTTCACACTTTACTAGGGAACTGAACGCGACATAAACTAAGGTGTAACTTGGAGATTTATAAAAAAAAAAACACATATTCAGACAGTTCTGATGAAAATCTTCTTGGGGTGTTTCGGTTTTATGCCTCTACCATTATCATACATGTATAACAACTGTAATTACTCAATCAGAAACCATAAAGTCTACTTTACCAACTTTACTAATTGTCGTTTCTATTCTCTATCGATCATCGATTGCTATGTCGTAGGTCCAATAGTAATAGACAGTTAGCCTATGCACAGACAATTTAATATAGTAACTAAAGCTAACATCAGCATAAACTCGAAGCGAGGCCAGTCTACCTAGTCACAATGTAGTGCCAACCTTCAATAACTTGCTGTTTTTATTACAACCTTGTTAACTAAGCCCCGGTTTAATAAACCTTACCGGTTTTATAAGAGCTACAATTGAAACCGGGCAACTTCAACCCTGACGTTTCTCAAGTGTCTGCAAACGGTTTATTGGATACACTTGAAAAATAATTGTAATCGACTGCATAAAATAATGATTATAAAATCAAAACATCACGCCTCTATTTCTCTAAGGGTAGGGCAGAGGTGTACAAGGTTAGTCGGAAATCTCCGGCCACCGTAGCGTGTAGCCTGCGGACGGCGGGTTAGGGGACTCGTTGCCCGACCAGTAACAGGCCCGAGAAGGCGGCGTGCAGTGTTCCGTGCGCGCCTCTCAGGAGGACGTGGAGCAAGGCCCTACAGGAGGAGAGGTCCGCCAGGGGCTGGCGGACAGAGGCCTGCCGGGGTTGCGGTGCATGCAGCTGCGAATCCCGCGACCCCGGCCATGGGTCAGGAGTGTTTTTACCCCTTCGCCTTCCCCGGGCGAAGGATATCCACGAGGATTAGACAACGAAAACAAAAGTTCTATATTACCTTTCTCTTATACCCTTTTCAGCATAAGCTCCTGGGGACCATTTCTCCTAAACTAAATCTTGATAAATTGCAACCGAACCAAGGCCGAACCGTTCATTAAGACTGTTCTCAATTTCAAAAGTTGTCAAATTGTTTGACACAGAAAAGAAAACCAATAATTTTGTCAGTTTTCGTAAACAAAAACTGACTGATGGTTGTGTTTTGTTTGCAACAATTTTTTAGTCGAGTTGGCTCCGTGACGTATATCTACAAAACGTTACCATACAAAGAATATCAAATCACTACATAGTATAAAACAAAGTCGCTTCCCGCTGTCTGTCCCTATGATATGCTTAGATCTTTAAAACTACGCAACGGATTTTGATGCGGTTTATTTTAATAGATAGACTGATTCAAGAGGAAGGTTTTCAGCTATAAAACGTACACGTGCAAAGCCGGGGCGGGTCGCTAGTATTTTTTAAAAACAAAACATCGCTATTATAGCTATTTTACGGATTTTGATGATGTCGTTTACGTTTTTTCGATAGCAGTATCTTTACGGCTACAATTTATGAAATTACCGCTATCTCGGACTCATCTTTCGTTAAACAGATACAAATATTTCCTAGTTGTTACGATACGAAATTATCTTGGAACTTTTATTACATGTATCAGTAAACAAGGTTAGTCAGAAAGGGGGTACTAATCCGAAAGGGTGATAAAGTACCCATAATAACGAGTAACTTTTGTTCTACCACTTTCCCCAAAAGTCAATAATTTAAGAGTAATAGCTGTTCAAAAATGACATAAAAAAATATGCCAAAATCTATCTATCCTCAGCTATGATCAGCTGTCTTTTCATTTTAGGTCATATTTGGGGTCACATGAGAAGCTCCATTTTATTAATTCGTAACTAAAGGACGAAGAATTTTTGAAAAAAAAACTAAAATGAAAACATTTTTCATGCAAATAAAAATTATCGAATTTTGAAATTTTAACACTTTCTTTTAAACCGTCATCAGTGGTAGGTACTTTAAGTGACCTGCGGTTTAATACCCCCTTTCTGACTAACCTTGTATATTCTTTAATCTTCTCTACAACTCGTCAAACAACTAACATCTGGATCATGAAACCCATTCACCTGATAAACCAATCTTCCACAAAATTCCTCGTGTCCCAAAAAACCTTAGCGAGAAAGTTCCAACATATTTTTTGACAAACTTATTTCCAAAGCGGGTTATTGCGCAGATAAGTCGCGTTATTTCGACCAGATCGATAGGTCTCCATACAAAAATACGGGTAATCCAATAATCGAACACTTCATTAAAGCCATATTCAATTTTGTATTGAATACAATAATCATAATCGTTATGATTGGCGGTTTCATGAAAGGCCACAATGAAATTCAATTGAATTGAATACTCATTTTGTGAATGTCACTCTAATGGGTCGGGATTTAATGTATTTTCATTTATATTTTGTTTTTAATGAAAGTTTTCGTGGTAATGTGGAATGTACAGCTAAATATTGTATTTGTTTATTTGCACGCATTGAAAATAATTCAATTGGTTAAATTGAATATAATCAATTGAAATTTACATTTCATTTTCAATATTCGTTAATTTGTCATTTTAATAAATTGAGTAATTAATTAAAAAATAATTTATGTAAGTTCTTATTTTGAAAATGTTAACGTAAGACCATGTGTGTGATTTAAACACGAAATTTTATCAACCGTAGGCTCCAAGCACCTCAATTATCTCGAAAAAAATCACTAGTTTTATTGAATCGCAACAAGTAACGATAAAATTATATGAGTTCAATTAGAAAGTCGTATAATAAAAAATTCGCGTTCACAAATACTGTAATTTTTTACATAAAAATCGTCAGCAAAAGCTGTTTTTTAAATAAAAATATAAATAAAACTAAGTATTAAAAGCTATGTACTCACCTGTTGTCCGCAGTAAGTCGCCCACCTGATGCCACAAACACTCCCCTTGCAATAAAAAAAATATACGCGCGGTCAATTAATTACCATAAATCGTTCAAAAAATCCGAAAATCTAACAATTAGGAAGAATAATTTATTGTCTTCGTTTTAATTTATTAAATCAACGTCAAAAGTTCATTGCTGACGCGCGTTCGAAAATGGAAGTCGGTGTTCGGATTTCAAAATTATTGTCCGTTTTTTTGAATTTGACGGAAGGAGACGTGCGCGGACCAGGCCGTCGGGGGTTAGACTGAAATGTGGGCTGAAAACAGGGGCTGTAGCTACATGGGTCTACGAGTGGGTGTCTTTAGAGTGAGATGGCAAGATGTTGATCTTATTTGAATAAAAGGGATGGGTAGAAAGTCGTAGGGGGAGCACCGTCACGTACTCGACTCTGCGTGCCAGGAAGAATTTGTAGGCGTTCATAATTGTACCTTTGATTGAGGTTTCCGAATTTAATAAGTTGTCTTCTGTGACATTTTGTCATTTGAACCGAGTGTTGCAACATGATGAATAGATTCCAGTCGGGATCTTATTGGACAAATGTGGTGTAAGCTTTAACGTTTGACGTGATTTTTCTTTTCTTCTGACGATAAAAGTGGCTTGATTGTGTCAGAAAAATAAATTTAGGTTTTCTTTAGTATGTAGTAAATAAAATACGTTTTTTGATGAGTTCAAAGTAATGTCTATAACTTAATAACAGAATACAAAAATACTTACCAAGAATCCAAGATGCAGTCCATTGCTACTCATTGGTCTTTATTATTTTCTTTTTTTTTCCTTCTTTACTTCTTCCAGATTGTCCTTGTGAACCGTTTCTATGTAACCGGGAAGTTGTTGGCGAGACCTGCAGGATCTCCACCAAATGGGCGGAAGTAAAATACTTAACCTAAGCTAACTACTTATCACTATCAGCAACAACAGCACTAAGGGCGACCCCTAATGGTACTCGGACCTGGACTCCCTTAGCCCAGGTCCGAGTCCCACTAGGGGTCGGACCTGTCTCGGACCTGGGCTAAGGGCGTTGCTGGCGGGTGATTGGGAGGGAGACAGCTAAATGAGGGCTGAATTATCGGTGTGAAGGAAAAACATAAGGTAAGATATGTGCCTTATGCAGTAACGGTAGGCTAGTGCTTGAACGCTTGCCTTCCATGTACGAGGGTCTTAGTTCGATCCCAGCCCGCACCTTTGACTTTTCGATTTCATGTGCGGATCATAATTTGATTATCTCTTGCGTTAACGGTGAACCAAGAAGACGCACAGCTTTAAGGTACGAGTTCGTAGGCGACTGCATACAGCAGCAGCAGACGACGTGTCGCTCCGACGCTACTGGTATCTATATATTTCTCTGAAATACCTTCCGCAGCTAGCGACACGTCACCCGACTTCACGTCGTACGGCCGCTGACGACGTGTCGCCCGACCACAGATCAGTAGTGCCACCGCCGCTGGAGCGACGACATGTTGAATCTTTCTCAAAAAATGAGTTTTTCCAATTCTGAGGAAGAAAAACTGATAAACCAGGTGGCCCAATATCCTGCACTGTACGATGCATCTGACAAAAATATACAAAAGTAAATCGCGACCGCTAATCCTAAACAGGTCACACATCTTGTCTCACGGAACATTCAGAACTAACTGGAATACGACGTGTCGTCTGCTGCAGCCATCTGCAGTTCGGTTCGGAATCATGACTGCAGTGACATGACGCTGCGACGTGTCGCTACGAAAGCGACGTGTCGTAACGACACGTTGTCTGCTGCTGCTATATGCGGTCGGTTACGAACTCGTACCTTCGAACCTTTTTACGACATACATGGTTGGGGAAGGTTTCGCCTATTCTTTGCCATACCATGGGTCATTGGGAGACCCATTTTCAGTGGTGGACGTCCACAGACTAATAAAATATTCATTGTTGAAATTCAATCCTAACTTGATGAAATAAGTTTCAAACTTTACTTAATCTAATTTTGACTTCACAACAGATGAATTCAGACAGTCGCTCGTACTTCCCAATTCTTGGAAATGAAAATTATGAATGGTTACTTTATTTGAGAAAGTTAAGGAATGCTATTATTATACGTTTGGAAGTAGAAACTTTTTCTTAAATTCTTTTTCATCTGCTGTTGATTGGATTCGCAATGTTTTTGTTTGTTTAGAAAACATAACGTAGGTACAACTGGCGAGGCGTAAGCTGAGCTTTGCATTTGTGTGAGTGCACATAGAATAGATTGCCAAAAAGCAATATAAACCGGTTTAAGGCATCTGTCTCACCGCGAACGACGAGCGAGCAGCGAGTAGAGCTAGAAACTAGAAACGAGTTGGCTAGCAGCGAGAAGCGAGTGTGTAGTTCCGATAGTTTAGTCGCTGGGCTATAAGCGAGTGTGCGAGAGCGACGGGCGATTACTCGCACCACTCGCAAATGACCGCTGGTTAGTCTCTCGGCGTGAGTTCTGATCGCCAAGCGAGCATCGCTGAGCGAGTATTATCTTTGATAGCTCTTCTCGCTCAGCGACAAATTAGTGGAGCGAGTCCTCGCCGGCAGTGTGAACAGTCAGCGATCGACTATTAATACAGGGTGTTAATGAATTCGTGTAATTCCTTCAAACCACGTGATCTACTGGTGTCACAGATTAACCATAAGTGGAAATTTTTGAGAATCAAGTAAAAGACAATTTTGCAAAAAATTTTTGGTTTTCTATTTCTGAGTCACTTTTGAGCCTTGAATTATCTGACTGCAAAGAGCGATATCGCGTTATTCGTGCCTACCAGCCGTGTCGCCGTGCTTTCATTAATTTATGTGTGGCATCGAAATGTTCACACAAATAAAATACTTTTTCTGCAAAAAAATAAATTCTTATTTTTTTACTGAATCCTTATTAGGTGGTTTAGACACGATCTGTAACAAAGCCGCATGAAAAAATAGTAATTTAATTTTTTTATTTTTAAACAAGCTAAATCCCGTGCGGGGGCTGTCTACACCAGTAGTAGATCATGTGGTTTTAAGGAATTACACGAATTCGTTAACACCCTGTATATGCATCTCTTTTGTTTACACGGAATGTATATCTATTGTACGTTACTTGAGCGAGAAAATAGCCGATAGTTAGTCGCTTCCTCGCCGGCGGTGCCGGTGGGACAACTGCCTAAACCAAGCAAAGGAAGCGTCTGCATTCATTCTCACACAAATGCAAAGCTCAGCTTAGGCCTCGGGGACGGTATTAATTATTATCATATAAGTAATTATGAGATGTCTACGATCAGAAGATCGTTAGGTATTTTTAATATTTTTTTTGCGAATTAGCCTGCGTCATCCAGCCTACTCATTCCATTTTTTAAGTTATCAGCCTGTTCGACAGTTCTTCAGCAAATCTATTTTAAGATTGAATTTTATTTTTAGACTGATTAAATAATTTGTATGGGCGGAAGTAACTGCAAGATGAGATGGGATTATAATTTGTGAAGGTATTTTTAAAATTTACAATGTAACTATCCGTGGGGTTGCCTCGCTAGGTCACCCTTTCTCCAGCCCTGGGTGTTGTAAAGGGCTTATACTAAGGGATTAAGTCCTAATCATGGTATGATAAGATGTTACACTTGATATTCTGTTCCCACGATGACCCGATGACGTCACCAATGTCACGATCAGTTTTGCCTTTAATGACGATATTACACGGTTCAACCAAATTGATTCATTTTGGTTGAAAGGTGCAAAAATGAAAGCATGTGCTGTATACACAGTATCTAAAAGTGAACCGTTCAATTTACATTGCTCGGAAGATGTCGTCGAATCAGGTCGTATACTTGGGTCGTAATTTGTTCGCTTCAACGAAGCGAAGAACTCGACGATGTTGGTGAGTGCGTCCATGGATATTAAGAAGACCAAGCTTGGGAGCTTCAAACAGTTTATTGAGAAAATTAGCAGAAGAGCATCCAGATTCATACATCAATCATCAATTGATTCATCATCAATTGTCAATTCTGGCATCGTTCTGCGATGCTGCAGCACGCACTAGTGAATATACGTATGCATCGTTCAATATTGTGTTTACACCAGTGGCGAAGGCTCTATACAACTCGATTCCTATCGGCTTCCCTTTCGAAACGAGTAGTTACTGGAATTCACGCATCACACTTGAGCAAGGTAAGCATTTTTTGGTCCGGCTTCCCTTTTAAGAAAATTTATCCTTCGCCACTGGTTTACACATTCATTTATCGTTCAACTGCGTTGAATAGTGAACGCCAAAATTGAAAATATTGAGCATGTTCAATTCTTTCAACGCGATTGAACGCGATTGCACAATGACATTGAATTATTCACTTTTATGTTTACATGGTTTAATTTGGTTGCTTCATCCAAATTGAAAGGCAGAAGTGAACCGTGTAATATCACCATATCTTCAATACAATTCAGGATATTTTTTCGGTTCCGTACCCAAAGGGTAAAACGAGACCCTATTACTAAGACTCTGCTGTCCGTCCGTCTGTCCATCTGTCACCAGGCTGTATCTCATGAACCGTGATAGTTAGACAGTTGAAATTTTCACAGATGATGTAGGTATTTCTGTTGCCGCTATAACAACATATACTAAAAAACAGAATAAAATAAATATTTAAGAGGGCTCCCATACAACAAACGTGATTTTTTTGTCGTTTTTATAGATAATGGTACGGAATCCTTCGTGCGCGACTCCGAATTACACTTGGCCGGTTTTTTTTCTCATCAGTTTTTATTTTAATCGTCAGTTTGCATTATAAATCTTCCACACTATTAATAATTTATTTTGCATATCGATTAACAGCTCAGGAAATGTAATTACGTTGTTAAGTCCTTATTAATAGATAAATCTTATGGAAACTTTTTTTTTGACCGCGAAACTTTTTTTTTGTACCAGATTTCCTGATTTATTTTCTATCTCTAGCTAGTATAGAAAGAAAAGAAGAAATAAAAAATATTTATTTGTCACAGAGAGACACATATAATTATTGTAAAAAAAAAGAATTAAAATAATAAAATAAAATGGTCAACTGCGACAAAAAGGTGACCACTCAGCATTATGCTGTGCTATGGCGTTGACCACAAACACAGCGCTGATTTTCAGTGATCACCTGTATGACGTGCGGATATTAAGCCAGTTATAAGACTTATATATATTACTTATGTAATTAAAATAAAATAAATTATAATTATACCCCTTCTAAAAACAAAACAACAAATTATAAAATAAAAATTAAAACATAAAACACCCTACACACATACCACCATCAGTTTACATTTATATTATTTTAAATACGAAATATTTATTTAGGTTAATTTGTTTTCATTTTAAACACCTACCGACAAAATCTAAAAAAGTAAACAAAAGCCTACTGACCTACTTTCTGCGCCCCGCTTTTGTCTCTTTTCCGCGCCGACATAGCTGTGTGGTGTGGTGTTTGGTTGTGTGTCATTTCGCCGGCGCTGCGCGTGAGTCATGGTGGTGTGATCGTGTGAAGTATGGCAAATCGCCTACAGATAGGTTGTTAAAATTGACCGTAAAGGTACGAGTTCGTAGCCGACTGCATACAGCAGCAGCAGACGACGTGTCGCTGCGACACTACTGGTTTCTATGTATTTCTATGAAATACCTTCCGCAGCTAGCGACACGTCGCCCGACTACACGTCACACGACCGCAGACGACGTGTCGCCCGACCTCAGATCAGTAGTGCCACCGACGCTGCAGCGACAACACATTGAATCTTTCTCAAAAAATAAGTTTTTCCAATTCCGAGGAAGAAAAACTGATAAACCTGATGGCCTAATAACCTGCACTGTACGATGCATCGAACAAAAACAAAAGATACAAAAGTGAATCGCGACTAATCCTAAACAGGTCACACATCTTGTCTCACGGAATATTCAGAACTAACTGGAATACGACGTGTCGTCTGCTGCAGCCATCTGCAGTTGGGTTCGGAATCATGACCGCAGCGACATGACGCTGCGACGTGTCGCTACGACGTGTCGTAACGACACATCGTCTGCTGCTGCTGTATGCGGTCGGCTACGAACTCGTACCTTAAGGCAATAATTACAGCTATAACCGGTCATAGGCCAATCAGCCCATTTCCAGCTGCAAACGTAAAGAGCTGTGACGATAAAGTAAAGATGATTAAATTTTTGGAGCTGCATTATTTTTATAAAATCCAATTTTTTATTTTGCTTTTCGTTTCATCAGAAAACCCACGTATTCCCTAGTGAATTCCCGAAATCACTTTTAACTCATGCATCGGCAACCCCATACTATATTTGGAGCAACTTGACCTATTTTCCATTTTCATGAAAACTCCACGAATTTTCCGCTGAGTATGATAGCGTACTTATTTCTAAAAATACACGTCACAAACGACCGCAATAAAAGAGTGAATGGAGGCGTAACTGCATTTCATTCAGTCGTTCTGCAATGAATGAATGACCGGTAGCCATTAGATTTTTCCGATTTTTCGCTTGGAGAAGTGCTCTTTTGTGAATGATGCATGGAATTGAAGGGCTTTCGAAATTCAAAAAGTTTTTTTTTGTGATTGGCGTCGTGTTTTGCTAGTCATATGTATTGTGAAAATTGTAAAGGGATAAGTTAACAATGATGAAGATGGAATAAGTTATCAATGTTGTTTTTATTACTACTTTTAACAGCCTCGTATTACGTAGTCGCACTATACTTTGTTATGATTTACCCTTCCTTTGGGTTTTTTTGTTATTTTCGTTTATTATTTACAGTATTTGTTTCATGGCTTCTGTACAGTCTTGTTTTGGTTCTTCCTCAGTAGAGTCGAGTCTTCTTCTTCTACTTTTGGATGGATTTCCCCTTCTGCTTAGAGAGCTTCCGCGATTTGATACGTTGCGGCTCTCGGGCAGAGAAGGGGTTTTCTGCGCTCTTGGGTTGGAGGTTTTTAAAAAAATAAACAAATATGTATATGTGGTAATTAAGATATACGTTTTGACGAGTTATGCGAACATAAATGTAGGGAACAGCTGTTTTTTTTTTGCAATTTCAGCTTTGGACCCATAGTAAAAGTTACTTATAATGATGAGTACAAAGACCCCTTTATAGCTTGCTTCCCACGGTGCGTGGTATCATCCGTAAAATCACGAACCGTGGGAAGCCACATTATGAGGGTGTGTGATGTGGATACGGCGCACCGCTCCGTACGCGTCCGCGTTACCACGGACGAGTCTCTTCCCATGGTGCGTCGGTGCGAGCTTGTGTGTCGCTGTGCGCGCTGTCACGCACCGTGGGAAGCCGGTATAAGAGGTTGTTAGTGTTTTACGGGTAACACTGTATATCTACTGTGACATAGACTTCGGGTAATGCTCAAAACCTCACCAAATGACATATCCTTTCAGGATATTTTTATTGAACTCCGGGACTTTCAAAATTTGGCGGCAGGTTCCGGGAGAATCCTGGAACTTTGGGGGGGGGGGGGGGGGGTTGGCAATACAAATTTTGTGCAAATCATAAAAAAATTGAATGACCCGAGATACATCGATAGGTCCTATATGTTTATGGGCCAAACTGACATTTCAGTAATTTCCGATTTGAACCTTTTAACTGTAGATATATTAAGTTCACATTAGAAATTACAAAAATGCCACTTTAGCCCTTATACATAGGACCCATCGACATCGACATCATCTATTATTAATTTTGCGGAACTATAAATCCCATTGGCATCAAAATCTACAAGCCTCTTAACTAGGTACCCTCTAAAGGTCAAATATTGTAACTTCAAATTTACCAAGAGCACGAAGCCTCGCGAGGGCCACGAGCCTCAAACTAGTAATTAAGTGCTACAATGTTCAATTTCAGACTCTCCAGCAGCTTTTGGGAAGTACCTCCGCATAGCCAAAAATATCGAGTTAAATTGATAGCGCTATTTTTTGAAATTGTATGAAAACAGGCCAAATTTTAACGTTAAAAATTTAAATTATTTTATTGTTTTGGAAGTAGTTTTTTTTGTTATTTATAAAATTCCTTGCTGAATAAAAGATTGTTACAGAACCCTCTGTATGAATTCCACTCGCACTTGACCTGTATTTTTTCTGATATACCAGGGTGTGGAGGTTCATTGGAGAAAAGGGTCATTTTGCGAAAGAGACATTATGTGGAAGAGACATTTTGCAAAAGCGTCATTTTGCGAAAGAGACATTATGTGGAAGAGACATTTTGCAAAAGGGACATTTTGCGAACGGGACATTTTGTGGAAGAGACATTTTGCGAAAGGGACATTTTGTGGAAGAGACATTTTGCGAGCGGGACATTTTGTGGAAGAGACATTTTGCGAAAGGGATATTTTGTGGAAGAGACATTTTGTGGAAGAGACATTTTGCGAAAGGGATATTTTGTGGAAGAGACATTTTGTGGAAGAGACATTTTGCGAAAGGGATATTTTGTGGAAGAGACATTTTGTGGAAGAGACATTTTGCGAAAGGGATATTTTGTGGAAGAGACATTTTGTGGAAGAGACATTTTGCGAAAGAGACATTTTGTGGAAGAGACATTTTGCGAAAGGGAGATTTTGTGGAAGAGACATTTTGCGAAAGGGACATTTTATGGAATACATTTTGCGACAGAGACATTTTGGGACCAGTAGACATTTTGCGACAGAGACATTTTGGCACCAGTAGACATTTTGCGAAGTGGACGTTCTGCGACTGAGCCGACTATTGTGAATGGATATTAATTATAAAAAAAAATTGAAAGAATATTCTTCCGCGGTGATCCCATTTAAATTTGGTGAAGATCTGATGACGACCTTCGGAGATAGATAGTGGAACTCTTCAATGGATAGTAGCAAATCACTCGCGATTGCTGTAATCGCATTTTAATGTATTGTTTATGCCACACAAAATATAAAAACAAACTACTTAGGTATAAAAACTGAAAAGAGTAAAACAATTACCACGTCATAAAATCAACAGTTTCGAAAGTCGGTGTCTTGAATTTAGTTTAGCGTGGATTTTCGCCAATTTCTGAAACTGTTAATTTTATAATATGGTAATTATTTACTGTTTTTAGTTTTGTTTTCCATTCTTTAAGTAATTGTGTTGTTATCAACAAATTAGCACAACCGGAATAGAATCCACATCACTCAACAAAAAGTTTATCTAAAACTCAGCGCTCTCGGCTTTGCTTCAAAATAATCTCCTAGCTTACGTGGGCGGTAATCTGAGAGCCACAGCCTCCCGTGCCTACGCTAATTATTTTCGGCTAGTTAAAACTTTTAGCGTATTATTCATTCTTATTCCATTTAGTTTCCATGCTTATAAATACCTAAATAATAATAATAATATCATTGTGCGGCGCTCTGATCGATCTATCATCACTGACAGGACTATTGTAGCCAATAAGCCTGATATAGTGGTGATAGATCGATCAGAGCGCCGCACAATGATTGTTGATATCACTGTCCCGCATGACGAGAATCTCGTGAAAGCTGAAAACGATGAGAAAATCAAATATCTTGATTTAGCACACGAGGTTGTCGACATGTGGGATGTTGACTCAGCAGTCATTGTGCCGATAGTCGTTACAGCCAATGGCTTAATAGCCAAGAGCCTCGACCAACATCTAAAGAGGCTCTCGTTAGGCATCTGGATCAAGGGTTTGATTCAGAAAGCGGTACTTCTGGACACGGCGCGTATCGTTAGGAAGTTCCTCTCTCTGGAGCCCTGACCGCCGGCAGCTTGGACCCTGTTCCCGATGCCGGTGGGCTACTATTTTTATATTTTTAAATGTGTATTGTTTTTATTTTTTATAACATATGTATTTAAAAATATAATTTAATATGTTTTTAAAATGAATAAACGGAATAATAATAATATGTCGCCATTTGGGATGTTGATTCAGCAATCATTGTGCCGATAGTCGTTACGGCCAATGGCTTAATAGCCAAGAGCCTCGACCAACATCTAAAGAGGCTCTCGGCCTGGTGCAGAAAGCGGTACTTCTGGACACGGCGCGTATTGTTAGGAAGTTCCTCTCTCTGAGGCCCTGACCGCCGGTAGCTTGGACCCTGTTCCCGATGCCGGTGGGCTACTATATTTTTATGTTTTTTTTTTGTATTGATATATTTAAAAATGTAATTGTATATGTATTATAAATGAATAAACGGAATAATAATATAAACTTTATTTCAGGTGACATAGACCCATAAAAACCTTAAACTAGTACACATTTATTTACATTTCTATTTGCCATGACTTGCCACACCTACACAAGACTTGACCCACTGATTCTGAAAGGGACAGTCAAAACGTACAGCTATTGCGTTCAGAATGCCGTTGTTGCTCCCCCGTATACGGGCCAGCAGTGAAGCTGCTGTTTTGCGCATGATGGCCTGGAAACCATCAGTGCGCGCTTCAGCAAACATTCCAGACGCGCTTCACCGCCACGGCAGACCCAACAACATCCTGAACGCATTATTGTATTGAGTGCGCAGAGTTCTGTAGGCTCGCTGCGTGTATCTCACCCACAGGCCGCTCGAGTAGAAGGACTGGCAATAAAATTAAAATTAAGCGATGGCATAATTCTAATTTGAAACACCGTTTTTGTTGACGGGTAATATTAAAAATCGTTTATGTACACATTTCATTTTAACGTGTGTTTTTATTCAGTCTAGTGTCGTAAAAATTAAAAAGCAACCAAGTGCGAGAATGTGGGTTCCAAAGGGCTGAGAATTTTCTAACAGACAAATGTCACTTTGGGTGACCCAGGAATGACGGAGCTCACGGTCGATAGCCGAACAACCACGCGTATATTGATACAGTTTTAAGTACTTAATATAATAATTTCATAATCCCAATAAGAGTTACTAGTATTATACACCGTGGGCCCGAGAATTTATAATAAAAAAAACTCTTAACACACAACTAAAGTTTCTTTAATAATATAATTCAATCATGATTCGAAATACACGTGGCGCCAACTATTATCGTTATTGTTGTTTTCCTAGGAAACAGTACTTTTTTTCGGGATAAAAGGTACCCTATGTCCGTTTCTGCACAATTGACAACGTATTTGAAAAATGTCAGCATGATCGGTTCAGTGGTTTAGGCGTGAAAAGGTAACAAACAAACTTACTTTCGTATTTATAATATTAAAGGATGGTGCGGAACCCTTCGCGAATGCGACTCACACTTGGCTAGTTTATAAATTAAATTTTGAATGAAATTAAACAACATTTTATTTCCAAAATATCGCATTAACTCGCAATGTTATTTTATGACCACTGAAATGAAGTCATCATTCATTCCATTTCACATTAACCCACCCACGTACTTTCCGGAAATGCATCTGTTACGTTTGTGAATTAATATGAATAATAATTAAAATTGTTGTCCAAATTAATATAAACATCTCTTACAAAGGGTTCCATCGCGGATATTTCGGAAATTAATGGGAAATATTTATTCAGTCTTTTATTAACGGTATGGACGTGGGTAGTTGCTAGTGTGGACATACAGGATGTAATAAACAAATGGCAAAAAAAAACTTTTTTTTAAAACTTTTTTTTTACCATTAATTTATTTTTTAGTTATGAATGGGAATGTTTCTAAATCTGTTTTCGTGTTCTCCTCAGAGTCAGCAAGTCCTTTCATTTGATATCCATACTGTGGTAGTACAGAAAAAATAACTAGTCTGCCATCTTGGATAATCCGCCATATTGGAATTAGAATGACATCACATAGCTAAACATGCATTGTCATCCAAACGCGTGTATACCAAATTTCAGCTCAATCGGTTAAAGATAACTGATTTAAAATTCAGTTGCAAGATTCCACCGGGACAAACATACATACATTGCAAGTTAAAAATAAAATAAAAAAAGCTTGTAAAAAGACTAATCACATAGCCGAAATCGACGCAGTCTGTACATTAAACTAAATTACATTGACCAAAAATAATTGCTGGGAAACGACTTTTATTTTTAGGCATTAAAAAAACGCTGTTTTTTCTAGCGCGCAATGTAATGCACGTAACCGACTGTGCCTGTGTGTCGTGCAGCGGCTACACAGCTGAGTCAAGGCGGTCGTGTGCGTTTGATATTCATTGCGTTTTTGTAACTTCAAATGCGTAATTTGTTAGGAAAAATTGAAAATTTTGATAATGTTTCATTGCAAGAAAGCTTAGTATTATCACTTAGAATTCGATTTTGGAAAAAACTAAAAAAAAAATGTATACTTTGACCTTCAATATCTTCAGAACCAATGATTTCCCAGGTATGGTCTAGTAGAAAAAAATGATCCCGTTGATGGGTAGAATACGTGGTTTTCGTTATCATTAAGGGTCTTTTTACACCCGATATACGATTTTCAAAAAATCGGGATAGTCGGCAAAATATGTATTTGGAGACGATCCGCTGGGGGCGAGTCATTTCAATAAATAAAAAGGCTTCTTTGAAGACGTAGTATTTACAAAACTGCCATAAATTATAGCTGTTTTACTGCACATTTTCCGATTAATCAGTGAAACTTAGCTCGATGTTATGGATACGAATAGACCTTTGTTTAAAAAAGTGGAGAAAACGTTTTGTCAATTTATAATTGGTTATTTTTAGGGTTCTGTACCCAAAGGGTAAAACGGGACCCTGTTACTAAGGCTCCGCTGTCCGTCTGTCCGTCTGTCACCAGGCTGTATTTAATGTACCGTGATAGTTAGACTGTTGAAATTTTCACAGATGATGTACCTATTTCTGTTGCCGCTTTAACAACAAAATATATTAAAAAACAGAATAAAATAAATATTTAAGGGGGCTCCCATACAACAAACTGTTCTTTTTTGCTCGTTTTTGCTCGATATTGATAACGGCAACAGGTAGACGCTTGAAATATTTACAGAATATTTAGTTATATATTCACTTTTGAAATAAATTATTAAATTAAAATGAAACAAATATTTAAGGGGGGCTCCCATACAACAGACATGATTTTTTTGCCGTTTTTATAGATAATGGTACGGAACCCTTCGTGGCCGAGTCCGACTCGCACTTGGCTGGTTTTTTTTTTATTTAGCGATAGGCTCACGTTTGACCACTACCTCGCCTGATGGTAAGCGATGATGTGGTCGACGGTGAAGCACGCTTGCCTAGAAGTAACCTATTCACTCTTGACTTAAATACTCCAAGGTTGTAGCTATCAGGAAACACAGACTCCGGCAGGGAATTCAACTCCTTAGCTGTGCGAACAATGAAAGTGTTCGCAAAACGCTTTGTACGTATGAGTGGGATGTCCACCATGTACCGATGGCGCATTGCCGTACGTCTTTTAGTCTGATGATGGAAAGGGCCAGGCGGAATCAAATTGTGCAGTTCCATCGCACACTCCTCGAAGTGTAACCGATAGAAAACCGATAGGCTGGCAACTCGGCGTTGATGTTCAAGGCTCTGGAGCTTTGAGTTGACTAGTGCATCGTGACTAGTGCCGATAAGCCTCTTGGCTCGTTTAAATATTTTAAACGAGCTTAATATTAATTTTCCGTAGCCTTTTCCGACAAAAGTATTGAAAAACGGGGGTGAGATTCGGTACATATTCTTTAAGAATTTAAGGGTTTTAATAAATAAATATAATACTATTAGTAAGCAGACATATTTACCTTAAAAAGGTGGAGAAAAAAATACGAAAATGTTTGGGTACAGGAAAAGTGATTTTAAATTTTTTTCATACATTTTCTAGACAGATGAACGTTTAAGGTCTGAGTATACTGTTGGTTTTCCATCTGTCATTTTATTTTCGGCCATCATCGTGACTGAGTGCACTCGAGTCGCTTGACAGCTGAAATAAGCGGTCAAGTTGATCCCTCCGCACAATGAATTGAATAGACCTAACTTGAAGATAAAGGTACGCTGTATTTGTGTGGGCCGTCCGCAAATCGCAATTGGGTATTTGAATGAAAAAATCTAATTAGTCCGTCAGTTAGATTATCAAAAAATATTTGACATATTTGTGGGAATGAATGCTGGGAGGAACGAAACGTAAGTGAAGGTGAGAGTGAGTAGGAGAATGAAGGTGAGAGTTAGTAAGAAGGGAATGAAATAGAGAATGAGTAAGGGAATGAGAGAGAGATTCAATCATTAATGGCGGACGACGATGTTAGAACTACATATATTTTTTCTTTTGTTACGTAAACCGAAAGTGACGAAGATACGACACTTTTAAAATTGGCAAAACGTCACAAGCAAGTACCATTTTAACTTGCTTCTGACGTCACAAGCCCCCACTCTCGAGTTTTGATGCGTTTTATCTTTCCAAATATTCATAGATTTAACAAAAGAATAAATACGTATCCATTTTTTTTGAAAACTCTAACTGGCGGACTAGTTAGATTTGCAATTTATTGATGCTGTCAACATGCCTATTCTAATTTTTACTTACGGTTTCTGCAAATACGTTCTTAACATAATTAAACTATTTATTTGGCAACGTTTCTTACTAAGTCTAATTCATGCAGAAAACTGACCTGTTCCCCGTCGCATGAACTTACTACATATATACTGTCAGTACCATAGACATTATATAATTTACTTATTGGTGATCTATTGGTATCACACCTGTGCGCTTTCATGATCATCTTGCGCTTTCAACTTTCAATTACTCTTGCGTCTAGTGCATGCCATATTGATTGCCATAAGACGCATGAAGCTTATCGTCTACAGCGGTGCGCTTCGGTCAGTCGTCAGTTGACATACAATAGACGGATTAGCGTGCGCTAGGGGCATGCGCTTTTGTCGAACTAGTATTAAAGCATGCGCTATTGCATGCGCTGTGGCGCTTCACGCATGCTTCAGACGAAGACGCAAGATGAACATGAAAGTGCACTGTTGTAGACATAGCTAGCTAATAGTCGTGAATTTACTGGAACCGTTTCGAATTACTGTACTATGAATTGATACAAATTTAGTACTTTGCGATTATGTGGGATGGGTTTACCACAGATAATAATTATTATCATGTGACGAATTTAGGCTCTCCCACACAGTTCCGATGTTCAATATATCGTGCGATTTTAATGCGATTAGCACAACGTGAAATTGCGGTAATTAGTTAAAGGATACGTTTACAATGATGTCTTAATATCAATAGATGCTTAATACATATCGTCACAATTGAATTTCAAAGTTTTTATTTCAAATACAAGCCTATTTGAAACTTTGAAACTTGTTACTTGTTATTATGTAAAGTTGAGAATTTAGTTGTACGGTTCCAAAAAGTACAAGTTACTTCATGGTTACTCTTTAAAAGTTTTTTTTTTGTTTTGTATGGAAAGTAATGAAAAATTTGCAAATTTCGAAAACTTGTTCTATGAAAGTTGTTGGATTTCTGATAACTAGTAACCCTACAAAATTCTTAGAGTAATATTTTAACACCCTTTAAAGGGTGTAAACGAATTCGTGTAATTCTTTAAAATCGCCAGACAGATTGGCCAATCACTGGTTTTATTCAGATAAAGAAAAAACATTTTTTTTTAAACATAGGTAACACCTCAAGGTGTTACCTATGTAGTGCTCATTCACACGAAGACGATTCGTTTTTTTTGACGTATCGTCTTTTTTCACGATTTGTTTTTTTTGACGTCGGCTATTCTTTTTAAATGCCCGCGTTCACACGCATCACGAATCGTGAAAAATGTCAGAAACGTCTTAAATCACGTATCGTCTTTTAAAAAACACGAATCGTGATTTTTTTGTGACAGATCCATCGTGTTCGATAGTTCATCCAAGACTAAGAATCACGAAACGAATTCAATTCGAATATTTTTCCGAATGATGATAAAACACGATTCCGTCTGCAATGTGAACGTCCATCCGTCATGACGTATCGTGTTTTATGACGAATCGTCAATGACGGAAACCGTGTGAATGAGCCCTTATGTTTGGCTTTCGTTCATTTTTAAAACAAATCGAAATGATGGCAAGTTGACTCGTTTGATTATAGAACCATTTTTTCGATATACCTACGTATTTTATCAATAGGTATTTGACATCGAAAAAAAATCAGCTGTTCCCTACATTTATGTTCGCATTACTCGTCAAACTGTAGGGAACAGCTGATTTTTTTTTTCTCAATTTCAGGTTTTTCCCATAGTAAAAGTTGTTCACAATGATGAGTACAATGACCCCTTAAGATATCGTTAGTGTCTCACCAGTCATTCTGCATATCTCAAGATTTTTTTTTTTTTTTTTTTTTTTTTTTTCTAAACTCAGTACATTTTGTTGTTCTTAGTAATACGTGTTTACTAGTTTCTAGATAAACTTCTTCAATCTCCCTTATATATACTTTGATGGTATTGTGGCGGCATCTATCCACGCCACATGCGAACTACGCAACATGCCAGCGGTGTAGACGACTACAGCGACAATGTCGACAACTCGTCATAGATGACAGTTCCTACATCACGCTATCATGATTTAACACGCAGATAGTATAAATACAAGCTCCCAACATCAACCGTTGGGCAGTAGCCCGCCAGGCATAAGACTCCGCCTGGTTGGCGTCGGGGTCACCAATGTGGAGAAACTAGGTGTGGTGTTCCTCCAACCAAAGGGAGGATCCTTTAATATTAGCCTGTAACTGTCCCACTGCAGGACAAAAGCCTCTTCTCATATCTGTATAAGGAGCGAGTTTTGATCACCATTCAGACCATTAAGTCCAGGTTTCCTCACGATGTTTTGTTTCACCGTATGTCACTAGCGTCTTAGATTATCTCCTTCTCCTCAAGTCGTACTCCTCATTACTGAGGGTCGTGATCATCCCTTGAAAACATATTTTCCCTGATGATGTTACGCCATCTCTGTCTATCCTTGTCCAAGTGAAGCGCATCGTGAAATTTCCTATCGAGAGAAGAGCTTATCTGGTCAGAGCATCGCAAAGGGCTGCAACCTCTTGTTCGTTTACCATCCACCTTGCCGGTAACCATCAGTTGTTTGAGGTTATTGCCATCTTTTCTTGCTATATGGCCGAAAAATTCCAAAACTCTGCGGAGACAAGTCGTAGAGAGTCTGGTCTTTACATTGAACTCGTATAGGATGGACTCGTTGATGCGGAATGCAGTCCAGGGTATCCGAAGCATCTTCCTCTAACACCACATCTCGAAGGCGTCTATACGAGCTCGGTTGGTCTTTCTCAATGTCCAAGTTTCTGCTCCGTATCCGAATATTGAGAAGACCAGCGTGTTGATCAATTTCACTTTGGTATTTCGCGAAATGTTGCATCGAATAAATATAGATTAACTAAGAAAGTACATACTCGTAATTATGACATTGAAAAAGTCACATTGGTACGTATCTGGGTTTGAAGCCGGTACTTAACAAGCGGGTCTGTAATCTCCCGTCACCTCGACATATTTGATGGTATAATAATTTTACATATATCAATTTTATACCAATATCGTAGACTCCTTTGTTGAGGTTTAATTTATTGCAACCTCCTTCATCTATGATAAATATCCCGCTCGAATTATCTTATCCGTGTAATTTATAGTACGGGGGTTAACAGCCCACGTTAACGTGAGGCTAGCAAACTTAACCGCGCAAGTTATTGCAGGCCATTACTTGCTTACTTTGTAAAATTTGCTGCGGTTAACAGGATATTGTTTTTTTTTGTTATGTTTTTTACTTTTCCTCCCGATATAATTTTTCGGGAACCTTGCCCTTACTAAAGTGGTCTCCGACGCAGGACTGCTGCAGGAAACGAACTTTTTTTTTGTTACCCTTTTCGACTTGCTCGGCTTTATAGAAAGAAAGAAAATAATTTTCTTCAGGTAAGGACACAATAAACAAAAAAAAAAACGGAAAAGAATCAAACACACATATTTTATGTTGTCGAGCATGCCCATGCCGAAAGGGTCACCAACTCAGCATATATGCTGGGCGTCGAACACCCAGCGCTGATTTTCAGTTGGTACCCTTGCAGTGACACACGGACGAAGGTTATTTTAAATATTTTATTATTTGTATTTGTTTATATGGATAGTTTTTTTAAAGTGTATCGATAAATAATGCATCTAATGTGATAAACTATAAAAATATTATAAAACAAAAGATATAAAAGTACTTTTAGGGTCAAAATACACATCCGATAGTTGCTTCCGGGAGCCGGATCCGACTATCTGATCGGATTCATGAAATACACGTACGATTCTCGTGTCCGATTTTTTCTGGACGACGACGACGCGACTCCCGGACGATGCGTGTAAACGTGTAATTCATGTTCAAAGTTCAAACAAATGTATGGCGCGGAGGCCTTCAGATAGTCTGATCAGACTATCGGAGCCGACTATCTCGGAGGCAAGTATCGGACGTGTATTTTGGCTCTTAATTTGTACGTTTTTACTTTTTTATAACGCAAAAAAAAACAGCTGTTCCCTACATTTATGTTCGCATTACTCGTCAAAATGTAGGGAACAGCTGATTTTTTTTTCGCGATTTCATGTTTTGTCCCATAGTAAAAGTTGTTCATAATGATGAGTACAGTGACCCTTTAAGTGGTTGTGCGTTATTTATGTTACACCTTGTATATACCTATATAAACATCCTAATTGAGAATCTGCTCCTTTTTGAAGTCGGTTAAAAATATATTCAAGTTTTATTTACAATTATTTACAACTAGCTTTTGCTCGCGGCTTCGCTCCCGTAAATTTACGGATCCCTAATTTTTTGATCCCAAAATATAGCCTATAGCACTCAGGGATAACGTAGCTTCCTATTGGTGAAAGAATTTTTGAAATCGGATGAGTAATTTCGGAGATTACCTCCTACATACAAACAAACAAACAAACAAACAAATTCTACCTCTTTATAATATTAGTATAGAAGTATAGATAAAAAATTCCGTGTCATCGAAAACGGCGATTCCAGGAACATTCTTTATAAACTTTGAAAGGTCGGGATCACAGGAATTCCACGAACAATAACAATTTTATGTAAAATACTGATAGAAGTTGGATTAAAAATGTTATTTAAAGAATTTCTGCCTCTTTGGTCTGGTCGCAAGCGCTGCTGAGCGTGGGTTCGATTTCGATCCCCAGCGTCTGTAGACAAATGGCAATCGATGATTGCTAGAGAACAGAAACTACACACGAGATGTACTGTTGCTGTAGACTGGTCTGCTATGCTAGGCTTATGTCAATCCAGTACATCTCATTGTCGTTTCTATTCTCTAGCGATCATCAATTGCAATTTCGCTCCTTTAGAATTAAAGAGACCTATCTAAAAAACTAAGGTTGTGAAAAACGTTGAATAAAGTTTCGTATATTTATAAATTTTGTAGAAACGGGAAATTATTCGGTTGCATTACATTTCTTCGCCACAATAGGTCTCTGTTTTTTATTAAGAGTCGATGAAGATGGGTCAGTCTATGAGTAAAAGTTGAAATCTTAAAATTTCGAATAGGTCCCTTTAATTGTAAAGGTGCGATTTGTCTACAGAAGGGGTCATTCCCAGTTGCCCCGCCACCACTGGTGGCAAATAGGATTTTTGTATACATTTTAA
This sequence comes from Amphipyra tragopoginis, assembly GCA_905220435.1. Classification (NCBI taxonomy): domain Eukaryota; kingdom Metazoa; phylum Arthropoda; class Insecta; order Lepidoptera; family Noctuidae; genus Amphipyra; species Amphipyra tragopoginis. The sequence goes on from HG992017.1 coordinate 7,466,155, forward strand.
TATGAAAAATCCCATTTGCCACCAGTGGTGACGGGGCAACTGGGAATGACCCTACAGAAGCTGGATTGTCATAAGCTTTCGACCGGTCAAGCGACCTGTTATGTCAGTTCTATACATTTAATTGGCGTATCTATTCTCTGGCGATCATCGATTGCCATTTGTCTACAGACGGGTCGGGTAAAGTGTTATTGGGTTTTTCAGTGTGGAATTTCTCAGTAGCATTGGATTGAATTTGTGTCCGGTTGATGGCAATAGGGTCGCCCCCTATTACATGGAACTTGAACATAATGGCAAAATGAGGGTCTACTATATTCCTCTGCCCAACCTTTCGGGGAATACAGGCGTGATGTTATGTATTTATAGAACTATAGGTTTTTTTTAACTCTAAGTGTGCGTCCTGAGTGACGGCGCACAGGCGTATTACGGATTGCGGAGCGGCTTTACCGTCGATACCTGTCCTTAGTGCACGCGGGAAAGTTGACGCGTACGCGCGTGTTTAGTGTTTCGTTTATTTTACTTTGGTTTTAATAATGTCGATATCAAAATTCAAACGTTTTGAACATTTATTTAATGCGCCGTTCATTCCGCCTGCGCGTTGCGCCGTAAATCAGGACGCACACTTTAGGTTGGAACCTACTGAGTGCGGGCGCGGAACGGCTGTGGGCCGGCCGGCAGTTGTAATGTACTCATAAAACTTCAAACTACAAAACATTTATTTGCAAACTGAGTATACAAAAGATCTTACCTACATTATTCAGAAGGCACTTATAACTTCTACAGGTCTTCTACAGGCATTGTAAGGGCTAATGTAGTACAATATTTTAAATCGTTTTATAACACATAGTTCTGTATTTTATAATAATAATTATGATGCCTCTTTCACAGTAAGGTCAGTCCTGACAAACTTGTCCTGTTTCTGTATAAAACGTTACCATACAAAGAATATCAAATATTTTTGTACGGTTTTTGATGATGTCGTTTTATGTTTTTTCGATAGCAATATTGCCGTTGCGCACATGCTCTATTTCGTAGTCAGAGTAACACCTCACATACAGTTTCATATATTACAACTGCTGCCCTGTTGCTGGCCTGCACCCGGCCAGCTGCAGTTCCTCACATGCACTCTGTGGGTTCCAGTCTTTAAAGTCCTGCTGCGCTGGAAATACACAACCCCACATTGAACAAAATTAGGCGCTATATTTCCCTGGTAAAGATAACTATACCATCGGTGTGAGTTCTTCAAATAGAGATAAATGAAAGGTGTAATCCCGTGTGGGGTCAGGCAAGAATACAAAATTTTCTCACCGCATGCTGGGAATGGGTGTTGTAAGATTATGCAACACCCAGCACGCTTGGTGGTAGGATGTATATGATCCGCCTGGCTAGCTACCACCCTCACATTAAAGTCTGGCGCCAAGCAGTTTAGTGTATACCGTCGTGTCTATGAGAGTATGGGAATCCCTCTTTATCTCTGTTACTTGGATTTGCGTACTCGTCGAGTCGTTCGTAATTTTGCCCAACTATTTAGTAACGTCCCAAACGGCCGAAATGGCGAATTATACAGCATGTAAGACATAAAAACATAGAAAAAGACATAAAAACATAGGACCGAGTAAAAAAAAATACATGCGCGAGAAATGAGCGGCGCGGTGGCGCTAGAACGCGGCATACACGCACTCGCTAGCAAGACAGCTGACTGACTGGGGTAGCGAAATGTGCGGGGCCGTGCGTCGGGCCACGCGTCGAGTTCCCTGCGCCCCCTCCCGTAGCTTGTTGCCCCTGCGCGTAGGGTGAAATACTTTTGTGGAAAAATTAAAATTAAATAAAAAAAAAACATTGATTTTATATTCTATAAATGAAACCAAACCACTGGTTTCAAGGATAACGGTGTTTATCCTTACAGCCTTTTCGTCCAAATAGTTTTTTCTCAAATCTTTTCGTCATAAGCACAGTCAAATACAGCATTGTTAAGTAAATAAACTTTGGATTACTTACGTAAAAATTAAAGACCATTTATTTATTTATTAACCAACTACTCGCTACACTTACAGTTACCCAACACGTGCAGCGAGTCATTATAATTATGACAATTTGTTAACACAAAAGTTGTTTAGCTAAAAAAGATTTTACAGATATTTAAAAAGAAATTTAATTTATGGTAAAATATGTCGGCATCTGGATATTGAGCAACCAGGGCGTTAAGCAGTGCTACTGCCCGACTTGTAGGGGCGAATTGCGCAGTCACCATAGATGAAAAAAAATATGTAAATAATGTAAAATCAGTATTAATTTGTAATTAAACTTTTAACCATGCTTTCTTACTGAACATAACATGTAAAACAATCAACAGAAAATAATAAGAAACACTAAAAAAATCTAAAAGAGGAAGATAAACTTAGCTTAGCACAGACAAACCAATTTATTAGTGGGTACTATTATAAGGGATTAATTCTTCGAGCAGTTCCGTATCGGTACGTGGGTAGTGTGCCAAGTTAATGAATTCCGCCAAGATTCCACTAATTCCTGGCATCCCAGAATGTTAGTAGGTATTTGTGCGAACAATTTAGGTATTTTGTTCAGTCGCTATTAGCGCTTAGACGAAGCCTTGAGGAAATTAGCTGAGTATCATTGAAAGGAAGTATACACGGTGTAAACGAATTCGTGTAATTCCTTCAAACCGCGTGATCTACTGGTGACACTGATTGACTCAGCATAGGTTTTTTTCAGAACCAACAAAAAAAGTTTTCAAAAGATGAACCATGGAATTCTGTATTTTTGAGTAATTTTATCGTCCCAAGTTAACTGACTGCGTGGAGCGATATCGCGTTAGTCGTGCCCGTCAGCTGTGTCACCGTCCCTTCATTAATTTATGCATGGCATCGAAATTTTATCTATACTAATATTATAAAGAGGTAGAATTTGTTTGTTTGTTTGTATGTAGGAGGTAATCTCCGGAACTACACATCCGATTTCAAAAATTCTTTCACCAATAGGAAGCAACGTTATCCCTGAGTGCTATAGGCTATATTTTGGGATCAAAAAATTATGAAATTAACGCGAGCGAAGCCGCGAGCAAAAGCTAGTATCAAATAAAAAAAAGATAAGTGAAAAAAAAAAATAACCAATCTAAATCCCGTGTGAGGTTAATTTAATCTATACCATTAATAGATCATGTAGGAATTACACGAATTCGTTTACACTCTTTATATTAAAGGAGACTGTTTGGAGATGAATAAAAAGTCTTCCTTGATACGATTAAAGCGTATAATCAGTGATTATGATTTTTACAAAGTTTGATTGCGTGTATTTGTCTAATGGCTGAGCAATAGAATGTGAATGACACAGTGGCGCCGCGCGGTGGTGAAGTTTTGAGACCCCTCTCCTGGGCCGTCCAGTACGGTGCTATTGGCTTGATGACGATGCGTAGACATGCCCCCCGCCTTGGAGCAACAGCCTCCAACGAAGAAGTAGAAGAATGAGAATAAGTTGAGAGTAGTTAGGATTCTTCCTCCTTAAGAAGCGGACATAATCTTGGGTATGATCTTTGTATTACTCCGTTAGCTGTTTTGATGTCAGCTACACGTGCAAGTCCATCTTTTCCAGTTGAAGTGCGTATGACTCGTCCAAGGCGCCATTTTAATGGTGGCAGATTGTCTTCTTTAATGAGTACCAAAGTGTTGGGTACTATTGTGTCTGTGTTGGACTGCCATTTAGTCCTGGTCTGCAGCTCCGCAACGTACTCCTGCGACCAGCGTCTCCAGAAGTTCTGTCTCATTTGTTCGATGCGCTCGTATCGGATCAGGCGTGAAGTGTTTGCAGCTGTGAGGTCTTCGTAGGCAGGTGCAACGAGCGATCGACCAATCAGGAAATGGGCTGGTGTAAGAGGAAGTAGGTCGTTTGGGTCTGAAGACATAGGATACATAGGTCTGGAATTGAGGATAGCTTCAATTTGTGTCAATAATGTTGAAAACTCCTCGTAAGTGAGGTTTGCATTCCCTACACGCCGGAGATGATACTTAAATGATTTGACCCCTGCCTCCCACAAACCACCAAAATGCGGTGAATAGGGAGGAATAAAGTTAAACTTAATATTTTCGCATGTAGCAAAATTTAAAATATCATTTTCGCAAGTATTTAAAAATTGAGAAAATTCTTTTAATGCGCCTACGAACGTTTTCCCGTTGTCGGAAAATATTTGTGCGGGTTTCCCACGACGAGATAAGAACCTTTTCAAAGCCAGTAAGTATGCCTCAGAACTAAGGCTTGTGACTAACTCCAAGTGTACTGCACGAGTAGCGAAACATATGAATAGGCAAATGTAACATTTTTCAAGTTTTGATCCCCTTCCCTTCCGATTCAGTATGAACATAGGTCCAGCATAATCCACGCCACAGCGTAGGAATGGATACCCCGGCTCCAGTCTCTCAAGAGGTAAGTTACCCATTTTTACGGATAGTGCCTTTCCTTTCTGACGAGTACATGTAACGCACTTATGTACTGTCTGCTTGGCTAAATCACGACCCTTAAGTGGCCACCAACTGTCCCTGATAGTAGCCAAGAGCAATTGTGGACCAGCATGGAGTAGACGCTTATGTTCAAATTGAAATAGAAGTCGCGTAAAAATATGCTTGGAACATAACAATATGGGATGTTTTTTACCGTAGGAAAAAGTCTCTGAATTTACTAATCTGCCTCCTACTCTAATAATGCGATCAGAATCTAGGAATACGTCAAGACTAGATATGCTTCTCATTGATTTAACAGGTAAGTTCTTCACTAACGTATTAATAATGTCGGGAAATGACGTGTGTTGCACTATGCGAATCAAAACTAAAGTTGACTTATTTAATTCATCAGAAGTAAGCGGGCCAGTGCTACGTTCTGATCTAACTTTAACGCGCGAATTATTAATGAATCGTAATACATAAGCGGCTGCACGTCTCATGCGATTAAAATTTGAAAAACGTTCAAAGGTAAAAATATCTGTATAAGTTTCTTGTGTAAACAATGAATTAGTAACTGACTTTATTTCCGGTAAATCGTTAAAATTAATTATTTCATCGTGATTACCGTGATTAAAATTAGATTTAATTTCAGATAAAAACGTTGGCCCGTGCCACCAAATATCCGAATATTGAAGCGCGTCGAGCGTGAGCCCGCGGGATAAAAGGTCAGCTGGGTTCTCCTTACCAGCAACATGTAACCACGGCAACTCACCTGTCAATTCATTAAGTTGTACTACTCTGTTTTGCACGAATGGTTTTAATAAGTTAGGTGAAATTTTAATCCAATTTATGACTATAGTGGAGTCAGACCAAAAGTATATATGATCGAAAGTTAATCTCCATGACTGACTTATTTTTTGGTATAACTTGGCACCAACTAAAGCTCCGCATAGCTCAAGTCGCGGTATTGTTACTGGTTTAATTGGTGCGACTTTACTCTTCGCGCAAAGCAACCTAGTTGTAACTGGTGAGTTGTCGTCGTATGTACTTATGTATGCGCATGCACCGTATGCATCCTGCGACGCATCTGTGAATATATGTAAATCTGTATATTTTGTATGTACTCCTCCGACATAGCGAGGAATCTTTATGTTTTGTAAATATTGAAGTGTATTAATGAAGTTTTGCCACATAAACAAAATATCGCTAGGTACTGGATCGTCCCAACTTAACTTACAAAGCCACAATTTTTGTAACAGTATTTTAGCGATAATAATTGAAGGAGCTAGCAAGCCTAATGGGTCGTATACCTGTGAGACAATAGATAAGATGACGCGCTTAGTCACATGTGTCACGTTTTGATTAATTTTTGTAGTAAAATGTAATAAATCTAAATAATTTAACCAACCAAGACCGAGAGTTTTAGTTAAACAATTTTCGCCTAAAGATAATTCCTTTGTTTGATCTGTTGAAGAAGTCTCCGAATTAAACATCCATTTACGTAAATGAAAGCAACCAGATTTTAAAACATCACTAACTTTCGAACAGATATCTAATAAACATTGTTTATTATCATGTCCCGTTATCAGATCATCTACAAACAAATCTTCGTCTATTATTCGCCGTATGACGTCATCCTTGCACTCGGAAGCCAACTGTTTAATGCACCGAATGCTTAGATAAGGAGCGGACGCGGTACCATATGTTACGGTATTAAGCTGGTACACACCAAGATCGTCAGATTTATTTTCACGCCAAAGAATTAACTGTAGGTTTCTTTGATCGGGCTGAATATTAATTTGCCGATACATTTTTTCGACATCAGCGCATGCAACAAACCGAAATTGTCGAAAACGTAATAATATTGAAAATACGTCATTATGTAAACTAGGGCCAATAAACTGAATGTCGTTAAGCGACTTGCCCGATGTTGATTTTGCGCTTCCATCGAAAACCACCCTAAGCTTAGTAGTACTGCTATGCTCTCTTAGAACACCGTGATGCGGTAAAAAATAATTTGGTGATGAATATTGATTGACACGACTCATGTGTCCCAAACTTAAATATTCATTCATAAAGTCGCGATACAATTTTTTATATTCAGGTGTACATCTATCTAACTTACGTTCAAGTGCGTGAAAACGATTTAGTGCGAGTGTATACGTATCACCCAGTGTGTCACTAGACTGTGCTAATGGAATGCGTACAAAAAACCGTCCTATATTGTCGCGATACGTACTTTGCACAAACAGGTTTTCACATAAAGACTCGTCCTTAGTGTATTTATTTTGCGGAACTATTTCTTCCAATTCCCAGAATTTCCTAAGTTGAATATCTAATGTTTGTGAGTAATTACATTGAACTTGATTGCTGCGTGACGTTTTATTAGTTAACAATGAACCAGATATTACCCAACCCAACTTAGTATTCTGTAAATATGGACCGCTACTTAGTCGAATTAATCCGTCGTTTAATAATTCCCAGAATTTATCCGCCCCAATTAATAATTCGATTTCTGACGGTGAATAAAAATTGGGATCCGCTAACTTAACGTTGTCAGGGATATTTATGTGTGATTTTGTACCTAAAGATGGCAATTGAGCTGTGATTTGAGATAAAACTAGACATTTAAAGCGTGTATTATATTCTATAGTTTTCGATCTCAAATTAATTTCACATGACTGTGTGGAATTTGTCACCGAGTTACCTACTCCGGAGACTTGAACAGTGGACTGTATTAAATCAAGATTTAACCTTTTACATAATGATTCAGCAATAAAGCAATGCTGGCTGCCATTATCCAATAAAGCGCGGGTAGTGTGAAAATTGTTACTTTTATCTGCAACCTCCACTAAAGCTGTGGACAGCAGTACAGTCTCTAATAATGAATGAGTTGTACCTTGATGCCCTGTTTTATGCGTGTGCGTTGTGTGAGATGAAGAATGTAATGTAGTAGTGTTCGTGGAGTTAGCACTAGTTGCATCCTGTGGCGGTGCCTGTGAGTTAAGCACAACAGCTGACGATGTGGATGCACTAACACTGTCACATTTATCATGTATTAAACTGTTGTGTTTCTTATTACATAACCTACACGGACCGAACCAACATTCATTTACCGAATGGCTTGCGCGTAAACAATTACGGCATAGCTTCTTTTCTTCTATGAATTTAACTTTATCGTTAATAGATAATTTCAAAAATGAATCGCAAGAATACAGCGGGTGATTAGCTTGACACATAAAGCAATTACGAGGACGTCTGAAATTATTATTATGAGATGATTGCTTACTTTGTGTCGATATGAAACTATGTGATTTATTTGGTTGGTACAACGGTTTTTTTACGTTAATTTCAGACGTAGATTTACTATGCGCCAAATTAATAGTTTCTAGTACGTCAGCCCTATCTTTAAGAAAAGTAATAAGATCATTAAGAGATGTACGTGAACTTGACTGATTTTGACTGTGGATAATTGTGCTTTTATGAGTTTCCCATTCTCTTTCAGTTGTTGAATCGAGTTTAGATGTAGTTAAATAAATAATCAAGGTGTCCCAAGACTCGGTCGGCTCGCCGAGGTTTTTGAGGGAACGTATATTTTTGAGAACGTTATCTATCAATTTACGAATTTGAATGGGTGATTCTTTATTAAGCGACGTAATAGAAAACAGAGCTTTGACATGGTTTTGCACAAGTAAACGATTATTGTTAAACCTATTTTCCAATAACTCCCAAGCTATACTATAATTCTCAGATGAGAATTCCAAAGATTTAATGACTAATAATGCACTGCCAGAAAGAGAAGAGCGTAAGTAATGGAATTTTTGCACATTGTCTATTTCTTTAGAATTGTGGATAAGAGATAAATAAGTATCACGGTACTCCAACCAATGATCGTACGAGCCGTCAAAGGAAGGTAATGAAATTGTAGGTAATTTAATTTTACTAGAAACTTTTGAATAATTATTTTGATTTTGAACATGATCTGCGTTTATAATACACTTAGATTTAGTCACATAAGCATAATACTGATTTTCAAAAGTTTCCCTCTCAGTTAATTCCTTTTCTATTTGACTATCAGGAATTTTTAAGTCTATTTCATCTTGAATTTCTGAAAACTGCTGTAACAACGAATCGGCCTTTTGTGAACGCGCTTGTAATTCTGTTTTAATGATTTCATTGACCGGCAATCTTTCTACAGAGTCTACATACTTCATGAAAAGCGTAAATTTACCGCGAATAACACCTCTTCTCTTATTTAAATCTCTTATGATATCCTCACCACTACTATCTTTTGTTGGAGTTTGCTTATTCTTGGACATTTTAGAGTTTGTGGAAGGCAAATGCAAATATCGCTAAAGATTTTTCGATTATAATAAATTGAGGGTAATCGATGCCAACTATAATCTTTACGCGTAACAATTTACCGTTTAACGTTCGGATTTCAGACAAAATTAACACAATTGAAGCACTGAACACAGGAAGAATGAGAGGATAAAGAAGGATGATTGATCTGACCGTTTTATGCTGGTCCGTTGATGTCTTCGATGCTGGTCTCGAGCGTCCGATTTATGCTGGTCGCAAGCGTCCGATTTATGCTGGTCGCAACGATTCCTTATATTGCATCCGGCGTTGAAGGTCCAAAATATGTTTGGAGATGAATAAAAAGTCTTCCTTGATACGATTAAAGCGTATAATCAGTGATTATGATTTTTACAAAGTTTGATTGCGTGTATTTGTCTAATGGCTGAGCAATAGAATGTGAATGACACAGTGGCGCCGCGCGGTGGTGAAGTTTTGAGACCCCTCTCCTGGGCCGTCCAGTACGGTGCTATTGGCTTGATGACGATGCGTAGACAGAGACTTTAATCTTTTAGAAATTGCATTGGTAGGTACTTAGATTGGTAGGCGGATAGGCCTACAAACCTACAAGATAAGTCCGAAAGGAGGTACTTATTAATCTACAGTCCACTTAAGTATCACTGATAATGATGACTGTTTTAAAGAAAGTGTAAAATTTTCAAAATTCGATCATTTTTATTTCCATGCAAAATGATTATAAATTGTTTTTTTTTTAAACTTTGCTTTAGTTACGAGTTAAGAAAATGGAGCTAATCCGTGACCCCAAATATGACTTAAAATGTAAACGCAGCTGATTTCAACTGAGGTTAGATAGATTTTAGCGTATTTTTATGAAATCTTTGCACAGCTATTTCTAGTTTATATTTATATCTAACTATACTATATTTACTTTTAGGAATGTTTTAGAATTAAAGTTATCCGTTAGTACGGGTACTTCTTCTATCGTGTCGGCACGAACTATACAATAATAGGTTATGCCGTGGTGAAAAGTTTAGCCAGTCAGCAAGGTCGGTAGCGGGGCTGACTGCCCAGGGTGCACCGGACGTACTTAAGTATCGTCACTCGTGGAGGCTCTTTTCATACACCCTATTATGGGTACTTTCACACCCTTTCCGATTACTACCTCCTTTCCGACTACCTTGTATTGTAAACCGCTCTCATATTTATGATAGTTCTAAAGTGTCGTTTTGATAAGTCTTGAGTTTTAAAATAATATCACTTGATCTCACATTAGATGACGATTTGGTCGACGATGAAGCTCGCTCTCGCCTTGAAGGCTGACTTTCCACCAGAGCTGTGCTAGGAAGCAGAGCAGAGCGGATGTGTGAAGAAAAAATCCACCAATAAGATTGCTTCTTTCCTAGCCTCGCACAGCGGAGATCTGTTGGAAAAGGACTTAAGGGCTTATTACATTACCCGATTTCTAGGGTCCCTTACTCTTATTCAGTGTAGTATAATTACAGGGCGCCAGGTCTCTTTGGTCTACAGTCGGGATCTTTTATTTTCGATATAAGAATACTTAAGTACGTCCGGTGCACCTTGGGCAGCCAGTCTTGCTACTAACCTTGCTGATTAGCTAACCTTTTCATCACGGTATGAGTTATTCTAAAATAGCCAACACAATAGTATACATATTTTCCATTCAACGTAGAGCTGAGTTCAATACAAATAAATATATACATATTATATATACATTATTTTATATGAATATACACAATCTCATTTACCAATATGTTAGGCTGTCGATATGAGGGTTGCGTACAGCAAATCAGATCAAAATCTGTTCAGTGGAAATAGTTGGAAGATATAAGGTTACGAAGATAGGAATAATACACTATTAGGGAGATAGAGAAGGTCTATTCAGTTCATGTCCCATGCATTATTGCTATTCTGAAAGCACAATTTTCGTACTTCTAAATTCGCAATGAAATCTTTGTATTCGATACATCAGATGGGCTTTCATGTTCATCTTGCGCTTTCATGTGCTATGGCGCTTCACGCATGCTTCAGACGAAGACGCAAGATGAACGCGAAAGCACACTGGTGTAGACATAGCTAATGATAGTCGTTACGTGTAGTCAGAAGCTGGAAAGTCTGATAACCGGTCTGACTTTAGGATATCGGTATTGCTCAGTAACTGGGTCGCGGAGGTCTGATGGCAGGCTTCTCGTTAGACTGGAAGTTGATTCCATTAAGTTAGGAAAAGGCAAGGCAGAACGATTGATAGGTCTTGATTCTTCGTTGAAGCGAGTTGTGAAGGTATCCCTATTATATCTCCAAGTGATCCAACGAATATAATTTTGACTGTTGAAAAGAAAAAGTGAGGTATGATACGATGGCTAGTGATATCGAGGATGAATAGAAATCAACGACCTAGGCTGTAGACAAGAAAATCACGGGAGTCAACTGGATCTTTGGTATGATGAAACTTTTTGGAAAGATGTGTCACGGTAACATACCTACTAGCTGCTATACGAGCGTGGTTTTGTTCGCGTGGTATGTTGATAAAAGTATCTCTTAAAAATCACGGCTCATCTTCCATGCGGAAGATGTCCGGTCCTTTGGAAGGCATACAGGGGACACAGGTCCAACGCGCAGAGGCCCCTTTGAAAACTTTAATCTAAAATGGGATGTGGCACCAACCGGGAACTATCCACGGCTACACTATTGGAGTAAGGTCATGTACCGTCCCAAGTGGGTGCAAGACTATTGTAAAATATGGTGAAAAATATCTGGTCTATGGAAAGGGGTGTTTAGTGGACCGGTTAACCTCTATTGCCGGAAGAAAACGGCGTCTGCCTTTCAAGTTTAAATTTGAAATGTGTTGGCAGACGGTGACTCGCCAGCTTTCTGTGCCCCCTGAAATATCGATCATGGCAAAAGCGAAGGGAAATAAATCGCACAGAGAACTGTTGCTTTTATGGTTAAGAGATTTATTTCTCAAAATAGAACACAATTTATTCACTTAGAATGAGTCAAGTCAATGAATTCGAAAGATTGTCGTGCATTTTATGAGTGAACCTTCTGTGTTTTGGTCTGGTGTAATAATGTCGAAAGTGTGGGCGTTCGGTTTAGAATTCAGCTTGTGCATGCCATTGTCTTGACTGATTCGATATTTTCTAAAAATAGATTTTGTTGTAAAAGATATTTAGACACAAAATGGAGGTTTTATTAATATTTTAATAAAATGTTGCTTATTGGACAACAAAGCTGCTTATAAGGCATTACCTCTCACGACTGACTGATGGCGGAATATTAGGGATTAATCATATTAAATGGCATCAGTTTGCAAAAATCTGGATGGATTTAAGATACTTACCTATCCGTCCTGTGAAACATGTGGGCTGCGGAAGCACTCTATAGCATGCGTAAGCGTGTTGAAGAATGCGAAAGTTGCAGATGGCTTAGGTGGCCAGGCCATAAAACAATTGACATAATTAAATGTCATCAAAACTTAGACAAAAATCATTGGAAAATAAGAAAAAGATCTTGAGAGTAATGATAGAAATAAAAATAAAAAATAAACATAATTGAGGATAGTTAATAGACATACACATACGTCGTTAATGAGGAGCAGGGAAGCCACATGTGCAGGAACTAGATCCAAACATCCCTGTCCTCAACGTAGTCCTTAGGGGACGTCTCCACGAGCGAGAGAATCGCGGCGATATTATCGTCGTGCCACGTATTTCTACGAGTATACACTCTCTTAGAACGTGTCTACACACGGCGTTGTTATCGCGGCGATAGTTAGTATTGAATTTGTCACGTGTCGGTACGAGCTATATTGGAATAGGAGAAGTGGTTGTCACGCTTAGCGGGTTAAGGGTGGCTTGAGGAGTCAACCCTTAACGAGCAGGTGCACATAAAATCAGAATAGAAGAATATTAAGGAAAACACTTTTAACCATACAATAGTATATTTTAATAATAGTTACAAGATTATAATATTAAGATTAGTTAACAGGGCGTGGTTCTTTACACAGTACGATACGAGGAGTCCAGGGTCTTCAGGTGTAGTAGGTAGACAGTAGTACTTAACTAGGCGGCTGCTGAGGCGCGAGAGAGCCCGGAGTGCAGCGTGCCGGCCCTTTTATAGGCGCACCCCGCTAGTCGCCACCGCTGCACCGTCACATGGTGGTGCAAAAAAAAAATAGTCAGCCATCAAGTTTAATAGTACTGCTGACTGTCCAGGGCGCGCCGGATGTGTTTCAGTTGTAGGATAACCTTTTCATCATCATCTTCATCGTCATTTCACCTTCTTTCTATTCATATTAAACCTTTTTTTATCACAGGCCACATCGTTTTTGATTATTATTATTCGAAATTGGAAAGCACTCGAAATAGAAAAAGAAGCAAAGTTGCTTTGAGGGGGCTACTCACTCACTTGCTGCAGGGGCAATCTAGGGTGTAAAAGTGGGGATGACCCTTAATTGCCTCCTTAATTGTGATGTGTATAGGTAAGCAGGGGCAATTTCCTAGATTGGCCCTGCGGCCTGTCGTAGATTTCTTCACCCAGTACCTCCTTTTCCTTTTTTTGCGGTAGCAACACAGAAAGAGCCACGGCTATACCGATCTTTTGATTTTTAGATAATACTGGTATCATTCACAACGCGTGTTTAGCTCACTTATACTCGAACACTGAACGGCAGGCATGTGTGTAGAGACAAATCCGATATTGTCACGACCGCCGTGCGCCCAAGATTGCCCCTGCGGCAGGTGTGTGAGTAGCCCGCTTTTGCGAGGATTCTAGAGGCGACCAGGAAAGTGAGTGGACTGGTGTTAACTGAAGTCGCTATACTGCTGAGCCTCCGGCACCCCGACTTACTGGAGGGAGTCGCCGCACTGCTGTCCTTCCAGCACTCCGCCTAGTCACTGTACTACTGAGCTCCCGGTCACCTAAATATCACTCAGAGAAGTTTTGTGTATCCATAAAGTTTACGTGTGCTATTTATTACTCAGAAGTTTCGTGTAACCATTCTAAATAACGTGTGCTATTAGGGACTTTAAGTGTTTTTTTTTATCCTTATTATAAAGTTGTTTTCTCTTAAAAGTGTTTTCCTTGTTTGTCTGGCTAGGGGTAGGTAGGATCCCTTAGTGCTCCGCTTTCTTTATAAATGCTCGCATCCACTAGGTTCGCCGAGTCGAGTCGAATCGAATCGAAGAAATTCGCTTCTTATATTTGAAACTGCGTCTATTAACGACGAGCCGCGGCGCGCCGAATCGAGTCACTCGCGCGCATTGATCAACATGCGAATTTCTTCGCCTCGTCGACTCGGCGCGCCTCAGTCGACGCGGGGAAGCGGACAAATAAGTCTAGCAAATCTCCAAATTTTTACGAAAATATTGAAAAAACAGGATAGTCATTGTAATTGACAGGGTCCTTTAATGTCGAGAAAAAAGAAACGTGCTCCAAAATACACCCAGTATTTCTCGTTTCTTTTTTTTCCTATTCTCCTCTTCTTCATTCAATTAAAATTAAAATTTGAAAAAGTATTTGAAATAAAAATATTTCTTCATCCGAGCTGTCCATCATGCCAAAACAACCTACTTTGTTGAAGAGTTGTGATAAATGAACGATTCGATTCGTCTGAGATGGACGCACAAGGACTAAATGCGACTCGATTCGACTCACTTCGATGCGACGCGTTTCGGCTGTAGTCGACGCCAGGCTTTACAGGTGTGGCAGACGTGTCCACAAGAGAACCTGGGGCTGTCTGCTTCATTGCACAGTATTGTCACGCGTGTTCTCTCCTGGGCCGTCAGCCTCGCTACCAACCTTACTGACTGGTTTATCGTTTTACCACGGCATAAGCTTTAAGATAAGATAAGTTATTTATTCGCCAAGGATATGGTACAAAAGTTGTTAGGTAGGTACACAATTAGTTTCCCGACACATCCTGCTCATCATTAATTACATAATAACATTAATTAAATTGTATCATTTTCGAATATAATCACTTTATCACTTATTAGTATTACCTATACATTATTTAAAAATAAAATATTAAATTAATAGTGTACGTTGGGAGATCAAGATTAAAAAACATATAAATATATCATTTATTACGATTTTTACTATCTATAAACTCTTTCACTGTATAAAAATTATTTTCACGTAACCATTTATAATAGGGCTTTTTTTAAATAAACGTAAAGGTTGGTCTCTTATTATATGTGGGATCTGTACCCCAAGTGTGAGTTTTTTTCGCTAACTACTGTAGTTGCGTCACGCCAAAAATGTATGAAAATTTAGGCTGTGTCTCTAGGCGCACCGTTCAATTAACGCGCGAATATTAGTTAGTGAACGGTACGCCAAGAGACGCAGCCTAAATTTTCATACATTTTTGTCGTGACGCAACTACAGTAGTTAACGAAAAAAACTCACACTTGGGGTACTGGTTGTAGACTTTAATACACATTAAATAACTGTTTCTTTAATGGAAGGTGCTTCTACAAAGTTCATTGTTTAATTTTGTGGGATCTCGTTTGTCTTCGATCGTTAAATTTACTATCTATAAACTCTTTCACTGTGTAAAAATTATTTCCAAGTAACCATTTTTAAAGGGCTTTTTTAAATAAACGTAAATTCTTATCACTTGTGGGATCTTGTAGTCTTTAATAACCATTAAATAATTGTTTCTATAATGGAGGGTGCTTTTACGAAGTTCATTTTTAATTTTGTGGGATCTCTTTTGTCTCTTAGATCGTACTAACACGAGACAAGAAGAAAACTACAAGATGTATCTTACCCTAATCAATCAAGCTTCCCGTTGTCTTATAATCTTGGACGGTTAATCCTTCAATATGTACCTTCATCCTGATATTTGGCGGTAGTTGAGCGATTGGCTTCTGTGGTCGAGGTTTCCATTACCGCACGGTACTAATATTTGTTTTTATTCTTATGTGGGTAATAGTTTGCCAAACAAGCCGAGACGGTCCACCTGATGGGAAGTGGTTAGCGCCGCCTACAGGTTGTAAATTAATTCATATAATTCCTTTAAACCACGTGATCTAGTACTGGTATAGATTAACTCTGCATGGGATCATACGAATACCTATAACAGCCGTTACGGGTACTCAGAAGCCCGAAAGTCTGACAACCGGTTTTGCGGAGGTCTGATGGCAGTCGTTCCGTGTACGGGTATTCAGCTGCAGCTGGTTAGAACACACATTTGAAAGGCTCTTGGCTCTTCAGACCTTACTGCTTGAAGAGCTCATGCTTAAGGCAGTCATAAACAAAATCTTTTCAGGAATCGTAAACATGAATGTTATGTTTTACAAATAAAAGTCACGATGAGAAAAATTGCAATAAATAGCATTTTTTTTTTCGTTTTTAGGTGTAAGCAATCCGAAATCGATCACCGTATTTGATTGGTTTGATCAAACATTTTTTAAGGTAAAAGCGATGTAGAGAATGGGAGAATGCTTTTACTGGTAATTGCATTTTAACCGACTTAAAAAAGGAGGAGTGTCAATTCGATGAGTAACTTATTTTTGTATTTTTTAGGGTTCCGTACCGAAATGGTACAACGGGACCCTATTACTAAGACTCCGCTGTCCGTCTATCCGTCTGTCACCAGGCTGTATCTCATGAACCGTGATAGTTAGACAGTTGAATTTTTCTCTTTTTACTCTCTCTTTTGAGATAAACAACATAATCACACAAAAAATACAAAAAGTTAAAATGAAAACGAATGAAAAGAAAAATAATAAAAATGGAAATTGGGAAAATATGCGTTACATCCGAGCAAATCGGCCATCACTCAGCATATTGCAGTGGCTATGCTCTGTACATATGCTAAAGAGCGCTGATTTTCAGCGACATCCGGATACATGATGAATGGATCCAACTTACCGTTATACCAATCGATCTACGGCTGAAACCAACAACCGATTTCAATCCAAAATCTGTGTATAGGTTTTTGACAGAAATACATTCTAACTTATGTCAAAAAACTGGTTCTCTGTTGCAGTGGCGAAGGCTCCATACAACTCGATTCCTATCGGCTTCTCTTCCGAAACGAGTAGTTACTGGAAATCACGCATCACACTTGAGCAAGGTAAGCATTTTTTGGTCCGGCTTCCCTTTTAAGAAACTTTACCCTACGCCACTGCTCTGTTGGAATATCGAAATATTATTAGCCGATTCTTATCTGGCCGAAAACCTTTCGCCACTTTTCATTTCGACGAATAATTAAAACGCCGAATGATTAAAGTCCCTAATTATGTTTTGTAACTTTTTGTTACGCCAACTAGTCTGCTGGCTACTGTTTCATTAGTCATCTGTATTATTGGCCACTTAACACTTGTTAGATGGCTCATTTTACCACCATGCAAGCAAGAAAGCAAGCGAGCACGCATCGCTTTGTCGCCCCCTTCGCTTCGCTCGCACACTCGACCAGCGCTACGCTTGGGAGGTCGCCGACTCGCTTTGCTCGCCACCTCCCCGCTTGCTGCGCTTCGGCCTCGTGCACACGTTCTACTCAGGACCTCCTTCACGAGCTTTTGGCTCCACGCCTGACCACGTGTAGTCGGGGTGCACTGAGTCGGATTAACATTACATTCTATTGTGTAAAAATAATGTTACGTATGCGAATACTTGTTTGGAAAATTACACAATAGCCAAATAAGTATTCGAGTAAAAGAAAATTACTGAATGATTTTTTGGCCAAATAATTATGGTGGCTAATAATCATATTATTTTTTATTCATTCGGCGAAATCAAATTAGGGTAAAAAATGCTTCGGCAAAGATTACGCTAGCGTATTTTATATCGAATTTCATTACGCCTTGTCGGCGTAATGAAATTCGATATAAATACTTCGGCAAAAATACAGGCACCCCAAAAAACTACATCGAACCAGAGATTTTGAATTGAGATCGGTTAATGGTTTCAGCCGCTAGAGGCGTATTGTCAAATATAAGGTTAGTCGGAATGGGTGTTTATGTACTCATAATAATGAATAACTTTTGTTTTACAACGTTATCCAAAGCTGAAGAGAAATAACTGTTTCAAAGATTTCATAAAAATACGCTAAAATCTATCTAGCTGTGTTTAAATTTTAGTCCATAGATTAGTAACTAAAGCAGGGATAAAGAATTTTTGAAAAAACTCAAACATAAATCTTTTAGTATGGGATTAAAAATGATCGGATTTTAACATTTTAACAATTGCTTTAAATCAGTCATCAGTGATACTTTAAGTGGCTAGCGGATTAGTACCCCTTTTCTTGTATGTGTCGCAGTAACATGGTTACAGCCGTTATATGATCATATTCTTAGCGATATGATCACATATCGGAAGATGCTTATAGAAAGCATTCATCAAACTTAAGGGGATGTTTAGAGAAATGAAAAACTTTTGTAATCGTTACTCTCAAGATATCTTTATCTTATTATACAGTGATTTTCTGTGTAATGTGTTTTAATGACAATTAACCATGTCAGTTGTTTTATATAGTTAAGCGTCCTTTTACCTTTTGTAAATGTGAGAGCTTTGTAGACTTGCTAGATACCTGGATACCTATTTAATTTGTGACCATATTTTTTCATATTGTTTTTTTTGTGTAGTTCCTGCTCTTAAGTCTACTTTGCTCTCTCATAGCTATTCTAAGTTCATAACTGTACCCACTCAAATTGTTAAAGATATGGATTTTAAAAGAGTAACCATGGAGTTTCTTGCCGGCTCTTCTCCATAGGAAACGACTAATTGGAACCGTGCATCTAAATTCGACTTTTCATAAGCGCCTGTAATGGTTTATGTGAAATAAAAACTTTTGATTTTTAAGATTGTTTGGGTTTCCAAAGTAGAATCAGAGGAGCCTCGCTGCGCGGGGCTTCTATTTCTGTCTACAGGGTTTAAAGTAACCTAACACAAAGGGGCGAAGCGGCGGCTTTGTTTGCTCGCTATGCTCGCTCACTCTAGCCCCCGTCATCCCCTTCGAACTTAACCTATCCGTGTCGGGGTCAAATTAACGAGCCCGCTTTGCTCGCTTTGCTCGCTTTTGAAAGTCAGTTGGAAGACAAGTTACAGTGTTTGGCTCAAAATCTAACTTTATATTCCTAGGAAGATGCTTATGAAACGCTTTCTTATAAGCATCTTCCGATATGTGATCATATCGCTAGGAATATGATCAGATAACGGCTATAACTATGTAACTGCGACATAAATCGCTAACTATCCGAAACGGATTATTCAGACTTAAAATTAGATCTAAATCCATTTGATGCCTTGAAGTTTTGAAGCATTGTGGTTAGTTAAAAGTTTTCAAGTTGCATTCGAAGCAGTTTTCGAGCAGGTATTACAAAGCTGTTTCCACTGAGATAACTAGAATCGATTTAAATTGATAATGTGACATCTCTGTATTCCTGACTTGCACTAATTCTTTTTTTTTTAACTGTATAGACCTCAAACTTGACGAATTTATAATCCCATTTTATTAAACTTGACATTATGTATTGTATTGCCTATTTCAAATTATTTACTGAATTTCATTTTAACATGGTAAACTTGTATTGATTTGATTGAATGTGATAATTATAATGAGTGTGTTTTGTTATTCCAGCTTAAACTGTTTGCATGCCTTAGTTAAGGTAGTTAGTACACGGATCATTTTAAACTTAACATCTGAAACTTGTACCTGCTTTCTGTGCAAATAAATAACTATTCTATTCTATCGATGGTTCATATCTATGGTTGAACTGATTGATGGCCATGCGCATAGGCAAGTATGAGGTTGGCTTTAACGCTAGAAAGCGGTGAAGGGTGGGTGTTTTTGGGAGCTCTGTTTTATTATTTGACGTTTAAAAAAAATAAACTTAAAAAAAAGTAAAAACCGACTTCAAAGAAATACTAAAAGGAGTAAAATAATTATCATAATATAAAATTAACAGTTTCATAAGTCGGTGGCTTCTATTTGCTTCAGTGTAGAGTTGCACCGACTTCTGAAACTGTTAATTTTATATTATGATAATTATTTTACTCCTTTTAGTATTTCTTTGAAGTCGGTTTTTACTTTTTTTAAAGTTTATTTTTTATTAAATACGTTTTAGTTTCATAATTTTAACCCCCTCCTTCATAACCCTTCTTTTTGGCTTTGACGTAGTCGGGCATAAAAAGTCATTTCAAATGATACCATAAACGATATAATGAAAACATTCCAAAATGGGAGAGGGGGGGACACGCACCCTCTCCTCTTTTCAAGTAGTCAGTTCCCAACAACAAATATAAACAAAGCAATATTAGTAATTTGAGAATTTTGCTTTGATCCGATGAGGAGTTCCGTTCCATATCTCTGAAGTTCATGGTCTGATCATAACAAAATTTAAATGGGACCAATCGGGAAGTATACCCTTTCGAACAAAAGAAGAATTTTTCAAATCGGTTCATAAATGACGGAGATATGAGGTAACACATAAAAAAAAAAAAAAAAAAAAAAAAAAAAAATACAGCCGAATTGAGAACCTCCTCCTTTTTGAAGTCGGTTAAAAAGCACTAATTGATTAAATATGGTTCCGTGTGGTGTCGGACGTAAATAATAAGCACTACCCCATCTCTTTCCGTGGGTGTCGTAAAAGGCGACTAAGGGATTCACTAGAGGATGGGCAGCAGCGTTCTCTGAGTACTTTAACAACCATACTGCGATCGGCAACCCGCCAAGCGTGGCGATTACGGCAAAATGTATAAACCCATGCACTTTCATGTTCATCTTGCGCTTTCAACTTTCAATTCCTCTTGCGTCAAACGCATGCAATACTGATTGCCATAAGACGCATGCAGCTTATCGTCTACACCGGTGCGCCTCGGTCAGTCGTCAGTCGACATACAATAGACGCCGTATTAGCGTGCGCTAGGGTCATGCGCTTTTGTCGAACTAATATTAAGGCATGCGCTATTGAAGGTGCTTCGCGCATGCTTCAGACGAAGACGCAAGATAAACATGAAAGTGCACTAGTGTAGAC
This sequence comes from Amphipyra tragopoginis, assembly GCA_905220435.1. NCBI lineage: Eukaryota > Metazoa > Arthropoda > Insecta > Lepidoptera > Noctuidae > Amphipyra > Amphipyra tragopoginis. Next base: position 7,486,922 of record HG992017.1, read on the forward strand.
ATGGCTTATAATGTTTTGAAGTTTGCAACATATGTAACGTTTTAGTTAATTTATGTTTTGTATTAAGGTACGATAGGACAGGCATGTACGTGTGTATAAAAGTACCTAATAATAAAAAAGCGTAAAAAAAACCTGAATAATTTCAAGCGCCAGATAAAAATATTTACATCGAAATAAAAACAAAAAAACGTCAAATATCTTCTATAAATATTCTTTTACGATGCGGCATGAAATTTCTTTTGACATTTTTCCTTCCTGAAAACAATTTTTATCAGCATTCCACATAACAAAGTCGCAATTCTGAGTAAACTCAAGTCGTGTAAACGTCAACAGATTTATACATTATAAAAATAATAATCACCGAACCCGCCTACACGTTCCTACCCGGATTTACTCGAAAACCCCCCCTCTGAATATCAATGAGCGGTAAAATCTTGCTGAAAATACCACCTGCCACCCCAAAACCACCCTTTTGTAAAACTTGTGATATTAAAATTATTCTTATGTCAATATTGACTGGGACGATAATTCGTTGTTTTATCCTACTCGATGACATTATAAGTACGGTTGACAGTGAGTCGTCAAGTGATGCTTTGGAGTTTGACAAATGGTGAAATTTGTTGAAGAAATATTGGTTTTTGGCTATTCCTGTAAGTAGCAAAAAGTTTCTAAAAAACGAAAAGCTAGACTTTGTCAAACATAAAACAATTGCACTGCCTATAATGATGTGATGGAGTGCATGAAAAGAGCCTCCACGAGTGACGATACTTAAGTACGTCCGGCGCACCCTGGGCAGTCAGCCTCGCTACCAACCTTGCTGACTGGCTAATCTTTTCACCACAGCATGAGCTATTTTCATATAGCTCGTGCTGACACGAGAGAAGACTAGGTACCTATATCTTAGTATTTAACATAACATCACGACTATATTTCCCGAAGGGTTGAGCAGAGGTGTGTAGTACACCCTCATTTCGCCGTTATGTTTAAGTCCCATGTAATAGGTCTCGTGTAGTGCCGGATTTAAAGAATAGCACTACCCCATCTCTTCCTGTGGGTGTCGTAAAAGGTGACTAAGGGATTCTCTAGAGTCTAGAGGATGGGCAGCAGCGTTCTCTGAGTACTTTAAGAGCATTTAATAAAAAATTTCAAGTCCTTATTTTTCGATATGACTGAACCGATTTTAATCAAACTTCATACCCATTAACAGGATACATAAGAATAAAAACTTAGTAGAAAACATTTTCGAAAAATAGTGTTACAGTTAAATTAGACCGATTTTAAATTTTCCATACAAACACTAATTTCCAATTATATTTTTTTAAGTAAAACACATCGAAAATGTTTTCTACTAACTTTTTAGACCTAAGTGTTTTGCTTGTGTGTGTGTGAAGTTTCATGAAAATTGGTTCTGTCATTACGAAAAACAAAGACTTGAAAATTTGTATGAATTACCGTAAGCCGTACACGCTCTTAACAACCGTACTGCGATCGCCAACCGGCCTGCCAAGCGTGGCGATTACGGCAAACCCCCCTCCCCCTTTTGGGGAAGGCCTATGTCCAACAGTTTTCAGTCTTTCGGCTGAATGATGATGATGTAATAGGGGGTGAGTCTATTGCCATCAACCAGGCACAAATCCAGACTCCGGGCTGCTACTGAGAAATTCCACACGGAAAACCCAATAACACGTTGCCCAAACGGGGGATCGAAGAGGCAGTCAAAAGACAGTTTTTTCTTTTACATTATAGCTAATAAATAAACAAGTAGATTGAGTAAACAGAGTTATAATTACATATACCTCCGGTTTCTGAATTGAAAATTCTAAGATATCCGAATCATAATAAATAATTCTAAATCATAAATCGCTCTTTTGTCGCGTTAGGTCGGGTATATGACGTCAGTGGAGGCAAGCGCCGCGCCGCCGCTATCGGCGACCAAGTGAATTTAATAAATTTAAAGGTGAGATTATACTGGGAGCCATGTTTTATAGTTTGCTATGTTCGTAAACATACATGAAATCAAAACATGCATAATCGGCTCATTACTGTCCCAATGGTGGGCATAGGCCTCTTTTCAGATTCAGTATGGTTAAGGCCTCAGTCCACCACGCTGGCCTAGTTCGGGTTGGCGGACTGCACACACTATCGAGAAATTTTAGTACCCTCTCAGGTGTGTAGGTTTCCTCACGATGTTTTTGTTGACCGTTATCGCAAAAAAAAGGTCTGTCTGACCGTCAGACATTTATTAATTCGTGTTATAACGAGAGATAGCGGGCTGGCACTTAAGTAAGGACAAGGTCCATATCGGAGGTAGAAAGTAATATTTAACATTGAAAAAAAATCGGCCAAGTGCGAGTCGGACTCGCGCACGAAGGGTTCCGTACCATTATCTATTCTGTTTTTGAGTATTTGTTGTTATAGCGACAGCATACACAAATCATCAACTGTCTAACTATCACGGTTCATGAGATACAGTCTGGTGACAGACGGACGGATAGCGCAGTCTTAGTAATAGGGTCCCGTTTTGGGTACGGAACCCTAAAAGCCTGCTCGTCAAGGACTGGAGGTCAGCGTAAAGAACTATCACCTATTTAAGGCAGAACCGCCGGTAGAACGGCTTTGCTTTTAAGTTCTATCGATCTGTGCCTATGAGCCATGAGCCCTTAATTTTGAATGGTATTCCAAAGCAAGGATTGCCTGTTGGTCTAGTGGTCGCAAGTCCGACCGCTAAACGTGGAACCTGGGTACAATCTCCAGGTCGGGTAGTGTTATCGGAATTTTTCCGTGTGATATTTCTCAGAAGACTGCATAATTCAGTTGCAACTGTAAACAAAGTTCTCTAGAGGACGGGCAGCAGCGTTCTCTGAGTACTTTAACAACCATACTGCGATCGCCAACCCGATTGCGAAGCGTGGCGATTACAGCAAACCCCTCCCCCCCTTCTGGGGGAGGCCTATGTCGTGACAACTGCCGACTGGATGTGCAGCACACTTGCAGTTATGATTACAAATATGAAACGAACTATGTTTCACCAAACGCGGCGTTATTATTAGCCCTCCAGTTCAGCGTGATGTCAGACACCTACTGTTGGGGCTACGATAACTCTGGGTTGTATCAATAACTAGCGGACTGTATAAAAATGATGTAATGTAATAAACTATAAAACGATGTACAATGCTGAGGTTACGGTATATAAACAATAATTCGTTAATATGCGCGAGCGCGGCTGTACGTTACCGCATGTAGCAGCTGACTGGTTAGAAGTCGGTCGCTGACGGGTTGACCTTTGAGCCGTCGTGCGCGCCCCGTTCCTCTAGTAGCGCGCGTCGGCTGTACTGTTGAGTGGGATGACTCAACACCTACCTTTGCCTGACGCTGGTTTTCAAGAAGAAATCATGACACTACCTTTGAGAAACTTATTCCTTTGCTATATTCAAATTCAACTTTATTTCTAACGTAATAACGTCCTTTTATTATTCTGAGAAAGAGCACGTTCCACTTCAAATTACCAGAACATATATTTACTAAAATGTTCCTCCCCTCTTGTGTTGTGAGAGTTGTAGGTACGTCTTTTGAATTACCTTTGAGCTGGTTCCTTACTTTTAAGTCAAGCTCTAAGGAAAGAAGTAAACATCGTTTCGTAAAATAGTATCGTACAAAGTCGTAGGTGCATTTCATCTAAAAATTAATTTGTAACGGAAGTATACGATTTTCAAAAATGGCCGGTAGTTAGGAATATTTTTAATACACCGTGGGCCCGATTGGAGAAGAAAAGCCAGGGTACAGTTTAAGTTTAATTTTCGAAATATTCCTTATTTACGGAAATTCACAAATCGAAAAATATCTATGGTAACAAGTCCTATGAGCGCGGCGTTGCGACTTTTGTCATACCATACCCCTCTCGCCGTATTTCTTATTTGTCGGGGAGGGTTGTGAAGTGAGAAGTTTGTTATCCACTCACACGATAATTTATAAATGTTGCCAGTTCAACCTAAGGTATTGTTTACAAGGAAGTGCTAAAGTTAATTGACTTAAAAAGTAACGAAAAAAAATATCACTGAATTGGACTTTCGTTGATATAACATTTGACTCATAATACCATCAGAAAGGCGTGGTTAAAATCTTTCGGGTACCTCGGGTCCACGGTATATAATCACCATGTAAATGTATCTGCGGTCGCAAAATGTCGACATTGGCTCAAAAGATGCATTTGCCCGTTTTACTGAAAAAAAAACTTCGGCACTTAGCTACTAGTATTATAAATGTGAAAGTTTGTGAAGATGGATGGACATTTGTTACTCAATCACGCATAAACTGCTGAACGAATTTGGATGAAATTTAGCTCACAGATAGACCATGTCCTGGACTAAATCATAGAATATTTTTTATCCGAGTACATGAAGAAGTTCTCCCAGGATGCGAGTGAATTCGCGAGCAACAGTTAGTACTTAATAATTCTGGTTCTGGCCTCATTGGATTAATTCTGGATAGGTCACTTAATAACGTCCAAAACACGCTGAGCGTATCTTGCGCAGTAATGCGCGCGCACGAAACTATTAGGCCCTATAACGCTCGGCGTAACGACGTAAAAAACGTGTGGTGAGGCTCGTGCAGGAGAATTTGTATGTAGCGCGACGCGATGCATACGCGTAAAACGACGCGACGATACACGAGTCGCGCAAGATACGCTCAATGTGTTTGCAGCCTAGCTGGTCGCATAATTCGTACAAATTCATTAACAACGCATTACTTGAGTCAGTACAGCAATACCCATCTTCTACTCGTTTTATTTACACGTGCTACCCCTATCGACGGTCCCTACGTATATAAAGACATGTCCAAAATGGCATTTTTTTTTTATTTCACGATTTATTTCTGTTTATTGATACGCATATTCTCACTTTTTATTTATTTTATTTAAGCTTTTATTCAAAAGATACGTAAACGTATATGAAGACAAATATCAGAGTTCAGAAGATTTTGCTGTCGTATTTGCGGATATCTATTACATAAAGTCTTATACAGTGTTTTAATTGCGCGCCATTCCGCGCGAATGCGGACTTGTCAAACTTATGGTCATTTACATGGAGTACTAGACGTTAGCCTGTTTACACCTGTTGTCGTGCAAACTTGTAATTATTTGAATAGCTACTGTTTCGTAAACTGTGTTGTTTTGGGGTTTGAAATTGTAACGTCTTACAGATAGAAAACTATTACTTTACAACGTGTAATGAAATGATAGGAGTCGACTTCAGTCAAACTTATAACACCCCTCTTTTTGCGTCGGGGGTTAAAAATGGTAACAATACACAACATTTTCTCTAACGTTTATTTTGTTTACTTCATATAATGATGTTTTAATTTTTCATACGTACAAACGGACATAAATGACTTAAACGTTTATGACGTTTTCTCACAGTCGACGTAGTAACAGTCATCTTACAGTTTTGACAGGAAAATTGAGGATATTTAAAATAATCGTTACACCATTAAAATCGGCCTACATTGAGTATTATAGATCAACAATAAAATATAGAAAAAATATTCCATGATAAACTTCACATCAGTTTAAAACTTAAAAACGCTCTCCTGTAAACCACGACTTTTGACATGTCGCTTTGTACTTAGGGGCCGTCGCTATATTTACGTCGCTTCTTTCAGTGGCTTACAAGGCTTATATTGCACTCAGACATGATATTTATTACTCAGTACAATGGTGGATTATTTGCTCTATAGACTCCCAGTCTACGAGTCTATGAATGGAATACGCCCACGGTTTTAGTTGCGTCGAACAAGATCGGTTGATTGCATACGATCCTTAGTATTTGTTGAATAATAATATATATAAAACGGTGTTGGAATTGTAGGAATGTTTTCCTGCATTTGTGAATGATATATTATTATCTTTTATATCTACACTAGCTTTTGCCCGCAGCTTCGCTTGGGTGAAATTTTGAACCCGTTAAGTGACGATTTTCCATACAAACTTTCATCCCCTATTTAACTCCCTTAGGGGTTGAATTTCGAAAAGTCCTTCCTTATTTCTGGTCTACATTATAAAGGGAACCTCTGTGCAAAATTTCAGCTTTCTAGGTCCAAGGGTTTGGGCTGGGCGTTGATGAGTCAGTCAATCAGTCAGTCAGTCAGTCAGGACCTTTCTTTTTATTCATATAGATGATGTAATCAAATTCGTGTGAATTCTTAAAACCGCGTGATCCATTGGTGACACTGATTGACCCTGAATGTTTTTTTTTCAGAATAAATAAAAATATATACCATTAATAGATCATGATGTGGTTCGAGGGAGGAGCTCGTGGCTAAATAATTACAGCCGCATAGACCGATCTTCCGGGTTAAGCCACGCTTGCCGAGGTTGGGCTGTGGATGGGTGACCATTTACCATAGCGAGTTTCCTCCGTGCCTCGGAAAGCACGTAAAGCCGTTGGTCCCGGCTGTCATTTGTAGATCTTTGACAGTCGTTACTGTTGGTCAGAAGCCAGAAAGTCTGACAACCAGTCTTACCAAGAGTATCGTATTACCCAGTTACTGGGTTGTGGAGGTCTGATAGGCAGTCGCTCCATGTAAAATACTGATATTCAGCTGCATCCGGTTCGACTGGAAGCCGACCCCAACATAGTTGGGAAAAGGCTAGGCAGATGATGATGTGGTTCGAGGAAATTACACGAATTCGTTCACAGGGTATGAACGAATTCGTTTTTTCTCTAAACATACAAGGTATCCATGCTATATTTAAGGAGGTGACTATACCACCAATACTGAATACGAATCAATAAAAAAAAATACAAAAAAATACATTTTTGTTTTAAATATTTGACTGATTCCCCCGTATGTCGCGCGTAAAACAAAAACGAAGTGTGCAAATCCACCAAAAATAGGCAGAAAATGGCGCAGCGAACGTGCCGCTGTTGACTTATTTTAGAAGTCGTTCGTCTTCGGGATTTTCCTTCTGTTCACGCTGTACACCAGCGACATTCCCAAACATGGCTTGGCCAAGTTGGCTCTCTTCGCCGACGACACGGCCATCTACTATTCCAGTAGGAGTCACGATAGCATCACTCGATACCTCCAAACCGCAGCCGACGCACTCAGGGTCTGGGCCAGAGGGTCGTCTTTGGGGATGTTAACAATAATGTAAACAGTCGTAATTATACAGGGTGTCCCTGGAAGGATGGATCAAATCGAATAGGGGCGTGGGTAATGTTATGTCCAAACTTTTTAACCCTGAATTTCGGTGCAATTTTTTACGGTTCAAAAGTTATGACCAATTATTGTTTTTTTTTCAATTACTTCGCATAGAAAAAAAATCATAAAAAAAACTATCAGAGCTATCAATTTTTCTCAGGACTTTGGCGAACAGTAGGCCTTTCTTGTGGTAATACTTTTACGCAGCTAGAAAACATGTGTCCAATAAGAAAAAACATTTACTGCAAAGGCTTTTTTGATCTGGCAAAACTTTTAGTCAAGTTTTTACTACTACAAGTTTTGAAATGACTTTGCCCACGCCCCTATTCGATTTGATCCATACTTCCAGGGACAGTCTGTATAAGTAGTTGGTCATTGTAATGAAAACATTCGCATGCCTGCTAAAAGGCAATATATATGACGGACTTATAATAATTTTGTAATTAATATCCTTGTTACGATATTTTGTGGCGAAAAAAATGTATCGTATTGTATTGCATAGTTGAATGTTCATTCCCTACAAAATGATAAAGTTTAAAAAATATAAAACTGTTTCCAAGTTTCTTCGTAAACGTATTAATACCTACCTAAGTACAGAAAATATAAAAGTACAACTATCGCGGAGTCTCTCATGTCGTGGGCGAGTTAGCTTTACAACTTAGTTCAACTAAACTAACTGCTAAGTACTTAGGCTCCTAGGTTGCATTTCAGTTCTATTTTTAGACAAATCTACAATTCTGAAAGGGGATACAGTGACACTGACATTTAATGTATTTTCGCTATTCGATTTGGTACGAAGAATTTGAAGTGGGTAGTTTTATAGTTTATCGGATAAATACAGGGTGTAAACGAATTCGTGTAATTCCTTAAAACCACACGATCTACTACTGAAAGATACTGAAGATACTGTAGATTGCACGGTGTAGTGTTGCACGGGAATTATGTATCTAATTATTAGGAGGTGTTAACGCACACGTTAACACCTCCAAGACACACATGCATCATCAAGCAGAGGGGAGCGGGCGGCGTGGTAGCAGCAGCGGCTCGACGACGACTCGCGCGCCCTCGAGACAACACTCCTTTTAACACAGCGACACCGATCGCATCGATTTCGATAATTAAATTTTGACCTGTAAAATACCTAATATTATAACCTAGAAATACAGTCCGCTTTTTATTCCACCTGGGCCTATCTAGCTTGATTAAAAATAAAAATTCTTTTTTTTTTCATGCGGTATGGGTAAGTAATCGTATCTAAACCACCTAAGGATTCATTAAAAAAAAGTTTTTTTTTTGCACAATAATTATGTTTTATTTTAGTCAACATTTTGATGCCACGCATAAATGAATGAAAGCACGGCGACGCGGCTGGCGGGCACGACTAACACGATATCGCTCTTTGCAGTGAGTTAACTCGGGGCTCTAAAATGACTCAGAAATAGAAAACTAAGATTGTATTTTGATTGTATTTTTTTTCAGTTGATTTTCAATAAATCCCTCTTATGGTTAATCTGTGTCACCAGTAGATCAAGCGGTTTGAAGGAATTACACGAATTCGTTTACACTCTGTAGTTTATCGGATAAATGTAATACAACTAAGAATTTGAAGCGGGTAGTATTATAGTTTATCGGATGAATATAATACAACTAAGAACTTGAAGTGGGTAGTATTGTAGTTTAACGGATAAATATAATACAACTAAGAATTTGAAGTGTGTAGTATTATAGTTTATCGGATAAATGTAATACAACTAAGAATTTGAAGTGGGTAGTATTAGAGTTTATCGGATGAATACAGGGTTACAGGGAAAGTCGTACTGAATATTAAAGGACGTTATTTTTCAAGTAATTTCTTTTGGATTTGATTCTGTAATATGGTATCCGAAACTTCACCGTTAGGAGATATTGAATTTTAAAGAGATTTTTTATGTCACTTATGTCACACTTGGGCCTATTCAAATAACATTTTTTTAAAGATTTTATGAACATACCTAGTAGATGTTATATCTTTTTGAATACCTAAAGAGACGTAGAAGTTTTTTAAATTATTTGCAGAATAAGTTCCATACATTTTTGTATGTTCAAAACACTTAGTGAAAATTATTTAATTCCAACCGTTGTCGAGCATTCTTTTTAAGGTATTAGTAGTAGGTTCAGTTTTTGTTAATCATTTTTATTAATTGACATCTCTAACAAGATACAAAAAAAAACGGACCCAAGGTGCTCTAATCCCAAAAAAAGCCAAAAAATACAGGATTTTTTAAAAATGTCTTTAAAATTACATATTTCCAGAACGTGTATTAACAGAATCAAATCTATCAGAAATGACCTGAACAATAACGTCTTTTAATATTCAGTACGACTTTCCCTGTAACCCTGTATAATACAACTAAGAATTTGAAGTGGATATTATCGGATGAATATGTTCGTTCTGCTTACCCTTTCCCCAACCATGTTGGGTTCAGCTTCCAGTCTAACCAGATGCGGTTGAATACCAGTATTTTACACGGAGCGACTGCCATCAGACCTCCGCAACCCAGTTACTGGACAATGCCGATATCCTACGGTTAGACCTGTTATCAAGCTTTCAGGCTTCTGACTACCCGTAACGACTATCATAGGTATTCGTATGATAATCAGGACCGACGGTTTAAGGGTCTTGATGTGCAACGAATGGTCACCCATCCACGGACCGACCGCGGCAAGTGCAGCTCAAACTTGCGGTATCTATTAAACTCAATATCTGTGGTGTAAAAGACACAACATCATCGTTTAGGGGTGTTTCTATCATTACAGCACCGCGAGCACGGATCTTTTTATCGAGTCGATTCGAGAAATTGATCTATTCTAAACGTCAAATTTATTTGACATAAGATATAGATAAAACAACAACTGCTGTCGTTTTATCTACTTATATCTTATTTCTTCATTTTTTAACCGACTTCAAAAAGGAGGAGGTTCTCAATTCGGTTGTATATTTTTTTTTTATTTTTTTTTTTATTTTTTATGTTTGTTACCTCATATCTCCGTCATTTATGAACCGATTTGAAAAATTCTTTTTTTGTTCGAAAGGGTATACTTCCCGATTGGTCCCATATAAATTTTGTTGTGATTAGACCATGAACTTCAGAGATATGGAACGGAACTCCTCATCGGATCAAAGCAAAATTCTCAAATTACTAATATTGCTTTGTTTATATTTGTTGTTGGGAACTGACTACTGGAAAAGAGGAGGGGGTGTGTGTCCCCCCCTCCCCCCCCCCTTTGGAACGTTTTCATTATATCGTGTAAGGTATCATTTGAAAGGACTTTTTATGCCCGACTACGTCAAAGCCAAAAAGAAGGGTTATGAAGGAGGGGGGTTAAAATTATAACACTAAAATGTATTTAATATAAAATAAACTTTAAAAAAAGTAAAAACCGACTTCAAAGAAATACTAAAAGGAGTAAAATAATTACCATAACATAAAATTAACAGTTTCAGAAGTCGGTGCAAGTCTACACTGAAGCAAATAGTAGCCACCGACTTCTGAAACTGTTAATTTTATGTTATGGTAATTATTTTACTCCTTTTAGTATTTCTTTGAAGTCGGTTTTTACTTTTTTTAAAGTTTTCTATGTAATTTTTTCCATGACAGGGGGGTACAAGTGCTCCCCCTTGCACCCTCTTCCCGGCGCCCATGCTTACTGCGTCGGCCTTGTCCTTAATTTAGACAGTAGAGGTCAATTTAGCTTGTTTGTTTTTCGGCAAAGTACAGGCAAATGGTCAAAGGAATGGTCAGCAGCATCTTTCTATGTTCTAATAACGACATTCTGAGAATTGTTACTCCGATTACCGACGCTGGCAAAATTTCGTTGTGTCATTAGTATATTAGGAGGCATATTGTGTAATGTAATGGTTGTCAACGAGCTATGCAGATGGCTAAGTTGTCTATTATGCTCTAATGAAAAACTATAACTAATCCTACCGCACTCCATGCCTGGACCTTTTACACACCACTAAACATTATGTATTCTACATATTAACAAAAGGCTTTCCTGTTAACCAGCTATATTATAGCGCCCGTATATACAAAAAAAAAACACAACAAAAAAATAAAATGTTAAAGCAACGCTTACTGTACATGCGCACTTGTTGAGGCGAGCCTATTACCATCAACCGGGCACAAATTCAGATTCGGGGCTGCTACTGACAAATTCCACATGGAAAAACCCAATAAAACTTTGTTCAACCTGGGAATCTAACCCGAAACCTCACACTTAAGGTACAATTCCGTGCTTTGCAGCCGATCGCAGCCGCGAGCGATAGGTCGCGTGTGGCTGACGCGCGCGGCTAATGCGTCAATAGTCGTGTCTATAATATACTGACTAATCTGTCGTTAGCCACACACGTCTGTCGCAGACTTCGGTAGCGGTGCCATACATTTTCATACTCTGACTATTGACGCATTAGCCGTGCACGTTAGCCGCACGCGATCGATCGCGCGCGGCTGCGATCGGCCGCGATGCACGGAATTGTACCTTTAGAAGTCACACTTGCGACTACTACTTAGACCAACTGCAACGGGGCAGTCAGTAATTTATTAAGCAATTTGTTTTAAACGTGTATTACAACTTGTTTTTAAATATAAGCGAGGGGGGGGTAATAGGCCCTCCGAATAAAATTAAAAGTGGCAATGGCAGTATGGGGTAACTACATATCACGAGTCGGATTCACAGCGTAGGACGATCCCAACGAGACGAACCATCGCATCGACTAGAAGAAGTTGGTTAGGGTAGACTGGATACGAAAGATGAAGGAACGAGTGCTACAGCGCTACTTAGTAGAGACATATTATGTCCAGCAGTGGACTGCGAGAAGCCAGTTGGCTATACTCTATTCAACAAAAGATGAGTCCTGACTTAACGGTTATTTCGTAAATTGTAGTCGTAAGGACAAAGCTATCAAAAAAACATAAACAACATCATCAAAAGCCGTAAAATGTTATCCATGTTTTGTTAATGTTAAATATTTGATATTCTTTGTATGGTAACGTTTTGCAGAAAATGCCCACCTTACGTTGAAAAGGGTATAATGGTTACTATACCCTTTTCAACGCAAAACCATAAAGCTATGTCTACACCAGTGCGCCTCGGTCAGTCGTCAGTCGACATACAATAGACGGATTAGCGTGCGCTAGGTGCATGCGCTTTTGTCGAACTATTATTACGCAAGATGAACATGAAAGTCATGCTCATCTTGCGTCTTCGTCTGAGGCATGCGTGATGCGCCATAGCGCATGCAATAGCGCATGCCTTTATACTAGTTCGACAAAAGCGCATGCACCTAGCGCACGCTAATCCGTCTATTGTATTTCGACTGACGACTGACTGAGGCGCACCGGTGCAGACGATAAGCTGCATGCGTCTTATGGCAATCAATATTGCATGCGCTTGACGCAAGAGGAATTGAAAGTTGAAAGCGCAAGATGAACATGAAAACGCAGTGGTGTAGATCATAATGGGGGTGCATGAAAAGAGCCTCCACGAGTGACGATACTTCAGTACTTTCGGCGCACCCTGGGCAGTCAGCCCCGCTACCAACCTTGCTGACTGGCTTATCTTTTCACCACGGCATGAGCCATTCTCGTATAGCTCGTGCTGACACGATAGAAGAAGAAGAAGAACGCAAAACCAACCCTAGTGACGTCACGGTCTAAGAGACATAACAATCTATCTTTTACCTTTTCTAAATACCAGCGATTAATTATAATACTTTGATATCAAGGGACGACATTGATAATTACTAAAAATATTGCATTTGGTCATATAATTATGTCTGTTAAAATGGAACTTATGCATTTTAACTTAACTGTATAGGCAACATTGACAGTTTTCCTATTTTACCATACGGTATAGAGGTGTTTGCGAAGTTAGATGGCGAAGATAAAAAACACTAAATCACACCCCTGATTATACAAAATTCGAGTCCTAATTGGGGCTACTTTGACACTGAATGATAAAACAGGGATTATCAAAGTAAAAGCCTACGGTCCGACTTGATAAGGAAATTTCTCCTTTTTTGTATCGAAAACTATGCTCTGTAGTTTTTTTTTATCTAGTCTATGTGATTTTATATTTCTCAGTTAATTCAGCCTGTATGCATTATTTTTGATGTAGCAGCTAGAAGCGAAAATAAATAAGATTAAACAGATGAAGCTCAAAAAAATTATGAAAGTAACCCCGTTCTACTACTAGTTTTCTTCTCTAATTGTCTAGAATGTCTAGATAAACATAATAACTTCATTTATTGCCTTTTTACTATCAGTATTGGTTCACACCTCTGCAATAAATCAACTTTGATTTACAGAACAACTGCTATCGACAGTTTTTTTTTCTTTTTCACAGTGTGTGGGCGCTGCAGGGTTGTCAAAGCGTTGAATTTCCAGATAGCGAGAAGTTTATTATTTTCTTTTTGCGAACTTTACAATTGTGTGGGCGAGTCGATTTTATGAAGTGATATTTTATGGAATGATTTAGTTTGGAGTGCTATTAATGTAGGTAGTATTTTTATGGTTTCATAATTAATATTTGCTGTTATTGTTCTGCCTAGCCTTTACCAATTAACTAGTCTAACCAGGGCTTCTACTTCCTAAGCACGAAGACCGTGGTTTCGGCCTTAGTTACGAGCGTTTCCTACTCCCTATCACCTACGGACATATGATTATTTCGGGGCCCGAACTAAGAATGCATGACAACACGATTTGACAGTTGTCCGTACTACCGATGTGTTTTTGCCCGTCCGAAAAGTTGAACTTGACACTTGTTTTGTTCTCTCCTACGTTTCGGGCTACTTTCGGACGGGCGAGTAACTTCGTTGACGGACTTAGGGAGTAGGCTTCCAGATGCGGCTGAATACCAGTATTTTACACGGAGCGACTGCCTTCAGCCCTTCGCAACCTAGTCAGTGCTGATACACTAAGGTTAGACCGGTTGCCAGACATTCGGGGGCCTTGTGCCCACTGGACCTTCAAAATGGAACCTTACCTGCAACATAGGACCCATTAGACCTCCTGTTAAAAAACATGTCCCTTTGGACCTCGCTTTTTTACACATTGACCCTCTTTTCATGCACAATAGTGAAGTGGTATTTTGCAATTGAGTCTAATCTTGAAGGTCTAGTGGGTACAAGACAGGTCCCAAAAAAGAGGTCCAATAGTCATTTTAATATAATATTTTTAAGAAGGTCGAATGGGGCCTCTGAATGGGGTCCAGTAGGTACTTTTTACAATTGGGTCCAACCTTGAAGGTCCAGTGGGTACTGTACCCATTCGGGGTTCTGATTACCCGTAACGACTCTTCTGATTACCCTCAACGACTGTCATAGGTATCCATCCATTTAGCATTAACCGTAACATATACAGTCGCGGCGGTACGGTGTCCTACTTTAGGACAAAACATCTCAATAACAAGTAGAAAAAAAAACCGGCCAAGTGCGTGTCGGGCCACGCGCAGTAATAGGGTTCCGTAGTTGCACAATAATGCGGACTAAGAAGAGGGCTTAGTAATTTTTCAGTGGAATTTGTACGAAATTTTTACTTTTCCGGTTGGTCGATTATTACTCGTAAACTTGTAAAGCCTACTTAGCTGTGATAGTTTCCCTTTTAACTTTATTATGTATACTACTACCGTGATTTTTTTCATATATCCAAAACTAGCTGTTTAGCTGGGGTGTGTAATGTATGATATAATAACAAATGCTCTAATTTCACTTGAAATAACGTTCATATAATATAATTTTCATATGCTATAAAATCAAATAACCTAATTTCATATGACCTAATGTTTCATATGATATAATTTTCATTTAATATAAAACATTTAGTATAACGTTCATTTTGTATAATTTTCAATATGTATAATATTCTTTTTATATAACATTCATTTGACCTAATGTTCTTTTGACCTAATTTTCATGTTTAATGGTCACAGTTCTAACCTAACTCAAATGGCACCTAACCAAATCTTAAAATATTCAATGCATGGTTGAGGGTGGGCTTGGTCGACGGAGCCCCGCTTTGCGGGGCTCCTACTTCTGGATGGTTTATAAAAAAATAACCACGAAGGGGATGGCGGTGCCCTTCTAACCTAACCTGTCCGAGTCGGGGTGCCCTAAAGTCCAGATTGCATCCAATTTCTACTGGTTACAATAGTTGAGGGTGGTAGGTGTATAGGGTATAAAGCGAAGAAAAAAAAACAGTACAATATTTTTTTAATCATAACATAGCATCACATAAATATTACATCTTATTTCAGTTTTAAGTTAGAGGCCAAAGCCCGAAGGAATTCAATTTCAGTGTATTCCTTTTTTTTCTAAATTATATTAAAAGTTATTAGAGATTATGAATATTATAGTAAATGAATAATATACTACATGAATATTATGTCAAATGTGCATTATAGGAAATGTTTATTATATCATAAGAAATTAGATAAAATGAAATTATATCAACAATTCATTATCTCAACTGATCGTTATATTAAACAAAAGTATATTAACTGAAATTAGGTCAAGTGAACGTTAGATTTTTTGTTATTATATCAACCGTTACACACCCGTTTAGCTGGCAGGGGGGGGGGGAACACTTGACCCTAACAAAAATTAGCACTTTAAAGTTTAATATTTCAGAAACGGATCCATTAATCGAAAATTTGCATAAACTCATAATATTTTTTTAACACCTATCCAACAACACCCCACACGATGGGGTAGACGAGAAAAAAAAAACATCCCCACTTTAGAAGAACAGGAGGCACCCTCAAAAAAAAAAAATTTTCATGATTTTATTTTACCACTTTGTCGGCGTGATTTATATGTACCTATATCCGTGCCAAATTATAGCTTTCTAGTATTAATAGTCTCTGAGCTAAGCTGCGGACGGACGGACGGACATGGCGAAACTACAGGGTGTTAACGAATTCGTGTAATTTCTTAAAACCACATGATCTACTACTGTTGTATATTGGCCCCGCATGAGATTTAGCTTGATTAAAAATAAAAAATAAAATTCTTTTTTTTTTCATGCTGCTTGCTTTGTTACAGATCGTATCTAAACCACCTAATAAGGATTCAGTAAAAAAATAAGAATTTTTATTTTTGCAAAAAAAACATATTTTATTTGTGTGAACATTTCGATGCCACGCATAGGTAGGTACATTAATGAAAGTACGGCGACACGGCTGGCAGGAACGACTAACGCGATATCGCTCTTTGCAGTCAGATAACTCAAGGCTCTAAAAAGATTCAGAAATTGAAAACCAAAAAAATTTTTGGAATAGTTTTTTTTTTGGTTTATTTTCGAAAATTCCCATGTAGGGAATTACACGATTTCGTTAACAGCCTGTATGTATATCCGTGCCAAATTATAGCTTTCTAGCATTAAGAGTCTCTGAGCTAAGCTGCGGACGGACATGGCGAAACTATAAGGGTTCCTTGTTGACTACGGAACCCTAACAATTAAAAATAACACGGTATTGAAATAAAGAAACAACCGTGAAGGGGCTCATGGCTAATTACCATCCTCGCGGATCATACGATTTGCGAGGTTAAGCTGCACTTGCCGCGGTCAGTCAGTGGATGGGTGACCGTTCGTTACACATCGAGACCCCTCCGTGCCGAGAGCACGTTAAACCGTAGGTCCCGGGTGTCATACCTATGACAGTCGTTACGGGTAGTCAGAAGCCCGAAAGTCTGACAACCAGTCTAACCTTAGGATATTGTCATTGCCCAGTAATTGGGTTGCGGAGGTCTGATGGCAGTCGCTCCGTGTAAAATAGTGGTATTCAGCCGCATCTGGTTAAACTGGAAGGTAGGCTAAAAAGGCTAGACAAATGTTTTGGTATTCAGTTATATAGATAGAATATACTTTATTGTACACCGAAATTGTAATACAGCTCTTATACAATAACATACATTGAAGGGTACAATGGCGGTCTTATCGCTGAAAGCGATATCTACCAGACAACCTTTGGATGAACAGGAAGACAATGAATAAGATAGGGGGGGGTAGTCCGTGGTGTACTGCTGCAAAATATATACTACACACAATACATAGACATAATACTTACAATTAAAATTATATATATTATTTCAAGTTTCTAACCCCAGCGGTTTGGGCTGTGCGTTGATAGATCAGTCAGTCAGTCAGTCAGCTTCTCCTTTTATATGTATAGATTTATAATAATATATTTTATTATAATAGGTATTTATTTGTTTATTTAAAAATCAGAACGACGTGCCAATTACACTGATAGTTACATATAACATAAGTACTAAAATTAATTAATATAATAGATAATAGAATCTAAAATATTAATCCTTTCACTCAGTCTTCTCGCAATACACAAAGCATTCCAACAATATCACCTTCCATTCATCAGCAAATAGATCCAGTGAAGGATTCGATTCCAGGAGAGCGTTGAGTGCATTCAGCATCCTTGGAATGGGTGACATACATCGCGCAATCGTGCGACAACGCGGCTGCACAAACAAATTATGCAGTCTTGCCCGGCAATAGTTGTCAGGTACAAAAAAGACACACAGCTCACCATGCAAATTAGGTGCGTCAATGGTTCCGTGTATAATTTTGCAAGCAGTTACAAGTTGGTCGAAGGCTCGCCTGACTTGGAGTGAATTAAAGCCCAAACAACCCAGCAAAAATCTAGTCGGATTTAGATACGGATAATACCCAAACTTACGTTTGTAGAAGTCTCTTAAAAATGCTTTTTGTACTTTTTCTTTTACTTTTTTGTACTTTATAAAGATACAACCCTAAAATATTGATATGTGACTACCGAAATGAATTTAATTAGTGTGTCCTGAATTGAATGGAATGCTGACATTCATCTATGTCACTATAGGCTTGTATACAGGGTGGGTTGAGAGTAGATCTGCTAAAATTTATAAATAATTTTAAATGCATATAGTTTTACGACACTGGATTGCATAGTAACGTTTATTACTTAAAACCTCAATTATAAATACTCAACACTCAAAATTTTGCTAATTGCTTGATTGCAATTTAACTTTTGATATACAGCATGTAAGGGTAAACACCGTTATCACTCAAACCATGGGTTGTTGACTTAAACATAAAAATAAAGGACGAAGTAAAAAAAAAATATACGGGCGAGAAATGAGCGGCGCGGCGGCGCTACGACGCGGCGTACACTCGCTAACGAGATAGCTGACTGACTGGGGTAGCAAACTGTGCGGGGCCGTGCGTCAGGCCACGCAGCGAGTTCCCCGCGCCCCCTCCCGTAGCTTGTTGCCCCCGCGCATAAGGTGAAAAGCTTTTGAGGAAAAACGTTAACTTGAAAAAAAAAAGTTTGTTATTTTTCATTGATTTTACGTTCTATAAATGAAACCAAACCACTGGTTTCAAGGATAACGGTGTTTACCCTTACAACCTGTATTGTTTATAGATATTTTGTCATTTTTAGGTAGGTAGGTACTTAATTGTAATTTTAATATTATAAATTTTCTTCAATCAATTACCGTAATAACAAAAGTTGCGATTGTTTCAAAGAAAATGATCTCGCTTGAGTCCCGAATGAATGAGTTTCTTTTTTGAAAATATTTCAATGCAATTTTTCATTACTATAAAAATAGACGTCATGGTTCCTTAGTAACAATTTCTCTAGCTGTAAGTGGTCAATCAGACTGCATTAGCGGGTGCGGGGGCGGGCGCGGGCGCTCGGGTCTTGGCGTCTGCGTGTTCACAGTAGTGCCGATCGAGCTATCGTACGCACTACACGCGCAGTCACCTAACAGATGCTATATCACTGTGAACGATACGGGCGGACTGGACCATTAGAAACACTCGCGCCACCGCGCCCGCCTCATGCAGGCGCGCGACTCGCGAGCGCACTGTGAATGCAACAGGCGTCTACATACATTTGATTTACACGCGCCCGCGCTAGCACCCGCGCCCGCCTCCACTCTGAAATACGGCTTAGGGTCTCCCCACATTTATCGACGCGGAATCGGCTAACACCGCTCAAAACAGCCTTTATGTCTACGTAATAAGGGTGCTACTAATACCATTCGCATCGGCTCGGCTCGGACGACGCGTCGCGACGCCGGCCGACGGCGAAACGAGCCGTTTGTCTAGATAGATCGAGTAGTGTGGTGATACGCACTCGGCTTAAGCCGATTCCGCGTCGATAAATGTGGGGAGACCCTTATACTGCTAGGGTGCTTGCACACAGGCCACTCGCCACAAGCTGCGGACTAACTGCACTAACGCTGGGACTCGCCGCACACGTACGGCCACACGTGTGCGGCGAGTCCTAAACGGCTAAAAAATTATGGAACGCTTTCTGTTGGACATTTGTGGCTGGCCACATGTGGCTCTCTCGAGTAACCTTTGCACTGGTGGCCTAAAACTTCTCTATACTTATCCATCCATCCACATGATCCACTACTGGTGTAGATTGGCCCCGCACGGGAATTAGCCAGATTAAACATATACAAAAACTTTTTTTTCATGCGGTAGCGGTAAGTGATCATATCTAAACCACCTAATAAGGATTCAGTAAAAAAATAAGAATTTATTTTTTTGCAAAAAATTGTTTTATTTTTGTGAACATTTCGATGCCACGCATAAATTAATGAAAGCACGGTGACGTGGCTGGCAGGCACGACTAACGCGATATCGCTCTTTGCAGTAAGTTAAATCGGGGCTCTAAAATTACTTAAAAATAGAAAACTAAGATTTTATTTTGCATTATTTTTTTCAGTCTATTTTCAAAAAATCCCTTACCAGCAGATCACGGGGTTTGAAGGAATTACACGAATTCGTTTACACCCTGTATAGTTAAACTATTACAACGATGTAATCGTGGGTGTTAATTGAATGCACATCTAATTTTAACTGAATGGTATTAATGGCTTTGAAATCAATTAAACTAAAATCGGTGTAGTGTTTGAACATTCCGCTGCTGTGTGATATCCTGTATTTATTCGACCACCATTTCCCCTGCCGTGGGTGTATTTCTAGAGGGTAGGCAGTAGTGCCTCCTTAGTTATCATAATCTTATTATGATCACCACGGGTTTTTATGATCACTAATCCTTTTGCTAAGCTTGGCGATTTTAGCAATATTTTCTCCGGACTGTACGTTTACGGCCTATGAGAAGGACTATGTTTAGTAGTGGACGTTAACGGGCTGATATAATGATGATTAAGGCGCTTCCCTTACCGAAAGATTCGCCACTTCAGAAAAAATGCATTATTTCTATCAACACACAACGTAATGACGTACGTACATTTTAGTCAAGTGTTGTAGAAATTTTCGAACACCAAAAAACAACATCCTAGGTTAGAAGTTTTAGTAATTAATGCTAAAAACGGCCGTTTTAGGTATTTATCGCTAAAACTTCGAATCCAGAAGCTCTAGTGTTGATATTTGGTGTTCGAAATTTTCTACAACACGACTAAAATTTTGTACGTATGAAATTTCAATATGTTGTGTGTTGACAGAAATAATACTTTTTTTCTGAAGTGGCGACACTTTCGGTTAGGGATGCGCCTTAACTAAAACATGCCATAGGCAAAGCGCTTCGAAAAAATTCGAAATGCGCGTAAAAAAAAATACAAGGTTAGTCGGAAAGGAGGTACTAATCCGCAGGCCACTAAGAGCCATTATGCACTGTCGACTGGTCGCCGGAGACTTGGTCGACGGCGACTGTGACTTTCTATACTTAGCTTAAATTTTAATAGGTGTTTACGCACTCGATTTCGCCGTCCCAGGCATACACTTTTAGAACCCGATGACGAAATTACCCTTCTCCAGGAGGCGAGTAAATCGACCAGCACACTACACAACGTCCGCCGCCATCCGGCATACCGTCCTCGCCGACGAGGCCCGTCGCGACGCCACCGCCGCCGGTCACGATCCACCGAGCTCTCCCGACGTAGAGCCGGTCGTCTCTTCAGACCCCGCAGTCACACCAATAATTCAGCTCTCATCAAGCTGTCGCCCCCCCCCCCCCTACGTCCCCGCCAGCAACGCCCTAAGCCGAGGTCCGAGTCCCACAAGGGATCGCCCTTAGTGCTGTTGTTGCAGGTAGTCATGATGATATAATATAATAAACTCATTTATTTTCAGGCTACTTTGGCCCATAGATATGATGTAGTACAAGTAGTTATACTCAATACTCAATACATTTATTGCACTCCATAAGTTAAATAGATGTTACATTAATATAAGAAACATGTGTGGGCCTTGTCAGGCACGGCAAATGTAGGAGAGAGGAGGAAGTATTAAACTTCTCTAAAACCTAAACTTCTTAGGTTAGTTAGCTTAGGTTAAGTATTTTACTTCCCCCCCCCCCCATTGGCTGGAGACCCTTCAGGTCTCGCCAATAACTGCCCGGTTGCGTAGGAAGGGCCCCTAGGACCATCTACAGCAGTCGAATAAAAAAATAAAAAAACGCTCTCGGTCGCCGGTCGCCCGGTCGTCTATGCTTATGTTTTGGTCGCCGAGAGACCAAGCAAGTCTCCGGCGACCAGTCGATAGTGCGTAATGGCTCATAAAGTAACACTGATGACGGTTTGAAAGCAAGTTCAAAAATTTTAAAATTCGTTAATTGTTATTTTCATGTAATATATTTTTTATTTGTGTTTTTTCAAAAATTCTTCGTCCTTATTTAGTTACAAATTCAGAAAATGGAGCTTCTAATTCGTGACCCCAAATATGACCTAAATTGTAAACACAAGCTGATCATAGCTGACGGATAGATTTTAGCATATTTTTATGTAATTTTTGAACAGCAATTTCTCTTAAACTATTGACTTTTGCGGAAAGATGTAGAACAAAAGTTACTCATTATTATGGGTACTTTAACACCCTTTAAGATTAGTAGCCCCATTCTGACTAACCTTGTTTATAATTTTGGCAAAATCGGAAAACTCCACGACAAAGAATCCAACGGGTGCAAGAAAATATTAAAAAACCGGACACGACGACGTCAGTCCAAGGCCACTGCTAATTATTTTTCGTAACGACATTTTTCAGTCCAATGCCATTTTTCATCTGCAGTCCTGGCTCGTGGCCTGAGTTCCGACTAAATAAGCGAGGTCATTTATCATTGAGTAAAGAGGACGGTTGACATTGGTGAGTTAATTAAAAAATATACCGGGAAAAGGTAATCGGTGTAGGTGTCGGTGCATTTACTTTAGGTATGTTTTATAAATTATTGGCAGCTTAATTTTAAATATACAAGTTTAGTTTTAGTGTACACTAAACCTGAAACTAGTTTGTTCAGAATCACCAGGAGAATCGATTGACATCGTTTTTACACCTCACCATTTTTCCTTTATTTTTTTATAAATTTCAATTCTCTTTCAATAGGTTTATATTTTCTATTTATATAACAGTGGACGGGAATATACCTACACCTTGAGACTTGAGATGGTCCGCTCGGTCAGTTTCCGTGTATTAGACAACCCCTGCATAGCACATCTCAGGCTTTTCACACTTTACTAGGGAACTTAACGCGACATAAACTAAGGTGTAACTCGGAGATTTATTAAAAAAAAAAACACACACATTCAGGCAGTTCTGATGAAAATCTTGTTAGGGTGTCTCGGTTTTTGTATTTGACTAAAAATAAGTATACTTAGTCAAAGAAGTTGTATAGTCAAAACATTTTTGAAGTCGTTAGGCGCATTGAGAGTAAAATGTTCAATGTTACGGAAGTTACGCACGCATGAAGCGGAAAGGCGACAGTCTTCATGGTGTCGCATTTCCGGTTGTTGAAAAAAACCTCAAAAAAAAAAAAAAACAATGAACATGATTGTTGAAATGAATACGTTTTATTATGATATTACTCATTCAAAAATATATTTATGTTTGTTGGAGTGTATACGTTTTATTAATAATGTCTCGGTCGAAATAGGCGAACGAAGCGAGTGTGCCGTGGGAGCGGCCGCCCCGGGCGCCAGATCCCCGTAATTGTTGGTGAATCAAGCTATTACACTTTCGAAGTAACGTGCATCGATATTTTGTGCGTCAAAATTCCGTAGTCTACTCATCTACCGCGCGTACAGGCACCATTTTTTTCTGAAGTTGTACTTTATTTGGCGCATTGAGGGTAATATTTGTATTGTTACGGAAGTTACACATACAGGCGTATTATAGTGGAAATGCATCACCATGAAGTTAGTTTTTGACATAAACTTTTTTCTATATGGCACCATGAAGTTAATTGTTGACATAAACTTCTATCTCAGTCGAAGTTCTACCGCACGTACCTATACCTACAAGTTTAGTTTTAGTATACACTAAACCTGAAACTAGTTTGTTCAGAATCACCAGGAGAATCGATTGACATAGTTTTTACACCACATTAAATTGTCCTTTTTATTTTCATAAATTTCAATTGTCTTTCAGTAGGTTTCTACGCATAACAGTGGGCGGGAATAGACACCTTGAGGCCTGAGACGGTCCGCTCGGCCAGTTTCCATGTATTAGACAACCCCTGCATAGCACATCTCAGGCATTTCACACTTTACTAGGGGACTTAACGCGACATAAACTAAGATGGTAACTTGGAGATTTAAATATTAATAATTGAAAAAAACACATTCAGGCAGTTCTGATGGAAATCTTGTTGCGGTGTCTCGGTTTTTGTATACAGGTTGAAATTGTAAACATTCGACAAACCGAAATGGGTGATTGTACTCATCACTATGAACAACTTTTACTATGGGACCAAACCGGAAATCGCGAAAAAAAACCAGATGTACCCTACAAACAGGGTGTAAAAAGGATCCATCACATAGCCGAAATCTACGCACTCTGTACATCAAAGTAAATTACATTTATTAAATGTTCACATAACTCGCCAAAATGTACGGAACAGCAGATTTTTTTTTCGCGATTTCCTGTTTTTTCCCGTAGTAAAAGTTGTTCATAGTGATGAGTACAATCTCCGATTTCAGTTTGTCGAGTGTTGACAATTTCAACCTGTATACAAAAAATAAAGTTGTATACATGAGAATAACACAATTTTTTTTTAAATCATTTTCAGTGGCTTCATGCAGTGACTTGCATGCACAAACAGCTTGTGCAAACTGTTGCGCTACTAGCGGGGCAATGCGCGGTATGCAGTTTTTCCGTCTAACGTACACGCTTACTTGTGCAAATTAATTTCTCCCATAACGATTTGTAGATAACTTTATTATATTTCGAGGAAAGAAAGCATTTACCCTGTAGAGGATCAATACAGGCTCATAAAAAACCGGCCAAGAGCGAGTCGGACAAGCGCACGTAGGGTTCCGTACCATTATCTATAAAAACAGCAAAAAAAAAATCACGTTCGTTGTATGGGAGCCGCCTTAAATATTTATTTTATTCTGTTTTTTAGTATTTGTTGTTAGAAATACATCATCTGTGAAAATTTCAACTGCCTAACTATCACGGTTGATGAGATACAGCCTGGTGACAGACGGACGGACGGACAGCGGAGTCTTAGTGATAGGGTCCCGTTTTATCCTTTGGGTACGAAATCCTAAAAAGAACTGAATTGACCGTAATACGTGACCAGTTTTTTGAGTCAACTTTAACGACTTTAGCACCCAGCACTTCTTATATGCTTTTCCAATAATCCAAATTAAAGTCGCCGTCCCAGGCACACACTCGGGTTCTAAACCCGATGACGAAATAACCCTCCTCCAGGAGGCGAGTAAATCGACCAGCACAATACACAACGTCCGCCGCCGTCCGGCATACCGTCCTCGCCGACGAGGCCCGTCGCGACGTTCCACCGCCGCCGGTCACGATCCACCGAGCTCTCCCGTCGTAGAGCCAGCAGTCACACCGATAATTCAGCCCTCATCAAGCTGTCTCCCCCCCCCCTATGTCCACGCCAGCAACGCCCTAAGCCGAGGTCCAAGTCCCACTAGGGGTCGCCCTTAGTGCTGTTGTTGTAGGTAGTCATGATGTTAGTGTAGTACAAGTAGTTAGCTTATGTTAAGTATTTTACTTCCCCCCTCCCCCCCATTGGCTGGAGACCCTTCAGGGTCTCGCCAATAACTGCCCGGTTACGTAGAAACCGTCCCCTAGGACGACCTACAGCAGTCCAATAGAAAAAAAAAAAACAAATTAAAGTTCAGCTTGAAAACAATGTTATCTTTTGCTTTCATTTCTTCACCAAATGTAACGTTATTGCTTCTCGAAACAACATAAAATGTATCCAAGTCCTGACCTAAATTCTGTAGCGAACTGCTCCAAATAAGTAGGTTATATAGATAGATATTCTAGCTAAAGGTACCTACTCTAGCTCTGGGGTATATGTCTACAATATCAGCCGGAGTAAGCTTCCATTGAAGACTTACACAATACGACTAGTAACTAGAATATCAATGAACGCGAATATATACTTATTATGTATTGTTACTGGTTTTAAACCTAAGGCCTAGTTTACATACATACGGTTACATGTGGGATTGACAAAAAAGACGACAATATCGTAAACAACTACTTATTAAAAATTGAAACATTCAACCACCCGTTTCTATGCGAACATTTCGTCGTCACGTACAGTCGCGGACTTGAAATATTTACCAGCCTAAGGTCTAAATAGCTTGCACATTACTTTTTTCATAAGGTCGCTCGGTCGCTCGCAAAGAATTGACAGGGCAAAGGTATTTTTTTCTTAATTGAAATAAAAAAGTTAATTTGAAGCGGCTATACAGGGTAGTAATTTGAGATCGGGCATAAAGGGCAACTACCTTAACCATTGTAACTACAGGAAAACGTTCTTAGAAGACTACCCCTAACTTTTGGGATAATTTAAATCGGCATTCACAGATTTTGAAAAAAAAGTACAGTATGCGAGAAAAAGGGCTGTTTTCACAAATCTTTTTTATGATACCAATCGATCCCATTTATCTTAAGGATCAAAAGACACTTCCGAACCAACTGAGGTTCGAGTACTAGAAAAGTCAGAAATCGCAAAAAACTTATTTGAGATGGGGTAGTAATAAGGGCCTTAATCGTTGTGGCTACAGGAAAATGTTCTTAATAAACTGTCCATAAATTAAGAAAATATTTCAAAATGCATTCACAGATCTTCTTGAAAATAAAAACATAAAAATTCGGCGTGAACGTAACTTTTAACGAAAAGTTGTTTTTCGTGATTTCTGATGTTTCTAGTACTCTAACCTCAGTAGGTCTAGAAGAGTATTTTGATCCTTATGGGAAATAGGATCGATTGGCATCATAAAAAAGTTTTGTGAGAACCGACCATTTTCTTGCTGACTAGCAATTTTTTTTTCTTTTTTTTCGAAATAATTTAAAAAATGATGGCCAGTCTCCTATCAACATTTTCCTGTAGCGACAACGCTTAAGGTAGCTGCCCTTATAACTAACCCATCTCAAATAGTTTTTTGTTATTTCTGACGTTTCTAGTACTCAAACCTCAGTTGCTCCGGAAGTGTGTTTTGATCCTTATGGGAAATAGGATCAATTGGCGCCATAAAAAAGGTTTGTGAAAACAGCTTTTTTTCTCGCTGACTGTACTTTTTTTTCAAAATCTGTGAATGCTGATTGAAATTATCCCAAAAGTTAGGGGTAGTCTTCTAAGAACGTTTTCCTGTAGCTACAATGGTAAATGGTTAAGGTAGCTGCCTTTCATGCCTTATTTCGAATTACCACCCTGGATACCACGTGGCACCGAAAAAGAAATCAATCTACTTATTTAGTAAATTCAATCAAGTTCGCTCTATACAACTTTTGACTATACACACTCATACATAACAGCCAAAAGTGGTTAGGTAATAGCCTTTTTGCTAGAATCGACGCTTCACAATTTTAAAAACGAATACTTCTTCTTCTTTTCTCGTATCAGTATGAGCTATACGAAAATAGCTCATGCTGTGGAGAAAAGATTAGCCAGTCAGCAAGGTTGGTAGTTGGGCTGACTGCCCAGGGTGCGCCGGACGTTATTAAGTAACGTCACTCGTGGAGGCTCTTTTCATGCATCCCAAAACGAATACTAATTTAAGTTGATATGACATCTTGAACCTTATTGCGCACAGTGTGAGAAGGAATCGAATGTGAAATCTGATAAACATTTCGAGTCCGCGGCTGTACACAGTCATACAGGTGGTAAGTATTAAATATGGAACAAATATGGACCCTGTAGGGCAAAGCAAACGTTTAGACAAGTAGGAGAGAGGAAGAGCGCTTTAATAAATTTCCTTAGTACTGAATATTTAATTATTTTTTTAAAGGGTGTAAACGAATTCGTGTAATTCCTTCAAACCACATGATCTATTAATGGTATAGATTAACCTCACACGGGATTTAGATTGATTAAAAATACTTAAACTTTATTTTCCCAAAAAATTTTTTTATGTCATAGAAAATTTCGATGCCATGCATAAATGAATGAAGGTACGGCGACACAGCAGACGGGCACGACTAGCGTGATATAGCTCCGCGCAGTCAGTTAACTCTACAATTGCGCTAAAATGAATCGGGTAGGTACAGAATGCCATAGTTTGAACTGTTTTTTTTTCCCCTATTCCCTGCATCTGAAATGCAATGTTTTGCAATTGAAAATTAATCATCGAACGAGAATCTTACCTTGCCGTAACACAGTTTTAACTAGCACGGGAGGTAATGAACTTTATTCATGTATACCGTCAATGGATATTTATTATTCGTTCTTGTTATTAATAATTAAGTCAAATTACATAGTTGCAATGACATTTTGTTACTATCTAAGTTTTGATCTTACTGTTTATTTGTTCAAATGTACCCAATAAACTTAGTGAGTGTACATTAAAAACTTGTAAACTATGTAAGTACTTTAGTTGTAACTACGTTTAATATTTACTACTGTACCCCAAGTGTGAGTTTTTTTCGTTAACTACTGTAGTTGCGTCACGCCAAAAATGTATGAAAATTTAGGCTGCGTCTCTAGGCGCCCCGTTCAATTTACGCGCGAATATTAGTATTGAACGGGGCGCCTAGAGCCACAGCCTAAATTTTCATACATTTTTGGCGTGACGCAACTACAGTAGTTAACGAAAAAAACTCACACTTGGGGTACTGGTGTACTGTATCTAAGATGTTTAAATAAAAATTCTATTCTATTCTAATGTGTCACCAGTAGATTGAGTTTATTTTCGAAGAGTAAGTTGTCACTTAATTCGCAAATAGAAACTATAATACTTTTGGGAGAGTATTCAGTCCGTGTCCGGTGTCACGTATTCTAGCAATATAAACGGTTTCCAAGTCAGACTGCTCAGACAAGTACGAATCTTCTGTACAAAGAGCTCGTTAACTGCGACAGTATGAGCAAATATACATCTAGAAGAGTACTTCAACGAATGTGTTCACATTCAATTCAATTCAATTCAATCATTTTATTTCAGACAAATTACAATAATTATAAATCATCCATACATTAATTAATTTTAAAATAATAAATAACAATAATGGAATATTAAGAATGCAGAACATGTAATTTTGTCCAGTGCTCCATGAAGGAGCAGTCCGTGTCCATTCTTTCTGCTATGACTTGCAGGAAACTGTTGGGGCTGCCCCGCAAGCGGCGCATCAGGGACGCTGTTCTTTTGCGATGTATTGCTGTAAAGCCATCTACTTGTGCATCTGCAAACATACCTGATGCGCTACAAAAACGTGGCAACCAACATTGCTCCCTCTTGTTTCCTCGTATTAATTTTCCTCAGATTTTCAGTAAAAATGATTTAAAGGGCATATCATTTGAAACAGTTTATTTACATACATATATTCACGCCTGTAATCGCCGAAAGAGGTGTTCTCCTATCTTCTTCTTCTTAGCGTATCGATGATAAATACTAAGTAAAAAATAATATAATTTTGTCAAATATTTTGTTTGGACCAAAATTCAGCCACGACAACACCATCCGCTGACGCAGTCATTAGGTCCTCATGCGTGCAGGTAACAGGGCACGAGGCACAAGACAAAAGGTGGGCCATGGTCTGCGGAGAGACGCCGCATAGGCACTGAAGATTGGTGCCATCTGCGAAACCCCACCTTAGGAGATTCTCTTTGCTGCGGCCGACTTGGATGCGGAGTTTGTTTAAAGTCTTCCAAATCGGCCACGGCAACGCGTGCCCAGGTGGAAGACTCTCCGATGTCTCGTTGAAATGTTCAGGAAGCTTAAGTTTCTCTCGCCAGAGATTGCATCTTACCGAGGTGGAGTTGCCATCAGACGGACTCACGCATCCAAGAAAAAAAATCTGGCTTTTAAGTCTCTGGTGTACAGAAGTATAATTGTGCATTGGGTGGCGTGGATCTTTTTCTACTTTCGTCCTTTCTATGCGGCTTGCTACAGTCCTACGAATACCAGGGGGTGCAATGCCATTTAGTGGATACAGAATGATGTGCACTCATGGCAGGGAGTGCCAATCATTCATACTTCTCCTATTATGCTGGAGCTACATTAGCGGGTTACGGCGTATATTCATGTTAACGCAATGAGTGTGGTCGGGTAGATCGTTGCAACGCGTGGTATTCGGGCGAAGACGATGTACTATCGGGGAGCTGTTGGTGAACTGGCGCGCATCAAAGGGATTTGTCGCGATAATATTCGCTTGGGTGGCTACACCTTCGTCACTTCAGTGTCGTCCAGACTTTGTAGCGGGATGGATGTGCTACAGAGAACAACACAATCTGGCACGATGAATCTTCGCCTGCCTAATGTAGACAAGTACATCGCGTGTTAGGCAACTATATTACTATGTTGGCAGTAATGTACGATTTCCATCAACCGGGCCACGCAGGAGCGCAGCGCAGCACGTCGCAGCGGATGCTCGAAAACGCGCCCGTAACCGACCGCGTCCGCCCGACGGCTACAACCTGCTAGAACTCGGGCGCATGCGCGCGCGTGCTCATGTATCCGCTATCGCAGTCAGTTTCTACCTGCGCTGCGGTGTGGCCGAGCGGAGCCGACCGGGCGCGACGACAGCCGAGCGCCACCGTCCACGTACTCGAGCAGCCGACCGGCTGCCGCGGCATACGCGCGGATCTAACCGAGTTCCAAGCAGTGTAATTTCCATGCAAACATGAAACTTAACTATTGTAAAGAAGCCTGAATTTCCTTTAGCACAGTGTGAAATGCGCTCCGGCGCGCTCCGGCGCGGCCCGTTTGGTGGAAATCGTACATAACGTGTTGTTTTTTTTTTCCATGGTTAGCTCAGTTGGCTGATCACTTAACAAAGTGATCAGCCAACTGCCAACTACCAGTTTCAGAAGTCGGTGCATTCAATTTGTTTCAGCGTAGAACACCGACTTCTGAAACTGGTAGTTTTATTAAATGATAATTATTTTACTCCGTTTAGTTTTTTTTTTAAATCGGTTTTTACTTTTTTAAAGTTTTTTATTTTATATTTTTTAGTGCCACAAATTACAATAGTGTACAAATTCTCGGACCAGCACTACAACTAGAACGTCGTCTATATACGATTTGTGTATTTTTTTTTGTTTTTGTAGATTTTTTCAAAAAGTGCTGAATAAATTTCAATAAAATTTATATGGGACCACCTCTGAAATATGGCCTACCAAACAAAAAAAGAATCATCAAAATCCATTCATTATTGGCGGAGATATCGCGTAACAAACACAGAAAAAAAAAACAGACGAATTGAGAACCTCCTCCTTTTTGAAGTCGGTTAAAAACAAGGCAACAAAGAAATAATATTTCTGACCCTACACAACATATTGAACAGAAAACGTAATTCAACATACACAGCCTATTGAACAGAAAATGTAATTCCAAAAACATATTAGACGATGAGATTTTACGTTCGGCTCCGTAGCGGAAAACTACCCTTCAGGCCTTTTCGGCCAAAGGTCAGCGTCGAAGAATAAGAAATTTCCCTCCTATTTCACACACCACTGGCTCGATACGAACCGCTCTATTTACCACAATATTTCTTCTTTATAAGTATACCTATAATATTTTTTATAGCCAAGTGGTTCAGCCTTCCATGTAGATTTGAGTTCATTCCTGGCCCACATCCTGACTTTTCGAACTTCGGTATGGATCAGAATTTGATTATCGCTTGCGTTAATGGTGAAGGAAAATATCGTGGGGAATCTTGCTTACCTGAGAGGGCTCTAAATGGTTCTCGATGGTGTGTGTAGTCCGCCAACCCGCACCAGCCCACCGTGGTCCAAAAAGCCTAAACTCTCCTCTCATTTTGAGAAGATGAGTTTTCGAGATAGGATTACAAGGTCAAATCCGAAAGTATTAAGAAGGGAAATTTCGTCAAAGGATCGACGTGCTTGGTTTTGGAGAAAACAAATACTCCGTTTTTTGATTTTTAGAAAAAGCAGATTCTGTTTTTTTAGGCACTCGAAACAACTGTCTTTAATAAAAATCTGTTAGGTATTAGACCAATCTGTATCTTGTTGATATCTTTATTTATGTTTATTGTGAATCTGTATGTTGTTGATAAGAATCGTACGCTGCAAAGGATTACGTAACATATACAACGCTATTTTTACTACTTATACCAAAAACTGAGACACCCCAAACAGATTTTCATAAGAACTGCCTGAATATATATTTTTTTAATTAAATCGCCAAGTTGCATGCCAGTTGCTGCGTTAAGTTCCCCAGTAGAGAACGAAATGCGTGAGATGTACCATGCAGGGACTGCCTATAACGCGGAAACTTACCGAACCAACCATCAAGCCTCAAGGTATCTATTCGGTGTCCAATTATATGCGTAGAAACCTATGGAATCAAAGTTACTACTTTACAGGAATTTATTTTTGAAAAAAAAGACTTTTCTTGGTATAAAATTATACCAATCGATTCTCTTGGGAATTCTAAATAAACTAGTTTCTCGCTTAGTATACAATGTGTCCTATTATGGACTAGCGATATTCTAGGTACTACTAGGTACAACTATTCTTCTACACATATACACTACACACTAGGGTCCAATCCACTTCCCCGCTATTTGGCAGCCATTTTGCTTTTTTGTTGAGATATTCTCTATCTTAAACTTATTAAAATGTGAACCCATTGTATAGTAATGTAAACGATAGACAATGTTGTCGTCCTCCGAATAAGCCTACTTTTATCTCAGTAGGACCAACACTTTGAGAGATATGTTTTTTTTTGTACACAAGTATATGTAGAATATCTCAACAAAAATGGAAGTGAATTGGACCCTAGTGTATAGTGTATTTGTGTACTAGAATAGTTGTTATACAACCTTATTTTTACTTTATACGAAAACCGAGACACCCCAACAAGATTTTCATCAGAACTGCCTGAATATGTGTTTTTTTTTAGTAAATCTCCAAGTTACACCTTAGTTTATGTCGCGTTAAGTTCCCTAAAAAAGTGTGAAATGCCTGATATGTGCTATGCAGGGGTTGTCTAATACACGGAAACTGACCGAGAGGACCGTCTCAAGCCTCAAGGTGTCTATTCCCGTCAACTGTTATGGGTAGAAACCTACTGAAACAAAATTGAAATTTATGAAAAAAAAAAAAACAAAAAAAATGTGGTGAAAAAAATACGTCAATCGATTCTCCTAGTGATTCTGAACAAACTAGTTTCAGGTTTAGTATATACTAAAACTAAGGTTGTATAAGTACCTAGAATATCGCTAGTCCATGACCGGACACATTGTATATTAAAAATAACCATGTATAATCAGCCTATTACAGTCCCACTGCTGGGCACAGGTAGCCACACATCCGGATTTGTCCGGACATGTCCGGACTTCTAGACAGTTGTCCGGACTTTGTCCGGCTCTTTAATTTGTCCGGATTTTTTGGCTTAGATGGAATACGAGTAATGAAACTTACTTATGTGATATCAAATAACTTTTTAATCTTTATTGACTTCTCATTCATCTAAAAACAAAATATAAATCTTTAACAATCAACTTAACGAGGTCAAACACTAAATCTTCGTATGTTTGCATTTTGGGACTAAAATGTCCGGACTTCTATTGAAATGTCAGGCTTTTTGTCAGGACTTTTCAAATTTCTAAATGGTAAATGGTAACCCTAGGCACGGGCCTCTTCATAGAATGAGAAGGGTTTAGGCCTTAGTCCACAACGCTGGCCTGGTGCGGTTAGCGGACTACACACACCATCGAGAACTTTTTGAAGCCCTCTCAGGTATGCAGGTTTCCTCAAGATTTTTTCCTTCACTGTTAACGTAAGCGATAATTAAATTCTACAAACGATACAGCATTGTGATTATTAAAACGTTTGGCAAAAGGATTGTTCGCAGTACGTTGTTATTAGCTTACTGTAGAATACCCATCCTCGTGATGTAATGCCTTATACTATGTTTAACGAAAGAAGAATCCTTACATGCTGGCCATTTCGTAAATTATAGCAATAAGGATATTGCTATCGAAAAAAACGTAAGACATCATCAAAAACCATAAAATAGTTACATTATCCATGTTTGGTTTAAATAAATAAAATAAAATAAGGTTTATTTCAGAATCTTGTACACTTTTGCAATAAATCTTACACAGGGACCTCCTTTTAAGTAAAGAATATACCTGTGCTAGGACCAAAAGAAGATAGAATTTAAACAAGAAACAGAAAAAATATAAAATTAAGAAGAAAAGAAAAAACTTAGAGATATTATCTAAATTTGTGTGTGCTTGAGTGTGTGTGTGCATGTGTGTAAGTGTAGGTATGTGGATGTGGGTGCGTGTGTGAATTTTACCAACTTATAATGACGATGCCCAATGAGCTGTGGGCCAAAATAACCACTTTATGGAGCCCTGACACAGCCAGAAGGCGTCGCGGCAGACCTCGAAGAAGATGGCGGGACGAGCTAGACAAAACCAATGACCAGTGGTCCACTTTGGCTCTGGATCGAAAACATTGGAAGTCATGGGGAGAGGCCTTTACCCAGCAGTGGGATGACTCAGGCTAGAAATGAATGAAATGAAATGAATGAATGAATATAATGACGATGCTTGCAGAAATAATTCAGTGTCATCATAGGTTTCTAATAATATTTGATATTCTTTGTATCGTAACGTTTTGTAGACAAACACCTTACGTTGAAAAGGGTAATCTTTCTACGACACTTAAGGGAACAAAGGTGTTATCCCTTATTCTTTACTAGCCGTATGCCAAATGGGATTTCTCATCGGCAAGCCTAAACAGCAATTTCTATATTTCTAACTTCAAAAATGACGAACTTCCATAAAACATTTCATCCCCTATCCCATCCACTTCATGGGATGAATTTCCAAAAATCCTTTCTTAGTGCTCTTCCACGTTAAGAAACTCCTGTGCAAAATTTCATGCTTTAAAACCCACCAGTTTAAGCTGTGGCTTGTCTGTCAGTCGGTGTTAGACTTTTATTATGAAAAAGATAGGGATTCATACGACTAGCTAGCTCTAAATTGACGATCTAAGTGAGAGGTAATTTTAAGTACCAAAACCGTATCCCAAAACTTTTCTAATTCAAAAATCGGTTAACGAAAATCATTGGGAGGGTATCAATCATGAGAATTCAGGGCTTATCGGAGGCCGATCGCAAAACCAATTTAGTATTTGGAGCGCCCCCCTCCCGCCTACGTCGCGTGGCATAGCTACGTAGTATAAGATTCATTCTGAAGGCACCAGTTGCTCTATGAATGGACCCATTCAATACTGTGGTGGGAGGGGCGCATGCGTCGCATCGATCTGTCGCCGCAGCGCGGGAGGAAGCGCCGCGCGGTTTCCAGTGATGCTGAAAAGTCGGAACACGACACGGGAGGTTGTTTAGATTTTTTGTTGGATACTCATCCCTTGAAAATGGTAATTTTGTTGGGACTTGTATAACTCAAATGTTATACAGGCTGGTAATTTGAGATGGGGAAGTAAGGGCAGCTTCCGTAACGCACGATCTTTCACGGATAACGGAAGTGTCTTTTGATCCTTATGGGAAATAGGATCGATTGATAACATGTTTTTTGTGAAAACTGCCGTTTTCTTGTTAACAGTTCATTTATTCAAAATCTGTAAATGTAGAGTTTTTAAAAAATATGGCCAGTCTCCTATGAACGTTTTCCTGTAGGTACAATGGTTAAAGTCGCTTCACTATCTGGATATTTTACTATCATGTAAAAGAAATAATTAATTTGAGGAACTCGTTTGTGATTACAAGCTGAATAGTGCCCGTAACATAAAAACTGAAGGACTTATTTTATAAAGCTCATGGCCTCATTTCGGGTACTCATGACGTTGATCCTTAAAGTCCTAAGTTTACTAACAATATTTACATAATCACAAATACAAATAAAGAAAAATATATTCTAATAAAACTATCTATCTATTTATCTAGATCTAGACGTTTTGCGGAATTAACATAGTGAGAAACGGCACAAAATAGTGATGTTCCGAAGACAAAAGGGCAAGCGTTTGCTTAGCAGTGGAACAGTACATAGTCTAAACTAAGCTAAGAAAAAAAAGTATAAAATTAAGTCCTAAGTTAAATTCTTCAGAGTTTTTTTTTGCAATAAAATAAGTGAATGTTGTTATTGACGAGCTAACAATTTCAGGGAACGTTGAACTGTGTAAAATCTATCTCTACATTATAAAACAAACCGCCGTCTGTACACTTAGATTTTTTAAACTCCGCAACGGATTTTGATGCAGTTTTCATCTTAATTTAGGTAATTTCCGGAAGGTTTTAAGCTATAAAACGTACCCGAACGACGCCTTCGCGGGGCGGTTCGGTAGTAAAATATAATTTAGGTTTCCTTTTCAATTTTATTTGAAAACTTAGGTATTATCTCACATGAAAGACAAAAAAACGAGCTTCCATAAAGCCAGTTATTGATCAGTTGATTTGTCCTGAAATATTATTTTGAAGGAAGCTTTTGTGTAGCATTCTGTTTAAATCTATAAATATTAAAAAAAAGAAACACGGCGGGAAATAAGACTCGTAGCAGCCGCAAAAATATTTAATCGTTGGTGTATCGTCGATTTTCGACTGGGATTTCTTTTAGGAGAAAGTTAGTGGATTTTTACAGCAACCCTGGGCCTTATAATACAGACTGTGCCTTGTTAAAAACGACGTGTGTGATAACCAGGGGCCCAATTCTCCTAAAATAAATTGTTGCCAAACGCAATCGAAAGACAGTTTTTGTTTTCGAAAACTTTCAAAATGATTGATTTTGTTTTTTGTGTCAAACAATTCGACAGCTTTTGAAATTGAGAACAGAGGCCCAATTCTCCTAAAATAAATTGTTGCCAAACGCAATCGAACCACAACCGTCAGTCAGTTTTTGTTTTCGAAAACTTTCAAAATGATTGATTTTGTTTTTTGTGTCAAACAATTCGACAGCTTTTGAAATTGAGAACTGTCCGAATGAACGGTTCGGCCTTGGTTCGGTTGTGATTTATCAAGATTTATTTTAGGAGAATTAGGCCCCTGTCTGAATGAACGGTTCGGCCTTGGTTCGGTTGTGATTTATCAAGATTTATTTTAGGAGAATTAGGCCCCAGTTTTGAATTAGGATCAATCCGCGTTTTTTTTAACATATTTTATTTTCCGACACGCATGTCAAGTGGACAGCCGCAACCATCCGGAATGTTACGTTTTTGGCAAATAGTGTATCTATGTAGACGTAGGCTTACACACATATATACATTCATGTCTTACTACATAGATATAATAATGTAGATTGCGTCTATTTATAGCAGATTCTACTTTAAAGTTATTAATATAATATCAGAAATACATTACTGGTTATTGTAGGTAATTGAGGTAGGTTTCCGTATAATGTCACGCTATGAACGAAATCAATCAATCGCAGTCTAGTTCGATAAAAGTTGTCGACAAAGTTACGTCATTTGAAAGGAAATAGGTTTTTAAACGCTACAATTAACTAGGATTTTTGTGTTTCGAAGGTGCT
Organism: Amphipyra tragopoginis; assembly: GCA_905220435.1. Lineage (NCBI taxonomy): Eukaryota > Metazoa > Arthropoda > Insecta > Lepidoptera > Noctuidae > Amphipyra > Amphipyra tragopoginis. The sequence goes on from HG992017.1 coordinate 7,524,067, forward strand.
TTTACAGATACAAATTTTACACGTAGGTACACAGAAAATCTAAATAAATATACAACGTGTTACAAAAATACCCCTAAAGCCGAAAGTGGATTAAAAGGTCCCTTGTAAAGAGTCTATTGGCAATATTTTAAAATAAAAGAAGGACCCAAAAAAAATTTGGACAAATCATAAAATCAAATCATCACTGAAATGCAACCCTGAAAACATAAAAGTAAAGAGTAGACTACCCAGAAAGTTATTTACATTCTTACCTAATTTCCTCTGAGAGGTAAATGACAACAACCATAAAAGACTACTTGATTAACAATACATTTTCTTTTTTAAGGTGAATTGTGTAACACGTTGTATGGATATGTTAAAATAATTTCCAATCTACTAAGAAATAAACAAGTTTTTTTTTTTGTTTTTACTTATAGCTTTTTTCATAATTTGTAGCCAAAGAAATGTCTTTCTGCGTTCTTCTTACTTCAAAATGATTTTTTTGTAGTTTAATCATTTTGAGTAAAGACGGGCTCGTGGCTAATTATCAACCGCGCGGATCATATGATTTGCGAGGTTAAGCTACGCTTGCCACGGTCTGTTCAAGGATGGGTGACCGTTCGTTACACATTCCGTTTCCGTGCCTCGGAGAGCACATTAATCTGTCGGTCCCGAGTGTCTTACGAATACCTATGATAGTTGAATCGTTACAGGTAGTCAGAAGCCTGAACTTTTTACAACTAAGGTAAGTATCTCTGTATCAAAATAATCTATGTCAGCCAAAATACACTTAGTCACACATAATTCAAAATATTCTTTATTGTGTAAGCAGATAGATTTACAACAGAAATTTATGAACACAGATGAACTCAAAATAGATTTCTTGAATAATGAAGAAGTAGGTATAATATTGGTAGTTTAGTCTAGATATATTTTTTCTTTGTTTTTACTTTAGATTTAGTTTAGATTTATATTGTATTAATTTAAGTTAAAAGATTATTGAATATTTTTTTTCAAACAAAGAAAAAAATAATTCCTGAGCATTTGAGAGCCCCGAGTTAACTGACTGCGAAGAGCGATATCGCACTAGTTGTGCCCGCTAGCTGTATCTCCGTGCTTTTAATCACATTTTGGAATACAAAGAAAAAAAACCAAAAAAAAAATATCCTAATTTTTTGGTAACTTGGTAGGTATCAATTACGCAAAATATCGCAAGAAAAAAACAAAAAATGTTTTTTTTATTTTTAATCAAGCTAAATCAGCACCAGTAGTAGGACATGTGGTTTTAAGGAACTATTTGAATTCCTTTACACTCTGTATTGAACGCTATTGTCTACGAGTGTACTCGCATTATTGTATAACTTTGGAGCTAAAGAAGATATTACAACATACTTTATGTTTTTCTCAAGAGATTGTTTAATGAAAAAAGTTGTTTGTCTATTTTTTGAGCGAAGAGCTTTTTCAGGGATTACAATAATGTAAATGTTTTGTTGTTGTATGTGTATTATGTTTAATTATTTACACCAAATATCTTCTTTCAAACATGTGACGTAAGTTTACATCTTTCATAATAACTATTAACAGTCCCACTGCTGGGCATGAGCCTCTTATATGCAAAGGGCTTAGTCCTAGGGCCTTAGTCTACCAAGCTGCTTGGTGCGAGTTGGTAGTCTACACATACCTACCATCAAGAAGTTTAGTTTTAGTTGTGTCTATATGGCACTACTTATTTTTAACTCTTTGCCCAAGGGAATGCTCGAGCACGCGCCAGTAGCCGACCGCGTCCGCCCGACGGCTACAATCAGCTGGAACCCGGGCGCATGCACGCGCGTGCTCGTGTATCCGCTATCGCAGTCAGTTTCTACCTGCGGTGTGGCCTAGCGGAGCAGGCTGGACGCGACGACAGCCGAGTGCCGAAGTACGCGAGGAGCCGACCGGCTGCCGCGGCAGCCGAGCGCAGCCGACCGGCTGTCGCGGCATACGCGCGGATCTAACCGAGTTCCAAGCAGTGTAAATTCCACGCAAACATGTAACTTAGCTATTGTATAGAAGCCTGAATTTCCTTTAGCACAGTGTGAAATGCGCTCCGGCGCGCTCCGCCCGTTTGGTGGAAATCGTCATATTCGTCACGCCTGTATCTTTGAAGTAATACACTCGTGACATATTTTTTCTTTTTTACTTTTCCCCTCGATATATTTTTTCGGGGACCTTGCCTTTACTGAAGTGGCCTCCGTCGCAGGACTGTTGGCAACAAGAAAACAGTTTTTTTTAACTTTTTTATAACCCATTTAAAACAGCCTTGAAACGGAGTAACCAACTTCAGACGTTATAAGAAAGGAAGTTACAATTTATATTTTAGCCCTTGTATTTTGACATCAATTCGGTGTGTAAAGTTTTTTTTTGGTATTTTTTTCTTAAAGTTTAGGCTATTTTAAGAAACTAAATTGAATATTTTTGTTTACTACGTGGTAGTTATTTTTTAAACTTTTGCAAGTGATCCTATTCTATCGTCACCCTCCGCGCTAACTGTTGTAACTCGCAATTGATAATTTTTCAGAGAAATTCTCACAGAGTGACGTATGTGCTTCAAATGAATAGAAATAAATAAATAGATACCTTAGGGCTTTAGGGTGATTACTAACTTAAAGAGTAAGCTAAGAGCAATATAAAAAAGTTATATTAATTCATTAAAGCCACAGCTAACGCAACTGCTGAAAAATTATCAACTGCTAGCTATGACAGTTAGCGCCGAGGGTGACGCTATGACGTCACTGAATAGTTTTGATGTTTATTTCTTCAACAACATTTAGTTAGAGAGTTAATTTTTAGCTTTGAGGTTAAAAATAGATACATTGATTGATATTCAGAAACTTGCTTTTTGAAGACTCTGAATCGAACGTAGGTATTTAACGAAATTTAGAGGTCAAATAGATGTCAAGCGTATTCGTATATTTAATCATCATCATCATTATTCAGCCGAAAGACGTCCACTGCTGGACATAGGCCTTCGCCTATCGCAAGCATCACCACATCGACCGATCCTGTGCTTCTCGCATCCAGCGGTTTCCCGCGACCTTCACCAGATCATCGGTCCACCTTGTAGGAGGCCTACCCACGCTGCGTCTTCCGGTACGCGGTCGCCACTCCAGAACCTTTCGGTCCCATCGGCCATCCATTTTGCGAGCAATGTGCCCCGCCCAGTGCCAAAAATGTTCACCATTTTATAATTTCAAGAGCTGGAAATAGCAAAATAAGGTTTAGAAAACTAAAGTTTCGAAATGGTTTTGGAATCAGCATAGGTTAACTTTTAACATACCGAATTCACACAAACTCAATAAATCATTCACGGCATTTAATTCGAACAACTACTCTTAAACTTCTTTGTTATTTGAAACTTGAAAGGAACTAACAGCTATGTTATTACAGCTCTAAGAGATCAAAGCAATGCATACAGCTTTGAAAGCGTATTCATATTACGTTTACGTAACTAAGACGTGACAAACAGCGTATTATCTGCAGACGTAATGCTCATGCAATTTAAATGGTAATGCAATTCAAATCGATTTCATAATCTCATAATATCTTTATTTGATTTAAAATAATCTAAGGATTTTTATATAAAATTGAGTTCGCTCGCGGTCTCGCCCGCGTGTGTGTCGTTAATCGCGTACCTATTCCATATTTTTCGGGATAAAAGTAGCCTATGTCCTTCTCCAGGTTTCAGACTATGTCTGTACCAAATTTCATCAAAATCGGTTCAGCAGTTTACACTTGGTGGATAGTATACTTACGCCGGGAGCAACAAACACTACGTTACCGTGCTTCGGGATCGGGTGACAGATCTCGGCGATATGCGTTAGTCCAGGTATGTGTGGCCGGCGTAGGCCTCATTTACGGAGACGCGGGGCGTCGCGCGTCGCGTGCGGCGTGGCGTCTCGCGGCACGTCGTACGATTTTTCTGTTTACGGAGCGGCGGCGCGTGCAGCGGCCCGCACCATCACACGCACAAACACAAACATACGACACGATGAAACATACGTACGATGTTGTTTATGAAGACGCGGCGCGTGCGACGCCGCGGGCCCCGCCACGGTTGACGCTACGTTTTACAGTGGACGGAGAATTGAAGGAATAGCTGGTCGCAACGCTGCGTGCGCCGCCGCGATAAACGTCGCGTGCGACGCGGCGATGCTATCCGCGGGCTCCGCCTGCATTTCAAGCAAACGCGTGTAAAATCGCTTCTTCGTAAACTCTCTCATACAACGCCATATATTTGAATACAGTGCGGGCCGCGCCGCACAACGCGACGCGCGACGCCCCGCGTCTCCGTTAATGTGGCCTTAGGGTTTCGCTTCGGTGGGTCTCTTGAACGCAAAGAATGTCGCAGTGAGTTTTGTGGTACAAATCGGAAAGGATTTGTCTTCTGATAACCCTTCGATGTTAATCGAGACTACGCACAGAGCCGGCTTTAAGGCCGGCCATACACGGGCAGCTTGAAGCAGTCAGAATCGCTTTAAGCTGCAACTGCATAGTAAACTACAGCCTTCTACGTACGTACCTAAACGAAACAGCTCGAGCAGTTACAACTGCTTCGGGCGGTTGGCGGCACGGCGTGCGGTCAAACAGTCGCCAGGCATAGACTGACTGCTCGAGCTGTCCGTGTATGTATATCACTGGCTAACTGCTCGAGCTGCCCGTGTATGGCCGGCCTAAGGGTGGATTTTGGATTGCCATCGTGGTGAAAGGATTAGCCAATCAGCGTGAGTATCTCGCTCGATTGCCCAGGGTGCGCCGGACGTATAGTGGCACAAAAGATACGTCACTCGGGGGGGGGGGGGGGGGGGCTCCTTTCATGCACCCCACGCAAGCGGTTTACAAAGATAGACAAAAGTTACTTTCGCATTTATAATATTAGTAGGGATTTACTTATGAGTGTTCTGCCTAGCCAAAGGGCAAAATGGGACCCTATTACTAAGACTCCGCTGTCCGTTCGTCCGTTCGTCTGTCACCAGGCTGTATCTCATGAACCGTGATAGTTAGACAGTTGAAATTTTCACAGATGATGTATTTCTGTTGCCGCCATAACAACAAATACTAAAAAACAGAATAAAATAAATATTTACGGGGGCTCCCCTTGTTGTATACAAACGTGATTTTTTGCCGTTTTTATACAACTTTATTTTTACTTTATACGAAAACCGAGACACCCCAACAAGATTTTCATCAGAACTGCCTGAATATGTGTTTTTTTTAGTAAATCTCCAAGTTACACCTTAGTTTATGTCGCGTTAAGTTCCCTAAAAAAGTGTGAAATGCCTGAGATGTGCTATGCAGGGGTTATCTAATACACGGAAACTGACCGGGAGGACCGTCTCAAGCCTCAAGGTGTCTATTCTCGTCAACTGTTATGGGTAGAAAACTACTGAACAAAAATTTAAATTTAAGAAAAAAAAAGTGTTGTAAAAAATATGTCAATCGATTCTCCTAGTGATTCTGAACAAACTAGTTTCAGGTTTAGTATATAATAAAACTAAGCTTGTAGATAATGGTACGAAACCCTTCGTGCACGAGTCCAACTCGCACTTGGCCGGTTTTTTCAACTTTTCAGATTCAAGTCTAACCAGATGCTGAATACCAGTATTTTACATGAAGCAACTGCCATCAGACTTCCGCAACCCAGTTACTGAGCAATGCGATATCCTAAGGTTAGGCCAGTTGTCAGACTTTCGGGCATCTGACTACCCGTAACGACTGTCATAGGTATTCGTATAACACCCGGGACTGACGGTTTAACGTGCTCTCTGAGGCACGGAGGTGTCTCGATGTGGAACGAACGGTCACCCATCCACGGACTGACCGCGGCAAGTGCAGCTTAACCTTACGGTCCGCGTAGTTTTTAAATAGCCAAGAGGCCATCCTCGCATAAAAATGGTACTAGAGTGCGCGCAAGATAAGTCTGCGCGCGGCCGAAATCGGAACTAATCAAAATCAATCAGTGTGTGCCGTTTTATCAATTTTAATAGTAGAACTACCTGATTGTAGGAATATTTAACGGGAAAATTATGTTTAGCGATAAAAAAGTTAAGCTTAAAAAGCGGTAATTTGAACTTTTGCGATCAAGGCAACGTTTAGCACGCCCTCAGTCGCGCGCAGAGTTATCTTGCGCGCACTCTAGTAACCAAAAATTTTTTTTTCTTTTCGACTGCTGTAGTTGGTCCTAGGGGACTATTTCTACGTAACCGGGCAGTTATAATTCCGGGGGAGTAAAATACTTAACCTAAGCTTACTACTTGTACTATACTAACATCATGACTACCTGCAACAACAGCACTAAGGGCGACCTCTAGTGGGACTCGGACCTCGGCTTAGAGCGTTACTGGCGGAGGCTTAGGGGGGGAGACAGCTTGATGAGGGCTGAATTATCGGTGTGACTTGTAACCAAAACCCTATAGTTTGTAGTTATAAAACGCGCTGTCCTATCTTCCCTCTAGAGGCTTTTTTAAATTGTAGTTCCAAAGGACAATGGGCGTTATTGTATGAGTTGCGTCCCAACCCTTGTAACAAGTTGCGACTAGTTTATACTTGTTCATTTTGCCTTTTTTGGTATTAATAATCCAAGTTTTTATTATTAATGCGTGCAGGTCAAAAGTTATTGGACTTCACGTGAAGAAAGGTTTTTGTATTCAATGAAATAATGCTTTAATCATACTTTTTTTACATTTATGTTACATATCCACTTAATCATTACATTCATAGTAATTGTACAGTATCCAAAGGCTGTAATAGTTATTTTTAGACAGTTATTAAGGCACAGTAGAAAATACATAAACAAAAAAAAAATGTTACAATAATCACTGAATAATTCTCTTATGTAAGAGTATGGCTCACTCAAATGCAAATTGTATACTGGTACTTGTGATATAACAATAGATTAATTAAGTATGTCTCTTATTTACTATTTGAGTGATTTACTTTTAATAATGGTTATTATCTACGTATAATAAATAATGTCGTCCAAAAAGGTCGTGGGTAGCAATATGCTTGGCTGGTGTCTTAGTCCTTGTGCATGTGTGTCCTTTTTTCATTAAAAGAATAATTAATTTACTTGTATTTCATATATTATTAATTAAATGAAACCACCATAATACTTTCCCTGCACGAGATACAGAGTTTTGCCCATACAAAAAAACATAACTCTCATTGAGATCTTTCATACGATATAGGTCGAAAAATGTTACAACACTTGGGACGAAACCGCCCATTGTTCTTTGTAACTAGATGGCGTTGGCATCGAATTAGATCGCACTATGGTTTCGTTGCACGGGTCAGACTTAACGAACCAACAATTCGATGGCGAGGTGTGTTTTTACAATAGCAACAATAGTTTTTGAAGGGCTATCAGTGCGAAAGCGCTTACGCCCTAATATCAAATACAGCCTCTTAAATAATTTACTATAAGAATTTTGTGGATTTACTCGGAATCTGATATTGAACAACTTTCATAGAACAACTCTTCGCAATTTGCGTTTTTTATCAATACAAAGAAAAAAAAATGTCACCACAACATTCTATTTCTAACATTCTATTATATACAAGGTTAGCGAATAGGGGGTACTAATTCGAAGCCCACTTATAGTAGCACTTATGTAGCAAGTGTTAAAATCACATAATTCGATATATTTTTTTCCAAATAAAATAATTTTTATTTTAGTTTTTTCAAAAATTCTTCATCCATGCTTTAGTTACAAATTCAGAAAATGGTGCTTCTAATTCATGACCCTAAATATGACCTAAAATGTAAACACAGCTGATCATAACTGGGGATAAATAGATTTTAGAGTTTTTTTTTGAGATTTTTGAACAACTGTTTCTCTTAAACTATTGAGTTTTGAGAAAAGTTGTAGAACAAAAGTTACTCATTATTATGGGTACTTTAACATCCTTTCGTATTAGTACCCCCTTTCTGACCAACCTTGTATATAATAATATACTAGTTGTTGCCCGCGGGTTTCACTCGCATCCTAGGTAAACTACTTCATGTACCCGGATAAAAATTATCCTATATGTTAATCCAGGTCATGGTCTTTATGTATGTGTCAAATTTCATACAAATTTGTTCAGCCGTTTATGCGTGATTGAGCAACAATCATCTTCCATCTTCACAAACTTCCACATTTAAGTATAATATTGGTGTGATAACATCCTGTAATTCCCAATGCCTCTTCTCATACAGAGAAGTAACATGTGTTGAGTTGATACGTAACCACGCTTGCTGACTGCGTGATGGCGATTTCAGACCATTTAGTCCAAGTTTCCTTACGATTGTTTCCTTAACATTTACCCCATCAAAAACAGAAATGTGAAATTAAAGCCAAGTTCAATATTATGATAATTATATGCCTTGGTTGTTGACTTCAACGACAAAAGAAGTGAGATCTAAATGGGTCCCAAGTTCAATGGTCAGTCCTGAAATTTATTTATAAAACATAAATTATTTTATAACAACTTAACGTATCATTTCTTCTTATAACTTAGGATAATACATTGAAGCCTAAGGTCTGGCTTGGCTAGTTCTTATATACGAATTATTATTAAGTAAGTACCTACTAAAACAGTCATGGAAGAGCCCTATGTTCGATGGCTAGTTTCTACCAGCAAGCCAAATTTTCAGAAGAATATAATAATAACTTACAGCTTTAGAACTTGCGAAGGCTATAATTAAGGCTATAATATAATTCAACCTTGGGCTTCAATATGTTATCCTAAGTTATAAGAAGAAATGATATGTTAACTTAGGCTTCAATTAGCGATGCCCGATACGTATCGATATTTTGGTGTATCGATACAACGGAATGCGATATATCGATATTTTGTATCGATACACGGCAATGCGATATTTGGCTGTATCGTATCGTTTCACCCGAATATCGTATCAAAAATATCGTATTGTGTTGACTAGGTACTCAGAGTGATATTAATTTAGTTTATGAAATATTAAGATAGATAACAGTAACAAAGAGTCCAAATGTAAACAAAATTCTTCTATTGTGATGCCGCTACACTTGTAGGTGCGGCTTTAACTTTTGTAATACGATGCGAATAGGTAAGGTAATGTAAATATTACTTTTGACTTTGTTGATTTTATTAGTACTGAATACTATTTATTAATTTGTTACTTTAGCTCTCAAATATCTATCAGTGGTTGCGACACTAGTGCCGTCCGAGCGTTTATTTTCTTCAGCTAATAATAAGCTGACAGAAAATCGAAATAGATTGGACCCAAAACGATTGTCAAGATTATTATTTCTTAAAAGTTCATTTTGAAAAACTGGCAGTTGTGGAAAATCGTCTGTGTGGGTACGTCTTCTTACATATTTTTTTTATAATTCGTTTTAACGATTGTTTTATTTCTTTTTTGTTAATTTTAGTTAGAAAGCAAACCTACATTTGAGATAAGATGTTTACTTTTTCTTTAACCCAATACGATATTTCGATACGATATTTACAGTATCGATACAAAGGCATACGATATATATCGTGTATCGATACAATGAGTTCCGATACATTACGATACGATATATCGATACAAAGCGACGTATCGGGCATCGCTAGCTTCAATATATGAGCCAAATTTGACATATAGTGAAATAGTTTTTGAGATATGAGGGCGTCAAACGTAGCTCCAAATGGTTCGTGTAATATTACGCCAGTTCTGTAGGCCTAGCACGAATGTTGTGACGTATGGTAACGTAAACGTAACGTTAACGTGAGTGAGTTTTGAATTGGAAATACTCGTTTCGCACATAATATTTAATCAAATTGAAAACTTTATTCATATCTATGTATGATACAACTTGTGGTTGTCGCATAAATTTAGACTAAAATGATATAGAATAGTTGTATTTTCGATTCAAAATTCACTCAGATTAACGTTACGTTTACGTTACTAAACTTCAAAACATTCGTGCTAGGGCCTACTAGCTTGAACTTGGCTTGACACGCTGCCGCGTGTCTAGATGAAACAAGAACTCACATTGATGTGTGAACTACATACTTTTGCTGCAACCTCTGGTCTTGCGCTGGTCCGTAAGCCCGAGTCATCACATCACTACTCATTCTCGAGTTACTTAAATATTAGGTATTTCTCGTGACTAAACAATGTTTTTAAAAGATTTTTGTTCTCTTTAGTTGATTTTTTGACGACCGAAGGATGAATAAAAGAGAATAGAAAAGACGGGAGATCTTATTATTTTTTGAAACCCACGTACATTTTACGTGAATTCCAAAAATCTATTTGGAGGAAATAAAATCACAGTGTATAAGGATATTCTCGTTTAATTCCTAGAACTCATGAGGTAAACAATACTAAACTATATCATACCAATTCAAACAAACTGATCGTATTCGGACACTACTTACAATTGTGTAAAATATTCATTAAACAAAATTTTGTACCACACACATTCTGTTTTTTTGTAAAAAAGACTTTTAACACTCCATTCCGTAATACTTGCAGACAAATACTGTATTCGTAGGGACAAATCAATTAATTTAATTTACGAATACTAAAATTAAAGCTACGTATTCTAAAATACATAAATACGCGATTAAATTATATTTTTTATTTTAATAAAAAAAATGTTGTGAAAGAAAAACTTAAAAGAGTGAAAAACAGAGAACATAAAATTAGATAACAAATAACAAAAAATAGTGAGTTTTATGCCGATTCGTAACTGAGCCAATTATTTTATAATCTATCCCCTAAATAAACCATGTTTAAAGTTATGCCAAGCTGTCATACAAAACTGACGTTAATCTTGGTATAACTTTATTCAGGGTTTAAGTATTGGAGTATGCCTTTCGTTGCTTTACTAATAAGAGATGTTTAGACCAAAACGTTTTTAGATATTTCTTAATTCAATGTGACTAATTATTTATGGCACGGCCTATTCTGATTAAAATAAAGTATAGATGGGAAGATTCTAAATGTAATGAGTAATTAGATTTTTATTGACTTCTGTTCAAAATAACTTGGTAAACAAACTTTTTTGCCTATTGAGAAAATTAATTAAAGTTGCATAAAAACCAGCAATGATCTGGCTTTAGTCTTTTTTATAGAAGTCACGTTAAAGAAAAAATGTGTATTCTTTTATATTCTATTAGATTAAAAAATTAAAGTTTTGAGTACCTACATGATATGAATAAATATTTTTTTTTTTGCTAAAAAAAATAACCAATGTTTATAATGTAAAATAAAAAAATACTGAGTACGTTTCTGTATTAAAATTGTATTATTCGTTTTGAAGAGAAGATACATTTTCACATATGAAATTATTAAAAAAATCTTACGATTTTGAACTGTTGAAGATAAAAAGTAGAATATAAATTAAAAATAAAGTTATGATCAAAGAAAATGACGTAATAGGAACAACTGAACAGAGCTTATTGCTACAAATACTGATACATGCTAGGAATAGGGTATAAACAGTTTTGGTCACAAAAACAGTCGGATTCAACAACCAACCATTTTCTAAAACTAAATGGCTCAAACGGATGCCAGGAATCAAATATCAGGAATGCAAAAGGTGTATTTTAGAAGGACAAATATATATATCTAATACTGAAATAAAAATGAGTTACAGTTTCGCAATGAGACGTGATCTTTGCATCTGTGTGAGTGGGTGCGCCCGCGTTACACAATTCGATTAAGCAGCGCGTGCGCATGGTCACTCACACAAACGCAAAGTTGTCTTGTATAGCGAGTATTGCAACAATTACAATTATTATTACTTAAATGAAAGTTTTATGGCATTTTATGGCTACCTCATGAATCACAAACATTAGCACTCGTTTTTTTTTCTGTACACTAATGTCCTAATGATTTTTTATACATTAATATTTTTTTTACCAATATTTCTGTAACAATTACATTTTATTAACATTATGTTTTAATATATAATCTAATCTTATTTACAAGTTGTATTTTGTTATAGAATTGACCATTTTTTTTATTAAATATGTTTTTTTTATTAAATATATTTTTTCAATGTAAAACTAGTATGTTTTGCGATAATTTCTGATAGTGAGGTGTTGTTTGGCCATTGCATGAGTTAGTATTTTTGAAAAATGAGTATTTTTTCTATCAGAATTTATCACAAAATATGATATTGTCATGACTTTTACCCTCCAGGCACAAAGTGGTGTTCTTAACCCAAATTTTATTGCCTTATATTTTTTTTATAATTTCACGAAGTTCTACATTTAATAATACTATTCGTAAAAATGTCTTTTTCATGGGGAAGTAATAAATATAAATATTTTATATAAACTAACAACTAAGATTGGTCAGGATTTAGGAAATACACACTTTTAAATATAATTGTACCTGTATTTTACCAATAGCCTTTGGAAACATATATTTTTTAAACCAACTATAGTCGGATAGAGAGGACCATCCCAAAAAAATACAAGCTGCCATTTTGCTTTTATTAAATCCAAAGATTGTTGGTAAAACAAAGGTAAACATGCATGCAGTTGCATCTACAGGTTATTCACAATATTTGTTCATACATTTGTAGGAAAATAGTCTAAACATACGCCTCATACTATTCATAAATCGCTTCAATAAAATTCAACAATAGTTTTTAACTAACATTGTTTGGCACAAAAATTTTTGCCACTACGTTTCGTTCCGGTATTGTGACTAAGGCACAAGATTTAGAGGGAATCTAAACTATTTATTTAAATAGATTTTGTTGTAGAGCATATAATCGACATTTAGTCGATCACTTTGTCGACCGACTACAACAGTCCTTATGCTTCTAACAATGATACTGATGCGCGATTGACCAAAAGATTAGTCGAACGCTAGCTCATGTTCTACAATTTAATAGTCAAGTCAAAAATTCTAAGTCAGGTTGACCCTTTAATTTTTCTAACACACTAGGCACTTTTGAAAAATATCTAGCCTGATTTACAGACAAAAAAGGGTTATACAATTTCACAGTTTTCACGTCACTCACGATTTCAAATCCATGTTTTTTGACACTCTCAAAGTCACTTTTTGTTAAAATCTCTAATTTTTAGGTCAGTTGGTACCGCTAGTGGAGGGCCCAAGGTTCGCTTCCTGATGTTTGTACTTGTGTGACGTCATCTGGGACAGGCCGAGGACGGCAAAGCCACATTGTAAGCAGTGGTAGTGGGTTTGCTTCTTGCTGTGGATGCATTGAGGCTCATAACCACAACCTGTAAAGAGAATATAATCTTGCATTAGTGTATTTACAATATTTAATTCATTAACGTAAAACATAAGGTAGGCCTAAGGGTCGAAATACACTTGACGTCACACGACACGCGTTACGCGTCACAAGATATGCCGAATGTAGTTAACATCTCGATACTTCTAGGCCCTATTACGCTCGGCGTAACAACGTATAATAGAATTTATATGTAGCACGATACATACGCGTAATGCGACGAAACATAAGCTGCGCAAAATACGCTAAGTGTGGCTGCAGCCCAAATCGTTTTTCAGAAACAAAAATCTACGTGCGTACAATAAAATCGAGATGGACAATAAAGTATCTATATTCCATTCTGTTCTACGAGTTACAGAAAATTCACAAAGAAAACTAGTTACTTTAGACAGAAAAAAACAGCTTATTTAGCAGATAGGTAAAAACGTGTATCTTTTAAATGTACCTTGGTTTGGCAACACTTGATGGTAAGTGGTTACCGCTGCATATACCTAAACACCTATAACCTCAAAAGGATGCGTTGCCAATCTTAGAGACACAGTTGAAAAGTTACGATGCCTTTTAAAGCGGAACACAGCAATGGTGCTTGGCAGCAGAAATAGGAATAGTGGCAGTATATCCTGGACGAACTCATTCCCAAAAAGCTGTACTATTTGTATATGTAGGTTAAAGTTATAGTGCTATGTTAGCTGTTTTAACGGTAACCGGTGTACTGATTTTAGTACAAGTACGGGAGTACATTAACAGAGGCTCCATGAGTGACGATACTTTACTAAGTCCCGCGCATTGTGCACTCAGCCTTGCTAACAACCTTACTGACTGGATCTTTTTACCACGGCATGAGCTATTCTCTTATAGCTCGTGCCGACACAAGAGAAGACTTGATTAATGATCTTACCTTTACTAGGCGGGAACTTCTCGAAGCCTGCCGCCTGTATGGAGTCAAGTTTCTGGTGCTGACGACGATGGGCCACCACTTTGTTGGTGTCAGTGCACACGAAGTCACATTTGAGGCAGTGGAAGTGCGAAGCCTTGTTCTGGCCTGTTCCTTGTGGGGAAAGAAACGTCAAATTGAGTAAGGTTCTAAGTAGGTCCATGAATTAGGACCAGATAGATAAAAGTGATGATATTAAAGAGGGAGTAGAAGACATTGAAATTTAAATGGAGAAAAAGTAATGAGTCTAAAAGATGAGAATAACAAAAGATAAAATTGATTTTATAGCTTAATGTAAATCCCGCTGATTTCAAGGAATCTTATCTTTAGATTATGAATAATGTAGTTGGAGGAAAAACCAAGGAAACGAAAGTAACAAGTTATAATTCAAATCTTTTCTAAATTGAAAATTTTAACACACAACAAAAATCATTCCCAATTTTCTTTAAAACATTTTTAAGTTCTGGACGGTGATCTTAATTTCTAAATCATTTTCAATGTTCTATTTCAAGAGGGCTTGTGTAAGTATTATGTATACCAATGTACGTACGAACGCAATAATTACCGAATGTAGAAGCATGTGGGCACTCGGGTCGCTTGCAGTACACGTTGGCACGGTACTGCTGGAAATCACCGCCCATGAGGGTGTCCAGTCTGGAAATTAAATGGTTAAGTTATTATCTGGAAACTATACTGTGTTAGATGTCAATACCAATAAATGCTGGAAGAGGAAGGTATGGTTGGTCATCATGTTGTAGCAAATCATTTTCTTTAAAGTCTTAGTTAGAACCGGTTTGCGTTTCAAGCGTGCGATTCTTTTTGTCTTCTATGTATACAATATTTTTGAGCAGCTCAGCAAAACTTTAAGGAAAGGGACAGTTTTCTTTAAATATTTTGTCACTGTATCTTGAATCGTAAAATGGAGACGAGAAATGCTATTTACCTTTCATGTCTGGCCGTGTGTTGAACGAATCTGGTCTTGTCGCAGAAGGAGTAGCCGCAATCCTTTCTCGTGCAATGGAAGTGAGTTTGATGCTCCCTGCAAAGAAAAACATTGTTTTATAAAACTACAAATATTCTGCTAATTGAGATAGAAATATTTCCAACAGTATTTAGGAACAATGTAATTATATTAGCTAATTCGACAATATGCCTTAAAATAAGGGACAACTTGAAACACCTAATGCTGATGATGAATGAGATGTTAGAACCAAATGTCGAAATGTTTATTAATCAAGAATTATATATAACACTTATGTCAAGTCAAGAATTAATAATTCAGAAGACTGATTTTGAAAACAAAGTAACGCTGGGCAAGGCAATTCAAATAAAACTAAAGAAAGAATCTTTAAAGATGATGATAAGGTTCTGGAAAAAGGCGAAAAGTTCTGGAGTGGCAACGGCATACCGGAGGGTGCAGCGTGGGTAGGCCTCAAGTTGGACCGATGATCTGGTGAAGGTCGCGGGAATCCGCTGAATGCGAGAAGCACAGGACCGGTCGATGTGGCGATACTTGGCGGAGGCCTATGTCCAGTAGTGGACGACTTTCGGTTGAATGATGATGATAAGATAAATGAAGTTAATCAATACCAACTAACCTGTATCCACAATGCTGATAAGCGCAGTCCTCATTGAACCGGAAGCGGAGATATCCTTCAGGTATGGGCTCGTCCTTCATCACGCGCATGTGAGGACCGCGCGTCGTGTGGGTCCGCCTGCTGACAGTACACACAATATTAGTATGGAGTGGAAAGACGAAGGGTTGGAAATAAACGGTCTTACAGATGAGCCGTGAGACCTTGCCTTAGTTACAATTAGGAAGACCCCAACAGTTACGGTTAATTTGCAATGTATCGTCATCTTTCTTAAATTAGGTGGCAAACATATAAATTACGTCAACCTATCAGTCCTGATACCAAATCTGCTGACTTCTATATCTCTTGCTAGGAGAAAAAAATACATTAATGGAACTCTTGAACCAAGTTAAAATATAATCTAATACTCAACAAGCTATTTGAAAAATAATGTTTAGCTGCGATCACAAATCAGAATATCCAGAAAATGATAGGTTTATTATTAGAATATGACAAAAGCCTGCATATGCTTTACATTTACTATCACGCATAACAAAATTCGAATCAGTAGTATTCGAATGGATACTAGTTGTTAGAATATTTCTACTCACGTTTTGGCTATCATTTCAGCCTCCTTGTCCAGTCCTGGTGGTAGGCCATGGCCTTGCAGTAGACTTTGTTCTAGCAGCAGCTCCGGTGGGTACAACATTGTTGGGTATAGAGGGAATGGCGAACCACTGGAAAGAAGAAGAATATAAACTATTGATAGAAGCGGCTTTCATCAAAATACATCTAAAGATTAGTAACAGTTATAAAATAACGTTATTTTAAAACTGTTACTTAATTGACACATCGCTTTTATTTATTCCTCTAAAGTATCTCAAAGTGGAACTTTTTCACTGTATCATGAATTTTTGGATAGGTACCCCAAAATATGAAATTTTTGAAATTCGAACTCAATATAAAACAAATTAAGTAACTAATCGGACTCCAAATCCAAATCAGTATCCTAATTGCGCAAAACGCTCGTAATTGCTATGGCTTTGATTTTGACAGGTCAACAATTTCCTTGTGTACCACGCAATGAATATTGTTGTATCGTCAAAAGGGAAGCCATTGAAATTAAGAACGTGCAATTCGGATGTTGCTTATAAAACTATTTGTCTACTTACCCCTGTGAAAATAATGCAACTTGTGCAAGTCCTGGAAGACCTGCCAATGATGCTGTGTATTGCTGCTGCATCTTCAACTGTTCCTGCAGACTGCCTTTCCTGCCACCTGCTAAGTACTGCTGTAGGAGGAGGCTTTGTACTGCTTGCACCTAGAAGAGAAGTTGAAACATAAATATAAGGAAAAGGTAATATTAAAAGACTCGATTTAACAAAAATGGTGCTTGTTTTCATGTACGCGCAGTAGAAGTTATATTTCGACTGATGGCAATCGTAGACAATATAGTATAGTATCGCGCAACTACTATGAGCGTAATCGTAGAGCGCGGCTATAGACGTCCGACGCGTGTCTCCGATTGTCGGTCCCGATAGTCTGATCCGACTATCAGAAGACTTTCATTATGTGGTAGTATTTGCCATATTGAAAACTAAAGTAAAGACCAAATTACATTATATTGGAGTGACGCTTAAATTATTGTTTAATGTCTTACCGCTAAAAAGTTTATACGTTTAAATACAAATTAGAATAAAGATTTAAACCTTTTTAGAGGTTCAACCACTTTTCATAATCGTTGCTATGGCGACAAATGAAAAGACTTTGACAGACAACTTCAGACTGTCAGATTTTAGGGACGGTGCGTGCGCGCACAGCTCTTTAAAATTAATTACCTGATCAGCAGGGTTTGGAGGTCGCTGACTGTGACTGGGAGACGGCGCCTGGCTGGTCGATGAAGATGATGCAGTTGAGGGTAATATCGAAATCTCTGGATATTCCCTTTCCAATGTCTCCTGTGCGCAAAAATACAATCTTAGTTGAATGGTAAAACTATGGCCGAAACTAAAATTATAAACTTGAATGTTTTTGCTTAGAAAATAAAGATAAAATTATTAATACCCATTATTACTGACTTAACTCTCATTGATAAATGTATAACTACTCTGGGAGAACTCTTCTGCACTCTCATTGTGAATAAATTACTACTTAGATTGACAAAGGCAGATTTTTTAAATTTTAGTTTTTCTTTCATCTTTTAAGCACCAAGTCTAGTAGCAAGTTTTTCTACACAAGTTGACTTGTGGAACAGATTTTCAACCTGTGCAAAACCTTCGCTTGTTAGTAGGATCTATACGATCCGCCTGGCTAGCTCCCACCCTCACATTAAATTCCGGCGCCAAGCAGTTAAAAGCTTTCCGTCGTGTGTAAGTGAAAGCCAGAGGGATATAGGGGAATTCCTCTATATCTGTGTTACTTGGATTCGTGTGCTCCATCTTAGACCCTGTCTGCACTTACCACCAGGTGCGAATAAAACTAAACATGCCGGTGGATTTGGCGCTTTAAAGTAGTATTGTTTACTCACCTTAGTAGCAGCCAATCCAACTGGACCTGGCTCCATTGTATTGCTGTGCTTCTTCACCATATGACTGAACAACAGCTTCAAGTCCACGTACGCTTGACTGCAATGAGGACAGTGGTAGTGCAGGTTCATTCCAGTCGCATTCTTGTTTAAAGGACATGTCTGGTCATGGCACGAAGGTGGGATGGTTGGACCGGTGACCTTCGGAGGTTCAAAGGCCTTCTTCTGGTCGTAATCCATGCGCGGCTTCATTTCCTTTGAAGGAGATGCATCGTAAATACTTCTGGGTGATGGTGATGACGTGTTACTGCGGAGATGCGATGACGGGTAGAAGGTTCCCGTCGCTTTTACTACTGGAATGAAAAGTATTTCAAGATCAGTTTAAAGAAGTAATGCTTTTCTCAGCGAAGCTCTTATTATGAACATTTGAGGAATTATTGCAAATCTTTTAACAACATTCGGACAAGGAAAGACACTCACCAGACACGCTATCTTGTTCTCTTTCAAACTCACTCTTGATAGAGAAGTTCGTAGGGGTAAACGATTCATTTGGCTCCTTCATGGAACAAACGCTGTCAACGGACGCCCTTTCCTTCAAAGAATAGTCTTTGGCTTCCTCAAACTGCTTCTCCTGTTCCGTCTCACTTTTAATCACTGGAGTACCTCTCCCATGCTTGTGAGTAGCTAAAGCTGAGTATTGAGTCAAAATCGCTGGGCAATTATTCCCTTGAGCGCAGTGGAAGTGCGACCGCAGTTGGTTCTTGAAGCAGCTCTTTCCTCCACATTGATCGAAGGACGCGAAATAATCGAAGCCTTCTAATAGTGGGATGACACCGTGAGCTTCTCTCATGTGTGTCTCCATGATGATGTGGGTTTCGCCAGCAAAGCTGCAGTTAAAGCAGTGGAGATGCAGCCGTGTCATGCGAAGCTGGCAGCTGGGGTACGAAGATGAACATGTGTCTGGACTGGTAAATACTTCAAAGTGTTGGAATTTGATGCGCTGTGGAAAGAGAAAAGAATATAAGTAATGATCTTCACTTGTTTTGGGATTGCAGCTTGAAGGCATAAAGATTATAGTGAGGTATACTTACAGGAAATTCCTCGATTGTTGGAATAACCGGAGAAGGTATAACCGGTGGTAACTGGTTGCTCTTAGGTAACTTGAACGACGTAAATATGGCTTGAGGAGTAATATTGTCAGTCCAAACTTCCACAACTCTGTTCTTCGGCGGTCTTCCTCTTTTTCTGCTGAACATTTCGTCCAACGAGCTTGAAGGATTGACCTGCTGTGGGACTACTCCAGGACTTGGTCCAAGGTTCAGCTGAGCTTGTAAATTCGGCGTTAACTGCGAAGACAAGCTTGGTGCCATTTGAGCTAGCTGCGCCAAGTTCGGCGGAAGGTTCGGCAGGTTTGGCACCTGGCCAAGTTGAGCTGCCATATTTGGGTGTAACTGAGCCGA
This sequence comes from Amphipyra tragopoginis, assembly GCA_905220435.1. Classification (NCBI taxonomy): domain Eukaryota; kingdom Metazoa; phylum Arthropoda; class Insecta; order Lepidoptera; family Noctuidae; genus Amphipyra; species Amphipyra tragopoginis. The sequence goes on from HG992017.1 coordinate 7,543,794, forward strand.
CAGTTGCGGCGTGAAGTTTGGAGCGAATCTGGACGCCAAATTTGGAGACATAGGGCTGAGAATCGCGTGCTGGCGGTGATGTTCTAGACGTCTGAATGGATGCTCTTCGGATGAGAGGATGACTGCTCCACAATTCTCCCAGGTGCAGTGGTAATGGGTGATATCCCTGATATGTTGGCAGGCCGAGTTGCCACAAGGGTTGTTCCGAGTATACGTCACGAAATAGGCTTCTGTCACTTGGTTCTGTTGCTCATGCTCCATTACGTGTTTCACCATCGTTGTGTGACAACTGTGAAGGAAAATTTTAGAAGTCAGTTGTATATACACATACTATCGAATTCTGCATCCACTTTGCAGGCATCCTGTCTTGCAAAATCATTAAAAATTGAACTGATTTATTGAAAATAGTTTCAATACAATTTCAAGCTTACCTGTGAGCCATCTTGCAGCCATCAGCTAAGCAGTGGTAGTGCTTGTTCAAAGCGCTACATTTGTGGCATTTATCTTCAGCCTCTTTGACTCCATTGAAGGTTTCTATGTATTTTCTTGAAGCCTCTTCAACTAACGCTGGGTTCTGTAAATAAATGGACTACTTAGAATGAGTTCTTTATTACGTAACTTCAGCTTATTTATTAACTATTAGACAAAAGTGTTCCACCGAGGGATGAATATCTTTTGAACCATTTCTACCAGTAGAATTTCAGCTCATCTTGATTGATCGTTTAGGTTCATAAAAGCATTATACTGTATTGAAGCATACATGTTGCTTATTTGTATACATTTCCTTGTTAAAACGGGTCTAAAGAAATATTAAATAGAGAAGAGGCAACTCTATTTTATGCTGTGATGTTCACATATTTTAATACCTACGAATGTTTCACTTCATGTTATAATATGAGTCTATTAACTCTAATACAACTTGAGTGGCATAAAATCCTTCAATTACGATCCGGCCACGTCATTCCATATCATAATCACTTCATTATTATGACTAAGTGTAAAATTGCTACTTACAAATGGATGCGGGTAGTCGGAATCCATCATTGGATTGGACATGTCATCATCAATATGGAGATTCCCTCCAGGTGAATACATGCTCAAATCTGCGCCTTGTTGCATTAGGGCACTTTGAATCACCGATGTTGGGAGCCTGTTAAAGAAAAGATTTAATTTAGTAATGATATTCATAATACGTATTTCAATTGAGGATTGTGACTCAGTTTTAGTGACGGCAATGTCATTCGTGATAGGATATGCGTTCGGAATATATATCTCCGATAAACTTGATGATTAATTTAAAGACGTACATGATAATGTGCATGTTGCTCGTGATTCTCTTTCAATTTTTGTTATGCCACCTGTCTCCTTCTTTATTTTTTTTCGTACCACCTACATTTCAAAAAAATATCTAAACCATAGTTCTATCATTCTATTTTCTTTTGTTAACTTTTGCACACACCACGAAAATTGTGGCAGATAAAATATTTTGTTTCAATTTGAATGGACATTCATTGTACATATTTATCTGAACACTGATAATATTTATTATACTGCGATCTTCCTGATGATAATACATCTCCAATATTATTTATTATTGTCCTAGGCTGTTTGTAGCAGATACCGATAGCAGAGTCTCATGACTGGCTTGTTGCTAAATAGCTCGCGTGTAGATAGCTTGATCTGAGAAGGTAAGCAGCGGTAACCCATCATTAAACGGGTTGTAGAGACCAAAAGGCTGCTGTTCCATGTAAAAAACTTATTCTCATATTCATGCGAATTCTTAGGTTGAGTTAAGGCATGCTATTATATGGCATGACATAATACTTACCCAAAGCTCATTTCCTGTTCCTTCCTTTCATGCTTCCTCTTATGAGTGAAGATCTGGCTGCTGGAGTGCAGCACATAGTTACAATGAGGTCTGATGCAGTGGATGTGGTTGCAAGTCTTGCTGAACCGGCAGTCGCGGTAAGGACAGGCTTCGTTCTTCATGTATTTCTTGAAGCCATCCTTCGATAGAGCCTCGTCTTTTATGTGGTAGGTTTTGTGTTTTTCTGTAGAGAGTTAATTATTTTGGTTAGAATAGTTGTAAGGGACACAAATGTTTAAAAAATAATTGAAGTTTGCGCCCACTACTTCAGTGTTAAGACAAACTGTTAGATTCTAGCATTTTCCATTGAATCTAGCATTAAAATGCTAGGACGAGTGTCATTGTTAAGAGCAAATCATCTATCATTTTGTATTATTAATATTATTATCCCTTTAACCTATTATTGCAAATACGTGACTTTTTGACTGTTTTCTTAACCTTTGATAGCAAACCGTATTCAGGAGAACAAAAGACTAAATGTAAACTTACATCTACCCACTTTTGGTCAATGACTCGAAACACAATGACGATAATTGTAAAGGGGGTAGGTAGTATTTGTTTTCCCTAAATACGGTATAGGTATTTAAAAAACAACTGTTGTCAGATTTACCATACTCACCCATGTCAGCCTTATTCTTGAAAGTATAAGTGCATCCAGGTCTCCTGCAATGGAAGTGCGTGGTCCTCTGACCAGCAAAGACACAGTGAGGAGCAGCACAGCTCTCGGTGGCCCGGAACCTCTGGAAACCCTCCTGGAGGATCGCAGAGTCCTTTCTGTGGTAGTTGGCGTGCATCTGCACGTCTGATGTTGATATGTATACCTGGAGAAACGAAAATTTACGTTTAGTCATAGAAGGTATTTATCATAGCGTTCTTGATCTCAGTTATATGTATAAATGAAACAAATTCATAGCTTTTTAAAAGTATTTTTGTTGTGTTTTGTTCCTATTCTCTTCTCCGTGTTAGTAATAGTTTTCTTTGTGCATTAGTATTGGTTTTCTTTGTGTAATAGTATTAGTTTACTTTGTGTATTAGTTCTTACTGTATATTCCACTTCTAGTAGATTACGAGGAGATTAGATTAAATTAAGAAATTTATTGTAATGTATTAAGTGTACGTGTGCTTAACATGTTAACTGTATAAAAACAAATGTAAACGGAACGAAGGAGCCTGGATCTTACGACACAGGGAATCTTAGTGTGAGTTCCAAGAACCAACGCAATCGAATGTAATTTCCTAAACAATTCATTATTCTTATTCTCTTCTTTGCCTCAGAATTATTTTCCAGGTCTGTAAGTTTATGGATCTTATTGGCTTTATTAAAGGCTTACTTACTACTACGCCTAGTCTAAGAATTATTAATTGGACATTATTCCTATAATTACTCATAGAATAAGTTCACGTTAAGGGGAAAAAATACACAAGCCAGTAACTATATTTGTAACGGTTGAGTGGCTGGTTTAAACATTGGTTACAATTTGAATATGAAATGAGTTACGAATCAAGCCATTATTTAGGTACAAAGTGTTAATTTGTAGAAAGTTAGTCAGAAAAAGCTTGATTCCTGTAATTTTACTGAGAAAAATTACTAGTTCAGTTCCTTCAACACATTAGACAAGAATGTGAGAAGAGTTAAGTATAATTTCAACGAACGTCTATGTACTGCACAGGCTGTGAATGGAGTAGCTTTTAAAATTGAAAACGTTTATGCACATCAAAGAAATTCTATGCTATCAAAATTGTGGACCTTTTCAAACAAAACAGGAATACTGAAATTAGTGTAAGTTATGGAAAACGTCTAAATTAAGTCCAATTTAAAAAACGACATTAATTAAAACGGAACGGTAGAAATTATGATTAGTAATAATCTGATCAATTAGACACGTTTAATTATTATAAGGCACTTAATAAGGGTACTTGTGTTACTTGAGGGCAATAGTCTACCAAACGTTACCAAACTTTCATAGTTCATAGTGTCCGAACAAAGATACTGTTGAAGTTTGTTTTTTACCTCGATAGGTGGCGTTATACGTTGTGAATTGTGTTATGGTTTCGTTACAAAAATGTAATTATTTCGGAGCAAACAAAGTTTTGATTCCATATGTTATTTTTCTGGAGGGTAATGCTCGGTTCTATACATCACTTAAAAGAAACTGTTGCTATTCAATCGTACTATATTTAGTATAAATTATCATGGCATTCGTAGCAGCGAATTACAAAGTCAAAAAGCAGTACTATATTAAAAGTGGGTAATTTTCCTCCAGAATTATGCGTTTTGGGACACCATGAGATGCAATTAGAAAAGCGATGAATAATACAGGATCACTCATCACATGCATAACTTTGTTAAAATGCAAGTCTACTAAGTTGTCAGAACTAATATTTTCACCCACTGTACGCATTTCATTAGAAACATACTTAATACAAACTACAATATAGATCAGTACATCGCTTCCTGTGTGTATAGCAAGAAGCGATTATATCTGGAGGAAGGGCAGCATCCTGGCTTTGTGCTAATATCATCATACTACGATCACCAATATGTCTGCCATGCGTTGCATCCTTATAATAACTGTAAGTCTCAGAATCTAAACAGATTAAAATATAAATACCTCTGAAGGACGGTTTGGATTTTATATTTTACAGAATATAAAAATTCTTAGAAAATGTAAAGTACTTCACATTTTCCAAAACCGTTCATTGTAGATCTAAAAGAAAGTTTGTTTTGTACTTGTATTGATGAAGATGATAATTTGGATGACGATAATGACTATTGTGATGATTATGGTGGCAATTCTCATGATAATGATAAGGATAATCATGTAGGTCAAGCTTACCTTATCACAGCCATCCTGTATACAGTGGTAGTGGGTCTGGCTGCGATTGTGAGGGCAATCGGTGAATCTCTCCGAGCAGTCATCCAGAGGAGAGTACCTCATGAAACCATGAGCTAAGGATTCGTCGCGTTTCTTGTGCCACTGAGGAAAAGAAATATTTTGTTAGTTTATTATGATTTGATCTTAAAAGGCAGTTCATCTCGATTGAACGAGAATTGATTACTGAACACCCTTCTTCAATGTGTCACTTGTTTAACAAGTCACACTGTAGAGTAATACATATTTCTAGATTGCTTTTTTTGTGTTTTAAATGACATTTTAATTTGTAACTCTTTGGGATCACGGCTCATCTTCCGTGCGGAAGATGTCCGGTCCTTTGGAAGGCATACACGGGGACACAGGTCCAATGCGCAGAGGCCCCTTTGAGAACTTTAATATAAAATGGGGTGGGGCACCAACCGGGGACTATCCACGGCTGCACTATTGGAGTACAGTCATGGACCATCTCAGGTGGGTGCAAGACTATTGCAATATGTGGTGAAAAAAAATCTGGTCTATGGGAAGGGGTGTTAAGTGGACTGGATAACTTCTATTGCCGGAAGAAAACGGCGTCTGCCTTTCAAGTTTAATTTGAAATACATTGGCAGAACTAATTTGTAATATTATTAGGTTTTGCATAGAAACATACCTTGAAGTGCCTGATCATTTCTTCTTTCTTACAAAATACCCTGGCTGTGCAGTCCATGCAATGGAAGTGTTCCCGGTAGCCCAGGTCCTTGCAATATGAGGAGCCGCATTCCAGAGTCGAGCTGTACCTGTTCAAGAATTCAAAAATATTTAAATCGTGTAGATAAGGAATAGGGAGCAGACAGTAACATAATGTCATTTTTAGATATAACGAGGCAAAATGGATTCGGACCAAGTGCTAGAAATATAGACAGACACATTACTACTTTGAAATAGTTAGTATTTGGTGTTATTATTTCTTAGTTTAAAAATTATGAAGGTCTTCTTGAAGAACGTAAGTATTTGAAGTATCCTTCTCAAATTGTTTGTCTCATTTGAGCGGTTATTGCCACCTGAGTTCTTGTTCAAAACAGTTGAAACTAAACACAACTCTAATTAAAATCATTACACAAATTAATATTCAAGTGTATTGAAGCAAAAAAAGTATACATCACGTCATCATTACTTCTGATACCAATTTAATAATTCAAAAAATGATCACGAGAAAAATTCACGCTCCAATGTACACCATAAAAAGTGACAGCTAAATTATATAAAGAACAATTTCAGTAGCTATACCTCTTAACATATCTAGAGTAGTCGACCGTTGTTTGCAAAGAATTCTTCCGTGCCTGGTCCAAGTGATTCAACGCCGAGAGCAAACCTTAACAAAAAAGAAAAATACGTTGATACTCGTACAAACAAAAAACTATATTATGCTAATACATATCGAAACAATCATAACTAACGATACATTCATCCATTCCTTTTCCGTCAAACTTATTCTTTTGTTTGGAACAGCCAAATCACCTCCATGCATCATATTCAAACGAACAATGTAGTGTTTTCATCATATTTTAAAACTAGCAAGTCTTTTTGTTTGGTATCGTGCGCGTTTGCGTTACACGCTTGATAGTTAGAAGTTTTTGGTTCAAAAACAACTTAAACGTCGGGCGGGTTGTGTAAGCGGCCCCTCCCCGTATCAAGTTTTGGAGTATCAAATAAATTATTATGGTAATTAATCAATGTTTTCTCCTAGTCACTGCGGAGCGGCCCATTGTGAGTGATCGTTGACTCTCCGTCTATGTACACTGCTGCACGAAACTGTTTTTGTGTATCGATTCGTTTTTTTACACGACGCAAGATCTTATCTTTTAAATAGAAACGAATGTGTGGATCGAGAATCAAATGTTTAACACGTTGAAATTTTTATTTGGGAAATCGAAGCGTTTCTTATTGATGTTACGGTTAAGATTACGTTTAAATGCGCTTGATAAATGAGTTCGCGATTTTGCGAATAAAATAAGTTTTCGATTAGCGTCTCGATATGGATATTTCTTAATACTTAAACCATGGTATTTAAAATTATTTTCAAGTTTGATACTAAAAAGTTATAGCGTTGGAAAATTCCTGCAGAGTTAAATGGAATTGAAGTTACGTGAATGATCCAAATTTGAGTCAGTTAACTGTTTCTTTCCTTGTCTATCAATACAAACACTTCTGCACTCATCATTACAAGACATACACGTATGTATTGTATTGAAAACTCGCGTGTAAAGTTTTAAAGAGAATTAAACTTGAGACGTTACGATGTCGAAATACCGTCGCTTTTTTTACAAAATCGTTTTTGAAAGACGAATTAATACCTATACTTATGTAGATTAGAGCTCACAACACAATGGATGTTAACATGTAGCTAGATAATTTGTGTGTTACATAAGTCGTGCATGAATCGTGATTGTAATAGCGGACAGGGTTTTAGTGAGAGCAGGTTATTATTAATGAATGAGGGTACACTTGCTCTGTTTAGGGTTGGCGAAATATGATATATTAATAATTTTGGAGACATCGCTGAAGAAATCAAAGATAAGAAGAGCTTTGATAAAGTTTTACAGAAAGGTTTTAATTAGAGAACATTTAAATTGAAAACTGATGTAAATTTGATAGCTTTAGTTTTATTATACAACAAATGTGATTTTGTTTGGTTCGTGAGTTTAAAAGATTCTGGTATAGCAGCCCTAATAGATTCGGATGTAACCGAAGTTATAGCTCACGACTTGTCGGCGATAGTGCGAATATAGAAAAACAATTGTACATCGATAGTACGTCGTGTTTATTGCCTCTAATTTATGGAGATTAGAGATAAGATTATAATAAATGGCCAAATAAGATAGTTAACGAAAATAGTAAATTATGACACGGATATAAAAGAAAATAGGTGATAAAACACGAATAAGCAATAAAAAATTGGGTCAAGATCTTTAAAATATAGAAATGGATGTTCAATTTAATGTAGCGAATATTTCAATTGCTATATACCTATTAATAACATTAAAAAAGAAGCTTAACACAGTTATAACCGAAGCAAAGTTGGATTAAACTTACAGTAGGTAAGTTATACACGAATCTAGTCGATAAAAAGTAACGTCCCGTTAAGATGATTTTATGCAAATTAATCTGCTTCACTATAAAAAATATTGATTTCTTCAAGTTACAACTAGGTCCCAACTAAAAAGATTGCAGTAACGCGAAATAGCAAGAGGCTGCTAACCTACCATTAGGTTTTTTCTTAAAACATGCTCATAATTTAAGCACCATTTAACTTTCTTGGGAGTGGTAAAGTCTGTACACCTAATTAACATGCCCATATAAATTTTATATCGCTGGAATATTAAAAATATACGTGGCGCCTTAAAATTTCAAATACCGATGGAACCAAAAAGACAATGGGTGTTCGAATCAGATAAGTACCGACATAATAAACATCCATAATACGGTGGTAGGTTTTTTAGGAAATTTCGTAAGATATTGTGCCGGTTCATTCAGCCGAAACAATGGCTCCTCATAATGTCCTACATAATGGGTTTTTGAACTCGCTCAACGGAACCACGAGTGATCGAAAGTTCTTAGTACTGGGATTTATGATTCCGAGGAAATTGGGTGGGGACTTCCTTTTGAATTTGATTGTAGTTGACAACTGAATGCTGTAGAGGTCATTGTAGTAAAAGATGGGTAAGTCACCTCTGATTTGTATAAAGATACCACCAGGAAGTGAAGCACTGTAGTAAGTATAATTGGAGGATAATCGAAGGACTAAGCAGGGATTCGTTTTCTATGACTATCAATGTCACATGATATACATGAGCCAAATACAGGTTTAATTTAATTCGCATCTTAAACTGTAACAGTGATGTTCAACAAATCCATAAAATCAATTCGTTCCGGTCTATCTAGGATATTTTTTTACAGATCAGTATGTAAAATAAACAGACAAATTGGATACAAATGTACATAATGACTATTCAGATCAACGTACGACTCCAGAAATAATCATGACCATACGACTAAAAAACAACAAAACCGAATGTTGGCAAAAAAGAAAAAACCAAATCGATATAATTCACACGATTCTAGAGTTCCGACGGATGAGCAAAACACATTGGTTGGTTTATCTTTCAAACTATTAAAGTAATTTGCATTACTCATTTCGAAGATGCTTAAGTATTCTGCAGTAGCCTTTTAGAGAATCCTTTCTAGATAACATGTCTGCTTCACGAACTTGGCATGCCTTGATGAATAGTTTCTGACGCCCCCAGATTAGTAATATTGCTCGTTTTAGCGATGATAGCAACGATGGTGCTAAAAAAATCCCCATCAATTATGTTATATATTCCATAAACACAGAGAATTCTATTATACATTTCGGGTTTGATAATAAGCAAAAAATCATACACAACCTAAAGTACGTGAGTGCACTCAATAATTTTTAAATTTCCTGGGACAGCTGTGACCCGAGTATGCCTGGGAATCCACATAATCCTTCTCTGGCATTTAGTTAAGTGGAAAACGAATAAATGTCAGTTGGTACTGTTCATTTTCGGTCACCATTTACAGTTCTATGACTAATTGAAATTAAAATGTCACTTAAGATTTAGATAAACGGATTTGTGTGGCCGATTTTAGAGAGTGTTGTTTGTAGAATATTGTTTTGAAATGATTCAGTTGGGATATGGGATTTAAAAGTTTTCCTAGAATCACTTAACGTGATTGACAGTTTTTGTCTTTTTGTTTCAATTTGTATGAGTGATCTGTCGGTTATCGTTTAATCGGTATTTTTTGCTATGTATCCAAAAGCTACTTGTTTTAATCGAACAATCTGTAATCATAACCTTTGAATACTGTAATCAATCTACTTGCAAAACAACTTTCCCTCATTGTCGATCACCAATCATTTTACAAATTAAAAACGGATGCTTTCAAAACGCATTTGATATCTGTCATTAATTATTCCATTGTCTTCACATCGACAATCAGATCATCGTGCAAGAGTTCAATAACTGCATCAATTTCTTGCATCAGTACCCGTCTTCCATCTAAATTGACATTTACTCTCTGCAAGTATGTCTAAAATGTAAATGCGGTTACTACACACACCAATTCACGTGTGTTTGCAACTATTTGCTGATTTGATATAATCGCCGCATGAATTTCAACTTTATTACAACTGTATAAGGGAAAACTTGATCTGTTCAACAGCAAATTCAAAACATCTTTGGGAATACACGTCCAGTTTAACCTGATATGTAATGTTGATTACTTTATTAATGTTTTTATTGAAACGAGAGATCAAGTTAAGTTGGGCTTCGCGGTCAATGTGATAGTACATTAAAGTGAGGCTGTATCGTATAGGAGGTAATGAGGCGGGGCGATGGGTGTACGTACGGACAAAGATCTGACTATTGACATACACGAGATCATCTATGTATAAGTATCTACTTAGAATTCTTAAGCTTATTAACAAGTTATGATGTCGAAGACTTGTTTTGTGACTTAAAATATTAACGGCCACAAAAACACAAGATGAAATACTTATGTAGGGTCTTCAATAGAGAATATTATTGAATAGAGTACGCATATGGAAGTTCCCGCGTATCTAATTGAATAAAAATATGAATCTCACATCCCAATTTGTACAGAAACGAGATGAATCATATCATTCCTTGGAGCGTTACGTCAATTGATGACCAATTTAAGTGTACTGTTGGAATCATCTTTTGTAGCCAACTTCGACCTTTATGTCCAGGAATTATGATTGTAAATTGGGTGTTAAATGATTTACAAGGATGCATAACGCGTTTGTCATAAACAAAGTACTTTTTATTACAATATTTCGTTGCGAGATGTACAGATAAGGGGCCAACGTGTCTAGTTTTATTTTTCCAAGGATCGTCTTATTGTTGGTGTAACATAAAAAATACGTTTTAATGTTTTCCTGTACCGATAGAATACTATTTTTTAACATATACTTACATTGTTCTGTATCTTTACATCTTTTTGTTATATCTATGTTATTGTCATACGATTTTAGCGTAACATATTTCTGAAGTTCGATTTTCCTTATGATTAGGTAGGTGGGTCAAAGAAAAGAGTCCGGGTTTCCCAGGGTACAATTTTCGGGCCGCTTTTTTAATCTTCGCAAAAGTCAAGTTGTCAATCACAAACCTAATGATGACGGTGAAATCTGTAACTCGATCTTAGAATCGTCTTGTTAAGACCATCAGTTACGTTATAATTGCCGTGTATTGTGTACAGTGTAGTTAATTGTCCATATTAAAGTTAGTAATGATCATTAATTACTTGCCAATATGATTTCAGACGTTTACACGGGGCAGGCGGTCGTAAACTTTAGTCGGCGGATGAAAGAGCCGAGATAATTATGAACGTACGCATGCGTAGATCAAATCGGGATCCATCGATCGATAAGGGATCTAGATATGTTGCACCGGCGATCACTTGTTCGTATTACGTTTGTTGATGGCAATTTTATGTGCAATGTAACGCCGGATGACGTACGCATTTTGTTACATGGTGATTTGTTTGTAGATAGATATGGCGATATTGATTATCTTTTATTAAATCTCTGCTTAAATTGTGTGAATGATGTGCGATAATGTTTAGTGTCATTGCACAATACTTCCGTATGTGTGAATCATAATTTAATAATGGGTAAAGCTTTTTTACATTCATTATAATTACTGTCTTTTTTTCTTTCATAATATCTTCTTTTGCTTTAACTGTCTTTAATGTATCTTCTATTAATGTTAAATTAATTACGTCCACCAAAAGGTGTCAAATACTTCTAACAATGTCTATGTCGATAGAAACAGATTCGCCATAAGCACATACAGCAGGGCTGTAGATCTTCGTCTTTGTTCGGCCATCTCCGTCGTCCGCCGCACGCGCTGATTGGAGTAAATGATTCCGCATGATCTTGTTTGGTTTTGTTCTGTTTACTCTGTCTCACTTGATGGTGTACGGTTTTGTTTTTAGTTTTGTACGAGCAGTCAATTAGAGCGGACGTTTTTGTTTAAAGAAAGCTTTGACATAGATTTTTGGTTGCTACTCGTATAAACGTTGGGTTTAGAGAATGGTATATATAAAAAATATTTTATGTTCTTAAAAAATTTGGTTTCTTTTTTAAAATTGCCTGAAATTTTAACCCAAATAAGAGCAATTTAAATAACAGAATGGACAAAGCTGTCACAATACACATAATTACCAAAAAAGTAAGGTTATTCAGGACGCTGAGCATTGAAAAATTGTAGCAAAATGAAAAATTGATAACGGAAAATTCACAGAGAATGAAAAGAGAATGAAAAGAGAAGCCTCAACATTATGCCATTAGTAAAGAAGGAAACGAACGACATAAAACGTAGTCGCACGCGCATAATACCAAGTGCACGTTCAGTTTTCTCAATACCTGACTGGTCTAAACTCAGGGGCGTGGTTTACAATACAAAATAGGTAATTGGCTTGCGAATCGAATATTTTTGTGCTGCTAAATGTCACGAGCGATGCGGTCACACGATATATGAAGATAAACGCGTCATTCATGGAATTATGGTGTTGGAAGACCATTCATGCTTTGTACAGTCCAGGCAGTTGCTATTCTTTTCCAATCAGTATTCTATTCAGTGTTTTTTTTCTTATTTTCCATCCCTTCTTTACTTGAAGGTTTGAAAACGAAGCATACGATACATTTTAAGATATTAGACAATTCAAAAAAATACTTATTAAAATTCCAGTCATCATTCAGAAAATGAAACACAAAATAATAACGTTATAGATCCAATTAAAATTGTTATTATAAGAATTTTGAAACTTCCCCTTAATATCTCAAATACCGATGCTACAGTCATTGTAAATAACGACAATTACGTGTCCACAAGGTGGGCTACCTCACTACATAAACGAGCACTAATTGAAAGAAAAAAAGGAAATTAAAACTAAGAACATAAAGGGGGCATCTTGATGGATAGACGAGAACCGAGCTTCGACGTCGCGGATTGATTATGTGGATTAATGCGGCGATAATCGATACTTTTTGCTCGTATTTCGAATCGATTCTTTTTGTTTTCGAGCAGGTGATATCGACTGCTTCGTGTAGGTACCACTCGTATGTATTATCTTTAGTTTATGGATCTCATTATCGATTTAAAATATCAAGATTGTAATAAATCTTTTTGAAATTTTGTTGCGTCTTGTTCGTGAATTATCGTTTAGAATGTTCAATGTTTGTATTCACCCTGTTTGTACAACTTCTTCTTCTTCATCATTATAGCGTTTCCTCGTTATTTAAGCACATCGTTTTGAAGAAAATACTGTCATTCGACAGCAACTTTTTATTTTATCAGAAAAATATTGTTAGGTTCCATCTTTCTAAAAAAATCTAAACAAGAGTAGAGAAGAAACCGTCTTAGCTGATAAACACAGGGACGAAATAACATAACTAACTGATGACACCAACTTAAATTGACAGCTTATGGACAATTAGTTAAGAAACTCACTCGCTACATAAACATACGACTTGTCACAACTTCTATGCTATAAATTATAAGTTGAAATATGAAAATCCCTCTGCAATTAAATCTTAGTTAGATCTCAACGAAGATTCATTTAAATGGATGAAAGCCAATTCAAAATAAATCATAATATGGAAACACGACACGTTTAGACTGTAAAATCTAAATAGTCTGTTTATCTCCGACACACTGTAAAGTTTCCATATTTATTATACAAGAATACCATCAACGATGGTCTAGGTAATTTCTATATTTATAGTGTTTTACTAATGTGGGAATAGACTTGTTTTTGGCTCGAGATCTTTTCGTGACACTTCTAATTGTTCATTTTGCTTCATGATATTAAACGTATCAGTATTGAGAGAAACCAATGATGAGGCTGATTTGATGATAATTATGATAGATGAGGAGAGTATCACTATTGCAATTCCTACATTATTAGCTAATTTGTGGTTGGATACGACATATCTTGTGATGGGAGGTTTACTACCTTGAGCACCTTACGAATTTCTTGGTGATTTGATAATTATAATGATTGATGAGGCAGATATCATTATTCCAATTTTGACTTCATTATTTATCAAAGAATAAAGTTCTTCAAACGCGTTGTTTTCAATTTTTTTTGCTAATTAAAGTTGGACATGACATCCCGTGATGAGAGGCTTATTATTTTGACCACATTTGATCAGGAAAACAATAAAATAATTTGATAATGATAGCTGTTAACATTTGAGAAGGTCTACTACTTAAAGGTCTACTTCATTATTGGTAATAAAACATTTATTAAAACAAGTTCTTATCGTCTGGCTCCACGATGAGACCAGCTCCATGGTACCATATTATTGCATTGTCACCGAAGTTACATAGGTATGCCAAATTTCATTTCAATCGGATGCCAGCAAGTGCTTGAAAAATAGATCACAAATTTTGAACCGAAAGCACATACAAACGAAGCAAATTAAATAAAATCTTTTAAGAATAGAATTGCCTTAATCACTATTCAAATTTTGTCTTCATTAACAATCAAAGAATAAAGCTCTACAAAGCATTTTATGGTGCCAATAAAAATTATAAAGTACCCTTTTCTCATTCTACTTTATATGCAAAACAATACATATTTTATTAGCATTTGAACAATACGGAGAAAAAATTACATATACACCTTATGCATGTTCATTTCACAAAAATGACGAGTGTCTATTTCAAGGCAACATAACCTGTCGGTTTTGTAACATGTTGTTTATTTAGAATAAATATTTATGTCAAAATAGACTTTTATATGACAAGAGACAATGATTCGCATTGTCAGTTACCCTGTGGCCACATTGGCGGGGTTCGACAAATGTTCGCACTGAAGCGACAACGCCACTAATGTTCGTATGATAATGTGGCCCTTACATCATATTCGAGCGAAAAATCAAGACCAGAATAGAGCACCTATGAATAAAGGTGAATGTTACTGAAAGACTACAAGAAATATGGATGAATAACTTTCAAGTGTGTACAGGAATGGTAGGATAAAATAAATAGACAACGCAAAGCAAAGGAACTTGTACCGTAAAGGTACCTTTTACCTTTTATAACATAAAAACGACCACTAAGGTGCGTCCGGGTCATATAATGCATTATAATTTTATACAAAGATACAAACTGCAAGACTCAAATGAATATGCAAAAGCGACTTGCATGTAGTGCGATTGAGTTATTGTGATCACACGCTAGTGTGCGTAGAGATCTACGTCGCGATTGTGTAAAGGTTGCGCCAGTGTGCGTAAGCGACGGCATGTGTGTGTGAAGCGCACACGCATCCGAAGAAATGCATATTTTATGACGTCTACTCACATTCTGTGCGGTGCCACAAAGAAATTATACGCGCATTAAATCCGTGGAGGTGTGATTTTTTACTTTTTTTCGCTTGTGACCTTTACGAGAGTTTTAGATAGGTTTTATTTAAGGATGAAGCGAATAAAATGAGCGCTGATACGCTTTGTATTCGAAAGTTCGGACAAGAATTTCAATTGGAGTTGAAAAAACGTTTCGTATTGTTGTTCTCGTAAATACAAAATAGGTATCTAGTTCCTGAAGATTTTCCGATAAGCTCATTCATCTTAAGTGATCTTCAATGACAGGACAATGTAGTATCGCTCGGAAATCCATAACAATACATAGGTATTATGATTCAAGATGACAATGCCACATAAATAGTTACAGGTTGCCAATCTTTAGCCTACGACAGCTTTATTATTAACATAATATGAAATAATGGCAAACAATTTTTTTAAGAAGCCAAATCTGTTTTGTCGGCTTTTTTTTTCTTTTTTTTACCGTAATTTATAAAAGTGTTACCTAACATGTATAGCTAGCAAATAAAAGGAAGAAAAAAAATTGTTAAAAAGTTGCAAAAAAATTTTTTTTCCTTTTTTCGACTCCACTCTCCCTGTTCTGGTGAGGATACGCGAGGCAGCGTCTATGTTAATTACCAAAGACTGCTGATGTGCACATGTGCCGCTCAATGGACGCACTGTCCTATGTTCAGCAGACCCATAGCGGAAGGATTCACTTCCTCTTCATGCAGACCAGGAGTTTTGTTTTAAAGTTGAATATTGAAGCAAGATTATGACGAAAAACTAATCGTCTAGTCCAGGGGTAGCCAATATTTTTTTATCAGGGACCAGAAAAACGCAAGAAATATTGCAGGGTGCCAGAACTAAAAAAAAAGTATTCCGATCTGCCAAAACTATCATTTTTATATGGCTACTAGCTGTACCCGACATGCATTGCAATGCCACGTAAAGAAAAAAAGTGTTTAGTTTTAAAATCTGTTTATTGAAGTGCTTTTGGATACACAATATTTTTGATTTGACACCCAAATTTACCGTACCGACGGGCCGCCACGACGACGGGACGAACATCGAATATTTGACAGGTAGGTAGTGGAACAGTTTGTATGGGAAAATTAAATTGATGTTTTTACTATTTTCCATATTTTTTCACCGTTAAACCTTCCGTGAACATCCACAAATATTTCAAAACTAAAATTAGCCAAATCGGTCCAGCCGTTCTCGAGTTTTAGCGAGACTAATGAACAGCAATTCATTTTTATACAACGTTATTTTTAGTATAATTATACAAAAACCGAGACACGCCAACAAGATTTTCATCCGAACTGCCTGAATAAGTGTTTTTTTTTATAAATCTCCAAGTTACACCGTAGTTTATGTCGCCTTAAGTTCCCTAGTAAAGTGTGAAATGCCTGAGATATGTTATGAAGGGGTTGTGGTCGTGTATTAGACACGGAAACTGACCGAGCGGACTGTCTCAAGCCTGAAGGTGTCTATTCCCATCAACTGTTATGGGTAGAAACCTACTGCAATAAAACAGAATTTTCTGAAAAACAAACTAAAAAAATAATGTGGTGTGAAAAATCGATTCTCCTAGTGATTCTAAACAAACTAGTTTCA
Organism: Amphipyra tragopoginis; assembly: GCA_905220435.1. Classification (NCBI taxonomy): domain Eukaryota; kingdom Metazoa; phylum Arthropoda; class Insecta; order Lepidoptera; family Noctuidae; genus Amphipyra; species Amphipyra tragopoginis. Next base: position 7,560,547 of record HG992017.1, read on the forward strand.
GGTTTAGTATATACTAAAACTAAGCTTGTATACTTAATAGAATTTGTTATAGCCATATTCTCTTGCTGTAAAAGGGAAGGTTGGTGGGCCGGATTAAAACCCTTGGTGGGCCGGATTTGGCCCGCGGGTCGTAGTTTGCCCACCCCTAGTCTAGCCTATCAACGGTAGCTTTTTTATTGCCAAAACTGGGCATGTAAGCAAATTTTTCCTGTGATGGGCTCGTGGCTAATTAACGCGGATCATACGATTTCGCAAGGTTAAGCTGTGCTTGCCGTGGTCAGTCCGTGGATGGGTGACCGTTGGTAACACATCAAGACCTCACGAGAGAGCACGTTAAGCTGTCGGTCCCGGATGTCATATGATTACTATGTCAGTTGTTAGGGGTAGTCAGAAGCTGGAAAGTTTGACAACTGGTAACCTTAGGATATAGGCATTGCTCAGTCTGGGTTGTGGAGGTCTGATGGCAGTCGCTCCGTGTAAAATATTGGTATTCAGCAGCAGCTGGTTACACTGAAAGCTGTCCCTAACATGGTTGGGAAGAGGCTAAATAGAACATAGCTGGGCTGACTGCCCATTGAGGCCCGCTACGTACTTAAGTATCGTCATTTGCGGAAGCTCTTTTCACCTCAATTTAATGTTAAAGATGGGGTGCATGAAAAGAGCCTCCACGAGTGACGATACTTAAGTATGTCCAGCGCACCCGGGGCAGTCAGCCCCGCTACCAACCTTGCTGACTGGTTAATCTTTTCACCACAGCATGAGCTATTTTCGTATAGCTCGTGCTGGCACGAGAAAAGGAGAACGATCAAGATGATATTCTAATTGATGATCCATTTTGAATGAATCCATCGACTAATTAAAAATTTTATAACGTACATGCTTTATGAAGCTTTAAGGAATGCATTAATTGGTAGTAACTAGTAGGAGTCCATTGCCCACGTCCGTCCCTAGAATTAAAATTCTAGAGCCCACACTAACAAAATGTGTAGATCATTAATATTTTAACTGTACACTGTTATTATCTAGATATAACTTTCCAAATTGGAGTTATAAATTAATAAATTTTATAATATAACAGCGGAAATAATCTAAATAATATTACAGAAACTAGAAATAACAGTTCATTAAACGTTAAGACAGTCACTCAATTTAATTTTGAACCGATTTCCGCAAATTTTCAAACCGATCGCAAATCGAATATAAAAAATCGGTATAATATCAAAAGCAAGTGCTTCCGGCTACAGGACAGTGACTAACTGGCTAATAAAAACCGTCAGTAATTAACAACTATATAACTAGTTTGTCAAATTAAACTATTTTTACGACCACTACAATCCATATAAGAATTGTGTTGTAAATGTAAAGAAATAATTTCAATCGAAATCTAATTTAAAGTACAACAACCTAATCGATTAGAATGGATTAATTAATCGATTAGAATCGTTTCGGCTCGATCTCGACTAAATTAGAACATACGTAGTAATCACGTATATTTTTATTTAGACCGGTTAAGCGCGAGTCGCGGCAAAGAAGTGGTTCCGTATATTTTAACCAGTATTGATAAATGTTTAATGTCTTCATTAGAGCAAAAACACGATTGTGTCCTGGTGAGTTAGTTAATTGTAAGTGTGTATTTTCTTTTAATAATGTCAAGTTGGTCCTATGTGGTATGTCTAACAAGTCACATGTTATAAAATCTTAATAAGGCATAGGTAAAAAGTTTTCATAAATAGTAATTAACTAGCTTTTGCCCGCAGGTTGGCTTGCGTGAAATGTTGAACCCGTTAAGTGACGATTTTCCATTCAAACTTTCATCCCCTATTTAACTCCCTTAGGGGTTGAATTTCGAAAAATCCTTCCGTATTCCTTGTCTACATTATAAAGGAAACCTCTGTGCAAAATTTCAGCATTCTAGGTCCAAGGCTTTGGGCTGGGCGTTGATGAGTCAGTCAATCAGTCAGTCAGGACTTTTCTTTTATTTATATAGATTATTTAACTCGAACCGTCTTATAGACTTTAGTAAGGACTTCAATCTCAATTGGTTCTGCCGTTCTGCTATCCCAGTCTAATCAGGGGGCCTACTCCCTAAGTCCGTCAACAAAGTTAGTCGTCCGTCCGAAAGTAGCCCGAAACGTAGGAGTGAACAAAACCAGTGTCAAGTTCAACTTTTCGGACGGGCAAAAACACATCGGTTACGGACAACTGTCAAATCGTGTTGTCATTCATTCTTAGTTCAGGCCCCGAAATAAGCGTATGTCCGTAGGTGATAGGGAGTAGGAAACGCTCGTAACTAAGGCCGAAACCACGGATTTCGTGCTTAGGGAGTAGATCCTGATGCGGCTGAATACCAGAATTCTTCACGGAGCGACTGCCATCATACCTCCGCAACCCAGTTACTGGGCAATGCCGATATCCTAAGGTTAGAATGATTGTTAGATTTTTGGGCTTCAGACTATCCGTAATAACTGTCATAGGTATTCGTATGAGAAACAGGACAGACGGCTCCTAACTTCGATCTCAATTATAAACTGTTATCTGCCTAAAGAATTGCTCGCAGAACGGATGGCTCATGAGGCCGAAAGGTTCTGGAGTGGTGACCGCGTACCGGAAGACGCAGCGTGGGTAGGCCTCCTACAAGGTGGACCGATGATCTGGTGAAGGTCGCGGGAAACCGCTGGATGCGAGAAGCACAGGACCGGTCGATGTGGCGATGCTTGAGGCAAGCCTATATCCAGCAGTGGACATCTTTCGACTGAATGATGATTTGCCTAAAGATTTTCAATTAAGTTTTTTTTATTAAAACCAAATTTTAAACTAGCTAATATTGCGGAACCCAAAACACGAACAATCGACAAATAATCCGATAAAAAATCGATAAATATCCATGAACTTCGTAATAAACAAGAGAAACATACGAACACAACGCTTTAATTATTGTAATTAACAAATTTTTGTATAAATTATAACTCTATCGCCTCGGGAACACTTCGACTAACACAATTTGTTTAGACAAAGACAAAAGATACATTCTTCGTTAGTAAGACAGAGAGAGAAGGTATCAGAAATGAAATAATCGGCGATTATTATCGGACAATCGGTTGTCACTTTTAGATAATTTATTTTATGAGTTCAGATATAAATGAGAGTAATTCTTATGCGAAAGTGGTTTTTATTGTTCTTCGAAAGTCGATAAAACGTTGTTGCGGTTCTTAAAATTTTGACTTTGAAGTTTCTTTCTTTTCGTTTGGCACGAATGATAGGTTATTTTTAGTATAAACTGTAGGATCATGAAAATTAATATTTCGAGTTATGCAATTCTCATACGTCTGGCAGGCAGAAATAAGAGAATCAATAGTTTTTACGTCTTTGAGTGCAATCAATGATTCAGATTAATTTACCCTGCAAGGGTTTTTTTGTCTTTTGTTACTATTTTTACTTTTTTTTTTTTATTTAAACTCATTTTTGTCGTAACCGAATAACTGGAGTTCGTTTCGTCTTAAACTCTGAATTAATATGATTATTTCAAATCATTTATCTTTTTATGAATCCTTTCATCATCCTCCTCCTATATAGTGTGTTATTGTCTCCAATTTGTATTATTCTTTGCACAAAAATCCTTTATTTTCTTTATTACACTAATTTATATTCAGCGCCATCTAGTAACGGATATGGAACTACATGCTAAACCTATACATCACCCATGACGTGTAGGTAAGCAGACATATATAAAATCTCGATCGTGGCCGGTATATATATGTATTTTAATTTCATAATATGTTAATGTATGATTACAAACGGTCACAGTTGTGCCTCTGCATTAATTTGTATGAATTGTCATTGAGTTTATTCGCGAGACAAGCCGAAGGTCTGAGATGGTAATGAGGGTCCACGTAATGACTGAATTATCACCTAATGATATATTTATGTGAAATAAGTACCTTTATGGTTTACTAGAGGTCGCCGGCGGTTTCGCTTGCGTGGATGTCATTTATCGCGTATTCTGCGTTTTTCTGATTAAAAGTAGCCTATTTTCTTCTTCAGATTCCAGACTATATCGAGAGACGGATTTGATACGTTGGCTGCCCTAGGCCTATGAAACATTGCCCCCTAATCGCTGTAAATCACGAAAAATTAAATGAACTATAGGAATTAAATTAAAATAAAAAACAACGAAAGTCAGTAAATGATAAAATTATCTCAATCACTGTTTCAAATACTGATGCTTACCATTTCTATTTGTAAGTAACAATGAAATGTTATTCACAAATTGTCTTTTGTTTGGTTTGCGAGATGCTAGACACATTTTTGAGTTTTTACATTTGAGTTGAGTTTATTGAGTTTGAGTTGGCGGATAGGATCATAGAAGGAGCGATAATTAAAAAAAAACCACCAAATTTTGTCACCCTAGGCCCGGGCCTACCTAGGCTATAGGGAAATCCGCCCCTGACAATATCTATACCAAGTTTCATCAAAATCGGTTCAGTAGTTTAGTCGTGGTAAGGTAACAAACAGAAAGAGTTACTTTCGCATTTATAATATTAGTAACGATATGGAAAAATAGGGTTGTGAATTTAAATTGTCGTGGTTCAGCTAGTATATCTTGGGGACTTTGATTCGATTCTCGTATTGTCCAAACACCCACGATACAAGAGAAATCTAAGGGTGGGGCAAAGTTTAAAAAAAAATGATACTAAAATTTTGATCCATAAATGAATTAGAAAAGTGTTTTATTTCTTTTAGTGTACAATAAAGTATATCTATCTATCTAAAAGTCAAGACGTGCAGGCCGGATTAAACCCGGCCCGAATAGAAGGCTTGCCGTTTATAGAAGACGGTCCAGGTTCAACCGCTGGCCTATCAACTAGAAAATTAAACTGCTTATTATATCCCTTCGGAAAATAGCTTAAAGATTGTGCATTTAATTTGGGGTAAATTTGGGGTGCATGAAAAGAGCCTACACGAGTGACGATACTTAAGTACGTCCGGCGCACCCAGGACAGTCAGCCCCGCTACCAACCTTGCTGACTGGCTAATCTTTTCACCATAGCATGAGCTATTTTCGTATAGCTCGTACTGACACCAGAGAAGATTTAATTAACAGATTTCAAAATCAAAACCCAATATAAAGTGAACTCCCACTTCCTCGCAGTATTGATGTGACCCGTTTGCGACGCGATTATGTCGCAAGCGCACGACAGTCGCACGACAATCAGTGCGACACACCGGACGGGCTGAAACTAAACTATTATACGTAAATGGGAAACGGTGTTTGTCTATTAATGTGGTCCCCTCGTGTATGGGGGATAATCGGGACAATTGGAAATGTTTGTGGAAACTTTTAGATTTTTTCCTTTGGAAATTTTCGTTTGCTAACTTTTAACTGTGTTTTTAGCGCCTCAGAGTTTTGACTAAAGATACGTGCGTTGGTTTCTAACCGAATCAAATATGATTGAATATCAAAGTTATAATTTGCTTGTTACGTTGACAGATTAATAGAGCTTCAATAAATTCCTTTTCTGTTCAGTAACAAAAGTGTTGGTAAAAGTACCTACATGCCTGGGTTTGAACCCAAAACCTGGTGCTTAACAAGTGGTTTCGTAACCTTCAGGCCACCACGAGCTCTTTACTTATGGTACGTATTCGTTAGTCTAATAGTTTAAGATCGTACCAAAAGATTATTTTTTTTACATTTTGACAAGTTATGCGAACTAATGTAGGGAACAGCTGTTTTTTTTCGCGATTTCAGGTTTGGTCCCATAGTAAAAGTTGTTCATAATGATGAGTGCAATGACCCCTTAAGAGGTTGTTAGTGTTGTTCCAATAACCCTGCAGAGGGAGTCCCCTATTCCGCTCTGGATTTTATATACACAAGACGACACACAGTCTTTAATAAAAATTTTAGGCTACAAACGTGCCTTTGTTAGTAATTTCTAGCTTTCCCATCAGCCATTGCCTTCTAAACTAAAAATAGGCATAAAAACTTGGTACGAGAGTCCGTCTATTAACGTCACCCCGAGCTCCCTGCGCCTGCGCCGTCAATTGAGTGAATTCGCCTCTATTGAGCAGATTAGTGCGCCGAGGTTTCTACAATTACTGGGGGGAGGCGCGGGAAGTAGGGACCACTGATTGTTACCTAAAATTATGAGGGATTTGTTGCTTTATAAGAGGATAAAGGTTTTTAAAGTGCATTTGAGAGTTTTTTAAGTTTGTAAATAACTGTCTACTCTGCAATTCTCCAAAGATAATGTGCATAGAAGTGCATTATGAAAAATAAAAAGATAAAAAGTATTACACTGTATTTGCACTGGATGGCTTTTATATAATATTTTATCGTAAATAAACATTTTGATTTGATTTATAATTCGCCGGTAAAAGCAGGAACCTACTATACCATTTATAATCAAATAGGATTAATACATGGTGTAATCGAAAACATTGGTATAATATAAAGGGCGACTAAAATAAGGAAAATAATCAATTGATGAGTAGAAAACAGTACCTACCTATTACCTACTTAAGCAAAAAGCCCTCCATCCTTTGGTACATAAATTCAGCTGATTAGTTCCAAAATATGGAGTGCAGACTTGCAGAGTAGTTTCATCAAATGGGTCCCAGGTCTATGTCACTCTACGTATTAAGTTTTTTTTTTTAAAACCCTTGCCCCACCCTAAGATTTCTCTTGTATCGTGGGTGCGTTTACAGACACAAATCTCACAAACCCACGACCCGTAGCGCAGAAGCCAATCGCTTTGCCACTGCACCAAACGTGTCGTCAAAAACATTACTACGCGATGTTGCAACTCCAGAATGAAACACAAAGTAAAACCGAACCCAATGTTAGTGAGTGATCGAACCGAAATGTAATAAGAGCACGAACGCACACTGGAATGGGAACTCTCTTGCCAAACATTAAAGCTCAATTTCGTATACATGAAGCATATTTTTATGATTTGTAAGGTTTCTGGATGTAGTACTATTTATTATTCTATGCAGAAATATACAGCGTGAGGTATTGAGTTTGATCCCTAGTTCGAGCAAAATGTTATTGGGTTTTTCTGAGTGAAATTTGTTAGTAGCAGCCCGGAATTTATGCCCGCTTGATGGCAATAGGCTCGCCCCCTATTACATGGGTCTTAAACATAAATCCGAAATGAGGGTTAACTATACACCTCTGCCCAACCCTTTAGGGAATGCAGGCGTGATGTTACGTAACATTTTTAAAGATTAATATTTGGCCAAAAAAGCTGTTAATTTAATGATTACCGCAGCGCCTACAAGCGACATTATATCATTAGTGTTGCTCATAGTACCATTTTATTCAATCATCTTTACCACCTGTCATCTGAACTTTGGACCTAGCATGCTATATATTGTCTCAACACGCAATGCTTTTGCATAGCGGGTATAAGATAGACCGAGCTTATCTAACAATTTCGGGATTTGTTATAATAACGGTACATAAATTATGTGTTAGTTATACACACATCAAAAAAAGTTTGCGATCACTTTGAAAAATTATGTAGCCTTTTTGAAGCTGAATTTTCTAATCGGGATTCAAAGCGATAATTATCATGATAAATATAGATTGACTAGCTTCGCTTGCGTGAAATTTTGAACCCGTTAAGTGACGATTTTCCATACAAACTTCCATCCCCTATTTAACTCCCTTAGGGGTTGAATTTCGAAAAATGTCTTCTTAGTGGATGCCTACGTTACAAAAGGAACCTACTGTCAAAATTTCAACTTTCTAACCCCAGCGGTTTAGGCTGTGCGTTGATAGATCAGTCAGTCAGTCAGTCAGCTTCTCCTTTTATATAGATAGTCTAAATAAATATAAATCAGATTTCAGTTGGACTTTGAATTCGGAATCTTCACATACATAATTATGCTAGTGATCGCAAACTTTTTTTGATGTGTGTATATTATTGAAAAAAAAAGCAGTGATAACCTAGCGGTTGAACGGTTGCCTTTAATACAGGCGGGTCCTAGTTCATTAAATCGGTCATCCTTTGAATAGTAGTGAATGACACTTACTAGGTATCGATGCTTAAATATATCTGCTTATTATGTGAGTTTTCAACGCTGGTGTTTTTGTATTTGGCTGAGACTTTCTAGGTTAGCAAGATTATGCATTAAAACGATTTTTGTAAAAAGTGTCCCATATTAGGTTTTGAAATGGGACAGCCGACATGTTTTGCTGACCCCACTTAGAGGGGGATAAGGGAGGTGATGAACCTTTGTGAAATACGTAGGTATAATTATATTCTAGCCAGGAAGTACCGGAAAATGCACGGTAAACCATCTTCTTCTTCTCTCGTGTCAGCACGAGATATACGGAAATAGCTCATGCTATGGTGAAAAGATTAGCCAGTCAGCAAGGTTGGTAGCGGGGCTGACTGCCCAGGGTGCGCCGGACGTACTTAAGTATCGTCAGTCGTGGAGGCTCTTTTCATGCACCACGGTAAACCATATCTAATCATAAATAACTTCTATTAATGTTTCGTCAACAACATTTCTCTTAAAAAACCGCCTATAGGCAATCGTGTAACAATTTACATACAGTTCAAATTATCGCTATTCCCTCAAGCTTTCTCGTACCACAAATATTGTAAACGGCTCAGTTCGTTGTACTAAAACCAAATATTTGTGTGGAATCGTTAATTAAGCTAGAAAATGTACCAAATGAGTGATCATTGAATAAATTAGAGTTGTGTCATTTTTCACGCGTTGGTGTAAGAATGCGGCATTTTGTGGATACCGACAGTTTGTTTTCAATATGTTTGACAGGCGCATATCATTATTGGGACTGTTAAGCTCTTGTTTGCATTCATAATGAGACGGTTTTGAAAGGAATTGAGTGGTTCTGGAATGTGTTGAGTCGTCAAAGTAATAGTGTTGTTTTGTTTACCGAAAACAAAACACTATATCTCCGGTATGCTTTAAAATCCGTCATTTTTTTGACAACTCCGTACTCAGATGTTACTTAAGTATTGCTTATCCCGAATTCTCAATTCAGAAACCGGAGGATAGTCTTCTATGTTTATATGATAATGTTTATATGATAAACTAGCTGGAGCGTGGCTCAGTTTGTTTTTTTAATGTCAAAAACATTCGCGGGCATCCGCACAACATCTTACCGAAGTTTCATCGCAATCGGATGAATGGTATAAGAACGTTTTCGGAATAAACAAATAAACATTCATTTTTATATACAAGGTTAGATGGAAAGGGGGTATTAAGTATTAACACGAAAGAGTATTAAAGTACTCATAACAATGAATAACTTTTGTTCTACAACTTTCGCCAAAAGTCAATAAATTAAGAGAAAAAGAAGATCAAAAATAAAAAAAAACTTTAAAATCTATCTATCCTCAGTTATTATTAGCTGTGTTTACATTTTAGGTCATATTTGGGCTCACGGATTAGGAGCTCCATTTTCTGAATTCATAACTAAAGAAAGGGTGAAGAATTTTTGAAAAAAATTAAAGAAATTATTGCTTTGTGTTGAAATAAAAATTAACGAATTTTGAAATTTTAACCCTTTCTTTAAAACAGGCATCAGTGATACTTAGTGGCCCGAGGATTAGTACCCCCTTTCCGACTAACCTTGTATATACAACCGCCCAACATTAACCTCTTTTTTTTTTTATCGTGGGAAAATCCTCATGGATACCCTTCGCCCCGGGAAGGCGAAGAGTTATGCCTCTTACCGGCTAAAAACCCACGGTGTTCCTACTCCTGACCCTTGGCCAGGGTCACGGGATTCGCAGCTGCATGCACCGCAACCCCGGCAGGCCTCGGTCCGCCAGCCCCTGGCAGACCTCTCCCTCTGTGGGGCCCTGCCCCACGTCCTCCTGAGAGGCGCGCACGGAACACATGCGCGCCGCCTTCTCGGGCCTGTTACTGGTCGGGCGACGGGTCCCCTAACCCGTCGCCCGCAGGCCACACACTAGGGTGGCCGGAGATCGTCGCGCGCCCTCCGGCGGCGCCCGCTGCGTCTGGCGCGGGAAGGGAGAGTGGCCGTCGCCTCTCGCTCATCTCCGCTCCCTCCTTGGCCGCCATCACCACCTCGCAAAAGGTGGCGACGGCTTCCCACGCACTCTCGCTCTCGACCATGGACAGAACCACGGCTGGAAGCGAGAGGTCACCACCAACCGCCGCGACTAGTTCGCGGCGCTGCGTCGCCCACGCACGGCACTCCTGCCATGTGTGCAGCGCCGTGTCTTCCGGGCAGTCGACGCAGTGGTGACATCCGGGCGTCTGCTCCCGGCCTATGCGACACAGGTACTTCCCGAAACATCCATGTCCCGAGAGCACCTGCGTCAGCCGGAAGCTGAGGGCGCCATGCCGCCTCTCCAGCCACTCCTCCATAACGGGTCTTACCGGGCAGTAGCCCGCCAGGCGCAAGACTCCGCCTGATCGGAGGATCCTCCCTTTGGTTAGAGGAACACCAAACCACGTTCCACCACAATACTAATCAAACAAAACTTCTTACTTTTACTCTACTTTTATTTGAATAAGCTAGCATTCTTAGTTCCCAAAATATTAAGGTTTATATTGGACCCGTATTCTTAGCTCCCGAGTATAAGTATCATATAGGATATAAGTTATCCCTGGGAACGTTAATAGAGCTACTACGCCACCTGTCACTTGAGGCACGAACTAACACCGCTCCGTGCATACATCATAAGTGTAGCGGTAGCCACTATGTGCGATCATTAGACTTCATTGTTTATTCAGGTACAGCAAAATATGTATGTCTATCGTGTAAAGCTTAAGGCACATAAGATATAGTTGTATAAAAGGTGATTTTAACCGACTTCAAAAAAAGGAGCTTCATAATTCCACGTGTATTTTTTTTTTGTATTTTTGTTCAGCGATATTATCGCCAATTGTGAACCGTATTTAATTATTCCTTTGGATTCCGTACCCAAAGGGTAAAACGGGACCCTACTACTAAGACTCCGCTGTCCGTCCGTCTGTCATCAGGCTGTATCTCATGAACCGTGATAGTTAGACAGTTAAAATTTTCACAGCTGATGTATTTATGTTGCCGCTATAACAACAAATACTAAAAAACAGAATACAGTAAATATTTAAGGGGGCTCCTATACAACAAACGTGATTTTTTGCCGTATTTATAGATAACTAGCTTTTGCCCGCAGCTTCGCTTGCGTGAAATTTTGAACCCGTTAAGTGACGATTTTCCATACAAACTTTCATCCCTTATTTCACCCCCTTAGGGGAAGAATTTCCAAAAATCCTTTCTTAGCGGACGTCTACTAACTATAACCTACCTCCCTGCCAAATTTCATCTTCATACGTCTAGCGGTTTTCGATATTTCGTGATGAGTGAGTGAGTGAGTGACCTTTCGCTTTTATATATTTAGATGGTACGGAACCCTTCGTGCGCGAGTCCCGACTCGCACTTGGCCGGTTTTTTTGTTCCGATGTGGTCCAATTTAAATTTGGTGGAGATCTGATGAAGACCTTCGGAGATAATGTTTATGTATTGCATCATCTGCCTAGCCTTTTCCCAACTATGTTGGGGTCGGCTTCCAGTCGAACCGGATGCAGCTGAATATCAGTATTTTACATGGAGCGACTGCCTATCAGACCTCCACAACCCAGTAACTGGGTAATACTATACTCTTGGTAAGACTGGTTGTCAGACTTTCTGGCTTCTGACCAACAGTAACGACTGTCAAAGATCTACAAATGACAGCCGGGACCAACGGCTTTTACGTGCTTTCCGAGGCACGGAGGAAACTCGCTATGGTAAATGGTCACCCATCCACAGACCAACCTTGGCAAGCGTAGCTTAACCCGGAAGATCGGTCTATGCGGCTGTAATTATTTAGCCACTCAAAAAAGAAAAATAAAATTTGGTATTCATAAAAAAAAACTGAAGAGAGTAAAATAAAATTACCATATTATAAAATAAACAGTTTCAGAAGTTGGTGCCTTCAATTTGGTGCAGCGTGTTTTTTTTTGTTTTTTTTTTTTTTTTTGATTTGTAATGCATATTCCACTTAGGCAACAGGCAATGAATATTATTGTTACTTGTAACCTAGTTTACAATTTAGTTCTAATGTTTAAAATCTTGAAACCTTTATCCTAAGTGCTGCTAATATTCATAACTGGTTCAGTGACATTTAGCGATCGTGGAAAACTAACTAAACATACTAAACGACCTGCTTCAGTTACGTAAACTGTTTAACTGGTGTCGATTTCAGTGAAATACAAGACAAATATAGATAAAGTATCGATAATATGAATTAAAATTCATTATTCGATAGTTACGCACTAGATTCGAAATTTAAATTTCAAAGCGCAGTAAAATCCGTAAATCTTTTTAATTCTAAACATTTTACTTGTTAAAATTTATCGTCTAACATTTAAGGTGAAAGCTCAAATTATCTTCTCAAGCCTAATTCGAAAAATCGATTTATAATTTATTTATAAATAAGAAGAATGGTTTTTAATTTTATTTTTAGTGTCCAATAAATCATATTCGGCGTAATCGGTGTCTAATAACACTAATAAAATTCTTACGGTCTCAACCGTTTCGATATAATTTCGCGAATGATGCAGGGAGGTAATTAAACAGTCGTATAAGTATTTTTGTAATTCTGTTACTCACCGCTCGCCTGCAGTTTTCTTTCTTGGGAGTCGTCTGCATCCATCGAAGATTGCTTTTGGAAGAAACCCTAAAATAAAAATATATTGAGTTAATTGATACCTGTTTTACTTGTTAGTATGGGATTGATCGAGTTTTTGGTGAAATTAAAGACTACTTGGAATTATTTTGGACATAAAACACTTACAAATTTATTTTTGTATTAATGGAGTGAAGTTTTTTTGATATAAACAGGTGTGCTTCTTAGTTTTCGTTAAAAATAAGCTAATACAAATTCTATTCTCACAAAACGATTTACATAATCTCGTTCCTATTCATATCTGATCTAACAATTTTATTGTACAAACAGGCCCATTATCTAACAATACACACCTGCATTTGTAAATTAGCCAGATCCTCTAAATTTTTCCTCATCAGAAGGTTTTGTTGCTCAAACTCCGAAACACTGTTGGCGGCGCTCGAGGTCGCCGATTGTTCCTTATTAACAAAAAACAGATACTTACTTATCTTTCGTTAAATCTAACTTTACATTCTATTATAATCGCATACCATTCATACGTGTGCAAATGTTCGGATTATTGTCAATTTCAAAGAATTGTACTTATGAATTTAAATATCATTGAACTGCCTCGAACTCGAAAAAGGAAGAATAGATGTTTTATTTATCTGCCTCGCTCATACTACGCTAATAAATCGTCTTATAGTGAGATTTCTTAAGTCTGATGTTAAAAAATATGAAGATTGGAAGCAATATAAAGTAGATAAATAAAACGTTTTGCTTTAATTTGCATGTTTCTGTTCTCAGATCATATATCAAAATAATTACCTGTCCATCAGTATCTCTTGATACACTAAGGTCGAGAGTTTGCTCTCCATCATCAGAACCGCTTCCATCTTCTTCTTGACCTTGAGATCTGTTGAACAGCCGCATCGACTGTTGGTTTATTATTTGTAACGCTCTTTGTCTGAAAGAAACATTGTCATTAGTTTTTTAATCCGAAATTATAAAATATTAAGCTAATAAGTTTTTATATACCTCTGAGCTTCAATGTCATTATCAGGTGTTTTCGGTGGTGTAATATTAGTTGAACCCTCATCCTCAGTAGCTGATGATGATCTTCTCATACTCCTGTCAGTTCCATCTTCCATTCCAGAATCATGCCGTCTTTTTAAACCTAGAGGCAGCTGTGTGAACGGTTTACCTAAAATATAAATATTTATGTTTAAACTTCATCAAAAGAATATAAACTTACAGTATTAATTTGTTAAATTGTTTGGTCGTAAAACTAAGAAGATTATTTCAATAAATTTTATAACAGTGTGAAGTTATTAATTTCTAATGAACTCACCTTGCAACGCTTCTAAAGCTCTAATCTGTCCGCTGATAGCATCAGCAACTTCATTAGAAGATAAACCGTAAATTCCGAGCAGTTCCTTCATGGTGTTCATGGCATAATCCCTCAGAATTCTATTTGTAGCATTTGATGCATCACCATTCTGTTGCGTCTCATTCGTATCCATCTGTTCTTGGTTCTCCTCTAATCTTTCATTAGCATTAATATCCTGACCCTTATCTTCATCTGAATCTGAGTCCCTTCTTCTCGGAGGCGAGTTAGTCTTTATTAGTTGAGATATAGCAAAAGGATTTTTGGCACAAAACGTCTTATTTTGTAAATTACTAAAATTTAGGACGGTCCGATCTCTCTCGGGGCCCTGATTAATTTGTAAACTATGTATGTACGAATGTTGAAACGAGTCTACTTTCTTATCCTCCGGTAACCTATTTTGGTAATTTGAATCTATGTTTTCATTAGAGTCAGTGCTCAGTCTTCTACTCAGGTCAACTGCACCGCTTTTTAGAAGACTGAAGTTTTTGACACCAATTTTCGCGTAATTTCCATCATCCTTATCATCTTCACCAACATTTTCGGGAGTTGTTCTATCGTTTCCGTTGATAGGACTGCCGGTATCAGCACAGTTCGCTCCATTAGAATCGTCAGAAAAGGCAGTCGCGTTAGGAGCACATCTGGGTTTGAAATTTTTTCTCTTGTTTCTTTTTGGCATGTTGTAGTAAGGGGACATGTCGGTGCTGTGCTCCTCCTGGTGATCGGACGACTCCGGCCATGACGACGCTTCATGGTGAAGGTACAGAGGTTCCTCGGGCGTAGGCTGTAGTCTCTCGTGGATAGATTCCTGGTGAGCAGCCATCGCAGTAGTCATTGCAGTATTTGGACTCTTTCGAGGATCACAACCTGAAACGAGTCCGTCCTGCGAAGACAAAGTTCAGTTTTATATAAACAATCAAATTTAACTCAATACATTTTAGCGTCCAATCATAACAGTGATTCATTTTCGTTCAATTTAAATTGAAACAATGTGTTGAGAAGAAACAATAGTCTTTTGTTGACAATAAGATTAGCTGAATACTGTGGAATGTTTTGAATTTAAATTTTCTCTTCATTGTTTGGAAATAATAAAATCGATTATTAGCACATTTTGTTACCTGGGGAGAAACTTCATGGATCTATCATTTCCTAATTGGCTTAATAAATATTTTAATCAGTCTTCGAGATCAGCCAATAACTGTGCATCATCTGAAACAAAAAAGAAACGCGTGTAAGTAAACATGGCGATGAGCTTAACGGCGAAACAAGTTCGCTCCGAAATTGAGTAAAATTATATATTACGAAAACAAAATACACGCTAGATAATGTAGTCTAGTCATTAATTTCATATTATTACTATTAAATTACTTTTATAATGAAATAGAATCTAAAAATCAGCGCTGACACGGAACATATTAGGGCAAAAAAAATGTTCAAACAACAAATTTCGCGTAAACCAATTTGTTGTTGAAAAAACGTTCCGTTTTCTGGCCGTATTGACGTAATACTCTGTAATTTAAAAATAATTATACGAAAAAAAACCACATCAAGTAACACGCATCGATCAAGTGAGTTGGTATGAAATTAATTATATTCAACATATTAGATCTATTTTCGAGAAAACGAGATTGCTCGGAGCGAGGCGAGAAAAAAAAACGTGTATTCATGTCGAAATTGGTAACGTGGTTTGGGTGTACAATTACTTATTAAAAACGAATACAAAGATACGGCCTTCGCTTGCGGGTCACAATAACTATCGATCTCTCGTTATCGTAAGTGGAACGTCTCAAAATCGGTGTGTTTACCCTACTTTTTGATTTCGGACGTTGACTTTGAAATGTTTGGCTCTCAGTTACATGTCGATCGTTATAATAAGTAGCCGGACGCGTAATTGGATGAGTTACTTTTAACTTTTGCCGATGATACAGTTAGAAATCAACATTTTTCTTATTACGACATCACCCACAATGTATTTAAGCGTGCTTTGATCATAATTTCTAAAGTAAAGTATCATTTAACATCAGCTGAACAACAAAAAATTGTATTTCAAAATTTCGAAATCCTTTTTACGCTTTGACGAGTTAAATAAATGTGACACAAAGTATTGGATCTCCCATCCGGCTGTATCTCCGGTTTTGACATTATAATAAGTGAATGATCTAATAACACAGCACATGTTCAAGAAGTATTGTAACAAAAAACTTCGTCAACGTCTGTTTAAATCATTAGCTACAATGAGCACGTATTTTTTTAAATGTTAAAATATTGATAGGAATGTGAATTGTAAGTTGTTTTTTATTTTTGCTAATTATTTTTGTATTGGTATTGGTGGCTGCGTATGGTGAAAGTTTAACAAAAACCTAACATTTAGGTGTGTTATCAAGCAACGCAGTAATTTAAACTTTTTTGTGAATCATATTATTTTTATTAACATTTGGAAACAACATTTAATAAATGTTAAATATATTTTATGGACTCCTTGTATTGAGTATGTTTCTTTTAATGTTTCTTTTATTTTGCTTTAATAATAAACCTATAAAAGTTTGACAGGTTATAAATCGTAATTTACGTCATAACGTCATCAGTAATGCGTTTTTTGTTGTTTCAGGGAAAAGATGATTAAAGAATTACCCAGATTAGGTTTTTCACCTTTTACCTCAAAATAACTAATCATAGGTTTCTCCAAAATTCATTAACAGTTTTTGTTTGTCTTTGAAGAGGAAACTACCATATTTGAAATTAGCTCAGTCTTCGTCATAATTATAGTTGTTATTAAAATGTCACTTATCCGATATTTTTTTCTCTAATCTCATGGACGATAATCGGAGTCTCTCCCTTCACTAGGCATGTGACACTGTTGACAGTTGTAAATTGTCGATGTCGTGTGTCGATGTATGTGACGTTTAGAGACGGGATATTATCGATATGTCCATCTGTGTTCCAAACTTGATGTTTATGATACGTTTGTCGCAACAAAGTACCTACTACCTAAATATTGTTTCGTAACTACTTAAGCTAATGTTTAAAAAATATTCTGTTGTTATCGTTTATAAACATCATGTTCTGCCTAACCTTTTCCAACTTTGACAACACGTTTGGTGCAGTGGCTAAGCGATTAGCTTCTGCGCTACGGGTCGTGGGTTCGATTCCCACATGGAACAAAAATTTGTATACTGTCTTAGAGAGGGTGAAAGGAATAAAAAAAAAAAAATTGGGTTCTTCTTCCTGCGTAACCAGATGCGGCTGAATACCAGTATTTTATACGGAGCAACTGCCATCAGACCTCCGCAACTCAGTTACTGGGCAATGCCAATATCGTAAGCTTAGACTAGTTTTCAGACTTTCCGGCTTCTAAATCTACCCGTAACGACGTTTATAAACATTATATTGGGCTCAATTCTCGTAGTCAAGTTATTCAAAGAGATATTTGATTTGCAGTCCTAAGGAGGAGCTCGTGGCTAAATAATTACAGCCGCATAGACCGATCTTCCGGGTTAAGCCACGCTTGCCGAGGTTGGTCTGTGGATGGGTGACCATTTACCATAGCGAGTTTCCTCCGTGCCTCGGAAAGCACGTAAAGCCGTTGGTCCCGGCTGTCATTTGTAGATCTTTGACAGTCGTTACTGTTGGTCAGAAGCCAGAAAGTCTGACAACCAGTCTTACCAAGAGTATCGTATTACCCAGTTACTGGGTTGTGGAGGTCTGATAGGCAGTCGCTCCATGTAAAATACTGATATTCAGCTGCATCCGGTTCGACTGGAAGCCGACCCCAACATAGTTGGGAAAAGGCTAGGCAGATGATTTGATTTGCAGTCCGTGTTGAACTCCATCCCCCTTATTACAAAAAAATGGTCTAAGAAAAACCTAGGTTTTAAAATAGCCCCGTCTCTTTTTGTTATATGACATAAGAAAGTGATGGGTATATTTTAAACCTGGGTTTACTTTAGTCTTGGTATAAACCATCTTTTGTAATCAGTTTTGATGACCATATCATTTTTAATGATAATAAGTCAATCTAATTTGGGCACGAGCGCTAAAAACAACACAAAAGTATCCAAGATGAATAAAACCAGGAAACAATACCTAACTGCACTGACTGTTAAACGAATACAAATTATCTGTTTTTCCTTCTTCGCCAAATCGGAAAACCAGCTTTGTTTTACACTCAATTCAAATGAAGTAATCAACAATAATATACTTTTCCCTTACTCATATCATTGCACCATAACGTTATAAAGATCTGAACCCATGAAGGGCCACATTGTCCAAGACGAGGCAAGTTAACCCATTGTGGATGTTAACAGCTACTTTAAAGGCAGAACCGCTCCATTTTGGACACAGCCTTGGCAGGAACAATATCCAATAATAACAATAAAACGATCGCAGTTATGCGCGCGCGCATTATTAATATTGATCGGGATTCAACATGGCGGCCAAGATGGCGTCGCGAATAGCGGAAACGGATTAAATTGAAATCTAGATTGGGTGCGATCTAGTTTGGTATATTTGTTTAATGATTTAATTTAGATATGTTTGGATACATACATAGGCGTCTAAAAAAAGTACGTATTGTTAAAACTTTTTTTGAGAATGTACCTTCATGTTCGTATACTAGATTAGTATCTAATAATAGGCTTTTCTGTATTTTCAAGCGGTATGGTGGCAGTTACTTACCTCCGGTTTCTGAATTGAACATTCAGGATAAGCAATAGGTACTTAAGTAGTATTTGAGTACGGAATTGTCAAAAAAATACTTTAAAATCCATATTTTTTTTGACAACTCCTTACTCAAATGTTACTTAAGTAATGCTTATCCTAGAATTCTCAATTCAGAAACCGGAGGTTAGTGTAAAACAAAATACCTACTCGCCATAATTGGTGAAAGAACACCGAGAGTTTTTAATGTGACCGGTTGTCAGACTTTCGGGCTTCTGACTTCCCGTAATGACTGTTATACCATTATGTTGCCATAGTCACCACGTAGGTACGGCGAATTCCCTTACTGAGGACGGTATAGCGGTCGAGTAGGACAACCGCCGCTGACGGACCGACACTCCTGGACACAGGCCATCAGCCCGTGTCCAGGAGTTCAGTAGACGGAGGTACTAGGAGTAGTACGGAGGGACAATAGCTGATTATGCTTATGCAGTGTTTCTTGAAATACTGTACCTATTTATTTGTTTGTGAAACTAGTTACAAAGGAAAACATTTTGAACTTTCAACCGGCGTGCGTGTATGATAAGTTGTATGACTGTAGACGAAGCGAAAAGAGTATGTAAGGATCGTAGCATGTGGCGTTCTACCGTTTCTGCTTACCCCCGTGGGAAAAAGGCGTCAGTTTATGTATTTTGCTAAAATAGTTCATATTTTCCACGAAAATATCTATTAGGTGTATTTTACACAAAGACTACGCTATCCTAACTTCTTAATCCTAACTAATATTATAAACGCGAAAGTAAGTTTGTTTGTTTGTTACATCATATATATCATCCTGAAATTTTGCATATACGTTTTCAGATATACAGAAACGGACATAGGGGGGTATCTTTCATCCCGAAAAAAAGTACTGTTCCCGAGGAAAGCAACAATAACGTTCATAGATGGCGCCACGTGTCGTTCGAATCACGATTAAATTACATTATAGAAATTTTAGTAGTGTGTTAAGAGTTTTTTTGAGCTTAATTAACACGAGCGAAGCCGCGGGCAAAAGCAACTTCAGTTTATTTTTCTTTTAAAAATAACCTATTACAGAAGTTACAGAACAAAAGATAACAGCCTAGCATAATGTCGCAATTCTTAGTTATTTTTTCATTACAACTTGATCAGCTGATTATGACGACTCGATATCTTTTTATCTTATCTTTTACATCATAATTACGTATATAAAAGGTTGCGTAAGTTTGTGTTTTAAATCTTTTTAAGTTAATTACTATTTTGTGACCTTTGCCACTGGTTTTGTGCAAGTACTTGTGCTAAGTTCAATTAAATGGTTTGAAATAGACAATGGGTGTAGATTGCGGTGTTCAAAACTGTTGTAATAGTCTAAAATGGATTGTAATCATGTAATACGATTGTTTGACAAATGGAAAGTGGTAGATACTTGTACTTGAACATATTTGGAGATAGATACGTGTGAACTAAATTGTAATGTGCATTTTATTAGATTGTAATTTTGTTTTTCGTAGATGTATTTTACAACATTTTTTAATTAAATAGCGACTCCACTTCGGTAAGATGCGATCTTTGGCGGGAGAAACTTAAGCCTCCTGATCAGTTCATCGAGCCATCAGAGAGTCTTCCACCTGGGCACGCGTTGCCGTGGTCGACTTGGAAGACTTTAAACAGACTCCGCACCCAGGTCGGCCGCAGCAAAGAGAATCTCCTGAGGTGGGGTTTCGCAGATGGCACCGATCTTCAGTGCCTATGCGGCGTCTCTCCGCAGACCATGGCCCAGCTTTTGTCTTGCGCCGCATGCCCGTCACCTGCACACGTGAGGACCTAATGACTGCATCAGCGGATGGTGATGCCGTGGCTGAATTTTGGTCCAAACAAAAAATTTCACAAAATTATATTATTTTGTAGGTACTTAGTATTTACGTATATCGGGTGTAAAAAGACCCTTAACGATAACGAAAACCACATATTCTACCCATCATTGGGATCTTTTTTTTCTACCAGACCATACCTGGGAAACCATTGGTTTTGGAGATATTGAAGGTCAAAGTATACATTATTTTTTGTTTTTTCCTAAAACGTATTCTAAGTGATAATACTAAACTTTCTTCCAAACAACCTTACCAAAATTTTCAATTTTTCCTCACAAATTACGCATTTGAAGTTACAAAAACGCAACGAATATCAAACGCACACAACCGCCTTGGCTCAGCTGTGTGGCCGCTGCACGCATGCAAACGCGCGGCATCGCCACAACCACACATTGCGCGCTACAAAAAAAATGCGTTTTTTTATGCCAAAAAATAAAAGTCGTTTCCCAGCACCCTGTATATTTGCCATCGATACGCTAAGAAGAAGAATGAAAGTTTGCAGCATATACGTAGCACAATCAGCCCATTATTGTCCCACTGTTGGGCACGGATCTCTTAATAGAATGAGATGGGTTAAAGGTCTTAATCCACCACGCTGACCTGGTGCGGGTTGTTGGACTACACACCATCGAGAACTATTTGGAGTCCTCTCTGGTGTGCAGGTTTCTTTACCAAGTTTTCCTTCATCGTTAACTCAAATGTGACGTGATAATCAAATTCTAACAAAAAGGTTCTGATTAAATTTTGCAGAAATAGCTAAAAATTTGCTTCTTTGACATTCGTGCATCTTGTTATTAATTGCTTTTTGTTGGTCGTTTTTAGAACGTCCTATTGGTCTAATGGTCCGAGGCTTTTAGTTCGATTTCATTAATTCGTTTGGTTACGTATTTACATCATCCTAGCAAGTGAAAATAATAATAATAAAAATACATGTGTTTTTATTGATAAACTAGGCTATAACATCGCATCACTTTCGTACAAAAATCAAAAGAATCACTACTTCTAAGCATACCATTTTCTTCAACAAAAATCAACTGTAAAATGTACGAACCCGCTAACAAAATTGGCTGCCCATAAACAAATCAACAATAGGTATGATTGAACCACATTCTTTAGTTATTAGAGTTATCGCCAAGGTCCATTTGTACTGAACGCATGTGTGTTTTTGTTGCAATACTTTGAGTACCGACAGCAAACAAACAAACGTAACGAAATAAAAATAAATAAAAAAAAGAACTGCCTCGTTGGTACAGCGGTCGCAAGCGCGACTGCTGAGCGTGAGGTCACGGGTTCGATCCCTAGGTCGGGCAAAGTGTTATTGGGTTTTTCCGTGTGGAATTTCTCAGTAGCAGCCCGGAGGCTGGATTTGTGCCCAGTTGATGGCAATAGGCTCGCGTATTACATGGGACATAAATATAACGGTGAAATGAGGGTGTTATCTATACCTCTGCCGAACTCTTCGGGGAATACAGGCGTGATGTTTATATGAGTTTATAATTTAATATTGAATCGCATTAGATACATTAACACTATTTAGAGCCTACCCTGTTTTGTCCCTGCATCACCCTAAAGTCTACTGGTAGAAAATGCCTAAGGCCTCGTTCAGGGTGACCAGGGGCGTTGTGCAGCGCGTCTGGCGTCGCGTCTCGCGGTCTAATAAAACATATGGTAATGTATGAGAGCATTCACGTAGAAGCGTCATCACAAGTGTTTTGTTTGATATTGGGCGGTACTCGCAGCGGCACACGTGGCGGCCACCGCCGCGTGCACTGCAGCGGCCGCGGAGGACACCATCATTCCCCACGGACCACACCACGCGCCGCACAACGCCCTGCGTCTTCATAAACGGAACTACACATTACCATATGTTTGTATTCACGCCTGCCTGCCGCTTCACGTGCAGCTTCTCCGTAGACGGAGAAAACGCGCAACGCGCCGCGCTACGCCACGCCACACGCGCCGCGCAACGCCACGCGTCTCCCTGAACGAGGCCTAAGGCATTAAGTCCGCCTCTGTACTAATTTTGTGCAAAAGTAATAAATAAAAAAATATTAATAAACTGTGGATATTTTTAGAAAGGAGAAACGTATTTGTTTGAAAATGTGTTTTTTTGGATATTTGTTTGCGGTAAGCTACGTAATTTGCCAAATTAGAAACTACATACCGTTGTATGGACAGCAGTACAAACGCAGTAACCACACACAAATTAATATAAACCATTAACCGTGTTATGACAGATTTAATATTTGAAAAGGGAACGACAAAACATTAATACAAATCAAAGACATCTAGAAAAATGAACTTTGACAAGACACGAAGGCCTCACAATAAGCCTGCCTAAATATAAACACATTTACCGAAGTAAATGACCAGTATGGTCAAAAAAGCCTTCGCGTCATTAATCATTTTCCGTTAAAAAAGTATTACAACCTAATATTTGTCTTGCTGGCTGTACAAAGTTTGTTGTAGCAAGAAACGAAACGTAACAACTTTGTCGTAATTTGAATACCATCGATTTTTTAACGTTTCTGTTCTTATTTTGAATGTAATGAGTGGAAATTTTATACTTAGACAAAAACAATATCGATGAAATATATATATATATATATTGTGATTTATATGCACTTTTGTTGCTAACCATACGTAATAGGATATAAAAATACCTAACAGAGACATTAGAATGTTAATTCAACAAAATGTTAATCTGACAGCTCGCCGTTATGATACGCTAGTAATTATTTATTTAATTTACAATTTATATAACTGCATTGATTTACAATACTTGGAAGTTAAACTACGTAAGAAAAAAGTCTTTGGGGCATAAGAAAAGGGAAATAGAAGTTATCAAAATAAAAGATAAAAATATATTGGGATAACGCAATTTTAAAAAATAAAAATGATTTTTAAACATCTTTGAGTAGGGCCCGCTTGCACAACGATTCGCTAAATACATTTAGTGCTAAACATTTTAAAATGTCATTGTATTTCAGTCAATTGTTTGAAGTTTATAGAGACATACGATGTTTTAATTGTGTTTAGCGCTCATTTAGGGCTTAGATCTATAAATAGAAAAGACTTGGCCTGGCCACACATGTTACGAAATTTCGGTCAGGAAAAGCTTTTTGAAGCGTGCGCGGAGACCCTCTGCGCATACATTTTGTACTACAGTCAGCTGCCGGATCCGGAAAATTCTGACAGGGTTTAGTACAAAAGGTTTGAGCAGAGTCGCGCGTCAGAATTTTTCTGTTAATATGAGGCCAGGAAGCTCCGTACGGTGGTATACGGTTTTACTCGATAGCGAGTAAATCTCTTCATGTGGACCGCACAGTCGTGAGTTTCGCGGTACAATATAGCCGATGTATCTTGCCGAGTCTGAAGTTAGCTGATTAGCTGCGCAGTAGACAATTTCGTTTCTAAAAGATTCATTGCGCAGCCAAACAACTAACTTTTTTTTTTTTTTTTTATTTCTTTATTTATTTAAAGGGGCTTTTACGCATAGCGTATGTCAGTCCCATCGTATCCTAAACAATTGTACTTTCACAAGACATGGGCCATGAATTTGAACAAACCCTTCGCATCGTCGCCATTTGGTTGGGATAGAATTGTATGGAACATGCCTACATCGGTTCTGTTCAAATTCAGGGACCTTACTAAATTATTTCTACCGGACTCATATTGGACACATTCCATCAATAAATGTACATTCCTCACAATTGGGTGAAGCGATTTTCTTCATCATGAAGGCAAATTTTTTGCATGGAATGTGTCCAGATCTGAGTCTAAGAGCAGTAACAATCAGTTTTCTACTAATATCACTATTCATGAACCAGGGCACACGAAGAGGTTCACACTGTATGGTTTTATACCATAGACCCTTCTCTAATGACCGTTTATTAAAATATTCTTTCCAATAATCATAGCATACATTTTTAAATTTTGTTAAATAATCTGATTATTCTAATATAATATTTATCTCTTTTCCATTTCTAACCGCTAATTTCGCCAACGCGTCAGCCTCTTCGTTGCCCCGCAACCCAATATGCGATGAATAAACAACTAACTTCAGACTCGCCAAGATACATCGGCCGCATTATACACATGAAGAGATTTACTCGATACCGAGTGTGTGAGTACAGAGCTTTATAGTATAGGTTCTTGAGTGGAAATAGATTAGTATGTCTGTTTCATTATATACTACTTTTTTAAGAAAAAAAAAGTGATATTAATCTCACTCTTTATTTTTTGTAAAAGATTAGAAATTATTTGAATAAATTAGATGGTTTAGTCATCTACTGGGTGACTACTAATAACAGGTTTAATCCGTCTAGATTTAATTTAGAATTAACACATATCTGTAATCTAAAGCTCGAAGCGTGCGATTTTAAATCAATAAAAACAATATTTATACCTATGCTACCCACGGTTTATATAAAACACTTAATTATAATGGAGTTAACAAAAACTTCGCCTCTGGCTAAAACACATAAATTCACCATAGAAAAGTTGCCGATTTTGTGTGCGTAATAAAAATATATCTAATATTTCTCTATGTCTGTCTCGTTCGACCGTTCGACACATCGATGGGTCCTATGTATAAGGGCCAAAGTGGCATTTTAGTAATTTCCCATTTGGACCTTATAACTGTAGATATATGTAGGTTCACATTGGAAATGACAAAAATGCCACTTTAGCCCTTATACATAGGACCCATCGACATCGAGACCCCTCCGTGCTTCGGACACACTTCGGACAGCACGTTAACCTTAATCGGGCGTGCGGTTTTAAGAAAAGTAAATAGCAAACAATTAGGCTTTTTTTAATAAAAAATATTTCTTTTTTATTTTTTATTCAAGAAAATAGTGAAAAAATGTTATTTTGCCAGAATTAAAAATCAAAATTCAAGAAAGAAGATATCGCGAATTCACGACTTAGGTATTCCAAAAAAGTTGGTGGTAAAATAGTTCCCTGTGCCCGATTAAGGGTCGGCGATTAGTGCCGTCGGTCCCGGGTGTTATGAGAATACCTATGACAGTCGTTACGGGTAGTCAGAAGCCCGAAAGTCTGACAACCGTTCTAACCTTAGGATATCGGCATTGCCTACTAACCTAATTGGGTTGCTGGTCTGATGGCAGTCGCTCCGTGTAAAATACTGATATTCAACCTCATCTGGCCCGGATCTGTATCTGAAAAGGCACTCTAAAACCTAAAACCCTTGTTATCCTGAGAAGCGGCACGTACCTAGTAGTGGGCGGTAATAGGTTGATTATGTTTTGATTATGCTATAATAATGAAGTACGACGAAGTGTCGCATTAAAAAAATTAAAATGACCTCTTGAAATTGAAGGATTTAAATAAATGTGGTAGGTAACGCTTCTTAGTTAGTTTTTCCTTTACAAACAAATCAATTTAACAGTTAATAATAATAATGCCACACCCGAATAATTAAAACATATTTGTTATAAATATTCAAAAACTTGTTTAAAAGCAGGCGGAGTCGCGTGCGCAGCGTATAGAGTTGTGTATGGAAAACAGATAAGACATACTAGTTGCGCCCACGCATCTAACTCGATCTAATTAAATTATAATGTCGATACAAAAGCTATTGAGTCGATTGCTTTTCTGATAAAGTTTTGTAATTGAGATTTTTAAGAATATGTAGGTACGTGTAATAATTAATTTAGAAAGCTTTAACAGTAATTTGGTAAGCGTAACGTGTAATTTGTTTATCTTTAGTGCAAATCGTAACTAGTTTTATAAGCGCTCAAAAATTAATAGTAGCTTTAGTAATTTTAAGCAATTTTTAATTTAGTTTTACATAAATGATGGAATCAGGCGTTATATTGCGGAAATCCATGACATACAAATATGCAAAAAAAACAGTTTTAATTCCGCCAAAGTTGCCAAACTTCCGCCAAAGTTTGGCGGAATTAAAACTAAGTATTGTATTTGCATATTTTTATTTAATTTTATATAAATACACTACGTACGTAATTCAATTCAATGCGTCGCATATCAATCTAATCTTAAATTTTAAACTGTCAAAATAAAAAAAGAACATTCTAATTGCAAACATCGTCTCCACTCGACCAAGTTCGGGAGCGAAGCGATAATTCAAAGGCGAGTATTCCAAGTGATCGTTATAGGCCGTAAAGTCACCAATAAAAACGATTAGCGGGCATTTGAATTTTCAAATGCCGAACGCCGCTTCCAAAATGTGAATGAAATTTGTTACCGGCCGGTTAGAATGAAGAATGGTTAGAGCGGACATTTTATAACTGAATGTCCGAATTCAAATACTAACTGTTGCCTGCGGTTTTTCTCGTGTCATAGGAAAACTACTTCTTGTACCCGGATAAAAAGTATCCTATGTGTTAATATAGGATATGGTCTATCTGTGTGCCAAATTTCATCGAAATCTGTTCAGCAGTTTATGCGTAATTGAGCAACAAATATCCATCTGCACAAACTTTTAAGTTTATTAATATTGGTGTAATTTGTTCCATGTTTTTTCTTGGTTAACGCGATCTTCTACTAGTTGTGGTACGGAGGTCAGGCTGGTCCAGTCCAGTAGGTCCAGGCGCAAAGCGAACCCTAAAATCATTCATTCAATGTTTCGTGTACAAGTTGCAAGTCGTTGCTGAAACACCACGTAAATGATTCTAGAAACAGTGATTTGGAATTTTTGTTCACCGCAAGATGTATAAATGTTTCAAAAACACGTTTTCTAAACAAAATCTTTACATATTATTTTTTGTGCTTTGCTTTGTTTATACGATTTTATTAATTTACCACGTTTTTTTGTTCACTATTACACTTTTAATGGGTACATTTAACAGCTATTCATTTTGAGTATATTCTAACCAGCATTACAATCAATAGATTTTCCATACACAATTATTTTTATACCGCCAACAAGCCAGAAAGTATTCCGTAAAATAAAATGAACTTTTTACGTAAAGCAAGCAGCTAACGGTACTACGTTTCGTAGCGTCTACGAGATTCGTAGCTCTACGCGCCAGAAGCGGAACTGCGCACACGCAAGCTTATTTGTCGAACATAACTGATTGAAACTCGTTTAAATAGACTACTTTAATGTTATAATTGAACTATTGATATTCTTTTATATGAAAACCGCTGTTTCTAAACGATTTAAAAAAAAAGAACTGTTCGAAATTTGAAATATTCCCTCGGTAATTTAGTGAAGCCGTATAATTAATTACTTCGAGATAATATTTTACCTTTTAAAGAAATCAAGTTTCTATATTAAACGAATGTTTTTATATATTTTTGGAAAGAGTTGAGAGTAATACATTAATCAAAGTTGATATATGCGTCTGCGCAGTAATTAACCTTAGAGGTTCGATTCGGCTAACTGTACCGAAAACGGCGGAGTTAATCATCAATGTGTCAACGTCCAAATTGGCGAGTGTTAAAAGTTAAAACCAGTAGTTAAATACTGTTTTGTTAACTTGTTCGAGTAATGCCGGATGTTATATTAGGCACAGTTCAAGCGAAGCTAGCGTGATTAAGTAAACTAATTTTGTAGTTACGTTAAAATAAAACATGATTATGTAGTTCTATAGCTGTTATGTAATGGTTATTAAAATCGCAACTAGTTTTTAATAGATAATTTATTTTGAAAGTAAATCGTGTGCAAGTACTTGAGAAAGTATATTTTTTTCTATAACTAGAACTTTTTACATAACTTTATCAATATTACAAAGATAAACGCATTGACTACTGTTCTATGACGTCATCATCTATTAGCTACTGGCCGAACAAAACCTCTTGCAGTTGCCTCCCTTACACCATGCTTCAACATGCTAACAAAATAAAAAGTTAAAAAGTCAACGTTCTAAATTTATAAAAAAAAAAACGTTCGAATTATGATTTAAAACGTGTTCCGGTGAAACTGGCCGTCGGATATATCTAGCGGCATTATACGCGCGGTAATGAGTGTACGCGCGAGCGACAAGGACATTAGAATTTACCTATAAAGAAAATTCGGTAATGAAATTAAAAGAATCAATAAATGAATGAAGTTGGAAGATTAGAGAAACCGTAAAATAACACCCAGAAGTAGAATAAGACGCATTGTATTAAAGAAATGGCCGGAAAATTGCCAGAACAGACGAGAAAGAAAGATTTATAGTGTAGTAAATTTTGCTTTGAACCGATTTCAGAATGTAAATAGATAAAATACATTAGCTACAAAATATGAAAGCACTTTTCATATCCATGATACAGTTCAAAGATAAAAGCTTCATCAATATAAAAAATTCCGATGTCCGCTTCGCTCTCGTGTCTAACGAAGATAGTGTACTTTATAATAATATAATGTTTCAAATATTTCAAGGCTAACCGTTCTCAGCTGTCAATCATAATAAGCTATCTGACTCTTTCTTACATACATATGTCATGTTATATCTATCCTACTCTACCGTACGCGCCCGATCGACCGCCGCGAGTTCTTTATTTGAAAATTTGATTTTAAATGTGGAATGAATAAGCATTATCTTAAGGAATACGTTCTTTTATTTGAATTTTTAATTTCTTTTTTCGGTTCGACTACTGGCTTTGTGATTATTTTTCTTTATTCATTTCGACCAGGATTTTTGTGCTTTGAGATTTATTAGGAGATGTAAATGTGTTCAGCGTGTGTTCGTTTTTTATTCGTTTCCAATTGACGTCGGACCTTTATTGTTTGGGAAAATTTCGTGTTCTCATAATTATAGTTATTTTTTATTCCAATTTTTGTTCTATCATTATTCGAGATCTATTATAGAGATTCGCGGTAACAGTGCTCTTTATTTTAGCGATCGTTTGTTTGTGTAATGGGATCCTATCACGTTAATGCTAAAGGAATTCGTTCAGGAATTTGTCGTGTGTGTTATTGTAAGTTAAGACTTCGTTTAATAGTGCTTGAGTGCTGCTTCAGCGTCTGGACGGCCCACGTGTTGTGGCTGTATCTAATTACTTTAGGTTTAATCGTTAAAAATAAAGCGTTTGCTTTTTGCTATAAAAGGTTAATGACTGACGAAGATTCGCGTTGAAATTTTGCAAAATGTCGTTAATCATTTTGCCAGCGTTGTTCAAGTGTTTTGTGGTACTAGATCAGATAGCAATCTGATCTAGTACCACGCAATTAGGGTTACTATCCGTCCGAATTTGTCCGGACATGTCCGGACTTCTAGACTTTTGTCCGGACATTATCCGGCTCTTTAATTTGTCCAGATTTTTTGGCGTGGCGTGTGATCCCGGTACCGCGCAACCTCCCTCCCCTCGCTTGCGACTGCTACCATACCTACCACTGTAACTAAGTGGGTAGGTATGTTTTCATTTTGTGACTAAAATGTCCGGACTATATTGAAATGTCAGGCTTTTTGTCAGGACTTTTCAAATTTCTAAATGGTAACCCTACACGCAATTATCTAATAAGAGTAAGCTTCCGATATCCTATGGCTAGACAAATAGCTTAAACATTTACAGGCAGACTAAATTCCTCAGCTAAATTGACTTTATGAGCTACAATTCTTTATGATGTTTACAAGCCACCAGAAATGGCGAAACTTAAGCCATTTATATAAAATTCAATTCATACTTTATTACGGACCTATTAGGACACAAGTAGACACGAAACACCACAGATAAAGACCACCTCAAAGTCCAGACCCACCGCATCATTACCTATAACGAATCCTACGCACAAATCTGCGAATTTGACCACCGTAATATAATACTATAATACTTCATATTGTAAACAAGACAAAAACTGTTATTGTTAACATAACACTATATACGGACCTTAAGTTTCTTCTCAGAAGCATTCCCCGTATCAAAACATCACTCACCAACTTACTAATGCACTCAAAGAAATAGGTTTTGTTCAATTCTACATTTTATTCCGAAGATACAAAGTCTATGCTTGTTATTTGCAAGCGCAAAATTGTGTTCGTAATAATTTGTAGTAATTTAAAGTTTAAATTTGAAATTGGAACTGCTGGACAAAGTTATGAGCGTGGCTCGAGTATTTTATTTGTAAAGGGATAAGGTTCGAAATTCAAAGGCAAAGCGGTTTGTCAACTGCATTGCTAGTGAGGTGCGATAGTGTCTAATAGGCCGTTCTTTATAGGTACGTCGAACAGAGGCTGTTTATTCAACGGGTTTTGATTACGACATTATTCAAAATTCGCAAAAAGAATAGAACATTGTTTAAAATGTTAGAGAATGCAAAATTTCAGAATTTTGTATTCAATGTTTTAGAGCGATTACGCACTGCATCCGATTCGAATCCGTGAAAATACGTTCCGAAGTAGCCATAGAACTATTCATCCGATTTCTATCCGTCATCCGTGAGTTTCTAATTCGGAAGAACAATTGACGGACCGAAGTAGCCGTAGTACTGTTTGTATGAATGCTTTCGCATTACCTCGGATTCAAATCAGACGCCAAACGGATATGCCAAAGATGGCCCCTGAATTGTTTGAATTTGAATCAGAGATCGTAATAGTGCGTAAGCAACATCCGAATTCGGTCCGAGATTTTTACTCTAGATCGGTATTTTCACGAATTCGGATCGGATGCAGTGCGTAAAGCAATATCCGAATTCGGTCCGAGTTTTTTATATCCGTATTTTCACGGATTCGGATCGGATGCAGTGCGTAATCGCTCTTAGGGTTGTGCATGTGTTTATTCCAGAGATCGTTTTTTATTCGATTAGGTACGGTGTGTGATTTTATTTTATAACATTTAAATTCACGCATTTTCCTATAACTACCCAACAGTTAAGCAGTGAGTATCGAATAACAAGCGCCAATGCAAACTATTTCGATTTATCCAATCAAAATATTCATCTTTTCATTCATTTAAAACACACATACTCTCTGGTATACATAGAAACGTTCACAATACCCCATAGAGCCTAATTAAAAACCACAGTGACAATTTGCTGTCTGCCAGCGAAGTCAATAATTTAATATTAATTGTAAGCGGAAAGTTACCTATTTATTATGTAGTTTAAGTGTCGATTAGCCCGAAGTGGATACATAGAGGCACGGTACTGCTCGGGACATGTTTTTAATATTAAAACGTTAGTTTTCCACCTCATCCAACGCCATTTTCCTGTCATTGAAGGACGCACTGACAGACAGGACACTTCGAAATGCGTTTGGCTTGCAAACTGTGCATAGAATTATTAATGTCATTTTATTATGGCTATATTATAAGTTGGTAGGCGTTTTGTGTCCATATTGTACCTACTTACCTAAATATAAATGTGGAATACAATGAATCGGACGTGCATTACGTTGGCTTGTAAAGGTAATGTAGTGCAGCGGTTTCGTGTAGTTATTTTTATAGAGGAAACTGACTTTCAAATGCGAGTTTACATGCAAAATATAGGACGAGAATGTCCACTTTTGTTCTAAGATATCTTTTCTATTTGTTTTCTAGCTTTAGATATCGATAGAAGCGAATCCATTCAAAAAACCTACAGATAAACAAGTAATTCCGCCAAAATCCCAACATACATCAGAAAAGACAATTAAAAACAATAATAACTCTTTTTTCTGGTACCTATGGGGTCGTCCATTAATCACGTCATGTTTTTTAACACCGAGATCGTGGTGAGGTTTTAAAGTAACCCTCCAAAATGACGTATTTTTTTGGTACAACATATCTTTAAAAAAATCAGAATATTATCTTTAAATACAGGTTTAATCTAATTTAATTCTGGAAAATTAGGCACTGTGATAAAAATCACTAAATAGACATTCGGTCATATTTGGGGTCACGAATTAGAAGCTCCGTTTTCTGAATTCGTAACTAAAGTAGGGACGCAGAATTTTTGAAAAAACTAAAATAAAAATGATTTTACATGGAAATAAAAATTATCAAATTTTGAAATTTTAACACTTGTTTTTAAACCGTCATCAGTGATACTTTATGTGGCCTGCGGATTAGTACCCCCTTTCCGACTAACCTTGTATAAATGATATCTCACTACACCCCTCCCCCCTGGTGATATTTCGTGATTTTTTCTGAACCCCCCTCCCCCCTTTCGAGCCTTACGTGTTTAATGGACGATTCCTATCTAGTTTCTTGTTCTACCTAGCCTATTCCCAACTATTAACTAAATGCGGCTGAATACCAGTGTTTAACACGGGGCGACTGCCATCAGACCTTCGCAACCCTGTTACTAGGCAATGCCGATATCCTAAGGTCAGATCGGTGATCAGACATTCGGGCTTCTGAGTACTCGTAACGACTGTCGTACGTATTTGTATGACACTTGGGATCGACGGTTTATCGCTTTCTGAGGAACAGGGTCCGTTTGAGTTAAGATTTGGGTTATTCTTATTTTATCTATGATTATTTACGGTTTACTCACGTGCATTTTTTCGGGATTGCCCGACTAGTTTCGGACCTAAACGGAGCCCTTAATCATGAGCTGAACACGCGGCGAGGTCGCGAGACGAACTCAATTTAAAAAACTTTATTTTATGATTTAATTTTTTCTCTTTTTTTACTGACATTGATTTTTATTGCTATTTTCTGTTAATTAATTTGTATTGTGTCATTTTTGTAACAGTTTTTTTATCATTTTGTTTTATTGGCCTGGCTTATCTTATTACAAGATTTAATTATTGAGACATGTCTGGCTGATTGGGTAGGTACTTAATCTCATACATTTGTACGTCTTCTGGCATAACATAGCGAACTTTTTATTATCTTTATACCATTATTATTGTACCTATGTTAAACAAGTGAATAAATGACTTATGACTTATGATGAATTTCTGCGTCGATTAGCCAAAGTCCAGCCCAATTCACGTCATTGTTTACTTAAGGCCCAGTCGCCGTACTTCAATAGTTTCTCTGTATGTAAATATTTATTTAACGTTTCAATTACTTTATTTATCTCATTCTCAGAATTAGCACTTAAAGCCAGTTTAGATTTCGGCAAAAATTGTTGATTTCAATTGAAGCCTGTGTCTATTCCGGTCAACTGTTATGGGTAGAATAGAAACCTACTGAAACAAAATTGAAATGTAAGTTTTTTTTTAAATGTGGTTTAAAAATATGTCAATCGATTCTCCTAGTGATTCTGAACAAACTAGTTTCAGATTTAGTATACTAAAACTAAGCTTGTATATTAATAAACGATTATTACAAAACGAAAAAAAGTAACCTTAATTTAAATCCCTAAACCTCAATTTTATCAAAAGCAAAGACTATTATAAACATAACTGAACATTTCTAATCACAGCAAACATCTTTGACAATGCTCTAAGCTTCGAATCACGCGCTGTCTCGTCAACCGGCTTATTGCACAACTGCTGATCGTTGCCAACCACACACGATGATCATAATCTGCTTATTTTTGTAATTGAGTAATCAATCTAAAGTTAAACGTAGTAATGATTATAAATTTTCATGTACCCTTTGAACGTAAGGTGAGTCCTCTATACAAAACGTTACCGTATACAAAGAATCTATTTTTATAAATAAATTGAAAAGTCCTGACTGATTGACTGACTCATCAATGCCCAACCCTTGGACCTACAAAGCTGAAATTTTGCACAGAGGTTTCCTTTATAATGTAGACAAGGAATAAGGGAGGATTTTTCGAAATTCAACCTGTAAGGGAGTTAAATAGGGGATGAAAGTTTGTATGGAAAATCGTCACTTAATGGGTTCAAAATTTCACGCAAGCGAAGCTGCGGGCAAAAGCTAGTTTCAAATATTTTTATATTTTACGGTTTTTGATGATGTCGTTTACGTTTTCTCGATACTGTCCCCTTAGAAATGACCGCTATGTGTATGGCAGTGGCGAAGGCTCCATATAACTCGATTCCTATCGTCTTCCCTTTCGAAACGAGTAGTTACTGGAATTCACGCATCACACTTGAGCAAGGTAAGCATTTTTTGGTCCGGCTTCCCTTTTAAGAAAAATCACCCTTCGCCACTGGTGTATGGACTCATGTTTCGTTGAACAGAGGATAAACTACAGTCATTTTCAGTCAGTCTGTGAACTCAGAATATTTTGAAGATTCATGTTTTTTGACCTTTTTTAGAGTTCCGTACCCGAAGGGTAAAACGGGACCCTATTACTAAGACTCCGCTGTCTGTCCGTCTGTCACCAGGCTGTATCTCATGAACCGTGATAGTTAGACAGTTGAAATTTTCACAGATGATGTATTTCTGTTGCCGATATAACAACAAATAAGTACTAAAAAACACAATAAAATAAATGTTTAAGGGGGCTCCGATACATCACACGTGATTTTTTTGCCGATTTTATAGATAATGGTACGGAACTCTTCGTGCCCGAGTCCGACTTGTACTTGGCTGGGTTTTTTTTTGTCTGCACTACAATACTCGCATTTTTAAGTACAAAACAAATCAATGGATTGCTAAGAACTTACTCAAATTGATTGCATTCCTACAAACAAATGGAATTAAAGTGAGTTCAGTGCAGTTGTTGTGCACATAAAACCGTCAAGAACCTCCAGTTTTGATTTCTTTTTAAACAAATGCATGCAAAGGCTTATTATAGACATTCATTAATTACATACACAATCAAGAAAACCACGCACACACGAGCCTCGATCTAAGCCTCCGGCCAATCTGCCAACACCTAACGAATATTTAATAAACACTTGTAATTACTGATTGGCTAAAGTAAAAAAATGAGTAAAAAATTAAATCGCTTTGTCTTTATACTAGGTCAGCGCTAACGGTGATAGTATTCATGTAAAGGCTAATTGTCTTCTATATTGTAGGTCTAAAACATTAATTTAAAGTTTTAATAGCTTTCATAATGTTTTCGGGCCTACATTGTATTAGAATTTAGAAATCGAACTATCTAATTGTAAACGTGTTGAGAATGAAACGATTTTGCAATTTGAATTTGGAACTGTTTTAAAACAATACGAAATCGCGTGGATTTAATTTTGCAATTTTAATTATTCGATATTGGGTGTTTATTTTCAATTTCGAACTTTATTCGATGTTTATATTGGAATAAAAATGAGATTCGAATTTCGAAACGTATTTTAAGCTGTTTTTTTAATCATTATCCTATTTGTAGAGATTGATACCCGCATAACTTTTTATCGAAGCTTAAAATTGACCTCAATATGCGACACGGACAGATCAAACGCCAAATTGACAAATACCCATCAGGGCATTACGTCTCGCCACAATTTAAACAACGGATGAAGAAATTCCAAGCAAGTTTTAAGATTACAATTTCGAGTGGCTAGATAATTCACTATTTAGCATACAAAGGAGAATTACCGTCGAGTTGTGCGTCCGTATGTCACACAGTTTATATATAAGAGGCCACGCCTTGTAGCTGTCATATGTAGCCTAATTAGGCATGAGTTGCGTTGGGCAACTATTAGATTTTATTATGAAATTACGTGCAGTATCATTTTACAAAAGTGTTTGACTTAACGGTACTTGTTTCCTGTGGTTATCTGGATTCCATGTTACTTAGTATGAATAGTGTATTAAGCGGATAACGGTTCTATGACGTAATAGACAGGACATTGAAGAAATTACGCTGACAAATCCAAATAATAGAAGTAAGCACCTAACCAAGAACTAGAAATACCATAAAATTAATGAAAACAGCTTTTATAACTTTTAGTAGAAATAAAGTTTTATGGCGAAAGAATCAATCACGATTTCTAAGTACACACAATTTTACTGAACACTAAAATAATTCTAATCAAACATTAAACCCATAAAAGTTAAGGAAAACGTGACACAATTAAAATTTCAAAAACAGTAATCTGTCAACTGTCAACGCGTCAACAGACAATAAAATGGATACAGCACATAAATATATACTTAATAAGCGATCACCAGGAAGGCGCAATACTCCGAACTAGTGTCATTAAATTCCTCACACTTTCTTATTTAAATTCATAAATATCCGGTGTAAGTGTATTGTTATTGCTACACGCGTCACGTCCGACCGATTGCGCACAAACACACACACATACCCACAGACACACATTTTATATATACGCACTTAATAAATGTAGGAGCAGTTATTATAGCTATAAAGCTTCACATCAATTGGTATACTTTCGTCACGGTAATGTTATACTAACAGTATTCTATCTTCATACAAACGGTCGGAACCCGAGTCATACCTACGCGCCTCGAGTTCAGTTTACACTTGGTACAAAAATAGTTAGGGCTGTCACAGTACCTATACCTACATGAAAAATCGATTATTTAATAATCGATTGTTTTGCCTAAACATAAAATCGATTACAAAATAATCGGTTTTTTTAAATAAATATAATCGATTTTTAAAAAAATATTTTTCCTTATTTTTTGAGGGATTAAATTAAATGCCTGAAATATCGATCCAGCATCCACAGCTCATATTTATTAATCTAAATCAATCAACAAAATAAACGTTAATTTAAATTTCACAAAATAAAGTTTTTCTTTTCATTTCTCCTTCCTCAGCAAGAAATTTCTTAAGGTGGAATGCGCTAAGGTAGCCCGCGAAGTTCAAATATTCTTGCGAATTTTGCAATTTGCAGGTCAGTGGTAGGTTATATTTTGATGATACATAAAAATAATGTACCTACAACATGTTTATAGTACCTACTCTTCATTTTCCACAAAAAAGTCCGCGAATATGTTTAACTATTATAAGTAGTTAAGTCACATCAACCGTTTTTTTGTTCAAATTGGTTGATCAAAACACTAGTAGAATCGAAAAATAATGATATTCCTATCATGATATTAATCCTTATCCAAGTAAATAGCTTCATAATCAAGGTTGTTTATGTACATGTAAAATGCTCTTTAAATTATTCGAATCGGACCTTTCGTTTAGAGTGCTAAATGTAAAAAAAATGCCGTGGTGTGAGCGAACAACCCAACGTTCAGTCTATTAGTTAACTGCACAACGGCTGCACCGATTTTGATTAAATTTGGCATGAAGATAGCTCGATCCCTGGGGAAGGACAAAGGCTACTTCTTAACCCGCGACTTCGTATGCATCCGCGATAGCCAACATTCACGCGGATGAAGTCGCGGGCAAAAGCTAGTTCGTCAATAAAATCAAAAAACACCATGTATTTTTAATGAATACTTCCTATTTCATTCAAAACGTTTTTTTTTTTAATAAATTATATCATAATTATTACAATCTCAAAACTAGAAACAAACTCATGTAGGTTGATGAGATTAAAATACTATAGGCGGGCAGCCCTATCTCGTGTTTTGTTTTCATGCGGCTGTAGGTTCTAAATTCAAAAATACGGCCGAGTCACAATACTGTTAGTTATCATTACCGTGCTTTCGTTCGGATAAGTTTTTAACGGCCGATTTCCAATTTCGAATTTAGAACTGAAGTAAAGATTGAAGGTTTCCGGTAAAGTTCTATTTTTGAAAACAAGGCAAAACTTTCAAATGGTTCTTCATAAAATCAAGAGATCTTTAAATGTTTTATTGGCGTAAAAACTAGGTTATTTGTACAAAAATTCGCTATTGCACTGCATTACGAAACGTTTCTATCAAAATAAATGTTTTTACTAGTAATTGACAATTTTATTACATATATCTATAACTTGTTTTATTAAAATCGCAACTAGGTCGTTGTGTAACCGCTAACTATCTACATGCAACATTTTGTAATTCTGTTCTAATAAAAAAATCAGCAAAGATCTATTCAATATTTTGCAAAATGGTTACAACCATAGAGTTACCCAGCTTGCTTGGAGCTCTGTATCCTATAAATTAAGTGTGACAAGGGCTCAAATAATACTGGCCAGTACGCAATGTATAGTACAATGAATTCCATTTGCTACACAATAGAGCACACACGATTCCAAATTCAAATTTTAACTTTATAAAAAAGAACGGTTCTCTAGTGCTGTAGCGGTGGAGTATTATTCGATTATACAAGCTCGAATGAATGGATAAGTAAGTACCTACGTGTTTTTATTTAGTACGAAGTTTAGAAACGTGCCCTATCATACATTGTTAGACAAAAACTCATCGAAGTTTTTGTACGATTGGAAAACAAAGTAGTATCATTAGATGCACATTGACGCTAATTACGTTAATAGCTTCCTCTTTTTTGCTTCAAAAAACTTACATAAATCAGTCCTATCCATACATAATTGTTACACTCGAATAGACATCGAACAGAACAGATTTTTTCAAATCAAGTTTTAATGGCACGTCACTAGCATAGGTTCGGACCCGCGAAATTCGAACATGGCTGGTTTTATTCAAATTTCGTATTCTTAATTCGAATTCAATTATTATTTTCAATTACCGCAGTGCCTGCGGCCCGAGAGCTGTGTGCTATTGTCCCACATATTTTTTCATTCGCTTTAGTTTGAGCGTTGGTTGAATAGTGAAATTTTTACGTAGGCTTTGAACATTACATTCATTAAGTATAATTTTAAGAACGAAGGTTTTTCATTTTAGATGAGAAGTTGAGAAACAGTCATTCACGCCGTATTTATATTCATTATATTTCAAAAACAATATAGGTAGTTATGATCGATCATTGCAATGACATTGTCTGCAAAATTTTAATATAACTTTAATTATTTTTGCCTTATCGGAACGACTATGTCACTGCATAATTAATAATATACTTGATAAAAACAATATCTAATATTTTTATTCTAATCTAGTTAATTATCACCTGGAGGCTTGCGTGACGTCACCGTTCCAGTTTCGACAAGAGAGTACATTTTTCAAACAAACAGACAGTTTCGGATCAACTCAAGATTAATGATCTCACTAACAGTCCGAGTCAGATTTCGCAACACACAAATTACCGGTATAAACCGCTTTGGCAATAAACAATCCGACCACTCGATTAGGAAAAAAGTCGATTATCGGGTTCAAAAATACGATTACATCACTATTCTGTTGAATTACCGCACGAAACCGGGTAATTAGTTTGAGAAAATCAATTTATTCGATTAAGGAAACTGTCAATCATTATTGTTTTCTTCATACATCTCAAGTGTTCTAACACGTGTTTTGAATAACTTACGATACTTAGAAAATTCTTAATTTAAAGCAAATTATCACTAATTAACGCTGCATAAGAAACTATTTCAATTACTCGATCGTCCATTCTAAGAAATATTAAAGCATACAGTTTGAAGAAATTCAAAAAAGGAATAACAGACGCAGTTGGTAAACAGAGCTGTTATTATAACCGAAGGGGGAAAAAATCTAGCGAGTTCGTCGACTCCTATGTTCCCAGCCACTCGAACATTTTATAGTGAAAACACTTCAAAACTTATATTACTATTTCCATACTTTAATTACGTACTTATACGCCCACATGGACGCCATCTCACACACACGCACACTGAGTAATTATAAGATAAACATATGGCCTTCTTAACGCACCAACTCAAATACTCATAGAAATATTAGATTACTTTCCTGTGCGTAAAAAAGTCGTTGAAAAAAGTTT
This sequence comes from Amphipyra tragopoginis, assembly GCA_905220435.1. Taxonomy (NCBI): domain Eukaryota; kingdom Metazoa; phylum Arthropoda; class Insecta; order Lepidoptera; family Noctuidae; genus Amphipyra; species Amphipyra tragopoginis. Next base: position 7,600,600 of record HG992017.1, read on the forward strand.
TTATAGAACTTATTTATGGGAAGTTATTAATTTCGAATTAATTACTAATCGTTTGCATGCCTCAAATGTGGTCTAATTAGAAGAATGTTGTATGAAATGTGGTTTTAAATTGTAGGTGTTTATTTTATTGTTCAACCAACTTCAGGATAAAAACGTATGCTGTTCCGTCTCTATGATTGAGTATGTTACGCAATGCAAACATGTACAGACGCCGTATATTACAATTTTATCATCATTTGTACAGACAATAAAACAATAAAATATTATAGAAAAAATCGTTATAAAAGTAATTGCTCATTGTTGTATCCTATGGAATAGTTACTGGCACGCGTCACGTCGCAACAGGAAAAAGAACCCGTTCCACATTCAAATTGGAATAGAATTTGAATAGGTACGCGATTGTCATTGGTTGACAATCAATCATTATGGTTTTTGAAATTCGAATTCCACGACATACGTGAGGATCGATTCGATCAGTGAGTGGATAGTTGCCGCTGGGGCCAGTCTCATATCAGATATAATACATTGTTAGTTTTTGTTACAAATCCTGTTCTCGACGATTTCTATTTGAGTACCTAATGTTTATTGTGATTAGATGTAAGATTGTAGCGGAATTACGCGAACATATCGTACCAAGCGATTGTTTGTTGAAAATCATCTTTTCTATAATAAAAAACAGGCTTTTGTAGAACTTTTAAAGGCATCTGTATTTTATATCATACTAGCTATTGCACGCAGCTTCGCTTGCGTGAAATTTTGACCCCGTTAAGTGACGATTTTCCATACAAACTTTCATCCCCTATTTAACTCCTTTAAGGGTTGATTTTCGAAAAATCCTTCCTTATTCCTTGTCTGCATTATAAAGGAAATCTCTGTGCAAAATTTCAGCTTTCTAGGTCCAAGGGTTTGGGCTGGGCGTTGGTGAGTCAGTCAATCAGTCAGTCAGTCAGAAGATAAACTCCATTTGTACAGTAAAACGATGTTTTTTAAGTAATTTAACAGGTTGGGTCAACTTGATATCAATCATACGAGACCAACGGAAGTAGACAGTCAAATGTATCGAGCGATTAGACTTTTTTGGTTAATGAAGTCTTAGAAAACTGGTTGGGTTCTGTTAAAACTACTCTAATTAAACACGGCAGGTAACTCGGTTAAAACTAATATAAATCATCGCAAAAACGAGATAACCGGAAGCTGTATAAGGTCTTGAACTAGTAGAATCTCATTCAATGTAATTTATGTTGAATTACCCAAAGGTTTTCCAATGAGGGTAGGCAGAAACTAAAAATAAATGATGGAATCAGGCGTTACTTTGCGGAAATCCATGACATACAGAAATGCAAATAAAATATCTAGCTTTAATTCCGCTGAACAAGATCGCTAGTTTGGATGCAGTATGCAGCACCACCCTCCCGCCCACAAGTATATGCAGATGCAGAAAGAGTGAAAAAATAATGCAACCAAACCAATACACGACACGTGATTCACCCCTGCACGGGGCATCCTCAGGATATGTTGACTCCTCGGCCGCTAGGACGCGAAAGGTTTCGCGTATACTGCATCCAAACTAGCGAACTTGTTCAGCGGAATTAAAGCTAGATATTTTATTTGCATTTCTGTAGGCAGAAACTATAGAACGCCACATGCTAAGATCCTTACATGCTCCTTTCGCTTCGTCCACGTTCATACATCTTGTCATACACGCACGCCGGTTTAGAGTACTACGCACCTATTGTTTTTGAAGAACATCACCAATACCATCGATGTATATTTGACGACACGTTTGGTGCAGTGGCTGAGCGATTGACTGCTGCGCTACGGGTCGTGGTTTCGGTTCCCGCACGGAACAAAACTTTGTATGGCCTACAAATAGTTTTTTCGGGTCTGGACGTTTGTGTATGTGAGATTTTTGTTTGTAAACGCACTCACGCGCACTCAGAGAGGGGAGAAGTTGAAAAAAAAAACCTCGTATTTCCTCTACAGGCGTTTCCACAGACATTCGCCTTGTAAATTCCTTTTGTTAATCGCCGCTCACTCATTCGTTCAACATGACCAAACTTCCTAACCATACTTCTTTCAATTTTTGTCCAAAGGTGCTATGTAGCATTAGGTTTATGTAATGCTGGTCTATTATAGCAGACAATGGTGCCGATTCAGTTATGGACAAACTAAACTTAATTTAGGCTATTGCTATCTTTTTCACTCTAATAAAATAAGAAAGAGACATACGTAAATAAGAGTTGTCAAATTTATTTGAACTAAAAGTTCCATACAAGACGACATTTAAAACGTGTCGACTAAAAACACGGCGAAGTTCAAGGCGTAAACTAATTTGACATCTCTAACTTAGTTGTTATCTATCACCGTCCTTTTCTCGCGCTATCTGTTAGTAAAAGATAGCAATTCTCTAATTTTAGTTTAGTTGCTAAACAAGAGAATCGGCACCAATATCTTGTTCATGGTATAACAGTACATGTAGTATCTTCCTGTGATAGCTAGACCACGTGACTGACCTTATCTACGTCATAGTTACTGATGATGATGAACCAAGAAGCTTTGGGTTCCGTTTTCAAACTTTGTTGCCATTAGTGGAAATATCACAAATCGTGACGTAGATGAAGACTTCGCGGGAAGAGGATGGAGTTATATGAGTCGTATAGAATCAAAGGTGGCAATTACACTTTTTGGCACTTTTGAGTTAACGATGCAGAAAATTGAAAAATATTTAAAATTAACTGCTTGGTTGACACTTGCTGTATCGACACAAAATCTCGATTTAGTTCCAAAGAAGGCAAACTTCCATTGGCAGAGTTGCTTAATTACAGTTTTTTCGTTTGCGTAAAAGTTGCTAAAAGTGAGATTTTACACGACGTATATTATTAGACAATGATATCGTTTATGCAAAAACAATACAATTTCACTGATAGTTTCATTCTACCTTCAGATATATCAGGGAAAGTGAAACCTCACAGAATAAGTACTTGAAATTGATACACACACACACGTCAACACGTAAACGTCCACTATTGAACATAGGCTTCTCAATGACCGCTACAATTAACGGTCAAACAGGAAATCACCATAGTCACCACACTTGGCAGAAGGATTAGTGATCGCAGTTTATAGTTAAAACAAACATTAGGACACTGCTGCTCATCCTTTTGACGTAATACCTTGACGAAATACCCACATAACTGAAAATCAGGATCAAGTGAGGGTAGATGAAGATACCCTTACTTCACGAAGATGACAACTGCTCCGCTACTTCAGTCTACCCGTGACCACGGCCGGGGTAATTTGGTCGAAGCGTCGGGATAAAAAAGTTATATTGTGGCTTTAAAATATTCTACGCGATTAGACTCGAGTCAGTATTTTTTTAATGTAATCCTTTATTCGCCTTTTACGACACCCATGGCTAGACAAAAGGTAAAGATAAAGAATCATTTATTTGGACACAGCACTAAGAGACATAACAGATAAAAAGTGTGATATAAATAAAAAGTCTTGGGTATGTGTCTCTCGGCTGGACCAAAAAGATGTTCAGATCAGCTTAATGTCAAGCACTATAGGTAGGTACTTGACGCTGGTCTTCGTCTGCAACCTCTGTGCCCCACGTGCTTAAGATGCTTATTCTTTGCTGGTAACCACACGGAACGTGAAGTTGACAGATATACACTCGGAAGCAGAGAATCCGGGTAACCAACATAAACCTTAATATCTCGGAAACTAAGAATGCTAGCTAATTCAAATTAAAAGTATTTTATAGACTACTAGCTTATGTCTTATATGCCCGCGACTTCGCTCGCGTTAATTAAGCTCAAAAAAACTTAACACACTACTAAAGTTTCTATAATATTATAATTCAATCATGATTTGAAAGACACGTGGCGCCATCTATGAACGTTATTGTTGTTTTCCTCGGGAACAGTACTTTTTTTTCGGGATGCAAGGTACCCTATGTCCGTTTCTGTACACCTGACAACGTAGGTATAATTATGCAAAATTTTAGGATGATCGGTTCAGTTGTTTAAGCGTGAAAAGGTAACAAACAAACAAACTTACTTTCGCATTTATAATATTAAGTTGGGATTTAAAAAGTTTTATTAATTTTATTTCTGTAGTTTCAAATAGTCTACAAAATATTTTTTATTTGAATAAGCTATCATTCTTAGTTTCCAAGATATTAAGCATTTTAGTGACCCGGAATCAATGCTCCCGAGTGTTTATTAATTTTATTTGAGTAGAATTAAATAGTCTATAAAATATTTTTTATTTGAATAACCTATCATTGTTAGTTTCCGAGATAATAAAGTTTTTGGCGACCCGGAATCTTTGCTCCTGAGTGTATGTTCTACAAAATTTTACAAACGTAATACAAGAAACAAATACCTATCACAAGTACACTTAACAGTTATCTTCATCAAAGTATATTTATTTCTGTCCTCCAATCTTAAGAACGTCAAACACTCGGTGAGATGGCGACGAAAAATTTACATCTACCCGCGTATTGACATAAAGATTTTGTCATTTAAATGTTCTTGACGGAGTAAGAACAGCACTTGTCTCGTAAAAGTGTCTACATTGTTTTTCATTTCACTGGTAAAGAAAGAAAGAAAGATTATTTTTATCGTGAGTAAGCAGTAGTATTGTTTTTGTACTTGCTTTAAAAAAACAGGGGAGCTAATAATGAAACATTTGGTTAATCAAGTTTCGTTTATTGATATAGCATCGTACGGCAGTTGCATCGACCGAATCTTAGAGGTCTCGCCCACGGCGACTTTTTGTAGCGATGCAGTAGCGATGCTGTCGCGCGTGTGTATTGATACAGCCGCGATGCTATCGCTGGCTGTGTACCTTCACCCAGATTCTGTACGCACGTTGCAAACGCGACTAACGCGCGATAGTAGCGATGCAGAAGCGCGTTTACAAAACGTGCGACAGCATCGCTACAAAAAGTCGTGGGCGAGGGGCCTTAACTGCCTTCAAACTGCATTTGGCGGTTGCAGAATTTAATTATCACTGGTGTTAACGGCGAGGGAAGAACATAGTGAGGAACCTGCATACCTGAGAAAACTCGAAATAATGTATCGATGGTAGATGTAGTCCGCCAACCCGCAGTAGGACTAGCGAGGTGGAATAAGGCCTAATCTTGATCTGAGAGGAGGCCTGTGCCCAGCAGTGGGACAGTAATGGGTTGATTATGTAATGTATATGTTACGGGTAAAAGCCGAATGGCGGTTACACCAAGGTTTACCCGGGTACAAATAGGTGCAACCAGCAGCAGTTGGTTAGAACTAGGTGTAGCTTAAGTCGACGGAGCCCCGCTGTGCTGAGCTCCTATTTCTGTCTGCAGGGTTTAAAGTAACCTAACACGAAAGGGAAGACATCCTCTTCGAACCTAACCTATCCGTGTCGGAGTTCCCCTTAACCACCGGTGTGCGGCTGCACCTAGTTATACCCGCTATGATAAAGGGTAAACCTAGTTCTAACCGAAGATAAGTAGGATACATTTAAGTTTAACCGCACGTGGCTGGCTGCACCTAGTTGTACCCGGCTAAAACTAGGTGTAGCCAGCCACACTTCAGCTATTACCCGTAACATATACAACAGGAAAATACTAAACAAACTAATCTAAAAAGTGAAACCGCTCTGTTACCAACCAACTATTAAAAAGCATTACTATTAAATAAAATTATTTTGAAACCAACTCCAGATCTTTTTGCGTCTAACGTTAAGCTGTATATAATTACGACTAAAAAACCTGTGGAGCTAACTATTGGGTGCTAAATAACTGTTTTCCATCAAAGTTTGTTTCTAATCGAATTCTGACAGTGAATATTTGGAGCACTGTTCAAGTACCGTAATAGCCTCGGGGAATACAACAAATTGTATGTATGACCTGCATGAGATTATTACGTGATTATTTAACGTTAGAAAGATAGTTTTTACCAGTTTTAGAGGTGCCTCTTAGAGGATTTTTATCTTTTACTTTTTTAAGTAAAAAAAAAATCGCCTTCCCAATCCTATCCTGGGGGAAGGCTGGTTGTGTCAGAATCCTAACGCGGTACTAAGAGTGCTAGATTATTCAAATAAAAAGTATTTTATAGATTATTTAAATAGTTTTATTAATTTTATTTAAGTAGTACTAAATCCTAACTAAATTATTATAAATTTCTAAATTAGATGAATAGAGAATCTAATCCTAAATTCCTAACCATCCTAACTTCCTAACTAATATTATAAATGCGAAAGTAAGTTTGTTTGTTTGTTACCTTATCACGCCTAAACCACTGAACCGATCATTCTGAAATTTTGCACACGTTGTCAGGTGTACAGAAACGGACATAGATTACCTTTTATCCCGAAAAAAAGTATTGTTCCCGAGGAAAACAACAATAACGTTCAGAGATGGCGCCACGTGTCTTTCGAATCATGATTGAATTATGGTATTACAAGCTTTTGCCCGCGGCTTCGCTCGCGTTAATTAAGCTCAAAAAAACTCTTTTACTAAAGTTTCTATAATAATTATACCTAATTCAATCGTTGGAATTTGATGATTGGAAAGACACGTGGCGCCATCTATGAACGTTATTGTTGTTTTCCTCGGGAACAGTACGTTTTTTCGGAATGAAAGATACCCTATGTCCGTTTCTGTACACCTGACAAAATATATACAAAATTTCAGGATGATCGGTTCAGTGGTTTAGGCGTGAAAAGGTAACAAACTTACTTTCGCATTTATAATATTAGTTAGGATTAGGATTTAAGAAAATTTATTAATTTTTATTTGAGTAGTATTAAATAGTCCATAAAATTATTTTTATTTGATATATATGCTATCATTCTTAGTTTTCGAGATATTAAGTTTTATGTTGGTGAATCCCTCCTCTCGAGTATATTATTTTCTTTGACTTCCTAACCCTACCCGCAGAATCAATCCAATGAACAACAGACGATCTATTAGAGGACTTCTTTCGTATAAATCAATTAAATGTGGCTACTTTCTGTTCAATCAAAAGCTGTACAAAATATGCTACAGTTTTTTAATCGATCAGATTTATTACCAGCGTTTAAAACCCAAATCCTAACTAATATTATAAATGCGAAAGTAAGTTTATTTGTTTGTTACCTTTTCACGTCTAAACCACTAATCCGAACATCCTGAAATTTTGCATATACGTTGTCAGGTGTACAGAAACGGACATAGAGTACCTTTCATCCCGAAAAAAAGTACTGTTCCCGAGGAAAACAACAATAACGTTAATAGATGGCGCCACGTGTCTTTCGAATCATGATTTAATTATGTTATTATACAGGTTTAAATTGTAAACACTCGACAAACTGAAATTGGAGATTGTACTCATCACTATGAACAACTTTTACTATGGGAGCAAACCTGAAATCGCGAAAAAAAACAGCTGTTCCCTACATTTATGTTCGCATAACTCGTCAAAATGTAGGGAACAGCATTATTTTTTTCGCGATTTAAGTTTTTTTCTCATAGTAAAAGTTGTTCATAGTGATGAGTACAATCTCCCATTTCGGTTTGTCGAGTATTTACAGTTTCACCCTTTAGAAACTTTAAGAGTGTGTTAAGAGTTGGTTGTCAAATTCTAAATTAACGCGAGCGAAGTCGCCGGCAAAAGCTAGTTAATAAAAAAATAGAAACAAAATTTTGTATTAAATAAAAGTATTATTACTTCATGGTCAGTAAAATGTTGCCGCTTCTGTACGTAATTAAAATAATTTATTTATTCAAACTAGTTGAGCAACAGTTGCAAGTATTATGTTATAAAAATTACTATAATTATACGATTATTTGCATAAAATTGCTTAAAGCTTAAAGTTCATATAACAGGAACTGTTTTTTGTATATTAGTTTAATATATAACAGTCGGCTTCGTTAGTGGTTAGTTTTATTTATGTAATACTAGCTGTGCCTAGCGGTTCCACCCGCGTAAAACAAATTCTTCATGTAAACTTTACTCCCTCCTGTATTAGTCTGCTGTTAATTTCGAAAAATCCTACCCACGATACGTGCCAATAACAACTAGACAAAGCTTTAACTCAATCGGATGAACGATGCGCGAACACATAGAAGACGAACCCACAAACATATTTTTTTATACTAAGAAGATGATGTTTGTTTTGCGCTTGCAATCTTCAAAGGCTACTGTCATGAAACAAAATGTCGCCATTTTACAGTCGCATTCCTAAATCAGCGCAATAACTGACATTTTTATAGGAAACTCAATTATAATGATTATTTCAAGTTCAGACAGCAGCATTCATCTTGCAAAGATTGCGTCGAATGGACTAGCGAATCCCGAGATGCAGGTTACCGATACCCTCCTAATATCCTAGCCAAGGTCTGCATTACTCGAAAAATAAGAAATATGGTATGACGCCCTACCGGTAAATTCTAGTTACCGGAACGTTACGACACTTAAATATATTTCGGTACCGAAAAGTAGAGACTGAGTCTAGATTTCGGTACCGGTAACTAAACCTTTACAAATAAGGGTTTTCCCCAGATAGTACCAATGTTTCATTCGTATGATTCACTCGTCACTCAATTTTCGGTACCGAAATTGTAAAAAAATTAAAAACAGGTATTGATACGATTTTAAGGGATCGTAACCTCGTACCGTAACTGCTTTTAGTCCATACCGATACATTCCGGTAGACGCCATAATTTCGGCCAGAAACAACATAGTATGCGTAAATCAAAGCAATTATTTTAATATCACCTTTAGATTTAAACAATAAAGTAGTAGTATCTAAGGCCACAGTGTCACAATGCAAATACGTCTATGTTCTATCGGTTAAAAGATATTTAGTTCAAGATAAGGCTAATTATTGCCCAGTTAGCCCGTGTTTGGGCAAAAATCTGTCTCTACGTAGAGCAAGATTGTGAAACGATATTGTATTGGTAGAGTTACAGAATTTGCTGTTTAATTGTTCGGATATTGGAGTTTTTGTGACCAATGAAAATTGAACTAACTTTCCATAAAATATCTAGCCTTCCTTTTTATGAAATCGAAAATAATTCAAGGATGTTTTTTTTTTAATAACTTCTCATATTATAAATGCGAAAGTAAGTTTGTTTGATTGTTTTATTTCACGCCTAAACCACTGAACCGATCATACTGAAATTATGCATATACGTTGTCAGGTGTACAGAAACGGACATTGGGTACCTTTCAACCCGAAAAAAAGTACTGTTCCCGAGGAAAACAACAATAACGATCTTATGATAATAAATGGCGCCACGTGTCTTTCGAACCATGAATTGTTTAATAGAAACTTTAGTAGTGTGTTTAAAGTTGATTGTCAAATTCTAAACTAACGCGAGCGAAGCCTTTCACGCCTAAATCAGTGAACCGATTTTGATGAAACTGTGTACAGAGATAGTCTGGAACCTGAAGAAGGATATAGGCTACTTTTATCCCGTAAGCCGCGAAATATTGACGAAATAAACGAAAACGCGAACGAAGCTGCAGGCCACCTCTAGTTATAATATTTGTTCGTAAATAAATCAAGAATGTTTTTTTTTTAATAGAATTTGTTTTAATTTTTCTGCGGCTTGGTATCTCTTTTTTCGATTAACCTCTTATATATGGTGTACTAATACTCCGATGACCAATTTCTTTCCTTGCACAAAGATAAGAGTCATTTTTGAGTCACGATATTGATTGCCTAAAAAAAATATTTTTCTTGATTTGACAGCTCAAAATCTATCACTCGTAAATTACAATTACTGTAATGATAGTTCAAATTATTTACCCTAATTATGTAACGGTACAACACACGACTGAACCATTATTTGTTCTTATCATGATCTTCAAATCTTACGTCACATAGGTACACGTCACGTCAACGTATAAAAATCTTTTGATCTATGACCGCTACCTAAACGCATATGATTGCTCAGACACCGCATGAAATTAATTAACTGATGCAATAATGTAGGCGAAAAGATACAGTAGCTAAATGCAGTCGAACGATTTTTTTGTCGTAGGCGAAGGGAAAATGCCATTGTCTTGATAAAATGTATCATGTTTATTGTGTAACTAAAGATTAAAATATTCGGATGCATATGTACCTAAAGTTAATTTTTAACTACGAAAGTATGGAAACGGCTTCTTAAAATATATTTTTTGTAAGAAAAAACCCGGGATGCCAGGAACACTGGGAATGCGTAACTAACTAGTCGGGTGCATAATATGGAAGCGACATCATAAAATGATTTATTAAATAAAAACTCCGGGATTCTTGGATTACATAATTATTAAAAATTAATGTTTATAACCCCCGATGCAAATATGTGTGTAACAAGAAGAATGGTGTGTGTTAGAAAAACAAAAAAAAAACATAAATTAAAATAATTGTCCCGGAACCGCGGGGTTTTTCGATACAAAAGCGCGTTCCATATTAGCCAACATCTCAAGTTTAGGTGAAATGCATCCAAATATCAGATCTCTTATAATAACCATAAACTAGACTAGAATTTTAATTAATTTCAGCCAAATAATTAAGTAATTAATCGACCAGTTAGAGACTAGTTTGTTAAGTTAATTAACTGCTAAACTAAGCCAAGCAAATAAATGGTTAATTTTCAGTAACCAAAAATGTTACCATTCATCAATATCGATTTCTCCGTATCCAATCTGTACTAGTTTTAAGTTCATCGCCAAACCTGCGATTTGTCGCGTGGGTGTACTCGTCACACTATTAACGTTACTCTGTGGCGAGTGTACCCGACTAGTAGCAACTAGTATCTTATCAGAGTCGTGCATCGGTCTTAGTATTATTTTGAGAAGTAATTATTAATGTAATGGCCAATGGCCACCGAATTTCAGGCCAATGCAGACCAACAATGGCTAATGAATAATAGAAAACTGGATTGTCCAAGTAGCTGATATCGAACTTTGATAAATGATGAATGCGTTTTCGGTGGAGAGTATTTTTTTAAGTAATTATCTGTGGAATTTGTTTTGCTTTCTTTGCTTAGTTGCCGTTGGTTAAGTAGCGGTTTAAATTAAGTAGCTTGATTGACTTTTTTTTTAAGTTAATTTTTTCATTTAGGTTTAGGAATTCATTCTGTATATCCTTAATTAATGGTCTATTGACTAGACCATTAATTAAGGGTATACAGCACAAACAAAAAAAGACACACAAAAAGTTTGCGAAACACTGGACTAAACTCTAGTCCAGTGTTTCGCAAACTTTAGTGTTCAAGGTAAACCTACAAAATTTGGAAATTTTAGAGGTACCTAGGTACACCATAGTACCGCTGTGTAGTGTACGTAGGTAGGTATTATATCTTAATACTAGTTTTTGCATGAAATTTTGCCGTTAAGTGACGATTTTCCATACAAATTTGCATTAACTATTTAACCCCCGTAGGGGATGAACTTCGAAAAATCCTTCCTTATTCCTTATCTACATTATAAAGGGAACCTCTGTGCAAAATTTCAGCTTTCTAGGTCCAAAGGTTTGGGCTGGGCGTTGATGAGTCAGTCAATCAGTCAGGACTTTTCTTTTTATTTATAAAGATCTTTCTGACAAAACTTGTCATCTTCCGCGGCACACCAACTAATGACCACGGTACAACAGTGTGCCGCGGCACACGCTTTGCGGAATACTGGTCTAGTCAACTAAAAGGCAAAACATATTTTTTCGTAATTTTTTATTTTTAAATATAGCTACCAAATCACCATCCCCAAACCGTGAGAATATCACCGATTCAAAACGAGTGAAAACATTCGTCGTGTTGCGCGTAATAACCATTGGTAAAAAATGGAGTTGGATGATTTCGTTAAAGAATCCACGGGCCGGCTCTCGTATACGAAACTCCGACGTAAATTTGACAAAAGAATTTTATGAACGTATAAATTCGCAATGTCGGGGAACGTCATTCGATCGGTGCACTTTAAGATGATTGCATATCGACGGATTTCAGCGCTGCGATTTCGTTAAAAAAGTTAATTAATAATTTTGAGTATTTTTCTCGATGTTTCGGTCGCACAGAAGCGTTAAATATGGATTTCTTGATGACGTAGCTAAGTTTTATGTTACATGAACGAACATACCTACCATATATCGTCGCTCGCATGACTAAAAGTCCTATCTAATTTTTTAGCTGATTTGAGTTAGAACCGCTACATTTTTCTATTCGTGATTCTTATTCTCATAGCGGTTCTAACTCAAATCAGCTAAAAAATGAGATAGGACTTTTAGTCATGCGAGCGACGATATGAGACAATGAAAATCTCTAAGTTATGTATATTGTTTCAGTTGCTGATTGCTGCACACAATTTTTTTAATATTTGCTGACTCTTTTGGAAATACTTGAACAATACAACATGACTGCAACAATACCGAAAATGTCACCTCCGAAATCATCTGTTGTCGCGAACAACGACGTAAATATCGACATATCTGCAACCGCCCTAACTCCAGATTCGGCGAAACATCGTCTTTTTGCCGCCAGATCTCAAGTCGTTCAATTACGTCCGAAATTAATGATTGAACACATTTTTAACGTATATGTATTCATATAAACCCACACATAGTTATGGGGAGACTCTCACAATAGGATTACAACACCATAAATGGACAAGCACAACCAGTTATGATCGCTTATGATTCGCTTATATTTGCTGCTTAATATTTTTGTTGCTCTTTTGTTTCGGATAGAACTGTGTTCGTGCATTTTAATTCAGCTTTAGTGATACATGAATCATATTATTGTGCTTTTGTAGCTTGCTGCTCGGAATATGGCGGGGGAAGTATAATGAGAGATTAAGGTTTTGTTATCTGTGTAACATTTTATTAGTGGTGGACGGATAGACGAAAATTTCTTTTAAGTTGCCGTTTTGCCGAAATTCTAAAAACGTTTTGTTGGTAATTTAAACCGTTGTTTCGGTCCCGATTGTCATACGAATTATTTATGACAGTCGTTAAGGGTAGTCAGGTACCGAAAAAGTCTGACAACTAGTCTAACCTTAGGATGTCGGTATTGCCCAGTTAAAGTTGCAGAGGTTTGCATGGCAGTTGCTCCGTGTAAAATACTGGTATTCAGCCACATCTAGTAGACTAGAAGCTGACCCCAACGCAGTTGGGATGCATGAAAAGAGCCTCCACGAGTGACGATGCCTAAGTACGTCCGGCGCACCCTGGGCAGTCAGCCCCGCTACCAACCTTGCTGACTGGCTAATCTTTTCACCACGGTATGAGCTATTTTAGTATAGCTCATGCTGACACGAGAGAAGGAGACTCCAGCACAGTTAGGAAAAAGAGTTGGAAGCAGAGCAGCGAGGATGAAGATACTGACAAATTAAGAGTAAAGTACAGCAGTTGCTATTCATGCAGGAGGGTCAAGTTCGATCCCAGCCCGCACCTATGACTTTTCGAATTCATACGCGGATCGGAATTTGATTATCACTTGCATAAACAGTGAAGGAAAACAAAACCTGCACACCTGAGGAGGCTCCATAAAGTTCTCGATGGTATGTGTAGTAGTCTGCCTTCCCGCACCAGGCCATCACAGTGTACTAAGGCCGAAATCCTTCTCATCTGTAATGAGCTGATTACGATTTATATGATTCATCATTATCATCATTCAGACGTCCACTGCTGGACATAGGCCTCCCCTAATAGGGGGGTTTGCCATAATCGCCACGCTTGGCAGGCGGGTTGGCGATCGTAGTATGGTTGTTAAAGTACTCAGAGAACGCTGCTGCCCATCCTCTAGTGAATCCCTTAGTCGCTTTTTACGACACTCACGGGAACAGATGGGGTAGTGCTATTCTTTAAGTCCACACGAGACTTCATATGATTATGAATTAAGAATAACAGATTATGTAAGGTTGAAAAAAATCTCGTAACTGAATTTCGTGGCTCTATGATATAAAAAAAAGCAAAAATATCGCTGACTCGCTTCGTTCCGGAAAATATTTTTTAATAAACTTCTCGGTATAGTTAAATAAATGTTATTTGTATTCAATTAATCAACAATTGAATTGGGAAGTGACCAATTAATTATTGCATTTGTTAGATTATTCAAATATTATGAAACTTAAATTGTTTTTATTCTGTGTAAGTAAAAGGTTATTTAAAATTTAATTTGCATTACCATAAACATTCAGTAGACAGACATGTATTTTTATTTATGGTTTTGTTGTGACAACTTCCGTTGTAACAAAATGAATTTGAGAAATTCTTATTGTCACAATTTTTAAACCAAAAATCACTAAACATAGTATCAAAAAGAAATAACATTAATAATGGTTTGTTTCTAACAATTTTTAGTACAAAAGATGTTGTACTGTTTAAAAGTACATTTCCGTTTTAGAATATTTTAATGTATAACTAAATATCAACCTAATCATATTAAATAATACAAAATTAAAATGTAAAGAAAATAATATGATTTATCAATATTACAATGTAATTTCTAAGCTTGATATTAATAGTAAGTAATGTTTTGACTCTTCATATTGTGTCAGGTGGACTACTATTTATAGACGAGTAATCCACAAACCGGGCTACTTTTTAAGCAACTGTCGAACGGTACAGATCCTACTGGTGTCCCATGGCCGTATATATTAAGTTGCTAAAAAGTGGCACCAACAAGGAGACTCGCTAGAAAATTAGTATTCTGTGAGGCGGAAGCCCTGTTCAAATTATAAAAAGTTAAGTATTCACTTTTTTATGTTGTTTTATGTGCCTGATATTTTCATATGAATATGAATAGTAATTTCTATATGTAATTTCTGTGTAAAATTTATCATAGGTAAAACTATATTCTTATTGAAGGTAAACCTGTGTAGGTATTTGTGAAAATAATTTAAAGCATTAAATATTAAGTATTGTGATTGAAGTGATGTTCTAAATTCCTAAAGATTGGTTGTAAATAAATAACAGCTAATACATTATGAGATTTTAATTAATTTCCTACAAATAATCTACCCACATAATAGGTTTATTTCGCTTCGCTTAAAATGGGTTCGATTCCCATGGCGAATTTTGACTTTCCATGAAATAAAGTTTCCTCAGTTCCCATTTTCTTTTACATTCATTTTGACACGTTTGGTGCAGTGGCTAAGCGATTGGCTTCTGCGCCACGGGTCGTGGGTTCGATTCCCACACGGAACAAAAATTTGTATGGCCTACAGATGGTTGTTTCGGGTCTGGGCGTTTGTTTGTGAGATTTGTGTTTGTAAACGCACCCACGATACACGAGAAATCTTAGTGTGGGGCAAAGATTTAAAAAAAAAAAACTACGTGTTTTGTGACATAATAAATTTTTTGTAGGATACATACATATTTATTTACACACGCCTATAATCCCCAAGGGGGTAAGCAGAGGTGTTTTATTATTACAGGAGTCTGTACACCACGTTTCGCCTCTTGTATATAGTCCTATGTAATAGGTGGCGAGTCTAATGCCATTTTCCGGGCACAATTAGGCTACACATTCACCAGAGCTATGCGAGGAAAATGTGCGGTGTGAAAATGTGTAGCGAGGATGTGAAACGGTGTGACCCTTTCCACCAGAGCTGTGTGCAGTTCCATCTTTACCAAACGGGCGCCCCGAAATGCCGAAAGCCGAATATGTTGGTACTCTTGGTAAGACTGGTTGTCAGACTCTCTGACTTCTGACCAACAGTAACGACTGTCAAAGATCTACAAATGACAGCCGGGACCAACGGCTTTACGTGCTTTCCGAGGCACGGACAAAACTCGCTATGGTAAATGGTCACCCATCCACAGACCAACCTCGGCAAGCGTGGCATAACCCGGAAGATCGGTCTATGCGGCTGTAATTATTTAGCCACGAGCTCCTCTATTTTTCATCTAACAAATCAATTTAAAATAACACATTGGTTTCATAGTTCAACGCATCATTAACAAAGTACCCAGATAGCCAGGGTTGCTCAGAAAAAGTTTGCATAGCAGAAGTTTCCTTTAATTTGAGACAAAGTGCTGCCAACATAAAAATTTTCACAAGTTGGCGCCAATCTAATAACCAATAACGTCACTCAACAAAACGTATAATCTGAAGTTTTCATTCACGTTTGTTTGGCATTCTAAAGGGCCTCCAAACTTGGTGTGCCCAAGGGCCCCTATATAGACATATAGTTTTTTTTTTTTTTAAAACAACCTTGCCTCGCTCTAAGATTTCTCATATAAGGTGGGTGCGTTTACAGACACAAATCTCACAAACAAACGCCCAGACCCGAAACAACCATCTGTAGGCCATACAAATTTTTGTTCCGTGTGGGAATCGAACCCACGGCCCGTAGCGCAGAAGTCAATCGCTTAGCCACTGCACCAAACGTGTCGTCAAACCATTGCCTAAGACGGCCCTGGCTGTGCGAGGAATTTGTAATGTGTTAATGTGTACAAATGATCATCTACCTCTTCCAAACACCATCTATTGACTGACTGGTAGGCGCATATTTTCAAATCCTCGCACACATTCCTCGCAACGTATGAACAACAAACCTCGCTCCGCTAAGCCCATATCTACCAGAGCTTCGCAGAGCGAAGCTAGGTAAATGAAGTGATTCTATTGGTGCTTACAAAACACATTCCTCGCTACGCAGCTTAGCACAGCTCTGGCGGATGCTCAACCTTGTGGTGCCAGGTTTCTCGCCTCTTGACGACTCGCTTGCCCGACGACGGAGGGGAGGGATATGTGTAAATAATATTTCGATGCCTCCCACGTAAGTGGTTGTAAGCCACAAATTGCATTTTTGTGTTTTTCACGTATAAGTGTCTAATTAAATGTATTAAAATCTGTTCCAAATAAAAAATAGCAAAAATATATAGTTTTTCGGTATTTTATATTTGGAACAGATAATATTTATACATATAAAAGGAGAAGCTGACTGACTGACTGACTGACTGACTGATCTATCAACGCACAGCCTAAACCGCTGGGGTTAGAAAGTTGAAATTTTGACAGTAGGTTCCTTTTGTAACGTAGGCATCCACTAAGAAGGGATTTTTCGAAATTCAACCCCTAAGGGAGTTAAATAAGGGATGAAAGTTTTTATGGAAAATCGTCACTTAACGGGTTCAAAATTTCACGCAAGCGAAGCTGCGGGCGAAAGCTAGTACCTACATACAATTAGACACTTTACGAGAAAAACACAGAAATGCAATTTGTGGCTTACGTGGGAGGTATCGATTTATATTAAAAAAGATCCTGTTCTAGAGTATTTAGAATTGTAGGAAGTAAAAACAATAGATAACATGTACCTATAGTCTGTACAAAAATAGGCAAAACTTATCTCTAATCGGAATCAAGTTACAAATAGACAAAAAACGCGAGATACAATATGAATTCTTAATCATAAAAAATATTATTCATAATGATACAACAATCCGTATCCGTAAAGTTGCCAAGGCAAAAAAGTTTTTTTTTTTTCAAATACGTTTACTCTATAGACCGCTGTTATCAATCTTTATAGTACTTAATAAAACTAATGTTTTTACAATTTAAACATACTTCTATCAATTGCCCGACCTATTAAAATTTCAAACGGAAGCTCTTAGAAACATCAATTAAATAAAATTTTAATAAACCATGTTAAATAAAAAAAAAGTGTACATATAAAAATTCGTTGTCCGGACCAATATTTCAAATTAAGAACAATTCAAATCAAATCTTCGAATTCTCGTTAGAGCAGGACGCCCGTAGGGTTGATGACCCGTTGAAATGTCAGCACATGCCTATCCCTCTCGCACGACTTAGTTACACATATCTGCGTCCCTCTCACACGAAGAGATGTTGATCTTGATACGTCACATTTTTAATAAACGAACTCCGTATGACATGGCGCACGGAAATTCGTTCCAATGATTAATATGGCCGCCTCATTCGTATAAGAAACTAATATTACTTTGTTTTTAAACGTTATTAGAAATATTGATAGTTCCATGTCATTGCTCGTGTTTGTGATCACCCGATAAACGTTTCGTAGATAGAAAGTATGACAGAACTAAATTGAATGCACGAGAGATTGAGCGCGTAGGCAGCAAACGCAAAAAACGTAAGGAATGAACTATCTGTTTTACAAATCTATGTTCTTGGTGTAGGTTTTTATTGTTTTTTAACTAACGAATCGTAGCTAAGTGTGTCTTCTCGTATCTACGAACGTACGTACGTCAATTTTCGCATGGTTGGCTATTAATTAGAACGGTTCTGTAGACGAGTCCGCCTCAATAAAGTAATAATGTTGTCGCCGGTGGCGTTTCTGGCTTTTGCTCGAATTCTTATTTTAATTTTGACATTAATAAGTGCGGCGGTACGTATAACAAAACAAATGAAAAACGACCGCAGCGATCCAACAAAAAAACCTTAGAGATGTGAGTACTAGACATCACACCGCGCGCGCGTTTCATTACATCTCAAATAAAAAAGTTCATATTTGACGTTTAACAAATTGTTCCTTTTTCAAATCGACCAATGAGACCATTGTGTTCACTCCTAATGGCGTGTTCTATTTTCAAATCTCATTCTCTTTTCAAATCTCGTTCGCCTTTCAGATTCATTCGAATTTGGAATGCGTCGGTTGGATACATCCGTACGTTTTCCCACACGACTTTTTAAGTTAAATGAGTTGATTAATTGGATGTTAGTTTGTGCGCTGATTGTTGTATGTCTGTCTTGTCTTCATGTCGCAAGGTCCGCTTGTGTCGCTAGCAACATACAACACGTACCTAAGCCAACAAATAATTGCTATGACCATCGGAGACATGACAGAGTGGGCCCGCTAACAAAAGTGAAACATCGATTTGATATATTGTCATCATATAAATTGGCAACGTATCTGCGCGGGTGGGCATAGAGTATTAAAGTTTTAATCTAAAATATGCATCAGTGAAATCCCCAAAACGGCCAAATGTCGCGTATCTAGCCGAGCGGGAGATATTGCCGAAATGTATAAACATCAAAGGGGTTTTTGTTAAAAAAAGATTTAAAATTGAAGGGCGCGTCCCCGTATAGGCAAAATGGCGTCCGAGATTATAATAACGATTTTAAAAGTCCCCCTCCGTTTTTTATTTTTAGTTTTTTTGGGAAGGGTTGCGTAAGTGGACCGGGGACCGACGGAAAATTTGACACTACAGTATTTCAAAAATGGGGTGTAAAGTTTTGCATGTTTGTGTCCGGCGAATTCGGGAATAGTTATCGGGGGAATAGACTTGATCGATACGCGAAGTGTGATTAAATTCGTCATTCTTTTGAAATTTCTATGGGCGGAGATTATAGACCCCTTTGTATTGGTAGATATGGAAATATGGATATTTTTGAATCCATTGTTGCGTTCCAACTGGTTTTAGAAGATATTAAAAATGAAATTCAATTGGTTTATGATTTGAATCTAACTGGTATCTGACTTAGAATATAATTGCTAACTAGACTAATTAAAACAAGGTTAGAAAAGAAAATATCTTGTTAGATTTTCACATTCACATTCTATCATTCGAATAATGAGATTTAAGGACAGACCCAGTATTTCGTTCAAAAGTCAAGAAAACTTTTCAATAGAGAAAAAGTTTAAAACCAAAACATCGTCAGTGAAGTTCTAACAGTGCGTAAGTCATTTTGTGACTGTTTTGAGATTTAACACTGCGAAAGTCAAATGAAAAAGATTATTAGGATTTTCAAAGGCCTCAATCACCGTATTATATGTAGACACAATAGATAAACAGTAGCGGTGTCGTCCTCGGACGACACGCGGGACGCAACCGGTTAAATCATCAAAGAGTTCATGTGTAATGACCTAATGACAATTAAAAACAATATTGCGTTCAGCGTAGGCTACGCGCGTTTTAAATAGTTTTTTCACTCTCTTGTAAAGTAGCCATTTTTGACTTCCGCACTGTTAGAACTTCAATGACGATCATCATCTGCCTAGCCTTTTCCCAACTATGTTGGGGTCGGCTTCCAGTCGAACCGGATGCAGCTGAATATCAGTATTTTACATGAAGCGACTGCCTATCAGACCTCCACAACCCAGTACCTAACTGGGTAATACGATACTCTTGGTAAGACTGGTTTTCAGACTTTCTGGCTTCTGACCAACAGTGACGACTGTCAAAGATCTACAAATGACAGCCGGGACCAGCGGCTTTACGTGCTTTCCGAGGCACGGAGGAAACTCGCTATGGTAAATGGTCACCCATCCACAGACCAACCTCGGCAAGCGTGGCTTAACCCGGAAGATCGGTCTATGCGGCTGTAATTATTTAGCCACGAGCTCCTCCTAGAATTTCACTGACGATATAATCCATAAAGAAACATTAAAACATTTATCTATAGCTTAGCAAACTTAGTTTAGCATCTTAGATACATTTACGTCGTTCAAATTCTGGGATTTAAGAGCGGACCCTGTCCTTGGCGTTCATAAGTCAAGAAAACTTTTCAGTATGTCGAGAAAACTTTAAAAACCAGAATATCATCATAGAAACATACCAACCAGAATATCATTATACATACAGAAAAAAACAACGATTCTGTGTAAATAAATATTTTATATTCTTCTCAATCTGAATCTCTTGACTCTGAAATTCTGAACCCTTCCATACGTGATACACAAAACGTATTAAAAAGACACAATTAGGTCCCATCCTAACCCTACAATACCGACATTACCAACGGTTCAATACAACATGGTAACTAAGACCGAGGCCGCTGTGATTCGACCAATTTAAGACCAAATCCGTACCAATTGTCGTCAGAGACGCTTTTATCAATAAAAATAAAAATCCTTCGAGGAAGTTACCAATTTGTTCGGGCGTTCCACGATGACGTTGATTTACGATCGAGTTTCAACTCTATTTGTTGTGTGATACGATTTAAAGTCGGTTTGTAAGTCATTTTGATAGATTGTGAAATCAATTAAATTAGTACTTTATTGATGGGCCCTGTTTATTGGTGCTTCTCGTTGATTTTAATACAATGTTATGTTTTCATCTGGAGTTGAGCTCATTTTGAATATTGAATCAATGTCCCGCTGTTATTTTTTGGATAAACTATGAATGAATAAAAACTTTATGTTATGAAATGTCATTGAAATCGTCGCTTTTATAATATAGCAACACTGAACTAATGTTGTGTAAATAAGAACCGTATATATGGCAACAATTACGTATTTAATTTCATTGATTACCCACTTAATTACAAAATAGGTCGTATACGACACAAACACAGCTAATTATTATTTCAAATGCGATCTTATACTTTTAATTTGATTACCCATTCCGTATTCATAGCCCGTTAGTTGACGCAATAAGCTTTAGGTATAGGTACCTACCATAAAAAGCAACAATAAATAGAACCTAAAAATTCTATTTTCCGTCGATAATGGCCGCTTGGTACCGAAAACGGCGTAGAAAGTAGAAATAATAATATATTTGACGTATCACGAACGAATATTTTCACTGAGACGTGAGCGGGAACCAAACCCGGGACTTGCATACTGATTGCTTAAGTTATTGCGACTTTTCCGAACGCATACGTTTCCTCGACACGTTTTCTGTGGAATCGCGCGATTTTAAGTCGGGGCCGCTGCGTTGT
Source organism: Amphipyra tragopoginis (assembly GCA_905220435.1). Taxonomy (NCBI): domain Eukaryota; kingdom Metazoa; phylum Arthropoda; class Insecta; order Lepidoptera; family Noctuidae; genus Amphipyra; species Amphipyra tragopoginis. The sequence continues at coordinate 7,622,198 of HG992017.1, forward strand.
AGCGTTGCGCGTTTTGAATGCAGGCATGCGCTCGCGCAGGGTTAACTGACGTCGATTTGTTGTATAATTGATTACATTAGATTATATTACGTGTGCCAGCGATAGATTCATTGTCGTGATCATATTTATTATGAATTTCATTTACATTGATAGTACTTTTGTATAGATTTTTCTATTATAATAGTGTATTATTAATTTATTACTCAGAGATCGGAATAGGTAGAGTATATTTACCTAAACTTCGAGGAAGGAAGTAACAGAGTGGATAATACCTTCTCTAAAATCTCGGAATCATTATAATGACGTTTTAATCCCGGGATTTAAAAATAACGAATTATTTATTGGACTTTATTTATAGTTACAATTTATTGATTTGAAAAATCATATAACATTTTTTTAGGATTCCGTACTATTTAAAATGTAAAACAATGTATGTATTGTGTAAAACAAAGCTCTTCAATTTAATACTTTTAGTATGGAACCCTAAAAATTTTATATGATTCTTCAAATAAATAATTTGTAACATAAATTAAGTCCAATAAATAATTCGTGATTTTTAAATCCCGGGATTAAAACGTCATTATAATTATTCCGGGATTTTAGAGGAGGTATTATCCACTCTATGTTACTTCCTTCCTCGAAGTTTAGGTAAATATACTCTACCTATTCCGATCTCTGATTGTTAGTGTATTTCCGATTCTGAGCCGATAAAACAATGAAATTGAAATACAGACTTCATCTTACATCTACTCAGTCGTTTTTTAGCACGCACACTGTTGCTACCTACGTCAAAAACAATCTTACAATAAATAACATACGTAATATAACATTTAAATAACCAATAAACCGCGTACATAAATATCAATAAAAAATAGAAACCGATTGTCGACTTCATCCATTGTGAAACTGTTGAGCGCATGCGTAACCCGCATATTAAGGACCGTCGCTAACTACGAGCGAAAACGGGAAACAATCGCCGTTCCATATTTGAAATCGGCCGTTTGAATATGGAACTATTTAAAATTTCGAATCCGTTTGCGTTATCGCTGCGACGTGTTGGCGTTTTCCGATTGTTCTTTTTATGAATTTTATTTTAGTGTTGTTACTTATATCCGTTTAATGATAGTTTTAAGTAACGGTTGATAGTTCCACATTTAAATAGAGAGGCATATCCTGGCGGTATGTTTAAAGCGCTCGCGATTGAAAGAACATGTCGTTTATATCCAAATGACCTGCTATTAAGTCATGTATGAATCAAAATGGATATATAACTTGCCCATTAGGCAGTATTCAGATTTAAAATTGAACTGGCTTTAACTCTATTTGTCTTTGCTTTGGAACTGGAACTATGGATACTTTTTCGTATACCAACATACTTTGTATTGTCCATTATTAATTCCTAGAAACAAAATGCATTAATTTTAGTTTTGCAAATTACAACGACAGAAAACACTAATGTAAAGTGAGACATCGATCACAAAGACAAAAAAGTAACAGAGTATTAAAGTTTTTTTATTATTAAACATTATCCGAATATGTTTCACAAAGGTGGAACAATCGCATTGTTTTAAAATCCCACGGTGCAATCATCAGAGCGATTTTTATGCGATTCTATTATAAGTCTGTTACTTTGTAACTACAATATTGTATTCATTATATCGCAAGCTTTTTGTACACGCAGTGTTCGAAATTTGAATATTATTCGTTCGTTTCTGCTATGGTTTTGAAATTTGAATTTTAAAAAACGAAGCTGTGTAACTGCTTTTTAAATGCTAGTTGTTTTTAAAATATATAGTTGGTTAAAAGTTTTGTTGAAGCTCAAATCTGTCTAGTGATGTGGAGATCTCGCTTTTGCACGCTTTAATTTAACATTAAACTTAAAAGATCGATCACATCTTCATAAAAATACCGCGTGCATATAATAAGATGCATGTGCTTATTTTTTCGAAGAGAATATACAAGAAAACGAGCGAGCAACTTTCGACAATAACATTTCGAAGCGCGTAGTGTCCGCCACTCGGCCGGAACATAAATAATGTTAATGCTGTATAAAAGGCGTTTTTCAATGAATTTATTCCCAAAAACGTCCGCTTTTGTGGCGAAACCAGGCCCGGGAAGTATAAAGTTGTTCATAAATTATTCATGGCAACATACACTTTTGGGACTTAGTCACTGTAAGTTGCACTCCTGATAAAATAACATTTCGCCTTCCCGAACTGTCACGATATTCAGTTATACTTTTTAATTTTTAACCCAACACCGTATACGGCAGTCATTAGTCGGCCAGTTCGTTCATCTGTTACCCAATCATAATGTATTTTTTCAAATTAAAATTCTCACAACACATTGTTGTATTCACAATCGATATCTAATCTCGACCGACGATTATTAACGACAATTATGTTCGGAAAGTAAGTACAGAAAAAAATTAAATACTTCGTTTTGTGAATACAGATGGACAGACAAAGAGCTGGCTAAACGCAAGTCACTTCATACGAATTACCGCCGCTTTGTTTCAACGTTCGACAGACAAAAACATCATTTTTAATATCAATACGCCCGGTTCGATTCGATACTCGAATGTAATTATACACATTCGATTATAATTATTGAACGAATAAAGCTACGTTCTAATTAAAGTGTCGATGCTCCACCAAACCGTTGTGAAAAAAAAAGTTCAACGCTCCAGAAATTCCGATTTTGAAAATTAAAGAGCATTGCGTTTTTGGCGCCTTTTATCGAAGCATAAAACCTTTTTGGACGATTGATCATTTTATTGAGTCGACGGCCAGTGCTTTTTAAAAGTCGAATTCGGAATTTGAATTATGTCACGTCATTATTAAGCCTAGGAATGTCAATAACGTGTTAGCCAATAGCGCGAGACCTTGTTTGCATTCATTTTTCAAATTGGTGCTTTTATTGTCACATTCAGCGAAAGTTTTTATGCGCACGGCGAGCTTTAACAGATTAAATAGACTATAAAAGCTATTGACAATATTAGAGCAAGCCGAAATATCCAAGGGTGCCTAGGTAACACCCTATATTAATGCTCTTAGGGCTCTAGGTTCCATTTGGTTGATTTAACATCCCTCGGGCAGGAGAAGCCATAGATATAGCTACTGAATACGCTTTTTGGCTTTGTCTGCTGATCATAAATATGAACGGGCAATGAGATTACCAAGGGGGTCCGGTCACATCAATTATTTTTGTGAGCGCTTAGCTTTCCGTTTTTAAAATAAACTCATCGTTCACGGGGAGGGGACTTTAATAAAATTACACTTGGGGCAAGGGGTAAAAAATTCTAATAAGAACATATTTTTAGATGTACTCGTGTAGTTTAGATAACCCGTTTTTTTTTTTAATAATATTAAGATGAATTTCTAAATTACAACTTTAAGAAGCCTTGGAATTACTATATTTCAATAATAAAATCTCGGATTCGTATTAAACTGAAAATCATTGACATTGCAACGACCGAAGCACTAAAGAATTTGAAGATACCATCAAATCAGTGGCATTTGGTGAGTAATCGGGCAATAATATCCTTGAACCACATCATTCCTTAAAAATGTAGAGTCTGGCAAACGAAAGTAGAGACTAAACACCGCGGCAAATTTAAAAAATATCAGTATAGCATCCCCAAAATTAGTATGAAAAACCTGAAATAACCTAATTTGATTATTTAAAATTATATGTTTTTGTTGAAAAAACTTTGCCATATAAAAAGTTTGCAAATCATTCTCGAGTGAGCCAAATCTATAAAAAAATAGGAGGAATATTTAAATCAAAACATTGGCCATCATAATTTACAATAACATTCAAAATTGAAATTCGAACATGACAGTAGCCAACAAATTAAAAGTTTTGTTGTTAAAGTTGAGATGACGCAACCAGCCCTTAATTCCAGTGTTTATTTAAAACAAAGTAAGGTGTATTCGTTTTATGTTCGATTTTTCAATAGTATCTAGTTTCGACTCACAGTTTCCGAGTAAGGTTCGTGACAAGACGTCGTATTTGTGACGATGATATCGCGCGCCAATTTCTAAACATGGTGTTCGGCAAAATACCTGGAAGTAAAAATGAAAACATTAGCCTGTTTAAATAAGATGAAGATTCTGTTTGCTAAGGGAATAATAGAGGATTACATTGTATTTTATTGGAGTGGATTTGAATCCATACAACGAAGAATTCCTTCTTGGAATTCGTCCTGGCTGCAATACTGGTGAAATGGTTTTAAGAGTACTTATGATTGATTTAAGTGACGACAGACGCATGTTCTTTAGTTTTAATTTATCACATAACTTAACCATCAGTTGCGCGTGTTAAAAAACTTAGGGCACTGCTCACACGGGGTCAGACTGACCCCAGTGCTAGCTAAATTGAGAGAAAAATCTGTATCTAATATAACTCTCATTGTTTTGTGAAGCAGTTGGAATATTTAAGTAATTAGATTAGAATTTACCCTCTTCATCATATTGAACTTAGTCCCAAATCTATTTCTCAAGCAGACACTTGAGTTTCGAACTTATCCCAAGACCCACCATTCGCAAAACGCGAATCAATTTCAATTAATTTAATTAACACGAACCACAATTAAGTTCTCAATTCAAACGTTCAAACCAATAAGAGATCGATCGCCTTCCAAATTTAAAATCAGATAGCCGAACGCCGACACAATGGAATGGAACAAGCATGACGATTCAAATATTTTCGAAAATGGAATATTAAGTGAACTCCATTATGTGAACGAATGATTACTAGACGGTAACGTGTTATTAAAAGAATATTTTCGAATGTGACTATACGCGCATGTACTTGTAGGAACTACAAAAAATATGAACAAATATATTCATAATAGTTTTTTTCTGGGATGAACAGAATTTGAAGACCATTCTAATGCTTTTGGGGGTGAGTACGAGTAGTGAATAAACGTCAATTTAGATTTGCATATTTGATATAATTCAGTTCTAATTCCCATCTGTGTGGTCTTTATATTTCAAATAGGACAAATCATTAATAATCTCAATAGTATTACGACATATAATTCCTAGAACATGCTAGTTTCCTCTTCAGGCACATCTCATACATACAAAAGGCTGTCACGGCTATTATCCACACGCCTCGACTCGGGCATTCGATATTATATCGATTATAATATCATAATAAGAAGTCCCCATTTGCGTATTGGGGTCAACGACTTGGGTATGCTGGCCGCGTGTGATGCTATGCGTCAAGTGACCCCTTAATGCGACTTATTGGTTACTCATTTAAAGTGCACGCGCACAGACTAAAATAACACCAACAACGAGAATATTTCACACTGTTTATTTAGTTCCCGACATCGAAACATTTTCTTACTCTGTGGCTTATTGGATTCATGGATTCTTATAAGGGCTCGATATAAATTATGTAATAAACATGAATTGCTCGTCATTTAAGCATCTGCCATAAAATTTTATCATCGAAACCCCAAAAAAATCTTTTTAGTATGAAGATTATAAATGCCGTGTGCACGAGTGATCGATAATGCAACTATCTACGATGTGGTAACATGACTGTGTCATTGAGACCGCCTATAGAAATACGCCTACGCGTGTCGAAACAAAAACAGATCGCACAGTTCCACAAAACATCATTAAATTCAATATTTCGTTTAAAAAGCACTCCACATATCTGGACCATTAATCACTAAAACTACCGACCTTCAAGGAGATACATCGGAATAAAATCGCCAATCGAAATAAAGCACTTAAAGCGAAACGTCATTATCGCACAACATAAATAAAAAACGCAGAAATCGAACGCAAAAATTGAATATCGAACTCGATTTAAAACAGAATACGAATTTTAAAAATACGAGCGCGGCCGAGCGGCATTAATTAAAAATTCTCGGTAGAATATTCAAAAATAGAATTCGCATTCGAACGCTCCTTGTACGGATCCCAAGTTTGAATTTGGAAGGAACAAAAGGAGGAGAGCGCGGGAGCAACCCTTTTAGCGCTGATAATCTGTTGGTCGGCCGTGTTGCGGGACGTTTTTTATTTGTTGTCACTTTTTTGTCCGAACCGAGATTGTACACAACATTCTTTACTTCGAAACGGAGCTTTTTAAAACTCGCCTCAAGATTTATTTCTTTTTTATACGCCTTTAATAACGAGTCCCCGCGTCCGATTTAATTGACGAATGGTCACGAGCGAAATGTTCAAACAATTTTAGAGGTCAATTTTGACTCGACATTTAGTAATAAGTATAACGTTATTAATAATTACTTTTACTTTACTAAAGCTTATGAAACGAGACTGGGTTAGAAATGAGAGAGCGCGTTGTTCTGTGATTGAAATTCGTGCAAGGAATTGAATATAAAGCGGCCGGTACCAAGTTTGAATTGCTTCGAAATATAAAAATTTAAAAATAGAACGCAATCCTTCCGCCCTCGGTCGGGCGGTTAGTGCTTTACATGAAATATTATTTTATGGAATCAACATCTGCGTCTGTGTAGATGTGTGCGTGCGTGTAGTGGGAGCGGGCCGAGAGGGTTTATGTACACAAGTGAAATTACTTAAAAGTAACACGCCTCAACCTCAAGTGGATGGGAACGTTTTCAGAACTCATTTCTTTTCAGTTTAATTTTAGAATCACATGGTTGGTTATTCGAATTTATTATCACAGTTTATTAAGAGTTATGTCATAAATTTCGGATTTACGAGATAGCTTTAACGAGTAACTGATATATAGCTATGTTGACTGTATAAACATAAGGAGATTAGACGAAACACAAACATGTATAACAGAAAAATGTAAAATAAAATAAAAGTGATAAAATCGCTAGTTCCCTCTCGCATCATAAAATACGTTTTACAATCCCGTCCGAATCGTCAAATCACTCGTCGCGGGTTCATTTTTTAAAATTGGAACGAAAAGTGAAACCCTTCCATTTTTAAATTGCTTTCGTCATGCGCTCCCTTTGCCACTGTTGTTGAGCTCAACAACAATGCGTGGATTTTTTTAAACTTTAATGTCATTTGTCAAAAATATTTGAATGGAGAATTATGTAAAATGTTTTTTTTTCTGTAGCCGCTGTCCGATGCTTGGATTAGATAAAACATATTATGCCTGTTACTCTTTTACTAAAGAATGTAATAAAAGTAGATTTATATTTTAATAATGGGTGCCAAAAATATCCATCAACAGTCAGGCAACAGCGACAAGAACTTCAGGTTTGGAAGGGTTAAAAGATAATCAATAAGATAGTTGAAAATCAGAACAAAATGTCAAATAATTTACTCAATTTTGATAAATGCACAACGAATCAATTTCTTATTAAACCAATAAATAAACCAACAAAAACATCAAAAATCGTCATTTTTTACTTCCATTAGTCGATTTAAGGCATCATCTCGAACTTGGTCCAAAAAAGTAGTTTTATTGTGAGTTCGTCAGCTGTGTTAGTATTGGGATTACGTTTTTTTGTCTACCCTCCATTTTAAATTTAACTCTTTTGACTATTTTAATATTTCTCGAACAATTTTAGCTTGGGGCGAGGGTAATGTTTTTTGATATAAAGGGGTACGATATTTTTAGTTGTTCAGTTTACATTATGCGGGCGGGCGTTAGAATTAATATTTCTGATTGAATAGCGGACAATCTTCATTGAAAGGGTTCATGGATTTTAGAGATTCTTTTTAACTTATTTTTATGGCTGCGTAGTAAATTGTGAGTTAGGAATTCTATTGCAGTTGTAATTTTGTGTATTCGACATACATAGTACACGCAGTAGAACCGTAAATAATCGTTGATATGAAACTTACTTTAGTTTTCCATTTTCCGAGAGCATAAATGTAAATTCGCAGAAATGAAAACACAAATTATGCAAATCACAATTTAAATTCATTCTACTTTGTGCAATTAAGTAATTATAAAGCATGATTAAGTTAAAAATAATTTAAAACAAAAAATGATCTACGATTCGATTTACAAAAACAATTAATCCTTTGACTTGTCAACATTATTTAAAAAAGGAAACCTTTACACAATTAAAATCGAATAAAAACGATTTGAAAAAAGAATGAGATCGGATTCGTAAAAAAAGTAGGGTGAATGTCCTTGTGAAGGGAAACCCGCTACATGTGACTACATCGCGTTGTTCGTAATACATCGGAGGCTTTGTAGCGTGGGTGGTTGAAGTATCTTGTACTAAGAAAGCATTGGATGGTAAATGTGGAGAGAAGTTTTCGATTTGTTAGAGGAAGTTCAGTCGAACACACGTTCGGTTTCGGTTTCATAATACATTAGTTGTCTTTGTTAAGTTTCAGAAAAAAACGCGGTACAGATGTGTTTGATTCTTGTGTATTCCGTATACGGTTGAGGTGGGACGGAAAGATGAATATTAAATTTTTTGGTTCGAAATTCCTGGATGTTTTGTTGAAGGTTTGAGTCATTGGATTTCTAAATACATAGAACCTAATGGAGATTTGAGAAACAGGCATCATCCACGCAAGTAATGAAATAAATGATTTCTAAAAGGTATATTTTAATTATATTTTTTCTAATAATTCTGAACCTTTTTCCGGAAAATGGAAAACCCAAAAATATTTTTTATTTTTAAGGATTCAGATATACATATTTATTTATCTGAATAAATACTCTCTACTCTTTATTGTACATACACCAGGATAACACGGAAAGGAAAAAAAATTACAAAAACGCACAATTGTATTTATTGAGAACTAGCGACCCGCCCCGGTTTCGCACGGGTGCAATGTATTATACATATAAAACTTCCTCTTGAATCACTCTATCTATTAAAAAAAACCGCATCAAAATCCGTTACGTAGTTTTAAAGATCTAAGCATACATAGGGACAGACAGCGGGAAGCGACTTTGTTTTATAGGTACTACCTATGTAGTAGGGTTTTCGCCCCGGGTACCCGGAACCGGGAATTCCCGGGAATTTGGGGATTTTAGGACCCGGGAATTATTCGGCGGGAATCCCGGGTACCCGGGAATTATTTAAAATGAAGAAATGATGATGAAAAATGAGGGTCTACACGCTTCCGAAGATTTTAGAGCATTTTCTGTGTCTCGCGTGAAACGGACATTGTACGAGTACTGCGTGGTGTGAACTTAGAATGGGGTAAATGTATCGTGATGTCAGCACACAGTACTGTTGTCTCTATCTATTAAACAAATTCTAAACGTTGGATTTTTTTTGTAAATGTTTCATTTGTAGAAACTATTCACAATGCTTATCTTTTGTGTAATACTTTCGAGATTAATAATGAAAACATACAGGATGTAAACGAATTCGTGTAATTCCTTCAAACAGCGTGATCTTACTGGTCACAGATTAACTCTAAATGGTTTTCATATTATATAAAAATAGCTTATTTAAAAAAAAAAAGTTCTGTTTTCGAGCCCTTTTTGCGCCCCGAATTAGTTAACTTGACTGAAAAGAGCGATTTCGTGCTAGTCGTGCTAGCCAGCTGTGTTACCGTGCTTTCATTCATTGATGAGTGGCGTTGAAATGTTCCAACGCATAAAATTTTAATTTAGCATTTTTTTTATTTTTTATTTATACCTTATTAACTGGTTAAGTTTCGATCATATACCGCTACCGCAAGATTTTTTTTTTTTTTTTATTTTTTATCTTGCTAATCCGTGTTCGGTCATTCTACACCAGTAGTAGATCATGTGGTTTTAAGGTATTACACGAATTTCAATTAAATTTTTTAAATAAGTGTAAGATTTTTTATTTTAATAAGAAAAGTCGATTGGTTTGTTAGACAATTTATCAATATAACATGTTTAAAGTACCTACACAAGTTTAATGCTGAAATATACGAGAAGAACTATTTTATACAAAAAACATGAAAATTCCCGGGTACCCGGGAATTCCCGGGAATTAAGGGAAAAAAATCCCGATTCCCGGGAACTCAAAAAGGCCGGGAACGCGAAAACCCTACTATGTAGTGATGATGATACGGAAAATTGTTGCAACACTAAACAAAACCATTTTTTATTTTTTTGCGTTTTTAGTGGCAATAGGCTCGCCCCCTATTACATGGGACTTAAACATAACGGAGAAATGTGGGTGTACTATACACCTCTGGGGGTCTACTCTCTAAGTACGAAGTCCGTGGTTTCGGCCACAGTTACGAGCGTTTCCTACTCCCTATCACCTACGGACATAGGTACGATTATTTCGGGGCCCAAACTAAGAATGAATGACAACACGATTTGACAGTTGTCCCTACTACCGATGAGTTTTTGCCCGTCCGAAAAGTTGAACTTGACACTTGTTTTGTTCACTCCTACGTTTCGGGCTATTTTCGGACGGGCAACTAACTTCGTTGACGGACTTAGGGAGTAGGCTTTGCCCAATCCTTCGGGGAATACAGGCTATGTTTTATTTTTCTGAAGTTTCAGTAGAAAACAAATATACATCCACAACAAAGTCGAACGATCAAAGATTCCACACTCCCAACCCATTGATCGGTTCTAAGTTAACAACTTAACAAAATAGCACATACTCAAGTAAACATAACTCAGTAACTTGAAGACAATCCTCATAGTTTACGAGATAAGTGTTAATAAAACAGTTGTAAACTCTCTTTATTATCGCTCCAACAATAAACACTACAATTTCCACTTTGTTACGTCTCTACAACTCGTGATTTGCTGAATTGTTAGTAAAGTTTTAACGAGCAAAAGTATGCCTTTCGACTTAATCCATAAAGTTGAATTTTACTTGAGTGTTAAGACTGAAGACGTCGCCTTAACGGAGTGTGGTTAAAGTAATGAGTAAATTATTTTGTTAACGACAATATGTATTCATTTCGTTTTATTTTGGAAAATTGTACTTAACATTTTGAATTTCGAATAAGTTGGTTTGAGTTTCGTTTTCCGAAATTCTTATTTTTTAAATTTAGAATATGTTCGATGTTCGTATTTTAAATATTGTCAATTCTAAAATCGATTTTAGTAACCGCAACGGGCAATAGATTGGCTAAACGAACTTTCGAATTTGAATTTAAGTATCATTTACGATTGTAACTTATTTTTTATCTTTTAGGATTATTTTATTAACAGTCTTTTAAATGTAAAAAAAAGACATTTGCATTGAATTACTTTATAGATAGGCAAGCTACCAACGAAACAATTTTAAAAACCGAACTCTATAATTCGAACTTCAAAATTAGTTCTTAATTCAATTTCTGTATTAAAACTTTCGTGAGACACATTCAAGTTTATGATTATTTGGTTTACTCACGTGCATTTTTCGGGATTGCCCGACCATATTCGTTTCGAACCCAAACGGAACCCTTAATCATGATTCGCGACCTCGCCGCGTATGCAGCTAATGATTAAGGGCTCCGTTTCGTTCCCAAACTAGTCGGGCAATCCCGAAAAAATGCACGTGAGTCAATCGTAACTAATCGTAATTCAATTGTTTTATTATAAAGGTGTATAGTTTAAATACAAATCGTATAGTCGTGGCTATCACCCGTGTTCTGCAAACGAAGTCGGCGTAGACGGCCGGCTATTTGCGGAGATACGTTTTGTTATTCCAAATGTAACAATTTGCTGTTACGTACTCGCAGCTAATGATGTTTGTGTCAATATTTTGTTACGTTGACCTAACAAATTGTGGTTTACGATTGATTATTAGAAAACTAAATATTTTAAGTTTCACTCTATGGTAATTTGACTTATCTTTACGATTACTAATCGTAACTCTACCGTCGTAATGAAGCGTACAGTAAGTGCAATTATGTGACATAGAATATCGAACTTTAGTGTTGGGTTATACGCAGACGCAAAAGGTTAAATATTCTAAATAAAAAAATTGCACTTACTGCATTCAATAACACGGCAGAACTTTTCTACTTATTTAAATGTAATCGATAGTCGATATTTTAGATTTGATTCTATCGTAATTTTAGGTTGCATTTATCGTAAAGATTTCTTATCGTAAGTATGTAAGTATACTTAATTAAAGTTGTCTATCTTTTAAGATGTTCAACTCTAGTGTATAAGTTCAGTGTATTTAATCGCTTTGTTTTTCATTTCCTGAAACTTTTTGGTACAATGACTTCATGATCAAAAGGAAGATTTAAAGAGCGTTTGTTAAATGAGTACCTACAAACGAAATCGTGGCGCGCCGTTCGTTACGGGCAAGTCTTAAATCATTGCATTTAAAAATGCCAATACGCAGGTTAAATAAATCAAACTCAATCCCTAATCCTCTGTAAATCCAGACACATAAATTACAACAATATTTCGTCGGACGACCTAAAATAGTGTATAATATTAATTAACCTGCGTACGTCGCGTATTTCATTTTAATCGGCGTTTCTCGTTTTCGCACAACGCGCGGGAATGCGCCCGCGCACCTGTCCCGCACTCTGTTATGTTCGCGCACTTTGTATGCGCACCGCGGTCTTAGAAGTTATTGTATTGTTTTTTTAAACGCACGTCAAATTTATGACGATAGCGGAATGTTATCCTTCTACATTAGCAAATTGTTTTATAGTAATTTTTCGTAATAAATTAATAGTCAGAGCAACCATCATATTTTTTTTTTTCCTTTTATTGATATTTTAAAGGATAAGCCAGTTTTACGGTAATAATGATGGCCGTATAAAATACATCAAAAACAATAAAAATGGAGTCGACCACTGTACACGATAATAGACTACGCGGAAAGCGAAACGATAAATCTGAGTGCATTTTTCGCAAACGCATAAAATCCGAACGCACCTATTATTGAATCGGAGCGGTACTGAAGAAACCATCTCTATCTCTCTCCATCTCAATATGTGGGTCTCCCTCGCTCGGTGCACGCGCCGCTATTGTGTCTGGCGCTACTCGGTGAGGAGCGTCTGACTCGCTCTCGCGGCATAGCTCCGTCACTTTCCAACGCATGTCAATGCATTTTATTGTCGACGTTAATGGCTCTGATTACAAATGTAAATTTTCAGCGCGCGACGGCGTTGGTTGGACTTTTTTTCTGTTCGATTTCTCTCTATGGTATTAAATTGTAGCAGAAATTAATAGCGCACATTTATGGCATGCTCGACTTTTTTTTAATTTTGAATGTTCTATTGTTGTATTGAATAAAAACCGGTTTTAATAAACGATTTACATCAACTTGGAATCGTCGGTTTATGACTCCGAAGTTCACTCAGAGTTTCCGTCGAGACAACTGCTGTAAACATGTGAAATTTATTACAAGTGATCTGCATTAAATTAATAACTAATAGTTAATCTTGCAAACAAAGCGGAGTCAATGCAACTTAGACCAAAATAAATAGCGGCGAGTACACTACGCACGTCGAACGCACTCTGACGGACAGACTTACCTATTATTCGCATATCAGGGCACTTTATTTATAAAACCCGCCCAGTTTCTGCTGACATATCCCCTTTGAGTGATTTTCTAACAAAAGTGCACGTGTGGGGGGCGCATCGCGGGTCTCGTTTAGCTGGACGCGGCTACAACGGTTTCCCAACCGAATACCGTTCGCAAAAGATCTCACACGGCTGCCAATTTTCAGAAAGACAGAGCTAAAATAATTGCTGCAAACGCGCCCTATTTCGAGCGGCGCACTACAGTTTAGATACGATTTAATTCTAGAACATTATTATCCCACTGTTCATTGCAACCAGTGTTAGGTGCGAAGTGCGAACGCACGATTTAAATCTTGAAAATCGAACTTCCGATTTTTAAAACTTATAATTTTGTTACGTTACCGCTTTGAGCATTCGAAATTTAAAATTTGATGAACGTGCATTTTTACGATTCTTACAAAGTTAAAATGTAAGACGTTATTGAAACGTTAAGACATCTGTTTCCATAACAATGAGTTAAAAATTTAAACACAATAAAAGCTTTGATCTGATTACGAAGAATGACTGCTCATTACAGTGTTACTGAGAACTGAATGTTTATTTTCAAGCAGATAATTTTAATGGACATTCGTCTGTTTCACGGCTCGAAGTGACACCTTAGATAATGTAACAGCATTTCAACTGAAACTAACGACTCCCATTATAACCTGACTGCTGCCATCAGAACCATTAAACACAAACAAAATAATTGTCACATTCACATCAAACATATATAGGCTATAAATCCGAAGAGACGACACAAATTTTGGCAGTATGTAAGATTGGCAACGTTACAATACATTACACGGAATGCAATTTCTGTTTACTTGCATTTCTATGTTACTGCGATGCGTCAATAGAGCGTGACATTTTTCATTTAGTCATCCCTTCCCATAAATAACACAGACAAAAACAAACGTATTTATTTACTAATAGTACCTACAGTATAAAAAGTGTTACAAACTGGAAAAAAAGCCGTGAAGTTAATAAACAGTTCGCAGGCAGCGTACGTCACCATTGAATCGCATTCGACGTAATCTTTATGGACAGTGGATGCGAGGCGAGCGCGCGAGACGAAACTATCCATCGACGCTCATACTTACAGCAATAACCAGACGCAGCAACAATTACATTTGCACACAATAACGCTCAACGTCAAGAAAGAAAGCAAAATAATCGGCTTTTCTAAATTCGAATACAAAGAGACGTTCGAAATACGAAAACGTATCGGCCGATAGCGCTAGAGCGTATGCCAACAATTAGGAATGCGTTCTATTCCACATTCAAACGCGGGTGTCGTTTGAATTTGGAATAAATTATAATTGTATCAATCAGGCGCGTGTGCGGACACAGCCGCGTCGTGTTACGTTCGGATTTTAAAATCCTCCAAATTATGCACGGTACGCGTATTAATTAAATTTATATATGACCGACAGTGACAGAATTTATTCAGCGGCGTTATTTATATATTCGTCTAAATGTCACGGGAACAATAAAGTGTCCGTGTCTATTTAAGATTGATGAGTAACGAATAATCCCTCTTGTTGTCGGAAGGCGGAAAGTCACTTGCGTAACGCTCCGGGCTCTCGTATGAGAATGTCAGATTACGGGCCGGTATTATTTTCGGTAAACGATACGTATCTCTGTCTGTTCGGATTCGACGTTGCGTTTAATAGTTTAAGCATAGTAAGTATTCGGTCGGCCGCGGACTAATCTTGACTGGCAACCGCTATTTCACCCGGAGATCATCGGATCTAACATTTTTTTAACGACTCCGCGGCGTTGCAGAATTTTAATGAAAATCGTGATAGCTTTTCTAAAGCCCAAATTATTATTGTGGACTCTTAATCGCCGCTAAAAGTCGTCTTAAAAATTCGTCGGACGCATTCATCAAAAATAAGAAAATAATTAATACTCAGTTCGGAACGAGAAACGAAACATTTAGAACGGACATAACAATAAAACAATACGCCGCTCGCAAACCGAAACAAAACACAGAAAAATATGAATTCCGATCGGAACGGGCCATGGAAACAAAAGATGGCGGATTTAATGAAATGAAATAAAATATAAATTCCTTTTGCAAGCGAGAATTCTTACATTTTTAATTTGGTACCGTGGAATGGGGCTAAAAACGGTCAAATTCCAGATTCATAAGCGACCGGCGGATGGTGATTGAGTGTGGAGCGGGTGTCGCCACCCGAATATTCATTTTATTGAAAATCAATTCTGCCGTGCGTCCGTGTTGGACGTTTTTTTATAAATTATTAATTACTTTTCCGATTTTAAATGAATTATTGACTTTATCACCTGTGGGGAGCATACGGCGCGCCTAGCCTCGGCTGTAATTTAATTAGTTTTGGTGTCAGAAAGATTAAAAAGCTACTGAGCAGATTCGTGATCTATACGAACAAGTTACTGGCATAAATTAGCTTCATGTCCACAAAAAAAGGTATCTCGGTTCTCTTTTTGAATTTTAAATGTAGTTTGCATTCTTGCATTTATTGTTTTTAGAATCAATGTAGGATATTTGAATTTGGAAGTGCAATTTATGAGTTCTAATTCGGATTCTTTGATTGGAACGCGACTTTTGAAGCAGAAAGCGTGCCGTAATTTTACTTTTCTTGACTATACAAATAAATAATAATTATGAAACATGATTTATAAAAAGTCCATTATACGTTCCGGAGCGGAACATATAATAAGTGTGGCAGATGCGCGTACAATATTGAGACGAAACAGACCGCCTTCCAATACGATGACTAATTCCAGGCGAATTGTTTATTTGTTTCAGCTTTTATGAGTAAACGTTGTCAGTTCACGGGAATCTTTACGATTATATCGATAATATTTGTTTATTGTGTTGTTTTAGTATTATTAGAGTTTTAGGGTTAATGGTTTTCTGATTTAATAAGGCTTTTGACCGCTAAAGCCTACTTATTAGAGGCAGAAACTTGAAATTACTAGATGGCAACTTTTTTACAAGAGCTTAATGTCAAAATAGTGCTGTTGACCGATATGTTTTAAACAGTTTTGTTATTGGAATAGATCAAAAGATGTAAAACGAGCCTGAACAACAGGCGTCACCTACCTACAGCTGAACTAAAATGTAAAAAGTCTATTTAAATATGTAAGAAGCTGTGCCTCTATCTATGTAACAATCAAGTCTATGATCTAAATACTTAAATAACATGATTATGTTTTAACTTCAACATTCAGGAAATCAGTATTCAAATCTATAAAACCTCTGCAGTTTCATTAATTAAAGAAAAAAATACTTTTATTTTTTTTATTTTTGTAACACGTTAGTTACTAGTGGATATTATTGTAAGGTAAGTGAACTTAAATAATAAGTAAGCTGTGTAATAACATGCATTGTATGTAGATACTGCTGTTGTTTATCCCAAATTATCTAAAAAACTATCTTTTTCCATCTATCAGTCGTTATTCACAAAAACATTCAGCGATGACAATCGGCCATCATTTATTTATTTCAAAAATTCAAACGTCGAATTCCGAGAAACAAAAAACGGAACAAACAAGTACCAACATAATATTTTTAAAACATCGATACTGAACGCGAGTAATAAAATCAATCATATAACAAGAAGATACGAACAATTTTTACATTTGCCCTCGGTTTGATTTTAGCTTAAAAATAGACGTTTTGAGTGGTTTCCAGCCAGATAAGTTATATTGATGTGTTTCAAGCAGACGGATGGATGGTTCAACTCATATTTTTAGGGTTCCCTTCGTAATTGTGGGATAATCCTGTTCTTTAATGCTTTGAGTTTATTTATGTTTTTTTTTAAGTGTTCCGTTCACTGATAAAGTGTGGTTTGTCTGGGTTATTGGTTTTAGTAATCTTGTTGGATATGCGGGATTAAACGTTTGGTAACTTATTAATTAAATACTTAAACAGTAACTACTAAAACAGCTTTACATTTTCTTTGATTTTTCCTATTATTATAACTTTCGTAAGACACTATTTTTTTTTAAATTAATTACTATTTATTTACGTGTATTTTTTGGGTTTGCTCGACTAGTTTCTTATCCAAACGGAGCCCTTAACGGAACTAAACATGCGGTGAGGTCGCAAGTCGAACTAGTCAGGCAATCCCGAAAAATGCAAGTGAATAAACCGTAAATAATCATCAATATTTAAGCATAATTTATTGAAATATAAAAACTTTAATCATCTCTACCAACATTACGATAAAACCTATCTACAATATTAGAAGTTTGACCGATACTTGAATAAATAAAATACAACGTATCTTATAACAAGTTCCGAAGGTCGAAACAATTCCAAACATTTGTTTACAAAATCCCGTTGATTACTCCATCAGTACTGTAAACATTTTTCTCAACACCATAAGAGCCCAATAAGGCACGTCAACGACTTCGAAGTTTAAAGTCTTGAAGCCCGTGTTTAAGCCACAATGGCGGGCGTGGTCGCGAGCTAGCGGCGAATAATTACACCTCCCCCCTCCCTCTGAGGTCTAGCACCTCCCCCCTCCTCGTTCATTGAGCATTGTCTTAAGATGTGACCTCTTGAAGGTATCAACTTATGTATGGAAATTGACTCCAATTTGTCTAAAGAAAATGCGTGGATGTCATCTTTAAAACTTGTATGTTACATTACAGCCCGTTTACATTACAACCATTACATTTTCTTCATGATTTTCAAAACAATTACATTTTTGCTGCAATGAAATCGAATGGGAAATTGACAGTTCTATTAAAGATCCATCTATTCATACACGAAATATTTTAAGGGATACATCTATAGGTGGTAAAGAAGCCATAGAAAAGCGTTTTTTTTTATTAATATTTTTTATTTTACGTAATTATTATAATTGTAATAATTCTTGAGAAATATTGCACAAATTTGAAAAAAAAAAATGCCCGCTTCAATGACAATAAATACTACGTAGAAACTAGCGTAATGGATGTTGAAAATAGTAATGAGCCAGTATTTGTTAAGTGTATCAAGCAAATTAAAATTATTTAATTTAAAAAAAATATCCTTATTTTTAATTTTTATGGCTTCTTTACCACCTATAGATGTATCCCTTAAAATATTTCGTGTATGAATAGATAGATCTTATATTAGTAGCTAACAGTATCTAATTCAATTTTAGAATCATTCAACGTCACTTAAAAGCATTTCATTTCGCAGTCTGCTAAATAAAATGTTTTAATAAACCCATTCATTTCATTCAGTTTCAAATATTAGCATACCGTCAAATCGAACGTTATTTTTCATCTATGAATTGCTCGTTCGTAAAAGAATGCGTCGGCCACCCCGCGTGCCTTATTGCCTCTACGTGAAGTTGGCGCGTGCGGACATCTAGCCAGCATACACAATACACCAACTTACGTAACACGCAACGCGCACAGAATTACAGAACCGCGATTTCTCTATCACACCTTTCATACTATACGAAACCATGACAATACAACCGCTAGACAATTTATTGTCCACTAAAAAACGTCTAGACGCAAATACTTAGTTAAATTCATGCGTGTTCAATGTTAACGTTTAGAAGTCGAAACGACATTCTTATCTCGATACCGACGTTCTAAATTCAAAATATAAGTGAAGCAATTGAAAAACGAACCGAACTAAGTTCATATTACTGGCGGCTGTTCCAAATTCGAATGTATTCAAATATCGAACGAGTGGAGATGGATGACGCGGCCGCTGGAACATGTCTCACACAAATCATATTTTGTTCGTTTTTTTTTGTCTTTTTTACTTTACTGTACTTCTTGCTGTATTCCACACGCGTATTTGAATTGCAAATACATTAAAATTATTAATCATTAGCTATTTAGTCAATCTTTTCTATTTCTAAACTCGTAAAACCGCAGCGTTCCGAACCGAAACATTCAATCAACCGAAAATTTAAATAAAATATTACTCAAACTTATAAAATCATAATGTTAGACGTGGCTGGCTGGTTTCGGCGGCGATATGATCCCATTGATTGATGGGTGACCACGCTGCGTGTGGAGCGGACTAGCCCACCCTAAGTGTGATCGCGCTTTCTAACATAAACTATGTACAGAGGGGTCAAATAATGATGGTAGTTATGTTTTTCAAGAGTGTTGACCCCGAGCGATGCCGTGGACTAGTATCTACAATGTTTTGAACTTAATTAAAAATGTATAAAGAATTTATTGCGTGTCATGACCGCCCCCGTGTTTGTCGAGCAGATTTTTTTTAATTACCACCAATTGGTATAGATGTTGAACCATTTTATGTCACTGTCTGTTAAAAAGTCTAAATTGTGAATGTTTCTTGGTATTTATCTAATTTCCTGTTAGTATCGGATGACGGGCCTCGTCATACTGAGTCAGATCTTGGAGAATATTTTAGTGATGGGGGAACTGTGTTAACTAATAGAACTCTAAACGTTAACAAAAAGATTAATACGAGAACATGCGTTAACATAAAATTTACATCGATGGATAACTTCTTAAAACCGTTCTAATGCAAAAAGACACGTTATTAAAATAAGACGGAAATCATGTAGATGAAACATGAAACTAAAAATATCGATCAATCATCAAGTTACGTAACCAACACAAATAAGTATTGGCACCTAATATTATTTTTTATGGCTGCCTAAAGCACTTGTTTACTTATACGCTTCCTACACGCCTCGGTGTAATAAACCAATAATCATCAACTCGACAACACGAGACAAATCGTTACAACAAAGCTTATAAAGCTAATGAATAGTCGATTTAAGAAGTCTAATCAATTATCTTTTTTAGAAAGTAATGAGTATTCTATATATTGAGTTACTATGTTACCGAAACCGAGTCATAATAATCGTAAGTTCCATCGAGATTAAAACTAAAGCACATGGCCGATTACGCCTAAACTAAAAAATCAATCATCCCTACTTACGAACGCATCATAAAGAATCATTCCCGTTCTATTTTCAAAACACGAATTTGAATATGAACCGAAAGCTACATTCGTTTCGAACGCTCCCCGTGTTTGTAATTCGTCCGTTTGAAAATGGAACTTGTTGTTCTTATTATGAATGCGTTAAGGATGCGCAAGAGCATGCGTCTGACGGTTTAGTAACTGATGCATTAATGCCTCGAATGATCTCTTACGTTTTTTTGTTCGACGCCCGGAGATTGGTCATTACACATCTGAATATGTGTTCTACACAAAAAGTTGGATCACGATTTGGTAAAAAGTTGAAACGAGTCTTGTGATGTAAGTAGATAGCAAACGTGCTCTTTATGTTATTAGAATTTGAAGTTTCCGGATTGATTTGAAAGTTTTTAACGGGCCGAAACTATTTGGTGGAGAGCAAATTGATTTTATTGTACATCTTATCAGGTTTGGTTTCTTTTAAAATTTGAGCTTTGAATCTTGTTAGTTTTACAATACGAAAGCTTTAATAGATTATCTGAATCAATCAATACAGTATACGAAATGTGAGATTTGTCACCACAATCTTTTTCGTAATAGAAAACTGTCATAACTCAAATAACGCCGCATTTGAATCGATCATTGAAGTATTCAAAATATGTTGCGCCATATCGCTTGGTGCCGTCCTCACGTCCTCATAATTAAACTCCACATATTCCTTAAACATGAGAATTAACCCCAATTGAGGGACCGCTCTATTTAAATTACTCGCTACACTATTCAGCTTTCTGGAAGCATGGGCCACGTCACTAATCTATATCGCAGCTGCCAGATGTACACTTAGTCGATTTTTGTGTTGACATAATTTTCTCATTGTGTCGTTTTTCGCTAATGATTGATGTGAATTGTGCCACTTTAGAACTTTTAATTTGTTGATTGCTTTATAAAAGTTTATATTATAGATGTAATGAATTATTTATATTTCGGTGAATAATTGGATAAACATAATAAAAAAATGAAATGAAATAGCCACCTGTTTAAACGTTGCCGAAATCAAGTTATAGAAGTAAATTTTTTTAGCAATTATTTTCTAAATGTTAGCTTCTAGCAAAATTGGTAGGTGCACGACGTAAAACTACATATTTTTTTTTATAAAAGTATCGCCCAATAAAAATTAAGTATCTAAAATAGTAATAAAAATTCCGATATCATAAAAAAATTATTCCACTCGTTCGCGTAGCGCGAGTTAGCGAAAATAATCATGTTATATTTTGAAATAACGCGTTTTAATTTGAGTTAGAGCGGAGAAAGAAGTTCAACACCGCGTTTCCTGTTTTTGAAAGAGTCACTTTAATAGCTTTTTTTTGTTAGCAACCGGAATAACAAGATGGATTTCCGTTTTCGTAATACACAACTACAATAATAATTTTGCATTAAAATAAAGTCGCTATTGTGCCTTTGTGGGCTATAAAATTATCATAAGCGAAACACACAAGTAATAATCTCATATTTGAGCCCGTCCCGTCCGCCATCTTTAAAAACAATGAACGTTATTGTCTCTTCTTAATTCCATTTTTGAAAAAATAATCCATTTCGCATTTCATCGCGAGCGCCTCATTGATTACTTTTGCACGAAACAAAACGAAGCTTATGCACTTACAAATACAGTCCTTGTCTGCTTGTAGTATCAAAGCGCAGCTGTGTTCTTCCAATTATTTGCTTAAAGGAAACTGGATCTTATCTGAAGGGATGAAGAGTGGAAATGGACCGCTAATTGGTTTACGGGAACCGCATATATGAAGAACGGAAAGGCGATACTGTAAGAAAGGGATACAGAGAATGCACGATTTTGCAATGTGTCCGTTTATTATGATAATTATGCGACGACAAAATCGAATTATTTCGATTTTGTCGTCGCATAATAATAATATTTGTCTTATTATTTGTTAGTGTTGACTTAATATGACACGTGTTTACATAAAAGTTGGAAATTAATTCATTACCTACCTTCTTTTTATCTGTAATGGCGTAGATAAAGCCAATTAATGTAGGTTTATGTGTCGGTTCTTATTTATAGACGGCATTTGCATTTTTATTGGCCGTTACATAAAAATCGGCATTCGTATAATGTCATAATGTGACACAAAACCTGTTAAAATTGCAAGTGATTTAGTTTATGCAAGTGAACGTAATTTTTGACTGAGGACCGTATTAATAAACAACTCTTATTTGAGAGAGAGAAATTCAATTTTAAATGTTGAAAGGCAGGCGCCGTTTCCTTCCGGCAATAGAAGTTATCCAGTCCACCTAACACCCCTTCCCATAGACCAGATATTTTTCACCATATTTTGCAATAGTCTTGCATCCACCTGGGACGGTCCATGACTGTATTCCAATAGTGCAGCCGTGGATAGTCCTCGGTTGGTGCCCCACCCCATTTTACATTAAAGTTCTCAAAGGGGCCTCTGCGCGTTGGACCTATGTCCCCCGTATGCGTTCCAAAGGACCGGACATCTTCCGCACGGAAGACGAGCCGTGATTCCAAAGAGATACGTAATCAAATAAGTAAACTAGTAACGACTAATACTGCTCACTAGGACGTACTGTAGTTACTCAGTTAACTCATTCTGGCGGCAACTAAGCCAAAAATTATGCTAGGATTCCTAACATTTTTTATTATTTAAACTTTTAACCAGCTCAATCGCCATCTTAGTCATCGGTCAACCAAACTATTATCACATCACTTTAAAAATAGTTATTCTCATTCTGTCAACAGTCTTACAAGTTTGTTAAACATTAGGTACCTACTACAGCTAATTTTAAACAAACAAGCCATTCAATTCTAATTTAACAGCCGCATCGAACCTTAAACATTTACAGAAATCCAGAAAAACGTATAAAAACATATAAAAATACTATATTATTACCATTTCAGATCAAATTAGAAGTGATCGATAAATAAATTGCCTATTTGCAACCATAAGCGGTTAATATAGCCCTTAAATGGTTGTTAGTTGACGTGACAGACAGACAAACAGTCAGTAAACAGCTTAAGGACAGAAAACTGAAGTACTTTAGTTGTAAATGGCCGCCATAGTGTAGTTTTCTCGATAGGAAATAGATCGTTATATTATTTTTGTTTATCGATAAAAACATCGATAATTGCTACAAAACGCGGGTTCTAATTAGTGATGCTTGGAAAACTATGTCGCTATAGAGTCATTAATATAGAACTTTTGAAATAATCTTATTCTTAAACGTTCTTATTACAAAAAACTTTGATCATACGGGACTTCCTATTGTGTAGTAATTATATAATAACTACTTTGTCTAATTGCTTACATAAAGTCGAACTTTTAAAAGATGTTTTTTTTTTGTAAAGAATCTTGTTAGAAAAAACTTTGAGCATACGAGACTTCCTATTATTTAATAATTATTTCGTCTATTTGTTTACATAAAGTTTCAGTTTATTTTCTTCGTTTTCCGGCCGCTTTAGTAACGGAACAGTTACAGTTCCAAAAAAAATTCCAATTAGGAAGAAAAAGTTCTTACTTGAAGGAGTAACTCTATTTCCACGACACGTTTATTTATGTCTTATTATCCCAAAGAGCATCCACAAGTTATAACTTAAGTACGTCCGGCGCACCCTGGGCAGTCAGCCCCGCTACCATCCTTGCTGACTGGCAAATCTTTTCACCACGGCATGATCTATTCCCGAATACTAACACGAGAGAAGAAGAAGAACATGTTGGCTCTTATTTCTCTTTTTCATGTTCATGTATTAGCTAAAGACTAACGCATAAGGTATTTGCTACAAAAGTTAAGATACTTTTTAAAACCGTGTCTAATGTCATTTTATAAACATTCAAGATGTGTTTAAGCCCTGTTTAGTTTTATACAACTGTTAAACACGATTTTGTGGTAATACTAAGCTTTTAAGATTAAGGATTTCCGTAATCTAATCTTACAACCATTTAATTGAAAAGCTTAAGTCTTTTGTCAGTTTTCTAATTCCTTTACTAAAGAGTTAGTATAATAAACATATTGATTAATCATCTAATGCCATCACCAACATTATTAGTTCTCTGGTTCATCATTATCATCTCACTGCCCTGTACAGTCACAGCAGCCATCACTGTCCATGGTTCATTTAACAAACACCTCTTTGTCATTGGAGTTACAGACAGCCCACTGTGCAGAGCATGCATGGAGGAGGACGGAGGGCAGTCCACGTGCTACTAAACTGCCCTGAGGTCGCCACATACAGGGCCAAGTACTTCGGAAACCCAGGTACTCTCCGAGAGATCACCAGCAACATCAAGTTTGTGCTGGTCTTTTTCGTGTCTTCCTCTTCTATTCTCCTCTATCAGCCTTGACCTCAGTACTCACTCCTTTCTTACCCGTATCATCCTTCAGACAATCCATCCATCTGTTAAACAACCGTTTATCGAAAATTATTGTATTTATTTCAAGTCAACAGTTGTTTAACTATACTTGGGAGCAAAGAAATCGAGCCACTACTTTTTTCACGTGTCCTGGTTACTAGTTTTGGTTTCATGAATTATCTACTTCAAAATACATAAAACTACCCTCATTGTAAAGGCTATCAAATAACCTTTTAGGCGATATATGTTTAGAATTGATCTGTTCCATAATACCAAAAATAATAACAATTATACCTACGTGAAAAATAGAAGTGGGCCGATTTATTTGCTCCCAAATATAGATAGTTAATGGCAATGAACACCAGTTTCAAAATCTCAGCGTATCCCTTTTGATAGGTGAAGTCGGCTCCCAGTCAACTTCAAAACTCATATCGACAGTGAAGTTTCTAACAGTGCGTAAGTCATTTTGTGACAAAAACAGACAACACTGGGAAAGCCACAATTTTACTTGAAATGAAAAAGATTATTAGGAATTTCAGAGGTTTAAATCATCAAAGAGTTCGTTTGTAATGATAATTGAAAACAATATTGCGTTCAGCGTGGTTACGCTCGTTTTAAATAGTTTTTCACTCTCTTGTAAAGAAGTCATTTTTGACTTCCGCACTATTAGAACTTCACTGACGATATATCAAAATAGACTAGAATGACTTAGTTCTTTTTGAAAGTCAATATTACAAAAGAAATCTTCCAAAAATGCCCGCCCTTCATCGTTTCCTAGTTTTATGGTGGGAAGAAGAAACGGCGCAACTAACCAGTCTTACTAAACGCGTTTGAATATCCAGTATTACACGGAGCGACTTCTATCTGACTTCTGCAACCCTATTACTGGCAATACAGTTACCCTAATACCGGTAGCAGTATCTTACAGGCTCTGAGTTCCTATCTCTACTGTCGTGACAGCTGGTGCCGATGTTTGGCGTTACAATACTTATATAAAATATAAAATTAATATGATATGTAAACGCACTATTACCACGTGTTCAAATAGTCAATATTGATCATTTCGCTGCTTGGCGCTTTTCCTAATGACTTTGTGGTTTATTAGAACTTATTAGACTATTATAAGATACTTGCAACTGTAAAAATAACTTTTATAGGTACTGATCTGCAGTCTATTCGGCGCTAATTTAAAAAAAAACAGCTTTAGACTTAGGAATGTCTATAAAAAAAACTTTTTCTTTATGAATGAAGCTTTGAATTCCGAACGCGTCGGAACAAAACGCTAATTTAAAAATCTCGCCCCAATCACTCACAAAACAATCGCATATTTCAAAATTCGCATTCCAATTTCGAATGGGCGCGTCGGGAACTTTTTGAAAATCGAAAATTGTTTTATCGATATCGTTTAAGCGTTCGATATTTGAATGAATCACGTGACGTGAGTCAGGTCCATTGTTCCTATACAATACTTACGTCCACTCCGAGTAAATTAGGAAATGTGTTTTTTATTGGAAAGCCACTCAGAATTACAATGGGGGGTAATATATGACACACGTACATGTTTCCAGTAAGCGGCGTGATACTATTTGAACATTATCGGTGTACGCTGTCTTTATGGCGGCTCATATGAAGTTTTGAACAAACTTTAAGAGTGTTGCCTACTAAAATGTTAATTAATTAACTTTTTCTTCGGGTGTAGCATACCTAATCAATTTTCAGTCGTACAGCTGAAATTCAAAGCACAATTTTAGATGTTAAATTGTTTATTGTCTTAAATTAACACAATTATAACTTCCTCTTACATTTACAAATTGTTTATTTAACGTAAACTCAAACATTTCCCGTTTCGCATTGTTTTACTCAGAAGTTGAAGAAAAAAATATCTTTTATTTATATAACAATCACGTTCGGCTCACATTGATTGTGCTCGAGGCTCGTGACGTCACCTCCGCTGCCTGATAAGGGCCACTTCCGGTCGAAATCCTGACCGATGGGTGAATGAATGACTGACCGAATGAACGGAACGAACGACCTTATTTGACGTTTTGAGGACGAATTTTTCTCATAGCATATTTTAGGAGGCTGGTTTCATTTGCAATGTATGACGTTTTGGCGATGTGTTGCATAAAATAATAATTAAATTCATAATTTATGATTTGTCAACCATATATCACGCGGGCAGCGGTTAATAAATTCATATAGACATATAGGGTTGAAATAATTATGACTAATACAAGTAAGTTGACGTATTTCGTCAATACACTCTGTTTGTACATTTAATTGCTGACAAAACGGAATAATTATGGTTACAGTTTCTGTATGAACGGGTAATAAAGTTAATACAACGTTTATTATTACATGTTTAGACAATATGGATATAGAAAAGATTAATAATAAACTGCAGTGGTTTTGTTTTGTACCCACGGATGCCTCTCAAGTTAAAGGGAAAAATCTACAAGTCCGTGATAAGACCTGTCGTACTGTATGGATCGGAATGTTGGGCCGTGAAGAAGACGGACGAAAAAAGATTGCATGTAGCGGAGATGAGAATGTTGAGATGGATGTGTGGAGTGACCAGAATGGATAAGGTCAGGAATGAGTATATTAGAGGAAGTTTGAAAGTAGCGCCAGTGACAGAAAAGTTGAAAGGGAACCGTTTGTCTTGGTATGGGCATGTGAAGAGGAGGGATGAAACGCATGTGACCAAAAGAGTTATGAATATAAATGTGGATGGATGGAGAGGAAGAGGGAGGCCAAAGAAAAGATGGATGGATTGTGTGAAGAATGATATGAAAGAGACGGGAGTCAGTGATATCATGACGGTTGACAGGACGGAATGGAAGAAGAAAACGTGTTGCGCTGACCCCAAGTAACACGGGATAAGGGCAGGATGAAGAAGAATGGTTTTGTTTTGTTAATTTTATTTTAGATTGTTTCAACCCTACGGAATGATAACTACCTAGGTGTTTTCATAGAGAATCCATGAAGCAAAGTTTAAGAACTGAAAAATGTAGAGCTGCGTTCTAATTACGCAACACATTCGTCATCGCTATGGCTTTGATTTTGACAATAAAACAATATTAATTGCGTGGTACATAACTGTAAATAAGTCGGTTTTTTAATACATACGTTGCTATGGAAATTGTTGACCTGTCAAAATCAAAGCCATACCGATTACGAGTGTGTTGCACAATTATAATGCTGGAAAGATAACGTGACCATACGTCCCGATTTAAGCGGGACAGTCCCGCTTTTGACCTATGTGTGCCGTTGTACCCAAAAACACGTAAATGTGTCGCTTTGAAAAAAGGCAATCCGTGGAAATGAATTCAATATAAGGAGGCAGTACTTTCCTGGACGTATTCTACTATTCAAACTTTAACACGTTCAGTGCCGGGAGCTTTCCAGGAGGGCACCCTGTAGTCGCATTCACCATGCCGGGTGCCCTCGTGGAAGGCTCAATTTAAATGTAGGTTTTTCTTGGAAAATTCACCGTCATGAAACAAGCAAACACCTGTTTTATGACGTAGTAGTGTATTTTTTGCGGTTTTTTAACCTAATGCCAGGAACCCTCCTCGACGGTTCACTCTTAGCGCAAACGTAATGCCGAGGACCCTCCTGGAAGGTCCACTAGCAATATGCATGGCGGCATGGCGTATGAACTCTATGAAAAGTGTGGTGGACTCGAATATGTTAAGTATAAAATAAACATTTTATACCACCAATTAATATCTATTATTTACGTATAAGAAACTAGTTATAGTCATTTTATACAATACACATCCAATTTACACTTTTTCAATAAGTACTAGGAACACATGAACGCGAGAATATTATAAAAACAAACAGAACGAATACATTTTTGGATTTTCCTCAATCTTAAATTGCGTATTTCCTAGAATTGTCGCAAAAACAGTGGAATTTTAATAAAAAACTAATAAGGTGTTACTTCGATTTGGTAAAAGGTTCCGTACACGAATTCTTATTTGATTCTTTTTGGTGTTACAACCTATTTTCCCGTTACAGTTTAAAGATAAACAAAAATAGATTTATTATTGTTACTAGTTTTATTTTTAACTAGATTTAGCCCGCAGCTTCGCTCGTGTTAAAAACCTCCCAACACACTACTACAGTTTCTATAATAATATAATTCAATCATGATTCGATAGACTCGTGGCGCCATCTATTATCGTTTCCTAGGGAACAGTACTTTTTTTCGGGATGATTGGTACCCAATGTCCGTCTCTGTACACCTGACAACGTATATGCAAAATTTGAGGATGATCGGTTCAGTGGTTTAGGCGTGAAAAGGTAACAAACAAACAAATATACTTTCGCATTTATAATGGTTAGTTAGGAAATAAGGAATGAGTATGTCAGAAGAAGTTTGAAAGTAGTGCCAGTGAATGAAAAGTTGAGGAGTAATAGGTAAGCGTGGTATGGACATGTTATGCGGAGGGAAGAAAGTCATGTTACCAGAAGAGTATTAAATATGAACGTGGATGGATATACAAGTAAAGGTAGGCCAAAGAAAAGATGGATGGATTGTGTAAAAGATATGGGTAAGAAAGAAGTGAGTATTGAGATGACGGCTGATACAGGAGAATGGAAGAGGAATACATGTTGTGCCGATCACACCTAGAGTGGGATAAGGGCAAGAAGATGATGATTATCACCAAGACCCACTTGCCCAATGTGGTGCACAGTGCCGCCCCGAGGCAAGTTTTAGGATGGAGCGAGATCCAATTATGGCGCCCCCTTTGCTTGCCCCTAATATATACCAGTTGACTGAGGCGCCTCCCTTGTTTGCCCCTAATATACATATACCAGTTGTCGGAGGCACCTTCCTTGCTTGCCCCTAATATATACCAGTTGACTGAGGCGCCTCCTGCGACTTGACGCCTGGAGCGGCTGCTCCGTTCGCCCTATGGTAGGGCCGGCCCTGGTGGTGCATAAATCCAGCCCATTATTGTCCCACTGTTGGACACAGGCCTATTGGAAATGACAAGGGTATAGGCCTTAGCTCACCACGCTGGCCTGGTGCGGTTTGGCGGACCACACACCATCGAGAACTGGTTTTTTTTAGTCCTCAGTTGTGCAGATTTCCTCACGATGTTTTCCTTCACCGTTAACGCAAGTGATTTAAATCAAATTCGACAATGTGGTGACTACAGACAAAGACTGTATTTATTACTTCTTTTTTAGGGTTCCGTACCCAAAGGGTAAAACGGGACCCTATTACTAAGACTCCGCTATCCGTCCGTCCGTCTGTCACCAGGCTGTATCTCATGAACCGTGATAGTTAGACAGTTGAAATTTTCACAGATGATGTATTTCTATTGCTGCTATAACAAAAAATACTAAAAACAGACTAAAATAAATATTTAAGGGGGCTCCCATACAAAAAACGTGATTTTTTTGCCGTTTTTATAGATAATGTTACGGAACCCTTCGTGCGCGAGTCCGACTCGCGCTTGGCCGGTTTTTGATTTATTTTGGAATGTGTTTCACCAGTAGTGAACGGAGAATAGGCTGTTGTTGATAAAAATAAATACTCATGTATTTTATGAGTTATTGTTTTGTTACTATGCTCAATGAAGTTGTCAAACTAATTTTAATAATAACAAATTAATCTCGGTGCTAATTCCAAATTTCTTATATAATAGTAACGTGAAAAAGAAAATCTGATTTAGATATTTTTCATCACATAATGTCTAATACTGTTGCGAACTGCAATGTATCTTTCAACAAATTAAGTGCTTGCCAAATAGAATCATTGTCTTGCCAAAATAATCTTTAAAGTTTTCGATACAGGCTATTGTGTTTAACTGCTATTGTATTTAGATATTTAGTACCCAATTGTCTTATTGGAATAGACGGAGATGGAGATAATGAATGAAAGAGAAAAGATGTTGACGTAAAAATTCATCATAACTTTAGATTTTTATCAACTATACAAGGTTAGTCAGAAAGGGGGTACTAATCCAAAAGGGTGTTAAAGTACCCATAATAATGAATGAATCAGGAGGCCTACTCCCTAAGTCCGTCAACGAAGTTAGTCGCCCGTCCGAAAGTAGCCCGAAACGTAGGAGTGAACAAAACAAGTGTCAAGTTCAACTTTTCGGACGGGCAAAAATACATCGGTAGTAGGGACAACTGTCAAATAGTGTTGTCATTCATTCTTAGTTCGGGCCCCGAAATAATCATATGTGATAGGGAGTAGGAAACGCTCGTAACTAAGGCCGAAACCACGGACTTCGTGCTTAGGGAGTAGACCCCCAGATACGTATAGATACCAGAATTTTACACGGAGCGACTGCCATGAGACCTTCGCAACCCAGTTACTGGGCAATGCCGATATCCTAAGGTTAGACCAGTTGTCAGACTTTCAGGCTTCTGACTATGTAACGACTGTCATAGGTATTCGTGTGACACCAGTGACCGAAAGTTTAACGTACTTTCCGAGACACTAATGACTAAATTAAGTAATGTTCCATTGATTTTCGGTACGTCATACGGATCCCTGTAAAACCGACATTACTTGTTTTTTAGGAGTTATGTAATTGTAATATCTTTTAACGTGTTAATATTGGACGGTTAGCAAATTTAACGTATTGAGCGAGTTTGTTTATTTGCGGTAAAATTGTTTTGGATTAGAACTTAGAACTTGAGTACCGCAACGAGGGTTTTTTTTAAGTAGAAGAATTGCGATGAGTTAGTAAAATTAAATTAATGATACAACAATTAATGACAATTGTAAACTGAATCGTTTTACTTGGTTACAAGGTATTTATGTTATTGTCTGCCCGACGCTACTGAGATAACTTTTTAATAATGTTTCAAGTTGATGAGTTATGATTACTTATGATATTCAGAGAGTATTTTACTTCTTATTATTATTATTTTACAATATAAATCCCTGTTGAAAACTTACTTTTGTATAGTAGTAGTATAGTAAGTATGAAAAGTGTGGAGAAACGGTCACAATTATACCTGTAAGGTGAGTCCTGAGGTTTCTCTACAAAACTTTACCATACAAAGAATATCAAATATTTTTAAAAAACAAATATTGAATAATATAGCTATTTTACGGTTTTTATTGTGTCATTTACGTTTTTTCGGTAGCAATCTCCTTACAGCTACAATTTAGAAATTGACTGAGCTATCAGGGGCCTAATTCTCCTAAAATAAATCTTGATAAATCACAACCGAACCAAGGCCGAACCGTTCATTCAGACAGTTCTCAATTTCAAAAGCTATCAAATTGTTTGACACAAAAAACAAAATCAATCATTTTGAAAGTTTTCGAAAACAAACACTGACTGACGGTTGTGGTTCGATTGCGTTTGGCAACAATTTATTTTAGGAGAATTGGGCCCCAGGAGTATTTACAGAAATCATGATAATAATTACATCGTACTTTCAAATTACTTTTGATTAATGCAATTAACTGTCTAATTTTCATCACAAATTAACGTTAGATATTATAAAGTCGTTTTTCAAGAAAAAAGGTAGTAAAGATGAAACTTTTCATTAAGGTTTCGGTAAAATGTAGAGTCAAAAGCTCAACCATATCTTATTCATAACGAATTAGTTTCTATCTGTTATGATTTATATGTTTTTAGACAATCAATTATCAGAAATAATTAATTTGATAAACGACTATAAACATCATTATTTTGATTTGTTGTACACTTAAGTTACGTACGTGAAATTTTTTGATTGACTTTTTGTTTTCAGGTATTTAATGGCGCAATTACATTTACAGAAAATTGTTAATGGCGCAATTAGGTACACTACTACAGGTCCTACGTATACTAGTGCAAGTGCAAAAAGACAACTTAACAGGAACTTTAAAGGTTCTAAAGCTTTTTACCTTTGTCATGTCATAACTCAATAGAAATATTTGAAATGGTATGGTATGGTCTATTTCAAAATCTCTCCCGCTAAATGCTCTCCTGTAAACTTCTGATTTACACTTGCAGTACTATACGTAGGACCTGTCGACTTGGCCGATTGCCCCAATTTGGGCATGTAAAATTACATTGACTTTACCCGAATTCGGGCAATACCATGTGCATTTGAATTCGGGTAAGCGACCAGAACCAGACGAACCGAATTGCGCCATTAATTATTTCTGTCTCAATAAATTTTATTTAAATAACTATTCTAATCTTATATATTTATCATAGTTATTATTAGAACGTGAACGTCCACTGACAAATAACTCAATCTTTGATTGGTTTGATTTGTAAATTCGCGAATATTTTTCGGAGTAACAGCTAAATCATTACTACTATTTGATAATATGATAAGTAGTTTTTAGTATCCAATAGCCTGATAAAATGATATGCCAGTAACTTCTTATTAGCTTTTAATAAAAGTAAAATCAACGTTTTGAACGGCTACAAAATGACTACCGTTTTTCGTAGATTCGCACGGGTTAAACTAAATAAAATGTAACTTAATAATGTATTGTTAATTGTTTAAATAACGATTAATAAGACATAGTGTAATAATATATTTATTGTGCTATATCCACACTAATATTTATAAATTGCATTTGTCCACGTGTTCCAATATCTCGTATTTGTATGAAATTCGTATGGAAACATGAGTATTTATTGTTAGTTTTGTAATTGTAATTATATATTTAAGCTCTAAATTATAATTAGCATTTTGGTGTAAAAACTTTAAGAACACTATTAATTGAAACAAAATAAATAGATAAATAAAATGTTTTAGGAAATGTGTTATGTATGAATGCGAGAATAAGTTTAATTTTCTGTTTGTTACTGCTTCATGAATAAACCACTAAACTAATTTTGATAAAACTTGGGGCAGAGAAAAACCAGAGAAGAACATCGGGTACGTTTTAACTATGTACAACGCGAGCGAAGTAACAGGCGACAATAAGTTTCTTTATATAGTTGCTTGTTTTATTAATAAAGTTAAACTATCAAGATCAATATAAATTCCAAAATTATATAACAAACAAAACTTTTAGCAATGTCTAGGGCGGCCTTGCTGTTTCTTTTTTTCTACGTTTAGTTCGTGGTATTAACAATACTAACATAGATAGATAGATACATTACGTTCCGACCTTGTTGTATAATAAATAATTATATCTGTCGATATCTTGTGCTACTAATTAGAATCGACTATGGGTCGTATAAAATCAAAGGTGGGAATGTCACTTCCAGCAACATTTGGCAAAAGAAAAAAATAAAAATTAAGCAACTCAGCCCTAATGGAAGATTTGCGTTTTTGGAACTTAATCGAGATTTTGTGTTGATTTAGCAAAGAATGTGGTCATCTTTGGTTGTGATACATGTACCTATATCAAACAAGCAGCTTATAATGAATATTTTTGTATTTTCTGTATCGTTAACTCAAAAGTGCCAAAAACTGAGATTGCCACCTTTGATTCTATACGACTCATTTATCTTATTACTTTATCATAATATACTAGAAGCCGCCAGCGGTTTCCCCCGCCTGGATGATGTTTATCGTGTATTCCGTGTTTTTCTCTACTATAATATGCATGTATTATACATATAAACCTTCCTCTTGAATCACTCTATCTAGTAAAAAAAACCGCATCAAAATCCGTTGCGTAGTTTTAAAGATGTAAGCATACATAGGCACAGATAGACAGCGGGAAGCGACTTTGTTTTATACTATGCAGTGAAGTTGCAAACAATTTAAAGTAGTTGATACTTTGATTGTATTTTAAGTTGTAATGTAACTAGTTTATTAACTTCAATACTCATCATCATCTGCCTAGCCTTTTCCCAACTATGTTGGGGTCGGCTTCCAGTCGAACCGGATGCAGTTGAATATCAGTATTTTACATGGAGCGACTGCCTATCAGACCTCCACAACCCAGTAACTGGGTAATACGATACTCTTGGTTCTTACCAAGAGTATCGTATTACTGGTTACTGGTTGTCTGACTTTCTGGCTTCTGACCAACAGTAACGACTGTCAAAGATCTACAAATGACAGCCGGGACCAACGGCTTTACGTGCTTTCCGAGGCACGGAGGAAACTCGCTATAGTAAATGGTCACCCATCCACAGACCAACCTCGGCAAGCGTGGCTTAACCCGGAAGATCGGTCTATGCGGCTGTAATTATTTAGCCACGAGCTCCTCAATTATTATCTTATTATCTTATTAACTTCAATACTCATTTATTCAAAATAGACTACAATTAATTTCTTTTTGAACGTCAATCACAACATAGTATAAAACGAAGTCGCTTCCCACTGTCTGTCTCTATGTATATGCTTAAATCTTTAAAACTACGCAACGGATTTTGATGCGGTTTTTTTAATAGATAGAGTGATTCAAGAGGAAGGTTTTAAGCTATAAAACGTACACGTGTGAAGCCGGGGTGGGTCGCTAGTGTTACATATAAGACAGCCCACAAAACCACCCACCCTTCACCTCTTCCTAGTGTTTATGCTGTGAAGAAGAAACGGCGCAACTAACTCCAAAAGAAACGAAATAAATGTTATTAATTACATATTCTATTTAAAATGAAAATGCTGTCATAATCATAATGTAATGTTAGTCATAATTTGATTATCACTTGCATTAACAGTGAAGGAAAACATCGTGAGGAAACCTGCACACCTGGGCGTCTACTCCCTAAACACGAAGTCCGTGGTTTCGGTCTTAGTTACGAGCGTTTCCTACTCCCTATCACCTACGGACATACGATTATTTCGGGGCCCGAACTAAGAATGAATGACAACACGATCTGACAGTTGTCCTACTACCGATATATTTTTGCCCGTCCGAAAAGTTGAGCTTGACACTTGTTTTGTTCACTCCTACGTTTCGGGCTACTTTCGGACGGGCGACTAACTTCGTTGACGGACTTAGGGAGTAGGCCCCCTGAGACGGCTCCAAACAGTTCTCAATGGTGTGTGTCAGTGGCGAAGGCTTCATACAACTCGATTCCTATCGGCTTCCCTTTCGAAACGAGTAGTTATTGGAATTCACGCATCACACTTGAGCAAGGTAAGCATTTTTTGGTCCGGCTTCCCTTTTAAGAAACTTCACCCTACGCCACTGGCGTGTGTAGTCCGCCAAGCCGCACCAGGCCAGCGTGATGGACTAAGGCCTAACACCTTCTCAATCTGAGAAGAGGCCCACGCCCAACAGTGGGACTGTAATGGGCTGAATATGTTTATGCTAATCATAATGTCGTATAGAAGAAAATATAATGAAAAGTTGGAATCGTCGGAGAGCTATGTATGTTTAACGTAATTAAAATCATACTAATTTCATTTCTATGCTTTAGATCTATAACTTAAAGCGCACTTTACTTTATTATAAATAGTTAATTGTCTAATTTAGTTGTTATAATTGTAATCACTACATAGTATTGATACAAAGTCGCTTCCCGCTGTCCCTATGTATGCTTAGATCTTTAAAACTACGCAACGGATTTTGATGCGGTTTTTTTAATAGATAGAGTGATTCAAGAGGAAGGTTTTAAGCTATAAAACGTACACGTGTGAAGCTGGGGCGGGTCGCTAGTTTTTAATAAAACTAAAAGTTCAACTAAACTTTGTCTATAGTTTGCAATTTAAAAAACACTACAGTATTATGCATAGTTAATTTTCTTAAGTAGTTGTAATTGTAATTTATGTCAATTAATCAACAACTTTTAAATAAAACTAACAAAGTTTTAAACTCAATTCGTGTAGACTCCGTGTCTCAAAAAAGTTTAAAAATCTTTGTAAACTTCGTAGCTGCTAGCTTTCAGGCGTCTCTGCCTATTTTCCAATGAATGAAGCATAAAGATGCATTATAATCTACTTTATTATTAGATTATAAAATCAAGACTTTTTATAAAGAACCTATTTAGTGTGTCTAAACTTCTAATTTGATAAAAGTTTGAATTAAGAAGCTTTTTAACGCGGTTCGCACAACAACTCGCTAAATACATTTAGTGCTGAACATATTTAAAATGTCATTCTATTTCAGTTAATTGTTTGAAGTTGATTGAGGCAGACTGATGTTTTAATTATGTTTAGCTTTATATTTAGTGTCGTGCAAGTGAGCCTAAAACTTTTAGCCGACGTTTTTTTGCCAGCGATTTAATTACATAATACTAAATTAGAAATTGAATTACTCTTAATTACAATTACATAATCACAAAGCATTCATACAACCGTTTCATTACTTTAAAACTAATATAACATACAAAATTCAATTGTCAGATCAAATACAACTAAAACAAGTATATCTATAACTTCAAACGGGAATCGTACTCGGTACAGCGTCGGTTCGAGCTTGATCTCCTAACCACGCGACCTATGACCTCAGTACTAGATGTTCTTAGTATCTGATCTCGATTGGGGAGATAAGGTAAAAAATGCACGTTCCAGCATCTTGAGATAAATATCTTATATGTTCATGCTGAGAGAGGTAAGGTTAAGCAGAGAGTTAAGTTGATATGTGAACTTTAAGTTAAGTTAGAACTGTATAAGCAACATACACATTTCTTGATAGCAAAAATATTAGAAGAATAGGCGTAAAAGGTTTTCGAAAAATATGTTATGTTTAATTAATTTTTAAAGCAAAAGTTTGTTTACATTTTAAACAAAATTTAAATGGCTGGCTTATAGTTAGATTGCTTTATACCTAACAAGTAATCAATGAGACAATTATTTTATTGAAGTTGCTACTTTAAAAATAAACAAATGTTTGTTTAAAATATTAGATTGAAATTTTAATTAAAATAACAATAGTATTTAAAATAGCTACTAGCTATAAGAAATAATTGTCAATTCAATCTAGAATTTTAGAATGTTAATAATCATTATGTCATGAAATCATTATAATAGTAAGTTAGTATCTATAACTGAGTGCAAAGTTATTGACCAAATATTTTTGTTAAGGATTGATTACATACTTATGTTGCTGTTAATTAATCAAAGGTACGTTATTGTTAATAATATGCGCTAAATATAATGCTACAAAATAATTAAGAAAACTAAAACAAAAGTGCAAAAGTTTTGACAACACGCGGTTTTCTATTCAACTTTGAAAATTTATTTTTGTTTACGTTAAGATTAAGTTAACCCTTGAATGAAGATGTTGTACAATTGTTATATTTTGTAGCACATTTTAATAAACAATCTTGTTATTATTTTTTGTTAAATAAAAAATAAAATCTTACCTTATTCTAAGACATCCAAACTTGATATTAACTTGATGAAACAATGCGGTGGTCATGCACAATGTCACTAGTGTTTATCACCATAAATCCATAGTGTCACACACACACTGACCAC
The DNA here is from genome assembly GCA_905220435.1 of Amphipyra tragopoginis. Taxonomy (NCBI): domain Eukaryota; kingdom Metazoa; phylum Arthropoda; class Insecta; order Lepidoptera; family Noctuidae; genus Amphipyra; species Amphipyra tragopoginis. The sequence continues at coordinate 7,660,187 of HG992017.1, forward strand.
ACAGTTTGACAACACAGTTTATATAACAAATCTATGTCTTTTGTACTAAGTTTTATTTACACCTGAAATAAAAAAGTTTCAATTCCAACTCCGCGAGAAGTCGAAACTAAAAAAAATCGTCCGAAACACGGAAAATGTAACAGCCGCGCGCGAATTACTCACGCGACTGAAAAAATTGCCACATCTGCGTAAGACTCGGAAACTAAATCAAAATACTGGCTAGGAGAGGGACGAGTCAACTCAGGCCCCACCCTTCCCCCACCATCGACCGATACGCAAAAACATTCATAAAAACCACGCTCGACTCCTCCGCGAAATTATCAATTGTTTATATCACGACAAAAATGTAAACCCAAACGGATTCATCTCGACAAAGCCCTAGATTAAGCAAAACATTAAACAATTAAGAGTCACACAATAGAATTCCGACAATGTCGAAATATTTAAAACAATACACGGTTTAATTTGTACGAATCATAATAATAAACACGGCCGCGTTACTGTGTGTTATCGAAAATAATCGATTCTTCGAATGCGTTTCGGTGTATTATTTTTAAAGATGGAAACCTTAGTGCGGGTTGTTGGCGCGAGTTTTCCCGCGCTCCTGGAAACGTCAGTTACGTGCTAGAGGTGCGACCGTGCGCTGCAGCCGCCCGGCCACGAATAAGTCGCGGCGCGCCCGCCGTCTCCACTCGGCGTTTTTTTCTGCCAAAAAACTAAGAAAGGGTCTTTAGTTTAGGGTTAACTGTAAGCTCGACAATGCGGATGATTTTTTGTAAAGTCTTTTAGAAACTGGAGCGTGTTTGAAATACGCGCGCTGACCTTCGACATATCGCAGTCGTTCAGCGCAAGACGTTGAACCATTGTTTTACATTGCGTTTTTTGTTTTTGCTGCGATAACATCTGTTCTGTAAGTTGGCAACGCAATGGATACTATAAAGCTCTAAGTTTCGTCATTGTAGACCTTTAACATCTAACTTGGTAGCGCTAAGTTGCTAACCAAAACTTTTTGTTAAGTAAATTTTTTGTCGACCTTTATATGAGGATGTATTTAAGTTCTGTAATGATATTATAATAGCGTACAAAGTTACAACTGGCCACTGGTTTACTTAACGATTAATTGTAGAGTTAATTTTATTTATAATCTTTATACCAGAATTTCCGAAGAGGGTACAACTCTAGTTTAAATCATACAGAAGCTCTACACGCTAACTGCAGTCATACGTACAAAGTGAACCCAAACTGTTTTGAATAAAGACAAATTAAACACTAACTGTTGGTGTGGTTTCTGAATGACTGATTAACCTAAAAGTAATCAGCTGTCAAATTTCATGTAAAGTGATGTTTTTTTTGTTTTTTTTTGTTTTGCTTGATCGCATTTGACCCTCGTCGCAGCTGATGGTGAACGCAGACAGGGTCTAATATGAAGCACACGAATCCAAGTAACAGAGACATAGAGAGATTCCCCTATACCCCTCTGGCTCTCACATACACACGACGGAACATAGTAAACTGCTTGGCGCCGGACTTTAATGTGAGGGTGGTAGCTAGCCAGACGGACCGTAAAGATCCTACCACCAAGCGAAAGGTTGTCACCTGATTGGCACCACCCGGGGACTACGTATGGTGTTTCGAACTAAGGGTGCCTTCCCACGGACGAGGGTGACTCAGCCCCCAAAAATGATTGTTACCAATCACAGCAAATGAGATTTGAGAATTGGCCAAAATAAGCCTTTCAGCGTAGCAGTGCTCCATCTGATTGACGAGCTACTGAGTCACCGCACTGCTAACCTTCCAGCCTTCACCTCACTTCGTGCTCGCATTACCGAGTTTACGGGAGTTGTGTGTTCCATCAGTTATCATTTCATCTACGTGTGCCCTTCATCCAATTACTGTTTTACGTGTGACTTTCGGATTTATTGGCTTAGTGATTTTTTTATTATCATATTATTAAGTTGTCGTGTTTTAAGTGTTTTCCTTGTTTGTCCGACTAGGGATAGATAGGTAGGATTCACTAATAACCTCACATTCTCTACAACTGGTGTAGCAGACGCTCTCAGGAGACCCTGGGGCCGTCTGTTACATTAGGTCATCATAATCAGTCCATTACTGTCCCACTGCTGGGCCCTAGCCTCTTCGGATGAAGGCCACGTCTACCACGCTGGCCTGGTGCATGTTGGCGAACTACACACACCATCGAGAACTTTATGGAGCCCTCTCAGGTGTGCAGGTTTCCTCACGATGATTTTCCTTCACCGATAACGCAAGTGATAATCAAATTATGATTCGCACATGAATTGGAAGTCAGAAGTGCGGGCCACATGGTCTACTCCTTAAGCACGAAGTCCGTGGTTTCGGCCGTAGTTACGAGCGTTTCCTATTCCCTATCACCTATGGACAGACGATTATTTCGGGGCCCGAGCTAAGAATGAATGACAACACGATTTGACAGTTGTCTCATACTACCGATGTGTTTTTGCCCGTCCGAAAAGTTGAACTTGACACTTGTTTTGTTCACTCCTACGTTTCGGGCTACTAACTTCGTTGACGGACTTAGGGAGTAGGACTCCAGGTTTGAACTTGGACCCTCGTGCATGGAAGGTAAGCGTTCAACCGTTAGGCTATCACTGCTTGAAAGCCTTTTAGGTACCGGGGTTTAATGTATTGAATATTATCTCTTTATTAAAGTTTTCTATGATAATGAAAATTTTTGAACGTTACCTATACTTACAACGTTATTTTTAGTATATACAAAAACCGAAACACCCCAACAAGATTTTCATCAGAACTGCCTGAATAAGTATGTGTTTTTTTTTTAATGAATCTCCAAGTTACACCGTAGTTTATGTCGCGTTAAGTTCCCTAGTAAAGTGTGAAATGCTTGAGATGTGCTATGCAGGGGTTGTCTAATACAACGAAACTGACCGAGCGGACCATCTCAAGCCTCAAGGTATATTCCCGTCAACTGTTATGGGTAGAAACCTACTGAAAGAAAACTGAAACATAAGAAAAAAAAATGTGGTGTTAAAATATGTCAATCGATTCTCCTAGTGATTCTGAACAAACTAGTTTCAGGTTTAGTATATACTAAAACTAAGCTTGTATATGTTCTTTTTTTTTTTTTCGCTTGTTTAGATTATCAAAAGCTAAAGCGAACTTTGGATACATTACTGCTAAATTCAGTACTCTAATTAAGAATAGGGGTGTGGGTAACAGCTTTACACTACAGAATTTAGAGTATTTATTCGCTAAGTTCAAATCAAATCAATGTATTTGCGTCATACAGGGGGCTTACCATGACCTCTTATGAAAACGTTCAAATGCCAGCCAGTCAACTTCCGTCCAAAAGCAGGCCTGCTTCTGAATCGCTAAAAATCGTACCATGTCAGTACTAAAGGTGAACGACTATTGAACCAAGTTGAACGGTAATGCTTGTTCATGGTACGAAAAGTCTATACAAAAAAAAAAGGTGAACGGATTTCGTAAACGTCAACGTAGCAGGCCTGCTCTAACGATGTCATAGTACAAAAAAAGCAGGGCAGTTCAACTTCCAGGCAACTTCTGTCCTGCTTTAAGAGGTCATAGTAAGCCGTCAGGTCACATGCAGTTGTTACAATAAATATTTGATTCTCTGTAGACTATGTGGTACCATTTCTGGTGTGCAAATTCCTAGCACTACTAAAAATTTAGAGGCTACCTCAGATAGTGCTCTGAATTCAGCAACCTGTATGTCTGTCTAACCTGCTTAAATTTTCACAAGTCGTAGTCCAAATAGTGCTGCCTACCCTTTTCCCATTTATGTTGGGGTCAGCTTCCAGTCTAACCAAATACGACTGAATACCAGTATTATACACGGAGCGACTGCCATCAGACCTCCACAACCCAGTTACTGGGCAATGCCGATATCCTGAGATTAGACCGGTTGTCAGACTTTTGGGCTTCTAACTAACCGTTTTTTTCATCTCTCATGTATCGTGAGTGCGTTTACACACACAAATCTCACATACAAACGCCCAGACCCGAAACAACTATCTGTAGGCCATACAATTTTTTGTTCCGTGTGGGAATTGAACCCACGACCCGTAGCGCAGAAGCCAATCGCCCAACCACTGCACCAAACGTGTCGTAATGACTGACTTGCACACCTGAGAGGGCTCCCAAAATTTCTCAATAGTGTGTGTAGACCGCCAACCCGCACTAAGCCAGTGTGATGGACTGAGGCCTCTTCTCATTCTGAGAAGAGGCCCGTGCCCAGCTGTGGGACAGTTATGGGCTAAGATTAGACCGGTTGTCAGACTTTCGGGCTTCTGACTACTCGTAACGACTGTCATAGGTATTCGAATGACACCCGGGATGGCTTAACGTGCTTTCCGAGCCACGGAGTATAGGCCAAATGAATGGACTAATGGAGAATTCAATGGAGGGATTACCGGCTATAAGTAAACAAACAGTGAAGTTCACAGCTGGGCAAAGCTTCTGCTACTTTTTATTCACCTGTATTAGAGCTTTTAGGAGGAGCTCGTGGCTAAATAATTACAGCCGCATAGACCGATCTGCCGGGTTAAGCCACGCTTGCCGAGGTTGGTCTGTGGATGGGTGACCATTTACCATAGCGAGTTTCCTCCGTGCCTCGGAAAGCACGTAAAGCCGTTGGTCCCGGCTGTCATTTGTAGATCTTTGACAGCCGTTACTGTTGGTCAGAAGCCAGAAAGTCTGACAACCAGTCTTACTAAGAGTATCGTATTACCCAGTTACTGGGTTGTGGAGGTCTGATAGGCAGTCGCTCCATGTAAAATACTGATATTCAGCTGCATCCGGTTCGACTGGAAGCCGACCCCAACATAGTTGGGAAAAAGGCTAGGCAGATGATTAGCGCTTTTACAACTATTTGCATTTCTGCTTATTACATAATTGCTGATAAGCAAAATATATGTCTGTAATAAACATAACATCACGCCTGTATTCCTCGAAGGGTTAGGCAGAGGTGTATAGTACACCATCACTTCGTCGTTAAGTTTAAGTCCCATGTAATAGGCGAGCGACCTAATGCCATCAACCGGGCACAAATCCAGACTCCGGGCTGTTACTGAAAAAATCCATTCCACGCGTCAACCCCAGGACCTTACGCTCAGCAGTTGCGCTTGCGACCACTAGACCAACGAGGCATTCAAGTCTATACACTGTGGGCCCGAGGTGTCTGAAAGATTTTAACCTTTCTGATGCTATTATGAGTCAAATGTTATATCAACGAAAGTCCAATTCAGTCAATTTTTTTTTGGTTTTTCTGTACTTTATAAATCAATTAACTTTAGTACTTCCTTATAAACAATACCTTAGGTTGAACTGGCAACATTTATAAATTATCGTGTGAGTGGATAAGAAACTTCTCACTTCACAACCCTCCCCGACAAATAAGACATACGGCGAGAGGGATATGTTATGACAAAAGTCGCAACGCCACGTTCATAGGACTTGTTACTACTAGAGATATTTTTCGATTTGTGAATTTCCGTAAATAGTGAATATCTCGAAAATTAAGCTTTATTAAACAAACTATATCCTAGCTTTCCTTCTCCAATTAGGATCGGAATCGAAGGTTAAAATCTTTCGGGTACCTCGGGCCCACGGTGTATAAACAATGTCATTAAATAAGGCAAAAAGTGCAACATTCACAAATTCTTTCATATGTTAATAACTTTAAACTTCGTAAGCATCTATTGTTGAACATAGACATCCCGACCAGTGATGGGTAACTCGTCTATTTTAAACGAGTACGAGGTATAGTACCTCACGAGGCATCCCTCATTCGAGAAGAGGAGAGGATAGGTGAGAGATAGTCTGGTCTTCTTCTTCTTCTCTCGTATCAGCACGAGCTATACAAAAATAGCTCATGCTGTGGTGAAAAGATAAGCCAGTCAGCAAGGTTAGTAGCGAGGCTGACTGCCCAGGGTGCGCCGGACGTACTTAAGTATCGTCACTCGTGGGGGCTCTTTTCATGCACCCAAGCATAGACTGGTGAGCGGCGGGTTCGCTAATGCACTACTAGAGAGAAAGGGCCCCGAGTGCGCGAACGAACGAACACTCCTCAACAAATATTTACATCCCTATCACTTCTTCCCTCATTCGCTCATCAGTCAGGTACACACTCGCGCTTATACAAATAATAAATTGAGGAATAAGATGCGGTGGTTCAAAGTATCAGTAACTCCCTTATTTTTCATTTTGAGGAACTCAAACCGAGGGATTAGTGATCTGTGGTAGGGTCTTTACGGTCTGCCTGGCTAGCTACAACCCGCAAATTAAAGTCACGCTTTCAGAACACACGAACAAAGTGTCTTCGCCTTAATAGAGACAATAAGAATGCTATTAAACACATGCTTAGTTAAAGACAATTTAAAGTTATAATTAAAGTACTTAGTCGGCCGTGGGCGAGGGCCCTTAAACTTTAAAAATTACTTCTCTTACAGAACTTAATATACTTAGTTTTACTCATCTTAAATCAATTTGCGCGTATTTTGACACGATTATCACTTGATAAAACACTAACTGACAAAACACTGGGAAAGATTAAAAATTTGTTCCATTTCATGACTTTATAGACAGACTGTACAAACTTAGTTGTACCACAGTCTACCTATATCTTACTCCTTACAGTCGGTCAACGTAGAACATTGTCGCAGAGCAATCGTGCGGGGGGTTGAGGGGTGAAGGAGCGGAGGTTATGTCCCGAGTAGTCATACTGCATACTTGGGACATAACCTCCGCCCCTACATAATTTTGACATTTCATAGGACCTGTCAAATGTATGGGCGTTGACCCACTGTATGTAGTAAGTAGGGTACACTGTGGTATTACCGTCTGTCTATAAAGTCATGAAAAATTGGGGGCACCACTAGTCATACATTACAAAATTTAAACTTTAAAAATTACTTCTCTTGCAGATCTTAACATAGTTTTACTCATGTTAAATCAATTTGCGCGTATTTAGACACGATTATCTATAAGTATAAATAAAAAGAAAAGTCCTGACTGACTGGCTGACTGATTGACTGACTCATCAACGCCCAGCCCAAACCCTTGGACCTAGAAACCTGACATTTTGCACAGAGGTTCCCTTTATAATTTAAACAAGGAATACTCGTAAGGAAGGATTTTTCGAAATTCAACCCATATCGGAGTTAAATAGGGGATGAAAGTTTGTACGGAAAATCGTTACTTAACGGGTTCAAAATTTCACGCAAGCAAAGCTGCGGCCAAAAGCTAGTCACTTGATAAAACACTAACTGACAAAACACTGGGAAAGATTAAAAACTAGTTCTATTTCATGACTTTATAGATAGACTGTACAAACCATGTGGTACAAACTTAGTAATAGTTTAATTGTTAGCACTAGGCGTTGACAGGTCGGTATTTTTTTTTATTAGATTTGATCGCGGTTGACCCTAGTCGCACGCGCACCTGGTCCACCGAGCACACGACGAAACCAAGTAACAAACATATAGAAGAACTAGCTTTTGCACGCGGCTTCACTCGCGTTAATTAAGCTCAAAAAAACTCTAAACACACTACTAAAGTTTCTATAATAATATAATTCAATCGTGATTCGAAAGACACGTGGCGCCATCTATGAACGTTATTGTTGTTTTCCTCGGGAACAGTACTTTTTTTCGGGATGAAAGTTACCCTATGTCCGTTTCTGTACACCTGACAACGTATATACAAAATTTCAGGATGATAGGTTAAGTGGTTTAGGCGTGAAAAGGTAACAAACAAACAAACTTACTTTCGCATTTATAATATTAGTTAGGATTAGGATTCCCCTATACCTCTCTGGCTCTCACATAAACAGACGGAACACAGTAAACTGCTTGGCACCGGACTTTAATGTGAGGTTGGTAGCTAGCCAGGCGAACCGTACCACCAAGCGTGCTGGGTTGATTCTCGTATACACATGACGAAACACGGTAAACTGCTTGGCGCTGGACTTTAAGGCTTGTATTCACGCCAACGAACTTGAGCATTTGGTACCGTACTAACTTACGACGAGTCGACGAGAGAGAGAGGGACGAGTGCGAGTGTGACATAGACGCAACCTGTAATTTGACGCATTTTTAATTTAATATAATGAAACTAATACATATTTTAAAAAAGTAACAAGTCCAAGTTATTGCCCTTTGTATTGCAAAACAGAAGATATTTTTTATAGTCTTTTGATAAAAAGTATAGGAGTAAAATGGTTTCATCTCAACGATTTGGAGGTGATTTGGTGGTTTTTTTCTTATTATGTGATGCCGATAGAAAAAATCTGGCAAGTCCAAGTTACGTATCATATCCTGTAGATTACTACCTATTTTTTCAGATATATTTTCTTAGTAAATGCCGACAAAAAGTTGCTTCATCTGCACGCTATTTTTTCCGAGAGGACTCTTAATGCGAGGGTGATAGCTAGCCAGGCGATATAGATCCTACCACCAAGCGTGCTAGATTTTGTTGGTTCTAACACGCGTCTATTCCCAGCGTACGGTGATGAAGCTTTATATTCTATCCTGTCCCCACACGTTACGATGATGATGAAGAAAACAAAACAGATTTCCGACGCTTTCGGTCTGTCGACACAACTCTATTTGACTCTATAATTTTTATTTATTTGTTTTGACCCAATAAATTTTACTTTTGGCTGTGATCCATCTTCGTCATCAATCTTCTCTTCATTGCTGTTTGCTATCCTCGGTGACAGTTTCAGATATACTAGGATTGATGTCTGTTAATCCTGGTTTGTCCTAGGCTGTTTGTCAGTGAAGTTCTAACAGTGCGGAAGTCAAAAATGGCTACTTTACAAGAGAGTGAAAAAACTATTTAAAACGAGGAGCGTAACTGCGCTGAACGCAATATTGTTTTTAATTATCATTACAAATGAACTTTTTGATGATTTAAACCTTTGAAAATCCTTTTTTTTTCATTTGAAGTAAAATTGTGGCTTTCCCAGTGTTGTCTGTTTTTGTCACAAAATGACTTACACGCATCAAAAAAAGTTGAAAAATTATGTACTTAGCCTTTTTGAAGCCGAATTTTCTAATCGGGATTCAAAGCGATAATTATCATGATAAATATAGATTGATAGTTATCTAGATAAATATAAATCAGATTTCAGTTGGACTTTGAATTCGGAATCTTCACATACATACCTAATTATGCTAGTCATCGCAAACTTTTTTTGATGTGTGTATGCACTGTTAGAATATCACTGACGATTTGTTTTAATTTCAGCACTCTTTTTGTGTTGTATCACTTCAACGTTGGGTTTGTCTATGATCGCCATAATCACCAGGATTAGTTATCGCTGTGTGTTGTAAATTAGGAGATGGGAGGTCGTTGTTACCCATCTTTTTATCACAATCGCTTGATTGCTTTCTTTCGACAATCTCGGCTGTATCCGGTGATCCGGTGATCGGATGAATATTCTAATTACCTAAACATTTTTTTGATTATTTATATATGGTGTTAAAAAATCAACTCTAAGAATTTTGTGGGGTTACCTACTCGGTATCGAAAATTGAACAACTTTCGTTTAACAACTTTTCGAAATTCGCCATTTTTTATGCCTGTCCATACAAACAATTAAAATATTTTTTTGATTTGTATATTGTAAAATACGCGAATTTCGTAAAGTTGTAGAACAAAAATTATTCAATTTCCGATACCGAGTAACCCCATAAAATTCTTAGAGTTGATTTTTTAACACCTTGTATATTTATGTGGTTCTTTGGTGTCTGTATATTTATCTGTTTCTTTTGTATTTACCTACACACTTTTATATTTATAGTTTTATTAGGATATATTTTTCGTTATTTGTTTATAGATACTTTTATTTGTAATTATGTAAATATCGTGTGTGTAAATAAAATTTGCACACTATTGTCTAAATTTCTTGTTCTAAATTCTCTCTCACATGTCAGCTGGAAGAGAGTTCTTTTAGTAAGCATGGCCTGTGTATGGTATGGTCCTGATGAACTTATCTTTCATTCAATAATAAATAATAACTGTTCTAGTTTGTTAACATTATAGTATTTTCAAATTGTTTTTATTCTTGTGTCTGAGATTTTCACTATCATAATTGGCGTTTAATCATATGCATTCTTAATTTTGAGATGATGATAATAATATTCATAATTTTTTGTTTTTATTTCGTATATTCACCCGATCTATATTTTTCCGGGAACCACATAGTATAATAAAATTAAATATGTAAGAAAATTTAATTCCGTAGCACAAGTGAAACACAATCCGGCAAATTTATTAGAAGCTAATCAACATAACAAAAACACAATGACTATAGCACGTAATTGCGTCGCATATCTCACAAGTAAATAGTTCGATTCCCAACGCGCGAAAATGTCACCGGTTATTTTTGCGCGCATGCGTCCGTCTGCGCGTCTGTCAGCGCGCGCACACAGTTTCTATTGTGATTGGGTGGCTGCTGATAAACGGATCATCGTTGGAGATTTTAAGATTTTTCAGCGGCGAATTGTGGGTTTTGGGCGTTGGGTTAAAAGATTTATTGTTACAGTAATTTTTACATGAATCATGTTATTTGTTTATTTTAGTTTTCAATGTCAATATTATCAATGCGAACTATTTTAGTCTTCTGTTGGTTATAAGCCCCTCCCATTACCCAAAATATTACATAATCACGTTTATTAATTTAACTTAAGCGGCGAAAATATAATAATTTCATTAGTAATTATATTTTCGAGCAGTTTGGGGTCGAAACAGGTCGTGGGGTCCGAGTGCCCAACTTCTATACAGAGAGGTTGCAAGTCGGCTGGTCGACACTTCCAGTGACCCGAAGGCTTTTCTCTACTTTGTTCAAAGGATTAGCATTGCCATACAACGTGGCAATGCTGCCAGCCTTCTGGGCACGTTACCAGTCGACAGCGATGCGGAGGAATATTTAGATGCCCTGTTTTAGTTTGTTGTTTCATTAGGATAATATTTTTCTTTATTTGTTTAAGTATACTTTTATTTGTAACTAGCTGTATCCGACATGCATTGCAATGCCACGTAAAGAAAAAAAGTGTTTACTTTTAAAATCTGTTTATTAAAGTGCTTTTGGATACCCAATATTTTTGATTTGACACCCGAATTTACCGTACCAATGGGACGAACATCGAATGTTTGACAGGTAAGGTAGGAACAGTTTGTATGGGAAAATTAAATTGAAGTTTTTAGTATTTTCCTCGCGATTTTTCCATATTTTCACACCACTTAAACCTTCAATACCAAAATTAGCCAAATCGGTCCAGCCGTTCTCGAGTTTTAGCGAGACTAACGAACAGCAAATCATTTTTATATAATAGATTATGTAAATCTTGTTTGTGTAAATACTAGTATTTGTAGCAGTTATTAAAATATCCACTTTTTTATTTAACTTACATATAATTTACGTTTTTAAACATTTCTATAAAAAACAAAAACATATAAAAATATGAATTAGGCGCTACGGTGGAACATACAAGCATACACACGTAGACTGCCAAAATCATTACCCTTCCTTTTGGGTTCGCCGTAGTCGGGTAAAAATAGTAGCTCACCGGCATCGGGAACAGGGTCCAAGCTGCCGACAGTCAGGGCTCCAGAGAAAGAAACCTCCTCACTATGCGAGCCGTGTCAAGGAGTACTGCTTTTTGTATCAAGCCCTTGATCCAGCCCCCCAACGAGAGCCTCATGAGGTGTTGATCGAGGCTCTTGGTTATTAGGCTATTCGCCGTAACGACTACCTAGACAATAACTAACTGCTGAGTCCACATTCCACATGCCGACAACCTCGTGTGAATATACAGGGTGTAAACGAATTCATGTAATTTCTTCAAACCGCCTGATCCATTGGTGACACAGATTAAACCTAAATGGTAAATTATGAAAAACAATAAAAAAAATTCAAAAGAAAAACTTGATTTTCTATTTCCGAGTCATTTTAGAGCTCCGAGTTAACTGACTGCAAAGAGCGATATCGTGCTCGTCATGCCCATCAGCTGTGTCGCCGTGCTCCCATTCATTTACGCGTAGCATCGAAATGTTCACTCACATAATAAAAAATATTTAATGTAAATAAAGATTTACTTTTTTTTATCGAATCCTTATAAAGGCGGTTTAGATACGATTACTTAACATTAAAGCAGGTTTTTTTTTTTTCATTTTTAGTCAAATAAAATCCCGTGCGGGGTCAATCTGCACCAGTAGTAGATCATGTGGTTTTAAGGAATTACACGAATTCGTTTACACCCTGTATATAAATATAAATAAATGTCTCTGATAAAAATAATTACTTTTGATAGTTTTCGTAGTATGTAATTTTAGTAGTACGAGGCTACGAAAATTATAGACTTCGTAACTTAATTTTAAGCTTGTGTAATTATTACTTTTATTCCTAACTAGCTATTGCTTGCGGTGTCACTCGGATCCTATTGGAACTACTTCATGTACCTGGACAAAAAGTATCCTATGTCCTAATACAGGTCATGGTCTACCTTTGCGCCTAATTTCATCCAAATCCGTTCATCCGTTAAGGTGTAATTGATTAACAAATATCCAAACTGCTAATAAACTATTATACCCTTTTCAAAGTAAGGTGAGTTTCTCGTTTCTCTACAAAACGTTACCATACAAAGAATATCAAATCATCTGCCTAGCCTTTTCCCAACTTTTCTTTTTTTTTTTTTTTTTAAAAAAAAACGTTGCCCCACACTAAGATTTCTCTTGTATCGTGGGTGCGTTTACAGACACAAATCTCACAAACAAACGCCCAGACCCGGAACAACCATCTGTAGGCCATACAAATTTTTGTTCCGTGTGGGAATCGAACCCACGACCCGCAGCGCAGAAGCCAATCGCTTAGCCGCTGCACCAAACGTGTCGTCAACTATGTTGGGGTCGGCTTCCAGTCGAACCGGATGCAGCTGAATATCAGTATTTTACATGGAGCGACTGCCTATCAGACCTCCACAACCCAGTAACTGGGTACCTAATACGATACTCTTGGTAAGACTGGTTGTCAGACTTTCTGGCTTCTGACCAACAGTAACGACTGTCAAAGATCTACAAATGACAGCCGGGACCAACGGCTTTTACGTGCTTTCCGAGGCACGGAGGAAACTCGCTATGGTAAATGGTCACCCATCCACAGCCCAACCTCGGCAAGCGTGGCTTAACCCGGAAGATCGGTCTATGCGGCTGTAATTATTTAGCCACGAGCTCCTCAAACACAAAGAATACCAAATATTTTCAAAAAATAAAACATTGGCAATAAAGCTATTTTACGATTTTTGATGATGTCGAATATATGTAATTACGGTTTACTTACGTGCATTTTTCGGGATTGCCCGACTACGTGAGTAAACCGTGAATAATCATAAATATGAATGTTTCTCACGAAAGTTATAATACAAAAAGATGTCGTTTATGTTTTTGCGATAGCTGTCTCGTTACCGGCTATCAATTTACAAAATGATCGGTATGTCAGGATTCATCTGTCGAACAGAGTATAGTAGGATTGTTAGGGCTCTTACACACCACGTTTTTTTCAGGCGCTATCGACGACTTTCTCACGCAACTATAACGCGCTGCAAACACGATGTTATCGCAACCAATTTACCTATTCACACGTTCATAAAATTGTAGTATGTAGACGACGACTTTCGTCGTCGACACGCTCGTAGCGCGGAGTTACATCGATACAGACGCGCTGGCACAGCGCGTCTCATTAGCTGCAAACACATATATACAGCGCGTTTTAATCCAAGGAGAGTTGCTCACGCGCGTCTGTAGCGCGTTTCTCGTGAGTTTACAGCGATGCAATCGCAAGTAATCTACCTATTTGAAGTTTAGCAGCGCCGGCAACGCGCGATTGCGAAACGCGCGTCGACGGCGCCTAAAAAAAACGTGGTGTGTTTGAGCTCTTAATGCGCAGTTCAGAATACGCTATAATTTACTATAATTGATAGCTTATAGCAAATGTTGTATAGCACAACGATCTCGCTAAGCATACCTGTTATATGGACACGTTCACTTCACACAACGCTATGCTATTAAGTATGGCATAAAATATATATATATATATTGCATAAAATTTTAAGACCTAATATAACTTAGCATAATTTTGTTTGGCATAATTATATTTTCGCATAATATAATTACGCATAACAGCTTACGCATAATTTTTTTAAGCATAATTTCTCTAACCATAATAATGATTAAGCATAAAGTTCTAAAGCATAACTTTTTTAAGCATAATATCTTAAAGCATAAATTTATTTACGCATAATGATATTAAAACATATTTTTATAGGTATAACAATGAAATAATTTCCGGAGCAAATTTCAAAAAAACAACGTACAAATCAACAAAGTTTAAAATAACGATGTTCATTTGATCAAAAGTTCAGCTGGTCAAAGTCTGGAATATCAATGTTTAAATTATTTATTACACTATTGACCAAATCGTTTAAAGGTCAAAATGGATTACTGGATAAATTGTTTTTATACACCTTCAAGGCCTCTTCATGAGACGATTATTCGTCACCTACTTTCATTTTCACAATAAAAACTTAAGGGGATGTTTGTAAGGTTGAGGCTCCAAAGCAGAGTCGACGGGCTCCTATTTCTGTCTGCAGGGTTTAAAGTAACCTAACACGAAGGGGATGACGGGGGCTTCGTTCGCTCGCTTCGCTCGCTCACTCTAGCCCCCATCATCCCCTTCGAACCTAACCTATCCGTGTCGGGGTGCGCCTGCGACTAGATTATTAGACAATGGTAAAAACATTTCTGATTATCATAACTAACATTATGCTAATAGTTATTAGGCCTACTAACGTTATGCGAAACAAATTTATGCCAAAACAAATTAGTCTTTAAGATGATTATGCCAACATAAAATGTAAGCCTAAAAAAATTATGCCGAAGTATTATTATGCCAAAACAAATTGTGCCAAAATCGTTATGCCGAAGTATATTAGGACAAAGAACATTATGCGAAAAGAAGGGATCCCTTACTCAATATGCTTTACTTTATAGCGAAATAATAGCGTTGTCTTTTTTTTATTACTTGACTTGGTCGCCTTTGACCCTCGTTGCACCTGATGATTAGCACAGACAGGGTCTAAGATAGAGCACACGAATCCAAGTAACAGAGATATAGAGAGATTCCCCTATACCCCTCTGGCTCTCACATACACACGACGGAACACAGTAAACGGCTTGGCGCCGGACTTTAATATGAGGGTGGTAGCTAGCCAGGCAGACCGTACAGATCCTACCACCAAGCGTGCTAGGTTTTGTATAATCTTACAACACGCGGCTATTACCAGGTTTTTTTTTTTCTATTTGTCTGCAGCTGTAGGTCGTCCTAGGGTACCATTTCTACGTACCGGGCAGTTACTGGCGAGACCTGAAGGGTCTCCAGCCGATGGGGGGGGAGTAAAATACTTAACCTAAGCTAACTACTTGTACTACACTAACATCATGACTACCTGCAACAACAGCACTGAGTGCAACCCCTAGTGGGACTCGGACCTCGGCTTAGGGCGTTGCTGGCGGGGACTTAAGGGGGGGAGACAGCTTGATGAGGGCTGAATAGACGACCGGCTCTACGACGGGAGAGCTCGGTGGATCGTGACCGGCGGCGGTGGGACGTCGCGACGGGCCTCGACGGCGAGGACGGTATGCCGGACGGCGGCGGACGTTGTGTAGTGTGCTGGTCGATTTACTCGCCTCCTGGAGGAGGGTAATTTCGTCATCGGGTTCTTCTATTCCCAGCGTGCGGTGAGGAAGTTTTATATTCTAGCCCGTCCCCACACGGGATAGTCTGAACTGCCATTTTGTGAATATGTCTACTTCAGATTTAAAATATGTTTATGATACGAGTATGTGCGTAGGATTTGCTTACCTAAACTATGCATAGTGTAAGCAAATTTTTGCAATTCTGTTTAAGATACGAGTTCTTAGATTCATTTTATTACAACTCTATAATACCTATGTGTTAAACGGCCAATATGATTCATCTATCGCTGCGTTACCGACTCCTTTGATAGACTCCATGCAAACAAATGGAGCGATGGATGTTTTCCATTGGTCTAAGTAGATTTTATATGCTTTATTTTATTACTTATCCTTAATTTGCATAATTTAATATTTTAAATAATATTATGTTTATCTTTATACCTATAGATAGATTAATTTATTCACCTGAAAGACAGAACTGTGTTGCTGGGGAGTTTGTTGCGCCGTTTCTTCTTCACAGCATAAACAGTGGGAAGTGGTGAAGGGCGGGCTTTTTTGAGGGCTGTCTGTTGTAACATTGACGTTGAAAATGTACTAAGTAATAGGCATGTTGACAGCATAAATAAATTGCAAATCTAATTAGCCCGCCAGTTAGAGTTTTGAAAAATAAAGGACACGTATTTTTTCTTTTGTTAAATCTACGAATATTTGGAAAGATAAAACGCATCAAAACTCGAGAGTGGGGGCTTGTGACGTCAGAAGCAAGTAAAAATTGTACTTGCTTGTGACGTTTTGCCAATTTTAGAAGTGTCGTATCTTCGTCAATTTTGGTTTACGTAACAAAAGAAAAAATACGGATCAAATATTTTTTGTTATTCTAACTCATCATCTGCCTAGCCTTTTCCCAACTATGTTGGGGTCGGCTTCCAGTCGAACCGGATGCAGCTGAATATCAGTATTTTACATGGAGCGACTGCCTATCAGACCTCCACAACCCAGTAACAGGGTAATACGATACTCTTCGTGAGACTGGTTGTCATACTTTCTGGCTTCTGACCAACAGTAACGACTGTCAAAGATCTACAAATGACAGCCGGGACCAACGGCTTTACGTGCTTTCCGAGGCACGGAGGAAACTCGCTATGGTAAATGGTCACCCATCCACAGACCAACCTCGGCAAGCGTGGCTTAACCCGGAAGATCGGTCTATGCGGCTGTAATTATTTAGCCACGAGCGATTTTTTGTTATTCTAATTGACGAACTAATTAGATTTTTTAAGTCAAATACCCTATACTAGTCTATTTTGAATAAGTGAGTTTTGAGTTTCAGTTACGGTTTGAAGACCTAGTGTTCGTTTTTAGGTAGGTTTGGGTGACCGTTCGTTTCATATCGAGAACCTTCCGTGTTTCGGACAGCACGTTAAACCGTCGGTCCCGGGTGACATACGAATACCTAGACAGTCGTTATGGGTAGTCAGAAGCCCGAAAGTCTGACAACCGGTCTAGCCTTATGATATCGGCATTGCCCAGTAACTGGGTTGCGGAGGTCTGATGGCAGTCACCCCGTTTAAAATACTGGTATTTAGCCGCACCAGGGGCCTAATTCTCCTAAAATAAATCTTGATAAATCACAACCGAACCAAGGTCGAAGGCCGTTCATTCAGACAGTTCTCAATTTCAAAAGCTATCAAATTGTTTGACACAAAAAACAAAATCAATCATTTTAAAAGTTTTCGAAAACAAAAACTGACTGATGGTTGTGGTTCGATTGCGTTTGGCAACAATTTATTTTAGGAGAATTGAGCCCCTGAAGCCCAATAATCGTAATTAATTTGAAGTAAGACTGAAGGCTGACCGAACTGAGATTAAATTATGAATTGAATAAATAATTGTATTCTGGTATACTTAATGTTCGGTCCGGTTTCAGTATCATCGCATTCTATCTCGATATTATGTCAATTTAGTCAACTTGAAATCTATTACCGATAGCATACCGATATCAAAAGTAATAGATTGAAATTCTAGAAATAAATGACAGTTCCAACTTGTCAAAATGGCTCAGTACCTATATAATGAAACTAGAATACCCTTTTGGCTTCAGTCAACTTTCAATCTCATTTCAATATAATCTCACGTTTGACGTTGTTTGTTAACGAACAAGAATACCATTTGTCATATTTATGAGATTGAGACTAGATCGAAAATATATTTTGAACATTTTTAATTACGAGAATTGGCTAGACAGAACGAATATATAACTTTAATTAACTTATAATATTGTGACAACATAAGGAGCTCGTGGCTAAATAATTACAGCCGCATAGACCGATCTTCCGGGTTAAGCCACGCTCGCCGAGGTTGGTCTGTGGATGGGTGACCATTTACCATAGCGAGCTTCCTCCGTGCCTCGGAAAGCACGTAAAAGCCGTTGGTCCCGGCTGTCATTTGTAGATCTTTGACAGCCGTTACTGTTGGTCAGAAGCCAGAATGTCTGACAACCAGTCTTACCAAGAGTATCGTATTACCCAGTTACTGGGTTGTGGAGGTCTGATAGGCAGTCGCTCCATGTAAAATACTGATATTCAGCTGCATCCGGTTCGACTGGAAGCCGACCCCAACATAGTTGGGAAAAGGCTAGGCAGATGATGATTGTGACAACGTAAGTTATTACGGAGGCAAATGTTTTGTGACTGTGTACAGGGTGGCCGATGTTATGAACATTTTAATATATGGACAGGTTGCTGACCCATCCGTTAAGTAACCTCCCTAACCTTAGTTGACAACCTAACAACTACAACACATGACTGACAAGCCATACAACATCTCTTGGGCCGTAGACGGTCCTCGCCTCCTAATAAACCGTTACAATATACGGACACAGCCCCCTTATTACAAAAGATGGTCTAAGAAAAATCTAGGTTTTAAAATAGCCCCGTCTCTTTTTATTACATGACATAAGAGAGTGATGGGTATATTTTAAACCTGGGTTAAACTGGGTAAACCCAGTTTAACCCCTTTATAATACAAAATATGGTTTAAACCAAGACTAAGGTAAACCTTAGTCTTGGTTTAAACCATATTTTGTATTATAAAGGCAGAGTAAGTCTAATGTACGATTTCTACCAAACGGGCCTCGCCGGAGCGCGCCGGAGCGCATTTCACACTGTGCTAAAGGAAATTCAGGCTTCTACACAATAGTTAAGTTTCATGTTTGCATGGAATTTACACTGCTTGGAACTCGGTTAGATCCGCGCGTATGCCGCGGCAGCCGGTTGGCTCCTCGCGTACGTGAACGGCGGCGCTCGGCTGTCATCGCATCCGGTCGGCTCCGCTCGGCCACACTGCAGGTAGAAATTGACTGCGATAAAGGAAACACACGCGCGTGTCAGAGTATGTAGAATTGTAATAATTAAAGCTTTTTATATTATGTTCCGTTTATTGTGTTTCTTGTTTCTTTTTACTTTTAAAAGCATTTCTAAACGAACAGACAACCATGGGTCATGATTTCCGAACGAAAGTTATGATCTGTGGCAATGTTTGTTCAATACAAAATACTATTTATTTCACAATTAAAAAGAAACAATGCCATTATCATTTATGATGTTTAGAATACTCCTTATATTTTATTTTATTATTTCAACTTGATAATTTGTCATTATTCCTTATGTTATGTAATTAAAGTAAGCTCAGTTGATGTTATGTTTTATGGAATCTTATTTAAAGGTTACAATCTAATGCTTATAAAAATAACGTAATTACCTGACTATGTTTCAAAACAGTTCTGCTAAATTAGATCTTATTATTGTTACCAATGTTTAAAGTTATTTAGTTAAAATGTATGACAATCTCTGATTGGTTGAAAATGGCGCCTTATGATTACTTTTGTGCTATTGTTTGGTAAAGTTATAAAAAGGGAGGTAATTCTCAAAATAGGAAATTCTTACATTAGTCTTGGAACGATTACAGGAAGATACTAAGTTAAGTACTCTGATTGTTATTTTACACTGTTACTATGCTAGTCTGATTATAAATATGTCTATGCTAATTTGATTGTAAATAATTATTTATTATTTGCTATGTGTGTTTATCACAGAACTTATATTATAAGTTCTGTGGTGTTTATGTATATTATTTAGCTTGACATTGCTATGGTCTGACCTATATTATTTTATTATCTGACTAGCTTGTCCTTATTATTTTCTATTCTTGTGAATTATATTGTGTATAACATGTAACTAACAACTAACCCAAATACAAGTACTCTCAGTGGTGGAGAGTCTATGTTGGTTTCATTTACCATACCCGCTTTGCCCCTGATAGGTAGATATTGGTCTTAACTGTAATGCTATGCTCACTATATCCATTTCTATAACCATAACAGCCTACATTATTGCTATTCCTAATATCTAGTACATTGATATTGCTAAATTATTGTTCAAGTGAAATTAGTAATTATTAGTATACTTTAGTCAAAGATATTTGTAGTTTTCATAATAAACTATTCATGGTAAATAATTCTGGTTTATATATTATTCTATCTTTCTCTCATTACATTTATACATACCTACAGTTATATAAATATTATTATATGTCTATATGTATAATCCAACACGCGCATGCGCCCGGGTTCCAGCAGATTGCAGCCGTCGGGCGGACGTGGTCGTCTACGCGCGCATGCTTGAGCATCCGCTACGATGCTCTGCGCTGCGCTCCTGCATGGCCCACATAAAGATCATTTACACTCATGTTAGAACCTAAATGTTAATGTAGTATGTAAAACTAGTACACTGCTAGTGCCTTGTATATATACATGACACTATAGCAGTATTGTGTGAATAGTTACAGATGGCAAAGACTGGTGGTAATTACCACCAGCAAAAGTATTCCCAAGGAGGGTTAACGTCAGGCAGGCGGCCGGTCATACAACTTAGCCAAAACCATGGTATAATAATATGTTTCACTGGTATTCTCTTCCCGTGACAGCCAGGGCACGTGATTGGCCTTAGAATACGTCATCAGCTGGGGGTGCTTCCACTATGTATAAATAAATTACCCGAGCAAGATGCATTTTTTCACATATTTGCTTCTTTATACAAGGTTAGTCGGAAAGGGGGTACTAATCCGAAGCCCACTTATAGTATCACTGATGACTGTTTGAAAGCAAGTGTTAAAATTTCAAAATTCGATATTTTTTTTTCCAAATAAATTGATTTTCATTTTAGTTTTTTCAAAAATTCTTCATCCCTGCTTTAGTTACAAATTCAGAAAATGGTGCTTCTAATTCATGACCCCAAATATGACCTAAAATGTAAACACAGCTGATCATAACTGGGGATAGATAGATTTTAGAGATTTTTTTTTGAGATTTTTGAACAACTGTTTCTCTTAAACTATTGAGTTTTGGGAAAAGTTGTAGAACAAAAGTTACTCATTATTATGTGTACTTTAACACCCTTTCGGATTAGTACCCCCTTTCTGACTAACCTTGTAGAAGCAATTTTGAACTAGTAATTTTATAAAGTTTACTTTTTAACTAAATAGATGAATAACACGAAATAGAAAATAGCCTAATTAGCAATTTATTTAATATTTATTATGAATTAAAAATCTCCTTTATTGTGTTGAAGATGTTAATCAATGGCAGCACTGATCGTGACATTCATGACGTAGTCTTAGGCCATTGCGGGAAGAGAATACCAGGCGTAGCATATTATTATACTATGGCCAAAACATTTGCAGCATGACAAGTGAAACGAGAAGTACAGACGTCAGCACATAAAGCTACTACAATCTGTCAAATTTCTTTAATAGATTTTCGTCTTTATCGCAAAAGCATTAGGTTCAAGGTTGATTGGGAAAATTTGACAGTTTCGGGAAGCTTGATATGCTGGCGTATGTATGTTTCGGTACAGAACGAAGAGAAATACATGCTACATGATGAATATACGGCCACAGTCATAGGTGTACACTAACTTATAATATAAGGCCATTACTTTCCCACTGTTGGGCATGGGCTTCTTCTCAGAATGAGAAGGATTTAGGCCTTAGTCCACCACGCTGGCCTGGGGGTCTACTCCCTAAGCACGAAGTCCGTGGTTTCGGCCTTAGTTACGAGAGTTTCCTACTCCCTATCACCTACGGACATACGATTATTTCGGGGCCCGAACTAAGAATGAATAACAACACGATTTGACAGTTGTCCCAACTACCGATGTGTTTTTGCCCGTCCGAAAAGTTGAACTTGACACTTGTTTTGTTCACTCCTACGTTTCGGGCTAATTTCGGACGGGCGACTAACTTCGTTGACGGAGTTAGGGAGTAGGCCCCTTGGTGCGGGTTGGCGGACTAGACACACCATCGAGAACTTTATGGAGCCCTCTCAGGTGTGCAGGTTTCCACACGGGGTCCTTCACCATTAACGCAAGTGATAATCAAATTATGATCCGCACATGATATTGAAAAGTTGCGAGCCAGGTTTGATTTCGGACCCTCCTGTATGAAATGCAAGCGCTAAACCGCTAGGCTATCACCACTTACCTTGATATTTCAACACTATACAAGGTTAGTCGGAAAGGGGGTACTAATCGAAAAGGGTGTTAAAGTACACATAATAATGAATAACTTTTGTTCTACAACTTTTCCCAAAAGTCAATAGTACAAGAGAAACAGTTGTTCAAAAATCTCAAAAAAACAACTCTAAAATCTATCTGTCCCCAGTAATGATCAGCTGTGTTTACATTTTAGGCCGTATTTGGGGTCATGAATTAGAAGCATCATTTTTTGAATTTGTAACTAAATCAGGGATGAAGAATTTAAAAAAAAATTAAAATAAAAATCGTTTTATTTGGAAAAAATATATATCGAATTTTGAAATTTTAACACTTGCTTTCAAACAGTCATCGGCGATACTATAAGTGGGCTTCGGATTAGTACCCCTTTCCGACTAACCTTGTTTATAGGTAATAATAGAAAACCATGAATTAATAACTCTTCAGGCTGTAAGCTTGATTCTATACCTCGTATTACGAGAGTTAGTCTAAGAAAAACTCAGTTTTTGAAATAGCTCCATCTCTTTTTCTTATATGACGTTCGAAAGAGATGGGTATATTTCAAATCTGGGTTTACTTTAGTCGTGTTTTAAACCATCTTTTGTAATAAGGGTATATATGTTTTATAAATTATACAAGGTACAATTTTTTATATTAGAGTAATTTCGGTTTAAAGAATTTATTCTCATAAAGAACACAAACAGTTCACTTATAATATGAGATTTATAAATATATCAGATAGTTCTTAATATAATGACTCTGTGAGTCGATAAAAAATAAAGCAGAAGAAAAAAGAGTGGAAAAATTAAATCTATAAGGTTCTATCTTAGGTTACATAATTTTTTAATGACGAATATTTATTTAAATAATGGCAAGTTTTTTTTGTTCTTCTATTTGTTACATTGTTCCTGAACATAAACATTTAGCATTTTTTTAAACCTAGTTGTATTTTCAGCATTGATTGGTAGTTTATTGTACTCCTTCATTTAAGATTCTTTCTCATACAAACTCGACAAGCTATCTTGGATGGGAAGATGTTTTTTTCTTATTAGTCCTAATAATATCACGTCATATAAAGAATAAAAGTTATTTAATAGGTATGTACCCAAGGAAGGAGGGATGGGGAGGGGCGTGTGGCTAATAGGCATGTTGACAGCATCAATAAATTGCAAATCTAATTAGTCCGCCAGATAGAGTTTGGAATCTATGAATATTTGGAAAGATAAAACGCATCAAAACTTGAGAGTGGGGGCTTAATTGTTATTTCAGAAGCAAGTAAAAATTGTACTTGCTTGTGACGTTTTCCCAATTTTAAAAGTGTCGTATCTTCGTCAATTTTGGTTTACGTAACAAAAGAAAAAATACGGGTCATATATTTTTTGATTCTAACTGACGGACTAATTAGATTTTTTCAGTCAAATACCCTAGTATCAACCGCGCGGATTATATTATTTGCAAGGTTAAGCTACGCTTGCCGCGGTCAGTCCGTGGATGGGTGACCGTTCGTTACACATCGAGACCTCTACGTGCCTCGAGAGCACGTTAAACTGCATATGACAGTCATTAACACGTTCAGTGTCGGGAGCCCTCCAGGAGGCCACCCCGTAGTCGCATTCGCTATGCCGGGTGCCCTCCTGGAGGGCTCAATTTAAATGCAGGTTTTTCTTGAAAATTTCACCGTCATGAAACAAGCAAACAATTATTTTACGACGTAATAGCGTATTTTTCAAGGTTTTTAACTGAATGCCAGGAGCCCTCCTCCAGGGTTCACCCTTAGCGCAAACGTAATGCCGAGGACCCTCCTGGAAGGTCCACTAGCAATATGTATGGTGGGATGGCATATGAGCTCTATGAAAAGTGTGGTGGACTGTAATGTGTTAAGAGTAGTCAGGAGCCCGAAAGGGTTATGTATGGGGCTCGTCGCCCGACCAGTAACAGGCCCGAGAAGGCGGCGCGCATGTGTTCCGTGCGCGCCTCTCAGGAGGACTTGGGGCAAGGCCCAACAGAAGGAGAGGTCCGTCAGGGGCTGGCGGACCGAGGCCTGCCGGGGTTGCGGTGCATGCAGCTGCGAATCCCGTCACCCCAGCCAAGGGTAGGAGGAACACCGTGGGTTTTTAGCCGGTAAGAGTCCGGCATAACCCTTCGCCTTCCCCAGGCGAAGGGTATAGGCACAAGAGGATTTTCCCAAGACAAAAAAAAATGGGCCCGAAAGCACCCGAAAGTCTTTCACCGGTCTAACATTAGGATATCAGCCTTGCCCAATAACTGTGTTGCGGTCTGACGGCAGTCGCTCCGTGTAAAATACTGGTATTCAGCCACATCTGGTTAGACTGGAAGATGACCCCAACATATTTGTAAAAAGGCTAGACAGAACGTAGTAAGTATATACAGGGTGTAAACGAATTCGTGTAACACCTTCAAACCACAATATGATCTAATAATGGTATAGATTAACCCCGCACGGGATTTAGATTGATTAAAATTAAAAATAAACTTTTACTTTTCCAATAAAAAAATTATGTGATATAAAATTTCGATGCCATAAATGAAAGTACGGCGTCAAAGCTGATGGGCACCACTAGCGCGATATCGCTTCACGCAGTCAGTTATCTCAGGATGCTAAAATTACTCAGATACAGAATAACGTGACTCATTTTTTGAAAACTTTTTTGTTAATTCTGAAATAAACCTATGCAGGGTCAATCAGTGTCACCAGTAGATCACGTGGTTTGAAGGAACTACACAAATTAATTATTAAAGTTTTCTTAGCAACGAAAATTACATCTGCCACCCGATTTCTCCAACATCAAAATGAAAACTAATACCCAAACATTCTTCTCCAAAATGACCCAACTGCGCAAAAAGCGGTACTAATAAAACATTCGGTTTGGAGAAGACTAAAAACACTTAATTGTTCGAACGATTGTCGAAATTAAAAGGTTGATGAACAAGTAATAACTTCGTATACACATAAATGGCACATTTTTCGACGCATCACGTACTGGGCAGGGCGTAGGGTTGTCGAGCGGGTGAAAATTAATATTCTGCGACGGGGGTTTGAAATCTGTAGGAGAAACGTCACGTTACAAAAAATTGCCTGTAACTGTCTCACTGCTGGGCAAAAGCCTCTTCACATACAGAGAATGAACGAGCATTGAAGCATTGATCATCACGCTTGCTCACTGTAGGTTGGCGATTTCAGAACATTAAGTCTAGCGCGGCGTCTTACGTAGGCGGTTCAAAGCGACGCGAATTGCGATGCGATCAGATGCGGAGACACGCGAATTCAATGCGATGCGGTGCGAAGCGGCAGCTTTGTCCTACGAGCTCGCTAACCGCACCCCGCGCGCCGCCTTTATTCAGTAGCACTGTACGATACCGCATCGAGTTCGCGCGAAAATATCAAGCCAACTGATCACGTTCACTTCGCTTCGCGCCGCGCCGCACCGCACTCCACGTGCGTTTGGTCACGTAGCGTAGGCCACTTCAATAGGTATCACCTATTTACAGAATAAATATTTAAACTTTGAACTTATTTATTTATTTTACTTTAATTGAAACGGTCTTATGCCAGTTACAATAAAGAGAGGAAAAAAAGGAATAGAAGAAGATAAATACAGTAGAAGGGAAAGAACACTAGACAAAAGATAAGATCATAAAATTGTATGTTACATAAAAGAAATAACAAGAGAGAAACATTCATGATGCATTCCTCTCGCAGTACTCCAGGAATTGCGACAAAATCACACACAAGCAATGGGTGCATGAAAAGAGCCTCCACGAGCAACGATACTTAAGTAAGTCCGGCGCACCCTGGGCAGTCAGCCTCGCTACCAACCTTGCTGACTGGCTAATCTTTTCACCACAGCATGAGCTATTTTCGTATAGCTCGTGCTGACACGAGACAAGAAGACCCTCCATTTACCCGCAAAACACACACTTCCTTATGTAATAAGGAAGCTTAGTTAGGTATCATTTTTAGTTTTAATTAGCGCGATTTGTAAGGCGGCTGTTGATGTAAAGTATATCCTCCGATTCCCCAGCTAAAGTAGCTGGTTTAGCTTAAAATAATTTGACTAGCATTTCGCGTCGAATATAAATACTAAAAAGTTATCGTTTTTTTCGCGTATTGACGTTTATTACGTTTATTCATTGTAAACGCATAAAAATTGTATTTTTAAATATACAGGGTTAATTGGAAAACACCAACAACCTCTTATGGGGTCATTGTATTCATCATTATGAACAACTTTTACTATGGGACCAAATCCGAAATCGTGAAAAAAAAAAGCTGTTCCCTACATTTAGGGTACGTTCACATGACAAGCGTTCAACGAATTTTTGTATAGTGTTCACATGGTGCGCGCTTGTCAGGCGTTGAACGCGCGTTGCCGTGGCGGCCGTAGTTCATTTTCTACAGAGTGAGTTCTACATTTGTCGAAGATGGACGTAGAAACAGTTTTAACGGTGACTTTATACCGACGGAAAAAACGACGCAACAGAAGACGGAGATATTGGGTTTGGTTGATCATGACCCATATCGCAGAACGCTTCTCTATTTCATCTATAAATGATTCGGTATTAAGAGATTCCGTTTCCATTTCGGACGATTTCTGGATGAACCAAGCGAACCCTAAAATACGTCTATACGCGTCAAAAGCGCGCGCTCATCTGAACGGTAATATAGAAAATCAATGATCTCAAAGCGCGCGTTGACGCGCGCTGACAACAGTCGAGCGTTGGCGCAGCGTTCAACGCGCGCTTTATTAAAACGCGCGTTAGCATGTGTACGGCCTGAATAAAATGTATGTAGTTATATAAATAATAAAAAATAAATCTTTATTGTTCAAAAAAACATAGATATCAGTACATAAATAGCACTAGCCTCCACACTAGGATTCCCTGTGTCGTGGAGGCTAGTCTCAGTCAGTTGTAAACGCGCGTTAGCAAAACGCGCGTTGAACGCTTGAACGCGTGTGAACGTACCCTTATGTTCGCTTAGCTCGTCAAAATGTAGGGAACAGCTGTTTTTCTTTCGCGATTTTAGATTTGGTCCCATAGTAAAAGTTGTTCATAATGATGAGTACAATAACCCCTTAAGAGGTTGTGCGTTATTTATGATACACCTTGTATATTTAAAAATATAAAAAAAAACAGTATTAACTAAAGAAAAACTCGTCATTATTACAAAAGTCCCTATACAGCTTCATTTACAATGTATGCTCGTATCTCGGAATACTTATGTTAAACGCGAATTAAGTTTAATTAAACCACAATTACCAAGTTAAAGCCATTCCAAGCCCAAGCATACAAATATGAACATTATTGAGCGGCTCTTTGACAATGTGGCGCCGTCTATCTTCAGAACTTAGAGTAACGGATCCAACTTCCAGGACTTGAATTTGTAAGTCCAGTAGTCATCCGAAACAACGATTTATCTTGTGTCTGCAGTCTTATGGTTGGATTTTTGATGCATGTGCATTTTGTGTCTATAAACGCACTTGCAAATTAAATCCAGAAAAATCCTAGTGGGACAATGGTTGAAAAAATCTTAAAGCGTCTACGATAAATTTTAATCACGTAGGGTGACTCTTGTAGAGTAATCTACAACGTGGTACCGAGACTGGCCTACATTTCAACGTAAGGTGAGTTCTAACGTTTCTCTACAAAACGTTTCCATAAAAAGAATATAAAATATTTTTAAAAATCAAATCATGTATGACTAGCTTTTGCCCGCAGCTTTCCTCGCGTGAAATTTTGAACCCATTAAGTGAAGATTTTCCATACAAACTTTCATCCCCTATTTAACTTCCTTAGGGGTTGAATTTCAAAAAATCCTTCCTTCTTCCTTGTTTACATTATAAAGGGAACCTCTGTGCAAAATTTCAGCTTTCTATATCCAAGGGTTTGGACTGGGCGTTGATGAGTCAGTCAGTCAGGACTTTTCTTTTTATTTACATCACTACATACATAGTATAAAACAAAGTCGCTTCCCGCAGTCTGTCTGTCTCTATGTATGGTTAGAACTTTAAAACTACGCCACGGATTTTGATGCGGTTTTTTTTAATAGATAGAGTGATTCAAGAGGAAGGTTTTAAGCTATAAAACGTACACGTGGGAAGCCGGGGCGGTAGTAGATTATAATTAATAACATATATTATATAGTTTTTGATAATGTTTTTTCGATAGCAGACTCCTTACGGCTACAATTTACGAAATGACCTCAGGACTCATCTTTCATAGAACAGACCATTAGGGCATCCTTACAAACTATGTTGCCTACAGAAGACACGGTCGGAAGGCGACGTAGACACAATCTCTACCTGTACCTGGAAATGCTAAAGACTGTATTAGTTTAATTTCCAAGCTCTTGCTGTATCGTGGACGAGGCACTTTAAGGCCTAAAGCAGCAGGCGTGGAACAGGCGTGGCGCAGGCGTGCGCCGCTTCAGTATAATTCAAAAACGTCGCCTGCATACATTTTGTATGAAATCGTTTTGAAGCGGCGCACGCCTGCGCCACGCCTGTTCCACGCCTGCTGCCTTACGTCGCTTGTGTATGTTTTAGGCCTAAAATGTTCAGAAATGTGTTTTTTGCATATTAAGACATTCTCGTTGCAATTTTTTTTTTATTATTTTACTTGGTCGCGCTTGACCCTCGTCGCACCTGATGGTAAGCGCAGACAGGGTCTAAGATGAAGCACACGAATCCAAGTAACAGAGATATAGAGGGATTCCCCTATACCCCTCTGGCTCTCACATACACACGACGGAACACAGTAAACTGCTTTTCGCCGGACTTTAATGTGAGAGTGGTAGCTAGCCAGGCGGACCGTATAGATCCTACCACCAAGCAAAGTCCTGGCACTGAACTAGAATTCTGTTCATTGAAATAGACTTGTGCATTTTCCAAAGCCAATCGCGACAATCTCCAAAACGAACCAGATTTAATTTTACATACAATTCCAGTTTAATCGGAGTAGCAACCCTAGTCCCGTCCGAGCGGCCTGTGTGTGTACGTCAGTGATACTCCGCACACAACTTGTTGTCCGTGTTGACAATAAATCATACCAATGTATTTGTGATGGCGGCTCACTAGTGATGCGACTGGACTAAAATTAAACGTCGATGTTATCTGAGCATTGTTGTGATTTTAAGGTAATGATTTATGTTGGAGTGGATTTGTTGATTAGGTAAGTAGATTTTTCAATAATTTAGTAATTCGTTTTGGAAATTCCCTTGTACACCGTGGGCCCGAGGTACCCGAAAGATTTTAACCTTCGATTCCGATGCCTAATTGGAGAAGAAAAGCTATATACTTACGTATAGTTTGTTGAAAAAAGTTTAATTTTCGAAATATTCATTATTTAATGAAATTCACAAATCGAAAAATATCTATGGTAACAAGTCAACGGAACGGTGTTGCGACTTTTGTCATACCATACGTCATACCCCTCTCGCCGTATGTCTTATTTGATGGGGAGGATTGTGAAGTGAGAAGTTTCTTATCCACTCACACGATAATTCATAAATGTTGCCAGTTCAACCTAAGGTTGAACTGTTTACAAGGAAGCACTAAAGTTAATTTATTCATAGGGAATAGAAAAAAAATGTTTTTTTCTTTTTTCCTCATTTATTGTTTTAACATTTGACTCATAGTAGCATCAGAAAGACGTGGTTAGAATCTTTCGGGTACCTCGGGCTCACGGCGTAGATTTGGTAGAGATGACAACTACGGAAAGCTAATGATCTAGCTTTCTAGATCTCTTAGATTGTTGTTGTGCGATTTAATCTGATTTATATTATTTATTATTAAAGCAAAATAAATGACATTGTTAATTTTCAAACAGAGTTTATTTTGCAATATGTTAAAAAGCCAATCGTTTCTACATTTATTTGGTTATACGAAAAAGTTTTCGATGGTTTTTCCCACACGATCTGAAATACCGTCAAATAAAAAACCAGATTGAATGAGACAACGATTTAATAAAGTATCCCAAAAAACCGAATTAACGTATCGATCTCAAAAAATTCGTTATCTAAAATTGAAATAAATGATAAATTCCGCACGTTTGAGCCGCGACCACCCCGCCCTACGCGAGCATGTGTGTGTGTGTACACACACGACTCTGTCGATGTGTGCGTATCGTGTTGCATTTCTTTCTCGTATTGTAATTTATTGGTGTGTAACGAAGTTAATTATTACGATTTTTGTATTAAACGTTGAAAATTATTTTTAGTCTTGCAGATGCAAGACTTGTATGGTAGTTTTTTACAATGAAACAGCGTCGTCGACTCGTTTTTGCTTCGATATTGTATTATTAATGATAGAATGTTGTTTTGTTTGTTATTCTTTACTGTAATGACGTCTATTTTAATATTAATTCAACGTAGCAGACTAGCGGTTAACGAGAATTGTACTTATTAAATTATTTGAAGCTGTCTTCTATTTTTATTCGTTTTGAGGTTCCTTATATAGATAGTAATTATCTATAAGTCGAATTGTGAAATGTTTCAGTAAAAACATTAAACTTTTTGCTTTACTAAATTCATTCCACAAGGTATTTATTAATTGTAGAGTGTCATTGGAATTTGATAATTATTGTACTAGTTAGTAGTTTGTATGTTCTTTAACGATACTATTTTAATAAATGTATCTATTAATTACGAGCTGAATCTACGAACTAAGTTTATCTTCTCAATAATCTTTGAAGTAGTTTCAAGTTCACCACTAAAAGGTAATTAAAAGGGTTTGCAAAATGATAAACACTAATAATTACAGTGTTCGATGTACTTAATAAAGGAGTCAAAGAGAAAAGATAAATTTAAAGAATTCCACGAGAACGCAAACTTAAGGAATATTACTTGAAGTCACTGCACTCCTAATCATCTAATTTAGTCTTCGTCATAATTGCATTTAGATTTTCTTATTGTTTTGTATTTTATAGATATTATAATATCTATAGATATATTTTATTATTTGTATAAGTATATGTATTTTATGTAATTTATATCTTATGAATTCGTACTATATTCAGTTCAACATTATCAACTCATTTTTTTTGCTCTACCTATTCCGATATCTTTCTTTTTAACCCAAAGGTTGACTGGTAGAGAATGCCTTATGGCATTAAATCCGCCGTATGTACCACCATAGTGCATAGAAGTATAAATAAATAAATTCTAAAACAAAAGAAGGAGGCGTGATTGGTCACTTTATAACTAACACCATAGAAGGGAAATTAGAGGCAAAGAGAACGATGTAGACCAAGAAGAAAGAACCTTCTTCTGTCTAGTCTTTTCCCAACTATGTTGGAGTTAGGTTCCAGTCTAACCAGGGGCCTAATTCTCCTAAAATAAATTGTTGCCAAACGCAATCGAACCACAACCGTCAGTCCGTTTTTGTTTACGAAAACTTTCAAAATGATTGATTTTGTTTTTTGTGTCAAACAATTTGATAGCTTTTGAAATTGAGAACTGTCTGAATGAACGGTTCGGCCTTGGTTCGGTTGTGATTTATCAAGATTTATTTTAGGAGAATTAGGCCCCTGATGCGGCTGAATACCAGTATTTTACACGGAGTGACTGCCATCAGACCTCCGCAACCCAGTTACTGGGCAATGCCGATATCCTGAGATTAGACCGGTTGTCAGACTTGCGGGCTTTTGACTTATTAATTAGGATCGATTGGCATCATAAAAAGTTTTGTGAAAACAGCCCTTTTCCTCGCTGACTGTACTTTTTTTTCAAAATCTGTGAATGCAGATTGAAATTATCCCAAAAGTTAGGGGTGGTCTTCTAAGAACGTTTTCCTGTAGCTACAATGGTTAAGGTAGTTGCCCTTCATGCCCCATCTCAAATTACCACCCTGTATTATCATAACTCTGGACGTGTCTCACAAAACATATAATACAAAAACAGTATGCTATTGTTTCTTTTAATTCTAAATGATAGTGGAACTGTGGTTATGAAGCTGCCTTTGACCACAGCTTCACTACTGCGAAAGCAAATATGATCTCTATTAGATATTAAGTTTAATTGGTATACCTAATATCTAAACTAACAACACAACTCACAACTTAACCCTCAGATTTCGGAAAAGCTTAGAAATTTTATTTCATTTTACAAAAAAGAAATACAAAATAAACCGGTTTATTTTTACAAAAAAAAACCTGAAACAGTCTTCGTCATCTTCTCACAAGAAATTCTTAGTTTACCTGCTTAAATACTGCCATCAATAATAAAAAACACAAAAAAATAAAAAAAGTAACCGGATCGAATTTCACAAATACACAGGGTTAACCCTAGTTCACAGTGTCGAGACCTCATCACGAAATGGGGTCACGTTTTTTACAATTTTTAACAAAAAAAAAAATTGCAAAAATGAAGAAATATAATGATAGCAATTCTAAAGTGATCTACTTTGATGCTCACTCCGCGTAAAGAGATAACCCTAAAATTGGGGTGAAACGGGATGAATCGGGGTGAATCGGGGTGAAACGTGGGAAATGTAAAACGAAGGGTGCTAAAGGTCGCAAATATAATGAAGTTCCAAGGTTAATCTGCATTAACTTAGATTTTTTGTAAGATTTATCCTCGAGTTCAAATGTCTTCGGGTTAAAAGTTTTTAATTTATGCGCATAAGTATAAAAGTAATGGTTTAATATTAATTTTGAACTGACGTAAGTACCTGTGAATACAGTTAAATTAAAATGGCGTCGGCAAAATGGGTAATTATTGCAAAAAATATAAACAGTATTCATGTAATTATTTTTATCCAATTTATTACTTGTGACCCCCGTTGTTTTGTGCAAGTGCATGTCGTTAAGTATACGACAGCTTGAAACTATGAAATATCTGACATTACGTTGCGTTTAGTGCCAAAGCTCTAACTACTTAAAATTAAAACCACATTGGGCATTAGTTTGCCATTAATGTAGAAACAATAAAGCCATAAATCGAGTCGTGTTACCATCCTTCATGTACTAGTGTAATACAACATGTTAAGGCAGAATTAAAACTAACATCTCTCGATAGATTTTACAGGTTTTGTTTCTTTTCAGGGTTCTGTACCCAAAGGGTAAAACCGGACACTATTACTAAGACTCCGCTGTCCGTCCGTCCGTCTGTCACCAGGCTGTATCTCATAAACCGTGATAGTTAGACAGTTGAAATTTTCACAGATGATGTATTTCTGTTGCCGCTATAACAACAAAATACTAAAACGAATAAGAATAAAATAAATATTTAAGTGGGGCTCCCATACAACAAACGTGATTTTTTTGCCGTTTTTATAGATAATGGTAAGGAACCCTTCTTGCGCGAGTCCGACTCGCACTTGGACGGTTTTTATTTTCATTTTACATCAGCTTATTATTGTCCCACTGTTGGGAATTAATGAGCTAATATGAGATAATAGTTTCTTCTTAAAAAGGAAAGGGCGTTGCCAGATTACACACGAACTTTATAAAGCCCTCATAAGTGTGTAGGTTTCCTCACGATTTTTTCCTTCATCGTTAATGCAATAGTTAGTCAAATTCTGATCCAAACATAAATTCGAAAAGTCTGAGGTCTGGTGTCGAACTTAGACCCTCCAGCGTACCTAAGAGGCAAGCTTTCAACCGCTAGACTAACCGATGGACAATAAGTTTTTTTTTTTTTTTGTAAGATTTTTGATTTTCCTTGTACAAGATATACCTAACCTAATATCTATCTTACCAAGATCAGTGTAACAGAAATATCTAATTAATTACTAACATATTACTTTAAGTGATTTAAACACAGCTAGCATTGATCCAGCAGCTACTTAACACGTTCAGAAACCGGTTTACGTACTACAAACTTAACTACATAGTCACTATAGTAACAACTTAAGGATTCGAAATGAACGAAACTACAAAATAATAATTTTGAACTTACAAATGTGCAAATATAATAAAATTCGACGACACGTTTGTGCAGTGGCTGAGCGATTGACTTCTGCGCTACGGGTCGTGGGTTCGACTCCCGCACGGAACAAAAATTTGTATGGCTTACAGATAGTTGTTTCGGTTCTGGGCGTTTGTGTATGTGAGATTTGTGTATGTGAGATTTATGTCTGTAATCGCACCCACGATACAGGAGAAATACAAGTGCGAAGGGAAGATAAAGGTTTTTAAAAAAAAAACTTGTAATCGGTATCGATAGTATCGGTTTGGTTGTATGTTGCATTTTTTTTCACTCATGCCTGTTCATCGCTTATTTGCGACAAGAACGTGTTAAGTCCAAAGACTGTTAAGAAAAAACGCCTTTTTTAGTTTGGAATAAAAGCTTTTTCTAAAGAATCCAGTTTTCGGACTTAATACGTTGTTGTTGCAAATCTTATTTGCGGGCGGGAGGGTGCTACATACTGCTTTCAAACTAGCGATCTAGTTTGGTGGAATTAAAACTAAATATTGTAGTTGCATATTTGTACATCATAGATTTCCACAAAATAACGCCTGATGCCATCATTTATTTTAATTTTAAACTTGTTATTTTGTTACTTTTTTAACAAAGTAATTGAACAAACAATTCTTATGAATTCAAGAAACTACTGTATACAAAATTGATTTATTCACCAACCCTTAAAAATCAATACAATAAAATTGTTTACGGGTCCGATTGACCCCAGGTCACACAACTATCAAATTACTTCAAAAAGAAACAAATTCCCGGAATTTACCTTTCAACTCATAAAATTCGCAAGCATATCGATTTCTATAACTGACCTCTTTTTGGTAAAATAGGGCCAAACAATGACCTTATGAGGCTCAAGACGTGTGACTTATGACCCCAGTGACCTTTTTTCTATTCTTTTTTGTCCACAGTGGTCAAAAAGGGGCATCTCGGCCACGATTGTGATTCATGGACAATAGCTTCTGATTGGTGAAGCAAAAACGCAATCACTAAAGAGGTTATAGAAAAACTTAAATGTTAGTTTTTTTGACGATTGATTTTAAGAATATCTTGTTTTTTATTATCGTAGTCGTGATATCTAGATTATATGGAGTTATAGGATTAAGGAAACCATTTAGTTATGTAAGATGGCTAATGTTAATTGACTCCTGATAAATGATATTTATTTCTGTAAATAATATATCTGTTACAGACACTTTTACAAGTCAATGTAATGTTTTATTAAGACTAGATGGCGCCGGCATTTCCTATTTATTTTTGGTTATTCAGTTTTCTTAAGATCAAAATGAAGATGCTTAAATACGTACTGTGGGCAGTCTATCCCGCTAGTAATCTTGCTGACTGGCTAATCTTTTTACCATAGGCATAGGCTATTCTCGTATAGCTCGTGACGTCACCAGAGAAGAATAAGAAGGTAAAAATTACTTGACAGATAAAATAATTAAGTTTTTATCACTTAAAATATAATGCTTAATGTATCGACTAAATGCAATTGAAACCCATAACTATTTTATATGGTATCAAAGCGTAACTACGTCAAGCAATAAATTAAATTAAAACGATTAAATCTTCAATAAAAAAAACCTAATGATATTGCACTATTTCACCAAAAACCGTTATAAAACCAACAAAAAAAACTCCTACAACAGCACAATATCTATAAAACTCTCAAATTACAGCAAACAGTTATAAATCAAAGTACGAAAAATTACAAAAAAAACTATCTCACGCGTCTTGCCGTCATCTGTTGCTAAAGGGGTTGAGAATCGCGATTTTTAAAAAACCCTCACAATAGCGGAACCCTAGCTAAACAGTTAGGATAAAAAAAAACGCGGAAGATATCGTCTTTCTATTAAAAAAGGGCGATTAAAGACCGTATCTAACTCTTTCCCATGGGTCTTAACCTTGGTGAACTTTTTTGTCAAAAATTGAGACACCTTTGCGATCTTTCCGTTTTTTTGTAATGTCAGTTTCTGGTTATTTTCGCGCAGTAGATGAGCAGGGGCGAGGGGTCGGGCCCTCGCGTATTGTAGAACGCGAATGTAGCAGGTGGGTCATATCGTACCCCGGCCGCGTTTTAGGGTTTCAATAAGATTCTTTTCTTTATATTTTATTTTAATAATTTTTGTTTTGAAATTACAGTTCTAAAATAATGGTATGCTGACCAGCATACAGGTTTAAGTCGATTAAGAAAAAAACACAAACATTAAAAAAAACTAATAATAGTTAAATAATTACCATATTATAAAATTAACAGTTTCAGAAGTAGGTACCGATTTATAAAACTTAATTTTGTAATTATTTGACTATTTTTAGTTTTTCTTGAAATCGGTTTTTCTTATCTTTTAAGTAAAAATATATTTTCGTATTTTGAGTGACATAAACAATTGCTGTTAATCCATTGAAGAGTTGCATTGTTTATCTCCGAAGGTCTTCATCAGATCTTCACCAAATTCAAATGGGACCACCTCGGGAGAATACTCCGGTTCACATTGGGCGACGATATCACTGAACAAATAAACAAAAAAAAACACGTCGAATTGAGGACCCCCTCTCTTTTTTGAAGTCGGTTAAGAATAATAATAAGAATATGAAGTTTTTTATTGTTTGTATTATGTTTTCCGTTTGATTATTTATTTATACTTTCGCACAAAATTTGTACAGAGGCGGATTTAATGCTTAAAGGTACAATTCCGTGCATCGCGGCCGATCGCAGCCGCGCGCGGTCGATCGCATGCGGCTGACGCGCGCTGCTGGTGCGACAATAGTCAGAGTATGAAAATGCATTTTCTACCAGTCAACCTAAAGGTACAATTCCGAGCATAGCGACCGATCGCAGCCGCGCGTGATCTATCGCGTTTGGCAGACGCGCGCGGCTGATGCGACAATACTCAGAGTATGAAAATGTATGGCACCGCTTCCGAAGTCTGCGACAGATGCGTGCGGCCGCAATGCACGGAATTGTACCTTTAGGGTGATGCAGAGAAAACATGGTAGTTGCACTAAATAGTGTATGTGACGCGATGGTATTTATTCCAATAGCTAGCCATACACGCACGGATATGCCCGCCGGATCTGCCCAACAGACATGCCTGGCCAGATCCGTGCGTGTATGGTGAGAACAGACACGGATATGCCCCGGATCTGCCCGCCAGGCACGTCAGCTGGCCAGATCCGGCGGGCATATCCGTGCGTGTATGGCTAGCTAATAATATTTACACTTAAGAATATTTTTTTTATTTTTTTATTTATATGTTTTAGAATAATTTAACTTAGAAAAATAACAGCAAATTTGAGTCCTTATAATGTTTTAAATTACCACTTAATCATTTTACGTAGTTTCAAGTGGTATTAAAATCCCTTTTGA
The DNA here is from genome assembly GCA_905220435.1 of Amphipyra tragopoginis. Lineage (NCBI taxonomy): Eukaryota > Metazoa > Arthropoda > Insecta > Lepidoptera > Noctuidae > Amphipyra > Amphipyra tragopoginis. The sequence continues at coordinate 7,697,811 of HG992017.1, forward strand.
ATTGAAGCCACTTCTGGCCCCATGAGATTTTTTTTAGCTATTCAAGCTTTTATTGCCATCTGTGTGTTTTGTGGCAAGATTAATAAGTTTCGTCTACCATGCTTTGTACGTCTCCCACGCTGGTTGGGTCGGTAAAAAGAAGTGTAAAGCTCATTAAAATGTCTCTTATCTACCGTCCGATTACTTTTTTAATTATGAGCAAAAACGTGTAAATAGGTACTACATATATTAGTCTTACAACTTATTAAAAATTATACAATGAGAGCGTAAACGTAGCCCAATGATTTGGTATAACATAAACATCTGTATGTCTCAGAATTTCTAGAGACAAACATTTTACACGTTTTTGCTCATAAGTCATAACTTGTAATGTAGCAGACGGCCCTAGGGTCTCCTGAGCACGTCTGCTACACCAGTTGTAAAGAATGGTGTAGAGCATTCAATACCTAGTACATATACATAACAATAATAAAGTGCTTATAGGATAAGAGGCAAGACAGCTTTACGTCTCTTGGGGTAGTCAGCGAGTTCCTTCTTGTAGTTACGGTGTTCGCCGATGGCCCACACAGCCATTTAGTAAAAACCGGCGGCAGCAAACGGACCGGCTGGAGCGTATTTAGTCATGCCGGTAGGTGATAGCCAGGAACCGTAACCGTAAGTGTAGTTAGGGCAGGAGACGAAGTTGAAAAGAAGGGAGAAGGGGTTACCATCGGGCACCGGAATGCATCTCACTTTGGTACCATGGGGCGCAGGTTCTCCAATAGAATGTGGATCAGGTTGCCCAGCTCACACAGGACAAGTCTTCCGAGTCCAACGCAAAAGCAAATGTTGCATGCCGCAGTGTACAGGGGATGGCTATTGTGGCACACCACATAATTAAACAGTCACTTGTAGTTTTAAATTTATAATATTTATCATAATCACTTCTCTCCATTGTAAAACCAAGTCCAAATTAAAATTCGAATCTCAAAACCATAGTGGTATAAAAAGTATAATAAAAATAGCATGAAGGTGAATGACGATGAAGAAGGTGATACTACAAATTAGAGATCGGATATTCGGATGCATATTCACCTAAACTTGAGATGTTGGCTAACAATGGAATGCGCTTTTGTATCGCAAAAATTCCGCGGTTCCGGGACAATTGTTTCAATTTATGTTTTTTTTTTGGTTTTCTCACACATCCCACTCCTCTTCTTACACTCTACATACACACCTATTTGCATCGGAGGTTAAAAAAATAATTTTAAATAATTATGCAAACCAAGTGTCCCGAGGTTTTTTTTAATAAATTATTTTTAAGTCGTTTCCACACTATACACTCGAATAGTTAAGCATTCCCGGTGTTCTTGGTAGCGAGGGATTTAAAAAAAAAAAAGTTTAAGAAGCCGCTTCCATACTTTCATAGCTAAAAATTAACTTTAGGTAAATATGCATCCGAATATCCGATCGATGGTCATGTCATAACACAAAATTAGGTTTACTCACATCTATCGGTCTTTTATAAATTGGACGGCAGCTATAGTTCAAGTTCAAACATATAAAAAGAAAAACCTGATTGTTATTTTATTTAGTAAATACAAGGTTAGTCGGAAAGGGGATACTAATCCGAAAGGGTGTTAAAGTACGCATAATAGTGAATAACTTTTCTTCTACAACTTTTTCCAAAATTCAATAGTTAAAGAGAAATAAGTGGTCAAAGATCTCAAAAAAAAGAACGCTAAAATCTATCTATCCCTAGTTATGATCCACTGTGGTTACATTTTAGGTCATATTTGGGGTCATGAATTAGAAGCGCCATTTTCTGAATTTGTAACTAAAGTACGGATGAAGAAATTTGGAAAAAACTAAAATAAAAATATTTTTTCATGGAAGTAAAAATTACCGAATTTTGAAATTTTAACACTTGCTTTAAGATAGTCATCAGTGATACTTTAAGTGGCCTGCGGATTAGTACCCCCTTTCTGACTTACCTTGTAGAATTTATGATCTAACCACCTCTGAACTTTTAACACATCAAATGATAAATACATACAAAAACATGCACGAACTCAATTCGAACGTTTATAAATCGCAATACCAATTTCAAAAACGCATGCATTCGCAGAATTTTGAATTTGGAATCGCCGCTTATATTTTGCGGGAGCGAAAATATTTTCGATTACTGATTGCAGAGTCGCTCGAAAAAGTCGTCGATCGAAATAGGCATAATTACGGTTTCGGCTTAGCGGGCGGCGCGCGCGCACGAATTTTCCGAAAATTACACTCCGACGCAAAAACGGAGCGTTTTCGGAAATTCGCTGCGTCCGGCCGCCAACTGCACTCGACGTGAAATGTGCGTTTTTCAAACTGTGTGAACAAGTGTGCTGCATTGTTGCTTATTTTTGTCGTTAAAATTTCGCATTGGAAACGCATTTCTTAACATTTAATTGTAAATTAGATGAGCCGTGTTAAATTATTGACATACCTACCTAGTTCTTGATATAAGTATGGAAACGTAGACAAGTTACGATAGCGATCATTTTCGTAAAGCGGTTGGTAGCAGCTACAGCTGGATGAGAGAAGTCGAGAATCGAGCTCAGTGGCGTGCTTTTGGAGAGGCTTATGTCCAGCAGTAGACGGCTATAGGCTACGATGAAAAAAGTTACGTAAAACTCTACATGGTTACTTAATTAACATTAATGATTTAATTTCATTCTTTATGTTCATAAATATTGCTAAGAATTGAAGTGTACTAGTTCTATGTTTACACTTAATGAATATTCACCCGTAAGTGGCTTTCAGGAACTTTCGACCATCTTTACAAAGTAATGAACAATCATAGTTTAAAATAGAGGAAAAAAATACAAGAAATAATTTTACTGCTTGACAATACCCAATACCCATGACGGTATGTGGGGTATAAACCTGCCAATGAGGCACAACCGCTATCCAGCTAAACGTACATACTCCAGCAGGTCAAGCTACCCGACACTGTCAAATTTTCCCAATCAACCTTGAACGTAATACTTTTGCGATAAAGATAAAAATCTATTAAAGAAATTTAACGGATTGTAGTAGCTTTATGTGCTGGCGTCTTTACTAGACAGTTACCTATGCATTATAGGGTTGATAAAATCGCATAAAGTTGCGGATACAATTTATTTTCAAGTGGAGAAGGCTTAGGAGAAGAACGTGAAGAATTACGACATATTTGTATCTACAGTTGCGGACAAAGAATTTTGGAAAATGTTTCATATTTTAGACTGATTCGTTGGTCTAGTGAGCGCAAGGGCGACATCTGAGCGTGAGGTCTTAGATTCGATCCCTAGGTTGGGAAAAGTGATAATAGGTTTTTCCGTGTGGAATTTCTCAGCAGCAGCCCGGAGTCTGGATTTGTGGCAGGTTGATGGCAATACGTTAAGTAGGTTCAATACAGCTCTGCCCAATCCTTCGGGGATTACAAGCGTGATGTTATGTTTATAACATGTAATTATATCTATAAAAGGAGAAGCTGACTGACTGACTGATCTATCAACGTACAGCCTAAACCGCTGGGGTTAGAAACTTGAAATTTTGACAGTAGATACCTTTTGTGACGTAGGCATCCGCTAAGAAGGGATTTTTCGAAATTCAACCCCTAAGGGGGTGAAATAGAGGATTTAAGTTTGTATGTAAGTCCGTAATTTTTGTAGTAAGAAGCATGAATTTAAATATTATGGTTTCTGGTTAGAAATAAATGTACAGGTGTTTGAGCGTTTTTTGGAAATTCAACCCCTAAGAGGGTGAAATAAGTGTTGAAAGTTTGTATGAGAAATCTGGTATTTTTGAAGTAAGAAGCATGACATTGGGTATTTAGGCTTTTGGTGAGAAATAAACATATACGTGTTTGAGCGTTTTTGGAAAATCTACCCCTAAGGGGGTGAAATAGGTTGTTAACATTTGTATGAAAATCCTTATTCCAGGGCTAATTAACTTGGCATAAACACTCTTCAAAATAAATAACAAAAGCCGAACTTTTTGGAATTTATTAAGCTACACTTAAAAAGGGGGTAAACGCGTGTTTAAAATTACACGCAAGCGAAGCTGCGGGCAAAAGCTAGTTGGATATAAATAGCGCCGTATTTCACTTATTTCGTAAGTGTAAACTTGTTCCTTTATTACTAATCTATGGTTCTCTCTCATCTCTCGTGTCTGTGGGACCCTATTACTAAGACTCCGCTGCTCGTCCGTCTGTCCGTCTGTCACCAGGCTGTATCTCATGAACCGTGATAGTTAGACAGTTGAAATTTTCACAGATGATGTATTTCTGTTGCTTTATCAACAACTACTAAAAAACATAATAAAATAAATATTTAAGGGGGCTCCCATACAACAAACATGTTTTTTTTTGCCGTTTTTATAGATAATGGTACGCAACCCTTTGTGCCCGAGTCCGACTCGCAATTGGCCGGTTTTTATCTTTAAATTCAACTAAGTTATATCTAAAGGAAAACGGCTTTTAGTTCTCTATTAGTAATCCCACTGCTCTCAGTTCGATCCGTGGCACCTTATCATCGATTCAGCCAATTGAGTTACTATAGGAGTATCCTGCCCTCAGGGAAGCTTCCACGGCCACTTACAGAATAGGTACCTAGTGTTGATTAAATCGAATCATATGTATACCACTCCCAAGACATAGAAATTAAATTCTAGTGTTGTTTTGCGAAACTAAGCTCTTTTTTCATTTTCTTTTCTAAGCTTTAGTTCATTTTTTGTAAAGTTATCAATTCGTTTATAGTGTAAATCTATTCTAGACACAATATATTTTATTCCTTTATTTAAACGTATCGATCGATTTAAAATTAATTGATACCCACTCAACTGTTGACAAGTTCTATCAATTTGTGCAACAACATTTAAAAAAGAGAGAACATGAAAAATTACCTACTTTCAATTTATTGAGAAGTCAAACGTCAAACCTCATTTATTCAAAACTAGAGGTCGGCAGCGGGTTCGCCCGCGTGGATGTCGTTTATCGCGTATTCCGCGTTTTTCTCTACTACAATATGCAAGTATTATACATATAAACCTTCCTCTTGAATCACTCTATCTATTAAAAAACCGCATCAAAATCCGTTGTGTATTTGTAAAGATCTGAGCATACATAGAGACAAACAGCGAGAAGCGATTTTGTTTTATACTATGTAGTGATAGGCTAGAATTACTTACTTAGTTCTTTTTGAACGTCATTTTTACAAAAAACAGTCCGCAAAAACGCACGCCCTTCATCACTTCCTAGTGTTTATGTTGTGAAGTAGAAAAGGCGCAATAAACTCCCCAGCAACACAGTTCTGTCTGTCAGATGAATAAATACCTAATTAGAGGCTTTATAGCCTACACAGTCTAAATTTGAGTCTATGAAGTTGCGTGAATCATGCACAAATAAATCGTCAACACTAATATTGGTTACAAATACTCCTGAAAGGGATTTCAACAAAAAATCATTGCAAAACCTCGACCCTCAAAACTTTATTGTATGCAACTTATAGACAACCACATCATCAACATAACAAAAATTACTTACACGTTCACTTTCAACGCTCCTATCCCTATCCCGCTCGCTTGAAAGAACTTACATGCGCCGTCTCGCTCACACCGCGCCTTTTAAAAATGTACAGCAAAAATTTAGGCGCGCAAAACGTCCCGCATAGTTGTCAAACTGAGATATGTCAGTTTTGTATAAATTTTGTTGAAATTAATAACGACTCGCCGACATGGCATTTTTGTTCGTCCACAACGCAGCTTTAATTAGAAATATTTCGAGATTCAGCATTTTTGTTTTTTTTATTTTAGGTATTTTATTTTCGTGACGGCCGACGCCATTTTTGTGTTTTATTGGTGAAGGTTACATACTTGGCTTTGTCAAAGATGTGTCGAATTGTCAATGTGAGTGTGTTTGTTTTTGTAAGCCAAATTGCTCGAAGAAGGCTTCTCTTGAATTATCTGAAACACAAAAACATAAGTCATTAATTTTCACGCCATCTGCCTAACGGTGTAGACTCTCTGTCTACGCTACATCGGCTCAGTATCCAACCGTCCACGGCTATGATTGCCTATTCAATACACCTACTAGATGAATTTGCAAGAGATATGTAGTTTACTTAAGTTTTCGACTAATCTGGACAACTACAAGATCTATAAAAGGTTATTCGGAAAAGGGGTACTAATCCGAAATGATAATAAAGAACTCTTCTGAAGAAATCTTTTGTTCAATAACTTTCCCCAAAAGTCAATATTTTAAGAGATGCTGTTAAAAGATTTCATAAAAAAACGCTAAAATCTATCATCTATCCTCAGCTATGATCAGCTGTATTTCGATTTTAGGTCATATTTGGGGTCACGGACAAGCTCCATTTTCTGAATTCGTAACTAAAGAAGGGAAGAAGAATATAAAAAAAAATTAAGTAAATGGAAATAATAAATTAAATTTCTACGGTAGGTATATTATATCACCTGTGTTATAGTAGCCAGTATCTTACAATAGGTATATTAAAGTTTTCAAGCTTTTCCTAACATCATGTGGGAAGGAAATTGGTCCATTAAAACGCTTGGGAATTAAAATCAATTTCAGGTATATAATTTGGCTCAAAAACTTTAACTATAGGTAACTAAAATCATTGCAAACTCCGCCGTTATCCGAATTTGATCATAGTAATCTAATCACGCACCAAAAATATCCATTTCTTATATTTATTTTCAAGTCAGTATAAAAATCAATCATACCCATACCCAAAATACACACTACCTACATTATCATTGTAACAGAATCTCGTTCCGCAAGAAATCTGTCTTTTTACCCTTTTATCACTTTTTTTACCCCCGCACCCGGCCGTAACGTGACTCTACAGTTTTGTCAAAATATTACACTGTAAGTATAAACTTTTTTTACCCAAAAATTACCCCTTTTTCGTGGCGTCTCTTTTCATTAGAAGGGTTGTGTGACGACATCTGATATTTTTTACGATCTAAGATAACCGTTGTAATGATAACTTTTGTGAGAAGTTCCTTTTTTACGGTTTTCTCATTTCGCTACATGTAAAGAAAGGTCCGGAAGTTATAATCTGAACTATATTTTAACGTGTAATTACAAAAACAAATTCTATTCTGAAAGTTTTTATTTTAAAATATACTCTACCGTAAAACGTATTTTATACAGTTTCAGAAGTTAGTGCAATTTTACTCTGAACCAAATTGAAGGCACCGACTTCTGAAACTGTTAGTTTTATAATATGATAATTATTTTACTCTTTTTAGTTTTTTTTTGAAGTCGGTTTTTACTTTTTTTTTAACGTTGTTTTGTTTTTCAATTTTAATTGGCATAAACAATACACAAAAATGCAATTACAAAACAAAGAATTTGGAAATCCTTGTATGTATGACGGAGTTATGCACGAATAAACAAAAAAAAAATGTAAACATCAAAATTGAGAACCTCTCCTTTTTGAAGTCGGTTAAAAACTTAATTTTAATACGTATTCGGACTCAAAGATCCCATTACAAAGTGTGTTTGAAGTACTTGAATCAGTACTAAGTTCAGAGTTATGATAAAAAGCAGATCACCATCTTAATATAAACCCAAGGCCAAGCCGTATTCATACAATATCGTGTAGATACTATAAAATAAATATTGGTTGAACTGTGTCTTCAAAAACTCTAAATGCCGACCGAGACAGTCTCTTAACAAATTGTAAAAACATCCAAATATGGCAACCTTTTTTCCATACTTTCCGAAGTCCGTTATTCTAATCCATATTTCGACCGCCTTCCATATTCGAACTGTTTCTAAATTCAAAAGAGCTAAATCCCTGTTCGGTGCGCGTCGCGTTCTAAATATAAAAAAGTTCTTTTTTGTCAAATATGGAAGGGTTAAGTTAAAAACGTTCTATTTTCGAATTGTTAAAAAGTCCACATTGTATGGAATACGTCAAAACTTCATACACCGTGACTGTAGTATATGTGAGAAATTCAGATAAATGATATTTTTTTAGATTTTAACTATAAATGAGCATTTTTATTACTTTGTCGTATTTTACACAAGCTCATAGAGTCCATAATTATTTAAACATGCATTGCAAGAGGTCTCTTGCTTCTTATTACCTTTAATAAACTAATTGGAATTAATAATTTTAGTAGCTCTCAAATCAAAGTTTTGTTATTGTATTTCATATATGTTATTACTATTAGGTAAGCGGTTTAATTATTTTGGATTTGGAATCTTTCTAGTATTACCTATACTGAACTCATCAACATAGGTTTCCTTAAATGTTTTAGAGTCATCTTTCCGTCTAATTGTTATATGGGCTGAATAACTCCTTTCTTTTCTCACTTCTTATACTTCGCTACATAGTCACGCAATCCAACCACTAGAATAACCTTAGGTAATATCGGCAGTAACTTTTTCAGGCTTCTGACTGCCTTTGATTATTGTCACGTCACAGCTCAGTCAGGGTAGGTCCTTATTCGCTCTTCTAATTACGAGATCAAGAATGGTTATCCATCTAAGACATGACTTCGACAGTGCCGATTTGCGTGCTACATTTCTATAATATTCATCTAACGACCACACGATCTATCATTTTATCGTATTTTAATCCGATAAACAATGTAAAATATTAAAATTAATAATGATTGATCTGCCGCCGTCACATATACTGCGCCAGCGTTATTCCTTTTTCAAATGATACGAAAGACACAGGAAGCATGAGTTTTTTGTCACTTCCACATCTCGTCTGAACCGATTCATTGGTTCTGTCCCTTTCTGGCTTAAAGATATTGACAAAGCGTGACAAGGATGGGCGTAGCCGCGTCGTTCTCAGGTGTGTTGACAATAACAGATGTACAGATGGCGGGGCGAGCATATTACACAATTACAATTCTATTTAATTATTTTTTTCTCGCACCGTTTGTTAGGATTTGGACGTGGGCGTCGTGTTAGTCAGCCTAGTGGTAGAACAATCGGTGGTTTTTCGAAATGTCATGGCGTACCGTTACCTAGTTGCCGAATTTGTATTTGAATTGTTAATTTTCATTTGTAGGTGGTTTTTTAATTTAAAGTTGCGTTTTGTGAAAGTCTTTGTGCATGTCTGCGGAGCTAGTATGCACTACCATAAAGCGCAGTTCAGATTACGCTATACTATTTCGCTATAGTAAAGCATATTGCATCTTAAGCTATCAACTATACAAGGTTACTCAGAAAGGGGGTACTAATCCGAAAGGGTGTTAAAGTACCCATATTAATGAGTAACTTTTGTTCTACCACTTTCCCCAAAAGTCAATAGTTTAAGAGAAATAGCTGTTCAAAAATTACATAAAAATATGCTAAAATCTATCTATCCTCAGCTATAATCAGCTGTGTTTACATTTAAGGTCATATTTAGGGTTACGAATTAGAAGCTCCATTTTCTGAATTCGTAACTAAAGTAGGGATGAATAATCTTTGAAAAAACTAAAGTAAAAATAATTTTACATGGAAAAAAAATTAACGAATTTTGAAATTTTAACACTCGCTTTAAAACCGTAAACCATACTTTCAGTGGCCCACGAATTAGTACCCCCTTTCCGACTAACCTTGTATAGCATAACGTTCACGCTATACGCTATCGCAAGCCGGTTTACTATGTATAGCAAGTTATTTGACGGCGATCCGTCGGGCGATGGACGGGGTAGAAGTGAGGCGGGGCGAGTACTGGAGAATCGTACGATATAGCTCTAAGAATCAAAGAAGTTTATTGCGTACTGCAAAGAAAAACTTGATAGCATAGCGTTTTGTAAACATGTCTGTATAAAATGTATGCTGAGTGATATCGTTGTGCTATACAATATTTGCCATATGCTATATACAGGGTGTAAACGAATTCGTGTAATTCCATAAAACCACATGATCTACTGGTGTAGATTGGCCCCGCCCGGGATTTAGAAAGATTAAAGATAAAACAATTTTATTTTCTTGCGGTTTGTGAAAGTTTTCGGACTTAAACCACCATAAAAAAATTAATTAAAAAAGAAGAAACACTTTTTTTACAAAAAATATATTTTATTTGGGTGAACATTTCGATACCACGCATAAATGAATGAAAGTACGGCGACACAGCTGGTGGGCACGACTAGTGCGATATCTTTAGCAGTCAGTTAACTCGGAGCTCTAAAATGACACGGAAATTGAAAATCTATTATTTTTATTGATTTTTTAGAAAACCAAGTTTTGTTCTTGAATTTTTTTAGTTTATTTCATTATTACCCATTTAGGGTTAATCTGTGTCATCAGTCGATCACGCGGTTTGAAGGAACTACACTAATTCGTTTACACCTTGTATATTTTAGTGTAGTCAGAACTGCGCTTGACTTGTGTCACGGATTTCGTCATTGAATGAGAGATACGACAAAACTCGTGACACATGTCTTGTCATGGTCGCGTGTTGGCTTGCTGTATGTCATTGCACTGTAACTAGGATTGCAGCGGCGGAGCAATGACTCAATGATGAAATAGTGATGTCCTAGGAATGACTAATACTTACCTAGTTGCCTAGATACATAATATTGACACATTGTACTTGTCTGGTTTAACGAGTGACATTTTCTTCTCACTTGCTTTTCGTAATTTATTGGTACATTATAAATATAAATATTAGCCTGTAACTGTCCCACTGCTGGGCAAAGGCCTCTTCTCAAACAGAGAAGGAACGAGCATTGATCGCCACGCTTGCTCATTGCGTGTTGGTGATTTCAGACCATAAGTCCAGGTTTCCTCACGATGTTTTCCTTCACCGTTTGTCAGTGGTGTCTTAGATTAACTAAGAAAGTACATATGAAATTGAAAAAATCACATTGGTACTTGCCTGGATTTGAACCAGTAACCCGGTGCTTAACAAGCGGGGCTGTAACCTCCGGGCCACCACGACATCTTGGTACATTAGTAATTAGAAACAAACAAACATTTTTTTTATGCACATCCCCTCTCTAAGATTTCTCTTGTATCGTGGGAGCATTTACAGGCACAAATCTCACATACACAAATGCCCAGACCCAAAACAACCATCTGTAGGCCATACAAATTTTTGTTGCGTGTGGGAATCGAACCCACGACCCGTAGCGCAGAAGCCAATCGCTTAGCCACTGTACCAAACGTGTCATCAAAAATACCTAATATATTCACGACAAAAATCCCCAAAGGGATAAGCAGATGTGTTCTCCTATTATAATAGTCTTTACACCCGTTTCTTTTCTGGTATTACGTCCCATGATGGCGAGCCTATTTCCATTTGTGGAGACAAATGGAGAAAAAAATAGCGTAAGAGTCGGAGGACTCTTACGCTATTTTTTTTCTATTGAACTCCTTGTAGATTGTCCTTGCAAACCGTTTGTACGTAAACGGGTAATTATTAGCGAGCCCTGATGGTCTCCAGCCAATAGGGGAAGTAAAATACTTAAACTTAACTAACTACTTATACTACAGTAACATCCTGACTACTAGCAACAACAATACTAAGGGCGACACCTAGTGGGACTCGGACCTCGGCTTAGGACGATGCTGGTGTAAAATTGGGAGGAAGCCAGCTTGATGAGGGCTAAATTATCAGTTTGAGCTTACTATTACTAAATAAATAGCAAATATAAGCTTTAATAATCTCTATCTCTTCCAAAGTCAATTTTAGATCTCTCTGTCTCTCTCTACAATGAATCGTTTTGAAAGAGATTCGTACATTGAAAATTACTCTTTTTCATGAAAAACGTAACAAATATGGTAAAGCTTAATAGCTCTTAAATTTTGAAACTGTCATAAGCTATCATAATTTAAAATTCCCAGTTGCTAAACAACTTTTTAATTTACCATCCTACAATAGTTAAACAGCTTAAAAACACCCAGTAATAAAACCACAGCTTGCTCCATAAACTATAAAATACCAAAATGATTTCGAACCAGACCATGCTCCGAATTTTAAAACTCCAACAAAGACCCCGAAACACAATATCTCATTATATCGAAAAAAAATATAATCAATGAGAAAATACGAGATTTGACCCAAAAAAATTCACCCTCCATCAAAGGGTTACAGAGCGAGACAGCGAATAAATGTACGGCGCCAGAAAGAGACAGCGCTATTCCTCAACCCTTTCGCCGCATCTGGACTGCTTTTTATAGTACGTGTTTTTGTGTTGAAATTTAAAAAAGTGCAAAATTTCTTTTTGTTTGCGGGTCAATATTGATTTTGGGGGCCAAATAAGCGTCGCCGCACAATAATAGTTCGTTATCTGGTACAGTTTAAATGAGGCCATTAGTTTCTCATCTCTATAGATTACAGTTGACATTATCTATGTAGGGTAGTGTCATAAAAACGTACTCCATGTTTTTTTGTAAAAAGGAAAAAAAATGTCCCGTGCAAGTCCTAAAAATGATGCCGGGTTATTAAGGGCAAGGGTTAAATAGTATACCAATTGGCCCTAAAAATCAGTCGTTTTTATTAAACTGCAGTTAATATAATAATATCTAACCAAGAAATATACCTACAAGGTTTGTCAGAAAGGGGGTACTAATCCACTAGGCCACTTAAAGTATCACTAATGACTGTTTAAAGCAAGTGTTAAAATTTCAAAATTCGATCATTTTTATGAAAGTTTTTTCAAAAATTCTTCGTTCCTGCTTTAGTTACGAAATCAGAAAATGGAGCATCTATTCCGTGACCTAAAATACGACCAAAAATGTATACACAGCTGCTCATAGCTGAAGATGGATAGATTTTAGTGTATTTTTTTATGAAATTTTTGAACAGCTATTTTCTCTTAAACTATTGACTTTTGCGGAAAGTTGTAGAACAAAAGCTATTCATTATTATGTGTTCTTTAACACCCTTTTGGATTAGAACCCCCTTTCCGTCTAACCTTGTACCTATAATTTATTTTCGCCACTGCAAGCGTCCGTTTTCATTGACAATGAGAAACGCAAAGTCTTTCATGCGAGTGTTCTGGCAGCTAGTTTCTGTAAGAAAACCTTACAGAAACTAAGTTTTATCAATATCTAAGTATTTATGATGAGTTCCGGTTACTCACGTGCTATTTTTCAGGATTGCCCGACTAGTTTCGCCTCGCGACTTGCGAAGTCGCCGCGTGTTTAGCTCATGATTAAGGGCTCCGTTTGAGGCCGAAACTAGTCGGGCAATCCCGAAAAACGCACGTCAGTAAACCATAACTAAACACAAATTTGAATGTAGGTATCCCACGAAAGTTATAATACAAAAACGCGCAAGTAGCTAATAATGTGCACCTCTTATTCTCCCTATTCTCCTTCCTCTATCCTTAATTATATTTCGATGTTTCCCTATCAATAAAGTATAACTAAATCTAGAATGAGTTTTACGCTGTCAAATCTAAATTTGATAAAAATATATTTACGCTTTGTAAAGCCAAATATGTACCTAGGTACTTAACATATTTGGCATCTAAATTAATTAAATTAGACGGACGGACGGAGAGCGGAGTCGCAGTAATAGGGTCCCGTTTTACCCTTTAGGTACGGAACCCTAAAAACTGTGATATTTTATACTGTATTACTTAGTTATTTGCCAAGTTTCTTATGAAACAAACAACCATATAAGTTGGTCCTATTCGTGGCATAGGACCATTCAACTCCAATACTATACAGACTGGCTTGGTGGCTAGGTCCGCAAAGATACCATCTTTTGAAATTAAACAGCATAACGTCTCAAATCTAGAGATTGCAAAGATACATATTATTATGGTCTATGGCCAGACAGACTATAAATATTGTAGTAGGTAGTCTTCATAATAATACTTGAATCTTACAACTTGTGTGGGAAGATTGATAGGTTAGTTTTTTTTTTATTCTAGGCTTGCTTTTGCCCACGGCTTCGCTCACGTTAATTTAGAATTTGACAATCAACTCTTAACACACTACTAAAGTTTCTATAATAATAATTCAATCATGATTCGAAAGACACGTGGCGCCATCTATGAACTTTATTGTTGTTTTCCTAGGGAACAGTACTTTTTTTCGAGATGAAAGGTACCCTATGTCCGTTTCTGTACACCTGACAACGTATATGCATAATTCCAGGATGATCGGTTCAGTGGTTTAGGCGGGAAAAGGTAACAAACAAACAAAATTACTTTCGCATTTATAATATTAGTTAGGATGTAGGTGATATTTTTAATATAGTATTTTTTTTCAGATTGTTTTGTGAACTTTTCTTCGCATGCTGTATTTATGTGATATAACGCTAGTAATTTAAGTACTTAGCTCTAATCATCATTATTAAAAGCTCCATAAGCTTTTATTACATTATTCTCTCATTCCTAAGTCTTAGTATTATATTTACTGAAATTGTTAAAAGATATTGATTTTAAAAGGGCAACCATGGAGCTTCTAGCCTGCTTTTCTTCATAGGAAATGACTAACGTTAATGTGTAATAAAAACATGATTTTGATTTTCTTACAACAATCATAATTATTTCCTATAAGAATGTTTAATTATTTTTATTATATACCTATTGATTTTCATGTTAAAGCAAAAATAATTGGCTCCCATCTCATTCGCGATAAAATCTTATAAAACGCACAAAATAGCTGAACAAGTACAAATTCATTACCGATGTAATATTATAAAGAAACGAAGCGTGTGCGGTGCGCGTACGCAGCGCGGGTCCCACACCAGCCGACGATAAAAATATAAATTAAAACGTCTCAATGCAATACGAACCGAGACGAACGAGCAGATAGTCAGCTTAATGCAAAAACACAGAGCCGTTTAAGGAGGCAAACTTATAAAAAAATAAAAAAAACAACACAATCAAATGAGGGATGCACGAAAACGGGAATAAAACGAGAGACAAAAAGGAATATGGCGGATTGTTTTTAATTATCGAGTATCGGCATAAATCGATGCACGTCGCCGCGGGCCCGCCGCCGCGCGGCGCTCGCGCATCCCACGAGTAGACAGCTAACGCGAACTTTTATATTGGAACATTTCTAATGGCATGATGAATTCATACTTGGATGGCCATATCTAAATGGTTGTGAAATCGAACTACTTATATAAATAAGTATTTCCCACAAGTACACCAGGATAAATCTAGAAAAGCTGTCTCACACTCTATAATTTTAAATGTAACGCAATCTGTATTTCTTGGTACTAACTAAAGGCACTTTGTGTGGCGCTTCATGGTTCATAGATTTGTTTCTATCTAAGCTTAATAATTAATTTTCAAGGGACTGTATCTGTACTGCTTATTGAAAAATATAAAACACACAAAATTTTACTATCATTCAAATTACATAGGGTTTGTGAGTAGCTTTATGATCATTATAATGATTTTAACTATAGGTTATAGGTAATACTTAGCGGTAGCTACAGCATTTTTTTGACTTGGGGAAATCCTCATAGATATCCTGTACCCTCGGGAAAGCAAAGGGTTATGTAGGACTCTTACTGACTAAAACCACCGCGGTGTTCCTCTGGGAACCTACGGCCAGTCTCGCAGGATTCGATAGTGTATTCACCACAACCCTCAAAGTTTTGGTCAGCAACCCTTCGTGGACCCCTCTTGTTACGGGAACTAGGACGTAACAACATCAAAACCCCTTCTTTTAAGGGGCTTTGCGACGACACGTAACGACACCTAAGAAAATAATGCCAGCAGACTGCTTTATATTCGTGGCTGATTCCACAAAGTGTTTATACTTAGAATCTTTGAAACTATTCACAAACTAATTCAATAAAAAAAAAACAAAAGAAAAAACTTTTTTTTCCCCAAAATCTGTAACACCAAATCCATCTCCACAGTTTTTCTGCGCGCGATTCATAAAATTCATATGTATGGGTGAAGGCAGTGCGATCGCGCGGACGTACATACGTTTTACTTATAAATAAGAGTACATTGTTGTGTTCGTTCGTCTGTACATCGCCTTTGTCATTGCCCCGCTTATTTATAGATCGCTTTCGTCTTAGTTCTAAATCTGAACGCTAATAACGCATACATTTAATTAAGAGTATGAGGAGATATAAAACTGATGCATTCAGCCCATTACTGTCCCACTGTTGGGCGGGCTTCTTCTCAGAATGAGAAGGGTTAGGCCTTAGTCCACCACGCTGACCTGGAGGCCTACTCCCTAAGTCCGTCAACGAAGTTAATCTCCCGTCCGAAAGTAGCCTGAAACGTAGGAGTGAACAAAACAAGTGTCAAGTTAAACTTTTCGGACGGGCAAAAACACATCGGTAGTAGGGACAACTGTCAAATCGTGTTGTCATTCATTCTTAGTTCGGGCCCCGAAATAATTGTATGTCCGTAGGTGATAGGGAGTAGGAAACGCTCGTAACTAAAGCCGAAACCACGGACTTCGTGCTTAGGGAGTAGACCCCCAGGTTTCCTCACGATGTTTTCCTTCGCCGTTACCGCAAGTGAAAATCAAATTCTGATCCGCATCTGATTCTAAAAGTCAGAGGTGAAGGCCGGGTTTGAACTCAGACCCTGTATTGAAGGCAACCGTTCAACCGTTAGCTAAAAACTGATATACAAGGTTAGTCAGAAAGGGGGTACTAATCCGAAAGGGTGTTAAAGTACACATAATAATGAATAACTTTTGTTCTACAACTTTTCCCAAAAGTCAATAGCTTAAGAGAAACAGTTGTTCAAAAAACTCAAAAAAATATCTCTAAAATCTATCTATCAGCAGTTATGATCAGCTGTGTTTACATTTTAGGTCATATTTGGAGTCAGGAATTAGAAACACCATTTACCGTTACGGGTAGTCAGAAGCCCGAAAGTTTGACAACCGGTCTAACCTTAGGACATCGGCATTTGCCCAGTAACTGGGTTGTGGAGGTCTGATGGCCGTCGCTCCGTGTATTACCGGTATTCAGCCGCGTCTGATTAGACTGAAAGCTGACCCCAATATAGTTGGGAAAAGACTAAGAGGAAGAGATCATTAGTGTTACGTCGGACAGATGGTAGATGGAGCAGACACGTGTTAGAGTGGAGACCGCGTTTGGGCAAACGTAGTGTGGGACGCCCTGCGGCACGATGGACCGACGATTTGAAGAAGGTGGCTGGCAGCAGATGGATGCGGGCTGCCCAAGACCGGGATGGTTGGCGATCTCTGGGGGAGGCCTACGTTCAGCAGTGGACGGCAATAGGCTGATATGATGATGATGATGAGTGTTATGTTCTTCGTCCTTTTCTGTCTGGTCTTTCCCGGGATCTTTTTGCTGACCTACCTTCCTACTACCTTCTCCATTTTGCTCCTTATTTGGCTCTCCACTTCCCGTGAGTTGGTTGTCATTTCATCATTCGCAACGTGAGTCTTGAGTGCAACACTTGCTTCAAGAAAATAGATGCTAGTTAAAACAGTGTTTAACTTTGTTTTCAATGCATTTAAACCAGTATCCGAATTGTGAACCACATTCGTAATTCCAATAGGAGGAGCTCGTGGCTAAATAATTACAGCCGCATAGACCGATCTTCCGGGTTAAGCCACGCTTGCCGAGGTTGGTCTGTGGATGGGTGACCATTTACCATAGCGAGTTTCCTCCGTGCCTCGGAAAGCACGTAAAACCGTTGGTCCCGGCTGTCATTTGTAGATCTTTGACAGTCGTTACTGTTGGTCAGAAGCCAGAAAGTCTGACAACCAGTCGTACCAAGAGTATCGTATTACCTAGTTACTGGGTTGTGGAGGTCTGATAGGCAGTCGCTCCATGTAAAATACTGATATTCAGCTGCATCCGGTTCGACTGGAAGCCGACCCCAACATAGTTGGGAAAAGGCTAGGCAGATGATGATTCGTAATTCCAATAGGTCTATTTTGACAATACAACAATATTCGTTGTGTGTTACATAGTCGTTGAGAAGTCGGATTGTTAATACATATGTTGCTATGGAAATTGTTGACCTGTCAAAATCAAAGCCATAGCGATTACGAGTGTTGGCGCAATTAGGATGCGTCTTTGTTTTTATATATTATGTAAGCCATATTTGGCTGCTCTACCCGACTTTGTAAAAAGGCAATTGGAATGTAATCTAGTTTGTAATTCTTAACGGTGAATGCTACACGAATTAGCAACTTACCTATTGAATTCTACACAGTAATTGTAATTTTTACATCCAATTTATTTTCTGTTACAGCTCACCTATCGTCCATTTAAATTAGTTTAGACCGTGACTGCAACACAAGTCAAATGATTGGTCAACAATGTAAGTTGCAAGCGTGTAAAATGTTACAATTTGTGTCAATCATTATTCATCTTTTATTTCCAGATGTAATCAGAAGTTGGTGCATATTGTCTTGATGAACATCTGTTGGGTAGACTGGAAAATATTTTATGGGATTTTGGACGAAAAGTATATTTATTCATTGTATTTTTATTCATTTTCTTTTACATTTTTAAATAAATTCATATTTAAATAAAATTACTTTAAAATTAAAAGAAAAACCACGGTGAACAAATTTGAAGGCACCGACTTCTGAAACTGTTAATTTTATAAACGGCAATTACTTTACTCTTTTTGAAGTCGGTTTTTCTTTTATTTTTAAAGTAATATTATTTTTCTATTTTAAGTCCCATAAAAAATACACAAACAGGCAATTACAGCAATCGCTGGTAATTTGCTGTTATCCGTTGAAGAGTTCCATTGTCAATCTCTGAGAGTCATCATCAGATCTTCACCAAATTTAAATGACCACCTTGGGAGAATAATCTTTCAAACAAAAAATCGCTTCAAGTGTGCCTATAAAATTTGAAGAGTTCCCTCGATTTCTCCAGGAACCATCATCAGATCCTGACCTCATAACCATGCGACCACCTGGGAAGTATACCCTTTCAAACAAAAGAAAAATTTTCCAAATCGGTCCAGGCGTCTTTGAGTAATCGGGGAACATACATAAAAAAAAGATTCTGACGAAATGATAACCTCCTCCGTTTTTTGACGTCGGTTAAAAAACATTTAAGAATATTAAAAATAGTATGTAGCTTACAGGCAACAGGTGGTTAGGGCTCCAGAGAGGAACCTCCAATCAATACGCGCAGTGTCCAGGAGTACCGCTTTCTGCATGAATCCAGCCGCCTAATGAGAGCCTCTTCGGATGATGGTCGAGGTTCTTGGCCATTAGACCGTTGGCCGTCACGACTATCGGCACAATGACTGCTGAATCAACATCCTACATTCACATTATTCTCGATTGATCGTGTCCTCAATGGTTTAATTAGTTTTCCCTTAATTTATCCTAGCCTTTTGTCTCAGAAAAAAATACAAATAGAGTTTTTAATTATGTACCTATTTAAGATTTAAGCCATGTATTCACAATGTTTCGGAGATACTGCCATCAAAAACTGTCAGTAGTGTTTACCGCAACATATTTCAATTACTCAGAAAACAAATAGATTTTTGTTTCCGAAACAGTGTTTATAAACAAATGGTTATAATTATAAATGAATGCATGGCTCTAGAATTTATGTATCTGAAGGACGACCGAAAACAAAAATGAAAGATTAAAAGACGTAAAGAAAAAGATGAAACCGAATTATCATTTCATACGGATGTCACTAAAACCATTTATAAATTAGCATATTTCTACATACAGATAATTTAATTTCATCATTGTCCTTTACAGAAAATTAGTGGTCATTCGTAAATTAGAAGTTCCTCAAAAACTACATACACGAACAAAAACCTAATCTTAACCCTCCGTCTGCAGGGTCCCACGTTTCCTTCATAACCCGCCACTTTCTCAAAAAAGTAAAAACACTACACGAGTCCTTATTTTGTACCCTTTTCAAACGAAACTCAATTTAGGACAGGAATTTGTGGGTTTTTTGAAAAATGATCAATGACAGCCTTACAATGACGGAATAATTCCTTTTTTTTTAATTCTGTGCCTTTTTTTAAACGCCCCTTTGTGGCAGAGACAATAGGGCGAGGGGTCATCGGCCGCGGATTATAAAAATTTTGAAGAAAGACCCTCGAGGTATCGGTGACTTATTGTAGTTAGCGCGGAGCCCCGGCGTCGCTTGCTTTTAATCGTTTAATGTTGTTAATGTACGCTTTTTAGTAAAGATTAAGATAATTACAGGTTTCAATTATAGTTATTTGTTGATGGTGTCGAAGGGAAAGATTTTAAATCATGTAGGTAGCTAGGTAACAATTATTTTCACACGACATGAGATATTTTTTGGTTTTACTTGATATGTAACAAGTTTTTTTCTTTTTTATTAATTATAGTCTCACGTTTGAATACTATTACACCTGATGGTAAGTCAAGATGCGGTCAACGATGGTGCACTCTTGCCTAGAAGTAACCTATTCACTCGAGATTTGTAAACTCCAAGATTATTGCAATCGGGAAACACAGACTCTGACAGGGAGTTCTATTCCTTACGCACAATGAACATATTTAAGACTAGCTGTGCCCTCACGGCTCCGCCAGCGTACGCATCGTAAACAAACAATTATCCGATACGACTCGCGCGCTACCTTCTGTACGTTGAAGGCACTATACCACAAACTCTGGCGCAAGTACCAACATTAAAAAACTTTCATCCCTATTTCACTCTCTAGGGATGGATTTTCCAAAAACCCTGAAATACGTGTATGTTTTATGCTTCTTACTTCAAGAATACCAGACTTCTCACACAAACTTTCATCCCCTATTTTACCCTCTTAGGGGCTGAATTTACACACGTTCATTTATTATTAACCAGAAACCCTATTATTTAATTTCATGCTTTTAACTTCCATTAAACTTTCACCTACTATTTCACCCCCTAGGGGTAGATTTTACAAAAACGTTCAAACACACGTATTTATACATAGCCAGAAACCATATTATTTGATTTCATGCTTTTAACTTCGTAGAAATTTTTATCCTCTATTTCACCCAATAAGTATAGAATTTCCAAAAACCCACACGTGTATGTTTAGTACCTTTCTCTTTATATATATAGATTTATTTAAACCATAATTAACTATTATGAAATAAATACTTGAAGATTCTTCAATACTATAAGTATTCTGTGCTATAAGGTTCTCCTAACATTATTAATACTAACAACAATGTATGATTAAATAAATGAAATAAACGTCGCAGCAGACAGCTAGTCAGTTATTAAGACGTTTAATAATGCCGTAAATGTCTAATACTACGAATGAATCTGTCTACAGATCACTACAACTACAATGAACGATATTCATGAGATCTTTGAGCAATAATCTGCACTTGAGATTTATTACACTTGATACAAGTAAGTATGATTTTAAATAATGACTAATCTATCACGATACAACCGGGAACCGTGGAAGACCATGACCAATATGGTAACTGATCCTGTTATCACCTCTGAGGTCAGGAGAAGTACTCTTGACGTCTCTTGGCTCAAAAATCCATCAATTACATTCATATCGAGAGAGTCGAAATTGATATATTTACATATAACTGGGATGAATTCGCAAAAGTACTATTATTTACACTGTGTTACAAACAATAATCTCGAGATTGTATTTGGTGCTTTAATTTTAATTTTGTGTGTGTGACTTGGCTATTGCATTAGGTTACAGACAATAATAGTTAAAGGCATTAAAATAAATAATAAAATAAAATACGGCAATGAAAATTTACGTGATGCACTACTTGTCACATGGTTGCAAGAACAGCTGTCGAACTGTCTAAAATACGAATTTATGCTGATTAATGTGATTAGTTCCATGTCTCCCCCTCCATGTCTTTTCCGACATGGGAGGGGTGTATGATAGGACCCCACTACTTTCCCTAGCGGGAAATACATGCCCGACGAGCGAAACATAGGTTTTCTTTTCTCAAGAATTTATAAACAAACAAACACACATGAAAGTTTCAATATTATTCATTAGTTCGTTTGCCACGGGATCGGTTATTAGCGATTTATGATAATAGCCGTGGTGATATTTTGTTCAAAGCGATGCATGCGAATCACTGCGATGCGGCGCGACTACAAGCGATCAGACTCGAAATGTTTTTTTTCTATTGTACTGCTGTAGATGGTGGTTATTGACGAGACCTGAAGGTTCTCCAGCCAATGGTGGGGAAGATAAATACTTAACCTAAACTAACTACTTGTACCTCACTAACATTATGACTACTTCCAACAACAGCACTAAGGGCGACTCCTAGTGGGACTCGGACCTCGGCATAAGGCGTTGCTGACGGGGGGTTTGGGGGGAGACAGCTGCTGATGAAGGCTGAACTATCGGTGACAGCGGAGTCTGAAAAGACGACCGGGTCTACGACGGGAGAGCTCGGTGGATCGTGACTGGTGACGCGAAATGGAAGCTACTCAACAACTTTTTATGATTTGATGCGACTTATTGCTAGTTGCTACGTCTAGCTGCGACAAGTTGCGATTCAAAACGAATCAGTAGGACACGCGACAAGGTAAACTATGCGACTTAGTACGACTGTCTGCGACTAAATTCGATTCATTGCGACCGCGGCTCGTTCGTTTCGCTTAATTTGCGCCGGAGTCGGCCTCAAATCGTTTTTTATCCGGCGGGCGTGCGGGAAATGATATAGGATTCGGATAACACCTAAGGCTAGGCGCGCAAGAACGATTAAACGGTCGACATTTTACGATTGTTATTAATTTAAATTGTATTGTTTTCGCGATTAACTTGCGCGTGTCGATAGATAATTTAATCGTTTCGTTGTATTTAATTTACTATCATTTGTTTGTGATTGCGAATATATTATTGTGTTTTATTATGTTATTAATTTTCATAATTAATCTTTAATAACTTAGATTACAATGTTGGGAACAATTACACAACTAAAAATGTATAAAAAATAAGATAGAAATTAATGGATAGATAATTTTAGATAGATAATAAAAGCTTTATCTTCTTTTTTCAACCCTTATCCTTGTGAACCCTAAGATAACAACGATGACGATGGTAAACTCATCATCCATCATCCATGGCCGAGTGGTAGCGTAAGGAAAACCAACTATGTTGGGGTCACTATTACTCAGACCACACATAACTACTTCGAAAAACGAATGTCGAAGTTTAAAATCGAAACAAAACAACGACGAACATCGAACTTATAAATATACGATCAAACTATTGTCAAACAACGAACTACTAGATGTCAATTAACATTTGGGTTTAATTTAATTAACAAACAATTAAAAGTAAGGGTCGTTATTGAACTAGAAAAAAAATACTATTGTGATGTCTGAGATTGTGGCAAAACAATGTGGCGTTGCCCGGAAGTATACTTTCCAGCAACGCCACCTCAAATAAGGTGAAATAGTAAGTCAATCAATGTTAATTAACTAGTAAGATAATGTTCGTGCTATTAATACATATAGGGTGACTGGTATAATAGTAATTTTTTCAAGGCGTCTCGTTATTTTCATTGTTTCATATTGTATATGGTGACTGGTAATTAGTGACCGATACTTTAACACATGATTGTACTCATGATAACAAACAACTTTCCCAAAGAAACATTATTTTAATTTTATTTTTTTCATTTAAAATTTATTAATAAACCATTACGGAATGGATGCGGCTCGTAATATGGAAATATTTTTTATTTGTTTTATAAGTAATGTTTCTTTGGGAAAGTTGTTTGTTATCATGATTAAGGACTCCGTTTCGGTCCGAAACTAGTCGGGCAATCCCGAAAAATACACATAAGTAAACCGTAAGTAATCATAATTAATAATATTACGCGTAGCTCTTTAGCAAACAGGGTTGAAAAAAAAAACAGTTTTATTTAAATTTTATAAAACAAACAGTTCAAATTGTTTTAAACAAGTATATTTTTTTGTTCTATTTAGTTTAGGGCATTATTTCAAATTAATTCGACCTATAAATATTTCATTTCTAGACTAGATCTTTTCTAATTCGCTATAGTAAATTAAATATTTACAAAAAACGATCAATGGATAAACATTTATTCTATGTTGCGTATCTCTAATCAATACTGAACGCTTTACATTCACCCTGTATGTTCTAACCTTCTAACTAATGTTGATTTTTAAATTGGGCGACATAGGGACTTTCCTAGCGGGACTATACCGGCGGGGAATTACCTATGAACTATGAAAACTATTCTATGAATAGGGGAAACACTCCTAAATATTAATTTATTTGCATTTTATATCCACTATTCGCCATGAAAAGTAGTTTTAAAGCTTGTTTTTTTCTTATGGTTTTACACAATGCTTAAAACTTGTTTTAATCTGTGTTTTTAAACGTGTGATAAAGTGTTTAAAGTCAAACTGATTTAAACGCTGTTTTAAACAAGTATTTTAAAACAACTTGTTTTAATCATGCCAACCCTGTTAGCAAACAAACACAATCTAACTGCTTGATCACGTCTAAGAATCGAATTCAGATCCTTGAAACAACATTACAAATCAATATTAAAATCCGGCAAACTTCACGCTACACTCGTTACAGACAGTTTGTTCTGCAATTATTTTTAGATCTAGACTAAAAACAGATACAAAAGTCTAATTCTAGATTCCCAGAAATGATTTACAGCAATTTAAATTCCAAATATATCAATAACTTTTATCTACTGATGTTGCTATAAAACAAACTTACTAAATACACCTATTGAACTAATATCTCCTTAAATTTCTTTGAATATTGATCAGAATAAACCGCAAAATTAAAGTTGTCCGAGTTAAATTGTTGCAATGAGTACAATTTTTTTTGTCGAATTTGTACATTCAATGTTGGAACTTATTTCGTTTGTGTTAAGGTTCATTTGATTGGCAAATAATAAAGTGGTAAGTGGTAGATGGCTAGCAGTGAATAAGAATCTTAAAACGAATTCGATTGTGTCTCTATTGTATAACGATAGCGATCAGTTGCTTGCTACCGGTTGCTTGAAACGCACAAGGAGCACAAGGTTATAATGCTGTGAATGCATGACTAGTGCAGGTTCCTAGGACACTCGTTTACCTCCTAGAAAACGGAGACAGTAGGACGGAGAAGAAGAAATCTCGTAATTAGTTATAGGAAAGGAAATATGAGAATCAAACAAGAGCTTTTGTGTTATTTTAAACAAAGTTTTGAATTCAAAATCGAACTAATAGATGCAGATATCTTTTCGATTTTGATCAAAATCGTATCATTTATATAATCGTTTATAATTGGCTTCAAGTAACACTGGAAGAGAAAAGAGAGTTAATGAGTAATATTCAAGTAAGAATATGTATAAATTATGTTATCTAGCCATTTTCCAAATTCTTGTCTAGTAAAAAGACTAGCGGTGTGATAGCGTAGCGGTTAGACGCTTGGCTTCCATGCAGGAGGATCTGACATCAATACCGGTCCACATAACAGACTTTTTGAATTCACGTGTGGATCAAAATTCGATCATTACTACATCTTTAGGAACCCTGCACACCTCAGAGGGCTCTAAAAAGTTCTCGAGTGAGTGAAGTCCGTTAACCCGCACCAGCTAGCCTAACATGCGCAGCGCGAGATATTTTTGCCGTCAAATTATCTCGTGCCATACATTATTTAATAATGCATCGACAAAATTATCTCGCGCTGCGCATGTTAGACTGGCAGGCCAGGGTGGTGGACGTAGAAGAAGAAGAAAGGAGATGCCCTAAATCCCTTCTCATTCTGAGAAGAGGCCCGTATACAAAATACAAGTATATTAGGCAATTGAATAAGATCTTGTATTATCAATTTTTCCATAGCAATCAGCAAAATCCAATTCAAAAATCTACAACTGGCGCGCAACAATCGCACGACCGTCGCCCCTAGCAGTTACAGAATCACGGCCGGGGAATCGAACCGAAGACACATGCGTTTTAAATCAGTACGAGCCGATCGCGCAAATAAACGACGCGCCGACGACGTAATAAACTATTGTAAGTGCAACCACACAGAAAATTGTGGAGACGACCTACTTACTAAAGATATTTATTTATTTATTTATTTATTGCACAATGTAGTTTACAGAGAACTTATAGAATAGTTATCTCAAACATACATAGACCCTGTAAGGGTGTTGCAAGGCATACAATAATAGTACCTATTTATTTGTAAGTTATTAAATTATTAGAAATATAAACATCACATTAAAATTAAAATTAGGTTACATTGGCGATTACACATTATATTATATTACTTAGGTGTAGTAGGAACATTATTCTAGACATAGGAACATAGATAGACGATGTTTTTTTATTTTTATTTATTGGCATACATAGTAGGTAGGTAGGTATTTTTAGAATTTATCTTCCATAAATTCTTTAATGGTATAATAGCATTTTTCTAACAACATGCGTTTTAGCTTCACTTTAAATATGTTTATCGTTTTTGTGTTTTTTATACAATCTGGTAATTTATTAAATATTAAGATGGATCGATACTTTGGGCTATTTCTAAACATTTCTATTCTGGGTACTGGGAGGATTAATTTATTTTTGTGACGCTTGTTACTGTTAAAATTGAACTCGTTAATATTTTTCTTGACAAATATGGCTATTTCTAAGATGTATATAGATGGTAGGGTAAGAATATATATATTAGATTTATTTATTATAGATATTAGATATTGGAACATGACGCTTTTTGTTCTTAAGGGAGTAAGCAGAATTCCTAGTTATGGCATTTTGGCAAAAGTTTGGCAATATAACATAAATAATCCAAAAAAGAAAATGGAATCAGGCGTTACTTTGCGGAAATCCATGACAAACAAAATATGCAATTACGTGTTTAAATGGGGTGCATGAAATGAGCCTCCACGAGTGACGATTCTTCAGTACGTCCGGCGCACCCTGGGCAGTCAGCCCCGCTACCAAACTTGCTGACTGGCTAATCTTTTCACCATAGCGTTGAGCTATTCTTGTATAGCTTGTGCCGACACGATAGAAGAAGAAGAATGTGTTAATTCTGCCAAACTCAACAAACAAAACAAAACACAAAGTTTGGCGGAATTAACACTAATATTGTAACTGCATATTTGAAACTTCTTGTTATAGATTGCGTTAAATCCTGGTTGCTTCCTCTGTAATTTATGAATTAAAACAAGATTCTGCAAAGTCCGCTAACTGTGGCGAGTAGATATTATGCCAATATCCTCGAAAAAATTAAAAGTGATAGATTTCTTTCTTTGCAAGAGAAAACTTAAATCCAGTTGTTAGTGTCTGTGGTGATAATAATTCATACATACAGCTCACGCCTCTTACCTGATGGAGTAGACAGAGACAATTGAACGCCACCTGCAACGATCCTGGCATACATTTCCGTCTTCTTCTACTTCCATCATCCTTTTATTTATTTACCAAGCAAGGCACGCCAACGACATATTTACAAAGGTAATAACAATAGGTAAACACAGGTCTTCGATACTGTGTAAATACATAACTTACAGGCATGCACCAAATTCTCATTAAAAGGTGACTATTCGTAAAATTTAATTTGTTACATAATAAATAAGATTAGATTAGAAAATTATTTTTAATTCTGTCATAATAATACTTTTTTTTTAACTTTTCATATTCTATCGTCGGTGAAAATAAACTGATTATTATTGTGACTATCTTAACATTCGTAACTGTTTACTATATTAGTAGTTAACTTATCTCCATTAGAGAGTGAATATTAAATGTGAATAATAATGGCAGTAGGCTGCACCGCGAAATCGTATATGTACGTTTTAATAATTGTAATAATTTATTTAAAAAACAGATTCATATTTTTATAATTATTAAAAATATATGTATACAATAATTTATAACCAAACATTTCGTCTCCATAGCTTTCTTATGCGCAGTCCGAGAATCAAATAAGATATGGAAAACCGCGGGCGTGCGCGCGCCGCGGCCACCGCGCGGGTTCCGTACCTAATTGATTTTTATAACCATTACGGACTATTAGTGTCGCACTATTTCGTTACTGCCTACTGCCCGTTTTAGATAATCGCTACTGATCATAGGGGGCATGATGAGAAGCTATTGGAACGTATGGGAGAAATGTATGGTGGGGCATGGGTCTTTAATAACGATTAGCTTGCGTGTGTAATGTTTTAGATAGATATTATGACGAACATGAAAGATACTTAACAGTACGATAATGATCTTTCATTAGATTTGCAGTTATGGTTAATGCAATCATAATTTTAATTACGATCTGCATGGAATGCATGAAATGAGTGGAAGGTCGTAAAAATGCGCTATGCTATCACAAATGGTTACAACTGACATTTTTATTCTCCAAATTACCATTTCCTCTACCTTGGAGATCCTATACCCACGTTTATTTTACTCTCTAAATTACCATCTCTTCTACCTCGGAGATCCTATACCCACTTTCCTACCGATGTTCATTTCTCGTCGAGTATCCAGGGTGCACGAAAAGAGTCTCCAATAAGTACGTCTGGCGCACCCTGGGCAGTCAGCCCCACTAACAACCTTGCTGACTGGCTAATCTTTTCACCACGGCATGAGCTATTATAGCTCATGCTGACACGAGAGAAAGAGAAGTCGAGCGTATCAAACATTCACGCGTGTTTTAATTTGAGGTTAAAGAATATTCTTATTTAGGATTTAATCAATGATTACAATGTATCAGAAGAAACCGAAGACTTTAATTAAAAACATTAACATTCGTAGTACATGGAATTAATTGATGTCCAATTCCAGACGTGACGGACACGGGGAACAGACTGAAAACCGGTTTGATGACAACAAAGATAAAAGTTGTAAAACGAAATATTATTATTTATTCTGCAATTAAGTTCAAGGAACCCTAAAACCAAGAAATGATTTGAACTTACAAAAATGAGTTAAAACTCACAAAGAGGATACCACGGCGGCTCGCCGCGACTTTTTGTTGCGTTGCACCGGGTTCGATTACCGGACGGAGTAAGTAATAAAATATGTCTTGGCGATTATATTAATTACTTGTATACTGTGTTCATAAATCATTTTCGTAAGGAAAGTTGCTTTTGTGGATGATGTAGGGTTTTATAATTGGGTTAATTTTGCAGATTCTAAGGAACTTAGCAGTAGTAGACCTCCTTGTTGTGAGTTCGTCCGTTGAAGTAGCAGCATTGCTGTGTTCTGGGGGTCTACTCCTTAAGCACGAAGTCCTTGGTTTCGGCCTTAGATACGAGCTTTTCCTACTCCCTACTACCTACGGACATACGATTATTTCGGGGCCCGAACTAAGAATGAATGACAACACGATTTGACAGCTGTCCCTACTACCAATGTGTTTTTGCCCGTCCGAAAAGTTGAACTTGACACTTGTTTTGTTCACTACTACTTTCGGGCTACTTTCGGACGTGCGACTAACTTCGTTGACGGACTTAGGGAGTAGGCCCCCTGCTTCGAAGGGTGCTGTTCAAATTACAGGCACATGTGATTTTTTAACTTTGTTTCCAAGGTTAGCAACAGTAATCCTCTTAGGCTTGTAGGTGTATACAGGGTGTAAACGAATTCATGTAATTCCTTCAAACCGCGTGATCTACTGGTGACACTGACTGACCCTGCATAAGTATTTTTCAGAATCATAAAAAAAGTTTAAAAAAAATTAACCATTTTATTCTCTATCTGAGTAATTTTAGCGTCTCAATTTAACTGACTGCGTGGAGCGATATCGTGCTACTCGTGCCCATCAGCTGTATCATTTATACATGACATCATATATATATTTGTTGCTAACAGTATAGCTTGCCCTTTAGCTCATATTATTAATGTTAGCATATCATCAGGAACATTTCCAAACAACTTAAAAACTATTATTGTAAAACCAATTCATAAAAAGAACAGTAAAGAAGATATGTCAAACTATAGGCCGATAGCTTTAGTCTCAATTTTTTCTAAAATAATAGAAAAAGTCATATATGAGGCATTATCATCTTTTTTAAATAAATTTAACATACTTTGCCATGAGCAATACGGGTTCCGAAAAAATAGAAATATAAACATGGCAATTTTTGACTTGTTGAATGTCATTATGACAAATGTTGATAAAAAAACGCCTATATGTGCTGTTTATACAGATATGTCGAAAGCCTTCGATTTTGTAGACCATAACATTTTGCTTCAAAAATTAAACGCCTATGGCATTCGAGGTAATATCCTAAACCTAATAAAAACATATCTATCCGGTCGCAAACAAATAACAGAACTATACAAAATATGTGTCAAGTCTAAATTAGAAAAAAGATATGTGTCTTCCAGTAGAGAAATTAAATTTGGTGTACCACAGGGAACCGTCCTTGGGCCCTTATTATTTATAATTTACATTAACGACCTCCCACGCCAAATCCACCATCCTATGGTACTTTTCGCTGACGATAGTACGGCACTCTTAAAATGTACCGATCATGAAAATTACGAAAACGATATAAACTACACCATTAAAGTTATAATAAATTGGCTAAATAGTAACAACTTACAGATTAACATATCTAAAACAAAAATAATGCATTTTTATCAAAGACTTCGTATTAACGACCTGAACATCAATTACGATAGCCAAGATGTGGACAGAGTAGAGGTTACAAAGTTTTTAGGAATTTTAATCGACAGTCAGCTGACATGGAAGTCGCAAGCTGAAGCAATCTGTAAAAAACTCAGCGCATCTGCATATGCACTTTATAATCTTAGGAGGAAAGTTAATATCAAAACAGTATTACTAGCATATCATGGTCTTGTAGTTTCAATTTTGAGGTTTGGAATTATATTTTGGGGTAATTGTACCGAAAGGGAGAGTATTTTTAAAGCCCAAAAACGCTGTTTGCGAGCAATATTTGCTTTGAAAGTCACTGAAAGCTGTGTTCCAATTTTTAAAAATTATAATTTATTGACTTTTCCTTGCCTTTACATTTTGGAAGTTGCTCTTTTTGTTAAATGTAATAAAAACCTATTTTTATCGTTATCAGAAAGCAGATACCGAGATGTAACTTTGCGTTCTCAATACCGAAACTTGCTACGCACTGAAAGATGCAGGACTGCTTTGTTGAGGAAAAGTGTTTTTGGTATGGCACCCGCTATCTTTAACCACATTCCTGATTCTATAAAAGAGGAACCTGTAACAAAATTCAAAAAGAAACTAACTGTACTTTTATTAAATAAGTGTTACTACTCTGTATCGGAGTTTCTAGCTGATACCTTTTAACTGGGCATAAATGTTTAATGATGAACTGCTTCAATGTTTGCATGCCAAAATGGTAGAATGTATGAGGATTCTTTAACATTTCTGTAACCACCTTATTGTAAATACCTACATTCTGTGCAAATAAATGAATATTATTATTATTATTATTATTATTATTATACATGACATCGAAATTTTCTATCTAATAAAAAAAATATCTGTGAAAAAAAAAGTTATTTTTTATTTTTAATCAATCTAAATCCCTTGCGGGGTTAATCTATACCATTAATAGATCATGCGGTTTGAAGGAATTACACGAAGTCGTTTACACCCTGTATAGTTTCCAGCTTTATTTATTTAGTTTACAGATGACTTCTGTGAGTAGACAATGTCAATTTCATCATCATCATCAGCAATATCAACTCATAAGTGTACAACAGTGTATACACACTCCTATCAATCAAAGTCTCCGAACAGATATACTTAGTCATAGTAACCATGATTGGAAGATGAATTGGTGATGACATTATGTTGTCATTATCAGTAGGGAAGACGCGAGTGACGATACTTAAGTACTTCCGGCGCACCCTGGGCAGTCAGCACCGCTACCAACCTTGCTGACTGACTAATCTTTTCACCACGGTTTGAGCTGTTCTCATATAGCTCGTGTCGACACAGAAAAAGAAGACGCTGCACCCATGTTATTGTTATTATGTCCATTTAATAATAGCTTACAGTACGATACAATAGGGTTTTTGTCTGAAAAAATCTAATTAGTCCGTGAGTTAGATTATCAAAAAATATTCGACCCGTATTTTTTTTGTTTCGTAAACCAAATTGACGAAGAAATTGGCAAAACGTCACAAGCAAGTACAATTTTTACTTGCTTCTGACGTAACAAGGCGACACGAGTTTTGATGCGTTTTATATTTCCAAATATTCATAGATTTAACAAAAGAAAAAATATGTGTCCATTATTTTTCAAAACTCTAACTGGTGGACTAATTAGATTTGCAATTTATTGATGCTGTCAACATGGCTATTAGGAAGTCGGATCGGAAAACTTCGTAAAACCGATCCCTTCCGATTTGAGCGCGACTTCAAGACCCCGAAATATTTATTAGTATGAGCGGCTACCATTGGTTGTTCGATCAGGTACATCGATGTAACTTATTAGTTGTGTTGTACATACTTCCCTACTACAGTAATGGATCAATGATTAGAGAGGGTTTTTGGGCTTCCAAAATAATGCTTTTTTTATTTTATTTATTTATTTGGAAAACCAACAGCTTTAACTATAAAATATATAAAACAGCTTATGCCTCATACACCCAATAAAGGTTTTCACTGATAGAATCAACTTAGTACATAACCTATGTGGACAACTAAAAACTAACCAAGATGCATTATACAAAATAAATTAGCCAGCTACACTCCATTCTACATAATTTTTAAACATGAAGTAGTAGCATAACACTACAATTAATAACTAATTCGCCTTAGATATAAGAAGGTCGGTACTTATTTTACTCGTAAGTTACTTAACTTAGTTAAACGGAAAACCAAAAATAAACAAAAATCACACTATGAACTTATTAAAAAACTCACTGCTCAATAAGCGTCTTATCGTCGCCAAGTTCACATCATCAAAGTCATGAGATTTGTAAGCCATGTTAAGGGTAATTTTATCCAAAAGCCCGCTGCCAAAGTTAGCGGTTCTGGTAGAGCTAAATAAACTGCAAAGAATATTAGCTTAATTCACAATACAGCAATTGTTGCAATCTGTCTATCTCAATGTATCTGGAATTCTTAGTCATATCTAGGTTAGTTAGTCATCGTCACTACCGAAAATGATGACGAACAAATCATTACCAAATATCTGACTATGACATCACCCAAAAAATTAAGTCATTTATCAAATGCAAAAATAATTCCAATTCAAAATAGCTCGCATTCCAATTTCGACTTATCCATTCCACATGATTCCAGCGACGCACGTAAGATATTCACAAACGTACAGATTTCAAAACGCGCCGGAGCGGTCATTTATAATAACAGAACATCGAAGTAAAAAAACGCTCACAAAAGCATACCCTTTTCGAATTTTGTTCGAAAACGAACGATCCTGTGATAAATATTGAAATATGGTATAGAGATATGATACTTTTTATTCGTGTTTCGTCGGCCATCATTGTTTTTTTCGGTTTCTTCTTTAATTCACGTTTCCTAATGGTGTTGAACACGGGTTAATGGCTGGATCCTGCAGCGTGAGCTACCGTTTTATGGACTATTAATTTTAGTGGCGCTCTACTATTATGGTTTTTGGTTTGAACCCATCTGATAGTCTAGTTGAGCTAGAGCGGTGATATCGTAACGAATCTTTAATTGCTACGTTAACTTTTTATGAAATGTTTGGACGCTTTTCATTACAAATTTATAGTTTTCGATAGTAAAATGTTTATTGCTTCCATTTAAATATTGAAACGGTTTAAAATATCTTTGCGAATGAAGTTGTTTTTATTTACGAGTTGTTTTGTGTAAGGATTAATCTTCAAAGTATGTAAATGGCATTATTGAAATTCTATAGTATTTTGAATTGAATAAGTTATTTCTTTATTATTTTATGGCGTTGCCACGCTATTCTTCATCAGAGATCTTCACAACCTAAATAATAATATCGACGCTTGAAAGGAATATTTACCAAGCAACATGTTGGCAATTTTACACTGGAGCATTTTAAAGTTTTTTTGGAAAAAAATCGCCTATTTGTCATAATTACTTGATTCCAACGAATTTTAAATGCAGTTTAAAGGCTTAATAAACTGACATTTAAAGATTATGAACTTAAATAAAACTTTAACTACTTCTACTTAGTGTAAAGTTGCCAACATGTCGCTTGGTAATTTTTGCCTTTCAAGCGTCGATATGGTTAGGCTATGCTCGCCGCATCGATTTCAGTAATAGGAAATTAAGTTATTTATTGTTACAAATTAAATGAACGCCAATTAGTTAGAATAAACAAATGAGCGTAACAAGTAACTTACTGTCTATTTTCAAGCTTCTATTGGCGATTGTGCTGTTACGGACTGATTAAATGCCAGATGCCGAAAATTATGGTTTCAATTAGGGTTTACAATAAATACAGTTAAGTATGTTGTTTATTTGTCAATACATAATTAGTTACTACATGTTACGAAAAATGAATAAGACAGAAAAATATTGTGTAGGTATCTACTTAAATATTACAGACCGAAAAACTCCAGCGTAAAATTCTTTTTAGCTTCCGTTATGTAATTTAGGCTCTAGTAGCTTTAGCATAATATCGATGCCTCACAGCCAAAAAGGGATAAGCGCCAAATTTTTGTGAAATGGACTTATAAGTACAATATGTTTGCCTAACTCGCCAAAATGTAGGGAACAGCAGACTTTTTTTTCGCGATTTCATGTTTGGTCCCATAGTAAAAGTTGTTCATAATGATGAGTACAGTGACCCCTCATAATGATGAGTACAGTGGTTGTGAGGTTATGCGTTATTTACGTTTTTATTTTTTTAATGACTTTGCCCCACACTAAGATTTCTCTTGTATCGTGGGTGCGTTTACAGACACAAATCTCACAAACAAACGCCCAGACCCGAAACAACCATTTGTAGGCCATACAAATTTTTGTTCCGTGTGGGAATCGAACCCACGACCCGTAGCGCAGAAGCCAATCGCTTAGCCTCTGCACCAAACGTGTCGTCCTCTTTTCCAAAGTTACACCTTGCATAATAATATATCGTTGGAATCGTCTTTTTTTTCTGCATCGATTGATCTAAGTCTCATGACTCTACGACATACTTTTTGTCACTTACGCGGTATGTAAATTAAGGTCCTTAGCCTAATTTTTTCGTCGTAAACGAACATTAAACCACTCTCCTTGTTTGTAAATTTGCGGTTATCCATTTTTGGCTGTCAGGCATCTACGAGTATATGTAAATCAATATTGATTCTCGAGGAGAGTACTTAAATAGAGTACTTACAAAATAGATTGATGCAATAGGCTAGTTGCACTTACCTATCTATACTTGGGAGCAAATAAATCGAGCCACTTCTATGTTTCACGTATTATTGTTATTATTTTTGGTACCTAATAAGGAACAGATCAATTCGAAACATATATCGCCTAAAAGGTTATTTCATAACCTTTACAATGAGGGTAGTTTTTGTCAACTTAGTATAGGTATTATATTATCCATGAAACCAAAACTAATAACCAGGACACGTGACGAAAGGAGTGGCTCGATTTATTTGCTCCCAAGTGTATTATCAAGTTCACAATCATTGCTAAGTACCAACAAGTCTGTACTTAGTGACATCAATGTTGGTTGAAAAATATATTACCCTGTTACTATGCTGGACAAATGCCTCTTCTCATACAGAGAAGGAACGAGCATTGATCACCACGCTTGCTCACTGCGTGTTGGCGATTTCAGACCATTAAATTCCAGGTTTCCTCACGATGTTTTTCTTCTCTGGATGTCAATGTCGTCTTAGATTAATAAGAAAGAACTTAAGACATTGAAAAAGTCACGTTGTACATGCCTGGGTTTGAACCCGCAACCCGGTGCTTAACAAGCGGGTCTGTACCGTCCGGGCCACCACGACATGACATTAACGTTAGTTCTGAAGGTGTGTACGGACTAAGCGTTCCAATGTACGCGTAGTCGGTTACGCGTACACAGGAACGCTTAGTAATAGCACAGTGTACCTACTTACTACATACAGTGGGTCAACGCCCATACATTTGACAGGTCCTATGAAATGTCAAAATTATGTAGGGGCGGAGGTTATGTCCCAAGTATGCAATATGGCTACTCGGGACATAACCTCCGCCCCTTCACCCCGCAACCCCCCGCACGATTGCTCTGCGACAATGTTCTACTTTGACCGACTGTAAGGAGTAAGATATAGGTAGACTGTGGTAATAGTATGGAGGTGCCTGTCTTAAGCCTTGTACGAACTAAGCGTTCCTGCGTACGCGTAACCGGCTACGCGTACCAATGTACGCGCTGTCTGTACACACCTTAATACATACGCTGTCTCCAATTGTTACTTCCCTCAAAAACAGAGCTCTACAATCCTACAACATGCTTGTCGCATACTGTCAGTTTCCTACCTAAGTTAGCTTTCCGACAATCTTATCTGCTTCGCCATAAGCCTCTAATCCATAGATAGAAAAGTTACGTCTGAATTATTGTGATCTGTTTGCGGATGAGTGGAAGAATATAGTGTCAGAAGCATTGTAAGGGATTTATGAAAGAGATGTCTCTAATTCTGCCGTGCTAACGAAGAATGCAGTAACTCGACCCTGGACGATTTCGAATTATATACCTTAATATATGTATATTAGGTATACAATTCAAAATCGTCCAAAATCGAGTTACTGCATTCTTCGTTAGCACGGCAGAATTGTTATATACAGACTGTCCCAAAAAGTAGTGTCAAGCGGAAATCCAGAGGTAGAGCACCCTTAGAATCATCCCCATGTATGTTCCGAGATTTTTTGTAGTTTTCGAGTTATGATTTTTTCTTTTGGTTTAAACACGAAAGGGCTTCTACCTCTTCCGCTTCCTCTTGACACTACTTTTTGGGACATCTTCTATAAAAGATGTTTTTTTGATATACCATAACTCTAGGGTATGATTGAGACCATATCAAAGAACCAACTGGCATATGAGTTATTCTTCAATCATCATTTTTTTTGTTTTCATTTTTCATACAAAATAATTCGACAAAGTCACGATTATTAATGTAAAACATCCTTACGTGAAATATGATAACGTTGCATTTTCTTAGCTTTAAATATGAACGATTGGTTTGAATAAAAATTAATTACTCTTATTTATCAATGAAACTTAGATACCTATAATTTAATTGTGATTGATTATATTTTCGAAACTATGCGTTTTTGGACCACCTATTCTAGGAGATTTTGTGTTCTTTTTACTTAAATAATATAACCCTAGAGTTATGGGATATCAAAAAAGACACGTTGCATTTTTTTTCTTTTTCTTTTGTATTAGTTACTCTTCTTCTTTCTATCTTTAATTATTGTAATTGGTCTTAGACCGTTACAATTAAAGTCAAATAAATAAATTCTTACAGCAGCGTAGGAAGTGCATCATAATCGAACACGCAATCCACGTGAATACAGAAACAATACTCGAGCAACACATAATAAGGTTTTACATAAAGAATACGTATTGCATCGTCACTCCCTCGATCTGATTCAAACAAAAATAAAAACCAACTTATAACTCGTTCTCGAGGATTTCATATTTTAAAACAAGATTGTTTTGAATATACGTTAAGTTTGTGCTAAGTCACGTTTGAACATGGTGCTGGGGAGGGATTACTATTTTTAATGTCTGTTATAAAATTGTATCTTTGACTGTGTTGTGTGTTACATCTATGCTTTTAGTTTTGGTTTATGTTAGATAAGACAACTAAGTGTGTTAGTAACACTTGCACTGCAATTTATTTTGGGTTTGCTTGTGTACCCACAGACAATAGCAAAAGTCGATGAATATTATGTAAAGTCAAAATAAATTATCTTAGAAGTCTTTCTCTATACAATTATATAAAGAATTAACGTACAAATAATATTTGGCAAATTTTCAATCATAAAACAATTTTGAAACTGAGCAAACATCACAATCACTTATTTTTTACCACTTTACCAGCACACTAGAATTTCTTCTGTGGGTGCGTTTAAAGGCTACAATTTCACTATGCACAAACACCTAGGTATGGATCAATAATCAATTATTTTTAGACAATTTTAATATTTGATTCGAACGGGGATTGAACCCGCGATCCGTAGAGCAGAAAGCCGAGCAAACAGCCACTGCGTCAAACGGATCGTCCAGTCTATCTATAGCCGATATTAATAATTGATTCTTAGAGCGATTACGCACTGCATCCGATCCCGATCCGTGAAAATACGGACGTAAAATCTCGGACGGAATTCGGATATTGCTTACGCACTAATCCGATCTTTGATCCAAATTCAAGCAATTCAGGGGCCATCTTTGGCATATGTTCGATTTGAATCCGAGGTAGTGCGAAAGCGTTCATACAAACAGTACTACGGCTACTTCGGTCCGTCAATTTTACTTCCGAATTGGAGACTCACGGATGACGGAGAGAAATCGGATGACGGATGTCGGTTCTAGTGCGTACACTACCATACAAATAGCTTTATGATTCACTTCGGAACGTATTTTCACGGATTCGGATCGGATGCCGTGCGTAACCGGTCTCAGAACAATATGTTAGTTATTGCTCTGAGAATTAATCTTAATCCAAAATCTATAGACTGATGTAGGTTTTTAAAATTAATTCTATTGATTTTTTGTTAAAAACCTACATCATTCCAGAGATTTTGGATTGAGATCGGCTATTAATATCCGC
The DNA here is from genome assembly GCA_905220435.1 of Amphipyra tragopoginis. Lineage (NCBI taxonomy): Eukaryota > Metazoa > Arthropoda > Insecta > Lepidoptera > Noctuidae > Amphipyra > Amphipyra tragopoginis. Next base: position 7,736,402 of record HG992017.1, read on the forward strand.
AACTAGTGAAGGGTACAGGGATATCTAACAGATCTGAGATAAGTTTGGGATAATTGGGGACTAATCACTTATCACGACATAATCAGCCCATTACTGTCCCACTGCTGGCTACAGGCCTCTACTCAGAATGAGAAGGGTTAGGCCACGCTGGCCTGGTGCGGGTTGTCGGAGTTTACATACAAACATCAATCAGCATCAATTCGTACAAAATTGAATGGTTTTAGATACACCTAAACGCATCACCTGTAAATTCCTGTGCTTTCATCTGCGAAAGCATTAGAAAAGGTACTAACTACTGAATGTTGAATGTTGGTCTTGGAAGAAGAGTCATGAAAGTAGAATAGATGCCGTGGAAATGCGTTCCTTGCGAAGTATGTGCGGTGTAACTTTGAATGATAGATTGAAGAATGATGTGATAAGACAAAGTTGCGGTTTAAAAGATGATGTAGTGACAAAAATTGAAAGGGCAGGTTTGGGCATGTTGAAAGATTGAGTGAACCACGATTAACAAAAGGAATCCCTAAGGCGAATGTCAATGGAAACGCCAGTAGAGGACGCCCTAAAAGGACATACATTGATGTTATTGGTGATGTTCTTCAAAAAGGACGGGTGCGTAGTACTTTCAACCGGCGTGCGTGTATGACAAGATGTATGGCCGTGGACGAAACGAAAGGAGTATGTAAGGATCGTAAGCATGTGGCGTTCTGCAGTTTCTGCCTACCCCCACGGGAAAAAGGCGTGAGTTTATGTATGTATGTACCAACTATGACTTGATATAATTATACACATTTTGAAAATGAGCTGCTAATCCATAGATAGAAAAATGTATGCTCTAATATAACAGGTGTCTATTCGGTTTTTCCTTAAACCAGCACTACATTCAGAACTTTTTGTAAAACGTGGCAGACTCGTGAGATAGTGTTCGACTCGCGACCTCGACGCGTATTCAGCTCATGATTATGGGCACCGTTTGTGTCCGAAACTAGTCAGGCAATCCCGAAACATGCACGGAGGTAAGTAAATCGTAACTTATCATAAATATCAACGTGGTTGACGTGTAGTGGGAGGAAAATAGGTATAACAACCAACGTGTTAACTGGTCATCTGTCACTATTATCAAATTGACCGGGGACATTGTCTCCCGTGTATGCTCCATGGATTGCTGTAATTCCAATTTGTGTCGCATTAATACGGTACTTCACTAGAGGATGGGCAGTAGCGTTCTTTGAGTACTTTAACAACCCTATTGTGATCGCCAACCCTCCCCCCCCCCCCCCCCAATATTGTTTAGGGGACGCCTATGTCCAGCAGTGGAAGTCATTCGGCTGAATGATGATGATGATGAATACGGTATTACAGGACTGCGTACAAGTTTTTTTATTATGTACTGTTTTTTTTTAGGTTTGTCGTACACAAAGGGTGTCAACGGGACCATATTTCAAAGCCTACGCCATCTTTCCGTCCGTCTGTCTGTCTTCAGGGCTGTAACTTTTTAACCGTAATAGCTAGCCAGTTGAAATTTTCACAGAATAATTGTTACTATGGCCTCTGTTATGGCAAGTAAAAATAATAAAAAGTCTAAACTCATTGGAACAAACCTCAACAAGAACACAAAACCCATACAAGAAACCTCTAAAATAAAATATTTTTTTAAACGATTTCTGTTCCTGCTCTGTCTTAAAAATAGAATACACATGAGCGTGAAACTTGGTGTGCTTCTATTGCAAACTCTATAATTAAACAACAAATAATAAAAAAAGGAAAACTAGTGCTGGTACGGAACCCTTAGTGCGCGAGTACGATTCACACTTGGCCGTTTTTTTTATTTTATTCAAGACAGAATCGTTATCAGATCTCATTTCAGGGAAGCGGTTAAAAACATTGTTCGCTGCTGATTTTCTGTGTAAATAAATCTCATGTGAATGAGCAGATTCACCAAATGGAAATGGATCGTGATGAATCATCGGTCTATCAGGATCCGAAGAGTTGTTGTGAATACCAAAAATAAAATACGAAGATTATTTTTAAGTATACATATTTATTCATAAATTACGCGGTCACATGATATAAATTAAATTATGTACAATTAAATAATACAGTTAAATTTATATAAAAATAATTATACAGATTTCGGTCAGCGAGAGGCGAAGGCCACGCCGTGGTGGCGTCGGCATGGCCCAAGACCCTAGCCTACAATCTATGCCAACATATATTAACTCAAGCTTTTTTAAATAAGCTGCATATCTGTTAGGTCAGGACGATAAATAAACAAAAAATAACAACGGATAATAGTTGACAAATAAATAAATAACATTTAAAAGTTAACAGTGACTAGAGAGCGTACGAGGATTCGATCGTCCAGCGTCTTCTCATAGGCATTCGACAGGGTGTAACACTAATGTAACTTGTTTATTAATAAATAATTAAATAAAATATAAAAAACTGCTTTACACACTCCAGACTCCGAATTGTATAAAAAATCGTAACTTATACTCAATATATCGTTTAGCATCCAGTTAGATAAGATAGTTTAGATTTTGTGTGGGTGTTCCGCAAGGTTCTATTTTAGGTCCTTTGCTTCCCACAGTCAGTCCATAATTTAGTGGTCGACGACGTTAATGTAGAACGCTGCATGAGCGTCACCCTTGGAGCCGACGGCGCGGGCTTGGTACTGTCCTGCGTCGTCAGGGCTGCACTTAACAATCTCGAGCCTGTACCGGGAGGTGCCTTCCATCATGAACTTGTATCTGGCGGAGGTCTCGTCGATTGGCTTGCCGTCCTTCAGCCACTGAAGCTGGAGTGGTGGCTGTGGAATAAATGGGTAATTAGTTGATGTTGCTATATAATGGTAGAAGAGTTATTGTGCTTGATATAACAATAGAGGTTAGAGACTTGAAATAAGTTTAATACTTCTTATCGTTTCGATATAACTTTTGAACATCTTTAAAGAAAATTTTGATATATTCTTAGTGAAGCACTTTGCTTATCACGCATTCTCAAAATATACATAGTTTACAAAAGATGATACCAATTCGGGTGTTCGTGCATGTGTCGATAAACACATACCCCCTTATTACAAAAGATGGTCTAAGAAAAACCTAGGTTTTAAAATAGCTCCGTCTCTTTTTGTTATATGACATAAGAAAGTGATGGGTATATTTTAAACCTGGGTTTACCTTAGTCTTGGTTTAAACCATCTTTTGTAATAAGGCCCACTAGGTTTGATCGTATTTTATTGGTAACATTTGGTAAGGTGGGTAAAGAACCATAGACTGCTGTTACTTGCATTTATTTTATATCTTTATCTATCCCCCAGACTATCTTTGCCCTGATAAAAAGAATTTCTATTGTTTTTTTTTTTTATATTTACCTTATCCAGTTCAGCGCTAAACACGGCGGGCTCGCCGTTGCTAACAGTAGCGGATCCAGGGAAGGCCTTGTACTGAGGAGCGGCTGACGTCTCCCCAGGTACTTGGACTACGAGACTGCACGACGTGAATGATTCACCAGCGTCGTTGAATGCCTCGCATGTGTATACGCCTGGAAGAGAAAAGTGTATGTTGTAGTACTTGGACATGTGTGTTTTCATTATACTAATACACAATGCTATGAATTCCGAGTTTGGTTGCGACACATCTAAAATGGGTTATGTGTTGATGTTGATAGTATGGTATCTGGTAGGTATTATGTTGGATGAAAACTTTCAATCTGTATACAGACGTCTGTGAGTAGTTATGTAGATTAGGTATAGCTTCCTAACATAGAGGGCGATGAATTTGTCAAGAAATATAAATCCCCGGCATTAAAGAAATAACAACATATTCCAAACAGTAATTCGCCAATTATTATTTTTAAATGGTCAACTTTTCTATCTTTATTTCCAAAATATGTAATTGCCTTACTCCTAAAACATAACACAACGCCATCTAACCCACAAGCTTCATACTAAGCAGTGATACAACGCCCTCTACATAACAAAACTAGTACTAGGGAGCGTACTGCTTTGCCACCATAGTTCGTTGTTATTCCGTCACACGGTCGCGTGGTCTTTATTAGTATACAATGGCGGTCATAGATGGCTCTGAGTGGAAATTGGTTTTATTTGCCGGTTTCTTGCAATGTATAGGCGTCCTTTCTTCTAGTGGCCGTGGATAATGATGAGATCCTACTATTGTCCCACTATTGAGCACGGGTCTCTTCTCAAAATGAGAAGGGTTTCGGCCTTAGTCGACCACGCTGGCCTGGTGCATAGGCAACTAAGGGATGATAAAAAGAAGAGTGCTATCCTGTATGTAACGAGGTGTGATCATCAACTTGCATAAAATAAAGATTCAGTCGCATTTGATCAAACTGAAAGCCGACCCCAGCGCAGTTAGGTTAAAGCAAAAAGCTAAGCTGATGTTATACTATGGTCGGGAGCGAGAGTGCTTGGGAAGCTGTCGCCACCTTTTGCGAGGTGGTGATGGCGACTAAGGAGGGAGCGGAGAGGGAGAGAGAGGCGACGGCCACTCTCCCTTCCCGCGCCAGACGCACCGGGCGACGTCTCCGGCCACCCTAGTGTGTGGCCTGCGGGCGACGGGTTAGGGGACCCGATGCCCGACCAGTAACAGGCCCGGGAAGGCGGCGCGCCGTGTTCCACGCGCGCCTCTCAGGAGGACGTGGGGCAAGGCCTCATAGAAGGAGAGGTCTGCCAGGGGCTGGCGGACCGAGGCCTGCCGGGGTTGCGGTGCATGCAGCTGCGAATCCCGTGACCCTGGCCAAGGGTCAGGAGTAGGAACACCGTGGGTTTTTACCCGGTAAGAGTCCGGAAGGGTATCTATGAGGATTTACCCATGATTAAAAAAAGGCTGATATTATACTGACCGGCATCCTCAGGGAATATCTCAGCGATGTGTAACTTGTGGATGTTGGCCTCGCTTGAGTACTGGAAGTCCTTGGAGGGCTTGATCTCCTTGTTATTGTGCAGCCAGACCACGTCGAAACGCTCTGCGTTCGTGATCCTGTAGGTTTACAATTATGGTTAGGTATAAATAGTCATTCAGTCGTGTTTTACAAGTAACTAACATTTTAAAATAAATCTAAAATATTCTAAAAAGCTTACGCAGCAAACTTACTACTCCAAACGTTAAACCAAAGATTAACCCGAAGAAATGATAAAAGCACCAAAAACTATAAAATATATACATATATTATAATTATGAATCAAACAACTACGTGTGACATAATTCCCCTTAAAAAAGAAAATGTTAATCAAGTAGTCTTTTATGGTTGTTGTCATTTACCTCTCAGAGGAAATTAGGTAAGAATGTAAATAACTTTCTGGGTAGTGTACTCTCTACTTTTATGTTTTCAGGGTTGCGTTTCAGTGATGATTTTATGATTAGTCCAATTTTTTTTTGTGTCCTTCTTTTATTTTAAAATATTGCCAATACTCTTTACAAGGGACCTTTTAATACCCTTTCGGCATTATGGGTATTTTTGTAACACGTTGTAAACATAACTATGCTACCGTGTTACAACTTTGGTGTACAATAAAGTATATTCTATTCTATTCAGCATGATTTTTAACTAAAATTTCGAAATCAGTTTTTTATTGGTCAAGGCCAGGGGTGAGCAAAATTTATATTCATCTCTCTCTTCTTTCATATATAATACATTTTGTTTTGGCAAAAATAAAAATTACGGCTATTTGTTATTACCATACAATCTTACTCTAACAGTTGGTTGGCGGTTCAAATTAGAACCCTTCACGGGCCGGAATTTACCCACCCCTGGTCAAGGGTAGTTCGACCAAAATACTGTACCTGCATGACAGCGTGACCGCGTCTCCGTCGGTAACAGTCTGTGACAGCGCGTGGTCTACTATTCTGGGAGGCTTGTCACCTAGCTTCACAACAGCCGGCGTGGTTTCCATTTCTAGAAAAAAATATCAAAGTTTACCCGGGGGCTCCGTTCGCTCGCTAACATAAGATTATGAAAGACTTATGGCTAATTAACAGCCACGCGAATCCTACGATTTGCAAGGTTAGACTGCGCTTGCCGCGGTCAGTCCGTGGATGGGTGACCATTCGTTACACATCGAGACCCATCCATACCACCGGTCCTGGATATCATATGAATACCTACGACAGTCGTTACGGGTTATCAGAAGTCCGAAAGTCTGACAACCACTCTAGCCTTAGGGCGTATACATAAAGGAAGCAGGTAAAAAGCGCCGACCTACCAGCGCTTATCGGTACTAGTCCGTTCAGGTAACAGCTACATAAAGGAAGCGGGTAGAAGCAGGGGCTGGCATTTTTTAACAAAAAATACGCCTTATTCCCTAGCAAATACAGCAACAAATGGACGGCCTACCAGCGCTGATCGGAGCAGGTCGGAACTTGTCGGCGCAGTTCGGAGCTTGTCGGCGCTGATTCGCCACACAGTATAGAGACTACCTGCGCCGACTAACTGCGCGGACCAGCACCGACAAGCGCTGAAAGAACGGCGCGAACAACCCGCTTTCTATGTGTATATGCACTTAGGTTGCGGAGGTCTCATGGCAGTCGCTCCATGTAAAATACTGGTATTCAGCCGAATCTGGTTAGACTGGAACCTGACCCCAACACAGTTGGGAAAAGGCTACGCCGAAGACATATGGTCCAGCAAAGAAATGAATAAGTCTAAAAGTAAATAATACTCACGTTTGACAGTGACTTTGCACTTGGTCTCAGTCTCGCCCTGGCTGTTGATAGCCTTCAGGGAGTACACTCCCTCGTCTTCAGGGAACACCTCGTTGATGACCAGCGACGCTACGCCGTTCTTGTACTTGAGGTCTACAACCTAGAACAATATAAGTTAGTTTACTGAAAAGATTCGGTTTTAACTACTTCCATCTAGACAAATTCGAGCGTACTCACAATTTGTCAGGATGACTTAACCTGATAAAATATACTGGTACTTCATTGACTTTGAATTTTAGCCAAAATGGACTTCGCCGAAAAGGCAGGCAAAGATGGAGAAAGAAAAAAATCAAAGCAATAATGTTCCATAAACCAACGACTTCTTCTACTATACAAGTGATAACGCGTCCAAAATGTGTGTGTATCTTCCAAATCCGTTAACATTTTTTTTTGTGAATTATTTGGCAAACAACCCTTCGTCCCAGCTGACGTAAATTCATACCGTCATCTTTATATTCCTAGAACACCAAAAGGATTTCTAAAGCGTTGTCAACCTTGAAGACAGTATCATGTGCGTGTGATATCACCGGCACCCATAGTCTTCTCACCGACACACAGTAATGCTGGTTGACGGCAGAAATAGGTACTCAAAGACAAAGAAAACAAATTCATTGGTATAACATACCTCGGAGGAGTGCAGCGGCTTGCCGTCCTTGAACCACTCCACACGAGGGTCGGGGTCACCGCGCACGGCACCCGACAGCAGCAGCGGCGCGCCGTCCTTAGCGACGAACGTGTCGGGCAGCGAGCGCGCGAACGATGGCTTGCACATCGATGAGTCTGATGCTGGTACTGTGGAAAAAACGAGTATTGAATATAAATATTTTTAAAAGAATTATGCGTAGAATTAAGCACATTTAGGCCTGTGTTAAGACGTGATAGCGTATAGACTAGACTCAGTCGTCCTCAGTCAAAAAAAGGGAAATGCAAACCAAGTGGTTTTTTTTAAGATTTAGGTATACTTACTACCTCTCAAATCACATCAAAATGACACTGATGAGGAAGGTCACACATGAGAGATATTTACTAATAAGGGGTCTTAAATAACCACAGTTAAATATAGAATCACAAGCGAAAATATTCAGAGTTAAAAAACATATCCTATAAAAAATAAGATCACTTAAAAATATTCAGTTGTTGTCTACACCAATGTCGTATCAAGAAGAGCGCACTACATGGTGTCAAAAACTAAATATGCGTAATGAACGAACCGTCAGAGCGGTTACGCACTGCATCCGATCCGAATCCGAGAAAATACGTTTCGAAGTAGTCATAGAACCATTTGTATGGTAGTTTACGTACTAGATCCGACTTCTGTCATCCGATTTCTCTCCGTGATCCGTGAGTTTCGAATTCGGAAGAAATATTGACGGACCGAAGTAGCCGTAGTACTGTTTGTATGAACGCTTTCGCATTACCTCGGATTCAAATCGGACGCCAAATGGATAAATATGCCAAAGATGGCCCCTGAATTGTTTGAATTTGCATCAGAGATCGGATAAGTGCGTAAGCAATATCCGAATTCGGTCCGAGTTTTTTAGACTCTAGATTCTTATTTTCATGTATTCGGATCGGATGCAGTGCGCAAAGCAATATCCGAATTCGGTTCGAGTTTTTTTATATTCTTAATTTCACGGATCCGGATCGGATACAGTGCGTAATCGCTGGCAGTGATTGGCTGAACACCAACACAACGTCATGTACCATTGTTTTGGTTAGTGACTGTCGCGGCAACATACCTACTGTCACTTCTGTATACTCCCTCTCTGATGCTAAGAGAGTCCACAGATCAAGTACGATGGTTCTACTCACATATAAGTTCTTTAGTAGCACTTCTGGATCTGGACGATGTATCCGAGTCCAGTCGCGCTAGTCCTCCATACTTCTTCTTGCTGGCTTCTACGGAGCTCTGTGGAGAGTACTTCGGTCTGACTGCTGACTTCGCTGGTGGGTCAATTGTCACCTGTGATGGAAAAGAAAACGATGATGATACTTGGTCACCTTAAACACTCGATTTAACACAAATTTGGGAACTACTATGAGTCTTTTAAAATAATGATTACAGAAAATAAAATCCCACTAATATAATAAACGTGAAATCTGGATGTGTTGTGTGTTCGTGAATTTGGATGTCTGTTAATCAATCAGGTCTTGCCCGTCTTAATAAATGAGATTTGAAGTTGAAATTGGAAGAAATGCTAATACCTTACTAAGATGCGTCTTCAAAAACAGGATAATGTACTACTTCAAATTCACCAATGACTTTTACTACTACCTACTGTTTGTATAAAATTTTCTTGTCATTCACATATGATACGAGACATGAATTCAACAAAATTTGTATTATCACATATGCTGCAGAGAATTTGAGACCATATGCGTGAAGTCTTAATTAAACATTTACAATGGTAACATTTATAGCTTGCAACTCACCACCCCGGCGCTGGCGGAGCCCTGTTTTATACATATTTATATAAATTACACATTTATATATTTACTTTTAAAATAATAATCACAGATAATAAAATTCTACTTATATTATAAATGTGAAAGTTTGGATGTTGGTGAGTTCGTGAGTTTGGTTGAAATTTGGCACACAGACCATGACCTGGATTAGGACATAGGATATTTTTTATCCAGTTACATGAAGTTGTTCCCCTAGGTTGCGAGTGAAACCGCGTGCAACAGCGCGTATATTTTATAAAGTCGTCGAAAATTCCAGAAACATTTGGGCTGAGCTGTACAGCATTTCAAAAGGGGAAGCGAACGAAAATAAAAAGCAAAATAGCACCACCGTAAGACCTTATCATAACAATCAGAACTAGTAAATTATACATTATCAATAGTGGCGTACCTAGGGTGGGGCAAGTATGAGACATGCCCTGAACGCCATTTAACGGAGGGCGCAAAATTCTTCAATTAAACCTACAATATAATTCATATTATTATTCAATAATACGCTTTTTTGACTTTATTAGGTCTTGGGAGCATTTTTCTCGCTTAATCTAGTGACCGTGTTCAAAACCGGCTCCAGTATCATAGTATGAATTTTCATAATGCTGTCTTAGATAAAAGAGCCCTCCGAGTAAATTTTTAGTGTATCTGTTTATTTTATATTTAGATAATTTACAAAGGGCACAGGGCACAAAGGCAAGGAACTTTGATGTTCGCCCTAGGCGCCATTTCCCATTGGTACGAGTCGTCACGCAGTTGGTGCCGGAAGACGAGGGTCGTCGCCGAGGGAGGCCTTGGAAACGCTGGCGTGATGAGTGATGACTTAGTGTCGTTTATGGGAGATTGGCCAGAGAAAGCAATGCATAGAGATGAGTGGAAGGCTATGGGGGAGACCTTTGCCCAGCAGTGGGACAATATAGGTTGAAAAAAAAACCGCCCTGATTATCAATAATGTCAAACACATTTCAGCCAATGTTTTATTATCAACGACGGTGGCGCTATAACTTCCCCACTTCCCTATTGTTGTAGAAGATTTCAGAAAATATCTTTTGTTTCCTTTTATGGGCATAATGGGCACTGAGATGAAAGAGCTGATTCTGCGGTAACAGGCTTATTTTCCCAGTGTTGGCTGCAAAAATTAACTCCCTTTTTAGAGAGAAGTCGACCCCCTGGTTTCTGACAAGCTGATCAACGCAAAAAAATATAATCAGCAGATAAATTTCATGTCGATTGCAGTGATTGGTTGTTGGTATTTTGGTCGACCATTTGAGGACATTCGTGGACATGAAAGGACATCAGAGAATCTGGTCCAAAACAAGAAAGTTGCGCGGCCAGATCTAGAATTATTTGCAAGAGATAGGTCTGGAAACCTCCAAATGTTACTATTGATTTGACAACGTAACTTCCGTTTACTGAGCTGTTGGTCGATGTACTTACATATAAAATAAATGTAACCTGGAAGATGGTATTCTATTCGAAACTGACGATTACAATAAAAACTGATGAATATGATAAAATAAACATTGTTTTTTTTCAAAAATCTATTAAGTATATTGAAAAATAATTATGTAATGTAAGTTCTATTACAATAAATAATTGCTCGGGAAATGCAGTTATAACGTTATGTTTATAGTAACTGCTCAAGGTTTATATACGACCTAGCTGTTGGAAATAATTCTAGGCCTGGTCGCGCAACTTTTTTTTCTGGACCTCCCATTTATGAAATTTGCCTGATGTCCTTTGATCAGCCTTTTAGAAACCGGGGGTTATTCCAGCAGTTAGCTGCTAAAGACTGGATAGGTGGCATATATCGATGATCATCTTTGATCCTTACCTTAGTCTTGGTAATGATTGGTGGTGGCGCTGGTTTGAGTGGTTTCTCAATGTAGCGGCGGTCTCCAGAGTGCAGGAAGTTGTGGATCATCTGCGCTTGCTCTGGTGATGTCACCTCGCCTAGTAAAAAAATAAACTTATTAGATTCTCTAGAACTCGAGTGCCCGATGTTTAGCCAAAGTATTTTATATCGAATTTCATTACGCCGACGTAACGTTTGCCGAAGCAACATTTTTTCTAATTTGATTTCGCCGAACCAGAATGCTTGATTGGCCAAAAATTACTCGCGATTTTTTTTAAATCTCTCATCGTTTTTATATTCGTCAAAATGAAGATTGTCGAAAGATTTTCGGCCAGATAAGAGTCGGCTAAACATATTTCGGTCTTCCAACAGAGAACCCTAGAACACTTATAACAGCCCTATCTAGTTGGTAAGTTCTGCTGCTTTTGCAGTCAGAAAAATTAGACAGCTAACTGACATAACTACTGCCCGACTTGTTTATTTTGCGTACTTCCACAGCATTATGTCATATGGTATTCTGCTGTGGGGGGCAGCGATCGATCACGACTGGATATTTATATTACAGAAGATTTGAATCCGCGCTATTTATAATATGGGTTCTCGGGAGTCCCTTAGACATTTCTTTTAAGAGATTAATATTCTGACGATGCCTTGAAAATATTGTTTGTACGTAAAAATCTGCCAATGTATAATGTAAAAAGCGACGTTCATAATATAAATACTAGAAACCGAAATAAATTGGTAGTCCCGAAATTTAGATTAAGTATCCAAAACTAATAAGTCATTCCTAATAACTGTTCGATTTTATAACAAGCTACTCAAAAAAATTACGGATCTCACCGATAGCAAATTTAAATCTTACGTTACGTCGGTTCTCATTAAAAAGGCTTACTATAAGATAAACGACTATGTTGACGATAGGGATTAGATACCTACTTACAATTTTGTCTCATTTCATGCAGAATTGTTTTATATACTTTTTTATTATTCCTAATTTGCATTATTAATATTATGTTTTTCTTTGTATTGACTCAATAAATTTATTCACCTGACAGACAGATCTGTGTTGCTGGGGAGTTTGTTGCGCCGTTTCTTCTTCACAGCATAAACACTAGGAAGTGGTGAAGGGCAGACGTTTTTGGGGGGTTGTCTTTTGTGACATAGTATTTCAAAAATAACTGAGTAGTTGAGATTGAATAAATGAGTTTTGATTTTGAAGAAATGCTAACACCTTAATGAACGGATGCGTCTTCAAAAACAGTTAGGATAATGAACCTTTGACCTATGACTTTTGCTGCTAATGTTTGTATTAAACTTTCTTGACACTCACACATGAGACGAGACATGAATTCAACAAAATTCATTTTCATTCATTATTACAAATGCTGCAGAGAATTCGAGACCTTTTGCATGAAGTCTTAATTAAACATTTACAATGATAAAACTGATAGCTTGCAACTCACCACCTCCTTTCGGGCGATACCCTGTTTTATACATATTTATATAAATTACATTTTTATACATACTATTTATATATTTTTATTTTAAATATGTACATGAGTATTTATAAAAAAAAGATTATTCAAATTGATATTAGCCATAGATTCGGATATTTAAGGGTGCTACCAATCGATCAATTGTCGATCGATGCTATCGATAAACGTCGATTGATTGGTGTGGTGGCTTTTTCAGATCGATCTATTCTCGATCGACCATCGATCCATCATTGATCGTCCATCGATCCATTATCGATCGACCATCGATCCATCATCGATCCGTCATCGATCGATCATCGATCCGTCATCGATCGATCATCGACCCATCATCGATCGACCATCGATCCATCATCGATCGACCATCGATCCATCATCGAGCGATTAGTAGCACCCTAACAATCAATGATGGTGGATGTTGTTTTTGACTCGTCTTAGCACTAACCTTCAACGATGACGACACATGACGTCTCATCAGTGCCGTGTACGTTGGTAGCGATGCAGGTGTATTTGCCGCTGTCTTCGGGTCGGCAGTCGATGATCTCGAGGGTCACGACGCCGTCCGATTGCGTCATCGCGTAGTCATACTTAGATAGCTCTCTCTTGTCCTTGTACCTGTGGATTTAGATTCAAGTTTAGTATGTATTTAGGGTCTTACTTTACCAATAGGGAATTTCTTTGTGACTTAAGGCCCCTCACAATCGTCGGTTAGCGTTAACTCAAAGAGAAATATGGGAGATTGAAAATTTAACTTTAGAAAATCTGCCAAACTGTCATATTTATTTCCCAGATAACAGTTATCTGAGGAATGTGAAAGAGGCCATAAGTATTGTACAGTTTTTGTTGACAGATACGGCATTGAATTGTTGCTTATAAGGACTATAAGAGGAATCGTAATTTTTACATTAAAGTGATAGGGAAAATGATTAAATCCGCTCATCAAAACCCTACTAGCCACTGGAGGTTATCTCGCACAGATGGCAAGACAATTTTTCCGTATATCGAGAAACCCAGAAGTCTGAAGCAAATAGCTAGATATTTAGTTGGGGCCTTAGATGATTTCCTGTTTTACAGAAAGTACCCTATTCTGATATAACTGAATTTTGAAACACTTTGGTGAAAACTTAAGAGGGAAACATTTCCAGCATAAAGCAGACTCTTCTTTATGTTGATAATTCCTGTCAGCAGCTGTAAGTGCACAGCTGTCTACGTCATACATACCACTTGACAGTGGGCGTGGGCTTGCCACTGAGACAACACAGCAGCTTGCAGGTGTCGCGGGCCTGCATGACGCGAGGCCGCAGCAGGAACGTGAATACTGGCGCCGTCTCGGAAGATTCTTGCCAGAATGTGTAAGGTAGGGCCTCGCGGCGGCGTGGTGCTTCGGGCAGGTGTTGGCGTTGGACCTTCGGTACCGCTGGAGGGGATAAAATAAACATTAATTAAAAATCTTATTCAACGGAGGCTATGGACTTACAAAAGGCTGAATACTTTACAGCAGTCATTAGTTGTTGACTACAAAAAAATATTGACGATGTTGACGTATGTACGAACGTCACGCATTTAATCCTAGCCGCGGTCGAGGTCGGTTACGTATGCGGATAAATCTATGCAATCTCTGTATATAACTCAAGACCACCTTGCAATAGGTTGGCTCCAACCGAGATATAATACTAACAAAATAAAACGTGAAATTAAAAAGATTGCAACTAAAATGAAGTCTTTAAAAAAATCTTTTCTCCAATCCGGAAGAGAAGGAAGTATCGGTGATGGTTCTAAATATAAAATTTATACCGTTTATTACTATTTTCAATCTAGGAACCCCTGCATTCATCTAAGTTGCATTACTAAAGACTATGGCCATATATGAGACTGCGCATTCTTGCTCGAATCAGCACCCTGATTCAGAAAATCATTCTGAATCAGGAGAATCGATTAGTCAGTTGTCGAACAATTCAATAAGCTATCTATTTTTAAGAATCGTACAACAAGTTTGTCTGTCGACAACTGCTTATCGAAAAGGCTCTAAATCAGGGGGCAGTTCCCATACAAAAATAAATTCAGACAACTTTCAAACGATAGTTAGAACTGTGCGCCCCCGCTAATCCTTCTCGATGATTCCTAAAAGCTTAACTACAAATTCATATTTATTGCACTTACTCGCCAATAGTGCTCTATATTTAGAGCCCGAACTTTTTAAATGCACTTGAACTCCTTACTAACTCAGAAAAATTATTCGAAACACTACGAAAAACTGTAGCTACAATTTTAACTGACTAGCCAACTTGATATCTTTTGAATCGATCGGTAAACCGTACAATACTAAGGAATACAGTGGCTAAATGAGTCGTATACCGGGCGTTGAAAGGTGTCGCGTAATAATAGCTCTGAATGTACTACTGACACTAAAATGTGACAAACAATTATTCAATGAATCTCCTTGGTATGTCATTTTAATTGGAGAGGAGTATTTCTGGCTTAAGATATTTTCGATTTGATACAGGTAACTGTCGGTTAGGATTTAGTTTATTGAGGCTGAGGCCAGACGATCGTAATTCACGACGAGCAAATTGAGTCGCGTAGTTTCGGCTACCTTCGGTTTCGCGATTCGTGCCACACGTCGACGCAAAATGAGTCCGATATTATTTGATACTAGCTGTACCTGGCATGCGTTGCAATGCCTACCATACCATACCTTCAGAAACAAAATCAAAATGGTAACAAAAGCTTAAAACCATTTTCTCTCATTCATTTTCTTTCATTGAACCTTCTTCTGACCATGGTCCAACCGCTCACGCGTGATGCCGTGACCAAGGGAAATAAGTTAAATTTAAATTTATATATGTATACATAGATTAGTTTTTACGTAAACGACTAATAAATGAACATTAAGCTATTCTCGTTATAATTACATTCTAGACAACAAAAGCCACCAATTCCTCTTCGATGGCGTCCTGAATAGAGCAAAATAAGATCATGTATGGATTATTAGTCTATTTGCGGCAGGGCTGCATTTAGGATTGTAGACCTCTAGCACAGTAGACATAAGCTAAAGCAGTACTTCAACTACCTACAATCGTTCGATTTGAGACACTCACACAGACACGCACTGCAACAAGACAAATAAGGCATTTTCGGGATACAGTTCCATACAAAAACAAAAAACTACTCAGTATACAGAGCGTGTCTGTGTGAGTGTTTCAATTCATGAGATTATAGTAAGTTGAGGTACTGCTTTAGCTTATGTCTACTGTGCCTCTAGGCTAACTTAGCGCGGGGGGAGTTGAATTATTGTGTGAAATTCGATTATAGACTAATTTTCTAATTCAAACGTTGCCGCAACCAGTCTAAGTAGCTACCATTTTTTTTTTGTTTTTCTTTCCCTTCTGTGCTCGTTTCCCTAGATTGCAGCCTATGCTTAAATAAGGCCCTGATTTGCGGATCAACAGAAATATTTCGTCCACACTTTTTTGGCCTCGTGCAAGTTGTTTTAATCTTTGTTGTCTTTTTTTTGAATTCGTGTAATTCCTTCAAACCGCGTGATCTACGGGTGACATTGATTGACCCTGCATAGGTTTTTTTCAGAATAAACAAAAAAAAGTTATCAAAAAATGAACCAATGTATTCTGTATCTGAGTAATTTTAGCGTCCCAAGTTAACTGACTACGTGGAGCGATATCGCGCTAGTCGTGCCCGTCAGCTGTGTCGTCGTGCCTTCATTCATTGATGTATGGCATCGAAATTTTCAGTTACATAAAAAAGGGAAAAAAAAAGTTTATTTTTAATCAATTAAATCCCGTGAAATCTAAACCATTAATAGATCATGTGGTTTTAAGGAATTACACGAATTCGTTTACACCCTGTATGTTGTTCAACTGCTGTTGCCTGTGCGAGTCTATTTTTTTTCTTTCTTTCCATATTTATAATGATCAAATTAACACTTACGTTGCACGTTCAGGAAGACAACTTCTTCCCTGAAGCCATAGTGGTTCTCAGCCCTGATGATGTACTCGCCGCGGTCTTCCAACTTGGCGCGGTTGATTATGAAGTAGTAATCGTCTCCCGCGTACCTACACACAAAACAATGATTAAGAAACCATTTTGGTGAACACTCTCTGGTTCTATCGGATTTTTTATTATTTATGACTTGTGTATATTGTGTTTGGATTAGCGTTAAAAATGCCGAAAATAACAATTTGTTTTTTCCACGAAAAAAACAAATTGTGGTTTTTTTCGGTTTTTTTCGCATGTCACATGGAAAAATTAACAGAAGGAATCCTTTGGAATGAAACAGGACTCTTTCGAATGTTTCGGTTGATGTTTTGAAAAGTTGAAAAAAAACAAGTTTTATTGAAATTAAAATATATTTTAATATGTGAAACGTTGACGTTTCTTTCATATTCTTCGGTTTTATTGGAAAAAAACATGAAATATATACGGGCAAATTTTCTTGAAACTTGCGAATGAAACATTGAAAAAAACAACGGAATTGGAAAGAAACGGGAATTTTTCCTGCTTTTTTCAACGCTAGTTTGGATCAGTGAAAAGCAGGAGTCGTGGACAAGGGGTACACCATATTTCTGTTATACACTGGCATGAAACACATTTACATAAACATTGATGTGAGAATACGTTTCTATCTTACGACAGTGTCGTTTGATCAACTTTAAAAAGCGTATTCTAAAATGTTTGTGTCTGCCATGCCATGTGCCATGATCTTCCCCGTCCTTCAGGGCTAACATATGCAGCGAGACATTATTTTGTCGCCGCATTATCTCGTACTGAGACGAGATATAGTATGAGTTATCTCGTAAATTTATGTCGCGCTGCGTATTTTGGGCCTGCTTGTCTACGATCTCTGAAGGGTAAGTCAGGTCACCTACAGACCTTTGATATCAATATTTTGTCCCTTGTGATAAGGAAAGAGTTTTCGTTGTATTCTCTGCTGCTTTCATTTTTTTCAACAAATAGATTCAATGCCAAAGTTTTTTATTTCAAACAGACTAGATTTTAGGCACTTTTAAAACTTTAAAACTAGGTGCAAGGTTCCAAAAGGTAGGTTCTATGGAGAAGAGCCGGCAAGAAATTCTTTTAACAGGTTCACTTTCCAGATAGCAGACACAATAATTAAACAATGCCGATGTTCATATGTGATTCACGGGACAGGGAAAGGGTTAATACTCTTTTTAAAATAGTAGATCATAACAATTATTCAATTACAGTAGTGTGAGAAATAGAGTGATATTCTAACTTCATAGACATTGCCTAAGTTGACATTGAATTTATTGTATTAGGATTATGTGTACCTGTGAATATTTTATTATTACTTTCAAATAACCAATGTATTATTATTATTCGTATTATGTATTTGAGTTGACATCGAATTATTGTTTAAAGTATGTTCAAATGGAAGTTGTTATGTTATTTTTTATACTTATGTTTTTTTTAGAATTATTTCAGACACAATGTAAATTGTTATTGAATAAATTTTATTTATTTATTTATTAAAATCTCCCTTACAGCTATCCTTACAGGTGTACACCTAATGCGATAGAGTGGTCTTAACATCAACTTACCTAGTAACTAAAACTATGATAAAATTAAACAACTTACAATAATATCTAAAAATAATAACTACTTTACTGAGTTCCCCAAAATAAAAAAGACAGTATTTAAAATATAGGAAATAAAAATCAACACATAGCCTACTCTAATCTACACTATAACATAAAATTGAATCGAATTGAATTCTTACCTCTTCATGAACTTGACAGACTGTCTCAGCTCGTGGTTGTTCCTGGACCAGGTAACTGTGGGAGTTGCGCACGCGATGATGCGACAGTATAGCTTGACGGATTGTCCCTCGTAGCAGAAGGCGGATTGAGGCTTGATCACGAAGCGTGGCGCCGCTTGGCGACGGTCTGGATGAGAAAGATAGTTTAAGCAAAGTGTTCAAAATGTTTATGAAGTCCGTAAAGTTTTATGCGTAAAAAATCAAAGACCCTGATGCCTTATATTTTTTAGGGCAACAGTGATAGTAAATACAATTTATTGTTGAAGTCATCTATCCCAAATTATATAAAAAAAATTGTACAGTTTTCTAGTAGTTTTTTTTTGTAGTCTTCTTTTGATGAGTAATACGTTTGCACAGTGAAGCCAACACGAAAGTCAAGGTCTCTTTCAAATAAGACATCTGGTACAGAATTACGAAAGTGTAACAATGAAGGGAAATATCTGAAATGGCCTTGTTAAGGAAAATAACAGCTACCATATAATGCTTACCGAACTGTCCGTCGTATATCTTCCACTTCTCGATGAGAAGCTTGCGCAGTGAGCTGTACTCGCTCAGCCTGCCGATCGGCAGTCTGAATGATGCCCAGTTCTGTTGGAAAAAATATTCAGTAAGTCATCTAAATATTTTAGGATCTTCTTAATAATCTATACATATAAAAGGAGAAGCTGACTGACTGACTGACTGATCTATCAACGCACAGCCTAAACCGCTAGGGTTAGAAACTTGAAATTTTGACAGTAGGTTCCTTTTATAACGTAGGCATCCACTAAGAAGGAATTTTTCGAAATTCAACCCCTAAGGGAGTTAAATAGGGGATGAAAGTTTGTATGGAAAATCGTCACTTAACGGGTTCAAAATTTCACGCAAGCGAAGCTGCGGGCGAAAGCTAGTTTATCATAAAGGTTAAGGCTGACCGCACGTGTGCCGGTAAGTTGCTCACGACACAATTGGCCGATATTTATTTGTTTTTAGCTGCAGCAGGCCTTACACCAAACGATAATCGCAGCTACAAACAAATAGCGACTGTGTCTCTAGCAACTTAGGGGCTTCCTTCCGATTCAGAACTTTTTCAATAAGTAATTTTCGACCGGTTCAGTTTGTTATCTCGTTTAGTTTTCGATTCTCTTAACAAGAGAAAAGGAGATAGCAAACCGAATCGTTCAACAACTGACTAATCGAATCGTTCGGAATCAGGAGGCTGCGAACAGCAAACTTCACCAAAATTTAACTGCTGCAACATTACACAATGCACCAGCTTCAAAACCAAAGAAGCTGGATGGATCTAGGCGTCTGTCATGCTGTGGTAACCGAGGAACAATGGAGAGATAACCATCCCACTTGCAATACTGTCTCTGTGTCATCAGTGCTCTTTGACTTTGATCTCTCTCTCTATTTTTGGGAGAGGTTTATGTCCAGTAGTGGATGGCTCAGCTTGTTGATACGTACCTCGTATTGGCGGCGCAGCCTGTCGCGCATGGCCTCGTACCTCCTGGCCTCGATGTGCGCGGTGCGAGCGGCCGACGCGTCACCCGCCAGCCATTTGTGCATCAAGCACTCGTGGGCTGTCATACGCTTCCTGGGTGGACAAAATAAATTGTATTAGCATTGAACAACAACAAAACCGATTTACCACAGTTGGATCGTGAGGGGCTCGTGACTAATTAACAGCCGCGTGAATCGTGCAATTTGCAAGGTTAAGCTGCGCTTGCCGCGGTCAGTCCGTGGATGAGTGATTGTTCCACATCGAGACCCTTCCGTGCCTCGGACAGCACGTTAAGCGGTCAGCCGGATACGATTTTGACAACTAAAAGTAAACTTAACATGAGCTTGTCGACAATTTTACCATGCTAGTATTATCTGCGAGCAGACTTATCGCGTAACTTAACTGTGAGTCTCATAAGCCAAGAATAACAGTGACGGACGACACTTGGCATGCCCTAGAATTATACTGTTTAGTCTAAAAATCTAGAAATAATGCTACAGAGTCTGACAACTATTAACTGCGTTTCGTCTTGTGTATGTGAGAGCCAGAGGGGTATAGGGGAGTCCCTCTAGATTTTTGTTACTTAGATTCGTGTGCTCCATCTTAGACTTTGTCGGCGCTTTCCATCAGATGTGACTGCCAAACGACGTGCTAGGGTGAAGCGCGACAAGTTAAAGAGTAAAAAAAACTAATTCAGAAACTAATCATACAGACAATACTAGACAAGAGTCATAAATGTATACTTACTCCTTATTCTTGACAAGCAGCCTCCTGATGAAGTCCTTGGCATCATCAGAAACATGTTGGAACGCCTCCTCGTCGAACTCCCAGTCGCAAGCCTTTACGTTCTTCAACGTATCAATGTCGTTGTTGCCCGCGAATGGCGATAGACCAGATAGGCTGTTGAAACAAAAGTTAATAAGTAAGGGAGTTTTTATATGTACTTTTATTTTTGCAAGAGCTTATCTGTAATCCTAGACTTTAGGGAAAGGGGTACATTAGAAGAACTTAAACTTCTAGCGGTACTTAAATACATCCAGCGTCCCCCAGGAAGTTAGCCCTGCTATCAACCTTGCCGACTGGTTAATATTTTCACCATGGCATGGCATGAGTCATTCCCATTTAGATTGTACCGTCACGAGAGAAGAAAATAAAAAAATCGTTTGTTATTCTAGGTCGAGATCATCGCAAGAAGATTTTACTAACAGAATCAACCTTAAAGTAACAGGACAAGACGTTCGCAGTTTCAAGTCCGCACATAAGATGTTAAAAGAAAATATCTCTCCATCTTGATCGAAACTGATTTCAAACGCATTTTTTTTTCTTCTACAGAGTTTTAAATAAAGACAGATAGTCTCCTCGTAAAGTCTAGCACTTATGTGGCGCCAAAAAATGCCATATCTTTTGCTCTAGATTCAATTACAGCATTTTTTCTTCTTCGATATCTAAACTATATGTTCATATACTCACAGCACATAAGATAGCACGCCCACAGCCCACATGTCGGTGTAGAAGCCAACGGGCTCACGCTCTACTATCTCAGGCGCTGCGAACTCGGCAGTACCCGTCGATATCTTCACCACTTCGTTGGGATCTAATTTTGTGGCTAGACCGAAGTCGATGATCTGCGAAGAGAAATAAGAAATTAGAATTACCATAGGAATTACGTTGTGATCTTCTTTTAGTATTTCGAGGTGATGTGTAGAAAAAAAGATCATGTTTAGACTGATATTAAAAAGCTTAATAATATTACTTATATTTCTTCTATTGTCATCGCCTGGTCTTACGTCTCGTTCACATCGGGCACATGTTATGATACCGTATGCCCAGACAAATGTGCCCGGTATGGATGAGGCATTAAGTTCAATTTTCAGACATATCAAGTACTTGGATTACAAGGGCCTACAGTTTTTTTTGTAGAAGCATTTTAGATCTAAATTGGACGTTGGTCTCCAAAAATGGCGGTTTGGTGGAATTGACTCACCTTAACATCAGTGCCAGTTCTGGTCTGGCACATGACGTTCTCTGGCTTCAGGTCCAGATGGATGATGTTCTGTTCGTGCATGTGTCTGACTCCTTCGCATATCTGTCTCATGTAGTGAGCTGCTTCGGCCTCAGACATGTTGTAGCCAGGCTCTGTGATGCGCTCGAATAGCTCGCCTCCGGATAGGCTGCAGAAAAATATAGCGTTAGGAAATGGATTTACGAAAGTGCAGTAGTAGAAATAACTCTTGTTTAACTAATTTGACAAAAAACTCAGCCCAACACGCCAGAAATATCTTTATAAATAACTTTGCCCCTCTGAAGTGAGAATCAGCACACTGAAAGTCTGGTTTCAGAGCCGCAAACTTATTTTACGCGTAATATAATACTGCTAAATCAAAACAAAAACGTGAACTATATCCAGCTACTTATTGATATTAGAAACTAGTCTATGAAGAAGCATCAAAAAGTCCGAAAATAATCAAAACGTTTCGGCACTCCTAAGAGGGCTGGAAATATTTCATTGACATGTATGGTCCATAAGAAGCCTTTTTTAAGAATAAAAATTACTCCATGGTAACTTTAGACAAGTAAACTTTACATAAGATATAGTTTAAACTACTAGCAATAATATACAAAAGTAATTGTGCCCGAAAAATTACGATAGGCTCGTCACCTATTACATGAGACTAAATACAAGAGGCAAAACGGGGGTTTACAGATTCCTAAAGGAATGGTAAACCAGGGGAACTCCTCTGCTTACCTCTTCAGGGGTTATAGGCATAAGGATATGTATGTACTAGCAATAAAAGAAATAATACTCACAACTCGAAAATAAGGACCATCTCGTCATCATCTTCGAAGGCATCGTGCAAATTGATCAATTTACGGTGATGCAGCTGGTTCATGATATCAATCTCCTTTTTAATGAGCTCCTTCTCCATGGCGCCCGCGACAGGGATGAACTTGGCAGCGAACACGTTGCCGGTGGCCCTCTCGCGGCAGCGGTGGACAACACCGAACGCGCCTGTGCCTACAACAGTACGTGCAACCTCATGCCTCTGTTGTTTTTGGTGGAAAGTTTAGTACCTACACTACTTTTGGGAGTCGTGTTAAGTGTCTTTGGTTTGTGGAATAGCTGACTCACACGAAATACAGCTGCGGTGCGTAGGTATGCTGTAGGATTACGAAGCAGTAGAAGTTTTAATGTATGAAATCGTATAGGAAATGTCACATTCAGACGTAAGGTGGCGGTTAGCGGTGGGATCGAGACAAGAGATCGAAGAGACCAGAAATCGAGACCGCAACTTGAACTTAAGCTTTCGTACTGTATTCAGCGGGGCTAATAACGCCGCGCTTGGTGAAACATATTTCGTTTCATATTCGTAATTATAACTGCAAGTGGACTGCACATCAAGTCGCAACTGTAAACTATGCAGCTTGAAGGTCATTGGGATGCAGTCAGTGCAACTGCGTAACAACTGCCGACTGGATGTGAAGCCCATTTGCAGTTATGATATGAAACGGAATATATTTCACTAAATGCGTCGTTAATAGCCCTTCAGTTCGCGAACCAGAAGGACACAGGAGACCGCGAAACTGAACATAGTACGAAAATTAGCGGTCTCGGTCTTCGGTCTCCGATCTCTGCCGCGCGTGTCGGTCGCGCTGCGAACCGTCGCATTAATACGATTGCAACACGATTGCGATCGGTTGATTGCAAAATATTTTACAGGTATTTGTAACGCGTTTTTGCATATATGCTGCTCTGGAGAAAACTTGCATTAAGTGTGGAGGCCCAGCTCTTAAAAAGTTCTTATATGCTGCCAAATTGAAGAATCGACAGACTTAACACGACTCGACAGTTTTAATTTTAAATTTTGTGTTTCACGCATGTCTGATATGTTCGATATGATTCATTTCTTAATTTGCGAAAGTTATAGGTATTAAAATGAGGATAAATTAACTGTTTTGTTTAAATGATCTTTTAACTTGAAGGACATTTTGGTGTCTTAAATCATTTTTTGACCTACGCAAATATTATCTAAAGAAATGACACATGAAAAAATATCTTAGACATACGTTAAAAAGTGTAATTTCTACTATAACTACAATTATGTGCCAATAATATACGCCAACTTCTACTTGGTGTAATATCGCATTAAAATAATTTTGTTTTGTGTGAAATAATAGTATAATAAATATATTATAATATTTTATGAAGCGAACACCGTGCATTCGATCTACTTATAAAGTAATAAGAAATAGATAACTTTAATAAATAATAATATACGTATTTTAAATATTGAATATTAGGGTTACTGGAAATATTACAGCCTAAAATATCATCGAAATAATTTCTACATATTTTATAATTTTCCAATTACCCTACTAATTTTTCATGCGACTTTTTCCTAAGGAAAAAAAATAAGAAAAAAGTAAATTTGTTTTATCATAAAATAAGTATGCGTGTGAGACAGAGAGATGCAGAGAAAGAGATGCACTACATCGATCCATTCACACACAGACCTCCGGCACGCGTCCTTCGAGACGGGGCGCTCACGAAGTCACCTGTGAACCATCACCACTATGTACTCGGGAATATCACCACTATGGACTGGGGATTAAGGTTTCAGCAACAATGGTGCCGATTCTCTTGTTCATCAACTAAACTAAAATTAGAGAATTGCTATCTTTTACTATCGGATAGCGCGAGAAAAGGACGGTGATAGATAACAACTAAGTTAGAGATGTCAAATTAGTTTACGCCTTGAACTTCACCGTGTTTTTAGTCGACACGTTTTAAATGTCGACTAAATTTGTATGGAACTTTTAGTTCAACTAAATTTGACAGCTCTTATTTACGTATGTCTCTTTCTTATTTTGTTAGAGTGAAAAAGATGGCAATAGCCTAAATTAAGTTTAGTTTGTCCATAACATTACAGAATCGGCACCAATATCAAGACTACAATGGTGAATAAATATAAAAAATATGACCACTACGCTGGCGATTAAATACCGAAAATGTCGCCATTTTACACTGGCGATTAAGCTACGAAGAAAAATCACCACTTTGCACTGGCGATTAAGGGTAAAATGGGGATATCAACACTATTCATTAAGGAATAGGGTTGAATTTCTAAAGCACGGTTAGTAGGTCTATGTTAATAGAAAACTCTATAAAATCCCATGTGATTTCACAAGCAACTTCGTGAGTCTGTTAAGTCTTTTATTGTTTCTATCATGCTTATTCTTTTGAAGAAATTTATTTATTGTAAAATAATAAAAATCTAGTATTACTATAGATGCAAAGTCCGGAATAGTTTATGTTGTTTTTTATTTATTTAAAATGTAATTTGTGTTTAGTGTCAGGCAATATCAGTGTTGTAAATTGAACATTCATTTGAATATTAAAAATAAATCTTAGTTTAGAAAAATTATAGTGTCATTGTGTATAATAGTAGGAGATTTAAAAGAAGTGTTTTATGTGTGTGTATTTTAGTGTATTCATTAAAGTGTAAAACCGCAAAGATTTACTGTAGATAAAGCTTTGCGTTGGCCATACTTTAACATTTATTTCTATATTAATTTACAAGTTACCAAGAAGTTATTGCGTTTTTTATAAACAGAAAAGTATAGTCAACACTAGCTGTTTAATTGTCTACTGAAATAAAAAAAGATTTTCATGCAATTTATGGAACGCAAAATAAGTTTTTTTTTTCCATTGGGCTGCTTGTAGGTATTCTTTGCGTACCGTTTCTATGTAACCGAACAGCTATTGGCGACACCTGAAAGTTGTCCAGCTAAAACAGAATAGAACACCTATTTTGTTTTGGCTGGAGACCCTTCAGGTCAGGGAGCTATTTTTTTTATAAGTCTGATTTTTTTTTTTCGAAAATCAACCTTAATACACTAAAGCTTAAACTTAAATTAGATAAACTAAACATGCACAAAATTAATATCTTTCAACTTTGTTGTTTCTGAACTAACAGATTTAATAACTTCAAAAATAAGTGAAAAGATTTTTTCTACGTCATTTCAACGCATGCTATTCTGACTATACTATACTACCATCACTACTCTCTACCGTACTCAAACTCTCATATAGCTCACTTACCAATCTCCTCGAGTATGTCGTACTTGTCGTACACGGAGCACGTGTTGATGTCCACGGGCTGCGGCACGTACTTGCTGTATATATCGAACACGTAGCTGTCGTAGTCCTTGACAGGACCGTGGTCTGCGTTCGTGCGGATACGTTTGCCGGTTTCATCAACTGGGGAAGGAGAGTTTTGATTTACAAGCTTGTTTTATGCTTGAAACATCCATCAACCAGCATCAGGTCATTGTGGTGGCCTATAACCTCTTCTCATTCAGAGTACAGGCCCGTGACCAGTAGTGGGATCGTTATGAGCTGATTATGCAAAGTCAAACAGCTTTGAAATAATAGGTGACTATAATAATATATATAATATAATAATAATAGGAGGAGGCAGCCAAATGTCGCATTCGAGCTAAATTTTATTGTCAACTGAGACAAACTACGTGGGATTTCATGGATATGAAGGTTCGGAAAATAGGCACAGAAAACCAAAAAGATTCAGGAAGAAAAATATGTAATTGAAAGCTTGGTATTGGTGCGATTAAACAAACTGGAATCCGGCAATAGATTACCGGGACGTCTAATATTCCTAACAGTCCGGTTTTTTTGTATTTAATTATTATCATAATCTTTGTGCAATCAAAATGATAGCGGGACGGATAATAAGAAAGAATGGAAGAAGAAAACATTTAGCCCCGACCCCAAATAATTTGGGATAAGGGCAGGCAGTACAAGAATCTTTGTGCAATCTAATTGGATCAAATACACGCAAGACAGAGGACATTGACGCGACCATGAGTTCCACAATGGGTGATAACAGGCTAAAAAATTTGCCAGATGGCTCAAAATCGTTTGCTCAAGCAAGATCGCTCAACGCGTTTGCTTCATGAATTTCTAGGGACTGCCTTAGCCGGCCCACAGCTGATCTGGTTGGCAAAATAATCATAAGTCTAAAGCTTACCAGGGTATTCCTTCTTCTTGAACTCCTTCTTGATGATAGCCTTGGTCTGCACCAGTGTGGTAGGCTCGCTGGGCTCAGACCTGCCGTAGATGTTCTCTGCGTAGACACGGAACTCGTACTGCTTGCCCGGGACTAGGCCTGTGATCGCCATTGTGGTGAACCTGGGGGAGAATTGGGATTGATTAATTAGGTCACATTTTTGGTCGATATGGACAATCGATTAATCGTCAAGATTCTTTTAGTGAGTACTACTTCAAGCCGATTATATAATGAATGGAAAATTACGGTGCTTCTGTTGTTGCCGTTATTTGCATCTCGCTCACAATGTTCTCTGTAAGTGAATCCGCCATTTTCAATCCTATGTTTTAAATAATCGTGTTGTACATTTGCCTAAGATAGAATTCAATATAACACTTTAATGTTTCAAACTTAGTACGCAGTTTTAATATGTAGACGGTCCAGCTTTATAGACGTTGCATACCAGCCAACCAATGTCCAAGATCATTATTAGCTATCTTTTAGCTCCGATCTGAGAGGTCATGAAGCTTTCCGGGGATCTGGTACATTTGCGCGAAAGACATTTCCGCGAAAGACACTTGCGCGACTCCCTTTGCGCGACTAGACAAATGCGCGAATGGACTTTTGCGCGACTAGACATTTGCGCGACTAGACACTTGCGCGACTGGACGTTTCCGCGACTAGACTGTTGCGCGAACCCACTTGCGCGACCGACACTTGCGCGACTGACTTTTCCGCGAAAGACATTTGCGCGTTTATACTTCCGCGGTAGGACACTTGCGCGACATTTATTACGCAAAGGATTTAGGGCAAAATCCGAGAAATGAGATTCCATACCATCACGCCTATATTCTCCGAAGGATAGGACAGAGGTGTATACTAAGTATGTGACTAATGAACCCATTTATTACTTTATCTAGATAAAATTCGTGTAGGCTAGTTTAAGTCGTTTAAAGTTTTAATATCTCACAAGTTTTCCCTCCAGAGGGAGGGGTTGGTCAAATTAAAAATCAAGATGGCGGCTGTGAAATTTTACAAGATATGCGTCATGGGTGTCGCGTCCATAGTTTTCGGGGGTGCTGATGACGAAAATGAGGTCAAAGTCAAAATCCAGGATGGCGGTTTTGAAATTTTACAAAATATGCGTCATGGGTGTCGCGTCCATGATTTTCGAGGGTGCTGATGACGAAAATGAGGTCGAAGTCAAAATCCAAGATGGCGGCTGTGAAATTTTACAAGATATGCGTCATGGGTGTCGTGTCCATGGTTTACGGCGGTGCTGATGACGAAAATGAGGTCGAAGTCAAAATCCAAGATGGCGGCTGTGAAATTTTACAAAATTTGCGTCATGGTTGTCGCGTCCATGGTTTTCGGGGGTGCTGATGACGAAAATGAGGTCGAAGCCAAAATCCAAGATGGCGGCTGTGAAATTTTACAAAATATGCGTCATGGGTGTCGCGTCCATAGTTTTCGGGGGTGCTGATGACGAAAATGAGGTCGAAGTCAAAATCCAAGATGGCGGCTGTGAAAATTTACAAAATATGTGTCATGGGTGTCGTGTCCTTGTTTTCGGGGGCGCTGATGACGAAAATGAGGTCGAAGTCAAAATCCAAGATGGCGGCTGTGAAATTTTACAAAATATGCGTCATGGGTGTCGCGTCCATGGTTTTCGGGGGCGCTGATGACGAAAATGAGGTCAAAGTCAAAATCCAAGATGGCGGCTGTGAAATTTTACAAAATATAAGTATGCGTCATAGGCAAAGTCTTACAGCCGCCAACTTGGATGATGACTGACCTCATTTTCGTCGTCAGCACCCCCGAAAACAATGGACACGACTCCCATGACGCATATGTTGTAAATTTCCTAGCCGCCATCTTGGATTTTGACGTTGACCCCATTTTCGTCATCAGCACCCCCGAAAACTATGGACACAACACCCATGACGCATGTTTTGTAAATTTTCATAGCCGCCATCTTGGATTTTGACTTCGACCTCATTTTCGTCATCAGCACCCCCGAAAACCATGGACGCGACAACCATGACACATATTTTGTAAAATTTCACAGCCCCATCTTGGATTTTGACTTCAACCTCATTTTCGTCATCAGCACCCCCGAAAACCATGCACGCGACACCCATGACGCATATTTTGTAAAATTTCACAGCCGTCATCTTGGATTTTGACTTCGACCTCATTTTTGTCATCAGCACCGCCGTAAACCATGGACACGACACCCATGACGCATATCTTGTAAAATTTCACAGCCGCCATCTTGGATTTTGACGTTGATCTCATTTTCGTCATCTGCACCCCCGAAAACCATGGACTCGACATCCGTGACGCATATCTTGTAAAATTTCACAGCCGCCATCTTGGATTTTGACTTCGACCTTATTTTCGTCATCAGCACCCCCGAAAACCACGGACTCGACATCCGTGACGCATGTTTTGTAAATTTTCATAGCCGCCATCTTGGATTTTGACTTCGACCTCATTTTCGTCATCAGCACCCCCGAAAACCATGGACGCGACAACCATGACACATATTTTGTAAAATTTCACAGCCCCATCTTGGATTTTGACTTCAGCCTCATTTTCGTCATCAGCACCCCCGAAAACCATGCACGCGACACCCATGACGCATATCTTGTAAAATTTCACAGCCGCCATCTTGGATTTTGACTTCGACCTCATTTTCGTCATCAGCACCCCCGAAAACTATGGACGCGACACCCATGACGCATATTTTGTAAAATTTCACAGCCGCCATCTTGGATTTTTACTTCGACCTCATTTTCGTCATCAGCGCCCCCGAAAACAAGGACACGACACCCATGACGCATATCTTGTAAAATTTCACAGCCGCCATCTTGATTTTTATTTTGACCAACCCCTCCCTCTGGAGGGAAAACTTGTGAGATATTAAAACTTTAAACGACTTAAACTAGCCTACACGAATTTTATCTAGATAAAGTGATAAATGGGTTCATATAGTCACATACTTAGTATACACCTCTGTCCTACCCTTCGGAGAATATAGGCGTGATGGTATGGAATCTCATTTCTCGGATTTTGCCCTAAATCCTTCGGGTAATAAATGTCGCGCAAGTGTCCTACCGCGGAAGTATAAACGCGCCAAATGTCTTTCGCGTATAAGTCAGTCGCGCAAGTGTCGGTCGCGCAAGTGGGTTCGCGCAACAGTCTAGTCGCGGAAACGTCCAGTCGCGCAAGTGTCTAGTCGCGCAAATGTCTAGTCGCGCAAAAGTCCATTCGCGCATTTGTCTAGTCGCGCAAAGGGAGTCGCGCAAGTGTCTTTCGCGGAAATGTCTTTCGCGCAAGTGTCCTGATACCGCTTTCCGGCCGTGGCCACATTTGTAAGACTGCTTAGACGACGGGCAACAATATTACGTTTGTCTCACATTGGAGCTAGTGAGTCTACGCCCACTCTGTCTACTGCATGGCCCTGCCATTTAACACATACCTGGTGTTTCCAACCCTGATCCAACTGGACATGGGGTGTTCCCTCTTCTCAACCAGGTAGTTGGTGATGTCGGAGCCTCCGTCCCATACTGGAGCCTTCCAGCTGAGAGCTAACGAGTCCACGCCAATGTTGTCCACGGCTGGGAATCGTGGCGGGTCCGGACGATCTGTAGATATAATGTTGATAAGTCAAAAGTCAACTTAATAAATATTAATATTATTTTGATGTTGATGTATGACAGCCCAAAAAGGCAGTCTTGTCAGTGAAGATTCAGAATGGCTTAACTCTGAAATCTTTAGTCGCTAAGTTGCTAAGGTAAAGTTTCACTCTGTAGTTACGCATTGTGTCCTCGCTTTTGCATATAACGATAGCGATCATCGATCCGTATTCGAAGCATTGCGCAGGAGTTGAGACCCGGGGTGCATTGTACCTCGACTCGTGTATGTGTGGAAGT
Organism: Amphipyra tragopoginis; assembly: GCA_905220435.1. Lineage (NCBI taxonomy): Eukaryota > Metazoa > Arthropoda > Insecta > Lepidoptera > Noctuidae > Amphipyra > Amphipyra tragopoginis. The sequence continues at coordinate 7,767,205 of HG992017.1, forward strand.
CATAGCTACATCTCTACCCTTGAGGCGTGTAAAAATGTCGTGAAAGATTAATTTCAATGTGTACTGACCGCTAATTTCAATGTTGATAGTGGCGGAATCCTGTCCAAGCTCGTTCTCTGCTGTGATCCTGTATGGACCAGAGTCAAGCTTGCTGGCGTCGCGGATTGTTACGATCGCGTGGCGTTCTGGAAAATGTACAAAAATGATTTATATTCGATGAAGTCTTGCGTTTTTACGAGTGTGTTGACGGTTTGACTCATGTGGGTATTTCTAACTAGTTTGGGCTCGAATTCAAGGAAAATCGGAATCATGCGAGCTTTATTAGCATTTAGGAGACAATCTAAAAATGCTCGTAATTTTTTTCCATAATAGAAGTCACTTGTACGCGGTGCATGTACTGTTTATTGCATCGTTTGCTTGCTTCTAATTTTTAATGCTTTGACGAGACACATGGCAAGATTCAACTCCCTCTTTTTTTAGGTCTCTCTTAGGCTTAAAACGCACTAGCGGCCAGCCGCAATACGGCGTGCCGCTTGCGGTTGGCCGCACATCAATTTTTACATGAAACCGCATGATCTCAACGCACAGATTTCCGGCCAGCCGTCGTGCGCCCAGTGCGTTGAGATCATGCGGTTTCATGTAAAAATCGATGTGCGGCCAACCGCAAGCGGCACGCCGTATTGCGGCTGACCGCAAGTGCGTTTTAAGCCTTAGGGATCAGAAACCTGTTTAAACGACTACAAGCGTTAACTCCTCTCCCTTTGAGGCCTATGTCCATCATTCGAGTATGAAAATCTTAGAATATGCTATAGTAAATATCTCTTACCCTTCCTCTCGACATGGTAGTGATGTCCAGACTCGATGGTCTCTCCTTCCCTCACCCAAGTGATCTTGGGCACCGGGTGGCCGGTGAAGGGAATCTTGATGACGACATTCTCGCCCTTGTCGAAGTAAGCGGTGACGCGGAAGCGAGGAGGTACGTTCAGTTTTGGTGCGGCTGTTGGAAAAGAAAAAATGTTGTTTGAGAATTTGCATTGTTATTATTACGCAATAATTTAGGAAAAGAAATTACAGATGCATTTAGGAGTGGTGAAATTTGGTTATATGTCAGCTGCAACCTTCGGAAAGTATTAAAGACAAACCCAGTATTCTTCTACAGTTTTCAATTTCGGAGTTTATCTGTTAGAACAATAGCAGCTGTTACCTAAATCTGGGGCCGATTTGATGAAACTACTCTGTCTGCACTCCATATTTTGGAACTATTCCGCTAAATTGATGCACCAAAGTATGAAGTGCAGACTTGCAGAGTAGTTTCATGCAATGGGTCCCTAGTTTCCAATAAGAGTTACAAAGTTTATATGAAAAAGAAGTATGCTTAACAGCACAACCTGCTTCTAAAAGAAAATGGATCCTGGTATCAGGTCAAGAATATGCTAGGAGCTTTTACAATAAATTAGATATAAGGAAAATCTTGGGATATGATATGGAATGCATGAAAAGAGCCTCCACGAGTGACGATACTTAAGTATGTCCGGCGCACCCTGGGCAGTCAGCCCCGCTACCAACCTTGCTGACTGGCTAATCTTTTCACCACAGTATGAGCTATTCTTGTATAGCTCGTGCCGACACGATAGAAGAAGAAGAAGGAAAATCAGGTATTGTAACACTACTTGGCTGTGGCCAGGGGGTACAATAATGTCCACTTACTCATAATAAGCAGTTCAGCTCTGGTACTCTTGACTCCAGCACGGTTGACAGCGCGGCATACGTATTCATCGGCGTCTTCTCCGAAGACGTCCATGACTGTCAAGTAGTGGTTGTCTCCTTCGCTCCAGATACGGTGACGTGGACCGTTCGTTATCTCGCGGGCACCTGGGAATACAAATCGTGGTTACTTCTATGTTTAGGCACTGCTAGAAGTGCAATCGGCAACTAAATCACGGTTTCACGACCGATAAAGTGGATACTAAGGAGTAAAAGGTGAGAAAAGTTGAGTTTCGTAAATTCATTTCTGATAGGTTTTTATCCAACGAAATAAATTTTCTTTGTTATAATGCAAGTCGTATTATAGTTGTAGCTATAATATCAGCTCCATTTTGTACATGACGAGCAACAGCAAAAAATCTAACGAAAATAACAATCATGTGTCCTGCATTTTTACATTGAATAAGTGAATTAGAATTCTTTTTTTTACCAAAATTTTTTTTTTCTTCTTCTACGCTTGTAGGAAGGGACCTTTATTAACTAAGGGTATTTTTACATCTTTCTCGACGGATACTTAAAGTAAAATAAATGTATTATGTACTCACCCTTGTACCACGTGATGGTAGGCTTGGGTAGACCAGTGATGGTGCACTGGAACTTAGCGTTGTGGTACTGAATGCAGTTGGCGTTCTTCAGCGGCTTCACGATCTCTGGCGGTGTTGCGGCTGAAAGAGTTTGTAAGATGTAAGTTTATTGACTTTCAGTTTTGACACAGACAAGTGTTGTGTATAGTTTATTGCTACTCGAGATGCTATGCTAGTTTCTGCGTAAGTAGAATTACTTCCAAGATTGGCTTATTCTTCGAGATTTCGATAATAAACCAAACGGTTGGACTTAGGACATCGTTAATACGAGAAGGTGGAGTAAAGTTGAACTACAAGGCAGTCCAATCATTTCGAAGAAGAGAAGTCGATATCCTGTTCTATACTTTAATAGGTGAAGTTGAACTACAACATTCGCCTGGTATGGGTGAGAAATATATTTAACTAGCTGTTACCCGCGGTTTGACACGCATCCTAAGGAAACTACTTCATGTACTCGGATAAAAAGTATTCTATATGGTAATCCAGAACATTGTCAACGTGTGTGTCACATTTTATCCCAATCCGTTCAGCCGTTTATGCATGATTGAGGAACAAATATTAATCCATCTCCACAAACTTTCGCTTAGGAATATTTGTGTAATTACACGTTGAAATAGTCTACGAAGCTTTGAAGATCTGATTAACCGGTAGACAACTGAGCGCTGATAAAGAATTTTCTATAAAAGGTCATCGGTATAAAACTGAAGACTGCCACAAAGAAACATATTACTTAGTACTTCTGATGATACTAACCTTTAGGATCGACGACCTTGACTTGTTGACTAGCAGTGCTAGGCGGCGATACTCCAGCTTCGTTCTGTGCGGTCACACGGAACTCGTACTGGCGACCCTCGATGAGGTTGGAGCAGTTCCATTGGTTCGGTAAGCAGAGTGTTGGGTTCACGCGCTGCCATGTTGTATTTCCGACCTCGCGTTTGTCGATCCAGTATCCTAGAAAAGATTATTAGGTTAAGTTTGAAATCCAACGTAGTTTTCATTTGGACAAGGTATTCCACGCTAGTTTTCTTATATGGTTTAACTGGTACCAGTTAAATATAAAGTACAATGTCTCTTCTAGTCTCTCACTCGAGATAGTCGATCACTTCATGGCTTTCCCCCGCAATTGAAGATGCAATTGCAGTGTTCAGAAGGTTGGATACCAAGAGTCATTTGTGTAGGATTTAAAATCAAAGTAACTATGGCAATATTTCCCCAAGATAGTTCATTGGGGTGGTCAATGTTTAATAGTAGCTTTTAAACAGAAAATATAATTATTTTCACAGTAAAGGTAGAAGTGTATTTTACCTTGTATCCTAGATCCACCGTCGCTCTCTGGCTTGTCCCATTCCAGGTGAACGAAGTCTCCTCCGACCTCCAGGATTTTGGGAATGCCAGGAGCTGATGGTGGGTCGAATGGTGCCTTAGCCTGTAAGGTGTAATAGATTAGTATTAAGATGATTTACACTTTCAAAACGTGATGATAATTATGCAGAAAGAAAGAGAGGACTTGATTGTCATAAGATTAAAAAAATTAAATTGTATTTTTAATAATAAATAATGCTCTATTAAAGTATGTTTTGTAAAAAAGGGACAGCCCGTCTTGTATAAAATCAGTATTTATTAAAGTCTTCCATATCAGACAAAAAAGTGAATATGGCGTAGATATTGTGTGGAAAATTAATAATTAATTTGCGCATGTGACATTTGTGTCTGTAAACGCACCCACAGTACAGGAGAAACTCCTAGTCCGCCTAGTGTCAGGCAACGTAAGCATATTTTAGTTTTTAACATTTTTCTAATTTTAGAATCTTTAACAAATATGGTGGTGATGAGCATTCAAATATTTATTTATAAATAAATAACAAAGACACTCACCTTAATCGGACTAGGTCCTTCAAGTGCCGGTCCAGTACCATTCTCATTAGCCGCATGTATCCTAAAGTTATACTCCTGGCCCTCCGTCAGACCTTGGACGGTAAACTTGGTGTCCCTGACAGAAGACGCGATAGTTATCCACGCCGTTCCCGATATGTCATTACGCTCGATGACGTAATGCGTGACCGGTAGTCCCCCGTCGTAGGTGGGTGGCTTCCAGGCCAGCGTACAGGAGTGCCGGGAGATGTCCGTGGCCTCCAGAGGTCCTTGAGGAGGTCCGGGCAGACCGGTGACGGTTACTGAGAATGTGTCTGAAGTTTCGCCTGATTTGTTCTTGATTGCGATCTTGTAAATGCCTGGGGGATGAAGAAAAATTGTTAATAATTTTGTGTGATTAGAGACTAGAGATTCGACAGCACAGAGTAGTAAGAAACTGGGATCAATCGTATATTTTTCACCAAAATTATGTAGCGTGCAACGAGAAAGACATCAGCATGCGTGACGTCAACATTTCGATTGGTGACTAACTCGCTGATTTTTAGCAAATGCCTTTCGCGCTGTATATTCACACATTATTGTTCCACTTTATATTCGTCTACCAAGTGCAGTAATGCGATTCTCACTAAGTGCACAAATGGATAATGGTGCCGATTCTGATAAGGACAAACTAAACTTAATTTAGGCTATTGCCATCTTTTTCATTCTAATAAAATAAGAAAGAGACATACGTAAATAAGAGCTGTCAAATTTAGTTGAACTAAAAGTTCCATACAAATTTAGACGACAATAAAAACGTGTTGACTAAAAACACGGCGAAGTTCAAGGCGTAAACTAATTTGACATCTCTAACTTAGTTGTTGTCTATCACCGTCCTTTTCTAGCGCTATCTGTTAGTAAAAGAGAGCAATTCTCTAATTTTAGTTTAGTTGGTGAACAAGAGAATCGGCTACAATGCCTCAATATGGATACTGGAAGCAAAGTATAATCGACAACATAATCAGTTGCGTGTATTTCTTTATCTCCGCTTTATCACGATAGATGCGAAGTTAACAGTCGGGATGGAGATGTGTTTTTTACAGAATCGCACTACTGGTGAAGATATCATATTTATGGAAGATGATTTTATATGCGTTGCCTCCTTAGATCCCAATAATACACTCACCCATATCATCCTTAGAGATATCCTTGATGAATATAAGAATATAATCATCGAACACGGTGAACTTGAAGTGCTGTGACTCTGACAGCTTGTGGCCATCCTTGGTGAGGACCACGTCTGCTGGCTGGTCTCCGGTGTACAGGATCTTGATCTTGGTGTTGTCGTGCTCCGGCAGGTGTAAGTCGCCTGGCATGCGGGTGATGCGTGGTGGGTCTGGGGGAAACGAGATGGTTAGACAATGTTTATTGCTTAGAAATAAAATGAAATAAGTGATTTAACGTCAATTTCAAGTTATAACAAAGCTTCAATTAGTTACAGGTACTATTACTTTTTTTTATATAAGTTTCAGTACTCTTTACTTTAAACTGTTTCCGAAATAAAGGTGGAAAACTAACAGAAAGGAAGTCATCTTTGTAATATTAGCCGGATTAGCGATTGAAAATAACTTTCATGACAGATAATGTAGTAACGATTTCAGAGAGTAATTGTTCTAGACACAGTTGATTGCTCGTTGTTTTTAGTTGCAGCGACTGTTCAGTGTATGCAACTTCCGTCTTGATCGTTGGAACGACCGGTTTTCCCATCGGGATCAATGGGAAACATCGGTAGCCGTGGTCTAGAGACACAAAACTGTCCCTAAAGTTACTAGTGTGTCTTGAAGTACACAACTATGTCATCAGACATAAAGTGATCCGGCCACATAGTGGCTTGTCTACGTTCAACCTAAATGTACCATCATAAACACGTTGTACACCATCATGTTCACTTACTTCCGATCTTAAGATGTCCAGTGCAGTAGATGAAACCAATGTTATTGACTGCTTCGCAGGTGTAGTCACCTTCATCCGCTTCGGTGGCGGCCGTGATGTTCAGACGGAGCGTACCCTCGCGGGATTCCGCTATGAACCTGGGGAAAGATGGGTGGGATGAATAAGAAAACGAATAAAAAAAAACTAAGCTGTTTTATAAAGGACCAAGTTTTGTCGCCTTATTATCAAGAGTGAGGTCTTGTTAATAAAGACGGCAGTGACAAACAGACAAACACAGAAGTTTCATTAAAGGGTTCTATTTTGACCTTTAAGGTACAAAAACTTCAAAATTCAACAGGAACACCAATTGAAATTGGGTCGTCCTTTTTCAAAAGATTACTAAACTTGAACCATTACTTCTTTCCGTTATTATATCGGTAATATTTACCTGGTGCCAAGCACAACCTCTCTGCCGTTCTTGAGCCACCTGCCAGTGGGTACCGGGTTGCCGGTAGCCACACACTCCAGCGTGAATGGTCTGCCCAATGGGGCGCAGAGTGTGGCAGGCAACTGTTTCACCCATTCGGGCTTCGTGCCTCCCAACTCCTCGCCAGTACGGACGGGAGTGGTGCAGCTTGAGGGTTCTGATTTGCCTGTGGGACAAAATATTAGGATAAATATTGTGGTAGAACAATTTAGTAGAGACGTGTAGACAGCGGAAGCTCGATTTTGGTGTCACGGAACTACACAAGAGTGACAAAAAAATATTTATGGCTTGCCATTCGTCGTATAACACTTTATCTGAGAAAAATGGCGGTTTGGCGGTTTGTATAGAGAAACTATCAAACCGTCATATTTATCTGTCAGTTAAGAGCTAACCGAAGATTGTGAAATAGGCCCTTAGGTTGGTAAAAACTTAGACAGAAGAAAAAAGGCTCTTCCTCCAGGCGTCATAGCTTAACCACGGTTGTGTGATGTCAAACATTGTTTTTAGGGCTATTTATAATAAAATAAAGCACACAGTTGACTGTAGAAAATCTGAATAAATACCATCCGCAACACCCTAGGCTGGAGACGTCCCGGAACATCACCAGTTCCGCAAGACGCTGACTTTACGGTCATTAAACTGCTTCGGAATTATCTATTTTAGGGCAGTCCCTATAACCAGCAGTGTATTGAAACTTACCGGCAGAGTTGACAGCAACAATACGGAACTCGTAGTCTGCCTTCTCGTTGAGGTTCATGGCCGTGAACGTGGTATCTTGTACGTTGTAGTCGTTGCACTTTATCCATACAGAGCTGCCGACGTCGCGGCGCTCGATTATGTAGCCGGTTACACGAGCACCTGGGAATGGTATTAGGATATTAGAATGTGAATAATCCATCGGTTATTTTGGGGGTATTATTCTTTTTTATGTTCGTATTTTTTGTGGAGTATGGCTTAAGGAGATGCGGAACTTAGCATGCTTTGCAATACGATGTATATGAGTGTTTATGTAGACGCGTCAACCCGCGCGTAGTTTTTGAGTTGTAGTAATTGTATGTATGACAGTTCCCGGTTAAATAAAAGCGGCGGAGTGTACGGCAAATCTTGAGTAAACAAGACCTAAGTTTGCATTGATTAAAGAGCAGATTGTTTGCTAATTAAAAATTGTTCAGTCAATAATAGACTTTAAGTGGCAGATGAGAGGATAGGCGACACATTGCCAGACTAAATAGCCGTGGCTATACACGACCGTTATCGGTGCAAGAAGACAGACACTGTAGTCAACAATCTGCTCACTCATTTTAGCAAACTCTTGTCCAGGGGTAGACTATGACGGGTGTCAGGAGTACCGATTTTAATTCAAATAAACGCGCTAGGGTGTTTTGGCATCGCAAGCTTTGCGGGTTTTTCAGATACGATGTATAATAGCATCTAGCGTGTTAGTCAGAAGAGTGCCTCCTGATCGTCGATAGATCTTACCTCCGTCGTGTGCAGGCGGGTCCCAGGAGAGGTCCACATAGTTGCGTCCGACGCGCAGTACGCGCGGAGCACGCGGCGGAGCGGGCGCGTGTGCCTTTCCTCTGATCTTGTACGCCTGTGAGCTGGCGGAGTATTTGCTCCAGCCTGCTGCGTTCTTTGCGCGTACGCGGAACTCGTACTCGTGGCCGGGTTCCAGGTTGTATGCCTAGCGACATAAAATTATATTAGTTCCGTGTACTATACAAGGTTATAATCCGATAATTAGTACCCCCTTTTCGAATAACCTTGTATAAGAGCCTATCAATCGAAATCATGGAAGTCGACATTGTGTCGCTGTTTTTTTGCATTCTTAATAGGTTGTGTAATTTCAATCCCATTAGGACCAAAAAAACCATTGAAAATTGGTGCAATTATCGTGCATTTAATCCTCGAAGACGCGCCCCATTATTTTTTGTGGTCGTTAGCCTCGTGGTGCGTATGCACACATCTAACTATTATGTGACAATAGAGCTAGCACAGTAGCTATTTTAATGTACACTTTTGCAATGTAACGATTTAGACAAAAGTGGAGAGCTCCACACCTACTCATCAGATAGTTAGCAAAGTCGAACGTTCAAAAAGACAAGCTTAACGCTGGTAAAACCTACAAGAAATTAGCTGTCCATAAAATTAATCTACAATATTCTGACCTATTAAAAGTTTATTATCTACAATGATCCAAACAAATTCCTCACCTGGTAATTGCAGTCCTTGACAAGATAATCGGCACTGTTCCATACTCCGTCCTGTACGTCTCTGTACTCCAGCTTGTATCCTTGGATCCTGGCGCCTCCATCTGACCGCGGGCGGTCCCAGATGACGGAGGCAGCAGAGCCGTCCCAGTCCACCACGCGTGGCACGCCCGGTGGGTCGGGAATTGTGAATGGGAACTGGAGGTGAAAATGAAATTATGTAAAATGTAGAACCTTCTCATAATATTATGTCAAAGTAAATAGTTTTGAATAGTCGGTTCAGTTAGGATACTGAAACCTAGGATTTAGGTTTCCAAGGAGGTTAATTGGGTATTTGCATTGTATTCTAAAGAATTGCTGACATCGTGTCAGATATTATGAATTCCAAAGATAAAATTTAACCATGTTAATCTGTACAAATTAACAGTGACTAGCTGCTGTGAAAATGTGTTCTAATGATCAAAATTTGATGATTATAACTGAATTCCGATAATGCCGAAGTCACACTTTTATGTAAGATTTAGGTTTGGGTAATTTTTTAGGGACGTTGAGGCCCAGTCCCCAGGTTCAAAACGATTCGATTAGTCAGTTGTGGAATGATTCGGTAAGCTATCTCTTTTTCCCTCGTTACTAGAATCATAGACAGAACGAGATAAAAAAACCGAATCGTGAGATAACTGCTTATCGAAAAGGATCTGAATTGGGGGGTAGCTCGTTTTTCAAGTCACATATTTCTAAAATATTTATTTGTATATAGAAGAGGATGTAAAAGGCATAAAATCATTTGTCAGGGTAACATACCTTAGCAGTGATAGCATCATCCATCGTCAATGGGTCAGACACTCCATACTGGTTCTCAGCGCGGACGCGGAACCAGTACTTGCGGTTCGGTTCCAGACCCATGACATTGTAGTGGCAGTTGCGCACGAACGATGAGATCTTTGACCATACCTAGAAATAACAAATTAGAGATTAGAAAGTTTTTAAGATGATTGTGTAGAACATAGTAATGCTTAAGGATTCTTGAGCCAGTCGTTCTCTGGGTAAAAATACCAGTATCTATGTCTTCTCAAAGTTAAGAAGTGGCTCCGTCACAAATGGTACCATTCACCCGCACATTAATACATGGTTCTAAGAAATCTGAGTTCCTGGAGGGTTGCAGAGTTCAGGCAATAGCTTTAGGTAAAACAGAAATCCCGGATGAAAGGTCAGATTGTGACATTGCTGAATATGACACGAAAAAAACTTGTTTTTATGTCCGTCACCAAGGAATAACTATGATTTGACTTCTGCAAACCTTAGGGTAAACTGTCACAAAGCATAAAGCTGTCTCTACTTGGTGGGAAAATTTCTCGTAAGTGACAATATACGTACTCCGCTGTTGTCCATCTTCTCCACCACGTAGTTGGTGATGGGCGAGCCGCCGTCGTCTAGCGGTGGCTTCCATGACAATGTGCATGTGTCCGGAGTTATATCGTATGCGTCCAGTGGTGCTTGTGGCGCTGATGGCCTGTCCACGACAAGCACCTGCAAAGAGAATAGAAGATGAGAATTTGTACTCCAGTTTCAATTATACGATGCGGTATATATGTCGTTTTTATTATGAAGAGATTCATCTGGGGTTCGTTTGAAAGTAAAAAATAAAAGCTTGTAAAATATATGTAATTATTCAAAATGTTGTGTATGATAGATCAAACAAGTTCTCGCCTAAGAGGTTACGGGAGAGCAGGTGGGGCGTTGCGGGGTATGCACGAGAAGTAGGCGGGTGAGGCGTACTAGATATTTCTATAGTTATAGAAAACGCCGATATGTGATACAAATTCAACACTTGATTTGATATCACTGATTGTAATCTCGCTTTGTAGTAAGTTTACATCAAAGATTCCAGACGTTAACTAGTTTTAATGTTATTCGATCATTTGTAAATCAGGTTATTGTATATTATATCACATCAAAATTCAATATACCTATAATAATAGCATTATTCTTACCCTGCAAGTAGCACTGTCGGATCCTTCGCTGTTGACCAGCTGAATTGTGTAGGATCCGGTGTCGGACCTCTTGGCGGGAGAGTTGTGGAAGACAGTGTCGACGTCAGACGTGACGAAACGGATGCGGGCATCCGGGAATACTTCCTCGTTGTTTATTATCCATGAAACCTGGATAATTAATAGTAATATTAGAAAGAGATATCAAAATAAAGATAGGATTCTAACCCAGGAGCACATAAGCGAAGCTACCATAAACAGAATACAAAAAAATGCCTGTACCTAGCAATAGCCTTCCCTTGTTTTCTTTAGTGGTTTAAATAAAATAAAAAGCTCACCTTTGGCCTTGGGTTGCCAGTAAACGGCACTGTAATCTTGATCTCCTCTCCAGCAATAACGGTGATGTCCCTAAGGCTGAGGTCACTGGTGATCTTCGGCGAGTTAGGTGGCGCGCAAGCCCTGATGGCATCAGAGCTGGCGGACCACGGTCCCTGACCGGCGGCATTGACCGCAGATACGCGGAACTCGTACTCATGGTTCTCAATAAGTCCAGAAACCTTGTAGGTTGTGTCAGGAATGTGTGCGTGAGACGCCTTCGTCCATTTGTCTTCGGTGATGAGGCGCTTTTCGACGATGTAGCCGGTGATTGGCGAGCCACCGTCGTGACGTGGCTTTGTCCAGGTGATGGTGATGGACGATTCTGTTGTTTCGACGGAGCGTGGTGCTCCAGGCGCTCCAGGCGGGTCGAATGGATGTCTAGCCCTAATAGGCTCTGTGGTCTGAGCTGGGTCGGACTGACCGTATTGGTTCTCAGCCATAACCCTGAACTCATATTCCCTTCCGACAGTCAAGTTCTTCACGCGTAAGAACGGAGTGGTAACATATCCTGATACCTTGGTCCAGTTGGCAGTTCTGCCTTCACGTTTCTCAACAACGTAGTTCGTGATTTCGCCGCCGCCATTGTCTTTCGGCGGGTTCCAGTATAATGTAAGGGCTTCACCCTCGAACTCATCAGCCCGCAGGTTCTCTGGTTTTGCAGGCCTGTCGAGGACGCGTACGTTGATCGTAGCCGTGTCGTAACCAGACGGGTTGCGCAGTTGCAGACGGTATTGTCCAGCATCTGACCTCTTGGCATTCTTGACGACAAGAGACGCAGATTCTGGTGTGATCTTCTGGAATATTCTGGAGTCACCTTCAACGTCAAGTAGGTTGTCGTCAGCGAACCACGAGGCAGTCGGTTGCGGGAAGCCAGTGTAAGGTACATGAATGGAGAAGTCTTCTCCAGCACGTACAGTAATGTCTCTGACTCCTCCAAGGTCCATGCATGGTTTGTTTGGCTGTTCGGCGATGGTAATGTCGGTTGTTGGCTTACTTGGGTCTGATTTGCCAACTTCGTTGACTGCAATGACCCTGAACTGGTATTCGGCTCCTTCCTTAAGCTTAGGCACAGTGTGTACCAGGCCTGGGATAGGAACGTCGTTGACATCCTTCCAGTCCTTATCGCCCTTGCCCTTCTGTTGGATGATGTAGCCCTTGATCTTGGCTCCACCATCGCTCTTGGGCGGCCTCCAGGATAGCGTGACGGCGTCTTTGGAAACTCTGTCTGGTTTGGGCGCTTCTGGCGGGCTTGGCTTGAGACGCTGTGTCTGCGCCGTGATCGGTTCGGTCGGCTTGCTGGGTTTGCCGGGTCCAGCTTCATTGACGGCAATGACGCGGAACTCATAACGGTTACCCTCGCGTAGATCAGAAACAGTGTAGCATGTGTTTGGTGTTGGGTAGTTGTTAACCTTAACCCAATCGCCTCCACGTTCTCTCTTTTCGACGTAGTATCCAGTAATGGGTTTTCCACCACAGTCTTTCGGTGGGTCCCATTCGAGCGCACAGCTGTTTGAGCTGTATCCTGTGATCCTTGGTGTGTCGGGCGCATCTGGTGGGTCGAATGGAGATTTAGCCAGAATAGGCTTGCTTTCCAACGGGTCTGAAACTCCGTATAAGTTCTCTGCACGTACCCTGAAGACGTATTTCTTGCCTTCTGTTAAGTTCTTTACAGTGAACGAACATTTAGGACAGAAGCCAGCGACTGTGCGCCAGTCATTGACTCCGAACTCAGCAACTTCGACAACGTAGCCAGTGATTTCGCTACCACCGTCATCTGTAGGTGGCTGCCATGATAAGCTAACGGCGTCATGGGTAACGGGCTGGCATAGAAGAGGTCCTTTAGGCACTCCTGGTTTGTCAACAACAATGACTTCGATATCAGCGGAATCTTTTCCGTGAGCGTTGGATGCTGTGATCGTGTATTTACCAGCATCGTCACGTACGGACTTCTCAATGTACAGTTTAGTTTCATCTGCCTTAGTCTCAGCAGATAACCTGTGCGAAGGTATAAGAGGTACTGATCCCTTGGTCCATGAGATAGTCGGTGTAGGTGCACCGCTGATTGGAATGTTGATATTGATAGGTTCGCCCGCCCTGACCTTGATCTTCTTGCCGATGAGGTGGTCTAACCTCAGTTTCGGGCTTTCCTTCATAGGTTTGGCGATAAAGACGTTGGATTCGTCGGAAGGCTGTCCAGGTCCGGCAGCGTTGACTGCAGATACTCTGTATTCGTATTGGTGGCCTTCTTGGACCCTCTCGTCGTTGTATTCGTTGAGCCTGACAGGATCTTTGTTCAGTTTGATCCAGCGGCCAGTAGCTTTGTCTCTCCTCTCGACGTCATAGCCAAGGATGTTGGATCCTCCGTTGGAGATAGGTGAAGACCATCTGATGTTGATGTGGTCTTTGTCTGCGGCAACCAGCTCTGGTTTGCCAGGCTTGCCAGGTACTGTGTATTGGTTCTTGGCAATGATTGCCTTGTCTGTGACGAGTGGTTCAGAGCGTCCTTGAAGGTTCTCAGCGAAGACTCTGAACTCGTATTTCGTGCCTTCTGCCAAACGAGGTACGGTCGCATGGTTGAATTTCGGGTTGATGTATGTAACAGCTGGTACCCATCCACCACCGTGGGTAAGATCACGCTTCTCAATGACGTAAGCAGTAAGCTCACTGCCACCGTTATCCTTAGGTGGTTTCCATGATAACGTAACAGATTGCGCGGTGATCTCTTCGTATACGAACGGCGGTTGCGGTGCGCCGGGTACGTCCAGAACTATCACTTCGAAGCTGCCTTCATCAGTGCCAGAATCGTTCTTCAATTTCAGGGTATATTTACCAGCGTCTGATCGCTTGCAGTTCACAGTGTGCACAATGGTATGATGACCAACGATGGTGACAGTCGTCCTCTCGTTAGCAACGACAGGTTTTCCATCACAAGTCCATGTGACTTCAGGAGTAGGCTCTCCGATAAAGTTGACATCCATGTGGAAGATGAGTCCAGCCTTAATGCGGATCTCCTTAAGCGGTGTGAGGATCTTAGGAGCCACGAATCGGTCCTTAGCGGTAATGACGTCAGAAGGATCGCTGGGCTCTGATTGTCCAGCCTGGTTCACAGCAATGACGCGGAATTCATAGTCCTGGCCTTCAGTTAGGTCAGGTACGGTTGCCTTGTTCTGACTAGGAGGAACGTGGACAGCATTCACCCAGTAGGGACTGCCCTTCTCCTTCTTCTGAATGATGTAGCCAGTGAGAGGCGATCCACCGTCAGATTTAGGCTTCTCCCATTCAAGGTCGACGTGGCTCTTGCTCCAGTCGGTAGCCTTAGGTTTACCAGGAGCTGATGGCTCATCAAACTCATTCTTGGCTACAATAGGACGGTCTAACTCCAAAGGTTCAGATTGACCGATAGCGTTTACAGCACTAACTCTGAAAAGATATTCTTTCATGTGGATCAACCTGGTCACTTGGTGCGATAGGAATGTGCTCATACCAGCATCAGACCAGGTACCACGAGACATGTCCATCTTCTCAATGACGTAATGGAGGATCGGTGATCCACCATCATCCAAAGGCACCTTCCATGACAATGTGCATGATTCCTTGGTGACGTCAGCAACAACCAAAGGCTTCTCAGGCCTCGAAGGCTTGTCGAGGACGGTGACTTGAGCTGCTGCAGAGCAGACTCCAAGGTCGTTCTTCAAGGTCAGCTTGTAAACGCCTCCATCAGCACGGACGGAGAATGGAATGTCAAAAATGACCCTGTTGTGTAAGATCTGGATGTCGATCCTGTCTGAAGGATGGATCACCTTGCCGTTGATCTGCCATTCGACTGTTGGCTTCGGTGATGCTTCTATCGGGATTTCGTATTGGATCCTCTGGCCAGCCTTGACAGTCTTGTCTGCCAAGAGCATTTTGTCGAAGTGTGGTGCGCAGAACCTGGCCTTAGCCACTTGTGGTGTGGATCCGTCACTAGGTTCTCCGTTTCCGGCCTTGTTGACGGCAATGATCCTGAACTCGTACTCCTCGCCTTCTTGTAGGTTGGGTACTGTGGCGGTTGTCTGGTTTCCAGGTACGGTGGCTGCGACTTCCCAAGGTCCGTACTTCTTCTTAGCCTCGATGATGTAGCCGGTAATAGGTGATCCACCATCCTTCTTCGGTGGAACCCATTCGAGGTCCATATGGTCCTTGTCCCAGTCCTTGACGACGGGCGTTCCAGGTTTGTCTGGGGTACCGTAGGGGTCCTTGGCAGTGATTGGTTCATGTCCGACAAGAGGTTGTGATTCACCGAGTTTGTTGACGGCGCGGACACGGAAGTTGTAGTCGTGACCTTCGATGAGGTGGTCAATCCTGATGCTGCAGGACTGGACCTCGCCTGCTGGGATCCAGCGCATGTTTTCTTGGTCCATCTTCTCGACAACGTAGTGCGAGATTTCGGCACCACCGTCATCTTTAGGTGGCCTCCAGCGTAATGTGCAGCCGGATTTGGTGATATCATCGGCGCGTAATGGACCTTCAGGTGGTGATGGCACATCCATAACGAGGACTTTAACTGTAGCCGAGTCTGTTCCATTGATATTTCTAGCTTTAAGAGTGTAAACTCCACTGTCACCCCTCTTAGCGTCAATGACACGAATCTTAGTGCTGTGTGTGTCACTTACAATCTTGACTCTATCGGAGTTCATGATCAGATTATCACCGTTGAACCATTCCTTGGTAGGAGTAGGTTCACCAGCAACCGGCACGTCAAGGTCAAAGTTCTGTCCGACCTTAATCTTGATATCGAACATGAAGTTCCTGTCAATCTTAGGTGCCAGGTTCTTTGGTCTTGCAAGATGTGGTGCAGTACCATCACTAGGTTCGCCTTTACCGGCTTTGTTGACGGCACGGACACGGAATTCGTAAGTGTTTCCTTCGATAAGGTCTGGGACCTTGCCAGTGGTGACGTCACCCTCGATCTGGGCGCATTCCTCCCAGTCGGGCGCGAATCGGTCCTTCTTCTCGATGACGTAGCCGGTAATGGGTGCTCCGCCGTCGGTCTGTGGTCGGGTCCATTCCAGCTCCACGAAGTCTCTGTCGAAGTCCTTGATCTTGGGCGTGCCAGGCTTGCCGGCGACGTCGAAGGGATTCTTGGCTTCGGTTGCGTGCGGTGTGGTAAGAGGCTCGGATCTGCCTTGCCTGTTGGAAGAAGATAAAATTGAGATTAATTTTGTGTTTAGTTTTTTGTACGTCACTCAAGTTGTCAAATTTTAACTACAAAATAATAGTAAAGTTGACCAAATCTTCTTGATTTTGACTACTTTACCATTTATTTTATTTTGAACAGACTAAGTTCACAAAGCCTGTCTTGTACCATTCAGTAAATAATCTACCCGTAGCTACGTAAAAGTGACCAATAGTTTAACTTTATTCATACACACCTATTAACAGCCCGGACTCTGAACTTGTACTTGTGTCCAGGTGTAAGACCGTCTACAGCGAGGCTGGTCTTCGGTCCATCGGTCTCTCCGGCCGTCACCCAGCGTCCGGTGGCTTCGTCCATGCGTTCCACCACGTACTTCTCGATAGGTTGTCCACCATCGTCTGAGGGTGGGTTCCAGGACAGTTTGGCACCGTTGGCGTGAACGTCTGAGACCTGGTGGAGAGTAAAGATGATAGTTTTAATAAAAGATTGACCTTTAGAATGTTGGTGTGGTACATACTTATAAACAAGGCTACCAAACATTGTATAATTATTGCATTCTACGATGCCGCTTCGTATCACTTTTATGACAGTGGCGTAAGGTTCAAATTGAAATTATTCACATGGCTTCGGGAAATGTAATACAAATAGCAGCGGTTTTGATATTGACGGACTTTTAGACATATTCAGGGCGGGCCTGAAATACCATGCTAATGTTCCGAGCAGAAGTATTAGCACACGATCTTGGTAATGAGGAGCAGACGAAATAGATTCTACAGAGCTTTTGTAACTCATTGGGATGTCAGTCTAGTTTTAGGACAGTAGATACCAACCTTGAGCGGTCCTCCAGGCGGGCTGGGCACGTCTAGCACAATAACCTCGACCTCTGCCACATCCTTTCCGTTAGCGTTCTCAGCCGTGATGGTATAGCGTCCACTGTCACCACGTTTCGCTGCCTTGCAGTTAATCTTAGTGTTGTAGTCAGAATGTTGCACTTTGGTGTCTCCGCCAGTTTTGACTTCCTTCTTGGCCAAGAACCATTTGGTTTCTGGCATTGGTTCACCGGACACCTAAAATGAAAGAATGTTTAATAATTACTCGGAGTTTGTGTGAGAATTATTGTATTATTTAGATTTCTTACCGAAGTTTTTTGTTCCGAGTTAGCGTGAGCAAAGTTTTATATTTATTAATAAGTGTGGTAAGTAGGTATATAATCTCATTAGTATAATCTAAGATCAAAGTAAATGAATTTACTTATTTTACGTTAATTAAAATTGTCTAAGACCAGTTAGTTAAAATAATTGAAGTACAAGAATAGAAGAAGATACCTACAATGCAATGGAAGGTTTTTTTTTATAAATAATTAGCTAACTTAGAGACATGGGTGTTTCTTTCATAGCTTAGATAAGCTTTGCCTGTTCTTTATGTGAGTGTCGCAAAGGCGAAGGAACAACTATGTCATAAGGACAGACACCGCATCAGTATGCGTTAATAACACTATTCTGCCTCTATCTATTCACCTGGTGATTATGGAAATACTTTCTCACGAATGTTCATTGTTGTTACCGATTCCAAGGTTTCCATTAGAGGACACTTCCTTCTTCTAGCAAATATTTTTGGTACTGACCTTGACATCGAATCCGAACTTCTGTCCGACCTTGATTTTGATATCGATAAGGTTGGTCCTGTCGATCTTGGGCGCGAGGTTCCTGGGCTTGGCGACGATGGGGTGTGTGCTGTCACTTGGCTCTCCTGGACCTGCCTTGTTTACGGCGCGTACCCTGTACGAAACAAAGATTACGATGCATGAAATATTATACCTTCTGGAGTAATCAGAATTTGTGTGTTTGAGTTTATAATCGGTTTAGAGAGTGTCTAGCAAATAGCCTTAATACTGTATTGGAAGTTGTCATTAACCTCATAGCGTGCATGAAAAGAGCCTCCACGAGTGATGATGCTTAAGTACGGCCAGCGCACCTTGGGCAATTAGCACCACAATCAACACATGACCACAGTATGAGCTATTCTCATATAGCTCGTGTCAACGCGAGAGAACATAACCTCATAATCATTTTGAAATCATCCAGGAGTGTCGAGTTTTAGAAGACTCTTTATAAAATTTCTACAATCCCCGGTTAAACCGAAAAAGAGTAATATATAGTAATGGTTTTATAATGAAATTCTTTCGAATGGTTGCACTTCCAACTGGCTTGATTTAGTTAGTTGAACCAAGAAAATACTTCTGACTCCAAAATTAATATTGTAGATAAATTAGATCTGGTGCATTTTTTACTAACCTGAATTCATAAGTCTGTCCCTCGATCAGATCGGGCACAGTACAGTTGGTCTTATCCGCGGGTACTTCTAACGCCTTCTCCCAGTTTCCGAACTTGTCCTTCTTCTCAACGATGTAACCCTCGATGGGGGCGCCACCGTCTTCGCGCGGCGGGGTCCATTTGAGGTCCACGTGGTCTTTGTCCCAGTCTGTGACTGATGGTGTACCTGGCGCGCCTGGAGTGGAGATAATGAAAGGTTAGTTTGAAAAAGAACTAGAATTCAGGAATTACATCTAATGTGAAAAACAGGTATAGCCAACAAATACGAGATAGTAGATTGTTGCACCGAGCGTAAAGTGAGTTATTCATTTTTCTTTCAACTACGTAGTAATGTTATCATTAATCACTACAAAACCGATCACAAAATACGTATTTTCTGCTTAGAACCAAAACAGTGCAGAAATGTTGTATGAAATCTCATTACTGCACTGCAAACAGTGCAGAAATGTTGTATGAAATTTCATTACTGCACTGTTTTTCATTAGTGCAGTTTTTAATTTTTTATTTAGATATAAATTTACCACAGAGGTTTAATGTCTCCCGTTAAGTTTAATATTAAATGTATGCATTCTTATGCATTACATCAAAAAGATACTGGCTGAAAATAAAAATCGGCTGAATAAAACCGACTTGGTGAAAAAAAAAAAAACAAATGGCGCGCATTTTGTACCATTGTAAAACTTTGATACTTCTTATTTAGCAAGAAAAGTTTTAAAAAATGGAAATAGATAGCGATATGAATTCAAGTCCAGAAAGTATAAAAACAGCTGCAAATGAAATTGTTAATAATCTTTTGCCGCAAAACTCGCAGGATAACCTTGTTTTCATTAACTTGAGTTTTTATTTTGAGTAGGTATATTAATTTTATCACGGTAGGTAAATTGGTAGTTGAAAGAAAAGTAGATTACGCACCTTGCTGAAGTGAGTGATTAATGCACTCGTGCTAATTTAGTGCCCTCGCTTGCGCTCGGGCACCAACATAACACTCGTGCATTAATGACTTACTTTGCGCTCGGTGCAACAATCTACTATAGTGCCGGAGCGCATGCGAGGGCACTAAATTAGCACGAGTGCATTAATTACTCACTTAAGCAAGGTGCGAAATCTACTTTTGCTTATCAACTACCAATCTACCTACAGTGATAAAATACCCATAAAACATTTTTTTAACTTTTCTTGAAGTATCAAATATGCAAACGCGCGCCATTTGTTTTTTTTTTCACCAAGTCTGTTTTATTTAGCTGATTTTTATTTTCAGCCAGTATCTTTTTAATCTAATGTATACATTTTAATGGGATAGAAAAACTTAATGGGATAGGTACATTAAACATCTGTGGTAACATCTAAATAAAAAATAAAAAAACAGTGCATTAATGTAAAACAGTGCAATAATGAGCACATTTCTGCACTGTTTTGGTTCTAAGCAAAAAATACGTCCTTTGTGATCGGTTTTGTAGTGATTATTGACAACATTACTACGTAGTTGAAAAAAAAGGGAATTTTTGATCTCATTGATTGTTGGATAAAGGCCGTTCCCCAAAAAAGCCCACAGTCCCATTCCTCAGCTGGCTGGTTGGCAAGTGACCTCAGTAGCTTTGCGGTCCCCTCTCCTCCTCGTATTTATGATGCTGCCTACAGCCTGAGGTATAAGGCCTGGCAAGTTTGATGGTTGTGCAGCCATCTTACGATCAGTAGAGCTTCGATAGCTCATAATAGTATTGACGTTTAGAGAAGCTGAATGCCCGTTACCCCTATACCTAAATGTCAACACTATCCACACGTTTATTTATCTAAATACAAAGAAGTACTCACCAGGTTCGTCGAACGGATTCTTGGCGACAATAGACTCTTCGGAAATGAGTGGCTCCGACTCGCCCTCCGAGTTCACGGCTGACACGCGGAACTTGTACTCCTTGCCAGGAGTCAAACCGGTTACGTCACATTCTGTAGAAAAAAAATATGATTAGTAACAAAGTTAATACATTTATAGAGGAGGATACAATATTTGTATATTGGTAACATTATGACGTATGCTAAAAAAGCATAGTTTTCTTGAGGATTTTAAAGATCATATACTTTTATAACAAACGAAGGAACTGATCGATCGCTCAGTTATCCAAATTTTGCGTACTAAAAGTTCCGTGGATTCTGATAATAATCTAGAAAAATGCTGAGAATACCCGCACAACTGTGGCTTTAGACTTAGACACAGCTAATATTCAGCTTTTTGAATTAGCTACTTTGGGGGGGATATGTCTTGTTTCTCCAGCGAAAAGGAAAGATTTGTGAACCCATTGATGACGGGCGTTTAAACGTGTGAATCGCGATAAAGATTCGATGGTGACACGAGGTTCGTTTGTAACAAATGTACGTCTGCGCAACATAGTGTGCAATATAGTATTGTACTTACTAGGCTCATCAGAGCGGGCACAAGGTACCCAGCATCCGGTCTCTGTATCCAGCTTGTCGACCTGGTAGTACTCGATCGGTGCACCACCATCGTCCTTCGGCCTCTTCCACTTGAGGGTAGCACCCTCTTTGTGGACATCCGAGATCTAAAAAAAAGATAATATAAATAAATAAAATAATAAAATGTCTACTTGCTTTAGATAAGATTCAATAAACAACTGACTGTGGCGAACGTTTCGGTCAGATATTGGATAGGAGATTGTAGTTTAGACATGATGCCTACGACCCGAAGCCTTCATCAGTCTCGGTTGTCATACCAATTTCTAAGAGTCGTTAAGAGCGTTTAGGAACCCAAAAATTAGATAACCCGAGATAAGATTGCACTGGTAGCAGTAGTTTCATGTAAAGTTCTAATATTTTGCAAATTCTGGGCTACACTGGACTGCTCTCCAACTGTCAAGCATGCTCCAGAGCCTGCGAAGCGTGTCTTTAGAGAAGGCTCTGGTGAAGCGTCAATGCTTTTATCAATATAAAAAATAAAATAATAATATTTTAGGATTTTTCCATTTAATAGGTAGATATAATATGTTAGTACTTATTTCAAATTAAATATTTAAATTCTCATTTGATGAATCCTCGTACCAATATTTGTTCCCGCAGCGCCCATGTATCGAAACTTTCTTGAGTTTTCTCGCAACATGGCCGATAGATGGCGTTAGTTAGCGAGGTCTCTTCCGCCCGCCGTTCGCAACTCTGTGAGTGCGTTTCGCTCCGCCTCTTTTGAAAATTCCTTTTTTTGGTGAAACCTTGATGATACTCGTAAAATAAATGGACCTGCATCTGTGCTTCATTAAGAACTTACAGTGCAGTGTTGATTTTTGGAGTTTTAACCATTCCACCGGTGGATTTATGAAGATTTTGCTCGCCGGCCGGCAGCCTATACCTACAAGCCATCAGGCGCGCATGAACGAGGGTATCTTCCCATCTCCCTGGGTCTGAGTGGGATCTCTGGACTGCCAAGGTACGTGGGCATCTTTTTGCTGCTAATAATTCTGTGGTATTGGTTTCTCGGGGATTCATCAATAGGGAAATGTTTGAGGTCCGCCATTACGCTTGAAACTTAACATAGGTTGCTATTTTACAACCTTCACAAAGGTGCAGGCTATTTACACGCCTCACCAGGCTCCTTCGTAAAGCTTAGCAATCTGACATTCCTAAATATAGTTTTTATTAATATTTGATTGAAGTTGAAGTATTCTCACCTGCAGCGGTCCCTCAGGTTTAAGCGGCTTGTCAGTGACCACCACATTGATGGTGACCTGGTCCTTGCCACTGGAGTTGACCGCGGTCACGGTGTATTCTCCAGAGTCATCCCGACGGACGGGACGGATGACCAGTTTCGTGAAGTATTCGGGGCTGTCAATCATGACCGCCTTCGATGGACGGAGTGGCATGTTCTGGTATCTGTTGGGAAATGGAGTTATTTAGATATTTTTACTGAAGAAACATTTTGAAACTATTTATTGAAAAGATAAGGGAGTTGATAATGTCATCTGTATGGGTTGAAACTATAGCCTAAAAATGTTAGATCTATCTCTTTTTCGTTATTCAACAAAATCCAAGCCACAAATGTGTGCAAATGTTTTCATACTGCGTTCGCTAATCGTGTCGTTAGGATCTCTAGAGAGTATCTAGTAGTATTTAATGGGAAAGGAGCGAAAGGAGAAAAAAAAAATACGCCTTTCTCAAAGTAGCTAAACGCACAAACATTTTGTATAAAGGCCGCAAAGCAAGCCGTTCGCGCGTCAATCTGCAGATGAAAATAGTACAGTTTTAAATGAACCTCAATGTGTGCACTTCCGACATTTAGCTTGCCAAAAACCGAATTTAGAAATCCCTATAAAAATAAAACATTTTATTCTGCTCACCTCCATTCAACGGCTGGAGCTGGTTCTCCAGTGATAGCTGCCTCCATCTTCAAGGTAGATCCAGCAGATATGGTAACATCTCTCAGATGACGCCTGTCGATCTTGGGCGCCAAGAACCGCGGCTTGGCCACGAAGTTCTTGCTGGCTTCCGAAGGCTTGCTCTGACCAGCCTTGTTGATGGCGATCACTCGGAACTGGTATTCGTTGCCTTCGATTAAGCTGTTGGAAGAATGATAAGTCAGTATTTGTGAGGAAGAAAAGGCGTTTTGAATAAGAATGAGCTGTTATAAGGTGCTTTTTAAATTATATTGTTGGCTAGCTTTCATAGCCAGCCAAATTAAGGTTATTTGCGTCATCAGCCAAGTTTGGTAGTAACGTGATCAATACCACTTGAATGACGCACCGAACATACACATTACGGACAGTAACTCAGAAAATAAAAGCAAAATTCGAGATAACATCGCAGTGATTACAATCCCGAAGCTTTCGTTAGACTTATTTCGGTCTCGAAAAAGCTCTGACAGCCAACAAATGACGGGCAGCATCGTTATTAGTGTACGAAAGCTGACGTCATGATGGCCATACTTGTCCTAGTGTGCTCCTTATGTGCCTACCTCTCATTATGAGAGCAGTCTGTGTCTAGTAGACTGTAATAGACTACTAAGGCCCGTATTAGTTACAATCCTGAACCTTTCGTTCGACTTATTTCGATATCGAAGAAGCTCCGATTACCAGCAAATGACGGGCAGCACCGCCACCACTGTAGGAAAGCTAACGCCATAATCGCCATACCTCGTAATTTCTGTGTGCATTACCTCTCATTTTAAGAGAGATCTGTACCCAGTAAACTGTTAATAGTAACTTACCCATTGACAGTGGCAGTAGGTGTAGGCGTGTGTGTCTCCACTGCCTTCTCCCACAGCGGGCTGTACTTGTCCTTCTTCTCGACGATGTAGCCAATGATGGGAGATCCTCCGTCTGATAGCGGCGGCTCCCATTTGAGGTCCACGTGGCTGGCTGACCAGTCGTCTGGGACTGGTGCGCCTGGCGCGTCGGGAGTGGCTGTAGGAAGAATTATGTCGTTAGAAACAAGAACCAAGAATAAAAGTTAAGAATTGCGAGATGCATGCCTCAAGGGGATGGCGAATAAGGGATTGTATCACGTAGACTTAACTAAGTATCCTATCCTAAACCTACATTAATCCAGAGATTTTAGACTAAGATCGGTTATAAATATCAGCCGTCAGATGTAGACTTTTTGGACCCAACTATCCGGTGCAATAAGTCGGTACTGATCGGTGAAGGTCGACCAAATATTCACTATAGGAAAATTTGTAAGTAGTGGCAATAATGCACTCTATGTTCCTTGAAATAGGTTATAATCTATATCATTCAGCATCCTGAAAACATCATACTGCAAGAATCTCAGTTCTTGGGTTTCGAAAGCTTCGTGTAAAGCCTGAAACAGGCGCCCCTGAAAATTGCTCATGTGCTGATCGACGAACCACTTGGGCACATCCTGGCCAATAGGCTTCTAAAATAGTAGGAGGGATACGAATAAAGTATAAGGTAACTTACTGAATGGATCCTTGGCGATGATAGAGCCGAATGTTTCTAGCGGCTCCGACTCGCCTTCCTTGTTCAGCGCCTTCACGCGGAACTTGTACTCGTGACCAGGGATAAGGCCATCGACCTGATGAGAAAGAGTTACGAGGTATTAAATAACATTCAATGATGATTTCCATGTTTTCGTCAAGACTAGATGATGAAATAAAGATTTTGCGTTAAGGAACTCTATAGGCCCATGTTTTTGATTATTCATCGGAAGATATTTACGGGTGGATGTGGCCCTGGGTTCAGGCCGCACACATTAAAAAGCTCCTCGTAGCCTTTACCAAGAGTTCCGACGTTCGTTCTAAGCACGGCCTTTCAGATTTGTGCCTCTTGCTTGCCTTGGCTGATATAATAAAATGCGGGGTCTAACTCCCTGTCACAGCTGCTGCGGTTAGTATATACAGCTCATATTACTGCCCTAAACTGGTTCTCCTTACTTCGTGTCAGCACTAGTATAGCCCATGCCGTGGTGAAAAGATTAGCCAGTTTCTTGACGTTTCGTAGCGTGGCTGACTGCCTAGGTTGCGCTGGATGTAGTTAAGTATCGTCATTCGTGAAGGCTCTTTCCATGCACCCAAGCTAGTAAGATCATATCACTGTACATTTGTCACTTCGAGGTGTACAATGCCTCAAGCTGGGACAACGATGTCACAGCTGTTTATCATTCATGACCACGATCTACTCTATTTAATGCCCTTCAAGAGTGTTATTCTTACCTCCATCTCCGGCACATTGCCGTGCGTCTTCCCGACTGGCAGCCAGGTCCCGGTCTCGGTATCGAACTTCTCAACGAGGTACGCCTCGATGGGCTCGCCGCCGTCGTCCTTGGGCCTCTTCCATTTAAGTGTGCAGCCGTCCTTGTGGATGTCTGACACTTCCAGAGGACCCTCGGGTTTGTCGGGTTTGGCTAGGAGGAAAAAAACAATTATAAGTATCATTTTTAAGACAAAATGTGACCTTATTATAAGATATCGATGCTCTGCAGGGGCTTTTAAAGCTACCTCATATGTACTTCATCGATACCTATAATAGGTCCTTTGTGGTACGTAGTTTGAGCTACATACCACAAAATCAAGTTTATAATACGTAGCAAGTTAAGAAGCGTCCAGACTTATTAAATTCATATCGAGCATGCATATTGTCCTACAAAAGTTAAATATTTAAAAATCTCAATGAGGCAGATATAAAAGACACAATAAGGTCCCAGAATTAGTTAACTTCTAAAACCATTTATGAAATAATTTATAAATTGTTGTCTCGTCTTGCTTGAAGCCGTCTGACGTATTCACTTGCTTACTTTGAAAAGAAGATCTTTTGTATAAACCTCTATTTAGTATTTTCCTTAAGGCGCTACCCCCACCGAAAGTGGCGCCACTTCAGAAAAAAATCATTATTTCTGTCAATACACAACACATTGAAATTTCGTACGTGCAACATTTTAGTCAAGTGTTGTAGAAATTTTCGAACAAAAAATATCAACACTAGAGCTTCTGGATTCGAAGTTTTAGCGATAAGTACCAAAAACGGCCGTTTTTAGCATTACTTACTAAAACTTCTAACCTAGGATGTCAAGTGTTGTTGTTTAGTGTTCTTAAATTTCTACATCACTTGACTAAAATGTTGTACGTATGAAATTTCAATATGTTGTGTATTGACAGAAATAATGATTTTTTTCTGAAGTGGCGCCACTTTCGCTGGGGGAAGCGCCTTAAGTTCAGTTCAGTCACAGCATAAAAACAAAAATGTACTTACATGTAACAATAATCTCAATCTCAGCCGTGTCCTGTCCGTACTTGTTGACGGCCTGTATCTTGTATGTGCCGGAGTCCTTGCGACGCGGACTCGCGTGCTGGTACTTGCTCAAGTATGGTACGTTCACCACTGGAATGAACGGAGAATAATATTAGATATTGTGTATCATTTAACCTATTTTACCCGATGTGGTAGGCAGATGTGTTCGGTTACACAACCGTCAAGTCGATTACTTATTGTTATTTGCTTGGCACAATCCTAAGCTCCATTAACAATAGTTTTTTTTTACTTAATCCTATTACCGTTATAAAATTCGAATTTAGGTGTACGGTTCCAATTTGTCGTTTCCTATGGAGAAGAGCCGGCAAGAAGCTGCATGGTTACTCTTTTAAAATGAATATCTTTAACAATTTCAGTGAATATAGTACTATTTAGGATAGTTATGAGAGAACAATGTAGTCTTGACCACAGAGCAGTGAGTAGTGTAGTACCAAGTCTTGAGTAGGCATGGCAGTCACGCTTGCGGCCACTAGACTAGCGGACAATGTCTTAAAAAATCGGTATTATTTTTGAGTGTGTTCTTTTCTGATCATACATTAATGATATTGCTTTGTAAACATACATTTCAATCCGTTTCCACTTGTAACGGACTTGCCGTTGAGCGTCCATGTGACATCAGGCGCGGGTTCACCCGACACCTTGACGTCCAGAGAGATCGGTTCACCCTCGTGAACCTTGATTGTGCGCAGGTTGCGACGGTCGATCTTAGGAGCCACTGGAAATTGAAATAGGTTTTCATAGGAATACATAAAATAAATGGAATCCAATATATTTGAAAAAACATTTTCAAAAGGTCAAAAAGATAATTATCATTTTAAATCGCTGTGGTGACACACTGCGCACTGATAGAAACATCTATCAATTGACGACACGTTTGGTGCAGTGGCTAAGCGATTGGCTTCTGCGCTACGGGTCGTGGGTTCGATTCCCACACGGAACAAAAATTTGTATGGCCTACAGATGGTTGTTTCGGGTCTGGGTGTTTGTTTGTGAGATTTGTGTCTGTAAACGCACCCACGATACAAGAGAAATCTTAGTGTGGGGCAAAGTTTCTTTTTTAAAAAAAAAAAAAAAATGCGATATATATTATCCAGTAAGCCTTAATGCGCACCGCGACATAGTTTTGTCGTCGCATTTTCACAACATAAATCGACAGGTCGACAAAAATACATTTGTGTTAAAAAAAACTCGTCACATTTTAAATAGTAAAAATATTATGAAAGTCTCAATTATTCTGGACCTCTGGCATAAAGTTATTGTAAAATCCGGTATAAAATATCTGTGGTGGTTGTATGGTAAGTTTGGCTGGAAACCCAAATCTCGCCAATAATTGCCCTATAGGCCAATCAAATTAGCTAAACCTGGACATAATTCGATAACTGTAATTTTCTTTTTCTATGACATAAAGTATTGTTAGTTATAGTTAAAATAAAAAGAATTAAAAATTTTAAAGGTCCGCGTCAGTGTAAAAAAAATGAAAAACTAAATTATCAACACATTTTGATTTCGTAAGTACAGCATAATAAATAACTTTGTAAAAGTACCTTTATTATGATATGACGCTTGTATTCCAGTAAAAAACGTCTAAATTAAACTAATTAATCTTTCGGGACTATCATTAATGAAGAAGGTTCAGTAAGTTACAGATTTTTTGGATTATCTTACCAGAAATTATAGATAACTATAATTCAACAGTTTATTCTGCATAGTTTAACATGTGTGTTAATAAATTATTAAAAATTAAACAGATTCTCTTTGCGGAATTATAAAGTCACAAATATTTGTAATTTTTGGAATGCCAAAATACATAACTACTTCAAAAGTGTTTAATTCATGCCTTCAAAATATGTTTAGTACCTTAGTAAACAAATTAAACAATAAATGTTCACGATTATTCATTTATTGATATTTTTTCTTTGTTACATTTCAATATAAACGTTATTCCTTGTGGCTTAAGGTCGTAATTTCTTTGTGTCCCATTTCCCGACCGTGCTATCGCGAGTAACGAGCGATTTTTGTATCTCACTATTTATTACTATACATCAGCCACTTTGAAGTGATAATTAACGTGCTTTGGGATTATGAACCTTAATTCAACGGTTAATAGTTCAGTTTCCATCACATTCAAATTACTTTTAAGCCCTTTTCGGTCATTTTTGTCACTCTAAAATGAACTTAAACACATGTTGTCAAAGATGATAATAGCGTAATTAGTAATAACGTTTAATTCTCTTTCCATATTGGCTTCAGTATAGTTTTTGCCCGCTACTTCAACCGCGTGAATGTCGGTTATTATCACGGATGCTGACGAAGTCACGAATTAAAAATTAGCCTTTGTCCTTCCCTAGGGGTCGAGCTATCTTCTTCTTAATATATAAAGGGTGTCCCTGGAAGTATGGATCAAATCGAATAGGGGCGTGGGCAATGTCATTTCCAAACTTTGTAACCCTGAGAATGTCGGTGCATTTTTTTACGATTCAGAAGTTATGACCAATTATTGTTTTTTTTTCAATCACTTTGCACAGAAAAAATCATAAAAAAAACTATCAGAGCTATAATTTTTTTTAGGACTTTGGCGAACAGTAGGCCTTTCTTGTTGTAGTACTTTTACGCAGCTAGAAAACATGTGTTCAATAAGAAAAAAACATTTACTGCAAAGGCTTTTTTGGTCTGGCAATTTTACTCAAGTTTTTACTACTACAAGTTTTGAAATGACCTTGCCCACGCCTCTATTTGATTTGATCCTTAATTCCAGGGACAACCTGTATAGATTATAAACTACTATTCAATTGTTTCCACTTTACAAAAAATAAAATGTGTAGTTAACTAATAGACTAAACGTTCGGCAGTTCGCTCACACCGCGGCATTTTTCTTATTTTTAGCACTTCTAAACGAAAGGTCCGATTCGAATAATTTAAAGAGCATTTTACATGTACATAATCAACCTTGATTATGAAGCTATTTACTTGGATAAGGATTAATATCATGATAGGAATGTCTTCATCTTTCGATTCTACTCGTGTTTTGATCGACTCATTTGAACAAAAAACGGTTGATGTGACTTAACTCTAATAATTAGACATATACCCTCATGGACTTATTTGTGGATAATGAAGAGTGCTATAAACATGTAGTACATTATTTTTATGTATCGTCAATAGTTTTCGCAGCGTACGCCAAATAATATTTTTTTAAGCAAATTTTTGATACCTTGGGTTACATTATTGTAATTTTCTTACGGATCCCTAATTTTTTGATACTAAAATATAGCTTATGGCACTCACGGATAACGTAGCTTAGCTAGCCTATTGGTGAAAGAATTTTTGAAATTGGATGAGTAGTTTCGGAGATTACCTCCAATATACAAACAAACTTTACCTCTTTATAATATTATCTATCTAGTAAGAATTCGATAGGCTATATAATCAATGATTGTCAAACTTTTATGAACACGTGGCACCGCGGATCGACTAGGGCCGAAATTTATTGAAATATTGTGTTCATTAGATCGATAATAACTAAATTGTTCAGGATGAGGTATTATGATGATTTTACTGCTTTGTGATAGGTACTGTTTTCCATTTTTTTGTAAATTTTGGTAGGTATATGTATCATCATCATCATCATTCAGCCGAAAGACGTCCACTGCTGGACATAGGCCTCCCCCAAGCATCACCACATCGACTGGTCCTGTGCTTCTCGCATCCAGCGGTTTCCCGCGACCTTCACCAGATCATCGGTCCACCTTGTGGGAGGCCTAACCACGCTGCGTCTTCCGGTACGCGGTCGCCACTCCAGAATCTTTCGGCCCCATCGGCCATCCGTTCTGCGAGCAATGTGCTCCGCCCACTGCCACTTAAGTTTGGCAATTCTTCGAGCTATGTCGGTTACCTTGGTTCTCCTGCGAATCTCATCATTTCTGATATGATCACGCAGGGTAACTCCGAGCATAGCCCTCTTCATTGCCCTTTGGGTGACCTTGAGCCTTCTTATGAGGCCCATTGTGAGCGACCACGTTTCAGTACCGTATGTAATCACTGGCAACACGCACTGGTCAAAGACTTTCGTCTTGAGACTCCGCGGTAGTTGGGACGAAAAGATTCTACACAGCTTCCCGAACGCTGCCCCGCCGAGTCGGATTCGACGATTAACCTCTTTCTCGAAATTGGACCTACCTAACTGGACAGTTTGCCCTAGGTAAACATAATCGTCGACAACTTCGAGTGTAGAGTCTCCGATCTTCATGGGAGTGGGTGTTACATGGATATTTGACATGATCTTTGTCTTATCCATGTTCATTTTAAGACCCACTCTTTCGGAAGCTCGGAAGCTCTACTAAGGTCATCGAGCATTGTACTGAGGTCCTCCATGGTTTCAGACATGATGACTATGTCGTCGGCAAACCGAAGATGAGTGATGTACTCGCCGTTAATGTTGATGCCTAGCCCTTTCCAATCCAGAACCTTGAAGACATCCTCCAGTGCAGCGGCGAACAGTTTCGGAGAGATGACGTCTCCCTGCCTGACACCTCGCTGCAGAAGGATAGGTTTCAAGGTCTGATCCTGTAATCGGACTGACACAGTGGCGTTTTCATACAAACACTACAGCACTTCGATGTACCGATAGTCAATCTGGCACCATTGAAGAGACTGCAGTACAGCCCAGGTCTCGATCGAATCGAAAGCTTTCTCGTAGTCCACAAACACTAAGCAAAGAGGCAGGTTATATTCTTCGGTCTTCTGTATAACCTGCCGCAGCGTATGTATGTGATCTACGGTGCTAAAGCCTTTTCGGAATCCGGCTTGTTCGGGAGGCTGGAAGTCGTCAAAACGGTTCGTGATGACTCTTGAAAACAGCTTGTAGACATGACTCAGAAGTGAGATGGGCCTGTAGTTCTTCAATAGGGTATTATCACCCTTTTTGAAGAAAAGTATCACCACACTTCTGTTCCATGCCTGTGGCGTTTTCCCCTCGAGTATGACGGAATTAAACAGCTTCTGAAGGCCCTTATGGACCGGTTTTCCACCCGCCTTCAGAAGTTCGGCCGTAATTCCGTCATCGCCGGCGCCTTGTTCTTTTTAAAGTACTTCAGAGCCATCCTAATCTCGTTCAGGCTGACGTCCGGGATGTCTTCGGTATAGTGTCGGATCAATCTAGCTCTTGGGTCGTTTGCCAGATTCGCAACGGGTTCGCTTGTTGAAGTGTACAACTGTCCATACAACTTCTCGACCTCTCTCAAAAGCTCTGGTTTGGCGGATACGATTCTGCCGTCATCGGTCTTCAGTTTCATAAGCTGACTCTGCCCAATAGACAAATCTCTTGCAAAAACTTTGGAGCCCTTGTTCCGCTCAATCGAATCCTTAATACGGTCTGTATTAAATCGGCGTAGATCGCACTTCAAGGACTTAGAGATCCGTCTATTGAGCTGCCGGTACATAAGCGCGTCATCTGGAGACTGCAGAATCATCTCGTGCCTTGCGTCCATGAGCTTAAGAGTAGGGTCAGAGAGCTTTTCGGTTCTATTTCTACGACGGGTCTTGAAGATCTTAGACCCGACAGTATGGACAGTTTCCACAAACCCATCGTTGTAATCGTCCACGGAGCTCCCTAGGCATTCGAAACGATTCTGAAGTTCAATCTGTAAACTCTCGGGGTTATGGGCCTGGATCGGTGCAGGACGGAGCGTAGACTTCATCAGTCGAGATCTTTCCAGCTTGATATTTAGATTCAATGTGCCTCTTACCATGCGGTGATCGCTTCCGGTTTTCACCGCGTTGATCACAGAGACATCTTTGAATATTTGCTTCCTCGTGGACATAATGAAGTCAATCTCATTTTTAGTGGCACCATCAGGGTTCAGCCAGGTCCATTTCCTATGCTCACGCTTTCTGAAGAAGGAGTTCATCATAAAAAGCCCCTCCTTCTCCACAAAGCTGGCCAGTCGATGGCCCCGGTGATTGCGACTTCCAAGTCCAAATTGCCCCACTTGCAGTTCATCATCGTCTCGCTTGCCCAGTTTAGCGTTAAAGTCCCCCATGACAAAAGTGAAGTGAGTTTTAGAGCCATGCATGGCTCTGGAGATATCCTCATACATGGTCTCCACCTCATCGTCGGAGTATGCCGAGGTCGGGGCGTATACCTGTACGACCTTCAACGAATACCCTTTGGATATTCTGAGTATAAGGTACGCCACTCTGGTCGACACACTCTCGATCTTCACCACGTTGTTCACAAGGGACTTGTGGACGATAAACCCGACACCACCCTGGGACTGTCTATCGCCCTCCCGAAAATAGAGCAAGTTACCGGATTTGAGGATTATCGAGTCCGTCCACTCTCTTCGGATTTCAGATAACCCTATAATATCCCAGCGTAACCTGCTCAATTCTTCCTCGAGTTCGGTAATCTTCTCGTCGGTCTGTAGTGTCCGCGTGTTGTACGTTGCCAGGTTCAGTCGTCGTTGTTTGTGGTAGCCGGATCTCTGCCGGGGATTCTTAGCACCCCACGCCCTGCCGTTACCTAGGCCGCTACCTTGACCAGGGCTAGCAGTGCCGCCGGGGACTAGGGGCCGTTTCTTCTTTGTGCTATCCATGTTGGGGAGGTTTGCCATAATCGCCACGCTTGGCAGGCGGGTTGGCGATCGCAGTATGGTACGGTATATGTATAACAGCAAATAAAACTCATTATACAAGGTTAGTCGTAAAGGGGGTAGGCACTAAAATATTAAAGTACCAATAATAATGAATAACTTTTGTTCTACAACTTTCCCCAAAAGTCAATAGTTTAAGAGGAATAGCTCTTCAAAGATTTCTTAAAAAATACGCTAAAGTCTATCTATACTCAGTTATAGCAGCTCAGCAAGCTGGTTTAATCAGCATCATTATAAGTTTGAAGGAAATCGGTTCAGCCGTTGCATAATTATCAGCTGTTTTCTCAGTTAGGTTAGGTAGGTGTGCATTGTACGGCGTTGCAGCTATTGTAAGATCATGGAAGTAAATTTGCTACTTAACTTAACTGAGAAAACAGCCGGGCCCACGTTGTATAAAATATCAAGTATCGAAAATGTATCAAATACGATTTATTTTCAATAGCAAGTTTCCTAGTTAGGTATTTATACGAATAGTAATAGTGAAATATTTATTGAACTAGACTCGTAAAAACAAACACAATAGAATTTCATAACCACATATTTTTTTGAAAATTTCAGCGATGTATCGATTGTTCTTTTCGATGTATCGAGTTTGAAATTAATATATTTTTTTAAATATTAATTTGATTTATATCGATAATTTTTGGGACTTCCTGCATCCCTAAGTGAGGCCGCACACCGGCACCACATGCTACACGCAATATACATTTAGGGCGCCACAATTATTGCGATAAAATTTACGCGGCGACAAATGTATCGTGTATGCGCACATCGGAAACCAGTTGTAACGTGGTACTAGCAACAGAATGTCGACATCATCGTCTGACGACGACGATTTTTTGATGTGGCGATTAATGAGAAAAAATAGACGTTATTGGGTTCATCCGTTTAATCAAAATTGTATAGGTTAGGTATAGGTAGGTACTTCCTTTCATTAGATTTTTCGCCGATCTTAGTCCATATCATTTCTGTAATCCATCTGTTGCTATACACAGTGAGCGTGTGATTATATAAAATAGAGTTTTATTCAACCTCTGCAATAAACTCAACGTAAAATTCAATGTTGTCTTTCATTTTTGTAAAGCGCGGCAAACGTCTCACCACAAACTGCACCTACTACAACTGTGTCCTTGATGTGCGGGTTTACATACAAATATACGGGGGCGATAAATGTGTCGCGGTTCAAATGTGGCGCTACAATTATTGTAATACAAATGAATCTCTGGTGTGCGGCCTCACTAACTCGATAAGACATCTTGCCGCTGACGCCGCGCCCCGCCCCGCACCCACCGCATGCATCCCGCTCCAATACTTTTTCGCGCGTATCATCAATAATATTTTCAATTTTAAAAGCGTAACATTAACATGTTTAATTTTGATGAAAACATGATTGTAATACACAAAAACCTATTATTAAACAAAAATTTCACAGTTTCGATTTTTAACTACTGAGAAAAACGTTATTATTAAAACGTAAGAAATAAATGTTTAATTTTTGTCTTAAATGTCTAAAAAGACGCACTAAAGCTTTATCAGATACAACCACCATAGTTACCATTTTTGCTTATCTAGATATTGAGAACAGATGAATACTTTGAAGAAAAACATACATGCGAATTTGGTTTCAGTTTAATTTTGCTATTAGGTGATAGCATTTGAATGCCCCTCAAAATTATACTAACAAGGTATTTGGTTACCTATTTTGCTTTTAGAAAAAAGCTAAGTAGTGTACGAAATCTCATTTTTTTTAAAATAAACGGTTACCACCGCGGGTTTTTTACATCATATATCTAATTAATATTTGATACT
This sequence comes from Amphipyra tragopoginis, assembly GCA_905220435.1. Taxonomy (NCBI): domain Eukaryota; kingdom Metazoa; phylum Arthropoda; class Insecta; order Lepidoptera; family Noctuidae; genus Amphipyra; species Amphipyra tragopoginis. The sequence continues at coordinate 7,802,130 of HG992017.1, forward strand.
TAATATCAATATCCCATAAAATAATAAAAACAACGAGTTATCGAATTATGTCCAGGTTTAGCTAATTTGATTGGCCTACTACCCGGTAGAAATGGTCCGCAAAGACCATCTACAAGAAGAAAAATAGAAAAAAATGGTAAAAAAGACTGGATCTGAAACTTACGTCGCCTAGGCTTGCAGATGACAGACTTGCTGGCGTCCGAAGGTTCTCCGGGTCCGGCCTCATTGATGGCCTTCACACGGAACTCGTACTCCGTACCCTCGTCTAGATGTGGTACGGTTGCCTTCTCATTGTCGTTGGGACCGACCTGCAAAAAAGTAGCACATAAAGATTGATACCAAGAATAGTCAGTTACGACATGATTTGAATGTAACCGTATGAACTGTGTTAGAAAGTAATAGTTCTTACCAAGTCAATGGTTCTTACCATTCCTTTTAAAAATGGAGGCATGTTATTAGATACCTGGCTAAAATAAAGCCACCCCTGTCGTCCTATGGATATCTTTTAAGGACTAAGGGATTATTCAATATATCTTTTAATTGAGATACAAAAATTGAGCCTTATGTCAAGGCCATAAGATTTATGCTATTCCTATTACATGTTTTATAGACATTTATTAACTTAAAAGAAAAGAGGAAATGAACTAACTGTTATGAGTAAAAGTAACTCCATTACGTTGACCTACCTCGCATGCCTTCACCCACTTGGGTGAGCCGACCTCCCTCTTTTCGATGATGTATCCGGTGATGGGTGCTCCGCCGTCCTTGAGAGGCTTCTCCCATTTGAGGTCCACGTGGTCCTTGTCCCAGTCCACAATTTCTGGTGTTCCGGGTTTGCCGGGCTCGTCTGTTGAAGGAAAAGAATTATAAGGTCAATAGAGGTTATTTCAGCGTTATCTGCCTCAAATACATGTGGCGGCATCTATCTCGCCACATGCGAACTATCCTACATCGCGCAATCAAGATTTTAACACGCAGATAGTATATATACAACTTCCCAACACCAACCGTTGGGCAGTAGCCCGCCAGGCACAAGACTCCGCCTGGTTGGAGGATCCTCCCTTTGGTTGGAGGAACACCACACCAAGTTTCTCCACACACACTTTGAATTAAGTTTTTGCAGTACGGTAAAACTGGAGTCCATGTCTTATCTGCTCATTTGCTCTTTGTACACAAGGTACGACTTAAGCAAAGCCACGAGCAATGCCTTGGAAGAGGCTAAATTCTACATAAACACAGTGTGAACCATTGAGGTGCAAGAAGAAGAAGCTTGCTCATTGTTTTAATTTATCCCATAGTCTACAGAACCCCTCAACTCTCTCTCGGAAGTAAATACCTCGAAGCAAGATTATTCCAAGCACAAATTATATTATTGGTCATGAATGCTAACGTATTTTTCTTGAATCTATTAATAGCTGTTTATGGGATAGCAGAGTAATTCAGTATATTTTCAGCATCGGCCAAAGAGCGGCATAAATTGGTATTTCAAATTCTACCCGGCACTGGGTAAACACGATATGAATGAGAGAAGTACACTCACCGAACGGATTCTTCGCGATAATCGCATGATCCGCTTCCAACGGCTCCGAAACTCCTTCATTATTGACAGCAGACACTCTAAACTTGTATTCATGTCCTGGCTCCAAGTTCTCGATCTCTGCCTTGGGATCCTTAGTCTTGAGGGCCGGTACCCAGCGTCCGGTCTCCGTGTCCAGCTTCTCGACGAGGTAGTGGTCGATGGGCGCTCCACCATCGTCTAGCGGCGGGTTCCATTTGAGTGTGCATCCTTCTTTGTGGATGTCTGAGATCTGGGGGAAAACATTGGGTTTAGAGTTTTCGTTGTATATTTTTTCATATTAGGACATTGTCTTTGTAGTCATACCGAAATAATATCATGGTCACGATCTGTAACGTATTTATTTGAACAAGGGAGAGTCAAAGGCCTGCTTTAAACCATATTCTGACTAGAAATTTAAGTAATCAATGCTTATCTCTCGCGGCCCAAACGTCAACTTATGGCCACTTCTTATGGTTTGATTTACCCAGCGTTATTGGTTAAAATTAAGACTTGCATCTTTACCAATAATGAAGCAAAGACGTTAGTAGCTATTACAGTTAGAATTAGCTTACGAGTCTATTTCAATGCCTAGTTTGGCAATGAAAAATGCTACCATTGGTAAGAAAACCGATTAGTTTTTTGCTATAGGAACCGAGCATTAACCACGTGGTAAAGTCACTGATTAATGACACCTTGACGTTGACAGATGGCGGGATAACCATACAAGTTAACTGCCTAAATACTAAGACCTATAGCTAATCGCATCACTGGTAACAGAAACCTGGCTCTGTGCTCTCCAACTCGAGACAAGTGTCTTGACCGACTCCGAAAACAATACCTTCCTCTTTTTGAAAAAGTCTGTTGTCAGTACAAGACTGTTATAAGCTGTTCACACCGATAACTCACCTTAAGCGGTCCTTCAGGTTTAGCCGGCACATCCAGCACGTTAATCTGGATGGTGGCTTCATCCTTGCCGCTGCTGTTCTCAGCCTTCAGCACGTATGTACCGCTGTGCTTGCGGGTCGCAATGATCATGGACAACTTGATCCTGTAGTCTTCCACGTCCACGGTTAGGTCGTCGCGGGTGGATAGACGTTCCTTGTTGTGGAACCTGAGTGTAAGGAATAAAAATATCTTAAAATGTTGTTCTGCCCCAATGTTAAAAAGGTCAACTTAAAAAAAAACAGGTTTCTATAATTTGCATCTTTAAACTGATGGAAAGATTTAAGTGTAGTGATTGTTACCAAGAACTCATGCACACAAATATCCAGATTTGGAAATTCAAACTGAAAGCCATACACGCAGCGTCCAGAAGATAATATAAAGTAAATTATCTTTTTTACACTGATTCTTCAAGAATTTGAATATTTTTCATTCATGTTTTCTCTATGCATCACCGTAAGGTCGACTGATAGAACATGACTAAGGCAGTAAGTCCGTCTTTGTACAAATTTTGTACGAAAGTATATACCGGAGTCAAACTAGGCCCCAAAGAACTGAAAATTCATATCTTGGATGTTAGGATTGTCCGTAGCCAGTTCTTTTTGGACCTAGCTTAGTGATTAAAGGGCGAGGAAAATACTAGGTAAAGAAATCGACTCACCATGTCTTAGTTGGTGGCGGTTCACCGCTGACCTTGACGTCTAGCCTGATGTTCTGTCCCGCCCTGAGAGTGATGTCGCGCATGTTCGTGCGGTCGATCTTAGGCGGAGCTGCAAATAAAATAAACATGTTTAAATTATGGCTCTAATCTATGTAACAGACCGCCCTCCTCGCGTCGTGTTCCTCATTGCTGAGGGTAGTGGTTCCTTGGAATCTGCTTCTCTCTATTTCTATCTATTTCGTTCCTGTCTTTTGTGTCGTAGAGTGCCTCATGAAGGTTGGTGTTCAGACATGATCAGATTTGATCAAATTGTCTAACAGAAATGTAGATGATATTCAATACACTGACATTTCGTCAGTGAAAAAGCGGTAAAACAATGTTTTTCTCCGCAACTATTTACCGAAGATTCCTAACTTTCTAACCGAACCGAACTGCTTGCGAACAGTTTTCGGTATGTTTGCTTCATGCACGTGTGCAAATGGGGACAAGATTAATACACTTCCCAACTTTGAATCTCAAAATTACTTCTGAAAATATAAAAGTACATAGTCTGCTTACCAAATCTGTCCTTAGCGAGCAGGCTCTCGGAAGGCGCGGACGCCTTGCCGGGTCCAGCCTTGTTGACAGCCTTCACTCTGAACTGGTATGTTTTGCCTTCAATCAGGTCTGGTACACGGGCCTCGGTCTTGTTTCCGGGCACCTGGAGAAAGATAACGATGATTAGGATTCAATTATATGAGGTACCTAGTTATTAAAATATATTATCTGATGAAGTACCATAATAGTATAAAGGAATAAAAATGTTTGGAATGACCAAAATCCTAAAATTGTAACCCAAATGTGTCGAAAAATAAGACATTTATGTTAGCAAAAATCGATCTGTGCTCTCAATAGCTGTGTTTTTTTTTTGAAACTTTGCCCCTCTCTAGGATTTCTCCTGTATCGTGGGTGCGTTTACAGACACAAATCTCACATACACACGTTTCTCTGGTTCGAGTAAACAACTCGACTTCAAATGCGACACAGTCGTCTAAAATTGTCGCCTAGCTTCATTCTCCACGAAGAAGTCTCTCAGCATATTTTTATATCGCCATATTGTTGGTAATCTTACACCCTTCATTATAGAGCTGTGTGGACTGACCAACTACCTACAGGAGACAGCTGCAAGGGTAGGACCCTCATCGTTCAGCCGAAAGACGTCCACTGCTGGACATAGGCCTCCCCAAAAAGGGGGGGGTTTGCCGTAATCGCCACGCTTGGCAGGCGGGTTGGCGATCGCAGTATGGTTGTTAAAGTACTCAGAGAACGCTGCTGCCCACCCTCTAGAGCAGGGGTCGGCAACCTTATGCTAGTGGAGGGCCACAAATGTTGCCAGAAAATCAGTGCGGGCCGCATTTCATTATATGCCAGGGTTAAAAATCCAAATACGGTTACACCTACTTTTAACTGGCCTCAAATAGCTTAGGTTAGGTCAGGTTGTGTTAAAGACTTAATGATTAAATTGGTTGTAGACATCTAAAACTTGGTGTAACCGCACTTCGGCTTTTAGCGGGTGCGGGGGTGGTTACTCGCATCTGTGGCGCCCCGTATAGAGATACGGGGCGCCACAGATGCCTAACTACAGTGTTTCTTGTCTTGTAACTTTGTTATTCTTGTGAGGCGCACTCGCGCCTTTTTATGCCCCAATAATGTGGAACATACATCGTTTCATCGTTTTCGGTTTGTGAACCTCGCGGGCCACACCGAAACTGTTGCCTACCCCTGCTCTAGAGAATTCCTTAGTCGCCTTTTACGATACCCATGGGAAGAGATGGGGTAGTGCTATTCTTTAAGTCCGGCACTACACGTGAGGGTAGGACCCTCAGTGGATTATTATTCAGTGAATATTTGGAGTCACATTACGTACCTCAGCCGCCTTCACCCACTTGCCGGTGTCGCGGTCTCTCCTCTCCACGATGTACCCAGTGATGGGTGCTCCGCCGTCGTTCTTGGGAGCTTCCCACTTGAGGTCCGCATGGTCTGCGCTCCAGTCCTTGAATTCTGGCTTGCCAGGTGCGTCGGGTTCGCCTGAATAATAAAGTGAAGTAATAAATATATTTGACATTTAATATTTTTTGATTTGTAAATTTTTTGAGAATGAATGACACGGTTTTCGTAGCATTTCCGTAGCAAGAAGCTATGTTGATATCTCTGTCCATTTTGTCAGGCGGAAGACAGACGACCTAGGACATTTTAATAGGCTTGAAATTCCACTCAAGGCCCCTGAAATTGACTGTTCGCTCTAACAAAATTACGTTATGCTACGTGTTAGTTATACAGCTCAGTAACATCGCTTAACCTGACAAACAAAAGCCCCCTTATTACAAAAGATGGTTTAAACCAAGACTAAGGTAAACCCAGGTTTAAAATATACCCATCACTTTCTTATGTCATATAACAAAAAGAGACGGGGCTATTTTAAAACCCAGGTTTTTCTTAGACCATCTTTTGTAATAAGGGGGCCAGTGACCAGTGAAAGTCGTGGTACGCCGTTGAACAACAGCTGCTCAAAACCGTTGGCTATAGAAGTCTATAATGAAGATGATGAATGAAGATGAACTGTAACACAACTCACCATAAGGATTCTTAGCAGTAGTAGCAGTATCAGTGACCAGAGGTTCACTTTCACCCTCAGGGTTGACTGCCTTCACCCTGAACAGATAATCCTTGCCCTCGTTCAGCCCTGTGACGTCAGCCTCAGGGGTCTTGGTGGTGCAGACGGGTACCCATCTTCCGGACTCGGTGTCCATGCGTTCAACCACATAGTTCTCAATAGGTTCGCCTCCGTCGTCTTCTGGAGGCTCCCATTTGAGCTTGCAGCCGTCGGCTTTTACGTCTGATACCTGAGAAAATGAATTTGGTTAGGTAATATACTAACTTGATGGTTACTATCTAGTTTGTGGAGCCACCAAAAAAGACTACGTGATTGGCTTTTCTGGTGGTGGTAATGAGCAGTTCCCGGTTGTAAAATATTTTCTACTTGGGTATCATAAGAATATCTATGACAACCATTACTGTTATTCAGAAGCCCGAAAGTTTGTCAACCGGCCTAAGCTTAGGATATCGGCATTGCCCAATAACTGGGATGCGGAGGTCTGATGGCAGTCGCTCCGTGTAAAATACTGGTATTTAGACGCGTCTGCTTAGACTGGAAGCTAACCCCAACATAGTTGGGAAAAGGCTAGGCAGAACGAACATGTTGTAAAAAGCGGCTAAAGGACTGATATCAAGTTTACGTCGAGTTTTGGTGCTGAAAAGCCTAGTTTTCGTGCTGGTGAAGTCGACAGTCGATGAAAGGTGGGCTAGAAACTCTCACGGATTATCGCAGTAAATGAAGTATGAAATAACTGGTTATATACTCACTGGCCAGAGCACTTTGACTAAGACTGCTAAAATAAAACTTAATTCAAAAGAAAGTAGTACCAACCTTCAAAGGTCCCTTCGGCTTCGCTGGTTTGCTAACAACCTGGACCTCAATTTCTACAGTATCAGTACCAGTTTCGTTCTTGGCTGTCACCACATACTTTCCAGCATCAGCTCTGGTCATCTTCTCCATAGCAAACGATGTGTGGTAGTCCTTATTAACAATTGTAAGCCTTCCTTGGGCCTTGAGGACTTCTCCGTTGAATGTCCAAGTGATGGCGGGTTCTGGTTCACCCTTGACATCGGCTTCCATCTTGAGGGGAGAGCCGACCTTGATCTTCTTCTTTTGAAGGTCCTTGCGGTCGATGCGTGGTGCCACTGTGGAGAATAAATGTTATTAGTGTTTTTGGAACGGTTGTTTATAGCAAGTTCGATTGGAATATAGGTCTCAGTTATAAATAAACCTTCTAGATATTTCTTGTGGTTTCCATTAGGGTTTTCGCCCCGGGTACCCGGAACCGGGAATTCCCGGGAATTTGGGGATTTTAGGACCCGGGAATTATTTGGCGGGAATCCCGGGTACCCGGGAATTATTTGAAATGAAGAAATGATGATGAAAAATGAAGGGTCTGCACGCTTCCGAAGATTTTAGAGCATTTTCTGTCTCTCTCGCGTGAAACGGACATTACGACGAACTTACAATGGAGTAAATGTATCGTGATGTCAGCACACAGTACTGTTGTCTCTGTCTAGTAAACGAATTCTAAACCCTTGTTTTTTTTTGTAAATGTTTCATTTTGTTTTCAGTTGAAACTATTCACAATGCTTATCTTTTGTGTAATTTCGAGATTCATAATGAAAATATACAGGGTGTAAACGAATTCGCGTAATTCCTTCAAACAGCGTGATCTACTGGTCACAGATTAACCTTAAATGGTTTTTATTTTAAATACAAAATAGCATATTTTCAACAAAAAAAAAAACTCTTTTCGAGCCCTTTTTGCGCCCCGAGTTAACCTACTGCAAAGAACGATTTCGTGCTAGTCGTGCTAGCCAGCTGTGTCACCGTGCTTTCATTCATTGATGAGTGGCGTCGAAATGTTCCTACGAGTAAAATTTTAATTCAGTAATTTTAATTTTTTTATTTGTACTTTATTAGCTGGTTGTTTCGATCACATATCGCTACCGCAAGAAAAAAAAACTTTATTTTTAATCAAGCTAAATCCCGTGCTCGGTCATTCTACACCAGTAGTAGATCATGTGGTTTTAAGGTATTACACGAATTTGGTAACAGCCTTTATAGTTATTCACCCTATTGTTATTCCGTAATATTTTGCCATATTATATGAAGAGGAGACTTTTTATTCATTAAAGAAACTCGCGACGTCGTCGCACAATAAATGACTGTAACTGCTCCTAGTTAATTTTTTAAAATAAGTGTATGATTTTTTATTTTAACAAGAAAATTCGATTGGTATGTTAGACAATTTATCATGTTTAAAGTACTTACACAAGTTTAATTTTGAATTATTTGAGAAAAACTATATTTATACAAAAAACATGAAAATTCCCGGGTACCCGGGAATTATGAGAAAAAAATCCCGATTCCCGGGAATTGAAATAGGCCGGGAACGCGAAAACCCTAGTTTCCATACGAACCAAATAAATGTGGGTAAGTATCTACATGTTTGAGGGGCTGTTATGGTCAGAAATGGCACAAAACAGAGATGTTTGGCAGGCAATAGGCGAGGCCAGCAGTGACACAGTCTATTGCAAGTAAAAAAAAAAGTATCTCCAGATTGAAGAAAAAAGGATAACATTTTTCTTCAATGTAGAACGGTGTTTTTTTTTGATTTCACGGCACCCAGTTTCCTCAAACACGAATCTAATCCGGCCGAATCAAAGGCGAAGTTCAGATAACCATCAAAATAGTTGGATTGCTTTACGACAACAGCGCTGCAGTCACTAAACGATGAATGTCTCCCTTTTTTTGAAAGGGGCCTTTTTCCAGCAATATCCTTTTATGTATACTTACAGAATCGTGGCTTGGCAATGACGCTCTTGCTGGGATCGGAGGGTTCTCCTGGTCCAGCCTTGTTGACGGCCATGACGCGGAACTCGTACTCGTGTCCTTCTTCCACGTCCTCTACACGACCTGTCGGTCGCTCGCCCGTCGTCTTGAGGCAGTCTGTCCATGACCTGAGTAATAAAAGTTTATGTTAGTTGTATTATGGCTGGCGGGTTGTGAGTATTGCTTTTTGATGTGTTTTATTTTCTTTAAGAAATACATATTAAATGATTTAACAAGATGACAACAATGACTTTAACAGATGAGTATTTAAGCTCAACAAAGTACTACATCCCATATAATATTATTCATGCATGACTATTGCGTTGGAGCCACAGTTACTTGGCTTTGGCGCATATTCATGTTATCGCTACGGCCTGAATAAAAATATAATGTGTAGGATTTTTTTTTATGAATGTGTGTGTATACTTATTGTAACAGTTCGAAATTTGACGAAATCCTGTAAGTTACAGTTTCTCACATCATCTTCTTTAGTACGTAAAATAACTGACCTGCCGCCCTTCTCCCTCTTCTGTACAATGTATCCGGTGATGGGAGCTCCACCGTCGTTCTTGGGCGGTGCCCATTCCAGCTCCACGAAGTCCTTGTCCCAGTTGCGGGGCTCTGGACGACCGGGCTTGCCGGGCTCGTCTGCAATGATAATATAATATTAAATAGAAGCTTGTGACTTAACTTTAAAAAGGATAAATAATTCTGGATAGTTAACAGAGCATAAGTATTGTTTTGTCAGCTAACACTTAGCCAAGTCTGCTATTATGGCATGCACTGCAAGTGTTTGACGTAATAATACAAAACGTAAGAAAGTCTAGGTTCAATTTTTTCGGCTACCGCATTTATAAACCAAAAAATCATTTGTGACGGTACTATAAATTATTACATGATTTCTCTTCGTTTACAAGGTCGAACGCGGTCATACTTTGCGCAAGCTTGCACGTCCGAAGCGTTCAATGAATTGTTCGTATCTTAATACATAATACTCACAATGAGATCTCCTTATTCTATTTCCAATGCAATAGTTTATCATTAAACAATAATATGTCTACTCACCGAAGGGATTCTTAGCGATGATAGGCTTCTCAGTCTCCAGTTCTTCAGACTCTCCCTCCTTGTTGACGGCCTTAACACGGAACTTGTACGGCTTGCCCTCTGACAGGCCGGTAACGTTCGCCTTGCAGTCCTTAGCAGTACCGCACGGGATCCATGTTCCTGGTGAATGAGAATAAAGTTATATTGGTACAGAATACGCATCAGAGGACAGAGGAAGCTCTAGTAGAAAGAAGGAGAAGAAGAAAAAGTATTTATTCAGCAGTATTTCATAGTACTGCTTCTTTGCAATCAAGAGGGCTGGAATAAACAGATATTCTATGTTTTGGACTAACGTAAACTATATTGATACGTGAATGTCACAGTATACGACCAAAAAAGCCATCTATTGATTCAAAACCGTCTGGAACCCCCACTATGACATCTACATTAAGCGTCTAGAAAGTGTACAAAGACGTTTTCTTTACCATCTTTGCTATAAAGATCGTCTGGCAAGAAAAATTAGGAACTACAACCTAAGATTACAACACTATCAAATGTCCTCATTGGTAGATAGAAGAAAAGCCTTGGATCTCACATTTCTTCACAGACTGTTCAATGGGGTTGTTGACTGTGGCGAGCTTCTTGGTAAGCTGCAGATAAGCGCACCATCTCGCTTGCCGAGGAAATGTAGCTATAACTTTTTTAATGTGCCAGGATCCAAAACAAACCTCGGACACTTCGCCGTTCTGCCAAGGCTCTGTAGGCACTACAACGAATTATCTAAACGCAATAATTTGGATATTACATGCAAAATATCCAAATATAAAAAAGACCTAAAACTCATGTTACCAACATACTTTGTTAATTCGGTCTCTTAATCAATGTTTTATAATTATTATTAATTTTATCTGTGTTATTATTATTAATTGTATTTTCTGTTTTGCTTGGAAAGATTTTTGTTGAGTGTTTTTGTTTATTTTAATAATTTTTCAAATTTAATATTCCTTGTCAAACTTTATTGTACCTAGACTATAAGTGAACGATGTGGTCTCCTGTAATTGGAGGAGCACACTCGTCATTGTCCTGTAATTGCTATTTTGTATGTAATTGTGTAGCCTCTGTTGGAGATCCAAATAAATAATAAAAAAAAAAAAACTAAGCAATCTGGATTCCAGAACAGTTGCAGAGTTCAGTTGACAGTCTCTCCAGACTCCTGAGTAAAGCCAAAACTCATTTCTAAAAACACAATAATTGTTAGTTGACTTCCACCAGTAAACATTTCTGAAACGTTTATGTATTACACAGGATCTCAGATTAGTCATACCTCAATATGTAAAGAACAGTGTTCTTACCGGTAAGCGGGTCAAGTTTCTCAATCTCGTAATACTCGATGGGTGCTCCGCCGTCGTCTTCTGGTTTCTTCCATGTGAGGGTGCAGGCATTCTTTGTGACGTCAGCCACCTCCAGAGGTCCTTGAGGCTTGGATGGCTTGCCTGTAATTAAACGAACGATATAATAATGTTCACACTCATACCTGACTACTTGAATGTTACAACAAGGGTGCCTTTTCAGTCCTAGATTTCGAATAATTACTTTTTTTCTTTCAGGGTATTTAATTCTACGGCAAGCACCTAGTCCGTCCTTGGAACTCTAAAATTTTCATAATGCGAGATTAAAATCTATGAGCTTTGGTAAAGACTTCGCCAAAATGAAGATGTCTTTAAAATGCATAGGTTGGATAGTGCAAGATGATATGAAGACCATAGGACTGTTTTGGAAGATATTAAAAACTGGTTTTAACGTTAAACATCATAAGGTAGAGTTAAAAGACATTCGGGCCTGGCAAAAGGCCGGATCTACTTCTGCCAGGTAGAAGAAAGCGATACCAAGAAGGTCCAAAATGTATAGGTAGGCAAAACTGAAGGTACTCACCGAGAACAGTAATCTCGATCTCAGCTTCATCCTCTCCGACCTCGTTCTTAGCCTTAATCACATATTTGCCAGTCTGCGCCCTCTTGCACTTGGTCATCAGGAACTTGGTGTTATAGTCCACGTTGATGATCTCCAGGTTCTCACGGTTCTGCAGCTCCTCGCCCTTGAAGTGCCAGGTGACCTTGGCAGGCGGTTCACCGAAGACCTTGATGTCTAGAGATACTGGTAGTCCAGCCTTCACTGTCAATGGGTTCAGGTTTGTGCGGTCGATTCTTGGTTTCACTGTTGAGAAAATAGAGTTATCATCAGTATTTAATTTTAGTGACCCTTCTTTTTACTGATTAAGTGAGCGAATATAATATGTACGATCGAGAGATTATGGTCAATCCGTGGATAGGGACCTTTCGTTACACATCGAGACCAATCCGTGCCTCAGAACCCCCGAGAAGAGAAGTCCCGGGTGTCATATCCAGTATGTACCTATGACAGTCATTACAGGTACACAGAAGCCCGAAACTCTGACAACCGGCCAAACCTTAAGATATCAGCATTGCCCAGTAACTGGGTTGCAGAAGTCTGGTTGCAGTCGCTCAGTGCAAAATACTGGTATTCAGCCGCATTTGTTTAGACTTGAAACTGACCCCAACATAGTTGGGAAAAGGCTAGGCAGAACAATTAATAAACCCCTCTCAACATTGCAGCCAATCTAATCTTAGGATAACGGCATTGACCAGTAAATGGGTTGAGGAGTTCTGATGGCTCTGTGTAAAATACTGGTTTTTAGCCTCATCTGGTAAAACTGAAAGCTAACCCCAACGTACATTTACGGTGCTCTTTTTTTATATCTCAAATGAATTGTTCTTGTTAATTTGTACCTGCCATGTTATCTCATCACCACTTTTGGTTGACTGGTAGAGAATGCCTAAGGCATTCAGTCCGCGTTTGTATGTACGTTTTTTGTTGCATAAAGAATAAATAAATAAATAAACGTAGTTGGAAAAAGGGCTAGGCAAAACAGTGAGAGGCCTTTTCAGCGTGTTGAATGTTGTCTATAACTTTAGAATAGACGATATACTTACAGAATCGAGGCTTAGCTGTGTGCCAGTTGGTGTTCTCCGATGGTTCGGACTGTCCGGCCTTGTTCAGAGCGCGGATGCGGAACTGGTACTGGTTGCCTTCCTCCAGCTTGGGGACGGTACCCTGGCAGATGTTGCCTTGGATCTCAGCAGCCTGGAGGATAGAGGTAGTTTGTGAATTTCAGTTCCAGAAATTGGATGATGATTCGATTCCTTGGTATCACTCGGGAAATTACTTGCAATTTCAATTCACAAAAATCGTAGAGGTTACTAAATTATAGGTAAAATAAAACCACTGAATATCTAGCGCAAAGCCCTTATAAAAAGGTTTTTTTGACGCAATTTGGGTTTTTAAAATGCATTTTGATTATTTTTTTGTTGTTGAGTGAACATTTTATTTTATAAGTAGCAGATACGGATGTATAGGTCAATAAAGTTACATACAGGCTGAGTAAAAGAGTGAAATAGACGTTAGCCACTTCCATGGCTTATACCTCAACCTTCTGCATTCTATGACTTATGAATTTATTTTTATTTTGATCTAGCCAATAGGACTGCATCAATTTTTTTTATAATTTATCACACAACACATACCTTAACGAACTCTCCTCTATCTCTGTCCATGACTTCAATAATGTATCCAGTGATAGGAGCTCCATTATCTCTAATAGGTGGCTCCCACTTAAGTTTAGCCGACTTCTCGTCCCAGTCCACAATATCGGGCAAGCCGGGGGGCGCTGGTACGTCGTATGGGTTCTTGGCCAAGATGCCATGGTCTGTGTCCAGAGGTTCGGACTCTCCTTCCTCGTTGAGGGCTTTCACGCGGAACTGGTAGGTGTGACCCGCTTCTAGGCCTGTGGGGGGAAGGTGGAAGCTTATTATAATACCCCATATATAAATGGATACCTTGGAAGGCAATGGATCTAAGTGTAATATTTGGTAAATTGGATTATAGACTTAAAATACTAAGTTGCAGAGTTGAAACTCAATGTCACCAAAAATTTTACTTGGATGAGTTGGTTTTATTGGATTGTTTTATCTAGACTTGAAACTTTACTTTAATATTTTACCTCATTTTTTGCATGATTTTCGATGGAAAAATTGGTAAAGATAGTAATGTCAGGGCAAAAAAAACTACTTATGGGCGCTTATAGACGAGCGGCACCTTGTCGCTGACAGAAAATACTTCAGCTTTTGAATGACATAACGAGACGTGAAAGCGTCGACTGCAACTGATTCTCGAGATTTCCATTCGACACACTAACACTTTGACATCTACACATACATTTTTTTATCAGCCAGTACTGCGGCATTGTGCACGCATCTTTTACAAAAAATATACAAACACACGTTGTGTGTTTTCCCACAGTGAACGTGCTAAATTAATTGGTACTAGCACTTGTCCATTTATTATTTTCTGGCAGATTTAGTTAAGGCAGTTCTTGAGAGAGCAATAGGGTCTATCCTTTTGATACAAGTAATTTTTATACTGACCAGTAACTGTAGCCTCAGTGGTATCCGGGTCCACGGTACCAGCCGGCACCCACTTTCCAGTGAGGGTATCCATCTTCTCCACCACGTAGGCACTCAGAGGCAGGCCTCCGGTGTGTTTGGGCTTGTTCCACTTCAGCTTTACATGGTCTGCGTGGACGTCTGATACTTCTAGAGGACCTTCAGGTTTGCCTGGTTTGTCTGAGGGAAAGAAGAAAGAACTTATAAGTATGTTGAGGCAGGGCCGGATTTGGGGGAGGTTTTTTCTTAGATAATAAAATAAATGGCACCCTTTTTGTCAAAAAGAAAAAAGTCAACATTCACGAGGTACTTTTTAAAAACATTTTAACGCCTCTCCACTTTTTCGTTGCCCCAGAGCCTCCAAATCTTTAAAGCCCCCGTGTTGAGGGTACGAAATGCAAATAAAAGACGATTAATAAAGGGCGATTGAGCGATTGATAGAATCCCCGCAGCGTAGCAATAAACTGCAATCACCAATCTGTCTGCCAAACGTAGTGATTATGGCAATTTTCCCTTTGATCGTTTATTGTAGCGGTTATTTGGAAGTCCATGTTCATTAGTGGACGTTTAAGACTGATAATAATGTGATGAAACAATCAATCTGTCATTTTACATGGCTGGGCAGATGACCTAGCAAATTGTGTAGCAAGCTGCCAGATACAACCATCTCATTTTATCCCCTATTAGAAAATTATAGTTCTTTGAATAGAAGTGTGGTGTAAGATTTAACAAAATCAGTAGAATCTTTACGGTCTAACTGGCTCCCACTCTCAAATTAAAGTCCAAGCCAAGCAGTTTACTGTGTTCCGTCGTGTGTATGCTTCTTCGTATCTTAGTTACTTGGATTCGTGTGCGCTATTTTAGACCCTGTCTGCGCTTAGCATCGCAGGATGCGGTTGGGTCAAAGACAGCTAAGTCAAAGAAAAAACAAAGAAATCTAGTCATTATAAGATTCTATGAGTGACGCCTATGCCCAGCAGTAGACATTTTACAACTAATATGAATAACAATACATACCCAAAACCGTTACTTCGACGGTAGCCTCATCGACTCCAGACTCGTTTTCAGCCTTGAGCGTGTAAATGCCAGTGTTCTGCCAGGTCGATTCGAAGATCTGCATCTTGGTGTTGTAGTCTTCGTTCTCGATCTTGACACCTGGGCCTGTCTCCAGGACCTGGAGGTAGAAACAAAAGGGATTTAGAACTATACGAACTTAGGTATAGTCGTAATTTGACCTAGTTCATCGTGTCGCGTAAGTATTAATCGAATGCGCATGCGCATCCGTGGAATCTTATTACGTTTATTGCATAAAAAGCGGCGCAATGTAGGTACATATTTATATCCTGCAAAACGCTGCTTAGTAGGCAGGACATTTATTAGCTCTTTTATTTCTTAATTATTCTTTTATAACAAAAGTATTAAAGATTTTAAATGTTATTTTTGTTTTAATTGAAAGACGAAGTATACATACTTCAATAACTCAGTGATAGATTACTAATTACATAAGCGATCATTTTGTTTCAGAATGAAGGTTTCGTCATAAAATGCGTCTAATATAAAAAGTATATTGGAGCTATTCCACAAATCCTTACCTTCTTAGCGAAGGTCCAGGTCTTGGATGGTGGAGGTTCACCCTTGATGTCCACGTCGAACTTGATCGTAGTGCCGGCGCGAACGCGGACGGCGTTCATCTTGTCGCGGTTGATGTATGGTTTCACTGTAAAAACATAGTATTTTGTAAGTTACAGTCTGAGATAGCAATGCCGCAAATTTGATGAGGTCTACATTCAGTAGTGAGCAGTTGCAGGTTGAAGAAGTTGTTGGTATATTTAGACATGCGATTTCTTGAAAAGAAAAGGTTATTCCCATATCTTTGCATCGGGATTAAAGAGACTTGATCACGCCAAGTCGCACCCCACTCAATTTTATAACTGAATGTTTGGTATGGCTGGTCATCCGAGCCGCCGGTTAGGTAGGACGCGCCATTGGCATAGGGCTCAACCCTCGGGGATTATTTGGATTTAGAGTTTTTTATGTGATAGGTTGATAAGACAAACAGGCCGACGGCCACCTGATGGAAAATGGTTACCGCTGCCTATATGTATACACCTACAACACCAAGAGAATTGCTGATGCGTTGCCAGCTTATATACAAAGGTCTGAAGTATTTTATGCCTCTAATTTCATCTCCTATACTATACCCTTCCCTAGAGGTACCCGGCAATGCTACTTGGCGGCTGAAATAGGTATGATAGCAGTTTTTCCCTGGACGAACTCTTTGTCAAGGAGCTCTCTCTGCTACTACTACAATACTCCCTTTGTCATTCATGGCTTGACTAGTCACTAATGTCCAAGTCCCATACAGAAATGAACATAGGATTATTTTAAACCCATTTGCCCTTAAATATACGTAACTTATGTCATAAAATACTTACAGAATCGGGCCTTAGCCGTATGCGGTTGTGTGGCATCGCCCGGCTCTCCGGGTCCGGCCTTGTTGACGGCCTTCACACGGAACTGGTACACGTTGCCTTCCCTCAGGTCCGGCACGCGAGCCTTGCATTCTGGCGTCTGGATTTAACATCAATTATTACTAACTTGAAAGCCCTTAAGAGAAAACATGTTTATTATACAAATATAAAGAGAGAGATTTTTATTTCTTAATGGGTCAAAATGAGGTGAACTGGATGCTCACAACATCTTGCTCTCCTAAATTTCCACCTTAGTGGCTTGCGACGCAAAAATAGCACTCTGATGATGACTGGATATTGGGATAATAATTGCTAGCTCAATTATTATAAGCCTGGGAAGGGCAGAAGCTTTAGAGTTGCGAGAAGGCAGGCTCAGCCGTCATGAACCCGCGAGCCCAACCATCATTTTTGGCGAACTGGTTGCAATCATTTGATTGGTCTCCTTTTTTGGTGAACTAAGTGCACAATCATTGATATCCTATTTTGGAAAACTAGTTTCAATTGTTTGGTTTTATCTTTGCTGAACTAGGTGCACAATCATTGGTCTTATTTGGAAGGGCCTCTATTCAGTGCAATAGACAGTGCTAAATGACATGTCTTGGATCAATCGATACTATCCATGGCTGATAACCGTAGATGATCGTTTACGTGGCGCAAGTTAAGGCCTAAGATTACCCTTGAACCGTGATGAGCCAATTGTGAGTTAAAAATAGTATCTTACCGTAGTAACAAGCGCCTCGGTCCATGATCCGTATTTCTCCTTCTTCTCGATGATGTACCCAGTGATGGGTGCTCCACCGTTGTTCTTGGGAGCTTCCCATTTGAGGTCCACGCGGTCCACGTCCCAGTCCTCGATGGTTGGGACTGATGGCTTACCGGGGATGTCTACAATTATAAAATGATCGTTAAATGATTGTGAAGACATAAAGCAGTTTTGTAAATTATTGGAATATTAGATTTAACCTGGATTTCTAGGACACAATTGAGCATTAGAGGAGGTTTCGTAAGTTATTTATAAGTTAAATTTCGTTGAATTTAAGTGCCTCTTTTTGTTTCAAACTTGGACGAATGCTTTGTCCAGAAAGAACACATGTTGCAATACATGTCCCGCTACTTGTATCTGGCAGAAGTCGTAATACATGTTCTGCAACATTTTACCCGGGAACAAGATGCGATACATGACGCGCAACATGTTTCCGGCTCATGGCAATCTCTGTAACATGTGCCCAAACGCTGTTGCGATATCATGTGCCTCGACAAATCTGCCGGTGTGGACGAATTAGAAAATATAAGGATACCCTACTTAGCTATACAAATCTATCGTATAATAGACTGTTAAACTCACCATAAGGATTCTTAGCAACGATGGAGTGGTCGGTCTTTAGCGGCTCCGACTCTCCCTCGTCATTGACTGCTTTGACCCTGAACTCGTACTCCTCTCCTTCCTGGAGTCCCTTGATTTCCATCTCAGTATCATCGGTCTTGCCGACCGGCACCCAGCGGCCGGTGGCTTTGTTGAGCTTCTCAACAATGTAGCCGGTTACTGGCTTGCCTGTGGGTGGTGTTAGGATTAGTATTTGACATTGTACTCCGATTTTGGGATAAAAAGTTTGTTCAGGGTGGATTATGACGACTTCAGAGAAAGAGTTAAGAGAAAATGGTTTATTGTCCTTAGAATAATGTAAGGATACCAGATGATTGTTTAAAACATTGACCTTATTTCATTCACAAGTTTTTGGGAAGGTAAACAGCATACATTATGATTTTCGATAGGTTTTATCAGTATGACAGACTTAAGACCCCAAGGTTCACGGGTAGTACCGTTATTGCTACTAGGGACAGTTCTCTCTGCTCTGCGATCACTCACTTGCCTAGCGTGATCACTGGCTTTAGATTCCCTTTTGGGAGAGGCTTCAGCCCAACAGTGGACTATAATGGGCTGAATAGAAGACTGGGACCATAACCAGACTAATCTGGTTCCGAATTTTCCATGTCAACTTACCACCATCATCTTCAGGCTTCTTCCAGGCCAGTTTGCATCCGTTCTTCGTAACATCTGCGACCTTGAGTGGTCCGCCAGGTTTGCCCGGGGCGGATAACACGGTGATCTCCACCTCGGCCTCATCTGTACCATGCTCGTTGGTGGCCAGAATGCGGTAGGTGCCTGTCATGGCACGGACTGACTCCTTGACGTCCAGTTTAGTGTTGTAGTCAACGTTGATTACGTTGGCTGTCACCTGCGGGTTTGGAAAATATTTTTATAATTTTTTCTAGACAGCTGAACTTTAACTATGTCAAAATAAGGTTGATTTTCCATCTGTCTTTTTGCTGTCGGCCGTCATGAGCGGACTCGAGTCGCTTGACAACAGCAATACGCGGTCAAATAGATCCCTCCGGGGCAACAAAGGTTTGGATTGTTCTTTAAGAACTGAACTGAAGGTACGCTGTGTGTGTGTGCCGTCCGCTGTTGCATACAAAGACGTCTATTCTTGGAATGGACTGGAATGGGGTATATTGTGAGCGATAACGTACCTCCTTCTCGTCCTCCTTCCACTTCTGGAACCACTGCACCTTGGGCGCGGGTTCACCCTTGACGTTGACGTCGAAGAAGATAGGCTTGCCAGCGCGCACAGCCAACGCCTTCAAGTTGGTGCGGTCGATGCGTGGTTTCACTGTGGAAAAAATAAGTTGTGTGGTGAAAATTATGGTCTATTGAAATTGAAAGCATACTAGAGTTAAAAGCAAATGGCTTGGATGAGATCTTTTACTGAACTTCGTCTACCAAAAGTTTTTTCATGTTGGGATCAGCTTCCAGTCCAACCAGCCTCGCGATTAAGAGCTTTTCCGATAAGCAGTTGTCGACTGATTAAGTTTGTTATCTCGTTCCGTTTAAGACTCTCGTAATGCGAGAAAAAGAGATACCTTACCGAATCGCAAAAACTGACTAATCGAATTGTTTTGAATCAGGGGACAAATGAGACTAAATATCAATATTTACCACGGAACAATTGCCATTTGACTTCCGCAACCCAATTACTGGGGATACGGGCTTTTGACTGCCCGAAGCGACTGTCAAAGGTAGTCGTATAAAGCCTGGCGTCGACTACAGCCGAAACGCGTCGAATCGAGTCGAGTCGCATTTGTCCCGTGTGAGGCGAAACGGTCAGTAATCGCAAGTCGTTAAAACAGAAATTCGCGTGACAAGCGATGCGGGCGAGTTATGCGATGCGGGCGAGTTATGCGACTCGGCGCGTCTCGGCTCGTCGCTGATCGACGCAGTTTTATAGTAAATGTATAGAAGGCGAATTATTGCGGTTTTATTCGATTCGACTCGGCGAGCATAGTGGACGCCAGCTTTAATACATAGAACTAACTGGTTTAACGCCCTCTACAAAGATGGCTCTCTATTTGTAAATAGCGTTCCCTTAAAAAAA
Organism: Amphipyra tragopoginis; assembly: GCA_905220435.1. Classification (NCBI taxonomy): domain Eukaryota; kingdom Metazoa; phylum Arthropoda; class Insecta; order Lepidoptera; family Noctuidae; genus Amphipyra; species Amphipyra tragopoginis. The sequence continues at coordinate 7,822,233 of HG992017.1, forward strand.
AGGTCTTAACTTTTCAGATCTATCGATCTACCGGCAGCCATATTAGCACTAACCCCTCTCTATATTCGAAACCCTTTATGATAAATTCTACAAATACGAAAATCAAGTTCTGGCAGAAGATGTTACAACGTTACTTACAGGCCTTGTGTCTGATGGTGGTCATCTTGGTTGGGTCCGATGGTTCGGATGGTCCAGCCTTGTTGACGGCCACCACGCGGAATTGGTACTCGCTACCTTCCGGCAGACCGTCGACCTTGGCCGAGGTCTGGCTTCCAGGTACCTGTGACATAAGGAATAGTAATTAGTAACTTTATAGGCATCGCCGTGAGATCCTTAATGAGTTTTGTAAATTTGGTGTCAAGTTTCATGGGATATATCAGCTTATTTTTACCTCTGCAGCATTCTCCCAGTCGCCGCCCTTGGGCTTCTTCTGTATGATGTACTTGAGCACTGGGGCGCCGCCATCTGACTTGGGCGGATCCCATTTGATCTCTGCGCTTTGGTTGTCGTGATCTGCCACTTCCACGTTGCCAGGTTTGTCTGACACGTCTGTAAGGGAGGAATAGTTATGGTTAGGTAAAGTTAATCAAGCTTCCTTTGCCCCGTTACTATTCTGAGTAACACAAGGACTTGGTGTCATTTGGCTGAATATAAAAACTATTTGCGTTACGAAAACTCCCTAGGAATTACATTTAGTCATTAAAGGCATTTGGTTCACTATCTTTGATGGACCTGTAATATGCAAACGGATAACTAAGCGTTAAGTATGTCCAAGATAAGCTCTTGTCTACTACAGCACCCTGATTCAGAACGATGTGATAAGTCACTTGCCAGATGATTCGGTTTGCTATCTCTTTTTGTCTCATTATGAGAATCGTAGACGAAACGAGATGACAAATCGAATCTATCGACCACTGCTTATTGAAAAGGTTCCGAATCGGGGGGCCGGAGCCTCAAATGGACAGTACAATAACGTGACAGTTTAATATCATTCATAATATGCCATAGGTCATCATATATCCCATGGGATCGGGTCCAACAGAAGGGTAAAAGAAAACTTACCGAAGGGATTCTTGGCGAGGATAGCGCGCTCGGCTTCCAGCGGTTCGGAGTCGCCCTCGTCGTTGACAGCTGTCACCCTGAACTTGTACTGGTGGCCAGGCTCTAAGCCGGTCACCTCCATCTCTAGAGGCTTCTTGTCGCCGGCAACTCTGTAGAGAGCATTGTGAATAGATTAGAAAATTGAGAAAATGTGGTTGCATTGAAGGAGCAAAGATCAAAGAAAATATGATATGCAAAATGGTGTCATCACTGGCTTGCAACCCAATTCTACTAATCATAATTGTTTACAAAAACGCAAACAAAACGTATGCAAAAATTTACAGAATATTTCGTTAGGTTGTGGTTTGGATGAAATCTGGTCTTTCTAAGATTAGTAAAGTTCAGGCCACAGAGAATATTAAATATAGCTCAGACTGCAGGGCTCAGCATTGAAATATAAACTTAGTATTACTGACGGTGGGGACTTGCTTCGTGTAAAAAAGTGAGGTAGAGATCCCAAGGATGAAACAATGAACTATGAAACTTTAATATGCTGACTACTGACCTGCCAACCCTGACCCACTTGCCAGTGGCAACGTCCATCTTCTCGAGCTCGTACTCCTTGACTGGAACACCGCCGTCGTCTTCCGGCTTCTCCCATTTGACCTTGCAGCCTTCTGCGTGTATGTCTGTGACTTCCAACGGGCCTGAAGAGATTTGATTTATTAGTTTTAGTAGAAAAATTAAGTGTGCTAGATATGATACTTTTATTTTTGTTGTAATGTTAGAAGCTTGGTCTAATCTATCTCGAACTGTGGCTATGAGTCTTTTTTTTTAAGACTCACGACACGGCAATCTGGTGTCGATTCCGAGCGCCTATCATATGAATCGATTACGTGGAAAAACGCCCTAAGGGTTTGCACCAAGAGGATAACATCTATGAAAATATTTTGGTCTGGTTTGACCGCTCATTGTAGTATTTATAATACTGATCTCATATTTTTATCTAAAACATGCAACTTATTGACCTACTATAATAAATTGAAACAACACATTAACATAAGCTAGAAAACCTTAACCACTTTTTAACTTTGGCAAAGTAACTGTAACTTGACAATTATATAATCCCAGATAAGTCTGACATTACACACGCTTTATGCAGTACTTAATTAAGCCAAGGTTCTATGTGGCTAAGGTTTTCCTAGGCAGATTATACATAAAGTAAAACTCACCCTTAGGCGCGCTAGGCTTGCTCAGCACAGTCAACTCAACGGTCTCCTCATCAAAACCGTTGCAGTTCTCAGCACGCAGCTTGTATTTGCCAGTGTCGCGACGCACTGCGTTCACGATCGTGAAGTCGGTGTGGTATTCCTTGTTCTCGATCTTGATGCGTTCCGTGTTCACTAGCTTGATGTTGTCACGCCATGACCTGGAAAAATGTTATAGTGAAAAAAGGTGTTTGTTAGTTTGAGGGGGCTTTGACTGTGTTGACAGGGCCTGATTAGTCCCAGGCCTCCACAAGAGAGGGGGGTCTCCACAATATGACTTTTTTTTTTAGATTTGAAAGCATATTACACCCTTTCTGACAAATAGAAACAATTCACATTGACGAAATACTTCTTTAAAAACATTTCACCGGGCCTCCAATTAATTCTTCGTTGCCCTAGGGCATCCAAACTTTTAAAATTGGCCCTGAGTGTTGATATTTATTTGTTTTTATTTATTTTCTTAAGAAAACGAAGAGCATTAAAAAAAAACTTTAATGCTTCTCCAATAGTTCAAAGGTTTGTTGCATACTCCTTGAACCTATTATTACCAATGTAATAAGAAAAACAATTAGAATATTCAGTTATATCATAAATCATAATGCATACACGGAAATTTTACTTTTATGATTAAATATTGTTTATTTCAGAAAATAGTGTTACTTCTTCATTGCTAGTTGCATTTAAAATTCAACCTTTTGGCCTTGACATAAAGCTCAATTTTCTTTAACTAAATTTAAATGACTAATTTGAAAAAGCACATAATAAAAATTACACATCTTCAGGGTTTGCATTTATTGCGTTAACAGTTGTATATTCTAGTACCAGGTCGATAAGCAAGTTTACTATAGTAAGACAGAAAGGAGAAAACTATTTCTAATACTTACCAAGTCATCTCTGGCATTGGTTCACCGATGACATCCACCGACCACTTGTGAGTGCGGCCAGCCTTGATGATGACTGATTTGAAGGTGCTGCGCTCAATGCGTGGCTTCACTGTTGATTTGATACAATGATAAAACTTAATGATGTGTGATGTATTTCGTAAAAGAGCAATTTTGATTTAAATTAAAGGAGATCATAGATTTTTATTTTGATTATACAGCATCAGCTCTATGCAGAACGACACCCACTTGGTGACATTTTACTTTGTTGACTTGCTAGTTTTGCCATGAAATTGTGACTAATTTATGTTTTAAGATATTCTATAATTATGTTTATATTTTGTATGTCTTCTGGCGGGACATAGTTTGGATCATTCTTTGTTCACAAAACAAATAAATTAAAACATTTATTTAATTTACGAATATTTTGATAATATAAAATCAAAATCAAAATCAAAAGTTTTTATTTCACATAAACCATTACAGGCGCTTATGAAAAGTCGAATTTAGGTGCACGGTTCCAATTAGTCGTTTCCTATGGAGAAGAACCGGCAAGAAACTCCATGGTTACTCTTTTAAAATCCATATCTTTAACAATTTCAGTGGGTACAGTTATGACTTAGATATGAGAGAGCAAAGTAGACTTAAGAGCAGGAACCACACAAAAAAAAACAAAATGAAAAATATGGTTACAAATTAACTAGGTATCCAGGCATCTAGCAAGTTTACAAAGCTCTCACATTTACAAAAGGTAAAAGAACGCTAAACTATATAAAACAAGTGACATGGTTAATTGTCATCAGAACACATTACAAAGAAAATCACTGTATAAGATAAAGATATCTTGAGAGTAACGTTAGTAATAAAAAAAAAAAAAAAACTAATCGAATCAGGTTAGTTAATAGACATAGGTACACATACGACGTTAATGAGGTACCAGGGAAGCCACATGTGCAGAAGGAGTTATTTCCAAACACCTTTATCGTCAACGTAGTCCTTAGTCTTGTAATATGCTTTTTGAATAAGGACACGTTTAATATGGGCTTTAAACTTTCCCTCGGTAAGATCAGTTACAGATTTCGGTAGCTTATTATAAAAACGCACGCCATTTCCAAGAAATGACTTATTAGTTTTACTCAATCTAAATTTGGGAATCACAATTTTATGTTTATTACGTGTATTTTTATCATGAAAATCGCTTCTAACATTAAACATATGCAAATTTTTCCGAACATACATAATATTTTCAAAGATATAGTGTGACGGCAAGGTAAGTATATTAATATCTTTGAACACGTTTCTAAGGGACTCGCGGGAACCCATATTGTAGATTGCACGGATTGCTCTCTTTTGTAAAATAAAAACAGAATCTACGTCAGCTGCTGAGCCCCACAACAGAATGCCGTAGGACATAATGCTGTGGAAATATGCGAAGTATACTAACCTAGCTGTAGCTATATCAGTCAGCTGCCTAATTTTCCTAACTGCGTATGCAGCAGAACTTAACCTAGCCGACAGGGCAGTAATATGCGCACCCCACTGCAATTTTGAATCGAGAGTTATACCTAAAAATACGGTGTCCTTAATTGTATTAAGATTATTGCCTTCGAGCATTACATTTAAACCTACTTGGGGAACATTTGGTAGTGAAAACTTAAGGCATTTTGTTTTGTTTGCATTAAGTAACATATTATTGGCTGCAAACCATTTAGAAAGAACAGTAAGGCTCTCGTTAACATGTAAAACGTCCCTATCTTTTCTATCTATTTTAAAAATAAGGGAAGTGTCATCGGCAAATAAAATTATGTCTGATAAGTCGGTCATCATATAGGGTAGATCATTTATATAGGTCAGAAACAGAAAAGGTCCAAGAATTGAGCCTTGAGGCACGCCCATCTTAACCAGAGACCCCGAAGATATCGCACCGTTAGCACCAACTTTTTGCTGTCTATTAGATAAATAGGAGAAAACAAGGTCAGCAGCTCGGCCACGAATTCCGTAGTGGTGTAATTTACAGATGAGGGTGTTGTGGTCAACGCAGTCAAAAGCCTTGGAGAGATCACAGAAGATGCCAATAGCATCCTGAGAGCTCTCCCAGGATTCCAAAATATGAGTGACTAGTTTCACTCCTGCGTCAGTAGTCGACCTACCTTTCGTGAAACCGTACTGGCGACTATGCAATATCCCGTTCTGGTCAAAATGAGACATCATCTGATCAAGCATGATTTTCTCAAAGATTTTACTTAGTGCTGGAAGCACCGAAATGGGTCTGTAATTTGAGGGGTTATTCTTGCAACCTGATTTGAAGATTGGTATTACTTTACTATGCTTCATCAAATCAGGAAATGTACCGCTATCTATACATTGGTTAAATATGTCTGTAAGTAAAGGTGTAATGGTGTTAATGATAGCTCCAAGAACCCTAACAGAAATGCCCCATAAGTCTTCAGTATTTTTTATATTTAGACTTTTAAAAGCTTTTATAATCGAGGTAGCAGAAATGTGCTTAAATTCAAAGATAGGTATATCTTTACAGAAATTCTGTTTAAGTAAGGATTCAGCTAGTAAAGAGGACGAAGCAAGGGATTTCGTGACCTCTATCGGGATATTCGTGAAAAAGTTTTCGAGTGTCTGAGCGACTTCAGACTTATCTGTAATTAATTTATTATCTGATTTTAAAATTAGTTCGTTATCCCGTTTTTTTGTGTTTCCGGTTTCTTTATTTATTACCTGCCACACAGTTTTTATCTTATTATTAGAGGCACCAATTTTGTTACAAATTAATCTAGATTTAGCTTGAGTACAGACTCCCTTAAATATCTTTGAATAATTTCTTACATAATTATGAAAAGCTTGATCAGATGTCAATGATTTCTCATGATATAGACTATACAAAGTTTCTCTACTTTTTCTTATACCTAGGGTGGCCCATTCACTAAATTTAGATTTACAATTAATTTTACGTTTCTTGACTGGACATGTGTTGTTAAATTCTTGGCAGACTGTAGCGAACAATGTACAATAATTTATGTTGGGGTCCCTTGCACTAGAGCAGGATGTAGGAAGATTAGTTAATACATTATTATTAAATTTTTGCAAATTATTTTTAGTTAGTGGTCTTAATTCAATGATTTTGTCTAATTGAAGCTGCTTATTTAACTGAAAGGACACTAGTTGGCCTGTATGATCAGACCTAACGCCACTAATTAAAGAAGAGTCTTTTATTTGACAGTTTGTAAAAATATTGTCTATACATGAAGCTGAGGTAGCAGTTATTCTAGTTGCTTCATTAAAAATATACTTTAAATTAAAACATTTAAACAATGACACAAGTTTACATTTTTCCGGCGACTCAATTAAAAAATCTATATTCAGGTCACCACAAACAAAAATTAAGTTATTATTCCTAAAAAGTTTTCTCAATATGTCTTCCATTATGATCAAAAATGATGACAAGTTTGATGCGGGTGGCCTATAAACGCATAATATAGTGTGGCCCTCTACCTCTGCACATGCTACCTCACATAAGCGATCAACAGAACAGGCAGTGATATCTTTATAGCACACTTATAGCACTTGAAAAGTTGCAATGCAGGATTTGTAGGTACAAAATAGATAGGTACAAAATCTTAGTCTAGTTTGGTGATATATAAAAATTAACATTTTGAAAAAAGCCTAGCCAGACGTTCCATAAAATTTTCATTAAGTACATCAAAAACTGTTGAGGTGCAAAATATTTAAGCTATCGACTGTTGAAAAAATATGATTGGGGCCTGCCAGATAGACATACACTCTCAAAATTGGAAACCCTGATCCACCCTTAAATGTAAAGTTCATAATTATAATGTAGAAAAGCAGTCCTTGGAAATAAGATACCGCAGGATAATGCATAGTGGGAGAAACACAGTGCCATGTAATTAATACTTACAGTTCTTATGCTTGCAGAGATGGTTGTCGGTTGGCTGTGATGCTTCACCGACACCAGCCTTGTTGTGAGCCTTCACACGGAACTGGTACACCATCTTCTCTTTAAGACCTTCAACCTTGTACTCTGTCTTTGTATCATTTGTTTTTACAACCTGTGGGCAGATGAGTGAACATTTGATATAGCTTATAGAGTGAATAACACCAAAAATTGGTGTATTTTTAATATACACGAGTATTATAAAGATGTTATGTTTGTAATATTGGATGTAGGAGGAAATCTCAGAAACTACTCATCCAATTTCAAAAATCCTTTTACCAATATTTTGAATGGACCTACAGGATGGACATAGGCTATATGTATATTATCACCCGGGCAAATTTCTACTAATAATATTATAAATGCAAAAGTAACTCTGTCTGACTGTGACGCTTTCACACCTAAACCGATTTTGAAACTTGGTACAGAGATAGTCTGGAACCTGGAGAAGGGCACAGGCTACTTTAATCCCGAAAAATCCAGAATACCCGATAAACAACATCTAGTATTAAATAAATCTAATAATTATTATTGCACGATTATTTTGTTTATCTGTGTAAATGTTGTCAAAAACTATCACTTTTAAGGTTGTCATATTTTATTAAATATTTTAAGCTACTACTTAAACACTTGCATGGTACTTTAAGACGCAAAGGTTGCAACTTAAAGTACGTTATTATAAATTATTTCCAGAAATTTTACATACTAATTGTTAACCTACTATTATTGCTAAAAGATCTAGTTCTAACTGAAATACACCATAATCGATTTGAGAATCTGGTGATAAGAACTAAACATGAGTTTTAGGATGCTTTGAAATTCAAACTCGTAGTGACGATATTTTTTTAATAAAATCTAATATCTAAGTGTGTTTATTCCGTAGTTAAAAAATTGTCATTGATATAAACTGACCTCAATCCAGTCAGGAGAGAACTTGTCCTTCATCTCCACGACGTATCCAAGAATTGGTCTTCCACCATTGTCTGAAGGTGGTTCCCAGTTCAAAGTCACCGACGTGTTGTCGTAGTCGACGATCGTAGGCTTGCCAGGTGCTTTCGGTGGGTCTACGGGAGAATATCAAGTCAAAATTAGACATTCTTGATGATGAAACGCGAAAACTGGTAATTATACGATTACTCTAAGTAGTTCTCATGAAATAGGTCTGTTCACGATAAATTCAATACTGGCTGAAATTCCACTCTTATTTCAAATCAAATTTGAACTCGAAAAACATGTTTTTTCCTTATTTTTGGCCGGTAAAATAACAACTCGACCCCTTTGTTTGTAAACAATAACAAATGAATGTCAAAATTCAAATATGGCGGGCGTCGAATGACGTTTGTAATTACGTTCCGTTTTACATTGTGAATTTTAAATAACCGATATTGTTTTAAATGAATATTAAGCGAATTTATTAATAATATGATTATAAAAGAGAAGATTATACACTATTTTATGAGTTATTAATTTTTGAGCTTGAAACATACCGTAAGGATTCTTGGCGACAATGAAACCGTCAGTCTCCAACGGCTCGGATTCGCCCTCCTTGTTGACGGCACGTACCCTGAACTTGTACTTGTGGTTCGGGGTAAGACCCTTGACTGTGAACTGTGTGGGATCTGGACCGGTCTCGCCACATGGCACCCAGTTTCCAGTATCCTGGAAGAAATTAGGTAATTAAGTATTAAGTTACAAGCTTTAGTACAATAACACTTGTTTAAAAAAAAACTCAGCTTTCAAACCTCATGCCAAATGCCGTGATTGGCTTTTAGTATTTTGGTCAACCAATCACATTGGTTGACATCTTTTTGACAACAGATTAATTAAACTGATCAGCTTTTTAGAATCCGGGTGTACCTACATTTAGGTACCCTTGGTGTTGGTAAAATAATAGAAGTTCTTACCATATCCATTTTCTCGAGGGTGTATCCGGTGATGTCGGATCCCTGCCAATCGTCTGGCTTCTGCCATTTGACTGTCGCCTTCTCGGCGCGAATGTCCTCCACTTCAATGGGGCCGTTGGGACGGTTCGGTTTGTCTGAAGTAAAGATTATATGTGTTATTTTCTGAGTACATTACTATAGTTTTTAAACATCTACATCACGCCTGCATTCCCAAGAAGTGGAAGGCAGTCAGTGATATGTACACACATATTTATTTCACCGATGACCATTAAGTAGTATCTAGTCCAATGCAATAGGGGGAAGACCTTGTTGCACTTTATTGGACTCACGCGCAACATAAGCACGCACGCATAACGCTATTTTTTGCTTGAAGTTACGGACGGGCAAAGATTCTGCCGTACGTTATCTAGAAGGCAGCTAAGTGCAAAAGTCTACTTTTGAGTTATAAGCGAAAAAGGTGGGAATCGTTGTCTCTATGAAAGGGAAGTTATTATTATAAAATTGTTAATTGAAATAGGTACAGTATTAATTGCTCTATAATTTTCAGTATATTTCAGTTATCTAACCCTTTCAGTTTTTTCACAATATTCATTTTTACTTTTTAGTTAAGCATTTTGTAGTTATGTTAAATGAGTAATACGATACTAAAAAGTCGCTAACCATACCTTAGCCGCTTTGTAGCGTAGGAATTATCAACAACTTCCATTATAAATGATTTTTATGCATAGTTTTAATCTAAAACTTAGCTTAAAGGCAGGTTTGTGTCTTTGCTGCTTTTTAGAAAATAAATATTTATTAATTGGTCTTGTCGTGAACTTGGTAAAAAGGCCGTTAAAGTTACTTTATGGCCTTTAAGTCTAGTAATACTAATGGTTTTTTTTAAAGAATGCTTGTTATTGTTTTTTAAAAACTATTACTTCTCTAAAAGGCGGTTAAATGAAACTCGCATAAAGTAAACTGCTTTGTAGCGTAGAATTCACGGGGTAATAATTTATTACTTAGAACAAAATTGCGGTTAAGCCGAACCTTTTTTTAAATGAAAGAAATCAAATTTGTGTATTTTTTTTAATTATAATTATTTTGCTTATATACATAAAATATCATTTTCTTCTAAAGAAATACTTAAACAAAATAGCGATTATCAGTAACTTGTTAAAGCACCTTACTTTTAAAAACTTTAATAAATAACTCTTCAATATCAAAATCCCTACGTTGTAATGTGGCTGTTGATCCTAGTTCGTGATTATTATTAATGCGGTGAGAAAGTACTATCCATATCGAGTCATACGATCTCAAACAAGATGGGTCTACCACTAGTCAATGCGGAGTGCAGATCACCACCCTGGGCCTTCCAAGCCTTCTTGTCAAATAAGTCATGAGGCAAAACCGATGGGTGTGTCAGATTATTAGCTATTTTGAAGATGTTGTGTTAACAACCTTCCGGGCCAAACCCTTAATCAGATCAGCTCGGTAGGGCTCGCGATGAATCGGTCTAAAACTAAAGTAATGACCAACAGCACTAAGCATAGGGTCGACGTAGATGGGTACGAAATACATTAAATTGAGCCAGTCAGTTTCTTTCGAAAACCTACCTGGAAAGGGAAATCGATTGCCGAATCGAAAACGCATGGAAATTGCAATCTCATCGATATATATTATATGTAACCCGCCTATCCTAACCTACGGTGCTCAGACCAGGGGTGGCAATAACGTCACATTTGGTGAAACGTATTTCGTTTCATATTCGGAATCATAGTTGCAAGTAGACTGCACATCCAGTCGAAACTTAGATAGATAGACAGAATATGCTTTATTGTACACCATGACAATAGCAATAAACAATAAGAAACAGTGTTATCGCTAATGGCGATATCTTCTAGAAAACCTTTGGTTTGACCAGGAAGATGTGAAAAATAGATCATGGGGACAGTCCATCGTGTACTATGCACAATTTCAATTTAATAAAAATAAATAGGGAAATACCAGAAAAATGTACTACACATACATATAATTATCGAGATCGTAATAAATATCAAATAATATTTGTCTAAAAATATGTCCAGTTGTCACGCAGTTGCACTGACTACATCCTAATTGCCTTCAAGCTGCATTTGGTAGTTGCGTAGTTTACAGTTGCGACTGGGTGTGGAGTGTACTTGCAGTTATGATAACGAATATGAAATAAAATATAATTCACCAAATGTGACGTTATTAGCCCCTCTGGTCGCTCACCGTGTTACATAATATACCAAAGAGCAATATAATATAATAATAGCGCAGCATTCTAGGCGTAAAAGAACAGACAGAATACGGAACACCATTTTGCGCTACAAAACGGGGGTAATAGATGTAAGCAGAAAGACTACCAGGCTCAAATGGAATCGGGCGGGTCACATCACATCAGTCGCATGCATAACGACCACTGGACACAATGGGTGCCTGAAGATGGTCGGCGCCGCTAAAACCAGCCCAGAAAAAGGTGACTAGTTGACCTGAACGCGTACCTCGAGCGCTGGTTTAAGGTGGCGCAGGAAAAGAGTGCCTGGAAGAACTTGTTAGAACACGGGGCAGATAATCATGAATAGCATTCGACAGAGGACAATTACACAAGTTGTGACGGTCGGAGGCGGGAAGAAGTCTTTTCCTTAATCCCCTATCAGGCCACGATAAAAATTAACTCGCTCGCGGACAGTAGATATGTATTCTAAGTATGCGCGGATTTGTTACGTTGGCTGCCCTTAGCCTATGAAATTTTGCCTCCCCCTACATTTTGACGCCCCAGGCCCAGGGCATACCTGGCCTATAGGGAAATCCGCCCCTGATTCTAAGCGGACTTACTAGGCAAGCTTTAGCTAGTTTCATCCAAAATACATAAATATTATGGATTATAGGTATTTTCGGAACCAGATTTACTGCCCGAGAGTGAAACAAACCACCTCAATAGAAATCCTGTCAATTAAGTAGGTATTTTACCCAATAATTGGTTAAGTATGATGTTAGCCGAAGTAGCTATGAACTTATTCATTATAATTATTTCACATTAATATTAACTAAAAAATGTATAATTCCCATCCATTACTAACAGACATTGTTCTTTTTTGGCGGGACTATGCTAATCGTGTCACACCTGCACAACCGTTAGGCGAATGATACTCGCTCAATATTTATCACTATATTTGGATCGCCATCCTGGATGGCTATTTATTGAGCGCTTAACCTTCCGTAAACCACGTGGGTAAAAGTTGCGTCCTGCACTATGTGGGGTTTCCTATACCCCAACATCATTCTATCTATATAGAGAGAATATCTCTTTAAAGTTTATTTTATACATATTTATTATTGTTTTTGGACTATTAGGAGATAGAAATAAAATAAATTTGTTAAGTAAAATAAACATTTTAAATATCTATAGGCATTGTAACAAAAATAGAACTTTTTTAATAACTAAGAGGGGACCATCTTCTTTGGTTTAGCCTTCTATAAAAAAAAATAACTAAAAACTTCTTATTGCCCTTTATTTCAGGGCCTAATGAGATAAGAAACAATAATAAAATAAAAATAACTAAACATAATTAGTCTTCATGAGATCCCAGTTGGTTCAAATCTGCACAATTTTTACAAAAAAAAAATGCGTGTTCTAAGCATAGTATAGGACTTCGCATTGCTCGCAACCGTACTTGGTCTTTCGATCTTTTCTTCTATCGCATTCCGAACATCTTGTTACACGTCACGTCGATGTCACTTTCAGATTGAGTACTTAAATGATCCGAATCGCCTTCACATTCAGGTAAATATAGCTCATCTGTGTCGCCATCACTATCATCCATAAGTGCCGATAATAATTCATGTTGATCTATACGTCGAGTCATTATGAGACCTGCAAACAAATACACAAACGATTAAAGTAATAAAAAAAACAAAATAAATAAATATTTATGTAGAAATAGGTATATTTTGCATGTCAAACTGCTTACCTTTTAGACGACGTGCCGAACTAGGTACGTGGGGTTTGTGACACCCTGCCACAATTTGCGAGCGACCGTCCGTTGCGCCTGCGACGCTACTGCTAAATCACTGTTACTATACGACCCGGCAACATCGCAACTCCAGCTACTCGATGTTTCGTGGAATTCGCGCAGCCGATTACAAAGATACGACGATTTTTGTTTCGCTGGGGTTTATTAAACCCCACGTGGTGCACGGAAGGTTAAACAATCAATACATTGATCTAATCTCCCAAAAAATATCACAAGCCAGGACCCCGATTAAAATATCGTGATAAATATTGAGCGTATAGTATGCCCCTTTAGGTTCTTCGCCGACGAGCGTTTGTCTAACGCGAGCGCAGAAAACTGCTTTTTTGTTTAGCAAAGCTAGCCAACTGCCTTTTAGCTTAGAAACTGTCAGAAAAATCAAAAATCGTAAAGGGGGTGACTGCTTTTTAGACAAGTTTTTATGTAAATTCGTTAACAGCGAATACTTTTTCAGAAAGCAGCTAACCGTCCATAATTGCCTTTAAGTGTAGTATTTCCGTTAAACTGCCTTTGAGATAAGTAATTATATACTCCTAGCAATATGACAGAATTCATAAAAAAGACGTTAAAGTCCATTTACTGCATTTTTGTCTATTTTATTTAAGAACGTCTTTTTAGTTAAGTATAATATCAATGTTTGATATTTGGTGCGGGCAGTTAAAGGTGGTTAACCTCTATTTTGCGTAGTTTTGCTGCTTAGCTGCTGTTTAGCTTATGAAGGCAAGTAAAAATGTGTACTTAACTGCCTTTGTGTTATGTGTAACTTCGCAACTACAACAGATATAAAAACAATTCCAAGACAGGACGATAGAGAATTTTAAACTCTATAAAATGGCATCAAAACCTTAAATTCGACCAACTGTGGCTTAACTGCCTTTTAGTCAACGTACGGCAGGATTGGTCAAAGATTGGGAGTAAAATCGATAAAATTCCATTGACTTACCCAAAACAACCACATCACCGATGCTCTCGCAGGTACCCGACGAGTTGGTCAGCACAAGCTTGTACTTTCCACTGTCAATCCTGGTGGTCCTCCTGACCGTCAGCACGGTGTTCCTCTCGTACTTGTCAATGGTGATACGATCACCATCGTCGGTGATCTCCTGTGATGGCGTAATGGTATGAGTACCGAAATAAGAAAGGGATCGCGTCTGAAGATTCTGAATTCGTGATGTTGTTAGTGTGATGGTGCAGCAAACTAAGATGATTTTCTGAAGTAAGGTTGTTGTTGTGTAGTGTAAGACAGACAATAGACCTACTCTACAACGGTCTAAAACATAGATTCAAATGATGTTGTTGCGACGGACGCTGCAGCCAAAATGTTTGCGCCACACACTGGTCCTGGCAAACCGAGACAACCAAAGCTCGGAATTCGGTAATATTTTCAAACCGGTACCTAAGGCCATACTAATTAAGGAACGCAATATTTCGGTTTGTTTCTTGTTGACCGGTAAATTGAGCGTTATTTTGAAATAAAGTTTTCTTCAAGGTTAGCGTTCATTAACCGACATTATACGGTATTTCAAGGAAGAAATACCGATGTCTCTAAAACTTGATATCTACAAGTTTTAAACTTGATATAGACAAGATGTTAACGCAGGTCGAGAGCTATCCGTCGGGTTGAGTTAAATCGGTATGTTTCAGTTATACAAAATAATTACCGGTTTCGTCCTGAACGAAAACATTATCCGAAACCGTTAAAAACTTTTATTAACCGATATTTTTGCAACCGGTTCCGAGCCTTGGAGAAACACACGCTCCAATATCGTCACGCCCGTTTCATATCCATATACTGAACTGTTTATCCCAATAGATAGGGCCAGTGTTTACCCGGGGTAACTTAGTTCGAAATTAACTTGAACGACGGAGTGACGGAGTGTGACGTCTTACTTCATAGTTTTAATAACTCGTTTAATAATTACTTTTTGGACAATTGCTGCGTCTTATGGTCAATTAATATGATGATAATCACAATTACCTAGGCTGTTTACCTTCTACTAAATATTACTTTGCTACCTTCTCTGAAGGCCATTAGGTTCAGGTACCTAAGTGTAAAAAACCTACTACCCTCTTTTCAGATTATTCCCATGTTAGAGTGTATCAATTACACAAGATACTATGTTGAAAATGTAATTAAAAGAGGGCAGAAGATTTTCTTCACGTAGTTAAATAATACCTAAACAAATGAATTAATAATGGTGGCGATTCTCCTGTTCACCAAATAAACTAAAGTAGAATCTTTCTTACTCTGAGATTTTTTTACAAACAGACAGCGCGTGAAAAGGACAGTGATAGATAATAACTAAGTTAAAACTATCACAATAGTTTACGCCCTGAACTTCATTGCATTTTTTGGTGACACGTTCTGAGGCGTGTCGTATGCAAATTTTTGTTCAACTGAATTTGACAGCTCTTATTTATGCCCGTCTCTTTCTTATTTTCTGAGAGTGAAAAAGATGGCAATAGCCTCAATTAAGTTTAGTTTGTGCACAACAGAATCGTCACCAATATTATACTGTTTTTTTTGTCTTAGTTAATTGATGTCTATGTTGTAATTCTGATTTGTCTGTTTTTATTATCAAAAATGGTGATGGTGTATTGCATGGGTGATATGGGGGACATTGGTGATATCAGACGCAATCCCATAAAACGTGAACTACAAAAAACGGTAGTATTAAGTGCGACCAGTTGGTAGTGTTAGAATGTTATGTGCTGACAGCATTCGACGAAATCGTCGTACTGCCAAGTGTTACCACAGTAAAAAGAAAAGTGTTCGTGAGAAAATGGTGAACAAAGAAAGTTTGTCCTTGTTGGTTTCTTGATTTAATTTAGCACCTGTATATGTTTGGTGGTTTTATAATAAAGAACCAATTAGGGCCTGTTGCACATTAGTCGGATAACTCGTCATTCTATGAAATAAATATGGTGGTTTGACATTTTTTCGACAGAACATCTGCCAATCCGCCATATTTATTTCCTAGTATAAGTTGCCCGACTTTTTTATTATTATTTGACTTGGCTGCGTTTGACTTTTGTCGCACTCGATGGTAATCGTAGACAGGGTCTAAGATAGAGCACACGAATCCAATTAACCCTCTGGCTCTCACATAGACACGACGGAACACATGAAACTGGGGTGTGGGTGGTTGGTAGCCAGGGGGCTTACCATGACCTCTTAAAGCAGGGCAGAAGTTGCCTGGAAGTTGAACTGCCCTGCTTTTTTGTACTATGTCATCGTTATAGCAGGCCTGTAGCAGGCCTGCTACGTTGACGTTTACGAAATCCGTTCACCTGTTTTTTTTGTATAGACTTTTCGTACCATAAACAAGCATATCCGTTCAACTTGGTTGAATAGTCGTTCACCTTTTGTACTGTCATGGTACGGTTTTTAGCGATTCAGAAGCAGGCCTGCTTTTGAACGGATATTGACTGGCTGGCATTTGAACGTTTTCTTAAGACGTCATGGTAAGCCCCCAGATGGACCGTATAGATTCTACCATCAAGCGTGTCGGGTTTTGTTGAATCTTACAACACGCGTCTAACACGCGTCTATGCCCAGAGTGTGGTGAGGAAGTTTTATATTCTAGCCCGTCCCCACACGGGGACAATTGTGAAACAGGCCCTTAAAGTCATTTCAAGTTAATTCATAGTAACATTTAGTTACAACATCGAAAGCATAATTTTGCAAAGCCAATTACATTGTGTATGTGTCCCAGTAACAATGTAAATTGTGTTTTGCTGCTACGGTGATTAGTTGAATGAAAAATATAGGTAATTTTGCAAAATACAGTTTCTTTTTCATTCATCTAACAACGCATACAATCTGTTTCAAGTATATTGTATAGTTTTGTTAGCACATTTTGTAGAATAAAATAGAAAAGTGTATGAGCTCATGTGTTTAGAACATTTAAATGCGATACAACATTTATTTCCAACCATCTAACCTTCTCAGTGTACGGCTTGCCACGTTTCTTTTTAGGGGAAAAAATAAAATTTTGATTAAAAACGTATTCTCCAATACAAACTTGACGAAATAATGAGTCATTTAAACATCTTGACATTAAAAAATCTTCTTATTTGCTTCATACGCTTGCAACATTAAAGTTATTTTCGATGACTTACGATGCTTCTTCCTCGGCTTCGAAGTTGTTATTAATAATCCATAGCATAAACACATTTCATTTTTTCATTGTTTTACAAAAAAGTTATGTTATATGAGCATGCGCATTTTCTGTTATCGAATTTGGTCGATTCAATTGGGCAATATTACTTTTTCAACTTTGTAAACCAATGAAAATTATAATAATGTGAAAAATAACTTTATTTACCTCTTCGCCCTTCATCCATTTGACCGTGGGTTCGGGCTCACCACCGTACTTGATGTCAAAGGTGATGACTTGGCCTTTCTTGATGATTATGCTCTGGACACCCTCTCCAACGATGTAAGGCTTGACTGTAATAGATTTTTTTATATTAGTAAGATGATTTTTTTCATCTAAAACACGATTACAAGCCGAGAAAGTCACTATTGGTTTTTATAAGAAATATTATTTTATGTTACGAATAGTTTGAATAAGATTTGTGCCTATGTAGGTAATTGGAATGTTAAACGGTATGGTCTACTCACCGAATCTGCATTTAGCGACAATAGGCTTAGTAGCGTCACTAGGTTCACCAGGTCCGGCCTTGTTAATGGCACGGACCCTGAACTCATAGGTGCAGCCCTCTTTGAGGCCATCCTGGGTAGCTGCCAGGCAGTCACCAGGCACCTCCTTGCCGGTCACCCAGTCCTTGCCGAACTTCTCCTGTAGACATATCATAGGTTACAGAATTAATTAGAATTTTAGAAGAGTAAAACTTTACCGAAAAAAAATAGGAAAAGAACGGCTTTTGGAAAATAAGTACATAATTTATATAAAGATTTTAGGCTTTCAAGAATACTTATGTACCTTGTACTCGATGACGTAGCCAGTGATTGGTGCACCGCCATCGTTGTCAGGCTTCTGCCATTTGACGTCAGCACGGTCCTTGTTCCAGTCGGTAAGCTCCACATTCTTTGGCTTCGATGGTTCGTCTAGAATAAAAAATAATAATTTAACACCGTGTTATAAGGACCAATCAAAAACTAAGCAAGAGATGTCTAAAAACTACTAATGTTAATCTAATGCCTTACCCCATGGATCCTTAGCCAGCACAGGCTTGGCGAAAAGACCAGGTTCACTGGAACCAATCTTGTTGACAGCACGTATCCTGAACTTGTAAGTCTTCTTTGGAATAAGATCTTCGACCTTATATTTTAGTGGCTGGCCTTGTGCAACTTCAGCCACATTGTCCCAACCTGCTTTCAGAGACATATCCTGGAATAGAAGATGTTTTATTTAGCATAACATTTACAGTTAATAATGATTTATTAATTCTTGTATAAGCATCGTCTTACCTGTCTTTCAATAACATATTTGATAATAGCTGAACCACCATCGTCTTGTGGAGTCTTCCAGGCGACAACGCATGAAGTCTGGAAGACCTCTGTAACCTGCACGTCTTGCGGCGCAGTTGGGACGCTCTGCATGGTGATAGTGACATCCTTAGAGTCTTCACCCTGGGCGTTAGACAGCTTGATCTGGTATCTGCCAGATCCTTCCCTGCTCGGTTTCTTGATCTTAAAGAGAACCTTTTCTTGCTCAACCACTGCCTCGATTTCTTTGGCAGGCAGGACTTTACCGTCCTTCCATAGTTTAGCTTCGATTGGTGTTTGTCGGGTGCCGGAAACTGCAAAAATCGTAAATATTTTAGAAAATATATCTCAATGTACCGCAATTCTCAACTGAATTTCCACAGTCTTTCAAAACTTACTTTTATAAGGCACCTCAATGACGAATGGTCGATCAGCTGGTCCGTTGAATTCATCCGGACATTCGATAGCGGGTTTCGACTCGCCTTTCTTGACGGTCAGCTTACAAGATGAAGTAAGCTTGCCAGACTCGCAAAGAATCTCGCCGTCATCCTCCATCTCCAACTTGTTAAAGATAAGCTGGTGTTTACCACCGCCCAGGTTCTTGATTTCAATTCTAGTGAAGGATGAAGTTCATAAACAAACAGTAACTCAACCATACACAATAAAGCAATAAATCGATCATTTCACATATATTATAACTTTGACACATAGCTTGAATTTTTGCACAAAAAGAAATAATTGATTTGATCAATTGATTGGGAACAAAACATTAGTTTTGATGAAAGTAACACTTGCTGCAAACACCTAAGTTGACATATTTAAATAAGCGTTATTATAATAATAATAAAACCTCACCTGTCATTTGGTACAATAGGCTGTCCATTGAAAGACCAAACGGCTTCAGCAGTCTGATCCTGCAATTCTACTTCTAGAACAACCTTATCCCTCTCAATTGCTTCTGTATCCTTCAACTTCTTGTTGAAGCGATTCGAGTCTGGAAGACAGAAAACCATATTGGGTAATTTAAAAAGTTATTTATTATTACATCGCGTTATAGGAGACAACTGATGTGATCAAGACCTATTTATGGAATATGCGGAACCTGAATCCTAAGCTAAAGTTTAGGTCTAGTTGGCCGAAACAATGGCCCATTAGATACAAGCCCATTTTATGTATTAGACATTCATGTTTAGGATGTGTCACAATAATGCGCTATTGCAATAATTAATTGATTGGACACGCCTTTCAAGACACGTTTAGGAATTTGCCTTTAAAATACCTCAAGTTTCATCTATATTTTGTATTGCTAAAGGCGATCCTAAGGGAGAATTAAGTAGACACTAATTTGTTAGTTTTGAGTAGTTATTTAGAAGAATCCCAATGAAACAGAAAGTATATTTTCTAAATCTGATAAACTTACAATTGACAATCAATTCGCAAGCCGTTTCATCGGCGTTACTGACACACTTGAAGTCGCCAGCGTCAGTGACCTTAGCATCCTTGATCACCACCTTGCGCTTGCGACCCTCCTTCACGATCGTGATGCGCTTGTCAACCTTCAGAGGTTCGTTGTTCTTGAACCTGGTAAAAAGGAACGGAAAAGTAAATTAAAAAAGAGAAACAATTCGATGTATAAAAATTAATGCGAACATTGTCAATTTTTAAAAGTCTGTTTCAAAGATTTATTTTTAAGTTCCCTTGAAGGTAAGAAGAAATTTGTACCATTTGACATCTCCGCCAGCATCGTCCAGCTCGCAGAGAAGGGTGATTGTGTCTTTCTCAATCGCCTGTTGCGATTTAAGTACCTTCGTAAACTTGTACGGGTATTCTGAAAAATATTATTTATGTTAGTATTTAATTTCAATATTACAAAAAAAAAAATGTGTTTTTGTGTCAAAAATAATACCAGAAATGCCAAATCATGAATTTACTTACCCACAATTTTAACATCAGTCTCCGTCTTGTCTGGTTGCTTCTCTATCTTGCACGTGTACTTGCCAGCATCTTCAAACTTACAGTTCTTGATGACTAGCCTGCAGACGCCAGACAAGTCCTTAGAGATCTGATATATTTCACCATCTTCTATTTTCTCTTCTCCCTTCCACCAAGAGACGATAGCAAGACTGTTGGAGACGGTACATTCCAAAGTGCATTCGTGTTTCGTGTAACCACTGGTAGTCTTCTTCAATGGCTTGGTGAAAGTGTATGTCGGGTCCGGTTCATCAACTTGCAAGAAGGCAGTGCAAGTGATGCCGCCGATCTCAATTGTAATTTTACCCGTGTCTTCAACCTTCGGGCCCATGATGATCAGTTTGTAGGAATCTTGTTCGTTTGTCATCTTATACTTGGACCCGGGGAATAGTTCCTGTAAAAGTATGAGTGGATGTAAGAATACAAGTAAAGTTTTGAGATTATACAGAAGTCGCTAAAATAATTTTACTTACATCTTTCCGGAAGAACCATTTCGGCTTTGAATTTGGTTTAGTAAAGATGGCTTCGAATGTAACCTTCTTATCCTTGCCTTCTTTCGCGAATTGATCTACGAGGGGCTTCAAGAACGACTCTTGTTTCTGAAAGCAACGTCCATTGGACATAAATATACCTGATACAACGTGAGACGAGGTAGTGCAGAACAAAAAAAGTGCTCTTCATACAAAAGCTTTGAGTGCTGACCATCAAGAAACCTGCCTCACTCCTCACCGCTGTCAACGTCACGAGCGAACAGTAACTCAAGTGCAAAAATCAACGAAAACAACTGAACTCGTATGTAGTATCCGAGGCGTTAGAATCGTCAGCCATTCATTTATCACCGCCACCCACACAGTAATGTGAACTCCATGCTATTGTACAGAAATTGGAATTTCTATAGTTTCTCTTTTAATAAAAGTGCAAAAGTGGGCGTGATTTAATTTTAACGTTTATCTTAATAAATATACATTTGACCGAACAAAAATGATGAACTTTTATGAAAGGTAAGGCAAAATTTTGATAAACTAAATGGAACCAAATTAGTATTCATCATTTTTGATAGGATTTTTATTATGTACTGGAACATTGAAATCACTGTGCATAGAATATTGAACCTGTGCGCTGTGCTGCTAGTAAAATATCGACGAAGATGTGCACAGAAGAATTGCTTAAGAAGAGAATAGAAGAATAGAGTACCAAAGATGTGCTGGACTGACTAGTCGGTGACCACGTCGCTGTTGATCAAATAATCTGAAAAAATCATTGAAACATTCCTGCACGAATATCTGCTAAGTTTATTCTTAATGCCAAAATGTTTAATGAAACAGCTAGAATTGGTTATTGATATCATATAATAAAGATGTGACAACTAGTAAGAATTTCTATTTACATCATTCACAGAATTCGAGCCTGTTAGAAGAAGACTGAGAGTGTTAAATCTGGTTGCTATTTTAAGAAACATAGAAATTAATTTATTGAGTGCAGTCTTTTGTTCATAAGTTTTGGTGTATATAGTATAGTATATGTTCATAGGCGTATAGCAGACATTAATGCAAGATTTTCTATAATAATTCAACCAGATTATACGACCATACAGGTATCCGTGGGACACATTGTTGTGCGACAAATAATTGCATTTTGTGATATTATACTTCAAGATGCATTGTGTCTATTGACGTTGCTGTCAAACCTCGTCTCTTTTGAACGAGTGTAGCACAGGCCAATCCGGGATCAGTTCAGCCAGTGACGGTCTTCTATTATGGGATCTCTACAAAATATCCATTCATTCTTAGTGATATTTCCTATTTTATTACTTTCCGAGTAGGGTAACATTTTTATATAATATATAAATTGACTCTAAAGAATTAGACGTATTTTATCCTAAGTATATCAAATGTACTAAAAATTTATAAAAAATGTAAATGCTGATTGCAATATTGTCATATGCCTCAATCATTATAATCAACATAATTCACAAAAAATTCCAACATCTGCGAAACACCGGATGCATCAGCTGAAATTAATGAAGTAAATAATGAGGAATATAATTATTTTGATAATAATGACGTGACAGAAGCTCTTCAATCCGACGTCAATAAAGACCTGCAATTTAACATAGTGGACACCAATTCAGAAGTAACAATAGTCATCAAATTCATTCCACTTACATTGCCTGAAAGTCATGTTCAAGTTATAGAAACATGAAGTGGTGATACAAAAACCCTTTGTTAATTTAAAATTCAATTTAATGCATTTTTTTATTTATATCGCTCTGTAACTATCGACTCCAACAACTCGAGGATACATCAACTTTATCTAAGCTCATCTGAGGTTAATAATTTTAAGAGCTTATTAAGCTTAGAATTTCCTTTTTACTTCTTTGTCTGTATTCCGATTTTATTGGTTGGAGTCAATAATTTCAAAGGTTTAATTTTAGTTTAGTTATTTTATCATTCGTTGTTTTAATTTCATTCATTATTTAGAAGTTCTTTTCTGCTCATTTGAAATACAAATATTTCAACCAAAAATAATGGTTGAATTTCCAAGCCTTTCCAGGGCTTGCATTAGTGTGTATCTATTTTAATTAAAGATTTCAAATGAACAAAAAATCTCTTTTCATTTTAGCTTCTTATTTATCTTTCCTTTTTATCGAACCTTTATTTTGACAGCCTCCATCAATTCGGGCCAATCGGGTATTATTTCAGGCAGAGACATTCGTCTCCTTATTTCATAGATACCCTAGAATTTTAATAGTTATGTTACCAACAGAGTAGCAGAATCGAGAATTAACTTGAAATTGATGTCAAGCTAAACTATTAGGAAGCAAAATGAATCATGATTGGAGTGAACAGCAACGTGGTAAAGTTAGGGACTTTTAGTTGAGTGTTTAAGTAGTATAAGTTATAATTCTGCTTTGCTTACATAAATTGACCTGATTCTAACACTGAACCAAGAAAATATCTTATTAATGGACCATCCAGCCATTATTTAATTCAATTCAATGAACACTCAACTATTACTTATTATGTAAACAATCCATATATTACTGTAACATTGACATAATTTTGACATCTTAGTTTGTTTTTTTAATTATGAAAGATTAATGCTATTAGGAACTTTTTAAAGTGAATGCTCATTTTTTTTGTACCAATCCATGATCGTAATTTGAGCAATAGCCGTTTGCTGGGTTTTGTCTGCTCATAGTTTTGTATTTAAATAATGGAATTCCGAAACAATATTTTTACTTATGTAGTTTTTATTTTCGGAAGTAAACTTTGATAAATTATTATCTTTTTGTTAGTATTACGTAATATGTAAAAAGAAACTGGAAATGTAAGATGGAATGAACGATGATGCTATATTTTAAAATACTGATGACCTTGACCCAGGACCAGTTTGAAGAGTGTCGCCTTCCAGCTGGGAATCTACCCATCTCGACACCTTCAGAAACGACCACAATGAAGCCATCGTCCTCGAAATATCCAGTTTCTAAGCCCTAAGAATCAAATGTCATGATGCATAGGTGATAAAAAGATAATAAAAGTATTAGAACATTAACATACTAAACAAATCTACTCAGTTAACATTATTAAATAACTCAAAACAGAGTTACACAAAATTTTATAAAAAAGCTTTCTTAAGAACAATTCTCAATGCAATTGACAAAAATGTTATATCAACATCTTTGAATACGTTATAGATGATTGAAATATAGGACATAACATATTTTTATTTAAATGGTTATCTACTTGAGAAAAATGGCAAAAATATGGTATGAGAAATAACATCTAAAGCATAAGTAGTAAATTCGTACAATTGCATGAAGATATTCTACAACTCAGTTAATGAACTACTAATGGAAGCTGACTAAAACTTAAATTTATATTATCATGTTGCATGCTCCTCAATATTCTATGCTAATAAGAAAGCGTCGATTTAATAGCTTAGAATACAATAACTATATTTTGTTATTCACAAGATTATGAAACGAATATTAAAAATAATATATGGCAGTTCCTTGACTTCATATTTGGATGTATTATTAGCCCGATGGAGCTGTCTAGTTATTTATAAATAGTTTAAAATAGACTGCAAGACAATGTCGAAAACATTAGAGCTTATTTCAATCTAGATCCAAGCATTCATAAATATCTTTGGTATTTTTATTTTTAGAATGGTCTAAAGATCTAATGCAGATCCAAATTGTCTTGCGTCATTATATTTATATTCAGTTTATTTATGATCATTTTAAATAGCATTTATATCACCACCTTCTTAGTCCAACCATCACTGATTGGTTTACGAGATATATCATCAAAGGCTGATCAGCTTTTGAAAAGAAGATACACCTTACCTTTTCCACTTTCTTGAGGGGTGGAATCGGCTTCTCGGTCTCCTTGAGGTCTCCCCAGTCGGGATCCTCTTTCTTTTCACCCCATTTGGCGTACTTCCTCTTCTTGAGCATGGCACGGAAGTCCATACCGCTGGAGTCTGTATGAACATTTTGTTTATTTATGTGACTTGAGATGTTAATAATAATATTTTTTTGGTTCTTGTGATTTATAATTGACATAGTGTGAAAAATTTGAATACTTTGAATTTAGCACCAGCTAATACGTAATTACATTATTTCAGTATTTCTTTTCGAGACTTACCGGATACGTAAAGCTGCATTTCAGCTGAATCTTCGCCATGAATGTTGCTGACAACAATCTTGTATTTGCCTTCATCGTTGGGCTTGATCTTTCTCATGCAGAGTGTGATGAGACCAGTCTCGCCATCAGTGTTGAATTTGAAACGGCCTCCTTCGATAATCTCACCGACGCCCTTGTAGAACTTGAACGTGGGCGCTGGATTACCCTCCACTTGTACCGTGAGGTAGCCAGTTTGATCTGGATTGGTGATAAAAATATGATATTTTTTTATTTTTCAGATATTTATTAACAAGCTTCTATTAGCTTTACCAGCTAGCGGTAAAACTAAAGCGGTAAAGGAAACAAAAAGAGCCATGAATAGGAGAAAAGAAGTAAAAACATTTTTTTTTTACTAGAGTTGTAACTGGCGCATTTTTATATATCTGACCTTCAACAGCCGAGTAAGTTTCTT
This sequence comes from Amphipyra tragopoginis, assembly GCA_905220435.1. NCBI lineage: Eukaryota > Metazoa > Arthropoda > Insecta > Lepidoptera > Noctuidae > Amphipyra > Amphipyra tragopoginis. The sequence continues at coordinate 7,847,854 of HG992017.1, forward strand.
GCACATCAACGATGACCGGTGGACCCCCACTGCCAAGAGGTTTGAGGGGCACGGACGGTTTGTTGATGAGGTCTTCAAGATCCTGCACCGACGGTCTTCTGGCATCGCCGGATTTTCGTCGCTACATAATCAGAGCCATGTGAGTCAATTTTGTCTTATAAAGTTTTACGAGTAGGTTAATCACTTTGAAATCAACAAATAAATTGTAGAGCAAAGGGACCTTGCCTTTCTCATGAGGGATTTATATAAAAAGTATATTTTAATAATTTGTAGAGTCAATGAGTGTCAAACTATTAAGTTAAAGGGATGGTCCGTTTACAATACATATTTCAGAAAATTTAAGTTGTTAAATTACAGAAACAAACTGGGAGCATAATTATAGACATTGATAAGTTAAAATTGATATTCATAATTTCATAGTAAAATTCGAAGAGTAATTACTAACACATTTAAATTCATTTGCTTCACCATAAATTGATTTGTTCCATAAAGTTGAAATTGCAGATGCAACGCAAGTTAATCTTTATCTTGATGGTGAAACATGTGATAAATTGCTAGTTCTTTGTCAAAGGTCATTAAAACGTTCCCAAAATGATTTTCTAACCAGATATAGATTGAAAAATTGTTTGGTTGGTAACGAAATAAATTATACATTAGAATGTTATGACAGCTGTATTGCATTATGAGCGTTAGCCAAATGGCCTGACAATGCGCTGGACTTCCTGATGGATGTTGCGCAAGTGTAGTCTTACATATCTTCGTTCTCCACTTGTTCGAGAACGGAAATACAAGAACGTATTTTGTCTTGAGTTGAATATGACTGAGTTATTGCTATTCGTTTTAAACAAGATTTATTATCATTTTGATCGTCGGTTGTTCTTTCCGATACAGTGCCAAACTCATCATCTCCATCATCTTGTTGACGTGACTGATTAGTTTTTAGTAATCAATAATAGAGATAACAGACTTATTAATTTTGGCAGATCCCGGCAAAAATATCGCCAAACATTAGATTAGAAGGATGGCAGGGCAAGATAGCCCGAATAGTTGTATTTAACCAATCTGGTTTCAATAGCTCTGTCCATGGAAAAATAATTTCATACTCAAGATAAGTTAAAATATTCTATCATCAGTTATCTAGTTGAAAGGTGATATTGCTTATGCAATATAGCATTTATTTAGCTAAAATGGACGCAAGTAGGCGTTAAATTATGAATGAGAGGTGAGTCTTGGAATGCATTTGATTTAACAGAAATAATTAACAGGTGTATCGTAACGACTGATTTATGAGGACATTACGGGAGCTTCATAATTTAGAATTAAGCTAAAATAATCCCCGAAGGACTTTCCGAAGGAAATTTCTCGTGAATATTGAACTAAATGAGATTTGAGAATCAAATTTTTTTTCTTCAATGGAGAAAAAAGCGAATTCAGGCGAAAGTCCATTAATCCAGGTGAAATATAATTTAAATTTAAAAAAACCCTTGGCAACTTTTAATACATTAACTTCACTTGCAACATTTTTATGACCTTTGATTTTTGCGAAACATATAATACATTTTAACAAAAGCAGTTTGATACTTACCGGATCACCATTAACTTTAGGTTTAGGTAAGGCAGCAGCCGGTTTTTTAGCAACCGCTGCCATTGTTAATCACATAAATAATCACTTTGATGCCACAAAACAATCGAATCTCTCGTAAAATAATATAAAAATTAAAGTTCTATAACTTCATCACACTATATCACAGTCTTATCTTATGTCTACGCATGATTTTCTATTATACTTATAACTATTTTTAAAATAATAAAAAGTTTGAAAAGTTCTCTCCTCTCATACGGCTCATCCATATTTATGAAAAAAAAGCTTACAATTAAATGCTATTAAATTATTTTTACTTGCTTAGTGTTACACCTTGATTTTTCTATTTTTTGTTGATTTATTTTGGAGTCGTTTAGTGAAATTTCGATTTGGGGCAGTTCGTTAGTCGTTTCATGTAAAAATGGGCGCGAATGTCAAAAGACTGAAGAAGGGGTCGTGTAGACATGGTCGCCTGGCAATGGTGGGGCGCGGGGGCGGTGGGCGTTTATTTGTGCACGGCACAAATCAGCAGACCAATACAATTAATTATTAGATTAAGGTGAGCTATCCTCGCAGCATGTTCTTGAACGTTGCTGCTAATATATACGTGAAGTTGTCGCCGACGGAGATGCGCCGTGTTCTCGCCGATGTTTGGCTTTGAACCGAGGAAGCTCTCGGTTTCGGTTCAATTATTAATCATCCGCATTTTTCTTAAATTGACATTTGCAATTAAGGTCAATGAGTTGACGTTGACCTACTGCGGATGATTCGAACTTTTACCTTGGCTGTAATAGTTATAGAGAACGCATTGTATGACGTCACTGGATATAAAAACAATCAGTTTGGTGTCACAGCCAAAGTGCAGTTGTCTCGAGGAGACAAAGTGTGTGCGCGTGTTTGTCTAGATTAATAAATAATGCTAGATTGAGGGGTTGCGCAAGAAGATCGAAAGATTGATTGGCACTCTGATATCAATGCATTCTATTCAGATGATTGCCATCGTTGGCACATAAGTCCGTGTCGAGAGCGCCTGCATTGCTCTCAAGCCGACAAATTTTAAACACGACCAACATTTTAACGTTACCTGTTGATTTACCTGTTGCATATCAAACTTTTAGTGTTTTCTCATTCGCGGTACCTAACACCGGATATCTTATGGCAATATTCGAAAAGATGTACAAGCCAGTTTTTTTATAAGGTACGTCCTATATTTTCATGTATCTTTCGATAAATAAAGACTAGTCTATGTCAAGATTAATTTTAGAACCTTACTGCCAAATATATCGATATCTACACCGTTGCCAATTTTTTCTGATGGAACAGTTTTGTCCCATCAACCCACCACTCGACTGCCCACGCGCATTTTAAGTATTTCCTATTCGACCATTATGTCAATCAAACATCCCTTTTATTTCTATTTGCGGCCTGTCCTTGTTTTTAATTATATCAATCTTAATTATGTTTGATGTCATAATATAGTGTTTTTCTTATCGATTCAACTATTTAGTTGTAATATTATTTTATTTCCTGTATAATATATCCTTATTGTTATCTGTCTAGTCTCCGTCCGCTACCAAACTTTGTTAGGGTAGTAAGTTGTTTTTTCTTTGTTATTAACAATTTTGAATTATATTTTTCCAGAATTTGGTTATCATAGTGACCACTAGATTATTATGTGTCCTCTGCTCACCCGCTTATTGGCTATAATCATTCTTACCAACTGTTTTTAGGTCCAAATTGTCATTACATTGACATCATTATAATTTACGATTCAATTAAAATAATCAATCTTTCCATTCTATTTTAGGTGTTAACAATAGTCCAACAGATCAATACATCGAGACATAATATATCTTTTTAACAATATGCGACGGACATAACTCAGGAGCGCTGGCAACTTGAAGCAGTTAGGGGTGAGAACATTTCAAGACCACTGGGTTTGCTCTTGGCCTGATTACTGCAGTCATATTTATACAAATAACCATCAATCATAAAGGCGACAAGCGTGCTACTGGCGCACGACGCATTGTGCTCACTTTGCTTCATTAAACGCGCCCGCGCCATCTGCTTTTACGTTATCACCAGTAACAGGTGCGTTTTCTTTATTAATCACTATCCTTTTTGTATCTTCTAATGCTCGATTTACTTCGTTAATGTTGTAGGCTTGATTTATTCAGTTTAACTCAATAAATTTTGTTGTCACTTCCCAAAAAGATACATTGCTATCATCAATGATTCGTTATTAATGGTTCTATCGTTTATTATGGTGATAGAACAATCTTCCAGAAATAACTATTCACTTCCTCAACCTTACATACAATGTTATGTGTAGGAACTTTTAGCTATAAAGGTGTCATCAGTTAATACCTTTGTTAACTGCATAATTATTGAGTCACCAAGTTGACATTATTATAGCCTTATTTGCGTCATAGATACAGAAGTGTTGGCTCTAAACTAAATTCATTTGTAATTATAGTATCTTTGTTGAGCTTCCGTTACTATATATTCCATACGCATAATTTGTTATAATTATTGGTTTATATAATTAGATACTGTGTTTTGTAATGCGAATAACGAATTTACGCTCTTTACACGTTTTGTGGCATCTTTATAATGATTACAAGTAACATCTATGATACAATTTATTTATGTAACTATTGGAAAATATGTATCCAGGAACAAAATTTTCAAGGCCATCATAGATATCACTTGAAGATAATGTGATATACTTAATTGTTATTGGGTGCTGAAGCTATAAATTTAATAATTCAAGACATGCATTTTCACAATAACGCAATAATTAACATTGCTCCACGCTATTAATTTTGGCATTATTATAACGTTAAATTGAATAAAGTGATTATTTTATGTGTTATTTACTTGTGCGTGCGGTGTCGCAGTTACATAATACATTTTATTAGGTTTAGGAGTTAGTAAACACAACTTTATCGAAGCGATAAATAAGTGGTCTTAAGCTGAATGCGTCAATAATTTATTTTGTGCCATTTACCTATTCAGTTCGATAAATTAAGTGTTTTTGATTTAAAGTTGGATTTTAATAGGATTCGTGCATAGATTTTAAATGTCATCATATTAAGTTTATTTGCTATTCATTAAATTTTTAATAGAATGTTAGAATGACAAGGTATTAGTAGCACTGGTTCTATTTTATTTACCAAACATAAAATACGATTTCCGAATCGAAATAATTATAACATATAATGATGTATTCTTTCTATGCCTTGTTTTCTTTACGCATAGAGTTTATATACGACGTATGAATTTTTATTATTCACTTTCAAAATTAATCACTTTTAAAAGATCTATGTTAGCCACGAGTTTTTTTTTCTATGACATGTAAATAGTCTAAACAGATAGTTTTCCACACATTATATACCTCGTCGGAGAGTTCACCGGGCCTGGCGCGTTTCTTTTTTGGAAAAAAAGTAAAAGTTTTAGTAAAACATTCTCTGTTAAGATTGTGCTCGTAAAATATATAAAATTCTGTACAAATAGATATTGAGTGCTTAAAAGTTAATAAGTGTAATTTGTATGTGTATGATGTAATAGTGTCAACTGTCATTGTGTTAGTGTGTGTGAATTTGTATGTACATAATTAATAAACATTATAAATATAATTATTATTGCTTATTATAATTAGTTTTTCCCACTTATTTGAGAAAAATATTTTAAGCACGTACCACGTACATTCGTTAATTTAATGCGAGTCAGTATAGTATTGTTTTAATACATTTGTAGCTCGTAAAAGTGATAGTAAAATGTATTGTGCATTAGGTATAGAAAATGATTAGTTGAAAACTATAGAATAAATTATGTTGGAAATTGAAAAAAGCCATTCTAAAAGTAAAACTAACAAGCTTGGTCGCTGAGGGAAACAAACTGATCTAGTAATTTATCTTTGATTAGCTTTTAAGGTAATCTGAGCAGAGATATATGCTTGAGGATCCCACTCAAATCGTATCGCAGCTCAAACTCCTCCATAGAACTGAATTTTAAAATCATGCTATATTGCTTGTTTTCCTCATAAACAAAAAAGGTCAAACCCAGCGATGCTCTGTCACATTGTAAACCCGCTGGTCGGCAAAGCGGTCACTAGATCTAATTCTAAATAGAACATCTAAAAAGAAAAAGATTTGTAAAAGAGTTCGGACATTGTAAAGATTGCGACTAAAGGAAGGTCTAAAGTGGTCTTTTGGTATCTATTGAAGACGCAGCTTTTTGAAAAGGGGATGTTATGAAAGTAATGAGTGGAAGATTGTGTTTTTGTTCTTTTTTCTTTTATTTTTTCAAAAACCAATGATTCGCTTGAACTTATATTCGTCAAACGTGTATCTGTGGGGTAAGGGGAATATGAATTGATGTCATTGTAAATCTTTAAATGTGGTAAAAAACTAATTATTACAATATCTTCCCTGGAAATAATAAAACTTATGTCTATAAAATCTTATCTAAGAGTGAAAGTCGTCCGTGTAGTCATGTGTGCAACAATAGAAGAAAAATAAAATTAAAGACAAAAAAAATGCTTTGCAAAAGCGAGCAGCGTCCACCTAAAACTGACCAGATCCAATCGGTCTCACCTTTTTCTCGTCTAAAACTTCGCCGGGACGTAATTTGGTGACCTGTTGTTTAAAAAACATTGATAATCCCATTTTTAACATTTACCCTACCTAAATCTCCGCTGCCGAACCTGGGCTACCTGCCTAACCTAACTTTAGTTCATTATTTGGTGCAATGTCCTAGCGAGCGTGTGCAAAAGTTATTACGTTACATATTGCGTCACCTTCGTGTTAATCGTTCATGTTAGTGTCCGTTTCATTATCGTGATGTGTAAGAAAAGCCTCCTTAGGCACACCATTCCTGTAAAAGATTTCGTCTCGACACGACCAATCTCTGACCATTATTTCGTGTGCGTAACGTGCTAACAAGCTGTGCAGTTTATCTGTGTGTGCGTACTTCACAAATTTGTGCAATTTAGCTCTGTGCTCTCGACGACAAAACGATTCTTAAAAAGATATAACCTGGATAATTACATTTACCAATGAATACCAAGTCTATAACAAAATGTTTTTTGAGGTTCATGTGATTATCCAGTATTACGTGTGAAACAGTGTTTTAAACCGCGTCGGATGCAAATGCATTAATTAATACCGTATACAGTAGTTAAGAATTTGTCACGGCAATAATAACATTCATTTAGAATTCTTAGCGTTTTATCTTTTACCTTCTTCTCTTCGATCACCTCACCGGGTCTTAGTTTTCTATTCTCCTGTGGATTACGTTTTGCACGGTCTTAATATCTCTACATACACGATTCAATATCAGTGTTTTCAAAAGTATCTGCTGTGACATTGCTATACTCTGTTTAATCTAAAAGCAAGGAATTAAGGGTCCAAGCTCAACTCCACTGTAAACCAACTCATTCTCTAATATCCTTTGCTAAAGCGTTCGTGGTAATGGAAAGCATCATCTTTCTATAGACTATTATGAAAATGTCTTTTTGAAGGGTCGATGCATTCGTGTTATGGGTTCGGCTTGAGAGAATAGGGTCTATACTACTAAGGGACTACTAAATTACTTTGTGGTAAGACGCTAACATCCGTGTAAATCACTCGTTGATTGCAAATAATCACGCGATTGGTTAGAAGAATCATACTTCAAAATTGCAGTTGTTGATACAAATGCAGCAAAAATGTGAGAACAAATCATGACGCTCATCAAATTTGGCAATCTGGTTTATTGTTTAACAACTTCTAATTGTTATGAACTTTGATATTCATTTAATGATAATGTAAACATTAATTAAATAATTAATTTTGAACCAGAATACCATTTAGGTTTAAAGAGTGCAAATGCAATTTTTGTGACTCAAACGCAGGAGTGCTTTCAGCTGTAAAGCTTGCGTTTTCAAAGAGTGATTCTGATGCCAGCGCTTTTTAGGTATATTGTAACGTGTCTAGGACTAAGACGGCACAATTGTACACATAGGTTTATAAAACTAGTCATACCTTCACTGAAAATGAAGACAATTGGTATCCAAGTACAAAAAACATTACAAATTAAATCTAGAAAAATCTTATACATAAAAAGAAAAATCGAGTTGCATACCTCGTCGCTGATGATAAGGGAAGGACGTCGTCCCATTTCCTCCGGGGGAGGAATGAGTGAACCACGTCTTCCGACTGGGGCACCAGGAACCAGTGAAGGTTTCCTTAGCATTTCTGGTTTCGGAGATTTTTCACGAATGACTTCAATCTTAGGTGCAGCAGGCTTCTCTTCAGGCGCCTTTATTTCGGGTACCTTTACTGTTGGTATCTGTTTATAATCACAAATTTTAGTACCATATATGGGCTTAATTGAAGATAGTTTATTTTTTTATTTTTTGCGATATATAGATATACCTTGTCTGGTTTGTCCTTTGTTGATGGTGTAAATTCCATCTTTTCGAATTTCTCAAGTTCAGGCCTGTCGTAATCAGCAATCTCTGGCAGATCCTCAGCCTTCTTTTTGACTGAGGTAACCTTAGCCTTCTTTGCTTCTTCTTCCACTTTTTCTTCTTTAACTGACACTTTCTGTAAGTCAGAAGTTTGATTAACATCGGTGATTAGTTTTATTTCATTACAATAAAGTGTCTCTATTTCCTATTTAATATATTTTCTTCCTATTGATTTTCTTAGAGAAAAATACCTCATCCTTTAAGATTAAAAATTTGCAATATTTAATTTAAAAATACTTATGACTTAATGAACTAATGTAGAATTCTGTGAAAACTTGTTTTTTTAAAATTGGATATTTGTATACTTATAGTCATACTTACCATTACACTGAAAAGCTTTAAATTATACATCTTATACATTTTATAAATTGTGAAGATGTTAATAAGCAAAAGCGGAAGCAGGAAATGTGAGAAAACTATTACATACATTGAAAGTAGTATAGGTGTTTTATTAATACTCGCAAACATTGCTTTACAAAATGTTATACTAATTACTAGAACAATATGTGCATCATTTACATATATACAAACAAACCTCAGGTTTAAATCAATGTAGATAGAATAGTGCTGCTTTATCGTCTACAAAGGAACTACTATTAAAATACTTCTACGTCTACATCTACTACTAATAGATTCTAAAAGTAAGAATTGTGCATTTTACTAAATCTTAGGTGCTTGTGCGTAAGTGACGGTGCTCTACCAAACTCCTGTAATTAATATCATTGTGCATAATTCAAATATCCTGTGCAGTTATACTGTGGGTGCTTATGTGTACCTCTTCAGACGTTTGAGGTCTGCTGCTATAAGCGGGCTGTGGTATTTCTAATGTGGCTGGTTTACTTTCGTCTTTGCCTTCAGTTGGTTCAGCCTACAGATTAAATTTTATTATTGGCGACCGTACGATGTGTACGAATTTTGCAAGCTTTTCAATGACGTATTTCATAACAACCATACTTATATTTTTCATTGAAATCCTTGTTTCTGACAAAAATATAACTTGTTCCTGAAATCCGTCATCTACTTTCGAAATCATGTGGCCAATCTGAATATGCAAAATCCTTGTGCGCTTTGATGAATGTGTGTGCGTGTGTGTATAAGCAATGATTGTCTGTTGATGGTTTGTGTCTGTGTGTACCTGAGGGGACTTCGCCCTTCGCCAAGGAGCAGTTGTTTCTGGTGTTTCAAGTAATGTAGGTTTGTATTTGTCTTCTAACTCTGGTGTTTGTTCGGCCTGATCATTAAAATATTTAGTTACTACCTATTTTTTTTTCTAATATTTTATTTATTATTGTTATAGCGTCTACCTGTGGTATTTCCGGAATGACCTGCCAAGAGAACGGAACCACCGGTGGTTCGTCTTTCGTTTCCGGTTCCGGAGTCGCGATTGTGGGCACCTGATGATACATATTGTTTAATATTTGCGGTCTTTAAAATGTAAGTATTGCATTTGATTTTTTAACAGATATTGTGTGTGAGTTTTGTGCAGTTTTCATCGTTATGTGTGTAAGTAAGTGTAAGTGCATGTATCTGTGTCTGTGTTACCTCTAAATGTTGATTTCTCCATGGATATAGTGTTTGTGTTATCGTGGGTTGATCAAGTGGTGTTTCTACTTTAGGTTCATTCTGTGTCTCCTAACAAAATATTGTCAGTTTATTTAATGAGAAGTTTAAATAATTTAAAGAAAAGTGCATAATTTACAATCAATAAATATACCTTAAGTTTTCGAGAAGCTTCTTCTTTTGGTTCCTTTATAGCTTCTATAGATTTTTTAGAAACTTCGAGATCCTAAGGGACAGTCATTTGATTAGATATTTTTTTCCCTGGCAATTCTCGTCAGAATTCTAAATAAAATTTATATTCAAAATAATAGGCTACCTTGGTTTTTCGTATATTATCCTTCGTGGGGTCCATATAAGCTTCCGAAAATGCACTTTTAGATATTTCGGTTGCCTATAATGTTTTTAAAATTAATTAGTCACTATTTTCGTGTTTCGATATAAATAAAACTCTACGATTTTTTAAAATAATGCTTTACCGATAACAACAAATAGAGGTAGTAAACTACCTCTATTTGTTGTATACCATTCTTGATCGGTTCGATATTGGGTTCAGATAACTTTTTTTTAGGTACCCCGGGTTCCTAAGAAACATTTCCAATGCTTGAATATCATCAACTTTTATATAAACTAGCATAACTATCAGTTATAGTGTTAAAGTGTGTTTTTAGAACACGAAGATACAAAATAAAAAAAAAATTGAAAAACGTGACTACCACAATTTCATCTGAAATTTTATTCAATATCATAGCAGGTTCTAAAGGTTTTTTAATTTGTTCTTTAGGTACCTGATCAAACATAGTAAATATAAAATTCGTCGAAATAAAACAACTATAATTAAAATAAATATAAACTACTTTTGGTTTATCCTTTACTGTTTCAAGACTAGGTTCAAAAATTTTTCTTGTCCGCTTTTGAGAATCCTAAGAAACTACATTACATGAACCATGATTTTTTTAACTACCAATATAGTTACCTCAACCACAAATTTTATTTTAATCTTTATACCTTGATGTCTGTAACGTTCTCCTTTGTAGTTTCTACAAGAGATTCTGCGCCTTTCTTTAGGTAGGGGGGAACAGGTTCCTATGAAATGATACATTATTTGTAACATAGAGATCTTACAAAATGAGTACTAATATTTAGGAACTATCACCACCTTATGAGTCTGTAATATGTGTATGTATTGTACTAGTGTGTCTGGGATATTGTATTGTAGTGAATACCTACCTCAATGTTAGACTTCTTCCTCATAAAGAATGGTGTTTGTGTCGGTTTCAATTGTTTGTCTGTTTGTGTTTTCTGCGTATCATCAGGTTCCTAATAACGCAAAGGAATATAAAGTTAAATTAAAGTCTACTCTATTGTTTGTAATATTATATTCAATTATTTTGATAATTGCTACCTTAGACTTTGGAGTTTCTCTGGTCTGTTCCACTTCCGGTTTTTTATCCACGGGTTCCTAATAAAATATATGTTGTCATTATGATTTTATATACACGAAATTTTATTTTTTTTCAACAAAAAGTACTTTTTAAATATTCAAAATATTGAAAATATACCTCAGTTTTGCTCGGTCTACGCCAAGGATACTCAGATTCCTTTTGTTTGTCAGTCAATAAATTATCTTTGGGCTTTTCTGGCTCTGTAGCAATTTTAGATTCTTTTTGTTGATCTACTGATAATTTTCGCGTTTCTTCCGGTTTTTCGGGTACAACAGTTTCCTGTTTAAAACAATCATTCGTGTTTGTAACAAAATTCTTTTTTAATAAATAATTATCGACTGTATTATTATCAAAATTATCTACCTCCTCAGCAAGACTAGGCTTGCGCCAAGGATAAGTGGGTTCCGTAGGTCTATCAACAGACACCCTCCGTCTAGGTGTAATAGGCATATCGATTTCCATTGCGTCTTTCTCGTCCTGTTTTTATAAAAATGTTTAGTGTAAGTACTAGACCTTGAAAGTTTTATATTTTAAATTAATTATAACATTTTGAATTCTATCTACCTCGTCAACCCAGCTTGGACGACGCCAAGGATAAGTCGGTTCAGTTGGTCTATCGATGGATACCTTTCTTTTAATTTCAGTTTTTTGTACTTCTACTTGATCCTGCTCAAAAATGTTATTATTAAGTTTCACTTAATTAAACGACTAGCTGAATAGTTGCACAAAAAAACTAAATACCTCATCTACTTGACTCGGTCGACGCCACGGATATGTGGGTTCAGTTGGTCGGTCAATTGAGACTTTTCTCTTAATTTTAGTTTCTGATACTTGAATGTCAATGTTTTCTTTATCCTGTTTAACATATTTGATGATAAATAAAAAGATTACATCAACAATTAGGTTATTCATCAAATTTTTAAGAGCAAATAACTTTTTTATCATATTTAAGAAAATCTGTCTACCTCATCAGCTTCTTTCGGGCTTCGCCAAGGATAACTGGGTTCTGTAGGTTTGTCAATCGACGTTTTTCTTTTTATTTCAGTCTTATCTACAGTTTCCGATTTCTTTATGTTTTCTTTTTCCTGTGATTCATACGCAATAAAAATAAGAGCCGAAATAATAAATTACATCTAATATTCTAGACTTTTAAAAACCTATGCAAAAAACTCTATAATAACAGTATTACATTACAAACATTTCATTGTAAATGTATATATTGTGTAGAAAAGTAGTATGTAAGGTAAAAATGTATGTTGTTGGCCATAAATAAAAGTAAATTATTGTAAAAAAGTCTACCTCATCAGGTTTGCTTGGTCGACGTCTAGGTTGAGGTTCTTTAGGCTTATCGATAGAAACTTTGCGTTTTATCTCAGTCTTTTCCTCAATTTCCTCAACATCTTCCGTATCCTGAGCAACAACCTTATAATTAGTATTTAACAACATTGCCCTGAATTTCTTACTGACAAGATATATTTAAAAAAATACCTCAGTTTCGCTTTCACGACGTTTCGGAACTTTAGTGACGGTAGGCCGTTCTAAGCTTTCCTTACGTTTCGGTTCCAATTGTTCAGTAGGTTCCTATTACACGCAATTAAATAAGTATATTTTATAGTTTTCGAAATGCGGTGAGTGTATGTGTGTGAGTGTATGTGTATATACCTGTGTGTCTGTTTTCGTAGGTCGCCACGGATATGTTTTATCTGAAGGCTTATCTGTCGTTACCGTATCTTCTACCTTCCCTTTCTCATCCTATTTACAAAAATAAAACGTTCAATATCTTGCACGTGTTCATTTATGTCGACGTCCCTTCGTAATGTAGTTACAACATCAATTTTTACAATTATGTTATGTTCCACATAGTTATTTACTGACACACAGTATTCAAACAACCGTCTGTTGATTGTTTGAAGTTTATAAAGAATTGTATGTACAAAAGAAAAGACAATGACATTTATAATTTTCCATAGTTTTATAATATAGTTTTTCTTTTTCTATGGACATGCATGGTTTGCGACATGAAACTTACCTTCAGTTTAACTTGTTCAATTGGAGCTGCTTCTGCTGCCTTTACTGATGTCTAAAAGGACAAGTTATGGGGATATGAATAAGCGTGAATAGGGGATGCTACTACAATATTTACTGGGAATAATTGTTTCAAAGCCAATCCTTACTGTAGATGCCATGATGTTTGTTTTAGTATTCAACGGATAATTTGTTGAATTTCATATAAAATAAAGAATCAAGATCAAATCCAGAATATGTTGGAATAAACCAACATCTGCAGTAAAATCAATTGCATTCATATCATCTAACTACTGAAGCTCTGGGGTTTCGCTAAATTAACGCAGTTGTATTTCCTCTAAAAGCATCGGGATCTCAGCCGCAAAATTTTGAATACTAAGACACTCGGGGTCTACGGTGTCTACTTAAACTTCAAACTCCAAAATCAAACCTTACTTTAGGAATTGCATCACTGCGAGGGTTTCGCTTAACTACGAATATTACAATAATTATGAATTTAAAAAGACCACCAGTTAAGTAAGTTCGATTACCTCTTTATTATTTATTTTTTACTGTCATCTCAACTATTGCGTATTTTCTTTCATACTATTTTGAAGCTGTGAGTGTTTTAACTTCTGGTATTTAAATAACAAATTGGTCTGATGGTCTTTTTATAAATCATATTAATAATAGTTTACATTTCTTGAATGTACTTACCCTTTGGGCAGTCTTTTTCAAAGCAGTTACTTCTTGTTGTTCAGCCACTTGCGATATTGAAGACTTTCTGCTTTCAGCAGTTTCCTTTGTAAGCTATTAAATGTAAAACAAAATATATTAATATTATCTACTGTACGGAAGACTATACAGATATCTACAGCCTACTTAAATTATTTATACAATTTAATAAAATTATACTAGATATTTTGATTATTGAATATTGATTTGATTAAATCCATGTCTTACCTTAACAGCTTTGTTTTCCATGATAGAGCTCCTACGGCTCTCTGATTTCATTTCCTCTTTGACCTACAGTAGACAAAAAAACATCAAAAATGTGGACTTTGCATATTTATACAGAAGCAACGAAAGCAAGATCACTTTTTCGCTAACACAGCAGTTTATAACAGCTCAGTTGTTTTTGTATTTTAACTCATACAAACCTCGCTTTGGAATGATGTCCTTCGGCTTTCGGTCTAAGGAAAACAAAATGCATTTCATAATTAGCACAGAAATAATTTGGAAAGCTATCCACAAGGTGATAATAATGTACAGATGATATAAAAAGGGACACATGGATAATGGATATACAAAGGCAAAAACGATATTTACAAATCAGGATAATAAAAATCACAATTTAATGGGTTTGTTAAACATATTTGTTCTGTGGTTTTATAATACAATACTTAATTTTACCACCGTGTAGAAGTGTTGTAGTTGATTCTAAATTCAGGATATATAAGTAGTAGGGAAAATCTTGTAAGTACTTGTCGAGACAAGGGTTTAGGTAAAATAAGAATAAAACTTACTTCACACTTATAAGATTCTGATGAGAAAACCCATTACCTAGTCGATTATCTATAGATATACAAAAATGCCTTAGCCTCCTGAGACCATGTTAGGCCATAACTAGTAACTGTTTATAAAGACGTGTTCTGTATATTGTAGGTATGTGATGTATAAGTGTGGTGGTAAAAATAGTTGAACGATAACGGACAGGGAACACGCTCATCACATTTTCATTTATACCTTTACTTCAAGATGCTGGGCTTGTTGGGAGATCATCGTCACCTGTTTTATTTAAATTATACTTTTGATAAATCTTGCTTAGGTAAACCTAATATTAGTTATATTTTCTTGTTTAATGTTTTTTTTTCAGTAATCCAATATTTTAGTAAACATTCTTACCTTTGTTGCTTCCTTTTCTTTCTTCTCCCTAACAGTGGGAGTTGGCGTGATCTTTTCGTATTTTTCAAGTACTGGTCTTTCGTAATCATCGACAAAGTCGAGTTCAATCTGTAATCATATTAAAATGTATTAGTTTCTTGCTTGTAAATTGTTTGGTTACGTTCATTTCCCCAACTGCTGCCCTTGAAATTGCAATTGTTGTAGATTTTATTATATGAATAGAATACGTCTTCAAAAAAAAACCCACACCCCTTTATTACAAAAGATGGTCTAAGAAAAACCCTGGTTTTTAGTGTTTTTTAGGAGTAGCCCCGTCTCTTTTTGTTATATGACACAAGAAAGTGATGGGTATATTTTAAACCTGGGTTTACCTTAGTCTTGGTTTAAACCATCTTTTGTAATAAGGGGGCAAAGGTCTAAACTTACAATATAACAAATAAATGAAGAAGAAATATTTCATACGTTCGCTGCGTTCGTAATATATTTTGGCTATTGCAATGTGAGATTAGTAGAACTATGTGCATATTTTACTAGTGCGTGATAAAAATTGATAAACCGAATTTCGTACAAAGCAAAGATAACTGTACCCCAAGTGCGAGTTTTTTTCGTTAACTACTGTAGTTGCGTCACGACAAAAATGTATGAAAATTTAGGCTGCGTCTCTAGGCGCAACGTTCTCCAACTAATATTCGCGCGTTAATTGAACGGTGCGCCTAGAGACGCAGCTTAATTTTCATACATTTTTGTCGTGACGCAACTACAGTAGTTAACGAAAAAAACTCGCACTTGGGGTACTGTTCTATTGCCATATCCGAAGATTTTTAAATCCGAAGCAGCAAACGTACCTACTGATGTAAACCTGTGGAAGAAACTACATATAAAGCCTATACAAGCAGCATGCGACTTGCAACCAAACCTGTAAAAAACGACGCAGAACCCATAAATCTCTTCAGAATCTAAAACAGGGTGTAGTGAGGTATGTGCCAACAATCTGTGGAGTTGTGATTAGTTGTGGGCTATTCGTCACAAAAAAACGTTCTGTGCTTGAAAGTGGACAAAACAAGAAGTGTAATAGATTGCAGATAGATAGATAGGTAAAAGATAGAAAGTGGACGACACTAAGTATAACGTTTGAAACAGTTTTTACCCCGTCGTCGTAATGAGAAAGCTCTTGTTCACCAAGCACAGCTTTTTTAGGCTGTTCTGTTGTCTTCTTAACAGTTTTCTTGAGCTGGGGTTTTTCGAATTTACCACCTTTTACTACGATTGGGTCCTAGGGAATTAATCAAGGGTTTTAATGGATATTCTACAACAAAAGCGCAGTTCTGGTGCAGTACTATTGCATTAGTGTGTTCTATGCTTTGTGGAAAACTGTGGAATTACTCGCATGCCACAGTGGACTTCCTCTTAATCTATCTCACTTGAATAAAAATCAAATCTTAATAAAGATGCAGTGTGTATTTCTAAAATAGTTTCATTTTATATGAACGTAATCCTTTTTTTTAGGAGAGACATCAATGTAACACCACTTTCATTGTCATATAGAAGGTGTAGTGTTACGTGGATAGATCAAGAGTGTATCCATTGTATTAGACAAACTACAAAACATTAGTTTTTGTTTTTCTAACTATCTCAGCTTTTGCCTAAAAACTACAAAAGTGACTACAACATCAGTTTCAGTAGTCTAACTACATTGCAGCACGTAAGCATTTTCCTCTCTACCTGATCCTCGTCTTCCTTATCCTTTTTAACGACGGCGGGCTTTTTGACTTTCAACTGTGCTGCCTCTGTACCCTCCTATGGATGTTTATTTATTGCATTTTAAAATATGCTTTTTTCGTTTGCCAATTTTAGGAACTATAAATTTTCAGTCTCAAAATGATTTTAACTTGAAAGTATAATTGACTTACATTAAATTCAATTCAATATACAATTTGCTTATAATTTATTATGATTGGAACAAAAATAGTATTTCGTAAAATTAAAATACTTGGAATAACTGAGATGATTAAAAAATTGTACTATTAATGACTGTACCGTTTGCTTTTTCTTAGCAGGTGTCTTTTGTGTGAGTTGTGCCTCTTCAGGAGCAGTTGTGCTTGTCTTAGTGCGAGGCTTGGTTAGACTGACAGCCTCCTCTGTGTCCTCTCCCTAGCCCCAAACACATATGTATTATACACCACATAGTCAAGTTAGAGAAAAATAGTATCGTGTTTAATAATGCCGATCCTATCACTTCCCAAACTGTGTATGAAACCAATGTGTTTTACGACAGAAAAATCTTTTGTAGTTTGGCAGTGATAAATTCAGCTCATGTGAGATTAACATTTCCAAAATGTATCTCTAAGTATTAATAGAAATTATATAAAAGTGTTCTGTGGATTGTGTGTTGTGTGCATCCTCGCTTATTTACATTAAAAATTCGTGTTTTTAATCAAAATGTGCCATTGTTTTCTACTTCTACGTTGCATTCTACTCAGGTACCTTAAGAATTAAGATTCGTTTTATAACTGTAGGTGCTGATAATGGTGGAATATTAGTGTTGATTGGCCTCAATCCTGTCTGTGAATTATTTGGAATGTATTTTTTTTTACTTTATCAGCACTTTATATTTTTACCTTACACAGAACAGAGATAAACAAAAAAGATATTCTACTTTGCATATAGCAATTGTATAGTTTGAAGGGAATTTCATTGTAATAAATATTACCATCGTGATTATTTTAAAACCCTTTAATACCTTGCTCTTTTCTTGATCTTTAGGAGTAGGTCTCTTAATAGTCTTTTCCTCAACAACTTCTGGTCTCTTAACACTGAGTTTGGCTTCAGCCTCGTCCTCCTAAAGAGTGTTGACAGTAATTAGCATTGGATTGTAACTGGTATATTTTTTATGTAATAAATGCGCTACTATGTATTTAAGTGTACGAACCGTAGGTTTAATATCAGCTGGTGTTTTGTGTGTGAGTGAAACCTCTTCAGGTTCCTTGCCAGGTTTAACCGGTGCTTTCGGTTTGGATACGCTGACGCTTTCGTCAACGTCCATAGGCTAAAGAAATATTTTAATTTTAGTTTTACTTCGCTCAAAATTATTTATACTAGAATTCACTATTTGGAATAATCCTACCTCTGGCTTATCTTTGTCTTTAACAGATCGTCGTCTAGCAGTAGCCGTAGCTGAGGGTACTTCCTCCTCAGGCTTTTTCTCTTCCTAAACATTTTTATTTGATTAGTTAATATACTGTGAATCTAATAGCGAGTGTATACAAGCGGGTCTAGGGCGTAAAAGTGTACCTTTTTCTTTTTCTCAAGTGGTGTAGGCGTGAATTTCTCGTATTTCTCGAGAACGGGCCTCTCGTAATCGTCGACGAACTCTTCTTCAACGACCTTTAAATGGTTGATTATGGATAAGTGTTGTGTACATATAAAATATTAGTCATTAGTTAAATATAGAAGCACAGAATAGAGTAGAAAACGAGATAGAAGATGTCAATTTTGTGTTTAGATGTGTTTGTAATTTTGAGTAAAATTCCCAATTTCCCTAATACATATTCAATAAAAGACAATTATTTACCATTAAATCTTCTTCTCAGGAACGCTGTAAATATCTTCGAATAATAAAAGTACATTTAAAACATAGAGAAGCGAAGCTTTACAGTTTTTGCCATGCATGCTGCCAAAGCTTACTTACTGTTGCTTAATTTTAAGAACTGAAAACTGCTGAAAAAATGTTTGCCGCGATAGAGGATTATAGCGTGATATTTAATAAAAACTTTGCATTTCTTGAAATTTAGTGTGGTGTTATGTAAGAGATTGTTCGCGATTTCAAACTCGTTATCCTGAGCTACCAAACTGTTAAGTGTAAAATGATTGTTTAAGAAAGTGTGTATACCTCTTTCTCTTTAAGAGAAGGACGCTTTTTAGCTTCTGGTTCGTCTTTTTTCTTTGGTTTAGCCTTTGGCTTCTCCTCGGGCTTTTTCTCCTCCTCCTATACAAATTTTCGTTATCATTTTTCTGTCATCGCTAACAGTTTTTAAAGTGAAACAATTTATCTGAATTGAACTTTTACCTTGTCCTTAGGGACAGGCCGTTTGCGGAGTGTAGGCACTTCAGGCTCTGCTTCTTTTTCTTTTGGTTTGATTTTACCCTTCATCATGTCTACATCATCCTATTAAAAATATTTGTATAATTTATATTTGTATTTTATCTATCTCTTGTGCACTTAGAATCAATTAATTCAAAACCAAGTAAACTATATTTTACCTGAGTATCGCTAGGACGACGTTTGTCCTTAGGTGTAGGTGTAATCTTTTCGTATTTTTCAAGCTCTGGCTTTTCATAATCATCGACAAATTCGGGTTCGGCCTATAAGAATTAGCATTTTAAGTTTCCTATACCTTCATTTACTTTTAAGATAGCAAAATGTGATGAATAGGCACAACAAAAAATAATTATATTTAACCAACAAAATAATACATGTATACCTCATCAACCCCGTTTTGCTTTTTGGTCCTATCAGTGGGAGTTGGTGTCATTTTATCGTATTTTTCAAGTTCAGGCCTTTCATAATCATCCACGTATTCGGCTTGTTCACCCGGCTTTAGGAAAATGATATTACGTTAGATTTTTGTTAAAAAAAGTGCACGAGTACTATTATTGTGATTTTATTGTAAATTTACCTTCTTGACCATTTTTTTGGTCTTAGCAACCTGTGCTTCTTCAAGTTTGGTTTCCTCTTGTTTAATTGGAGACTTGCCGAGTTTAACTTTAGATAACTCATCAACAGGCTCCTCTGGTTTAGGTACTCCCTTTTTGATACTAGGCCGTTTTGGTTCAGTCTTTTCTTCTTCAACCTATGTTACAGCCCCCAATAATTTCATTAGTTTCTTTACTTTTATTAATTTCTTATTTTGATGTAAAACTTAACCAACAAACTAATTCGTATTTGCAAGATTTGTTAATTAAAATAAATATAGCATGATATACCTTTTTAGGCTCAACTTTAGACTTTTTCTCCGGCGCTGGCGCTGCCACTGAGGGTTCCTCCTCACTGTCTTGTTCACTTTTAACGCTATCAGCTATTGATGCGCGTTTACCCTAAATATATTAGCTTTTATTATTTTATAATTCATTTGTACGTCCGAAAAAAATAAAAAAAGCTTTGCCTTTTTAAAACGAAATAAGTGCACGTGAGTGTGTAGTGTCATGTGTTTACCTTTGGTGTGTGATCCTCTTTAGGTTTTTTATCGAGCGGCGTCGGTGTAAACTTTTCATATTTCTCCAACACAGGTCTCTCGTAATCATCGACGAACTCGATAACGTCCTATATTCAAATAAAATTTAGCACATCTAGTTATCACAACACACACAACAGAGAAAAATGAGTTATCACAGTCTAAAGTCCTATATTAACACGTTTTTTTTTATTTTTCACATATTTTTATGTTATGACTAGAAATTTTACTAAGTTCAACCAAATTTAAGACCAAATCACCAGCCTAATCGCATAACATTCTCGCAATCGCTTTCATATAGACAGTGTCATAATATTCATTAGGTAAAGTGAACATTATTAACTGTCATGAAAGTTATTGCGAGCGTTAAGCAATTACGGACGTGCTTTATTTATTTCGTAAAGATTTAATAAAAAAATACAACCGAATTGACAACCTCCTCCTTTTTGAACTCGGTTAAAACTTTAAGAATGTTTATAAATGTCATAATTTCCATATGGTTAGTCTACTAAGAAAATTAAAAATGTAAAAGTCATAACATTTAAAACTACGACTTCATTAGCACCTTTGAACAGATTCTTCTTAAAACTTTTGTTCTAGTTTACTTTGAACAAGTAGTATATTTACATTTTTCTAGTCAAATAAGCTTTTTACATTGCTCAATAAAATATAAATCACTCCGCTTACCTCCTCCTTTTTAGCAACGACCTTCTTCTTGACCACCTTTTTCTTTTCTTCTGTTTTCTTTTTAGTGTCTTCTTTCTTTTCCTCAACAGGTTCTTCCTTAGGCTTAACAGACCTAAGTTTTGGAATGCCTTCAATTTTCTTTTCAGGTTCAGGTTCAGGTTTCTTCTTTTCGAGTTTTTCAAGAAGAGCTTTCTTCTCTTCTTCGGATTTAGAAAGTCTCTTCTCGAATATCTTTTTAGTTTCTTCAGCTTCAACTTCAGCTTTTTTAGTTTCCTGTATCTTAGTTTCAACCTTTTTGGCTTCAACCTTAGATTCAGTTTTCTTGGCTTCAATCTGGACATCTTCTTTCTTTTCTTCAATTTTAACTTCTTCTTTCTTTGACATTTTTCTGACTGATTTCTTTTCTTCCTCCTTTTACAAAATAAACGTTTAAAATTTGCTGTTTATTGTTACTATCATACAACTATTCTTTTTTAACAACATCTACACAGGTACGTTTGTCAGAGATAGAGTTGTCCTTACTAATATGTAAAAGACATGCAAACGCTTGTTGTAATATTTTGTCCGACTTGGGAATCCATCCCAGAACGTTCGCGAATATATAAATAATATTTAATCCTACCTTCTTTTTCTCTTCAACGTGGTTTTCTTCGATCACGGACTTCTCCTCCACGATCGACATCTCTTCTTCAGACTCCTCGATGACTGTGGTCTCTTCTTCTTCTTCCTCTTTTTTCTTTTTCTGTAATTTTTGTGTGAGAATATTAATTGTATGATTAGTAAAGCTTTTGTTCATTTTGCAGTATTCTATTCAACAGAACACTTTTATTTTTGTATTATAACTTTCGTGAGACACATTCATATTTATGATTAATTACGGTTAACTCACGTGCATTTTTCGGCAATCCCGAAAAATGCACGTGAGTAAACCGTAATTAATCATAAATACTTCTTTTATTGTTAAATTGTATGATCATTAAAAATAATAGCTCGATATCATATTTATTAATTGTATTGGGCACGGGGGTAAGTAGTTACCGCGCAGATTCAATAACTTACGACCCTGCGCTTGTCATTACGAGTATCAGGCCTGAGATGGGTGATCGTCGTTAGAGAACATTTCTCGTCAGTCTTAGTTGTCATTATCATCATAATTATTATCAGGCCGTGAACGTCCACTGCTGAACATAGGCCTCCAGATGACTGCATTATTGAACATTCATCAACATTCCCTAAATTGTCGTAATCACCATGCTTGGCACATGGATTGGTGATCGTAGTTTGTTGTTATGAACAGATAAGATGCGGATGCTGCTGTCCACCCACTTAACGTAATCTCTTAGGCGCTTTTTACGACTTCCATGGGTAGAGAAGGGGTGATTTGTTCTCTGCCCAAACATCTAGGGTAGTCTTTACGGGTATCAGAAACCCGCAACGTCTGCCAACTAGTCACACCATTGGCTATCAGTATTCCAGTGATTATTTTGTGGAGATCAGATGGACTGCCATCTTCACAAAGAGTTAAAGTTCTTTTTGAAACTCTAATAATAAGGTGCAACTGATTAAGTTTTAGGTTGACCTCATAGTTTGGGCAAGGCTAGACCGATTGTTAGATCATAATATGTTATTTTAAGGACAGGTATCATACCTTTTCCTCGACCAGAGTCAAGTCTGCACTCGACTCGTCTTCACCGAATTCGTTCTTGATCACCACCCTGTAGTTGGCGACGTATTTCGATGACACCTTCCTGATGATGAGTCTGGCATTGGTGCCGTCGAACGTAGTGTTCACTTCTGAGGATTCCCTGATGACTGTTGAGTTCTTGTACCATGTGCATCTGCACGACTGGTCTGAGCTCTTAAGGACAGCTACAAATTCGGCTTCCTCGTTTTCTTTTCGCGCCTGCAAAACAATAAGAAATGTTTAAATATGAGGAAATATTAATGCTCTTAGAAGAATTTTAAAATTACTTGTTAAGTTATTTCCTATTTCTTTCTCAATTTAATTGTTACTTACCAAGCTTCTAAGATGCTTGATGATTTGGGGTTTGTCACCCTTCTCCTCGGGTATATCTGTGATCTCGACCAGCTGTGACGTCGCCTCTCCCTTCTCGTTTTTGGCGACCAGCTTGTATGATCCTTTGTCTATTTGTGAAACGTTTGAGATTTCCAATTTGACTGTGAATTCGCCCTGGAATTAGAGAAATACTCAAGTTAATAATGGTTATAAGTAACGCAAACAAAAGTGGCAGTAAAACAAACAATCCTAACTTGAACTAAATTCGATTGATCAAACAAATGAATTTCCAATAAAATAAATATTTATCTTAATTTAAAAATATATCATTTAAGTCGTAAAGCATAAATTAATATAAGTCATACTTACTTCTCTACTAGGCTCAATAAGCACAGTATGCCTAGAGTCTTCTTTGACGGCGCTAGACTCCTTGAACCATGTGCATGCAGGTGCAAATTTACTTAATACTTTACATTCAACAATAACAGTCTTCTTCTTAATTATCTTAATGATCTTTGGTTTCTCTTTGATAACTGGAATGACTGTGGAAACAAGATAGTTGTTAATATTGAACATATTTATATTTAAATTAAGGAGTACTACTTCATTTATTATAACATTAGACAAATGGGGCTAATAAAGGCACGAATATCTTTTGATCTGATCCAGTTCTCTAAGCAGAGTTTCAGCTTATGTAGATTGGCCTACCAAATTAATAGATACATTAAACTGTCCCAAACCCAGATAGAAGCGGTAATGTAGTTAATATTTACACTTTTCCATGCCTTTTAAATTATGTTTTGTCTAATGCAAATAAATGAAGTGTAGGTAATAGTGAACGTGTAATAAATAATGGTCAACTAAAACTTACTTTCAATATTGAGCGTAAGATTCGCATTGAGCTCTCCAAGTTCATTTTTAATGTTGCATTTATACAATCCGGAGTCTTCAATACCAGGATCGATAAGTTCCAATATGATTGTGTAGATGTCCTCGTTTACTTCGATCCTGGTCTTAATTTTCGATGAGTCCCTGATTTCTTTACCCTCGTGGTACCACACGATCGTCGGTCTCGGGCTAGCTTTGACCTTGCATCCCATTAAAACTAATTTGCCATTGTCCTTGGACGTAATTGTTGGCTTTTCAACAAATGTTGGGCCTTCACCTTCTGGTTCTGGTTCAGCCTCAATATTCAGGTTGAGATTAGCGTTGCTTTCGCCAAATTCGTTTCTGACGTGACAGCGGTAAGAGCCACCATCCGCTGCCGTCGGGTTTGTCAAAAGCAACAATAACTCATAAACGTCTTCACCCATATCGGATGATCTGATTTCGATTTTGCTACTAGCCTTGATGACGGTCGTGCCTCTGTACCACGTGACTTCGGCCGCCGGCTTTGCTTTGCAGACACAACGCATTGTAATGAGTGTGCCATCCTCGTTGGGAATGATTCGGGGTTTCTCCACGAATGATGGTGCGAAACCATTTTCGTCATCCCCACCTGAGAAATGTGAATAGTTTATTATAACACAGAGCACCGATCACAATTTCATGCTGCCCGAAAGCTTAAAGCTTTACATGCTATTGCTACTGTATGCGTACATTATAAAATAAAAGAATTGAAGATTTATATCCTGTTTTACCTTGGAAATTGAGAGCAATATTGGCATTGCTCTCGCCAAACAAGTTGAAGGCGTTACACCTATAATTGCCCCCATCTTCCCGCGTGGGGCCTACAATTTCTAACGTCAAATTAAATGTATCTTTTCCGGTGGCTTTTCTGGACATCTTCATTTTTTCACCATCCCTAATTTCTTTATCTCCGTGGAACCACGTGATGTCTGGAACTGGGTATGCTTCTAATATACATTCCATTATAAGTACATCGCCTTCCTGTCTAATGGTTGGCTTTTTAGGGAATCTCGGTGCTTTACCATCGGGTATTCTGTTTAAAAGATAAAATGTTTAAATAGCAGCCCTAACTTTTACGCATAACAAATATGTATTAATTTTGTGTGTATCTCCTTACTTCGGTTTGTCTCCACCTTCGAAGTTTAGATTAATTTTTGCTACGCCTTCACCATGTTTGTTTTTCGCTACAGCCCTGTATTCTCCTTTGTCCGAATTCTCAACGCCTAAGATTTCGAGTCGCGCCATATGATACAATGTTTGGTCCTCTTCTAACGTTATTTTATATCTACTACTTTCTTTTACCATCTTTTTTCCATGGTACCTGTATTATTGAGTGCTAGTGTTAAAACCGTTTTTATACTTTAAATCACATGAAATTTGTGTTGTAGTGTAGCGTCTTACCATGTGATGGTTGGTTTCGGTTTGCCAACACATCGACATTCGAATGAGATTTTGGTACCATCATCCGATTGCCTGATGACCGGTCTCTCCGTAAATGTCGGTTTGATATAGTCCTCAGGTACGGGCGCTTCGTCGCCTATTTTATCAATGCACAGATTATTAGAATTTTCACCAATTTTTGTTTGACGAAGATTTGCAGCTGCCGTTACACGTTTGTTATCAGATTTAAGATGTTTTCTTTTCTAGTGTATTAAGATACGCATCGCAGGCTCATTCAGAGTTAATCGAGGATGTATAAGAAAATAGATAAATGATATAATCGAATAGAATACATAAATATTTTTTTGGATTATACGTGTATAATATTTTCCATTCTACTCTCATTCTGACAAACAGTACGCATGACAGTTGCTTGAGTTATTGTGTTAATTGTGCATTTGCTAAAGCGAAGAGTTTGCACCATTATTACTAACTACAAAATATTGCGAGGGTGTATTAGGGTTAATTAAAGCAAAGTTGCAAAAGTTATAATAATATGACTATGATAAAGAAGAAGAAATGAATAATAAAGTAATCATGAATAATATAAATTTTATTGTCAGTGCAATAGTGTATGGTGTAGAGTGTGTTATATCAATAAGTATATTGGTTGTTAATGAGTGTATAGTGTGTTTCATGAAGTCTGTGTGAAATAAGAAAATTTAGAGATTCAATTAGATAATTAAGAAAACATCTTAATCTGTAATACATAATAAACCAATTAATACGATATTTTCTAGTGTATTATGTAGAGTAACTGGAATTCTGAAGGAATTAGTTGATGATTATACAAGCATTGCTGCAATATCTACGTTTATAATCAGACAAATTACAAAACTAATACATATAAAGGATTAGGTACACACAATAAAATAGCTTTGGTTAAACAATATTAAGCGTAATTTTAAGTATACATCGCTGCAAATTTTATTTTATTTTCGTTGTTTCCGCAAAAGTAATTTTTGTTTTTTTTTGCATCCCAAATTGTTGTGACCAATTATTTTGCGACGAAATTGTTTCGACTTATTAACCGACTTCTTCCGAACTCTTAGGAACTTTTACTTACTATCGAAGTTCAAGCTGATTGTGGCATTGCTCTCGCCTAGTTCGTTCTTGGCCGTAACCCTGTACTTGCCAGCATCTTCCACAGTTACGTTGTTGATCTCCAGTGATGCATAATAGGATTTTGCCTCCTTGCTTACTGTAAGCTGTTAAGTGAAAACGACAAAAACATGAATAAAAAAAAACAATTGCTCATTACCTCAATCAAGGACAAAAACGATTTAATCGAAATTAAAAACTTCTGTTGTGGTAATTCAATTAAGATCCAAAAATTTTTTTGACTTATTTAAAAAAGTTTTAATATAAAGTAGTCGAACTCCATCTATGTCTAACTTCATTGCATGAATGTGTGTCTATATTTTCTTTTCAATATATAGATATTTTTCTGATGTTTTAATTCATTTACATTAAAAATCTCAAATAGATGTTATTAATATAAACGTTTAGGATGAAAGGTCATCGTGCGAGACAGTCGACACCTGGTATCGTCACCAGCCAACTAGAACGGGGTCAAGGCCATTTCTGAGTACTATTAAAACTAGAACATCTTTAATAGCCACTTTTATTTTTACTTTCTTTACAATGCCATCTGTGGTAAATTTTTTCCTCTCTACAGCTTTATCTGTGATATTCTGACTGCTATAGTAACTTTTCTTTAAACGGCATTTTCAAATACCATAAGTTCATTAAAAATTCTTTCATGTTTGCTTTTAGATCTTCTTTTTATGTAGGATTGTTTTGCCTTTAAATAATTGGCTAAACAGTTGTTTTTAGAGGTTTCGTAATGTATTTTGAAAATGATTAATCATTTCCAAAATATACTTCACTCAAATACAAATATTGAGATCTATTAAGAGTTATGGTGAACAAGTAAAGGTGATGGATAGTCCAATTTGTTTTTGCCTAATGTCAATATGTTGTTTCTATGTTTACATGTCTTCCTTCACAGAAAACTGACGTCAGTCTGTCAGACTGTTGATCTAACTTTTCACTGGAATATTAGAAGGTAACGAAACTACTAGTGAAACTAACCTTATGCCTGGATCCTGGTTTAACTTCCACACCACTGTGGAACCAGGAGACCTGGGGCAGGGGTTCGGCCTCAATGCGGCACTCGAATATTAACCGCTTGCCATCGTCTTCTTGCCGGATGGCTGGTTTGCGCGCGAATGTGGGCGCTTTACCGTCCACTTGTCTGAAGAAACGATAAAATTTGGTCAATTTGATAAAAAATGGTTGAATAAGATAGGATAATGCTGCCAACTATAATAATTACAAAACCTTAGAATGGATAGAATGGAATTTACGAGAAACGGTAATAATAACTAAACAGGTTTTTCTTACATGGGAAATAGTAAAGATGAAGGTTATTAATTAAAAAATATTGATAAGGAACATAGAAAAGTAGATCATGGCGAAGTAGTACCTACGAATAATATTATAAATACTTACTTCTGTTTTTCTTCGTCAGCGGCTGAAAAATGAAACATAAATGATTATTTATTTGCAACGTTGTTTTATCATTTTAGAGTTTCTGGGAAAGATATTTTTATCTAAACATTTTGGTTGCATTCGATAATTTATACGAATCGTAAATTAAAGTGCAATATCGTTTATTGGTGGAAAATTTGGGTTTCAACAGATATTTGTGTAAATGTTTACAAATCGCGAAACATCAACTAGACTAACATAGAAATAATTTCTTGGCGATCATTCTTAAAATACATCAAGTCTGGCGTGAATACTATTTGGTCCTAGTTCAAAATTTATAGATTCATTTATATTTATTTGTCCATGAAAAACACTCGATTTCAAATTCTTGGAGATCGTATATTCAATTTCATTGCATCAACATTGTTGCTGCCGTTTTGTGCATTCTTATAGCGATGATCTTTTGTTTATTTTTGATTGGAATGTTTTAAAGAATCGTGTATAAAAACCGCATGCTGATTATTATTTCCTTCAATAAATCATTTAATGTCTGCCAAAACCATGTCTGTTGAATTTATCGTTTTTGCATAACATTGTTATGGTTACATGTACTCCGTGCGTATTATTATTTTGACATATTTATGACTTTATTTTTGAGAAGCACGAAGTCTTTTGAATGCATTTGTTTATGAATTATACTATATTTTTTGAGTATTTACTTTCGGATAGGAACTTATCCTTGAAGTGAGAAATGTAAGGGGTCGCGATTTAATCAAATCTGGTTATAGGCTCTACTATCACCCCGTATCATCTCTTAAGGCCTTTCGCGACATCACTATGGCAAGTGATCGGTTGGTCCGTTTTCAGTGGATGCTCTTTAGATGAACAACCAGACCAACCAGAAAACGTGAAAACGTGCTTTCATCAATATCATTCTGTAATGCAAATTACGAGGTGCGTTAACTCTTTCCAGACGCTTACATGTTTACAATATCCAAACTTTCGTCAGTCGATTGTCGTCAGCACAGTTTCATCGCTTTCTGACATTCGAGTTGCCAACGTGTATGCGCAAGCGCACGTTTGGCTCAACACCCGGGAGCGTGGGTTAGCGTTCAACAGTAAATTTTTCTCGTAGACATTTATTTCTGACCATGACTAATACTGTTATTTGCGAAGGTATTTTTATTGGCCCAGTATTGAGTTACGGACCTATATTGTGACAAATGTTTGTGTCATATTTGACACAATGTTTGTTTCGCCAACCAAACATGTTTGCTTCCAATATTTCGTCATGTTTGAAGTAGACTGAAATGCCGTGGCCCACGGGTGTTGGAATCATAAACCAAATATATTTTTTTCATTCATACGTTTCTCTGAATAGTTGTGACCGATGTGTCATTATTATTAAACATAATTTTATTTTTAATACCTACATCCCAATTGAGAATAAACAGTGAATAGGTGTTGACCTAATCAAGATCGGAAGTACTTGAAAACTTGTATTTGTTACACGTGAAAATATGAATGAATGAATATTCCCCATTCTGCTCAACCATTTGGAGCAGTAAATCACGTGGAATTGAATTGGATGATCAAAAAGAGTTGTAAAGTGGTACCTACGTCCCACTAATATTTACTGAAACACATTACAATAATGTACTAGTATTCGTATTATCTCCTAGAAGGATGCCGCTAAACATAGTAAAAACATAATCAATAAACTCACGGCTGAAGTTAAGGTTGATGGAAGCGGCCACCTCGCCCATCTTATTTTTAGCCTTAACTTTGTACAGCCCCGCATCGGTCTCGATCACGTCATCTAATTCAAGCACCACCAGGAACTTGTTGTTGGCGATGCTTTGGATCCTGAAACAAACAGAGATAAAATTTTGAAAATGATTTTCTTTAATTTCAATATAAATTTTACAATCATAGCACAGTATGGTGCAAGGAGTAATACCTCCTATCCCTCTTTCCAAAAAGGAAATAAGTATACCCTTTTTGTCCCACTGTAGGTTATGTATTATACCTAATGATAAATACAAATATTCACAATTAAAGATAATATTATGTCAGTAAATCTACTTGATTTCTCATACAGTACACTTGAGAATTAGAGGTGCTGGATAAGTGACTCGAAATTGTAATAGGGTTACTAAAATTAAGAACATTATATTAAGGACTAAGAAATCATCAATCAACAATAAGCAGTTTATTATCATTCCGAAAATAATGCGTAGGATAATTTCACTTTTTTTTTATTAATAACACAATATTTAAGGAAATTCACCTTTCTTTTCTGCAGGGCCTATCTATGACTAGCAGTGAACTGTGCTAAGTAGATACATAGTACAGTATACTTACAGTGTGTCTGGCTATGGACTAGCGATATTCTAGGTACTTATGTAGCAACTATTCTAGTACACAAATACATTACACACTAGCGTCCAATCCACTTCGCCGCTATTTGATAGCCATTTTTCTTTTTTGTTGAGATATTGTCTACAACTTTATGTCTTTATGTGAACCCATTGTATTGTAATGTAAACGATAGACAATAAATATTCTTGCCCTCCAAATAAGCCTACTTTTATCTCAGTAGAACCAACACTTTGAAAGAAATGACTTTTTTTGTACACACGTACAGAATATCTCAACAAAAAAATGGAAGTGGATTGGACCCTAGTGTATTATAGTGTATTTGTGTACTAGAATAGTTAGTATATAAGAACCTAAAATATCGCTAGTCCATGACCGGACACATTGTATAACAATTAATTTATTGTACGTTTCTTTAACGATTAGTGATGATCAAGAATTAATTTATACAGTAGGTATACTGTATATTTATAAATAAATACTATGTTAAAGTTTGTGCATATAACTGAACATCATTTACAAAATGTCTGTGTATTTGCATTGAGGTATAAACATCTGCAATGTAACTTCGTAAATATTGTAAACTGTAAAATTTGTCATTGGAGATGCAACTAATGCCATCGACTTAAGTATTGCAACAATAATAATGGAGAGTTAAGAGCAAGTCTTCTGCCAAACTGCTGTAGGAAAATGACGCGTTTCCTTTAGTTAATATTTATAAATTTTGTAAATACTCAAATGATTTCTTCTACTATCATTTCGACACTGGCTTTATTATTTAAAACATAGCAGAAAATATCCATTGTGGCCAATTTCTGGTATACTTCTAATTTTACAATTTGCTGAAAGACTTCTGCTCCAAATTCCTTTTCTGCTCGTTAGATTAAGGCTTTGTTTTTGAACGAGGAAGCGTAAATATACTTTATTGTTACACGAATGTATTCTATGGAGACCAGGAAATTATGTTTTCCAAAAAAATTGTAACTTACTTCCATTAGTAACTTTTTTACATTAGGCCTGATTTACACAGGGTAAGTAACTGACTCCAAACTCGAGACAAGTCAGTGCTGACCCGATATTTACCTAGTGTAAATTGATTTGGAATCAGTACAGCGCTGTCGCCATCAATTTACACTATAAAAATATCGGATCAGCAGTGACTTGTCTCGAGTTTGGAGTCAGTTACTTACCCTGTGTAAATCAGACTTTAGTCATTGTATTCAAAGTGAATTAAAAATCCTTAGCAATTATTTTCACGTTTTTGGTTTTTGTGGAACTATCTGACAATAGTACTCCATAGGGGATGGATGGATGGATAGTCGTTCATGGGTATAATACTACCTCAAATCTCTTCTGATTTAGAAATGAAATAATTTATGAGGGCATGATCAATGAAGATTTACATAAATATTATTCATGATGTTTTAACAGTCCCTCTTCAGCAGGTTACGGACTTTTCCTTAACGTTACATTTTTGAAATCACCTGAGAAAATGAAACAAAGGAGTTTGCATTAACAATAATGTAGCCAGAAGCTTTGGACTGGATTAAAATAGCTCATGATGTATGGCTTTCAGATTGGACTGGATTACACAAGTGGGTCGCCAGTGGTATTTGTAAACTGGCCTGACTTATTGCGATGTTTCCTTTGCCTACTACGGACACAGATTTATGACTGCAGTGCAGGGAATATTTACTGTTTCAACAATTTTATTGTAATTTTAACGTTTAAGTAGTTGTTGCATTTACATAAAATCTTAATGGTCCTCAGAATATTGCGAAAATGAGTTATTTAACTATATGTTTAAATAACGTAAAATATTTTTAACACATTTTAATAAGAAAAATTACATAAGTATACTAAAAAGTAAAATAATTTGGCAAATCTGGAAATCAAAAGCTAAGCTAAAAGCAATAGTAAAATATTAAGATATTATTGTATTGTCATCAAAACTACATGTACCTATTGTGCAACAGAAACAGGCTCAAAATTTACTTGCTAGATTTGTAGCAGACAGACGGACAATAAAGAAAGCCAAATAAATTATTTTAAAATAAAATCAACAAGCGACAAGGTCAAAATTATCTCAGCCCTTTTTTAATTACAAAGATTTAAAAAAATACAAGAAAAAATAAAACTTTGGGAAATAATTTTTAACTAAACATGCACTTTTTAAAAGCAGAATGTTTACAATGATAGATTGATGCTAACTTTTAATATTCTTTAGCTTAGAAATCTTCAGGTTGATCTTGTTGTTCTATAATATTTATGTTAATAGTGCCTTCTTTAATTTTATTACTCTATTCTAATATTAAATTCTGTTACGATTAAAAGGAATGTGTTTATCGTGGAATATTTACTCAAGAATGTGTTTATTATGTCTTACGGAATTCATGTAATAGCAAGGTAACGCTTCATTTCCTTCTAATTTCAAGCCATCTGTTTTTAACAAACTACTATTTAGTTAGTTCTTTAGAGGCAATTTCGGTTGTCGGTTAGGTTTGTGTTTTTGGTTGTCATTAGTTGAAATCAGACTATTTGTCTTCACCGTTCTTGTAATTTTATTTACATTTCTGAATTTGGTTTGCCTAAACGTTTTATCAGTGTTATGAGAACTTACATCCTATGTATGTATATTTGATTAATAATTGCATTCACTTTAAAAGTCACCACTTTATAATTAAAATTGATGTTTATACAGAGGTAAGTTCTTCGGATTTATAAATATGACAGACCCACTTTGAATGATTAAGAAACATAATTTTCAAATGTGCAGTGGCTAGTTTATAAGTGAATGCAATAGTAGTTTCCAATAGACTTCCAGTTATTATCTAACATGCCAGGAAAATAGAGATGAGTGATGATTACAATTTTAGAATGACAACGTGTAGGTATTCTCGTTTATGGTCTATCATTTCAGGGTTTGAAGCAAGCAATAACTATAAATTGCTTGCACATGTGACAATGCCAACATGTAAAACAAAGATATCATACGACACTGTTGCTATCATCGCTTCCTAAATGATTTAGAAATTATATTCATACACTTGGAAAGTGCTCAAAACTCATACCATTAAACAATTAAGAGGAAAGATAATATTTTCAAAGCAATAAAGAATTGAAAATATAATGCCCGTTTTATGTGGTGCTTTGAAGTGCAGAGTTGTCTTAAAATTTGACGTTGTTTCATTTAAAAGTTAATGTTTGTGTAACAGATTCAGAAATAGTGTCTCCTCGCAGATTTAGATCTTCTAGATGCAACGGTAACAAAATATGTTATGTTGTATGTTTATGAAACTAAATTACTATGCTGTTCAGATAAATCTAGAAAGTGCTCATGTTATTTTGTTTATTGTTTTGTAATGTGTACCTGCTAGGATTATTTATTTTTTAATTTGTTACTTCTCTACTGGATAATAGTCAGTAATGATTGTTATACCACTTTTTGTATTGTCTTTTGCTAATATTTAAGAAACATCTGATTAAAATCAGTCTAGCAGTTCTATGACATTTTTGTTCAAACAAATCTTGGCTTAGTAACTGAATATCCTAATAATTTTTGCTAAGATTTTTCTTCGGAGTAAGAACTTATCAATGTCGAAGCGTTGTCAGTGTTTCGTGTTTAACAGTGCTGACATCATTTCAAACAAAACTTCAGATAGCTTTTATTTCTATACTATTTCTCAGATTAAATAGAGTTCTTTATCTCAAATGGTTCCAGGAAAATTCCAATTAACTGGAATTAAACGTTACGCAAGTTTCCTCTGGTAAAATTTTATCTTCATCCGTTGATCCGTTGAAACGATCTATAAACTCTTACACATTTGTATTTATAACATAGTTAGGATTAAACGATCGTTGGCTCTCGACAGAAATACTTTCAGGATTGAAATCTAGATTAATGATCCTGTATTGTGCAAATATCGAGGAAGATCCAGCTTGACTAGATGTAAGAGCCGACCGTCTGCTTAGGAATCAATTAGTTTTAACAATGAGCTTGACAGTCGGAAAAGCATTATAGAGATAAAACTGGTCTGAAACGAATGCAACAACGTTTTAACAAAGCCAAGTCATAAAGTATATGGTATGACCTTATCAACAATTCATGGAAAATTAGTTGACCTTATTTTTTAATAGATATAAATGTTAAACATGGCATCAACAGGCTTCAAAGGCGCAGATTAAGCAATTTTAATATCATTGTTTGTTTAAATTTTATCAATCAAATCAAAAACAACTCGCTTAGTACCTACATTCAACATAGAGAATTAAGGCTTTAATAAAAGTCTTATGCCAGTAATGAGGATGATTTTGAAATATTCTTATAACATAAGATTATCCACCATGAGCGGTGTTATCGCATTTGGCTATCTATTTCTTCAGACAATATTTTGATGGGGGAGAAGATTGGAGAGAAATGAGAACTGTACATAATCAAAGTAAAGAAAAAAAAACATGAAAATGATATACTACGAATAATAGCGGAACAATATCTAGGTTTCAATCAAAACAAAATATGTTCTGAATATGTTGTTTGAGTGGTTGACGGAAACTCAGGAAGTCATCACTGTTGTCATATCTAACAAAGCCAGTTCCAGTCGGCTAAGCCTAGGTTACACTCTAAATGAAACAGGCTACCCTCTAGATATACTCTACGTCTGTTTCCATTACTAGACCCACTAAATTCTAATACAATGATTTACCAAATCGAATAATTTTCAAGAAATCTCTATTCCTCATCAAAATATTAATAGACCGCATGCCCGGCGTGTGCCAAGTGTGTCGACTTTCGATCGTCTCTATCACATCAAAGGGATGCTTCGGACAAACAAATCGTAAAGCTAACGACACCGAACGTTGACCTGATAGATTTTGGACATGTTGCACCTTGTATATGGAGATGTGGCCGTTTACAATGGTTTTTTGATGAAGTTAATAATTATAATACACTAAGCGAACTTTAGGTAAAAGAATGATACAGACACGAAGGAAGCAAATTCTGTTAACATGTGTAGTAGATGTCAGTCAAATTAAGTATTTTAGCTTTAAGTGAATGTGTCATTGCACATCAATATAGTGATTTATAATGATTAAACACTGTACTGATACTTTCTCAATTTAACTCCTAAAACTTAGAGTAGGTTTCTTTCAAATAAATTTCTCTCTCATGAACTATGGAGTCTATAAGTTCAGGATTTAATTCAAACCCATTTGATGGCCAGTTCAAATTTCACCCGTTGAACATGTTTCGTTACCAATCTAAATCATCTAGATCTATACGATAAATGATTCGTGTGTTAATTTTTAACATATTAATAAACAAAACATCACTTTCAATAAAAATAGAATGAGATATTAAATACAAGCTTTTTGCAGACAAATGATTCAACGTACAGATGACGAAGATTAGAAATAATTCGAATGACTAAGAACAACTACTTCGAACTGGGGAGTACCTGAGACATGGCACGTATTAGAATTATATCTTAAAATAGTAGTGTATTTTTGAATCAATTTTAAATAACAATTTAAAAATAAGTACTTAATCTTCTAGACTGGTTAACTAGCGTGGTTAACGTAGTATTACATAAACCCTCTAATTACAATAAATAGTGGAAGCAGAACCCAGATTTAAAATAGCCCCGTCTCTTTCAGTTATATGACGTTAGAAAGTGATGGGTATATTTAAATCTGGGTTAACCTTAGCCTTGATTTAAGCCATCTCTCGGATTAAGGGTGATTTAGCTTCGTTGTCAGGGTTACAAATAATATTAGGCAATGTCTTCTCAGTGCACTACACACTGCAAGTAGCTTATAAACATTTGCATCATCTATCTATTTAGTTCATTACTTCATAATCTTTGTTCGTATTCTTTGCATTTGTTATTATGTATGTTTTTGTGTACATATTCAGTCACATCACTGACTCAGTTTTAATACCTATAACCGATTACATTTTTTTATATTTGTGTCAGTGTTTCTGTATTTTTATTTAATTATATTCATTCAAAAAACCACTTTGTCAAAAATGTTCTGTAAAAATCAGGTAGAAAAGATTCTCTAGTCAAGGTTCCATTTCAAAATTGCCTAGTCAAGCATTACTCTGAAGCGCTGAATCCACTAACAAATTGTTAAATTGCGCAAGTCGATTTCTGGTAGTTTTACCGACTCGTCTGACTTGCCGCAAGCTGCCCGTGAAGGATTCAACAAAACTTCGTTTCAGTATCAACAGCACAACAAGAACATGATTCAATAAGTTTCGCAATTTAACTTGCTAGTGGACTCTCCGTTAAATACTAGTAGGTTTTCAAAGTACTCACTTGAACTTGGTCCTAGTATCTTCTTTGAGCAGTTCATCGCTCCTAAACCAGCATATCTCCGGTTTAGGCGATGCAACCAGCTGGCACTCGAAGACGAGTTTGTTGCCATCGTCCTCCTGTCTCAGCTGGGGCTTCTGCGTGAAGCTAGGGGCTAAATCGTCGGTTACCCCCATTGTTAGCTTGGGGACATTACGCTCGCGGCTGGACCAACACTGCCGCTCTGATAATAGGCTTCAACCTGGAAGAAAAGAAACAGAGGTAAGTATCGATGATAGCATCGAAGATATAGGTGATTCTGAATGTCCGTTTTATGGTATTTATAGAGGGATGAAACCATTAAGAGCAAGAGCAGACAGAACATTTATTGAAACTAAAAGAAGATTTACTGGTCAGACTAAAATGTAGCCTGCAAACTGTTATTTTGGCTGGGCAGAAATAATAAATCAACACTTGCTGGGATCGCAGAATTTTTGGTCAAAGTCAATAAGTTCAGATTATAATTTGTTTAATTTTCTCTTAGATTTAAAATAAATTTTTTACAACGATTTGCCAGACCTTGTTCCATAATACGGGTTCAAGTTTAGAAGGCAAGTGGTGTCATAACATTGCAAATGCAACAAACCTTGGCATCCAGAATCTTTTTGAAAGCTCAGCACATGCTTGTATTAGAGCTGAGTGCCATTTCAATTATATGGCCCTTAACTACCGACTTAAAGATGCTGGTAATTGTTTAGGCAGGGTTAGTAAAAAGGTACGTTAGAAAATAGTTTTTAGAATGTAAGCTAAGTTATAGTTCCTATTGGTTCCTATAGTCATTAACACGATTTGTCTAGACGATTCATTTATTTTTCTTATCCTAAATGAAATTACAGAAAGTCCGGACTACAACAGATTTTAATAAGGCACAAACGTTTATGTGAAAGTTATTTACTAGATCTAGACCTGTACACATTACAGATCTATGACTATCTTACGACGAAATGAAAATTGGCAAAATTACAAGCACGAAACTGTTTTGTGCTTGTACTTACGTTCCATAGCTTTTCACTGTCGTTGGCTAGTATGATTATACCGTTGATAACAATTTCAATTCCGAATTGAAATGATTTCTTGTAAATGGAATTTTCATCATTAGCTGTAGATTTTGTGTACTCATCTATCCATTGTTATAAGAAAGAAATAGAGAAAACTAGCAATAGATACGCTTTTAACATATTTTCTTCTGTCGTAATTGCATTACATACAAAATACAAATCTCTATGAATTTAAAACAACAAGTAAATCATCTAACAAACAAGAAAAAATAATATGTAGAATTTTAAAAATCTTCACAAATAGCTAATGTTTGTTTTTCAGCAGTGTGAATGTCAATCAATGACTGGCGATAATTAGTGAGCTTTTCTCTATATCACATTCTAGCGCAATCAATATTTCTCAGTAAAAAAAACAATGCAGTAAACCATTGTTTTAACATTTTTTTTATTCAAATTGAGCAATATGTATTCTTCCTAGTAGTTCATACTCAAAAAATCTCTAGTCTTTGGTTTTTAGATCAATAGTAAAATCATTACTGTTGTATTTAACCAAATCGAAGAGACAGCTGTCGTCGTGAACATTAATATTATCAGGCCTGAAAATCATACATCAAGTATCATCGGTTGTAACTGAAGCAACGTTGGCCACTTCAGAGCAGTCGGATTCACGGAGTGACTCACGCGCAGAGCGGTCAGCGCCATCAACACTGGCAAGGTGAAGTGTAACCGAGTGGGTGTCCAGTGTTCAAATTTTCACGAGTGTGAACGAAACCGAAAGAGTGTCTCGGTCTATTTCTGTAACCGCTGAAGGCCTCTGAAGCTCGACTCGCGGCGAACGCTCCCCGAAGAAATTTTATAACTTGCAACTGTAACTTCCTCTGATTACCTAACACTCGTTCCAATTTAATTTCAAAATTTAATGTTGCATTCCCATATTGAAGTGCCTGGAGTGCTCGAAATACACTTTTGTCGTTAGGAATTTTATTGCTGTATTAAACTCTATAGACATTTTGATAGGTTATGGAGTGCCGCAAGGGCTCATATTGGAACCAGTACAAAACAATTAAGTCCAACATCAAAGCTGAGCTTTGCATTCATAGATTTAATATTGCCTTCTGACAATCTGAAGAAAATTGTAGTAAAAGTTACATACCAGAGTAATAGAAACAGCCAATAATCCAATGTGTCACGAAACACTCAAGTCAAAACACATTCACATAAAAGTACAAAATTCGCTAATCAAGACGTTCGAGAACTTGACGAAGGTTATTAGAAACTGAATTCGTCAGAGAAATCGGGCGGTTTGTCGCCGGCGGCGGGACGCGTCGGGTCGTTTTCGAAATCGTAACTAAACTATGAAAATTTTGGCGGCTGGCCGAGGCGGGCGGACGGAATTCGCGTGGGCGGATGCAGGCACCGCCATGGGTTGGATAACGGACTCGTCATACGTGACGTTGCCGGTGCAGAGGTGTTTTCCGCTGAAGATAGAAGCTGATCTAATGGCAGGGTATTGTTGCAAATATTGGGATAGGGTTTGGGCCAGTGCTAATGTATTTGATGGGCGTGGGCGTTGTAATTCCAAGGAGCATTGGACTAATCTTCGAGTTATTTCTACGGTTTTTCTGAACTGTAGGTATTTTCAATTGAAATCTGTAATATCTTTAGTTTTAGTAGTTTGGGTTCTTTTCATATAGTGTTGCTTGACGATCATTGATGGTATGAGACAAGACAGTACATGTCGGACATTGAATTTTGCCTAGCGTTGTACTTAAGGAAATGCAGTTTGCTCTTTTAGCCATAAAATATTGACCACCTATCGCTTTTAAATAGCATATTCATATTATTGGAAATTCGCAAGAGAATTTTATGAATCTAGCTATTTAAGACTCAAAATTAGGTATACCTAACTCTGTATTTATTCGAAGACGTAAACTTGGACACGTTTTATTAAACATCATATAAAATAATGTAATAATATATGTTTGTTTCGCAGTCGGTGAAACTGACAAACAAGTGGCTCCGATTATATTATCGTTCATAAATCAGTTTGCGTCGTAAATTTTTCTTCAGCGTTCGTGGATGTTCTCCCCTTGGCAACTGGAGAAGTCAGGTGACCTATAAATCAGCAGGTGAATTGTGTCAACATGTAATGCTTTAAGTCTTGTGATTGATGAACTAAATGCGTTTTAAGACAATGATGGAGTGTGATTTTATTACTGTGCTCTCATCGGGTCTATTTTTAATTAAGATTAAGATGTGAATAAGATTTTGAATAATACCAACCTTAAATTCACTAATTAACACGTCTTTAAATCTCATGATTTAATGATCTTAAAAGTACAATGTCTCATTTGTCTAAGCTGACAGTTGCAAATTGTGCAGTAAATAAGAAGCTACCGTAATTGTATTTTTACTTTCAGAATAGCCTTAAAAAAATTACTTAACATTGTATTTTATTATTCCCTCTTTAGATATATTTCTTTAAATAAGTATTTCTGCCAAATTAATTTGTTCGGAAAACACATCTTTAACATTCTTGTGTTGATATTCAACTGCATTGGGCCCTTTATCACAAACCACTTTGTCTTAAGACTACATAGGCATAGCTTCAGTGGATTTTGATGCCAAAATGTTGGGTTCAATGTTCTGTACAAGTTTTGGATTGAAATCAAGGCTACTTAAGCTATACATCCAGATTAATGCTTATTACAAAGCATATTAGCTTCAAGTAGTTTCAGCGATGTATCTACATGTTATCTTTATCTTTTTTTATCTTTATGTAAATTAAATGAATAAGGTAACGTATACTATAAATTTTAGAATGTCATAAGTTGTTAATGTTGATTGTGAGAAAATAACTGCATGTTTGATAGAAACCAATAGAATT
Organism: Amphipyra tragopoginis; assembly: GCA_905220435.1. NCBI lineage: Eukaryota > Metazoa > Arthropoda > Insecta > Lepidoptera > Noctuidae > Amphipyra > Amphipyra tragopoginis. The sequence goes on from HG992017.1 coordinate 7,888,258, forward strand.
TGCACTTTCGATTTATAGAGGTATTATTGAGGACATAATAAAAAACAGACATATATTACGTCTTTAAAAAGTTCAACTTTAGCTTTGGGTCATCATCACTACCGTCTCCCTATCTTTATTCCACTCTAGGTGGTATCGGCATAACACGTATTCCTCTTCCATTCTGCTCTATCAGCCGTCATCTCAGTACTCACTCCTTTCTTACCCATATCATCCTTCACACAATCCGTCCATCTTTTCTCACCTCTACTTGTATATCCACCCACATTCACATTTAACAGTCTTCTGGTAACATGATTTTCTTCCGTCCGCATTATATGTCCCAACTTTTGCTTTGGATAATTATGATTTTAAAATCGAAAAGGGTGCAAGCAATCTGTGTTAGATGAAATGAGAGTATGTTCAGTCCAAAAGCAACGGTTAAGATTCTTTAGAGCCCAATCTACAGCCAAGGACAGTATGAAGAAAATATTATAACCAATACAATATTTTTCAACAGTTGTGAAAACAATGGGATTTTTCAAGATCAAAGTTAAAATTACTAATTATTCTATGATTAATTGCTCTATTATTACCGCTTCAAAGCATGAATGTGTACTTGAGATCACAGGAGATCTATTTCAAACATAGTCGGGGAATGAGCAAACAAATAATTTGTTCTACCCACATATTAGATACTTTGCAAAGCGGGACAAAACATCCTGTTTGAAATTTGGATACTTTTGTATCATGACGGTATCTTTAAGTGGGCGGGCATGCTAAGTTGGTATGCTGAAATGTAGGTAGTGAAGCGCAGCCAAATTATTTTGTTTCAGGAATGAGATTATGAAACAGGATGGGGTTTGCATTCCTTTCCTTTCATGCTATTCATTGCTTTCATACTTCGGTAACTTTCTGAGTGTTTTATATAACGATTTTCTTGAATCCCGTACCATGCTTGAGTACTGAGCTTTGCTGTTTTAGAAATAATAAGTAGAAATTGTTTTAGAAATTTTAGCAGCGAGTGATAGCCTGGCCACGCAGGAGGAGGCCGCCTACCCCTCTGATTTTTTTAAAGCATTTGCGGATCTGAATTTAATATTATTTGCGTTAACGGTGAAGGAAAACTTCGTGAGGAAATCTGCACATCTGAGCTGGCTCCATAAAGATCTCGATGGTGTGTGAAGTCCATCAACTCGCACCAGGCTGGCATGGAGGACTAAGGCCTAAACTCACGGATACGGACCTCTTCTCAGAATGAGAAGAGGCCTGTGTTCAGCAGTGGGACAGTAAAGGACTGATTATGTTTGTATTAAGTTTGGCTTTCGTGTTTTGTGTGTTGTTTTAGTTTCCGATTTAGTAACCCTAAAGTGAGAAGTTTGCTGTTACATGATAAAGGTAAAAGTTTTTAAAACGGCTCTTTAAGCCTGATATTTACTAAGAAAATAACATACAGTATTTTAAGCGGAACATCGTCTTAAAGACAGTTTATTTATCTTCGTGTCTACGTTAGGTAACTAGATATTTTTCTAGACAAGTACCAACATTAGTCCAAGTGTAAAAGTATCTTTAAATGTTTATAGAACACCGATACAGTGTATCTCCAAATGTTTGTACAAATACTGATACATAAACAAATGATCAATTACTCAGTTCGCGTGATTTGGCAAACAAGGTGCGCTCGCGCAGGCTCGCAGCGTGATGCCGGCGTTATTAAGCGGATCGATGAATCATACACTTTAGCTTGAATAAGATGCTGTGAGCGGTTTCGTTGATCGATGTGGTAATGGTGGTAATTTCGTCGGAAATCTTTTATACATTTTCATATTTAAAACTCTTGCTGGGATAACATACGCAACGCGACATAATTTTGTCTTCACATTATCTCGTGCCGAGACAAAATTATATCACTCTGCGCAATTAAGACTTGCTGATGATATTTGAGAATTTTAGGTGTTTGCAAGGTTTCGTCGTTATTTGTTGTATGATCATTTAATTTTGGGAAATAATTCTATAGAAATAGTCAAAAAAAAATTACATAAAATATAGAATAGAAGATAAACGTGTTTTAATTTTGGGACTTGACTAAAGAGTTACATTTTATCATACTAAAACTTGGCTGGCTATTTGAGACGCCCTCAAATTAATACTATGAGTTGATTATAGATTCTAACAGATGTTAAACATAAATACTGACCAACCATTTGTCACGCGTCTTGATTACTCATAATTTAATGAATGGAACATATAAGTATATTTCTATTATACAAACAATCTCTATTAATCTTGACTACCTAAAATATTATCTCAGCTGTGACAAGAGCATTAATAAATACTATTGTTTGACCACTTCTGAAGGTTTCAATTCTGATTGAAGACAGGAGATTTGTATTTTTTTTATGTGGTAGGTTGGCACGCCCTTTGACGGTCGACCTAATAGTGTGGTTACCGCCGCCTTTACACCTACAATACCAAGAGAATTGTTGATGCGTTGCCTTAGGGATAAAGTTGAAAAGTCTCATGTGTCTGTAATTTCACTGACACCTTTTAAATCGGAGAAGGAAGGAGCAGTAGAATTCGGTATGCTGGTAGTACGTCATGTTACTTCTCTCGAAGAACTGTTTCACAAGGAGCTCTACTACTACTATTTGTTTGATAGTTTCTCTTATTAGAAGTTAGAGGTGAGGATTAAAAGTTTAAACGTTTAATTTAACACATTATTTTTTTTTAACTTTTAACATCAATAAGTAATTCTGACATAATCGTTAAAAGTTATAACTCAGTTCGTAGGCACAACAAAACGAGTCGAGAGTTTTATTTTATTCGGCGCCACTTGGTAAGAGTTTATGATCAAACAATAGTGATCATTATTACGTTTTGATTGCTCAAATTATAAGACTTAAATTGCTTGGCACAAGAAAAATAACATTTAATACCTTGTTGCGAGCTGAATTCATAGAACTGTGAGTCTTATCTCGCTAAGGATAGGTTTTGTTATTGATGCGAAATAAAACTAACTTTTAATGTTTATACGTTAAATAACTTAAAGGCCATAATGTAAACAAACGGTGAAACTAAACAATTAATTTCATTCAACAGTTGATTTGAGTTGACCCTTTCGGTTACAGTGTTACTTAGGTTTTTTAATTTAATATTTATAGTAATTTAAACTAAAAGTGAATAAGTAACGTTATGGTAACTTCCGTCCCTTGCGAAAGAGCATTTTCAAAAGCTGGGTACATAATGCATAAGCTGATGTTTTTAAACGCCAATAAAATGTAAATAATTAAAAATAATAAAGGTATGTTAGTAGTTTATACAAATAAAAAGTATTTTTGATTAAGGTAAATGCGTACCTTCATACTAAAGGTTAGTTCTCAAAATTATATTAGGCAACATTTAAAAAAACTTAACTTTTAACTAAAAACAGGCTTTCAATATTTACAACCTAAGAATAAAATTAACTTAATGAAAACGTTACCGAAACTGATAACCTTATCCGTTATATTTTTAACTTTTAACTTAACAAGTTAATTTTTATTAACAATAACTTTTTAACAAATAATCTTTTATAACTTTTAATCACATCTCTATTAGAAGTGCTTTATTAATATGTATAGCTATTGTGATTTCACTGACTATTATGACTAAGGATGACAATGGAAAAGTAATAATTCATTGAGACAGCTCTCTTTTGATGATTTTCTCTGCTAAGTATCTAAAGATTTTTTAATCAAATAAATCTAAAGATTTATTTGACTAAAAAATACAATTTTAAGCCTCGGATTTTAAAACTAGATGAATGTGTTGCCAGGGCTAAACGGGATCTCTCCATCTGAAGGCAGAGTCACTTTCTCGTCGATACTGATAAGCAGCGATAACATACATTTTAGATTTTTGTTATTTTTTTCATTATTTAATGCATCAGAATTATTATCTTTTGACGTTGCTTTGTTTGGAGGAGGAGTATGTAAGGATCGTAGCATGTGGCGTTCTACAGTTTCTACCTAGCCCCATGAAAAAAAGGCGTGAATTTATGTTTGTACCTATGTGGCTTTGTTCTAGAGATTCTAGAAACATATAACTCGGATGAAGAAATCTGAGTAACAGGCAGTCAGCAACATACTAAAAGGTAGTCCAAAAATACACACCATTTTTTTCTTAAAGAAAAAAAAACGACTCCCAGAATAATACTGATTGTATAGATATTTTGTGTACTATTACTAATGATACAGCCTGTCATCCAATTAGTTAAATAGTGGGTGACGAGTATAATTAGCGACAAGTACGTACGTAAGTAGGCGGACTGTTGTCCGAATGTTTCGTTAATATTGTCAGCTGTTTGTTAAACAATATGAGGTAAATAGCAGAGGAGCCAACTAGATAAGATGATAAGCCAAGTTTTTTTTGAAATTCTTAAAAAACATTGATAGGTGTGGTTTTTTGACAAAAAAAAAAACAATCTTAATTTTAGAAAAACAAGTTCTTGCATCCCTATCCATCTCTTTCAATATTCTTAACCTGTGTAGTACTGTAATTATAGACACAATAGATAAACAATGGCACTAACGGTTCGGGTCGTCGCGCTGGACGATACCGGTTAACCCTTAACCACTGACGTACGTCTGAGAGACGTATGGACGCACTTTAAACCATTATAACTTTTAGTGTCGTACGCGCACAAACTTGACCTTCCCTGTACCTTTCTAGGATCCTGTGAGGCACGCGAAGCGGTGGCGAAGGCTTGTGTGGTGCGCCTCTATCAGGTCAATATTGACTTCATAACGTCTGTGAGACGTAGCGTCAGTGTTAATGTCAGTTTTTATGTTTTGGGTTAGTTTGTGTTTTAGGGCTTAAAAGGCGTAAAATGGTTTCTAATAAACGCCGTTCAACTGTTGGATGCTCGACATCAAATAAACAGCCTCGAATCAACTTAACCAGTCAAAATTTTGAGAGTTTTGTAATGGAAAACTGTACTTTTTCGGAGTCCAACGATTTATCAGCTGATGAGCATGAGATGCCGGCACCAGAGTCTGCAATTAACTCTGAAGAGTTATTGGAGATTTTGGATTTGTATTTTGGATACTTCATAATACAAATTCATATTCTAGAGATAATTTCATTTTATAATTCTCCGAAAGGCAGCGTTGCTTTCAGTGTTCAAAACCTGCTTGTAACACATGCCGTCAAAAAGGCGTTTATAATATTATAAAGTGCCATTTTCCCATTATAATTTTATGATCATTATATATATTTTAAAGTGTTATCAGTTCTGTATTAAAAATAGACTGATAAGTTTAGTTTATAAGTCGTAGAAAGAGAGGCTATTTTTGTTACAGTTGATTTTTTGAAGTTTTTGATTTTGATATAAAAGTAAATACTTAAAGTGCTAATACGGTATTGCTTTCGCTATATTTATTGGATACCCAAGATATTAAACTAACAATATATAAACAAAAAAAAAACATATCATAATCCAATAACTGATTAAGGGCATTTAATTAAAGCATACGTCTCATAGACGTATGTCAGTGTTAATGTAAGTAAATACACGTCAGTGGTTAAGGGTTAAACCAAAAACTAAATCAATTTTAAAATAAACTTTTCTTGAAAAACAAAATAGTCCACCAAAAGTTGAATCTATCCAAATAGAACTCATATAAAATTTGAAGAATCTCTTCTAAGCTTTCCTAGGACGACTGAAATTAAGGCATCCGCTGATGCCAACGAATCCGCTACTAAGTTGTAAAACAAAGTAGAACTTTCAAAAGGCCGAGAAAACGCTAGAAAATAGCGTACAATAGCACAAAGTCATAAATCTTCATACATCTTCACCATTTTTCTTGACCAAAACATTTCAACACGAATACCTGCCATCAAATCTAAAAGAGTACCATAGCAGACACTTCAATAGGATATTAATAGAACAGCAACAGTGGGTGTCAGAAATAGACAATAATGTATGTACAATGCGTTACACCCACGTGATGCAGACGATTCCGAAGGGCAACAATTTTCACACATCCCACGACCTGAATGAAATTGCTTGATCAGATTTTTTTTACTGAAAAATTTTGCCTCACACAGTACGATTAATCGTAATGCTTTTATTGTACCATTCGTATTTTGCAGTTGATAATTTGACTTGGTATCTTTAAAAACTGTAGACTGTTTATTTATTTTCGCTTTTGGAGTTTAAATTACAAATAACACAAGTCGTAATAAGGGTAGTTCTTAATTATGTAGTGTTATAATTTATTGCCCCAAGTAAACAACAATCAGATATTATGACAATAATAACAAAACAATACTTGATATTGTGGAAATTGAAACGCTAAATATTTCGCGCATTAACAAAGCTAATTAAAGTGCTAATTATAAAAACAAACAAATAGCTCTCGTACCTTGACTGAATGAGATTCAAGCAGACACCGTTCAATTAATTAACCTACAAAATATTTTGAATGCTGTCTCAAATTAAACCATCACCTATGCGTCGAGGTTGACGCTAATTTCTCCAACGGCTTATCCGTTGCACTTGTGCCAAAATGTTTAGAATTTTAAAATAAACTGTGACATTGTGAGTAATTTAGCAATGCCACGGCACGACACGACTGATGTTGATCGTTTTACAACTGACAGAAGTCTTTGTTTTGCAACGTAAGCTTTTGTATATGTTTTTGTGGCAATTAGAGACATAGGTGATGAAGAAAGATAGCTATAGTTGTAACGATATATTGAAACGTACGATAAATCGAACGGTGTAAAGTGATATAGAGTTTCATTGAAAGAGTGTTTCATTAAGAGAGTTAGTAGATACTAATGTAGATAGATTTGCAGTAATGTTTGCTGCTGCGTTCCTGCATGCACAGGTCTTTGAATATTGATCCTAGTGTAATTGTTAATGCTAATAAAAGATATTGAGTGACATGGATTCCTGGCGAATGCCTTTAAGCATGAACTGTTTTACATTTATTCCATGTGTATTTGTGTAGGGTTTTCCTTTTCAAACATTGATGAACATAATAACATCCCATTGGAGTAAACTTGTGTGGTAAAACATTACGACTAACATCTGCTATTGATAAATTTGGAAATTTCACCGAATTCACGTAATCGCGAATTACGCAACGTCGAAAATAAGCTTTGACGGAATACGGATATTTGCATTCGATACATCATGATACGATGTTGATACACTACAACTTTTCGATTCTGAAGCTTTGCACATACTGCGAGCGTTGGCGTCTAATGTAACAATCGGATTTCATCTTTTGTACTGCTTATTGTTTGTTCGATCGAAATCGAAAATATTACATCACAAACCAATGCTTGCAGTCAGTATTAATGCTTCTTTACGTGATATAGTAGGTGCTTTGATTTTAGATTCTCACCGAATAAAATTAAAGCAGCAGGTGCAGATGTTTAAGATGTGAGTAACGTAGAAAGGGAGGAAGGGAAATAGGTAGTCGAAAGTAGCCATTGACGTTAAGTATGCTGATGAAGGTGTTAACAATGATTCAACAAGGCGGTAGTCTTACACATGGAACGCATCTTGAAGAGGTTTTCACTCTGGAGCCCCAACCATCGGTATCATGGGTCTTACTTACTCGCTGCAGGCAGAACACTATTTTTATACATATATTTCTAAGTAATATTTTGATTTTGTTATTTATTAATGTGTTTATAATTATGGCAAGAATAAAGAATGTAGATGGTAAATCAACATAAAATAATTATGAAAACTAACAAAAACCTTGATTAAACCTGTAGAATTTCTAACGATCTTTTCTTTTAGTATGCGTCTAGGACTTGGAAAGACAAAAAGCTAATACTAATGATACGTATGTCATTGCCAACTCAGCACTTTAAAACTACAATGTGACTGAGGTCACTTTTAAATGACTTAAGAGCTATCTTAAAGTCTGTTGAAGACGTAGACTCATCTGTCAATGCTAAAGAGAAAATAGAAAAAAAAAATGGGTGTGTGAAAATAAAATTGCAATGTTTTGATTTCTGAAATGGTTGATAGTGCAATGTAATTTATTGCTTGAACAAATGGCCAATTGATTTACTAACATACGAACAATGAGTGCACTTTAAATTACTATTTGGATAGTAGTAACAACTTGGTATAATGGTTCTGTTGGAATTTTCTATCACGGCCTTATGATTTTTCCTTTTACAAGTCTTTTAAACGATAAAAGGAAGAAGAATAACCATGGGACTTATTCATGAGGTCTAATTGCCAGTTACCAGTCAGAACTGTCATTTTGCATAAAAAACCATCTTAACAACAACTGGAAGAATTGCAAAACAGATTGTCGATCAAGTCATCATTAGATACAGATTGTTATCTAGTATTTAAACTATTCTTTGCACTAATCCATTCAAAGCTTATTTTATTAAAAAGGTTCATAGAAAAGTTCATAACAGCATGCTTTAATTGCAGATTAAGAGAGACGATGGAAGGAATTGCAAAGCAGAGTAATTCCGAGAAGGATAAATTCTGGAAAAGCCTGAGATCCAATGATCAGTTTTTTTTTTTTTTTTCCTTTCTTAGTGCGCTTCATGACGATGCGCCCTAATCTTATTACAATCTAGCCTTATAATTAGGCTAATGAGTAATTTATTTATAACTTAAACTGTTAAATTGTATTTTACTAAGAATGTGTCCAATAGCACTTTTCTTATTGTCTATATTAAGGCGAAGACACTTTGTTCATGTGTTCTTTATGTGTAGCAATTGTACTACATTATACTTATTCACTATCACTAAACACTAGCTCGAACGGTTTTGTTCTTTTGAGTGTGTGTGGTCGAGAATCTGGATTGCCTCGACGTTCACATGACGATGAAGTCTACGTTCGTGAGCTTCTGCATACTTTCTAATTACTTTATCGACGAACTCTACTTTAAGGTCCCGATGAAGATCGTCATTCCTTACGTACCAAGGTGCATTTACCATTTCCCTCAGTACCTTGTTCTGAAACCGTTGTATACTTAATATATTAGTCTGTTTGGTGCAGCCCCACAGCTGTATACCATAAGTCCACACTGGCATAAGGACTTGTTTATATAATAAAAGTTTGTTCTGGATGGACAGCGTTGAGTGTCTTCCAATCAGCCAATACATTCTTTTGTACCGTATTTCTAGTTCGTGTTTTTTCTTTTTGACGTGTGCTTTCCAGCGTAGCTTTGCGTCAAGCGTGATCAGATAATCAGATGATTTCCGAAATCATTCATGCAGAAGCCTATGCAGAAGCTGTTCAGCAGTGAAAACAAGATATGAATAAAAAGAAAACTGTTGTCAACTCATCCACATTATAAAGTTTCATTCCATTAGCCATTTCAGCTGGCGCGAGACAACAAGCAACTAATACCGCTATATTCCCTATTCATTCACCGATCTGGGAATAGACACTATAATATTATGTGCATCTACATGCGTTTAGAATTCTGCAATTGAAATTGCCTTTTCATTTCATCTAACAATGACCCCAAGCAAACAGTCATTTTGGCGACTGCAACATATATTTATAACATTTTTCATAATTAGATTTCATATTTCGTAACTACTTTGACGGGGTGTTGGCTTCTGGCCATCGCGAGGGAGACAGTAGATATATTTCCGCTTGAGTGCGAAAAGGACCGGTGATAATCTTGTGTGAAAAATATTTATGCTAAGGCCTTCTGTTGCTATGAATTCGTCTATGAATAGTTCGGTCGGTTCACACGCGCGATATTTTTGTCTCACTCGTCGAAGGTTAAGACTGCTTTTACAAGTAATAGTTTTGCAGAGAATTTTCTGGTTATACTAACGTTCGCGTAGGATTGGTTCGGTTACACTTCTTCCCGTTCACTCTTTCTGAGAAGTGGTAGAATTATACAAGTGGATAATATTTTTTTCACATCACCTGCTCGATAATGTCCTTTATGTCATGCAAAACTATCCTAAAGTAAGTCATTACAGCTCCAAGATCTAGTCGGGCACTAATATTGTACAGAATTTAATTATAACTCGCTGGTCCATGATATGAATTGAATATGGAACGTCAACAAAAAATTTGTATGAAAACTTTTACCCACGTAGTACTTATTACTTCTATGCTTTTACCATAGATACTAGCACCAAAAAGAACTTGTTCGAAAATCGAACTGGGTATATCGAGTGGAACACAAAAAAAGGCGCAAATACTGCAACCTGCTTTATTATACGTTCCATTGTATTTATAACTTTAATAAAATACTTTAATTCTAGTACTATTGCTTTTCATTGTCTCGCAGAAGGTGTGAAAACTAAAGTATCCTGCTCTTTAAAGGTCTTTGTCTTGGGCGAGCTTGAATCCCTCGCTGCACTCAGGATGGCTACTCTGAACTCGTCGGAGTTAACCCTAGCATCCTTCATTACGCTCGAAATTCAATACTGCGCTGCAAGACACTGTTTCATCCCTTCGGTGAATAATCTACTATTATTGTCTCAACAAGTAACAGACGTGACGTGAAGCCCTAGATTTCCTGTATCTCTGTCCACACTAGGATTCCCTGTTTGTTTTTAGTCTCTTTCATTCCGTTTACATTTATACAGATATATATATACTTTGTATTGTCTTTTTTAACTTAAAGTAATGAATTTTATAAGTAAAAAGTAGATAAGTAATTAGAGTTAATGTAGAACTAATCGCCTATCTAGATTTTGTTTTTTTAAAGTGCGTAATTTAAAAGTACATCGCTGGCTAACTGTTATAGAAGAAGTCATTTTTTATAAAAACTAAAACGGAACAAATAATTGCGTATTATGCATATTTCGATAGAACAAAATATAGATCTAATTATTTAATGTATTCGTTAAAACGCAGGGCATAGTCAATGGCGGCGGCGACCTCTCGCGTCCGGCCCTGGTTCAATCCATGGTCCGGTGCGAAGGGGCATGGGAAGCAGTCACCTCCTTCTGCGAAGGAGGAGGCGGAACGCGTGAGGGAGAGGCAAACCTCACGCCCCAGCCGCCGCAACAGAAGGAGACGCCCTGGGCGTCGGGAGTCGCAGGGCGATTCCCGGCCACCGTAGGCCCGTGCCTGCGGACGGCGAGCGTTGGGTGGTTCGCCGTCCGATCAGAACCAGGCCCGGGTCGACGGCGCGTTGTGTTTCACGCGCGCTTCAAAGAGATGTCAGCATTGTAGACGGGGCCCGCTAGGGCCAGTGCCTGTCAGGATTGCGGAATTTATTCGAAAGAGTTACCGTGGTCCTGGAACGCAAAGGGCATTAGAAGGAACACGGATGGATTTTAGTCAGTAAGAGTCTGACACTCCCTTCCGCTCCGCCTAGAGCGGAAGGAGTCATGATGATTTTATATCATCAAATTTTATTTAAATTCAGATTTCAAAGATTTTATGATAAGAACTCTAAATTACGAAGTGTCTTGACTCGCGAGATTTCGAGGTAACGCTAAACACTATCAGAAAAAAAGATAGTGCCCGAATAGTTGATTAACTAACTAGTGTTCAAGGATAGGTAAAATTAATCTTCAAGATTATAGTATAAAACAAAGTCGCTTCCCGCTGTCTGTCTGTCCCTATGTATGCTTAGATCTTTAAAACAACGCAACGGATTTTGATGCGCTTTTTTTTAATAGATAGAGGGATTCAAGAGGAAGGTTTATATGTATAATACATTGCACCCGTGCGAAGCCGGGACGGGTCGCTAGTTACAGATAATCTGCACATTTAGCTGTTCGTATACATTTTCTATTATCTATGTTACCTACACTACCAGTAAAAAATCTTAAATCAACCATAAACATGTAAATAAAAGCATTTCCACGGATAATTTCACATGCGTTGTGTAACATTTTATGTTTCCGACGTGTTCTCTAATGGACTGTAAACTTTGTTTTATTTCGGTGAATAGTTTCCGTACAAAAAATTAATTGCCGTTCAATTAAATCAAAATAGTCTTGTTTGAAGCTGACCCTGGTTGGCTGGGATAACACTGAGAAAAGAACCATTAGATAGAACATAACATCATGACTGTAATCCCTGAAGGTTTGGGCAGAAGTGTATACCCTCATTTTACACCATGTTTAACACGTTCAGTGCCGGGTGCCTTCCAGGAGGGCACGTTGTGGTCGCATTCGCCATGCCGGGTGCCTTCGTGGAGGGCTCATTTCAATGTAGGTTTTTCTTGGAAAATGCACCGTCATGAAAGAAGCGAACACCTATTTTACGACGTAGTAGCATATTTTTACGGTTTTTAACCTAATGCCAGGAACCCTCCTCGAGGGTTCACTCTTAGCGCAAACGTAATGCCGTGGACCCTCCTGGAAGGTCCACTAGCAATATGTGGGATGGCATACGAGCTCTATGAAAAGTGTGGTGGACTCGAATGTGTTAAGTTCCATGTAAGAGGGGACAACCCTATTGCCATCAACCGGGCACAAATCCAGACACCAGGCTGCTATTGAGAAATTCCACTCGGAAGAACCCAATAACATTTTGCCCGACCTGGGGATTAAATTTAGGGCCCCAAGCTCAGCAGTCGCACTAACGAACACTAGACCAACAAACAAGGTAGTCTTCCATACTTTCTTTACTTAAGAGTTTTTTTTTGTATCAAAACATTTAGACCGTCTAACTTTTTTGACTATAAGTCATTCGTAGTTGGATTACGGGTGAATGAGCTCTTTCAGCTATAAAGCTACACTAAGCCCGACATCTTCCGATCTATTGCCAGCTAAACCATGTTCTAGATCAAAACTATTAATGGTCTAAAATATAATGATCGATGGGGACGTGCAGTAACGTATGTGATATTAATATGTGCTCTCTAGCAAAAAATTAGGTGTTTTGGAATTAACAACTCTGAAGGGAACGAATTTACTAGAAATTCCTAGTATTTTACCCGTACGGGTACGCTGCACGCACATTCAGTCGGAAGTTTTCACGCAGTTGCACTGAATACATTCTAATTTCCTTCAAGCTGCATTTGACAGGTGCATACTTATGGCCCGGTTACACGCTCCGTCTTGCCTGACAGCATGCCTGCACAAACAGTTTGCGCAGGTAAGATCGCATGTATTGTGTGGACGGCAAGACTCGTGCAGGCTCGAAAGCGCGGCTTGCGCAATCTTTGACATGCTGAAGATTGGACTGCGCAGTTTTGGCTTGCAGCGTGCGGCAAGTCATTCAAGCCGCACTTCAGTCCGGCAAAATTATTTTCGATGACACAATGAGAGATGATGATAATTCATAGAATTATACAAATCGTTGCCGGCATTATGGAGAATTAAGAGCAAGGAATATTCCGAAAGTAACAAAGAAAAATGAAGCGGGGTCGCTTGTTTGTTGCTTTTTTATCAGCAAACAATAAAATAATGCTCCTAATAAAAAAACCTCTTCTGTTGCCCACATCACGATATGACGAGCTCTCAAAACCCTATGAGGTTTGCACCTGTACGTGTGACCACTGTGCGGTATTCCGTCTTTTTGAACAGTCATAACTGCGCAGTTTTGGACTGCGCGGGCAAGATGGATCGTGTAGCCGGGCCATTACAGTTGTAACTTAATATGCAGTCTACTTGCAATTATTGTTACGAATATGAAACGAAATATGTTTCACCAAACGCGGCATTATTAGCTCCCCAGATGTATTCAGTCATCAGTTTTTCTAATATTCCGCACATGAACTGCTATTTTATTTATTAGATCTTATTTTCCATTACACCTACTTACGTAAATACGTACGCACTTAAAATAATAATAACACGACCTCAACCAATTAGATTTAATACGATAAACACTAAACTATATTAAAATAAAGCTAATGATGATATAAATAAAATCAATGGCGAACTCTAATAAAATCTATTTTGTATTTCATTAGATGACATTTATTCTGCATGTCTATTTAAATGAACGGTTTTACGAGTTGCAGGCTGCCTGGAATTGTGTCAGATTATAACAAGAACGATACTGATGCGTAAACACAAACATTTTCGAAAATTATTACTGAGACTTGTTTTCAAGGATTTGGGTTATGTCATTTGGTGCAAGGTTGTATCCAGGCTCTTGGAATTTACATGCTATTCTTGCACTTTCAAGAATAGCAGAGGAACCAATATTCAACAGATGTGATCGTTTTGCGAGAGTCAAAAGGTGCCTGATCCACTAGCAAATTTTACTGCGCTAGTTTACTTGTGCAACCGACTTTCAAACTGTGGACACACTCGTAGCAAGTCGAATTCTGCAAGTTTTACGAACTAAGTAAGCAATGGCGTGCAATAACTTGCGCAGTATAACTTTCTATTGGATCTGGAGTTTTATAAAAATCAAATTATTGAAAATGTGAAGACAGTTTTGTAACACGCTATGTCATGATATGCGAATGTAGCGTGTTCATTGGCTACATTTCATTCCGTGTTACGTTACGTTTATCAACCAATAAGCACGCGTGGCATGGTGTCACTGAAAAAGTTTTAGTGCTTGGTTATTATAACATGTTAGGCAGAAAGGAGTTTTACTAATTCAAATGGAAAGTACCCGTAATAAAGAATATTTGTTCTAGAATTTTCTCCAAAAATTAATGTTTTCAGAAAAATAACTGTTCAATGATTTTAATGCCTAAACAACTGCCTATCATCACTTGTGTTTAGATTTAAGATCATATTTGGCGTTACAGATTTGAAGTTTCATTTTCTGAAATTCTAATAAATATAAGGACTATCGATTTTTTAAATAAATATCTTTTTCAAAAGTTGAACACTTGCTGTAAACCAGTAATCAGTAAAAGGTTCTTTAAATTGCCCGCGGCTAGGAGCCGCCCTCCCTCTTTTCTGACTAACTCTGTGTAAACAACGAGCTGCTAACTTGCTCGTCTATCATTAGTGCAATAACTTGTCACCACATCATTTCTTACAATAGTTCACCAAAATACCCATCACCAAACGAATACATCATCGATGTTATTATACGTCGACGCTCTCTTCTACGAAACCTTGTTTTGTTGCGAGAACGTTTCGCCGAAAACATTTAGGTTAAGTTAGCTGAAGCAAGAGGGCGTATTTTAAGAATATGCCATCGATCATGCATTTATTTTAATCAACTCAACATATCATAATCCATTGCTGGACATACTCTTCGTGTGCGTCCTGAGTGACGGCGCACGGGCGTATTGCGGATTGCGGAGCGGCTTCACCGTGTCTTTACCGTCGATACCTGTCCTTAGTGCACGCGGGAAAGTTGACGCTTACGCGCATGTTTAGTGTTTCGTTTATTTTACTTTGGTTTTAATAATGTCGATATCAAAATTCAAACGTTTCGAACATTTATTTAATGCGCCGTTCATTCCGCCTGTGCGGTGCGCCGTCACTCAGGACGCACACTTCTGTTGCACTACGACACTGGGAATTACGTTCGATCGCTCGATCTGCAAGGTTAAGCTGCTCCTACCGCGGTATTTCCGTGGATGGGTGACCATTCGTTACACATCATTATCCCTCCGTGACTAGGAGCACACGTTAAACGATCTTTTCCGGATATCATACGAATACCTATGACAGTTTGACTGCCTCTTTGGTCTAGCGGTCGCAAGCGCGACTGCTGACCTTGAGGTCCTGTGTTCGATCCCCAGGTCGGGCAAATTTATTGGGTTTTTCAGTGTGGAATTTCGCAGTAGCAACCCGGAGTCAGGATTTGTGCCCGGTCGATGGCAATAGGCTCGCCCCCCATTACATGGGACGTAAACATAAACGGCGAAATGTGGGTGTAATATACACCTCTGCCAACCCTTCGGGGAATACAGGCGTGAGTTTATGTTACGTATGACAGTCGTTATGGAAAGCTCGAAAGTTTGACAACGGGTCTAACTTTAGGATTATTATTATTTATTGGGAGAAGCCCTAGACTTTCCCAACGACTGCAACTCCTGTCAGACAGGATTTACAATGAACAACTGAGGCTGCCAACAACGCCAAAACAATGAAGCTCTGCGCGTCGTCCCGGGGAAATGATCGAACTGTGTTGGAATCCGCAAAGAAATTAATAAGAAAAGCCAAAAGAAGGAGGAGTAGGAAGAAAATTTGTAGATCTGTGCCTGTAGACAAATGGCAAACGATGATCGCTAGAGAATAGAAACGCCAGTTAAATATGTATAGTATAGTATGGAAATGATATTTACAGATCGCTTGACCGGTCGAAAGCTTATGTCAATCCAGTTCATCTTTCTATTCTCTAGCGATCATCGATTGCCATTTGTCTATAGGCACTGGTCAGGCAGTGTCGAAATCCTAAGGTTATCGGCACTGCCCAGAGATCTGGTGATAGTTACAGTTACATCAAAATATTCAAGATCTAAAATGTCTCTTAATTTTCCCGACTCGGATCAAAATCAGAAAATAAGCCTTTAGGGGAATAGCTCAATCCGTGGGGTAAAGATTAGCCAGTCAGTAAGGTTGGTAGCGGGGCTGACTGCCCAGGGTGCGCCGCACGTACTTAAGTATCGTCACTCGTAGGGGCTTTTTTAAAGAACAAGTGATGCGCCCCACACTGGTGAGTTATCTCATTTGAGTTCCTCAAAATGAAAAATGAGGGAGTTACTCGTATTTCAACTTTGAACCACATCATCTAATTCCTCAATTTATCATTTGCACGTTGTAGCAAACAATTTAAAATAACGCTTTTTAAAACTTATTGCCAAGTATTTTACACGTGCAGCCTGTGGACCAATTATACTCAGCGGACTATCAGCGCCCTGCGGGTCCAATATAATAACGGTTTCAGGATGTTGATGGGGCTGCCCCGTTTCTGTAGTGCATCTGGTATGCTCACGCAGGCACACGTCGATGGCTTTCATGCCATCGTCAGACAGAGATCTGCCTCGTTGCTCTGCAGAGTGCGGGCCAGCTCCAACTCCATCCTGAAGACCATAGCAGGTAGATACGACTCTTCTTTGTTGAATGCCATTGTTCAAAGATGCATGACGAACAATGGACTGGTAAGGAAATATTACGTTTTTCTTTTACTAACGTTTAAGTTACGTTGTCTCTTTTTTAATAACAACTATGGATGTTACTTATCCGAATTAAAGATTATTTTATTTTATTTGTATCAGTGCGAGTGTGTATCTGACCGTTGAGCAAGTGTGTAGGTGATAGGGACCCAAATATTTGATTAAGAGTGTTCGCTCGCGCGCTCGGCGCCCTTTCTCTCTGCTTTCCGTCCACCCACTAATCTCTCTCACATATTATCCTCACCTCGAATGAAGGATACCTCATGAGTACTTCACCCTCGTTTAAAATAGAAGAATTACCCAATACTAAAATGCACCTCAATTTTTTTTTCACCAAAGAATTAATGTAGGTGAATACCAGTCTCACTAAACTTTCGTCAGCTACTTTTATATCACTAATTTCAATTGGCAAACTGCTCCACCAAACTATGCAGGTAGATACGCAGCAGTTAGTCAATCAAAGTGCAATGTGAAGCCAACAATGAGACATTAATTACGTGGTAGTGGTAAACGATTGGGCTGAACAAATTATTATCATTAGGTGTCAACGAAGATAAATGGTCGGTACAATAAACGGGCGACCGCCACGGAGAATGGTCTTGAGAACGTGTTGGCTATCTCTGATTTTCACGCTTTGATAGCAGAGTGGTGGTAGATAGAGATGAGCAAACGGATAAATACTCCAACAGTAAAAATCCTAACTTCCTAACTAAAATTATAAATGCGAAAAGTAAGTTTGTTTGTTTGTTACCTTTTCACGCCTAAACCACTGAACCGATCATCCTGAAATTTTGCATATATGTTGTCAGCTGTACAGAAACGGACGTAGAGTACTTTTCATCCCGAAAAAAGTACTGTTCCCGAGGAAAACAACAATAACGATAAGACGCGCCACGTGTCTTTCGAATCATGATTGAATTATATTATTATAGAAAAGTGTAGTAAAGATTTTTTTTTAAGTTTTAAAGCGAAGCCGCTGGCAAAAGCTAGTACTCAATAAATAATAAAACATAACACAACATCACGCTTGTATTCCATGAAGAATTCGGCAGAGGTATACACCCTCATTTCACCGTTATGTTTAAGTCATTCCTATACCCGAGATGTACACCTAACTACACCTAACCTAACGAGAGTGGACCCCTTCCTGCATCACATATTACCCTTCAATGGAAAAAAACAAAAAAAAACCCGAGATCCCGGGATTTTTTCAAAGTCGTTTTTCTCCTTATGGCCACGGATAAGGGAATCCGTTTTTTTATTGTTATTAGCTCATATAAGTTACTAACTGATTTGTGCTTATTGCGAATACCACCTTCAAAAAACAGAGCCAGAAAAAAATAAAAACATAAATGACTTTATCGCGATTTATTCGTCACTGGTAAGTCGTAGGACATCCAGAAAACGCTTATAATTTAGCATAGCTTTAGGCCTTTCAACATAATGAAGACATTTTTGTTTAATATATAAGTATTCAAAGTAACAATTTTTTTTTGTATTTTTGCGAATTCTGGGATAAAAACTCAAATAGCTTTATATGAAAAACTATAAAAGTTATTCACGCGGGAGTTTTACTCGGGCATTTGTTGTGGAATACGCTACGCCCTGGCTTTAAAAAAAAAAATGTTTGATTTTAAGGCAAAAAACACACTGCTCCGGGCTGCTACTGAGATATTCCCCACGGAAAAACTTAACAACACTTTGCTCGATGGGGGATCGAATCCAGGACCTCAAGCTCAGCAGTTGCGCTTCCGATCACTAGATCAACGAGGCAGTCAATAAATAATAAAACTTAATAAATAGGTACTCTAATATTTGCTGACACGAATCGTATCCATTGATGTAGTAAGCAACTTTATTTTATCGCGTTCCCTTACACAACCTTACGTGCATACGAGTATTATGTGCTCGTGCACGTATGTTTTAGGATGTTGCACGTAGGTAATCTATATAAATAAAAAGAAAAGTCCTGACTGACTGACTCATCAACGCCCAGCCCAAACCCTTGGACCTAGAACGCTGAAATTTTGCACAGAGGTTCCCTTTATAATGCAGACAAGGAATAAGGAAGGATTTTTCGAAATTCAACCCCTAAGGGAGTTAAATAGGGGATGAAAGTTTGTATGGAAAATCGACACTTAACGGGTTCATGACGCAAGCGAAGCTGAGGGCAAAAGCTAGTTTAAAATAATGAAAGCATTACTGCTTGAATTTTTGGTAAATACAGGGTGTATTACATTCGTGTGATTCGTTCAAACCTCGTGATCCAGTGACACAGATTGAGCCAGCATGGGATTAATTTAGATTCAACAAAAAAAAACAAAATGATATCATGGTTTTCTTAACGCGTGTAGTTTTCGCGACTCGTGTTACATGACTACGCGGAACGATATCGCGATAATCTTCCATTCATTTGTTTGGGATCGAAATGTGTTCTATCACATAAAATTAAATATTTTGAAAAATATTTTTTTTTCTATTGGACGGCTGTAGATGGTCCTAGGGGAACCATTTCTACGTAACAGGGCAGTTATTGCGAGACCTAAAGGGTCTCCAGTTAATGGGGGGGGGGGGGGGGGGGGGGAAGTAAAATACTTAACCTAAGCTAACTACTTGTACTACACTAACATCATGACTACCTGCAACGACAGCACTAAGGGCGACCCCTAGTGGGACTCGGACCTAGCTTAGGGCGTTGCTGGCGGGGGCCTAGGGGGGGGAGACAGCTTGATGAGGGCTGAATTATCGGTGTGTTTTTGTTTTTTTTTAAACCCGTCCCTTTTTGTATGCGACCACTTACCATGACAGAAAGACAAAAAATATTTTATTTTTCTTTCCTATAAGCAATTTCCCATGCCTGGCTATGTATACCAGTAATACATCACGTGGTTTTAAGCAATTACACGACTTATTCTTATTCTTTATTGTACACAAGAAAATTACAATAAAAACATTACAATTTAGTGAAGTGATGTACAAAGGCGAGCTTAACTCAAAAATGAGTTTTCTACCAGCAAACCTTTGAGTGATAGAGAGAGATTGATAATATATATGGTTGAGGGCAAACTCCAGTGTACAACTGTCTTATTTATAGTACTTATTTATGCTATAAAATAAAATATACCTAAATAAATATACAACCTGAAAATATATTACATAAATATTATATATATATATATCTATATATATAAAAGAAAGTCGTGTTAGTTACTTCACTTATAACTCAAGAACGGCTGAACCGATTTAGCTGAAAATTGGCAGGGAGGTAGTTTAGAGCCAGGAGAAGGACATAGGATACTTTTTATCCCGTTCGACATCATGTAGGTAGGTAGTAGGTAGGTAGTAGGTAGGTAGTAGGTAGGTAGTAGGTAGGTAGTAGGTAGGTAGTAGGTAGGTAGTAGGTAGGTAGTAGGTAGGTAGTAGGTAGGTAGTAGGTAGGTAGTAGGTAGGTAGTAGGTAGGTAGTAGGTAGGTAGTAGGTAGGTAGTAGGTAGGTAGTAGGTAGGTAGTAGGTAGGTAGTAGGTAGGTAGTAGGTAGGTAGTAGGTAGGTAGTAGGTAGGTAGTAGGTAGGTAGTAGGTAGGTAGTAGGTAGGTAGTAGGTAGGTAGTAGGTAGGTAGTAGGTAGGTAGTAGGTAGGTAGTAGGTAGGTAGTAGGTAGGTAGTAGGTAGGTAGTAGGTAGGTAGTAGGTAGGTAGTAGGTAGGTAGTAGGTAGGTAGTAGGTAGGTAGTAGGTAGGTAGTAGGTAGGTAGTAGGTAGGTAGTAGGTAGGTAGTAGGTAGGTAGTAGGTAGGTAGTAGGTAGGTAGTAGGTAGGTAGTAGGTAGGTAGTAGGTAGGTAGTAGGTAGGTAGTAGGTAGGTAGTAGGTAGGTAGTAGGTAGGTAGTAGGTAGGTAGTAGGTAGGTAGTAGGTAGGTAGTAGGTAGGTAGTAGGTAGGTAGTAGGTAGGTAGTAGGTAGGTAGTAGGTAGGTAGTAGGTAGGTAGTAGGTAGGTAGTAGGTAGGTAGTAGGTAGGTAGTAGGTAGGTAGTAGGTAGGTAGTAGGTAGGTAGTAGGTAGGTAGTAGGTAGGTAGTAGGTAGGTAGTAGGTAGGTAGTAGGTAGGTAGTAGGTAGGTAGTAGGTAGGTAGTAGGTAGGTAGTAGGTAGGTAGTAGGTAGGTAGTAAGTAGGAAAAAGTGCATTGCAACGCATGCGGGTACAGCTAGTATACTATATAATAAACCTACATAAATAATAATAATAATCAATCATTCAGACAGGAAATGCTTCCTAATTCTACTCTTGAAAACGGTAAGAGAAGGGCTATCACGTAGTGAGTGTGGGAGTGAGTTCCAAAGACGCACTGCACGAATGGTGAAGGAACCACCATAACGGCTTCGACTTCGTTGACACTTGAGTCTTAATTTTAACTAAGTAATAACCCCCGGTAAATCATAGAATCAGCCATAATTCGCGTCCTACGTTCTGACAGAAAGTGACTAGGTAATCCCTTCACAGCCGTAACTACGCCACAAAATGGACATTTGCGATCTTTTAAGAGCCCGTTAAGATTATTCCGCTTAGTTATTACCTAGTCCGAAGACATTACGTTCAAAAATATAGCTTCATCGCCGTTCCGCCCAGTATATCGTTCGGTTCCGCTGCTAATATTTTGTTCGTAAATATCTTTAAACATAAACATCCTCATTCTGAATGTATCCTTCGTACAGATTTATTTTTGTTAATACGCTTATTTATATTATGTATTTTTTTGTGGTAAGACACAGTTTTTTCTCAGTCTATGATTTGATCAAACACTTATTTTAAAGAGATTTTAAGTGATGGCTTTCGAGTGTTCCGAATAATGAGTGTTGTATTATAAAATACAGATTCGGATCTAGTCGCGTAGAAAATTTTAAAAGGCACAAAATAGCTTTTTTATCCCTACGTTTCGACCGAATTATCACGGGTAGAAAGTTAAGTTTATAAAATTTAAATTAGGACTCAAAAGAATTTGTCTCCTTCACTTTATTTTTCAACTAGCTTTCGCTCGCAGCTTCGCTTGCGTGAAATTTTGAACCCGTTAAGTGACGATTTTCCATAATACAAACTTTCATCCCCTATTTAACTCCCTTAGGGGTTGAATTTCGAATAATCCCTTCTTAGTGGATGCCTACGTTACAAAAGGAACCTTCTGTCAAAATTTCAACTTTCTAACCCCAGCGGTTTAGGCTGTGCGTTGATAGATCAGTCAGTCAGTCAGTCAGCTTCTCCTTTTATATGTATAGATATCTGAAAATTGTAACCTTATCTTAGGCTAGTTCACCAACACTTAAACAAGTAGCTTTTATTGAGTACTCAGTGAACGCTATTTTGTTTTAAAGCCTTGCCTTGCATATTACCTACTTTCAGCACTGTACTATTGTTAAACTTATCTGTTAATTAGTGGTAAACGATGTGGATGTCACAATTTTTAATATTGTATGCCCTAATACTTAAAAATATAAACTTATTGTGATATTGTTTGTTATCCAAATAAAAGAGAAAAAAAAAAAACATTACATCACTGGCTTTCGAAAAATGTGCTAGAATTTTAGGTTGACAGTTGTTTAACCAGTAAATTAATGTTGGTGAATACCTTGAAGAGCACGTTAAACCATCGGTCTCGGGTGTACGAATACCTATGACAGTCGTTACGGGTAGTCAGAAGCCCAAAAGTTTGACAACTGGTCTAACCTTAGGATACCTGGGTTGCGGAGGTTTGATGGCAATCGCTCCATGTAAAACACTGGTATTCAGCCGTTTCTTACACTGTAAGCTGACTCCATCATAGTTGAGAAAAAGCTAGGTAGAACAGAAATTGGCAAATATAGCTTATTACAAAGTAAAAAGTTCTTTCTATCTCATGGTTGCTATCAGATTGGCACACAACCAGCCTCGCTGCAACGTGGATCAAATGTGAGATTAGTCACCCGATTAATATTAACGTTACGTGACATAATGGTTCAGTTGATGGGATACTAAGAATTGAAGATTATGCTTTGTTTACTCGCTCAAATGAACTGCAATGGGTAGTAACGTTAAATATAGCGCAAGGACTTGAACGAGGTGAAACTTTTTTACTTTGCAACTCAAAAATTCCGACGAACAACGATGTAAGTGGTAGTGAAAACTGCCTCATTGGTCTGGTGCGATGTGAGGCCCCGGGTTTGATACTTAGGTCGGGCAAAGTGTTATTGGGTTATTTCGTGTGGGATTTCTGAGTAGCAGCCCTTAGTCTGAAGTTGTGCTCGCTTGATGGGAATAAGCTCGCCCTATTATATGGGACTTAAACATAACGACGAGATGTGGTTGTACTATAGGTACATGTCTGCCCTACCCTTTGGGAAATACAGGCCTGATGTTACGTTACGGTATTGAAAACCGTATCAAATATAGAATAGAATCTCTGAATTTCTAAACATACAGACAGACGTAACTAGATTTTTAGTTTCATAATTAACTGCTTGGTGGTATGATCTTTACGGTCCGCCTGGCTAGCTACCACCCTCACATTAAAGTTCGGCGCCAAGCAGTTTACTGTGTTCCGTCCAGTGTATGTGAGAGCCAGAGGGGTATAGGGGAATCTGGCTCTCTGTTACTTGGATTTGTGTGCTCCATCTTAGACCCTGTCTGCGCTTCCTAGCAGGTGCGACGAGGGTCAAATGTGACCAAGCCAAGTAATAAAAAAATAAAAATAAAACTAGCGTTGCTAGCGGCTTTGCCCGCGTAAAAAACTCTAAGTTTTCAAAAATGAATCATACCCTAGTATCCTACGTAAGTATTCTTAATGTATTCGTTTGATAAACGTGTCGACGGCCCACCTGATGGTAATTGGTTACCACCACTTGTTCTATTCTGTCTAGCCTTTTTCCAACTATTTTGGGGTCAGCTTCTAGTCTAACCAGATGCGGCTGAATACCAGTATTTTACACAGAGCGACTGCCATCAGACAGGTACTGGGTAATGCCGATATCCTAAGGTTAGACCGGTTGTCAGAATTTCGGGCTTTTGACTACCCGTAACGACTGTCACAGGTATTCGTATGACATTACCGACTATATAGAGTGACTGGTAATTAGTGACCGATACTTTAACACATAATTTTACTCATGATAACAAACAACTTTCCCAAAAAAACATTATTAATAAAAAAAACATTACGAGCCGCGTCCATTCCGTAACGGTTTATTAATCAATTTTAAATGAAAAAAATAAAATAAAAATAAAGTTTCTTTGGTAAAGTTGTTTGTTATCATGAGTACAATTAGGCTAAGTTCATATGATCGCGCGGTACCGCGCGGAACTACTAACCGCGCAGTGCAAGATCTTGCACACGGGACGGAGCGCGCCGCGCTGAGCCGCGCGTTAATGTAGACGATAAACACTAATTAGCTTGATCTTGTACCGCGCGGTTAGTAGTTCCGCGCGGTACCGCGCGGTCATATGAACTTAGCCTTATGTGTTAAAGTATCGGTCACTAATTCAGTCACCCTACATACATCTATAACCCCAAAAGGATTCATGATGCATTGCCAACCCTACAGTTGTAAAGTCTCATGTGCCTGTAATTTCACCGGCACTTATACCCTTCAAACCTTAGAACACAGCAATACAGCTTGGCGGCAGAAACAGAAACAGGTGGCAAGACTTCTCTTCTTCCGAACGAACTCATTCACAAGGTGGTCTATCTCATCTCTAAGTTTCATTTAAATCCGGTCAGCTGTTGCGGCTTCATTGAATACTAAATTATGCGAAATGGATTCAGGCTGGTAGTTTCATTCCTAGAACTACTTTATACTACAGCAAATAGCAAAGTGAACATACTAAAGACAAACGCGATTGTGAAATTCAGAGCATATTGAGTTATTGATTCAGGATAGAAATACAAATTCTAGTCTTACTAAGAACTAGTGTGGCCTAGTTTATTACTAGGGACGCAGAGATTCAAAGAGAACCAGGCGGATACAATTAGAATCTGTGATTGAGAGTATGCACGTTATTGACTTACTATCTTTTTAGCTGAGTAAGTAAAATGCTACATCTTGTAATTACACTTAAAACTTTCTATTTATTTCCACATAACATAACACCAAGCCTGTATCCCCGAAGGGTTTAGCAGAGGTGTATAGTAAACCCTCATTTCGCTGTATGTTTATGATCCATGTAATATGGGGCGAGCCTATTGCCATCAACCGGGCACAACTCTGGACTCCGGGCTGCTACTGAGAAACACACGGAAAAACCAAATGACACGTTGCCCGACCCGATGGGGGACCTCACGCTCAGCAGTCGCGCTTACGACCCTAGACCAGCGAGGCGTTCTATTTGTTTATTTAAGCATTTGTATACTCACAAATGATAAGTTAATTAGGACTATAGCGTACAAAGGCACTACTTATTTCTCCCAAAAATCTCTTAGAACAGACTTGCGAGAGGAGACATCTTTAACACTTTCCCCGCCAGCAATATATTGAATTTCCAGAGTTGAGGAGGCCATGGATGTCGCGGCGGTCTCCAGTATTTCGAACTAAGGCAGATCACGACGTAAATTGAAAAATACGAGAGTGTTAATTGCTAAAATAGCATAGAAGGTCAAAATCTATAATACTTTTATTGCCTTGAAGGATAATTATGTCTATCAGTACTTGATTCAATCACATTCCTATTAATATGTTAGATTGATTGAGTACGAAAGCGGTATTCTAAGAACTAGCATGTCCTACTTTGTACTAGGGAAGTAGTTAGTCAAAGAGTTGGGCGGTCATCGGCATTTAACGTATCTAATTCGCGCCGGAAGTTGTTCCACCAGGTGGCGCCACGTGTTACTAGGGCAGGCCAATGATCCACTAGGTCTAAAGAGTGCACTGCACTTTATACCTGACGTGATCTTAATTGAGATCTAAACTGATACTGCGAATTCTTTACCAATGATATCTTTAAATAAAATGAGATTAACACTTTTTAGCGGACTGTTTGGTTCTCAACTCCACCATCACACCATGCTTTTGTAGTCACATTATAAAAAAAACCGATTCGGGTCTAGTCGCGTAGAAACTTAAAAGCACCAAATACCTTTTTTATCCCGACGTTTGTAGTCAGTTATAATTATTTTGATCTGATCAATTTCTTGCCAATGTTGTCTACATTATTAGGTCTTGACGTCAACTTTGAAGAACAATAGGGCGATTGGAACTTTTAGGACGTTCTTGGTAACATTGAGAAATTCACAGATAAATATAATAATTCGTAAATTACACCGGAGGGACCGATAGCTAAGGACGTAAGAAAAGAGCATTTATCCAAGATCGCTCGGAATCACAGAAATTGAAATAATTATTTAGATAGCACTGACATTTAACTATAAATGCATAATTCTGCTCACTCGACACACTAAAAGAATCATAGATAAAGTTAATTCAAAAGGTAATCACAGGTTATCATCATCGAACTAGTTTTTACCCAACTATGTTCGCTGGAGTCAGCCTACGGAAAAATTAGATGTGGCTGAGTATAGAGTCGGCTAAAAGTGATAAACTGATAACTCCATTTCAATATGATTTCACAGACAATTCATGAAACTGCTTTTTTTTCTATTAATTATATTGAATTAAAACAAAAATCACGTTTATTGATAGTAGTCTAATACCTATTACTCAGAAAGCTCTTCTTTTGCAAAATAAATAATTAACTAACTGCCTAGAAATTATTAAATTTTATTCATTACCTGTAAAATCGTTCAAATGGAGTTATCAGTTTATCACTTTTAGCCGACGATTATTTATTAGATCAAAATTTTACGTCTGAACTCCGCAACCGGAAAAACCGACATCCTAAAGCCGGGTCCGCTGCGCCGTGTTTTCGTGTTTGCAAACAGGATAACATTGTTTGCTAACCGAATAGGGGCGTGGCCTAACAGTTTTGTCAGCAAAATTGGCGCTGCTGGCCCGGTTTAACATTGTTTGCTAATCGAATAGGGTCGTGGCGTAACAGTTTTGTTCGCAAAAACACAATAACATGTTAGAAAATTGGCGCTGCGGACCCGGCTTAAAGTTAGACTGGATTTTATACTTTATGTTCTGCCTAGCAGTTGAAAGCTTGTCTTCCTATATAGGAGAACCCTAGTTTGAACCAGGCCACCATTTACTTCTGATTTTTGGAATTCATGTGCGGATCGAAATTTGGTTATCACTTTCATTAACGGAGAAGTGCGGAATAGGGCTTTTAAAAAGTTCTCGATGGTGTGGTAGTCCGCTAGCGTGAAGGACTAAGGCCCAAACCTTTGTCATTCTAAGAAGAGGCCCATGCCCAGCAGTGGGACAATAATGGGCTCATTATGTTATACTTTTATTGGCCATTTTGGCGCAGCCATGAGGCACATGAAAATGTGTTTTAAAGGTTAGTTTCTTGTATTATGTTTATTCCCCCTCTTTTGGTAGCTAAATGAAGAAATACTTCTTTCTTTATAATATTTACGTTGACATTATGTTTAGTTATACAACAGTGTATTGATATATTTGCTGTCTGTAGTATCGCATTCGATAACGTATTAGTTAAATGATCGCTACAGTGCAAGTATTGACAGCTCGCTGGCCCATCGCCTAGAAGCAGTCCACACTTCTCTGTCGTTGACCATTTGTTTCAGATGATTCATATTAGACTGATCAATTTTAGGGGCTGTTGAAATCGGATATTTCTGTACTGCCTATTAATAAATTAACTGTACAATTTTCTAATTAAGAAGTCTTGACTGCCTTGGTGGTCCACTGATCACAAGCGCGCCTGCTGAGCGTGAGGTCCTGGGTTCGATCCCCAGTTCGGGCAAAGTGAAATTTCTCAGTAGCAGCCCGGAGTCTGGATTTGTGCCCTGTTGATGGCAATAGGATCGGTCCCTATTACATGGTACTTAACACGTTCAGTGCCGGGAGCCCTCTAGGAAGGCACCCTGTAGTCGCATTCGCCATGCCGAGTGCCCTCGTGGAGGGCTCATTTTAATGTAGGTTTTTCTTGGAAAATACACCGTCTTGAAAGAAACGAACACTTATTTTACGATGCAGTAGCATATTTTTACGGTTTTTTACCTATTGCCAGGAACCCTCCTCGAGGGTTCACTCTTAGCGCAAACATAATGCCATGGACCCTCCTAGAAGGTCCACTAGCAATATGTATGGCGAAATGGCATATGAGCTCTATGAAAAGTGTGGTGGACTCGAATGTGTTAAACATAACGGCAAAATGAGGGTACAAAATACACGCAGAGAGATTTTCGATCTTTTGATTCGAGATTCCATAACAAACAGATAGACACAAGTACAGACAGACAAACAGACATCACTGTTTTTTTTATAATCCCTTTACTTTCGTGGTTAAGTTCTGTCACCAATATTTAATAGTAAACATGATCGTACAGGCTTTTGAAGTATTTTTTTATGTATATGTTACGGCTAATAGCCGAAGTGTGGCTACACCTAGTTTTAGCCGGGTACAACTAGGTGCAGCCGGCCACATGCGGTTAAACTTAGATGTATCCTACTTATCCTCGGGTAGAACTAGGTTTACCCTTCATCATAGCGGGTAGAACTAGGTGCAGCCGCACACCGGTGGTTAAGGGGAACCCCGACACGGATAGGTTAGGTTCGAAGGGGATTCGTTCGTGTTAGGTTACTTTAAACCCTGCAGACAGAAATAGGAGCCCCGCTCTGCGGGGCTCCGTCGACTTAAGCTACACCTAGTTCTAACCAACTGCTACTGGTTGCACCTAGTTGTACCCGGCTAAACCTAGGTGTAACCGCCATTCGGCTTTTAGCCGTAACATATACATAATTATTATGAAGCAGTATGTCCTTACTCGTACTTCAGTGCAGCCTTCTGTGTCCAGTGACAACATGGTAATTATGACCGTGGCTCTCATTACCGGTCATTGAAACGCTAAAACCATCCTGTCATAGCAATCTTTAATTTACGAGCTGTGTGACCAGAAACAAACCAAAACTTCTCTGATCTATTCATACAAATGCACGTGTAACCCGTAATAAACTACATAATATGCAGCGTGAGTGTCCATAAAGTACACATATGAAATTGGGTAAAATTAGACACTATTCTATCGGCGGGAAAGACTAAAGAAAAATCTTGGTTTTGTAGACGTTAATTTTTTTATTGTAATTTTTTAACCAAGTAGCCTATCATTTTAAAACAGAAACAGTCATGATTTTAAATAGCAGGCAATGACGATGGAATACAATTTAACCCCAAAAAAATACCGCCTCGTAAAAAAAAGGAACAACTTACAGAAAATCAGTATTTTTTTGTGCTTTCTTCAATTGTTGTAAATCAAAGAAAAAAGTTTTTTTAGTTTTTTTTTATTATTTTTCCTGTCGATAAAATATCTCCTCATTTCATATACAATATGCACTTTTTAGAGACTCATACTGTATATGAATTATACTATAATATAAATTACATCATACGAGGCGACAAGGCGACAATCTGTCGCCCTACATTCGGGCTCAAAGGTTCCGTACGACGCTGTCTGTCCGTCTGTCAATCTGTCACTTCTTCAGCGCAGTGTTTTGTTTGTGCAGCGTCCCAAAAATAAGATATGGGCTTATAATAGCCATAATTTCATAACAGAAATGAGAAAGTTGGGTTTCCATTCGGCTTTCGTTCCGTTTCAGTTGTGATTAGCTTCTGAAGTTTGAAATTTATTTTAAAACATTTTCATTCTGAGTAGACTCTTACGCAGCAATAGGACAGTATCAGTGCTGTCGGATGTTCGGTTTTTTCCCGAACTGTTCGGTATTTTAGCCCTGAATTCGGTGGTCGGTATGGGAAAATTACCGAAGTATGAGTGGTTTTATTAAGTTCACCCTCAGTCATCAGCTCAGCAAATCTCTTCGTCAAGTAACGTTCAGTAATTTTGTTAATTTGATCTGGCAACCTTGGATAGTGTTGGGCTGATTATTATGCTTAAATGTTTTTGTGTTTCCACACATACGTATACTGAGTCCAAGTTTGAAAAGATTTAACAAGTAATAATTGTATTTTTTTTTTAACTTGTGTAAAGTAATTTCGAATGTTTGTGAACAACTCACTAAAATACAAAGAAAAAAAAATAAAAAAATACGCGAGTTTCGAAATGTTTTTCAATTTCCGTTACCAGTTACCGTTTCGTTACCCCACAAAGTTCATAGTTTTTTTTTAACAGCCTGTATAACGGGAACATATTTTAGAGAACGGAGTATTGTGGCGCAAAATGGGAGGGGCCTTGCCCAGGAGTCCGCGTTTGATTGAATGTTGCATATTTTTGAAGCTCAGCGTTGCTATGATTGTGTATTTACAGCAAACCATTACATTTCGCAGCTTTTTAACCTAGTTTGGCAAAATATTGGTAATAAGTTGAGTAATTTATTCATTCGTGTTTCTTTGGCCCCATTTTATCATCAAAATCATTCACAAAATCACAACCAAACCAGGTGATTTGGTTTACGTAAAGGGTAAACGTTCTGACAAAATCTGTCAAAATAACAGACCTCCATTTGCACAAATGTTGAATACGAAACTGTCAAAACGTTTGTTTTGGGTGTGGTTTGGTTATAATTTGTCAACCATTTTGTTAGCAGAACTGGCATCCAGGTAACACTGATGATGCTATTGCTAAATGCATGATGAAGTCAAAATCATTGAGTAATTCCGACAATGGTTAATTGATTGAAAATAACTTAATAAGCTACCTATCTCCTCTATTCAATTGGTAATTTACGTGTTTTTGAAATTTTGCTTTAATTATATTAGTATTTTTTTATTACGTTTTTGTATGAATTACAAATTAATCTACAATTACAAAACTTATTTGTAACAAAAATACGAATTGCCTCTACGAATGTGCTACAACATTTCGTAGCAGCGAGTAGTCGTAGCACGTAGCTCATTTAAAAATTGTATATTCTTGTTTTTTTTTCTTAGATTTTATTTTCAGGGCTTCTACTTTTTTAATTGTAATTAACGGAATAATGTTAAAACTGAAAGTATTTCTGAACTTCTTACATCCATCTCAAATCGAGGTCAGATCTGTCAAAGACTGGAACTAATGTCACAGCATCTGAAAACATGCCATGTGTGACGTTGACAGTACTAAAACGTGACCTTAAAGATGCGCGTGACCTCGGCATTATTATATAGTAGGTATTTTATTTATTTCATAATTGTGGTGCAATACATACTACCTACTTATATTTTTTATGTGCAAATTTTTACGGCCATTTTTTTGCCGTGAATAGAAATACATAGAAATAAAAATTAAATAAATATGATCGCGTTAATTGTTTTATTACCCTACAGAATCAACGTGGGCAGATATCTCGAGTCCATGATTAATCTTTTCGCAAATACGTAACAATTCTGTCACATGCGTATTTATAATTGTTATTTTTAGATTTCTTTTGACATCTATCTAAATATAACTTAGCTTACATTGATTTGTTTAAAGCTACATGCAAAGCCAATTTCTAGTCCTGCAAAGCATACAATCTCACATAATTTGAGAGAAATTCGCGCTCGCGAGGAGGCGGGCGTCGGCGCGCGCGCGCCGCTCGCAGTAGCCGAAATATCTCGCCCGACGCCGGTCAAAAATAGTAGCAAGTCGCGCGCGCGCCTGCCCGCTGCATACAAAAGTGGCGAGCCGCTACACCAACACCTCGCCTTATCAAATTTCCCTGCCCACACCCGCCCACTCGCACCCCTACGAACACCCCAGCATGCGTTAGTGTGTTAGCACAGGCCTGCGTTGTTAGACGAGTTATGAACTTCACTTAATCCTGCTGCTGCGACACAGAAGCACTGAGCGACACCCGAAGCATTAATTAGTTACATCACTCATCACTTACACCGTTGTTGTCACTAAAACACTGCTCACTTGTGTATATGATCGTTCGCGAGCCGAGTGTACGGAGCGCACGCGACCGGCGCCTGCCACTACTGAACTGGTGCGAACGGACCCTCCTCGCGCGCCGACGTTCCAAAAATACCCAGCATTGTGTACACACAACTTATAACACCTAGGCTTTAGTATAAATCTCGGCAAACTTTATAAATAGTGCGTTTCGATACGGCGAAGGTATAAAGATGCGAATGCAATAGATGCTATTAACCTAAATGATTTGGCCTGGATTAACATCAGGTGTGTCGATCGGTTACTGTTTTCTCTTTTCTAAAATATCTAGACAAGATGGTTGCCTGATCCATGTAGCGACTACTCTGCAAACTAAAGAGCCTTCAGCCTTCCACATCATCATCATCAAATCCCAATGATACCACCAATTACTATCATCAATCCTTAATACTAATCCCACTGTTGCTCTAGACTATATTTTCTAATTAAAAGATGACTAATTAACAACAGATGCACCTGCTATGATTACATTTAGCCTAGTTCAAAAATTCAAAGAGATTTAATCTGTTACGCTACAAAGTCAGAATGTGCCAGAATCCTTCAGAATATAGAAAATGATTTACAATAGTTCACCTGTTACTCGTGCACTTTACTGCAAAACCTTGGCAATTTGAATAAGTCATTAGCTGTATTTTTAATATACACATCCCCAATAATCAACTTCTTCTCTCGTGTCAGCACGAGCTTTACGAAAATGGCTCATGCTGTGCTGAAAAGATTAGCCAGTCAGCAAGGTTGGTAGCGGGGCTGACTGCCCAGGGTGCGCCAGACGTACTTAAGTATCGGCACTCGTGGAGGCTCTTTTCATGCACCCAAACAATCAACTAAACATACATAACAACACACCTGTATTTCCCGAGAGTTGGGCAGACGTGTATGGTAACACTCTCATTTCGCCATCATGTTTATGGCGAGCCTATTGCCATCAATTGGGCACAAATCCAGGCTCCGGGCTGCTACTGAGAAATTCCACACAGAAAAACCCAATAACACTTTGACCGACTTGGGATCGAACTTAGGACCGCATGTTCGGCAGTCGCGCTTGCGAACTACGAGGCAGTAATCAGCTTAAATCATTTCTAAATAGACATAAATGTAGCCTTTCAAAATTCAGAGAAAATTGGACTACAAATCACATACAAAACACAGCAAAATATAATCACAATTACATAACTGAACTGAACTATAAACGCCTAACTTTACAAGATAGAGCTAGTCAAAATAATAATTCATCATACAGCCGAAAGATGTCCACTGCTGGACATAGCCCTCCCCCAAGCATTGCCACATCGACCGGTCCTGTGCTTCTCGCATCGACATTCAACAGGGGGCCAATTCTACTAACAGAAACTTTTATCAATGGCAATTGAATCGTTCATTCAGACAGTTTTCGTTTACGAAACTGTCAAAATGTTTGGATTTGTTTTTATTGTCAAACTATTTGATAGTTTATTTAAACGAAAACTGTTTGAATAAACGATTAAGATGCAATTGATAAAAGTTTCTGTTAGTAGAATTGGGCGGCAGATCATCGGTATAAACAATAAATAATTTTATTTCAGGTAGATAATTTTACCCTTTTTTTTACTTTAATTAAAACGGTCTCGGACCAATAACAATAATTAAAGATAAAGACATACAATACAATTGAACGAATAAAATAAAAAATTTAATGATCAATAGGTACTCATTTATTATCCCTCACAATGCTTCTGACATACTAACAGTATATTCTATTCCCATAGGTATCTACACAATAAAATACAATTATTACTGTTGTAGTATATTAATTACAACAGCATGTATAAGTTTACATTATTATTGCATCGATTATTCAGTTCAAAACTCCACAAATAAATTAAAAATAACAAAAAACCCGACCTCTCTCCAAGCGGACTTTTTAGATGGAAACAATATGATGTAAAAAATAAAAAAATAAGAACTGAAAAGATGTAAACAAGACGTACTTACGTCTTAGGTTACGTAGGTTTCAGAAATTCATGCTATCAAATCATAACATGCAGTCGACGGCTACGTATGTTTTTGGTCAGTCAGTTTGCGAATTACATAATTCGTAGGTAACCGCCGATTGCATGTTATGATTTTGATAGCACATCCTAACTAATATTATTTTAAATGCGAAAGTAAGTTTGTTACCTTTTTACGCCTAAACCATTAAACCGATCATCCTGAAATTTTGCATATACGTTGTCAATTGTACAGAAACGGACATAGGGTACCTTTCATCCCGAAAAAAGTACTATTCCCGAGGAAAACAACAATAACGATAATAGATGGTGTCACGTGTCTTTCGAATCATGATTGAATTATATTATTATAGAAACTTTATTAGTGTGTTAAGAGTTGACTGTCAAATTTTAAATTAACGCGAGCGAAGCCGCGAGCAAAAGCTAACACATAACCCTACCTTTGCTGCCACGTAGTCGGGTAAAAAGGTGGATCTTCTAATCGTAGGCTTTTTTGAGCCTTTTTGTCAAAATCGTCTTGTATGGAAGAGCTGTGCTCATTAGGAATTCTAAATATCCTTTAGGTAAATAGACTGCCTCGTAGGTCTAGAGGTTGTAAGCGCGACTGCTGAGCGTGAGGTCCTAGATTTGATTGGCCCTGGATGGACTGGAAATGTTATTGAGTTTTTCCGTGTGGAATTTCTCAGTAGCAGCCCGGAGCCTGGATTTGTGCCCGGTTGATGGCAATAGGCTCGCCCTCTATGACGTGGGATTTAAATCATAGCAGCGAAATGAGGGTGTATGGTCGCGGACTCGAAATGTTTATCAGATTTCAAAGTCGATTCCTTCTCACACTGTGCGTAATAAGGTTTAAGATGTCAACTTGTGTCATATGTCAACTTGTGTCATATCGACCTTACGAACAAGTAATGTGCAAGCAATTATAGACTTTAGGGTGGTAAACATCTTCCTGCGGGCGGCGGGTTGGGGGACCCGCTGCCTGACCAGTAACAGGCCCAAGAAGGCGGCGCGCAGTGTTCCGTGCGCGCCTCTCAGGAGGACGTGGGGCAAGGCCCCACAGAAGCAGAGGTCCGCCAGGGGTTGGCGGACCGAGGCCTGCGGGGATAGCGGTGCATGCAGTTGCGAATCCCGCGACCCCGGCCAAGGGTCAGAAGAAGGAACACCGTGGGTTTTTAGCCGGTAAGAGTCCGGCATACCCCTTCACTTTCCCCGGGCGAAGGGCATCCATGAGGATTTTCCCACGAAAAAAAAAAAATGGGTGGTAAACATCTTCCCCCTTATTACAAAACATGGTCTAAGGAAAACCTAGGTTTTAATATAGCCCCGTCTCTTTTTGTTATATGACATAAGAAAGTGATGGGTATATTTTAAACCTGGGTTTACCTTAGTCTTGGTTTAAACCATCTTTTGTAATAAGGCCCTTCAAGCCCGCGATTGTACAACACACCTCTACCCAACCCGTTGACAAACAGAGGCGTGATGTTATGATGTAAATAGAGTAATAAGTTAAATGATTCATGCTCTTTTCAAACCCGCGAAAAGATAAATCAAAAGTTAAATTTCAAATGCACTAACAATACAATAGTTACTATGATATACGAGTCTGGAGCGCGTAACCTTTGGCTAACTCCCACGGACAAATGATAGTAACCTTCTTAATAATTAGCACAAGAGTACACTGGTCATCAATTGTTCATTTATCATTAATAAGATGACTGTTACATGTGTTCACGCCTTGGGATTCGGTCCAGAAGGATTTTTACATTGTAATTGTAATGAGATCACAATATCATTGTTTCGTGCAACCGTGTTTTGTTTTTTGTGTTAGGTTGCATACGAGTTAGAGCGGTTACGCACTGCATCCGATCCGAATCCGTAAAAATACGTTCCGAAGTAGTCATAGAACTATTTTTATGGTAGTTTACGCACTAGATCCGACTTCCGTCATCCGATTTCTCTCCGTCATCAGTGAGTCTCCAATTCGGAAGAAATATTGACGGACCGAAGTAGCCGTAGTACTGTTTGTATGAATATGAACGCTTTCGCATTACCTCGGATTCAAATCGGACATAATATGCCAAAGATGGCCCCTGAATTGCTTGGATTTGGAGCAGAGATCGGATTAGTGCGTAAGCAATATCCGAATTCGGTCCGAGTTTTTTAGACCCTCGATCCGTATTTTCATGAATTCAGATCGGATGCAGTGCGAAAAGCAATATCCGCGAATTCAGTCCGAGTTTTTCATGTCCGTATTTTCACAGTACGTAACCGTTTTTATGGACCCACCTGATGGTTTACTGCCACTTACCATCAACAGTAAAAAGTTTGCTGATGCATTCACAACCCAGAAACAAAGTTGAAAAGTCTCATGTGCCCGTAAATTCAGCGGAACCCATACCCTTCAAAGAAGAACACAGCAATGCTGCTTGCAGAAATAGATACGGTGGACGGACGTAATCATTCACAAGGAATTCTACTATTACTGAAAAAATGTTTTTCACCTGTGAAAAGACTTCAATTTACGAGATGTTGATACAAGTTAAAGGCAATTTTCGTGCCGTTAAATGACTGTAAGTAATATATTTTTACAAAACAATCTGTCTCGTATAGTGCCAGACTTAAAGAATAGCACTATCCCATCTCTTCCCGTGGGTTTCGTAAAAGGCGACTAAGGGATTCTGTAGAGGATGGGCAGCAGCGTTCTCTGAGTACTTTAACAACCATACTGCGATCGCCAACCCGCCTGCCAAGCGTGGCGATTACGGCAAACCCCCCCTTTTGGGGGAAGCCTATGTCCAGCAGTGGACGTCTTTCGGCTGAATGATGATGATGATGAAAACAATTTGTCAATCAAATAATGTTATGTCCGTTTAAGCATGAACAAGTTATCTGCGAGCTGAAGTGGGAATGGGTTGTCCTCATTTTATCAGGCGATAAATGCCTTGTGCCTACTGCAACTGGACATAAGCCTACTCATCGACGGCTACAATGAATATTCGTGAGGAATAATTCCATAATCACCACGCTTGGTGAACTAATTAGTGATCGTAGTAATTGTGTTATCATTAACGTACAGGAGGTATCGGCTGCGTGCTGCTAATTCTCTTTGCTGTGAAGTTTGTTGCGCCGTTTCTTCTTCACAGCATAAACACTAGGAAGTGGTGAAGGGTGGACGTTTTTGGGAGGTGTTTTTTGTAATGTTGACGTTCAAAAATAACTAAGTAAGTAATTCTAGTCTATTTTGAAGTTTGAAGACTCTTATCACTCTAATCCTTATCTCGACAATCCCTCAGTCGGCTTTGCCTCACTTTCGCGTACAGAGGGCGCAGCCTCTGGAACAAAGTTCAACATGCCCATTTTTGTATGTAAGCGTTCCCAGCGGTGGGATAGTAATGTGCTGTTTATGCCTATGTTGTAGATACAGAATTTATAGATTTTCTTGAAGTATTGTTACTCCAGCAAAATTTGGTTTATCTCAATAAGTATCTTTTGAAAGAAGCATTCCATTAAGCGCACCAACCCGAATCACATCAATAGTAAGTAAGAATAGGAAAACTATTAGGGTGATTCGAATTGGTGTATGAAATGGAATGCCTGTTTTGAAATAGTTGCGCAACAATACAGAATAACACTGTTAATAATCTGTAGTGTTTAGTTTTCAACTTAGTGTATTTAAATTCAGCAAACAAACTTTTATAACACAGCAAAACAACACTTTTTTAATCTTCACAATATCCAACAAACAAGTCGCCTAACTTTATTAATAAAAAAACCATAATATAAAACGAACAAGCAATAACAGCGGAGACTAAAAGATTTTATAAAAGCGACGATTGGCAAGAATTTTCCTACAAAATTTATAACGGCCACAATGAATTTCATCGCTCCGTTAGTTGGCCACGCAGAATTAGACACGGCACGAGATTGCCGAAAGTTGCGCAATACAGGGCAATAAAATCGACAGACGTCGTTGAATTTGTTGGATTTTCAGCCGTTATGTGTGTAAGTAGTCCTCAGTAGGTCCTCAGTTGATTTTGTTAAGGCACAGATTCTGTGTTTGAGAATTGTATGTGGCCGATCGGAGCGGAAATCGAGAGGTACTTTGACGAGCTCTAAAGCGCAGCTCAAACTATGCTAAGCTATTTCGCTATATAGTAAAGCATATTGCGTCGTATGCTATAACTATATAAGCATGACGTTCACACTATGACGTTCGCTATATCACAAGCCGGTTTGCATGTTATTTGATGGCGATCCGTTGGGCGACGGATTGGGTAGAAGTGTGGGGTCTTTAGTCGTTTCGCACCGCGAGTTATTCGAACCGCGGTGCGACTCGCCCAAGTACTATTTCTGAATGGGACCATTCGCACCGCAGTGGTTGGTGCGGTGCGAATGGCCCAAGGTATCTTTGGTATGGGTCTATTCGGAGCACGGAGTGAAACTACCCAATACTCATATTGTACATCCGATTTGAAATCATATCAAAAATTTTAAGATTCCTATTATTTATTCGTACAAACAATAAGAAAAGGGGTTGGTGAAAAAAGAAACGATAAATGCGATGTAATAATCATGTTTAAAATTATACACAATGTACTTGTACACAGGACAGATACAGGACCCGGGTATGTCCTTAAACTACGTCCAGTATCACCCAGAACGAGCAGCAGCGTCCTCTCATTTGTCGAGTAAAAATGATACCAATAATAATAAACACTTGTTAAGACAAGTGACCCAGTCGCCAGGTCGCAAAAAAGGGGTTTCACTTGCAAAAGGTCCGTCAGTCCTGAATTTTGGGTATGTGTTATGTTTAGGTGTTCTTATGAAAATATCAAGTTTTCGACCTTGAGTAACCTCAGCGCGCTCCGCCATCTTGGATTAAAGACCCCAAAAATGAGTTTTTATTAAATAAGTCCTTATCTATGGGTTACACGCCAAAAAAAATCCAACCAATTTTGTAGAAATTACCTACAATTCTTACCGCAAGTATTATTTTTCTACAGTTAATGGGTCAAAATCAAAATAATTGCTCATTTCAGAAAATTTACTTGTCCATCATCTTTCCTTAATTTCTACTAAAAAACTGTCAGGGAAATATTAATAAAAAACTGAATATTACAAAGAAGCCCTTCTTTATATTGTATTATAAATGTTATTGTTGGTAGTTGATACCTCGTTTTTTAAATATTGCGACATTTTTAAAGGCGTGTCTTCTGGTCTTCCTACAAAAAACGTCTGTCCAACTTCCAGCACTGATATTTTAAACTTGAAAAAACATTAAAAGTATTATATTTATTATTAAACAAAATTGGCTATCCTCTCAAATAACACTGTAAAATGTGCGTAGAATCCTTGAAAATTCATTTGAAATATATATTATAGTTTTAAATAAAAAATAAAACTGGTCTCAAAATTACTTCATCGATGTTATTTCATTTATGTAACGCATTATTTAGTCGCGAAAAATGTATTTTTTAAAACTTTAATACTGGAAACATTAGCTGTCACTGTCTGAACCTCAGGCGACCAATCATAGGGCAGCAGCCATTTTGTTCTCTGCAAAAAGTTGATTGGTTGATGTGCGTCGAAAAAAAAACAAAACACTGGTTTATCTTTGGTAAATTGAAAAAATACGTCAGGTAAGTAACTTTAAGCTATTTCGTATTGTCAGGAAACTATTATGTTAGTGCTATTCTGTCGCTAATTAGCTGCAACGATCGAGTTAATTATGTTCTGTGATTTGAGGGTAGTCTGTAGAAAAACATGCTTATTTCTTCCTATATGTCACACTTATGTAACTTTTTTTTATGTTACGTTACATACAATTGGGTTAAGGCGTGTCCACAGCATGCTTTTAAAATATTAAACAGTGTACCTAATAAAAAATAAACATGTTTTTTTGGTCGTAGTCAGTGTTTTGAGTGATACAAACTTAAAATCATCAATAATTGCCGTGTCGTTGGCAAAGACAATATTTCAGTTTTATATCAATATGAGATTAATATCAGTTTGGGATCAATATAAAACGTCTTTGTATGTCTGAATGTGGCGTATGATATTGGGATTCCAGTCTCCTTTGCAAATATTGGCCGAAAATATCGTATAATTGCATTTTAATGTTGTGTTGCCTTTACTTTTGATTTCTTTCTTGCGGCTCGTACACATAAACGTGCGGAAGTGATGCCCGGGTGTCGCCACTGTGCGGAACGCCCGGAGGGCACGGTGGAGCACACAGTCGAGGTGTGCCCTGCTTGGGCGGAGCATCGCCGTGCCCTCGTGGGGGCGATCGGCGGCGGAGACCTCTCGCGCCGGGCCTTGGTTCAGGCCATGGTCCGCTCTGTTAGCTGTAGCTCGATGTCCAACCGTCCGGTAATTGTTGGGACCGAGCACAAGTCGTCGACGGCCCGCACTGTTGTCAGTGTTGAGTTGTCAGCAACAGCAGGGGCCCAGCTGGATCGAAACCTACTGGGGCCAGGGATAGTTTCGAAAGAAGCTCGAGCCCCAGTATGAAGGCTGGTGAGTTTTTAGTCAGTAAGAGTCTGATACTACCTCCCACTCCGTCCAAGAGCGGGGGTTGTCATTAGATGATTTTCCCACCATACAAAAAAGGCCACGATGCACGGTACGATGCATGGTCGGTTGAGGTAAATCTCGAAAATAGACCGCATTAGACGTGTTCTACTCTTACTGATATTAAAAAGATGAAAAGAAGAAATAGTGTGAAAAAGTGTGATTAGATTAACCATCTTCAAATTAAACATAACCCTGACTGTTAAGGAGTTATAGTCATTATTTTGCATGTATCATGTTTATGTTCTCTATGTCCAGTACAGCTCGCGAGGCCTAAACTGAGCTTAGCATTCGTGTGAATAAAGAAATAAAGGTGCGCGGCGGAGTTAGTAAACGGTGTCTATGTGCACACTCACACAAATGCAATATAAAAGACTAAAAAACTGATTTTATTT
The DNA here is from genome assembly GCA_905220435.1 of Amphipyra tragopoginis. NCBI lineage: Eukaryota > Metazoa > Arthropoda > Insecta > Lepidoptera > Noctuidae > Amphipyra > Amphipyra tragopoginis. Next base: position 7,929,154 of record HG992017.1, read on the forward strand.
ATAACTGTGAATGCAGCCCTTGTTTTCCTTTATGTTATTTTTATGTTATTGTGACATAAAAGTAACATTTATGAAATGAGCAATTATTTTGATTTTGACCCTAATAGTTTACGATATAATGCGCTTTAAAGTAGGTAAAACACCATTTTCAAGCATTTTTAGTTTTCATTCCCGACTCAAAAAGATACGTGTTATACGTTTGAAGCCTATTTTTAACCCATGACGCAAAAAGAAGGATGTTTTATAAGTTTGACACCTATGTCTGTATGTCTGTAAGGGTGTTCGTCTGTCTGTATGGCTGTCTGTTTGTCTGTATATCTGTCTGTCTGTTAGTGGCAACGTAACTCCGAAACGGTTGACTCGATTTCGTTAAGATTTTTTTTACTCGAAAGCTGGTTTAATCATGATAATTCTATGCTACGTCTGATGGACATCGGTTCTGCCATTGCGTAATTATCAGCTCTTTTCACAGTTAAATTAAGTAGCAAATTCACTTACATGATCTTGCAACGGCTGCAACGTCGTATAATGCACACCTATCTAACCTAATTAAATTATTTTGTTTTTCTTGTTATTTTGTGCCTGGTTGTACTATATGGAATGTGTAATAAAAACTACATAATCTTCTCTGTCTGAATTCACCCACCAAAAAGAAAACTGTTTTCTACTGTGGTCCGAGTCAACCCATTACAAAAAGTTCTTGGGCGATTCGGACCGCGGTGCGAAAGGACTCATTCAAAAAGAGCTCTTAGGCTATTCATACCGCGGTTCGAACCTCTCGCGGTGCGAAAAGACTAAAGACCCGAAGTGTGGCGGGGCGGAGACCGGAGAATCGTACGATATATCTCTGAGAATCGCTCAAGTTTATAGCGTACAGCAAACCAATTATACATTATAGCATAGTGTTGTGTCAACATGTCCATATAAAATGTATGCTGAACGATGTCTTTGTGCTATACAATATTTATTATATATCAGTGGCGTAGGGTGAATTTTCTAAAAAGGGAAGCCAAAAAATGCTTACCTTGCTCAAGTGTGATGCGTGAATTCCAGTAATTACTCGTTTCGAAAGGGAAAGCCGATAGGAATCGAGTTGTATGGAGCCTTCGCCACTGCTATATATTATTATTGCATGGTCTGAACTACGCATTAGTAAGTTATTTGTCTTCGAAGAGCACTTTTTGGAGCCTTTGGCTATCTCGTGTGGGGACTTGCTAGAATATAAAACTTCCTCACCACGCGCTGGGAACAGACGCGTGTTGTAATCTTCAACAAAACCCAGCACGCTTGGTGGTAGGATCTATACGGTCCGCCTGGCTAGTTGCCTCCTGAACATTAAAGTCAAACAGTTTACTATGTTCCGTCTCGTATTTGTGAGGGCCAGAGGGGTATGAGGAATCCTTCTTCATCTCTGTTACTTGGATTCGTGTGCTCCATCTTAGACCTTGTCTGCACTTACCATCAATTGCGACGAGGTACAAAAGTGAATAATAAAAAAAAACTTAAAGTTCTTGATACACTACATCGGTACAAAGCGAATGATGTTTGTTGATGGTATTTAAGAAATTAAAAATGTTTTAGACGTTGCCGTTGTGAGAATTCAGGCATACGAAAATAATGTTGATTTATGATTGGCAAAATGTAGCAGAATAAAAATACATTAGTAGTAGCAAATTATTTAACCGAGAGGAGCGGTTATTTTGGTGATTGTAGCCAATAACAAGATCTTTTTGAATTTAAAGGTACGAGTTTGTAGGCGACAGACAGCAGCAGCGTACAATGTGACGTTGCGACATGTCGCAGCGACACGTCGCAGCGTCATGTCGCTGCAGTCATGATTCCAAACCCAACTGCAGATGGCTGCAGCAGACGACACGTCGTATTCCAGTTAGTTCTGAATGTTCCGTGAGACAAGATGTCTGACCTGTTTGGGATTAGCGATCGCGATTTACTTTTGTATCTTTTGTTAGAAGAGGAAGAAGACAACGATGACTTGTTTTTATTATACAAGTATAGAGAGAAAAACGACAAGCCACACGTCCAATGCTTTTGTGAGATGCATTGTACAGTGCAGGATATTGGGTCACCTGGTTTATCAGTTTTTCTTCCTCGGAATTGGATAAACTTATTTTTTGAGAAAGATTCAACGTGTTGTCGCTCCAGCGTCGGTGGCACTACTGATCTGCGGTCGGGCGACACGTCGTCTGCGGTCGTGTGACGTGTAGTCGGGCGACGTGTCGCTAGCTGCGGAAGGTATTTCATAGAAATACATAGAAACCAGTAGTATCGCAGCGACGTTGTCTGCTCCTTCTATCTGCAGTCGGCTACGAACTCGTACCTCAAAATGACAACAAGTTAGCCATAAGATTAGGGGCGGGCAGACTACTGCCCGAAGGCCAGCTCCTGCCCGCCAAGGGTTTTAATCCGGCCCGCTAAGGGCTTTAATCCGGCTCGCCATCCCTTTCGTTTCGAGCAAGAGTGTAAGGCCGTAACAAAAAACCATAATTACTTGAGCCAAAAACGTTAGTTTAGGCAGAAAAAAATGCATTTTTTTTCGCCCCCTGTCTTCTTGCGTTTACTGGCCCCTGATAAAAAAAGATGGTCCACCCTTGCATAAGGTGGTTGCTGAGAGTCGGAGTATGAAGTATAGGTAGACACAAAATGGCAGTCGCTCAGAACTGAAAAGGCAACATAAGAAGGACGAGCCATTGTTTAGTATTTCTAAGGGAAAAACTGCCAAATCATAAAAGAGAAGCCAGTGACCTGAATGTAACTGGAAAGTTGTGTTCCTGTTATTTATTATACAGCATGACTGTTTCTGAACTCTGCTCATCTTTCTGTACGACTTTTACTGTGGGACAAACTCTGAATTCATGAAAACAAAAATCAACTGTTTATATTGATGTTGATTAATATTTTGTATGGAACACCTGTTTAGTTTATTTGTATAGAATGATGAGCAGAGCTGGTGGTTTTTATGTAGTGTGACTAATCGGTCATGCTGTATTTATTAATTTTATTTTAGTGCACTACAAACCCTTTATTCTTTCTCTCAACAAGTCTTAAATATAACTTAAAAAAGTTTGTTTCTTATCATATTTGGTTTACATTGTCTGTCGAGGAGTCTCCATTTAGGCATAGAAAATGCCTGTAGTTGAAGGCTGCGCAGTTCCCTTAAATTATAAACGGTCTTAGTAGTAGGTATCTTGTTATCTAATTAACTTTATTCTGTTCAACAAAAGATGATTCCTGACGTAGCGGTCATTTCGGTCGTAACATAATTGTTTTCCATGTTTTGTTTTTTTAAAAATATTCGATTCTAAAGGTCGCCCGCAGCTTCGCCCGCGTGGATGTCGTGTATCGCGTAGATATTTCGCAGTTTTTGGGATAAAAATGGCCTTCTTCTTCTATCTCTGTACCAAGTTCCATCGAAATCGGTTCAGGCGTGAAAGCGTAAGGGTAGTTCTTCGAAATTTGATTCTTCGACTGATCCATATGGCCAAAATTTAATTTCACTTTCAGCTCTGTAACACATGTTCATATGAAAATAGGTATACCAAGTAACATGTATTTGAATGAGGGACTCATTTTTATAAAGTAGTTTTCAAGATATCGACGTTCGAATATTTTGTGCCCAGATGAATCAGAATTTGTTACAAATGAATCAGAAACAGAAATAAAAATGAAAAACTTTACGTAGATGGGCTCTGTATTAAGAAAATAATCATATTTTAACAACAACAATAATGTGTTTTTATGAAAACAATTATCAGTGATAATATTAGGGAAAAAATCAGGTGGATTCAACAATAATTATTCTTGTAAATATTTTTGAAACTCCAGTATACAGGTTTACTGGTCATTAATTGACGTATTCCTTGCACTACGTTATTGGGGGGCTAAAATGCAACACATTTAACCCCCCATATGTTCTACCGAAAGTCAATGAATTTCGAAATATTGAAATTTTTGCATTATTTTGAATAATACCCAGAATTCCTTCTTAAACACTATTTAACTCTAAAATATCGAATTGACTGGCTTTGATTATTGATATTAGCTTGTAGCTGATACTTTTACAAAGCTTTCTGCGTATTTTATTGTTCTTAATGACCATTCAATTGAAAGTAATCATTAAAAGTTAATTAAGTGTATTAGAAAATCGTCGAGGTACACGATAAACAATGATGTTTATCTAAAAAATTTACTGTGACAGTAAGTGAACAAAATGCAAGACAAACATCCTTTTAATCAGCTATCCAACGAGGTATAGACGTACAAAAATGTTTAGAAACTAATGTAAAAATGTCTTCATGTCTTTTCTGATGAAGAGTCGATGGGAAATCTCTGGTGAATTTTGGAGTTACAAGTTTTTCATCGATTGACGAAGTCTCCATCCAAAAGCTGTCGTCATCGGGAAGGTCGAGGTCTTGTTGGGCTGTATCCGAATCTTTTCCAGTCTGAATTTCGGTAGCAGATATTTGTCTACGTTTGATCAAAGAGCTGCATGTACCTTTCTTCGATGTCACCTTTATTTTATTCGCAGATTTGACGTCTACACCACTCTGTTGTTTATTAATGTCTTCTATGGTATGACTCATATGGGGTTTTGACCATACGAATCAGGCACAGATGAATCAGGATTTTGCCTACAATCATGCATAACTCATCATACATACAGACTTCATTTTTGTCATTTTTCTACACGAATCTATAACCCAAAAGCATCACACGAAACACAGATAGAAGTTTTAAAACAATAAAATAAATGTTATAAAGTAGGCATTGTAATCAGAATGCCACCTGAACCAAACACAGATGAATCAGACATTTACCTTCGTAACATCGGGATCTAAGCCAACCAGCTGTATATCCGCCTTCTAACTCGTCCGTTGCAGGACTGGCTTCTCCCCGCGCGGGAAGCCAGACGCTCATTATTATTACCCGACCAAGTACGGTCAAGCGCAGCTTACGCCACATTAATCAGTATTATACGCCGGACACTTCTTATTTACTTATTTATAAACACACTAACGTAGTTACAACTAATACACATTTTTTTTGTAAGAGGACAATTCATTTCCTTTCGATATAACTATAATTTATATTGATTTATCAAAGGGAAAATGCGACATATAGGTACCATTTTGTTCCGAAAAATGGCAAACGGACGCGCTATATGAATCAGAAGAACAAACTTCAAATATTTTTATTTTGTACCTAGACCGCAATTATTTAAAAAATACAATTTGTCCCATTATGAGATAAAGATAAACTGTACTAATAAAAAATTACATGCCGTTTTGTTAGTTGGTTACAAAAATATACCCACAGAAATCGAAAATTTTGTCCCTGAAGAACTACCCGTAACAGAGACAGACAGATTTACTTTCGCATTTATAATATTAGTAAGGATTCTTGGTATGGTAACGTTTTGTAGAGAAATGTCAGAACTTACCTTAAGGTGAAAAGGGTATAGTTTAGGTATTTTTTATTTGGATGTGTTCTATTAATTATATAGTAATCCTGTGAAGTTAAACCTGATAACTAAAAGTAACCGTATTATAATATCCTAACTTCCTTTCTAATATTATAAATGCGAAAGTAAGTTTGTTTGTTTGTTACCTTTTCACGCCTCAACCACTGAACCGATCATCCTGAAATTTTGCATATACGTTGTCAGGTGTACAAAAACGGACATAGGGTACATTTCATCCCGAAAAAAGTCAACGTGTCTTTCGAATCATGATTGAATTATCTTATTATAGAAACTTTAGTAGTGTGTTGAGAGTTTTTTTTTTAATCTAAATTAACGCGAGCGGTGCCGCGTGCAATAGCTAGTTACTTATAAATGTGTGTATCAATACACTCCATTGACTACAAGAGTCGTAATAACCCACTTTCCCTATTGATTCACATCCGCTAACGTGACTCGCTTGAATTTTTCTTTCTCGGTTTAGCAACAGAATATAATAGCAGTGGACACTCCGCGTCTATAAATAGGGGAAAATATATCTTCTTCTTCATCTGCACGTTTTCCGGCCCATTGCCAGAGTCCGGTGCTCGAAGAATTAGTCATGCACGTATTGTCAAGCTTACTATGACTTCCATTATCTTTGAAGAAATATGTATAAAGTTTTATGCGAGCAAAGGCGGTCGAACTGTGACTGAGCACTAAAACTTTTTCGCAATACCTGTGTGTGTCGCATTAAGGGCCGTTCAGACAGCGCTATAATATAGAATAGAATAGAATATACTTTATTGTACACCAAAATTGTTACATAACTCTTATACAGTATCATTTAGTGAAGGGTACAATGGCGGTCTTATCGCTGATAGCGATATCTACCAGACAACCTTTGAATGAACAGGAAAACAATGAATAAGATAGGGGGGATAGTCCGTGGTGTACTGCTGGAAAATATTTATATACTATATATTACACACAATACATAGACATAATACTTACATATAATACAATATTTATATTGTATTATAGCTATAAGCTATAGCTAAAAGCAAATATTGAATAGCATAACGATATCGCTTAGCATACATTTTATATGGACACGTTCACACATCGCGAAAATAAAGTATTATCGCTTTAATATAAAGTATTGGCTTGCTGTGCGCGATAAACTTGAGCGAGTCTCAGAGCCATATCACATGATTCTCCGGTCACCGTCCCGCCTCACTTCTACCGCGTACGTCGCCCGATTGATTGCCGTTAAATAACTTGCTATGCATAGTAGACCGGCTTACGATATAGCGTATAATGTTAACGTCATGCTATATAGTTAATGTTTTACTATACAGCGAAATTTGAATAGCCATCGGGCCGTGAGTTTTGCGGTCCACATGAAGAGATTTAGTCGCTATCGAGTAAAACTAAATGTGAGTACGGAGCTTTAAGCCCGTGATCGACCGGTGAGGTTTACCGCGATATTATGGCTTGCCGGTAAAGCTCGCTGGTGGATCACCGACAATTCGCCGTTAAGAAAACCGACAAGTCAGGTCCCGCCGCGTGGGTCAAAGTTTGAAATTAGAACCAACTTAAAAGAACAACTGTTTTGCTCGTTCGTCGACAATATATGACAGGTCGCGAGAAAAACCAGGGTTTTCTTTACCGCGGTCTCATGGCTGTTTTCTCAAAATGAGAAGGGTTATGGCCTTAGTACCTACACCACGCTGGCCTGCTCCCTGATTCAGAACGATTCGATTTATCAGTTGTCAAACGATTCGGTAACCTATCTCTATCTCTTTTTCTCTCGTTCCGAGAATCGTAGACGGAATGATATGACAATCCGAATCGGTCGACAACTGTCTATTGTAAAGGTTCCTGTACAGGCGGCACTACACACCATCAAGAACTTTTTGGAGCCCTCTTAGGTGTGCAGGTTTCATCACAATGTTTTCCTTCACCGTTAATGCAAGTGATAATCAAATTCTGATTCGCATATGAAGTCGAAAAGTCAGAAGTGCAGGCTGGTATCAAACTTATACCCTCCTGTATGTCGGCATTTACACGGGTCGATTGTCACCGCACTGCCAGGCCGCACGGCGAAAATCGTCCGTCTAAGGCACTTGTCCCACCGCGAACGATGAGCGAGTAGCGAGTAGAGCTAGAAACTAGAAACGAGTTAGCGAGCAGCGAGAAGCGAGTGTGTAGTTCCGATAGTTTTGCCGCTAGGCTACGAGTATAAGCGAGTGTGCGAGTGCGACGGGCGATTACTCGCACCACTCGCAAATGACCGCTGGTTTGTCTCTTGGCGCTGAGCACGTATCGCTGAGCGAGTATTATCTTTGATAGCTCTTCTCGCTCAGCGACAAACTAGTGGAGCGAGTGTGTAAACAGTCAGCGATCGACTATTAATATATAAGGTCCATCTATTCATACACGAAATATTTTAAGGGATACATCTGTAGGTGGTAAAGAAGCCACAGAAAAGCGAAAACATTTTTTTTTTATGTTTATTATTTTACCTAATTATTATAATTGTAATAATGCTTGAGAAATTTTGCACAAATTTGAAAAAAAATTGCCCGCTTCAATGACAATAAATACTACGTAGAAACTAGCGTATTGGATGTTGAAAATAGTAATGAGCCAATATTTGTTATGTGTATCAAGTAAATTATTTAATGTAGAAAAATGTATCCTTATTTATTTTTATTTATATGGATTCTTTACCACCAATAGATGTATCCCTTAAAATATTTCGTGTATGAATAGATAGACCTTATATGCATCTCTTTTTTTCACACGGAAAGTATATCTATTGTACCTACTTTACTTGAGCGAGAAAATAGCCGATAGTTAGTCGCTTTCTCGCCGGCGGTGGGACAACTGCTTAAATGACAATTCGACTAGGCCGCAAGTGACTAAAATCGCAAGCCCCAAAGTTGGGTGCCATCCGACTTTTGCCGTGCGGCGACAAGCCGCATGCGGCGGGTGACTAAAATCGACCGTGTAAATGGTCAGTTGCAGGCGATCGCCCGCCGCATGAGGTGTGTTTTGCGCTGTTGTTCCGCTAGAAATTAACAAGCCGCATGCGATTTTTGTCGACCGGTGTAAATGGGGTGACGATTCGATTTTTACAAGCGATGCGACTAGTGACTTGCCGCACGGCTAAAATCGACCGCCACAAGCGTTCAACCGCCAGCCTTCGTCACTTCTCCACAGTTCCATTATCTTTGATGAAGTAAATCAAGTTTTATGTGAAGCGAATGCCTGTCACTGTGCAGTAAAATTATTTTAAAAGCATAAGTGTAACTACAGGTAATGCTAAAACCCATTTGAACAAGGGTTCCGGACTGCAAAATTTTGCATGCAGAATTAGCAAGGTGTGAGCGTTGATCATGCCTTACTTTTGGTATTTTTTGTATTTGAATGAATGCAATTTTCATAACAAAAATTGTGACGGCCAACATGTTTCACCCATTAAATAACAATAAAATTATTTTCGTATATTTTCAATATCGTAAACCAATTAAGTATAACAAGAATAATAATATATTTAAATTCAATTTAAATGAATGTCTGAGATAGTGAGATGTTACTCGATACTGTGAAGTAATAAAAATTGTGCAGGTAAATGGATGGCTGACAAATTAATTAATGTAAATAACATTTTTTTTTCCAGAATAATCATCATCTCTATAATTTGCCTTAAATCATGATTTTACAGATGAAGAATAATGAGAAACGGTTATAATTTTTTTAATTTTTTTTATGAACCTTTCCCCTTCACTTCACTTATATTTCTCCTGTATCGTGAATGCGTTTACAGACACAAATCTCACATACACAAAAGCCCAGACCAGAAAAACTATCTGTAAGCCATACAATTTTTGTTCGGTGTGGGAATCGAACCTACTACGCGTAGCGCAGAAGCCAATCGCTTAGCCGCTGCACCAAACATCATCATTATTATCATGCATCAGTATTTTTTCACACTAGGATTTTTTCCTGTATTGTTGGTGAATTCCTAATAAGAATAAAATATATAATAATAAAATTGAAAATATGCTAATATTTGTTACGTGCAGGAATCAAACCCGTGACCTGTATAGTAAGCCAATCGCACAACCACTGAACTAATAGTTCAGAAAAAAAAAACTAAAATTACGTAAAAAAAATTTTTAAAAAAATATTCCAAGTGCAGTGTGTAAACAATAAATCCATCATGGCCGCGATCATACGTCTCGGGGCGTCTCGAAACAGCCCTCGACTAATAAAATAAATAATTGACAGCGACGTTTTAACTGCTGGTTAAAACATTATACCAACCATAATGATAAAGCTCATTAAATGTTTGGAGCCCAACCAACAACATAATTGACACGCTGTTTCTTTCAAATTAGCTATTAAGGTTGATATATATCTTATACTATTTGTGGCATATATACAGGGTGTAAACGAATTTGTGTAATTCCTTGGGACCACATGATACTGGTATAGATTGACCAAGCATGGGAGGTTGATTGATGAAAAGAAAAAAGCTATGTTTCTTGCTATAGTTGTGAGTTATCGTATCATAAGTGACGGCTAAGGGTAAAAAAAGAAGTTTTTTTAATGTGATGGAACATTTCATTGCCCCGCAAATATTAATGAAAGCATGGCGACAAAGTTGGCGGTCACCACTAGCGCGATATCGCTCCGCGGAGTCAGTTAACTCGGAGCGCTAAAATGACAAACATTAAGAAAAAAAAAGTTATGTCAAAAAATCTGTGTCATGAGTAGATCACAAGTTTTGGAGGAGTTACACGAATTCGGATACACCCTGTAACATACACAACAGTGGCGAAGGCTCCATACAACTCGGTTCCCATCGGCTTCCCTTTCGAAACGAGTAGTTACTGGAAATCACGCATCGCACTTGAACAAGGTAAGCATTTTTTGGTCCGGCTTCCCTTTTAAGAAACTTCACCCTACGCCACTGATACACAACATCCAGACATCCATTCTATCCAATCTAGAAACGTCCGAGCCAGAGGTACGAACCACAGACTTTTCGAATTCATGTGAGTATCAGAGTCTGATTATCACTTTCGTTAACGGTGATGGAAAAACATCGTGAGGAAAACTGCACACCCGAGAGAAAGTTCTCGATGGTCTGTTTAGTCTGTCAACCCGCTCCAGGCCAACGTGATGAACTAGGGTCTAATCCCTTCTCATTCTGAAAAGAGGCCCACGTTCAGCAGTGGACACCTGACATACAACTTACGCCTGTATTCCCCGAACGGTTGGCAAAGATGTATAAAGTACACTCACATTTCGCCGTTATATTTTACGTCCCATGTAATAGGGGGCGAGCCTATCGCCATCGACCGGGCATAAATCCAGACTCCGAGCTGCTACTGAGAAATTCCACACGGAAAAACCCAAACACTTTGCCTGACCTGGGGATCGAACCCAGGACTTCACGCTCAGCAGTCGCGCTTGCAACCGTTAGACCAATGAAGCAGTCACAATGGGCTGATTATGCTGTGTTCATAATATGTTTACAGTTGATATGATAACGATGAAGCACCAGGCGAGCACTGGCTTCTAAAACTTGAGTGGGTTAAACGAATTCTGAAACTCTACTTGAATCTCTGTGCTCCAATTTTCATATCCTGATTTGGACATCATGCACACCATGAGTGATTCATCATCTTCCTGCCCTGTTCCTAAGTTATTTGGACCTCATGCACACCATGAGTGATTCATCATCTTCCTGCCCTGTTCCTAAGTTATTTGTGATGGGCGCAATATGTTTTTCTTTTCTATTCTTCCCTGTCAATCGTCACCAGCCTCATCATTTACTCTTTTTTCCTTCATATCCTCCCTAACAGAATCTATCATCTTTTCTTTAGTGTCCCTCTCTCCTTCCATTCATCAACATTCATATTCACCACTCTTAGTCACATGCGTTTCATCCCTCCTCATCACATGTCCATAACAAGACAAACGATTTCCTTTCAAATTATCTGTTACTGGCATCACTTTCAAACTCCCTGTAATACACTCATTTCTCACTTTATCCATTCTCGTCACTCCACACATCCATCTCAACATTCTCATCTCTGCTACGTGCAATCTTTTTTCATCCGTCTTCTTTACGGCCCAACATTCCGATCCGACAACATTCAAAACTACAGGTCTTATTACGGATTTCATCGCCTTAGAGTAAAAAGCTCGGGAATACAATTTTGGTCATTTTTATTTCATCACGATTTACAGGTACCATACTTATAAGAGAGCCGATCTTCGCAAAATGAGTTTGTGGGCACTGAAGTTAAGCCTATATTTACCTAATATAAGCTTAACTTCATGCATTCCTGAGCTTTTCTCTTTAGGGTGACAATTTGTAGACTACAAGTAATTGCTTATTCATAATCTTTCTCTGAGTGGAGACACCCAAAAGTTACGTAGATGCACTTCTCTCAGTATTCTAAGAAATGTCGTCGCCTGAAACAGTGTGTCGATGTTTCACCCAATGTCGCGTTCTCGCCCTGAATACTTAGTAGGTCACATTCGATGTTATTACGAGAAATGAGAGCGTCGCAGGTATACTTGAATATTACAGAAGCTAAATACAACCGTTGACTATAGAGTTAGGGATTTTGTGGTACCTAAAGCTGAGTTTTATAGAGTCATATTTTGTAGGTTTAATTTCGATTCAGTTGTTGCCAGGATGATAGAAACTTCTGTTAGCAAGCCAAGCTAGGAATAGACTGCCTAGCCATTCAATGTTGTCATAAAAAGGGATTACTTTTACTTTAATATGGGTGGACGGACTTACCATCTATTTATAGGTATCATTATCATTAAATTGCGATCACCCAGTGATATTAACCCATCTGACTGGTGATACGCGATGGGTAGGCTTCTCAAAACAACTGAGGTGGACTCATAGTGAGATTGTTTTAAAATTAATAAGCAGAGTGCTAAAGTGATGATGGCAGCAAGTTTTGGTTTTGAGAAAAGAAGCAAAATTTTGTTACTAACAACCCTGCCTTGTATATGGACTTTTACTGTCTGAAATAAATGATTTTTGTTTTATTTTTATTTTATTTTATTTTTATAACTCCGCTGACCGTCCGTCTGTCCGTCTGTCACCAGGCTGTATCTCATGAAAAAACTACTAAAAACAGAATAGATAATGGTACGGAACCCTTCGTGCGCGAGTCCGACTCGCACTTGGTCGGTTTTTTTTGTTATTTTCATTACATAAACGAACAAACTAGAATCGTGAAAAGATACATAGTGCAAATAATTCAAATAAAATTTAGAATGGAAGCTAAAAAGAGCAAAAGCGAAATGTTTTATTAATTAAAATTCTTCCGGATCAATAACCCTTTAAAACTTTGAGATTATTTACAGTATGAAGGATTATATCGATACGATGGCTGGCCATGACTCAATCTCGAACCTGACAGAAAAAACTAAATCCCCTGTCAAATAACTCTTCATAAATGTCAAGTCTAAATTCGGTGAACAAACTGTAACAAAAAAACATGTAAAAAGTAAAAAAAAGAAGGAATAAACCGAAACATGAGGAAATAGGAAGCAAATCTACTATGATAAGTGTCAGAGGATTGTTAGTGGTGATGTTGAGAAGCGCTTTCATTGTCGCTTTCTTCAGCATTCCTAACCCTGTTGTCGCCTTTACTGGTCTCAAGAACTGGTCCAGAAAAGCGATATACCACAAAATCGACCTCTGCACTCAAGCCTGTTACAGCCAGATTCTCCCTGGCCTTTACCTCAGCAATGCTCGAGCAGCAGCAGACAAAAATGTTCTCAGACGCCTTAATATCACCCATGTGCTCACAATTGAGGCTCATCGGCTTCCAAAATCCACTTTTGTTGATACCAATATTAGCACACTCTTCATTAGGGCCTATGACACTCCTCAAACCCATCTCCTGCCCTACTTCCCAATGGCCAACGCATTTATTGATGAAGGACTACAAAAGGGGAACGTTCTCGTCCATTGCCATTTCGGAGTATCCCGGTCCGCCACTTTGGTCATCGCGTATGTCATGGAAAAGTATAAGCTGACATTTGAGCAAGCATTCGTGTATGTAAGGCAGAGAAGAAGGTTCATAAACCCTAATCCGGGCTTTGTCAACCAGCTGCGGGAGTACCAGAGACTCAATTACGACGTGAATGGATTTTATAGGTTCGAAGCGTACATGAATGTGAACGCTCGGAAGCATAAGTACAAAATAGCTTCCCTAGCAGCCGTCGTAGTTGGAATCCTTGTACCTCTTGCTGTCTTAGTGGGTTGATTTACGTGTTAAGTCAAGATATACAAATCAAGTGCAAGTTTTTTGTAGAAACGGAATAAAGTTATGAAATAGTAAGAAGCCCTGATGTTTTTATTTGACGGTGTTTTCCCTCCAGAGTGCCTTATGTTATGACAATGATTTCCATATTCTTTAATTGAAGAAGGCGATGTGCCTGATGCTGAGCAGTGACAGAACTAGATAAAATTCCCGAAGAGCAGTACAAATACAACCGTTAATAATATTATGTCAAATCGATATGAGCCACCGAAACGTGTTTTAGTTTTGTGGAATGGATAATTCTTTCAGCGTCGCATACAAGACTGAAGATATTTTCGGTTCCATCTGTTACTAAACATGATAACCATAAATTAGAGAAATCACGCGCTCGCCGTCAACTCAGTCGCACGCCCAGGAAGTGCATTATTAATTTTATAATTTATCAATTGAGCATGAAATCGCAGATATTGTAATAAATAAAGTTAAATCCCAAACAGCTAATAATCGCCTATGAATTGGTGTAAATATTTTATTTTTTGCTTTTATATTTCCGTCTCTAGTGGATATGATTGCGCAACAGTTTATGAATTTGAGGTTTTACGTAAGCCATTTTGCAAAGTTCGGCACAGTGTGTACGATAATTTTATGTAGTTAATACCTAGTGCCAAGCAGAGCGACTGCTCTATCATTTAATTCTTGTATTTATTGCTCATTAGGCATCATGGTCACTTGCAGCTTTTAGTGTATTTAGTAAAACTAAAATAGTTCATATTCTTAGTAAATAAAGTTCTTGTGAAAATGTTTCCCGATTCACGTTATGTAGCTTCCGTTTCTGATCAATTTGACTGTCTCAATATTTATTGAAGTGATCATGATTATAAGTGGTCACGATTTTAGTAATGACGTAAGTAGTCATGATTTTAATAAAAAAAAACATGTTTGCTCGCTTTTGAAACAACAGAAACCGTTCATTGTTAATGATACCACCAAATGATACCCCCAAGGGTGTGGTTGCGAAAAAGGATTTGTTAATGACACCACCGTAATGTTGAGATGCCACAATTAGTAATAATATAATATAATAGTTTACACATACTCGTTGTTGCCCTGTAGGGCAACAACACTATTCATTAGTGGTGTCTTTAACAAATCCTTTTTGGCAACCACACCCCTGGGGGTATCATTTGATAGTGTCATTAACAATGAACGACGGAAACTATAATTTAATTATAACAGTGAGGGGCTTGTTGTCTAATTAAAATTCGCACGGATCGTACGTTAGTCAGTCGTCAGTTAGTGGCCGTTAGTTACACATCGAGACCCTTTCATGCCTCGGAGAGCACGTTAAGCAGTCAGTTCCGGGTGTCATATGAATGCCTAGGTATAGGTTGCAATGTTCTGGTGGCCGGTGATCCGTGTAATATACTGGTAATCAGGCAGCTCTGGTTATATCGGAAGCCGACTGCAATATAGTTCGGTAAAGGCTAGAATGCAATGATCACAGGCGCAGATGCTTAGCGCGAGAATTTTGAATTATTCTATGTCAATAGATTTTCTTTTAGCAAATTCATTGTATCAGCAGGACTGTTAAAATGTGCCCAATAAGTCTGTGTCCCTCGCGAAAAATGGACATCAGTCCAATTTTAAGTACAAGGTTAGTCAGAAAGGGGGTACTAATCCGAAAGGGTGTTAAAGTACATATAATAATGAGTAACTTTTGTTCTACAACTTTTCCCAAAAGTCAATAGTTTAAGAGAAACAGTTGTTCAAAAATCTCAAAAAAAAAACTCTAAAATCTATCTATCCCCAGTTATGATCAGCTGTATTTACATTTTAGGTCATATTTAGGGTCATGAATTAGAAGCACCATTTTTTTTATTTGTAACTAAAGCAGGGAGGAAGAATTTTTGAAAAAACTAAAATAAAAATCATTTTATTTGGAAAAAAAATATTTCGAATTTTGAAATTTTAACTCTTGCTTTCAAACAGTCATCAGCGATACTATAAGTGGGCTTCGGATTAGTACCCCCTTTCCGACTAACCTTGTATATAGTTAAGTTACATGGCACCAAAAACCGATTTCAACGAAATAATCAAATCGATCGATCGAATTCTAATCCGCACTTGTATTCGAAAAGTTAGAAGAGTGGGTGGTGATCGAACTCCGACCCTCCTGCATGAAAGGCAAGAGTTTACCCACTGGGCTACCACTGCTTTTCCGAACAAGTAGGCCGAAGAAAATATCAGAAAGTGAATAGACTACTGGTATACATAATAATATGTTATAGCCGGCCGTATGTCTGTTGGTCGTGTTGTCTGCCTATTAATTGGAGAAGTATTTTGGTCCAGCTAAATATACTGCAAAGGTCACGCACAGGTGTGGTTTCACCGACACTCATTCTCGATATTATTGTCTCTTGTTTCAATGAAGAGAGAAATAAGAGGCCTTTGCTGTTCTCAAACAGAGAAGGAACGAGCATAGATCATCAAAACTGGTATACGTATTTTTCAGTACATTTTCCGATCAATCCAGCCAGATGTCATGGCTAAGGTCTTGTCGCACTCAATTCGGAAGCAATCGGTTTAACGACGTTTGCCGATGACCCTTCTTAGTTGTATCGTACTGTACAGTCGTGGACT
Organism: Amphipyra tragopoginis; assembly: GCA_905220435.1. NCBI lineage: Eukaryota > Metazoa > Arthropoda > Insecta > Lepidoptera > Noctuidae > Amphipyra > Amphipyra tragopoginis. Next base: position 7,945,567 of record HG992017.1, read on the forward strand.
TGAAATGTTTATCAGATTTCAAATTCCATTCCTTCTCACACTGTGTGCAATAAGGTTTAAGATGTCATATCAACATAAATAATTTTTAAAATTGTGTAGCGTCGGTTATAGCTTAAAGGCTATTTAACTTTTTGATGTTATGAACTCATTTTTGGATATTTGTGTCTAGTTAAAAGTTGTATAGAGCGAATTTGATTGAATTTACTAAATAGATTGTTTTTTTTTCTATGCCACCTAGTATATATTATCTTCTTTAAATGAACCTTTTATTGGGCCTTTTGTTGGGCCACAAAAGGGATGAATGAAAGGCAATTGCATGCAGCAGAGATGAGAATGCTAAGAGGAATGGGTGGTGTTACACGAATGGATAAAATAAGAAATAAGTACATAAGAGGAAGTTTGAAAGTGGCATCGATAACTGAAAAGTTGTGTGGAAATCGGTTGTCATGGTATGGGCACATGTTACGGAGAAACGAGGAAAATGTAGTGAGGAGAGTTTTGAGTATGAATGTCGATGGCTATAAGAGTAGGGGAAGACCAAAGAAACGATGGATGGAATGTGTGAATGATGATATAGTTAGAAAGGGGGTGACTACCGAGATGACGACTAATAGAGAAATATGGAAGAAAAAGGCATGTTGCGCCGATAAATTGGGATAAGGGCAGGAGAATGATGGAATAACCCTTTTATGTCAATTATGAAAAGAAACATCTTTACCGTGTCAATGTTTTGCAAGCGACCGAGTGGCCTTATGAAAAAGTAATCTGCAAGCAATTATAGACCTTAGGGTGGTAAACATTTCAAGGCCACGACTGTACATTAAAATCTCAATTAATAAAAGAGATTATGAAATGTACTTACTTCAAAATAATATTTTGAAGTAAGAATATTTCATTAGGTATTATAATTATGTTTTTGAGATTCCTCTTAGAAAATGAGATAGAACAAACATTCTAAATACTGGCAAACATCTATCAATGCCAGTTTTAAACTACTTCATAGAGTAACAACTAGCCCACCCCGTTTAGCTATAATTTATTATTATTAGCTCACATTAGTCGAGTGGTAGATGGAACTATATTCTTAAGCGTTTTATGAAAAAAACATTTTTAACAGATACTAACTTACAATTATTTGCATATCAGCCCACGCTCCCAATGGCCACTACATAAAATCGTCTTAGGAAGGTTTGCCATAGCCGCACATGATTACAATTAATGTTCCGTGTTCATAAATAATAGGTTTTGTCGTGTCCGTTCGTTCGTCGGTGCGTATGTCTCAGCCATTTATTTTACATGGAAACTATTAGGACTACATGGGAGAAATTTGGTAGGTAGTGAATTTTACGGCTGCCTCGTTGCGTGAGGTCCTGGGTTCGACCTCCAGGTCGGGTAAAGTGATAATGGGTTTTTCGGTTTAAATTTCTCAGTAGCAGCCTTGAGTCTGGCCCGGTTGATGATAATAGGCTCGCCCCCTATTACATGGGATTTAAACAAAACAGAGAAATGAGGGTGTACTATTAGACCTCTGCCCAACTATTTTGGGAATACAGGCGTGATGTTATGTTGAATTTCACGAAAAAATATATTTGCGGGTACTATAAACCTACCTGCATGAAATTGAGGGATGGAAAAAAATGCGCAATTCTTCTTGTAGATATCGTATTTAAAAATTATATATAGGTTCTAAAGTATTTTTTTAGTTTTACCTGAATATTTGGTGAGACATGAGCTCCGAAAATCGTTAATAATATGTCCCCCCTTTAACTTTCCAAAAGAGTCATCAGAAAATCTGAAAAAAATCAAGTATGTAACGCCATCCACAACAGCCACGACTCGTGGCTGCCGGGCTCGTGGCTACTGCTATGGCGTTTGTGAACGCACCTCATGTAAATAACTGTTCGAGAGTTGGCAACACTATTATTCAGATAGACGCCATATTTCCCGCCGCTCGAACTTGTATTGTAAAACTTCGATTATTCGCTAACTCCAGCGTATCATATTTATAAGAGCTTGTCATGTTACTAGTTAAGAATTATTGTCTCGGATACTATTGTCCGTTTGATGTATAACACGTGTCCAAATATCCTGATAATTTACAACCCTGGACTTTTACTACATCCCATTCGCCTCAGTGCGCAATCCAAGAACAGGGAACAGGCTGTCTTCCGCTTGCCTCCCCAAACTGTTCTACGACCAATCTTTTATAATGAATTTGTAAAACCCGAACACTGACAAAGAATTTTCATTCCCTCTCTGTAGTAGGTGTCCTAAGTGGTGTTATATCAGACGTTCGGTTGCAATATTCACCTATATACTGATGACATCATAATGCGAACACTGATTCAGATGCCAAGTGTGGTAATAATGACGCATTCTCCCAGAATTGTAAATTGTAGCGATCTGACCCTTTGCTCAGCAACGCGCTATTGTAGTGTGGTGAAAAATCATCATTATCACCCTGCAGTTGTCCCACTATAGATGGGATCGGCACAACATGCATTCCTCGTCCATTCTCCTCTATCAGCCGTCATCTCAGTACTCACTCCTTTCTTACCCAGATCATCCTTCACACAATCCATCCATCTTTTCTTTAGCCCACCACTACGCACCTTTTCCGTCCACATTCATATTTCACACACTTCTGATAACATGATTTACTTCCTCCGCATAACATGTCCATACGTCACTGGTGCTACTTTCAAAAGGGAATACATAATTGTAGTATGGTGGAAAATAAGTATTTTAAATAGATAGATAGATATACTTTATTGATCATTGTAAGGAATAAAACAGAAGGAATACACTTAATTAAAACAGCACAAATGGCGGTCTAATCGCTTAAAGCAATTTCTTCCAGTCAACCATAGGATGGAAAGAATTGTTAAGAAAAATTATTATCATGTAAATACTTATTTACAAACAATTGTCTTCGTTACCGCAATGATTTCTTCTAAATAAAGTTTTTCAGTCAGTAGTAAGACTGCTAATGGCTATGTCAGTAGATCATGGACTCAAAGATATCTGTGAAAAGGCAGAAGAGCTGTTCCATTAACGCACATTTTCCCAAGGAAGGCAACTATGAGGATTTGACTACTAGCAGTAGGTAGTCGAAAGAAGGCGGAGCGTAAATTGAGCTGTTCAGGCCCCCTAAACAAAATCCCTTTTCCTAAACCGTTAACGTCTACGGGAAGATCTAATTGCAAATGTCATTTCCATACAATTTGATGTAAATTGACTGCACATCCAGTCACAACTGCAAACTCTGCAATTGCCAAATGCAGCTTGAAGGCAATTAGGATGCAGTCAGTGCAACTGCGTGACAACTGCGTGCTGAATGTGCAGCCCAATTGCAGTTATGATTACGTATATGAAACGCAATACGATTCATCAGATGTGACGTTGTTAGCCGCCCTGATGTAATCGAACCGACTGGTTATAAAATGCAGTAGGATTCTACTTATTTTTGCATTTCACTTGCAATTGTAAATAATAAAACTCGTCTGTGATCTGTCTTAAACACACGTTACGGTGAAGGCGAGGTAAGAGGATTTTTATAATATGAGTATTTGACTTTCTATGAAACAAATCCGGATATTGTGACGCAACTTGAAAGTCCTTTTGATGAAATCGGATAAGATAGATAGATACGTAGACTTTATTATACACTGAAAGAAATAAAACAGAAGGAATACACTTAATTAAGAACAGTACAAATAGCGGTCTTATCGCTTAAAGCAGTTTCTTCCAGACAACCATTGGATGGAAAGAATTGTTAAGAAAAATATATAAAGGTAGTTTGCAGCGTACAAATAGGATTTACCGATTTTATGAGGAAAAAGCGGTAATGACTGCCTTGTTGATCTAGCGGTCAAAAGCGCGACTGCTGAGCGTGAGGTCTTGGGTTCGATCCCCAGGCCGGGCAAAGTATGATTGGGTTTTTCCGTGTGGAATTTCTCAGTAGCAGCCCGGAATCTGGATTTGTGCCCGGTCCATGGCAATAGGCTTGCTTCCTATTACATGGGACGTAAACATAACGGCGAAACGTGGATGTACTATACACCTCGCCAACCCTTCGAGGAATGCAGGCGTGAGTTTATGATGTAAGTGGTACGATGGAAAATCCAAGATTCATGGCTCACGTCTTGTGAAAGTACAATTGTTTAGGATGCATGGGACTGACATACGCTACGAGTATACGTAAAAGCTCCTTTAAACAAATAAAGAAAAAAAGAAAAAAAAAGATTCATTACAGCTGAATTTCAAGAGAAAAGTTGAATTGCAATACAATCCCGGCTCAACCGACTGCATCCTCTCTGACGTTCTTCTGCGAAACATAAAAGCTGAAACATCATAAATTACACCCAAAAAATCCTAAAACATACTTCAATAAAAACAATGGACATTCGCTCGAACACGACCGTCATTCTAAAAGTCTAGAATAGAGTATCAAAAATAGCCCCGTACTAGTTTACATTCCTCGTTGTTACGTCATCGGCCACGAATTAAAATAGACTATATTATTTTGGAATACGTTGCCAGCAGACGTATCAATAAAATGGGTCTGTGAAAATGTATTGGTTTAGTCGGATTGAGCTGGGTTTTACAGGATTTTGGGGGATTGTCATGGTTATCAGTCATCTCTGTAGCCTTTTCTCAGCCAGGTAGGCTAGTATTGATTTCCAGACTGACCAGATGCGAATGAATAACTTTAGGCAGACATGCAAATACAGATCGACTCATTGCGACTTTCTTAGGATGTTTAATTTTGCGTAGTGCTTGCCCATATTATTGACCTGTATTGATATTGAACCCTTCTTCAGTATTAATACCGGTCAATAATATGGACAAGCGTTACTATCTTCTTCTTCGTCGTCTTCTTTAAACTGCTGCAAAAAACAATCATTTTGACAATATTTTTTTGTTAGAAAACTCGAAACTTTTACAAAAACATTAAGCATCAGTGAAAAAATCAATCAAATATTTCATGAAATGCCCAAGTTAAGGGTCAAAATACACGTCCGATACTTGCTTCTGGGAGCCGGATCCGACTACCTGATCGGATTCGTGAAATGCACGTACGATTCTCGTGTCCGATTTTTTCTGTACGACGACGACACCCGGACGATGCTTACGATTCTGACATCCGATCCGATAGTCTGATCGTACGTGTAATTCATGTTCAAACAAATTTATGACGCGGAGGCCTTCGGATAGTCTGATCAGACTATCGGAACCGACTATCGGAGGCAAGTATCGGATGTGTATTTGGGCTCTAAAAACGATTTAAAATTGTTAAGACAGAGACAACACTACTCCCAAATGACTTCATACCTTTAAAATTTCATAGTGACTAGACCAAAGAGTATAGTTAATATATGGACTAGACAGAAAATACCTCCTCAACAAACTTGGAAAGCGTGTATCTCCTCTACTTTATCATTGATTTTATTTATTTTTTCACATCTTTCTATACTTTCTACAAAAAAAAGTTATACAACTTTATCATCGATTTTATCTATTTTTGCACATCTTTCTATACTTACTTTCTTTCTAACAAAAATAAATTGTTATACATTTTTAACAGTACTCAAATATCCCATTCGGGATGGAAATGTAGAAATCACCACAATTTCACGTTTGTGAAGACTGTAGTATGTCATTTAGATTGTTCACAGCTAAATAATAAATGCCGTTTGTCAAACATGGACAGGATATGAGTATGTAAGAGAATTCTAAAAATTTAAAGTAGCCGATAACAGAAAGGCGGAATGGGAAAATTATTATGGGTTTTGAGACGCAGGAAGAGAGGACTAAGATCAAGACCCGACTGCAGCGAGAAGGAGTTGACCTCACTGTCGAGGAGGTTAAGAACAAGGACCCTTTGTTGATTATGAAGAATATGCTTGTTGTTAATACCGACGAGGATGTCGGTTGTTATGGTATGGACATGTGACGCTGTAGAAAAGTTCCAATGAATGTGGATGGCTATAAGAAAAGAGGCAGACCAAAGAAAAAATGGATGAATTGTATGAAAGATAATATGGCTAGTAAGGAAGTGAACACTGAGATGACGGCTGATAGAGATGTATGGCAGAAAGACATGCTGTGCCGACTACAAATAAATTGGGATACGGGCAGGACGATGATGGTGAGCTGGATAGTGCTCATCCAATTCATAGGATCTCATGAAGTATTTTCGACACTTGCGGTCACTCCAGCCAGTTAACTTTCCACGGCCCACACTGGTTACTTCGAGTATTGCCGATGCCGATTATGCCTGATTAGCGTTGAAGTCCTAGGAAAGTCTAAGGTGTAAGTATCTTAATTTTATTTTTTTATGATTAGCAAAGCCTGGTTGCTTACCATCTACTGTTTTTTTATGTTTTTCCTATTCTATATTTTTCGAAGCATGCAAGCGTGGTGCTTTTTCGTGACTATGGAAACCTCATAAATACTTCCTAATTTGAAAACGCACACCCCACAAACATATATAGTCCAGTCATTATAGTAAGTTCACCTCGGAATTCGAGATACCCAGCTGTAAGTCTGTAAATACTTGTATATTGACACCCTAAAAGTTGTCTCAAAACCTACATATGGTAGGGTGTACGCAACTATTAAATTTCAAGGTCAAAGGTCACAAAAATCGTTTTTTTGCGCTTTTTTTGTAAATATCTCATTTCCTATGTGTTTTTTGCTATTTGTATATTAATCAATATTGTAGAATACAAAATTCTCTACAAATTTTGTTAAATTTTTTTTTTATACGGTGAACCGTTTTCGAGATAGAGGGCGGAGAGCGCGCGGTCACAGTATCACTTCAGGTCAACCGGTGCCTTCGGTCGAAAACGCGCCATATACAGTTGATGAACTATCGATAAATCAATGATTATAAATATTTGTAATTTTTATTAAAAGTAAAAAAATGGAATAGAGGGTACAAAAACTACAATTTATAATTTTAATCATCTTCTTCCTCTTCATCGTCGTCTTCCGGCTGCTGGTAAATTTCAAACTGGTCTTCATTATCGTCTTCAACGACATTTGTCTCAAGTTCTTCCATGATTTCGGGGACAAAGGTTCCATCTTCGTTAATGTCGCTCTGATATGGTAGAGCATTGAGACAAGCTTGCCCATTACATTGGCCACAAGCTAAAGAGTATTGCAAGCCCGCTTTCCTGCATCCGCATCGCGAACCACAACCACTCTTGCAGTTGCAGAAAATTGTATTTAGCAAATCTCCAGAAGATGGTGGTAAAATTATCATGATAGGCTCCAGAAAATCGTTTCGCATAGCCCAACCCCATACCTGGGGTTCCAAATCATGCCCTTACCAAGTTTGAACTTGATAATATACTTACACGTTTGAAATGTTGATGAGCTGCACTTGTTGGTGGAATATTTGAAAGCTGCACAGGTTTATTAAGTTCTGTAGACTGGACGTAACGCATATAACGAAGATGATCGAGACTTTTCACAGATTTTGGAGCATTATAGACTGCCAATAAGGTTTATGGCGCGTTTTCGACCGGAGGTACCGGTTGACCTGAAGTGATGCTGTGATCGCGTGCTCTCCGCCCTCTATCTCGAAAACGGTTCACCGTATAAAAAAAAAAATTAACAAAATTTGTAGAGAATTTTGTATTCTACAATATTGATTCATATACAAATAGCAAAAAACACATAGGAAATGAGATATTTACAAAAAAAGCGCAAAAAACCGATTTTTGTGACCTTGAAATTTAATAGTTGCGTACACCCTACCATATGTAGGTTTTGAGACAACTTTTAGGGTGTCAATATACAAGTATTTACAGACTTACAGCTGGGTATCTCGAATTCCGAGATTCTTACATAATTTAAGCTTAAATGACTGGACTAATATCACATAACATAAACAGGGGCCCAATTCTCCTAAAATAAATTGTTGCCAAACGCAATCGAACCACAACCGTCAGTCAGTTTTTGTTTTCGAAAACTTTCAAAATGATTGATTTTGTTTATTGTGTCAAACAATTTGATAGCTTTTGAAATTGAGAACTGTCTGAATGAACGGTTCGGCCTTGGTTCGGTTGGGCCCACTGACACCAATTCCCCCATTGTAAAAATCAATACCAATGAACCATACAACAATTCTCTAACGACATATTTTATGTGCTGCATTCTACCAGGTGATATACCTAAATCTTCGGAAGTTGTTTAAAATCTACTGCTGGCCATGGGTTGTTCCCAAAGAGGAGTCAAAACTAGATTGGGCAAAGCCTGTTCTGACTGCGAAGGTAGTGCTCTGGTACCATGGCAATTACGCTGCTGTCACTGGCAAGGAGTGCTTGAGATAGGAACTTGGCTAATTACACCGGACAACGTTTTCACCGTCTGAAAAAAAATGGGTATGGTGAACGGAGTAAGAAGGTTTTGGTATAGATATTTTTTTATTTTTCCTTCCTTAAAATGAAATTGATCTATCAATGGATACCTACCTACTATCAAAATTGAAATCATACGTACGCACGTGCTTCTGATTTGAATTTAGATATTATTTATACCAAAAATTATGTTTTTATTGTTTTAGAATGAAAGTTTACTTCAAATTAGTTGTACTTATTGATAAATCAATTTGCTAATAGGATAATGAAAAAAAAAACACTATGCAGTAGGCGTCTACTCCGTTCACCAATACCCAATTTTTTTCCAGACGATATAAAAAGTCATCCGGTATAGTCCATAAACATCCTCCACTTAACGTGGGCCGCCCAAGGACTTTATGTACGTAGTACTTATTACTTCTATGGGGCCGCCTCGTCAATCGCTGCAGTATAAGATAGTGCCACAGACTAGATAGGGATACAGATAGTGCGGATCGTGGCCGTACAGTACCTATGGGTTAAATCACTTTGCCTCTCTGAAGTGAGGAACAGACCGATCGAAGTCTGGTTTCAGAGCGGCAAAGTTATTTTACGCGTACCGAATAACTTTGCCACCCTGAAGTGAGAAACAGAACGCTGAAAGTCTGGTTTCAGAACAGCAAAGTTATTTTACGCGTACCGAATAACTTTGCCCCCCTGAAGTGAGAAACAGAACGCTGAAAGTCTGGTTTCAGAGCGGCAAAGTTATTTTATACGTACCGAATAACTTTACCTCTCTGAAGTGAGAAACAGAACGCTGAAAGTCTGTTTTCAGAGCGGCAAAGTTATTTTACGTGTACCGAATAACTTTGCCTCTCTGAAGTGAGAAACAGAACGCTGAAAGTCTGGTTTCAGAGCGGCAAAGTTATTTTACACGTACCGAATAGCTTTGCCCCCCTGAAGTGAGAAACAGAACTCTGAAAGTCTGGTTTCAGAGCGGCAAAGTTATTTTACGCGTACTGTAATCACCGCGCTTGAAAAACGGATCGGTGATCGCAGTATTTTGTTATTTGGCGCACAGTCTGTTTACTTTATTTTCGAATAACAAGATTACGAGTTACCATGGGCCTTTTTAGCTTGAACTTTGAACTTCTAAAGTAGGATATTCGTGACATGTTAAAAGCTTTTCAAATTGTTGACGTATGTTGCTGATATTTGATAGTATGTGCTCGGATTTCATGTAGTCAACTGTGCCAATATTATTTGCTTTGGTTATTTGTTCAGTTAAAATGGATGATGTTTATGAAATTATTTGTTTGCTTCTTTTTCTCTCGTATCAGCACGAGCTATGAGAATAGCTCATAGTATGGTGAACAGATTAGCTAGTCAGCAAGGTTGGTAGGGAAGCTGACAGCCCAGGGTGCGACGGACGTACTCAAGTATCGTCACTCGTGGAGGTTCTTTTAATGTACAGACGCCCGAACATCAAGCTACCTGAAACTGTCAAATTTTCCTAATCAACTTTAAACCTAATGCTTCTGCGATAAAGATAAGAATCTATTAAAGAAATTTGACAGATTGTAGTAGCTTCATGTGCAGGCATCTGTACTCCACTCTTTTTAATAACAGCTGCTTATTTTAGATGTAAATTTTGCGTTTTTTTGTACTTAGACTGGGGGGCTCCTGGCTAATTGACAACCGCGTGGATCATATGTTTGCAAGGTTAAGTTGCGCTTGCCGTGGTTAGTCCGTAGATGAGTGACCTTTCGTTACACATAGAGACACCTCTGTGCCTCGAAGAGCACGTTAAACTGTCGGTTTCGGGTGTTATACGAACACTTATGACACTCGTTATGGTACATAGTCAGAAGCCCAAAAGTATGACAATATGTCTAACCTTAGGATATCGGCATTGCCCAGTAATTGGGTTGCGGAGGTCTGATGGCAGTTGCTCCATGTAAAATGCTGGTATTCAGCCGCATCTGGTTAGACTGGAAGCTGACTCCACCATAGTCGGGAAAAAGGTAGGCAGAATGTATCGGACCATACCTACTTCTGCTAAAAAGATGGAAGCGTCGAACAAAACCTATTTCTCCTAAAAAGTGTCAAACGCCCATAAGGCACCAGAAAAACGAATTCGTATTTTACTTTCATAATAAGAAAATTTTATTTAATAGTTTCATTAGAATATCGTCACAGATGTCCAGTTTGTTCATTTACAAACATTAAAAACAAATAATTTATTAGACATACACAGTTTTACTACAACCATCTTGTGCGTTGATTGGTTTTAAATAAACATTAACAAAATACTTAAAAACTAGTAATCTCATAGAATAAAGTAAGAGATTCGATGTTATCAAAACAAAGATTCGTATTGCTTTAAGTAAATTATAATAAAACTAATTACAATATCTAGGTGTTACAGTTAAAATTCAACAACTCTGTAAAAATTCTAGAAAAGGCGTCTATTTTGTACAAATTTTTATTTTTTTATAATCTATTCTAATAATCTCAAAGATCACTTATTGTACAGAGATCTTTTAAGGCCTGACCTGGAGTATGAAATTATTAATAAAACTTAAATTCAAAATTTTAGTAACCCCGACATTGAAATGATAATGTAGTACATTATCAAACATAGCTAAGAACCTTAAGAACCATCCCAATTAAACTAGCAATCCACCAAAAAGAAAACCGCATTATAAAATCGGATCATCGATTTAGAAGATTACTGTGACACAGACAAACGCACAGATAGATAAAAGGAAACTTAACACCCCTATTTTTGCGTCGGGAGATAAAAACTATTGTCATTTGAGAACATTCGATTTCACGAAGGAAGAGGGGAAATTCAATAATTGTCTTTTTACGCTTAAGTATCTGAATTATGGCGATAATAATATTCTGGGAATTAATCGTAGTATGAATACTATGAACAATGAAACTGCTCTAAATTGTCTGATAAAATTAACAATTAGACAAGTTCTAAAATATCATCATACGCCAGGCCATACATCCTATTTACTATAGATCTCAAAATATGATTTTTATGGATTAATATTAACAATTACTAGGAATAAATCCTAAGGCACTGATATCCTTGTAATGTTATGTACAATGTAACTTATGTACATTTTGAAGGCACTTACGATAAACCTATACATAAACATTTACATGTAAATGCAATAAAAATTAGGGCTAATTTACTTGGAAGACGTTATCTATTAGATATGTACAATCTTATACAACACATGTCTTTTTAAACAAAACTATTTTAGAACTAGTGTAGGTATGTACTTTAGATTTTAAAATAGCTGCTTCACCATTTCTATTAACAAAAGTCGAAAGGTTTATAACAAAATTACACTCTCGACTACCATCTGAATACACGTTGTCTTCAACAAATTGACTTTTAAATAGTTACAATAAGTCCCAGACTTACAAATTACTGTCTTAACTTTTATATTCTGTATAAATTTGCCAAAAGCGAAACAGACCTTACAATTTATAATAAAATTAATCAGTCTCGGTATGAGAAAAGTTCTTTTACAACCTTAGTTTCTTGTGCACCATTTAACAGATCTTATAATAACTCATATTAATTACATTAGCTGCCCCAATTACTACAAAATCTTAAATAATAATGTTCATATCTCGCAAAACGACTGTATTGACTAAATTTTAAACCACAACTGTATAAGTATTGTTCTATGGATAAAAAAACATCAAAATTGGACTATTGTATCATCTGGAGGTATTGATTCTCTTCATAAAACGAAGATAGGGAGGTTTGAAGATCGTTTACTACCATGTTGTCACCACCCTGCAAGGGATGGGTACTACTTGACACCATTTCTGAACTCTTCCAATTTTCACAACTTTCTACATACTCTAACGTTCTTTGATATGTTTCTTGTCTCATAGTACTAGCATTTTGATTCTTTTTTCTTCCATTCGTTGCTTCTATTTGAGACTGGGATATATCCCACACTTGGACTTCACTGGTTGGATTATTTTGACTTCGCAAACTGTTCATACTACAGTCTGTCTGTTGCTCGCTTTTTATCTGGTTCTGATTCTGAATAGATATTCTCGTTCCATTTATCGGCTTCTGACTCCCAGTTGACATATTCACTGAATTTTGGACCGACTTTTGCATGTTGTGCTTGTTGAACTGGTTTCCTGGATAGTCCCATTGGTTGTAAGGCCTCTGATGGTTGTAATACTGGTTATTATTCAACATCGTTTGGTTGTACTGATGGTTGTTCTTCGGAGGAGGTGGGCCCATCACATTGGCAGCATTCACAACCGAATTATATGGCGGTGGTTGTGGGTACTGCATGTTTTGGCTGTACTGAGGATTCTGAATTGGAGGACATTGGTTCTGCTGCTCACAGTAGTTATTCATCGTCCCTCGACTCATGTTCCCGCTGTTGTCCACACTCATCATCGAAGATCTTGACATTTGTAGTGGATGCATCTGGTTGCTTTGGTTCGGGTAGCTCACAGGTTGATAGTTTATCTGGTTGTTATATACCATGTTCTGACTGCCCATAGGGTGCATTGGCATTTGGTTCTGATTGTATTGCTGCATCATCTGGTATTGCTGCATGTTTTGACTTCGCATCACGTTTTGGTTTTGGACTGGATAAGGCGGCGCTTGGTTGTAATTCTGATGATATTGTTGGTTCATATTATTCCTATTTGGTACCTTTGCGTTACAATTTCTGTTGTTCATGTAATTTGGATTGACTGCCATTTGAGGGCCTTGATTCATATTCATGATTTGATTTTGATTCTGAACCTGCGCATTCATTGACATGTTCGGCATATTTTGTATCATAGGACTCGACATACCCGGACCCATTGGACTTTGAAGTCCTGGATGCATCGGACTTGGCATGCCGTGGCTATGAGGACTGGCTATATTTTGCCCCATTGGGCTTGCCATGTTTACCATTGGACTAGCCATGTTTTGAGACATAGGGCTGCCGATGTTGTTGTGTCTTGGACTCATCATCATCTGATTTGGCATTTGAGGACTCATTAAGCTTTGCATGCTTTGTGGGCTCATCGCGTTGTGTTGAGGAGACATGACGCTCATCACACTTTGTGGACTCATAACATTATACACACTGGGAGGACTCATCACGCTATGAGGTACATGATGAGGACTCATCACACTTTGAGGACTCATAGCACTGTGAGGAAGACTCTGTGGACTGAGCATACTATGCGCTAAGTTTTGAGGACTTAAAACATTTTGACTCATGACTACAGTTTTAGGACTCATCGTGTTCTGTTTCTGAGGTAATGGGTTTGCTCGCATTCTGTTCGTCTGCTCAGTTTGGTTTGCTGTCATAGTCTGCAGGGACTGCAAAGGATTTGTTGAAACGTTGCTTGACGGCGGTTTCGTGTACTCCTTCTCGCATTTCTCCGTAACAACTTCTGGTATGACTTGCTCCTGTAAAGGAGTTGCTTTATCATCGGGCGACTTAGAGTTGAGTAAAGAGCCGCTGTTACCCGACATACTAACGTCTAAAGATCTTAAATCGACTGGAATATCACTTATGTTGAGATCACTTCCTATGGCACCTAAGTTTTTAAGTAGAGAATCGTCACTGGTGGCTACGTCACTAATTTTGTCACTGGAATTGTTCGTGTTGGGGACGTCACTAGTCGTATTGTCTTTGGTAGCACTTTCCTTGTCTTTGTTGGAGGTTTCCGGCTCAGGTTGGTTGGTGGAGTCAGTTTTAGCTGGTGTTACCGATTCCGTTGCCAATATTGATTGGTTAAGATATTGCATCATTTCATCTGGTATTACCAGCTTGTTCTCCACCATTTCTCCTTCGGCAACCTGAAATTTAAAAGTATTGTAAGTGAAAATGTTGTGAGTCCCAGTTTTAATTCGATTATAATTACATTTTTAGTTATTAACTCACAATGTTGTTTTACGATGAGTTTAATGAGAAAAGTATTTATTTTCATTAACTAGTTGAAGTTCAAAAGACCAAAAAAATTTGCATTGATTCCTTACCTGTTCCAGATTAACCTCTTGGTTGGGGTGGTGGACTTGAGCTGTGGTGATGACCACGGTGTTGGTGGAGTTGGAGCGAGACTCCTTGTACGTCACCGTGTCCTGGTCATCTTCTGTTTTGAATGGGAATGGAGCGTCACCCTGAAAGAACAGGAAATATTAGTTTTTGATATCACAATATTAAATGATTTTGGAAATCACGGATCTAAAAGAATTTTGTGGTGATTTACAGACTCTCCATGCAATGGTGAGTCCTCCATAGAGTATTTATAATGTTTATTACTAATGAACTTCATAGACTAGTCTGGGAAACATTGACAAATTGGAAGCTAAATGGAATTTTCTGCTATTTTATCTGAAATCCCGAAGCCATTATGTTGTTTTTTTGGTGTTAGGAGTGTATCAGTGGATAATATAATATTTAAATCAAATTCTCAAACTATAACTCACAACATCATCAGTTCCACAAGGGTACTGCTGGTACTGCGCCTGGTCGCTCAGGTTGGACTGTTCAGACAGTCTCCTGGCTTCTTCTTTCACTTGCACGTTGGGGTCAAGCTCCAGCGCCAACTCCTCAGCCCTGACTTCTGAACAGGTTACTCCTCGGAGAAGTACAGCCTAGAAAAATGAAAAACTGTCTTATGAAGCTGCACTATTTGTGATTTGCGATAAATGCCGTCAGGGAAATGGCCATTCATCTCTTGATCTCGGTTTGGCAAGTATCCCATTTGGCCACGAACTCAGCAACAGTGGACGTCTTCCAGTTGTTAGATATTGGATAGACAATAATATTATTACAATATATTTTGTAATTTAATAAACATACCTGATTGCCTTGCGATGTTCTAACGGCTTGCACAGCGGCGAGTGCTGAGGACGGCGCTGGTGCATAACCCACACACGACACTTGACTAGATCTGAAACATGAGGAACATTATTAGAATTGTAATGGTTTTGGATGTAGTAACAAAGAAGATTTTTATTTGGATATTTTTCTGTATACAAGGTTAGTCAGAAAGGGGGTACTAATCCGAAAGGGTGTTAAAGTACACATAATAATGAGTAACTTTTGTTCTACAACTTTTCCCAAAAGTCAATAGTTTAAGAGAAACAGTTGTTCAAAAAACTCAAAAAAATATCTCTAAAATCTATCTATCACCAGTTATGATCAGCTGTGTTTACATTTTAGGTCATATTTGAGGTCATGAATTAGAAACACCATTTTCTGAATTTGTAACTAAAGCAGGGATGAAGAATTTTTGATAAAACTAAAATAAAAATCATTTTATTTGGAAAAAAAATATATCGAATTTTGAAATTTTAACACTTGCTTTCAAACAGTCATCAGCGATACTATATGTGGGCTTCGGATTAGTACCCCCTTTCCGACTAACCTTGTATAAAAACACCATTTTTTTAGAGTACCTGATCATAGAGAATCGATAATGTGCAGAAGATTTTTGTGATTTATCAAATGGTACAAAAAAGCCTTATGGTAAGACAGTCACACACATAATCTTACCATTATTTTCCTATCTATATAATATATATCTACAGTTTCTCTTACCTTCTACTGCTGTCAGGCGAGAGCTGGTCGTACACTGTAGTGTGCTGTGACACTAGTCGTTGCGGCCCGGCGACGCCCGTGGTGGTCGCCACCGCGCCCGATACTACTGACGCTTGACTGCTCTTGCGAGATATGTCTGATGATCTAGTGAAAAGTAAGGAGAATTAAAATTGTTATAAGCAAAATAAAAAGTAAAAATGAAGTAACTTCCAGAGTCCCATGAAGCTGGAAAAACCTGAACCTTAGAGCAATTCAAGTTTGAAATCAAAAGGATTGGATAATAATGCCAAACATAACATCATGCCTGTATTCACTGAACGGTTGGGCAGAGGTGTATAGTACACCCTCATTTCGCCATTATGTTTAAGTCCCATGTAATAGGGGGCGAGCCTTTTGCCATCAACCGGGCACAAATGGCTGCTACTGAAAAATTCCACACGGAAAAACCCACTAATACTTTGCCAGATCTGATCACGCTCAGCAGCCACGCTTGCGACCACTAGATCAATAAGGTAGTCGAAAATGATACAAATAAACGCATCACTTCATTATTTCATTGGCGGTTAAAACGATAGTTACCTTGCACTGTAGAGGCTGCTACCGGACGAGATGCCAGAATCTCGCCTCGTATTAGGAACTCCTGTCTTCAACTCAACTGCAACGTTAGTACTGCCCAGCTCTGTCCGTCCTGGGCCACCACCTGATGAAATGAAAATGAATGAATGAAAATTATATTTTGATATTTATTTTTACTGTTAAAATTGTTTAGAATGTATGTTGTAATCCTGACCGCAAAGATTTAGAAATTAAAACATTGCGTCTATTTGTTTGTGTTATTTTGAGTGCTAAATTGTTGTTATGATTGTCAAATTGTTCTACGAATCTACCAGCCATTGTAGCACAAAACAGATAACAGGGTGAGATTCACCTATTATTACTTCTTGCTAAAATAAAGGAATCTTTCTCTTCTCTTGTGACGGCACGAGCTATAAGCCAGTAAGCAAGGTTGGGCGTGGGGCTAACTGCCCAGAGTGCGCCGAACGTACTTAAGTATCATTAATCGTGGAGGTTCAAAAATAAGCTGATCTAAAAGCTACTCACCAGGTCCGATATCAGGGTGAGGGGGAGGCATGAGCCTTGCGACAGCCATCTTGTTTCCAAATCGCGGCGCATGATGATGCGCACGTGGCTCTCCGATGGCCACCATAGCTCGAAGCATCAGAGGCAGTTGCCCAACTTCACCCACTACTTCTTGTTCAACCTGAGAAGGAAAATGAGGTTTGAGTTGTATAAGAAACACAAGATGATAAAAACATTCATGTCCAACAAGACTGCATTGCCTCTTTGCTGCAGAAGATCTGTAAATCTACACATTTAAAAAAACCTTTGGTTCAGAAAAAACGCAATATTTCAATGCATTCTTGACTGCGTAATCACAAAGCATCAGCTGAGTTTTAATGCTCATCTGCCAGCTTTTCCTCAACTATATTGAAAACAGCTCCCAATCTAACCAGATGCGGTCTGAATTTCAGCAATTTATACGGAGCGACTGCCATAGCCGCATCTCGATTACTGAGCAATACTAATCCTAAGGTTAGACCAATTGTCTGGAATGCTGTTCACACATAATCTTATGTATCAAAACTTACCTCTCCATCTAATCTGAAGTACGGTGCACCATTCTCTTCCCCAAATCCTCCGAGACCTGAGCCTCCAAAGTCCAGCTCCCCACCACATTGAGCTGATAGCTGGCGAAGCAAACAAGATAACTATTTAATAATAATCAAATCCTTTTGAGAAGCTACTTTTTTTAGCAGAATAGTTTTTGCCGCTAATGTTTGCAAGTTTTGTTAGGATTTACTTGAGAAAGGTTTATATCCAGAGTAATGAAAGGAGCTATTCTAACACATTCAAGAATTGCCCTCTGGGAATCAACGCCGTTTCCCCGGGACGTATAACACAAGATGTACAGCATAAGATGCATGGGAGATATCGGAGCTCCCCCCTTTTGTACCGGATACGAACATGGAGTGGTTTTAGTCGGTAAGGGTCCGATATAGCCCTCCGCCTTCTCTAGACGGAAGGTATTCATAAGAAAAATTTCACACTGTATAGTTCCGGTTAGCAGTTCTTTTGGATAACGTCTTTTGAAGGTTTCACCTTTCCAAGACGAATAGTGAAAATGTCATATTGGCTTATCGTCCCAAGATCTTCCATTAAATCTATCCCTGGGTAAGACCCAAATTACGTAGAGGACATGGTCAAACTAAAATTGTTTTTCCAAATACCTGATGAGCAGGAGTATGCAATCCATGAGGTATAGGCGACGCAGGGCTCTCGCTCTTGACGGAGGCTGATGACGTGTGTCCTCTCACCCCAATTGGTACTCCACCCTCCTCTGAACGGGGAGATGATCCCGCTCCGCCACCACCTGATTCTGCTGAGTCGTCGCCACGACTGCAACCTGGAGAACGAAAAACAGACATTAGGTAAATAAAGTAACGTGTGATTTGGGGGTAGAAGTTGCATGGGTAAAGACTGAGTTGACTCTATTGGGCCAGAAGGCGGCCCTTAGTACCCAGCTCACTCCTGTTAAGCTAGACAGGTACACGTAGACTGACCACATCAAATAGGATTTAGAAAGTCGAGATATCCACACTTAGTCTTTTTCTGCACCAAAACTATTTCAGTGACGCTAACCGTATGTTATCTGCAATAAACTGTTATCAGAGGTTAGAAGTAAATAGTATTTACCTTTATGCTTCTTACTGGCGTAGAACTCAGCTCCATGCACAGTCTTCACGTGTTTCCGTAATGATGAGGGGTCCGTATATCTCTTTGTACAGCCTGGCGCTTTGCAGACGTATGGTTTCTGGAAGGAACAAAATCAAAACATTAACTTCACAATATTGAAAGTGAAACCTTCAGACCGATGGCGATTTTATCTCAGCTAAGTGGAAACGGAATTACATTCCGTCGTGTGCTCTGTAGGTGTAGCTAAACAGGCTGAGTAAGGCACCTGTACAGTCAGGATGTAAGAGCCAGTCTTACATTTCTATACTTTCAATTATCATGTCAGAATGGCTAATGCAACAATATGGGTGTCATACGAATACCGAAAGTCTGACAACCAGTCTAACCTTAGGATATCGGCATTGCCCAGTAACTGGATTGGGAGGTCTGATTGCAGTCATTTCGTGTAAATTATTGGTATTTAGCTACATCTGGTTAGACTGGAAGTTGACCCCATCTTCTTCTCTCGTGTCAGCACGAGCTACACGAAAATAGCTCATGCTGTGGTGAAAAGATTAGCCAGTCAGCAAGGTTGGTAGCAGGGCTGACTGCCCAGGGTGCATCGGACGTACTTAAGTATCGTGACTCGTGGACGCTCTTTTCATGCACTCCCCATACCCTCATCATAGTTGGGAAAAAGATAAGCAGAAGAAGAATGGCTAACGCAATAAAGCTTCGCCATCAACATTGGCTTTATCTAGGCGCTGCATCTTGGCAAGATACTTGCCGAAAGGAATCAGCGATCGTTCAGTTCATACCTCATTGCTATGCGTCCGATTCTGATGTTTAGCTCGATCACTAGCATTGGAGAAGGCCTTCGCACATCCAGGGTACTCGCAGGTGTAAGGTTTCTCTCCCGTGTGACTTCGGAGGTGGGTCTTCAGGTTCTCGAGCCGGGAGTATGCTTTGCAACAGCCTTCGAACTGTAAAGAATATTTCCAACATTAGTAAAAACTTTAAAACTGTTTTTTGGGGCATGCCTTTGTTCTGGAGCAATAGCTTGTGTTAAGATGAAAGATTCAGACAGTCAGTTAAACTCAGATTCAATTTCCAGTAGTGTTAGTGTTTTGTTGTGCATAGGCTGTATGCAGGAATACGTGTGCCTATGTACGAAGCGTGAAACCATGCCTGCGACGCTTGCCACGTTCCGCTATTTTATGTAATAAAGCAGTGTGACTCTAGCCGGCGTTTGAGTAAGTCGTGACCCGTAGTTAGTACCTACTTACTGTGCAGACATAACAGCAAGGCTAATTTCACCAACATCGATTCTCTAGTTAAATAACCGTTTACTCGAAAAATATACAAGAATTTCAGGTAAACGCTTGATTAACAAAAGAATTAATGTTGATGAACACCAGCCTAAGAGCACATCTGATAAGGGACTTAATCAGAAGTGTAGTAGGCTGTATCTTCCTGCATACCTAAACAGTACTTAATTCTTCTTCTTTATTTTTCTTCTTCTTTCTTTCTTCTTAGAATAAGAAGCGAACACTACTTACCGTACACTTATGAGGCTTCTCCCCTGTATGCCTTCTCATATGCACGACGAGCATGTACTGCGCCTTGAAAGGTTTCTCATCCCTGGAGCATCCCACCCAGCGGCAGACGAAAGCCTTTTTACTGGCGTGGATGTGGTCCGTGTTGATATGCTTCACTAGGTCGTCTTGTGTGGGGAACTCGAGCTTACAGTCCACCTGGAGACGGACATAGAAGCTAGGTTAGATATGAAATGATTTTGATTCAAAGGTTGAACTGAAATTGTTTATAAGTGTATTTATGATTAGTTAAAGGATCGCCCGACTCGCCGCGTGTTCAGCTCATGATTAAGGGCTCCGTATGGGTCCGAAACCAGTCGGGCAATTGCGAAAATAGCACGTGAGTAAACCGTAACTAATCAAAAATATATATGTGTCTCACGAAAGTTATATTTATATGTGATTAAATAAGATTAAAAAAAAAAAACTTCATGATCCATTAGGACCATAAATGAGATTAGGACCAAAAATAAATTCAAAAGAAAGCAAGCATACCCAATGACAATTAGTTTCAATAAAGTCCCCAGGTTCGTCCTTGGAGTCGAGACCGTCATGGACCGTGCTCTCTGCAGCTGCTGATAACGGCTTGTTGCTGTGATGGTTGTCCCGATGACCCATCAGGCTTTGGGGAGACTTCCGCTGGGTCATTCCTGATGCACTGAAGATGGAAAAATAAAAATGTTGACTGATGGTTATAATTACCTATTAGGTATACGAGTTAAATTTAAAAAATGACTGTGGTTATACTTGGATGGTTAAATTTGAGGAATATACGGAAAAAACTTCAAGCACTTCTTTAGCCTTTTTTTCCCCATCTTTCTCTAAAGTCATCCTACTAACTTTCGAGTTTTGTAAATTGTACTGTATCTAATACAAACTAAAGCCAAAAGCCAAACAAAAATGTGGTCCTTGTGTCCATACCTATCAGCTTCCATAACGCTAGTGATTTCAGGTTGCTGAGGTGGTTGCTGTAGATGCTGAGGCGGCGTGCCATCTAGAGTCAATCCTGGTCTGACATCCACTGGGGCACCCATCAGGAGTTGCGTTGGAGATGATATGTGAGATCTGGTGACAAATGTAAGAAAATTTAGGAACAGATTTTGTATCACCTAAATCTAAATATGCAATAAACATAATTCCAATATGCAGGATAATTCTTCAAAATATTTTAGATCTCAATCCAAATCCGATTTCAATACAAAACGTAAAGGAACAATGAGAAAAAAATTATCTTACACAATTTCAATTCCAATTTCAATAGACGCTCAGTATAAAACTAATGTGGTCACAGTGTTGGATTAAAGAGATCTAACATACTGATAATTGACGAAATTATTTTCTTGAATCAACCCACTGATCTGCCTAAGTTAAGATGAGCCCATAAATTGGATCAGATTAATTTACAACGTTGACTAACAATAATAGTAAATGTATATATTATAAGGAACCATTTCTGTATAAACTTATTAACAGCAAAATAGCTATAGTCAGTCATTATGTCTAAGATAACGACAGGCTGCATGAACTATGTCAGTCTCGGTAAACTTTGATCATTAATCAACCAAATCGAGGTCCGATAAATTCCAATATATTGACATCATGGAGTAATTTTCTAGCTTAGTCATATATCCAACCATTCTTCACATAGCAAAAAGTTTTTGAATTCTTCATCGCTTCAAAAATTCTCTAAAACCACATTACGATAAAGATAAGAATCATTCGGAAAGACCAAAATCTCATATTTGTGATGACTTGTAAGGTCAAAGAGTGCGTTGATGCGAGTAATCGCAACCGGCGCACGAGTTAATGACGAATGGAAATATCACGTGAGGTTTAACGGTCCTTTGAGACGAGGTTAAAGGACACGGAAATATACGCCATGAATTCTAATTCATGGTTGCCTTTAAAAATAATGTCTGATGCTAGTGTCAAAGCTGTTTTATAGAGAACCGTGTTAACCACTAACTAAATATAAATCATTCCGACAGGCACTACGACAATACTAGTAGATTTCATACCAAACGACATTCCAAATGTATTTGATCGTTTTTTTGTCTTACCTATGAATCCCTGCGACGAGATGCGCGTGCGCGGCATGATGCGCCGCGGCCGCCGCAGCCTGCTGGTGGGCAGGGTCCATCAGTACTCCTCCCGCTAGCACACCGCTACCTCCCACCACACCACCTCGTGCCAACAATTGCTGCGCAAGAGACGCGTGCGAAAGGGATAGCGCGGGTGATATTGCTCCTAGAAATAAAAGAATAAGTGAAATTGAAATGATTGCTTGTTTCACATAGCCGAATATTTTCAATTGAGTGGTAGTTGCATTAAATCAGCTTTTTGGAAAAATATATGCTTAGAACCAGTGGCATATTGTAAAATAATATACCATTCATATTTCATGCCAATAAAGTTGGTTCCGGTATAGTATTGAGATAATTTATTAACTGAGCCTATTTCACTGCTGGACAAAGGCCTCTCCCAAGTTGCGACACCAAACCACACCACATAATTTTTGACTAGTTAAATATCAAAATGGTGCTAGAACTAAAAGTAAAAAAAAATAACAAACAAAAACTACTGCAAAATAAGTACCAAGACAGTGCCAATGATCTTCCAACTCACCGGCACTAAGGTGTCCATAGCTGCCCGTGGAAGCTGCTGAAGGTGCTCTGACAGCCAGACTGGCAGGAGACGCCCTGATCACCGCCGCCAGATCCAGAGACTCAGCGGAGTATGGACTCCAGGAGACTGCCCTTTTCCGGTTTGCAGACGCTCCTATAGCCCCTCCTGATAGTCTTAACCGAGTTGGTGAGGCTATTCTTGATCCTGAAGATAAGAAAAAATGGTTTGAGTTTTGTAACTAAGTAAGTGAAGATAATTGAAGGAGTGGTGTTTAACCTGTGCTTTTAAGAAGTCAATCAACTATTAAAGGTAATTGACCAATAAATTATAATTTCAATAAATATTCAAAGCAATTTAAGAAGATAAAATTATATCCGGAGATTATAAGAGTACATAGACATCAAGTTATTCTCAGTTTAGCTAAAATATTATTAACAGTTTATAAAATAATAATCGTTAATCTTTCATAAACTCATACGCACTGTTATCCTATTGTGTGATACCTTGATAAATATGCAGCTAATAAAGTTTGCACATTAAATTAAGCAATCAGTTAAAAAGAAGATACATATAAGACTCTATTAATCAAAGCCGAAATGAATATGACCATGATTTATAATCAAATTGCAGGAACATCCTTAGATATTTCACTGAGGATAAGTTAAGTCTCCGTGAACAATGTTTCGTGGGTATTATCGTAGGATAAAAGGTTTTAATCAAATGATAAAATAAAAACAAAGAATATAAAGACAGTAGCATCTGTCTAAATATTGGTAACGACTCATTAACTGTAATGTTTTGTATGTATATTTAAATCACGACATAGTATAAAACAAAGTCGCTTTCCGCTGTCTGTCTGTCCCTATGTATGCTTAGATCTTTAAAACTACGTAACGGATATTGATGCAGTTTTTTTAAATAGATAAGTAGAGTGATTCAAGACGAAGGTTTATATGTATAATACATGCATATTATAGTAGACAAAAACACGGAATACGCGATAAACAACATCCACGCGGGCGAAGCCGCTGGCGACCTCTAGTGAACAAATAAATTAAGAAAATATTTTGGAGTTCTCTTGACGTAATCACTGCCTTTAAAAAAAACACAAAGTGGGAGAGCAGTCTCTTAGAATAAAATAAAATAGCCTGCCATATTGTGTATAGTGATCAGTGAAATAATCAGGTGTAAGCGAATGAGAATACTACAGGTATCGGAACATTAGCAAGTAGGTAAGTTAAGAAAACAATAAAACGCCAAATCCATTTGTAAGGCTTACTGCGAAAATTGACATCTGCAATCGACTTTCAATCTGTGTACAAACCCGCCGCAAGTCGGCTTCTGCAACTAACTAAAGCGAAAAATGGCGTGCAATAACTTCCGCAGTAAAGTTTGCTAATGGATTTGACGCTTAAGGTAGAGGCGAGTAAAGCATCCAAGTGTTTATCACCGTTTTTATAAGGCGGATATCAGTGGAAACGCCAGTAGAGGACACCATAGAAGGACATACATCGATGTTATTAATGATGTTCTTCAAAAAGAACAGGTGCGTAGTACTACCGGCGTGCCTGTATGACAAGATGTATGAACGTGGACGAAGCGAATGGAATATGTAAGGATCGTAACAGTTTCTACCTACCCCTATGGGAAAAAAGCGTGGGTTTGTGTATGTATGTGTTTACCACAGTAGTGAATTTGTGTGATGTCGGTTCATGAAAAATAATAATAAACAGAAGAAAGCTTATGTATACCTTCTAAACTAAGTTGGAAGTCCTGGCTGGCGAGCGTGCTGCCTGCATGCAGCTCTGGATGCAAACTCCTTGCTGCACTTAAGTACTCTAAACCTGAAACAATAAAATAAAATACTTTAAACATTTTGGTCAAAGTAAATCTTTTGACTGAAAAAAGAAATAAACTCGATAAAGCTGATTAAGACATAGCTTTGGACTTAGACACACAAAATGATTCTCATTTTCCTTCTAAAATAAACGACACCAATCTATTTATCCAAATCCGTCTCGAAAGACCAAAAAAAGAACATTTTAAAATATTTAAATTAAACGTTATAAACTAAACCTATCTTATTTCAATAAACATAAAATGTAACGTCTTCATAGTCCGTTTTAAAGGCCACAAATTAGCCTGGCCTTAGTCACCTTATCCGTAATAAGGCGAGATTGAGTTGTCACCGTGTTAGAGCCATTTTGAATATAAAGTGGCCTCTTAACGCCGTATGTGATTAATGTACTACCGGATGTCTTTTACGAGCTATTTCGCGGGAACTGATTTCATGCTGACTAAATTGGGAATGTCCTAATATGTCGCCGCTAATTGGGCACCCTACATAATGTGGAATAGGTTTCTGGACATGGGCAGACTGTTGCAGAATTTGCATAGACGAGTATTCAATGTAAAACGCGAGTGATAAACAACTTTTTGTGAGTGAATACTGTTTGAAGAGAAATACCGAGACCTTTTAAGAATCTCATTGCACATGTTGAATATGATAAATCAATTAGAAGTAAAGTTGTCTTGTATCAATTAAAAACTATAAATAAAAAAAAACATAGTTTGTAGAGTCATAATGAATATAAATAATAATAAGGACGCGTTTAAAAAGCAATAGGGTGACATCATTATCGTACCTAAGCTTGTTAAAATTAAATTTAACACTGTATAAATCGATTAAGCCAAACATTTACAAAAATATTAGTCATCCTAATTAAAGTCTATCCTTCATCGAGGAGGCGTCGTTCAAGTAACAAATTTCCATAATAATCACATCTCCGACGTACGAAAACAAACACGCGGCGGGTTTCGAGCGAGAAAAAAAACGTCCAAACCATTTGATTTGTTGATCACGCTTTGCCGGCTCCAAGGCGGGCGATTTACCCAAAAATAATAGGTTGATGCAAAAGGCGTCAGCGACCAACAATTTTGCGGACGTACGAACGACCCAACAAGAAAATAATACCCAAAATCCCACGAATATAACGTATGTGGTCTCCTTTTGACGCGCCGCTCGACTTCCAAAATTTTTATGTCTTCATCGTCATGAGAACCGGCGGAAAACGACATTCGTGTCCTTTACAAACGAAAGAAAAAAAATATCATCGATCGAATTTGAAGCCAATCGACTCGGCCACGAATTCCATTACCCGGCTATGGTCACCCTAACGACATTGTGGCAACCGCGTGCAAAAACCTCATTCAAAAACTGTCTTTAAGTTCTTTTTTCGTACAGACGAATATCGAATAATCGGTGCGTCCGAGCGAACTCGTTTTTGTATCAAATACGATAGGTCTCGATGCGAGTCCATTTGATATTGATGTATTAATTTTTATCCGAGTCGATTGGGCGTAAAATTAGTATTTCGATGTTCGATATCTAGTGGTTTCGTGGTCACGTTTAGCGTTAATATATGAATGTCAATGGCTTTGTTGGGCGGCGTCTTTGGACGTGCGCGTAGTGACTTTGTAACAGCGTATACTAATGAGACTCGTTGTAAATTATGAGTTTGGTTGTTATTCGAATGTGCGGCGAGATGAAGGCGTTACGACGTGAATTTGTAATGGCGGCGTAGGTATTTTTTACGGCTTCACCATTTTGAATATTCACGGCTCAATAAAAAATAAAGGAAATAATATTTCTGTGTTTAATTACGGGTTTCGGTTCGGATTCGAGTGATAGTGTGATTAGAAATCTCGTTGTTTCTTCTGAGAATAGACGCTCTTTTACCTACCACTGTAACATAATACAGATTTTCTCCGTACATCAGTTATTAAGGACGTCAAGATCGCAAGCATGTGGTGCTTTGTATAGTTTCTGCCTACCCCTATAGGAAAAAGGCGTGAATTTCTGTATATACGTATCACTTATTGAAAAAAAAGACAACGAAAAAGTACATTTGGCACTCAATTTCCTTCTTTCCTAGACGAAACCGGTACCACCCTACCGCGTTAATATTCACAGTAAAAAACTGCTCTCATTAAATCATCAATGTCATAAAACGATTAGTACGATCATTAGTTAGGACACTGCAAAAAACAAACGGTGTTTACTAACGATGTTTTTATACTGTGATCAAAGGTGATGCAGGAGTGTTATCTCAGGTAGTCGGTGTAAGGATTGATGCCAGTTCACGGAATTTTAAAAAGATATGATAAAGATACACCCGTCATTTAATTTTTGATGGACTTTGGGTTGATTGAAAGATCTTAAATTGTTAAAAAAATGAATGCATGAAGTGGATCTAAAAAGTATAGGTTAATCTATGTGATTAGAGGAATATATCTGATAAGATTGAGAATGCATATTTGTATTAGAAACATGGATAATGAGGTTTTTATAATAATAGGACCGGAAAACATCAGAGAACGAGTATGATATAAAGCCATGCAGCTTTTTAATATTTTAAATAATATACAGAGAGTCAAAGACGAACAATGGGCTAAGATAATGATGAACTGGGTCACTAGTCACTAGAAGTAAGCGAGGTAGACAGTATAAAAGATGCAATGATGACATATGTATGTAAGGTAGCTGGTAAGGTATGGTCGAGAACAGCAAGGAATAGAGAGGAATGGACACATTTGAAGGAGACTTACACCACTTTAGACAGTCCTTACACTGATACTAACACACTTTAGAGTAGGTACCAGCATTAAAAAAGAAGTGATACTAACATTATAATATCAAACACCTTTTTGAAAAAGTATGTTACTGTACGGATATATTAAGCTTAATCTATAAAAATACAGAGACTGGTTTGTATATTAGACGTTGAAGCTTGAATTGTACTGGTGGTCTCTTCCTTTGGGCACAGTTTTCTAAAAACACAGGAACCAGTGCCACAGTATAAAAAATGACCTCACAGTGTGTGCACTTGTAAATATGCAATTCATATTTAGTTTCATTAACGCCAAACTAGATCGTTAGCTTGGAAGCAATATGCAGCAACCGCAGCGGCTCCCGCCGCAAATACATGCACATCCAGGTGTGATTAAAATGCAACATACAACCCTAGCCGAATTGTGCGCTTGTATCAAGATTTCCGATTGCTTTTCCCACAGAAATTCAGAATTGGATGCATTACAATAAGAACGTATATTTTAAATTTCATGTTAGCAGGACCAGCAGTCCTGGGTGTAAAACGTCAACCAATTATTTTTCCATAAAAGCTTTTCCCCACTTTACAAGTTTTATACACTGCAAACGACTATGAAAACGTCTTAATAAACATAAGACAAAATAAAAGTCTATAATGTGACGCACGCATCGCTTTAACAACATGAAATTATATTCTTAACAGCATAATTACAGCTTTCGAGGATCTAGTGACACCTCTCTCCCTCACTCGTGTTAAACGCCCATCTATGTATCTCTTTCTAATGGTCCTTTTTGATTGTGTTTCGCGAGATGATCGCTGATGATTTATTCATAAACGGTCCTCGTTTATTTTCTCATTTTTATTATAATTTTCTTGGAAGTGGTTTAGAACTGTGATTTGAAGCACTACTGGGTTTGAGTTAATTTTAAATTAGTTATGTGTGGTTAGTTAAGATGAAAAGGTTTTAAAATTGAAGATCGTTTTGAATATTTTTTAGCTGGGTATTTAACTTATGTTAAAAGAGAACACATTTGGCTTAGGTAGTTCTTAAAGCTGATCGTTCTAGTAGGTATTGTATCACCTTTTTACTATCTTTATTTTTCATGTAATTAATAACATCTGTAGCTTTACTGCATTCATCATTATCTTAAAAGATTTTAATGTATGTGTAATGTAATAACTAATAAAATTGTAGTTCTTGTTCTCAAACTTCGTAAAACTGCTTTTACCAATTATTTAATTAATTTCAAATTTATTATCAGTCCCATAACACTGTTTAATTTTGGTCCTTAGGTACGAATTTTTGCTTTGCTTCAATCGTAGGATCTTAAGCAAAATAAAATTAACCTATTATAAAATATGTTTAACACAAAATACACAATAATCATCTTGTCGTGTTGCGTAGCATGTGATGATCTCAACAGAACTTCTTTTTTTACAAAACATTCCGATAATTGAGCTCCAACTTAACAACCTCACTAATTAAGTTTAAAACCATAATTGGGCGTCACAATATTGACACAAAATTACTGTAGACAATCAACCAACTTATGCTGATACTTGTTACTTCTTTACATGTTGAAGACAAGAGGTCAAATTATGCTGGTTGTTTGTACTTGTTAGAAAGAGATGGAGAATAAGAAACTTAAAACCGTCAAGCTGTGCACATATGCGTTCACTTCCGGTTTTGTTTCACTTAATTACTTCTAAGGGTCGTACACTTTAATTACTGTTTCACGAGAATAGAATTGTGTAATTACGTATTTTTAGATTTCAATTGTATGTCTTTAATGACTACACGATGTTTTATTTCACATTCCTTTTGAAAAATCTTGTTAAGTCAAAAATCATGCATATTTATATATCTGTCATAATTATTTCAAATAGGTTAATAACTTAATGTTAACTTAAGCTCATTCGCAACCAGTTTTATTAATGATTTCATTATCTTTTTTACTTTAAATTAAGTTATTCATAAATCCCATTCATATTTTGTAATTAAAATAATAATACCAGCTCGTAACTGTCTCGCTGCAGGGTACAGGCCTTTCATTTATAGAGAAGGAGACCGAGTCTTGCTCATCACGTTTTCTTGAAGTTAAAAATTAACAGAATGAGGTTATTTCTTTCATTATAAATATGTAACGCTAATAAGGGAAATGATTTTATGACATTATATTTTTGACCTCAAGTTAATAAAACGATAAATAAATCTTAGGCAATCAATATAAAAATTCAAAAACGCCGAAATTTAGAATTGAGACGTAAATAAAATTGTTTAAATAAAGGCAATAACTATATCCCGTTTTGATTCGATTGTATATATAAATCACATTTTGGGTACTGATTCCCCAGTCCATAAATAAGCTCACAAAATGTCACCGACGATTTATTCGCTGCTTGCTAATGAGAGAAAAGGATCTGCGTTTGAATCCCGTTTCGATAAAATATTGGTCCTTTTTTACGCGAAAGCTAAGTGCTGGGGAGCATGTTTTAGGAGTGACTACGTACCATAAGTTTAACTTTATTGTTACGTAAAGTTTAGATGTTTTAATTAAAATTGCGGAGCTTTGAGTAGGGTGTTGAATTTTAACAAGCCTACATGAAATCAAGGGTTATGTAGATTTAAGAGTTAAAATAGGTGCCTTTGCATTATTAGTCACATAAAGTTGATATTATTGGTGAAGTTGCACCTAATTATCATGAATCACATAAAGATGATGTTAATAATGGTGAACCTTTTATAGAGAGTATCGTATGTCAAACGGTAACAAACCTTTTTCCTAAGTAGATACATATAGCATAAGGACTTGATCAATGTCTTTGAAATAAGGTAAAATATTTTAACGTTTATCGTAACTGCCATAATGAGCGTTGCAAAATTTGAAACCAAATCAAATCAAAACAAAAGAGTCCCGACAAAACTTCAAAGCAGATGTTTGACAATACAGCCACAATCTCACATTTCACCGACACTGTCACCACATGGTGAAAAATTCGCATTTGTGGACAAAAACATGTGTTAACTTGATAATTAACTTTCTTGGAACTGAACCGAACGGATTTTGAAACGCTGCAGTATGATTTATGTTTCCTACAGACTGTCGTGTTGACACGGCATTAGAAGATTTCGACTATTAATTTTAAGTTTAGACAGGTTTATTCGTTAATTAATCAATAATTTGACATGTATCGTGGTTATAGATTATTTTGTATTGTAGTTTATTAAAATAGATTATAGCCTGAGGATTATTCGTGATTACTCGTAGGAAATGCCATTTTTTTATATTACAATCCGAATTGTTTTTTATGGTGCTAACACTGAGTTTATAAAATGACTTATAATAGAATATTATAACGTTTAACATTTTTTAACCCAAATGTGTTACCATAGCAGAAATCAATAATTTGATACCTTGGAAGCCAACTGATCCAAGTACATTTTCATTGGAATTGAGTTAACAGTTATTTTTGGCCTTGTAAGACTCAATTTAACAATTTCATTCAATGTTAGTTTAAATAAAAATGTTACTTGGATCAGTTGACTTCCAATGTATTCAATTAACTTCAATTAAGGTGGTCTGAACCCTCAGTGTACTTTTTCTAGCTGTGATAATTAATTAATAATAGCACTGCCATATGGTAATTTTTCAAATTTTAATAAATTGGTTGTTACGCCTGGATGACAAATGAGTTATGTATCAATCAGGACCCTACACTTAGGTATGCTGTTGAATGATTATCCTAAATATACTGTTGCAGCTAAAGCGCAGCCTCTCTTGACTTGATATTATCCCAAATAATCATCACAATCATACTTTTTTTTTACAAACACAGACAAGCCCACAAAACTATCACGTAGCTCTGAGGTTTGTTGACCTGCATCTGATTCACACGAATTGTTATTAATAAATTATTAAAATAAGCGAATGACAGCATCACGAAGCTGTTAATTATATATTATATTAAAATTTATGACAAGTCATAAATTTTAATATAATATAGATATATAAAGCGTTTAGATCAAGATCTAAACGCTTTATTAAAAGTAAACCAAACAGGATATTAAAAACGAATGTTATGTTTTATAGCTGTTTTATTACATTTTTGCAATATGTCTATTAACTTTCCGATATTATTGTTAAATCTGAAATTATTGAATTTTGAGTTTTAGCGAAATATCATTACTTGGAAAATAACCTCATTGGTTGTTGGTAGAACTATGTTCACAAATAATTTTGGAGAAGCGAATAGACTGGGCAGAGAAGACAAACGATTGTTAAGTCAAGCCAACACAACTCCTTGTAGCAATGCAGATCTGTGGAACCTAGCAATAGGCCAACAAAACGAAAGGACCAAAACAAAAAATGTACTATAAAAAGCTTTGAACACCAAGCAACTTCTCCAACTCTAATAAATACAAGACCAGCTTCTAACCATTCAATTATTCTTCATCAGAGCCGATAAATCATAATAAAAACATTTTAGCAATCAGCTTCGCCAATTACTGGGACATGAGGCATTAGACTAAAGCGCCGAGCAATTATTCTTATCGAGACATGATTAAAAACTCCGCTGAGTATTTTTGGAACAATAATATGGTTGGCGTGGGTGGGGTGTGCGGCGTAAGGGATAGGAGTGAGCGATGGCGCGGAATGTGGTAGTAAAAAAGTTGATGCTGCGGCAGTACAGGGATTTAGTCATAATAATGTGTATGAAAAATACAGTACGAAAAATAACATTTAAAAACTAGGTGTCGAAATATTCCTCCACATCACTGTCATCTCGGAGAAAATGTATTTTGTACATTTAGGTATAGTTTTTACTTAAAATTTTTATTGTATACATATAAGTAATAGAATAAAATTAGTATGAATTAAATAAAAGACCATTCTCTGAACTAATAAAAGTCACAATAATTACGATCTAACATTATCAGTAATAATTTATGAAGTAAGTGGTGAAAAGACAGAGAATTATGGAAGGAAAAAAACATGCTGCGCCGACCCTAGATAAATTGGAATAAGTACAGGACGATGATGATGATGAAGTAGTAAAAAAAGTCAAATTTCAGAACGAATGCATAGTTTATTTATAAGAACTATTACATGCCTTGTCTTGTCTTACTATGACTACTACTTCGTTTGAGTTATAATACATATTTCTGCTTACTTCCATGACGTACCAACAATATAACAAGTAAATAAGATACTTAATAAATCCAGAGCCGTTTATAAAAATAAAGTTCTAACACATCTGCTAAAAAAGTGTAAAATACATCCACTTTCCAAAAAGGTCAAGATAAACCACTGTAAAATTAAGTAATTTATGATGATGATAATCTCTTATCACTTAGGGTGGCGCCTGCGCAGGCGGGCGGAACTCGTTCCGAGATGTCTCAATCTCGATAGAGACCGGATCAATCGAAACCGACCCACGGCTTTTTTTCATCGATCATCGATTGAACTGGTTCCCAATCGGAAAAAATTATAGAGGACTGTCGATCGATACACCTTCGGCTGCTCGGGATAGTTCTGATGAAATTGATAGATGGAACTGATGCTTTGTCTAATAATGGTGATTTGGAAGAGAGAAAATATGCCGTTAGAGCGAGAGAGCAGACGAAAAACGAGACGAGGAGAGGAATAGAAATACTTTGGTCTGTAGAAAGGTAAACCGTACTCACTAAAATAAATTTTGAGTTCTCAACCATGAATCATTTTCCCTATGCAATTAACAGGAGAATCATGTCATACATAAAAGATAACAATAAAAAACCTTTTAAGCAGCGACCTACCACGATTTTTTTATCTTAACTTAATAAAGAAATTACCGAACGACACCTTAATCGAGAAATTTCGACTGTTTTAAAACACGTAATAAAGACATATGACCATAAAATTATTAAATGAAAGGTCAACATGTTAAATAAAATTAATTCGTGCACATTAATCCAGTCTTATAAAGTTAAAACAAGTGACAATGCGTGTACATAAATCGGTCCATTTATATTGAAGGCTTGTAGTGAAGGAATTATCGCTATTAGTGTAGGCAAAGGGTTATTTATTAAATCGTTGGCGATATTTCTACACTCAGCGGGAAGGGATATCGGGTTGGAAGTGTGCTCGTCAATCATTTTGTTGAGTACAAGGTACGGGCAGTCGGTGGCTTTGAGTCCGATAAAAAGTTGGACAAGATTGAGATGAAGGAAAGTTTGGGTTCTGCAGTTTTAGTTATTTAAATTTCATGACTAAAAAGTAATGGAGGGGCTCGTGGCTAATTAACAACCGCACCAATCATACGATTTGCGAGGTTAAGCTGCGCTAAGCGCGGTCAGTCCGTGGATGGGTGACCCTTCGTTACATATCGAGACTCCTCAGTGCCTCGGGGAGCACGTTAAACCGTCGGTGATGAGTTGCATGAAAAGAGCCACCACGAGTGACGATACTTAAGTGCGTCCGGCGCACCCTGGGCAGTCAGCCCCGCTACCAACCTTGCTGACTGGCTAATCTTTTCACCACAGCGACACGAGAGAAGAAGACAGTCTGAAACCCGAAAGACTGATAACTGGTCTAACCTCAGGATATCGGCATTGCCCAGTAACAGGGTTGTGGAGGTCTGATGGCACTCGCTCGCGCTATGTAAAATAATGATATTTAGCCACATCTAGTTAGACTAGAAGCTGACCCCAACATAGTTGGGCAAAGGTTAGGAGGAAGGAAGAGATTAGAAAGTGATGATGATACACTTAATACTGAGAAAGATTTTAATCCAGATTGCTTTTGAATTTCTGAATTGATTGCAGAAGATATGTAGTCAAAGTTCAATGCGATTAAAGAAACAATGTTCTTTAATATATTTTATGATGAGTCAGGTACCAAAAATCATGATAAAGTCATAAAAACATCTGATTCTGTCGGCTATCAATATCATACAATTTAATCGCTTGATAAATTATGTCTGTTATTAAGTGGTAATATCCGAGACACAAAACACGTATTGCTATTGCCTTGATTGCACAGTAGGTACTAATCTAATCCCGCCATTTAATAATGTAGTAACGATTTGAAACCTAGTCAATAATTACCTTAGGGTTAAATGAACGGACTTTACTGTCGTTTATTGAAACCAGTCAAGCAATCTGTCTATGTATGAAGATTTTAAAATCGTTACAAACATTGTTATAGTCTTTCTATTTCACGAAGGCGGGTGTTGTAACTTTTATGTCTTTGATATGGAGGTTCAAATTGTAATAATTCATCCGCTTTCGTTAGATAGAATACCTATACGTGTACATATCTAAAATTATCTGAATCGTTGGATATTCTTGGCGATCAGTCGCTTTATATCACAATCAGTAAGTTAAAAATCACGATAAGTTTAACCCCTCTTGTTATGAGAGATGATTTAAACGAATTCTAAGGTAAACCCCAGATTAAAATCATGCCTATCAATTTTAACGTCAAAAGACAAAAAGAGAGCATTATTGGCTTAGTAGGCGTTTCGGCCGCTGAGTTTCGTCCGATCCGGCCGAAACACCCATTTAATTATTATTAATATTTTTGAGTGGCGTTTCGGACGATACTTTTTTTGAAGCAAATTTTGTACGGTCAGAATGAAAATCTTAGGCAGGGTTATAATTATTATTGAAGTAAAAGTCAGGGAATTGTTTAACAAAGATAAAGTTTAATATACTATTACAACAATCAACAGTAAACATGATAAATCACAATAATCAGTCTTTAAATATCAAATAAAAAGCGTACAATAAGAATTATAAATGTAAACAACAATAATCAGTCTTAAATATCAATTAAAAAGCGTACATTATGAATTATAAATGTAAACAACAATAATCAGTCTTATATATCAATTAAAAATAAGAATTATAAATGTAAACAACAATAATCAGTCTTATACAGGGTGTTAACGAATTCGTGTAATTCCTTAAAACTGCATGATCTGCTACTGGTATAGATAGATTTACACCACAGGGGAACTAGGGCCAAAAAAAAAAAATTTTTTTTCTTTCCGTTTGCCTTAGTGATCGAATCTTAACCACCTAATAAGGATTCAGTAAAAAAATAAGACTTTTTTTATTTGATTGTACATTTCGATTTATCCATGGCCACAAAGTAAAATAGGTATTATTTGATTATGTTTCTGACGTTACTTTGCCTTTAAAAAAGAATCCGTCCGAAACGCCACTCAAAAATATTAATAATAATTAAATGGGTGTTTCGGCCGGATCGGACGAAACTCAGCGGCCGAAACGCCTACTAAGCCGCATTATTTTTAACCTGGGTTTTACTTAGACCCTCTCTCATAACAATAGGGAACAGGTTACCGTTTTAGCATCCTTTACACGTAACCCTAAAAATATGAGTGATAAATAGATTATAAATTATAATTTATATATTTTGTGCTCAGCAACTTGTATCTATATCAATTACTATGTCACTGTGTGATCTCGAACAATCATTGTTGGCCCGTAATAGCTTTGAGGTGCATGAAAAGAGCTTCCACGAGTGACGATACTTAAGTACGAACGGCTCAACCTGGGCCGCGACCAACCTTGCTGGCTGGCTAATCTTTTCACCACAGCATGAGCTATTCTCATATCTATATCTCATATCTTTGATGATCTTGCAAGCATATGCAGATTTTTTACATTAACATGCAGGCATCGAACGTTATAAAATCTAAATACTTACAGTTAAAATAAATTCTTAAAATTATTGGCGTTGTAAAGATTATTGCAGATCTTGCAGTGGAAACATAGTTGCAAACTGCTTTAGTATTAAAAGGTGTAAGAGTAAGTGAAGAGGTCAGGTGCACAAACGTTGTAAATTTTTATCCTTTACCTTTTTAAGAACATGGTCTTAAAGGTATAAAGGTATTTCCCACTGCCCAAATCCCTTGAGTAATTTTTTGACTCGTTGAACCTTAAAAGCTTAGGCCATGTAGCGATATTAGCCAAAGCCGATAAGGAAGGTACTCTTTAGTATACATGAAGGGGCTTGAATCATACATAACTAATTCGAAAGTGACTTCTAAAAATCCTTTTCAATAAAAAAACCAAAACTCATTCAATTAAGGGAACGGAGATCAAAATTAAGCCTTCTTCGTTTAAAATGCATTAATCCGGTCACTTGTCATGCGCGGGCGCAGTCGTCCCGTCCCACTCTAAAACCCGTTCCGGTTCGCCCATCGCCTTCTCGTTGACAAAGATTAAGGTTCGGGACACTGTGTTTGACAAAGGCAATTAAAAAAACAAGATTGAACGTGTCAACTCTGTTCGTGACATTTTGTAAATTGGAATCTGCTGCAAAAATTTATTGACGAGTAAAAAAAGCAATCAATCTTCCTCTAGATTGATTAAAGTCTACACAAGTTCATTGACAACGATATGTTGTTCTTAATCTGGTTTAAATTACTTCCTCACAGAGTCATCCTTGTTGTATCTACAAATATCTAGTTCCCAATCTTTTAGTTCTTTGACATCAACCATAGTTCTATCTCTCTTACACAATCGAAGCTCTGAATTCTTTTTCGTTTTATATTTTCGGAGTAACATGAACTCTCAATCTCTCGCTCACAGTTTTTACGCTCAGTTTAACCAGAGTCGGACCTTAATTTACGATTATCGAACGATGAAGACATACACATATCGATTTTAACCACTACACTTATAGTAATAATATTTAATGGATAACAGTGACATTTACGATAGTCGTTTTTATTACGATTCCATAATCAGGATAAGTTTTAACGATATCGAAATATTTGCGAATCCAACTTCCAGGAATAAGATACGCGGTCATTTTATTATTGTCATTAATTTTTACATTAAAATGTATATTTCTTATATAAGATTCTCTGAGTGTAATATCAGCCTGATGGTGATTGGCAGCTGTACCATTAGCAGCTTTATTAAAATGTTTCATAAAATTCCTGACGGCAAAAACACGGTACAAGTAAATGTGGTGATTAACATTTTGGACAGAAAAAACTGCTGAATAATGAAGGGTATCGGTGCGAACAACTTTATTAAAAAGGCAAACACGAAAAGCCAATCGTTCGTCTGTCTCGTTACCCTTGAGTGATCCCTATACAGATTTTATTACTGCACAATAACACCAAATCTTTTTCGTTGCAATTTCAAATATTTCATAAACACCGAGCTGGTCAACATTATCTGTACAACAAGAATGAAAAGGGTACAAATTGAGTGAAAAAGTGTCCCGATGAACCTTTAAATTGTTCTCTATATATGTCTCGGGAACACGATCTTGGTTTACATCATCATTCGTCGACTTATCTGATGGTCATACATTGTTCAACTCTGATTCTTGTGTATTTACTATCAGGATATATTTTAGCTTGTTAACATGAGGCGTGTAGTTTCTTATAGCATCATTGTATTCAACTAAAAGTAGTGTAGCTAAACTACTTATTTCTGAAACTACAACTCTGTTACTGCATCTGTAAAGCTTTTTGTCGTCTGTATCTTGATAGTTGAAGGCTGTTGGATCATCTTGAATTTTCTTTGCTCCTGTTAAGGTCGAATATTGTGTGGTTTTCCTCGGTTGAATGAGCGGTTATTTGTTTTAAGGGGGCTTTATCGCGGCACGTAGGCTCGATTTGAATAAAAATACAATTTATATGTGTCGGAGAGTTCGGTAAGGCGGTGTAGGGTTACGGAGCCGGTCGGACGACTCGGCTCCCAATTTGCTGGTGCATTTCTGAGTAAGTTATTAAGTTTCGGCTTGTCACTTCAGTTGCGAAATTTTGCAGTCCGCTGATGACGGTACGTTGGTATTTTGTTTTAATAAACCCAATGGAGTGCATCTAGGTCTTTTTAGTAGTTTTTGTGAGGCCATGATTGATGATGTTGTTATTAATAATATAATTTACCTAGACATTAATAGCTTATTTCGAAACTGATTATTCTGCGACACTATTCAAGCGTTGTGAGGTCAGCCATAATTATTTGCATAAACACTTTCGTATTAATAAACAACACGACTGATTATTATCTTTGCTTGTTTATATTTTAAATTATGTCTTATCGCTCTATCGAGACAGTTTTAGTAACAATTAGACTCCATAATTTCGACTAATTTTGAAATCATCTCATTTGTATTCTGTAATCTAAATTTAGCATAATTTATGATTGAGTACGGTTTCACTGGGATGTTAATAGTTAGAGATAATGTAGCTTTGCATTTTAATACGAATTCTTCAGCTACGCTTTTTAATCTTACAAATACCACGTAGCTTGTAGATGTGATGGATGATATTCTCAGTCACGTCTCGCAATAACTTTAGATTTTAATCTTGTCATTATGCATAATTAGTTGAGTATTGGATATATTCTCATAAATTTCATGACATGGCCGATGCTACAGAGCAAGTACACGAGGACCAATTTAAGCACGAAAAGACCAATCTGTTCAAACTTTTTTTTTGCTTTTGTTTCGCGTTTGACCACTATCTCGCCTGATGGTAAGCGACGATGTGGTCGACGGTGAAGCACGCTTGCCTAGAAGTAACCTATTCACTCTTGACTTAAAGACCCCAAGGTTGTAGCTATCAAGAAACACAGACTGACAGACAATGAAAGTGTTTGCAAAACGTTTTGTACGTATGAGTGGGATGTCCACCATGTACCGATGGCGCATTGCCGTACGTCTTGTAGTCCGATGATGGAAAGGGCCAGGCGGAATCAAATTGTGCAGTTCCATCGCACACTCCCCGAAATGTAACCGATAACCGATAACCGATAACCTGGTTTATTACATAAACGTAGGTACTTAATGCTATTTAGTTTTGTTCCAAAAATAATACCTATGAGATACTAGGTTTGCCTTCGTTGGCGTAGTATATAATTATGTTCTACCTACCCTGGCATAACTAGTTCCCTAAGTCCTAAGTCAGAATATTTTTTGTGTTTTAACCTACATCAAGAATCCTCCTGTACCATAGATGCGTTTACAGACAAATATTTTCATGTACCCAGACCCAGTACAATTATCCCAAGGCCATACAAACACTTGTTCCATGTGAGAATCTAAGCTGCGACACGTTGTGCAGCAGCCAAGCGCTCTACTGCACCAATCGTGACATTCTTTTTTTTCTCTTAATTTCATCCAACAAAATATTATTTTACCGGAAACATAGATACAATATGAACAATGGAAGCCGACGCAGATACGCGGCGTTGGTCTGTAAGAGGTTCATTTGATTTTATTAATCAATAAAATCAGCGAGCTGAGCGTGAGGTCCTGGGTTCGATTGCCAGATCGGACAAAGTGTTATTGAGTTTTTCCATTTGTAATTTCTAAGTGGCAGCCCGGAAGTCTCGATGTGTTCGGTTGATGGCAATAGTCTCGCCTCCTATTGCATGGGAATGGGACTTAAATATAACGGCGATATGAGGATGTACTATACACCTCTGCCCAACCCTTCGGGGATTACTGGCGTGATGTTAAGTTATGTACTATTACAGTCTACCAACTACTGGATATCGCTGGGATAATTCAAAAACGAACTATCTGCCTAAATCGTGACTTCGAATCATGGCGTTTTGAAAGTTTGTGCCCTAAAATTTCATATACTATCTTAGATAATTGTAGACGAAACTTTAGGACACAAACTTAGATAAGATAGTATATGAAATTTTAGGACACAAACTTTCAAAACTTGAAATCACGAGTTGGGCAGATAGTTGGTTTTTGAATTAACCCGACGATATAGGCCACCCCTAAGTTCCACCATATTTGATAGGTGCGATTAAATAAAACCGATACTGTCTACCGCAATAATTGGATGGCTACCTATTAAACGGTACCAGACGCTGAAGGTCGTGTGTCCAATGGGTCTGTGGAACTGGGTCCGTCCGGTGCAGTAGACGAAACCCGAGCCGTTTGATATGCCGCAGTTCCAGTTAACCTGTCGGGATGGCGTTATGCAAGATGGCGATGTGAAGTGACGTGTTTTTTTTTTAACTTTGGTTTTAACCCTTAATTTTGCATAAGGGTTTGAGAAAATAAAATAACAAACAATTTGTCATCAGAAAAAAAAGTCATTTTTATTTTCTAATAAAGAAAATAATAAAAATTTTAATAATGTCAGGTTTAAAAATAAAAAAGCAGGAATTTGCGACGTCTTCCAAAAAAATTGGCAGCAAATACACGTCGTCTCTCTTATTAAGGGTTAATTGTCACTAATAAAATGATTGGATAAGGCAAATATCAATGAGAAGTGGAGAAAATTATAAAAAACAAAAACTTGATTTCTTTCGATATGTATTTTCAGTGAATACCAAGTGAAATATCAAAAAACGAATACTTGTGGATGTTGTTGTACTTGTTAGAACTTATTTTCAAAATAAGCAATCTGAATCATAAAGGTACAAGTCCGAGATGGGCTGCAAACTGACTGCATTCACAGACCGCAACTCGACGTCCGAATAACACCTTTAAAGTGCACACCTTAAAGGTAGTATTCCAACGGCGACCGCAAACTGCAACCGCAGATGACAGAAGACAAGCGACACCACTGGTTCATACAAACCAATGTGACTTGCGGTCTGCGGTTGTAGTTTGCAGTCCGTCTCGGACTTGTACCTTTAAAGTTATGTTTTCCCCTAATTATAGGATGCCAGAGAATATACCTGTTCATTCATTCTATGATTTAGATGGCAGTTATAGTAGAGAAATTGCCTTTTGTTTCGCTCACCTTTCAATGTAAAACGTTTCAATACCTCAAACAGATTGTTCTTAAAGATCTTTTCTGTACAGCAACGTATCACTAATTAGTAATTACAGTGACCACTAGTTAAAATATTTATGTTCTAAAAATTTGATGAAATATTAATTTCTATGTTTTCAAGATATAATATACGGATTGCATGAAAAGAGCCTCCACGAGTGACGATACTTCGATACGTCCGACGCAACCTGGGTTGTCAGCCTCGCTATCAACCTTGCTGACTGACCAGTCTTCACCACGGCATGAGCTATTCTCATATAGCTTGTGCCGACACGACAGAACAAGTATCGATAAAAACAACAAAAATAAGTTTCTGAATTATTCTGCAAAGCAGATGTAGCTTATTGCATAAAAATGTTAATCAGAAAGTTAATGAAATGAGATTGTTAAAGACATGTGCGGTCCTGTTTAACAGGTAAACAATAAACTTTAATTAGTAAAACCATAAAAGTAGGTCATTCAGACAATTCCTCAAACACTAAAAATGCTTTCGACAAAAAAAAATGCTGCGTTGTTTTACAATAAAGTCATTAGCGGCAAACTATTCGACTCTCGCATAAAATTAAGGATCAAAGACAGATTCTTGCATTAATTTGCGGAATCATCAGTACTTTGTTACTCCTGATTGACGTTCCAGGCGAGTTTCTAGACCGCCTACGGTTTCTACCAATGAAAAATTAAGTAAATTAACAACCTACTTATGGTATAACTGATAGTTTTTCTATTAAGACCATCAATCGTGCGCCATTTTTGTCTTTATTTCTGAATTTATTGATTGTTTTGTGCTATTAAAAAGGAATTAACCCAAGAGGGGGTAAACAGTGGCTATTTAAATGCTAATATTACCTGTTTATTATTATTGCTAATATGGGAATCCTGTTGTCCACCCACTTACCTGTTTTTCTTATTATTTTATTAGAAAGTTTTTTTTTCCGGTATCATGTTTTTTTTTCTATTTATAATGAATCATTAGCCATATAATATTATGATGCACTAAGTCAGCAATAAGAAAAAAAACGTCAAGTCCGCACCATTTTTTTTGTCACATTAAATATAGCGACTACTTTTAACATCGCGAATGATGCCGTCCAAAAAAGTTACAATAAAAATTGGCAGTTAATTGAGCGTTATCTAAAGATGCGTTTACTTTATGTAAGCCGATCCGAGCTGCTTAAGAAAACAGACACCGTTGGCGATTTTTTTATTATAAACAGTTTCGATTGAGGTCTAAAATGACGGCGCGACACCGGGTTATGTTTCAGACGTGTAATCACGGGACCTAAAAGACCTCCTGGTGACAGCAGATTTTGGCGTATTGGCAATGTTAATTTATATCACATTTGCACGTAAAAGCTCACTGTTGGACATAGGCCGCCTGAAGACCGTAATAATGAACGGTCAAATGGAAATTTGCCATAATCACCACGCTTGATGGACGATTTAAGCGTGGTAATAAAGAAATTATCCGATTATAGTATAAAGAAAATCTTTTTTTTATGATTTTTATTTCATTTTACGTATTTGTTTAACAAAAAATCTTAATAAGAAAACCAATAAATATTAATTTAAGTTTCAATTGTTAGCCATTTCTAAAAATTGTTTTTTTATTTAATTTAATATTAATTAAATTGAATATTTTTATCTGTGATATTGCCATCATCATTACGTTTTGACAGACGAATTGGTAATCGCAATTTGTTGTTATTAGCAGCTCGCTCGAGGAGCTCGTGGCTAAATAATTACAGCCGCATAGATCGATCTTCCGGGTTAAGCCACGCTTGCCGAGGTTGGTCTGTGGATGGGTGACCATTTACCATAGCGAGTTTCCTCCGTGCCTCGGAAAGCACGTAAAGCCGTTGGTCCTGGCTGTCATTTGTAGATCTTTGACAGTCGTTACTGTTGGTCAGAAGCCAGAAAGTCTGACAACCAGTCTTACAAAGAGTATCGTATTACCCAGTTACTGGGTTGTGGAGGTCTGATAGGCAGTCGCTCCATGTAAAATACTGATATTCAGCTGCATCCGGGTCGACTGGAAGCCGACCTCAACATAGTTGGGAAAAGGCTAGGCAGATGATGAATTTGTTGTTATTAGCAGCCAGGAGGACGCTACTACCCGTCTTTTTGACATAATATTTTACAGACAAGACGATTTTTTTGAAAAGTACATAAGATTTTTGGCAACAAAACAACGAAGATGCTTTTGAAACTTTCAATCAAGTTATCACAATCAATCACAATCACGAGTTAAATTTTATTGAATCAACATTACGATCAGATATATACATATAAATATCCGTTCTAATCTGGCTTTTCAAAGCTATTATATAGTTGTACCTTAAGCCCATTATATTTTCTGTATTCATCGATTCCGGCTTGTGTTCCACTAACCTCAGACAATAAATGGCCATAACAATATAAGCATATTCAGGCAGAAAGCTTTAAAATAAAACGTACGTAGGTGGAATCTAAATATGTCCACGTCGAATCGCTAATGTGTAGTGTAGGGCTTAGGGCAGACTTGAGGGTATATCACGCGGTTTATGAGCTGACCCAAGAGATGAACGAATAGCGATTCAATATTTTCGAAAACGTTGTGCGGTATTGTACCGCACAACTTTTACTGATAAGCTGAGATAATATTAAATTAAAGTCCAACAGTTTAATGCACTAAACTAGTTAACACCAAAGTTCAGACACAAATAGTTGTTAAGAATAAATGATATTGATGGGGTTAAGTGATAAATGATATTGATAAGTGAGAACACACGGTGCATTCGATGACCAGTAATGAACTGAATTGTAACTAAATGATAATGAATTATGAAAGGTGGCGGATATGCTGACGCGGTAAGTATAATAATTTCGCAATGTACGGTTGCACTGTACAAAAAAGATGTGCTTTTTTATATTTTGTTTTTCATTTATTCATTTTACAAACATGTAGTGACCTACACACTTGCCTAATTAAATTACTGAGTATGCTCACTG
The DNA here is from genome assembly GCA_905220435.1 of Amphipyra tragopoginis. Classification (NCBI taxonomy): domain Eukaryota; kingdom Metazoa; phylum Arthropoda; class Insecta; order Lepidoptera; family Noctuidae; genus Amphipyra; species Amphipyra tragopoginis. Next base: position 7,989,849 of record HG992017.1, read on the forward strand.
TACGCGTAGATAAACATTACAATCTAGCGATCCTAGTTCAACCGCGCCAACTTCTTGTGTTTCTACTCCTTCTTAAACTGAGTGTCACTCTTGTGTGTGAACTGAATCCTGTGTCTGTGTACCAACAAACTTTCATTCTTCTTCTTGTAAAGTATACACTTACTTCTTCTATTACCTACCACACACAATCTCCTACACTACAAACGTATATATTAGATTTTGAAATACATATCTAAAAAAAACAATATGCATTTAAAAATATAAAAAAAAAATAGCCCACCGGCATCGGGAACAGGATCCAAGCTGCCGGCAATCAGGGCTCCAGAGAAAGGAACCTCCTCACTATGCGTGCCGTGTCAAGGTGTACTGCTTTTTGTATCAAGCCCTTGATCCAGCCGCCCAACGAGAGCCTCATGAGGTGTTGATCGAGGCTCTCAATTTATTATTTTTGTTACGAAATGATAATGCTTAGATCTCAATACAGAAAGAAAAGAAGGAAGAAAACAAATTTATTTGCGCCTTGACGTGACTGACGCATATAACAACCAAAAATAACAAAAATAAAAACGAAAGCAAAGAAAATAACAAAATTAAAATTAAATTTGGGGAAATATGTGTCACATCCGAGCAAATCGGCCATCGCTCAGAATATTGCTGTGGCACATGCAAAAAGCATAGCAACAGCGCTGGTTTTCAGCGCTGTCGGATAATATCGGAACATTAACTTAAACGATCAGTAAATAACCACCATACTTGGTCAACAAATTAGTGATGACGTAGCTGATGGTGACGAGTGGATGGTGCCGTGCATCAGATAAGCTTCATTGTCATGCGAGGTGTATAATAATAAATAATGGAATCAGGCGTTACTTTGCAGAAATCCATGATATACAAATATGCAATTACAATATTTTCTTTTAATTCCGCCTAATTAAGACGCTAGCTTGGACGCAGTATGTAGCACCACCCTCCCGCACCGCACCGCCCGCAAATACACATGCAGAAGGTGTGATTAAAATGCAACATGCAACCTAAACCAATACCAGTGATACCGAGGTGCATAATGTACAGACAAAACTGCATTAATAATAATAATAAATTATTTAATTCCAGATCAATACAATCCATTATTGTTAGTAGAAACATAAAACTTACAAACTAGTGTTAGTAGATACACATACAGAAATAATAACACATTCAATAAATTCAATAAATATTCAATAAACATGTCAAGGTCTATAATAATAATAACAACAAGATTCATAATACACACACACACAATGACAATGCAGATACTACTTCTGGGCACGGTTTGTCGGCAACACTTGCGTCCTCGTCCAGTGTTTCCAAATGAGGCCATCCGTCCTATCCGCTACAGTTATCAAGAGACTGTTGGTACTGCCCCTCACCCGCCACATCAGGGATGCGACACGCTTTCGTATGATAGCATAGAAGTCATCTATACGTGCCTCAGCGAACATTCCTGATGCGCTGCAGTGACGCGGCAGCCTCCACAGTGCCCTATATGCGTTATTGTATTGGACACGTAAGGCGCTGTAAGCCCTCTGCGTGTAGTCGACCCATAGGCCGCAGGTATAAAATGATTGGCAGTATGCCCTAAACAGTGTAGCTTTTACGTTATTTGAACACTTTGCGAACCTACGGATCAACATATTGCTCCTGACTGACAGCGCCCTACGTTCCCTCTCCAAATCACTGTTATCGGTCTGCGTAGCAGTGACCCAGTGCCCCAGATACTTGAAAGAAGTGACCCACTCTAGAGCGGTCCCCACGAGTGTGATAGGTGGTGCAACGTAGCTCTTCGTGCCTGCCTTGAACAGCAGACATTCGCTCTTCTTTGCATTATATCTGAGACCCTGGGCCTCCGCATATCGCTCACAAACCGACAACAACGTCCTGAGGGCGCTGATTGATGGGGCCAGCAGCACCATGTCGTCGGCATAACTTATGTTATTGACAAGTGTTCCGTCAATTGAACAACCTACCATTGTGCTGCTGAGCTCACGAATCAGCCGATCCACATACAGACAGAAGAGTTTCGGTGAAGTCAGACCTCCCTGCCTGACCCCACACTCCAGCCTGTACGGATCGGATAGCGAGCCTGACCACTTCACCATATTGGTTTGATGGCCGTACCAAAACTTGAACAACTCAATTAACTCACCTGGAAGCGCAGTCTCGTCATACAACTTCTGCCATAAAACACCATAGGACACCAAATCGAAGGCTTTTGATAAGTCAAGAAAACATGCAAATACAGGGGTTTTCCTGTCCGTATAATATCGAACAGTGTGCTTGAGACAAAGAATAGCATGTTCAGTTGACAGGCCGGTTCTGAAGCCAAACTGTGCGTCGTGAAGCGACAGATGTTTATTTAACTGTTTGTCCAGCACACTGTCCAATACTTTCGCAATTATCGTAGCCAACGATATGGGCCTATAGTTATTTATGTCAGAAGCGTCTCCGGTGCGATTTTTTATGACGGGCACCACCAAAGTTTTCATTAGATCTTGCGGCAGGTACGTGTGTGAGAAGCAGCAATTAAAAAACAAAGCCAGCACTCTGGGCATATGAACACCCGCATTTTGTAAATGCTCGATGCTCAGAGAATCGTGCCCAGGTGATTTCCCGCGCTTCATGCCTCTCAACACCGCCGCAATCTCCTTAGCCGAAACTCTTACCAGTGATCCCATCGCTGACTGCCTAGCCGCCACGGCCTCTCCATTTGCACCTATTAGAGGAGACTTCACCGCGAAGTGATTTTTAAACAAATTTGCAATGGATTCAGGCTCACTAACACCCTCAACACTCGCAGGAAGGCTCGACCTGCCATTCAGCTGATTAGTATGCTTCCAAAACTTACTGAAATCTTTCTTGTCGTGGCTGGATGCTATTATATTCATTCTGATTTGCTCCCTGTTCTCCTGACACCACTTTAGTTTACTTTTAAAAACTCGTTTCTTCTCCCTCATGGTAGTATACACAGTACCCACTTTTGGTTCACCACATAGCACCCAATTCTGAAAAGCAAGTCGAGCCTCCACGTGCGCCTGTCGAACATGTTTATTCCACCCTATTACTGGCTTTCTTTTGTTTTGTTCCGGCCCAGAGTAACTAATACATGAAGCATCACTTAATATGTCAACAATATCCTTATACATTCTGTCAATAATACATCTATGTTCTACATTAGTACACAATTTGTCACTACAATTTCTAAATTCTGAAGGAAAATCAATTTCTCTTAATCTCGTCGTACATATATTATTATAATGGTCAGTTTGTTTTAAATCCCTTTCCCCCCACACAACCTTATTTCGATTGCTAACATAAAGGCTGGTCTTAGTTTTAAGTAAGCTAAAATTACATGTTATTTGTAATGGGATATGATCGGACCAATAAACATTATGTAGTATCTTCGCGTCGACCACAGTTCCCCACGCCGCTTCAGATACCACACAGTGATCTAACCAACTATGAGATCCATAAATGTCACTTACGTACGTATACGAGTCCGAAGAAAGTCCTAATATTTCAACATCGGCACAGCGCCACTTCTGTTCAACACAAAAGTCAAACAGTTCCATGCCGAACCGCTCGCCGGGCTGCGCATTATAGTCGCCCAACATAAAAACTGAGTCCACACTATACTCTTCAATTATTGCCGCCATCTCACCCAAACATTCCGTAAACTCGGCAAGATTGTCCGCCGTGTCCGTTGGCATGTACACCGAGAACACTAATATCGTCCTGTCCCAACACGACACTTTTATCGCCGATATACGCGCACTTAAACACTGAATGACAGATACCGATTGAAATATGTTTTTCCGCCAAAGTAAAGCGACACCTCCATAAGGCCTTCCACGCAACACACCAGCGCCGGTATCCATCGCAGACTTTCCCGTGAACTCGAAATCAGCATCAATCGTGCCCAGGAACGAGATATCTTGCGGCTGCAGCCACGTCTCTTGTAGGGCGACTATGTCAGCTGATCGACATAAACCTCTAACGCACTCAATAGAGCGGCTAACCGACCTACAATTGAAACTAACAAGTTTTGCGTTATTTATCAGATTGTTGTTGTTGTTGTTGCGTATATCCATCATTGTTTAGTTTCATGTCATTCTGTATCATGTAATTTTCCTTGTTTTTGTCATAAGATTTTCTATTAAAGTAGATAAACTTTCGAAATTGAATACCCTCTGGCCACAAGTCATCATTAAGAAACATCGATAATTTAGCGTGTGGTACAAAAATCTTGTACGCCGCATAGCGTTTTTGTTTAGTCATATTAATTTTCTTCAGAGTCACAGTTATATTCGTCTTTTGTTGTATGTATTCAATAATATCGATTGGTCTGGTAGCTGTATCAACCCTGTTTATGAAAAGAGGAACTTCCATTTCAGCTGCTCTGAACTTGCCATCCGGTTTTGTTATGGCCTTACCTTCAGATCCCTGCAGACGATTTCTCGACCTCTTTATTTGAACGGTTTGCCATTCTTCAGACACTTTCTCTTTTTTCCATTCACCCTCTGACACTACAATTTCCGCTATCGTTTTTTGTTTGGACCAACCGCTATTCGCTGCATTGGATTGCCGTTGTGACTCACTAACACTCGATGCGCGAGCGCTTCGGTCATATTCGGGTTCGATCGCCGTCGCCACACCGCCTTGTATTGGCTCGCTAATGGGTGCGAGCGAGACAGGCCTTCCAGAGACTGGTATGGGCGAGCGAGGCGTATGCAACTCCCGTATTGATAAATTAAACTTTTCACTCTCGTCAGCTGTTTTCACACTTGTCATATTATTATTGTATGGTGATTTTAGTTCAATATCGACCTTAGACACTTTACTTTTTTCTAGATCAGGCGATAGACCCATCGGCCCGCTGTCATAACAAAAACTTTCAATTCCACTGCCACCGCCTCTTCTGCGGTTAATATTCAAATCGAAGTTATTAACGATCGAAGTCTGTTTCAAATTTTGCAATTCATTTCTAATCTCACTTAACTGTTTCTCAGTAACAAATGTATCCTTCATGATTCTTATTTCATTTTGTATAGTCAAGATTTCTTTTAGCGTCCTGGTTGCGTCAATATGATCGAATGTCACTGGTGGCAGTTTGTGCAAATCTTTTGCTACAAATATTGGTACAAGCTCAGGATCCGTTTGCTTGAATAGTGCTATCATGTCATACATATTTCGCTGCGATTTACCACTTTTCTTCCTGGATATTTTCCGTTGCTGCGTTGAGACCGATGCAAACAGTAGATTTTTGCCAAATTCTATGTCCTCCTCCGAAAAGGCGGTCACACATAGCCTTACTAGGCCTTCTTCGTCCATCACGTCCACTTTATTTTGTATAAACGCTAACAGTTCCGAGATAACAATATTACAAGTCGTACACTTAATTACTTTCGTAGCCATTGCGCCCGGGACTGAATCACCGACACCGTCCATAATACGTCCGCCCGCTAGCGCGTACGGTGAACGAACTGATTAATCCCCCCATTATTAGCATTAATCCCCCCGTGATAATTTGTGGAAGTTATTTTAATGCACTCTTGTCTTTTGACTACATACAATTTTTGTGTATTGTATTCATACAGAGGCCTACATTAAGTTATATTAAATTCATAAAACTACAAGTGACAGCGGTACATGGATATTTGGACGTAATTATTCTCAGTAGGAGTCTCCAAACTACGGCCGGACCGGTTTGGTGGTGCTCATCAAAACTACAGTATGTTCGTATGATGAGATAGCTAGGTCTTGGTCCTTGGGTCTTAGTATTGAAGTTAGGCTCAAAAGATTAGAGATTCATGTTTCTAGTAATCAAGCTATAACAAAAGCCACTCACTCATCACTTGGGCCACAAAGTTTACGTCGATATCCAACTTCAATCCATCTGTTACGGTCCTGAGGTAAGCATTACTGAAGGAATAAAGAAGTATAATAGAGGAACCCATTAGGCCTATTTGTTCTTTCAAATCCTATCACAAAAGGGCATCGCATCGATTCTGTACGCCCATAAAACAATAATGGAGGGAAACTACCCATGACATTGAATCACCGATAATTATGTTATTCTAAATTTGAATCGAGCTGTTGAAAATGGCGTGGAAAATCGTAATGACATTATTTTACCATACCGATCAATTAGGCATGTTCGGTTTTTAAACAAGTTTTTTTTATAACTTGGAGTTCACGTTCGAGATTTGAATATTTTTTTGATTGAAGAAAAAATATCGGCTTGGATTATGTACAGTATTTTTATTTTTTTATTGTCAAACGTTACGTTTTTAGACCAGTTACAATTTTAAAATTCGAATGCTTATTTAAAATAAAACCTTTTCTAAGCCACTTATCAGACAATCTTTTCACCGCCTAATGCTCCGTATATAGACACACACGTAATCTGAAACGTCTTAATTGCGAGGTCGAAACCAACCCTTCGTTACTCAAATGCATGCCAATTTTAACCCGTGACTTACCACGGTCTGTCTTTAATAGCCACTTTTACGTATCTGTCATCTAAGCTCCGCCAGACCATTTTGAACTTTAAAAAGTTTTCAATAAAAGTTATTTTTGTTTATTTTTAGTTAGGATACGAATGGTAACAGTCGTGAGTTCAAACTCTAATTAACACCTTTGTGAGCAGATAAATTGTGGCGATAGTGTTGTGCTCTGGCGTTGCGCATTGGTTTCTGTGAGATATGCAATGGTATACCATGCTTATTGAGATTCGAAAGTAGGGTTTAATCCAGTGAACTTTGGATTTAGTGGTTTTAGATATTGGTTGTGGTGTAAGCGTTTTTATATGTAATTTAAAATATTGAAAGTATAGTTTGTAGTCTTGTACGGTGCACGGTTTAAATTGGCCATGGCTAAGTATAGATATAGGCAATTTAATAACATGATTAAAAATTAAAAAGAGTACTCAAAGGACCAATTTTTATTTATAAAAGGAGAAGCTGAATGACTGACTGGCTGATCAATCAATGCACTGCCTAAACCGCTGGGGTAAGAAACTTGGTAGAGACAGTAGGTTCCTTTTGTAACGTAGACATTCTCTAAAAAGAGATTTCTCGAAATTAAACCCTCAAGGAGGTAAAATAGGGTATGAAATTTGTATTTAAGTCCGTGTTTTTGAAGTGAGAAGTCTGAAATTAAATATAAAAAGACTCGACTCAAAGGACCATTTTTAATATACCTGCGATGCTGCACTCCTTCGCCTATTGTAAGTATATTATATAAGTTTTATCATTAAAAATGTGACAATAATTCCTAAAATCTAGTAAAAATAATTCAGTGTTAAATCTACATTTGAATAATTATCGTTTAAATTATAAGTCGGAAAATTATCGTTTTAATTTATAAGTCGGAAGACGCCACTTTCAACGGATGCATGTTAACGGTTAACAAACGCAGTCAGTGTCTGGGCATGCATATAATTTGCAATAACAGACTAGTATTGCAGATTTATCACTACGAGCGCGGTGTAGCGTTACCTTGTTCACACGTCTTAGGGCTGGCAGCTATGTTGCGGAGTGAAAAAAGATCATGATTTTTATTTATTTATTTGTACTTTCGCACAAAGTTTTCATAGTTTCTAACTTAATACCTTAGGCATTTTCTACCAGTCGATGCAGAGAAAACATGGTAGCTGTACTAAATACTCTAAATAGTGTTATGTGTGTGACGCGATAAAATATAAAAAAAATATTAAAAACTAAACACAAAGTTTTTTTTTGGTTTTTATGTCTTGTATATATCAACACTACGTTTAAAAAGTGTGGAAAGAAAGAAATCACTTTTATATTTTTGCGCAAAATTTTGTCGCATGCATAACTTGTTCTTGTGTTGTATTTTTTTTTTGAAATGCTTCTTTTTATTTTCATCAATTCACTTAAAAAGGAATCATTTTTAAGTAAATAGTAGTCGACAATACTGCTGTTTGCGTTAAAACTATACATAAACAATAGTCAACATGCTAATGAAACAGTAGCGATTAATCTAAACAAAATACCTCGAATACCTGTGAATAATCTTAAGTTGTAATAAGTATCACGTTGTAGCTTTGTACACTGTATATTAATTTTTAAACGAGAAACTACCGTTTTGTGCACTATATAAGCTAATGCTTTTTGTACGAGAAACAATAATTGTGTCGTCTATATGTTCTTAAAAAAAACCAGAATTCTTAATCTGTTTCTAAGTTAAGTATTTCATGGTGAGGCAACCCTACAACAGTGCCTTGCAGTTGAGTGTCTCAGGTTTAATTGCGACTTATCGGATTGTTTTTCATTGTCCTGCTTATGGCGGTTTATAGGTTCGGTGCCAGTGCGGGTATTTTTATTGCTACGGTTTTGCGCTGAAGGTTACATTGTAGTTTTATTTTGAGAGCACATAAAAAAAAAACACAGGAAAAATATGAGATATTACTTGTATTGGCGTCAATTAGCTTGTACCAAAAAAAGTTTTTTTTTTTTCAAAAAAAATTGAAATCAGTTGTAGTCAATTTGCAAATTCATAGTTTTCGGCAAATGTCCAATTGAAAGTTTTCTCATCAATACAGATAAGAGAGTATTAATTTATGCCGATTAGTTAGCTGAAATCGATTTGAATTTAAATAGTGTCTATTGATCAGTCACGAACTAAGAGTTCGCTGAAATTTAAATCACTTGTCATCTCCTCGAAATCATCTTTAAAAGAACGTTGGGATAATCAGACTATTTGAAATCTGGAATTGTCATCAGACTTTATTACCAGGACTGTGAAGAAATCCATTAAAGATAGACTTTGTATTTGTATGACGTTATGTATCGGGCAAATAGGACATCTTTTTCATATTCATTACATATTTTTTATTGAAAAAATTGCGATCATTTCTAGATTAAAGAATATCTTAGTAGTGCTCTCAGTTCAGGTAGAGTTGACTTGACGACGTTGATTTGCGTAAGAAGGTTTATATCAAATGAATACTTAGACGATCTATTTGAGAGCCGTTCTGTATGTAAGCACTTCGTCAATAGCCCAACGGATAAGGCTTTAGACTGGAGACCAAGGCATATTTCTAGAATATACAAATCCAGAACGCATCCTTATGAAACTGGCCGAGTATATTTTAGAACGCTGTAAATTAAAACTTTATTTCTCAAAATATACAAGAATTTGCGTAGTAATCGCGTACGCTTTAGAACGTTCAGGGTGAAAAAACGGTTTCTAAACTATACAGTGTCAGTCACATTTATGAAGAGCCATAACTTTTTTTTTCTATTGGACTGATGTTGGTGGTCCTAGGGGACCATTTCTACATAACCGGGCAGTTATTGGCGAGACCTGAAGGGTCTCCAGCCAATGGGGGGGAGGGGAGTACTTAACTTTTTCAAATTCGAACCCTTTTATAGCACAATCATATAATTTAAGGTAGTTGGAGAAGCCAATATGTAAACTACTAAAATGTTATCCGCATTGCTAGTAATCTTTTGTTCAACGACAAAATAGAACGATCATCTCGCGTTTTCTATTCCCAGCAGTCGGGTGCGATGTGATGCTACTAATGATGACTTACCTCTTAACGTATTAGCTCCATACAAGGGGTGGTCGTAAGGCACCGGCCGGTAAGCTGGATGAAGAGCAGCAAGGTAGCTCAGTTCACTGGTCGCGCCAGCCGCCGCCGCCGCCGCCGCTGCCAGCCTGTTGAAAAGGAAAATTTATTTTAAATACAGTCAAACGTAGACCCTCACACAAAGAGACCGAGAAAGGTTGGAAGCTTTTGAAATGTGTTGCTGGCGTCGGATGGAAAGAGTATCATGGACGAAAAAAATAACCAACGAAGAGATTCTAAGTAGAGTTAAAGAGAAAAAACAAATTCTAGAACATATAGAAAGAAGAAGGGGGAAAATGATTGGTCACTTACTGCGACACGACAGTTTTATAACTAACATCATAGAAGGTAAATTACAAGCAAAGAGAAAGCCAGGTAGACCAAGAAGAAAGTACACAGACCAATTGAAGGAAAAGACAGAAGTGATAACATACAGAAAAGTGAAGGATTTGGCGGCTCTGGATAGAGAAAGATGGAGATTGCTACACCGACAAAGTGCCCGGCACTTAAATGTTGGATGAATGACAGTCATAGAAAAATTACACAAACTTTACGTTGTCGTCCAAGAGCTCAAAATAACAGAGGGGTTAATAGCGCCGCGTTTGGTGAAACATAATTCGTTTTATATTCGAAATCATAACTGCAAATTGGTTGCACATCCAGTCGGCCATTGTCAAGCAGTTGCACTGACTATATCCTAATTACCTTCAAGCAGTAGTCCGCTCTTTCATAGTTTAACAGTTGCGACTAGATGTACAGTCTACTTGCCGTTATGATTACAAATATGCAAAGAAATATGTTTCACCAAACGCGGCGTTATTAACTCCCAAGCTATGCTAAACATTTTTGTTTTTCATGTACCATCTTTTGGTCTTCTCAAAGCATCTGAATTGCAGCCATAATATCTCTCGTAATTAGCTACAGTTTTAAATTTTCTCATAAGTCCAAGTTATTAAAATCTGAACCCGTTTCAAATGTCTGTCCCAAACTGACTTGTGACAAGTTTTTACATCTAAATTGCATACCCTAATAAGGCGAAGTGCATATGAAAGATTATTTTCTTCGACCCAGGGTGTCTTTTAATTACAGAATCTCGTTTGCCAATGACAATATTTGAATGCTTTGCCAAAAAGGTTGAACACAATGACACATTTGAAACTTTTTTCACGATCCCTATTCAAGTATTCGGAGTATCGGCGGGGACATCTCAGTGCGAACCCAAGGCCTGACAGTGGGGTTCCGTGGACAATAAAAAGAGGACGAGCGCTCGCAATCCACCGGCATCCGTGACGTAATATGTCTGGACGCTTTAGAGCAAAAAACGATTTACAAACAGCTGGATACTGTAGCGAGTCGTATGTGCTAATTTTTCAAGCCATATAAGCACGTTGAAAGTCGTAAGGTATTGGTTTCTATCTAATTTAAATTCACGAAACAAAAGTCATTAGATTATAGTGTGTAATAAACAGCTACACCTTATTTTGAATAAGTAATGGGATAATAACATGACTAAGCCATGTCTACCAATAACTTATCCTGCTTAACACATTTAACACAAAATTGTCGACCGCTTAATAAAATAGATATTAGCTATAAACAGTAAAACAATGGATAAATCAGATAAACAATGAGAAAACAATCCATTCCCACGTTTACAGCGAAAAACAAAAGTAAAGCGACCACTAAAAGCGCAAAGCTAAACAAAAATAAGAACACAATAGCTCGCGCTCATGCGCAATGCGCCCAGTAATAAAATTATTAAACAAATCAACCTCATAATAATGCGGCCCCAGAAAATTGTCGGGTGGGCTGAGTAGGATAAAGAAATTATCCAACTTACCGGCCACGGACGATTGCGCGCCCCGACCGAACCCGAACAAAGACGTAGCTCGAGAAAACGAAGAAAAAAAAAGCTGGCGGCTAACAAAATAAATAAAACAAGTGCAAGAACACTCGCGCGCCTTCGCCCCGCGTGACGTCTTCATGTACTCTGTCCTTTTCGCCCACGCGATCTGTCTGTTCCTATGTGTACGTGTGACAAAGACGGAGATATGCACAGATTGTCCTCTGAATAGAAAGAAAGTTTTGAAACTGTTGCTGGATGTGAAACAAGTTTTACAGATTTCGCGCAGACGGGCTTTTTGATTTGACGTTTTATTTACATTTTTAAAGTCATTTTTCTTTGCACGGATTCCGGTGATTAGAAGGATAATACGGGAGCCTTGAGATTAAAGAAACGTTTAAAAAAATTATATTACAATATGTTAATTACTTTTTATTTCCAAGCGAATAAAGTTTTACATTATTATACGTTATTATAGCGATACTTTTCAAAAGAACTGCAGTAATTCCTATTTGAAAAACTTTAATAGACATCGGCACTAACTTTTAATGACAGAATGAATAATTTTACGTGATAATCAACGGTTGTCCGTATTTAGCGTTATTTTTTGCTTATTTTCGAGTAATCAGCGCAGCTGAAGTCTGTCAGTTGAGCATTTTAAAAGTGTAATTGCCCCCTCAATGTGAGCGACTCAATCATGGCATCATGAATGTTTCATGAAAACCAGTTGGCAATTACACTCGTTTCTTACGGCGATGTACCTTTTTACGGTTTATTTAGTTTTTTCGCCGAATGACCAATTAGCGTTCACTGCCTGCTACACAACCCTCGCGTATCTATGGTAAATTGTGTCCGTTATTTGTAATACAGTGTTGTATGGTATTTCCTGAGTTATTTGGTATGTACTTCATTAAGGAAAGTATGTATAAAAGTATGTCTTGGTAATAGGGTTGAACATTAAAATTGAATGTGTTGTCAGAATTTGTGATGTTAATTGAGTTTTTTAGGTGAAACCAAGTTTTAAATGTTTTTAAACTTTCGCGATTTGTATACATTATAACAATACTGAGTGGAGTCAAATCGCGTAGAAATTTTAAAGCCTTACCTTTAAAATGTTGTCTTTAGGGCCTCGTTCACCATCTTCAAGTAAAGTGTTGATTAGTTACTTCCTAGTTAGCGTTAATTGGCAAGTAAAAGTTACGAGTATCTTTTGTCAATTTCACAAACAAAAATAAAGGTTCGAGTAACAACTTACTGGTTAATTGAATGAGGTAACAAAAAATACGTTACATTCATTCAATAATACGTCAATGGTACTCGTCAACCGTCCTATACAGATGCAAGCCAGATGTCAATTGTCATTTGTGGTGTTTTTTTGTCTGGTTTAGAAAGTGTGTGATTTTAATTTGTAACTTTATTTACCTATATTTTTAATTAACTTGGATAGAGTTAAAAGAGATAAAGTGCAAACTTTTCTTTATATGAGAGGGACCTTATTTTGGTATCCCTTGTGCAGATTTAGCCTAATAAATAAATTAGCAAAAAATCCGTTTCGTCTAGGACCGTAAAATAATCAACACGGAATTTAAACACACGAATCCTAAGGTACTCGTTACGTCGTAGACTGTTCTAATTTATCCAATTGATGCTCAATCAAGTCAAATAAGTCCATTTTTGTTAATAAATTTTAAAATAATCGGTGTTCTCTGAGGAGTTCCTACACAAAATGACAACGGACAACTTTTAACTGTAAAGTAAGCACGCTAATTGCCAGATGTGGTGGCAAGTAAGTTACGGGTCGGTTAATGTTATGATTAGTGCTACTCGAACGTCGTGAAATTGACACATGTAGTTACGGGTGACTTTAACTGGCGGTTAGCTTACTCGACCCTTTACTTGAGGATGGTGAAAGAGCCCCTTATAGTTTTATTTTAAAGCACAGTATGTTATACTAGAGAGAAAATGATACTGCACTACGTTTAATAGAAGGTCTTATGGCTTTCCTTATGACGGACATAAAGCTCTGAACTATATCGATTTGTTAGCTAAATTGTTTTACAGTTCACTGCCTCATTGTTCTAGTAATCGCAAGTGCGACAGCTGAGCTTGAGTGCAATCCCCAGGTCAGGCAAAGAGTTAAATTGGGTTTTTTCGTGTGGAATTTCTTAGTAGCAGCCCGGAGTCTGGATTTGTGCCCGGTTGATGGCAATAGGATCGCCTCTTATTACACGGGACATAACGGCGAAAGGAGGATATTCTATACACCTCTGACCAACCCTTCGGGGAATACAGGCGTGAGTGATACAAGTTATGTTATGTTACGTTGCACATATAAACGACTTTACGGATTTGGATGAAATTTAGCACACAGATGGACCATGTCCTGGATTACAACATAGAATATTTTATTTTATTTATTTATTTATAGTTAATTAAAACGGTGAACACCAATTACAATAATTAACATAGAAACAAGTAACATGGAACGTAGAAAAATACAGGTATTATTACCTCGTGAGTTAATTGGTGTCAAATTTGTTATGATTAATCTTTTCTAATAAGTGACAATGTTGTGATGATTAAATATTTTATCTAAAAAATATTTTTTTTTATTATATACACACTAACACTTTTGCTACTGATTGTACCTTTTCTCATTTTTATAGTAATGTGGGACGAGTCGCAGAATGAAAATATTATTTATTTTGATTTTCTGCAAGTCGTCCTAAATGGGCCGTAGGCATGTAGGACGAGTTGATGAATTACCCATGTAATGTCGACAATTGTGTTATACACAAAATACTTAAGACTAACATGGGATAGTGGACACTCTCGCATACTGTCTCTCACAGAACATCAGACATACACGCACAATTTCACTCTATTCATCCGCAAACACATCACATTCAGGGTTGGCAGCCAGGAGGGCATTGAGCATCCTTAGCGTACGACACACAGGGGATTCAGCTCTGGCGACAGTTCTGGCTGAAGGTTGCGCGAATAGATTGTGCCGACGGCTTTGACGGTGTCCGATGTATTTGTCGGGCACAAATAGTCGACAGAAAAGGCCATGGAGCTCAGGGCAGTCGATACGACCCCTAAGGGTTTTATAGGCTACTATCAGCTGATCATGGCCTCTTCTTACCTCCAACGAGTTAAAGCCCAACATCCCTAAGAGATAGTTGGTGGGGTACATGTAGGGATAGAAATTGTACGACCTATTGAACAAATATCTTAAGAAAGTTTTCTGTACCTTTTCCAGCATCAGTGTTTGGGTCGCAGTATGGGGGTGCCAGACACTGGCACTGGACTCAAGTTTACTGCGAACCAGTGTGGTGTATAACAGCTTAATAACATTTGGATTGCGAAAGTCACGAGCATTACGCAAGACAAATCCCAAGCGCCTGAAAGATTCCTTCGCCAGAGTGGATACGTGATCTTTAAACGTCAGACAGCGGTCGAAGGTCACTCCCAAGTCCTTAACGTTGGTGACTCGAGTAATTATTTCACCACCCAAACTGTATTCAAAATGGATTGGTCGCAATCCTCGACCGTATGTCATGACATTGCATTTGTTTTTGTTGAAGAACAGCTTGTTCACAACGCTCCACTCGTAGATGGCATCAATATCCCCTTGGAGGAGTTTACAATCTTCGTTTGATTTGATGTGTGCAACTAGTTTAAGGTCATCAGCATATAGCAGGCACTTTGCAAACTTAACTTTGTTGACGAGATCGTTAATCATAATTAGAAATAGAAGCGGCCCTAACACGGATCCTTGACTTACGCCGGAGCGAGTACTATAAGGCTTGGATTCGAAGTAGCCATGTCTGACAAATTGCCTGCGATCCCTTAGGTAGCTGGAGAAAAAGTTTAGAAAATTTAACGAGAAACCGATGGCCCCCAATTTTGTCAGCAGCACATCATTGTCAACTTTGTCGAACGCTTTTCGAAAATCAAAATAAAGGGCATCGACCTGCCCACCGATGTCCAAACAGCTGGATATGTAGTCAACATGGATCAGTAGGTTTGAGTTTACGGAGCGACCCTGGCGAAAACCGTGTTGGGCTTCAGATAGTAATGCATTTGTACTCTTGTAAATAACTGAGTGGAGTATATGCTCGAAAATCTTGGCAACAGTTGGCAGGATAGCGATGGGTCTGTGTTCCTCTACAGCTTTTTTGTCACTTGTTTTAGGGATGGGAATGATTCGCGAAATTTTCCACTGCTCAGGGTAAACGCCGGACTGGAGGGCCAGGTTAAAGGTATGACAGAGAGGAGTCGCCAAGATATTGCGACAGCCCTTAAGTATAAAGGCTGGAATATTGTCAGGGCCAATTGAACTACAGGGTTTGAGCTTGGCAATGCCCTTATATATATCTTGTGGGGTCAAAAAGGGAAGAGGAATGTTAGTTCCCTCATTACTCACATCAAGATTTGTTGGGTCCAATTTGGGTGTATCAGGCAGAAACACGCTGGCAAAATAGCGTGCAAATGCCTCGGCCGCTTTAACACCCGAACTAGACTCACCATTGTGAACAACAATTGGCTCGAAGCCGCCCTTTGATCGTAGGCTAGAAACATGCTGCCAGAACTGTCGTGGTTTATGACCTATGTTAACTTTTACATTATTACAGAACAATTTGTAGGCTTCTTGTGTTCTTATTTTTAGGTCTGACCGCAGAGCACTAAACTCCGCATATGTTTGAGGACACCGCGACATTTTCCATTTACGGTGAAGTTTATTTTTACGCTGAGTGTCCTTTACAATACCTCCAGTAAACCAGACTGGATAGCGCTTATTACCAGCAAACATTCTGCTCTTTATAGGAATGGAAGTGTCAAATAACTTGTACATGATTTCATAAAACTTACTCGCAGCAGAACGTGAGTCATTGCAAAGTAGAACCTCTTGCCATGGAGCTGAGCAAATTTGATCCCTTAAAAGTGTGTAGTCTCCCTTGACAAAGTTCCAGTCGCTACTTCGCTCAATGTTGCTTGGGTCTGTTTTTAAATTAAGTTTAAGTGCTACGATGTGCACTACAATATCTAATGGAGGATGATACAAATCGACCGGAACCAGCTCCGTGCCTTCGACATGCTCACAAGATACCCCAGTACCTTCCCGGGCCAACACTACGTCTAACTTACTCCCGCGCATATTCATCACTTCATTCATCTCTGCCAGATCACAAAAACTTAAGAAATAACAGTAATAATTGTTAACATTTGCAGATGCACTCTTCAAGTTAAGGTCACCTAAAATCACCAGAGTTCCATTCAAGATAGGCACAATGCTCTCAACCTTGCAAAACCAAGTCATGTAATCGCCATCAGATGCGGTTGGCTTGATGTAGACAACACAAACAGTCATATTTGTTCCATACATTGTGAATGTAGCCCACATATCTTCGCCACAGTCCGTCTCAAATTCGTGTCGCCTCTTCATGGTTGCTCCAGGGCGCGCAGCAAGCAACACGCCGCCGCCCGGCGTCACTCTGTCCCTACGTAGAATGTGCCAGTCTCCGCTTGATATTTCCGAGTCCTCTACAGAATTGTCCAGATTAAATAAGTATAGTAGTAAGTATAAGTAAAAAATAATATGTTTTATCCCGGTACCTACATGAAGTAGTTGTCCTAGGATGCGAGTGTAACCGCAGGCATACAGGTTGTAAAAAGACCCATCACATAGCCGAAATCTACGCACTCTGTACATCAAACTAAACTAGGTACATTGACCAAAAATAATTGCTGGGAAACGACTTTTATTTTTTGGCATAAAAAAAAAAGTTTTTTTTTGTAGCGCGCAATGTGTGGTTGTGGCGATGCCGCGCGTTTGCATGCGTGCAGCGGCCACACAGCTGAGCCAAGGCGGTCGTATGCGTTTGATATTCGTTGCGTTTTTGTAACTTCAAATGCGTAATTTGTGAGGAAAAATTGAAAATTTTGATAAGGTTGTTTGGAAGAAAGTTTAGTATTATCATTTAGAATATGTTTTCGGAAAAAACTAAAACAAAAAATGTATACTTTGACCTTCAATATCTCCTAAAACAATGGTTTCCCAGGTATGGTCTAGTAGAAAAAAATTATCCCAATGATGGGTAGAATATGTGGTTTTCGTTATCGTTAAGAGTCTTTTTACACCCGATAGGTATATGTATAATATGTATTCTGAACTCAGCAACAAAATTAAATGTTTTTTGTTCTTCACGTATATTTTTTTCTTGCAACAACACAAATTCCCTGCAAATAAAGTCAGTGATAAATTATTGTAAGTTCTCTTGTAAAACTGTCATCAATAATCGTCGATGGCGAGATAATGCCATCATGATGTGTACACGAGTTTATCTTCACGCTTGGACGCGAACGGTACGAGCTGGATGACGTAAAAATTGTTATTGACAAGGAGTTTTTGAAGAATCATTAATTTTTTCAGTGTCAATAATGAATTCATTATCCATTAATATTTACTTGTAAATTAATTGATGCTGTTTGTTTTTTTGTTTTATATACTTAACCTTTCTAAACAAGGATAATGAAAAATCGACGAGGAGTTGTTTTTCCCAGGTGATGGGTTTCCAAGATGAATTTCCCCAAATAAAGAAAAACGTCTTTTAGCCTGTTTTTGGATTTTGTTTAGAAACGTTTTAATTTTTTTTCGATTTATTTATGGGTTTTTATCAAAGATATGTCACCCTTTTGCATAAATTGGCTTACTTAAATAGAATTAGTTTATAATATTAAATAATAAATAATGAATTAGAGTTATTCGTGGAGGACAAAAATTAAATGGCACAACTTTTTAATAATCTCCGAAGATGGTATAGATAAGATGGATTGGAATAAGCCTACATCAAATTTATTAATTTTAAAATCATTCACGAATAACTCACGTTCTACTCTGTTCCGAGCACACTCCATCAGCAAATGTTGTATGTCTTCGATTTGATTGCAAACTGTGCAATTAGGAGAGTCAGCCTTTTTCATAAGAAAAAAAAATGTTTTCATATGAACCCGTTTTCACTTCTACTCATAATTTTCAACATACTAAATTTTATTATCAATTGTATAGGTATAATTTTAATTAAGTATAAACGTTTTTTTGTTGTGGGGGTAACATTATCACTAAGTAATAAAGCTAAGATGAAATAAAAAAAAGATTTAAAAAAAGCAACTTTCTTGATGACTGGCTTGTGTATACAATAAGCTTCAACTTCTTAGCTTGAAAGTTTACAATTTCTAGCGAGCTAGCTAGTCGATAGCGTATATGTAAAAGTGCTGAATAAAACGAACAGTTTCTCTTTAAACAAATATAGCTCATATTTTTCGTATTCTTTAAACTGATTAACCCTAAAAATTACAAATAATTCACTTCACAATACGCCATAAAAAAGATTTCTGAAACATAAAATTTCATACAGAAATAACGAGCTGTATCTTTATACCACCTTTCGTCAAATAATATATCACTTTATCACGAATTTCATGAGCAAATAATACGAAAACTTTAATTCTTGAATACTTAAGTGTTCAAATGACAGATTTATTGAGGTCCAGAATAATAACAGGGTTAAAAAAAGGACCCTAAGCTGCTTTCGGTGCGACTTTTAGAATTAAACCGACGAAATTTTTGAATAACCGTTTTATGCACAGGTTGATTTATTTGAAGCGAATAAATTGAGATTTTGTTGACTTTTAATATTATTTGAAGATGTGTAACAATGACGTTCCACTTTCGTATTTTTACAGTTTTGAGCTTATGATGAAAGGTTAAAAATAAGTACTAAACACTAAACTGCGTCTGAATTGAGTATCACATTCGTAATTTCAATAGCTTTCATTTTGACAATACTTACACCATTATTCATTGCGTGATACATACCTAGTCGGGAGAAGTTGGATTGTTAACACGTACATTGCTATGGAAATTGTTGACCTGTCAAAATCAAAGCCATAGCGATTACGAGTGTTTTGCGCAATTAGGATGTTGGACGAAAATGCAAAGCAAAGGAGGTTTTTAAGAAGAAGAATCTTTAATAGAGATGGGCCGAATATTCGTTTTATATTCGTTATTGTGTATGTTCGGCAGGTTTACCGAATATTCGTTTTCGGCCGAATATTCGGCTAAATCACCGAACGTTCGGCAAAGAGGTGCTCAAAGTATTTTTACTGCATTGAGCTCACGTGTATGAACTCAATAAAATAGACTTTTCAAATAAAAAAAACCAAAACAAACGCACGTGGTGAAGTTTTACTCTTTACTAGATGATGCAATGACAACATCGGATACAGCGAGGGTAGCGGGCGGGGGAAGCGGGCGGGGTCCGGCGTCTATCCGCGCGTTATTGTTTACGCAAGGGAATCAATTATGCCGAATATTCGGTTCGGAAAAAGATTTACCGAACATTCGACCGAATGTTCGTATTCGGTGAAATCCTTAATCGGCCCATCTCTAATCTTTAACCTTAGTAGTTTATGAATTCTACTTGAATGCTATACTTACTTACTTTACTTTATTAGATCAATCGAAAAAAACTAAAATATTTTTTTCCAATCGCAATAGATGTCGAAAGGACTACCTGAATACCACATTATTCAAATAATTCACCGCTAAATAACGCCATAGACACCCTTTGTATTTAATTTTAAACAAGTAAAGCCTTAAATGAGTCACTTCTGTATGGTGTGAAGGAGACTATCCTTCCGAGAAGGTCTAAAGTGGTCACCGCGGGGGTCCCGGTAGGAGTTTTGTTTAAGTCGTATTTTATTGTCACACTAGTCCCGCCACCTGGGTTTTTGTTAATTTTGGCTATTTAACATGGGTTGAATAAAGATATTTATCAAATAAAAAGAATCGATTTGTGTAGTTTCAACTTATGATTTTTTGTTGATAAAAGGATGAAAAATATTGGTAAATATTAAGTTATGCATAGTTAAAACTGTACCCCAAGTGTGAGTTTTTTTCGTTAACTACTGTAGTTGCGTCACAACAAAAATGTATGAAAATTTAGGCTGCGTCTCTAGGCGCACTGTACACTAACTAATATTCGCGCGTTAATTGAACGGTGCGCCTAGAGACGCAGCCTAAATTTTCATACATTTTTGGCGTGACGCAACTACAGTAGTTAACGAAAAAAACTCACACTTGGGGTACTGATCATTTTATTTATTGTGCTATTTAGTCTATTTTGTAAATTAAAATAATCATAAATACTTATTTTGTTCTCTTTCTTTATTAATTACTAGCTTTTGCCCGCGGCTTCGCTCGCATCAATTAAGCTAAAAAAACTCTTAACACACTACTAAAGTTTCTATAATAATATAATTCAATCCTGATTCGAAAGACACGTGGAATCTATGAACGTTATTGTTGTTTTCCTCGGGAACAGTACTTTTTTTCAGGATGAAAGGTACCCTATGTCCATTTCTGTATACCTGACAACGTATTTACAAAATTTTAGGATGATCGGTTCAGTGGTTTAGACGTAAAAAGGTAAGAAACAAACTTACTTTCGCATTTATAATATTAAATTAGGATTTATCTTTAACAAAAATTATAATTTCAACGCTGATACTGAGGTACTTATTTTCGATAAGCAAATTACCTTAATTAATTAATTTTATTTATTAATTATATTAATTATTTAATAATTATTATATAATTATTTAATAATTATTATATATTTATTAATTAATTATATTAATTATAATAAACTCAAAGAAAACTGGTAGAGATACTTTTCACATCAAAAACTTGCTTTTCAAACCCAAAAACTAACAAAAATAACAAAATTCTCCACAATAACTTAATGCTTAAGTCAGTAATAAAGTTAGCAACGCCCATCAATTTTCTATTTCCTTTCCCCATAACTACAAAGCAAAATACGTTTCCAAAGTCAATGCGAAGTCGGCGCAAGCGCTTCAATCGGCCCGATCTCTACACCGCTCACGGTGACATGTCAATCGCGGCCCCTGAATAATGCAGCAGGCACCATGTCGCAACACGCTGTATATCGGGACACGTTTAATTGTGTAGGAGACCTTATTGCGATTGTTTTTTTGATTTACGACTTATTTTCTATTGGTAAATAGAAGCTTGATAGAAACGTGGATTTTATAATGTTACTAGAGGTCGCTAGCAGCTTCGCCCGCGTAGATGACGTTTATCGCGTATTCCGCGTTTTTCTCTACTATAATATGCATGTATTATACATATAAACCTTCCTCTTGAATCACTCTATCTATTTAAAAAAACCGCATCAAAATCCGTTGCGTAGTTTTAAAGATCTAAGCATACATAGGGACAGACAGCGGGAAGCGACTTTGTTTTATACTATGTAGTGATAATTTCGCGACAGGCCCAGAAGGAGATGGCGGGATGAGTTAGACACTTATTGGAAGGATTGGCCGCAGAAATCATTAAACCGAGAGGAATGGAGGGTAGGGAAGACTTTGCCCCGCAGTGATATGAATGACGGCTGAATAATAATAGAGATTTCTTCGGCGATTTTTTTTTTGTTCAATGATTAATCGTACTTAGGTGATGCGAAGTATAAATTGTCAAAATCTGAAATCGCGAAAAAAAAATCAGCTGTTCCCTACATTTTGACGAGTTATGCGAACATAGTAAAAGACTCATAGTAAAAGTTGTTCATAATGATGAGTACAGTGACCCCTTAAGAGGTTATACACTTATTTATGTTATACCTTGTATATGCAGAGAATTTAGGTTATTGAAAAAAACAGATTTAACAAACGCAGGTATACAACGTGTAACAGGAATAACGCAAACGCTCAATCTGGGGTTATTGAGCGTTTGCATTATTAGAATATTCAATTAAAATCATAATACATTTACTGAAATTTTACTATTATGCGCTTAAATATGTAGTATAAGGTATAATGGGCTGGTGTCCGCAACTCCACGTCTGAACGCATATTTTGCGTGACGGGTGGTAAGTGTAATCACTCGGTCCCTTGATGTTGCTGACGATCTCTCGGAGAGTAGTTGGGTTTTCGAAGTACTTGCTTAAATAGTATTACTTTTTCATTGTTAACTGCATTTACAATTCAGTATCAGGCCTTGTCATTGCTCAATTTTCTAAAGGATGTTTAATAAAAATACACACCGAAATCGATTCAGTAGCCGATTCTTTACAAAATACTTTCAGAATGTGTTTCTTATGTTACACGTTGTATATTTTATTATCAGTCCAAAATAAACATACAATTATGGTGACCCTACACTACAGACAATCGAACAGGTACAGGTAACAATGTCGCACACTTGTTACGACCTGTTCTGCCTACCTCTTAATAGACAGAGTCGCTATATTGTGTCGTCACAGGCGTACAATTGTTTAGAACATTGTTATTTCCTCGCCAATTGTTCTTGCTTTGTTAACAACTGATAGAATTGAAGATTCCCTTTGTGTTTACTTTCTTATTGTGAATGAATGTGTATTTTCACACTTTTCCGTTATTGATAGTTTAATATACAGTGTATGTATTTAAATATCTGCTTTAAAACGTTTAGGGCTGCTAACTTTCTCGGCTACTTAACAAACTTTAGATACGATTTTTGAAAAACAACGTTTGTGATTTGTCCAACTTGGAATATTTTTGACTAATTTTACGGACAAAATATAACATGGTTTAAGAACTGTTGCATTCGATTCTATTACTTATTCTGAACAAACTATTGTTAGCTTTAGTGTATACTAAAAATATATTTGTATATTTTGCATGACAGGATAATTAATAATAATAATGCCGACTTCCTAAAGCAGAAAGTCTATGCATGGGCAAATCGCATACGAAGGTATAGGCGGCGGGTGGACCGGTATACCCAGAATCGCCTCTTCCAAAGCGACGAAAGGTGGGTATATAGAACCTGGGAGCGACCTGATCAACGTGTGAGTGACACGCGCCTACCGGATAATGATGTCATGAATACATTCTGGCGCAATATCTGGTCGGTGCCTGTCGCTCACACTGAAGGTGATTGGATGCAGGAGGTCCAGCGAGCATGCGAACCGATTCAAGAAATGGGGGACATAATTATCAGTCCCCAAGACGTAGCCAGTGCAGTCCGTCCAATGTCAAATTGGAAATCGCCTGGGCCGGACGGACTGCACAACTTTTGGTTAAAGTGGCTACGCAGTTCGCATGCTCGTTTGGCCTCACAATTCCAGTCATCTTTGGAATCAGGGTCGCTTCCACAGTTCCTAACGACTGGAGTTACCCACCTGCTCCATAAATCAGGTAGTACCGCGGAACCAAAAAATTATAGACCGATCACGTGTTTACCGACGGTCTATAAAGTTCTTACATCCATTCTGAGAACAAAGATTAATAATCATATTGATAATAATTCTATCATGTCTGCTTCTCAGAATGGATGTAGGAATGGGTCCCGCGGTACTAAGGAGCTACTCCTCATTGACATGGCCATCAGCCAACAGGTTCGCCGATCCCGAAAGGATCTGTCGACATGTTGGATAGATTATAAGAAGGCCTACGACTCGGTGCCACATACATGGCTCATGAGGGTGCTGGAGTTGTATAAAGTAAATACAACTCTATGCGCCTTCCTGACGTCATGTATGGGGCAATGGAGGACGGTTCTTCGCTATCCAGGATGTCGGCAAATTCAAGGGATAGGAGAACCAATCAGGATTGAGCGAGGTATATTCCAGGGCGATAGTCTGAGCCCGTTGTGGTTTTGCCTAGCCTTGAACCCTCTAAGCACACTGCTGGAGGGGTCGGGGTTAGGCTATCGATTGAGAAGAGGTGGTCAGGTAATATCCCACCTCCTTTACATGGACGATCTGAAACTCTTTGCCCCCAACAATTTGCGACTGCTGGAGTTACTGAAGGTAACTGAAACTTTCAGTAATTCCATCAGGATGGAATTTGGTGTGGACAAATGTGCAGTCATGCATGTAAAGCGAGGGAGGATTATGGAATCCGTGGGAACCCAACTCTCGGATTCCATACAACTTAGATCCCTCTCCTCAACCGAAACCTACAAATACTTGGGCATGTCGGAGGCATTAGGCGTCAATGAGACTGACATGAAGCAATCGTTGAAGGAGCGCTTCTTTGGCCGCCTGAAAAAAGTATTTAACAGTCTTTTGTCAGGCGGAAATAAGGTGCGCGCCTTTAACGGTTGGGTCATGCCGGTCCTGATGTACTCCTTCGGCATACTCAAGTGGACTCAGACCGAACTTGACGCCCTGGATAGGAGGGTCCGTTCGCTGCTGACTGCTAATCGCATGCATCACCCACGCTCATCGGTAATGAGACTGTACATCCCGCGGAAGTGTGGGGGTCGAGGCTTTTTAAATGCTAAGACCCTCCACAACCGCGAGGTGTGCAGTCTCAGGGAGTACTTCTCCCAAGCCGACGTGGGGATGCATCGAGATGTAGTCGCAGTGGACAAAGGATTCACCCCGCTCTCCTTGGCTAAAGAGAACTGGCGCAAGCCTGTAGTACTTGATACTAATGGCCGCAGGGAGGTATGGCGGAGCAAGGAGCTTCACGGACGCTTCTACCGGGCCCTTCATGGGCCCGATGTAGATTTTCTAGCGTCCGTGGCCTGGCTACGTTTCGGTGACCTATTTGGGGAAACCGAAGGTTTTGTCTGTGCAATTATGGACGAAGTAATGATGACGAACAACTATAGAAAATATATTGTGAAGGACGGCACGGTTGACATCTGTCGGGCATGCCACTGTCCCGGTGAATCTATCCGACATATTGTCTCTGGTTGTTCTCGTCTTGCTAACGGTGAGTATTTGCACAGGCACAACCTCGTAGCTAGGATTATCCACCAGCAACTTGCTCTCAAATACAACCTTGTGGACGCAGAAGTACCATACTACAAGTATGTGCCCGACCCAGTTCTCGAGAATGGTCATGTCACATTGTACTGGGATCGATCTATCATCACCGACAGGACTATTGTTGCCAATAAGCCTGACATCGTGGTGATAGATCGATCAGAGCGTCTCACAATGATTGTTGATATCACGGTTCCACATGACGAGAACCTTGTGAAAGCCGAGAAAGATAAAGAAATTAAATATCAAGACTTGGCACACGAGGTTGTCGCCATGTGGGATGTTGATTCAGCAATCATTGTGCCGATAGTCGTTACGGCCAATGGCTTAATAGCCAAGAGCCTCGACCAACATCTTAAGAGGCTCTCGTTGGGCGGCTGGATCAAGGGCCTGATACAGAAAGCGGTACTTCTGGACACGGCGCGTATTGTTAGGAGGTTCCTCTCTCTGAGGCCCTGACCACCGGTAGCTTGGACCCTGTTCCCGATGCCGGTGGGCTACTATATTTTTATATTTTTAAATGTTTTTGTTTTTTTTTTTTTACATGGAAATATTTAAAAATGTAATTTTATATGTATTTTAATGAATAAAGGGAATAATAATAAAAATGTTTATTTATCTCATCATCACATTACAGTGTAACAGTAAATAAATAGCATCTTATATAGAGACTGGTGTCTGAGATAGGTAAAACCTGTGTTACAGATCACCAGGCAACCCTCTTACGAGACGAATTACATTACTAATACTGAGATTCTTGACGTTTAGTAGTTTATTCATTGAGTACAAATATTAGACAAAGAATGAAAGAATAGATTAACAATTATTAATTATGAATTAAAATATATTCAGAATTAAAATATATTAAGAATGTTGGACACAATATGGACATAATGTAAGTGATTAGAGTGATCTATGAGTATGAATGAGTAGTTAATGTAAGTGAGTGTGAATATGTGATTGTGAGTGTAAATGTTGATTTGATGTGTTGGAAGACATGTAAAACACAATAATTTACGACTGCGGTTTTAATAAACATTCCGTGGTAGTATAATCCAGACTTTGGAGCCATGAACCGACCCTTTCTTTACATTTGGCTTTGGGAAGTGGGTAGATTAATAATTCTTTATTTATTTTATTATATAAATATGGGCCCAAGAAGGCAAAAAAATTTTGGGATAGGCTATTTTTACAACGAATTTGTGTACATACAGCAGTGTTTCTTCTCTTATCTGAGAGTGTTTTTGAGTCGAATTTTAAGTCTGAGTGCTTTTTAAGAATAATTGCGAGTATAAAAAGTTGTCGTACGGTAAGTATTTTTACGCGTTGATATAATTCAAATGTCGGGTAACGAATGGGAAGAAATAGGCTAACTTTAAGTATAGCCCTCTGAGCGCGTTCCAAATTCAAAAAATAGGTTTTACCAGCTCCACCCCAGGATGTTATGCAATAAGACAGTAGCGATTGACATAACGCGTAATAAACTGATTTTATTATTGAAAAATCAGCTACGTGACGAAGGGTTTTAAAGATAAAGATTAGTTTGCGTGTTCTACTAACTAGGACTTCAATATGACGTTGGAAGTTGAGTCTGTCATCAATAATTACACCTAAGTACTTAATAGAGCTGGTATTTGATAATTTAGGGCAGTTGCACGAATCAGTGGAGTACATATCACAGGCATGGGCAATTATAGGTAAATCAGGTTGTTTTATTTTCCTGTAGCTGTATGACATAAACTTAGTTTTTTCAACGTTGAGGGTTAATATGTTTTCATAGAGCCATTTGGATACTTGATCAACCCCTTTTTGAGCAAAGTGATTTACTTCCTCCCAAGTATCAGCATGAAATAGCAGTGCAGTATCATCGGCGAATGTAATAATTTTTCCGTTTGTGAGCCTGATGTTACATAAATCATTTATGTACACCAAGAACAATGTTGGACCAAGGATACTGCCCTGCGGAACACCATATTCGTTAGGAAGCTCATCACTTACCCAATTTTCAACTTTTACAACCTGTCTTCGCCCTTTGAGAAAATCTGTAAATAGCTGAAGTGGTAATCCTCTGATTCCCAAGTGCTCGAGTTTACTAATTAAGATAGGGACAGATACTGTGTCAAATGCTTTGGCTAAGTCTAGATATATAGCCAAGGTCTTTTTCTTCTTATCCATGTTTGAGACAATGTAATCAGTGAGTTGATGCACGGCGTCTGAAGTAGATCTTCCAGAGCGGAAACCAAATTGAGACGGCGATAACAACTCATTATTTTCTAAAAATTCTATAAGTCTCGAGTTCATTAGCCGTTCCAAAATTTTGGATATAGTTGGAAGAATAGAAATAGGTCGATAGTTGTTGACACAGCATCGGTCCCCACTCTTAAATATGGGTGTTATTCTTGCATTTTTAAATGCAAGAGGAAAAACTCCTGTTTCAAGAGACAGGTTGCAAATAAAGGTTAGTGGTGGGACCACAACTTCAATATACTGTTTTAAGAAAGCTTCCGATATGTTGTCTAAGCCAACTGCACAATTATTCTTTAAGTTTAGAATAAGGGATTTGATTTCACGTTCAGTGGTTGGTAAAAGTACTATTGATTTATTAAAAAAGTTTGTTATATGGGGAATGCTCTTATGCAACACATTTTTTTCGGCTAATTTTCTACCTATATTTGCAAAAAATGAATTTATTTTATTAATGGAATCCATGGGATTGTTATTACAAATTAATTGTGAAGAATGTTCTTTGGGTTTTTTTGTATACGTTATATTTTTAATAACTTCCCAAAGTTTTTTGTTATTATTACCAGCTTTCTTAATTAAGTCTTTTTCATAATTGATTTTGATTTTTTTTAGAAGATTGTTACAGAACAGTCTGTATCGTTTATATGTGCACTGAGTTATTACTGAATTGCTTCACATCTGCCTCTATCCTGATGCATGATTTGAAAAATTTATTGTGTGTATATTGTTAATGTACCTTTAAATAAATAAACTCTGTTCATCACCTGTACAACTTTTACGATGGGACAAACTCGGGATTCGTGAAAATAAAATGGTTGTTGCTGCAAATGCTATGATCATTTAGTATTGAACAGCATTTTCTTTCGGATGCAAAGCGACTTAACAGTCATGCTGTATAAGCAAAAGCAAAAATACTATCAAAAATACTAATTAAGTACCTTGCTGAGTTAATACATGACGATTTTTTATTTCTTTTACCAAAACGGAGTATGTTATGACTTTTAAATGTTATTTTCACGCCATTATTTTAGCGAAAAAAAATCAGTTTATAACCATCATGCGAATCTAGCTGTTAGCTTCTTGTTGGTAAACGATTGCAGTAATTAAGAAAAGTAATTTTAAGAACAAGGTAGAACATTAATGTTTGCTAATAGACCTTTATTTTCAAATGTTTACAGTGTAATCAAAATCCAAGTAAATTGCGAAAGAGAAGATAGGTTTTCCTAGTAATTATAAAGACAACAGTAAAATACCTTATCAGGTTCGTCTAGGCGCCATCAATTTGTAATTAATCAGGGAAATCATTAAGAGATATTGCAGAACTAATGCGCAATCTTGCGCAAATCGTAAATTTCTTAAGCACTTTGACAAATGGTAGGTAGGTACTAGGTACTGTAAGTAATTATACAACAATTTTATCTATTATATTTAGTTTCTTATAAATGTCGGTTGTTGGTTACCGGCCCATCAGAACATGCAGTTTTATGAAGTGTTAACCAGCATTCTAAATGCTCAACACACTCGTAATCGCTATGGCTTTGATTTTGACAGGTCGACAATTTCCATAGCAACGCAATTCGGCCTCTCCACAACTATGTACCACGCAATCTTCTTGTTCTCTCGTGTCAGCACGAGCTATACGAAAATAGCTCATGCTGTGGTGAAAAGACTAGCCAGTCAGCAAGGTTAGTAGCGGGGTTGATTGTCCAGGGTGCGCCGGACGTACTTAAGTATCGTCACTCGTGGAGGCGCTTTTCATGCACACACATGCACCACGCAATGAATATTGTTTTTAACACATCAACTGTCACGATTGATGTTGGTTACTTTACGCAATTGCCCTGCTGCATTCTAATTGCAACATACTCCTAATCGCTATGGCTTTGATTTTGACAGGTCAGCAATTTCTATAGCAACATATTATGTATTAAGGCGCTTCCCTCAGCGAAAATGGCGCCACTTCAGAAAAAAAGCATTATTTCTGTCAACACACAATGAAATTTCGAACAACGTAAAACATTTTAGTCAAGTAATGTAGAAATTTAAGAACACCTGCTCCTGCCCTTATCCCAACTTATTTGGAGTCGGCGCAGCTATTTTTTTCTTCCTTACATTTCTATTACCCGTCATCTCAATAGTCACCCTCAATGATGATGGCACATCAACGGTAGCAGCGTCAATGGCAATGAAAGACTGGCTTGCACAACGTGCTAACTACGAGCATTGCTTTCATTTTGAGCAAAGATTTTCGCCCAACAGTGGGCCTAACGCATAGACAGAGTATCTAGATTTCATATCAATGATATCTTCATCAATCATAGCACACGTATCGCATTTTAAATTATCGCAATAAGGTTTGATGCGGCCGCGTCTCACGGTGCGCTCCCGCACTTTGAAATCAAACATGGCCGACGCGCACGCGCAGAATTGTAACACGCTCAGGGTTACCATACGACAATAATTCACAGGATATGGTAATGCGTGTCGGAATTGCGGTATACTTTGGTCGGATATGACGTAGTATGTAATTTTCTTGTATAATCTACATTGCAAGAAAATGATGGTGTGTTCAATAAGAAATACATGATGAGGGTTATCGTCCAAGATTTCCCAGGTTCGGGTATTACATTAAGTATTACTGTCGTCTCAAAATCTTTACCCTAAGTCAAACGTTGGAATAGAAATTATACAGATTTGAGGTGTAACAAACACTGGCAGTTCAGGGATGATACGAAAGTAATGTAAGTTTAGCTTGCCACTTGCGTAGCGCGCTGACTACAGGCAATACCATTTTTTCGTAACTTTTGGGGACATTAAAACCTCGAGCACGGTAATTATAGACACAATAGATAAGACAATTAAGTGTCGTCCTGGGACGACGGGCTGTACGCAACCGGGTAAAAGAGCCTCCGCGAGTGACAAATAGTTTATTTTTATTATTAGTTTGTGTTTAATGAAAATCAAGGTCTTTATAAGGTTGCACGTGTTTGTCTGTACTCTGTGTCTTTTGTTTGTACTTTGTGGATTATGTTTTTAGCTTTCTATGTTTTTGTGTGATTATGTGTATGGATAAGTTCAATTTAAAAACTAATAGCTTTCTTTTTATAGTCTTGGGTAAGGAGTTTATTGAAAATCGCGATAGCCCTGCCTATGCACTTTTCAAAATACTCAGTTGTCTACTACACCCCAATGGTGCATGAAAAGAGCCTCCACGAGGCTTGATACTTCAGTACGTCCCGCACACGCTGGACAGTCAGTCCCGCTACCAACCTTGCTGATTGGCTAATATATTCTCCACGGCATGAGATATTCACGTATAGCTCGTGCCGATACTAGATAAGAAGAAGAAATCTTTTCGGACAACCCTTTGTCCAATAGGCTTTTAATAATGGTGATGATACGAAACTATTATGATATTCTAGCTTTTGCCCGCAGCTTCGCTAGCGTGAAATTTTGAACCCATTAAGTGACGATTTTCCATACAAACTTTCATCCCCTATTTAACTCTCTTAGGGGTTGAACTTCGAAAAATCCTTCCTTATTCCTTGTTAACATTATAAAGGGAATCTCTATGCAAAATTTTAGCTTTCTAGGTCCAAGGGTTTGGGCTGGGCGTTGATGAGCCAGTCAATCAGTCAGTCAGGAGTTTTCTTTTTGTTTATATAAATAGATTCTTTTTTTCTAGGAAGAGAATCAGTTCGACCAAACCTGAAATATGTACACAACTAATTACAGCATGCTGTACCAATTGTTGACCCTAAACATTGTCAATTAACAGCAGTGGCCTTCACAACGAGAATGTGTGCCCAGATAATTGATATGTGTCTAATTGCTCTTAATACTTATGTGGTTTGTTCATCTAAGAGATCAACTCATTCAGTGTTAGGGGCTATGAATAGATTCACTTAGAGCTTAGGCATGTGGTCTTAGACTAAGAATAGCATTGAGTAGCTTCCCCATCTGTATCTGTGGTGTCATAAGATATGGTGTTACAGTATACTGGTATGTTCATTTTCATACTGCAAAAGTAGCTAGTTTGTTTTTTTAATAATATTAAATTTAATAATAATTATTAGAACAATCAGATGAATTCATATACACAGAACTTTTAACCCATAATTTACACGTAAGAAAAAAGTAAAAAAATATTTTTCAAAAAAATTAATGTTGATACGTATGTAAGTAACAAACATGAATATATTTAAAACAGTTGTTTGAAATATTTTATACATATTCATTATGTGTTAAAAACAAGTAACTACTTTTAAACAGACTTTTACACAATTTGTCCACAACTTGATTTTAAGTGTAAACGATTGACTAAGAAGCTTTCGCGATTAAGCGTGAATATTCTGCTCGATAAAACAAATATCGCAACTTGTTCAGAAACTTAAAATAAATGTATCTTCCCGTGCAGCATTTTCCGTAAACAAGCCCGACATCATTTGTTTCTTAAATGTAAAGTTTGTTTTTCTATTTTCACAAATCGTGGTCCTCGAGTATCTACAAAAGTTTTACATGAAATAATTCAGGTAAAACCCTTTCTATATGTATTTATTTTCATACGTAGGAAACTCGCTGATGTAGATACGAATCTAATATAATATACCACTTTAACATAATGACCAACCGATTTGTGTACCAAAACAACATTAGACATTTGTGTACCATTAGACATTTATTATCTATAAAATAAGGTTACGACGTGTTACATTAATGTTTAAATTGCGTAATGAACAATAATATCGACGAATCATTTCCTAATATATTTCTTAGTTATCTCGCTCCATATATTTGAAAGCGATCTAAGTTCAAATGTCAATTGAATTTATAACGTTATAAATCATCGACGAATATTTCCACCCAAACAATATTGCAGTGATAAGAACAATGTTTCTAGACACAAAAGTTTATTTACTATCAAAAGTTTCCCAAAACATTGGAATGATTGACGGAGGTACTACTAGAGATAGAATTTTGACATCATTTCTACGGAACTTAATTCAAATTTCTATCTCTATTAGGGGAAACTGCCGATAGGTGGTAGAAAACGGCTGTTAGACAATGGAAGGACCACGACCATGGATAAACATTCCACTGTAGGCAATTGAAGGTTGATTGGCGGTCAAGGTTGGGTTTTCAAAACAAAATCTTACACGATACATCGCTGAATAGACGTTGCCCCTATGAAGCAGGTAGTGTCGTCATAAAATATGATTAAAGGTTTGAAATAACTAGTACAGCTCGACCAGATCACACAACAGGACATTTCAGTAAAAGAGCTACAGCAGTTGATGGAGATGCAAAAACAAACAAAGCACTTGAAATTACCGTCATAATAATTGATCGTTTTTTGATTAGAGGCATAACGTCACCAAAATAATGCCAATACGAGGCGCAGTACTTTTCTGGCCACTTCTAATAAAAGCATGTGATTACCTGATCACTAATAACCGGCAATTGCAGGTCCAAATTCAACAGAACACGTCTTCAAGCTTATAACGAAATCAACAAATTCTATAACTGCGAGTACTTGAATACATTTCGTTTAAAATTCCCAATTTAACCACCCAATTATAGTTCGTAATAAACACCAACAAGAAGACCTTAGAACAATAAACCTTTGACCAATAATAACCTCCCATCACCATAAAGCATTATCCAACTGAATCGTAAACGACAATAACAGCTGGTGAAGCAATAGACTTGAATGACATCTCAATTTGGCACCATAAAAGTTTTTACTACTCTTATCAAAGTTATTGCTATGACACCTACAGAAGTATAGTGGTATCTTCTGGTGATGTTAAAACGGATGGGTAGTAAAATTATGTGGGATATGGAAATGGAAAATTGAGACATCTTACTTGTGGGTTGTATAGACTTCTAGATATCAATGATGCTTTAGAAAATGAGGATTTAAGAAAAATCGTTTCATAATCTTTTGTTATTGACGATGTGGATCATTTCTCTATTGAAGATGCGGTGACTACTGACAAAAATTTTAGAACAAAGCTTTCCAAGCATCTTTGGAATAATTCAGAAAATTATGAGATAGGTCTTGATCACTTTTCAATACCATTCAAAGCGTCTGTAGCAAGTTCATAGAAGAAAATTATAACCAAAGCGAATGAAAGGCATTTTTTTCGAATTGTATTCAGAAACAAGAACTTTACTCTTCTTCAAATTAGATTAGTTTCAATGCGTAGATTCTATAACTATTGTATTTGATATGTCCGCATTACCACCTTAGTTCATGCCCATTATACCAGGTGGCGGAACCTAGCGCCATTCTTAGAACACCGCACATGTTCAGAATCTTTATTAGCCTACTAGGCTAGGCTTCGGCTGTGTGAAAAAAGTTCTTATAAGTAATTGTCCTTTTCCTATCATGGTTTACGAGATGTAGCTCTTTCCCAAAAGGGAGAAAAATGCCTTTACTGTGGGATCCACTACAATTTTCATCTCCATTTCCATGCATTTTAAAAATATTATCTGTAAAACGATTTTTTATAAGTGGAACATGCAATCAACTAATTTTCGCATAAGAAATAATAGCTTCAAAGTCAGAATAGGTGTGTTTTTTTCTCCCTTATGTTTACCAATTTTAACTACTTAAACAAAACAGTAAATCTAACCTAACTAGGAAACTTTATGGTTAATTATTAGGGTGTATGTTGCACAATATTATTACCATATTTTATGATATAAACAGGTCAACAGATTGAAATGTCAATAAAAAAGATGATGGCGGGTTGGAGCAACACTAAAAATAATAGTTTTACTGCTCCAATTTGGACATGTGTCGAAATTTTGGTCGGTATTAATTTATGACAGTATTAAATACGAGTTTACAATCTCATTCTTTATTGTTTCTGCTCATTTTTATAATGTTGAGATTGTAAATTAAGTGTCAAACACGTATAGTTGGGTCATGTTTAAATGGCATGAGATTTATTGGTGGCATTTTGATTTTTCCAAAAGGTCGACACAGTTCATTCTGTTTAATATTAGGTCTTAAAATCTCAAGCCAGGGCTGACAACTGAAGATATAGGTACCTATGTATTCTATGTTATTGATGGATCAGTAGAAGCAATAATAACATATTATCAGGTCCTAGGTTATGTTTACGCGAAAAGGTGGGTTCTGTGATAGTGCTGTGGAGTGGACTCCTAGACATTTAAATAAACACTTCAGTATATCTACACTAAATGTATTTGCGTTTATTAATTAGAATGACAAAACGTTATATTCAAACTTTATGTAGAGACGTTTAGCTTGTCTGTGCTTTGAACCAAGGATTATAAAGCCAAGTCTGCATGCAATGCATGGAGTATTAACCTTACATATCTTTCATTTGAAAGCGCGATTTCTTAATAAGCTCAAAGTTATGGATAGATTTTAACTTTATTATGTTTTCAAGTTGCGATGGTCAAAAAGTAGGTATGTATGTATTATTGTTTGTTTTATAAACATACCTATAAAATCCGCCCTAAAACATGTACTCTACCAGGTACATAAACAGTAGCGTATTAGTGAACAATATGTAAATAAAAAAGGTGATAAACGCCGGAATAGAGTTTTGGAAGCTTTTTAATCCATATGCAGCGAAAATAAACAAGATCAGCTATTGTAAACAATTGCTCGGTGCGCGGGCGCACGGTACAGGGGCAGGCGATTGTAAAACGACATAAAAAATACTATTTGACATTATTTTTTATTTTTAAATCCTAGTTTTGGTGCATGTAAAATATTAGAAGTGTAATCGCGTTTATTAGTTTTCTACATCAAATATATGGATTACGAATTAATTAGTTTAAGCAATGAAGTCAGTGGTATATTTTTATCCAAGTGTATTAAAATTCTTATCATGCAACCAATGTTTTGTTGAAAACGTTTAAAAAAAAAAAGAAATCATTGGTTTTTGATACTTTTATCTCTCCCAAATTAACACGAAGCTTAATGGACTCTAAGTTATACTGATTAGCTAACTCTATTTCAAAAGTAAGTTCCTCCAGTATGTCATCAACTTTAGTAGCAGTATTTTTATGCAAAAGGTTCTTAAATATAATATAAAATGTTTCAGTATTTTTATCCCGAAACAGCTCAGAGTTCACTATAATACCTACCCAGTACGAATCATCAATCATCCATCTTACAATCAACAAAAATCCAAAACACCCTTCACGTATGCACAATATTACGATCGCGCGTTGACGCGCACACATCGTGCGTGTTTACAAATAAATCATCATTATTTTATTGCCTTGCGCCAGCGCCGCCGCGCGGTGTACGCTTCCGCCCGCCCGGGTCATCGGACTAGGTACACGTGAGTTATGAACTAGGGTAGCCTCTCGACTGGACTTGCTGATGTGCTAGCCATTTAGGACTATATAAATACGTTGTCTTCATTCTAGGGGTAACTTTGCTTGGTCCTAGAGTCCGCGGTCTGATTAAATCTGCCCCATTTCGCTCATGCTTTTAGATTCTTTACGATTTGTTAATTGAATGTCACCTTGTCAATCTTTATCTACTTTACTTACAGTTCTTTAATCTTCATCCACTTTGTAAAGGTCTTCTTTATCTAACTGTTTAAATCCTGTGACGCTTGCAGCTGACCACTTAACTTTAGCTCCAATAAATGGTCCTTTTATTTCATATTGCATTAGTGCTTTGATTTTAGCAGTGTCTTTATCATCTAGTAGTTCTAATTTATGACCAGCATCAAGATTAGTTGGTAACCCTAAAGATGTTATGTCCTTTGGTACAAACGGGAAGTTGCCCGGTGACTATACTTGAACGGTGTTTAGATTTTGGACTTCAAAAATATTTGGTGCTTCCTTCCTGATTGTAAATATTTGCTCCTAATTCCGGAAAGAAAAAAATAAGTTGGATTAAGCCATGATTTTACTAGCATCCGATCTAAAGTTGGTAAGGAAATGTAAATTTTGAAAACAGTTATTTCGGTTTTACCTAGCTACATATTTTATGTGTTCATTAAAACAATGTTTAAGCTTCAAAACTATGAATGCAGTGTCACGAACAGAAATAAATGTTTCATATTTATAGCCCCTACAAGTTAAAGCGCTATTTCTAAAGCCATTGCTTCTATAAGTGACAAACCAAATGGTTTTAATTTGCATACAAGTCTTAGATCAAACAACGTTGTATTTATTTCATACAAATTGCTCAGTAAATATTTAGTGCGAACATGCGCCTTCTCTAAGACTAATGATTCTAGAATATTATCATAATTAGTACACTTGGCAAACGAAATAGTGACTGCGGTATGTCACAAATTCACATCAAATAATTCACCAGTTCCAGATATCATAAATAAAATGACACACAAAATGTTAGGATCTTATAATGAACTCATGATGTCAACAGCTGGACTTCAGTCTCTTAACAACGGATTTAATGGCTCTGATAATGTCACCCGGCAGCCTATAAACGTCTGCCACTGAAGATGAGACGTTATATTACCACTATCATCACCACGCTGGACAAACGGATTGGTGATGGCAGTATATTGTTAGCACCGATACTTCTGCTCATCCTATTGAATCTGTCTTAGTCACCTTTTAAGATACCCATGAGATGTTTAAACTCAGAAGACTAGACTAATCCAACTCCAATAAATTTGTGACGAGACTCAAGTACGTTGCGCACTCAATGCAGTTAAAAGGCAGTTAGCCTCGCTACCAACCTTTCTGACTGGCTAATGTTTTCACCAAGGTATGAACTACTCTCATATAGCTCGTAACGAGACAAGAAGAACTTGAAAGAAATGAAGAGAACAGCTACGTCAAGTTTGATGTTACTATAATCATTTTGCTAATAAAACTTATCAGTGCAATTACATGAGAACAGTGTGTGCCTGTTAATTATTTATTTAGTAATCAATATGAAGAGGGGTATCGCACCTTAACCTCCGCGATAAGTGGGAACGCCATCTTGTAAACTTGGACAGTTTAAATAATTAATAAATTTGGCGTATTTAGTTCCGTGTTTATTATCTTAACATGAATTTGATTATGACCATCAAGAGCTAATATTTTAGTTATAGCTTATTTAATTTCCAAAACTGCTTTAATTTTTTTTCTTAACACTTTTTGGAACTACTTTCTTAAGCAAAACTTAATCAGATCTTTTTAAACTAAACATTGTCAACATATTTTTCAATCAACATTATTTACTTCCTATAGTCTCTCAATAAGGTTAGTTCCATTTCAGGCGGCTTTAATATATTTGTTTAAGGCTTCAGCCTACTTTTGTAAGTAAACAAACACATTGGACATGCCCCAAAAACAGCATACTTACATGTTATGCTCCAATTTTGTTGAGAGTTTTGGTGCAACAATCATTTTCCATTTCTGCTACATTTCAAATCACTCCTGCTATATTTAAAACTATTCAAACTGAACGTACCAATTGAACTGCCTCAATTGTAATATCGATCGGCGCACTCAGTTCCTGCCCTTGTGTTGTCAATGCCTGTATTGACCTCTGTCCACAAGGGGGCTCTCTATACGGTAAATTTAGATTTCAAGTAGTGCAGCTACTTTCTAGATAGTGAGAGACGCCAACGAGTAATGTGTATTCTGAGTTAACTGTAGATCACTTAGCGAAATTGAGTGGTTCATTTGAGGTGAATGTCTTTAGGATTTTATTGAAGTTCGACTTACTTGGCCGTCTTGTTTTATTCGAGGTGTTGTTTTATTAGTTTCGCGAAATGTTGGTGCGAGATTAATTTGATTAGTTTTGAGAATTTTGTTACAGAAAAAGTTACGGGTACGACGTTTAGAAAATAATGTAATTTGGCAAGACAGAGTTTTCTTTTCTTTTTGCTTTGCTTTTTATAAATAACGTTGCCCCACACTAGGATTTCTCGTGTATCGTGGGTGCGTTTAGAGACACAAGTCTTCACAAACCCGGAATATAGGGAATATAGGCCATATTATATTTGTAAAAAAATAATTTCGTGCGGGAATTGAACTTGCCCCTGCGCAGAACGTGACGTCAAAAACCGAGAACATAATATCAAGGGTGAATCAAGGCTGATTTTAATTATTTACAAAACAAATATCTCCTTAATTAATGGCCTTCCACACAATTATTTAGGTATATATACATACCCTGTATATATTTATACACGTTATAAACCGGGAACGCCTCGTAAACGTCGTCGGTTGCCGCACTAGGGTACATTTTTATTGAGATGCGCATTTTACGAGCAACAGACACGCCTCGGAGTCTTGACCCTTTGAAGCAACAAATACAGGGAGTATAGTCCTTCGGAATGGGCTAGAATGGGTCCTTGTCGGACTTTATTGCGTCTGCGCGCTGATTAGATTGCTATACTCCGTTTAACTGGTAAAATGTTGTATATTCTATATATATATACAGGGTGGGTAAAAAAATCGTGAATCAAACGAAACAGGGCGATAGTTGGGGATGTTTGCCGCATTTTTTGGTAGTACATTTGTTTTACAGTAAGTTTCTGAATCATTTTTCGTGAAACTTAAAAGATATTAAAAAAGTGTCAATACTCATAAATCATGATATTCACTGTCATAAAAGCACTTTCAAGCAACTAAACACCATTTATTGTTATAAAATAGGTACCCATTTTACTCTAATTGCCTATTTATTACAAATTTTGGTATTTTCCTAAAAAACACTATTGTCGTAACTTTTACGGAGATCAAGTTAGGGCTCTGCCGCAAAGATATTTTTCACTGCAAATAACCCCAAATATCGGTCTGTTTCGTTTGATCCACGATATTTGACCCATTCTGTATATACAACGTGTGACATAATTGCCCTTAAAAAAGAAAATATTAATCAAGTAGTCTTTTATGGTTGTTGTCATTTACCTCTGTGGAAATTAGGTAAGAATTTAAATAACTTTCTGGGTAGTCTACTCTTTAGTTTTATGTTTTCAGGATTGATTTTCAGTGATGATTTTATTTTATGAAATTTTCTTTTTTAAGGGGAATTATGTAACACGTTGTATATGGAGATGAAGTCAGATTCTGTTTGTATTTCTGTATGGTATATTAAATGGTATGATTGTCGCGTGATGTGGACAGTGTAGGTTTAATGACATGCTGTATTTAACTGCAAAATGTCCTCGAATAGTCATTAGAGTTTTACTATTGATCAAAGGTTATCTTGGGGGGATAATGCCATCGGCAAGCTTTGGTAGAGGATAGTTAAATGATGTTGTCAGTAAACAAGTTAATCCAGCTGCCCTTTTACCTACTCTGCCGTGCAGGCCCTAAAGTGCAGTATGAGAGAAAAAGCGGTTTCGAGTAAATCGCAAAAAACTTTTTAACGCTGTTTTTTTTATATTATTCATTTGTATGGTGGATATTTTTATTGCCACGAGGACTACCTGAGAACAAAGATTATATTTACGAATAGAAATATGAATTTAGTTTATTAAGTTCTAAATAAAATGAGTTTTTCCAAAATCATGGCAGTTACTGCACGCAAAAAGGTACACGTATGCAGATTAAAATGCGGTAAAAATACTTGATACTGCAAAATCTTTGATTTATTTGCTACTTTGCAGAGTAATTTGCAGCATAATACCTTTTTTACTGCATTCTAATTTGTATCTTGAACTAATTGCACGTGTAGTATGTAACAAATTTTGCAACTTACGAATTATGTCCTAGATAGGAATTTACAGAATAAAACAATTTTATGTATGTAATAAGAATAAAGTTTATTTTTTTACAATTTCTGCTAATATTGTTACTTATCTTTAGGCGTTTCGAGCACATGCGGCTATAAATATACTTAAGAAACAATATTAAATATGTAGTAAGAAACTTTTTGCTTTCGCAAGAAACATGAGATCTTTTACTTAAATGGCACATGGTTTATACCTATCTAAAAATAAATCACAAAAATCTTAGGTATCAAAATAACATAAAATAAATGCTCAACATTCGGTTCATGTTTACAAGGCATGCATAATCATAAAAATAATAAAATAGGGTATATGATACGCGTATCATTTACTCGGTATTATTAGGTAGGTAGGTACCAAAAACAAAATATATACCTCAGAACATAATAAATCTTCCAATGTCACAAGATCACTGAAAGAATCTTTCGAAGCTGTATCTGCAGTAGTACCTAGCTAGATCCGCTAGGCTAGGCTGAAGCGGAATCGATAGGGCAGATGTTTGATCTTCTTGAGTCAGTTGTACCGGAACAAGCTGGGTCAGATTTGGGGGCGACGAATACATTTCTATAAAAGTTGATTGTGACGGAGCTGGTTGTGCCAAAGTTCGTTGTGTGGAAGTTGGTTCTGTCGAAGCCGGTTGTGTCCAAGTTGGTTGTATCAAAGCTGGTTGCGTCGTAGTTAGTTGTGGGGAAGCTGGTCGTGGCGAAGCTGAATGTTCCAAGGTTAGTGGCAAAAGGTCTGGAGACACAGGGATTTCTGGTGTTAGTTGGATAAGCTGTTTGTTAGGCGAAGCTTGGGTGAGTTCGGATAATTTGCATTGTTCGATATTTTCATGTGAATTGCTAAATTCAATGTTCCTGTTTTTAATGTCCTTCATATCTTCAAATGATAGATAACAAGACCAAATTCCTGTATCATCAAGGTTTTTTTTTTGAATTCGAGTGGTGGATGTCATTTTCTTTATCTTGGCTTAAGTTCTTATTTCTATAGACCTTGTTACGTGTCGTTTCAATAGATGGTGTAGCATTTTTTGAACCATTTACCAACGCCAAAATATGTTTCGAACGGGCACTCATCCTCCTTATTTTATATTCTGTAAGAAATATACGATTTAATTTTTATCAAAATAATATCTAGAAATCTATTTCATTGTGACAATAACCATACTAACAGCATTTACTTTAAAATAACAATGTTTTGAATTATTGAACTGAAATGGATAAAGTCTTTTCATACTTCTAAATCAGTCATCTTATATAAACAACTAAGTAAGTATCTACAAAAAATAAAATCTGGCCTAAGTAGGTACCTACTTACTTTAAAAAAAACTTTATGAAAGTAACATTTAAATTTAATAAAATTATTCCATCTTAATACCCATTAATTTACCCAAAACCTTTTTCATACTACATAAACTACGACTACCTACTAAATTATGCCTCTTGTCTACATACGCACACATACACACAATCGCGTACCTACATACACTTGGTATACAGTATTAATTTGACAAAAAAAAATAGAAACCCAAAATTTTTGGGTTTCTATTATTTTTGTTACAGTTATTGAGTTTCTATTGTTTACATTTACAATATTAGGTACGTAAGATATTAAACAGGTTAATGCTTATGTTATTTACAAACCTTGAAAATCCCAAAATGCTTCTTTGACGAGTATTCACTACCTACACCACCGGCACGACGCGGACACAAACGTTTTTCTTCCGCGGCAGCGACACGACACGACTGTTGACCGAGAGAGAGAGCGACAGATCCTAACTAGAACGCAGTAAAATATGGTCTCGATTGCAGTGGAATGAAGTAGCATTGTTCAAGTTACCAATTATAATGCAGTAACAGCTACTCATACTGCTATTTAATTAGCATTATGTTATTTTCACCT
The DNA here is from genome assembly GCA_905220435.1 of Amphipyra tragopoginis. Taxonomy (NCBI): domain Eukaryota; kingdom Metazoa; phylum Arthropoda; class Insecta; order Lepidoptera; family Noctuidae; genus Amphipyra; species Amphipyra tragopoginis. The sequence continues at coordinate 8,032,020 of HG992017.1, forward strand.
TTAAAATAATACCGACTATACTGCAGTAAATAATGATCATACTGCAATTTAAACAGTAGCATTCATACTCGAACGTGATTTGCGATTAAAGTAAAAGCAGTAAGAGAAAGAATTTTAATTTTGCTGCACTTTAGTTGGTTTTCACTCTAAGAACCTACTTGAATAAGACTAAATAAAATACCACATACAAGTACTTTGTTGCGTTTTAATCAGTAGTTCGCCTGAAATAAATTAGTGATCAACCATGCAGTATTAATACTGTTGGTACAAAAACTACTTACTGCGTTTTAATTTATATGCGTCAATATTTGTTTGAGTGTAGAATACAGATTTTTAGTGGTAATAAAGATATTTACTGCATTTAAATAGGTAAAGTGACGATTCGTGGTAGACGTAACAGCTATTACTGTATTTTAGTTAGTCTTATGACATATTTAGACCTGCAAAAGTAAGTTACTGCTTTCACTAATTCGTCTTTTTAACCGTTTAGAACATCCCAACTAAAAACCGGCAATATCACTGTGTTCCTTAAAGCGTGACCGTCAAGGTTCAATACTCAACTCAAAAACGTGAAAAAACCTGTTACTGCGTTTTAGGGCCTGCACGGCAGTACTGTGGTAAATATATAGGGTGACTGGTACTTAGTGACCGATACTTTAACACATGATTGTACTCATGATAACAAACAACTTTCCCAAAGAAACATTATTTTATATCGTATCAGTATCAATATATTGTATCAATTTTCAGCTCTATGCGAATTATTCCGAATTTAAGGTCTTTTTTGTCGACATACAATAGTTGTAGGTTAGAAAACATTTTGAAGGTTTCCTTTCCTAAAGAAGAAAAAAGAGAAAAGGTGTGTGTGTGTACATTGCGACTCCAAGCACCAGCACCACTATAATCTACATATCTTCAAGCAGTATGTAAAATAGATCACAAAAAAGGCTGTATTATTATTAGCCACTCTATAATATATTCGGTCCAAAGCCCACGCCATCTGACAGTTATATTATTAAATTTATAACTTGCTGCCAATGTACCACTTGTGATGTCATAATGAAATTGTAAAACGGATTTTTACGATAATGTTTTATCAAAATTCACTCCCAATTCGCGAATAAACGGACAATGTCGGAAAGTTGTTGTGGTGTATGGCGCAAGTTATCGAGAGCAAAGATCAGATCTTTTTATGTATAGATTTACAAGAAAATGCTTCTTGTTAAAATTGTTAGTGTGGAAATTATAGTCACTTAAACGTACAATAATTATATTACAACTTGGATTACACAGTAATTAATAGTTTTGTAAATATTTTGGCGGGAAATACCAACTCCAAGTATGTAACGCCAACTGCCGGTTGACAGCGTCCTGTATCCGCTAGGAATCGGACGCGTCGTAGAAAAACCGCTCATAAAAATATTCTGATAAATGTAGTATTGTGGCTAAAGGATTATAATTGATTGTGATTACTAATTTGCTCGTCCAGTCAAGTGATTTATAGTAAATAGATTGATGAGATTAAATAAATAATTATCCGACTCTAAGAATTTTATATTCATTAAAGCATTTTACAAGTTGGATAATATTTTTTATTATAAAAAAAAACTTTAAATACCTACACAATTAAAACGTACTCGCTTGCGCTCAAAAATTAAAACTCAAAATAAGGCATAACATTTTTATGATGTTACCCACAAAAATGTAACTGTAGGTAGGTATTTTGTTTTTATTTTTGCGATAAAAATATAGACATGACTGTCGCCGAGCCGAAGTGCCATCGTAATCAACACGTTTTATTTTTATTAACCTTTTTGACATTTGTAGCTTCCAATTTCAAAAATAATGCATTTAAATAAAATCATTTTGTACTTCTATGTATGGGGAAGCCGAAATGTGCATGACAACTGCTCTACATAATTATCGGACCTTGTTGTACAATAATTTTTTTGTTGTAAAAATATCAATGTCGTTCTGCTTTTGCAAAAAAACTTTTTTTCGTGTCCTTTTATGACTAACGTTTTTTTTAGAGTTTATACAATTGTGGCCATTCAATTTTAACAAACTACACGATCTTTACGTAGACTTTTTTTGTGCGCGCCCTCATCCCTATGACGTTTTATTATCGAAATTCCTTCCGTACAAATTGAACCCTTCCGAGCACAAGCTATTTGTTTTGTCGCGACGTCAAGCATAAGATTTAGCGATTATTGATGAACTTCAAAAGCCAGAAGAAACGACAAAATCAGCTATCACATATCGTTCTCTTCAAAAGACATATGACTGTACTGTTTTAATTACGTGTATTCCTTCTGTTTTATTTCTTTTAGAGTACTATAAAGTATATTTATCTATCTATCTATGACAGTACAGATCAACTACGATAAAACGGCATACCCCTTCAACATCTATCTTCAATGTGTGTGTGCATAGATACGACAACGAGTCACTATGTTTGAGTTTGATATTTAGTAGTTTTATTGCTTGGCTAGTGCATAATTAAAGTGAATGAATGACACGTTGTAAATATTCTATCTCACTCATTTTTACTTGCAGTGTCAATAGATGGCCGTGAATATAAAATAAAATAAGACATAGTCTTTCAGATTAAAACAAGTCTTAGTAGAATTAGTTTTTTGCAAAACATGAAAGAAAAAATAAGAAAGAAAGTCAATTTATTCAATATGCAAATCGACACACTACATAACTATACATACATAATGCCGCAAGGTGCAACGGTTACGAAATATAAATACTTAACAAGTACCGTGTTTATTACACATAATGATAACACATCAGATGAAGTCAGAAGTAAAATTAAATATACTTAATTACCTATGCAATGATATTAATATGCAATACAATACTAATGAAGTCAACTCAAATACTAAAAATCAGTAAAACAGTTAACCCGCTCCCGCTTAAGTTTATCGTCTAGCCCATCTTAGTCCACAGTGCATTGTTATTTCAGTAAACACAATCACAGGTGCCACGTTTCCGAACGAACGCGCTTTGATATAGTATCGTATTTCACTACGCATTTTGTATTACGGTTTTAGAATATTTCTCTAAAATAAACACACATTCATCACATTAGTTTATTCTAAAATATAGGGAAAAGGATCTTATTATAATCTGACCTTTATAATAACGTATTTTTAGAAAGTCCAGCTCTTCGCTAGATTTTTTCTGCTTCGCCATAATTAACCAAATGTTGGCCACTCTACCTCAGTGCAGTCTTATGATTTTAATTAATGACTTCCTCATTTTACATGAGAAGAATATTTTTAATATTAACCAGAGCTTTTTTTGCGAAGCTTTTAACAATATCTTGTAAGCTACACCTTGAAAGGAGACAAGAATTTCCAGGGTTTAATAGATTTAATAAATTGTCAGTAAGATTAGAAAGGTATCAGTTTCAAATTGGTAACATTAATGTAATGCTATGGGATCGTTGTCTGTATAAATATGTGTTTGAAGAAGCTTGGTGAGCGATTTATAAAAGAGGTGCCTTTAATTGTTTTTTTTTTTTCGATCCCTTGTGTTGTATATATCTTCTTCCATTCCATTTCTTCTTCCTATCTTTAATTATTGTAATTGGTCTTAGACCGTTTTAATTAAAGTAAAATAAATAAATTGTTATTATTGTAAGTGTAGGATGTGATGAGAAAAATTTACAGTTAACAAATAAATCCTAAATCATGTATAACAAAATTAAATTATAATGCTTTATTCGCTTTAGTAAGAAATTATTAGCTGTAATAGCCACATCATCGTATGCTTAACGTGATGTGGTACCAAATATTGCTCCACCAGGCGTTATGGGCTCATTGTAATCAAGAAGGCCACCTTGCTTGGCTCAAATTGGTACCAGACTATTTAAAGACCCCTCACACCCTTCCTAAGGTCCTACATGGAACCATTACGACGTTAATCGACGCGCGACAATAAACCGCGCGACCGATTTACGCGCGATTGTGTAGACTCAGTCGCCGTGACGCATTAAAAATCGCAACATAATGAAATAACAAAACAACGTATTAAACGCAAAATGAACGTTTATTGGTTCATGTGTACATCTATAGTTATTGGTTGTGTGATTTATGGCGTATTTTTGTTGTAACTATGAATTTGTTGAAATATTTATAGGACTAGTTCTCTATGTATTACAATGTCTCGAGAAAACCCTTATAGGCTTAATTAATAAATAAACCTAAGAAGCCTTGTTTGCAGCTGTGTCAGCCTAAACACAATTCCTAAAGCAAATAAAATCTCCAATATTAAATAAAAACGTTTCTTTTCTTGTAACTACATTGCCATCATTACTAAATTCTAAAGATGTTAATGCGTCAATTTACCCATCATCAAGAACAAAATCGCCCCTAGTTTACCCGCCCAGTATCCTTTACATTTCCATATCTGTCCCAACACACGTCTGCGCGCGCACCTTAAGATTTTAATGAGCAGAGCTGCGTCTGCGCACGATTGTGTTCGGCTACTGTACACACGCGACGTTGCATGACCCCAGTTTTTTTCTTCTCTTTCGTTATTAACTTTTTTATAGCCCAGATGGCGATTATTGAGAATTTAAAAAATGAGTTACCATTGACGCCCAATTTCGCCAAGCTTGGCTTGGTTTCTTATAAACTTTTGAGTGATAGAATTTTGGCAAGATTTTTGAGGAGTTTATTTTTCAAAGTCCACAGAGAAATGCTTCAGTAATAAATATGTTATAATATTAATGAATGGATAGCGACAGTCCACAAGTCATCCTCTCCAAGTCCCACCCACGGAACTTGCTTACATAATTAATTATTTAACCATTTTTAAACAGGATAACGCATAGTCTATTAAAGGGTTATGAAATATTCATACAGTGGCACTTATTACGAAGTGTCACAGACAAAATTTGCCTACAATAAGTGTAGATAGTTATTAGCAGTGGATATTTTTAGACCGAAGTGGGAGGTCACATGGCTACGGCTAGTGATGAGTTATAAGTGATTAACCCGAATTTGTTTGGCATTTGAATAGAGCAAACGTCTGTTTGAGATTACTGGATTGGTGGAGTGAATACCATTCTTGAAATAGACTTCAAAACAGCAATACCATTAATTAAAACTAGAAAAATAAAATTCTTAGTCTAACAATATTTATCATTTCAAAATGACGGAAACATTATCTGCTAATGTCAGTGTTAATTCAAGAATCACAGAAAAAATCAAGAGCAAATTTTATTTCGTATATATTTTAGAGTTAATTGAGATAATGGATCAAATCCACTTCTCGACAGTTTAATGCATAAATTCTTTCTACCCGGAAAGAGTGACGGCGTCTTCAAGACATTTGAATGATTTCATAAGTAAATTCAGTGTATGAAATAAAGACTAGTCACATCTGAGTTCAGAAGCTATTAAACCTTCCGGAGCAATCCTATTCCCAGGACTATTCCGTGGCCAGACTATTTATACCCCGGGCGTGGTCAGGACAATAACGACAGTCAAACGGGATGTGGAGGGACAATTTACGACCGGAACTGCTTTATAGAGATTGACCGATTGGAGAACATTTTTGGTCAATTTGGGTACAAGACTTGAACCTTTTTGGACAAAAAAAAAAGGTTTTGGTTCACAATAGATAAGTGTTGTCAAATGGACGGAAGGCTTTTAGCAAGTTTTGTAGGGTGATGTAATTTGGAACTGTGGCTGCTGATTTTTTTACTTCCGTTGGCACAAAAACTAAGGCATGACCATTAACTTAGCAATAAGACTCATGTCTATATCTTTTGGTCTATCAATTATTTGTCTTCATAGTAAATTCGTTCAAATTTTTAACCCGGCAACGTATGAATACAGCTTCAATAGTATCATAACATAATTTAAAGATACTAACATCAGTAACATGCTGAGTTTAAAGATAACAAATATTCAAAAAGATTGTTTAAATGACTCCACTTATTTGCAAGTCTTGTAACCAACAAAGAAGGCGAGTCGATTCCTCTTTGAATCCAAGCTTCGTTACACCGACGTCACTATAAATCTCTTTTATATTTTCAAACATTTTTTCAAAAAACCAATAATTAGTTTCATGACTTTTATATTTATGTCAAGGCTTGTCGAATTCTGCAGTCCAAAACAAGCAAATCATTCAATGTGAAAAGCCTAATGTTGACTTTTGATGGTTTTTAGATTTCTTTAAACAATCATTTCTTTGACTTGAGAGAAAAATGAATGAATGCCACGTTATTCATGTAACTCTCAGTTTTAAGTTCACAGGAATAAGTTATTTGAACATGGGTGTTTTTTTTAGCTTGTCTGTAAAATTTCATTGCATCGTCCATCGTATGGGTTTGTATTCATTTACTTTTGAATTTTATATAATATCTTTTCAATGTTATAAAATTTTCCAAACACTTTAGAAATGTTGACTTGTGCTTAACGTTCATAACGTCCGTGTCACTCACAATTAATTCTCTTATCATTGTCTCATAGAACATTTGAGTCAGAAAGATAAACTTTACATTAACTGTAACCATAAAACCTAAGCTCATCTAAAACATTATCTGTCCTTGTCACATATTACAAGTAAGACGAGGAACGCAACAGTTGACAACTTAACAGTACCCAAACATATCAGATTGATTCCGAACACCAATGTCTATGTTTACATCTCAGAAAAAAGCTATCAATGACACAAAATCTCGGAACGTTTAAATAAATATCGTATGTCACGATAAAACTTACACTGTTTTTATAAGTGTTGATATAAATGATAGAGTTATTGCATCTAATTGGCGGAGGATTTTGTGTTACACGCTGAAACAATAGTGAACCACACACGACGCCCAATCACGACTCGATAACGCCTTTGTCTCTACGTCAATAATAATGGTTTTTTCTTTGATGATTTGTGAAGCCAGGACGTTCACAATGAGGACGGAGTGGGATGCGGGCGGCTGAATGGCGCTTTTATTGTGGCCGTGAGCTTTTGTGGCGACACATGTGCGACCCAAGTTTTCTAAACAATTTCGATGTAAGTGGACGCTAACGGAATCTAGCTATTCACAGAAGAGGTTATTCTTCTCATAGCGATCAATAAATTCTCAAGCGTAAATAAATCTATAGCACAAGACACGTTAGATAAAGATTAGATAACTCAGCGAGAAATAATGTCTCCAACGTATAATTAGATGCGAACTCCGAAGCAGTGAATGGCCACAAGATAAATGTAACAACAAAAAGAATAGCAGGTGAGAATGGTGGCAACAACGCCAATGATGCAAAACGACAAACTAATACGACACGCAGCGCGCACCAAGCCGGAGCTAAAAAGGTTGAAACAGAATTAATAGGCGAACTGGCTCGATACCTATACATCAGTTCAAAGGGTTCCAGTTAATGAATCAAACGACAGACGACTCGCAACACCTCTTTTGTGGCTGGACAAAATTGACTTTGACGGAGCGAACGAAGCCAAAATAACCGATCGTGTCCAACCCATTGTGCGTGCTATAATTAGAACGCTTGGAAATAAACACGTGGTGGCAATTATCGCAGCAACGGGTTAAATGAGGCACCGAGAAACGGTCGTTAATGGGTACACCCATCCGGCGACGAAATCCTTCGCCACGGACCGTGGATAAAGGATTACTGGACTTCCGAGAAAGCGGACGTCTTTATACAACCAATTTCATACCCGATTTTACATTCACCATAACGAGTTACACAACCGATATAAATAAGACGTAGGAAATAACGAGTTTATTGCACGAGCATGGAGCCTTTAAATGTTGAGACCGGCTCCATCTTGGTGAGCTTTCCCGTGTGAAGATTTAAGGATCATCCTTACTTCGCACCAATATTGTCTTCGCTTTCAAAGGATGACATGGTATTGATACTCGGACTTCAAACAAGAGAGTTTTAAAATATTGCCTCTGAGGTAAAGGCATAGTGGAGTCACATACATCAGTAAAATTCCAACTGCTTAGTAAATTAACATTTTAAATTTTTCGTGGCGCGGTGTGAGGGTAAAGTCGAGGCGTGCCTTGAGGCTTGGTACTAAGGCATTAATCATTTCAGTCGGCCGGCTCGGCCCGGCCGCCGCCATACATCACGCACCCTTTGAGCACAGCAAGTAACTCATTTGTTGAAACGCACCGTCCTGCTTTTATTAACGTCCGTCCTAACATTGTAAATGTCTCAATTCCTTTGATGACTTCCTGTTCGTCACTCGTCAACGCATTGATTCAGGTGCCGATCGAACCTTTTTTGGTGTTTACGACGGCATTTTTATATCGCCCAGTTACAGAAGATTAATGTTGTCGTCAAATCTGACCGGCTCACGGTCCACGGTGTCCGATGTTTTGCAATAAATTATCATTAAGTAACACGTTGTCTCACCTGGACGGGGTTTTATGGTCGGCCGGCCGTAAACCACAGTTAATACGCCGGCTCTAATCTAATCTAAAAGTTCTCTACCTGCTCCCGATATAAATTCCCATGCAGGACGTAAAAAAGTTAGTGAAGACAGAATAAAGGTAATGGAATTACTAATGGAACCGAACGGCATATGCATAAAGGTGCATAAGAAACAAATATGAATTTTATTACTGATAATGCAGAAACATTTTTAATTGAAAATGAATACAACAAAGTCGATGTTTTGAAGAACAGTTAACTTAAAAAGGTAACACATGCAATTATGTAATAAAAAGGTTTCGCAGCATATAAAATGTTTAATGAACCACTCTATTTTATGGAGTTGGCCAATAAACGTGGTTGACGTTTAGGAGCGAGCGGGTAACGTGAAGCGATCGTAATATTAAAGGACACTTGCCTCGCAAGCGAATCATAATAAAATTACATATGTAGATGGATTCGTCTGATACGAAAGCGCTTCACCGCGCGCCGTTCAGAGGCTAGATTATGATAAGCGAGGTACTAAAACGTTGATAGAACTAAGTGTGTTGTGCAAATTACTGTACTTAATACTAAATATTTGCGAAGGTAATAAAGACGAATTGGATAATGCTCCTGTTGGTAGCCGTAAGGATAAACACCAGGTCGCATTAATAAAACATTGCGATGTCTATCTTCATAAATGAATGATCATCAATAATATTTTTATTACTTTAGTTAATACGGCAGACTCAATAATAATTCATATTCCCGTGTAAAAGCTATTTGTTCTAACCTTTTTTAATTTAAATGTTAGAACCTTCAACAGCTTCTTCAATTAGATTTTTTACCGTCTCACAAAAGAAACTATAAATTCAAATGAATAGTTGTTTCCTAATTTATAATAAAATATACTTACTGGGCATGATGATGATAATGTGTAGCGTGATGCATAGCTGTGGTAGGAGTGCCGGGTGGAGTCGAAGCATGGAATGCCGCAAACGCCGAGGGGAACTGTAGTGGTAGGAAACCACTGCCTGCACTCCCAGGACCTCCCACCGACTCCCGATCAGGCATTATTTACAGTCCTATCACTGCGACATCATAGTCCTTCACCAGTAACAGTCAACACTTCATCACTCTAACGAAGTTCGATCACAACCACTTGTTTATTTGTATCACCCTTTATGATATCTTCTGTCAGGTCAGCTCCAACCTTATCCCGTCCATCTTTATCACTAACGTCATTATGTACTTATGAATAATAATTTTGTGCATCGTTGATTATGAAATATCTTGTTTTGTCCAAATCCCGTCCCATACTTCCGTTTCGTGCTTCTGAAACAAAGAGATAATTACTGTTAATTATATTTCCGCCTTAAAATTCGGTAGCTGCATCGGAATTGCTAAATTAGAATGTTTTGTACGGTCAAACAAAAAGTGTAAATGGGATCGTGTTAAGATTGCGTGTCTGTGTGTTGTTACTTCAATTGCCTCTATTATGTCTTCATTTTACGAGCGAGCGAGACGAATTGCCTGGTTTGTATTAAGTTGTTGGTAAGTAATGTACGTGTTTAGACTATTTTATAACAATATTGTAGAATTGTTGGCGTTAGTTTGGCACTCATTAGCTAGTTTTTGTATTTATTGCTCCTACGTCTGCCATACTCTAACGTTTGTCGGTTCGTCTGCAGGAGGTACATTAAAATAGTTGGTAAGCAATCCATTCCAGTTCTTAGGTCATTTATGTTGGCGCCTTTAAGGTACAGCACCATAAATCTATACAACTTGAACAATATTCTATTCTACTTTAGGATTTAGGTCAAACAGAACCTCAAATTAATAACCTGAAATAGTAATCGTAAGTTGTTAAGTTAAATGAAGGAAATACGTTACTCAATGGTTGCTTACAAGATACTTTGGCTACCAGTAACTGTTAAGTAGCTACTTTACCACAAACCTGGCACATTACTTAGCTAACATAGTTTCATGTTAACTCCGTTTATAATTTGCATGTGAAATAGCACGATTGACACGTAAACATGCATTAATTTTCTATCATAGAGGACATTACGTTTTGTTTAATTAATTTTGCTTCAGGTTATGACGAAACTACTATTTTCTTGGACAGAATTTAAAGTTTTTAGCTTGTGAGCCTAAGTGGGAAGGAGCGAGTTATTGCACCCAAAGGCGAAAAGCTCTAAAGTGGCCATTTACGTACAACTATGACCTATAATTTTAAACTGTAACTTCGAGCGATTCTTGGTCCTCAGAAAAGGACAGTCTTAGATGAGTTGAACTGTGTTGAAATATCCAAATTCCATTCATGCCAGATTTTTGTCAGATGAAGAACAACCAACTTTCAAAATTTTCACCCGAACTAGAATTCTCTGAGTCGTGAGTCCTATTACACACAATTCACATAGACGAACATCCAGACGCGTTACCTATCCAAGTAACTGCTACATCTATTGATGTATTCGTCTTACAAAAACACGCTAGATTCTATAGAAAATTTACCTTCTTATGTATAGGGTCTATCACGTGATATCGAAGGATCTATCGCAATAGAAACAACTGTCAAATTATTATTATTTTATTTTTCAACGAACTCACAATTAAGTGTACTTCTTTCAACAAAGTTACCTGTACCCTCATTCATATTTTTATCACCTATCAGCGGTATCTCAAGAAATAAATCGTAGATGCATCTGACAGAAGTCTGGCAGTCTTCAGATCTGTCTCGAAGATATTTTATGTGTCGTTATCTCGACCTACATTGTTTTTGCATTATATTGATGTCTTGTTTGACACGGCTGAGATTGTTAGCAGCGAAATAGTGTGCTGATTTCTGCTGTACTTATGATGACAGTTTGTGTTTTTTCGCCATTATGCAATGTGAGAAAATCTTCATCATTAAACTGACTAAATTGTGTAATCTTTGGATACTTATCAGTTTCTTGACTTCTAAACTAATAAAGTAAAAATCTCCTTGCATAATAATAATTCAATTCATTTATTCAAGTAATTATGTAACTCATAGTGTTAGTAACAATTTGACTTATATCTATGTTAGTAAACTAAATAATATACAAATACTGTACCTAATGAACCTAAACCTAGCATGGCACATTGTTACTATGCTGCAGGTCCAGCAGAAAGTTTGCAGCACCGGTTCACGATCGCGCAGTCCAGTCGGCTGGAGATCATTTTTAGGATGCTGTTGGTACTGCCCCGTACCCTGCGTACCAGGGATGCGCATCTCTTACGCATTACTGTATAAAAGCAATCTACGCGGGCTTCTGCAAACATCCCTGAAGCACTACAGAAACGCGGCAACCCCATCAGCACCCTAAACGCATTGTTATATTGGACTCGAAGGGCGCTGTAGGCCTTTAGTGTAAAATGAGCCCACAGGCTACACGCGTAGAATGAAGTACAATATGCACGGAATAATGCGACTTTGACTTCACTCGAACAGCGTGCAAACCTGCGAGCTATCATGTTAGCACGTACAGACAGCGCCCTTCGCTCCCGTTCGATGTCATTATCATCCCTGATGCCGTGAGGCATAATTTCTTCGCTTTTTAATTATTATAAATTTAATCAAGAGAAGGTTCAAAATTAATATCGGGAATGTGCCGTATATGTTCAAAGATATTATCGACGTACTTAAATAAACTCAAATTAACTTACAACTAATTAAGCGTAATAAACGTATATTCTTTGTCGTGAACAAACTGAATACTTAAAACGAAATGTCGTTTGAGCCAAATCTCTCATCTTTTTGTCAACAAATTAACAAAACAGGTACAAACAGCTTTTTAATATTATAATTATTTAGCAATGAAGTCTTCATTACCGGTCCCTTCATTTGTTTGCCTTTTAAAAGATTTAATTACCTTAAAAATTACATAGACATGGGAAACGGTCTTAATTGCGTCTGAATCTCGACAAGTTGCAGCGACAAAAAGTCGTGCGACAAATTGAGAGAGCCGTACGACTTGCGAATCGTCATTATCACTTACGGGGAAATTGGGTGTGGTGTCTTTTATAGCGGGTAATAAGATACTTAATTGTAAAGGTTAAATATGTGAAAAAGCTTCTTTTGCACTCTGAATTATTTTAATTATAGATATATTACATAATTTTGTTTAAAATTTTAATAGAAAATTGTTTCTTTAATGCCATTATTTCAAGCGCTTGCTTTGATTCTAACAGAAATATTTAAAGAATTATTTTTTTTATTCAAAATCTTCAAAAATATGGCGATAAAATACTAGAATGCTTAGTCGCTTCAGCTCGTCACTTGCGCACTATCACATAGGTTACTATCGGAAAAATTCCTTCCGTAATTAATGAAGATGTGATTGTTAGGGACGTGACTCGAGCATTGTCCTCAATAAGGCCACGACTTATACTCGAGTAATGAATCGATCGTAAAACCCGATATCGATATATCGATACTCATTTTCATTCAATGAGATTTACGATGTTTATGCATGCAAAATTGGCGGGCGTTTCGAGTGTCGACTTTTATCGGCCATTCAAAAATCGAATCGTGAATTTTGAATGCGCCGGATTAATGGTGGTTTTTATACTTTTTTGTGCTTTGTAAAGTGTCAAGTGATTTCGAGGTTTTATATCAATCATAACTTTCGCGATAAATTAAAAATGGCAAGAGAAAGTATAAGTGGCATCGCCTACGCAGTTATTGATATCAAATCCTTGTATTGTAATACTTTCTAACAACTATAATGCAACGTCCTTGTGTAACATTAAAAGTGCTATAACAATAAATCACTCTATTGATTTCTTTGAAATCAATTGCATAATTACAAATTGGAGCGAGGATGTATCCGATCGTGGGATCCCAGGACGCATGCGCTCTGCGCTGTCACTCGTTGGCTCATGTCAAGAGTGAAGTAATGCGTCTCCAGTCTTTTTGGAAGTGTCGTTCTTGTATGAATGTTAAAAATTTATAACCATCAACCAAGCTCCCATCCCTGAACCAAACCCAGCCCTACTACATTTAATATTTTTCGCTTTATATATTTTCTTTAATGAATAAGTAGATTATGAGAATCCTCTTTACTTAACACCACGCTCTTTTCAAATGAATACATACAAACCATACCAAAAAATAAGCTATTATCACCACTTACGCCATCCCGAGTAGAAATAAAAATCGTTACAAAAATAACATCGATAGTTAAATCGATACTTTCACGTCACTATCCCTAAAATGAGTGCGGCAATGCGCGGACGCATGCCGCGTCTCTTAATACGGCCCTTAATTACGATTTAATTGTTTTTAGCGGTGGAATTGTTTCGAACCCCTCTGAGAAACGAAACCGGACTGGATCGATGGTGTTTTTATTTGCATTGCCATCATTCTAGACCCTTAATCAGACGAATATTTTTGACAAATTAACGTATCTATATTTATTTTTTAAATGAGTTATAAAGCCTTGTCTCCTTGTCTTATCTCTTGACTTCTAACACTAATATAGATTAGTTTTATTTCGCATAGTTAACTTGTAGATAAGAAAGGTCATGTTATTACTATTTGATCTATTCATTTCTAGATTAGTTACTCATTGAGATTATTACCTATGCGTTGCATGTTAAACGCTTAATTACGTGTTTATATTGCAACCACCTATTAATTTTATTAATAGCAATAATATAGCTAGGAATTTATACGATAGAAATCAGTGTTAGTCTAGTTTGTCGATATCGATAAATAAATATATCTAGTCAGCTCTAATAGTCACGGCTGGAACGATAGCACAACTTGTTGAACAAAAATGGAATTATATTTTTTTAATTCTTATTTGTAATGCACATTAAAATAAATTGTTGACAATGGTAACTTAATTACAATTTTAATTAATTTGATGGCTCACTTTTTGTTCATGTTAACGTAAAATTAAGTCGCTGTAATTATACAGTTGCTGTTGTAATTAGTGTACAATTGATGTTATCATACGGAATCGTAATAATGTATGGAATTATTAAATTAAAACGAATGAAAGAAGTTTATAGTGGTGAAGTCGTTTGTCAGGCTTTCATAAATATGTGAAAAGGAATTAAAAAAACCGGTCAAGTACGAGTCGGACTGAAACACGAAGGGTTCCGTACCATTATCTATAAAAACGGCAAAAAAATCACGTTTGTTGTATGGGAGCCCCTTAAATGTTAACTTTATTCTGTTTTTTAGTATTCGTTGTTATAGCGGCAACAGAAATACATCATCTGTGAAAATTTCAACTGTCTAACTATCACGGTTCATGAGATACAGCCTGGTGACAGACGGACGGTCGGACAGCGGAGTCTTAGTAATAAATGATATTTATTTATGTAAATAAATCTGTTACAGACACTTTTACAAATCAATGTAAGTTTTTTCTTTAAGACTAGATGGCGCCGGCATTTCCTATCTGACTCGCTCTGAGAAGAAAAGCCGAAACAAACTCGGAGGTCAACGTCTCTTTTAAAGTCCAGGGGCCCAATTCTCCTAAAATAAATCTTGATAAATCACAACCGAACCAAGGCCGAACCGTTAATTCAGACAGTTCTCAATTTGAAAAGCTATCAAATTGTTTGACACAACAAACAAAATCAATCATTTTGAAAGTTTTCGAAAACAAAATCTGACTGACGGTTGTGGTTCGATTGCGTTTGGCAACAATTTATTTTAGGAGAATTAGGCCCCAGACATTGTGGTATAATAGGGTCCCGTTTTATCCTTTGGGTACGGAGCCCTAAAAAGTAAGGAATTAATTAAAAACCGCGTTGATCATACGATTTATAAGGTTAAGCTGCACTTGCCGCGATCAGTCCGTGGATGACCGTGTCTCGGAAAGCACGTTAAACCGTCAGTCCCGGGTGTCATACGAATACCTATGACAGTCATTACAGGTAGTCAGAAACCCTGAAAGTCTGACCACCGGTCTAACCTTAGGATATCGGTATTACCCAGTAACTAGGTTGCATGAAAAGAGCCTCCACGAGTGACGATACTTCAGTACGTCCGGCGCACCCTGGGCAGTCAGCCCCGCTACCGTTCTTGCTGACTGGCTAGTCTTTTCACCACGGCATGAGCTATTCTTGTATAGTTTGTGCCGACACGATAGAAGAAGAAGACTGGGTTAGAGAGTAAACGCGTATAGAACGAAGTTGATACCCGATATACAACGCGTTTGATTCGTTGCAGTGGGCATAGTAGAACAGAGTGTTTTTTTTTCCGTGCCTAGGGGCCTATTCCCTAAGTCCGTCAACGAAGATAGTCGCCCGTCCGAAAGTAGCCCGAAACGTAGAAGTGAACAAAACAAGTGTCAAGTTCAACTTTTCGGACGGGCAAAAACACATCGGTAGTAGGGACAACTGTCAAATCGTGTTGTCATTCATTCTTAGTTCGGGCCCCGAAATAATCGTATGTCCGTAGGTGATAGGGAGTAGGAAACGCTCGTAACTAAGGCCGAAACCATGGAATTCGTGCTTAGGCAGTAGATCCTCTGACACGTTCCCATTACGATCCTAGTAAGATACCTTATAAAAGGCAGACTTCTTTATGGTGCCAGGTTTGTTTCTTCTTACAACTCGCTTGGCCGGTGACATAGGGGAATTGTATTCTTAATTCATCCCCCCACGGAGTCTCTTACAATATCTATTTCTTCAGGGTTTAATGAAACCCTGTATGATATTGAAAGAGACTCGGTCCCAATGGGGACCGAGTTGTCGTTACGCAAATCAAAAAAACATGAAAGACAAACTACTTTAAAATATATACAGAGAAACTGGAACAAACTCCTGATAAACACTTTTAAATCTGACTTAAACTGACAATTAAGTCTGTCAATCAAGTTAAAAGCTTCGATTAAAGTATCAGTATGCCCGTACGACGGATTTGGGCTCAGAACCTGATAGGTATTTAGAGTACTTACAAGTGTAATGTCGGCGTTTATTTTGACTTGGATTAAAAACAATCTTGGTAAACGGAACATGCTCTCGTTCACCGTATTCTATTCTCTACTAGCGATCCGCCCCGGCTTCACACGGGTGCAATTTATACATATCAAACTTCCTCTTGAATCACTCTATTTATTAAAAAAAACCGCATCAAAATCCGTTGCGTAGTTTTAAAGATCTAAGCATACATAGTGACAGACAGCGGGAAGCGACTTTGTTTTATACTATGTAAGTGATTCATATTATCGCGGTCCACACACATTATCCCGTAAACGTCCAGTGCTGGACATGGGCCTCCTAATGACTTCTATAATAACCGTCCATTACACAGCATGACTGTTGAGTCAATTTAAATCCGAAAACCACGAACTCTGATCATCATTCTATACAACTTTTACTATTCTTGGTTGCAAATATGCAAATAGAATATCTACGAGTAGCTTTAATTCCGCTGAACAAGATCGCTAGTTTGAATGCAGTATGCAGCACCACCCTCCCGCCCACAACTATAGGCTCATACAGAAAAAGTGAAAAATTAATGCAACATGCAACCAAACCAATACACGACACGTGTTTCGCCCCTGCACGGGGCATCCTCAGGATATGTTGACTCCTCGACCGCTAGGACGCGAATTCGCGTCCTAGCGGTCGAGCTCTTTCTGCATGTGCATATACTTGTGGGCGGGAGGGTGGTGCTGCATACTGCATCCAAACTAGCGATCTTGTTCAGCGGAATTAAAGCTACATATTCTATTTGCATATTTGTATGTCATGGATTTCCGCAAAGTAACGCCTGATTCCATCATTTATCTATTCTTGGTTGGTTTTCCAGTCATACTATAGTGGACATAAGGAATGTTAGATACCTGATGACCACGCTTGGGAGGCGAATTGGTGATCGCAATATTTTGTTATCAGCAGACAGAAGGACAATGCTGCTCATGCGCTTAATATTATTCCTTAGTCACCTTTTATGACAACCACAGGCAGAAGGAGAGGGAAGAGATGCGGAGCGGAGAGGGGGTGGAATTTGCCACACAGTATAGTCAGTACTAGGACAGTCTGGCTGTCACGGCTGGACATAAATATCATCCAAAACAGGTAAACGTTGCGGCAGTCAATTCTTCATCTTTCGTGTCAGCACGAGCTACACGAGAATAACTCATGCTGTGATGAAAAGATTAGCTAGACAGCAAGGTCGGTAGGGGATCTAACTGTCCAGGGTGTGCCGGACGTACTTGAGTATACTATCGCTGTGTAATATACTCTAGTTAATATAACTATACTCAAAAGTGGCCAACCAAGGCTCGATTGAACCAATTTTTCAAGTAGAGTTTCAGCTCATCTTGTTTGTCCGTTAAGGTTCATAAAAGAGTAATACTGTTTTGAATCCCCATTGGACGCGAAAATGTTACTTCTACACATTTTCTTGCCAAAATGGGTCTTATTTGTCTACTGTTACATTAAGCAGAGTATGGGTACTTGAGATACTTCTCAGTATTGGACTTAATTGTCTCAAATCGCCAACCCGCACTAAGCAAGAGTGGTGATCAATGCTCGTCCCTTCTCTGCATCAGAAGAGGCCTTTGTCCTGCAGTGGGATAGTAACAGGCTGATTTATTTTATTTATGGGTACTTATTTATTACCACACTAGCTCTTAAGACACTATTATAGTTTCTATAATAATATAATTCAATCATGATTCGTAAGACACGTGGCACCATCTATAAACGTTATTGTTGTTTTCCTCGGGAATAGTACTTTTTTTCCGGATGAAAGGTACCCTATATCCGTTTTTGTACACCTGACAACGCATGTGCAAAACAGGATGATTGGTTCAGTGGTTTAGGCGTGAAAAGGTTAGAAACAAACAAACTTACTTTCGCATTTATAATATTAGTTAGGATTAGCATTACCTACGACTAACAAAACTATTGTGTATAGCAATCCTTATCAACAACTGCAATGAATCAAAATCTGTATACAGACTACAATAGAGTGTAACATTTTCTTCCACTATGTCCGTCGATGACATCATCATCACAAACGGCTTTATATTAGCATGATGATGATCATGTGCAATAAAATAAGGTACATGCAATACATCAATGCTAATAAGACGTTGTATGCAAAAATTATTCGACAAGTTGAAGAGATACACTGTTGTGACCTTTTTGATGATTGCTGTGTACTCCTTTGTCTCAAAATGGTTTTTAGCAAACATTTAGGAAAAGATTTCTTTCAGATTTTCGAAGTGATTTTTGGAGAGGTGATTTTTCTTTTATGTTGGCATGAGCTATTGTTATACGGCTGTACGGCACGAGCTATGTAAGAGTAGCCAATGGGGTGATGAAAAGTTTAGTCAGTAAGGTTGATCACAAGGCTGACTGCCCAGGGTGCACCATCGTGCCTCGTGGAGGCTCTTTTCATACAATATTGGGGAGTGGCGATAATTGAGGATTTTGAAAAGTGCATAGACAAGACAACCGCGATTTTGAATAAACTCCTTACCCAATTCTTATTAAACAGAGAACTACACATATATACAAGGTTAGTCGGAAAGGGGGTACTAATCCGCGGGCCACTTAAAGTATCACTGTTGACTGTTTTAAAACACGTGTTAAAACATCAAAATTCGATAATTTTTATTTCCATGTAAAATAATTATGATTTTATTTTTTTCAAAAAATCTTCATTCTTGCTTTAGTTAGAATTCAGAAAATGGAGCTTCTAATTCGTGACCCAAATATTACCTAAAAAGTAAACACAGCTGATCATAGCTGAGGATAGATAGACTTTAGCATATTTTTTTTTGTAATTTTTGAACAGCTATTTCTCTTAAACTATTGACTTTTGGGGAAAGTTCTAGAACAAAAGTTATTTATTATTATGGGTACTCTAACACCCTTTGGGATTAGTACCCCCTTTCCAACTTACCTTGTATACAATAACATAGAAAGCTAAACACATAATCCACAAAGTACAAACAAAGGACACAGACAAACACGCGCAACCTTATAAAGACCTTGATTTTCACTAAACACAAACTAATAAAACTATTAATTATTATTCAGCAACAAATAAGCATATCCAATTATGCGAGCAAGTCACTCCAAACTTTGTTATAGAAGCTATTAGGGCACCCGCTCACGAACTCATTGCGGCGACATTGCCTATAAGTCAGGGAACAATAGGAACACTCATCATTTGATATGGCCTCAGCTTGCTCGAGTGTGTTTTGAACACGAATTGTCTTATTAGAGAGCGTTTAAGCCGTCTGCAAAGTCGCGATTTGTAGCGTCGTAAAAAATGTTGAAGGATTAGTTGTCTGATAGTTTGGTCGCAATAATGTCTCATTATCATGTACTGAAATAGTATTTAAAATAGATGAAGTAGTTTAAGAGATGTTTAACAAAATGGAATACTTTGAACATGTTAGAAATGAATTTGCATTTAATGAAACAAACTATGCACGGACTTCGGATTGTCTCGTTGGTATAGTGGTTGCAAGCGCGACTGCTGAGCATGAGGTTCTGGGTTTGATTCCTGGGTCGAGCAAAGTGTAAGGCTGCTATTCCACCAGAGATGTGTGCTACGGATGTGTTTCAAATTCACCAATGGGATCGCTTGTGACATGTGTCAAGGTTAGTAAAATAAAGCTATCCTAGAAACGAAACTAGAAAACGAACTACAGAAATGAGGTCACAATATCAGAATTTGTTGTGCAAAACATCATTGTTGAAAAAAAATGTTACTTAAGGCACCTGTAATTTTTAACAAAATACTAAATAATATAAAAGAACAACCCTTAAGAACATTTAAAAATCACTTAACAGCATTATTATTAGAAAAATCTTATTATTCTGTGAAAGAGTTCTTAGTTGATAAGTTATTATAAATTTTTGTTTTGTGTAATTTACATGCTATTTAAGGCAGAATGTACAAGGATTCGACAACAAAATGTAACACCTGATTTTTATAGGTACCTACATTCATTATCTATTCTATTCCTATTGGCTAGTTTGGAACACATCCGTAGCACACCCCTCTGGTGGAAAGGCAGACTTATTAGGTTTTTCCGTGTGGAAATTCTTAGTAGTAGCCTAGTCTGCATTTGTGCCCAGTTAATGGCAATAGGCTAGTCCCCTTTTACATGGGACTTAAACCAAACGACGAAATGAGGGTGTACTATACACCTCTGCCCAACTCTTCGGGGAATGCAGGCGTGATGTTATAATGTAATGTAAATACTAGAAATAAGCTTTAAACTATGCTAGCTCATTGACTACAACCGAAGTAATCAATGTACTCCCCATAAACATAAAACTCGTATCAAAACAAAATTAATTATGATAACGATCTCAATCTTATTACATAGCAATTAAAATTGCGATCAAACGCTCATCATAAATCTTAGCAAAATCATTAAACACCAACTTTAATAGATATCTTAATTCATTTCTCGTGTACCACTTTATAGCCTAGATTCTAGATCATCTTGTAAATTTTATAGGCGACTAACAGATTTTCTATTAAGCATATACGCGCACTGTTAAGATCAGGCCATTTATTATGGCAATAAACTCCGTGACATCTAACTACTGGATTACAGTAAATGGAATTATAATCCTATTTCCCCTAAGTGAGAATTTCTCTTGTAATTGGTTTTGTTGAACCAAATCTGAGGTGCTTACCAGCTTTTGTCAGTTCATTCCAAATATCAACATAAAATTATATTTAATAGCAGATGTATAATAACAAAGACTTGATAGAATTGATAACTGAACAAATCGGATTCTTGGTAAAGAGGCAAAAGATTGCGTTAATGTTATGAAAAAGGACAATGAACGAAGACCTAATTCTAAGCTGGCGAAAGACGGGAGTCCACGTTTTACCAACGAAAGAAGAGTGGAATAAATGCAAATGAAAGGAACGCTTTTGGGGGCTGTTTTTATGTACCTAATAACCTATAGTTCAAAAAGAACTAAGTAATTCTGAATAAATATGTTTTGAAATTTGAATGATATACCAAGACCAACTTTTATTTTGCCAAAGTCGATACAGAACGAAATCGACGCCCCAACCAATTTTTCAGCGATATACATAGACCAACTAATTTAACATCCTGCCACAAGTCGCACCAAAACATATTTCACCTTCATGATGTCCCAAATTTTTGAATATTCCGGCTACGCCCATCCGTGGCTACGCAAATACGTCAAAGCCAATCCCAAGAACCTCAAGCCACGCGGCTAATCCTTTCATCACTAGAGTTAGCATTCGCGGTACAGTGTGCGGGGACAACCATAAATTGTAATGAGTTTCAACGCCACGCCGCTCGTATATGGCCCTTCGGAGCGGTGTCAGCTCACTCAGTACGTGCACGTCCGGCATTGGTAGGGCTGTTTTATAGTGATAGATACGCTTTGACATGCAAAAGGGATGTATAGGAAGGACGCAGTAAAATGCTTGGAATTGGAAGACTACCATTGAGTGTATGTGTGTAAAAATATCAACCATAATCTAGTTGTAATTAAACCCAAAATCTGTAAAACCTGTAGCTATGCTTGTTGCCCCTAGATCAATGAGACCAAAAACATATCCGTATTCGTTCCTAAAGTTCAAAGTATCACAAGGGTTAAATAGGCTAACTATTCCAATATAGATAGCTTACTTTTATTCATTTTCTCAGTTACAGATACTTTATAAAGAAGAAAATCATGTAGCAATTAAGTCGTTTAGATAATTTAGTACAACATTCTATGTCGTTATGTAAAACCATTATCAGCTCGCATTAAGAAATATCTACCCAGATGTTAAATCTTGCAGTGGAGTATAACCTTTTCCCTTCAGCTAGTGAATAGGCACGTATACATGTTTATAATTTATTATATTCATAAATACGTCTGTATTGTATTGTAAATGTATTATTTAAATAAAAACATTTAAATACAAAGATTACTACTTAATTTAAAAGCCTATATGACTCGAGAGTATACCATTAATGTAAGAAACAATCTGGGTATAGATGTCATGTAAATTTTATGTCTTTAACTCCGTTAGATTTAAATACATATTATTTCCATTAATTATTGTAACTTATGTTAAGAAGGGAAAGCGGGATATAGTGGTAGATAAGAGACCGAAAGAGAAAAGATGATAAAGAACAGAGCCTCCACAAGTGACGATACTTAAGTTCAACCCCGCTGCCAACCTTGCTGACTGGCAAATTTATTCAACACGGCATTAGCTCTTCTCATAAACTTTGTGCCGACACGAAAGAAGAATAAAATGAAGCCAGTGGACTATCCATTGAAGATATTAAAGATTAAGCTGAACGACATAAAATCTGGAATTAAACTGATCAAGCAAAGGATAACGAACAAAATTAATATAGTAAAAGCATAGATAACAAAGATCTGATTAAAAAAACATAACATGTAATAATGCAATTAAGTTATCCGTAGGAAATCACCAATTAGAACCATGCACCTAAAATACAACTTATCGAAAGAGTTTCATAAAAAAAAAACTGAACTTTGGAGGTATCTCGATAGCAAAAATAAAACTCATAAAATATTCAGCGAAGTAATTTTTTTGTTGTACATTGTAGCAAAACCCACAGAAATTAGTATTCTTTATAAGTATACAAAATTGAACTTCAATCCGGTATGCTCTTCGATTAAATCGACCATGACTGTCCTGACAGACAGACTGACAAAAAAGGACGATGCTATAAACACTCAGTTATTCCTTTCGGATATACAAAATTAAATGAGTCATCTAACTGTTATTCGGATAACAATCTCATTGAAATATTGCAACAGTAATGTAAATGTATATTTGAACAAGCTACAGCAAAAAAGGTTTATGATTTTTGCAATTTGTTACTAACAACTTGTCAGGTACGTAATACAATTTGATTTACTCTGAACTTTATACCTCTGACAAATGTTTTTGTGTTGTCTTCAAGTAATGCTTAAAGCAAAGTTATAACTTTATTTAACTTGTCAAGTATCATATCATCATAAATGAGATTTTATGCTTGCGTTTTATCAGTTTTATTTTTATTTAGATCTTCTATAATTGCGACTAACTTATCGATGTTACATAAGAAATATTTATTTGCAGCTGCTAAACATTTATGACTACTAAAACCGCCATATTTTTTACTATTTAACTTTATTGTCCTTATTCTGCAGATGTCCTAAGCCACAAATATCCTGTAGCCTCAACTAAAGTACTTTTGGCACATGCCACTTAAACCGTTGCTCGTATCACTTTTGCGACGACATTCGCTACATTTGCACGCAGCATTCCAATCAGCTCAACCAGACACCATAACACAACTATATGTTATTTCAGACGCGTATTTCGGTACTATGTTCATTCACAGTAAAACTTTATTTATGTTTTCTAATTTTTATTGCTCTTCGCCGTCGACTACTTAATGACTTGACGCCTCTGTCTACAAAATTAATCTGTGCGGTCCCGAAAATAGATGCGGACTCAGATTTGGGAACAATAAAGTTGAGATTAAGTATGGAGCGATCGTAAAGACATGTTTGGTAATGTTTGGTTAGCGTATTCACGCCACGGTGGAGGAAGTGAAGAATAAAACTAGCAGCTCCGAATATAAAGCCGGACAATAAAAATTGTAGGTGAAACTTATTTATTTACATTATAAATTTATTTTTACACATTGATTGGTAGTCATTTTCTGGATTTATAGGCGGTGGAACTAGCCGCTTTATTGCTTTCTTTATGGCCCGTTTTTTGGGAACTATAAATTTTAGTTCTTTTTTTCTAAACGGGGAATGAATTTTAATCCGTTTAAAGCAAACTTTGGGAATGAGTTCGACATGTGTAACAGGATTTGATATGACACGTTATTTTTCTGACATTTATGGCGGATAAAGGTTTTAGACGGCTTTGATAGTGTTTTAATAGTTCGGAATAAAATAGTATCACTTTGGAATATTAGTTTTTGATCGCTTTTTTATAACTACAGGAAAAAAAATACCTATATAGCGTTAAGGGATTAAGCAGAGATATTCGTCCAGCCAATTCGTCCAAAATTAAAACTAACAAATAATGTAGAAACGATATCTATTTGGGTAAACGTTTTTGTGTCTGGTACTGATAATATCTTCAAAAAAGAATATTAAATTTTTGTGAGTGATCTAATTTTTCCTACATCTTCTCTAGAATCATCTTTACTTTCAACGAATACGCGCATAATATGCACCTGACAACTTATAACATCCTTTGATATCCAAATCAAGAACGAATTTTTAATAGCATCTATTTTGCTACCAACCTGTCCTTCAAAGCGAAGACAAAATTATACAAAGCGAGCGGAAAGTGGTTTATTTAGGGAACAAATAAATAACTGATATAAATGTTTTATCGCGGCTATATAGACGAGAATCAATAAAAAATCACGCACTCGTACTTGGCCGCGATCCATCATCATATTGTGGAAGAAAAAGAGTATTTTTGTTGGGTATTTTTAGCATGATAAGTACCATAAGGAATTTTGAGAAGTACTTGAATAAAGTACTTCTAAGAATAAAATTATTGTTACTACATTAGTTAATGGAGTTACAGAAGAAGAATAATAACTAACAGAGAGTGAAGTAATTTTAATTAAAGAAGATGATAGACTGATTGTAGTAGATGTAACGTGTGATGTGTGAAAGCTAAAAAAAGAGAATTAAGGTAACACGATTAATTATGTTGTGTAGAAAGAAGGTGCAGACAAGCTAGATAGTTACAATTGTGACATCTAAGTCAGAAATATTTCAATTTTGGAACGTACACTCAATGTAATAGATCAGTAAAGACTGAAGTTATACAAAACGAAACGCTTCAACTTGAAACATAACAATATTGACATACGTAACAAAATGTAATATTTCAAAATATTTTACTGACAATACAAGAAAATATGCCGAGTATTGTGACAAAAATATTAATTAGTAGAAACAAAGCCAGCTAAAATGGACAGCATGACAAATTAAACAGAAATACGAGTCTGGCCGAACGGCGCGGCGTCTCAAAAACAAATTGTTCGGATTTATGTATCTTAAAAAATTTACTTTCATCCTAGGTATTTAACATTTTATTAAAAGGCAATAATTGTTTGTTTGGCTTGCAATCACTAAATTGTTTGTAAAGGTTAATGATGATGGTTTCTTGTGTGTTCTATTAGGAGACCTATGGTTAATTTTACACGTCTATGGGCTAATGGGATGAGGATATACAAAGAAACTGGCATGTCTGGTTGATATTAAATCTTTGCTATCATCTTTTTTGAAGCGCCTGGTACAACAATTCTGAAGAGGTTCGTTTAAAAGTCTCCCTTATGAAAATTGTAGTAGGCAAAAGTAGAATAGATAAAAGTAAGGCAGAAGACATGAATAAGATTTATCCGTAAGGCCCATCGTTTCTTTTACTTCCATATTGGTTAGAAGTTAGAAATGGAACTGGAAGAAATTTTAGTCTAGATATACCTACATCAAGTTTGTGGCTTAGAAACTGTTCCAACTATTTATCGTGCTGAATACATAACAATCAAGGTTAAACATGTCTCTTTTCACCCTGATATAGCAGTACATGTAATCAAATAAATTAGGGATTCAGCGTATGTACTATAGTTGAAAGGAGAAAATTTACGAGGTAACAGAAACCTGATTACATTCAAGCAATGTCTGGAGGTGTCCCTATGAATAACTTGAAGTATACTCCTCAAACATACCGATGCGATGGGTAGGATAAGATTAACAGCCTTTTCCTTTGACATTTGCGATAGGTACTAGGTAGAACACTCAGAAACCCCGAAATGTTCAACAGTGTAGATAAAAATGTAGCATCTTTGAAGATTTCGGAAAGAAGGTGTACATTATTCATCTGGTATCCACTGCTCAGCTCATTTTACTGGTTTCTCAAAATTGACTCTTACAAAAAGGGGAGCTGCTGTTGTTCTGAAGACCGCTGGAGCCAGTCCTTCCGCATCAACCTAGGCTTGAAGGTGTGAGCTGGTGTGACTGGCTTTCCTGCATCTATAGGCCGTAAGAGCATTTTTGGTTAGCAGTCAACCTACAGACTTGAGGTAGAAATTTGGAAAAACTGGATGGTATGCGTCAGCCCAAAATTCAATGCGAATTTAAAGAATTTCGTTGACTAAAAAAACAACCACGTCGCACAAATTATCCCCACTACACCTTACACATTACAATTATTTCATTGCTATACATGTTTGGCATCCACAATGAACCAACTCGATTTATGAATCGAGAACCGAAAAAGATCGATGTTTTGAATCCAAAATCGGTTCGCATACGCAGACGACAGGCGGTAAAGTGGTGATAAATAAAATTTTATATTGTCTTAGTGATGTTCGAATTACATGCGGTGCGTAAAGATTCGATGCGGATTTACGCAACTGAAATGTCTCGGTGTTTCAGTGGTTCCTTATAACGAGTTGTGTTTTGTACTATTGTAAGGGATAAAAGAGAGACTTTGGATGTCACACTACATAATGCTCTCTATGCCGCTAAAGATCGATACATGTCATGACATCATAAGGAAAATAATGTTTTCGCTGAGAAAACACGACTCGAAACCCCTAGTGTTAACACTTTTGTACCACCAAGAATCACACTAATAAATGATTTGATCAGTGAAGAACTGACGCAAGAAAATGAAGAAGGGCAAAAATTGTATTCAAAACTCATTGTTTCAGTAGTTGAGAGCTACCAAGCGCAGCAGTCTAATCGGATTTTTCTATAACATACTCAATGACAGTTCAAAGATTGAACCCGATAATTGGAAATAGGATCAGCTCCTATGGAATACCATGGGACTGAATATCTTCATCGATGAAAGGAGTGTACGTACACCTCGACATCGAGGTCCACATTTAACGGGTCAGGACATGAACTCCTGACTTTCGACAGTTATAGATAATTTAAATACGGTGGCGGGCGTTTGAAGTAATAAGATTATAGCATTAACTTTAAATACACGTGTATGATAAAATCCATACTTTATCATAGGTTTTTGATAACTAATTACTTTATTAATTTTGATATCATGACCACCCAGAGGCGCTGGCTGGATGGTCTACCAGAAGATATGAACATGAGTATAGGACTAGCAATTTTGTAATAAGGTGGAATCTGGCAAAAACTTGTACTAATAACGTTATACTGGAAGAAGATCTACTAATGGCCGATCCTATGATTTTCCGAGCGTTATTGGTTCAAATTAAAACTTGTACAGATCTCAATAATGAAGCAAAGACGAGACAGGCAATTCTGATATTTAAAGATTGTTCAAAATATTGTTCCGATCTAGTTTCAATGTCGTAAATGTTACAAATGGTATTCTCCTACCTAAACTAAGAAACAACGTCAAACGTGAACTTAAATGGTAATGAGATCCCAAAAAGATCGAAGCCAAAACTGTATTCTGCTATCATTTTGAAATGACACTACTCTTAGAATAAACAGCAAAACTGAAATTGAGATTAGTCTGTAGGTTGACTAGATTGAGATCATACTGAAACCGGAGTGAACTTTAAGAGGAGTAGAATGCCAATTTTTGATAATTCATAATTTTATCTCTGGTCAAAATCAGTCGCAGTGTACTTTAATTACAAGAATTGGTCGTCAAAACTTTGCTTAATAGACCACTTATACGTTAGTATATCTCAAGTAAAATTAACTTACGAGTACCTATATTAATATACCCAATTTAGGTAAAAAAATGCTACTATTGGTAAGCAAAACCATTCGTTTTTATTCATATCTACTGGCCAATAATCGTCACATTACGTTATTTCACTACCTTCACAGTCAAACCAATCTTATTCCATTTGATCTATACCCTCAGACAAATCGATACACATTTGATCTCTATTACTCCACCTGTACTCACGCCTAACAGAAACCGCACAGTACAAATTACGAGGCGCGTGCGCACCTTAGGTTTGCGGTTAGACTGTACTTTTTTATTTTACATTCTAACTGAGCGTGAAGCGTTTGACCGCAAACGGTGAAGTATTACCCGATAACAATAGGAAAGAAAGAATAATAACAAATTGTAAGTTTCAACACTTTCTTCTAAGATTTTTTGTTAGATACTTTTGTTGATATTATTAGGAAATCAGAGGGTACGGCGACGGGTAGCCTCCACGAGTGACGATACTTAAGTAGGTACGTCCGGCGCACCCTGGGCAGTCAGCCCCGCTACCAACCTTGCTGACTAGCTAATCTTTTCACCACGGCATGAGCTATTTTTAACCGACTTCAAAAAGGAGGAGGTTCTCAATTCGGTTGTATTTTTTTTTTTTTTTTTTTTATTTTTTATGTATGTTACCTCATATCTCCGTCATTTATGAACCGATTTGAAAAAATCTTTTTTTGTTCGAAAGGGTATACTTCCCGATTGGTCCCATTTAAATTTTGTTATGATTAGACCATGAACTTCAGAGATATGGAACGGAACTCCTCATCGGATCAAAGCAAAATTCTCAAATTACTAGTATTGCTTTGTTTATATTTGTTGTTGGGAACTGACTACTTGAAAAGAGGAGGGGGTGCGTGTCCCCCCCCCTCCCCCCTTTGGAATGTTTTCATTATATCGTGTAAGGTATCATTTGAAAGGACTTTTTATGCCCGACTACGTCAATGCCAAAAAGAAGGGTTATGAAGGAGGGGGTTAAAATTATGACACTAAAACGTATTAAATAAAAAATAAACTTTAAAAAAAAGTAAAAACCGACTTCAAAGAAATACTAAAAGGAGTAAAATAATTACCATAATATAAAATTAACAGTTTCAGAAGTCGGTGCAACTCTACACTGAAGCAAATAGAAGCCACCGACTTCTGAAACTGTTAATTTTATATTATGGTAATTATTTTACTCCTTTTAGTATTTCTTTGAAGTCGGTTTTTACTTTTTTTTAAAGTTTATTTTTTATCGTATAGCTCGTCCTGACACGAGAGAAGAACGTAAAGTACGGCAGTGTCCCCCAACGTCGAGCAAGCATCCTTTTTAACCGACTTCAAAAAGGAGGAGGTTCTCAATTCGGTTGTATTTTTTTTTTTTTTTTTTTATGTTTGTTACCTCATATCTCCGTCATTTATGAACCGATTTGAAAAATTCTTGTTTTGTTCAAAAGGGTATACTTCCCGATTGGTCCCATTTAAATTTTGTTATGATTAGACCATGAACTTCAGAGATAAGGAACGGAACTCCTCATCGGATCAAAGCAAAATTCTCAAATTACTAATATTGCTTTGTTTATATTTGTTGTTGGGAACTGACTACTTGAAAAGAGGAGGGGGTGCTTATCCCCCCCTCCCCCCCTTTGGAATGTTTTCATTATATCGTGTAAGGTATCATTTGAAAGGACGTTTTAGGCCCGACTACGTCAAAGCCAAAAAGAAGGGTTATGAAGGAGGGGCTTAAAATTATGACACTAAAACGTATTCAATAAAAAATAAACTTTAAAAAAAAGTAAAAACCGACTTCAAAGAAATACTAAAAGGAGTAAAATAATTACCATAATATAAAATTAACAGTTTCAGAAGTCGGTGCAACTCTACACTGAAGCAAATAGAAGCCACCGACTTCTGAAACTGTTAATTTTATATTATGGTAATTATTTTACTCCTTTTAGTATTTCTTTGAAGTCGGTTTTTACTTTTTTTTAAAGTTTATTTTTTATATTGAATCAACTCAAGGCACTTTTAAGCCACACCGATAATTCAGCCCTCATCAAGCTGTCTCACCAACGCCCCGCCAGCAACGCCCTAAGCCGAGGTCCGAGTCCCACTAGGGATCGCCCTTAGTGCTGTTGTTGCTAGTAGTCATGATGTTAGTGTAGTACAAGTAGTTAGTTTAGGTTAAGTATTTTACTTCCCCACCATTGGCTGGAGACCCTTCAGGTCTCGCCAATAACTGCTCGGTTACGTACCCATGGGAAAAAATCGTGAGTTTGTGTATGTAGGTATGTATGTATTTATTTATAAATAAAAAGCCATAGTAGGTACTCATCCCAGAACATCTGCGCGACATGACAAAAAATATGATTGTATAATTTGCAATGTAATTCAATAAAGTAACATTAATAAAAATATAAGGCCACAGCGATAAGGAAAAACAGTCAACAGTAGTGTTGAGTCGCATGCGGCTTCAATGTCAAAGGTCCCAGGTTCCTATCTCGATCGAGTCACGCACCATTACCTACTGAGTAGTGAGTACCTACTGACACTGTATGTCACGATGGTAATTATGTTGATATCGTACTTAGCTATTTAATAATATAATAAAATAATATCTTTCTTTCTTGGCATTTTATTAATTGTCCTATAACCTTCTTTAACCCAACTTAATATTCTTAATAAGACCTTGTTTAGGTGAGGCGATTTACGCTCGATTTTATCGGCTTGTTTTAGATCGCGCGATGAAGTTTTCCTAGAAGTTCGTACTCCACGTGCATTACGCGAAAGCTCAGACGTAAATCAAGCCTAAACTCTCATCTCAGGGAATGGAGGCACTAGTGTTGTCTAGCAGTCACGCTAACTATAGCAAGAGAACGTATTTGGCTGAATTCTACATCCAAAAGTTGCGGAAACAGTGCTTTATACAGTTAGTTAAAATAAAATAAACTCATTTTTTTATTTGTTTGTAAAGTAATAACAAAAATGCGCGAATTTCAAAAAGCTATTTTACAAAAGTTGTACAGTTCCGATACCGAATAACACCACAAAATTCTTAAAGTTAATTTTTACCCCATCAACAAAAAACGCGCGATCATGACACTCGAATCGCGAGTACACCGCTCCGTCTGGACAAACTCTAAAAGGTTCGGTAACAGTTTAGTCGAGCAAGATTTGAATATTGAACTCATAACCTTTGTGGACTATTGTAGTTTAACCGTATGTAACTTGTAATTTAGATTGCAGTTCCTGGAGACCAATAATTCTATTAACAAAATTGTTTGAAATCGTAATCCATTCGCAGCTGAACCGTGACTGTTTGACCGTTATCTCTATACGAAAAGAAGTCATACGGACATGAAAAGATGCGCGACAAATGCGATAAAAAAATGTGTAGGTATATTGTATTGTTGAATTATCTAAATTATTTAGATACTTATAATTTTGTCTCAATTCATTCAGAATTGTCTGATACGCATTTTTTATCATCATCAATTTGCATAATTTTATTATTGTAATTAATTTATGTTTTTTTTTTGTGGATACTCAATTAATTTATTCACCTGACAGACAGAACTGTGATCCTGAAGAGTTTGTTGCGCGCGCCGTTTCTTCTTCACAGCATAAACACTAGGAAGAGGTGAAGGGCGGGCGTTTTTGGGGTGTTCTTTTGTAACATAGACGTTCAAAAAGAACTAAATTGTAGTCTATTTTGAACAAATGAGTTTTGTCAGTCAGTAAAATTGGCTTTTTGAGAGTAAATTTTTTGTTGACTTTGACTTTGAGATTTGAGAGAAATTCTTGAAGACATATCTAGAGTGCTTTATTTTGTTTTAGCAAATAGACCATGGATTGGCGACCGCCTATACACGTGTCAAACTTGATCTTGATTCGGCTTCTGAGCCTCTAAGGTCACAAGTGTTTATACGTATGTATTTAGTACTTAGTAGTATTCTTACTGACAGACACATCCTAGTTTTCAATAGGGTTGCCAAATTTGTTGCGGCTGATTACAGTATTTTTCAGAATAAGCTATAAAAAATCTAGTATTTTATGGAAAGTATAAAAAGACAAAGGTATGTATGTTTGTTTCTTATTTATTTTTTTTATTCGTTTTTTATCATTATTTTCCGTGTGATCCATCCAACTGAAATATAGTATTTTTGCGAACTTTATATTTCTTCAATAGTTATATCATACGACCCGAAATATAGAGTGCGCGCAAGATAACTCTGCGCGCGACTGAGGGCGTGTTAAACGTTGCCGTGATCGCAAAAGTTCAAATTACCGCTTTTTAAGCTTAACTTTTTTATCGCTAAACATAATTTTCCCGTTAAATATTCCTACAATCAGGTAGTTCTACTATCAAAATTGATGAAACGGCACACACTTTGGTGGACCATGATTAGTTCCGATTTCGGCCGCGCGCAGTCTTATCTTGCGCGCACTCTAGTACAAATTTTTATATTATTGTACGGTTGGCAGCCCTAGTCTTCACACAGATTCAATACACAGACATACGTTACATTCAATCAGAGAATTAAACACACAAAAAATAGACAGGTCTAACTAGGATTACAATGTCATCTGACATCGACAAATGCTTGACATTATGTAACATTTAAAAACCAGCTATTGCCAACGTCAAATCTTATAAAATAATCCTATAAAATATAGGCTTTAAGTTATTTTACAAATGAGTGGAGTTTTACATGTTATATGTAATACAAAAAGTATGTAAATAGTTAAAAAGCATAATAAATTGAGTGTCGCCGGTGGTTTTTATCTCGTTTCTTAGAAATGGTTCTAGCGGTTGCGCGCGCGCATACCGAACTCGGTCCTACCTGATTAAGGGGTGGTGTGCACCGAATGCGGACGCTTCGGGAACATTGAACACGATAAAGTTTTGATGCTTTATTTTCTATTGAAATAATTAAAACATTAATTAGACCTTTAAAAATAATTAAGATATAAATAAATAATTATTTTGATGCTGTCTTTTATTTTACCTTACTTTTGTTTGTTATACCTCACTTTTGTTTATTATGATATTTATTCTAAACATTACTATTACAATATTACAATATGAATAAATTGAAAAGAATAATGAATAGTTTAATTGTTTTATCGCATTTTATTAGATTTCGATAGGTAATGCTTTTTAATCATTGCAGTATTTTTAATAGTCAGTATTTTAGCCCATTGCTCCTCCGACATGCGGCAGACATGACCAGCCCAGTACCACTTTATTATAGCAGCTGTGAGGCCACGCGGCAGGCCCAGAAGAAGATGGCTGGATGAGCTGGACTCATTTTAAAGAATTGGCCTACTATCGCACTATAGCGCAAAAGGTGGAAGGAGGGAAGGGAGGTCTTTGCCCTGCAGTGGGAAAACATGGGCTCATAACATAACAAGTATTTTTGCCAAGTGTAATATTACTATCAATACAAACTGCGCAAATGACCGCAAACGCGACTGCTGAGCTACTTGAGGTCCTGGGTTTTTTCTGTGTGGAATTTCTCAGTACCAGCCTGGAGTCTGGATTTGTGCCCGGTTGATGGCAATAGGCTCGCTCCCTAATACATAACAGCGAAATGAGAGACACACCTCTGCCCAGGCCTTCTGGGAATACAGGCGTTATGTTATGTCTCAAACTGTATTCACCCATAAAACAATACAGTAGTGTCATTCTGTAAGAAACTCACCTCAATATCGACGGTTAGCTCGATATTCATAATGTCACAGTATGGATAATAGAAGCAAATAACACACAGATAATCGACAGTATAATCAATAACGCGTAGTTTTGTTATCCACGCTGTGTCACGACAAGTGTCTTATTGACAGTAGCGATCGAGGTGAGATTCTTACAGAATTGCACTGCTGCTACCGATGTCGTCGACCGCGTTGCTCTAAGTCTGCGGGCACGAAACTTGCGACGGCCGAGCGATGGCGGCAGCGGGGCGACGGCGATGGATACAAAAGCATTGCACAGTATAGCGACGGGCACGAAACGGGCGACAGCGGCCCAAGTCGCATCGCCCCGCTGTCGCCATCGCTCGGCCATCGCAAGTTTCGTGCCCGCAGACTAAGGCACACAATATTCTAGCAATTTCTTCGCCGAAGCTTCGCCTTAAGCTCACATGCGTGGCTCATTGTATGCGAGCGTGGCTCGAACCATTTGTTACTGGATTATAATAACACTAGTAGTACAGTTGACTCTGACCACTACTACAACTTGGTAGAAATATCGATTATTGGATTTTGTACGTTTGATTTTTCCTGTTGTGAAATTTTAATATGTGAGTTTTGAAGGGACTGTGATCAGTGAAAGTGCGTAATAAAATATACCGGGTGAATTTTTTTACCGTCTAGAAAAAAATTGGGTATAATAGGTGAATGGAATAGAACCATAGTTTTTTTTTTATTGCCTGTAATCGAATTTATCTATCAATAAATACTACTAATTTGAAGTAAATTTTCATACTAAATCAATAAAGACAAAAATTTTGACGTAAATAAATCGATTAAATAATATCTATATTCAAATCATACACACCTGCGTATGATTTGAGTTTCTATAGTAGGTATATACACCGTGTCCCAGAAAGTAGTGTCAAGCGGAAGTCCAGAGGTAAAGCACCCTTAGAATACCCGAAATACCCCCACGTATGTTCCGCGATTTTTTATTTCTTTTTTTTTCATGTCTTTAATGACAAACAACAAAACTTTGATAAAATTTTTGATCATAGTCTCATGAATACATGATAAAAATGCGTGTTCTATTCATCTAGTTTGGAAAAAATAACTATTAACGTCACTATGATCAAAAATGTAATTAAAGTCAGAGTTTGGTTAAGACATGAAAAGAAATCATAACTCGGAAACTACAAAAAATCGCGGAACATACACGGGGGTACAGGGAACATTCGGGTACCTCTAAGGGTGCTCTACCTCTGGACTTCCGCTAGATACTACTTTCTGGGACACGGTGTATAGTATATCAATATCAGAAAAATAAAGGAGAACGATCAAAAATGTATGGGGCGTCCCCACCCAGCAATAACGGCAAGACTTATGTCGTTAGAAAGCTCTCTTCATGACTATCATTTATTACTATGGCATTTAGTCCAAAACATTGCGTGAAAAAAAAGTTTTCCATTCAAAAATCGTTTATTCCAAAAATCACAATCAAGTAAAAGACAAATGAAAAAATCAATAAATAACATTGTCTTTGTAATATTCTACTCTAGAGCAGATGGGTTAGTAGGACTTAGTAGGATTTTTAATAAAACACGCTGCATAGCACATAAATCATAGACTTAATAGGGTCATCAATAATGACATCATTCAAACGCTGCTGCAGCAACGAAAGGGGCATGTCTTGCGTATCTTATGTACCATATTATCGAAGTTATTTCGGTATTTTTACAAAATCATACTTTTTTTTTTAGCTGTTACTTTTACACACAGTGTTTTGGACTAAATGCCCATCGTAATAAATTATAGTCATGAAGAGAGTTTTCTAACGACATATTTTATGTCTTGTTGTTATTGCTGGGTAAATGTCCCCAACATTTTGATCGTCCTCCTTTCACGAAAAAAGTGTCCTGAGTTTACATATGTCGGTAGGTAGTTTGACACTACTGCCACAGATTGTTATAATGGGGTGTCTGGCTGTTGTTTTTTCCTACACTTTCTTTAAAATAATACCAAATTGTTATACATTTTTAATAGTAGTCAGATACCTTATTGTCTTTTAATTTTATCGTGTTTTTATTTTAATATTTCTATGTTCTAGTATTATGTTTTATGTAACTTTTCTGTATGTGCCAAATAAATGTATTATCTATCTATCTATCTATCACATACACTGCCAGAGTGCACACTAAGGCACACCGCCATATAAACTTAGAAGTAACAACAAAGGTCTATGTGTTTCTACGTCAATGATTTCCAGTATTTCACCGACAATTCTTTTACAAACATATTTTCTCAGGCCGTTATTAGTTATTAACCGGGTTTTACAAAAAAAACATTACATACCTTTAAAATCGATTATATTCAAAAGGAAACGACTTGTAACAAAAACTAGCATTACTAGCAACAATTGTCTTTTACTTTACTTTTACACTTTCTCTCTCACACACACACACACATACACACACACATACTTATTCTCACAAATACAATCCCTGTCCACCCCGTGATTCTGTGCTTATCCAGTAGTCCAAATCCTTTTCCGTAGGCGAGTGACCTGGAGTCCTGAAATACAGGGTCTCCCTAGTTTAGGCTCCAGTCCACCCTTGAATTGTCAACATACTGTCTAAATTGTTCCTATATTTGTGGTGGAAAATAAACGAATTTTTATTTATTATTTATTTATTTATTTAATTGTAAACAAATGTTGTGCATCCGTTTTGCACGGGCATGGCCGGTCAACTGACAAGTCTATGGCAAAATCGCTCCCGCCTCCGCGCCCGCACTATTTATCGTGCACTCTGGACGAGGTCTTATTACGGTGTCTGGAACCCAACTAGTGGTAGAAAAGGGTTACGAAACTTAAGGCTAAGCCAGTTGGCAAGCATTTGTCAGGCACAGGGGCGGATTTGGAGTCCCGGGGCCTCCACAAGAGAAGGGTCCCCACAGTGTGATTTTTTTTTTTTGTAGTTAGTCGTTAAGAAAATAAAACACTAGTAAGAGGTACTTTAAAAAAAATCACGGGCCTCCACTTCTTCGTTGCCCCAGGGCCTCCAAATCTTTGAATACGGCCGTACCCCGCCCTTTCAGAACCTTTTCGATGAGCAGTTGTCAACCGATTCAGTTTGTTATCTCGTTCTGTCTACGATTCTCGTAATAAGAGAAAATTTAATAAAATGAAATTTATTCCACATAAAATAGAGTACATTATGGTGTTTTGTGGCTTACAATAGTTCTTCTATTTTGCCGCAAAGTGACATGTGAAAATTTAAAGATGTGTCAATTAATGTCAATTACATATACAATGAAAAAAATAATGTCAGAGTAACTTATTTACTGTACAATTTGCTTTATCTAGTAGCCAGTTTTTAAGGCTTTTCTTAAACTGTACTAGTGGAAGTTCCTTAATTGGTTCTGGTACTTTAACAAGAATAGCTTAAAAAGAGCTTACCAAATCGTTCGACAACTGACTAATCGCATCGCTCTGAATCAGGGGGCAATTTCGGTACCATACAATAACCAGCAGCATTACTGTGCTCCGGTTTGAAGAGTATAGGTCCAGGGGGCCAATTCGACTAACAAAATTGTTGCCAAACGCAAACGAACTACAACCGTCAGTCAGTTTATATTTACGAAAACTGTCAAAATGACTGGTTTCGTTTTTTGTGTCAAACAACTTGACAGCTTTTGAAAACGAAAACTGTCCGAATGGACGGTCCGGCTTTGGTTCGGTTGTTATTTATCAAGATTTCTGGGCCCCAGGGCCCCAGGTGAAATTACAGGCACATGAGATTTTTTCAACTTTTTCTCTAAGGTTGGCAACGCATCAGCAATGTTCTTAGTGTTTTGGGTGCTAGGCGGCGGTAACAATGGACAGTCAGGTCAGCCGTCGTCGGCTTGTTTGAAACCCGAAAAATTTAAAAAACATTCTTATCTAAAGACTAAACATAAACACAACAGTTCCAATAATCGTATTAATTGACTCAATCTAAATATAGTCCGACATGTATATTACAAATGTTTGGACAAGTCCAAGCCAACGTTTCGGACGTTTAAACAAACATTGTGACTTGTTCGATCAACATGTCGTGGTCCATTATCTGTCTTCTTGCTTTTATTTGTTTCACTGACTGAAATTCAGATGTTTTATCCTCCAGAGGAAATGTATTCCCTAACTATGTTGGTTACAGAGATGTAATGGCATTGCTTCGTGAAGTGAGAAGCTCGCCCTCGTCATTAAATAAAGTATTGTAATAATTATGTGTATATTAAATGTAATATTTTAGTATTATTAAAAAGTTTTAATGTGTGTACACTTATGCTTATTCAGTGCACCTACCATGTCTTGTCTCTGCATCACCTCAGGTCGACTGGTAGAAAATGCCTAAAGCACTAAGTCCGCCTCTGTACTAGTTTTGTGCATCTACTTATATAAATAAAAAGTCCTGACTGACTAACTGACTGACTGATTGACTGACTCATCAACACCCAGCCCAAACCCTTGGACCTAGAAAGCTGAAATTTTGCACAGAGGTTCCCTTTATAATATAGACAAGGAATAAGGAAGGATTTTTCGAAATTCAACCCTTAAGGGAGTTAAATAGGGGATGAAAGTTTGTATGGAAAATCGTCACTTAACGGGTTCAAAATTTCACGCAAGCGAAGCTGCGGGAAAAAGCTAGTAAAGAATAAAATAATTATAGAAATAAAGGAATTGGTCGAAGGGCCCAACGATCGACCAGACGCTTAAAGCAGACCAATTCTGGCA
Source organism: Amphipyra tragopoginis (assembly GCA_905220435.1). NCBI lineage: Eukaryota > Metazoa > Arthropoda > Insecta > Lepidoptera > Noctuidae > Amphipyra > Amphipyra tragopoginis. The sequence continues at coordinate 8,070,592 of HG992017.1, forward strand.
AAAGGCCCAAAAAGCTAGGTACCTAACAAAAAAGCATCAATTTTACAAAATCAAGGGATAAACACATTTGAAAAAAAACTGATTACAGCTTCTTAAGCGATTAACTAAGCTTCTGACTAACAGAAAGTGTTAAATGATTACTTTCAAATCGAAACACTCCACTGCTGCACTCAAATGAAAACCTAATCCGAATAAACAATTTTCATTTACAAAGCTGTCAATGTATTTGTCCGGCTTTAGCGTACATTCAACCCTAAATAATATACTGAAACAGAAGTACATACTGCCCTTTATTCGCTCATTGTTTTCACAAAACCAGCAAAGTGTAATGAATTTCTCTAAAGTTCATACCAATACGTATTTTTACTTACAGAACTGCCTACCTTACATTGTAAGAGAGCGTGCAAGTCACGCACAAGATGCTTTATCGCTGTGTTTACAAAATTAAACTGGGCTTTTAATACTTTTTGTGGACTTAAACAGGTCTTATGCCTCAACTTTCTTTTATAGTTGTAGAATGTAAACAAAGATTTATAATAACAAATGGTTTCAAGTTTGTGCGCTATTTTTGTTTTAGAATAAGGAGAATTGAATGATTCAGTGTTAGTATTTGTGTGCTTAAATGAAATCAATATACAACGTGTTACATAATTCCCCTTAAAAAAGAAAATGTTAATCAAGTAGTCTTTTATGGTTGTTGACATTTACCTCTCAGAGGAAATTAGGTAAGAATGTAAATAACTTTCTGGGTAGTCTACTCTTTACTTTTATGTTTTCAGGTTTGCGTTTCAGTGATGATTTTATTTTAGGATTTGTCCATTTTTTTTTTGTTTCTTTCTTTTATTTTAAAATATTGCCAATAGACTCTTTTGCAAGGGACTTTTTAATCCCCTTTCGGCTTTAAGCGTATTTTTGTAACACGTTGTATATGGTGTAATTATATAAATATTTTTTGTGATATTATTTGTGGGTAGTATGTACAGGGTGAACTCGTATTCGAAGTATTCCTTGTAAGGCGTGATATTGTGTCCAAAATGCAACAAATAAGCAACCTATGTACCCCAGATGAAAGCCAGTATAATAATAAAGAGAATTTCAGAAATAGATTTTTTGAAAAATACCCTGTTTTCGTTACTGTGTTGTGACGTCAATTAATCAAATCAGATACGTCAAATTTGAGTTCATTCTGTATAGAATACTGTAACAAACATTTTGGCTAATATACAGGTGGATACATTTCATGAACTTTCATAAAAACAGTTTTTTTTGTTTAAATTATCGTTGTCGTTAATACCTGTGTATATTTTTGAGATGTCATAATTTATAATTTTTTATGACACGAAATCAAATTCGTATTACAACAACGAGGTAAATTCAAATTTATTGTCAATAAAATCATGTTTAAACTTGTCAAAAGACGTTTATATTCTCGCGAATGTTATGATCTCTTTATTATAAGTACCTATAGCTGTTTAAAACTCGTTAAACGTTAATAGCTCAACTACTCAAGATGTCACCCTGTTAGATCATTGCGAGATATTTAAAGACATAAATTATATCATAATATCGCTGTCACCCTATTTGGTTCATATGTAAGTATAATGATACTATTACACACAATTTTGATTTCGTTTTGAAAACTAAAAGTAAACCTACAGGTGCTCCCACACCGGTGTTAAAAATGTTTACAAACATTAGTTAACATTTTCTAAACAAACAATAAAAAAATATCTGCAAAAATCTACTGAAACACTATCTAATAATCTATATTAGACAAATTAGATTCATTATTATCTGATATTTTTATCTTTTCCTAACATTTGTTAGTGTTAGAAAATGTTTGTAAACATTTTTAACAGCAGTGTGGGAGCACCATACTACGCATTGTGAAAAACATGATAATTAATATTACTAACGAATAGCATTTTTTTTCTCTTTTTTTATAATTTTCGAATGTGATAACGCTGACACACCACTATTTAATTTAATTAAATAAAAAAAAACTGAAAAAAAAGTTATCTGTAAAAAAAATGTTTTGCTTTCTTTTTAATTTGTCACCTTTCCGTAATGAAGTTTTAAAAATAAATAAAACGTAGAATTTACGATGTACCTTCAGGGACCAGAGCAGGTGTCTTCAAACTACGTAGGTACGCACGGCTACAAATCAAGCTATACATTTACAGTATAAGCTGATCTCGCATTGTATAGGGTTTCCTTACAGTGAGAGGTCAGTGTAAACTGGAAATGTATAGCTTGAAGTGTAGCCGTGTGTACTAAGCGCCGACCATCAATGGTAACTAATTAATAAAACTACCATCCCTACAAAGTTGTTTATAATTGAAATGGACTCCATGGCGAGCTTGTTTATGTGACAGTTCACCCCTCACTGTATAACCATAATCGATAGGTTTTTACAGAACTATTTTTTTGCTAAAGATAGGAATTACAGTCCTTTTTATATCTGCACATTGCTACCAGTTTCAACCTAGGTCTATAAAGTTTTTAGCATTCTTGTTACGGTATGCGGTATTAATAATTTTTAAACGTATTTCTAGAAAACATGCTTTTTTTCTCAACAGTATTAAAAGTAACTATCCTGATATGCAAGTACAAAATAACATTTATACAGAAAAGTAATAAAAAAATGATGAACTAGTAAAGCTGAGCAGGTGCCTATCTCCTAATTGTAATGGCGTCATAATAAATGGTTTCGTTACTAACAGAGTCCCCGCCATAAATTATAAGTCTTTAATAAATTTAACCTGATAGACTTGCGTTAAAATAATAGGTCATTATACCTAATAGACACTTAAGGTAAACGTCTTCGCGTGACTTACGAAATAACTTGAAGAATTAATTGACAAAATTTTAAGGTCACCTGTGTTTAAATGTTATTAAAAATATTACGTTAATTTATATTCCTGTTAATTAACAGAGTGATGAATTTATTGTTAAATATTGCATGAGTCGGGACTATCAAAACTGATCGCTATAAAGTGATTATTAAAAGTACAACTAAAATAAAAGTTGATGTTGTATTTAGGAATAAGTGTGACTAACAAGTTATTTATTTATTATTTTATTATACTAATTTGTTATTTTTTACTGCATGCAAACAATATCCAACAGTTTATATAAAAATAATGCAGGCTGTTTTTTATAACACCAACAGTTACATTAAAAACGACTACAATTAAATTAACATAACGATAAAATGCTCTTAAATAAGAAGTAGGTACACAAAAAATATCGATGACCGTAACAACTCCAACACGGAACTCAATTAAAGAAATAGAAAAAAGTAAAATAAAAAAAACAACCGTCAAACTTCCTTTTCAATTCAAAATACCAAAAAAGGATTATATAATGAGTAGTTCAATTTGTAACAGTTATACTAAGTTCATGTTCAACTGACTAGTGTTAATTGTTCCAACTAATGACGCGTCCACTAAGAGTATAGTAATTAAAACATCGTTACTTACAAAAAAAATGAAAAAAGGTTTTAACTCACCACTTGAAATTGCTTGTAGCCACGAACATCTGCAAACAAAAGTAATGAATTTATAATCGTCCACTCAATGAGCAAAGCAAAAAAAAATTGCAAATTTTTTTTTTCTTTACTACAATCTTAGCAAAAATTGTAAAAAGGAAAATAAAAATTGATTCATTCAACGTAGACTTCCCATATACGTTGATTAAGTGTGTAAGAGTGGTTTCACCAAACATAGTGTTTTTTAATATATTTGAGTCATTTCTGATTGTCAGTACCTACGTGTTGTTTAAATCTGTTTTTGGTAAGTAATTTATTGTTTTTGTACTGGACACTGATTACTGTATTTATCTCTGTAATGCATCGAGAGTGTTCGCGTAATTGTGCTTTTGAAATTAATATCATAATTTACGAATGTTTTATCAACAATTTTAACCTTTATTCACCAAATTATACCATCAGGAAATATACAATTGCATAAACATGAAATAATGCACATTGCATTATTAGTTACTACAAAAAATAACAAAGTCAATATGATAGAAACCGACACAAAAAAAAATAGAAAATAATGCGTAAACATGAAATAATGCACATTGCAATAGTAGTTACTACAAAAAAATATCAAAGTCAACAAACTAGAAACCGACACAAAATTTTTACAAAAACGGTGACCACAAACATCATTCGCGTTAAAAATTAACGAGCGTACAACGGTCACAATTAAGGGACATTTTTTACGCTCAATAATAATTATTTGTCCGGTGTTTTTTTTCCTCGTAGGGTGTGCACCGGCTGAGACAAAAAAGCTCTCACGCGCTCTCATCAACTTGGACCTTTCGATTATTCATGCGCTACGCTGTAGCTGTAGACTGATATTTCTATAGAGTTGTTAAAAAGCTCCCAGTTGTGGAAATAATGAAGAATTCTATAAGTATTGTATAATCCTAATACTTTGGACTTTGGAGTTGAGAATCTTACTACTATATTATTTTTTTGTTAAAAAATCTAAATACTTATTGAAATTAAAACACTAAAAATAAAATTTGCAATAATTACCCGGAATGCTAATAAATAAGTATTCAACCAGCTTTTAAGCTTAAAACAAATAAAATACGATAACCATAAAACAGAAAATAACAAAAAGTTAGCCTGGGGGATTTATCCACTCCACACGCATCCGCGTAATCGAGTGACGGCTGATAGAGTCGACTGAGATAATGACATCTGCGGTAAAAACGCGGACACTCGGTTATTTATCATCCACTGGCCTCTTTAATTATCCGCCGGGCTCGGTGTGCGCCCGCCTTAACGCGCGCGGTGCGGTGTACCACCGGCCTTATAAAGTTGTCTCACCTTATGAGGGGTGATTTTTTGACAGTTCCAATTTGTTTTTTTTTTCTTTAATAATTTTCTCGTGTTGATTATGATGGTACGGAACGAATGATTATTGTACTTTTTGAATGTCATAATGTGGATTTTTGTCGCTGATAGCTTCGTGTATCAATGTGGTCTAATGATGTGTGCAAATGCCTGTTTTATTATTTTAAAGTGTGAATGCGCGTGTGTGTTTGTGTGTGTGTGCGTGCGTTTGTGTGTGTGTGTGTGTGTGAATGCGACCGAGTCAAATAATAAAAAAAGCAAAAAAAAATCTTAATCAAGACTCGAATCAGCTGCAAATTGTTAGGTATCACCTTATTTTTCGTATGTTTCAGTCACAAAGGTATCAATTGCAAATGACCATCTTAAAATGTGGATTATCATTCTAGGGAAATTTTTACTGCGAGTCAGATAAGTACAATCAGCGATAAGACCGCCATTGTACCCTTCACTAAATTATTTTGTATAAGAGTTATGTTACAATTTTGGTGTACAATACAGTATATTCTATTCTATTCTACAATTCTACTATTTTTATTATAGAACAAGACTTCAATTTAAATCCTTCTGATTTTAAGGTGTTACCCACTACTAACTTGGTCTAATTGGCAGTTGTTGGATCTAAGTTGCTATTGAAGCCAATGTTGGCTGCAGTAGTTGGATTAAAATTGGCCATTTAATCTTGGAGCCAAGCTTGGACTCAAAGTTGAGTCCAATGTGCTACCGCGGTAAAAAACATCAACCTGTACCTCCATTTTGAATTTCACCATAATGTAGATTGTTGAAAATATGATTCAAACTGACAGACAATTTGAATTAATATCTTCTTACAAGCCTTTTTTTCTAATTCAATTAATTGAACCTGTCTACAATAATTACGTTCTTAATTGAAGTTGATTTATTTGTAAATCGCGTGATTAATAGTCGAATTATCTTTTGTGCAATCATCAAACGCAAGTCGGTAGATTGTCTGGACTCTAACAAGAAAATGAGGGATTTCACACTTGGGAACTAATTAGATGGAAGTTATTTGTGTTGCTGTATTGTTTATGCTTCTTGTGTTATAAAGACAGTACAGTTATGAAATATGGTATTTGACTGAAAAAATCTAATTAGTCCGTCAGTTAGATTATCAAAAAACATTTGACCCATATTTTTTCTTTTGTTACGTAAACCAAAATTGACGAAGATACGACACTTTTATAATTGGCAAAACGTCACAAGCAAGTACAATTTTTACTTGCTTCTGACGTCACAAGCCCCCACTCTCGAGTTTTGATGCGTTTTATCTTTCCAAATATTCATAGATATAACAAAAGAAAAAATACGTGTCCATTATTTTTCAAAACTCTAACTGGCGGACTAATTAGATCTGCAATTTATTGATGCTGTCAACATGCCTATCGTAACATTTTTGATACAAATACCAAAATGGCAAGCGCAACTTAACCTTGCAAATCCTATAATTCACGCGGTTTTTATTAGTCACGAGCCCTTCATCAAAATAATGAACACTAAACACAACATAAAGATAAAGTTCTCATAAAATGTAACAATATTACAAGTGCCAAAGAAAATAATACTCTAATACGACGAAAGGCATTACGCAGACAGAAAACAGTAAACATTTGCATAAACAGTAAATAAATACGCATGTCCACGCATCAATCATCGCTACTGGAAACCCGTCGACGCAGAAATAGCTAAACATTTCACTAAACACACTAGCAAAATCAACTAAAACAATAATCACTGAAAAACGAATATCAATCAAAACGATAATCGAAACTCGATACATTTTTAATCGATATCGTTAGTTACGACTGTAACATTGCTACGATTAACCTGTTCAATTAAAACGATTTTTTTAATCATTCTATATATCAATTAACCCCGATATGAAATCGATTTTGAGAAACCGGTGTGGGTCACTCGAGGCACTATATCACAGTGACATGGTCGCGAGTGACTGCGATAAATCTTGCGAGGGTTAATTAACTGCCAACACAATGCTTTATAAGTGTTTAAGGATGCATGTATGGGGCGACCGAGGTGCGCGGTTGCAGGGTTGAGTTAGAGCGGGGACATTTTAGTTTTAGAATTGGGACTATTCGGAATCACAACCTTCTAAATTAATTGATTAGGAATATCATGAACGTAGGCCATGAAATCTCTGCAAGTCTGTATTTTATCGTTAGGCTATTTTCTCACGATACGTCACATTACTAGTGTCGTTGTAAATGGATTATAAAAAAATATATCTTTAACACATTTTGTCGTGGCGTCTGCCGTGAGAAAACGGCCTTACGGTGTCGAATCGTAATGTGATTATTTCAGGTGACAAATGGTGCATGAAAAGAGCCTCCACGAGTGACGATACTTAAGTACGTCTGGCGCAACCTGGGCAGACAGCCCCGCTACCAATCTTGCTGACTGGTTAATCTTTTCACTACAGCATGAGCTATTTTTGTTAGCTCGTGCTGACACGAGAGAAGAATTTGACAAATAAACACTGGATGGATTATGTTAAGGAAATAAATTGCAATGAACAAACTATCAAGGATGAAGACGGAGATAATTTTAAAATATCGATGGGGGAATATGATCGTCAATTTTGTCAGGATCTATTTTCTTACATTTTCCAGAACAATTATATTATTTAGTTGAAAAATACTGCCAATTAAAGCGCAATTTTATACCTATACTATCTAACCCGACAGACCTTGTCCTGTCATACAAAACTCCCATAGAAAAAAGAACGTTTAGTTTTTCCCGAAATTGCCAATTTTTCGAACAACTTTTCAAATCTTTCTTTCCATATTAACCTAATTTGAAAAAAAAACGAACATTAAAAAAAAATTGCCAAATCGGTCCAGCCGTTCTCAAGTGATGCGCTTCCCAACGAACAGCATTTAATTTTATTTATATAGATTTGAGTTTTGACAACAAAAACTCCAATCCCACATAAATAATGCCCAACTTCACCGCTCCTAACTTACACCAGCCCCCAACTGCCGCGCTAATACATCTACCGATTAAGATCTTAGCAGGAACTTGATACTCCCCGCCTTATCCGCCATCATCTAGCGGTAACATCGCGCCTAGGCGACAAGGGACCGGCTATGGATAAAAAATGCAAATAGTTAGCTCAGCAAGGCTTGATAGAGATGTGAGTATAATTATACGAGAATTGATAGGTTTCGCAGCGGCTTAGTCTGAGTGTGAGTTATGATAATGAAGTAACTGTCCCAGCAGTGGGCTTTTTAAGTGGTTTAAGTTAATCATACGGTTACGGGAGTAACCTAGTTAAAACGTTAATTTAATGTAGCTATGTGATTATTCTAATATAAGCTTCTATTATTATTTACTAGCGACCCGCTCCGGCTTCGCACGTGTACTGTTTTTAGCTTAAAACCTTCTTCTTGAATCACTCTATCTATAAAAAAAAAACGCATCAAAATCCGTTGCGTAGTTTTAAAGATCTTAGCATACATAGGGACAGACAGCGGAAAGCGACTTTGTTTTATACTATGTAGTGATAGTGATTCTAGGTAATGGCTTTATGAAAATTGTCGATCATGATAATAGTGATAAATATTTGTAACTCACGCGTCTAATTTTTGCTTGAAACTGTTCAGCACATTTCTCAGTGGTACTTATTTGGCGAGATTAATTAATATCATAAATAATGACACGACCTAACTAATTGCTAAGCGCAAAGCAAATTACTCAATCATACCCTCCTTCATTTACCAAACGCCAATAATAAGTCTTATTTACTAACTCCCCCGTATTATTAATCGTATAATTAAAATCCACTACATCACTACTTGTACTTCAATTACAAAACACTAAATCAAGTCCCACCACTAATAAAACCGCAATATGCGCTCAATACACGTACCCACTTTATATTATAAATCTTAACGTTGGACAAGGCAAATATGGCGGGAACCAACTAGCTATGGCGTTGTCAGCGAACGTATTCGCGCGAGATATCGATGCATACGATCTGGCGACCACACGTGACGTTATTCGATAATCGAATGAATCCAATGAATCAATTGCATTCGGAGTGACACTAGCGCGGAATTCTAAATTTGAAATTGACATTCTGGGCTCGACTTTACTTTTTATGACTAAGGACAACAAATAAACGGCCTAGTTGACAGTGGATTCCATTGTTCTGATTTTAAAACACGTGTATTTTTTTTTATGTTTCTATTACAAGACCTTTTGGCCAAGCTTTTAAAATTAGGTTGTATAATTTAAATAATATTGATGCTGTAATATGGTGAACCCCTAAATCCAAGTTTTCTAGTTTGGTAAATTTTAGCAAATAAGAAATCGTTTGGTTTGGTACATTCGATTTGCCCTCATTTTTCGCAATCGCTCGAAGGTTTGCTGTTAAAGAACTCAATTCTGAGTCAAGCTTGCCCATGTGCATTAAATTTGCAAGTTGTACTATTAATGTGTTGCATATACAATAAAGAATAAAGGATTAAAATTCATTATCATAAATTACATTTACTGAATAGATTAATTGAAAAATCACAAACCCATTTGTTATTCATGCCAATAGTCGTCATGTTATAACAGACGAACTAAGTGTAAATGTGCGCAATACATAGGCATGTCTAAATCCATAAGTATGATGAGTAATATTATATTTCATTCTACATCACTCTATACCATTGTAAAGCACTTTTTTATCTCTGAATACGTTTCATAATAGGGTCGGGTTAACAAGAAATTTTATAATAGCAACATGATTAAAAGAAAGACTAACAATCATGCCTAATCAACCTATTGGGTTTCTAAAACCACATCTCACAGCCGTCAAACGGAATAGTGATGGGAAAGTCAATCTTTTAATATCGATAATCATTTTTTTATACCAACAAAAACTGAGCTGGGAAATAAAAATTCTCAGGTATCGATAAAATCGTAGGGTATGGCGAGCCGGCCACACGGAGCGCGGTCGTGTGCTGGCGTTGCATGCCAGCGATTATTAAGTAGTGTACATTTCAATTGCTCGACGTGTGCCTACTATATTTATTGCACCTTTTCAATGGGTGAATAGAGATAAACACCACGTAGTGCGCAGATTAATGTTGTTTTTGTTCGCCAAGAATAAAAGACTGTGAACAGTCGTTAGTTACACTGTAATCTGCAATAAAAATCTGTCTTTAGTGGTTCGAGAGTAACCCTTTTTGTTTTGTTTATACTTAAACTTGAAGCATTAATAGTTCTTTAAGAATTATTATGCGTAAATGAATGGTTGTAAATTGAATCATGGTTGTGAGTAATAGCATCCAATGGAGGATTTTATTAATATCAAGCAAGTTACTTCAAAAACATTGATTTTAAAGACATTAGGGATGTTTTATGCAACGAGAAATATTTTAAATGCTTCGGTACCAAATTGATTGAGTGACCTCATAAAGTTGTGAAATGGTTTCTTTTAGTAATTATCAAATACAAATAGTCCTTATCTGCGAAACGTGACCCATCTCACAGCTTCACTTAAATGATAACAAATGATTGATTCTGCGAAACTATAACGCGCCCAGAACGCCGTTCCTAATTACAAGGCGCAAAAATAAAAACTTAAGGCATCAAACCAGATACTAACATGAGAAATTCGATGGCAATCCTTCAACGAATTTACGACGGAACCTGTCATTACATAAGGTCCAATTTGAGACCCCCGCGACGGGATGAAAACCAGTGCGGGGACATTTTCATCGATTAATTAATTCGGTATCAGTATCCTACTGTTATTGAAATCCTTATCTCTTGTGATTGTACCTACAAAAGGTGTATAACACGGCTTTTAACGGACAGGGTCCAACAAGCGTTAAAAGATTTTTTATGAGTTTTAAATTGCTTAACTTTAACCCACTTTATTTTAAAAAGTACCACCATCACTGAAAGATTCTACATAACAAGCGTTTTTTTTTTCTTTTTTTTTTAAAACGTTACCCCACACTAAGATTTCTCTTGTATCGTGGGTGCGTTTATAGACACAAATCTCACAAACAAACGCCCAGACCCGAAACAACCAATGGTTGGACCATACAAATTTTTGTTCCGTGTGGGAATCGAACCCACGACCCGTAGCGCAGAAGCCAATCGCTTAGCCACTGCACCAAACGTGTCGTCAAGTCAAATATAAAAAATCCCTTATTTATTCGTCACATGTCAACACAAACGTTTCGCTTCAAGGACCTCAAATACCTCCTCATGGTGAACCAATATCATCAAATTTTATGCTGCCAGTTAAGAAGCCACCGGAATTCAGATTCGTGTTACGATCGCGGAATCATCTCATCCAGCAAAATTGCAACACAAGAGCTGTTTAAAAATACACGAAACTGAGCACGTAATTACGTAATAACTCAGAAACGTTTACCGAAGCGATTTCCTTTGGGGTATCATTATGTTGCTACTAAACCTGCGAGTTTCCGTAAAAGTTAGAAAGCCTTGAGTGTAGGAAAGTGTAGGAAAAAAGAAGATTCAGATTCCGACTGAGAGTGCAAATTACTAAATAGATAGTTCTGCCTAGCTTCTTCAGACTAACCAGGGGGTCTAAGCACGAAGTCCGTGGTTTCAGCCTTAGTTACGAGCGTTTCCTAGTCCCTATCACCTACGGACATACGATTATTTCGGGGCCCGAACTAAGAATGAATGACAACACGATTTGACAGTTGTCCCTACTACCGATGTGTTTTTGCCCGTCCGAAAAGTTGAACTTGACACTTGTTTTGTTCACACCTACGTTTCGGGCTACTTTCGGACGGGCGACTTCATTGACGGACTTAGGGAGTAGGCCCCCAGATACGGTAGAATACCAGTATTTTGTACGAAGCGACTGCCATCAAACCTTCGCAACCCTGTCACTGTGCAATGTGGCCTAACTACATGCGGTTGAATACCAGAATTTTACACGGAGCAACTGCCATCAGACACGCATAACCCAGTTACTAGGCAATACCGATATCTGTTTGATAATTATCATGATAATTATCAAGGGGTATATTGATCTTGATAATTTCAAATCCTGGTCTAACTGCATGCGGTTCAATACCAGTATTTTACACGGAGCAACTGCAATCAGACCTCTGCAACCCAGTTACTGGGCAATGCTGATATCCTAAGGTTAGACCGGTTGTCCGACTTTCGGGCTTCTGACTACTCTTAACGACTGTCATAGGTATTCGTATGACAGCCGGGACCGATGGTTTAACGTGCTTTAAGGCGTGAATTACATAGAAGCGGTATAAGGTGCAGGCGCGTCTCTTTTATACATTTTGTTGTGCCGCTTCAAATCTTTTTCGTACAAAATGTATGAAAGCGACGCGCCTGCGCCAGGCTTGGGTGCCTACTCCCTAAGTCCGTCAACGAAGTTAGTCGCCCGTCCGAAAATAGCCCGAAACGTAGAAGTGAATAAAACAAGTGTCAAGTTCAACTTTTCGGACGAGGAAAAACACATCGGTAGTAGGGATATTGTCAAATCGTGTTGTTATTCATTCTTAGTTCGGGCCCCGAAATAATCGCATGTCCGTAGGTGATAGGGAGGAGGAAACGCTCGTAACTAAGGCCGAAACCACGGACTTCGTGCTTAGGCAGTAAACCCCCAGATGCGGCTAAATACCAGTCGCTCCGTGATCTCCGCAACCAAATTGCTGGGTAATGTCAATATCCCAATGTTAGACCGGTTGTCAGACTTTAAGGCTTCTGACTACCCTTTACGACTGTCATAGGTATTCGTATGACAGCCGGGACCGACGGTTTAACGTGTTTTAAGGCGTGAATTACATAGAAGCACGCTTTTATACATTTTGTTGTGCCGCTTCAAATCTTTTTCGTACAAAATGTATGAAAGCGACGCGCCTGCGCCGCGCCTGTACCTTATGCCGTTTCTATGTAATGGGCATGTTGACAGCATCAAAAAATTGCAAATCTAATTAGTCCGCTAGTTAGAGTTTTGAAAAATAATGGACACGTATTTTTTCTTTTGTTAAATCTATGAATATTTGGATAGATGAAACGCATCAAAACTCGAGAGTGGGGGCTTGTTACGTCAGAAGCAAGTAAAAATTGTACTTGCTTGTGACGTTTTGCCAATTTTAAAAGTGTCGTATCTTCGTCGATTTTGGTTTACGTAACAAAAGAAAAAATACGGATCAAATATTTTTTATAATCTAACTGACGGACTAGTTAGATTTTTTCAGTCAAATACTCTGTTCAGGTCTAAGAGCCACGGAGGGGTCTCAAGTCTCGATCGCGTCAAGCGCAGCTTAATCTTGTAAATCATAGCTATGATCCGAGCCGGTTTTAATTAGCTACGAGCATCTCAAGATTCGGATTCCAACTGAAGGCTCAAATTACTAATTAGAATAATTTCATTTAAATAACACAGGTCTTCTAAATATTCATTTCAAGATTATAATCTCAAACTGTTCAGCTATAGTCACGGATAATTTCAAAGCGCTACGTTCTACATTTCCACTAACGTCTCGTTCTAGCCGGGTTACACGTCAGGTTTTTGCTCTCGGCCCCCGAGTTTCTTTCCTGAGATTCCGAGTGGTATAATGAAGCCATTACCCGAGAGAACAAGCTTGGGCGAACGCAACTCGTATGGAAGTAAAAAAAAATGCCCAAATCGCCCGGAGCAACACTCGTGCGCCGACATGCTGTCTTGCCAGTATAGAAAAAGAATCAAAAAAGGGTATTTTTTAAGTTCGTTAAGACTCGTTTCGCGGTCCTGCTTTCTTAAACATTTTAGGTTTTATTTTGGACTTGTCTTATAGTTATTTTGATATTTGAGGGGCTCGTGGCTAATTAACAATTGCAAGGTTAAGCTGCGCTTGCCGCGGTCTGTCCATGGATGGGTGTCCATTCGTTATACATCGAGACCCATTCGTGCCTCGGTGAGCACGTTAAGCCGTCGGTCCCGCATGTCATACAAATATCTATGACAGTCGTTACGGGTAATCAGAAGCCCGAAAGTCTGACAACCGGTCTCACCTCAGGATATCGGCATTGCCCAGTAACTGGGTTGCTGCAGTCTTATTGCTGTCGCTCCGTGTAAAATTCTGGTATTCAACCGCATGTAGTTAGACCAGGGTAGAAATTATCAAGATAAATATACCCCTTGATAATTATCGCGATAATTATCATGATAATTATGCGATAATTATCAAACAGATATAAATCTAGCAATCCTTTTTTAACTGGTATAACATATCAACATTTACTTTACAAGCAAGTTGTTTATTACTACTTAGTTAATTCAATTTATGAGTGGAATATCACTTTCTTCAAATTGTCTGTATCTGAAGAATCGAAATTATCCATCTTAAATCTGTGTTATTTTTCTCAGTTTGCTGATTGAAGTATTTAAAAATAAATGTATGTGCCGAAACACGCAGTCATCGAATATGACAAATTAACCAGTGGCAAATATTTTCGATTATCAATGAATTATCTTTGATAATTATCTTTGATAAATGTCTTTGATAATTATCATTAATGTTCGAAGTGATAATTATCAATGATAATTATCACTTCGAACCCTGAGTTAGACTGGAAGCTGACCCCAACTATTTTGAAGAAATTGGATCATTTTTGTTCCAGAAAAGGCTAGGTAGAACATCTTATAGTTATTTTATACCTTCCATTACCGTTAACAGCACGTTAGTCGGTCCTAGAGTGAAGCGTCTGGTAGCCACATGTAGTGTGAACAAGTCTGGTTTAAAGATAGGAATAGCCAGGTTTACGAGCAACCAATTTCCATGGCAATCTTTTACGACTCAAGCTGAAAGGTAAACAGCTAGAATAAAATATCACTCTTCATTTTCAAATGACGTGTAAATAGAGGGCAAGGTCTTGAGTGAGATATCAAAAAGATCGGAATTTTAATGACGTATTCACCATTCAATTGGAGATTCGAAAAGTAAAAATATTAATTAATTACTTCCCAATAAAGAAAAGGCAACTCACTTAGTCATTAGTGTTGGATTCTAAATTAACAAACAGAACATGACAGGGCATGTCTGGGTTATATATGTATAAGTTATTTCTTAATCACCCAACATCCGTTACAAGGAATGCATAGGCACCCGGGAAGAAGAAGAAAAAGATCTATTGTTATTTCAAATATGTATCCTAAGTACTTATAAATATAGTTACATTTTACTTGATAAGATTTTGATTGTATAATGAGTTTATGATTCCATGCTTGCGTGAAATGTTTTAGTATCTCGTCATATTTATACAAAAAATAATTTATAATTGCAATATTTTCTGCAAACAAGTCATCTATACCGCGGATTAGTGCTGATGACTAGTAGATTTTTATACTAAAAATAAAGTAACATCTAAATAAAGTTGGCACAATAACTTTTTTGTGTCACATATCAATGATACCATTGAGCTCTCTAGATTCTAGATTATACAAAAAAAAAACACCACAAAGCACAAAATTATATATACACCAAAACAACTCCACCATAAAAACACAATTGTATACCAAACCACAACTCAAAATACTGCCACGTCATCACCATCCCATCACATCATCACAACATGTTAATCCGTGATCATTAACCATGATAAAAGACATGCAGTGATTACCCTACAATGCTTCACAAAAAAATGCCTTAATCAATTCATGGGGACTATAAGAAAGCGACAAACTTACGCCCACGGCCCGACTCGAAGGACCAAGGGGAATAATAAGGCCATTTGTATTAAAAAAATCAGGTATGACACTTAATTAAGTCGATTGTCTTTGGGTAGGAATTCTAGTGATGTTATCTGATGTGATAACTCGGTAACGGTTAAGTGTAACTTTGACTCTTTGATCGCATCGCAGTGTGTCCCCGGATAATGTGCACAATGGGTGAAACTAAACCAAAATTTATCGACAAAAAAATGAGAAAAAAACAAAATAAAAACTGTCGAAAAAATCACAAATAATTCAAAATTTCGTCAAAGAAACATGTTTTCTAATTTGAGGACTGTTTTTAAGGGTTTCTTTTTATTTGCTGTGCAACATCAATCATTATTGCTGTTATTTAAACATTTAATAAAAGTTATTATTTTTGTTATATTATAAGAGCTAAAAAGCGATATTAATTAAGAGATTAGTTTTTTTTTTTTTTTTTTGACATATTTTTTGTCGATAAATTGTGGTTAGTTTCACCCATTTTCATCTATGCACATTAAGCCAGGGACACACTGTATTGAAGTCACTATAAAAGTTTACATATGTAGTGTAAGTAAATGTCTTCAGAAACTGGATATAAAAACAATACTTTAAAAAGGATGTCTTAGTTTTATTCGTTTTTGAATGATAAATCGAGGTTGCTGCGACATACTATTACATCGATGGCGCCTCAAAGGTTGAGCTGGTTAAAAAGTGTACAAATAGTCCATTACACAGTGTTTGAGTAAACTTTTTTCCTAGTATAAAAGCTTAGTTTAAGTACTTATATACTAAAGCTGAAACTAGTTTGTTCAGAATCACTAGAAGAATCGATTGACATATTTTTACACCACGTTTTTTTTCATAATTTTCAATGTTATTTCAGTAGGTTTCTACCCATAACAGTTGACGGGAATAGACACCTTGAGGCTTTAGATGGTCCGCTCAGTCAGTTTCCGTGTATTAGACAAGGGGTTGTATAGCGCATCTCAAGCATTACACACTTTACTAGGGAACTTAACGCGACATAAACTACGGTGTAACTTGGAGATTTATTTAAAAAAAACATATATTCAGGCAATTCTGATGAAAATCTTGTTGGGGTGTCTCGGTTTTTGTATATAAGTACCAAAAATTACGCTGTATAACCATAAACCAAAATAGAATTTTATTGTAGCACTCTTTCTTGTCCTTACATCAAATACTTAAAAAACATAAGTGGAATATGCAGGTACAACAAATAATTTCCAGTGCAGTCTTACTTGCGAGGTCATTGAACTCAAAATATAAGAAAACGCAGTTTATAAAACATAATCTAACCGATTCACCTAAATCAAAACAAAAGCTCTATGAAAGAATCTTACGTAACGCTAAATCAGAGAGATAAAACAGAAAAATCTTCATTTAACATATTTAACATCATAACGATACCAATATCTACCCACGCTCAAGCCTCGTTATACCACACTTCAATACGTTAATTTCGTCACAGAAAACATAAAAAAAGACATCTTAATTGACTTCAAATCTAACGCGATACTCAAATTTCCGTCGGACCGTATCAAAATCACATTAAGACGTCGAAAAAGCCGGCCGCATTAAACCAGCACTGGTTTCTGGTATCTCAAGACTACTAATAACTCAATCCTTACTAAATTATATATGGCCGGGAGAGGCACATCACTATCATTACTGTGCGCGCGTTACTACACGGTGCGTCGTTTTGGTCACGATATTATGAGCTTTGAAAATTATTCTGACATTTCTCTGGTGAAACTTGTTTTGTAATTATAATAAATAGGAGTAAACAAATTCGTATGATTCCCTAAAATCACGTGAGTGGTATTACTGGTATTAGATTAAATCTGCAGGAGTTTATTTTAATCAATAGAAATTAAAAAAATAACATGTTTTCTGTTTCAGAGTCAGTTTTGGCGCCGTGTCGCCGTGCTTTCATTTATTTATGCGTGATATAGAAATTTTATATCACATTTTTTTTTACAATAAACTTTTTTTTTATTAAACGTTTTAGGTGGGATCCATAGGATCACTTACCGACACGGCAAGTTTTTTTTTTAATTTATTTACTATGTCCCCTTCGATTTTAATATGAACCAGTAAGATTACGTGGTTTTAAGGAATTACACGAATTCGTTTACACCCTCTATATAAAGTTTTGTAATCAACTGATATAGAAGTTGGATTTAAGATTTAAT
This sequence comes from Amphipyra tragopoginis, assembly GCA_905220435.1. Classification (NCBI taxonomy): domain Eukaryota; kingdom Metazoa; phylum Arthropoda; class Insecta; order Lepidoptera; family Noctuidae; genus Amphipyra; species Amphipyra tragopoginis. The sequence goes on from HG992017.1 coordinate 8,088,392, forward strand.
AATGATATCATTGTAATTTATGGGTCATTTTTGTGACTAGTCTATGCATAAATTTCAATAATATATTTGAAGTTTCAACGTAATTTTATGCTAAAAGCTACAAGCTTAGTTAGCTTCGTATTAAATCAAGTGCCTATGAAGTACAAGTATAGAAAACTACAATCAAATCAAACATTTTTTAATGTTAATGGTGACAATTTCTCAAGAGAAACATTTCCAAGAAAAAAATATTGAGGTTTTAGCGCAAGCCAAATGCTTTCCACGTATAAGAACTTCCAATAAAAAATTCGGAAACATTTTTTTTTATTACGAAAGTCATCAAAAGATATACCTATCTTGTGTATTTGTATACACGACCTGTTTTTTTTAAACTGTACTAAAACAATTGGTAAATGATAGGAAGTTTTTTTTAAAAGGTTTTTTTTTGTTTTTGATATACAATCGAGTTGAGTGTCTGACGTGAAATAACCTCCACCAAAAACAATGAAAAATAATAAATAAATAGATATAAGATAATAAATAAACAGATATTATTATTTAAGCCCCGCCCACACTATTCCTCCCGTTTACTATGAAAAAACGTTACGGGTAACGCACTATTGCGCATCGCATGTCTCGTACACGTACTCATCACGTAATAATAACAATATATACGCGTTGGTTGGTCGTTTTGTTGCGGCCAATGTACCACGCCCAGGCCATTATTGTGAGGACGACTCGGTTTTCTGGTTTATCGATATCTGTACGGTACTTCACTAGTTTTTCCTTGAAGGACAAAGAATGAGAAAAGGTAATGGAAAGTATTTCTTTTGTTATGCAGCGTTTATAGATTACTTTAAGCCCTTTTTTTCGGACCAGCTGTGAGACAATAATTTTGTTGTAAAATAGGTAAAAATTGCGAATTGTATACTTTTTGTGCCGTGTTTACTTCAAAAAGTTTTGTTATTTTATTTCTAGTTCTCTGGACTCATCAAAATTAAGATTTTTGGTATCAACCGATCTTCTATTCCTTCATGACTAATCAAATAATGAACACAATCTGATAGTGTGTATTTATTTTATCCATATTCGTCAAAACAAGTAATAACAATAATATAGGAATCGTATTGTGCGGCCCGCTCGAACCACGCCCAATCGATTTATAAACCCTTCGTTGTTTCAATAACGAAGGGTTTATCGATATCGGCAGTATGCTGCACTAGCTCGGACGAGTTTCCGTGATGTGTTTTCTATAGTCATGTTTGTTCGAAGCAAAAGGTAATGTACGATTACAGAGTAACAACTATACCTACATATGAGATTTTTGCTCTTGAATGAATTAGTTTAAATTAAACTTGAATTTGGGCATATTTAATAGTTGTAATATAATTAATCTCTTAGAGGCTTGTTTTGTAATGCTTGCTTGTCTACCAAAATAACTCACTTATTTTCAAATAGGTTTACGTATGCGCCTTATATCAGAAGTTTCTTTCATCGATATCTTTTAATAACAACACTATACGAAGACGCTGCGCCCGCGCCGCTCGGACACATGCGGCGACTTTATCACCCGCCTCACAGACAACAACACACACAAACATACAACAATATTTATATGTATTACACTCTTATAAAATATTGTGCATGCAACGATAAACTGCTATCGATAGTACGGTCTTTATCGACATTTAGTATAATTTAATAAGTGTTATCAACGCTATGCATTGTTATACTGCGTACAAAGTCATATTGCGGACTATGTTCAGCTCCTTGCAGGTGGTTTAAATTATTCATGAAGCTTACATATGAAATACCTGATATTTTATGTAGTTACGATGTTCATAAAAAAACATTCAGTCGAATTGAGAACCTCCTCCTTTTGGAAGTTAGTTAAAAGTACATTTTTTTATTTACATGTTTGACATGGAGTATCCTATGGATCACTAGCTGTCGCTATAGTTATCTGTTTGCTGCTTTGTATATTTTGATACACATTTATTTATTACCTGTTTAAATTGTATATTACTAAAATATGTTTATTGTATATAATATTTATTTATTTGTGTTTTAGGTTTATTTAGGGCCGATTTTTCAATCGTCAGATAACTTTCATCTGAGGAATAAATATCACGCTTTGACAGCTTTTGTATTGAAAATCTGTCAAACCGTCAAAATTATTCCTCAGATAAAAATTATCTGACGATTGAAAAATTAGCCCTTAGTGTACTTAATTTAATGTATCCTTATTTATTATTACACCGCGTACTACCCCTCTATTTTTTTGCAAATCATGTCCATTCAAAAGTTGTCTTGCAGAAATCGCCTAGTGCAATAAGACCGCCCATTGTACATCTCTATTTTTATTTGTGCACAAAAAAGAGTATTGAATTATATTGTATTTTCCGTCTCTATTAACTTAAAACTAATTTTCAGCAGTACCCCAAGTGTGAGTTTTTTTCGTTAACTACTGTAGTTGCGTCACGACAAAAATGTATGAAAATTTAGGCGGTGGCTCTGGGCGCCACGTTCAATACTAATATTCGCGCGTAAATTGAACGGGGCGCCCAGAGCCACCGCCTAAATTTTCATACATTTTTGTCGTGACGCAACTACAGTAGTTAACGAAAAAAACTCACACTTGGGGTACTGATCTTAGTAATTGCTATATTTTCATTTGAATTATTTCTTTCCCAAAAAAAACCTATTCAAATTAGAAAGCATAAAAAATCCAAACGTCGACAAAAGTGTTCCCATAAAATCCCATAAAAAGTATCATAGGAGCATGATCGCGATGCGGACGGGACGCAAATGTTGACACACGCATGCGCGTGACGCGTCGTCGCAGCTTACTGCCATCGTCAATATTTACCCTGCTGCATGCGCGCGCGCATCCAGGGCTGGGTAAAAGCTGATGTGGACAAAAGATGGAATGTTTTTTGATTGAACTCATTCTTTATATACTTTCAAATACAGGGTGTTAACGAATTCGTGTAATTCCTTAAAACCACTTGATCTACTACTGATGTAGACTGGACCCGCAAGGGATATAGACTGATTAAAAATAAAAAAACATTTTTTTTCATGCGGCTTTGTTACCGATCATATCTAAACCACCTAATAAGGATTCAGTAAAAAAAATAAGTTTTTTTTTTTGCAAAAAAATAATTTTATTTGTGTGAACATTTCGATGCCACGCATAAATTAATAAAAGTACGGTGACACGGCTGGCAGAAACGACTAACGCGATATCGCTCTTTGCAGTCAGATAACTCAAGGCTCTAAAAAGACTCAGAAATTGAAAACCAAAATTTTTTTTTGTTTTTTTTCGAAAATTTCCATTTAGGGTTAATCTGTGTCACCAGTAGATCACGCGGTTTGAAGGAATTACACGATTTCGTTAACACCCTGTATTTATAAATGTGAATGAAATGTCATCAAATTAAATACTTTATGATACCTATTTCCTTGCCGAAAACAATTTAAATATATTATATGTGGCAATCATTAAATTACTAGGTATTGTACTTTTTCAAACAATACTAAAAATCAAAATAACCGTATCGTATGAAATTAAATAACTTCATAAAAAGGAGCTTTTTTAAAATAAAGTTTTCTGTAGCAACCCTACGTCTAGCTGTACGACTGGGAGCTTTTGTAGAGCAACTTTATGATGATGGGAATATCATAAATTCACATTACATTGCTACGTTGGAATTCAAATTATTTCCCTAGTTATTTGTATAACAACCAATGGATTAATACATAGCGATATGATACGGTATGTTTAACAAAATGTAGTTTTTATGTTGACATTAATTTTGTGGGAGCCCTATTTGTATAGGTGCGCATGAGTTTAACTTAAAACAACATTTGTTTTACCGTGTCATCTCTGCTGATCATCTTTTTCTTAGATAGATAGATACACATTTTTAGATAGTAGTGAATTTATGAATTCAAAAGTAAAACGTTTTTTTAATTTTTTAAGTATTTTTTTATCTCTTTATATTACCTTAGTAATGAACAAGAATTAAGTGTAAAACACTATTTTTAACCCGTCAAACAGTTAGTCATGATGAATACTTCAATTATATTTGACATTTGAAATAATAATTTTAACAACATTTTTAACTACCGACTGACATTAGCAAAATGATGGAATGTCCTAACAATAATAATTCAGACTACAACCATGACCAATAGCTTAGCTAGCACATGAAGGCATCCTAAAAAGGTTACCCATTCAATTACTAACCTCAATTACTATTGCCTAACTTCAGTTATTCAAATGACCTAAATGATGTGGATAATTTCTGGCCAATGACAGAATTTTACTGTGTTCCGTCGTGTGTATGTGAGAGCCAGAGGCGTATAGGGGAATCTCTCTATATTTCTATTACTTGGATTCGTGTGCTCCATCTTAGACCCTGTCTTTGCTTACAGTCAGGTGAGACTAGGGTCAAGCCTGACCAGTAACAGGCCCGAGAAGGCGGCGCCTCTCAGGAGGACGTGGGGCAATGCCCCACAACAGAAGAGGTCTGCCAGGGGCTGGCGGACCGGGGCCTGCCGAGGTCGCGGTGCATGCAGCTGCGAATCCCGCGACCCCGGCCAAGAGTCAGGAGAAGGAACACCGTGGGTTTTTAGCCGGTAAGAGTCCGACACACCCCTTTGCCTTCCCCGCGCGAAGGGCATCAATGATGACGGTCAAAAGAAAAAAAAAATTCAAGCACGACCAAGTCAAATAATAATTCACCAATTCCAATCACTAATTTTGCAACACAGAATTGTCTTTGACTGGATCTCGTAGCGATGGTACAATGGCACGCGCCATTTTACACTTTTATGTTTCTGTGATTAAATATTTAAATTACAACAAGGTCTATCAATTTCTCTGTGCCACAAACAAGTGAATATATCATTATACAATCCACCCAAGTCTAAACTCACACAAGAATCTTTTCCAAATCCTTGGAAAACCGATCAGCCCTACACGAATAAAAACTGGTTAGAACCAATATTTACCAGAACCAGAATCCAAAATACCAATAAGCTACTGTACGCCCCCCGGCCTCGCTCGGTCAATATTGGATATACTTAAAACATGTTCCAAGAATCAGTTTTAGTGTAACAGTGAGATATTGTAAGTAAACCCCTCTATTTAGACTTAACTGATCCTAAACCAATATAATCTGGACTCTATCCCTGGGTTATAAGGTTGTGGAGGGAGATCTGGGTACAGTAGATGCATTACGCACTATACTAATTGATATGTAGGTGTAACATAGTTCAAAACTGATGCCTATTTGAGTAATACTATTTACGTGCAGGAAGTTGAAAGGACTCGCAATAGGTTTGTGACTGATCGATTTTGTAGCCGTATTATTGTTACAAAGGAATATTATGTTCACGCCTATATGGATGGAAACGTATTATTGCCATTCGCTTGAAATAACTTTACGCGCTGTAATTCATCCGTTACTGTATAAATTGTTCGGACGAAAGGACCAATATTTACGTGGCCGTCATGCCTGTTATCTACAAAGGGTAAAGCAAACTTATTCTATAGGTCACCAGCAGTTCGTTGAAAACCATCCTAGGTACCAGGTAATTGATATCTTTATCATCAGCGAATTGCAAGAAAAAGGACCATTTTTATTTGATATTGCTTATAAATTATTATCATTACAAAATCATTTTCAAACTGTCCACAGTGACTCACTTGAACATAATGCTACAAAAGTCTTGGCTCGCAAATTTGTGAAACAAGTTCAATTTAGTTATCTACCTAAGATATTCCTGATAGCCTTACACCTCCAAATCCACGTCTACACCCACTTGTAAATAAGTTGTAAGTTACTGAACAAAATGACGAAACCAATTTGCCACTAGGATTTCCTTTCTTATGATTGAATCTTATAAGCAGTCTTATTTTAACTGAAGATTTATTAGTTGTATCTTACTGAAGGCTCGGAAGCCAAGTTTCCAATAATAAAAGCGATTCTACTGCAGCCATATTAGTTCTTAGCTTAGAACGCTAAATCAGCAAATAAATTGTGCTGATATCAAACAAAATAATGTACGCACTTCGCTTCTAGAAAGCAAATAAATAAAGTCCTGAAATAACTTAGTACCACAATATTATCAAATAACAGAGACAGAACACAAAAAAGGAACCGCGTGGCTCCCAAAAAAATAAAGGAATCCCTCGTCAATTTCTAAGTACCTTTCTATTCAAATATTAAAACTTATAATTTTCACAAATCCTCGCTTCCCATTGTTATCGTATCCATTTAACCTGTCATACACCTTTCATGGGGTTCTATGGTACAATGGGAAGTATTCACCATAGCCTAGTGATGAGTAGCGACCACTTGTTCAAACAGTTCCTCTATTTGGGATTAGATATGTTTAATCTGTATTATTATTTGAAATGCTCTATATTACTGCTAATAGTTGGCATGACAATTTAGAGTGTTGAAAGAAATTTTGTATTTAGCGGCTAAGGTAATTCTATAAATATCAATGATGTAATATTAAGAAGTTTTAACACATATATTACAAACATTAAGAGAGAAAATCAAGACTATTTCAATTGCCAATATTCCACTTAAAAGCAATGGAATGGAATTTAGAGATCGCAATGAGGAAAGCGAAAATAAATTAAGATCATCTAAGCAATAAGTCCTTCGAGGCAATGGTCTAGAACTAGTTTATTTTGAAAAATAATCTAACCATTAATTTATCTGATTTTTGAATAATAGGTTAGCGTTGTATGGACATGTTATTCGAAGAGAAGAAAGTCATGTTACTAGAAGAGTGTTAAATATGACTGTAGATGTTTATACAAGTAGAGGTAAGCCAAAGAAAAGATGGAAGGATTGTGTGAAGGATGTTATAGGTAAGAAAGAAGTAAGTACTGAGGTGACGGCTGATAGAGGCGAATGGAAGAGGAATACATGTTGTACCGACCCCAACTAGTGTGGGATAAGAGCAGGGAATTGATAATTAATAACAGCGGATTTCAGGCCTTAAAAATCAGGACAAGATAGGTACCAATGAGACACTAAAAACAACTAAGTAAAAGAAAGATGCTCATGTAAAACTACTTAAATCTGAATCTGATGAAAATTACTTAAATCTATTTTATTGTAATGCCCCATCGTTGTCGCCATGTCGGCTCAAAGGACCAAACCTTTTCTTCTATCTATCACTTAGACTTGATACGCCAAGTCCACCCGATCCAAGTAAATAACGACCAGATAAAAATAGGTTCGGATAGTTTTATGTGGTCCACCTGGACCAAACGAGGCTCGCCTGTTTCTCGCCTCGTTACCCAAGGGCCGAGGGCTGGCAATTAATTATAGCTTTTGTGTTTATAGCTTATATATTTAATCGTAAAATACTACCCACAGACACCATATTTATGTTAGTTTTTGATTGCGAAGGCTTAATTGCTGATAGGATTCGATTTAGTTTCAGACTAAGTCTTTGATTCAGGGTAGGCAGATAAAGATTAGTAGTTTATTGAGAGAATTGTTTGATTGGATAATTTTAGTTTGTTTGACATGGAATCAGATAAGGTTGTAGTTTGTGTGTTTAGAAATTACTATATTATTATAAAATTTGATTACTTACTGGTTTTGATGTGGAATTTGTAGTTGAATAATATCACAATCATGATATCAATCGCACTACGCCCACAGTTGAACATAATATCTAGAATGACATCTCTATCTTTATTCTCTAAATAGTATACATTGAAGTCGCTTTTCGCGTCTGTCTGTTTGTCCGCTTGCTTCTTCTAAACTATTCGATGGATTTTGATGCAGTTTTCATCGTAATTTAGGGAATTTCTTCTGGATGGTTTTAAGCTATAGAACGTACCCGCGCGATGCCAGGGCGAGTCGCTAGTTATAAATAAAACCCGATCAAGTGAGAGTCATACTCGCGCACATTTAGTGAACACATAATCTGTGAAAATGTCAACTAGTTACCATTAACATCTGCCACATATACCTTCTCTTGTTAGATAGACAGATAGCGTAGGCTTGGTAATTGGCACTATTTGCGTACGGAACTCTAAAAATATCGAAATTGCCTTGTATTAAGTAAAGCAAACGATTGACGACACGTTTGGTGCAGTGGCTAAGCGATTGGCTTCTGCGCTACGGGTCGTGGGTTCGATTCGCACACGGAACAAAAATTTGTATGGCCTACAGATGGTTGTTTCGGGTCTGGGCGTTTGTGTATGTGAGATTTGTGTCTGTAAACGCACCCATGATACAAGATAAATCTTAGTGTGGGGCAAGTATAAAAAAAAATAAAAAAATGTTGAATCTCTTTTTGACCCGACTACGCGACAACAAATTAGGTTATGCTATTTTTATGTAGCAGCTGTCACTTCTAGACTGTCTTACAATATTCTACACCCATGCAAACCCCATTGGACCAAGTCTCATGTCCCATAAACAACTACTATCTAACGCTGGTCCACTTTACCGTAAACAAACCAATCTATGGCGTTACGTCACAATAGTGTCCGGCCGGGGAATCGAACCGAACGCCCACTCGCATTCCTGTCGAAACTGGTTCTGTGAGTTAACTGCTTATTAGTACTTTGCGCGGTTTACGGGTTATCCTAGATGTTATTGTGTTTTATTAAGATCTTACTATGTGTTTATCGTTCGCAGATATATTGGTTATTTAACTGACAGCCCTCTTATTGGGATTGGTTTATGTTTTATGCCCAGCAGTGGGCTGCGATTGGCTGTTAATTTATGGAGCTGATTTGAATCTGTAATGAGGTTTTGTAATTAATAATGTTTGTTTTATAAAATGTATTTATTTGCTCTCATGCACATCACACGTTTTACAATATTACTGTCGGTTTTTGTACATGAACCCTGTCAGGGCACTGCAAAGCACAATGCTGGTTTGCTGTTGAGTTTGTGAACATTAAATTAATATAATAAATTGAGTCAAAACTTATCAAAACACAATACAATTTTCAGAAAAAAATATGTCTAGAAGTCGTTATGATGTTCAGTTTTCAATTTATGTAGACCCTCCGAGTTTCGAAGAGCTCATTAAGCCGTCGATCCCTGGTGTCATGAATAACTATGACAATCGTTACAGGCAGTCAGAAGCCCGAAAGTCTAACAACCGGCCTAACCTTAGGATATCTGTAAGTCAAGAGTGAATAGGTTACTTCTAGGCAAGCGTGCTTCACCGTCGAACACATCATCGCTTACCATCAGGCGAGATAGTGGTCAAACGCGAACCTATCGCTAAATAAAAAACTGAATTTAAAAAAATCGTCACTGTCGTAACTGGGTTCCGGAGGTCTGATGGCAGTCGCTCCGTGTACACTGGTATTCAGCGGGATTGGTTAGACTGGAAGCTGACCCCAATATAGTTGGGACAAGGCTAAGCAGAACATTTTATAAAATCTAATTGTCTTCCTAGGAACAAAAACATAATATTAATTTCTCTTACTTCATGAGTAAACTTAGCCCTCTTTATTAAAGGAGGTGTAAGTATAACCTGATTTTAAAAATCCCTGTCCCTTTTTTTGTTATGAGTTATGATGACGTTAAAAGTGATGAGCATATTATAAATCTGCGTTTACCTTAGTCTTGGTTTAAACCATCTTTCGTACTAAGAGGGTGAATGTTTTGCACAATCCTGACCTCTCCAGCATGTGAGATTAACAGCCACGAAAAGAGACAGAGATTTATCTCCACTCTCTCTCTCTCTTTTTTGTTTTCTCGTTGTTTAAAACCTAAAGAGGTGATAGAAGCACCTTGATTACCCAAATTATCAAAAAAATATTCATTAACCCTTTTAAGGCACAGGGAATATATTTGTCGCCAACTTTTTTGAAAGATGTCGCGAAAGCCTCCTTATTATAATGCAGGCAATATTACAATTTTTAAACCATTTTCTAAGTAAGTAGGTATCTATAAAAATAAAAAATAAATTCTGGTTTTTGGCAAGCGCATCATTTTTATGGAACGAAAATTTGGAATAGTTGCCCGAAAAATTTGCATATTCGGGAAAAAGTGAATGTTATTGTTTTATTGAAATTTGGACAGGACAACGTATGTCGGGTCAACTAGCAGAAAATCAAAAATTAATATTTTTTCTAAGTATGTATAAAAAATTGCAAAATTGATTGTTATTTATTTTCCTTTATGCCCGACTAACGGATATGAAATGAAGTCAAAGTTGTCATCAATTTATTCTATAAACCAAAAACAACAACACAATAGCTTCCACATAATAAAATTAATTCAAGAATTTCACCATCAACATTATCATATTGCTCAACAGAACTTGTTTTCAAAAACTAGCAAGGTAATCCAAAACTCACGCGCCTAAACCAACTAAAGATAATAATGTCCAAACATAGTGAAACAATATTGGGGCGAGGGATGCGCCCGCGCAGTAGCTCACACCGCCATGTTAAATGGCGGCGCAAACTGTCATTATCACCTACAACTTGGCTGTAATGCGTTTGCTGTTGCCTACTGGGTTTTTATGTGGTAGGAAATTGATTTGGGAGTTTTCAATTTGTGGGTAGTTTTCATATCTGAGTGTGGTTTGCAGGTGAAATGAAAATCGATTAAAAAAATTTGGGAAATAAATACTAAAGTCAGTGCAGAACTCAGTATAATGATTCCCTGTGGAATGCCAAGCATCGGTGCTATTGTAATCATAGCATATTCTGGCTGAAAACTGAACCACAGTGGTGAAAGTTACTGTGATAAATCCCAATTTCAAGAAAATGTATAAAATCCAAATGTTTATTTCCGTTACGAAAGGACCAAACCAAACATCAGTTTTTTTGAACACAAATCACAAAGTGACATAACAACACATTTTTTGGTCCTAAGAGTTGGTTTAACAAATTAGATATTTTATTATTTATTGTAGAAATGATCTTAAAATGTCTAATTGATATCTTTTATATTACATAGGTTTTTTTTTCATACATTTTTGCTTTAAATTTGTCGGCGCGTCGAGAGAATTGGCTTGACGACTCCAAACTTAATTGATTCCTGGACGAATGACATCTACCAGATGACAGCGGTCAATGTCAATTTGACGTAACACCGAAGACTGGGGAGGCGGCCCGCGAAAAGCTAGACAGATAACGTCAGAGCTATCGAGCAAAACCCCGGTGTTGATTATTAATGGTGATCATTATTAAGATAACTAAAGTGATTGGGATTGGATGCATGTGCGCTCGCGCCCCACGTACTCGGTGGAATGTCGTCTATCTTTGTGCATCATTTTATTTGTGTTTGTCAAAGTACGACTTGTAATTGATATCAAAGACTTTAATTTGCTTCTCCTCGCCCGCAAACCCACGTATAGTACGGTGGCTGCTTTTGATAAGGATAACCAAATGTCTTCATCAGAAGTGGGATAGGCTCCATCGCCTATCTTATTTTCTGTGTTGATTTGTAGACAGTATACAATTGTTTCTTGATAAATCGCTATTGCTATCTTGAAAAAAAAATACGAGTACCTACCTACGCAGTACAATAAAAATAAAATTGTGAACGTTCCTCCTGTTTACGAATCTGTCTAATCGTAATTGTTAGTTTAAATGGGTTGAAAGTTGATTCTAGGACTCTCAACACGAGATAGAGAATCTGCCGATCTGTTGCAACACGTCAAACCTCGCATGGACTCTTCGGTGGTGCTGCCCAGTGAGACATGATGTGCTACAAATGTGATTGCGTCATGCCACCATGTGTATTGCCGTCAGGTACTGAAGTGCGAGCGAGGTAACGGACAAGCTTATGATTGCAACCAATGTCATAACCCTGGTAAGATTGAACCATTTGTACCTAATTCTTCTGATCCCTCTTATAATGATTTTAACTTGTAGTGAGGTAGATCATGTGTGTAATTTTGAAGGATGCGGACGAGATATCCTCTAATCCGTAATATGTGTGTTCAATATGTGTTGGGCGCGTAAAGGCAATTATTTGAGAGGCTTGATTTCTTGCAAAAGAAATTGAATATACTTGGAGCGCACGATCAGTCATGTTCAGGCGAAGCCGAGCGCAAATAAAATTGGAAGCATTTGTCTGTTCAACACTTTGGCCGCGTCGCCCACGGGTGACCGCAAATCAGAGGAGTTTATAGTAATCGATGAAATTTGGCAAAATCAATGTTTTTGTAGTGTCACCATCATTGTCCGTCAGTGTTGAACGTGTTAATGAGCTTACTGATGTTGATGAGCACTAACACATCATTGGTGCAGAATGACTGAAATAATTGTAAACAGTAGACCACAGGTGAGTTAAAAATTGATCTTATAGACCCATGTAAAACTGTTCAGAGGCGCCCTTATCGGTTATCGCCTGCTGAAAAAGAAATCGTCAGAAATAAAGTGCAGACTCTTTTAGATGCTGGCATCATTCGCGAAAGCTCTTCACCCTTCGCCAGTCCCATTTTAGATAATTACTCATGATAATAGGAATTGCTAAGCGTTGGTCGAACGGGCCCAGTACGCCCGGTCCACACCGCATGGTAAATTTGTGGTTGGTCGGAGGGGCCCAGTGCGCCCGGTCCACACCGCATGGTGAGTTGGTGGTTGGTTGAAGGGGCCCAGTGCGCCCGGTCCACACCGCATGGTGAGTTGGTGGTTGGTTGAAGGGGCCCAGTGCGCCCGGTCCACACCGCATGGTGAGTTGGTGGTTGGTTGAAGGGGCCCAGTGCGCCCGGTCCACACCGCATGGTGAGTTGGTGGTTGGTCGAAGGGGCCCAGTGCGCCCGGTCCACACCGCATGGTGAGTTGGTGGTTGGTCGAAGGGGCCCAGCGCGCCCGGTCCACACCGCATGGTGAGTTGATGGTTGGTCGAAGGGGCCCAGTGCGCCCGGTCCACACCGCATAGTAAGTTGGATGAAGGGGCCCAGTACGCCCGGTCCACATCGTATGGTGATACGGTGGCTGGTCGAAGAGGCCCAGTATGCCCGGTCCACGCCGCATGTTGAGATGGTGGCTGGTCGGAAGGGCCCAGTACGCCCGGTCTAGGCCGCATGGTGAGTTAGTAATTGGTCGAAGAGGCCTAGGACGCACGGCCCACATCACACAGTAAGTGGTTGTGGTAATGTTATGAGTCGGTGGCTAGTCGTAGAGGCCTCGAATGCCCGGTCTACGCCGCGCAGTGACTTAGTGGCTGGGCAATGAAACCTAGTACGCCCAGCCCAAACGGAGCTACAATGTAGTGCATCGCGAGGGATCTCTAAATTTTAAACGTTACTCCTGCATGTCAGGAATGGACGAGCTGACTGTAATGAAATGTTGTTTCCTGTGGAACTTCAGATGGGCAATATCAGGACGACCAAGCGCACGAGGACGTGCGATAGTCAGGGTGGCCGTGTCGGCGCGTCGAGAGAATTGGCTTGACGACTCCAAACTTAATTGATTCCTGGACGAATGACATCTACCAGATGACAGCGGTCAATGTCAATTTGACGTAACACCGAAGACTGGGGAGGCGGCCCGCGAAAAGCTAGACAGATAACGTCAGAGCTATCGAGCAAAACCCCGGTGTTGATTATTAATGGTGATCATTATTAAGATAACTAAAGTGATTGGGATTGGATGCATGTGCGCTCGCGCCCCACGTACTCGGTGGAATGTCGTCTATCTTTGTGCATCATTTTATTTGTGTTTGTCAAAGTACGACTTGTAATTGATATCAAAGACTTTAATTTGCTTCTCCTCGCCCGCAAACCCACGTATAGTACGGTGGCTGCTTTTGATAAGGATAACCAAATGTCTTCAAATTAATTATCGAATTATTTTGAGACTACAATAAAAGGGTGTCCAGTTAGTGTTTCACACTTTTAACAAAAAATAGAGCAATTAACTGATACATACATATAAACCACACATTATATGGATGCTTGAACAAAACAAGAAATAACAACTTCCTGTGGGCCGTTCCGTTATGAGATGCTATCTTAAAATCGGCGCTCGCGCAATCTGCGATTATGGGATTAATGTATGATAATTATAGTCATTGCTCACAATTAAGCTCCAACTAACAGACCGATTAAACGCTAGATATAATTTGTTCTAGTCTAGTTCTATGTTAGATTTCTGTAACACTTTTGTAACTTGTTTCTTATTTAATAGTTTGAGATACGTGAGGTGTGACATGTTACGGTAATACCGTTATGATGGTTAGTGCAATAGTTCCTATACACAATAACGCAGGCACTGTCATGTTACTAGAAGAGTGTTTTAAATATGAATGTGAGTGGTTATACAAGTAGAGGTAGGCCAAAGAAAAGACGGATGGATTGTGTGAAGAAAGGAGTGAGTACTGAGATGACGGCTGATAGAGAATGGAAGAGGAATTCATGTTGTGTGGATCCCACATAGTGTAGGATAAGGGTAGGGAGATTATGATGTCAGACATGGAAAAGAATAAAAAATGTACACGGGTAAGACTGAAAAGTTGAAGAAAAATTTTGATTTATATTAGCTATAAGTCCAGTCAGTTTATAAGTGTTTTTAGTTTAAAGTAATAGGTTGGCAAACGAGCTGATAGCCCACGTAATGGTAAGTGGTTACCGCCGCCTATATACACCTACAATACCAAGAGAACTGCTGATGCGTTGCCCACCCATAGATGAAGTTGAAAACTCTCATGTGTCTGTAATTTAACCGGTACCCATACCCTTCAAACCGGAAACAGTAATGCTGCTTGGTGGCAGAAGCAGGAATAGAGGTACAGTCCGCGAGGCATAAGCTGAGCTTTGCATTTGTGTGAGTGCACATAGATAGTGTAGGAGTGACGTCGGCCTAGAGCGCGACGCGTCCTTTGCTTGGTTCAAACCGGTTTATACTGCTTTTCGGCAAATTTTGGTGTGATCACCTACACAAATGCTGTGTGAGTAAGCTCAGTTCAGCTTAGGCCTCGCGGACTGTAGTACTTCCCCAGACGAGATCTCTTACAAGGAGCTCTACTACTTATCCGTCTAGTGTCAGATCAGAAAAAAATATTTAACAAATTGCAGGAATGATTGACGACACGTTTGGTGCAATGGCTAAGCGATTGGCTTCTGCGCTACGGGTCGTGGGTTCGATTCCCACACGGAACAAAAATTTGTATGGCCTACAGATGGTTGTTTCGGGTCTGGGCGTTTGTTTGTGAGATTTGTGTCTGTAAACGCACCCACGATACAAGAGAAATCTTAGTGTGGGGCAACGTTTTTTTTTTAAAAAAAAAAAAAAAAAAAAAAAAAAAAAAAAAAAAAAAAAATGTTCATAACCTATACATTTTAGACATCTCTTCACCTCTACCATATTTAAATAATGCAATATAATTGAGCATTTGGGTAACGGAAACCACACTTGTGTACTTGAAATGCTTTTGACCATGGTCAAAGGTCATGTGTAAAACAAACACTTTCACAATATCCACTTTGTCCCGTATAACAGCATAATTAGCCCATTACTGTCCCACTGCTGGGCACGAGTCTCTTCTCAGAGTGAGAAGGATTTAGCCTTAGTCCTACACATTGGCCTCGAGTGAGTTGGCGGGCTACACACACCGTCGAGAACTTCATGGAGCCCTCTCAGGTGTGCAAATGTCCTCACCACGTTTTCCTTCACCATTAACTCTTCTTCCTGCCCTGTTCCCAAGTTACTTGTGGTCAGCGCTGTATGTTTTCCCTCTCTCACAAGTAAAGTTCGCCGTCCCAGGCACACACTTTTAGAACCCGATGACGAAATAACCCTCCTCCAGGAGGCGAGTAAATCGACCAGCACAATACACAACGTCCGCCGCCGTCCGGCATACCGTCCTCGCCAACGAGGCCCGTCACGACGTCCCACCGCCGCCGGTCACGATCCACCGTGCTCTCCCGTCGTAGAGCCGGTCGTCTCTTCAGACTCCGCAGTCACACCGATAATTCAGCCCTCATCAAGCTGTCTCCCCCCCCTAAGCCCCCGCCAGCAACGCCCTAAGCCGAGGTCCGAGTCCCACTAGAGGTCGCCCTTAGTGCTGTTGTTGCAGGTAGTCATGATGTTAGTGTAGTACAAGTAGTTAGCTTAGGTTAAGTATTTTACTTCCCCCCCCCCCCCCATTGGCTGGAGACCCTTCAGGTCTCACCAATAACTACCCAGTTACGTAGGAAGGGTCCCCTAGGACCACCTACAGCAGCCCAATAGAAAAAAAAAAAAACTATGTTTTGCTCTTCCATTCTTCCCTGTCAACCGTCACCTCATTATTTTACTCCCTTTTCCTTCACATCCTCCCTAACACAATCCATCCACCTTTCCTTCATCGTTAACGCAGGCGAAAAGACAGAAATCCGGCCGAGGTCGAACTCGAGCCTTTTACGGCCTGTCCATATCTCCACGCCACGACGTCGTCAACGTGGAACGATGCGGTGACGTGGCACGGTGCGTTGACGTAACGTGCAAATTTACGTTACCATATCGTAAAAATGCACGTCAGGATCATTGTTAGATTTATCGTTGACCATGTAGATCCTGAATTTTAATAAGAGAAACAGTAAGGTATGGTTGTAAAGCATCGGAGCACATAGACGGCGATTAACTTGCGGGCGTGGAGAGCGCGGGTGGAGCGCATATACGTGTGCGCTTGCGGCTAGAGGCGGAACGTGTTACGTTACGATAACGTAAATTTGCACGTTACGTCAACGCACCGTGCCACGTTACCGCACCGTTCCACGTTGACGACGTCTTGATGTGGAGATGTGGACAGGCTCTTACATACTTTGTCTGATGATGTAAAAAAATATGTCTTGCTTTCTTTTCCCCAGTGTGGTGAGAGCACCAATTGTCAACCCATATCAAATTCCCTCATAACATTAAGCAATCAACTTAATTTGTTCTTAACTAGTGTTTGCTTCGGGATTCGTCTGTCAGTGAGATGGGAGCTAACGCGGGCATCCTGTCTGCCTGTCCGTCCTGATAAGATAATACTTATACACACAGCATTGCTTGATTGTTTAATACGTGAGTTATATGATTTCCTGTGCTTGAATATTCGAGATAATATTAAGTCTTGGCTAGATAGTTAAGCAAAGACAAGTGATGGAGATTATTAGTATGGTCTTTTTAATTTCTGGAGTATGGTTCAAGTGATGGAACTTATCTGAAATTGGTTTCAACTTTTGACGACACGTTTGGTGCAGTGGCTGAGTGATTGACTTATGCGCTACGGGTCGTGGGTTTGATTCCCGCACGGAACTAATATTTGTATGGCTTACAGATAGTTGTTCCGGGTCTGGGTGTTTGTGCTTGTGAAGATTTGTGTCTGTAAACGCACCCACGATACAAGAGAAATCAAAGTGCGGGGGAAAGTTTAAAAAAAAAAAAAACCTTCTGCCTAGCCTTTTCCGTGTTGGAGTCAGCTTTCAGTCGAACCAGAAGCGGTTGAATACCAGTATTTTACACGGAGCGACTACCATCAGACCTCCGCAACCCAGTCACTGGGCAATGCCGATATCCTAAGGTTAGATCGGTTGTCAGACTTTCGGGCTTCTGACCCGTAACGACTGCCATAGGTATTCGTATGACACCCTGAACCAACCCGAGGGGTCTCGATGTGTAAAGAACGGTCACCCATCCATGGACTAACCGTGGCAAGTGGAGCTTAACCTTGCAAATCAATGATCCGCGCAGTTGGTAATTAGCCAAGAGGCTCACAAGCCCCTTTTGGTATCAATTAAATTATTACAGATGAAATTAAAACTTCTAGTATGTCACACAAATGGTGGTTGGACCCAATAGGGTATTTGACTGAAAAAATCTAATTAGTCCGTCAGTTAGATTATCAAAAAATATTTGACACGTATTTTTTCTTTTGTTACGTAAACCAAAATTGACAATGATACGACACTTTTAAAATTGGCAAAACGTCACAAGCAAGTACAATTTTTACTCGCTTCTGACGTCACAAGCCCGCGTTTTATCTTTCCAAATATTCGTAGATTTAACAAAAGAAAAAATACGTGTCCTTTATTTTTCAAAACTCTAACTGGCGGACTAATTAGATTTGCAATTTTCAATATTGATGCTGTCAACATGCCTATTCAATATTTCGTCAGTGAAGTTTTAACTATCCGGACGTCAAAAATGGCTACTTTACAAAAGAGTGAAAAACCTATTTAAAACGAGCGTAACCTGCGCTGAACGCAATATTGTTTTTGTGTTTATCATTACAAATGAACTCTTTGATGATTTAAACCTTTGAAAATCCTAATAATCTTTTTCATTTTAAGTAATATTGTGACTTTCGCAGCATTGTCTGTTTTTGTCACAAAATGCCTTACGCACTGCTAGAACTACACTGACGATTTGGCGTCTAGAGGTAAGTTACACATACAAAAAAATAAGCACAAACATCTCTTATTTAAACACGAAAAACACATAAAACTAATGTCAAGCCACCAGAAGTCTAGTTTATGTTACAAAATGTGTAACACAACGCCTAAAAGTATCATTTTCATTGAAACCGTCACGTTTTGCGTCAAAATCGTAAATAACACCTCATTTGACAGATGGAAACGCACCTTACTGTTTTTTTTCTAATAAACCACGTGGATTCGCAGAATTCCAAAGTTACAAACTCTCAAATGTGCCGAAAATCATTAAATGTACCTCAACAATGAATGTTTTGTGTTTCGGGAACTAGTTTCACAGATTCACGAACAAAAAAGTGTATTTTGATGTCTAAATAGACACATCACCGGCCAGGTAGAAGGAGCAGGGTAACCGACACTGTTCTCGGCCGTAGTGAAAGAAATGTCATTAATTTTAACGGTCGCCCGTCCGGGGTATGGAAGATATTTTTTTTTCCATAATTTCGATAGCTGATTATTCGGAATTTGATCAAGATGTGATGTATGTGATGTGTATTTTTTAGTTTTTTTGTTGTTTTTTACGTTTATCCAACATTGGTTATAGCTCTAACTATATCCAATTACAAAGATGATATATCTAAAGAATTTTATGTTCCGAAATCGTGCGGAAATCACAAAAATAGAAGTACAGTCGGGCATATAAACATTGAGTAAAAAAAATAAGGCTCACCGAATTTTATTACTTCTAAAAATCTTCAAACATTACAATCCTAATGGTAGTCAACAAAGGGAATTTATTCTACCTGACCGTCTCTGCGTCCCATTGTTCGCCAACAAATCTGGTGCGCATTCGGATCTCTCGACTTTTTTCCCCAAAAAATCCCTTGTTAGCAAGTCCTCAGATAGATCTCTTTTGTGAGGACAATGGGGTTACATATTTATAAGTGGGTAGGTAGGCGGAGAATACAGGTGTTTTGTCTAACTGCACCGCTCCGTATCGAGTATATCTAACATGAAATAGTTTATAACTTTATTTCTGAACCGACACACGCCGCAGATCAGTCATCAGACAGTTGACAAGTTTTTATTGTTATATTTGCCATGTAAAATCTTTTCGCGTTTACACCTGTTGCCAAAATACGTCGATTATGCTTGTACCGTTAGTTTCATAAAAAAAACTATCCGTATTAAATCTTTTTCTTCAAGCAGCAAGTCTCCAAAGAAAGTGATTTCGTTTGTATTTATAATATCCAATTTTATTGTAAAATAAACAATCAAGCCACTACATCAAAAATATTTGTTCCGTCCGTATATCAAAAGAATCTACAGCGGTCAGTACCGTCATTTTTTGCCCGAAACAACCTCACGTTCCCGCTTCGGACATCAAAATAGTGTTACGAGTTTAACAAATAACTTTTTTAAAGTATAAACCAACGAACGCCAATTAGTTCTACCCAGGAGAGATGGCTCTTTCGACGCTCATTTTACTGGTATTTTTTGTGGGTCCGTTCGAAATTTTTTATTTAGTGAACGCGATGATTCGTTTCGCTTCTGTGTGTTTATTACTATGCTGACTGTACAAATATTTTGTGGTCGTATTTTCTGGTCGTGTCACGCTCTTGCGCAGCCGATTGATTGTAAATAACAGGGATGTGTGGCCAAAAGGTAGTGATTATTCGCCATTTTTGTGATTAGATACTTTGTTTGGTCATTGTGTAGTATTATCCTGAGTGAAAAGCCTTGCAAAGGTTGAAGACATAATAATGGCTTGAAAGAATCATCAATTTGATGATAGCATTCTATAAATCTGTGGGGCTTACAAAACACAATTGGAAATGTATGGACTTTGTTATAAATATTTTCGGGATTTAACGTACATTTTATATAAGTTACGGGGAGACTAGAATAAAATTGTAAACGGTACAATATGTACAGCAACGAAAAAGGTAAAAGTTTTTTTTTTCTTTTTACGTTTTTATTTACATTACTTACCACAAATATGTCAACTAAAAACATTGCCAACGCAAATATTTGTAGCTGATGTAACAAATTATCTTATTATTTTAACAATGGATATTATACTGACTAATACATATTTGCAAAACGCTTCCTAAATTTAATATTTACTAATCAATTAAGTTGTTTTTTTTTTGACCATTTTGTCGGCAACATTTCGAAACTTTCTTCATCTATTAAACTATGTGTTTGTTTATTATCAATAAAATTGGTAGACATGTTTTATACAAAGAAAATTTCTCACAGACACGCTAATTAAATAATAAAATTAGGAGTTGACCGTTTCTTCGTTGATTTACAATAATTTGTTATTTACTTATACTTTGTTGGCATGTTGTTTGACATGTGTGACGATAACTGACTGTCAATTAGTGCTAATAACTAGAAAAAAGTTCTCTGATAAATATTTTTTATTTTAGCATCTATTTTGTTTTTGTGTACCGGCTAGGACTTAAAAAATACCTTTATTGAAGCGATGTTTTGAGCATTTAAAATAATAAATCGTCTTTGAGCATTGTTATAATAATTAAAAAAGAAAATCGTTTTCGTTATCACAATAAAAAAACTCAATCGAAAGAAGCCTCTCCACACCACCGCTGTGTTGGAACCCGAATGTCTTCATCTAAGGCCGTGACCGCGCTTGACCCGGGTTGCCCCAACCAGTTCCCGAGATAGCCCGGGCCAAATAACTAAACGACTTAACGATATCAGCGAAATTACACCACGAGGGGTTCATTTTTTATTTTATTTCATCCTGCAGTACACGGTTAGAGTTTATTGCACTTCGCTTTAAAGGCTTAAGTATGATAAGTAAAATAACTCAATTCCACTTATCTAGTTATACTTCGCCGTTCCAAAATTTAAGACGTGTATTTTGCGTTTATTTATATTTTTGGAAGGACGATTTTTGTGTTGTCTACCCGATTATTATCTGTAAGGCTGGTATTCCACTTATCAAAATATGTCTTTGTCCAATATTGATGTGCAATATTCGATCTTTTCTTTGAAATTCTTAATTAAAATCATCCAATTTCTGTGATCAAATGCACAATTTCTTTGATCAAATGAACATTGGACAAAGATATTTGTTATGTGAAATACCAGCCTAAGGTAATGGAAAAACAGAATTTAAAAAAAAAAATCTAAAACAATTCATGTCTACATCGAAATCACAAAGTAGGTACAGTCACAGGAAAAAATATTGAAACCAAAGAACAAAAAAATAAATATATCACAAAAATAAACAGTAGAATGTGAAAATGCATAAAGTTTCAAGATAAGTTCAATCGCAACAAAAACATTAACATGGGCGAGGTAACTCCGGGAGTCCTAGTAGTTATTTAACTTTATTGTCTTCGAAACAAATAAATTCGTAAGATGGCAGTTAAAGATGATCTCTATAAGATAAGGCTATAAAGATAGCGAGTGAAAAAGCAAAATGGTCCCGCGATATATGCATGAAGGGCGGTGGGCTTAAAAATAGCTCGAAATGCTGGAATATTTGTAATGGTATTTTGTTGATTTCATTACTAGCATAAGCTTAGCATAATCAGTCCATTACTGTCCCATTAGTTACTAGACACGGGCCTCTTTTTAGGGCCTCTTTTTTGAGGCCTAGGTCAACCACGCTAGCTTGGTGCGGTTTAGCGGTTTACAAACCTTTGAAAGCTTTTTCGAGCCCTCTCAGGTTGTACAAGTCACCTCACGATGTTTTTCGTAACCATTAGCGCAATTAAAATTTTGATTTACTTTGCTATATTTCGTACTTACCGCCCCGGCTTTGCACGTGTACGTTTTATAGCTTAAAACCTTCCTCTTGAATCACTCTATCTATCCAAAAACTGCATCAAAATCTGTTGCGTAGTTTTAAAGATCTAAGCATACATAGAGACAGACATACTTTGCGACTTTGTTTTATACTATGTATGCTTGTTGTAAAAAATTTTCAGCAACTGTAACTCCCTATTAGCTCAAAAATTCATGTTCTAACACATCTTAAATTAATTTTACTTTCAAAACCAACAAAATTTTGAATTTATTTAGGTTTTCAACTAGACTAGCCTGTTTCTTAGATTCTCTATCTTCAAAGTTTATTAATACATGTTCTATACATTATTTAGAATTTGTAAACGTTTCTATAATATCCGCTTACTTTCTGACTCCAATAAAAGTGTAAGACATTTCTTGTAAACATCGATTTTATTACGTGTATCAACTGAGCTTGGATTTCATACCTCACACACTTTATTGATTTTGTTTAAATATAATCCCCTGTTATTATAAATAGGTGTCTTTGATTCTTATTTAGCTATTTCAGTTTTATATATCTTTAAAATACGAAACAAATTCAATGTTCTTGTTAAAAGAAATGTATAGTATTTAAAGATTTTCATTGAGCTTATATAGTTATTCACTTTCAGGCCTAACAATACTCCTTTCTTTTAAAATAACTTGTGCAGCAAATTTAACCATATCCAGGCAACGTTTATAATTCTGATTCAAAAGCTTAGTATCGTAGAAGTAAAATATTCCTACTACATATTTCCTGCGTACTGTTCAATCGATCATTATCGAAAATAGATTTACAATATGGCAGGCAATCATTGATTCGATCATTGAATTCAGCGGTGATCATAATGAATAATGTAAAAATCAATCAGTATTACGACCATACCAATTTACGTAAACACCAATCATAAAGGAAAAATCCGTCCATTACAAAAAATAATAACTACACAAAATGATAGAAGATTCGAATAACGAATATGATTTACAACGAGAAAAAAACCGCAAGCGGCGCCGCAGGGCATTTCTAGATGAGGAAACGTGTAGTTTCGGTAATAGCTTAATCAACAAGATCCGAGATCGATAGAGAGATCGGGCATGTCGACGACCGATGCGCGTGAGTCGATGGATAGACCAATAATTGTTACAGACGCGCACGACGAAGGAATTCATAATGGGTTGTAATGTTTCAGCTTATTGGATAACTATTATGGAAATGTACTTTAATAGAGTTAAGAGTCATTTATAATTATAATTGGAAGTATAACAATAGTTTCAAGTAAAATTGCTGTAAATGTGTCGTTTGATCTCCGTAGATAATAAAATGAAGTTAATCGAGAAACTTCAGAACTATTTTCTCGATCTTTAGAACTCACAAAAGTTTTGTTTTTGTTTTGTGTGAAGAATGAACTGAATGGGCTAGATAAGGCCACTTTGAAATGGAAAACCGCGGTTTTTAAAGAGGTATTCAAGAGATAGATGGCGTACATGGACGAAAGAAAGACACGAACAGCTTAGAAACTCAAATAAGTCTTCATTGTCAAATTATATTCTTCATGAATCGTTTAAATGACTTGTTTAAAATCATAAATGATACTTTTGATCGATGGCCTGAAACACAGGTTTGAATAAACCTAGATCGGGTAGGTCTTTGCATATCATTCTAATTGGACTTACCTACTTTTATTGCACATATGATTAATATAAGTTATACACTGTTTTATATTCAGGCATTAATAATATAACTATTATTATAAGAACTTACTAATGCGGCTATCTATACACTTCTTTGTCAAAGTTTATAAATAAATTTTACTATTTATTTTTATTTATTAATATTTTATGTGATTTAGCCATTTGTTAATACGCAATTTAGCAATATAGGGCACCATAAATTCGAACCGAGTCCAGAGCGAGTGCGGTGGTTTTGACCAGACCATGTCTCACCTGCTACAAAGTCCCAGGTGCTCGTACAGTCAACAGCAAGAGTTGATGACTTTTTTAAAACTTTAAGTTCAATTCTCAGTGCATGTAATAATTATTTGAAAATTTTAACAATACTAACATTATTTTAGAGTCGTCTGTTCTGTTATTTTGTGTATAAAATAATATTCATAAATAACAAGTTTACATTCATAAAACATTTTTGAAACTTTTTACAATCATCATATAGGTTTGATGTTGACTACACACCTGCAGGTTTGAAGACCTCAAAAACGCCATTGATGCAGCGATCAATGTGAACAATATAGGATATACTGTCGTCGACCCAAAGAATAATAGCAAGCAGTTTGACAAGTTAAATATCTATACGATTAGAGACTTAACGTTTGTTCACGTGTAGCCTAAAATTAACTAAGGCCATTTCAGTGATCCACTGTAGTATATTAATTCGATGTGCTCATGATTCTACAGCAATTACATAATTTACTATCAAACATTTCTCGTATCGATACCTCATCTATAGAATCGATTGTAAGCAAACAAATCATTACTCTATCTCGCGTAGTCGTGATCGGGACGCAGGTCGTCGGGGCCGTTCGGGGCGGATCGGAGCCGTTCGTGCACCTCCGCCAGTACTCGTGAAATGTGAGCATTATGAAGTTATTAATGGTGAAATCTTACTGTTTTACATTTTAATGTGGCCGACTGTATTTTTGCTAAGTTAATTGCACGTTTGATTACAATGAA
Source organism: Amphipyra tragopoginis (assembly GCA_905220435.1). Lineage (NCBI taxonomy): Eukaryota > Metazoa > Arthropoda > Insecta > Lepidoptera > Noctuidae > Amphipyra > Amphipyra tragopoginis. Next base: position 8,113,226 of record HG992017.1, read on the forward strand.
GGTGTTTTGACTATGAATAAATTTATAAGTTTATGCGTTTTGTAATTAACTTGCCTATAGAGGTACAGAATTTAGCTGAGAAGTGATTCAGAATATTATATGGTTTTCTCTCGCTTATTCGGCGCTTTCTTCTAATATAATCTGTGACAAATCGCAATAAAGCCACAAACAAACTTAAAAAATGGACAGATTTTGAAATGCCCGCAGTGTTGGTAATGGTTGATGTTCCACTCTTTTTTTTTCTGTAAACGTATGTCGAGGATATCAGCTGAAGACGCCCTAGATCAAGCGCTGGTCTAGGGCAAAACATAATACTGACGCATGAACCTTTGCTGATACTAGAAACAATAAATGTCTATTTTATTCATAAGGATCTAGATATCTATCACATTCATCGTTCCTAAAAATTCCAATACTTATCCAATTTATTTATTCTTCATGCAAATTTTTCCAATCAATTGAACAACTTATGTGCAATAACAACTAGCCTATGTTTTACTTCATCTTAAGATTTTAACTTCCTTCTGAAAGTTATTTAGCAGTATTTCTTGCTTATTTAATGGTATTCTCCTCTTCTTCCTTCGTTTATATCATTTGTGTTTGAATTAGTTTTAAAATACATGACTATGCGACAGATTTTCATTGCCATGTATCTTTCCCCAGTAACAATTTCTGATGATATTTTAATTTCTGATACCTACTCCTAATACTCCTATGACTATGCGACAGATTTTCATTGCTATGTATCTTTCCCCAGTAACAATTTCTGATGATATTTTAATTTCTGATACCTACTCCTAATACTCCTTTTCATATAACACTAAACAAAAGTGACCCACCAAAACACAGATATCGTTTGAAACATTCCTTCAAATAGTCTTATTTAATTTTGATTGACCGTTAAGGTACATAAAAGCATATTACTGTTTTGAATTGAATCCCTGCTGGAAGCAAACATGTTGCTTATTACCTCATTACTATACATTTCCTTGCTAAAATGAGTCTTAGTGATCAAATGTTATATTAAATAGAGTATAGACAATTTTGTTGTGATTGAAAAGCGATACAACTTATGAAACAGCAACTTTTAGCTTGATAATAAACTCCATTTGAAACAACAAACGTTAATTACCTATTTTATGACATAAAATAATCTTAGTTAAAAATTAAATTGTCCGACTTTACATTGTAACAGTTGCAATTTTAAACAGCGTAACAAATCGGAATTTTATGGAAAATAGTAAAAATACATGCAATTGTTTAAAATAATTAGTTCTTTTGAATGTACAGAACATTTAATATGTATGAAATTATTAATTTTATGACGGTAATGTGGTTTAGCGGATCATGCCGCTAATAAAGTTTATTGTAATTAATAGCAATTTTCATAATAACACTATACTTTTATTAGAACGAATAAAATTGTAATGGCAGATCATTATTGTTAATATCGCTTATTACTTACGAATTTAATTTACTTCTCATAAATCCGTGAATATTTATGTACCAATCATTACTAGTATATCTCTTTGAGTTATTTTATTTTTGTTACTGTTGTTAATACCCTAATTTTATTTGAATATAGATTTTCTTTTGAATCGACGATTTTTATTTGTATTTACTCGTATCAAAAGCTGATATAGCGTGTAATAAAAATACGTAAGTAAGTAGACAATAACATAATTATAGTTTTTAGTTCAACATAGTCAGGAATATGGTAATCCACGCATCCGATGCAATTCTCAGAAAATGTCTGTACTTGGAATACAAAATTTTTCATATTAATAAAAAATGCAAGGGGCACTTGGCGACGGTCGCCGGGTGATAAATAAAAATCCCAGCAATTCCCGGGAAAGACTAAAAACGTGACTGCACTGCAACACCGGACGACTCCCCGCCGACCCGGCCACTTCTTTGTTTTTAAACATACAAAAAGTCAGCCCCTTCATTCTCAAAGAGTCAGGTACAAAATACTCTTCTGGCCACATGTTCCAAACTTACGCCGAAACTAAAAACTTGCAATGTTATAAATAGGAAGTAAGTATTAATGAATAATGTCGCCGCACAAATGCTAATTAGGACTATTAGTCAAACTCCTACAACTCTTTTATTATTATCATTTTTTAATAAAGCTTCATGTGTACTTACAGTTGATATCTTAATTCTTCAGGTCATCTTGTGTCAAACTATATCGCCGGTAGCAAAAGCAATCCATTCGCATAATAATAAATACGGACACAACACATGCTCACTTGTCAATCGTATGTTAAATAAACTATTTTTGGACACAATAGAAATAAATAAAATCAATCACTCGCACACGAATCCTCGCACAAAATGTCAATGTTTTTAATTTAGAAAAATAATAACGATTATCAAAGAAAATCACGAAATAAAAAATAACGCGGCTGACGTCCGCCGCGGCTGCGGTACAGGCCGATATAGCATATTAATAGCGGGTGGACATGGACGAAACGCGCCGACGGCGATTTCATCTCAATCTTGCCCGTCGAAACGAGACAGTAACATGACAATAAACGATTGTAAAACGTCTAGAGAGAAAGAGACAACACTTTTCTCATTATGCGCCCGTCGAACCTGACATTTCAATCGCGCCGTCCCTCTCACACCGAAAGTTATTTCCGTACAAATTATATGCGGGCGTATTTGTGTTCTGTCCTGCTCTGGCGCGGATAGTGCTAACCAGATAATGTCTTAATCGCATTTTCTTAGCGCTATGCTGACTGATGCACTAACATAAACAATGATAATTCATGGATTTGCATGAACGATAAAGGGTTTTTTATTGACTCAACATCGATAGGTAAGAAAATATGGTAGGTGGGAGGTCCTCGTGTAATTATGACCTTTCAGTACGGAAGCTAAATTGTTTTGCTTTTAACTGCAACGCCACTGGAAAACATATCACATGAAGTCAGGAATAGTACAGAAAATTCCGTCATTGACAGGAATCTCTAGGCAATTAATAATTACAAAGAGAAAAAGACCTTCTGAAAAGTTTGTGATTGTTTTGAATCAACCATGTACCTACTGATCAGTTCAAATAAAATTTTAAGAGATACAAAAGTCTGAATGGTGATTGAGACGCAACTCACTATTGGGTTTAAAATAATAGGGGACAATAAATAATAAGGGACAAGTTTAGTGGTGACAGGTTTTCAAGGCAGGTACTTGAGGCAAATAAGTACAATACTTACATGAAAGGGTACAAGTATGCTACAAAGATGTCAGTGAGGAATTGCGCGAGAAATAAGCATCTCATATATTGTAATTTATTTACACTTCACAGAGTAACATTAAAAATAAAGAAAAAAGACGTACAAAAATACAAGAGTGATACACAAGAAATAAACGATGCGTTACATCAGAACAATAATTTTGATTAATAAACTAATAAATGTCAGTAATCCAAATAAAACGCAGGAAGCGTCAGTGGTTAAAAGAAAATTAATGGCATCTGAATAACTGTGTTCTGGGGCTAAAAATATTAAACACAAACGTTTACTATCTCATATTATGTGAGACAATTCTCTTAGAAATTACAATGTACTATATCTACAACAGATAAAAGTTGATGAAGAAACAAATCAGAAAATTGATCGTTTTAAAAAGGAAATGAAGTATTAAAAAGCTGTATGTAACTACTATCTCTAATTCTTATAATAAGTATACTATGTATACTTATTATAAGAATTAGAGAAAAATATTGGTTAAATCCTAATGTTTTCTCTTTCTACATAAAACATACAAAATTATTAAGAAAAGAGATACAGATATCAGTTTTGATTAGAGACATTTTAAACAAACACAGAACAGAAGTTTAATTCTCAGTTTTCCCAAAAACAGTCACACCATCTGATTGACTAAATTTACCAGAACGCCATACATGAAAAATGAATTTCAGAATTATGAAATGCAATATCTAAATGTGGAAACGGACTAAATAATTATCTATTTGTGGAGTGGTTGGTAAATACTTGAGGGCAGTGTGTTTGCTGTGGTGACTACTGCTCAAATGTTTGTCCAGAGATGACAAGCTGCTGACGACTCAACCAATTCACTAGTTCTGAGAAACTATGGAAGTATTCCTTAATCACACACTGACTGGACTACTTCTCGAGGTTGGAACACAAATATGATTTGAGGATCCAACTCTCTAATGGGGTTGAAAATGAAAAGGTCAAATTAGGTGTGACGAGGAATTTGAGTGATGAGAGCAGTCTAATGTGTTTTGGTTGTAAAATTGTCATCAGTGTAGAACAGGAATGGTTTTGATGGGGATATTTGGGTAATAGTTGGGCGTGATGAATACTTGATTGAAGTAATGTAATGAGTCAGTGGAATTTCAAGGAAATGCAGCGAGAAGAGATGCTATGCCGAGTGGAAAAGATATTTCTAAATGTATCGTATTCGTTCCTGTGAACATGTGGGAATTAACATCAGGAGAAAAATATTCCGATATTGATGAATCCAATTTTATTTTATACTTTTTATACAAGCGTATTATTTACATTTTTAACCTAAATTAATACAAACTAAACTAAATCTAAAGTAAAAACAAAGAAAAATTATATCCTACGCTAAACTAAGAATATAAACTAAAGGAGTGCATCAAAATATTCCTCCGCATCGCTGTCAACTGGAAAAGTGCCCAGAAGGCTGGCAGCGTTGCCACGTTGTATGGCAACAACGTGGCAACGCTGCCAGCCTTCTGGGCACTTTTCCAGTTGACAGCGATATTGATTAATTTATCCATGATACAGCCATCTGCTGATAGAACATTGCTATTCACATTGACAATGATTCAACTGAAAGAAGCGAGAAATAAAATCCAATGTTTAGCTGTCGGCAAACATCGCGAGTACTTCGAGTAATTCAATAAAAGAAAAACGCTAAAAGTACTAAACATCACATACTATCACTTACAAAAGAATGTTTCTGTCAAGTGCGTGCGTGAAATCGCGTCACTCCCAATAGGTTCCGTATGAATCATGCATTAGTTACCCGAACTGGTCCCCAGTAACCAAACTGAGTGCAATGCATGTCTTAATGCACTCACAATAAAAACACCACATATCGCATCGTAGAATGTGACAGTAACATCTTCACGAGAACGTATTAAACTTTACATTGCAACTCACGCACAAGCGAGAATTCCCCTTAAAGTCACGTAAACAAAGTCCATTTTGAGTTGAAAAGCCAATCTTTAAGGATTTCAGAATCAAACCCGTTTGGTTACGAATGAAATGGCCAGAGAAAAGGGACAGGGATACAAAAAGCAATCGCGGTAAAGCAACTAAACTCGAAAGCTCAAAGGACTTGTGCTGTATTTTGTTTTGTCTGAGCGAGATAACTTGATCATCGTCGTGAACTACCAAAAGTAGGAAAAGAAAAATTTTATAATAAAAAACGATTTTATATCAATAGGAATAAAGATTGAATTCGTAATAATTCATCTTGTATAAGACCTTTCGTCCCGGACATAACGTAAAAAGAACAATTTACAAGTTCGTCTGGCACAGAAAGAGATGGCGCATAAAACTGAGTACGTGTGAAAGGGAGAGGAGACAACCGGAGTTGGAGGCTGTGTATTTTTTCTGAGTTATTATGCCGGTTCCGATCATTTAATTAAGACATTTTGTGCATTTATAATGAAATAACAATATGAGTCAACGTTACCACCACCTTTTAAGATGACGTCGTGAAGTTTGACCTGATGTTGAATTATTTAAACGGTCAGTTTTATTTTTTATTAACGAATATTTTCTGTGCTGATCTGAGAATGAAAAAAGATACCGAGACGAGTCACGGGATGATAAGTACTTAGTATCATCCTGCGCAAGAGTCGTATGGGAATTAACAGTAAAATGGAACAGGTTCTGGATTGGATATTCTGCTCATCTGACACGAATATATTCATAACAAAACATACGAAGGCTTCGTGGCTAAATATCCGCACCGATCGTACTTTCTGTGAGGATAACCTGCGCATGCCGCAGTCGGTCCTTGGATGGGTGACCGTTCGAACCCCTCCGTGCCTCGGACAGCACGTTAAACCGTCACGTCGGTCCCGGTTGTCAGATCTATGACAGTCGTTATGGGTACTACCCATTGGGTAGTTAGAAGCCCAAAAATCGAACAACTGGTCTAACCTTAGGATGTCGGAATTGCCCAGTAACTGGGTTGCTGGTGTCAAATGGTAGTCGCTCTGTATAAAATAGTGACATTCAGCTGCCTCAGGTTGGACTGGAAGCCAACCTCAACATAGTTAGAAAAAGGCTAGGAGGAACTAAAGTCCATAACACCTAGGTACTATACATTACACCCGACGCCCGACCAGTAACAGGCCCGAGAAGGCGGCGCGCTGTGTTCCGTGCGCGCCTCTCAGGAGGACGTGGGGCAAGGCCCCGCGGAAGAAGAGGTCTGCCAGGGGTTGGCGGACCGAGGCCTGCCGGGGTGGCGGTGCATGCAGCTGCGAATCCCGCGACCAAGGGTCGGGAGAAGGAACACCGTGGGTTTTTACCCGGTAAGAGTCCGGCATACCCCTTTGCCTTCCCAGGGCGAAGGGCGTCCATGAGGAATTTCCCACAAAAAAAAAGGTACGGAATCCATAACTTTCCAATTTTCATGACGTTACTGGTCATGACTGCCCATGGTACTTCCCCGTAGATCACTGCTACACATAATATGAAATATTCCGTAAGAAACTTGAAAGTAGGTAGGTAACAAAAATTGGGGGCCAGTAATTCTATTTACATTTTTTTTGACAATTCTTAAACCAAATCCGTCAAATTGTTTGGTTTGGGGTTTTGGATGTGGTTTGGTCGCGATTTGTCAACATTTTTTTAGTAGAATTAGTCTGCGGATATCCTTATTTATAGAGTAATAAACAGTCTGGCATTTATACGGATTTTTAAAGTAACTAAATAGTATTTGTATAGTAACTTTAAACAAACAAACAAACTCCTGGCTAGCTATAATTAATTTAACGTTAATCGTTTTGAAGTTAAAACAATATTTTGTTACTTTTACGGATAATACAAAAACGAAAACTAGTGTGATATTTAAAAAAATAGTAGTTTACCTAACAAACAAACTCCGGGCTAGTAATCATTAATTGATTGTCAATATTTTTGAATTTAAATAAAGCTTTTGTTACTTTTACGGATTTTTGAGGTAACAAAACTGATATTTATATTTGAAAACGGACTTTTAAAAGTAACAAGCACACTCGTATTTATAAAATGAGTGTGAATTTTTTAAAGATAGCAGTTTGCACTCGTACGAGAACGTTACTCTGAGCGAATCGTTCCTGCGGTTATTATATGATATATTGTTATTGCTCTGTCATAACGTTAAATTCTAAAAATAAAACGCGCCTGTACGTGTATGAAAGAAATCGTTGTACGAAGAGTGGATGGTTTTTGTAATTATACTCGTTGTTGTCTCGTCCTCTATGATGATAGAAAACAAGTGTAGTCCCGGTTCTCTAGTCACTAACGTCACATAATTTTAAAGAAATTAAAATGTCTGGAACGCACCCGCCTGTGCTGCCACCTGCCTCTGTAACTAGGATCATTCGGTTTTATGTCAACTTTTACGTCACATCGTTTCTTCTTCATTCTTAGTGAAAAAACGCGTAAATTAACATAAAACTAGGAAAAAGAAGATCAAAAGATCGAGATAAATCCGATCTATTAAAAAAGATACGTAAACTGTAAAAGCGTATCAAACATTTTTAGCTCCGAAGTGATTCTGAAGAAAGAATTCAACGCCATGACTCAAGAGTGGTTTTTACTGTATTTTTTTTTTCTCTGCATGCAGTTTATTTCTATTTTTCAATGCATTGAATAATAAATATATCGCAATATCGAGTGTGATTATCATGCGGCTTGGTGCAAGTGTTTTTTCAACCCCAAGTGAAGGTGCTCTTACTCTGTGTCAAAACAACATAATGGACCCGAGGGGCGTTCTGCGGGAGCGCACGTGGTCTAATACTACTCTGTTGTGAACATCCATGCAACCTGTGGGGCGTTCTGAAGGGACGCACGTGGTTGATATTCTTTATAACCTTAAAGGGAAGTCCTGCGGGGGCTTACGTGGTTATATTAATGATGTAATGTTTGTAGCCTAACGGCGCACCAAGCCATAGGTGAAGATTCTCTGACTTTGTGTCAAAACAATGCAATAGACCTGAGGGGCGTTCTGCGGGAGCGCACATGGTCTAAAACCGCTCTCTCTCTTGTGAGCATTCATGCAACCTTTGGGGCGTTCTGAGGGGACGCACGTGGTTGACATTCGTTATAACCTTAAAGGGAAGTTCTGCGGGGACTTACATGGTTAGAATAACGTTACAATGCTTGTAGCCTAACAGCATGAAGCATGAACAATTCATCTGTATTGCATAAAAATAATGAGAATCAGCCTCTGAAGGTGGTTGAATGTATTTAACCAGAGTTTTTTGGCATTAACAACACAGATTTGCTAAATGAGGTGGTTGATTCCGAGGTGAAGTCCCTCAGGAAGAAATGTGAGAATACAACCTAATGGAGATACTAGCTGCTTCTCCACAACGTGCAAATCAAGGAGAACGTAAACAGATTGCTGAAAGATGGCCAATAATAATAGAAAATGGCCTAGCTAAAGGAAGAAAAATTTGTGAGGAAAAATCCATCTTTTACTTAATTTTCAGTAAATGGTACAACGCTATGATATAATGCTATGTGCATTGCTATATCCTAGAATAAATGCTGCAGTTAATGAAATAAGACAGCAACACCCCGCTACAGCCGTGTCAGTGCTGGGCTCATATCTTCAAATGTGTGTGAAGAATGCCTTGTTGTCTAGACTAAAACTTTAAAAAAGTCAGGCTTTAAACTGGTGGGGCCTTCATCCAGAGGTGAAAACAGAGTCATCAAGAGGAGAAGATAACACTGTGAGGGCAGAAGTAACCTGACAGGTGGGCCGTTCTCTCAATTTCATTTTTTGTGATTTGGAACAACTTACCAGATAACCTATCATCACTGATTAGGATATAGGATATAAAATCCACTTTTAAAAGGAAATCACACCATAATAACATTCAGTTAAATGGTTAATTTTCTAAACTTAAAATTTGCAGCTAGCATCTGAAATTAATGAATTAATCCTATTAAAAGCTATAGAAGTCTGTAATGCTTAAGACAATCAGCTCTTTGGTTGCCCATTTTTTATCTTGTAATAAGATATAATAAATCATTACTTCAATTTTATACTTTTGTCAAAACTGACCTGACCGGTTAACCGGTCCACCAGTGACCGGTTAAAAGTTGGGAAAACCACCAAATACACAGTATGTAAACTCAAACAGAAAAATATTTCTCTAGTATTATTAAATTTAAAGAGTCATATCTATATGTATATGATCAATGTCAACAAGAAAAGTGAAAAGTACCTAACTAAGATTCTGTTTCAAAGAAAATAGCCTTCTATTTAACTATAATTCTTTTGGTTACATAGGTATCTACAGCCCAATTAAACAGTGACTGTATTTACTCTATATTAGTACCTATGAGTATAATAAATACAATTATCTACTCCACTTTATATGGCTATATAAACAATAAAATAGGATCACTTTTCAGTATAGAAAACAGAACCAAAAGACTCATTGGAAGTTTCTATAAATTAAGACCTCCAACACCTAAATATTGGAATATTTGAGATGTATTTAGTAATTATTATTTTTTTTTTGAAAATGATTTTAAAAATAACAACAGGCACACATCAAGTGATTATAAACTGTTACCAAAAAGATGGTGCCTTTTTTAATGTGTGTTAATGGCAACTAGAGGCCAAAGAGCTCAAACGAGCTTGTTATTAACATTGAAAAATAGAGACAGACAAGGTAATGAAAACCTGGCGGGCAAGTAGATGCCAACCATTTCTAGTATTTCCTCTCTTCAACAACAAAATAGAACCTACAGATAAAAATGCAATTAATTACCTATTAAGTATTCACAAAATATCTGTGAGATTTAGAATTTCTATGCTTTAACAAAAAGACCCTGTAAGACTGTGACCGTAACCTTCAGTACAATTAATCACTGGGTCAAGAAGGGCCAAACTGTTCAGAATTTTTTATTAGGTTCTAGAATAGGCCCATATTCAATATAATTTATGCTCAAATAAATAAAGTGATGTCTGACCATAATTATACTACGCTTTTCATGCTCAATATTTATGAAATTAAGAACCTTGTATAATAATAAAATAAGTAAAATATTTAATTAAGGTCATGAAACCACTTTGTGCAGAGTGCTGTGATTAATTTTCTTTGTGCGGACATCATAACATTGCATTATTTTGCTTTTTACTTCACATTATTGTAAAGGTAAGATAATACGTGATATACGTATTACACATAACATGTAGATCAATACAATTTTTACTGTATTCAAACAATTAAAAAATATAGAAGATTATGTATACATGTCAAAAAGAAAACGTTTTGTATGTGAATTGTTGATACAAATATTTAATTCCTTAAATTATCTATTAGAATCACAAAATATTACACATGCTGTTTCTACAAAATTCTATGTATAGTTATTTAACACACAAACAAAAAATGTTCATCCAAAAGTAATGAAGGTCAGTGCTAATCAAAACAACTAGCATTGTCGTACCTATTGAAATCAATAAAATCTAAGATCCTGGAAAACACTACCGGAACCCATTTGGGTATTAGGTACATTGCTGATATTAATTTGTGCCACACACATGCATGTTGGATGCAATCCATAACTAATCACAAACAAACATTAGTGTCTTAGTACAACTAAACATAATGTTCAGAATGAATTCACTATGTTGAATTACTACTAACAATGAAAGTATAAAATATCTATTAGATACACGTAACATAACATCACAGATGTACTCTAGAGATGTGCCGAGTCAGGCTGACTCGAGTACTGACTCGAGTACCTAGTAAGTACTCACATACTCGAGTACTCAAAATATAAGATTCAAATCCACAGTACTCGGATACAGGACTCGAGTACTTACAGTATTCGAATACCAAGTCGCGCGTGACTCGACGTTCACAGCAATCAAGTATGAACCTGTTTAACGTTTACGTTTCTTAACAGCTGGCCGGTATCAGAAAGTTATTAGATTGTTTTCATATTTCTACTTAGTTTATTAGTTATTGATTTGTTATTGAATTGTGCTGCATCGTTTTCCTTCCGGGACTTGTGAATAATTGTGTGTGTAAGATGGCACCGAAAAAGAAATCGGAAGTGTGGAACTTTTTCACTATTCTAGAAGATAAAAAAGTGGAGTGTAAAGAATGCCTCAATAAAAGTACATAATATTTAATTAATAAATGCAAAGTTTACTGTCAGAGTACTAAATAAAAAAAAGACTGATTATATTGATGACTGATTAGATTAAAAAGACTGATTATACCATAATAATGTTATTATTTACTGACTGTCCTATCGTCATATAATACACACATCAAAAGTGTCTAGGGATCAAGCATTTTTATGCGGATTTCTTGAGATTGAGATGTGGCTTTGTAATAAATTTATGATTTTATAAATTTATATGGATCCTTTTTGGTGCATTTCATAATTTGAATCAGGAACTGTGAATCAAATTCGAGTAAAAGATGAAAATCAGCTGTCAATATTTTCCCTATAAAAACATACAACGCATTGAAGACATTATTAGTGCTACTGTTTCCCTACTACTGATTAAAACCAACGTTATTATGGAGCGGTGACGTCATTTAAGCAGGGAAGAAATGCTCAGAGCCGTGGGAATGATAGAAGCTGGTTCCCGGCAACGTACTGTGGCTTTAGCTCTGAATACAAGTCCAGAGTGTTATCAGTCGACTTTGGACACGTTACCGAAGCACTGGTACCGTGGCTGAGCGCCATGGAGGACGGTATCGCTGCACCACACGGAGACAAGACCGATACATTCAAATCTTAACTCGAAGAGCTCCAACAATAACCGCCATGATGTTAGCCGTGAGGCTTCATCACTCTTCAGGGAACTTAATTAGCGACCAAACAGTCAGAAACCGCTTGCATGAAGTGAACCTTCATTCCCGAAGACCGCTACGGGTACCACCTATAGCAATGCACAATCGTAGGATTCGATATCAATGGGCTCTTGGACACAGAAATTGGGCAGAAGAACAATGGCGTTTCGTGTGCTTTTCTGATGAGTCTCGTTTTGGTATGAGACCGGATACAAGACGTATACGACACTGGAGAACCCCTGGACGCCAACAGCGATTAAAATCCTGCCAGGAAGTCCATCCTTATAGTGGTGGAACCATCATGGTATGGGCGGGTATTTGGATCGGCGGAAGAACTGAGTTGATTTGGATCAGAGGCAACCTCAACGCTCAAATTTATGCTGAGACGATTGTATCAGACGTCATCGTTCCTCTACAAGCGCAAATCGGTCCCTTATTTCAGTTAATGCATGATAATGCACGACCGCACACCGCAAGAGTTGTAAGACAGACTCTCGCCGCAGCTAACATCAATGTCCTGCCCTGGCCTGCTCAGTCGCCAGACTTGAACCCGATTGAGCATGCATGGGATATGCTACAGAGAAGAGCTCTGCCGAATATGGAGGGTATCCAGTCGCAAGAAGACCTTTTTTTGTTGTTGCAACGAACATGGGCGGCCATTCCACAGCGTGATTTGGATGAACTCATTTTGAGTATGCCAAACCGATGTTCTTGTGTTGTTAGTGTTCGCGGTAGAAACACGGATTATTAATTGTTTAAGTTACCCAATAAAATTTTAAAGAAAACTGTTATTTCAGTCTTTTTTTCGAACTTTTATGTTAGTGGTTCAAATGTCAAAAATCCCTTTATTAGGAAAATGGCAAATTTCTTTATTAATGCAAAGGTGACTTGGTTTATCGTTACTGTGACAAACGAAAACACTTTATTTGATGAATCCTTAAAGAAAATTTTAATTAATATCAATCAGGAGAAAAGTTATTGCAAAAATATATGTTGATCCCTAGACACTTTTGATGTGTGTACTTATGAACCGAAAGCAAGCTTTCGAGAACAAATAAAAAAGTACTCGAGTCTACCAAAGTACTCGAATACTCATGCTGGTACTCGAGTACCTATTCGAGTTCCGTGACTCGAATCCTGATTCGATTCCTTTTTCAACGAGTACCAAAATACTCGAATACCAAAAATAGCCGACTCGGCACATCACTAATGTACTCCCCATAGCGCTGGATAGAGGCGCGTAGTACACCCTCATTTCAAAAAACCGGGCTGAAAAGAGGATAAAAAAAAAAAAAAAAAAAAAAAAAAAAAAAAAAAAAAAAAAAAAAAACTATCCATTTGCCCAACCTGGAAATCGAACTCGGAATCTCACGCTCAGCGGTCGCGACGACCACTAGACCAATGAGGCAGTCAGGGATATACAATGATACTAATATTATGACACTACATAATAATTTCTCGTACATTATACTCTGTTCACCCAAAAATGAGTCCTGAGTAGCCCTGACAACTCGGTCATTTTGAAAATTATCTAATAGTCGTATAGAGACTGCTATCGAAATAACGTAAACGACATCATCAAAAACGTAAAATAGCTATATTACATAGATAATGATACATTATGATGATGAGGATTGAATACAAAATATATGTACCTACATATAAAGTATTCCTTGCATGATAACGTTTGTAAGTACAGAAAAGTCAGATATCAGTTTAGGATGAAAAGGGTATAGGTAGTACACGTCAGGAATACCAAAGTTATGTTATATATACTAGGAGTTATGTCTTGTTGTAAATTTTTCAAAAAGTTTATTAAACCTTACTCGAACTTGATGCTATTGAAGTTAGCAGTGGTGGCTATTAGTATAAAGCTATCAAAAAGAGTTTATTTACCAAAGTTAGTTTCTATTTCCAATAATAGAATACCTAAATACTTTATCAACTATTTATTACTCGGAAGTTTACTTTGAGCGCATCTTAGCGGAAATAATTATCACGCCGCTAAATATCAATCGAGGCGTGGAACCCACCGAACAGTGAGTTCGCACGTAAGTTGCACTTAGTTACATGCAATTTTCGATAGATGGCTCTAACATCAATTATTGACAAATCGATCAAATTTCGTAAGTAGTAAATGAAGAATAGCGCCATACCACTTCATAATTTATAAGTTTTCTAAAAGATGATAAGATTGCAACAATGCAACTAAATTAAAGAGATATAAAACGTTTATCTCATTCTACAGCGCGTTCGTGTGGAATACAGATTCCAACTATAGAAACCATTTCTAAAGTAATCCCTAATGGGTTTTTTAGATACATTATACATTATTTAATTTGAATTAAGAAGCACAATCCTGATTGTCTTCTTTTTTAACAAATGTTTATTGATTTTACAACTTATCTTTGAACATCTACACTTGTTTTCTATCATCATAGAGGACGAGACAACAACGAGTATAATTAAATAGTCAAACGAACTTACCTGTAAGTGAAGTTCGACTGTAATTATACGAAGTTGTTGTCTCGTCCGAATATGATGAGTCCCTCCCTACCCAAACACTCCATACTATGTAAAGACATGAGCATGGACCCTATGTTGTAAAACCAATAAAACGCTATGAACTTAATGATCCTAGTTACAGAGGCAGGTGGCAGCACAGGCGGGTGCGTTCCAGACATTTTAATTTCTTTAAAATTATGTGACGTTAGTGACTAGAGAACCGGGACTACACTTGTTTTCTATCATCATATTCGGACGAGACAACAACTTCGTATAATTACAGTCGAACTTCACTTACAGGTAAGTTCGTTTGACTATTTAATAAACGGCGGAGTTTCTTCTATTTTATTAAAAAATAATATAAACGTTAGTGCTTGTTTTATAACGTACTTTGTTATAGTTGTGTAAACTATATTTACATAATTATGTTAAAAGTTTAGCATACCTTTTAAATCGCGTTTATGTAGTGACAGAAAGAAGGAAAGAAAAACTACTTATTTCTACGCCCAAGCGGACGCACAAGTAACGAATAAACAGCCTTCAGACAGACTGAGAAACTTCTAGGTATGCAAATTAAGAAAACGACAATAATTTACCCGAATTCGCTAAACTGAATAATAATTTAATTCTCTTTTTCTTGCGGGTTTGTAAGAGTTTAGCTAGTTTTATCGATTACTGTTGATGTAACTTAATTATTACTTACAACACAACTAATAATTAAGTTACATCGATGTACCTGATTGAACAACCAATGGCAGTCGCTCATTTTCGCGCCACTCACACTTATTGCGTCAGCGTAAAGATAGTTTTTACTGCAATACTAATAAACATTCGTGGTCTTGAAATCGCACTCATTTCGGAATTGTTAGGATTTACGAAGTTTGCCGATGCGACTTCTTAATTGTACCGTACTGTACTGGGGGTGCTTTTTGTAGACTATGTTTAGCAGCCGTATGCAGAATGTGCTGTAACACTATGAAGTTAACCTATTAGCCCAATGCTGGATTTGCCTTACAACAGAAAGTACCTACCTACCTGTCACTTTTTTTAGACTCCAGTCCCAACAACATTATGATTAGAAAGCAGATTCCCAGTGGGAGCGTAGTTTTGGATCCTACCAGCTGCACCATTATTATGTTTTAAAGGACATGAGTGAAACCACTAGTTCCAGTTACGACTGATTTATATTATATGACAGCGAATCCTTAATACTTATCTATAACTACTTAAATGTTATAAATAATGACACAGCCACTCCATATAACTTTTACCATGCTTTTACAGACTCAAAAGTCTAATGTAATGCTTTGGCACGAATCATATCGAATCGCTTTACCTTCCCAGTGCATCATCATCTCCCTGCCCTTATGCCACTCTAGATAGGGTCGGCACAACATGTATTCCTCTTCCATACACACCAACACACACAAACTAACACTCATCATAACATACACCCCTTAAGTTACCTTTTAGTTTTTAGTTATGTCTTTATGATTGGAACCTCGAACCGTTGCATTTGATGTATTACAACAAAAACCATATTTATCGAGAGAGACTGGATCCTGCGACACAGGGTATCCTAGTGCAGGATCCAGTGTCACATCTTAATATTGTAACATGTTACGTTATGAAACAATTTTTTTTTTTTTTTTTTTATTACTTATTATTATTCTCTTCTATCAGCCGTTATCTCAGTACTCACTCCTTTCTTACCCTTATCATCAGTGATCGGAAAAGGGTGAGCTAATTTACCTAAACTTCAAAGAATAGAGACAAAAACTGGAGACTTCCTTACGACAACATTTTTTTAGCTGGAGAATTTTCGCGGATATGGTCTTTCATTTGTTTTCAAAAAATAAAAGACAATCTCCTTTTTTGAAAACAATAAACAGTCTCTTTTTTAAAAACAATGAAAAACGTGTCATCTGGTTTTGTGACAATTTTGGGAAACAAAAATAGGAAACGAATTTAATTGTTTTCTGTACTATTAACATTAATATTAATGTACTTTAGTGATGTCAAGAAACCCGGAATAATTTTCACGAAAAAAAATGCTGTCGTAAGGAAGTCTCCGGTTTTTGTCTCTGTTCTTTGAAATTTAGGTAAATTAGCTCACCCTTTTCCGATCACTGATGATAAGGGTAAGAAAGGAGTGAGTACTGAGATAACGGCTGATAGAAGAGAATGGAAGAGGAATACATGTTGTGCCGACCCTATCTAGAGTGGCATAAGGGCAGGGAGATGATGATGCACTGGGAAGGTAAAGCGATTTGATACATCCTTCACACAATCCATCCATCTTTTCTTTGACCTACCTCTACTTGTAAATCCATCCACATTCATATTTAACACTCTTTTGGTAACATGCATTGGTGTAGCTACCGTAGGGCTAGTCGGGGCAGTGCGCTGGGGCCTCCAACCTCAAGGGGCCCCTCCCTAGGCATCTTAAATCTCTCCCTCTATTTCTGGAAAATTATCCCACGGGGCCCTTTTATCGGGATGAAAGTATCCTACGTCTTACCCAGGTCGAGCTTTATCCTAGTGCAGAATTTCATCCAAATTCATCCAGTAGTTTTTACTTGAAAGTGTAATAATAATAACTTTCACAAAGCTGAGAAAGATAAACAATTAAAATATCTTGATCTAGCACACGAGGTTGTCGACATGTGGGATGTGGACTCAGCAGTCATTGTTCCGATAGTCGTTACGGCGAATGGCCTCATAGCCAAGAGCCTCGATCAACACCTTAAGAGGCTCTCGTTGGATGGCTGGATCAAGGGCTTGATACAAAAAACAGTACTCCTAGATACGGCACGCATAGTGAGGAGGTTCCTTTCTTTGGAGCCCTGACTGCCGGCAGCTTGGACCTTGTTCCCGATGCCGGTGGGATACATTTTTTTTTTATATTTTTAAACGTTTTTATTTTTATATTAGAATATTTAAATATGTAACTAAATATTATGTAAAAAAATGAATAAAGGAAATAATAACTTTCACATTTATATTATTTTTAGGAAATACGATTAGGTAAATATTATCTGCTGCGTTACACATAATACTTAGTAGTAAGTAGTTTTGCTTTATTAAGCCCTGTAGTGGGCGATAAGGAGCTGATAATGAAGTAGTTTTGCACCTTTACAGTATTTAGTTTAGTTTAAACAGGGCCCCAATTTCGTTTTTGCCGCGGGGCCCTTGGTTACTTAGCTACGCCACTGGCAACATGACTTTCTTCCCTCCGCCTAACTTGTCCATACCACGCTAATTCTTCGACTTTTCAGTCAAGGCGCTACTTTCAAATACTTTACCTTCCCAGTTAAGTATAATAAAAGTAATATTTACATACAAGTATTTCAACAAATTGTTTCACAAATAAGAAACCTGTGTAATAAACAGCTCGCACCTGCAATTCTGCTGACCACACTAGAGACGATGAGCATCGTGGGACTGTTTACAGATATCGCTCAAACGTTGCTTAATGGATCAACTTACAGTTAAAACACTCAATATGAAACATGTTTAGGCATTAATGTATTAGTTATAAATACTTACTTGAAACAACATTTTTGAATTCATTTTTAAGTTAAACTCGCTTATCATATCAAATTTCTGTTGGAACTATTGTTAATGTGTTACATTACAATAAAGAAAAATTATTTTGTCTCCACGTCTTTCCGATGAGAAATCTAATTCTCATCATTAATTCATCATTCAATCAGGGTCTAGTACAAAATGTATGAGAACAGTTACTAGGGTCGGCCGACTAATGAACATAAGTCAAAAATCCTTTTTTTTTATTATATGCTAACGGGCGTATAAGTACATAAAGAAAGCAGATAACCAGCGCCGACCTACCAGCGCTTATCGCTACTGGTCCGTGCAGGTAACCACTACATAAAAGAAGCGGGTAGAAGCAGGGGCTGACATTTTTTAACAAAAATACGCCTTGTTCCCTTGCAAATACAGCAACAAATGACGGCTTACCAGCGCTGATCGGAGCAGGTCGGAACTTGTAGGCGAAGTTTGGAGCTTGTCAGCGCTGATTCGCCACACAGTATAGGAACTACCTGCGCCGACTAACTGCGCGGACCAGCACCGACAAGCGCTGGCAGATCGGCGCCGGTAACCCGCTCTCTACGTGTATACGCACTATGTCGAATATTTTAACCCACTGATGACATGACCAAAGCACATAATAAGTCTAACGGGCATACATTTTGCCTTACATTGAATGCGTCCTTTTAAACCACTAATATAAGTGCCAATCAAGGTCCGACTAAAAAACTTAACTCGAATTAAGTGTAACGAATTTTTGACTTAGTCGGCCGACCGTACTTGCACGTCACAAATTTTGGGACAGAAATTTCTGATGATGTACGGCTGGGCTACATGCATGACCTTTTTTTAGGGTTCCGTACTCAACAAGGAACCCTTACAGTTTCGCCATGTCCGTCCATCTGTCTGTCCGTCCGTCTGCAGCTTAGCTCGGACACTCTTAGTACTAGAAAGCTACAATTTGCCATGGATATACATATTAATCACGCCGACAAAGTGGTAACATAAAATAATGAAAAAAAAAATTTTTTACGTTTCCCCCTTGACACTTAAAGTGAGGATGTTTTTGTTTTCGTCTACCCCATAGTATGGGGTGTTGTTGGATAGGTCTTTCAAAAATATTGCGGGTTTGTGATCACAATGTTTCGATTAAGGGAATTGTTTCTGAAATATTAAGCTTTAAAGTGCAAATTTTTGTTAGAGTCAAGTGTCCCCCCCCCCTGCCAGCTAAACGGTTAGTTTTGGATACGTGAAAAAATTCACGGTAGTAGTATATACAACGAAGTTAAAAGGAAAACTATCACAGCTATGTAGGCTTTACAAGTTTACGAGTAACAGTCACCCACACGGAAAAGTAAAAATTTCAAACAAATTCCATTGAAAAATTACTAAACCCTCTTCTTAGTCCACATTATTGTGCAACTATGGAACCCTATTACTGCGCGTGGCCCGACACGCACTTGGCCGGTTTTTCTTGTATAGATAGATGATCATGGAAATTTATTTATTTATTTTATTCTATATGCACAAAAATAGTATAGAGGCGGACTTAATGCCTTAGGGATTTTCTACCAGTCGACCTTAGGGTGATGCAGAGAAAACATGGTAGGTTATTATGATACGATAATTATCAAAAATAAGCATAAGGGTATCTATAAAACTTTTAGAAATACCTACTACATTAAAATACACAAATTTCAAATAAATAATACGGAATACATAATTATAAATATATTCATACAATATAAAACTTATAAATACATACACAAATATATAACAATACATAAATAAATAATAGGACAATTCAGCGTTGAGATGATTCTGCCAATTTATTGCGAAGGTGCTCACGTATTTTAACTTTATAAACTTTAAAAAAAAGTAAAAACCGACTTCAAAGAAATACTAAAAGGAGTAAAATAATTACCATAATATAAAATTAACAGTTTCAGAAGTCGGTGGCTTCTATTTGCTTCAGTGTAGAGTTGCACCGACTTCTGAAACTGTTAATTTTATATTATGGTAATTATTTTACTCCTTTTAGTATTTCTTTGAAGTCGGTTTTTACTTTTTTTTAAAGTTTATTTTTTATTAAATACGTTTTAGTGTCATAATTTTAACCCCCTCCTTCATAACCCTTCTTTTTGGCTTTGACGTAGTCGGGCATAAAAAGTCATTTCCAATGATACCTTACACGATATAATGAAAACATTCCAAAGGGGGGGAGGGGAGGACACGCACCCCCTCCTCTTTTCAAGTAGTCAGTTCCCAACAGCAAATATAAACAAAGCAATATTAGTAATTTGAGAATTTTGCTTTGATCCGATGAGGAGTTCCGTTCCATATCTCTGAAGTTCATGGTCTGATCATAACAAAATTTAAATGGGACCAATCGGGAAGTATACCCTTTCGAACAAAAAAAGAATTTTTCAAATCGGTTCATAAATGACGGAGATATGAGGTAACACACATAAAAAATAAAAAAAATAAAAATACAACCGAATTGAGAACCTCCTCCTTTTTGAAGTCGGTTAAAAAGAGTACCGACTAGTGGCCATCCTGATTTCCGAGGGGAGCGCATTCCACAGAAGAATAGACTGGACGAAGAAAGAAGAGTGCATGAAGTCAGAACGGTGAGAGGGACATTGTAAGAGACGGTTGTGTGAGGAGCGAAGATTTAGTTCGTGACTGGAAATTGGTTACCACCGCCTAATTACACCTACAACACTAAGAAATCGCCGATGAGTAGGCCAACCTGAGAGACAAAGTTGGAAAATCTCCTGTGCCATGTCAAACCGGAACACAGCAATGCTGCTTAACGACAGGAATAGGTGGCCTATGGAATTTATGTTAATCGTATCTATGTGGACACAAAATAACCGACGCGCTTTATTGTGCCTTTTATAAGGAAGACGTCGTATATCATATTAATGCATATGAGACACAACCGTTGTGGATAAGAAGTGTTGCTTCAAACGAAGATTTCGTTATCCAAACTTTTGGCTACAAAAATTACCTTACACTACAGTTTAAAACAAGAGTTTAGAATGTAATGAAATTAAATTCTTTATTCGGCAAATTGGATATTTAAAAATCACTTTTCCAAGTCGGTGATATATTTTCTGAAAAAACTTTGTGAGGACAATACAGAACAACTGTAGCTTTCTAGGCTGGGTAGGTAGATAAGGTATTTAATATATCAGTGATGGGGACGACAATAATTAATGATAAACAATTATCGAAGTCGCTCAGCCATGTTTAGAGATTCTTCGAAGGTTCGAAATGAGGTTATCCGGAGAAAAACAAGAGTGACTGACATAACTTGCAGAATCAGCAAGCTGAATTTGGGGTGGATGAAAAGAGCCTCCACGAGTGACGATACGTAAGTATGTCCGGCGCACCCTGGGCGGTAAGCCCCACTATCAACCTTGCTGACTGGCTAATCTTTTCACCACGGCATGAGCTATTCTCGTATAGTTCCTGCCGACACGATAGAAGAAGAAGCAAGCTGAAGTGGCAGTGGGCTGGTCATGTCTATTAAAAGACCGATGGCCGTTGGAGAAGACGAGTCCTTGAGTGGAGACCGCGAATAGGCAAACGCAGCGTAGGACGCCCCCGAGTTAGACGGATCGATGATCTGAAGAAGGTAGCTATGTTGGCCTGGATGCGGACGGTGGAATTATGGGTGTTGTGGGTCAACTTGGGGGAGGCCTATGTCCAGCACTGGACCGCGATAGCGTGAGTTGATTGATTGACTGAAACAATATCATTATTCAGCAGTGCAATTCTCTAAGAATCTCACCTCGATCGCGACTGTCAATTAGACACTTGTCGTGACACAGCGTGGATAACAAAACTATGCGTTATTGATTATACTGTCGATTATCTGTGTGTTATTTGCTTCTATTATCCATACTGTGACGTTATGGATATCGAGCTAACCGTCGATATTGAGGTGGGTTTCTTACAGAATGACCCTACTGAACTAAGTACCAAATGCGGTTGAATATGACAGAGGAAATTCACCAAAAAAGATATTAAAATATTCATAATAATAATATTCGTTCTCTCACTTATCTAAGTTAATATTCAACTTAATTAATTCCAGCCCCAAGTATCAAGTTAAACTACAAAACTCGTAAACTAACATAAATAGCCACACAATATTATACCGAAACAGAATCTTTAGATAAAGACAGCTCACATTTTAGGGTACAGCCACATTACTGTGCCACAGAAATGACAAATAACTTCTTAACCCGATAATGCCGTGACTAATCGATGAGGTACCAGATATAATTAATAAAACATACTATATTGATATGCCGGTGTCGGATGCCTCCGTAGGGTTCCCAATAAAGCCTATTTGAATTTATTGGTGAGGTCTAAAAGTACTGGTGGTGACGGAAGTGTTTGGGCGCTTTTTATTTATTTTTGTTGTCATCAAAATATTTGCCTATCCATCAGCAAAGTAGAATATTTAACAAAATTATTTTGATGCTTGAAAATGAAAACCAATTAAGCCGAGATTATGTAAAAAGGCTTCGGTTTCGAGTGATAGAAAGATTAAAGCGAGAATTTTTGAAATTCTCTGAAAAAATTGAGCTATTCTTCTTTTCAGTAGGTACCTTCTAAGAAAGAGAAACCGTTTTTTTTTTAAAAAAAAAAACTTTTGTGTCGACTAGAAAAAACTATTATACGTTATCCCAAAAACATTCTATCTAATTTTATTTAGGTGCTCTTTTAAATAAATTGAAAAACATTACAATTTATAAGTCACTAAAAAAAGATCATAAAAAGCAAAGAGTTTACTGACAAAATATTTACAACACAAAATCTGAATTCAGAAGCTTCCAAATTGAAACAGTGTTGTACCGCTTCATTATAATAAATTAATCATGTTTTCTTCCTTTTTCTTGCGAATTGTTCAATCATAAAAACACGTCACAAGAGCCGGGACCGTTCGCCAATGCCAATGACTTTCATAAAATATAAATGTTTCTTCCAAGAAGCACACTTGTGTCCGCAACTGTATTTACTCGTAAACGACTCACAGAACTTCGTTTTTGGAGAAAAAAGCATCGGGTAAGAATCCAGCTGCGCGATATTTATGACTTTATATCTTTCTGGCTCTCTCACTCACCGTATTACGGTATAGTTTTGTCTCTTTCTACCAATACGCCCGCTGTTATCTACGATTGCGTTTCAACCGTGGTGCGTGAGTATTGGTAATGGATATTTCAAATTTCGAGATGATTCAATAAAGATATCTGGAGTTGTACTTTCGAAAAAGCTATCATCATCATATTTTTGGTACCAAAGTCATAATGAATTCTTTCATGTTTTATATTGAGGTACTTTAATATCGCCCACATCTTTTATTGAGAACTCCAACGCTTCGTATATTGTTTTTCAAGTTTGACAGTATTGAGCTCCTGAGTTGACCAAAATGTAGATACTTGCTGTTACACTACTTGCACTTTGCACTACAATAGTCGTAATAAATTGGTAAGTTAATAATTTGGTCTCGTATAGTGCCGGGCTTAAAGAATAGCATTACGTCTTCTTCTCTCTTCCCGCGGGTATCGTAAAAGGCGACTAAGGAATTCTCTAGAGGATGGGCAGCAGCGTTCTCTGAGTACTTAAACAACTACACTGCGATCGCCAACCTGCCAGCCAAGCGTGGCGATTATGGCAACCCCTCCCTTTTGGGAGAGGCCTATGTCCAGCAGTGGACGTTTTTCGTCTGAATGATGATCATGAATTATTTACATAACATAACATCACGCCTGTATTTTCCGAAGGGTTGGGCAGAGGTGTATCGTACACCCTCATTTCGCCGTTATGTTTAAGTCCCATGTAATAAGGGGCGAGCCTATTGCCATCAACGGGGCACAAATCCAGACTCCAGGCTGCTATTGAGAAATTCCACACGAAAAAACCCAATAACACTATGCCCGACCTGAGGATCGAACCCAGGACCTCACGCTCAGCAGTCGCGCTTGCGACCACTAGACCAATGAGGCAGTAATTTGCTAACATTGTTTTTTTCATTTCACAGAGTTGAAGATTGGTTTATTAGATTACTAAAGAAGTAGGAAAATAAGAGCATAGAAAGAGGACAATGATGTGAAGACTTAAGTTATAGTGAGCTTGGTACCTCTCGCTTCCGGCCGTGGTTCTGTCCATGGTCGGGAGCGAAAGTGCGTGGGAAGCCGTCAACTCCTTGTGCGAGGAGGTGATGGCGACCAAAGAGGGAGCGGAGAGGGAGAGAGGCAGCTGCCACTCTCCCTTCCCGCGCCAGACGCACCGGGCGTGCGACGATCTCCGGCCACCGTAGTGTGTGGCCTGCGTGTGGCAGGTTAGGGGACCCGTCGCCCGACCAGTAACAGGCCCGAGAAGGCGGCGCACAGTGTTCCGTGCGCGCCTCTCAGGAAGACGTGGGGCAAGTCCCCACAGAAGAAGAGGTCTGCCAGGGGATGGCGGAACGAGGCCTGCCGGGGTCGCGGTGCATGCAGCCGTGAATCCCGAGACCCCGGCCAAGGGTCAGGAGAAGGAACACCGTGGGTTTTTAGACGGTAAGAGTCCGGCATACCCTTTCGCCTTACCCGGGCGAAGGGCATCCATGAGGATATTGCCAGGAAAAAAAACTGCATTTCAAATGCCGACTATAAATGATGAATATGATTCACCAATGTGAAGTTATTAGCCCCTCAGGGAAGAATGGAAATTGTCCCCATTATGAAATTGTTGTATACTTAAAGTACCTTTTTGAATCGCACTAATCGCTCGTACATCATCAACCGAATAAGACGGATCAGATTTTGATGAGCTTGGTACGGAGATAACACGAATCATTGTGTAATTATTTTTTCTAATAGGTAATTAAGAACTGTTACGGTGGCCCGGAGGTTATAGACCCACTTGATAAGCACCAGATTGCGGGTTCAAACCCAGGCATGTACCAATGTGACTTTTCAGTGTCATAACCACTTCTTTTGTTAATCATAGACGCCACTGACACACGGTGAAGGAAAAGAACATGAGGGAACCTGGACTTAATGGTCTGAAATCGCCAACCCGCAGTTACGAAGCGTGGTGATCAATGCCCGCTGCTTCTCTGTATGAGAAGAGGCCTTTGCCCAGCAGTAGGACAGTTGCAGGCTGATTTATTTATTTATTTTTAAGAATTTTTCAGGTTGAGCCACAGCTACAGCTAGAGGCATTCTATTTAACACACCAATTTGAAGAGCATCAATTCGAGTCACACCAATAGTATTCCTATTATTATTCCGTTTATTCATTTACGTTACTTATTAAATACATTTTTAAATATTTCTATAAAAACAAAAAACATTAAAAAATAGTAGCCCACCGGCATCGGGAACAGAGTCCGAGCTGCCGGTGGTCAGGGCTCCAGAGAGAAGAACTTCCTAACGATACGCGCCGTGTCCAAAAGTACCGCTTTCTGAATCAAACCCTTGATCCAGCTGCCTAACGAGAGCTTCGTCAGATGTTGGTCGAGGCTCTTGGCTATTAAGCCATTGGCTGTAACGATTATCGGCACAATGACTGCTGAGTCAATATCCCACACGTCAACAATCTCGTGTGCCAAATCAAGATATTTGATTTTCCTATTAATGTTGGAATTGGTGCTATTCAATTGTTGCGCTAAATAGAATGCCCCTACAGCTAGTACACCTAAAAGTGTTTTAATATAATTTTTGCTGCAAATGCAGTACTTAATAATTATTAATGCACAAAGCAAATGAAGTTTAAATGAGTTCGTGTTCATATCGGCGCGCTCTTGTACTTCGTTACGGGTGATATTGGGTGCAGGGAGCCGTATAATGTGGCATAGACTTAGGAACGAACAGATTTGCCTATAGAATTTTTTTTTGGTATTAAGTGTAAACTAATTGAGGCCGAAAGGTTCTGGAGTGGCGACCGCGTACCGGAAGACGCAGCGTGGGTAGACCTCCCACAAGGTGGACCGATGATCTGGTGAAGGTCGCGGGAAACCGCTGGATGCGAGAAGCACAGGGCCGGTCGCTGTGGCGATGCTTGGGGGAGGCCTATGTCCAGCAGTGGACGTCTTTTGGCTGAATGATTATGATGATGATAATTGAGGGAATCATGGATCATACGATTCTTGCCGCGGTCAGTCCGTGGATGGGTAACCATTCGTTACACATCGACACCCCTCCGTGTCTCGGAGAGCACGTTAACCATCGGTCCTGGTTGTAGGTAGTCAGAAGCCTGAAAGTCTGACAACCGGTCTAATCTTACAATATCGGCATTGCTCAGTAACTGCATCGGTAGTAGGGACAACTGTCAAATCATGTTGTCATTCATTCTTAGTTCGGGTCCCGAAATAATCGTGTGTCCGTAGGTGATAGGAAGTAGGAAACGCTCGTAACTAAGGCCGAAACCACGGACTTCGTGCTTAAGGGACAACTGTCAAATCGTGTTGTCATTCATTCTTAGTTCAGGCCCCGAAATAATCGTATGTCCGTAGGTGATAAGGAGTAGGAAACGCTCGTAACTAAGGCTGAAACCACGGACTTCGTGCTTAAGGGACAATTGTCAAATCGTGTTGTCATACATTCTTAGTTCGGGCCCCGAAATAATCGTATGTCCGTAGATGATAGGGAGTAGGAAACGCTCGTAACTAAGGCCGAAACCACGGACTTCGTGCTTAGGGGACGACTGTCAAATCGTGTTGTCATTCATTCTTAGTTCGGGCCTCGAAATAATCGTATGTCCGTAGGTGATAGGGTGTAGGAAACGCTCGTAACTAAGGCCGAAATCACGGACTTCGTGCGGGACAACTGTCAAATCGTGTTGTCATTCATTCTTAGTTCGGGCCCTGAAATAATCGTATGTCCGTAGGTGATAGGGAGTAGGAAACGCTCGTAACTAAGGCCGAAACCACGGACTTCGTGCTTAGGGAGTAGACCCCCAGGTTGTAGATAGTCAGAAGTCCGAAAGTCTGACAACCGGTCTAATCATCGAATATCGGCATTGTTCAGTAACTGGGTAGTGGAGGTCTGATGGCAGTCGCTCCATGTAAAATACAGGTATTCAGACGCATTTAGTTAGACTGGAAGCTGACCTAACATAATTGGGAAAAGGTTAAGCAGAACAAAATACAAGTTTAGTTTTAGTATATACTAAATCTGAAAGTAGTTTGTTCAGAATCACCAGGAGAATCGATTGGCATAGTTTTCACACCACATTATATTTTTCCTTTTTTTTCATAAATTTAAATTCTCTTTCAATAAGTTTCTATGCATAACAGTGGACGGCAATAGACACTTTGAGGCTTGAGACTGTCCGCTCGGTCAGTTTCCGTGTTTTAGACAACTCCTGCATAGCACATCTCAGGCATTTCACACTTTACTAAGGAACTTAACGCGACATAAACTAAGGTGTAACTTGGAGATTTATTAAAAAAAAACACATTCAGACAGTTCTGATGAAAATCTTGTTGGGGTGTCTCGGTTTTTGTATATACTAAAAATAAAGTTGTATATAACAATTAAGTAATCAAAGTAATTTCCGGACAGCTTGTGGTCTACGAATATTAAAACATCCATACCTAAAGTTCCAGCGACATGCACGCTTGACTCTTGACTTTTGCGCAATATTCTTCCGGCTTGTATTTGAGTCATAAGTAGAACTTCGTGTACACTTAGATATATTATGGGCTGTATACACTGTGCGCCTAGAGCCTGGCCGGCGACTTCACGATTCTTGAGGTACCTACTCGCTTGAATGAGTTATAAACATTTCACCACTTTGTAAAACAAAATTATTATTCGCGCAAAGAAAAGAACATTTGCTTTCTTGCTTTTGTTTATTTTTTTCAAGTGGGCACGTTCTCATCGATCCTATAACCTTTACAATAGCGAATGCGGAGGTTTATGTTGGACTCTTACGGATTAAAACCACCACGGTTTTCTTCCAAGGACCTGTGGCCGGGGTCACGGGGTTCGCTATTTCATTCACCGCAACATCGATAGATCTTGGTCCGCCACAAACTTTGGCGGATCCATCATACCTGTGGTCTTGTCCCAAGTGCCCGCGCGAGAGGTGTGTGCGGAGCACGGCGTGACGCCTTCTCTGGCTTATAACTGTAATGGCGACGGGCCCCTAAGACCACAGCCGGCAGGACTACCTACAGTAACCGGAAATCGTTAAGCGACTTCTTCTCTTCTTGGCATCATAAAAGAAAACTAAAGGACTATGCCAAGATGATTAGCAACATCACCTGTGCTCTGATAACAAAGTACTACTATTGTCAATCTGTCTGACATTCAATGTGTATTGTGTTAGCAACGTACCAGCTCCACGAGTGACGATACTCAAGTACGTCCAGCGCACCCTGGGCAGTCAGTCCCATTACCAACCTTGCTGACTAGCTAATCTTTACACCACGGCATGAGCTATTCTCGTATTAGCCCGTGCCGAAACGAGAGTAGATAAGAAACGTAGCACTCACGTAGCGCTTTATTCTGACATTTATGGGCAAATATTGATCATGATTCCGCTACGCCCATGCTACGAAGCTAACAGAAGTAACCCTACCGGCATAATGTCGCCAGCTAGACACCGTTTATACCGCCAACTAGTGTGTAGGCACCATTAGTGTGACTCAAAGTATACATCAATAACTAACAGGATAAAGATCTCAATAATACCTACACTGTTAGTGACAGGTTACTAGTCGAGACATATCAAAAAATAAAATCTTTGACGTCCAACAATGTTAAGGACACTTTGTACTATTTATTTTATTTATATCGTCACCGATCTGTTAAGGCGTAGATTATTATCGTGTTTGGCGAACTGGAGTTATACGGGGTAACTTAAAATTATTTGTTATATTATATGTATTTGTTTAAAGTACTTAACATAGTTTCAATCATTTTAGGTCCATTTCATGCGATGGAGGCAAGCCTTCAACAATTTTTTTGCCCAAACTGAGGATCACAGTAGAACCACATAATACGCAGTTGAGCTTATTATTATCTCGTTTATTCATCATAAATACATAAAATTATCATTTTAAATATTACATTATAAAACAATAAAAAAAAACTTTAGAAATATAAAAAATAGTAGCCCACCGGCATCGGGAACAGAGTCCAAGCTGCCGGTGGTCAGGGCTCCAGAGAGAGGAACTTCCTAACGATACGCGCCGTGTCCAGAAGTACAGCTTTCTGATTCAAACCCTTGATCCAGCTGCCTAACGAGAGCCTCATCAGATGTTGGTCGAGGCTCTTGTCTATTATGCCATTGGCTGTAACGACTATTATTATTATTTATATCGTCACCGATCATTTAAGGAGTAGATTATTTTCGTATTTGGCGAACTGGAGTTATACAGGGTAACTTAAATTGATCCGTTATATCTGTTAGTTTGAAGTAGGTAATTTCCAATTGTTTTAAGTCCATTTCATGCGATGTAGGCGAGCCCATAACTACATTGTTTCATTGCAATATCGGATTATATTTATGATTAAGTAGTTACGGTTTACTCACGTGCATTTTTCGGGATTGCCCGACTAGATTCAAATCCAAACAGAGTTCTTAATCGTGAGCTGAAAACATCGCGAGGTTGCGAGTCGAAACTATCGAATGGGACTACTTATAATGTGTTGGGCTTTTTCTGCTGTGGATAACAGCAAAACCACACGATACACAGTCGAGCTAACCAACTATTAAAGTAAAGTGCGATTCAACCCCAACATGAATACTTATATTTAAGCGCTTCTAAGTATTCGTAAGTCCATCTCAAAGTTATGATTCTTTGCTATTTAGTAAGCTAATTCAGCACAGGTGCTCTTTACAAAACGATAACGAAACTTTATTACAATTACTGTTAGTTACTGCGGTATTAAAAGTGTAGCAGTTTATTTTAGTTTGTAGTCCTCCGTAAACTAGTTTGGAGACTAAAATAGCTTTACCACCTAGTACTAGGGCACTTATAAAAATAACAAATTGATACAAGAGCGCCTTGTTATCAAACACGTAAGTTAAGGACAGGTAGAGATTACCTAAACTTTTTTTTTATTTAAGTTTTTTATTGTAGGCTTTACTGTGTCCAGTTCTGTGTGTGTCTTATGTAGTGCCGGACTTAAAGTATAGCACACTACCCCATCTCTTCCTGTGGGTGTCGTAAAGGGCGACTAAGGGATTCTCTAGAGGTTGGGCAGCAGCGTTCTCTGAGTACTTTAACAACCATACTGCGATCGCCAACCCGCCTGCCAAGTGTGGCGATTACGGCAACCCCCCTCCCCCCCTCTTTTGCAGGAGGCCTATGTCCAGCAGTGGACGTCTTTCGGCTGAATGATGACTGTTTCCAAATTAAAATGGAACTGAGCAGGTCACATCTCCCGCATGATGAGCTTTGAGCGAAAATAACCACAGTAGGTCCCGAACAGCAGGAAACATGAAAGTGGTAGACCCAGGAGATGAACTAGACTTCTACCTAAAAGATTGGCCTCAGAT
Source organism: Amphipyra tragopoginis (assembly GCA_905220435.1). NCBI lineage: Eukaryota > Metazoa > Arthropoda > Insecta > Lepidoptera > Noctuidae > Amphipyra > Amphipyra tragopoginis. The sequence continues at coordinate 8,143,851 of HG992017.1, forward strand.
TGCAAAAGATCGGGAAAAATGGAAAGATAAGAACAAGATTATTTTGGAAATTTGTCATGGACACCCTCCGCCCTGGGGAAGGTTGAGGGTTATGCTGGACTCCTACCGACTAAAACCCCCACGATAGTAAAGTAACCCCCTTCCAAGGACCTATGGTTGGGGTCGCAGTATTCGCTTTTGGCATGCACCGCAACCATCCAGAGGAATTAATAGAGGGAGTGTTAAAATTAACCCCGTTCCCATTTGTACCAAAAATTACAATAAAATCCGGTCATCAGCGTACTAAATGTTGATGTTTATTGAAGATTCTGCAAAAATATCTATCGCAAACTGCTCTCGCTTGATATGGTCTCTCTCACAGTCCGCTATAACCAATGAGTTTTTATATTATTTCACGTGGTCGCGTTTGAACCTAGTCGGACCTGATAGTAACGCAGACAGGGTCTAAGATGGAGCACACAAATCCAAATAACAGACATACAAGCTTAGTTTTAGTATATATTAAACCTGAAACTAGTTTGTTCAGAATCACTAGGAGAATCGATTGACATATTTTTTACACCCCCTTTTTTTTCGTAAACTATTTTGTTTCAATAGGTTTCTCTTTCTTACCCGTAATAGTTGACGGGAATAGAGAGGGTTGAGATGGTCCGCTCGGTCAGTTTCTTTGTATTAGACAACCCCTGCATAGCACATCTCAGGCATTTCACACTTTACTAGGGAACTTAACGCGACATAAACTACGGTGTAACTTGGAGATTTATTTTAAAAAACACATATTCAGGCTGAAAATTTTGTTGGGGTGTCTCGGTTTTTGTATATACTAAAAATAATGTTGTAGGATTCCAATATAGTCCTCTGGGTTTTACATAAACACGACGGAACACAGTAAACTGCTTGGCGCTGGACTTTAATGTGAGGGTGACAGTTAGCCAGGCAGACTGCATAGCTCCTACCACCAAGCGTGCTAGGTTTTGTTGAATCTTACAACACGCCTCTATTCCCAGCATGCGATAAGGTAGTTTTATACTCTAGCATTTCTAGCCGTCCCCACACGGGGAAAAAGTCCGAGGAAATATTGCAGTAATCACAGTTTTCTAGGCGAATTGGTGATTACAGTTTGATATCTAGCTCAGCTTGGAGCTAGTCTGCTAATGGCTGCTGGCTGGCTTGTTGCCGCATCACCTTTAGCGATACAAAGAGATGGCATTATTTTAGTCACTGAAAGTTTGAATTATTAGTAAGTGCATAAAATATTAATATAGTGCATTAAATAAATAAAATAACTTCACACCTGTATTAGCCTATTGCCACAGAATAAATAGTACAAGTATTATATTTTATATGCTATTGCCGTCAACCGAGCTCAAAATCTTTAAAGTGCTAATTTTTGTTAGAGTCAAGTGTCCCCCCCCCCCCTGCCAGCAAAACTGTTAGTTTTGGATATGCGAAAAAATTGACGGTAGTAGTTAAAAGGAAAACTATCATAGCAAAGTAGGCTTCACAAGTTTACGAGTAATAGTCGACCAACCGGAAAAGTAAAAAAATCGTACAAATTCCATTGAAATATTACGAAGCCCTCTTCTTAGTCTGCATTATTGTGCAACTACGGAACCCTATTACTGTGCGTGACCCGACACGCACTTGACACTTTTTAAACAAGACTTAAAACAAGACGTCTTAGGTTTTGGGTTAGTAACTTCACATTTGATTAATCATAATATTTCGATTCATATTCGTTATTATAACTGCAGTCTGCACATCCAATCGCAATTGTAAACTATGCAACTGCTAAATGCAGCTTGAAGGCAATTAGGATGTAAGCCAACTTGCCAATGTGTCGTTATTAGCTCTCCAGGAGTTTAGAACGTTATTTTTATACATTAATCACCATGTTCAAGAAAACCACCTGTTTACCTCCAGGCTCATGTATCCATAAATTGCCACCCTTACACCTGAGCCAGAACATCCCATTTCCAATATAAAACAGTATAAAACCAACAGCTTTCTATAAATACTATTAGAAAAACGTGTTTGTCCGTGACGATGTATCAGAGCTGGCTATATCTACTAATTATCACGTCTAAGGCGGCCGATAGAGATATTTTTGTTTTTTTTACTGCTTATCCACTTAATAACATTCTTCACGCTGCGGAATATAAGGTGGTGGAGTCGTCCCATGCTAAATTATTTTCGTGGATTTAAAAATGTCGTTAGTTGCGGCTGCGCTTTTGTTTTATCGAAACTGCAACATTTTAATACGTAATTATTCGTTTGCTCAAATTATAAAAATTAAAATTAATACGAATTTCGCGAGGAAGTCTTTGTATTCGAGCGTTTTTAACGCACATGAGCTACCCACAACTAAACAAAAACATAAAAAAATAAACTTTAAAAAAAAGTAAAAACCGACTTCAAAGAAAAACTAAAAGGAGTAAAATAATTACCATAATATAAAATTAACAGTTTCAGAAGTCGGTGGCTTCTATTTGTTTCAGTGTAGAGTTGCACCGACTTCTGAAACTGTTAATTTTATATTATGGTAATTATTTTACTCCTTTTAGTTTTTCTTTGAAGTCGGTTTTTACTTTTTTTTAAAGTTTATTTTTTTATTAAATACTTTTTAGTGCCATAAATTTAACCCCCTCCTCTTCATAACCCTTCTTTTTGGCTGTGACGTAGTCGGGCATAAAAAGCCCTTTCAAATGATACCTTACACGATATAATGAAAACATTCCAAAGGGGGGGGGGGGGACACGCACCTCCTCCTCTTTTCCAGTAGTCAGTTCCCAACAACAAATATAAACAAAGCAATATTAGTAATTTGAGAATTTTGCTTTAATCCGATGAGGAGTTCCTTTCCATATCTCTGAAGTTCATGGTCTAATCGTAACAAAATTTAAATGGGACCAATCGGGAAGGAATCCCTTTCGAACAAAAAAAGAATTTTTCAAATCGGTTCATAAATGACGGAGATATGAGGTAACAAACATAAAAAAAAAAAAATAAAAAAAAAAAATACAACCGAATTGAGAACCTCCTCCTTTTTGAAGTCGGTTAAAAATCAGTAAGCTTCTGGTTCAATGCAATGTATGAGTAATATACCTACACTTTGTCTATACAAGGTTAGTCGGAAAGGGGGTACTAATCCGCAGGCCACTTAAAGTATCACTCATGACGGTTTAAAAGCGACAGTTAAAATTTCAAAATTCGATACTTTTTATTTCCATATACAACAATTTTTGTTTTAGTTTTTTCAAAAATTCTTCGTCCCTACTTTAGTTACGAATTCAGAAAATGGAGCTTCTAATTCGTGACCACAAATATGATCTAAAATGTAAACACGGCTGATCATAGCTGAGGATAGATGGATTTTAGCATAATTTTTTATGTAATGTAATTTTTGAACAGCATTTCTCTTAAACTATTGACTTTTTGGGAAAGTGGTAGAACAAAAGTTACTCATTATTATGGGTACTTTAACACCCTTTTAGATTAGTACCCCCTTTTTGACTAACCTTGTATTTGTACTTTATAAATACAGTAATGAAAAATTCTATCAATAAATCCATCGGAAACATTTAGGTCAAATAATTAGATCATCAAGGGGTGGTTGAGATAATTGATAGATATTTAGAGAGATCAAATGAAAAATTGTAGTCTCATAACTATGTAAAACATGAACCACTCATGCAGCAAGAAGAAACCACTTGGAGCACAGAATACATTATTTAGTTTGTCATCTATTGCCCAAATTCTCAAACGTTATTCAATTTAAGTTGCTATTTAGTCTCGTGTTGTCACTGTCACTTTAGGCGTGAATTACACAGAAGCGGCGTAAGGTTAAGAAGGTAAGGCAATTCTTTGCCTGCGCCGTATCTGCACCATAATTATGCCGTTTCTGTGTAGGTAATTCACGCTTAAGACGAAGTGACAATGACAACTGCACGAGACATATCGGCATATTAATATTAAGTTAGTATCATTTGAGAATTTGGCCGTATGTATGGCAATTAGGTACTTATGTACCAAAACTTTGTATCACAGTGGACTCCTTGGTTTTCCCTGTGCGCACCCTAATGCCCTCGTCGCCAGCGGTCATCGGGCGGAAGTGTACCAAAGCCGTTCATTTCGAGCTCCGAACCAACTCCCAGATTTTTTTTCCACTCACCTCTTCCCAGAAAGTTTATGGCTTTTAAAAAAGCAACACAAAAAATCTGATCTCCATGCCGTCTTTCTATGGGAACGCTTCCTTTTGTACGTAGAAATGTGAATTTATTTGGTTTAGTTAAGGAATGTAATAACAAATAAATAAATGTTTCAGGTGAATCGGTAGGTATTGAAATAAAGGTAGGTATTATATATAGTAAGACCTTCGATTTTAGGTAGGTACCGTAGAACGGGGTTATTTTGATCAATGTTTTGAGCTTCATGTGTTTGCATCTTATTTATTTTCGCTTTTAGCTGCTACATTAATAATATTTCTTAAATACTGAATTAACTGAGATAATTATACAAAATCACATAGATTATATAAAAAAACCACAGAGCTACCTACAGTTTTCGATACAAAAAAGGAGAAATTTCCTTAACAAAGTCGGACCGTAGGCTTTTACTTTGATAATCCCTGTTTTATCATTCAGTGTCAAAGTAGCCCTAATTAGGACTCGAATTTTGCACATAATCAGGGGCGTGATTTATAATTTTTATCTACGCCATCTAACTTCGCAGACACCTCTTTAGCGTTTGGTAAAATAGGAAAACTGTCAATGTTGCAATAGTTAAGTTAAAATGCATAAGTTCCATTTTTACAGAGATTTATGACCAAATGCAATATTTTTAGTAACTTTAAATGTCGCTTTACCCTTACGCGTTACCCTTGATATCAAAGTAACGCCAATCGCTGGTAGGTACCTAAGTATTGCTATTTGGCCGAGAGAATAGCATCCAATAATAATTACTTATAATCGATCCCAATCCAAAATCTATAAGTTGATTAGGTTTTTGTCATTAACTAATTGTTAATTTCTGTCAAAAACCTAGGTACATCGAACCAGAGATTTTGAATTGAGATCGGCTATTAATCAGCTTGTTTAGCGAACGGATTGGTTGCCATTAGGCCTTGTCCGCACTGCGATATTTCACCGCGTGATATTTTTCTCGCAATTCTGTAACATTTATTGAATCTTATAAGAGTAGCCGCACTGACGGTTAAAAATTCACGCGGAAAAAAAATCTGTGATTTGATGCAAATTGAACGCGATGCGAAGCGGATTTATTTCCGCGCGAATGTTTTGTACAGTATGAAGTAATTATGGCTATGGCCGCACTGCGGAATAAAATTCATGACAAACCTTTTGATACGGTTATCACGCCACCGCCATCAAGTATTTTTTTTTTCTGTTGTTCGTTTTAGACGTTCGTCTCAGCCGGAAACTACAAATGGAAGTGGCAAAAATCGTACGAAATTTTATTCGCAGTGCGTACTAGGTGTAATTCGGTGTAGGTAGGTTAACTTATCGAGTACTGTAATTATAGACACAATAGATAGACATCCGGATCGTCGGTCGGGCCGCTAGCGGTTAATCACGGAAAATAATACGCGAGAAAAAAAATCGCGCGGTGAAATGTCGCAGTGTGGACAAGGCCTTATGTTAGTCTCGCTATATCGCACAGGAAGGTCCGACCTCTTGAATAAATAAATAAATAAATTAATTAATCCCTGAGTCTCTTAGGACATCCACCCAATCCGGGGGTGACATTCTTTGCCGATACTTCACGATAAATCATGTTGTAATAATTCAACACACATTCCTTTTGAATAATTAACTAATTTACCTAGACCTTTCGTGAGTAGCAAAAGCCTAGGTCACAGACATCATAATCATTATGCAGGCTAATAGCCTGCATAAAATAAAGAAAATGAAAAAATAATTTGAGTCAGCTCGCCATCTATTACGACTACAAAATACTATGAGTATTGCTAAGACAACTACAGCACTTAAAATTTTGAGCTTTGCTCGGCAGATGGCACTGTAAACGATTTGACTGTAAAACGTTAGATGGCGCTACTTACGAAAAAAGTAGAACGTAAAATGTACAGAGTTTTTTCATCAACTGATAGATGGCGCTAATATAATTCGGCCATATTAAAAAGTTCAGCAATCGTACAACATTGTACTGATGTCAATATCATTTTCAATTTAGTCGGTTATTAGTAAAAGTAATGGAGTCAATAACAGACAAAGCTCGTGTCTATGGGCCAAACGAATCCGTCTGGCAGTCTGTTGCCGCGTTTCTATGAAAGGTGGATGTGTCAGTTGTCGAATCAGATTCATCGTGAAAATGCTGTGAAAGTGTTTTTTACATAAATTGGTGACTGAAAATTGTACGGAATACTAAGTTTGATAGCTGAGAAACAGAGTGAAGTGTTATTTGTGAATTTTAGTGGACGTTTATGTGTTAAATCGTGACGTTAAACGGTAGATTGGTACGATTACTTCAAGTTCGCCGGCTTATCGTGTTATGGTGAGTGTATGATCGATATTTACCCCCTTTTATCCTTCGTTTTGGTTTCTTTTTGTTATAAAATCTCAATGTCGCACGTTTGCAGTGTCATGTGGTTCACGTAGATCAAGTTATTTTATCGTTTATCTTTTTATTTTCAAACTTTTAAACGGTATTCTGAATCTAAGGTTTCTTTATTTGAATTCGTAAAAGAGGCTGCTTGTAATGTTTGTGTATGGATTTGTTTTAAGTTCCGGCCAATTAGATGCTTACTGGAAGTAAAATTAATTATTTTACCTTTGTTTGGTTGTATCAAGATTGTTTACGAAGTAATTAATTATAATTGTAGGGTAGAATGATTGAGTGCATGAGTACATAATAAGTGTTCTTTATTTGAAATTGTTTCATTTTGTTCATTTATAATCAAGCATTCATACAGAATTGTATTAAGTATTCATGTACTTAATAGTGGCTTCAAAATTTTCGCGATGTTTTTAATAATTCAAGTGTAGGTATTGCTAAAATTGTGGTAAAAAATATATTTTAAAACCCCAGTCTCATATAAAAAAGGTAGGTATCAAGGTTTTTTTTTGCTGCAATATTCTACTAAAATTACCATTTATATACTTGTTTATTTATGTAAAAGTTAACTATTATTAAAATAATAAATGAAAAAAAAAAAACTTAGTAAAGTGAATGCTATGCAATCAAGTTTGAAGTATCTAACATGATCAAATGATCATACATACTTACTGTACCTATTGTTCACTATAAATTATTGATTTACTTAGTGCAGATAGAACAGTATGATTAATAAATCAATACTACTTAAGTACTTAACTTTCAATGTTCATAAAGAAACAAACAAGCGGTCATCATGTAGCAATTTCATTTCAAATTAAGAATATCTTTTCATTTAAAAAGTAACCGTTTCTTTATAGAATTAAATTTTTGCTAATAATCATCTAGCAGATGCCCTTAATGAAGAATATGCTTATCAGTGACAAGATGCTCACAAAAAATCCACTTATAGTACTAAAGTACCTACAGATTGCAAATAATAAAAGAAAAAAAAACGTCTTTACTTAATTTAAAATGAATTTCACAACTTAGATTCGATACTTAAATACTTACTCACTCAGTTTCAATACTTAATAAAATAATACACAATAAATTACTTAATTAATCTTTAATAATAATAAGTCCTCATTACTTACGGGGACTCTAGTTATGGCTGTCAACGGATACATGTGGTGTGTTTTTGTTAACACCCTCATACACAGCGGGGAGTGATTTACTTATACCGTTAAAATTAGATCAAACATGATTTGAATGTAATTAAAACTGAGGTGGAGAGTTTAATTAAGTAAATTATAAATAGAGAACAAAATGTCTTTTGATGTATTTGAAAATTAATTTTAGAGTTGTTTATTGAATAAATTTTTTGCTATGAAGTATCAAGAATTTTATGTTTATTATGAGGGTATTTCACCAACATATCAATACCTAAGTAGTCTGTAACTATTGACCAGACAAGCTAAATGTGACCTAAAAATATGTCATTTACTTATGTGTTCAATAATCTCGTCATTATCACTATTGATATGTTGGTGAAATGTAAATGTTAGCTATTGAAAAGTTTAGAGACCGAATTAGCTTAATGAATAGCTATTGATAGGTTGGTGAAGTTTCCCCTTAGTATATTAAAGTTGAACTGAATACTTAAGTACATGTGTTTTTGACTCAGTTAGCAAATTCTCGCAAATATTTTTATATTTTTTGCACTGCTTATCTACACTTACTTACTTAGGTAGCTACTTATTAATTATACTTACAACGTCTTAAAAAAATACTCCTAAAGTCGAAAGGGGATTAAAAGGGAATTTAAAGAGTCTATTGGCAATATTATAAAATAAAAGAAGGACCCAAAAAAAATTTGGATAAGTACTTAAGTACTCATAAAATTAAATCATCACTGAAATGCAACCCTGAAAACATAAAAGTAAAGAGTAGACTACCCAGAAAGTTATTTACATTCTTACCTAATTTCCTCTGAGAGGTAAATGACAACAACCATAAAAGACTACTTGATTAACATTTTCTTTTTTAAGGGGAATTACTTATTAACATGTTGTAGGTATAAATATTAGAAGTTAGTGTTAAGTGGTGTGACGATCTAGACGTGTTTGCGGGGCTGACATAGTCAGGAATAGCTCAAATAGCATTACATTTGGAAGACAAAAGGGGAGGCCTTTGCTTAGCAATGGGACAGTCAATAGGCTACTAAAAAAAGCGTTTCTTTGGGATTTATTTACTCATTAAGCAAGGAAGGTAAGTGCATACCTAGTTCCAGTAAATAATCAACAGACGCATCAACAGGAAGGTTTTATAATCAAAGGTTAAGGATCAGCATCATTATTGCAAAATTGTCTGAAGATAATGACATGTTTAAAGCATAATTATGTAAAACAACAAGATTATCACGGCTAAATTCTCGTAAGGTGTAGGTAGAGAGATACTGTTCTACACCTATCTTCTCTCGTGTCAGCACGAGCTATACGAGAATAGCTCATACCGTGGTGAAAAGATTAGCCAGTCAGCAAGGTTGGTAGCGGGGCTGACTGCCCAGGGTGCGCCGGACATAACGTAAGTATCGTCACCCCAACACACCTATGTTACCGCCGCAACGATACTAAGACACGTGTTTTTAGGAGACAGCCCAATGCCAATTAGCAAACTCCTTTAAACCCCTGAGGATTTCCTTTCTGAATCCTCAATAATACCGAAAGACGCGGAATTCGAATCCAAGAGCTCGAGCTCGGCTGTCGCGCTTACTTATTTCGCGAACGAAACGACGCGTAAAAGCTAGTCCGTTGAACCATGCTTAGATCACATGTGATAATAAAAATAGCCTACTAGACTCGTTAACACCTTGCTGCTTACGTCATTTTTGTCTATGGCGAGCTAGTATTACCTATGCGTGCAGGATCAGCGTTAGGTAAAAAAATGACTCATTTAAAGCCATAAATAATGTTTATTGCGGTCGTATGACTTGTTTTGAAGTACTACGACTCAAGTCGATACAATTTTGCGTTTAAAAGTAGTTTAGATAATTCAAGCCGTACATGTCTACTGCTAATCACGGACCGTCTCATGGACGGAGAATGTGCGCTCGTCAGAAGAGTTGGGCAAACAGATAAATACTCCAGTTTACTTGATAAACAATAAAAAGTTAATAAAGACTCGTTATTACTCTATTATGTTTGTGGGTACTCGACCTCAAGTAATCTGTCCGAATAAGATGGCATCTCAAGTTATAGTTTTTTTTTTTTTATACATATAACGTTGCCCCTCTCTTTGTTTTCTTTCTTAGCGTGGTTGTGTTTACACAGACCCGAAACAACTATCTGTAGGCTACACAAATATTTGTTCCGTGCGTGAATCGAACCCGCAACCCTACAGCAGAAACTTTCGCGCAAGTGCAAACAGCAACTGTACAAATTTTCAACTCAATCGGATAAATGATGCGCAAGCGCATAGAAGACGAACACGCACAGAAACATTAATTCTTATAAAGAGAAGATTTATAATTTAATGTCTACCAACAGTAAACTTAATGGTCTTGATAATACTGCACAACCAATTACAGGTAAACACACATGCAACATGTTTACTATTGCAAAAGGACGGAAGAGTTAAGTACTTAATCGGGTAGGTAGTAACCATAATCATTAAGTAAGTAAGTCTAGTCGTGAGAGAACATCTCCATTTCATTTCACCGCGCTTGTTAAAAGGATAGGTTTTGTTATTTTTATTTGTCCGCTCTTGACCTTGATCTCGCCTGATGGAAAGCAATGGATGAGGTCTACAATGGAACGAGTGCACCCAGTAGATGCCTATTCTTGCAAGGAGACACTGGCAAGGAGTTACACACCTTGGCTGTGTGCATAATGAAGGATGAAGAGAAGCGCTGAGTGCTACATGTCGGGATATCAACCAAAAATGGATGGTAACCTGCAGTACGCCTGGAAGTCCGGTAGTAGAAGGGAGATGGCTGGATCAGTTCGACAAGCTCCCGCGCACACTCCCCGAAGTACAATCTGTAGAAGACCGACAGGCAAGCAACGTTTCGCTGATGTGCTAGGCTGTGTGACCACCAGCGCCTCGTTCCCTTTGAGTCTTTTAGCTCTGCGTTTTAGCGAATCAAGTGCACCAAGCTTGTATTTTGCTGAAAATACTCCGTACAAGATTGGACCTGTGCCTTGTAGAGATATTGTTAATAGCACGCAGGAGAATGCTTCTGCCCTTCATCTTGATTTGATATTCATTGGCAGCCTTTTACGACATCAGGAGGATAGAAGCTGGTTATTTATTCTTTGCTGGGAATCACGCGGACACTGGTTTTTCACGCAGAAGGGCCTGATTTAGAATCGGCCCGCACTTCTGACTTCGAATTCATGTGCGATGTAGTAAAACATCGGGAGGAAACCGGCACATATGAGCGGGCTTCAAGAAGTTCAATATGGTGTGTGTTGTCCTCCAATCCGCACCAGGCCAGCGTGGTGGATTAAGGTCTTCTTATTCTGAGAAGAGGCCCGTACCCAGCAGTATGACAGTAATGTGTTGATTATGTTATGTTTTGACCACATTTATCAAAACTCATAGGTTCTGCATAGGACTTTTGATAAACGCCCCAAACCACAAAGCTTAAAGCTCTCTCGTACAAAGGCGGCAGGTGCTTATCGAGCGTTTCATGTGTGTCAACAGTTTACGAATACCTACAAACACGGCTTTTCCTTACATTACGTAAACTATCATATTCTGCCGAACATAACACCTATTGTTCAATTTCAGTAGGTAAGTTCTTGACTTTGTAATCTAGCGCCGCGCCGTATCCCTTGAGAAATATGCGGAGAGAAGCAAGTGACAAACTGCTTACTGTGATCTTTTAATGGATAGCTTTTGCCCACGACTTTGTCTATGTCTTTGACCCTGTGTGCATCCTGCCTCTGATTTACTTATACTTATTTAACTAGTACCCGTGGCATTGATGTTGTAATACTTGCTATCCTCAGTATTAATTTCATCCTAATCCATTCAGCCGAATACAGCAGAACTTCCGCATTTATTAGGATATTCAATCCTACTCAGTCGACTACCTTCATTCATTACCCCTTCCCCATAACACTTCAACCCATTCTTCAAATCTGTTCTATAACAAACTCTAAACAAAAAAGTACTGTAAACCACATCAAAAGATCACAATCTCGATACAATCACTATTCCTAACATGTGCGGGGCAACGCCCTACCCCGTTCACGATTTTTTCCCCGCGATCTTTATGATTCTTTAGGGCATGATCACACATGCGGCGACCACGTCATAAATACGCACCCAAACAATGCTATCGACACATCTGGAGCGTCTGAAGTCAGTGACGTAATGACACTATAAAACATGGGTATCTTGGGTACTTTTCTGTATGGAACCTGACGTACGGGCTTGGGAATGGTGACATGGCAATTTTATGGCGTCGTGTGACGAAATATAGAACGGGGATCCAATGCCGGATAGATAAAATCATGAAAATGTTGTGAATTGTCGGGACAATTTACCAATGCCTCAGAAATAAAAGTTTCAGTTGAAACCCTTGACTTAAGTTGCTTCTAGTTTTGACTATTTTAAGACTGATGACTAAAAGTGAATTGGAGCGGACGTCGTCTCGGAAATACAATGTGATGACAAATCGCAAATACAAATAAGACTATAACCATCTGAGAAAAACAAGGCCATTAAGTAAAGGTTTTATTGCGTTGACACTCTTGGGTAAACAGACAAAGTATTCTTGCGTAAAAATCTAGACGGCTGATGTTCCAGATTAAGTAACCAATCACAAGGAAGTCATCTACCGAAAGCTATTTGCAATACTTGTCTTTGCAAGAAGTTATGTCTCTTAAAGACCAGAAAAAGTGCCTTATAGTGAATATAACCCTCGGCAATGAAGAGAGAATGATAAACAGAAGGACACGATACAAGCTTTCGATTTCAATCCGCCTTTTACCGACTTGATGATGCAGTTCAACACTCAAACGTGGTACGTTTCGAAACGGTGATCTTAAAGGAGAAAAGGATTGAAATCTCGGTCATTGTCATTCAGAACGGGTCATGGTGTCGCTTTTACCGTCGTCATCACGCCGGAACATGCCGTACATGGAGGGACAGTTTTAGTGAACTTTGTTTGGCCAAAGTATTACGTTGTTCTTCCATTTGTGTAAGATGACTTCACTGGAGGTGATAATTTGAAAAAAATAAAAGGTATAGTCAAGAGGGACTGGTTAAATAATAGGCACTCTTTTGGAAGAGTTGTTTTTAATGAAATAATGGTAAAACGCTTGCCACTCCGTGTCTGGCTAAGTAAACATTCCTCTTTTTCTTACCACAGCTTTGTTAGATGTTCAGGAATGACATCAAATGTGTAAAGCAGCAGCATACAGCTGAAGTGCAAACCATTACATTATTATTTGCAATTTGCCTATCCGTCTGCCAAGCGTATTGATATATCTGCAACTCTCCTTGGCCTATGACCTTGTTCAGCAGTATATTCAGGTTGAATAATGTAAGATACTATCGGGAACTACCTTATTCTCAGAGGGAATAGCTGATTCTAACTGACGGGCAGTTCGAAATATCTATATTTTACCTACACATAATATGAACTAGCCCAGTCTTTGTTTACTAGATCTTTTACGTCATGTTTTGCGCAAGTCGCTCTCGTATTTTACTCTGCCATATACATAGGTCGTCAGTCGACACGACATATAAACCATTCATGTGGAAATTTAACGGCGAACGAGTCAGTGAACTCGATAAAAATGGGGAATGCTAGTTGAATGAAAACAATCCGTTTATAAAGTTATTTTGTTGATAAATTGTGTTAAAGGATATGTGACGGTTGCCCGGTTGCATTGGATGAAAAAAATATATAAATCATAAACGACAACAATTTGAACGTTTCTGAACTATTAATAGATTGTTTAAAATGATTATGATGATCAAAACATAAGATTTAAGTACAGAGATAGAATCTAAACATAAAAGTAATTTCCGAAATGTTTTCACATCAAAATAAACGGCAAAAACTTATGAGAATCCATCGTCAAGAAAACAATAGAATAGAATCGGCACAATCTTGATAATGTAACCTCTGTTTTCTGTTTCTGCGAAACAGGCCAAGTGCGACAATAAACGGTGCACATCGGCCAATGTAACATGAACCCTGGGAGTCATTGATTATGTTCCTATTGCAGAAAAACATGTGGGAGGCATCGTAGGTCAAGCAGAACTGGGGCAGGTGTTTAATGTGACCAGTCTAACAAGATCCACTGCATTTGGTCAATTTATTCTTCATTGTTATAATCAGCAGGGATCTTATAATAATGGTGGTCGTTGACAATAACAATACTGCAGCAGCAGTAATGATAATGACTGTTGCATCACAGGTCATTCAATTGTTAGCGTTTGTTATGTTTGTTGAGTTGGGTGGTCCATTCATGTACAAATTGGTAAATTACCATGTGATTGTGGAAAACAATAAGTTTGGGGAAAGTGTGATGTCAGTCGTTCACTTCTTTATTATAACATAATGCCTGTATTCCTCGAAGGTTTGGGCAGGGGTGTATACAAGGTTAGTCGGAAAGGGGGTACTAATCCGCAGCCCACATATAGTATCACTGATGGCTGTCTTAAAGCAAGTGTTAAAATTTCAAAATTCGGTAAAAATTTTTTCAATGCAAAATGATTTTTGTTTTTGTTTTTTCAAAAATTCTTCATCCCTGCTTTAGTTACAAATTCAGAAAATGGTGCTTCTAATTCATGACCCCAAATATGACCTAAAATGTAAATACAGCTGATCATAACTGGGGATAGATAGATTTTAGAGCTTTTTTTTTGAGATCTTTGATCACCTATTTCTCTTAAACTATTGACTTTTGGAAAAAGTTGTAGAACAAAAGTTATTCATTATCATGGGTACTTTAACCCCCTTTCGGATTAGTACCCCCTTTCTGACCAATCTTGTATATACCCTCATTTCGCCGTTATGTTTTAAGTCTCATGTAATACGGGGAGTGAGCCTATTGCCATCAACCGGTCACATATCCAGACTCCGGGCTGCTACTGCAAAATTCCACGCGGAAAAACCCAGGACCTCGTGCTCAGCAGTCGCGCTTGCAACCACTAGATGAGGCAATCATTCTGCTCAGACAGGCTTCTTTATTATCTTGAATTACTCTTCCATGACCACATCATGTCTTCATCTTATCGTTCTTCCACTGCTTACTAAGTTTCCAGGAAAGTTTTGAAACGTTTAAATTCTGCGTCTGTAATACAACAGTCTTGCAATTTACAATTTATAAGTTCGTAAACGTTCATCGCTGAATGTTGGCCTCCTGAGCGATCACTACAATGAACGGTTGACGCAATACGGAAATTGTATGGGGCGAAATTGTTGTGCGAAAATGGCGCTTCAAGCGAACTGCAGCTATCGCCTAAATTGAAAGCAAAATCTGCCTGCAAAATTCCTCGAATCTTAAACGATCTTAAGTAAATTGTGAACTTACTTACATAGCTTTACGAAACCCAACAGCAAATTAAGGTCACCAAACATAAGTTATCAGTGTTTACTGAAACCGCTTATCCTAGATAAAACAAAGTGACTGGGTGTGAGTAATAGTGGCGTGCCACTGTGGTCAGGACACCATGGTTGTGTCACGCTCCGATGACCATTTGGAGCTACATTGACAGTGTTTTCAATTTGTGGATAATATGTAGCTAATCAACGTTCTGTTGAATATTTCTAATTGTAATACTCTTCTGTCGGTTCTTACTTAATAACTTACTTATGTGATAAATTACTTACAAGTTTTGTTTAAACACTCAGTGCAATTTTGTTCGACTTATGCCCGATATTGCCTACCTCGGATATAATTTATCTGTGAAATAATTGCCAGTTATCGAAATCTTGTCGTTCAGTTGGTGACGACAATGCGTGCATGTAAGGTTGGCTTTTGGGGGAATTATATGATACATTTCCCTCTTCCAGCGAAGCGACTAAATTGGTAACAATTGGAATTCAACTTGCTTTTACATACGACTGGAATTAGAATAGCGAAATAAAATCGCACTGGGAAGCTCTAAGCGTCCGCGAAGAGCGGCTGTGCGTCCATAAGCGCCAATGCAAGTCTACTTGCGGCGCCGGGCGCTGTTCGGTGTCCCTTGCGAACAGTAAACTGCTCTTCGCCGCCACTCATTACATCCTGGGCTTGGTTCTACAATAATTCTCTAATTATTTTCAACAATAAAAACACGAAAAAATTTACAATCATGGAACAAGCGTGTTTGCATACTTAATAACAGAATTAAGCAGTGCGAAAATTCGTATTAACGTCATATTCATATATCTTTATTCATGTTGCGTTGTCAACATTAACTGGTGTGAATTTAAGTCTATCTTAATTACGGGCTTAACTGATTACCACGCTATTTAAAACTGCATTGATGCACATCATTATTAAATGCCTGGGACCGTGGATTTCCAATTCAGGCACGATATATACCGATAATAACTATCTTCATGTTGGATGGACATTGTTACGCGTAACGCTTGGTAATTAGTAGTTTTTCTAAATATTCTTCTGTGTGTGAGATACTGTGCGTAGATTTCTCGGTAGTTGCTTTCTTTGTTGTTTTTTAATTTATAGGTTCGACATACCGTTTCTGAAGAAGGCATCCGGGTTTTATGAACGCATTTCCACTATTAGTGACATTGAAATAAAAATCTTGGCACCAATTAGGAAGTTTCAAGTCCATCAAGAATCTGTAATTTGCGACCCTCTCATTTTTTTTCAAAATAAATTCCTATATTGGTCATATTACGTGATAATTTCAAAACACAGCTGCTTAAAAAACAAACACTTTAAGTAAAAGTATACTTAAGTAATCTTAAAAAAAAACAAACAAAAGCTAAAAAGACCTCAGAAAATTATGACTAAATAATTCAAATTCCAAATTGTAGAGATTAAGACTTAAAGAGAGACAGAAAGCGTCTAAGTACAAAATGTAACGTCCATTAAAACTAAGCTACGCCACCGCTAAGTAATATACGAGTAAGTAAGTAAACACACAGTATACGCCAGGGGTGGCAAATCTATGTTACGCGTTCTATAGATGGCTTATTGAAAAACCAATGACCGACAGAACATTACTTATGCAAATATAGAGTAACGGCTGATCCGATAACCGATCTCAAACCAAAATAACTCGATTAATGGAAGATTATGATAGAAAGTCTCGTGTAGTGCCGGATATAAAGAAAAGCACTAAGTACCTCATCTCTTCCCGTGGGTGTTGTAAAAGGCGACTAAGGGATTCACTAAAGGATGAGCAGCAGCGTTCTCTGAGTACTTTAACAACCATACTGCGATCGCCAACCCGTCTGCCAAGCGTCTGGTGATTACGGCAAACCTCCCCCTTTTGGGGGAGGCCTGTGTCCAGCAGTGGACGTCTTTCGGCTCAATGATGATGATAGAAATTCAATCGAAGTAATGTCAAAAACTTACTTCAATCCAGAGATTATGGATTGACATCGGCCGTTAAAAGTTCCCACTGGCATTTAGGTGGAACGAGGATCTGAAGAAAGCCACTATTTATTTATTTATTTATGTAGCCCGTTAAACTGGGTTAGATTAATCTTTACGACAGTATTGTTTGATTCGTTTGGCTATAGGATGTCTCAACTCAGTGTGCCTTTTGGCAAAGGCCTCCTCCAGTAGTGTCCATTGCTTCCTCTCTTGAGCAACTCTCCTCCATTTGGGTCCCGCAGTAAGTTTCAGCTCATCTTCCCAGCACATTTGTTGTTGTCCTCGACATCTCTTGGATCTACCAATTCGTTGTAATTTGGCTCCACTTTTCTTGTACAGATCTCAACATATGGCCGGTTCATCTCCATATACTAGTAGTAGTAGTAGTAGTAGTAGACTACTACTATACGTATATCCATATATAGAAAAAAGGCACTGGCGTATACTAAATGTAGAACGTAGAAGCAGTGACGCAACTAGGGTGAAACTTTAATTCAGAGGACCACGATAGCCTGATATAAATCCATGGCCATTCAAAATTGATTTTAAAACATCTGATACACATATGTGCTGTAGTCGCCATCCCTGGGATACGGCGAAACTGAAGCGCGAAGCCCGAACAAGGAAGGACATAAAGTAAGTCTTCGTTAATGTGCACTCAGTTTTTCCCGCGAGCTCCAAGACTAAGTACTCATGAAACTATTTCTTGGAACTGTCCTAAGCTATAGATGACTTTTGCAACATTGAAAGTAATGTTTAAAGTTTTATGACTGCGAGTGGAACATTTGTTTGAAGATTTTCTAGTATCAAAGTCAAAGTCAAATAGTTTTTATTTCAAGTAGACGAGATCACTGGTGCTTTCAAAAGGTCAACACTAGGTGCTCGGTTCCAAGAAGTACTTAGGTCCTTTGGAGAAGAGCCGGCAAGAAACTCCATAGACACTCTTTTAAAAAAGTAAATGGTTTGACAATTTTCATTGTAGTACCTAATGTAAGAACAATGCAGATTAGTGTACATGCAGTTAACAATATGAAAAGCAATGAGAAAGTTAGCCTTTTAAAATGATTGCCATAGCAGTTACCGTACCGTACCATATTGAAGTTTAAAACGGTTATTTTGCGTTTATCATCTTTTAGCTAAACTGAAAGTGAATTTCATACAGTAACAGACCTTGAGGTGTCTAAATTGAAGCTAGATTCTATTGCTCCTAAAGTTAAGTAACTTAGTTTTTCGTTTCCAGAAATTGAATTGGACCCCGAGACCTTGACCACTGAATTGCGGTAGATAGGTCCGCTCTCTATTACACACTTTATACTCTCACCAACAAGCTATGGCTTTACGCCGATAAATGTAATGCATCAGTACCATACACTTCGGTTGATAGAAATATAGGTATTATCGATGCTACTATTGCTTGCCTTACAATTTGCCAATCGTAAACAAAGTCTTTTAATATTCAGATCTCGTAATTCACTTGACATGTTGACAAGAATTGCATAATTTTTATCAGATTCTTGAAATATTAGTAATGTCATGTTTAGACATAGATATAATATCTGTGTTGTGTTATCATCAATGTTACATTGCATAAGACTTTTGTTTACAAAACTACTTAAAGCCTACACAAGTAATAGCAAGCGACAAATCGCCAATACAATTTCTAAATTTTTATAAAAGTAGTTATGTGATGTTTACACAGTGATTTTAACGCGCTGATGGAACAGAAACACATTGAGACGCTCACCTGTCAGGCATGGCATTGGAGTACATGAAAAGAGCCTCCACGAGTGACGCTACTTCAGTACGTCCGGCGAACCCTGGGCAGTCAGCCTCACTACCATCCTTGCTGACTGGCTAATCTTTTCACTATGACATGAGCTTTTCTTGTATAGCTCGTGCCGACACGATAGAAGAAGAAGACCTGTGGAGGTGATGTTCCGAACGTCCATTTATTTGATTAGGTACGTCAGGATGTTTGGTTGTCTTTCTTAATGAACACTGACGCAGTGACCAAAAATGTCTACCTATTGGTAGCAAATAGTTGCGAATAGGTAGCAATTTGCGGTCACTGCGTCAGTGCCCAATTAGACAGGCAAACAACCATCCTGACGCACACCTTTGTTTTAGAGACATGTTCTAAACGTAAGGAACAGTAGGGTTCGCTTATCGATATCTGAGGTTGGATCTAACCAGACTAATTGACACCGTGAGGAGGTATGAACATGGAAATCAATTTTAATTATGATCTTTTCGGTTTCCTATATCGTAAACAAATAATTTTAAGTGTACTCATAATGTAATTTAATCAACAAAAGAAGGAACATTAATTTCACTTTGATCCTACTTGATCGTCTTTTCTGCCCTCCTCTGATTAAGAACCAAAGTAATTTATTCATCACGTCAAGTCATAAATTTTAACGCTGAAGTTCATTAATTAGGCACTGAAATGTCCACACAGAGACGATGACGTTAATTATTTATCTTAGTTATTAATCAAATATTCGTCTATAATTTTTACTTAATACTTGAAAGGAAAAAAAAAACTAACATCTAAATTAAAAAACAAAATTGTGAGCTTAACATTGCTAACGTGAACTGGTGAGATTCTCTCATGCGATAAGTAAAGACAGTCCACAATCATCCTTTATAGCGTTTGCCTTGCCTATTGCTAAAATATCTGTTTTCGTAAACAAACTAGAATGCTTTTTACAATCAATGGTAATGCTCCAGCAATACACTACGTTCAACAATGCCACTTTATGTAATGCAATCAAATAATTAAAGTTTTAATTTACCAAACGCCTACACACCATTGTCACTTCCCACTTTTGACCTTTAAAACTTTAACTGGAAAATAAACAGAGACCCTTAATCTGCTCCGAGATAAGCAAAGAAACTTTGACTTCAATCCTTTTAAATTATACGGCAGTTTAGAGGTCACAGAGAAGAAACTAATTAAGGTAAAAGCACTAATGCCCGACACTTTAAGAGCAACACAAATTTAATTCTTCAATATCAAATGTAATTTAATCACAAAACACAGTTAAATCTTTTTAAATGCTAAAGTAACATTAAGATATTTAGTTTTCAACATAAAAGCTTTATTTACTAACATATTTCATACTTTAATTTACATTCTTTTACACTTTGTCGTAGGAACTATTAAATGACATCACAAAAAAACGAATCCACTAATAGTAGACATCCCTTAGCGCTAATACTAGACGTGTCTAATATTAGTGCTAATGGATGTCTATTAATAGTGGTTTGATATTATTATTATCAAGTTAAAAAAATTTAATACTGAAATACTATAATATTGAGTTACCCGTGAACTTGTAACAGAAAATGCAATTTAGACTTAATCCTATCACTTGTTATAATAATTTTTGGCATAGGTATCTTAAACTCGTACGGCGGCATAGTGCTCAAAAATAAATCTGAAATCAAAAGAACTAACAGTTGACACCTAGTATACCCCAATAGTTGACACCCTGTCTACTGTTGGATACAATCATTTGAAACGAACAAAAATTAAACAGCACTTTATTGACAGGATATAGAGACAATAATTGCATGAACATGTGCTGAGAAAATCTGTTTGGTGAGACACCAGTAGATGACACATGTGTCGGCTTTTAGGTTTTTACTAATTTCTGGTACTAATAGTAGACACCCTTTAATTTGTTAGAAAACCTAACCGAAATAAGAAGGCAATGGTCCTGGTATGTCAATAACTTAATACATTTCTATAAACAACACAAAAAGCAGCAAAAATCGTAAAAATGTAGAACAAAATCATACCAGCTACATGTCGGCGTCGTTAACATTTTCTTTTAGAATCACATTGTATTTGTTCTCTTTCTCACATTGTTTACTGCCAACTGACGTCATTTTTAAATTTGCCTAAATACGTGAATGAAAATTTTTGACCGCGTATCTTAGATATCTAGGTGTCTGTTACAGCAATCTTGAAGTAAATTCAATGATTATTGTTCTTAGTAGAAAAGGTTTTATTCGAAAGTGTCATCCTTTAGTTCACTGTCGGGCATTAGTGCTTTTACCTTACTTCCCTTTAGTAAGTAGATGCCTCTAAATTGTAATTGGGGTTTGATTTGTTAAATGTACTGCACAAAATATTCACACTCGATGACTCATACCTACAGTATATTGATGAGAAAGCAGGGGACAGCCTATCGCCATTGTCTGGAAATTCTCCGTGAATTAAACGAAGGGTTTTCCAAACAAAAAACACAGTCCGATGTGGAAGTCAATAGGGTCTCAAGCTCAGCAGCCAACGTACCAGAAGACCAACAAGGTGGTAAAAAAGAAACATTAGGATTTAATATATTTTAAAGCTCATTAAATAAAGTAGTCGACCGTGGTGACCGGTCGACCGGCAAGTGGCAGAAATCGGATTGTTTCTCGACGGATTTAACGAGTCAAAAATGATTTCGTGAAATGGTTAAACAAGCGTTTTATTTGATTTGGAAGGCGACGCGGTGCTAAGGGCTTGCGGTAAAGTGTGGATTGATTGGTGTTAAAATTCGTTTTAAGGTTTTTGTTGAATGTGGAGGTCGCTTTGTATTTGAAGTATTGTTTTTGAGTTTAGGATGACGTGTTGGTTTTGAGGGGCGCGGGCGGTGCATTTAAGTGCCATCATTGGCATGAATAGGTACAAGTCATCT
The DNA here is from genome assembly GCA_905220435.1 of Amphipyra tragopoginis. Lineage (NCBI taxonomy): Eukaryota > Metazoa > Arthropoda > Insecta > Lepidoptera > Noctuidae > Amphipyra > Amphipyra tragopoginis. The sequence continues at coordinate 8,165,683 of HG992017.1, forward strand.
GCGATGTTGTTTTCGTGGGTCTGCGGATTAATTTGACTATTGCATCTTAATCTACGCCGGTTTTGATTCTTGTCATATAGTTTGAATAGGAAATATCGGTAAAAGCTCGGTTTGATCACGATTGTTCATGCTAAAATGCTTTCTTTTCGGTTCTTGGAGATTCTTGGCATCACAACGTTATTGATATTATTGATCATGCGGAAATGGACTTGACTGTATTAAGCCTACCATATCGTTAAGGGCAATTCCCTTAGATGATATGGTAGGTAAGCTTATCAGCATTTTTCAAACACGTCACCATCCATGTCCTATGATTGAGAGTTATTTTAATAGCATAAGCAAAACCCAAAGACACCCTGTCGTGCTGAAGAATTGAAATAAGGACTTTGAGGACCACTGAACCATTGAAGCTAAAAGAGAGTTACACTTCAACTAAAATAGGCAAGCCACGATATTGTCAGTGTAACGCTGTCGACTACGTTTGTACGTTCATTCCATCAGTTGCAGAGTTTCTATGCAAATATGCAAGCAAAAACTAGAACTGTGGATCTAACGGTTTGACGCAAACACCGACAAAGCATTATGCAGTTTGTACAATTACCACGATACTGGCTGCTATGATACGTGAACATGATACACTACGTCATACTACAATAACCAGTACACCTGCTATAGTTGAGGATTGCAGCAAAAAACCTGTTATCCGCGGCAATTCGTGGACATTTATCTACTAGGTAAGCCTATTTTGCTTGCAGCTATTATGAAAACAGTACACGTGTAGAAATAATTGTCGTATTTTACTCGTTATGGGGTTAATGTTATCACCATTATGAATAATATCACCCATAAAGGCTTATCTTTATGTACTTCACTCGTTATTCTATTCGTAAATGTAATTTATTGATTGTAATGGCATTATCGTATTAAATGTTACGAGGTGGATCGAATGGGTAGATGTGTCGCCGAATAAGATGAAGGAAGAAGGGTAAGTTAAGGATACTTACCTTCCTTCTCGAGATCGCCTAATGTTTATTGAGGTAAAGAACCAATTGCTTTGAAATCAACAGAGAAAATTGAACTATGATGATTTTGTTATTCAGTAAATAAGAACCTATACTCTACGTATATAACATTAGACAAATAACGAAGAAGACTCGTTTTAGCAAGGAAGTGTACAGAAATAAGCAACATGTTTGCTTCCAGCAGGGATTCAACCTATTATGAACCTTAATGGTCAATCAAGATGAGTTGAAACTCTACTTGAAGGAATTATTCAAAAGATATTCGTGCCTTGGGGGACCTGTCTAATGAAATCGAGTATGTACACATAAGAACAAAAGAAAAAAGATCGACCGAGGCCAGGAAGGAGGCAAAATAAATTCTTATTATTCCTGTTTTCAAGGCATCCAATATTTGATATAAGATTTGTAAAATTAAGATGATAGGATCCCAGTGCTGTGACATACAGATGGACAAGGATTAACCAAAACTCATCATCGTAATCTTCCTGCCCTTATCCCATGTTACTTGGGGTTGGCGCAACACGTTTTCTTCCATTCCGTCCTGTCAACCGTCATGATATCACTCACTCCCTTCTCTTTCATATCATTCTTCACACAGTCCATCAATCTTTTCTTTGGCCTCCCTCTTCCTCTTCATCCATCCACATATATGTATATTCATAATTCTTTTCGTCACATGCGTTTCATCTCTCCTCTTCACATGGCCATAACAAGACAAACGGTTCCCTTTAAAACCAAAACTAAACCCTAAATAAAACAAGCGGACCAAGGGAGAGGCTTGCTGTTTACCAGTGTTGGTATAATTGGCAGGCCGCCAACCTTGCACAATATCATCAATATTTAACCCACTATATTTATGCCAAACATTGTTTTAAGTATAGTGCTTCACACTAATTGCAACTGTACTGAAACAGGGATCATGAACGTAATTTTATGCAACTGTGTTAAGGACGATAGAGAAATTAAAATAAATCTCGCGTTAGTTCTAATTAATAGTCAAATAGAGAAACGAATTGAGGGGTTCATGGCTATGGTTTGCAAGGTTAAGCTGCGCTTGTCGCTGTCAGTCAGTGGATGGGTGACCATTCGTTACCTATCGAGATCCCTCCATGCCTCGAAGAACACGTTATACCGTCGGTCCCGGGTGTCATACAAATAGACAAATACCATGATACACTCAAAAACTGAAGTTCGACAAACTCTTATTCGACAGACGCTGTTGCGACACTATGAAACTCCGACATTAGGCAACTCCGACGATTATGGAAATTCGGCACTGGGGTTTAAGTAAATTAACCAAGGAGTTTGTCGAAGTTCAGTTTTTGAGCCACCACGACAGTCGTCACGGGTAGTCAGAAGCTTGAAAGTCTGTCAACCGGTCTAAAATTGTAAAATTCGGGTATTCGGTCTCATCTGGTTAAATTGGAAGCTGAACCCAACTTAGTTGGGAAAAGACTAGGCAGAACAAGTAGAAACGATCTACTTCAATTCTAAGTGAACAATACCTTCCGTTAGTTCTCATAACCATGATATCATTTGTCATTGATCATCGTTATTGTATAACACTAGCTTAATTGTAAGTAATACAACTGCGCAGTTCATAGCGATGGATGACCAAGTACTTGCAATATTAAATTGCACTTGAAATTGACCTTCGCCGTACGGTTCAATACAATAACTCTTTTTACAAGGCAATGAATTTGCATTTTAAAATCTTTGTTATTTATAGTCTTTTCAGCTTTTCATATAACTGTTGAAAGTAGCACTTTTTGCAATCTCAGTTTGTTACAAAGTAATGACTCATTTTTGTACCAATGTTACTTATTTACTTTGGTACTTACTCTGACTTTTTGTTGTTCGGTTATTTACTCTCATATTTTATACCCTTGTGTAAAAGGAACAAAAGCTTAATGTTTTTGATAATTCCTGAATCCTGCTTAGAAAGAATTCGTCCAAATGTACCACAGTAAATCTCTAAATCCTCAACAAATCCTAAGTGTACCTGTGTCGAAGTTTAATCAGGCGTTAAGACCGGTCCCATACCCTTTTGGTTCTTCCATCTTGTCTCCAGTCAGTTCTGTTTTAGTCGACATAAATTATTTAGTTACCGAGACCCAGAACTTTTTTTTCCATTCATTCTTCGCACTTATAACTTCGTAAAAATAATTTACCCGTGTTTTATTTAGCAAAATTGCTTAATTTACATAAAAAAGGAACGTATAAAGCCTTTAAGTACCTCAATTAATCCAGCTGCCAAGTTCACTTGCGCGAAATATTATAATTTAAGAAAACGTAACTTAAAAACAATGAAGTTATTGTTCAATGTTCTTGTTCGACCTCGGCTTTATTTCGATAAAGTAATAAACTGACAATGGAACTTCCTACTCTAATAAAAATGAAATAACTGAAATGTATTGAGGTCTAACCTTAGATGTAAATTCTTTCATTTCCTTTTTTTTTACTTTTACAAAAAGGAGCAATTACTTTCGCTGTAGACTTACAAAAACCATTTCAGGTTTCTCAGATTAAACATTTTGCAATTTCATCACAGTGTTGAAAGTTGCAAATTCGTTTCACGCATGATTCAAGTACTTACCAAACCGATTCTCCAAATTGAATTATATGTACTGTATCTCCCAAATGGCGACTACAAATCATAAAACCATCAAGGACTCGTTCCAAATGCTGCATAACATATCATTTCCATTTAAGAAGCGTGTCTCCTTTAAATATAGTATCAGAAAATGACGTATGACCATTCGCATCTTCGTCATCATCTCGCAAAAAGATCAAATCTGATCTCCGCGTTGGTACAGCCATATTTAGATGGTGCGCTCCCACTGCTACTTAGCGTAGCGGTAGCTTGTCTAAAATACATTTCTTATTTTTGACAGAAATGGAAACTGCGTGTTAATGAATAATATTTTTTTCTTCTTTTTGATTCTACACGTCATTTGTATTGTCTTGTGTTTGTTAATTAACATAATTGTATTGTCCTTTTTCAGCGTGTCCATCTGATTTCAACGCTACAAACAACGGTCAATTGTTTTTGTTTGTTGTAATATATTTTATCACATTGTCTTTTAACCTTGACGTTGGCAGAATCATCGAATAACGATGGAGCCATAAAAATTAAATTGGAATTGGTATAATATCTTGTTAAATGCTTTTTGATAGATAGATAGAATACTTTATTGTACACCAAAATTGTAATACAGCTCTTATACAATAACATACATTGAAGGGTACAATGGCGGTCTCATCGCTGAAAGCGATATCTACCAGACAACCTTTTTGAATCTTCAATGTAATTTTAAAAGTGAAACTGCATGTTGTTCCTGTTTCACAGTTCTTTGTAATTTAGATTAAGTAATAGATTTTTTAAGGTTTGATATACTTAATTTGTCAACCTTTCTTGCTTTTACTACATTTTAAATACTTAGTAAAAAAACTAATTTGACTATTTCTGTCATCTACACAATATTTCTTAACACGTACAATAAAAATACATTCCATTTCGAGAATTCAATTCTAAAACCGCACCGAATCCTATCTCCCCATTTTAATTTGTTACCAAATACCATAAACACGGTTCCCAGAAAAACGAAAAGTATAAAACTAAGCCGCATAACGTATGCGATCGCGGTCTAATTCGGTGGCACCGCGGCGCAAGCGCATGCACTTGATAGATGAGTCACGGTCGTACACGGCCACTGCACTCCGACTGAGGTTTTGTTGTGATTGGGTATACTGTTATACGCTCGTGTTGTTATGTATGTTACTCGCACGTCGTATTATCAAGGACCGTTTATTGGTAGTTTCCTTTAGTGTTCTACCGTACATCTGTTCTCATCTGATTGATGATGAGAACGCAATTAGAGATCTAAACTTCTATAATAGGTTGTTTCAAATTTACGTACAATATTGTAAACGTTAGGTTGAAAAAATGTACAGTCCATTTAATTTCATTTTTACTTCGACTTTCTAATCTTTAATTATAGTAGAGTAATCTCCCATAACATTTACCACATATGGTGAAACCGTTCGTTGGATAGCATCAAACTTACATGTTCAACCAACGCTTGTAGATCTTCCAACCAAAACAATATAAAAATAAACTTCGCTTTTTAGGTTACAAGTTTTAGGTTGCTATTAATATTCTGATCGAAGTTGAGCTTATAATCCATTTCGGCGCTCTTATTATTCCTCATTGTGTCTTCATTACGCATTCAAACTCATGCTCCCAATGGTTCTCTACTTAAAATCTTTGTCGTAAATTTTACAGCAATAAATTCTGTGAGAATCCAATTTCACACTGACAAAGATCCAAAATTGTACTGATTGGGATTCGTCTCAGTTGATAAATAGTAAAAGGCTCACTATAAATCAGTGGTTGTTGGGAGCGGAAGTAGCTGGACTCGAACCGACACTTGATAGAACACATGAGGGTCGGATGAAGCCCGGAGTTATAATAAAACTACGCCCAAAGGATTGAATTGATTTTGAATCGTGATGTCAGAAAGGATATGTTTCGTTGACTATCAAACAAAATGTTGAAAATGGATTTATTGGACGTTTTGCTTTCAAAAGGCTATAAAAGTTTCAAAGCTCATGTCTGTTTGGGACATTAAGGGTGTTCGATTTAAGACTTGGATAAAGAAGTTTGCTGACACTATATTCGATTTACTGGAATTTGGAAATAGTTTTTGAAATAAATTCCTCTACGTTACAGTTTTAGTAACAGAATGCCTGTGCACTTGGTTTATCTAGACAAACTTGTTGTTTGTTCTTCGAGCAGTGTTGTCTGCTTATTGCCACTTCAATTAGCCAATAAGAGCCATGCCGGCGGAAATATTGAGGTGGGTCAAAGATACAACCAAGACCGTTTCGCTCAGGCAGCTTGTAAAGCTACCTCGTGATGATAAGCTGTAGCTTTCCGAGCTATTCCTGTACTATCATATCAGCGTGAAAGCTAGTAAGTATTCAGATTTATTCAAGACAAGTCTGTACTGGATTGCAGTATGGCGGAATTCCTTTGGAATTCATCCAGACAAATCCAAGGCCTTTTTGTTCGCACTTGGTTTCTTATTTTCATTCGTAAAAATGAGATAATTTTGAACCAAGCCATTAGTGACGTATTGTTTTGGGAGGAAACAAGTCACCGTTCCTCTCCATTATCCAAACGACTGACAGGACCTCTGGAATAATATTAATTAATAGTTCCCAGGCGAACCGTCCGAAATGTCAGCTGTTTTGCTACACATGTCTCGTGATCACATTATTCCATGGTTCAACAAACTATAATACATCGCAAGAAAAATCGTGTTCATTTGTAAGCCAACATTATCTCAGATTCTCTTCGGAACATGTATGTTCGATATTGATGATGTAATCGAAATATCCTAGGTCCTAGATAGCGTTTGTAGGGAATAATATATTTCTTTTGTTGCCAATTTTGCTGTCTCATTATTCTATATTTTCTTGTCTCGAAGACGTATTGAGATGGTATTACATAAAAGAAAAAAAAAACACAAAACTAGAATACAACATGATAAAGAAATGTAGATTTGTCTACAGGGCAGAAAAAAGCTAAGAAAACCTGACCGCACCACAGTCTTTTGGAACAGCAATGGAAGTGAAGTCAGTCAAATAAAGTTCGTTTTAAGTTTTGAATTCTCAGAAAGGGTCATGTTAATTATGCGTCCTGCAAATTTTATTTAACATTAAAAGGGGAGAGGACCTGGTCTACGTTTTTAGCGAATCAAAAGACTAAAATTGTCCTCGGTCCCGTCTAGCGCATTGGATGTTGAATTTGCATACATTTTAAATTTCGCTCTGAATTTTAGCTGAAATTCAAACTTAGCCAGCAGCATTTTTATTACGTGTCATCTGGGTTACATTTCGTTAGTATTTGGACAGTTTCCCGTAATTTTATTAAATTTTTAAGCCTGGCATGGCGAAGTTGAACTTATTTTTAGGATGGCCGTTACTGCTATTGAGCCTTGTCTGATTTATTACACAAGTTCCGGCAGGATGAAATTTATTTGAGAATGATAAACAGTTCGAAGTTTTTATTTTATATCTAACAGTTTGGGATTCTAGCATTTAACTAACTCGTTGATCAACTTATAATGATCCATTAAGGCACTATACTTTCGTTTTGTACGCACTCTAACAAAATCGTTTTCCTCTAAACTGGAATTGCGTCAAAATCCCACATTTAGAACGGGAGAATAAATACAGATAAACAAAAGACCCTCATGAGCCTCAAATTAGCCGTGACACTTCTCTGTCCACTTTCCCCTCAATCGTTTAGCCTTTTTATTTGTAGAAGCAAACAATGAAATGACAAGCTTTGAGCAGACTTGATTACCAACACAATTGTCGTCAAATTAACTCTCAACACCAATTTGGATCCTGTGCCTAGCATTCTAAAGTTTGAACTGCAAAATGGGATTGTTCTAACGAAGTTGTGTTTTCTAATATCTTTGTAACCGTTGTTTTATGAGGGCATTTACGGCACTCAGTAGTATTTATTGACGTTTGTTTTATCGCTTCAAACACTGAAACTAAACGTCAGACTCTACAGTTGAGTGTCAAAAAAGTTAGCTTTGGTCGTTGCCCTCGGCTGAAAATCGATAGAAGTTCATTGAGGGGAAGGCCAACCAGTATTGTATTACGTTATGGAATTGTTTTGCGGAATGCCCAGCCTTTTGTTTGTTGTGTTTTAGTTTGATTCGATATTGTGTGTGCGTACGGTTATTGACTTATCGACTGTGATAGGTTGGTAATGTAGTTTGGGAAACGATGCATTATCAAACTATATTAATGGTCTTTTATGTCGGCCTGCGGCTAGGATAGCTTTCAGACTATTCACAATTAGCTGTCTAACAGTCGTACTTTTAACTGCATAACCATAAACAGATTCTGCTTATTGCGATTCGTCTCCATTACTGAGTGTTGGCAACTCTGCAAAGTAGTTTGGCATCATGTAAAACCCTGCGTACTCTTTTCGCATTTCAGTTCTCCATTGCTCCGCATAATGGTAGACTTATCGTCTCGTAGACGACATAGCTATTTTTGCTAAAAGTTTTTTTTAATATGTCCTATATATACTAGCAAAGCTGAGCTTAATCGGAAAACGCTAAGGTGGACGAGCTTTTGGCGTCACTTACAATCAGCGACCAGTATGGCATGGCGAAAATGTCACAGTAAGTAATTAATTGCTCTCATGTTCACTTACACGGAATTAATCAAAATTACTTACAAAAACCTGCTCTGATTTACCGCAGTGGACTTATCTGTGTTGTTATACAACCAAATTATAATAAACAGAGAGTTGCTATCTGTTAGAGGTTGTGGGCCATGTAATTATTCTAATGTCTACTCTCCCTGTTGCTAAGAGCTCGTAATACGTATAACCTTCAGTTTAATTTATCGCTTAGTTTTCCATTTAAATGAGAACTGGTACGCGTTATATTTTAGTAATTTCGTGTTGTTAAAATTTGTTTCGTGTCTACGCTACTGTCCAAAACTACTTTATTACTCTTTTCATTTACACACGTTTCTTCTTGATGTGGACCTCATCTACATCGTAATGCCTAAGTATCTTTGCGAATAGTGTGTTCTGATTTTAGTTTCCTTCAACAACTGATTTCAATGCTGCTTACCATCCAGCGCTTATGCCTTCCACTGGATAAGTGCATCTAGCTGTATTTATCTGAGATCCATATTATTAATTTTTCAATGTTTCAAATGTCATTAACCTTCCATCTATTCCGGAGCCAGCAATGCCTGTTGTACCTGTCAGTCATCTTGATGAACGCTTGGCATTCAATTGATGCATAATGCGCCAGTTATGTCCAACGCTCAGACTGTCGCCATTCCAAGTACGTTTGACACTAAAGCTAATGGCAATATTATTAATTTACACAATAGGTATAAAGAATGGTATAAATAGTTCTGCCATATCATTCAGGCAGTAAATAAAAAATATTTCAATTGCATATATTATCAACGTGTAACAAATGCTCGACAATGGGGATACCATTCATAAGGAAACCATTTGTGACTAATCACACAAAAATAATCGATTTATTAATTATCGTCCTTGAATATAATTTGTTCCTTATTGATTTATTCTTATACTGCTGTATGTGTTCTTTACTTAACATCCTAAGACGTCAATCAATAAAGTATTGTACCAAATATCCTATGTAACGTAATACTCACAAAACGTGCCAAAATAAATTCAGAATAACACCACTCCAGTCATATTAAGTACAGACGTGAATATATTTATCTAAATGTCTACAGCAATCGATATCCTTATAAAGCTACCAATGACAGCCCAACAGTGAACCCGAATATTTCGCAGCTCTATCGATCCAATGCACCCAGCACTTGCATTGCTTGCAGTAATTTATAGTGGAAGGGGCGTTTTGTATTGCACTTCTCTTACCACCCTTATATGTTTAGCAATAAGGTGTATTATTGAAAATTTTAGGGGGCTTAAGTAAGGGGTTTGACCCACGCGTTACATCCATTATTGCGTGATCCCGTTTTTTGTCGATGTTCGAATGTTGTAGGAGGCGCTCGCACTGACAATTTATTTCCAACTTGTTCAAAAACATGCAGAATATGACCAAAAAAAGTATACATGTATACTTTTTTTGGTCATATTCTGCATGTTTGTATACTTAATACATTTAACTAAGATATATTATGATTTCACAATTATTATTAAGTTTAAGTAGTTTTTCTACAATTTAAATTATCTGTGGCAAATTATTTCTTGTAAATCTTGTTAGTTGATTGTCTACATGTTTTGCTTCCTGCTCCTCTTCCCGTTTCCTTGTTGAACACTACGCCAATATCCGTTTATCATAAAACTCTATATCCGTGTGCGAAGATAACAAAAAACATCAGCTTTGATTAATTTCTTAATAATAACAGGTTCTAGCTGATGTTTGTTTTTATTATGAAAATTGAATTGGCAATTTTACTGTTGAATTTATTATGAGAGAAATATATTTTTTCTGTGTTGGTCACGTAATTCATATTCGATATTGGTTTCTTTTAAAATTACGTTGTTTATTGCCTATTTCGTACGCCCATTTTTAATGTAGGCCTTGCCCAAAATGTAAGGAAAGCTTTTATCAGAATTCAGTTTGGCTTCACAGTTTATGTGGTGTAAACTGAAACCTCCATAAATCTACATACAGGCTTGCATATATCCGTTTCCGAGTTTGAAGTGCAGCTAACGAGGTGTTACTGAACGTCACCTGACAGTATTCTAGAATATTTGTCCTTCATTCTCGGATCAGCTTCCAAAAGATTTGGTTCAAATTTATAAATAACGGCTGCTGAAGATAACTGACAAAACAACCTGTGAAATATCGTGAAAAAAATCAGAATGCAATCTATACAGAATAAAAAAATATGGCACGTAATAGAAGAGGACTTTATTTGGTAGTGGGTAAGAAGAGGTTCCCAATAATGATATACTTAATATCATTTTTATTATTTCTGCCTTTCCCAAGTGTTATGAGATTGGTCGGGATTTATTAACTGCGATCAAATGATTATGAAAAAGATATACTATTATTTCATAATACGTATGCTTACCTAATAAGTACAGAATCATTAAAACATTATTTGGCTTGTTACACGCTACTCGAATCACATTCGTGATCGCTACGAGGCTACGACCCCCACAAGTCTCGTTCTCTTCGCTTGTTATACAAATATTGCCGTGAGGGGCACAACCGAATCAGACGTTTGGCTTATTGTTAATTTAAATTCATCTGCTTTTATTGACTTTACTTCGTACCTACGTGCTTCTCTTATGTACTCCTTTCATTTTATCTTTAGTTTTAATCAAATTATCTGATTGCTATTGTTCTGTTACAGGAAATGCTGTTCGACTCCTTTAGGTAAGTTCGATTCTGTTTATAACTTGACAAAGGCTATCGAATGTACAGTCTTTAAAAATCGCCCTATAATTAATGAACAAAAATCTCAAAAGGTGTGGTAATTATGTTGTTTGATTACCAGAAGGAAACATCTTTTAATTAAACCCAAGCAACTAGCCTCTAATCTCCTAAATGTTTACCCCAAGGAGGCTTCGTAAATTCTCTTTGAAAATTTATACAAACCTAATAAGAATTTAACAAACAAATCTCAAACTCTTAGAAACTCAACATCAACTTTGGTCCGCTCCCGATAAATGTTTGTTTTCTTTTATATCATTGTTTTGGAGTAACCTTTGTATTTTAGATTTAACCAACTGGGCAGCAATTATGAGGGTTATCTTCCCACTCAATTTGAAATTCTAATTGTTTCAAAATGTACGCGAAGCTAATATTAATTTTGAATATAACTTAAACAATAAACTATCGGAACAGGATCATGTTAAACAAGCTCAGGACTTGGGAGAATGTTGTCGTTTTCAGTTTATTAACTTGCTTTACTTTCGTATCATTATAATAATCATTCGTTTTAATATAAATTTGTGTTGTTCTGCTCTTTTATTATAATAATACTCATATATTCGCTGAACATTGACCGCCCACGGCAGTTTATTTAATGTATGGTAACTTATTCGGTTATTCCATTTCGACGAATAAACATTACACATATATCTGTTTACCATCAATTTGTTTCGCCTCTCCTGCGGGCACGCCTCTGTATCGAGAATATTAGACGCGGTTTTCATGACCTCTGTACCGTGAGTGATATTTTTGTCTAACGTTCGTTTTTATACATTAATGTTCTAAGAGCATTTCACTTCTTTGCGTTATCAATTACGTCTAAATTAGATCGATCAGTCATTTCATTAAAAATCATTAGATTCTGCTAACACTTCCGCTAATTATATAAATCTGTAGTACGAATTTCTTCATTTAGACTACATTCCAGGTTTTGTTCTCAAAGTAGTGTTATTTTCTAGTCCACTGGACCTCAACGATGCTTGGCTTCCGACTTGGTAGTGGGAGCAATAAAAAAACCCCTCACCAGTTGCTTTGAATGACTAATTGATAAAGGGGGAGCAAGTACTTCATCTGAAACCGGTGATTTTGTGTAGGACACTAACATTCAAAGTTTACGAAGACAAATAGTGTTTTAATTGGATAATAAGTATGGTGGTGTAAAGTTTGAAAAACATGTTATGGGGGCACTGATGTCACTAGTTTTAGACCTTGATAACATAACATTAACTATTGGTACATCAAATGCTATTGTTAATTAAAGTTAAGTATATCAGAAACTTTAAACTATTACGATTTTTTTCCATTACATCTTTGTTTACTTTAAAATACATTGCATTCGTTTTTAAATTCTACGTGAAAGTAAGTTTCAACAAAACGAAGTAATAATGCAATTTGCAATCCGATTTACATTTCCAAATCCTTTCCACAAACATTTAGCCGACTTTAGAAAGCAAAAAACATACAGTTTACTTAACATCTGCGACCGTCCGTACTGTTACAAATTTTATATGTGAAATTTATTCAAATAGTAGTCAGTGAGAATGTGTCCAAACAGCGACTTCAATGAATGAATCGTTGTTTTTTTTGTTACCGTTGGTAGTCCCGTAACGAGCATGTTACCATTTCTGAGATACTATTAAGATTGCCTTTGTGATAACTCACTTACATTATAGTAGGTATAAGTCTTTGATACTTTTGAGGTAGCAGCAAAGTTTTCTGGCCTCGCACCAAAATGTATTTGGGAGAGTCCTCCGCGTCCCTACTTTAGCTTTGTTACTTAACGTCAGATAAACGATTTGTTCCTGAAATTTTCCGGTGTAAAATTTTATGTGAGGAATTCTTTGGGAATTCGAGATAGAATTTATTTGTGTTTTCCCCGCGTTTAAGTAGTTGTGGGCGCGCTTCAGCTCGGGTTTTGAAAGCATTTTGCACCATTTTTGTTTAACGTTACATGACACTGCCTTTTGTATAGAAATTTTGTTTTTTTTAAATGTAAAAATGTGTTGCCTTGTAATTACGTAAAACTTTACAGTATCACGAAATGATGGAGCTCTTCAGACAAGTTAGGCAAGGCTTCATAACAGATAAAGCCACTGGGGCAAGTACAGATTTTGACATCGCTATGATATACAACATCACTGGGTCGTCACTCTATATCAGAAAACAACGAACAGTGCTAATTATTCTTTGCAACTTTTACTAAGGGTCAAAGTCGGAACTCGAAAAAAAACAGCTGGTGCATACATTTTGTTAAGCAACATTGATTAGTTTGTATGAAACAGCGGATTTTTTTTACGAATTCAGATTTTGCCTTTTAGTAAAAGTTGTACAGATGATGACCAGAGTTCATGGTTTTCTGGGGAGCCTGCCGTTTTGCCAAAACTATTTTGCCAAAATTTCATTACCCAAACGCATTTTAGCAACCTTTTTTTTATAGCAATGCAATATTTTGGAATAATTTTAGTACGCTCATTTCGTAAAATTTTTACTGGGCAGAATATTACCAAGGATAATATCATTAAGGCATTTGGTCTTTAATCAAATGATTTATTACAGCAAACAATCTTTTGGCAATAAACATTTAGTCAAATTATTGTAACACGCTTATATCTTTTTTAAATCGAAACAACTAGGTTAGAACTGTGACCACACAACGCCAGAAAGATATTTTTTATTTTGCGTAAAATATGTTATACCAACTGAAATATTTAGACTACATTAAAATTGGTAAAAGTACTAATTGGTAAGCAAGTTATTGTTTACACGTTCACTTGCCAAACATTAGGTTTGCGTTACAATTTATTTGTGAAGAGTTTATTTGCTAAGTAGTAATTTGGCAAATGAAATTATGCGGAAACTTGTTTGGGAAGTGATAATTTGGGATTTTTTTTTAGAAGAGTAACCTGGTTTTCTGATGTAAAGCGATTAACCAGACATGCTGTATATGAGATCTGATGAAGATCGCTAGGATGCGGTCAAGTTTCATGCTCTGCAACAAATAACTGCTGAAGTTCAGTACCTAGTCCAACTGCGAAGTTCCCTTTCACTATTAAGCTCCAAGCTGTGCAGTTTTGCTAAACTATTGAAGCAATGGTCAAGTTTATATCCGCTACTACTAAAGTACTCATGAATGTGATTCGAAAATAAGTCTGCATAGAATCATAACTATTCATTTGCCTTAATGTGGCAATGATGAAGTTTGTCCATCCATGTTATTGACTATGTATTTGTCTCTATACTACATAAAAGATAGCTTAATCTCTGCGACATATGTCAAACTGACATTCCTAGGGTTGTCAGGATATAAAAAATTGTCCATAGAAATTATCGACGTTTCTTACTATTATCGATGCTAATGTAGCATATAATTGGGTTTAATTTAATTACAAACGTTACTAAATTAAACGAATATTTTAATACAAAATACATTTATTCTCTTAAAGGAGTCCAAAGATAAATTAATTTTAAATTAAGTTTTATTTAAAATATCGATAGTTTATAGTCTGTGGTCACGATGATTCATCGCCCATCACTAATTAGGTCGGCATGCCCATAAAGTATGACATTGACAGGTACTGTCTGTACTATTATGAAATTCAGGACTTCATAGACGTGATTTTACTGATAACTGTCGCAGAGATCAAGCTATCTTTTATGAAGTTATAACTGAGCAAATACATAGTCATAGTCATTTCTAGAAGTATCTCTTGTTACTTCTAGAAGTGAAGTAACAAGTAATTGAACGTCATCAAGTGTCAACTGCCTGTAAACAAAAGGTACTTATCAACTAGGAAGCAAACTAAACGGTTTTCTCATTGCGAAACAGTGCAACACATCATATGGCACATTGTTACTGATATAACATGGCGTCTCGTGCAAAACAATGGCTTTTTAGTCACGCCTTGAAAACTTTTCAAAGCGCTATACAACGTTTATGTTGCGGTAAAAGTTTAGCTCACGTGCGACTTTTAATCGATCGTGAAACGTTGGTCGTTTTATAATCTCTGTTGGCTACAAAGATATTATAAAATCATTAACGATTTCGCTATAAGGAGTTATAAAAATATTAAGTATTGATAAAGCATTGAAATCGTATAAAGAAATAGTTTTATTTACGACGGTTTTTTATTAAGTTCTGCTGTGGCGTTCATAATCATTGTAATTAATTACACTCTTCAAAACAAGCCGCAAACTATCAGTTTTGTTATTTCGGTGGATTAAATTAAATAGCTCTTTGTCCAAATTATGAATCAAAACAATGCTTCTGTTATTATAAAATAAAGCAATTCGTCCGTTTGCGTTATCTCTAACAGTTTATTCGCACGCCAGTTTTCGATACATTAGACAGAAAGGTCGAAATCGAAAGCCATTACTCAGCATTGACCAAGGACTTTACAACGAGTAAAGGTAAAAGGAATTTATTTAGGCCATTTTGCAGAAAATAAATCGTGGTCTATTTTGACGAATATGGTAACTAGACATGCTTTAGAAGTAGTTAAAAAAGGTGTTAAAACGATTTCATATGAACTATAACTATTATTGCTCGTAAATGTCTACTGATGTCCGTGGACGTCCTCTGACCGCTACAGTAAAATGTTCCTGAGGGGATTGTTTATTGCAGCGGAGTTTTATGCACTCGTCCCTAATTGTCTTCATTGTTTGAATGTTCCGTAAACACGTGCCTGTGTATAAATAAATAAAGCGAGCGAAAATTTGTTGTATTGTGTACTTTACTCAACGGTATTGTACGACATAACTTAGAAGTTAGGTACCTACTTCGATGTACCTGATCGAACAACCAATAGCAGCTGCTCATTTTCGCGCTACTCACTTATTGCGTCAGCGTAAAGATCATTTTACTGCAGTACTAATAAACCTTCGTGGTATTGAAGACGCACTCAGTCGGAAGTGATCGGTTTTACGAAGTTTGTCGATGAGACTTGTTAGTTGTCTCGTACTATATTGTGTCGTACCATAACATTTATTGATTTTGATTGACCATTAAGTCAGGCCTTTGATTGCAATTTCCATTCTGTTTATAGATTTCAAATACATTCACCGATCCTTTATTATCAAACAACTTTCCCAGTAAAGTGGTTTTAATACCTAAGTGTCGTTGAAAACGACGAATATGGCGCCTAAACACCTCTAAAACTATCCCCAAAATAAAATTATGGAAAATAAATTTATATTGTGGTTGCCATAAAAGGTGATGATCTGACTTTGATAGCAAAGTCCAACAAAACAGTATAACATAAAAACGAAGAACGGACTGTTGATGATTCTCAACATTTTAATAGTCTATGCAGTGGTTCGATATAAAACGACGATAAATTCTATAAATATCTCCTCTGTTAGCTCCATCGGCCACCCTCCGCGTGGTTGGTGAGTCATACGTAGGGGTAGATCCAGATAATATATAAATAAAGGAACCGTGTCTGATATTTAATATTACAGAGATGGTCTTTTTATGGCCTAAGGTTGTCTTTGAACTGTGTAATCGATTCCTACGACAGATATTGCATACTCGGCTGAAGCAGCGTCAAAACGGTGTTCGTTTAATATAAAATCTGGTTTTGGTTTCACAAAATATTTGAATTTTGTAATATCCTATCTAGAGGAGCGAGAACAAATTTTTAACGGTATTAAACATACAGGACCTAGACTAAATTTTACCACATTAAATTTTTAAGCAGTAGATTGAAATAGAATGGATAACTCTAAACTCACCACGTTTACTAGCTTAATTGCTAAACGTAGGTAGAAGAGGATACAAAATAATAGATAGGCTGAATTAAAGACAATAAACACACCAAGATCGCAGGCACGGTTCTCCAATATATTCGCCCAAAAATGCAAGCTGACGTGCCATGTCATCATAAACCGCCGACCTCCATTTCCTGAATAGCTACTGCACCTGTACTATTGCCAATATCGAGGGCTACGTCATCGTTTCGATTATTCAAATGCTTTTTATACGAGGGGACGTAAGGGTAGGTCCGGGCGTTTGACAAATTGCCCTAAAGCCAGACAGGGGGTCGTAGACGTGAGCGTGCTAGATATGTTGGGCTGGGGTCTCTTATGGCCTTAGGGAGTGGATTTTTCTGTATATTTATTGGTTTTAATGGGACTGTGGGTGAAGTATTTTTGGTGGGGTTGTTACTTGATTTACAAAATTGCGTTTGAGGAATGAATTCATGTAAGTATGTGTATAATAAATATTTCGTAAATGACTGATATTTATTGAATCGTAACTGTAAAAAGTTTTAAGTAACTTTATTACACAAAATTAAGCGTTACCGTTTTTGGCAGAATTATATTAACAGAAGATTTAAGACCCCGTGTGTTGCTAACACACGGCGTCTTGAATCTCACGATTTTCTAAGCAAAATTAGGTTTGTATTAAGTGCCTAAGTTACAATAAATTAGGGAGAAACCAACTTTTATTTATTACTCATTCCCTTACTTACCACAACTTTTGTTCACGCCAATAACTTCTTATCCAACTCTCTTCGGTGAATTTTGTTTACTAGGTTTGTTCGTGCTAGCTAAACAAAAGCCTTTAGTTCTTCACTCTAGACTGTCGCGACGGCTTCAACCTTCCCTGTGTTGCGTTCCCGTTTTTCATGGCCCCACTCACTCCCCCTGCCTGTTAGACATAGGCCCTTTCCTATTAAAACTTACAACCGACGATATCGAATCTTTCTAGTTCATGTACAAAGTTCATTTTGCTTCGACACCCAGAAGTAATCACGGACATTGAAGCCGAAACAAAGGAGGTTGATCTTTAATGTAATGATGTTTAGGCTTTTTGTCTCGCTCTTACAGTCGTACAGAACGTAATGGAAAATTGTTTTAGGTGCGCCCCGCAGGCCCACGGTGGGCGCCAGTTATGAGGTGTCGAGGGACAATTTATGAGGACTGAGCGTTTCTTAACACTTCCTTGGCAACAACTCGGTTTGGTTTATAACGGAAATTATTGGAAACACCTGTTAATTTAAGTTACTTTGCTGTTTTGTCTTTTGAAGTTTATATTTACTTACATTGGATCGGGTCCTTTCTACCATTGTACCCGACCTATCTTGAGGTCGTAAGGCTTTTTAAAGGAGAATCTTAGATGTAATCCCATTATTACTCTATAGTAATAATGGGATTATATCTAAGATTTTCCCTTCTCCCTTAACAAGTCTTATTTAATCAATATTCAAATCGATCCCAGTTGGGTTTAGTCTGGGTTCTATCGAATTGGGTTCTGCTTACTTGAGTGTTACGAAATGAGGGAGGCTATTTAGATAAAAGTTTACTCTCACGGCTTTACTTTTGTATTATCTAGTTTCTTTGCTACTTGTTGCTTTACTTAACTAGATTCAACTCCAATTCAAATGTAATAGGTTTCTTTGGAAATAATATTTAGAGTCAAGTACCCAATGTTTATTGAATTTGCTCAATCATATCGTAATTCTAACACTTATACAACCAAATCCTGCAAAACGTTTTATTCAAGAAATAAGTACCTAGCAACTAAAGACGCTTAGGGTCCCAAGAATACAACAGAAACATTAAGAATTTTCTCCTTTAGTAAAAAGTAGCTCCCATAAAAAACCTTTCATTGCCTGTGCAATATATTTCCTCAACATCGATTCGAAACGCAATAACTTAAAGTTTATTTGATCCGAAATCGCTGAGTCGTATTTTTACTTATTCTAATTCAATAATATTTCGAGTCGATCTCGTTCGTCTGCTTCATTTTTTTTGTCTTTTGTTGAATGTTGCATAAGTTTGTGGTTGATTTTGGTAAGGTTTTTGACACTCCTATGTAAAGAAATGATAAATGTACCGGATGGGTTGCTAAAACTACAGCTATTTTGTTATTTGTTCTAAAATAAAAGGAATTTCAGACTGTAGTACGAAACTCACCTAGTAAAACTTACTCCTTTGCATACAGGTGCTCCCGTTGACAATTTTAAACCTGCGCAGAATTGTAAGCAGGTGATACATTTTATATTCTCTTTTCCATTCTACATAGAACAAAAATAAATATGCTAATAAGCATAACTTAGTTTAACTCAATTGCCTTTTATTATGCCTGTTTTAAATTTCAAAGTCAATGGAAGAAAGTTAAAGCCAGAGGTCCTTATTCTACAACCATTTGGTGAAACACTCTTTCTTTATCAAATTCTTCATCGATTTACTGCGAGTATTCGTCAGACGTATCACCTCAGCCTAACCCTACTTACTACGAATAAAAACGTGTTGGTTGCGTATTTTACATATACTTCTTTTGGTAGAAGGTACTACAAAGCCGTGACAAGGTTCGGATAAACCATTCATCTGTCAAGCTAGATTCACTTCAACGCTTTGATTGTTAGAAGTTAAATCGAGTGTAACATTGTTTGTAAATAACTGAGA
This sequence comes from Amphipyra tragopoginis, assembly GCA_905220435.1. Taxonomy (NCBI): domain Eukaryota; kingdom Metazoa; phylum Arthropoda; class Insecta; order Lepidoptera; family Noctuidae; genus Amphipyra; species Amphipyra tragopoginis. The sequence goes on from HG992017.1 coordinate 8,185,106, forward strand.
CGCACTCGCGGGAATTTGGTTTTGCGGTAAAAGAAAGGCTAAATATATTGGAATCTTCAATGGACTTTTGCATACGCAGCTGCCTCACGTAGAGAACTGAATTCGATTAAATGTTGTGTTATTGCTTATGTATTTTTGTTATAAAATATTTTTTCAGCAATCTTGATCTAGAATTCTTTCTGATAATTGGCAAAACTCTTGTAACACATAGAACGAATAAATGTAGGCTTATCAGCCGAGATAAATATCCTGTAATCTGTAATCCAGTGTCAATTAAGTAGTGTTCTAGCGCGGCTCGAAACCAAATTTGACATAATATTAATCATAGTTGATGGTAGGATTACCTACACTATATTATGACATGTTATTGACCCATTTCGTGTTTATTAGGTCAGCACTCAAGAATAGGTAAGTCTTTTTCCGCTGTCGCCTTTTCTGAATCATAAGCTGAAAAGTGCATTCCGTTTTATTTTTCTCCTGGAAACACTTCAACAAATCTAGAAGAAAATTCTGGGTAGCTACTGCTAACTTATTTAATTTTAGAGGCAAAGAAACGTGCCGTATTTCTTATCTTATGTCTTAACAGGCGGACTGAATACTTAAATATTTTAAGAAATTGTGTAAGTATATCATCTATCTCCCTACACAGAAGTATTCAATCTAAAACCAAAGAGTTTTGGGGGTCGCATATTGCGGGAGGACTAAACTATTTAATTTTGTGACCCGGGTCGTGTATTCGAAATTATTTACTTGCCGTACATACGTACGTATAGAGAATAATATTTCTTATTATACTCTATATCAGGCAATACCTCAATAAAGATAACCACTTATTTCAAGATCATGATAAGTGCGATGTGACAATCTTGAGATTAATCCAAATAATCTGATAAGCAGATATTCTGAATTTCCATAAAATTATATGACGTATCGTTTACGATCTTCATTGAATTTTGACTCTAGATGAAGGAAGAAGTAACTGTTGTGCCGAGCTTGACCTTGTACTACTATAATAGTATTCCGTCTACTTTTTCTAAGAGCAATACCACCTCTTTAGTTTGAGTGTTCTTCTTTGACTTGCAAATCCGCATAAGAGATAAAGAATCTCTCGTCCACCCAAAATTGATGCAATGCGCACGACATTTTTCATCCAATAAATTTATGAATGCGAAATTACGTAAAATTTTCCACATGTACGGTAGTCTGCTAATTAACACGCCCGCAATAAAATGTAACACAACGTTAAAACCGCAAATATGTGGATATTACTGTGTTTATTGGTTATTTCCTGCCACTCGGGATGTAGGTGAACTGAATTATTAAAAATGCTGTATTTTTCCTACCACAAACCAGAATTATTTATAAACTTAGGACCTTTTGCTTCGTCCACGCAGATGTTATTATTATCGTCATAGTGGGAAAGGGGTTCAGCATTGACCATATTCCTCCCCGCTTGATTTCCATAATAGATATGGGTGGCTTGCTCCAATATGACATTTATCCTTTAGTTTCAATTATGCTGTATCATCTGAATGCTATGGGATTCCATAGAGAATGGTTCATATTTATGCCATACATAACCTTTTTACTGTCGACAATCTTTAAAACATTATAAAAACTTCAAAATTTATCTCCTGTCGTTTCCATCATCAAGTGATTGGTTGAGGAATTCTCCTTCTAAAAAAGAAGTAAGTATGTATCCAGATCATTATCATTTAACGTCTTGCATATAAATATTATCATGGTTAGCAAAAATAAGGAAATTATAGCTCCAGTTGTAAAAATTTTCACATCTGCTCGTCAAATTTAACTCTAATACCAATCGAATCAATTTCATTCAAGCGTATCTTATCGTCTTACAATTCAAAGTGGTATCCGGTCTTTATATATTTTATCGAACTTTTTTAACAATCTGCTGTGACATAATTGGCCCTCGGATAGTGGGGTGACCTATTATTTCCCATGGGTGTCGTCAAAGTCGACAAATGGATTTTATCAGGTGCATGGATAGCAGAATTCATAAATATATTTAAAGATAAAATTGAAGGGTCACTGAGATTTGAGTCTAAACTCAGTGTCCCTAAACAGTAGCTCCGCGCAAACTAGATATTCTTCTTATATTTAAAGATAAAGAAACTACTAGTTACATTGCCTGTGGCTTTAACATAGCAACCTGGGAAAAGGCTTTTAGAAGATTAAACATTAATACCATATCATTAGGTAACATTATAGAACTTCGTCTTTATGTGTGAAATTCACTATCATTACGTCTAATACATTTGTAATAGATGCTATGTATTCACACAGCGTAAATTTAGTCTTTACATGCTCATAACTTTGTCAGACATTACGACTGTTCCATTTCTCTTATGATAATTTGAATTACTTATGTCATTCAAAAGACGAAAGTGGAAAGCAGTATAATAATGTAATTGCTTATTTGAAACAGTCGTAAAGGCACGTCAAGCGAACCTGGCTTTGAAAAACAGCATATTAAAAAAGTAGTTTCCCAAGGCGAAGCGGTTAGTACCTACAAAGTTGAAAAGTGGACGGTCAGTAGAAGTGTGCTGTATAAAATTTTTGAAACATTCTTTGCATTTTATTTCTTTAGCTATATTCGTTGGAGTGTGAAAATCTATTTTCTCTCCTTTTTGCTGACGTTTTTATCAGCACGGATCGTTTTGACAGTTTTATCAAGATGTCAATCATTCTTTAGAAAGTATGCTGTTAAATCATTGACTTTAAATATTACTTGTATGAAGTGTCGATTTCTTAGCTGGTAGCAGTATTTCAATATTATATGCAGCCTTCGAATCGGTATTATTGAAGGAGAAGAAAAGATTATTGACATTACTAATATCTAGTGCTTTTCTATGGAATTGATTGACGGTATATGAGGATATACCGAGCGTGTAGGTATGTATCTGAAGGGAATTTAATCAGCACTCTGGTGTGAACCAGCAAGAGTCAATTTTAATCTGACTTGAAACTTATATTGGCAAAGTGTCTCTTGTAGTTAGTTGTTCAAAATTTCCGATACTGTGACTTCTCCTAAAGTCAATTGCTTAAGTTTCAAGTTAAATTCCGGGAAGTTTCTACAGATATGTACAAATATACGTTTTCAAAAATTAGTCTAACCAATACTATGTACGCAGGAGTTTGTATATTCTACTTTCACGACTCGACTGTACTAATCTTCAAAAAAATATTGTCTTTGTCACAAAGGTAAATATAGGATTACTTTTCATCCTTTTAGAGATCAAGGAGTCCCACAAGGCACATATTTCACAAAGCTAAGGCTAACGTCAGTCCAATATTACGCAACGTTAAAAAGTTGAACGTAAAACATTACATTGACCAATAAAGAAGTTACATACCTATGTAAGTTGAAGGTGATAAAATATAGAACATAAAAACGCCTAAGGTTATTTCTGTTCACACCGCTTTTTCTGCTGACTACCGCCCGATGACCCATATAAACTGGAGACAGTCGGTTCATATTGATTTTCCTTGTCCACGTGTAATATACTTTTTAATTAACACATTTAGAACTAGCCTCGTGGGTAATATGTCGATATTCAGCCGCTGGGACTGGAAATCGACCCAAATATACAATTAGGTTTTGGTAATGATTCAACATTTTAATTTCAATAGTCTTCTGGCACCAACGCGCGAATCTTGATTTTTAAGTAAAATTAAAGTTCGAATGATTGAGAAGTCAAAGTTTTTGCATTAATGTTTTGAGATGTAATAATTTAATTAAATATTCAAAAAGTTTACTTTGTTCCGTCGTGTGTATGTGAGTGAGTGCCAGAGGGGTATCGGAAAGTCTCTCTATATCTTGCTACTTGGATTCATGTACTTCATCTTAGACTCCGTCTGCGATTACCATCAGGTGCGACAAGGGTCAAACACGATCAAATTAAAGAATAAATAAAGTACCCCTGCGGACCACGTCATCTCCTGAATGGTTGTGAACATTTCACATTTGTATTGAAATTATACATTTCCTTATTTATTATACGACAAAATTAGGTCACAGTATTACGTAGGCGTGAACGAGCCTGGGATGAGCCCTTTATCTCAAATAATTATGTCAAATACGTGAGTTAAATACTGATGTTCAGCCGCAACTGGTTAGACTGGAAGCCGACCCCAACATACTTGAGAAATGCTAGAAGGATAAATGACGTAAGCTAAATAATACAGATGAAATATTTTTTTTACATTATATGCTAAGTTTCTTTTTTATTTTAATAAAATCTGCCACTATGGAAAATCACAATTCTTTACGTAGTTAATTTTTTTGATGATCGAAGCAAAACTCTTTAGACTTTGTTTTTGGTCCACCCTCCCGACCCGGCCGGTCTGGCTTTAAAGGAATTTCTTCATTCTCAAACTATGCTGCACAACAACTTGACTTATGAATTACGATGGCATGATTATTATATTGTTTATGAAGTGCTTTTAAAACATCTCTACATATAATTTACGTGTTCTTACAAGTGATGTGACCTCTTTACTTCTAATTCTGGCCTTTTACCTGTTGCTGGGCCTTTCAGCAAACTGAAAGGAGCATGAATGATAAACTGAAAAGCCGGAAGCTTAAGTAACTATTCATATCTTCACTCAGAAATGTGGTGAACGCTCTTGAAGAGAGTTTAGACCTAAATTATGGTCTTTCAAATATTATGTCTGACTTTTCATTGAAGTTCTTGTTCTTTATCTAATCTAAGGTCCAAAGCACATCTGAACCTGGTTCCAGCCAGCGGAATTATTGGTTTGGTCTGGTGCAGGACCTAAAATGCGTAACCCCCTGTTTTCGTTTTTTAGTGGTTAACGTAGACTCGCTTTTTGCGAGGCTCCCGATTTTCTGTTATCATGTCCCTCTTGAATTACAGTCAACCGAGTCGAATCCACTGTAATCTAAGTACTCTTCGAAGCTCTTCTCTTGAAGCCGCGCTTTTTTCATTATTTAATTTGATGGGTTTTTGATAGGTATGTATTCGCTTTGGTATGTGCAAGTAAGGCCTTGAATGAGTAAGTATTGCTGCATACTGTCTCCCCTATAGAAAACTAACCGATCGATGAGGGCCGTAGTCGTGGTTGATAGTGCTGTAAACATGACTATGGACAAACGAAATAGTATGTATGGTCGTGGATTTATGGTAAGTATATTAGCAACCTCTTAACCTTTTGGGTGTTTAGCTTTCACGTACTCACAATTATCAACCTGTCATCACACACATGATGACTTTTGGATGCTATTACTAAACAAACTGACCTGTGTATCTGCTATCAGGATACCTTCTTCCTGCGTTGGTATGGCATTTTTAATAATTACACATTACAGTTTAAATGTGTACATTCATACGTCTCAATTTTCAATAATAACGGTATAATAAAGCATTCAAGGGGTCGTGGGTGGAAGTTACTCGTACCTACGTTATAGTTACCTGAAATACTTACCGAGGTAATAGTTCCAGCAAATTACTTAAGTTTTCGTAAAAGATACTCTGAAATTCAAGTAAAATTTTATATTTTACGAGCTAAAGATATGAGACGAAAATTCAAGAAAGCAGCTTAAGAGGTATTTTTATGCATCTTTTTGTTTAAGCTTGCGAGATAGTGTTTTATAAGGTCAGAGTATTTCGTCTCGGCAATTTTATACAACTTTCCTTTATACTTTGAATCTTATATGTTATTCGAAAATACATTTTGATAAAATTCACGTGATTTGACACATTCTCAATTTATTTGAAGTTGTGTTGTTTGAGCCACATTTCGGGATTTCTCGTGTAGAGGGTGCTATTGCACACATAATTTACATATACAAACATCCAACATCCGAGCGAAATATGTAGCCCATACAAATATTTGTTCCGATACGGAAATCGAAGGACCACGAACCCAAGCACAAGTCTGCATTGTGATTCCTTCCATTCCATTTCCGCTTTCACAGCCATAGGAACCGACAACCTGTTCAAGTTGATGTTTTAAAATCTACTTCCTACTACCATCTTTGCCGAGGCACTCATTATGGTGTATTCATTGGTTAAACGAAATATAAATTAAAGGCACACAGTAGCAGTGAAACAATAACACAGTAATCACTCAATCACAACCTGGGACGCAAATTGCCCCGTCGGAACCGTAGTGCGTGCACCAGCGCGCGCGCCGCCCGTGAAGCAATTGAAAGATTGCCCCCGGGGTCGCACCTCGGAGTGAAAAGATGTAGAAGTTCCACTCTGTACCTGACACGCCAGGACGTTAGGTCGGCGGAATTCAACGAATAGTAAAACTCAGCCTTTTTTACTAAAATACAGTATACTGCAACAGTAGCTGAAGGCCGTTAGTTGAACTTAAGCTTCGATATAATTTGCCATAACTGAGATATATAGATAACGATCTGAACGTGCCAGTATTTTTTTAAAGACTTCAGGCCGATTCGTCCTTGGACGGCAAAAGATCCATGCACAGGGGTAGACTAATAGACGTCGAAGAGCAAAAACGGTCAAAGCGCGTGAAGTTTTGCGATTCCAATATTTTGGTTATCTTTGCTTTGGACTAGCCTTGGCATTGTATGGTAGATCTTCTATCTTCATCTGTATAGTGTCATACTAATTGGAAGTTTACTGGTTTAAACAATGACATGATATGCTTAAAGTGCTCTTAATGGTGTGGGATGGGAATGTAGGATTTAGGTTATTTACTTGAATGAACGGAACCACTTAATGGAAATGTAAAAGAAAAATGTCGATCTTCTGGTGTTTCTATTACGAAAATGTGGAAACTATGAGTTGATCAGGTGTCGGCTTACTACCAGATGCCAGTAAACAATTAACGTGGCCCTGCATTTACTGACTGAAATCCATGGGGTGAAGTCATCGTGCTACGTCACGTATGTATTCAGGATTACGATATTTAGAACAAAATAAAATAAGGCAAGAACTAAAGGCTTGCAAGGCGCATAAAACTAGAAGATAAAATGACTCGATGATTGTTTAGCTTTCGTGACTTCATAATTATTATAGCGTCTTTAAACTAGCATCGCTTTGCTAACTTTATGAATATGCGTTCGTTTTAATATGTACTTAAGTAGTTACTTGTATAACTTTTGCGCTCAAGAATTCTGCATACAATCTTGCAAAGCGTTTTACACTTAAGTATTAAGAAAACTTCCTCTTGCAATCCATCCAAAATGTTTCATTTTATATTGGTGAAAAGTATAGTACAGAGTATTATCTCAACCCCTAGATATACCTATATTTAAACAAGTAGCCTCTAATAAACTATAAGCCCCGCACCGTTCGCTTTCCTTGGTGATATAATGCATCTGCCGTTGACAGCGACTCTCCTCCGAAAATACGAATTATCTTACAAACCTATAAATCTTAGTAAGTATAGATAAGCCTTATAGCTCCTATTTCGTCTGATATTCCTTTACTATGGTACTTTAAAATGTGACGGTGACTGTTTATTTTTGTTTCTACCTAGACTCAAAGTGTTTGTCCTGACATAGACCGTTGTTGTTGTTAACTTATATGAACAGTATTTGAAATTTTCTACTTATTGGACACAATAATTTACATTGTGTTCAAAAAGTTTATACGAATATTTAAAATAACATTTACTCTGATCCAATTTCATAAATATTCCTATCAAATCCAGTGACGTACAAATACAATGCTCAATTTAAAAAAAAACAGTAAATCATTTTGTATTCAACATTTTCGGATAAAAGTAAGGGAAATGGGTTCGCTGTCACTCAAAATATACCGGGCCCTGGCAATAAGCATAAATAATGTATTCACTCGATTTCCCAATATTCAAAGCCATTTTGTTCAAGCGATCTGCAATAAACTCGCTCGATTGACCGTTATTTTATGGAAAAATTGTATGGGGTCAAGCTACAATCCGAAGTTGAACAGTCCTAACTTCGGATTGTAGCTTTGTGTCCGCTATACAAGAAGTTTTAAGTAGCCTTTTAGCAATATTGGTACTGCTATCACAGATTCCACAACTGTTTGCTAAATTCCTGTTGTTTCAAAAGCGTTTTGTGGCACTTCTATACTATAACATTGTAACGAATTCCTTGCGCTTATCCTACATTCGATATCCGCACTACATGTATTCCTCTTATAGTCTTCTCCATCATCCTTCATCTCAGTAGTGTATAACGTTGTAACTACCGACTATTAATTAAAATGACTTGTGAGACATACTACCATCAAGCATTTAATTAATGACAACATTTTATGAATATAAGGGTCTTTTTCATCGAGTCCAAGACACAATATTAAGGAGGGACTCGTAGCTAATTAACAACCGCGCAGATCAAACGATTTGGGAGGTTAAGCTGCGCTTGCCGCGGTCAGTCTGTGGATGGGTGACCGTTCGTTACTAGTCGAGACCCCTCCGTGCCTCAGAGAGCACGTTAAGCATTCGGTCCCAGGTGTCATACGAATACCTATGACAATGATTATGAGTAGTCAGCAGCCCGAAAGTCTGACAACCGGTCTAATTTTAGGCTCTCGTCATTACCTATTCAGTAACTGGGTTGCGAAGGTCTGAAGATATTCGCTCCGTGTAAAATAGTATTATTCATCCGCGTCTGGTTAGACTGGAAGCTGACCTCAACAAAGTAGGAAAAAACCGGCCAAGTGCGAGTCGGAATCGCGCACGAAGGGTTCCGTACCATTATCTATAAAAACGGCAAAAAAATCACGTGTGTTGTATGGGAGCCTCCTTAAATATTTATTTTATTCTGTATTTTAGTGTTTGTTGTTATAGCGGCAACAGAAATGCATCATCTGTGAAAATTTCAACTGTCTAACTATCACGATTCGTGAGATACAGCCTGGTGACAGACGGACAGCGAAGTCTTAGTATCTAATAAGGTCCCGTTTTACCATTTGGTTACGGAACCCTAAAAAGGCTAGGCAGAACGAACAATGTCACAATATTACTTATACCTAATGGCAAGATAATAAAAATATAGCACACTCTATCTCTTTATCCTACTTAGAACAGTTTGAAAGAACCCAATAGGAACTCCCTAATACTTTGACCTGTTTTCCTTTCCATTGTAATCTTACAAAAAAACCCCACTCGTATGTCTATTGCGTTATCGCAGATAAAATGGTAGCTTATCTACAATGTCCTATAGTGACGTAATGTGGGCTGCGTCTGTCGTGGGCGGGGTTCGGTTCTCGACCTTATTACTGACGTTGTTTTGACAGACAGCTGTAAAAAATACTCAAGGTGCCGTTAGGCGTAATGTCGGCAGCTCGTTGAGTTGGAGTTATTGAATGGATGAAAGGAAGAGTGAATGATTGCGGAGGAGGAACAGATTTTTTGTAGCGCAGTGTTGTATGATTTTGGAGTATAGAGTAGGTAGGTGGTACTTTAATTAAAGCATTTCATTAGTGAAGTTTTAACAGTGCGTAAGTCATTTTGTGACTAAAACAGACAACACTGGGAAAGCCACAATTTTACTTGAAATGAAAAAGATTATTAGGATTTTCAAAGTTTTGAGTAAATCATCAAAGAGTGCATTTGTAATGATAATTAAAAACAATATTGCGTTCAGCGTAATTACGCTCCTCGTTTTAAATAGTTTTTTTCACTCTCTTGTAAAGTAGCCATTTGAGACTTCCGCACTGTTAGGACTTCACTGACGATTTATACAAGTGGTTTTTTTAGTGATGGTGGTAGGCTTGTGGCTAATTAGCAACCGCACCGATCAAACAATTTGCGAGGCTTGCCGCGGTCAGTCCGTGGATGGGTGACCATTCGTGACACATCGAGACTTCTCCATGTCTCGGAGATCTCGTTAAACTGTCGGTCCCGGGTGTCATAAGAAATCTGCGACAGTCATTACGAGTAGTTAGAAGCCTGAAAATCTGACAAACGGTCTAACGTTAGATTATCGGCCTTGCCCATTAACTGGGTTGCGGAGGTCTGATGGTAGGCGCTGCGTATAAAATACTTATATTCAGCCGCATCTGGTTAGCCTGGAACTTGATCCCAACATAGTAAGGAAAGAGGCTAGGAGAAAGATAGGGTTTTTGTGCTATAAAACTTTTAGGGGTGATTAGATTCTACATAACAAACTAATTTTGCTTTAAGACTCTTGGGTATAAGAAATAAAAACTACTTAGTTAAAATACTTTCCAATAGTCGCAAAGCAAAAGCCGTTGGCAATAACATGATCATTTCTAAATAAAATAAATACTTTTCCCAGCCACTACAAAACACATTCGTGGTTAACAGTTGTTTAGACTAAACAGGGCTTAAACATCCTTTTATGAATGGAGTTTGACGTTAAACATGGTTCTAATAAGTATCAAAACTTTTGTAGTACCAGCCTGTGTATTCGTATCATATCCAAACTTATCATTACTTTGTATCAGACTAGCGACCCGCCCCGGATCGCACGGATATGTTTTATAGCTTAAAACCTTCCTCTTGAATCACTCTATCTCTTAAAAAAAAACGGCTTCAACATCCGTTGCGTAGTTTTAAAGATACATAGGGACAGACAGCGGAAAGCGACTTTGTTTTATAATAGTGATGATAATAACACAAAAAGGGTTTGTAAAATATCATAATAAGTTCCAAACGCTAACAAAAAGTCAGTACCAATCAGTTATTTCAAAACATCGTATTCCCACAGTAACAGTGATCCCATGTCAACAAAGTATCCATCCAACAATTCGCTACGTTCGGAAACGTACCGTTACTTGATTACCGTATCCGGCGAAACATTACCAACCACTTAAATTAAGCACGAATTAAGTTACCTTTAAGTTCTACCTTTAACTTACATATGTTTGGCATTTAAAGGCTTTCAAGTTAAGGAAAAAGGTAGTTTTGAATCAACATTTTGAAGAATTCGGAGATCTGCAACTGTGCTGTGAAAACAATATTTACGTTTTGTTTTGTGTCTGTGATGTGTTCAACATGTGGGACGTACATACTTACTTGACATGATACAAAAATGTTTTAGAAATTACCTTCTCAGTAGATCTATCGACTAGAAACAATTCTTAGAAATCCACGTATGGGCCGGGCCTCCTTTGTATGTAAACAGACTTGTAAGATTTTTACAACAGTCCATCAGTCTTGTCATCGGCTGTCAATATCGCGCGCGCCGACACGCCTCGTCGTGCGTGCGCGCACCGTTCCGTAGGATATGACGTAGCTACCGCAATAGCGGTATGCGGTATGGCACTGCCTGCTCATTATGTGCTCGACTTGCGTTGCGAACGGACGTGTCTGATGCACTCTCCATTTATTAATTTTCATAATTATTTATAGAAACTTCTTAATTAAGAGAAATGTAATTACGGATGGTAGCATTAATTACGGTGTGATCATGTAATCACCTGATTTTCATCTGTTTCAATAAAACATGTTATGAACGTTATTACGGCTTGTAAAACGGTTTTATAGACCCTTTAAATAATGTCAACAGTAACGATTAAAGTATTTTTAAATATTATAATCAAAATGTACATAAAAACATACATACATAACCTCACGCCTTTTTCCCATGGGGGTAGGCAGAAACTGCAGAACGTCACATGCTACGATCCTTACATACTCCTTTCGCTTCGTTCACGTTCATACATCTTGTCATACACGCACGCCGGTTTTTTTTTTTTTTGTCTATTGGACTGCTGTAGGTCGTCCTAGGGGACGGTTTCTACGTAACCGGGCAGTTATTGGCGAGACCTGAAGGGTCTCCAGCCAATGGGGGGGAAGTAAAATACTTAACCTAAGCTAACTACTTGTACTACACTAACATTATGACTACCTGGACGCACGCCGGTTGAGAGTACTACGCACTTGTACTTTTTAAGGACATCACCAATAACATCGATGTATGTCCTTTACTGGCGTCCTTTACTGGCGTTTCTACTGACAACCGCCTTATAAATTCCTTTTGTTAATCTCCGTTCACTCATTTTTTCAACATGCTCAAACCACCTAAGCATACTCCTTTAAATTTTTGTCACCACATCATCTTTCAAAAAGTACTTTTTGCATAAAACAGAATGAAACTAGAAATGATTACATACGTATTACGTACAAATACTTGACATATTTCGAAAGTGATAATGATTGAAACACTTCAGCACTTTACAAATTAGGTAATCGACAACATTAACATAAGTACTTAACTCAATTATTGGTATCGCCCACATGAGAAATGATTAAAGTATATGTCTGGTCTGCTAATGTTATGAGGTCAAGTTTCAACACCCACTGTCAAAACTTCAAAAGGACCATTGGTCATTTCTTTTTAAACTTATGAGATGCATTAAGTTTTTGGCAGATGATTTCACCAGCACAGATCTGTAATTTTTTACCTGTGTTTCAACCTCCTCCGCCCACTCTTTCTACTTTTTGCGAATCTATGAAACTTCTATTTCTTGGAAGAAACAAAAGCAGTTTGACCTGCATTATGTTTTTAGCAGTTGACTTCACGTAGCACAGAGCTGTAATTTTGTATCTTTGTCCCGAACTCCTCTGCCCACCAACCATTCTTTATACTTTTCGCTAATCTAAGCGAATTCTATTTTTGGAAGAAACAAAAATATCAAAGCTCCCACATTAGAGTTTCTCCTGTATTACGGTTGGACAAACAAGCTCAAATCTCTCACACACACATATCACATTTTTAAAATTCATTGGAAAACTAACTACTGTTTCTTAAATCTTTTATATTACATATCGTATCATAATTTATGGTCCCCTACCTTATTACTTAGTTCGTAAACTTTATAACAATCTGCTTTCCATTCAAACATTAGACAAAATTGTTGGGGAAACTAAGTACTTACCAACAAGTTAGGTGGTTTCGAATACACCCCTTTACTTCCCATGTGGGTGTCGTTAGAGATAATCTAAAAGATTGATTATATCCTACGCGAATATATTGCTATAAGAAAATAAACTAGCAAGCAAAAAATATGGCTAAGCTCATCAGAATTGTAGCTTGGAACGGTCTCAAAATGAAACGGTACTACAGTAAGAGAAAATAAATTGAAGTTGGCATCTTCGTATTTATATCCATGTAAGTCAAAACTTTGTTGGGAATTCGTAGCCTAATTATCATTTATAACAATTGCAAACACTAATCAACGTTTAGTATTTCGTCAGTATGTTGATCTCTCACGGGTCACTGAAATACCTAATATTTATATCAACGCATTGTTCATTAATTTTAGATCCCAAAACACTTTGCAATCTGTCTTTATGTAGGACCAACAGATTTAATTATTATTTGATTCCTTTTGACGATTTCGAACAATTATTGAAGGACACTTAAACAATTTAGTCCTGAATAGTGTCTTGCCTAAACTGAATAATGCTACAAGTGTTGGTATAGATTGTGGCTGTTTTAATTGATCTAGAAAAATCTAATCAAAGTTACGTAAATTGAGTACAACAAATGTTACCCCCGCAAATCATACATTTCTACATTGCAGCAATATTCAACTTCAGCATCTAGTTTGCAGTATTGAACACCGGTAACAGTACCAGATGAGCAAAATCGTCAATTTGATTGCATATCCTTGCAAACGTAACAACTTCCACAAAGTTCGAAGTTTCCACCAATAACATGTTTTCAACCACGTCAAGGAACACGGAAACGTCGTCTTGGGAGCGATGGAAACCGTCTGTAAGGTGGATGGGGTGGCTCCTACCTACCCCCCTTTTATCCCATACGACCTTTGTCTCGTGCGTTTCCGCGTTTCGTATCCTGCTACGCATCCTGTGCAATCGTTATAGAAAATTCTGTTCGCTGGAGAATTTTAAATTTTATGCTGTGATGTGATGTGCATGCATCGTTGTGCTTATATCAGAAAAAAATATGGTGAGGACCTAGCAGTTCCTGATCTACCCTACTAGGGACTTTTTAGTTATAATAGTTACTATAACTGCCCCACAGTTAATTTGCCTGAAAAGTTCTTAGCTTTAAGTAAAGGTACCCTTTGCGCTAATTCAGAATACATTCTACATCTGAATCACGTTTAAAGCAGGTAATATTATTCAGCATTAATAATATTAGTAAGATGGAATCGGTATTCAACAATACGTTTTGTATGAATTCTCGTCATAATTTAAATCCTGTAAAATTGAATAGTGTAGTTAATAGTTCAGCTTAAGGTAGACAGACAGAAGGTACACACTGTGCTACGTACCTTATCTTCCTGCGCAACTTGCCAGTGTTTACTCTCCCCCTAGTTGCTATTCTCCAGTGACGAATTAAGCCTATTTTGCATCATCTACATAATAGTATTCTCCCAGGCTATTGTTGAAAATCACTTCAATGAACGGTGTTGATAATAGCCTGTACCTAGTACAAGTTTGCAAGTTGCGAAAATGACAATAGTTTCAGCGAGCTCGGTAAATTCTATCTCTATAACACACTCGTAAGAAAATAAGACAAATACAAGGTTAGTCGGAAAGGGGGTACTAATCCGCAGTAAACACTTATAGTATCATTGATGACGGTTTTAAAGCAAGTGTTCAATTTTTTTTTTTAAATGGTTATAAAATTTATTTTTTCAAAAATTCTTCGTTCCTGCTTTAGTTACAAATTCAGAAAATGGAGCATCTAATTCGTGACCCCAAATGTGACCTAACATTTTAAAAACACAGCTGATCATAGATGAGGATAAACTCTTAAACTATTGACTTTTGGGGAAAGTGGTAGAACAAAAGTTACTCATTATTATGGCATTATAACACCCTTTCGGATTAGTACCCTCTTTCTGACTAACCTTGTATATGAATCGATGATTGCAGAAAGGGCATTATCTACTTGATGAAATTATGTGAAATCTCTATTTTTTTGCTTTCAACGATTTCGTTGAATTTAAATAAACACACCTATTTGTGGCATTACTTAAAATGTTTTGAAAGATTTGTGGAAATATCTTTTGGTTTCTAGAAAAATAAAGTTATTTTATTTTGCACTCACGCCGTTCTGCAGTCAATATGGACTAAGCTCTTTCTGCAATATGCGATTCATATATTATTCAGTTTTGCGAGCTCACGAAAACTATTGCCGTTTTCATACTCGTAATTTGGAAACTCGTACCAGGTGTACTGGAAAGCAAGTGAATTACTCATTACATCGACTGTTTTGACATTATGATTTAAAACGTAGTGACCTCTGGGTTCTGGCTTCCGAAACACCTGAGTCAAAACCGAATGAAGGACGTCGCAATTTGCGAAAATCTGGCATCCCCCAGGGTACTGGCCCTTCTTGCTGATATAATCTGTTAATTGCCTCTCACGGCATCACCCGTGGGAATAAGGTGGCTTTTTGATCGTCACCTTTAAAATTTTCATTATAATTGATGCCACCTGTACCAATTTATTGATGTCATATCATTTGAGAAATTGAAATTGCAAAATATTTGTTCAATTCATATGTTTGCATTTAAACTTCAGTGGTAAACAAAATCAGACGCGTGATAATTGGTATCAATAATTAACGATCATGTTCTGACATAACTTGCGAGAGCAGTGGATTGTGATGATTTTCGTGTGGTTCCTCTCTGCACCCTTGAATGTTCTAAAAACAATACTTGTTAAACTTGGTGATTTTGGCAATATGATCGCTGTAGCGGTCATTAGAATGCCCATGTTTAGCAGTTGATATAACTTGAATTGGTCTAAGATGCAGCACAATAATCCAAGAAACAAAGATATATAGAGAGAATCCTCTTTGGTTCTCACGTACACACGAAGGAACACAGTAGACTGCTTGATTAACTTTAATGTGACGGTGGTAGCTAGCCAGGCGGGCAGTATAGATCCTTCCACCAAACCTTCTGGGTTTTGTGCAGTCTTACAATACGCGTCTATTCCCAGCGTTTGGTGAGGAGGTTTTATATGCCCATCCCCATACGGCCACTTATACTAACCTTTTGTTTATGTAAAACATAAAAAATATCATTTGCGCGAATGACCGCTTGTATTTACTTAGCATAATTGAAACTGTCTTGTTCGGCAAGTTCGCTAAGTACTAAGAATGAAATAATTTCTTGTTCCTCTTTCCAAGTTAATGTCTTTCAGGCTTGAGGTTTTATCATTTGCACAATATTTCTTAGTTTTTCTACCTTGTAAAAGATTCTTTTGTTTGCCCTAGTTTGTTTTTCTTTTGTCTTTGCTTTAAGCCTTCAGTTAGAGCCAGTAGAGGAAGTCTCTTAGTTGAG
The DNA here is from genome assembly GCA_905220435.1 of Amphipyra tragopoginis. Taxonomy (NCBI): domain Eukaryota; kingdom Metazoa; phylum Arthropoda; class Insecta; order Lepidoptera; family Noctuidae; genus Amphipyra; species Amphipyra tragopoginis. The sequence continues at coordinate 8,201,347 of HG992017.1, forward strand.
GTAGAAGACAATCCGTTTCTAAGTTTATGCTATCGGAAATTTATATCAATTTGGTTACATAAATGGTGACGGTAGTTTGTTGTTATTTGGACCGTCTGGACATATTCGTTTATTCTGCTTTCCGCCCCCTGGGAAGGGGAGATGATAATGTACACACCTTAACTCAGATATATTTGTAGGGGTTTTATATTCAGTGTACGTAATTATAATTGCTCCCGAATTCTTGCAATGTTCTTCCTCCTCGCCTTATCCCGACTATGTTGGGGTCGGCTTTCAGTTGAACCAGATGCGACTGAATAATTGATGGTATTAAACACAGAGCGATTGCTATCAGAATCCCGCAACCCAGTTACTGGGAAATACCGATATCCTGAACTTAGACCAGTTGTCACACTTTCGGGCTGCTTAACGACTGCCATAGGTATTCATAAGGTAACTGGAACCGACGGTTTAACGTGCTCGTCGAGGCACGGAGGGTTCCTACTACTAGGAATAACCGCTGCAAGTGTAGATTAGAATTATTTCAATTCATAATCCATAAAGATTTACCTCGAACGATTCCAATTTCCACTCTTCCTAGAAAACTGCACATTAGGTGCTTTGAAAGCCAATTTCATATTATAGAAATCGTTTAAGTGCATCCTTCATAAACACACCTGATACCCCTTAATACCTTGATCAGATCCACGTTGCATTAAGATGTCTCGAATTGAGATGCACTTAGAGACAGTCCCAGTTGTTTATTTTGCCCTGCATGTCAGAACATTATTCGGCATTTTGACCTGACTACGTCACAAAGCCAGGATAAGGGTTTTGTAGTAAATAAACATGTCATCCAAAGCTTTTAGAAGGTATTCTGGGTCGGGGGCTGCACAAATAGACAAATAATCCGACCGCAACTGATGAAAACTACCTTTTCTTATTTCTTATTAGTTCAAAATGAATCTACAATGTAACATTTCCTTGTTTAACTTTACTAGTATATAAAATATACACTCAGTAACACTTTTACCTCTGTAATAACCCTAAAATAAAAATAATATTACACAACAATCAGTCTTGGCCTTATCTCATAAATAACCGGGGTAATCAGTTAATGTAACTTGAAATTCAGGAGTGAAATGCTCCGTAGAATGGGTCATGCCAACTCGTAGTTAACAATCGATTTGTGACACCCCTTATATAAAATTCAAACCAAAAAAACGTAGAAAATAGGTCAAAGAATTGTTCGGAACTCGAGAAAAACTGCAGAAGAACTGCAGCAAATCTTTGCAAAGTAAATTCTACAGTTTTACACAGCTGTCTTTGTCAGCTGAAATTCCTACGTTAAGTGGCGATCATAAAAAATCTATCGTTGTCGGGTAGAGATTCAAGTTCAGAATGATTAGGTACAGCCAGTAATAATAATTGATGATAGCCTAGCAGTTGAACGCGTGCCTTGTAAGCAGGAAAGTCTGAGATCGACAGGAACTCGAAACGACTTTTTTTTCATGTACCTCCTTTATTGCGAATATAGATCAGGTAGGTGTTACATGTCTCACCGCGCTCAATGCCCTCCTGGACGCCAGACCGAATTTTGATGTTTGCGGATGAATGGAGGGTGATTTTGTCGGAATGTTTGGAGTACTGCGAGAGGAATGGACCATGAACGAGTGAAAGAATATACTGTCAGAAGTATTGTAAGGGATTTATGAAAGAGTTTATGAGAATTATTAGAATATTTTTTTAATTTCTTGCCCTTGTATTGTATGTCATGTTGTATCGTCTTCTATTACCATCTTTAATTATTGTAATTGGTCTAAGACCGTTTTAATTAAAGTAAATAAATAAATATTGTTGTAAAAACAATCTTTGTGCAGCTATATTTAGCCATGTCGCATGCAATAGTAAATAATAAAATTCTACGGCAATCCATTAGCTAAAGCTTTTCGAGTCCCTGTGCGAATCATAATTTGATTATCACTTGCGATAACGGTAAAGAAAAACATTGTGAACCTGCACACCTGAGTAGGCTCCAAACAGTGCTCAGTGATGTCTAGTCTGCCTACCCGCACCAGGCCAGGGTGGAGGACTAAGGCGTAAATCCTTCTCATTCTGAGAAGAGGCTCGTGCACAGCAGGATAATGATGTACAGCCAAATTAATGACAGTACTTATTAACATTTTTGAGCAAAAGTACATTCATATGTAAGTGGTACTAAGCAATTAACAAAAAAACAAATAAGATTCAGTACGACTTTATGTTTTACATTTTAGAAGCCGAAAGCATTTCTCCAAAAATGTATTACATAAATGTAACAAATTAAAAAGTAATATTATGTATTCCGTCTGCGAAACAAATTATAATACAACTTATTAATTTCACTACATCTCACAGAGGGCAAAAAGTCACTGAACTTCGGAAAATTAAAGGAAAATGTTAAAGAAAAAGTTTTGTCCGTAGAAACTTAGACCTTATTGCCATCCTGATTGCCTTCGGGAGTAGAGCCACGTTCATTATTAGGTACCTAACACAAGTGTTTCTTTTTAATGGAAACATTCATTAGTGTTAAATTCTAGTGGGAACTAGGATTTAGAAGATAAGCGCTTCTGTATTAGCAATTCTCATTAGCAGGTGCAGTGTATACACTGTGTCTCAGTGGCTACAGTGTATACAGTGGATACTGTCTCCGCACATGTTACACTGCCTCTGCACTCGGACAGCTGTCTCCGCTCACGTGTAACTGTCTCCGCACTCGGGACACTGTCGCTGCACACGGGACACTGTCTCCGAAAATGGGACGCTGTCTCCATAAATAGGACACTGCCTCCGCAAACGGGACACTGTCTCCGAAAACGGGACACTGTCTTAGCACACGGGACACTGTCTTCGCACACGGGACACTGTCTTCGCACACGGGACACTGTCTCTGCACTCGGGACACTCCACACACGGGATACTGTCTGCGCACTCGAGTCATTGTCTCCGCACTCGGGTCACTGTCTCCGCACACGGGACACTGCCTCCACAAACAAGACACTATCTTCGCACGTGGGACACTGTCTCCGCACACGAGACATTCTTTTCACTCACGGGAGACAATTTTTCTGGAGACATGCTTAATCTCAATGCTGAAAACTGTTCCTCCACTCAGTGTCCCATATGCGATCTTATATTATGACTTAGTTCACACTAGAATCTTATGATGATGTCTAGTAGCAATTTCCATTCTCTTCGTATAACTTTTTCGTTACTTTTTGTGCATTCACTGTCCCTAATTTGCAATGAAAACTTTGAATCTTGAATCTTCTGTTGTCCTTATTTGCCTTTACCGTTATGACTTCCAACTTATCTTTGATTTGATAAATGTAGCTTCTTCCTGGACTTCTTTTATTTTACTTTCTTTCGTTTTTGCCGCCAAGATGTTTATTTATAGATAGGAAAACCAACAGCTATATACGTACAGAAGTGAAAATACAACTAGCATAGGTTACGTTAAGCCAATTACAGGATTTCACGGATTCATGTTCTTTACAAAGGTATAGTGACGTATTAGTCTTTGTTAGTATCGCTCCCGTATCGTTATTTTTCTTTTGATAACTCAAAGGAGAAACAGTACAAGCGTACAATTCGCTTCGTTACCGATACAGTTGAAATTCAGTTTCAAAAACTTGTAGGGAGCGAGCGAGAGTGCACTATTGTGCAAATCGATTCTTATTGTATCATTAAACAAGAAATAAAGTTCGAGTAGATTGCAATACTACACACCTGCACTTAGTACAGAGTGGCTATAGTTTAAAGTACGGACTAAGACAGAAATACGGGGATTACAGCTGCTTTCCAGAACGTCTTTAGAATTTTCTAAGAGCTTAGTAGTCCATTCAAGAATACAGTAATGCTACCTTATATATTTCTGTATTTATCAAGACATGTTCTGGATTAAAAACCTTGGAAAGTGGTTGAATAAATATGAATTACATTTCTAGGTAGGGCGTATTCGCTCGGTATTGCCCACAGAACGGATGATCGATGGGGCCGAAAAGTTCTGCAGTGGCGACCGCGTACCGGAAGGTGCAGCGTGGATAGGGATCCACAAGGTGGACCGATGTCCTGGTGAAGGTTGCGGGAATCTGCTGGATGCGAGAACCACAGGACCGGTCGATTTGGCGATGCTTCGGGAGTCCTTTGTCCAGTATAGACGTCTTTCGGCTGAAAGATAATGACTTAGTGGCAACAAACTTAATTGTGGTGCATGAAAAGGGCCTTGACGAGTGACGATACATAGTATATCCGGCTCTTCCTAGGCAGTCAGCCCCGTCAGACCATCCTGGCTGACTGGCTTATATTTTCACCACACCGACACGAGTGAAGAACAAACTCGAAGTTAAAGGTCACACTTATCCGAGCCGAACGCGTCGAACGAATCGAAGTCAAGGAGGCCTCACACACATATCCGCACCGAAAGAATCGACCGCGCCAAAAGAATCGACCGCGCCGAAGAAATCGTTTCTATTTCCTTTACGCCTGTAGCACTGTTATTACTCTATTGTCAGTGCTTTATTAATGGAAGATGAATGAGCGAGCGCATCGGTTAAGTGGACCGCATAAGCTGCGCCGAATCTGGTGATGTCATCTGAATTCGTCTAGGATTTCTGGGGTTCTTCCAGATTCGGACGATTCGACGCGGGCAAGTGTGCCATAAGATTTCATACACAGAATTCTAAAATTCGTTTCATTCGATGCGTTCAGCTTGGATAATTGTGCGTTCACCTTAAACCTTCGATAGAAGGCAGTACCGACAAAAGAAGATATTTTAACGATAGTACCCTCTGTTACAAAAACAAAATGGTAGTAAATAATACATTGAATTATTGATGGTATATCTTGATTTCCAATATGTGTTATAAGGGGAAGCGACAGCAATATATAACGAATTTTGGCAATAAAAACGATAAATAGCACTTTGTTTTGTAACTAAGGAAGATATGAGCCATATGTCATAAATATAGCTCTTCTGCACAATGCCATAACAAGTTACATGACAATTTATCTGGAATAATAATATGGGCGTAGTAACCTTCTATGTACAAATTATGTAACGGGAAATTGGGTGCTTTTCCGACGGATATTAGCAGATATTTTTGTATTTGTTATATAATAACACAGGATAAAAGAATAATATAAGTAGTCGACTTGAGAACCACTTCTTTTTTTGAACTCTTGCTTGGTCTTCTTCTATCGTGTCGGCACGAGCTATTCTTGTATAGCTCGTGCCGTGATGAAAAGATTAGCCACACAGCAAGGTTGGTAGCGGGGCTGACTGCCCAGGATGCGCCGGACGTACTTAAGTATCGTTACTCGTGGAGGCTCTTTTCATGCATCCCCTTGCTTGCTTGTTGTTTTGCTTGGTGTAGGATCTGTACGGTCCTTCCGACTAGCTACCACCTTCTCATGTAAGTCCGGCGCCAAGCATTTAACTACGTTCCATCGTGCGTGAGAGCCAGAGCGGTATGGGGGAATCCTCTGTTATATTTGAAAGAAGAAAAAAATAAAAATTGTATGTTCACGCCAACAATGACACACAAAAATAGAAAGACCAAAAATAAACTTTGTTACTTGAATTCGTGTGCTCTATTAGACCCTGTCTGCGTTTACCATCAGGTGTGATGACTAGAGACAAACGCGACCACGTCAAAGAATAATAAAAAAAACTGTTAAAATCTAGCTCTTGTCAACGACTTTGTTCACGCGGTCCACAAAATGTGCCAAAAATGTATCAAGGATGAGAAGGATACTACTAGGAGACCATACCTGTCAACTACATTCGCCCAAATCCATTATCTACAGTATGGTTGAGTAACAAACATAAAAAAATCGCATTTAGAACATTACATCAAATCTTTCTTTGAGTATTTGTTTTTGAACGTCTTAAGCTCTCGTTGCTAAGCTACAAACCCAGGAGATGTTCTCGAGGACAGCGAAAGTGGCCTTGAATACATCGTACAAATTCAAATCCACTCGAGATTTAAGACAGGAACTTTGAAGGATGTTTTGTATACTAGGATTACCTTATATGAAGATCTTAACAACATACAGCATGCTATTTTTGAGTCTTGAAAAATTTGCATTCAATGTTACACCTAAATACTGTGTACGATCTATTTATTTTAGGTACTTTGATTAAAATGGTCTATGACAATTACAATAATTAAAGATAGGAAGGAGAAGAGAAATAGAAGAAAAAACATAAAACAGAAAGCGACGAAAAAAAAAACTATTAGAGACACCTCTAATAAATCCCTCACAATGCTTCAGACAGTATGTTCTTCCACTCATCCGCAAACAGATCACAATAGGGAATATGCATGTAATTAAAAACTCTTTCATTATTTAAATGTACATTGGACAGGAGTCAAGACATTAATTGCATTTTTTTAACGCGTTACTTATTTTACAATTCATTATTTTATGTTATGATTTTTTTGTGCAACGGAACGCAATCTCGAAACGCGTCGTCTTCGAAAATGCCGGAAGTGACATCAAAATCCACGTGAATACTTAAATCTTGAAATAATCTTTTCTTAGCAAACTGTTTGATTTCTCACTGAGGTAAGTTAGTAAGTGCGATTTCTGCTAGAATAAAGCACAAGAAATAATTTAAGATTTGCGGCTAAAAAAGAAATGTAAACAAAGCAGTATCGTGGGTTATGACGTCACATTATGGCCGCGACAATAAAGGATGTTTGAACTGTAGAAGAAAATTGTTGAAGTTTAATAATTGTTTTGAGCAACAAACAATAGTAACATTTGACTTTTAATCCTTTTCTAGGGTTTAAATTAACGTGCTTTATTGATGAGAAGAAAAAAAATACATGCATATTCCCTATTCAGGCATCAATTTATTTATTTATTTACGCAGTTACAATAATTCTGCATTAAATGACATTAGATTATAAAAATGTTTATGAATATACAGTGCCATACTTACATACATACAGTTGATAGCATACGATGATATTCATCATCATCATATCAGCGAAAGGACGTCCACTGCTGAACAAAAGCTTCCTCCATAGATTTCCACAAAGGCCGGTTACATGCCGCGTGCATCAAACGAATCCCAGCGACCTTCACCAGGTCGTATGTCCATCTAGCTCGAGGCCAACCCACGCTGCGTTTTTCCTGACATTACAATAACATTCAAAAATAAATACGTTGCATTTTACGCTACAAAATACAAACCCCTGTTTCAACGTTTTACGAACATGTTTACTCAATTCTATCGCAGTTTCGAAACGATACAGAATAATGTAAGGAATATTGTAAATAAACAGAAACTAAAGAAATCATAGAACGAGATACACGACCGCCATCTGCCACATTCAGTCGTAACTACAAGCTTTTAGCGTAGGTATATTGCAATGACTGATAAGAACTCTATAGACTACGAACTTGTGGAACGTATAGTAGAAAGCTGTGCACATCATATTAGAGCCATCTATAATTTGTAACTTATACAAGGTTAGTCGGAAAGGGGGTAGGTACTAATCCGAAAGGGTGTTAAAGTACTCATAATAATAAAAAACTTTTGTTCTACAACTTTCCCCAAAAGTCAACAGTTTAAGAGAAAATGCTGTTCAAAGATTATAAAAAATACGTTAAAATCTAATCTATGCTCAGCTATGATCGGCTCTGTTTAACTTTCAGGTCATATTTGAGATCACGGATTAGAAGATAGATCCACTTTCTGAATTCGTAAGTAAAGCAGGAATGAAGTATTTTGAAAAAAAGTGAAATAAAATTCATTTTATTTGGAAATATAAATTATCGAATTTAAATTTTTTAACACTTGCTTTAAAACCGTCATCAGTGATACTTTAGGCGGCCTGCGGATTAGTACCCCCTTGCTGACTAACCTTCTAAAAGTAAATTAACGTTTATTCCGAAAAAAGAGCAACCTCTAACTTTTAAGGTGCAGTTCACACTGCATAATAGATGTAACGATTTTCAGCAAAAATACAAACATTCACTACACCCACGCCTATGATAAAAATTCAAACTATTTATTTGCACACTAAGGTAAAATAATACAGGTCTTATTATAGAGTAGGTGCAGCTTAGCAACCTTTTCCAGGTGTTGAATACTTCTGCTTATTCTTCGTATTCTTCTATTACAGCAGTCTGTACAACCACGTTTCGCCTCTTGTATTTAGTCCCATATAATAAATAGGTGGCGAGCCTATTCCCATTGTTCTGCCAAAATAATTCTAAATAAAACACGCTCTAATGCAGACAAAAATCAAGGTACAAACACGCAACAAGATGTAGGTAACCGGTTATTAATACTATTGTGTCAAATATCACTTACAATTCATAAACAACCCTTTTAAAACCCGCGGACATGTTTCATCCCTTTATTTTTATCTGCACAAAACACGTAAGGTCAACCCCGACTCGTCACTTCAACCGGCCTAGGTATAATGGTTAACCAACTGTAAAATTTGTTTTTGCAATGTATTATGTTATTTTATCTTGGGTTTTTAATGTTGTATCAGGTTGTGCTTTTGTTTTGGGTATTTGTTATATTTTTTTAGAAAATATAGGACTATTCGTCATCGTTATCATATCAGCCGTTGGAGTTGTACATGCTAGGCGTCCTTTAGTGCTAAAAATAAATGTATGTACGTGGAATTTAGGAGGGTCCACTACACAGTTTTAAATGATATATTTATATCTGCCAGCTTACTATTTTTGCCATAAAGTGTGTGGAATACAGCAAGAAACAAAACAAAAAAAAAATACGTTTATTTTCTTATAGCTTATGTTCTAACCAATTTGTAAAAACGATATAGCGTTGTTATCATACGTAAAATTACTCTGGTTACGTCATACGTATTGCAATCTTATCTGCATTTTAACCGACTTCAAAAAATTAGGAGTGTCACTTAACCAATCTGGATTCAGGAAGGGCTTTAACACGAATCTTAACCCCTCTTATCTAATAATCCATCCCCGCGTATCAACTGTAACCCCATATGCAAATAACTTCTCATCTTTCAGACAATTTCCACCCATATTCATTTCACATAATCCTAATTTAATATCGAGCTCCATAATAACGCGGGATAGAGTATTATACCAATAATTAACACCCGGAGGCTTTAACCCCAAAACTCCTCTGTATTATTAATCACACTGTTTACGAAACCCTAAGCAAATAGTGTCGAAAACTTCCGAATCGTTGTTCAAAAGCAAAGGAATAATGTCTTTGAAGGTGCATAACAAATTAAAACAAACAAAAAATGGCATTCCAATTATGAATCAGACAATTACCACAAATAAAAAAATGTTTTATGAACACTCCTGTTTTTTTATTATCTGTATAACGCCATCTAGCGGGAACAACAAGAACTACCAAGTTAATCAAGGGTTGCAATTCCATGCACCCTTTTTGTACATGTACTAGGGTCAGTTATTTCCTAGTGTACCTGTGTAATTCCACTATCGGTTACTAGGTGTTACTGTCATAAATAAGTGCAGTCTTCGAATTGGTAGATACTCGTATGTTCAATTTAACATTTACTACAATCGTAATTATACTATGACTTTCGCTTGACCTAAGACAAAGGTCCTCTGCTTCTCATGAGGTTCTACAGACATCAAATCTCAAATAACACGAAAACAGTAGACCTAGCTCGAATATTTTGACTTATAGTAACGTAAACGTAACGTTAATGTGAGTGAATTTTGAATCGAAAATACAACTATTCCATAGCATTTTAGTTTAAATTTATGCGACAACCACAATTTGTATCATACATAGATAATTGAATTATTTCAATTCGATTAAATATTATGTGCGAAACGAGTATTTCCAATTCAAAATTCACTCGCGTTAACGTTACGTTAACGTTACCATACGTCACAACATTCGTGCTAGGTCTACTGTATGTAACCGAATTCGCGTAATTCCTTCAAACCTCGTGATCTACTGGTGACACAGATTGACCCTGTACAGGAATATTAAAGATTAAACAAAAACAAAAAATTCTAAAAGAAAACATGGTGTTCATACCTGAGTAAGTTTAGCGACCCGAGTTGACTGACTGCGCGGAGCAATACTGCGCTAATCGTGCCAGTCAGCTGTCGTCGCGCTTTCATTCATTTATATATAGCACTTTATCAGGTGGTTTAGATACAATCACTTATAGCTTATACGGAATTAAGGTTGATTGAAAATTAAAAGCATTTAATTGTTTTTGCCTCGATACAAAAAATTGATAACTTTATGACAGCCTAGTTCAATTTCACTAACTTAGGTCCCATCACATTTCTATTACTCCAGTTGCAGTTTGCACTAAGCATTGTTTTACCTGAAGTTCTGCTTAACACTTTACAGAACATTATTCTGATGCTACATAAGCTTAACTTAACCCACTTTTATGGCTTCTTGCTTCGTCGATTAACATAAAACACACATATTATGTTTATCGCACAAGGGATAAACATAAAATCTACAGCATCAACAACAACATACAGTTTTCACAATATTTGCCCATTGCGGTATTCAAGGTGTAATGGGATGATAAAAACCCATGTATGAGAGGTTTTACGTCCTAAGAACTCAGTTTTACTATAGATCAACCTATTTTGTGGATGTATCAGTTACATCTTTTTTCAAGTAAATATAGCCTTTAGTTGTCTTTTCAATAAATGTTGCATGACATTGACATAAAAGAAAAAAGCATAACAATTTTGTGGCTGCAAAACAACAATTAAATCATTAAATAAAAACTAATTACACATAATAGGTCATATGCGCCTTATAGCTGTGCCAAATAGGTCCTGTTTAGCATAATACCTACCAGAATAGTGCCTGACGCTTGTTTTTAAATGAACTTTGTGAGAAAAGACGTCGGTTAATTTTACATAGACACTTAACAAAACTATATTCACGGTGTTTATTGCAAGACCGTAAAACAGGCTTTATTTGAAAAGTTTCTTGTTATTAGTCAGATATTTTTTATCTACAATGTAATAATAGAGACAATAACAAAATTTTGCTAAATCGCCTACTTTCACCCACGGGAAACAAATTTATTTTTTCTACTAATGTCTATCAATTCGTCATTCGCTAGTAGCTTTAAGTCTTCAAAGAAAAAACATAAATGATTTACTACCATGGTAGTAAATCAACAACATCAATATAAACAAGGTAAGAAAAGTGACATGTTGGTAATAAATTATAATGAGGATAATTCCTTGAGGATGTAAGTGGCACCTGGTATCTGGGATATCATCTATAAGTGACACCTGGATACATGCCATGCATTAACTATGAAGGCTCGCGCTTTATTATTTATTTTTTACGCCGCGGAGAACAACTTGGTGAAACCCGTTACATGAATCTAAACAAAAATATTTTTGTTAAAGTCTCCTTGTTCAAGACCTAAGACATTGTAATGAATTATCACAGTAGATATCAGTAAAAGGTTGCGTAACCTGAAAATCCACAAGCAAAAAATCTATCTATTAATTAAAAAGACTCGTTAAAAAGGACTGCTTCGTTGGTCTAGCGGTCACAAGCGCGACTGTAGAGCGTGAGGTCTTGGGTTCGATCCTCAGGTTAAGCAAAGTGATATTGGGTTTTTCGTGTGGAATTTCTTAGTAGCAGCCCGGAGTCTAGATTTGTGCCTAGTTGACGGCAATAGGCTTGCCCCTTATTACATGAGACGTAAAACATAACGGTGAAATGTGGGTGTACTATACACCTCTGCCAACCCTTCGGGGAATACAGGCGTGAGTTTATGTTAATTAAAACACATAAATAAAGAAGACCGCAGGCTTCAAAACAGAATAAAGGAAAAGCACATCACAAAGGCCAGAAAAACTCCACACGTAATATGTACATAACAAAGGCTCGAAGAAACGACAGGAAAACTGGAAATGCGGTCGAATATTCAATTATTACTGTGTCACATGCAGTCATATAGAAATTCAGAATTCAGGTCACATTGATAGACACAGCCACATTGCCAATAAATGCATCAGACAGGTAATTTCTGCAGTCTAGATTCAGTGCACAGCCGCAACTTGGGGACTATATTGTTACAGTGTGCGGCAAAATTACAAAATTGGATGGTTTTTGTCTAGCAAAGGTTGTTTAGTTTGCTACAAAAGGTTTTTATGACAGCGATAGTCTGGAATATGTAAGAATAATAGCTTTGTTTGGATTTGTTAATTGGTATTCTAAATTGTGCTTGAATTTTACGTGTAGTAATTTTAGAATATGGGCTGGATCTTATGAAAATATTTGGAAGAAATTATTTTTACATCACTGAATATATGTAGGTATTTTTAGTACCTGCCTGGGGGGGCGTGAAATACGCTACTATCCTTAAGTACGTCCGGCGCATCCTGGACAGTGAGCCCTGCTACCACTTTGCTGACTGGATAATCTTTTTATTACGGCTTGAGTTATTATCGAATAGCTCGTGCCGACACGAGAGAAGAAAACCGTACTGGTTTTAGTCGGTAATTGTACCCTATAGAATCCCTCATCTACCCCAAGTGGAAGATAGCAATGAGAATGCCCCCACGTTAAAAAAGGCATACTTTAATTTTCAATTTTACCGTTTTTAAACAATTTATAACTGCCCTAAATATTTTAATGGTAACTCCACAGATCGCTGGGTTTTTGTGCGCCTGCAGGTTAATTAATTAAAAGCCTGAGAACGACCTATTCATTTCATAGTTGGCCTGACCTAACTCGGCTGCGGCCCAATTTCAGAAATAAATAAATTAAACTCTATGCCAACATGAACTAAGCATACGAATATAAATTGCCAACTATGACTTTTAGTAAAATTACATTGCGTATCGATGTTCACAACATGATGATCACCAAATAGAGTTTTTGACGACACAATTGGCGTAGTGCAGAGGTTCTCAAACTTATTTCGTCTACCGCCCACTTTGAGAATCAATTATTTTCTAGCGCCCCCTAATTTTTTTAACCTTAGCGCATCCTAAAAATCAAAATCGCAATCATTACTTTTACCACCCTTTACCGCCCCTCTGTAGGCTTGTAGCGCCCACGAGGGGGCGTTATCGCCCACTTTGAGAAAGACTGGCGTAGTGGCTGAGCGATTGTCTTTGGCACTACGCTTCCCGCACGAAACATATCCTTGCATGACCTACAGATAGTTTTCCGGGTCAAGGTGTTGGTGTATGTTAGATTTCTGTTTGTAAACGCTCCCACGATAAAGGAGACCCGACTAGAGAAAATCTGTTTAAAAAAAAGTAACCCGTTTTGAGAGGCTTTCGTCTAGCAGTGGACTGTGATGGGCTGAATTGATTCTATGTGTAGTTCCTGGTAACGAATAAAGGTGTCTTAAACGACGACTATGATGGGGTGCATGAAAAGAGCCTCCACGAGTGACGATACTTCAGTACGTCCGGCGCACCCTGGGCAGTCAGCCCCGCTACCAACCTTGCTTACTGGCTAATCTTTTCACCACAGCATGAGCTATTTTCGTATAGCTCGTACTGACACGAGAGAAGACGGCGAGTATTCGTTTACTTCTTGAGAACAATTAACAGCTTCCTCCTATCTACTAAAAACAACAAATCGCGATCACCAATCCCACTGCCAAGCGTGGTGATTATGGCAATTTCCCCTTTGACCGTTCATTGTAGTGGGCATTTGGTAGGACCATGTTCAGCAGTGGAACAGCGGGGTGTGGCGAAGGTATAAAGTATAACGGGCTGGTGTCCGCAACTCCACTTCTAAGCGCGTATTTTGCGTAATGGGTGGTAAGTGTAGTTACTCGATCCACCCTATCTCCTCGAAAAAGGCCAGCACACCCTTGATGTTGCTGGTGATCTCTCGGAGAGTACCCGGGTTTCCGAAGTACTTGGCTCTGTATGCGGCGACCTCAGGGCAGTTTAGTAGCTCTTTGGCTGCCGTCTCGTCTTCCTCCATGCATGCTCTGCACAGTAGGCTATCTGTAACTCCAATTACAAAGAGGTGTTTGTTAAATGAACCATAGCCAGTTGTTGCTTTGACAGCCGGAGAGCTTGTTTAGTGTGACGACCGTCAATAGCGGGAAGCGCCTCCTTGGGGGGTGTAGCGAAGCATATACTTCTACGACATTAATCTTACCGATATTTATTTAGATCCGCCGTGACGTTAAAGCTGCCTAATAGTAAATAGCTCGTGGCTAATTATCAACCGCGCGGATCATATTATGATTTGCCAAGTTAAACTGTAAGCGGTTAGTCCGTAAATGGGTGACCGTTTATTACTCCGTGCCTCAGAAAGCACGTTGAACCGTCGGTCCCAGGTGTCATACGAATACCTATAACAGTCGTTACGGGTATAATCGGAAGCCTGAAAGTCTGACAACTGATCTAACCTTAGGATATCGGCATTACCCAGTAACTGCGTTGCGGAGATCTGATGGCAGTCGTTCCGTGTAAAATACTGGTATTTTGCCGCATCTGGTTACACTGGAAGCTGACCCCAACATAGTTGCGAAAAGGCTAGATAGCATAGTAACCACAATTCGGCTTTAGGGTGCTTTTCCACCAGAGATGTACTATGCAACGTTGCTATGGATGCGTTTGATATCCACCAATCATATTCATTGGTCCACATAGCATAGCACTGGTGGAAACTGATTCAACTAAGCTACGTTTTTTTATATGGAAGGATGTGTGATGTGGATGCGTGCTATGGGTGGTCGCGAGTGGGGTAGATATGCCCGCCGCTCCTCGTGCTTTCCCTATTGTCGATACGTCGCATAGCTCGAGATGCGCGTCTTCCTCGCACAGCTACATAGCTTAGCATCAGTGGAAACGATCACATAGTTTCGTAGCTTAGCTTTTACATTATCGCAGCATAGCTGCATAGCACTGTGGTGGAAAGGCACCCTTAAGCTTAAGTGTGCTTTGGCTTTAAGCTGCATCTAACAAATATGCCAAATCCTTGAAAAAAGTTTTAAATTGTGGTGAAGGCTGTGCCAAAATTTCACCTAATAGTTTCCGGGATTAGCCCAAACACATACAAAGGTCGGGAGTTCTACTTTATTATATTGTTTAGTAGCTGTGAGCCGCTCTCAGTAAAATAGGTTAATGTAGTTAATACTAAGACACAGCAGTCTGTCTGTCTCATTTGGTTTCAGAGCTGCCTAGTTGGACTAATTTACTTGATATACTCGATTTAGTGAAGCGCTGTTTAGATTATGCAATTTAGAGTCGTACCAACATTATTTCTCTGGTTAAACAGCCAGTTACCTACTCGAAAAATTTACTGTTAACGCTACAAGACAAGTAAATAATAATAAATAACAGACATACAGTATCATTAATGATGTAAATGAAATTAATAATTGAAAGTTCTTACGTCAATGAGGTCATATCATAGATCCTCGTTTTCAAATAGGTCCAGTCTTTTAATCTTCCTGATTAACTAAAGCGTTAAAGAGAAACATCTTTAAGTGTTAAAACTGTTCATTTTGCTCTATTGTTATGAGATATAGCCACCGTTCATGTAACTGCATGAAAATTAACTTCGTTTATTTAATTCGAAGTTAAAAGTTTCGGTGTCTGAATAATGAATAAGACTGTTCTTCCAGCAAATTAAGAATTAATGATACAGAATGTGCCTGTAATTTCTGTCTTTTTAATTGTTCTTTGTCTCTTGCTACTCAGAAATTCCACAAGGAAAAACTCAATAACACTTTGCCTGACTTGAGGATCGAACCCAGGACCTCATGCTCAGCTGTCACGCTGGCGACCACTAGAACAAAAAGAGATTCACTAATGAGTTGGCGAATATAAGTATTTGAGAGTGCTTCCGCTGCCGGCGCCGGTTGCCATTACAAGTGCCGGCGCCGGGTACCGAACTGGCTGCCGGGCTCCTATTTCTGTCTGCAGGGTTTAAAGTAACCTAACACGAAGGGGATGACAGAGGCTTCGTTCGCTTGCTTGCTCCCTCACTCTAGCCCCCGTCATCTCCTTCGAACCTAAACTAACTATGTCGGGTTGCCCTAAATTAAATTATGAAATTAGTCAGTTGAGAGAAAGTTACAGTGTTTGGCCCAAAATCGAACCTACCTTTCAACTAACATACCTACCTACCAAACAACTTATTACCGCCGCCGGTGTCCATTTTGGGAGCAGTAATCTACTGCCCGTTCCCAATGGCGTCATTTTTGGGTGCCGGCGCTGGCAGCGGAGGCACTCTATGTATTTACCAACACATGTACGACCACTGGCTGTCCATATGTCGGTAGGCAGTCACCACTCACCATCGACAGCCTATTGATGTGCTGTTGAATTCGTAACAGATCTGCTCTCCTTTAGAAAGGAGAATCCTCCTTCAAAAAGGAGATTCCACCTTTATTTTTGGCTAACGTGGTGACTCAATGCAATTTTTCATGACGAACCTATCGATATTTTTCTTAAAATAATACCAAATACTTCAGTGTGTTATTCAATCACGTATGATTAATAATGTTTTCTCTGTTTCAGGTATGTACACGATAATCAACCATGAAATGAGACATAAAGTTAAGAACGTAAGTTTTACGACTTTGTTGACTGCAATCCATAAACTTGAAGCGAGAAATCACGAAGTTATTTCCCATTATTTTATATTTCTGCTAACAATTCTAAACATTTATTTGTGAATAACATTGAAATTCATGACTGAGATATTGCTGCACTTTATCCAACAGAACATTAGAAAAATAAGACATATTTTGTTGAAATGTACAGAAATAAGCAACATGTTTGCTTCTAGCAAAGATTCAACAGAGTATTATGGTTCCGTACCCAAAAGGTAAAACGGGACCCTACTGTCCTTCCGTCCGTCTGTCACCAGGCTGTATCTCATGAACCGTGATAGTTAGACAGTTGAAATTTTCACAGATGATGTATTTCTGTTGCCGCTATAACAACAAATACTAAAAAACAGAATAAAATAAATATTTAAGGGGGCTCCCATACAACAAACGTGATTTTTTTGCCGTTTTTATAGACAACTAGAGGTCGCCAGCGGCTTCGCCCGCGTGGATGTCGTTTATCGCGTATTCCGCGTTTTTCTCTACTATATTATGCATGTATTATACATGTAAACCTTCCCCTTGAATCACTCTATTTATTTAAAAAAAACGCATCAAAATCCGTTGCGTAGTTTTAATGATCTAAGCATACGTAGGGACAGACAGCAGGAAGCGACTTTGACTTTATACCATGTAATGATGGTACGGAATTTTTCGTGCGCGAGTCCGACTCGCACTTGGCCGGTTTTTAAACCTTAACAATTGATTAATTATTGATCATGAAAAAGTAAAGTTAGACTATAATCAGAACACTGCAAATGATGAGATGTTGATGCTTGATGTTATTAGAACGTTATTAATTGGAATATGCTGTAGAGCATGCTCATGCTGCTGAATGGGGTGACCCCTTCGGCAACTCAGCATCTGCTGTGCGTGGAACAACCAGCGCTGATTTTCAATTGATACGCTTGCAATTTTAAATAGACAAATGATGGATCATGCGTTTGTCTTATCATAGTCAAATCACACCTAAATCCCTACTAATCCTAACTAAAAAATGATCCAAAAATGGTGTTCTGTTTTTGAGTCATTTAGCGCCCCGAGTTAGCTGACTGCGCGGAGCGATATCCCGCTAGTCGTGCATCAGTTGTGTCGCCGTGTTTTCATTAATGTATGCGTGGCATCGAAATGTTGTAATGTGATATTGACATCTGCGAGTCTTTATCAAAATATAAAAAGATATTAAAATAACATTTGTAAAACAACTTCTCAACTTCTAAATTGTTTTTAACTATTTAACTCACAATTTATTATTTATTAATATTGATGTAACTTAGCGTAGTCGAAAAAAAAGGCATGTTGTGGCCTCCTATAATTGATGGAGTAGGTACTCGGATATAAGGCACATTCTATTGCCAATTTTCTGCGTATGTTCTTTGTTGGAGGTCCTTAATAAACAAATTAAATTAAATAAATGTGGTTTAGATACGATCCTTTATCGATACCGCAAAAAAAAGAATTTCACTTTTTGCTAAATCCTGTGCGGTTTTAATCTATACCAGTAGTATATCGTGTAATTTTAAGGAAAGACACTCATTCGTGTAAACCCTGTATATTCTATAGTTTATACGTTCATAGAGTATACAAGTAGGTACAACAACAAACATACAAGTACAAAAATCTGTGCGCCCAAATTCAGTTCCTATTTTGTTACATAAAGCAAATCTGTAATACCATTGGTACATATACAAAATGCATTCACGTAAGCCCTGGTCTCAATCATATACCACATATTATGTTTGTTTGAGCCGTCTATTATGGGTCTGTGGCCGGCACTGGATCGGAATTGGTACAATTCAGCCATGCGGACGTTTGATAACACGGCTTAGGTCATTGGCTTTGGTTATGTCATTGTTATTATACGTGATCATGTGTTTTGGGCTCATGTGACGGGGTAAATAGTTTTTGAAAGCTCAAATCACGTTTATGTAATTGCTTGAAATAATAGCTAATTGTAGATACAAACTGCGAGACAAAGGAGATGTACAGTCCGCGAGGCCTAAGCTGAGCTTTGCATTTGTGTGAGAATGAATGCAGATGCGTTCTTTGCTTGGTTTAAACCGGTTTATACTGCTTTTTGGCAATCAATTCTATGTGCACTCACACAAATGCAAAGCTCAGCTTAAGCCTCGCGGACTGTATGCTTGTTGCTTAATGGCCGATTACTATGATTTGCCGGCTTATTGGTTAAAATTAAGAATCTTGTATCTTTGCCAATAATGAAGCAAAGAAAACAGCTTTGCATAGAAGAAACTCCCATACGTTAGTAGCTATCCGCACTTAAAATTCGCTCACAACTCTATTTAAATGGCAAGTTTGACAATAAAAAATGTTACCATCGGTAATCAAAACGACTCGTTTTTATTAGGCATAAGCAGATAATAAATATCGAACCGATCATATACTTATTTTTTCTTTTACTGTTCTTCCCTTCATTAGAGTTAAAGATATACTGTTCATACTGATACAAATCGCTATCATCATCATCATTCAGCCGAAAGACGTCTTCTGCAGGCCACAGGCCTCCCCAAGCATCGCCACATCCACCTGTCCCGTGCTCCATGTTGGGAGGGTTTGTCATAATCGCCACGCTTGGCAGGCGGGTTGGCGATCGCAGTATGGTTGTTAAAGTACTTAGAGGACGCTGCTGCCCATCCTCTAGTGAATCCCTCAGTCGCCTTTTACGACACCCATGGGAAGAGATGGAGTAGTGCTATTCTTTACGTATACACATCGCTAGTAACATTGAGAAATAAATCTTTGGTGTGCTTATCTTACCCAGGTTTTCTAAATGAATTTCCTCTAGACTTATTAAGGTTATTTTTTTATTAGTAGGTACCTATTTTATTTTTGTAATTCAGTCTATGCGGCTTTTATTACATGAAAATTCCTTTAAATGTGTACTCAAATTACCTTCCAACGATATAATGGCTGTTATCAGGTAAAGGTTCATTATGTAGTATAACAACAGTATCCATTTCCACTCGATAATACTCATTATCCGTCAGACTAATGTTCCTTGATGCGCAGATTATTAACGCGCATTATTTTTGGACGTGCACAAAAATAAAGCCGTTGACGCGACAAAGCTTTCACGCGGGGATAGGTTGTGGCCAATTTTGCGGCCAGCTGTACATCAAAGGCCCGAGTGCGGCCCTGGTTGCCTCAATTTAGTGTGTCGTCAAAGACTGCTTTACCTGGCTGTTAATTACTATTCAAATATTCAGTGGGTTACTCTTTATTTTTTTTGAGTCATATGTTTTTATTTATTTTTGGGTCGATTGTATTATTTTTTGGTAAATGTCGTGGTGAAATCTTTAGATAATTAAATTTTAGCTAACTGAAAATATTAAACTTATCATGTAAACTTGTTGTTGAATACTATGATATGAGTGTTTTTTTTTTTATATATTCAGGAATGTACAGTTAACTTTAAAAAAAAACAGGATGCTGGTGTAATTTAGAACGCAAAGAGAAAAATTCGAAAAAGAAAAGTTTGTTTTTGTGATAGCTTCGCGGTTAAACGCATTGTAAGAATTTGAAGTCAAACCTTCCCCGCACCTACAACTTTTCGAAATCATGTGCGGATCAGAATTTGATTGTCACTTGCGTTAACGGGAAACCTGAAAACCTGAGAGGGCTCCAAAAAGTTCTCGATGATGTGTGTTGTCCGCGAACCCTGCCACCAGGCCTGCATGGTGGACTAAAACCTTGTTCCTTCTCATTCGGAGAAGACTCCTGTGCTTATTATGCTATGCTTACACATTAAACTACAATCGTAAATTTTTGGACTTGGACATTACCGATATATCCGTAACTTGTGACATTTTTAACCGACTTCAAAAAGGAGGAGGTTCTCAATTCGGATGGTTATATATTTTTTTTTTCTGTATATATATAGACGGATTTGCAAAATTCTGAGTATTCTCCCGAGGTGGTCCCATTTAAATTTGGTGAAGATCTGATGAAGACCCTCGGAGATTGACAATGGAACTTCTTTAATGGATAACAGCAAATTACCCGGGATTGCTGTAATTGCATGTTTGTGTATTGTTTATGCCACTTAAAATAGAATAATAAAAAACTTAAAAAAAGTAAAAACCGACTTCAAAAAAAAAACTAAAAAGAGTAAAATATACCATATTATAAAACTATCAGTTTTATAAGTACTGCCTTCAATTTGGTTCAGTGTAAAATTGCACCGACTTCTGAAACTGTTAGTTTTATAATATTATTTTACTCTTTTTACTTTTTTTTAAAGTAATTTTTTGTCACTTACTTTGAAATTATGGTTAGGTACATACACCATTAACCGCTAGCGGCCCGACCGACGAACCGGTTCGTCAGTGCCATTGTTTATCTATTGTGTCTATAATTACAGTACCTACTTAAGACTTTAAAACTATAATTATGATAATGAAATTCTTCATATTAAGTATAGATAGCTAGGCATAAATGCTATTTAAATACCCATATTCATAAACCACTTTTACATGTTATTTTATAATCCTCAAAATTAATAAAAACGTCATGAATACACACTTAAACATTGCATTTTTCTGGCTTCATATAACTAGATAGAGATGGTGATATTGTTGCCATGACATCAAAAATCAATGTAGCTCGTCCTAAATATTCAAATGTTCCATCCCTCTCTATCACTGGCAGAGGGGATGAGTCGAAAATTTCCTGGAAAATTGCGTTATTCAATGCGCCCCTGTACTATGGCTTGGGAAGCAACTAGTGTCGAAGCGACTATCGTATATTCCCGAGGAAATCTAAAGGCTCCAACTCAATTGATATTGCAAATTGAAAACCAACTGTATTTCCATACAGGTAAGGTTTATTTAGTGTTGTCAGGAAAACTTCGAGCCCCGGAAGACCGGAACCTGCAGCCAGTGCAATTATTAAGATTCATACACATTATCCGGATGTGATTTATTGCATAAATTCGCAAGTTTTATCGGAACTGTAACTTTTTTCGGTTCTGTTTTGATTTTCGCTTATAAATATACATTTTCATCGAATTTTGTTGCATTGCGAACGTTTTGCGCCTTCAGAATAAGCATGATTTTTATCATTGTCAATATTTTGCATAATTCTACGATCTTCTTCTTCTCTCGTGTTGGCATGAGCTACCTATACGAGAATAGATCATGTCGTGGAGGAAAGAGTAGCCAGTCAGCACGGTTGGTAGCAAGGCTGATTGCCCAGGGTACGCCGGACGTACTTTAGTATCGTCACTCGTGGAGGCTCTTTAAATGCACCCCATAATTTATATAACGATTACTTTAGTAGAAATGGTTCTCTCTTCTCTAGTCTGTTATACGTTGTTGTTTTTCCTTTTAATTTTACTAAATTATCTACATCATCTATCTTGAAGAGTTGTTGCAAGTCATAAGCTGATCGCTACTTTTATTTCTGGTTTTCGCTTATGATAAGGCATTTCTGTATTTAGAGCTTTCTGCATATTGGGAATAATTATGATTCTCAAAAAAAAATACTGAAAATACGAGTAAGAATATGTTTTTTTGTATGCATTTTTTTAATTTTGTAATTTTGTAGTAGAACTTTTTTATAAATGGTTTTATTTATTTCTGTAACCAATAACTTTCAGTTGTTTTGTGTTCATTGTTGTGAATTACAAGATATACCTTCAGCGGTCAGTCGGTCACTAATGAATGAGACACAATTAATTTATTGTCATCGACTGAATCAGTCTGGCGCAACGGACAAGAGGATATTTAAAATAATGTTCTCATTACATTACTAAAGATTTAAAAAATCGAAAAATGGTCGGTCTTGTGTCCCTTGTCCGGAACTACTTCCGGCAGTATTCACTATGATGTGTACAAACCCTTATTTATATATTATTACAGTGTACTGTGATTTTCGCTTTGATGCATTGGTACACGGTGGGTTCGGGGGCTGCATCGAACGGCCCAGGCAGAGCCTGGCAGGGCAAAGGACCCTGGAGCTATTAGCTCGTTTACATTCGAACCTACCTGACGTGTGCAGTGCTCTATTATTGTTTAGTGATCAATTACCTTACAAATATTAAAAACAAAGACTAGAAGAGTTTTCAGTGACAATCTATACATATAATAAATCTGTAGACATGGCGTGTCTGTACATAGCAAATATTTTGAAAAAACCTGGTTGGGATGTTAAACTATAACCAATAGAACCCATTTTTAACATTTTTGGAATTTTTGTCTGTCTGTCTGTTTATCTGTTTGTCTGTTTGTCTGTTTATCTGTTTATCTGTTTGTTTGTTCAAGCATCACGTAAAAACAACTGATCCAATGTTGTTGACTTTTATAAATAAATATTTTGCTTATCTCCAAGTAACATATGTTTTTTGTTTCATCGCAATCGGTTCACGCAATCAAAAGTTATGCGAATTTTAAGTTTTCTAGAAGAACTTAGCATGTATTTGTGTATACTTACCATTTCTTTTCAATAGATGGCGTTACGTGTACCAAATCACGTTGTGAGGAAATATAATCAACGAATATATTACTATTCTCAGTCTACGGAAGGTCTATTGAAATGCTATCCGAAGAATGTACTAACTAAGCTTTTATAAAAAAAAAACGAAAATAATGTTATTTAAAATTTATTAGGTACCTATCTATCTGAATGGCAGTGGAAGAGAAATACATTCAATTTCATAAGCGAGTGTAGGTATTCTAATTTTTTTATTGTGCAAGGCAATACGATAGATTAATTTAAAATACTCATATATTTTATTATGAATACTTAAATAAGTATTTATAAATCTATTTATCTATTTACTATTAATAAAATTCAAAGTGCACTTTGTCTGTAATTAAATATTTTTCCAAAATTTCGATTCGGTGGTACTATACTATCAATACAGAAACCATAACATTTTTTTTTTAAATTATTGTGTCTGTTTGTCTTTCCGTCCGGACATCACGTAAAATCCCGTGGATGGATTTTGATGGGACTTTCGCTGATGTGTTGCGTAAAGAGCGACAATTTTGCTGCTACATATATCATCACGCTATTGTTCATAGGAGCCGAGCAGCGGAACATTATTTCCACATACTGCGAAGTATAAGCTGTAGACAGAAGTAAGTGCTGCAGTGAACGGTCCCTGGCTAAGTGTTCTGCGTTAAAACCTCACTTGAAAAAAATACACATTTTGTATTTTTGCCTTAGCCTAATATTTGGATCGTAAAATCGCGTGAATCGATTTTGATGGGCCTGCGCTTATGCTGGTATATAAACTATCACGCTATTGCTCATAGATGCCGAGCAACGGAACATTATTTCCATATACTGCGTAGTATAAGCTGTAGACAGAAGTAAGTGCTGCAGTGAACGGTCCCTGGCTCAGTGTTCTGCGTTAAAACCTCACTTGAAAAAAATACACATTTTGTATTTTTTTTGGAATGTTTTTATATATTTTATTTTGTTCATTGTTGTCAGAACTATTCAAAGCCTGTCATCGCCGTTTTATTAAGTTTATTTAAGCCTTAGGTAATCTCCCAAAACACATAGCCATGAAGGGAAAGTACTTTAAATATTAAAAATTGCAAATTTCACTCAAAGGTGACTTCATTTTATTTTTAAAAGTAAGAAATATTGCCTTTACTGATTTTTTTGCCTGAACCGGGAATCAAACTGACAAAGCTATACCATCTGGTGGCACCTGTTAATAATATCTTTATGGTCAATAATCAGGATCAAATCTCTCCAACAAACACACTGTCTTAAATTGAACGAAGTGGAAAAAATAAGAACTACTTAACAACAATTAATAAGTGCTTGAATTTAAATGTACCTAAGTTAGTCAATTTTCGTTTTATGGTATTCCATTAATTTCAGACACAATGTTTATTGGAGCGATTTGATCCGTATTATTGATCCTATCGGTTGGTGAAATAAAAATACAGATGATATTTTTTCGCATTTGGGTTGGTTCGATTTCCAGATCAAACTTTTTGAAATCTTTGAAAGCAGTACCTATTTCTAACACATAAAAATAAAATGAAGTCTTCTATAGGTGAAATTTTTATATATTTAAAGTACTTTCCTATTCCACACCTCGAATGAAATCATTTTATAGACTGCACTGAGTAAAATATTTTGATTTAGTTCGCCGATTGTGACTAGATGGCGTTGTAGCCATTTTTGTATCGCCATAAGGTTTCGTTACATTATCACAATAAATATCAATATTCAATTATAATCCATTTTAGCAAGGAAATGTATGGAAATAAGCAACGCGTTTTTAGTATTATGGTTATATGAACCTTTACGGTCAATCAAGAAGAGCTGAAACTCTACCCAAAGAAATGGTTTAAAAGATATAAGTGCCTTGGTGGGACACCTTTGTCTATTATTATTATAAATGGAATACATATACACTATTTAGTTGCTGCGACACAATGTTGTTTTCCGAGTTCCACGCGGACGGAGTCGCGGGCACAGCTAGTTTACAAATATTTTCGTGAAAATGTGGAACAATTATAATTTTGTTTTTAATTCATCCAGAATTGTTTTAGGCATATGGTGTAAATTAATTCGTGTAATTCCTTATAACCACATGATCTACTACTGGTGTAGATTGACCCCGCACAGGATTAAGATAAATTTTTTCCGGCTTCTTTTTTATTGATCTCGTCTAAACCACCTAATAAGGTACTTAACAATAAAAAGCACAAAAAAAATGTGGTGGAACATTTCGATGCCACGCATAAATTAATGAAAGCACGGCGCCGCGGCGGCGACACGGTGCTGTCGGGCACGACTAGCGCGATATCGCTCTTTGCAGTCAGTTAACTCGGGGCACTAAAATGACTTAGAAATGCAAAATAAACTTTTTTTTTGATTTTCTTATTTTTCCATCTAGCTATAATCTGTGTGTGTGTGTGTGTGTGAGTGGATCAAGCTGTTTGAAGGAATTACACGAATTCGTTATACTTTATCATCCTCAATTTGCATAACTTAATTATTGTAAGTAATCCTTTTTTTTGTATAGACTCAATTACTTAATATAATCACTTGACTCATCTGTGTTGCTGGGGAGTTTGTTGCGCCGTTTCTTCTTCAAAGCATAAACACTAGGGAGCAATGAAGGGCAGGCGTTTTTGGGGCCTGTATTTTGTAACAATGACGTTCAAAAAGAACTAAGTGATTCTAGTCTATTTTGAATAAATGAGTTTTGAAGCTGAAGTTCTGAAGTTGAATGGGTGCGGGATATTACGTAACTTTTTCTGATATTTTGTTTTTTTTTTCGGTGATGTACCTACGGTCACTATATTCAAATATTCATATGTGCATTGCATACGTTATGTTGTTTACTTTTCAATTGTGAATAAAGTTGTATTGTGTTTCGAAAAATTTATTGCCACTTTTGTCTATTTGATGGAGGCTGGGCTCAACAAGTTGTAGCGATGGGCTCGGCCTGGTGGTTGTATACAAGTTATTTAAACAATAGTTTTTGTATTATTGTAATGTTTATTAAAGCTTCTATTCGGTAAAACTAGTGGCAGTAAAAAAAAGCTTTTTTTGTGTAATAACATTAATTTTCAGTAATACATTGCCCAGTGCGAAGATATCCTACCGTGTAGAGTTTAAAATAATGACTCACTTGTACAATTTTTGCACAATTTTGCGCGGAGCCCATAGAAGGAGATAGCGGTAGAGACTCCTCACAAAAAGGTTATTATGTACAACCTATTTTTACGTTACGTATATAATTTGAACTTGTGCAATTCTACGTAATTTATGGTTGATATTACGTTGTGCGTACGTAACTTTTATAAAAATGTTTATTTGTATGCAAATGCTTTTTTTTTTACTGTATTTTGGTTATTGTATTTATGTAATCCTTTGTCTAGTAACCAAGCTCAGCCAGTGAACGTTGGGCTGGGCCCCCATTGTAGCCATGTGATTTAAACTATAATTATTTTATAAGGTTTCAATGTTGATAATACTGTCCTTTGTTATTTTTTTTTGTGATTGTTCAATTTTTTTCCAAGGCCTGTCTCTCGAAAAATTTCGTAACAACGAGATGGGAAGCGTCTGCGCGTTTCAGTGAGTTGCGCAGTAAGCTAGTTATACAAGGTTAGTTCGAAAGGGGGTACTAATCCGGAAGGGTGTTTAAGTACCCATAATAATGAGTAACTTTTGTTCTTCCCCAAAAGTCAATAGGTAGTTTAAGAGAAATAGCTGTTCAAAAATTACATAAAAATATGCTAAAATCTATCTATGATCAGCTGTGTTTACATTTTAGGTCATATTTGGGGTCACGAATTAGAAGCTCCATTTTCTGAATTCGTAACTAAAGTAGGGACGAAGAATTTTTGAAAAAATTAAATAAAAATTATTTTACATGGAAATAAAAATTATCGAATTTTGAAATTTTAGCGCTTGCTTTAAAATCATCATCGATACTTTAAGTGGCCTGCGGATTAGTACCCCCTTTCCGACTAACCTTGTATAAGTCCAGGATACGATCACGCTAATGTCGGTGTGTTGTTTCTTTTCACGTCAGTGTACATATTCTTTGGTACTACGCTACTGTGACGTCCCTGTATAATCATAGTGAAATAAGCGTGATATTTAAAGAAATCATTCTTTATTATTAATTAATAAACAAAAAAACTAAATTGCTTAACAAGTCAGGTTGCAACTGCAACTAATTTTTAACGGTGGTGGTGCTATCACTTATAAGTTGCCATTTTGTTTTGGCACTATTATTAAACTCATGTTTTGTGAAAACAGTTTCGCGATTATGATCAGTGCGCTCCGCTTTGTTTCATAAACATTTAAGTTATAGTTTGATTGTTCATTTCATTCCTGAAGTCCAGAGAAGCAAGTACCGCCACTATCCCATCCGGGTTCTCTATTATTGATCGTTGCACACAACACAACATAGCAGCCCAATCAGACGGCACCTTTGTTTAGAAATGAGTTGCGCAGCAAACACGTTCTGTTTCTTTAACTTTGCACAGTTCATGTGCAGTGCTCAATAGGTTGCACAGAGGCATTGTCAGTGTCGCAACTGCGACGCTACTATTTTTTTAGTAATACGTTGCAAAGTTTATTTTATTTTATCAAATTATAATTAATGAAATAAATAACGAAATAGCAATTTCTTCAACACTCAACTTCTGTCCAAGGACAACTGTTGTCGCAAGTTCGAAGTAAATTCTCACGATAAAACTGATAATTCCGAAGTACTTAACTGTTTACCCCAGGTGTGTCGTTACAATAGGTTGAATCAAATATTATGATTAACTTCATGCCGTCGTGAGATCGATGTTACATTTTCCCCGTGACTCATGTCGTGTCACACACCTACACATTACTGCTGGTGTTTTATGTTATCAACGTGATGGAATTTTGGGGTTCTGTACGACAAAAATTATGTCAAATCATTTTCACAGTATAATTAAACAAGAAAGAAAAATGATTTAATTATTATAAATAATATGAAAGCGTAGTTGTGAACAACAAACAAAAACAAAACAATTCTAATAAAAGTTTTTCTTATAAAACTACATTTAATATTCAACAAAATGCCAACAAGAACATTCAGGGACTTATTAAAGCTCTCGCTTCATACTTTGTAAATTTTATATTTACGCTACAAACAATTTTGAAAATACTTACAAGCGAAAATGAATTAAATATTTCCTAAGAAGCACAGTAGTATTTCATTATTACATTGTTTTTATTCTACAAAGCATTGTCTGTCATCGAGTAGGTATTTTACTTCCTTTTCTAATGATTTTTATAAATTTGTCATAAGTACACACGGCTACACATCAAGCTATACAATTCCAGTTTACACTGACCTCTCATTATAAGGAAATCCTATACAATGTGAGATCAGCTTATACTGGAAATGTATAGCTTGATCTGTAGCCGTGCGTACCTGCCACCAAAACGCATAGCTATCACACATTTGGATTCATATAAAGATTTTTATAATAGGAAAAAAAAAGATTTATTTTTAATAAAATGTGGTTTTAAGTAAAGCTACATAAATACAAGGTTAGTCGGAAAGGGGGTACTAATCCGCAGGCCACTTAAAGTATCACTGATGACTGTTTTAAAGCAATCGTTAAAATTTCAAAATTCGATAATTTTTATTTCCATGTAAAATAATTTTTATTTAAGTTTTTTCAAAAATTACGAATTTTGAAAATAGAGCTTCTAGTTCGTGACCCCAAAGATGACCTAAAGTGATCCCACAGGTGATCATAGCTGAGGATACATAGATTTTAGCATATTTTTTTTTGAGGTTTTTGAACTGCTAATTCTCTTAAACCATTGACTTTTGGGGAAAGTTGTAGAACAAAAGTTGTTCATTATTATGGGTACTTTAACATCCTTTCGGATTAGTACCCCCTTTCCGACTAACCTTGTATATTTTTACACGGAACAAATATTTGAACATGAAAACTTCCAGATTTTCACTAAACAGATATACTGAACCCTAATAACTCATACTTTACACTTAACGTTGTTTACCCACGCGAGGGTAAAGTGTGAAGAGCGAAGGTTTTACTTAATTATCATCTCGGTAGCATCATTTGGTACGCCATTGTCTCTGACGTAGATTTAAATCTTTTGTTCATACAAACATACCGCACTACCGATTGTAATGCCTCTTTTCTTCGTAAATGCATTGTTTGTTAATCCACCATTCATATATTGTATTCTGTAATAGTATACAATTTTGTGCGCATCTGTACCACCCACTGACATCCATTAAAATATTGTGAACTATTTTAAAAACATGTGTGCCGATCCTGTGGTTCACTAACTAAATTTAATTTAGGCTATGCCATCAGAGTCAAAAATCACTCTGATAAAATAAGAAAGAGGCGGACGTAAATAAGAGCTGTCAAATTTAGTTGAACTAAAATTTCCATACTAGTTTAGATGACAGGTCAGAACGTGTCGAATAAAAACACGGAAAAGTTCAAGGCGTAAACTAGTTTGACATCTGTAACTTAATTTTTATCTATCACCACCCTTTTCTCGAGCTGCCTATTAGTTAAATATAGCAATTCTCTAATTTTAGTTTAGTCACTGAACAAGAGAATTGGCAACATTATAAAACTAGAAATTATAAGTACTGTTCTATAAGTATTGTAATGTATTGAAGAATAAGTATCAGTTAGTAAGGGGCTATCCATAAATTACGTCACACGTTAGGGGGAGGGTTCGACGAAGTGTGACAAGGGGCGGGAGGGGTCCTAAATTAGGTGACGTCATATTTCAAAATCTTTTATATCTGAGAATTAAAATATGTGAAGTCACACTAGGGAGGGGGGAGTCTCACAAATGTGGCCAGCTGTGACAAAGACGGGAGGGGGTCAAAAATCATGAAATTCATGTGACGTAGTTAATGGATGGCCCCTAACTAAAAATCAAAATAATTCAAAATTCTATTGAAATCTTTTAAAGGTTATTTTAAAGAAGTAAGAAATCAAATAAAATTGTCTTACTAAAAAAAATTGTTTCGCTGAGTCGTTGTTTACAAGATTATGACTATCCAATATTATAGATATGTGTCAAGTTAAAAATCGTTTATGATACCTATTATTTTATGATTGTATGGTATGAATCATTTTATGACAAACTTGATAACATGTCCTAATTATTTTATTTTGTAATCAGAACCTTGTATGTACCTACTGATTACGGATATAAGTACCTACTTGCTAAGCATTTTTGTAGATAACTTAACATTTTACAGTTGTTTTCAATTCGATGCGTATCTTTTTTATGTCTGTACACCGATTTCTCCGAGATTAAAGAACCGATTCGGGTAATTCTTTTTTATTTGGTGTGGAATACCTACTCTCGAATAATTGGTCTCTTGTGAATTTCATGAAGTTTGGTTGAGTAGTTTTTTTATTAGTATTTTGAAAATGATTTAAGTACCTATACAAGGTTAGTCAAAAAGGGGGTACCTACTAATCCGCGGGCCACTTAAAGTATCACTGATGACGGTTTTAAAGCAAGTGTTAAAATTTCAAAATTCGATCAATTTTATTTCCATGTAAAATTATTTTTATTTTTTTCAAAAATTCTTCATCCCTACTTTAGTTACGAATTGAGAAAATAGAGCTTCTGATTCGTGACCCCAAATATGACTAAAAATGTAAACACAGCTGATCATAGCTGAGGATAGATAGACTTTAGCGTATTTTTTATGCAATTTATCTTAAACTATTGACTTTTGGGGAAAGTGGTAGAACAAAAGTTATTGTTATGGGTACTTTAACACCTTTTCGGATTAGTATCCCTTTTCTGACTAACCTTGAACGATGATTTATTTGTAGTAGTGGTCCACGAATTTGTACACTACTTAGATTTTAATTTGTGGAAAGAAAAAGAAAGAATTAAATAAAAAAATAAAAACCGACAAAAAAAAACTCAAAGAACAAAATTAACCGTTTCATAAGTCGGTGCCTTAAATTTGTTTCAGCGTAGATTAGCACCGACTTCTGAAACTGTTAATTTTACTATTATGGTAATTATTTTACTCCTTCCAGTTTTTTTTTATGGGATTTTATTGTTAACACGATGTTCAAAGAAAGTTGTAAAGTGATTGTAACTGATAGATATGTATCTAATGTTTGTTATGATATTAATTAATTTGTTCTTCACACTCTATCATATATTATGCGTTAATTACAATACGTAATAAATAATATGCGTTAAACACAATACATAATCTTTATAAATAAAAATGAATCGCCGAAATGTATGGTACGCGCATAACTTCCGAACGACTGCACCAAATTGGGTATTTCTTTTTTTTGTGTGTTCGTTATTGTCAGGACAAGGTTTGTAAAAGATAATTTTGAAAATATTCACGAAAAGAACGGCGGCACGAAGTTCGCCGGGTCAGCTAGTATCATATATTTATGCGTTAACCACAAAAACGTTTGATGTAACCTAGACTTATGGTGTTTTCCACATTTCATCCAATCTAAATATTTGTTTTCATAGTATGTATGACGATTTTTCATGTAATTGTATAGGTACATTGTTAGTCAACATAGGTAATATGCGTTAAACACGATACATATAATAATATCATGTATTACGCGTTAATCACAAAAATGTTTGATGTAACCTAGAAACCTAGACTTATGTGTTTTCCACATTTCATCCAATCCCAATATTTGTTTTCATAGTATGTATGACGATTTTTCATGTAATTTTATACATTGTTAGTAAACATAGTACAAGGTGTCGTCATTGTTGGGTTCTCAGTATAGACACATGAGTAGATAAACGGAACAGAGACAAAGCTTCATACAACCGCGCGAATCGGTCGCACTATTACAAGCACGCGGGGCATGTGTGCGTGACCACTGGCCGCTTGTCGCGTACGCGGCGAGACTGAAAAAAACCGGTTTACGCTGGCACAGTCAGTTGACAATCTCAGGGTTTCCACGCACGTTGTTTGTTGCAAGTTTGAATATTTTAATGTAAAAACGTGGTATTTCATTATTGATAATGGTTGTTTATTGTACTGTGTGTATGAATAATACTAAAAAAAATTAAAAAAAGAAAATTATTAGAGTAAGTTTGTAAACTATTCTATTGTGGAGGAACGAGGATGGATGCTGAGCTGAGGGAGAGATGATGTTGCTGCCAAGGTTGCGAAGGTTGCGAATGACGTCATCAGTGTGGAAACACTGTCTGTGAGATCACGTCAGGGTCACCAATGTGGAGGAACGAGGTGTGGTGTTCTTCCAACCAAAGGGAGAATCCTCCAACCAAGCGGAGTCTTGTGCCTGGCGGGCTACTGCCCAAAGATTAATGTTGGTCGTTTGTATAAAGGGTGGAAACATTAAGTGTCAACAGGCGATTACTCCGTCAGTTTTGGAAATATTTCAGAACTTATGGCTAATATCAAAACTAGGCCGCCTAGTAACTAAAATAACATAAATATTTTCGGAAAAATAACCGCCATATATCGAAAATTTTGATATTACCTACTTCCGTACTTAGTATGACATTTTTGTTCATGAGAGGCAAGAAGCTTATAATTTTTTTGCATTTTATTTTCGAGCTTAATTGTTTACTGAATGACAGAATAAATAGAAACTCATCAAAAAAATGGATAACATTTCTTTCTTGTACCTATTGACAAAATCGGTAACATTTTTTATTTAAACTTTTAATCAATTGAATTGGCTGGAAACGTAAAAAAACAAGTTACTAAAAAAACAAAGAACTACGGAGTAAAGCTGTGAGATTCAAATTAAAAAAAAAAGTTGTTCTGGATTTTTTATTTAATTAATAAAAAGAAAACCTAATGTCTATTCCGTCAAAGCGTAGACAGAGGAGTTCTGATATACAGCCACAAGTTTGTCATGACGGTATTTAGCGCCATTAAATAAGGAAAATTGTCGTTGAACTATTCGTATTTGTATTAATATAATATATAACTGGAAAATAAACTGGTTGCAATAACTATTATTATTTATTAAACATGAAAATAATAGGCTATCGCATTACGTAGGCAGTCTGGAACTACAAAATCTGTCCGTTTTCTGTTCGAAATCCTGGGTTAGATTTAGGTAATGCTCAGGAATCTGGTGATATGAAGCTTTATTACAAAGATAGACCGAAGTCGAGTAAGGCTAAATCCGCCGCCATATTAAAAGTAAGGAAGAGAGAGAATAAGTAGGTATGACTGGTATGATCAGTTGAAAGAAATTCTCATACAAAATATAATGGAGGGAGCGAAAGACAAAATTTTCACTATCTGGCTTTTGTTTTTCCTGAAGTTATTTATATTATTTTACTCTCTATGTAGCCTAGTTTTGATAATAGCCTTAACTTTTTAAATTTCTCTTAAATTGACGAAAAAATCGACTGTTGACACTTAACGATTCCGTCCTGTATATAGGGTCAAGTGTTGTACCTATGGACGGCTTTACCTATGGACACTACCAATATTTCAAAAACCAAACGGCGTAAATCCATAGTTAGAACGCATTCGTAAACTTTTTTTGACGAATGGCAACACTGACTAACTGTCACTAAGCTGTCAGTGATAAATCTGTTGTTATGTGCTGTTAAACATTTTTATTTGAAAAAGTAAGTTTTTTTGTACATTTTCAAGGTGTTTTTCTGTGAGATAACTCAAACTAGAAGTATAATTGTAGATGATTTACAGAACTTCGTTGTTTTTCATTGAAATGAGGACCATTCTGCGATTCTGTTAATGCTCTGTAGAAAGATTTAACCCTTTCTAGGTTAAGTCTTAATATTTGTACCTGTGGACGGGGGAATGAATGTACCTGTGGATTGTCCATAGGTACATAATATCGGTTGCACCTGTGGACAGTAATTTACACAGACAAATGACTACATTTGTTTTGTTTTTTTTTCAGTGCCTCGTAGTAAAACCGGAGTGAAACGGGATAAAATATGCCCAGACACTCTCTCCGAAGCAGTTATAGAAGTCAAAAGTGGATGTTTAGATCGTAGGGTGTCTGAAAAATACAAAATACCGAAATATACCATTTTGAAATATTTTCAACTCAACAAATATTATCATGAGATCATTATCTCAATAAAAAAACTGTAGATTAATTATTAGATAGATTTATCGTTATATTATTGAAAAATGACGTAAAAAAGGTGTTTCAAGAGCATGAAGAAATTATGTTACGTGAATATTTAGAAAAAGCAGCCTACATGCCTATGGGTCTAGATTCCAAACAAGTCCGGGAACTTGTCTACCAGTTTTCTGTGCAAAAAATAAATAAAATACTCTTAAAAGCTGGCATCAATACAAAATGGCTGGTATAGGATGGTTTCGATGTTATCGACAACATTTTCCAGAATTATCGCTACGAAAACCTGTTTTTTTTTGCAATATTAAATGCTTGTCTACAGGTACATTACCGTCCATAAGTACATTTGTGCTGTCCATAGGTACATTTGTACGTTGTACCTAGGGACAAAATAAGGGTTTTTGAAAATCTTTAATTTTCTGAGCAATTATTTCCGCCATCGCATTGGAGACTGATAATTATTAAGAGTTGATTAGTTACGAAGCCGTACGATAAATAATTTCATGATAAAAGTATCAGGTTTTTGTAAAAAAAATACTTTTTTGTCAAATTCTGGAAATCGTCCACGGGTAGAGCACATGCCCCTACTATCTGCCTGTCGAATGTTGATATCGCGATGCAGGATAGTTCGCATGTGGCGTGATAGATGTCGCCACACTATCATACTGAATAATAAAACTATAATATATATCAAATGTTTGGTTTAATTTGTTTTGAACTATTGTGACAACCCTGCCAAAATAGGTAACAGTTTTGCACGTTCTTAAGAAGCTTTGTCTCTGTTCCGTTTATCTACTCATGTGGTATAGATTCAGCTGTTTTGAAATTAGCCATAATAAACGAAGACTGAGCCCTTTCACCATCTGTTAATACATAAACCATATGTAAATAAAGATCAGATATCGGTATTTATTACGAAATCTTATAATACAGGTTAATTGCCCGCTTTTAGATATTTATTTTTTTATCAACGTAACACTATCTCTAAGTAAACAAAACTAAAAAAATATATTTGATCTCCATTGGAGTAAAATCGGCCAACGCGATCGCTAACTCATTATACTATTTCTGGAGTCGCATGCGCGGCGTCTTCGCCAGGTGCGCCGGCGCATCTGCCTGTTCGCCGAGATGTCCGCACGTGTGCGTTCGCTATTGTGCTGGACATTTTATGTTACACCGTGATCGTTAGGATTATGAATATATTGCGCAGTTGTTAAGAGTCTTCGTGAGTCTGCTAATAAAAGTTATTCAAAAACCAGACGAAGGAAAATCAAAGTAGATTCACAAAAAAATGGCGACAAATTGAAGTTGGTTAGTAGATTTGTGAGTAGAATTTTAGTACGTAGTGGAATTAAATGAGTACAAAATCAAATAATCGTTAGTATTAGCAAAGGGAGAAATTACTAGCACAATCGATACTCAAATAAATCGCCGTGTTTGGTAAAACATTTGTTTTCACATTCGGCATCACAAATGCAAAAAGACTGCACACCTAGTCGCAACTATGAATTATGGAACTGCCAAATTCAGCTTGAAGACAATTAGGATGCAGTCAGTGCAACTACGTGACAACTGCCGACTGGATATGCAGCTTACTTGCAGTTATGTACGATTTCCACCAAACGGGCTGCGCCGGAGCGCATTTCACACTGTGCTAAAGGAAATTCAGGCTTCTATACAATAGTTAAGTTTCATATTTGCATGGAAATTACACTGCTTGGAACTCGGTTAGATCCGCGCGTATGCCGGTCGGCTGCGCTTGGACGCCGCGGCAGCCGGTCGGCTGCTCGAGTACGTGGACGGCGGCACTCGGCTGTCGTCGCGTTCGGTCGGCTCCGCTCGGCCATACGCAAGTAGAAACTGACTGCGATAGCAAATACACGAGCACGCGCGCGCATGCGCCCGGGTTCCAGCAGATTGTTGCCGTCGGGCGGATGCGGTCGGTGGTCGCTGCGCTTTGCTCCTGCGTGGCCCGGTTGGTAGAAATCGTGCATTATGATTACTAATGTTAAACGAAATATGTTTCGGCAAACACGGGATTTTAGTTCCCATATTGTAGACAGTGTAGACGACGATGAATTAGACTGAATAAAAAAAAACCGTAGGCTTTCTTTACAAAAGCAAAAGGCAATGTAATTGAATAATAAATTGAGCATACAATAACAAAACTCTCTTAATTTTCGGTTCAATTTAATAAATCCATTTATGATCCTAGGCCTCATCAAAGCATAGGAGTCGTGGGATGTACGTTATCGTTTAATTTTTTTTTAATTAAAATTTTGTTGTTTTATGATTATCTGGGGCCGTACTTAAAATCTAATTTTACTGTTAATCTATTACTGGAAGAATATGAAAAGGGAAATGTAGGTTTTTTATATTTGCAAGGCTGACACAGCCCAGGGTTAGTCGGAAGTACTTGACTTTAAGCATGGGGAAGGAGGAGAGTCTTTTAATGCACCTCAAGATACAAAAATATAGATAAAGATAGTACTGATGTTTTGTGATATGGTGTGTACACTTAATCCGGTCAAAAGTTCTTTTAACTGCAAGAAACATTCAAAAGTACTTTTTTGATCATACACTTTGGTCAAAGTACTTTTTACTGAAATATCTGTTTGAACTATTAACCGGTTAAAAGTACTTTTGACAGCAGGCTTTATTCAAAAGTACTTGTGGCACGTCAGTAGTTCAGACTATCGGTTTAAACTCTTAAAAATATAGGAGGTTGGTTAAATTTTTTTGCCAGCAAAAAACAGTCGTAAAGTACTTAAATTTTATCTGTCGTCCGCGTCTTTAGCCAAAAGTACTTTTGACCGCGACGTCTTTACTCAAAAATATTTTTGTCTGTTTTTTGCAGTTACAAGTACTTTTGACCGGTTAAGAATTTTGACTGTAACATGTATATCACTAAACATTATTTTTTATTTACACTGTGTCATATTACCACATTTCTAAACAATTTTTTAAGAACTTTAAATAAAGCTTTCAAATCTCAGAAAGGTACAACCTCTCATAAATGTTAAAACTCGTCCCAACGGCACTTAAATATTTATTTGACAATCTGTAACAATTCTAAATGAAAATTCCTGGACCAAAATGTCAGCAACAAAAATAAAAAAAAAAACATTGTCCAATCAAAAATAATTCCTGTTCTAGCTTTCATTTGACGTTTAAATTAAAAATCGATAGGTATTTGCCTCCTATAGATTTTCCAGTCTAGTGAATCGGCACCATTACAAACGGACATTAGGGTCGATGGACTCGCGCATGCCATAATTAAATGTTCTGCTTTTTACTTTAG
Source organism: Amphipyra tragopoginis (assembly GCA_905220435.1). Lineage (NCBI taxonomy): Eukaryota > Metazoa > Arthropoda > Insecta > Lepidoptera > Noctuidae > Amphipyra > Amphipyra tragopoginis. Next base: position 8,238,855 of record HG992017.1, read on the forward strand.
ATTGTTGTTTTAAATTAGATTTTCTTTTCTGTTCTCTAGTATTTGTTAAAAAATAAACTCTTTGAGAATTTTGTGCGGTTACTCAAACAAAAAATCTTTTTATTTTTATGGCATGTAATAAAAAATATACGTGAATTTTGAAAAGTTGTTTTACGATTTTTGTTCAATTTCTGATGCCGAGTATCACTACATAATTCTTCGAGTTAATTTTTTAACACCTTATATTACAAATAGGTTTTTCTTTGAAACTGTGGTTAAGTTCAGTCTTCGTTTTTGTTGTAGAAGCTACATCATGTAGCTTTTCGATTCTTTATTTTTGGAAACTCACAGCTCCAATTGATAAACTGAGGAAGCATGCTAAAAAAAAATAAGATCAATGTTTAAACTGCGCCTGTTTATTTACATCTGGACGGTGTAAAAATGTGCATACTTACTTACTTTTTTATTGGCCTCTATTTAATCTAAAGCTTAAATAAAATACTTCTTATGTTGCTTCTGAGAGAGCCCCAATTTTTTTTCAATGGTGTATGTAATTTGCCAGTCCGCAAGTTGGGGTGCATGAAAAGAGCCTCCACTCCTGACGATACTTAAGTACGTCCAGCGCACCCTGGGCAGTCAGCCCCGCTACCAACCTTGCTGACTGGCTAATGTTTACACCGAAGCATGAGCTATTTGCGTATAGCTCGTGCTGACACGAAAGACGAAGAAGCCAATCCGCACCATAAAAGCGTGGTGTTTTTTTTTTATCTTGATTCTGAGACGCCCTTGCGCCACAATGGGAGAGTGAGACAGTAATGAGCTTGCTTCTCTTGTTCCATATTTTTATTAAAATAATTTCGCGATGGACGAAGTTTCCTTGACTTTGACCTTGGCAACGTCATAGCAATCTAATTTTAACTGTGCATAATTTTTTACCCTGATATTCTTGAACCACTTGCCAACAACAACTTGACAACTGACTTATCGAAACATTCTGTATCCGGGCTGGTTAGATTAGTATCTGATTCTGACTCCATAAAAAGGATCAGTCGTTTCTTTAAGGGAAACACCAAATTAAAACAACAAACCAACATTGTCTCTAACTTGTTTTTTTGTTTTGAAAAATCATTAACAGCTAGTTCAGGCATGTCAGGTTTTCAGGTTAATTTTTGCTCATGAAGTGTGTCTTCGTGGCATTGTCAATGAGTCCTGCAATTCTTAATTGCAATGCTACGCGGAAGCGTTTAATATGAGCTTACTTCAACTCTTCGTCTTTGTGATTTGTGCCCCAGAGCGAGGAACACGACAATTGTACGGAGCCTTACTAGCCGAAACGTTGATCAATCGCAACTGAACCGAAGCTGAATTGCTCATTCGCATAGTTTCTGTTTACAAAAACTGTCAAAATGAAAACAAAACCACACTTTTTGACAGTTTTTGTTTTACGAAACTGGCGGTTCCGGGGGTCTACTCCGAAAATCGAACTACGAAGTTTCGGCTGACGGATCGCGCATTTCCCAACCACATATGTATGTGTTTCGGACCCTACAATCTATTCGATTTTCGCGATTTGTCATTTTGTACTCCTAAATGTTGATTGGCGTCTAGTAGTTCGTTGTTTGACAACACTTTGATCAGATACAAGTTAGATGTTCGTTGTGGTTCCGTTTCGATACAAAACTTTGACGTTCGTTTTTCGGAGTCCCTCTGATTCGTTTACAATTTAGCAACGATTTTGTTAGTAAGATTGCCCTACTAGGTAATACTGTAAAACATAGTATTTATTTATTTATTTATTGATACAACAATTTTAATCGAGACTTCTCGTGATGATTGCAACAATGACTACACATCGTAGAAGCTACAGTTTCGCTGTGTGGTCGTTGTGGTTCAATTGAATCGAGTTCATTTCTTCGCGGCTTATTATAGTCCACTGCTGATCATTGGACTCCCCCAATCTTCAAGTAACATGAAAATTAGCACCGTCTATGTATACACCTACAACACCACGAGGATAGCTGATGCGTTGCCAACCTCAGATACAAAGTAAGACAGTCTCATGTGCCTATAATTTCACCGGCACCCATACCTTTCAAACACACACAACAATGCTGCTTAGCGGCAGAAATAAGGCATGGAGGTAGTACTTCCCCGGACGAACTGTTTCACAAGGAGTTCTACTACTCTTAAAAAAGAAACTTATATTATTATTGATACCTAATGCTGTCTTCGTATTTACCTAAATCTAAAAGACCTCCACGTAGACCACGTAGGATGCTTCAATGGTTCTGGGACGGTGTAATCTCTTCTCACAATCATTGACGTATAGCCAACGTGTCGTTCAATCTACAGAGCAGATGTTATCAGATCTTTGTTACTAACATTGTGACACAAACATGTTCTTTATTGGTGAGCTTAATTTTCATACGGTTTTAGATGTTAGTTCTTGTCCAAAACCTTACAACATGTGTATAACTGAATTATCATTACCAAAAGTTATGCTCATTTTAACACGTGCTCTTTCAGGTTTAGCTAGGATTGATATATCTCTGTTCTTGGTGGTTTGCTGCCGTGACGTAATGGCGCTGTTCCTTAAGTCTCGTCATCACGTCATTGTGGTAAATTCAACATGACACACTCCCCATCTAAGCGCAGCAGTCAACGTTTTCGCTCATTATGAGCATTCTTAACTAGGCTAAGCTTGTACATGTGTTGATCATGACGGGTTCGACAGTGAGTAGTGTCGCAGAATAATATCGCTACACTATCATTGTCGACACATTTATGATCTAAACACGTGCCGTTACTTCAACGTTTGCTGTGACGTCGCCAGGGATCGGTAGCGTATTTAAAATTCTCGCTACTGCCGACATTGTAACCTCTTTTTACTCCCACAAAAGTTTTGTTAGTAAAAGGTATGATAGTCAAATACTTTTAGTGTATGTTGTCGTCTTGTATATTCAAAATTTTTATTTTAATCATCACATTGTTATATTGCCGCTGTTTAACTCATTTTAACTGTCTATAAGTTTTTGTGTCTTCTCGCTCATTTTACAAGTGATATTCAATATCATTTCCATGACATTAGTAGTATAGTGTATTCTATCATTCCAGATCATCGTAGCTTTACTATGTGAGCTCATTTCTATACTTCATATCTTTGTTACTGATCCTAAAGTACTCATGTTGCCTGTTCGTTTCTCTTATTTCATATTTTGCACGTCAAACTACCATTAGAACTTTGGTCGGATTTTCGATGTATGCTTCATTTATGCGATGACTGTGCATTTTAGTTTTCTTGTCATTGTAGAGATCTCTTGGCGATCTAATTTCTCTTTTTCTAAATTTTTTGCTCTACACGTATCATTTTTCTTATATATGTATTTTGATCTCAATTAGTGCAAAGCAACCGTTTTATAAACGGCTTTTTTATTGATCCTACTAATTTCATAATTAGATATGATCATATTTGGGTGATTCTACGATAAGAGGTAACTTGTGCGGCAAACAGTTTAAAATTGTTTTTTTATTCTAAATGTTGTTGTTTTTTGCAATGAATCATATCATCTTAATGTAATTTATAAATAACATTACAATTAAATGCCCTATTAAACCACATATTTCTGAAATTTGAAGCTGAAGCTTAAAAAAGTATCTACCCTGGCCTGTCCTCTTGTCGGTTTTAGTTCAACTTGCAGACAGTACATAGGTTCTTTGTATCAGTTGCTAAACAAAGTATGTTTAACACGAAATTAAATAAATATACTTAAGTAGTATTAAATAAAAAGACAGCAAAAGTTGTTTATTTTCAATCAGTTTTAGTCTTAATTTTTGTCCCGCTTTTTTTGTGTATCTACCCTGGCAAATTTCGTTCCGTTAATATAAACGTAAATATAAGACGGCCATATTCTGAACTGCGCTCAAGGACATCTATCGACGTGAAGTTATCAAAACTAAACACGCGAGCCGTTAGAGTGCCGCTATTTTTTAGTTGTTGCGACATGACAGTGCGGAGTAGTTCTTTCGCAAGGTCATTGTATCTCTCCACTGGTCAGTTATAAAAGTTGTAACATTCATTGAATGTATTTGAATTTACTGCCCTAATTTAATAATACTGTAACAGTTAAAGTGTAATATATGATTAAGCTCAAAAAAACTTACGTCAATTAAAACAATTTAATTTTTCATGAAAACATCTCTCCCCTGTCGTATTTCCCCTGGGAAAAAACTGCCAGGGGAGAGATTCACTGACCAGGGGAGATAATATATTTGTGCAAACTAACTCAGATGTAGCTAATTTCTATCAACGTGAAAAAATTTGAAGATTGTGGAAGTATATTAACGACCTGGGCTGCAAAAAGCAAAAAAAACTAGCAATTTGAAGTCCCAATGTTGTGGAGACAACCGTCAAATCACGCTACGGACTGTTACTTTTGCCTCACAAAAACTTTAGATTTAAACAACAAAACAAGAAGCATATACAATACCCTGATATTGCGTCAGTCACAAAACCTGTGAAGTATTCTAACGGACTACCCATCATTGGATTACCTATCATTGCCCAGCAGTTCTAGTAGAGAAAATGAACTAGAGCACAAAAAATATATTTAAAAATGTTTTTTAAGGATTGATAGTTGCAAAAATGTGTAATAGAGATTTAATAAATATTTTAAAAAGTTGACGTCCTAATTTTTTTTCCACTTCAGTATCCAACTTAGGTTTAATTATTGGTTGGTTTCATCTATGGGTAAAAACCGTTGTAAAGTAGTGTAATTAATATGAAAGTCTGATAAAAATGATAGTCTGATTATAACTGTTAGCACAATGTTTAATAAAAGTTGATCTAATTTACTTTATTCATTATTTTATTGCATCAAATTCTCTCCCCTGCCCGATGTATTTACCCTGGCCTTCTAAAAAGTACCAAAATATTTATAAATTGACTTGCCCTTACATGAAAAGGTACATAAACGGGACAAAAATCGTAACATAAGTATTTAATGAAAAAAATCCCATTTTGCTCCTTGGCCGTATCCTCTATGGACTTAAAACCTCTTATCGTAGAATCACCCATTTACGTATGACGGTATGGACTTCGTGATGTACTTCATCATTCATTGCGTTGTCTGGCTTTTTTTATCAATCTAATAATTGCTTCATAATCAATATCATCATATTTACGTATAACGGTGTCAACTTCGTGATGCACGTCATCATTCATTGCGTTGTCTATCTTTTTTATCCATCTAATAATTTTCTCATCTATACATATAAAAGGAGAAGCTGACTGACTGACTGACTGATCTATCAACGCATAGCCTAAACCGCTGGGGTTAGAAACTTGAAATTTTGACAGTAGGTTTTTTTGTAACGTAGGCATCCACTAAGAAGGAATTTTGCGAAATTCAACCCCTAAGGGAGTTAAATAGGGGATGAAAGTTTGTATGGAAAATCGTCACTTAACGGGTTCAAAATTTCACGCAAGCGAAGCTGCGGGCGAAAGCTAGTCTATATATATATAAAAGGAGAAGCTGACTGACTGACTGATCTATCAACGCACAGCCTAAACCACTTGGGTTAGAAACCTGAAATTTTGACAGTAGATTCCTTTTTTGAAGTAGACATCCACTAAGAAGGGATTTCTCGAAATTCAACCCTTAAGAGGGTGAAATAGGGGATTTAAGTTTGTATGTAAGTCCGTCATTGTTGAAGTAAGAAGCATGAAATTAAGTATTTAGATTTCTGGTTAGAAATAAAGCTACACGTGTTTGAGCGTTTTTGGAAATCCTACCCGTAAGAGGTGAAATAGGGGATGACAGATTTTTTTCATTTTATAACTACACCTAATAAGGGGCTTAACGAGGGCTCAAAATTTCACGCAAACGGAGCTGCGAGCAAAAGCTAGTTATCCATATGATCATGTTAACGTATGACGGTATGGACTTCGTAATGCACGTCATCATTCATTGCGTTGTCTGGCTTTTTGAACGGCTTTTTATCCATGTAACTAATTTCTTCATAATCAATATCATCATATTTACGTGTGACGTCGTGGACTTCGTGATGCACGTCATCATTCATTGCGTTGTCTGGCTTTTTGAACGGCTTTTTTATCCATATAACTAATTTCTTCACAATCAATATCATCATATTTATGTGTGACGTCGTGGACTTCGCGATGCACGTCATCATTCATTGCGTTGTCACGCTTTTTGAATGGCTTTTTTATCCATCTAACTAATTTCTTCATAATGAATATCTATATGTGTGACGTTGTGGACTTCGTGATGCACGTCATCTTTCATTGTGTTGTAAGCTTTTTAAACGTATTTTTTTATCAATCTAAGTAATTTTTCATAAATAATATCATCATATTTATGTGTGACTTCATTATGCAGTCATCATTCATTGCGTTGTCAGGCCAAACTGTTAGGTATTGCTATCGTTGTGCGACTGTATTACTGAACTTCGAAGTTTAAAATACCGATGTACTGTATTCATAAAGTTTAAAAGTACGAATTACGTGAGTTAGAATGTACGCTATTACGAATTACTTTATTCAGAATGTTCATCATTCCGATGCACGTTACTCCGAAAGTTCACTATTACGAATTACGTCATTGAGAATGTTCATCATCGCGATGTACGGAACTCCGAAAGCTTACTATTACAAATTACTAAATTTCGAATGTTCAACATCGAGATTCTGAGATAGTATTTCGATTTTATGTAATAGATATATAAGGATAGATAGGTAACGATAACTTAATTTAAATTTATTAAATGTTAAGTTCAGTTCATGTTAATTTTGTGTAACTAGCTAGGTACTAACTTGCCAGGGTTGCGGACTTTGTTCTAAAGTTACCGCGGCCCTGGAACGCAAAGGGCATTAGGAGGAACACGGATGGGTTTTAGTCAGTAAGAGTCTGACACTCCCTTCCGCTCCTTCCGTAAGAAGTCAATTCATGATTTAACAACGTTAAAAAAAGTAAAGCTATATAAGTAGGTATACAATTTTATAATTACAAATGAACTATAACAGTGTATGGCTACAGAAATTAAAAATCTTAATCTAAATAAGTAATAGTAGTTTAATAAATTTTAAATATGCCAAAGTACCTAAATACTTTCTCAGAATGTCCATGATGAACATTCGAAATTTAGTAATTTGTAATAGTAAGCTTTCGGAGTTCCGTACATCGAGATGATGAACATTCTTAATGACGTAATTCGTAATAGTAAACTTTCGGAGTCCCGTACATCGGAATGATGAACATTCTCAATGACGTAATTCGTAATAGTGAACTTTCGGAGTAACGTACATCGGAATGATGAACATTCTGAATAAAGTAATCTGTGGTAATAGCGTACATTCTAACTCACGTAATTCGTACTTTTAAACTTTATGAATACAGTACATCGGTATTTTAAACTTCGAAGTTCAGTAATACCACTAATACAGTCTCGTTGTGCCATCAGCAAGACTGCGAGTGCAATGCCTCGGAGTATGCTCTATTCTGACGCTATAGTTTTTTAGGGGCTCGTGGCTAATTAACAACCGCGTATCATACGATTTACGGAGTTAAGCTGCGCTTGCCGCGGTCAGTCCGTGGATTGGTGACCGTTCGTTACACATCGAGACCCCAGCGTGCCTCGGAGAGCACGTGAAGCCGTCGGTCCCGGGTGTCATACGAATACCTATGACAGTCGTTACGAGTAGTCGGAAGCCCGAAAGTCTGACAACCGATCTTACCTTACGAGGTCTGATGGCAGTCGCTCCGTGTAAAATACTGGTATTCAACCGCATCTGGTTAGACTGGAAGCTGACCCCAATAAGTATACCTGTAATAAGGTAAAAACTTTTTTTGAAGATTTTTTAGGTCGTCATGTAACATGTAGCTACAAAAATTGTAATTGTAATCAGTGCATATGATATCCCATATAATACGTAGAGGTAAACTTTGCAAGCCTGTCCTTTGTTGATGTTCCTTAAGGTTGACTGACCTCGGGCGGCTGGCGCCGCGGCCCACGCCTGCCGTATTAACTAGAGTGGATAAAACCGAATCGGCATAAATAATTTTACCTCGTTTACATAAAAGTACTGTTTAATTTTAAGGCCTGTATATTTAGTTGTTGTTGTTAAATAACTCAACTTTTACTTCTCATTTTATTGTTTTAATAAAATATGGAGTGTTTTGGTACCAGTTGGTATTCTGTTTTTTAGTATTTGTTGTTATAGAGCCAACAGAAATACATCATCTGTGAAAATATCAAATGTGTAACTATCACGGTTCATGAGATATAGCCTGGTGACAGACGGACGGACAGCGGAGTTTTAGTAACAGGGTCCCGTTTTACCCTTTGGGTACGTAACCCTAAAAATACCTCTTATGCTGTCCCACTACTGGACTAATGCCCCACCCAATTTCTCTCATTCAAGTTTTCCTACGCCACCTCAAACCTTCACGTCGGCGAAGCGTCCAGGTCATCTCGCCACCTCTTTCTGGGCCACCGAACAATAATATTAAAAAAAATGTTGCCTTCAATCTCTTTCTTTAATACTAATCATATTGGCATCACCTACAACTCTGCTCACCTCTATCAAAGCAAGTCGTCTGCATAGTTGCTTATACAATGTGTGTGATATTACATCACATCACATCCGAATTTTGTCGGAATGTCTGGAGTACTGCTAGAGGAATGCATCATGAATGAGTGAAAGAATATACTGTCAGAAGCATTGTAAGGGATTTATGAAAGAGTTTATTAGAATTATCAGAATATTTTTTAAGTTTTATTTTCTTTCCCTTGTATTGTAATGTATCGTCTTCTATTACTATCTTTAATTATTGTAATTGGTCTAAGACCGTATTAATTAAAGTAAACAAATCAATATATATCTTTATCTTCTCTCAATTAAATGAACAGAATTGAACTTAGGACACCGCTGAGTTTCTTGCCGGTTCTTCTCAGTTGCGTGTAGGTTTACGAACCGGTGGTAAATTTTAAAAACAATAAATAAACAACGTAATAAATGAATATCAAATATGAAAATGCTTGTTTCTTTTAACATCACCATAGGACTCCCCACTGTTAATTTTCATTTTTCAACTTGTTACTTTCTGACACGTATACAACGCACATTGCATTACATAGTACCTATAATATACTAGTAAACTACACAAACATGCCCCACCTGCCCTGTACGCCACAAGAACTAATGGACGCTACGGATAGTGCTAAACTCATTGCTGAATTCTGGGCCGACACGGTGTAGATTGTCATCGACACGCTAAGAAAAACTACACAAAAAATAGTTTCAATGTTTACATTAATGATAATAAACAGAATTTTGATATTGATATAACGTTAGTCGGAAAGGGATAATCCGCAGGCCCAGTAAAGTAATTACTAATCACTGTTTTAAAGCAAATGTTAGCAAACGATCATTTTTATTTCCATGTAAAATGATAAATATTATTTAGTTTTTTCAAAAATTCTTCATCCCGTCTCTAGCCCGTGACCCCCAATATATCCTAAAACGTAAACACAGCTGATCATAGCGGAGGATAGATTATAGCGTATTTTTTATGGAATCTTTGAACGACTATTTGTCTAAAGCTATTGACTTTTGGGGAAAGCGGTGGAACAAAAGTTATTATGAATAAATAATGGGTACTTTAACACCCTTTCCGACTAACCTTGTATACTAGTAGAATACACAAAAATTGTTTCAATATTTACATAAACGATATGAACAGAATTTTGATCATATAAATGTACGCGACATCGGAAACAACAAGGCAATAAGGAAACAGTCCGCATATGAAAAAGGATTTAGTACACGTTCCAAACAATACTCATATATACAAATAACAACAATATGCAGTAATCATCTGAATACTGCCTCGTTGGTTGCAAGGGCGATTACTGAGTCCTGGATCGTCGATCCCCAGGTCGAGGCAAATGTTTTTCCGCGTAGGATTTCTCAGTAGCAGCCCGTAATATGGATTTGTGCCCGGTTGATGGCAATAGATTCACCGCCTATTACATGAGACTTCAAGGTAACGCTAAAATGAGGGTTTACTATACATCTCTGCCAAATCCTTCGGGAAGAAACGGTCGCACACGTGCTCCTGGAATGCACAGGGGTCACCCGAATACGAGAAACAACCCTTGGTGCACCGAAATCACTCGCAAATGTTCTGAGCGGACTGAGAGCCCTAATCTGCTTCTGGAAGGAGGTGGGCTGGTTGGAATGATGGCCGCCATGGCCCACGTACAATGGTCCACTTAAAGGACTAAGTGCGGAAACCACATCTCCTAACATAAAACATAGACCATCCTTCGGGAAATACAGGCGTTATGTTTATTTTATGTTATTTGAAGCCTCGTACGAGAATCAATACCTTTTTCCTGAACAGTGGCAGTTGGAGCAACGAAAGAACACAATGTCCGTAAGCTACTTGCTAAATGCATCAATAACATTAATTTTAACAACAACACTACAATAATTTTATTAAGTATTAACACTACCGTATCAGTCTGACAAGGTGTGTGGGGATATCACTAAATAAAAATATAAAAAATTACTTGTCCAAACGTCACCTTCACGCGAAGAACCCTTTCGCTGACCGAGGCTCCGATAACTACAGATGGAGGGATCACCACCCAATTTTCCAGCCTAAAGGCTCAAGACCACTGGCAGGGTCTTTTGCGAGTCTGCAGCCAACAATCCAGGGTGGTGACTACGGGCAATACAATGTTTTTGGCAGAAACCTATGTCCAGCAGGATTTCTATAGATAGTCACCTATCGTAAAAAGCTGGTCGTAAAGGCATTAAGTCCTTAAGTGATAAGGGGGTGAGCGTTTCGCTATAGAAATCTGAACAAAAGTCTAATCCTGATTTATATCTGAGAACTTCGCACAAACGGGTGAACAGTACTTAGGCTGACCGCATACGGCCGCTAAGTTGCTCGAGTCGTCGAGAACCCCATTTGTTTTTAACTGCAGGCACCACACAGGATGTATATTCAAATAAATCTAAATAATTAATTTAGTCCAACGCGTAGTGTGTATGTGACAGCCAAAGGGGTATAGAAGAATCCCTCTATGTTTCTGTTACAATTCGTGTCGAGATTCATGTGCTCCATCTTAGACCCTGTCTACGCTAACCATCAGGTGCGACTATAGGCTCAAAAGCGACCAAGTCAATTAAATAATAACTTATCTGTATAAATCTTAACAAATATTAGGAACATCATTGTCATCATCTTAAAGGTAAGAATAAAGACGTTTAAAACTCCAAGTATGTTTAAGAAAACCCAACCTATACGGCTGCCATTAATAGGACAACAATAAAAATAATCTGAAACTACTATGATGTTAACAACTCAAGAAAACAATGATATGTTAAAACAAATATTAAGCTAATTCAAACATTCACCTACCAAACTGCAGCTACAAACAATAGCGATTAACTGTGTCTCAAGCAACTTAGTAACTCACGTGCGCTCAGCCCAGGCATTAAAAACCCAGTTGGTGGTGACCTCTCGCTTCCAGCCGTGGTTCTGTCCATGGTCGGGAGCGAGAGTGCGTGGAAAGCCGTCGCCTCCTTTTGCGAGGAGGTGATGGCGACCAAAGAGGGAAAGCAGATGGAGAGTGAGACAGCTGCCACTCTCCCTTCCCGCGACTATCTCCGGTCACCGTAGTAATAGGCCCGAGAGGGCGACGCGCAGTGTTGGGGCAAGGCCTTACAGTAGGAGAGGTCCGCCAGGGGTTGGCGGACCGAGACCTGCCGGGGTCGCGGTGCATGCAGCTGCAAATCCCACAACCCCAGCCAAAAGTCAGGAGAAGAAACACAGTGGGTTTTTCAGTTTTCGGTTAGCCGGTAAGAGTCCCGAATAACCCTTGTCCTTCCAAGGGCGAAAGGTATCCAAGAGGATTTTCCGACGAGAAAAAAGGCGTTCCACCCAGGATCTCAGTCTGAAGCTGAGCTAACTTCATTGCAACGAAAACATCCATGAACATAACACACATGGTCACGGTAACCTAATATCATAAATTGTGCAGGAAGGTAAGTTAAACTCGTAAATAACTGTTTATCTCAATTAAATCCCAAATGGTAAATGGTGCAGTGTGTTAATTAGTAGTATATTATCCAACATCCTGGAATAGTTTATTTTGCCAATAGATAGCCGTATAGAGAGTTTGTGGCTAATTAACAACCGCACGGATCATATGATTTGCAAGGTTAAGCTGCGCTTGCCGCGGTCAGTCAGTGGATGGGTGACCGTTCGTCACACATCGAGATCCCTCCGTGTCTCGGAGAGCACGTTAAGCACGTCCCGGGTGTCATACGAATACCTTTGACAGTCGCTACGGGTAGTCAGAAGCACGAAGGCCCGTGGAGGTCTGATAGCAGTCACTCCGTGTAAAATACTGGTATTCAGCCGCATTTGGTTAGACTGGAAGCTGACTAGGCAGAGGAAGAAGCCAATAGATAGCAGCAGTATTCAAGGTTTTACGTCAATAGATCTGAATTTAAAATAAATCCTACTCGACCCAATCGTAATGTTGATCTTCAATATCGTTGTTAAAGGGACCATACCTTTAAATTGTGCATAAACAAAACCTGAAGTCGAAGGTGAAAATACAAACATTTTGATTCCTGACTTACCGAGCGTTATTTGTTAAAATTAAGACTTATATCTTTACCAATAATGAAGCAAAGACCCCAATTGGCTTACAAGTCTATTTATACGTCAAGCAATGAAAAATGCTGCTATTGGTAAGCAAAACACACGAACAGTATCTGGTTGAGCCTTAAGTCCTGAGTAAAATAGTCAAACCTAACCCAAACTCAAACCCCCTTATTACAAAAGATGGTTTAAACCAAGACAAAGGTAAACCCAGGTCTAAAATATACCCATCACTTTCTTATGTCATATAACAAAAAGAGACGGGGCTATTTTAAAACCTAAATTTTTCTTAGACCATCTTTTGTAATAAGGGGGAAAACGTTTATTGCAACCATGTGGTATAAAGGGATTGGGTTCAGAATGTCTAGATTGTAAAACGTCTATGTGGGCAAAATGTCTGAATTGAAAAAAAGTCTACATAGATAAAACGTCTTGGTTGCAAATGGTCTTGTTTATAAAAATGTCATGGTTGTAAATAGTCTTGAATGCAAATGGACTTTGTTGCAATTAGTCTAGGCAGGGAAAACGTCTTCGTTGTAAATAGTCTTGGTTGTAAAAGGTTGGTGTAAAAACCACTGATAATTATTTGTATCAGTGTAGAATATAAGCAAGTTTGAGTTTGCTTTATACATAGATCTAGTCCTTTTGGAAATTTTAAAGCGACTACTATTTATTTATTAATTATTGCGACAATCCTGGTTGAGGCCGAAAATGAATTTTGGGAATCGAACCCGCGACATTCTTGTCTAAAACTGGTAAGAAAGCCACTAGAACATAGAACCCATTAAAGGTATCCCATTTCAAGACCCATTTGGAAGGTATTATACTCTTTTGATACATACTCGTAGAAAACTTCTTGTTATATATGAGATGAATATTATGAATATTAATGATAGGTAGAACCTATTTTCCTGGTATCTCTTAGGCGATAAGTAATGCAGGCTTCTCACAGTCATTTTACAAGCAAGACGTTTTGCCTACCTAGACCTATCACAATTTAAGATCAGTCATTTTGCAACCAAGACTTTCTACAAACAAGACCTTTTACAACCACGACGTTTTGCCTACCTGGACATTTTACAATAAATTTCTAGTCATTTTGCAACCAAGACGTTTTATCTATATAGACTTTTTTCAACCCAGTCATTTTGCCTACATAGACGTTTTACAATCCAGACGTTCTGAACCCAACCCGTATAAAGCAATTACCATATTTTTCTTGTACCCAACATGATTATCAGGGCATTGCAAACATAAAATTATGATTTATTTCAACAATTACAGCCAACTACACAATTTCAATGACCGAGCTTCGGCGTTTGACTAACTAAAACACAAATACAAATATCTACATAACAACTGAACGCAGTCTGTATATCCGACTGTTTAAGATGATCAAAGATGACAGCTTGGTACGGTAAAGACATTTCAAACGTATTGTAAATTACTTACAAGCTTACAAGGCAGGTAGTTACATGACAGTGATGCGCAAAAGAGGGGTATATTATTTTGGTCTTCACTGGAAAGTTATTAATATCATTAGACACAGAAATTAAAGGAACAAGATCTTAAATTGAAACTACTACTTTCAGGGTTTCCACAACACGGCCGTCCCTTTTCAAAACCTAGTAAGGGCTTAAAGCGAAATTTTACAGGAGAGCGCATAAACGTTGAATCAGTCAGCCTTTAGCCAGGTTAAAGTGACTTACTAGGTTTTAAAATGATCAGAGGCAGTGAATGGCAAGTGACTTACTAGGTATCGATGCTTAAATATATCTGCTTATTATGTGAGTTTTCAACGCTGGTGTTTTTGTATTAGGTAGAGACTTTCTAGGTTAGCAAGAATTATGCAATAAAACGATTTTTGTAAAAAGTATCCCTTACTAAGTTTTGAAATGGGACAGCCGAACATCATAATGAACCTATAACATAATCCTGGCAAACGCGGTGTTTGAATGCACCTAAGACATTGGTCACTGTTAATTTCTATAGCGCGGAAATCAAAACATAGTTTTGAAATAATGGTACTAATAGTTGAGATTTCTAAATCCAATTTCTATTAAGAAGTTTGATTTAGAGAACTCAACAAATTGGTCACTTATATTTTGCCTTTAACATTTTATTGCGCGGAGATCTACTATCAAAAACACTCAGTTTCAATTCTTTTCCTCTTAAAACTTCCGCCACTTAGATATTTGACCCTGAATGTTGTTTCCAAAACACGATTGTAAATACCATATTTTACACTGGCCCTTTATTTGAAACACAAAGACCCCAGTTGCTTTTAAGGACACTAATTTAACTAATTACACTTGCTTCACCTTAGAAGGCTTGAGAACTGAACATGTAGTTTAGGTCCGTACATACTTACTTTAATTATGTTACTAAACCGTATATGGACTACATGTTGTATAGCTTACGAGTGACAGTGATAATTTGAATAGCTTTTAGAAAAGAAGTAGGTTTTGCTTCAGAAATATTGCGGTGATCTGATACCATTATGGCGGCATCTATCACACCACATGCGAACTACACAACACACCGGTTGTGTAGACGACTACAGCGACATTAACGACAACTCTCATAGATGACAGTTCCTACATAGCGCTATCATGATTTAACACGCAGATAGTTTATATACAACCGCCCAACATTAACCGTTGGGCCCTCCATCCGAACCCCCTAGTCGCCGCAGCGGCCGACTACAGTCCCTCTCTCATAAGTAAAGTTTGCCGTCCCAGGCACACACTTTTAGAACCCGATGACGAAATAACCCTCCTCCAGGAGGTGAGTAAATCGACCAGCACACTACACAACGCCCGCCGCCGTCCGGCACACCGTCCTCGCCAAAGAGGCCCGTCGCGACGTCCCACCGCCGCCGGTCACGATCCACCGAGTTCACCCGTCGTAGAGCCGGTCGTCTCTTCAGACTCCGCAGTCACACCGATAATTTAGCCCTCATCAAGCTGTCTTCCCCCCTAAGTCCACGCCAGCAACGCCCTAAGCCGAGTTCCGAGTCCCACTAGGGGTCGCCCTTAGTGCTGTTGTTGCAGGTAGTCATGATGTTAGTGTAGTTCAAGTAGTTAGCTTAGGTTAAGTAGTTTACTTCCCCCCCATTGGCTGGAGACCCTTCAGGTGTCGCCAATGACTGCCCGGTTACGTAACAATGGTCCCCCAGGACCATCTACAGTAGTCCAATAGAAAAAAAAAAACAACATTAACCGTTGGGCAGTAGCCCGCCAGGCATAAGACTCTGCCTGGTTGGAGGATCCTCCCTTTGGTTGGAGAACCACTATACCTGGTTTCTCCACACCATATTTTCCATGGGTTTTGCTAGCGACTAAATGCCGGAACCATAACTTATCTCACCCCAAATCTCTGGTTTGATGTATGCTTTTGACATTACTTGTATTGAATTTCAGTCCACAAACTATATCAATCCAGAGAGTTTGCATTGAGATTGGTTATTGGATCGGCCACAGAGGATTGAATTATAATGTTGAAGATACACTATTGATGCAGAGCCAATCAACGCAATTGTGAGGAGCAAGGATTCATCTATCTGTAATCTTAGATATAGTGAAATTGAAACTGCATTTCCATAACTTTCCTTCTTTCTTTTTAATTAAAATACTAGCTTTTACCCGCAGCTTCGCTTGCGTGAAATTTTGAACCCGTTAAGTGACGATTTTCCATACAACTTTCATCCCCTATTTAACTCCCTTAGGGGTTGAATTTCGAAAAATCCTTCCTTGTTCCTTGTCTACATTATAAAGAGAATCTCTGTGCAGAATTTCAGCTTTCTAAGTCCAAGGGTTTGGGCTGGGCGTTGATGAGTCAGTCAATCAGTCAGTCAGGACTTTTCTTTTTATTTATATAGATTGCCCCTCACTAGGATTTCTCCTGTATCGTGGGTGCGTTTACAGACACAAAGCTCACATACTCAAACGCCCAGACCCGAAACAACTATCTGTAGGCCATACAAATTTTTGTTCCGTGTGGGACTCGAACGACCCATAGCGCAAAAGCCAATCGCTTAGCCACTGCACCAAAAGTGTCGTCATATATCAATAGTTGAATGTTATTGAAATCACAGGAAATATTAAACGGGTGTACTACGCCATATCGAATGCCAAAACATCGAATATCAATTGATCGAACACTATAAATCGAATGTTCAAATAGTCGAACGTTCATTTCATCGAATGGTTAATAAATCGAACATTCGATAAATCGAACAATCATCATCGAGTGTTTAAAATATCGAATGTTTGTTTGATCGAACGTTCAAAATATCGAATATTTGTTTCATTGAACGTTCATCGTATCGCATATTCATTATATCGAAATATTAACATACTGATTACTTATTATATTGAATATTTAAAAACACTTGCATGGGTTTGAACCCACAACCCGGTGCATATAACAAGTGGGTCTGTAACCTCAGGGATAACACGACATTTTATTTAATTAATAACTAACAAACAAAAAAAAAAGATTAAGCTGTGTTTTTCTTCGACATAGCCGTAATTTAAGTATACTAATATTCAATATAATAAGTAGTCAGATGTTAATGTTTCGATATAATGAATACCTACCTATGCGATGCGTTGACCCTTCAATGAAACACACATTCGATATTTTAAACGTTCGATCAAACAAACATTCGATATTTTGAACACTCGATGTATTGAGCGTTCGATTTATTGAATGTTCGATTTTTTAACCATTCGATGAAATGAACGTTCGACTATTTGAACATTCGATTTATAGTGTTCGATCAATTGATATTCGATGTTTTGGCATTCGATATGGCGTAGTACACCCATATTAAACTATCCTTTTCAATACGTGTTACTTTTTATGTAAATAATGTCCATAGGAAGTACATTAATATGTGATCGGAAATCCATCAAAAGGAACGAAGCTTCTTAGCAGTCACAATAAGTATGATGCAAAATTAAGTCCTAATTAGATATTATAATAGCATCGGATGCTTACATCCTTTTCTACATTGTGATGCAAATTGACCTATAGTTAAACGAATTATAAACAAGATGGAGATTATAGACGTATTTGTTGTGTGTATAATTTTAATATGCGATACATGTAGTACGCCAAATGAAACCCTAGATTTTATTGTTTTCTGTCAAGAATACTTGAGTGAATGACGACAATTCGTGACTTGTGTGGAAATGACTTAATTACTATTAATTTCCTATAATCCGAACTAATATTATAAATGCGAAAGTACCTATGTTTGTTTTTTTGTTACCTTTTCACGCCGAAACCACTGAACCGATCATCCTGAAATTTTGCATATAAGTTGCCAGGTGTACAGAAACGGACATAGGGTACCTTTCATCCCGAAAAACAATACTGTTCCCGAGGAAAACAACAATAACGTTCATAGATGGCGACACGTGTCTTTCGAATCACGATTGAATTATATTATTATAGAAACTTTAGTAGTGTGTTAAGAGTTTTTCTAGCTTAATTAACGCGAGCGAAGTCGCGGGCAAAAGCTATTATTGATATAATTCCAGGTAAAGACCGTTTAAATGTTGAATTTAAACGCCAACCAAAGTAACAATTAGAATAATCTCTCATTCTAATCAGAAGTAATCGTTATAAAGTGAAAAGGAATGAGTACAATATTTCGTACAGTAAAATAATAAATAGAGGAAGAATAAAATCCAAAAAAAGCTTTTTAAAAAAGCGCTCCAGACCCGTCTTCTGTTTAATAAACAATTAGGTTACGTCCAAAAAAGGCGGCCAAGTGACTAATTTGACCGCGGCCGTGTTGATGAGTTTTATGGGGAAATTTCCTAAACAGATTGTTTATTATTTTTATAATAAAATAGAAAAACTGGTAAAAGAACGGAGGATTTTCTGGCCTCTTAAGAAGATAAAATAGATTATTTCTGCTCCATAAATTGAAGCATATGTGAAACACATTGGATTATACAAGTTTAGTCGGAAAGAGAGTACTAATCCGAAAGGGTGTTAATGTACCCATAATAATGGATAAGTTTTCTTCTACAGAAGTCTATAATTTAAGAGAAATAGCAGTTCAAAGATTACATAAAACATACTCTAAAATCTATCTATCCTGTAGTGTCATTCTGTAAGAAACCCACCTCAATATCGACGGTTAACGCGATATTCATAATGTCACAGTATGGATAATAGAAGCAAATAACACACAGATAATCGACAGTATAATCAATAACGCGTAGTTTTGTTATCTACGCTGTGTTACGACAAGTGTCTAATTGACAGCCGCGATCGAGGTGAGATTCTTACAGAATTGCACTGTTGAGCTATGATCAGCTGTGTTTACATTTTAGGTCATATCTGTGGTCACGGATTGGGAGGTCCATTTTCCGAATTCCTATCTAAAGAGGAGACGAAGAATAAAAACAAAAATAATATTTTCAAGGATTTTCGAATGTTCAAATTTTTACCCTTTCTTTAAAACTGTCATCTCTAAGTGGCCCGCAGATTAGTACCCCCTTCCCGACTAATCTTGTTTAAGAATCGAAAAGTCGCGTAAAAATGTCACTCAGCTACATTTTATTGTAGTTTATATTCGGTAACTATCGCAAACTAAAAGGAACTTTATCTAACCGACGTAAGAGCTAAAGCCACATCTGGACTATTCATTGTTCTGTGTAAATTGAATCAATCAATCAAATCAATTGGGGCAGGTCCGTCACAATAGTGGACAATATGTGTACTAACTGCCACATTGCAATCAGTAGTAAACACAGTATTTGTTGTTCTGAAACAATGAACAATCAATTTGTGAAAACAATTACGTCCATTATACATATAAAACTTAAATTTCATATTTCATAACACTCCCGATGTTGTAATGGGCCTTTCGTTCCTTGTTGGCGATTATTATTAATGTGATGAGAAAGTGCTTGTTATGACAGGTCATCCGAGCTTAAACCATAGAAGTAATAAGTACTACGTATAAAGCCCTTGGCTTAAACATGGTGGGTCTACAACGAGTGTTACTCCATGTGGCGACAGGCTAGAATATAGAACTTCCTCACCACCCTTAGTGAATAGATTCACACCGATAATTCAGCCCTCATCAAGCTGTCTCCCCTCCCCCTACGTCCCCGGCAGCAACGCCCTAAGCCGAGGTCCGAGTCCAACTAGGAGTCGCCCTGTAGCTTAGGTTAAATATTTTACTTCCCCCCCCCCCCCCCCCCCCCATTGGCTGGAGACCCTTCAGGTCTCGCCAATAACTACCCGGTTACGTAGAAACGGTCCCCTAAGGTCATCGACAGCAGTGAAATAGAAAAAAAAATAGGGAATAGATTAAACAAAACACAGCAAACTTGGTGTTAGGATCTGTACGGTCCACCTGGCTAGCTACCACCCTCACTTTAAAGTCCGGTACCAAGCAGTTAACTGTGTTCCGTCGTGTGTATGTGAGAGCCAGAGGTATAGGGGAATCCCTCTATATCTCTGTTACTTGGATTCGTGTGCTCCATCTTAGACCCTGTCTGCGTTTACCATCAGGTGCGACCAGGAACAAACGCGACCAAGTCAAATAAAAAAGTTATTGCAGAATGCCAATCGCCATTCTCTCTGTCTTCCAAGGCCTTGACAATGAAAGCCATGAGGCTAAATCGATGGGTCTGCCTGGTTATAAGCTATTGAAGAGTAGTATGAACAACTATGAGCTTAATGGGACCATAATCTTATTTTGTCACTAGATTTGCATATACAACGTTATTTTTAGTATATACAAAAACCGAGACACCCCAACAAGATTTTCATCAGAACTGTCTGAATATGTGTTTTTTTTATAAATATCCAAATGACACCGTAGTTTATGTCGCGTTAAGTTCCCTAGTAAAGTGTGAAATGCCTGAGATGTGCTATACACGGAAACTGACCGTGCGGACCATCTCAAGCCTCAAGGTGTCTATTCCCGTCAACTGTTATGGGTAGAAACATACGGAAACAAAATTGAAACTTATGAAAAAAAAAAATGTGTTGTAAAAATATGTCATTCGATTCTCCTAATGATTCTGAACAAACTAGTTTCAGGTTTAGTATAGTATACTAAAACTAAATGTTGTTTTGTAGTTTGAAATGTCAAGTCTATCGGACGAGCGGAAATGAAATAAATATCCATTGTATAGCTAAGATCCCTACACCTCTTGTGAGAAGAGCTGATGTTGGAACCACTGAACCGATTATTTGTCGTACCATTAATATGTACACACGTACAATGGTCCACTTAAAGGACTAAGTGCGGAAACCACATCTCCTAACATAGAACATAGACATTAATATGTCGTAGCATAACCATCCTGATTAAACCAGGTTTTGAACATCAAAAATAATCATTCGTTTAGGAGCTATGATGCCACAGATAACAGAAAAAAGCTCCCAACTTATGAAATTCCTCTTTTGCATCGGAGTTAAAAAAGCAAATTACGATTCATAAAATATGCAAACCATATTAATTTGCATGTTCCGTTCTCGTAGTTGCTTAAAAACTAACCAAACTTTTAAGTACTTATAAACTAATATTATGCTTTAAGTCCTTTTTTTTTTTTTTTTCTGGGTGGAAATCCTCATGGATGTCCTCCGCCCTGGGGTGGGCGGAGGGGTCTGTCACACTCTTACTGACTAAAACCACCCCGGTGTTCCATCTCACACCTGCGCCGAGGGTCGCGGGAACTGACGACACTTCCGCAACCCCCGGCTAGTGCCGGCCCGCCGCAGCGGGCCTCCTCGGGTTAGCGGGGGGAGTGAGGTGTTAGACTCCCCCCGCGCCGTCTAAGAGGGGCGCGCTTGATGCTTTAAGTCCTATCGTAACTTAGCAGTTAAGAAAACCTAAAGTTTTAATATTAAACAATACAGTCGTTTTATTGTGAGCTTCAAAGCGTGGGACCAGTCTTATTCAGAACGATTCGATAAGACTGTTGGCGAAAGATTCGGTTTGCTGTCTCTTTTTCTCTCGTTACAGTCCGGTCAAAGTAGACATGTCAAAGTGCAAAAATTCGCATAGAGATGAAAATTGGTACGAATGTTCGGAACACTATTATAAATGAAATGTAAAAAGTCCCCATCGATCCCACACTTGCAAAAAAAGTTATTCAAGGTGTGGTGGAACGGTGGCGTGGAAACGTATGCATATTATGAAGAATACAACTTTTTTTACCATTATATCTCAGAAACGGTGACATTTAGGAGAAAAATTGTAGAGACAATTTTTATAGATAATTGCATAATGTACAATTTTGTCCAACCTATTTTTATCGTAAAACTTACCGTTTGGCTAAAAAACGCAAAAAACCCATGTTTGCGAACTTTGACCTTGAATTTTTTTTTGCAAGTGTGGGATCGATGGGGACTTTTTACATTTCATTTATAATGGTGTTCCGAACATTCGTACCAATTTTCAGCTCTATGCAATTTTTATTAACCTACCCCTATTTTTTAGGCTAACTTGACCAGACTATTACAAGAATCGTAGAAAGAATGAGATAGCAATCCGAATCGATCGACAACTGCTTATCGATCGAAAGGTTCTGAATCTGGGGGCTGTTCCTTTACAGCAGACTCCGGTTGAAGACGATAATGAATTTGAAACTCAAGTTGCTTGCTTAGGAAGCAATCATCAAAATTCACCTATCGTAGTCCACCACTGGGCAAAGACGTTTGCTTTTTTTTCTCTCTCTCTCTTACTCTCAAAATGGGAGATATTATCCGTAGTAATCAAGCTAAGCAAGCAAGCTAGCGACTGAGATAACAATAAAGTCGCAGAAATCTCAGTTACTTACTGAGAACTCTAAATTAATTCAAATTCAATGTGAATGTAAAGTTACCTCTCATAATGTTAGTGAAAGGAAGCGCAACTACGAGATTTCAACTAAATTATGCACAATCTAATGTCCTATTACAAACTATGTCAAGTAATCTACATGATATGAGCTTTGTAATAGCGAAGCTTCTGAACATTTGGTAAATTAAAGCATAAAATTACTGAAATGTTTGTTTTAGATCCTTTGTCCGAGAACATTAATCATTCTCTATAAACCTGAGTACTTATTGTCCAAGGAGTTTACTGTATCCGAGAGACTATAGACGAATCGTTGGTAGACAAGAAGCCAGTTGGGCAGACGATGATTTGCAAAGGATAAAAGAAAATGGAGCTGCAAAAATATTTCAAAAATATGATAATGATCAAGAATCCATGGCACAGACGGAAACGACTGACAGTGATAATGATTATGATTTCGTAGCGTTCCAATTTGAAGATATTCTGTAGAACTTCTCATGAGAAGTTCTCGTTGAACAGTTTGAGAAAGAGCCTGATACAAAAGGCGGTAGTCTTGGACAGGGCACGCATCGTGAGGTTTCCTAGTGGAGGACCTAGTGCTTGGGTCTACCTCACTGTGAGCGCAGCACTGTTTTATTTTTAAATAATAATATGTATAAGAATATGGCAATAATAAAGAATACGGTGTAGGTTATACAATGCTGGCTATCATAAATTGTAAACCCCATAATCTTTAAACATCACAATGACTTCAATAACGATACGATTTTCATTATTCACAGGTACACTTTCGGAGTTCAAAGCAGTAAAACAAACCAGTGCTCCACTGAAGGCAAGTATGCTATACACCACTTTAATAGCTACCCAATCAAATCAGACTCCCTTGAAGCCCATAAACAATTAAGGTCAACACTTGATTCTTCCCAGAATTACCGCTAAGTATCAACAGACTGTTAAAGGCACATTATTTTTATGGCTACTTTGTTTACTGCGGTTGTATTAATGGTAAACGATGATTTGCCAGGCAACAGGTGGATGATATTACATTTTAGTACGAAAGCTTCATCATTGCGTGATTTTGCGTGTTCTAAATCTATGGCAAGTTCTTTTCCGTCAGTGAAATGTATATCTTCTGTTTGACACATTCGAGTCCACCACATTTTTCATAGAGCTCATACGCCATCCCGCCATACATATTGCCAGTGGATCTTCCAGGAGGGTCCTCGGCATTATGTTTGCGCTAAGAGTGAACGCTCGAGGAGGATTCCTGGCATTAGGTTAAAAACCTTGAAAAATACGCTACTACGTCTCGTAAAATAGGTGTTTGCTTGTTTCATGACGGTGAATTTTCCAAGAAAAACCTGCTTTTAGAATGAGGCCTCCACGAGGGCACCCGGCATGGTGAATGCGACTACAGGGTCCCTCCTGGAAGGCACCTGGCACTGAACGTGTTAATTCAACAGTTCATTTATTACAAAATATGGTTTTAACTAAGATTTAGGTAGACCCAGATTTAAAATATACCCATCGCTTTCTAACCCCATGTAACAATTAGAGACGGGGCTATTTTAAAACCTGGAATTTTCTTAGATCATCAGGATTATGATGATGTAGGTATTGAACATTTATGGAGTCGCGTTTTTCTTGCGTATATTTTTAGTTGTAGTTGTATAGGGTGACAATACGCGGCGGATCCTGCGTTTCCAAAAAACCACATTCCCATGGGAATGACATTTAAGCCGCGTGTTCACTAGGGGACAAATGGCGCGGGATATTTGTCTCCTGCGAAATCACGACACGTCGACAGACATCGCTCAGCGTGGACAGACATCTGGGAGCCTACTCCGAAGATCGAACTACGAAGTTTCGGCTAACAGATTGCATTTTTTTCAAAACGATAATGTTTCGGATTCAACGATAGATTCGATTTACGCAATTTGACATTTTGTCTTTCGTTCATCCTACTCCCAAATGTTAATAACATCTAGTACTTCGTTGTTTGACCTATGATGATCGTATATTTGTAATTTCGATTTTCGTTATTTTGTTCAATCCGAAACTTCTACGTTCGTTTTACGGAGTAGATCCCCTGTTCCCGCGACATTTTGTGACATAGCGACATAATAATATGGCACGATGTCCGGTAGCCAATGCGGCATGTTTTTGGCTTTTATTTAACATATCTCTTGACCGTAAAAGCATATGTTATTCAAGTTTTCATTCCTTGATGTTGGGTTTTGTCACCTTGTTAATTTATTTACGAAATGGCAGGTTTTGGATTTGCATGGAGCGATGAGTTTAACCTTTGCGGCCCGTGGTGCTTTTAATGTGACCAGTGGACCAATCTCCTAAAATAAATCTTATCAAACGAACCAAGGCCAAACCGTTCATTCAGAGAGTTTTCGTTTTCAAAAGCTGTCAAATTGTTTGACACAAAAAACAAAAACCCATCATTTTGTCAGTTTTCGTATACATAAACTGACTGACGGTTGTGGTTCGTTTGCGTTTGGCAACAATTTTGTCATTTTAAATAATATTACTATATTCATTCTCCTTCGAATTGTCGCAGCTGCTCTTACAATAATTATAATTTCTTTGTCTAAAAAAACAGATTCAATAAATTATAATTATAGCTGTAGCAGGTACGTCGCTATTGACAATGTAGTTCGGCAATTGTTCCTTCATACGCATCTTCAGGAGCGGTTACATCAAAACCGTCATCGTACCCTGCCTTTCCTTTAAGTAAACGATGATTATAAAAACACAGGTGCTTCACATGAAAAAACAGTGTAAACCCACTATTTGTCGGTTATAAATGTTGGTAGACCAGTAAAAGCGGTTTCATTGACAAATGAGGTGTGATCAATTTTATATTTATTAAAGAGATGATGTCATATAGTACTGACCAAGGTGGGTATAGTGACACCGGTTTTATTACCGCGCTGTTACCTAAGAATAGATCAACCCATATCCGTGGGTGACATAAGAGGCGAAAATGGATTATATTAGGCAGTATCTTGCTGTTTTCTGGATGGAGTAAAAACTATATTAGGCTAGCAGTATCCTGCTGTTTTCTGAATGGAATCTAAAGATCATACGAGCGCTGTCAGTTGGGACTGGTCATCTCTAGTCATGAATTGTAGGTACTCTTATTAGTTTAGCATATCTTACATTGTTCTTACATTTATCTTCTTATTCACAATGTAACCAAAAACAGTAACCATGGAGTTTATTGCCCGTTCTTCTCCATAGGAATTTACACTTTGGAACGCGGCAGTAACGTCTTCTCGAAAATTCAAAAGTGCGTGTAAGTAAATGGTCTAAATGAAATAAATGCTTTGACTTTGACATAGTGGAAGTTTCTCCACGAATATCCGAAAGACGTCTACTGCTGGACATAGGCCTCCCCCAAGCATCGCCACATCGACCGGTCCTGTGCTTCTCGCATCCAGCGGTTTTCCGCGACCTTCACCAGATCATCGGTCCATTTTGTGGGAGGCCTACCCACGCTGCGTCTTCAGATACGCGGTCGCCACTCCAGAACCTTTCGGCCCTTTCGACCTGTTCTGCGAGCAATGTGCCCCGCCCACTACCACTTAAGTTTGGCAATTCTTAAAGCTATGTCGGTTACCTTGATTCTCCTGCGGATCTCATCATTTCTGATATGATCACGCAGGGTAACTCCGAGCACAGCCCTCTCTCTCAAATTCATAACGTATTTATAAAATTGGATTGGGGAGTTTTTACTCTCCAATTGATTTTATGAAATTGTTTTCAACATTTCTACCTTGCTTAAGTGTTCCGATAAGCAAATCAGAATCCAGGCTTATTTCCCAAAACAGATTTCCGTCGCTGAAAATAAGTTTTAATATATTCGAAGCCAATAAAGCTGGGACTGAACAAACTAAACAATTTGATAAAAAAATCACAGTTCACATTTCACCAAGAAAAAACAACCTCGGAAATAGAAGGCATGTCGTTATGTTTATCTTTCATATCAGCGTTGATAGACTTTTTGATACCAGGAAAACCTTACTGAAATTATGTAATGAAAACGAAAGCGCGGAAATCATTTTCTGAACCGACTTGTCGTAGAGTACCTTTCGGCACGTAACCTTTTTGAATTATCTATTGTAGAGCAACTTTCGAGGCTGTCGCATTTATAAGTATTATTGGGGCTTTCAGAATTGTTTAGTGGTTGTGGTATGAGAGGACGGTTTCAGGTCTTTATAATGTGCCGAAACTGAAAGATGCTAACGTTCGTTTTAAAAAACCACTCTCAACATAGTGCATCAAGTAAAGTTGTTATAATGTAAACTTCATCGGAATTACAGTCTGAAGTAGAAGTCGAAAATAGAGGACCAACATGAAATGTTCTGGTTTGAAAGGTTTTTCACATCTTCCTTCACAAACAGCGCCGACATACACGTTCATTTAGAGCCATGTCGCACTTTACATTCTTTTCTGTCTTTGTCTCTAGTAATATCAAAACTAAACTACCCTCCACAAGTGTCAATACTTAAGTAGTTACATCTAACGCACCCTGGGCAGTCAGCCCCGCTACCAAGCTTGCTGACTAGCTAATCTTCAATGTGTACTATAAAGAGCTAATAAAGCAGGCTAATAAAGTTATAATATCTAATGCAATGAAGAAAGTTCCGTTGATTTGTTAGAAAATAACATTTCATAAAATCATACATCCCAGCTGCTTCTAAAGAAATCATAAGCAAGATATGTATGTTCTGAATGAATAATGTTATGTTATACGTGGTAGGAAGCGAGAATTCTATTCCTAAGTGTCAAGGGTCATGATGTTTGCGGAATAACGTCGTATCTCCAGTTCTGTCGTTTATCACTGTCTGCACAGAGATACGTCCTCATATGCAGTAGATTCTTCGACATCCACTTTAACTGTTAAGTCGGGATTTTGATAGATTTTATCTAAAGATTGGGATCGAAGGAATTCAGTAACGAGATGTCTCCGTTTTGTATACAGATTGAAACAAAATTGTGGGTCTTTTGAGGTTTAGAGACACTCAGGTTTTCTTTATATTTGTTAACATATCGTTTTCGGTAAGCGGTTTTTGTGTTGCATTCAAAGAGCCTCCACGAGTGACAAAAATACGGGTTGCAGACCAAAAGCTACGCTAAGTTTAGCTTAGCTCGCATAGCTGACGCAGTTTTTCAAACTTGTGTGCAAACTGCAAACTATGCAATGTCATCATCATCTGCCTAGCCTTTTCCCAACTATGTTGGGGTCGGCTTCCAGTCGAACCG
Source organism: Amphipyra tragopoginis (assembly GCA_905220435.1). Lineage (NCBI taxonomy): Eukaryota > Metazoa > Arthropoda > Insecta > Lepidoptera > Noctuidae > Amphipyra > Amphipyra tragopoginis. Next base: position 8,266,632 of record HG992017.1, read on the forward strand.
GATGCAGCTGAATATCAGTATTTTACATGGAGCGACTGCCTATCAGACCTCCACAACCCAGTAACTGGGTAATACGATACTCTTGGTAAGACTGGTTGTCAGACTTTCTGGCTTCTGACCAACAGCAACGACTGTCAAAGATCTACAAATGACAGCCGGGACCAACGGCTTTACGTGCTTTCCGAGGCACGGAGGAAACTCGCTATGGTAAATGGTCACCCATCCACAGACCAACCTCGGCAAGCGTGGCTTAACCCGGAAGATCGGTCTATGCGGCTGTAATTATTTAGCCACGAGCTCCTCGGCTATGTAAGCTAACTAAAATATGCGCAGCTAAGTTAGTTGTGTATGCCGATGCACAGCTACGCGAGCTAAGCTAAGCCCTTCCCGCTTACCCTGCAACCCTTCGCACTTCCTTCGCCAGTGCTTGAGTGCTGTCCAGTGTCTTGTGTCGTCCGCACGGTCGTTTTGTACTGAATATGAAGCAGTTTATTGAAGTTGTTAAACAATTTCCTATTCTATCGAACACAGAGTCGAAGAACTATTACAAATTAAAATAAGTAAAAAGGATGTTGTATGGAAAAGAATACTGACTGAGCTTTCGCTTAGTTTTTGGTGTGCACGGAACATATTTTTAGTTTAGCTTAGCTAAGCTGGCTTGGGCTTCGGGATAGCTTAGTTTTCGGTCTGCAACCCACTTTAAGTACGTCCGGCATACCCTGGGCAGTTAGCCCCGCTACCAACCTTGCTGACTGGCTATTTTTTCCTCCACAGCATCAGCTCTTCTCTCATAGATAGTGCCGACATAGAGAAAAGAAAAGAAAGCTCTCTCACTCTTCTCAGTAACGAGAGAAAAAGAGATAACAAACCGAATCCCTGGACAACTTATCAAATCGTTCTGAATCAGGGGGTTTATTCGTCTTCATAGCTAAAACTTGTGCAATCAACAGTTTTATATCTGACTACTTATTACAAACATTTTGTTCATGATAAAACAGAAACTGACTAATTATTAAAACTTGAGCTAAAACAAAACGTCAGCATTAATCGGAAAGCCGACACCTACAAAGGTCAAAAAGAAAAATATAAACAAAATTTTTCGGAACCATCTTTTTACACTGCCACCTTAAATTACTTTCCAAAAGTAAAACGATACGCAAATAGAAACAAAACACTGCTTTGTAATCTAGTCGCAATATCTATGAAACGTTTGAAGCATACCGAACACCATAATGACAATAAAACTCCATTGTTGCGGTTCCATACAGTACCTGTATCACCATACTTGTAATCTGGCGATTAATCACCGATGACACGCCTGAATATATTGTGATGATTGGCTATTGTTGACATGATGGGGCTTTTGATGGTAATACAGCACACGTGGGTCTGATTCATACAGTTTAATAGCTTTAGTTAGTGGCACAACGGTACCAATATCATCTTCTGTTCTTTAAGGGTCCGTCTAAAGAGACGGATATACCAGTAGCAGTACAATTTATCTGACACTGTTCACATTTAGACGAATCCGAGAAAAAGAACGGATCAGGGTTTTTAGACGGACGTTTTGCCACTGCGAAGAGCCCTCTAAACGCCCGTATCGGATATAGTGTGAATGAATCTGCCGACGAGACGCCACCAATGTGCCTCCCTTATACCCCGCGGTCGCCGCGGATTCTTCAATACCATCACAGCACTGGGATTTCGTCGTCGTCTATCGTGTACGAAGTCTGAACGCAAACTGATCGTCGGAGCCGGCCGATGCATGTGTGAAAACGCACGTCCGGCCGTCTTCCGTTTAAACAGATGGTCCGTCTAAGTGGGAACGGGCCCTAAGACTTTAAAGGGGGTATTTCACCAACCTATCATTAACTGTTCATTAAGCTAATTCGTTCTCTAAACTTTTCAATAGCTAACATATGCGTTTCACCAATATATCAATAGTGATAATGACAAGATTATTGAACACATAAATGTCATATTTCTAGACAGTAGTTACAGACTACTTAAATTACTTATTGATAGGATGGTGAAGTCGCCCCTAAAGCTCAGATACAATACTCATTATCTTTCGTGCTCCAGCGAAAATTCCACGTCGACATATCTACTTTTCCCTCCACGGAGAAAAACGGTTTTAGGAGCTAATTCTCCGTGCACTAGGTTTTGTAAGATGTTAAATAGTTGTAGCGATAAAATCGATTTGCATTTTGATTCTGTATCTAAGCAGAAATCTAAAATTCTGAAATGTTTGATCTTGATCTGAATGTAATGCTGTATTGTCAACGTATTTACATTTACTTTTTTGTATTACTTTACTTGTAAATGTTTTATGTGCCTGTTTCTTCTTTTGCGAGATGAAGATAAGTGTTAACAATTGTTGGTAGACCTATTAAATAAACAAATACAATAATTTATGAACGTAATTATTAAGTCCTTGGTGGGGGGAGGGGGTTTTAAGAATAAAATCCTCCTCGGACGCCATGCAAGCGAGTTGTATGAGGTGATGAACCTGGAACAATAATTGTGCCCGAATAATGCCAATAAGGCCCGGCGCAGACGACGGACTTTTTGTCCGGCGGACTGCCGCGGACAGGAATTGACGTGGTTGGTAGTCTTTGCCGGTCGCGAAATTTAACACGGACTCAACGCACACGACGGTAATTTTGTCTGTAGTTGTCGTTAAAACTCTAATGTCTGCGCTGGCAACAACTACCAACTACTTTCATTCTTATCCGTCGTCTGCGCCTAAGCTCGCCAACAATTACATGCATGGGACTTAATACCAGAGGCGAAACGTGGTTGTACAGACTCCTGATAGGAAAACACATCTGCTTACACCTCCGGCGAGTACAGGCGTTAGTAAAATGTATGTATATGTTTTAGCAAAGGGAGCACTGGGGTGCATAGAAAGAGCCTCCACGAATGACGATACTTCAGAACGTCGGCCGCGCCCTGGGCAGTCAGCTTCGCGAAATTTGTTGACTTGCATTACGTCAGTGAAGTTCTAACAGTGCGGAAGTCAAAAATGGCTACTTTACAAGAGAGTGAAAAAACTATTTAAAACGAGCGTAACCTACGCTGAACGCAATATTGTTTTTGATTATCATTAGATCATTACAAATAAACTCTTTGATGATTTAATAAACCTTTGAAAGTCCTAATAATCTTTTTCATTTCAAGTAGATAATATTGTGGCTTTCGCAGTGTTGTCTGTTTTTGTCACAAAATGACTTCACTGACGATTAGTAAGTTTTCACCACAGCATGAGCTGTACTCATGTAGCACGTGCCGACACGAGAGACGAAGAAGATGCAAAGGGAGCTTGGCATATAACTTTTTAGTTACTACTAGCGTAGGTTCTTGGTATTTGTGTTATTGAATTTACTATACTAGCTGAGTACCTACCGCCAATCGGATCGCATATTATTCCGACCCTTAAAGTTCTGCGTTCATAACCAGAAACAATTCATTAGTCACAGAACAATACAAAGTAGGTACTTTCACAAAATCCAATTTAAAAGCAATAAAAACATCCAATAAATATCTGCCCTTACAAATAACTAGCTGGTTGCCACCGGTAGTAAATCACAGCCATCTTGGTATGCCAGTCGCGGCGAGTGAAAACTGCGCCCGCGCCGTCGCTTTATTAGGAATGCGAGTAAAAGTATCCAGACGCGGCTGTAGGGGCGCCATGGAAATGGAGAGTTAGGAGACTGTCCTACACTGGAGTCCATAGGAGGAAAAAGTTAACTGTCCAACTTCTTTATTAAACCAACTGGTATTAGGTAATGAAACAGTCTAGTTTGTAATTTGTTATGATCTCTCGTCTCGTCACGTGCTATGTGTATATAGCTCATGCCGTGGTGAAACGACTAGCCAGTCAACAAGGTTAGAAACGAGGCTGACTACCCGGGGTGCACTAGACATACTTGAGTAATGTCACTCGTGGAGGCTCTTTTAAAGCTCTTGTAATGTTTGAATGATCGTTTTACTTTTGTGTGATACTAAAAGCGAAAAGCTTCTAGAGAAGATCGCTTCTTCTCTAAAACGTGATAAATATAAAGAAAACTGGAAAAAAGGCTCACATTGGAGTCCAGCCAAGCCGAACAGTTTACTGTGTTCCGTCGTGTGACGTGGGAGCCAGAGAGGAGGATCCTTGGATTCGTGCGCTCCATATTAGACCCTGTCTGCGCGACCAATTCAAATTCAAGTTTAAAACGCAATTTTAACACCTTCCTTATAAAATAATAATTAAAAGAAGTACCTAATTCAATTGACAACTCCTAATTTCTAAGTTCCCAAAACAATGAACGTGTAATTCGTTCTGGTCGTTAATCTTATTGTTTCATTTAATAAGGGCATGTCAATTGGTACGTAGCCTTGAACCGCTCAATTCAGTATTGTACTCGAACACTAATAGCATCGCGTGCGCAACTGATATATCAATTAAATCCGTGTTAAACTGACGTAAGCACATCAATTTGATTATGACATGCTGTGCTATATTTGTGCGGATTCATTTGCGAAGAATGTGGCTTACGTTTAAGAGAGGTATTTTTAGGACCGGATGCTTTTTAAAGATGCTGTGTATTCCGGCAAAGGAAAGACTTAGGGTTCTTATAGACGAGCGGCACTTTGCCAACGGCAGATACCACTGCTGCCGTCGCCATCGACCGTGACCATTTGACCGTCGACGCTGGGAAAGTGCCGCTCGTCTGTAAAAACCCAAACGTCGTCACCCGTCGGCGGCAGGCGTCAACGCGTCGGCGGCAGCCGGCAAAGCGTCGACGGCAGCCGACAACAGGTGGCGACGGCTGCAGTGGTATCTGCCGTTGGCAAAGTGCCGCTCGTCTGTAAGAACCCGACGGCGTAGTGCCGTTCGTCTGTAAGAACCCTTACTGCTAGTTTCAACTTAATCTGTTGCCAAGTCTAGTGTCAACGAACGTGATTGATCAACGAAAGTACCTACTAATAACCAGTTACATCAGTTGATATGAGGTTTTACAACTGATTTGGTAATTTTTGCGTTGGTCAACCTTACAGAAGCCTTTTAGAGGTTAAACTCAGCCCTGGCCGTCTCGAGGACTTTCTTCTTTCTTTCCTCTCCTCCCCTCTATATCTCTACTATATTAGTAGTTTGAATAATCAAAGAAAATTAAGCAATTTTCTGTATGCTTCTATTATAATTTCGTGTGCCAAGCGAAGTTAATTACGGAAATATTCCGCCACGTTACGATCGATCATTGGAGCGGCCTTATAAGACCCATTTTCAGCAATAATTCCTCTGTCGTACTCTTTTGGTCTTCAATGCTGAGTCAGTATCGTCTACTGGCTTCCCATCTGTTCTTAGGACGTTATTTTACCATGACCGTCGCCGTTCTGAAACATAAAATAGATACACCTGTGTCAGAATTAAACACATCAGTGTCAAACCAGGACTAAGTCGCAGTGAGCTATGCAATCAATGTCACTGTACTTATAATTCACTAAGGATTATCATTATGACACGTAATTTTTACACCGCACTTACTTTCGTTCTACTAAGTTTTATACTGTGAGCACGTACACTGAATTTAATTAAAGGTATTTGTGACTAGCCTCCAGTTTCTGAAAGTCTGATTACCTTAATATGTTGTCTCATGTCTACGAAAGTGATTGGTTGAACAAAATACTGCACTTGACGTGAAATTTGACAGTTGATTAAGTAGTTAATATTTGCTTTAATCGGCTTACCAGAAACCGGCTTTACTGAGGTTGGCAAATGTAATTTGGTCTTGATAATATTAGTAAAAAGCGAGCCAGCCCTGCTTACAGGGGAAGATGTTACTAACAGTTTCCTAGCATAACTCAGTCAAAAGCTTAAAAGACGAAAACATCTGAATAATAATCAGGCATTCTAACACACAATACCGTGACAAAAAATGCGTTATGAACTTTGTAAAATATCTCAAACTTTCCAAGAAATAGGTAAAACATACTAGGCTAGTCGGCAATCCCAAAAAATCACGTTTGCAAACCATAACTGATCATAAATACTTAAGACATGTCTCGTCCATGCAATGCGTTCTAAACCTACTGGCATTCTATGTAAAATGTATTTCGTCACTGCCATAAGTCTACTTTTGGCGACCAACATGACTGTGACTAACATTGTGATGTGTTTTATGACAATTAAATCAACTATATCTGATAGCTTTAATGACTGAAATGTAACATAACATTGATTTACGGTTTACGTACATAATTGTTCACTGCCTTCCGGAAAATCTCCATAAACAACTGGCAAGGAATAATACTAGTAACTAGTAATACAGAACGGAAATAAGAACTTCTATCAGCATGCTCAGCATTGAAAGACCGACTTAAGATTAGGAGACTCCACCGATATACCAGCCAAGAGACATCCAATGCTAAATAAAATCAACGTGCTTGATAGACAAATAGATTATTACAATATTTAGTTGTTGGAACCAGTTATCCATCTATCAAATGAACCTCATTTTAGATGCTCCTCACGACACCCATTGGTAACATTGATATAGTAAGGATACTCGAAAAATACTACCAAAGAACTAACAAATTCTATCTTATCTATACTACATCAAAAAAATCTCCAAGTAAAGCGTTCAATTTAAAAAGTTCAAAACAAACCATTTTAACACCAGAAAAGTGATCAAAGAAAAGGAAAGTAGCACTTTTAAAAGTTTAGTAACTAACTCAATTACTGAAGCTCGCAGTAATAAAAATTAACTATTAATTACTCCGTGAATATTGTATGCCCAATCACGTGGCGTGCACGTAATTATTAATTGGGTCGAACAGACCGAAGTTCTATGCATAAGTGTAGGTCTGTGGCAGTTCTCGGGGTGAAAAAACTCGTTATTGAATTTTAATTAACTTTTTAATAAGGTGTTTGGTCTTGTTAAGGATCAAAATTAGTGCCAGCTGCATATCTAGACATATAATACGAGTATATTTGAACTTGGGATTGAAAAATGCATAAGTTTTTAATTTTCTTCGACCTTAACGACACTATGAGAATTATGAGACTAAAAACCGATAGATCGGTCGATGCTTGGGGGAAGCCTATGTCCATTAAATGACGTCTTTCAACTGATCGGTGATGATGATGATAGACCGATAGATGGTGGAATTATTAACCAACTTGTCACGGTAAATAAACCCAGATCCGTGACACGTCACAGCGTCAACGATGCTAGAAGAATGTCTCTGCAGTCGACAATCAGCTTGAATTAGTGTGAATATCAGATCTGGATTATATGTAAGTACGGAAGGAAAATGTATCCTGAATTTCATCTCAGAGCACTAACAACTAGTACGATTGTTTCATCCAACTCGAAGTGCTCTGCAAACAATAACTACGAAGTTTCAAGCCTAGCTAGTTTAATGGACTATTCAACAGCTCGTTCAGCTAATAGTCCAATCATTCCAATGTTGCAAACGTTCCTCTTAACTTTAAAACACGTATATTCTGAATGCTTTCTCATCTGAACATCAGTTTATGTATTCTGAAAGTTTTATAGCTTCATTAACGTTTATTTTGCGTAAACTACTGCAAAAGTGTACGTTTACTTTGTTTAAATCGATGGAGATTGCGATCTTATAGTTGTTCATTATTCAAGATTATCTAATCTTACGCCAGAGTACATTGTCCTCACTGGGAATGAGAATATAAATAGAATATATAAGTTTTAATGTTCTTAAGTTTTAGAGGTTTGGTGCAACGTCTTAATTTCACACTTAATTTGCTTAGCCTACTTGAGAATGGTTCTTGCAATTTTGGATATCTGTAGGGAGCTGTAACCCGTTTACCCCTTGTATAGGAGGTACAGTAGGTCAGACTTTCTGTCTAAAAGGTTTGTAATCGACCCTAGGCATAGTTCGCAGCTTTTTCCCATCAACCGTTTGCCTTTCTGACTGTGAAGACTGACCTGGCTCCACAGGAATTTCATCATGAGTCGCTTCTGTTGCCTCATAGGATTCTTCATCTTCCTCTATAGAATTACCAGTTTGAGTTTCCATACTCACTCTCTCTTCCAACTAAGTCTGTAGAAAATCTGTTTGACTGCTACATTTTTTTTTAATTCATTTAATTACGTCGTTGATTGTCAGTAGCAGGGCACTGGTACCATTTGTAATTATTAAGAAAAGAATACAAATTCAAAACATCACACACTACTAAAAGTTAATCAAAATCAGCTTCGGTTCCAATAAAACTAATATCGGATACATTTCGCTGAAACTATAAAAGCGTGTTCCTCAACACTCGCTCCAGAATTCCACATAGTTGAACAATGTTTACCTTACGGACAGGGAAGTGGGTAGGAGGGGGGAACTACCCAATTTCACTTTTGTACCTGGTAGATGGAACTTTTTAATTGGTTCTCGATCGAGAAGGTCGCGTCAGCCATTTTGATATTTGTGGCCTTCGTGTAGCTGCGCCGTTTTTTGTATGCCTAGCCTAGATTAGTTTTGGTCGAGAATCGGTTAGTTTTGCGGCTGTATTTTTTGGTCGAATTTGATTTGGATTTTTGGTATTGGAATAGAATTTCTGTGCGAGTGGTCAAGCTGTTTCATATCTATCTTTTTCTGGGTTAATTGAACTTGGTTTGCTTTTGGCTTCATAGGTTTTCAATGTAGGTCTCCATATCTTTTTTATGGGTATATTGCATTTAATCGGAAATTGATTAAGTGATATTGATCCACGTTATCCCTGTTATATCGCGTGTACTTATATTGTTTTGTTATCATATATTAACTTTTGAGCCTACTAAGCGTGATGAATTTTATACTTCTAAGATCGTTGTGGCGACCTGTGTGAAAATTATTGTTTATTGTATACAAATTCAAACAAGAAGTTGTAAGGAAACCTGCACAACTGAGAAACCTTGTTTTTTTGTCTCGTAGTTGTGTCCTCTGATCCTTGCCAAGCCCACGTGGTAGACCAAGGATTAAACCTTCCTCATTCAAAGACGCCCGTACGAGTACCCAGCAGTAGGATAGTAATGGGTTGATTATGTTATGTGTTATGAATTTCATAGAAAATTCGAAACAGCAAGAGCCAAGTATTTACTGAAGAATCTAATATATGCTAGGAGCAAAAAAAGAAGATAGCCAGATCACCAGATGACTTAAATAAAAATACAATATATCATTCTAATAATACAAACAAAAAGGAAAGTTTGTTTGTTTGTTAGGGGATCTCGTAAAACCGGCTTACGACTGAAGGGTTCATTCGGTCATGAGAAACAAATCCCGGAGGGTCACTTGTGTACCGACTGTCCAATATAGCTTGACTGGTGGCGAAGTATGGAATTAAATTTAAATGTATTGAATTTGATATGTTTTTGTTGTTGGTCTTTGCTAGCAGCGCCCCCATGAACAGCCAAGATGTACTGGACTCTGTTTAGTCATAAAGTTGCTTCCATAACGGAAGTGTTGATGTTGTATTCAATTTATCAATAACTAGCTGTACCCGCATGCGTTGCAATGCACTTTTTCCTACTTACTACCTACCTACTACCTACCTACTACCTACCTACTACCTACCTACTACCTACCTACTACCTACCTACTACCTACCTACTACCTACCTACTACCTACCTACTACCTACCTACTACCTACCTACTACCTACCTACTACCTACCTACTACCTACCTACTACCTACCTACTACCTACCTACTACCTACCTACTACCTACCTACTACCTACCTACTACCTACCTACTACCTACCTACTACCTACCTACTACCTACCTACTACCTACCTACTACCTACCTACTACCTACCTACTACCTACCTACTACCTACCTACTACCTACCTACTACCTACCTACTACCTACCTACTACCTACCTACTACCTACCTACTACCTACCTACTACCTACCTACTACCTACCTACTACCTACCTACTACCTACCTACTACCTACCTACTACCTACCTACTACCTACCTACTACCTACCTACTACCTACCTACTACCTACCTACTACCTACCTACTACCTACCTACTACCTACCTACTACCTACCTACTACCTACCTACTACCTACCTACTACCTACCTACTACCTACCTACTACCTACCTACTACCTACCTACTACCTACCTACTACCTACCTACTACCTACCTACTACCTACCTACTACCTACCTACTACCTACCTACTACCTACCTACTACCTACCTACTACCTACCTACTACCTACCTACTACCTACCTACTACCTACCTACTACCTACCTACTACCTACCTACTACCTACCTACTACCTACCTACTACCTACCTACTACCTACCTACATGATGTCGAACGGGATAAAAAGTATCCTATGTCCTTCTCCTGGCTCTAAACTACCTCCCTGCCAATTTTCAGCTAAATCGGTTCAGCCGTTCTTGAGTTATAAGTGAAGTAACTAACACGACTTTCTTTTATATATATAGATTTAATCTCGGGATTTAAGACAGGAGGTTATTTATATTATTTTAACCGTTTTCAAAAAGGACGAGGTTGTCAATTGGAAGCGTATCGTTTGTTTTTTTTAATGTTTGTACACCGATTTCTCCGAGATTTTGGTAATTATTTTTTTAGTTGGTGCAGAATACTCTCGAATAGTTCCCACAGGAATTTCATTAAGTTTGGTTGAGTAGTTTTTTTTTAAGTAGTTTGAAAATGAATTCTTTCTATCGACGACGTACTAGTTGTTGCAGTCCACGAATAAGTGCACTTTTGTAATTGACATTTGTGACACAAAAAAATATTAAATTACTTAAAAATTTAAAAAAAAAAACGATTTCAAGAAAAACTGAAAGGAGTAGAAAGTTTTTTAAAGTTTTTATTGAAAATCAAACGAACTGACCAAGTGTAGTTAAATGATTATGTGACCAGCTTCATTCAATTTGCATATCGTTTGATATCAATAGTTCGTTGATAACAAAAGTATTTGTCAACGTAAATAATTGAGATAACAGCTGATATCTGATGAAGTTTGATTCATCTATTCATGATTTTTTTTCTACTGTGTTCTTTGTGTTGTGATGTAAATAGATAGATTTTATACCTATACTCTGTTCACCCAAAGATGGGTCCTGAGATCCTGACAGCTCGGTCATTTCGTAAATTGTAGCCATAAGGACACGGCTATCGAAACGCCGAGCTGTGCCCGTGGTTTCGCTCGCGTTTTAAATAAGGCCCGGTATCCAACAAAGCGGAGAGGAGAGGAGAAATCTCCAACAACCAATATGATTGCGTTATTTTCACATCTCTCCGCTCAGCTTAAACTCATAAGTATCCCATTGATCGTTTACGAGACATCTCCTCACCTCTCCGCTTTGGTGGACACCCGGCCTAAAACCTATGTGCATCCTGAAGGACCATTCCAAATATTGGTGATTTTTTTTAAAGAATCTTAAGTTTCGGAGACTACTTCTTAAAGACAAACTTGCAAACTTTTTCTCTTTATAATATTAGTACATGAATTTACTAAAATTTTAGATATATCTTTTTTTTACAGTAGATAAAAGTCCTAACTTAATTTTAGAGTAAACGGTTTTTTAACCAGAGAATCAATCTTGGTGAACACCAGCCTTAGTTTAGTACGCATGACCGGATGATGAATGACGTCAGCCAACCGGACATCACTTCCAATGTCAAATCCTCTGCTACCAAAAATAAACAAACTAAAACAATTTGAACATATAGTAAAGAAATAAGTTTTCCTCTTACTATATGTCTCTACTGTCGTATCTCATTCAAATGGCATCGTTTACAGTTTTACTACACTTCCCACGGGGTAAATAAATCTCTGTTTGACATTCATTCATGCTTCGCTACCGCTAGCGACATCTGTTGGCGTAACATTCACTTTCATGAACCGATCAGCTGTTTGGCGCGAGTAACGCGTTGTCATAGATCATTCATAGATGGCGCTAGTAGTCCTAATGATCTAAACATAAATAATAATTGATCGTAACTTACAATCACGGTTTAAATAAGTGGGTAGAGCTGTTTTATGATACACTCGCCGTTTGTTATGATGGTAATCGATTTCATATGTTAAGATGTGAGTTTATTGGCATTTATTGGACACAATTCCAATAACAGACCACCCATTTCTATTATTACTCTTATATTTCAATTCTAGACAGCATGACTAGTTAGACACTCCACATCCGAAAACTAAGGACTATGCTCATTATTCTCTACGACTTTTACGATAGGATATAAACAGAATTCGTGAAAACAAAAACAGCTGTTCCATACACAATGAGATCTGCAGGAGAACCAAGGATAAGACAACCAAGGACAAGGTAACCGACATAGCCCGAAGAATTGCCAAACTTAAGTAGCAGTGGGTGGGGCACATTGCTCACAGAACGGATGGCCGATGAAGCCGAAAGGTTCTGGAGTGGTGACCGCGTACCGGAAGGCGCAGCGTGGGTAGTCCTCCCACAAGGTAGACAGACGACTTGGTGAAGGTCGTGGGAATCCGCTGGATGCGAGGAGCACAGGACCGGTCGATGTGGCGATGCTTGGGGGAGGCCTATGTCCATTAGTGGACGTTTTTCGGCTGAATGATGATGATACAAAATAATCAATGTTGCTTATAGAACAGTAGTTATTTTTACGAACTCTAAAAATAAAAAAATCTTCATTGACATTTTTCGTACATACAATTATTTGAAATCCCTGGCCCCTGAGCTAGTATAGTACTGTATTACAGGAGCCAGTGTATTCCCTTTATAATAGTTACACAGTAATGCCAACAGCAAAATCAGCAGAACCAAGAAGACATTTTTTTTTAAATAAAATACAACTTAAGCATGGACGTGCAATGTAGACTATGTAAGTGTTTGCCTCTGTGTAAATGTGTGTGTGTGTGTGTGTATGTGTGTGCGTGTGTGTACGAACTCTGATTTTGTCCAATTAATAAAAGTTGCACAGAATTATGAACAAAGTTGATGGTTTCGGATATGAATGAAGTGACAAACCAATCATGCTGTATTCATAAGGACCTAAACCTCTAAACGGTATACATTAGGTGTTCACCATTTCTCAAGCAGCATGTCCGATAATTCATCATCATCATTCAGCCGAAAGACGTCTACTGCTGAACATAGGTCTCCCCCAAGCATCGCCACTCCATGTTGGGTTTGCCATAATCGTTTTAAAAGGTTTGCTTGGTGGTAGGATCTTTACGGTCCGCCTACTAGCTACCACCCTCACATTAAAGTCCGGCGCCAAGCAGTTTACTGTGTTCCGTCGTGTGTATATGAGAGCCAGAGGGGTATAGGGGAATCTCTCTATATCTCTGTTACTTGGATTCGTGTGCTCCATCTTAGACCCTGTCTACGCTTACCATCAAGTGCGACGAGGGTCAAATGCGACCAAGTCAAGCAATAAAAATAAAAGAAATCGCCACGCTTGGCAGGCGGGTTGCCCATCGCAGTATGGTTGTTATTTAAAGTACAGTACAGTAAAGAGAACGCTGCTGCCGATCCTCTAGTGAATCCCTTAGTCACCTTTTACGATACCCATGGGAAGAGATGGGAATAGTGCTATTCTTTACGTCCGACACCACACGGAATACTTACCTACACATAAAAGGCAGAAAAAAATACAAAAGCTCACATAAAGTTAGTCTAACAGTTATCTAATGCACGTGGATGCTGTCCAAAACGGTAATGCTGCAATGCACCATTTCTTAATATCCCTTATGTTTCTTCCGTCTTCCCAAATATAATTACAGTTGCAGCTAGTAACATAATTTCATTAGCAAGCTGTGTTACGTGCTTAAGTGAATTAGCCCCTGTATTTATAAAGTTAACGTCTTATTTGGGTTGTGGCTGTAGCTGATACAGATTCTTCATTTGGAGTGAGGCTTTGTTTAGTAGAGATATATGTTTGTGTTACGATTTCTTGGTCTGGTCTTGAATTTTCTACTTTCTATCATAAGTCCTCAACTGCATGGGCTATCCTGAAGAGCAGGTTTTGTTCTGCCTAGCCTTTTCCCAACTATGTTGGAGTCAGCTTCCAGTCTAACCAGATGCAGCTGAATACCAGTATTTTACACGGAGCGACTGCCATCAGACCTCCGCAACCCAGTTTATGGGCAATGCCTGTAAGGGTTGTCAGACTTTCGGACTTCTGTCTACCCGGAATAACTGTCATAGGTATTCGTATGACACCCGGGACTGATGGCTGCACTGACGTTAGACCGGCTCCGAGGCGCGGAGGAGTCTCGATGTGTAAAGATTAGTCACCCATCCACGGACTGCGCAGCTTATCCTTGCAAATCAAGATCCAGGCGGTTGTTACTTAGCCATGAGCCCCTCTCTCTCGTGAAAAGAAGATATTGATCGCAATTACTGCTCTTGGCAAGCTTATTGGTGACATTAACGACACTGCTACCGTTTTGTTGGTCAGCGAAAGGAACAGGTTGGTGTTTGGGAAAACTAAATAATATTTATGTATTTTGCGATTCCCCGTCACTCCCATGTGTGTCACGTCCTGTTTCCTTGATTCCTCGGTGTTATTGACGAAAATATAAAGTTATTTACATGGAAATAGAAAGAATCAGTTAAATATAAACGCGGCTTCCTTTTTAAGACGTGATTGAGTAACGAGATGAAACCTTATTTCATCTTTATGTCCCAGAGCAACTACCCATCCGGTTTGTAAAAAAAATATTTGGTACCCTTTTCCTTTTGTGCAAAGTTGAACTGTATCATCCGTTGACTGCGTTGTGTGTATTCCAGAATGTAGGAACTCGTGAAATGTATTTGGTACTTTGAAGATTTTCAGTTCACTTTGTAGTGTAAATGTGACTAAAGCTTTCGATACCCTATGGCAATGTGTATTTTCCAAATATATTTTGCTTTCATCTCCTATTGTTTAGTTTGCTGACCAGTTTAGTGTCCAGACCTACCTAACTTTTGTCTAGATGTCCAAATTCTGAACTGATATTTTGAACTGAAATTGACAATGTCAATGCAAATCCCTGCATCTTATTAATAGTTGGCCTGAAACTTCGCTTGTTACAATAGAATTGACACTATTTCCGTTGTGATTGATGTATGCTATCAAAGCCTTGTCAATGCATTAAATTCAATCCTCAATAATTTTCCGTTAATTTCTAGAAATTTTCTGTCTGTATTTTGAATTATACTTAACTTACAAGAGGTCGCTCGCGGTTTCGCTCGTCGGATGTCGTTTATCACGTATTCTGTATTTTTCGGGATAAAAGTAGCCTATGTCCTTCTCCAGGTTTCAGGCCATCTCTGTACCAAGTTTCATCAAAACAGGATTAGCGGTTTAGGCGTGAAGCGTAACAGACAGACGTACTTTTTTTTTCCTATTGGTCAGCTGTAGATTGTCCTTGGAGACCCATTCTACGTAACCAGGCAGTTATTGGCGAGACTTGAAGGGTCTCCAGCAAATGGGGGGGGAAGTAAAATGCTTAACCTAAGCTAAATACTCGTACTTGTACTACACTCACATCATGACTACCTGCAACAACGGCACTAAGGGCGACCCCTATTGGGACTCGGACCTCGGCTTAGGGCGTTGCTGGCGGGGGCTTGGGGGAGGGACAGCTTGATGAGGGCTGAATTATCGGTGTGAAGACAGACGTACAGAATTACTTTCACATTTATAATATTAGTAAGGATAACACACATAACATCACGCCTGCATTCCCCAAAGGGTTGAACACAGGTGTATAAGTGCACTCTCATTTTACATTATACCTAAGCTTTTAAATATTCATTTTCAATTTTGCCACCAGTGATATTTTCCAACTAGAACACGTGAAACTTAACAGGTGCAGAGTCACCAAAACTAACTTTATTAGCGAGGCGGTGTCGACGCGGAATATTTAATTAAAACACATTTTGCTTTCGACTGCTTTTTTAACAGCCGATCCAGCAGACAAGACTCCGGTTCAAATGTATTTTTTAGATCTCTTTGCTAATTGGAAGTTCGACTAACTATGTTGATTTTCTAACAAGAAAAGCAATAAAACAAATGGTAATTTGTTTTCCTGTGTTAGCTTTAATTTAACGATCGCTATCATATTTTCTACTTCGTACAAAAGATGATAAATTATGTGAAGATGGTATTTTTTTCTCAGGCGAAGTATAACCGTCATTATCTTATAGGAAGTTAACAAGAACTGTCGGGTTCAGAGAGCATGGACTCCGTGTCAAAACAGAAACACGAATGAAACCCAAGTATGGAAAGTAAAATGACCTTTAAGTTACAAGTCCGAGACGGGCTTCAGATCGCAAACTGCAAAAGTAGTATCGCTTGCGGTGCGATCTGCGGCTGCGGTCTGTGGTTGCAGTTTTGCAGTCGCTGTCGGAATAGCACCTTTAAAGTGCACACCTTAAAGGCGCAATTCCGATGGCGAATTGCGGTCTGCGGTTGCAGTCTGCAGTTTGCAGCCCGTCTTGGACTTGTATATTTAGTACAAAGTTCAAGATTAAATTGTCACCAAATTGTCCCCATGTGGAGGACGGGCTAGAATATAAAACTTCCTCGTTGCACGCTGGGAATTGAAGTGTGTTGTAAGATTCAACAAAGCCCAGAACGCTTGGTGGTAGGATCTGTACTGTCCTAGATAGCTACCACCCTCAAATTTAAAGTCTGCCGTCAAGCAGTTTACTGTGTTCCGTCGTGTGTATGTAAGACTCTGAGGGGTATAGGGAAATCCCTCTATAGCTCTGTTACTTGGATTCGTGTGCTCCATATCAGAACGGTTCCCTATCCATTTGCATAAAATTTTAAGACCTAATATAACTTAGCATAATTTTGTTTGGCATAATTATATTTTCGCATAATATAATTACGCATAACAGCTTACGCATAATTTTTTTAAGCATAATTTCTCTAACCATAATAATGATTAAGCATAAAGTTCTAAAGCATAACTTTTTTAAGCATAATATCCTAAAGCATAAATTTATTTACGCATAATGATATTAAAACATATTTTTATAGGTACCTATACGGTAGACGATTATTCGTCACCTACTTTCATTTTCACAATAAAAACTTAAGGGGATGTTTGTAAGGTTGAGGCTCCAAAGCAGAGTCGACGGAGCCCCGCTGCGCGGGGCTCCTATTTCTGTCTGCAGGGTTTAAAGTAACCTAACACGAAGGGGATGACGGACCCTTCGAACCTAACCTATCCGTGTCGGGGTGCGCCTGCGACTAGATTATTAGACAATGGTAAAAACATTTCTGATTATCATAACTAACGTTATGCTAATAGTCATTAGGCCTACTTACGTTATGCGAATCAAATTTATGCCAAAACAAATTAGTCTTTAAGATGATTATGCCAACATAAAATGTATGCCAAAAAAAATTAATCCAAAATGTTTAACTGTCTCAAATTATTACAGAATCAAATGAAATAGAGGCAGCCCCATTAAGTAATGTTTAATACTTGTGTTGGGACTGTCTCGCTCTTCCCTTATTTGCTTCTACAATGAATAACAACTTAGAGACCTTAGATTGTAAAGAAACTGATGATTTTTACTGTACTAGGTACAAAAGCATGCAGTACGAAGAATAGTATGTTTGTGTATGCGTGTTCGTGCGTGTGTGGGTGCGTGTGTTTGAAATCATCAGGTACGACTAGGATAAAACGCAACAAAGACAAAAAAAAATGTCAGCAGTTTCATTGTAAGGTTTTTGACCACAGGTTATTGACCTAAGATTACTTAATTAACCTCGTGAAAGACTTCGCTCGTTTTTCCACTGTGATACACAGAATCAGAAATTCCCACAGAAAATTAAAGAGTTTAAAACCGGAACTTTTATACTATCAATTATAATGATTAACTGTTATTAGAAGATGTCTTTATTTTTTACTTTCCAGCGACGTTACCGGAGACTGGAGTAACGAAGTAGGACTTTCCCATTCGAGTCAAATCGAATTGAAGTCAAAGTTTCGACGGAAATTGACTCATCATCTGCCTAGCCTTTTCCCAACTATGTTGGGGTCGGCTTCCAGTCGAACCGGATGCAGCTGAATATCAGTATTTTACATGGAGCGACTGCCTATCAGACCTCCACAACCCAGTAACTGGGTAATACGATACTCTTGGTAAGACTGGTTGTCAGACTTTCTGGCTTCTGACCAACAGTAACGACTGTCAAAGATCTACAAATGACAGCCGGGACCAACGGCTTTACGTGCTTTCCGAGGCACGGAGGAAACTCGCTATGGTAAATGGTCACCCATCCACAGACCAACTTCGGCAAGCGTGGCTTAACCCGGAAGATCGGTCTATGCGGCTGTAATTATTTAGCCACGAGTTCCACGAGAGAAATTGACTATTAAGCGTTAATAGAGGTAAAAAAGTGTCTTTACCGCCAGCCATTGCTCCAGTGCCTGTTACAACTAGATCAATTACGATAAAATATAGGATTGTTTTCATTCTATTTAAACGAAATTCTAGTGAGGTCGGTTCTCAAAGTATCAAGATTTACATGCCGTTTACCGCCACTCCATTTGGTTCTACATATATAGAAGGAGCGACACAATTTTTTGCTTGTTCAAGCTAAGTTAAAAATAGCATTTTATTTTCTCGATAATTATGTCGGTCCTTCTACCAAACAGCCTGTATATGTATATCTGATAGCTTTCGCCCGCAGCTTCGCTTGCGTGAGATTTTGAACCCATTAAGTTTAGTGACGATTTTCCATACAAACTTTCTTCCCCTATTTAACTCCCTTAGTAGTTGAATTTCGAAAAATCCCTTCTTAGTGGATGCCTACGTTACAAAAGGAACCTACTGTCAAAATTTCAACTTTCTAACCCCAGCGGTTTAAGGCTGTGCGTTGATAGATCAGTCAGTCAGTCAGTCAGTCAGCTTCTCCTTTTATATGTATAGATATTGATCTTTAAAGCCTTGTACGGACTAAGCGTTCCAATGTACGCATAGTCGGTTACACGTACACAGGAACGCTTAGTCCGTACCTGCAGCAACGCGTACATAAAGGGGATGTGAACGCTCAATTAGGCTGTACGCGTATTCAAAATACCTAGATTACGCGTACATTGAAACGCCTAGTCCGTACAAGGCTTTATATGTAAAGGTGTGTACGGACAGCGCGTACATTGGTATGCGTAGTCGGTTAGAGATAAACTACGATAACATGGCGCGCCCCTCCATCTGTCTTCAATGTGTGTGTGCATATGCCAACGAGTCTTCATGTTTGTGTTTGACAGTACTTGACATGATTGATATTTAGTAGTATTGTTGCTCGACTAGTGCATAATTTAAGTGACCGCTTGACAAGGCGCACGTGTGTCATTCATACAAACCTCCAAACGGTACGTACTATAGTAACCATACTGTTAATTAGCGACGTCAAATCTGTCGAGCGACTGATCCATGTTTTTGTTTATATTTGGCCTACAGTTGCAGAATGCACACATCTGCATTGAACGAATGACGCGTTATAAATACTCTTTCTCACACATTTTTACTTGCAGTGTCAATGGAGGGGCGTGCCATGTTATCGTAGTTTATCTCTACGCGTACGCAGGAACGCTTAGTAATAGTATGGAGGTGCCTGTCTTAAGCCTTGTACGAACTAAGCGTTCCTGCGTACGCGTAACCGACTACGCGTACCAATATACGCGCTGTCCGTACACACCTTAATAATAATGTTTTTTTGTTTCATACTGTCATGACTATACTAAATTCAAGTACAGATAAACAACATTCCCAGAAAAGCCCCGGTACAAAACATACCTAAGTTGTAACAAGAAAGTAACTACAGAGTATCTGCACCATTTAAATCTAAATCGATAGTGAAACTTTCCAATTGGACACGGACATGGACGAATCTTCACGCGCGTTACGTTCGGAGCGGCAAGCGCGGCGTTAATTGTAAAATTAAGTAATTTCTCAGTTGAGGCTGTCGAGTCGTCGACTCATTCATCTGAGTCTCGTCCGGCCAAGGCGAACGACACCCGGAATCAAAGTGATGGTGGTACAAGTGAAGAGATTTTAGCGGGGTGGAATAATTATTGGTTTTAATTTTCGGTTAGACTATGGTATTATAGACTACCTCGTTGGTCTAGTGGTCGCAAGCGCGACTGCTGAGCGTGAGGTCTTGGGTTCGATCCCCCGGTAGGACAAAGTGTCATTGGGTTTTTCCGTGTAGAATTTCTCAGTAGCGGCCCGGAGTGTGTGAATTTGTGCCTAGTTGATAGCAATAGGCTCACCGCCTATTACATGGCACTTAAACATAACGACGAAATATGGATGTACTATACACCTCTACTCAACCCTTCGAGGAATACAGGCGTGATGTTAAGTTATGAAAGTAGAATATAGTCGAAGCGATTATTAACTTATAATAGCGCTGAAATTCGGATTATAACAAGAGTATTTGTCACTGGTACTTTTGATCTGTATTTTCTTGCTGCTCCTCCGATAAAATATTCTAAGAAACCAACCTATCGCAATATTCCTTCCGTTTCATTACTTTTAGTGTACAATAAAGTATATCTATCTATCTATTTCTATCAAAAACACTCTGTTACCGATACATATTAAAATTAATGCTGAAAAAAGCACGAAACTGTACCTTAAATATAGTCGTATTCGTATCATTATGTTTTGTTGCACGAAATAAAGAATGTAGTTTTATTTTAGGCAATTTTGTTCGCGTGGTCTAGATGATGTTCTTAAAATCGGCTAATCAAGAATCTATAAAGGCGTGGTTAAAACAATAACATTTGCGTTAATACATTACGAATAATTAGCCGCTGCATGATTATGACTTGTACCATACAACAGAAGCATTTATCACGTATTCTTCCGGCCGGCAATGTAACTGATGCGTTCCTAACCGAGTTAAGAGAGAATTAATTATAAAATCACACTGACGACTACATTGTGCGGCCAATTAATTACTGTCTTTTACATTAACTTTAAATAAGTGAGAATTTATTTAAAATAAATGCATTTGGATGTGGAAATGTATTGTTAGATGAAGAGCTAAGTTATGCTTGGATATAGTCAACTTTAGATTTTACATTATTGTAACATTTTATAACTTATGATGTAAACATACTTACGACATGTTTTTTTTTTCCTTTTTTTGTTCGCATTGGCAGGGTCTAAGATGGAGCTCACGAATCCAGTAAAAGAGCTACAGAGGGATTCCTCTATACCGTTCTGGCTCTCATATACATACACAACGCCGGAACACAGTAACTGCTTAGCGCCGGACTTTAATGTGAGGGTGGTAGCCAGCCAGGCGGGCCGTATAGATCCTACCACCAAGCGTGCTCGGTTTTGGTGAATTTTACAACACGTGTATATTCACAGCGTGCGGTGAGGAAGTTTTATATTCTAGCCGATCCTCACACGGGATAGAGATCTCAAGTCAAGAATAACCGTAGATTATAGGTGGCGTGAAATGAGTTTTATTTCCGTAAGGCGTTATAAACTTTAAGTCAGCGCTGATATTTCAATTCACCCGTGAACGCTGAAAAACAAATACTCATAACGTTAGGAAAATTAGATAGCAAAATAATTCGTAAGTGGCCCATGTATTGAGCCATCCGCACACGGCTCCTTGCCACAGCCACAAATGGCCGGCCACAAGCTATTTCAATGCATACACCTCCACACGGCCACATGTGTGCGACGAGACCCTTTTTTTTTTTTTTTATCGTGCGAAAATCCTCATGGATACCCTTCGCCCGGGGATGGCGAAGGGTTATGCCGGACTCTTACCGGCTAAAAACCCACGGTGTTCCTTCTCCTGACCCTTGACCGGGGTCACGGGATTCGCAGCTGCATGCGCCGCAACCCCGGCAGGCCTCGGTCTGCCAGCCCCTGGCGGACCTCTCCTTCTGTGGGGCCTTGCCCCACGTCCTCCTGAGAGGCGCGCACGGAACAATGCGCGCCGCCTTCTCGGGCCTGTTACTGGTCCGGCGACGGGTGTGCGACGAGACCCTGCTAAAGCGCAATTCAGACTACGCTACTCTATTTCGCCATATATGACAAAAGCATTATACAGGCTGTCCCAGAAAGTAATGTCAAGCGGAAGGCCAGAGGTAGAGCACCCTTAGAGGTACCCTATCATGATGATCAACTCTGCTGGCTGATGTAATGAAGTGTAAATAATTAGTCACGTATAAACATTTTAGATAAGTTAAACACCTGTTTTTGTGTTCTTATCACTGATTTGAGTTTCGGTCTGATGCCCGTCTGATATTTTTCATTTGTAATATCCTCTATTAATCATCCATAAATTCTTGATTTATCAAAAGTTTATTTGTATACTATACTCTGTTTAATGAAAGATGTGTCCTATCAAAGCGGTAATTTCGTAAATTGTAGCCGTAAGGTGGAAACCGTAAGTGTGTTATCGAAAAAACGTAAACGACATCTTCAAAAACAGTAAAATATCTATACAAGGTGCAACACATTGACGACACGTTTGGTGCAGTGGCTAAGCGATTGGCTTTTGCGCTACGGGTCGTGGGTTCGATTCCCACACGGAACAAAAATTTGTATGGCCTACAGATGGTTGTTTCGGGTCTGGGCGTTTGTGTAATTATTAATTGATGTAATCTGCTAATTGATGAAGGCATAACTATAATATAAGTTATTTGAAAGCATGACATAATAATTGTGTGACAATATTTGCATGTCAATAATCTGACAAAGAGGTGTTGAGTGTTGATCTTTACCACCACTTGTAACAACTTATGTACCTACCACATCTTACTGCAAATAAAGATTATTCTATTCTATTCTGTATGTGAGGTTTGTGTCTGTAAACGCACCCACACGGTACAAGAGAAATCTTAATGAGGATTAACGTTTATAAAAAAAAAATATCATAAATAACGCACAACCTCTTAAGGGTACTCATCATTATGAACAACTTTTACTGTGGGACCAAATCAGAAATCGCAAAAAAAAAAACAGCTGTTCCCTACTTTTTGACGAGTTATGCGAACATAAATGTAGGGAACAGCAGATTTTTTTTTTCGCGGTTTCAGGTTTCATCCCATAGTAAAAGTTGTTCATAATGATGAGTACAGTGACCCCTAAAGAGGTTGTGCGTTATTTATGTTACACTTTGTATATCCATGTTTTTTATATGTATATTTTGGATGGTAACGTTTTGTAGAGAAATGTCAGGACTCACCTTACATTGAAAAGGGTATACGTGTGAGTAGTTTAACAAAAACACGAAAAAAATGAAAAGCCCAAAAATATGCTTATAAAGAGACAAATATCCCACCTTTCGGGTTCAAGCAAGACAGGATTATTACAAACATACCTTTACCATTCTCTCGAGCGTAATAAAAGAAAGTTATGCAAATAAAACAACTATATCTGCAGAAAACAACCAATAAGAGGAACAATTTCAGTTATTCATAGTCCTGTATTCATGCTCCGCGCAGTTGTATTGTAACTTCATACGCCTGCCATTGTATACTCCACAGTTTATTAACTGAATATTTCGGGTTCTCATACCAACTACGCTATTTTCTTTTTCACTCCGGCCCTCACGGAATGATTTATTGTTTCAGATGCCAGCGATGTAGACTGAACGAGTTGGAAACATTGAAGCTGTGAAAAAGTTTGACGTATTTCAACTTAAGTGAACAGTTCAAAATTCCGCCATCCTTGTTTGTGTTGTGACGTGTGCGTAACGACAAGTAGAGTGATGTTCCAAATTTGAAATGCGCGACAGCGATTGGCTTATGTGCCGGGTGTCATTGTGATTAGTGATGTGCTGTGTCGATAGTGGTTATCGATAGACGTCGAGATGGCGACGATGGATCTCACCAACGAGGTGGTCCGCTTGCGGGCGGAACTCGAGAAGGTGTCCACAGAGCGAGACATGCTCCTCTGTGAGGTCTCCAACTTGAGGCGGGAGCTGGAACTGAGCGAGTTGAAACACTTGCAAGATGACGTCAGGTTAGTTACAAATTAACATTATAATTTAATAAAACGGTCTCGAAATGAGGTAACTTTACATAGATGATAGCGTTCCACATACAGCCTTTGTACATAACAACCGTTTCCGAGCAAACAAAGGGTGCCTACGTCTTGTAGGTCCTTTCAAAAGCTCGACAGTTCGTCGGGGACCTCTCATACCACAGACAATGAATCGGTCCAAGTAACATACTTTATGCTTTTTTACACAACTGGACACAACAGCGGCGATAATTTATTGTTACAGTCTTAAAAAAAAAACTAATCATGCTGTAAGTTTTTGCAACTCAATTATTCGAGCATTTATGAGACATTCTTTGACTGCTCAAAAATAAATTAATCGGTTTTGAGAAACTTCATCCCCTACTCATTTAAATTAATGAATAATACAATTAAAGTTACAGCAATAGGAAAACATCAATCTTAGTGGGACAAAACAGAAAAAAAATCGTTGAAAAACGATAAATGTGCATATTTTTCTAATATACAAGTTAACAAGTCCCAAGTTAAAAATGTACATGGATCAAGCGTAGCTAGACGAGTATGTGTTTGTGTATGTGTTTTATAGTGTTTTTTTTATTTTAGTTCTATTTATATTGTTACAGTGTTTTCTTAATATTACGTCTGCCAAACTGCAGAGCAGTTTGTCGGCAGTATGTTCTCGTGGATTATGCACAAACCTATAACTGAATATACATTGTTATTAATCATATATTAAATCTAAGTTAGAAACTAAGTTATGGTTCTGTAAGCAACTACTCTGTATGTCGATGCAAAATAGTTGCTCACAGAAAAACACTACGACTTGTCAACGTGTCCACAACTACTACTCAAGGCAGCGTTAGCTGATGTGTATCATAGGACCGCATTTGTTCACCCCACCATACTAAGTATGGAGTAGACAGACCCATGTTGTTGGGTCTCATTTGTAATGTAATGGTTTAGTATTTTACGTACATTTTAATCGACGTGATCCAATTAAATTAATTGACATAAGAACAATGTTAAATCGCTACCTTCTACTCCTTACCCCACCCATGCACACGTGCCTATTACTCCCATTGTTCGCGGAAGGTTTCCGATGACAGTGACGTCAGAAGGTCCTCCGCACTCTTTTCAAAAGACCCTTTTACACGAGTCGACGTCGAGCAGCGAATAAAGGAGACGTTGACGTGACCGTGTATCTATCACGCAACTTGAGAGCTCTATTTACGAATACAAAAACGACATGATTTATAAGTCTGATCGCAATTTTGACGAATTGTATGGCTTTTTGAGTTATAACGTTTTTAAGTGGTTTGGTTGAACGACAGCCGACATCGACAGTCGACATGGTTTCCAATACAAGAGTGTGGTAAACGTGAATATGGAAATAAATTAGGTTGATATGGAAAAGGCTGGTGTAAGAGAAGTTTATTATATGTATGGTAAAAGCACTGTAAGTACGGCACCGCATCCAGTTCCCGCGAAAATATCAAGCCAACTAATCGCGTTCGCTTCGCTTCGCGCCGCGCCGCACTCGACGTGCGTTGATCACGTAGGCCACTTCAATAGGTATCGATCGTTTGTTGTTTTCGTGTCGCGCTGCGCCGCTTCGCGTTCGCTTCTAGATCGCCCACGTAGGACACCGCGTTATAATGTATTTTTGCACGAATTCCGAGTTTGTCCCATAATAAAAGTTGCACAGAATGATGAACAGAATTCGTGGTTTTCGGATGTAAAATGATTAACCAGTCACGCTGTATAACGAGGTGTCCTGCGTAAGCGACAAACGCGAAGCGATGAGACGCGAGGAAAGTACGAGTTACGTAGGTTCTCGCTACAGACTGTTACATAGGCCGCCAGCAAAAAATACCGTTGTTTTAATCGCGTTTGTAGCATCACGTCGCGTTTGTCGCTTACGCAGGACATCTAGAAATTTATCTAGAAAGACCTAGCAATCACTCGGAACTACGTTTTCGCGATGTTTACCTAGTATATAATATTAAAGTTTGTTTATTTGACAGAAAAATATCAATTTACATGGTATACTCAATCGCTATAAGTATACAAGTATTAAATAAGCTGGCTACTAATCCCCACTCTAGGATTCCTTGGCACGGTTGGATTAGTTGCTTCGAGGAGTCTTGGAAAACAAGTTTGTTCAGACAGTTGACGAGGAATTAAGTACGGTACACAAGTATTTAAGATATACCTAGCTGTGGAAAAACAAAGTATAGTACAATAAAACTAGTAAAAAGAAAAATCTAAAAGTGTTAAATTGTGTGTTAAAGTGTGTTAATGGTGTGTGTGAGATAGAGTTTATGTGTGTATGAGTTTCTGTATCAGGTGTTATGCAAGCGGTCTTAGACACAAACCAGTTTATCCTTAGAATGAGCTGAACCCATTTTATTTTTTAGTAACGTTGAAAGCATAGCCTAACAGTTGAACGGTTGCCTTCCGTGGAGGAGTTCGAACCGGCCCACATCTCTTGACTTTTCGAACTCATGTACGGATCAGAATTTGATTATCACTTGCGTTGACGGTGAAGTAAAACATCGTGAGGAAACCTGCACACCTGTTTACACATACCATCGAGAAGTCAGAGGCGCGGGCTGGGTTCTTACCCTCCTGACTAGAAAGCAAAATTTTATAGCTATTGTACTGCTGTAGGTGGTCCTAGGGGACCCTTCCTTCGTAACCGGGCAGTTATTGGCGAGACCTGAAGGGTCTCCAGCCAATGGGGGGGAAGTAAAATACTTAACCTAAGCTAACTACTTGTACTACACTAACATCATGACTACCTGCAACAACAGCACTAAGGGCGACCCCTAGTGGGACTCGGACCTCGGCTTAGGGCGTTGCTGGCGGGGGCTTAGGGGGGGGAGACAGTTTGATGAGGGCTGAATTATCGGTGTACTAGAAAGCAACCGTTCAACCACTACGACAACAATAGGGAGGGCTCCCCCCTCCCTTCCTCCTGGGAGTTTTTTTTAGGAAAGAAGTAAAATAACTATTACAACAGTAAGTATTAATTAACGGTGTTAAGGTAATAGTTTAATAATAATTATAGTTTGCAGTAGTTATTTTCCTCAGTTGAGTCATTCTTGCATGGGAAGATACTGCATAATAACATGCATTGTTGTTCCGTTTCATCTTAAAATAGCTACAAAATAATGACTATGATGATACATCATTAAATACATAAAGCGAGATTTAGTCACAGTGTTACTCTATTCAGTGGCTAGACTGTGGTTTAGTTATGGTCACGTATAAATGGCCCCGTATTGTTTTATTGTGTCGCTTTTGTCCCCTGTCTCCTAGTCGCACCAGGGGCCTAATTCTCCTAAAATAAATCTTGATAAATCACTACCGAACCAAGGCCGAACCGTTCATTCAGACAGTTCTCAATTTCAAAATAGATCAAATTGTTTGACACAAAAAACAAAATCAATCATTTTTATAGTTTTCGAAAACAAAAACTGACTGACGGTTGTGGTTCGATTGCGTTTGGCAACAATTTATTTTAGGAGAATTAGGCCCCTGATGGTAAGCGCAAACAGAGTCTAATATGGAGCACATGATTCAAAGTAACAGATAAACTGGGAGCTCAGTAGCACAGTGTCTCCCTCAAGTAGATCGGAGTGCCGGAGGCTCAGCAGTGCAGCGAGTCCCTCAAGTAGATCGGAGTGCCGGAGGCTCAGCGGTGCAGCGACAGAAGGATTCCTCTATACCCCTCTGGCTCTCACATACACACCAGACACAGTAAACTGCTTGGACTTTAAATATGAGGATGGCAGCTAGCCAGGTGGACCTTATAGATCCTACCACCAGGCGTGCTGGGTCTTGTTGTCCTTTTCAACTTTGTGTCTAGTGTTAATAACGCATCAGCGATCCCGTTGGTGTATTCAGGCCGCCATCAACTTGCCTACCAGCAAATTACATTAAAAAAATTACCCCCAACGATAATTAAAGAAACTCAGCATTTTCCCATAATTTCAGAGAGCCATATACGTACGTACCTACACGGTTAGTAAAGCTGATTGCACACAACAATTCCAACTATGCTGCACGTATTACGTGACTGCGAAGATTAACGACCTTATAAAACAAACAAAATGTTACTAACGTGACTTACACGTTAATCGGTAACTATTTGATAATCCGTGGTTAATCTTAGGATTAGGTTGGGTGATCAGGTGATGACCTCTTATGACGTGCGAGTTGGTTAATTCGGTGATTACGAATAGTTTAACGAAAGATTTAAGAAAAAAATCGATAAAAAAAACTTATAGAATGATAAGGCTGGCAGCGTGTTCTCCTTTGCCCCTCATCTTCAGAAGGAAACTTGGCGCTGATTTGATTTTAATTTCCATCACTACATAGTAAAAACAAAGTCGCTTCCCGCTGTCTGTATGTCCCTATGTATGCTTAGATCTTTAAAACTACGCAACGGATTTTGATGCGTTTTTTTTTAAAAGATAGAGTGATTCAAGAGGAAGGTTTTAAGCTATAAAACGTATACGTGTGAAGCCAGGGCGGGTCGCTAGTTAAATAATATTAATTTTATCTCACGATCAATGTCGTTGTGAATATCGAAACAGGGGGTCTACTCCCTAAGCACGAAGACCGTGGTTTCGGACTTAATTACGAGCGTTTCCTACTCCCTATCACCTACGGACATACGATTATTTCGGGGCCCGAACTAAGAATGAATGACAACACGATTTCACAGTTGTCCCTACTACCGATGTTTTTGCCCGTCCAATAAGTTGAACTTGACACTTGTTTTGTTCACTCCTACGTTTCGGGCTACTTTCGGACGGGCGACTAACTTCGTTGACGGACGTAGGGAGTACGCCCCCTGAACTGATTGATATCTACCTGCCTATGCCTAGCCTTTTCCCAACTATGTTGGGGTCAGCTCCCAGTCTAACCAGATGCAGCTGAATACCAGTATTTTACACGGAGCGACTGCCATCAAACCTCCGCGACCCAGTAAGGTACTGGGCAGTGCCGATATCCTAAAGCTAAACCGGTAGTCAGACTTTCGGGCTTCTGACTACCCGTACGTAACGTAGATATAGATAAACGTGATTTATGCTACTTGTGTTTGTTTAAATAAATAGTTACTTACGTAGACTTTCTACTGTGATGCAGTGACTGATTTACATAGCCACCAGCCACCATGTGAAAGTGAAACTCATGGTGTTATGCTATGATACCACGTAATATGTCACTGCTTAGAAATGGACATCATTTAATGAGAGTACGTACTTCACGGGTGGCTGTCGTCACGGTACTTATCCACAGAAAGTGTTACGAATGAGGTAAAGTAGAAGATATGTTTGAGCGATGTGTTGCAAAGAAATATTTGAGTCAAATGCTTGGACATTTAAAAGTAGATTACGGTTTTTTATTGCAAGAAAACTGGTCCTTACGCATAGGATATCTTTACTACCTATATAAGACTTTACAGAGAGGGGCTCGTGGCTAATTAACAACCGCGCGGATCATACAGTTTGCAAGGTTAAGCTTTGCTTGCCGCGGTCAGGCTGTTGATGGGTGACCGTTCATTACACATCGTAACCCCTTCGTGCCTCGGAGACCACGTTAAATCCTCGGACCCGGTTATATCAGTCGTTACGGGTTGTCGGAAGCCCGAAAGTCTGACAACCTACATCGGACTACAAGACGTACGGCAATGCGCCATCGGTACATGGTAGACATCCCACCCATACGTACAAAGCGTTTTGCGAACACTTTCAGTGTGCGCACAGCTAAGGAGTGGAATTCCCTGCCGGAGTCTTTGTTTCCTGATAGCTACAACCTTGGGGTCTTTAAGTTAAGAGGGAATAGGTTACTTCTAGGCAAGAGTGCTTCACCGTCGACCACATCATCGCTTACCATCAGGCGAGATAGTGGTCAAATGCGAGAATAACGCTACAAAAAACCTTTCTATCTTTACAACATCGGCATTGCCCAGTAACTAACCGGGTGGCGGAAGTCTGATGGTAATCGCTCCTTGTACAATTCTGGTATTCTGCCGCATCTAGTTGGACTGGAAGCCGACCATAATATAGTTGAGACACGGCTAGCCAGATAAGTATAAGACGTTACAGGGATAATGCAACAGGGCCGTAGCTAGAGGTTTTAGCTCCTGAAGGCATCAAGTGATTTTGAAACTCTTTGTCCACTTGCTCGGAGGCCCCTATTCTTGAGGGCCTCAGTTGTAGACATAGCCCTATAATGCGGCATCCTACTTCTTCTTCTTCTCTCGTGTCAGCACGAGCTATACGAAAATAGCTCATGCTGTGATGAAAAGATAGCCAGTCAGCAAGGTTAGTAGCGGGGCTGACTGCCCAGGGTGCGCCGGACTTACTTAAGTATCGTCACTCGTGGAGGCTCTTTTCATGCATCCCATTTCAGCATCCTACTGCATATTATCCTATATCATCGGACTGATATGAGCAGAGAGTTGTTGAAGCAACGGAGCTATTTATAAACTAGGTTCTTGTCCAAAATTATAATTTGTTAATCTATGTACCTTGAAATACCCCAAATCTAATGAAGCCATTCTTTGACAATTCATTATACCACACTTAAGTAAATTTTAGTTACAATTATTGCTCGACGGTCCATTCAGCCGTGGGTGTGTACAATCAATAAAATTAATTCGACTACCCACTTCTAAACTAATAGATCGGTACCCATTGTGGAAACGAGACATATATAGTGCAGAAGATCTACTGTTCATCATCATTAACCCGTAAACGTACACTGTCTGTAAAAGACACAACAACATAATCCTTTAGGGGTGATTCTATCATTAGTTATAGCTAATATCAGTATGTCAGGATTGCGAGTAAGGTAAATATAGTAAGTAAATAAAACCAACATAGACTCTCCACCACTGAGAGAACTTGTATTTGGGTTAGTGTTAGTAACATGAACTAGATCACAATATAATACTTTATACAATTAACTATTACAAGATCATAAAATAAGGACAAGCTAGTCAGATATAAAAGCTCAGACTTCTTCAGCTGATGAACACAGAATGCGCCCGCTTCGTCGAATGACCACCGCCTTTAAATCGGGTGCGTTGATCCTTATCGACGACTACCTTCCTTTGTCAACATTGCCCAGTGTTACTCGCTAGCGATAACATGTCAAATATGAACCAGCCTCTAGACCGTTACACTTAAGGAACATACGTGAATATCTCCATATTGATGATCTGCTCCATACAGTTGGCGACCAGCTAATCAAAAAAATAATATCGAACGGAATTTAATCGTTCTGACAGATCTTCGGTCCGTATGAATGGTCTCACGGGTCTGGTGGTCACCTCTCTCTTTCACTCACTCTTTTCATTCAATAACAATAGGCTGAGGATAATAGCTCAACCTGAAGAAGGCAGATGGGTTAAGCAGAATGTGGAAATAGGAGGAACGGATGTTGGATCAATCTGGGCAGTTGTCGACTGCGATAGGCTTCAGTTAATGAATTGTGTGCAATCAGCAACTATAGTGCTTCAAGACTGTACACCGAAGCGAACATTTACATTTGAGTTCCATCCTACCTTTTATACCTTCTGTATCTTTTTATTTCGTGTGAGTACACATTGTAGCAACGAGATCGTCCGCCCCCGAGTATGACGTCATAAGGCTTGTTTAAAACGTGGGCAGGTTACTTTATTACATCATTTGTTACGACCTTGGTGTATTGGTCAGTTAGATTGGTTTCTGATGAGAAATGCAATACACTGTGTGATGTTTAATTTAGATTTTGAAATAGATTTATTATAATTATAATCATAATTGCATAAATACTTCCATCAATCCAAAATTTAAGCGCTGAGCACTTGTCGGTGTAGTAATTTCCATCTTTCTCTATCCAGAGACAGTTCTTTCACTGACGAATTGGCTAGAAGAAAGTACACAAACCAATTGCAGAAAAAAACGGAAGTTAAATACTTATTTTATTAAAAATATTTTTTCGGACGTAAGGACCACGGAGATTGTGTTTATTTCAAAATTGTGTAAGACTAACTGACTGACTGTGGTGCCTGAAAAAGGACGCCGTCGTCGAGGAAGGGCGGGAAAACGTTGGCGAAACGATTTGGACGCTTATCTAAAAGATTGGTCGGAGCAGGCAATAAATTGAGAGGTGTGGAAGAATATAGAGAAGGCTTTTGCCAACCAGTTGAACAATACAGGTTAACAAAAAACTAGATAAATTAAAGTCATCCCTAAATAGAGGACATGTATGAAATATATAAAAGGACCATAATAATCTTCCAAACGAACATACGTTTTCGTGAAATGTCAAAACAAAAGATAACAACCATATACATAGCTAACTGATGTCTTGTTTCCATTCCTAATAAGTAGTAGCTTAATAGGCATGCCTACCAGAGATTTGCAAATATGCCACCCACATACAAACGGCCTTGTGAGCCTGGCACAGTTCGCTGGATTCCCAAAATGTATTCACAACACGAGAATAACGAAAATAAGTACCGAAGTGGAACATGCGGGTTGCGAGTCTGACATTGCTGTACTTATTTGGAATTTTGGAGCTCCGTGAAATGAGGTAAAAGGACCAATTTGTTGGAGTTCTTCCCAACGTGACTCGTTGCTAGTTGCATCGGATCACGCAACAGTTTCCCATCTGATCGCGTGATTGGATGCAGCTACAAAATAATACAATTAAATTCCCAACAAATCACGTAATTCGTTGGAAATAACTTGTAATTGTGATTCTTCAATTCACTTTCGGAAAATATTGGTCCTTATGTCCTTAAGTAAGTTAGATGAGGTGTACCTACTTCTAGTGACTTGTCGATGACTGAGAACACGTAATCGTAATTCTGGGCAAAAAAACCCACTGCTGAACATCAACCTCTTCATAAAACGTAACTATGGTGATGATCGAACATTGCCATAATCACTACGTTTGGCAAACACAACAACAACACATTTTTATCGCAGTATACGTAGAGTACATGGTGGTGCAGCCTTCCCCTTGTCACTTTATACTCGTAAGTTATAGCAAAAAAACAATATCTGAAATGTTCGTGGTAGTAAACAGTTCTAATCTTCTTTTAATTTATTTTACTTGGTCGCATTTGATCCTATTTGCACCTGATGGTAAGCGCAGACAGGGTCTAAGATGGAGCACACGAATCCAAGTAACAGAGACAGAGGAATTCCCATATACCCCTCTGGCTCTCACATACACACGACGGAACACAGTAAACTGCTTGGCGGGCTAGCCGGCCGGACCGTATAGATCCTATAATGTAGTGCGTAGGTATACCTACACGTAGGAAGCGGGTTGCCGGCGCCAATCTGCCAGCGCTTGTCGGTGCTGGTCCGCGCAGTTAGTCTATATACTGTGTGGCGAACCAGCGCTGACAAGTTCCGACCTGCTCCGATCAGCGCTGGTAGGCCGTCATTTCTTGTTGTATTTGCAAGGGAACAACGCGTATTTTTGGTAAAATTGCCAGCCACTGCTTCTACCCGCTTCCTATATGTAGCAGTTACCTGCACGGACCAGTACCGATAAGCGCTGGTAGGTCAGCGCTGGTTACCTGCTTCCTTTACGTATAGGTACGCCCTACCACCAAGCGTGCTTGTTCAAGTAAACAAGAAAACTCATTAATAATCACTCTAATATTACTTTGTCGTTTACCATTCTTACGAAACCTTAATGTGAATGTTCTACAATATTGTACGACATATTAACTATTGCACATCATTTATTAAAGATGCATTCATTACGCAGGTTGCGACAGGATGAGGCAACTGACCATTCTGGTACGGTTCGCGACCTTAGAACTACTTGCCAAAGAGTGACCTCCGATGTCATCCGTCTCATCGCCTTTTATACCTACGGTTTATAACCTTCTGATGTCGCAATGTTGTTGATCTATGAACAGAGCAAATTGCGTTAATTGGTTTAAAAGTTGTTTGCAGGTTATTTAAACGGTTTGACTGCCTCGTTGGGCTAGTGGTCGCAAGCGTGAAGTCCTGGGTTTGATCCCGAGGTCGGGCAATTTTATTGGGGTTTTCCGTGTGGAATTTCTCAGTAGCAGTGCGGAGTCTGGATTTGTTCCCGGTTGATGGCAATAAGCTCGCCCCTAATAGGACTTAAACATATCGGCTAAATCAGGGTGTGATAAATGTTAAATGATTTTTATTTCTGTAAATAAATCTGTACAAACACTTTTACAAGTCAATTTTATACCTTTTTTAAGACTAGATGGCACCGGCATTTCCTATCTGACTAGCTCTGAGAACTACAAGGTTCGTCAGAAAGGGGGTACTAATCCGAAAGGGTGTTAAAGTATCCATAATAATGAATAACTTTTGTTCTACCACTTTCCCCAAAAGTCAATAGTTTAAGAGAAATAGCTGATCAAAAATTACAAAAAAAATATGCTAATATTTATCTATCTATCTTCAGCTATGATCAGCTGTGTTTATATTTTATTTGGGGTCACGAATTAGAAGAATCATTTTCTGAGTTCGTAACTAAAGTAGGGACGAAGAATTTTTACATGGAATAAAAATTATTTTACATGGAAATAAAAATTAACGAATTTTGAATTTTTAACACTTGCTTTAAAACCGTCATCAGTGATACTTTCAGTGGTTTGCGGATTAGTACCCCTTTTCTGACTAACCTTGTATACACTTCTGCCCAACTCTTCGAGGAATACAGGCGTGATGTTATATTAAATGATTTTAATGCGACATACGAATTTTTAAACATTGCTGCTTGCGAGACTGCCTTTTAAATATTCTGATTTCCAACCTTCAAACGAAGAAATGTTGAGGCATCTTATTAATGAAACAAAAACGAAATCTTTAAAAGTTTTTGAAATCACAGATCTAAATATTCAATAAGTCTTATCTTCGAACTCATCAAGAATTCATTCCTTCTTACACTTTCGCGACCTATTGCTTGGATCCGCATAATTTAAAAGGTATCGCGAGTTTCTGAGATTTTGTGGAGTATCTGCCTTCTGGCTTCCAGGTTATCTCAGTATAATGTAATTACACATAGTATACAACATGTACTATAGATATAATACACATATATTGTATAAACTCTCGCTTTTTTCCTGGGGGTAGGCAGAAACTGCAGAACGCCACATGCTACGATCCTTATACTCTTTTCGCTTCGTCCACAGTCGTATATCTTTTCAAACACGAACGCCGGTGGAGAGTACTGCGAATCTTTCCTTTTGAAGAACATCACCAAAAACATCGATCTGTCTTCTCCCAGGCCGTCCTCTACCGGAGTTTCCACTGACATGCGCCTTATAAATTCCTTTTTTATTGCCATTTTTTCAAAATGGCCAAACCACCTAAGCATGCTCCTTTCAGTTTTTGTCACTACATCATCTCAGATAGGTACCTACCTATATTTCTCCTAAAATCTTTTTTCGCTGAATAAACTCTTAAAAAGGACAAAAGTGGTGTCTTCTTGAACGATGACCACTCAAATCACCAAACAAACATTGCTGAAATTCAATCAAATAAAAATCAAAAGTCCAGAAACTTACGAAAGCATCTCAAACACGACCTCCATAAATTGCCCGGAGCTTAATAAAAACATTATGTTGCCCGGCCCGGGGTTCGTCAAAAACATTCCCCTGGGGTTGTTCCTTTGCCCTCAGAACAGGCGAAATAAGCAGAATGCCCACGCAATCATAATAATACGTAATACTCCGGTTTATGTACGATTTTCTTGTTAAATAAACTTTGTTGAATTAAATGTTTTCCAGTATTGTTTTAAGTTATACTAGTGGGGAATTGGTTAGGTTGTAAAATTATTCTAATGTTTGAGTATTTACATGTTTGTATAACATCACTATTATGAACTGTAGCAAGTTTTGAAGGGTTAAAGTTTGTGTTATTAAGGGTTGTTTATTTGACTGTTTATTCTTTCAAGAATCTTGAATTAGTACGTAGCAGTTTATTTGTACTAAAAAAGTTGTAACTTACAATTTACAGTTACGACCTAAATAAACTTTTTAGTGACATTTTAGCCATCCTTATAAGACAGTATTTGCCGTGTACAGTCAAAATAAAAAGTTGATAACTTTTTTGAAACTTTGAATTCAATGATCGGTGCCTGTAATGATTATTTGAATATTTTAGTTTTGTTATTTTGTTAGGCGGTTGTATCAAGGACTTGATACAGAAAGCGGTACTCCTTGACACGGCACGCATACTGAGAAAATTCCGCTCTCTGGAGCCCTGACCACCGGCAGCTTGGACACTGTTCCCGATGCCGTGCGCAACTTTTTTTCAAGTTTTTTTTTTACATTATTTTATGTTTGTTCGACGAATCAATAAATATTATTAAAATGTAAGTTTACATTCATAAAACACTTTTTTAACTTTGTAAAATCATTATTCAGTTTTGATGTTGACTGTACCTAGTGGGCGAATATTCAATGTCTAATCAAATAGAACGAATTGGAGGTTAAACATCGGAAAGGCAGTTCGTATTTGATTTTACTAACTTTTGTAGGTATGCCTAGCGGCCTTCTGTATGCCGTAATCGTGTACAAATATGCAAATAGAATATCTAGCTTTAATTCCGCTGAACAAGATCGCTAGTTTGGATGCAGTACGCAGCACCACCCTCCCGCCCACAAGTATATGCACATGCAGAAAGAGTGAAAAAATAATGTAACATGCAACCAAACCAATACACGACACGTGTTTCGCCCCTGCACGGAGCATCCTCAGGATATGTTAAAGTTAACATATCCTACAACTACAACATATACTAGCGATCTTGTTCAGCGGAATTAAAGCTAGATATTGTATTTGCATATTTGTATGTCATGGATTTCCGCAAAGTAACGCCTGATTCCATCATTTGCCATAATTGTGCCCGAAAAATAGCAATAGGCTTGCCACCTAATTACATGCGACTTAATACAAAAGAGACATTAAGCTTACACATATCAAGGCGGGAAAATGACTCCATAGAACGTATGGTCGTAAGGCTGAGCATCCACCAGAGCTGTACTAAGCTGCGTAGCGAGGAATGTGTTTTGTAAACACCAATAGAATCACTTCATTTACCTAGCTTCGCTCTGCGCAGCTCTGGTGGATATGGGCTTAGCGGAGCGAGGTTTTTGTTCATACAAAACAAGCGAGAAATGCGAGCGAAGGATGTGTTACTAGGAATGTGTGCGAGGATTTGAAAATATGCGCCTACCAGTCAGTCAATAGATGGTGTTTGGAAGAGGTAGATGATCATTTGTACACGTTACGCATTATACATTCTTCGCACAGCTCTGGTGGAAAGGGTCACACCGTTTCACATCCTCGCTACACATTTTCGCACCGCACATTTTCCTCGCAAAGCTCTGGTGCATGTCCAGCCTGTACCAGAATGACCAACAGGGAGAGATGGCGAGACGTCGTGAGACGAGCTACATCAGCTGCAGTAACTCATAGCGCTACATGACCATGAGTTACTGCAGCTGATGTGTGACGAAGCGAATAAGAAGAAGAATACAAAAGGCGAAACAAGAGTGTACAGACTTCTGTAATATGAGAACACCTCTGTTTACGTCTATGGGATTACAGGCTTGAGTATATGCATGTATGCCTGGCGGCTCTTGGAAAAGACAACGAGGATAAGACGTAACTGAAGTAAACAGAATTTTCCAAATCGCCAATCAAAATATTTTTTTTTATTTCTTTTCTTGGTCGCGTTTGACCCTCGTCGCACCTGATGGTACTGAGCGCAGACCGGGTCTAAAATGAAGCACACAAGTCCAAGTAACAGAGATATAGAGGGATTCCCCAATACCCCTCTGGCTCTCACATACACACGACGGAACACAGTAAACTGCTTGGCGCCGGACTTTAATGTGAGGGTGGTAGCTAGCCAGGCGGACCGTAAAGATCCCACCACCAAGCGAAATTTCCTATTCGGAATCATAAAATATTCGGAATCCACACAACAAAAGAATAATTTTAGCTATTGCTAGAGAACCACTGCTGCAAGTACCAACACAATTCTACAGCTTGGTGATAACTGCGTAGTCCGCAAAAGGTTAATTGTATAGTCCTTACGGTAATAAAACTATTCTCATCATACAAGGTGTATCCGAATTATTGTAATTCCTTTAAACCTCTAGGTTTACTAGTGACACAGATTGGCCTGTGTGGGAATAAAACGGATGCAGCAAAAAGAACCAGCAAGAAAACACGGTTGTCTTAACGTCAGCAGACGTCGGCAGTCAGTTAATTCCGAGAGCTCCTGGAATTAACTGACTGCGCAAAGCGATGCCACACTAGTCGTGCCCGCCAGCTGTCTCGCCGGGTTTCCATTAATTTATACGTGGCAATAAAATGTTCCATCACATAAAACATTATTTTATTTTCAATGAAGCAGAATACCGTGCAGGATTCATCTATACCAGTAATAGATGATGTGGTTTTATAAAGAAGACTGGTCAAAATTGACCCAAAATTTTCGTAACGCCCAGCGCTAAAGAAATTTGTCTTAGTTTATGCATTAGCATGAGTAAAAATTAACTGTAATTTTTTTTTATTTTATTTCAATGGCTATCGTGTAAATATTTCTATTTCTTTTTTGTATGGTGACGGGGCAAGCGCGGCGAGGTGAAGAGGGAAGCTCGAGGGGTATTGCATTCCAGCGAGGTTCACAGATATTTTGACAGTGCTATACGATAATAGAAGATAGAATTAATCAGGCTGTATTAATCAGTTTCACAAATAATATGCACATGTGTGCCAATTCAATACATTTTCTAATGAGTTTTTAAACTGACATGGTCACTAACACAATCTTTAGAGGTTAAAACAGGATATTTACCATGTTTATTATTTGAAAAAATATCGGAAACTCACATCAAATAATAAACATGGTAAATATCCCGTTTTAACCTCTAAAGATTTTCTAATGAATTAAGTATATAGGTACATTTTTAAAATTTTTCCTAACAAAATATATAATTATAGCAATATTACAACGATAGCCACGATTTTGGGTAATGGTGACTACCAATTATTAATATACTAAAATGTGAGTTTTTTTTTTTCATGGGCCGTGACGTGTCTTCTTTCACGAATTTGTTTACCCCGTGTATAGAAACGGCGACAGACTGAGATATCTTTACTAATATTATAAATGCGAAAGTAACTCTGTCTGTCTGTTACCTAATCCCGACTAAACTATTGAACCGATTTTTATGAAACTTGGTACGAAGATAGTCTGGAACTTTACCCCGAAAAATTACCGACATCCGAACGGGCAAAGCCGCGAGCGACCCCTACTTTGTCAGATTATAAAGTCAAAGAACAGTTAAACTTCCATTAAGAACCCCTCAGAGGTTACATACTCGTCAACACTTTACATAAGTAATGTTGCAAACCTCATTTGTTAAAAGGACCGTTAATGTCAATCGCGATAAAATAATACATGCAATATGTATGAATCAAGTTGAAAGTAACCTTAAATAACAGTGGGTCACTCTTACCTTGTTTATTTATTTGTCTTACTTACCTACTTACTAATTACATAAATAAACTCACTCCTTTTTATCATGGGGAAGGCAGAAACTACAGAACGCCATATGCTACGATCCTTATATATTATTTTCGTCTCGTCCACGGTCATACATCGTGTCTATGAAAAAACAAAAACATTTAAAAACACACGCTGAAATTTAATTGGTCGTTTTACCAGAACAAACGTCAGACGATGTTCTACTACATTTTTTTTTCCAGTCTATTTAAGTATTGTCCCACTGCTGAGCAAAGGCCTCCCCTTTTGTCTTCCAAACATCTCTATTTTGTGCCGCTTCCGACTATGTTGACCCCGCAAACCCGTCTAAATCGTCACGCCATCTACGCCGCGCCCCCTTAATATATTTTTTCAAATATATTTTTCAAATCAAATCTACTACAATTACTTATGCAGCAAAAAAAAAAAACTAGGCGTTCTTAAAAAGTCTCATGTTGCTCAAACGTGTTCAAACATTAAACGTAACATTAAAGTACTCATCGCGGCAATCGCGGTAAAGTTCCCGGCAAATAACTTGAACCATCATGGCGCCGGCTGCGTAGGTCCTCCCTCTAACTATGGTTTTTTTCTGTGTGTTTTTTAAAGACAAATGTCGTTTTTTTTTATTTAATGCTGTAGAATGGTAGTAGACCATGGTCTGCACAACGTTTGTCTTAGCAAAACAGCCAATCAAGTCTCAGCGTGTATAAGGAATCCTAGTCCACCTGCATCGGTACCAGGCTGCCGATGGTCAAGGCTCCAGAGAAAGGAACCTCCGCACAATACGTGCCGTGTCAAGCGGTACCGCTGTCTGTATCAAGCCATTATCGTAATGGTATGTAAGAGTGCAATTTCTTCTGCAGTTCCTGTACCTACCTCTATTCCAACTTTAACCCCCTTTTTTTCGTGGGAAGATCCTCATGGTTACCATTCGCCTTCCCCAGGCGAAGGGTTATGCCGGACTCTTACCGGCTAAAAACCCACGGTGTTCCTTCTCCTGACCCTTGGCCGGGGTCACGGAATTCGCAGCTGCATGCACCGCAACCCCAGCAGGCCTCGGTTAAGCTCTGGGAATGGGTGCAGTCAACCTTCCTTGTCTTTTTTCTCCACTTCACTCTATCTTTGGCGTCGGTCTCAAACCTTCCCTATTATCATATCGCTGTTCAAATAAGCACAAATAAAGGTAAGTTGACAATTGTTGTCTATTTCCACAGTTCCGGAAACCAGCTTTTAAATACCTAAATCTGTTTTCCTGCCTACACGAATCTTAGAAAACCCTTTTGACAGCTGTCAGATTTTCAGATTTATTGTACTAGGCATAGTCTTCAATGCCGTCATAGGCTGCTGAATTTGCCACAAGCCAATCAAATGCTCGACAAGCTTCCATTCAGACACCGATTGTAGAACGTGAAACGTCAAAACGTATTTATTTACGGAATCATTTGGAACAACTCCTTAGTTGCCTTGCGACATGAGACAAGTTCCTAGTCAAGGATATTTCTATCCGGGGACCATACATCATCAGCAAATTCTCTTACATCATTCAGAGTAAAGAAGGTTGCAACTTGTTTAATTTTTGACAAGGATACTTAAGTACTTAGATAATGTTGGATGTCGTCACAAACGATGATGTCATGTTATCAAAGTTTTTGCATATTTTACGTCCAGCATAACATAACTAGCACTCTGATTTACGAAAATTTTTGTGTTCGTAAAATCAAATTCTAACCTATTTCTGAAAGCTCGTGATATTTATACACGTGATAATACCCATCCTCGTAATTCAAGGCATGGTCAACGACTAGTGCTAGAATTTGCACCAAAGACTGCGATGTTTGGAAAAAATTGCTCATCTATGTGTGTTAAAATGTATTATAGGTTACAATCAGACATTCAAGATGTCTCTACCAAAATTTAAGAAACAGCTTAAAGAGCTACTGCTTAAAAAAATGATCTACTCAATAAATGAGTGGTTAAAAGAATAAAATATTAGATCATTATGTATTTAACATATTTATATTTTTTCTTGTTTAAAAATAAAGCTTCACATGCCATACTAAGGCTAAATAGAATATAAGACCAATATAATGTAACATGTGAAACCACCGATTGTACTTACTCTATTTAAATGTGAATAAATGAATTATGAAAAACCGTTTTGCTAAAAAGTATAGCTAAGTATTCGGTATTCATCTCAAAAGATATTGAGTTGAGCAACTTCTTCCAAACAACAATACATCTTCTTCAAGGTATAGGTTCTCGTTTCTTATTCACCTTTAATTTAACGCCTCTTACCCGCCATAAGTTTCTTTCCTTCAGTTATTGGTACCCATCCATTTATGTCCGCTCTACATAATGAATCTCAGCCGTCTTCTCATTAATTTCATTGCTACTGATGAATCGTTAGCTCAGCATTTTGTCCACTATCTATATAGTGGTCTTTGTCATAATAAATTGGGTCCAAAAGATTTATTATTAACTAGCTGTGCCCGCGACTCCGTCCGCGTGGAACTCGGAAAACAACATTGTGTCGCAGTAACTAAGTAGTGTATATGTATTCCATTTATTATAGGTAATAATAGACAAAGGTGTCCCACCAAGGCACTTATATCTTTTAAACCATTTCTTTAGGTAGAGTTTCAGCTCTTCTTGATTGACCGTAAAGGTTCATATAACCATATAATAATACTAAAAACGCGTTGCTTATTTCCATACATTTCCTTGCTAAAATGGATTATAATTGAATATTGATATTTATTGTGATAATGTAACGAAACCTTTTCGATTCTCGGTTCAGGCAAAAAAATCAGTAAAGGCAATATTTCTTACTTTTAAAAATAAAATGAAGCCTCCTTTGAGTGAAATTTGCAATTTTTTATATTTATAGTACTTTCCCTTCATGGCCATGTGTTTTGGGACATTACCTAAGGCTTAAATAAACTTAATAAAACGGCGACGACAGGTTTTGAATAGTTCTGACAACAATGAACAAAATAAAATAAATAAAAACATTCCAAAAAAATTACAAAAAGTGTATTTTTTCAAAGTGAGGTTTTAACGCAGGACACTGAGCCAACGACCGTTCACTGCAGCACTTACTTCTGTCTACAGCTTATACTACGCAGTATATGGAAATAATGTTTCGTTGCTCGGCATCTATGAGCAATGGCGTGATAGTTTATATACCAGCATAAGCGCAGGCCCATCAAAATCGATTCACGCGATTTCACGATCCGAATATTAAGCTTATACTTCGCAGTACGTGGAAATAAGGTTCCGCTGCTCGGCTCCTATGAACAATAGCGTGATGATATAGTTATGCACCAGCAAAATTGTCGCTTTTTACGAAACACATCAGCGAAAGTCCCATCAAAATCCATCCACGGGATTTTACGTGATGTCCGGACGGAAAGACAAACAGACACAATCATTCTAAAAAAAAATGTTATAGTTTCTGTATCGATAGTATAGTACCACCGAATCGAAATTTTGGAAAAATATTTAATTACAGACAAAGTGCACTTTGAATTTTATTAATAGTAGGTATATAGATTTATAAATACGTATTTAAGTATTGATTTAAGTTCATAATGAAATATATGAGTATTTCAAATTAATCTATCGGATTGCCTTGCACAATTAACAATTTAGAATACCTACACTCGCTTATGAAATTGAATGTATTTCTCTTCCACTGCCATTCAGACAG
This sequence comes from Amphipyra tragopoginis, assembly GCA_905220435.1. Classification (NCBI taxonomy): domain Eukaryota; kingdom Metazoa; phylum Arthropoda; class Insecta; order Lepidoptera; family Noctuidae; genus Amphipyra; species Amphipyra tragopoginis. The sequence continues at coordinate 8,309,904 of HG992017.1, forward strand.
ATAGGTAGGTACCTAATAAATTTTAAATAACAATATCTTCGTTTTTTTTTTAAAAGCTTAGTTAGTACCTTCTTCGGATAGCATTTCAATAGACCTTCCGTAGACTGAGAATAGTAATACATAATTATATTCGTTGTAATATATTTCCTCACAACTTGATTTGATACACGTAACGCCATCTATTGAATAGAAATGGTATACACAAATACAATGTATTCATGCTAAGTTCTTCTAGAAAACTTAAAATTCGCATAACTTTTGATTGCGTGAACCGATTGCGATGAAACAAAAAACATATGTTACTTGGAGATAAGCACAATATTTATTTATAAAAGTCAACAACATTGGATCAGTTGTTTTTACGTGATGCTTGAACAAACAAACAGATAAACAGATAAACAGATAAACAGACAAACAGACAAACAGATAAACAGACAAACAGACAAAAATTCCAAAAATGTTAAAAATGGGTTCTATTGGTTATCGTTTAACACCCTAACCAGGTTTTTTCAAAATATTTGCTATGTACAGACACGCCATGTCTACAGATTTATTATATGTATAGAATAGATTTGGTCTCTATTGTCGTCCGGAGAATATTTTTATTAATGTGCTATGCTTTGATTTGTGCGGTAGAATAGCATATAATGTCAGCCGCTAATCCTAACTATATTATAAATGTGAAAGTAAGTTTCTTTGTTACCTTTTCACGCCTAAACCACTGAACCGATCATCCTGAAATGCATATACGTTGTTAGGTGTACAGAAACGGATGTAGGGTACGTTTCATCCCGAAAAAAGTACTGTACCCGAGCAAAACAACAACAACGTTCATAGATGGCGCCACGTGTCTTTCGAATCACGATTGAGTTATATTATTATAGAAACTTTAGTAGTGTTAGGAGTTTTCTTGACCTTAATTAACGCGAGCGAAGCCACGGGCAAAAGCTAGTGCTATATAAAATAATTAAAAAAGTCTTACACAGTCTGTGTGACTGACCTCCGGTTTCTCAATTGAGAATTCTAGATAAGCAATACTTAAGTAGTATTTGAGTACGGAGTTGTCAAAAAAATGCTTTAAAATCCGTCATTTTTTTAACAACTCCGTACTCAAATGTTATTTAAGTACTGCTTATCCTAGAATTCTCAATTCAGAAACCGGAGGTAACAGACAACGCACAGCTTAAACCGGTGGGTCTGGAGCATGTAATTTTGAACAGAAATTCCTTATACAACTTAGGTGAACACTAAGAAGGATGAAAATGCATCCCCTAAGGGGATTAAATAGGGCATGAAAGTTTGTATGAAAGTTCCTCATTTTTGAAGTGTGGGTATTCCCGTCGGGCACGCGACTAGTGTTACAATATTATGCTGTCAGAGTCGTTGTATCTCACGGAGTTCGGTGTTGTTCTTATGACTCTGACATAAGGGTGAATTTGCAATGATTCACCAGACTTAAGATAGAATCTCTCTACTATACATACTATATTTTGCAAAGGGTAATTGTCGAATACATGACAGGAGCATTTAATTTGGGGAGCATTAAAATAACCTCCACGAGTTTTTTTCCCCTTAGTGCGCTTCATGACGATGCGCCCTAATCTTTGTACAATCTAGCCTTATAATTAGGCTAATGAGTAATTTATTTATAACTTAAACTGTTAAATTGTATTATAATAAGAATGTGTCCAATAGCACTTTTCTTTCTCTTAGCGTCTTCGCATTAATAAAAACAATTGTTATTACCTAATGCGAAGACACTTTGTTCATGTGTTCTTTAAGTGTAGCACTTGTACTACATTATACTTATTCACTATCACTAAACACTAGCTCGAACGGTTTTGTTCTTTTGAGTCTTCTCATTATGTTCGTGTGGTCGATCCTCCACGATTGACTCTGCTTCTTCTTCTCTCGTGTCAGCACGAGCTACACGAAAATAGCCCATGCTGTGGTGAAACGATTAGCCAGTCGGCAAGCTTGGTAGCGGAGCTGACTGCCCGACTCTGCTTATGTTGTACGTCCGATGCACCCCGAGCAATCAGCTCCGCTACCAAACTCATTGACTATCTAATATTAAACACGGCATGAACTATATATTCACTTATAGCTCATGCCGACACGAGAGAAGAATAAGTACAGACACAGAAAATCCTACTGTAATGCCTTTCCAACAGAGATATGCTATGCAGCTATGCTGCGTGAATATAAAAGCTAAGCTACGAATGATACGAATGATGCTAAGCTATGTAGCGGTGCGAGTAAGATGTGTTCAGTGACAAACGCACACCTACTGTAGGTACACTGCTCTGCACATAGCTACGCCACTCGCGACCATCCATAGCACGCATCCATAGCTCGCATCCATAGCACACATCCACAGCACGCATCCTTCCATATATAAAACGTAGCTTAGTTGAATCAGTTTCCACCAGTGCTATGCTATGTGGACCAATGAATATGATTGGTGGATATCAAACGCATCCATAGCCACGTCGCATAGCACATCTCTGGTGGAAAGGCACCTTAAGGGTTATGCATTTTTAATTCATTCGTTGAATTACTGTTGTAGTTACAAGCATAAATTCGTATTATGCAATGGCAGTCTACATGGCAGTATAGCATATATCATATATGCATATATATATGGCATATAGATCCTCAGTCATAATATACCTTGAATGCAATAGAATACTGACTCGTTGGTGTAGTGGTTGCAAGCGCGACTGCTGAGCCTGAGAGCCTAGGTGCGATCCCTAGGTCGAGCAGCGTTATTGGCTCTTTGTGTGGAATTTCTCAATAACAGCCCGTCGTCTGGATTTGTGCCCGGTTGATGGCAATAGGCTCACCCCACATTACAACAAAACGGCAAAATTAACGTGTATTATACACCTCTGCCCAACCCTTCGGGGAATACAGGCGTGATGTTATGTTATAGAATACGATATCTGCTACAAGTTGCACGTACTACCAATTAAAACTTTGGCTCCTAATTAAAGCTGTGTTAAATTGATCGGGGTTCACTAGCGAGAATTTATGTTTATTAATTGATTTCTCAAAACAAACAAATCTCATCAACATCTTCCTGCCCTTATCCCATGTTACTTGGGGTCGGCGCAACACGTTTTCTTCTTCCATTCCGTCCTGTCAACCGTCATGATATCACTGACTTCATTCTCTTTCATATCATTCTTCACACAATCCATCCATCTTATCTTTGGCCTCCCTCCCTCTTCCTCTCCATCCATCCACATTTATATTCATAACTCTTTTGGTCACATGTGTTTCATCCCTCTTCACATGACCATACCAAGACAAACGGTTCCCTTTCAACTTTTCTGTCACTGGCGCTACTTTCAAACTTCCTCTAATATACTCATTCCTGACCTTATTCATTCTGGTCACTCCACACATCCATCTCAACATTCTCATCTCCGCTACATACAATCTTTTTTCATCCGTCTTCTTCACGGCCCAACATTCCGATCCATATAAAGCTGGCTTCCCACGGTGCGTGGTAGCGCGCACTGGCTGTGCGTGGTTTCATCCGTAAAATGACGCACCGTGGGAAGCCACATTATGAGGGTGCGTGATGTGGATACGGCGCACCGCTCCGCATGCGTCCGCGTTACCAAGGACGAGTCTCTTCCCATGGTGCGTCGGTGCCAGCTCGTGCGTCTCGGTGCGCGATATCACACACCGTGGGAAACAAGCATAATACGACTCAAACCAAACAAATATGCAAATACAATATTTAGCATTAATTCCGCTTGGACGCAGTCGACGATTCGACATCTGAAGATGCCCCGTAAAATGAAGAAACACGTGTCGTATTGGTTCGGTTGCATGTTGCATTATTTCATCACTCCTTCTGCATGTGCAAATATTTGTGGGCGGGAGGGTGGCGCTGCATACTGCATCCAAACTAGCGATCTGGTTTGCCGGAATTAAATCTAGATATAATATTGTATTTTGCATATTTATTTGTATGTAATAGATTTCCGCAAAGTAACGCCTGATTCCATATTTTTTCTCAAAACAAAATAAATCATATTAATTTGGTCTCAATGTTGCTGTACAGAATAGTTTTATTAATGTTCAACCAGCAGCAACGCTTAATTTGTAATTAGCTAGAATTTGTGCCACATTACAAGATTTTTTAAGAATGGTATTTTCTACAGAACGACACAACCAAGAAGTTTCATTGATGTACCTGATCGAACAACCAATGGCAGTCGCTAACTTTCGAGCCGTTTTTAGGGTTCCGTACCCAAAGGGTAAAACGGGACCCTATTACTAAGACTCTACTGTCCGTCTGTCACCAGGCTGTATATAGTTACACAGTTGAAATTTTCACAGATGATGTATTTCTGTTGCCGCTATAACAACAAATACTAAAAAACAGAACAAAATAAATATTTAAGGGAATGTGTGGGAGCTCACGCAACAAACGTGATTTTTTTGCTCGATATTAATAACGGCAACAGGTAACGCTTGAAATATTCACAGAAATTTCCACATTTCGTGGGCTTGAAGTCGCACTCAGTTCGGAAGTGATCGGTTAAACGAAGTTTGCCGATGCGACTTTTTAGTTGTCTCCTACTGTACCAAGCAATGCAATCAAAAAGCAAGTTTTCTCGGAAATAAGAACACCCAAGTTCTTCGGAACTAACATTAAAGAATTTTATTTATTAACTTTAACGACTTGAGGTAAAAATAAAATCTAGGCTTTAGTTTTTCTTTTATGAGGTTGTCTAATGTACCGTGAAAATTTATGAAGTGTAGTTAGGTGGACCACATATGGGACATTTTGTGTCTGAAGTTATAGTTTTGAGCCTTTACAGGCAGTTAACTGTCTCGTGTGCCGTCAGCCTAAGTACCCAAGAATAGACCACCTATCTCGTGTTATAGGTTTTTTTCTGTAGGTAATAAATAGGTTTTACACGGGTCGATTTTAGCCGTGCGGCAAGTCACCAGTCGCATCGCTTGTAAAAATCAAATCGCCACCCCATTTACACCGATCGACAAAAATCGCATGCGACTTGTTCATTTCTAGCAGAACAACACAGCGCAAAAGACACCTCATGCGGCGGGCGATCGCCTGCAACTGACCATTTACACGGTCGATTTAATCACCCGCCGCATGCGGCTTGTCGCCGCACGGCAAAAGTCGGATGGCACCCAACTTTGGGGCTTGCGATTTTAGTCACTTGCGGCCTAGTCGAATTGTCGTTTAGACGATGTAAATCCCCTATCAGGCGGACGGTCCACCTGATGGTGAGCGGCTACCGCTGCCTATAAACACCTAACTACAAAATAATTATTGATGCGTTGCAAACCTTGGAGATAAAGATGGAAAGTCTCATGTGCCTGTAATTTCACTGGCACCCTTCAAACTGGAACACATCAATGCTGCTTGTCGGCAGAAATCTTTAACAAGGAGCTCTACTGCTACTAAAATATTATTGTAGATGTTTTAAGAGACTTGACGACACGTTTGGTGCAGTGGCTAAGCGATTGGCTTCTGCGCTACGGGTCGTGGGTTCGATTCCCACACGGAACAAAAATTGGTATGGCCTAGGTACAGATGGTTGTTTCGGGTCTGGGCGTTTGTTTGTGAGATTTGTGTCTGTAAACGCACCCACGATACAAGAGAAATCTTAGTGTGGGGCAACGTTTTTAAAAAAATAAATAAAAAAGAGACTAAGCCATTATAGCAATAGTATTAACCTTTAACCGGTTAACACTATAATTAGATTTAATAAGCACACCTAAACATTAACTATGGCATAAAGTCTAGAAAACTTTAAGGTATAGGTAAGGAAAAGACTTCTTATGCTTGTTTCCCACGGTGTGTGATATCGCGCACCGCGACGCACGAGCTCCCACCGACGCACCATGGGAAGAGACTCGTCCGCGGTAACGCGGACGCGTGCGGAGCGGTGCGCCATATCCACATCACGCACCCTCATAATGTGGCTTCCCACGGTGCGTGATTTTACGAATGATACCACGCACAGCCAGTGCGCTCTACCACGCACCGTGGGAAGCCAGCTTTATGCGTATGAATATAGTGCCCACTTAGAATAAATCGCTTTTCGCGCTCGAAAACGGTCTTTAAATTAAAATATAGCACTAACAGGACCCTTTCTAAGCGATCTGCGTTTATAGCGATAGGAATTAAAACAGGAAAAAAAACAGGTCGAGCATAAATTTTTCAGCACCTACGCACAATAAATCTACATATATCATCGTATTAAAGAAATTTCAGCCTTCATTGATAGATAACGTATGCAGCGTTATCTCCCGATAGGGAACCGCCCACTGGCTCTGACGTCTGGTCACATCCACCCACCTAATTACTCACTGTTATTGATTTTATATGAACCGGCGTCCGGAGTCCACTTTATAAGGGATACTGCAAGCAAAAACTTAGGAGTTTGAACCAAGAACTGTGTGAAAACTGTGTATAATTGTGATAAAAATTGTGTATTTGTGTGATAAGATTTGTTGTGCTGTGATAATAAGATAAAATGAGTGTTCGAACATTGAAAATGGCTAATAAATATTTTCCGTTCGTTTGTTCGACTGAGGAGTGTGAATGTGGATATAAAAGGTAAGAATTTTTTTGTTTAAAAAAATATTTTTAAATATTATTTATTTTATGTTTTGCTGACGAAATGGGTATTTGGTTGTTGTATTGATGATGAAGTGGGTAGGTCGTGCAACTAACCCACCACCTAGAGTGGAATAAGGGCCGGGAGATTTTGATGATGAAATGGGTAGGTCAGTTAATAATAATATAATAATAATAATTCTTTATTTCACAAAACCATCACCTACAAGATCCATTAAACTAAAAATATATTACAAGGCTTATTGCTAGGTCACAAAAATTAGATACTCTGACTCCTAAACTAGGTGTAGGTGCCGGTGACATAGGAGTCAGTGATTCTCCGTAAACAAACAAAGCCATATTAATTGTAAATCGGGACGTTTCAACAATAAGAAGTGGTGGCAAAGAAAACAGAATATAAAATGTATATATAAAGAAAAAGTTATGTCTACCATATGGCGAATTTCTTGTATGCGCTTAGCAGCTCTACAGCAGCTATGAGCAGTGGCGTGCGTTTCATAAAGACAGAAAGACACTGCCTACCCTACCTAACTCAGATAAATATTTATAATTTTGTTCTGATATCTAATTTTATTTTATCTACGAGTATTTACTATCATAAACAAAAAAAAACATAATTTAGCTCCATATTTCGAGTTTCGGGTATCATTGTACGTACGAGCTAACATCTGTCATACCTGCTCTGTATGCCAGATGTCAACTCGTTAGCTCGTTCATAGAAAAAAAATTCGACGCAATTTCGCATTGTGCTGTGCTAGCGCCACTGATTGCCTCGGTAAAGACACAAACTATTCGTGTCTAGATGTATATATGTGTGCTCTCGTCGTCATGCGGATTTCATGAGTGTGCGTTCCTATAGATACGAGGCACACAATGTCACAAATAACGCACACAACCGTACAGAGTAGCCACTGTCTTAATTTTTACAACACGACAAGTTACGACCCTTACCGAAGTTTTCCGAACCGAAGTTAGCTATGCAACTATTTTAAAAAGTTGCATTGTTTCATTTAATTTTTGCTACATGTAAAACACCATTTTTTGGTCGTATTATTTTTTATACTGAGCTTAATACTGAGTCGAGTCGTCATTTGTTTGTTTTGTTTTGGTTGTGATCTTTGTTAACAGGTATTTAAGATTTTAACGTTGATAATAGTGTGAAAAATGCATAATATTCACTGTGAAAGTTGTTCAGGTGGTATGTGTATAGAGAAAATAAAAAATGGTGCGTTTTCAAAACTATCTTTCGGTGACAAAAAACAAGTGATTGTGAAAGGTCGTTGTACACCGGATTTGCAATTAATACAAACTAAAGGTAAAGTCAATCGTAAATTCAATACAAAACAATATGATTCATATTGGCTCACAGGTTGCATACACAGTAATCGGTTGTTCTGTTTCCCTTGTCTACTATTTTCAAACAATAAAACTGTCTGGAACGATGCCGGCTACACCGATATTCATAATTTTCCTACGGCAGCAAAAAAACACGTTCAATCTGAAAAACACTTAGAAGCTTCGCTTAAATATCACACCTTTGGAAAAAATCGTATTGAGACGCGTTTAAATTCTCAGATACAAATCGACATTGATAGACATAACGCGAAAGTCGATCGGAACCGAAATATTTTTCAGCGACTTATTGACATTGTTTGCTTTTTGGGGAAACAAGAGCTCGCTTTTCGTGGACATGACGAATCTGCTTCGTCAGGGAACAAGGGAAATTATTTAGAGATGGTCGACTTGCTTTCGAAATACGAATTATCAAATCGGATTCAAAATGACCTAATCTCTAGTGTAGCGTCTGTAACGATTGAAACAATAAAACAACAAATCGCTTTCACTGATTTTGTTGCTGTGATGGTCGATGAAACACCAGACGTAAGCGGTAAAGAGCAACTGGTACTGGTTTTAAGATATTTTCATGAGTCAGAAGTGTTTGATCGGTTTATAAAATATATTGACGTAAGTTCCGACCGCACCGCGAAAACGTTAAGTGCCATCATACTGCAGATTCTATCAGAATTTAAATGTTTGTCGAAATTAATAGCACAGACATATGACGGTGCTGCTGTATTGTCGTCTGAACTGAACGGCGTTCAGTCATTGGTTCGCCAGCAATGTCCTCTTGCTGAATACGTTTGGTGTTCCGCCCATGTCCTTAATTTGGTACTTTGCAAGTCCTGCGAACGAATCCTGGGATGGCGAGACGTTAAGTCAAGTTTCGTCTTTGTTATACAATTTATAAGACTTTGAATTCCAGTTTTTACTTAATTTGTTTAACGAAATTTTCACAGAAACTGATGCTTTACGAAATTATGCAAAAAAAGACATCTGATGTGATATATTGCGTCAAAATAATTAACGAATTTGAATCGTTTTTGGAATCCTTCAGATCTAGATTTGAATTCATATTTGATGGCGTTAAAAGAATAACAGGACCGCCAAAAGAAAACGTAATGTTGTGGACGCAAAAATCAATTTGAAACGGATTTTTATTGAAATTATAGACAGTATAGGTCTAACGAATGTCACGACCGTTATAAAAATCTGAAAGAGTTAAAATTTTTTGGACTACTATCATGCGAAAATTTCAATCAATATAGGTAATGTCAATTTTCCGGTTGAATTAGTAGCGCAATTCGTAAATGTTTATAAATCACACGACTTTAACTTAGACCGCCTTATCAATGAGCTAAAATGTGTTTATAAATCTGTCGAATTCAAAAACTTTAGTATTTACAAAATTATAGAACATTTTACGAAAATAACATAAATACAGTGTATCCCGAAATTCTTGCGTTTGGCAAAATTAATTGAAACAGTTCCCGCGAGCAGTGCTTCAACCGAAAGGTCATTCTCGTCGCTGAAACGTATACACACCTATTTAAGGAATACCTAAGGACAGCGACGACTTACAGATCTTTCCATAATTTCGATAGAAAAACACCTGCTTAAGGAAATGAAACTGCTTCCCAACTTTTACGATTCTATATTGCAGACTTTCTTACAGAAAGATAGACGTGTAGATTTAATATACAAATAAAATAAAATCCTAAAATAACTTTTTAGATCCTTATACACATAGCACCATCTTTTCACTGCTATTATTTAATTTGCAAATACAGAACAACAAAAAAACGGGACGAAAGGCCACTTCGAATATCCGTAAATTGATATGTCTATAAAATCAGTCAATCTATATAGGATATTTGAGGTGGCAATTACGAGTACCTACATCATTATTGAATCGACAAGACGACGAACTAAAACCAACATGCAGTACTTTTGGTAAGAAATAGCTTCAAAATTTTCTGCCTACCCTGTCTAAAAACTCTGTGCACGCCACTGGCTATGAGTACACCTACAGGTGGTTTAACTACATTAATATCTTCAATATATCGTTCATTCAAACGTCTAGACAGAAAATCAATGTGATCAATCTTTATTTTCAAATCCGAAACTTCCCGATCGATCGATCACAGCCTGTGACATCCAACCTGTCTCCTACATATTAATTTAACACTTCATCTCGGATCTTGGCTTCTTCAATTCCGTGCTAACAACTTTCTATTAGCCTGTAGGTATGAATAGCAGATAATTTTGTACACTAAAGAGCACTGGCTTTGCTTGGGTCTTTAAAAAACTACAGGGAAGATGTGTGATGTAAGGTCCTAGTTTGGATTTAAGTTTCTGTTAGGGTACTGAACACTTTATACAGCAACATTTTAGGAAAATAATAGGTAATAAAAAAATTGCCAAAAGAAAATTGTGCTGTTTTTATTAAAATATTACATAGAGGGTTTTGCGACGTCTTCCAAAAAAGTTGGTTCCAAAAAAAGGACAATTGTTTTACTTATTTTTTTTTTTAGGTTTATCTAACACACACCATTCTCCTTCTTACACTCTACATACACACATATTTACATCGGGGGTTAAACATTAATTTGAAATAATTATGCAATCCAAGAAACCCGGAGTTTTTTTTAATAAATCATTTTAAGATGTCGCTTCCATATTATACACCCGACTAGTTATGCATTCCCGGTGTTCCTGGCATCCCGGGTTTTTTCTTACAAAAAATATATTTTAAGAAGCCGCTTCCATACTTTCGTAGCTAACATCCGAATATCCGATCCCTATTTTTTTAACCGACTTCAAAAAGGAGGAGGTTCTCAATTCGGTTGTATTTTTTTTTTATTTTTTTTTATTTTTTATGTGTGTTACCTCATATCTCCGTCATTTATGAACCGATTTGAAAAATTCTTTTTTTGTTCGAAAGGGCATACTTTCCGATTGGTCCCATTTAAATTTTGTTATGATTAGACCATGAACTTCAGAGATATGGAACGGAACTCCTCATCGGATCAAAGCAAAATTCTCAAATTACTAATATTGCTTTGTTTATATTTGTTGTTGGGAACTGACTACTAGAAAAGAGGAGGGGGTGCGTGTCCCCCCCTCCCCCCCTTTTGAATGTTTTCATTATATCGTGTAAGGTATCATTTGAAAGGACTTTTTAACCGACTTCAAAAAGGAGGAGGTTCTCAATTCGGTTGTATTTTTTATTTTTTTTTATTTTTATGTTTGTGACCTCATATCTCCGTCATTTGTAAACCGATTTGAAAAAATCTTTTTTTGTTTGAAAGGGTATACTTCCCGATTGGTCCCATTTAAATTTTGTTATGATTAGACCATGAACTTCAGAGATATGGAACGGAACTCCTCATCGGATCAAAGAAAAATTCTCAAATTACTAATATTGCTTTGTTTATATTTGTTGTTGGGAACTGACTACTTGAAAAGAGGAGGGGGTGCGTGTCCCCCCGTCCCCCCCTTTGGAATGTTTTCATTATATCGTGTAAGGTATCATTTGAAAGGACTTTTTATGCCCGACTACGTCAAAGCCAAAAAGAAGGGTTATGAAGGAGGGGGTTAAAATTATGACACTAAAACGTATTTAATAAAAAATAAACTTTAAAAAAAGTAAAAACCGACTTCAAAGAAATACTAAAAGGAGTAAAATAATTGCCATAATATAAAATTAACAGTTTCAGAAGTCGGTGCAACTCTACACTGAAGCAAATAGAAGCCACCGACTTCTGAAACTGTTAATTTTATATTATGGCAATTATTTTACTCCTTTTAGTATTTCTTTGAAGTCGGTTTTTACTTTTTTTAAAGTTTTTTTTTTTTTTATTATTTGTTTATTTATTGTTCAATTACATAGATTACATACATTTGCCCCACAAAACCGTGTTATCGGTTTGACTGTGGGATCGAGTCTCCGTACATTAATCAAACTATAAAATAACTAACTCACAGCTAACAAATAGTTAGGTAATATTTTTTAAGCTTACGCTTAAAAATACGTTTAATATCTTCGCGTCGAATATCCTCCGGCAGGCTATTTAACAGATATGGCAAACGTTTTTTTAATGTTCTATCACCAAAATAATTAAATATTCTAGGTACCACGTAGCTGCCGGTGGCCATCGAGCGGGTATTGTGCGTGTTACAAACCAATGTTAGGTTATGCTTAGTCATTACCTAGTACAAAACCGCTGAAGCAGATACTTTAACTAAAATATCGACAAACTTACATGTTTCTTATCATTCACTACAAGACTGATATTATGTAATGCAGATTAAAACCTGTCCATACGCAACTGGAACGGTAATGTAACTTAAGGTGTTATAAGACACGTAACTTAAATCGAGCTTTAAAGCTATGTTCACATTGGTAGAGTAAGTAGTAGATATTTTACGGGTGGTTGTTCCGAAACTCCATCACTAGACCAGTGTCAACATTTGGATAGTAGTAGTAGCACAGAATAAATAGTACAAGTAGTAGGTTATTGTAGTTACTTACACTACTAATGTAACTTAGGATTTTAATAATAAAACTAAGGAATTATTAATGTTTAGTAGATAGTTTATCGCACGTAGTAGACAATAGTTGGGCCGTTTTGAACTGAGTCAAAACGAGTTCAAAACCGCTCAACTATAGTATGGTTGTTTTTTGATATATTGAGATTTGTTCAAAAGTGCAAATTGTAATTCATTTTAAAGAAATTACTAATTAAGATAATCTATACTATACTGTAAACATTACGTTATTTGAACTCAAACCCATGTTTTTAAAAAGGACTTTAATTAAGCTATTACTTGTATTTTGGAAACGGTACCCTACCTACTAATTACAAGCAATTACTCTACCAGTTTAAACTGGGCTTTATGTAATTTAAGTCAAGCTTTAACTTTTATCTTAAAAGATTACTTTGCACCATAAATGTCTCTCCAAGTCGTAATGCCGTAAGATGTTGACGTTTAATTCTGGTTCTAGTAATTTCCGTGTTGGCCGTAATAAAAATATTGTTAACTGTTGTATAACTGTGGAGTAGTCTAGTAGGACTTGTATTGGTACTGACAGACTCATAAAATCCAGACAATGCAGGATGTAAACGAATTCGTGTAATTCCTTAAAACCACATGATCTACTTATGTTGTAGATTGAACCCGCACGGGAATTAGCTTGATTGAAAAAAAAAAAAAACTTTTTTTCATGCAGTAAGTAGTTGTCGTGATCGTACCTAAACCATCTTACAGGGATTCTGTAAAAAATAAGAAAATTTTTTGCAAACAAATAATTTTATGTGAGTGAACATTTCGATGCCACGCATAAATGAATGAAAGCACGGCGACGCGGCTGGCGGGCACGACAAACGCGATCAGTTAACTCGGGGCTCTAAAATTACTTACTCTACCAATAGAAAACCAAGATTTGATTTTGAATTTTTTTTTTACTTGTTGTTCAAAAATGTCCATTTAGGTTTAATCTGTGTCATCAGTAGATCACGCGGTTCGAAGGAATTACACGAATTTGTTTACACCCTGTATAGTGAACGGAATACAGTAGAAAACCATCATTGACTTTTAAACCTACCACTTAGGTTGCAACGTCTGATTGTTCAACTTCAACTTTAAAACTCATTTATTCAAAGTAGACTAGAATTACTTAGTTCTTTTTAAACGTCAATGTTCCAAATGACAGCCCCAAAAACACCAGCCCTTCACCGCTTCCTATGCTATGAAATGGCGCAATGAACTCCCCAGCAACACAGCTTTGCATTCAGTCTTTGTCTTCCGTATCCAGTCTGCTGGAGCTGCTTTCTTCAAGGGCATCGATCCATCAGACTAAAATGCTCCACACAGATCAATTGCCGATTCGACGTCTCCACTCTAGAATTCATCGACTCCAACGGCCATCGTTCTGTCGGCAGACATGGCTAAGGAATTGGTAACCAAATGTTTATTTGATGCTGGTATATTGTAGAATCGAGCATTGGTACTATTAATATCGTTTTAGATACTATACAGACCCATATTGCCTCGTTACTGTGTAACTCTATCGAAGTCTGTAAGTGTCCCCGAGGAAATAAGAAGTTCAGAAACTCGGAACTAAATGTTTATTCGAGACGTTGGAAGTATTGGAAATATCGACATCCTTTACAAACAATGTTAGGACGGTATTTGGGCTCATTCATACTTAAAATCATGAAAGACTCCTTATAGATCAAGGAGACACAGTTAGACCTAAAACTCTTTTTGAAACTCCCATGGTGAGCTAAAAGTTGTTCAAATTGTACCTACGCTTCTATGATATAGTTTTAATTTCCAAACAGTACATTTAAGTGTAAACCACAATAAATTCAAAGTAGTCTCACCTTGAAAATCTGCTCGAATTTCGATTCAAGCAGAGATTGTAAGAAACTCAAATATCGTCTCATTAATACTTGAAATTAGATACCAATGCAATAAGCGCACGAGTTGTTCTCAACAGAGAATAAAGCGATACTCCGAATACCGAATATTTGCAACACTACCGTTGAGAAATAATTAATGCACCGTACCATGTGAACTGAATTTTGATTGTTAGTTACGATCACGAAAACGCGATTCGTATATTCTGTTATTCGAGACAGTTTTCGTACGTTTCCGCTAGATATTCTTGGATTTTTAGACGTAAACCTTTGTGTTATTCGTAGTTGTAATAAAAATGCTCTGACATACATTCGTAACAAAACACTTATGATCTGTAACGGGGTGGACAGAGATACAGTTAGTGCTCAGACCGAACCTGACACCACATTTAGGATTGTTATGATTACTAACAATGGCGCAGTAAACCTTGATGAAAAAGTTTTATAAATAGTTGTGAGTACATTGTGTTTTCGTTTAATCGTCGAAGATATATCAGAAGTAACCTGCAAGCAAAGAATAAAACAAAAATTGTATGTCAAAAACTGGCATCAATTCGCAAGTCCCAAAATCAAATATCGCGTACCGGAAGGCGCAGCGTGGGAAGGCCTCCCACAAGGTAGACCGATGATCTGGTAAAAGTCGCAGGAATCTGCTGGATGCGAGAAGCACAGGACCAGTCGATGAGGCAATGTCTAGCAGTAGACATCTTTCGGCTGAATGATGATGATGGAAATCAAATAAGGATTTACCTAAGTAGGTAACTAATTCAAAACCAATTTTGTAACAGTCCTAAGGTACGGATACAAAGTCCATCAAGCAAAGTTATAAAGGTCAATTTTGCTTCTAATTTATTAATAATTTTCAAAATAATCTCCTGCATAAATCCAAAGCTGATAGTCCTTTATGTTAATGACCAATCAGAATTTTAAAGCGTATTAGTTACTTATATTTTATTCATAGTTACTCTTTGGACATAAATTGCGAAGGGATCAAGAAGTTTGGTAAATAATTTTGTAAATTGGTATAACCTTTCTGTGATAAAGCTTATTTTCAAATTAATCTGGGACTCGGAAGAACTATGTTTATAGCAAGGGAATTTTCAGAGGTTGTCAATTTGAAATTTATTTGAAGGTAGAAGGCGTCTCTTCAAAGATCCAGTCGCTCCATATTACTTTGAAATTTTCAGCTAGCTATTTCCTTGTCAGGAATTAAATTTAAAGACTCCTGTTGCATGAATTTTCATCATGTTGCATTGTATGAATATTTTGTTGGATACCAATAGTGAAAGTGAGATGCATTTATAATAAATAGGTATCACCAACGTTTCCATTCTCAGCAAGTTCATCGGATTGTTGATTGTTTAAGGTTATGTTCATATTATTAATATCTGTAGATAAACAATATTTTTTACATAATCTACTATTTATTAATGATGGTATCTAATGTTCATTGGGGATAGCTCATTTATTGTGCAGCAGACATGTCAGACACAGACAAACGACAAATGCAGTAAAGTTTTATGTCCCTAAACACCAAACTCCGTGCTGCCAACAAAATAGCGTTATTACAGTTGTGGAAGACAGCGGTCAGTAGTTACCAGTAGTAACTGAGCAAACTAGTCGTACAGAGTATGTTGACGATCCTACACGCAGAGCTTTGGAATTTTCAAGGTAGGTTGCTAGTTAGGAAAAATTGCATGTAGGTGCCAAGGTTGTATTTTAATGTTGGATTGGATATCGGTAATTAATTTAAAAGATGTAAATCATTACGGTATAAATTAATTCAAATAGTAAATTAACTCAAATACTTAACAGGTAGCCATAGCAAGACAGGACAAAAAGATAAAGCAAATTTAAAAAAAAATGTTGACTTTTCTCATTGTAATGCAACTGTTCTTATGTAAGACATTGAACATTTAAATCGCATTACAATGTTGATATAACATATGATGGTTCATCAGCATAACGACATTTACAGCTTTATTGTACACAAAACAAACAAGAAATGTTAAATTTGTGAAATGATAATACTCGATTGTAAGTCGATCTTGATTCGAATTGGTTCGGGAGAAAGAATCTTGATCGAGTTCTAACCAAAAGTGAGTTCGGATCAAAAACAAAAATAAATTTATATCATTTTAGAAAGTAAGCCCCCAAGTGTTAATATTACTTACTTTGAAGGTGAATTAATCATGGAAAATGTTAGTATAACGTATACTGGTACATTTATAAACATTAATATTTTTTTATCATTGAAATGTACAGGCTCAACATGACAGAGAATTTAAATTAGCTCTTTATGAATAAAGACAACTTATGAATATTCACAAATAAATTATTTCTTAGAAGATTATACACATTTCTTATTATATAAAACAAATCTTATATAACGTGAGAATATTTATTTTGCATTTAAATACATTTTTTGTTCGCCTTCGTAATAAACTTCTATTTAATATTATTCCGGCTTTCTCATTGAGTCTGATGCCCTGGCTTTTAAAGAACTGTATCTTGCCTTTCAACTGCTAAATATTGGTCTTTTCCAAGATACAACAAAAACTTGGTCTTTTTCTGGTCCTTAGGTACTCGTATAAGAAAATAGTATCACTAAATACAACAGAATATGTAATAGGTACAAAATGTGTGTAAAAGGTAAAACTTGTGTTTCTCTGATGCGCGATGTTTGTAGTTTCTGGAATGTCACGGTTACAAACAAGGGTAAACACATCAAAAGGGCACAAACAACCCTACAATAATGTTAGGGTATGTTTATGTTAACGTTCTAGCAACAACAGCGTAGAAAAAATACAGGTGATACGCATGTCAGAACTACGCGAAAATATTTGTATTTTGTCGTCATATTTCCCAGTGGGTTGAGTATTTGGTTTGTTTATAGATTTTTCTTCTAGATTGTCCTAAAAGCTTGGTTTTACTTTATCGTGTTTGACTACCTACATATCAACTTGTCAAATTTTTGTTGCAACAACTGTATGGGGGCCTCCCAAATTTTAATCTAATCTGCAGTCAGTTTAATTGAATAATGGGTGGACCCAATCTGGCCAAACTGGCGTCTAAATTAGCAGGAATTAAATCAAATTGGTTCTGGTTTTCTGTCTTCGTACCAAGTATGCAATATGTTCGTCTCCAAATATGCAACGACAATATTTATTGTTAATTCCGCCAAACTAGTTCGCTAGCTTGGATACAGTATGTAGCACCACGCTCCCGTCCGCAAATATATGCACATCCAGAAGGTTCGCTTGGTGGTAGGATCTTTACGGTCCGCCTGGCTAGCTACCACCCTCACATTAAAGTCCGGCGCCAAGCAGTTTACTGTGTTCCGTCGTGTGTACGTGAGAGCCAGAGGGGTATAAGAGAATCCCTCTATATCTCTGTTACTTGGATTCGTGTGCTCCATCTTTGACCCTGTCTGCGCTTACCATCAGGTGCGACGAGGGTCAAAGGACAAGAAATTTAAAAAAAAAGGTGTGATTAATGTGTCTCCCCCAAGTGCACCGAAAACAGTACGGCCGCCATTGTTTATCTATTGTGTCTATAATTACAGTACTACACAGGTTAAAATGCAACCCAAACCGATACGACACGTGTTTTGCCCCTCCACGAGGCATCCTCAGGAGATGTTGACTCGACGACCGCTTGGACACGAATGAAACCTTTTTCTTTTGCGCTATGTAACACTGATTCCATTATCATACCCTCTATATTGAGGAAGCACCCACATTTAACTATATAAAGACTACTATTATACTCTTGCAGCATCAGGTAAACATAAAGCTACGTTGTGCAATGAAAAACATTCCATCTTAATCGAAACCTTTCGTAATGCAATCAACAAATCATTCAATCTACTAACAGTTCTGGCTCTCGTTAATCAATACTTGCACATTAAACCAACAGTTACTAAAGCCGGGTATACACGGGGCAACTTAATGGCAACATGTTGTTTAACTTTTAACGCGTGACTTGTTTAGCTACGGATTTGGATGGAATATGAGGGTAGGAAGGTAGTGGAGGCAGATGACAGCTGATAGAGATGTATGGGAGAAAAGACATGATGCACTGACTCTATGAAGTGATGACTTGTTTGGGAACGTAGTCTATCTATGCAATAATTATAAGTGCATAAATAAATTTGTGTTTGAATCTGTTTGCGGATGAGTGGAAGAATATACTGTCAGAAGCATTGTGAGGGATTTATGAAAGAAGAGTCACCGAACTTTTTATATTTTTCTTACTTCCTACTTCTTTCCATCCAATGGTTGTCTGGAAGAAAAAGCTTTAAGCGATAATACGTAATCAAGAACAGTACAAATGGTGGTCATTTGTACTGTTCTTGATTACGTGTATTCCTTCTGTTTTATTTCTTTTAGTACAATAAAGTATTATCTATCTATCTATTTTTTTTCCTCCCATTTAGTTTATCTTCTTCTATTCCTCTTCTTCTTCCTATGTTTAATTATTGTAATTAGTCTTTGACCGTTTTAATTAAAGTAAAATAAATACATCAATAGTCGCCGGCAATATGTTCGTTTGACATTGCTGTGCATCTTAATATTTATGCCTCGATGCAAACAACATGCCGCGCATCATACATTCGGTAACGTCACGCGACGTCGTGTGAAGTTGCGCAACACGACGCTGCGCGACAACTGTTGCCAAGTAGAAAACCTGCTTAAACATAACACAGTTGCAAGACTTGCAAGCTTCAAAGCACCGCTCGCCGTTAACATGCAGCGGTTACAGTCTAGTCCAGTTTACTGGAACGCGACTAGCATACATTACTGATGGAATTAACTACTGACTCTTAATAGCTTGATGGTCTTAAAGAGATCATGTTTGACTGATGGCAATGTAGACTGACTGATGGTAGGTACTGTAGTGGTATAATACCGTAGGGCTGTAAGATATTATCTGGAAGAAAAGACAATAGATGGATAAGCATCTTCCTAGCTAGCTAAAACCAAGTTTGGATGTATTAAGGTAATCCAAAAATTTTGCAAGAAAGAAAGAAAATGTATTTATTTTTTCGCCCAAGCGGATGCACACGCATAAGTACTTAAAAATTAAAAACACAATATTTTTTAAAATGAAATACTTATTACTATTTAAACAAAAACATGTACTTAATAACCTGGTAATACAAACACAAAAAAAAAAGTTAAAAATACTTTAAAAAAAACTACAATCTATGGTTACTTAATATTTATAGTCTATGGTGCACGGCTTACCTAGGCATCTAAATCTACTAACAATACAAACATTTATACATTTTACACATGTTGAATTTGCGCGTCGCATGGTGCATAAACATTTTGATCGTTGCTCAGCATTATGCTGTGACTTCGGACTTACCATACTTTGAACGAAAAAAAAACTGGTTGCTGCAGTGCACACTGAGGTCCGGGTGTCGTGGTACAACTTGAAAAAGAGTACAGTAGTGGACAGCAACAGGCTGAGTTGATAATGAGTTGAAAGAAGCCAACAACTTGCCTGAAATTGCTGATGAAAGCAATCAAATTCCTGTAATAGAAGCGGACTATAGCAATAAGCAAACATTTGAAAATACTAAGAATCACAAAGGTTCAGTAAAGATCAAAGAGATACCTGCAACATTGTGCAGACAAAAACTAGCTAAAACCAAGAAGCGTAACAAATAAAAGCATACAGCACACTTTATGTACAGTTTTTTCAATTCATCATTGATATCCGTGTCCATCACGTAATGACCATTAATGATATTTTAATAAAATTACTGTATGAAACGCCATTACAATATATCGTTATAATTCTGATCGCATTATAAAATTAACTAAGTATTCCATCATTAAATTAATTAACTGGTATTAATTTGTAACTGTATAATATAAATCAGTATAAGGCCTCTTTAGCACTTGTAAAAGTAATAAAAATCATGTGACCATTCCAAGGTTACACACAGCATCAGAAACAAAGCCTTTGAACTGAACGCTCGACTGAGCTAAAATATTTAACTGAGCAATTAATTATTTGCAGGAAGACTGAACCACCTGTCCATGCAATCAAACGAGTAACACGTTTGAAACCAAACTTGTATGAATCCCACTGTTCACCTGTTACAGTAGACGGACAACCGCTTGTCCGTCACGATCTGTACGGTGGCTACCCAAACGGGTAACTGTAGCAGTGGGTCAACCGCAGTCCGCTGCGCCGGCGCCGCATAAACGCTTTTAATACTAAAGATACCTAGAACTAGACTAGCAACATCCTTCACATTACCATGTAAATATTTAAGATATGATAAAAGAATTACTAAATGTTTGTACCCAAAGACCAATTTTGGTCCTTCCATCCAAAGTCAGAAGGATCGTTTATTATTATTATTTATATCATGGCAAATATAAAATTATTGGTAGGTATTATTTGAACACCTACATAACAATATTAAAAACTGGTTTCACAATTAGTCGCAGCCAATAAACAAACCAAAACAATTAATATGTCGCTTGACATGTTCTATATTGGTCAATAAAATGTACAATGTTATTAAAAAGCGATCGTACAGTCGCATTCGGTCAGCGTAGGACCGGTTCACAAACGACCTTGCGTCCGCGCACGTTCACTTACTGATCTATAGATTGAGGCTTCGTAACATTTGTTTATTGGTAATTTTGTACCGATATGGTGACTGGTCCTTCGGTCGCTTTTTCACAATCCTCTAAGCAGCATTAAATGTATGGATTATAAATATTCTCATGGTTCCAATTTTTTGTTTGACAATCTTTGTTCGTAATGTCTTGCAAATAACCTCCATCATTATGGCGATCAAGTGTATAGTGACCGTGCTGAGTGTCATCAGCTTTATTATCTCCGTGCCATTGACCTTCGTAAGCAAACAAATCACCTTGAGGGTCTATTGTATCCGATTCACAGCTGTTCCAGGCTGTTTTGATAAAATGACGCACGAACACTTGCGTTACGTGTAACAGGTGGCCATACTGTCCAAGTTTTAAGGCTTCATATTAAATGCGGACAGGAAGACCAGATGGCAAACGATCACAGAGTTGTCCTGAGGCATGTAACTATGTTATGTGTTGACATAACGAAGCTAAATGTACATGCTAGTATATCTGGTTACCGCTTACAACAACCCACTTGATTACCTGTCGGACATATCTGCTTTTCCCCTATCAATATGTACGTGTTTACTGTCCATCGAGCAAAGAAACTGACCGTCTCTTAGAAAGCATTTCTTCAGTCTTTCAGCAAAAACAGCGCTTTTAATGTTTATTTCCAACGGTTTTATGTGCAAGAGTGTTGCTTTCTCTCAAGCGACGCGTCGCTGACTACGCATGCGCCAAGCCAGTCGCTCACGGCCGTTCAGTGAGGCCGCACGCGTTGGTGTATCAGAAAATCGCGAATCGAACAGTCGGCGGGTCGTTCCGCCGCCTTTACGTCAGTAGCCAGTGTTAAAGTGTCCACAGTGCAAAAACAAATATTTTGTGATCAAACACTTGGGACTTACCAAGGTTAGCAGTGTTGTGTTGCAAAAACAGGAGGATCTCAAGTGTATATTTTTTCTCAGCCATCGTCACGCGCTTTGACTCTTTTTTATGTAGGTTTCTTTTATTTATTAGTTTCTGTAATTGTGTTCGTAATTATTCTCGATTGACGTAAGGACGTTCTAGTTGATGATCTTTCGATTCATCTTTATCTTCGTTATCGACTTCCAGACAATTGTTTTTCAAGACTCGATCAACAACTAACCTTTTATTTCAATTACTTATTCGTGACATTTTAGAAATTAAGCTTATTAAGGAAGATTGAATGCGTCACTTACCTGCTTAAAACGAGATTTGAGTAGGAAGCTGTATCTCAGCACTAAATCACCTTGAGATCCGGTATCACACAAAATCGAACAGTTGAAAGTGAAACGATTTGCATAAATCTGTTTATTTAATTTTAAATCATTTGATTATTTAAATTCGAAGTTACAATAAAGGTTTAGAATAAGAAGTCCCAAGAGACTAAATCTGGGCTGCTAATAAACTGCCGTGAATATAAGAAGTTAATAATAACTTGTGATATGACGTATAAACATAATAGTTTTGTTATAACTTTAATAGTGTCACGCAGCAATGACGTTGATCGGATAAGCATCGTTATTGTTTTGACTAATAATAATACACTTTGTCGCGAAACTGCGTATACAAAACATTGGTTTACTTTTTGTTGTCATCCATAAAATTTGTCACCATATAACTTATCTTTGAGATAAGTTCAGTATTGATATTCCCACGGCTTATTAAAAGGTTTATCATGCCACAATTTGAAAGATGTAAGATAAAAAGGCAGAAATGATAAATAATACAATGCTTTCAAATAGGTCAGCTATGAGATGTAGGAGAGATAAACAGTCTACGTGAAAATGTTTCCTGATCTACAGATTTAGCTCATTAGGGCAGTCAAAAAGTGAACGAAAAACCTGATCGAAATAAACGTATCAATAATTCTCTTTGATATAACGATATCTTTTGAGGTTCCCAACTCAAACAATTTCTGAAACAGATTACATCTACAAAAGGCGGCTCCTTCGAGGCTTTTACCGCTCAGTTAACTTAAAGATTTCGGGCATAAAGAATCTCCAAAAATACTTCTTTAAGAGTTTTAATAAAATTATAACGATTTTACTCCAAAACTCGTAAAGAAAGTTAAGTTTACCTTGTTGTAAACATCCTCTCGCTGGAATAATCAAGTTATGTCCAACAATTATGAATGCCTCTACAGGGAACTAAATTGTTCTTAATTTTAATGTCAGAATTGCAAATTGCGAAGCTTATCTTTGATCTCATTAATACCTTGAAAATCTTAGACGTCATGTAATTTATTTAAAATGGTTGGTATCATTTGTCTTTGATTTTTGGCATCATGGCTGTGACGTACATATGACCGGCGATTTTCCTTATCTCTAAAGTCGAAAGACGTGTTGCGTTTCCTAACAACCCGTTCAATCAACTCTTGGACATGATGTTTTTCTTGCTCGTACATGCTTTCTCGTTGTTTCTCTGCTGTAATTAGTAGTTTCCCATCAACAAATTGATGTTTTACTTCGGTAGACTGTAGTTAGCGCGTGTTTTATGGACTCACCTCATATGGTTCGCTTATATTATGGTGTAATGCACCTTCCATGTTGAGTTTCATATTGTTAATTGATTTATCGTCACGCTCTTTTCCTTTATGGGGTAACTGTGGCTCTTAGCGGCACCACGAATTCCGTTATTACTTCAAGTTGTGTATTTATGAAGTTTTAGAACTGCCCTTTTGTGTTTAATTTAATTTAAGTCTGATTTATTTGATACTCTCACTTGAATTTATTTTATATCCGCAACCTATGTTTGTCATTATATTATTGTCCAAAAATGTCGCATTGAAAACTTTTTTACTGTCGGTCTTTTTGTCAGTTTCCTCGATGAGGCTGAATGCTCAGCGATAATGGCAGGAAAATTTTGATATCTTCGAGTACCAGTATCTACTATATCTTTTTCAATGGTTAGTCATAAGTCTTTTAAGATATCCATGTTGCATTTGACTTGAAACTGTCACGTCTTTAGCTCATATCCAGATCTTGATCGTTTTGTTATATCAACAGTTTCGCGAAAGCATTTCTCTACTAATGCCCGATTCCTATGGCCAAAAACGAATCGTTTTGCCTACTTATAGTAGCATTTTTCGTTGCCAAACTATATATTTGGCATTTTAAATGCGATAGCTACTAACGTATGGGAGGTTCTACTATGCAAAGAGATGGGGTCTTTGCTTCATTATTGATAAAGATACAAGAGTCTTAATTTTAACCAATACCACTCGGTAAATCATATGAATCGACCATAAGTGGACCCCATCTGGACCAAGGCGTAGCTCTATAGCTTACAATTGCAAAGTATTTTTTCTAGAAGAATCATGAGAGTTTCGTTTTCTAGAATCATTCATCTACGACTGTCGCAAAGTCAACACAGAAATTTAAAAAAACCAGTGTCGGTCGAGACGGAAACAGTTTTTGTTCATTTGTTTGCTAGTTTTTAATAATACAGTTTCGTTTCGCTCTGTGGGAGTTTTAAATGGATGGCTTTTGAAAAAATAGCTGGTTGTTTGTTTGAACGAAAGACGTGATGATATTTCATTTAATTTTGTAATTTCTGATTACTAAATTGTCAATGCTCGTGATTGAACTCTTTGTTTTGTAACTGTTACAGTGAGAGGATAGTTTTGTTATAAAATAGATCTTTTGAAGTGTTTGTGTTGAGATTATTTACATTGTTATATTGTTATGCCAATTCATTTGCATTAGGAAAGGTTTAAGTGTACATGAGTAACATTGCTACAGATTTCTTGGAACTCTGTTTTGTTATCTGTTTCAGCTTCACTATTGTTGTCTACTTATATTATTATAAGATTTAAATAGATTATTTCTTGTTTCTCTCAATACACACTGTGTGCTTTAAAATTATAAAGGTAAAACTTCACTTTTAGCCTCTACTTTATTTTTAACACTTCTAAACGCGTCAGGTATGACGTAAGGCGTATAAAAATCTACTCAAGCTTATAATGATGTCGTCTATGCCGCAAATAAACTAGTTATGACCGACTTTGAGAGAAAAAGAGGTAATTTTCTGTTGTCTTTTCAGATAATTTGTCTTTACTGTCAAAACTCACAGTCCATTAAAAATAATTGATGGATGAATTATGAAATGAATAGCTAGCTATCTCGTGACGCCGTACAAGAAAAAAACAAAAAAAAAACATTGCTAGTATTTTTTTCTAATTTGAGTTACTTCAACTTTGTGGATGGTTTAGAGATGATTTTATTACGTTATTATAAAAATGGCTTTGCTGCCCAATCACCTAGTATAATCGATTACTCGCTCCTTAAGACACGACATAATTATGGAAGTGACCTTTTCATAGCTTAACCTATTCTAAGGCATACAGCGTTAACAAAATAATTTCGTAATTAGCTTGTTTCTGATTTGCGTCATGTTTAAATTGTTCCTACTTTTCCTGTTTCTCTTCGGCTGTATTTTTCTCTTCTAAATATTTGCCTTTCTAAAAACGCAAAAGATGGATGTTTTGTATGTAAGAATCTTAGCACGTGATGTTCTGCAGTTTCTTCCTTTACCCATGTAAAAAGGCTTGGATGTTCAGTAATGTAAATGTAATGTATGTTTTTGACCATGAACATGAAATGCATGCCTACGAAAAGTTGACAATAGAACACCAACTGCTATGTAGGTGTACAATGTACAATATGCACCATATCGCTTCCGCCTTTTTGATCCTACTCCTATTATTCTCTTTATCAGGGCCATTGTTCTTTTAATAGTAAAGCCCATTACCTAACTTCGTTTGTGTAGTCTCGGTTATCAAGGCGTTCTCGGTTTTATCTCAAAGAAAGTGTCCTTCTCGTTAATTAAGAATCGTGCTTCTGCCATCTCCGTGGTTTACTTTTCCTTATGTTCATATTTTTCTTTTATTAATGTCTTTTTTCACTTGTGGTAAATGTGAGTTGTGTCTTTAGAGTTTTACATTACGAGGTGTACTTAACAGAAAGGTAAAATAAACACAGCAACTTTTTTTTGGTATTTTAACTTGCTCTCATACAATATTTTTTTTCAAATTCTTTCTTTCTTTCACCTCTCTCTTTTTTATCTCGAGTAAATCCTCATAGATATCCTCCGCCTTGAGAAGACTGAGGGTTATGCCGGACTCTTACCGGGATAAAATCCACGGTGTTCCTTCTCCTGACTTATGACCGGGGTCGTGAGATTCACAGCTCGCAACCGCATCACCAGCTTTCGCCCCCTAAAGTATTATGTCATGTTTCCGATCCACCTTGTAAAAAATTGCCTTTGGACAGTTTAATGTAATTGCTAACGTTTAACCTACCATGTTTATTACTAGTTTTATACAACACATTAGTGGCACTAATTGTCACTGAATATCGATACGTTTTACGACTGTCGTTTGTTAAATCGATACAGTTATATGGGAGCATTTGCGCTATCGATACTGCTTTAATACCGATGCAGTTTAACACTTGATTAAATGTATTGGACTGAGAATGATGCTATCGAGGGAGTGTTTTTAGCACTACAATGTGAATTGGCACTCAGTGTAAGTACTTACCTATATTATCACTTTTGCCTTAGAAAGTGTAGTGACAAATACATACATATACCTATATATAAACACGTCAAAAAAAGTTTGCGATCACTAGCATAATTATGTACCTATGTGAAGATTCCGAATTCAAAGTCCAACTGAAATCTGATTTATATTTATCTAGATAACTATCAATCTATATTTATCATGATAATTATCGCTTTGAATCCCGATTAGAAAATGCAAGTGATCGCAATCTTTTTTTTTTTGATGTGTGTAAGTACATAACATCACGCCTGTATTCCCCGAAGGTTGGGCAGAGGTGTATAGTAGGCACACCCTCATTCCGCTGTTACGTTTAAGTCCCATGTAATAGGGGGCGAGCCTATTGCCATCAACGGAGCACGAATCCATACTACCGGGAAATTCCATACATAAAAAACCAACAATACTTTGCCCGACCCGGGGATTGAACCCAGGACCTCACGCTCAGCAGTTGCGCTTGCGACTAACGAGACAGTCCATAGTGATTAATAGATCTAATAAAAAACTATTAATTTAAATATCTATATAGTCTTGGTTGTCGAGTATAAAAAAAGCGCTTATTTGTTTTCTATCAGAAAATTAATACTAAATACACTTGTCATTTACTTAAATATAAAGAACTGCAAATGTTTGGTTCTAAAAGCTTACAGCAAGTTTATTGGCCGCCGCTAATACACACAAACTGATAGAAGCATTTTAAACATCAGAACTGAAGATAGTGCGCAGGATTCTGATAGCGCAGATTCAAAATCATAGTTTTTCATTTCTAATAGACCAGATTTCAGACACTTTTAACCCATTAACCGCCCAAGTCGGACATATCCGACAAAAAAATCTGTGTCCATTTTGCTCCTGTCGGATAAATACGATAAAAAACCTGTGTTTAAAATGTATTTATTTATTGACATAACATGTTTTATAATACTCTTTTCATAGTCGTTATTATTTTGCCGATTTATGAGCTGGGCGCTAGGGGCACGGCAACTGTTAAAAAATCAAGCGGTCAAAAGATTAAAACGTCAAAACTAGGTACAAGATTCCCTAAGGTACATTCTATGGAGAAGAGCTGGCAAAAAAATCTGTTAATACTCTTTTTAAAATAGTAGATCATGAAAATACCTCTACAGTAGTGTGAGAATAATGGAGGTTAATGTAAGAAATAAACTGTGCTTTACAAATATGGAGGAACAGTTCATAAATCGTTGTACTATGTTAGGACCCTGAACAGGTTGCCAGGCTATGGCTTAACTATAGAAGTCCTATTAGGAATAGAGAAACGGACTTCGAATTATCCCTATCATGGGCCACTGTGTACCTGTGACGGGTTAACGAACTATTGTTAAAAGGAGACAGTTTCAGTACACATCGCCATGATTAATGCCAGTGGTCCTACTAAGGGAAACTCATGGAAATGAGGAATACGTGGGTTTTATTATAATTTTGTGAGATATTGCACCCTTAAGAGGGTCTGCAGTAGTTAGCCCTCATTTTATCTATGTAGGTTTTTTTTTAATGCTGACCTTTTTAAAGTCCTTGTTAGGCCTATTATACCGCCTGTCAGGGTTGCGAAATTTGTTCGAAAGAGTTACCGTGGCCCTGGAACGCAAAGGGCACTAGGAGGAACACGGATGGGTTTTAGTTAGTAAGAGTCTGACACTCTCTTCCGCTCGTAAGTGGGTGTCGATAGACACTAGGCGCTAAGCTAGACGCCTGCATTGCGTTTTCGGCTACACATTTTTCGTGTGAAATTGTCACCAGACAGCTTGTTTCTCAAACAGGAACAAATCAAACCTGCATGCTTGCGCTTTGGACGCAACATGCAGGCAAATAAATGAAAACATTTTTAAAGGTTTTATAATTTATTACATATAAAGTTATGACGTATAAGTAGGTATTTACATAAAGCTATACTCCATTCAGACAATTTTTTTACTCTTGGAATTATTATCTACATCAACGTGTGGGCAAACTAAGGCCCACAGGCCTCTGGCCCGCTAAGGCTTTAAATCTGGCCCGCTAACTCTCCCTTTTAGAGCAAGAGTATAAGGCCATAACAAATAGCCGTAATTATTTGAGCCAAAAATTGCAAAAGTCAAAATGCATTCTTTTTTATTCGTCTGCGCGACACCAAATACAGGGTTATGTTTGTATTTAAATTCTGGCCTCCTTCGAATATTCTTGCTATTTTCTGGCCCCTGATAAAATAAAGTTTTCCCACCCCTGATCTACATCCTAACTAAGATGTTAATGACTATTAGCAGGATTTACTAAATACGGACTTCACAAAGAACGGTCAAAGGAAACATTGCCAATTTTGCTAAAAAAGAACTCGTAGCGCCTCATTAGAGCTTGCAAAATATTAAAATCATAAAATGGGATTAGATAGCAACATTTATTGTGATACTCATCTGATAATGTACGAGTCCCCACATTGAGTCATATTACGATTGACTTTTGATGTTCATCATTATCAAGCACTCCTTTTTAATCGATTCACATAAAATTCATACCACAATTTCCGATTACTCTTTACTAAAGGAACAAATAAGGCTAACGCTATTATTTGCGTACACAACGTAGCTGCACGTATATTGAGTGACATGCGAAATGATTCCCATAACCAAAAAGTTAAAACAATGACGTTACTCAATAAAAACATTGACGCCGCTATAGACAAGCGACGCCATTTTTCTTTCCTTCTTTCTTCTATAGTCATCGTAGCCATGATCGGAACAGTACCCCAGAACAGAGAACGTATCACTTTTATAAAAATTATCAAGTTCATTATTGATGGTACAACGTTACTGATAAACAAAACTCCATAGCGGATGAAGATAAAAACTGCTTGTTCTTTCATTGTTTCATACGATAGTGTAATTAAAAGTAAAATTAATATACAAATGAGGTATATCATCGTAGGCACACCCCAAGCAAAGAGGTAGCTTTTTAAATACCTCCTCTTAATCTCCACATGATAAACTTTAACAATATCAACGTAAAACATATAACACATGACCAGCAACCAATGGTTGTACACTGTCAACAAAAATATAGATACAAAAATAAATGGCTCGTGGATTGTATGCAAATTAAAATTAACATAATGATCACTATGAATTATAAATGACACAATATACAAACGTAGTACATTCACTAGGACTCCGTTCAAATACACATAGTTTTTGAAGTTACGAAACTTTCTCATGATGCACCATGATGTCACTCCGTAGACGAACGTAGCCAAATTCAGCGCAAACACAAAGTAGTGTATGGTGAAGACAATTGAGTGATCCATATCATCATCACTTGTTGTACAGTTGGTGTCGTTATCAGACATGATGACATCAGGCCACCATCAATATTAACACTTGAAAAAGCGAAGTATTCGGAGCGAGATCCAGAGGTGTGACCCCCAAAACAGTTGATACGATTATGGCTTCAGGCTGCTACTTCAATTATATTAGGAGGCTGATCAAAATAGTCCATTTAAACCGAATTTTGGCCACTTACTGTCCTAATCTATCCTGTTTGCCTTATCAGTTCCGTTCATTTTGCTCGGCTCAAGTAGTCAATTAAAGCCTCTGATAAAACTATGAATAACATCCATTATATAAGGTCCAATCAAAATAGATACTTTCAGATCACAGTACTCATGAATATGAATAACTTTTACTATAAGACCAACACTAATATATTTTTAAAAAAATCTGCTGTTCCATACAAAAGTGCAATACTTACACGATCAAAATGTATGGAACAGCTGATATTTTTTTTATATTTCAGTGTTGGTCCCACAGTAAAAGTTGTTCATATTCATGAGTACCGTGATCTGTAAAAGTTTGTCCATCTATTTTGATTGGACCTTATATTTGTATGAGTTGATTGGAAATGACGAATTTTTATCCCGTGTAGTGACG
This sequence comes from Amphipyra tragopoginis, assembly GCA_905220435.1. Classification (NCBI taxonomy): domain Eukaryota; kingdom Metazoa; phylum Arthropoda; class Insecta; order Lepidoptera; family Noctuidae; genus Amphipyra; species Amphipyra tragopoginis. Next base: position 8,340,419 of record HG992017.1, read on the forward strand.
GGCTAGTAAAACTTCCTCACCGAACGCTCGGAATAGTCGCGTGTTGTAAAATTCAAAACCCAGCACGCTTGGTGGTAGGATCTACATGGTCCGCCTGGCTAGCTACCACCCTCACATTGAAGTCCGGCGCCGAGCAGTTTACTGTGTTCCGCCGTGTCTGTGTGAGCCACAAGGAAGGGTATAAGGGAATCCCTCTATATATTTGTTACTTGGATTCTTGTACTCGGCTGTCGCTGAAAACCAGCGCTGGGGCTCTGTCATGCATAGGGTTGCAGCATAATGCTGAGCGATAGCCGTTTTGCGTGGATATGACGCATGTTTCCCTCAACCTTCTTCTTTTTTGGTTTTTGTGTTTATTTTCTTTTTGCGTCATGTTTATCGCAAATAAACGTATTTTCTTTCTTTCTTACTCCATCTTGGACCGTGTCTGCGTTTACCATTAGTTGCGACTAGGGTCAAACACGACCTGTATTCCCCGAAGGATGTGTGAGAGTGTGCAGAAGTGTGTAGTACACTATCATTTCACCGTTATGTTTAAGTCCCATGTAATTGGGGGCGAGCCTATTGCCATCAACCGGGTACAAATCCAGACTACGGGCTGCTACTGAAAAAATCCACACGGAAAAACCTAATAACACTTTGCCCGACCTAGGATCGAACCCAGGACCTCACGTTTAGCAGTTGTGCTTGAGACCACTGAACCAACAAAGCGGTCATCAGTAAATTAACCAGTTGAGTTCTTCTTCTCTCGTGTCAGCACGAGCTATACGAAAATAGCTCATGCTGTGGTGAAAAGGTTAGCCAGTCAGCAAGGTTGGTAACGGGGCTGACTGCCCAGGGTGCGCCGGACGTACTTAAGTATCGTCACTCGTGGAGGCTCTTTTCATGCACACCAGTTGAGTTAAAATGTCGAATCTACCTTATTTTTATAGGTGCATATTTATTTGATAAAGGCAGGAATATAAACAGCACGCTTACCTGTTTGTTCCATTGAAAAATTACTATGTTACTAGCCTCAGGTTCATGGGCTCTACCTATCTATCTGACCTCTCATGACCATTAGAGGTGGAATACCCTATTCATTGATACGATGCATTATTATTGCAACTGCCACTTTTATTGGATATTGTATTTATTATTGTTTTTACCTCTGAGTAAATAAAATAACAATAACATAATCAGTATTGCAATGATTGTTATTGTTATTTGAAAAAAGCTTTAACCTACAAATAACAATGACAATGGCACTGCGGTTAATGCATCGAACTTGCGATCGAATGGTTGTATATTAATTTCAAGGGTAGCACTATTGTATTGAACCCATTCCCAGTACAAGCATAATTAACTAAATGAAAGGATTCTTTTTTAAGATGCAACAGAGTTTACGAGATTTTTTGACTTGATTTTTTTGATTTTTTGACCCTAGTTGGTCGCAGACAAGATCTAAGATGGAACCCACGAATCCAAGTAACAGAGACATAGAGGAATTCCTCTATACCCCTCTGACTTTCACATACACGACGGAACACAGTAAACTGCTTGTCGCCGGACTTTAAACTGACGGTGGTAGCTAGCCAGGCGGATTGATAGATCCTACCACCAAGCAAAAAAGTCTTCTATATGTATACATATATATAGATAAGCATCGTACGTACAACTTGGCGTTCAGTAGTTCCTGCTACCTCCATAGAAAAAGCCGTGCTGAATCGTTACCCAGTGAAAAACCAGTGAGTTTATACTTTAGTATAGGGACCAACGAAACATAGGTACGTGACTTATGAAGTAGAAATGATTTATGTCACCCATAGATTGTCGTTACTGTCTCGTGCTGCCTCTATGATGACATCGTATGATACGTGGTCCCCAGGAATGATGAAGGATGGTACTGAACGTCATCATTGTTCAAAAATAGATTTGAACATAAGATTCAACATTGTCAAAGATTTGTGATGGCTTATTTTAGGATTTCACACCTAATCAGGAAGTATTTTGGTGAATTTTGACTTAGGGCCGTTTTTTCAAATTGTCAGATTAACTCTAATTTGACGAATAAGTTTGTATTTTTGACAACTTTTGTATGAGCAATATGTCAAAATGTCATGTTTAGTCCTCAGATAAAAGTTATGTGACGATTGAAAAATCGGCCCTTATTTGGATAATTAATTAAAAATTCAATAAAAAGCCTAAATATTGATTAATTAAGTATTTATCGACTAAACTACCGAGTAGTTTGAAAGGATAAAGCTGCAACATAAGCTGAAAGAGGCCTGTTTTAAAAGCACTTAAAAAAAACTATAGGTAAGAAGAATTCATTCATTATTATCAACACAAACACGCTAAAACGTAACAATACTGTCACCCAAATCTAATTAACAACTCCAAAAGGAGATAAATCTTGGTCACCATTTTCACCCACAATCAGAACGACCTTCATCCTAATCAGATGTTACCAAAAGCTGGGAAACAAAGCATGTCAACTGTTCTCGGGTACTGCCATCTATACTCCCTTAACAAACGTCATGCGCCCACGCCCAGCATTGAACGTGGGCGAGCTCCCTTAGGATGTGCTGACATTTCGCTAGTGCCGACTTGGGCTTAATAGATCTTAATTAAAGCACAATGAGACTTTGTTTTGTGCCAAATGTAAAGTCTAGTTTGTCTTTGGGGAAATTTGCAAGATTTCCACGATGAATTTTTAGTTATGCTGAGTCTATTTCATGATAGTTGAAGGACTCCCTAAAGATACCTAGTCAAGATGTGCCACTATTGCATCTCAAAGCACGTAAAGCAATATGTTCTCGGTTCTAAAGGACACGAGTATTGACAAGCGAGCAATATGGCCGCCAATATTGCCGATCAGACGGTTGACAGCGGGTAAAATGATAATCAATGAGCATGAAAAGTTTACGTAACAACATCGTAAAGAAGTTGAAGCTTGGTCAGAAACGGATAAAGTTTCTTCTCTTAGTATTATAGTAAATACTTTGGGTCGCGAGAAAGGCTGTTATAATTGCGAAATAAGGAAGCAGGGAGAAAGTCAAATGTCATAAAACGTACTTAAACTTTAAATCCGCGATAAAAAGTAATATAGTAACAACTTGTTGAAAATAACGGAAACAATAACAAAAATAATATCAACGAAACGCAATGTGTTGACGGAAAAAGTCACAGGTTCTCAACATAAAAAATAAACATATCTTTATTTGAAATTCACGCCATATTTTCCGTGAAAGTGACACAGCGGGCATCGCGGACAAACGAGGCGCTCGATTCTGTCATCTGTCTTTCTTTACTTTAACTATGCAAATTGTATTATTATTCGGGGTGCAGCGTGCGTAAAATTTTCAGACAGTTCAAAGTCCTTTCTAGACGGAAGACAATAAAAGCGACCGGCTGGTCTCTGACAGGAATACAAATTGTGAATCGCAACCATTGATATATTTAATATATCAATGATCGCAACGGAGCTTTTTATCGTTACACAACGCGTTTAAGTGATGTTTGGCAATCAAATCGGAAATATTGTCCTCTTTATTGTCTATGTAGTTTTGTCGGAACGGCTTTTTTTTAATATTTTGACCCTTTGCAGGAAGGAAGTGCCTCACATGGACAACGCACTTCTTTATTTTTTCGTTTTATTAAATGAGGTCAGTAAGCAAATTCGGAAAACTTACAATTCATTGCCCTATGAAGTAATTGTACACAAAACTGTCATAATATTTTTACTATTTATCTCTTTGCGTAAATGTGACACTATTGCGTAGTTTGGACCAGTTTTAAATTAGTCAGTTTTTCAATAGATAACCTATATTCACATACCGTGAACGCAGTCGTTACTATTATGACTTATGAGGTCACACATACCGAATCTCAATTGGTTCCTTATGTTTATCTGAAGACTGCAATATCTCCGTGTTAAATAAGCATTGTAATCATCCGCGATGTTAGTTAAGGACTATTAATCACCTTTATAGAAGTTGCAACGGCCTATAGTCTACAATCTTGAGACACTCATTAGCCAATCACCGGCTGTTGTAACCCACAGACAAACGGACAATGGCCGATTTGCTACGTTACGTCATAGTCGCATAGATGGCGCTCTCACTTTCACCCGACCAATCGGCGGGCGTGATCGGGCTGCGTTCGAAAAATATAATTTTTAAATTCGGTACAATTCAGTTTAGACTTTTTGTAACGATTTCGTCATGTCTTTATTGATGAAAGTTTATCTGTAGATTTAGTTTTTTTGTTATCTTTAATTTTTATTTTCCTTTAATTAAATTTTCATTCCGTGCTACCTTTCAATGCCAATTACTATTTTATTGGCTTTATTTATTGTTTATTTTTAATGTCAGTAGCTGTCGCTTGGACAATAATTACAACACATTTGGCATTTATGCACGATTCATGTATCGTAAACATAATTACCAGCAGTAGCATTTAGTGGTAGGTAACATTTAAGAGGAAACCTCATGATTTCCTTATCAGAGGAATTTAATGCTTCTTTTTTTGCGGGAGGTCAAAACATCACGACCTCTGTTGAAGAGTGAATAATAAATCGTTGCCTTGCAATGAGATTTTAAGCGACTTTAAAGTATTTATCAAGGATGTTTTAAATAAATTAGTAGGTAGAGTACTTGTCGACCTTCTGAATGAGTTTGTTGCTTAGATTGACAATTAAGTTAAAACCAGTATCGAATGCTTAGTAAATAAAATTAAAGTATCTTCTATATCTCTAAATCTGAGGATGAAGTTTTGCATATGGCACCGTTTAAAAGTAATTAAAATTTCAGAAATACTTAAATTAAAGAGTTAATTTTTAGCGAAGCCCCCGAGGCCGGAGAAAGTGATTGCCAACAAGCACAATATGTTCTAAGAATAAATGATACTCGAAATCATATAAACTAAGCTTCGTTTGATTTAAAATTGGCATTGCTTGCATGCATTTGGGTACCAAATGTGGGTTTGCATTGGATACAACGGAAATGGGTTGAAATAACGGAAACTCGTTTTTTTTTGCAAAAGTAATCATACTATAGAAACAAATCGATACGAGAAATTTCAATCGGCGTATCAGATAAGTAATAACTTTCTTGTCCCTTATGCCAATTTAAATTTCCCTCGTCGAAATAACTAAATTGGCAGATGTCGCGTTCTATATTCAAATCTCTCCAAAAACACTATCATAGACGCATTGTTTTCCTTTACACCTATGCTAAACGCATCATGTCGCGATGCCTACACGGAACCATGCTTGAGGTCATTGTCGGCGCGACCTTCCGCGACCTCGGTGGCTCACCGAACTTCCAAACCAGTTCCTCGCCAAGACATGTTCTACAGTAGCAGTGTCGGACCTCGATCTTGCGAGTTTGAGGACTTTTTATGTCTCATACATGTTTACCTTTACTTTATTTACGTAGGTACCTGCGTACTAGGTTTTTCCCGGCGCCAGGAATGTAGGTAGTTGGTTATTTGTAGGGAAATACTTTGATCTACCGGGATGAGACTATCCTGTTAGCAGTCAGCCGTTCTAGAGGAATAAATAATTTCTGCAAGCAAGATAATGCTTAGGATTTTAAAATATTTTTTCCTGTAAACTAGTATGTAGATACCTATTATATGTTTCATGTAAACAATACAATCGTTTTAATTATTTATAAGTACTAGGAATTAACGGAAATGAAAACAAAATAATCAATGAAATTCAACATGTCTGCCATCCCTTAGTTATTTTAATTCTCGTAATTTACGTACCTAACCGACACTTCAAGCAATTTGCTCAAAGAGTTAAAAATATCACAACCTTATTTGTTGACAAACATTACTATATTGTTACGAATTTCTATTAAAGTCATCTACTTATCCGTCTATGTTATCTTAGTAAAAATTTATATAGGTTGCCGTGTTTCCCGTAGGTGTTGTGTAGGCGCCGAACTAGTTACCTGTCACATTTGCACCATACACACTTAAAGACTAATCTTTATAGCATGTTGCTTCAAACTGTTACAAAACATGTCATTTTGAAAGCAGATGAAACGACATATGCAATCAGGTAAAACAACAATAAGACTGCCATGATAGATGATAACGTAGATTACCATATACCTCATTTGTGTCAAGTAGATAGAACTGGAAATGCAAAAGGAAATGAAGAAAAACCCTACACTAGGGTTTCCTACTTTCGCTTAACAGCCATTTCCAATTACCTATCTATCGGCTGTTTGCCGTGTTACTAGAAATAGACAATAGACATATAAACTTAACATAAGCTCCATAAAAGTAAGGTCAAATTTCTATCTCTAGTAGAGCAAACTGCCGAAAGATGGGTTATTGAGAACGGCCTTAAGTTATACACACCAATATCCAGAATTCCAGATCAGAATTAAGTCAGTTGGCTAAAAAAAAAATCTGAACAAGCTAAAACACCACCTTTAACTACTTTCCTAAATAGAAGTCTCACTATGTCATAATGTTCAAAGATTTTCAACCTTCATGACTGCACAAAACTTCAATATGAGCAGCACGTGGGTGTAAAGTAAATCTACTAGTTATAATACTAGAAGGATGAACGTCAGCATATTTGCATGGAATTTACCTCCATATTGCTTGCATGTTCAGCTATGAAACCTAAATTTAAATAAGATTTGCATGTACTGTGCTTCTAGCTGTGGTGGTTGTATACGATATGTAATCTGTGGTAGATCAAAGGAGGGTATTAAGTTATGCAAACATCAAGGTCTGAACAATGTTACCAAGTTACAATACGTGTTAATAGCTAGCAAAAGTAGATGGCAGAGAAAGTAGGACTTCTTAATTTTTTGTGATCAATGTCTAAGGTGAAAAAATATGCATCAGTATTTTAAAAGCTTATACCAAAACTAGAGCAAAACAAAAGGAAGTTTTATCACGATATATAAAAGGTGTAATTTGAAAGCTGAAGTTGGAAGAAGACTAGGCTGATGATGATGATGATAGTAATAAAATGGCTACGGCTATTAAAAAATAGCATAGCCACGATATAGATACATTTGTATTTGTTTCGCCACACTTTCCATAACGGAACGAGCATAACTCTGTGGTTGAGCTACAGAATTTATGTAAAGTAATAATTGAATAGAAAATATGGAACACTTAATATAATATATGTAATATACAAAGGAGAACTAAATTATTGTAGCACTTAATATTATGTTTCTTTGAAATAATTTTCTTAATTAAGAGTGCTTAATATATCCCAGGCTATAAATATTTATAGGGTTACTTCAATAGTTACTTGCAATGATTTGTTATGTGTTCGAGAATTAAAAACAAGTTCTTACAATAATTCAAACTTGTTCAATGTCTGTCATTAAACCAACCAAACAGCTATCAGCATCTTCGTAAAGTTATTCATGTCAGAGATTATTTTCGTATCAATCCACTTCGCTGGTTTTATTATTGTTATGTAAACAAAAAATGTTAAAACTTTCCTTTGAAATTTTCTTTCTAACCATTCTCGTTTCTTTAGATGCCCCACATTCGTATTTATCACCTACTTTCAAAATCTTTTTGTGACAGCTACGAGAAATTAAGAATTTTTACTGGTCTATTACGCATTTTTTTCGATTATTCTTGACAGTTTTATCTTTATCTTTGATATCGTTTTCCGTTAATAATGTTATTATATTTTCTAAAGAAATTGTTATCTGGCTAACATACTTGTGTTGCTTACAATAGTTACAATGGAACAAAGAATTCGATTTAGTTTCAGTAGTAGGACCTTCTTATGATATTATCCGAAGAAAGATTAAGACGATTTTAGAATTCAGTAATTTAATTTTAAAATTAGTCTTGTAAAATTTAATTTTAAGCAATTTCATGAATGGACAGTAATGGACCACTTGCGTCTACGGTTATTACCCAAATTGTTAAAAAAACACTAAACTTTCATTAACTTCAAGAAAGGTACCTAAATAGTCGAAAATTGAGGGCAAAACAGTTTCAGTCCTATTGAAAACCAAAACAAATCCATGTTTCAACGTGCCACCATCCGGTGTTGTTTGGTAAACAAAACGCACTAACTCGACTGCGTTTGATGCAACTAAAAAATAACTGCATAACGTAAGCATTACCCGGTTTAGAATTATTTTATATATTTTACACTACCCAGGTGAAGTATATTTACGTTAACTCGTAAACCAAAACACGTAATCAACATAGCACCTTAGATTGCGCGCACGCAGGTGCCCGTGATATGGCGTCTACTGCGCATGCGTGAGATTCGGGTTAATAGGCTGCTATTTCTGTTCTAACGCTCGTAGAGTGCGGACGTGCCGTATTTTGTGCATGGCTTATTTAGCTTTTACCGTAATACGTAAGGAAAGTGTTATTTAATGGACTACCAGATGTTTACAATTTTTGTAAACTTTAAAACATTAAACTTTCACTTCCTATATTGATTGCGGATTGAATTATGTCTGTTTTTGCGTGATTCAGATTTCTCCAATATATTTTTAGATTTATTTTACTCTGTTTAACAGATTAGTATTTCAACCAATCTGGCAAGTTGTGAGGTAAATATAATTCTAGCTGACTGACGGCTGGCTGATATTTTTATGATTCATTCTATGTTATGAAAATGACGTAAATAAATATTTAAACCATCTCGCAAGTTGTGATGATGATTTAATTTATTACAACCCAATAATACATACATATATCGTCAATCATAATTCACTTATTATCCAAATATTACTACTGTCAACCGATTTTCTTTGCCAATTTATCTAATCTATATCCAATCTCTTACTTGCAATTTTTAAACGATTTGTATCAGAATTACGTAGTAAAACTTTTAAAGGTTAGCTAACTAATACCGTCCACTTCCCGCTTCGTATCTCTTGCACAACTATATTGACCCATACATTGTATACCATTTTACACAACAATAGACAATTTGGGTACTATATTGCCAAATTTAATTGCACCCAGACCATATTTCTTGTTACACAATTTACGACGCGAGCTTCTCATGGCTGTTACGCGATTTGCTCGTGTCAAGTGTGAACTAAAAACAATGAGGAACTGTGCGTGTGAAAGGGTCATTATTTTACTCTTAATGTATGGTTGTTAGTTGATTATTATCAACGATGTTATCGTTTCTTAAACAATTAAGTTATTATCTTTAGAATTTATTACATTTGACACGTGAATGCACTTCTAAATAGGTACATACTACAGTTGACTGATCACATTGATAACGGTAGTTATTGAATTCATTATCAACAACTTCATTATAATTAATTTTTGACTTGTTTGAGGCTACTTTGTGATGTATGAGAATGACATTTACAGATCACGTGTCAGTTTAACACTTATTAGCGATCTTGCCTGTATGTAAATACATTTTAAGTAAAGTATTGGAAGTAATTGCGCAACAAGCCCACATATTATCAAACTCCAGGACAGGAAAACTGCCGTTTTCCGTGCATACTTGTTATGAAATCAAACGGCATGCAGTTAATTTATACTTAAGTAATAACTTCAATATCGTTCTAATTAAATCAATACATAGCTTCTGTATCAATTGCATTCGATCGATCAAATATCTCAGCATACGACCTCCTTGGTTGACTGATCGTGGTGCTGCCAAGCATGACCTCATGTAGGCCCAACATGTACTGCCGTGGCAAGGCATGCGTCAGATTTTGTTGAACCTTGTGTGCTCTTTCATATAAGATTCTAATAAGCTCGTAACATGTGTTTTGTCATGACAGTACGTGCTAGGTCTGCCGGAATTATTTCCCAAATCGAGCTAAGTTACCCATAAGGTACCCATTGGGTTGTTTTGCTTAGAATTCTTAGTACGTAACAGACAGACAGGGCGTGAGTTGTGTCTGGTGAACACACATGAGCCTAAATCGGCACATTGTGGTTCTGCAATATTACACATTTATATCTACCTTTTTAAGGATTTAAGCCTAACGGGTTTGTCTGCTTACGACTTTTGGCAGTAAATTAATGTCAAAAACATACATCAGTTCAAAGATTTTGGATTAAAATCGCTTATTGGTTTTGACCGCACCTATATTAACATGACGATATCTCCCATCAAAATTGTTGATAGAATTGCGAAAAGATTCTGCAACATCCACTTATACGATGACCACAGTAATGTGTGATGTGGCAAATCACACGCAACCTTCCCACAAGGCTAGGCTAAAGTGTTTAAAGATGGGCATTTTAACATTTTTAACTACCTTGACATTTCTTACTTCCATGTTATTATCATTAACATTATGTAATCTATCCTTCAGCATGTCTACACCTTGCTTGAATCAAATTCTTTATACTTCATTATGAATTATAGTTTCAACATCTCAGATTGAAAAATCTTCAAATATTTTCTCAAGAGCTTACTTAAGAATATTTGGCTGGTTAATAGAGGGCAAGGCTGTAGACGGAATTGCTTGCTTAGTTTATCCTCTAGCAATTTATTGCACGTCATTGTTCGCTTAGTTCGTATAGTTTGCAGAAGTCGACTTGCTGCTGCTTCTTGCTGGTGTGTTCACAGCTTGAAAGTCGGTTGCAGAAATCAACTTGCGCAATAAAAGTTGCTAATGGATTTGGCGCTTTAGTATCGTCTTTGTTTTTTTTCTTAATTCTATGGCCTAGCTGTATAGTTGTTCACTCAAGTTCTTATGCATTTTGTTGGAATAGATGTTGATCTCAACATATTTTGAGAACTCTGCTTGGATTAAAGCACATAATTCGTTGTCATTACCATAATTCTTCTCAGTTATATCATCTAGTTATTTATACCTCCATGACCTTGTTAGCAAAGGCCTACAACCATGTAGATTCTATTCCAATATTCAAATCCATGACTCATAATTGTATATGGCATTGCAACACCCATGTATGTAGGTCCCATTTAGATGCCATAACAGAACAAACACACATGACGCTGAACCATTAGGACCCCATCCTTCGCCCCCTTATTTGACTATCACTGGGAATTTCCCAATCATAATAAAGAGCGTCACAAACATTGCTCGGTCCGACATGTTGGATCCATTGGCGACACCGCTCAGCAATCATTGTTATGCCTCAATTAAATGCGTGAAAGTCAGTGTTTTGGAAAAGGTCATCTGACTAACATGACGAGCAATAGATTCGGCTTGCTTCTGCCAAAAAAACGTTTATTCTGTGGACTATACAAAAACAAATTTTATTTTTTCATGCCGATACCTCCTAGTGAATTTTAGTACGATCTAGAAATTTGACTATAGATGATAAAATTATTTCGATACCCTGATCAGTGAGATGAATCCTAGCTGGTTTCTCGAGAACAACTCTAGTTATTATGGTCAAAATTGCTATATTTATCTCTATGGAACAGGCTATACGTATGCAAAATTACGTAGAAGTCGGTACGAGTACCACACGAATCGTGTAAGTGGAGCAACAAAGTCCGTTTCGCATAAATAATATACGAGTTTAAGATTGTTTATTGACAACAATTAAGTAAAGGAAATAATAAATAACGTTAACAATTAGCGTATGTTATTCAGAAAGGAAGGAAGCCGTTTACAGCAATATATTTAAAATACTGTTACTCAACCGGATCAGCCCCTGATTCTGAATTATTCGATAAGTCAGTTGTCGAACGACTCGGTTTGTTACGTCATAAGAAAACCGTAGACAAAACAAGATAAGATTAGTTACGGTTTACTCACGTGCATTTTTCGGGATTGTCCGACTAGTTTTGGATGCAAACAGAGCCATTAATCTTGAGCTGAACACGTGGATAGGTCGCTAGTCGAATTATCGAATGAATGTGTCTCACAGAAGTAAGAAGACGAAAACGAGATACCAAACTGAATTGACCGAAAGCTGACTTATCGAAACGTTCTGAATCAGAGTGCTGGGGCCTAATTCTCCTAAAATGAATTGTTGCCAAACGCAATCGAACCACAACCGTCAGTCAGTTTTTGTTTTCGAAAGCTTTCAAAATGATTGATTTTGTTTTTTGTGTCACACAGTTTGATAGCTTTTGAAATTGAGAACTGTCTCAATGAACGGTTCGGCCTTGGTTCGGTTGTGATTTATCAAGATTTATTTTAGGAGAATTAGGCCCCTGGTTAGACTAAAAGCTGACCCCATCGAAAATGGAAAAAAGCTAGACTGATGATGTTCTTGATGATAAAGAATAAATTCTTTTTCTTCTTCCGATAGTGGTAGTGATCGTGTCTAAAAGTTGTTTTATCTGAAAAAAACCCATGCAGAATCAATCTGTGTCACCAACAGATCACGAGGCTTGAAGGAATTATACGAATTCGTTTACACCCCCTGTATTGTGCTTTATTGCGTCATTTCTGAAAACTTTCATAAATTATCCTATGGACTTCTGCTGATCCTGAAATATAAAACACAGCTACATCTTTCATTATAGTTACAAGTATCATTTACGTACGTGCATCTTGTCCGTGTTTGTCAAACCATTTAAACAATAATTATGTATTTAATTATCCTCACGCGGTTAACAAATATTGAGCAAAAAAGGTGTTTTTGTCAAACGTCACGTATCATGAGATAATACCTGTATTTAAGTAGTTTGGCTTAAAACCTACTTAGCATACTTTTTAGGGTTCACACCCAGAAGGTGCCAACCCTGTTACCTATATCTTACTCCATACAGTCGGTCAACGTAGAACATTGTCACAGTCGTCACAGAGCAATCGTGCGGGGGGTTGCACGTTGAAGGGGGCGGAGGTTATATCCCGAGTAGCCATACTGCATACTTGGGACATAACCTCCGCACCTACATAATTTTGACATTTCATAGTACCTGTCAAATGTATGGGCGTTGACCCACTGTATGTAGTAAGTAGGTACACTGTGCTGCTACTAAGCCTACGCTGTATGTTCGTCTGTCACAAGGGTATTTCTCGGCAACACTAACAGATACCCAGTTAAAATTACTTCACCCATTTTGGAACCTTTTTTTGGCCAACCTACAATAATTTTATTTTAGGGCGTAATACCATAAATTACGCGTTGTTTTGTCGTTGATCTTGGCAAATAATAAAAAATACAAAAAACCTTATCCCAAGCTAGGTGTCTAGGTATACAAGAGTTCTCAAAACAGTGCTATTTTTGACGATTTATTTTCTTTGTTCGGTGCTTTGTGTTCTTTAGTATGACTCGCACTTGACCGGTATTGTATTATACTGTACAACATGTGCTAAATATAGTATTTACACAGGTATAATCTTTTAGTTACGGTTTTTATTTTAGTACTCTGTAACATCTTGGTAGAATTGGTTATACAATTATATATAGGAGCGAAACTGTAGTTTCGAAGAGCATAGAACAGGACTATGAAGGGTGGCAATACTGGAAAGTGAATATACAGCGTGTCCCAGAAAGTAGTGTCAAGCGGAAGTCCAGAGATAGAACATCCTTTGAGGTACCCAAATCACCCCCATGTATGTTCCGCAATTTTTTGTAGTTTTCGAGTTATGAATATTTTTCATGTTTTTTAATCAAACTCTGACTATAACAACATTTTTGATCATAGTGACGTGAATAGTTGAGATACATGAGTCATTTTTTTTTCTAAATTAGCTGATTAGTAATCCTATCGAATGTATAAACATTTGTAACCATAGATGTAACGAATGCGTTACAAAAAAATATTGAATTGTCATAAAGTTAAATTCCTGCATGTTTCCTAAATCTTTGTGGGTGATTTAAAAATAAATCTCCCTGAACTTTTTTTGTCAGATGTATTTTAAAAACTTATCCATTTTATCAGCTATTTACCCTGTTAATTTCATCGAGCTATCTTTACGACATCACAATAAAAATTTCATTCAAAGCATACAATATCGAAAATCCCAGCTGTAAAAGGGTGAAAAAAAATTGATTAAAACTAACTAATAACGTCTTTTTTAGTAAGCTTCGACGCAAAAAGAGGGGTGGTATAAGTTTAACGTGTGTGTCTGTGTGTCTGTCTGTGGCATCGTAGCTCCTAAACGGATTTTGATTTAGTTTTTTCTTTTGTTTGAAAGGTGACTTTATCGAGAGTGTTCTTAGCTATGATTCAAGAAAATCTGTTCAGCCGTTTGAAGATCATCAGCTCTTTTCTGGTTGTTGAAGGGATATGAGCAACTTCTACTCGTCTGATCGATTCGAAATTTACTATCCTGTGACTTCAATGATATTACAATAACATGGTAACCTTGACCTGATACTCAAGCATCATCTGAAACAGCATGATACCCAACTTACAGTAGAGGTATTGTGTGCCTTTTGATTCTTTAAGTTTATGATAAGTTGTAATGACCTCCTTCTTGTCACATGTCATCAATATCATTGAAGTCACAGGATAGTAAATTTCGAAACGATCAAATCAGTAGAAGTTGCTCATATCCCTTCAACAACCAGAAAAAAGCTGATGATCTTCAAACGGCTGAACAGATTTTCTTGAATCATAGCTAAGAATACTTTCGATAAAGTCACCTTTCAAACAAAAGAAAAAACTACATCAAAATCCGTTTAGGAGCTACGATGCCACAGACAGACACACAGACACACACGTTAAACTTATACCACCCCTCTTTTTGCGTCGAAGCTTACTAAAAAAGACGTTATTAGTTAGTTTTAATCAATTTTTTATTCACCCTTTTACAGCTGGAATTTTCGATATTGTATGCTTTGAATGAAATTTTTATTGTGATGTCGTAAAGATAGCTCAATGAAATTTACAAGGTAAATAGCTGATAAAATGGATAAGTTTTTAAAATACATCTGACAAAAAAAGTTTAGGGAGATTTATTTTTAAATCACCCACAAAGATTTAGGAAACATGCAGGATTTTAACTTTATGACAATTCAATATTTTTTTGTAACGCATCCGTTACATCTATGGTTACAAATGTTTATGCATTCGATAGGGTCACTAATCAGCTAATTTAGAAAAAAAAAATACTCATGTATCTCAACTATTCACGTCACTATGATCAAAAATGTCGTTATAGTCAGAGTTTGATTAAAAAACATGAAAAACATTCATAACTCGAAAACTACAAAAAATCGCGGAACATACATGGGGGTGATTTGGGTACCTCAAAGGATGTTCTATCTCTGGACTTCCGCTTGACACTACTTTCTGGGACACGCTGTATTATATTTTGCAACTCAGTCCTCACGCGAGTAATAAGCATCATACCCGTTTGTTTTCATTATGAAAGTACTGTGACCCTACTTTGTAACCCAAATTCGAACAAAAGTTAATTACTTACCTATCTTCTTCTGACTCTACTAAATACTAAACTACCTTCTTTTAATAAGAAATTACAGCTTTTGATTGTAAATTGTGAAATTAGGTACCCTGACACATTTGATCGTAATTAATCATCATCATAATCACCCAATTGATTACGATTTAGACAACAAATAAACGAATATATTTAAGTATTTACGTTAAATAAGTATAACGAAAAAATATACTTAGCACTATTTTATTTACGAGCTGATAATATTGCATACAGAATGTGTTCGTGTATTTTACAGCGGTATAATTATCGGGCACGTTTTCACTGCCCGTGCGCAGGCACACGCGTGGCGAGTCGCGTGCGCATAGCCGCGATCCGGTCTACTTGCGACTTTCATGTGTTTACGACCTTATGGGCCGAAATGGTGATTGAAGCTATGATTTATGGTTTTCTTTTTCTATGATATGGTTTGGTTAGTAAGTTGTAATTGTTATGTGGTTAGCAAGGCGAATGGTTAATTTATGTTGATGTGGAATCTTTAATGGAGAGGTTGTTAATTGGGGAGTTTTAGATGTAAATGTCAATAGGCACATTTTAAATTTTGGTTTGCGTGAATGAATGGTTTACTTGGCTGAAATGTTAGCAGAGTTTCCACCTGTTAGTACTGGGTACTTGAGACAGAATACTTAATTGTGTTAAAATCTATTACGAATACTTATTCTAAGTCAACGATTACGAAAATATTATTTGTACGAAACTACTTCCTTCTATCGTAAAAGTTGATAGGTAGGTAGTACCAGTTCAATAAGGATCGGTTGTTTGATAATTATGTAATAATTATCTGATAACTATCTAATAACTCTCTGGTAATTATCCGATAATTATCATGATTATTATCCGATAGTTATCATGATAATAATCGCGATAATTATCACAAGGCATATTTATTTTGATAATTTCCCTAACCCTGACTTGAGATGACATAATGATAGCAATACCCAATTCTCGTTGGGTGGCTGGATCAAGAGCCTCATACAGAAAGCGGTACTTCTGGATACGGCGCGTATTGTTAGGAAGTTCCTCTCTCCGAGGCCCTGACCACGGGTAGGTTGGACCCTGTTCCCGATGGGCTACTATTTTTTATATTTTAAATATTTCATATTTAAACATTTCATCATCATTATCATCATCATTCAGCCGAAAGACGTCCACTGCTAGAGATAGGCCTCCCCAATAGGGGGGGTTTGCCATAATCGCCACGCTTGGCAGGCGGGTTGGAGATCGCAGTAGGTATGGTTGTTAAAATACTCCGAGAACGCTGCTGTCCATCCTCTAGTGAATCCTTTAGTCGCCTTTTACGGCACCCATGAGGAGAGGTGGGGTAGTGCTATTCTTTACGTCCGGCGCCACACGGAACATAATTATGAATATTTTATGACTAAAATTTTCCTTTTGTTATGCTTCTCAACATGCAAATTAGAAGTATATTACTTCTAAATATATAGGGTGACTGGTAATTCGTGACCGACACTTTAACACGTGATTGTTCTCATGATAACAAACAACTTTCCCAAAGAAACATTATTATAAAACAAAAAAAAAACCTTAATACGAGCCGCGTCCATTCCGTAACGGTTAACTAATAAAATTAAATGAAAAAAATAAAATAAAAATAATATTTCTTTGGGAAAGTTGTTTGTTATCATGAATACAATCATGTGTTAAAGTATCGGTCACTAATTACCAGTCACCCTATATATATAGTATATTGCTTTAAAAAAAAACTAGTTAGTAATAATAACATATCTCTTGAAAGTATTCCGCTTTTTTCTCAAAGTTCTCGATGCGATGGTTAATTACAATTTCACATCGGCTAGATCGTTAGGCTATCTGCATAGATCTTTATTCACATGCCTGTCTGCTTGAGAAAATATAAGTATAATTTGTATTTAATTGTTATTTTCTAAGTGCAGACCTTGTTTCCTGCAACTTTGTGTAAGATTTCTTTGTAGTTTTTCAACATATTTATAACTAGCGACCCGCCCCGGCTTCGCACGTGTACGTTTTATAGCTTAAAACCTTCCTCTTGAATTACTCTATCTATTAAAAAAAACCGCATCAAAATCCGTTGCGTAGTTTTAAAGTTCTAAGCATACATAGGGACAGACAGCGGGAAGTGACTTTGTCTCATACTAGGTATGAAGGTAGTGATTTTGGTCCTTAGTTACGCAGACGATATCTTTACTCCCTGAATAATGTTACAGGGAATGCTTCGTAGCTAATTCACAACCGCGTGGATCATACGATATACAAGGGTGTTCCTTTTTACATGAAATTGATTTAAATATTAAGTTGGCATTGATTAGTTTTTTTTTAGCATGTTGTATGTGGGTAGGGTTACCATCCGTCCGGATTTGTCCGGACATGTCCGGACTTCTAGACTTTTGTCCGGCTCTTTAATTTGTCCGGATTTTTTGGTTTCGATGGAATACGAGTAATAAAACTTACCTTACTTAATATCAAATAAGTATCTAATCTTTATTCATTTCTCATTCATCTAAAAACAAAATATAAATCTTCTTTAACAATCAACATAACGACATCAAACAATAAATCTTCGTATGTTTGCATTTTGTGACTAAAATGTCCGGACTTTTATTGAAATGTCAGGCTTTTTGTCAGGACTTTTCAAATTTCTAAATGATAACCCTATATGTGGGCGAATAAAGTCCACAACATTAATAAAAAAAGGCGCAACTGTTCACCTGGGTGATTTAATTCCAAGGTGAACAAAGGAAACAAAATATGTCGCACAAATTCACCTGGGTGATATTGTCTGGTGAAATAAATCCGAGGTGAAATGAAGACACTAACAAATTCAATTTGTTCACCCAGGTGATATTACTCAGGTGAACAAAGTGGAATAAACCATTTTTAGCAGTATCGAGCCCCGTTCGTTGGATAGATGTGTACGCTGCATGAAATTCAACTATCTAGAAATTAATTAAAACCAGTCTACATTCTAGCTGTCAGTCTGAAAAGGTGATCGCACTTGTCTATAAATAGCTACTTCAATTGATAAACCTAATGTTCGTTTTATGACAAGAATGATATATTATTTCCATATACTAAATTAAGTATCGTTAGATAAAATTAATTATATCATTCACTGGTAGACGCAAACACATTACACTATCTCCGTAATGTCGGTTGATTAAATTTTACTGTTTTTTGATGTCACGAGTCATGAACGCATAAACTAAAGAGTTGTTAAATTTTATTTTATTAGTTTATACACGTTTTGAATAATAGAGTTGTAAAACTAACATAACTTATGTTATCGTCAGTTCGCTCAAATAGTGGTGAAGTGGTGATACACCTAAACGGCATGCAGGACACGGAGCGATTATCATCAGACCTACGTAACCCAGTTACTAGGCAACGCCGATGTCCTAAGGTTAAATAAGTTGTTAGAATTTCGGTCTTCTTACTAGGGATGTTACGGAGCTTCGACTCCGACTCCGATAAGTCGGAACTTCCGATTGATATTACACCTCCGGATCCGACTTCGGCTCCGATACTTTTAAATCGGAGGTTTGAATAGGAGGTCGAAGCATTTTTTTTATCGTCTACGTCTATTTATGTAGGTTTAATATTTTTAATTGAAATTAAAGAAGCTGACTGAATTATGTATTCACTATTTTATTTTGTTAGGCTTGTTCTTAACACATCTCTCTTCTGCTAACACCTCCGAATCCGCCTCCGACTCCGACTCCGATTCCGGTTCCGAATCCGACAAACCAAATTTAAAAACTCTGACTCCGACTTCGGTTCCGATAAAACTACCTCCGTAACATCCCTGCTTCTTACTACCCGTAACGACTGTCATAAATATTCGCATGATACCGGGAACCAACGCTTTAAGATACAAGTCCGAGACGGGCTGCAAACTGCAGACTACAACCGCAGACCGCAAGTCGCCATCGGAATAGCGCCTTTAAGGTGTGCACTTTAAAGGTGCTATTCCGACAGCGACTGCAAAACTGCAACCGCAGACCGCAGCCGCAGATCACACCGCAAGCGATACTACTTTTGCAGTTTGCAGTCTGCAGCCCATCTCGGACTTGTAACTTAAACGCGCTCTCCAAAACGCGGAATGTATGCACGAATATAACTTCCCTAATAAAACAGATGACTTTTTTTTTACTGAAACCTACACTTGGGAGCAAAGAAATCGAGCCACTTCTTTTTTCACGTGTCCTGGTTATTAGTTTTTTTTCATGAATTATATACTTTAAAACACAAAAAACTACCCTCATTGTAAAGGTTATCAAATAACCTTTTCGGCGATATATGTTTAGAATTGATCTGTTCCATAATACCAAAAATAATAACAATTATACCTACGTGAAAAATAGAAGTGGCTCGATTTATTTGCTCCCAAGTATAGTTTAGAATCTCTGCCTTACGCTATTGTTCATCACTAGAAGTGTTCTCTGAATCACCACCTGTGTTTATAATAAAAGATTCAGCAGCGTCCCTAGACGCCACTATTTCAGCGAACGAAGCTTAACTTAAAATAATATGACTATAATATTAGTCATACGTCACATCCACGGCAAACTTACGAATCTGCAAATGATGTATTTTAGGGTCAAAATACATGTCCGATACTGGCTTCCGGGAGCCGGATCCGACTACCTGATCGGATTCATGAAATACACGTACGATTCTCGTGTCCGACTTTTTCTGTACGACGACGACGCCCGGACGATGCTTACGATTCTGACATCCGATCCGATAGTCTGATCGTACGTGTAATTCATGTTCAAACAAATGTATGACGCGGACCGTGACGCGGAGGCCTTCAGATAGTCTGATCAGACTATCGGAACCGACTATCGGAACCGATTATCGGAGGCAAGTATCGGACGTGTATTTGGGCTCTTACAGGGAATCGTTTTGAAACAGAGTTTTTTTGTGTTTATTTTATCTGTTTTTGTCGTCCATTTGGTTTTTGAAATGTAACCTTATTATGGTACAGTCAGCATCACATATATCGGGACGAACAGATTGATCAAAATGATCTGAACAACTAATGCCCGGTTTCTGAAGTCCACAGATATCTTCTCACTAACTATTGATTCATTATAGTTATGTGTAAGATAAACGTCGGTTAACTGTCACTGCGTTTCTGAATACGTAACAAGCCATTCAATAACTATCTAACCGATAACTAGTTCCTTAGTTGCCGCTAGATGGCTCTGTTTAAGAGATCGTGTCTAAAATTGATTTTATTACTTTAATTCGTCTTTAATACTAGTTTTATTTACTAGAATATTGTTTTCGAGAGTAAATAAATGGCTTAACACTGTTTTAGTTAAAAAAATATGATAAGTCATTATTTATGAACGACATCTGTGACTTTATCTGTGAGCATTGTCAATGTCAACCGTTTTTAAAACGAAACGTCTTTCTCGGTCTTGCTCGTATTCAATACGCTAACACTGATTGTTTTCTCCTTTGAATAATTTTAGCGACTTTTAATATTTAGCTTTTACTGGCAATTTAATACAATACACGTTACAAATACATATAACCTAAAAGTTGACGTCGTGTGAGAAATGAAACATCAAAATATAGTTATGGAGCCGATAAACGCCGCAAATTGGTCAGTTAAGGGCCGTAAGATCAATGGTAGTTTAACCCACGGAAGAGAGTTTAATCTCCCGTCTTCGATTGTTTCCTAAGATCAATGGTAGTTGATCGACCACTGACAGTTTAAACTAACGATTATTTTAAACGGACCCAAGGGTCCGGTTAAACTCCCATGTGTGGATTAAACTGTCTGTTGGCTGTTGTAAAATTACGTTTTACAATAGTTTGTGTAGCAGGTACTAGTTTTTTTGTACCTATTCGTTGAGTTGTGAAGTTGTGTTGTTGTTGTTAAAATGGAAAGTTTTAACAGTAATTCAGATTCGGATATCGAAATAATACAGGAATTAAACGATAGTAAGATAGATGATATTATATAGATCTTTTAGTAGGCCGTATGTTGTTCGAAAAAGAGACAATCATTGATCAATGGGATAATATAGAATTCATAATATGTTGTTTTCGTGTCTCGAAAGCTTCAGCAAGAGCCATTTTAAGTGAAATCGAAAGCGAAATTCGTCATCCTACCGCAAGGTAAATATTTATCTAGGTACTTGATTAACAATAACGTAGGTAGGTTAAGGACTTGTAGCTCTGGATGGTGTCCATTATTTACTACATCAGTTTTTTTTATTTTCCAATTCATTTGCATAATTATTTTTTCACTAATGTATTTAGTAACTGTTTCAGAAATCGCAAAGTTAGACTCCCTTTTTTTAAAGTTTAATTTTTAAGGTTTTTAATATTATCTACAGAAAAAACCAACAAACAAATACCATGCACCGACCACACACAACAAAGATAAGTTAACGGGAAAAAAAGAGAAATGAACAAAACGTCAAAACTCTAATGTCAAACAGAATAAACATTGCCATTATTTCATGAATGAATGAACAAAATTCGAAAGAACTAATGAATGTTGCCATATGAACAGGACTAATCGAAGTTTAGCTGATCTGTTCACATTTTCCACTTGATCTTACGACGGTAGATTAAACCATTGATCAAACTTTATCGATGGATTGGTAAAACTGTAGCTTAAACTGCTTTTGATCTTACGGCCCTAAGTTGAACTCAGTTTAAACGGAGTTTAACTTACATCGCGGTGTTCGGAAACGCACTTTCACAAGTTATCGAACCAATAGCGCTAATGAATAGATAAACCACCGTTAAAAGTACCTCAGAAACCGGGCATAAGAAAATTAAACTATATCACAATGATAAAAGGGGTGTCTCATAATGAACGCAGTACACGACGCCCGTCATTCTGACAAGAATTTTATCCCACTGAGATAAAGTTTAATTTCTTTAGTTGTTTAGGTAATTATGAACAGTCTGTTCGTCCCGATATATTTGATGCTGACTGTACAATCGACAGACAATTTTACAAGGATGAGAAATAAACGCACATTCGTAACTTTACCTCATCTAAAGATTCGTAAGTTTGCCGTCGATGTGACGATAAATTAGTCCATACAACTCTGCTCAGTTGTAAAGATAATGAAACCAAAAGTATATATAAGAACCATAGGCTTAAACCTTTTCATTTCCTGCCATTTAAGTAATTATTTACACTCATTAGTCATTACCAAACAACCAGAAATTATTAAACAGGTGTAGCTGAAGGAAAATACAGATTTTAAACAATTATCGTTACAACAGGAAAACTGTAATAAGTTTGCAAACTCAAAACATGCCACCGCCACCATCAAAAGGTAAACAGCTGATATTACCTTGAAACTTAACTCAGTTAGGCATACAACTAAAGTTATTCAACAGTAACACCTAGTAAGTACAAAATAAGGTATAATTTCTGTAACAATTAGTTTCATATAAGATATATGAACAGCAACGTTATTATAGACATGACAATCTGTTCAAATAATACTTCATACTTCATAGTGTTGTGCCAGTGAGTATTATTTAGGCCTCGACTCGAGTGTGACTTTAATTCAATTCTCTATATTATAAATCGACTAGGTCAGTAGAAAAAGCTAGAAGTTATATAAATTCAGAGATGCTGTATAAAAATTAAATAAAATTGCGGAAGTGCCGACGAAAAAAATATCCTCTTAGTTCCGCAAAAGAGTCACTCTGTGAATATTAAAGAGGGTCATGCATTCAAGTTTGCAGATGAATAAACAGTGAGATTTAAACTTATTACAGGATGTATTCACGTTACGTTTTTATTTGGCAACGTTATTACGACATCATCACAGTCATTGCGTTTTAAAAATGGTCTTATTGTTCTATCGCGTACAGTGGACATTGAAAGTAATTCTGGTAAACTTATCTCTGGGTTGACTGTAGAAATTGATTATTTCGTAATACATACATACATAAACTCACGCCTTTTTGCCATGGGGGTAGACAGAAATTCTATAGCGCCACATGCTACGATCCTTACATACCTACTCCTTTCGCTTCGTCCACGTTCATACATCTTGTCAAACACGTACGTCGGTTGAGAATGCTATGTACCTGTCCTTTTTAAGAACATCACCAATAACATTGATGTATATCCTTCCAGAGCGTCCTCTACTGGTGTTTCCACTGACATCCGCCTTATAAATTAGTTTTGTTATTCGCCGTTCACTCATTCGTTCATTTCGTAATAATAAATGCTAATTACGACTGTGATAGGCTGATTTGATTTTGATGATGATGATATGTTAATTATGCGAAACGATTTACCAGCCTACGGATTAGCTTTAATGATATCAAGACAACAGATTTATGCTGAAACATTTGATTGATCGACATTCCTAACACTGATTGAAAGTCTGATCAACATTTAATTGTATGATATCATTTAGAATTTACGAGCTACTTATTCAGATATCGATTTCTACTTATAACTAGACAAACATCAAATTCACACTCAAGTGATTTTAATCGCATAGCACTCGAGATAATCACATCACTATGCATTCATTGCCATGTTTGTTCAACCGTTGACGTGTAATTTTATACCTTAACCTGTTTAAGTTAGGGTGTCAAGTTGCCAGACTTGTGTAAGTAGATACGAATCTTGATACATTAGATGATGAAATGGTGTGATTGCAATACAGTTAATATATGAACGTTGGAGTTTGTTTTGTCTTTTATTTATGATGAGCGGCTGTGTGATACTATTATAAGATTGCAAGAACGTAAGAAAAGGAAAATCTACATGTACATCTACAAATCTACATAAATAAATAAAAAGAAAAGTCCTGGCTGACTGATTGACTGACTCATCAACGCCCAGCCCAAACCCTTGGACCTAGAAAGCTGAAATTTTGCACAGAGGTTCTCTTTATAATGTAAACAAGGCATAAGGAAGGATTTTTCGAAATTCAACCCATAAGGGACTTAAATAGGGGATGAAAGTTTGTATGCAAAATCGTCACATAACGGGTTGAAAATTTCACGCAAGCGAAGCTGCGAGCAAAAGCTAGTATTTTATAAAAGAAGTCAGATTAATGGTGCAATTACACTAAAGTCCCCGTCACGAGAAGCTATAAATTTTGTAAATAAAGAACTTCTACAAAGTTACGTTGCGACAATTCAATCAACAACAAATAATCCCAAATTCAATCAACTCAAAGTTACATACGTGTAATACGAAACTAACGAGCAATTTCACTTAGTCGGGTTATATTTTAGCGATATAAAGCGCTATCGTCTAATGTTTTGTGGTACCGGAACGTGTCTGACTCATGGAACGTCAACATTTGGCCCGCCATTTTGAAGTAAGTTCACACTGACGCTGTCAATGCTGTCATTTGAGTTTTGAATGCGTTTCAGTTTGTTTGTGTTGTTTTCGTAGATTATTATTTATTATTACCTATATAAATAAAATAAAAACCATTATATAAAAATAAAAATCATTACAAAACTGTTTTTTTTTATTTGTTCCAAAGGTTGCGAACCCCTAAATGTGTGTTTACAAAATTTATAGCTTCTCGCGACGGGGACTTTAGGTCGAATGCCCCGATTCGAATATCAAAATTACTTTGACTTACCCGAATGCAAATCAGGAATCCGAATTCCCGAATTCCATAATACCATAGGCATCCGAATTTGGGTAAACGACCAAGTGTAAACGCCATAAAGATTGTATCGATACTATCAAATGCATGGGACTTTTAAAAACACTAAACCAATGGAACCTAAAGATTTTCCTTTTCATTATAATTGATTCTTAATTGATAGCGGAATGCTCGGAATCGCCGTATCGACTGTTCAAGTGATGATCCGGTTCGATGAAACCCAAACAGAAGGACTCGCTTTCAACCTACATAATAAATTTTATCTGTATCTACTTACCCAAACTAATTTTAGCAAAGTCCGGTTCGCGATAATAATTTTTATTGCTCCATTTCCTTAAACATAGACCAGTAACTTGTTTTGACCATAAACAGGTTGTTACTCTGTTATATCACTGCTAGTTTTTTAAAGACACAAAATCACACTTGCATAATATCAAGGATCTAAAACCATTTTTAGGGTTTCGTACCCAAAGGGTAAAACGCTCCGCTGTCCGTCTGTCTGTCCGTCTGTCACCAGGCTGTAATCTCGTGAACCGTGATAGTTAGACAGTTGAAATTGTCACAGATGATTTATTTCTGTTGCCGCTATAACAACAAATACTAAAAAACAATAAAATAAATATTTAAGTGGGCTCCCATGCAACAAACGTGATTTTTTTTTGCTCGTTTTTGCTCGATATTGATAACGGCAACAGGTAGACGCTTGAAATATTCACAGAATATTTGGTTAT
The DNA here is from genome assembly GCA_905220435.1 of Amphipyra tragopoginis. Classification (NCBI taxonomy): domain Eukaryota; kingdom Metazoa; phylum Arthropoda; class Insecta; order Lepidoptera; family Noctuidae; genus Amphipyra; species Amphipyra tragopoginis. Next base: position 8,366,099 of record HG992017.1, read on the forward strand.
ATAGGTATTCAACTTAAAAATAAATAATTAAAATAAAACAAATAAGTATTTAAGTGGGGCTCCCATACAACAGACATTTTTTTTTGCCGTTTTTATAGATAGTGCTACGGAACACGGAACCCTTTGTGCGCGAGTCCGACTCGCACTTGACCGGTTTTTTTTTCTTGAGTGGATTTCGCATGGATGCCTTCCCCAGACGCATGGGTATATCGGACTAGTACGGGCTAAAACCACCCGGTTGGTAGTGGTCCTCAGCAAAAAGTAGGGAGTGTTCCAGGATCTCACTGGTGCCCCTCTTGATACGCTTTTGGCAGACGTATTCCACATTGGGCACCCGCTTTTACGGCACCCAAGTTAATGGCACCTGAGGTATTCCATATTCGGCACCTATCGGTATTTTTCGCAGGTGCCATTAGTGGAACAGTTTATTATTTAAAATTTTATTCCAGTTTCGGCACCTACGAACCAGTAGGTACTAGTGATGGGACGTTTACTTTTTATAGGACGTTAAAATTAAAAATTCGATTAAAATCAGTAGAGTTTAATAACATGTTAAAAATATAACTTCTTTATGTATTTTAATATCAAACTCGGTTTCCTTAATCACATATATTGCAAAATCAGCCTTGAGTTACAAAAGTTTTTTTTTTTTAATGTTTTTCGGCTTTTTATCAAACATGACCATGCCAGCCTCATCGTACACAATAGAATTTAAAAACAAATACTTTTTAGGTTTACATACAATTATTTCTCTTCTTGATTAACTTTGTTATTAAAATTCAACTGTCTTTATTTATTAAAACTACCAGGAAAGCAGAAATGAACTGGAACTAGGTGCTTAAGCTTCTTAACATACATAGCTCAATAATGGTAAAAATACAGGTTTTGAAATTGGATCATTTGTTGTTTTGAAAAGTACCAGGGTGACAGCCTAAACGATGTCACTAAGATGTGCACCAATGATTAAACACAAAAAGGAAATAAAGTATTCCTTATTATTCACTATATCGATAGAAGTCTTAAAACTGTCCTATATCTTACCTATTACTGTCACTTAGTGATATCGTTTAAGCGCCTATTTTCTGTTCATTTCTGTCGCCCTGGTACTTTTCAAAACAACAAATGATTCAATTTCAAAACCTGTATTTTTACCATTATTGAGCTATGTATGTTAAGTCGCTTAAGCACCTAGTTCCAGTTCATTTCTGCTTTCCTGGTAGTTTTAATAAATAAAGACAGTTGAATTTTAATTACAAAGTTAATCAAGAAGAGAAATAATTGTATGTAAACCTAAAAAGTATTTGTTTTTAAATTCTATTGTGTACGATGAGGCTGGCATGATCATGTTTGATAAAAAGCCGCAAAACATTAAAAAAAAAACTATTGTAACTCAAGGCTCATTTTGCAATATATGTGATTAAAGAAACCGATTGTGATATTAAAATACATAAAGAAGTTATATTTTTATCATGTTATTAAACTCTACTGATTTTAATCAAATTTTTAATTTTAACGTCCTATAAAAAGCAAACGTCCCATCACTAGTACCTACTGGTTCGTAGGTGCCGAAACTGGAATAAAATTTTAAATAATAAACTGTTCCACTAATGGCACCTGCGAAAAATACCGATAGGTGCCGAATATGGAATACCTCAGGTGCCATTAACTTAGGTGCCGTAAAAGCGGGTGCCCAATGTGGAATACGTCTTTTGGCACGACCCCAGGAAACAAGGTTGTTTTGTAAGACCTGAGGGGCTAATAAAGCCGCTTATAGTGAAAGATATTTCGTTTCATATTTGTAATTGTGGCGGCATCTATCTCGCCACATGCAAACTATCCTACATCGCGCAATCAAGATTTAACACGCAGATAGTATATATACAACCTCCCAACATCAACCGTTGGGCAGTAGCCCGCCAGGCATAAGACTCCGCCTGGTTGGAGGATCCTCCCGTTGGTTGGAGGAACACCACACCATAGTTTCTCCACATAATCGTAACTGTAATTCGGCTGTCCCATTTCAAAACCCAGTAAGGGCTTAAAACGAAATTTTACAAGAGAGAGCGCATAAACGTTAAATCGGTCAGTCTGAAAAGTGTTTACTAGGTAAAACCATGTGGTTAAAGTGACTTACTAGGTTTTAAAATGTCGTGTAGGAGTAAATCTATCATTACAGTTACAGCTAATATCTGTATGTCAGGTATATTGCGGGCATGGTTATAGAAAAAAAAAACAACATAGACTCTCTATCACTGAGAGTACTAATATTTGGGTTAATGGTTAGTAAGTATTACTAATCATTAACCCAACTTAGTAACATGAGCTAGGTGACAACTAGGGATGTTACGGAGCTTCGACTCCGACTCCGATAAGTCGGAACTTCCGATTGATATTACACCTCCGGTTCCGACTTCGGCTCCGATACTTTTAAATCGGAGGTTTGAATAGGAGGTCGAAGTATTTTTTTTTATCGTCTACGCCTATTTATGTAGGTTTATTATTTTTAATTGAAATTAAAGAGGCTGACTGAATTATGTATTTACTATTTTATTTTGTTAGGCTTGTCCTTAACACATCTCTCTTCTGCTAACACCTCCGAATCCGCCTCCGACTCCGACTCCGATTCCGGTTCCGAATCCGACAAACCAAATTTAAAAACTCTGACTCTTACTTCGGTTCCGATAAAACCACCTCCGTAACATCCCTGGTGACAACATACCTATTAATTTCCACCAGAACAGCTGTCCTGCTACTGACAGTACTGCTATAGGCTACTGATAGCATACTGCTTTGCAAAACATGGTCTTCTGTTATTCCCAGGTCACCTTGCAATCAATACAGAGTTACGTAGCAACGCAATTTGTAATTATTCGATACACTTATTTTGATTTCTCTGTTAACCATAATATAATCCACGGCTAAGTTCGTAATAATTAAAGTTTTAATTAAATTATACTTGTACTGAAAACGGATTTCAAATTAAACATTGAGACCGAGTTTGTGCGAAACTAAAATCTGAAAACCGGTTCTTAAGTCTTAAAATAGATTTTTATTTTGAAATAAAACAAGTGAATATGAATCTTATTGCCATGAATTTACATTTGAATATTATTTCCCGGATCTGTACGCGACAATGTAAAATAATATTTATTGGTGATTACGTTTGGTCTCTAAGTTGCAAAAACGTGTCCATCGTTTAGTTATTCGATTATAATCGTTATTGCTTGTTAAATAAGGTTTGTTTTGAGTTAATCATGTGCTGTGTAAGGCGGCGACATCTCCGGTGCGGCCAGTATCGCTCTACCTGATTACACTCCAATGTGACATAAGCTAAGCGACTACAAATTATAAGCGGAAGCGATTTTAAATACTATTTCTAAAGAAGACTCATGATCACTATTTTAGTATTATTAATCGTTAATAACCTATCATTCCGTTTGCCATTCCATTTTTTCCATCAATCAATTTAGTAAGAGTGTCTATTCGTAAACTTTACCGGACAGTTGGGTACTGATTTCAAAGAAAAAATGCCTATTACTATGACAGTATCAAATGATAGTATCAAAAACTAGACCACATCATTTCATCGAAGGTAACTTGATTAGAGGGCGTCCAAAAATCGAAGTACTAAGTTTCGGCTGACGGATCGCACGTTTGTCAACCACGAAAGTGTTTCGAATCCGACGATCGATTCGATTTCGCGATTTAGCATTATGACTTTCGTTCACCCTACACCCAAATGATAATTGACATCTAGTAGTTCGTTGTTTGACAATACTTTGATCATATTTCGATGTATAAGTTTGATGTTCTCCTTTAGGTTCGCGCTTTCGTTTTTGGGAGTAGGCTTACAATGCTAGGCAATCATTGAAATAAGAAGCCAGTACAACTTCAATACACCATTCAAAATCAAAAAGCGATCTTTTATAATTATTTTAGATGCGGAACTGTTTCTTTTAGCGCAACTTGAGAAAAGCCTTTATTCAGCATAAGACTGCCGTTAGACTGGGTTGATTGATATACTATACATTTATAATAAAAAAAAAACTTTTTTAATACACCTAATCGTTCCGGCAAATTGGCGACATTTTTTATCAATCAACCCAGTCTGGGTTGATTGCAATACCTACTCAACATTTATAATAAAAAAACGAATACACCTAAACGTTACGGCAAATTGGCGACGTTTTTTATCAATTAAACCATTCTGGGTTGATTGATATACTTACTCCACATTTATAATAAAAAAAAAAACTTCTAATCGTTACGGCAAATTGGCGACATTTTTTATCAATCAACCCAGTTTGGGTTGATTGATATACTACACATTTATAATAAACAATATTTTTTAATCCACCTAATCGTTACGGCAAATTGGCAACATTTTTATCAATCAACCCAGTTTGGGTTGATTGATATACTACACATTTATAATAAAAATATTTTTAATCCACCTAATCGTTACGGCAAATTGACAACATTTTTTACGCTTACAACTTAATCCAAGACGAAACAAACCTTGATTACTTACGAAGGCCAGTTGCGAGCCTTTAGTACACCTTAACCTTTCAGTTACACTTCGAAATACCTAGTTAGTGAAAAGATTAAAAAATACATTCGAAATTATTAGTGATTTATAAAATTTTACATAGAGTATCGACGGTGACACGTCAAATGTGTATTGTAAAAAAAATACGACAAGTCAAAATTATGCCAGTGAAAATTACTATTAACTTATAAAGTTATAATATTGTGTGTACCCCAAGTGTGAGTTTTTTTCGTTAACTACTGTAGTTGCGTCACGACAAAAATGTATGAAAATTTAGGCGGTGGCTCTGGGCGCCCCGTTCAATACTAATATTCGCGCGTAAATTGAACGGGGCGCCCAGAGCCACCGCCTAAATTTTCATACATTTTTGTCGTGACGCAACTACAGTAGTTAACGAAAAAAACTCACACTTGGGGTACAGCTCATATCGTCCGTTTGTATGTCAATACGTTTAACCACAGCTACGTAAGTTCAAGTTCGTGTTTATATTTCGTTTAATGGTTTCCTATAGCAGTGGGGTCAACAGTATTCCAGATAGATAAAGAGAAACTGCGTCTCGTTTAGCCTACAAAACTTTCTTTTAGTGTTATTGGTATGATTTTTGGTACTATTCATGATTGCTAGCTCATATTTCAGTGTTATAGTCTATCAAGATGTGAACTTTGAATTGAATATATACGAGTATATTAAAATTGAATGTTCGTAAGTTATTGGTTCATAATTACAAATAGAACTGCTTTCCAATTTATTGAAATTGTTCTAAACTTTCTCAAATATATTTATTGCTATTTCTTTCTTTCTTGAGTATATTTTTTACATAATATCACGCCTTTTATTCCCCGAAGGGAAGGGCAGAGGTGTATAGTACACCCACATTTCGCCATTAGTTATGTTTCAAGTCCCATGGAATAGGGGGCGATCCTGTTGCCATCAACGGGCACAAATCGAGACTCATAAATATTAAGAAAAACCACACGGAAAAACCCAATAACACTTTGCCCGACCTGGGGATCGAACCCAGCACAAGCTCAGTAGTCGCGTTTGCGACCACTACTATACCAACGAGGTAGTCATATACAAGATTATAACATAAATAAGTGTACAACCTCTTAAGGGGTCATTGTACTCATCATTATGAACAACTTTTACTATGGGACCAAAACTGAGTTATTAACTGGTCAAAATGTAGGGAACAGCTGTTTTTTTTTTTCGCGATTTCAGTTTTGGTCCCATAGTAAAAGTTGTTCATAATGACGAGTACAGTGACCTCTTAAGAAGCTGTGCGTTATTTATGTTACACCTTGTACATATGATTTTATTCATATCTTTACATTTATCCCAACTTGTCCTCGGCTCTCCGATAAAACTGACGCAACCCTTTATAAACTTTTTTTTATTAGCCTATACTGTAGGTACCACTGGTGGGCAAAGGCCTCCCTCCGTTCATTCCATCTGTTGCGATTCTGTGTGGCTTCGGACCTACTGTCAACACTGTCAAGGAAAGCATTAAACTCGTCCCGGCTCGGCGCCATCTTCTCCGCGGTCTGCCGCGAACCCGTCTCGCTGTCTCATTACATTTGATTACTTAAATTAATATCATGATGTTATTATTATTCCATTTATTCATTCTAAAGACATATGGAATTACATTTTTAAATATTTCCATACAAAAAAAAAAACATTTAAAAATATAAGTAGTAGCCCACCGGCATCGGGAACAGGGTCAAAGCTACCGGTGGTCAGGGCCTCAGAGAGAGGAACTTCCTAACAATACGCGCCGTGTCCAGAAGTACCGCTTTCTGTATCAGGCCCTTGATCCAGCTGCCCAACTGCCCAACGAGAGCCTCTTTAGATGTTGGTCGAGGCTCTTGGCTATTAAACCATTCGCCGTAACTACTATCTGCACAATTACTATCATGATGTTTATTATTAGCCTAAATAATTAATTCAACTAGAACCATCTTCCATTAATTCAGTGATTCAGTGTCTGAAAATTTTCCACCAATCAAATTACTTGTCCGACCGAAAATCGATCAACAACCATTCAGCAGACCAAACCAGAAACAACAGCTCTTAATTAAACAAAAACATTGTAACGCTTTAAGACCAAAACATAATCTTATCGGTTACACTCAACAGTTTTAAATTAACCCTGAATTTCTAGCAATCTCTCAACACGTGACTGTAAAACATTATTATAAAATAAAAGCTGGTCAAGTGCGAGTCATACACGGTGACGAAACTATTATCTTAATTTGGATACTTGCGTTGCGAATTTGGACGATTTTGAAATAAAACCAAGTTAAAATGTGTTTTTAGGGCATCCATGTATAGCCTAGTCACCAGGTAGTTTAACCTTGCAAAGGGTCGGTCAGTTCTGAATTTTGGGTATGTGTTGAAATTGTCAAATTTTCGACCTTCAGTGACATCCACGCGCTCCGCCATCTTGGATTAAAGACTTCAAAAATCGCTTTTGTTAAATAACTTCTTATCTATGGGTTTAGGATAGTGTACTCTTTGTGAAAGAGTTCGTCCGGGGAAGTAGTACGCCCGGCTACAGATCAAGCTATACTTTTCCAGTATAAGCTGATCTCGCATTGTATAGGATTTCCTTACAAAGAGAGGTCAGTGTAAACTGGAAATTAATAGCTTGATGTGTAGCCGTGCGTACTACTTCCCCGGACTTCGGACTTTCCTTTATTTCTACCACCAAGCAGCATTGCTATGTTCTGGTTTTAGGGGTATGGGTTCCTGTGAAATATAGCCTCATGATACTTTATAACCTTTTCTCTAATATTGGCAACGTATCATCAATTATCTTGGGTTTGCAGGTGTTTATAGGCAGCGGTAACCAATTAAAATCACGTGGGCCATCGGGCTGAGTGACAAACTATTACTTACTTGAAAAAATTGGGTCTGACGTTCGGTATGGAACCTTCTTGGCATAAAATTATTATTTTTTACTAGTTGCCAAGATTTATGCTATCGTCACTGCCTTTAGCTTGTGATAAGCTGGCTTCTCACGGTGCGTGGTAGCGCGCACCGGCTCACAGTGGATCGAAACTATGATTTTAGTGACTTAGGGATCAACTTCGTTTTTTTACTTTTTTCTTTATGCGGATGGATAGAGCTCATTAACCTCAATAATAAATTGCCTTGGTGTTTTTTCCTAAACTTTATACTTTGGGCAGAAAAATGTGTTTTGTTATTTTTTGTATGGAGCGGATCAAATTAAATTAAATTCCTGCTAAGTAGCGTGTGATCCCGCTTTTAAACTTTATTTTTCTTATACCTTGTCTAGTCTACTATCATTTGATGCTATGAACATGTGCATGAAGTTGCAACTCTGCCAAATAAACGGATCGAAAAAAATGAAAAAATACATAGAATAAAAGCTTCGTTTTGTATTTTCTTAAGTTCTTTTAAGTTAAATTTGATATGGAATAGTAAGTAAAAGCACGTAATAATACACATAATTACTTAACAACTAACAACAATACATTTAAAAGGTCCCTAATTAGCTTTAATTTACTAATATGTGTATTGTACCTATTATTTAAAAATGTGGGTATTTATCTCTGAATTTTTATTTGTGTGTTTAATGACCGTAATCAGCTTAACCTTTTACTTTATAAAAAACAATGTTTTTTCACTTTTAGCCATTACTGTCATGTTAATGAGGATAATTAGTTAATGAGGGTAGTAGAAAAATGAGTAAACATTTGTTTGTCACTGGAAGTATAAAATGACCATATTTATTATATATACTAACTAGTGTTCGTTTATTCGTACTACTACTAACATCTCGTGATTGTGATCGTCCCTTTTTCGTTAAAACGGAGAGTATAGTTAACAGTTTAGATTTATTTATGATTTTAAAAGATCTGTAGTAAAAACTCTTTCCAATTCCTACAACATGAAATAAATGTGACCGAAGAGAACAGTGTTGAGCTCTAAATATTCTGTACGCGCTTTTGTTCAAATATAAGTGCAAGATGGGAACGAAGTAGTCGCACGTTAGCACAGTTTATAAGAAAAAATGGTGATTGGTTAGAACGTGCAATAAACTGGCCCGAAGGAATGATACCTGACGCTGTGAACACTGAACAGGAAAGGCTCGAGATTTGTGATACTGAATATGTTGAAAATCTACCTTCATTTACTACAGAAGCTTCGACATCTACATTTTACAAAATTACAATTAATTAAATTACATTTTTACAAATTAACCAATCTCTTTCGTTATCCCCGGATGAACTGAAAGCTACTACAAATTGCTAGTTTAAGAAACACTGGAAATGAGGATGTAGGAAAAATAATGAACCATTTGCTAAATCACCCTGAAGATCTAGAAAAAGTTAAGGGGTGTTTATGTACAAGTAAAGCGAAAAGTAGTACCTACATATTCACCTGTCTTTATTAGTTTCACTTAAATTAAGTGAGTGGCAGTATATAAGCCTAAGAGAAGCAGCAAATGAAAATGGGTCTGATTTATACCCTTCTTGTTATAAAATTAAACAAGCGAAGTCAAAATGTTATCCAGGGAAAGAAGACATAACTATAACTGAAGAAGGAGCTGCTATTAAACTGCAAGCTTCACTCAACTTGACGGTATCTAGGATTTTAGATGTGATTGCTTTGGATTTAGATTTGGCAACAGAGTTACTGCTTATAAGCAAATGGGGCTTTGATGGAGCCTCAGCATTAACATGACAGTAATGGCTAAAAGTGAAAAAACATTGTTTTTTATAAAGTAAAAGGTTAAGCTGATTACGGTCATTAAACACACAAATAAAAATTCAGAGATAAATACCCACATTTTTAAATAATAGGTACAATACACATATTAGTAAATTAAAGCTAATTAGGGACCTTTTAAATGTATTGTTGTTAGTTATTAAGTAATTATGTGTATTATTACGTGCTTTTACTTACTATTCCATATCAAATTTAACTTAAAAGAACTTAAGAAAATACAAAACGAAGCTTTTATTCTATGTATTTTTTCATTTTTTTCGATCCGTTTATTTGGCAGAGTTGCAACTTTATGCACATGTTCATAGCATCAAATGATAGTAGACTAGACAAGGTATAAGAAAAATAAAGTTTAAAAGCGGGATCACACGCTACGTAGCAGGAATTTAATTTAATTTGATCCGCTCCATACAAAAAAATAACAAAACACATTTTTCTGCCCAAAGTATAAAGTTTAGGAAAAAACACCAAGGCAATTTATTATTGAGGTTAATGAGCTCTATCCATCCGCATAAAGAAAAAAGTAAAAAAACGAAATTGATCCCTAAGTCACTAAAATCATAGTTTCGATCCACTGTGCGGCTGTGCGTGGTATCATCCGTAAAATCACGCACCGTGGGAAGCCACATTATGAGGGTGCGTGATGTGGATACGGCGCACCTCTCCGCACGCGTCCGCGTTACCACGGACGAGTCTCTTCCCATGGTGCGTCGGTGCGAGCTCGTGTGTCGCGGTGCGCGCTATCACGCACCGTGGGAAACAAGCAACAGACAGACTGATAGACAGATACAATGTTTGTCAGGCTCAGTTTATCTTCTTTTAGACCACGGAACCCTAACAATGCCATCAACTATCAGCTGATTTAACAATTGACATAATCCAGTGGCCTTGCAACACTTAGCCAGCTCCACTTTCACTCGGGTCTTTTTGACCCGAATCTGGTTTCGGGCGTTAATTGGCTTACTTAATCACTGAGGTAGTTGACACGCGATATGTTTTTGTTTTTGCTATATTGTTGGCCCTGTTTCTACTCAAGTGTTGCGTACAGGAAGTATTTTGATAGGTGATATCAATGTGTTATGCATGTTAGGAATACTATATCTAAGCTTGTAGATACTAGGTCATGACAATGATTCCATATTTTATAGATCACAAGACCTCGATTTTTGTAGGTTTTATATTTTATTGTTCGACTTCGTCGCGTTTCACGGTCTAAGATGGAGCACACGAATCCAAGTAACAAAGATATAGAGGGATTCCCCTACTATGATTACAGATAGTTATGAGAGAACAATGTAGTCTTGAGCACAGACCAGTAAGTAAGTAATGAAGTAACAAGTCTTGAGTACGAGAATTAACAAAAAAAAAACACTATGCGAATAATAGTAAATTACAAATTAATGCAGTTATGCATCTGGTAAGTCTACGATGTCGATAAAGGTCTAAGATGGAGCACACGAATCCAAGCAATAGAGATATAGAGAAATTCCCCTATACCCCTCTGGTTCTCTCATGCACACAACGGAACACATTAAACCGCTTGGCGCCGGAATTTAATGTGAGGGTAGTAGCTACCCAGGCGGAGCTTATAGATCCATACGGTCTCCTACCACCAAGCGTGAACTACCTGAACTCCGGGTTCATATTTTTATGAAAGTAGAGTGGTATATTTTGTTATGCACAACGTGTTACAAAAATACCCCTAAAGCCGAAAGGGGGTTAAAAGGTCCCTTGTAAAGAGTCTATTAGCAACATTTTAAAAAGAAAATAAGACCCAAAAAAATTTGGACAAGTCATTAAATGAAATCATCACTGAAACGCAACCCTGAAAACATAAAAGTAAAGAGTAGACTACCCAGAAAGTGATTTACATTCTTACCTAATTTCCTCTGAGAGGTAAATGACAACAGCCATAAAAGACTAAGTACTTGATTGACATTTTCTTTTTTAAGGGGAATTATGTAACACGTTGTATATTTGAATTGTAGTTACTTCCGCCCTTCCGCCATAACTTTTAATTTGGTGAAAAAATTGCACTTTTTAAAACCTCAAGCACGGTAATTATAGACACAATAGATAAGACAATTAAGTGTCGTCCTGGATCGACGGGCGGTACGCAACCGGAGGTGGAAAAAAACATTAATATGTTCAAACATTTTATGGACTACAAAGTCGTTTTTATTAATTAAAACTTTGTGGGATAGAAATACGATTTATCTTTAGCTCAGTTAACTTTCTCGTAGAAAGCCGTCGGCATTCTTTAGCAAAATCCTTTCCGTATCTCAGAAATTTCTAGGAAATAAATATAAAGAGTTATTTCGAGAATTCTGTTCTTTGCTCTAGTTTGACTTATTCTTTTTGAACGCTACCTACTTGATAATTTGTCAGATTCATGTGACTGATCCACACAATATTGTTTTTACCGTATATTTTCATGAATGTAGGTTTATACCTACATAATTATATCATCTGCTAAACCAACCTTCTTGTTTGCCGCTTGGCTTGCTTCAGCAAAAGAGCTACAAACTTTGATCGAAGTACAAACATGTCTGGCGAGGTAAAGGGGATTGTTTAAGCAGACATTTCTTTTAATTGTTTTCTATTCAGTATCAAATTCACAATCATCTCGCTCAAGCTTACTAAAGCCCACATTAACAGGTTGTATAGTTAACACCCATTTAGATTTAACAGTGCTTCAAGTACCTATTAAGTATTATAGAACACAAATCGTGTCGACATCACAGCAGATAATGTTACTTAGAAGCAGATCAATAACGCTAAATATCTCAGGGAATGGCTATTGAGGTTAAACAATTCTAATCACAAGTAGATCCGTCCTGAACTATACATGTCTTAAACTAAACACTTTACAATGCTTTACAAAATTAACACTTAAAATGTAACATTTAACGTGCAAATTGCATTGTACGATAAAATTTATTTGGCCCATAATAAGACACCGTTGAAATATACGATCCGTTTTATGGGTAACGAGTGCCTCGTGGTATATATAGCTGGGGCACATTTGATTTGGGTAATTGTGGTTAGTGTCTGTGACGAATTTTGGATGCCTTCGATTGGTTGAGGCCTAGTTTTGTTAGAAATGTTGATAGTAAAGGCCTTGGAAGCTGATGATAATGTAACTCATGTGCGTGTTGTCTCAGTAGGTTCAGCTAAGCTGACTGTGGGCATTCCTACATCAGGCGCACTGAAATCATTAGCAAAAACAGATCTTATAAGAGAAAAATACAATCACTACTTCTTTTCTTGTCTCCAAGGTCTACAGCAGTCCTTGCTAACAGTAGATCGTTACACTGGTTTCCAAAAAAAAACTACAATCACTTATCCAAAATCACTTCCACCCCAAACATTGTAAATCACTTGCTTTACTTTATTTCCTCTATATTTGATTTCCGAAGCGTTCCAGTGAGTGAAACTAAGCCGAATCCAATAGTAGCCCATTTGTCTAAATCGTTTCAACCATTTAGGACGGCGGTAAAATACGCCTGTGTACATGCCAAAGTGTTAAACATTGCCCTTCTTATAGCTTTCGTGTTTCTTGTAATCTTGTTGATGTTATCCTGAATCAAGACTGTGAAATTGCCTCATCTAATAGCATTTAATAATGTAACCATGTTAAAGAATCGCTTGTTAGTGGAAGAATAGGAATTGAGAATCAACAAGAGTACTTAGAGGGCACATTTTTTTGTCTATTCTTTTGTTATTTACTAAATTCGAAGCAGATATAAAGAATAATGATTTCAGTTATGACATCGAAAATAAAACTACTAGACATATGGATGTTACAATATATTCAGATGACAGAACAAAGCGTGTGCAAACGTAATCGCACCCGAATGCTCAAAAAACAACACTTAGAAACACAGTATTTGATTGTTCACAAATAAAAAAAAAAACTTTGTTTTGTACGTAAAAATAAAAAGAACGACATACATAAACAAATACACTAGGTTTCCCTTTCAAATTTCGCCAACGAGATATGACCTATTGTGATCATTGCGATTCACGCGCTGCTGCTCACAGCATACTATAAAAACGTATACTAGTATTTTTTCATGGCTGTAAAACTGTTCTTTGTTTCGCCAAAAAAAAAGAAAAATGTAAAACACATTGAGCGAACCTGACAACTTAATAAATGTATTAGTGTCACTGAGACCATTTTCAATTGATAACTATATTAATGATGATAAACATTATCTTATTCCAAAAGTAATTTCGAAGATATCTTCCTACAATGGATTGTTTTAAGGGTATTTAAGAGAAACCCTTGATGAGAAGTGGGTAGCTGTTAGGAATTGATTTATGTTCGTTACGATATCGAAATGCTTCATATATCTCGGGATAAGAAAACAAAACAAAAAAGTAAGACATACATAACATTAATATTAAATGAAATCTTACTCAGAAAAAACAGTAGTTTGGCCCCAATCCAACAACTACACGCCTTATAGGTTCTGATATATTATTATTTCCTACAACTAGTATAATGAGCGGTATATTTATTCAGTAACTGTTCCTTATATAGCTTTTTCTTTGGTAAGGAAAAAATCCTTGTTTGTCTCAGAATGTCGGAATTATATTGTAATATACGCCCGTAGTTTCGGGGATCAACTGCTTTGCCCTCTGAGACGTTCAACGACCTTTCCTGTTCAGTTTATTGGATACTAATGTTTCGAAAGTTTGTAAGATGTTGGTGGAATGATGGTTTTTGCTTTAATTCCTTCAAAATAAGGTTACCATTATTTCTAAATTTTTGGTGATTTCCAAAATATTGTATAGTTCCTAAATCAGTAGTTTGTAAGGGAAAAAATCTTACTTCTAAATGAGGAAGACTAAATTAAAACTGAAAAACTTATGACTGTAGTACTCGTAAATCAATTTTTATTAAAAACCGTTTTGAAACAATGTAACGTATTCATTAGTCACACACCAAGCATTTAGGCGTGCGTAATCTTCTGTATTCAGTCAATTGAAACATGTTCAATTAGCTCATGTATTCAATAATTGTTGCTACCTTTTTGATTTATATTGGAATTATGGGGTTTTCAAATTCGCATTTATTATAGGTAATACTCAGTTTAAATTTAAAACATGTTATACGCAAGGCAAAGATGCTCCAAGTGGCAAACAATTTGCTATGAATCAAAGATATATGCATAAAAGACAACCTTTCTGGACTGACGATTATTTTATTCTAAAATAAATAACGTTTTCTATCGAGAAAGTAAGAAACATGTTCGATAATAATTCTAATATTTCTAATCCTAGTCATTCATCTTCATTATCCATTTTGTGTCTCAAAACGGATCTAGTCACGTATTTGTATAGGATTAGAAACATGGAAAACGTACATGACATCATTCATTTCTGTTGTACTACTATTAACAATACAATAGACATGAAATAGATGATAACTGTCGAGCAAATACAATTTCTAGTCGAGTCTATTATGTCTCAAGTATGAAGGACGCTCGTGATGACAAAGTTGCCAACTTCTACGTAATTTTGTCAATAGAAGAATATTTATTCCTTTCTAATAGAAGTATTTCTGTAAAGGCAGTTAGAAGAAACGTTATTGAAGATGATTTAGAATCAAATGTATAGCAAAAAAAAAAAATCCTAAAACATAACCTTGGAATTTGACAAAAAATTTAAAATGCCTACAATACTACACTTAAAATTAGAAATCTTATAACATATTATTTATACCTCCTAAATAACATTACTTAACTATCCAAAAGTGATCTAAGACAATCAATTACATCAAAATACATGTAGAGAAACAAAAATCCTGACAAAACCAATTAATCCAAGGCTGGCCAAGGCTCTACCTAATCCGAACAACTGATGTCGGTAATTTTATTTACGTTCTTACCTGTTTCGGATACTTCTTGAGGCTCTTGAGGCTCCTTGAAAGCCTTCAGAGGTCCCACGATGCTCAAATTTGCATTATTTGTTCTGTTACCTTTTTTCTGTATAATTTCTTTTAAAGTATACTTTTCGTTTTGTGTTTCTCTTAATTCAATTTGGGAGACAAGTTTCTTGGGAAAGGGATATAGAGGATCAGAATTTTCGTTACTCTCAATTTTTTTTTATTGACCACAACTTTGTGCATCTGAAAAGAAAGTAACATTAAAATTTAAATTTGAAATAGGCTTTTTATTCTAGAGGAGTAAATACGATTATGGCTAATAAATATTATTGGATTAAAGTGCTACCAAACGCATAAAGGAGAGAGTAGGCATCGTAAGATAATCTTAGTTGCTAACTTTGCATAAATTACAATATCTCGAATAGTGAAAACATCTCTCGATAGACATACTGGTCATTATTATAATGTTGGTCAGTATTTCATGCCAGTCATATTTGCTGTATGGAAATCTGAACGATGAATGTACGTCTACCATTTCTGTATCTTTACGATTCGATAATGCAAACTTGATGTGCTGTTGTCTCATTGTTCGACGTTCTTCGGTATTATCCCTCTCTAATATATCTACTACTTTGATGTTTTATTTCTAGAATATTCTTATTTGTTGTTTTTGTAATGTAGAGACTTGATTTTTGATTGGAATTCTGGTTAGTATTATTGTCTTTATAGACTAGTGCTCAGATCGGATTAATTACAACTTTTCTTTACTTGGTGTTGTGTTTTCTATGTTCTGTAGCAGATTTTTTTAGTTCTTCTTCTACCATCGTTCAAATAAATGCCTCACACTAAGTTACTATAAAAACCTAATCAATACGCTTCTTGAAACCAAAAACGGTAATTCATTACCTCATATCGTAACCGCTAATGGTCCGATCCGATTATTGGATCGTTTATATCGACGCTCATTACGAACACAATCGCGTTTATAGCTTGCAATATCAAGTTATGACCTCGGCGTGTCGATGGCGTTAATTATTATTTTATTTCATGTTTTATAGATCCATTCCTAAGAGTATAACAACGGTTCGCAACCAGTGAACAACAATTTGTGAATACAAAAAAAAGTTTTGACAGTTTCGACCAAGGCTACGTTCGAACCATTAATTTGATTGAAACAATACAAAAAACGACTGATGGAAGTGATTTAAATGACAATAGTGTTACATAAAGTTAGTTTCTGGGGGAAATGTGCGTTTGATGTCCAAAGTGGCGAAGTCAGAGTCGAGAGTTGTGTTAGTGGGTGATGGGGAAGGTGATGGCTGCTGCTCCTGCTCTGGCATGAGGATCGGTGACCTTGGTGGCGTGTTGCTCGAAGCTGCGAAGCTTACCAGGTCTTGGTTCTGTCAGAAGCCTGGATACGGGTAAGTGATCATTACGTATTGTAGGAATATGTGAGAGGGATCACAATTAAGTTCTCTCTCTCTCTCTACCTATCTAGATATATTTCATTGTAGCCTATTGAGGTTCACGGAAGTGGCACTGAAGTGAATTGAAAATAATAATTGGCAATTACCATAAGTTTACTTTTTTAATTAAGTTAGTAGTTATAGCATTGGCACGTTAGCTGTTATGATGTTTTAAACAACTTTATGAATAAATAAATAAAATCTCTTCTGCACTGTGTAGTGTAGACATGATATTAGAATAGTTCGCATGATGTAGAGATTAGCCAGTCAGCAAGGTTAGAAACAGGATTGGCTCCTCAGGGTGCTAGATTTACTTAAGTATCGAATTAAATAAGTTAATCATAATAGAGAAAGATTTTAAGTTTTTCAATAAACTTATTTATATCATTTAAGGTAGAAAATAATTACGTATGTTTCATAAAACCTCGTTGCTTGGTGTGATGTACTTAACAATTAAAACCTCTACGGTTTCATTTAGATCACGCCAGCTATTATCTGCTGTATAATCTATGCTATTGACAATAAAAGCGTCACTGTCAAATGACAATAATTACAATATTATTGCTGAAAGAAGTGTTTTGTAAGTGTTCTTTGTATAATTAATTGCTACCAAATCTATCATAATGGGTTGGAAGAAAACAGCAACTGGTCTTGTGGGCCTGGCTGTAGCTCCAAATGCCCATCACACTCTTGACTCTCTATATGCAAAAATTGAACGAGTCATCAGCAAGATGCCTGAATCTGCTGCCTACCGAAAATATACTCATCTGATTGTTCAAGAGAGAGCCAAGGTGTTAAAAGAAACTACGGATGTATATGAGATCGAATTGAAAATTAACTCTGGTCAAGCTGAAGAACTAATTATCCAGGCAGAAAATGAATTGCTTTTGGCTAGAAATATGCTGAACTGGAAACCATGGGAACCTCTAATTGCTGAGCCACCTAAGGGCCAGTGGGAATGGCCTCCGCTTAAGGGTGTTTAATTTAAATAATCATGTTACTACTAGGTGTTTTTAGTTAATAATAAATACTTATAGAAATTATCGTTTTAACATTCATATCTTCCGCATTGCTGCGTTGTTGGTCTACAGTTCGCAAGCCTGGCTGCTGAGCGTGAGATCTTGGATTCGATCCCCAAGTCGGGCAAAGTGTTATTGGGTGTGGAATTTCTCAGTACCGGAGTCTAGACTTGTGCCCGATTGGTGGCAGTAGGCTCGCTCCGTATTACATGGAACTTGAACGTAACGGCGAAGTGAGGGTGTACTACACACCTCTGCCCAGCCTTTCGGGGAATAAAGGCGTGATGTTATATTTATCTTACGAATTACGATTGTCTTGATCCTTTTGAGGACAGTCCCGGGATTTTGTTCAATTACATTTTTATTGCAAGACTTACAAATGCCTCTGCGAGTTGAGTCTAGTCCTTACGTAAGCCCCTTATATAAATGATGCCGTATTTTTTTCTTGATATCAATAACTCATGTAAAGGAAGGCAAATTGAAAAAAAAAAACGATTTTACTGTTTTTTTTTTATGAAATTTATTGGCATACATTCCGATGGCCCACCTGATGAAGCTGGCTTCCAGCCTAATCAGATGCGGCTGAATACCAGTATTTTACAGTACCTCTGCAACCAGTTACTGGGCAATGTCGCAGATATCCTAAAGTTACCGGTTGTCTGACTACCTGTAACAACTACCTTCGACGGTATTCGTATGACACCCATTCTTTAAATCGCATGACGAATCAAATCATCGTCATTTATATTAATGCAAAAGTGAGTTTTTCTGTGTCTGTTTGCGACTTCTTCACGACTAAACTACTGAACCAATTTTGATGAAACTTGCCACAGAGATAGCCTGACATAGGAAGGTTTTTATTGATAATATCGTGAACGAAGTCGCGGGCGTCGACTAGTTAATCACCAAAACGTTTTTAATGTCAGTTCACTGCCCTCGACACCGAAAAGTTCGAATCCGACTAACAAGCTTCTCTGTAATTCGAATTCCTCTCAAACTTCCCGAATTAATATTTTTCACAAACTAAGCCAATATGAAAATTTCGTTGAAATATAATGAATAAAATTTGGAAACTCTTAGGGAATCCAAAAGTTGTTCCTTATCAGCGACAGTGTTACCACCTTCTTTCCACGTGTAGGTACTTGGTTAACTTTAATTAAACCCCTCCAAGGCGACTTCAAAGTTGGCCAGAAACGCGTCAAAGGAAATGAAATTGCAATTTCCCTCTTATATATCTAGATGTTTCCATAACTTTGTCCATTTGAAGATAACTTTTACCGCAATAATTATACCTAGAATTAAATTACATAGTATTACACACCCTATACTCTTTGCGCTGTAGCATGGTGCGGGTGACAGTTGCCTGTATAACGTTCTGGTTGGTGGTGGTTTAATTTACTACAGTTATTAATGATTTAATATATTACGAATGTGGTACAGCTGAAGTACTAAGTCATCATCATCTCATCTGCCTAGCCTTTTCCCAACTATGTTGGGGTCGGCTTCGAGTCGAACCGGATGCAGCTGAATATCAGTATTTTACAAGGAGCGACTGCCTATCAGACCTCCACAACCCAGTAACTGGGTAATACGATACTCTTGGTAAGACTGGTTGTCAGACTTTCTGGCTTCTGACCAACAGTAACGATTGTCAAAGATCTACAAATGACAGCCGGGACCAACGGCTTTACGTGCTTTCCGAGGCACGGAGGAAACTCGCTATGGTAAATGGTCACCCATCCACAGACCAACCTCGGCAAGCGTGGCTTAACCCGGAAGATCGGTCTATGCGGCTGTAATTATTTAGCCACGAGCTGAAGTACTAAGTCATAATTTGTAAATCGCGGCAACTTTCAAGAGTGAAACGAAATGTTACTGAAACTATCACCCGCACCATGCTATAGCGCAAAGAGTATAGTGTAATTATTTTTAATCATATTGACGTCTTTAAATTGAATTTCACATAATGTAAGTAAATCGCCTTTATCAGTTTCTCATTGTCCGAAGACAAAGAATAAAAACAGTGTAAACATAAAATTTTCCTTATCCCTGAAATATTTCCTAACAGACCCGTTTGAAAGATAATTATCACTAAGCCTTTGTGATATGAATGTTTCATTCTCATTCCCGACATCCATTAAGGCGTTTCCCTGACCAAATGACCTTGAGCATTTGTTCCCTCTTTGCCGCACCCCCCCTCTACAATTCTTCGTAAATAGGTACTACTAACGCCAACTGGCGAACAACTTAGGAATATAAGTGAAAATCACAGACCTTCGAATGCACAGACACGGCATTCAATAAAAAAATCTTATAAAGAAAGGAACGTTTTTCGCGTAGTGCGACGACAATATATTAGTGTGTGTTATCTGTGGAATGTTGAGACATCACTTATACACGCACATGCACACGCATTGGCTGTATCGTGCTCGGGTTTATAGCAATATAGTCCTTAGCATGCCTATGGAGTTTTGAGCCTTTACTGTACCTATACAGGGTCAAATTAAATTAGCTAGTGAAACTTTGCAGACGTTAACAAAGATATTTATTTGATGTTTATTTTTTTGGGGTCATCAACCGTCGATAGTGTGAAGTCACTTAAAATATTAGTTTAAAAATGACTTTCTTTTTGTGTAAACTTCACAGACGTAATGGGTATCGATATCTCAACACTGTATAAGGGTATGTTCACATGACAAGCGTTCAACGTGCGGTGAACGCGCGTTAAATTTTTGTATAATGTTCACATGGAGCGCGCTTGTCAGGCGTTGAACGCGCGTTGCCGTGGCGGCCGTAGTTCATTTTCTACAGAGTGAGTTCTACATTTCGCTCCTTTAGAATTAAAGAGACCTAGGTATCTAAAAACTAAGGTTTTGGAAAACGTTGAATGAAGTTTCGTATGTTTATAAATTTTGTAGAAACGGGAGATTATTCTGTTGCATTACATTTCTACGCCACCATACGCCTCTGTTTTATTAAGAGTCGATGAAGATAGGTCAGTCTATGAGTAAAAGTTGAAATCTTAAAATTTCGAATAGGTCTCGTTAATTCTAAAGGTGCGGTTTGTCGAAGATGAACGTAGAAACAGTTTTAATGGTGATTTTATATCGACGGCAAAAACGACGCGACAGAAGATATTGGGTCCACCCAATTTTTTCATACAGGCTGAGTGAAAGCCAGTACTTCACTTTGTATCCTAAGTTAAAGCAACTCGGAATCCAATTTTTTAACTACTTCAGAATGTCCATCAAGTCATTTGATGACTTACTGGCTCTCATAAACGATGAACTCGTAGCAGATAAAAACGCTAAACTCTAAACTTTATTTCAACTATAAATAATTCGGTATTAATAGCTTCCGTTTCCATTTCGGACGATTTCTGGAAGAACCGAACGAACGATACGTCTATACACGTCGAAAGCGCGAGCTCATCTGAACGGTAACATAGAAAATCAATGATCTCAAAGCGCGCGTTGACGCGCGCTGACAACAGTCGAGCGCTGGCGCAGCGTTCAAAGCACGCTTTATTAAAACGCGCGTTAGCATGTGTACGGCCTGAATAAAATGTATGTAGTTGTAAACGCGCGTTAGCAAAACGCGCGTTGAACGCTTGTCATGTGAACGTACCCTAATAGATTTTATCAACTCGCACTTCAAGTAAAAAAACACAAACAAAATCATTACTAACAGGCAAAAAAACTTTTCATTTTGTTGTGTTTAGATATTATGGCGGAACGAGAGATGGTGTTCCTCCAACCAAAGGGAGGATCCTCCAACCAGGCAGTCTTTTGCCTGGCGGGCTACTGCCCAAAGGTTAATGTTGGGCGGTTAGTTTACGAACGAACGAGTACCTACGTCAGTTCAAAATAATAATCACTCAATTCTCTCTTCAGTTTATGCTTATTACTTACTCCTTCTTGTTACTTACGCTGACATCATCCCTGTCCAACTGATTGATGGGGTTAAACGAAAAAAAAACACGTTGATTTTTATCCACATACTTTTTTTATTTGTACACAATTATATTTATTTATACATAATTGTAAAAGCAATGATTAAATGAGGCCAGTAGACGGCAATAAGCGTTCCCTAATATTGTATAGGACTGGTAACATAAGATGCCTGCCAAACCTTTCGGAAAATCACGTGATAAAAAGGCATAATCGTACACAGAGTACTCATATTTTGGAATCCTGGGAGAGCTCTCAGGATGCTATTGGCATCTTCTGTGATCTCTCCAAGGCTTTTGACTGCGTTGACTACAACACCCTCATCTGTAATTTACACCACAACGGAATTCGTGGCCGAGCTGCTGACCTTGTTTTCTCCTATTTATCTAATAGACAGCAAAAAGTTGGTGCTAACGGTGCGATATCTTCGGGGTCTCTAGTTAAGATGGGCGTGCCTCAAGGCTCAATTCTTGGACCTTTATTGTTTCTAACCTATATAAATGATCTACCCTATATGATGACCGACTTATCAGACATAATTTTATTTGCCGACGACACTTCCCTTATTTTTAAAATAGATAGAAAAGATAGGGACGTTTTACATGTTAACGAGAGTCTTACTGTTCTTTCTAAATGGTTTGCAGCCAATAATATGTTACTTAATGCAAACAAAACAAAATGCCTTAAGTTTTCACTACCAAATGTTCCACAAGTAGGTTTAAATTTAATGCTTGAAGGCAATAATCTTAATACAATTAATGACACCGTATTTTTAGGTATAACTCTCGATTCAAAATTGCAGTGTGGTGCGCATATTACTACCATGTCGGCTAGGTTAAGTTCTGCTGCATACGCAGTTAGTAAAATTAGGCAGGTGACTGATGTAGCTACAACTAGGTTAGTATACATCGCGTAATTCCACAACATTATGTCCTACGGCATTCTGTTGTGGGGCTCAGAAGCTGACGTAGATTCTGTTTTTATTTTACAAAAGAGAGCAATCCGTGCAATCTACAATATGGGTTCCCGCGAGTCCCTCAGAAACGTGTTCAAAGATATTACCTAATATACTTACCTTGCCGTCACACTATATCTTTGAAAATATTATGTATGTTCGGAAAAATTTGCATATATGTATAGTGTTAGAAGCGATTTTCATGATAAAAATACACGTAATAAACATAAAATTGTGATTCCCAAATTTAGATTGAGTAAAACTAATAAGTCATTTCTAGGAAATGGCGTGCGTTTTTATAATAAGCTGCCGAAATCTGTAACTGATCTTACCGAGGGAAAGTTTAAAGCCCATATTAAACGTGTCCTTATTCAAAAAGCATAATTATTACAAGTCTAAGGACTACGTTGACGATAAAGATGCTTGGCAATAACTCCTTCTGCACATGTGGCTTCCCTGGTACCTCATTAATGTCGTATATGTATGTCTATTAACTAACCTCATTACGATTAGCTTTTTTTTTATTACTAACGTTACTCTCAAGATATCTTTATCTTATTATACAGTGATTTTCTTTGTAATGTGTTTTGATGACAATTAACCATGTCAGTTGTTTTATATAGTTTAGCGTCCTTTTACCTTTTGTAAATGTGAGAGCTTTGTAGACTTGCTAGATGCCTGGATACCTAGTTAATTTGTGACCATATTTTTCATTTTGTTTTATTTGTGTGGTTCCTGCTCTTAAGCCTACTTTGCTCTCTCATAACTATTCTAAGTCATAACTGTACCCACTCAAATTGTTAAAGATATGGATTTTAAAAGAGTATCCATGGAGTTTCTTGCCGGCTCTTCTCCATAGGAAACGACTAATTGGAACCGTGCACCTAAATTCGACTTTTCATAAGCGCCTGTAATGGTTTATGTGAAATAAAAACTTTTGATTTTGATTTTGCACAGCACTTGTATTGTCAATAATAAAAACGGCAAGTGCAAACTCTCTTTCCTCTTCTGCAGCATGCTTCATCGATTCTATGGAAACACTTTCCCATTTTTACTAATTAATTCGTGGTTTGTTGAATATATTTTTTCGGACAAAGAAGGAAGATTTATTGATGACAATAGCTCGTTTAGTTGCGAATTTCCCGCGCCTATTGCAGTAGTACCTGTGACTGCGCATTTATTTATTGATAAATAATTTTCACTGCAATTATCATTTACTATTAAAAAATTTCGTTGCATAATTGGCATTTAAACGTAAATTTCGACTCTAAGCCCTTTTGTGTTTCTCCGATAAGTTGTAGTTCGGTGACGCTGCAACCCAATGGACCATGATTGGAAATTTTTATTAATTCCGAAAAGAAGTGGCTGACATCAATTATTCTTCTTCTTATTATTTTTTCATTATTGCTTTATTCCGCCTCACAAGATATTTCTAACTGCAAAAAAGAAAACTATGCATAATTAAATAAATCAGCAATAGTGTGTTACGTATATTCAGATTAAATAAAGGCTCCTAAAAATAGATGTCTGTTGTTAAGATGTAGATAAAGAGGTATTTATACCTACCTACTTAATATCTACTTATTTATACCTAACTACAATACCTACCAAGGTATTGTGATTAGATTATACTGGGTAGGCATTAGTACCTACTGATCTGATTAGTACTAGTACCTACTTAGATATCTTTTACCCAAAACAATACCTTAGTAGGTGTGTATACTGGATAGGCATTAGTACCTACTGATCTACTTAGTACTAATATCTACTTAGTACTAGTACCTATTTAGATATCTTTTACCTAATCACAAGCACAACTATGTATTTGTGTACAATAATATCTACAAACCAAAAAAATAAATAAACAAACCTCTACATCTTCAACCATTTCAGTTGAATCAAGACACGTATCCTCTAATTCTATGGTTTCTTGACTCAAGTCGTTTACTGGCGTATCGTCAGTGTTTGTGTTTAGCCTTCAATAAAGAATTCCTTATATTAGATCTTGCATGAAAACAAAACTGAATTACTTTTAATAAATCATTTAGATATATATTTTAGCTGTACATTTGAAAAGGTTCATATTATTTTCATGGTAACCACAAAAAAATATCACATCTTTCATAAGTTTTGTCTGTAATTTCATAACTCTATGGACTCAAAAGTTCGTCTGATTACCCAATATCATTTTCAATTATTGGTAAACTTGAATAATTATTTTCGTTGTCAAATGCGCATTCCGGTATTTTTCTTCTCTTCCTAAAATAAAAAGATACCATGTAATTACATGTAGATATTTGTCGGAATAAAAGCAGGTTGGTAAACTTTGCATAATGCATCAAAAATTACTTACAGAATTTCATTCATCTCTAGAGCATTTTGACATCTTTGACGTTTATTCTTCTTGAATTTAGGCATTTTCAAATTACACAAAATTAATTTCTTATCACTAGGTTTATTTATACTAAAATTAAACTAAATAAAAATAAAAAGCGTCTATCCGTAGGTACTCTTAAAATATTTTAAATATTTGCGGCGGGAAGGACGACGACGAGAGCGACACAGCCTCCTCATACGAAAGCACGCAGCGTACTGCCGCCCGCACCCTGCGCACGCCCCTTCAAACGTAGAACTCACACAATTTTTGGAATTATTTTAATTAAAAAAGAATAGCGATCTTTCGAAATTAAATAAAACGTGAAATTTATAGATTTTTTAATTCTCTATCCATTAGTGTAATCCTCAAATTATTAGAGCGTTGCCTTTAGCAACAGATGCATGTAATCAATCATTTTAGTCACTTTTTAAAAGTAGATTTTAAATGTATTTTTATCACAAAAAAAACAAAGTAGAACGTGGAATGTGATGATAAGATATCGAACATCAATAATGTGCTTTTAGATGTAGTTTATTTCTCTTAACTAATTAGTTAATAGTCTCTGAATAACGAAGAAAAACGCACTCTCGCAAGGTTTTGGTCAGGGTATCGCCTTAAAAGGAAAACGTAATAATTTCAAAATGGCGCGAGGTACTCATATCTTTGTGTTGGCAGAGTGCATTATGTGCTCAGATATAGCAGAGATAAATGCAGTATCATAATTCACCACAGATGGTATCATGCAAGCAATATAAAAATCGATTAAGATACTGTGAAAGGACGATTACGATACGCCAACGTTAATCTCAAAAAAGAAAATATTATAAGAATCGTAAGTTTTGATGAAACATTTCACTAATTCTTCCTTCTAGTTCCTCACTAATTATGTTCAATTCATTTTCTTATTGAAACAGAAATTTTAACTCAAAATTCAAGCCACATTTCGAATACGAAAGTTGGCTTTAGGCCATATGAAATACATCTCCAGAATAATCTTAAAGTAATAACTTGACCGCAGTACAAACAGTCTGTTTCCTGGTGTAATATTTAAGACAAACTTGGCAAACACACGGATTCGCTGCTGAACAGATTATTAGAAAATCAGGAAGGATTTTAGAAACCAAGCTCAAAGAGAAACATTTACATCGCGGGTAGTCTGATATGTCATTCACTTCAGCGCTAACGTGACCCAGATTGCCCGCTTGTAGTTCTCGTCTTGATCTAGTATTGTAAATCCACTCCGACAAACCAGACCGCTTCCCAGAAAGGCTTAGTTTGGCTAACAGTCTGGACGTGTGCCAACGGACACTGCTAAGTTTTAAAATTTCATGATTCCAGTGCGGGATGCTGGCAATTTATCGAAATAGCTTAAAAAATTTCAACAAGGCTTCTGTGCAAAATTTTAAGTTTTTATGTAACTGTTGCTGATAATTATTTTTTGTCGTGTAAGGCTCTAAAAATAGTTATTAATATTAATTTATTAAAAATAATTTACTTTGTTCTTAACTTGTTTTGCATACAAAAGCAGATTTTCAAGGTCTTTTGTAACCAGTCAGTGCTATAATCGTCGAAATTACTTCCACAATACGTCCAAATCGTATGTCAAAAGCTTATTCCAAAATGGCCAAGTCGATCAATATTAATATTCCGAAAATGCAAATGATTGTTTAGACAGCAAGAACAATTACTGGGGATTTTAAAATTCACACTCGCTGTATTGTGCACGGTTAAAAGGCGGATGATGAAAGCAACAGCTCCCATTTTGTTTTTAAAACCGCGCAATCTCGGCCTCTCGCAGGCATAGGCATTGCCCAGTCTAATAACCTACAATTTTTCGCTGGGCCCAGAAACTGGGTCGTTTCTGCAACGAGCGCGCGCATTCAGGCGTATTAATCAAGTCGGTGCAACTGAATAGAGGATCTCCCAACTCCCCCCCGGTTCCCCCTCGGTGACAATGGGGGGATGTCGCGCTCCATTTGACAAATAAACTGCACTTGAGACACTTAGTGCTCACGCAGTTCAGTTAGTTGGTAGTTTGAAAAATTGTTGTTTTTGGGAGTCCGTTCTCTTGCTAATGACTTGTGTAATTTGTAAGTTGAAGCGCTTTGTTCTTTGTTTCTTTGCTGTTTCATTTCAAATTATCTTCCTTTTTCGGTGTTTACTTACCTTGGACTGACTTGCAAAAAAATAGACTTCCAAATAAAGTTAAACGTTTAAAGAAACAGCTATCTAGATGGCACGCATGTTCCTGACATAAAATCTCTTCGTAGGCTCTATTGTAAGTTACTCCAGAGATAGTTCCACGAGGCAATACTTGGCACCGCTCCAGCAACAAGAGAGCCTCACGGACTAATTGGCAAGCTTTATCGCGAAAATTAAACGTACAATAAAAAATTACGATTGCCGGAACGTTCCTGAATGGCAAATCTTTAGGAAACACTTCGTTTTTACTGTAAAAGGACCGTAAAGTAAGTCGTTCAGATGTTTTTAGGCTTGACTTCTGGAGAGTCCGTAGGTTTCTCAGCTCCTTCGTAATTTCG
Organism: Amphipyra tragopoginis; assembly: GCA_905220435.1. NCBI lineage: Eukaryota > Metazoa > Arthropoda > Insecta > Lepidoptera > Noctuidae > Amphipyra > Amphipyra tragopoginis. Next base: position 8,393,603 of record HG992017.1, read on the forward strand.
GTGTTTTAAGTTGGCCTAAATTGAAGTTGTTTGTCAACAACTGTTTACAAATGAGGTGGTTCTTAAACACGTTTAGTCAAATTATGTTCAGCAATGTTGATTGTAATTAGCAGTTTGTTATTTAAGAAGTATTTGTTTGACGCAAAATGTGCTTCGTAAGAGAAACGTTTACTCGGTATGATTAAATAGCTGTTTGTTTGTTCATTTTTGGAAGGCAGAGAAGATATTTCTTGGTATAATGAAGCTGATTGTTGATTTCTGAGATTGTTCTTGTTATTAAAATGTCAATATGTTACTACGAAATGAAGAAGCTGTTGTCTTTGATAAAATGTATCTAGATCAAACTATTAATAATACTGAATTTATAGAAGATCTTTTAAAGGTTGACTGGTAGAGAATGCCTAAAGGCCCATTTAGATGGAGAGAGTTTCTCGACTCGAAGATACGATTATCGAAAGAACATTTAAAGGCCCATTTAGATGGAGAGAGTTTCTCGAACGATTCTTGCCGAGAAATCGTATGCTACTATCGCAAGCAATAATCGCCATAAGATTATTGTATCATAATGTTTACATACAGGCAAGAACTAAATTCTCGCCTACGATTATGTCATACGAGATTCGCAAGTAATTTTTCGCAGGCGATAAATTACTGTGACTGTTTACACAGCGAAAATTATAGTAAGAAGATTCTTGCTTACGAGTTCTCGACTTGTATAAACACGATCTCGTATGACATTTTTTCAAGTTCATACGAGTATCGTACAAATCGGTTTGAACCGTTTTTGAGTGCGAGTTTTGCCATTCGAGTTCAGACTTCAGTGATTAAGTTCTGTTTACACGGAGACAGATATATTCTATTGCGAGGCGATTGTCGCCCAAGGGGAAGGGCGATAATCGTGAATGTTTACACGAAGAAACTTTTTAAATGTTCTTTCGATAATCGTATCTTCGAGTCGAGAAACTCTCTCCATCTAAATGGGCCTTAAAAAGTTTCTTCGTGTAAACATTCACGATTATCGCCCTTCCCCTTGGGCGACAATCGCCTCGCAATAGAATATATCTGTCTCCGTGTAAACAGAACTTAATCACTGAAGTCTGAACTCGAATGGCAAAACTCGCACTCAAAAACGGTTCAAACCGATTTGTACGATACTCGTATGAACTTGAAAAAATGTCATACGAGATCGTGTTTATACAAGTCGAGAACTCGTAAGCAAGAATCTTCTTACTATAATTTTCGCTGTGTAAACAGTCACAGTAATTTATCGCCTAGCGAAAAATTACTTGCGAATCTCGTATGACATAATCATAGTCGAGAATTTAGTTCTTGCCTGTATGTAAACATTATGATACAATAATCTTATGGCGATTATTGCTTGCGATAATAGCATACGATTTCTCGCCAAGAAACGTTCGAGAAACTCTCTCCATCTAAATGGGCCTTTATGGCATTATAAAGGGCCATTTAGATGGAGAGAGTTTCTCGAACGATTCTTGCCGAGAAATCGTATGCTACTATCGCAAGCAATAATCGCCATAAGATTATTGTATCATAATGTTTACATACAGGCAAGAACTAAATTCTCGCCTACGATTATGTCATACGAGATTCGCAAGTAATTTTTCGCAGGCGATAAATTACTGTGACTGTTTACACAGCGAAAATTATAGTAAGAAGATTCTTGCTTACGAGTTCTCGACTTATAAAGGCCCATTTAGATGGAGAGAGTTTCTCGAACGTTTCTTGGCGAGAAATCGTATGCTACTATCGCAAGCAATAATCGCCATAAGATTATTGTATCATAATGTTTACATACAGGCAAGAACTAAATTCTCGCCTACGATTATGTCATACGAGATTCGCAAGTAATTTTTCGCTAGGCGATAAATTACTGTGACTGTTTAGACAGCGAAAATTATAGTAAGAAGATTCTTGCTTACGAGTTCTCGACTTGTATAAACACGATCTCGTATGACATTTTTTCAAGTTCATACGAGTATCGTACAAATCGGTTTGAACCGTTTTTGAGTGCGAGTTTTGCCATTCGAGTTCAGACTTCAGTGATTAAAGGCCCATTTAGATGGAGAGAGTTTCTCGAACGATTCTTGCCGAGAAATCGTATGCTACTATCGCAAGCAATAATCGCCATAAGATTATTGTATCATAATGTTTACATACAGGCAAGAACTAAATTCTCGCCTACGATTATGTCATACGAGATTCGCAAGTAATTTTTCGCAGGCGATAAATTACTGTGACTGTTTACACAGCAAAAATTATAGTAAGAAGATTCTTGCTTACGAGTTCTCGACTTGTATAAACACGATCTCGTATGACATTTTTTCAAGTTCATACGAGTATCGTACAAATCGGTTTGAACCGTTTTTGAGTGCGAGTTTTGCCATTCGAGTTCAGACTTCAGTGATTAAGTTCTGTTTACACGGAGACAGATATATTCTATTGCGAGGCGATTGTCGCCCAAGGGGAAGGGCGATAATCGTGAATGTTTACACGAAGAAACTTTTTAAATGTTCTTTCGATAATCGTATCTTCGAGTCGAGAAACTCTCTCCATCTAAATGGGCCTTTTGTTCTGTTTACACGGAGACAGATATATTCTATTGCGAGGCGATTGTCGCCCAAGGGGAAGGGCGATAATCGTGAATGTTTACACGAAGAAACTTTTTAAATGTTCTTTCGATAATCGTATCTTCGAGTCGAGAAACTCTCTCCATCTAAATGGGCCTTTAACACGATCTCGTATGACATTTTTTCAAGTTCATACGAGTATCGTACAAATCGGTTTGAACCGTTTTTGAGTGCGAGTTTTGCCATTCGAGTTCAGACTTCAGTGATTAAGTTCTGTTTACACGGAGACAGATATATTCTATTGCGAGGCAATTGTCGCCCAAGGGGAAGGGCGATAATATGGAATGTTTACACGAAGAAACTTTTTAAATGTTCTTTCGATAATCGTATCTTCGAGTCGAGAAACTCTCTCCATCTAAATGGCGCTTAAGTCCGCCTTATGTACCACCATAGTGCATAGAAGTATAAATAAATAAATAAGATCTTAGTAGTGATATGCAAAACCGATGAAATAAAAACATACTTTATAAAAATAGCGGAAGTAATCATGATATTAAAATTAATTCAAATGAGGTAACTAGTAGAGAACTAGTTATGTTATTGCAACTGATGAATATTTTAAAAACATTAAGTAAAACATAAGATATGTTTAAACGTCGTCCATGTCAAGACAATGGCCACCCAAGTTTATAGCATTTTACGATGTCTGCAGAAAGGATTGATTAATGTTATGTAATAAAGTGACAAGGTGGTATTTTTGCTGCAAAGTACACGAATGAGCTGGCACAAATATTTATGAAAACGAAATGGAGAACAAGTTTCAAGTAATTTAATTAATTACTTACTCTAAAACATTTTCTATTCTGCAAAATATATACATTGCACCAACATTTCCTGAATTTTCAATTTCATTTTAACATTTAGTGCTGCATAAGTTTCAGTTACAAAGTTTGCAGCAACATGTGGGGTATTTATTTCCATTACCCAGTGGAATGTAGGAAAAAGTTAGTAGATACTAGAAAAGCGTTTGATGTAGGAATTGAGCAGACACGGTGCGTGTATCAACTAGTTATACTTATGTTTAGAATATAAATATCTGGGGAATTGAGTTAGTAGTAAATATTCTAAATACCGGTTATAAGTTTTTGAATAAATTGCGATAGTTTAATAATTGACAACATGACGATGACAACTCTTATATGGCTGTGAATTCACGTAATAATAATTTTGTATAAAGATAAAAAAATGTTTACGATAAAATTGTTTTGTCTAGGAATGGTGAGAAAATTATGTCATCCGTTCAAAGGGGACACGCTATATTTATAATGACTATTGTATTAGGTACCCATCTGTAATTTTTTTCACAAATGTTAAAAATCGAGTTGTGACCTCGCCGCGTGTTCAGCTCACGATTAAGAGCTCCGTTTGGGTCCGAAACTAGTCGTGCAATACCGAAAAATGCACGTGAGTAAACGGTAACTAGTCATAAATGTTAAGATTCGCCATATTTTCCAGTTAATCCCCAACATTATACTACGTAAACGAACGTATCAAGCTGAAAATCCTCTCGATTCCCAGTCGGAACTGATTTGGTTCGTCTGCCAGGAAATTGGCACATCTCTACATCAGTGATTTCAGGCAGCTTGGCGGTGGCGGTAGGAAACTACCGCATCACTAATACCGCTGAGAGCGTTTAGTTTTGCTTCCTAAAATGTAGTTTCTATTGATTTTCTGAAAGTAGGAAATTGTTTACTGCAATCATAGTTTAGACAAACGTTTGGATTTAACGTTGTTTGAAGAGAATTCTCAATAGATTTGTTTAAACAGCATCATTAATTGTTACCTCTGTTGCGTCGTTAGGGTTTTTTTCAGAACATTTTTCTTCAATTACCAAATGTTATGTTTCTTTACTGTATGTAGTCCACTCCTCATCTGCAAATAAGACCCCACTTTTCAGTGCATGAGTGTTATAACAGGCGTAAAAGGTTCAATCAGGTGGATGGGGGGCAAACAAAAATATTTTCATATGTTCGGGCTTAACATGTAAAAATATAATATTTGCTCAAAAATAACGATCTAGTTCACAATATCGGTGTTCCGGAACATTCATTAGCAACGTATCTGTTTGTGGAAGTATTCAACTGCTGAATATATGAAACTAATTCCCAACGAACACTAGTTAGCCGGGGCTCGGATTTCGCTTTTGTATTTTCAAATAAATTCACATTTAAGTTTCATTCTTGTTTTTGGAACTGGTCTTTTGAGTTTCGGGTTTTTGGTCCTTTGTCTTTTGTTGCGATGTAGGAGTTAGGGTTATTTTGGCATGTTTTGCATAAACGAGTCAGCTTTTACTTTTTTATAATGTCGCAACTTTTTTACAATATTTATCACATCATAAAAGACTGGTTTCGTTGCAATAGTAATTAAGTTAAATTATTTTCCAGTACAGGTGTTATCTTTATTAGTTGCACAGATAGGCAGTGCTATTCATTTCCTCAGAATAATCCTTACGGCAAATACTGCAACGGTTTTGATCTAAGTATATCAACTTGTCAATGCCCTCAAGCAAACTTTTCCTGCCGCAAGCATCAAATTGATAACAATTCTTCGATACTCATCCATTATTATAGTTCCTGGTTGGACCCGTGTTCCGTTTTCTAAACACGCGACTGAATAACTATTATTTAGTTATTCAGCAAACCTTCTCAGATCGCTAACTATACAAAATTGTGGTGTTTCTCGAACTTTCTCTGTGACTCGTGACGGTCGCTGATTGATGTACTGTTGTACTCTAGTGCTAAACTAACAGGCACGATTATTTCTATGTGAGTTCCTTGTTGCTTTAGTAAAATATTATATTTTGTGTAGTTGGTTGATTTGTGCCTTTGTTAGGATATATTATGTTTGATTAGTGCTTAACATGTATTTGTTAATTGATTCTCTAATCTTTTAAACCGAGTACGTAAAGTAGCTTCGGCTGTATTAACTACTAGTATATTTTAGTTAGTTTTCTTAGTATTTTATTTAATAGTTTTAAAACTTGTATCAGCCAACAGCCGAGGAACCGAAAAGACAAGTTTGAGAGCTTTTATTTTACGATCCTCATCATATTTGCACCCAAACCCAGCACGCTTTGTAGTAGGATCTATACAGTCTGCCTGGCTAGCTACCACCCTCACATTCAAGTCTGGCGCCAAGCAGTTTACTGTGTTCCGTCGTGATTATGTTAAAGCCAGAGGGGTAGGTATAGGAGAATCCGTCTATATCTCTGTTACTTGGATTCGTGTGCTCCCATCTTAGACCTTGTCTGCGCTTACCACCAAGTGCGGCTAGAGTTAAACGCCAGCAAACTTTTTGCATTTAATAAAAAGGAATCAATACGATAATGTATATTGAACACTTGAGCATTAAAGAAACTACCTATTACCGGTATAAACATGCTTATACACTTAATTCTAACCAGTTTTTATCAGCAGACGTTTTAATATGCAATTGGGTTCATTGTTCGACATTAAAGATATCTACAATTAGAAAGCGATGTGGTTTTTACTTAGTATGTTTGACGGAAATTGTAATTGATATTAATCTCATTAGAACAATAATAAAATGAAGGGACTACGACTTACATTAGATTCCCTTCAAAGAGATGTAAACGAAAATAATGAAGCTCATTCAGGGAAGTGAAATATTGTATTCATTGTATCAAGAAGGAAAATTGAAAAAAAAAACAACTAAGTATTTTTTTTTAATATCCTTTTAATAGCATGACGGTTTTTTTTTATTCATGGTCAACTTTGAAATTGGGAAACCATAATTGTTTTTTTCTTGTCTTTCTTAAACTGCCCTACCATTTCCCGGTTTGACATTGAGTTTCGGGATACCGTATATCCCCTTTATGCCCCCGAAACGTCAGAGAGTAGACAGGCATCGCCATCTTTAAAGAACTGTTTCCTCTGGCGCAAAACATGCGAAGTTGACGGCCAACCTTCGTGAGTGAAGTACCGAAAGAAGAAGAAGAATATGACGTAGGATTCTTGACGGACATTCTGTATAAGTCATTCAATCAATTTGCTTATCGCCTTTTATAAAATGTTGTAAGTAATGTGATTATAATAATATGATTCGTTTCATTTATCGCTGATATTATTTAAAGTATTTATAGTTTAGTAGCACGTGCCCTAGGTGATTGTCTTGCAAATTCTTTCATTATCTATTAGATAATGTAATCAAATTATATCTATGTCTGAACTCTATTTATTTTGAAGTCTCAATTCAAAAGTAATATGTACTACATTATGCCAAATTATTCTAAATGTAGTTACTAGTTCTTTTCGTAGTATTTTTTATAAGATAAAATACTAGATATAAATATTGCTACTAGATGCTAGAAATATTTAACGAGCGACCGACCCCGGAGTCACTCGGCTACATTTTATAGATTAAAACCTTCCGGAAGAAATTACCTAAATTGAGATGAAAATCGCGTCAAAATCCATTGAGTAGTTATGAAGAAGTATGCGGACAAACAGACAGACGCGAAAAGCAACATCAATTTATACTACTTAGAGAAGATTCATTTATGCATTTATATAGATCCTATATTATCAATTGATACTTAATATAATAAATGATACAATACTGTGCTATATTCTTTAGAAATGCGTCAATTTAACCTATTCACCTTTTGATTGGATGTATGTTAGTATCTCTATCACCTCTTTCGAAACTAATGGAGAGGTGAAGTGGCTTATTTTAGCCCAGGTATGGGGGTATTTCAGCAACCTATCATTAACTCTTCATTAAGCTAATTCGGACTCTAAAATAGTGATAATGACAAGATTGTTGAACACATACATGACATATTTATAGGTCACAGTTAGCTTATCTGGTGAATAGTTATAGACTACATTATTGATAGGTTGATGAAATATCCCCTTAGGTGCTAAATATACCTACTCATCATCTGCCTAGCCTTTTCCCAACTATGTTGGGGTCGGCTTCCAGTCGAACCGGATGCAGCTGAATATCAGTATTTTACATGGAGCGACTGCCTATCAGACCTCCACAACCCAGTAACTGGGTAATACGATACTCTTGGTAAGACTGGTTGTCAGACTTTCTGGCTTCTGACCAACAGTAACGACTGTCAAAGATCTACAAATGACAGCCGGGACCAACGGCTTTACGTGCTTTCCGAGGCACGGAGGAAACTCGCAATGGTAAATAGTCACCCATCCACAGACCAACCTCGGCAAGCGTGGCTTAACCTGGAAGATCGGTCTATGCGGCTGTAATTACTTAGCCACGAGCTCCTCTATTGAGCTAAAGTGCTAAATATACCTACTCATAATCTCTAAATAGGGATGTATGTACACCTTAGTGAATACACAATTTCTCTAGCAAACACTTACCTTCCCAGTTATCTTAACTAGCTAACAGAAATTACTAACTAAGCAAACTATTTAATATCATAGCTAAAACAAATCGTTTGACTTTAATACTATGTGCTACCCACTTTCAGAATCCTACATACTATGCAAGTATGTGTGAACATCAACTTTGAAGTTTCCTCGGAGTTGAAATTAGAAACTTTAAACTTTAGTTTTTAATTAAAATGTTGTTTCTGAACTTATTTGCCTTATGAAGTGTTCTATGTACAATTTAGGAATAGTTTTTAATTTACTGCTCTATTTATGGTATTTCTTACAACCTATACAAATGGGCTAAGTGAATTCCATCATATTTATCGACGCAGTTCTCTATCATGTTTAAGTGCGATCATAACTACCTACGTAAGGAATCAATCGTGGATAATTCCAAGGTATCGTTATGATTCATTTATAACTCAACACTGAAATGTGTTAAACAGAATAAAATCAATATTATTCCTTGTACAAAAGAGAGCGTATACATACATCAAAACATGCATCATCCTCCATGTTTTTCATTAACCCAATTCAGGATGAAAACATTCACATAATCAAGCGAGATAGATAATCTTCGATCTCTCTCGCTCCAACTATCCCTATCTGTTTACAAGAGTTGCAAAAGCGTCACAAAAACGTCTGTTTGAGCAAACATAAGATAGTGAAAATATTTACATGTATGAGTTACAAAAGACTGGGATAGTTAGCAATGAGGAAAATGGTCGCTACCTCTGATACTTGAAAATGGTCTTTGAAGACAGGCATGACATTGTTTTTATTTTTAAAAAGAGAATACAGATGAATGCTGAATGTTTATTTAATAAACATTGAATTGGAGCAAGAGTAATCCAGCTTAAAAATGTCAGTAGCAATTATCAAAGTATCGAAAGATAGATCAACCGTTAGTGTTTCAAAAGAGGTTGTGATTGTTTTTAAAAGACGACTTTACATTTAAAAATGAAGCGTAAATATTGTGTAACCTTTTGACCGCTTGGTTTTTTAACATTTAACCGCTAGCGCGCTCCTTAACTCATAAACCGGCAAAATAATAACAACTATGAAAAGATTATCATAAACATGTTATGTCAATAAATTCATCATTTTCAATCAATCATTTTAAACACAGGTTTTTTGTCGTATTTATCCGACATGGGCGAAATGGACACATTTTATTTTGTCGGATATTTCCGACTTGGGCGGTTAAAGGGTTAATAGAATGGTCCTTCTGTTAGCATATGTTATGCTTTATGAATTAAAGATAAAAACTATGTATTAGGTATTATTGACGTGAATTAATTACTTTATATTCCTAGTTCTAATACCGGTTTTTTTATCAATGTGATGTCAGAAATATTTCAGATTGATATTTCTGAGATTAAATTGTTCAGATAACGCAATGTATTTATTTTAATCAAAGCAATTTTAATTTAGCCAGTTCTAATGTCATAACAAAAACTGAATACTTAGCTGGTCCTTCGAGCCGAAGCTATTATATTTTTCATGTCTAAAGATTTCTTCGCTGACCAACTGTTTCTTTGTCCACAGCTTCTCGCAGAAGGTAGACGAAGAGGAGGGGACGGGCGGGGTGGCTCTTCATCCCCCCGACGGCTTCTATACCCACCAGCACTCGATCCACGCCCACCATGCTCACACCGCAGAACCCGATCGAGGCTACATGGAGGGCAATAGATACGTCACTGCTGTCCACCGACCTCTACCTGGTAAGTTCCAAGACAATACTCTTTATCTAAAATTCTAAATCATCTAGTCTTCATTCAATGCAGTCAGCCTGCCGCAGTCCGCTGCTGGACATAGGCCTCTCCCGAAGACAGGCAATGCTCGGAATCACTATACTAAACAAGCTGAATAGTTGTATTGTGACTTTCGTGAGAAACATTCATATTTATGATTAGTTACAATTTACTCACGTGCATTTTTCAGGATTGCCCAACTAGGGGGTCTACTCCCTAAGCACGAAGTCCGTGGTTTCGGACTTAGTTATGAGCGTTTCCTACTCCCTATCACATACGGACATACGATTATTTCGGGGCCCGAAATAAGAATGAATGACAACACGATTTGACAGTTGCCCCTGCTACCTACCGATGTGTTTTTGCCCGTCCGAAAAGTTGAACTTGACACTTGTTTTATTCACTCCTTCGTTTCGGGCTACTTTCGGACGGGCGACTAACTTCGTTGACGGACTTAGGGAGAAGGGCCCCTGTTTCGGACCCAAACAGAGCCCTTAATCATGTGCTGAACACGCGACGAGGTCGCGAGTCGACCTCGAGATCGAGTAGTTGGGCAATCCCGATAAATGCACGTGAGTAAACCGTAATTAATCATAAACATGAAGCTGGATAGTTACCGCAGTTATCCTCTTGGCCCAATGTCGATGCTGCCTAATAATGGCTTGACGAATATGCTGACAATTCGGATGTTATCCTTCCGTATGTTGGTCCTTAGAGACTAGTCGATAGACAACAGGGACATCGCGTGCAGACGAGGTTGAGGCACGACATAACGTCGTGGTTTCCTAAAAAAAACGCAACATGCAATGATGTTTCTTCTTCTCTCGTGTCAGCACGAGCTATACGAAAATAGCTCATGCTGTGGTGAAAAGATTAGCCCGTCAGCAAGATTGGTAGCGGGGCTGACTGCCCAGGGTGCGCCAGACGTACTTAAGTATCGTCACTCGTGGAGGCTCTTTTCATGCACCCCCTGTAAAGATGCAAAGATGTTTAAAATGTGTAAGATATCAGCGTCAAATGTTATCTCATCAAATCATCGTGCTCAAAGGTGACTCAGACCATTCGTCGGAACGATAAAGGGCTTTCGTATCTCAAATTGGAAATTTGGAACACTATCAAATCCTATGTCATCGACCTATCACGTTGTTTATCCCTCTTGTTTCAAGTTCCCACATCACACCGGCTCTCCTTTAATATAATATAAATCCTATATAACGTGATTCCAGCTCTAAACCACTCGAACTCGTCATGCTCGTCGGCGTCGAACGCGTCCACGGGGGCGGGGCTGTGCGTGGGCGCAGCCGAGCCGGCGCCACCGCTGTACATCGCCGCCCCGCCAGAGGGCTTCGGACACGCCGTTCATACAAACAGGTCAGTGTATCACAAACATGGAGATGTTGTCGCTTTTGTGAATATTAGAGGAACGGGGTATGTCAGTTGCATATTAGTTATGATTTAGTATTTTGTAAATATGTGGTTTGGGTGTTGATTTAGACGTTTGCCAGTGATTAACATTTTGTTGCAAAAATAATGCAATCATTTTGGCAAGTCCACATTTGTAAAATAATATTTTTGTTTGTGTGTATACGTAAGGGTAATTTTATGGTTCTTAGGGTAAATGTGTATTTGGTTATTGTGTTACTAACAAGTGTATTATGTTTTCTTTACTTTTGAATTCCTTCCATAGGCGAGGCACAGATGTGTCCATCATGGGCACGACGGGGCTAACACAAAAAGATCCCACGTTACCCCAAAAAAGGGGTAAATTGACTAGAGGGTATGTCGTGAACCTCAGGAATGTGTATTGTGTGCCCTTTAACACTTAGTTAACACTTAACTCCTATCTAAATCAAAAATATATTTTTCTATTCCTTATTCATTAAAAAATGAAAAATCGTATTTCTAATCACCACTGATGCAAGTTACATTATTTTGGCTATGTCTGTATTCAAATTAACGCAAGTACTACTTGAACTTAAAAGAATTCTGTCACAACTCATACACAGATAAATGACTTAATGTCACTGCTTATCAAATGGAAACTATTTCTAAAGGACCAGTTTATGTTTCCTAAGTAGTCTACTCTATCTCACCAATCATAATCGATACTGACACTTAATTTTACTGTCTTAATTATCACGTCAATCTCCAATCTATGTTTTGAAGGGTTTCTTGATGACGACAATTTTGGGATTGCCTTCTAGCACTTGTTGGAAGCGGACGTGTACTGTTCACTAGCAAAATAACATTGAAATTTTAATAAAACCCTAACAACCTAAAGTGATTCTTATAAGTGCAGTGTTAAGTTCAATTAATAACGCATTGTCTAATCACCGAAGACCTTGTGTTTCCAAGCGACACTCATTAGCGATCGGCCCGCAAGCCGCGCTCACCCCCGCGAGACAAAGAAAGACTCTTATTTTTCGTCACGCTCGCTCGCAAACGACAAACCTACGGAGAAGCACGAACTGATACGATGAATCTACAAAGAACTCCACCCAATACCATATTAATGAGCGGAAGCGAAAGCGGTAGCGGATCTGTTCCGAACTTGCCCACATACAGTGATGAGGACTTTTATAATAATATTAATTCAAGAAAGCGGAAGGAGCGGACAGAGGACATCGATTACAAAAAGGACTTTAATGAATTTCGCACAGAAATGATGAAATTCTTACAAAGTTTTGGCAATACCCAAAACGAAAATCTAATCCACATTAAAGAAGAAATATCGGAAATAAAAAATGAAATAAAAACAATAAAATCGACAACGGAAAATTTTACACAACGGTTTGAACATATAAACATAGAAATCGCAAACATTAAATCAAACACCACTACAACAGAGGATAAAATTAAACACATAGAAACCGAAATATCCCTGATCAAAAACCAACACGAGAAAATTACGATCGCAGAATCGCCAATCTTATCACACGAGAACCTCATCCTTGAACTAAAGGAAAGAAGCGAGCGCGAAAAAAATGTAGTGATCGTGGGTATATCGGAATTAAACGATAAAAACTTAACTCTCAGGCGAAATCATGACGATGGGGAAGTGATTAAAGCAATAAAATCATTGTATATAGACTGTCCCAAACCAATAAAATCGATTAGACTGGGAAAATATATACCGACAAAAAGCCGACCAATAAAAGTTTATTTCAATAACACCGAAGCCCCGAAATACTTGTTGCGAAACAAAATAAAACTACCTGAGAACATACAGTTATTCTCCGATCAAACTCCAATGCAAAGGAAATATTTACAATCACTGAAGGAGGAGCTGAACAAGCGTACCGAAGACGGTGAAAAGAATCTGTCCATTAAATATGTAAAAGGAATACCAACAATTATCGTCGCAAACCAAAAAAACCAGTAACCACCACATTACAAAAGGCTACATTTACGAAGAGACTAAGTCATCAATTAGTAAAAACATACGACGAAATACCAATACACCCGTCCTCTTTGCGTTTTTTCTACGCCAATCTACGTAGTATACGCAAAGCGGGGAAGTTAGATGAAATTAAGTGCATAATAAAGACTATCCAGGCGACTACACATGTATTAATATTTACTGAGACATGGATTAACTCGGAATCAGATGCAAAACTTTACCAATTACCAAACTATAAACATGTATACAATTATAGACCGAACCGAAAAGGAGGAGGGGTTTCTATTTATGTACACAACAGCATAACATATGACATAACAGACGAATTATGTGAGAACGGGAATCATTACCTATGGATACATATAGATAAACTGTCGCTAAATATCGGAGCAATTTATAAACCTGGTGACACCAATGTAAACAACTTTTTAGAAACATACTCACAGCAGTTGGAACGACGAAAAAGAGCAATTGTCTTTGGAGACTTTAATATCGACTTGCTCAGTACGAACGAGAACGGAACAAAATACCTAAAGGAAATCCAAGAAACCGGTTATGAAATATTAAATAAAATCAACAGATTATACGGTACACGGGAAACTAGCACGACAAACACAATACTGGATCACGTAGCTACGAATATAAACAATCATTCATTTAGCATCTCAATAATAGAATCATGCCTTTCGGATCATAAACAGATTTTTGTCGAAATTGGAAATTTGCCACCACAAATCAATAAAAAAATCCGGTATAAGGCGCTTGACTATGAGAAATTATACAAGAACACATTGGAAGCGAACTACAGTAACGACAATCACGACTACGAATACTTAGAAAGTTTTATAACAGAACAGATACATAAGAACAAAATCGATAAGATAAAAATTCAAAACCCGCCACAGAGAGACTGGATAAATAAAAATATTATAAACTCAATTAATTTACGGAACAGGCTGTGGCAAGAAACGAAGACCGATCCAAGGGATGAAAACCTACGTAAGAACCTACTTATTGAACAACAAAAAGTGAAGACTCTAATTACCACACATAAGAAAACATATTACTATACCTTATTCCATAACAGCTATGATCAACCCAAGAAAATGTGGGAACTAATTAATAACCTAGGATTAAATAAAATAAAAGACAGCAGTGCCCCGCCCAAACTTATGTCGAATTCTGGACTTACTACTGAAGGTAACGCAATATGTGACTTATTTAATAGTTTTTTCTCATCAGTAGGTGTAGATTTAGCTAGTAAAATACCCAAAATATACCACACAAACACGGGCAACATACTTACGTACGACCATAATTATAGCCATGACATTACGTTAAATGAACTATCACCATGTAATACTCAAGAAATAACAAAAATTATTGACGATCTCGACAGCGACACCAGCACTGGTTTAGATGGTATTAGCACAAAAGCAATTAAATGCCTAAAAAATATAATTGCTGAAAGCTTGACTAACTGTATAAATAAGTGTTTATTAAATGGTATTTTTCCCGACTCGCTCAAGGTTGCCAGGGTCAGTCCTATTTACAAATCTGGATGTAGAACTGATCCTGGTAATTACAGACCAGTGTCGGTGTTACCTGTTATATCTAAAATTTTTGAACGCATTTTGTATATTCGTTTAAACAATTACTTGTCCCAAAAAAAGTTCTTAATAGACGAACAGTATGGTTTCCGTCCGAAGTCAAGCACTCTAACAGCTGCAGTTGACCTAATTACGAAAATTAAAACCAATATCGACCAAGGGAGCTTCGCATTAGGGATCTTCATTGATCTAAAAAAAGCTTTTGACACGGTGAGCCATCAAAAGCTCCTTCAAAAGTTAGACAATATAGGTGTCAATGGCAAGGCTCACAATATGTTTAAATCGTACTTAGAAAATAGGCGACAAGTTGTTAAAATAGATACCCACACGAGTTCGATCCAAAATTTGTCATACGGCTGTCCACAAGGCTCAATTATCAGTCCATTACTTTTTTTGATTTATATTAATAACATTAATAAAATCGGGCTTACAGGACACCTAACGTTATATGCAGATGACACCTGTCTGTTTTACTTTGATAAATCGATTCACAACATCATATTGGACGCTCAAAAAGACCTTGACATGCTTAATGAATGGTTAAAATACAATCTTCTCACAATTAATACAGCAAAAACTTCATTCATGATCTTTTCTGCGAAAAATAAACATATACCTGACGTCGTACCTCTCAAAATAAATAATGATATTATAAAACAATCAAGCCACGAAAAATATCTAGGACTGTGGGTAGACGACAAACTAACTTGGAACTTACACATTGACCACGTTCGAACAAAATTGGTATCAATACTAGGATCATTACGGAAGGTTGTGCACTGTATTCCAAACAAAGTACGCACTATGATATATAATTCTTTAATTAAATCCCACTTGGAATACTTAATTGAGATATGGGGAGCAGCCGCTGCAACTAATCTAAAGTCACTACAAAGAACCCAAAATAAAATAGTTAAAGTATTATTCCATTATGATTACCTTACTCCAACAAAACAATTATATGAAAAAACTAAACTTTTAAATCTGAATCAACTTTATATTTATTACACTTGTATTCTCATTAAAAACATAACGTCTAAATCCGTACAGACTAAAATACAGTTACATAAGAAAATAATGTCACATAATCTAAGGAACACAAATAAACTTCAGCTAATAAGTGTCAGGACCAATTATGGTAAGAAGACGATTTTGTTTGAGGGAGCACAGCTGTACAACAAATTACCAAACGACATTAAGAATTGTGATAACATGAATGTATTTAAAAGTAAACTCATGAAATATGTATGTGCACTATAACTTCTAACAACCTGAAGGCGAACACTTTAATTACTGTTATGTAATCACATTGTATCTCATTTTAAGTGAACTGTAAGTTCTTATGAGAAATAAATTTCTTTAAACCTAACTGGTCCTACGATACGAAATTTGATCCTGTCATTTTTATATCAGATAAAAGATATCGCTTCTCAATGTGGAGGTAGCCTTGTTTAAATGTAATTTGTAACAGCTCATAAATAACAATTCTTTTGACAATTACCTGTTTAATTCAAGGCATGACTTTTAAAAGTTTTTTAAAGGCCCTGGTCCACTTTCACGCATGTTTTAAGTACATATTAATGTTGAGATAAACATTATAACATTAAGGTCTCTGGAAAATTCTGCCAATTGTTTACCTCACTAGTTATATTAGGTTTACAATATTGGTGCAAGGATACATAAAATTGCAGATTTAAACATTTTAATGACTTCAGCCTCGTCCCCACTAGGAACATTTGTCGAGCGACATGTGTCCCCGGTGACATCGGGCGATGTCGGGCGACGTCGGACGACATCGCCGCGACATTGTTGAAACTGTTCCTTGTCGCACAGTCGATGAAGAGTAGTGATAGAAGCCTCGTCCCCACTAGGAACATTTGTCGAGCGACATGTGTCCCCAGTGACATCGGGCGATGTCGGGCGACGTCGGACGACATCGCCGCGACATTGTTGAAACTGTTCCTTGTCGCACAGTCGATGAAGAGTAGTGATAGAAGCCTCGTCCCCACTAGGAACATTTGTCGAGCGACATGTGTCCCCAGTGACATCGGGCGATGTCGGGCGACGTCGGACGACATCGCCGCGACATTGTTGAAACTGTTCCTTGTCGCACAGTCGATGAAGAGTAGTGATAGAAGCCTCGTCCCCACTAGGAACATTTGTCGAGCGACATGTGTCCCCGGAGACATCGGGCGACGTGGGGCGATGTAGGGCGACATCGCCCGATGTCTCCGGGGACACGTGTCGCTCGACAAATGTTCCTAGTGGGGACGAGGCTTTACCTACACTTTATACATGCTTATGAATTATTAATGAATGCTCATTTTCAGAATAAGTAGTCAAAATGACATAAGCGTTAGGTACGTATTTTAAGAAAATATTAATTCTAATTGTCACTGCAGACTGCAGTCATTGTGGACTGTACAAAGTCAGCCAGTGTCATAGAAAATGTGAATAATTAGAGTTTTATTTCTGAGCAATATAAATTGTCTTATGGACCACGAATTATGTTAACAATTTAACTGAGTTACGTAAGGACGTTTGCGCTTGGCAATTATTTGTTGCAATTGTTAAAATTTCATGCAGTTAAAGTGGACCAAACCCAGGAACCTAAGTTGATTAAAATTTTAACCATTACTTAATACAATTTATCTCTACTATCATAATTTTCAAAAGTTGTTAACAGCATGTAGTTATAAAAGTTTTATTCGTAATTCAACTAACGTCTTCTAGACTATTGAATTCATTCATTATAATTATCAATCACTGTATTTTTCCTACAATGATAAGTACTGTCTATTAGATTTCAATAAAACTTCATTAGTTAAATAGTTCATCCCTATTCATTCAAATGAAGTAAATTAGAAATTTAATTGAACTAGGAAACTGTAAAATGTAATTTACCATTTCTAGAAGTATTTATTGCAAAAAAAACTATATTGACGAATTAAGCATCACAAAATACTAAAACAAAAAAAAAGCAAAATCCTGGATGTAAAAAAAGTCGCATCCAATTTATTAAAAAATATTAAAATACTTAACCCAACAAACAACAGCCTAATTTACCTGATTGACCATTAATCACTTTTTAATTTTAACCCTAGATACTGTTAGGGTAAAATGAACACCCGTTATCTTGCAAGTCTCGAAAAAATCCTTTAAATAAAAAAATAAAAATTCACTGATGTATAATCCTTCTTAAAGTAATCCATCACTTATTTCATACCACCCTTCAATGTTTATTCTACCCCAATATTTTCCCACAAAATAGAATCTATTCTGGCATGGACCATACCTTTAAAAAATATACCTAACCCTACCTTCACCTTAAGGATGTTCATTTTACCTGCACACCCAAACCCACTCCACATTCAATATCAACATCACCTTCCAGCCGTTATGAGATGTCCCAAGACCTCCTGGACAAACAAGTGGAGATCCTAGAGCGAAGGTACGGAGGTTTACGAGCAAGGAGGGCAGCTGTCACCATACAGAGAGCGTTTAGGAGACGACAGCTGTTGAAGAAGTTTAGTGCTATCACAGCGATGGCGAAGGCGGCAGACTCTAACGCGAGGAGGATGCAAGACGGCCCTGATCACGGCCAACTAGTCAATGGTATGGAACTTTTGAATTCTTGGATTTCTTGGCTAGTGACGCTTCGTTTGGTGTTACATATTTATATGTAACAGTTATGATTATGAATACGAAACGGAAGATGTTTCACCAAAGGCGGCGTTACTATCACCCCTGGTCTCAATGGGCAGATATCTGTATCTCCAATTATTGGTTTTTGGTGTAAATTTTAAACCTTACATAACCGAACAAGGTAATTAACTTTCTGAGAAAGAAAACCATAAAGTGATCTTTGGGCCAGAACAACTGACTAGAAACTTAGCAAAAACTATAAACGCGTGTTATATTTTCCAGGTACAGATATTTATGCAAACACACTACTACAGAAAAGTCCTGGTGGTGCGGAGAAGGTCCTAGCCCTCACCAGGCCCATGCGTTCCATGTCGCTACGGGAACGACACGATATGGACATGAGGTAAGAAACTCACTTTTATTCTTGTTCACAGAACCCGTAAAATAACTGTGTCCCTCTGAAGTGAGGAACAGAACGCTGAAAGACTGTTTCAGAGCGGCAAAGTTATTTTACGCGTAACAAATAATATGCCCCTTAAAAGTGAGGAACAAAACGATAAAAGCCTGGTTTCAGAGCGGCAAAGTTATTTTACGCGTACCAAATAACTTTGCCCCTCTTAAGTGAGAAACAGAACGCTGAAAGACTGTTTCAGAGCGGCAAAGTTATTTTAAGCGTACCAAATAACTTTGCCCCTCTGAAGTGAGGAACAGAACTCTCAAAGCTTGGTTTCAGAGCGGCAAAGTTATTTTACGAGTACCAAATAACTTTGCCCCTCTGAAGTGAGGAACAGAACGCTGAAAGCCTGTATCAGAGCGGCAACAATTTTACGCGTACCTAATAACTTTGCCTCTCTGAAGTGAGGAACAGAATGCTAAAAGCCTGTTTCAGAGCGGCAAAGATATTTTACGCGTACCAAATAACTTGGCCTCTCTGAAGTGAGGAACAGAACGGTAAAAACCTATTTTCAGAGCGGCAAAGTTATTTTACGCGTACTATATAACTTTGCCCCTCTGAAGTGAGGAACAAAATGCTAAGAGCTTGTTTCAGAGCGGCAAAGTTATTTTACGCGTAACAAATAATATGCCCCTTTAAAGTGAGGAATAGAACGGTAAAAGCCTTTTTCAGAGCGGCAAAGTTATTTTACGTGTACCTAATAACTTTGCCTCTCTGAAGTGAGGAACAGAATGGTAAAAGCCTGGTTTCAGAGCAGCAAAGTTATTTTACGCGTACCAAATAATATGCCCCTTTAAAGTCAGGAACAGAATGGTAAAAAGCCTGGTTTCAGAGCGGCAAAGTTATTTTACGCGTAACAAATAATACGCTCCTTTAAAGTGAGGAACAGAATGGTAAAAAGCCTGGTTTCAGAGCGGCAAAGTTATTTTACGCGTAACAAATAATATGCCCCTTTAAAGTGAGGAACAGAACGGTAAAAGCCTGTTTCAGAGCGGCAAAGTTATTTTACGCGTACCTAATAACTTTGCCTCTCTGAAGTGAGGAACAGAATGGTAAAAAGCCTGGTTTCAGAGCGGCAAAGTTATTTTACGCGTACCTAATAACTTTGCCTCTCTGAAGTGAGGAACTGAATGGTAAAAAGCCTGGTTTCAGAGCGGCAAAGTTATTTTACGCGTACCTAATAACTTTGCCTCTCTGAAGTGAGGAACAGAATGGTAAAAAGCCTGGTTTCAGAGCGGCAAAGTTATTTTACGCGTACCTAATAACTTTGCCTCTCTGAAGTGAGGAACGGAATGCTAAAAACCTGTTTCAGACCGGCAAAGTTATGTTTCGCGTACTGTACTTGTTTGATTAGCGCACTATGTATCCATATCGTTCGTGTGGTTACAATTGCAGCTTCTGTTGTCTTGGAATAAAATTTGGGATTGGGATTTTGTGTTAGGAAATTCTTAGTAGCAGTTCTGAATTTGGCATTGTGTTCGATACAAGGCTATTAGGTCGCCTCATTTTAACTAAGACCGAATATCGGCGAAAATTGGCGAAATATAGTAGTTGTAAACTACTTTTTTTTTGTATATTTGTTGTTGCCTTCTGTTCACCTTGTGGGAGGTTTACCTACGATGCGCCTTGTACGCGGTCGCCACTCCAGAACCTTTCGGCCCCATCCGTTCTGCGAACACAGGATCGGTGGATGTGACGATGCTTGGAAGAGGCCTTGTCCAGCAGTAGACGTCATCATCATCTGCCTAGCCTTTTCCCAACTATGTTGGGGTCGGCTTCCAGTCGAACCGGATGCAGCTGAATATCAGTATTTTACATGGAGCGACTGCCTATCAGACCTCCACAACCCAGTAACTGGGTAATACGATACTCTTGGTAAGACTGGTTGTCAGACTTTCTGGCTTCTGACCAACAGTAACGACTGTCAAAGATCTACAAATGACAGCCGGGACCAACGGCTTTATGTGCTTTCCGAGGCACGGAGGAAACTCGCTATGGTAAATGGTCACCCATCCACAGACCAACCTCGGCAAGCGTGGCTTAACCCGGAAGATCGGTCTATGCGGCTGTAATTATTTAGCCACGAGCTCCTCCAGCAGTAGACGTATTTCGGCTAAATGATTATGATGAAATTGTGGTCTAGTTTCACATATTTTCATGTGTGCACATTATTTACGGACATACTGTATAATATGTATGAGACTACTGGGTCTGTAAGAAAACTCCATTGAATACGTACGTATACAGGTGTTATACGTTATGTAAACAACTCGTAACGCGAAGCAATCGCTTTGTTTTCTTACCCGTCACACCATGAATAGTAAAGTACTTCCAATAATGCGTAATAGTGGTAGTGTCTTTTATTTATAATCAGGTGTCGTGCCGTTATCTTTACTGCCAGAAAGTAGCGCACACATTTAAATATTTCAACAATTAATTAATTTAGAACCTTATTTTGTGAGTCATAAAGTTCAATTTGGCCTGGCAGTCTTTATTACAATTTGTTTGGCGATCAAGTTAATAAAAGTGAGGTATAAAAAGGTGTTGCCTCGTCTGGAGTCCCGGAGGTAATAGTCGGGTTTTTTGGGGATAAATTCGTTCGATCACTAGCCTTCAATAGTTAGGTTTTGGGTACCGAGGGTTGTCTACTGAGAATTGTGGTTTCATGATTATTGACTAGTCAAGGATTTATGGAAATACGTAATCAGTCTATTACTGTTTGCTGCCACCGGCCAATTGTCGCACTTTCTTCTGTTGTAGGCACGCCTAAACCGCTGAACCGATTTTGATGAATCTTGGTACAGACATAGTCTAGAACCCGAAGGATATAGGCTATTTTATCCCGAAAACTGTGAAATATCTAAGCGATAAACGATAGCCGCGCGGGCGAAGTTGCGGGCGACCTCTATTAAATTTATATGGGAGAAGCATATGACCAGTTTCCATCAACCTATAGCAATTCCACACTTCCACAATTGCGATAGGTTAAAGGAATGTAGTTTTTGGTAGTGATGTTCCGACAGTCGTTAAAGCCGACTATCCGGCCATTTTTGTAGTCGGCGACTATTCGGCAAAGAGCGCCGACTATTCGGCAAAGAGCGCAGACTACCCGGCTTTTTACTTTGTATGTATTTCTCAATAAAATTTATATGGTAGGAATTACATTAAATAAAAAAAAAGAAACAATGCGACGTAAACAAAACATGTTCCCATACGCTCACAGGCGGCGGTTGCGACTTGCGCGCGAATAAGCTGTAAACGAAGCCTCACGAAAATTTTCGAACACCCCCAAACCGTGATTGGCTTGGCCGACTAATCGGCCGACTAGTCGGCCTCTTTACAACCGACTAATCGGCTAGTCGGCCAAAGTCATAGTCAGCACATCTCTAGTTTTTGGTAATCGAAAGCTTCCATTACATACCTCCAAGTGCTTATTATGCTTCTTGTTATTCTCCAAAGGGTTGGGCAGAGATGTACAGTACACTCTCATTTCGCCATTAAGTCCCATGTAATAGGGGGCGAGCCTATTGCCATGAACCGGACATAAATCCAGAATCCGGGCAGTTTTTTTTTTCTATTGGACTGCTGTAGGTTGTCCTAGGGGACCCTTCCTATGTAACCGGGCAGTTATTGGCGAGACCTGAAGGGTCTCCAGCCTATGGGGGGGGGGGGGGAAGTAAAATACTTAACCCAAGCTAACTACTTGTACTACACTAACATCATGACAACCTGCAACAACAGCACTAAGGGCGACCCCTAGTGGGACTCGGACCTCGGCTTAGGGCGTTGCTGGCGGGGACTTAGGGGGGGAGACAGCTTGATGAGAGCTGAATTATCGGTATGAAAATCCGGGCTGATACTGAGAAATTCCACACGGAAAGACCCAGTAACACTTTGCCCGACAATACGATGATAACTAACTTTACTAACTTGTAACTCTGTTTCAGCAATCACATGTCATGCGACCCTCAGAGCGAGGTGGAAGCTATGGTGGCACGAGTACAGCAGTCTGCCCACCAGATTCACATGATAGCAGCCGACATGCCGCCTCTCCACCGCGGGGATGCCGACAGTGGGGTAAGAACATTTTATTATCAGTTTTACTAACAATATTAACATTATATTGTTTTGTATTTTATATATATTATAATATCTAAGTATACTGGGTGTAAGGGACGGTGTACCGAAAACTGAAACAGTGAATTCAGCCCATTACTCTGAATCGAAAATAAGTGGTTTTTTTTCTCGGAATTTTCCGAATTTACTGGAAATTCCTAATTTGCCTATGTTTTATTGTATTTCAATAAGTGTTTTGGTAGGTAAATAAACTGGGTGTAAAGGACAGGTTACCAAAAATTAACGCAGTGAATTTAGTTCACTATTTTGAATTGAAAATCCGTGGAAAATATCAAAGAAATCTTTCGAATTTTCCAATTTAAAAAAAATACATTTTATTTTTGTAACGTGCTGTGTGTCCTAATAGGATTGTTTATTTTACAGCAGAGAAATGTAAAATTTGTGGAAAAAAAAAACCGGAAAAGTCGGAAAATTCCGTGTCCACTTATTTTCAATTCAGAATAATAGAATAGAATATTGGTTAGAATAGAATATTGGTTTATTTGCATAGAATGTAGGTACATAAAATATAGGTGTTAACAAAAAATATTGATCCTTGTACAATCTACCTTAAATTTAGGCATGCAAACATTAGCGAGAATATAAATTAAATCAAATTGAAATTAATGATAATTATTAATATAAGATAATAGGCTGAATTCACTGTTTCAGATTTCGGTACAACGTCCCTTACACCTGGTATATTTTATTATTTGTGTAGATGTATTTCATGTAATTTATATCTTATGAATTCGTACTATATTCAGTTCAACATTCTCAACTAATTTTTATTTATTTTTTTGCTGTACCTATTTCGATGCTTTTCTTTTTAACCCAAAGGTTGACTGGTAGAGAATGCCTTATGGCATTTAGTCCTCCTTATGTACTGCCATAGTGCATAGAAGTATAAATAAATGAACATTAATATATGAGATTGCATTATGAGAGCCTCCACGAATGACGATGCTTAGTACGCCCGGCTCAACTTTAGCAGTCAGCTACGCTTCCAATCTTGCATTGACTGACTCATCGACCTGACATGAAAAAACATATTGCTCAATGTGTGTAGGTATTTGCTTTTACAACCATGCAGTGATAACAGGCAAACCAGCCGTCCTGGGAGACTGATGTCTTAGTGTGATATAATATTAGCAACGATTAGCCTCCCCCAAACAATGTTGGAGGGGCTTGCCATAATCGCCACGCTTGGCAGGCGGGTTGGCGATCGCAGTATGGTTGTTAAAGTACTCAGAGAACGCTGCTGCCCATCCTCTAGTGAATCCTTTAATCGTCTTTTACGACACCCACGGAAAAGGATGGGGTAGTACTATTCTTTACATCCGGCACCACACGGACGTGCTAATTAATACACCCTAAGAGCGATTACGCACTGCATCCGATCCGAATCCGGGAAAATACGGATATAAAAAACTCGGGCCGAATTCGGATGTTGCTTACGCACTATTCCGATCTCTGATTCAAATTCAAACAATTCAGGGGCCATCTTTGGCATATCCGTTTGGCGTCTGATTTGAATCCGAGGTAATGCGAAAGCGTTCATACAAACAGTACTACGGCTACTTCGGTCCGTCAATTGTTCTTCCGAATTAGAAACTCACGGATGACGGATGCCGGATGTAGTGCGTAAACTACCATACAAATAGTTCTATGGCTACTTCGGAACGTATTTTCACGGATTCGGATCGGATGCAGTGCGTAACCGCTGAAAGAACTATATAAGAAGTCCATTCTCACGAAAGTACTTATCACGTCAACTTTAAGTAAATACATTTTTATCACATAACTGATAAGATCCGCTATATAACATCATAGCTTAACTAATTACAATAATTATCAGTTATCTCTTATCATTGTATATTGTGACGTTGGCTCGGAGCAACGTCCGTGTAAAAATTAAAATTTTACCAAAAATGAATCAGTCTAGAACTACGGATATTATTAGGAGTGTAGTGAAAAATAAAAATGTGATGGTTAGAAAAGTTATGAGAATTAAATTGTGGAGTCTTACTGGGAAGTATGAAGTGTGTGTATTTTGTAAATAATTTGTTATTAATTTTGTGGAAAAATGGTGTTTGTATACAATTTGGTGGTGTATAAAGCTGCTAGTCATGCTTTTTTATGTGCGTACAGTATGTACTTATTGTGATATAATATGACTTATGGCCCGGCTACGCGCTTAATTAATACATGGTGTTAACGAATTCGTGTAATTCCTTCAAACTGCGTAATCTACTGGTGACACAGATTAACCCTAAAAGGGAATTTTTGAAATACAACTAAAAAAATCTTAATTTTCTATTTCCGAGTCATTTTGGGGCCTCGAGTTAACTTACTGCAAAGAGTAATTATCCCTATCCCGAGTATTATCCCTACTATTTATAATTATGATTACATCTACATTGTTTATACAGGTTGTAAACGAATTCGTGTAATTCCTTCAAACCGTGTGATCTACTGGTGACACTGATTGAGCCTGCATAGGTTTTTTTCAGAATATAAGAAAAAAAGTTTTCAAAAAATAAACCAATGTATTCTGTATCTGAGTAATTTTAGCGTCCCAAGTTAACTGACTGTGTGGAGCGATATCGCGCTTGTCGTGCCCATCAGCTGTGTCGCCGTGCCTTCATTCATCTATGCAAGGCATCGAAATTTTCTATCACATAAAAAAAATATTTGGGAAAAAACAGTTTATTTTTAATCAATCTAAATCGCGTGCGGGGTTAATCTATACCATTAATAGATCATGTGGTTTGAAGGAATTACACGAATTCGTTTACACCCTGTATTTTTTATGTACAATTTGGCAGGGTATAAAGTTGGATGTCATGCTTTTTATGTGCGCACAAAATGTACTTATTGTGATATAATATGACTTATGGCCCGGCTACACGCTTAATATTATTTGCACAAATTCAAAGACGGCAAAACGGTATACCGCGCACAGAAGCTTGCGCTTGAAGTCGTTGCAGTCAGTGTTTTATTTTCTCGGACAAAAAGTACGCTGTCCACACTGTCTCTCGTCTGTGCTGGGCTTTATTGTCCCTAATAGTAGAGCCATTGTATAATCACCCAACACTGATTTATGTATTTCACATAGAAAATAAATATCTATATAATCTATATACTTAAATAAAAAGATAAGTCCTGACTGACTGATTGACTGACTCATCAACGCCCAGCCCAAACCCTTGGACCTAGAAAGCTGAAATTTTGCACAGAGGTTCCCTTTATAATGTAGACAAGGAAAAGGAAGGATTTTTCGAAATTCAACCCCTAAGCTAAGGGAGTTAAATAGGGGATGAAAGTTTGTATGGAAAATCGTCACTTAACGGGTTCAAAATTTCACGCAAGCGAAGCTGCGGGCAAAAGCTAGTGAAAATAAAATTCAGAAATAAAATGAAGTTTTATTTCTCATAAAATTCATTTTATTTCTGAATTTTATTTTCTTTCTCTTCCATTTTTTTTAACTAAATATTGTACAACGTGTACCTACCATAATTAAAGTAAACCATAAAAGTAGTTTTGTTAAGAATCGGCTACTGAATGAATTTCACCCATTACTAAGGTGTGTGTTATAAGTGCCTTTTCATATCCGTCTTTTAATTGAGATAAACAAAATTAAATCTTATGCCCAGGTCAAAAGACTGAAGTTTAATGCGGTTAACTATTTTCTTAAATAAACAATATTCAAGCACATGAAAATAAAATTTCAGTGTATGTATTATGATTATAACTGAACAATCTAATTGAGGTGTTTGAGTGTTTCCGTTATACCTGTTGTATGTTGTATAGTAATAGTAGTAGGTTCTTCATAATAGTAATAATATTTATCTATTGCAGGTATGCAGCTGTTCTGTGAGTGGATCGGTCACAAACATATCCACGTCATCGTCGCACAATGAATCTCTACACAATCACCAGTTGCTGAACAATACAGGTAAGATAGATACAGATAATATGCTTTATTAGACACCATTTAAGAGTGACTGGCTCTTAGACAAGGTTCTCTTGATACTCTCTAGAAGATAGCAAAGGCTTCCCTTTGCTATCTTCTGATTTTACACTGTACATAAAAATGTTGCCCTTCGGGCAGAATCTTTGCTTTCGACTGTTATAAAAGTTACATGTGACGACACGTTTGGTGCAGTGGCTAAGCGATTGGCTTCTGCGCTACGGGTCGTGGGTTCGATTCCCACACCGAACATAAATTTGTATGGCCTACAGATGGTTGTTTCGGGTCTGGGCGTTTGTGTATGTGAGATTCGTGTCTGTAAACGCACCCACGATACAGGAGAAATCGTAGTGTGGGGCAATGCAAAAGGTAATAAAAAAAAATTGCTAGTATCTTTGCTATATTTTACAGAAAATGAAAATAAAATGTTGCGGGAAAACACGAATTTAGTACCCCAGCCCATCAATTTGACCTTAGTTGTTTCGGGTTTAGGTTTTTGTTCATGAGAAGATTTGCGTCTGTAAATGCATCCACAATGCAGGAGAAATTCTAGTGGGAGGCATGTAATTTTTATAGTACAAAAGTATTTAAGTTATTCATTCATAACAATTTAATTTAAGTACAAAAGTAAGACCTCACTTCCGTTATGTAAAAAGGGTAAAACCAGTTAACACTTTCCTTGTTTATACTGCAAATACCACTGTATTTGTTTTCAATGTCATTTTTTCAAGTTTCCGCGAAATATTATCATCACCATAAAATAAATATTGCACTATCACAAGGGAATTTTATCTTGCGTAGACAAACTGTTAAGTAGGCTTGTTTACAATTAGATACCTGATACAGTAAACAAATCTTCCATAGTATATTTTCTCCACGTTTGTGATCCGGAAAGGGGCATGCAGAGGTGTACCTGCATTATAAATAGGTTATCTGTGGTGCTCGTAGTTAATTGACAACCGCGCGGATCATATAACTTGCAAGGTTCAGCAGCACTTGCCGCGGTCACTCCTTGGATGGGTAACCATTCGTTACACATCGAGATTCCTCAGTGTCTCGGAGAGCGCGTTAAACCGTCGGTCCAGGCTTTCATACGAATACCTATGACTGTCGTAGTCGGAAGCCCGAAAGTCTGTCATCCGGTCTAACCTTAGGATATCGGTATTGCCCAGTAACTGGGTTGCGGAGGTCTGATGGCATTCACTCCGTATAAAATACTGGTATTCAGCCGCATCTGGTTAGACTGGAAGCTGACCTTAACATAGATAGGAAAAGGGTAGGTAGAACAAAAGTATTTATGATTAGTTACGGTTTACTCACGTGCATTTTTCGGGATTGCCCGAATAGTTAGTAGTAGAACAAACGTAATAGGAAACTAACAGACTCATCACCTGCCTAGCCTTTTCCCAACTATGTTGGGGTCGGCTTCCAGTCGAACCGGATGTAGCTGAATATCAGTATTTTACATGGAGCGACTGCCTATCAGACCTCCACAACCCAGTAACTGGGTAATACGATACTCTTGGTAAGACTGGTTGTCAGACTTTCTGGCTTCTGACCAACAGTAACGACTGTCAAAGATCTACAAATGACAGCCGGGACCAACGGCTTTACGTGCTTTCCGAGGCACGGAGGAAACTCGCTATGGTAAATGGTCACCCATCCACAGACCAACCTCGGCAAGCGTGGCTTTACCCGGAAGATCGGTCTATGCGGCTGTAATTATTTAGCCACGAGCTCCTCGAGTTAGGAAACTAACAGACTATGATTATAAAACAATTGCAACCAGTCGCGTCTAAAATTTTCCTGACCAAGCAATACTGCGTGACCTAGGAATAGAACTGTTATTGTGATAGATTGATAAATAAATAAACACTCGAAGGGGAAACCTGCAAAAGGCTGCCGGCCTCCTGGCTCCGCCCCAGGCAGGGAAGTGAGGGATTTTACTGCTCTAAACCCGTGGCTATCTTTAAGCACAATAGGGGAAGTTATGCTTCCGGAACCGGAACTCGGGACCTAACGCCTTACTAGATTAGTGGAAATTTATCTTATCAAGGTGGAATTTCATTTTACTTACCTACTAAAAGTCAGCTTGGTTAGTTAAGCTGGAAGACGTCACAAACACTTTGAAAAGGCTGAAGTGATATCTGCCTAGCCTTTTCCCAACTATGTTGGGGTCGGCTTCCAGTCGAACTGGATGCAGCTGAATATCAGTATTTTACATGGAGCGACTGCCTATCAGACCTCCACAACCCAGTAACTGGGTAATACGATACTCTTGGTAAGACTGGTTGTCAGACTTTCTGGCTTCTGACCAACAGTAACGACTGTCAAAGATCTACAAATGACAGCCGGGACCAACGGCTTTACACGCTTTCCGAGGCACGGAGGAAACTCGCTATGGTAAATGGTCACCCATCCACAGACCAACCTCGGCAAGCGTGGCCCAACCCGGAAGATCGGTCTATGCGGCTGTAATTATTTAGCCACGAGCTCCTCGAGTTAGGAAACTAACAGACTATGATTATAAAACAATTGCAACCAGTCGCGTCTAAAATTTTCCTAACCAAGCAATAACTACGTGACCTAGGAATAGAATTGTTATTGTGATAGATTGATAAATAAATAAACTCTCGAAGGGGAAACCTGCAAAAGGCTGCCGGCCTCCTGTCTCCGCCCCAGGCCGACTAGTGAGGGATTTTACCGCTCCAAACCCGTGGCTATCTTTAAGCACAATAAGGGAAGTTATGCTTCCGGAACCGGAACCTAACGCCTTGCTAGATTAGTGGAAATTTATCTTATCAAGGTGGAATTTAATTTTACTTACCTACTAAAAGTCAGCTGGGTTAGTTAAGCTGGAAGCTGTCACAAACACTTTGAAAAGGCTAAAGTGATATCTGCCTAGCCTTTTCCCAACTATGTTGGGGTCGGCTTCCAGTCGAACCGGATGCAGCTGAATATCAGTATTTTACATGAAGCGACTGCCTATCAGACCTCCACAACCCAGTAACTGGGTAATACGATACTCTTGGTAAGACTGGTTGTCAGACTTTCTGGCTTCTGACCAACAGTAACGACTGTCAAAGATCTACAAATGACAGCCGGGACCAACGGCTTTACGTGCTTTCCGAGGCACGGAGGAAACTCGCTATGGTAAATGGTCACCCATCCACAGACCAACCTCGGCAAGCGTGGCCCAACCCGGAAGATCGGTCTATGCGGCTGTAATTATTTAGCCACGAGCTCCTCCTAAAAGAAAAACCCTCCTCCTCCTCCTCCCCCTCCTCCGAAAAGGCTAAAGTGATAATGAATCCGAATTTCAAACTTGGCTTAGATAGATAGATAGATAGATATACTTTATTGTACACTAAAAGAAATAAAACAGTAGGAATACACATGATTAAGAATAGTACAAATGGCGGCTTAGCTAACTTCATAATGTTTTTCCAGGTCCAATATACGGTAACCTGTTGTCATCTGGTGGTAAACCGTTATCGTCTCCAACGGCGCGGCAACAGCAGCAGTTAGCTGCAATACAAGCTGCAAATGCCAGGCGGCTGCCTCCAGAAGTACCTAAGAGGACCAGCAGCATTACTCTGAAGTGAGTTATAATTTATACTCTATTATGTTGGCTTAAGGTTGATTATTATATAGCAGCAAGTAGCTGAAATGCGAAGGCGCTGACTCCAGAAGTACCTAAGAGAAACAGAAGCATAACCCTCAAGTGACTCATAACTTACTTTATTGTGTTTGTATAAGGTTGATTATTGTACAGCAACAACTGGCTGAAATGCCAGGTCGCTGCCTTTAGAAGTACCCAAGACCAGCTACATTACACTGAACAACGTTATGATGTATGATTTTCAACTAACAGTACCTACAATAAAAATAGTTAGAAAGGGCTCTCTCACGACCCAATAAGTGTGAAGCAGAATTAAACTTAGCAATAAAATATTGTCATTTTTTTAATATAGATCTCGATATTTTTACAAAACAAGCAACAGTGAAAAAACAAATTATAAATATTGACAAAAAAAACAAGAAAATTGTTTACGAGACAGAGACAGCACTACTGTGCGCTGACGTCACATCACATTAACGCCATCGTAATGGTATATCTACACCAGTGCGCTTTCATGTTCATCTTGCGCTTTCAACTTTCAATTCGTCTTGCGTCAAGCGCATGCAATATTGATTGCCATAAGACGCATGCAGCTTATCGTGGACACCGGTGCGCCTCGGTCAGTCGTCAGTCGACATACAAAAGACGGATTAGCGAACTGCGTGCGCTAGGGACATGCGCTGACGTCGAACTAGTACGAAGGCATGCGCTATTGCTTGCGCTATGGCGCTTCACGCATGTCTCAGACGAAGACGCAAGATGAACATGAAAGCGCACTGGTGTAGACATAGCTTACTCCTCTCCACACGACTCAGTATACTTCTCATCTACCCAGATTGTTATGGTGACAATTGGCCTCTTTTGATCAGACGGACATCGTATAGTTGATATAATATTAATGTTAATTCTTGATCGTTCCTTAGCGCCGAGAGCCCGGTGTCGCTCCGTCGCGCGGAGTGCGGCACCGTTGTCCGCGGTGGCTCCATGTCGTCGGTGCAGTCTTCTTCATCATCCTCTTCGCAGGAACACCGCCATCATTACCATCAACCCTACCAGCCGAGGGCACCGGTAAGTACCTGGCCAATAATGGCGGATATCAGTCAGTAAAATGGCGAGAACCAGTTTTTAAACAGGAACGGAGTTTATGAACAGGAAAAATAGAGTATATATTTTCCACAAAATAATCCCGCATTATGGAATGATCAGCATGTTCCCGACTGCAACATTTCTATTGTCTTGTATGAGTGAACAACATCGATACAAAGGTACTAATAGACGATACGATATGTTCAGTTCCAACTACAAATTGGTCGGGTAATCTGACTCGATTCGTTCCGGTCACGGGGCGGATCATATCATGTCGTTGATTAGTATTTTAATGCCCAAACCAGGGGGGTTACCATGATCTCTTAGAGCAGGAATGTTTTAATATTATTACGAGGGTGGGTAAGAGATGGCGCTAGAGAGCTGTCTAGCGCTGTCACTTTCCCACTCTCGGAATAATATTAAATCATTCCTGCTGTAACAGATCATGGTAGGGTTTTTATTTTTCATCAAATGAAATGGTTGAGGAGATATAAAAATGCGGGTATCTACTTTCATTACCAAATGTTTCTAATACACGAGGAAGAGTTGCAACAAAGTTATACCAACCCCCCTGGCGTCGAACCTTTTAATAATATATTGACGTGTTGCGTAGATGAAATTCCACATTTAAATGTTGTAAGCCCTGCTCAAACGACATCGTAGTATAAAAAGCAGAACAATTCAAGTTTCCGTCAATGTAGGGATCGTCTAAACTTAAACGACGGGTCGTTCCACTGTATTTGTGCGTATTTTTGTATTGTATCAGTTATAAAATGTTGTATTGTACTTGTGCGTGTGAACTGCGTTGTCCACGTCGCTCGACTTGCGCGCCAATAGACAGTACCTAAACAGTCTGCTTCTAGCAGTTAGTTGTTTCACTTTTCTTCCGTAGCGTACACACATCAAAAAAAGTTTGCGATCACTAACATAATTATGTATGTGAAGATTCCGAATTCAAAGTCCAACTGAAATCTGATTTAAATTTATCTAGATAACTATCAATCTATATTTATCATGATAATTATCGCTTTGAATCCCGATTAGAAAATTCGGCTTCAAAAAGGCTACATAATTTTTCAAAGTGATCGCAAACTTTTTTTGATGTGTGTACGTAACAAACCTAGTGTAAACGCGGTGGAGAGGCGCGTCACTTTAGTTCAGACGATTCCAACATTGAAAGTGACTAGCAAAGAAAAGTAAGTGGTAAGTCCAACCGTCCCCTCCCATCCCAGGAGCCGCACGTGCACCTGGCGGAGCCGTACGCGCACCAGCGCACGGCGTCGGCGTCGGGCGGGTACTCAGCGGAGCGCTACGCCGTGTGGAAGCGTCAGGACGCGCCGCCGTACTACGAGGCGCCGCCCGTCCCCGCCGCGTGCTGCCGCCCCCAGCATGACCACCAACACCCGCATCAGCCTCTTAAGGTGCACATTTTTGTCCAAGCCACAATATAACCATCACCTACTGACGTTGGCTGCGAGAAGTCCTCCTTGCCAGCTCATTTTTGTTCGCCACAGGGTATCATTGTTGTCAGCTTATTTTTTTCGTGGGTGCTATCATCATTTATTTATTTATTTGGTGCACCAACAATTGTATACATTGGTATAAGCAAATGAAACAAAAGTAACAAATCAGAATAAAGTGTAACAATCACTTACAGGTAAACTCTGCATGCGCACATAAAACGATGTGGCAAAGTTGCTCTGAATTAAACTTAATAAACAAATTAAACTAAATAAAACTAGGTACTTAGTTCACACCCACCTAGGGTTACCATCCGTCCGGATTTGTCCGGACATGTCCGGACTTCTAGACTTTTGTCCGGACTTTGCCCGGCTCTTTAATTTGTCCGGATTTTTTGGTTTCGATGGAATACGAGTAATAAAACTTACCTTACTTAATATCAAATAAGTCTCTAATCTTTATTCACTTCACATTCATCTAAAAACAAAATATAAATCTTCTTTAACAATCAACTTCGACATCAAACAATAAATCTTCGTATGTTTGCATTTTGTGACTAAAATGTCCGGACTTTTATTGAAATGTCAGGCTTTTTGTCAGGACTTTTCAAATTTCTAAATGGTAACCCTACACCCACCCAGCGAGATAATGCAGGGCTAAGAAACTCAGTGTTCGGGGAGATACTTATAAAAACTCATCATTAAGATCATCATCTGTCAGTTTCCATGGCTGTTTATTATTCATCTTGTTCATTCTTTACCAACCGCATCCGGAGTTAACCTTCGAAACCTTCGCACTGTTTTCATGCCCCGAAAATTTCACTTCCGTTATTATCTACACTCTTTTTATTTAGCATAAGTATATCGTCAGTGAAGTTGTAACAGTGCGTAAGTCATTTTGTGACAAAAACAGACAACACTGAAAACCACAATTTTACTTGAAATGAAAAAGATTATTAGGATTTTCAAAGGTTTAAATCATCAAAGAGTTCATTTGTAATGATAATTAAAAACAATATTGCGTTCAGCGTAATTACGCTCCTCGTTTGAAATAGTTTTTTCACTCTCTTGTAAAGTAGCCATTTTTGACTTCCGCACTGTTAGAACTTCACTGACGATATACCTGAAATCTTCTTATCATCATACAACGACACTACCGACAGACTACGGCTACAATGTAGCACACTTTCCTAAGCCACCTGTTCATATTACTCTTTCCTTTCAGGTATCCGAAACGGTCCGTAAGCGTCAATACCGCGTCGGTCTCAACCTGTTCAACAAGAAGCCAGAGCGAGGCATCGCCTACCTGATCTCCCGCGGTTTCCTGGAGAACTCCCCTCGAGGAGTGGCCAGGTTCCTTATCACCAGGAAGGGGCTAAGCAAGCAAATGATTGGAGAGTACCTTGGAAACCTGCAGAATCCCTTCAACATGGCTGTGCTTGAGTGAGTTTGTGTAGCGTGTGCTTTTCCTTCTTTTGTGTTCTTTTGCATTAAATACTAAAGTCATAAGTGAGAAATGCTCAAATATGTCTGCTCTAAAATTACTTATTTTGACATAACTCTGGCCTACTTAAATGATTGTTACTTTAGATGTAAAAAAACCCCATTATATCAGCCCCGGTTTCGACAGTTGTCAACCATCAGAACTAATATCGCTGGTGGTCGAAATTCGCACATTATTTTACCTGCCTTAATGGCAACATACACACATGTTTTTTGTGCCCATCTTTGGCACAGTACCTTTTGAATGATATAAGTTTTATTCCCCTCCTTTTACAATAAAGAAAAAAAAAGTATGAGAATTTTCGATATTCACGTATTAATGTTATGATGATTAACAAAGGTAGTGGTAACTAACGAGCAAATAGGATACGTTTGCTCATTCTCCTGAAATAATCCCTTAGCCGCCTTTAACAACTTCCAGGATGTGTGGATGACCTGCAATGCCAGAAATTCGTCAACTCCCTAATCCTAAACCTACACCCACAGGTGCTTCGTCAACGAGCTGGACTTATCAGGAATGGCAGTGGACGTGGCCCTCCGTCGTTACCAGGCGCACTTCCGTCTACCTGGCGAGGCACAGAAGATCGAGCGTTTGGTCGAAGCCTTCGCAAGGCGGTACTGCGTCTGTAATACTGACTTCGTGCAGCGGTTAAGGACTCAGGATACGGTGAGTTATAGTTATCATATTTTTCATCATGGTGTTTGACAGACCCAACTATGCGTAAAACATTAGATATGACAACTTTATCAAATTGGCCCGTACATGTTGAAAACTTGGAAGCCTACTAAAGCCAACATGGAAAGAGAATTAAACGTTATTACTAATGACGCAATTATCAACTTTGACAACATGCGTTTAAGTTCATTTTAGAATTACAAAAAATACCGAAAAGGGCTTAAAAGTAATTTGAATGTGATGGAAACTGAACTATTAATCATTGAATTAAGGTTCATAATCCCAAAGCACGTTAATTATCACTTTAAAGTGGCTGATGTATAGTATGAGCACTACGGTCAATGATTGACAGTTTGAAAATTTTCTCAACAATAGCCACTCAGATGATTTCAACAGTCCATTTTATGAATTAGAAGTCTTTTATAATCCCCCTCAAAAACTGATTAGGCAATCTATTTGAGCCCAGACCTACTAATCTAGTAAATTAATTTAAAATTAGTGAACTAATCTTAAGGCTTGACACTACATTGTAGTTTCAAGCATTGTAGTGGCAAACTTTAGGGATGCACAGACTTATTAGGACTTGGGGCCACTCGAGCGGACTATGAGCTAAAGGCACTACAAATAAAAATAATAAAAACATTTGAAATAAGAGATCTTAAAAAATATAAGTATCGTAGTGTGGGCTTTTGATAAAATTCAAAAACTTTATTCAGAAGCTAA
This sequence comes from Amphipyra tragopoginis, assembly GCA_905220435.1. Lineage (NCBI taxonomy): Eukaryota > Metazoa > Arthropoda > Insecta > Lepidoptera > Noctuidae > Amphipyra > Amphipyra tragopoginis. The sequence goes on from HG992017.1 coordinate 8,429,639, forward strand.
AACTGGCCATCACTGATAGAATGCAGTATTTTCATACAAACGCATAAAAGAGTTTAATTCGCTGGCGGGCCACATGTACATCGACGGAAAGGCCGCATGCGGCCCGCGGGCCGCGGTCTGTGCATCCCTGCACTACAACATGTTATAAGCAGAATAGTGTCCACTATTCTGCTTACCAGCACTTGCTAGAGTTATTATCATTTAATACATAATCAGCCCATTACTGTCCCACTGCTGGGCACGAGCCACTTCTCAGAATTAAAAGGGTTTAGGTCTTAGTCTACCACGCTGGTCTGGTGCGATTTGGCAGACTACATTTTTACACCCCTAACGACATGACTGGATTTTAATGTTCGCCCCTGTATTTACACCAATCATCTTCCTCCACAGATATTCGTCCTAGCCTTCGCAATAATAATGCTGAACACGGATCTCCACACTCCTAACCTGAAGCCCGAAGCCCGGATGTCTTTAGACGACTTCGTTCGCAACCTCCGCGGTATCGACGACTGTGGGGACATCGACCGGGATATGTTAGCGGGCATCTACGACAGGGTGAAATCCAGCGAGTTTAGACCTGGCAGCGACCATGTCACGCAGGTAAATAGAGCTCAAACTGTTTGACAGTGCTAAAAGCTCATGGCTTGGTGGTATCTAGATATGTCGTAGGTAAATAGAGCTCCGTTTGGATTTGGCATTTACTCCGGTTTCGACCCAAGGCGAAGTTCTAGGATTCTGGAGAACCTAGTTCGCAATCTGTAAGTAAAGTTTTGAACAGGTTTATCTCGGTTTGGATAAGTGTTGAAAATAAATATCCACAAGCCTACATATTAATAAGTACCTACAATATGCGTAAAATAACTTTTCTTCTTGAGATGAAGAACAGAACGCTCAAAGCCTGGTTTCAGAGAGGCACATTTATTTTACCCGTACTATAATATCGACTCTTTGTCATTTAAAAATAACTCATTTTAAATATCTAAAAAGAAAATTATTGAACGAAAATTCCAACGAAACGAACGATTTTGGTCGAACAATTGGCCATGTTTGATAGGCATTATTATTTGCTGTAACATGTTACGGTAATTCGAAATGTTAAAGAGAAAACTTGACCTTATATTTATACCATTGTACCGATATTTAATATTCTTTTATTATCTTTCAGGTGATGAAAGTCCAAGCCACAATAGTGGGCAAGAAGCCGCACCTAGCCCTGCCGCACCGGCGACTGGTCTGCTACTGTCGCCTGTACGAGATCCCCGACATACACAAGAAGGAGCGGCCCGGAGTGCATCAGAGAGAGGTAAAACATTATTATTTGTTATACTAGTGGGGCATAAGCTGCTTCTACCTACTCCTGTTTTTCTCACGTTTGGGGATGGGCTAGAATATAAAACTTTCTCACCGCACGCTGGGAATAGACGCATGTTGTAAGATTCAACAAAACCCAGCACGCGACGTGGTAGGATCTATACGGTCCGCCTGACTAGCTACCACCTGAACACTAAAGTCCGACGCCAAGCACTTTACTATGTTCCGTCGTGTGTATGTGAGAGTCAGAGGGGTATAGGGGAATCCCTCTATATCTCTGTTAGTTGGATTCGTGTGCTCCATCTTAGACAGTGTCTGCGCTTACCATCAGGTGCGACGAGGGTCAAACGCGATCAAGAAGAGAATCTAAAAAAAAAGTTTTTCAACCTAGCACCAAGTGATATTCAAAGCCGTGGTATCAATAGCATACAGTAAGCTATAGTCCTTATAATTGACAGACCGACATTTCCACATGATCGTCTCTAAAGTGGCATGATACAAACAATAAATTATATCAATCTTAAACGTTATGTCGTCATTCAAAATCATAACGCACCAGCTCGATCGTCATCTTGTGTCCCGAGCTGTCATACTGTAGCTTGGGACGTTTGCGTCGACCGACTGACTGCGTACTGTCAAAAAAGCCTTGAAAAACTCGATTTGTTGAAAGTGTAGTAATTAGCACACGTCAAGGTTATTTAAGTAAATATATTTTTTGTTTATCTTCCAGGTGTTCCTATTCAACGATCTGCTGGTGATAACAAAGATCTTCAGCAAGAAGAAGTCATCAGTGACGTACACGTTCCGCCAGTCATTCCCACTGTGTGGCATGCTCGTCAACCTGTTTTCTGTGCCACGTAAGTACTATGAGCTTTTTACAGTCCACTGCTGGGCAAACAGTAGAATAGAAATCGTTTTTGCAAAAATATGGGTGAGGACGGGTATACAAAGGTAACAATAAGTTGCCACATGTGCAAATAAACCACTCTTAAAGCGAAAGGTAATGATGCTCTTGCAACACGAAGTAAACGGATGACTCTCTTTCATCAAAGCTATAGAGTTCATTGGTCTGTCAAGTTAAGATGGATTCCCCGCCATCGGTCGGTCCATAAAGCCTTAACGGAGCAGGGTCATGCAAAGGAAGTCTAGAGGATAGGTCTTGGCTTTATATTCTTCCGAATTTAGCGTTCAAGAGTGCAATTTCGAAGATCCGGAAGAACTTTCCTGAAAGGACCTTCTGAAACAAAAAAAAACAGGGTTCAATAATGCGTGAAGTTTCTATAGGCACAGCCAATAAGTTCTAAAGAATTTAAACAATGAATTTCAATAATTTACATTCACATTGATTCCAGATTACCCATTCGGCATCCGCCTCTCCCGTCGCGTGGACGGTCGCCGACTGGCTACGTTCAACGCGCGCAACGAACACGACCGGTGCAAGTTCGCTGAAGACCTGCGCGAGAGCATCGCGGAGATGGACGAGATGGAAGCCATGAGGATCGAGGGAGAACTCAACAGGGGGAAGGGACGAGGCACCAGCAATAATGCAAGGAATGGTCAGTAGAGGATTTAGATGTTTAACAGCTGTGTATTTAGCAAGGAGAAGCTTCTTGAAGCGAAAACTGCATCTGCACGTGATGTACTCCCGACTAGGTTTTGAAGTTTGAAGACGACACGTTTGGTGCAGTGGCTAAGCGATTGGCTTCTGCGCTACGGGTCGTGGGTTCGATTCCCACACGGAACAAAAATTTGTATGGCCTACAGATTGTTGTTTCGGGTCTGGGCGTTTGTGTATTATGTGAAATTTGTGTATGTAAACGCACCCACAATAAAAGAGAAAACTTAGAGTGGGCCAAAATTTAAAAAAAAAGAAAAACCTTGTCTAATGTTCATAACCAAGTGACTTGCTGTTTTGAATTACATCAGATAATATATGTTCAACCTAAAACGTGGCCTCGTCTTCATGTAGGTCGCTGGAACTAGGCTTTAACTAAATTTAGACCGCATAATATTCTATACCCGCCTGAGCACTTAATTAAGCCCATTGCAGGAATCAAATACGATGCCATGATATACGGCCTTCTTTAGGAGGTAGTTGGAGCTGACTTTGTGTTATTTATCAATTTAAACCTATTTTCCTTCAACAGTGATGGAGAACCGAGACAGCGGCGTGGCCGACGTCGAAATTGATCACCAACAATGCTTGGACCATGTTCATATGCATGGGTATGTACCTTTATACACTATGATTTATTTTAATTTACACTTCCACTTGCTTCGACAAATAGGCAAACTGAGGGATTCATTACACACATTGCTTAGAATAGAATAGAATATACTTTATTGTACACCAAAATTGTAACACAAACAATATACAACTTAATCAAAACACTAGACACAAAAATAAATCACTGTAAAGTTGGCTTTTATTAGCTCCAAAAACAGTCTTGTATTTGTATTCACATTCGGCACCGTTCGGGTTTACGAAAGTTCCCGATTACACGAGTGACGGTCTGTACTAACCTCCTTTTATTTTCAGCGTGGTAGTCCCCCCACCGCCATCTTGCCCGGCCCCAGCAGCACCGTTGCGTTTATCAACAAACCCGCCGCCTACCAGCATTATCAAGAGAAACGTGTTGAGCAACTCACTAGTCGACATCAACGATCCTGGTAAGAAACTAGTCTTTATTATCAGCATAATGTTGAAAGGCAGAAAAGTAATACATCAAGGTACCAAATTCTATTGACCGACTCAACGTCATGACCGGTGCGAGAGGCACAGAATACCAAATAGTACCACGTACAGAAAACTCGCTCACGAACTAATACGATAAGTACCTTGAAAATTGGGCTCCACGCACGCGAATTTGAGCTTTAGTATGAGGCGAGAGTGCTCCCATTCCGTTGTGCGTTCGCGCGCTCTCAGTGCATTTTGGTTCAGTCACTCACTAACTCCCGAAACGCAGCACCACGCAGGCATGTTTTCAGACCAAAACCGTGACAAAAGCGTAGTACGAAAGGATTGGATCTGAGGTTGATAGCCTGCTCGTCTAACCGCGCCTAATAACCGCCCTACGTCCAGTAGTTCATTGCATTAGACGGGCGGGAACAAGTAACGCAAATAATAAACGGAAAACTTTCCGATTTTTATGAAATGAATTGTTTTAAACACTGAATCTGGCAAATATGGCTAGATAAGTCAAGAAATTTACATTCAGATTAGTCAATTGTTACTTTGTATGTTTTTATTATAATAATATCCTTATATTGGTTTTTCAGTTGCATTAGCAGCAGAACGTCTACAACGGCGCGGTTCAGTTGGCTCGCTTGACAGCGGGATGTCGGTGTCGTTCCAGCAAGGCAGCCGCAATGCACTGCACGCTACATCGCCCAGACATCCTAATGAGCAACGATCCCCTGGTAAGATATAAATTACATTAACATAAATTATAAAACCCACCAAAAAGTCTTGGAAAAGTGAAGAAAATAACTAAGACCAAGGTACACTCAAATGGAAAGGCGATCACGTAGTTCCCGTCTTAGACAATGACTTTCTACCAGCGGGTGTCGTACAAGGCATCTGCACAACACCAATCTGTGAGATGTCCAAAGTGTCAGGAGAGCGCCACGTGAAAGCCTTAAGTCAAGTAGCGATCTCGGTTTCCAGTCTCTTTATAGCGTCGTAGTCACCCGGTGAACCGCTGATTTTAGAGATAATATCAAGAGAATGAGATGGAGCATCCTCCTGCATAGACAAAATGACAAACATTTTGTCATTGTGTTCGTGTAATTTTGTCTATTCTACAGTCGAGAAAACAGCAGGCGTAGCATTACCACCGTAGACCGTGTCTGCTGTGCGCTTTTTGCTTGTTTTTTTTTTCTAGTAACCTTGCCCCACACTAAGATTTCTCTAGTATCGTGGGTGCGTTTACAGACACAAATCTCAGAACCACAAGGACCGTTAACGAGCTGAAATTATAAGCAGAAAGTGAAGCAGATATTAGCCAAAATTGAGCCAAGACCCTGGTCAAAGCTGGGATTGGGTCACGCAAGGAAAAAATGCTATAGTATTCAAGTTAACGTTTTTTTCTTTTATTTTCCAGGTCGCTTGTTCAGTGGCATCGGCGGTATATTCCCCGGACGTATACGTAAATTAAGCGCGTCCGGAATTCCGGACCCCAAGCACGGACAAGTCGGAAAGAGCACCGAAGTCTAAACATTACCTCGTATCAACGGTAAACATCGTTATATTTTGAAATTTTGAACTTCGAACGGATCCTGATTGATCGAATTCAAATGCCGAACGCTTGACGAACGCGTTCGGGAAGTTTCGTTTTTCTTTGAATCGTAATTGTATGGGATTTTGTCAAGTTTAATTATGAGCAAAGAGGTTTGCTAAGGTGATTGTCGATTATTTCTTTACAAATGTAATAGGTTGATTATTTAAATGGTCGGGTACCTCATTTTCTAAGTGCCATCTTAATTTTCAAAGCACTCTTTATTAAGATTGAAATCTTCGTGAAAACAAACTGATTTGAATTATTAAGCTGATATATTTTAACCTTGTAATATTCACAAATGATATTATGCTTAGAATAGATGGGTTACAATTTGCCCAGTTATTGGACGTAGAAAAGGCGTCTTCGGGAACTATAATATTACACTAGTTTCCTTGAAGAACATACATGATTATTGCGTAAATTCCTTTGTGAATATTGAAACTATTCGCAACTATGCCTAAATCTGGCATTCTGAGCATTATTATTTTTACGCAAGTAAAAATCTCTATCAATGACTTCAATTTTCATCTTTACTACTTTTTTAGCCACGTGTAGCTTATTTTTGGCTACAGGTGACATTTTTAGCTACATGTGACAATTTCGCTACATCTGACATTTTATATCTTCGTGGTTCTATCAGGGTAGGTTACGGTTAACAGGCATTTGGGAGGTTTCGGATAATTTGTATTTATTATACAAAAGTGCCAACATAGGTATGGTACTCGAATTTATTAATACAACAATGATACATTTGACTATGATACGGACACGAAATAACATGAGAATAAAAAAATTACAATGAAAAATTCTAAAATGGCTACAATTATTTGTTTTTAAGTAGCGAAAATACACATAGACTTTAGTATATTTTTCTTCTTTAACGAAAATTATATCTGTTTGTAGCTTTTCAAAGAAATTAGACGATTGAATGACATTTATTTTCATAGGGACATTAGTAGGAATAAATCAAGGAATTACTTATAACCAGAAGAGATAATAAGCCTCATTTGTAATAAAAGGGGTATTATAACGAAAATGAAAGGCTATTCGTATGAATCGAAGATAAATTGGGTCCAGATTTTGGATGTAGAAATATTTCTTAGATGTTGGAGAAAACCACTGTCACTATCACTGTGTAAACTAATGTATTTTCAACATTAAATGTATTAAATAATTAAAAGTCATCATAAAATTTGAGGCGTAAATAAAATTAATTGTTGCAACGAAATTTATAAATTGGCAAGTATGTAAACTATTTTTCGATACTAGCAACATTTAGCCAGTTTTAAAATATTTGTAGTTAATATATTTCAAATTACGCAGACATAGTGAAGTGGTTTCAATTCTAGCTAGAGGTAAATGTGGAATTACTGGACGGCTAACCGAGAGAAACTAATATATTAAGACAATTTATTAAATTTTAAATTGCGTCAAATCAATATTCGCTTATTAGATTCACGTTTAAAAATAATTTTCATTGCATGTTACCAACCAGAAAGTATTATAAAGATTACTTTAATAATAAAAAATAAATTTTATCTTAGAATTCATGATATTTTCTTTAGAATAATAATAATTGTACATACGTTTGGAATAGCGAATGCAATAGAGATTTTAAAGTACACAAAATATTCTTAATTTCAGCACAAAGCAATACTTACTTACATAGACATCACAATTAAAAATATATTTATAATAAAATACGAATTTATTCACTATTGTTGATGAATTTTATTAGATTAGGTGATTTGAAGAATTTTAAAATAGGCTAGTACCTTTTTCTCATGGCGTGAATATAAAGAGGGGGCGTCTAGTCGTCAAAATTGGTGCATTTTCGATTGTGTCCATAAAAATCTATTAAAAGAAAATATATAATAATAAGAATTACCTATATCTTCCAAAAATATGTACGATTTTCTGTATTCGACTATACTTAAAGGCTGCTTTTGATTTTTTATTGTATCTGTGGATTTTACATTATATATTGTATTACCTAACGTTACCGATTCGACTTTTCCTTGGATTTTACCGTAACTTATAACTAAATAGTGATAAGCGAGTAATGTAATATGAATGGCCGGCCTTACATGCGTGAGCGCAGCTTTACGCGTATAGGTTGCAGGCGATTGTTAGAAATGCAGCGGTTTTTTTACCCAAAAAGGATTATTACAATTTTCAATGCGTTTTTTGCGGCATTTTGAGTATTACATGAGATAATATGAGATGATTTGTAGCAAATTAATGTTACAATAATTTTCTATGAAATTAATCCATAAAGTAAACACGTTCAAAGACCTGCAATTCTTTCAATCGTCTTAAAAATTGGCTGCCTATATCCGGAATTACGGATCAGGAACCCATAACCGTAAACACACTACACAGAAATAAAAATTAGTACAATTTTGTGTTCCTAGGAACTGTATCACAATTTCTGGCATCAGAGTTTCCTAACAATGCAATGGCGCCACTATCGCTGGTATCAAAGCAATATCATTGGTTAAAATGTGTTTGATAACTCTGGGGGCTTACTATGACCTCTTAAAGCAGGACAGAAGTTGTCTAGAAGTTGAACTGTCCTGCTTTTTTGTACTATGACATCGTTAGAGCGGGTTTGCGGCAGGCCTGCTACGTTGACGTTTACGAAATCCGTTCACCTTTTTTTTTAATAGACTTTTCATACCATGAACAAGCATTACCGTTCAACTTGGTTCAATAGTCGTTCACCTTTAGTTCTGTCACTGTACGATTTTTAGCGATTCAGAAGCAGGCCTGCTTTTGAACGGAATTTGACTGGCTGGCATTTGAACGTTTTCATAAGAGGACATAGTAAGCCCCCTGATTGGTTGTGATGAGTACTAACGACGGTGCTGCCATCTGCTTTTATTTTGCATTTACCTCCTAATTCCGGATGTATTCTGCCAGATTTCCTACAAAATCCTAGGTCGGCCAAATTAAAAAATGTTGACTAATCTAATGTAGCTACTGTTGACTTTGTACCGGTTACTTAGGCTTGTTGTTTCTACTATTTGATACGTGGGTAGTTAGAAAAAAATAAACGATTTGTTATAAGCGGAGGATATTATGGGATATAAAGGACCTTCTGTTAATTGAATAGTCTTAAAAAAATGTCCATGTATGGTTAAAATTAATACTGATGTTGCTGGAAATTATAGAAAATCCCAATCTATGAAAATAAGAAATTACATAGAGAAAATATATATTGTGACATCGATATTAAATTTAATGCATTCTATTAATTCGATTCTATTATAACCAGAATTAAGCTGTCCAATATATTTGATTCTGAATCTCTACATTAATCATAACTCTTGTGTTTGTTTGTCATTATGTGTTTACTTAAAAACACACAGCGTCGATATGAAGATGATTTTGTGAACGTACTTATTAATCCCTGCTCTATGGTATTATACCTGTTTGTCACCGGCGAGGGGCCAATATTTTTTCATATTTTTATGAGGTATGTATGGCAACCCTTTTGAACTGTCATAGCGTTTTGTGAAATTCCCGCTCACCGGTCGAAAACTTTTTTCGCTTCGGCAAAAGTGAATTTTCTTAAGTTTTCCCGTACGTATCGACGTAATTTTGGAGTGCGGAAGTGCAAAGTTACGGATATGTTAGTAAAATAAGTGAAAATGCGACGATTCGTGACTTCGAATCGTATTCTCACGGTGAGAAGTAAAGTCCCGATACATTAGATCAGGTCAATGGAGAGGCAAACTTTACAGTCAGGACCTCAGGTGGTAAGTAAGCCGTTCCCGCCCAGCTAGAGGACAAGAAAAATCCACAATAGGACATATTTGACTCACGAATAGTAAGTCAAACCACCAAGTAAGTCAGATTTCAAATTATTTGCAATATTCTGTCCCATAAAATTATGCAAACCAAATCTCACTTAATATCTGAGTGGACATCCACTCTGACCGTTCCTTATAAGGCGGTACCGTCATGCTCCACGGCGGAGTTTTTAGTCAATCCTAGCTCTGGGGCAACTAGACTAAGAAAACCACGAGATGGTGACCGATACTGCAAAGATAATCAAAAGTGTAACTCCAAGCACTGTTCAGACACTTTTTACACAGAAAGTCAGTGTAGCAGAGCTCTGAGTTCTCTAGTTATGGTCAGTGGACCAGCGGTCTAGTGTTGAAATCTTTATTTTAAAATTTTAAATACTTATGATTGGATGGAACTAAAATGTTCAAAAGTGTGGACTTAATAGACAGATTTCAAAGATCTGAAGTTAAACAAAGAGTTTTGTCTTCTCAATTGGGGAAAGGACTATTTAATTGGAATCTTAAAAATGGTAAATTGAGCCAACAACTCACTTGGAAAATTAATGTAAAGAAATTTATTTTAAAAATGAATAAATAATAAGTTTGTTTGGCTTTGATCAGCTTTTACAATTAGTTTAGTAGTTTGTGGATGTACCTAATACATAGGTAACTTCTAAGGTATGAGAAGAGTTCTAACTGTAGAACATCTCTTTGATTGCATTGTGATTTGGCACATTTTGTACATTAACATCAGGTATACAATCCTTGGGGGTACAAGTACCTAACTCAGTATGACTACTTACTGAAAGAAAGTAAACAATATAAAGTCTTTAACGGAGAACAAGCCTACCCCACCTGCATCAATGCAACTCAGATAGGATAACCTATAGACTGATAAAACAAGACTCCATAGGAGATTCCTAAAGGAAACCAGACTTAATAATAAGAATAATAGTCCTTTCCTTCCAATAAGAAATTACTGTCAGTATTTAGATATTAAGGGGAAGAAAAACAGCATGTATAGTTCTAGGAACAGACTGCTTTATAATTATAATTTTTCCCTGGTTCTTACATTCAATTCTTGAATGAGCCCTCTGATAATAATATATCCTTCCACAAGTATAATAAGGTGATACAGTACCAAAGTCACACCGGAAATGACACAGATAATAAAATACTTGAAGGAGTAACAGGTGCACACCCACACAGACAGGCATCAGAAAATAAAAAACTGGCAAGCCTATGCTTCCTGTTGAAAATGTTTTAGTACCATAGAGCAGCGGTGGCCTCCGCCCTGTTTTCGACCTCCGTGTACTGAACATGTATGTTCATTCATACCAAGAATTTCTGACTTTCATGTCATGTAATATCAGAGGTTTGGCAGGCATAAGTTTGCATAGTGGAATTGGATATTTCCAATGCATATTATTTACATGCCAAAAGCAAAATGCCCTTGTTAACACATGGTATTATTTTACCAGGGTGAGTTACTACAAATTTCATCTCTCCCTTTTGGGCGATGAATTGGTACGTATTGCTCATAAGAAAATTCATGCCAATTTGCCATTAATCTTTAGTCTATCTAAAAGATTTCTCCTTGGTCCATCAGGACTAGTCCAAATTGATCTGTCAGACTGCGGAAGTCTTCAGACTCTTGGAGTGGACCAGTGCAAGTTGATCTGTCAGACTGTGGAAGTCTTCAGACTCTTGGAATGAACCAGTGCAAGTTGACCTGTCAGACTGTGGAAGTCTTCAGACTCTTAGAATGAACCAGTGCAAGTTGATCTGTCAGACTGTGGAAGTCTTCAGACTCTTGGAATGACTGGGAAGGCAACTAAAGTACCCAAAATTGATACTGAAACTAGTACATCAAATGGAATACCAGAATAAACCAAATAGCATTGCCCGAAGAAAAAATATGGAAAGATAGGGCTTATTAGGCGATACTCTGAAGAGAATTTATGCGAAAGTAAATAAAAATTTACTAATTCAATTGAATTTCGCCGTTTTTGGTCCTCAAGGGGTTGACTACACTGTCAATACCTTAAAATTTTCCTGGAATGCTGCAAGCGAGATGCTTATTCTGCAACCATAGAATGAGTCGAGTGTTGGCACCAAAGGTGTTAAACAATTTTAGGCCGCCAAGACCACGACGGTTTTACACCAACGGCCATGCCTTCTCTTCTTGACAAACGTCGCAGCGGACGCGGGTTTGGGACGCCCAGTTGATCGATACTCAGATGTCAGGCATCTGAATGGGAGAACAGGGTAAATAGCCTTTTTAATTGGAAAGAGCTCTTAGCAGTGTATGTGTCGATTCGGAATCGATCACATGGTCTGTAATGTTTATTTTTTGTTTGATTATTATAACCTTTTAGTCCAGTCTGATATTCGGACAGTGTGAATCGAAGGTGGAATACGATCCCTGAGTTTTCTCAATATAAATCGCAAGTTGCGGAAGTTGACAAGGAAATCAGATTTCTATCAGCTCATTACCTCTCGGAGGGGTACAACTGCACAGCCGATTGCCTCTCAAGACAACGGCTATTTAAGTGGAGTCTGTTTCCCACTGCAACAAACCGAATATTACATCGTTGGGGCACTTCAGACGCAGATCTCTTCTCGTCTGCAGAAACAACCGTGTCCAACAGATACGTCTTGCTAGATTGCAGACATCACTTAACATGAATTTTGAATTCGCGAATTCCGTCATTCATAATTGGAAATTTCGCCTAGGGGGGATATTTCCTCCCCCCAATTTCACTCCTCGAGTTATAGCGCAAATAAACAATGCCAGAGACCAATATATTACTACCATAACACCACTGGGAAAAAACCTATTGGTTAGCGTAGCGGATATAAAGTCACGAAAGCCTAGCCCTAGAGCCGCTAGTGACCATAGAAAGACTTTCGGAGAGTCCAATAGATCCAGCATCAGGCTTACCTCCAGCTCATAGCTTATGTACACCAACTGAACCCTCAGGCTAGGTTAGTTGGAGGTGGGGAGAATAAAACTACTGTTGGTCAGAGATAGATAAACAGCTGTTAAATACCAGATGGAGGCATGGATAATTGACACCTACTATCCAGCCATTAGAAGTTGGTGATTTGGTGTGTTGATGATGAAGTCAATACTCAAAGAGTCACAGATACAACAGATAGCTAGATTTTTTGCCTATTTACATGTACAGATCTTGCCTACAGCACAATGTTAGCTACACATGTATAATTCAGTTGGCATCACATAAATCGTCAATTTTTTTACATTTTGTCAAATGAAACAAGAACAAGCAGAAGATCATACACTTCTGAAGCAAGTAGTGCTATATAATAATAAGGCTATAGCCACAGCACAACTACTGAACCTGAAGCCTCCAGTATGGCATCCTCAAGTTGTCTTCAATGTAGCTTTTCTTGTTTTAGTATTTAAAAGACAAGTGTATGGTCTCATCTTACTTGAAAAACATGAGAATTCTATATTTCTTTCAGCAAATAATATAATCCTAAGGCTAGTATTAGCTTCTAGGACTAGCTCGGTTTTGTATATCCAATCAGGATGGCTATTGCTAACACTCAATACAACAGGTTTACCCAGTTAAATGTATCAAACATCTAATTTTCCTATCAGGAGAAATGAAAAGCCAAGAAGACAGATTACAGTACGACTTATATATTACAATAATTGGTGAATTAGTCTCTACTTCTTAAACTGTTGTGAGGGATTGGTAAAGACCTGTTTTGAGTGATATAGGAGTAGCAGCTACCTTAGGATCATTCAGGTCTACAGTAGCCTCAACCGGATAGAGTCTGGATAGAGACTCGTCCTATGCATGATATGCTGTCTATATGTCTTATGTGTAGGAGAAACTGGAAGTTAACATATTTTCAGGAAATCCTATTGTAAAGAAATAAGAATGACTACAAAGGAACCTTATTGCTCTTTGAGAATCTTCAGCTTTCTCATATTCTGAAGGATTAATTGATGTAATGTCATGTGTTGATTTTATTATGAAGAAGTTAAATTGTTTTTGATTTATGATATATAATTATTACAAGACATTTCTGTTAAGAAATTGTAGAGATTTATTCTCTCTAAGACTGATTGAACATCAACAGTGAGATCACTTTAATATAAGTAATTCTCTTGTGCTTCTTTAAACATTTATTATTCTATCACATAGCGTTTTGTGTTTGTCACCAGCAGATATCAAACAAGTCTTCATATCGACGCTGTGTGTTTTTAAGTAAACACATAATAGAATATTTTGAATTAGAACAAAATTATTATTATGTGTTGAAAGAAAAACACACAGCGTCGCAGGAATATCTTCCTGGTGAAGAGACTATGACAGTTCAAAAGGGTTGCCATACATACCTCATAAAAATATGAAAAAATATTGGCCCCTCGCCGGTGACAAACAGGTATAAATAATACCATAGAGCAGGGATTAATAAGTACGTTCACAAAATCATCTTCATATCGACGCTGTGTGTTTTTCTTTCAACACATAATAATAATTTTGTTCTAATTCAAAATATTCTATTAAAACTTAGTACAGTCGAGCACACCTTAAATTTGTTTTTATTCAAAACTTTTTTTCGTAAAAAGAGCTTGCCGTGTTCTGAGCTTCTTCGAATAAGTATTTTCAATATTTATAATTCTAAAACTTTTCGAATCCTTTGTGTGAACGACTGTACCAAAAAGTGTTCTAAATTCGCATCTTTCCTAGTTCTTAAAAAAATAAATGTAATGCATGACAAAATGAAAGGAATTGATGTAAAAACGTTTCTTCGTTGGATTTTGATCCTAATGTGTATTGTATTAACGATCTTTTTGAATTAAAATAATTATCCCATAAAGTTTCGTCAAGAGACTCGAATGTAATGTTTAAAAGCGTATTTCAAGCGAGATGCGTCTTTATTTTAATAGGGATATGGTATGGTTTTGTGGAGACGTGGTGTATTTCTGTAATCCCTACCTGATTGGCAGATCAAGACTGTGTGTTACCGTCTTACTTACCTATTTGGGAGGGTATCCTACGCACTATAAAATTGGCCCATTCAAGCTATACTTGAAAATATAAGCTAACACATCATAAATATTTTAAAAGAGTAATATATCATATTTATATCTTGTATGTACTACAGTTTTCCATATAATTGAGCAGATTCATATTTACAAGCCAATTTAATAAGATTTTTATTGCCATAACCCCTACAGATTTGCAGAATGAAATATTTCTGGCTTCTTGTGTACTTTAATTTATTTATATATAAATATTCAGCCATATATATTTAATAAGAAATACACCACATCGTTCGTGTGAAAAGATTAATTGTTCGAATCGCTTTTGTAGATTTCGCTTGACGCCAAAGATGTTATAATTCTTGTGTTCAATCTCAATGAACCTTATTTTTAAACAATGTTTATTGTTTATAATTACGATAATTTTGGAGTAAAATGCCTCAGTTTGAATTATATTTCCAAATAGGCAGTGTAGTTTTATTCATAATTGTATTTGTAAAAAGCTTTCTATTGTAATATTTACGATATTTAATTTAGATAAAATTACAAATATTTTCAGTGACATTATAATTGATTTAAAATGTTTCTATGTAAAATTGATTGCTTATTAATTAATTATGTATACTTGAATATAATTTATGAATAAAACTATACAAAATCTTATATTAAGTTGTAATAGTTTTAAGCGGTTTTCAGTTCTGTAACATACACCTACTAACTTATTTCTATGTATGTATATTGAAGAGTTCTTTCTAATATATATTCTTTAGTTGGAAGTTGTTAAAAAATTAGATTTTAAGCAATAACGCGTTTGCGTCTACATGTTGTATCATATTGAAGTTGTTGAGAGTTGCTACAACTAAGTCACTTAATAATAGTTTTATTTAAAACATAAAACGATGAGAATGTATTTATTTATTAAATATGAATTAACATTCATGAGTAGTTTGCTGTTTTATTTTTCCTATTGTATGTTACTCCTTTGGCCCATTGCTATTACATACACGAATCAAGACTCAATAAACATTATAAGGGATATAACGTGTGGTACTTCCTGGCCGCGCCACAGTCTCCAATTTGAATGAAAGTGGGCTTAAAAAAATGTACGTAAATTGTACGTTTTTGTACTAGAAGAAAAAAAATTGTACTTTAAAGGATCGCGAGAAATTTAACAAAATTGGTGGCGCGGCCAGGAAGTGTGCTTCCTAGCCGCGCCACCGCGTACACTGCAATAAACAATTTAATAATGTACAAACTCATTGGTAAACAATTGTACGTCTATTGTTCGTTCTATTAATAACGAGAAATACTGAAAAATGTCATGAAGAAAATGAAAAAAAAAAAAAACGAAAAGCCGCGCCACAGTCTCCAATTTGAATGAAAGTGGGCTTAAAAAAAATGTACGTAAATTGTACGTTTTTGTACTAGAAGAAAAAAATAGTACTTTAAAGGTTCGCGAGAAATTTAACAAAATCGGTGGCGCGGCCAGGAAGTGTGCTTCCTAGCCGCGCCACTGCGGACATTGCAATAAACAGTCTAATAATGTATTAACTCATTGGTAAACTATTGTACGTCTATTGTTCGTTCTATTAATGACGAAAAATACTACAAAAAAACATTTTCTCTGTGATAAATTTAATATCGAAAATAAAATCGAAATTAATTTGGAAGTACACGAATAACCGTTGCATATGGTGTTTCATACTCAATTATGTCAGCAATAATTATAATGTTAAATGTACGGGCAATTGCAAAGAATGAATGGAGAGGTAACTGCAGTAAAAACAAAAATCAGAACTTCAATTAAAATAGATTGTGTTTTTGAAAAAGAATAGAAAATCTGAAATACTCAGAAAAAAAATTTAGAAAACCAATCGTGTTACGAAATAAAATGCTTCCTGAAAATATGTGAAAAAGTGAAAGAAAAACTTAAACAAGATAAAGATTGTTTCGATAACATCATAGTACAGAATTTTGAAAAGGATTTTAACTGTACTAAGTTTTTTATTGAGCAATATAAACAGAGCAATATAAATAGTAACAGAGTAAATAAATATAACCTCTGAATAAAATCCATGACACGAACGCCTGACAGTTCTGCCATTACGAAGTCGAAGTAGTATTATTATTTTCGAGATTAAATTTATAACAGAGAAAGTGACTGTTTGCTGTATTTTTCATCATTAATACAACGAACAATAGACGTACAATTGTTTACCAATGAGTTTGCACATTATTACATTATTTCCTGCAGTGTACGCAGTCTTATTTTCAATATTAAATTTATCACAGAGAAAATGACTTTTTGCAGTATTTTTCATCATTAATAGAACGACCAATAGACGTGCTTACCAATGAGTTTGCACATTATTACATTATTTCTTGCAGTGTACCTGCACAGTTTTATTTTCGAATTAATATCGACTTTATTTTCGATTATAATTTATCACAGAGAAAATGACTTTTTGCAGTATTTCTCGTTATTAATAGAACGAACAATAGACGTACAATTGTTTACCAATGAGTTTGTACATTATTAAACTGTTTATTGTAGTGTACGCGGTGGCGCGGCTAGGAAGCACACTTCCTGGCCGCGCCACCGATTTTATTAAATTTCTCGCGAACCTTTATAGTACTATTTTATTTTCTTCTAGTACAAAAACGTACAATTTACATACATTTTTTTAAGCCCACTTTCATTCAAATTGGAGACTGTGGCGCGGCTTTTCGTTTTTTTTTTTTTCATTTTCTTCATGACATTTTTCAGTATTTCTCGTTATTAATAGAACGAACAATAGACGTACAATTGTTTACCAATGAGTTTGTACATTATTAAATTGTTTATTGCAGTGTACGCGGTGGCGCGGCTAGGAAGCACACTTCCTGGCCGCGCCACCAATTTTGTTAAATTTCTCGCGATCCTTTATAGTACAATTTTTTTTCTTCTAGTACAAAAACGTACAATTTACGTACATTTTTTTAAGCTTACTTTCATTCAAATTGGAGACTGTGGCGCGGCCAGGAAGTACCACACGATATAACATCACGCCTGTATTCCCCGAAGGGTTGGGCAGAGGTGTATGGTACACTTATGTTCAAGTTCCATGTAATAGGGGGCGATCCTATTGCCATCAACCGGGCACAAACCCAGACTCCGAGCTGCTACTGAGAAATTCCACATGGTAAAACCCTATAACATTTTGCCCGATCTGGGAATCAAACCAAGGATCTCATGTTCAGCAGTTGCGCTTGCGATCACTAGACCAACAAGGCAGTCAAGTCGTGCTATAAGTGAGTTGTACAAATACTACCAATATTCCGATGCAAGTATCAACCCTGCGAATACAAGCATAAACGCAGACGCTACGCCACTGTAGCATTCGTCAGTCTGTTATCAATAATAACTCGGACTTAACGAGACCACTTTACACGATCTGGATGCTCCTACGAGTCAGGTGAGGTCAGGAATTTTATAATATTAGAGTCGCTTGGAGGAAAATAGGGCAGACGTTCGGCCGGCTCAGTGCTTCATCATCATTCAGCCGAGCAGGCTTCAACTACGGGACGTAGGCCTCCCCCAAGCATCGACACGTCAAACGGTCCTGTGCTTCTCGCATCCAGAGGAGTCCCGCGACTTTCACGAGGTCATTGCTGTTACGAGGACAAATAATTAAAAAATATGATTGGTATGTTTAAGTCCCATGTAATAGGGGGCGAGCCTATTGCCATCCATCGAGCACTAATCCATACTTCAGGCTGCTATTGCTACGAGGAACCCCCCTTCCACACGGAAAAACCTAATAACACTGCCCGACCTAGGGATCGAGCCGAGGACGTCACACTCAGCAGTCACGCTTGCGACCACTAGACCAAAGAGGCGGTCCAAACACAACATGGACATGGTCTAGCATATCCAAGTCACAAGCACTCACGTCAAGCTGAAGTTATGTAGATTTATCGATCTGTTTGGGATTCCTGTTACAGAAAACTATCTTGAAGAATTATAAATGAGCGGATTCGTAGGACTCATTACGGGTTTGAAAACCAGCGCAATACCTCCTATCACCTTGCGTGTTACGGCTGTGTATAACAAAGATTTATTTATACCTCTGCAATATAAAATTACAAGCACCAGATGTAGAAAAAACATCCAAGCTAAAGTGGGAGTGGGTCGGTCATGGCACTAGAATGCATCCGGACAGGTGGGCAAAATTGTCACTTACTGGATGCTTGAAGGAGAACATTGTCGTCGAGGGCGACCGTGTCGTTGTTGGCGTATGAAGATCTAGACTTGTTTGCGGGCCTGGAATGGTCAGAAGCGGCACAAACTAGAGATGTTTGGAAGGCAAAAGGCCTTTGCTCTGCAGTGGAAAAATCAAAAGGCTAGACAAATAAAAACAAATGGGAGAAGACTTCCCAGCAGTGGGACAACACAAAAATACTTTGGTTTTTCAGGTCTAGGATTTTTTCATAACTTTTTTCGTAAGATTTAAGCTTTCGACAACAATCACTGTAAGTTTCAAAACTATATCTATAAAAAGTGATACCAATAGGCAAAAGAATAATATAGAAACAAATTATGTTCCATTTCAAATAAATTGCCCTGTTTTATATGACAACAAATCAATTTTCCCTAGTTGAACATATCGCAATGTGTATAGGTTTGTAAAAGCCGCATAGATCTGACAACGACACAACAGCACTTGTGGGTCCTCGCCCCTCTAAGCCGTGCTTAGCTCCGGAACGAACCTACGACCCGCGGTATACGTATGTAGGTAATAGTAAACGTCATGAGTTTTCTAGGCAGGTGGACCGAAAGGTGTAGAGTAGGCGTTCAGACTAAATAAATAAATCTGAAACATTGTTCGTTGCTCAAGAACTCCAATGAATCAACTGTTCTTTTTTCAAACTTTTCTCATAAGTTGTCACAGAATATCGGCCATTGATTAAGCTTGACAAAGGAATATCATAGACAACGTGTTAAAAATGAAAATGTTAATCAAGTAGTCTTTTATGGTTGTTGTCATTTACCTCTCAGAGAAAATTAGGTAAGAATGTAAATAACTTTCTGGGTAGTCTACTCTTTGCTTTTATGTTTTCAGGGTTGCGTTTCAGTGATGATTTTATTGTATGACTTGTTTGACCAAATTTGGTTTGGGTCCTACTTTTTTTTAAATTATTGTCAATAGACTCTTTACAATGACCTTTTAATCCCCTTTCGGCTTTAGGGGTATTTTTGTAACACGTTGTATATCTTTGCCTAAAGATTTATGTTCTAGTTAAGCAAGTAAGGCATTTTTTATGGGGATAATAGATGGAGGATGAATTACCTACTTACTAGATAGATAACAATCTTCCAGAGGACCTGCAACACTAGGCCGGTATGGTACCTATGAGTCGGTGTAATAAACTATCGCTACGGTCGCCAAGCTACTTCCTCAACTAGGTAAATCTAGATTGAAATTAGCAAAATATTTATTTGAAATGGTGGCCGCACAAAAGTTCCCTCTCCCTTGGAATAAGAATTAGATAAATATAGTTTACATAAGTTTAGGGTAAGATAAAGCTACCCATACCCTTGTAAGGCAAAAGTTTCTTAAATAAAGGTGAACAAAAAAACTAGGTAAATACGGGCATTATTCAATACAATACTTTCAGTCTAAATAGACAAAGTAAATTAGAACAGACGATTCAAATTTTCTGAGAAACTGAAAATTTATCAATTGCTAAAAATAAAACAAAAAAATTCACCGTCCCCTCTACAGATTTCTCTGCTCTGTACAGCTAAGCGCGTTCCCCGACGTTCAGTCCAGTACAAGTGACCACGTGACAATAGTTACAGCCTTCAGCAGCTACCGACATACAACTAAATTCAATTAAAATTATATTTTACTGTGAATATGATAATTGGGAGACAGTTTTGGTAAAGGTAAGTTTTTATGTGCATTTTTATATTTAATTTTGATATTGTACTAGGATTGGGAGATCCCATACGTGTGAAGAGTTCTGCCTATCCTCCTAGAATAGTACGGGGTCATAACGTATCCACTTACATAGGTTTTTATTATTTTATCAATGCAAACCTACAGTAATTATTAGATAACAATATATTTATAAATATATTATTTGTATTTATAAATATATTGTTTTGTTTAACATGTGTATCATGGTGACTAATTGAGGCATTGATTTTCTTATATTCATTTTGTAAACAATGTTTTATTTTTGAGCGTAAATGAAATTAGTAATGCGCAACAATAAAAACGACATGTGCAATAAAAAAATACGTTCATAAAATACTTTTTGTTCCATATTGTACGATAAAATTAATGTAGCACTATGTTCACAAAAATAGCTGAAGAATAATTTGATGTATTTATTGTGATCTATTTTAATGTCTTTTTCTATTCTATCCCACTATGGTGCAGAAATCTTTTCCATGTGGTTCCATATCTTCTTGTCTGTTGCTTTTTCTGACCCATCTTTAAGAGAAACATCGTTATAATCCTTAGTCCTTAGTTTCCACATACCTACGGCCTACCTAATCACATTTTATTTTGCATTATTCTTTATTTGTTTTGATCTAACTTTAAAACCGTTCACTTACCTAATTTAAAATCACATAATAAAAAAATCAAAATTTAATTTAGATGTCGACAAAAACCCAGTCCAATCCTGAGCAGGCGCTCCTAGTACCTATGAGTTTTTGCTAAATTTTGTACAGGAATTAAAATAAATACCTGGTCTACGATCACGTGGCGCTCATAAAATTCACATACAAAATTTGTTCTCGAAACGAATACATTAACTACACAATTTCACAAAAACTCGTGCTATGCGCTCTGTTTATAAATTGTCAAAATACGAAAATACATAGAATTTACCACTACGAACTATGCAATCTTTTTCACAAAATCTTCAATTTAACTCCGTTTTTACTGTGAGCTTAAATTATTGAATTATCACGTCACAAACATTTTCACTCAAAACTGCTGTTCAAAAAAGTTACCACAATCTAATTTGTATGGATCAAAAGTTTCCCTAAAACACGACACAACGTCAACCACTATTTAAAAACAATTTCCGAACGCACTTCCCGCCAATTTCCCTGTCAAACTTAAACTTTTCGGCGGCAAAATGGCGTGCTTCGCGGCGCGAACTAAACCGTCTCGTTGCATCAAGTCAATAGAAATACAACACAAATTATACTCATTTAGTGGTAATTTAATAAACTTAACTAAATTATAGGCATTTAATTCAATTTAAGTGAGCCGCCGTCGCTCGGGGTGGGTCATCCACCTCGCTGGGTGTATTGTATTACTTGAACCACGGGTTATTAGTACGATAATATGATTTTCTTCGAATGCCTTTGTAAATCAGTTAACTGGATGTTAAGATTATTCTGATTAGCATGCAGCCTTTAGGGCTTTACAGTGCATTAGGTATGTCTACGTCATGTCTACCAATTAGAAATGCCAAGGTTCTCAACACATTAAGACTGTATACTCTATTTATTACATTAGACAAATAAGACCGATTTTAGCAAGGAAATGTATAGAAATAAGCAACACGTTTGCTTCCAGGGATTCAACATAGTATTATGCTTTTATGAACCTTAACGATCAATTAACGTAAGCTGAAACTCTATTTGAAGAAATGTATTGAATAAAAGGTGGAAATCTCATTTTTTGAGTTAACGATGCAGAAAATTCAAAAATATTTAAAATAAATCTGTTTGTTTGACATTTTCATAACCATACGTGACCATATATTCTAAATCTAGATTAACTAACTCGAGATTTTGTGTCGATGTAATTTGCTACGTCGCCGTCGACACTAAATCTGGATTTAGTTCCAAAGACGACAATCGTCCAAGGCAGAGTTGCTTAATTTTTAATTTTATCCTTTACTCAAAAATTACTAAAAGTGATTCAACATTTGATTTTATCATCACCATCATTCAGCCGAAAGAAGTCCACTGCTGGACATAGGCCTCCCGCAAGCCATGTTGGGAGGGGTTTGGCGGGTTGGCGATCGCAGTATGGTTGTAAAAGTACTCAGAGAACGCTGCTGCCCATCCTCTAGTGAATCCCTGAGTCGCCTTTTAAGACACCCATAGGAATAGATGGGGTAGTGCTATTCTTTACGTCCGGCACCACACGGACACTTTACGTCCGGTACCACACGGACACTTTACGTCCGGCACCACACGGACATTTTATTTTATACGACTCAAATATTTCTAAAGATGAAATTCGTGCCTTGGTGGGCCACTTGTCTAATGTTAATGTTAGGTATATGATATGGAGTATGGTTTGATCTTCATTATGTTAAATCTGGTAGTTAGGTACCTAACTGATATCAAGTGTATCACTTTTTTTTTATTCTCTTTTAATCCTCATGGTGCCTTCTCCTCGGGGATGGCGAAGGGTTATGCCGGATTCTTACCGGCTAAAAACCCACGTCTCCTGACCTATGGCCGGGGTCGCGGGATTCGCAGCTGCATCCACCGCAACACCAACTTTATCCCCTAACTTTGTAATTATTTGCACTAGCGCCTCGTATAATGCAATAATTATTAACTTCTGAATCCGCTGGCTTTGTGTGTTCGTCCCATCTAGGCAAAAACAACCTTCATCCTTGTTTGAACAAAGTTTTTTTACTGCAGCTAAAGTAGGAGCTTAGATATTCATACTCCCCTCTCAGAATTTAAACAACCGAACTGTTGATACTAAAACCTGTAGTCCGGTTAGGGATATAAATATAAAATGCTTTTATTATAAATAAAAGAATCAAACATATTCTCTGAAATCATAGTTTGGTAGTTATTAATTAATATGCACTTTCATAAGAATACTGAACGGAGAATACTGAAATTATTAACCGAACTACGGAACACAAGACTCAACAGTTCGGTTTGACGTCATAACCGAACTAATGAGACAAAATTAGTCTCAGTAGTCCGGCCCCGAACAAAACAACCGAACTACTGAGACTAGAGATAGAGATACATTTCGTAAAGCAACATTGTTTGTTCTGTATGGAACAGCTGATTTTTTTTTCACGAATTTAGACTTTGTCCCATAGTAAAAGTTGTATAGACTGATGAGCAAAATTCATGGTATTCGGATGTAAAGTGTTTAACCCAGTCATGCTGTTTAAAGGCAATGTAGAAAAGAAAGAAAGAAAGAAAAATCATTTATTCAGCACAAATGTTTATTAAATTAAATAAAGTAATTAAGTTCAAGTTAAAGCTAAAGTGAGGAGCTCGTGGCTAAATAATTACAGCCGCATAGACCGATCTTCCGGGTTAAGCCACGCTTGTCGAGGTTGGTCTGTGGATGGGTGACCATTTACCATAGCGAGTTTCCTCCGTGCCTCGGAAAGCACGTAAAGCCGTTGGTCCCGGCTGTCATACCAAGAGTATCGTATTACCCAGTTACTGGGTTGTGGAGGTCTGATAGGCAGTCGCTCCATGTAAAATACTGATATTCAGCTGCATCCGGTTCGACTGGAAGCCGACCCCAATATAGTTGGGAAAAGGCTAGGCAGATGATGAAGTTCAAGTTAAAGTAGCGGGTAAGAAAATTATCTGATACAATAATGTTTACTTACTACCCATAGATAAGATGGAGGAATCTTTGGACGGTCGCGAGGGCGGCGCAGGCGCTAGCGGGTTTGACTCCGCGGCCATCTTGAATGATGACGTGTCACCTACTACCAGCTTCTGCTACAATATACCAAATCTGTTTAACGGGTAAGTTGTTTTATTAGGGCAATTTAAACATTTGCTGGACCTATATTCTAATAATAACATAGAAGATAGTTTTTAACTTCGTAAGGGATCCTTACACGTGTCCGGGTATTCTAAGAGGTGCGGGTCGGGTCACTGCTTCTGTCGCCCGCGGGCTTATCTAGCGTGTGGACCTATTTTTATAACTAAACAACTGAATGTACTTGATTGATTTTTTGTGTAAGTTCGAAGAACGCATCTTAAGCGTGAATTACATAGAAATGGCATAAGGCGCAGGCACGGCGCAGGCGCTTTCATACATTTTGTACGAAAAAAATTTGAAGCGGCACGAAAAATGTATGAAAGTGACGCGCGTGCGCCGTGCCTGCGCATTATGCCGTTTCTATGTAATTCAGACCTTAGAATACGTTGTATTATTTTCTGTCATTACGTCAACCCCACCTTGTTACAAAGTCTTTAAAGACGAACCTAATGTATTCATTTGTTTTCCAGTCTCGGTCCTGGCTCAGTGTTATGTGAGCGTCCAGACACAGAACCGAGTGAGACCTACACACCGAATGCGGAACCCACAGAGGAGACAGCAGAACACCTGCAGTATGAAGATGATGAGGAATATTCACCTAAATCTAGTAAGTAGATCTGCGACAGACGAGCGGCACTTCGGCGACGATACGGGTACACAGTACGACACTTCTAATAAGTTAGTGTCCAAACACACTGCCGAATTTACGCAACCGAAGTTCGGCGGCTGATTTTACATTCCGACGCATTCGGCTGATATGACACACCATAAGTGCCGAACTTACGCGGCAGAAATTCAATTGCGCAAACTTGTGGGCGGACACGCGGGTCGCGGGCATGCCTACCTCTCGCTGCTCCCCGCCCCGGATCTTCGTCGGTAATCAAACCGAACTTCGGTCGCATATAATGTGTGCTATACAGAATACGTTACCGCCGAATTGCCGCTGAACTTACGCCCGACCGAAGTTCGGCTGTACGCTATAACGCAACGTAATTTCGGCATAATGTGTCGTCAGTAATTCAAATAGTATTGCAGGCGTAATCATGCCGAATTTCGGTCGCGTATCTTCGGCATAGTGTGTTTAGACACTTACATCGATGTCCTGATCGAACTACCAATGACAGTCGCTCAATTTCGCGCCACTCACACTTATTGCGTCAGCGTAGTTTTTTTTTTATTGCAGAACTAAGAAACACTTTGACTGCCTCATTGGTCAAGCGGTCGCAAGCGCAAATGCTGAGCGTGAGGTCCTGGGTTCGATCCCCAGGTCGGGCAAAGTGTTATTGGGTGGAATTTCTCAGTAGCAGCCCGGAGTCTGGATTTGTGCCCGGTTGATGGCAATAGGCTCGCCCCCTATTACATGGCACGTAAAACTTAATTTGGAAATGTGGGTGTACGACTACAGGGTGTAAACGAATTCGTGTAATTTCTTCAAACCGCGTGATCTACATGGATTAAACCTAAATGAGTATTTTTGAAAATCAAGTAAAAAAAAATTCAACATAAAATCATGGATTTCTATTCCTGAGTCATTTTAGAGCCCCGAGTTAGCTGGCTGTAAAGAGCGATATCGCGTTAGTCGTGCCCGCCAGCAGCGTCGCCGTGCTTTTATTAATTTATGCGTGGCATCGAAATGTTGACCCACATAAAATATTTTTTCTGAACAAAAAATGTTTTCTTGTGAATCCTGATAAGGTGGTATACAACGTTATTAAAAATATATACAAAAACCGAGACACCCCAACAAGATTTTCATCAGAACTGCCTGAATATGTGTTTTTTTTTAATAAATCTCCAAGTTACACCGTAGTTTATGTCGCGTTAAGTTCCCTAGTAAAGTGTGAAATGCCTGAGATGTGCTATGCAGGGGTTGTCTAATACAACGAAACTGACCGAGCAGACCGTCTCCTCAAGGTGTCTATTCCCGTCAACTGTTAAGGGTAGAAACCTACTGAAACAAAATTGAAATTAACGAAAAAAAAAAAGTGGTTTAAAAAATATGTCAATCGATTCTCCTAGTGATTCTGAACAAACTAGTTTCAGATTTAGTATATACTAAAACTAAGCTTGTAGATACGATTATTCACCACGACCGCATGAAAAAAAAAGTTTATTTTTTATTTATTTTTAGTCAAGCTAATTCCCGTGTGGGGGCAATCTACACCAGTAGTAGATCATGTGGTTTTAAGGAATTACACGAATTCGTTAACACCCTGCATACATCTCTGCCAACCCTTCGGGGAATACAGGCGTGAGTATACGTTACTAAGAAACATTCGTGGTCTTGAAGTCGCATTCACTTCGGAAGTTACGAAGTTTGCTGATACGACTTCTTTGTGTTGTAATGTAACTGTAGCTATCATCGCGTTGCACTGTAACGCGTGCGATCTCAGACGCTGGCTTGTCGACGGCAAAGTATTGCTTATCTGCGAGAGCCCTTTCCTCTGGTTTCTGAATTGAGAATTCCGGTTGCAATACTAAAGTAGTATTTGAGTACGGAGTTGTCAAAAAATGCTTTAAAATCTGTAATTTTTTTGACAACTCTGTACTCAAATATTACTTAAGTGTGCGTCTTGAGTGACGGCGCACCGCGCAAGCGGAATGAACGGCGCATGAAATAAATGTTCGAAACGTTTGAATTTTGATATCGACATTATTAAAACCAAAGTAAAATAAACGAAACACTAAACACGCGCGTACGCGTCAACTTTTCCGCGTGTATTAAGGACAGGTATCGATGGTAAAGCCATGGTAAAGCCGTTCCGCAATCCGCAATACGCCCGTGCGCCGCCGTCACTCAGGACGCATACTCAGTACTGCTTATCCTAGAATTCTCCATTCAGAAACCGGAGGTTTATCGCTGCAGTTTTGAATATTTTGCAAAAATCTCATCTTAGTTGAACAGCGCCATAATACCTTACAAATAGCCCCCGACTTTGAATAAGTTGCATAACTGTATACGACTTTTTTTGAGGTCAAGTAATGAACACAAAACATCAATATTTTGATGCTCAAAATCAATGAAGAGTTATTTATTTAATTTATATAATATCTTTGTTTTGCAGACGCGAAAGGAGATGTACCAAAACGGAAACAAAGGCGATATAGGTAATATTTTTATTTCAATGATATTTTTTTTTCAATAATCCGTATTATAAGACTAATATTTACACAAACACTATTTACGTAATTACCTACAAATAAAAGTATATGCAAATAAAGAAGAATATAACCTAATAAAACTATAAACTAAAATAGGGCATCAAAATATTCCTCCGCATCGCTGTCGACTGGTAACGTGCCCAGAAGGCTGGCAGCATTGCCACGTTGTATGGTAATGCTAATCCTTTGACCAAAGTAGAGACCAGCCTTCGGGCACAGTAGACATATAAGCTAAAGCAGTACTTCAACTACCTACAATCGTCCGATTTGACACACTCATACAGACACGCACTGCAACAAGACAAATAAGGTATTTTCGGGATACAGTTCCATTCAAAAACAAAAAAACTACTCAGTATACAGAGCGTGTCTGTGTGAGTGTTTCAATTCATGAGATTATGGTAAGTTGAGGTACTGCTTTAGCTTATATGTCTACTGTGCTTCGGGTCACGGGACGTGTCGACCAGCCACCCTGCAATATCTTTGTATAAAATTTGTGTACTCGGACCCCACGGCCCGAGTGTTTCGACCACAAACGGTTCAAAAATATAATTACTAATAAAGATGTTATATTTTCGCCGCTTGAGGGCCTCCGCAGCTGCAGCAGCAGCGCCAGCACAGCCTGCCGAGCTAGGAAGATAGGATAGCGCATAATTAAAGTTTTTTTTTATTATTCGACTTGGTCTCGTTCGCACCGAGCGATGGTGTTTGTGTATGTGAAGAATTGTGTCTGTAAACGCACCCACGATACCGGAGAAATCCTAGAAAGGAGAAACCATTCTTTTTTAATACTCCGATTTTAACTTTTTATGCAAAGTCCAAGAAAATAGAAACCTCCAAGCGTCCAATCTGAACCTGCATGTTCAAAGTCTTTATGTTGTAAATAAACTTCAAACAGTGTTGCAGGAACCCACTGCAATATTAATTTAGAGCTGGTCCACCGCAATGTGAGCGCGATTTATTGGATTAAATCACCATTATTACTTGAATCTATAATTTGCAGCTTATTATTTATTCTCAATTTAGCTGCTAAAACATAGTTTATTTAACATATTCTTCCTGTGCAAACGCTATACCACGAGGGACTCGTTCGTTAACAGGTTTCTATTTTTAAGTGGAGCAACTGATTGACAGTTGTTACATCAGAAGCCCGAAAGTCTGACAGTCTGAGAGCACGTTAAGACGTCGGACATACTATGACAATCGTTACGGGTAGTCAGAAGCCTGAAAGTCTGACAGCTGGTCGAACCTTAGTTTATCGGCATTGCCCAGTAACTGGGTTGTGGAGGTCTGACGGCAGTCGCTCCGTGTAAAATACTGGTATTCAGCCGTATCTGGTTAGACTGGAAGGTGACCCCAACATAGTTAGGAAAAAGGGTAGACAGAAAAAAAAAAACTGATAATATGTCAGACTTCCTTTCTTTTCTTGGTTAAACCATATTTTTTCAGGGCTTAGCCTAACAGTTGAACGCTAGCCATCAGCATCAGGAGGGTCTAAATCTAATTAGCCCGTCAGTTAGATTATCAAAAAATATATTTGAGCCGTATTTTTTCTTTTTGTGGAATGTTTAAGATTGAGTGAACGGCGATTAACAAAAGGAATTTATAAGGCGAATGTCACTGTAGAGGACGCCCTAGAAGGACAAACATTGATGCTATTGGTGATGTTCTTCAAAAAGGACAGGTGCGTAGTACTTTCAAGCGGCGTGCGTGTATGACAAGATGTATGACCGTGGACGAAGCGAAAGGAGTATGTAAGGATCGTAGCATGTGGCGTTCTATAGTTTCTGCCTACCCCCATGGGAAAAAGGCGTGAGTTTATGTATGTATGTATTTTTTCTTTTGTTACATAGAACAACATTGACGAAGATACGACACTTTTAAAATTGGCAAAACGTCACAAGCAAGTACAATTTTTACTTGTTTCTGACGTCACAAGCCCCCACTCTCGAGTTTTGATGCGTTTTATCTTTCCAAATATTCATTGAATAGATTTAACAGAAGAAAAAATACGTGTCCATTATTTTTCAAAACTCTAACTGGCGGACTAATTAGATTTGCAATTTATTGATGCTGTCAACATGCCTATTATGTGAATTAGCCTACTGCACCGGAAGCAAGTGTGTTTAACTGCTATCACTAAGCAGTATCATCCGCGACCTAAATAGCTCAATTTTGTAACTTTTTACTATTATATTCTAAGTTCCTTAAATAGCAGAACTTGCAAACTAAGAACCTCACTTACGAATTAGACGATAACTAAATTCCTACTTGAAACATTTGCATAAAATCTCTTTGTTTTCAGGACCACGTTTTCTAACGTGCAGTTGGAGCAACTTGAGGCGGCTTTCCACAAGACTCACTACCCAGATGTGTTCTTTAGAGAAGAATTAGCAATGAGGATAGATTTGACTGAGGCTAGAGTACAGGTAATTATTTTTCCGTTTTTTGTTTTAGGTAATTGTGGCCACATTCCTCACTTATCGGGCTATGACGACTTCGTGTTTTTGGAATAGCGAATACCTTTATGTAGATAGATAGATAGAATAATATACTAATGCTTTATTGTAGGTATACTACTACAATAGCAAACAACACATTTCGATTTTAAACTTGAGAGGCAGACGCCGTTTTCTTCCTTCCGGAAATAGAAGTTTTACAGGAGTCTAAAAAAAACTATTTTGACAAGAGCGCGGTCTAGTTCTAGCGGCATCCTAAGTACCTATGTTAACAGAAAAGTACGACGCACCTTGGTTGTCGCACGCTGGCTGTGCTGGTTAGAAGACCGCACAGATAGCCTCCATCTTTTTTCTTTTTAATGTTTATTTTTTGTTATTATCTGTTTTTGTTTACTAACATAGTTTTAAGAACAATGTTACTAACAATTGGGCTTAGTTGCCACAAATAAACAAATATTTAATTTAGTTTAAACACCCACAGACCAGGCATTCTTTACCATATTTTACAATAGTCTTGTACCCACCTAAGACGGTCCATGACTGTACTCCAATAGTACAGCCCAATAGTTGGTGCCTCATCCCATTTTAGATTAAAGTGTTAGGACACTTAACAAACATATGAAACATAGTAAAAAAAATAGATAGGTATACTAACATCAACATAATCATAATTTAGGTTGTGTTTTAATTGTGTTAACATCTATGTTGTGTCGTACTGTACGCCCCCTTTATTTAACAGTATTTAAAGAAAGTGACACTATCTCTCGTTTCAGGTTTGGTTTCAAAATCGTCGTGCAAAATGGCGTAAGCAGCAGAAGGCTGGCTGTGAAGGATACCCCGCTGCTGCGAGGGGTCCAAGATCCCCTGACGAACGATCTCCATCAGCATTGGCTCTGGAGATGAGGGACTTCATCACTATACCTGGTTAGTTCGTCAATAATTTAGCAATAGAACTTGTGTTTCGGATGATAGAGTGAGATGGTGCTATACAGCTTAGCGCTAAAACACCAGACAAGTGCGAGTAAGACTCGCGGCCTTCCGTATCATTTATAACCGTAAAGTAGAATCAAGATTCTAGGTCAATGGGAAGTACGCTATAGGTTTACATAATGTCAGTCAGTGAGTCAGTATATCAGTAAAAATACATTTTAATAGGTCGTATCTTTTTATTGTATTGAGTTAGAAACTTGTTTTTTTACAGTACCGTAAAGCTGTTAGTTTTAGTATGTGGTATTCATTTAGATTCGATAACTTTAGCCGTTCCTGAGAAAAAGGGTCTTGACGAACCAGACAGATAGACAGACGACAACAAAGTGATCCTATAAGGGTTCCGTTTTGTCATTACAGATGACAAACAATGAGTTTTTACGGAAACCCAAAAAAGAGTAAAAATCGCGTAGTTGTCTGCAAGAACTTATCACATTCATCTTTACACATCCATTGGATATCACTGGCCTCCAAATAACTGTTCTGTAATGTCTGGTCATATGGATATTTCCATAATCATCACGCTTGTGAGCCGGATTGGTGATGGCAGTATGTTGTTATTAGCAGACGAGGATGGTGCTGCCTATTTTAAACAAAATTCTAATCGCCTTTTACGATACCCTATGGAGACGAAGTTAATTAAGACGTACTACACAATACATGAGTACATGTCAGACAGAAATGTATCTGTATAATAATAATAGTATTAGGGTGAACACTTTAGTCCGATTTGTTTTTCATTTGTTAAATGTAATGAATTATTGGGTTGTATATACTAGACTCTGACATTAGTTACGTATTTTTTATTTGCTATTGTGACATTTTATACTCTCGACATTACTTTTTGATCTTAATCTATGACATTGTATACATTTTAATTTAAATTTATGACGTGGTATGATTTTAGTAATAATTTATGGCATTGTATATTTTTGAATAATAATTTGTGACATGGTATGATTTTAATAATAATTTGTGACAATGTATAATTTAAAAAAATAATTTTGCATGCCTAAATTGGTACAACACAGTGAACTGCGCATTCACCTGACATCTGGAAATGTATAATTATGTGCTGTGTTGAGCAATAAAGATTTGAATTTGAATTAGACGAGGTGGCTTGGCTTATTTATTGGTGGGAACTTCTTTGCTCTAATAAGCCTCCTAGCCTTTTCCCCACTATGTTGGGTTAAGCTTCCAGTCTAACCAGATGCGGCTGAATACCAGTATTTTACATGGAGCGACTGCCACCAGACTTCCGCAACCAGTTACTGGGCAATTCCGATATCCTAAGATTAGACCGTACGTCAGACTTTCTGACGACTCGTAACAACTGTCATAGATTATCGTTTGAAACCCGGAACCGACGGTTTAACATGCTCTTTGAGGCACAGAGAGGTTTTTATGTGTAAGGAATGGTCACCCATCCATGGGATAACCGCGGCAAGCACAGCTTAACCTTGGAAATATATTTATCCACGAGCTCCTCTTTGCTCTAATAAGTTCCACTGCTGTATAATCTATCCTCGTATAGCTTATAATAGTACTGCAACTGTTTGGCGTTGAATCAAAGTAGTTATTCAGTGAATTGAAAACTTTTCATCATGAAACTAAAACTATTTCTTACTTGTTGCTTAGTTCATAAATATTTATGTCTTTTTGTTTGTGTATTTCTTTTTTGGTTTTTGTTATTCTGAGTTGTTATCATAAAGAGGCATATAAGTTTCATTTGTAAACAAAACAAATCTTGACTATGTATATGTAAATTATTAATCTGCTTTAATGAATATAAAACTCAACTAGTAACTTCTTAAAACAAATCCTAGTAAAAATTCAAGCAAACGCTTTCGTCCTTATTCCTAAAAACGGCTGAAGTAATACTGTGATTAATACTAGGTTTGTTTAAGCCATGGACGAAATAAAAGGTCATTATAAAATTAAGTTTATCATTAAACCATGAATTATGTTTAGTGATGTTCAAATCTGCTATAAACTGTAGACGTGTTATAAACTATAAAATATATTCATATAGTCTGTTATTTTATACGCTATCATTATAACGCGGTGTTACAAAACTCGGGCGCAGTTTGAACGCGGAGACGCTATAATTTTATTTAACAACACGCTAAACGGACTTGATGATACGCGGTAAATGTTATCTCGCAACGCGCTGTACACAAAAGAATATATTATAATAATATTTCATTCCCTTACGCGCTGTTGCTAGTCGCTACGCTATCTTGCTATCTCGTGCTGGCCCCGCTGTGCGCGTTTAGACTTTTATTCGTTGAGTAGGTTGAGGCGTTATAATATAGCGCGAAGTCTGAGCCGGTATAGCAAACGCTATACGCTATGTACACATAGTCTGTTACATTTTGGAGCTATACGTTTTATTAACCACCACTAATTATGTTATCTACAGTACTAAAGTTAAACCATGCGGACACATTATTTTTTATTATCTTTTTAAAATCATCATGGTTACCCTCTGCCCGGGGAAGGCGAAGGATTATCTTGGGACTCTTACCGGCTAAAAACCCACGATGTTTCTTCTCCTGCTCTGTGGCCGGGGTTGCGGGATTCGCAGTTGCATGCACCGCAACCCCGGCTAGCCTCGGTCCGCCAAAGAATTACGCTTCTTAAGATTTTTTGTGTACAATTATCAAAATGATTGACAGAAAAATGTTTCTATTCTATATTTTGATTCTAAAAATATTTCATCGAATATCATTTCACAGACAACGTTTTGCAGACATATGAATAATTTAAACACTTTCTTGTTACAGTTTCATCAACACAAATGATAAGCTTGAATGACTCTCAAACTCAAGTGTACGCAACAAAATCCAAGCCATCTCCTCCAGCCATCCACATTTCAGCTCTACCAACCAGACAGAACCCTCAAGTTGACCTCCCATCATTTTCCATACCTCTACAATACAATCTAGGAAGCTTCAAAAAGATCGGCGAAGACGTCCATTTGGACCTAGAAACTACAGATCAGACGAACTGGGATACTAGAATGATGCCAAACTTTAACTTGATGAATCTTAAACCTCTGATAGAAACAAGAGAAAATGTGGACATGGAATTAAAATATGAAGTCAAAAATGAAAGTAGAGTGAATTTTAATGAAATACAAACTGTACAAGCAATAGAAACTGAAGATATTCTTGGTAAAGGAACAGTTAATGAAGGGCAAACTATTTCACCAGATTTTGAAATACAGAGGTATCAGAATTATCAAAGCGAAAATGAAAAAAGGTTTAGAGAACAGAGTTTTGAAGATTCCATCATGGAAGATGGAAGAAATGATTTCGTGTGTGACGGAGATTTTCTTTGTAAGAATAATTTTGAGAAGGTAGATGAGAAACGTAGTGAATTTGAGGAATGTCATCTTTTAGATAGTGATAATACTGTTGGTATTAGTAATTTTGAAAGTAATTTGTAGATACTTAAAAATAAATGGTACAATGATCTCATTAAATATATTTAGTAGGTATTACTTTAAAATAGATTTGGAGCGAAATCAACGAATGTAGTCTTCATTGATGTTCATATACACCAAGCAACGAAGGGCAAAAGAGGCCAACGAACGAGGATCATTATCACTTACATCCGAATGAAACCTGATACGTTCTATACAAAATAACATATTCAGCCCATTACAGCTGGGCACGAGTCTCTTAGAATGAGAAGGGTTTAGATCTTAGTCCATAACGCTGGCCTAGTACGGGTTGGTGGACTACACACACCATCGAGAACTTTATGGAGCCCTCTCAGGTGTCCAAATTTCCTCACGATGTTTTCCTTCTTTAACGCAAGTGATAATCAAATTTTGGACAAAGATTAACAAATGGCGAACATTCATTAGCAATGGTTGGTTTGATGCGTACGTGCCATAAAGTTATGTCCACACCAGTGCGCTTTCATGTTCATCTTGCGTCTTCGTCTGAAGCATGCGTGAAGCGCTATAGCGCATGCAATAGCGCATGCCTTAATACTAGTTCGACGAAAGCGCATGCCCCTAGCACACGCTAATCCGTCTATTGTATGTCGACTGACGACTGACCGATGCGCACCGGTGTAGACGATATGCTGCATGCATCTTATGGCAATCAATATTGCATCGCTTGACGCAAGAGGAATTGAAAGTTGAAAGCGCAAGATAAACATCAAAGCGTACGGGTGTAGATATACCATATCAAGTTGTTTTTTCCTTATACCGACATAAATAATAACTATACCACATTCACAGGAGCTTGAGACAAAATGTAAACAAAATACTACCCGCTCTAAAAGTTATCGCTATTGTATTTTTTGTAATTGACACCTCCGAACAAAGGAATTCTATGAAAAATGGGTAGTTGTTTGTTGACATTTTATCTCATGGTTTAATGAATACTCGTATGGTACAGATTTATACAATGTTAGTCAGAAAGGGGGTACTAATCCGAAAGGGTGTTAAAGTCCACATAATAATGAATAACTTTTGTTCTACAACTTTTCCCAAAACTCAATAGTTTAAGAGAAACAGTTGTTCAAAAATCTCAAAAAATAAAATCTCTAAATTCTATCTATCCCCAGTTATGATCAGCTGTGTTTACATTTTAGGTCATATTTGGGGTCATGAATTCGAAGCACTATTTTTTAAATTTGTAACTAAAGCAGGGATGAAGAATTTTTGAAAAAACTATAATAAAAATCATTTTATTTAGAAAAAAATAAATCGAATTTGGAAATTTTAACACTCGCTTTCAAACAGTCATCAGCGATACTATAAGTGGGCTTCGGATTAGTACCCCCTTTCCAACTAATCTTGTATATTTAAGTAGGTAACAAAACTTAGTTCGTAAAGCTCATGACGGTTAATTTACACTAATATTATATTTGATTGTGATACTGTTACTTTAGTAGATGTATGTTTATTGTTTGTAAATGGTGATTCTAGTCAAGAATAAAACATTTTCAAAATCATTGGAACTGGGTTTGTTTTAATATGTAAGTTAGATTTGATTTTGATTATTTTTTTGTCCGTTTGATTTCCTGTTTCTGCATTTGCTAGATTACTGATGCATTTTGTTGATTGAAAACAAATCGATTGTTAACGTAAAGCACACTCTAGATCAGCAGTGGGCAAACTACAGCCCACGAACCCAGCCCCGCCTTTTAGAGCAAGAGCCATAACAAAAAGCTGTTATTATTTGAAACAAAAATGCAAGTTTTGGAAGAATAAAAGGTGTTTTTTTTTTTAATTCTATTCACTGCATAATTTCTAGGGTTTTTAGGCCCTTAATGAGAAAAAATTGCCCACCCTTGCTCTAGATTCATTTTCAACGTTGTGACTACTCCCAGTTTAAAGTCTTCTGAAAAGAAAACACCAAGTACACGCCTACAAGAAAACCTAAAAAGAACTAATATCGATAAAGATCTTTCGAAGTTCACAAGAGAATCAAGAATATTCCCAGGTAAAGAAAAACTTCAGATAAACTTGTTGTTTTCAGTTTTTGTACCTAGGTTATAATTGTTTGGAAAGTTTTGATACTTGACTTAGTTTTTGTAGATTTGAGGCGAAATATATAACTATTAAATTGTTTACAACTATGTTAAGAATTTAATAGAGAAACTGTTTTTTAAAATCTACCTACACGTCTTTTCTATGAGGTATTGAAAAGTACAATAAATCTTTTAGAACGCGAATGAGGCGATACATAAAGGTGTGTCTAGACCTGACGAATGCGCCGCTCGCGAGCCACTTGCAAATTGCGCGCGTGTTGCTCGCGTGCGGTTACAGCCTTCGTTTGGCACGCGAGAAGCACGCGCGCAGCTCGTGCACTCATTCATAGCTTCTTTCGCGTTTGAACTACGAGGCTAAAGGTGTGTCCAGACCTGGCAAATGCGCCTCGAATGCGCCGCTCGCGAGCCGCTTGCGAACTGCGCGCGAGCATTTCATGTTCGTACGCAGCCCCTGCGCTGTCCGCACGCCGCTCGCGCTCAAGCTACGCGCCGTAATCTTTATAGTTTTATTAGGATATATTTTTCTTTATTTGTATATACTTTTATTTGTAATTATATAAATATTGTAAGATTATTAGTTCTTATTAATAAACTTCAATATAAAAAAATATAATGTAGCTATTTTACGGTTTTTGATGATATCGTTTACGTTTTTTTCAATAGCAGTCTCTTACGGCTACAATTTACGAAATGACCTCGAATCATCTTTCGTTGAAAAGAGTTTAATAGCCATATTATTCTAACTTCATAGTAGAGCAGTACAATATTACTAAATAAAATAAAGGTTTATTGCAGACACTCGTTCAAATTTTTACAGTAAATCTTACATAGGGGCCTCCTTTTAAGTAATAGATATACCTGAGCTAGGAGGCCCCTCTCTTCAATGTTAAATTATTAAGTGGCAAAAGAAATCATAAGAAAAATATAAAATTAAACAAGATAAGAAAAAAAATTGAAATAATATCCTAAATTAGTGTGAGTGAGTGTGTGTGTGCATATGTGTATGTGGGTGCGTGTGTGAATATTTCCAACTCATATTGACGATGCTTGCAGCATTATTTCAATGTCATCATAGGTCTTCAGTTTTAGCCATTGAACTAAGATCAATAACATTACAGAAATAAAAAAGAATTATCCATAGAAATACATGGTAGGTATTCCTAATCGATGACTCAGACTCGCTAATACTTGAATTGCTCAGTTCAGAATCAAGTGAAGATGGTATATACCTCAGAATCGTGTCGTATTGCCAACCGTTGGAATTTGGCAGCAGTCCAATGTTCGATTCCCGATGTATAAGCATTGAATGTGATCTCTATGAATTGGTCTCAAGTTCCTAAAATCTAATATATTTAATGTAAACATTGTTCTTTGAAACTTTTACATTTTCGTATACAACTTATTTTTCATGGCGAGAAGGGAAAGAAAACGGTTGAATAAACTTGGTTTTTAGGCAGTTAGTTATAAGCTTGAGTTGATTTAGGGAACTTCTCCCAAGAATAAGTCAAGCAGATTACTGTGTTCCGTCGTGTATATGTGAGAGCCAGAGGGGTATAGGGGAATCCTTTATATCTGTTACTTGAATTCGTGTGCTCCATCTTAGACCCTATCTACGCGATGGTGCGACTGAAGACAAACGCAACACCCCTCGCCCGACCAGGGCTTGCGCAGATGAGGGACAATGGCGGAAAAAATGTCCGCGGTGCGATCTTATTAGGACTACTATAAGGTTGCACTTTGTCCGCGCAATACCCCACGTCGCCTGGCGGTATACGCGGACAAAGTGCAACCTAATGACAGTAATAATAAGAGCGCACCGCGAAAATTTTGTCCGCCATTGTCCCTCGTCTGCGTAAGCTCTAACAGGCCCAAGAAGGCGGCGCGCAGTGTTCCGCGCGCGCCTCTCATGAGGACGTGGGGCAAGGTCCTACAGAAGGAGGGGTCCGCCGAGGGGCTGGCGGACTGAGGCCTGCCGGGGTCACGGTTCACGCTAAGCGTATGCTGAGACGCAGGTGACGCAGGTGCACGCAGCGCAGGGCAGAGCAGATTTTGTAATGCATGAACGCACTAAGAGCTGCGTACGCTGCAGCGCAAATGCGTGCAACGCAGACATGCTTCTGTCTTGCTCTGCGCCTCGTTGTAGTGCCGGCACAGATTTCAGCGCGACGCGTGCATGTCGACACGTGTTTTTTACTGGTAATTCGAATTTTATTGCAATGACAGAACATTTAATTGAATTAGTGCGTTGTGAACCTTGTTTGTATGATACTAATCATCCAGACTATTAAAAAAAACGTTCGTCAACTCGAACACGTCTATTCTTTGTACTAGTTAAAACTCGAATGTGTCTTCTAGCTGCGTCGCAGCATGCGGTCGTGGCCTATGTCTGTCTCGCCTGTCCTGCCCTGCAAAATCTGTACTGTTCTGTGCTGCGTCGCCTGCATCCTAGCATACGCTTAGCCTCATGCAGCTGCGATTCCCGCGACCCCGGCGAAGGGTCAAAAGAAGGAACACGGTGGGTTTTTAGCCGGTAAGAGGCGGAGGGTTATGCCGGACGGCACAACCCTCCGTATTCCCCGGGCAAAGGAATCCAAGAGGATTATCCCATGAAAAAAAAAACCGCACATACGTAATCAGCATTCTCATTGCGCAACACATTCGTAGTTTCAAAAGCTTTGATTTTGACAATACAACAATATTCATTGCGTGTTACATACTTGTGGGGAAGTCGGATTGTTAATACATACACACATCAAAAAAAGTTTGCGATCACTAGCATAAGCTGATATAATTTTTTAAATTGAACTTTGTCAAGAAAAATTCTTTGTTGTGTGTTTTCTTGATAAAGAAAACTCGTGTCTAAAGAATCTAAAAAGAAGAAGAAATCATAATATAATCTACCGTAACAAAAAAGATTTCGATTTTTTTAAAGTGATCGCAAACTTTTTTTGATGTGTGTACGTTACTATGGAAATTGTTAACCTGTCAAAATTAAAGCCATAGCGATTATGAGTGTGTTGGGAAATTAGAATGCTTTCATGTGACACATTCTAATTTATGATTAGTTACGGTTTATTCACGTGCATTTTTCGGGATTGCCCGAAACTCCCAGTTCGACTCACGACCTCGCCGCGTGATCAGCTCATGATTAAGGGTTCCGTTTGGGTCCGAAATAAGTCAGGCAATCCTGTAAAAGGCACAACAACATAATCGTTTAGGGGTGATTCCTCATTCTATCATTACAGTTATAGCTAATAACAGTATGTCAGGATTGCGAGCAAGGTAAACATAGTAAATAAAACCAACATAAATATTTCGTGCCGCGAAAAGTACGTGAAGCCATCGAAATCAGCCGTCATCCGAATTTTAATAGAGATGGTGGTTGGACACTGCCTCCTGCCTGAAAACCAGCTCTGCAGTCTACTTCATATAAAAGTGAGTTAAGTCTGGAGTGTGACACAGTTAGCACGGCATGCACCGGCACTCTTTCCTCAAACAACACGGACACGACAAGTGACGAAGACGCACGAGCAATACCGAAACAGAGCGCGCCCCTCTCGTCGCGAGCGCAACGCTACGCGGCGCGGTGCAGCGCCAGTTCGACTCGCGACCTCGCCGCGTGATCAGCTCATGATTAAGGGCTCCGTTTGGGTCCGAAACTAGTCGGGCAATCCCGAAAAATGCACGTGAGTAAACCGTAATTAATCATAAAAACCAACATAGACTCTCAACCACTGAGAGAACTTATATTTGCATTAGTGTTAGTAACATGAACTGACCCACAATATAATACTTTACACAATTATTACAAGATCATAAAATAAGGACAAGCTAATCGGATATAAAAGGTCAGACTTCTTCTGCTGATGAACACAGAACGCTCCGCTTTGTCGAATGACCACCGCCTTTATAACATCGGGTGCGTTGATCCATATCGACGACTACCTTCCTTTGTCAACATTGTCCAGTTCTACCCGCTACCGATAACAATTCCGAATAAAATAACTTAAAAAAAAAGTAAAAACCGACTTCAAAAAAAACTAAAAAGAGTAAAATAATTACCATATTATACAACTAACAATTTTAGAAGTCGGTGCAATTTTACACGGAACCTAATTGAAGGCACCGACTTCTGAAACTGTTAGTTTTATAATATGGCAATTATTTTACTCTTTTTAGTTATTTTTGAAGTCGGTTTTTACTTTTTTTTTTAAGTTATTTTATTTTTCTATTTTTAGTGACAATACACAAACGTGCAATTACAGCAATCTCGGGTAATTTGCTGTTATCCATTGAAGAGTTCCATTGTCAATCTCCGAGGGTCTTTCACCAAATTTAAATAGGACCATTTCGGAAGAATACTCTTTCAAACAAAAAAAGAATTTTGCAAATCCGTCTAAATATGACGGAGTTATGTCAGTAGATACATGAAATAATTACATCATCCACATAGCAGTAATCAAAAAAATGCTCACAAAATAAAAAGTACTAAACCAAATTGGATGAAATTTTTATGGGATCAAATGGCAAGTATACTGCATCGAACAAAAAAAGAATCACACTAATCGGCTAGAAACCTCGGAGTAATCGGTGTACATACATAAATAAAAAATAAATACCGGCTGAATTGAGAACCTCCTCCTTTTTTTGAAGTCGGTTAAAAATGCACGTGAGTAAACCGTAACTAACTATAAATTAGAATGCTGTTCAAATTATAAAAAAAATGCTACCGAAAAAATGTCACACAGGAGTCTTGTCAGTATTTTAATAAAACATTTCTTTATTCAACAATACTGCCCGTCCTTCAATTCTTGAGGAAAAACGGTATTACCTTCAATTTGAGCCCACCAGAAGCGAATTAACAATTTAAACGCGAACTTATCTCAATCTCGAGTGCAAGGCGGCCATTACGCTTGATGTAAACACCCTTTGTGGCGGGCCGGTAAGGTTAACGACAAGCGGTGCGATTTTGCGATTTATGTTTTGTCTTGATGGTTTGATTTTTGTCAGTTGATTTTACAATAAAGTGTGAGTTACATAAATGATTCGCTATACATATAAATATTGGGTCAGCAAGAAAAATCTGCTAAACGGTCTGAGCTTGGCTAGATTAAGTTAGAAGTGGAAAAATATCGCGATCGCCTTCCACTAAACCCTTTTAACCGTGTTAGCTATTATTATATAAATTCAGGTAATTTAATTAAATCCTAATTATTTATGAAGTATGTATTAATCTATAAGTATGTATTAATCTTTTCGAATTATTTTTATAATATATTTTGTTTAAACTACTAAAACGGCGCCACTTCATATTAGAATGTCAATTGACTACTTTAGTCTGATTTAAAGGTGGGGATATTAGAATTTACTGTTGCGCCATTTTAGCTAGTCAGTCTGTGTTGAACTGTGAAACTGTAAAGAGTGTTTAGTGTTCAAGTAAGTACCGTGGATTATTTAAATTAGGTAATTAGGTAATAAATACTTTTATGTAATGGTGCTTTATTTCAAATATAAGCAATAAATCAATGATTATTCACATTCTTTGTTTTGTTATTTCCCTTGCTATGGAATTACCTACATTTCAGAAGTGGGATATGAACTTAAAGTTAATTTTTTTCTTTTGACTGTTTTATTGCTTTATTTTTTTTCCCTTAAATGTTCCGTGTATATAACTGCAATGGAACGTTACCTATGATTTTGCTATTTCTTGCTTAAATGAAATGTTGAAGTAAACAGTATCAGAGAATTTTAAAAGAATAATTATCATTATAATATCCTGAATGCTTCAAAAGTAGGTGCATAAACAATTTTTTTTTGTCCGGTGATTTCTTGTTTCAGCATAACGATGGAGAATGAATCTCAAGCATTGCTAAGCAGGCAATCACGAGCCCAAGAGAGTGATAGGAGTGCACGAAGATCGCGAAGCAGAGTGCGCCCTTCTGGTCGAGATGTGGATACACCACGTCATTTGGAGAGGCGTACATTCAGCCGAGAGCGGCATTCAGGGCGTAGCCGTGGGACCTGCGCTCAGGGTCATATGGATTCTGGACGCACTAGCCGACGACTGCGATCCAGAAGTCTGAGCCGTGCGAGCCAGAACCGAGCGAGCCGGAGCCGGGAAAGAAGGACACGGACGAGCCGCAGCCGGGTGAGCAAGAGCCGGGTGAGTAGAAGCCGGGCGAGCGGGAGCCGGGCGAGCAGGAGCCGCACGACCAGGAGTCGGGCAAACAGGAGCCGGGCGAGTCGACATTCTCCGAGACGGAGCCGGTCGCAGAGCCTGTTGAGCGACTACTGCAGCCAACGGTCGGTGATCCTCGGAGCAGACTGCAGGCAGCCCACAGGCCGCACTCAAAACCTGCGACCGACTGCGGCACGGAACCAGGTTAGCAGCGAACCGCAGCCAGATGATGTCGGTGAGTCATTTACTAACATTAGCTTTCCTCAACTGTTACAAGCCTTAAAGTCTTTACGGGGAGAAGATTCAATGATTAAATTAGGGACTCTTAATAATACTGTACCAGAATTTGACCCATCAAAAAAAGAGCAAACGATGACCATGTGGCTTCATAAGGTAAATGAATGCGCTACTATTTATGGTTGGACTGGAAAGCAAACCATCCATTTTGCTCTTCCGAAGTTACGTGGAGTAGCTCAACGATGGTACGAGGGTTTAACGTCTGTTCTTTTTACGTGGGAGGAATGGCAGGACAAACTTCTAGCGGCTTTTCCCTCTGAAGAGAACTATGGACAAATGCTTAGTGATATGTTAGCTAAACGTGCTCGTTTTGGGGATTCTTTGGAAGACTATTATTATGACAAAATAGCTTTAATTAATAGGTGCGACATAACTGGAAAGAAAGCTGTGGGGTGTATCTTGCATGGTATTGATGATCGCTCAGTGCGCTTAGGTGCAGAGGCAGTACAATTCGACGACCCTAATAAATTGCTTACATATTTACGAAATGCCAAAATGATTAAACATAGTATTGAACGCAGAATCAATACCAGTAAAAATCCTGTTCGACCTCAGGAACCCCATTCTCAAACGCGCTTTCAAAATAAAACACCACGTTGTTTTAATTGTAAACAAGAAGGCCATTACATGCAGCAATGTCCGCAACCAATTAAAAAGTGTAGTAGATGCAACAAATCAGGTCATGACACTGATCAGTGTTACACGAAACTTCCTGGGGTAGAGAAGAATGTTATGCGCGTTTGTAGTTCAATGGAAACCAATGATAAATATTTTAAAGTAGCTTTGGTTAACAGTATCCCGTTTGACGCCTATATTGATCTTGGTAGCGAGTGTTCTATGATGAAATTATCCGAATTTAAAAAATTAGGTGTAAACTACGAGAAAGATAATTCTGTTTTGATTGGTTTCGGTAATTCGACCGTTTTCTCTTTAGGGAAACAATCTGTTTATATCTCTATCGACGATGTAGTGGCTAATGTAGAGTTGGTAATAGTCCCAGATAATGCAATGCATATACCAGTAATGATTGGTCACACTTTTACAGAGCAACCACATATTGAAATTTACAAATCTAATGATCGATTAGTAATTTCACAGTTAAGTAACGATATCGTTGAAAATAATAAGATTAGTCTGTACTGTAAAAGTGACACCACCATTTCTGGAGTAACAATTGTCGAAGTATGTACAGAGCCCAATTACGAAGGGGAGTTGTTTATCGATGGAGGTTTAAGATTTGAAGCCGATGCTGTGTTTTCAGTCCTTTCGGGTTTATTTCAGATTCAAGGTAGTCTTGGACAAATCGTGCTTAACACTTGGAGTAAAACGCCTATTATTCTTCATAAAAACAAACTTATCGCTAGAGGTAGAA
Source organism: Amphipyra tragopoginis (assembly GCA_905220435.1). Taxonomy (NCBI): domain Eukaryota; kingdom Metazoa; phylum Arthropoda; class Insecta; order Lepidoptera; family Noctuidae; genus Amphipyra; species Amphipyra tragopoginis. The sequence continues at coordinate 8,473,795 of HG992017.1, forward strand.
TTGCCCGAGAGGAACGTAGCTTCAAAGTTCATAGAGTCTCCGCTTCTAATCTTATTAGTGACCATCATTTAAATACCAGTTTAGAGATTACTGATAATGAAAGAGAACAGCTACTCTTTTTATTAAATAAATATAGAAGTTGTTTTGCTTTCAGTTTAAATGAGTTAGGCTGTACTACAGTAGGAGAGATGGCTATTAATCTAGACAACAACGAGCCTGTAGTTTACAGGCCATATAGGTTGGCTTTCAAGGAAAAGGAGCAAGTCAGAAATATGATTTCTGAATTGTTGGAAAATGGTATAGTTCGTCCATCTACTTCCGCTTACGCCAGTCCAATTGTGCTTGTTAAAAAAAAAAAAGTGGAGAGCTTAGACTATGCATTGATTATAGGGCCCTAAACAAAGCTACAATTAAAGAGAAATATCCAATGCCTCTTATTGATGATCAATTAGATGTTCTTGCTGGCCATAAGCTGTATACAACGCTCGATTTAAAATCGGGGTACTACCAAATACCTATTCGGGAAGACGATAAGCACAAAACAGCGTTTGTGACACCAGACGGCCATTTCGAGTTTAATAGAATGCCGTTTGGTCTTGCAAACGCTCCGGCAACTTTTCAGCGTTTGATGAACCAAATTTTAGGATCAGCCCGCCATAAGGAAGCCATGGCTTACCTTGATGACGTCATTATACCGTCAGAGTCATTTGATGAGGGCATATCACGTTTAGAATTAATATTGCAATTGTTCAATGAGGCCGGCCTCACTTTAAACTTGTCAAAATGTGTTTTCTTTAGTCCCAAAGTCGAATATTTAGGGTTCGAAGTTTCCGTCGAAGGAATTCGACCAGGATCAAAGAAGGTAGAGGCAGTAGAGAAGTTCCCCACCCCTGTCAACCAGCATAATATTCGCCAGTTTCTCGGGCTGGCTAGTTTCTTTAGAAGATTTGTCCCTCGTTTTTCAATTATAGCTAAACCACTAACATATTTATTGAGGAAGGATATTAAGTGGGTTTGGGGACCAGATCAGGAAAATGCATTTCAGACGTTAAAAAGTGAACTAGTGCGAAAGCCCACGTTGGCTTTATACAATCCAAGTTTAACGACTGAATTACACACAGACGCCTGTAAGTTAGGCGTTGCTGGTATCCTTCTTCAAAGACATGACAGTGGTCTCAGACCAGTTGCATATTTTAGTCGACAAACGACGCCAGAGGAGCAAAATTATTCATCTTATGATCTTGAAACCTTAGCAGTCGTATCTTCGTTACATAAATTTAGAGTTTATTTAATCGGAATTCCATTTAAGATATTAACCGATTGCAATTCTTTACGAGCCACTTTCCAAAAAAGGGATATGTTGCCTCGTGTAGCTCGATGGTGGGAACAAATGCAGGAGTACAATTTCTCTATAGAATATCAGTCAGGAAAGTCGATGTCTCATGTGGACGCCCTTAGTCGTAACCCTATTAAAGACTCCCAAACATTAGAATACAATATAATGTCAGTTAATACTGATAATTGGTTATCCACAGTACAAAGCTCAGATTGTGAAATACAAAGAATTGTAGGGATATTAAAAGATCCGGATTTAGATAATGTTGTAGATATAAAAGCGAATTACAAGTTAAAAAATGATAAATTGTTTAGAGTTACTGCTACAGGGGATAAGTGGGTTGTGCCTAAGGGAGTCCGTTGGCAAATTGCCAAACAAAATCATGATGACATTGGCCATTTTGCTTTAGACAAGACCTTAGACAAGATAAAGTCAAATTTTTGGTTCCCGAAAATGCGGAAGTTTGTTACAAAATATGTAAAATCTTGCTTAGAATGCAGTTACTCAAAATCCTTAGGTGGTAAAAAACCTGGGTTTTTGCATCCAATTGACAAAATAGATACTCCATTCGATACAGTTCACGTAGATCATGTGGGACCGTTCGTGCGTAGTAGCAGAGGGAACGTGCATATTCTCGTTTTAGTCGACGCGTATACTCGTTACATTTATTTAAAACCAGTGAGGAATACAAAATCAAATACTAAAATAAAAGTTTTTCGCGAGTACTTTGGAATTTTTGGCGTTCCAAGACGGCTGATATCTGACCGTGGAACTTCGTTTACCAGTGAGTCCTTCAAGAAATTTATGACTGATAAGGGTATTAAACATATTTTAAATGCTGTAGCTACACCCAGAGCCAACGGACAGGTGGAACGTTACAATAAAACAATAGTTGATTCTCTTACAGCAAAATGCGTAGGCTCGGCTGATAATAAATGGGACGACCACCTGCCCGATGTTCAATGGGGTATGAACAATACCTTCAATAAAGGCATTAATCGTACTCCTTCCGAGGCTTTATTTGGAATAAGACTAACAGGACATAGTGAAAACAGAATAGATTCGGAATTAAGTAAAGATGTGACTGACATTACAGACGGACAGGACATAACAGAAATTAGGGAGGATATAAATTCACATATTAAAACTGCGCAAGAAAAGTCGAAAGAATATTATGATAGAAAACGATGTAAGCCTCAAGAATTTAATGTTGGTGACTTAGTTAGTGTTGAAAGACAGATACCCGCTACGGGGCAAAGCAAAAAACTTATACCTAAATATCAAGGTCCATACAAGATAATTAAAATTTACGATTGTGACAGGTTCCAAATAGAAGACACTCCATTGACAAGAAAAGGTAATAAACGTTACTCTGCTGTAGTGGCAATAGACAAGATAAAGCCCTGGCTAAATTTTAGCAGACCACATGATGACTCATCTGACGATAAAAGTTGCAGTGATCAGTCTGAATAAATATTTCACCGTCGTCACTGAATGGTTTTAAATGCCTTGAATGATTCAGTTTAATTAATGTTTTATGATGTAAACAATGTACAATGATTACTTGTTTAATAATTTTTATTTCACAGTGAATATGTAAGTAATTATGTAAAAGGGAGCTTGTTGCTATGGTATTTGGGACATATTGGGGCCCTTTGCCAGTAGTATTCAAGACAAAGTTGGGCCTGTTGCCAGTTGTATTCAGGACGTAGTGGGGCCTGTTGCAACTGGTATTCAGGACAATATGAGTTTTGTTGTCAATGGTATTCGGGACAAAGTGGGGCCTGTTGCCAGTTGTATTCAGGACGTAGTGGGGCCTGTTGCAACTGGTATTCAGGACAAAGTGGGGCCTGTTGCCAGTTGTATTCAGGACGTAGTGGGGCCTGTTGCAACTGGTATTCAGGACAAAGTGGGGCCTGTTGCCAGTTGTATTCAGGACGTAGTGGGGCCTGTTGCAACTGGTATTCAGGACAATATGAGTTTTGTTGTTAATGGTATTCGGGACAAAGTGGGGCCCGTTGCCAGCTCAGAACAAACTTGAGTTCGATTTTATGTATATTGTAATGATTAAGGCATGTTTGTTATGTAGTTTAAAATAATGAGCTTTGTTTATGGTTGATTATGTATATTTCTGTATCGTACGAGGTCGTACGAAAAATTTGGATGGCCGAATGTTAGCTATTATTATATAAATTCAGGTAATTTAATTAAATCCTAATTATTTATGAAGTATGTATTAATCTATAAGTATGTATTAATCTTTTCGAATTATTTTTATAATATATTTTGTTTAAACTACTAAAACGGCGCCACTTCATATTAGAATGTCAATTGACTACTTTAGTCTGATTTAAAGGTGGGGATATTAGAATTTACTGTTGCGCCATTTTAGCTAGTCAGTCTGTGTTGAACTGTGAAACTGTAAAGAGTGTTTAGTGTTCAAGTAAGTACCGTGGATTATTTAAATTAGGTAATTAGGTAATAAATACTTTTATGTAATGGTGCTTTATTTCAAATATAAGCAATAAATCAATGATTATTCACATTCTTTGTTTTGTTATTTCCCTTGCTATGGAATTACCTACAACCGTAAGTTGATTACTGTCATTTCTCTACAAAACGTTACCATAAAAATAATTATCAAATATCTTTAAAAAACGAAGTATGTTTCGTATAGCTATTTTACGGTTTTTGATGATGTCATTTACACTTTTTCGATAGCAGTCTCCTTACGGCTACAATTTCGGAAATTACCGAATTGTGAGTACAGTTATATTTTTTAAGTTTGATCAAAGGCCTCCCCCAAGCCATATTGGGAGGGGGGAGGGGGTTTACCATAATCGCCACGCTTGACAGGCGGGTTGGCGATCGCAGTATGGTTGTTAAGGTACTCAGAGAACGCTGCTGCCTATCCTCTAGTGAATCCCTTAGTCGCCTTTTACGACACCCATGGAAAGAGATGGGGTAGTGCTATTCTTTACGTCTGGCAGCACACAGAACTCCATCAATTAACGATATTCAGCTTTTTGTTTCTATGTCGTCCCAAATCTTAATGTCACACAGTCGCATCGCTGCATAGACCCTAAAATTTTACCTCCACATTCTACTTATACAAAAATCAATACGACACAATCGTAACATGCGTAATAACCCTAAAACTAATTTCCTCGGCTAAAAATATAAGTTTTAAACACAGGCTGGTTATAATGGCAGCTTTCTTTATGAAATCACGCCATGCAACCTGAAATAGTTCGTACTTTGTATGAGGTATTATAATATTTAGAATTTAGCTTCTGTTAAGAATTGTTTTAATAAACACTTAACTTAGCATAGGGTTTTATTGTATGGTAGTACATTACATCACGCCTGTATACTCCGAGGGGTTGGGCAGAAGTGTATAATACACCCACATTTCGCCATTATGTTTTAAGTCCCATGTAATTGGGGGCGAGCCTATTGCCATCAACCGGGCACAAATCTAATTCGGACTGCTACTGAGAAATTCCACACGGAAAAACCCAAAAACACTTTGCCCGACCTGGGGATCGAACCCAAGACCCCACGCTAAGAGGTACCCGAAAGATTTTAACCACGCCTTTCTGATGCTATTAAGAGTCAAATGTTATATAAACAAATGTAGAAAAGAGTAAAAAAAAAAAAACATTTTTATTTGTTTTTCTTTTCCTTATGATTAAAAAGTTAATTTTGTGGCGGCATCTATCTCGCCATATGCGAACTATCCTACATCGCGAAATCAAGATTTAACACGCAGATAGTATATGTGCAACCTCCCAACATCAACCGTTGGGCAGTAGCCTGGTCACGATCCTCAGCCCACTTCAGCATCTTGGCGCATCATACTGCACTTCGGCCGGTCAACTAGCAGAGGCACTTCTCTCCTGGTCGACGCAGTCCACAGCCACCACTGCTAACTACGCGACATCCAGTTTCGACTCAAAGGAACCCCTCACTGGCCCTAGCAAGTTCTCAAGACTCAACGACCGCTGACTCATCAAGACGATCGGCTTCCGGTCTCAGGGGGGGGGGAGTGATGTGGCGGCATCTATCTCGCCACATGCGAACTATCCTACATCGCGCAATCAAGATTTAACATGCAGATAGTATATACAGGGTGTAAAAAGACCCATCACATAGCCGAAATCTACGCACTCTGTACATCAAACTAAATTACGTTGACCAAAAATAATTGCTGGGAAACGACTTTTAGTTTTCGGCATGAAAAAAAACGCTTTTTTTTGTAGCGCGCAAATTATAATTATAGTTGTGACGATGCCGCGCGTTTGCATGTGTGCAGCGGCCACACAGCCGAGCCAAAGCGGTCGTGTGCGTTTGATATTCATTGCGTTTTTGTAACTTCAAATGCGTAATTTGTCAGGAAAAATTGAAATTTTTGATAATGTTTGTAAAGAATAAAGTTTTGTATTATGACTTGGAAATCGTTTTTGGAAAAAACTAAAAAAAGGTATACTTTGACCTTCAATATCTCCAAAACCAATGATTTCCCAGGTATGGTTTGTTCGAAAAAAATGATCCCAATGATGGGTAGAATACGTGGTTTTCGTTATAGTTAAGGGTCTTTTTACACCCGATATACAACCTCCCAACATCAACCGTTGGGCAGTAGCCCGTCAGGCACAAGACACCGCCTGGTTGGAGGATCCTCCCTTTGGTTGAAGGAACACCACACCTGGTTTCTCCACAATTTAACTTTATTTATTTATTTATTTATTTATTTATTTTATTCTTTATGCACAAAAAATAGTACAGAGGCGGACTTAATGCCTTAGGCATTTTCTACCAGTCGACCTTAGGGTGATGCAGAGAAAACATGGTAGGTGCACACATTATTATGATACGATAATATGATATCAAACTTAAGCATATGGGTATCTATAAAACTTTTAGAAATACTACATTAAAACACACAATACAAATAAATAATACGGAATACATAATTATAAATATATTCATACAATATAAAAATTATAAATACATACATAAATATATAACAATACATATATAAATAATAGGACAATTCAGCGTTGAGATGATTCTGCCAATTTATTGCGAAGGTGCTCACGTATTTTAACTTTAAAAGAGTACCGACTAGTGGCCATCCTGATTTCCGAGGGAAGCGCATTCCACAGAAGAATAGACTGGATGAAGAAAGAAGAGTGCATGAAGTCAGAACGGTGAGAGGGACATTGTAAGAGACGGTTGTGTGAGGAGCGAAGATTTAGTTCGTGACTGGAGCATAAATACTGGAAGTGAGAAGTTAGATAAGTAGGGGAAGTGGGAGAGTCAAGAAAGGAGAAAAGAGTAGTCAACGCCCTTTGCACCCTACGCTGGCGAATAGGCAACCATTTAAGAAGTGATCGATATGCGGACACATGATCATATTTACGTAGATTGAAAACGAATCGAATGCAGTTATTAAGAAGACGGTCGAGTTTGTTGAGAAGATCTGCATTCAGGTCATAGTAACACACATCACCATAGTCAATTAAGGGAAAGATTAAGGTCTGCACAAGCATTGCTTTCGTATTGGATGGAAGTAAATTTTTTAAACGATAGAGAGACCGCAACGTTCCTGTAACTTTTCGGCTGACTTGAGTTACTTGGGTACGCCAATCAAGGTTCGAGTCGATGTGCAAGCCAAGGTCTTTAATATCGGAGCCAAGGGGAATGATCGTTCCATTAAATAAAATGAGTGGTAAATTAGGACTGTCCACCTTGCTCATATTTCGGTGGCTGCCTACAATTATCGCTTGACATTTCGTAGGATTTACCGCTACACCAAACCTATCAGACCAACGCTTGATCGCTTCCAGGTCCCTGTTTAAATTGTCGATTGCCTCAGAAATACCATCAACATTCGCCTGACGGTAAAGTTGCAGGTCATCGGCATAAAGATGATACGAACACTGAAGCTCGGGAGTTATGAAATTTATAAAAATAGAAAACAAAAGAGGAGAAAGAATACCGCCTTGTGGAACGCCAGTTCCTAAGTCACACCAGCGTGATGAGGACTCACCAGCGCGAACCGACTGCTGACGTTCCCGAAGATAAGAAGAGAACCATTCCAGCGCCTCGTCAGAGACCATAAGATGGGAAAGAATGGATAGCAGGATGTCGTGATTAACGGTATTAAAGGCATTAGAGAAATCGACTAACACCAAGACAGTTACTTTGGTGTCCTCCATACCTGCCCTAATATCGCCAGTCACTTTAAGGAGGGCAGAAACTGTACTATGCCCAGGCCGGAACCCGGATTGGAAAGGACTAATTAGGGTATTATGGAGAACGAATTGGGAGAATTGCTTATAAACACAGGCCTCGAGCACTTTGGAGAGGAAAGGAAGGATGGAAATGGGGCGGAAGTGACTGGGAAGTGAGGGACTGGAAATCTTAGGAAGGGGACAAACATAGGCTTTACGCCACAGTGAAGGGAAGATTCCAGAGTCAAGGGAGAAGTTAATGAGGTGAGAGATTGCAGGAAGGAGATGGTCTAGAATTGTTATGATCATACGGCGGGTAATACTATCACACCCTACCGCCTTTGATTTGATGGACAGGATGATCTTTTTAATCTCACCGGAGTCGACTGGAAGAAAGCGAAAGGGTTCAATATTGGGACGCGTTAGACCAGATACATAACTGAGGGTTTGTGATTTGGTTAGATGATCCAGGGTAGAGACAGTTGTGAAATGGCGATTGAGATCGTCTAAACAAATTGTGTTCGGAAGGTCTAAGTGTCGCGGTTTACCGATGCCTAGAGTTCCGAGGAATTTCCAAATATCGGCAGACGAAGAAGTGGAGATATTATCTAGAATATGGCGGCGTTTGGCGTTGCGTATCATCTGATTACACCGATTCCTAGCAGCCTTGAATAAGGTCCAGTTATCCTCTATCCGGTCCTTTTTATATATACGAAACGCGCGGTCCCTACGTCGCATTGCCATCCGAATACCCCTAGTCATCCATGGCGCAGGCGGGCGCTTTAGCTTCACTTTCCTGACAGGAGCATGGACATCATAAAGTTTACCAACAACGTTGTTGAAGTAGCTAACCTTGTCATCAACTGTGGTCGCTTCCACTAGGGGCTCCCAGTCCATTCCGGATGCATCTTGACGTAGTTTCTCGACATCCATACGCGCAAAACAACGCATGTACAGAACCTTAGGATTGGGCTTAGGTGGTTTCAGGATATAGGAAAGGAAAATAAGGTCATGATGAGAAAAGCCAGGAGCAACATGTTGACCATGAGAGGAAACAAGGGAAGGATTGGAGGTGAGGATGAGATCGAGCCAAGTGTCATCACCAGCAGTATTTAAATGTGTAGCTTGTAGTGGCAGAATATGCAAGCTAGCTGACTCGATGAGATGCAGGAGTTTAAGGGGTCGAGGGGAATTATTGGCTAGGAGGTTTGTATTGAAATCGCCCATGATGATGTGATGTGCATACTCTGAACCCAAAGATTCCAGTACCGATTCAAATTCAGTGAAGTAATCAACAGTAGGAGGACAGTAAATGACACCAACAATGGTTTTAGCTCCCTTGACACACACCTCTAGGAAAAGAAACTCTGCAGAAGAAGAATTGTTGGAAGAAGTAGCAACGATCCTATAGGGAAAGTCACTGCGAAGATATATGGCGACACCACCCCCTCTTCTACCAATCCGATCATTCCGGATAAGAACAAACCCGGAGAGAGGGTAAGTGGTTGACAGAAGACTAGGCTTGAGCCAAGTCTCGGAAATCAGAATAGCGTGAACATTACTGTCATTAAATGCGTCATACAACTCACTGTAATGACTGGGGACACTTTGTGCGTTGATATGACACACATTCAGCAGCCTGTCAGAGTGATGACTAAAGTTTTGTCGCAAAAAGTCACCGAGCGTGTCCGTTAGAGACCTAAAGCTCTCATCACCAGAGGAAGTAGCAGAATCATTGGCAGAATAAAAAGAATCATTATCCGAAGTCATAAATAAATATTATGTATATAAAATAGATAAAATAAATAAGTAGTTAAAATTATAGTTTTAAAAAAAAAGACGATTAACTGGTGCGTGAGAAACTTGCATCTCTGCACCACCCGCCAGCTAACATAAACACAACAAAAGGAAAAAAGATCACAAACAAAAAAAAACAAATCACAAGCATTAACCTGCAAAACACAGAAAAAGTACCGCGACTAACTCAATAAGCACTAAGCACAGAACATTCTTATGATTAAATGACGCATAAATCGTAATAATTGAAAAAATAAATAAAGGTAAAAACTATTTCCATTGCGCCCACACAGACATGACGTAGCGCATTACAGAACGCCCAACATATCTATGCAGGCTCGCCACTTAATCCGGAACGCACCCGATGTACGCGCGACCAAACTTTAGTGCTTCCTTGTAAACAATACCTTAGGTGGAACTGGCAACATTTATAAATTATCGTGTGAGTGGATAAGAAAATTCTCACTTCACAACCCTCCCCGCCAAATAAAACATATGGCGAGGAGGGTATGGTATGACAAAAGTCGCAACACCGCGTTCCTGGGGCTTGTTACCATAGATATTTTTCGATTTGTGAATTTCCGTAAATGGTGAATATTTCGAAAATTAAGCTTCATTCAACAAACTATATCCTTTTTAGCTTTTCTTTTCCAATTAGGCATCGGAATCGAAGGTTAAAGTCTTTCGGGTAGGTACCTCGGGCCCATATAATGTAAAGATAAAGTTTTTTTTTATCTTTGCTCCACTCTAAGATTTCTCTTGTATCGTGGGTGCGTTTACAGACACAAATCTCACATACACAAACGCCCAGACCCGAAACCACCATCTGTATACCATACAAGTTTTTGTTCCGTGTGGGAATCGAACCCACGACCCGTAGCGCAGAAGCCAATCGCTTAGCCACTGCACCAAACGTGTCGTCAATTAATAAGATGCAAAATGAATAAAGGGCATTTTACGTTTTTTAAGTTTGCAAGAGAGGTTATTAGAGGTCACACGTCTACAATAACTTATCAAAACTAAGGCCTCATTTACGGAGACGCGGGGCGTCGCGCGTCGCGTGCGGCGCGGCGTGGCGTCCCGCGGCGCGTCGTACGATTTTTCTGTTTACGGAGCAGCGGCGCGTGCAGCGGCCCGCATCATCACACGCGCAAACACAAATATATGGCAATGTACGATGTTGTTTATGCGGTGCGTGCAACGCCGCGGGCCCCGCCGCGTTTCACGCTACGTTTTGCAGTGGACGGAGAATTGCAGGAATAGCTGGTGGCAACGCTGCGTGCGCCGCCGCGATAAAAGTCGCGTGCGACGCGGCGATGCCATCCGCGGGCTCCGCCTGCATTTCAAACAAACGCGTGTAAAATCGCTTCTCCGTAAACGCTCTCATACAACGCCATATGTTTGAATTCAGTGCGGACCGCGCCGCACAACGCGACGCGCGACGCCCCGCGTCTCCGTAAATGAGGCCTAAGCACCTACCAACCAAAATAAAAACACATTCATTTATTTTAAACAACTCTCATTGTCACCAGTAATTTACTCTGTACGATACGAAGGTAAAATATTATTTTTCTTTATAAGTGGCTAGGTAGTCGGTAGCTCTGGCTAGGTGACCGGCCGTGCGTGTCAGCCCCGTCACGACTTCTCAGAAGCAATAACGTCAACATTATATCGCTTACACCCGAGGCTTTTGTTATAAGACGAAGGTTTTACCAGCTTTAATGTACTGCTTTTTGTTTTTGGAAGATTGGAAGGGAATGGATATTTTTGGCGGGCCTCCCTTGTTTCATCGAAAAAAAAATGACGAGTTATCACTTCCCGAACAAGTTTCCGCATAATTTCATTTGCCAAATTACTACTTAGCAAATAAACTCTCCACAAATAATTGTAACGTACACCTAATGTTTGGTAAGTTAAAGTTTAAACAATAACTTGCTTACCAACTACTACTTTTACCAATTTTAATGTAGTCAAATATTTCAGTTGGTATAACATATTTTACGCAAAATAAAATAAGCCAAATTTTTTGTATCGTCTCTACTACTCTGGTAGTAGTTTCTGGTTTTACATTCAAAAATATGTTTCTGGCACTCGCTGGCCGCTACCGCGGCACGCTTCCTATCCTTGGTAATATTCTGCCGAGTAAAAATTTGACCAAATGAAAATGTGCGTACTAAAATCATTCCAAATATTGCAGTGATATAAAAAAAGATTGCTAAAATGCGTTTGGGTAGTGAAATTTTGTCCAAATAATTTTGCCAACACGGCATGCTCTCATTTTTGGGTTTGTGATCTCTTATTGCCCGGTTTACCTACTCCAGAATTCTCAGACTGGCGTGCATACATACAGGCTCGCTAGGTGCTATGGTGGTGCTAAAAATGAAACTATTAACTTACCAATGGTAACGTTTTTTTTTGCCAAAGTACAATGGTAATGTATGCCAATGTATTGGTCCATTAAAGGCTGATTCCTATACAGGGTAAAAACGAATTTGTGTAGTTCCTTAAAACCACGATCTATTAGGGGTATTACGAGGGTTTCGTACCCAAAGGGTGAAACGGGACCCTATTACTAAGACTCCGCTGTCCGTCCGTCTGTCACCAGGCTGTATCTCATGAACCGTGACAGTTAGACAGTTGAAATTTTCACATATGATGTATTTCTGTTGCCGCAACAAATACTAAAAAACAGAATAAAATAAATATTTAAGGGGGCTCCCATACAACAAACGTGTTTTTTTTACCGTTTTTATAGAAAATGGTACGGAATCTTTCGTGCTGAGTCCGACTCGCGCTTGGCCTGTTTTTATTCTACTAATCACAATTATCATTTAGATATGTTTTTTCCATAACCGCAGGATAAACTTATATTTCCTACTTAATATTTTTGTTCTTTTATTCATGAATAGCTTATTATGATTCGAAGTCTGACACCCACACTCTTCAAACATTGTTTCATTGAAATATTGAAACATTTCTGTTTTACGCCCACTCCTATATTCAGCCCCCGCATATAAGTAAACCCCTTTTATTATTATATTCTGAGAAAGTTGTTCAAAAGAGAAATATTTTTCTTGTTCTGTTCTGTTTTCTGCAGTTGAAATGTTAATTGATACATTTTTGAGTTTACAGACATAACTATTACTTTTTGATATTTAAATACAATCGTTTTATTCAGTTTTAGTTTTTGTGAGTAGTAACTTAAGTGAGGGGTGATATAATCAATCAGTGTCACCAGTAGATCACGCGGTTTGAAGGAATTACACTAATTCGTTTACACCCTGTATAGCTATTTTACGGTTTTTGTTGATGTCGTTTATGTTTTTTCGCTAGCAGTCTATAGGCTACAATTTACGAAATGACCGGGACCTTTTAATCCCCTTTCGGCTCTAGGGGTATTTTTGTAACACATTACGTAAGGTCCATCTATTCATACGAAATACACACGACATATTTTAAGGGATACATCTATAGGTGGTAAAGAAGCCATAGAAAGAGTTTTTTTAAAGTGCTTCTTGTTTTACGTAATTATTATAATTGTAATAAATTTTGCAAAATTTTGAGAAATGTAGCATAAATTTAAAAAAAGAATTGCCCGCTTCAATGACAATAAGGCCCTGCGCAGACGACGGACTTTTTGTCCGGCGGACTGCCGCGGACAGGAATTGATGTGGTTGGTAGTCTTTGCCGGTCGTGAAATTTAACACGGACTCAACGCACACGTAGGTAGTTTTGTCTGTAGTTGTGGTTAGAACTCTAGTTTCTGAGATGGCAACAACTACCAACTACTTTCATTCTTGTCCGTGGTAGTCCGTCAAACAAAAAGTCCGTCGTCTGCGCAGGCCCTAAATACTACGTAGAAACTAGTGTATTGGATGTTGAAAATAGTAATGTGCCAGTATTTGTTATGTGTATCAAGAAAATTTAAATTACATAAATTAAAAACAAAAAAAAAATATGGCTTCTTTACCACCTATAGATGTATCCCTTAAAATAGTTCGTGTATGAATAGATGGACCTTATAGTATATTGAGTATAATATACATTATTTAGTCGCTGCGACACAGTGTTGTTTTCCGACTTCCAAGCGGACGGAATCGCGGGCACTGCTAGTCATAAATAAAAATAAAACACTTTTCCAATCAATGAGTTCCCGTCAACTGTGCAACTATGCAAACTGTACTCTAGTTGACTAAAACCACAGTATTCTAGTGGCGACACTCAAAATAGAACGAATTAAAGTTCTATGTTCGGTGCTGGCTAAATCTGGGGCATCAGTCCTCTAAGTTGCACCAGACAAATAAGTCCTCTCTAAGTTAGGAGAGAACTATGGACTGGTTGGATTTTATTTTTGAGTTTGTGAGTTGTTTCCTCAGAGTTTTCTATAGTAGTGAAATTTTAGATCGTGTGTTATGTGCTTTGTGGAAAGAAGATAAATCTGGCTTTAAATTTGGACAGCCTCACGCCTGTATTCCGCGAAGGTATGGGCAGAAGTATATAGTACACCCTCATTTTGCCGTTATGTTAAACACCCATGTAATAGGGGGTGACCCTATTGGTATGTCTACACCCGCGCGCTTTCATGTTCATCTTGCGCTTTCAACTTTCAATTCCTCTTGCGTCAAGCGCATGCAATATTGATTGCCATTACGCTATTGCATGCGCTATGGCGCTTCAGGCATGCTTCAGACGAAGGCGCAAGATGAACGTGAAAGCGCACTGGTGTAGACATAGTTTTTTGCCATCGACCAGGCACAAATTCAGACTGCGGGCTGCTACTAAGAAATTCCACACGGGAAAACCCAATAACACTTTGCCTGACCTTGGAATCGAACCCAGGACCTCACACTCAGCAGTCGCGCTTGCGACCACTAGACCAACGAGGCAGTAAATTGGGACATATGTGACGTCATTCCCTCATTCACAGAAGGGCTAGTCAGAAGTATACTGTTGTATACCCTTTTTTCTCCGGTTATGGTATCCAGCGAGATTATGTAATAGGGGAGAGCTTGTAGCCAATTCTAAACTGTGGACATTATTGATAATTTAATAACAGAAAAAATATTAAAACTTTGCCCTACCTAGATATCAAACCTAGGACCTCATGCTCGAAAGTCGAGCTAGCGATCACTTGTACTTAAGTAGCCAAGCTGGTGATCAATTAACCAAAGAGATTATAGAAACAGAATCAGATCTTTATTTGCTTTGAATGTAGGTACAGGTATATGATGTTGTACATAAATTAATGAGATCGGCGACAGTCTACCTTACGGCGTGCAAATTATTACAGAGATTAAAATATTAATAAAATTAAAACAATGTCAACAAAACAAAACGTATAGATCGGGAATACACGCGTAAAAAAAATTTAAGAGGCAAAAAATACCTTTTATCCCGACGTTTACGTTAATCGTGACGATCTTTACTTTTTTAATGTGTACAAATCGCGAAAGTTTATATTTATGACCAAAGAAAGTCAATTTGTTGCACAATAAAAAAACACAGTTTTGGACGGGGCAGCCAGATAGCTTTATCGCACTCATAATGAGCGACCAATCTCTTCCACATTTCCTAAATGACGCTCACTCGGATGACATCTCACTCACATAAAACAAAAGTGAAGAAATTCCATGTCTGGATCTTGATTTTTAAGGATAAAGGTTTGCGCACATTATGTCGGGCCGCAGCGGGTCGGGTCGCATCGCAAAAATTCGCTCAAATCGCTCGTATGTATTTTATATGAATTATCAAACTCAAACTCAAACTCAAACTCAAAACTCATTTATTCAAAATAGACTAGAATGACTTAGTTCTTTTTGAACGTCGATTTTACAATATACACATCCCCCAAAAAGCCCTCCCTTCACCGCTTCCTAGTGTTTATGCTGTGAAGAAGAAACGGCGCAACAAACTCCCCAGCAACACAGATATGTCTGTCAAGTGAATAAATTAATTGACTCTATACAAAGAAAATCATAATATTTTTAACAATAATAAAATTATGCACATAAAGGAAAAGTAAAAATGAAAATAGTACATAAGTAGGTATGTAAATCAATTCTGTATGAATTGAGATAAATCAAAATCGTATCTAAATAATATAGATACTTATCTAAACAAACACATAAAAACTAATGGTTTCCAGGGAAGCCACATGTGCAGAAAAGAACTAGCGCCACACGTCCCTATCGTCAACATAGTCGTTTATCTTATAGTATGCCTTTTTAATGAGAACTGATTTAACGTATGATTTAAATTTGCCATCGGTGAGATCCGTAATTGTTTTGGGAAGCTTGTTATAAAATCTAACACAATTTCCTAGGAATGACTTATTCGTTTTGGATAATCTAAATTTAGGGACTACTAATTTATGTTTGTTCCTAGTATTTATATTATGAACGTCGCTTTTAACATTATACATTGGCAGATTTTTACGTACAAACATAATATTTTCAAAAATGTAAAGGGAAGGCATCGTCAGAATATTAATCTCTTTAAAGAAATCTCTAAGCGACTCCCGAGGACCCATATTATAGATCGCGCGGATTGCCCTCTTCTGTAATATAAATATCGAGTCGCGATCGGCCGCTGCCCCCCACAGCAGAATACCATATGACATAATGCTGTGGAAGTACGCAAAATAAACAAGTCGGGCAGTAGGTATGTCAGTTAGCTGTCTAATTCTTCTGACTGCAAAAGCAGCAGAACTTAACCTACTAGAAAGGGCAGTTATATGAGCTCCCCACTGTAATTTGGAATCTATTGTTATGCCTAGAAATACCGTTTCATCTACTATGTCCAGTTTACTGCCGTCAAGCGTTATGTTAACTCCTACATGAGGAACGTTTGGCAACGAGAACTTTAAACATTTCGTTTTAGTGGCATTCAATAAAAGATTATTTGCAGCAAACCATTTAGAAAGAGCGGATAAACTACTATTTACATTTAAAAGATCTTTGTCTTTCCTATTGATTTTAAAAATAAGGGAAGTGTCGTCCGCAAACAAAATTATATCAGATAGTGCTGACATCATGTAAGGGAGATCATTAATATAAGCTAGAAACAGAAAGGGGCCCAGAATTGAGCCCTGTGGCACACCCATTTTTACTAGAGACCCTGAAGATGTTATGCCAGATATGCCTACTTTTTGTTGTCTTTTGGAAAGATAGGATAACACCAGTTCCAGCGGACGTCCACGAATACCGTAGTGATTCAACTTACAAATGAGCGTTTTATGATCCACGCAATCAAAAGCCTTGGAAAGATCACAGAAGATGCCAACAGCATCCTGTGACCCTTCCCAAGCCTCCAAGATATGAGTGACTAACTTCGCACCTGCTTCTGTAGTGGATCTACCTTTCGTGAAGCCAAACTGTCGATCGTGTAAAATCCTATTTTTATTAAAATGTGACAACATCTGTTCAAGCATAATTTTTTCAAAAATCTTACTTATTGATGGAAGAACTGAAACAGGTCTATAATTAGAGGGATTATGCTTACAGCCTGACTTAAAAATTGGGATAACTTTGCTGTGTTTCATCAGATCAGGGAAATTACCGCTATCTATACTAAGATTAAATATTTTTGCAAGAGTCGGGGCTATACAACCAATAATGGATTCAAGTACTTTAATAGAAATACCCCATAGGTCTTCAGTGTTTTTAATATTTAAGCTTTTAAAAGTTTTTACAACTGCAAATGGAGTAACATGTTTAAACTCGAAATTTGGAATATCTTTAGAAAAGAATTGTTTCAACAACGATTCTGCTGCTGATGGTGACGAGTCAAGTGACTTCGTGACTTCAATTGGTATATTTGAAAAAAATAATTCAAATGCATTAGCAACTTCTACCTTTTCCGATAAAGTTTTATTTTCAATTTTCAAAGATATTTCAGGATCCCTAGGATTCATTTGACCAGTTTCAGTGTTTATAACTTTCCATACCGCTTTTATTTTATTTTTAGATTTATTTATTTTGCTACTGATTAATTTTGATTTAGCAAAAGTACATACCTTCTTAAATAATTTTGAATAGTTTCTGACATAATCATGAAAAGATTTATCAGAACTAAAAGACTTTTCATAGTATAAATCATAAAGCACATCTCTACTTTTTCTTATACCTTTTGTGGCCCATTCATTGAAGCTACATTTATTGTTAATTTTAATATTCTTTAAAGGGCACGATTTATTGAATTCTTGGCATATTATATGAAATAACTTATTATAATTTTGGTCAGGGTCATCTGATGTAAAACGAGTAAGACACAATTGAGTTTCAATATTATCCTGCAATGATTGCAATTTATTTTTAGTCATTAATCTAATTTTAATATTTTTAGTTGTTAATAACTGTTTATTTATTTTAAAGTTTACAATTTGACCCATGTGGTCAGATCTAACGCCACTAATTACGCATGTGTTGATTACTACACTATTTGTAAAAATGTTATCTATACATGTCCTGGTAGCGGCAGTAATTCTAGTGGGTTGATTTATAATATGTTTTAAATTAAAAGAATTAAATAATGCTAAGAGTTTACTCTTGTCGGGTGAGTCCACTAAAATATCAATATTAAAATCACCACAAACAAAAATCAATTTATTGTTCCTAAAAGCTTTTCCTAAAATATCTTCCATAGTAATTAAAAAAGAAGAAAAGTTTGACCCCGGCGGTCTGTACACACTTATTATAATACGATTTTCTATTTCTGCACATGCTACCTCGCATAAGCGATCAACAGAACATGAGGTGATATCTTTCCTTTCTTTAAATTTAAGACTATTTTTACATAGAATCAGAGTACCACCGCCCTCAGCTGACAATCTATTGAACGCACTGGCAACCGTAAAATTATTCACATTGAATTGCATTTTGTCTGGTTTCAACCATGTCTCACAAAAACATAAGACATCAATAAGATACTTATCCACTAAAAGTTCTACATCTAAAATTTTGCCAGAGAAGCGATTAATGTTCTGATGATAAAGTAGAATATTATCCTTCTGCTTCTCTATTGTCGGCAACTACTATTATCGCATACTATGCCGGGGCGCAGCGGGCCGCATATTCCGCCGCGGACTTTGGTTGCATGCGATGCGGCCCGTCCCACCCCGCTGCGCCCCGACACAGTGTGCTATAGCAAGCGGATTGGAGTACACGCGCGCACATGTTAATAATACGATATTTGCGTTTTTGTGGTATTTGCGTGCTCCTGTGGTGTTCACAAGAATGGATGAAGAGCTTTTGATTAATTTAGTTCATGGATACAAAAAGCTATAAGTTTGCAAGTCTGGCAGGGCAGTATACTGTACTCAAAATCCGTCAATGCGTTGCGACCCGGCCCGTCACTAATGTGCTAAGTAAGCATTTTGCGCTGCGCTGCAGCCCGCTCCGTCCCGCTGCGGCCCGACATAATGTGCGTGAACCTTAAAACAACAATTTCAATATTGATAATGCGAATGGAAAAATACTAGTCAAGGATATACACTAGGGAGCAATCAAACTGGGTCACCAACATAAACTTTAATATCTCGAAAACTAACAATGATAGCTTATTCAAATAAAAAGCATTTTATAGAATATTGGCCGATTTATATTCTTTAGTGAACATTGGTTAAATATTTAGATTCTTGTATCTTTATCAATAATGAAGCAAAGACCCCATTTTTAGTAGATATAAATAAGAGAGTTGTACCACAGTCTACCTATATCTTACTCCTTACAGTCGGTCAACGTAGAACACTGTCGCAGAGCAATCGTGCGGGGGGTTGCGGGGTGAAGGGGCGGAGGTTATGTTCCAAGTAGCCAGACTGCATACTTGGCATAACCTCCGCCTCTACATAATTTTGACATTTCATAGGACCTGTCAAATGTATGGGCGTTTACCCACTGTATGTAGTAAGTAGGTACACTGTGATTATACACTGGAGTTTGCCCTCAATCACACTATTAATCTCTCTTATCACTCAAAGGTTTGCTGGTAGAAAACTCATTTTTGAGTTAAGCTCGCCTTTGTACATGACTTCACTAAATTGTAATTTTGTTATTGTAATTGTCTTGTGTGCAATAATGAATAAGAATACTATTGGTAAGCCAAATGAGCCATTTTTGGCCACAGGGACCGGGCATAAGACATTTTAATAATTTTATTTGAGTAGTATTAAGAGCGTGGTGTACGCGCCGTACGGCATTTTATACAAATTTTCAAGTCTTTGTTTTTCGTAATGACTGCACCGATTTTGATGAAACTTTACACACATAAGCAAGATACTTAGTTCTAAAAAGTTAGTAGAAAACATTTTCGAAATGTCTTTCATAAAAAAAGATAGTTGGAAATTTTTGTTTGTATGGAAAATTTAAAATTGGTCTAATTTAACAGTAACACTATTTTTCGAAAATGTTTTCTACTAACTTTTTAGCCCTATGTATCCTGCTGATGGGCATGAAGTTTCATTAAAATCGGTTCAGGCATATCGAAAAATAAGGACTTGAAAATTTGTATGAAATGCCAAACGCGGGGGGGGGGGCGTACAAGCTCTTGAATAGCCTAGAAAATATTTTTTATTTCAATAATTCGTAATGTTCGAGATATTAAAGTTTATATAGTTAACCCATATTCTATGTTCCTGAGTGTAATACGAGTATTTACCTTACCAAAGGTATTTTCATTCGGCATTTCATTCCGAATTTAAGCTTACTGTCAATCTTAATAGAAATGTCGACAGAATATTCTATAGATCTATATATAGGATGTTCTGTACTTTAACAAAAAATGTTTTATAAGATCAAGGGATCAAGGGGTCGTGGGTAAAGGCCAAAACTAATAACCGATTCCAATCCAAAATATCTGGATTGATGTTGATTTTTGACATTATTTCTATTGAACCCACCTAGGTACCTGTTTGTGTCGATTAAAATACTTACATTTAGCCGCATCTGGTTAAACTGGAAGGCCACCGCATGGTTGGGAAAATATTATGACGATGATGACGTACTTTAACCCACCCTATTTAAGAATAAGCATAGTTTCGTTTTAAACTTTGGCGTTTTAAGTACTTAACTCCTTAGTTTATGTCGCGTTAAGTTCCCTAGTAAAGTGTGAAATGCCTGAGATGTGCTATGCAGGGGTTGTCTAATACACGGAAACTGACCGAGCGGACCGTCTCAAACCTCAAGGTGTCTATTCCCGTTCACTGTTATGCGTAGAAACTTATCGAAAGAGACTTAAAATTTATGAAAAAAAAAGGAAAAATATTATGTGGTGTAAAAACTAGGTATGTCAATCGATTCTTCTGGTGATTCTGAACAAACTAGTTTCAGGTTTAGTGTATACTAAAACTAAGCTTGTTTGTATATTTGCATATAGCAAATATTGTATAGCACAACGATATTGTTCAGCATACATTTTACATGAGCACGTTTACACAACGCTATACTATAAACCATAAAGTATTGACTTGTTGTACGCGATAAAATTGAGCGATTCTCAGAGCTATATCGTACGATTCTCCGGTCCTCGCCGTCCGTCGACCGACGGATCGCTGTCAAATAACTTGCTATACATAGTAGACCGGCTTGCGATATAGTGTATAGTATGAACGTCATGCTATATAGTTATAGCTTATGATGTAATATGCTTTACTATATAGCGAAATAGTATAGCATAGTCCGAACTGCCCTTGATAGTCTTGATAGTTTAGGTAAGCATCAAGTATGCTGTAAATTTTAGATAACCTCAAACTCAATCGTTGACAGATTATGCTAAAGGTAAATTTACCTTTTACTGAAACAGGTGCGAATCGCTTGAATCATTTATTATTGTTACAGTTCTAAGCAATATTACAGGGACATTTCAATGTTCTATATTAGTTCGTGTGATCGACGAATCAGGTCAACCCGTCTGGGTCACACAGTTTAATATACCCCACCTTTGATTTATATCGATTTTGAACTTAATTACAATTGTGGTAGAGTTGTAAGTTCTTTGTGAGGAAGTAAGGTAGGGTTTGTGCTATAAGTAGGCAGAAAAGTTAAGGCCGAGATTCGAAACTCATCTAGTCGTTTTTTTATGTTTGAGTGTTTGAGTTGTATGGTAACGGAATTTTTCACTAATGATGTAGGATGATTTTTAAATTCTGAAAAAGAATAATGCAACCATAGTTGATACGTTTATTTTTCATTATTCAGGCACTTTGTTCGTCTTTTGGAATGTTAAAGTTTAGGGAGTGTCTCCGCTGCCGGCGCCGGTTGCCTTTACGAGTGCCAGCGCCGTACCGACTACATACACTGTTTTTATACATCTTCAAGGCCTCTTCAAACTCTTCATTAGACGATTATTCGCTACCCACTTTCATTTTAATAATAAAAACACATGAAGAACTTAAGGGGATATTTGTAAGGTTGTTTGGGTTTCCAAAGCAGAGACGACGGAGCCCCGCTAAGCGGGTCTCCTATTTCTATCTGGAGGGTTTAAAGTAACCTAACACGAAAGGGATGATGAGGGCTTCGTTAGCTCGCTTTGCTCGCTCACTTTTGAAATTAGTCAGTTGGAAGACAAGTTACAGTATTTGGCCCAAAATCTAACCTACCTTTCAATTAATATACTTACCTACGAAATAACTTATTACCGCCGCCGCGCCGGTCTCCATTTTGGGTGCCGGTAGCCGATGTTTTTAATCTCGACTACCGGCGGCAATGTACTGCCGATTCCCAATGGCGTTATTTTTGGGTGCCGGCGCCGGCAGCGAAGGTTTGTGTGCTATACACAACCTACAATACGCGCTTCAAGTTTATGGAAACCTGCACTCTAATTGCGCAAAACACTCGTAATCGCTATGGCTCTGATTTTGACAGGTCAATAATTTCAATCGCAACGTCGTATGTATTAACAATCCGACTTCTCCACAACTATATTGTTGTATTGTCAAAATGAAAGCTATTGAAATTACGAATGTGATACGAAATTCGTATACTGCACCATAATTGCGCTACACAATTGCAATCGCAATCGATTTTGACTTAGAATAAATAAAAGTAAAAACCGACTTCAAAACAAAAACTAAAAAGAGTAAAATAATTACCAAGATATAAAATTAACATTTTCAGAAGTCGGTGGCTTTTATTTGTTTCAGTGTAGAATTGCACCGACTTCTGAAACTGTTAATTTTATATCTTGGTAATTATTTTACTCTTTTTAGTTTTTGTTTTGAAGTCGGTTTTTACTTTTATTTAAAGTTATTTATTATATACGTTTTAGTGCCATAAATTACACGGTTTAAGACTACAAATTTAAATGACACGATTGCGTAATCTTTCCTACAATTAAGTAGTTTTCTATAAGAATTAATGTATAATTATCATGACGGCTCCTTACAAACACATACAAACTTCTTTGTTCTTGGCTAATGTTTCTGTGATCACAGTTAAAACAGAGATTGAAAGTCCTTATCAAAAGTTTTGCATAAGGGAACAAACGAAAACGTCATCTAAGTATATTTTTTTTTGTTTTTGTTGATTATTTCAAAAAGCGCTGAATCTATTTCGATAAAATTTATATGGGACCACCTCTGAAGTATGATCTACCAAACAAAAAAAAAATCATCAAAATCCATTCATAATTGGAGGAGATATCGCGTAACAAACATACAAAAAAAAAAAAAAAAACAAAACATTCAGACGAATTGAGAACCTCCTCCTTTTTGAGGTCGGTTAAAAATCAGACTTCTCCAAAACTATGTAAGTACCGCGCATTGAATGTTTTTTTTGTAATATTGAAAGTTTTTGTGATTGCGAATGTTACGATTTTACAATAATAATAAAAAAAAAGTATCAGACATCATAAGTAATACAATGTCCATATTAATTATTAGCATATACATAACTTCATGCCTGTATTCCCCGAAGTTCCCCGGGTTCAACAGAGGAGAATGGTACAAAAAAAAAAACTTGTATCTTGTTCCCATACCTATCCGTAGGTACAGAATTATCGTTGATTTTCGGCACACCAAAAGAAAAAGAAGTAGTGGTGGCCCGAAGATAACAGACCGGGTTTTTAAACACTGGGTTGCAGGTTCAAACCCAGGCATGTACCAATGTGACTTTTTCAATTTCATAAGTACTTTCTTAGTTAATCTAAGACGCCACTGACATATGGTGAAGGAAAACATCGTGAGGAAATCTGGATTTTAATGATCTAAAATCTTCAATCCGCAGTGAGCAAGCGTGGCGATCAATGCTCGTTTCTTCTCTGTATGAGAAGCGGCTTTTGCCCAGCAGTGGGACAATTATACGGTAATTTTTTTGGCACTCCCTAAAACTCCTCAAATCTCCTTCTTCTGATTAATGTTGGAGCCGGATCCCAGTTTAACAGGATATATGTAGCTTAAATATCAGTATTTTAGACGGGGTGACTGCCATATGACCTCTGCTACCAATTATTGAGAAACATCGATATCCTAAGTTTAGACTGGTTTTCAGACGTTTTGCTTGCCTTATTCATCGAGGGAACTGAGATGTAGGTTGTATGCAAGTTGCGGCGGCTTGTAGCTACTTTACAATAAATAGGTCAAAATACAAAGGTTTCTGTGACCCTCACCAGGTCGCTGGTGTATCTTGTAAGGGTTTCTCCCTTTTGAAGGTTGTTCAGAAAGAATGTCAGTCTTTCTCCTTCCAATTTAATTTACAAACTAAAAATGTCCGATGCACTACACAGTATCGAATTAAGTAAAATTGTAGTATCGAGTATGTGCTACGCCACCACTACGCTTACTACGCCGTCGTAGCCAGCGTAGGCTACATCGTAGCAACTCCGACAACAGTAACACTGTAGTTACGATAACATTTAAAAGGGCTACGCGGTCGCTACGATGTAGCCTACACTGGCTACGACGACGTAGTAAGCGTAGTGGTGGCGTAGCAGATACTTGATACTACAATTTTACTTATTTCGATATTGTGCAGTGCACCGGACATTTTTAATTTGTCTGCAACAGATATAAGTTTGACTTTAAAGAATTGATGTATTGTTGACTAAAGAGAACACATAATCGAAAAATGCAAAAAAATATGTATTTATAAGAGTTTATTTTATTCAAAAGTTAACATTATGTTATTGAATAATACAAATTCGCTAACTCGTTCCATTAGAAAATTTTCTAATAGGTATAAAAAAATATTGATATAAAATATTCACATATCCTACATAGAAAAAAAATACACAAACAGTAAATGTAGTTTACTAAAATCTTTCTCCTTCATCCCATTTCTGAAAAAAACCTTTTCGAAGTCGCGTGAAATCCATTTAAGTAGACTGCATTCACTTAAAGGCTTTTAGTTTGTCTGGAGGTCACTTAGGCGCATTATATTTATGATAAATTTATAATGGACTTTTGGATAAAAGATAAGTTTATATTGTAAAGGAGTGTTCTTAGGGCTGTTTCTGAAAGTTGCGAATTGTATTTCAAATGGTTTTGAACGTGTATGTCAAAACTTTCTTAATTCTAGATTATTTTGTAGTAAATTGCTTGAATATTTATAAACGACTTACAAAAAAAAACTGAAAAAGGAGGTTCTCAGTTCGACGCGTACATAATTTTTTTTAATATTTACTTATCCACTTAACAGTTGGCAGTTTCTCTTTTTTAACCGACGAAAAAAAGGAGGAGGTTCTCAATTCGTCAGAATCTTTTTTTTATGTATGTTCCCCAATTACTTAAAGACGCCTAGACCGATTTAGAAAATTGTTCTTTTGTTTGAAAGGGTATACTTCACAGGTAGTCCCATGGTCATCAGGCCAGGATCTGATGATGGGATCATGGAGAAATCGAGGGAATCCTCAAATATTAAAGGCATACTAGAAGTGATTTTTTTGTTTGAAAGATTTGCTCCTGAGGTGGTCCCATTTAACTTTGATGAAGATCTGATGAAGACCCTCGGAGATTGACAATGGAACTCTTCAATGGATAACAGCAAATTACCCGCGATTGCTGTAATTGCATGTTTATGTATGTTTATGCCACTTAAAATAGAAAAATAAAATCACTTTAAAAATAAAAGAAGAACCGACTTCAAAAAGAGTAAAATAATTAACAATTATAAAATTAACAGTTTGTAGTCGGTTTTTTTCATTTTTAAAGTAATTTTATAGATATAACATTTTTTTTTTAAATCAATACAAATCGTCACGGTTGATTGCTAAGGTACACATGATCTACAACGTAACAAATAAGTAAAAAAAACAATATGGACGGTGTGATATATTGACAAACACCGAAGTGTAAATGTTGTTTGTTTGTGTATGCTTTTTTTTTTTCTTTTAATTATGAAATCGAGTATTCATTTACAGACACACATCTTCACATGCACAAACAACCAGGAGCCCTATTCTACTAACAAAAACTTTTCAAAACCAAACATTTTGACAGTTATCGTAAACGAAAACTGTCTGAATGAACGATTCCATTGCAATTGATAAAAGTTTATATTAGTAGAATTGGCCCCCTGCATACGAATTGTGTATCACATTCGTAATTTCAATAGCTTTCATTTTAACAATACAACAATATTCATTGCGTGGCACTTACATACTCGTAGTAGTGGAGAAGTCGGACTGTTAATACATACGTTGCTATGGAAATTGTTGACCTGTTCAAATCAAAGCCATAGCGATTACTCATGTTTTGCGCAATTAGGATGCAGACCCGTAACAATTATACAAGGTGTAACATAAATAACGCACAACCTCTTAACGGGTCACTGTACTCATCATTATGAACAACTTTTACTATGGGACCAAACAGCAAATCGCGAAAAACAATCATCTGTAGGTACATTTTGACGAGCTATGCGAACAAAAATGTAGGAAACAGCTGTTTTTTTTTAAATGTGCATAATGATGAGTACAGGGACCCCTTAAGAGGTTGTGCGTTATTTATGTTACACCTTGTATGCAGGCTATCTTCTTCTTCTCTCGTGTCAGCACGAGCTATACGAAAATAGCTCATGCTGTGGTGTAAACATTAGCCGGTCAGCAAGGTTGGTAGCGGGGCTGACTGCCCAGGGTGCGCCGGACGTACTTAAGTATCGTCACTCGTGGAGGCTCTTTTCATGCACTCCAACTGTATGCAGGCTATACAAAGTCCTGTACCCCAAGTGTGAGTTTTTTTACGTTACTACAGTAGTTGCATCACGCCAAAAATGTATGAAAATTTAGGCAGAGCCTCTAGCGGCGAATAACGTAATTAAAAATTTGTTTACATTTTTGGCGTGACGAAACTACAGTAGTAACGTAAAAAACTCACACTTGGGGTACTGTTCCGTGCGGGAATCGAACCTGCGACACGTTGCACAGCAGCTAACCGTTCACAGCCACTGCGCCAATCGTGTCATCATTTTTACCGTTTTGGCACGGAACCCTAAAGATACAAATAAATATCAGCTATATATCATGCTGCACAAATCATACAAATTGTAACGAAGCGTAAAAGAAGGCGTAACTGGCGTCAGTAGTACTAGATAAGCAATGAGCTGGCAGTCGCTCAAAACATAGATCGTTCCTATCACCTTTTAACCTACTAACCGATAAATGTGTAATTCTAACGAGAATTTTACCTTCTGCAAACTCATTAGCGAAATATAATCAAGATAGCTTTTGCTCGCGACTTCGTTCGCGTGGATTTCGGATTTTATACCAAGTTTCAAGTTGAAAAATACAGGGAATTTGAATTTCTCATACTGATGTTAACAACCTTTTTGAAAACCAAGGGATAGGCAGATGTTTATAGTACAGTCAGCATCAAATATATCGGGGCGAACGGACTATTCAAAATGATTTGAACAACTAAGAAAATTAAACTATACAGGGTGTGAACGAATTCGTGTAATTCCTTCAAACCACATCATCTATTAATGGTATAGATTAACCCCGCACGATGTCTAGAGTGATTAAATTTAAACTTTTTTTTTCTTATACAAAATTTATATGAGGAAAGGACGGTGGGCAAAATACACCCAGCTCCGCCAGCCATACAGTAAGTGTGACCTAAAACATCTACCAAAAACGAGCATCTTTTCTTATGAAGGCATAAAAAAATATCCCAGGGATAAAAATGTATACGTACTACCTAAACTGAAAAAATATTTTTAATGAATATTATACATAACTATTTAGATGAGTCTAACGATATGAATGCGCCAGACCGATCATAAAATCCCCTGCAACCCTCTTATCGTCGTAGTCGTGTCGCTTTACAAACCATTGCTTGCTGGACGCAGGTAGTCGATACGTCATCGATGCAGTCTTTCGTGTTACGTCACGGTGATTGTGCGCTCTCTTGTTACTTTACGATACTTAATTAATTACTAACTACACGCTTCGGATTGAATGAATGAAAACGAGAGTGGATTAAATGCACTAAATCATTACTACTGCTCATGCAAAATAGGGAACCGTACTTTTGGTTGCTGCGCCCATGTAATGGTAATTATATGGTTTTTAAGCCTAGCAAGGCATGAAGAAAATATCCACAGACCGGCTCTATTCTTGGACTCCCTAATAATAGATCACAATAATTAATATGTACTGTTTATTTCGTTTTTATAACAATAAGAAATGTTTTTGTCGGGCATGCCACCGTCCGGATGAGTCTATCAGACATATTCTTTCTGGCTGTTCTCGTCTGGCTAACGGCGAGTACTTGCACAGGTATAACCAAGTGGCCAGGATTTTTCATCAGCAACTTGCTTTGAAATACAATCTTGTGGATTCTGAGGTGCCGTATTACAAGTATGTGCCCGATCCAGTTCTCGAAAATGACCATGTCAAGTTATCCTGGGATCGGTCTATCATCATCGACGGGACTATCGTAGCCAATAAGCCTGATATTGTGATATACCATTGACGATATTACCATCCCGCATGACGAGAATATTGTGAAAGCTGAGAAAGAGAAACAAATCAAAGTCGTTACGGCCAACGGCTTGATAGCCAAGAGCCTCGATCAACATCTTTGGAGGCTCTCGTTGAGCGGCTGGATCAAGGGCCTGATTCAGAAGGCAGTTCCCCTCGATACGGCCTCGACACTACCTTGGACCCTGTTCCCGACACCGGCGGACCACTATTTTTTATATTTTTAAATGTTTTTATATATATTTTTTATAATAGATGAATAAAGGATAAAAATGTTTTATAAGTTAAGTTGTATTTGTTTCAATAATACCTATTAATCAACTTTTAATAAATAGAGAACCCCCGGACAGAATTTGATGAACATTGGCACAGAGAAACATGGATGTGGTGCCTTCTAAATAAAAGTAGTCAAAGCTGTGGCGGGTGTGGGTGTGCCGCCCATACATTCTTGCCCACTATCCTTTCGATGCCATGCATAAATTAATGAAGGCACGGCGGTACAACTGACGGGCATGACTAGCGCGATATCACTCCACGCAGTCAGTTAACTCGGGACGCTAAAATTAATCAGACACAGAACACCATGTTTCAGTTTTTGAAAACTTTTTTTTGTTGATTCTGAAAAAAACCTATGCAGGGTCAATCAGTGTCACCAGTAGATCACGCGGTTTGAAGGAATTACACAAATTCGTTTACACCCTGTATAGTATCTCAAGGGGTGTTTCAAAATGAATACAGTACACGACGACTGTCGTTCTGACAAGAATTTTATGCCATTGAGATAAAGTTTAATTTCTATAGTTGTTTAGGTAGTTATAATGAACAGTCTGTTCGTTCCGATATATTTGATGCTAACAGTACATCGTGATTTCGCCGTTATGTTTAAGTCCCATGTAATAAGGGGTGAGGCTATTGCTATTAATTGGGCACAAATCCAGACTTCGGGATGCTACTGAGAAATTTCACACGTAAAAATCTATTAACACTTTGCTCGAGCTGGGGATCGAACCCAGGACCTCACGCTCAGCAGTTGCGCTTGCAACTACTAGACCAACGAGACGGCCAATCCTTTAGTATTACCACAGTGTATCTACTTACTACATACAGTGGGTCAACGCCCATACATTTGACAGGTCCTATGAAATGTCAAAATTATGTAGGGGCGGAGATTATGTCCCAAGTATGCAGTATGGCTACTCGGGACATAACCTCCGCCCCTTCACTCTGCAACCCCCCGCACGATTGGTCTGCGACAATGTTCTACGTTGACCGACTGTAAGGAGTAAGATATAGGTACACTGGTATCAGCTTACATTATGTAAGGCGCCTCTGTGCGAAATTTCAAGTTTCTAAACCCAGCGGTTTCGGCTGAGCGTTGTCTGTCAGTCACTCAATCAGTGAGTCGATTACGGAACTGTTTTTTGGTATTTTTATCTATCTATCGGTATACAGGTTGGTCCAAAACTCAACATCAAATCGGCAACAAATTATAGAATAAGAAAGGAAAGCAAAAAAAAAAGTTTATTTTGATTTATTTTTTATTTCGTATTTACCATGATTAAAATTTTATCTAATTAAGGAAAAGGATAAAAGGGCTTGAAGACAAAAAAAATATTACCTTCCTATCCTGCCCTATCTTTTATTCCCACTTGATGATGAGTTTCGGGACACCCTGTATACACAATGGGCCCGAGGTACCCGAAAGATTTTAACCTTCGATTCCGATGCCTAATTGGAGAAGAAAAGCCAGGATGTAGATTGTTGAATGAAGCTTAATTTTCGAAATATTCATTATTTACTCAAAAAAAACTCGAAAAATTTCTATGGAACAAGTCCTATGAACGCGGCGTTTCGACTTTTGTCATACCATACCCCACTCGCCGTATGTCTTATTTGTCGGGGAGGGTTGTGAAGTGAGATGTTTCTTATCCACTCACATGATAATTTAACCTAACCTAAGGTATTGTTCACAAGGAAGTACTAAAGTAAATAGATATACAGGCTGTAAGGGTAAACACCGCTATCCTTGAAACCAGTGGTTTGATTTCATTTATAGAACGTAATATCAATGAAAAATAACAAACTTTTTTTTTTATAAAATTTTAATTTTTCACGAAAGCATTTCACCCTACGCGCGGGGGCAACAAGCTACGGGAGGGGGCGCGGGGAACTCGCCGCGTGGCCCGACGCACGGCCCCGCACAGTTCGCTACCCCAGTCAGTCAGCTGTCTCGCTGGCGAGTGCGTTTACGCCGCGTCGTAGCGCCGCCGCGCCGCTCATTTCTCGCGCGTGTATACAATTTTTTTTTTTTACTCTGTCCTATGTTTTTGTGTTCACGTCAATTACCCATGGTTTGAGTGATAACGGTGTTTACCCTTACGTGCCGTATAATGTTACGAATTTTTTTTTTGCATATTTTGACTTTTTTTGATATACTATCAGAAAGACGTGGTTAAAATCTTTCGGGTACACGGTGTATAAATAGATTTAACGTGTCGTCGTAGGTACCCATATGCCATTACAATAGTAGGTAATATGCAAAACATATTATTATAATAATAAACATGCAAGTTTCATTTACTTGCATTGTACAACACGCCAATTTGTCCATACCCCGATCTAATAAGTATGCTGCCGACCCCCGAAGCAACGTCGTGAGGCTTCATAATGTCCTCGGAGGACAAAATGCATCTCCTCCTAAAGAAAATGCACTCCTTATGATACTCATTTGACAAAATCTACGTCGGCATTAATATCAGTCCCTTGGTGTTAAATTTCGATTTTTCTTGTTACGTTACCTCAATCAAAAATACATCCTAATCAACATGAAATAAGTCATAAAATCGGACGGTCATTTTCCTAAGCTCTGTACCAGCTAATATGAACTGTGGAAAGCAAACAGTACGCTCTGAAAGTCCGGTAAGTATCGCGAAAATGACTCTTATAAAGAAACTTTTAAGATCTATTATTATGTAACACAATTATGCCGTAATCGAATTCGGACGGTTGTGTACACCGCACACATATACATCGCGTTTTAGTAACCTTTCTTATTAATGATTAAAAGTCGCCCTTAAAGCTAGCGTAATTAAGTCGAAAATCGATTATTATTAATATAAATTCTACAACCTATTGACTCGTGGGACGGCGTGCATTCGGTTTTCTGACACGTAACCTTCCCAAACAAAAAAATATCTTAACACCTATGAACAGAGTTCAATTTAGAATGAACAGATTTAGTGGAATACTATGTTTTGTGTGTGAAGTAGTAGCCACGGCCGAGGGCTGAAAGGGGTGCCGGCGGGCGCGGGGAGAGGGGTAGGGGCAGCTAAAGCCTTTCCAGGTCTACTACGTTAGTACCGCCGCGTCTGTCGTAACGTACGCACGGATGGCGCGCACGAACACGCGCGTGCGCTTCACGATTTTTTTAAAACGTAATTTTCATCATCTCTCCTTTTCTAACTGCTTCTATGATTTTTTTATTGGTTATTAAAGTTTATTTGATGTTTGTGAGTGTGTGTGTTGTGTCTGAGACCCGTGGAGGTTGCTCTGAATTCGACGGCTGAGTTTAATAGAATGCGATGCGATCGTACGTACGATTGGTATACAGCGAATGTATGACCTACTTATATAGTTATGCAGCGTACAGGTGGCAATATTTAAAAAGAATAGAAGGCTGAATGGAACGAGGACTCGACATTCGAAATTAAAAATAAAACTATCTAGCAAAAGCGCGGGAAACCACACACGGCGGGTAAAAATGGCGGGAATTGTACCACCAAGTGTGCGTAAGGGAGAATGCTCTCTTATTAAAATTTCAAGAAGAATTTAAAATGGAAATTGTTCTGTAATCCTGCGAGCTCCTGGATGCCGTTGAAGGGAAATTGGGAATTAAAATATTTAATAGGAACCTGTTATTGTTAAGTTTATGATGAAGATGAGGTACTTCTTAATACCGGCCTTGTATACAGGATGTTTGTTTAATCGTTAATCTTCTTGAAGTGTTGAGATTCTCATTCGGAGCACGATTTAATATCCGAAGTAGTCAACTTTATAAAAAATGTATTGAATCAACTTGAATCGCGGACTGGATGTACTACATAGAAGTAGGTATATATGTTTGTATTTTATTTATTTATTCGTTTATTAATTTTGCATACTTATTGGATACATTTTTAATATTTCTACAAAAAAAAAAACAAAAATATAATATAAAAAATGGTTTTCCCACAAAAAATACAAAAACACATGGCTTAAAAAAATTACATAGTTAATACAATTAGGTGTATTCCTTTAATTATAGAAGACCACAGCATGCACTTATATAACGTAAAATTAGATGAACAAAAAAAGAAAAAAAAGAAAAGTGTGTGAATTTTTACAATAAAATCAGATTAAACACTGCTATAATATACTATTTACATGAAAACATTGATATTTTTAAATTAATTACCAATTAAATATTCAAGTAATGTTTTAATAGTCCGTTAAGATTGACATACCATTGTAATTTTTTTATAATTATTATGTGTGAATTTTTACAATAAAATCAGATTAAATACTGCTATAATATAATATTTACATGAATGCAGTGATATTTTTAAATTTATTACCAATCAATTCAAGTAATGCTTTAAAAGTCTGTTATGATTGACATACCTCTGTAAATTTTTATAAATTATACATTATTGCACTTTTTGGCCGTAAAAAAATCGTGCCAAAACATCATTCTATAACCGACCTATGCTTAAAATCACCCTCCTAATTAAGCTAACGAGCGATCTTGTGTAATCATAATCACCGCCCTTGACAAACAGCGTGGTGATTAATGTTTTAAGCCCACAGAAAGATGTAGCTACCAATCTTCTTGGTATAATCATATAGTCACTTTTACGAGTCCCGTGTGGACAGAGGGGTAAGCCTATGCCTTTCCACTTGGCTATAGTATGTATCAAATTCTTATTATTCAGTGAAAGTCGTGAAAGTCAACTTTTATTATAGTTTCTCTTACTACTTATGTTGATGTATAATTTTGTCAACGCAATTTTTTTTTTCAATCTTCGATTTATTAAGTAGTACTTTGCCGTTAATTACTATAATGCTTGATAAATTAATGAGTCATTAGTATTAGGCACGTTTGGACATAGTCTGTTATTTTAATATATTTTTTTCTTCATTCATTTTTGTTCTTACTGGTTACATTTTTAAATACTTAACTATCAAAAGAAAATATACATTTAATAATATAAA
Source organism: Amphipyra tragopoginis (assembly GCA_905220435.1). Taxonomy (NCBI): domain Eukaryota; kingdom Metazoa; phylum Arthropoda; class Insecta; order Lepidoptera; family Noctuidae; genus Amphipyra; species Amphipyra tragopoginis. Next base: position 8,507,326 of record HG992017.1, read on the forward strand.
AATTAAATTAAAAATATTATTTTTAATTTATTATGTGTCTAAAACTAAAAATTGATTTCAGCATTCTCGCTCGCTTTTAAAGTTACGTAACCTAAATTTTCTTTTTACTTTTGAATATTATTTTAATGGTTAAAAATATACATGACTCGAAACAATGTGCTATGTACCATGATGTGTATAAGTATATTCTATTTAAGAGTTAAACTATTTACGTAACCCTACCTTAGAAAAAGGTTGCTATAAAAATAAGGTTAACTTAAACTTCTTATTTTATTAGTGCAATATGCCATTTTTATACTGATCGGTCGATCGTGTTCTTAGCTATTTTAGTTAAAGCCATAGTTATTAAATCTTTTACTCGTAGCAGTATCGTTTAAAATCGGTTTTAAAGCCAATAAAATCATATCCACATAACATAAAATTATACAGCCAAATACTTACATAAGTGCTAGTAATACCGTTCCTATTACGCAAGAACATCTCTAGTTTAGTAATACTAGAGATGATCCTCAACGTGTACACATAAAAACGGGAAACATAAATATTATTTTTACTACGACATTTTACGATAAAATGTATCGAGATACACACTAAATGTCGTAGCAAAGGTCTACGAAAGTTCGTAGCGGGCTACGAAGTGTGTGATTGGCTTGTTGTTTATTAAAATAAATAAGTTGTTTTATTATGTTGCATATTATTTATGCATGATAACTTTTATGTAATATGTAAATTATATTATGTTTACATTCTCTAAAAGGTAAGCAATTACTAATTGAGATTGACTGACTGACTTGAATACACGTTGGGCATAAATTGGTTGGGTCAGTAGTGGATTAAACCTTTAAAATGCAATGGCTAGATTAGCGTTTAGGTTATTTATACTTGCATAAACATACATACATAAACTCACGCCTTTTTCCCATGGGGGTAGGCAGAAACTGTAGAAAGCCACATGCTACGATCCTTACATACTCCTACCGCTTCGTCCACGGTCATACATATACAGGATGTTAACGAATTCGTGTAATTCCTTAAAACCACATGATGTACTACTGGTGTAGACAGGCACCGCAAGGGATTTAGCTTGATTAAAAATAAAAAAATATTTTTTCATGCGGCTTTGTTACCGATCGTATCTAAACCACCTAATAAGGATTCAGTAAAAAAATAAGAATTTTTTTTTTGCAAAAAAAATATATTATTTCTGCGAACATTTCGATGCCACGCATAAATTAATGAAAGTACGGCGACACGGCTGGCAGGAACGACTAACGCGATATCGCTCTTTGCAGTCAAATAACTCAAGGCTCTAAAAAGACTCAGAAACTGAAAACAAAAAATATTTTTTGGTTTTTTTTTTTGGTTGGTTTTCGAAAATTCCCATTTAGGGTTAATCTGTGTCACCAGTAGATCACGCGATTTGAAGGAATTACACGATTTCGTTAACACCCTGTATATTATCATACACACGCCGGTTGAAAGTGCTACGCACCTGTCCTTTTTGAACAACATCACCAATAACATCGATGTACTTGCATAAAGTGAAACAAAATAAATATTTTTACAATAATAAAAATACAAAAGCAACAAAAGACACTACCAATAAAAAAATGCTCTCAAAAAACTACAACCGAAATATTACATCGATTTTTTTACGATACCTCTCCGGGCATAACCCTTAATACCTAGGAAGCTCTTCGTTCAGGTAAAAATTTTGCCCGGAATGCATGAATATCTTAACCGAACACTACCCCGGGGAGTCGTGGCAGCTACCGACTCCTCCGTCGATTCCTCCACGCATTGATTACGTAAAAATGGTAACCAACTTCCGATTGCACGACCGAGATGTGTATTCATGATTTGAACTAGTAAGGAAGGAATTCTTTTTCAAGATAATATTTTCAAATCGTTCCGCGATTGTTGGAGAAAGTTTTATATAAAATGTAAGTATAAATGTTAATAGCATCCTGTAGAGATCTTTGCGAATGTTGAGTATTGTTTTTTGTGGAATGTAAGAATTTGATGGAGTGAAATTTATTGGGTTAGGTATTAGTAGTGATGGGCAAGCTAAAATCAAGTAGAGGTATTTATTGTCAGATACAATACGAGCATTTGACGACACATTTGGTGCAGTAGTTGAGCGATTGGCTTCTGCGCTACGGATCGTGGGTTCGATTCCCAAACGGAACAAAAATTTGTATGGCCTACAGATAGTTGTTTCGGGTCTGGGCGTTTGTATGTGAGATTTGTGTCTGTAAACGCACCCACGATACAAGAGAAATCTTAGAGAGGGGCAATGTTACGAACGGATTAAAGGTTAACCATTACTTGTTTTTTAAATTGCTTATTGACTAATTGGTTTCGCATTTTACAATCGTTTGTGTGCTGAAAACAGCTGACCAAACATTCCTATGGTCAAACAGCCTTGTTAAAATTTATTTATCCCAAAAAACATTTTTTGCTTGTATGAATATTTTTTATAACTTTTATCTTAACCCAAACAAATCCTACATACTCGTAGAACTTATAAATAAACAAGGTCTCCATCTAAAACTTCGGTACTCCATACATCTTAGAAGCCTAAAAAACCTATCCCTTTTTTACGTCTCCTGTTAAAAGTATCGAGAGTTTTCCAATATGTAGTTTTGTTCGGGAACCAATCGAAATAAATCACTATATCACGATTGTCTCGGAGTCGCTCGTACCGAATAATCGAATCGTTTTGTAGAATCGATTCGATGCAAGGGCACTGCGTAATCGATAGCAGACAGACCGTCGCTTGTTTGTGTTCCCTTTTCAAATCGTAAGTATGACTTTAATAAATGGTTCTCTTTTTAAATAATACGTCAATTATTTTTCTTTGTTCACTGCTTTGTTGGGAGTTGAACAATATTGATTAGGTGTGTGTGGGTAGGTCGAAATAAATTAGCGTGATTTACATTATAAAGGGCAGATGGAGGTTATAAATCATTGTGTAGGTAGAAATAAAAACAAGTTATAATTATACATTTTTGATAGGCCTTTCGTAAGGCTGGAAATGTTTGCCTTCTGTCACCTTTGCGAGGGTTGACCTTGGTGTTTCACCAACTTATTATTAACTGTTCATTAAGTTAATTCGATCTCTAAACCTTTCAATAGCTCACATTTACATTTCACCACATATCAATAGTATCTAACAATGACAGTATTATTGAACACATAATTGTCATATTTATAGGTTACATTTAGCTTACCTGGTCAATAGTTACGGTCTACTTATTGATAGGTTAGTGAAATACCTCCTCTATTTTTTATCTTTAGAAATCGATTTAATTGTGCAAATTATCAATACAATCGAAATGTCAATGTCACGATGTAAAAATTTGCATGTCATTATATTATGATTGAATGTGTTACGCTACTATTAAACTACCACTGTAAGAACTTTTGTAACCATATTTATCAGCAAATAAATCGTTCACTTTGACGAATAGCAAAAAAAAACACCCAGAAAAATAAAACTCAATTGTCAATGAAAATGTAACCATAAAATACATATTTGCTAGGGTCATATTAAATTGGGTTTTGACCAAGATTTGTCCTAGTACATCTGTCTCAGGGTAGAATATCAAATAATAACGACAAAACAAATAAAAATAAAAACGAAAATAACATAACATATCATCACACCTGTATTTCCCCAAGGGTTGGGCAGAGGGTGTATAGTACACCCACATTTCGCCGTTATGTTTAAGTCCCATGTAATGTTGGGCGAGCCTATTTCCATCAACCGGGCACAAATCCAAGCTCCGGGCTGCTACTGAGAAATTCCACACGGAAAAACCAAATAACACTTTGCTTGACCTGGAGATCGAACTCAAGACCTCACGCTCAGCAGTTGCGTTTGCGAAAACTAGACCATAGAAACAATAAAAAAATCAAATTTAAAAAAAAACGTAATTCATAAAAAACCCGCGAACTTTAAAAAAATACCCAACAAACAGATGCTAAATCATGAGGAATGAGCAGTGTATTTATTACAGAAATCGCTTGGCCCTACGGGAGGGTTACCTTTGCCTCGAACGGTCAGTGCGTGCCTTGACCGGAAGTCGGCCATATTTTATTTATAGCAACGTGTAGCGCGGCGGGAAAAATAGCAGTGAAGACCTTTTATGCTTATTGATTTTGAATATGAAGGTTGCTAAGTAGAGGTTGTGTGGGTGTAGGTTTCGTAAACAATTTACGTAACGTTTGCTTTTACAAAAGCTGTGTGGTTTGGAATAATTGATGTGCATACATTGATAGATGAAAAATTTTTAGCGGTCATTTTGATTGTGTGAGGTTTTTTTTTTTGCTGAGACTGCCTCTTTGGTCTTTCGGTCACAAGCGCGACTGCTGAGCGTGAGGTCTTGGGTTCGATCCCCAGGTCGGGCAAAATGGTATTGGGTTTTTCCGTGTGGAATTTCTCAGTAGAAGACTGGAGTCTGGATTTGTGCCCGGTTCATGGCAACAGGCTCGCCCCCTATTACATGGGACGTAAACATAACGGTGAAATGTGTGTACTATACACCTTTGCCAACCCTTCGGGAAATACAGGCGTGAGTTTTTTTTTTGCCATTGTTATTTAAAAATCTTGTCACATGGCTAGGTACAAATAGTTTTTCTTCATTTATTAATTTTTTTCTTATGTTTCTTATCATTTTTTAAAACTTTAATGGTACCGGTTTGTAGTTGAGTTTCGGGACACATGTATAATAAAATGCTGATTATGCAGCGTAGGTTGTCATATTGAAAGCTATATGTAAGAGAAATAATTGAGTTTATTACAACTAACCTAATTTCCTCTTTACTTCACCTCCTTAGTTCAGTTTGGACTGGTGCTAATGATTTAGTTTTCGAATAAAGGATATCAGGCAAATTTTAAATAACAACACTATTTCACCACCATTGGGGCAGTTAACTGGGGGCTCTAAAATTACTCGGAATTAGAAAACCAAGATTTTTTCCTTTTTTTTCGTTGATTTAAAATAAAAAACGATTTAGGGTTGATCTGTCACTAGTAGATCACGTGGTTTGAAGGAATTCGACGAATTCGTTTACTGCCTGTAATAGGCATGTTGTCAGCATCAATAAATTGCAAATCTAATTAGTCCGCCAGTTAGTGTTTTGAAAAATAATGGACACATTTTTTCTTTTGTTAAATCTATGAATATTTGAAAAGATAAAACGCATCAAAACTCGAGAGTGGGGGCTTGTGACGTCAGAAGCAAGTAAAAATTGTACTTACTTGTGACGTTTTGCCAATTTTAAAAGTGTCGTATATTCGTCAATGTTGGTTAACGTAACAAAAGAAAAAATAGGGGTCAATTTTTTTTGATAATCTAACTGACGGACTAATTAGATTTTTTCAGTCAATTACCCTATTGTTAGTGTTAATTCCAGAAATGGCCGCGCAACTTTTTTTTTGGACCTGGATATCCTTTTTCACTACATCTTGTCGTCATTACATAAAATCTCACTTCCATACCATACACAGTGTACGTTTAAAGACTGAATTAAAAACAAAATTTCAATTATTCCTATTTGAAATTCATAAAAAGAATAGGTCGTACAACTATGACGTCACAGCACTTAGCTAACCCTACGGTCAAGTCCAAATAGCAGGCATTAATACAAAATTTAACTTAGTAATAATTTGTTGAACAAAACTTTGATATTTCAGTCGACTTAGCACTTTAGTTCACTAAGATCTATCAATTTGAGGTGAAAACCAAATTATAATTTTATGCGAAATCCAGCGAAATTAAAAGTTTTCGCTTTAAGAATAGGGTTGTCAGGTTAGTGCGTAATTATAGTGCGTATTTTTGCGAAATTGTTTCATCTTTAACAAAATAGTTGAATAGTTTCTTTATTTGATTGATGTTTAATAGAAATCTTTGATAAAATAGACCTTGTAGTGCATTCAAATTTTATAATAGATAGAGAAACATTATAGAAAAACATTGAAGAATGCATTTTAGGCAATGTATAAATACATTGGAAAGAAGAACGAAAAGAGAAAAGTTTTTTTTTAACTTTACACTCGCGCAGGCAGTTACAGAAATATAACAATATACAAAAAAAAAGATAAAAATTTAAACAACCTGCATGGCCATAAAAATTAAAAGGACTATCTAAGAAAAACGCTGCGAAACGAAAAAAAAAACAAAATGCCGCAACGCAACCAGCGTTCAGATAGAACCGCTTTTTCTTAAGCCTCTAAAGATAAATATAGAATCCATCAATTTACATAAAATACTTGTTCGGAAGTTTCCTTTAATTATTTAGCTAGTGACAGCCCTATTCAAAACTCAGTCATGGCTTCAGCCAGGCTAATTGCTAAAGTTCAACTTGATGCTCAAAAGAAACCATCTGACTCCCGGACTATGTCTTGAACGTTTTTATGACAAGTGCTCGCTTTAATAGCCGAAAGACTTTATTATTTTCTTTGTAAATCGTTATTGAACTTTAAACAAGCGTTTCTAGTGACTTTGTACTAATTGTGTTTTTATTATTATTTTATTGACGTTTCCTATTGTGCTGTGGTTGAGTGTTGTGCAACACATCTGCCGGTCAATTTTGCTAGCTAAAACGCTGATAAATCGCAACAGAATCGAAGCGAAACCGTTCATTCAGACAGTTTTCGTTTACAAAAACTGTCATAATATGTAAATATTATGGAATACATTTCAGTACAATATATTTACATAACTTTTCATATTAAAGTTGATAAAAATACCTAAAATCTATAGTGGTCGTGGCAGAAAGGTTCTACCTAGCACGGCCACGGTCGATATGTTATAACAGCGAAAATATGTGAGTACAATTTTTAAAATCGTTAGTACAATAAAATACACATTTTTTCATGAATATGTACCGCATTAAAATTAAGGTAATCATCCATGGTCGTGCTGGAGAGGATCACACCATCGCTAATGGAACCTGTATGCTAGTAAATAAGTCTCACATGCCAAGTTCATTTGACAGTTGAAATTAAGTGTTCCATTTAAAACTGTTTCGGCTGTCAAATATTAATTCAACTGCAGCTATTTCGTTTGACAGTAAAACCAATTATTTTCGAGCCAAATTAAGCCTTAATTGAATTATATTGAAGTTGCACACGCACTTTAACTTGTTTAGGCTAAAATAGGGTTGGCATACGTCCCGGTACACTGGGACATGTCCCGGTTTGAAGCATTGTGTCCCGGTGTTCCGGTCAGTTAGTCATTCGTTCCGGTTTGTTAGTTAGGCATGCATGCACGATGGATGTCGTTTGTTTTATAGATATTTATCGTTGATTTTTCGCATTTTAATTAGTTCCTAATCTGAGTCCCAAGTATAAAAGAGTTTGATTTCACTTTTTTCTAAATTTGTGTTTCTTCATTAATAGATTTTTTTAATTATTCATGGTTTATTCCAAATGTCCCGATCGGCGTTTCAGTATTTGTGGCAGCCCTAGGCTAAAATTTCATAGAAATATTGTCAGTTGAAACAGTGACGGCTAATTGTAGACAATTAAGTGATTACAAATATTGTTACTTAAAACAGTGTACATAATTAATAATTATCATATCCATTGAGTGACGGTGTTCGCTGATTTCCCTCAACAAACTTTTGTATATTTACCTGCCCAAAAATGTTCAAAATTACACAATTAAATCATCGGGGGCCAAGCCTCCATAATTATAATAATATCCACTGAGTAACGGGTTTTGCAAATTTCACTCAAAAACTCGTCTAGATTTGTCTGCCCAAAAATGGTTATCATTTTGCCCGTTCTGTACATTGTACCTCCAATTTTAATAAAATACAAAAAAATATTAAACTACAAACATAATCTAGACTCATTAGCCAAACTTTTCGCAACTCGTAAATCACGACTTATTACAAAAAAACGAGGCATTATTAAAAGAACAATCTTTTCGAAGCCTACGACGACTCCCAGCAAAAAGAAAAGCAAAAATCTTTCGAAGAATTACAATTAAAATAAATTATCACATCTCAGAGCGAAACAAAAGGGAATGGATGAAGAAAAAAATCTTGGCCCATTTAATGAAATTTCGACGAAAATAGAAGAAGTTTTCGAAGTAGGTACAAAAGTAATATGCGTTAGGATTTCGAACAAAAAGTTAAATAGCGTATTAAGAATTCAATTTGTTTAATGCCCTCTTAACTTTAGGGCGCTTATACACAGGCCAGGAATTCTAACTTTTTATAATCTCTGGCAAAAGAATTATGGGTTGTGCCTGAATGGTTTATGGATGAGAACATTATAGCTCTATGAATGAAGAACTAAGTTTTGAAACTGGATGATTTTTGTTTTATCTTAACTTATCTTTGTTGTTAATTTTTGTTTTCATTTATTCAACTTTGTTTCCACTGACTAACTTTATATTATTTTTGTTACCATTTTTTTATCTGTTGGCATTATGCTTTCATTTCGTGCTTACTTTCTTCCAGATTTTAATAAATACAAATATTTATTACAAATTATACAATAAACAACACAGCATAAGTTCCGTGTAACACTTCAAGTCAATTATGTACTAAGCTAAGTGGCAGACGAAAAAATCAAAATACATATCATTAAAATTAAGTAGAAAAAAATATTGATGTAACATTTTAAAAAGTGTAATGTGAAATAAGTGTCAGATGACAGAAGAAAAGGACAACTGCAATGATAATGAAAGAAAAACGGCGGGGGGTGAAAAAGAGACCGAAACATCTATTCAAGTGCAAAAACAAAGCGAGATAGAAAAAGAAAAAAGTGGTAAACAAAATTCGAAATTCAAAAAATTCGGTTCATCATACGCGCCCATTCAAAATTCGAATTTGCACGTTCCAAAATTGAATGCTAAAATCACGCGTCCAATAATTCGCGCGTCCATTGCAAAATTGGATGTATTTTCAAAAGTGAGTTGCTATTTTCGTTACTCGGCGTCCATGTCTCGTGGGTGTCTCAAGTTGAGTGGAATATGGTCCGTGGTGGGTGTGGTGGTGCTCTTGGTGGCATGGGTGGGGGGGAGCGAGTTCCCGGAAAGGGAATGCTGCGATCCCGTTTACCCCCCGAATACGGCGACGACGGCGGCTGCACCGATTACACCTCCAATACCCAAGCTAGCAGGTGAGTCCTTTACTATTCATAAACCTATTCAGACAACGATGTCTATGAGTATGTATTTTCGTGTCTGTTTTTAGGAATAATTTGAAAATTATGATTGATTTCAATGATCAAACATGCGCTGGATTTTTGTATGTGGTCGAAATACCATAATTATGCAAAATATAATAATATATTTCGTTCAAAACAGCGTAAATATTTGTATTTACATAGGTTTAGGTCCCTTCTGCTATTGAAATGTAAATATGAAATGAAATAAAAATGCGAAAATGAAAACTAATTCTAATTTTCGTCAATGACACTCGAATCTTCGTATGGTTGTAAGTTGAATTAAGCATTGTGGTGAGGACATAGGACTGAAATTAGTTTGTAGTTATTTCTAAGTTTTTTTGTTATTCGGGACACTTTTTTCGTGAATTTTGTACTATAGTCTGTTTTTTAATTCCGGAGAGTGAATTGACAAGCATGAAACGTCAAATTTGAAAATAATGTTCCTAAAATTGAAAAGTTTGACATATATACTTGTCAATTTTGTCTCACAGATTAAAAAATGGACTTTAGATCATGTGTTTCTACGCCAATGTGATGTAGGGTAATTTTAATAAAATACAATATATGTTGTTCAACATTTAATAGGTTTTGTTATTCGATAAACAGAAACTACCCTCATTCAAGCAAATAGTGTTTATGTTATACTGCAGCAAATAAACGACACGTTTTAATCGTACGATAAACAATTTTATGTGCCTTGTGGTAATTAAAACGTGGTAAGTTATCGTAGTTATGTTCAAGAGTTAAATATAAAGTTCAAAGCAATAAAATCATGTTTATGAGAAAATTATAATTCTAAAATAAAATAAAAAAGTTGCTCTATTAAAGGATATTCTCACTTTTTCATTCAATTTCTAGTATCGTTATTCATTCACCACTATCGTGTATATGTTTTACAAATACATCTCATATGTGCAAATACATACCACTAGCTTCACAAATTCTAATCAAATCTCTGCATTCTAATTGCGCAACACACTCGTAATCGCTATGGCTTTGATTTTGACAGGTCAACAATTTCCATAGCAACATATTGTATTAACATTCCGACTTCTCCACAACTATGTACCACGCAATCAATATTGCTTTTGAAACATCAACTGTTATGATTGATGTTGATTACGTTACACAATTGCCTGCTTGTGTCAAATTTCATGTCAACTGATGTCATTAGTTGTTAGGCCCAAGCCACAATAGGGGGCCGAAGCGTGTAGTGTGGTATACTTAACTAAGTGCTAGGTGCTACGCTCATCTATACAAGCTTAATTTTAGTATATACTAAACCTGAAACTAATTTGTCCAGAATCACTAGGAGAATCGATTGACATATTTTTTACACCACATTTTTTTTTTCATAAATTTCAGTTTTGTTTCAGTAGTTTTCTACCCATAACAGTTGACGGGAATAGACAACTTGAGGACGGTCCTCTCGGTCAGTTTCCGTGTATTAGACAACCCCTCATAGCACATCTCAGGCATTTCACACTTTTTTAGCTAACTTAACGCGACATAAACTAAGGTGTAGCATCGAGATTTATTTAAAAAAAACACACACATTCAGGCAGTTCTGATGAAAATGTTGTTGGGGTGTCTCGGTTGTTGTATATACTAAAAATAAAGTTGTATATATTATTTCTTGTTACCGATAAATTATGCGATGACTTCCACAAAGGTTATTTTTTATTAACAGCCGCTATTATTGCGTTATCCATCTTGGAGAATCACTATGTGATTAATAGTCATGCAACGCGGCTCGACTGTGGCCATAGCGATAGTAAACCGTGTGTCTAGTCACTAGGGTATATCAACTGCAGCACTGCAACTGTGGCATAAGCTGGTATGGCAACTGGCACCGAAGCACCAGCCTGTGTGGCTTGGGCCTTAGTGTTTCGGTCAATTAACATGTTGTTGACATTTGACAACAATTCAATTGATTAAACATTACAGAAAAATTGATAGAAATTCTGAAACAATTACTTCACAAGTATTTATTTTCGTATAGTTTTTAATTTACCTAAACTTCGCTTATTCTCAAGTTGGAATTTATATATTTTCCTATTAGTTTTACTTAACATACATTACTGTCTCATTAAACTGTATTGCAAAGTGATGGCCTTAAACTCAGGTTTGAATAAACCTAGATCGGGTAGGTCGCTACTCGTTCCAATTGGAGTTAACTTTTCTTGCACCTGTAATTAATATAAGTTATACACTACTTTATATTTATGCATTAATATAACTATCAAGATACTAATACTATTGCGGCTATCTGCAAACTGTTTTAATCATCTTCAAAAAAGAGGCTGTTCTCAATTCGGATGTTTGAACTTTTTTTTTTGTAAAAGGTTATAAAAAAAAACGAATGCCGTTTTCTAGACTTAGGTATTCCAAATATCTGTAGGCCGAACAAATGTTTGCCCCACGCAAGAATTTAACCCACTATACCAAAGGCAGACTTCGCCTCATCGAAATAAATGCCGCATTTTAAATTCTAAACAACAATTCAGTCCCTTGTAATCCAACCAAATCCTCAGATTTGGATATAAGAACTTCCTCTACGCCAATATCGAATACATATACGAATATTCCACTCCTAAAATTGTCGGTGAAGTTGATATTTTTCTATTTACATGCACGAAATTCTCGTGAACCCATCCAAACGTTCTCGGAAAAATCTAAGGAAAATACACCAGTATTTTATTGAATTGTTTCAGAAAAACAATATACAGTTGAAGTGTTTTTATTTTAAAGTTCTGATTTATTTATATTGCCAATACGTGGTAAAAAAATTGGAGGGGTAGTGGCACGATATGCGAGGTTAAGCAGCGCTTGTCACGGTCAGTCCGTGGATGGGTGACCACTCGTTAAACATCGAGACCCCTCCGTGCCTCGGGGAGTACTTTAAACAGTCGGTCCCGGGTGTCATAAGAATACCTATGACAGTCGCTACGGGTTGTCAAAAGCCTGAAAGTCTGACATCGGGTTTAACCTTAGGATTAGCATTGGACAATAACTGGGTTGCGAGTTGGCTTGCCAACCTTTATGTATGAATTTACCGGGACTTTGGCAATCAAAATGCGAGACGTGGCAAAAAAAGCGGGACCCAACTGTCAAAGTATAGGGAGGTGAAAAATTCAATCAGAAATTAATTTTTCGTTCGTTCGACGCGAGACTCGCGGTCGCGGTCACCACTCTGCTAGCTAAACAAAACGTGCGTTCATTATATTCTGACTTCTGCCCGAAGGTTTAGCCGTAGGTACGATAAAACGGGACAATTGGCGTCCCGCACACGTCTTTCGCGGGACGCATCCTATAAAGCTCTAGAAACGGGACGTCCATGCTCTCGCGGGACGGTTGGCAAGCCTAGTTGCGAGGGTCTGATGGCAGAGAAAGAACCAGCATTGATCACCACGCTTGGTTACTGCGTGCTAGCGTTTTCAGACCATTAAGTCCAGGTTCCTCTCGATATTTTCCTTCTCCATTATGTCAGTAGTGTCTTAGATTAAATAAGAAGGTACATCTAACTATATAAATAAAAAGAAATGTCCTGACTGATTCATCAACGCCCAGCCAAAACCCTTGGACCTAGAAAGCTACATTTTTGCACAGAGGTTCCCTTTATAATGTAGACAAGGAATAAGGCAGGATTTTTCGAAATTCAAACCCTAAGGGAGTTAAATAGGGGATGAAAGTTTGTATGGAAAATCGTCATTTAACGGGTTCAAAATTTAACGCAAGCGAAACTGCGGGTAAAAGCTAGTAATTTATAAAACCAAAAAGTAACACCTCGACTGTTGAATGCCTCGTGGGTATAGTGGTTGCAAGTGAGAGGCCCTGGGTTCGATCCCCAGATCGGGCAAAGCGTTATCATGTTTTTCTGTGTGAAATTTCTCTGTAGCAGTCTGGATTTGGTGTGCCCAGTTGATGGCAATAGGCTCGCTCCCTATTACATGGAACAAAATGAGAGTGTAACTATACACTTCTGCTCAACCCTCCGGAGAATACTGGCGTGATGCTATGTTATGTAAAAAGTCACATTAGTACATACACGCTAGGTTTTGAACCCGGTTTTGAAGCAAGCATGTAACCTCGGTCCCACCACGCAACGGTACTTAATAAACACAATTAAAACGTTTTCTCAAATAAAAATGTTTAATTAATACAGTAAACAGTTACTTACAGACTTAAGTTATTGTTGTAATTGTGTTATAAGTACGTAATGACGTCACAGGGGAAGTGCCGCAAAACTTCCATCCACTCGATTTGAGCTCGCGTGGGTTTCATTCCGATGCTCTGTTGCGTTGGGGCCATTAGAACAACGGTTTGGAAGTAATTAGTTCATTAATCAGTGTACTTAGGTGGAATTGTAATCGGGAATTACAATTCCGCTGGAATTATCTAAAAATATATTTGTTGGTAACTAAAATTGAGGGTTGAGGTTGAGAGAACTATTTGGATAGGTACTTAAAACTAGTACTTAAAAGGTTTATAAAATTAGTTTAGGGTAAACATAACACATAATATCACGCCAGTATTCCCAATAGGGTTGTCCAGAGGTGTATAGTACACTCTCATCTTACCGTTACGTTTAAGCCATATACAAGTTTAGTTTTAGTATACACTAAACCTGAAACTAGTTTGTTCAGAATCACCAGGAGAATCGATTGACATAGTTTTTACACCATAATTATTATATTTTTCCTTTTTTTTTACATAAATTTCAATTTTCCTTCAATAGGTTTCTACGCATAACAATGGACCTTGAGGCTTGAGACGGTCCGCTCGATCAGTTTCCGTGTATTAGACAACCCCTGCATAGCACATCTCAGGCATTTCAAACTTTACTAGGTAACTTAACGCGACATTAACTGAGGTTTAACTTGGAGATTTATTAAAAAAAAACACATATTCAGGCAGTTTCATGAAAATCTTGTTGGGGTGTCTCGGTTTTTGTATAAGCTAAAAATAAAGTTGTATATAGTACACCCACATTTCGCCGTTATGTTGAGCCTATTGCCATCAACCGGGCACAAATTCAGATTCCAGGCTGCTACCGAGAAATTCTACGTAGAAAAACCCAATAAATTTTTGCCTGACTTGGGGATCGAACCCAAGATTCACACTCAGCAGTCGCACTTACAACCACTAGACCTCATTCATCAAGACCAGTAACCTCATTCGTAGTAACTGAAAATATTCAGCGTTATTTTTCTGTGCACGTTTCATTATAACTTGTGAAAACAATTTCCATTGAGCATTCATTAAATTCTTTATTGTACGAACACAGAAATCGATGCCAATTCAATTTTCATTCATTAATGCCTGATTAACACGAGGCTTCGAGGAGAGGACCTCATACTGGAATAATCCTTTGATGATAACGGGTGTGACAGTAATGTCACAGTATAAATATCTATTGCACTCAGTGATTTAAGATTTTGATCATCTATACTTCTATACTAATATTTTAAAGAGGTAGAATTTGTTTGTTTGTTTGTATGTAGGAGGTAATCTCCGAAACTACTAATCCGATTTCAAAAATTCTTTCACTAATTGGAAGCTACGTTATCCCTGAGTGCTATAGGCTATATTTTAGTAGCAAAAAAAGGGATCATTAAATAAATTATAATAATGTAACGCAAGGTATCAAAAATTGGCTTAAAAACTTTAGTAGTGTTAAGTTTTTTTTTATTATAAATTAACGCGAGCAAAGCCGCGCGCAAAAGCTAGTGTTATAATAAAGTACGATTTCCACCAAACGGGCCGCGCCGGAGCGCATTTCACACTGGGCTAAAGGAAATTCAGGCTTCCATACAATAGTTAAGATTCATGTTTGCGTGGAATTTACACGCAAAAAACGTCGGCTGCGCTCGGATGTCTCGGCAGCCGGTCGGCTCCTCGCGTACGTGGACGGCGGCGCTCGGCTGTCGTCGCGTACGGTCGTCTCCGCTCGGCCACACCGCAGGTAGAAACTGACTGCGATAGCGGATACACGAGCACGCGCGCGCATGCGCCCGGGTTCCAGCAGATTGTAGCCGTCAGGCGGACGCGGTCGGCTACTGGCGCGTGCTCGAGCATCCGCTGCGACGCGCTGCGCTGCGCTCCTGCGTGGCCCGGTTCGTGGAATTGTACATTATATGCTACGGTATTCTGTTCCCACGATGGACCAAGATTACGTCACGAATGACACGATCAGTACTACCATTGATTAATATCTTCGAAACAATTACGGAGATTTTTAATTCATAATGAATCTTAACTAATATTATAAATGTGAAAGTAAGTTTGTTTGTTTGTTACCTTTTCACGCCTAAACCATTGACCCGATCATCCTGAAATTTTACATAGACGTTGTCAGGTGTACAGAAACGGACATAGGGTACCTTTTATCCCTAAAAAGTACTGTTCCCGAGGAAAATAATAATAACGTTCATAGATGACGTCACGTGTCTTTCGAATCATGATTGAATTTTACTATTAAGTATAGAAACTTTAGTAGTGTGTTAAGAGTTTTTTAAGCTTAATTAACGCGAGCGAAGCCGCGGGCAAAAACTAGTACTGAATAAAGTAGTTAAGTCTGTGGTTATGGCATGCCATTTGGTTCTATTATTATAAGACCGTGATTATTAACAATTCGTTTTTATTGGTCTATGTCGCTGCTTCCTCGCTGTTTTAGTGGCCCCAATAGAGTAGTGCGCCACGATAGACGTTGAGGAAAGCTTATTACAATACGTCTACTACATTAAAATGTTACTGTCATGTTCGCCATAGCATTATCTTTTATACAAGGTTAGTTGGAAAGAGGGTAGGTACTAATCCGTGGGCCACTTAAAGTATAACTGATGACTGTTTTATAGCAAGGATTAAAATTTCAAAATTCGGTAATTTTGATTTCCTTTAAAAATGACTTATAAACCAGTAATTTTAAAATTTCTTCTTCCATGCTTTAGTTATGAATTCAGAAAATGGATCTTCTAATCCGTGACCCCAAATATGATCTAAAATGAAAACTCAGGTAATCATAGTTAAGGACATATTAATAAATATATATATATATATATTTTGTATGAATGACACACGTGCGCTTTGTCGAGCGGTCACTTTAATTGCGCACTAGTCGAGCGAAAATCTACTAAATATCAAACACAAATGGTGACTCGTTGGCATACCTATGCACACACACACACATTGAAAACAGATGTTGGAGGGGCGTGCTTAGCGTATTTGTTATAAAATCTAGAACAGCTATTTCTCTTTTGGGGATAGTTGTAGAACAAAAGTTATTCATTATTATGGGTATTTTAACACCCTTTCGGATTAGTACCCCTTTGCGACTAACCTTGCACTCGTATACCAATTTAAAATGACTGCCTCGCTGATTTAGTGGTTGCAAGCGTTGCTTAGCTTTTTACTCCTTTTAGTTTTTTTTGAAGTCGGTTTTTACTTTTTTTTAAGTTTATTTTTTGTTAGCAACATTTTTATTCCTTATTCGTTACTAGCTTTCGCCCGCAGCTTCGCTTGCGTGAAATTTTGAACCCGTTAAGTGACGATTTTCCATACAAACTTTCATCCCCTATTTAACTCTCTTAGGGGTTGAATTTCGAAAATTTGTTTATTTATTTACACACACACAATTATAACACCTTAACAGTAAAAAACCAAAGCGGTGCTATATGTAACATATTAGAATTACACTATAAAATAATTATTATAACAAACAAAAAGATTTTTAAAAACAATATTATTATATTATATGTACTTATATAAAATAAATAACACTTAATAGCCTCTCTAAAATTAGTTGTACAGCTTGGAATAATTTCGGCAGGTTTTCTCCAAAAATATCCTCCGACATACATAAAAATCCCTTCTTAGTGGATGCCTACGTTACAAAAGGAACCTACTGTCAAAATTTCAACTTTCTAACCCCAGCGGTTTAGGCTGTGCGTTGATAGATCAGTCAGTTAGTCAGTCAGCTTCTCCTTTTATATGTATAGATTTTTACGGAACACCAGTTTTTTTTTACGAATTCTGCATTACGCATACCCATAATGAAAGTTGTAAAAGCTAAGCTACGAAACTATGTGACCGTTTCCACTGATGCTAAGCTATGTAGCTGTACGAGGAAGATGCGCAGCTCGAGCTATGCGACGTATCGACAATAGAGAAGGTACGGAGAGCGGTGGCGTGGTGCTCTGCACATGGCTACACCACTCGCGGCCATCCATAGCACGCATCCATAGCACACATCCACATCACGCATCCTTCCATATAAAAAACGTAGCTTAGTTGAATCAGTTTCCACCAGAGCTATGCTATGTAGACCGATGAATATGATTGGTGGATATCAAACGCATCTATAGCAACGTTGCATAGCACATCTTTGGTGGAAAGGCATCCTTAAAGTGACAACCAGTCGATGCTATAAAATATAGTGCACATTACATCCCATCAAAATGCAGAAGCAGACTCCATTCTAATATTCCAATTACACTATCACCCTTATCTCTAAACCCTTTGATTTTTCATCGTTTACATGAAAATCTTCAGCTAGTACCCTCATTTACATAAATGAATCTATGTACCATGATAGCTTGATTGTTATTATATGTTTAGCATAAATTATTTATAACTTTGAGTTTAAGATGGGACCCTCGAAATGAGGTCTGGGATTTGGAATTATTTCTCTCTGAATATTATTATGGAATATTAGATTTTGGAGTTGGTTAAATGGTTTTTTTTTGGTTAATAATTTATTTAAGTATAGTAATTATATGTATTATTATAGTGGCCGCAAGTGCGACTGTTGAAGGTGAGGTCCGAGGTTGGATCCCCGGGTTGTGCAAAGTGTGGGCTTTTCCGTAAGTGATTTGTCAACTAAAGAAAGATTAACCTCCGGTTTTTGATTTGAGAATTTGGGATAAGCAAATACTTAAGTAATATTTGAGTAAAAAGTTGTCACAAAAATGCTTTAAAATCAGTCATTTTTTTGACAACTCCATACTCAAATGTTACTGTATTTGCTTATATCAGAAACCGCAGGTTAATTAGTAAAGTAATAATTATTGTTTAAAGATGTTAATAAAAAACATACCTACTATTTTAATTTTGTTAAATAAAATATTTATTTGGAGGAAAATTATTTCTTAAACTCAGCATCAGTCCATAGACTATCCCTTAAGACCGATTATGGGGAGGTTTTTAAAATTGGCAACACTGCTTTCACTAATATTCGCCATTTAAAAAATAATGCAATAAAATCCAATAAAAACTAATTAAATACAAATTAATAAACCCTATATACGATTTCGACCGAGTGAACTAAGAGAAGTTAAAAAAATATTTTACACTATATGAGTATATTTTTATAGCCATACTCTTTTATTTTAAAGCGATATTGTTTTGTGGTCAATCTCCTTTCTCAGTAAAAGCCCGGAGTCTAGATTTGTGCCCGGTTGATGGCAGTAGGCTCGCTCCCTATTACATGGAATTTAAACATGTCGGCGAAATGAGGGTGTACTTTACACCTCTGCCCAACCCTTATGAGAATACAGGCATGATATTATATTATATAATATTATCATGTAACAGTGTTCTAAGATTATTTTGCTCCAGTAGACGGATCTTCAGGAAAGTTTTATTCGGCAATAGCGTCCATCATATTAGAAAATAAACGTTGCCCCACACTTGAATACCACCTGTATCGTGAGTGCGTTTACAGACATAAAATTCACATGCAAAAAAACCCAGACCCGAACCAATTGCCATACTGTAGGCCATATAATCAAAAATAAAAATAAATTGTGTCGAGGAAAGCTGTACACCTGAGAGGGTAAAAAATGTCCTCGATGGTGTGTGTATTCCGTCCACCCGCACCAGACTAGCGTGGAGAACTAGAAAGAAAGAAAAGAAAGAAAGAAAGAAAAAGTATTTATTCTCACGCCCCAACAGACGCACAAGCATGCTTAAAAATAGTAACATAATTACTCTAAAACAAGTTCAACAACTAAAGCGATGTCTACACCAGTGCGCTTTCATGTTCATCTTGCGTCTTCGTCTGGAGTATGCATGAAGCGCCATAGCGCATGTAATAGCGCACGCTAATCCATCTATTGTATGTCGACTGATGACTGACCGAGGCGCACCGGTGTAGACGATAAGCTGTATGCGTCTTAGGGCAATCAATAAAAAAAAATTGACGACACGTTTGGTGCAGTGGCTAAGCGATTGGCTTCTGCGCTACGGGTCGTGGGTTCGATTCCCACACGGAACAAAAAAAATTATGGCCTACAGATGGTTGTTTCGGGTCTGGGCGTTTGTGTATGTGAGATTTGTGTCTGTAAACGCACCCACGATACAAGAGAAATCTTAGTGTGGGGCAACGTTTTTTAAACTAACTAAGAATATTGCATGCGCTTGACGCAAGAGGAATTGAAAGTTGAAAGCGCAAGATGAATATGAAAGCGCACTGGTGTAGACATACCATAAGTTCAAACCTAATGCATATAAAACCCTAACTGTTAATTATTCAAAAAAAATTAAGAAATTGCTATGTAAAAAAGGGTACTATAGTGTAAATGATTTTTTACTAGATAATTCTATTGTGCCAAATATATAAAATTATTGTGCTAAATTGCGGTATGTAAACTATTATACTTACATTAATTTTCAGTACGGCATACGGCAGGACATGTTGATACCATTATTCATATTTTAACACCACATGTAAAAATGTAATAACACATGTTTCATACAAATAAATGCATCTTTATCAATGATAGACTAGAGCGCAGGCCTCTTCTCAGGATGAGACTGAGAAGAGGCCTGCGCTCAGTGGTCTGCAATAGGCCGATTATGTAACGATAAGTAATCTCTAACATCGAATACAGCTGAATTATCGCTCCTGATCGCTCCATTTGGCAATCAATCCAATTTTCCCATATTTCTTTATCAAAATATGGTCATAACCCGTATTACCCTGCAATATGCGTCCAACCAAGCCCAAATTGGCGCCTACATTTGTATTCATAAAAGCGAACCGATGGTCTGTTCCGATAGCCCTGTGCCGCGGTGCCACAGAGAGCGATAAACAAGATATGCAAATTGCATATGCTATGCATGTTACAATTATTGTTTATAATTTTTTTGTTAATTTTTTTGCCGATATTATTTTTTGTAAGATGATTGATTTTTGTAACGTATACGCCTGAAGTCGATTTGAGTTCGTACATCATCATAATTATATTAATAAGGAGGGGAACATATCATTCGAAAGGTAGTGTGCCAAAGATGTGCACAAAAAAATCATGTGTGTGTTGCCAATAAGGCAGGTAAAATAATAGTCGAATTTCGACCACAAGCGATACTAGTTTTCATAATTGTTTCAAAAACATATTAACTCCCGATTGTGTCCACAAAAATACAGCCTTGGTGAACAAATCAAGATATTGAGTGTTCGAATACAATATCCGAAATATATGAATAACATTATTAACTAATGATCCACCCTGAAAGAGTTAAAATTGCTTTTATTTATATTATAACAGTAAACACTTCCAACACTTAATTTATAAAATCTACTACTTACTAATATTACTAACATAATAAGTATAAACATAAGTATAGGATGATAAACAATATTGTGCTTTTATTTGTATGGAAAGTAATAGTAAAAATACGCAAATTTCGAGAAGTTGTTTAACGAAAGTTGACCAATTTCCATTACCAAGTAACCCCACAAAATTCGTAGATTTATTTTTTAACAGCCTATTCTCACAGAGAGATCTCCTCTACACCATGATCGAATTTGAAGGATCTGACCTTAGTACCCATTTCTTGTAGTATAGTATACAATTGGTTGACTCTCAATTTAAAATTAGTGCCTATATTTTTTAAATAAGAACACTCATTATATCAAAGGTCACCACACATTAAGACTACATCAGACATCGTTACGCAACATTACTATTACACACACTAACGTCCTTGAAAATCCTAACATAAACCCCAAATGAGTCCAACGATAATATTCCTAACACACCTTAAAACTAATCTCTGAAGTAACACATACACCACCGCTATCAGTCGAACCGTAACACTAATGTTCCGAACTGATTTGTTCCTCGAAATAACCCTATAATGGCTAGGCCATTTCAACCCCTCCACTTATAACTATACTAAGTTGCGGGTTGAAATGCATTTCGGTATGAAAAGAGTTTTTTTTGTAGTCATTTAGCGAGGGAAAGCTCGCACAAAAATATTCATTAGTTTGAACATCTGGGTCAAGGTAACGTGTAGTTCGGAATATTTTCACAATGGATGTATTCGCTGAATACGGGGTGTGTGTCACCCCTTTAAGGGTGGAAAAATATGTTTATGTGTGTATTTGAAAGGTGAACGTGGTAATAATACATTAGGAGGGTCTTTTATGTGAGCGGGTTTTCTTTAAGGAAGCTTTGGATGATAGTAATGGGGATACGGGAATACTGTTAATTTTATTACACTGTATGTTACATTACATATAAAAATTGCTGTATTCAACTATAGAGTTTCTTTTAATTTACTTGATTACCATGATAATCTTTACTTTAAGATATTGACGAATCATTTAACATAATGAAATGTATTTTAGAAATATACAAGGTTAGTCGGAAAGAGGGTACTAATCCGAAAGGGTGTTAAAGTACTCATAATAATGAATAACTTTTGTTCTACAACTTTCTCCAAAAGTTAATCGTTTAAGAGAAATAGCTGTTTAAAGATTTCATTAAAAATACGCTAAAAGTTATCTATCCTCAGCTATGATAAGCTGTGTTAATGTTTTACGTCATATTTGGGGTCACGAATTAGAAACTTCAGTTTCTGAATTCGTAACTAAAGCAAGGATGAAGAATTATTGAAAAAAACTATAATAAAAATATTTTTTCATAGAAATAAAATGATTGAATTTGGAAATTTTAACACTTGCTTTAAAACAGTCATCAGTGACAATTTAAATGGCACGCGGATTCGTACCCCCTTTCTGACTAACCTTGTATACCAAAACAACAAAAAAAAAACGAAAAATTATTTTATACTTACATTGAAATAAAAACAGGATACCATTACATAAAATTACTTAATTCAGAAAATGACTCACTTTCTTCCAACCTACTTAAAAATAAGTGGACCAAATATAACGTACTTACATAAATACACACATAGAATAGTTTTATTTTAATCAAAGTGCACTACGATGTTCTACAATCAACAAAATAAAAAGAGTATCTACATTTACACAAGTTATCAGGACTATCAGCTTCTACTTACCTACTTAAATAAGTGGGTTGAATATATTTTCCGTTAAATTACAGACAAGGATATCGGAAGTATCGTGGAACAGTTATTTTTATCGAAACCCTTTATTTTCATGATGGCCCTGTTTAAATATGGGCGACAACCATTGATAAATCAATATTACTTTGTGATTTGGTTAAGATATGTATAACGTTTACTTTGTATTTTTTTAACGTTTTCTTTAATTTTTAGAACGACACGATTATTAAACGTGTTTTTTTTTAAATTTACTTTACCAATGAACTGTACCCCAAGTGTGAGTTTTTTTCGTTAACTACTGTAGTTGCGTCGCGACAAAAATGTATGAAAATGTAGGTTGTGCCTCTAGGCGCACCGTTCAATTAACGCGCGAAATTAGTTGAGACGCAGCCTAAATTTTCAGACATTTTTGGCGTGACGCAACTACAGTAGTTAACGAAAAAAACTCACACTTGGGGTACTGGTGACACTATTTTTTTTACCGTCGTTTTACTTTCTTTCTCTCTATTTTAATAATCAACTATGGATGTTACTTGTCCGCAATAAAGATTATTTTATTTTATGTATTTATTTTACCTAATGGACCATACATTTTATCACGTGTTACCTATTAGGAAATAAGGCCTCAACCGCGCTGATCACATGATTTACAGGGTTAAGCTGTGCTTGCCGCGGTCAGTCAGTGGATGGGTTTCATTACAGATAGTTCATTACACACCGAGAGTTCTCTTTGCCTCGAAGAGTACATTAAACCGTCGATCCTAGGTGTCATAAGAATGCCTATTGGTATGTCTATACTCGTGCGCTTTCATGTTCATCTTGCGCTTTCAACTTTCAATTCCTCTTGCGTCAAGCGCATGCAATATTGATTGCCATAAGACGCACGCAGCTTATCGTCTATACCGGTGCGCCTCAGCCAGTCGTCAGTCGACATACAATAGACGGATTAGCGTGCGATATGGGCATGCGCTTTTGTCGAACTAGTATTAAGGCATGCGGCTTGACGCATGCTTCAGACGAAGACGCAAGATGAATATGAAAAAGCGCACTGGTATAGATATAGCTTATGACTGTCTTTACGGGCAGTCAGTGGTCCGAGAGTCTGACAACGGGTCTAACCTTAGGATATCCATCCAAAGCGTAACCTCACTATTTAGCGAGCCCCTTGTGTACACTAATTTCTTCTGTACAATTAATGAAAAGCACAAAGTAGATGATGAATCAATGAAATTCTAACCCTAAATACATCGATACAAAGTCTTTAATATCATAAACATTGCTTTTAATGTCAGTTGAAGTCAACAAGTAAATAGTAGATACTTGAGAAAGTTACAGCCGATACCAACTTAGCTGATATGGACTTTAAACTTCAACTTTACGGACTATTAACCAAGAATATCAAAATTAAGTTTAAGCAAATTTCAATGTGGGTAGATAGGTACCCTGAATTTACATGCTGCATGAAGAGATTTGTAAATAAATGTAACTATCGATTTAAGTTTAAATTAGCTCACTAGTAACATATTTAAGTACCTAGGTATAACCGCGGAACAAATACAAAAAACCGGTCAAGTGCGAGTCGAACTCGGGCATGAAGGGTTCCGTACCATCTATACTAATATTATAAGAGGTAGAATTTGTTTGTTTGTTTGTATGTAGGAGGTAATCTCCGAAACTACTCATCCGATTTCAAAAATTCTTTCACCAATATGAAGGTACGTTATCCCTGAGTGCTTTAAGCTATATTTTAGTATCAAAAAATTAGGGATCCGTAAATAAATTACAATAATGTAACCCAAGGTATCAAAAATTAGCTTATCTATACTATAATATTATAAAGAGGTAGAATTTGTTTGTTTGTATGTAGGAGGTAATCTTTAATATAAATTAATGCGAGCGAAGCCGCGGGCAAAAGCTAGTTATCTATAAAAACGGCAAAAAAATCAGGTTTGTTGTATGGGAGCCCCCTTAGATATTTATTTAATTCTGTTTTTAGTATTCGTTGTTATAGCGGCAACAGAAATACATCATCTGTGAAAATTTCAACTGTCTAACTATCATGGTTCATGAGATCCAGCCTGGTGACAGACGGACAGACGGACAGACAGCAGAGTCTTAAGGGTCCCGTTTTACCCTTTGGGTACGGAACCCTAAAAATTAAGCAAAATTCCGTACAGGGTTAATCCATACCAATGATTATGTGGTTTTAAGGAATTCCAAGAATTCCTCCCTGTATTCTCCTCCTAACACTAACAAAAAGATAAGCTAGCATATCCCTATCTTTCATTCCTGTTCGTAAAGATAAACACTGCTCATCACTAAAGATCTTCATAATACCAACATCCTTTAGCTTGTCATTCATTATTCTCATCCATTTTAGCTGCAGTATACATTATACAGGTTGAAATTGTAAACACTCAACAAACCGAAATGGGAGATTGTACTCATCACTATGAACAACTTTTAATATGGGACCAAACCGGAAATCGCAAAAAAAAAAACAGATTTTCCCTACATTTATGTTCGCATAACTCGTCAAAATGTAGGGGAGAGCTGATTTTTTTTCGCAATTTCCTTTTATGTCCCATAGTAAAAGTTGTTCATAGTGATGAGTACAATCTCCCATTTCGGTTTGTCGAGTGTTTACAATTTCATCCTGTATAAGAACATACAAGCTAACAACCCGACATCGCCTGGCTAAAATAGTGCCGATACAGTAACAAAATGATAAGCGAATACCACCCGTTATCGGCTTTTGTAGTTTGCCCGATAAACAGGTAACTGTGTCTTTAAACTGGTACATTTTTAGTTTAAAGGTAGGGATGCCACCCTTTTTTGGAACAATAAAAGTACATTTGTGTTTTGGGATAGCAAAAATAAAGTACGATGTATAAAAACCGGCAAAGCGCACGAAGGGTTCCGTACCATTATCTATAAAAACGGCAAAAAAAAAAACAAGTTTGTTGTATGGGAGCCCCCTTAAATATTTATTTTATTCTGTTTTTTAGTATATGTTGTTATAGCGGCAACAGAAATACATCTGTGAAAATTTCGTTTTTACGTTATTTTGAGTTTGATACGCAAAAATCTATCTATCCTCAGCTATGATCAGCTGTGTTTACATTTTAGGTCGTATTTGGGGTCACGAATTAGACGCTCCATTTCCTGAATTCATAACTAAAGTAGGGATGAAGAATTTTAGAAAAAATAAAAATAAAGCTTTATTTTCTGAATTCGTAACTAAAACAGTCATGTAGAGTTTTGAAAAGACAAGTTAAAATCGAACATTGAAATTTTAACACTTGCTTTAAAACAGTCATTCTGCGATGTTTTAAGTGGCCCGCGGATTAGTACTTCCTTTCCGACTAACTTTTTATAAAAAAACATTTAAAAAACAAAAAGATAAGAAAACAGACACAAAAAAAAAAGAAAAAGAAAAGATACAAAATGTATATGTATATGAGAAAAAAAAGATACACATCATTCGAAAAAACAATTAAAAAAATCAAAAAGAAAAAATATACCTCAAAAGATATAAAATGTATTTAAGAAGACATCATTCGAAAAAAAACATTAAAAAAAAACAAAAAGATAACCCTCTCACTGCAACGGCAGAATTAATTACAGAAAGTGACAGTTGCTTGTGACAAAGGTGAGTCTGCGTTCTTGTTACACGGAATTGCAAGTCTTGCTGTCTCAAATGTCCTTTATGCATTGTGTGGGGAGCTTTTTAAATTTTCATGTGCAGTCGTGTAAGATGCTCGGTCTAGTCTATATTATCTTTAGTGCTGTGTTAGGGGTGCTTCGGTTTTTTGTATTCTGCGTTGTAAAAACAGTTAATACTTATGAATTCCATTTATTTATTAAAAAAACTCTGGATTAAATAATAACCATAAATGAATTTTATAGATCCGACAGACGTTGTCCTGACATACATACAAAATTCCCATAGAAAAATAATATTCAGTTTTCCTTGATTTTTCCAATTTTCCGGCCAACTTTTCCAGTTTGTCTTGCCTTAAAAACCTAATTAGGATAAAGAAGAAAATAAAAAATCAAATAAAAAAAAAACAATCCAGTCGTTCTTAAGTGATACGCTTACCAACGCACAGCAGCATTCAATTTTTATTTTCATAGAAGATTATAACCGTTCGTGGCGCTAGTTCATGCCGAAATAGTACTACACACCCCTGCCCAACCGTTCGAGGAATATAGGCGTGATGCTATGTTTATAAAACGCAGTAATCGACAAAATATAATAGATAAGTAAATAAAGTTCTGTTTCTAAATTATCTTATTCTTATCATCAAGGAAAATCTATTCTATTTTCTGTTTTGCATTCCACTTAAGGCTAAACGACATTACTTCGCCCGTATACGGTCGTGTATGGTGTTTTCCACAAGTCATTAAACACAGCAGTGTTTTCTATTCCTTTTAAATGACAACATTACTGCACTGCGATTAGATATTCACTTTTCCCATATGCTCTACTAGCTTTCGTCCGCAGCTTCGCTTGCGTGAAATTTTGAACCCGTTAAGGGACGATTTTCCATGCAAATTTTCATCCCCTATTTAACTCCCTTAGGGGTTGAATTTCGAAAAATCCCTTCTTAGTGGATGCCTACGTTACAAAAGGAACCTACTGTCAAAATTTCAACTTTCTAACCCTAGCGGTTTAGGCTGTGCGTTGATAGATCAGTCAGTCAGTCAGTCAGCTTCTCCTTTTATATGTATAGATACACCGTAGGTCCAAGGTACCCCAAAGATTTTAACCATCGATTGTGATGCCTAATTGGAGCAGAAAAGCTACGAATAAAATTAAATATTTGAGATTATTCATTATTTACGGAAATTCACAAATCGAATAATCTTTTATGTTAGTCCTTACATTTCTACTTAGGTCGTAGAAAGTCGTTTTACCTGTTACATGACATCAAGACCTGTGTAATTAGAGATGCTGCGGATACTATTATTCGATATTATTCATAATTTTTAGGGTTCCGTACTCAAAGGGTAAAACGGGACCCTATTACTAAGGCTGTATCTCACGAACCGTGATAGTTTGACAGTTGAAATTTTCACGGATGATGTATTTCTGTTGCCGCTATAACAACAAATACTAAAAACATAACAAAATAAATACTTAAGGGGGCTCCCATACAACAGACATGAGTTTTTTTGCTGTTTTTATAGAAAATGGTACGGAACCCTTCGTGCGTGAGTCCGACTCGCACTTGGCCGGTTTTTCATTTTACGTCGAATAGCGAGTAGAAGTGTCTATTATTCGAAAAAGGCGAATGAATTGCTTTAAAGTCATTTTGAAAGAAAAAAACTACAGATTTAGAATTAAAAGAGAGGAGAAATAATTAAACTATAAAGTTTTATTCTGTACGATTAACGACAAAGTATTATTTTCATTTATTTAGAAATTATAATTGATACAGAGTGTAAATGAATTCGTGTAATTCCTTCAAACCACAAGATTCATTAATGATAATAATATAGATTAAACCCGCACGGGATTTAGCTTGACTAAAAATAAAAAAAATCTTGCGGTATTGGTAAGTCGTCGTATCTAAACCACCTATTATGGATTCAATAAAAAATTAGGAAAAGATTTTTTTGCAAAAAAAAAATTTATTTCATTGAACATTTCGATGTCACGCTTAAATAAATTAATGAAATCACAGCAACATAGCTGGCAGGCACGACTAGTGCAATAGCGCTCCGTGCAGTCAGTTAACTCGGGGCGCTTAAATGACTCAGAAACAGAAAATTAGGTTATTTTTATGAAAAAATATTCTTGTTGAAACTGAAAAAAAAACAGTGCTTGGTCAATCTGTGTCACTAGTAAGATCACGCGGTTTGAAGGAATTACACGAGTTCGTTTATACCCTGTATACAAAAAATGGTCAAATTCATTGTTTTCACAGAAATCATAGAGAAATCGTGAGAATTCGTTAGGTTAGGTTAAATTTTCGGTAAGACCGAAAATTTGGAACGTTCGAGACCACTAGAGGCATGGCTCATGGTTTTCGAATTTATAGCAACTAACCAGTCAGGCTGTAAGTACCGTTTTTGATGTCGAATAATGTTGGCGAATAATTCGAATATTCGTCATAGGGAATGCCATATAATCGGTAACTGATTATTCGGCATAACAACTATTCGCGGCATCTCCAGTATAAATGTTTATATTGGTTTGAGTGTTTAGAATCCGCATCGTTTCTATATTTTATTTTTTAATACCAATTTCCTCAAAGAGCTTGATTGCCCATTTAAAATCCTTAACGAAATGAAATTAATAAATTAAAGATTTACATATTGAAATAAATGAACCTTAAAAGCAATGAATTTGCAGATAATCGTAGTCATAACGAAGTAAATACCGTTTTATATTCATAAGCACTTGAAAGGAGTACTTTGAACTCTTTACTGAAACGACTTTTAGTGTCAATACTGAAACAGTTGAGCTGTTTTGTGGATATTGTAGATAATTGAATAGGTACTATTAACATTCTCCTATTCCTCGTAATAAGTCTTTTTAAGGTTCCGTGCCAAAATGGTAAAAAAGGTACCCTTACGTTGCGAGTTTGTTTGTCCGTTCCTCTATTTGTCACAGCTGCTTATTTATGGAACTACTAATGGTATAGAGTTATTTGGAATAGTTTTAAATAATGCTTGTTAATCTACAGGGTGTAAAAAAATTCGTGTAATTCCTTCAAACCGTCTGATGTACTAGTGACACTGATTGACCCTGCATAGGTTTTTTTTTCAGAATCAACAAAAAAAAGTTTTCATAATATGAAACGTGGTATTCTGTATTTGAGTAATTTTCGCATCCCGAGTTAACTGATTGCGTGGAGCGATATCGCGGTAGTCATGTCCGTTATGTGTCGCCGTGCTTTCATTCGTTTATACATGGCATCGAAATTTTACAACACATAAAAAAAATTGGGCAAAAAAAATTTTTTTTCATTTTTATTGAATTTAAATACATACAATCCATAGTACTGTATTCACTGAAATTGTTAAAGAGATCGATTTTAAAAGAGTAGGTAACCACGGAGTTTCTCCTCAGCCTGCGCTCTGCAAGCGAGCGGATCGCGTGCTTACAGCGCGCCGACTCCGTGCTTACGGCGCGCCGACTCCGAGTCACCAGCGAAACAACGTCGTGAAACACATTATGAAAACGTGCATACATCCTAGGTGTGTTCAATCACAAATGCCATATAACAATTGTGCTAGCGGTGACAGCAAGCTTGCATCTCGCGGCCGGCGCGCGGACTGCGAGCTTGCACCTCGCGGATGACGCGTAGTTAGCGCGCTGGCGGCTAGCTGTAGCCTAAATTCGAGGCGACGCCGTGCTGCAGCTGTCCAGTTCCTGTGCCGGTATAATATGCCGTATGTCGGTTTACGAGAAATAAAGAAAAAAAAGATTTATACCCTGTCTGCGCTTACCACCAGATGCAAATAGGGTCAATCGCGAACAAGTCAAATAATAATTAAAAAAAAAAAACATTGAGACCGAGTTACTTGGCTAATGGGGTACGCAACCGTGAAGATGATTATTAGACTATGTAATAAAGTTTTATACCTATTCAAGAACAAGTAGAGAAGTTGTAAGACTTTGTTATGTGAACACTTGGGTGGAACAAACTTCTGCGAGGCGAAGGAACAGTAATTAGGATGGCATTATTAAAACCTGTGTAGTTGTAGATTAAAATGGTAAATTACATTTTTGTTATTACTGCCTCCTTGTGTGTCTATTGTGCCTGCGGTGGTCGGAATTAATAAGAAATAATAATAATAATTCAACCAACACCTCATGAGACTCTCGTTAGGTGGCTGGATCAAGAGCCTGATACAGACAGCAGTCCTCCTCGACACGACGCGTATTGTGAGAAGATTCCTGTCTCTGGAGCCCTAACCACCGGCAGCTTGGACCCTGCTCCCGATGCCATCGTGGTGATAGATCGATCAGAGCGTCTCACAATGATTGTTGATATCACGGTTCCGCATTACGAGAAACTCGTGAAAGCCGAAAAAGATAAAGAAATTAAATATCAAGACTTGGCACACGAGGTTGTCGCCATGTGGGATGTTGATTCAGCTGTAATTGTGCCGATAGCAATTACGACGAATGGCTTAACAGCCAAGAGCCTCGACTAACACCTTAAGAGGCTCTCGTTAGGTGGCTGGATGAAGAGCCTGATACAGAAAGCAGTCCTCCTCGACACGGCGCGCATTGTGAGGAGGTTCCTGTATCTGGAGCCCTAACCAACGGTAGCTTGGACCATGTTGCCGATGCCGGTGGGCTACTATTTTTATATTTTTAAATGTATTTTTTATAGATTTATATTTAATAATGTAAAGATAAGAATGCTAATGAATAAAGGAAATAATAATAATTCCTTATACAACCCATGTTTTATTTCCTTATCCATGATAAATAAATATTAATTAGGCAAAGGCCTCTTCTTATACAGAGAAGGAACAAACATTGATCACCACGCTTGCTCACCGCGGGTTGGCGATTTGAGACCATTAATAATGAAGTCGAGGTTTCCTCACGATGTTTTCCTTCGCAGTGGAGGCTTAAATTAACTAAGAAAGTTGGTACATATGATGTTGAAAAAGTCACATTGGTACACGACTTTTTTTATCTTCGTAGAATCCTCATGGATTCCCTTTGCCTGGGAAGGTGAAGGGTTATGCCGGACTCTTACCAGCTAAAAACCCGCGGGATTCGCAGCTGCATGCACCGCAACCCCGGCAGACCTCAGTCCGCCAGTCCCTGGCGGACCTAGCCCCACGTCCTCAGAGGCGCGCACGGAACACATGCGCGCCGCCTTCTCGGGCCTGTTACTGGTCGGGCGACGGGTCCTCTAACCCGCCGCCCGCAGGCCACACGCTAGGGTGGCCGGAGATTGTCACATATTGGTACATGCCTGAGTTTGAATCCGCAACCCGGTGCTTTAACAAGCGGGTCTTAGCCTCCGGGCCACCACGATATTAATTAAAAATAATATTCTTCCCAGTCTATATGGTATACATGAATATGAAATTTTCTTCATTTTGTACGAAATTTTAACTAGGTAAAATTCACTACAGCAACATATTACACGTATTTGCATAGCAGAGGCCTTCAAGTAAAAATGTTTTGCATTTTCTCTGTCATAAGTTGTTGTTAACTCATTTTTTTTGCGTTATAATGTATACAATTTTCTTATTGACATGAAAATTAAAGGGAAATGAAAGAAAACATGTTAATCTATACATATACTAAAATCGTGAAGATACTAAAACTGTACATCCTAATCCTAACTAATATTATAAATGCGAAAGTAAGTTTGTTACCTTTTCACGCCTAAACCACTGAACCGATCATCCTGAAATTTTGGATATACGTTGTCAGGTGTACAGAAACGGACATAGGGTACCTTTCATCTCGAAAAAAGTTACTGTTCCCGAGGAAAACAACAATAACGTTCTTATGATAATAGATGGCACCACGTGTCTTTCGAATCACGATTGAATTATATTATTGTTCCTAATACAACCCGAATTGATTGCCAAATTCTAAATTAACGCGAGCGAAGCCGGGGGCAAAAGCTAGTTAAATATATTTGGAAATAAGTAATGACATCTAAATCTAAATTCTAAAAATATCGTTTTTAGAATTTTTGTCTGTTTGTATGATTGAGTCTCTATACTCCAAGAACTCGGCATCAAGCAGCGTCTTTCAACGTTAATACAAACGCGCATATTCAAGTCCTTCGGGCAACTCTCACGGCGGGAAAATGACTCCATAGAGCGTTCGGTCGTACAGGTCAGAGTGGAAGGCACCAGACTGCACGGAAGGTCACCGATGCGATGGACCGACCAAAAAAATCAGCAGAGGGCGTCCCCTTGTTCGTGTACCAGAATGACCACCAACTGGGAGAGATGGCGAGACATCGTGAGACGAGCCACATCAACTGCAGTAACTAATAGTGCTACATGGCGACTACGACCGCTCTGACAAGAGCGAAACGAATCAGAAGATGATGATTGAGCTTTATGCCCGTGCTACGGGACAGATCCAGGCGAAATTTGGCAGCCACATGCGTTAAAGAGCCGGTCAGGTTATAGGACCACGCCTGCAGTGTGTGCAGCGTCGTGCCTTCAGGGCAATCCTCGCAGTGGTGACAACCTGGACATTCACGTAAACCCAGCATATCAACATACAATGTAACCCTCACGTGGAACCAAAACATCCGAACTCCTTTACACGCATGACCTAAATAATACATTTACGATTGATTACGTAGCTAATCAATTCGCCACGCGATGGCCGGCTTATTTTTATGGTTGCAGTCTAATTCAGACATGAATATTACTAGTTCGGATTATTGGTATTGATTTCAGTGATCTCGGCTTTCGTTTGATTGCTGTCTGGCTGAGGATCAGGTATTTTTTTCATTTATGTATCTTAAGAAATATCTATTTTGTATCTCTGGTAAATTGGACCATCTTCTTTTATACGTATACAGAATAATAGGCAGCACCGGTTAGTCACTTTACGTCCGAAAAGCATGAAGTCTGCTCATCATTCGGTACGACTTTTAATATTGGACAAATTCTAAATACTTATGTGAAAAAAAATCTGTTGTTTCATACATTTTTTTCCATACATTACACAAAATGTATACAATAGGTACTCTTTATTGTACACAAAATAAACAAGAAACATTATTTTAAAATAGAAATGTACAATGGACAGTCTTATCGCACTAGGCAATTTCTTTCAGACAACCTTTGGATGGACATGATTTGCAAGAAAAATAAAAGTGAGGGGTAGTTCTCGGTGTAACAATAAATAAAGAGACATTAAATTAAATACTTTAAATAAACCTAAAAACACAAATAAATAAATACTATATACAATAAACATACTTTATATGAAGCATATATATATAAACAGATAACTGTATCGATAGATCCTTGACACAAAATGTATGTACTTGTCCCACCGCGAACGATGAGCGAGCAGCGAGTAGAGCTAGAAGCTAGAAACCAGTTAGCGAGCAGCGAGAAGCGAGTGTCTAGTTCCGATAGTTTTGTCGCTGGGCTATAAGCGAGTGTGCGAGTACGACGGGCGATTACTCGCACCACTCGCAAATGACCGCTGGTTGGTCTGCATGAGTTCTGACCACCAAGCGAGCATCGCTGAGCAAGTATCGCTGAGCGAGTTATCTTTGATAGCTCTTGTGGCTCAGCGACAAACTAGTGGAGCGAGACCTCGCTGGCAGTATGAAGAGTCAGCGATTAACTATTAATATATGCATCTCTTTTATTTACACGGAATGTACATCTATTTTACGTTTCTTGAGCGAGAAAATAGCCGATAGTTAGGCACTTGTCCCACCGCGAACGATGAGCGAGCAGCGAGTAGAGCTAGAAGCTAGAAACGAGTTGGCGAGCAGCGAGAAGCGAGTGTCTAGTTCCAATAGTTTTGTCGCTGGGCTATAAGCGAGTGTGCGAGTACGACGGGCGATTACTCGCACCACTCGCAAATGAACGCTGGTTGGTCTCTCGGCGTGAGTTCTGATCGCCGAGCGAGCATCGCTGAGCGAGTATTATCTTTGATAGCTCTTGTCGCTCAGCGACAAACTAGTGGAGCGAGTCCTCGCCGGCAGTGTGAACAGTCAGCGATGAACTATTAATATGTGCATCTCTTTTGTTTACACGGAATGTATATCTATTGTACGTTTCTTGAGCGAGAAAATAGCCGATAGTTAGTCGCTTCCTCGCCGGCGGTGGGACAACTGCCTAAATGATCTAGTTTAATGAGCGCTTGGCGGACTTGACATAACCTGTCAGGAAAGCGTCAGAAAAAGAAAGAAAGAAGCCTTAAAAACAAGAAACTTCTAAAGTTTGACCTCCTGGGAATATATTTGTTCCGTAAGCAAAGTAGCATAAAATCCTAAGTAAAATAAACCAAAAATAAAAACCGATAAGTTTGAGTCTATTATGAGTCGCTGAGGGTTCCAGTCAAAACAGTTAACTTGATCCCTCACTTCGTACATTTAGTATGAATCGATGGGTCAACCAGTCTTGAATACTTTTCAAAGTTGTCAACGCATGTTAAGCAAAACCGTTGAAAGTGTTCAAAATATAAATAGTTGGTAAGTTAGAACACCGAGGTGTCTTCTTCTCAAACTCAAACCTCATTTATTCAAAATAGACTAGAATGACTTAGTTCTTTTTGAACGTCGATTTTACAATATAGACATCCCCCAAAAAGCCCTCCCTTCACCGCTTCCTAGTGTTTATGCTGTGAAGTAGAAACGGCGCAACAAACTCCCCAGCAACACAGATATGTCTGTCAAGTGAATAAATTAATTGACTCTAACTCTATACAAAGAAAATCATAATATTTTTTACAATAATAAAATTATGCACATAAAGGAAAAGTAAAAATAGTACATAAGTAGGTATATAAATCAATTCTGTATGAATTGAGATAAATCAAAATCGTATCTAAATAATATAGATACCTACTTATCTAAACAAACACATAAAAACTATTGGTTTCCAGGGAAGCCACATGTGCAGAAAAGGACTAGCGCCACACGTCCCTATCGTCAACATAGTCGTTTATCTTATAGTATGCCTTTTTAATGAGAACTGATTTAACGTATAATTTAAATTTGCCATCGGTGAGATCCGTAATTGTTTTGGGAAGCTTGTTATAAAATCTAACACAATTTCCTAGGAATAACTTATTCGTTTTGGATAATCTAAATTTAGGGACTACTAATTTATGTTTGTTTTGTCTTCTACTATGGTGTTGACACAAGCTATACAAGAAACGCTCATTCTGTGGTGAAAAGATTAGCCAGTCAGCAAGATTGGTAGCGGGGCTGACTGCCCAGGGTGCGCTGGATATAACTACTTAAGTATCGTGACTAGTGCAGGCTCTTTTCATGCACCCTAACCGGTCTGTATTACACAGACAAACTGAAAGTCAGTCAGACAGATTATTATGATAAAACTATATCTAATACTGTCTCATTGGTCTAGTGGTCGCAAGCGTGATTGCTGAGCGTGAAGTCCTGGGTTCGGTTCTCAGGTCGGGTAATGTGTTATTGAATTTTTCTTGAGGAACTTCTCAGTAGCAACCCGGAGTCTGGATTTGTGCTCGATTGATAGCAATAGGCTTGCCCTATTATATGGGACTTTACCATAACGGCGAAATGAGGGTGTACTGTACTATACATATCTGCCCAACCCTTCGTGGAATACAAGCGTGATGTTATCTTATGTACCTATGTATATCTAAGGGTTATGGAGGACTAGAGGACGCTTACACTGGAAGGCAAGACAATTTATAAGAACACTTATCGGTGTCAATCGATCTCGTGGAGGAGCTCGTGGCTAAATAATTACAGCCGCATAGACCGATCTTCCGGGTTAAGCCACGCTTGCCGAGGTTGGTCTGTGGATGGGTGACCATTTACCATAGCGAGTTTCCTCCGTGCCTCGGAAAGCACGTACAGCCGTTAGTCCCGGCTGTCATTTGTAGATCTTTGACAGTCGTTACTGTTGGTCAGAAGCCAGAAAGTCTGACAACCAGTCTTACCAAGAGTATCATATTACCCAGTTACTGGGTTGTGGAGGTCTGATAGGCAGTCGCTCCATGTAAAATACTGATATTCAGCTGCATCCGGTTCGACTGGAAGCCGACCCCAACATAGTTGGGAAAAGGCTAGGCAGATGATGATGACTTATCGGTGTCAATCCTTAAATGACAAAATTGATATTATTTTATAGGTATATTGAAGCTCAAGTTTTGTTACTTAACGGTAGATTGTAAATAAATAAATAAAAAGAAAAATCCTGACTGACTGACTTTCTGAATGACTGATTGACTGACTCATCAACGCCCAGCCCAAACCCCTGGACCTAGAAAGCTGAAATATTGCACAGAGGTTCCCTTTATAATTTAGACAAGGAATAAGGAAGGATATTTCGAAATTCAACCCCTAAGGGAGTTAAATATGGGATGAAAGTTTGTATGGAAAATCGTCACTTAACGGCTTCAAAATTTCACGCAAGTGAAGCTGCGGGCAAAAGCTAGTTAATAAATAAAATAAATAAATGAAAATATCTAAGGGTTTTATTTTTGCCATTACAGAACCCTAAAAACTCCCCAGTACTTACAGCCGAAAACTATACGACAAAACGTGTACAAAAACTCGACACCCCATCCCAGCGGGCTTATCACTCGAATAACGTAGGTCGACAATCGGAATCACTCGTCGCACTCAGTTCTCTCGCAGCTAAAGCCCGTCAGTCGTACGAAGCGTACCAACTCTGTTACTAAACTGTGCAGTGGATCCCGAGATGTCAAGTCGATTTGTTTAGAGGGGTTTATGCGTGATCGTTCGAATAGGGTTGGTTTTGGTGTTATAGTTTTGCAGTGAAGGGTTTGCTGTTGGAAGCATTGAATTTATTTATTTGCCGTAGGCATTGGTACAATTTTTAGTGCAAACAGATCCATAACACTTAGTAATAAAAGTGTCATGCAAACATTGATTAATAAAATATGGCCCGGAGGTTACAGCCCCGCTTGTTATGCACCGGGTTGCTGGTTCAAATCCAGGCATGTACCAATGTGACTTTTTCAATTTCTTAAGTACTTTCTTAGTTAATCTAAGACACCACTGACAAACGGTGAAGGAAAACATCGTGAGGAAACCTGGACTTTTTGGTCTGAAATCGCCAACCCGCAGTGAGCAAGCGTGGCGATCAATGCTCGTTCCTTCTCTGTATGAGAAGAGGCCTTTGCCCAGCAGTGGGACAGTTACAGGCTAATATTTATTTTATTTTTAATGAGGTGACATTGAGTTATTTATTAATAGAATTTTACAATTGTGTCTGATTCTTCTTCTTAATCGTTTCGCTCTTGTCAGAGCTGTCATGGTCGTCATGTAGCACTATGAGTTACTGCACCTGATGTGGCTCGTCTCACAATGTCTCGCCATCTCTCCCTGTTGGTGGTCATTCCGGTACACTCGCACAAGTGGCCGCCCACGGCTGATTTATTTGATTGGTTCATCGCGTGGGTGACCTTCCGCGCGGTCTGGTGCTTTCCACTTTGCTCTGTACAACCATACGCTCTATGGAATCATTTCCTCTCCGTAAGACGTGTCCGAAGAACGTGAGTATGCGAGTTTGTACTAATGTTGAAAGACGCTGCTTGATGCCGAGTTCTTGGAATGTAGAGACATTATTTTGTAAGAAACTCGGTCCACGATATACCACGCATTCTTCTCCAGCACCTTAACTCGTGTGTGATAATCATATTTTAAAACGAATTCGTGTAATTCCTTCAAACCGCGTGATCTACTGGTGCCACTGATTGACTCTGCATAGGTTTTTTTACAGAAACAACAACAAAAAGATTTCAAAAAATGAAACATGGTATTCTGTATCTGAGTAATTTTAGCGTCCCGAGTTAATTGACTGCTTAGAGAGCTATCGCGCTAGTCGTGCCCGTCAGCTGTGCCGCCGTGCTTTTATTAATTTATGCATGGCATCGTAATTTTCTACCACATCAAAAGAATACTTGGAAAAAAAAACCTTTGCGGTGTTAATCTATACCATTAATAGATCATGTGGTTTGAAGGAATTAAATGAATTCGTTTACAGCCTGTATAAACTTAATTTAACATTTTAATGATCATAAAACCAATAGCTTCATTATTAATATGTTATTTTTGACTATCTACGGCCTTAATATTTTTAAAATCGGCTATTGAGTAAAAGTTGTATTCTAATGTTAATACTTTATCTCACAAATTTATGAACTGGTAATTTCCTTTTATTTTCTGGTATAGCATCAAAAATACTTCATGAAAAATTAGTTTTCTTTTAAAGAAAATGTTAACAACATTATTAGTATTTAAAGTTAGAAAAACCTGCTATTGTCTAGATGTTGTCCAAGATTTTAATATAAAACACAATGGAAGAGTTTTCTTTATGAATAAGCAGAGCTACCTTTGTACTATACTTTTCTATTTCATTTTTGTATTTTATTAACATGCGTCTTTCTGTGTGTTCATCTAAACATATAAAAAATCTGTAAACTTGGCATATCTATGCATTGGTTACATTTCAGAAAAAATAGCGGGATGGTTAAAGTATAACCAATAGAATCCCTTTTGATCATATTTTAATCTGTTTACGCATCACGTAAAAAGTACTGGCTTAATGTGGTTGACTTTTATAGACAAACTAACTTTTTAAAACTTAAAATTTAGCTCAAAAAAACTCTTAACACGCTACTAAAGTTTCTAATATAATTCAATCGTGATTCGAAAGACACGTGGCGCCATCTATGAATGTTATTGTTGTTTTTCTCGGGAACAGTACTTTTTTTTTGGGATGAAAGGTACCCTATGTTCGTTTCTGTACACCTGACAACGTATATGCAAAATTTCAGGATGATTGGTTCAGTGGTTTAGGCGTGAAAAGGTAACAAACAAACAAACTTACTTTCGCATTTATAATATTATATACATATAGTAAGAAAGTAAGAATATTGTGCGTATCTCGGAGTAATATTTAGTTTTTGTTGCATAGTAATCGGTTCGCTCATTCGAAAGATATCAGAATTAGAAGTTATCAAGATACAAGATGCCTACCTCTTGGGGGATTATAGGTGTGAGTATATGTATGAACTTGCATATGCACATTTTTATTTTAAGAATGCTTTGCTATTCAACCTGCCAATACCGTAAGAATAAAGCCGTGAATGTATGATTTGATTGATTGAGAGAACGTGATGTGGTTGTAAAGAACCGAGCTTTACTAGATATGCGTATTTTCCTTATATTTTATTGTAGTCTAAAGTGATATAAATATATTATATGTACTTGTTTTTCACGTGACTATATTATTTAAGTATATTTATAACTTCGAGAATTGTCCCGAAATAAAAGTGAAAGAAGAATGAGAAGTTGCTTCTTCTTCCCCATTGAGTGTTGTGGTTGATATGTGGCGATCTGCCACAGAGTATAGTATTTTTGACAGCATCTTGATACTTTAATCAACTCTGCCAATTGTAGTTCACTGGCGGACAAAGGCCACTTACAAGTTGCGCCATAACACTAGGTCTTCCACCTTCCATACGTTCTTGATACTTGCAATTTCTTAATTAACTGGTAACTGCTTTTTTAAAGGGTTTCTCGGCATATTGCCAAAGTCGTTTCAAGAATGTATATATCGTACGGTCATTAGCAAATTCTTTTATGATATGACTCTTTTCTATTTTGACGCTGACCATCTGCTGTCCAGATCATTTGCCGTAAATACAAAAACTACTTAAAAATAATAATATTAATCAAGTAAATTCTAGTAAATTAAATCTAGTAAATTAGTTGGTCAACGAGCTGACTACCCCCAGATAATTCAGAAATCCCCAGAAAGTGGTTCCCGCAGCTTATAATTTCACCAACAACATCAAGAGTTTTGCTGATGCGGTGCAAACCTTAGGGATGGAGTTGGAAAGTCTGATGTGCCTGCAAATTCACCGGCACCCATACTATTCAAAACGGAACACAGCAGTGCTGCTTGACGGTAGAAAAAGGTATGCGGGTAGAACTTCCCCGGACGAACTCTTTTACTAAGAAGCTCTCCTACTCGTACTACTATCCTATTAGGTTCTTTTCTTTTAATGAATATCTTAGATACTGCTCATTCCCCAGACAATATTTCCATTGACAACAACAACTTCTTGAAAGGCTGGGGCCAAATATATATAAGTTTAGTTTTAGTATACACTAAACCAGAAATTAGTTTGTTCAGAATCACTAGGAGAATCGATTGGCATAGTTTTTATACCACGTTAAATCTTGCATTTTTTTTTTCGTCTATTTCAGTTTTGTTTTAATAGGTTTCTATGCATAACAGTGGACGGGAATAACACCTTGAGGCTTGAGACGGTCCGCTCGGTCAGTTTCCGTGTTTTTAGACAACCCCTGCATAGCACATCTTACACATTTCATACTCTACTGGGGAACTTAACGCAACATGAAACAAGGTGTAACATGAAGATTTATAAAAAAAAATACACACTCCGGTAATTCTGATTGAAATCTTGTTGGGGTGTCTCGGTTTCTGTGTATACTAAAAAAGTGTTGTATATTTGCTAGTCTGATTAGATGATTAGTCGGATCCAAAGACCATTAAAAGTTTGCTATAGACTTTTTAGGCCTGCATCCGACTCAGAGGGCCGAAGCTATAGTCGGATCAGATCAGATGAGCGGCAGAATATGGCACGATCGAAAAATCCTATTAAACTAACTTCAAGCACCTTCAGATTGGATCAGACTATCGGACTAGCAAATCGGAAACATGAGTCTGACCTTATCCGGACGCACAGCCGATACCTATTAAATATTTATGCCCATCAAATAACCTGTCAAAGGAACGTAACACCTATCCTATTTTTGCCAACAAAAATCGAGGAATAAGTACTAGGTGGCTTTGGATGTGGGTTTTCAGAGTATTCGTTTGTCCTGCATAATTTAGGATGGGTCATCATTCGACAGTTATTTGTCTGTCCTCGGGTTTTATGTGTCTGGACTATACGGTGTGTACTGGGACTTAGGGAGAGGATTTTGTTGGCAGATCTGGGAGAAAGATATAGTGTATGACTAGACAAACCTCCGGTTTCTGAATTGAGAATTCTAGGATAAGCAGTACTTAAGTAACATTTGAGTACGGAGTTGTCAAAAAAATTACGGATTTTAAAGTATTTTTTTTTGACAACTCCGTGCTCAAATACTATTTAAGTATTGCTTATCCCGAATTCTCAATTCAGAAACCGGAGGTAAACTAGATGTAATGTATAGGTCAGTACATAGGGTCTGGTAAGTCTTTAATTCTCCGTATTAATATACTAAAATAAAGAACCTGACTGCCTTATTTATCTAGTCTTGCAAGCGCGGCTGCCGAGCTTGAGGTCCTGGGTTCGTGCCCCAGGTCAGGTAGTGTTATTGGGTTTCACTGCGTGGAGTTTCTGAGTAGCAGCAGCTGGCATGCCCGCCAGTTATGTCACCGTGCTTTTATTATACAGGGTGTAAAAAGACCCATCACATAGCTGAAATCTACGCACTCTGTCATCAAACTAAATTACATTGACGAAAAATAATTGCCGGGAAACGACTTATTTTTTGGCATGAAAAAAATGTTTTTTTTTTGTAGCGCGCAATGTGTGGTTGTGGTGATGCCGCGCATTTGCATGCGTGCAGCGGCCACACAGCCGAGCCAAGGTGGTCGTGTGCGTTTGATATTCATTCCGTTTTTGTAACTTCAAATTAATTGCGTAATTTGTTGCATAATTGCAAAAAAAAAGCGTAATTTGTTAGGAAAAAATGAAATTTTTGATAATGTTTGTTTGGAAGAAAGTTTAGTATTATGTCATGGAATCCGTTTTAAAAAAAAACTAAAAAAAAAATATGTGCCTTCAATATCTCCAAAACCAATGATTTCCCAGGTATGGAGAAAAAAATGATCCCAATGATGGGTAGAATATGTAGTTTTCGTTGGTAGTAGATCATTTTGTTTTAAGGAATAACACGAATTCGTTTACAACTTGATAACGACACGTTTGGTGCAGTGGCTAAGTGATTGGCTTCTGCGCCACGGGTCGTGGGTTCGATTCCCACACGGAACAAAAATTTGTATGGCCTACAGATGGTTGTTTCGGGTCTGGGCGTTTGTTTGTGAGATTTATGTCTGTAAACGCACCCACGATACAAGAGAAATCTTAGTGTGGGGCAACGTTTTAAAAAAAAAAAAATGAATAACTTTTGTTCTACAACTTTTCCCAAAACTCAATAGTTTAAGAGAAACAGTTGTTCAAAAATCTCAAAAAAAAAACTCTAA
This sequence comes from Amphipyra tragopoginis, assembly GCA_905220435.1. Taxonomy (NCBI): domain Eukaryota; kingdom Metazoa; phylum Arthropoda; class Insecta; order Lepidoptera; family Noctuidae; genus Amphipyra; species Amphipyra tragopoginis. The sequence continues at coordinate 8,549,771 of HG992017.1, forward strand.
AATCTATGTATCCCCAGTTATGATCAGCTGTGTTTACATTTTAGGTCATATTTGGGGTCATGAATTAGAAGCACCATTTTCTGAATTTGTAACTAAAGCAGGGATGAAGAATTTTTGAAAAAACTAAAATAAAATCATTTTATTTGGAAAAAAAAATCAAATTTTGAAATTTTAACACTTGCTTTCAAACAGTCATCAACGATACTACGAGTATAAGTGGGCTTCGGATTAGTACCCCCTTTCCGACTAACCTTGTATAGTCCTGAAAAAAAGAATTACGAAAAGCAAAGTCATTGATAAATTGTTGTGTTCGTGAAGGCTGTTCCTACATACATACCTATATTTTATAGAGCGGTTTGCACTACTCGTGGTCCGAAGCCAGAAGTTTCTAAGTTACGATCACGGAACCTTAGTTTATAATTTAATTAGTGAACCGCTGCCCGGCTGACCTCATGTACGACGCAAGGATTTATTTTATATTTATGCGCTAGTAAGTTTAATCGTTGTAATATGATTATTTAGTGGCTATCACCGACCGCGGAGTTTTATAGAAAATAAAGTAGGATGCAAAAAACAAGTTCATCACGCCTTAATCCCCGAAGGGTTGGCAGAGGTGTATAGTAACACTCTCATTTCACTGTTATGTTTTAAGTCTCATGTAATAGGAGACGAGCCTATTGCCATCAACCGGGCACAAATCCAGGCTCCGGGCTGCTACTGAAAAATTCCACACGGAAAAACTCAGTAACACTTTGCCCGACCTGGGGATCGAACCCATGTCCAGTCGACTCAGCGCGTTAGTAGCGCGACGCGGTCGCGCGTTTGTATCGATACAATCGCGATGCAGTAGCGCGTTGCAAATGCGACTAACACGCGTTAGAAGTGATGCTGTCGCGCGTTTGCTAAACGCGCGACTGCATCGCTACAAAAAGTCGCCGTGGGCGAGGGGCCGACCAATGAGGCAGTAGAAAAGTAGAAGTTGTAGCATTTATGCAATTTTATTTTCATGACTTGAGCCTCAACAAATATTTTCAAGTTGTTTAAAAAAGATTCATTCAATACGCGAATATTATATAAAAAATCGTTTTGTGTGTCGATGGTAGTATTTGTATTTAACCTTACTGTTGTGCTTATAAAATAGCCAATTTTACCTGTAGTTAAAAAAATAAAATACCTACATGGTTTATGCAGAAACTTGTACAACTTTTACAGTAAATCTTACATAGGGACCTCCTTTTAAGTAAAAGATATATGTGTGTTAGGAAGCCCCGCTCTTCAATGTCAAATTATAAAATGGCAAAATTGGTGTATTTTGAAATAGATAAAAAAATTTAGAGATATATGTGTATGTGAGTGTGTGCGTGTGTGCATGTTTGTATGGGTGGGTGGGTGCGTGTGTGAATCTTTTCATCTCATATTGACGATGCTTGCAGCATTATTTGATGCTAATAAACAACACATTTTAGTAAAAGACTACGTTTGTTATTACAATCAGATGTCCAAGTCGTAGTTTTACCTAATCACGGTTAGATATAGGAACTTGGCATCACACTTAATAGAATCTTGCTTGTTGATTTTTTAAATTCTATAACTTTCTCTATTCATTGATCTTCTTTCAGTCTTTCATCCTAGTCGCATGTAGCAAAGATCTAGCACTCTTCGTTGGCGATCAATTGTAACATAGATTTGTCTAGTTAGCCTAAAGCCGGGTCCGCTGCGCCGTGTTTTAGTGTTTGCAAACAGGATAACATTGTTTGCTAATCGAATAGGGGCGTAGCCTAACAGTTTTGTTAGCAAAATTGGAGCTGCGGACCCGGCTTAACATTGTTTGCTAACCGAATAGAGGCGTGGCCTAACAGTTTTATTCGCAAAAATGTGGAAAAAATAACTAAAAACACAATAACATGTTAGAAAATTGGCGCTGCAGACCCGGCTTTAGTAGAAAACGATTCAACAAATATCAATTCCGCAAACATTCGAATGCTCCAACAGGACAAGGGTACATTTTGACAAAACGGAATTGAAAAAAAGCGAAACTTTAAGTGGAATATATTGTCACGAAAAAGTTTTTTTAGAATCTGTACCAAGTGATTTAATGGCACACTGATCAGTCCCGACTCAATGTCCTCGTTTATAACCTTTGGCATTTGATTCGATGTTGTCTACTCTAAAATTATCTTTCTGTAGGGACTGGGTTTAAAATAGGCTATTACAACACCCACGGAGGCTGGAGAATAGCCTCCGTGGGCGTTGAAATGGACTTATTTTAAGAGGAACCTTGCTGACTGATTTACCTTTTCACCACAGCATGAGCTATTTTCGTTTTGCTCGGAGAGAGAGAAGAAGAAGAGGATGGATAGCAGATCTATCATTGTTGGCACTAACAACCTCATAGCAGTTAGCAAAGCAAGTGCTAAGTGAAGTGATTTGTCAGTACATAAAAAAGTGACTACATAGCTTGTGCTACTGGTAACTGACTCAATAAGCCATCAGTAAACAAGCGGTTTGCTAATTATAATCAAACTTTGTTTGCTAGTAAGCAAAATTTGGCTAAATATAGAGTGCAGACTTGCAGAGTAGTTTCATCAAACGGGTCCCAGGTTTCATTTGAATTGAAGTGGTATCGGTAAATATACAGCGTGTCCCAGAAAGTAGTGTCAAGCGGAAGTCCAGAGGTAGAACATCCTTTGAGGTACCCAAATCACCCCCATGTATGTTCCGCGATTTTTTGTAGTTTTCGAGTTATGAATGTTTTTCATGTTTTTTAATCAAACTCTGACTATAACGACATTTTTGATCATAGTGACGTAAATAGTTGAGACACATGAGTAATTTTTTTTTTTAAATTAGCTGATTAGTGATCCTATCGAATGCATAAACATTTGTAACCATAGATGTAACGAATGCGTTACAAAAAAATATTGAATTGTCATAAAGTTAAAATCCTGCACGTTTCCTAAATCTTTGTGGGTGATTTAAAAATAAATCTCCCTAAACTTTTTTTGTCAGATGTATTTTAAAAACTTATCCATTTTATCAGCTATTTACCCTGTAAAATTCATCGAGCTATCTCTACGACATCACAATAAAATTTTCATTCAAAGCATACAATATCGAAAATTCCAGTTGTAAAAGGGTGAATGAAAAATTGATTAAAACTAACTAATAACGTCTTTTTTAGTAACCCTCGACGCAAAAAGAGGGGTGTTATAAGTTTTACGTGTGTGTCTGTGTGTCTGTCTGTGGCATCGTAGCTCCTAAACGGATTTTGATTTAGTTTTTTCTTTTGTTTGAAAGGTGACTTTATCGAGAGTATTCTTCGCTATGATTCAAGAAAATCTGTTCAGCAGTTTGAAGATCATCAGCTCTTTTCTGGTTGTCGAAGAGATATGAGCAACTGCTACTGATCTGATCGTTTCGAAATTTACTATCCTGTGACTTCAATGATATTGATGACATGTAACAAGAAGGAGGTCATTACAACTTATCATAAACTTAAAGAATCAATAGGCACACAATACCTCTACTGTAAGTTGGGTATCATGCTGTTTCAGATGATGCTTGAGTATCAGGTCAAGGTTACCATGTTATTGTAATATCATTGAAGTCACAGGATAGTAAATTTCAAATCGATCAGACCAGTAGAAGTTGCTCATATCCCTTCGACAACCAGAAAAGAGCTGATGATCTTCAAACGGCTCAACAGATTTTCTTAAATCATAGCTAAGAATACTCTCGATAAAGTCACCTTTCAAACAAAAGTAAAAACTAAATCAAAATCCGTTTAGGAGCTACGATGCCACAGACAGACACACAGACACACACGTTAAACTTATAACACCCCTCTTTTTGCGTCGAGGGTTACCAAAAAAGACGTTACTAGTTAGTTTTAATCAATTTTTCATTCACCCTTTTACAACTGAAATTTTCGATATTGTATGCTTTGAATGAAATTTTTATTGTGATGTCGTAGAGATAGCTCGATGAAATTTACAGGGTAAATAGTTGATAAAATGGATAAGTTTTTAAAATACATCTGACTAAAAAAGTATAGGGAAATTTATTTTTAAATCACCCACAAAGATTTAGGAAACATGCAGGATTTTAACTTTATGACAATTCAATATTTTTTTGTAACGCATTCGTTACATCTATGGCTACAAATGTTTATGCATTCGATAGGATCACTAATCAGCTAATTTAGAAAAAAAAAAATACTCATGTATCTCAACTATTTACGTCACTATGATCAAAAATGTCGTTATAGTCAGAGTTTGATTAAAAAACATGAAAAACATTCATAACTCGAAAACTACAAAAAATCGCGGAACATACATGGGGGTGATTTGGGTACCTCAAAGGATGTTCTACCTCTGGACTTCCGCTTGACACTACTTTCTGGGACACGCTGTATAACACAAATATGTATATATTTGTGTAATAATTTGTATTTATACTTAGTTGTTTAGTTGATTCCTGATTTTTATAAGGTTATATATTTGTACGCTGCAAACTGCCCTTAATATTTTTCTTAACAATTCTTTCCATCCTATCTGGAAGAAATTGCTTTAAGCGACAAGACCGCCATTTGTACTGTCTTAATTACGTGTATTCCTTCTTTTTTTATTTCTTTTAGTGGACAATAAAGTATATCTATCTATCGAGCCCTGTTCGCTGGCCTTCGTTGGCTTGGTTGGTGCACATTTTTCCAGTTACTTGATGCTTTCATTTGGGAGTGAACTTTCTGTACGTCTTACTATTAATTATTCTGTGCATGTATGTGGTCTTACTTTTATATTATGTCTACACCACTTTTGACTGTTCTAGTGGTCGCAAGCACGACTACTGAGCGTGAGGTCCTGGGTTCGATCCCCAGGTCGAGCAAACTGTTATTGGGGTTTACCTTGCGGAATTTATCAGTTGCAGCCCGGAGTTTAGATTTGTGTGCAGTTGATGGCAATAGGCTCACCCTCTATACATGGAACTTAAACGGCGAAATGAGGGTGTACTATACACTTCTGCCCAACCCTTCGGGGAATAAAGGCGTGATGTTATGTTATGACCAAACTTTGTATTGAACGAATCTGGGTTTCATTCAAATTGAAGCGGTGGCGAGCCCTCTTTGTTGGGGTTCGTTGGTTTCATGTACACATTTCTAGATATTTGACGCTTTTTTTCGGGAGTGAGGTTTCTGTATGTCGTGTAGCACTATTATTTAGTCTGTGCCTGTGATCTTACATAGCAGAAGTCTTTTACATTACTCAGCCGAAAGACGTCCACTGCTGGACATAGGCCTCCCCCAAAAAGGAGGGTTTGCCGTAATCGCCACGCTTGGCAGGCGGGTTAGCGATCGCAGTATGGTTGTTAAAGTACTCAGAGAACGCTGCTGCCCATCCTCTAGAGAATCCCTTAGTCGCCTTTTACGACACCCGTGGGAAGAGATGGGGTAGTGCTATTCTTTAAGTCCGGCACTATACGAGACCTTACTTGAGCACTTGATAATAGTACACAGGTAGATGCTCCTGTTATTGACACTTATTGCACGGCCAATCAGCTTGCTAAATGACATTTCAATCAATCAACTCAGCCATATTAAGCGGTGGAAACTTACGATTAAGTCTATATCTCTTGTGACTACCTCGTTTATCTAGTGGGGTCGCAAGCGCAACTGTTGAGCTACTGCTGGCAAAGTGTTATCGGGTTTTTCCGTGTGGAATTTCACAGTAGTAGCCCGGAGTCTGGATTTGTGCTCGATTGATGGCAATAAGCTCGCCCGCTATTACATGGGACTTGAAATGAGAGTGTACTACTATACAACACTATTTTTAGTATACACAAAAACCGAGACACCCCAACAAGATTTTCATCAGAACTGCCTGAATGTGTGTTTTTTTAAATAAATCTCCAAGTTAAACCTTAGTTTATGTAGCGTTAAGTTCCCTAGTAAAGCGTGAAATGCCTGAGATGTGCTTATGCAGGGGTTGTTTAATACACGGAAACTGACCGAGCGGACCGTCTCAAGCCTCAAGGTGTCTATTCCCGTCCACTGTTATGCGTAGAAACCTATTGAAAAATATAATTTGATGTAAAAACGATGTCAATCGATTCTCCTACTGATTCTGAACAAACTAGTTTCAAGTTTAGTGTATACTAAAACCACAGTCACGGTAAGTATAATATTACCGTGCCACAGTCTACCTATATCTTACTCCTTACAGTCGGTCAACGTAGAACATTGTCGCAGAGCAATCATGCGGGGGGTTGCGGGGTGAAGGGGCGGAGGTTATGTCCCGAGTAGCCATACTGCATACTTGGGACATAATCTCCGCCCCTACATAATTTTGACATTTCATAGGACCTGTCAAATGTATGGGCGTTGACCCACTGTATGTAGTAAGTACACTGTGCTAAAACTAAACTTGTATACACCTCTGCCTTACCCTTCGGGGAATACAGGCATGATGGTATGTGTTTTGTCTTGAAAATCCACGGTCACCCAAAACTATGCGACATTCGAATCGCAAAAAACCGGTATATACTGATAATGGAGGAGTAATTTGTCAGTCCTCCCTCAATGTCGTGTATCGACGTCGCGTGCCCCGCGGCATTTACCGTCCAGCGGCCCAATTCATTCGGTTGCCCCTGACTTTTACCAAATACTCCAAGATACGGCAAGAGTTTGATTTAGGTGCGTCTGGACGAATTGGATTCCGTTAATAGGTTTTTCCCATTTCATTGTGAGATAGGATTGTTGGATTGATGCTTGTTAAGTTTTAGTTTGGGTTGTTTGGATATCGTTCTCAGGCCTGAAGCCAAATGAGAACAATAGTTTAATTAATAAATAAAAACCGGCCAAGTACGAGTCGGGCTCGCGCACGATGGGTTCCGTACCATTGTGTATAAAAACGGCAAAAAAAGCATGTCTGTTGTATGGGAGCCCCCTTAAATAAACACACATAACACACCCTTAAATATTTGTTTTATTTTAATTTAGTTATTTATTTTTCAAGTGAATATATAATTAATATTCTGTGAATATTTCAAGCGTCTTCCTGTTGCCGTTATCAATATCTAGCAAAAACGAGCAAAAAATCACGTTTGTTGTATGGGAGCCCCCTTAAATATTTATGTTATTCTGTTTTTTAGTATTCGTTGTTATAGCGGCAACAGAAATACATCATCTGTGAAAATTTCAACTGTCTAACTATCACGGTTCATGAGATACAGCCTGGTGACAGACGGACAGCGGAGTCTTAGTAATAGGGTCCCGTTTTACCCTTTGGGTACGCAACCCTGAAAAATATGTTGTCAAGTGTATAAGATTCCGATGTCGTTTACATTTCGACTGTTCCACGCGGGATGCTCTCAAGCCGCCATGTTGACATATCTTTTTTCTTTGTCCATATGTTATTTATTCAGAAGTCATGTACGGCTATGAAGAGGGTACTCCCTCTGCACATCAAGAGGATAGGCAGTAGTGTCCTCCCATGTAACAATAAACTGCGATCACTAATAGGGTATTTGACAAAAAAATCTAATTAGTCCGTCAGTTAGATAATCAAAAAAATTTTGACCCGAATTTTTTCTTTTGTTACGTAAACCAAAATTGACGAAGATACGACACTTTTAAAATTGACAAATCGTCACAAGCAAGTACAATTTTTACTTGCTTCTGACGTCACAAGCCCCCACTCTCGAGTTTTGATGCGTTTTATCTTTCCAAATATTCATAGATTTAACAAAAGAAAAAATACGTGCCCATTATTTTTCAAAACTCTAACTGGCGGACTAATAAGGTTTGCAATTTATTGGTTTGCAATTTGCCTATTAATCAGCAACGCATGGTTAATAAGTTCTAAATTTTCCTCTTTCGTGTTGATACGGCCTATAATTATGAGAACAGCTCATGTCACGGTGAAAGATTAGCTAGTCAACGAGGTTGGTAGTGAGGCTGACCGCCAAAGGTGTGCCAACTACTTAAGTATCGTCAATCGTGGAGGCGGTTTTAATGCCTCTGTTTGTGGTTTATGACTCTTCATTTACGACTGTGTGTGTGTATGGTAGATTTTTCACTAGAGACCATCATGGTCACGTAAATTTTTGTTGTCTTTGTTTTTATATAGGTATTGTAGAGCTTTCTTTTTTATTACAAAAGATATCTTTATCTTATAATACAGTGATTTTCTTTGTAAAGTGTTTTGATGACAATTAACCATGTCAGTTGTTTTATATAGTTTAACGTCCTTTTACCTTTTGTAAATGTGAGAGCTTTGTAGACTTGATAGATGCTTAGATACCTATTTAATTTGTGACCATATTTTTCATTTTTTTTTTTTTTTTTTTGTGTGGTTCTTGCTCTTAAGTCTATTTTGCTATCTCATAACTATTCTAAATCATAACTGTGCCCACTCAAATTGTTAAAGATATGGATTTTAAAAGGGTAACCATGGAGTTTCTTGCCGGCTCTTTTCCATAGGAATCGACTAATTGGAACCGTGCACCTAAATTCGACTTTTCATAAGTGCCTGTAATGGTTTATGTGAAATAAAAACTTTTTATTTTGATTGTTCAACTTCTATAGCTGCCTATGCGAGTCTAAAGTAAATATTTTTTCTTTGTTTTCTTTTGTTCTTTCTTTCATGGCAAAAAGTCAGCAGATAATTTAAATACTTTTTAACTTTATCGATAAAAAATACTAACATAAAAATCCTCGCCAACTTAGTCTACCATTATTTCTTCTTTCCAAAAAAAATATTCAAGGTTATCCATAAAAGAGTTCTAAAAGCTATTAGAATCTAAACAATAGTATACTTCATATTCTTGGAAAATAACGGTTATTTAGTATTACAATGAGGTTTTTTCAATATAGAGGGTGGTTTGAACAATGTGCTTTTGTTTCAGTAGGTAGGTACCTTGATTTTGTTGCTAAACGTTCTGGTACTTATTTTGTGTAGTATTTTGCTTTAGAAACAAAGGATTTAAAATACACTTGGGAGCAAATAAATCGAGCCACTCCTTTCATTCACGTGTCCTGGTTATTATTTTTGGTTTCATGAATTATAATAATATATAATTCTATAAAATATGTCATTTGAAAGCCCATTAAATAATCTTTAAAATCAGGGTAAATTATTGAATGATAATTTATTGGTTCCTAAAGAAAAACAGTAATTTTGATAGAAACTTGGGTAAGGTTAAAACAGTCCAGAAAAAACAAATAAAAACAAAAATATTGTAACAATCACACTACAATATGGGTATAATTAACAAAATCTCCCAATTTAATCTTTTTTTATTGGAGTGTAATCAAAATGTCTTAAGCAAATTAAATGCGATAATTTTATTCTACCCTTTAATTTTTAATTTAAAATGAAAAGTTGTCCAAAAACTACCCTCATTGTAAACGTTATTAAGTAACCTTTTAGGCGATATATGTTTAGAATTGATCTGTTCCATGATAACAAAAATAATAACCATAAACCTGAAAAATAGAAGCGGCTCGATTTATTTGCTCCCAAGTATATTATATTTTATGTAACTTGTAAGTAGGTTGGCTAACAGGCCGACGATCCACACCTACAACCCCGAGAGAATTGCTGATGCGTTGTCAACTCTAGAGACAAAGTTGAAGTCTCATGTGCCTGTAACACCGGCCACCCATACCCTTCAACTAAATCTTTAAACTTTAACACGTTGACTGCCGACGATAAAAATAGGTTTTCCATTCGAGCCGTGACGCATACAGTTGGCCGACAACCAACACTTCCATTCGGGCCGAGTCAGCCACGGGTGACCGCGCGTCAAGAGTTCATAAAACTCTATGGCAAACCGACGATCAGAAAACTCGTGCTATATCGTATGGAAAGGGACCCGCACGGCCCTCTAGACTACCCCATACTGGTTAGTTTTTAACACTTATCGATGAAATTTGGCAAAATCAACGTTTTTCAACTGGCCCCGCGAGAGTATTGAGTGTCACAATTTATTGTCCACCATTATCAGAAGTGGAGCTCCTTGCATAAGAGCTTGTCCAGGGAAAGTACTACAACCATACCTATTTCTGCCGCCAAGCAGAATTACTGTGTTCCGGTTTGAAAGGACGGTACCGGTGAAATTACGAGTCATCCAAAATTTAAGTGCTGGGCACTTGTCGGTGTAGCAATCTCCTTCTTTCTTTATCCAGAGCCAATTCTTTCATTTCTCTGTATGTTTTCACTTCTGTCTTTTCCTTCAATTGGTCTGTGTACTTTCTTCTTGGTCTACCTGGTTCTATTTGCTCGAAATTACGAGGCACGTGAAATTCTCCATCTTTGTCTCTAATGGCAAAGCCTCAACAATCTTTTTGGTGTTGTAGGTAGACGGTGGTAACCAGTTCCATCACGTGGGAAGTCGAAGTCTTTGCCAAAACATAAAACAAAACTGGAACACACCTATGGCTGTATGGTGGTAGTACTTCCCCAGACTAATCCTTTTATAAGAAGCTCTACTACTATTAATGATTTGTAGACCACGGTTGCTAAATGGATTGGTGATCGTAGTACAGTCTTCCTCTCTCGTGTCAGCCATTCGAGAATAGCTCATGCCGTAGTTCAAAGATTTGCCAGTCAGCAAGGTTGGCAGCGAGGCTGACTGCCCAGGGTGCGCCGGACGTACTTAACTATCATCACTCGTGAACACTACACACAGTACACGTTTACGTAGTCCAGTATCATTAAAGCTTTCCTCTCAATTCTTACGTAACAGATTTCTCTCAAAACTGTACTAATTTACTCTGCTACCATTACGGAAATACCGAGCTAAATCATGATGCAATGCACGTAGACGAAATTACTTTAATTAACTAATAAGCTGCTAGCAAAGTAACAAAATTCCTGCAACAGGAAAAGCTAATGTTTATAAATGAATGGTGGACACAAAACGCTGAGAAATCAGGTTGCCCGGATCTCTCCTGCAGAGGTTGCTGTGACCTTGACCATAGATTCTTCGAGAACACTGTGGCTGGTAAGAGCCTTCGCCTTACCCGAGTGGAAGGAACCTATGAGAATTTCGCCACTATTATTTGACCTGGTCGCACTTGACCCTCGTCGCACCTGATGGTAAGCGCAGACAGGGTCTAAGATGGAGCACACGAATCCAAGTAACAGAAATATAGAGAGATTCCCCTATACCTCTCTGGCTCTCACATACACACGACGGAACACAGTAAACTGCTTGGCGCCGTACTTGAATGTGAGGGTGGTAGCTAGCCAGGCGGACCCTATAGATCTTACCACCAAGCAAAGCACTTCTAAATAAAGGAAACCGTATTATATTACGGCCGACGTATAGCTGCGCAGTAGACAATTTCGTTTCTTAAAGATTCATTGTGCAGCCAAACAACTAACTTCAGACTCGCCAAGATAATTCGGCCGTATTGTACTGACCATATTACGTTGATCTTAGCGCACCAGATGCTACAGCTACTGTCCATCCTCTAATGATATAAACCGCTCCACGTCCCCATAAATTGTAATTAGCTGTAAATAGGATAGGGCAATATAGAAGAACATTATAAATTTATATTTTACTCTGTACACTTAACAAGCTCACAGCACACACTACACGACACTTATGTAGATCTCTTTCAGACAAAAAGGTAGACTGTAAGTAGCTGACACACCCACAGGTCGAATACACCACCGACCTGTGGACATAATGTAACATATGAACCAGGGAAATAAACTTCTTTCTATTCTATTCTATTCTAATGATATAAATCACAATCTGTCAGTGGTCTTTAGGATCCTCGGAGATAGGAGAACTATAATAATCAGCCTATAACTGTCCCCCACTGCTGGGCACGGGCCTGTTCTCAGAATTAGAAGGATTTAAGGGCACTGGGTCACTACAAAGGTGCGGGTTGACGAACACCATCGACACCACACACAACACACCATCGAGGACTTATTGGAGCCCTCTCAGGTGTGCAGGTTTCCTCATTATGATTTCCATAATCGTTAGCGCAAGTGCTAATCAAATTCTGATCCGCATATGAATTTGAAAAGTCAGAGATCGCACTCAAACCTTCCTGCAAGGATGGCAAGAGTTCATCCGCTATAGCTATGTCTACACCGGCGCGCTTTCATGCTCATCTTGCATCTCCGTCCGAAGCATGCGTGAAGTGCCATAGCGCATGCCTTAATACTAGTTCGACAAAAGCGCATGCCCTAGCGCACGCTAATCCGTCTATTCTATATCGATTGACGACTGACCGAGGCGCACCGGTGTAGACGATAAGCTGCGTGCGTCGTAGCAATCAATATCGCATGCGCTTGACTCAACAGGAATTGAAAGTTGAAAGCACAAGATGAACATGAAAGCGCACTGGTGTACACATACCATATACTGTTCAAACATTTGTGCGACCATGCCAGTGCAAGATCAATTTAAAACGCTTCAAAACCAAAAAAAAAACTAATTTATCGAGTGCCATCAAGACTTCGTTGGACAAAAAACTTATAACATAATTTGCATCACGTGTAATTTATTATCTACTAAATAGTACAATGAATACATCAAAAGCCACGAGAAAAACGGTAATTTTAAAATAAACGGGTGGTTATAACATCCCTATAGCCATTGTAATCTATACATATAATAAATCTGTAGACATGGCGTGTCTGTACATAGCAAATATTTTGAAAAACCTGATTGGGGTGTTAAACTATAACCAATAGAACCCATTTTTTACATTTTTGGATTTTTTGTCTGTTTGTCTGTTTGTCTGTTTATCTGTTTGTCTGTTTGTCTGTTTGTCTGTTTATCTGTTTATCTGTTTGTTTGTTCAAGCATCACATAAATACAACTGATCCAATGTTGTTGACTTTTATAAATAAATATTGTGCTTATCTCCAAGTAACATATGTTTTTTGTTTCATCGCAATCGGTTCACGCAATCAAAAGTTATGCGAATTTTAAGTTTTCTAAAAGAACTTAGCATGTATTTGTGTATACTTACCATTTCTTTTCAATAGATGGCGTTACGTGTATCAAATCACGTTGTGAGGAAATATAATCAACGAATATATTACTATTCTCAGTCTACGGAAGGTCTATTGAAATACTATTCGAAGAAGGTACTAACTAAGCTTTTATAAAAAAACGAGGATAATGTTATTTAAAATTTATAAGGTACCTATCTATCTGAATGGCAGTGGAAGAGAAATACATTCAATTTCATAAGCAAGTGTAGGTATTCAAAATTTTTAATTGTGCAAGGCAATACGATAGATTAATTTGAAATACTCATATATTTTATTATGAATACTTAAATATGTATTTATAAAAATTAATAAAATTCAAAGTGCACTTTGTCTGTAATTAAATATTTTTCCAAAATTTCGATTCGGTGGTACTATACTATCGATAAAGAAACCATAACATTTTTTTAGAATTATTGTGTCTGTTTGTCTTTCCGTCCGGACATCACGTAAAATCCCGTGGATGGATTTTGATGGGACTTTCGCTGATGTGTTGCGTAAAGAGCGACATTTTTGCTGCTACATATATCATCACGCTATTGTTCATAGGAGCCGAGCAGCGGAACATTATTTCCACATACTGCGAAGTATAAGCTTAATATTCGGATCGTAAAATCGCGTGAATCGATTTTGATGGGCCTGCGCTTATGCTGGTATATAAACTATCACGCTATTGCTCATAGATGCCGAGCAACGGAACATTATTTCCATATACTGCGTAGTATAAGCTGTAGACTGAAGTAAGTGCTGCAGTGAACGGTCGCTGGCTCAGTGTCCTCCGTTAAAACCTCACTTTAAAAAAATACACTTTTTGTATTTTTTTTGGAATGTTTGTATGTATTTTATTTTGTTCATTGTTGTCAGAACTATTCAAAGCCTGTCGTCGCCGTTTTATTACGTTCATTTAAGCCTTAGGTAATGTCCCAAAACACATAACGATGAAGGGAAAGTACTTTAAATATTAAAAATTGCAAATTTCACTCAAAGGTGACTTCATTTTATTTTTAAAAGTAAGAAATATTGCCTTTACTGATTTTTTGCCTGAACCGGGAATCAAACTGACAAAGCTATACCATCTGCAAAGGCACCTGTTGAAAATATCTTTATGGTCAATAATCAGGATCAAAACTCTCAAACAAACACACTGTCTTAAATTGAACGAAGTGGAAAAAATAAGAACTACTTAACAACAATTAATAAGTGCTTGAATTTAAATGTACATAAGTTAGTCAATTTTGGTTTTATGGTCTTCCATCAATTTCAGACACAATGTTTATTGGAGCGATTTGATCCGTATTATTGATCCTATCGATTGGTGAAATAAAAATACAGATGATATTTTTTCGCATTTGGGTTGGTTCGATTTCCAGATCAAACTTTTTGAAATCTTTGAAAGCAGTACCTATTTCGAACTTATAAAAATAAAATGAAGTCTTCTATAAGTGAAATTTTTATATATTTAAAGTACTTTCCTATTCCACACCTCGAATGAAATCATTTTATAGACTGCACTGCGTAAAATATTTTGATTTAGTTCGCCGATTGTGGCGTTGTAGCCATTTTTGTATCGCGATAAGGTTTCGTTACATTATCACAATAAATATCAATATTCAATTATAATCCATTTTAGCAAGGAAATGTATGGAAATAAGCACCGCGTTTTTAGTATTATGGTTATATGAACCTTTACGGTCAATCAATAAGAGCTGAAACTCCACCTAAAGAAATGGTTTAAAAGATATAAGTGCCTTGGTGGGACACCTTTGTCTATTATTATATTAAATGGAATACATACATATACACTATTTAGTTGCTGCGACACAATGTTGTTTTCCGAGTTCCACGCGGACGGAGTCGCGGGCACAGCTAGTGAGGAAATAAATCAACCGCGCAGAAAACTGGCAGGCAATTGCGTTGCTGGCCCGGTTTGGATGCCACGGCCAATTTAAACTGACCCCTCTGTTCTCACCAAAGTTTCCTTCTATCGTCCTTTTTTGTTTGAGGCAGGGGAGAGAGGAGGGTCAAGTTGTTCTGGTGTTTCGTTTGTGGCCTATCTCTTAGAGTCAGCTTGAGCTTCTTTGACATTTCGTGAATCCACTGCTTTATTTGGTATTCTCAGTTTATTGTCACCATTTTTCAAGTGTGAATGTTTTATTGATGGTGTATATTTTTTTTTGCAGTTTTTGTTTGGTTTTTATTTTCGCTAATGTTTACATGATCTTCTTGAAGAGTTTGTTTTCATATGCATGGTATGGTCCTCATAATTTCTAAGATATCGGTCATTAATTTTTTCTCTCGGATACTGTAACGCGTCTTTAAAGATTATAATTTTTAACAGGGCTCTTCTGGCATTGCAAAAATACTTTACATATTTTCTCTTAACAAAATATCTAGATATTAATATGATGTGTTGATTTAACTATAAACAATGAGCAAATTATCAAAATAGCTATTATTTTTGGCAAGTTTCATAATATCCAGACTGTATTGTTTTATGTTTTGCAATACTTCATATTATTTAAAATTTCTCTACCAACCAGATAAAATAATCTATCGAAGTCGGTATCAACAGCTCTATGTAACAAAAGTAATGAGTTGTAAATCAAGGGCCTTACTGAGAAAGCCTTCATCTACATATCATAATATTACAAGTACTAGTAAGTTCCAATATTTAGTGAACGGAGAAACTTCAGGACTTGCGAAATTGGGTATAAAAACAATCATTATTGCTTTTAGAGAATTTGACCTTGACAAGAGATAAAGAAACCGCAAAGAAAACGAAGAAATAATTTAGTCTATTTCTCGTTTAGTGTGGTGGTGGCTCGGAGACTACTGACCCGTTTTATGAGCTTCTGTTTGCAATTCAGAATCAATTAATCCTTTTCATGTTAATCTAAGACACCGCTGACATACGGTGAAGGAAAACATCGTGAAAAACATATTCAGTAATTTTGATTGATTTAGAAATAGCCAACATGCAGCGATCAATGCTTATTCCTTCTCTGGATGAAAAGAGGCCTTTGCCCTGTAGAGGGCAGGCTCCTTTATTTATCATTAGGTACTTCTTAATGTTTATATTATTAAATGTAAATTCATTAAAAAAAACATTTAAAAATTAAAAAAAAAAAACACCTGCATCGGGAACAGGGTCCAAGCTAACGGTGGTCAAGGCCTCAGAGAGAGGAACTTTCTAATAATGCGCGCCATATTCAGAAGAACCGCTTTCTGTATCAGGCCCTGAACCCAACAGCCGAATGAGAGCCTCGTCAGATATTGGTCGAGGCTTTTTGCCACTACTTTTTCGACATTGCTGCTATGTCAACATCACGTCGACAACCTGGAGTGGCATTTTTTTTGCCTTTTTTTCGTTTTCGTCTTCCGTAAGATTCTCGTCATGCGGGACAGTGATATCAACAATCATCGTGCGGCGTACTAATACATCTATCATTACTACTTCAGGCATATTATTATTTCCCATTTAACTTCTAGCGCCGTATGCTGACTGGTTTGGCTTGCAGTCCAAATGAGGTGCAAAATAATGGTAATCACAGTCTGATAATATAATCTGTAAATACACTATACGATAAAAGTATGCCAAGTACTTTTCTCGGTCGATACCTAGAAGAAGAAATAGACCTTTACTTTCTAAACTATTAAACCTGCATTGTTGTCACATAATTTTAAGCACTACATTGTAACAATACCCGATTCTACTTGAAATTATTTTAAAAGAGTATCCATTGAGTTTTTTCCCGGTTCTTCTCCATAGGAAATACATTTTGGAACTGTGCAACTAAATTGTTGAGCCGTTTCTTAAGGCTTCTACAAACAAGCCTCGTGGAAATGCCGGCTGCAAAGCCGGCGGCATTGTGTGTAGGAGCCTTTAAGTGCATGTACTATGGCTATTCGAAATAAAAAAACGAATCTTTGAAACTTTCGAACTCTGGACCCATATATTGGACTAGGTAACTGGTAAAAATGTCGTTTATAAGAATCAATAAATGCTAGTTTGTTATTCTCAATCAATTAAATGTAGCCTTGACTTATCCAGAAGAATCCGGTATTTAGAAAATCTTATTTTGTAAACAAACACAAAAACAATCTTGAGTCGGTACAACAGCTCTATACAAATACGTATTAGGTTATAAATCAGCGGCCTTAGGAACCGTTCATAAACGTAAAGTATGGCCGATCACCGAACGTAGCAATTTTGTATAGGCCTTTCTATGAATATATCTTATGTTTTAGTTTATAGCTACAATCATACTTGAATAAAAAATGGTTCCGATTCTCTTGTTCACCAACTAAATTAGAATTAGAGAATTGCTATCTTTTACTAACAGACAGCGCGAGAAAAGGACGGTGATAGACAACAACTAAGTTAGAGATGTCAAACTAGTTTACGCCTTGAATTTCAGCGTGTTTTTAGTCGACACGTTCTGACGTGTCGTCTAACAGATTACGCACTGCATCCGATCCGGATCCGTGAAAATAAGAATATAAAAAACTCGGACCGAATTCGGATATTGGTTTGCGCACTGCATCCTATCCGAATACGTGAAAATACGAATCTAGAGTCTAAAAAACTCGGACCGAATTTGGATATCGCTTATCCAATCTCTGATCCAAATTCAAACAATTCAGGAGCCATCTTTGGCATATCCATTTGGCGTCCGATTTGAATCCGAGGTAATGCGAAAGCGTTCATACAAACAGTACTACGGCTACTTCGGTCCGTCAATATTTCTTCCGAATCGGAAACTCACGGATCACGGAGAGAAATCGGATGACGGAAGTCGAATCTAGTGCGTAAACTACCATACAAATAGTTCTATGACTTCGGAACGTATTTTCTCGGATTCGGATCGGATTCAATGCGTAACCGCTCTAAGTATGGAAATTGTAGTTCAACTAAAGACGGCTTTTATTTACATTCGCTTTTACTCTTCTTTTATTTTGTCAAAGTAAAAAAGATGGAAATAGCCTAAATTATGTTTGGGCACAACAGAGTCAGCACCACTGTTTGGTTTTTAAAAAGGTTTTTTCGTTTTTTTATTTATTTTACTTTAGTTAAAATGGTCTAAAACACATTTTATTTACGCACTTATTGACGTTATTTATGATTATATACGGATGATAATTATGAAAACTTCTTTTATCACTATAAAGATAATCGTGAGAGAACAGAGCACTATTAAGCTTTCCCAAAATATGTAACCCTAATCAATTGTTGCAAAAAGAATAAGGTAGGTAACCTTAGTTAGAGTATCTCCCTCACAAAAGACGGTCTATGAAAACCCCAGGTCTAAAATAGTGTCGCCGTACACGGCGCCGTGTAGTTCCGTTCCATTTTGTCATATGACGTGAGAAAATGGTGGGCATATTTTAAATTTGGTTTTACCTGAGCTTTGGTTTAAACCAAATCGTAATAAAGGGGTCTCCTAGTAATTAATTTATGGACCAATAAAACATTTAATTTTATACCCGCTTCCTAAGTCAAAAACGGATCGTTTAGCTTACCAATCGCAGCACTTGGTGTCGTGGTGAATGATCTAACTGGTCTAGAAGCCATTTTTACCTATAAACACTTCTTCTTCTTCGAATGAAAGGGTCTTCTCTGCTAAGCTGTGAAGACTACGCTTTTATATTGGTAACTAGCTTGTATATTGGTAACTCACCCCAGCTTCGCACGGGTACTATAATATGCATGTATTATACATATAAACTTTCCTCTTGAATCATTGAATCTGTTAAAAAAAACTGCAACAAAATCCGTTGCGTAGTTTTAAAGATCTAAGTATACATAGGGACAGACAGTGGGATGCGACTTTGTTTTATACTATGTGGTGAAGATACTCTATGGTACAGTACAGTTATATACAGAATGACCGGTGAGACACTAACGATACCTTAAGAGGTCATTGTACTCATCATTATGAACAACTTTTACAATGGGACAAAAGGAGACGCCGCGAAAAAAAAAATCAGCTATTCCTTGCATTTATGTTCGCATTACTTGTCAAAATGTAGGGAACAGCTGATTTTATTTCTCGATTTCATGTTTGGTCCCATAGTAAAAGTTGTTCATAATGATGAGTACAGTGACCCCTTAAGATATCGTTAGTGTCTCACCAGTCATTCTGTATACAGATATAGCGTTAGTTTTTATCATAACAGTCAGTAAGATATAGGAACTAGACATTAGAAAATCAAATAAAAAATAGTAACAACTATTATCGTTGATAACAAATGAGTTCCGCCCAAAACAATGAAAAACACATTAAAATTATCAAATGATTGCCTCCACTACTATTAACGACGTGGTATTAATTGCTCTATGTTATATCAGGGATGATAAAGCACCCTACACACGAAACTCATGAATATTTTGTATTAGATGTTCAATATTGATAATTTATTGGTTATTGAGTTTGGGCATTTTGTTCCGCGTGTTGAATCATGATAATGAAGAAGTATTATTAATTTGTTCTAAACTTTGGGATCTAAAGGATAGTTTGATCTAGACAAGACTCAGACACATGAAAAGTATGTAGATTTTATGCAGAATGTTGTGAAACTCAACGTTAGGCCGGGAACAAATGAAAGGGCTGTTCAAGAAAGATACAAAAAATAAAAAATAAAAATTTGTGTGCTTTTTAACCGACTTGAAAAAGGAGGAGGTTCTCAATTCGTCTGAATGTTTTTTTTTTTTTTGTTTTTTTTTTTTTTTGTGTGTTTGTTACGCGATATCTCCCCCAATTATGAATGGATTTTGATGATTCTTTTTTTGTTTGGTAGCCCATACTTCAGAGGTGGTCCCATATAAATTTTATTGAAATTGGTGCAGCACTTTGTGGAAAAATCAACAAAAACTAAAAATAAAATACGCAAATCGTATGTAGACGACGTTCTAGTTGTAGTGCTGGTCCGAGAATTTGTACACTATTTTAATTGTAATTTGTGGCACTAAAAAGTATAAAATAAAATAAACTTTAAAAAAGTAAAAACCGACTTCAAAAAAACTAAACGGAGTAAAATAATTATCATTTAATAAAACTACCAGTTTCAGAAGTCGGTGTTCTACGCTGAAACAAATTGAATGCACCGACTTCTGAAACTGGTAGTTTTATTAAATGATAATTATTTTACTCCGTTTAGTTTTTTTGAAGTCGGTTTTTACTTTTTTAAAGTTTATTTTTTAAATAAAAAACACATTTACTAGTTACTAGCTTTTGCCCGCGGCTTCGTTCGCGTTAATTTATAATAAAAACATACTCTTATCACACTACTAAAGTTTCTTAATAATATAACTCAAGCATTCGAAAGACAGGTGCCGCCATCTGTTACCGTTATTGTTGTTTTCCTCGGAAACAATACTTTTTTTTGGGATGAAAGCTGACAAGAAAACTGACAACGTATATGAAAAATTTCAGCATGATCGGTTCAGTGGTTTAGGCGTGAAAAGGTAACAAACAAACAAACTTACTTTCGCATTTATAATATTAGTTAGGACAAGTTAGGACATTTATGACGTAAATTTTTATTCATGGTGACTTTGAAACTCGAAATTGATGAAACTTTTTTATGAACTCTCAACGGGGCAGTCACATAAATGCAACGAAATCAAAATAGATGCATTGCTCCTGCTGAAAATTACTGCTTTTGCTTAGTGATACATAGACTCGAATCTGATGACCAATTCTCATAATTGAATGTACACTATGGTCGATATTTTATAGAACTGAGATTAAATTATGAAAAAGTTCAGTCCAGTTTCAGTATGATCTTAATCTAGTGTACTTATATACTCATTTCAATCTCAGTTTTGACGTTTATTTAAGGGTCCTCTCGGAAAAAAAGCGTGCAGATGAAGCAAATTTTTGTCGGCATTTATCTGTAAATTACATTGCTCTGGCAAATATATTTGAAGAAATAGGTAGTAATCTACACAGGATACGTAACTGATATACGTAACTTGGACTTGCCAGATTTTTTCTATCGGCATCACATAATAAGAAAAAAACCACTAAATCACCTCCAAATCGTTGAGATGAAACCATTTTACTCCTACATTTTTTATCAAAAGACTATAAAAAATAGCTTCTGCTTTGCAATACAAAGGGCAATAACTTGGACTTGTTACTTTTTTAAAAATATGTATTAGTTTCATTATATTAAATTAAAAATGCGTCAAATTACCGATTGCGTCTATGTCACACTCGCACTCGTCCCTCTCTCTCTCGTCGACTCGTCGTAAGTTAGTATGGTACCAAATGCTCAAGGTCGTTAGCGTGAATACAAGCCTTAAGGAGTAGTGTTAGTTCAGAATGTTAGCAGAATACCGTTTTAGCTTCGATCAACTTTCGATCAATTTTTGATCTCATTACAAGTTCACGTTTGACGTTATTTGTTCGAGATTGGAACTATATTTTGAGCAATTTTTAAATACGAGAATTTGCCCTCTTATTCAAAACCTCCTTTTTGTAATAGGGTAAAAAATATCATACCTTCTCACCTCTGAGGCGAATAGTTTCGCCCATTTTCAAACAACAATGGTCTTTTATATATGAAAATCATTATAATAATAATGCCTGGTCGTAGGGCACTTCAATGAGCCTATTCTTATAAGTGGGGACGGTGATAACGAGGCCCCAACTGACACTATGAGCGAGACAAGGACAGAAATAGGTTTGTTGACATCGATTTTTTTGTGACCTCCAAAATGGTTTTATGCGTTGTGTTTAAGAGGTTTGTTTTTGAGGTGATGCGATTTGGAACAAACATTGAACGTAGATTTGTGATCAGCTATTACGTTTACCATAATCTCTAATTGCCAGTCAATAAGTCTGCTAATTAACTGTCCTACACTTGTAGGTACTATGACGCCATTTTCAGCCGGTAAATATTCTATTTAAGGCGCAAAAACTGATGCGTATGAGGAAGCTTCAACATGTTAAACAACACCGACAGACTATACAGAATATTATACAACGTTATTTTTAGTAAGTATATACAAAAACCGAGACATCCCAACAAGATTTTCAGTAGAACTGCCTGAATATGTGTTTTTTTTAATCAATCGCCAAGTTACACCGTAGTTTATGTCACGTTAAGTTCCCTAGTAAAGTGTGAAATGCCTGAGATGTGCTATGCAGGAGTTGTCTAATACACGGAAACTGACCGAGCGGACCATCTCATGCCTCAAGGTGTCTATTTCCGTCAACTGTTATGGGTAGAAACCAACTGAAATAAAATTGAAATTTATGAAAAAGAAAAATGTGGTGTACAAAATACAAGTGTACAAAATATGTCAATCGATTCTGTAAAAAGACACAAAAACGTAATCGTTCAGGGGTGATTCTATCATTACAGTTATAGCTAATATCGGTATGTCAGGATTGCGAGCAAGGTAAACACAGTAAATAAAACCAACATATAGACTCTCCACCACTGAGAGTACTTGTATTTGGGTTAGTATTAGTAACATTAACTAGATCACAATATATTACTTTACACAATTATTACAAGATCATAAAATAAGGACAAGCTAATCAGATATAAAAGGTCAGATTTCTTCAGCTGATCAACACGGAATGCTCCCGCTTCGTCGAATGCCCGCCGCCTTTATAACCTCGGGTGCGTTGATCCATATCGACGACTACCTTCTTTTGTCAACATTACATTGCCCAGTGCTACCCGCTACCGATAACAATTCTCCTAGTGATTCTGAACAAACTAGTTTCAGGTTTAGTATATACTAAAACTAAGCTTGTACAACAGGTTTATTATATCAATATTTCTATAAGATACCGCTCATTAAAGCACTCATTAGGATATTGTTTGGCTATAAGAGAAAAACGAGAGACGATACTTGAGTACGTCCGGCGCACCCTGGTCAGTCACCCCCGCTACCAACTTTGCTGATTTGTTAATCTTTTCACCACATCATGAGCTATTCCCGTACAAATCATGCAAAAATGATAAAAAAAATATGAGAAAACCGAATGCCATGGTGAATAGATATGGGATGCATTTAAAAGCACTTTGACATTAATGAAAATAACAACAAAAAATTGCACACATCAAAAATTATGATTTCCACTACAAAATTAATGGTTCGCACTATAATCAATCAAAAAACTCGGCCAAGTGCGTGTCGGGCCACGCGCAGTAATAGGGTTCCGTAGAATGCGGACTAAGAAGAGGGCTTAGTAATTTTTCAATGGAATTTGTACGAATTTTTACTTTTCCAGTTGGTCGACTATTACTCGTAAACTTGTAAAGCCTACATAACTGTGATAATTTTCCTTTTAACTTCGTTGTGTATACTACTACCGTGATTTTTTTCACATATCCTAAACTAGCCGTTTAGCTGGCAGGGGAGGGGGACACTTATCCTAACAAAAATTAGCACTTTAAAGTAAAGAGAAAAAAAAAAACATCCCCAGTTTACATGTACAAGAGGCACCACCAAAAAAAAATTTTTCATGATTTTACTTTACCACTTTGTCGGCGTCATTTATATGTATATCTGTGCCAAATTATAGCTTTCTAGTACTAAGAGTCTCTGAGCTAAGCTGCGGACGGACGGACGGACATGGCGAAACTATAAGGGTACCTTGTTGCCTTGACTACGGAACCCTAAAAACTATTTGTTTCTGAACGCACCCATTAAACAAATGGCGGAAATTGATCGGTGAAACGAATCGTTTCTGGCACTTGCCGCGCCGGCCGCTACCAAGGCAACACTCGCTTCGCTCGCTCGGCTCGTGCGTTGAGTTGTCACAGTTCTAATATAACTTTATCTTCCATTCAGCTATCTGTATGTCATTATTTTTCTTAGTACGGGAGACTTTGAAGTTAAAAGCATTTGAAGAAGACCAAGTAAGAAGTAATAAAATTAAAGTGCAAGCTATTATTTTTAAACTAATTAATCCTTTTTAAAGTGGGAACTATTATTTTTAAAGTTCATTTATTTATAGCCCAAAAGATTTACCAGTCAACAAGGCTGGTAGTAGAGCTAACTGCACAGGATGCGCCGGACGTACTTAGATCGGACGCCGGACATCACTCGTGAAGGCTATTTAAATGCTCCCATTTATACAAGAGTTTATCAGGTTGGGTTAAAATCAGATCCTGTGGTTATATTCGATCACATTTTGGCGATGCATGTCAATTAAACATAGTACGTTGCGTGAAATACCTGCCTATTATAATATTCGAAGAACCCTTCGAATATTATAATAGGCCTTTCAAAGTACAAAGGGTGCATGTATTTTTTTCCTGTAGGGGACGATAGAAAAAATAGAAAGTCGGAAATACACTCCCGGACTCCTAAATCGAGCCATCGTGCATTTTATACATAAAAGCCTTGCGCATGAACGCTTGATGTCTGCGTTGGATTTAATATTGAAGGCAATACTGATACAGTTATTTATTTAGTGACATCAAAAATGTGCGCGACGATTTTTCCGTTTGGTGGGAACTTTACAGACCTTTATACAAAAAAATGCAAGGTAGCTCGATTTAAGTGTACAGGGGTGTTAAAAGGACGGCAGTGGATGCTACAGATTGAGATCTGAAAAAGATGACGTAAGGAGACGTCCTAAATGGGAAGTGGTCGTAAGATCATACGATAATGGCATCGCTTTGATCGTACAAACCTGCAATCAAGCATAATCATCATTGTTGGGGTCTTAATTTCTTTGGTCGTACGAACTGATCGCGTGAGCTTCAATTCAAGCGATGCAACGCCTAGCCGACACCTCAGCATATTGTTTTTTTTTAATCACCGTCATTATTTTGATATCAGCGCATAAATCCTGCTAAAAATAGCCTTCCAATGACCGCAACAATAAACGGTCAAAGGGTAGTTGCCGTAATCACCGTACTTAGCAAACGGAATGGTGATAGCGGTAGATAGGAGGACGCTGTTACCAACCCTCCTAAGATAAACCCTCAGTCACCTCTTAATTTCTTTCTTTTCGTGTCGATTGACTCATACAAAATTTTGTCCAACCAGTATTGAGCAACCTGTACAGCTCTATCATTGGCCTCGTTTAGATCTTGGATGGTGCAGGTGGTTGTGCACGACGGGCAACTAAGGAGGTGACACATCTCCAGTGATGGTGCTCCACACTGGCACTGCGTTTGGGATGGGTGAAGATTGCCCCATTTGGCCAAGTTAGTTTTACAGCGGCGAACATGGGTCCGCAATCGGTTGAGAGATTTCCAGATTGGCCACTGCAGTTCACATCCAGGGGGTAGATGTTCTACCGGGGTGATGAAGTGTGGAGGGGGTGGGTGTTTGTGCCTCCACAATGCATACCTCTCGATTGCTGCACTGTCCACCAATGAGGTCGTACATCTCATAAAACTTTTACGACTCTTTAGACGTGCAGGTGTTAGTTGGTGCCCATGCAGAGGGTGGTGGCTGTTTTGTTCCTGTTTCCCCTTCTCAATGCGGTTAGCTACTTCGCGGTGAACACCTGGACACACCTCTTAATACGAACACACCTCTTAATACACCACGGATTTAGAAGAGATACCTACTATTTGCCAAAAAAAGTAATACATAGCTGTAGCCGTAATTTCAAAATTGCTAAACAAAAATAAAACTTAAATTAAAGAAAGAAAGAAAGAATGCCGCCATTGAACTTGACCTCGAGGTTATTCGATTTTATTAGACAGTAAATCTAATATAATATCTTTACGGCTACCGAAGGCTGTCACGCCGGTATTTTTATATCTAATTTTCATTTTATGACACTGAAAATTAGACTCAGTTTCGTTGTAAATGTCGACGGTATAAAGGTCGTTTTTTCAGTATTGTATAGTTGTATAGAAATAGGATTATTTTTTCGGGCAATATTTTCTTAATTTTAATGGGAGTTCTGGGCAAGCGTGCTCCATCGTAGACCGCATCATCGCTTAACATCAGGCGAGATGGCGGCCAAACGCAGGACAAGTAATAAATAAATAAAAAAAAAAAAAAGTTGGTGACGTATACTTTCTGGTTTTGAGCATTCGAGAAGCTACGCAAATCTTTTCGTCCCAACTACCGTAGTGTCTCAAGACGAAAGTCTTTGACCAGTGCGTGTTACTAAAACGTGACATCTTAACACTCACAATGGGCCTCATAAGAAGGCTCAAAATCACCCAAAGGGCAGTAGAGAGGGCTGTGCTCGGAGTTTCCCTACGTGATCATATCAGAAATGATGAGATCCACAGGAGAACCAGGGTAACCGACATAGCCCGAAAAATTGCCAAACTTAAGTGGCAGTGGGCGGGGTACATTGCTTGCAGAACGGACGGCCGATGGGTCCAAAAGGTTCTGGAATGGCGACCGCGTACCACAGAAGGCGCAGCGTGGGTAGTTCCCCAAAGAGGTGGACCAGTAACGTGGTGAAAGTGGCGGGAATCCGCTGGATGCGAGAAGCATAGGACCGGTTGATGTGGCGATATTTAGGGGAGCTCTATGTCCAGCAATGGGCGTCTTTCGACCGGATGATGAAGATTTTGTAGGACTAATTATGGAACTGAAAGATTAGCTAGTCAGCAAGGTTGTTAACGAGTCTGGTTGCCTAGGGTGCGCTGGACTTACTTGCTTTTTAATGCACGTCAAATATAGTAGTAGTCATTACTAAGTTATTGATTCAAGTGGACGAAGTTCCATTTGCAGACACCACAAACTAAATTAAAACCACACTGATTGCCTTTAAGTTACATTTTCATACTTATGAAGCAAGAATTGGTTTTCATTATCCCTTTGTGGAGAAAACAAAGTTTAGTTATCAAGGATATTAATGAGTTATTGCGGTTGTGGCGATGAGTTGATAGCCTGAAGTTAATAGCCTGTTAGGTTACGTCAGGGATGCAGACCTATTAAGACTAGGGGTCACTCGGGCAGACTATGAGCTAAAGGCGGGCCACCGTAATTAATAACCACCAAACAAGTTGAAATGAATTTTACTGTTCTTGTGACGTCATATAACTACCCTTATTTTTCTTTTTTTCCTTGGTTTAATGCTCATGGATGCCCTTTGCCTGGGGAAGACGAAGGGGTATTAGCCAGACTCTTAACGGTTAAAAACCCACGGAGTTCCTTCTCCTGACTTTAGGCAGGGGTCGCGGAATTCGCAGCTGCATGCACCGCAACCCCGGCAGGCCTCGGTCCGCCATCCCCTGGCAGACCTCTTCTACTGTGGGGCCTTGCCCCACATCCTCCTGAGAGGCGCGCACGGTACACTGCACGCCGCCTTCTCGGGACGTAATTTACCCTAGGACACTGTCTGGACCAAGACTAATCCAAGGACACCTCATTTGTTGAAATCAGGTGTAGGTGTAGGTTGACTTAACTGGCGGCTGCTGAGGCGCGAGAGAGGACGAAGTGCAGCGTGCCGGCCCTTTTATAGGGGCACCCCGCCAGTCGCCACCACTGCCACCGTCACAAACCTGCACACTTGCAAGGGCTCCACTAAGTTCTCGATGGTATGCATAGTCTGCCTGATGGTATGGATGGTATGCAGTCACGCTGGACTGGTGCGCACCAGTCCAGCGTGATATACTAAAGCCCTTCTCATTTTAAGAAGAGGCCCTCGTCCACTATTGGTACAGTAAGCTTATTATGCAACCTACCTTAACTATTTTCAACATGAACAGCTAAAATTGGGTCACAACAAAACTGGTTCAAACATTTCAAGGTAAAACCCATCGTTCTTCGTGGTTTGTGGTTCCTCCGCTACCAATATTGCTCTGAAAAGGAAAATTATAGGAAGGAGGTTATTAAGCGATAAATTTTGCAGGATTTTTCCTCAACGGGAAGTGCTTGACTATAAATACGTGAATAAAATGTCTTTCTTTCCTTTTTAAGCTTTCCTTTCTTTGCGAGAGAGTATTTATTCGTATTGATGTTCGTTATAGTCTTAGTAGAAACAGGTATTTACGAAATATCGTTTTTGACTCTTTTACAAAGAAAATATCCAGGATGCATTGTGTGAAGGATGATATGGGTAAGAAAGGAGTGAGTACAGGGATGACGGCTGATGATTTACCTGTCGCCCGACCAGTAACAGGCTCGAGAAGGCGGCGTGCAGTGTTTTGTACGCGCCTCTCAGGATGACGTGGGGCTAGGCCCCACAGAAGGAGAGGTCCGCCAACGGCTGGTGGACCGAGGCCTGCCGGGGTTGGGGTGCATGCAGCTGAGAATCCCGCGACCCGGCCAATGGTCAGGAGAAGGATCACCGAGGACATTATGAGGAAAAAAAGATGACGGCTGATAGAAGAGAATGGAAGAGGAATAATACATGTTGTGCCGATCCCATCTAGTGTGGGATAAGGGCAAGGAGATGATGATGATACAAAACATTGGTGAAAGTTCATTACAAAAGTATTTGTTAACGTTCTGTTATTGCTATTGTCAAATATGCATGTTGACCAAAAACATCCGACATTTTATTATCAACCCACAAATGTCAGCTGCTCAACATGGTGTTGACAACCCAATATTAATTGTTAAGTAATCTTTATTGTACAAATAATCTTACATTAAGCACTAGCTTCCACACTAGGATTCCCTGTTTCGTGGAAGCTAGGCGAAACCACTACATAAAATATACATATTAACAAAATACAATACAATATAAAACTTACAACTCACACAAAAATACTACCTATACATAAACAATAAAATATAAACACTAAATCAAACGAGGAGTCGGCGTCATGTGTCGCGCCTTGTCTGGTAGCTGGCCTCGAAATCGTCGGAACGCAACACCTCTCACTCTCATCTCGGCCAAAATTCCTCCTTCATGAAGTTCGACAGATGTTCAGTCGGAACTCTCACCACAAATGAATTGAAATTCACATTGTGGCGAGACTCCAACCGCTCGACCCTCAGGGTGAAATTGGTATTGACTTGGATGTACTCTACAATCTCCTGGGCCATTGTAGAGTAATGCAGCCAGCAGCGTCGTTGGTACAGCAGGACGCAGTAGGTGTTTCGCTCCGGTCAGTGCAGTACCGTACTGGTTCCGAGAAGTGGGCTTTCTCTTCGTCTTCTTCTTCTCGACCTTTATAAAGCCCTCCTTGTCGCACTTGTCCTTCTCTGGATCCTGCAGTTGCAGACCACTATGAAAGGATTCACAATGGTACTGCTTACCCGCTTTTTGCTGCTTAGCTTGCGACGCACCGGATTTGTTTGCAGCGGCAACAGCAGCATAAGCTCGTTTCGGGGTCGATGTTCTTACACATTTCGTAACCTCTACTGGAGTCGCGATATGTTGTCACACTAATTTTATTTAATTAATTATTGTATGGCAACATTAACTTCACACAGAAGAAAGCAATTGCTTCCAATCCGCCTTGCAAACACGGTGTTTTTGTATTGTGCACAACTAATAAGTAACATCGGTGTACCTGATCGAACAACCAATAGCAGTCGCTCATTTTAGCGCCACTCACACTTATTGCGTCAGCGTAACGACCATTTTAACTGCAGTACTAATAAACGTTCGTGATCTACAAGTCGCACTCAGTTCGGAAGTGATCGGATTTACGAAGTTAATTGTATCGTACTGTACCTTACTCGTAAAAACAGTCGTATAACCGAGTCAACTGTAGTTAGAAAAGCATAAAAGATTTAAATTCAGTGTCATACATTACAGAAAGCCGTTAACAGCACTAACCGCTAAAGAGAACTAGTAATTACTTACCTAACTGCTATGATCGATAGCCTAGCTTTGCAGACGCCTTTTAGTCCGACTAGGTAACATGTTATCTAACAGTTCTTGAAAACCGTCTATAAATACTCTTTGCTCAGAAATGCCCAGTGTATGCTACAGATTTGCGGTTCCTATGACCAAAAACGAATCGTTTTGCTTACCAATAGTAGCATTTTTCGTCCGTGTGGTACCGGGCGTAAAGAACAGCACTACCCCATCTCTTGTCATGGGTGGGGTGTCGTAAAAGGCGACTAAGGGATTCACTAGAGGATGGGCAGCAGCGTTCTCTTTAACAATCATACTGCGATCGCCAACCCGCCTGCTAAGCGTAGGCGATTATGGCGAGCCGCCCCCCCCTTTTGGAGGAGGCCTATGTCTAGCAGTGGACGTCTTTCGGCTGAATAAAAATGATGATGGTGATGAGTAGCATTTTTCATTGCTAAACTTGGCATATGAAACAGACATGTAAGCTAATCTTAAGTGCGAATGCTACTTACGTAAGGGGGGCATAAATACAAAGCTCGGGTCTTTGCATCCTTTATTCATTCTTCTTCTTCTATCGTGTCGGCACGAGCTATACGGGAATAGCTCATGCCGTGGTGAAAAGATTAGCCAGTCAGCAAGGTTGGTAGCGGGGCTGACTGCCCAGGGTGCGCCGGACATACTTAAGTATCGTCACTCGTGGAGGCTCTTTTCATGCGCGTCTTTATTCATTAAAAACATATAAAATTACATTTTTAATTATTTCCACATAAAAAAAAAAAATTACATTTAACAAAAATATAGTAGCCCACCGGCATCGGGAACAGGGTCCAAGCTACCGGTGGTCAGGGCCTCAGAGAGAAGAACTTCCTAACAATACGCGCCGTGTCCAGAAGTACCACTTTCTTTATCAGGCCCTTGATTCAGCTGCCCAACGAGAGCCTCATTAGATGTTGGTCGAGGCTCTTGGCTACTAAACCATTGGCCGTAACGACTATCGGCACAATGATTGCTGAATCAACATCCCACATGGCGACAACCTCGTGTGCCAAGTATTGATTATTATTAGTAAAGATACAAGAGTCTTAATTTTAACCGATCACGGTCGGTATATCATAGGAATCGGCCAATAGTCAGCCTAAAACTATCCCTCTGCTGGTCACCGGGTTTAGGGTTCTCGCTGGCCTGGTGTGGGTTGGCGGACTACGCACACCATCGAAAAATTTATGGAGCCCTCTCAGATGTGCAGGTTAGCTGACAATGTTTTCCTTCACTGTTAAAGCAAGTGCTAATCAAATTCCAATCCGCACATGAATTCGAAAAGTCAGTAGTGCAGGCCGGGATTGAAGACAGACCCTCCAACATGGAAGACGAGCTATACTGCGTGTAAGGGACGGTGTACCGAAAATAAAACAGTGAATTCAGCCCATTATTCTGACTCGAAAATAAGTGTCTTTTTTTCTCGGAATTTTCCGAATTTACTGGAAATTGCTAATTTATCTATGTTTTATTGTATTTCAATAAGTGTTTTGACAGATAAATAAACGGGATGTAAAGGACAAGTTACCAAAAATTGACGCAGTGAATTTAGTTTATTATTTTGAATTGAAAATCCGTGGAAAATATCAACGAGATCTTTCGCATTTTCCGATTTATAAAAAAATATTTTTTATTTGCTAATTTTACAGCAGATAAATGTAAAATTTGAGAAAAGAAAAATCGGAAAAGTCGGAAAATTTCGAGCAACCACTTATTTTCAATTCATAATAATATGATAATAGGCTGAATTCACTGATTCAGTTTTCGGTACACCGTCCCTTACACCCAGTATGAATCCCTCACTGAACGCTGGGAATAGACGCGTGTTGTAAGATTCAACAATACACGCACCGTGGGAAACAAGCATTAAACCCTGTCTGCGCTTAACATCAATGCGACAAAGACAAAGAACTCACAGTTAAAACAATTACTTTTAACATGTCAGAACCAAATCTTTTACACTGACACATTAATAGCAAAACTTGCAACCAGTCAAAACTTAACCACGAACGTCCAGTTAAAAATGAACTAAAAATGTTTTCGTGTTAAACTAAGAATGGTTACACAACATACGTATTCAGACTCGCTGGCGCCTGGTGGTTATCGATCATAGTACGTAATTACTCGTTCACTTTCAGTCAGTTAAGTTGAAATAGTTTTTCTTGTTTATAAGTTAGTTTTAGATGCAATTATTTTAACCTTATTTTGTTTTTTAACCGACGAAAAAAAGGAGGCGGTTCTCAATTCGTCGGAATCTTTTTTTTATGTATGTTCCCCGATTACTCAAAGACGCATTGACCGATTTGGAAATTTCTTCTTTTGTTTGAAAGGGTATACTTTCCAGGTGGTCTCATGGTCATCAGGTTAGGATCTGATGATGGGATCCTGGCAAAATTGAGGGAACTCTTCAAATTTATAGGCACACTTGAAGCGATTTTTTGTTTGAAAGAGTCTTGTCTCCCGAAGTTGTCCCATTTAAATTTGATGAAGTTCTGATGAAGACCCTCGGAGATTGACAATGGAACTCTTCAACGGATAACAGCAAATTATCCGCGATTGCTGTAATTGCACGTTTATTTATGCCACTTAAAATAGAAAAATAAAATTACTTTAAAAATGAAAGAAAAGAGTAAAATTAAACCCTTATTATAAAATTAATAGTTTCAGAAGTGTATCTGGTTCCTCTTAGTCTACAAATAAGTTGGTTATGACTCCAAAAACCACACTTCCCGGCAAAAAAACGCACCCAAAAGTGGGTCAAAAACTGCTGTAAGTAAAATAGCACACACTTTCTAGAACAAAAGGTCTATACCTCAACTAGTAAGTAGTTTAACCGTCTCTATTAGGGTGGATACGTGACGTTTTAAGCTAATAACGTACCCGCGAGACCATTGCATACAAATATGAAGCAACAGAAGGTCCACTTTTGACAATGCGCTGTACGGAGCATTTATAAATGAAGTGGTAATTTACGTGCGAACTCGACGTATGCCCATAATTTGGAAGGACGCCGCTTAGCCGACGAGCGGTCAATTACTGATGTTTGGTATCGCCGTGATACTTACATTGATTGAAACTAATTATTTTAGCAGTGATAGCCTAACAGTTAAACGGTTGCTTTCCATGCAGGAGGGTCCGAGATCAAACCTGGCCCGCACCTTTGACTTTTCGAATTTATGTAGATCAGAATTTGATTATCACTTGCGTTAACGGTGAATAAAATATCGTGAGGAAACCTGTACACCTGAGAGGGCTCCATAAAGTTCTCGACGGTGTGTGTAGTCCGCCAACCTTTGCAACGCCAGCGTGGTGGACTAATGCCTAAACCGTTCTCATTTTGAGAAGAGGTCCAGCCTAGCAGTGGGTCAGTAATGGGCTGATTGTGATGATATATATGGACACTAAATTAGTTTACTAATCTGTAATGTAAGATATCAAACACACACACATGGATACGGAATGAAACAATAATATCTCTTAATATAATGAATGAAACAATAATATCTCTTAAATAATATCTCTCAAAGGCGTGAGAATCCACTAGTTAATGTCGCCTATAATGATTTTAAAATAGAAGAAGCTAGTACTGCAAAGTTTTTGGGTATAACTATAGATAGTAAATTAAACTGGAAACCTCATTTGGAAGAAATCTGCAAGCGATTAAGTAAATCTGCATATGCACTCTTTCAAGTATCGAAAAAAGTAAATACTGAGACACTATTAACAGCATATCATGGGCTAGTCGCCTCAGTTCTGCGATATGGTGTTGTTTTTTGGGGGCAGTCAACTAATAGGGAGCTTGTATTCAGAATGCAAAAACGATGTATACGGTCAATGTATGGTTTAAAAACAACAGATAGCTGCATTCCATATTTCAAAAAGTTTAAAATACTAACCCTACCAGCTTTATACATCCTGGAAACCGCATTGTTTGTAAAAAGAAAATCTCATTTATTTCAAAAGTTGTCTGCAGTTAAAAAAAACCAATACGTGCTCAATATGTCAACAAATTATGTCTTTTAAAATGTAAAACTTCCTTAATGAAAAAGAGCTTCTTTGGTATTGCTACCCAAATTTATAATAAAATACCCGAAATAATAAAATGTATGCCTCTACAAAAATTCAAAAAGGCTCTTAATGGTTTATTGCTTGAGAAATGCTACTATACAATAGATGAGTTTATAAATGACAAATCACTATAATTTATACGTACCTACATTATTTTTCCTATTTTTTTTCCTTTTTAGTTTTAAGTTTTTTTTGCTATTTTTATATTGTTTCTGTACCTACTCAACATTTGTATGTCATTAATGGCAAAACATAGTGCACTACCATCCTAATTATTTAAGATCTTAAATGTAAATACCTATGTTTAACAAATAAAGGATTCTATTCTATTCTATTCTAATATTATACCTTTTTGCATATAAGTGAACTAGCGATCCACCCTGGCTTCGCAAAGGTGCAATGTATTATACATATCTATTTAAAAAAAGCGCATCAAAATCCGTTGCGTAGTTTTAAAGATCTAAGCATACATAGAGACAGACAGACAGCGGGAAGCGGCTTTGTTTTATATTATGTAGTGATATAAACATTTCTTTTTGTCAAACTGATACTGTGGTGGTTTAAAACTGTTCCATTTTATATTTCTTTATATAATTTTGTTTTACACAAGACAATAATACAAAGATAGAACATTGTTGTATTTAAAACATTCAATTGGCGGCTGTATCGTATCGTATGTATGTGCGCTATCTTTAAGCAAGCTTTATAAGAAAGAACTGGACAAAAAAATGAGTTATTTGTGGTGCAAATACATAGCCGTCCGAATATAAAACCGTCCGAAAATACCGTCTTATTACCTATACTGTAGCGACTATGTCAGTGTGAGCTCCCTGCTCTGCTTTGTTAGAGATAAACCTTCTGATCTTTTCCTATTCTGTGTACAAAACAAGGTTAGCTCCGCTTAACAGTCGTAAACGAAGGATTTCGCATGTGTGATCCTTTTGTGAACCCCCATGTGAAACATGTATATTATATTTAAAGTACACTTTCTGAGGTTTGCGTAATCTCGTGGCTAATGATCTCTGTTAATTGTGGAATTGTGTTCGCGGCTTTGACTTTGAAGTTTGAAGTTTTTAGGGCTATAACTCTTGGGAAGTTTCTGAATTATAAGCAGTCGTAACTATTCTTGTTTGTGACGTAGGCGACAAAATGGCTGTTATAGTTGAGGGTAGAGATTAAGGGATTTTGTTAAAGTGATGGGCAGCAGTCTTCGTTTGCCTGCTAAGAGCACAGTTTTACAATCCATACAGTTAGGCAATGTCTTTTATGTTGGGAGACGCCGTCGTCCGTGTACGCTGCCCTACGCAAATATGCAAGGGTTAATTACCTATGTTACTTTTCAAAACTTAATGTGGATTCTATTGTCATCACAATAATTTCCAAATTTAATATTAGTAAGTAAGTACTTAGGTACGTATTCCGAAAAATTTGAAACTTAAATTAAATTTTAGATTCTTCTTCTTTTTAGAAGCTGTATTATTACATCCGTAGAGAGAACAGCTTGTGTTCATCATTATATTTCACGATAGAACTTATTAAAGGGCATTTAAAATATTACAAAATACGTTCGGGTCAACCCGTGTTGATCGATACCGCAAACTAGGCGAGTTTGCGGTACGCGGCCCGCGCCGTGCCTTTGCTCTGCCCAAGCACATTCGTTGCCAAACTGTTTGGGTTGTTAAACTGTGCTAATAGCTACATATTGCGATCACCAATCTATCAATCGTAGTGTTTATCGCAATATTGGACAATCACGGATTGGTAGTATATAGGACTTTTAGTATAGAGTAACCCTAAAATACCCTAAACTACCCTATTCGCACCTGATGGTAAGCGCAGACAGGGTCTAAGGTAGAGCGCATGAATCCAAGTAACAGACATATAGAGGGCCCTCCCCTGTAGCCCTCTGGCTCTGACATATACACGATAGAACACAGTAAACTGCTTAGCATCGGATTTTAATGTTCTGGTGATAGCTACCCAGGCGAACCGTATCTGATCCTACCACCAAGCGTGCTGGGTTTTGTTGAATCTTACAACACGGTTCTACTTGTAGCGTGCGTTGAGGAAGTTTTTTTTATTCTATTTAGCGCTTCATACAATATATATGGAGCATTTATGTTAAAAAAATCTAATATTACCCAACGTAATAATGAGGATGGTCCACTAAACGTATAAAAAACCATAAAACCGGTACCTGAATAAAAATAATCAATTTAACGTTTATATCCTCATAAAATTAGAATTGTATCCCGAACTAAAGCCAAGCTAATCAATTTTATAGTCCTCGAGCCATTAGCCAGCCGCCGTTACTAGCTACGGCTCGTATTTAACAAATCCTCGTTTAGATGAGATTGGACAGGACCTGGTACTGAATTGTTAATGGTTTCATTATGCTTGATTAACTTTTTGGTACGAAAATCTTTTTATATTAGGTTATTGCTGAGTCAGCGACCCTTAACATAGTTTTTTACTGTTCGAGAAGTGTAAAATATTATAATGTAATTGTGACGCAAAAACAATTAACTAATGTATGGTTATTGAGGGGCCCGCACGGATCATATGATTTGCAAGGTTAAGATCCGCTTGCTGCTGTCAGTCTGCGGATGGGTGACCATTCGTTACACATCGAGACCCGAATATGCCTCAGAGAGCATGTTAAACCATCGGTCCCGGTGTCAACATCTCCTGAGGGTGTCCCGTGGAGGGGCGTGTGTATCGGTTTGGATTGCATGTTGCGACACATGTCGTAGTATGATAGATATAGCCGTAATATAGTTATATCCCTAGGGATATAATTATATACCGTAACGTAGTTATACGAAAGCGATTCATTACTATCTTACGGTCGCAATCTAGTAATATAGTTATCTGACTAAACTAATCTAGTTAAATAGTTATAAATCTACTATAGAATCAAATAAAACAATATATTTGTCGCAATAACATAGTTGTAGCCGTTATACGATCATATGCCTAGCGATATGATCTTATATGAAGATGTTTAAAGAAAGATTAAGGTTA
Source organism: Amphipyra tragopoginis (assembly GCA_905220435.1). Taxonomy (NCBI): domain Eukaryota; kingdom Metazoa; phylum Arthropoda; class Insecta; order Lepidoptera; family Noctuidae; genus Amphipyra; species Amphipyra tragopoginis. The sequence continues at coordinate 8,586,624 of HG992017.1, forward strand.
TTTGGGTTTCCAAAGCAGAGTCGACGGAACCCCGCTGTGCGGGGCTCCTGTTTCTGTCTGCAGGGTTTAAAGTAACCTAACACCTCGAACCTAACCTATCCGTGTCGGGGTGCCCCAAATTATCGCTAGGAATATGATCATAAAACGACTAGGGGTTCACAAACACAACGAAGCCTCCGCCGCCGCGTCCGTCGCACCCCCGCACTACACTCCTACAATTATTTCACTAAACTTAATCTAGTAATATAATTATATCACTAAACTTGAACCGTATTATAATTATATTCCTAGTAAGATAGTAATGAATCGCTTTCATGTTATAGTATATAATTATATCCCTAGGGATATAACTATATTACGGCCATATCTATCATATTGCGACATGCATATATTTGCGAGCGGGAGGGCGGTGCTGCATACTGCATCCAAGCCAGCAAACTTTTAGCGGAATCGAAACTAAATATTGTAATTACATAATTATTTGTATATCATAGATTTCCGAAAAGTAACGCCTGATTCCATTATTTGTCATTAGATCTACATGAAAAAGACCAAACTATTCCCACTGACGATATTATCCGACGTAACGTGGTTCTTCTCATGTGCTTACTTTAACAGCTAGTTTTATTCACCTCGTAAAGGCAAAGAGGCTGGAGATGTACAAACTTCCTGACCCCGTTAAAAACTTAAGTAAGATGTAACATCATTGCCCGAGTTTCGACACTTTTTGTGTTTATTTGTGCCTGTTACTGTTGTGTTCAGAGTTGGTGTGGCTTGTGGCTAATTATGAACAGCACACATCATTCAAATTGCGAGGTCATAGCATGCTTACCGTTTGGTACAGGCAGCGTCAAATAAATCGGGACGCACAGACTGTCCAAAATAATCTGAACAACTAAGAAAATGAAACTACAGGCTGTAAACGAATTTGTGTAATTCCTTCAAACCGCGTGATCTACTGGTGACACAGATTTACCCTAAATGGGTATTTTTGAAAACCAAGTAACAAAAATCAAAATTAAATCATGGATTTCTATTCCTGAGTCATTTTAGAGCCCCGAGTTATCTGACAGTAAAGAACAATATCGCTTTAGTCGTGCTCGCCAGCCGCGTCGCCGTGCTTTCATTAATTTATGCCTGGAATCGAAATGTTGACTCAAATAAAATATTTTTGTTCCAAAAAATGTTTTTTTACTGAATACCTTATAAGGTAGTTTAGATACGATTACTTATCGCTACCGCATGAAAAAAAAGTTTTTTTTTCCTATTCAACCTAATTCTCGTGCGGGGGCATTCTACACCAGAAGTAGATCATGTGATTTTAAGGAATTATACGAATTCGTTAACACCCTGTTTATCGGGACGCACAGACTGCCCAAAATAATCTGAACAACTAAGAAAATTAATCTATATCTCAATGATACAAGGGGTTTTTCAGAATGAACACAGTACACGTCAATTGTCATTCTGATAAGAATTTTATCCCATTGAGATAAAGTTTAATTTCTTTAGTTGTTTAGGTAACAGTAACTATGAACAGTCTGTTCGTCTCGATATATTTGATGCCGACTGTATATATCGAGACCCCTCAGTGCCTCGGAGAGCACGTTAAACCGTCGGTCCCGGGTTTTATACAAATACCTATGACAGTCTTTACCGGTAGTCAGAAGCCCGAAAGTCTGACGACTGTGCAAACCTTAGGATATCGGCATTGCCCAATAACTGGGTTGCAGAGGTCTGATGGCAGTTGCTCCGTGTAAAATACTGGTATTCTGCCGGATCTGGTTAGACTGGAAGATGACCCCAATATACCTACTTGGGAAAAGGCTAGGCAGCAGTGGCGAAGGCTCCATACAACTCGATTCCTATCGGCTTCCCTTTCGAAACGAATAGTTACTGGAATTCACGCATCACACTTGAGCAAGGTAAGCATTTTTTGGTCCGGCTTCCCTTTTAAGAAAATTCACCCTACGCCACTGCTAGGTAGAATGAATGAACTGTTTTATTCAGAGTCGTTAATAAACTATTAACTTATCACTTAGCATAGATTTACTTCGCCTGTCTTGGCAGGCGACGAATCAGAAGCTAAATTGAAATGTTAATTTAATTAAGTAGGAGTAGATCTCCTTGTGAAATATTTTTTCTTGGAAAGTACTACTTCCTCAGCTACTTTTTTTACTTGGTCGGGTTTCCCTTATCGCACTTGATGGTGAACCTATTGCATTCAGATTCTTATCCTTTTGGTTTCAAAACTGGCTAGGATGGCAATCTTTCACCTGAGCTTCTATTGACCTATATCTCACTTAACTCGGTATTAACAAATAGCTCTCATTTGAGAGCTCCCTTTTAAATGTCAATTTGATATCACGCGAGGAGATAACTTAATCAAATTAAATTAGGGGGATATAACACTATCATATTTCTAGGATCATAAATCTATGAGTCATAGATGTAATTATGACAATATAATGTAGATAAATGAATCATTTCTTCATACACAGATATGACTCTAGAGGTAATTAAAAGATATGACCCTTTAAATGATCCTAGACAGTGTAATATCCCCATTAAATGATAAAATTTTGTCAAATGTATGAAATTCAAATGACGTTAAAATTTTGACAGCTTTACTTGAGATACTGCTCCCAGGCCGCCATTTTGAGGGAGATTTATAGAATAGCTACTCACCCAATCTCATTATAAAAAAAAAACAGACAAAATGTGTAAATAAACCTTACTCCTCATCTCCTAACAGCTTCATCTTAAGTCGCCGCCGCTTGAGACAGCACACCCTACTTAGCATGTTGGGGGCGAGTAAAAAACTTTAATGTGGGGTTGTAAACGGCTCATAAAGTCGACGCGGACGCATTAAGCTCTGTTAGTGGGCCAAAGGGGCAATCCGCCGGCTAATTTGATAGCTACAGACAAACGAGCTGACATTATGATGATGTATAAGCTTTAAGAGGTAGCGGGAGCGATTCATTTGAGGAGCTTTGAAGTTTATTTTTATCTTTATTAAGCAGCTTTGTCTCAATATTTGGCTATGTCGCTTCATCATAGCCAAATAGTATTTTTACCTTAAATTAAGTACTATAATCTTATTCAACGTTCTAGCCGCGCCCGATATATGCTTAGCCAAAATACTATTATAGATACCAATGGCATACATGTTATGAGTTCCAACTGTATTTCTTCTGAGGCGTTCGCCCCTCCCACACTCTATCAAGACTACGAAGAGTAAAGTGATTATAACGTAGACACTAAGCCTCTTAAAAAGACGTGTGGCAGTAAAGCCCTACAAAAGTAGGAGTCCACGCCAGGGGCTCGTGGATCGTCAAGATCTGCCAGAGTTGCAGTGCATGCAATAGCGAATCCCGTGACCCCGGCTATAGGTCCGTTGAAGGAACGCCCTGAGGTTTATGTCAGTAAGAATCCGGGATAACCTTTCCCTTTCCACAGGGTGGATGGTATACATGAGGATTTCCCATGAAAAAAAAGGCAGACAGTTTGCAACGCGACATGGTATTTCAACTTCCACTAACCGCTGCGGTTTGTCTGTCTTGTGAAAACCATCACAATACTACGCCGTATGCTGTGGCCACAAGCGTGAAGCGAGTGTCATGCTGCAGCGTAGTGTCGTGGTTATCGTGTGTCAAGGTCGAGCGCTTTTCATACAAAGTATTGGCTGACCAGATACGGCTGGCTAACAGTCGGGGTACAATAAACAAAAAAAAACTTTATCTATGTGTGGCACGACATCGACTGTCAATGCAATGTATTGTGTTATCTACAGATCGGTGTTAGGCCGCCTTTACACTTGTAAGTTGCTTCTGTAAAATTTATGTAAGAACCTTACGACTGTATTTACACATACTAATAAACTTACAGTAAATAATACTTACGTAAATTTTGTGAGTTTTTACTTGCGTAAATTATTACAAGCCATTTACACATACTTACAAAAATCAGAATCGAAAATCAAGTTCTCTCATCGTCAAGTTCAAGCAGCTAAAAGACGAAAGCAAAGAAAATGCTGGGTAACACTTTAGTCCTTAGCTGGAAAACAGAATGTCACGAGGTGCATTTGGAAATATTTTGATGGAGTTGAGAATGGAAGACTAATACCAATTTTTTAACTTTATGAGAATGAATTCAAATTCAAATTCACATCTTTATTGCTCAACACAGTACATAATTATACATTTCCAGATGTCAGGTGAATGCGCAGTTCACTGTGTTGTACCAATTTAGGCATGCAAAATTATTATTTTTAAATTATACATTGTCACAAATTATTATTAAAATCATATCATGTCACAAATTATTATTCAAAAATATACAATGCCATATAAACTCATACCGTCATAAATTAAAATTAAAATGTATACAATGAATGCCACGTGTTTTGAATTTTCGTTACTTCCTGGCTAAGATGCCCTTTCAAATTAGGCAATTTTCTAGCTATTTCCTCTGGAGTTGTACTAAACATTTCACTTAGTTCATTATAGAGTAAATTGAGTAAATTTGTTTTCACGCAGTTTTTGTACTCTTTATTTTTGTAGTCCCAGAGTATGGGTTGTGATTCAAAAGCAGTAATTGAACTTTCTACTTCAGGTGGTGACCAATTTTTTGTTTGTTTGGCCATTGGTGCGGCTAATTAATTTGTAAGTTCTCAACTTATCAATTTGATTCGATAAGCTGTGAGACGATTCTGTAAGCAAACTCGAACACGTTTAGACATGTAATTTTCAAAGTTACATAAGTAGTAAGAAATTATGATAAGCTAGTTACAAAGAGTGTTTACATTTGCAAATTTATCGTAAGTTAACTACGTAAGTTACTTACGTGAGTAAAACTTACAAGTGTAAGGGCGGCCTTACAGTTATAAAGTAACATCACGCCTGTATTCCCCAAAGGGTTAGACAGAGATATACAGGGTGTAAAAAGACCCATCACATAGCCGAAATCTACGCACTCTGTACATCAAACTAAATTACATTGACCAAAAATAATTGCTGGGAAACGACTTTTATTTTTTGCCATGAAAAAAAAACGCTTTTTTTGTAGCGCGCTAATTATGGTTGTGGCGATGCCACGCGTTTGCATGCGTGCAGCGGCCACACAGCCGAGCCAAGGCGGTCGTGTGCGTTTGATATTCATTGCGTTTTTGTAACTTCAAATGCGTAATTTGTTAGGAAAAATTGAAATTTTTGATAATGTTTGTATGAAAGAAAGTTTAGCATTATGACATGGAAACAGTTTTTGGAAAAAAGTAAAAAAAAATATGTGTACTTTGACCTTCAATATCTCCAAAACCAATGATTTCCCTGGTATGGTTTGTTCGAAAAAAATGATCCAAATGATGGGTAGAATACGTGGTTTTCGTTATCGTTAAGGGTCTTTTTACACCCGATATAGATCACCCTGATTTCGCCGTTATGTTATAGTACCATGTAATAAGGGGCGAGCCTATAGTCTTCAACCGGGCACAAATCCAGAGTCCGGGCTGCTACTGTCAAATTCCACACGGAAAAACTAATAACACTTTGCCCGACCTGGGGATCGAACTCGCGCTTGCGACAGCTAGACCAACGAGGCTGTTTACAATTGTAACTTATAGAAAGTATTGTTATTACTTACCCAGTTTTTAGGGTTCCGTACTCAACGGGTAAAACGGGACCGTATTACTAAGACTCCGCTGTCCATCCGTCTGTCACCAGGCTGTATCTCATGAACCGTGTTAGTTAGACAGTTGATCACAGATGATGTATGTCTGTTGCCGCTAGAACACCAAGAGTAAAAAAAAATAAAAAAATACGGGGCTCCCATACAACAACCGTGATTTTTTTTTGCTCGTTTATATAGATAATGGTACGGAACTCGGACTCGCATTTGGCCCGTTTTAAAAAAAAATCTTTTTGGTAGATCTCATATGCATTTAAACGACGCCCAGAAATGAAATTAACTGAGACATGTCCCGGTACCTATTTCACATTGTTGTGAACGTAGTCGGACTTTGTGTTTGTAAGTCAGCCGAAGGGGTAATCTGCCGGTTAATTTGATAGCTACGGTTACACTGATGTGCAAGTCAAAGGAGGAAACGAGAGCGATAAACTGTTTAGACGTGTTCGAAAATTAATGTAAAATAATGTGTTGATTTAACTTGATAATTAATTATAATATTGTCATATGTGTTCGGTAATTATTTTATATCCATTCGCGTTAAAATAAATTAATAATTTACTGGAGTCTGAAATAACAACAAAGAGTTCACTTAAAACAAAATGATATTTTACCAAAAACCGTTAACCATTTTATCATGAAATTATTCTCAACACTGAACCAACGGACCACAAAAGAATGAATGACGTACATTAATTACTACAGCTATGGTTGGCGCCATCACTTGCCATAAAGTACTGCCTCAACTTGGATAAATAGGCTGTCAGGTAATCACCGCAATAACTGACATACCGCTAATCGCTTTAGGCAGAAAATATAAAATCAGCATTATGAACTCAGGCGGGTTAAATTAGTAGAGACAGTGCCTTTTTTTAGCCACGCTTATTTTCTTTACATTTGAAAGTAACAAAAAATATTTGGACACAGTAGAGAGACAACATAACATACACATGAAGCATAGGAAAAAAAAAGAACTAAAAAGATAGATAGTAACATCAATATAATCATAATTTACGTTGTGTCTCACGGCTGGACCAAAACAGTACCCCAAGTGTGAGTTTTTACGTTACTACTGTAGTTGCGTCAAGCCAAAAATGTCGAAAAAATTTTTAGTCACGCTATTCGCCGCTAGAGGCGCTGCCTAAATTTTCATACATTTTTGGCTTGACGCAACTACAGTAGTAACGTAAAAACTCACACTTGGGGTACAGGTACACAAGTACTTGGCGCTGGTTTTTATCTGGAATCTTAACTCCATGGATGCCAGTCAGTGATTCCCGATAGATGGATTGTATGTGTGTGTGTTGTGTGAATATGGCAGTACTAGCTTTTGCTCGCGGCTTCGCTCACGTTAATTTATAATTAAAAAAAAACTTAACGCACTACTAAAGTTTCTATAAAATAATTCAATCATGATTCGAAAGACACGTGGCGCCGTCTATTATAGTTATTGTTGTTTTCCTCGGGAACAGTACTTTTTTTGGAGTGTAAAGTACCCTATGTCCGTTTCTGTACACCTGATAACGTATATGCAAAATTTCAGGATGATCGGTTCTATGGTTCAGGCGTGAAAGGGGAACAAACAAACAAACTTACTTTCGCATTTATAATATTAGTTAGGATTTAAGGTAGTATATCGTATATATTTCCTGACGTTTATAAATTACACATTAAGAAAACATTAACCCATGACATGTCCCATGTTCCAATTCAACAGTTATTATGACACTATTGTAATTCACATCATTACCTTACATTATTATTACGCAACACGCCGAGTCCCAATCTTTTCCAAATCCAACACCACTCCCCATTTTTCTTTAGACCATACCCCTAATTTTCATTACAGCCGCTGTCGCTCATAAATGACACCATAACAAGACATTAGCTCATGACACGCCCCGCTCGTCATCCGGCCGTGTGTCATATCGTCACGTTAGCGACACATCACACAGAACCTTTTCATTTTGTTTTCTGTCTGACTGATTCGGGTGTTGGAGTGAGAGAATTGACTGGTGTGGTCCAAGGAATACATAATTATGACTCATATTAGTTTATTAGCATGTTTGGTACTGAGGAGCTCGTGGCTAAATAATTACAGCCGCATAGACCGATCATCCGGGTTAAGCCACGCTTGCCGAGGTTGGTCTGTGGATGGGTGACCATTTACCATAGCGAGTTTCCTCCGTGCCTCGGAAAGCACGTAAAGCCGTTGGTCCCGGATGTCATTTGTAGATCTTTGACAGTCGTTACTGTTGGTCAGAAGCCAGAAAGTCTGACAACCAGTCTTACCAAGAGTATCGTATTACCCAGTTACTGGGTTGTGGAGGTCTGATAGGCAGTCGCTCCATGTAAAATACAGATATTCAGCTGCATCCGGTTCGACTGGAAGCCGACCCCAACATAGTTGGGAAAAGGCTAGGCAGATGATGAACATGTTTGTTACTGTTGTGTTAGCTTATTTGAACTTATTTTTTAGGGATATTTGGGTTTTTAGAGATATTATTTTTTAGCAACGATAGCCTAGTAGTTCAAAGCTAACCTTTCATGCAAATTCGATGACGACTTGCACCTCTGACTTTTTGAACTTATGTGCGGATCAGAATTTGATTATCACTTGTGTTTACGTTGAAGGAAAACATCGTGAAGTAACCTGCACCTGAGAGATCTCCATAAAGTTGTCCAGCAGTGGGATAGTAATGTGCTGACAACGTTAAGTTTTTTTACGGCTTTGCGTTCTAGACAACACATACCGGTATTTGTTTTGCTCAAGGAACGCTCCTTCGCTCCTTCTTTGGTATTTGAGAGTAATATGAACGCACATAGATACCTATACATAATTATATATATACATACATACATAAACTCACGCCTTTTCCCATGAAGGCACGCAAAAACTAAAAAAACTCCACACGATCCTTACGCTCCTACTCCTTCCGCTTCGTCCACGTACATTATAATGTTAATATATTATGTAACAATCGTCCATTACCTAAATATCTATAAGGTTTAACTGAGCTGTCTGCCTACCCCAGAACAGGAGCACAGTACACATAATATATCCGTCACCTCGTCCTAAGCGACTTTGTCACGTTCGTTCGTGCCCTCCGTCCGATCTTCATTCCGTTTCTCTCTGTGTGTGTTTATATGGGTGTGTGTTCAAAGTAAGTAGATTTGTTTTATTACGTATTTACTAGCTACTTGCCCCGACTTCGTCCGGGTTCTGTTCTGCCTAGCCTTTTCCCAACTACGTAGGGGTCAGCTTCAAGTCTAACCAAAAGCGACTGAATACCAATATTTTACACGGAGCGACTGCCATCAGAGTGGCTGCCCGCAACCCAGTTACTGCGCAATGCCGATATCCTAAGGTTAGATCGGTTATCAGACTTTCAGGCTTCTGACTACTCGTAACGATTGTAATAGGTATTCGTATGTTACCCAGGACCGACGGTTTACCGTGCTCTCAAGACCGACTCCGTCCGGGTACCATTAAGTTATTGAATAAAGTTTATTTTCATCATTTGTCATCAAACATTTCAGCAGGCTGCAAGACAAATGATGGCACTCTGTGTTCAGCACTTGTTATATTCTCGGGCCCTGATATTCATCGTCATAGGTCAAAATTACATCGATACTTTCCTCGTGAATCAAACTATATAATCGTGGAAATCGGAACAAAATCCGTTTAGTAGTTCTAGAGAAAATCACGTACAGACAGACAGACGCGGTGGGAGGCTTTGCTTTTGTCATGATGTTTATTTAAATTTTGGTATATATTATAAACAGCTTGGAGACATACGTTGCGCAGCAGATTGTAGATGCTTCCTGTAATATCGCTCAACAATGGATCTTGGGAAATTCACAGTCATTATAACCAATTTTGCATCAATCATAGTGTAATGTTGTATAGGTTCTAATAACCAATAATAATATGAAGCGTTAATAGCCTAGCAGTTGAACGTTTAACTTCCAAGGGTCTGAGTCCGAAGCCGGCACCTCTGACTTTACGATTTCGTGTATGGATCAGAAATTGATTATCACTTGCGATAACGGTGAAGAAACATCGTGAGGAAACCTGCACACCTGAGAGGGCTACAAAAGGTTCTCAATGGTGTGGTTTGCCAACCCGCACCAATCCAGCGAAGTAGACTAAGGTCTAATCCCCTCTCATTCTGAGAAGAGACATGCTCAGCAGTGGGACTATAATGGGCTGGATTGCTATTGAAAATTGAATTTTAAACTCTCAATCACAATAAATAAGATAATTAAGTGTCGTCCTGGGACGACGGGCGGTACGCAACCGGTTAAGTTACTACAAAGTACTATCTCGTTGGGCTAGTGGTCGGAAACACGACTGCTGACCGTGATGTCTTGGGTTCAATCCCAAGGTCGAGCAAAGTGTTATTGGGGTTTATCATGTGAAATTTTTCAGTAGCAGCCCGGAGTCTGGATTTGTGCCCGGTTGATGGCAATAGGCTCGCTCCCTTTTACATAACGGCGAAATGAGGGAGTACTATACACCTCTGCACAACCCTTCGGGGAACACGGTGTTGTTATATTATGTTACCAAGTACTGGCTTCTTACTACGAGTAATAAAACCACATCCATTTTCAAAAAAGCTTCTTACATCCATATATCAGCAAGTTGTCTCACTAACGCAAGCCTCCTCGGCCATCTTAAGCCTCCGGGACCTATTTAAGGTCGTAATAGCTGCTAAATAGCACGTAAAAGTGCTTTCGGATTTTGAAAAAGGTGCGCATTTAAGAGCCATATCAGTAAGCTGAATTTTAAAGTACTTTTTGGTACTTATAGAGATATGGACAAACATTACCTTACCATTAATTAAATGGTTTTGATTTAAACGACATGACAGGCTTGTAGCTAATTAAAAACCGATCATATGATTTACAAGGTTAAGCTGCGCTTGCCGCGGTCAGTCCATGGATGGGTGACCATTCGTTACACCTCGAGATCTCTCCGTGCCTCAGAGATAACGTTAAACCGTCGGCCCCGGGTGTCATACAAATACCTGTGACAGTCGCTACGGGTAGTCAGAAGCCTGAAAGTATGACAACCGGTCTAATCTTAGGATATAGGCATTGCCCGGTAAGTGGGTTGCGGAGGTCTGATGATTAGGGTGCGTTGGACGTACTTGAGTATCGTCACTCATGAAGGCTCTTTTAATACTTCTTCTTCTTCCTGCCCTGTTACTTGGCATCGGCGCAATATGTTATTCTCTTTTATTCTTCCCTATCAGCCATCACCTCCATACATCTATCCATCGACATTCATATTCATCATTCTTTTTAGTCACATGTATGTCATTCTTCCTCATCACATGCTCATACTGAGATAAACGATTTCCTATCAACTTTTCTGTCATTGGCGCCACTTTCAAACTCCCTCTAATATACTAATTTCTCACTTTATCCATTCACGACACTCCACTCATCCATCTTAATATCATATCAGCTATGTGCAATCTTCTTTCATCCGTCTTCTTCACGGCCAAACATTCCGATCCGTATAGAACGACAGGTCTTATTACGGATTTGTAGATTTTGCCCTTCAATTTAAGGGGCATCTTATATATCTTAAGGAGGCTCTGTTAATGCACCCTCCTTTTAATTATACTGCTGATAAGCAAACGTTTCTTGTAAGCCCGCTTGAGCGCTCAAAAATCACTGTGCATTAAAGCGATGCACCCACCCTATTAACAGCTCATACCGATAGTTCAGACTTCATTAAGCTGTCTCTCCCCCGCCCCCCCCCCCCCCCCAACCCTGCCAGCAATGCCCTAAGCCAAGGTCCGAATCCCACTAGGGGTCGCCCTTAGAGCTGTTGTTGCATGTAGTCATGATGTTAGTGTAGTACAAGTAGTTACCTTAGGTTAAATATTTTACTTTTCCACCATTGGCAGGTGTATACAATTACATTAAAAAGACAAGTTTTCTTACTAGTATTTTAATACCTTGCTACATAAATAATTTTATTAACATGATTCTTTTTAGTATTCATATACCTAATGAGAGCGACGATGAAAAGCGTACGTTCAGCCGCAGATAAAATATATTGTAGATTATAAAGACTGTGCGCCTAGTATTCTTGTACAGTGCGTCCAGTATTCTTGTACAGTGCGCCCAGGATTCTTGTACAGTCCGCCCAGGATCCGGCGACAGACTAAAGACCCTTTAGGTCTCGCCAATAACTGCCCGGTTACGTACAAACGGTCCGCTAGAACCATCTACAGCGGTCGAATAGAAATAAAATATCAACAGTTAAAATAACACATTTCTTCCAAAACACTGCGATACTGACGACTCTGACTATTTCGCCCATCAAAAAGGACTGTTTTTAAACATTTCTCCAAAAAGACTATTATTCCAACGTTTGACACAGTCGCTAACTCTCAAACTAAAGAGAGAGTTAAATAAACTGTCCACAAATTATTCGTAAAACTCTCTTTTAACTAAAAAAAAGCCTACACAAGCATAAAATACTACAATGTTTTCAATAAAACTTCTCTAAAATAAAAGCTTTGGGTAGCTTTAACTGAATTACTCATAACGGGAACGGTACACGACTTTAAACTTTCACACGTTAGTAACAAAGTTTATTTTTGTTTGGATTTTATTTTATTAATGTTGGGAATGAAGCTCTAGAGACGTGAGTTCGTCGTTTGAAGTTAAAAATGTATTTGTTTATTGTATTTTGTTTAAAAACATGGTGCTAGTAATGAGTTCTGTAATTATTAGGAAAAGGTTAAGTTTGGAAAAGGGAATGCAAAGACACCTATTAATTTTGTTACATTTTCGTTTATTCATTGTTAATATATTATATTTATTTGTAAATACTTAGGCTATAAAAACTCAAAACAATACACATTCATATTTATGATTAATTACGTGCATTTTTCGGGATTGCCCGACTAGTTTCGGACCCAAACGGAGCCCTTAATCATGAGCTGATAACGCGGTGAGGTCGCGAGTTGAACTAGCGCTGCACCGCGCCGCGTAGCGTTGCGCCCGCGACGAGAGGGGCGCGCTCTGTTATATTGTATTGCTCGTGCATCTTCGTCACTCGTCGTGTCGGAGTTGTATAAGTAGGCTTGCCATAACTTTCAGGGACCAATACGGGTCGTTTCAATCAAATCAAATAGTCATCAAAAAGTCGAAAACAAAGTTTTTATATCGAATAAATAGTACCTACTTATAACAATTTTTAACTTAAATTAACACGTTTGTTTTTTGGCCCAGTCATATTGTGTGCTTGATTTTACTTTTGTACTGATCTCGTTTTCTTTTTTAATATAATCATAGAACTGGGCGCATGTCATTTTAAAATTGTAACGACTAATCAACATGGATTCAATGCACCCCCGCGTCTGCAGCGCCCATTTCGGGTCATTTCCGAATTTTGTCGAATATATTGAAATACGGGACAATTACGGGACGTGTAGCAATACGGGACGCGATGGTTAAATACGGTGACAGTCCCGTATATACGGGACGTATGGCAACCCTATGTATAAGGAAAGAGTGTCGGTACATGCCGCGCTTACTGTCATTATAAAAGTATATAGATCGGGTCTACTCGCGTAAAAAACTTTAAAAGCCACAAAATACCTTTTATCCCAATGTGTTGGCCGAATTGCACCAGCCGTGGTCACGGGTAGACTGAAGTGGCGGAGCAGTTATCATCTTCGTGAAGCAAGGATATTTTCACCTACCCTCTCTTGATCTTGATTTTTTATTAAGTTATCGTTGGTACTTCGACACACCACACTAACGACGCATTTACACTCGCCTAAACCGTCCCGTCGACGATAACACTTGCTGATGACCGGATTCCATGATGTTGATAGTTTTTATCCATCTTCCCGATTGAAATTCTTGTACTTCTTAATTTCAATCGCTTCACGTACAATTCTGGGATAATAGTGACGATCGGTGAAGTTTTTTACGCGAGTAGACCAAATCTATACTTTTATAATGTCTACAAATCGCGAAAGTTTAAAAACATAATATATATTTCGTCATCTATATAAAAAGAAAAGTCCTAACTGACTGATTGACTGACTCATCAACGCCCAGCCCAAACCCTAGGACCTGGAAAGCTGAAATTTTGCACAGAGGTTCCCTTTATAATTTTGACTAGGATAAAGGAAGGAGCTCGTGGCTAAATAATTACAGCCGCATAGACCGATCTTCCGGGTTAAGCCACGCTTGCCGAGGTTGGTCTGTGGATGGGTGACCATTTACCATAGCGAGTTTCCTCCGTGCCTTGGAAAGCACGTAAAGCCGTTGGTCCCGGCTGTCATTTGTAGATCTTTGACAGTCGTTACTGTTGGTCAGAAGCCAGAAAGTCTGACAACCAGTCTTACCAAGAGTATCGTATTACCCAGTTACTGGGTTGTGGAGGTCTGATAGGCAGTCGCTCCATGTAAAATACTGATATTCAGCTGCATCCGGTTTGACTGGAAGCCGACCCCAACATAGTTGGGAAAAGACTAGGTAGATGATGAAAGGAAGGATTTTTCGAAATTCAACCCCTAAGGGAGTTAAATAGGGGATAAAAATTTGTATGGAAAATCGTCACTTAGGCTGCGCATCCACCAGAGCTGTGCTAAGCTGCGGAGCGAGGAATGTGCTTTGTAAGCACCAATAGAATCACTTCATTTACCTAGCTTCGCTCTGCGCAGCTCTGGTGGATATGGGCTTAGCGGAGCGAGGTTTTTGTTCATACAAAACAAGCGAGAAATGCGAGCAAGGGATGTGTTACGAGGAATGTGTTGCGAGGAATGTGTTAAGAGGAATGTGTGCGAGGATTTGAAAATATGCGCCTACCAGTCAGTCAATAGATGATGTTTGGAAGAGGTAGATGATCATTTGTACACATTAACACATTACACATTAGACATACCTCGCACATCTCTGGTGGATGTCCAGCCTTAACGGGTTCAAAATTTCACGCAAGCGAAGCTGCGGGCAAAAGCTAGTATTACTACAGGGTGTTAACGAATTCGTGTAATCCCTTAAAACCACATCATGATCTACTACTGGTGTAGACAGGCCCCGCATGGGATTTAGCTTGATTAAAAATAAAAAAATAAAATTCTTTTTTTTTCATACGGCTTTGTTACCGATCGTATCTAAACCACCTAATAAGGATTCAGTAAAAAAAATTTTTTTTTTTGAGTTATCTTTCAATACCACGCATAAATTAATGAAAGTACGGCGACACGGCTGGCGGGAACTACTAACGCGATATCGTTCTTTGCAGTCAGATAACTCAAGGCCCTAAAAAGACTCAGAAATTGAAAATCATTTTTTTTTTATTTATTTTTTGCTTGATTTTCTAAAATTTCCATTTAGGGTTAATTTGTGTTACCAGTAGATCACGCGGTTTGAAGAAATTACACGATTTCGTTAACACCCTGTATAATATTAGTAGGAGTCAGCGACATCTGTTAAGAACCCAGCCAACAGAAACTGAACTCTGTAAGGCGATCCCAACTCATTTGGCAAAAGCCTAGAATGATGATACCTACTTAATCCATCTCAAGAACTTATACATTCAGAGGTCATAAAATAAAGCATAAGCAGTATTCTTCCCCAATCCTTCTCCAACATTCTGACTTATGATCCGTGTTTCTCCACTCAAAGTATTTCCATATAATCTAACCTATACATAATATATGTTAGTAAGAGTTTACATACTACCTACATATGCCGCAGTAATTTGTAGAAAACGGGCATTTGTTAAAATGACTAGACATTTGCTTTAATGCTACCGGTAAACGAGCTTTGTGTCTGTTATTAAGTACAATCTAGGAAGAATAGACTTGTATCTATATTTATGTTGTTTAGTTATGTTTTTATGCTCATAATAAGCTCTTCTCATGATTTCTTTGTCATAAAAGAATATTGTACAAAAATTTGCGTAAGGCAGTGTTTTTTTCCAAACGAAGTAATGTTTTACATAGAACTTACAATAAAATAGTCTGCGGAACAACCTGTATTCGCGGAAATTCTATTATTCTAAAATGTTAATAGAATTTCTGCGAATAGTTATGCTCTGCCAGATTTCATAATAGCAGAATATTTTGGACTCTCTATAACAGTCTCATTTCAACGGGATTAAAGAAAATAAGACCTAAAAGTTATGTTAGTTAGGAAAAACTTTAAAATGTTGCCATGATTTTGGTAGACGCGAGCTGACTAATATGACCTCGTGACCTGGCTATATGATGTCATGTTATGCTGCAATTTAACATGCATTAACAACATAATCGATGAACAAACAAAATAATGTGGCAATAAATTATTATTGGTGAGGGTGCTATCGCGTATCCAACTTCGGGGTCGCGCTGATACCACGCGAATGCTGGGTGAAAGTCGTACACGCTAGGTGAGCGCAAAGTACGAGTTTTTCAACGTGCGATCACCGAGTAGGCGTTGGATTATTGTTAATACACTATTTTCCTTCTTCTATCGTGTCGGCACAAGCTATACAAGAATAGCTCATGCCGTGGTGAAAAGATTAACCAGTCAGCAAGGATGGTAGCGAGGCTGCGTGAGTGCCCAGGGTGCGCCGGACGTACTGAAGTATCGTCACTCGTGGATGCTCTTTTCATGCACCCCAAATATTTTCCTAAGATTAAATTACAACCACGTATGTACAAAAGAGCTCCTAATATATCTAATATCTCCTAATACAAAATAATCCACACCTGCCCTAGACCAAAATGGTTGGCAACACTAACGTGAATGGTTTTTACCTTATGCATTGCTCATACATAGGCTTCCCCATGTATTGACCTTGACCTGGCGGCTCACCGCATTATACACGATAAACGACAAGTACCAAAATAACCAGGAAATTACGAAGCAGCAAATAAATACCCCAATTCATTAGCGAATTTTAAACAACCTTATCTAAATAAAAATAGCGCTGACAAAATACCACCAACATAATTCTTCTAATAAAATATGTTAATTCATGCTTAACTTTTATTCAGTGTAATTAGCCATTATTATTTCAACCCCCATCAAGCTGAGCTCCTCAACTCATAAATATGCGAGTTAAAAGAAACTTTGTCATTTTTTTCAAGTTTATCCGGTGTTTTTAGAGTGTGGCGGTTTTTCTAAATTGTCTGTGGCGTATACAGCGACTCGTCAAAGTTTGCAAAATTTATTAAGTCATAAAACCTGTGTGTCGGGGCCCCAGCCGTAAAATACAGACCTTTGGACATTACGTAACGTATGCGAGCCAGCTTGTAAAGGCTTCCAGTTAATTTATATATGAATTTTCACTACCCTTTTGTTAAAACGTGCTAAATGTCATTCGGTGTGAATTGGTTCGAATGTTTGTAACGATTTGATGATTTTCCGATTTCGTTTAAAGTAGGTAGTTCGTTTAAAGTACAATTTTCAGTTGTTGAAATTGTTTGGAGTATTTAATTTATTCATTGGTAAGTGATCGTTTTTAACGTCATAATTATGATCGTTTTGGCAGACTTGTTGCGGTGTGTGGCGCTGCAGAATTGTTTGTTGCGATGCCACGTCAGACGGGATCCTTATTATCTATGAAATTTCAGAAAAACACGCTATTTATGCATATTTTATATGTATATACCGAGTTACAATTATATTTTTGCAGCTTATGAAGGCAGCTTGCTTATGCGATTTGACAATAATATTTCAAATTCAGTACATTTAAAATTACATAACGAACCATCACGCCTGTATTCCTCGAAGGGTTGGGCAGAGGTATATAGTATACCCTCATTTTGCCCACCTTTAAGTCTCACGTAATAGGGAGCGAGCTTGTTGTCGTCAACCTGGCACAAATCCAGACTCCAGGCTGCTACTGAGAAATTCTACACGGAAAAACCCAACAACACTTTACCTGACCTGGAGATCGAATACAGGAACTGACGCTCAGCAGTTGCACTTGCGGCCACTAGACCAAAAAGATAGTCATTGAAAATTAATACCTACTTTTCCGATTACACATTCAGGTAGCAAAGCGGGCCCTGATGTTTGCGTGTTACGTTTTGAATTGTCATAGTCATTAAGGCTGCTGATGTATTTTCGCCCTAAGTCGTAAAGTCTTACTGAGAATAGGGAAAGGTCACGGTTGTTAGTGACCAATCGTGCATGCATTGACCTTGGGTTCTATTTAAAAGTCACCATCACGTTTGTAGTCATAGAAGAGGTGACCTGAAGTGTACTACCGGTATATTATCAATTCAAAGATGACGATAGTATTCTCTCATGTCAGCACGAACTGTGTGGGAATAAGTCATGCCGTGGTAAAAACATTAGCCAGTCATCAAGGTTGGTAACGGAGCTGACTGCCCAGGGTGCGTCGACGATCCTTTCCCTCGCCAGACGCACCGGGCGCCGTCGGAAGGCGCACGACGATCTCCGACCACCCTAGTGTGTGGCCTGTGGGTCCTCTAACCCGCCGGGGTTAGGGGACTCGTGGTCCGACCAGTAACAGGCTCCCAGGAGGCGTGCTCCTCAAGAGGACGTGAGGTAAGGCCTGCCGGGGTTGCGGTGTATGCAGTTGCAAATCCCGCGATCCCAGCCGTAAGTTAGGAGAACGAACACCGTGGGTTTTTAGCCGGTAAGATTCTGGCATAACCCTTCGTCTTCTCCGGGCGAAGGGTACCCATGAGGATAGGACAAGGACAAAAAAAAATGGTGCGCCTAAGATATTATAGGAACCTAATTATGATCAAAGTCAAATTAATTCCTACAATGTCACGGTACAGCTGGTACGCAAATTTAAAGTCGCTCAGCAGACTATGGAAAGACTATGCTTGGAGTCTCTGAAGGATCGAATCCGAAATGAGGTGATCCGACAGATAACCAATGTAGTAGCCTACAGTATGAGCAAGCTGAAGTGGCAATGGGGTGGCCATATTAGCCGTAGAACCAATAACCGTATAGACTTGTTGAGAGAGCACCTAGTGTTGACCTTTTGAAAGCACCAGGGATCTGGTCTACTTGAAATAAAAACTATTTGACTTTGACTCTTGAGTGGAAACCGCGAATCGACAAACGTAGTGTGGCACACCCTCGGGAAAGTGATGATCTTTGCAAGGTGACTGGTAGCAGCTGGATGAGTGAGGCCGAGGATCAAGCTCAGTGGCTTGCACTTGGAGAGGCTTATGTTCAGCAGTGAACTTTTTTTTCTTTTGTACTGCTGTACGGGCAGTTATTGGCGAGACCTGAAGGGTCTCCGGCTAATGTTGGGGAAGTAAAATCTTAACATAACTAACTATGTAGGTACCACAGAACTTATAATAAGAGGAATAGAAATGTTACTTCAGCTAAAAGCGCGAGGCGCCTATCTGGTTGAAAAGCCAGATGTTTGATTTACCGGGCTCAGTCTGAAACGAACCGTCGTCATGACAACTGTTCAATAAAATGGGTTATTGTAGCGTATCCAACTGTGGAAATTGTTCAGGAAAGGGTGACTGTGCTTCTAAAAGGATTACATTCCACTGGTGAATACCGTAATTTAAAAAATAACATAATATTAATAAAAACAACAATTTTGCGGACAAATTTAAAAACAGCACCGAATGTTGTTACTACCAAGTAATTCGATATACATTGCTTGTTTAAGTTCGGAACACAAAGTAAGCTACGATTGAGACACCGCAATGGATTAAAACAATAATCGATATTTTCTCCCCCACAACTATGCCATAGTACGGCCGCTGTTGGCAGAAGTGAGTTAGTGCTGTGATATCAGTGTTTCCCAGTTATCGATATATCCACAGTAGTCAAGAAATTTTGATTTGTTAAAATTCCAGTGATAATATTATTTTATTTTCTTATTCCGTTTTTGGTGTCATTTCATTTCATAATTTATTTTAATCCAAATCTAAAGTCAACAAGTCAAGTCAAAAAATTTAAATGGATTTAAAAATACTACAATTGATGCCCAAACTATTCTATTCTTTACGTCCGTGTGGTAACGGGCGTAAAGAATAGCACTACCCCATCTCTTCCCGTGGGTGTCGTAAAAGGCGACTAAGGGATTCACTAGAGGATGGGTAGCAGCGTTCTCTGAATACTTTAACAACCATAATGCGATCGCCAACCCGCCTGCCAAGCGTGGCGATTATGGAACCCTCCCCCCCCCCCAACATTGTTTGGGAGACGCCTATGTCCAGCAGTGGACGTCATTCGGAAGAATGATGATGCGGAAATAGGAAGAAATTTAGAAAAATTTAAAAATCATGTGTCAGCTAAAGCTTAGTATCATTTCGTAGGTATCAACATTTTTAAAGAAATGTATTTTCACCAATTTGACCAAGTGCCCATGGACAATCATGTAATTCTATTAACAAAATGTGTAATGGAATGGTATACAACGTGTTACAAAAATACCCCTAAAGCCGAAAGGGGATTAAAAGGTCCCTTGTAAAGAGTCTATTGGCAATATTTTAAAAGAAAAGTAAGACGCAAAAAAAAAAAATTTACGAATCATAAAATAAAATCATCACTGAAAAGCTATCCTGAAAACATAAAAATAAAGAGTAGACTACCCAGAAAGTTATTTACATTCTTACCTAATTTCCTCTGAGAGGAAAATCTTCTTCTCTATTTATATATAGCTATTTTCGTATAGCTCATGCTGTGGTGTAAAGATTAGCCAGGCAGCAAAGTTGGTAGCGAGGCTGACTGCCCAGGGTGTGCCGGACGTACTTAAGTATCGTCACTCGTGGAGTCTGTTTTCATGCACCCCGAAAGGTAAATGACAACAACCATAAAAGACTACTTGATTAACATTTTCTTTTTTAAGCGGAATTATGTAACACGTTCGGTTGTATAGATATCTGCCTACATTAACCTTATGAAAAATTCAACGCCAAAAATATCAAACAACTTTTAAACAAATACCTTCACTTCACAGGGTAATAAGTATTTTTAAGCAACCCAAAACAGCAAATAGATATTAAAGCATTATTTTTAGTAAGCAACTCTAGTTATTTTGACAATTTTTGTAAATAATTTTGTGATTTGTTAATCAAGACTTCTATAGCTTTATTTTGAATATAACCAGTGGGTGCCGGAAGACGGGCTTCGTTGCCGAGGGAGGCCTAGGAAACGCTGGCGTGATGATTTAGAGTCGTTTATGGGAGATTGGCCAGAGAAGGCAATGCATAGAGATAAGTGGAAGGCTATGGGGGAGACATTTGCCCAGAAGTGGGACAACATAGGTTGAAAAAAAATGTAAATAATATTAAAAATAAAATTAAAAAGTTTTTTTTTTAAATATATCTTTCATCAAAGAACACAAAATAAATTAACACACAGTGCAAGATAATACACAGTACAATTGAAACTTATAATACTGATTTTCGTAAAGGATATCTAACACATTCTACAGATACACATACACACATCTTACATCATTCTTCAACACACGCAATTCCATAGACACAGCCAAACATGTCACATTCTAATACCTACTATTGGACTATGATGTAAATCGTCACTAATTATAATTATGTATCAACCTTCTTCATGGACTAATTTCCATCCACACCAAATAAAACAAATCCTTTAATATTAGAAATCCCCTAGCGACCGTCATCTGCAAATTGTAACAATCGATAACATTTTATCTTGCGTCAAGTACTAGCGTAAATGTAAAATAATTATATATGTGTGAGTATAATATGCGGTAGGTGTTTATTCAACGCTCTTTCTTAGTCTTAAGGTTCATAATTGTATGTAGTAAATGTACAAGTAATTGTGTGCGTAATTGCGTAGTTATGGTTCTAGTTTTTTCTATGTATGAGTTAGAGGTAAAAAAGCGGCGACATCGGTTCCCGAAGGAAAAACAATTGATACCATTTCTATTCTCTTATTATAAGTTCTGTGGTAGGTACTTATACTGCACTAACATCATGACTACTAGCAACAACAGCACTAAGGGCGACCCCTAGTGGGACTCAGACCTCGGTTTAGAGCGTTGCTGGCGGAGGGTAGGGAGGGAGACAGCTTGATGAGAGCTGAATTATCGGTGTGATTAGCAGTGAACTGCTACAGGCCGATGATAACAGTTTAGACAAGGTCACTTGATAAACAAACCAAAAAAGCTAACCGTCCTATTAGCCACGATATGTTTAACCAAACACCCCAATTTGCCTGACGCCTACAAAGTAATTTATTATTTCGCAAATGTAAAGTAAAACATTATTACGTTTGGAAATTACGCGGCAAGCTCAAAGGGTAGCTCCGGGCCGCAGTAATTAGTCCAGTCTCTGTTTTTGTCCAAGGTATTATGTTCCGGGATCATTTCGTGTTTAAACACGAGTTTTTATGAATAATTTGTAAATGGGGTGTTTAGGAATGGCCTAGGACGCTTGTTGAGAACTTAGGAGACATATTTTGTAGCAGATTGTCTTTGCGGGTTTAACTTGTGAGAATTCTGTTGTGACTTTCAAAATAGTATACAAGGTTAGTCGAAAAGGGGATGCTAATCTAAAACGGTGTTATAGTTTAGTGTATTTGTATTCAGTATTTTTGAAGTCGCTTTTTTTTAAGTAATTTTATTTTTGATAAGTACTAGCTGTAGCCGGCATGCGTTACAATGCAATTTTTCCTACTTACAACCTGCCTACTACTTGCCTACTACCTACCTTCAGAAACAAAATCAAAATAGTAACAAAAAGTTAAAACCATTTTCATGCATGCAGTAAACAAATGAAGAATATGGACATACTGAGATAATTTTGTTTTTTTTTAAATATCAAAATTTTCGTCATAAGAACCTTCTCCTGACAATTGCGAACACAGCTAAAAATTTTAGCGAAATCGGTCCAGCCGCTCACGCGTGATACCGTGAGCTATAGATGCGAAGCCGGTTATTAACGATTTTAACCAAGCGGTTAAAAATGCATTTTTCGTTATTAACGGTTATTTAACCGCATTTTATGCTTTTTACGGTTAAATACCACTGCTATATGCCGCTGGTGGCTTGAAATGTGTTTCGCGAGTTGCGCGATGATGACAGCTTCAACTGGCGGAAAGGGGGCGGGCGGCGGGGGACGAAGTGGCCCGTGCCCAGCCGACACACGGCTGACACGGCGGGCGATCGCGGCCGGTATAGCGGGAAAGAGCGAGTAAGGCAGCCGATGTGCGTTTAACATTCATGCTGAGTAAACTATTTCGTTAAATTATTTACGTTTACGTTAATTTACTCATTCTTAAAGCTGGGTTATGTAGGTATATAATGCTTTAAATGTGTATGATTTATGAAATCTTAAATGAAATCTTTATCCTTCGGATATCGATTTATCACTTCACATAGGAGTTGACTACACAATTAAAAAAAAACGTACCGTAAAATGTATACCCCTTTTCGTTGTCGTAGTCGGATAATTAACCGTTAATAACTGCATTTTATAGGTAGCTAACCATAAATTTGGTTAATTAACGGTAGCTAACGGGTTTTTTACAACTATAGCCGTGACCAAGGGAAATAGGGATTCATTTTTATATATACAGATTTATAATTAGTTACGGTTTACTCACGTGTATTTTTCGGGATTGCCCGACTAGTTCTATTTTAGTAGCATAAACAATACATAAACATGCAATTACAGTTACAGCCATTGTCTATCTCCAAAGGTCTTCATCATATTTTCATAAAATTGAAATGGGACCACCTCTGGACAATACTCTTTCGAACAAATAAAAAATCATTAAAATCGTTTCACAATTGGTGACAATCCCGGAACATACATAAAAAAAAACATACACGTCAAATTGAAAACCAATTTTTTCTGAAGTCGGTAAAAATCTAGCTTTGAATACACCAAACAAATCTTAAGTTGATGGTTTTAAAGACAGACGTATGTGCAAACACGAGGGCATGTATTTTTGTGTGTCGTTGGTGCCACAAGCCGCTGTGGGGCCCCGGGGAAATTCGGTGGCTGATCTAATAGTCTGTGGGATAAACTGTAAGCGATAAGCGATTATTATGGTACTTAAATATTTTATCTTGTAACGTTAACCCTTTAAATGCCAAGCTATCAAGACCACAACACACGCCCTACGCTAGGCAGTTTTTCAGTCAGATATTAATGAAAAGTTATTGCTGAGCTTATTTTATCGAATAATAGTATAAATACGTACAAAAAATATGCCAAGATGAGGTTAGACTTGGAAGTTAAAGAACATTAATTACACTATCTACTATTATTCTATACGTGAATATCATCGGCGTTCAAACAAATACTCTTTATTGTACACAAAAAACAAGCTAGATACATTATTAAAATCCTAATCTTAACTAACATTATAATTGCGAAAGTAAGTTTGTTTGTTTGTTACCTTTTCACGCCTAAACCAATGAACCGATCTTCCTTAAATTTTGCATGTACATTGTCAGGTGTACAGATACGACAATAGGGTTCCTTTCATCCCGAAAAAAAGTACTGTTCCCGAGGAGAACATCAATAATGATAATTGATGGCGCCACGTAAATTTCAAATCATGACTGAATTATATTATTATAGGAACTTTAGTAGTGTGTTAAGAGGTTTTTTTTATCTTAATTAACGCGAGCGAAGCCGCAGGCAAAAGCTAGTAAAAGTTAAATGCATGCTAAATATGAAAGCAGAGGAAAGTAGTATATTATTGGGCATTCTACCCCACCTTCCGTTCCATCGGCTCACTCCGTTCGCCTCTTTCACTCTCGGTGGTGTAGAATGCCCAATAATATATACTTTGATCAACAATAGCCGATTTACGGTTTGGCTCCTATTCCACTACGGCTCACTCCGTTCGCCTTCGTCACTATCGGTGGAGTAGAATGCCCAATAATATAATTTTTAGATTTACTTTGATCAATAATAGCCGATTTACGGTTTGGCTCCTATTCCACTACTTCGTTACTCTCGGTATGGTAAAATGTTCAATGATGGCGATGGCTTACCTTGATCAACAGCAGCAGATTTTCGGCATGGTTTGAGGTCTATTCGCTTTGCACTCACTATTTTACTGTTTCAACACTCACTACTACATTGTCAAATTGTCTAATTAAACACGCGCGTTCGCTGTCTGAACCGCTAGCCTAAAATTCAGGACTGATAGTCTCATATCTCTTCACAGAGCAAGAAATAGCATGCACCCACAGGCACACGCGCATTCTATTTCTATGGCCCGGAGTAGGCACCAAGGACATCTGAACTTTAGGATACCGTATATATTAAATTAAAGTTTGGGACGGATTGACTCATGTCTCTTCACAGAGCAAGAAATAGCATGCACCTACAGGCACACGCGCATTCTATTTCTATGACCCGGAGTAGGCTCCAAGGACATCCAAATTTTAATCTAATTAATTCATACAGGCGATACTACCTCACACGTAAATAAACACCGACGCTCGCTATCTGAACCGCTAGCCTAAAATTCAGGACTGATAGTCTCATATCTCTTCACAGAGCAAGAAATAGCATGCACCCACAGGCACATGCGCATTCTATTTCTATGGCCCGGAGTAGGCACCAAGGACATCTGAACTTTAGGATACCGTATATATTAAATTAAAGTTTGGGACGGATTGACTCATGTCTCTTCACAGAGCAAGAAATAGCATGCACCTACAGGCACACGCGCATTCTATTTCTATGGCCCGGAGTAGGCCCCAAGGACATCCAAATTTTAATCTAATTAATTCATACAGGCGATACTACCTTACACGTTAACAACCAGTACACTAACTAGAACTACGTGCTCTGCTAAACGCGTTGCGCTGAGTTAAGGTGCTTATCCATTCATACGGTCGTTTTCAAAACGGCACCACACACCGTTCGGCACTTGGATCTGACGACGGCGCGGGCGTCGGAAATAATGATATCAAGCATTCGCCGTATACAAGTGTAAGCGAGTCTTTAGAATTTCAAAGACTGCAAAATTGCATCATGCATTAATTTGCTTGTTCGAACTTTTTTGCTAAAGCTGTGTGTGTGGATAACTTCTATGTAAAAGAAGTAAGACGATCGCCGTGCATGTTGCAATATGTAATAAAAATTAGTCTTTGATAAAATTTTCTAAATACTATTTATAGTTTAACAAAAAATACAAACATGTAGATAACACTTATTACTCTTGCTAATATTTTCTATGTTCAGAATTTATCAGCAACATATCCTTAATTTAATCAATACCTTTGACAACCTATTTAATGCAGTGGGTAAGCGCTTAGCTTCTGCGAATGGGTTGCGGGTTCGATTCCCGCACGAAACAAATTATTGTATCATTTACAAATAATTGTTTCGGGTCTGGATGTATATAATTATTAAACATACACATAAGTAAATACAAAATATGTGTCTGTAGGAGCCAGTTAGTGTGTAAAGTATTATATAGTACACATATTTTTTTAATCCATTCAGAGTTTAACTGCAACATAAAATTAAACTAACTTTTTGACGTGAATTTCTTCACTTGGATTGTTATGCACAAATCAAATTGAGTTTGGATTTTCTGTGTTCAGATACATCATAATTTATGTCTTTCAAAAAATGCGATTTTATTAATTTCACGACTGTGATGTCATGCAAAGTTTTATATCAAGACGTATTAAACAAACATACTTTAAATAAAATATCTATTGTAGTAATTATCAGCGACATCCAGGTATCGGCTTCACCTTTGTCGGTGCGGATAAAACGTTGGTTTTATATTTCATTTCTTACATCAATACTGCAATTTAGCGAAATGAGGATTCAATCATTACGATTTAATTTGACGTAACTGACATAAATTATTAATACAACAGTAAGCCGTACAGTTAAGGTTTAATTTAGTAATTCGATATTTTTTGCTGAAATTGTATTTTTTATGAATATAAACCAATCGATTTAGGTAAAAAATTACATTCAGTGCTCCAGTGCTTTCCAGTGCCAAACGCTGCCAACAACATTATATTATTATTATACTCCTGATAATAATACCGACTTCTGAAAATGTAAGTAA
Source organism: Amphipyra tragopoginis (assembly GCA_905220435.1). Classification (NCBI taxonomy): domain Eukaryota; kingdom Metazoa; phylum Arthropoda; class Insecta; order Lepidoptera; family Noctuidae; genus Amphipyra; species Amphipyra tragopoginis. The sequence continues at coordinate 8,613,327 of HG992017.1, forward strand.
GTGCATATTAAGTACGAAAATTACTTAAATTATATTATGGTCATTTTAGTGACCCTGTATCTATTGTTCAATGTTCCCTGTCCCTGTTCTAACGTTCTTTAGATAATTATGGTTTTAGTATAAGGTTTATTAATTTTTATTTGTGTTCGATTTTAGGTCTGACTCCGAAGTTGAATACCAGTCCGCTGACGAGAAGATAAAGGCACAACCTGCCAAGAAGAAAGTGACAACGAAGCGCAAGACTGAAAGCTGCAACAAGCCTCCGAAACCAAAATCAAGGTAATTTACTATTACTGTTTTTTTCTTTATGTACGTTTTTGTTTTCAATTGAAGTGTAATGCACATCGGTAGCAAACTCAGATCTGCAACGTAGAGAGCAATGAAATAAATTTTAAATACAATACCTACAGGGTGTTAACGAATTCGTGTAATTCCTTAAAACCACATGATCTACTACTGATGTAGACAGGCCCCGCACGGGATTTAGCTTGACTAAAAATAAAAAAATAAAATTATTATTTTTTCATGCGGCTTTGTTACCGATCGTATCTAAACCACCTAATAAGGATTCAGTAAAAAAATGTTTTTTTTTTTTTTTGCATTAAAAATGTTTTATTTTTGTGAACATTTCGATGCCACGCATAAATTAATGAAAGCACGGCGACACGGCTGGCAGGCACGACTAACGCGATATCGCTCTTTGCAGTCAGATAACCCAAGACTCTAAAATGACTCAGAAATAGAAAACAAAGATTTTTTTTTGAATTTTTTTTTTAGTTGATTTTCAAAAATTGCCATTTAGGGTTAATCTGCGTCATCAGTAGATCACGTGGTTTGAAGGAATTACACGAATTCGTTAACACCCTGTATACTTCGTACAGTGTCCTTGGTGAGATATGTTGCCTTAAACTTGTTTGTGTGCTTCGGTGGTAAATGTTGTGTATACCTGTAATTGGCATATGTATCAGACCTTTTCTATGTACCTTTTCTATTGATTGTAAAATGTATGTATGCTGTTGGTGTACCTACCTAATTAAATAAAATAAATAAACTACAGTTCTGAATAAGATGTCGATAATAATTAGGTACTATAAATAATATGTTAAATTGTTTTACAGTAAGAAACGTCACAACACAGACCTCTTCGGGATAGAGGACATCCCAGATCGTCCAGCGACATCCAGCGGGGACCTAGGATCTTCCCTTCTGAGCCGCGTTGCAAACGGCAAGGTGCGGAGAACGGCAGACGTAATCGGTGACTTTTATGTGGAGGTAAAGGTTTACCACAAAGCCGACATAATCTCCACTGTAAGGGAGGATCGGTGGAAGAAGGCAGCCGTTGCACTAAAAGTGCAATTAAATAAAGAGAGTCCTCAGTGGGACACTTTACAGGCATTCATGAGACGGGCTCATGAATTATTTGATAGTTCAGAGCCTGTCTATTTCAGTGACCAAATTAGTTTTAAGTAATAGGTAGCTAAGTTTTAAATATTTTAATTATACCTAAATATTATAATTTTTTAATTTTTTTCCTTGGGGCACCCACAGAACATTTTAATTTTGTAATCTTAAATTAAATTATTTTAGTTACATTTACAGTCCCTATAAAGCTTGAGTGCAAAATAATAATTAACGTTAATCGTAATACAAAATGCCTTTTTGTACTGTTTGTAACACGTCTATTGAGCGCAGTCACTGGACAGGTCACCTACGCAGTACACATCATAAAAACAGGAATATTTCACATTTTTGCGAAGGTGTTGAAGTAATTCATTCTGCCTTTCGCAATCGTATAGCTTCTTATAGAATTATTGATCTAAATGAGAACTGTTCTCTAGAACCGTTTTTTAATGGTATCCGAGATAAAATCAAAACATTAATAGATATGTCTCTCAAAAAACATATAAGTCTGAAAATTAATTTTGAATATTTTGCTTTGTTTTTAATGGTTAAAAATGATTCTCAGGAAATAAAATCATTTGGTACAAAAAATTTTACACTACATCAGAATTATGAATATGATTCATTAATTTCTCAGGTTAAAAATGCGTTAGCAAAAAAGTTACAGGAGTTTCAGGACCGTGACAGTGGTTGGACTTTCTTGAGTAGCTCACATTTAGAAGTCAATATTAACAAATACCAACCATTGCGCGGTTCAGGCTTTATCGAATTACCGGCTGCAATTAAAGCGAAAAAAGCATGTGTCAATATTCGCAACAATGACGAGTATTGCTTTTTATGGTCCGTTGTTGCTGCTTTATATCCTGTTAAGAGTCATCCTGAAAGAGTTTCGTCTTACCCGGATTTTCGAACCGTATTGAACTTAAAAGACTTAACATTTCCATTGAGTTTCTCGGACATTGTGCGGTTTGAAGTTAATAACCCCGGAGTTTGTATTTATATTTATGGTATAAAAAATAATACTGTAATTGGTCCGCTTTACAAACCAAAAACCGTGAATGGAAACGTGATTCATTTACTTTATTTGGAAAACGATGACTTGTCACACTATTGTCTTATTAAAGATTTACCACGTCTTGTTAAGAATCAAATAACAAAACACCACAGTAAATTATACTTTTGTAACGTTTGCTTAATGTTTTTCAATTCATGCGATGATCTTAGTTCACATAGTTGTGGAGGAGTTGCTACTGAACTACCTCCAAAAGGTTCGTTCATACAGTTTGAGAATTATAATAGAAAGCAAATAGTACCATTTGTTATATACGCAGACTTTGAAACAATGCTAGAACGGTATGAATTTTGTGACCCTGACCCAACTATCTCGAGCACTGTTACGCGTCAGCGACATGTGCCTGTAGCTTTTGGCTATCATATTACGTGTGCGCTAGATGATAGCTATAATCGTTATGTTTCGTATCGCGGTGCAGATTGTGTTTCCAAATTTGTGAAGAGTCTCTTTAAAGATGCACGAAAAATTAACAAAATTTTAAAAAATAATGTTCCCATGATTTACACAGAGGATAATGCTCGAGACTTTGAAAACGCTATGACATGTCATATTTGTGAACACTTTTTGTTTGGAGATAGGGTCCGCGATCATTGTCACTTGACTGGTACATATCGCGGTGCAGCTCATAGTTATTGTAACATACAGTACAAAGTACCAACATTTTTGCCTGTGTTTTTTCACAATTTGTCTGGTTATGATTGTCATCTTTTCATAAAAGAATTGGGTGAAGCCCCTGGATCTATTAAACTGATACCTCAAACAAAAGAAAATTACATTTCATTCACAAAATTTATTCCAATTTCCACAGAGGAAAGTATGCAGGTTCGATTTGTAGATTCTTTCAAGTTTTTAGGAACTAGTTTAGAAAGATTGGTTAGTACAATGAAAAAACAAGAGTTTAAACAGTTGAAAGCTTATTTTCCTAACAAAAAAGAATTTGAGCTCCTCACCCGTAAAGGAGTGTATCCGTATGACTATATGTCTGGATGGGAGCATTATGAACATACGTGTTTGCCCACTAAAAATAACTTTTATAACTCATTGACTAATGAGTCAATTACCGATGAAGACTATGAACACGCTCAATCCGTTTGGTCAGTGTTTAATATTCGAAATATGGGTATGTACACGGATTTATATCTCAAGACAGATGTTCTATTGTTAACAGATGTATTTGAAAGTTTTCGAAAAACTTGCAAAAGACATTATAATCTCGACCCTGCCTTTTATCTCACCGCTCCAAGTCTTTCGTTCGATGCTATGCTTTTAAAAACCGGAGTTCGATTAGAATTGATAAGCGATGTTGAAATTTTTAGGATGATACAAAAGGGTATTCGAGGAGGTGTTTGTATGTGTTCCAAAAGACATGTTAAAGCCAATCATAAATATTTAGATACATACGAACCATCCCATCCGAGTTCATTCATCATTTATTTGGACTGTAACAACTTATACGGTTATAGCATGTGTCAGTCATTGCCCTATTCCGATTTTAGATTTATGGACAGACAAGAAATTGATTTTTTACGATTGAACTTGACAGTTATCAGTGATAACGCGGAAAACGGTTACATTCTTGAAGTTGATTTAATATATCCTGAGAATTTACACATGGAACACAATGACTTTCCATTTTGTCCCGAAAAATGCTTGCCACCCGGTGGTAAAAATAAAAAGCTAATACCAAATTTGTATGATAAATATAACTACGTTATTCATTACGTTCATTTAAAAAAATGCTTACAGTATGGTTTAGTGTTGAGAAAGATCCATCGCGGTATTATATTTAAGCAAAGTTCTTTCTTAAAACAATATATCGATATAAACACACAGTTACGTCAAAAGGCAGAGTCGACGTTTGAACAAGATTTTTTTAAATTATTAAACAATAGTATTTTTGGTAAGACCCTGGAAAATAATGAACATCGAGTAGATGTTAAGTTAGTAAACAATTGGTGTGACTTGAAAAATAAAACAAAAAAAACAACCTGTGCTGAAAAATTGATAGCCAGCCCATATTTTCATAGTGCTTCTATATTTTCTGAAGATCTAGTAGCAATTCAAATGAAACCTTCACGCGTACTTCTTAATAAACCAATATACATAGGCTTTGCTGTATTAGAACTATCTAAGAGTCACATGTACGATTTCCATTATTCCACCATAAAGCCTTTTTATGGTAACAGAATCGAATTGTGTTACACTGACACAGACAGCCTAATTTATAATGTACAGACTAATGATGTTTATAAAGATTTAAAGCTCCACTTTCTAAAATATTTTGATACCAGCAACTACGATTGTACAAATGAATTTGATTTGCCAATTATTAATAAGAAGGTTCCAGGACTCTTTAAGGACGAAATGGGTGGCAAAATTATCAAAGAATTTGTAGGACTGCGCTCAAAACTTTATTGTATTAAAACATTAGATAAAACTATAAAGAAAGCAAAAGGCACAAAGAAATGTGTAATGAAAAATTTAAAAATGTTAGATTATAAAAATGTATTGTATAATTGCGATGTCATTCGCAAAAAAAATGTGTTGTTTAGATCAATAAAACACAACATTTTTACACAACGTGTAAATAAAATAGCATTATCAAGCAATGATGATAAACGGCTGCTGTTATCTGACAAGGTATCTACTTTGGCCTGGGGAAATGCAACAATTTTTATGTAATTGGGTGCTCCACATTTTATATAAGATTAGTTTATACTTGTAATTGCATAAATAGGTACTTATATATTAAAAAGATTAAGTATATATTCTTAGTTAGTTAAGACTGTATGTATTTTTAGGAATTAAGTAAGAAATAAAATATTTTATATGATTTATATCTGTATCATTTCATTCCTGATGATAAAGCACACCGCATTCCGTAACCAAGTATGCAATACAACACCTAACACGTGTTCCTACGTAACATACCTACACACATCAAAAAAAGTTTGCGATCACTAGCATAAGCTGATATAATTTTTTAAATTGAACTTTATCAAGAAAAATTCTTTGTTGTGTGTTTTCTTTAAATAGAAATACCCAGTTTGAAATTAAAAAAAATAAAACCTACCGTATATAATATAATCTACAGTAACAAAAAAGATTTCGATTTTTCAAAGTGATCGCAAACTTTTTTTGATGTGTGTACATATGTCACACAGAACCACCTCAAACTTGTACGGACATGAAAATTTGCAAAAGATTTCTGTAATTTCCGTAACCTTGTATGAAACGTAACACCGGTCAGGTGCTCGAATCTGTCATGATGCGCCGTGCGCACATAGGAAACAGGTTCGAACTTGTAATAAAAAATGTGCACAATGCTTTCTGAAGTACTGTTACACAACCATAACAATATTAATCCATCCGTCACATTTAGCTGATAGTGACTGGACTGATCGGACTTCTCAGTTCACATCATCGAATCGAAAACATAATATTGTAAGTACATATAGTTCGTTATTTATGTTGTTACTTAGGTTAATAGGTATTCATTAGCATTATATTAATTGTTATTTTGTTTGTTTCAGATAATTAAAAATGTGTGATTCCCCTGACCTGGTCTTTTCGCAATACGGTCAAGGTTTCCCAACTCCAAGCTTGAGTTGGCATGTACCTGACCAACAAGGGCCTACTTATAAAAAACCGAGAGCGAAACGGGAAGGTCAAAAGCGGAAGCAGCTTAATTGTCAATCATATGTTGTTAATAATGAGAAGAAAAAAGGACTGAGATTGATCCAGATACAAGTGTTTAACATTAGTGATCAACAAGAACTTGACAATGATGATGCGGTGGTTATGAGTGCGCAATACGTAGTGAGTGATCCAGTGGACTATATTATGGAAGAGACACAATCATTAATAAATAAAAATTTCCAAAAAACTTTGTGGGGACAATTGTTATTAGTAAGTAATGTAGTTTGTAAGTTTTGTGTAAATTAAATCTGATCACAATATTAATTGTAAAAATAATAAAACATTTAATTAATAGATATTAGTAATTCCTTTTTGTAGGTATAAATAAAATGTAATATAAGTTTTATTGTATTGATTACAAATATTAACTAATAATAAATGTAATACAATAATATTATGTGAAAGACAAAGAATAGTATAGGTAACGATAATTTGTATGTAAGTTGTATACATAAATTCCATTTTAATTAAAATAATCACAATGTTTTGCAAGTTAAGATGATTAAATAAATAAATATTATTATGATGTAGCTATAATTAGTTTGTAGCAGTTAGTATGTGTAAAGTACATAAATAATATTAGTAATTCTTTTTTATAGGTATAAATAAATATAATGTAATAAGTATAAGTTTTATTGTATTGATTATAAATACTGATTAAAATGAAAGACGAAAAATATTATAGAGATAATTTGTATGTAAGTTGTACATAAGTTTCATTTTAATTAAAATAATCACAATGTTTTGTAAGATAAGATGATAAAATAAATTAAATATTATTATGATGTAGCTATTATTAGTTTGTAACTGTAAATATGTGTGGTTATAAATATTACATTTTAATTTTATGTTTTATTTTGATTGAAGTATGTATACAAATTAATTAAGTACTTTCGTATTCTTTTTGTGTAAATAAATAAAATATAATGTACGTTTTATGTTATATTGATTATAAATATTGAATAAAAATAGATAAATGTATTACAAAAATAGTAATATTAAAGTGATAATGTGTACCTATAAAACTGTAAATGTATGAGTTAATATGGAGTAATAAATATTATATTTATAATTTAAATTACGTATGTTTTATTTTACATTACATTGCTTGAACTTCAAATTAACTGTAGTAAAATTATACTTAGCCTACTATTCGTTTCCAGTTCTTATTAATTGTTATCAGAATACTGTATTAAATTATTATGTACTTGAAATTAAATTTACTTACATTACAGTTTACACAAATTTACTTACATTGCTTTATTTTGCTACAGCTAATTTAGAGCTTCATATGATAGGTGAATCATAGTTAGTTAGTAGTAGGCTTATGCTTAAATAAAACAACCACAAGTAGATGGAATAAATAGAATTTTTATTAACAAAATAAATTAAATATAGAAATGTTATTGTCAAAATACCATTTCTTGATACATATAGCATTATTCAAAGCACAGTTCAGTCTATGATTTACACAATTAAATTCAGTATTATTTTTACAATATTTCTTTTTCAAATTTGATAAGTTAGGACATCCTTTTTCACCTATATCTATCACTTCACAATTAACACATAAATCTTTGATCCACTGAATTTTTTCTAAACCCTTAGTAATAATTTTTTTATTTTCTAAATATGGTAAAATGACGCGATGAAACTCTATATAGTCTACGTAGCCTTCACTCCAGTAAATTCCTCTATTTCTTTCTAACCATCTCACTTGCTTCTTTTCTTCTTTACTAAGGGAATGGAATGAATGCGGCGGTTTTACCAGGAACGTCTGTGTATGCTCTTGATTTACGATAGCCACTTCTTTCACGATAAAATTATTTTTTAAATCTTTAAATCCTTGGATTTCTACGATGACAGTATCCGGCTTCATGATACCTTCTTCACGATGTTACTTAATGGTTTGTATTCAATAATGCAATCGTTGAGAATGAGACAGTATGCTGTGGTTTGATCTGGTATTTCCGAATCACTTTCGATTTCTACTCTCACATCTACAACTGGACCGGTCTTCAAGTTATCAGCTTGTCTAGAGCAATCAATGACAAACAGCGGAGCCAAATCTTTAAATTGTTTCTCGTTTAATAAGGGCTCTGGACGACGTCCGTAATATGACTGTTGAAATCTGGTATATTGCTCGTATAATAAAGCGATTCTGTTATTAGCAAAACTCGCATTTAGGTTTTCATACGGGAAGTAAGCTGAATTGAGGTGCACTTTAATGTCACGAACATAGCAGTGATCGAACTGAGACATGTCTGAACTTGCATTGTTCTTTCTATTTGTCTGAAGACCAATAATAATATATCTTGGTTTTTCTATTTGAGATGAAGTTTTGATAGACCAGGTATGCTTTGTAGTTTTAGGCAAAGCTGGATATTCGTACAGGTCCCAATTCCTGTATATGATTTGAAGTGGTCGATCTTTTTCTAGTAATTTTAACAAACTAATTTTTTCTTTGTCTGATACTTTAACATGCGGTACACGCCATATGATTTTGTTGATCTGAACGTCATCCACTATTTCGCCAGTGTTAAGTTTTACAGCATTTAAATTAGTGTTACTTCGCAACAATACCAATTCGTGTCTACTATTTATTACGACTTTTTTAAAATCTTCAGCGAAACCTAGGATATTACGGAGTGGTATAGAGACAGAAAAACTTCCTCCGTTAATATTTTTTATACCATCAATATTCCAGCCCCAGGCATTAGACATCTTTGATTCACTCTCATTCATTGATATGAGCGATTTTATAGTTGTAGTTATTCCAGCATTTTTAATTTTATCAATCTCCACTCCGTTTAGCTCATACCTAATATCTTGGAATAAGTACATTAGAGCATTGTTAGTGAAATTGACACTAGTAGCCTTATCCTTCGTGTCTTTTTTGCTAACGATAACAGTTCCTTCCAAATATAGGGTGCTCGCTGATGGTAGTATGTACAAGTCTTGTTGGTTGATAGGTATGCGGATTTCATCGTTCCTGTTGAAACTTGTTACGTAGGGCTTGTAGGAATGAAATTCGATTCCTTCTATAGTATTATCGTAAGTCGGGGCGGATAAAACGTCTAAGATATTCATTTTAGCAATCCGATCGCTTTAAGGAATGCTTTATTGTCTTTTGTTAATTTAATTTTTGTTTTAAATCGAGGTCTTATTTGGCAGGTAGTTCGAGTAGAACTGATATTATTTATTGGTTGAGGCACATTTTTATTGTAGTCAATCATTTTTTCTTCTAAGATGCAAATATAGCTGCACTTCTTCACCGCGCAGATTGATTAATCGATTGTTTATATCTAATAGCCTGATATGTATGCAGCTTATGTTGTTTTGATTGATTGGAAAGTATATTGCGTTCTTCGGGATTTCTATGATCCTGTATCCAGGTGGCACATTTAGTGCAAATTCGTGGATTATGTGACTTGGTTCACCGTTTATGTATGAACCGCTTACAATATCACATTCAATCCTGACTACGGTCGTAGGTAAAATGTTAACTGGAGACTGTGACACATGCCATTTATTAGCTTTCAAGGTTTGCTTATTAAACCCTAACAGTCTTCTAAATGAGTCTTCTTTAGTAAAATTTATGTTTTTTGTACAGTATATAGTAGTTTTCAAAGTATTGTTATTGCACTGTAGTTTGATTGACGCATTTTTTATTTCAGACTTTAAATAATCATCGATATCTTGCAACTCATAAGTACCTTCCGGTATTTCTATAACTTCATCGATACCATAATAGAACTTATTATTCCTTTTATCAATATTTGGAATAGAATTAAAAGTTGAAAAATGCAATAAGGCACACTCATATTCTCCATCTAGTTGTAACGTATTAGGATAGTACGTAGATAAAGTTGATGAGTTTCCAGTTATCGACAAAGTGAGAGACATCTTGCAAATGATATAAATAAAAGACTAGCATATGTTTTATAATACATTTTTATTCCAAAAAGTCCACAGATATTTTAAACATAAGTGACCACAATTTACAGTATTAAATTTTTGATAACTTGTGTAGTTATAAAAAACATTACAATTTTTGAAATATCGCATCAATTCTATTGGAGGCTTTAAATTTCCATAGCTATCAAAATATTCACAATAGTCATATATTTTAACATAAGCTACCCAATGCGTCCCTTCGTTCTCAGAATCATCTAAGTTCACGATACCACATTCAATCTGCGTTGGCTTCCTCGGTAACTGATCTTTCATGTAGACCCCACGGAAATATGGGATGTCTCTTGAATACTTTTGGATGTCTACATTAGTTAGAGGACGATTAGGTAGCATATTTTTTAGTTTTTTGAAGATGTTACAAACAGTCCTTTACCATTTTTATACGGTTTAATGTATAAACCCTTGCCCAATACTAAAGCTTCCATAGCTTTATTGTGTCGTTCTGTTTCTTGCAAATTTCGTTTGCCTGCTTTGTAATCATTAACGGTTTTTGCAATGCCAGCTGCACCACCAGCTAGAGCTCCTAAAGCTGATAAACCAGCGAAAATTGGGATTAAAGGTAGAACTCCTCCAGTCTTTGGTACGGGTATTACTCGTGGTACCCGAATTCGATGATGGATGTTTGGCAATAACTTTTTTGCAACTAAGTAAGCTGCTTTTATTAAAGACTTATTATCTTTGTGTTTGAGTTTCTTAACTTTTGATTTTATTTTTGAAACTAAGCTTTTAAATGTTTTAACGCCAGATCCTGACTTCAGTTTGGCTTTCATGACTTTGTTCACTAGCCATGAGCTTAGTTTTTCACCTTTCCCTGCATCTTTTGATTTAAGTCTTTGTTTAGCCATGTTAAGTAGTTGTAAATCAGCTTTGTGACGATTTGATAAGTCTGTATGGTTTGCGTACGCAATGTCGTGTTGCATACAAGCTTCGTCTAGCTTATTTACACCTCGGTCGCCACGCGCTAACCGTTCGCGTAGTTTGGTTCCTGGTCCGCAATAATTGTATCCAGGCAAATGAACTTCGAATGGTAGATTATTAATAATATTATTAACTAGTCCTCCACCTTGCATTACTTAAAGTATAATGAAAGAATTAAAAAAATAAAATGGTTATATAACATCTTAGCCCATAATTGCTGCTTTGTCAATCCAACTGTTTTCTGCACTGCTTAAACCTAACCATTTGACATATAATTTATTTCCTTTCTTCTTCAACACTTTTTCTATCAAATAAACGTCAGGATAGTTAGATTTTTGAAGTTCTTGCTCATAAAAAGCTCCAAATATGTTCTGCTTTCGTTTATCTTCTATATAATATGTCACTGGTAAGGTTTTATTAATCTTTTTAACAATAAATAATTCAGTTGACCAATTAGGAGTATAACCTTTCTCAAAATGATGTTTGTATTTACTTATACGAACACAATCACCAACTTTGAATTTAGGCTTCCACTGACCTAAATTATATTTGTTTATTTTTTTAATATTTTCTTTTATTACTGGTTCATTCGATTTATTCACATCAATTGGTTTAAATTGGATAGTTCGATGTTTTGTGTTGTTATAGCTCTTCAATATATCATCCAAAGGTAGACCTAACCACTTATAGTTTCCACTGAGACTAAAATATTTATATAATTTATTTTTTATAGTTCTAATCAATCTCTCTACAATAGATGCTTTTTTAGTAGAGAACGATGAGTAATGGTTAATGTTGTACTTCTTCATGAGCGTTTGAAAAGTGTTGTTATAAAATTCTGTCCCCATATCAGTTTGTAAGTTAACGGGATTAGTGCGGCTGCTAAACAGTATATGTTGAAATGCACGAGCAACATCAAATTTATTTTTTGATTTTAATGGTTCAGCCCAAGCATATTTTGAGAAGCAGTCAATCACCGTTAAAATATAATTATAACCCTTGTTGTACTTTCTCAGGTTTTGCATATCCATCAAGTCTGCTTGCCATAAGTCGTGGATTCCTTTCAAAATGACATGACGTCGAAGGAAATTTTTTCGAGCTGCTTTGTGTATTTCATTTACGATTTGCTGCTTTGCCATTACGGAGATGTTGTTTTTTGAAGTAACTTATCGACATCTGCTTTGGTATAAAACTTATCTTGCAAATGAGTTAAAACTTCAGGTACCTTTACCTTTAAAGTTGATTGAACTGAAGCTCGAGCATCTGATAGGATTTGAGAACGTAATGAACCAATGAGTTTATTTAGTTCTTTTATGGTATTAGCATTCAAATGATCTACATAATCCTTGTTCACAGCATCATCTGCTTCTATGGGAGATCTAATTCCTCTCAATCTGGTTGTTTTTAAATCAAAATCTCCACTTTCTGATTTCAACAATGCGTTTCCATTAAACTCAAACAGATCGGATAAACGCATTCTTTTATGAATATAATGACCGAATTTATCTACATTCATGTTGAAGGTGTACTGTACTGAAAGTCTGATGATAAAATGAGCCTTTGAAATTTAACATTTATTTATTTATAATTTTACTTTCACGCAATTCTTCAATAATAGATATAATTTCATTGTCTAATCCTGTGTTTCCAGCATCTCTAGACGCAATTAATAATTTCAACCTTTCCACCAATTCATTGGGATCATCCCAGTACACAAAATCTACATCTTTTCTCCACTTTTTTGTTAACGGCAGACCCTTTCCCTGAACTGCATTCTTCAGTTTAAAAAGAGGCTTAATAACTTGCAAATATTTTTGTCCTTTATTACTTTTTATTGGCTTATTTGGATCGTAATCTCGACGATGTGCATTTGTATCAAGTAGCATAGACTTATAATGCTTCATATCGCTTTCTGTAACCAAGCTCATGTCTACGACTTTTTTAAGCAGCAACTGTTTTAAACCAGATGTATTTCGGTATTTACACCCAGCCACGGTAATGTATTGATCGTTGACTGATATGCAAGCGGAACCTAACATCAGTTTCCCGCTTTCTGCTCTAACACCGAATGGAATGTCTACTAACGCTTCTGAAGATACTGACCAGGATGATGTATCACAACCTTGTTTGCTTTCAGCTATTGATTGATAAGAAGAGTCACTGTTGATATCAGATTCATCTTCATCGCTATTATTATCATTACTACCTACACTACCAGTTTTTTCTTTCTGTGAAGTTTTGTCGACAAACGGAACGTCAACAAAATCTTCACTAGCACGCAGGGGATGAGTTTGCTTACTGGTGTTAGCAATTAGGTTAAGAGGTTCTGTTACAGGCTTAAAAACAGCTTCCAGTGCTTGTTGGTTGTCAATCTCAGCATCTCTCATTTTCCGTACTTTTTTCTTTACAGCTTCTGCCGCATCAACAATTTGTCTTTTCAATGATTTTTCCATATTGGTAAAATAGATTGTAATTGGTTTAGTGTCGTAAGAAGAATAATAATGTCCCGCAGGCAATGGTCTTATATAGGTATTCGTCTTAGTCAAAGACTACAAACGTATCAAATTTACTTCTATAACATCCTTTGTTTTTGGAACAATCTTTATTAATTACGACATAGTTGAAAGGTACACTCCATATTTTTGAACACATTTCACGAAATTCAATCCATGTCATATCAGTGTTGACGTGTTCTTCATAAACATGTCTCATATTTCTTTCATCTTGTTTAAAAAGTACGATTAGATTCGCGTTGTCTCTTACTAACTGCTTAGGAATTTTACTGTAAGTTTGATTTAGATAAAAACAATCGATAAACTTGTGTCTTCCCATTGCAAAATAATCACGCATGCTACTTTGATTTTCACAAGCAACATCATCAAATACAATCACAGAATTCGGTTTTGCGTTCTGAACACTCAGTACTTGCTCATTTTCATGATATTTCTGAAATGAAATACCTGGTACTCGTTGCAAAACTTTTTCTAAAAAAACGTACTTGGGTTGTTGCAAGGATTTCGAATAAACATAAACATTTTGAAATCTTAAACCATTTTCGTGTATAAGAAGACCAATCAGTAAATTGGTTTTTCCGCAATTTGACGGTCCGCATATGATGCATCGTACCGATTTTGGTAATAATTTTCCATGCCGAAAACCAGTCTCCTGAGACTGAACACAGAGTTTGTTTACATGTAACGATTGTGGTTGTTTTACAAATTTCATGGTGACTGCTTGAAACGGTTCTGTTATTAATGAGTCAATTAATGTATTACATTGACATTTATAACTCGTCATGAAATTAACAAATAAACAAACGTTTTATTTTTCACGAACCGTTTGCATGTTGCTTACTCGAACAAATGTACGAGCATCCTCACCGTGGCTTTTGAATATAAGATAATGAATGTTTTCTAAATTAGATTTCACTGAATCTTGCATCTTTCGAACGCTTAAGTCTTCTGTTTGGGTTGTATCGTCGTCCGATTTGATCTGATCAATCTGCCCGATAACATCGTGAATAAAAATAATCTCGCCACTAGAATTCTTGAAAATCATTTTACGAATGTCTTTTAAATAGTCACTGTTATAAATCACTGAATTCTGCATTATTAACATACCGTTATTTTAGTTTCTAAATCCAACTTTCTCACTACAATAGTAAGAATTTAATGTTGCATTATATGACTGGGAACAATTATTTATAAGTTAGATAGCCGTTAAGTAAGTTTGCAGGGACCCAATCGCAACTATTCGCAACCAATGAAACCGGACAATCCATTTATATTATTAGGCATTTTACTCCACCGATAGTGACGAAGGCGAACGGAGTGAGCCGTAGTGGAATAGGAGCCAAACCGTAAATCGGCTATTGTTGATCAAAGTAAACCTAAAAATTATATTATTGGGCATTCTACACCACCGAGAGTGAAAGAGGCGAACGGAGTGAGCCGATGGAACGGAAGGTGGGGTAGAATGCCCAATAATATACTACTGAGGAAACGAATGTAATGTGACTGTGTGCGAGTGAGATAGATTACACGGAAAATAAAAAAAAATATAGCCAAAGTAGTCTTTCGTTTTCAAAATGATAATTTTGTTCTGCATCTTTGTAGTTATTTTTCGATAAATTATAATTGATTTAAGTTGACAAAATAAGTTGACATGTTTGATAACCCTATTTAAGGTAGGACAAAATTCAATTTACCGAGATTACAATCACACTCGCTACCCTCATTTAACTTGACACCCACATACTGAAACCTATTTGCCGTAAACAGATAATGAACCCAAAAATCTTGTTCGGAATTCTTTCTCGCGATACTTTATTTGAGGTTACCGTTCAAAATCGTTTTCACCCCCAAAATTATCATTTTGTACCACCGCAAGGTCAATCAACCCAACAACCTTGTGCGTTTGACCTGTGCATTTGAATTTATGTTATGTGCAAACCTTGTCGTGACTTGAAAGTAAACAAGATCTAGATGCAATTTTGTGTATAGATTTTAGATAAGTTAGCAATAAATTTTCAGTGTTTATTTCTTTTGAAGCTCGATGAATAAATAATACTGGAATACGTACGTGAGTTTTATAAATAATGGTTAACAATGCTACGTAGTCTGCGCGTAGCACATAAAAGATTCGTAGCGCGTAGCGATTTAAATAGTTGACTGATAAGTGCTACGCGGCGTAGCTCGTAGATGCTTACTATTTGAGTTCATATTGGCTTTGTTTAATATATCGATATTTTGTGAATGGTTTTGTCTGTATGTCAAAATAATTGAATATGCTATTCAATTATTAATATTTGGTTAGCTTTAGCTTTATACTAGGGTTCATAAGATGTCGTGGTGGCCAGAAGGTTAATAGACCCGCTTGTTTAGGGTCGCGGGTTCAAACCCAGGTAAGTACCAATGTGACTTTTCAATGTCATATGAAGTAGGTACATATCATAGTTAATCTAAGACGCCACTGTCATATAGTGAAGGAAACCATCGTCAGGAAACCTGGACTTAATGGTCTGAAATCGCTAAGCCGCAGTGAGATCGTGAGGAAACTTGGTTCCAAATCGCTAACCCGCAGTGAGCAAGCGTGGTGGTCAATGCTCGTGACTTCTCTGTATGAGAAGAGGCCTTTGCTCTGCAGTAGGACAGTGACAGGAGTTTTAATTTTTTCTCCTAATTTTCATACCTACGGTTACTCGTCTCGGAGTACACAGGCAAGTACAGTATCACGATATCTATTTTTTGGACAGTAGAATATTTTTTCTAACCCGCTCCGCACCTCTGATTTTTCGAATTCATGTGCGAATCATAATATTAATTTGATTACAACTTACGTAAACGCTAGAGGAAAAGATCGTGCAGAAACCTGTACAAGTTAAGAGGACTAAACAAAGGTCTCGATGGTGTACAGTGTGTAACTGAGAGGTGTTCAATCTCCCAAATCATCAATCACGTATTTAAAAATGTATCGCGGTATAGCATTACATATCTTGTAAATCAATCACTTACGTGAAGGAAAACATCGTGAGGAAATCAGCAAAAGTGAGATAAAAAAACGGTGGTGTGTGTAATCGGCCAACCCACACCAGGTTATTGTGGTAGATTGAGACCTAAACCCACTCTAAAAAGAGGCCCAAGGCAAGTTATGAACCCGTAAAGAAATATTTGTATGTTATACTTATACCATGGTACCGACTATACGAGTTGAGACCATAGAGAGATAGTTTACGTTAGTCTTGTGCTTGCTCACTCATTTTTAAGATCGCTCCGTACTAGTTCATTTCGGACAGTGAACTAGTTCATTCTATTAGTTCTAATAGCTCTATTCGGTCTTATATTCGATAAGCTAAAATAGACATTATGGCATTGAAATAAAGCGCATCTCATCTCATTCTAGCGAATTCGGTCGGTCGGGTTCGGGTAGCATCGTCATTCGTCGGCTGTTTTGTCTCGTTCTCATTCATTCACAGACATCGAATGAATTCGTGTGACGTATCTGTCAATCATTGACTGTATTTCATTTCTCGTTCTCGTTCGCACATACGATCGCGTGGTTTAAACGTACGAGTTCGAAAAGAGCTATTTGACCTATTAGACCGATTACAAATCAGCGTTCGGAAACGTTTCTTCTAGTACAGTGCGAAGATACGGCTCCTATTCGTTCATCGTTCACGAACTACACAAGACTAGTTTACGTAAATATGATCATGTTTCAGAATTTCGCATTAAGCTCAAGTGGCTGCCAATCCGCCTTCGCCGGAATGCTCATATCTTATAATTGCTTTATAGTGTTCTGTTCAATCCTGCAACCCCCTCTTATCACAAAAAACTTTTTAAGTTCCTTCATGACACTCATAGAGACTTGATCATCGGAAAATTTGAGACTTGCTATGCCCTCGCATTCAACCAAATTCTATGACAAATCGTTCACATTCCAGGCTGTACGTTTGTGGAATGCGTTGCTGATGCCAGTGAGACAAGCTCAGTCACTGGATTCTTTTAAAAATAGTTAAAGACCATTTCTTCTCTCAACACGTTTCTAATTCCTCATGATATCAGTACCTCATCATCAATTTACCTTGTTTTCCCTATTAGATAATATTATATAACTTATGTAATTATGCAATAATATACCTATATATTTGATTTTATATGTAAGTATTATGTCTATATATTGTGTGTAGTATATATTTTGCAGCAGTACACCACGGACTACCCCCTCTATCTTATTCATTGTCTTCCTGTTCATCCAAAAGTTGTCTGGTAGATATCACTATCAGCGATAAGACCGCCATTGTACCCTTTAATGTATGTTATTGTTTATGACCTGTCTTACAATTTGGTGTACAATAAATTATATTCTATTTATCTATACGAGGAACTCAATACCAGCTAAGGTTGATGACCCTAAAAGTAATGAAAACCCCGTAGCTTAAAAACGTCAAAGAGAAACATTTCCTATATTTCGTTTTGTTATTGGTAGTCCACGGGTAAATAGAGGCGACACTAGCGGGCCAGTGTTGATTTTGCACCGAGCCTCTAGCGAACGTTCCTAGAAATCTATTATTCGCAGGCTCACACCAGAGCATTGGTCTAAAACAATGTGACAAAAACGATATTTCAAAAAAAGCTTGCCACAGTTCTTTATTTCATTATTAGAAAGAGAGAATGTAGAAAAACATATATTTCAATTAATTTAAAAGTAAAGGGTCCACCGGCATCGGGAGCAGGGTCCAAGCTACCGGTAGTTAGGGCTCCAGAGACAGGAACCTCCCCACGATACGCGCCGCGTCGAGGAGGACTGCTTTCTGTATCAGGCCCTTGATCCAGCCACCTAACGAGAGCCTCTTGAGGTGTTGGTCGAGGCTCTTGGCCATTAGGCCATTGGCCGTTACGACTATCGGCACAAAGGTTGCCGAATCCACATCCCACATGTTGACAACCTCGTGCGCTAAGTCAAGATATTTGATTTGTTTGTCTTTCTCAGCTTTCACGAGGTTTTCATCGTGCGGGATGGTAACATCAACAATCATTGTGCGGCGTTCTGATCGATCTATCACCACTATATCAGGTTTATTGGCGATTGTTAGTTGTAGCCCGGAGTCTGGATTTGTGCCCGGTCGATGGCAATAGGCTCGCCCCCTATTACATGTGACGTAAACATAAACGGCGAAATGTAGGTTTACTATACACCTCTGCCAACCCTTCGTGGAATACAGGTGTGAGTTTATGATGATTGTTAATAGTTTCATACGTATTTTACGAATAAAAGCTTGCAGATTGTCATTATTTTGTGGAACTTAGAGTTAAACAATGACCTCTTAGTGTTATTAATTTTAAAACAAAAAAAAAATAATTGAATTTAGTAATTGACTGGATGTGCAGTCAGAAGCAATAATATTTGCCTATCGCCGGTTTTAAAATCGCCAATAATAGCAATCTGAATATGGATAGAACGGATAAATATGGGCCTATGTATAGAATGGATGGCCGTACTACCCAGAATCACGTATTTAATCACTTGGCTTGGGTCAGATGACTATTATTAGCGGTTTTAAATCCGTCGACAGGCAGATAGTATTGATTCTGACTGTACAATCAACATCAAAACTAAATGATGATTGTACAAAGTTTCTATGAATGTAAACTTGTTTTATTAATATTATTTTGCACTCAAAATAATAGAACGGACAGCACCAAATACTGTTATTATTTAATAAATTTTAAAAGAATCATTATTTGCACTAATAATTTAGTTCAAAGTTTCAAAAAGTCCTCTATATGTTTTTGCTGTTCACTGTATCTACATCAATCCACATTTTACTTCATAATACAATAGTCAAAAAAGTTGTTTTCTTTTACAGTTTTTTATTTTTCCATCTTTTATCATATAAAAATATCTTCAACAGACAACCCAGCCGGTCTTATTGACAGGTACCGATATCTCGGTATCTTCAAAGGCACCATAGTAACAGTAACATACGTCTGTCTGCTACAAATGCCACGAGCCTTCTCATCTCTCTATTTGGAGTCAGTGAACCACAAAATTATGTTGTACCTACTAAAAAACTTACGGATAAATATTTGGTAAAGTACTTTCGGTTCACGCTTGACGGTTTTGGAGTAAGGATATAGTTGTGAAGGGAATCAAGGTTGAGTTATCCAACTGTGAATATTTATTTATTTACTTGCTGTACCCGGCATGCGTTGCAATGCACTTTTCCTACTTATTACCTACCTACTACTTACTTACTACCTACCTTCAGAAACAAAATCAAAATAGTAACAAAAAATTAAAACCATTTTCATGCATGCGGTTAAACAAATGAAGAATATGGACATACTGAGAAAATTTAGTTTTTTTTTTTAATATCTAAATTTTCCTTCATAAGAACCTTTTCTTGACAATTACGAATACAGCAAAAAAAAAAATTTGCGAAATCGGTCCAGCCGCTCACGCGTGATGCCGTGACCAAGAGAAATAGGGATTCATTTTTATATACTTACCATAGATTTAAACTTCATGTACACACATTAAAAAAAGTTTGCGATCACTTTGAAAAATTATGTAGCCTTTTTGAAGCCGAATTTTCTGATCGGGATTCAAAGCGATTAATTATCACGATAAATATAGATTGATAGTTATCTAGATAAATATAAACTTTTTTTGATGTGTGTACATTGGTGATACACAAGGCGGATTTATTACTATGAACATTCTCTCAGTCAACTTTTGGGTCAAAAACTAAACACTTCGAAAGTGATACAAAAAAAAATTAAAACAAATATTGGAAAGATAAATAAAAATTATTCAAAATAACATATACTAACATAAAGTATATGCTTTACATACATATTTAATTATATACAGGGTGATAATTTGAGACGGGGCATGAAGGGCAGCTACTTTAACCATTGTAACTACAGGAAAACGTTTTTAGAAGACCACCCCTAATTTTTGGGATAATTTCAATCGGCATTCAATGATTTTGAAAAAAAAGTATAGTCAGCGAGAAAAAGGGCTGTTTTCACAAAACTTTTTTATAATGCCAATCGATCCCATTTCTCATAAGGATCAAAAGACTCTTTCGAACCAACTGAGGTTTGAGTACTAGAAATGTCAGAAACAACAAAAAAACGATTTGAGATGGGTTAGTTATAAGGGCAGCTACCTTAAACGTTGTCGCTACAAGAAAATGTTGATAGGAGACGGGCCATAATTTTTGACATTATTTAGAACTGCATTCACAGATTTTGAATTTAATTTTATTATTTATAATTAGACAGTTTATTAAAATAAAAAAAAATAACATCATAACATAGTATCACGCCTGTATTTCCCGAAGAGTTGGGTAGAGGTGTAATAATAGTATACCTACATTTCGCCGTTATGTTTAAAGGACACAGCTCATTAGAGCCATCCGGCATCCGACCCGCATCGCCTCGCCTCGTGCAGTTAGTATTCTTTATATGAACTTGTATGGATGTGCGCTCACTACAACAACTCCGTAGTATCCACGCGCGGACGACGAGTTGACAACTCGCTGCTCGCATGCTTGTCTTGCGTTGCTGCGCATTGCCAGCGCACAAGTCCCGAGTGAAACGCGCGCTGCCATCGAGTGGACTCCTCCAACGACTCCTCTGGTTGACCACGCGATGTTTACTGGTGATAACGCGGCGTCCACCCGTGATCAGCCTGCTGACAAGGAGTGGACGCCGAGCGACGAGGCGATGCGGGTCGGGTGCCGGGTGCCTATAATGAACTGTGACCTTTAGTCCTATGTAAAATTTGAACTTTATAACGGTAAAATGTGTAGGTACTATAAAAGTATAGTACTTACACATTTTAAATAAAATTATTATTTGCTGACACCCCATTTAATAGCGAGGCGATAAAATCGCCTACCTTGGGAAATAGGCGAGAATTTTATAGCATAACGAAGAAAAAGCACTACTATATTGTTGTTCGAGTCATAAAACGGTCTGCAGTAAAGTGATTTTATAATCGGTAATAAAAACTGTTTGTGCAATATAATGATTTTATGTTTGCTTACTTGTTTAATTATTCGATTTCTTCTTCTTATATAAACACGGGTCGAGTTTCCACACGGCCGCACGGCGAAAATCGACCGTCTAAATGTCAATTCGACTAGGCCGCAAGTGACTAAAATCGCAAGCCCAAAGTTGGGTGCCATGCGACTTTTGGCGTGCGGCGACAAGCCGCATGCGGCGGTTGAATAAAATCGACCGTGAAATGGTCAGTTGCAGGCGATCGCCCGCCGCATGAGGTGTGTTTTGCGCTGTTGTTCCGCTAGAAATAAATAAATAAGTTGAATGCGATTTTTGTCGACCGGTGTAAATGGGGTGGCGATTCGATTTTTACAAGCGATGCGACTGGTGACTTGCCGCACGGCTAAAATCGACCCGTGTAAATCCCCCATTAGGGTGTCGATGGTAATCTAAATTGTGGCAGTCCAGTGGGGCTAATAACGCCGCGTTTGATGAAACATTTAATTCGTTTCTTATTCGTAATCATAACTGCAAATGGGCTGCATACATTTTGTATACCCGCACAGGCCAGATCCGAGATACGGTAGCCTGCGGGCTCTCGAACAAAATGTATACGCAGAAGTCCCAAGCGCAGGCGTCAGTAAAAAAAAAGATCTGCTGGAAGATTTCTGGTAAGGTCGGGCCGGGCCAGATATTATCAAAAAAATCAGAACATTACTGACGCGTACGCAAAAGCCCTCAGCTCATACATTTCAAGCCCAGACTCCAGCAAAGCGAAGATGTGCGGAGATGTCCGAAACGGAGACGTGAAGAGATGTTTTTCAGCTAGGGTGTATCCACCGAAACTGTGCGGAGATGTGTACTGGCTAGACTGTAGTGAAGATGTGTGCTGGCTAGGGTGGAGATGTGCGCTGACTAGAGCGGAGCTGAGCTGCGTGCGGCGTGCGTTGGATGTGAACGCACAGTTTAGTGCGATCTGACACGAAAGGTAGACGTTTCAGTCATGTCGTTATTTATCACTGCGCGCCGCACACATCTCATCTCCACCTTGTACTGCGGCCCAGCTTAATCTCAGCGAGGAACAGCTCACATCTCCGCTTCCATCGCGCAATATAAATATGATACATCTCCGCTCGGTGGTATCCAATTAAGCTGAGTAGACACGAGATGTGAGTATAACGAAATTCTATTGGTTTTTTAAAACACATTTCCGCTCCGTTCGTCTCGTCTCCGCTTTGGCGGAGTCCGGGCCTTATACTAAACTACAGCTGCAACAGGCTGCCAGATTTGGCAAATTCTGACAGTGTTCGGGGTATAGTACCTACAAAATGTATGAACGGAGTGTGTTCCGACACGCGTCACAAATTTTCTGATAGATTTTTTCTTATAATCTGCGGCTAGTCTGAGATGGGCAATTCAAACATATGATGATGTATTAGAGTGTTTATGCAAACGTGTTTTTCCACACGTATTATTTGAGTTGTAGTTGTATGAAAAGACAATGCGCGGCGAAAATCGCAGCGGAGTACATGACAGATCCCGCATTTTCACAAACGGAGCACATCTTAAAATATACGAAATTGGCACTGAAAAGGCTTCATTTATTAGGCCAAATTAATTTATACCTAATAATAAATTATTATACGTTCACTAACAAGAAATCAGTTCCTGGAAAAAGCCGGAAAAAAATCTTATAACACGATGAACACCAATTTAAATTATATCTTTGTATTCCCCGTGTCTCATCAAGACGTTGAACAAGATTTTTTTAACAAGATATTATTCTATTAATTTACAGAAAAAAAGAACGAAGATTTTATCGAAAATGAATTAATAAGTAGAACAAAGCCCGGTTTTCAACTAATGACCTTTGAAATGAGATCGCCATTTTTATTTCAACCTTATTTTCTTTTATCGGCCGATCGGTTTTGATCCCGTAAAGTTTTATAAGTAAATATACAAGGATAGATCCAATTAGTGGATTTTTGCAGGAAAACGTTAATTAACGTTAATATGTGGGTATTCATCATCATCATCATCATTCAGCCGAAAGACGTCTACTGCTGGACATAGGCCACCCCCAAGCATCGCCACATCGACCGGTCCTTTGCTTCTCGCATCCAGCAGATTCCCGCGACCTTCACCAGATCATCGGTCTACCTTGTGGGAGACCTACCCACGCTGCGTCGTCCGGTTCGCGGTCGCCACTCCAGAACCTTTCGGCCCCATCGGCCATCCGTTCTGTGCCCCGTCCTCTGCCACTTAAGTTTGGCAATTCTTCGAGCTATGTCGGTTACCTTGGTTCTCCTGCGGATCTCATCATTTCTGATGTGATCACGCAGGGTAACTCCGAGCATAGCACTCTCCATTGCCCTTTGGGTGACCTATGTGATATGTGGGTATTGTTGTAGTATTATGTATTTACTTTGACTCCATCGTTGGTTTAGTGGTCATAAGCGCGACTGCTGAACGTGAGGTACTGAGTTTGATCCCAAGGTCGGACAAACCGTTATTGGATTTTTCCATGTGTAATTTCTCAGTAGCAGCCAGTGAGTTTTTTTTAAATTTTATCCTCTCTCGTACTCCTTTTGTATTGTGGGTGGAACAACTAGTAGGTAGGCCATACAAATATTTGTTCCGTGCGGGAATCGAACAAACGACACGTATCGCAGAAGCCAATCACTTAACCACTGCACCAAACGTGATACTGCGATCGCCAACCCGCCTGCCAAGCGTGGCGATTATGGCAAACCACATCACCAATGACATTGATATAATATTTCGATCGGACATATTATGTCCTTCTAGGGCGTCCTCTACTGGCGAATCCACTGTCATCCGCATTATTATATTATACGTTAGTAGATAGTTAAACAAAATCCATTACATCCTTGACGCCACTAATATAATAAAAGACACTACATAGTCAGGCGATGACTAGTGCGGCCGTCAGCGGATGATTGATGCTACATGCGGCAGTGTGTGTATAGACCTTAATATAACATCGTTACGTCATTACTGCGTCCGCGATATTTTATTTATTTTTTATTACTATCACGCCTGTTTTTAAAAGGATGGGTAGAATTAAAGCCACGTCTCGTGAAATATCTGATTAAGGCTGCTTTTCCACCAGAGATGTGTGCTACGAATGAGTTTTAAACCAGCCAATAGGATCGCTTTATTTTACTGACGTTGCCACATGTTTGAATATCAAGAGATATACAGTTCTGATGGAAAAACAGCTTAAAGGTCACGGCACAGTACACTAGGACTTGCATTCGCTGACGACTCGGAGTCGGCGCGCCGTAAGCACGCAGTGGGCGAGCTGTAAGCATGCATTTGGCGCGCTGTAAGCACGCGGTCCGCTCGCTTGCAGCGTGCTGTCTGAGAGTCGAGTTGTATGGTAGCGGCAAGCGCACTGACTGCCCGCCGTTGGCTTTTTCATATTGACATTATGAAACATATTATACGACACACAATTTAATGCTCTAATTTGAATCACAAGTTAATTGCTGGGTTGGAGCGGTGCCGTTGCTGTGCCGATGTAGTGTGCCATGACCTTAATCGGTTTTCAAACTACTTATCACATTTTATAAAAAAAAAAACGATTCAACCAAGCAATAAATGAAATTCATAAGGGACCAAGTGTTCCGCACCAAATAAAAAACAGAATTACTCAAATCAGTCCACAGATCTAGGAGAAATTGTTGTCCACACACTTAAAAAAAGACACGCATCATATTGATAACCTGCTCTCTGAGATTGATAAATGCTGCACTCCTACAATGTGACCTTAACGCACTGCAGGCCTGGTGCGATACGAATGGCATGGTACTAAACGTGAAGAAGTGTCTTCACATCACATTCACACGTAAAAGGAATATAATTCCAACCCGCTACTCGCTTGCAGGTACCGCGCTGCGGAAGGTGGACACTGTCCGGGACTTGGGCGTACTGTTTAGTGGTAACCTTTCTTTTAATCAGCACATAGACAACATCATTGCCAAAGCGGCCAAAATGACGGGATTTATTAAAAGAACCTGTAGGGAATTTAAAAATGTAGTCGCCCTAAAAACTCTTTTTAACTGTCTTGTCCGCAGCACACTGGAATATGCTTCCCCAGTCTGGAATCCGACTTATAAGGTCCATATAAACCGTATTGAACGAGTCCATCATAATTTTACTAGATATCTGAGATGCAAAGACCATAGTTGTCCTTACAGAGCCGACCATATGCTACGTACGCGTCACTTCAAACTACACACTCTACAAGAACGTAGAACTCTAGCTGATCTGGTTCTTCTTTTCAAAATTACCAACAAAGTCAAAGTCAAAGTCAAAGTTTTTTATTTCAAATAGACCAGATTACAGGCACTTTTAAAACGTCAAAACTAGGTGCACGGTTCCAAAAGGTAGGTTCTATGGAGAAGAGCCGGCAAGAAACTCCATGAATACTCTTTTTAAAATAGTAGATCATGACTATTCATGACAATTCCATTACAGTTGCGTGCGACATAGAATGAGAATAATGCAGGTTAATGTAACAAATAAATTCACATAAGAGTAGAAAATAGGAAAAGAAAATATGCCTTCTAGAATTGCCCTAGTAGTTATGGGCTGACCAGTCCCGACAGACAGCACCCGTTCACGAGCATGACGTGCACATCCGCATCGCTTAGCTCAACCATATTATAGGGAACCCAACGACCGGATATACAACGCCACCATCAGCAGGACATTTAAGTGAGCATGACAGACTCATACTACCAGACAATGGGCAGTAATATGATATGATTAAAGGTGTATCATTAATTGCTGCATGATGCTCAAACTTTACAGTTTAGAAAATGATATTATCGAAATTATACATGTAAAACAATATCAGACTATTAAGGCAGAGTATTATACAAATAAAATTGTAGTGGGATATAAAAATTTCAATATTTGAATGTAAAAAATAATAATATGAAAATTGATAAAATAATGTACAGGTTATTTTAAGTCAATAAAAAAAGAAGAATAATAAAAGTGGGTAAACATTAAAAATAATGTTAGGTCATACAACCAACCAGTTAGACAGGGCCAGAGGGTCGCAATGTGCAGGACGGAGTTGTATGCCAGGCATCTTTATCTTCGATATACTGATTTATGCTATAATAAGCTTTAGATATCAAAATGCTCTTAATAAATGATTTAAACTTTATATCCGGTAAATCAGTAATACTAGACGGTATTTTATTGTAGAACCTAACACTGTTCCCCATAAACGACTTGCTGGTTTTTCTTAGTCTAAAACCAGGTACTGTTAGCTTGTGTTTATTGCGAGTATTTATGTTGTGGACGTCACTTTTCTTGTTATACTGGGCAATGTTCTTTCGAATGTACATAATGTTACTAAGTATATACAGAGATGGTAGGGTTAGTATATTTATTTTCTTAAATAATTCACGAAGCGATTCACGGCAGCCTAGATTATAAATAGCTCGGACTGCTCTTTTCTGTAATATGAAAATAGTACCTACATCAGCAGCCGAACCCCACAGTAATATGCCATAAGACATAATACTGTGAAAGTATGCAAAGTACACCAACCTAGCCGTAGCTACATCAGTCAACTGCCTAATTTTCCTAACGGCAAATGCAGCAGAACTCAGTTTGCCTGCAAGTGCCTCTATATGAGGTCCCCATTGCAATTTAGAGTCTACTGTGATGCCCAGGAAGACAGTCGAGGGAACCGGATCTAACGCTTTCCCGTCAAGTTTCACATTTGAACTAATGTGGGGTACATTTGGGGTGGAGAATTTAATACATTTGGTTTTTCCTGCGTTTAGGAGAAGATTATTAGCAGAAAACCAATTTGAGATAACATTAAGTGTATTATTAGGTTCTACAAGATCCCTGTCCTTCCTATCTACTTTAAATATAAGTGACGTATCGTCAGCAAATAGGACTATGTTAGACATTGTATCCTTTATTATGTTTGGAAGGTCATTGATATATACAAGGAACAGAAAGGGGCCTAAAATTGATCCTTGAGGAACTCCCATTTTTACTAATGAGCCTACAGAAGTAACGTTACCAACAGCCACCCTTTGTTCCCGATCCGACAAATATGAATTTACAAGATCTATAGATTTACCTCGGATTCCGTAGTATTTTAATTTTAGAATGAGCGTGCGGTGATCCACACAGTCAAACGCCTTGGAAAGATCACAGAACACTCCCACCGCATCCCGTGCCTCTTCCCAAGCCCCTAATACTGATTTGATTAAGGTGGATCCAGCATCCTCCGTTGATCGTCCCTTCGTGAATCCAAACTGACTCTCGTGAAGAATCCCATTGTTGTTAAAATAAACTAACATTTGATTTAAAATGATTTTTTCAAAAATTTTACTTAGTGCTGGTAACACAGATATTGGCCTATAATTAGATGCGTTGTTTAGGCAACCTGTTTTAAAAATGGGCACAATTTTACTACATTTCATAAGATCGGGAAAAATGCCATCCATGATGCAAGTATTAAAGATCGCCGCCAAAATAGGCGCGATGTTAACTATTATTGACTCGACAGCTTTAACTGACAATCCCCACAAGTCCTCGGTTTTCTTAACTGCTATTGTTTTAAATGTTTTTAATATGTCTGAGTGTGAAATAATACTAAATTCGAAATTTGCAGTATTAGGTACATGCAAATTTGTATTTTCCTTTAGGAGTGTCTCAGCTGCTAGAGGGGACGATGGAAGATATTTAGTAGTCTCAATGGGAATATTTGTAAAAAATTGCTCGAAAAAATTTGCAACTACAGATTTATCTGAAACCAGTTTGTCATCTATATTTATGTTTAATACACTATCCGTAAGCCTACGATTACCAGTCTCAGTATTTATTATTTTCCATGTCGTTTTTATTTTATTATTAGATTTTTTTATTTGATTACTAATATAAGCAGCTTTTGCTTGCATGCAAACCTTTTTAAAGATTTTTGAATATTGTCTAACGTAAATATGAAACTCATTATTAGATGTATATGACTTTTTGTCATAAAGATCGTACAAGACATCCCTACTGCGTCTTATACCTTCAGTGGCCCAGGCACTGAACAAGATTTTACGTTTTATAATTACTTTTTTTACTTTGCAAGCCTGTTGAAACTCTTCACATATAGCAATAAACAGTGTACGATACATTTCATTGGGGTTGTCAATTTGTGGCTTTAATGTAAACAATTGTGATTCTAGATTTTTACTAAATTTTTCTAGACTCTTTTTTGTCAACGTCCTACATTGTATTATTTTGGGACCTTCGACTGCTTTATACAATAACTTAACAATCTGACATTTATGGTCGGAACGAATGCCGCTAATAAGACGCTTATCTATTAATTTAAAATTAGTCATAATATTATCTATGCATGTGGCTGAGGTGGGTGTCACTCTAGTTGGCTCAAAGAACATATGTTTCAAGTTGAATGATTTAAAAAAAGATAAAAGGTTTTGTTTATCTGTGGTATTTACTAGAATGTCAATATTGAAATCTCCACATACTAATAACTTTTTGGTGATTTTTATTTTTCTAAGGGCATCCTCCATTGTTAAAAGAAAATGAGAGGTATTAGAGGAGGGAGGCCTATAAACACACAAAATGACATACTCCTCCGTTTCTGCACACGCGAGCTCGCATACTCGTTCAACAGAGAGATTGCGAACATCTAGTCGCTCTTTGCATTTCAGGTGATCTTTAATCATGATTAAGGTTCCTCCACCTTCTGCTGACACTCTCTGGAACGAACTGGCTATTTTAAAATTATCTATATTAAATGACATTTTATCTGGCTTCAGCCAAGTTTCTGTGAGGCATAGAATGTCTACGTTATATTTCTCAACAAATAATTCTACATCTAAGATTTTGCCAGAGAAGCGATTTATATTTTGATGTGACAATATTAAACAGTGACTGTGCTTCTCTGTTGTCGAACTGGCTAGTTTAAATTATGTTGGCTAACCACCTTATTATTAGTACTATTACTAAAAGTTGTGGTAGTGAAAGATGACTGCGTCATATTACTTATGACTGAGTTAATATTAAAAGCTAACAATGTTGTTAATTGACGTTTATATTTAATGGGTAGGTACACAGTATCCCTAGTTAATTTTAGTTTACCAACAAAACTGTTGGTGTCGAAAAACATAAACTTGTCACTATAGTGACTTACCAAGAAGTGTATGTGCATATTCAGCTTATGTATATACTCATTTTGTGTATCTGACAAGTGGTCGAGATAGGGAAAAGCACACAATATTATTTTGTGGCAGTTTAGTTTTAACATTTGGGCAACAAAGTCTGTAATGTCTTTTTTCCTAACATTAGAACTATTACCTATTAATACAGTTAAATTAGTCTGCAAACAAAATTTATTTTCTAATAATGAACTAGTTATTTGTTTATATGTTGACCCAGGCATACAATTATTGAGAAACGAATGACTCAGGCTGTTGCCTAGTAGGTCACCAAAACCTTTACCTAGGTTATCAGAATACATTATGGAGCGGTAACATAACTGATCATTGGAGATGTCACTGGTAAGCATATCCATAACAATAGATGAATCCTGAACCAATAAACTAGGTTCCTCTGAGTGAGGCTTACAGTCATATGATGTCTGAACGTGGGACGGGCCCTCCGTAACCTGTGGTGGGAAATCAATACTATTGCAATTTTTCATGCAAGTACACGGAGTGTTGTTATATAAAGTTGAGTCCACTCTGTCTGCATTATAATTACACATGTCAACTAATTTATTAGCAGCTAGGATGTGCTCCTCAATTTGCTTCTGAGAGGTCACATATTTAATGTAAAGGGAATTTAGTGAGTCCTCTAATATCTTAATGTCAGTCTGTAAGCGCTGAGTATCTATTTCATAAATATTTTTGGAGTCTTCTAATTTAATTTGATAGTTGTCAAGTTTATTCAATAATTCTATACGTTCTTTCCTTAATTTAATATTTTTAGAAAAGTGATTTTGTTGTTTCCTAAACTTTTTGCACTTTTTAATTATTCTATTAAGCTTGAGGTATTTTTTAATTTTATTCTTACTTAATTTATGACAACAATTATGAGTTACTAGGGATTCTTGTTTTATAAGGTCAATGGTAACTAATGGATTCCCTGAGATGGTGTCAGAGTTAATATTAATTAATTCATCAAACAAACTTTGATCTGCAACAGCCTGGGAGCATTCTATTTCCTTCTTTAAGCCTAATATTTCTAAATTTGCGCTCATTAAGTCCTCTTCTAATTCCCTAACTTTCCGTAAGGCGCATTCGTACACATAACTACATTGACTGAAACCATCCGTTGTTGCCTGGAGTTTGTCCCGTTCACCAACAACATCCAGGAATTGCGCATGAAGGTCTACAAGCTCCCGTTTCAAGGTTGTATTCTTGTCAACAATTCTCTTGACTTCTTCCTCGCTTTCCTCTCTTTCCTGCAGTAGTTGTTGACACTGGTCATTGGAGGCTTTAAGTTCCTTTAGGGCCAAACTTAGCTTATGCTGCATTTCCTGGGATGTGGCCTTACGGGTCAGCATTGGCATGGTGTCAAGAGTCAGTGCACTGGAAATGGAAATAAAGAAGTGATCAGTGGAGTTTAAGTAGAAAAGAGGTTATGGAACAAGAGATAGGGATAGAGTGACAATATATAAAAGCTCTAGTACTTAGATATTACAACAGGGTGTGGATGTTGGAAATTTAAATGAAGAGTTAATCTTGAATTTATTTTTATGTGGGTATATTTTTATAAGTAGGTAATAGATTAAAAATTTTCAATTAATTATATTGAGATTTCAGCGTTGTACATATTATTTATTAATATTAGACACTATAATAAATAGTATTAACGAGTGTGTACAACACCGCCAATAGCCAGTGTTTTTAAAATTCGACTGTTTACTAGCTAGAAGTTCTTTAATATGAGTTGAGAAGCTAATAAGCTAATAGGGTCGCGTTAGGGCTATACCTAGTTTGTGTTAGTTATAAATAGTGAAAGTAAACAATACTCCCCCGTTAATAAAACGATGAATTCGAACTTCAGCGGTTGACAGGTCACCGGCATCGATGGGCTACCAAATACTATGGTAGTACTGTAAATTTTTTCCGGAAAACAATAATCCTGGATATTTATCGTGGCTTGATTAATTTAAATACACAAAAACACTTATATTACATGAAAATACAAAGATATTAATTTCTAAAATACGCTAAGGAAATTTGACATGTCACTCAAGCAGTGTTGCCAGGTCAACAGTTTGACATGTACTCCCGATCTGCCCGAACAGATTAATTTAAACGTACCTCGTCGAGGCCGGGTTAGATCGGTGAGAACATGTAGTACATTCGCATGTAGAAGCTGTCGCACTAATCTTGGACGTTCCGCTCCCCTAAATAGAATGATGATAACATATAATGGGTTCTCCTCTAATAGCCAAGCCAATGTTGACATCTTCTCTGACTCTCTTGCCCAATTTAAATCAAAGGTCATAGCAACTATTGATGACTCGTAGATCTCACTTTTGTTTTTGATCACTTGCTCACGATTTTATGTATTTTTGTAAATCTATAATTCTGCATGCAACTTTGATTATTTTTTATGATTTTATTTTTTTACGATTTTTATTAATGTTTTAAAATGATTTTACCTACTATTAATGTATGTATGTAATGCAATTAAATTGTAATATATTAAATTGTTTGTAACTTTAATTAATTTTTTCATGATTTTTATTAATGTTTTAAAATAATTTTACCTACTGTTAAATTATAAAGACTTATATTTTTAAATTGTAATTATTCTTTTTGATAATTTATAAAGTTGTCTTAAATTAAATAAATTATGTAAACGAGTGTTATAAAAATCATCTCACTGTGAATGATGTGCACGCCTGTAATTGACTTGTTTACACAGAATCCTCCTTTTAAGTGTATTTTTTACTCATTAATTGTAAATAAGTTGTTGGTGTGCCTTATGGAATAAATAAATAAATAAAAATAAATAACCTTGTCCTGTTCGAAGTCAGTTAAAATGAGAAGATATTGATGAGAATACGATAATCAGTATGTCATCCACAATGAAATGTTGGTACATAGAATATCCTTTGGCCAAGCAATTGAAACTGTATCTATCACGCCACATGCGAACTACGCAACACACCGGTAGTGTAGAAGACTACAGCGGCATTAACGACAACTCTCATAGATGACAGTTCCTACATCGCGCTATCATGATTTGACACGCAGATAGTATATACAGGGTGTAAAAAGACCCATCACATAGCCGAAATCTACGCACTCTGTACGTCAAAATAAATTACTTTGACCAAAAATAATTGCTGGGAAACGACTTTTATTTTTTGGCATAAAAACACGCTTTTTTTTTGTAGCGCGCAATGTGTGGTTGTGGCGTTGCGTGCAGCGGCCACACAGCTGAGCCAAGGCGGTCGTGTGCGTTTGAAATTCGTTGCGTTTTTGTAACTTCAAATGCGTAATTTGTGAGGAAAAATTGAACATTTTGATAAGGTTGTTTGGAAGAAAGTTTAGTATTATCACTTAGAATAAGTTTCTGGAAAAAACTAAAAAAAATATGTATACTTTGACCTTCAATATCTCCAAAACCAATGGTTTTCCAGGTATGGTCTGTGTTGGGAATCGAACCCAACAATCTCGCGGATGGCACGCGCAGGCGACGTGACCGCTGCGCGTCATCAGCAAGCGTCATCAGCGAGCGAGCGGAGGTGCGGGCGGGGGAGCCGGCCGGGCCAGCGGACACTCGCATTCTCGGAGACGACCGCGACGGACGACACTCAACCGTTTCCAAAAATCTGTTTGTCCGGGACCCTTACAATTGTATTTTTTATAATCGGCAATATACCAAGTTTTAACTATACAGTCCACTTTCATTACATCCCAACGAGCGTTCGAACATTGGTACTTATGGCCTACTACGTGTCGGTGGTAGATTAGACAATGTTCGAACGCTCGTTGGGATGTAATGAAAGTGGACTGTATAGTTAAAACTTGGTATATTGCCGATTATAAAAAATACAATTGTAAGGGTCCCGGACAAACAGATTTTTGGAAACGGTTGAGTGTCGTCCGTCGCGGTCGTCTCCGAGAATGCGAGTGTCCGCTGGCCCGGCCGGCTCCCCCGCCCGCACCTCCGCTCGCTCGCTGATGACGCTTGCTGATGACGCGCAGCGGTCACGTCGCCTGCGCGTGCCGTCCGCGAGATTGTTGGGTTCGATTCCCAACATGCTGCCCGGGTTGAAGTGAAGACTTCAAAAATCTGGAAGGGGGCAAATATTATTGAAAGCCCTCCTTATGGTGCCCCTCTTGGTCTTTACCTCTGCAACTCTTGCGATGCCGTCGCTGCCAGGGTGAACCTTTGTGACCCTTCCTAAAGACCAGAGTAGAGGAGGAAGAGCTCTGTCTTTTATGAGGACAAGAGAGCCTAACTTTAGCTCTGTCTTCGAAGAGCGCCACTTCACCTTCTGCTGCAGTAGAGCTACGTATTCAAGTGAAAAACGTTGCCAGAAGTGCTGTTTGATGTGCTCTATTCTCTTGAAGCGCTCCAGACGATTAATATTGCGATCAGAGACCTGTGGATGAGGTATAGCATTAAGTGGCCGTCCAATCAGGAAATGAGAAGGTGTCAGAGCGGAAAAGTCAAGGGGTTCTGAGGAGAGAGGAGTAAGAGGACGGGAGTTTAAAACAGCTTCTATTTGAGTGAGGCACGTAGCCATTTCCTCGTAGGTGAGATGAGTGGATTGCAATAACCTTTTAAGATGGTGTTTTGTGGAACGAACAGCTGCCTCGGCTAAGCCGTTGAAGTGAGGACTATATGCAGGTACGAATTTAAATTCTATACCTTCTTGAGATATTTGACCCTCAAGGTCTGATTGGACAAGAAACTTTGATAGCTCATTGTAAGTGCCGACAAAGTTAGTGCCATTATCGGACGTAATACTTTGCGGTTTCCCCCGACGTGACACAAAACGATTGAGAGCGGCTAAGTAAGCTTCACTGGATAGTGCAGTAACGAGCTCGATATGACAGGCCTCCGCTCGCTCGCTGATGACGCTTGCTGATGACGCGCAGCGGTCACGTCGCCTGCGCGTGCCGTCCGCGAGATTGTTGGGTTCGATTCCCAACAGTCTGGTAGAAAAAAATGATCCCAATGATGGGTAGAATATGTGGTTTTCGTTATCGTTAAGGGTCTTTTTACACCCGATATACAAACGCCCAACATTAACTGTTGGGCAGTAGCCCGCCAGGCATAAGACTCCGCCTGGTTGGAGGATCCTCCCTTTGGTTGGAGGAACACCACACTTCCTTCCTCCACATCTTACAAAGTGACGCCTAGCTAGTGTGGGAACAATGCCTATTCTCAAAACATAGTTTCATGACAATGATGTATCGATGACACATGTCAATATAGTATCTAAACACACATTATTAACTTTGTTTTTACAACTTTTGGAGAGTTTTCCATGAAAAACGAGGTTTATTTCAACAATTTCCCTTTTCCAATTTAGTTGTAAAAATAAAATGGATCACTTCGAAACTTGTGGTTGCGGGTGGCGCGACCACAGGTGCTCCAAAGTACCTACTTGAACGTAGAGTAGTGATAAGAGATAGATAAATTACAAAATCATTAAGTTAAACTTTGTATATAGTTAAAATTGAGTCGTTGGTGTAGTGGCCGCAAGCTCGACTGTTGAGCGTGAGATCCTGGGTTCGATCTACAGGTCAGACGAAGTCTTATTGGGTTTTCTGTGTGGAATTTCTCAGTAGCAGTCCGGTGTCTGGATTTGTGCCCGGTTGATGATTCAATAGATTCGCTCCCTATTACATGGGATTAAAACGGCGAAATGAGGGTGTAACAGCTCGGCCCAACTCTTCACAGTTTACAGGAATGATATTATGTTATGTTAAAATAATTTTAATGTTCGCGTAGATATTAAATACCATTATAGAATCATCAGCATGATTTGAATCGACTTCCTGATTATGTAATTAATTAATTTAATTTCACCTGCATAATTGATGTCCTTAATAAAATATTCATAATAAAAGCACCTGTGACACTATAAACTAAATAATCAGGATTTATAACTCAATAACATTACGCCTATTCATTACGGGGCCAGATAGTAAGTACTACAGAACTCAATGTACTTTTAGTAATGTTTACA
Organism: Amphipyra tragopoginis; assembly: GCA_905220435.1. NCBI lineage: Eukaryota > Metazoa > Arthropoda > Insecta > Lepidoptera > Noctuidae > Amphipyra > Amphipyra tragopoginis. Next base: position 8,649,151 of record HG992017.1, read on the forward strand.
TACGTACTTCTATACCTTTTTTTTCGATTTAAAGACATTTCGTTTCTTAATAAGAACAAATACAGTTCACTTCTATTGAGAATAATACAAACAATCTATTTAATGATTTGAAAATCGAGGCGAACTTTTTTGACAATTTGTAAATACAATTCATTTATATTGAGAACAATATAACCTATTTAAAGGTTTGAAGATCGTAGTAAACATTTTTGACAATTAATTTTTTATATCACTCTTTTTAAAAGAGTGGAAATACTGTACTTGCATTTTTCACCAAAAGAAAAATGCAAGTACAGTAATGATCTTCTAAATAGGTACAATGGGCGGCCTTAGGGCCTGTACATATCTCCATGTTACGACGCGGCGACGTCGTCAACGTGGAACGGTGCGGTAACGCGACACGGTGCGTTGACGTAACGTGCAAATTTACGTTACCGTATCGTAACACGTTCCGCCTCTAGCCGCAAGCGCACACGTATATGCGCTCCGCCCGCGCTCTCCACGCCCGCGAGTTAGTCGCCGTCTATGTGCTCTGATGCTTTAAAACCATACCTTACTGTTTCTTTTATTAAAATTCAGGATCTACATGGTCAACGAAAAAACTAACAATGAATCTGACGTGCATTTTTACGATACGGTAACGTAAATTTGCACGTTATGTCAACGCACAGTGGCACATTACCGCACCGTTCCACGTTGATGACGTCGTGATGTGGAGATATGGACAGGCCCTTACTGCACCCGGCGATTTCTTCCAGACAACCGAAGGATGGAATTTCCTAGAATAGAGTGAAATGGAAAAGATATGGGGCATTCAATGGGGTACAAAATACATACATAATATTATTTATTTATTTATAATTCTATATGCACTATGGTGGTACATAAGGCAGACTTAATGCCATAAGGCATTCTCTACCAGTCAACCTTTGGATTAAAATGAATAACATCGAATGAGGTACAAAAAAAACGGTGATTTAACTTTTTTTATTTTATTTATTATAGCTTTTGCCCACGCTTCGCTCGCGTTAATCTCGCTCATAAAAACTCTTAACACACTATAGTTTCTATAAATAATATAATTTAATCGTGATTCAAACGACATGTGGCGCCATCTATGAACGTTATTGTTGTTTTCCTCGGAAACAGTACTTTTTTCGGGATGAAAGGTACCCTATGTCCTTTTCTGTACACTTGACAACGTATTTAAAAAAAAATCAGGATGATCGGTTCAGTGGCTTAGGCGTGAAAAGGTAACAAACAAACTTACTTTCGCATTTATAATATTAGTTAGGATTAGGATATTACTGTCTAGTACTAAAGTACTAGAAATTATTCTTGCATCAAAATAACGCAATCTTCAAGCAATATCCAAGCATTGAACACTTAAAATTCTACCCGCTCCGCAAGAATAAACGGTGTAAAGATAAACAAATGCTACATACAATCACACAGGCAACGCCGCGTGCTAGAAATATCCTCAACAACAAGATTAGGGAGCGGGGCGCGTCTGAGGCAGTTGTGTGTGTGTGTGAGTGTGCATGATGTGTCTGTGTTGGAATGTATGCGTTTGTGCTCCTGATAGGGTTGGGAGGGTGAGTTGTCGATAAAATTATATATAAAGATGTGGTTTACGGGACTTTGTATCAGGCTTTGTGCTCAGATAGATGCCGTAAAATTGTTTTTAAACATAATCCCCCTTATTACAAAATATGGTTTAAACCAAAACTAAGGTAAACCAGGATTTAAAACATACCCGTCACTTTATTATATCATATCACAAAAAGAGACGGGGCTATTTTAAAACCTAGGTTTTTCTTAGACCATCTTTTGTAATAAGGGGGTATCTGTCTTCTTTCCATTAGCAAGCTTATGGCGAGTTCTTCGATTAAGGTTACGGCAAAATTTTGGGCAGAATCTGTTTTTTGTGTAATATTTTGGCACACAAACCGACGGCCCACCTCATTGTAATTGGTTACCGTTAACTTTATACACCTAAAACATCGATAGGATTGCTGATGTATTGCTGACCTTAGAGACAAGTTGAATACTTCACCGGCTTCCATAACCTTCAAACCGAAACGTCATAGCGGTCATTTAGTAAATTATAGCATGTAGCAAATTGTGAAAAAACTTAAACGAAATCATCAAAACCGTAAAATAGCTATATTAACATGTTCTTTTTTAATATTTATTATTCTTTGGTAATGTTTTGAAGAGAAATGTTAGCTCTCACCTTACGGTGAAAAGGGTATAAGTGCACCTTCTTCGCTGCTGTATTAATAAGACCGTTTCTTTTTATCTATTAACTAAAGTTTAGGTATATTTTTGTATGAAGTTGTTCTATTTTAATGATACCTAGTAACCTTGTAAAGCTTCGCCAGTTAATTCGTAGTAGATCCCAACTTTCGTATTAATAATAAAGGTTAAAAAAAAAAAATTGGTACAGGTTTATTAATACGAAAGTTGGGATGTTTCGTAATCAAACCGCTGAAAAGATTTGGCTGGAATGTAGTTTAGTAGTAGGTACCATGTAACCTGAAAAACCCTGTAAAATGTATTTTCATCCCGAAAAAGAAAAAAAATTACGTCCAGTCGAGGCCGCTGGTAAAGTTAGTTACAAATAACGCTATGTCGAAGTAGTTAGTTTCTGTGAACCAATCTCCATTTTACATTGGAAACCGAAGAAAATCGACAAAACCTTTTTTCATGTCAATCGGGTTCATGGAAACACTTTCCTATCGTCTTTAACCTTACCCCAATTACGTCGCTACAAACCAATTCTTGCATAGTAACTAATGAAAGAAATATGTAGAGGAATAATATAATACTAAACACAATAATTGCTTGCGCTTGAATTACGCCAATAGCTGATACGTCTAATTGGGTGAAATGAGATTATTTCCCAGAAATATAGATGTATCGTTAATAAATAATTGCGTAACGCTTATTATATAATCTTTGTTCGGTTTTTGATACTTAATAGGATGTTGCTATCCCTCCATTTCAATCTCTCTATAGCTGTTCTCATAAATCGTCGACCCCGTTTTGGTTAGGTAGCCTGTCCAACGAGGCAGTATCCATTCACTTTTTTTTCCACCTCCCAACCTCCAAACCATAATTTTCTTGGTACATATTTATGGTTTAGTTTTTTATTTTATCGATACTCGACTATCGATATCTGTCCCAGCACTAGCTTGACTTGGAGAGCGCTCAAGCGGGGTCCGCGGCCTATGTACGTTTCATTTGTTTCGCCGTCTGCTGAATTGTCTCCCGGCCTAGGCTAGGTAAGACTAGCCAGACTTATCTAGCGTTAGATATTCTTGAGGGAACGTGCCAGGAGGGAAAATGGGGAATAAAGTGTTTTTGGTTTGATGGGAAGGAATGTTTGAATTGTAGAAAAATACATTCAGATATAGATTTTAAATTAGCGGAAGGGAGATATGGGCTCGCGGCAACCACAGTATCATACGAACTGCCAGGTTAAGCTGCAGAAGAAGAATTTAGACCTTAGAAACCCCTGCCAATATCACCCTAAGCCGAGGTCCGAGTCCCACTACCCCTCACCCTTAGTGCTGTTGAAGTCTCCGGCGACCAGTCGACATTACGTAATGGCTCTTCAGATCCTGCCAATAACTGGTTGCGTAGAAACGGCCCGCGAGGATCATCAAAAGCAGTCCAAGAAAATTAAAAAAAAAAACTCCTTAGTCCACCACGCTTGCCTGGCGCGGGTTGTCGAACTATACCGTATACAGGCCTCATTAGCAATACAGTAGGTACTGGATGTCTACGTGCTGTTTCGTTGGTTTTATAATGTTACGTGTTGAAGTTAATTATGTGTGCATGAGTCGTTAATGTAACCGCTAATAATAAAATCAAAGTTCTTACCTTGTCCCAGTTTTGGTACGATACATTATTTTGTAATTGTGTCAATCGGAATGGCGCATTAACGTCAGATTTCTGGGTTTTAAGTAGCTAGTTAGCCGTGTCGAGGAGACATTTGCCTCATCATGATCTCTCTGCTCTTATTCCGCACTAGGTGGGATCGACACAACATGTATTCCTCTTCTGTTCTCCTCTATCAGCCGTCATCTCAGTACTCACTCCTTTCTTACCCTTATCATCTTTCACACAGGCATTTATCTCATCAAAATAGTTTTAGAAGCAATGTAGCCTAACGATGAATGTTTGTCTTCACGCTGGAAGGTTTTAAGTCGAACCCAGCCGATCGTCCGACTTTTACATTTCATGTGCGGATCATGATATGATTGTCACTTGCGTTAAAGGTGAAGGAAAACATCGTGGGGAAACCTGCACACCTGAGAGGGCTCCATTAAGGTACGAGTTCGTAGCTGACTGCATACAGCAGCAGCAGACGACGTGTCGTTGCGACATGTCGTAGCGACACGTCGGAGCGTAATTTTTTGAGAAAGATTCAAAGTTTCGTCGCTGCAGCGTCTTTGGCACTGCTAATCTGCGGTCGGACGACACGTCGTCTGCAGTCGTGCGACGTGTAGTTGAGCGACGTGTCGCTAGCTGCGGAAGGTATTTCATAGAAATACATAGAAACCAGTAGTGTCGGGGCGACACGTCGTCTGCTGCTGCTGTATGCAGTCGGCTACGAACTCGTACCTTAAAGTTCTCGATGGTGTCTGTAGTTGGACTAAGTGCTATTCTGAGTAGAGTCCCATGCCCAGCAGCGGTTCAGTAATAGGCTTATTATGTTTTATGTAAGATACAGTTGATTTTTGTGTGTTTAATTCTTATGATTTGGGAAGCTAACAGAAAATACAACGCAGAAAATTACTAAACTGACTCGACTTGAGGAATATCTTGTTGTTCTAGTGCATAGTGATCGCAAGCGCAACTGCTAAACGTCCTCACGCTCACGCTCCTGGGTTCGATCTCCAGGTTGGGCAAAGTGTTATTGGATTATTCCGTGTAGAATTTATAAGAAGCAGTCCGGGGTCTGGAGTCTCGATTTGTGCCCGGTTGATGGCAATTAGCTCGCCTACATGCATACATGGGACCTGATTTTTACGGCGAAATGAGGATGTACTATACACCTCTGCCCAATTCTTCGGGTCATACAGGCGTGATATTATGTTATGTGCAACGAAATTACTAAAAGAGAGATCTGAAATGATAATATTCTAATTTGTTTTACATTAAAATCCTATCAAAGTTGTATTAGATCATCGAAATTGGTCCAATTTTTGGGAAAATCGCAAAAATAACCGTACTTTTAATGTCAAGGAAGGATCTACGATTAAATACAGCGCCTTCAATACATGCTAAGGGAGAATTCACATGTACCACATCACATTGCAGCGACAAAATGTGGTCAAGCAGTGATTAGGGTGCCCGAACACGGGCCACTCGCCACAAGCTTCGAACTAACATTCTATACACTTCGCAGAGACTCGCCGCACACGTGTCTCCGGCGGCGGTCACTCGAAATATATGGAAACAGCTTGTGGTCTGCCACTTGTGGTTGTGACGAGTGACTCGTGTGCAGGTGGTCTTACATGTGAATAGTGTCGCTGAAGCTTCTTTCAGTTGCGTTATGGTAACTACAAAATGTCGATGTGTTTGCGTTGTCGCTAATGATTGCGATGTGGTTACGTTGTGGCTAGTGTTTGCAGACAGACAGATCGACTCCGGCTTCAGGCGTGCGCACGGTTGCGTCGACGCAACGTTGTGTTAGGCCGCTAGTGCGAGTTGTCGCTGATGGTTGCGATGTGGTCAGCATCACCCAAACGGTTGAATTTGGAGGCAAAGTGTGGTCCGTTTGAATGAAACTATTCATTTTCTTACAAATTAGATGGATAGTTCATTTATTTGGTACATAAAAGGAAACACAACACACAAAAGCACAATTACATAAAACATAATACTAGAACATAGAAATATTAAAATAAAAACATATTAAAAGTAAAAGACAGAATAGGGTATCTGACTTCAATTAAAAACGTACAACAATTTGGTATTATTTTAAAGAAAGTGTAGAAAGAACATGGTATGTGAAAAAAAACGATGAAAAACTGGAGGAAGTACACGCTTTCAAAGTTTGTGGAGGGGGTATTTTCTGTCCTTGCCACACGAAACGGAATGTATAGAGTGATTTCAAATCACTATGAAATTTTTAAGGTGTGACGTCAGTTTTAAGAAGTGCTGTCTCTGTCTCGCGAACAATTTAAAATCGTTTATAGCTTGGGCATTTTATTAAAAATTACATTGGTTTTTTCACTATATTTTTCTCAATTAGTGCCCGCCTACGTGTTGTTGTTGTGGTGTAGTTTTGGTACGTGTGTAACCAGCCTAAGATTAATAATTCCATTTTTTCGCACGAAGCTGGTCATGCTTGCGTAGTCGAGCCCATGTTTGTAGTAGTACTTAGCTGCGACCTAAACGACCTACGTTGTGTACCCAGTTTGTGTACCTTGGCTATTTGCTCTCCACATTAAGTTATTGTTTCCAAGTAATATGAGGTCATCTGTTATGATATTTATTAAACGGAGTGTAGTCTGTGCTGACCAATTGTACCCGGGCTTGTAGTATAAGAATAGACAATTTAACCCATAGATGTCGTGAAAAGTCTTCTTGATCTCGCGTTTTGGTCTCTGGTCCTGGTCTGTGACCTTGGTATCTAGTGTCGGTCTCTGGTCTTATTCTCCAAGGGTGTCATAAAAAACTTCTCGCCTCTACCTCGCGCCTTGGTCTCTGATCTCGGTCTCTGGTCTCGGTACCAGGTTTCGGTATCTGGTCTCGGTTTCTGGTCTTGGTATCTGGTCTTGATATCGCCTCCTTTAGTGATTATGCCAAGAGAATCGCTAACAGCGTCCTCCTGTGCTACTAACAACTAATCACCACTCTGTGTGCCAATCGTGGTGATTATTAAAATACAATATTCTACTGACGGTACCTAGGTACATTGTAGCGTTCGATGAGTAACCAAACACCTGTAAAACTGTGAATTAAAACCAGATTTTTTGGTGTTCACGTTTGATCTACTTATGAACTTCCCATGACAAAAATGAATCGTTTTGCTTACCAATGGTAGCTATTTTATCGCCAAATTGTGGATATAAATGGGCTCGTAAACGTCTTTTTTTGTTTTCTTGCTGAAGTCCTCCAGGATGCCCTTCGCCCGGGAAGATGAAGGGGTATGCCGGTCTCTTACCGGCTAAAAACTCACACTGTTCCTTCTCCTGACCCTTGCCCGGCAGGCCTCGATACGCCAGCCCCTGGCAGACCTCTGCTTCTGTAGAGCCTAGCCTCACGTCCTCCTGAGAGGCGCGCACGGAATACTGCGCGCCGCCTTCTCGGGCCTGTTACTGAACGGGCGACGGGTCCCCTAACCCACCGCTCGCAGGCCACACACTACGGTGACCGGAGATCGTGGCGCGCCTTCCGGCGCCCGGTGCGTCTGGCGCGTGAAGGGAGAGTGGCAGTTGCCTCTCTCTCCCTCTCCGCTCCCTCTTTAGTCGCCATCACCTCCTCGCAGAAGGAGGCGACGGCTTAATTTTACCTGTGATAGCTGCTAACCCAAGGGAAGGTCTACTATTCAAAGCCTTCTTCTGTTTCATTATCGGTACAAGAGTCTTAATTTTAACCAATAACGCTCGGTAAATCCTAAGGTATTTTTGACTACTAGGTATTAAAAATGTACAACAATTTGGTATTATTTTAAAGAAAGCATAGAAAGAACACCGCATGTGAAAAAAAAATTGAGGAGACACACGCTTTCGAAGTTTGTGGAAGGGGGCATTTTCTGTCCCTGTCACTCGAAACGGATATTGTGCAGAGTGATGTCAAGTCACTATAAAGTTTTTACAGTATGACGTCATTTATAAGTAGTGCGGTCTCTGTCTGAATTTAAAATGGTTTATAACTTGGGCATTTTATTTTCATTGGTTTTCTCACAGTTGTTTAATATTTATGTAACACTTTCGAGATTTGTAATAAAAAAAATGACAATTGTTGCCAATCAAAATCAAAATCAAAATCAAAAGTTTTTATTTCACATAAACCATTACAGGCGCTTATGAAAAGTCGAATTTAGGTGCACGGTTCCAATTAGTCGTTTCCTATGGAGAAGAACCGGCAAGAAACTCCATGGTTACTCTTTTAAAATCCATATCTTTAACAATTTCAGTGGGTACAGTTATGACTTAGATATGAGAGAGCAAAGTAGACTTAAGAGCAGGAACCACACAAAAAAAACAAAATGAAAAATATGGTTACAAATTAACTAGATATCCAGGCATCTAGCAAGTCTACAAAGCTCTCACATTTACAAAAGGTAAAAGGACGCTAAACTATATAAAACAACTGACATGGTTAATTGTCATCAAAACACATTACAAAAAAAAAACACTGTATAAGATAAAGATATCTTGAGAGTAACGTTAGTAATAAAAAAAAAAGCTAATCGAATGAGGTTAGTTAATAGACATAGGTACACATACGACGTTAATGAGGTACCAGGGAAGCCACATGTGCAGAAGGAGTTATTTCCAAACACCTTTATCGTCAACGTAGTCCTTAGTCTTGTAATATGCTTTTTGAATAAGGACACGTTTAATATGGGCTTTAAACTTTCCCTCGGTAAGATCAGTTACAGATTTCGGTAGCTTATTATAAAAACGCACGCCATTTCCAAGAAATGACTTATTAGTTTTACTCAATCTAAATTTGGGAATCACAATTTTATGTTTATTACGTGTATTTTTATCATGAAAATCGCTTCTAACATTAAACATATGCAAATTTTTCCGAACATACATAATATTTTCAAAGATATAGTGTGACGGCAAGGTAAGTATATTAATATCTTTGAACACGTTTCTAAGGGACTCGCGGGAACCCATATTGTAGATTGCACGGATTGCTCTCTTTTGTAAAATAAAAACAGAATCTACGTCAGCTGCTGAGCCCCACAACAGAATGCCGTAGGACATAATGCTGTGGAAATATGCGAAGTATACTAACCTAGCTGTAGCTACATCAGTCAGCTGCCTAATTTTCCTAACTGCGTATGCAGCAGAACTTAACCTAGCCGACAGGGCAGTAATATGCGCACCCCACTGCAATTTTGAATCGAGAGTTATACCTAAAAATACGGTGTCATTAATTGTATTAAGATTATTGCCTTCGAGCATTACATTTAAACCTACTTGGGGAACATTTGGTAGTGAAAACTTAAGGCATTTTGTTTTGTTTGCATTAAGTAACATATTATTGGCTGCAAACCATTTAGAAAGAACAGTAAGGCTCTCGTTAACATGTAAAACGTCCCTGTCTTTTCTATCTATTTTAAAAATAAGGGAAGTGTCATCGGCAAATAAAATTATGTCTGATAAGTCGGTCATCATATAGGGTAGATCATTTATATAGGTTAGAAACAGAAAAGGTCCAAGAATTGAGCCTTGAGGCACGCCCATCTTAACCAGAGACCCCGAAGATATCGCACCGTTAGCACCAACTTTTTGCTGTCTATTAGATAAATAGGAGAAAACAAGGTCAGCAGCTCGGCCACGAATTCCGTAGTGGTGTAATTTACAGATGAGGGTGTTGTGGTCAACGCAGTCAAAAGCCTTGGAGAGATCACAGAAGATGCCAATAGCATCCTGAGAGCTCTCCCAGGATTCCAAAATATGAGTGACTAGTTTCACTCCTGCGTCAGTAGTCGACCTACCTTTCGTGAAACCGTACTGGCGACTATGCAATATCCCGTTCTGGTCAAAATGAGACATCATCTGATCAAGCATGATTTTCTCAAAGATTTTACTTAGTGCTGGAAGCACCGAAATGGGTCTGTAATTTGAGGGGTTATTCTTGCAACCTGATTTGAAGATTGGTATTACTTTACTATGCTTCATCAAATCAGGAAATGTACCGCTATCTATACATTGGTTAAATATGTCTGTAAGTAAAGGTGTAATGGTGTTAATGATAGCTCCAAGAACCCTAACAGAAATGCCCCATAAGTCTTCAGTATTTTTTATATTTAGACTTTTAAAAGCTTTTATAATCGAGGTAGCAGAAATGTGCTTAAATTCAAAGATAGGTATATCTTTACAGAAATTCTGTTTAAGTAAGGATTCAGCTAGTAAAGAGGACGAAGCAAGGGATTTCGTGACCTCTATCGGGATATTCGTGAAAAAGTTTTCGAGTGTCTGAGCGACTTCAGACTTATCTGTAATTAATTTATTATCTGATTTTAAAATTAGTTCGTTATCCCGTTTTTTTGTGTTTCCGGTTTCTTTATTTATTACCTGCCACACAGTTTTTATCTTATTATTAGAGGCACCTATTTTGTTACAAATTAATCTAGATTTAGCTTGAGTACAGACTCTCTTAAATATCTTTGAATAATTTCTTACATAATTATGAAAAGCTTGATCAGATGTCAATGATTTCTCATGATATAGACTATACAAAGTTTCTCTACTTTTTCTTATACCTAGGGTGGCCCATTCACTAAATTTAGATTTACAATTAATTCTACGTTTCTTGACTGGACATGTGTTGTTAAATTCTTGGCAGACTGTAGCGAACAATGTACAATAATTTATGTTGGGGTCCCTTGAACTAGAGCAGGATGTAGGAAGATTAGTTAATACATTATTATTAAATTTTTGCAAATTATTTTTAGTTAGTGGTCTTAATTCAATGATTTTGTCTAATTGAAGCTGCTTATTTAACTGAAAGGACACTAGTTGGCCTGTATGATCAGACCTAACGCCACTTATTAAAGAAGAGTCTTTTATTTGACAGTTTGTAAAAATATTGTCTATACATGAAGCTGAGGTAGCAGTTATTCTAGTTGCTTCATTAAAAATATACTTTAAATTAAAACATTTAAACAATGACACAAGTTTACATTTTTCCGGCGACTCAATTAAAAAATCTATATTCAGGTCACCACAAACAAAAATTAAGTTATTATTCCTAAAAAGTTTTCTCAATATGTCTTCCATTATGATCAAAAATGATGACAAGTTTGATGCGGGTGGCCTATAAACGCATAATATAGTGTGGCCCTCTACCTCTGCACATGCTACCTCACATAAGCGATCAACAGAACAGGCAGTGATATCTTTTCTTTCCTTATGTCTAAAACAACTATTACAAAGAATTAAAGTACCGCCCCCTAGCGAAGTTCTGTTGTACGCACTGGCAACTGCAAAATTATTAACATTGAACAACATTTTATGTGGTTTCAACCAAGTTTCACAAAAACATAAAATATCCATATGGTACTTATCTATTAACATTTCCACATCTAATATTTTGCCAGAGAAGCGATTAATATTTTGGTGATAAAGTAAAATATTATCACTATGCTTCTCTTTTGTCGGCACTAAAAGTTTAAACAGTCTATGACAGTATTATTAGAATAACTAGTTAATACTGATTCATCACTTAACCTAGTCTCAGTTAAATTACCAATAACTGCGTGTATATTATAAGCTATCAATGTAGCTAATAAATGTCGACATTTCTTCGACAGGAACATAGCTTCCTGAGTTAAAACAAAACCTCTAACAAACTTGTTAGTATCAAAATACAATAAATAGTCACTATGACGACATGTCAACATGTGCATTAAATTATTTAAACTGTAGATATAGTTATTCTCTTGCTCAGACAGAGAGTCTGAATATGGCAAGGCACACAATATTAATTTACCTATCTTTAGGTTAAGAAGGGCACCGATACCATTAACTATGTCCTTTTTTCTAATGTTTAGGCTGTTACCTATTAGCAGAACCACAGTGCTATGCTCGTCCAGTTTTGAGTTTAATATTTTGTTAACAATTTCATTAAAATGTAGGTCATGGTAACAATGGTTAATTATGTTGTGGTTCAGACAATTATTTAACAAAGATCCAAAGCCTATTCCTAATCTATCTGAGTATAATATGGTCCTATTTGGCTTGATGTTTACAATAAGCCTGATATACTCGTAGTGGTGATGGTCAGAACGCCGTACAATGATTGTTGATATCACTGTCCTGCATGACGAAACTGATAAAAAAAACTAGATTTAGCACACGAGGTTGTCGACATGTGGGATGTTGACTCAGCAGTCATTTTGCTGATAGCCGTTACAGCCAATAGTTTAATAGCCAAGAGCCTCGACCAACATCAGTCTAATGAGGCTCTCATTAGGCAGCTGGATCAAGGGCCTGATACAGAAAGCGGTACTTCTGGACACGGCGCGTATTGTAAGGAAGTTTCTTTCTCTGAGGCCCTGACCACCGGTAGCTTGGACTCTGTTCCCGATGTCGGTGGGCTACTATTTTTAATGTTTTTTTTTGTATTGTAATATTTAAAAATGTAATTTTTTATGTCTTTGTAAACGAAAATCGGAAAAAATTGTCAAATACCTATATTTACTTGTCATACACGTTATGTAATGTTACATTGTTTAGCACTTCAGTTAAAACACGTGCCTTATATTGTTTGTCACATTACTGTCAGACAGATTGCCATTATCTCGACGTTAGACGTGTTCAGAACTTAATATGAAGTGACATATGTCAAGCAGTAGTTATAATTGTAGCAGTGTTTAATGTTTTGTCACAGCTCGACAGATACATTGTTGTTATTCTTTACTCGTGACCAGCTGGTCACTTCTACTAACAAAATTGTAACCAAACCAAATACGAAACTCAAACGTCAGTCAGTTTTTGTATACGAAAACTGTCTGAATTAACGGTTCGACATCGATTTGGTTGCGATTGATCAACGTTTTTGTTAGTATACCAATTAATATTGGCCCAGAGGATGACCTATGCAACCCGGCCAATCTTAATTTGTATGCCATTATTTGTACGTTACTCTGAACGGAACACCTTTGAAAGAGGTCAGATGCTTTAAATATCTTGGGCATGCGGTCACTGAACACCTAAATGACGATGAGGACATGGACAGGGAGCGTAGGGCGCTGGCGATCAGAGCGAATATGATAGCCCACAGGTTTAAGTCTCATTCAGGTTCAGGTCTCGTGTAGTGCCGGACTTAGAATAGCACTACCCCATCACTTCTCATGGGTGTCGTAAAAGGCGACTAAGGGATTCTCTAGCTAGGGGATGGGCAGCAGCGTTCTCTGAGTACTTTAACAACCATTCTGCGATCGCCAACCCGCCTGCCAAGCGTGGTGATTACGGCAAACACCCCCTTTTGGCGGAGGCCCATGTCCAGCAGTGGACGTCTTTCGGCTGAATGATGATGATGATGACAGGTTTAAGCGTTGTAATGCTAAAGTTAAAATAACACTTTTTAGAGCGCACTGTACATCACTAAACACGTGCGGCTTGTGGGCTCAGTATACGCAAACATCATACAGCGCGCTGCGCGTCCAGTATAACAATGCGTTCAAGGCATTGTTGAGGCTGCTGCGTTGGTGCAGTGCGTCGGGCATATTCGCGGACGCACTTGACGGCTTCCATGCCGTGCTTCGCAAGCGATGCGCCGCGGCACTCTGCAGGCTGCGTGCCAGCACCTACCGTATCCTGGCTGTTATAGCGGATAGGCTGGATACATGGTACGTCCAGCTATTAATAGCTAGCCATATACGCTTGCATATGCCCGCCGGATCTGCCCAACAGACGTGTCTGGCGGGCAAGATCCGTGCGTGTATGGTGAGAACAGACACGCATATGCCCGCCGGAAGCCTGCTCGCTGCCCGTGCTCAAAACGACCGGTTCGGGTACGGGGAAGGCAGATCCGAGTACCAACCGTGCGTGTGTGCGTAGCGACGGATGTGCCCGCCGAATTGCGCCTCAGTCGCGCATTAATGCTTTGGTAGTGTTCACGAAATCACGGTTCCGATCTGAGTCGTGCCCAGCGGCCAAATCTGTACGTGTGTGGCGAAATCACGGATCGGATCCGAGATGCGCCTGTCGGTCAAATCCGTGCGTATATGGCTAGCTTATATCCTCAGAAAGTAATTAATTTTTAACTCCTAACACTAGATTTAGGTTTCATTGTACTAACATTCTATGGATTTCAAAAAAATCAGAAATAAAACATTTTTATTTTATTTTTTATTTATCTCTGCCTTTAAACAGCATTGACTGGTTAGTCACTTTACATTCGGAAACCATGAACTTTCCTCATCATTCTGTAAATTTTTTACCATTGGACAAAAACATAATCAATCATGCTTAGCATAACGTACCTACTAGGTTTTGCCCGCAGCTTCGCTTGCGTGAAATTTTGAACCCGTTAAGTGACGATTTTCCATACAAACTTTCATCCCCCTTTTTTTTTTTTCTTGTGAAAATCCTCATGGCTGCCCTTCTCCCGGGGAGGGCGAAGGGGTATGCTGGACTCTTACCGGCTAAAAACCCACAGTGTTCCTTCTCCTGACCCTTGGCCGGGGTCGCGGGATTCGCAGCTGCATGCACCGCAACCCCGGCAGGCCTCGGTCCGCCAGCCCCTGCCGGACCTCTCTTTCTGTGGGGCGCGCACGGAACACTGCGCGCCGCGTTCTCGGGCCTGTTACTGGTCGGGCGACGGGTCCCCTAACCCGCCGCCCGCAGGCCACACACTACGGTGGCCGGAGATCGTCGCGCGCCCTCCGGCACCCGGTGCGTCTGGCGCGGGAAGGGAGAGTGGCAGCTGCCTCTCTTTCCCTCTCCGCTCCCTCTTTCGTCGCTATCACCTCCTCGCAGAAGGAGGCGACGGCTTCCCACGCACTCTCGCTCCCAACCATGGACAGAACCACGGCCGGAAGCGAGAAACTTTCATCCCCTATTTATCTCCCTTAGGGGTTGAATTAAAAAAAATCCTTCCTTATTCCTTGTCTACATAATAATAATAATAATAATAAATCATTTATTTCGGAATAAATCCATATTGGCTTAAAAAACATTGGGTACATAGGTTAGAAACATAGAAACGGTAATCTAAGAAAATAATTCTATGTAAACCTATTTCGAGATATTGAAGAGTGGTCTCACATGCATCACTGTCCAATGTCTCAGGATCTGGCTGTCGACCCTCTCTGCCACAGTGGCCAGGAGGCTGTTGGCGCTGCCGCGCACCCGCTGCATCAGGGAAGCCACTCGCTTGCGTATGATGGCATGAAAGCCATCTATCTGTGCCTCCGCGAACATTCCTGATGCGCTACAATGCCGCGGCAGCCCCATCAGCGCCCTGTACGCATTATTATATTGCACTCGTAGGGCGTTATAAGCTTTTTGAGTAAAGTTGATCCATAGGCTGCAGGTGTAAAATGTTTGGCAGTATGCCCTAAACAGGGTTTGTTTGACACCTTTGGAACATTTTGCAAACCTACGAATCAACATATTACTCCTCACTGCTAGCGCCCTACGTTCTCTTTCGACGTCCACATCATCTTTCTGCGACGCGGTGACCCAGTGCCCCAGGTACTTAAATTCTGTAACTATTTTTAGCGGAATGCCCTTAAGCGTGATCGGTGGCACAGATGAATAGTGCTTAGTCCCTGCCTTAAATAATAAAAGTTCACTTTTATTAGAATTATACCTGAGGCCATGGGCCTCCGCATAGCGCTCACAAATCACAAGCATTTTCCTTAGTGCGCTGATTGACGGGCTCAACAGCACCATATCGTCTGCATAACTCAAATTATTAACAAATTTACCATCTATGGAGCAGCCAACCATGGCACCATTGAGCTCCTCAATCAGCCGATCTACATACAAGCTGAACAGTCTGGGTGACGACAGCCCCCCTTGTCTTACTCCACATTCCAACCTGTACGGATCGGAAAGCGAGCCTGCCCATCTAACCATATTACTCTGGTGGCCATACCAGTATTTAAACATTTCAACTAGCTCACCAGGTAAAGTTGTGTCCTCGTATAACTTCTTCCACAGTACATCATAAGACACCAGATCAAAGGCCTTCGACAGATCAAGAAAACACGCGTAAACGGGTGTTTTCCTGTCTGTGTAGTACCGAACAGTGTGCTTGAGACAAAGAACAGCTGTCTCAGTGGACAGTCCAGCTTTAAAACCGAATTGCGCGTCATTCAGGGTTATATGTTTGTCTAACTGTTTGTCCAGCACACTGTCCAACACCTTAGCTACAATAGTGGCCAATGAAATGGGTCTGTAGTTATTAACGTCAGAGGCGTCTCCCGTCCGATTCTTAATAATTGGCACCACTAATGTCTTCATTAGATTATCAGGTAAGTATGTGTGTCCAACACAGAAAGTGAAAAACATGGCAAGTACTCTGGGAAGGTGAACACCTGCATATTGCAGATGTTCAATGCTAAGGGAGTCATGTCCAGGGGATTTTCCTCGAGTCATGTTTTTCACTACTGTAGTGATCTCCTTGGCAGTGAACCTAATATAAGACTCTTTACTAGCTATCGTTCTTCGGGTGGTTAACACCCCTGACGATGTTAAGGACGACGCAACTTTAAAATGTTTTCTAAAAAGCTCTGCAATAATAAAGAGAACCTCTGTGCAAAATTTCAGCTTTCTAGGTTCAAGGGTTTGGGCGGAGCTTTGATGAGTCAGTCAATCAGTCAGTCAGTCAGGACCTTTCTTTTTATTTATATAGGTACATAGATGGAACAGCAGTATTTGTGTTTCTAAGTCAATGTATGAAATATATTTTTTAAACAATTATCTAAATATTTCTTTATTTTTGTTAAAGGTACTTGGCATCAGCTTCATGGCACGCTAGAGGATAGAAAATCGCATCATAGAGGTAAAATTATAGTTGTTTTTTTTTCATATTTATTATTCATTGTATTAATAAGATTCCTTACAGCATGTAACAAAAACCCTGTCCGATCCTTAAGAGTATTGTTCGGCATCGTACTACGTACACATACAGGGTGTTAACGAATTCGTGTAATTCCTTGAAACCACATGATCTATTAATAGTATAGATTAACCCCGCACGGGGTTTAGATTGATTAAAAATAAATAAAAACTTTTTTTTCCAATTTTTTTTAATGTTTTTTAAAATTTCGATGCCATGCATACATTAAAGAAGGCATGGCGACACAGCTGACGGGCACAACTAGCGCAATATCTCTTCACGCAGTCAGTTAACTTGGAACGCTAAAATTACTAAGACACAGAATGCGATAGTAAATTTTTTGAAAACTTTTTTTTGTTGATTCTGGAAAAAACTTGTGCAGGGTCAATCAGTGTCACCAGTAGATCACGCAGTTTGAAGAAATTACACGAATTCGTTAACACCCTGTATACGTAACCATTTAATGGATTTGAGATTATTATTTTTCCCCAGGGAGTGTTATCAACTTATGAAAATTTGCCATAATCAGTGTTAAATTTCACATAAATTATAAAAATAAAAAATCTACATCTTTTGGTCTTTATGAGTTACATTTTTATAACATTTTTTTCCAGTACTTATGTTGATCCAGGAATACGTCTTTGTTAGATCGTACAGGGTTTTTGTTACAAATTGTATAAATGATTGATTCATGACCACAGAGAAGGAAGAAAATTTTAAAATTGGCGTTAGCCCAGCGGTGGATTAAATTGGTTTTATTAATAATAGCCATAGAAACTCCGTATAACAAGATAACTAATGCGATTGGAATTACCATATCAAGATCGTTTTTTTAGATGAACTATCGTCAGAAATAGACGTTCCCGGGATGATGCTGGCTAATACAATTGCCATACCTACCCAAACCCTAAGATCCTACTGACAAACCTAGTGAAGAAGTAATGTAGTTGTGACTTCAGCAGGGAATCAGCGAATAATACGCATTAGAAGATTTATTATAATTATATTAACGTGAGATCTCTTGCTAGAAGAATATACTATCAATACACTTTAGAAAACTTAATAAATATATTATTTAATCAATATTAGGTACCAAAAGATTTGAAACAACTGGCTTACAAAAAACACCACAGCATCCAAATTTCGTATCACATTCGTAATTTCAATAGCTTTCATTTTGACAATACAACCATACAACCATTTTGACAACAACGATATCCATTGCGTGATGTATAGTTGTGGAGAAGTCGGGTTGTTAATACATACGTTGCCATGGAAATTGTTGTCCTGTCAAAATCAAAGCTATACCGATTACGAGTGTTCTGCGCAATTAGAATGCAGATTAGTGATATATAAAAGTACATATAAGAGCTAGCAAGCACGGGTAACTTCAGTCACCGTGACTATTTCATCACTCTTATAAAATTGCGCACGGGTGGCTTTTGTCACCGTGAAAATCTTGTCACTCTTTCAAGTCCATTGGCAGTGTGTTACGACATGATAACTGGGTGCATCTACATACATACTCTTAGGTTTAATAAGAGTGATGAAATTGTGACGGTGACAACAGTCACCCGTGCGCGCTAGCTCTTACTTCTGTGATAAAAACAACATATTATTTAAGGGGGTTATTATACTATCATATACAGGGTTAATTAGAAAACACCGGCAGCCTCATAAGGGGTCATTGTACTCATCATTACGAACAACTTTTATTATGGGAACAAATCTGAAATCGCGAAAAAAAACAGCTGTTCCCTACATTTATGTTCGCTTAGCTCGCTAAAATGTAGGGAAGAGCTGTTTTTTTTTTCACGATTTCAGATTTGGTCCCACAGTAAAAGTTGTTCGTAATGATGAGTTCAATTACCCCTTAAGAGGTTGTTGGTGTTTTTCAATTAACCCTGTATATATGACCATAGATCTTTGAGTCGTAGATATAATTATGATAATGTAATACATATGATTCATATCTCAATATAAAGATATGACTCTAGAGATCCAATAAGACATGATTCTATATGATCCAATATATTTGATCGTGTAACAGCCCCCTAATAGAAATCACTTGACAGTTTTTCCTTGTTTTACAAATTCAAAGTTGACATGTTTCTATCCAGCCTGAGACGAATTATTTGGAGTTCGTGAAACCTCTTTGCTTCAATAGAACCTAGTACAGAACCCAATAACCCAACAAAACAATTGTTCATGCCTTGCAATCGAAACGAGGACCTAACACTCCACACTTACACCACACAAACACCTAACACCAAAACTACTACACAAATTAGACTTTAATCTCTATTTAAAGTCAAACCACAAACACAGATAAATGTTTTCACGAACTCCTAAAATCCGTGGAGTCTATATTTTCATTAAAACAGTTTACTAAACAGCTATTAAGTCTACACTACTTTAACGGAACGAACTAAGAATGTATTTTAGTGGGAAGCTTGGATTTTGACGCTAATTACTACAGTATCCGTAACGGATACGGTCAGTACATTACGACGTTTAAAAAGGAAGGTTTTTCGTACATTATCTGATAGTTTAAAAGAGATTTTAATATGTTTTGGCAGGGGTTCGGAAGCTAGCAGGGAACTAGTTCAATAAATCATGACAGAGGTTGTAGAATAGAATAGAATATACTTTATAACATTGTAAAAATTGTAACATAGCTCTTATACAATATAATTTAGTGAAGGGTACAATGGCGGTCTTATCGCTGATAGCGATATCTACCAGACAACCTTTGGATGAACAGGAAAACAATGAATAAGATAGGGGGGATAGTCCGTGGTGTACTGCTGGAAAATATATATACTTTATACTACACACAATACATAGACATAATACTTACATATAAAAATTATATACATATATTGTTCATATACAAGGTTAGTCGGAAAGGGGGTACCTACTAATCCGAAGCCCACTTATAGTATCACTGATGACTGTTTGAAAGCAATTGTTATAATTTCAAAATTCGATAATTTTTTTTTCCAAATAAAAAGATTTTCATTTTAGTTTTTTCAAAAATTCTTCATCCCTGCTTTAGTTACAGATTCAGAAAATGGTGCTTCTAATTCATGACCCCAAATTTGACCTAAAATGTAAACACAGCTGATCATAACTGGGGATAGATAGATTTTAGAGTTTTTTTTTGAGATTTTTGAACAACTGTTTCTCTTAAACTATTGAGTTTTGGGAAAAGTTGTAGAACAAAAGTTACTCATTATTAAGGATACTTTAACACCCTTTCGGATTAGTACCCCCTTTCTGACTAACCTTGTACATATGTTATATAAATTAAGCGATAGGAAAAAACAAGGTAGGTTGATGATGAAGTATTGATATCATGAAGAAATAGAAATGTGTTGAGAGTAGAACTGATCTTTGACTAATTTTTAAAAGAATCCAGTGACTGAGCTTAGCATAGAATAAAGCGTTTTTTTTTAGCTAAACGTTGCCCCTCACTTTGATTTCTCTTGTATCGTGGGTGCGTTTACAGACACAAATCTCACATACACAAACGCCCAGACCCGAAACAACCATCTGTAAGCCATACAAATTTTTGTTCCGTGTGGGAATCGAACCCACGACCCGTAGCGCAGAATCCAATCGCTTAGCCACTGCACTAAACGTGTCGTTATAACCACGACGTGGGTTTATAACCAGCAGCGAGTTACAACAGGCTGTGAATTATGATGATGCGCTGTGGACTTCTTCTTTTCGTGTCAATAGACCAACTCAAAGGAGACGGTATCACAATTGACCCAGACATCGATACGAGCAAACTGTATGCCGATCGATTGCTTATAACGAGCGAAATAACCTTAACCAAGTCACATGCCCCAAATCCATGGGATATTTGTGCTATAGGCTGACAAAGTATGCAAGAAAAATCATACCTAATCTACTAAGGAAACGTGCTGTCGACTGGACACCAATATTATTTTTAGTGTTTTTATTATAGATAGCTTCTATAGCGTCATCAGCTTGTCAGTACAGTCGACTGATTTTGGTACTAGAGTTAACAAAATCCTTAGTAGATAATGATTTTTCATGCATACTTAGTCAGCCCATATCTCCGATACCCCACGGATTTCGGGTATGTGACCTCGTTCGTTGTAAGCAATCGATACGCATACAGTTAGTATCGATTTCTGAGTTTTTGATTTCATTTTTACCATATCCTTTAACTGCAAAATTCTGGTATTCAGCCGCATCTAGTTAGATTGGAAACCAACCTCTGCACAGTTGGAAAAAGGCTAGGCAGAGCGAGGGACAGTGAGAAAATCCGAATCCAGAAAATCCAACAACCAATCTAACGATAGAAATAGACGTTTCCAAAGTAATTGGATTGCAGCAGAGGTCATCTGTAAAATGCTGAAATAAAGCCTACTATTACAGAAACGTATGTTACTATCGACCTAATTATAGTTAGACTATTATCGATTTGGTGCCTCCAATCGACTAAACCGTTATGCTGTGTCAATGTCGCAGTCGTCGATAGTTTAATTAGGTCGATCGCTGTCGCCCATCCTCGTGTTAATGCTAAGTGGTACTCGATTAAGTTGTTAACAAGATTTGACCTTTTGGAAACGAAGAGCACGTATCGTCTAGTAACATTATGGTATGGTCTGGTGCAGTTTTTTTTTCTTTTTTGTGACTATGTAAGCTTCATGGGTACCTCCTACTTTGTCGATATCAAGGAACTGCTAAACAATTCTACCGAGCGACACGGACTTCCACAACAGAAGAATCAATGTCCTGTAATTCCATGACAAAGCGCGTATTTCACGAAAGCGTATTTCGTAAGCGCGAATAGATCTATTCAATCCAACCTAACTTTTCAAGAAAGGCCAGCATGTATTTAATCTTGCTAACGATCTCTTGGAGAGTACTCGGGTTACTGAAGTACTTCCTTCTTCCTTTTTGTTTCCTACTCCTCCATGCAGCATTCTCTGCATAGACGGTTGTCAGTAACTCTAGAGAGCCAGAGAGGTTTATGGAAACCCTTTATATCTCTGTTACTTAGATACGTGTGCTCCATCTTAGACCCTGTCTGCGCTTACCAACAGGTGCGACTAGGGTCAAACACGACCAAGTCTAATAATAAAAAAACTCGTAAAACAAAGACATGTTTGTTAAAAAGAACCATGCCCAGTGAGGGCTGCTTAGCATAAGCATAATTACACCGTCACTGTCCCACTGCTGGACATCAACAATGGTAGTCCTCCAACTTGCGCCATGCCAGCGTGGTGGACTATGAGAGGACTGACACACCACGTTTTTTTCAGGCGCTGTCGACGCGCGTTTCGCTATCGCGCGGTGTCGGCGCTGCTAAACTTGAAATAGGTAGATTACTTGCGATTGCATCGCTGCAAACTCACGAGAAACGCGCTATAGACGCGCGTGAGCAACTCTCCTTGCAAAGTAAAACGCGTGTAGCTCGCGCGCGAAGGAACGTGTATCACGCTACAGACGCGCGTGAGCAACTCTCCTTGGATTAAAACGCGCTGTACGTATGTGTTTGCAGCTACAGAGACGCGCTGTGCCAGCGCGTCTGTATCGATGTAACTCTGCGCTACGAGCGCGTCGAAAGCTCGCGAAAAAGTCGTCGTCTGCATACTACAATTTTATGAACGTGTGGATAGGTAAATTGGTTGCGATGACATCGCGTTTGCAGCGCGTTGTAGTTGCGTGCGACGGGCGTCGACAGCACCTGAAAAAAACGTGGTGTGTAAGAGCCCTAAGGCGTAAACCCTTCTCATTCTGATACGAGGTCTATACCGCATAGTTTCTGGCAAAGAATAGGCCGCTCTCTACCCGTGAAAGCAGAAAAGGCAACTGTGGGATTATGGTAGCAGCGTCCTCCTGCGATCAATATATCCAATGGCGATTGCAAGCAGCGGCAGCACAAACTTTTAATCGAAGTGAGTATCATATGTGTCCTCCGCAATCTAGTTACTGAGAAATACCAATATCCTTAGGATAAACCGGTTGTCAGACTTTATGTTTCCTGACTGTTCGATTCGACAACCGGATCACCCATCCATGGACTGCCCGCCGTAATGAAGAACTTTGAACATCGATCGAGCCCCTCTAATACCGTATATGTGCCATATTATACAGCATGACTAGTTAGTCGCTTGCATCCGAAAACCGTGAACTGTACTCATCATAGAATAGAATAGAATAGAATATACTTTATTGTACACCAAAATTGTAACACAGCTCTTAACGCAGCGTCTTACGTAGGCAGTTAAAAGCGACGCGAATTCAATGCGATGCGAAGCGGCGGCTTTGTCTTACGAGCTCGCGAACCGTCCGCCGCACGCCGTCGTCATTCAGTAGCACTGTATGGCACCGCATCCAGTTCGCGCGAAAATATCAAGCCAACTGATCGCGTCGCTTCGCTTCGCGCCGCGCCGCACCGCACTCCACGTGCGTTTGGTCACGTAGGCCACTTCAATAGGTATCGACTGTTTGTTGTTTTCGCATCGTGCCGCGCTGCTTCGCGTCGCTTCTAGATCGCTCACGTAGGATACCGCGTAAGATGCCGCCTTTATACAATATCATATGTTGAAGTGTACAATGGCAGTATTATCGCTGATCATCGTACAACTTTTACTATGGGACAAACTCTGAATTCGGGAAAAAAGCAGCTGTTCCATACATTTTGTTTAGACATTGATTATTTTCACGAATTCAAACTTTGTCCCACAGTAAAAGTTGTACAGTAAGATTTGCAGAGTTCATGGTTTTCGGATGTAAAGTGACGTAACAGTCACACCGTATAACTTCATAGGAACTACGAGGAATCCTTACAGTTCAAGGAATTTATTTATAAGGAGTATTATGCTCGTTACAGTGTAATTGTTGATACCGATTGGAGCGTACTGAGAGGAATTTGATCCAATAATAATGATAGTATTCGTACAAATGCATATCAATAAGTATCGCGTTATCTCGAATAGTATAAGTAGTATTAATAAGTACCTCTCGCGTAGTGCCGGATTTAAAGATTAGCACTATCCCGTCTCTTCCAGTGGGTGTCGTAAAAGGCGACTAAAGGATTCTCTAGAGGATGGGCAGCAGCGTTCTTTGAGTACTTTAACAACCATACTGTGATCGCCAACCCGCCTACCAAGCGTGGCGATTACGGTAAACCCCCCAACATTGTTTGGGGGCAGGCCTATACTGCTGGACTTACTTACCAAAGGTACAATTTCCTAAAATATTTTTTCTCAAGTTCCCTACTTGAATCAGATCTTATCTTAAACCAAGTCTAGATTTGAACCTAACAAGCTCTCAGCAAATATCACCCCACTTTTCCACCAAAATCAAATCAATATGGTAATGCTTAGAAAAGCTGTTTGCTCCATCTTCAATAATTCTAAGTAGAATTTCATCCGTTATTCGAGAGAGTTCTAAAAGTTCTGTGAAATAAGGAAGCAACTCGCAAAGGGGCTAAGGACACAAGTAATGATTTTATTACAGACTTGAGCTCCCTTTTGATAGCCTTAAGTAACCTTAACTTGGGCATTTCTTGGAGCTATCAGAAAATAGTGTTGGATATTAAAAAAGAAGGGTCACGGCCCATAGGAAATTTACCCAGGCTCGATACAAAAGGAACGTATCTCAGTTGTTTTGTTATATTAAATATAACAGAAATAAATTAGCACTATTCTGATTATCAGTGGCTAACACCTATATATGGTCATTTGATTTTGTTCAGACAAAACTTTTTTTTTTTTAAGGAATATTTTTAACTGTTTTTTTTTTGTTTCTCAAACGGCACTGAAATAGAGTTAATATTGATAAGCTCAAACTCGGTGTGTTTAGTACCTAGCTACCAAAATATTCCACACTATCTAGCCAGCTTCTTAATGATACCGTAATCTTTAATCTGTAATGAATCACCGATTAAGACGATTTTAATGAACCCTAACTCGATTGTTATACTAGAAGTTTAAAAATTACATAATCCAGCTCCATCACCAGGTCACCTGGCTAATTCCATAATTATTGTATCGTCATTAAGTCTTTGTAGGTAAATAGGTATTAAAAAAATGTATATCGCCTGAACAAAAACATGAGGCAACATTTTGGTGTTAGACATTGATTTCGAATATAAAAAGTACATATTTTAGACATGCATAAAATAGAAAAAAATGAGATATGTCTCTTTCTTGTCGGGTCTGGGTCACAAATGACCGTTCTTCTTTCATAGGCATTTTTGCCTGGAGAATATAGGATGGACAGCGGCATTTTTCTGTTTTTATAACGGCATGCTGAAATCATCAATCTGTTTGTAAAACATGCTGGTTATATCTTCAAGATAATACAGACAGATACTCATAATGTATAATACGATAACACGATGGCACGCCCCTCAAACATCTGTCTTCAATGTGTGTGTGTGCATAGGGCAACGAGTCACTATGTTTGTGTTTGAAAGTATTTGACATGTTTGATATTTAGTAGATTGATTGCTCGACTATAGTCCTTAAAATATAGCTTGATTAGAATGACAGCTGTCAGCAAAAGTAATGACTTAACTTTGTAGTTACGTCGAACGGGTGATTTATATTGGCACACGAAAAATCATTCATAACTAAATAAATCATTCATAACTTTTAAATACAGTGCTTACCTTAAAATTCAAAATATTATATAAAATCAGCTTGAAAACTAAAATAATTCTTACTGGTTCATAGTCATAAAATATAAATCTTATTATTACGACGTTCTTCAAAAGTTATGTCATATTGCAAAAATGTTAGAGATGGGACACATCGACAAATGTATATCGATTGAATAAAAAAGTAATTGCGTTTGAGTTTTTAATATTTTATGCGATGATAATAAAGTCAAAGTCAAATAGTTTTTATTTCAAGTAGACCAAGTAGAAAATAATTATACCTACTTCGTACAATATTAAAAATGTCTTTATAAGTTTTAAATGTATTTTTTAGATAAAAACTATTGCGGCTATGATTATTCGTCATGGGTGTCAAACCCAAACTTTTCGGGTATGCTGATGCTGAAGATGAGGTCAAAACTCAAATTCAAAATAGAGGCCATCAAAATTTTTCAATTAGTTGTCATGGGTGTCAATGTCATGGTTTTCCGGTGTGCTGATGCTGAAAATGAGGTCAAAATCCAAATCCCAGATGGCGGCTACGAAAATACACAAATTATACGTATTTTATTTAATTTTAATAATTTATATCGATTTGATCAGTCCTTTCCCAGCACCAGTCACACTAGTTTGGCAGCTGTCATTCTAATCAAGCTATATTTTAAGGACTATAGTGCATAATTAAAGTGACTGCTCGACAAGGCGCACGTGTGTCATTCATACAAACTTTCAAGGGGTACTATAGTTACCGTACTCTTAATTAGCGACGTCAAATCTGTCGAGCGACCGATTCATGTTTTTGTTTAAGTTGCAGAATGCACACATGTGCATTGAACGAATGACGCGTTGTAAATAGTTTCTCACATATTTTTACTTCCAATGTGGAAGTGTGTAGGAGAGCTCCTAGTCTTCTTCTTCTTTCGTGTCAGCACGAGCTATACGAAAATAGCTCATGCTGTGGTGAAAAGATTAGCCAGTCAGCAAGGTTGGTAGCGGGGCTGACTGCCCAGGGTGCGCCGGACGTAATTAAGTATCGTCACTCGTGGAGGCTCTTTTCATGCACCCCAGTGAAACAGCTCCTAGTGAAACAGCTAGTTTGAGGAAGCACTACCTTACCTATTTCTGTCGCCAAGCAAAGCATACGGCCAGAAGTAAAAGTACGCACCATGCTATTATCTTGTAATTTCCAACGCAACGCGCACGCTACAAAGCGCTTAATGGGTACTAGCTGTAAGATTTAGATCAGTGTATTAATGGATTAAACACGCAATAAATATCACCATCTAGGATCGCGATTTACGAAGGAATGTATTTAAAAGCACTTTGAAATTAATTAAAATAATAACAAAAAATTGTTTAACTTCAAAAATAATGCGTTACACTATAAAATTAATGGTTAACACTGTTTGCACATACTTAATCAATCAAAAACTATTTTGTTTCTGAACGCACCCATTAAAGAAATGGTGGAAAGTTGTTGGCGCAGCGAATCGCTTCCGCCGCTGCGGCTGCCGCAGCACCGTTTGCTTCGCTCGCTCGGCTCGTGAGTTCAGTGTTCATAGACTCACTTTTTTAACATAACTTAACCTACCTTTCAGTTTTCTGTTTGTCATTTATTTCTTATTACGAGGGAGTTTGAAGTAGGAACTATTAAAATTATATTGCAAACTATTAATTTTAAAGACGACTTTTCAAATTACAAGTATTAAAATAACAGTGCAAACTATTAATTTTAAAGAAGACTATTCAAGTTAGAAGTTTTAAAATAAAAGTGAAAACTATTAATTTTAAAGCTGGACCTTTTTAAAGTGAGATGTATTATTTTTAATGTTCATTTAAATAATTATATCCCATTTAAAAATAAATACGAGTACATTCTGGTTCTGATTCAAATATCGTTATGAATATTGAGCGTGTAACATTCGCCTAAGAGTACCTACAATTCTCCAAGTGCACGGTACAATAGAATCTATTTAAAGCGAAGAACTTGTAAAAATCGTAGTGATGGTCATGCTAGAAAGCATCACCACGAACCCTACAAACTAATACCATATATTCCATCCTCCCCTAAAACATCAAATTAAATACCTGCTTACTTAAAAACACAGGTACACCTACTCCATTTCCCAAATAGCCACAATCTCACACGCACCTCACAATGCCAGTTGATAACGACACACGAGATAAATGTAACAGAATCGGTTATCAGTCGCACAATGCAAATAACATAGTCATCTCTGTTCCGTGTCTTAATTAAGAAAACCTCGGTACCTCGCCCTTGGGAAGGGCCTTGAAGACAGCGGGTGAAGGATTCTAATCTCTGAAGGCTGATTTTTCAATCGTCAGATAACTTTTATGTGAGGAATTGGCATATTTTCTATACGAAAGTTGAGAAAGCGTCAAAATTATTCATCACATAAGTTACCTCATCATCAGCATCATCATCATTCAGCCGAAAGACGTCCACTGCTGGACATAGGCCTGCCCCAAGCATCGCCACATCGACCGGTCCTGTGCTTTTTGCATCCAGCGGATTCCCGCTACCTTCACCAGGTCATCGGTCCACCTTGTGGGAGGCCTACCCACGCTGCGTCTTCCGGTACGCTGAGTACACTTTTTTTTACGTTTTATCATAGTAAGCAGCAAAAATTGCACTAGTTTTGCTCATAAACCCTGAATAATATTTGAATACAGAAAATTAAAATAAACAGTAAAAAAAAACCGGTCAAGTGCGAGTAGGACTCGCGCACGTAGGGTTCCGTACCATTATCTATAAAAACGGCAAGAAAATCACGTTTGTTGTAAGGAAGCCCCCTTAAATATTTATTTTATTCAGTTTTTTAGTATTTGTTGTTATAGCGGCAACCCTAAAAAGTCAAATCAATCTACGCTTTCATTAATTACTGTTATTTTTTTTAATAATTATAGATTGCGCACGCTTGCTTAAAGTAACCTATTCACTTGAGCCTAAATAAAAGATGGATGGATTGTGTGAAAGATGTGGGTAAGAAAGAAGTGAGATAGATGACGGCTGATACAGGAGAATGGAAGAAGCATACATGTTGTGCCGATCCCGTTTAGAAGTGGATAAGGGAAGGGAAATGATAATGATGACAGCATATAGCTGTTTGCTGTTATCACGCTTAAAACCAGTTTAAAAACACTACAAAAACAAGAAAGATAGAATTATTCTCATTGCGTCGTCCGTTGTATTTAAGGCCCCGGCTTTAATGTCACTGTGACGTAACCGATTCGATTTAGATCCCACCCACGAAGAGGGGGGGAGGCGAAATAATCTTCAGGACGACAAATCCCTAGTAAAATCGACGTCTTATGCCTGTGCGGACGTGTCATGAATTAAAAGAATGCCTGCGGTTCATGTAAGCTTAGTGTAGGATGTCGGATTATGAGGAACGGGAAAAATATTACCATTTATATTATATGAATGGAAATAAATGGTGTCTATCGGTTTTAATAGGGGATCGTGAAATTTTAGCTGAAAAGGAGGGTTTTGTTTTAGAAAATTGCAGACGAGCAGTTTAAAAAAAACACCTTATTTTTTTCGAGTAAAATAACGCCCGGAATAGGTCCGTGTTTTTATGTACGCTCTTCATAATCAATGATTTTTCGTGCACATTGACTAAGGAACCCGGATTCAGAATTTACCTTACAGATATTAAATAATATTTTCTGTTCTCAACTATATCAAACAGAAACAATTTTAATAGACCTTCAAATACACATGAATATAAAAAAGAAAAAATAATAAAGAAACAAAAAAGTAAACGAATGATTAAAAAAAAAATTAAAACAAACAACAAAGTCTTTATGGGTTGTTTGATGTACATTGTTTTTTTTTCTTCTATTTATAATATCGATGTTATCTAACCTTGGACTATCGGCATTGCATAGAACTGGGTTGCAGAGGTCTAATGGCAGTCGATTCATGTAAAATACTAGTATCAGCCGCATCTGGTTAAACTGGGGCTCAATTCTCTTAAAATAAATCTTGATAAATCACAACTGAACCAAGGCCGAACCGTTCATTCAGACAGTTCTCAATTTCAAAAGCTGTCGAATTATTTGACACAAAAAACAAAATCAATCATTTTGAAAGTTTTCGAAAACAAAAACTGACTGACGGTTGTGGTTCGATTGCGTTTGGCAACAATTTATTTTAGGAGAATTAGGCCCCTGGAAGCTGACCGAACTCGATATAAGGTAAAGGCACCTAATTCCGCGGTGTTTTCACCATAACTAGAAAGAACATTAAAAATTAAGTATTTACTAAACCTTTCTGGAGAATTGGCTGTTTTTATCAGAAGTAATAAATATCTTATTTTTGAAATATACTCACAGTTTGACAATAAAAGTTTATTAATAATGTCAAATTATTTAAAAATATGAAGAAGTCCGAAGCACCTAATTCCGATTTAAAAATCCTAATTCCGATGCATTTGGTTCCTAATTCCAAGTGTACAAAATACAAAGGAAAGGAGGTGGGGAGAATGATACATGATGTTCAAAAAATCAAGTCTATTTATTATCTTCTCTATCTATAGGTTTTGGATCAGTCTCAGACTCTGTCTTACATGATTATTAATATGGTACCACAATATGTAATTTACTTAGATAGGAATTCGGGAATATAATACTGTCGAGAAACTTTATAAACACTACTGTCATTATGAATTGCTGTAATAGCATTTTGGAGATCCTCTTCCGTGTACTTTTTTCTGGGCTTCATTCTCCTATAATAAAACAATTATAATAATAAAACAATTTTATTAAAAGTAATTTTATTAAAAGTATATAATATATAAGTATAACTATATCTGAGTATATCGGAATATGAAAGTTATTTTAAAGGGCTCATATTCTTGCAGTTACTAAAACAATAGTAAAGTTTTGAACAAGCTGCGTAAGATAATGAACACACTGTATTTAACGTGTGCCAATACCATGGAATTAGGTACTAATGTAACCTTATTCCGACTTAAATACATCGGAATAGCGTTTTATAATACTAAATCAAGATTTCTAATTCCGAGTAATAAAAAGTAAAAGATTTTTTAATATTAAACAAATAAATTAATGTCCAATAGCGATATCTTTGAAAAAATATACAAAGCTCACTCAGGATTATATCAGAACACATTAATAACTTAATTTTCTGTACTTAGCTTTTCCATACAACGAATTAATAAAGTACCTAAACAGGCAATCTTTGACCTGCTATAATTAGCAAATGCGACGCCATAGTGTACCTCGGAAATAGATTTTTATATCTATTGGTTATTTAAGTAATCAGAGCTAAAATATTAAGTTCGTAATCATAAATCTGCCTTCAAAATTTTAAAAAAGGTCAACGTCTATTAAATTGC
The DNA here is from genome assembly GCA_905220435.1 of Amphipyra tragopoginis. Lineage (NCBI taxonomy): Eukaryota > Metazoa > Arthropoda > Insecta > Lepidoptera > Noctuidae > Amphipyra > Amphipyra tragopoginis. The sequence continues at coordinate 8,679,964 of HG992017.1, forward strand.
ATTTCCGTGGTATACATCGGTATTTAGGAACCAACTAAAATATTTGGCACCTAATGCCGCGGTATTTTCAAAACTTATTTTCTCCTCAATTTGTAAAGAAAATATTAAAATGTTAGCTGTTTTCAATAAAAAATATAACCCTTCCAATATTTCTACCTAAACAAAAACTCACACAGTATAAAATTATCATACAAAACACTATTTAGCAAATCGTAATAATCACGTGCATAAGGTCCGAAATGTATGAAGCGCGCGTTCGAGTCAGCTGCTAGCGTCAAACTTACTGTTTATTTTAAAACGTTAAAGCACCAAAGCACTCTTTTGCTCATATAAACATGAACAGATAAATTATTAATTGATCAATGTATCTTGCAAACAAAAAGAACTTGTAAATTGCTTGAAAACGCCGTTATTCTAAATACATCGGAATATGGTGCCATTTTTAGAACCCCTCGGAATTGGGTGCCTTTACCTTAATCCGTAAAGTCGAAACACCATTGTTTTTAACTAACCCGGCTGCTATAAACTAACCTAAATACGCCATACAACACAAAATTAGCTTAACAACTACCCACCCTTTAAAAATAATCTTCATCACAGTGCAAACACCCCTTAGAACACCCGAATCCCCGTGCTAAAAGACCCTTAATAAAAACACAAGGACGACTAATTTCGAAAGGCCTATTGCACGTCGCGCCTATCACGGATATAGTTAACTAGATGGCTCAGTAATAGGATAGGACAATGATAGGATAGAGGTAGACCCTATCGGTTGGGGAATGAAATCGATAGTCAATTTTCGGATAGGCAGTTTTGATTTACAGTAATTGCGGTGCCAATTGGATCGTTATTATTTTTGCTAAAATAGTTATTTTGGTGTTATTGTTATTGGTGGTGTATAATGATATTGGTTATGAGATAATTCAGTATTATGTCTAGGTGTAGTTTGGGAAATAAATAAGGTTTAATGAGGGTGGGTAATTATTTTTGTATTTATGGAAACATTTTGCAAACACATGGGTATGACATGGTATACATAGTGATACCACATGTTCTATGATGTGTTCTAGTACCGTACACAAAAAATCTGTAACTTCCAAGCACATTTTTTGTCGCATGCTTTTTCAATTTCACTAATTCATGTAGATGAAGGGACGTTGAAGTGGAAACTTATGTTAACTACAGGGTGTTAACAAATTTGTGTAATTCCTTAAAACCACATGATCTACTACTGGTGTAGATTGGCCCCGAACGGGATTTAGCTTGATTAAAAATAAAAAAATAAAATTCTTTTTTTTTCATGCGGCTTTGTTACCGATCATATCTAAACCACCTAATAAGGATTCAGTAAAAAAATAAGTTTTATTTTTTTTTGCAAGAAAATTATTTTATTTTTGTGAACATTTCGATGCCACGCTTAAATTAATAAAAGTATGGTGACACGGCAGGCAGGAACGACTGACGCGATATCACTCTTTGCAGTCAGATAACTCAAGGCTCTAAAAAGAATCAGAAATTGAAAACCATTTTTTTTTTTTTATTATTTTTTTGTTTTTTTTTTCGAAAATTCCCATTTAGGGTTAATCTGCGTCACCAGTAGATCACGCGTTTTGAAGGAATTACACGATTTAGTTAACACCCTGTATATCAGTCTGTTCTACACGTGTAAATAAAGATAATTTTGGTTTAAACGGGTCATAGATTAACATAACTTCGCGTAAAGATTGGTATTCGTAAAATTACTAAATCGTACGAAAATTCCTGTGACTAAACTATTGAATGTAGGGTAGTTCACTAGTTATTGGACGCGACTAGTGAATGGACACTTCGCTCTTTTACGGATTTTATAAGAACTACAAGCGATGTTTGAAGCAATCAAGCAAGTGTTATTTATCTTACGTGTCTCCAAATTCGATCTTAATATTTGAAATAACCAATAGATGCCGAAATTGGCAGTTAAAAAATATTAATGTAGTGGTCGCGACGCAGTGTCAAATTCTCGTCAAAAATAAATAAATTTGTTAAGGACAAGGACTGACAAAATAGTAAAAAAAACTTGTTTTTTGATTGTTTGGGACAAATTGCATTAAATATATGGTAGCTTATATTGTTTTACACGTTATTTCAAAACGTAATCTTAATGTTTTGTAATTTGAGATTATATTATCCCATGTCCAAGGACTGTAAGTTAATATATTTAGTAATTTAGTGATTGGACATTTTGTCCAATTACTAGTATTGAAAGAAACTTTTTTTTTTCAATTTTATGCTTTCTTCGTGTGTGTTTAAGTTATAAAAAAATTCAAAAAAAATCTTACTCTTCTGCTAGCTTATTTAGCAGTCATTGGACACTGTCCAATGACTATCATTTACGTTTATATTCAGTCATTGGACGCTACTGTCCAATGACTGTCTAATGTATGTCCAATGATTGGTTGCAGAAATAGATAGACAAGACAAGATGCCTAAAATTTTAAAAAAAGAACCTTACAGTTCTGAGAGCTTACGTAAAGCTTTGCAGGAAGTTCGAAATGGCGGAAAAATTCGTGAAATTGCGCGGAAGTACCTAAGTACATAGTACAGTACTAAGTACATAGTAAGGAAGTATTCCTAAATCCACTCTTCATTTTAAAATAAAACATCCTGAACACTATGTTCGCATAACTCGTCAAAATGTAGGGGACAGCTGTTTTTTTTTCACGATTTCAGGTTTGGTCCCATAGTAAAAGTTGTTCATAATGATGAGTACAGAGAGTAAGAGGTTGTTAGTGTTTTTCCAATAATCCTGTATAAAACACTTGACTTTAGTTCAGTTTATCATTTTTAATGTTGTCTAGTGACAAACACCTAATTTAGATTTGTTTTTAGTTAGTAAAAGAGCATTTTAAAATCAATTAACGCCATCGTAAATTCTGTCCAATGACTCAAATAAATGTCCAATTGACTGCAAATGCTGTCCAATAACTGTATATTTTGGCACTTTTAAAAAAATATTATTTTAAATATATTGTACGTTATAATATTGTGTTATAACAACATGAAATAGGGAGATCCACTTTCCAACTATTGATTTATTTTTATGGTATGTCCTGCATTTTTGTAATACTGGAGTAAAAAAAAAAGAAAAGTTTAAATTCGCTTAACTGTCCATTGACTCGTGAGTTACCCTACATGATTGATTATTTGTGTTTGGTCGTAAAAGTCATCATAGAATACGTGGTTCCATAACGTCGTCCCCACTTTGTACATACCTTGGTCCCGAGACATCCGAAAGATTTTAACCACGTCTTTATGATGGTATTATGAGTCACTAATATAGAGAGAGTTATATCAATATAAATCCAATTCAGTCAATTTAACTATTTTGTTTTTAGGAACAAAATAAGTCAATTAACTTTAGTACTTCCTTGTAAACAATACCTATGATCGAGCTGGCAACGTTTACATTTTCGTGTGACTGAATAAGAAAACTCGTCACTTCACGAACCTCCCCGACGAAACACGACATACGGCGAGTGGGGTATTCGATTTGTGAATTTCCATAACTGATGAATATCTCGAAAATTAAGATTTATGTCCCACCGCGAACGATGAGCGAGCAGCTAGTAGAGCTAGAAGCTAGAAACGAGTTGGCGAGCAGCGATAAGCGAGTGTGTAGTTCCGATAGTTTTGTCGCTGAGCTATAAGCGAGTGTGCGAGTGCAACGGGCGATTACTCGCACCACTCGCAAATGACCGCTTGTTGGTCTCTCGGCGTGAGGTCTGACCGCCAAGCGAGCATCGCTGAGCAAGTATCGCTGAGCGACTATTATCTTTGATAGCTCTTGTCGCTCAGCGACAAACTAGTGGAGCGAGTCCTCGCCGACAGTGTGAACGGTCAGCGATTAACTATTAATATATGCATCTCTTTTGTTTACATTTCTTGAGCGTTTACTTTTCTTGAGCGAGAAAATAGTCGATAGCTAGTCGCTTCCGCGCTGGCGGTAGGACAACTGCCTTATTCAACAAACTGTATCCTAGCTTTTGTTCTCCAATTACGCATCGGAATCACTGGTTTTATTTTGTCGGATTCCTAGAACCCACGGTGTAATATCCAATACCCAAAAAAACAAAAATAATGGTGGACTCGATCTACTCGACCTTTTATAACTCTATTTATGTATCGATCTGAGGCAATTGATTAAATTGAACAGCAGTGATAGCCTTTTTTTTACTTATTTCAAATCATCATGTGACTCCTTCCGATCTGGGCGGAGCGGAAGGGAGTGTCAGACTCTTACTGACTAAAACCCATCTGTGTTCCTCCTAATGCCCTTTGCGTTCCAGGGCCGCGGTAACTCTTTCGACCAAATTCCGCAACCCTGGCAGCAGCAGTAATAAACCTAGCAGTTCCATCCAGAAGGGTGTGAGTTCAAACCCAGCCCGCACCTCTGACTTTTGAAATTCATGTCAAAGTTTGATTTCAGATCAAAGTTTGATTATCATTTGCGTTAATCATGATGAAATCTGCACACCTGAGGGTTCCTTTAAGTTCATAATGATGTGTGTAGTTCGCCAACCTTCACCAGGTCAAGCGTGGTATACTACGGCTTTAACCCTTTTCTGTCTTAAAAAGGCCCGTGCCCAGTAGTGAGCCAGAAATGAGCTGATTACTCGTATGATGATGACTTTCAGCGCCAATAAAATATCTGTTCTGCTCGCCTTTTCCTAACGATGTTGGGGTCACCTTCCAGTCCAACCAGATGCAGCTGAATACCAGTATTTTACAGAGAGCGACTGCCATCAAACCTCCACAACCCAGTGGGCAATGCCGATATCCTAAGTGGTCAGTCAGACTGCACTAGCGGGTGCGGGGGTGGTTGCGGGCGCTTGGGTCTTGACGTCTGCGTGTTCACAGTTCACAGAAAGAGCTATCGAACGACGCTTCGGCGGGTGAATCAAAATGGTTTAGAACCGCGCAGTCGCCTGACAGACGCTATATCACTGTGAACGATACGGGCGGACTGAGCCATTAGAAACACCCGTGCCACCCGTGCCCGCCTCATGAAGACGCGTAGCTCGCGGGAGCACTGCGACTGCAACTGGCGTCTACATACATTTTGATTTACACGCGCCCTCGCTAGCACCTGCGCCCGCCTCCACTCTGAAAGAGTACTAAGGTTAGACCGGTAGCGAGACTTTCGGGCTTCTGACTACCCGTTACGACTGTCATAGGTATTCGTATGACACCCGGGACCGACGGCTTAACGTGCCGAGGCACGGAGGGATCTCGATATGTAACGAGCGGTTACCCATCCACAGACTGACCTTCGCAAGTGTAGCTTAACGTAGTCACGAGTTAATTAAATATCACTCAACGTAACGCTCGGGTCATGGGGTCCGAGTGCACGTCTCCTTTTTAAGGAAATAGGAAGAAGACTGGTCGACACTTCACGTAACCAGAGGGCTGGCTTGTTTTTCGGCCAGAGAATTAGAGTTGCCATACAACGTGGCAACGCTGCCAGCCTTCTGAGCACGGACAGCGATACGGAGGAATATTTTGATGCACTCTTTTAGTTTATATTGGTAGTTTAGTCTAGGATATAATGTTTCTTTGTTTTTACTTTAGATCACATTTATATTGTACTAGCTTTTGCCCGCAGCTTCGCTTGCGTAAAATTTTAACCCGTTAAGTGACGATTTTCCATACAAACTTTCATCCCCTATTTAACTAAGTTAGGGGTTGAATTTCAAACAATCCTTCCTTATTCCTTGTCTACATTATAAAGGGAACCTATGTGCAAAATTTCAGCTTTCTAGGTCCTAGGGCTGAGCGTTTATGAGTCAGTCAATAAGTCAGTCAGTCAGGTCCTTTCTTTTTATTTATATAGATTAACTAGCTGTTGCCCGCAGCTTCGCTTGCGTGAAATTTTAAACCCTCTTTAAATGTAGGTATAAAATCAAGAAACTCCGTCTTTTATTATTTGCTTTGAACAGTGTTTGTGCCAAATTTTAAGTTAATAACCCCTTGGAATAAGGGTTTTCATACAACAGTTAAAAACCCATTTCACCACTTAAGGGGTGAAATTTCCAAAAACCTTTCATTAGTGGATGCGAACGTTATTAGAGGTACCTACTTTGAACATTTCAAGTTTCTAACCCCAGCGGTTTAGGCTTTGCGTTGATAGATCCGTCAGCCAGTCAGTCAGTTTCTCCTCTTGTTACTTCAAAAGTACCAGATTTTTCATAAAAACTTGCAACCCTTATTTCACCTCCTTAAAGGTTGAATTTGTAAATACGCTGAAACATTTGTACATTTATTTCTAACCAGAAACCCAATTATTTGATATCATGCTTTTAACTACGAAAAAACTTTCATCCCTTATTTTATCCCTTAGGGGAAGAATGTCCAAAAACCCTCAACGTCGTTGCCCCACACTAAGATTTCTCTTGTATCGTGGGTGCGTTTACAGACACAAATCTCACAAACAAACGCCCAGACCCGAAACAACCATCTGTAGGCCATACGAATTTTTGTTCCGTGTGGGAATCGAACCCACGACCCACGACCCGTGGCGCAGAAGCCAATCGCTTAGCCACTGCACCAAACGTGTCGTCATCACCACCACATCAATTCCATGCTTCTTACTTCAAAAGTAGCACATTTCTCAAACAAACTTTCAACACTTATTATTTCACCCTCATATAGGTAGAATTTCCAAGAGGAGGAGCTCGTGGCTAAATAATTACAGCCGCATAGACCGATCTTCCGGGTTAAGCCACGCTTGCCGAGGTTGGTCTGTGGATGGGTGACCATTTACCATAGCGAGTTTCCTCCGTGCCTCGGAAAGCACGTAAAGCCGTTGGTCCCGGCTGTCATTTGTAGATCTTTGACAGTCGTTACTGTTGGTCAGAAGCCAGAAAGTCTGACAACCAGTCTTACCAAGAGTATCGTATTACCCAGTTACTGGGTTGTGGAGGTCTGATAGGCAGTCGCTCCATGTAAAATACTGATATTCAGCTGCATCCGGTTCGACTGGAAGCCGACCCCAACATAGTTGGGAAAAGGCTAGGCAGATGATGATAGGTAGAATTTCCAAAAAACATCAAACACGTGTATGTTTATTTCCCAGCAGAAACCCTATTATTTTAATGCATGCTCTTTTTAACCAGTACATAAACATTTCATCCCGTATTTCACATTTCGTATTTTAAAAAAAAACTTTGAGTCCAAATATCTCGGCAACGTGACACTTTAGGGCACTATATCTCTGAGTATTTTATTGTTTGTTTGAGTGTCCTCTACCCATATATGTTAGTCTCATCGTGCGTCGCAATTTGAAAAAAAAAATGAAAATGGCGGCAGGGGCCTACGCCAGCTCCCATAGAAAAAGGTTCGAACCCCTTTTTGATGTTAGTCTCATCGTGCGTCGCAATTTGAAAAAAAAAATGAAAATGGCGGCAGGGGCCTACGCCAGCTCCCATAGAAAAAGGTTCGAACCCCTTTCTCATACAAACTTTAAACACTTTTTTCACCCCTTTAGCGGTTGAATTTCCAAAAGCACTCAAACCTGTGTACATTTATTCCTAACCAGGAACCTTAATATTTATTTTCATGCTTCTTACTTCAAAAGTACCAGAGTTCTCATACAAACATTCAACACTTATTTCTCCCCCTTAAGGGTTGAATTTCCAAAAACCCTAAAACACGTGTATGTTAATTTCTAACCAGTAAACTAAATATTTAATTCCACGCTTCTTACTTCACTTCAAAAGTATCAGATTCCTCATACAAACTTTTAACCCTTATTTCACCCCCTTTAGAGTTGAATTTACAAAAACGGTCAAATTCACGTACATTAATTTCTAACCAGAAACCTTAACGTTTAAGTTCATGCTTCTTACTTCAATGATGACGGACTTGCATACAAACTTTAATCACCCTTTTCACCCCCTTAGTGGTTGAATTTCGAGAAATCCCTTCTTAGTGGAGGCTTACGTTACAAAAGGAACCGACTTTCCAAATATCATTTTTCAGTTAGTACCTTTCTCTTTCTAATAGAAGAATACAAACAATTATCCAATACGACTCGCACGCCACCTATTGTACGTTGAAGGTACTATGTCAGAAACTTATGCGTGAGTAACAACAACTATACACAGTTTCAACTCAATCGGATGAACGATGTGAATTTTTATTTAAAACCATCCGATACGACTCGCGCACCACCTCCTATATTACGGTGATGGTACATACTATGCCAGAAACTCTCGCGCAAGTGTAAACAATAAAAAAACTTTCATCCTCTATTTCACCCTCTAGGGATAGATTTTTCAAAAAACCCTGAAACACGTGTATGTTTTATGCTTCTTACTTCAAGAGTACCAGACTTCTTATTTAAACTTTCATTCGCTATTTTACCCCCTTAGGGGTTTAATTTACAAAATGTTCACACACGGTTATTTATTATTAATCCGAAACCCTATTATTTAATTTATGCTTTTAACATCAAGAAAACTTTCACCTCCAATTTCACCCCCTAGGGATAGAATTTACAAAAACGTTCAAAAACGTGTATTTATACCTAGCCAGAAAGCCTATTATTTGATTTCATGCTTTTAACTTCATAGAAACTTTTATCCTCTATTTCACCCCTTAGGGGTATAATTTCCAAAAATGCTCAAACACGTGTATATTTATTTCTAACCAAAAGCCGAAATACTTAATTCCATGCTTCTTACTTCAAAAGTAACAGATTTCTCATACAAACTTACAACACTTATTTCACCCCCTTAGGGGTTGAATTTCCAAAAACCCTGAAACATGTGTGCGTTTATTTCTGGCCAGCAACCTAAATATTGAATTTCATGCTTCTTACTTCAAATGTACCAGATTTCTCATACAAACTTACAACACTTATTTCACCCCTTTAGGGGTTGAATTTTCAAAATCGCTCAAACACGTGTACATTTACTCCTAACCAGAAACCTTAATACTTAATTTCATGCTTCTTACTTCAAAAATGACGGACTTGCATACAAACGTTAATCACCCTTTTCACCCCCTTAGGGGTTGAATTTCGAAAAATCCCTTCTTAGTGGATGTTTTCGTTACGTAAGGAACCTACTGTCCAAATTTCATATTTCCAGCTTTAGTGGTTTAGGCTCTGCGTTGATGAATGAAATGTCAGTCAGTACCAGTCTCTTTATATATAAGAAGATAAGATTTAGGTTTAAAAATATTAAAACTGTATTTATTAAGATTTTAGAAATAAATATGAAACTGCTCAACGTAATGCCAACATATACCTACCTCATAGTAATATAGAAATCGCTCACTCACTCCAACAATTTGATAGAGTCCGCTCTATTATCTTATCTATAGACTCTACGTCCCTAGAGTAACGTTTCTCATGCCACTCATGTCCGTCTCTCTTATTACGGACGTCGTATTGTGTTCAGGTTTACTTTTTATATGAAAGAGTGTTATTTAAGAAGTTATGTGAGAGAAATTTTAATGGGATAGTAATTATCTTGGGTATTGTGTGGAACTTGGTTTGAATTGGGGTTTAATTTATTTATATTCTATTGGATAGACACTGAGTTGCAAGAAAGATACCATTAGGTGATCATTAACTAATCCGTCATTACGAATAATGTTTCCATTAAATGAACGGCTATTGCATGACCACTAATTAGGTCGTAGTTCGTTCTTCATTTACTAATTATCATATATTGAAATCATGGGGAGTTTGACACATCAAAAATTAATTTTAATGGATAGTTAATCATTCCATTAAATCTAGCTTCTTGCAATGGACAGTAGAGGTTAATGGAGAATTAACATTCTAATGAGAGCATTAAAATTTAATGGACCTTTCTTCCAACTGAGTGAGAGATAGATAAGTAATCGATAGCAACGATACCTTTTTTTTTTCGTTTTATATTCCTCATGGATGCCCTTCGCCCGGGGAAGGCGAAGGGGTATGCCAGACTCTTAGCGGTGTAAAGACGTCCACTGCTGGACATAGGCCTCACCCAAGCATCGCCACATCGACCGGTCCTGTGCTTTTCGCATCCAGCGGACTTCCGCGAACTTCACCAGGTCATCGGTCCACCTTGTGGGAGGCCAACCCACGCTGCGCCTTCCGGCACGCGGTCACCACTCCAGAACCTTTCAGCCCCATCGACCATCCGTGGTGCGGACAATGTGCCCCGCCCACTGCCACTTAAGTTTGGCAATTCTTCGGGCTATGTCGGTTACCTTAGGTCTCCTGCGGCTGCGGTAATTTTAGGTTTTCGAGAAATGATGACATCCGTAATTTTAAGTAACTTACGAGATCCGTAATTTTAGATAAATTACGAGAAATATGATTCACACAAAATTAATCATTCAATATACACAATAATGTGCACTATACAACATAATTATCTGTGCAGGCGACTAAAACGTCGGTTGTGTGCGCCCCAACTTATTCGTAACTTAACCGCAAACTCGTTAAGCAGTGTAAGTAATAAGTTTCTCAGTAAACATGGTACTGAAACCATATTCAGTAAGGTCTGTTGCACATTGGCGACTGTTGTTAATAAATTCGACTCCGACTGGAACTTAGGTACAATTTACATATTTTTACAAGCAACAAGCGATCGACGAACTTTCATTTTTATTTAGCTTACTTTATTGTCTTTCTGTATAGTTTGGATTCTAAAACACAGCATGTGTCTGCCATAATCCGAAAATGGCTCCGATTCAGGGGGTCTACTCCCTAAGCGCGAAGTCCGTGGTTTCGGCCTTAGTTACGAGCGTTTCCTACTCCCTATCACCTACGGACATACGATTATTTCGGGGCCCGAAAAAGAATGAATGACAACACGATTTGACAGCTGTTCCTATTACCGATGTGTTTTTGCCCGTCCGAAAAGTTGAACTTGACACTTGTTTTATTCACTCCTACGTTTCGGGTTACTTTCGGACGGGTGACTTACTTCGTTGACGGACTTAGGGAGTAGGCCCCCTGTTTAGTACCGACTAAACTAAAAAATATTGCTATCCTACTTGCACATAAAACAAGAAAGATATGAGAAATAAGAGCTGTCAAATTAAAGGGTGTTAAAATACCCGTACTAATGAATAACTTTTGTTCTACTACATTCCCCAAAACTCAATAGTGTAAGAGAAATGACTGTTCAAAGATTTCATAAAAATAGGTACGCTAAAATCTATCTTAGCTAAGATCAGCTGTGTTTACATTTAGGTCATGTTTAACGCCATGGATAGAAGATAGAAGGTCCATTTTTTTATTCGTGACAAAGGCAAAGATTAAGAATTCCTGAAAACACTGAAATAAAAATCTATTGGCATGGAAAAAAATATCAAATTTTAATACTTGTTTTAAAACAGTTATCAATGATACTTTAAGTGGCCTGTGGATTGATGATCATTGACAAATAAATATATATATACATAATTTACATATACATAAATCGGATGACCCTCTTTCCGACTTACCTTGTATACTACCTAAAATCATGGTGATATTCAAAAAGTAACAAGTTTAACACATTCGAGTCCACCACACTTTTCATAGAGCTCATACGCCACCCCGCCATACATATTGCTAGTGGACCTTCCAGGAGGGTCCTCGGCATTACGTTTGCGCTAAGACTGAACCCTCCACGAGGGTTCTTAGAACTAGGATAAAAACCGTGAAAAATACGCTACTGCCTCGTTAAATAGGTGTTTGCTTGTTTCATGGTTTGCCTTTTTTTAACCGACTTCAAAAAGGAGGAGGTTCTCAATTCGGTTGTATTTTTTTATTTTTTTTATTTTTTATGTTTGTTACCTCATATCTCCGTCATTTATGAACCGATTTGAAAAAATATTTTTTTATTCGAAAGGGTATACTTCCCGATTGGTCCCATATAAATTTTGTTATGATTAGACCATGAACTTCAGAGATATGGAACGGAACTCCTCATCGGATCAAAGCAAAATTCTCAAATTACTAATATTGCTTTGTTTATATTTGTTTTTGGGAACTGACTACTGGAAAAGAGGAGGGGGTGCGTGTCCCCCTCCCCCCCTTTGGAATGTTTTCATTATATCGTGTAAGGTATCATTTGAAAGGACTTTTTATGCCCGACTACGTCAAAGCCAAAAAGAAGGGTTATGAAGGAGGGGGTTAAAATTATGACACTAAAACGTATTTAATAAAAAATAAACTTTAAAAAAAAGTAAAAACCGACTTCAAAGAAATACTAAAAGGAGTATAATAATTACCATAATATAAAATTAACAGTTTCAGAAGTCGGTGCAACTCTACACTGAAGCAAATAGAAGCCACCGACTTCTGAAACTGTTAATTTTATATTATGGTAATTATTATACTCCTTTTAGTATTTCTTTGAAGTCGGTTTTTACTTTTTTTTAAAGTTTATTTTTTTTATGCTACGATTAGTCGACCATATTGTATTTTTCTTTATCTTTGTTTTTATTATTTTCTTCAAATGTATAATCGCTTAGTTCCGACCTCAAGATTTTCAGATTAGTATTTATCGGTGAAAACTTGTAAATGGCCTTCAATGTAGTATTTCTTGAGTATATTGCATGTATGCTAGCTGTAAGTGCACGAAAAAAAAAATTACTTTGAATTTTCCAAGAAAAACCTACATTTATAATGAAACCTCCACGAAGGCACTCGGCATCCCAAATGCGACTACAGGATGCAAACCCGGCACTGAACGTGTTAACAGCTCTAAAAATGTTCCATCTCTTTCTTGTTTTACCTGTAAGTAAAGGATAGGGATATTGTTACTTTAGTAAATACGCAATAGAATCGACACCGTTATGTACACACCCTTACCTGTCAACTTCAACGTGGACATTGTCATTTCATTAGTTCCCAAGTTTCTAGTCGCTAAAGGGGCATAAAGCGGGACGACCCAAATATTGCTGAGATGGAGTGCTAATTTTCTCAGTTCAGGGTCAGGAGTTTGACGTTGACTTGTATGAACGTCTGGACAGCCTAATGGCCATTTTTTGCGGTATTTCATAGAGAAAGAAACGTTTATTATCTGCAACGTAAAACAATTAAAGCTAGTCAAAAATAATTTAAATTTATAAAAAATATATACAACGTGTAACATAATATAAACGCAAGCCCTAAAAGTAGTTTGTTAACCCTTAATAAGTTTTTAAGGAAAAGTTTAAAACAAACAATTTGGCATTTTTCTTATAAATAATAAAAAAAATAAACATTTTTTATGTACCTATTATTTTTATTTTCTATTAAGGTAAGGATACACAGCGACACATTACACTCGACACTCAGTGTCAACACTGAGTGTCGTAGTGTGTACATCGCCATTATACTGAGTTGCGCATTAGCTCGGGTTTAATTTCAGTGTCGCGATTGCATTGTGTCGAATGTCAGTGTCACCATGATCATATGTAACCATGATGAAAATAGTAAAAAATTGTAATATTGCCAGGTTTATAAATTAAAATAGGTATAACGAAGGTTTTCGCGAAGTCTTCCAAAAAGTAGATGGCAAATATATTCCCTTTGCCTTATTAAGGGTTTAGAATCGGCTACTGAATCGATTTCAGGCATTTTTAATATGTTTTTTTTTTAAGTCACCAGACTTATTTTCTTAAAAACTGCAATTCAAAATTGATGAAGACACAAGCTTTATTTTCAAGTAGTAACGATCGGTAAGATATAGGAACCGGGTTTTGGGATATACGAGTCGGTCGTTAACACGTTATTAGATTGGTAGAGGGAGTAGCTATTAACTAAATGACACGCATGTTGACAAGATAATAATTATAATCATTTATTTAGAGTGTTCACAAGCTTTACATGTATACATGAGACACCGTAATAAACTTAAGCTATACGTATTATACTGGGTGTCCCAAAACCAGTTGTCAGAGAGAAATTACTTTAAAATATGAAAAATAGTGTTAATTATTTTATTTTTTAAAGTAAGAAATTCAGATTTAAAACATTTTTAAAAGAGTCTTGTCTACGACTTTATTCGAGCCAACGTAAATGCGAAAAAACCGGCCAAGTACGAGTCGGACTCGCGCACGAAGGGTTCTGTACCATTATCTATAAAAACGGCAAAAAAGTCATGTCTGTTGTATGGGAACCCCCTTAAATATTTATTTTATTCTGTTTTTTAGTATTTGTTGTTATAGCGGCAATAGAAATACATCATCTGTGAAAATTTCAACTGTCTAACTATCACGGTTTATGAGATACAGCCTGGTGACAGACGGACGGACGGACAGCAGAGTCTTAGTAATAGGGTCCCGTTTTACCTTTTGAGTACGGAACCCTAAAAATGAGTTCAGCCTAGCCCTTTCCCAACTATATGGGAGTCGGCATCCAGTCTAACCAGACCCGGTTGAATATCAGTATTTTACACGGAGCGACTGCTATCAGACCTCTGCAACCCTGGTACTGGACTATGCCGATATTCTAAGATTAGACCGGTTGTCAGGCTCATACTTCTGACTACCCGTAACGACTATCATTGGTATTCGTATGACACCCGGAACCAATGGATTACCGTGCTCTCCGAGGCTCGGAGGGGTCTCGATGTGTAACGAATGGTCACCCATCCACGGACTGACCGCGGCAAGCGCTGCTTAACCTTGATTATTTTTATTTTTTTTAAATGCCTTTTCCTACTCTAGGATTTCTTCTATATCGTGGGTGCGTTTACAGACACAAAATCTTCACATGCACAAACGCCCAGACTCGAAGCAAACTACCTGTGGTACATACGAATTTTTGTTCCGTGCGGGAATTGATCCCACGACCCGTAGCGACGGCCAATCGCTTAGCCACTGCACCAAACGTGTCATCAAAAACGATTGACAAGCAAAAACGAACCGTTTTTAAAAACCAGTCATCACTCTGCGACTGGTAAAATTAAGTCTTCAAACACACCGAGTCGCAAGTGTACAATCAGCCTTACAAACGTACCGTGGTTTAGGATCAGATTAACAAATCTAGGTTGAGCTGTATGACTGGTAATCGCGATCTAATCGCTACTATTTAATGGCATCAGAATATTGTTACATGATTACTGTTTTGTGGAAGTGGGACGTGCTTTAATGTGGTAAACGCGCGGGGTAAGGGGGTGGGGGTTAAAAGTGAGAAATGAGGTGGATTTAGAACAAATCGAATAGTAAAGTTCAAAGGCCTTTAAAAATAAAAAGGACAATAAATTCAGAGATATATAATAAAAACATATGTATTCGGTATGAGACAGTCATATTTAAAAGTAACCCCGCAAATATACCATGAAAGCCGTGTATATCC
Source organism: Amphipyra tragopoginis (assembly GCA_905220435.1). Classification (NCBI taxonomy): domain Eukaryota; kingdom Metazoa; phylum Arthropoda; class Insecta; order Lepidoptera; family Noctuidae; genus Amphipyra; species Amphipyra tragopoginis. The sequence goes on from HG992017.1 coordinate 8,695,277, forward strand.
TTAGTCTAGACCTAAAAAAACAATTATTTGATTTGGTGGAACGATTTTTTTATAGAAGTTCTATCCCTTCCCACCCTATTAGGGGCAGAATTTTTGAAAGTTCCAAGATACATAATTTATTATTTCTTACGAAGATTATTTGTACTATTTTTTAGGTCAATCGGGCCACGCAATAAAGTTTTCCCCTACATACTTTAAGCTCCCGACACGCCCCTTTTCAAGGGAAATGATTATTGATTTACTTATTTGAAAAAATGGAAAAATCCTTCTTACACTACTGACTTTGAAGGGTGTTAGTGACAAATTCCAAGTTTATAAGCCAATAGAATAAGGATTTTCATACAAACGTTAACACCCCATTAGAACACCTATATGGGAGGAATTTTGATAAAATCCTTCCTTGCTGGATGCCTACGCTATTAAAGGTAAAAATTTCAAGTTTCTAACTCCAGGGGTTTAGGCTGTACGTTGATAGATTCGTCAGTCAGTTTCTCCTTTTGTACAGAATAATCTATCGTGGACATAAAATACTCGGCCTAATATTTTAATAAACATAAAAACATGCGGTTCATATTTTGAGACGAAACATAGTGACAGTAATCTGTATTCTTAATAAAGCTCTTGAAAACTCTTCATCATAAACATTACCAAGATAAAACTTTGATAAAACCATACTAAGTACATACTTATATACAAAGTTCTTATAACATTGATTACCAACCAATACTAAACTTATTGTTGTGGTCAACAAACACGAACTAAGTTCTGTTGCCAAACAACAACAAATCTTTCAAGTTTTGTCGTGGGCGACAGCGCGTTTGTTGCCCCGCGACAAATTCCCTCCGGCGGGATTAGAACTGATCCTATAATAAAATCGGTCAACTGTTACGATTTGTCGTGGACTAGCTGAATTATTCGGTTTTGCTTATACTATTTGTTTTTTTTCGGCCAAAACAAATTCAATAACAATTTAGTACCTATGGTACAGTCAATATAAAAACTAAGTGATGATTGCTCGATGTTTTAATATTGTACATTTTATAAATAAAAATTTGTCAATCAGGGGGCACTCCCTAAGTCCGTTAACGAAATCTGTCGCCCGTCCAAAAGTAGCCCGAAACGTAGGAGTGAACAAAACAAGTGTCAAGTTCAACTTTTCGGACGGGCAAAAACACATCGGTAGTGGGGACCACTGTCAAATCGTGTTGTCATTCATTCTTAGTTCTGGCCCCGAAATAATCGTATGTCCGTAGGTGATAAGGAGTAGGAAACGCTCGTAACTAAGGCTGAAACCACGGACTTCGTGCTTAGGGACCCCCAGACACGGCCGTACACCTTTTTCTCGAAGCAACTCACTTTTAAGCCCCCTAATATTGTAACATTAATATTTTTGCTAACCAGTAACGATTGAGAAATGAATTTATTTAAAGAATAGTATTACCATAAATGTAGACAAACAATTAACCCCTGATATACCCAATGAATTTTGGAAATACCAAAATATATCATCGAGTCTTGCTGTGGACTGTACAAAAATACTTTCCGATATTTTATATTCTTCTGAACCTGTGGTCTTCTTCTTCTATCGTGTCGGCACGAGCTTACGAGAGTAGGTCATGCCGTGCTGAAAAGATTAGCCAGTCAGCAAGGTTGGTAGCGGGGCTGACTGCCCAGGGTGCGCCGGACGTACTTAAGTATCGTCACTCGTGGAGGCTCTTTTCTTGCACCCCTGAACCTTTGGTTATATTGGCATTGTCTGAGGACCTGAAGCGATGGTCTATTTCTAGCTGGATAGATGGACTTTTGACTCACTGCGATTACCAATCCGTTTGACAAGAGTTTTCATTATTAGCGTAGTCGCCAGATTGTAAAAAGGTATAAGATTTAAATTTTTCATGAGAACATGGTATAATAATATTTATGTTTTACTGGTATTCTCTTCCTGTGACAGCTAGGTCACGTAATTAGCCTAAGACTACGTCATCGACTGGGGGTGCTTCCACTATGTATAAATAAATTACCCGAACAAGATGCATTTTTTCACCTCAGCGGCACGGAATCTTGGCCAAACGGTTATGTCGCGATAACAAAAACTTCAAGTGTTTCCAATGATTGTTTATTATGAGGGCAGGTCAAACAAATGTTTACCCTTAGTTCAAGAGGGTAATTCATTATGTTTGATTGCACAACGGTGTAACTTTTAATTTTTTGTTGAATTGTGTCACTTGAGCGACTAAGTTGCAATTTTAAATTTGTGTGTTGTAAAAGTTTACGGTTGGCTTAGGAATTATTGAGGTTTCGTGCTTTTAATTGAATGACTGAAGATGCTTTAAAACCAAAAAAAAATGCCATTAACACCAGCACAGGTTGCACAGGCTGTAGCATTAATCGACCAAGGGTTGACACAGCGTAAAGTTTTTGTAATGCTTGATGTACCATGTTCGTCAATACAGTATGCGCTGAAATGATACCGGGAGACAGGCCACTACTCCCACAGATCAGGTAATGGAGGCGTCAGATGCACATCGACCCGGGACGACCGCTTTATTGTCCTGAAAATTTTAAGAAACTGCTTCCTGACCTCTTTTGAGATCCGCCAGCGGCTCCAACTCGCAAGCAGCGTGAATGTTAGTGAGCGTTCGGTGAGAAGACAAATGGATGAAGTGAATTTAAAAACCCGTAGCCGTAGCACGTAGTCCAAAACTTCTCAGACATCACCGAGTAGTTCGACTTAAATTCGCACGTAAACACGCCAGCTGGACCCACGAGCAATGGGCTCGAGTGCTGTTCAGAGATGAATGTCGAATCGCTTTGCGTGATCCAGACGGTCGAAAGCGAGTGCGGAGAAGAAGAGGAGAGAGGTTTCTACCACTACCACCACACAAACTGTGAGTTTCAGTGGAGGCTCTATAATGGTTTGAGGAGGAATAAGTTCCGATAGTCGTACGGAGTTGGTTATCGTAGACAGCCGGGTAACTGGAACCCGATATATCGAGGAGGTCCTTGAGAAACATTTTTTGGTGTATTCGGGATACATTGGCCACGACCAATTCCTCTTAATACACGATAATGCACGTTCACACGTTGCACATTGCGTGGAGCAACATCTTCAAGAAGTTGGTATTCCAAATTTGCAGTGGCCAGCTCGTAGTCCGGACTTAAATCCGATTGAGCATATCTGGGACAAGCTTAAAAGAAAGATAAAGTCCACCTCCGACCCGCCAGAAACTCTTAGCCAACTTTGAAATGCATTACTGACCGCTTGGGAGAGCATACCACAAGTTGATGTCAGAAACATCATTCAAAGCATGCCAGATCAAATGAAGGCCATTATTAGGGCTAGAGGAGGAATCATACGATATTAAAACGTAGAGATAATAAAGAAATTTAGGTTTTTTTTAAATTTTGTAGTGTTTTTAAATTAATAGTGAAAAATTCAAATTTTTCTGCAAAAGTGCCATATCAAAAAAAAACTGTTATTTGTGTTGTGATGTTTTAATTTTTAAGGTTTAAAAGCATAAGAAACACTTATTGAGTGCACCTACCCTTATTTCAGTGTCAAAAATACATTTACGTATGAATTATCGACAAATTTACATGTGGCCAAGTTTCCGTGCCGGTGAGTTTGCTTCTTTAAAGAAGCAATTTTGAACTAGTAATTTTATACAGTTTACTTTTTAACTAAATAGATGAATAACACGAAATAGAAAATAGTTAGGCTAGTTAGCAATTTATTTAATGTTTATTATGAATTAAAAATCTCCTTATTGTATTGAAGATGTTAATCAATGGTAGCACTGATCGTGACATTCATGGCGTAGTCTTTGGACATCGTGGGAAGAGAATACTTGGCGTAGTGACTTATTATACCATGCATGAGAACACCTGAACATACCCCGATATTTTACAAGGTAAAACTACCTGGCGACTGGGCTATATGGCAATATTTCCTCACGATCGTTCATTGAAGCAGTACAAAAGGTCCATGTTTGGTGCAATATTTGGGCAATTATTACTATTTGATGGCAATATATTTATGCAAAGATAATTTTCCTTAATTCACGACACAAACCAAATTAAAATTTCCTTATACTAATAAAAAGTTAATAAAAACGGAATTACTAACTTTCAACATTCCTAAGAATAAATGAGAAATTACTATTTTTACCTTTACAGTACGAAGCACGCAATATTTTACCTACCTAACAGAAAACAAAAAAAAACGTACTAAACAAATCACTGCATGTACATTACTTGTTTAATTCTGTATACTCAAACCATAAGCCCTATTGACCAAGCAATCGATACCGCACAATTCGTCATACCACCATAGAGGTCATATTATGACCTGACCTCTTTTGTTATTTACGTATTTTATTAATCGTGGCCACGATTTTAGTTCAGTCAACCAATTTTTTAGCGTTTCATAACAAAGGAGTTCTGACTTTGACAAATTATGGACGTGAACTACTGAAATGAAACCACTGAAGGTATATGCTATTAGGCCATATTAGGTACAGTACAAAGCTTCGGCTATTTTCGGATAATACGAATAGTTCCGAAGTTTTTGTTGACATGATGATTCGTGATGGGTTAGCTTATTACAAAAAAAAAGTTTCATTGGATGAAATTATCTGTAAATAGTGTATTATTTTTGAAATAAGGTGACACAGCGAGCTATTATTACTGGAATCGTCATAACCAAGTTGTCTGTTTGTTCACGACGGCCTGCTTACCCTCTGATTATACCTGTGTAAACGAATTATACGAATTATAAACAAAAGTAAAAAAAGTAAGTAATAATAAAAAAAACAAAAAAAAAACTTAGATGACGTTTTGGTTTGTGGTTCCCATTAAGCAAAAGTTTTGATGAGGACTTTCAATCTCTGTTTTAACTGTCATCACAGACACATTAGCCAAGAACAAAGAAGACTATGTATTTGTAAGGAAGCGTCATGATAATTATACGTTAATACCTATTCTTAAAGAATACTACCTAGTTGCTGGAAAGGTTACGCAACCGTGTCTTTTAAATTTGAAGTCTTAAACCGTGTAATTTATGGCACTAAAACGTATTTAATAAAAAAGTTTAAAAAAAAGTCAAAACCGACTTCAAAAAAAACTAAAAGGAGTAAAATAATTACCATAATACAGGCTGTTAACGAAATCGTGTAATTCCTTCAAACCGCGTGATCTACTTACTTGGTGGTGACACAGATTAACCTTAAATGGGAATTTTCGAAAATAAAAAAAAAATAAAAAAAATTGTTGGTTTTCAATTTCTGAGTCTTTTTAGAACCTTGAGTTATCTGACTGCAAAAAGCGATATCGCGTTAGTCGTTCCTGCCAGCCGTGTCACCGTATTTTCATTAATTTATACGTGGCATCGAAATGTTCACACAAATAAAATTACGTTTTTGCATAAAAAAATCATCTTATTTTTTTGCTGAATCCTTATTAGGTGGCATAAATACGATCGGTAACAAAGCCGCATGAAAAAAAAAGATTTTTTATTTTTAATCAAGCTAAATCCCGTGCGGATCCTGTCGACACTAGTAGTGATGATGTGGTTTTAAGGAATTACACGAATTCGTTAACACTCTGTATAAAATTAACAGTTTCAAAAGTCGGTGCAATTCTACACCGAAACAAATAGAAGACTTCTGGAACTGTTAATTTTATATTATGGTAATTATTTTAGGTACTCCTTTTAGTTTTTTTTGAAGTCGGTTTTAACTTTTATTGAAAGTTTTTTATTAATTACTTATTGTACTGCTTCTAGATGTACTGTGGACCGTTTCTACGTAACCGGGTAGTTCAAGATCTGAAGGGTACCGAGCAATTTTTTTTTTTTTTGTTTTTTTACTTTGCCCCACTCTAAGATTTCGCTTGTATCATGGGTGCGTTTACAGACACAAATCTCACAAACAAACGCCCAGACTCGAAACAACCATCTGTAGGCCATACAAAATTTTGTTCCGTGTGGGAATCGAACCCATGACCCGTAGCGCAGAAGCCGATCGCTTAGGCACTGCACCAAACGTGTTGTCCTTGGAAGTAAAATACTTAACTTAAGGTAACTACATATACTACACTAATATCATCTGACAATATTCTGAGCTGATGGCCCTTTTTGCACTTATTTTTATCATTTGTTTTTATTGTTTATCGTATCGTACATTAAATTTTATGAGTACCTATGTAGGTACCTAACATTTCAACCAGAGTATCACCTCTATATAATTCAATAAGGTAGGATGAATACGTTTTACATAACATGACTATTGAACAGCGGTTCACTGTTACCTAGTTGGAAAGTTCTGCCTCTAACATATTTAGCATAGTTGACTGTGTTACTTAATTAGTAATGTACATGCTTATTCTGATGGGGGTTGGCAGTGACCGTTAAAAGTCATGGTGTGTACCTACTCGACTATATTGGGTCAAGGGCGCATTTGAAGGGTATGGACAAATATGTACCTATACCTATTTATGTACTATTTTCATTTTTACTTTTCCTTTATGTGCATAATTTTATTATTGTAAAAAATATTATGATTTTCTTTGTATAGAGTCAATTAATTTATTCACTTGACAGACATATCTGTGTTGCTGCGCCGTTTCTTCTTCACAGCATAAACACTAGGAAGCGGTGAAGGGAGGGCTTTTTGGGGGATGTCTATTTTGTAAAATCGACGTTCAAAAAGAACTAAGTCATTCTAGTCTATTTTGAATAAATGAGTTTTGAGTTTGAGTTTGATGTAATGTCACATTTTTTTGGGTTTAATCCATATAATGTAACACCAAGCTTCTCTGTTGTAATTTTATTTGCATTCATTCGTTTTTGCTAATAACCAGTAGGTACATAAATAATCCTCAGACCAAATAAAAAACCAAGACAGAACGCTGCGAACAATACAGTGAAGCATGCCAAAACTACACCTCCGCTCTGTGCATACACGCACACACGCACACATTTACAACATTTTTCAATCAAACTACACCTCACTAAGTGCACACATGTTTACGAAACCGGCCTCACGTCACGGCCGTGTTGACAGCGCTCTGTCTTGGTTTTTGATTTGGTCTGTGATATAATCCCATAAAATTCCAAGTTTTAGAAATACGGTACCTATAGCAAAACAGAAGGAATGTCATAAACATTCAAATCAAAGATTGGGTTTATCTCTAAAACGAAAAAGTTGGACTATCCTGGTGTGTTCCTATACACTTTTTGTGCAAAATGAGTAGGTATCAAGTCATATTACTACATGTACACGGCACACACGATCGGTTTAATTTAACAAATGACGAACGTTCGTTGACTTTCGGTGGCTAGGTGTATACAGTCAGCGTCAAATATATCGGAACATACTGTTCATAATAACCTAAACAACTAAAGAAATTAAACTTTATCTCAATGGGATAAAATTCTTGTCAGAATGAGAGTTGTACAGTGTTCATTCTGAAACACCCCTTGTAACACTGAAATGTAGTTTAATTTCCTTGAAGTTGTATAGACCATTTTGAACAGTGTGCTCGTCCCGATATATTTGATGCTGACTGTATGCTGAAATATCGTGCTGCACGTGCGTTAGTGCGGACCCAGCTTTACGCTGTACATCTCATTACTTATCTCCTAAACTAAACAATTAGTATGGATAACCACACTCGCACTTATCCAGCCTTACGTAGGCATGAAAAAGAAATAGCTCCCTTCTGTATAATCTGTGGCTTTGCTATCTAATTCTGTCGTTGATTGCATTTGACGAACAGCCTAACAAAATCTTTAGTTTGTCATGATAGTTGATTTCGAACCTTGTCCTTGAAGGGTAAGGTCTCAATTCCTTTGTTTAATTATACTTACAACACAAGACAACATCGGTGATAGAACAATACTATGATGAAGTCAAAGAACAGTAGGATCAGTGAATCCTCATCAAATTAGAAGAAAAACAAATCTTAATTCAAGCTTCTATTCATCATCATCATCATCATTATCATTCAGCCGAAAGACAAAGACGTCCACTGCTGGACATAGGCCTTCCCCAAAAAGAGGGGGTGGGTGCCATAATCACCACGCTTGCCAGGCGGGTTGGCGATCGCAAAATTTATTTATTTGTTTTTATTTAGGTTAACTAACACTTGTTTACACGTAACAATTACATTGCGATTGCCAGATGGTTGGTAAAGTATTCGGAGAACGCTGCTGCCCATCCTCTAGTGAATCCCTTACGGCCTATCCACATCTCCACGTCACGACGTCGTCAACGTGCAATGGTGCGGTGACGTGGCACGGTGCGTTGACGTAACGGGCAAAGGGGAATGCCAAGATCCGGCCATTACAAAGTAGTATGAACTGACATGCCGTAATTTTGATAATTCGCGTTTATTTTTTGTAAGATTTATGTAATATAAATAAAGTCTGGAGAAGTACACCGTCGGATAGTCATTTTAAATAGTATTTCAATGTTTTGGTTAGTAAGTTTCAACGCTTTTTATCTACAACTACAAATAGAAATGTTGCACAGATTAAAAATAAAATTATATCGATACTAAAATTACATTTATAAATCGATTACAACTATGAAACAATAATGTAAATAATTATATCACAATAATATCATGTTATTTATTTATTTTATTTACACAAGTATTTATTTTTTATTCACGTTTTCTTTTTTGAATACTTAATGTGTTAAGTGAATTGTGCTCTTCCATTATTAGCTATAAATTATAGTACTAAGCTTTATTAGTAATAAGCTGTTACGAATAATCCTAGTAACCACTATAACACAACAGGTTTGTCACTATTGTTGTGATTTATCTTAAACGGGCTACTTTTCTTGTACGAAACAAAATAAATAACATAATATTTTATTAAGCTGAGTATGTATAGGTACCAAACACGTTCAAGTGTTAGTTAACATATTTAATTAATCTCTTTGATTTAGGTATATTAATTTAAAATTAATATTTTGTAATATTATGAAATAATTTACAAACATGCTATTATTACTATCAACTATTTATGTAGCGAAATAAGTGCCTATATTTCTTTTTTTATTTTATATTCCATTCGATGATATGCATACTTGATAATCGATTACGTTTAAAATCGAATATTGTTATGATTTTATTTTAATGGCGACAACACCTTTGTCACAATTAAAATAACTTCCACTTGTTTCTTACGATTAATTATGCAACAAAGTAAGTATCTGTATCGAAGTAAGAAACCATATTAAATGTAATTATTCCTTATTGTGAATACAATATTATGAATTCCGGTTGGGCAAGATTTTTGTTAAATAAAATACTTTGTTTAGTAAAAGTATGATTTTTATATAATTTGGTATTATGACATGCATGTTTTATCATCGTTGCCATGGCAACGTCAATAAACGCCAAATTCAAAATAATATAAGATTTATTTTGATTTGGTTTTGGTTTGGTTATTTAGGTATTATTCTGACCAAAAATGGTTTAATTTTGTTATTTACATAATTAAATGCTTTAATCAAACAATAATATTAAGATTTTTACAAAAATATTGAAGGTCTATCAATATGACAAGGATTAAAAAAATTAGTCATGAAAATGTAGACGGAGTATAAAGAAAGTGTTAGTTCGATTTTCGAATTACTTTTCTTCCCTAAGTTAAAAATCTACTATTAAGGTCAACTTTATCGACCTATAACTTTTCTTGGTGTACTTCCAGCGGAAATGTTGTTATTGTAATACATTCTACAATATTTGCCCTTTTTAATAAGATATGTTTCATTCTTGTTCTTTCTGGCCGAGTCATAAAGGAAATCTTGGCATTCCCCTTTACGTTACCGTATCGTAAAAATGCACGTCAGGATCATTGTTAGATTTATCGTTGACCATGTAGATCCTGAATTTTATAGGTGGCGAACCTATTGCCATCAAACGGGCACGCATCCAGACTCCGGCCTGCTACTGAGTTACTACACACGGAAAAACCCAATGACACTTTGCTGAACCTGGTGATAGAACCCAGGACCTCACGCTCAGTAGTCGCGCTTGCGAACACTAGACCAACGAGGCAGGTCAAATGTTTTTAGCAATGTCATTAATTTGATTAGGCAGAGCCATAGCATAATTTCCCCATTGCAGTCCCACTGCTGGAAACAGGCCATTCTCAAAATGAGAAGAGTTTGAAGCCTTAGTGCGTATACACGTAGAAAACGGGTTGCCGGCGCCGATCTGTCAGCGCTGGTCGGTGCTGGTCTGCGCAGTTAGTCGGCGCAGGTAGTCTCTATACTGTGTGGCGAACCAGCGCTCACAAGCTTCGAACTGCGCCGACAAGTTCCGACCTGCTCCGTTCAGCGCTGATATGCCGTCATTTGTTGCTGTATTTGCAAGGGAATAAGGCGTATTTGACAAAAAATGCTAGCTCCTGCTTCTACCCGCTTCCTTTATGAAGCGGTTACCTGCTATCAGTACCGACAAGCGCTGGCCGGTCGGCGCCGATTACTCGCTTCCTTTATGTATATGCCCTTACGTTGAAAAGGGTACATTCAACAATTACACTTCGCAAAACTCTTTTGCGTTAATGCGAAATTATTTACTACAGAAATTATTGCTAATATTTTATCTCATTCATCATTTAAGTTTATAACACTGGAAAGGGTTAACTTAAACTCAACATCAAATTCAAACAAACTTTAACTAACACCAAGCTAGTAGTAGTTCCATTCAAAGTTAAACTTCTGTTGTATTTGTGTCACCCCTACCCTGATTAGTATACACGGGCGCGCGTCGGTGACGATTCGTCCTAATGATCAGTCTAGTCAACAGACCTCCGGTTTGATTGTCTTCTGTTTAGCTGAGAGCACTCGCCACACATACCAAATTGTGTGACACCCCTGGAAACTTACAACGAATATACATCTGTACATCTACGTCTGTAGCCTAAGGAACCTCAAAAACCTACTGAAATCGCCAATGTTCTGCCAAAATAAGTATTTTGTTGGAAAATGGATTGTGTGTATTCATTCCCTAGTTGCATTATTACAGTTAGGGATATGACATTCAGGATGTCGCGTTCCGATTTTGATTGCAGTCGACCATCGTTTTATGATTGTTATTTGCATCACGTGAAACCCCTATGATTTCCTAACCTTGTCAATATTAAGGGTGAGTCATCACTTATTCGTTTAAGAGTGACGATTCGTTCTTATCTTAACTTCGTCAACAGACCTTCGACTTGATTGTCTTCTGTTTAGCACTCACTACACATAACAAATCATGTACCCTTAGATACGTCTATGGTTGGGTAATTTAACATCTTGATTCGGTCATATAGCTTTCGTGATGAAAAGGGGTGGAACATTCGTCCCGAGCTGCCGTACAGCAGGTAGGGAAATGACAATAGTGCGCGCTGGCACGTTCTGATTTTAAATACAGTTGATCAGACTTTAACGTTTTTTTTAGTTTAAAACTAGTATGTTATCATGTAACCCCGTGGCCTGTTGTCGTGACCTAGCGAACGATCGTTAAATCCTGCCAGTGTGGCCCGAAGGTCACTGATTCTATGAAAATTCTTTTTTTTTCATTTGTAAGTAGTTATTATATTGATATTGCACATGACATGTGCAATAATAAAAATAATTCTGATCATAATATCACATTGACCACAGTTTACAAAGCTTAAAATAATAAAAAGACACAATCTAGCAAAAACAGAGAACATTTTAAAAATTATTTGTATTCAATTAAAATTATTTGTACTGTGGTAGAAAATATCATGTTTCTGGACAATTTTATCAACCAATATTTGTATTAAAATGCGGTTATTATTTAAAGAGAATACGTGTTTCGCACAGTGGTATAAAATTCATGAAGGAGGTTTGTAGAAAAAATAATGAAACCGTTTTTTACAGAACCTACTTCTGGGAATTAAACTTGTATAATTGAGTTCTAACAATTGGTATTATATTTAAAGTTATTTTATTTACTATTCTGAATAGTTATGAAATTAAATAATTTGTATGGCCTTATTAAAGTTTATTAAAGCAGTTTTTTTTTATTTTATTTTTATAGAGGACGCTCTAGAATACATACATCGATGTTACTGGTGATGTTCTTCAAAAAGGATTCTCAACCGACATGCGTGTATGACAAGCCGTAGAACGTGGACGAAGCGAAAGGCATATGTAAGGATCGTTGCATGTGGCGTTCTATAGTTTCTGTCTATCCCCATGGGAAAAAGGCGTGATTTTATATACCGAGTTTTAACGAATTCGTGTAATTCCTTAAAACCTCATGATCTACTACTAGTGTAGATTGCGCCCGAACGGGAATTAGCCTGATTAAAAATAAAATAATAAAATTCTTTTTTTTTTCATGCGGTGAGAATAAGTAATCGTTTCTAAACTCTGGATTCAGTAGAAAAAACAAGATTTTTTTTTTGCAAAAAATATATTTTATTTGATTCAACATTTCGGTGATACGCATAAATTAATGAAAGCACGGCGACGCGGTTGGCTGGCACGACTAACGCAATATCGCTCTTTACAGTCAGTTAACTCGGGGCTCTAAAATGACTCAGGAATAGAGAATTACGATATTTTTTTGGATTTTTTTTTACTTGTTTTTCAAAAATACCCATTTAAGGTTAATCTGTGTCACCAGTAGATCACGCGGTTTTAAGGAATTTCCGATGTAATAACATACTTACATTATCAAAGATATCGCTATAAATAATGCGTAAATATTTATTTAATCTTTCTTTTCATTTTGTCAGGGTCAACAAAAGACTACGATGATGAACGTCGCCATTATGCCCTTGGGTCACGCGACTATTCATGTCTTACATAGGGTTACTCCAAATTAACTGACGAAACTTTACAGGGTTACAAGATACCATTAATAGAACACACTCAAATTAATACCTAACTTCTGTTAATTAGATAACAAAATACCGCTCTTCGCTACTGTATTTGTTGAGTATCTTATTATCTAATTGATAAAAATGTTTGTATTTTTTAATTTCAATGTGTTCTATTAATGTCACCGAGTAAGGGCTCATTCACACGGGTTCCGTCATTGACGATTCGTCATAAAACACGATACGTCATGACGGTTGGACGTTCACATTGCATACGGAATCATATTTTATCACGATTTGGCAAAATATCCGAATTGATGTTCACATTCGTTTCGTGATTCTTAGTCTTGGATGAACTATCGAACACGATGGATCCGTCACAAAAAAATCACGACTCGTGTTTTTTGACGAACGCTTTTTATAAAGACCTAGAATATCGATAGTCCATGACAGGACACATTGTATGACCTTTTAATATTATTCAAAGTCATGATAAAACAATTTTACTGAATACTAAATCAATTCCAAGCAATATAGTACTTTTGTTTTATTCTTTACAAAGACCTAACCTTAAATCTATCAAGACCGTAATAGCCCACCTCTATTATCGATATATTTCACAAACTATCGAAATAAATAATTAACTGGCACCGTTTTGACGTGCTACTTAAACTTAATAATTGTTTGGCACTTTAATAAATCGACTACTACACGCGAACAACTCACGATTTCAGAGTTAATTACACCCAACTAGTTTTGTTGAAGAAAAGAAAGGGAGCACAAGGCTACAACGAATTTAGAAGTTGTTTCAAGTTGGTACTCGTATTTTCTGCATAAATAAATGAAATTAATCAAAGAACAGACCGACTTCGCCTAGGTCGTTACCGAGCTTGAAGACCTAGCTTTGATTTCTAGTTTGAGCCAAGAGTTTTAGAGTTTTCTTTGTGAGATATTATCAATAGCAGTTTGGAAATGAAGAGAACTGTTCATTTTCATGAAACATGATACCTACATATGGTGGTAGAAAAGGTGCGGAATTATTAAGAAAGATTGTATAGGAATTTTTACTGATAAAAATTAAATTATTGTTAAATTCAATTATTATCACAAACTAAATTAATTTTAAATTGTTCAATGAAAGGATTAAAAATATAGGAACGTGTCGGTATTAAAAATGTCAACAGTTATTATAAGTACACACATGTCAAATAATTAATGGAATTGTGCCAATTAATGGGAAGAGGGTTGCTTTTAGTTGTATTTTTAAATGGATCATAAAGCTTATGACACAATTAAAATGTAAGTGTTAAACAGAAGATAAACTTTCATGTCTGATGGACATCGCATTTAGCGATAAGATCGCCTGTTGACGACTAGCGACCACCACGGCAAACAATGGCCGTAGCGGTGGGAGTTCGGACTTTGCGCCGAATCATATTGGACACCGACACATACCATATTGATCGACGACCGATTATCAAGTGTACTGAATATGTAATATTTAATTATTGTTTCTACTGTCTTTTAACAAATACACGTTGTTCAGCCCAGTAAAATAAAGAATTCATTGTGTACAACGCACACAACCCATATCCACAAGAAAGGAGCTAATTCACGCAGCCTGACTGAAAGTCCTCAACATCGCCTAATGCACTGTTTGTAACTACAATTGATTAATTTTGGCTGTATCTTTGATCCGAGATTTGTGATGTTTTGGAAAACAGGGTTTATTTACATAATTACAAATAAAGAAATATATCCTAGTATAAAACTATAAACTAAAAGAGGGTATCAAATATTCTTTCGAATCGCTGTCGACGGGTAAATAGGGTTTTTGACTGACAAAATCTAATTAGTCCGTCAGTTAGATTATCAAAAAATATTTGACCCGTACCCACTCTCGAGTTTGATGCATTTTATCTTTCTAAATATTCATAGATTTAACAAAAGAAAAAATACGTGTCCATTGTTTTTCAAAACTTGGCGGACTAATTAGATTTGCAATTTATTGATGCTGTCAACATGCCTATTAATTATGTGAGTGCAATTAAGTATATTCTATATATATACAGGGTGGTTCAAAAGTCGTGGATCAAACGAAACAGGGCGATAGTTGGGGTTATTAAAATTTGCAGCATTTTATGGTAGAGCATTTTTTTTTACAGTAAGGTTCTAAAGTTACAAATATTTTTTCATGAGACTTAAAAGATATTGAAAAAAGTACCAATACTCATAAATCATGGTACCCACTGTCATAAAAGCACTTTCAAGCAACTAAACACCATTTATTGTTTTAAAATAGGTACCCATTTTATTCTAATTGCCTATTTATTACAAATTTTGATATTTTTTTAAAAAACACTCTTTGTGTCATAACTTTTAAGGAGATCAAGTTAGGGCTCTGCCACACAGATATTTTTCACTGCAAATACCCCCAACTATCGCCCTGTTTCGTTTGATCCACGACTTTTGAACCACCCTGTATATATACTTCTGTCTACCTGTTTGGAAATTATTGTAGTGAAGCTTATCAAAACAAAAACATTCGTCTTTGCAATTTTTTGGTAGATATAAATCTTATTACGCTTTGAAATGCAACATTCAGCTCTGTATTTAATTTAAGCATTTACAATTCAGACTGCGTTTTCCAAGAATCACGGTGTTTGTTTAGGTATGTTAGAGGTAGATCGAATTAAATTTCGTAGAACGTTTCAACTGCATTTAAAATATTTACTACAATTTATGTTAAAAGCTAGAACATTGAAAATATTTTCAATTCTCATAATAATTTACTTGTCGTAATTTTATTTTTATCGCTTTCATCTTTTTCGTAGTAGTGTTTTTATTTTTTATTATGGAGTTGTATTTAATTGTGATTACTGTAAAATGATTTTATTTGTAACAATTTATTTTGCAAATAACATAATACCAGCTAGCCAATTCTTTTAACAAAGATGTTGTCTAGCTGCAAACAAACCACAATCGTCATTTGGTTTTCATTTACGAAAACTGTCAAAATTTTTCTTTTTTTCTTTTTATAGTCTTAAATTTTGACTGTTTTTGTAAATGGAAACTGTCTGAATTAACGGTTTGGCTTCGATTTGGTTGCGATTGATCAACTTCACTACATAGTATAAAACAAACTCGCTTCCCGCTGTCTATCTATCCCTATGTATGCTTAGATCTTTAAAACTACGCAACGGATTTTGATGCGGTTTTTTTAATAGATAGAGTGATGCAAGAGGAAGGTTTATAGTATAATAGGTACATTGTGTACTGTATTATACTATAAACCTTCCGTGCGAAGCCGGGGCGGGTCGCTAGTTTCTGATAAAGTAGGATTATTACAGCACTGGAATAAACTGACAGATGCTAATGTCAAACAACAATGCTCTACTGTCAAATAACAATGTTAGGACCTGTTAATTTACTCCAGTGAATTAATAATACCATTTTAATTGAATTGGCCCTCAGATCATGAAGTAAATATACGTTTTTTTTGTATTTATAATTTCCATGAACTTTTTTCATATTTTGGAACTAAATAATAATAATTATATAGAATTAACCGATAAGTTTATTGCATCTAATTTACTCAAAGCCACAATGTAAATAACACATTGATTTAAAGATTACTTTATTTAACCTTATTAAAGCACGAAACGCAAGCGCTTTATTATTTTATTGCAATGGTTTTATGTGTTATTAAATGTTTTTATTTTTCTTTTGCTACTTTTAACAAAGCTACTTTTTTTAGATTTTACGCTCTTCAGTTAAACTAAAAACAAAGAAAAACACATTTAGATTTACATACATTATACACATTTACACAAATCTCTGACATAAAACTTGTTAAAAAATCATTTTGTCATGGTTTTAGAAATAATAATAAAGTTAAGTTGCGAAGACATAGAACTAACTACGGCAAAAAAAAACTGTTATATGGAACACAATTATACAATAATC
The DNA here is from genome assembly GCA_905220435.1 of Amphipyra tragopoginis. Lineage (NCBI taxonomy): Eukaryota > Metazoa > Arthropoda > Insecta > Lepidoptera > Noctuidae > Amphipyra > Amphipyra tragopoginis. The sequence goes on from HG992017.1 coordinate 8,712,099, forward strand.
CACCAAATAATTTAAAGGATAGCAAATCACTTGCAGTGTTTAAAATAAGATAAAAAAAATACATTTTTGATAAAGTTGACTAACTAGATTTGCTCGATCGCTTTATGTTACATTACATAATTATATAAAGCTCATTATTAAGTGAACTATGTATTGTTCTTTATAAGTAATAAATTCGTGAAACCTAAAATCCCAAACCCCAAAATCACTGTTTACTAACGATACAAAACTACCGAATCACGTCCATTTAAATTATACAAAAAAACCCATAATTCTGACACATTTAGGTTAAAAATGACATAGTTAGATCAACTAATTTCGTTCGCGTGCCGATATAAAGATTTCTTTATCGGATTACTGTGTGTAGCCACGTCGCGTTTCTTGGTTTAGTTGAGCTAAATTGAACTCTTTTGTTGGTGCTATATTTTGTCCAGGCTTTTGTTGAGCGGGACCACTGTGCGGTATTGTGTGGTGTGTTAATTACTTTTTTTAGGGTACGGTAGTGCTTATTATTGTTGGTTGCTCGTGAATGTGATTTTTGTTTTTCGATAGTATTTTAAAAATTGTTCTTGTTTTGAAAAATCTGTATTTGATGCATACTACAGGTATAGACCTGTAGTAAAGTTTACTATCCTAGAAAGATAGAACTACTTGTGTTTATGTCACATTTTGTTGGGGATTTTTCAAAAATTTAAATTTTTTGTTCCCTATCAAAATTGAAAATTGTCGGCATTTCAAAACTAAGTTGATATTCCCAGAATGATGTTTAGTAGGTTTAGGGCTTCTGCCCATACCTTTTTTTAAGGATGGGAAATCATCAAGTGACTTCTTCGTCTCTGGGCGAAGCGGAAGAGAGTGTCAGACGCTTACTGACTAAAACCCATCCGTGTTCCTCCTAGTGCCCTTTGCGTTCCAGGGCCGTGGTAACTCTTTCGAACAAATTCCGCAATACTGGCAGGCACTGGAGTCTGCCCGTACCTTACATAATACTTTTTAAATGCCTCTAGCACCTCGCAGATACATCGCTAACATTACCTATATTGTAAGATAAGATAAAGATATTTTATTTTGCAAATATGAGTACAGTGAATGGTCATAAAGAAAAAAAAATAGGTTCGGCCATATTTTACCCGTAGGCATGCAAAATTACATTAAAAGATTCTAATTATAACTATCTAACATAATAAAAACAACAAAAAACTTTACATTAAATCAACAAAAAATATGTTCTTTTTCAGATAAGAACTCGCTTATGCTATAGTAAGAAATATTCTAAAATATAATTTGAGGTTATTTGAAACTCATACGTAAACATATAAGTTTAAACAGGCTTTCTTATCTGTAAATTCCTATTAAATAAAAACCTTGCACTGTTTGTAAAGTTTTAATTTTTTTAACCATGTTGAACTATGACAAACAACGCCATCTAACAGCGATGTCCCGAACCCATTGGTTAGGCAAATTTCTAAGGTGTCAAACGCTGTTTTACATAGCTACCTACACAGCCACCTACAGGTTGTTTCGGGAAGCTAAAACCAAAGTTCCTTGAACTAAAAATGGCCAGCACACTAGACGTACAAAATATCATGCTTATACGATGTAAAGGAGTGTCTTAAGATGGGTCAAATTAAAGCTAATTATAAGTACTTTAATTTATTTTCACAGCCTTCTCAGGCTGGTATTAAGTTAAACAACTGTTTTCTCGAAAAATGTACTAGAATTTTAGGTAAACGGTTGTTTAACCAGAGAAACATGGGTGCATGAAAAGAGCCTCCACGAGTGACGATACTTAAGTACGTCCGGCGCACCCTGGGCTGACTGGCTAATCTTTTCACCACAGCATGAACTATTTTCGTATAGCTCGTGCTGATACGAGAGAAGAAAAAGACCAGAGAAACGAGAGATTTTTTTTAATGTTGGTGAACATCAGCATAGTGACCGATTCCTATGATTTACCGAGCGTTACTGGTTAAAATTAAGATTGTTGTATCTTTACCAATAAGTTAGATTGCATAGTAAACCCTCTAATATTAAAGTAGCTATCACAGGTTAAATTAGCTAAAACGTCTATTTAAATGTCCAGTTTGGCAATAAAAAATGCTGCCATTATTAAGCAAAACGATTCGTGTTTGCTCGTAGGAACCGGGTATAAGTGTGCTAATTTTGCAAACTTTTGAAATTGTCGAACATCTGGTCACATGGTGCACTTTACAGACGTTATTCAATCAATCATCAAAGCAGCAATCACGTATTTAAAAATGTATAGTGGCATAACATTAAAATTTAAAATCAATGGTAGTAGCCGGTAGCTATGAAACAAAGCCCTTATAGTTAAATTACTTGCATAAAATAATGATGACTACTTTAACAATTCTGCCATAATATAGAACTACGTTTTTTTGTCACTACACACGTAGAAACACCTGGACCTCGTTTCAGCGCTCAAAAATGTCTGAACCGAATATAGACTAAAACGCGAATAAGTAGATTGATAATTGACGTCAACGGGTGCAGTTGAATCTTCGTATGGTGAAAAGCTAAATTAGGCAAATGTGACAACGACATAGGATTTAAATTAGTTTGTTGGTATTTCTAAGTTTATATGGCGATGTACCTTGGTACGCGCTCTAGTGGTGTATGTAAATTCAGGACACTTTTTTCGTATATTATGTACTAGACATTTGTCCAAGTGTCACGTCAATGCTAGAATGCCATAAATGCCGTAATCCTCGCCGGTGAGGCCCGTCGCGACGTCCCACCGCCGGTCACTATCCACTGAGCTCTCGTAAAGCCGGTCGTCTCTTTGGACTCCGCAGTCACACCGATAATTTAGCCCTCATCAAGCTGTCCCCCCCCCCCCCCAATCCCCCGCCAGCAACGCCCGAAGCCGAGGTCCGAGTCCCACTAGGGGTCGCCCTTAGTGCTGTTGTTGCAGGTAGTCATGATGTTACTGTGGTATAAGTAGTTAGCTTTAATTAATTATTTTACTTCCCCACCATTGGCTGGAGACTCTTCAGGTCTTGTCAATAACTGGCCGGTTACGTAGAAACGGTTTGCAAGGGTATACAAGTAGTAAAAGAGAAAAAAAAACTAGATTGCCATAGATTTTTGTATGATATAGATTTATTTTGCCACTTTATACCCATACAAAGTACCAGTATCTCAGTTAAACCTTGTCCACGGCGAGGGCTTCATTAATTACGTCACTAACAAGACGTATCGGTTAACTTTGAGATTAAACAAAAGCCGACAGCTAAACGTATTAACTGTAGTTAAGTTAGCACTGACTTTGACATCTGCGAGAATGACAGAGCTTTTTAAAGTTCAGTGATTTTTACTTTTATTGGAACGGGCAGTAGATTTTGTTAGTAACAATTCGTATAAAACTTGTAAACGAATTCGTGTAATTATACAGGGTGTAAAAAGACCCATCACATAGCCGAAAGCTACGCACTCTGTACCTCAAACTAAACTACATTGACTAAAAATAATTGCTGGGAAACGACTTTTACTTTTTGGCATAAAAAAAATGCTTTTTTTTGTAGCGCGCAATGTGTGGTTGTGGCAAGGCCGCGCGTTTGCATGCGTGCAGCGGCCACACAACAGAGCCAAGGCGGTCGTGTGCATTTGATATTCGTTGCGTTTTTGTAACTTCAAATGCGTAATTTGTGAGGAAAAATTGAAAATTTTGATAAGGTTGATTGGAAGAAAGTTTAGTATTATCACTTAGAATACATTTTTGGAAAAAACTAAAACAAAAAATGTTAACTTTGACCTTCAATATCTCCAAAACCAATGGTTTCCCAGGTAAGGTCTGGTAGAAAAAAATAATCCCAATGATGGGTAGATTAAGTGGTTTTCGTTATCATTAAGGGTCTTTTTACACCCGATATATAAAACCACATGATCATTATTTTTTAATAAGTAATAAAAAAAATTTGCCCCACACTAAGATTTCTCTTGTATCGTGGGTGCGTTTACAGACAGAAATCTCACATACACAAACGCCCAGACCCGAAACAACCATCTGTAGGCCATACAAATTTTTGTTCCGTGTGGGAATCAAACCCACGACAGCGCAGAAGCCAATCACTTACCCACTGCACCAAACGTGTCGTCAAACTGGTGTATCTCGATTAAGATTTAATAAAAACTAGCGACCCGCCCCAGCTTTGCGCGTGCACGTTTTATAGCTTAAAACCTTCCTCTTGAATCACTATCTATTAAAAAAAACCGCATCAAAATCCGTTGCGTAGTTTTAAAGATTTAAGCATACATAGGGACAGACAGCGGGAAGCGACTTTGTTTTATACTATGTAGTGATTCGTATAAAACTTATAAACGAATTCGTGTAATTCCTTAAAACTATATGATCTATTACTGGTGTATCTTGATTTAGATAAATAAGATAAAAAAAATTGCTTTAGTGGTAGGTAATTACGACAATATAGGGGAGACTCTTACAGGATTTTTTCATGTGAATTTTTTTAGTAGCAGCTCGGAGTGTGGGTTTGTGCCCGGTTGATTGATGGCTATAGGCTCGCCTCCTATTGCATGGGACTTAAACAGCACGGAATTAATGAGGGTGTACTATTCACGTCCGTGTGGTGCCGAACGTAAAGAATAGCACTATCCCATCTCTTCCAGTGGGTGTCGTAAAAGGCGACTAAGGGATTTACTAGAGGATGGGCAGCAGCGTTCTCTGAGTACTTTAACAACCATACTGCGATCGCCAACCCGCCTGACAAGCGTGGCAATTATGGCGAACCCCCACAATATTGTTTGGGGGAGGCCAACGTCCAGCAGTGGACGTCATTCGGCTGAATGATGATGATGATACACCTCTGCCTAGGCGTTGTATACATTTTACATCTTAAGGATTTTATTTCTTTATAAATGTAGGAGGGACCGGAAGAGAAACCCCGAATAACACTTTTATCATTAATTTTATTCTTCTAAAACTTAATTTAAAAAAAAATACAATGAACTCGCCAGACACGCACGCACACACTTTTCATCGTCCGTCCTCCCTCTCTCCTTCCCTCTCACACACTATCCCTTTCTCGCTTCTCATTCATTCAGCTCTAGCCGTCTCCAATCGTATCCTCTTTCACGCTCACACTCATTCTCTCTCACTCACACATCAGATCATACATACACACATCATTCCACATAAATATTTTTATTTACAGAAAAACTTAATTATGCTTTACGTTCTGAGGTTGGGACCACGACATCATCATCATCTGCCTAGCCTTTTCCCAACTATGTTGGGGTCGGCTTCCAGTCGAACCGGATGCAGCTGAATATCAGTATTTTACATGGAGCGACTGCCTATCAGACCTCCACAACCCAGTAACTGGGTAATACGATACTCTTGGTAAGACTGGTTGTCAGACTTTCTGGCTTCTGACCAACAGTAACGACTGTCAAAGATCTACAAATGACAGCCGGGACCAACGGCTTTACGTGCTTTCCGAGGCACGGAGGAAACTCGCTATGGTAAATGGTCACCCATCCACAGACCAACCTCGGCAAGCGTGGCTTAACCCGGAAGATCGGTCTATGCGGCTGTAATTATTTAGCCACGAGCTCCTCCGAGGTTGGGACCACGACATTCCTTAAAATCTTACGTGTGCATTTATATTCTCCATAAAGTTACTTTACGGAGAATAAAAATGCACATGAGGTGAAGGAGTATCTAGGAAGCCAAACAAGAAAAAAATACAAAACTTTCTAGAACAAGTATCTCGGTTCCCACATACTACTTAAATCCTCTGGCTAACTTTATTTACCTCTGAAAAATATTTGAATTTTAAACTCAGTGTAGTGTTGTGAAAGTTATCGACATTTTTAAGAATACTCCCAACTTATACATAAGTTTTATTTGCTCCTAGTGTTGTTACGTTCAAAGTTTTATCGATAAACTCGGGAAACTTCTAGAAACTTTGGCTCCTGTGTATTTATCATTTGCATACATGAGTTTTTTTTTTATTTATTAGCTTTAAACTTTTTCTTTAGGTTCTTTGACTTCAGGATTTTGGATATAATTTTGTATTCAGCTTCACCTTACATTAGTATTTCGACGGGTCCTACGTACACTAGTACAAGTGCAAAAACACATCTTTACAGGGGAGCGGTTTAAAGGTTCTAAAGCTTTTAACTTTGACATAAAAATAAAAATATTTGAAACTTTGAAATGGTATGGTATGGTCCTAAATATAAATGATGGAATCAGGCGTTACTTTGCGGAAATCCATGACATACAAAAATGCAAATAGAATATCTAGCTTGAATTCCGCTGAACAAGATCGCTAGTTTGGATGCAGTATGCAGCACCACCCTCCCGCCCACAAATATATACACATGCAGAAAGAGTGAAAAAATAATGCAACATGCAACCAAACCAATACACGACACGTGTTTCGCCCCTGCACGGGGCATCCTCAGGATATGTTGACTCCTCGACCGCTAGGACGCGAAGGATATTTTTGTGTGGTATGGTCCTGTTCAAAATTTTATAATTTCGATTGATTTATGTTAAAGCTTTAGAACCTTTAAACCGCTCTCCTGTAAAGTTGTGTTTTTGCACTTGCACTTATATGTATACGTAGGAGCCATCGTCGTGATACCTGGCTTTAGATTTTCTACTTGATCTTCTTGTTAGCGTGTCGACGGCAATCTAAACTTTTTTCCCGTATAGTGGGTTCGAATAGAAAACTTCCTCACCGCACGCTGGGAATAAACGCGTGTTGTAAGATTCAATAAAACCCAGCACGCGACGTGGTAGGATCTATACGGTCCGCCTGGTGAACCCATCACATTAAAATCCAGCATGCAGTTTACTGTGTTTCGTCGTGTGTATGTGAGAGCCAGAGGGGCATAGGAGAATTTCTCTATATCTTTGTAATTTGGATTTATGTGCTTCATTTTAAACCCTGTCTACGCTTATAATCAGGTTCTACTAGGGTCAAACGCGAACAAGTAAAATAATAAAAAAAACTGCGCCCACCCTGAACTTAGATACAAGTACCTATTGCATCATCATAGCGTCTATAAGGTCCTATCACGTGGAAGTGATTAGGGCATTCAAGAAATGGAACAGCACCCCATTTGCACTCCAGGTTGAAATTGTCTATTCAATTTGATGATCAAAAGTAATTAAATGATGGAATCAGGCGTTACTTTGCGGAAATCCATGACATACAAATATGTAATAAAAAAAAATGTTTTTTTATAATTATTTTTGGAACTAAAAACAGGTTTACGATAAGATTGCGTACGATAATAGCTACATTAGTTATAAAACTGAATACAATATTAAAACTAAAATACAATATTTAGTTTTAATTCCGTCAAACTAGATCGTTAATTTGGATGCAGTATGCAGCACCACCCTCTCGTGCATAAATACATATAGGAACAAGTAGGAGAGGAGAAAAAAATGCCTATGCAGCACAATAAAAATCATTCGTAATGCCTAACTCACTTGCATTCAATAAAGTACCAAAAAGTCGTCTTCATTAATAATATGTGGGTGTACCATATATCTCTGTCAACCTCGTGAGATCTTTATGACGTCAGTGTTGCATCAGGAGTATTCCTTACAAGGTAATTAGGTGACTTCGGTGGGGGCAATGAACTAACGAGGGTTAGAGAGAGTCAGAGCATAGAAGACGCCTTACTATGCGACTTTTCAATACCTACTGTATGTTTTCGTAATCACACACTTAAATATTATTAAATGTTTAAACACATGTCTTGTACATATATCAGTAACATTTTACAAAAATATATTGATGCCTCCCACAAGTTGTTGTAAGCCACAAAATTGCAATTTTGTGTTTTTCACGTAAAACGTTCAAAATATAAAAATACCGAAAATATATATCGTTTTTTGGTATTTTATATTTGGAACAGATAATATACATAAAATTAGACACTTTTACGTGCAAAACACAAAATTGCAATTTGTGACTTACAACAATTTACTTCGGAGGCATCGATATAATATATAAAAAGGCGAAAAGTTGTTATAGAACCCATCATAATGAATCACTTTTGTCCTACAATTTTCCTTAAAAGTCAACAGTCGAACAGAAATAGCTGTTTAAAATTTCATAAAAAATACGCTAAAATCCATCTATCATCCGCTGTGTTTACATTTTAGGTCATATTTGGGGTCACGGATTAGAAGCTCCATTTTCTGAATTCGTTACTAAAGCAAAGATCAAGAATTTAAAAAAAAAAACTAAAACATTAATTATTGTACGTGTTTTTTTTTTATCGAATTTTGAAATTTTAACACTTGCTTTAAAGCAGTCATCAGTGATACTTTAAGTGGCCTGCGGGTTACTACCACCTTTTCGACTAATCTTGTAGAACGATTGATTAAATATAAAAAGTACATCATTTTGAATTTAGCTTTTAATAACCATTTATTTCCGTAGCACCTGTGTTCGTGGCTCTGCCCGAATGTGAAGTTTTTTAATTTTCTACCAACCAAGTTTCCTCTCTGCCAAAATTCGCTTTGGTATTTTAGCCGCGAAACAGTGCAAACTGACAGACAGACAAAATTATTATCTGGAAATAAATGTAGTGTCTCGAAGTATTAGTGTAAGTGGCAAAAATTCTAAATAAACACACACGCACAACGCACACATACACAAAATTAACGCATTTATCATCTCTTTTAAAATTATAATAAAAATGTGTTATGAAATGAGTTATGTGTTTTTAACAGTATTTATTACGTGTCTATCGCAATTTTTTTAATAATATTTCGTAAAATTAATATTATTCTAAAATAAAAAAATAAACTTTATTTTAAACATATAATTGCCTGGTAACCCAAACACACAAAAACATTAAAAAAGTAGGTAGGCGAGTTCAATATCTTCCATTAAATAAATCTCTAATTTACAAACATTCATGGTGCATCATCTCACACAAACAGCGACCTAATTAAAAAAGTAGAATTGAATACTATGACGGTATGATAAACGGGTCTACCTTTTATAGCAGAACTTTTTACGTCATAATATTGTTTTGCATAACAACGGATAGCATAAACTTCATTTCGCAGAAAATCATTTCGCATACACTCAGTTGTCATACATTCAAAACTCATAATTTTGTTAGTCAGAATCATCTTTAGGCATAATGTTTATATCCATAATAATTAAAAAGCAGAAACATCATATCGCAGAAAATTCACAGTCAGAATCGTCTTTTGGCATACATTTTATATCGATAGTCAACGATGCTGCATGCAAGCAGGCATGCAACATGCAGCATGCATGCAGCATGCATGTAGCATGCAAGCAGGCATGCAACATGCAGCATGCATGCAGCATGCAAGCAGGCATGCAACATGCAGCAAGCATTGTTTCTGTCACGGCTCCGGCGCTGCGGGGTTTGGGCGGCGCCACGCGAGCTTATCGTCACAGATGGTTTTAACGCTCACCACCGCAGCTTCGGCTTGCTGGCCGGCTCCGCCGGCCAGCCTCAGCCGCGGTGGCGGGCCTTCAAACCACCTGCTCCTCAGCTCGCGGGCCGCCCTACCCCTCCGCGCCTACGCGGGTTTAAATTACACTCTAGGGGTAGGGCAGACAAGACTGCGTAAAGTCGGTTTCGCAGCGATTCGTTTCTGTCACAAAATTTTGCAGCATAACGTATTGACTTTTATGACACAAATTTAATTTAATATTGAAAATGCTACCAATACATGCTATATTTAGAACATTCTATGTCATTTTTGCAGACCATTCGATTTTAAATACATTGCACGTAGGTTATCTAACCATTCGACAGCATAAATTTACTTTATTTAAATTATCAGTTTTATTCAAGTTAAGTTTTTGATGTTTTGAACACTAATTTTTACAAGAAGATACATCTATTTTAATTTTTGATGTTCAAATATGCACCCATACCAAATAATCGTATCTCTAAATAAATGTTATGCTAAACAAAATTATGCATAATATTAATTATGGCAAAGGTAATTATGCGAAACAAAATTCTGCCAAGATAAAAGTATGCCATTGTAAATTCGGACACGTAAATATTCTGCCAAACAAAAGTTATGCTAAATAATTTTTATGCCTTAAAAATATTCGATTAAATAAGATTATGCCATGTGAGTTATGCCAAATAAAAATCGGAGTATCAAGATTCTGCCAAATAGAAGGAACCCATGATAAACCCGTTATGTATTAATTAATCAGACGAGCGAGCGTAATGTCATACAAACTCATACTTGACAAAAAAAACTGCGTTTTATTGTCAACTCTGTCTTTTGTAGCTGCGTGTCGCTTACATATATTATTGAATTTTTAATTAAATTATCAAAAAATAAAATTAACAAAAAGGCTTTTCCTGTATTTATTTTAAAAACAGTGCATTAGTTTCTTATCCCAATAAAACCCGCTACCTAACCAACATTTTTCATTATAATTTATTAAAAAAAATTACATACATATTGTACGCACGCAAATATGTCGCAAATACCAATGTGTATGTAAATTGCGGTTGTGTGCGTCAGGTATCCGTCACCGTTGGATAAATATCTCAAGAGTGGGAACCCTGCGCGGAACGTGCCAGCCTAGCCCGCTGCAGTAGGGCGCCGTTCATACGGGAACACCATTTTAAATGTCATTTTAATAACCACTATGTTTCATTTTAGAATGTTGGTATCGTCCGTTCGAAAAGAGATTTTATTATCTGTTTGAAATCTCGAAATGTGTGTTCCTTTTTCAAAGTTTCTTTTTAAATATTGTGAAATTATTTTGTGATGATAACTAAAAGTTGTATTACAGATTTATGTGAACAAAAGTGAGCTAAAGAAATTAAAAATAAAATAAAAATGGTAACTTCTTTGCGTAGTTGTTTGGAATAAAATAAGTACCTAGTAAGTGATATTTTTTGTGATTTCATTATCGTTGCTGGAATAAAAATATGAGTGTAATAAATACCTAAAGATTATAGCGTCTTTTTATGAACTCGTAGATAAAATAAAAATACTTCAATTTTATTGTAACATCTTAATTTATGTAATAGAACAAAGCGTATAGCCCAAAAAGAAATACCAAGAACTCATTGAATTTTACGTCACTTTTTATTAAGTGAATAAAATTTTATCTGACAGAGCCTACTTCGGTAACCACGGCTTAACAAAGTACGCATACGGCAATGCCTACTGCGCATGTCCGAGCCTCACTCATTCCGGACTATTTGTTTTGTCGTTACACTATCAAAAAGCTTCGGATTGCTCGCATAGTAGCATCTTCCTTGCTAATTGGGTGATATCCGAACGTTTCTTGGCTGTCAAACAGCCCGTGGTGTTGAGTGCAAGTGTGTACGAGTATCCGAACGCGCAGAATCAATCAGCCGTCTGTCAAGTGTTCGCGCCAATAGTTGACGTTTGGCCGCGTGCGGTCGGTCGTTCGGAATTTGAATAACTTGACGTTTCGTGAGTGCTCTTTACCGGTGATTTGTGGTTTGATATCGTCAGGTAAACATTCGCACCTGTGAAATCCGCAATACGACAGCCGCAATCCCATACTACCATACGATATTGGACTGTGAACTAAACGCTTCTCAGAACTTCGAACTTTGAATTTTAAAACATTTTAAAATTAGTGTTCGCTCAGTTTTAAAACTAAAAGGCTTTTTTGCGGACTCAAGATGAATATAACGTCTACGACGGATGGTGAGTACTTCTGAATTTTTTAAATTACGAACATCTGCAATGTAAAAGTACCTAATTGCTTGCATTCCCTAGATGCGCACCTCTGCGGAATTCGTCGCACAAACCGAATTGAACTTTGAAAGTGCCGCATTAGGACGAAATTTTATCAGCAACAGTTTATCGGGTCCTTCGATCGTTTGAGCTTTATCGGTGTTGTAATAAGGTTAAAAATTGTTTGTTATTTTTGTTACCTGTCATTAGTGTAGTGATGTATCTTTGCGCGTTTCCGAGCCTAAATGAATGTTTGCGTGTGTGGATGTACAGCATGGTCGGGCTGCGGTCTTTATTATTGTTTTTTGTCTTAAATTAGTTCTGTCAGGCGAATAATGTTATCTTTGTTGAGCAAACTTTAGGACATTAATAGCTATGTAATATTTCGTGTCTACAAACGTTCGTCGGTTAGTAATGACTTGTGGGAACATGGAAAATTTCTCATATTTCAGTGGCATTGCAGATTGTGAATATTTAATGTGTATAACCACGTTGGCCCACTCTTCTGAGTCTATTATTATGCAAGAGGTCAATCAGTCATTACTAATCCATTAATAGACAGGAGCTATACAATATTTATGCAAATGAATCAGTCTAGGACTAGCGGAGGAGAGGGGGGACGTTGACATTGACATTTGTCCCTCACAAATCCCTTCTAATATTATGAATGCGAAAGTAACTCTGTTTGTTTGTGAAGCTTTCATGCCTAAACCGCTGAACCGATTTTGATGAAACTTGGTACAGAGATAGTCTGGAACCTGGAGAAGGACATAAGCTACCTTTATCCCAAAAAATGCGGAATACGCGATAAACGAAACCACGCGGCCGAGCCCACGAGCACAGTAGACATAATAAGCTAAAGCAGTACCTCAACTTACTATAATCTCATGAATTGAAACACTCACACAGACACGCTCTGTATACTGAGTAGTTTTTTGTTTTTGTATGGAACTGTATCCCGAAAATACCTTATTTGCCTTGTTGCAGTGCGTGTATATGTGAGTGTGTCAAATTGGACGATTGTAGGTAGTTGAAGTACTGCTTTAGCTTATATGTCTACTGTGCCACGAGTGACCTCTAGTTCTTTTTAAATTTTAATCTACTGCAGGTTGTCTAGTCCTAGCAACGCGTAATAAGGAACTCACACATCTATATTCACTACGGTATAGGTACTTAGAATGGCTGAACACACTCGGCCCACTAATTGGCCGGGACACTTTGTGTCTGGAGGCTCCGTTTTGTGCCCTGAGACACTAAACTGTGTCCAAAGCGACCGATATTTCCGATCCAGAAGGGAAAAGCAGTCGCTCGAGCGATCAAGACGGTGTACTGTCAGTCCTGGATGTCAAACGAATACCTATGACAGTCCTTACGGGTAGCCAGAAGCCCAAAAGACTGACAACCAGTCTAACCGTAGGATATCGGTATTGCCCAGTAACTAGGTTGCGGAGGTCTGATGATGGCAGTCGCTCCCTGTGAAATACTGGTATTCCGCTGCATCTGGTTATACTGGAAGCTGAACATAGCTGGGAAAAAGCTAGGCAGAATAACTAAGCCACAGGACGGTCTCTCTACGGTGGCTGCAAACACCAAACGGTCGCTGCAGCTAAAAAGAAATATCGATCGACTATATCTGGAACAGAAGGTAGAATGGGAAAGGAAGGAAGTGAAGTGGAAATGGGCAGGCCACATAGCCCGCATGCCACAATGTGGAAAAGCCCAGGAGGTAAAAGACCAAGAGGCAGACCCAAAGATCGTTGGACTGACGATGTACAAAAAATAGCGGGAAGAGACTGGATGGAGATGGCGAAAAATACGGAAAAATGGAGACAGTTGGAGGAGGCCTATACCCGAGACGGGGCCATGACTCAAAATCCAACAAGAACTATGTCAAAACCATTTAACTTTCTTCCTTATCCTGCGGTACTTGGTTTTGGATCTCCAGCAGCGCTGCAGCATGGCATTCGGTCCCCTGTTTGCCAGGACTGCTGACAGCGTTTCCCCTGTCCACTTTCATATTATGTTGACAACCTATTTAATTAATTTTAGATCAAATTACTTGTCCGTCTTTAATACTAAATATTTATTTTAATAATTTTTCATTTACAATCTAAATTCAAATTAAATTCCAATAATCGTATTACCTATTTATTACGTTGTGTTGTCCAATTTTGTATTTCCGATTTTGTATTTTCATTCGTGACTCTGTTTTCCATTTTTAATCTTATCAGCCTGTTTTTGGAGCTCCTTAGCTCTATATATAGTTTTAGTGTTTGGGTATGTCGGGTCATCCTCCAGTTTCCAAGGCTTTGTCTATATAGCTGGCTCCATCTTATCTTATCTTTCTCCTACACACACTCACAATCGTATAAAATCGCTATATTAGCACTGACACATAACATTATTACACTGACACATAACTTTTGCATAATAGTAGTAACACATTACATCATTGGCCAATATGTAATAATAATTCCGCAGCATTTTTATATTTTATTTTTTGGTACATTGTGGGTGCACGATAAAATTTAAAAGAGAAGAGAACGCTTCGAAATGTTGCCACTGCATAAACCGTAAAATGTATAATAAGGAAGACATTCTCATGACATGTACGGACGTCTGTTTCCTTTTCTTCTTTTTATATTCCTGTTTAGTATATTCTATCACAATTAAATCATAATATTTATCTATTTTTAATAATAAATTGTTTGCTGCACCGAGCGACGTCATTACGTCGGCACCGGCTGTCGCTGAAAACCAGCGCTGGGGCTCTGTCTTGCATAGGGTCGCAGCATAATGCTGAGCGATAGCCGTTTTGCGTGGATATGACGCATGTTTCCCTCAACCTTCCTATTTTTTTTGTTTTTTGTGTTTATTTTTTTTGCGTCATGTTTACCGCAAATAAACGTATTTTCTTTCTTTCTTTCTTTCTTTCCTTATGTTATTTAGTTTAAGTTATGGATTAATAAAGGCATAAATAAATAAATAAAAATGTCTGGAACATGTTGTCCCATCTGCGGTCAGCCTTAATTCCATTGCAGCTTGCACGCTTCATTTCCTGTCAATAACGACCAGTGTATAATTTGTAGTGGACCTATTACATCCATCTTTGTTGTGGTTTGAACTGCAATACGGAAGCGTAGCACATCCAGGTTTTATATCGATCTTACTTGCAAGTGTTGCAAGTTAGTGCAACCAGCTGCCGACCGGTGAGGCTCTAGTATGGCCGGAACACCATTCAGCTCGCCAGCCTATACACCTAAGTGTGGTGATGAGCAGTAGCATCAGATTCCAGAGGCTGGATATGTAGTCATCAGCCCGCGTAACGCTTGGTAACTTAGGCTTTAATCTTCTTTTTTTTAGGCGGTTCGCCTGTTTCGAATGAAGAGAGAGGTGATTTCCTCACTGTCTACTGCTTCTTTTGCGAGCATTACCTCATTGCAATAGGAGACTGTGCCTTTCCAGATGCTCTCAACCATGGCCAGAAACACTATTAGTTACTTTTTTTTGTATAAGGCCGACATTCCGCAGTGGACTGCGCTGTACCGCGTGCCGTGCCGATGTGCATCGAACTTATTCGTTCAGTCACAATGTAACTCAAAAAGGGGTTATTAATCTGAAAGGGTATTAAAATACCTATAATAATAAACAAATAATGTTCTCAAATAATAGCTGTTCAAGTTTTCATAAAACATACGCTAAGACAACCCTATCATCAGCTTTGTTCACATTTTACGTCATATTTCGGATCAGGGATTAATAGGTCTATTTTCTGAACTCACAATTAAATTAAGGCTGTCGATTTATTGAAATATAAATCGAAATGAGGGATTGTTTGTCCTACTTCTTCTTCTCTCGTGTCAGCACGAGCTATACGAAAATAACTCTAGCTGTGGTGAAAAGATTAGCCAGTCAGCAATGTTGGTAGCGAGGCTGTGTGCCCAGGGTGCGTGAAACGTACTGAAGTATTGTTACTCGTGGAGGCTCTTTTCATACACCCCAATTTTTCCCTTTCATTGTAACAGTCACCAGTGATACGCATTACACTGCCTACGGCTTAGTACACCCTTTCCAACTAACCTTGTATTCCCTAATACGCGTTACCCTGAATGTATAAATCGTACCTATAATACCGTTTCCGACATAAAACGGTACCTGTACCGGTTATCAGTGAGATTACATTAGATTTTATTTTTGGGTTTCTCGCGACGTTTTCCTTCTCTCAGGAAGAGATAAGTGATAAATTGTGTACTTCTGTCTGAGAAAAACCTTGAAGAGTCGCTCGTAGTTGATACGGCACTCTTGGAGCTTATCTGCCACGTCACGGACACACTGTGGACCACAAGGAAGCCGATTCTCTTTTTCACCAACCAAACTAAAATTAGAGAAGATGAATTCTTACAACCACGGTCGAGAGTAGACGTGTTCACAGTCATATTTATTACAATTACCTACCTTTAAAAGTAACAAAAGTAAATTCACCGACGAGTTTGAAACTGGGATCACCGTATTGCGGATCTAACATTTTACCGCCAAACTAACATACCGGAGCGGATTGAAACAAAAGAAGCTGCTACGTGCAGTGCAACATCGGCTCGAGATATCTAGCATCGCGGCCGTAGCGACGTCGCCCCACCTTCTGACCAGCCAGCGGTGACCAACCTTGCGGTATGAATTCCACTTGTAAAAAATGCAAAAAATGTGCAGATGTAGTGTCGGACGGCGCCCTCTGTTCGAGTTGTCGCCTGACGTTTCATTTCCATTGTGTAAGCCTTGCTGAGGTCGGTTGGAGGAGATTAGGATCGGATAGACAGGGAACCTGGATTTGCCCGGAGTGCAAAAACACCCCACAACTAAACTCCCCGAGAACCCAAATACCGGAGAAACCGAATATGCAAGAGGACCCATCTATCAATGTTCCGTCTCTTCAGAAGATCGAGGCAATACTACAGTCTTTAATTAAATTACCCGAACAGGTTGAGCAGTTGCGTTCCGATCTAAACAACTTGGCGTCCGGCATAAAAACACAAATAATCGGCGAGCTCAATACAAGATTTGAGCAAATTGAAGCGAAATTGGAAATTGTCGAGACCTTTAAGAAGGAGCGTAATGCTTTGACAATAAAACTTAATAAACACGAAGATCGTTTGTCTAGTTTAGAAAAAACAATTAAGGACAGAGAGGAGATAATTAAAGAACTACAAATCAAAACCAGCGTCTTAGAAAGAGAGTACAACCGCAGTCAACAGCAGAATCGATTTCTTAACATCGAAATAGTAGGGATACCTGAAAAACCTGATGAAGATCTGCCGCAGTTGTTACTTAAAATAGCCACCTCCATCAACGCCAACATTACGAGGGAAGACATTGAATTTATAACGCGAGTACAGCCGCTGCATTCCCAAGCAGGTAAACCTAAGCGAATTATTGCCAAATTGAGGAACAGATACGCTAAAGATTGCATCATTGCCAGCTTCCGGAAAATTAACAAATCCAAAGGCATTACTTCAAACGATCTAGGTTTCGAAGGCAATTCCACAAAAGTCTTCATAAACGAGCACCTCACGATAGCTAATAAAATCTTGCTTAATAACTGCCGGAAACGTGCCAAGGAACTAGACATCAAATTTGTGTGGGTAAAAAACTGCTCAGTCTATATGCGCTGCCACGAAAAAGCACCATCTGCTGCAATCACCTCGGAAGAAGATTTAGAGAAGTTTCTAATTTTAAAGTAATTTGCATGTTTTTCTTTTATTCGCCAATTGTTTTTCCTATTGCTATTGTAATAATAACCACTTTCATAACGTTTAACACAGTACACTTACACACAACTCATATACACTCATCCATCAATAAACACAATCATACTCAGACACAAACCAAAACAAGTAAAACAATGGCACTCGTAGCGGCTCCCGCGTTGAGAACCACTGGCTCGCACTACTTATCGTTGGTCCACGGCAACTCGCGACACATACATTCTAGCAAATTATTTTCTGAGTACCCGCGCTCATCTGATTATTTCTCCTTTCTTCAAACATTCATAGTATTCCGATTAACTACTTGTCACACTTTAATCACAACATGAATAAGTTAAACATTTATTATCAGAATACGCGCGGACTTAGGACTAAACTACCTTTGTTTTATCGTAATATTGAATCGCAGGACTTTGATATTATAGTTATTACGGAAAGTTGGCTGTGCGACGGAATACTGGATACAGAAATATGTGACGATCGTTATGATGTATTTAGATACGATCGCCCTAGTGGTAAGACGGGCGGCGGTGTCATGATCCTTATTAAACGTGGTTACTCTGCCACCGCGAGGTCAGACATTCACACTGAATGCGCGGAATGTATTTGGGTAACGATTAGGAACAATGTTTTTACTGAGTCATCACGGAAAAGCGACCTACATTTAGCCGCAGTCTATATACCCCCCAATAGCAATACCCCAATAATGCTGAAGGACTTTAAAGACTCACTTCTTCAATCTTATAACTTGAGCCCAAATGATATGTACTTAATAGTGGGCGATTTTAACTTACCCTTCATAACATGGTCGTCGGATGGATACGGTTGGAAATCTAAAAGCAATTCTGATTTATTTGAAGTCACAACTGAATTTCTTAACTGTTTAGATCTTATGAATATGACTCAATACAACCTTAAACCAAACTGCTGTGACAATATTCTCGACCTTGTCATCTGTAACATATCTTTAGAGTGCACCTTAAGCGAGATATCGCTGGTGGACATAGATAAGTATCACGCCCCAATGGAACTTTGTATTGACAATTGTTGTTATAAACCTATTCGCTCTCAGCCTAGAATTGTAAAAAAGTTTTTTAAGGCTGATTTTTGTAAAATTAATTCGGAGCTCGTTAACATAGACTGGAACCATCGTTTCGAACAGTGTAGTGTCGAGGAGTGCGTTAACATCCTTTACGCATCATTAAACTCAATTATAGAATCACACGTTCCAACAGTAAAAGTATCAGGGCGATTCCGATACCCGAAGTGGTACCCTCCATCATTAATAAATGCTATCAAAGAAAAATTTAAAGCACACAAAAGATGGAAAAAATTCAAATACCAAACAGACTATGATGAATTTGCCTTGTTAAGATCTCGGGTAAAACTCCTCCAAGAAGAGTCTTACGTTAAATATACTGCCAGATGTGAGGAACAATTAATAAAATCACCTAAAGAATTCTGGAAGTACGTGAATAATAAAAGGAAATCTTCTGGATACCCTCGCAAGATGGTATATCAAGGGGTAACGTACTCGAACGGTGAGGATATCTGCAACGCATTTAATAAATTTTTCCAAAGTGTTTTTAGTCCTACTAGCAGTAATAGTTTTATGTGTTGCGATGATACCCCATTGTCAGACGTTACTCACTCCATTTTCATCACTCCCGAATCACTAAAAACCGTTTTCGGATTATTAGATAGCAAGAAAGGAGCCGGTACTGATGGGCTTCCAACAATCTTTATAAAAAAATGCGAATTAGGTTTAAAATCTCCTCTTATGATCATCTTCCAGCGATCTCTCGACGAGGGCACGTTCCCGCGTCAATGGCGGGAGGCTCAAATTGTACCAATCCATAAAAAAGGTTCCAAGCGGGATGTAACTAATTACCGAGGCGTATCGCTATTGAACAACTTTGGGAAGATGCTGGAGAAAATTGTATACGATCATATCTACGCTGCAACTAAGCATTGCATACCCACTTCCCAACACGGCTTCGTGAAATCTCGTACAGTCAATACCAACCTTCTTGAGCTTACCAACTATGTTGTTACTGGTATGAACGACGGTGCTCAAGTGGACGTAATATACACAGATTTCGAGAAAGCGTTTGACCGGGTAGATTTCTGCATTCTGACCGAAAAATTAAAAGCCGTAGGTATTAAGGGGAACCTGTTAAGATGGATAGACTCTTACCTGAGAAATCGACGGCAAGCAGTAGTTATCGGAAGTTACCGATCTGATTATGTGGACGTCACTTCCGGGGTGCCCCAGGGCTCACTTATATCCCCCTTACTTTATAATATTTATTTATTTGACATAGCGCACTGTTTCCTTCACTCTGAACATCTTCTTTATGCCGACGACAAAAAAATATTCTTGAAAATAAATAACCCCAATAACTGTCAATTGATCCAATCTGACTTAGATAGACTTAGTGATTACTATGCGTTAAACAATATAAGGGTAAATACTAAGAAGTGCCAAATAATAACCTTCTCTAGAAAACGCAACAAGATTATTCACAGCTACAATATCAGTGGCGATATTATTCCGCGAGCATCTCAGGTTAGGGATTTGGGTGTGATTCTGGACGAAAAATTCACTTTCGAGGCACACATTGATCACATCACCAGTAAAGCATACAAGTCCCTTGGATTCGTTATACGTAACAGCCAGCAGTTTAATAGCCCACTATGCCTAAAAACGTTATACTACTGTTATGTGAGGAGCATATTAGAATCCGCAAGTGTTATATGGAGACCTTTTTTTAAAAAATATATTGATCTAATCGAATCCATTCAACGCAAATTTATTAAGCATCTAAATTATAAAATTAAAGCTGACATCCTAAATTATCCGGACTCCTGTCGATTCCATAATTTAAATACTCTGGAGGAGAGAAGGCAGATAAATGACATGGTGTTATTGTACGACATACTTAATAATAAATTTGACTGTCCACAATTGCTCAGCAAAATATTCTTTAACGTGCCACTCAGACGTACCAGACATACCACTCTGCTAGCAGTTCCTTCGGCCTCCACTAATTACATGAAGATGTCGCCTTTCCTGCGTCTACCCGCATTATATAATGACAGGTTCCCAACGCTTGACCTCTTTAATACCACACGGAATCGTCTTAAGAAGGAGATCATCACAATCCTGGATCAAACGCGAGATATCCAGTTACCCCAGTAGTGCCAGTTACTAATAAGTATATAAACACACACACATCATCACATACACTTACAGACACCCTCACCGTACAGACACCTGCACACAAACAAGCACACACTATAAATTTTAATGCCAATCAATTAGAGTCACTCTCTGCTTATCTTGTTATTTTTTCTGTGTACTTCGTAATTGGCGTAATGTTTTGTATAATAATTTTATGTTTATGTACTGTCAGCTGTGAAGCTACCTTTCATAAAATAAATAAATAAATAAATAAATAGAGAATGCTGCCGATTCTGTTATGGACAAACTAGACTTAATTTAGGCTATTGCCATCTTTTTCACTGTAATAAAATAAGAAAGCGACATACGTAAATAAGAGTTGTCAAAAATTGAACTAAAAGTTCCATACAAAAGACGACATTTAAAACGTATCGACTAAAAACACGGTGAAGTTCAAGGCGTAAACTAATATGACATCTCTAACTTAGTTGTTGTCTATCACCGTCCTTTTCTCGCACTATCTGTTAGTAAAAGATAGCAATTCTCTAATTTTAGTTTAGTTGGTGAACAAGAGAATCGGCACCAATAGCTATCTTTTATTAAAACACAGCGTGAGAAAAGAACGGTGATAGATAAGAACTGAGTCATCGATATTTTGTGCGTCGAAATTCCGTAGGCCACGGTAGCGGCCGCCGAGCGCCAGATCCCCTTAATTGTTGGTGAATCAAGCTATTAAACTTTTGCAGTAACGTGCATCGATATTTTGTGCATCGAAATTCCGTAGTCTACTCGAGTTAGAGATGTTAAACTGGTTAATTAATACCTTGAACTTCACCGTGTTTTTAGTCGACACGTTCTGAAGGATCGTCCCCTCGTGAAGGGACCTCCAAAAGGGGGACCGCTGACCTAGTGAAGGTCGCGGGAATCCGCTGGATAAGGGATGCACAGAACTGGTCGATGTGGAGATGCTTGGGGGAGGCCTAGGTCCAGAAGTGGAGGTCTTTCGGCTGAATGATGTTGATGATGATCTGCGATCACAGTCAACAATGAACCGAGATATCTTTCAACGAACCGCACAAAATATCTACATATTGAAATAACGTGCTCACATTTACGAATATTATTTCCTCATGGAGCCCAAAATAATAATAATTCCATACATGACTGAAGGATTTGACCTTTATCCTCATAACGTAAACATTTTACGATGTTTCATATTACGCGTGTAACGATGAGTGGCGTGTCGCTGCAAATACGCCCGATTACGTGCGAATACGCGCACGTGTGAGGCTGCCTTTACGGCTTGATGTTAATGCACTATAAGTGTCCAAACACACTATGCCGCAGGTACGCGACCGAAGTTCGGCAACATTAGGCCTGCATTTGCTCAATTACTGACGACACATTATGCCGAAATTACGTTGCGTTAAAGCGTACAGCCGAACTTCGGTCGGACGTTCAGCACAATTCGGCGGCTACGTATTCTGTAGAGCACACATTATATGCGACCGAAGTTCGGTTCGATTGCCGACGAAGATCCAGAGCGGGGAGTAGCGGGAGGCAGGCATGCCCGCGCCCCGCGTGTCCGCCCGTTGTGTTTATCAGGCCCGGTCAACTTTTTATGGGGCGATGCGATTATACCTATTGGGGATTGTTCTGTGTCGCCAGCAATTGTAAAGTATGATGACAAACCTAAATTGAAAGGTCTGTCATCATACTCGTATGGCAACACTGGTCTGTGTTTGCCAAATTACATTACAAATGGCCGCCGTTTGTTGTTAAAGATAAACGCGCTGTTTGTAGTTTTGCGATTTACCATTTCTTTCTTTTATGTCAAGTTGTGCACGTTCTCAACTGTTCAACTGTGTTGAATTAACACTGAATATACACAAAGTTGAGCAACTGAATTTCTGCCGCGTAAGTTCGTCACTTATTTTGTGTCATATCAGCCGAATACGTCGGAACGTAAAATCAGCCGCGGAACTTCGGTCGCGTACCTTCGGCATAATGTGTTTAGACACTAAGGTATGGACTGAAGGAAATAATCATGTCATGCATCATCCTTCCGTAAAGTTCGTGGTACTTCTGACATATTACTGTTTCCTGGTCACACTTTGCTAAAGCAACTGGTGTAACCCACTAATAATATTATACAAGGATATTCGGATAGGGAGTTGTAATCCTAAGAGCGGTTACGCACTGCGTTCGATCCGAATCCGAGAAAATACGTTCCGAAGTAGTCATAGAACTATTTGTATGGTAGTTTACGCACTAGATCCGACTTCCGTCATCCGATTTCTCTCCGTGATCCGTGAGTTTCCAATTCGGAAGAAATATTGACGGACCGAAGTAGCCGTAGTACTGTTTGTATAAACGCTTTCGCATTACCTCGGATTCAAATCGGACGCCAAATGGATATGCCAAAGATAGCTCCCGAATTGTTTGAATTTGGATCAGAGATCGGATGCAGTGCGCAAAGCAATATCCGAATTCGGTCCAAGTTTTTATATTCTTATTTTCACGGATCTGGATCGGATGTAGTGCGTAATCGCTGTGAAGGGTGTTAAGGTACCCATTAATAATGAATATAAATTTATTCTACAACTTTCCATAAAAGCCAATAGTTAAGGAGAAATAGCTGTTCGAAGATTTTATAAAAAATACACTAACATCTATCTATAGACAGTAATGGTCAGCTGTGTTTATAGTTTAGGTCATAGTTAGGGTAACGAATTAGAAAATTCATTTTCTGATTTCGTAACTAAAGCAGGGTTTTTTTTTATAAAACGAATCTAAAATTGTTGTGTCTGAGCCCCCATTACATCAAATTACAAACTCAATTCTGAAAAATAAATACAATCCGGTATTGACCGATTGTAACTGAAGCCATCTGTGAAATTGTACTAGAATAATTTATTATAAACCACTCACTTTTACAAACTACGTAGTTTAAGAAAATAAAACTACGACATTCAATTTCAAGTTTTATGGCCAAGAAAATAAAGTCGACATTCAAATAAAATATTTCTACTATCCACTGTTTACACAGGTAAACGATCCCACACGTAATTTCAAACTTTATCCGAAGAAAATATAGTCGTTATTAGAATAAAGCTACTATTGGTTACTACGAAGCTACGGTGCGTAGTAAAACGTAACGCTACGAGTTGCTACGCGGCGTAGCGGTTTGCGCATGCGTTAATCAGTCTCCTTGTTTTCCCCGCTATCTCAATAACAAGTTTACGCCCTTTAAGGTTATATTCAAGCTGTTTGATATGAAGGGTCTTCAGAATTATTATTGAATGTCGAATTTTGAATGTCAGCAAAGGAGCCTCTAATTAACATATTGATCCTGCAGAAATCTTAAGTTAGTGAAACTATTTAACTCCGTATTTAGTTTCAACTTTCGTCACTTTATGAAAATATTTTCGTTAGAATTTTATTGTATTGCATACAATTCAATTAGATACAGGCTGTAAACGAATTTGTGTAATTCCTCAAAATCATAATAATCTACTACTGATAAGATTAATCCTGCATGGAATTATGGTTGACATTGTTTTTTTTTGCTCTTTTCTCTAGTTGTCCTATCTTATTCACCTGATAAGACAATAAGGCTCAATTTACACCGCCGCGGAATGGAATGGAAGCGACGAAATTGTACATAGCATAATGAATTTAATGTCAACTGTATTTAGTTGTGTGACGGTGCCGGTATGGTATGCCATGACCTTTTTTATTATCTTTTTTTCCAGCCTGTATACAGTGTATACAACCAAACTTAGAAAAAAAATGGCTAAAATATAGACGTGAAAGACACAAGAAAATTAAGATTGGTCGGTCCACTAATGTGGTACAACTTTTGGATAGATGAGGCCTTGGAAGTTATGTGAGGCAAAAGTCCCAGTTGGCGTCCCATCGTCGTTTAAACAATTCAAACACTGAAAAAGGTTTCTTTGTCACCATGTCCCGAGAGACCATATTGATGGACAAGGAGTATCAGTAAATATCGATGATTGAATCAACTGGCTGTTAAATTAAGGCACAAGTCCGAGACGGGCTGCAAACTGCAGACTGCAACCGCAGACCGCAAGTCACATTGGTTTGTATGAACCAGAAGTGTCGCTGGTCTGCTGCTGTCATCTGCGGTTGTAGTTTGCGGTCGCGGTTGGAATACAACCTTTCAGGTATGCACCTTAAAGGTGTTATTCGGACGGCGAGTTGCGGTCTGCGGATGCAGTCTGCAGTTTGCAGCGCGTCTCGGACTTGTACCTTTACTTAACCTTAATACTTATTCTGAATCGAGTGACCGTTTATTACAAATCGAAACCCCTCCGTGCCTCGGAGAACACGTTAAACCATCGGTCCCGGATGTCATACGAATACCTACGACAGTCGTTACGGGTAGTCAGTAGCCCGAAAGTCTGACAACCAGTCTAACCTTAGGGTATCGGCATTGTCCAGTTGCGGTTAAGGAGATCAGATGGCAGTCGCTCCGTGTAAAATACTGGGGCCCATTCTCCTACAATTAATTGTTGCCAAACGCAATCGAACCACAACCGTCAGTCAGATTTCGTTTTCGAAAACTTTCAAAATGATTGATTTTGTTTTTTGTGTCAAACAATTTGATAGCTTTTGAAATTGAGAACTGTCTGAATGAACGGTTCGGCCTTGGTTCGGTTGTGATTTATCAAGATTTATTTTAGGAGAATTAGGCCCCTGGTATTCAGTCATCTGATTAGACTGCAAGCTGACCCTAAGATAGTTGGGAAAAGGCTAGGTAGAACTTATTCTGAAGTACCAATTTCGAAATTTTCCAATCATTTTTCTATAAACGTAATCAGCCTATACTATCCAACTGCTGAGCTGAGCCTCTTCTTAGAATGAAAAGAGTTTATTCTTTAATCCACCACGCTGGACTGGTGTCGGTTGGCGAACTTCACACAACATCGACCGCTAACCGACATAGCTCGAAGAATTGCCAAACTTAAGTGGCAGTGGGCGGGGCATATTGCTCGCAGAACGGATGGCCGATGGGGTCGAAAGGTTCTGGAGTGGCGACCGCGTTCCGGAAGACGCAGCGTGGGTAGGCCTCCCACAAAGACCGATGATCTGGTAAAGGTCGCGGGAATCCACTGGATGCAAGAAGCACAGGACCGGTCGATGTGGCGATGCTTGGGGGAGGCCTATGTCCAGCAGTGGACGTTTTTCGGCTGAATGATGATGATGATGACACACCATCAAGAACTTTATAAAGCCCTCTCAGTTTTGCAGGTTTCTTTACGACGTTCCTTCCCTGTTAACGCAAGTGATGATTAAATTCTGATTCACACATGAATTCGAAAAATCAGCAGTAAGGGCCAGGATTGAACTTAGACACTCAGACCACTAGGCGATCACTGCTTTTTACCCGACTGCGCAACAGCAAAGACAGGGTTATGTTTTTCACGTGTATCTATGTATGTGGCATTCTTTATACCCTCGAAGCATCCTAACGGCAGGATGGATTTTAATTAATGAGATGTCTATCGATTAATTTATGCCGGGCGATGGTTATAGACTAGGTTTTGGTTGCGGAGTAGAGCGAGTGATGGTATGATAAATGAGGTGCCTATAGATAGATTTTTTTAAGCTTCGTTAATGATCTAAGGTATTTATAGATAGGCAAGATATCTTGATAAAATAATACTAAAAAGAGGTCAATAAAAAATGATAATTAAAGAAAACAAAAGACCCGACTGCTTAAAAAGCGAATTAAAAAGTTGGTAAAAGAGTATGGAAAAAAAAACAACTGAAAAGGTGATAAATAAGATGTATTACGATTTATGTAATTAGCAAACTGAGTGACCAATAAATATATGTAGCCTCCGACTGCATGTTGTGATTTGATAGCATGATTTTTTTGAAAACGTATACGGCTTGTTTACTTACATCTTTTCTTTTCTTATTTTTTTTCTACATCCTCTTTTTACCAACTGTTTAGTTCGCTTTTTAAGCAATCGGGTTTTTTGTTTTTTCAATTTTTTTCTTCTATCTAAACGAATAACCTAAACGTTATGCCATAAACTAATACAAACTACTGATCAATCGGAGCTCATTAAATATTTACATTAAGTACAGTACTATGACGTCATCGTACGGGTCGACCGAGACTTTTCCTTCGCTAGTGACACGAGTACATATTAAATATGACGTAATCTTTTAAAAGGGGATGGAGGGTAAAAGGAATGGCGTAGATAGTTTTTCGGGATATGTATTTTAAAACGTGGGTAAACATTAATAATATTATGTACCTCATTATGCAAATATGAAGATAATAATTTAATGACAGGCTTGTAAAAAGTTAGGAAAACCGGAATGAGGAAATTATTTTAATTGCGGCGAGTACGATATTTAACGTAAGAGCCTATTTGACAATCGTCGGAATTAAATAATAACTATACCTAAGTAGGTATTTATGTAATGTAGGTATTTGATCCACGATTTTTTACCCACCGTGTATAAGTATACAGGATGGGTAAAAAATCGTGGATCAAACGAAATAGGGCGATGGTTGCGGTTATTTGCAGCATTTTTTGGTACTACATTTATTTTTTACAGTTTTCTAAAGTTACAAATAATTTTTCGTAAGACTTAAAAGATATTGAAAAAAGTGCCAATAATCATGGTACTCACTGTCGTAAAAGCACTTTCAAGCAACTAAACACCATTTATTGTTTTAAAATACACGCGTACCTATTTTACTCTAATTGCCTATTTATTACATGATATTTTCTTAAAAACACTCAAATTGTCATAACTTTTAAGGAGATCAAGTTAAGGCTCTGCCACAGAGATATTTTTTACTGGAAATAACCCCAACTATCGCCCTGTTTCGTTTGATCCACGATTTTTGACCCAGCCTGTATGTAAGAATATGTTGATGCCATTACGCAGAAGAATCGCGAAGGTATACATACGAATGTCTCCGAACTAGCCGCGAGAAAACCTCATGCTTAGAGAGTTTGTTCTATTCTGGACAGTGAATATTTCTTAAACATGCACATGAGTAAAACCCTACAGTACCAGCGATTGGGGTTACTTTGATATCAAGGGGCGACATTGATAGTTACCTACTAAAAATATTGCATTTGGTCATATATCTCTGTTAAAATGGAACTTAAACATTTTAACTTAATTGTATAGGCAACATTGACAGTTTTCCTATTTTACCATATACCACCTACAGAGGTGTCTGCGAAGTTAGATGGCGAAGATAAAAAATACTAAATCACACCCCTAATTATATACAAAATTCGAGTCCTAGTTGGGGCTACTTTGACACTGAATGATAAAACAGGAATTATCAAAGTAAAAGCCTACGGTCCGACTTTGATAAAGTTTCCACTTTTTTTTTATCGAAAACTATGCTTTGTAGTTTTTTTTTTATCTAGTATATGTGATTTTATATAAGTATCTCAGTTAATTCAGTCTATATGAAATATTTTTGATGTACCAGCTAAAAGCGAAAATAAATAAGATACAAACACATGACGCTCAAAAAAAATATCAAAGTAAACCCGTACTACGGTACGACGACATACTAGTAAGTTATGCAACTCGGCAATCTTCGTGTTACCGAATTTGTACGAATTATGCGACTCTGCCTGTCTTTCTTTGTGCGTCTTAATAAAGTCCGGCTTCATCATTTTAGGATCAATTTTGGAAACGTCATTTAATTGGTCACATAGTCCGTTCAAATTCGGAAGCACTAAGATTGTCGAGGCACATAACTTGTGTCGTAACTTTACACACATAAGTATAACACACATAGGCCGCAAAGAAGCGTTTTCTAAACAAAAGAGATCAAAAAAAAAACACCAAGAATTGTTTTACCCACAATTTTACCACTTACCCAATAACCGGTGCTCGTTACCTCAGTAATATTGCCAGATGAAAAGTGACCATCCTCCGTGCGGCCGGCCACTGAATATTTGATGTTTAACCCTTCATACGCACTCGTTATCCTAGCTATGTTAGCAGGGCCGCGGTTGCCAGAATTAACGGGTTCTGTTCCTTCCATACTTTAGTTATCGGCGTAGTAATAGGTACTACTGGTGAAGTTTTTAAATGTATTTTGGACTAGGAAAAAAATATTATTTTTTTAATTTAATTCTTAGCCTAGCCTGTTCTCAGACATTTGGGTCCGACTTTCAGTCTAACCAGAGGCGGCTGGATAACAGTATTTTACACGAAGCGACTGACGTCTGACTTTAGCTACCTGGTTACTGCAGGCCTAGCACGAATATTTTGACGTATAGTAACGTAAACGTAACGTTAATGTGAGTGAATTTTAAATCGAAAATACAACTATTCTATAGCATTTTAGTTTAAATTTATGCGACAACCACAATTTGTATTACATAGATGTGAATAAAGTTTTCAATTCAATTAAATGTTATGTGCGAAACGAGTATTTCCAATTCAAAATTCACTCGCGTTAACGTTACGTTTACGTTACCATACATACATTCGTGCTAGGCCTACTGAACAATACCAATATCGTAAGGTTAGACCTGTTGTCAGGCTTTCGGACTTTTGTCTACTGGTAAAGACTGTCATAGGTGTTCGTATGACAACTGAGGGATAAAGAGGTCTACTTGTGAAAAGAATGGTCAACATACAAGAGGTGGTTATTTTTTTCTAAATATACAGGTTGTTAACGAATTCGTGTAATTCCTTCAAACCACGTGATATACTGGTGACAAAGATTAACCCTAAAGGGGAATTTTTGAAAATCGATGAAAAAAATATATTTAAAAAAATCTTGGTTTTCTATTTCTGAGTCAATTTAGAGCCTTGAGTTATCTGACTGCAAAGAGCAATATCGCGTCAGTCGTGCATGCCAGCCGTGTCGCCGTGCTTTCATTAATTGGTGCGTGGCATCGAAATGTTCACACAAATAAAACATTTTGTTTTGCAAAAAAATAAGTTCTTATTTTTTTACTGAATCCTTATTATGTGGTTTAGATACGATCGGTAACAAAGCCGCATGACAAATTAATAATTTTATTTTTTTATTTTTAATCAAGCTAAATCCCGTGCATCCTGTCTGCATCAGTAGTAGATTATGTGGTTTTATGGAATTACACGAATTCGTTAACACCCTGTATGGGTACAATCAGTTTTTAGCGATGCATGTAAAAATATTGGGCTCTTGGCTTGAGTTTTTATATTTAGAGGAAGTTGATATTATTATAAATCGTATTGCCAAGACGAATTAAAAGATTTATAAGTATTGAAAGGACACTTGTAGCCACCACCACCAGTGCACCAGCAGTGGTGGATGGTGGAGCTCAGATAGGTCCGTGTAAAACTATTCTTAAAAAATTGACTTCTTATAAGTCGTTTTTTATAATACTCAAAACTTTGGTACCCCATCCCCTTGATAAACAATGGCATGATCATTTATCATCCTTTGCCAAGGCCATGTGGCTAAAAGCTGTGCAAATATATTTATTTACACCAACTCACTTGCTACTAGCGTTGAAAATTGCGAAAGTTACATTTTGTTTTTTTGTAAACTTTGGATCTCTCCCAATCTTTCCTGTACATGTAATTTTTGAAAAAAACAAATTTCTCGTTCGTCTGAAAAATACATCATACACGTGTAATACTTCTTTTATATTGTGTATTTTTCATATTTAAAATCAAAGGGAAAAATCTTGTTTATTAATATTAATTGAACAGTAACGTACACAAAATATTGTTGTGTTTAAGTTATCGGAAATGTATGTAATCCGTCATTATATGGAATTCCTAGGAAATGTATATAATGCCTAAAATCGACAGGAAATGTGTGAAATAAATTGTATAATACACATTTCCTAGGAATTATATACATTTCCTAAATAGCAATTGGAAATGTGTTGTTTGAGTTTCCAAAGCAGAGTCGACTCATATTTCTGTCTGCAGGGTTTAAAGTAACATTTCTTTAAATGCAAAAAATACAACGTAAAATACATGTATTTTACGGTGTATCTGTAACTTAAACTTGCGAAAGATTCAACGGAAGATCCGCAAGGAAAGTTTCTGTATTTAATTGAAAAATACAGGGGCGTTTGAAAGATATATGTATTTTACATGTCATTTTCAACGCTATTTGCTACTAGCGTTGAAAATTGCGAAAGATACATTTTGTTTCTTTCGAAACTTTGTTTTTTTCCCAATCTTTCCTGTTTATTACATGTAATTTTCGAAAAAAACAAATTTCTCGTTCGTCTGAAAAATACAATCATACACGTATAATACTTGTTTTATACTGCGTATTTGTCATATTTAACAACCAAAGGGAAAAAATCTTGTTTATTAATATTAATTGAACGGTAATGGAGGTACACAAAATGTTGTTGTGTTTAGTTATGCTTTGCTCGCTCACTCTAGCCTAACTAACACTTATCTAGTCCTTCGAACCAAACCTGTCCGTATCGGGGTGCCCCAAAAAACCGACCACGCTTCATTCGCTCTTGAAATCAGTTTATCTCTGTTTTATTTTTCATCGATTCGCTAATTCTGCGGTATAATGTTAATTTGTATACATTTCCTAGTCCCATTTAGGAATTGCATTCAATGCCTAGGAAATATATACATTTCCTAGAAAATTAATGTATGTATCAAAGAACGTTTGACAAATTATTTTACACACTTCAAAAAATGCGAAAAATACGCCGTAAAATACATGTAAAAAACTTAAACTTGCGAAAGATTCAACCGAAGATCCGCAAGGAAAGTTTCTGTATTTAATTGAAAAATACAGGGGCGTTTGAAAGATATATGTATTTTACATGTCATTTTCAACGCTACTTGCTACCCGTAATGGGTTAGACAGGAGATTTTTAGACAACCTGACCAGGGGAATCTAGATCTTCACTTTAACTTGCCGCGTTAGCGAGCACTAGACTAATCTTCTTCATCTGCTGTGGTGACAAGATTAGCTAAACAGCAAGGTTGGTAACATGAACGTGAGGGCTACTAGCCCTGGGTGCGCCGGGCATACTTAATTATTGTCATACGTGTAGGCGCTTTCAATGCACTCTACTAGACTAATTAACTAA
Source organism: Amphipyra tragopoginis (assembly GCA_905220435.1). Classification (NCBI taxonomy): domain Eukaryota; kingdom Metazoa; phylum Arthropoda; class Insecta; order Lepidoptera; family Noctuidae; genus Amphipyra; species Amphipyra tragopoginis. Next base: position 8,743,878 of record HG992017.1, read on the forward strand.
TTGCTTTTACGATTACTCATTAGCTGTATTTTTAATACATATTACAGAAACATCATAAAATAAAGGTAGAAACATAAAATAAATACCTATAAGCCTGTAACTGTCCCACTGCTGGGCAAAAGCCTCTTCTCGTACAGATAAGAAACGAGCATTGATCACCACGCTTGCTCACTACGGGTTCGCGATTTGAGACCATTAAGTCCAGGTTTCCTCACGATGTTTTCCTTCACCGTATGTCAGTGGCGTGTTATCAGTAGCGGGTAACACTGGGCAATGTTGACAAAGGAAGGTAGTTGTCGATATGGATCAACCTACCCGATGTTATAAAGGCGGTGGTCATTCGACGAAGCGGAGCATTCTGTGTAGATCAGCTGAAGAAGTCTGACCTATTATATCTGTCTAGCTTGTCCTTATTTTATCATCTTGTAATAATTGTGTAAAGTGTTATATTGTGATTTAGTTCATGTTACTAACACTAACCCAAATATAAGTACTCTCAGTGGTGGAGAGTCTATGTAGGTTTTATTTACTACATTTACCTTGCTCGCAATCCTAACATACTGATATTAGCTTTAACTGTAATGATAGAATCACCCCTGAACGATTATGTTGTTGTGTCTTTTACAACCAAGTACATTATAACATTGAAAAATTCACATTGGTACATGCCTGGGTTTGAACCGGCAACCCGGTACAGCAAGCGCGTCCTGTAACCTCCAGGCCACCACAACATTATAAAGAAAATAAAGGTACAAAGGTAAAACGAGCCACATAAAGCCGGGTCCGCAGCGCCTTTCTAGCAAAACATGTTAACAAAACAAGTTAGCAAAACAGCCAGTCCGCTGCGCCTATAACAAAACAACTGATGGCGTCTTCCTTTAGTGAGCGCGAACACAAAATGCGCCACTTCCCCTCCCCGCAGGCGAACGCGGGGAATTTTATCCATTCGTCTCGGCAAACATGTTATTGTGTTTTTGCTAACAAAACTGTTAGGCCACGCCCCTATTCGGTTAGCAAACAATGTTATCCTGTTTGCAAACACGGTGCAGCGGAACCGGCTTAAAAGGTCGTACCTTCTGTTATGATTTCAGCATTAAAAATGTTAATCGACAGATTTAAAACAAATACGTTAAAGCCTTCAAAACATAACTAATTCAGATCCCGGAAGGTTGTCAGCTTTGCAATTAGATAGAATATATTAATACAACCTCTCGGCTTGGGTCCACTTAGCTATAGATTAGTTGATAACTGAAGAAACTCGAGCCGAACTTCTTTACCTGTAGGGACAAAGATTATTTTATTCGGAGCGAGTTGCGCAGATGTGGCGTCTATTTGTACCTATTTTCTTTGGAATGTAAATAATCTTGTCTTACTTTTACAAGCAGAAACAGACTTCACAAAATTGAACAGCTTAAAATAATGACCACATAATAAAACTTACATTTTCTAAAGGCGGTGTTGAAACGTTAATGCAATACAAGGCACCGATATTTAGAAAAGGAATCGTCGGTTTAAACAACAAAGAAACGCGAGATCATACACAGAAAAACATGTACCAGACAAATTAAAAACTTCCTACTTTTTAGGGTTCCGTACCCAAGGGGTAAAACTGGACCCTATTACTAAGACTCCGCTGTCCATCTGTCACCAGTCTGTATCTCATGAACCGTAATGGTAGACAGTTGAAATTTTCACAGATGATGTATTTCTGTTGCCGCTATAACAACAAATACTAAAAAACAGAACGTAATTTTTTTGCCGTTTTTATAGATAATGGTACGGAACCCTTCTTGCGCGAGTCCGACTCGCACTTGGCCGGTTTTTTAAAGTCGGTTAAAAAGATATATTTTTAGAAGTAAAGCTACTTAAGAATATTTTTTAAATATTGCCTCCCATAATATTTCTGCTTATGGTGGCAATTATAAACCGCACATGTAGGTAGGCAAGGTACCCAAAGAAAACTCCCTTTCCACCTTTTGGTTCTGAGCACAACAAGCGGCATTCTATAATTCGATAGTGTGTTCGTTGTGCTTAGAACCAAAACGTCAGTTGGGTGGATAGGTACTTCCTTATTTATTTATACTTTCACACAAAATTTTTAGAGAGGCGGACTTAATACCTCAGGCATTTTCTACCAGTCGACCATAGGGTAATGCAGAGAAGGGGTACCGTGTGTACAAACAGAATTATTTGTAGACAATATAAATGTTCAATGATCTCTTAGGTCCTTGATCGAACCTCACGCGCTATTGCGCAGTATTCTAGCGCTAAGAAACTGTGCTAATTACGTCGTCGGATTAAAAATTAGATGGAACTTTCGATTAAAAATTAGTGTGAAGTTAGAGTAAGTTAGAGTGAAGAAGACTTTAAAATACCGGCCAAGTGCGAGTCGGACTCGCGCAAGCAGGGTTCCGTACCATCATCTATAAAAACGGCAAAAAAATTACGTTCTGTTTTTTAGTATTTGTTGTTATGGCGGCAACAGAAATACATCATCTGTGAAAATTTCAACTGTCTACCATCACGGTTCATGAAATACAGACTGGTGACAGATGGACAGCGGAGTCTTAGTAATAGGGTCCCGTTTTACCCTTTGGGTACGGAACCCTAAAAAGTAGGAAGTTTTTAATTTGTCTGGTACATGTTTTTCTGTGTATAATCTCGCGTTTCTTTGTTGTATAAACCGACGATTCCTTTTCTAAAAGTCGGTGCCTTGTATTGCATTAAGATTTCAACACTGGCTTTAGAAAATGTAAGTTTTATTATGTGGTCATTATTTTCTGTTGTTCAATTTTGTGAAGTCTGTTTCTCTCAATAAAGAAAAATACCTTAAATATTGAATGATGATGACATCTAGTGTCCCATAGACACTAGCCCCCTTATTACAAAAGACGGTCTAAGAAAAACCTAGGTTTTAAAATAGCCCCGTCTCTTTTTGTTATATGACATAAGAAAGTGATGGGTATATTTTAAACCTGGGTTTACCTTAGTCTTGGTTTAAACCATCTATTGTAATAAGGGGGTATATGTCATCATCATTCAATATTTAAGGTATTTTTTCTTTATTGAGAGAAATGCCAGTTAATTGAAAGTGACCCGATACAGCAGGACTAGTTAGACACATTACTACCGAAAACCGTGAACTGTGCACATCATTCTGTACAACTTTTAGTGATTTACCAGTAATGCTGTATACAGAGACAATGGTTAAAGTTTGCTACCCTCATACATCCTCACACCACATATTTTACTTCCCTGAATAAATAATAACACTTAATCAAAAATTAAAAGCCACCGAGTAACCCGACGGATAAATTCATAACGATTCATTTCATCATTGAATTAATACAGTTGTAACCAAAAAGCTTACATTTAACAAACCAATTAATCCTTCACATAATTATATTATAACAATCCCAATAACAAACAGGATTATAACTTAAAATGACGTTATTAAATTTAATTACACTTTTGTTGAAAATATTTGTTAAGCGCACAATTCGGAAATATAATAATCAATCAAACTATAGGTATTCGAGATGACCTAGTCGCGTACCGCGAGGGCTTGTTTGAAGTGGTGTAGGAAAAGAGTACATGAAAGAACTTGGGTAAGGCTTTTGCCCAGCAGTGGGACAGTATATTATAGTATTCGTTTATTCATCATTTAAAACAGTAGCCATCGGGAAAGGGTCTAAGCTGCCGGCAGTCGCGTTTCTAGAGAAAGGAACCTCCTCACTACGCGTGTTGTATCCATCCCTTGAACCAGCCGCCCAACGAGAGCCTCATGAGGTGTTGATCGAGTCTCTTGGCTATTAGGCCATTCGCCGTAACGACTATATTTATTATCATATTCAACCCTTATCGTCTCACTGTAGAGCAAAGGCCTCCCCTAGTCTTTCACCCTTCATTGTTTATCAAAGGCGTCCAGTTCATCTCGCCACATTCTGCGAGGCCTATCGCGGTGCCATTTCCCAGTTGTCGTGGTCCATTCTGTCGTTATTTTGGCCCAGAGATTATCCCGACATGTGACAGACATGGCCGGCCCAGTCTGGCAGCTGCCTACGTCCCTGATGTTCCTTTTGGAGCTCAGCGTAGGTTTCTATCACAGTTTTAACCTAGCTCACTGGCAGATCTTGAGTTTGGACTTTTGGGTGGATGTCAAAGAACAAGTTTGAGTGCCTAGAAAAGTATAGGCTGACAAAAAAAAATGTATTCCATGTGGTTCTCATGGCCACCTCTTCCCTCATGTGTATGGGCAGCAGCATCCTCTCGTCTGCTAATTACAGCATACTGCGATCACCAATCCGTCTATTAACCGTGGTGATTATGGCAATTTTCCCTTTGACATTTGTTGTAGGGATTAGTGAGAGGCACACGTTCAGCTATGAATGTTTACGGTCTGATTCTACAACATGTAACAGGAATGCAAACACTTAAACGTCTCAAATAGAATGTTCACTTATAATTATAATACATACCCAACCGCGCGGATCATATGTTTTGCAAGGTTAAGCTGCGCTTGCCACGGTCAGTCCGTGGATGGGTGACCGTTCGTTACACATCAAGACCACTCCCTGACTCGGAGAGCACGTTAAACCGTCGGGGCCATACGAATACCTATGACAGTCGTTACGGGTAGTCAGAAGCCCGAAAATCTGACAACTGGTGTAACTCGATCGGCATTGATCAATAACTGGGTTGTGGGGTTCTGATGGCAGCCGCTCCGTGTAAAATACTGGTATTCAGCCGCATGTGGTTAGACTGAAAGCCCAACATAGTTGGGAAAAGGGTAGACAGAACAGAACAGTTTTTCTTCTTCTCTCTTGTTGCCCGAGCTATTTGACAACAGCTCATGCCGTAGTGAAAAGTTTAGCCAGTCAGCAAGGTTGGTAGCGGGGCTGACTGCCCAGGGTGCGCTGGACGTACTTTAGTATCGTCGTCACTCGTGGATGCTCTTTTAATGCACTCCAACATAACTTTCTACAGAACAATTTAAAGCAGCTTAAGGTCAAATCCTCCCAGAGGCTATCGTCAAATAGGTATAAACAGCCAAAACTACCCATAAACAAATTAGGTACATGTTCCTCGAGAAATTTGAAGGTAATCTGATTTGATAGGTGCTCCGTAATTATTTAATGCGCTAGTTCGGGTAACGAGTTAATCTAAATAAACACGATATGGATTAAATGCTTGGCTCACTGCCGACGCCCTTGGAGACGAGACTGATGAGTGGAAATCTGAGTCTTGATACTTAAGGGGGAACATTTGATACGTGTATGATTTTCTACGTGATTATCTCTGAACCATTACAGTACTAGTTATACGCTTCGGCAATCTTCGTGGAACCGAACTTGTACGAATTATGCGACTCGGTCGATCTTCTGTCTGTGTTTTTATAATTTGATATAAGGTGTTTGTGACAATTTTGATAATGGTGACGTTATTAGAATAGTATTTTTTTCTAAACTAGATGAATAGAGAATCTAATTTAAAAGAAAAAAACACGCATTTGTCTCAACTATTCATATTTACGGAAATTCACAAATCGAAAAATATCTATGGTAACAAGTCCTATGAACGCGGCGTTGCGACTTTTGTCATACCATACCGTTCTCGCCGTATGTCTTATTTTCGGGTAGGGTTGTGAAATGAGAAGTTTCTTATCCACTCACACGATAATTTATAAATGTTGCCAGTTGAAGCTTTTTTTTTATCTTTGGAAAATCCTCATGGATACCCTTCGCCCGGGGATGGCAAAGGATTATACCGGACTCTTACTGACTAAAAACCCACGGTGTTCCTTCTCCTGACCCTTAGCTGGGGTCGCGGGATTCGCAGCTGCATGCACCGCGACCCCGGCAGGCCTCGATCCGCCTGCCCCTGGCGGACCTCTTCTTCTGTGGGGCTTTGCCCCACGTCCTCCTGAGAGACGTGCACGGAACATTGCGCGCCGCCTTCTTGGGCCTGTTACTGGTCGGGCGACGGGTCCCCTAACCCGTCGCCCGCAGGCCACACACTAGAGTGGCCGGTGATCGTCGCGCGTCCTCCGGCGGCGCCCGGTGCGTCTGGCGCGGGAAGGGAGAGTGGCCGTCGCCTTTCTCTCCCTCTCCGCTCCCTCTTTGTTTGCCATCACCACCTCGCAAAAGGAGGTGACGGTTTCCCACGCACTCTCGCACCCGACTATGGACAGAACCACGGCAGTTCAACCTAAAGTATTGTTAATAAGGAAGTACTAAAGTTAATTGATTCAGTAAGTACAGAAAAAAAACATGTATATGATATGGACTTTCGTTGATATAACATTTGACTCATAATACCATCAGAAAGGCGTGGTAAAAAATCTTTCGGGTACCTCGGGCCCACGGTGTATATATATATGTATATATATATATATTACTTTTCGATATTTATCTTTAACAAAACATCCCATCTGTTTCTTACTCTATTCCCGATTCGATATCAAGAAATACTCTACATCCGCCTTCGAAACTTAACGACGCAAACTTTTGTTTTATTTGTCTCTATCAACATATCGATAGAGCAGGTAGAGTAACCTTGTTACAGTCGATGCGAATTTCCGAATGGTCTACAATATTGTCGTGTTGTTAACTCTATGTCTCTATGTAGAGTCTTTTATTTGTTTCTTGTGATGTTGTTCTGTTTGTTCGTATGGAAATGGATAATGTTTTGTTTTGTTTTGAGTTACTTGTTGAATTTCTTATAATGTCTTCGTCTTTTCTTGAAAACTTGATTCTTGTAGAGGCTGTGCTGTTGGCTTTTTGAGATACTAGGACCCATTCATTTGCCTAGCATTTTCCCAACTATGTTTGGGTCGGCTTCCAGTCGAACCGGATGCAGCTGAATATCAGTATTTTACATGGAGCGACTGCCTATCAGACCTCCACAACCCAGTAACTGGGTAATACGATACTCTTGGTAAGACTGGTTGTCAGACTTTCTGGCTTCTGACCAACAGTAACGACTGTCAAAGATCTACAAATGACAGCCGGGACCAACGGCTTTACGTGCTTTCCGAGGCACGGAGGAAACTCGCTATGGTAAATGGTCACCCATCCACAGACCAACCTCGGCAAGCGTGGCTTAACCCGGAAGATCAGTCTATGCGGCTGTAATTATTTAGCCACGAGCTCCTCTTTTTTTGAGATACTAGGACCCATATTAATCAATAGCTCTCATTTAAGATCTGCCTCCTAGGTGTTTGTTTGATGTCACTTAAGATGCTGATTTGGTAAATAAAAAAATATTGGTTGTCAAATGTATGCAATTCTCATGACGTTTATATTTTGACAGCTCTACTTGAGATGCTCTCAGGCCGCCATGTTGAGAGTGGTTTATAAGTAAAGGTCTAATTTATAGTTTGAGCTCATTCTGACTGAAAGAATCATCGTCCTCCTGCCTTATCCCAACCTATTTGTGTTCAGCGCAGCATTCTTTTTCTTCCGTATATCTCTATTAGCCGTCATCTCAGTAGTCACCCCCTTTCTAGTCATATCATCTTTGACATTATCCATCCATCGTTTATTTAGTCTTCCTCTACTTTCACAACCATCCACATTCATACTTAAAATTTTCCTCACGACAAACATGTTCCTCATTCCTCCGCATAACATGCCCATTCTGACTGAAAGAATACGATTGTGCAATCATTGTCGATAGCACGACTAGTACGTTCATAATATGTAGTGAATTAGTAAGCAGTGATGATTCCCATCCCGCCAAAAAGCAGCGGGGTGGACTATGGACAAACTCTCTCTTCAAATTCAAACTCAGAACTCGTTTATTTAAAATAAAAAAGAATTACTTAGTTATTTTTGAACGTCAATTTTAAATAAGACAGCCCCCAGAAGCGCTTCCCCTTCACCGCTTCTTAGTGTTTATCCTCTTCTCATTCTAAGAAGAGGCCCGTGTCCAGCAGTAGGATAGTAATAGAATATTGGTTTATTTGCATAGAATGTAGGTACATAAAATATAGGTGTTAACAAAAAATATTGATACAATCTATCTTAAATTTATTCATGCAAACATTAGCGAGAACATAAATTAAATCAAATTTAAATTAATGATAATTATTAATATTGTGAAAATATCAATACGATTTATCATTTAAAAAATCATTAATTGAATAATAACACTTTAAAGCATTAATTGTATAACACTTTAAATCATTAATTGAATAATAACACGTAATGTGCTGATTAAGCTATACACCGATGTTGCTCCTCCTCAATTATTTATTATACTTTTCCACGAATTTCAATTAAATTATCAACCAAATGCCACTTTGCCTATACTGGAAATCGAATAGAAGTCTCCTCAATCTGAATTCAAGATGGCGGCGGAACAAATAAATCACAGCAGTGACAAATTGCTCGGACAAGCAGCTTTTAAAACTACTATTATCACACAAAATCCCTTGTTTTTAAAACAACTATTATATCATATAATTAATACATATTATATTACAGTCGTTAAAATATGAGCTCGTTTAATTTTAGCAGTAATTGTGCATATAAATTAACTTCACTATCTGTGGCAGTTGCATCTGGTAACCGACAAATTGTTGGCTGTAATATTTTAGCCTTAATTATGGAGTCTTTTCAGTCATATTCAGGTGGAGAACGGGATTTTAGTTGAATGAACTCCTAGAATAATAAATTAAGATTAATTCTCTACTGTGGTGGTTATGTTATTTTAACGTGAACTGGTGAAATGGTCATGTTTTTATCTATACGTTCTTGCTTTGTAATATTCATCGAGGACTGCTGTCAAGTGACCTGCATCCTCTCAACAATTTTCATAGCAACGTACGTATTAACAATCCGACTTCTTCACAACTATGTACCACGAGATGAATATTGTTGTTGATCCATCAACTGTCATGATTGGTGTTGGTTACGTTACGCAATTGCCTTGCTGAGTTGCAATTGCTATGGCAATCTAAAGGCATTATCTATTTGTAACTCTTATGCGAGTTTATTTCTTACATATTCTCATACTATTTCTAAAACTGCTGTAATGGAATTGTTAGTATGTCAGATAAGACAACTGGCCTATACTTAATCTAAATTAAACTATAACTTCTTTTTATTTATTCACTAGCGACCCGCCCAGCGTCACTTGCGTACGCTTTTTAGCTTAAACTCTTCCGGAAATAACCTAAATACTGATGAAAATCGCATCATAATCTATTGTATACTTAGAAGAAGTAAGCGGACAGAGTGACGCGAAAAGTGACTTCAATTTATACTATTTAGAGATTTAACCAAGATATTTCTACTAACAATAAATCAACTCAGGAAGTGTCTAATGGCGTAATAGCGGGGAAACTCACTCCGGGTCTTTTAGACCCGCGACGGTGAAACCGGGGCCACACTTCTCTACACCTCTAGCTGCTCAAACGTTTGTTGCCTCCTTCGCCTATGTATTGGCGGCTTTTCAGGGGGCCCATCTAGTGAGCTGGCAAGTCACCGTCTGCCAACAATTTTCAATTTTAAATGTTGAAAGGCAGAAGCCGTTTTCTTCCGGCAATAGAAGTTAAGTCCACTTAACACCCCCATAGACCAGATATTTTTTACCATATTTTACAATAGTCTGTACAATTCCTGGGACGGTCCATGGCTGTACTTCAATAGTGCAGCCGTGGATAGTCCCCGGTTGGTGCCTCATCCCATTTTAGATTAAAGTTCTCAAAGGAGCCTCTGCGCGTTGGACCTGTGTCCCCCGTATGCCTTCCAAAGGACCGGACATCTTCAGCACGGAAGACGAGCCGTGATTCTAAAGAGATACAAAAATAATAATCTACTCATTTATGATCAAAGTGTCATCTGATTCATGTAAAAGAAATCCTTCTTTACAAGAAAGTATAGCGAAAAAATCTTAAATTTCAATACATTTGAAAAATGGTCACGTTCAAAGTTAACGTTTGCAATTTTCTTTTTAAAAATATTTATTTGCTTTCGACTGAGACATTATAATCTAACATTTAGAAAAACGTGGTCTTAGTAAAAATAAATGCTGGATTTTTGAGAAGGTTGAAGCTAATCGGCTCAATATACAAGGTGTAACATGTTAAGGGGTCACTGTACTCATCATTATGAACAACTTTTACTATGGGACCAAACCTGAAATCGCGAAAAAAGAAACAGCTGTTCCCTACATTTTGACGAGTTATGCGAACATAAATGTAGGGAATAGCAGTTTTTTTTTTCTTGCTTTACTCGATAAACTTTAGCGATTCTCAGAGCTATATCGTACGACTCTCCGATTCCGGCCCTGTCTCACTTACTACCCCGTCCGTCGCCCGACGGATCGCCGTCAAAGAACTCGTTATATATAGTAGACCGGCTTGCGATATGGCGTATAGTATGAACGTCATAGCTTGTGGCATATGCTGAACCTGCGCCTTTTCAGCGCAATTTATATATTAGAAATAGATAGTGTTAATTATGTTATTATTATATGTTATTATTTTGTGCTGAATAAATTATTTTTCTTTCTTTCTTTCTTTCTTTTTGACGCAATATGCTTTACTATATAACGAATTAGTATAGCGTAGTCTGAACTGCGCTTAAAACATTTACCCTCTCATACTGAGAAAAGGCCCATTTCCAGCAGTGGAAAGTAATGGGCTGAATATGCTATATTGATAAAATTAATTACCAAATTGTCGTAATAAAACCATGCTACGTTCTTCAACAAACGACAATTGATTACTTAAAGTTAATAAAATACAAACCGTTCCTTTATTTGTGTGTATTAATCAAATCGATTGTACCGGTAATCGTTACCGATATCGTTTCGCCGAAACACGAATACATCAAAGAACTCCGTTACCTTTGAACGAAATAAAATATTTATACAATCGTTGCATGTATTGGGGTTCGTTAGCTTCCAATAATAAAAGAAACCAAAGTTAAAATATTAAAATCAAAAGCTCTCGTCAAATTAATCTATTTATATAAAAAGAAAAGTCCTGACTGACTGACTGACTCATCAAGGCCCAGCCCAAACCCTTGGAACTAGAATACTGAAATTTTGCACAGAGGTTCCCTTTATAATGTAGACAAGGAATAAGGAAGGATTTTTCGAAATTCAACCCCTAAGGGAGTTAAATAGGGGATGAAAGTTTGTATGGAAAATCGTCACTTAACGGGTTCAAAATTTCACGCAAGCGAAACTGCGGGCAATAGCTAGTTGTTATAATACTTTGTTTTCAATCGAGGGGATCGTGGCTAATTAACAACCGCGGCTATCATAAAATTTGTAAGATTAAGCTGCGCTTGTCGCGGTTAGTCTGTGGATGGGTGCCCGTTCGTTACATATCGAGACCTCTCCTCGCCTCTGAGAGAACGTTAAACCATCGGTCTCGGGGGTCATACAAATGACCTATGACAGTTGTTATGGGTAGTTTGAAAACCGGTCTAACTTTAGGATATCGGCATTACCCAGTAACTGGATTGCGGAGTTCTGAGTGCAGTCCGTGTAAAATATAGGTATTCTAACTATATGCCAACTCCCTAAGTCCGTCAAAGAAGTTATTCGCCCGTCCGAAAGTAGCCCGAAACGTAGGAGTGAACAAAACAAGTGTCAAGTTCAACTTTTCGGACGGGCAAAAACACATCGGTAGTAGGGACAACTGTCAAATCGTGTTGTCATTCATTGTTAGTTCGGGCCCCGAAATAATCGTATGTCCGTAGGTGATAGGGAGTAGGAAACGTTTGTAACTAAGGTCGAAACCACGGACTTCGTGCTTAGGGAGTAGACCCCCTGTCTACGAACTGTCTGTTAAACGCGACCAAATCAAATAATAAGAAATACCTTTTCAAAATTGTACATCTACAAGGTAGCTTGCAGAGGTACTCGTAGATCGATCGATATATGCGGCTGCCATTTGATTCTCAGGTACCCAGACCCATAGAAAAGGTCTTAAATGTAGGTTCCTAATAACCGAGTTCTAGGTAATCAGGGAACGTTTGCTTTGACGAGATTTCGTGTATATGTACTGAACAACAAACAATAGACTATTGTGTGGATTCTTTTGTTGTTACTTACTTGACTAGGCTAGCGTGTCAGGATTGGTGGGTATTTCGGGAAAATAGCAGGAATTTCATAATCTGAGAATAATAGAAGGATATTAGTGCTCATTCACATGAAGACGATTCGTTTTTTTTGACGTATCCCGAACGTTCGGGCCCGAACTAAGAATGAATGACAACACGATTTGACAGTTGTCCCTACTACCGATGTGTTTTTGCCCGTCTGAAAAGTTGAATTTGACACTTGTTTTATTCACTTCTACGTTTCGGGCTACTTTCGGACGGGTGACTTACTTCGTTGATGGACTTAGGGAATAGGCCCCCAGGGTCTGAGATGGGGCATACGAAACCAAGTAACAGAGATATTGAGGGATTCCATTATACCCTCTGGCTCTCACATACACACGACAGAACACAGTAAACTGCTTGGCGCATAAATGTGAGGGTGGTAGCTAGCCAGGTGGATTGCACAGATCCTTCCACCAAGCGTGCTGGGGTTTGTTGTATCTTACAACACACGTAATGGGCGTGCTATTCAGCGTGTGGAGAAGAAGTTTTATATTCTAGCCCTCACACGGGGAACGGTAAAGGTGACTGCTGTTAACACTTCAAGATCCTGCTCCTGCTATCATGGTCATTCAGGAGCCTGAAAGGGTGACAAACGCAAAATGTATCTACTTAATCAACTGTCCAATGTCATATCAAGTACTGTGGTTGGTTGTTAGTATTTTGGTCATCCAATCACAGCAGTTGACATGAAATTTACAACATTTTTTTTTTAAATTGATCTCCCTTTATTACTTTGTCGGGTTATACTGATCAAATGGAGCCACTTAGTATAAGCTATGTTTCAAATTATCGCCATACCTTTAGGCGATAAGGCCTGTACGCGACCGACGAATGGTTATTATGGAAATACATTATATTGGTGTCTCTCTCATGCCTATCGCAGCATCAAGTGTCAAGCGTTTAATCGCCAAGCGTCAAGCTTGCTTTTGGTAGTCAGAAGACTACCCGTAATAACTGTCATAGGATTTCGTATGACACCCGGGACCGATGGTTTAACGTGCTCTTTGAGGTACGGAGGGGACTCCATGCGTAACGAACGGTCATCTATAGGCCTGTATACCTTTAGGCCTCATTTACGGAGACGCGGGGCGTCGCGCGTCGCGTGCGGCGTGGCGTCTCGCGGCGTGTCGTACGATTTTTCTGTTTACGGAGCGGCGGCGCGTGCTGCGGCCCGCATCATCACACGCGCAAACACAAACATATGGCAATGTACGATATTGTTTATGAAGATGCGCGTGCGAAGCCGCGGGCCCAGCCGCGGTTGACGCTACGTTTTACAGTGGACGCTGCAGGAATAGCTGGTCGCAACGCTGCGTGCGCCGCCGCGATAAACGTCGCGTGCGACGCGGCGATGCCATCCGCGGGCTCCGCCTGCATTTCAAGCAAACGCGTGTAAAATCGCTTTTCCGTAAACGCTCTCATACAACGCCATATGTTTGAATTCAGTGCGGGCCGCGCCGCACAACGCGACGCGCGACGCCCCGCGTCTCCGTAAATGAGGCCTTAGCCTTTCAGTAGACACTCAAACTCTCAATAATTACCAATAACTGCTTACGAAGAAAAAATACATCCTTGACTTTTTGGCAATCCTAAAAAAAAGAGAAAGACCCTACACATTTTCCAACTCATCTCGCATACACCATTCACTGGTACCAACCCTAACATAAACTTAAATACAAAATATACGAAACCCAACCCTCGTATATACTGTATAAGTTTTTGTTTTATAGCTCAAGGCTCGACCTTCCGAGGGATCGGTCATCTATCACGCTATCAAATCTAGGAGACGCGCAGAAACTATTGCAGGCCGGGTTGTTTGATTGCGTGCGAACGATCTGCCCTGATATAGGATTGTTTACGACATATATTGTGCCCTACAAACCTTCAAGTATGCTTGAATTCGTGTTTCAAAGTTATAGACCGTTTGATATATTCATCAAAATTGTTAGGAATAGATTTGGTTCATGTAACTATCGCGTAATTTTCGTATAATACGATGTGGGTGTTGTAATAGTAACTGAGTTATTGTCAGGAATATTTGGTAGAAGCATTACGTACCTATTTACTATACAATACAATACATTTATTCGCCACAAGATATTGTATACAAGGATATTAATTACATAATTGTTATAAGTCCGTTATATCTTGCATTTCCGCAGGCATGCGAATTTTTAAAATTGTTTTCATTACAATGACCAATTATATAAGGTGTTAAAAAATCAACTCTAAGAATTTTGTGGGGTTACTAAGTATCGGAAATTGAACTATCGGAATAGAACTTTTGTTCTACAACTTTTGTAAATGCGCTAATTTTTTTATGCCCATACAAATCAATTAAAATATGTTTTTGATTTGTATGGAAAGTTATAAAAAAATACGCGACTCGAAATGTGAAATCACGCGACGTTATTCATTTTAATATAAATTATGTGAAGTAAATATAGCCCAACATCTTAATTTTGATGTTAAATCGTTTTGGTGTTTGAGGGGCTCATGGCTCAACAACTACGCGGAACGTACAATTTTAATAATTTAATAATTAATAATTTATTTATTTATTTAAGTAAATAATGGACAACTCAGACATCCCTATATAACAGATTATAGAATAGCGGAACTCAGGTACCCATGGTAAGATTAAACTTGTGCTATGGGCACCAAAGACCGCTTCACATTGTAATTTTGAAGATTGTACAGTTCATCAGGAAAAATACCAATTTATTTAAAGAGTGCTAAAAATTAAAATAAATTTAAAAAATAAAATAAAAGTGTGTTTGAGTGAGTGTGAGTATGAGTGTGTGTGTGTGTACGTGTGTGTAACGGGGGGGGGGGGGGGGGGATTACTAAGTGTGCAGTTGTCAGTAAGATGTATAGTAATAGTAATCGAGAGTAAGATTAATTTAACATACAAATACTTATGACAGTCGTTACGGGTAGTCAGAAACCCGAAAGTCTGACAACCTGTCTAAGCTTAGGATATCGGCGTTCCCTAGTTACTGATTTGCAAATGTCTGATGGCAGTCGCCCCGTATGAAATACAGGTATTCAGTCGCACCTGGTTAGACTGGAAGTTGGCCCCAACCACAGAACAGATAAAGAGTTTATCTGTTCTGTGGCCCCAACATAGTTGGGACAAGGGGGCCTACTCCCTAAGTCCGTCAACGAAGTAAGTAGCCCGTCCGAAAGTAGCCCGAAACGTAGGAGTGAACAAAACAAGTATCAAGTTCAACTTTTCGGACGGCCAAAAACACATCTGTAGTAGGGACAACTGTCAAATCGTGTTGTCATTCATTCTTAGTTCGAGCCCCGAAATAATCGTATGTCCGTAGGTGATAGGGAGGCACGGACTTCGTGCTTAGGGAGTTGACCCCAAGGCTAGAAGGCAGAACTAAGAAACTGAACCGAACATTCTACAAAATCATGTAAAGATCCTGTTTTCTTAAATTACTCGGAATTACACAAACAAATTACGTACGAGTTGAATTCTGTAGTAGTACGAAGTCGAGAGGCTGTCGAAAGTTTCGAGAACCTTTTCGTATTTAAGTGAGCGGAATCGAGTACGACCCGACCTTACACAAATTGAAAGAATATTCATTACTTTTTTAGAAATGTAAATATTGGTAGAATAAAATAAAAGATCGGGGAAGTTCGACTCCAGGGTCATGTACTACGAGTTCCATACCATTGCTAGTGGTTATTTATTTGTTTATTAATATATTAACACATACAAATATGGCTTTGCCCCACAAAACCGTGTTGTCAGTTTAACTTTGGGATCGAGTCTCAGTACAATAGTCGAATTATTACTTATACCTACATAAATATATTTTATATATTATGACCACCTCGTAGCGGTCGCCAGCGCAACTGCTGAGCGTGAGGTCCTGGGTTCGGTCCCCAGGCCCAGGGGCTTACCATGACGTTTTATGAAAACGTTCAAAAGCAGGCCTGCTTCTGAATCGCTAAAAATCGTACCATGACAGTACTAAATGTGTGTACTAAAAGTGAACGATTATTAAACCAAGTTGAACGGTAATGCTTGTTCATGGTACGAAAAGTCTATACAAAAAAAAGGTGAACGGATTTTGTAAACGTCAACGTAGCAGGCCTGCAGCAGGCCAGCTCTAACGATGTCATAGTACAAAAAAGCAGGGCAGTTCAACTTCCAGGCAACTTCTGCCCTGCGTTAAGAGGCAATTGTAAGCCCCCTGGCAAAGCGTTATTGTGTTTTTCCATATGGAATTTTCCAGTAGCAGCACGGAGTCTGGATTTGTGCCCGGTCGATGGCAATAGACTCAACCCCTATTACATGGGACGTAAAAATAACGGCGAAATGTAGGTGTTCCAAAGGATTGCACCTCTGCCAACCCCTCGGGGAATGTAGGCGTGAATTTATGTATTTTTAGCTTTCTCTTTAAGATGCGTTTGTTACTTTCATGCCTTACGACCTCCGGTAGACTATTCGGTAGATAAGATTTTAGCTAGTTTTCCTCATTTTTACAATAACTAACTTTCTACATTATAAAGGTAACCTCTGTGCAAAATTTCAGCTTTCTAGATCCAAGGGTTTGGGCTGGGCGTTGATGAGTCAATCAGTTAGTCAGTCAGGACTTTTCTTTTTATTTATATAAATAGAGTATGCACTACAATCGTACAAAGTTTCACGCTTGTATGTATAATTGATGTGAGGGTGGTAGCTAGCCAGGCGAACCGCTTAGACCAAGCGTGCTGTGTTTTATTGAATGTGACGCGTCTATTCCCAATGCATCTCCTAACCATAATAATCTTTTAGCTAACTTTACCGTATATGTTAGCGTTGCGGTCCACTGCTGGACAAAGGCTTCAGCTTTACTATCAAGGATCTATAACTATGGGAATCTAATAGGGTGCTCTTTTGTAACCGAAATCACACTGCATACTTTGTGATAAGTTCTACTCTTAATAGGACAAATATAAGCAACAATGTCAATAGCGGGTCTAGACATTGCGAGGCATGTGTCACGAATGCCTCACTATGCATGCCATCGCGGAATGTGAACGTCAATGCTCACACTGAGCTACGAATGCTTATAGTGAACCACGAATACTCAGAGTGAGTCACGAATGCCCACAGTAAGCCACGAATGCCCAAAGTGATTTTCAAATGCCCACAGTGAGCCACGAATGCCCAAAATGAGCAACAAATTCCTACAATGAGCTACAAATGCCTACAGTGAGCCACGAATGCCCACAGTAAGCCAATACCCAAAGTGAGCTACAAGTGCCCACAGTGAGCCACGAATGCCTACAGTGAGCCACGAATGCCTCTAGTGAGCCACGAATGCCCACAGTGAGCCACGAATGCCGACAGTGAGCTATGAATTATCTCAATGAGCAACAGCGTGCACACGACAAAAGGCATGCATAATGAGACATTCACAACACATGGCTCGTGATGTCCGGACACTCCTTAAAGGTCGTGTGTTCGATTCTTAAGTAATGTAAAAAGTATAATAGCATTTTCTGTCTTCTTCTCTCGTGTCAGCACGAGCTACACGAGAATATGTTATGCTACGGTGAAAAGATTAGCCAATCAGCAAGGTTGGTAGCGGGGCTGACAGCCCAGGGTGCGCCGGAGTACTTAAGTATCGTCACTCGTGGAGGCTCTTTTCATGCACCCACCAAATGTATGTGTGTGTATAATATTGGTGCTGATTCTCTTGTTCACAAATTAAACTAAAATTAGAGAATTGCTATCTTTTACTAACAGACAGCGCGAGAAAAGGACGGTGATAGATAACAACTAAGTTAGAGATGTCAAACTAGTTTACGACTTAAAATTCACCGTGTTTTTAGTCGACACGTTCTATCGTGTAGTCTAAACATGTATATCAATTTTAGTTCAACTAAATTTGACAGCTCTTACTTACGTCCGTCTCTTTCTTATTTCATCAGAGTGAAAAAGATGACAGTAGCCTTTTATTTTAGTTTGTGCACTACAGAATCGGCACCATTGTCTGACAAAAATCCCATACATCTCTGTATAATATTAAGACCAAAAGTTTTATCTTTACTCTGTGTTTTCTTTCTCTCTTTTTTATGACATACTAATTTAATATTAACGTTGTGTTTCTTTTTCACAGGTAAGTGACGTTAACACCTACATAACGAGTTTCGGTAAGCTAATGTTATTCGTTTCCTATAGCCAACATTGTCACTGTATATACAGGGTGTAAAATACGAGAGTTACCTGAAGGGAAATTACCTTAGGCTGGTATCGAACTTATCAAATATCGATGTCCAATATTTGATCAAATTTCTTTCCTTAATTAAAATCATCCAATTTCTTTGATCAAATGAACAATTTCTTTGATCAAACGAACATTGGACAAATATATTTGATAAATGGAATACCATCCTTAAGTATTTGCGCTTTAAATATTTAAGATAGCGAATTTTGACCAACGAAGACTTAATTTTAATTTAAAAAGTAAGAAAAAATACAGTATAATAAAATAGAGTCATTATCATGTGCAAGTATTCGAACCAAAATAACCGCGAAAAAAGTTCAATTCTGTTTTTTATTTAAAACATTTATTTTGACAAACAGAAAATACATACATGCACACAAAAATAATCACAAACAAACAGTTCGACTCGCGACCTCGCCGCGTGATCAGCTCATGATCAAGGGCTCCGTTTGGGTCCGAAACTAGTCGGGCAATCCCAAAAAATGCACGTGAGTATACCGTAATTAATCATAAATATAATCACAAACAAAAAAGACATGTTTTTCGGGTAGGTGCATAAAAAGTGGACACATGTGCTCTGAATATTTATTTCAATTTTAATTATTTTAAATTAGTAAAAGCTAATAAAAAGTATAGGATTCATATTAAAACATAACTGGTTACCATATATTGTGTGGACAAGCAACTGTTGATGTCCTAAGCACTAATTATTGCATCTACTTGCCGGCGACTTGTCACTACTTGCACTACACACTATTTGAAGCATCCTGAACTGTCAGTATGACCACCATTGCTGACATTGCGGAGACCCAGCGCATGGCTATGTCCTCCCTCAATCAGCGGATGGCAGATTTTGAGGCACACCTGAAGGCTTCAACTCCTGGAGCAGACTTGAGCGGCCTCCAGAAAGATTTTAGCGCCTTCAAGGAGCATGTTTGGAGTGTCCTCAGCGTGCTACAGCAGCAGATTGTGGAGGTAAGCAAGACTGTGGATGTCATTGAGATGCGGCACAGAAAGAAGTTTGTTTTGCTTGGTGGAGTGCCGGAGAAATCGGACGAAAATGTTGCTGGCACTGTGGCATCAATACTGCAGGATAAGCTTGGCTTATCTAGCTTCACGTCCGCTGCGCTTAGTGTATGTCACAGGCTAGGCACTACATCTGATGGCCGTCCCAGGCCCATTCTTCTTCGGTGCACTGACACAGCCGTTAGGGATGACATTTGGAAGGCCAAGACCAAGTTAAAGGGCTCCTCATTTGTGCTGTCGGAATTCCTCACACGGCAGCGGCAGACTGCTTACTCAGCAGCTCGTAAATTGTTCGGCGTGACGAACGTATGGACAATGGGTGGCAACATCAATATAAAGCTCCCTGATGGCAAGCGTCGCCGTGTCTTCGGGTACGAGGAAGTCATTGCATTGGGTACTGAGCATGGCAAGTCACTTGAGGTTCCACCTGATCCCAAAGTTAGCTCAAAAAATGCTAGTCCAGCGCCCGCGCAGGTGTCAACCAGGTCAAGACGGAACGTACCGAAGAAATAGATATTCTTAATGTTGTGTTTCCCTTTTCGTGTTTTGTTTTGGTTTTAAGACTATTTTTTCCTCTTCTGTAAGTACTTACTCACTGATACAATATTAATTTTCTTGTACCGACGTAAATTTTACTTCGAAATGTCAAAGTTGTCAAACTACTTTGTTTTTTTTCCACACCACAGTTTAGACTCGTGGTTTTTGGCACAATTGCGTTCGGAAACAAGTACCAATGTTTTATACTTTTCATATTGTGAAGTCAGCCGGCAGGTTTTTTGCAGTTTTAAATAAGTAATTAATTTTATTCAATAATTATTATTTAGGTTTATTTATTCTATTTTTATATACCATTTTATATTTATAATTATTATGTCTGACGATGACTCTTTTCATTCTGCTTGTGATTCTTTTAACTCTTTTACATCTCTTGATGAATCTTTTTCCATAAATTGTCATTTAAGTGTTGAGTGCCAGCGATTTCAAAAATGCTTTAATGTCTGTCACGTCAATGCTCAGAGTATTCCTCAACACCACTCAGAGTTTTTAGATTTATTTTGTGATGTTTCCTTACATGCTATTTTAGTATCTGAAAGTTGGCTCAAACCTGAACTTCCTTCTACTTCATACAGTCTACCTGGCTTTGTTCTGATTCGCAATGACCGCACGGGAAAAAGAGCCGGGGGTGTCGCTATTTATCTCCGTAGTGACATTCCCTTCAAAATCTTATCTTCTTCACCGTCTCTTTATAACGGTCATCTTGAATTTTTATTACTTGAAATAGCTATCAAAGGGGTCAAAGCCGTTCTCGGAGTTGTTTACTGCCCACCTGCTATTAATTATTTCTCCAATCTGGAATCTCTTTTTGAATCTGTCAGCTCAGAGTACAAGCATCTGATAATCATGGGTGATTTCAACACCGATCTCTCGAAGAGCACACCTCGGTCGCGCAGGCTGAGAGCAATCCTGGAATCATCGAATGTTTCACCTCTCCCCTTGAACCCAACTCATCACAATATTAATTCCGATGATTCCTGGCTTGATCTCATGCTAACGTCGTCCCTGGATCTTGTTGCCAACCATGGTCAGGTCGCAGCTCCGGGTCTCTCTAGACACGATTTGATATACTTGGCATATAAAATTAAACCCCCCAAGCTGCGGCCTACCATTGTCTTGCTTCGGAGTTTTGCGAGGTTAGACAAGGAAAAGCTCTGCAGTGATGCGCAATCTATTGACTGGTCCAACATTTTTCAGGCGTCTACAGTTGATGACAAAGTTTGTCTACTAAATAAGTCAATAGTACAGCTTCTAGATGCACATGCACCACTTAGAGCCGTCAGAGTTAAACGTCCTCCAGCGCCTTGGATTACCCCTGGGGTCCGTATGGCTATGAGACGACGTGATAAGTTGTTCCGAAAATATAGAAGGGATCGTAGTGAGGACAACTGGGGCCTTTATAAGTTAGCTAGGAATCGCTGCAACCAGATGGTAAGAGTTTCTAAACGCCGATACATTCATGAAAATGTTCTCAACTCTTCTCCGGCTGATATATGGAAGTTTCTGAAATCTCTTGGCATAACTAAGTCATCTTCAAATATCTTACCCTCGAACTTATCCCTCAACGATCTCAATACGCATTTTTCTACATCAGTTACAATTGCAGATGATGTGAAAAGAAAAACCATTCTTGATATTACTTCCATGCCAATTTTACCTTCAGATTCTTTCTCATTTTCCCCCGTGACTGATATTGACATCCTTAAAATTTTTAACTCCATCAAATCTAAAGCAGTTGGCTGTGATGCAGTCAGCAGGGCTATGATATCTTTTATTATTAATTATTTACTTCCCATTTTTACTCATATTATAAATTTTTCTTTGCAGACTGGGGTTTTCCCGTTAATCTGGCGAAAGGCTTACATTATCCCTCTTCCAAAAAATACTAGCCCAAGTCTGGCTAACCACTTTAGGCCAATCTCTATTCTCCCTTTCCAGTCCAAAATTTTAGAAGCAGTAGCCCATAAACAAATGTCTTCCTACGTTTCTAAAAACAATTTGTTATCATCCTTTCAGTCCGGTTTTCGACCTGGACACAGTACATCTACTGCCCTGCTTAAAGTATCCGAAGACATCAGGTCCGGCATGGAGAATTCAAGGTTAACGGTATTGGTTTTAATAGATTTTTCCAATGCTTTTAATACCGTTGATTATGATATTCTCCTCGCCATTTTGTCACAAATAGGGATCTCGTCGTCATCACGGGATTGGTTCTCGTCATATCTTCGTGGTCGCCAGCAGGCAGTACGTGTTGGTCAGGAATTTTCTGACTGGTGCGACTTGGTAACTGGCGTTCCGCAAGGCGGTATTCTCTCTCCTCTGTTATTTTCTTTATTTATTAATTCAATCACCAACATTCTCAAATGCTCTTACCATTTGTATGCAGACGACTTACAACTTTACGCTCAAACTGACATCAGCAATATCGACAACTGTATTTCTAGCCTCAATGCTGACTTACATGCGATCGGAAACTGGTCTAATAAATTTGGAGTTGCCGTAAATGTCAGCAAGTGTCAAGCAATGATTATAGGTAGCTCGTTCCATTTAAAAAATATTAATATTGATCACCTTATGCCGATAATTTTCAACCACACAGTTATTCCTCTGTCACCTCACTTAAAGGATTTGGGTTTGCATATTGACGATAGGCTTAGTTGGAACAAGCAGGTCACTCAGGTTAGCCAGAGCGTCACGGCCATACTGCGATCTCTCTATAGGTTTAAGCATTTTCTCCCATCTACCACTAAAACCCTTTTGGTCCAGTCTCTTGTGCTCCCAGTAATTGATTATGCAGATGTTTGTTACTCTGATTTATCCCAAGAACTTCTGAACAAATTGGATCGTCTTCTTAACAATTGCATTCGTTTTATTTTTGGACTTCGTAAATATGATCACATTTCACATTACCGTTCTCAGCTTAAATGGCTACCTATCCGGCAACGACGATCCCTCAGATCTCTCTGTATGCTCTTCACCATTATGAACGATCCATGTGCTCCTGATTATCTGAAAGGATTTTTTCAAATTTTGGGCAGTTCTCACAATCGCAACCTTCGTGCTTCTGAAAATTTGCTTCTCCAAATACCTTCTCACCGCACAGGTTTCATTTGTCTCACTGTCTCAGCAATCAAACTTTGGAACGTGCTCCCCCTTGATATTAAAAAAGCTCCGAGTAAATTCTCATTCAAACGTAAGGTTAAGGAATACTACTTGAAGTCGCTGCACTCCTAATCATCTAATTTAGTCTTCGTCATAATCGCATTTAGATTTTCATATTATTGTTTTATATGTGATATATATATTTATATATTTTAGTTTTTGTATAAATGTATTTTATGTAATTTACTTATATCTTTTGAATTCGTAGTATATTCAGTTCAAAATTGTCAACTCATTTTTATTTATTTTTTCCTGTACCTATTTCGATGCTTTTCTTTTTAACCCAAAGGTTGACTGGTAGAGAATGCCTTATGGCATTAAGTCCGCCTTATGTACCACCATAGTGCATAGAAGTATAAATAAATAAATAAATAAATAAATAAACATGTATTATTCAAGTTTGTTTAAAAGGAATCCTAGCTCAGTATTATCTGTGGGTAGATGCACAATATGAGTAAATCCTATGGGTGTCGTAAAAGGCGACTAAGGAATTCACTAGAGGATGGGCAGCAGCGTTCTCTGAGTACTTTAACAACCATACTGCAATCGCCAACCCGCCTGCCAAGCGTGGCGATTATGGCAAACCCCCCTATTGGGGGAGGCCTTTGTCTAGCAGTAGACGTCTTTCCGCTGAATCATCATCATCAGATGCACAATACTGATTTTCAACTGGTCCTTGGCATGTGTGCCACCAAGCGATAGGGTACATATCACTGGTACAGGTGCCATAACTACGCGATAGTTCTTTTTCGCAGTTATGTCAGAGAGAAAACCGGGAAGTGACTTTTCAAAATTGATAAATGTAGATTTTAAAACATAACATTACGCCTACATTCCCTGAAGAGCAGGGCAGAGGTGTATAGTATCACTATTTTATTTTTGTAAATCAAATTTTATGAGCAATATTGCAACATTATAATGTATGAGATTTTTATTTGAATAATATTATTGCCAATCAGATCGTCTCCAGTTAAACAATAAAAATGAAAAAAAAAATGTTTTAGGGGCATGGTGGTAAACAGGTTTTGTAAAAACTTAGTTTAGGCACCAGTCTTCCACAAATTAATTATAAAATTGCGTCTGTAGACTTTAATCTTACTTTCTCTGTAATTTGTGGTAAGAAATAAATAAATAATTATATTATTAGTATAGTACACCCTCATTTAACCGTTATGTTTAAGTCCAGCGCAAGGCGAGCCTATTGCCATCAACCGGGCACAAATCCAGACTCCGTCCTGCTACTGAAAAAATCCAAACGGAAAAACACATTAAACCATTTAAACCATTTATTTTGCCACACACACAAGATGTTATATAAAACAACAGCACTGATTTTCAGCTGGTCTCTGCCTTTTTTGTTTCAACATACTAAATTATAGGCGCAATTCATGCAATATGCAAATAAGCAAACAAACCAAAAATAAAAATATAAAAACACAACTAACTCATAAGTACAGCAATAATCACAATGGTTCCATGAAAATGTGTTAACAAAAAAACAAAAACAAAAAACGAAAAATTATCATTTTGCCCGACCTCGGGATCGAAACCAAAACCTCACATTCAACAGACGTTAAATGCAGGTTTTATTATTTTTAAAAGTAAACGAAAGCTTCATTTAAATATTTAAGGTACCACTTTACTTTTACGTGGCATTCATTTTAGCCACCCTGTATATTTTTGTAATGAAAAATATTTCTTTTAATGTTTTCCTTTGACTGAGAAACGTTCCTTCCACGTGTAAAGAAAAAACTTGAAAGTGGTTGTCAAGCTTGGCTGTCAGTCAATTGTTTGTGAACTTGTGAAAGCTAAGCTACGTTATTGATGAAAATCGGCTATTGTTGTGACCACAGACTATAAACCTTGATGCGTAATCACATCATAAATCTTTGATTTTGTTGATGACGACCTTGAAAGTAAAATGGAGTTAAAGTGTAGACTGTGAAAATCCGAGAAATATATAGATTATAGGGTGACTGGTAATTAGTGACCGATACTTTAACACATGGTTGTACTCATGATAACAAACAACTTTCCCAAAGAAACATTATTATAAAACAAAAGAAAAATATTACCATATTACGAGCCGCGTCCATTCCATAACGGTTTACTAATAAAATTTAAGGCGCTTCCCCCACCGAAAGTGGCGCCACTTCGGAAAAAAAGCATTATTTTTGTCAACACACAACATATTGAAATTTCGTACGTACAACATTTTGGTCAAGTGTTGTAGAAATTTTCGAACACCAAATATCAACACTAGAGCTTCTGGATTCGAAGTTTTAGCGATAAGTGCCAAAAACGGCCGTTTTTAGCATTAATTACTAAAACTTCTAACCTAGGATGCCAAGTGTTGTTATTTGGTGTTCGAAAATTTCTACAACACTTGACTAAAATGTTGTACGTACGAAATTTCAATATATTGTATGTCGACAGAAATAATGCTTTTTTTCTGAAGTGGCGCCACTTTCGGTGGGGGAAGCGCCTTAAATGAAAAAAATAAAATAAAAATAATGTTTCTTTGGTAAAGTTGTTTGTTATCATGAGTACAATCATGTGTTAAAGTATCGGTCACTAATTACCAGTCACCGTATATAGATAGGTATTACTCTATAGATATGTCTATATATGTCTACACCAGTGCGCTTTCATGTTCATCTTGCGTCTTCGTCTGAAGCATGCGTGAAGCGCCATAGCGCATGCAATAGCGCATGCCTAATACTTGTTCGACAAAAGCGCATGCCCTTAGCGCATGCTAATCCGTCTACTGTATGTCGACTGACTGACTGAAAATGGTAATATAGCCTGAATTAAGTTCAGTTTGTTCACAACAAAATTGGCATCAGTGTTTGTCTGTCTGTTACTTAGCTTTCAGGGCTAAACCGTCTCACCAATACCGACGAAATTTGGCAGAAAGGTAGATTGAAAACCGATAAAATACACTACAATTTTTTCACGCAAATTAAAAAACATTAAATAAAATCACGTAGTCTTGTACTTAAAACATAAAAACAAAAATTAATTGAAAACAGATAAAAAGCACAAATAATATCAATAAAACGCTAAAAGAACGCAAAAAGCACATTTTCAGACAATTTCAGATGAAACAGTCTGAAACACACACTCATCGCAATCCCATCAATTAATCATCGTGAAATATCGTTCACGCTCCATGCAGAACTGATAAACACTTTAAATAAATATCTCGGTACGTATTTTGTATGAGATTTATGCTATTTACTACGAGTTATGTAAAGAAAATAAAGTGTTCCGAGAGTGTTATTGTTATGTGTTTGTATGTTGAATTTCAGCAAGTGCATGTGTTACAGTAACACTCAAAATCGATGTTTTTGGCGTGACAAAGTGAGATTACACTATTGACTTAGCTTTTGGCAGTCCACCGCTATACAGGGTGTTAACGAATTCGTGTAATTCCTTCGAACCACATAATCTATTAATGGTATAGATTAACCCCGCAAAGGATTTAGATTGATTAAAAATAAAAATAAACTTTTTATTTTCCCAATTTTTTTTTTGTGTTAGATTATTTCAGTGCCATGCATAAATGAATGAAGGCAAGGCGACACAGCTGACGGGCACGACTACTCCGCGCAATCATCTAACTTGGGACGCTAAAATTACTCAGATACAGAATAACATGATTCATTTTTTGAAAACTTTTTTTGTTGATTCTGAAAAAAAACCTATGCAGGGTCAATCAGTGTCACCAGTAGATTACGCGGTTTGAAGGAATTACATGAATTCATTTACACCCTGTAGTATTAGCTATACAGGATGTAAACGAATTGGTGTAATTCCTTCAAACCGCGTGATGACAGAGATTAAACCCTAGATGGGAATTTATAAAAATCAACTAAACAAAAATCTAAATAAAATCTTGGCTTTCTATTTCTGAGTAATTTTAGAGCCCCGAGTTAAATGACTGCAAAGAGCGATCTCGCGTTAGTTTTACCCGCCAGTCGCGTCGCCGTGCTTTCATTAATTTGTGCGTGGCATAGAATTTTAAAAAATATAAAAAAAAATGCAAAAAAAAAAACATATATTTTTACTGGATCCTTAATAAGAGGTTTAGAAACGATCACTTACCGATACCGCATGAAAAAAAGTTTTTATTTTTTTATTTTTAATCAGACTAATTCACGTGCAGGGCCAATCTACACCAGTAGTTGATCATGTAGTTGTAAATAATTACACGAATTCGTTTACACCCTGTATATACTGACTTTTTTTTCATACAATTTTTATGACTACTTCTGGCACTATTAGGTGCTGAATTTTGGAAAATCCTAATATGCAATGAATATTTCCTACAAAGATTACTTTTACTAATTTTTGCCTATCGGGTCACGCAATAAAATTCTCCTCTTCAAACTTTAACCCTTCGTTAGCCCCTTTTTAGGGATATTTTAGTAAAAATCTAAATGTCAGCGTTACATGAGTAACCTCCGGTTTCCATATTGAGAATTCTAGGATAAGCAGTACTTAAGTAACATTTGAGTACGGAGTTGTAAAAAAATTACGAATTTTAAAGCTTTTTTTTTTGACAACTCCGTACTCAAATACTACTTAAGTGTTGCTTATCTCAAATTCTCAATACAGAAACCGGAGGTTAACAGAATAAGTATTGAAGTCAGTTCAAAATTGGTGAAGAATAAGTGAAAAAACATACAATAAAAATAATTACAAACAAGTTGCATTGTAAAACTCTTGCTTTTTTTGGAAGTCAGATAAAAAATCCACTAAAAAGATTAGCACGATTTAAGGCTCATTTACACGGAGATAGTTTCTCGAAGCGAGACTCATGCTATCTCTGTTTTCGTCGTAGAGAAAAACAAAGACAGAACGAGTCTCGCTTCGAGAAACTATCTCCGTGTAAATGGCGCGTTAGTTCATCAGTTTACTTGTTCTAAAAGTAAAGAAATACGAATTGAGTATTTAATTAATGAATTCCTTGCATGCCGTGTAGTAACAATAATATATGAATGTTAAAATAGAAACGTCAACAAGCATATTTCACTCGTGTAAGTAATGCATTTTATAGACGCCATTTTTTATGGACCAGCTTTACCGTACTTTCATGATACGTATACATAAATGGAAACCTAGTGTTATAGCACACCGTCATATATCAGGGGAACAATTCTCCTAAGTGTGCGTCCTGAGTGACGGTGTATTGCGGATTGCGGAGCGGCTTCACCGTGGCTTTACCGTCGATACCTGTCCGTAGTGCACGCGGGAAAGGTGACGCGTATGCGCGTGTTTAGTGTTTCGTTTATTTTACTTGCGTCCTGAGTGACGGCGCAGCGCACGGGCGTATTGCGGATTGCGGAGCGGCTTCACCATGGCTTTACCGTCAATACCTGTCCGTAGTGCACGCGGGAAAGTTGACGCGTACGCGCGTGTTTAGTGTTTCATTTATTTTACTTTGGTTTTAATAATGTCGATATCAAAATTCAAACGTTTCAAACATTTATTTAATACGCCGTTCATTCCGCCTGCGCGGTGCGCCGTCACTCAGGAAGCACACTAACAGAAGTCTTGATTAATCACAACCGAACAAGGGGGCCTACTCCCTAAGTCCGTCAACGAAGTTAGTCGCCCGTCCGAAAGTAGCCCAAAACGTAGGAGTGAACAAAATAAGTGTCAAGTTCAACTTTTCCGACGGGCAAAAACACATCGGTAGTAGGGACAACAGTTAACAAAAAAAAAAGTTAAAAGGTGTTGTCATCCATTCTTAGTTCGGGCCCCGAAATAATTGAATGTCCGTAGGTGATAGGGAGTAGGAAACGCTCGTAACTAAGGCCGAACCACGGACTTCGTGCTTGCTAAGTAGACCCCTAGAGCCGGACGCCGGCGCCGGTTCGGCTTTGGTTCTTGCGGTTATTTAGTTGTGGTTATTTTGGCAATTTTCGTAATCTATTCATGAACAACGATCCACCGTTCGGTTCAACTTCGGTTCAACCTCAGAGCAATAACGGTTCAACTGTAGTTGTGACGTCTGTAAGTTCAACCGTTAACCATTTTTGATACATTCTGACAGTTCCTCACTGTGTCGGCATCAGCCAGCTGAAAAGTGAGCCTTGCTGGATGAAACTTCATAATTGTTAAGTTGATCGGAGCAACAGCTGAGGCGATGAATACGTTACCAATCAGAACGACAGAATAATAAAGTACCCACTTGTTATCACTAGCGGGTAACACTGGGCAATGTTGACAGTGGAAGGTAGTCGTAAACACAGCTGATCATAGCTGAGGATAGATAGATTTTAGCATATTTTTTATATAATCTTTGTACAGCTTTTTTCTCTTAAACTGTTGACTTTTGGGGAAAGCTGTAGAACAAAAGTTAATCATTATTATAGATACTTTAACACCCTTTCGGATTAGAACCCCCTTTCTGACTAATCTTGTATACCCCAGAAACATGAACATGAGCAAATAACAGCAGTAGTTTACTATGTTCCGCCGGGTGTACGTGAGAGCCAGAGAGGTACAGGGGAATCCCTCTATACAGGGTGTTAACGAAATCGTGTAATTCCTTCAAATCACGTGATCTACTGGTGACACAGATTAACCCTAAATAGGAATTTTCGAAAATCAAGCAAAAAAAAAAAATCAAAATTTTTTTTTGGTTTTCAATTTCTGAGTCTTTTTAGAGCCTTGAGTTATCTGACTGCAAAGAACGATATCGCGTTAGTCGTTCCTGCCAGCCGTGTCGCTGTACTTTCATTAATTTATGCGTGACATCGAAATGTTCACAGAAATAAAAAAAAAATTTTTGCAAAAAAAAAATCTTATTTTTTTACTGATTCCTTATTAGGTGGTTTAGATACGATCGGTAACAAAGCCGCATGAAAAAAAAAAGAATTTTATTTTTTTATTTTTAATCAAGCTAAATCCCGTGCGGGGCCTGTCTACACCAGTAGTAGATCATGTGGTTTTAAGGAATTACACGAATTCGTTAACACCCTGTATATGTGTTACTTGGATTCGTATACTCCATCTTAGACCCTGCTTACCATCAGGTGCGACAAGGAAGAAAACAGGTCAAGTCAAAAAAAAGGCTGTGGTCCTATTTATAGCAAATAAAGAATTTGTGTTATTTTTACTAGGAAATCAAAGAGTTGAATAGCAAAATATTCATTTCACTATCTATTTCCCTATTACTCAGAAAAGTAAATGAAAATAGCCTCCAACATAGCGATTTTATAATTGTTCCGCAAATATTTAACCTTTTACTTAGAATACCTAATGCGGGTACATACTAATGCATTTTCTAAAGGTCACCAGTGACTTCGCAGAAGCAATCACTTTTCCTTCATCGTGAGCCATTCATTACACTTCCAAGTCCACTCATCGTCACGACAAATACACATTGGTCGATGTTATCTATGGTAAATTACCTGTCTAGGCAATTGGTCAAGGATTCTGTAGAAAACATGGAAATATACGCGGACCTATATTTTTCTTGTAATTATAGGTGTGGAACTAGTTTGTTTGAATACAACGAATACTAGAAAACATTAGGGCAATGAAGGGGAAAGTGACCCTGCCTGGGATACCGAGCGGTGAACCAGGACCTGTCAGGTAGGGTTGCCAACCATACTTTATAATAACATATCCTACTTTATTTTCGATAAATATACTTTATACTTTTGCATAAAAATAAAGTATGCGAAAATACTTTATTTCCAATCTTTACTGATGCGTAAAATAAGTTAAAACAGAATGTACATAAGATGATGAAATAAACGTAAATAACAAGAAGTGTTTCAAAAGGCAAAACGGAAGCAATGTCACACACTTACTGTTTTTTTTAGATATTTTTACCTTGGCTTTAATCGGAATAATATAGGTACTTAACCATGATAATTTAGATCAAAATTTTTAAATCTTAGTGTAAAATGTAATCCCGCACATTCCTCCGAACAGGAAGACAGGCACTGGTTATGTCCTTTGAAAAATACTTGATTTTTCTTCCAAATACTTTATTTTTTCCTATTCAAACTATTTAATATGTTTTTTTTTTTTGTCAAAAAAAGTTGGCAGCCCTACTGTCAGGAGGCTGTGGATGCGCGATTGAATACGCAAAGGTACCTAGCTAGAGGAAAACTGTGGTGGTTTTAGGGGAGAGCACCTAAGGGAGAAGCCACACGGTGCGCTGCGCCACCGCACGGCGACCATTTTGCCGCATCAGCGTGCACACGTAGTACGCGGCGTCGCAAGAGCCACGCGGAGCGGTGCGTCGCCGCACTACACCGTGTGAAACAGCTCCCCGTCAACACGTCTGCGATTTGCGACGCCAGAGCGGTGCCGCTTCGGCGCATACACCCTCCCCCCTCGTCTTGGTCCGGCGAGCCTGCGGCGCGGCGCCGCACCACACCGTGTGGAAACCATACAAATTTGTATGTATTACGCCGCAGCAGCACCGCTCAGGCACTGCACCGGAGCCGCACAACATCGTGTGGCTTCTCCCTTAGAGCGGGGGCACACGATGCGTTGCGGCGCCGCACCGCAAAGATTTCACTGTATCAGCGGGCACACGAGCGGTGCGGCGCCGCAACGTTGTTATGTCGCAGCGGCGCCGTAGAAAAAAAATCGAAACGAGCGACCGTGTGTCTTTCCTTGTGACGCATAAACAACTGAGCGGTGCCGCTCCGACGTCGCAACGCATTCACCCCTCTCCGCCTCGTCTCGGTGGTTGCAAGTCCGGTGCGGTGTCGGAGCGCATCGTGTGACATGCCACAGATATTTCTATGTAAGACGACGCAGCGACACCGCTCCGGCGCCGCACCGCCGCCGCAACGCATCGTGTGCCCCCGCTCTGAGTCATCCTCAGGCGGAGGGTATAAATAAGCACATCCTCTCGTTAAAAAAGGATGTCCACGCCAGCAACGCCCTAAGCCGAGGTCCGAGTCCCACTAGGGGTCGCCCTTAGTGCTGTTGTTGCAGGTAGTCATGATGTTAGTGTAGTACAAGTAGTTAGCTTAGGTTAAGTATTTTACTTCCCCCACATTGGCTGGAGACCCTTCAGGTCACGCCAATAACTGCCCGGTTACGTAGAAACCGTCCCCTAGGACGACCTACAGCAGTCAAATAGAAAAAAAAAAGTTAAAAAAGGATGATAATGAACGTTCTAAATATTGTTGTAGGTACTCATGTGGTTGGATTTCCATTCATCATACAAAAGAAGGGAAAAAAATATTGCAATATCATCGGTGTTATTATCCTTTTCAGTCACATTGAGAAGTATCGTAACAAGAGAAGAGAAAAGAATATTAAAAAAAAACATTTTTTTACGGGTTTACTCTATGCTTTAGTCATTACTAGCGACCCGCTCCGGCTTCGCCCGGGTGCAATGTATTATACATATAAAACTTCCTCTTGAATCACTCTATCTATTAAAAAAACCGCATCAAAATCCGTTGCGTAGTTTTGAAGATTTAAACATACATAGGGATAGACAGCGGGAAGCGACTTTGTTTTATACTATGTAGTGATTATGATTAACATACTAACCGTGTACAGTCCGTGTACAGTCATAAGCATATATAATAGCGAACTTAAAAATAAAATTTATTTTGGTAAATAGTTTGTAATAAAGAAATATTGGAAAACATGAATCGTATGTATTTGTGGAAACGGTGTGTAATAATTCTAGTAGATATTTTAGAAGGAAATCGCTTATGAATTTCGGTAGGTAATACATGTGACGACACTATTCAACAGTTCATGGCCAAGAGGAGCCATCCTTCACAGCATCTCCAAATCATGCTATAAATAAACTCTCAACTTAATCCACTACTAAGAGCCTACATTATCTAAGGATCCCTAAAGCCGATGAAACAGTAGATAACAACGTACTCTTTTATTTGCGTTTTTTCAATGGACTTAGAAGAAGTTTTTTAAACGATCTCTCTTGCTAGAGGATTTATTACCTGTCGATGAGAGGTGTGATCGATACTGCTGAATTAGGGTGATTGCATAAGTAAGATTAATAAGTTTATCTGAAGTAGATAAATAGTTGCAATGCGAGACAAATCTATTGGATTTTTTGCTTTTGAATCTTAGTGAAAATTGGTATTATTTACGACCTTTGGTACCGTACCGCGTGGTACCGGACATAAAGAATAGCACTACCCCGTCTCTTCCCATGGGTGTCGTAAAAGGCGACTAAGGGATTCACTTGAAGATGGGCAGCAGCGTTCTCTGAGTACTTTAACAACCATACTGCGATCGCCAACTCGCCTGCCAAGCGTGGCGATTATGGCAAACCCACCCTATTGGGGGAGGCCTATGTCCAGCAGTGGACGTCTTTCGGCTGAATGATGATGACGACCTTTGACGCTTCTTGGAATAATAAAGATATTGATTGCAGTATTAAAAAATAAAACTGTAAATACAATTCGGTGAATTTTGAAATCGGCGTCTGTGATAGAAAACTTGAAAGGGAACCGATTATCTTGGCTTGTGATGAGGGGACAAAAAGCATGTGACTAGGAGATTGATGAATATAAATATTATTGGATGGCCGGGAAGAGGGAAACCAAAGATAAGATGGTTGGATTGTGTGAGAGATATTAATGAAAAGGGAGGAAATGATAGCGAGACGGATAATAGGGAAGAATGGTAGAACACATTTTAAGCTGACTTCAAGTAACTTGTTATAAGTGCAGACAGAAGAAGAAGGTGATACGATTCGCTCGAAACATTTTTTTGTAACACTAAAGATATTCTTGAGAAATAAGTTGGTGATCCATCTTATTAAATAAGAATAAAACCTTGCAAAGCAATTCTAAACTAAATTATTACAGCCATAATTTAGCACACTATAATTCTACAAAAACCTCACAAAACCCAACTAAAATCGCTAACAAATCGCAAGTTTGAAGCTACCCTAAACGGCCTCATTAGAATGCTCGCCGGGGTAGCAAGCAGCCACGTAGGCAGCCGACAGCGAGTCGATATTTTGTCGGTATCCTGATTTATCGCTTCGATTAGCTCCTTTCTGTAGCAGGTTCAATGGCGAAAAAATGTATGGAATTGGAAATTAGGACTAAGTGTTACTACCTACTTACTGTTTACTGGCAGTAATGTTTGTAATTTGTTAAGGAAATGTAATCTTGCGTGAGATTTTTGTTAGGGTATTTTGTTTCATTTTAGTAATGAAGAAACATGCTGGCTTCAGAACTAATAAAGAGGATTAAAAAAAAACTTTGCTTATTCTCGTTTAAGGGTCAAAATACACGTCCGATAGTTGATTCCGGGAGCCGGATCCCGACTATCTGATTGGATTCATGAAATACGCATACGATTCTCGTGTCCGATTTTTTCTGTATGACGACGACGCCCGGACGATGCTTACGATTCTGACATCCGATCCGATAGTCCGATCGTACGTGTAATTCATGTTCAAACAAATGTATGACGCGGAGGCCTTTAGATAGTCTGATCAGACTATCGGAACCGACTATCGGAGGCAAGTATCGAACGTGTATTTGGGCTCTAACCTTTATTGCACCTGATTGTAACCGCAGACAAGGTCTAAGATGAAGCACACAAATCCAAATAAAAGAGATATAGAGGAATTCCCCTATACCCCTCTGGCTCTCTCATCCAGACGACGGAACACAGTAAACTGCTGGACGGAGTTTAATGTGAGGGTGATACTCGTAGCTAGCCAGGCGGATCGTATGGGTCCGACCACCAAGCGTGCTTAGTGCTTTAATTAGTTACTTCCTAATCCTCAAAGATCGTTTTATGGTAACCCCTATGTACAGTCATGAGCATTATCATGCACGTATCGAGAGACACGAAAATTAAAAAAAAAATCGACCTTTATTTTTTCCACGATTATTACGAATATCATCATCATCATCATTCAGCCGAAAGACGTCCACAGCTGGACATAGACCTCCCCCAAAGGGGGGGGGGGGGGTTGCCTTATCGCCACGTTTGGCAGGCGGGTTGGCGATCGCAGTATGGTTGTTAAAGTACTCAGAGAACGCTGCTGCCCATCCTATAGAGAATCCCTTATTCGCCTTTTACGACACCCACTGGAAGAGCACTACACGAGACGAATTTTTGGAATTTACGAATACTTGGAATGTAAATCATAAATCACTCTTCATCTATACATATAATATATATTATAAACTAGCTGACCCGAGAGACGTTGTCCTGTGATACAAAGATCCCATAGAAAAAAGAACTTTCAGTTCTTCAAGAATTTCCAAATTTTCCGGATAACTTTTACAATAAAAACTTAATTGGAAATAAAACAGAAAAAAATAAAAAACAGGCAAGTCGGTCCAGCCGTTCTCAAGTGATGCGCTTACTAACGAACAGTTTTTATTTTTTATTTATATTTGTATAGAAGATAGTATGAAAAGTGAAGATAGATGGATATTTGTTACTCAATCATGCATAAACGACTGAACAGATTTAGATGCAATTTAGTATATAAATAGACCATATCCTGAATAACACATAAGATACTTTTTATCCGGGTATGTAAAATAGTATCCCTAGGATGCAAGTGAAACCGCGTTCAACAGCTAGTATTGCATAAACTCAATTAGTATTTGGGGAGAAAATCTCTTGAATATCGCTACATGTATACATGTTGGTGCTCATGACTGTACAACAGCATTGGACCTCAACTGTTTTCCACAGCATTTTGCATTGAATTCCTAAACAAAGGAAAAGAATTTAGTTTATTTCATAAACAATTTAAAAATGTAAAAACCTAAAAAAAAATTACAAACGTTCCATGTTTTTGTTACCATTTTTTCGTTTATTCAACACAAAAATAATTAAGAGTAAGTAATGCGATACTTTAAGATATACACGATCGAGATCGAGAAGAAACCTTAAATAAATTTTGTGCCTGGCTTCTGTGTTGCCATTAACATTGGAACTCACAATTTTTACATGTTTTCCTTTTTCTTTACACGAGAAGACTAAAAGATATTCAATCATGTATAGCTTGAAGCTACGCAAAATGAAACATGTCTCCATGACACGACATCTGGATATATGTTTATTAATATGGATGTATATCTATAGTATACTATGTACAATTGTACAGTCACGTGTAAATAATATGTATACACTTAGCAAACTTGAAAAGCAAATTTCTTTTAGGAAATAGGAATTATTTGAACCCATAATTTATATATATTTGTAGAAATTAAGTGTGTAATATTTTATAATTCTAATAGATATTTTAGAAGGAAATCGCTTTTGAATTTCGCTATGTGTATACATATTATTTATTACACGTGACTTTACCTATAGTAACATGAATTTTAATACCGGTGCGGTGCTGCCCCGAAGCTGAACTTCAACTATTTGATATTGGGACTCATGAGTAGTCCAACCTGCCGACCTGACACACGCAACATGATATGTCGTCTCATTATCTCGTGCCTGTGAATGACTTATCTCGACAAAATTATGTCGTGCTGTGCCCTTCATGTCTCACTAATAACTGCCCAGCTACGTAAAACAGTCTGCAAGGATCATAAACAGGAAGTTCAGTAGAAAATCGCCTATTTCTCCCTCAAGTACAAACGCAAGTTGCAAGACGCATGCTAGTGAAGATACGACTTCCATTGGATTATCAGTGTTATGATTGGTTATTAATATTTTGGTCAGCCCAATGGGTAGTGGTTACCGCCTATACATCGACAGCACCAACATCATTGCTGATGCGTTGCCAACCTTAAAGACAAAGTTAGAAAGTCCAAAACCTTTTTGGCCCCATCGGCTATCCGTTCTGCGAGCAATGCGCCCCGCCCACTGCCACTTAAGTTTGGAAATTCTTCGGGATTTGTCGGTTACGTTAGTTCTTCTGCAGATCTCATCATTTCCGATATGATCACGTAAGGAAACTTCGAGCATAGCCCTCTCCATTGCCCATTGGGTGACCTTGAGATTTCTTACGAGGTTGTGAACGACCACGTTTCAGTGCAGTAAGTGATCACTGGCAACACGCACTGGTCAAAGACTTTCGTCTTGAGACACTGCGGTAGTTGGGACGGAAAGATATTCCGTAGCTTCCCAAACGCTGCCCAGCCGAGTCGGATTCGATGATTGACCTACCTAACTGGACAGTTTGTCCTAGGTAAACAAAATCGTCAACAACTTCGAGTGTAGAGTCTCCGATCTTCATGGGAGTGGATGTTACATGGATATTTGACATGATCTTTGTATTATCCATGATAAGACCCACTCTTTCGGAAGCTCTACTAAGGTCATCGAGCATTGTACTGAGGTCCTCCATACCTTATTGCATCCTATTAAAGATACAAGTCCGAGACGGACTGCAGACCGCAAACTGCAAAAGTAGTATCGCTTGCAGTGCGATCAGCGGCTGCGGTCTG
Organism: Amphipyra tragopoginis; assembly: GCA_905220435.1. Lineage (NCBI taxonomy): Eukaryota > Metazoa > Arthropoda > Insecta > Lepidoptera > Noctuidae > Amphipyra > Amphipyra tragopoginis. The sequence continues at coordinate 8,781,387 of HG992017.1, forward strand.
CGGTTGCAGTTTTTCAGTCGCTGTCGGAATAGCACCTTTAAAGTGCACACCTTAAAGCTGCTATTCCGATGGCGAGTAGCGTGCAGCCTGCAGTTTGCAGCCCGTTTGGGCTTGTACCTTTACAGAAAAAACATTTTCAATCCATTCCTTTTCTCGTTCTCATAATTCTCGATTGAGTTTATTCGCAACCAATAGTAAGACCGTTCGTTTCTTCTCACGCCTTGAAACCGTTATTTATTGAGACTCATGAATACAAAGCAGAGTCGACTTGTACTTTTTACTTTTCTTTTTTTCTTTTATATTGTTTGTTTGTTTATGTTTCCTTGAGGGCCACTGTTTGCAGCTGACTGATTTAAATAGGTGTTAAGTGCTATTATTTAGTGTTCTTGGTAATTGTTTGGAGTGAAATGTTGATGTCTGGATTGTGTTGGGGATAAGAAAAATTGAGATAAGTCTGTTTTGTAAAAGTACCTCGAGTTCAGCCGTTTAAATTTTCTTTTCTTTCAACTACGTAGTAATATTGTCATTAATCACTACAAAACCGATCACAAAGGACGTACATTTTGCTTAGAACCAAAACAGTGCAGAAATGTGCTCATTATTGATGCACAGTTTTTTATTTAGATAAATTTACCACAGATGTTTAATGTATCCCATTAAGTTTTATAAAATGTATGCATTAGATCAAAAAGATACTTGCTGAAAATAAAAATCAGCTAAATAAAACAGACTTTGTGAAAAAAAAACAAATGGCGCGCATTTTGTACCATTGTAAAACTTTGATACTTCATATTTAGCAAGAAAAGTTTTAAAAAATGTTTTATGGATATTTATCACGATAGGTAGATTGGTAGTTGAAAGAAAAGTAGATTGCGCACCAGTGGCGAAGGCTCCATACAACTCGATTCCTATCGGCTTCCCTTTCGAAACGAGTAGTTACTGGAAATCACGCATCACACTTGAGCAAGGTAAGCATTTTTTGGTCCGGCTTCCCTTTTAAGAAACTTCACCCTACGCCACTGTTGCGCACCTTGCTTAAGTGAGTAATTAATGCACTCGCGTCAATTTAGTGCCCTCGCATGCGCTCGGGCACCAACATAACACTCGTGCATTAATAACTCACTTTGCGCTCGTTGCAACAATCTACTATTAAAAGGCAAACAAATGTCTATTTGTGAAACATTTATTTTGCTTTAAATATTAATTGAACATTAGTTTGCTTTGTAAACATTTGTATTTAATTTCGTCCCCATTACATGTGATTTAAACATGACGGAAATGCGTGTCTCGTAGAGCATGATAAACCGTCGGGTGTCATACGAATACCTATGACAATCGTTACGGGTAGTCAGAACCCCTAAAATTCTGACAACCGGTTTAACCTTAGGATATCGGCATTGTCCAGTAACTGGGTCGCGAAGGTCTGATGGCAGTCGTTCCGTGTAAAATACTGGTATTCACCCGCATCTAAAGGTCTACTCCCTAAGCACGAAGTCTTTGGTTTCGGTCTTAGTTATTTTTTATTTTTTTTTCAACCATCCCACCTCCTTCCAGAAGCAGATTAGGGCTCTCAGTCCGCTCAGAACATTTGCGAGTGATTTCAGTGCGCCAAGGGTTGTTTCTCGTATTCGGGTGACCACTGTGCATTCCAGGAGCACGTGTGCGACCGTCTCTTCGGCCTCCATACATGCTCTGCACAGAGGGCTGTCCGTTATGCCTATCGTGTGGAAGTGTTTGTTTAGTAAGCAGTGTCCGGTTATCGTTCCAGTCACCATTCGCGGGCTGCTCCTGTCCAGGCGCAGCAGGCGCCTTGTCAGTCTGCCATCCATGAGTGGCATGGCCTCCTTGGATTGCCTGCAGCCTGGGGCTGAAGTCCACCAGTTCTGTGTCTGTGTGTGAGTAAACTCCTGAAGCCACCTGCGTAGTTTGTTGAAGGGGACGGGTACTATAGGTTCAGGCCCAAAGGCCACCGTGCCAGATCCCCTCCTGGCCAGTTTGTCGGCTGCATCATTTCCTAGTGATCCACTGTGTCCTTGTTATGGCATTCTAGTGTAAGAATCCCTATCAGCTACGGACATACGTACGATTATTTTGGGGCCCGAACTAAGAATGAATGATAACACGATTTGACTGTTGTCTCACTACCGATGTGTTTTTGCCCGTCCGAAAAGTTGAACTTGACACTTGTTTTGTTCACTCCTACGTTTCGGTCTACTTTCGGACGGGCGACTAACTTCGTTGACGGCATTAGGGAGTAGGCCCCCAGGTTAGACTAAAAGTTGACCCCGACATAGTTGGGAAAAGGATAGAACAACCTAAAATTGGCGAAAAATGCCAATTTACCTTATCGCAAATACCTATTCTACCTAAGAAAAGTTAACACGAATCTTACATAACTTGGTACAACCAGCGACAACGAGCATTAGGAATCGCAGATAAAATCCATACTGCCATAGAACAAGTTCGGTACCGATGCCACTGTCGGTGATTTATGATGTGGCACTTTACGGTGCCAATAAACAGGAGTTACCTTATCGGTGTGGAACTTGTAATTTTTGGAAAACTGCTCTTGGTGTTTTGTAACGTTGTTGGTAGATGGGAATGGTTATTTTAACATCTTACGGACGATTCCTATAATTTACCGAGCGTTATCGGTTACAATTAAGACTCTTGTAACTTTATCAATAACAAAGCAAAAGCCCAATAGCTTTGAATAGTGGACTCTCCCATACGTTAGTAGCTATCACTGGGAAAATTAGTTTTTTTTTTTTGTCCGCACTAGCTGTACTAGTGCTGGTGTGCAGGTTTCCTCACGATGTTTTCCTTCACCGTTGTGTTAACGGTGAAGGATAACATCGTGAGGAAACCTGCACACCTGAGAGGACTCCAAACAGTTCTCGATGGTGTGTGTTGTCTGCTAACCGGTGAATTAAGGCCCTTCTCACTCTGGGAAGAGGCCCGTGCCCAGCAGTGGGGAAGTAATTAGCTGATTATGCTATGTAATTTCGTAGCCTGTAAATATTCACTCCTGAAAGAACCCTGTGAGAAACGGTCGTGAGCGAGTATTACCTCGAAGGCGGTTAGTCGGCTCATATTCAAATGTTGAACTTGACACTTGTTTTGTTCACTTCTACGTTTCGGGCTACTTTCGGACGGGCAACTAACTTCGTTGATGGACTTAGAGAGTAGGCTTGGGGGTTTGAGCTTAGGGGTTAGACTGGAAGCTTACCCCATCATAGTTGGGAAAAGGCGAGACGGAAAGGTGTACGTATATAACAAAATTTAAAATTGAAGGGCACAATAGCCCATGCTGTTGTGAAAAAATTAACCAGTCAGCAAGGTTGGTAGCAAGGCTGAAATATCATCACACGTGTAGGCTCTTTTCATGCACCCCAAAATTAGCTTACGATGCTATTAATATGCCTAATTTTGCAGAAAATGCTACTATTAGTAAGCAAAACCTTTTTTTTTTGGTCATAGAAACCGAGCATTAGTGACTTGTTGCTCCCTAAAAGTGTAATAAAGATAGATAACGTAGAAAAAATACAGCAAGTAAACCATTTCATGAAGTTAATTGAAATTCTGTAGAAAGTGAAGACTTGGAAAAAAAGAAGTCATCATAAACAGATGTTTTTAATGAAACGGTATCTTAGTAGTCTGCTTTTGAAGTGAAGACGTATAAAAACATACCTGCTAAACTAAAATTTAAAAGAAAATAAGTAATCTAAGAGCAGTAGAACGCTTTGTGAAAGAGTTCGTCCTGGGAAGTATTACCATCATACCCATTTCTGCCGATGTTGCTAATTAATGGTATGTCTACACCTGTGCGCTTTCATGTTCATCTTGCGCTTTCAACTTTCAATTCCTCTTGCGTCAAGCGCATGCAATATTGATTGCCATAAGACGCATGCAGCTTATCGTCTACACCGTTGCGCCTCGGTCAGTCGCCAGTCGACATACAATAGACAGATTAGCGTGCGCTAGGGGCATACGCTTTTGTCGAACTAGTATTAATTATGCAATATGATTTTTAGTTTAGTTTTTTTCAAAAGCGCTTCTACTTTTTTACGAATTCAGAAAATGGAGTTTCGAACCTGTGACCTAAAATGTAAAGAGGATAGATAGATTTTAGCGTATTATATTTTTGGAATCTTTGAACTACTACTTCTATTAAACTATTGAGTTTTGGGGTAAGTTGTAGAACAAAACTTATTCATTATTATGGTTGCTATGGTTGCTTATTAACTGGAAAGGTTTCAGATTAGAACCCCCTTTCCAACTAACCTTTTATAAATCACCAGTCGTCATACACAAAAAAGTTCCATTGAAAGTTTATCGGTTTTCAAACAATTCAGAGACACTGAAACCTTAATACCTACTTATGCAAAAATAAGAGGTACATTACACGCACAGAATTCAATTAAATGGCTGAAAAAGCTACAAAGGAAACGTGTCTAAACAGATAGGTGCTTTTGCATAATGATATACACATCGAACTGAGAGATTCCTGTTTGAAGTCGGTAACGGTAAAAAATGTTTTTCTAACATACATGCGCGACGTACGTAAGGTACATCATTAACGTAAAAGCACTATTGTGGGTGACTGTACATGATTTTTTACAATTCAAACATGTTTGAGTTTGTCGTGTGTGCTTCGGATGTCGATTTTGGTGTAATGTAATGATTTTTCTGTTTGGGTGTTGAAGTATAAAATGAGGTTTAAATTAAGGTTAATATTTTTTAAGTGGCATTATCATTTGAGTACCTCGTTGGTTTACTGGTCGCAAGCGCGACTGCTGAGCCTCTGGGTTCCTGAGGTCCTGGGTTCGATGCCTAAGTCGGGCAAAGTGTTATTGGGTTTTTCCTAGTGGAATTTCGCAGTAGCAGCCTGGAGTCTGGATTTGGCATGGTTGATGGCAATAGGCTCGCTCTCTATTACATGGGATTTAAACATAACAGCGAAACGTAGAAAGTGAACTATACACCTCAGCCCCACTTTGCCAGGAATACAGGCGTGATGTCTATTATCATTTGACTAGGTTATCAACTTGAACAAGTTCAGGAACTCAATAACAACAATCTCAGGAACTCGTTTTCAAATGAACATTTGAAAACGAGTTCCTGAGATTATAAACAACCGGAGGATATTTTTTTCTTTCTTGTATTATTTTCTACAGTTATAATGAGTGATTATGACTTGATAATAATTTTCTACACTCAGGAGCAATGAATCCGGGTCACTAACGTAAACATTAATATCTCGGAAACTAAGAATGATAGCTTGATCAAATAAAAAGTATTTTATCTAACATATAAAAGGAGAAGCTGACTGACTGACTGATCTATCAACGCACAGCCTAAACCGCTGGGGTCAGAAAGTTGAAATTTTGACAGTAGGTTCCTTTTGTAACGTAGGCATTCACTAAGAAGGGATTTTTCGAAATTCAACCCCTAAGGGAGTTAAATAGGGGATGAAAGTTTGTATAGAAAATCGTCACTTAATGGGTTCAAAATTTCACGCAAGCGAAACTGCGGACGAAAGCTAGTATTAATATATATTTAATACTACAGAAATTAAATTAATAAATCTTCTCAAATCCCTACTAATATTATAAATGCGAAAATAACTTTGTTTCTTACGCTTTCACGCCTAAACCGCTGAACCGGTTTTGATGAAATTTGTTATAGAGATAGTCTGGAACCTGTAAAAATACGGAATACGCGATAAACGACACCCACGCGGGCAAGGCTGCAATTGACCTTTAGTCACTACATAGTATAAAACAAAGGAGGAGCTCGTGGCTAAATAATTACAGCCGCATAGACCGATCTTCCGGGTTAAGCCAGGCTTGCCGAGGTTGGTCTGTGGATGGGTGACCATTTACCATAGCGAGTTTCCTCCGTGCCTCGGAAAGCACGTAAAGCCGTTGGTCCCGGCTGTCATTTGTAGATCTTTGACAGTCGTTACTGTTGGTCAGAAGCCAGAAAGTCTGACAACCAGTCTTACCAAGAGTATCGTATTACCCAGTTACTGGGTTGTGGAGGTCTGATAGGCAGTCGCTCCATGTAAAATACTGATAAATACTGATATTCAGCTGCATCCGGTTCGACTGGAAGCCGACCCCAACATAGTTGGGAAAAGGCTAGTCAGCTGATGATAGTATAAAACAAAGTCGCTTCCCGCTGTCTGTCCCTATGTATGTTTCGATCTTTAAAACTACGCAACGGATTTTGATGCGGTTTTAATAGATAGAGTGATTCAAGAGGAAGGTTTTAAGCTATAAAACGTATACGTGCAAAGCCGGGGCGGGTCGCTAGTAGTCTATAAAATATTGTTTAGTTGAATAAGCTAGCATTTTTAGTTTCCGAGTTGTGCAGTATAAGCATTGAAATATTATAAAAGCAAAATAATCTTCTAGAATAAAAGAGCGTAATAAATTTTATGTTGTAAATCAAGTTTTTAGTATATGCCATTATTTTAGTACTCAATAGAGAGCCAGGTGTTGCAATGACGAAGCTCATTGCCGACACTTAAGTTTAATGTTTTAGAACAAAAAATAATATTAGAATTATTACAGTAATCACTTGAATGAGACACGTAGATGATATTTTTATAAAAAAAAATGTAGGTACGGTTTTTCCCTTGCAATAATGATGATATTCATTATAGTTTCAAGTAGGTTCAAAATAAATCCACTTACAACAATAATATTTACACAAATAATATTTACACGCGTCGCGTGCGGCGTGGCGTCTCGCGGCGCGTCGTACGATTTTTTTGTTTACGAAGCGGCGGCGCGTGCAGCGGCCCGCACCATCACACGCGCAAAACAAACATATGGCAATGTACGATGTTGTTTATCTATTAATAATTACAAATAAAAGTATATACAAATAAAGAAAAAAAATATCCTAATAAAACTATAAACTAAAATAGGGCATCAAAAAACTCCTCCGCATCGCTGTCGACTGGTAACGTGCCCAGAAGGCTGGCAGCATTGCCACGTTGTATGGCAATGCTTATCCTTTGACCAAAGTAGAAGCCAGCCTTCGGGTCACGGGTCGTGTCGACCAGCCGTATTGAAATATCTTTGTACAAGAGTTGGGCACTCGGACCCCACGGCCCGAGTGTTTCGACCCCAAACGGCTCGAAAATATAATTACTAATAAAGTTATTATATTTTCGCCGCTTGAGGGCCTCCGCAGCTGCAGCAGCAGCGCCAGCACAGCCTGCCGAGCTAGGAAGATGGGATGGCGCAAGGGTATCGACGCACGTTGCGTCCCATACGAGAGGCCTACCCATCTTCCATGGCATCAATGACATGCCATCTGGTCTACTTACAACTACCTACTTTACTATAGATTTCACATACATAAACTCACGCATTTTTCCCATAGGGGTAGGCAGAAACTGCAGAACACCACTTGTTACGATCCTTACATACTCCTTTCGCTTCGTCCACGTTCACAGAACTGCACAATTTGATTCCGCCTGGCCCTTTCCATCATCGGACTACAAGACTTATGGTAATGCGCCATCGGTACATGGTGGACATCCCACTCGTACGTACAAAGCGTTTTGCGAACACTTTCATTGTGCCCACAGCTAAGGAGTGGAATTCCCTGCCGGAGTCTGTGTTTCCTGATAGCTACAACCTTGGGGTCTTTAAATCAAGAGTGAATAGGTACTTGTGCTTCACCGTCGACCATATCATCGCTTACCTTCAGGCGAGATAATGGTCAAACGCGGGCTTATCGCTAAATAAAGAATAAATAAAAAACGGAGCATACGGCTATAAAATGGTCAAGTAAACATCATATTGATTTTAAAAGGCCTATTCAGCGATATCCCACACAATATGGAAGGCGAACTTTTTTTTTTGTTTTCCCCTTTTTGTAATTCTTGGCCACCATTTTGATATTTTTAAAACAAAACCTAGCCTATAACCATCGCAATACTTAGACAAATCGATAGACACCTCATTCATTAAAATCCATCCAGCCGTTGGGCTGCTTCCAGGGTATAAAGAATCCCACCCACATAGATACATAGATACGCGTGAAAAACATAACCCTGTCCTTGTTGTCGCGCAGTCGGGTAAAAAAGAAACTGGCTAGACTGGAAGCTGACCCCAACATCTTTGGGTAAAGGCTAAGCAGAACATAATAGAACAAATATTTACCTACCTACCTATTTTTATTGATAATAATTTGATAAGACAAGCCCTTATTTCTTCTACTCGTGTTCTTTATTGGTTCTGATAGGAATTTGCCGAAGCTAACCGGCATAACACGTACTATTGTGACAGAAACGTGTCTCTGTATTTTGTCTAATTTTGAATGACGCTATATGAGATATTATTCGAGATCCGACAACATTTGTGACACATGTCTTGTTACGGCAGTCCGTGGCGAGCTAGTTTATCCTAGACGTTTAATGTGGCTGGAATAATAAAGGACGTAAACGAATTCATATAATTACTTTAAACCTCGTAGTCGGTGACATAGATTGACCCTGCATGGGTAATTTACAGTTAATAGGAGAAAAACAAAACTAAATAGGAACATTTTCTTCTAAACGTGAATCAGTTTAGCGCCCCGAGTTAACTGAATGCGCGGAGCGATATCAAGCTAGTCCTACCCGAAAGCTGTATCGCCGGGCTTCCATTCATTTATGCACAGCATTGAAATGTGCTATCACATAATTCATTTTATTGCAAAAAATTAAAAATAATATTTCATTACAAGCAAAATCTCTTGCTGGGTACTGCTATTATACAGGGTGTAAACGAATTCGTGTGATTCCTTCAAACCACGTAATCTACTGGTGACACAAAAAAAACTAAATTAAATAGTGCTTTTCTATTCCTGAGTAATTTTAGAGCTCCGAGTTAACTGACTACAAAGAGCGATATCGCCTTAGTCGTGCCCACCAGCCATGTCGCCGTGCTTTCATTCATGTATGAGTGGCATCGAAGTTTTCAATAAAAATAAAATTAATTTGCTATAAAAAGTTGTTTTTTTACTGAATTCTTATTAGGTGGTCTATTTACGACCAATTACGCCAACCGCATGAAAAAAAAAATATTTTTTTATTTTGAGTCCAGTTAAATCCCGTGCGTGGCCAATCTACACCAGTAGTATGTGGTTTCAAGGAATTACATGAATTAATTTATACCCAGTAGACAAAACAATTAGAATTAATAGGTTTAACTAATTACCATCTCATTAGTTACGTTATAAACTACTACACACCATAATCTTAGTCAAGTCAGACATTCTGTAAATGTCAAGAATAAAAGCGTGGAGTTGTCAAATGACATTTAATGTAATGTTATTCCACGAGGGCGTACGTCCGCGCTGGGAGGCGAGTAATCAGAATAAGTACGTTTCCCAATAGTGATGGGAATTCCGGGATTCTGATGTAAAAACCGGGACTAAAAGAGTATACAAGAAAATTTTATAACGTTACCGTACCCTTTCTGGTTTTTAGAAAGGAAGTAAGATTCATTGCATCGTACAAATAAAAAATCAACACGCTCGATTAGCCTAACTAGTCTATTCAAAATTGAGACATAATTAATTACCTAAGAGTAATTATAATAATCATGATTTCCAATAATGATGTGAGGTGTATGTGAGTACCGGGATTCGCAACGGCTGCTGCTTTACTTTCCTATAATTTATTATTTTTAAACAAAATACCTACCAACCGCTAGTATAATATGCCTTTCACAATAATGATGGTATTAGTGAATATAATGTTTTGTTAAAACAAGGCACTTAAAAGGATTTTAGATACTTAAGCTGGATTTAAAATGAATGTAAAATAAAAATAATGTACTGATTCTGTACTTAACTAGATTACAATTTTGATCTTTTAAAACTTTAAACTGAATTATGATTCTTGGTGGATTTGTTACGCTAAGTACCATATCATATAGAATAATAAATTAATTTGGGAAATTATCCTCCGTCCATTTTATAAGTCTAATAATCCTATTAAACGAAGGCTTGCATATTACATATTTAATCGTTTTATAACGAATAAGTGAGTAAATTGGAAATTAAACTATGCTTGCCTAATTTTAAATGCGTTCAAGTTTTATTTTAATCCCTGATTGTATAAATGAGCTCACATATTATTTTACTAACTGGCTTATTTAATACTTGTTCTCTAAGTAATCTAAATACCTTTACCCTTTTCGAAAGGTTTGTTTTAAAAAACGTTACCACACAAAGAAATACAAATAAAAAAAAAACATTGATAACATACCTACTTTACGGTTTTTGATGATGTCGTTTACGTTTTGCAACAGTCTCAGGACTCATCTTTTGTTGAACAGACGTATACACACAATAAAGAATAATGTCCCAGCGCCTACATCACAGAGAAGCTAACAAAAAAAAACACGAATATCTTCATAGTAAAAGGATATTAACTATCCTTTGAACAACACACACATATTTCAATTTCCGGATATATTACTAATATTAATAAAATTATTAATATTACCGGAGATATCGACACGGTGAGTCCCGGAAAAAAACGCTACGTCACATCACTATACCTTACATAATCCCGCTGTTTGCCTACAGATGAGAGTGCTCAACAACCTCGCAGCGTTTAATGCATTCTGACTTGTACTAAACAGATTATAATTTGTTTTTTGCTTCTGACTCCATCTAAATTCCCTGAGGCTTTCGTCTTTGGTTGTCACATTATTCGTAGTGTTGTACTTTTTATACCTTCTTCGTCTAGACTTCGAATGAAAAGGACAATGCATTTTTTTCGCATAAAAGGGGCTTCAGCTTGATGGACAGTTTCATCCCAACACTATCACACGTGTATTCTAAATAAATATAGGTCCGCAAAAAACTAGATTCCCTAGGCTTTGAAAAAGTCAAACCTCTGACATGGACCTATTATAATGATTGAAAATAGTTGTTAGTAGAGATTATCGAACGAAGAAAAACAATATAATTTTAAATACGGATGCATACTCATTTTATCAATTGCAAAAAAGGTGCAGTGCGTTTACGTACCCAACATTCGCATTAAACGCGTCCGGTGCCATTTTATAAACAAATCTTATACAAGCTTAGTTTTAATATATACTAAACCTGAAACTAGTTTGTTCAGAATCACTAGGAGAATCGATTGACATATTTTTAGACCACATTTTTTTTTTTCTTGTATTTCAATTTTGTTTCAGTAGGTTTCTACCCATAACAGTGGACGGGAATAGACACCTTGAGGCTTGAGATGGTCCGCTCGGTCAGTTTCCGTGTATTAGACAACCCCTGCATAGCACATCTCAGGCATTTCACATTTTACTAGGGAACTTAACGCGACATAAACTACGGTGTAACTTGGAGATTTATATAAAAAAAAAACACATATTCAGGCAGTTCTGATGAAAATCTTGTTGGGGTGTCTCGGTTTTTGTATATACTAAAAATAACGTTGTATAACATTTCATCGTGCCTGCATTCTCCGAAGCGTTAGGGGGAGGTGTATAGTACGCCCCCATTTCGCCGTTATGTTTAAGTCCCATGTAAAAGGGGGCAAGCCTATTGCCGTCAACCGGGCACAGATGTAATCTCCTGGCTACTACTGAGAAATTCCACACGGAAAAACCCAATAACACTTTGCCCGACCTAGGGATCGAACCTAGGACTTCACGCTCAGCAGTCGTACTTGCGAACACTAGACAACGAGGCAGTCGATCAAACATTAAGTACTTCGTTATTTTTCTCAAGCCTTTATGAATTCTTAATTAATTGTATACTAAAATAAATGATTGTTCATTAGAAAACTATTGTTTTAATTACAGACCGTTTACTTTAAATGGATTTCTCAGAAACATTTAAAACAAATATAATAATATGCTTTAGTTATTTGTAATAATTTGTTTGAATTATATCAACGGGTACGATGACAATAAAGAAAATTATAGCAATTATAATTTTCCATGAAATTCAATTAATTTAAAATAATAATTTATTTTTTGTGTACCAATGTAGTCTTAATAATAAAACAGTTAGGCGGCTTCTCAGCCCAGCTAGCGAGCTGGTGAGTCACCGTCTGCCAACACAATTCAATCTTAAACTTGAAAGGCAGATGCCGTATTCTTCCGACAGTAGAAGTTATCCAGTCCACTTTACACCCCTTCCCATAGACCAGATATTTTTTACCATATTTTACAATAGTCTTGCACCCACCTGGGACGTTCCATGACTGTACTCCAATAGTACAGCCGTGAACAGTCCCCGGTTGGTGCCCTACCCCATTTTAGATTAAAGTTCTCAAAGGGGCCTCTGCGCATTGGATTTGCTCACTAGCTGTACAGTTGCCTGCGGTTTCACTCGCACCCTAGGGTAACTCCTTCATGTACCCGGATAAAAAGTATTCTATGTGTTAATCCAGGACATGGTCTATCTGTGTACTAAATTTGATCCAAATCCGTTTAGCCGTTCACGCGTAATTGAGTACCAAATATCTTCACAAACTTTCACATTCCTCTGTTTTCTGAATTAAGAATTCTAGGATAAGCAGTACTTACGTAGCATTTGAGTAAGGAGTTGTCAAAAAAATGATGGATTATCCTCCGGTTTCTGAATTGAGAATTTGGGATAAGCAATACTTACTGCACGCACCGTTGAAGCCACACTGCTCCGTTGCGTTGCGTTGGGACGTCGCAGCAGCGTTAGATTTGGACCAATCTATAGAGTCCAAATGTAGCGCTGCGACGTCTCATTGGTCCAAATTTAACGCAACGCAACGGAGCAGTGTGGCTTCACGCTTAAGGTACAAGTCAGTGCAGACCGCAACCTGCAAAAATAGTATCGCTTGCGGTGCGATCTGCGGCTGCGGTCTGCGGTCGCAGTTTTGCAGTCGCTGTCGGAATAGCACCTTTAAAGTGCACACCTTAAAGGCGCTATTCCGATGGTGACTTGCGGTCTGCGGTTGCAGTCTGCAGTTTGCAGCCCGTCTCGGACTTGTACCTTTAGTGGGATATTTAAATTTTGGGTAAAATAGAAGAAAATAAATATGAAATGAAAACAAACATTTCAACTCCACTATTACGCTCCGAAAAAAACGCAGCTCTTCAAAATAAACAAAAACAAACAAATAAATTGCCTCAAAAGAACATTCCCACTCTTCTGAATCTGGGAGCTAAAAACAGTTTTTATTACTTAAACTTTTGCAAATCAAAACTCTCGCAACGGACGCTTTGCTATCTTTTCATCTTATTTGCTTTCTTTTACCAGATCCGTTGCGAGATGTTGGCAAAGATAATTCTCTTTTAATAAAACATTCAACCCTTTAAACTGAGTTTTTATTCAGTCAGATAATATTTTCGCTTCGTATCGCACGCTGTGTTTGTTAACAAATTTTCTGTGAAGATATAACTCGGGTAATATAAGATCTTTTTATTTTCACTGTCTTTCATTGGTGTTTTTTCTTTGCATTTTGTGTCAGACACAACACTACAAGTAGAGTGGTTTCATGGCGGTGAAAGTTTTTTTTTTCTAGAGTAACAATTTTATTTTATTTTTTTATCTTTGCCCCACACTAGTATTTTTCCTTTATCGTGGGTGCGTTTACAGACACAAATCTCACATACACAAACGCCCAGACCCGAAACAACTATCTGTAGGCCATAAATTTTTGTGTTCCGTGTGGGAATCGAACCCATGACCCCTAGCGCAGAAGGCAGTCGTTCAGCCACTGCTCCAAACGTGTTTTCGTTTGTATGTCGAAATGAAACAAAAATAATAGATGGTATTTATTATGAAAGTTACAAAGAGTGGCACTGCGAATATGGGCGGCGAGCAAGAGAGAGAGTAAGCGTAGAAGCGAGAAAGCTATACATGACAGTGACAACCTAAGATGTCAAGTTGACAAGGCGTCAAAGGGGAATCGGTAAAAATGTATGGAAGCTGGTCTACGAACCAACAACAACCACACATATGTCAATAGATAGGTATTTTAATATACACCAATAATTAATATGGCGGCACATTTCCAATTGCTGTGTGAAAAAAGATATCGCGATGTTTCGTAAGTTAGGTTAGGTTAGTTATATTTTTTTATTCTATAATGTTTAAGTAACAAAAAACAAATAGATTAAGTAAACGGTGTTATAAAGATATACCGTCATCCAAAATATGACTGTAGTTGTTATTGGTCATGTGGATCATTTTGTCCGGTCCTCCTTTAAACATTACTAGCGACCCGCCCCGGCTTTGCACGTGAACGTTTTATTTTGCGTAGTTTTAAAGATCTAAGCATACATAGGGACAGACAGCGGGAAGCGACTTTGTTTTATACTATCTAGTGATAATTTAAAATTAGGTATATGTATATCCATATCCGGGAATCCGCTGGATGCGAGAAGCACAGGACCGGTCGATGTGGCGATGCTTGGGGGAGGCCTATGTCCAGCAGTGGACGTCTTTCGGTTGAATTAATGAATGAAAAAAAAAGTATGTCCATACAAAGATTATTTTAGTAATATCCGTTAGATGAGATTTTCGGTAAAGAACCGACGACCCCTCTCCACCCGGGGTCGTTGTAAGAGGCATCTGGAATTATTTCAAGAGGATAACAAGAGTCAACTGCGTCCTAACCTGTCAATAATGAAGCCGGATGTACACGACATCAATAACTGATGCGTCATTAGTTGTGGTCGAAATTCGACCATTATTTTAAAATCGGTTTATCCGTTAAGCTATGTCTACGTTAAAATGTCTACGTTATGTTAAGCTATTCATCTTGCGTCTTCGTCTGAGACATGCGTGAAGCGCCATAGCGCATGCAATAGCGCATGCAATAGCGCATGCCTTAATACTAGTTCGACAAAAGCGCACGCCCCTAGCGCACGCTTATCCGTCTATTGTATGTCGACTGACAACTGACCGAGGCGCACCGATGTAGATGATAAAGGTACAAGTCCGAGACGAGCTGCAAACTGCAGACTGCAACCGCAGGCCGCAACTCACATTGGTTTGTATGAACCAGTAGTGTCACTTGCCGTTGGAGTACTACCTTTAAGGTGTGCATCTTAAAGGTGTTATTCGGACGGCGAGTTGCGGTCTGCCGATGCAGTCTGCAGTTTGCAGCCCGTCTTGGACTTGTACCTTAAGCTGCATTCGTCTTATAGCAATCAATATTGCGTGCGCTTGACGCAAGAGGAATTGAAAGTTAAAAGCGCAAGATGAACATGAAAGCACACGAGTATGGACATACCATTTGTTAGCTACGATGCCACACAGACAACGGCTTCAAACTTTAACACCCCTCTTTTTTCGTCGGGGGTTAAAACAAAGCTGTGAAAGGCATAATGATTCAGTTTTGGTGCACGTCGCGAACTCTTACGTGTAGTGGCACTCGCTCTTCGTATAAACATTGACGCCTGGTTTACTAACGGGGTTTAGTTTCGGTGGTCGGGGATGTAACGTTATACCGTGTAGTTTAATGTTATGTTATATTCACTACCTTATCACTTGCTGTAGCTTTAGAGATGACATGTGCTTAACAAAAATACTTGGGGGTATTTCGCCAACCTAATAATAACTACGATGACACGTTTGGTGCAGTGGCTAAGCGATTGGCTTCTGCGCTACGGATCGTGGGTTCGATTCCCGCACGGAACAAAAATTTGTATGGCATACAGGTGGTTGTTTCAGGTCTGGGCGTTTGTGTATGTGAGATTTGTGTCTGTAAACGCACTCACGATACAAGAGAAATCTTAGTGTGGGACAACGGGGCTCCTGAAGCCCATAATGGCACAATCATGTAGTTTGCACGCATTGTTGCTTATTTCGTCGAAGTATATCTATACTTCGTGGTGGTGACCTTACAGACCCGCTTGTTAAGCAACGGGTTGCGGGTCCAAACCCAGGCATGTACCAATGTGACTATTCAACATTATAAATGTACTTTCTTAGTTAATCTAAGACGCCACTGACATACGGTGAAGGAAAACATCGTGACGAAACCTGGACTTAATGGTCTGAAATCGCCAACCCGCAGTAAGCATGCGTGGTGATACGTTTCTTCTCGGTATGAGAAAAGGATTTTGCCCTGCAATGGGACAGTTACAAAGTAAGAGCTGGCGCGCACGGGTTACTTTTGTCACCGTGACAAATCCATCACTCTTATAAAATCTAGGAGTATGTATGGAGATGCACCCAGTTATCATGTCATAACACACTACCAATGGACTTGAAAGAGTGACAAGATTTTCACGGTGACAAAAGCCACCCGTGCGCGATTTTATAAGAGTGATGAAATAGTCACGGCGACAAAAGTCACCCGTACGCGCTAGCTCTTATACTTCAACGAAAACCTAAAAACTAATCTTTTACTAAATGGAACCCGCAAGCAATACTTAAATTATATTATACATTTAAATAAACAAAAAACATTTTCGACAAGAATTTCTCAGAAAATAAACCTATTATTTTAAAGTAAAATAAAAATATTATCTAATTTGTTAGTTACAAATAAAAGCAAAGAGAAATTACGTTACTAAAGACAAATAATGTTTCTGTTTTATAAAACGAATAGGTATCATTCGATGTTGCTAACTCGGCAACGGGAATACTCGTAAATTTCGAACTTGTTTCAACAAGACGCCTTTAGAGCGGGTTCCTGAACAAGTTGCCAACTGGATAGCTACTATATTTTTAACGGAACATCTCTTTTTCGCAAAATGTATTGGTGGATACTTCTGTGAGACCGGAACTATCTATGTGTGCAGTTTTAGATACCTACTGTTAAATATTAAAAGGTAGCGGGCCCTGGTAAAACCGAGATTAATAACGAAAGGAATAAGGTACATGATAGACCTATGTAGGTTTATTTAAATCAAATCAAAAACAGTTACGGTTGACTCACGTACATTTTTCGGGATTGCCCGACTAGTTTCGGACCCAAACGGAGCCCTTAATCATGAGCTGGGGCCCAATTCTCCTAAAATAAATTGTTGCTAAACGCAATCGAACCACAATCGTCAGTCAGTTTTTGTTTTCGAAAACTTTCAAAATGATTGATTTTGTTTTTTGTGTCAAACAATTTGATAGCTTTTGAAATTGAGAACTGTCTGAATGAACGGTTCGGCCTTGGTTCGGTTGTGATTTATCAAGATTTATTTTAGGAGAATTAGGCCCCTGATCACGCAGCGAGATCGCGAGTCTAACGACGTTCGTGTCATGGCCCTCAAACTCATCATATTCTTAACAAGAGCACTAATTTAACCTCTCTCCGAAAACTCTCAAAACAATTACTGCTAAACACAATTACCCAGTTTTCTGTCCATATGGTAATCCTTCCCCCCCAGTAATCCTCAGCCTACGTGACCAGCTCGACTTTATCCATGCTGAATCTACAAATTATGCGGAATATAGCTCTGGCCTCGGCGGGTGGGGGTTAAGAACTTCCCAGATTTGTCCCCGGAAAGGATGAAGAGTTGTTCCTAATGTGAATAGTTACTTTGAATAGTACCTAGTTTCTTAAAGTCGGGATGTTTTGAATTGAGGGAGATTTAAAGAGTACGCTTATGGCTGTTAAGGCGTTAGGTACTCGAAATTTTGGTTACTTCGTATTGATCATTGTCACTAAGTATAGCAGTGGAGATAACGAAAAAAAAATCTTATACATTAGTATACAATATAGACTAGCGATATTCTAGGTACTTATACATATAACAACTATTCTAGTACACAAATACACTATACACTAGGGTGCAATCCACTTCAATTTTTTTGTTGAGATATTCTGTACGTGTGTACAAAAACAGTCATATCTCTCAAAGTTTTAGTCCTACTGGGATAAAAATAGGCTTATTCGGAGGGCAACAATATTATCTATCGTTTACATTGCGATACAATGGGTTCACAAAAGACATACAGTTGTAGACAATATCTCAACAAAAAAGCAAAATAGCGGGGAAGTGGATTGGACCCTAGTGTGTAGTGTATTTGTGTACTAGAATAGTTACTTTAAAAGTACCTAGAATATCGCTAGTCCATAGCCATACACACTGTATATACTTTTTTTATCAGCGTTTTCTGTCCCACTGCTGGGCATAGACCTCCCCCAAGTTCTTTCATGTACAACTTCCACGCAACGCAACGGAGCAGTGTGGATTCACGCTAATGGGCTGATTATATTATGTTATGACAGACTTTGTTGATTGAATGCCTGCTTACTATTATTATACAGAAAACATAGGTATAATGTTCTATTCCACCAAAACAAAATAAACTAACAGCGAAGCATCGGTATTCCTGTGGTTTGCGTATCGAATGGTTCGTTTTTGATTGATCAAACCCACACTTTGATTATAAAATTGGATGTGACGTGCGCTAACAATGAAAATAGGTAGGACTAGGTATCAACAGATTTTTAATTCTTTTAGTGTCAATAAAATAAACCGCACCCAAATCGGTGCACCCGTTCAAAGCCGCGTACAGACATTGTGAGGCGAGTGTCGCGAATGGTTCGTCGCGTATGCCTCGGGCTGTGTGGACGTGTGTGCTCGCTGTGAGCATTCGCCTCATACAGCAGGGTACTCACCTAGCCGTAAGCATGTAACGTATCTGATACTGTATCAACCTGCAAGTGGGTCGGCTCGTCCACGGTCACCACGTATCTAGCTACGAGCTCCTAGATTCGCCGTGCTCGTGACGACATCACGCCGACAACATGCCTCAAATGGTGGCTAGTGCTGCGTTCATATTCATGTGCAATATCATTGAAAATTATAAAAGTCCACGTCGATTCTGGCAAAGTGATTTCCAGGGTCCCACAATACCGGAGTATTTTGATAAAATTCAATTAAGTTAAATACTTTTTCATCCGTCCACTCCATGATGAAGACGTTAGTTTGAAGCTCGCGCCTACGTACTCACTACACAAGCAGTCGTGTCGCCGTCCACGCGCACACTGCGAGCCGCCTTTGTGTTCGCAGTGATACCGCCACTCGGCGGGTCACTGCGAGCTTACTGCGCTCCAGGCGCGAGCGGCTCGCAGCGAGCTCGTGCCTACGTACTCACTTGATACAGTATCAGATACGTTACATGCTACACGGCTAGGTGAGTACCCTGCTTACGATCGTTGCGAACGCCGCCTCAGTGCGAGCCGTGGGCTCCGTGTGGACGGACGGGTGTTATTTGTGTTGCGCGCTCATGAACACGTGCGTGGTTGTTTGCCTGCTCAGCTTGAGCACGTGTCGTTCGGGACACATGCGTAAATGTACCGTCATATGCCTCAGGTTGAGGCATGCGTGACGAGCCATTCGCGACGCACGCCTCTCGTTGTCTGTACGCGGCTTAAGAGCTACGGTGCCACAGACAGACACACATAGTAGTCAAACTTATAACACCCCTCTTTTTATGTCGGAGGTTAAAAATAACGGGAAGCGTTCAATGGAGCTATTAAATAATAAGAAGCGGGGATAGCCTAGTGTTTGGACGCATGCCTTCTACGCAGGTGGATCTGAGTTCGATCCTAGCCCGCACCTCTGACTTTTCGAGATCATGTGCGGATCATAATTTGATTATCACTTGCGTTAGCCTTGAAGGAAAGCATCGTGAGGAAACCTGCACACCTGAGAAGGCTCCAAACAGTTCTCGATGGGGTGTGAAGCGAGCGTGGAGGACTAAAGGCTAAAATTCTTCTTATTTTAAAAAGCGGCCAATGCCCAGCTTTGGGGCAGTTATAGGCTGATGATGATGATAACTAAATAATCCCTACTAATATTATAAATGCGAAAGTAACTCTGTCTGTCTGTGACGCTTTCACGCCTAAACTACTGAACCGATTTTTATGAAACTTGGTACAGAGATAGTCTTGGTATAGAGTCTGGAACCTGGGAGAAGGCGATATAGGCTACTTGTATTCCGAAAAATACGGAATACGCGATAACGACATCGGCGAGACTGTGAGCGACCTCTATTGCGTCCGGGTTTTATTGAATCTTACAACACGCGTCTATGCCGAGCGTGTGGTGAGGAAGTTTTACATTCTAGCCCGTCCCCTCACGGGATTAATCATTGATAAATTAATAAACATCACGCCTGTATTCCTCGAAGAATGGAGCACGGGTGTATAATACACCCTCATTTCACCATTATGTTTAAATCCCATGTTATACTTGTTTCCCACAGTGCGTGATAATATAGCGCACCGCGACGCACGAGCTCGCACCGACGCAATATGGGATGAGACTCGTCTGTGGTAACGCGGACGCGTGCGGAGTTGGTAATTTCAAAGGTGCGGTGCGAGTTCTCTTTCACTTGGTATTTTAGAATGAAAAAACAGCTTCGAATCACGCACCCTCATAATGTGGCTTCACACGGTGCGTGATTTTACGGATGATACCACACACCGCACAGCCGATACGCGCTACCACGCACCGTGGGTAGCCAGCTTAATGGGGGGCGAGCCTATCCACTGGGCACAAATCCTGACTCCGGGCTGCTACTGAGAAATTCTACACGAAAAAACCCAAATATACTTTGCCCACCTGGGGATCGAACACAAGACCTTTCATTGATAATCTCGAGAAAAATACTCAAAAAGACTTTTTTTACCACTAAGCCAGAGACAAAACCTGTCAAAGATCCATCTTCTCAAAAACTGTCATTCCGCAAGGCCAGTCTCAGTTCTCAGACGGTAGAACTATTTCAGTCTCTTTTGAGATCTATTCTGCAATGGCGGCGCTCTGACGTCATTCGAGCTAGGTCACCTACTGGAGCACAATCAAGCAACTATAAAATATTCATGCGGTTTTTATTCGCTTTTTGCGAAGAGTTTGGTCGGTGAACATTTGATTTGTGAGCTTTAAAAATATGGTTTCGGGGTGGCGAGTGGATGGTTTATGGTTTTAGCTTTCGAATTTCAAATAGGTGAAACCGACAGGAACGACAATATGGAGGCAATGATTGTAAAAATATAGTTTATTTGCGTACACCAAGCGCCAGCCAAGCATGGATTTATATTATTTTTTTACGCAGTAATTCAAGATCCATACATAATTGACCATAGAATGGGTAACATAATTCATTTGTACTATACATTTTTGCAGGAATCCGCTGGCTACTAGAATCATAGGACCGGTCGATGTGGCAATGGTAAGGGGAGGCCTATGTCCAGCAGTGGACCTCTTTCGACTTGAATGGCTGAAAGAATAAATTTTTGGCATAGAATCCAACAAACTTTTTTAAACCCTTTCCATTATCTTCAGATTAATCTCTAGAAAAAGAAAGTAAGGAAAATCACTTAACAGATGGGAAGATGAAATAGTGAAGTCGGCTGGGAAAATTGGAAAATGTAGGAAGAGGCGTTTTCCGAAGGGCACACAGAAAAAAAAAAACCTAAAAATATACTGTTTTAAATTTATTAAGAAATTGTTATTCTGAACAAAGGCTATTAAAAATAATAATCCATAAATGACTCGTAGTAGATGATCTAACAATTTGAAATGCAAACAAATCGTCGAAAACATTGCTTTAAACCATGGTATTTGGTTTTAAATCATGGTATTATAAATCCACAATCCACAACGTTTTCTTGACGGTTTCTTAGGTTGAAAGATAAACCAGCAACAGTAATTTTAAATTCCCGATTTAACGCAGACATCTCCAAAACACATCCACATTCAGTATAGTGAGTAGTAAGCGACTAAATTTGTTATCCAAGGGATAACAAATTCAGCCACTTACAACAGCAACATAAGCCAAGATGTATGAGATGTTTCAGCGATATTTCAGGAAAATCTTGCTTATGTTGTCGCTACAAGACTTGACATTATCTTCATGAATAGGTAAAAGCTGGTAATGTATGTTTAGGAATAGTGATGTGCCTCGCTGTGTGGTCTCCGGGAACACTAGACCAGCTATTCTGTACGGGTTCTTTGATGTGACTAAAGGATGATGTTAGCAGTGATTGCCTAAAGGTTAAACACTTGACTTCCATGCAGGAGACGTACCACCGGGAACGTTCTTTAAATCTTCTCTGTACTGCAGGTTTCTTTAAAATGTTTTCCTTTACAGTTAACGCAAATGATAATAAAATTTATATATATTATAACTTCGTTCGCTCACTTTGCTCGCTCACTCTAGCCCCCGTCATCCCCTTCGAACCTAACGTATCCGTGTCGGGGTGCCCCAAATTAGGTGTCGAAGTTCCATAATTGTCGGAGTAGCGTAATGTCGGAGTTTCATAGTGTCGAAGTAAAATGTTGTCGTAGAACGATTTGTCGAAATTCAATTTGGAAATGAAAATTATGATTAGCGCATGAATTCTAAATGTCAGAGGTAGGGATTAGAATTTGACTTTCCTTGCATTAATGGTGACGGAAAAATATCGTGAGGCACACTTGAGAGGGCTCCAAGCTCCATAAAGTTCCCGATGGTGTGTGTAGTTTGCCAACCAGGCCAACGTGATGGACTAAGGCCTAAACCATTCCCGTTCTAAGAAGAGGCTAGTGCCCAACAGTGGGCCAATAATAGGTTTATTCTGTACGCAAAGGATTATGTCAGGTACACGGCAGGAGCGAAAGCCGAGGTGGTGTTCTATGTTCTATGTTAGGAGACGTGGTTTCCGCACTTAGTCCTTTAAGTGGACCATTGTACGTGGGCCATG
Source organism: Amphipyra tragopoginis (assembly GCA_905220435.1). NCBI lineage: Eukaryota > Metazoa > Arthropoda > Insecta > Lepidoptera > Noctuidae > Amphipyra > Amphipyra tragopoginis. The sequence continues at coordinate 8,804,047 of HG992017.1, forward strand.
GCGGCCATCATTCCAGCCAGCCCACCTCCTTCCAGAAGCAGATTAGGGCTCTCAGTCCGCTCAGAACATTTGCGAGTGATTTCGGTGCGCCAAGGGTTGTTTCTCGTATTTGGGTGACCCCTGTGCATTCCAGGAGCACGTGGTTGACCGTCTTTTCGGCCCCCATACATGCTCTGCACAGAGGGCTGTCCGTTATGCCTATCGTGTGGAAGTGTTTGTTTAGTGAGCAGTGTCCGGTTATCGTTCCAGTCGCCGAGGTGATACAGCAGTTGCACATATCGCTTGTAGTGCCTGGTTCAGCACTCTCGGTTTAACCCTTGTAACCCTGCGCTGACTATCTGCGTGGACCAGCACCGACAAGCGCTGGTAGATCGGCGCCGGCAACCCGCTTTCTACGTGTATACGCACTAAGTCTGCTTTCGGTTCAGACGTTTTTGTGCGCTGACCCGAGGGCCATGTGTTTCTAGATCAATGTCCTCCGTGTCCTAAATCATCCAGCAACCTGGAAAAGACCCAGAGACTCCGATAACCGATGATTCCACTGTTTAATACTAGTTCCAGTCGTAAATACCCGCCAAAGAGCCGATCATACATTACAGCATAGAATCCATTTTGGACTCGTTGTTTTTTAATTGGCCAGCTCAGATCACGATTGGCACGGTTCCCGTTGACGTCACCGGGTCAGAGGGTCAGAGACCAGCCAATGTGGAGCGATACGGTCATTCCGTTTTGGATTTATTCCAAACATTCTGTATGCAATCTCCTGATAGTGCTGGCTCGTCTCTGAATGGATGGATATTGTTGTTTATGAGATTTGTATGATCCAGAGAAGCACTGATCAGAGATTCCAAGATGGCGATACGGCAACACGTAATGTGAGAGCTCTGTAAAATAAAACAAAAATGTATTATTGTGTTTGCTCAAAACATGTTGTATTGAACAATTTTTTCCCACTCTTTAGGCCTAAAACCAGCACGCGACGTTAGAATCTAGCTACCATCCTCACATTAAAGTCCAGCGCCAAGTAGTTTACTGTATTCCGCCGAGTGTATGTGAAGGCCAGAGGGGTATAGGGGAATCCTTCTATATCTCTGTTACTTGGTTTCGTGTACTCCATGTTAGACCCTGTCTACGCTTACCATCATAGTGTGACTAGGGTCAAAAATTTAATAAAAATAACGACGATTTCCGGCAAAGGAACTCTCTCTGGTTTCGTGGGACTCATAAATGGAAACCAAGAGATTTCTAGAGTATTCGCGTCCTTAAGAGCATAATATAAGTTCTACCAGTCCTTAATTATTTGATCATTCATGGTCTAGGAAGCAAAACAACAACGATTTATAACATTAACTAGTCAAAGAAAACAACAAAACACAGCTAGTACCTATTGAATAACTCCGAAACATTCAAAACTTACACACAGTTGTACAAGAACTTAAATAGAACATTTCTACTAGTAAGCATGTCAAATGGAAACTTGTTAACACAATGGAACTGAACTTACAACTACTTGCACAAGTACTAAGTTTTCTTAATTGCTTCTAAGACTAAGCTCGTCACACATGTACAGATAGGAGTAGATGGAGAGAAGTTCAACTTGTTGAACTTGCTGCAAGTTTTGGTCATTATTGTGCACTTATAGGCTGGTGCGGAGTGCAGCTCTAAAGCTAACACGCTAACGTGTTGGTAAGTTTCGAATAGACTTTGATAGTTGACTATTTGTAATGCACTCATTTGCACTCTGACATACGGCGAAGGAAAACATCGTGAGGAAACCTGGACTTAAATGGTCTGAAATCTTCAACCCGCAGTGAGCAAGCGTGGTGATTAATGCTCGTTCCTTCGCTGTATGAGAAGAGGCCTTTGCCCTGCAGTGGGACAGTTATAGGCTACTAAATACTCATGCTCTACTCCGCCTTTAATTCAATTCGTCAAGCAGAGACCACCTAGCGTTTGAATACTGGCGCTAATACGCCCCTACACCTTTCAATAATTCTTTATTCAATAAACTTGCATAATAACAATTTTACATTTGGCACTAGCTCCCACACTAGGATTCCCTGTGTCGTGGAAGCTAAGCGAAATTAATAGATACAAATACAATATTACTAATAATGAAGACTACAAATTTATACATACGAATACAATATGCATTCAAATATAAAATAAACTTACATAAGCTTACATTAAAAACTACTACTAATATACCTATATTAAAATATTATTAAAAACTATTTATTATACACGAAGTGATGACGGCGTCGTGTTGCGCTGCGTGGTGTCACGTAACCTTCCGCGAAAACGTCGGTATACGACACCTTTCGGCCAAAAATCTTCCTTCATGATTGGATTGATCGTTGGAGTCCATTGAGAGGCGTGCCAAGAAGCTCATCAGCGACGACTCCCTCGTTCAGACCAAGCTCCAAAGTCTTGAGCATCGGCGCAAAGTTGCCAGTCTATCGGTTTTTTATCGGACACATTTCGGAGAGTGTGCTTCAGATCTGCATGATCTAATACCCCCCTGCCCTTTTTTCTATCGGACGGCCAGAAGCACGAAAAAGCGCCATCGGTTCATGGTTGATATACCAAAAACCCGAACGAAGCGCTTTGATTCCACTTTCATTGTGAAAACCGCCAAACAGTGGAATGCGCTGCCCGAGTGGGTGTTCCCCGACAGCTACAATTTGGGTGTCTTCAAGTCACGAGTGAATCGGTTTCTTCTGGGCAAGCGTGCTCCATCGTAGACCGCATCATCGCTTAACATCAGGCGAGATGGCGGCCAAACGCAGGCCTAGTAATAAATAAAAAAAAAAAAAAAAAAAAAAAAAAAAAATGAAGATATTTTGGTGTTGAGTTGGAAACCGCACCACAAACGACTTGAAGTTAACGTTATGACGCGACTCCAACATTTCTACTCTCAAGTTCCACTTCGTCTTTATTCTGATATACTCCACGATCTCCTCAACCTTCGTGGAGTAATGCAGACGGGAAACGTACAGCTGCGTCGACGGTATTGCAGGACGCAGCAGCATATTCGGTCCTGTCAGTCCGGTACCACATTGATTGCGGCAAGCCGGCTTCCTTCGCTTCTTCTCCACTGTTACGAAGCCCTCCTTGTCTGCGTGATCTTTCCTCTGGACTGAAGGCACGTTACTCTGAGCCGGTTTATGACTCTTTGATTCGGTCTGTTGTTTTTGCTGCTCCTTTTGGATGGGAGGTTGTGCAGCAGCTACTGAGTAAGCACGGTGAGGTGTCGACGTGCTTACTTGTAACGTCGTCTCTACGGCGGAAGAGGCGGGACAGGCGGGGCGAGGTAGTGCATCGCTCGCAGTGACGGCGGCCGGTGACGATTCCAATTTCGCTGACTCGAAACTCGACTGCGATGTGTTGTACGCTCCACGACGTGTGTTCACCTTTGAACCGTACTCAGGTGACTTACATACTGCTACAGTGTTGCGTAAGTCCACTATATCAGCACGTAACTCACCGATGGTGTTTTGAGACGCATTCAGCTTGAACTCCATCTCTGCCATGCTTGCCTTCAGGGTATTAATGTCTTTCAGCAAACTGGTAACGTCGACGTGGTCCAAAGTGACAGAGAGCAGCCTCTTTGCTACAAAGGTCGGCACGTCGTCCGGGTCGGTCTCCTTCAACACCTGAATCATGTCTTGAAGACTCCTCTCTCCCTTTTCATCCCTCCTGCGGGACGGCATCCGGTCAGCCATGTCGAGTGACTCGTACAGTAGCGTCTTTGCAATGCGAATCTCGTCTTCGGTATATTTCGAGGTGCACAACTGCATGACACTTACTTCGTCCATGACGTCTTGTTGATGTTGCAGGAACGCCAGTAACTCGTTGATAATGAGTGTTTTCGAACCCATGATGACGGCGACGGCTAATGCCGCGCTAAGCGCGAATTAAATAATTCGTAGCGTAGAGTGAAGCGCGACCGTTTCCGAGCGCGCATCGCACTAGACTGACTTTGACTTTTCGAATTCCTGTTCGTATCAGAATTTGATCATCGATTGCGTTAACGGTAATGGAAAACATCGTGAGTAAACGTGCACACCTAAGAGGGCTGCTAAAACTTCTTGGATGGTTTGTGTAGTCCGCCAGCCCACACCAGGCTAGCGTGGTGGGCTGTGGGTGCTTTCATAGAGATGTGGGTTCCCGGTACTGACAAGTCAGTATGGGTCGGTACCGATCGGTGCTGGTAAAATAGCCCCGTGTTATGTAATCCACTTACACATAAAGAAATAAGTTGAAACTTGTCCGGTTACCTGGACCGGATCATACGGATTTAACTAGTTCTTCATGTAGGTTGACCTGCACCGATTCAGAACCTTTTCGATAAGCAGTTGTTGACCGATTCGGTTTGTTATCTCGTTCCGTCTACGATACTCGTAATAAGAGAAAAAGAGATAGGTTAACTAATTGTTCGGCAACTCACTGTTAACCTGTTTCTTTATGCAAGCAACCTAAGGCCTAAATCCTCTCATTCTGAGAAGAGGTCCGTGCCAAGCAGTGAGACAGTATAGAGCTGATTATGCTTTTAAGCTATGTAAAGGTAGGAGTTTGTAGCCGACTGCGTACAGCAGTAGCAGACAACGTGACGATGCGACATGTCGCAGCGACACGTCGCAGCATCATATCGCTGCAGTCATGATTCCAAACTCAACTGCAGATGGCTGCAGCAGACGGCAGCGTCTTATTCCAGTTAGTTCTGAATGTTCCGTGAGACAAGATGTCTGATTTGGGATTAGCGATCGCGATTTACTTTTGAATTTTTTATTTTTGTTTGATGCATCGTACAGTTCAGGATATTGAACCACCTAGTTTATCAGTTTTTCTTCCACGGAATTGGACAAACTCATTTTTTGAGAAAGATTCACATGTCGTCGCTCCAGCGTCGGTGGCACCACTGATTTACGGTCGGGCGACACGTCGTCTGCGGTCGTGCGACGTGTAGTCGGGCGACGTGTCGCTAGCTACGGAAGGTATTTCATAGAAATACATAGAAACCAGTAGTGTCGCAGCGACACGTCATCTGCTGGAGCTGTCTGCTGTCGCCTACGAACTCGTACCTTAATGGTTTACGTACCTATGACAAAAACAGAATACACACGATAACATTCCACAGACTCAAATTCCTGAAAGCAAACCTACTGTAAAACATCTGTGGCACGTTTGTGCAAGTAACTTGCAAAGTAAGGACCTTTGATGTTAGTTCGTCTTTCCTTATGTGCGCAGTTGTCATATCGCAAGCCTTAAGTTTCTAACTTTGATTGTCAGAAATAAAGCGAGATTGTTCGGTGAGTTGGATTTTCAGTAAGATTATATTATTATAATTTTGATATTCTGTTCTGCTTAGCCTTTATCAACTATTTTGGGGTTAGCATGACCCCAGATACGGCTGAGTACCGGTATTTTACACGGAGCGATTTCCTCAGACCTACGCAACACACTTATTGGGCAATACCGATATTCTAAGGTTAGACGGGTTGCCAGACATTAGGGCTTCTTGACAACCCGTAACGACTGTCATAGGTGTCGGTGTGACCCAATCCCGGGTGTATGACACCCGGGATCGACGGTTTAACATATTGTCCGAAGCTAGGAGGGGTCTGGTTGAGTAACGAACGGTCAACCATCTACAGACCTACCATGGCAAGTGCAGTTTAACCTTGCAAATTATAAATGATCAGTACAGTTGTTAGCTCCTCGATTATTATACCATAATTGTGCCCAAAAAAATGGCATGGGATTAAATAAAAGATGCGAAACGTCGCCCACGTTTCGCATTTTATTACTGACGCCCTGTAGCAGGAAAACACCTCTGCTTACCCCTTCGGGGATTATAGGCATATGAATGTATGTTTGGTATTATTAGTGTGTTAATATGTGGACTTTTTACTTGAATTTATTTAGAAGTGTCATATTGAAATAATATTTTTAAATACAATACATCGACATTCGTATAAGTAGGACGGAACAGCTTATTATTATTAATCTATACCAAAAATATTTGTAACGACCTGTTTGTGAACTGAGAACCCAAATATGGATTATAAACTTGATTATGAAAATATAGTCTCAAATTCGTAACCCACAAAAATAAAATTCACCCTCGTCCTTGAAGCAACACAGTAAGCTCTAAACTCCCGGCGGCCCTTCACACGCCCCTGTAAACCCCACACAAGCCCCACGATCCGCCTGAATTGGGGCATTAGCCTCCCTACGTGCTGGGGCTTTGATGCATTTCTGTCTGCAACTGACAGGATATTCTGTGATTTAATGAAATGATTTGAGACCGATTTAGCCGTAAATATGACTTGTTAATCGAATGGTTGTTCACACAGAATCATACATTTAGTACCTACTTATTTATGTATACAGGGGTGTAAACGAATTTGTGTGATTCCTGAAAGCCACAAATGATATCTTACTGGTATAGATTAATCCGGTACGGGATTTAACTTGATTAAAAATTCTAGACTGCCTCGTTGGTCTAGCGGTCTCAAGCGCGACTGCTGAGCGTGAGGTCCTAGGTTCGATCCCCAGGTCGGGCAAAGTGTCACTGGGTTTTTCCGTGTGGAATTTCTCAGTAGCAGCCCGGAGTCTAGATTTGTGCCCGGTCGATGGCGATAGGCTCGCCCCCTATTACATGGGACGTAAACATAAACTGCGAAATGTAGGTATATTATACATCTCTGCCATCCCTTCGGAGAATACAGGCGTGAGTTTATGTAAAAATTAAAAATAAATAACCTTTTTTTCTTGCGGTGATCGTATCTTAGCTTTGGAAAAAGAGGAATTACATATAAAAAATAAACCGTTGTGTTAGTTCGTTTCGATGCCACGCAATAATAAATGAAAACACGGCAACACAGCTGGCGGGCAATGCAGTAGGAATATAATATAGTAACTCGGAACCCTAAAATGACTCCGGAACATAATAAAAAGTTTATTTTTATTTTTTGTTGAATCTGAAAAAAAAAACCTTCTATAATAGGCCAATTTATGTCACCAGTAGATCACGCGGTTTGAAGGAATTACACGAATTCGTTTAGACCCTGTATAAAGTACTTCCTCTAGGATGCGGCTAAAACAGCGAGTAACAGTTATAAGTTTATAAAAGCTAGTTCCACCTGTAACTCTACCCACCCTGAAACTCAGTTATTACTCAGTAACAGAGCCGCTCTCATTAATTTAGTTGTGATTGTGTAACTGTTCAAGACTTCCAGTATTAATTGTACAAAGTTGGAACCGAGTTCTTAACTAACCGTCGCTCGTATACCGGCGTATGTACATGACAAACTGGGTGTTACGAACTACGAACAGTAAGTACGTTCTGAACAATGGGTTTGGTCAGAATTGAAAACTGTGTTTTAAACTTGTTTTGTTACTTTGTTGATGTTATAAATAAAAGGTTTTCGCAAAACTTACTGCATCGGTGGTCTTGTGGTCGCAAGTGCGACTACTGAGCGTGAGTTTTTGGGTTCGATCCTCAGGTCTTAGTGGAATTTCTCAGTAGGAGCCCGGAGTGTGGATTTGTGAAAGAGCTAGGCGGAAGAAGACTTTTGATGTTGACTGTATGTACTTTGAAGCTATATTGAGGGATAATAAATCATTAAGTTTATCCCTCATCATCATCATCATTAAGCCGAAAGACGTCCACTGCTGGACATAGGCCTCCTCTAAAAGGGGGGTTTGCCGTAATCACCACGCTTGGCAGGCGGGTTGGCGATCGCAGTATGGTGGTTGTTAAAGTACTCAGAGAACGCTGCTGCCCATCCTCTAGTGAATCCCTTAGTCGCCTTTTACGACACCCACGGGAAGAAATGGGGTAGTGTTATTCTTTAAGTCCGGCACTACACGAGACTTTATCATTATTACTTACTTGTTACTAATATTATATATGCGATAGTAACTCTTGTCTGTTTGTGACGCTTTCACACCTAAACCGCTGAACCGATTTTGATGAAACTTGGTACAGATATAGTCTGGAACCTGGAGAAGGACATAGAGTACTTTTATCCCGAAAAATATGGAATACGCTATAAACGACAATCACGCGAGCCACCACTAGTATATTATAAATATTCTTTTTTTTTCCTCGTAAAATCCTCATGGATACCTTTCGCCCGGGGAAGCCGAAGGGTTATGCCGGACTCTTACCGGCTAAAAACCGACGGTGTTCCTTCTCCTGACCCTTGGCCTCGCGGGATTCGCAGCTGCATGCACCGCAACCCCGGCAGGCCTCGGTCCGCCAGCCCCTGGCGGACCTCTCCTTCTGTGGGGCCTCACCCCACGTCCTCCTGAAAGGCGCGCACGGATTATAATTATCCCAAAGAGTACTTTTAAAGCACCTTTATGATTTTATCAAGTAGCTAACTAATGTAAATACTGGTTAGATTAAATCGCATCTGTATACCTTTGATCTATCGTGACTCAACTTGTCGCCAATGTCAGGGCTGCCACGTACCGATTCTTGCAACGATAAAAATGTGGAGTAATAGAAAAACTTGTATAATTCAATATTTTATGAGAAATAGTTAAGTAGCAAGCAAGTTTCTAAGGTTAGGATAATTTTGTGATTAGTATCGCTTGATTTAGGTTAGGTCGAGGACATGATTGCTACTATTAATGTAACGGCCCATTCATAGAGTTCATAAAAAGTAATTTATAGAAATATTATTATAGATGATTATAAGGAATTCGTATTTTAGCTCGAACCTAATTATTCATTAACAAGACTTTTTACATCATGGCTGATGTAAAAACTATAATTATTAAGTTTTTTGGACCAAAAAGTAAGTATCTAGCAATGGAACCCTTCTTGACTTCTTCCTGATCTCTAGGCTCGATAAAACAGACCCACGATCCCTGACATAGAAAGCCTAGCAGCTTAGCTACTGCGCCAATTGGGTAGGAAACTGGGAATCGAATGACGCCACTATGGCTAGTACCAAAGCAATTTCATTAGTTAACGTTTTTGCTATAGTCATTGCTAATGCTCAATGCTCGTTTCTTCTCTGTATGAGAAGAGACCTTTGCCCTGCAATGGGACAGGTATAGGCTAATATTCATTGCTAACGCCACTATAACTTGTTCTGATTGGTTGGAAGGTACTTATGGGTGCTGCATTTTGCATTCGCCTCTCTATTGGGTCTTCAGTTTAATAGTATCGTTTATCAGATTCCTTTAAAATAATAATACTTGCCGATCATTTACATTGTTATTGTAAATGATTCAACCCTGAACAAAAGTTAATTTAAATTGCAAGTGAATAAAAAAAATACCTTCGACGTGTTCTATTTTCTAACTGTATTTTTTTCCATACATAGTTTTTACTTTAGATTATACTATGTAGTTTAGTTTTATATTGTAAATAAAAAAAACTAATTTGGCTAAACTTCGATGGCTTCACAACCCTAGTCCCAAGTCCTCGAACGCGTCACGGAAACGTGCGTGACCCGACCTTTTTTGTTTTTTTTTTAAGAACTTACACAGAGAAATGTAACATTTTACTATTCACCACGACTTTATCGAGAGCGGTATAAGAATGGTTATTGTTCACCGTCGTACATGACCGCATTGCGGCTCCCATTACGAGGTATGACAGAAACTTTAATGGGCAAGCTATACGTAAAAATTAAGGAGAAAGAACTAGTACACTGGCGGCCGTTTGTATGGTAATTCTGCATTTATTAATTTATTGTACGTCCTCGAATTTGTTTAGTGCACGATTGCAGGTTTTAAGTGAATAAAGAAATGAGTGAAGTGCTTCATTGAACAGAATTGCTGCTACAAATTTACAAATGCTTTAAATGTTAGTATGAAATTATTTTACGGAAAATAACTACTGACTGTCTCACTGGTCTAGCGGTCGCAAGCGCGACTATTGAGCGTGAAGTCCTGGGTTCTATCTGTAGGTCGGACAAAGGGTTTTTCCGTGTGGAATTTCTCAGTAGTAGCCTGATGTCTGCATTTGTGCCCAGTTGATGGCAATAGGCTCGCCCCCTATTACATGGAAATTAAATATAACGGCGAAATTAAGGTGTACTATACACCTCTACCGTCTCTTCGGAGAATACAGGCGTGATACTATGTTTATAACTAGAGGAAACGTTTTCTAATTTCTTTGACATATTACCACCAAAGATATTCTAGCCAACCAGCCAGCTGCTTGTCAGTTAGCACTATTATTCTGAATTCTCTCTTTGACTAAGCTTTAGTGTTAGAACGTTCTACCTTACATTAAAAGACTTCTTCTTCTTCCTGTCCTCTCTCTCTCTCATGTCAGCACGAGCTATACGAAAATAGCTCATGCTGTGGTGAAAAGATTAGTCAGTCAGCAAGGTTGGTAGCGGGGCTGACTTCTCAGGGTGCGCGGGATGTACTGAAGTGTTGTCGTCTTCCTGCCCTATTCCCAAGTTATATAAGGGTCGACGCAATAAGTTTTTCTCTTCCATTTTTCCCTGTCAGCTGTCACCTCATCATTTACTCTCTTTTCCTTTAAATCCTATAGCACAATCCATCCATCTTTTCTTTGGTCTTTCCCTCTCTTTTCATCTATCGATATTCATATTCATCACTCTTTTAGTCACATGCGTCAAAACCGCATCAGATATTAGAGTAAATATATTTTAATTTTTTATTTATTACTTGCCTATACTGTCCCACTGCTGGGCAAAGGCCTCTCTCCGTTCCTTCCACTTGTCGCGATTCTGTGCAGCTTCATGCCAAACCTCAAGAAAGGCATCCAACTCGTCCCGCCATCTTCTTCGCGGTCTGCCGCGACCCCGTCTCGCTATCTGAGTTAATATAGTCAATTACTTTTTGTTTTTTGCTTTAAATTAAATCCAGCAGATTTTATGGCTAATTACATAGACTATGCATATTTTAAGAGACACAGCACTTAATATTTTCCACTTAGTATGACAGAAAAACATCAACTATTCCACATCTAAACCGACACGCTTGTAGCTTATAAGCGAGTTGGCAACCCGAATCTAAGTCAGCGAGCGAACCAACAAGAATCCCAATTTACGAGTATGTTAGATCTGGCACAGTTGCAGAATGCTGTTATCTTGCCCCAATATTTTTAACATACTTCAAAAAGGAGGATTTCGAATTCTGTGTAGAAAGTGGAGTTTGATTAGGGTGACTATTAAAGCTTTCTTAACCATTGTACTTGCACATGATTACGTATTTTATTTAATACAAGATTTTCTGAAAGTAATAAAATGATTTTGATTTCCATCGAGCTCCTTTTAAACGACTTAACTTCAAAATTAAACCAAAGGCATAGAGAAACGAAGGTAGTTTTGTTCTTCTTATATCATATCATAAAACATCTCATATAACATAAGCCTGCGTGAGCGACGATATCGACGCAACAAAATGTTGCCATATTAAATATTAGATAATTATATTGCATACACTTTTAGATTATTCCTTATTTATTACGTGTTTATTTATTTTCTTTCTTTACACACACTACACATATACACACACATGTTGGTTTGAGTGAACGGGCATGACCGCTGACTGACATCCGTGGAGCACAAAGGTTCCAGACGAAAACCAGCGTCAAGTACATAAAGTGCTTGACATTAAGCTGATCTGGACACCTTTTTGGTCCAGCCGTGAGACACATACCCAAGACTTTTTATTGTATTTTATTTATATCACATTTTTCACATGTTGTGTCTCTTTGTGCTGTGTCCAAATAAATGATTCTTTATCTTTTTATCTTCTAAAATAAAATTTAAAGTATGCAGTAAAATAAGCACTATCGCTGTCCAAGAAACCGATTTTTATATTTGTATATACAAAATATACATGTGCACATGAAATGTCACGTCATGAATGACAGATGTCAAAACTCATTTTCACGGTAAATGTCGGAAAATGGTGTTATATTATGACCCATCATATTATATACCGTACATTACACGAGAAAGTCAGTACAGAGACGTTATTTCCAATCGACGACTGTCTGACCTGGACCTTGAATCCACCTCAAAAGAAGACATAGATTTATGTAACTAATAAAACATGGTCAAAAGTTGGTACGTTCCTTAAACGAGTTTATAAGAAAAAAAGGCAAAATTCCCTACAAGAAAAACCCACAGAAAACAGCCGTTTAAAAACTTCGCAATAATTACTACTAAACAATTTCCGTGTCTGAAATCTGAATATGAAATCGACAATTAAAATTCCTGTTCGGCAAACTTTTAACGATTCCACAGTCAATCACGAGCAATTTGTATTTCTATGCATTTTTAACTAGCGACCAATTAATTTGGCTCGGAGTGTAATGTTGACCGAATTTGTAATTAAATAAAAGTTGGTCTATAAAGATGACAGTTTTGTTTATTAAATTAAATAAATAATAGTGGGAGCAAAGGTTGAGGGGTGGCTGACTTTTTATTAACTTTAGAACTCAAACACACCACGTTTTTTTCAGGCGCCGTCGACGCGCGTTTCGCTATCGCGCGTTGCCGGCGCTGTTAAACTTGAAATAGGTAGATTACTTGCGATTGCATCGCTGCAAACTCACGAGAAACGCGCTACAGACGCGCGTGAGCAACTCTCCTTGCAAAGTAAAACGCGTGTAGAAGGAAGGAGAAGCAGAAAGAAGGAGCATGTATCGCGCTACGGACGCGCGTGAGCAACTCCGACGATTAAAACGCGCTGTACGTATGTGTTTGCAGCTAAAGAGACGCGCTGTGACAGCGCGTCTGTATCGATGTAACTCCGCGCTACGAGCGCGTCGACAGCTCGCGAAAAAGTCGTCGTCTGCATACTACAATTTTATGAACGTGTGAATAGGTAAATTGGTTGCGATAACATCGCGTTTGCAGCGCGTTATAATTGCGTGCGACGCGCGTCGACAGCGCCGGAAAAAAACGTGGTCTGCAAGAGCCCTTAGAACAAATACTTTTTCAGGGTGGTTAGACACCAGGTTGTAATAATTTACTGGCTGCGGCACCTAATTTAACAGGATGGAGGCAAAATATTAAACCTTTTGCAAACTTCAAGCTAACGTGCATGTGATGCAACTTTCATCATACTTTAATTGACCAACTAGGCAGAATTAATTTATAGAGGGAAAGCAACATTAGTTATTTAATAGGATATTTTGACTACTGTTAAAAATGTTAATCATTTTAGTAATATTTTATAGAAAGTAAAGAAAGAGCACGGTAGGTGAAAAAATAAATAAGTAAAATCGATGAAAATATACAGGAGATATTCGCTTTCGGTGTTTGTTGACGAGGTATTTTCTGTCCTTGTCATGCGAAATGGATATTTTAGAGAGTGATAACATATCACTATGAAGTTTTTAAGGTATGACGTCATGTAGTAGTAGTGTTGTCTGTGTCTTATAATCACTATTAAATAGCAGTCATCGGATAATCGGGCGCTAATATACCTAAACTTCACTTTTATTCCCACAAAATAATAATACGGAGATGCTTTTCAGAATCCCGGATCCCGGAATCGTTTGAAATTCCTGAGATTGCTAAAAATGTTACCTGCATACAAAATATAGTTAGAACTAGTTGTGAAAATGAAAAAAAAACAAAAACAAAAAATTTTTGTCTTCTGTTCGTATAAAATACAATAAATTAGTCGATTCGATCACTAATCTGTTAGATAGATACCTACCTAAATCAATTTCTACTACTTGATCACATTGTGCACATTAGCTGGGGAGTTTGTTGCGCCGTTTCTTCTTCACAGCATAAACACTAGGAAGCGGTGAAGGGTGGGAGCTTTTGGGGGCAGTCAATTGTACCTACCTAAATTTGACGTTCAAAAAGAACTAAGTATACTAGTCTACTTTGAATAAACGAGTTTTGAGTTTGAGTTTATCATTTTTATTACGAGTTCTAAAGGGTATTTATAAGTTTCAAAATTGTTTGAGCTCAAATAATCAAAAGAACTTAACTTATCCTGTGATATTAAACTTTACGCGTGCGTTATACATTACTTTCACCTCCTCGAAATATACCGTTTTATATTTGTTTCTTCTTGTGCTCATTGCCAAGTCACTATAATTATAATAGAAATAAAACTATTGATACAGTCACTAGATAGATAACTAACTACAAAATAAATTGAATAGGACTTGGCTTTTATGAGATCTCAAAACTTTAACGGTGGAAAGATTGCACAGCGAGGCTTGGCATTTTTTACATTTAATGTTTTTGGTGGGATTGACTTTACTGCAATATTGCCGTATATCGTCTTTGCTCTGATGTCTATACATCTATGTGCATCTCTTTTCCCTCGCTCGCCTCCCCCTGCCTTGTGCTGTCGCTGCCGCCGCTGTCTCCTCGCAACTGCTGAGATCTAGCCTCAATGTAGCTCCGCGTGTACAAACAACATTCAGAACTCCAGTTGCAGAATCTTGCTGGACTACACTCGGCAATATATTGCAAAAGTAAAATTACAGCAAGGTTATAAGTTGCAAATATACAGAGCTAAATTGGTCAATAAAATTACCAACAAGATGTCATTTTTGTAGCCCGTTTACAGTTTACAGGCCTCTTAATAGTACTCAGCACACTGACCTCTATAGGTCAGTGACTCAGCAATACTAACCGTTTCCCTGTTTAAAACTAAAATATTAAATTTTACTCAAAAGAGTTTTAATTCTAGATAAATATAACAATTAAAACAAAACAGCACAGAATTTTGTACACAAAAAGGCATTATAGGAACTTAGTAAGTACACCTTGCAGCTAAAGTTGCAACAGTAACTACTGTAGAAAGTTCCACAAAAACTAATCCACTTTGGTTACCGGGTGTACCTCTGAATAAAGAAGCGAGATTAAAAATTAATTAGGAATGTCCATTATCACCTTAACAAAGGTTTTCAGACTGTGAAATTGGCCATAAAAAACCTCATTGCCGTTACCTAGTTAGACCCCAACAAATTATTGACCGGGCCTGCTAAATGTTAGCCAAAGATGTACGGAGATGCTGGAAGTGAGTAGTTGTGTTTGCATCTTAGGGGAACGACTGCCATAGAAAACTTACAAAATCATGTAGGAGTGAATCTGTCATTACAGTTATAGCATAGGACTCGCCCGCGTGGATGTTGTCTAGCGCATATTCCGTATTTTTCGGGATAAAAGTAGCCTATATCCTTCTCAAGGTTCCAGGCCATCTCTGTACCAAGTTTCATCAAAATCGGTTAGGGATCTATCTGACAGGTGCAATGCGGGCATCACTACATAGTATAAAACGAAATCGCTTCCCGCTGTCTGACCCCATGTATGCTTAGATCTTTAAAACTACGCAACGGATTTTGATGCGGTTTTTTTTAATAGTAGAATGATTCAAGAGAAAGATTTTAAGCTATAAAACGTGCAAAGCCGGGGCGGGTCGTTACTTGTAAATATAATAAATGAAACCAAAATCTCTGTTTGTTAGTCAACAAGTCGTTGTTGTCAATGGAGGAAGGTCTTCTCCACCACTGAGAGTATTCATATTTGGGTTAGTGGCATGAGTGGCACATTAGTTAGGTCACAATAATTAACTCACACACGATCAGAAAGTATGAAGGACGAGCTATACAGATAAAAAAGTCAGACAGAAAGCGAGCACCGTTTCTAGGTAACCGGGTAGTTATTGGCGAGACCTGAAGGGTCTCTAGCCAAGCGAGCTCCGTCGAATGACAACTGTTTTCATAACATCAGGTGCGTCGATTCATGACGATGACAAACCCTGCTTTATGTTCTACATACATACACACACACATTGAGATCCCTCCATGCATCGAAGAGCATGTTAAACCGTCGCCGCGTCGGTCCGGGTGTCTTACGAATACCTATGACAGTCGTTACGGGTTGTCATAAGCCTGAAAGTGGCAACTGGTCTAACCTTAGGATATCGGCATTGCCCAGAAACTGGGTTGCGGAGGTCTGATGGTAGTCGCTCCGTGTAAAATACTGGTATTCAGCCGCATCTTGTTAGACTGGAAGCTGACCTAGTTAGGAAAAGGCTAGGCAGATAGACTTGTATAAAAATATTGGTCTCTTCTAGCATCTGTATTGCAGTATCCAGAATCAATTTTACTAACCATCTGTTTGGGTTCCAGTAATTTAATTAATTTCCCGCCCTTCTTCCAGGGTTAGGGCGAATCCTATTTTAATTGAATATCAGGTTTGTTTTTAAAGGTACTTCCAAAAATGGTACGCCTATGTACATTGGTTTAAGTATATTTGTGAATACGTGTTTTTTTCATCAAAAAATTGTGATAATCCTGGGGATTAGAAAGTAATGGCGATACCAGAGTATTATATTTACAACGTTTCATTGTAGAGGTAAATCAGAAACCTTATATCGCCGGGTTAATTCAAAAACCAACTAACTGCCCAAATCATAATTTCAAGTGATGGCGTTTTGAAAGTTTGTGTCCCAAAACTTCGTATACTATCTTATCTAACACAGTATAAATGTATGAAATTATAGGAAACAAACTTTCAAAACGCTATTACTCCAAATCATGATTTGGGCAGTTATTTGGTTTTTGAATTAACCCGGCGATATTCAGGTATTCAGGAATGGAAGCTTACAAAAATTAAATAACAGCAAAGAACTGTAAAAAAAAATAAGAGCCCGGCCTCGGTCCTCGGTCCTCTGACTGTTCAAAATTCATGTGCGGATGAGAATTTGATAATCACTTGCATTAACGGTGAAGGAAAACATCGTGAGGAAACCTGCACACCTGAGAGGGCTCCATAAAGTTCTCGATGGTGTGTAGTCCGCCAACCCGCACCAGATCAGCGTGGTGGACTAAGGCTTAACATCTTCTCATTCTGAGAAGAGGTCCATGCCCAACAATGGGACAGTAGTGGGCTGAGAATGCTTATGCTTACCATAATTCAAACAATTGGGAAGCCGGCCGCAGCAGATAAATGGCAACGCTCAAATTACAGCGCCGCGGAATGGAATGAAAGAGACTTTTTGTTTTTAGTTTTTTCTTTTAATAAAAAACGTTGCCCACACTAGGATTTCTCCTGTATCGTGGGTGCGTTTACAAACACAAATCTCACATACACAAACGCTTAAACCCGAAACAACTATCTGTAGGCCATACATTTATGTATGCATTTATGTGCATTGTATTTTTGTTAGTTTTATATTGTATTGTATTATTGTATTTTGTTAATATGTATATTTTATGTAGTGGTTTCGCCTAGCTTCCACGACACAGGGAATCCTAGTGTGGAAGCTAGTGCCAAATGTAAGTTTATTTACACAATAAAGATTTATAAGATTTATACAAATTTTTGTTCCGTGTGGGAATCGAACCCACGACCCGTAGCGCAGAAGCCAATCGCTCAGCTACTGCACCAAACGTGTCGTCGATGGCGTCTTCCGGGGAATCTTCGCGACCTTTTTTGACTCGTATTTAGTTTGTACTTTATACAATTGACATAAAGTTCATTATGCTAAGTACAATTTCGTTGCTTCCATTCCATTCCGCGGCGGTGTAAATTGAGTCTAAGTCGTCCTCGAATCTTCTTGTGTCGGTTTGTCTAGCCCAGGTGGTCGTATAGAACACCTGAACTCATATTAAGCACAGTCCACTCCTCTACTCCACATTATATTCTGACTTAATAGGTTTATGTGACTACCACATACGTATTATCGATCTGCCTCGTTGGTCCAGTGGTCGCAAGCGCGACTGCTGAGCGTGAAGTGCTGGGTGCGATCCACAGGTAGGGCAAAGTGTTATTAGGTTTTCCGTGTGGAATTCCTTAGCAGTAGCCCGGAGTCTGGATTTGTGCCCGGGTGATGGCAATAGGCGCACGTCCTATATTACACGGGTATTGTACTATAGTACTATACAGCTTTGCCCAACCCTTCAGGGAATACAGCGTGATGTTATGAGTAGGTAATGTAAAGTTGTCCTCCCCATAGAGCTAGTCAAATAAGAACGCGCAAGACTTGTAAAAAAATATATTTATTTAATTAAATATACGTGTGCTCATTATGAGCATTATAATACAAGAACCCTTAAATCTAATTTGCATTGGCATATATACTAGTGGATGGTTTGCATGTGTGTGTCTGTGACTGGACCTCACAGTGGGCCAGTAACAGGAAGCCGCTTGTATGTCAGATCATACTTCTAATTGTTATGGCCATCAAATGATTAATTAATTGGTAATTTATCTAAAGTGTTTATGGCTACCTGGAACTGATGGGTGGCATGGCGTGATCTTAGTTTACCAATACAGTTCGGGGTAATGGTTGGCTATGCATAACTAGTTACACTTTACCCTGACAAGCCAGTAAATTAAACAACAACAATTTTCAGTGCCCTAGGTAAATAAACACACTTACCATTTCCAATAGATTTGGTTAAGGACATCTAATACTCGTAGATATCCACAAATGCCAGTAAAAACTATTAATTTGCTGTAAGTGGCGCTACCAACTCGTTTGCCCTTTTCAACTCGCTCGATTTGCCCTTGTTAAGGGGAAACCCTCCGGGTATTAAAAGAGGGTAATCTAAAGAGTACTTTTTTTGGTAAACTTTATGTGTATTATATCTCCGTTTGGGTTCAGGAATGAGTATATTAGAGGAAGTTTGAAAGTAGCGCCAGTGACAGAAAAGTTGAAAGGGAACCGTTTGTCTTGGTATGGGCATGTGAAGAGGAGAGATGAAACGCATGTGACGAAAAGAGTTGTGAATATAAATGTGGATGGATGGAGAAGAAGAGGGAGGCCAAAGAAAAGATGGATGGATTGTGTGAAGAATGATATGAAAGAGAAGGGAGTCAGTGATATCATGACTGTTGACGGACGGAATGGAAGAAGAAAACGTGTTGCGCCGACCCCAAGTAACATGGGATAAGGGCAGGAAAATAATGATATCTCCGTTCGGGTTCTGAGGAGGAAAGGTGACTCCCTTTTTACGTGTATTAAATTGAGAATAGGTACATAAATATTGAATCAATACATAAAATATATACGGTCGTTTCCGAGTGTCATACGAGTACCTATGATAGTCATTACGGGTAGTCAGAAGCCCGAAAGTCTGACAACCGGTCTAACCTTGGTATATCGGCGTTGCCCAGTAACTGGGTTACGGAGGTCTGATGGCAGACGCTCCGTGTAAAATACTGGTAT
This sequence comes from Amphipyra tragopoginis, assembly GCA_905220435.1. Classification (NCBI taxonomy): domain Eukaryota; kingdom Metazoa; phylum Arthropoda; class Insecta; order Lepidoptera; family Noctuidae; genus Amphipyra; species Amphipyra tragopoginis. Next base: position 8,823,211 of record HG992017.1, read on the forward strand.
TCAGCCGCATCTGGTTAGACTGGAAGTTGATCTCAACATATTTGGAAAAGGGCTAGGCAGATAGATATACTCAAAATACATACGTTTATTTCAGTTGCAATGCTAGGCACGGGCCTCTTCTCAGAATGAGAAAGATTTAGTGTGCGTCCTGAGTGACGTCGCATTAAATAAATGTTCGAAACGTTTGAATTTTGATATCGACATAATTAAAAGTAAATTAAACGAAACACTAAACACGCGCGTACGCGTCAACTTTCCCGCGTGCACTAAGGACAGGTATCGACGGTAAAGCCACGGTAAAGCCGCTCCGCAATCCGCAATACGCCCGTGCGCCGTCACTCAGGACGCACACTGTCCAACACGCTAGCATGGTGCCGGTTGGTATACTACACACACCATCGAGAACTTTCAAGAGCCAGGTGTGCAGGTTTCCTCCCGAAGTTTCCATTCACCGTTAACGCAAATGATAAACAAATTCTGACTCGCACATGAATTCGAAAAGTCAGAGGAGTCAGGATATAACTCGGACAAGCTTGCGACTTTTTGCATAATTACTACAAACAAAACAACTTTGAGTACTGAATCTAAATAAGCAGTAAGATGTCTCGCTTTCCTATGTTCATCTTGCTCTTTCAACTTTCAATTCCTCTTGCGTCAAGCGCATGCAATATTGATTGCCATAAGACGCATGCAGCTTACCGTCTACACCGATGCGCCTCGGTCAGTCGTCAGTCGACATACAATACACGGATTAGCGTGCGCTAGGGGCATGCGCTTTTATCGAACTAGCATTAAGGCATCCGCTATGGCGCTTCGCGCATGCTTCAGAAGAAGTCGCAAGATGAACATGAAAGCGCACTGGTGTAGACATAGCTTAAGGAGTTCTCAATACATGGCTGTTTCGCGGAATAGAGAAACTCGGTATTTCATAAATGAAGGAATTTTGTTCAAAGCTAGCATACTATCAATTCTTGGAATCAAAGCGAAGCCTGTTATACTGAAAACGTTTCCTCATTTGATCATTTCTCAAACATACACATCACTTAATACATAAATTATACATACCATAGCATTTTGTAGAACCGTTTGTTCATACAAATAGCTTGAATTCAAAAAGAGCAACCATAAGGCTCAGTATCCACCAGAGCGGAGAGGAGAGGAGACGAGAGGAGATGTGCTGCGAAGCAATATAAACCTTAATACCTCGGAAATTAAGAATGATAGCTTGATCACATAAAACAAATTGTACAGACTATTTAATACTACTCAAATAAAATTATTAAAACTTTTTAAATCTTCTTCTTCTTATATATAAAGAGACTGGTACTGACTGACATTTGATTCATCAACGCAGAGCCTAAACCACTAAAGCTGGAAATATGAAATTCGGACAGTAGGTTCCTTACGTGACGAAAACATCCACTAAGAAGGGATTTCCCGAAATTCAACCCCTAAGGGGGTGAAAAGGGTGATTAACGTTTGTATGCAAGTCCGTCATTTTTGAAGCAAGAAGCATGAAATTAAGTATTAAGGTTTCTGGTTAGGAGTAAATGTACACATGTTTGAGCGTTTTTGGAAATTCAACCCCTAAGGGGATGAAATAAGTGTTGTAATTTTGTATGACAAATCTGGTACTTTTGAAGTAAGAAACATGGAATTCAATATTTAGGTTACTGGTCAGAAATAAACGTACACGTGTTTCAGGGTTTTTGGAAATTCAACCCCTAAGGGGGTGAAATAAGTGTTGTAAGTTTGTATGAGAAATCTGGTACTTTTGAAGTAAGAAACATGGAATTCAATATTTAGGTTACTGGTCAGAAATTCTATAATGTTTGTATTCTATAATGTAAAATTTCACGCAAGCGAAGCTGCGGGTAACAGCTAGTAATCCATAAAATACTTTTTATTTGAATAAGCTAGCATTTTTGTTTTCCGAAATACCAAGGTTCATGTTGGTGTAATGTATATTGTTATAAAATCAAGAGTATACTTCTTTTTTGGTAGTTTATAATCCCACTGATGAGCAAAAGCCTCCACTTTGCCCTCTATTTTGTACCGTTTCTCAAGGAGCTTGCCTCGCGTACACTTCGTCCAGAAAAATATACTTTAGACTCATCCACTGAATCGATTAAATTCTGCAAGGGTAGTAATACCTGTTTTTTAAAGCCTTTAGTCGCACTAATGGGCAGAGGCCTCTCCACTTTGACTTCGATTTTGTATCGTTTCTGAAGGTTCTTCACTCGGAAACACTTCATCCAGGTAAAATGTAATTATTAAATAGTTAGTATCGATTCAATCCCGCATATAGTAACCTATTTCTTAGTGAACTACAAGCAAAGAAAACCTTGAGAAAACCACAACACGTAACAGCTTTCATACCTAAAATCCTTTTTTTTTCTATTGGACTGCTGTAGATGGTCCTTGGGGTCCTCTTCTACGTAACCGGGCAGTTATTGGCGAGACCTGAAGGGTCTCCACCCAATGGGGGGGAAGTAAAATACTTAACCTAAGCTAACTACTTGTACTACACTAACATCATGATTACCTGCAACAACAGCACTAAGGGCGACTCCTGGTGAGACGAGCATGAGGCTTTGGGCGTTGTTGGCGGGGACTTAGGGGGGGGGAGACAGCTTGATGAGGGCTGAATTATCGGTTGACTGCGGAGTCTGAAGAGATGACCGGCTCTACGACGGGAGAGCTCGGTGGATCGTGACCGGCGCGCGCGGCGGCGGTGGGACGTCGCGACGGGTCTCGTCGGCGAGGACGGTATGCCTGACGGCGGCGGACGTTGTGTATTGTGGTCGATTTACTCGCCTCCTGGGTTATTTCGTCATCGGGTTCTAAAAGTGTGTGCCTGGGACGGCGAACTTTACTTATGAGAGAGGCACTGTAGTCGGCCGGCCGCTGCGGCGACTATGGCGTTCGGATGGAGAGAGCTAAAACCCTCAGCTATAATTATATTTATATACATTCGGGACCAATGAATACGGGTCACCAGTATAAAGTTTAATATGTCGGAAACTAAGAATGATAGCTTATTCAAATATTAATATAATGCAACTGAAACCGACCAACCGACCGTACTATCGGTTAGGGTTGCATTTTGCATTAGGTACATTAATCACACCTTCTGCATGTGCATATATTTGCGGGCAGAGGGCGGTGTTGCATACTGCATCCACGCTAGCGAACTAGTTTGGCGGAAACACCTACTGTAATTTAATATGTTTTTTATACTATAAAAAAAGCTTTTGACCATGGAACTGCCATAGACGAAGTTGAATATCTCCTCGAAACGAGAAAAATAATGCTGCCTAGCTTTCTAGTACCGTACCCAAAGGGTAAATCGGGACAATATTACTAAGAATCCGCTGTCCGTCCGTCTGTTCGTCTGTCACCAGGCTGTATCTCATGAACCGTTATAGTTAGACAGTTGAAATTTTCACTGATGATATATTTCTGTTGCTATAACAACAAATACTAAAAAACAGAATAAAATAAATATTTAAGGGGGCTCCCATACAACAAACGCTTTTTCTGTGCCGTTTTTATAGATAACTAGCTTTAGCCCGCGGCTTCGCTCGCGTTAATTTAGAATTTGACAAAATATAACTCTTAAAACACTACTAAAGTTTCCATAATCTATACATATAAAAGGAGAAGCTGACTGACTGACTGACTGATCTATCAACGCACAGCCTAAACCGCTGGGGTTAGAAAGTTGAAATTTGACAGTAGGTTCCTTTTGTAACGTAGGCATCCACTAAGAAGGGATTTTTCGAAATTCAACCCCTAAGGGAGATAAATAGGGGATGAAAGTTTGTATGGAAAATCGACAAAATTTCACGCAAGCGAAGCTGCGGGCGAAAGCTAATATGTATAATTCAATCATGATTCGAAAGACACGTGGCGCCATCTAATATCGTTGTAGTTGTTTTCCTCGGGAACAGTACTTTTTTTCGGGATGAATGGTACCCTATGTCCGTCTTTGTACACCTGACAACGTATTTGCAAAATTTCAGGTTGATCGGTATAGTGGTTTAGGCATGAAAGGTAACAAACAAACAAACTTACTTTCGCATTTATAATATTAATGAAAAATTGTGATGATGATGACTTGGCCGGTTTTTCCTATGTTGTGTTTAGCTTCCAGTCTAACCAAATGCGTCTGAATACCAGTATTTTACACGGAGCAACTGCCATCAGAACACCACAACCCACCAGTTACAGGGCAATGCCGATATCCGAGAAAAATAATCCTAATACAAAATAAATACCGCGGCCTACCCTTAACTCAACTGTTTACATATGCATGGCCGTGGAATTGGAAACCAATCGAGTTCCTCTCCCGTACTCACTTGTATGTACTTATTGTGTGTCTGTCTGACATTGTGGATGCTGGATTTCATTTATATGCGCCATATTAAAAGGTGGATGAATGAATTTATCTTTTGTTGGCAGTGAATTAGAATCATTCTTAAAGAGAAGTCATTTCATATACTCGTAGTTTATCTCTTACATTAACCTACATTTGGGAGCGATGAATTTGGGTCACCAAAACAAACCTTAATATCCCGGAAACTAAGAATAATAGCTTATTCAAATAAAAATTATTTTATAGGCTACTAGCTTTTGCCCGCAGCTTCGCTTGCGTGAAATTTTGAGCCCGTTAAGTGACGATTTTCCAAACAAACTTTCATCCCCTATCTCACCCCCTTAGGGGTAGAATTTCCAAAAATCCTTTCTTAGCGGACGTCTATTAACTATAGACTACCTCCCTGCCAAATTTCATCTTCTTAAGTCTAGCGGTTTTCGATATTTCGTAATGAGTGAGTGAGTGAGTGACCTTTCGCTTTTATATATTTAGAAGATTCAATACTACTCAAAACAAATTAATAAAACTTCTTATACAAGTTTAGTTTTAGTATACACTAAACCTGAAACTAGTTTGTTCAGAATCACTAGGAGAATCGATTGACATATTTTTTACACCACATTTTTTTCACAAATTAGGATGCTGATGTCTAATTGCCAAATAGTATAAAAACATACAGACGCGAAAATCTAACTTGAAGATTTTCGCATCTGTCTGTCTGCTTACTTCTTCTAAAATACTGGATTTTAATGCGGTTTTCATCTTAGTTTAGGTAAGGAGAGTGGGAAACAAATGTATGGGGTATGGGCCCACCCTTCAATGGTAACATTTGATATACCGTTGGATAGGGCTTTTTAAGCGGAACATTAGTTACAAACAAAACGATGGCCAAATGTTAGTACTTTCGGAGATACGACGTCTTAAAGTTATGTGATGAGTTATGCAATGACTATAAACGAAACGTTTTTTTTTTTTTAACTTTGCCCCTCACTTCTAATTTCTCCTGTATTGTGGGTGCGTTTACAAACATTTAAACTCACAAATAGCCAGACCCGGAACAACTACTTGTAGGTCACACAAATATTTGTTCCGTGCGGGAATCGAACCCGCGACACGCAGCGCAGCAGTCAATCGTGCGCTACCGCCACCACTGCGCCAACCGTGCTATCCGGTTTGAGTCTGGGTAATGTTTATCTTATAATGAAGTAAACTAAGATCATTAATTGCTTAGTTTGGGATCACTTTTATGGCAGTATAACTCCGAAAGTATTAACTTTTGACCTAAGTTGTTACTACTAAGTTTTATTCTGCATAAAAATACCTATTCACTCATGAGTATCTTATTTCTATTGAGAGGTGGGCCCACCATTACTCATTGTCCTTTCTTCTGAAAGGTTTTAAGGCATACAACGTACCCAAGCAACGCCGGGGCAGATCGCTAGTTTAACATAATGTTATTAAACAACAACTGCCCCTACAAAATTAATAATACTTCACTAAGAACCAGAATTAATAAGCTTTGACAAGATTATTGAGAACAATTAATAATAGAACGATTGGATTGAATAATAGACTTGACAAAAGCGTAGAATTCTTTTCAACTTCACTGAGAACTTATTGAGCGTAGTGTTTCAAGATTTAATTAATCTTCATCGCATTGCTTTAAGTTGTCGTTTTGGTGATTTGCCTTTAGATTTTTAATAAGAACTATACAGGGTGTTAACGAATTCGTGTAATTCCTTAAAACCACATGATCTACTACTGGTGTAGATTGCACCAGCAAGGGTGCAAGCAAGAATTTAAAAAAAAATCTTTCATGCTTTCGCGTTACGTAATTTTATCTAGATCACCTTAAAAGGATTCAGTAAAAAAAAACAAGAATATTTTTTTGCAGAAAATATATTTTATGTGTGTCAACATTTCGATGTTACACATAAATTAATGAAAGCACGGCGACGCGGCTGGCGGGCACGACTAACGCGATATCGCTCTTTATAGTTAGCTAACTCAGTGCTCTAAAATGACTCAGGAATAAAAATCCATGATTTTATTTTAATTTCAGGGTTAATCAGTGTCACCAGTAGATCACGCGGTTTGAAGGAATTACACGAATTCGTTTACACACTGTATAACATAACATCACGCTTGTATTCTCCGAAGGGTTGGGCAGAGGTGTATACTACACCCTCATTTCGCCGTTATGTTCTTAAGTCCCATGTAATAGGCGGGGAGCCTATTGCCATCAACCGGGCACAAATCTAGACTCCGGGTTACTACGGAGAAATTCCATACGGAAACACCCAACAACACCGCCCGACCTGACGATCGAACGCAGGACCTCACGCTCAGCGTCATATGTTATATGTGGTGATTATAGCAATAATCCCCATTGAAATAGCTGACATGATAATTGAGGATCAAGACATGATCTTGACATGCCTTTTTTATGATGGGAAATCCTCAAGTGACTTATTCCTCTCTCTTCGGAGCGGAAGGGAGTGTCAGATTCTTACTGACTAAACCCCATTCGTATTCCTCCTAGTGCCCTTTGCGTTCCAGGGCCGCGGTAACTCTTTCGAACAAATTCCGCAACCCTGGCAGGCACTGGCCCTAGCGGGCCCCGTCTACAATGCTGACATCTTTTTGAGGTGCGCGTGGAACACAACGCGCCGTCGACCCGGGCCTGGTTCTGATCGGACGGCGAGCCACCCAACGCTCGCCGTCCGCAGGCCCGCGCCTACGATCTTGTCATGCCTGGCATGATAATTAATGTCCTGGGAATTAAATGAGACATGTGATGAAGAGGGACGGAAAGCATGTAACTAAGTGAGTGATGAATATAAATGTAGATGGATAGAGGGGAAGAGAGAGACCTCAGATAAGATGATGATATGAGAGATATGAATGAAAGGGAATAAATGATTGCGGTACGGCTAAAAGGGAAGAATGGGACCAAGTAAAAGTATAATGTATAATTTTATATGTAAGTAAGTCTATGTATTGTGTGTAGTATATATTTTGCAGCAGTACACCACGGACTACCCCCTCTATCTTATTCATTGTCTTCCTGTTCATCCAAAGGTTGTCTGGTAGATATCGCTATCAGCGATAAAACCGCCATTGTACTCTTCAATATAATTATGATATTGTACATAAGAGCTGTGTTAAAATTTTGGTGTACAATAAAGTATATTCTATTCTATTCTAAACTGGGATAAGGGCATGCAGAAGAAGAAGGATTGAATAGAGACATCAAGATTCGCAACGAGTTAGGGCTCTTCCACACCACGTTTTTTTCCAGCGCTGCAAACGCGATGTTATCGCAACCAATTTACCTATTCACAAGTTCATAAAATTGTAGTATGCAGACGACGACTTTTTCGCGAGCTGTCAACGCGCTCGTAGCGCAGAGCTACATCGATACAGACGCGCTGGCACAGCGCGTCTCTTTAGCTGCAAACACATACGTACAGCGCGGTTGATTTGATCGCGCGCGTGCTACGCGCGTTTTATTTTGCAAGGAGAGTTGCTCACGCGCGTCTGTAGCGCGTTTCTCGTGAGTTTGCAGCGATGCAATCGCAAGTAATCTGCCTATTTCAAGTTTAGCAGTGCCGACAACGCGCGATTGCGAAACGCGTGTTAACGGCGCCTGAAAAAAACGTGGTGTGTTAGAGCTCTTAGGCTCCGATTACATCAAAAGGCAAAAAACGCCAACTGTAAACCATTCTATTTATTCTCAGAATATAACGCTTGTTCATATAAATCGTGTAACTTGTAGAATTAGGTACAATTAGCTAACCTTATTACTTGTTCGACAATTACTAATACTAATTAAGAACCTCGGTTGGCCGCAGTTGTAACCGTGTAGCTTTCCCCTGGAGCCCGGGATTCGGTTAAACATGTCCCGGGCGGATAGAACAAGTAGTTATCGAGAATATGGCCTATTTACTACTGAAAATGGGTGTTGGCTATGTTATTGGAATCTTTGCGGTATGAATTATTTTATCCAAGCATTTTTTTTGAGCCGTTGCTTTGTTCAACGAAAGATATGTCTTGACATAGCGGTCATTTCGTAAATTGTAGCCGTTGTTATTATCTCGTATCAGCACGAGCTATAAGGAAATAGCTCATGCTGTGGTGGAAAGATTAGCCAGTCAACAAGGTTGGTAGCGGGGCTGACTGCCCAGGGTGTGCTATGAAAATATATATTTGTCACCGTAATGTCACGTCACTATAGTGAGCGCACTCCTATGGTATATATCTTCATAGCATTCGACTTGCTAACAAAAAGTCACCGTGACCAAAAATCACAATCAGCGGAGGGCCTAAGACTTATTACCTAAACTCACAAAAGTGGCCCGCAAAGGCACGAATATCTTTTGAACCATTTCTTCATGTAAAGTTTCAGCTCATCTTGATTGACCGTAGATTCATAAAAGCATAACACTGACTTGAATCTCTGCTGGTAGCAAACATTTTGCTTATTTCCATACATTTCCTTGCTAAAATGTGTCTTATTTGCATAAATTTTACACAGTGGAGTACATATTATTGCCTCATTGCGAGAGCGTGAGGTCCTAGGTTAGATCAGCAGGTCCAGCAAAGTGTTATTGCGTTTTTCCGTGTGGCATTTCTCAGTAGCAGCCCGTAGTCTGCCCAGTTGATGGTAGTAGGCTCGCCCCTATTACATGGGACTTAAAAACATAACGGTGACATGAAGGTGTAATAAACACCTCTGCAGTGGTCTCGTGTAGTGCCGGACTTAAAGAATATCACTACCCCGTCTCTTACCTTGGGTATCGTAAAAGGCGACTAAGGGATTCTTTAGAGGATGGGCAGCAGCATTCTCTGAGTACTTTAACAACCATACTGCGATCGCCAACCCGCCTGCGTGGCGATTACGGCAAACCCCCCCTTTTGGGTGAGGCCTATGTCCAGCAGTGGTCGTCTTTCGGCTGAATGATGATGATGATGACCCACCACACCCCAACTGTTGTTGGGGTGTGGTGGGTCATCATCACTCACACACATCTCTCCCCCTTCGAGGAATACAAGCGAGATGTTTATGTTATAACAAAGGAATTGCTTCTCTACACGACATGCATATAAACATATCCAATAGCATTCTGCTACTACAAACTATTGCTTGAAATACGTACTATTATTAAAGCTATCAATAGAATTGCCAGTTACGTTATAGGTATTGACACATCGAACATTGGACTATGCAAATGTAGTGTTCGCACTGACTACTAATGTCTTTACTACATAACTATAAAGCTGGCTTCCCACGGTGCGTGGTAGCGCGCACCGGCTGTGCGTGATATCATCCGTAAAATCACGCACCGTGGGAAGCCACATTATGAGGGTGAGTGATGTGGATATGGCGCACCGCACCGTACGCGTCCGCGTTACCACGGACGAGTCTCTTCTCATTAGTGTTGGGTAGGACATGACTTGAAAAAGAGTTTGTAAGAGTAGCCTCTTTTTTGCTCTGAGCCAGTACAATGTACTACTTCAAATGAGGTGAAGCGTACTGAAGCTCGGTGATACGTTTGAAGTAACGAGTACGAATATGTCATTTGATGTCACTGGTTTCGATATACATTACGTCTTTCTCAAGTCCCGGTCACGTAATGTCCATTGTAGAATGAATGACGTGCTATTGTAGTATATGCCTCACTCCCTCTCTTTCTCACCCTATAGTTTACTTACCGAGAGTAACGAGTAACGCGACTACCGCGACATAAAAGTTGAAGTAGTACACTTTAAATTTTCGAGCCGCTCTTACATTTTGACGTCATGTACGGGACGAATGTACCGCCTCTTGTAAGTCCTACTCAACACTACTTCCCATGGTGCGTCGGTGTGAGCTCGTATGTCACGGTGCGCGCTATCACGCACCGTGGGAAGCCGGTATAAGGCGGATCTCACACTACCACGCGCCACGCTCCGGTGTGCGGGGCGACGCATCTACACGCGTGTCTACGGAGGCGCAATTCTGCATCATCATGCGGTTTTATCTGTGTCTCCGTGCAAGGCCGTAGATTTCGTTATGACTGCAGCAAATAAAGGTACAAGTCCGGGCTGCAAACTGCAACCGCACACTGCAAGTCGCCATCGGAATAGCGCCTTTAAGGTGTGTAATCTAAAGATGCTATTCCGACAGCGACTGCAAAACTGCAACCGCAGACTGCAGCCGCAGATCGCACCGCAAGCGATACTACTTTTGCAGTTTGCGGTCTGCAGCCCGTCTCGGACTTGTACCTTTAAGTTTAACTCGTGGACACGTCCATTATTCGCAAAAATCTGCATGTTACTGTAGATCCCGGTGTGCTGTACCTTGCGGGACGCCATGCGACCCCGCGCGTTATCGCGTGATCTGCGCGCGGTCTGCAACCACGCGCGTCAATGCATTGTCAGTGTGTTACACTCTGCGTGTTTTATATACAAAACAATTGTATACATACCATACATGCATGACTATCCGAAAGATACTTAAGACCAAAATACACACAAATATTTCATTCACACAAAAGACTCATAGATATAATACCCGTAATCAAGACGACTTAGAAGTACCAAGAGTGAGAAGTGAGAACCCTGTACGGTAAGAAGACTATACAGTATGAGGGGGTTCGGCTATGCAATAAATTACCTAAAAAAGTCAGAGAGTGTACAAGCATACCAACATTTAAAAAAGCCCTAAAGAATTATCTATTAGACACAAAAGTTTAGCTTTTTATATTAGACACATAAGTTTAGCGAGAACTGTTTTGTATTTTATCTTTACATATCTACATACGTGCTATTTTATAAAATATATGGTGTTCAGTTTCTTGGAAGGCTTGAACGTCGCAACGTAAACTACAAACTATTGTTAATTTAGTTAAGTTTCTCTTTAAGTGAACTGTAATTTGTTCTTTGAGAAATAAATGTCTTTAAACCGAACTGAAGTTGTATGCGCTGCTGAGTGGGTCGCACGCACCTTGTGTATTAAGTTGCTTGAAATGTCACTGATAGCTAAAGAAGATCTGATTTATTGAATAATCTTAACTACCAAGTAACTAATGTTATATGAATGCGAATGACCGCTAATGAGTACAGCTGACTATGAACGCTGGTTGAGTATTGTCGCGTTACAATATAATTCGTGTAAGGCGATGGAAAAGTGCTGATCTCTGCAAACATGTACGATACATGACTCGTACAAAAGTACTTAAGGTCTACGTTAAAAACGCAGCCCCGCGCACCGGAGCGTGTCGCGTGGTAGTGTGAAATCCGCCTAACTAGTCAGAAGTAGTATCACGATCGAATTGAACGTGTTCGAAAGTGAAGTTATAATTGGTTGAAAAGCTTTCGCCACAATAAACGCTGAGAGCGTGCGGGACGGGGACGTATCGTCGGCTGGCCCGCATGAATTGTATTCAAGGAATTACTATGGGGCATATTACACTATCATAGGTATATATAGGATCATGTCTCTTATAATTATGACCTCTAGAGCCATTTCTTTGTATGAAGAAATGATTCATATGTTAATATTACATTGTCATTTTTCATTTTTTTTCATATTTTTCATTGAATTCATGAAAATTATGTTTTTTAAATTTATATTTTAAACCTTGAACTCTGTTCATTGTTTTATACAACTTTTACTATGAGACAAACTCGGAATTCGTAAAAAAAACTGCTGTTCCATACAAAATAATCTATGTTGCTGCTGAACAAAATGTAGAGAAAAGCTGAGTTTTTTTTTTCATGAATTCAAATTTTGTCCCCTAATAAAAGTTGTACCGAATGATTGGCAGAGGTCACGGTTTTCGGATGTAAAGAGACTACACCAGAATATAGTAGCACTACTACTCCGTAAAAACATTTCCTTTTTACTTCGCCAACAACTAGAATAACGAAAAACCTCTATCCGACTATTCCCCATGATAATCTAAATTCAACTCGACCACAAAAAAGCACAAAAAACTAGCTTAATATATCTTTTCTGAGCGTAACTTACGTCCAACGAGAAACAGTGCTATTTGGAGCTTGCAACGAATTTAATCCAAAGAAAATAGGAAACCTAGGCAATAGATACGGGACCTAGATCCGAAACAATACAATTATCTGGACTGAATTTAATTTTAGTTCACTGTTGTGCTTTTAAATGAGGTCGTTTAATGTCTTTGTGGACTTTGAGGTGAGGTCTCGGTCTTAATTTAGAACAGCAATTGTCTTTAGTTCATGTCCTTTTAAAACGTTAGCGTTATTAGCGTTGTTAAGTTAACAAGAACGAGCCGTTTTAGGGTTCTGTACCAAAATGATTAAAAAAGAAGCCTTTAGTCCCTCCGTCGTCTGACCGCCCGTCTGTCTGTCTGTCGCAGCTGCTTATTGCAGGAACTACTAATGCTGAAATTTGGAATAGTTTTAAATAATGCTTGTCCATTACAAGTGAAAGAATTGAAGAAATTTTTTTATTATCATTGCAATACGGACCGAAGTGGAGGGTTGAAATTTTAAAATTGGGTTTCTAGTATAAATGTGATATGATATGAAAAGGGTTCATTTGCACATTACAAAATATATTTTGATTTTTGGCTCATAGTTTTTGACTGATGATAAAAAATGTCTGTAAAAATACCATTGTTCCCCGTTATTCTACGAAGTTTGCAAAGCCAAAAATCTGGAATAAATCGAGTTGATAACAGTTATGTAAATATTACAGGAGAAATAAAACGATGTCTGTAATTAATTAGTACAGTTTTTTAGAACAAAAATCTTTTACAAACAAACTTTGTTGTCCTAGGTCATATCGTTTTTGAGGCGGTCCACGAACTTAAATAATAACTTTCCAAACGTTTCCTTCCAACGTAAGAACCTTGAGTATGCCAGTAAGACTTTTTTGGTTGCTTTTTATTTTGTTCTATGTTCAATCTGTAAATCAGTAGTTTATAGATAGGAAAAGAACACTGCATATTATGGGGAGCTGAAAAGCAACTCCATACTTCAAAAGTCTGAGAGATACAGCTCTGGGAGAGCCAGAATCCACGTATGGATCCTTACCTCATCTTTTCTCTGTTCGCTCCAAGATCAAAGTATCTTTTTGACCTCTTGGTCAAGTTCGTTTTGTTTTTTAAGTACCTACAGAAGTTCTCTGGTTTGTTCATTTTCCTAGAACTTATCCTAGGCTGTACCTTGCTTCAGGAGTCGCTCGTTTGCTCGTTAGCAAAATCCACGAATACCTCGTACCTACGTTTGCTAACTTAAGATAAGTTTCAAGTAAAATTTCAAGTCTGTAATAGCACTGTCTAATAATTAGGAATGTCGTGGCACACGAGGTTGTCGACATGTGGGATGTTGATTCAGCAGTAATTGTGCCGATAGTAGTTACGGTGAATGGCTTAATAGTCAAGAGCCTCGACCAACACCTAAAGAGGCTCTCGTTGGGCGGCTGGATCAAGGGCCTGATACAGAAAGCAGTACTTCTCGACACGGCGCGTATTGTTAGGAGGTTCCTCTCTCTGAGGCCCTGACCACCGGTAGCTTGGACCCTGTTCCTGATGCCGGTGGGCTACTATTTTTTATATTTTTCAATGTTTTTTTTATTTTTTATTATGAGAGAAATATTTAAAAATGTAATTTGTAGGTATTTAGATGAATAAAAGGAATGTCGTATAATCTAAATTTAAAAACTGTTATTAATTTTAACTAAAAACACTACCCTCCTTAAACACACAGAACAAACAAAAATACCTACTCCAATCGAAAACTCGACAAAGTAAAACAAACTCCAAATCGTCCCTAAAATTATACCCCGAAATTATCTCCCGATTTCCAAACCAAGGGGTGCATTAGAAACTCGATTTTTCCCACCCCACCCTCCTCCCAAATCAGACAAAAGCCAGTGAACCCTGAACGATAAGCAAACAGTCCACAATCACCTGGCCTTCCCCCGATGTAAATCCTGCTATTCTTGGTAAATATTTGAATCGTACCTACCCTCGTATTGTAACGAATTTGTAATGTATGTTTGTTTCACCGTGAACACGGCGCCATCTGTTAACGAGGCCAGTAAATAAGTTGTGAGAAATAAATAACAGATGGCGGTAAATAAAGTTATGGAATTATGACTGCCAGATATAAGGTTTTGATCTATGCTGCATCAGTTTGGCAAAGCAAAGGCCTCGAATTCCTTTTCCCTTAATGCTTCCTGTTATCTTGTGCTTAAAAGATTCTATAAATAAAGTATTTAATTTAGTAAATACGCGCTTGTCCCATCTGCGGTCGGAAGCGTGCAGCGAGGCGGGTAACGTGCGTTTACCTACTCTTTTCTTCTTAACTTTTTTTCTTTTTTTTGTCATTGTTAACCTTCCGCCCGCGGAAGGCGAAGGCTTATGCCAGAATCTTACTGGCTAAAAACCCACGATGTTATTACTCCTGACCTGTGGCCGGGGTTTCAGAATTCGCAGCTGCTTGCACCGCAACCCCGCGAGGCTTCGGTCCGCCAGCCCCTAGCGGACTTCTCCTTCTGTGGGCCTTGCTCCACGTCCTCCTGAGAGGAGCACATGGAACACAGTGCACTGCCGGCACCTGGGCCACACACTTACTCCTTATCATACAATGTTTTCTGATTAGAAATTATCATGGGTGCCCTCTGTCAAAGGAAGGAAGAGGGGTATGTCAGAATATTACAGACTAAAACCAGTGGTCATCTTCATCACAAAAGAGAGGGGCTTCTGGATCTCCGGTGGAAGCCACCGGTGCCCTTCCGGTGCTGCAGATAGTTCAGTCCACGAAGACGCGTCTCACTCTTTATCTAAATCACTACAGTGCAAAAGTGTGCATTATAATTGAAGACATGAGTTGATGAAGGGAATATGTTAGATTTTCTAGAGTTCGAGTAAATGAGCGTTAAAACTTTGGATAATTGAAGTCGTAACGGAAAGTAAGGTAATTTATACGCAAATAAATTTTCCAAATAATGTTCAAAATAGAGTTTCATGATTTTAGAGGGTGTATTTTGACTTAAAACCTTGAATTTGGCAAGAAAAAACTTTTTTTTGAAAAATCGATATCGATACGATTATCGTAAAATATTCGTTTATATATCGTCTTCATCAATTCACGTCTTCAATTGTTATTGCTACGAGTATTGTGTTAGTTCTGTTACTACACAATAGTTAGATGTGTGCACATGCACCACGTATTCCTTTAACTAGAGTGCTTTTATTTTTCATCAATCGAATTTGTTCTACAACTAGGCAAAAGCATATACTCTTTTGTTTCTCTGCCAAAAAACTTCACAGTTATTTTGCCATTATACCGAATCATTATAATAATTACGTTAATCCATTACCTAACATAATCAATTAGGCTAGCAACAGTTCATGTCACGCATGCACAGAATCACGTTATAATCCCTAATGAATGCCTTAATCAGAGTTAGGTATAATTACTGCAAATGCACTAGCTGTTGACACGTTAGGCATGGGTTAACAGTTAATTAAATCGTTTTGGTTATCAACTTATTGAACCCATTGCAGTCCACTGCAGGATATAAGTCTCTCTCACAATAACAGACGGTCTATCTACCGTCTGATGCATCTATTATATCCACGAAGTTGGGGGTGTTCTTTATCCGTCGGGATTGGGGGCATTCCACTCAACCGTTTAAGCATGTGTGGCTACAGTTTGTTTAACTCTATCCAATCTATTATGAAGCTTCCATAGTCAAGAAGAGTGCACTAAAGCATCGACAATTTTTTTTACAAAATAATACTTACTCTTTCAACACGCTCTCCACCTGTACTGCCGTCATAACGAAGAGTGCAGTAAGTGCAATTTTTGAACATAGAATTTTGGACCTTAGTGTTGGGTTACGCAGACGCAAAAGGTTAAATATTCTATGGTCAAAAATTGCACTTACTGCACTCTTCGTTATGATGGCAGTGTAACTGGCAGAGGAGATTTTTGTACAACCTAACCAGGAGATCAAATCTAGGTCTTCCTTTTGCTTGTCGCGTTAGCTAGCACTAGACTATTCCTCTTCTTCTTCTCTCGTGCTGGCACGAGCTATACGAATACAGCTGAAGTTGTAGTGAAATGATTAGCCAGTCAGTAAAGTCGATAGCCGGGCTGACTGCCCAGAGTGCGGTGGACGTACTTAAGTATCTTCACTGGTGAGGCTCTTTTATTACAACCCATTAATACAATATTAACCATTTCATTGACTCTACTAAAAATACAGATCCATAGTCCTTTTGATTATAGGTGTTTGTGGGTGTGAAGATTTGTGACTGAGGCACGCAAGATATACAAAAAATTCCCGGTGTGGAGCAGATTTAAGAAAAACTTGCTTGGATATTTCTTTTTAGGGTTCCGTACCCAAAGGGTAAAACGGGACCCTATTACTAAGACTCCGCTGTCCGTCTGTCTGTCCGTCTGTCACCAGTCTGTATCTCATGAACCGTGATAGTTAGACAGTTGAAATTTTCACAGATGATGTATTTCTGTTGCCGCTATAACAACAAATACTAACAAATAGGGTAAAATAAATATTTAAGGGGCTCCCATACAACAAACGTGATTGCCGTTTTTATAGATAACTAGCTTTTGCTCGCGGCTTCGCTCCCGTTAATTTACGGATCCCTATTTTTTTGATCCCAAAATATAGCCTATAGCACTCAGGGATAACGTAGCTTCCTATTGGTGAAAGAATTTTTGAAATCGGATGAGTAATTTCGGAGATTACCTCCTACATACAAACAAACAAACAAACAAATTCTACCTCTTTATAATATTAGTATAGATGGTACGGAACACTTCGTGCGCGGTGCCGACTCGCACTTGGCCGGTTTTTATTTAAATCTGTCTACGCCGTATACGGCCGGTACAGCATAGAGTTTTTAAGATCTTTTAAAAGTACATAAACACCATGTTTCGTTTGGTACTGTATAAAATTGTTGTAGACTGAGAAGTATTTTTGTCGACCGTGTGGGGACGGGCTAGAATATAAAACTTCCATACCGTACGTTAGGAATAGAAACGTGTTGTAAGATTCGACAAAACCCAGCACGCTTGGTGGTAGGATCTTTACGGTCCGCCTGGCTAGCTACCACCCTCACATTAAAGTCTGGAACCAAACAGTTTACTGTGTTCCGTCGTGTGTATGTGAGCCAGAGGGGTAAAGGAGAATTTGCTCTATATCTCTACAGGTTGTTAACGAATTCGTGTAATTTCTTCAAACCACGTGATCTACTGGTGACACAGATTAACCCTAAATGGGAATTTTTGAAAATCAACTAAAAAAAAAATATTCAAAAAAAAATCATGATTTTGTATTTCTGAATCATGTTAGCCTTGGGTTATCTGACTGCAAAGAGCGATATCGCGTTAGTCGTGCCTGCCAGCCGTGTCACCGTGCTTTCATTCATTTATGCGTGGCATCGAAATGTTCACTAAAGAAAACATTTTTTTTTTCAAAAAAAAAAAAAACTATTTTTTTACTGAATCCTTATTAGGTGGTTTAGACACGATCGATATCAAGCCGCATGAAAAAATTTAATTTTTTTTTTTTTATTATTTTTAATCAATCTTTATCTCGTGCGGGGCCTGCCTACATCAGTAGTAGATCATGTGGTTTTAAGGAATTACACGAATTTGTTAACATTCTGTATTACATGGATTTGTGTGCTCTATCTTAGACCATCAGTTACAACTAGGGTCAAAAGCGAATAAGCCAAATAAAAAAAATATTACTACGGTATATTTTTTCTACATATTAAATCTTAAATTCTTTAAAGCAAATTCACAATTTCTACCCATCAAAAAACTTATAAAACATCATAAAATATCCAACTTACCCATATTACTACTATACTTTGGGTAACTTAGATATTTCGTAGCTAGCTGGCTAGTTCGTAAGTGCTTAACAACAAGACGGGTAGCCCTTACCGTGCTTCTGACGTAAGTCTAAGTTGCGCCGTAGGATACCTAAAATATCCGCAAGTAGGTCGCCTAGTTTGGTGGCTAAGTGTATAGATGCTGCAATTTGGCTTGAAACCTCCGAGCTGTAAGCTGGACCGCTGTTATTGTGGTCCAAGTTTGAGGAAGTTGGAGTGTTAAATTATGTTCGCATATCGATAAACTTTTGTTAATTTAGATGACGATGAAGATAATGTCTCGTGTAGTGCCGGACTTAAAGAATAGCACTACCCCATCTCTTCTCGTGGGTGTCATAAAAGGCGACTAAAGGATTCTCTAGAGGATGGGCAGCAGCGTTCTATGAGTACTTTAACAAACATACTGCGATCGCCAACCCGCCTGCCAAGCGTGGCGATTATGGCAAACCCCCCCCTTTTGGGGGAGGCCTATGTCCAACAGTGGACGTCTTTCGGTTGAATGATGATGATGATGAAGATAATGCAGGATGACGTTAAGTAATGACAAAATTCGTATGCAGAATGTAATTTACAAGTCTTTGAATGATTCAACTTTAAAACTTTATTTCATGTAATGCTCTACTTTTCCCGTAGGTATCATTATATTGACTTTCTTGGAGCCTTTTCAGTATCTCACGACTCATACCTTCTACATTTGTTATTTCAACACGAATGAGACGATTAACGTCATCCATATTAAAAAGCGGTAGTCGGAAGCCTGAAAGTATGAAAACCGGTCTAAACTTAGGATATCGGCATTGCCCAGTAACTGTGTTGCGGAGGTTCAGACCTCCATGCATACATGCATGCATAGCAGTCACTCCATGTAAAATAGTAGCATTCAACCGCATAGACTGGAATCTAATCCCAACATAGTTGGGAAAAGATTATGTAGAACAAAACATATTAAAAAGCTGTGAGGTCTACTGCCAGGAGGTACCTCGGCTTTCCCCATAAACTTCAATAAGACACCGTTCTGAGCATTACACGACTGCCTAAATTCTTTAGAAAGATTTATTATTACACCAGAAAATAATAAAAGTAAAGTCGTATTATACGCCTATACTTAACTCCCAACAACTTTTAATTTTGAACCCTTTTTTCTCATAACTTATACCACAACCTAACTCACAGTTGAAATTCTATTCTAGACTAGATTCCGCAAACTATAAAATGCACCTAAATTTATCTATCGCGCCAGGAAGCGAGGAATTTAGTTATGACTTCGTTTGTTATGTGCGAGTAAGTATATTAAATAATTTAAACATGCATGTATTTAATACAAACGCATTCTCGGAAAAACGACAGATTAAAAATATAGATGGAAACACTGACTTATGACCGACACCTATAATAGGCTTTTTGACTAGGTACTATTAAAAATAGACAACAATTTCGTATTATTTTAAAGAAAGCTATAGAAAGAACATGGCATAAGAAAAAAAAAAAGATGAAAAACGTTACACGCTTTCGAAGTTTGTGGAGGGGGCATTTTCTGTCCTTGTCACACGAAGCGGAATATTGTATAGAGCAGGGGTCTCCAAACTGCGGCCCGCGGGCCAGGGGGCCTACTCCCTAAGTCCGTCAACGAAGTTAGTCGCCCGTCCGAAACTAGCCCGCAACGTAGAAGTGAACAAAACAAGTGTCAAGTTCAACTTTTCGGACGGGCAAAAACACATCGGTAGTAAGGACAACTGTCAAATTGTGTTGTCATTAATTCTTAGTTCGGGCCCCGAAATAATCGTATGTCCGTAGGTGATGGGGAGTAGGAAACGCTCGTAACTAAGGCCGAAACCACGGACTTCGCGCTTAGGGAGTAGACCCCCAGCACTGGCCCGCGAGCACCACCAATGCGGCCCGCGACAGTGGACCAGATTGATAGTGCTCATCAAGACTACAGTATGTTGGTATGATGAACGAAATAGGTCTTGACCCCTTGGGACGTAGTGGAGGAGTCAGTGTGGCCCTTAAGCTGAAAAGTTTGGAGACCTCTGGTATAGAATGATGTCACATCACTACGAAGTTTTTAAGGTGTGACGTCAATTAAGAAGTGCTCTCTGTCTCATGAACAATTTAAAATCGTTAATAACTTGGGCATTGTATGAAATATTTCATTGTTTTTTCACTGTTTCTTAATATTTTTATAATACTTACGAGATTTGTAATAAAAAAACAATAGTCAAATACCGTATTAACCGAGCGTTATTGGTTAAAATTAAGACTTGTCTTTACCAATAATGAACCAAAGAGCTTTGCGTAGTAGAAGCTCCCATACATTAGTAGCTATTACGTGTAAAATTAGCTTAAGAGTCCATTTATATGCCCGGATGGGCAATAAAAAATGCTAAGCAAAACGTATCGTTTCCTAAGAACTGGGCGTTAGACTCAAGCGTTCCCAATATACGTAGTTATAGGGGAGTGATTATGAAGGCTTAGGGTAGTACCAGAAATTTTAAGTCAAATAGATAACGCATAAAATAACTTTAAGAAAAAGTAAAAACCGACTCCAAAAAAAACTAAAAAGAGTAAAATAATTACCACATTATAAAACTAACAATTTCAGAAGTCAGTTCAATTTTACACTGAACCAAATTGAAGGCACCGACTTCTGAAAATGTTAGTTTTATAATGTGGTAATTATTTTACTCTTTTAAATTTTTTTTGAAGTCGGTTTTTACTTTTTTTATAAGTTCTTTTATTTTTCAATTTTTAGTGGCATAAACAATACACAAACGTGCAATTACAGCAATCCCGGGTAATTAGCTGTTATCTATTGAAGAGTTCCATTGTCAACCTCAGAGGGTCTTCATCAGATCTTAACCAAATTTAAACGGGACCACCTCGGGAGATAATCTTTCAAACAAAACAAGAATTTTGCAAATCCGTCTATATGACGGAGTTATGCGCAAACATAAATAAAAAAAAATACCTCCGAATTGAGAACCTCCTCCTTTTTGAAGTCGGTTAAAAACAAGCGTGTCACTTTTTTGTTTTAACAACCTACGTAACGACTTAACTTTATTTTTTACTGTGATGTAAGCATTGCGCACGCCAATCCCACGTCTTCGCAGTGAGAGGTCGCGCATCCTACAATCATTCGCGCTTGCAAAAACAAAAACGGTCGATAGGGAACTGAATTAGCAGCGTTACATGTAGGTGGATTGCTCCTACTTAATGACACTCATAGTAGGTCTGTTGCGTTATTCATATATTTAACATTATGTCTGTGATAAACATCCACACTAATATTATAAATTCAAATATAAGCCCATTTAATGAATATTGTTGAGTATTCACAGTTAACCAAACTAAAGTCTTGGTACATGAAGAAGAACATAGAGAACTATACAACGTGTTACATAATTCCCCATAAAAAAGAGAATATTAATCAAGTAGTATTTTATGATTGTTGTCATTTACCTCTCAGAAGAAATTGAGTAAGAATGTAAATAACTTTCTGGGTAGTCTACTTTTCTTTTGTTTTCTTTATTTGATTGCTCCAATTTTTTTTTTCGTGTCGTATTTTTATTTTAAAATATTGCCAATAGACTCTTTACAAGGGACCTTTTAACCACCTTTCGGCTTTAGGGGTATTTTTGTAATACGTTGTACTGAAGAACTGTATTATTGACAATAAAAACTTTACACGCAGTGAAGCTGCGAGAGCAGTTTCTTCTATATTATTTATTCACCATGTATAAGAAGAAATATGAAACGGTGACAAAAAAAATGCAGTTGAAATCTCATACTAAAATTAAGTAAGTACCTTATACGTACCTAAATTCCAATTTCAAACAAAACCAAAGATAATAAAATCATAACCTCCAATCAGATAGCAAATAGAGCCGAGTCTTCAGTAATCGGTTCATCAGTTACCGCTCATATCGTTCGTTCTCATTCATTCGTTCGTTCGTTCTATCGTACAGTATATAAACCGCATTGTTGTACGGTGTACACTCGTATAAAGTTGCTGTAAGTAATTTCATTGCAGTAAAACGGTTGAGTTAACCAATTTCTGATATTATTGTGAATTTATTTCTTGAGGGTTAGGAGTATGGTTAGATTGGTTGTATTCTATACAAAGTTTGGTCAAATTTAACAAATTAATAACGATCGTTCATTGGCCTTCGTTGGCTAGTGTATGCTGCATTATACACATTTCCCTGCTCAATGCAACACTAATAAGCAGTGATCGGAGTAGGTAGATTGATTTTTGGTACTTGTATCATAAATGCACACAGAAAGAATAACACGGATAAGCCATTTTTCCGGAAAGTAATTCCGGTATTTCCGGATTCAATTAAATATTGTTAATGTTTTCAGTGATATTATTACTTCTCAATTCAGAATTTAAAGGAAGGTATCAAAACTAAATTAATTTAGTAATTATCTGTTGAATAATAAAAACAATCGAATTCCGATCGAAGCATTAATACATTTTTTATGCACTCTACGAACCGAAGTAAACGAGTCAGCTACCTGGCATGTCGTCGGCAAGCGTACGCATTGTTTTGATAACCGGTTAGTGCACCACCCATGATCCTTTGTTCTAATTGATCGTTGGGTTGTGTCAAATAGTGAAAGAGTGCCGTTAAAAAAGAAAATGAAGAATATAATATTGCTCATTTTAAGTTCCGTTTTTTTTAATAATCATCCAATTCCGAAATTTTCCGAAAATTACGAAATTCCGGAGGAATGTCCATATTAATATATACGTTTCGGATCAATGACCCCAATTCAATCTACCTACTCCGATAACTGCTAATAAGAAACGGAATATATTTAAATGAACGCTTGATGGTAAAATCTATACGTCTGCCTGGCTACCTACCACCCTCACATTAATCTCCGGCGCCAAGCAGTTTACTGTGTTCCGTCGTGTGTATGTGAGAGCCAGAGGGGTATAAGAGAATCCCTCTTTATCTCTGTTACTTGGATACGTATGCTGCATCTTAGACCCTATCTGCGCCAACCATCAGGTCAACTAGGACCAAAAGAGAACTTTAAAAATAATAGTTCCCACTTTAAAAAGGTTTAGCATTGAAATTAATAGTTTTCACTACAATTTTAATGCTTCTAACTTCAAACTCCGCCGTAATCTATCTATTTATGTATTTATAAAAGAAAAGTCCTGACTGACTGGCTGACTGACTGACTGATTGACTGACTCATCAACGCCCAGCCCAAACCCTTGGACCTAGAAAGCTGAAATTTTGCACAGAGGTTCCCTTTATAATTTAGACAAGGAATAAGGAAGGATTTTTCGAAATTCAACCCCTAAGGTAGTTAAATAGGTCATGAAAGTTTGTACGGAAAATCGTCACTTAACGGGTTCAAAATTTCACGCAAGCGAAGCTGCGGGCAAAAGCTAGTAAGAAATAAAATGACAAACAGATAGCTGAAAGGTATGTTAGTTTATGTTAGAACTGTGTCCACTCAACGCACGAGCCGAGCGAGCGAAGCGAGCGGTGCTGCGGCAGCGGCCAGCGATTGTTAAAAAAGATTTGCTTCTCCGATCACTTTCCACCATTCGTTTAATGGGTGACATGACCGACATAGGTTAACTTGGTTCTCATGCGGATCTCATCATTTCTGATATGATCACAAATGGGAAAACTCCGAGCATAGCCCTCTCCGCTGCCCTTTGGGTGATCTTGATCCTTCTTATGAGGCCCAGTGTGAGTGACCACGTTTCAGTAACAACTAGTAAATGATAAATACTCGAATAAAAAATGGTCCTAATTTTGGTAGCTTTCCAATCAAATACAATCTACTTTATAATAAATCAAAATATTACATTTACGAGTACAATTTGATTGATAATCGTAATTATTGTTTGCGCTTGATCTGATGGTGGTTGATAACCGCCTAATGTCACTATAGCGTGTCATGGGTTATGTATTTTGATGCCTACGTACTTTATAGGCCTAAGCATTTGACGGTTAACGGTTTCCGTGTTTAGTTTAACATTTACACGTTTTAATTTGGATAGCTTTTAATAGGCGTGGTGATTATGCAACAGGATGCACTAAAACGAAAAAGAAGGATTATACTATCATACGAACACCTATGACAGTCGCTACGGGTAGTCAGAAGCCCGAAACTCTGACAACCAATCTAAACGTAGGATATCGACATTGCCCAGTAACTGGGTTGTGGAGGTTTGATAGCAATCGCTCTGTGTAAAATATGGGTATTAAGCCGAATCTGATTAGACTGAAGCTGACCCTAAAATACTTAGTTGGGAAAAGGCTAGGCAGAATATAAGTAGGTACATAAATTTTCATTAGTAGGAATAAAAAAATGAACGGCGGTGCATGAAAAGAGCCTCCACGAGTGACGATAGTTAAGTACGTCCGGCGCACCCTGGGCAGTCAGCCCCGCTACCAACCTTGCTGATTGGCTAATCTTTTCACCACAGCATGAGCTATTTTCGTATAGCTCTTGCTGATACGAGAGAAGATTAGTAGGAATTTACTTATATAAGATGTAATAGCTTCGAGCTAATAATAAAACAGTATTTAATTCGAACATTTTAATATTTCCAGGTTGCAGTAACTTGAAACATTAATTAAAGACAAGTTACAAAGTACCCAATCTCTTCCAGTAGGTGTCATAAAAGGCGACTAAGGGTTCACTAGAGGATGGGCAGCAGCGTTCTCTGAGTACTTTAACAACCATACTGCGATCGCCAACCCGCCTGCCAAGCGTGGCGATTATGGCAAACCCCCCTTCTTGGGGGAGGCCTATGTCCAGCAGTGTACATCTTTGGGCTGAATGATGATGATGATTACAAAGTTAGTTCAGAAGTTGTGTTAATACCACACTGATGTAGTAATGAAATTAAAGACCATGTTACGCCGACTCATTTCCAAAACTCTAAAAGATTTAAGACAACAGTAATTTTCTAATGATTAAGCATATTCTAATAAAGCGTGACTCCACCTTTAATGAGTTTATCGTGTCTTAAATCTTTACTAACAGAGCAGACAAGTCAGACACAATACAAAACAATGTAATGGCTGATTGATTCATTGACGCCACGTCGACGCGGCGACGCTGCTAACATTCAAAATCTTCTTGTTTTATTCTGGTTCTGACCTGCTTTACAGGTTGTAAACGAATTCGTATAATCCTAACTTTAACCGGTTGCGTAGGTACCGCCCGTCGTCCCAGGACGACACTTAATTGTCTTATCTATTGTGTCTATAATTACGGTGATTGAGAGTTTAATATTATAAATGCGAAAGTAAGTTTGTTACATTTTCACGCCTAAACCACTGAACCGATCATCCTGAAAGGGGATAGAACCTTTGTGGCATAGCCAGCAAGTTGCGGCACACGATTACACTAACATATTTAGCAATTTGGAAAAAAAAATGGCGGCAGGGGCTTATGCCAGCTTCCATAGAAAAATGTCCAAACCCCTTTTGCATATACGTTGTCAGGTGTACAGATACGGACATAGGGTACCTTTCATCCCGAAAAAAAAGTACTGTTCTCGAGGAAAACAACAATAACGTTCATAGATGGCACCCCGTGTCTTTCGAATTACGGTTGAATTATATTATTAAGGAAACTTTAGTAGTGTGTTAAGAGTTTTTTGAGTTTAATTAACGCGAGCGAAGCCGCGGGCAAAAGCTAGTTCCTTATAACAATATGATCTATTACTGGTATAGATAAACCCTGCACGAGATTTAGCATGACTAAACATAAAAAATAAAATCTTTGTTTTCTTGCGTTAGGAGTAAGTGATCATATCTAAACCACCTAATAGTTTCAATAAAAAAAGCATTTTTTTAGCATACTTTTTTATGTAATGGAACATTTCGATGCCCACGCATAAATTAATGAAATCACGGCGACACAGCTGATGGTACGACTAGCGCGATATCGCCCCGTGCAGTCAGTTAACTCGAGACGCTCAAATGACTCAGAAAGAGAAAACCAGGTTCTTTATGTATTTTTTTTTTTGTTTTTGTTGAATTCTTATTAAACCGATGCTTGGTTAATCTGTGTCACCAGTAGATCACGCGGCTTGGAGGAATGACACGAATTCGTTTACAACCTGTATTTATTAATATCTACTTTATGCACAAAATAAGCATAAGTATAGATAACTCATGGAATACAGTCATATAATTTCTAAGGCTTCGTCCTAGCTATGCAGCGCGTTGCATTTCGTTGCGTTGGGCAGTGCGGCGCGTCGTTACGACGCAGTCAACGTGTACTAGCAGCTGCGTTGCAATACAGTGTTTATAGTATTAGATGATTACTCATCTAATACTAAAATTACTGCGGCACTCGAACCGCTAAAAACGACGCCGGATACTAAATGTTACAAAGACAAAAAGTCAATGGGCAACATAGTCCTAGTGTCAAAATGTACAAATTGCCTAGTGCCAAAATGTCATTTTGCCCAAATGCCGCTATGATAGAATACATTAAAGCTGTAATGTTCAATTGTACAAATTGCCCAGTGCCAAAATGTCATTTTGCCCAAATGCCGCTATGATAGAACAAATGAAATGACATTTCAATCATCTTTTTCAAGGATACCGGACTTTCAAGAAGTATTTATACTCAAAGAGATTAGATAGAGAAGAGATTTTAATTAGATATCCAGTGCAGAGAATTATATTGATATCAAGTAGCAGATAGGTGTATGTAGGCTCAGTCGTTAGTGATCGTACCTTCGAAGACCAGGTTTGCGGGTTCGAATCTTGACTGTGTGACAATTGGACCACGATGCATTTTGGCACAATTGTGTTTTATCTTTTGTACATTTTGACAATCTAACAATTAGACCCTTACGCATTATATCATAATTATTTTTTGTCATTTGCACATTCATATACATTAAGACATTTGTACATTTTGACACTAGGACTATGTTGCCCATTGACTTTTTGTCTTTGTAACATTTAGTATCCGGCGTCCTAAAAACAAACTATACGCGCCGGTCTGTTAGATACGCTGCTCACGTAGGCCACTAGTATAAAATGCATATGGCTTGTTATCTTCGCGACGCAATGCAACGCACTACGTTGCCCAGCTAGGACGAACGGTAACCGTCTAAATGCTGTTATACGGTTTCCTAAGTATTTCAGTGTTGGCATCTAGTCAGAGATCAATATTTTCAAGTAGATAAATCTTCCAAGTTTTGTGTCTGCATTACCCTAAGATCGAATAGTAGAAAAAAACAAATTTCCCCCTCCATTTACGAGGTTAGCAATATTCAGACAGTTAGAAATGTCATGACTGCAAGATCAGTTAATTGTCTAACGTCTACTAACTAGGAAAGCCGAAATAATCAACAAATAAAAACAAATAAACTTGAAAAAAATGTGTACCAGGAAAGTATAAATCAACAAACTCTACAACATACAAAAAAACCACAACAAAATAAAATACTACATAAATAAAAAATACTCACACCAAAACGTGCCTTCCATTTTCACACATAGGTAAACCAGTGTACCTTTATAAAACGCATTAGCAGAATTGATCAGATAACTCTCGGCACAATCAGGTACGCCCCGACCCCCCGTGTACTCACAATCCTTAATTTGAGTGCATTCATTTGGTACGCCAAGCGGATTGGTACGAACTGTGGTACGAGCGAAGTTTGGCCGACAGTTAGCTAGTTGTTATCCCTTTGTTGTCGGTGTTGTTGGTATTTGATGTAGTAGTTTGATCTTGAAATAAATTTGATAAGAGAAACAAGACTGGTAGGGGCTCGTGGCTAATTAAGAATTGCGCGGATCATATGATTTTGCCGCGGTCGGTCCGTGGATGGGTGACCATTCGTTACACATCGAGACCCCTCCGTATCTCGGAGAGCGCGTTAAGCCGTCGGTCCAGGGTATCATACGAATACCTATGGCAATCGTTACGGGTAGTCAGAAACCCGTAAGTCTGACAACCGGTCTAATCGTAGGATATCGGCATTGCCTAGTAACTGGGTTGCGGAGTTGTGATGGCATTCACTCCGTTAAAAATACTGGTATTCAGCTGCGTCTGGTTAGATTGGAAGCTGACTTCAACATCTTTGGGAAAGCGTAACAAGACAGACCGGTTTTTGCTTAAACCTTATCATTTTTGGAATAGTACTTATTCGCATTATGGTCTGGTGTAAAGTGCAGCCATTGTCGGGAGGACAAGGCAAATAATCTCAGTAGCAGGTACCCCATAAATGCTTGTTTTTTCGTTCCCTATCATTACGGTCCTAATGTCATCATCAGGGAAGAGGTTCTAAACAGACCAAAGTGACTATTACGGTACAACATCGATTGGAATACGGGAGAATAAATGTGCCCATTGTTTATTAGCTCCTCAAAAAACACAAGAAAAAAGATAGGGAAGAAAACACCACATTATCAGCCCATTACTGTCCTACTGCTGGGCACGGACCTCCTCTCTGAATGAGAAATTTTAAGCTTAAAGTCCACCATACTGACCTGGTGTGGGTTGGGGGACTATAGAAACATAGAAAACTTTATGGAGCTCTCCCAGTATCCTCACGACATATTTCCCTCACCGTTAACGCAAGTGATGATCAAATTCTGATCCGCAAATAAATTCGAAAAGTCAGAGATGTGAACCAGGATCGAACACAAACAGAAAGCAAGCGAAGAGAACCGTTCAACTAACACCATTATCAAGAGTAATACGCTCACACAATTTTGTAATTCAACGCAGCCAACATTTTTCCATATTGCACTTAATTCATAATCATACGACATACTTCCATACCTACTGAGTACCAGCTTAGAATTTAATATTAACGTGTGTTTCCACTCCACGCTCACCACTTTTAAGCTGACGATAAATTTAATCCTACCTACTGCATGGCTGTAATCCCTTAAAACAGAGATAAAATTTCGTATAGGTACCTACCGTTCAGCAAGAATAATATTAGATCTAAATAGTCTAGTTCTCATTTGAGACAGTATTGGGGGCTAGAATATAAAACTTCCTCACCACACGCTGGGAACAGACGCGTGTTGTAAGATACAACAAAACCTAGCATGCTTGGTGGTAGGATCTATACGGTCCGCCTGGCTAGCTACCACCCTCACATTAAAGTCCAGCGCCAACCAGTTTACTGTGTTCCGTCGTATGTATGTGAGAGTCAGAGGGGTATAAAGGGATCCCTTTATATCTCTGTTACTTGGATTAGTGAGCTCCAACTTAGACCCTGTCTGTGCTTACCATGAAGTGCGACTAGGGTAAAACGCGACCAAAAGTGTCGATGATGTCAAGAAAAAAACAAATTCTGATGACGCATTTTGACAGCTACCAGGCGGCCATGTTGAAAGTAGTTTTATAATACGAGCCCAGCACGAGCTATACAAAAATAGCTCATGTCGTGGTGAAAAGATTAGCCAGTCAGCAAGGTTGGTGGCGGGGCTGACTGCCCAGGGTGCGCCGGACGTACTTATGTATCGTCTGAGGCTCGTTTCACACCCTAATGTAGTTGGCAACAGATATTATATAATAAAGGTATACAAGTTTAGTTATAGTATACACTTAACCTGAAACTAGTTTGTTCAGAATCACTAGGAGAATCGATTAAAATAGTTTTTATACCACGTTAAATCTTGCATTTTTTTTTTCATAAATTTCAATTTTGTTTCAATAGGTTTCTATGCATAACAGTGGACGGGAACAGACACCTTGAGGCTTGAGACGGTCCGCTCGGTCAGTTTCTGTGTATTAGACAACCCCTGCATAGCACAACTCACACATTTCACACTCTACTGGGGAACTTAACGCAACATAAACTAAGGTGTACCTTGAAGATTTATTTTTAAAAAATACATACTCAGGTAATTCTGATTAAAATCTTGTTGGGGTATGTCGGTTTTTGTGTATACTAAAAATAGTGTTGTATAAAACCATACTGACTCGGGTAACTACCTCGTTGGTCGAGTGGTCGCAAGCTGCTGCTGAGCGGACCTCACGTCCTGGGTTCAATCCCCAGTTTGGGCAAAGTGTTCCCGTGTGGAATTTCTCTGTAACGGCCCGGAGTCTAGTTCTGTGCTCGGTTGATGGTAATAGGCTCGCCCTCTATTACATGGGACTAAAACATAACTGCGAAATGAGGGTGTACTATACATCTCTGCTGAACCCTTCGGGGAATGCAAGCGTAATGTTATGTTACGTTTATAAAACCAGTTTAAGTGACGGATTACCGCGCAGTATAGTTTTTATCCCGCAAATTAACAAACTCGTAAACTGGGAATACTTGTTCCGTACAAGTTATAACATAAAACGGTATTAACCAAACTTCTATCATACCAAATCAAATGTTGTAATAATTGCTACAGTTTCAGAGAGTATCAGAACAAATTAGAGGATATATACGCCAAAAATTTAATAGCAAACACCATAGGGACCATTAAAACTTCCTTTTTGAATTGAACTAAGAGATTCCGTGTTACAACGTGTATAATTCATTATAACACACCCCTGGCTAAAAGGTCATGGAGCGTGAGAAAGGGACGGATACATCTGAGATGGTGTATGTGTGAGGGAGATGGAATCAGTAGGCACATCATTTACACATCAGATGACTGCTTTTGCGCGAACCTCGCTGACTTTCAGCCTCCTAAAATTGCCCACTCGAGTAATTGAGGACACGTATAGAGGTGTTAATTGCTCTTTTTTTTAAATGGAACAATTTATTTTTTGTGTTTGTTTCTGTTCGCATCTGGTTAGTTGTTTTAAAGCCGCAGTTTTTCATTATGCGACCGCAAAAATAAAGGATATGCCTTTCGAAATTTTGCGAAAACAACTACTAGGCAGATAATAAAGTGGACTGCCAAACTGAAGTATAATACAATGTGTATTTGAGTGATAGTACCTAGCGGTAGAGAGGTTGCCTTTTTGAATACGAGTAGCTAAAGAAACGTAGAAGTTTTTAAAATTATTTGCAGAATAAGTTCCATACATTTTTGTATGTTATAAACACTTAGTGAAAATACTTTAATTCTAACCGTTGTCGAGCTCCTAAGGTCCGTTTTTTTTGTATCTTGTTAGAGATGTCAATTAATAAAAATGATTAACAAAAACTGAACCTACTACTGAACAGCTTAAAAAGTCTG
This sequence comes from Amphipyra tragopoginis, assembly GCA_905220435.1. Classification (NCBI taxonomy): domain Eukaryota; kingdom Metazoa; phylum Arthropoda; class Insecta; order Lepidoptera; family Noctuidae; genus Amphipyra; species Amphipyra tragopoginis. Next base: position 8,854,632 of record HG992017.1, read on the forward strand.
CTCGACAACGGTTGGAATTAAAGAATTTTCACTAAGTGTTTTTAATGTACAAAAATGTATGGAACTTGTTCTGCAAATAATTTTAAAAACTTCTACGTTTCTTTAGCTATTCAAAAAGGTATAACATCTACTAGGTATGTTCATAAAATCTTAAAAAAATGTTATATGAATAGGCCAAAGTGTTGTACTACACAATATGAAAAATAACTTTGAAATTCAATATCTCCATAACGGTTAAGTTTCGGATACCATATTACGGAATCAAATCCATCAGAAATTACCTGAAAAATAACGTCTTTTAATATTCAGTACGACTTTCCCTGTAACCCTGTATAATAAATAAATAAATGTTCCGCAGTGCTTGATAATAATAAAACTATGATTCATAACATACCATATCATCACGCTCGTATTTCCCAAAGGGTTGGGCAGAGGTGTATTATAGTACATCCTCATTTCGCCGTCATGTTTCACTCCCAAGTAATAAGGGGCGAGCCTATCGCCATCAACCGGGCACAAACTCCGGGCTGCTACTGAGAACTTCCACACGGAAAAACCCAATAACAGTTTGCCCGACCTGGGAATCGAACCCAGGACCTCACGCACAGCACTGGCGCTTGCAACCACTACACTAACGAGGCAGTCAATTATGATTTATTTATACAAACATCCTAATTCTAACTTCCTAACTTAGACCCAATTTCACCATACAATGTTAGTTGTTAACGTTCTGTTAAGCTGTCAATGTCAACTTCAATGTACTATTAAACAGTCTGTTAAAATGTTTAACAGGACATTAATAACTAACAGAGTATGGTGAAATTGGGTCTTAACATTATAAATGCGAACATGAGTTTGTTTGTTGTGTTACCTTTTCACGCCTGAACCGATCACCCTGAAATTTTGCTTATACGTTGCAGTGGCGAAGGCTCCATACAACTCCATTCCTATCGGCTTCCCTTTCGAAATATGGCAAATACTAGTATCTATTATTTTCAATTATCATTTAAACAAATAATTGGTCCGGCTTCCCTTTTAAGAAAATTCACCCTTCGCCACTGATACGTTGTCAGGTGTATAGAAACGGACATAAGGTACATTTCATCCCGAAAAAAGTACCGTTACCGAGGAAAACAACAATAACGTTCATAGATGGCACCACGTGTCTTTCGAATGACGATTGAATTATATTAGGAACTAACTAGGAAGCGGTGAAGGGAGGGTTTTTTGTGGGATGTCTATAATATTGTTAAAATGACGTTCAAAAAGAACTAAGTAATTCTAGTCTATTTTGAATAAATGAGTTTTTGAGTTTGAGTTTATTATTATAGAAACTTTAGTAGTGTGCTAAGAGTTTTGTTTTGAGCTTAATTAACGCGAACAAAGCTGCGGGCAAAAGCTAGTCAACTATAAATTCTATTTATAGACATTTTTGTATGGTATTAACAACTCTATAAATGTGCCTCGCGGACGGCTGAGTCAAAAGGCTGGCCCGTGCCTACGGACACTCATACACTATTCAGAGGCGCCTCGCCTACTGCGACGACTAATTCACTGAAAAATAGCCGATTTTTACTTAAAAAAATAGCTGGAGATAAATTATTACAGTTCACTGTTTAAAGAGGTTTGTGCATAAAAATAATTTTGTTGAAGTTATTTACTTCTTTTTGCGCATGGAGGGAAAAATGTTCATTGTTACGGATGTTACGCACGCATCTGTAGCGGAAATGGGACCCCATGAAGTTAATAATTGACATAAACATTGTTAGAGAGCATAAAGATTTTTACACAAAACGAGGAGATACTCAATCAACTTATTCACTTAGACACAAAAACAGATTAAAACCAACGTCCCGGCTAAATACGCATTCAAAAAGTCCTTTTGTCATGTCCATAAAAATATATAATAAATTACCACTAATTTAAAAAAATGAAGAAATAAACCATATCTAAGCAAATAAATTGAAAAAGCATCTTTATGCACAAAGCATATTATAATATAGACGAATACGTTACTGAAAAATAAAATCTACAAAAACCTTCCTCCTCTCTCTAACCATTTTTTGCCGTGCCCGACAGGGTCCATGATGATACTTATATTTTCTTTGTAAACACTCTGTGAAACATTGTGGAAGTGCAAATAAACGTATTGTATTGTATTGCATAAACCTGCATAAACCTCTTTTCAATCTAAGAGCCATTACGCACTGTCGACTGGTCACCGGAGACTTGCTCGACGGCGACTGTCACTTTCTATAGTTTAAATAGGTGTTTACGCACTTGGTCGCCGGTCGCTCGGGTGACTATGCTTACGTTTTGGTCGCCGAGAGGCCAAGTTTCCGGCGACCAGTCGACAGTGCGTAGTGGCTCTTACTCGAAGTATAACTTCTACCGCGAGTATAGTGCATTTAATCTACCAAGACGCGCCCCCCTCCTTTTTGTTAGAGGTAGCCGCATGGTGCGTTTGCACACATCTCTTATTATTATCATATCTCAGTGTGTGGGATAACTTTTCATAATCATCGGTCTTGAGGGGTTGACTGGTGCTCTAAATAAGAATAACGCATGCTTTTTACACAGGTGGAAGCCCAAAAGGGATACGGACTTATATAGGGCAGAACCCACGGACTACATCCCCTATTTTGTCCTATAAAAATGACAAAAAATTATAAAAATATTGTTATCTTTACAGATAGCAAGAGCGCATTACAACACGTGACTCGATGCGCCTCTGGTTGCAGAGGTGCATCGATAGCTTACGATATCTTAAATATCATTTTACTTTTTATCAATAATAATACAGAGATAAAATTGCAATGGGTTCCAGCACATGTTGGTTTACGAGGGAATGAGGAAGCGGACCAATTATCGAAATTAGCTGCACAAGAGGGAGTGGAATTTAACTTCTTACCCGATTATGTGGATTATCTTCCTAAATTTAGAAATAAGTGCTTTAATAATTGGCAAGAACATTTTAACATAATTTCCAAAGAAAAAGGACTGTGGTATAAAACCATTCAAGGCTAGCTTCCTCGTTTACCCTGGTTTGATAAGAGTACATTAAGTAGAAACTTTGTTAAACTATTGTTAAGATTGCGTTCCGGACACTATCCATCAGCTAAATTTGCGTTCTTAATGAAGAAAGTGAACTCACCCAATTGTGTTTCTTGTAATGTGATCGAAGATGTACAACACTTGCTGATGGATTGTGTTAGGAATCAAAATCAAAGGGAAATCTTAATCAATGAGTTTAAATTAAATTTATTAGAGGTGGGGTTAGTACAAACTATTTTAGCGCAGCCGAATTCTGACTTAGCGAAAAGGTTGGCTCAGTTGGTTCATTTCGTTGACTAGGATTTTTACAAACTTTTATTTAATTTTAGTTTTATTTAATAAGATACCTGATGTCGGTAGTTAGCATAAGGCATGATGGGGTTGGCGTATCCACATGGATAAATACCCCAATATAAATAAAAAAGATTAAAAAAAAAAAACCCCTATTTTTTTTTTTTCTTGGTAATATCCTCATATCCTCATGTATGCCCTTCACCCGGCGAAGGCGAGGGGTTATGCCGGACTCTTACCGCCTAAAAACCCACGGTGTTCCTTCTCCTGACCCTTGGCCGGGATCACGGGAATCGCAGCTGCATGCACCGCGACCCCGGCAGGCCTCGGTCCGCCAGCCCCTGGCGGACCTCTCCTACTGTGGGGCCGAGCCCCACGTCCTCCTGAGAGGCGCGCACGGAACACTACGCGCCGCGTTCTTGGGCCTGTTACTGGTCGGGCAACGGATCCCCTACCCCGCCGCCCGCAGGCCACACACTAGGGTGGCCAGAGATAGTCGCGCGCCCTTCGGCGGCGCCCGGTGCGTCTTGCGCGGAAAGGGAGAGTGGCAGCCGCCTCTCTCTCTCTCCGCTCCCTCTTTGGTCGCCATCACCTCCTCGCAAAAGGAGGCGACGGCTTCCCACGCACTCTCGCTCCACGGACTACATCCTTACCCTAATTGCAACTGCCAAATACAGCTTGAAAGCAGTTAAGATGCAGTCAGTACAATTGCATAACGACTTCCGACTGCATGTGCAGTCCACTTGCAGTTACGATACAGGCGGCACAACTACAACTGCATCTTAACTGCCTTTAAACTTCATTAGAAGTGCAACTGCCCGTAGCAAAAAGAACACTCGATTTTTTTTGGTACACTTTGTAGTTAATTACCCTATCATAATAACACCTTCGCTGACCAACAGTGTATATCAATAAGTCAACCTCTCTCTGACCCAAGGGATTACATACGTGACGTCACGTCACTGTGTATTCCGTATCTTTTCGCGCTTCTAAAAGGCAAATGAGGTAAGTGGGTCACGAAGATCGCCCTCGCGTAAACGACTGCTACTTACACAGTAATACAGGTCACATTATAAGGGTTCCGTAAGCAAAAACTGGTGAAATCACCTATAATGCTTGTAACTCTACTCTGAATGTAGGAATCCTTATCAAGATTTAAAGGTTTATTACACTATTCTGAATTTAGGAATCAAAATAGGGATTTAGGAAAATGTGATAAAATCCTAACCGTCCTGCGGTAAGGGCCCTTTTCCTGACGTGCGTTTTTTCGCCCGCGCGCGGATCCGGTCCGCATGCGGGTGATAGCACGCTCCTGGCCACACGCAGGACAAAGATTTCGTTTACCGCTGCAGAGTCGTGCGTGTCGCCAGTGACTAAACTCGTGCACAAAAATTAACGTTAATAAAGTAATCATGCATACTATGACCATGCGTGCGACCCGCGTCACAGTAAAAACAACTAGAGATGGGCTGAGTAATGTATTCGGTATCAATGACTGCATGACAATGACAAAAAAATATCGGTGACGAGAACAATGACAAAATCATCAATGATTTTTGTTTGAGTATGATCAGGTCACTTCAATTATGAGTAGATACAGAAATGATCGGGGAACAACTTAATTACTGTGAAATTATCATTCGATTATTTAGTAGTTGGCATGGGTCGACTTTGTCAGTTAGCCCGCGAAATTATTATTTTCTTTGTTTGTGACATTCATGGCAGTGTATTTAGGTATTGATTAATAATCATGGAAATCATCAATATGTTTCCATTAGTGATATTTGCTGCAAGATAACAAGTAAATACCTGGTGTAAAAAGTTGGTCATATATAAAATACGCGCCTGTCAAGGCGGCCCGTTCAAATCACTGAAGTTCGCGTTCATTTCATTCATTCGAGTAATGATTTAAAAGCATTGATGATTTTGTCGTTGTCATTGCATAATGAAATGATTTTAAAATTTCGATGATTTTTACATGTGACATGATATCGGACTCATCTCTAAAAACAACACAGAAGGCAGAAGAACGCCGCCCGCATCCGGTTAGCACGCACGCGGGCTGCATGCCCGCAGCCAATCCGCGTTTCGCGCGCGTGCTGCCCGCATGATACGAAAAACATGTATGAAATGATAGGATGCGGGCAGCCTGCACGCGGCATATCCGCGCGCGGGTGAAAATACGCATGACAGGAAAAGGGCTCTTAGGATCCCAATTAGCCAGTCAGGATGGTCCATGCCTTCCTGACTCGCTTAGCCTAAATCCTAATTAAGATTTACGAAAGTGTAGTAAGAGTTAGGACGTTAGATCCAAATCGACCAGTCAGGATGGATCCTGCCTTTCTGGTAGGCTTTAGCGAGTCAGGAAGGCAGAAACGATCCTACAAGTTTGTAGGATCGTTTCTGCCTTCCTGACTGCTACACAACCTCATTACTGCATAGTTATGCAGCAATGAGGTTGTGTAGCAGACTACAGCGACATTAACGACAATCCCGATATAAAATACAACGTTATTTTTAGTATATACAAAAACCGAGACACCCAACAAGATTTTCATCAGAACTGCCTGAATATGTGTTTTTTTTTAATAAATCTCCAAGTTACACCTTATATATTAGTTTATGTCGCGTTAAGTTCCCTAGTAAAGTCTGAAATGGTTGAGATGTGCTATGCAGGGGTTCTCTAATACACGGAAACTGACCGAGCGGACCGTCTCAAGCCTCAAGGTGTCTATTCCCGTCAACTGTTATGGGTAGAAATCTACTGAAACAAAATTGAAATTTAAGAAAAATAAATAAAAAAAATGTGCTGTAAAAAATATGTCAATCGATTCTCCTAGTGATTCTGAACAAACTAGTTTCAGATTTAGTGTATACTAAAACTAAGCTTATATAACACCCAAATAGTGGACATACAACCGCCCAACATCAACCGTTGGGCAGTAGCCCACCAACCATAAGACCCACCTGATTGGGGGATTCTCCCTTTTTGGAAGAACATCTTACCCAGTTCCTCCACAGTTGTACCTCTGTACTTAATTAATAATGTAGATAACTTTCGTGAGACACATTCATATTTATGATTAGTTACGGTTTACTCACGTGCATTTTTCGGGATTGCCCGACTAGTTTCGGACCCAAACGGAGCCCTTAATCATGAACTGAACACGCGGCGAGGTTCGTCTCGCGACCTTACCATACCATAAATAATGTAGATTACACGTTATTTTAGATTTCAAAATTCCATATTACTTACTGTGGTCACAGGGATGTCAAAGAACAAAAAAAACATCAACCTTATTTCAACCTGATTCCTCAAAATCTTTATCAGCCCTCAGAAATCAATAACCCAACATAAATAAAACAACTGTCAGAACTGTACAACTTTCTCGAATGATGGAAGCCTCCAAATTTTCCCTCCTCACTTCAAAAGTTACCTTAACTATAATAATTTTAGAATATTTCTTGTTTTTGCAACCCTGCAGAAGTTGAAGTTTGAAGGTGGAAAGCTACACCAGTGCGCTTTCATGTTCATCTTGCGTCTTCGTCTGAAGCATGCGTGAAGCGTAGCGAATACCTTAATACTAGTTCGACAAAAGCGCATACCCCTAGCGCACGCTAATCCATCTATTGTATGTCGACTGACGACTGACCGAGGCGCACTGGTGTAGACGATTTAAAATAAGCTGCATGGGTCATACGGCAATCAATATTGCATGCGCTTGACGCAAGAGGTATTGAAAGTTGAAAGCGCAAGATGAACATGAAAGCGCACTGGTGTAGATATAACAAATGGGTAAGTCAAGTTCTACTGGGTGTAAAATAATTCGTATAATTCCTTAAAACCAAATGATATATTACTGGTATAGATTAACAAGGAACAAAATTATGATTGATTTAAAATAAAATTATGTGACGACTAGCTCGATATGGCTCCGCGCAGTCAGTTAACTTGGGGCGCTAAACCGGCTCAGTTATGAACAAAAAGATTTTTTTTATACTTTTGTTTATTTTGTTCGTACTGAAAAAATCTGGTCAGTCAATCTGTGTCACCAGTAGACTTCGAGATTTGAAGAAATTACACAATTTCTTTTACATCCTGTATACGGCTTACAAAACCAACGAAAATTTGACTTTTTAATAACCAACCCTTTCAAAATGTAAATCCTCACACACCTACAACGCAGCCTACATTCAAAGTAATTTATTCATTCTAGTCTTATCGCAATTCTGTTTAGGTCTACGGCTGAATAAGATTATCCTTAAAGTATTATCGATATATAGGTAGATATCCTAAGGTTAGAACCATTTGACAAACTTTCGGGTTTCTGAACGCAGACAAGTGACGGGCACCTATCCAAGGACTGACCCATCAAGGTTGTCATGGAAATGACAGCTACCTAAAACAGTTGTCACAGGAAATTCGATATTAAAAGTCTGGATACAGGTCAGGGTAGTCCCAGAAAATGGGTTGCAGATATCAGGTGGCCATTTCTTTGCATAAAATACTAAGGGCCGAGACACACCGGAATGGCAGCGGCCAGCAGCGACGCCGGGGGCCGCCAGCGGCCCCCGGCGTCGCCGCTGTCGGCCGCTGGTGGCCTCGCGCGACCTCCAGACCCCACGCGCCTAGTCTTCTCTTGACTAGTTTAGTTTCTACATTCGGCAAGGAAACTCTTGTGTTCGGAGTGAACATGATGGAATTGGTTATTACAGTACTTATTGCGGAAGAAGTAGAACAACGTATCCCGTCGCTAGACTACTGAGAAATGGTGCGCTCAGTGTTGCGGCCGCCCGCGGTGCCGCGAGCAGCCTCGCAGAACCACCGACAAAAGCGCTCGCTACCTTTTCATGCTTTTCAAGCGATACTGGTCTTTTAAGTATGTAGATCAAATTTAAAATTATTTCACACTGGAAGTGCTCGCCGCGTCGCTGCCGGCCGCTGCCATTCCGGTGTGGTTCGGCCCTTATACTTAACGGCTTCTTGTTACACTAGGAGAGGTAAAAATTCAAAGGGTTTATAAGTATGTTGAACTTGTAAAATAAAGCTAGGATGTTCATAAGGATTGTTCTGCTTAGCCCTTTCCCAACTATATTGTGGTCAGCTACCAGTCTTAAAAGATGCAGTGAAATACCAGTATTTAACACGTACAGTGCCGGGAGCCCTCCAGGAGGACACCCTGTAATCGCATTCGCCATGCCGGGTTCCCTCGTGGAAGGCTCATTTTAAATGTAGGTTTTTTTTGGAAAGTACACCGTCACGAAACAAGCAAACACCTATTTTACGAGGTAGTAGCGTATTTTTCACGGTTTTTAACCTAATGCCATGAACCCTCCTTGAGGGTTCACTCTTAGCGCAAATGTAATATCCTGGCAGCGTTCGGGAAGCTGCGTAGAATCTTTTAATTCCAACTACCGCAGTGTCTCAAGACAAAAGTCTTTGACCAGTGCGTGTTGCCAGTGATTACATACGGCACTGAGACGTGGTCTCTCACAATGGGCCTCATAAGAAGGCTCAAGGTCACCCAAAGGGCAATGGAGAGGGCTATGCTCGGAGTTACCCTGCGTGATCATATCAGAAATGATGAGATCCGCAGGAGAACCAAGGTAACCGACATAGCTCGAAGAATTGCCAAACTTAAGTGGCAGTGGGCGGGGCACATTGCTCACAGAACGGATGGCCGATGGGGCCGAAAGGTTCTGGAGTGGCGACCGCGTACCTGAAGACGCAGCGTGGGTAGGCTTCCCACAAGGTGGACCGATGATCTGGTGCAGGTCGCGGGAAACCGATGGATGCGAGAAGCACAGGACCGGTCGATGTGGCGATGCTTGGGGGAGGCCTATGTCCAGCAGTGAATGTCTTTCGCCTGAATGATGATGATGATGATGAATAACCTGGAAGGTCCACTGGCAATATGTATGGCGGCATAGCGTATGAGCTCTATGAAAAGTGTGGTGGACTCGAATGTGTTAACACGGAGAGAATGCCATCACACTTACGCAACCCAGTTCCTGGGCTATGTCGATATTCTGATTACCCGTAAGCACTGTCATAGGTATTCGTATGACACCCCGGACCGACTGTTTAACGTGCTCTTCGAGGCACGGAGCGGTCTCTACTTAATATAATGGTCATACAATACAATGGTGATACAATCTTCTTCTTCTCTCGTGTCAGCACGAGCTCATGCTGTGGTAAAAGGATTAGCCAGTCAGCAAGGTTGATAGCGGGGCTGACTGCCCAGGGAGCGCCGGACGTACTGAAGTATCGTCACTCGTGGAGGCTCTTTTCATGTGCATGTGATACAATAAAAAAGGAAGTATTAATATCAATCCTAGCGTAAAATAACAAAATCAAATAGGAAGTAATCGTGTATTTCAATCGTACAAAAACAATGCCGGTCGTATTTCAACGCGTAAATAAACAGAGCTACAGTATACGGGTTGAAATTCATTAAAACGGGATGAAATGAGGCGTATATTCATCCCCAGGTTGAGCCGAGTGTCTGGTATATTCCCGCTAATTCCCCTGTGCATCAGTTATTCCAAGCGAGTTTAGAGGAAAATACGTTATAATGTACAATGATCTGCTTTTAGCGGCGTAAACGTATTTTTGATTTTATTAGGTTAAACTTTTTGGATTTGAACGCATTTCCTTGTTGAACACCTTTTTGGGATTGGAAAATATTATAAAATGATATTAAAACGAGATTTATTTAAAAACACTTTAAAATTAATGAAAATAACAACAATAGTATTGTTGTATCGAGCGCAAAGTGAGTTATTAATGCACGAGTGTTGTGTTGGTGCTTGAGCGCATGCGAGGGCACTAAATTAACACGACTGCATTAATTACTCACTTTAGTAAGTTGCGAAATCTACTTTTCTTTCAACGACCAATCTACCTACCGTGCGTACACAAAATAAAAACTCAAGTTAATGAAAAGGTTATTAACAATTTCATTTGCAGCTGCTCTGTTTTTTTACTTTCTGGAGTTGAATTCATATCGCTATCGCTGTCTATTTCCATTTTTTTAAACTTTTCTAGCTAAATATAATATATCAAAGTTTTACAATGATCCAAATACGCGCCGTTTGTTTTTTTTTTTTTTTGCTCCACCTTTATTTTATTCAGCCGATTTTTATTTTCAGCCAGTATCTTTTTGATCTAATGCATATAATGCATCATACATTTTAATTTTATATTAAACTTAATGGGAGACATTAAACCTCTGTGGCTTTATATCTAAATAAAAAACCTTACAAAAAACAAAAACAGTGCATTAATGATATTTCATATAACATTTCTGCACTGTTTTGGTTCTAATAAAAAAATACGTCCTTTGTGACCATTTTTGTAGTGATTAATGATAACATTACTACGTAGTTGAAAGAAAACAATGTTTAGGGCACACTTCAAAAATAATGCTTTCCACTACAACATTGTAGTGCACTATAAAATTTATGGTTTGCACTACTTATAATCAATCAAAAAACGCACCCATTACACGAATTGTGGAAAGCGATTGGCGAAGCGAATCGTTTCTGTCACTTGCCTCGGCTCACAGTTCACAGTTCTAAAGCGCTTATTACACTTGGCTGAATTCAGTCGTCTTAATTCAGTCGATACTGAATTTAATCAAGTATAATAGCAATAAGCAAGCTAGCATCCTAAATTCAGAAACAAAATTAGCTTGCTAATTGCGATTATACTTGACTAAATTCAGTATCGACTGAATTAAGACGACTAAATTCAGCCAAGTGTAATAAGCATCAAAATAAAGCCTGACGTCGATTACAGCCGAAACGCGTCGAATCGAGTCGAGTCGCATTTGGTCCGTGCGAGGCGAAACGGTCAGTAATCGTGAGTCGTTAAAACAGAAATTCGCGTAACAACCAATGCGCGCGAGTGATGCGATTCGGCGCGCTGCGGCTCGTCGCTAATGGACGCAGTTTCATACTAAATATGTAAGGGCGAATTTCTTCGATTCGATTCTACTCGGCGCGGCGAGCCTAGTGGACGCCAGCCTATATAGTGCTATTACGATTATTTTGAAAGAAGACTTTTAAATTATAAGTATTAAAATTAAAGTGCAAACTATAAATTTTAAAGTTCAGTTTTTTTAAAGTGGTAACTATTGATTTAAAAGTTCATTTATATTTGTATTTACCCTTTTAAAACGTTATCAATCTTTCAGATGAGCTAAGTAAACGTCAACGGCTATAAAATCATCTGAATATCCACATGGCTGCGACAAAATCAATTATTATTGTGATAGATGCGACCAACAAAAGACGCCGACTCAACTTGTATCATTTGTTACTAAAAAGCCACCAAAATACAGTCTCAAAAACATGAATTTAAATACCAAACATCAATAAATGAACGGCACAAAACTACAAACTAAAATATTCACTCTCACCCCGACATTCATCCCAATACCAAATGTTAATTCATCCATCTTGCCTTTCAACCCCAAAGGTAGCTTAAAAGGTATTACGGTTATAAAAGCCAACCCACTGTAAACAACTTTATGTCAAACATAAATGGCGTCTAGCCGTAAATAGAACTAATATCTGATCAAACGTCGACTCGAAATAAACTAATTGACACAACACTTAGGGTGCCTTTCGGTTTAAAGAATTTATTCTCATAAGAACAATACATAGGTTCATTTACAATGAGATACAAAGTAATTGTTTATGTCTAAATAAATACATTTTGCCTCCGATGCGTGTTGTTGTTGCGTGTAGCTGCATAGCACACCAGAGATGTGCTATGCAGCTATGCTGCGAGAATGTAAAAGCTAAGCTACGAAACTATGTGACCGTTTCCACTGATGCTAAGCTATGTCGCGGAGCGAGTAAGATGTGCTATGAAAATGCGCCGCCGCAAGGTAGCTGTGCGAAGAAGATGCGCAGCTCGAGTTATGCAACGTATCGACAATAGGGAAGGCATCTGCACATAGCAACACCACTCTCGACCATCCATAGCACGCATCCATAGCTCGCATCCATAGCACGCATCCATAGCTCGCATCCATAGCACGCATTCACAGCATGCATCCTTCCATATAAAAGCTTAGCTTAGTTGATTCAGTTTCCACCAGTGCTACGCTATGTGGACCAATGAATATGATTGGTGGATATCAAACGCATCCATAGCAACGTTGCTTAGCACATCTCTGGTGGAAAGGCACCCTTACTTATGTAAGGGTATATGTCGTAGCGTGTATGGGACGGTCCGCTATACCGTAGAGGCCGTCATTTCACCGTACGGTATCACTCGAAAGAATTGATTTTCGATCTTGCACCGGTCGCCTGTGCGTGCAGGTTCCAAAAACTGCACAGGTCTATTCCAACACACGCTCCAATCTACTTGCACAGGCATACCTGCACAGGTACACCACTTCGGTGAACCGTAGCGTGTATGGCAGCCATTATAATGCTAGTACTGTCCGCGAAGCCTAAGCTGAGCTTTGCATTTGTGTGAGAATGAATGCCGACGCGTTCTTTGCTTGGTCTAAACCAGTTTATACTGCTTTTTGGCAATCAATTCTACGTGCACTCACACAAATGCAAAGCTCAGCTTACGCCTCGCCAGTTGAACCTCTTTATAAATTGCTACAAAATGCACAAACATTAGTACTTAGGGTTATCATTTGAAAGAATATAGATTAGGAAGTGTAGAAGGTCTGATATGTCTACCAATGTAATGATGAGGGCATGGCTAATTAACAACTGCGCGAATTGTACGATTTGCAACTTGCCACACACATCAAGAACCCGCTGTGCCTTGGAGAGCAGTTAAGCCGGGTGTCATACAAATACCTATTGCAGTCGTTACTGGTAGTCAGAATTCCGAAAGTCTGACAACCGGTCTTACCTTAATGCGTATACACGTAGAAAATGGGTTGCCGGCGCCGATCTGCCAGCGCTTATGAGTCAGTGTCAGGATGTGGCGTGTACCCTAGAGAATGGAGAAGTTATTTGGCGAGCTTTTTACAAACTTCTGACTCCGTTCTCTTCTTCTGGACAGCCGCCAATGGCTAGCCGCCAATGGCTAGCCGCCAATGCGCTAACGACGCGTCGTCCGCGAGGTGTAAGCTCGAAGTCCGCGCGCCGTCTGCGAGGTGCAAGCTCGCAGTCCACGCGCTGGCCGCGAGGTGCAAGTTTGCTGTCACCGCGAACACAGTAGTTATACGGATTTTGTGATTGAATGCCTACACTTACGCCACGTCTACGCCTTACGCCTAGGACTTGCACGTTTTCATAACGACGTTGTTTCACTAGCGACTCGGAGTCGGCGCGCAGTAAGCACGCGGTCCGCTCACTTGCAGAGCGAAGGCTGCGAGTCGAGTTGTATGGCAGAGGCAAGCGCGAGACTGTCCGCCGTTGGCTTTTTCATATTGACATTATGAAATATATTATACGACACACGATTTAATGCTCTTTGAATGACAAGTTAATTGCTGGGTTGGAGCGGTGCCGATATAGTGTGCCATGACCCTAAGAAAGACTAGAAGCTTGATATTGTAACCAATCTCTTTGCAAAAAGTGCATACCTCAATAAAAAAGGTTAAATACTTCATTAAAAATAAACTAGAATTCAAATATTTAAATGTGACGGCTACAGTTTCGAATACAGCAATTGTTTTAAGTCTGAGTTTCTAGTAGGTCGCGCATCACTCGTAAAATACGGTCGGTGTGAATTGATAGCTCTTTGTTCTTAAGTTTTAATACTAAAATGAGGGAAATAGTTCATATACAGGCTGGCCAATGTGGCAACCAAATCGGTGCTAAGGTAAGAATAATTTTATTTACGATCATTTTTGGTAGAGTGCAGAAAAGATAGTTTGGTTGGTTCGAAATCTGACGTAATTTTGCTGCTTCCGGTTAGCTAATTTGTTTAAAGTGTTTGTACGCGCAATATGCGCCGTATTGTAGCTAAGAACAAGACTTGTTAACCAGACCTAGATTGATGAAATGCAGAGCGAACTACATTTTAAAGACCCATCTAGATTTGTGCACGAAATTCCCTTGTCAATCATACGTCTCAGCCATACCCCACCGCAATCTAGTATGTACCGCATGACATTGACATCTATCATCTATTTCAGTTCTGGGAGGTGATTTCTGACGAGCATGGTATTGACCCCACCGGCACCTACCATGGAGACTCTGACCTGCAGTTGGAGCGCATCAACGTGTACTACAATGAGGCCACGGGTGGCAAGTACGTGCCTCGAGCCATCCTCGTCGACCTTGAGCCCGGGACCATGGACTCCGTTCGATCAGGACCCTTTGGACAAATCTTCCGGCCTGACAACTTTGTCTTCGGGCAGTCGGGCGCAGGGAACAACTGGGCCAAAGGACACTATACAGAAGGCGCAGAGTTAGTAGACTCTGTCTTAGATGTAGTCAGAAAGGAGGCGGAAGGATGTGATTGTCTTCAAGGCTTCCAACTAACACATTCTCTTGGAGGTGGCACAGGCGCCGGTTTGGGAACTCTGCTCATCTCAAAGATTCGAGAGGAGTATCCTGATCGTATTATGAATACCTTTAGTGTAGTACCGTCTCCTAAAGTGTCAGATACTGTAGTAGAACCTTACAACGCCACCTTGTCTGTGCATCAGCTAGTGGAAAACACTGATGAATCTTACTGCATTGACAACGAGGCTTTATATGATATTTGCTTCCGAACCCTCAAACTGACCACACCGACCTACGGGGATTTGAATCACCTGGTTTCTGCGACTATGTCTGGAGTCACCACTTGTCTTCGATTCCCTGGCCAATTGAACGCGGATTTGAGGAAACTGGCTGTGAATATGGTCCCGTTCCCTCGTTTGCACTTTTTCATCCCAGGATTTGCGCCGCTGACGTCCAGAGGAAGCCAGCAGTACCGAGCTCTGACTGTGCCAGAGTTGACACAACAGATGTTTGACGCTAAGAACATGATGGCTGCCTGCGACCCCCGCCACGGAAGATACTTGACTGTTGCGGCTGTCTTCAGAGGCCGCATGTCAATGAAAGAGGTGGATGAGCAGATGATGAATATTCAGAACAAGAATTCTTCATACTTTGTGGAGTGGATTCCGAATAACGTGAAGACTGCAGTGTGCGACATTCCACCGCGAGGCTTGAAGATGTCTGCCACATTCATTGGAAACTCGACAGCTATCCAAGAGTTGTTCAAGCGTATTTCTGAGCAGTTCACTGCTATGTTCAGACGTAAGGCGTTCTTGCATTGGTACACCGGCGAGGGAATGGATGAGATGGAGTTTACTGAAGCGGAGAGTAACATGAACGACCTGGTGTCAGAATACCAGCAGTACCAGGATGCCACCGCTGAGGAAGAAGGCGAATTTGATGAAGAAGAGGAAGGTGGTGACGAAGGAGACTAGACTACTGCGTTTTGTTAAGACTTGCATTATATTTTATATTTTGTAGTTAATCGTTTTATTTCATGAATACAATTTCATGACAACCTAAAGTTTTTCAATATTTCCTACATTCTAACATAAAGCCGGACGTACACGAAACTACTAAGTGATGCGTGGCAGGTAAAATAATGTTCGTAATCACAAGCAAATGGACGCATCACTTAGTGATTTCGTGTACATCGGATGTACACTAAACTCAACTAGAATCACACATGCACTAAACGCGTTAATTTTAACGAGACACCACGTAACGTAGGTAACGCACACCCAAAAAGATACCCCCACAGAATCGCGGGTGTACTTTTCAGATTTGCCTTGAAGTTTTTTTTTCTTTGAATTTTTAGTTTTTTCAATCACTTCTCATGGAACCCAAAGAAAAAAAAAAATATATCTATCAGAGACATCATTTTTTTTTTTTGGGACTTTTCTAGTAAAAACTAGAGTATTTTTTTTTGCCAGTCTATCATCCTAAGAGCTCTTACACACGAGCGGCATGTTCCCAACGGCAGAGGTAACTGCAGCCGTCGACGCGCGTCGGCGGCAACCGTCGTGTCATGCTCTCCAGCAGGACCACTCCAAATTTAGAAAATGTAACTAGCAGGAAAAAATGTACAGAAAATGTACTATTTTGTACCCTAATATTAAAAATTGTACTTCTATAGTTTCGTGGTAATCATCGATTCGTAGTGGTTCTGCCAGAGAGCATACTCTCCAGCAGGACCACACAGTTTTCTGAAGAATCCGATGTGACTTACTAGCAATGTCTATCTGTAAAAATTGTACGGAAATTGTACGCCCTGATGACATAAGAAATTCCCTGAAAATGCTATAAATAAAGTTTGTACGAACAATTCAATTTTTCTCATAACAATTATGAAATCATCTAAGTAGGCAAATTATTATGATTACTACGTTTCCTCTATATACCTGACGCAATGACTATCTGTAAAAAAATGTACAGAAAATGTACGTCCTAGTGACATAAGAAATTCCCTGAAAAAGCTATAAATAAAATTTGTACGGACAATTCAATTATTCTCGTAACAATAATGAAATCATCTAAGTAGGTAAATTATTATGACTACTACGTTTCCTTTTTATACCAGAAGCAATGTTTATCTGTAAAAAAATGTACGGAAAATGTACGTCCTAGTGACATAAGAAATTTCTTGAAAAAGCTATAAATAAAATTTTTACAAATACTTTCGAAAGCATCTGTAATCGGGTCTATTTGAAATAAATAAAAAAATACTTCGAATTTGAAGAAGCAACTAGTTCAGATGTACTTTTACGTTGTGCAAAATAGCGGTACATGAGTATTCGCACCATTTTTGGTTCATCACAGTAATTTTGATTTGACTGTTAGGCCTCCCCCACATTAGGCGCGCGCGTTCCTCGGGCGTGTGAGCGACGCGGGCGCTGCGTGCACTCTCCACACATGCCGCAGAGCAGCAAAACGCGACGCTCACGCAGCGCGCTCGCGGCGCGCGCTCTATTCACACGCCTGAGGATCGCGCACGCCTAATGTGGGGTCAGCCTTATGGCGACCTCCACGGTACAACGGAGTCAAACTGGTATATTCCTTATATATGTTGTTTTTTTTAAATTAAATGTACACTTAATAAATGAAGTACAATTGGCGAGGTGTAAGCTGAGCTTGGCATTTGTGTGAGAATGAATGCAGACGCGTCCTGTGCTTGGTTAGACCGGTTTATACTGCTTTTTGGCAATCGATTCTATGTACACTCACACAAATGCAAAGCTCTACGCCTCGCCAATTGTATATAAATTGAAAATGTTGTACACAATAATGTTATTGTGTGCTTTAGTTTTTGTCGAATAAAAATCATATCTAGTATATTTTTTTTTGATTTTCCTACTTATGTGATATTACAATCTTTGTGCATTTTGGTACGCAAACAAATTAAAAAAAATCATTTTTGTTTTTTCAACTTCTATAGATGGTCCTTGCGTACCGTTTCTATGTAACTGGGCAGTTACTGGCGAGGCCTGAAGGGTCTCCAGCCTAGGGGAAGTAAAATACTTAAGTTAAGCTAACTACTTATACTACACCAACATCATGACTACTAGCAACAACAGGACTAAGGGCGACCCCTACCTAGTGGGACTCGGACCTCGGCTTAGGTTAGGGGGGAAGACACCTTGATGAGGGCTGAATTATCGGTGCGACTGCGGAGTCTGAATAGACGCCTGGTTCTACGACGGTATACCTCGGTGGATCGTGACCGGCGGCGGTGGGACGTCGCGACGGACCTCGCCAGTGAGGTCGGTAAGCCTGACGGAGGCAGACGCTATTTGACTGCAGAGTCTGAATAGACGCCTGGTTCTACGACGGTATACCTCGGTGGATCGTGACCGGCGGCGGTGGGACGTCGCGACGGACCTCGCCAGCGAGGTCGGTAAGCCTGACGGAGGCAGACGCTATTTGACTGCAGAGTCTGAATAGACGCCTGGTTCTACGACGGTATACCTCGGTGGATCGTGACCGGCGGCGGTGGGACGTCGCGACGGACCTCGCCAGTGAGGTCGGTAAGCCTGACGGAGGCAGACGCTATTTAGTATGCTGGTCAATTTACTCGCCTCCTGATTAATTCGTCATAGGGTATAGCATTGAACATTGCTTCAGGTCACAAAAGAAACATATTAGTCATAATAATTTGCCTACTTAGATGATTTCATTATTGTTACGAGAAAAATTGAATTGTCTGTACAAATTTTATTTATAGCTTTTTCAAGGAATTTCTTATGCCACTAGGACGTACATTTTCCGTACATTTTTTTACAGATAAACATTGCTTCAGGTATAAAAAGGAAACGTTGTAGTCATAATAATTTGCTTACTTAGATGATTTCATTATTGTAACGAGAATAATTGAATTGTCCGTACAAATTTTATTTATAGCTTTTTCAGGGAATTTCTTATGCCACTAGGACGTACATTTTCCGTACATTTTTTTACAGATAATCATTGCGTCAGGTATATAATGGAATCGTAGCAGTCATAATAATTTGCCTTCTTAGATGATTTCATTATTTTTACGAGAATAATTGAGTTGTCCGTACAAATTTTATTTATAGCTTTTTCAAGGAATTTCATATGTCACTAGGACGTACATTTTCCGTACATTTTTTTACAGATAATCATTGCGTCAGGTATATAGAGGAAACGTAGTAATCATAATAATTTGCCTACTTAGATGATTTCATAATTGTTATGAGAAAAATTGAATTGTTCGTACAAACTTTATTTATAGCATTTTCAGGGAATTTCTTATGTCATCAGGGCGTACAATTTCCGTACAATTTTTACAGATAGACATTGCTTGTAAGTCACATCGGATTCTTCAGAAAACTGTGTGGTCCTGCTGGAGAGTATGCTCTCTGGCAGAACCACTATGAATCGATGATTACCACGAAACTATAGAAGTACAATTTTTAATATTAGGGTACAAAATAGTACATTTTCTGTACATTTTTTCCTGCTAGTTACATTTTCTAAATTTGGAGTGGTCCTGCTGGAGAGCATGACACCAACCGTCGACGCCTCGACGGCAGCAGTCGACCTATAGCGACACTTGCAGTTGCTGCCGCTGCCGCTGATCTTCGAAGTTGAAATGTCGACGGCTGCTGTCGACGCGTTAACGGAAGCCGTCGACACGTCGACGGTTGCCGCTGACGCGCGTCGACGGCTGCAGTTACCTCTGCCGTTGGGAACATGCCGCTCGTGTGTAAGCGCTCTAAATGTTTTTTTTCTTATCGAACACATGTTTTCAAGCTGCGTAAAAGTATTACCACAGGAAGGCCCAGTATTTGTCAAAGTCTTGAAAAAATTAATTATAGCTCTGATAGTTTTTTTATGATTTTTTTCTTTGAGCACTATGCGAAGTGGTTGAAAAAAACAAAAATTGGTCATAACTATTGAACCGTAAAAAATTGCACCGGGGTTAAAAAGTTTGGAAATGACCTTGCCCACGCTCCTATTTGATTTGATCCATACTTCCAGGAACACCTTGTATACCGGGCATTACACAATCCATTCAACCACACTCAACTATAATGACTACAAAATTAGCAGCCTCCTATCTGAATATTAAGTATCTGTCGGTTCACAAATAGCTGAGCTAAATAATTCAGTGGTCGTCTGACATCCACTGCGCCGGGAATAGAGTGACTTATTTTGAGAGCCAGTGAGTGAGCCGGGATGGATAATGCAAAGACTAGACGTGATATTTGCTTGTGATAAATATTCGGATACTGGAAATATATAGAAAGAAAGAAAGAAAGAAAATACGTTCATTTGCGGTAAACATGACGCAAAAAGAAAATAAAACACACAAACCAAAAAATAAGAAGGTTGAGGGAAACATGCGTCACATCCACGCAAAACGGCTATCCTTCAGCATTATGCTGCGACCCTATGCAATACAGAATTTTCAGCGACAGCCGGCGCCGACGTATGACGTCGTTCGGTGCAGCAAACAATTATTATTAAAAATAGAAAAATAAATATGAATTTACAAGTGATAGAATATACTAAACAGGAATGTAAAAATATAAAAAAGAAAGAAAAGGAAATAGACATCCGTACATGCTATGAGAATATCTTCTTCAATAAACATTTTAACGGTTTATGTAGTGGCAACATTTCGAAGGTTCATCTTTCATATTTTACGTGAACTGGTAGAACTAGATATTAAGATACAAATAGTATCTGTTGTTCCGTGAGGTGTCGGTCGTTAAGAATAGCACTACCCCATCTCTTCCCGTGGGTGTTGTAAAAGGCGGCTAAGGGATTCACTAGAGGATGGGCAGCAGCGTTCTCTGAGTATTTTAACAACCATACTGCGATCGCCAACCCGCCTGCCAAGCGTGGCGATTATGGCAAACCCCCCTATTGGGGGAGGCCTATGTCCAGCAGTGGACGTCTTAAGGTATAAGGTATAACGGGCTGGTATCCGCAACTCCACGTCTAAGCGCGTATTTTGCGTGATAGGTGGTAAGTAGTTACTCGATCCACCCTAACTCCTCGAAGAAGGCCAGCACACCCTTGATGTTACTGGTGATCTCTCGGAGAGTACCTGGGTTTCCGAAGTACTTGGCCCTGTATGTGGCGACCTCAGGGCAGTTTAGTAGCACGTGGGCTGCCGTCTCGTCCTCCTCCATGCATGCTCTGCACAGTGGGCTGTCTGTAACTCCAATGACAAAGAGGTATTTGTTAAATGAACCATGGCCAGTGATGGCTGCTGTGACTGTACGCAGTGGACGTCTTTCGGTTGAACCATGACAAGTATCTGCTGATGAAACAGCATTCTAATTGTGTAAAACACTCGTATTCGCTATGACAGGTCATAGCACATATGCACACACACACATAGCAACGTATGTTTTAACAATCCGACTTCTCCACGACTATGTACCACGCAATGAATATTGTTGTATTGTCAAAATGAAAGCTATTGAAATGATGAATGTGATACGCAATTCGGATCCAGTGCTTGGGGGTTGTAAAGGGTGCTCACTTTAATTTAAATCATCCTTATTTATTTACAAATTGTAAAAAAAAAATCCTTAAAACCACATGATCTAGTACTGGTATATATTAAAAAAAACGGCCAAGTGCGAGTCGGACTCGCGCACGAAGGGTTCCGTACCATTATTCATTCTGTTTTTTAGTATTTTTGTTATAGCGGTAACAGAAATACATCATCTGTGAAAATTTCAACTGTCTAACTATCACGGTTCATGAGATACAGCCTGGTGACAGACGGACAGACGGACGGACAGCGAAGTCTTTGTAATAGGGTCCCGTTTTGCCCTTTGGGTACGGAACTCTAAAAAGGACGGAATTTATCATGATTAAAAATGAAAAAATAAAATTCTTCTTTTTTGTTGCGTTAAGAGTTAGTGATCGTATCTAAATCACCTAGTCAGGTTTCAAATGTTTCAATATAAAAATAAGTATATTTGCAAAAATATTATTCTTTTAGGAACATTTCGATGCCACTCATAAGCGAAAGAAAGCACGACGACATAGCTTGTGGGCACGACTAGCACGATATCGCTCCACGTAGTCAGTTAACTCTGGGCGCTGAAATTACTCAGAAAAAGAACACGATGTTTTTTCAGACAATCAATTTCAATCAGTTTCTAATCAACAGGGTCAATAAGTTTCACAAGTAAATCAAGCGGTTTGAAAATTACATGCAATGAATTCGGATATATTCCGTATAGTAACACGGCGTCTTACGTAGGCGGTTCAAAGCGAGGCGAATTGCGAAGCGATCCCATGCGGTGACATGCGAATTCAATGCGATGCGGTGCGACGCGGCGCCTTTGTCCTACGAGCTCGCGAACCGCCCGCCACGCGCCGCCGTCCTTCAGTAGCACTGTACGGCACCGTATCCAGTTCGCGCGAAAATATCAAGCCAACTGATTGCGTTCGCTTCGCTTCGCGTCGCGCCGCACCGCACTCCAGGTGCATTTGGTCACGTAGGCCTCTTGAATAGGTATCGACTGTTTGTTGTTTTCGCGTCGCGCCGCACCGCTTCGCGCCGCTTCTAGATCGCTCACCTAGGATGCCGCGTAACACTGTGACCGTATGATGTCATTAGTAGTGATGTATCCGACTAGTCGGCGACTATCCAGCCACTTTCGTAGTCGGCGACTATTCGGCATAGAGCGCCGACTATCCGGCTTCTTAGTTTGTATGTATTTCTCAATAAAATGTATCTAGGAGAAATTAGATATTGTCAAAGAAAACATTACCGAGACTTTCTTTTTGTCATGACTAAATTTAAAATGTCACTTACGGGATATCTTCCGTGATTATTTATTTGTTTGAGTTCCCGAGATATCCCGTAAGTGACATTTTAAATTTAGAGACAAACCGTGAAAGCTTAAAACAATGACTAAATTGTAATTGAGCTGATTCACTTTAATGAACAATATCAGTATTGTCATTATTTTTTACACAAAAACACCGATATGACCCGTGCAAGAGCAAAAATCAAGAAACAATACGAAGTAGGTAAACAAAACATGTTCCGACACGCTCGCAGGCAGAGGTTGTGACTTGCGTGCGAATAAGCTGTAAACGAAGTCTCACGGAAATTTCCGAAATCCCCCGAAACCGTGATCGGCTTGGCCGACTAATCGGCCGACTAGTCGGCCTCTTTACAACCGATTAATCGGCTAGTCGGCCAAAGTCGTAGTCGGCACATCTCTAATCATTAGAGTATTTTATTGTAGACCATCCAACCATAAGTCACCTCATAAGGCACTTGTGCTCTGATTAGGGAATACCTTAGAGCATATACCTACCTAGGGAATACTTACTCTAAATATAGCGCCACACCATGCCAAAATTACGCAAGACACGACGTAATGTCAGTCAGCCAAGCTATGGGTGCGTACATATTATATAACATAACATGTTATAAAGCGTTGTTATATAACATGTTCCCGTAATGTGGAGACTGAATGTTATAAAACATGTTATAATAATAAACGTGTTATATATCATGTTATAAATATTTACATCAATGCCAATAAACTAGGACGAACCCAGCATCTACGTTTTTTTTTCTTTTATTTAAAAGTACAACAGTTGCTGCAGCAGCTAGCAAAACGTCCTCTCGTGTCGACATTGTGAACAGCACTGCAGAACGACAAAATGACAATGTTATATAACATGGTTATATTGCATTGTTATTCTAATGTGTACAGTATTGTTATATGTTGCAATGTTAAAAAACAATGTTACATATTGTGGACGTGTTATATAACACAAGTTACATAACATGTTACTTAATCTGTACACACCTTAACATTCGCAGCGTGGGATATTTTGTCGATGCATTATCTCGTACCGAGACGAGATAATTTGACGACAAAATTATTTCGCGCTGCGCATGCCAGGGTAGCTAGTGTGTCCGGGTGGGTAATCCGGATGAAATTGCGTCACGTATTTTCAATATGGTAGGTGCGGCGCTACACTTACCTAGTTTTCTACTACATAGTATAATTTGTTAATACGTCTGTAAGATAAATCCATATAAAATGTTCGTGTAGTGTAATTAGCTAATAGGTTTCAACATTCAATAAACTAATATCTTTAAAATACGACCTAGTCAACATTCAAACTAATAAACATAAAATAAATAAATCTTAATGCACTTAATATTTTAGAAGTCGATCGACTAACCTTCAATAAAACCCAGTGAGAGATTACAGAATTATTTACTTACTTTTATCGCGAAGTTTTTAACAAGTTTGACAGTTGAGCACTTTTGGGAATTCATATCTGAATTTATTTAATACTATTATGATAGAGTGACTTCTATTTTTGTTTTCAATCTATATTAACTTGGTTGGTGTAATCTCTGCAGTTGATTGATCATTTTATTAGTCTAGACTAGGGGTCGGCAACCTGCGGCTCGTGAGCCACTTGCGGCTCTTTGGATGTGAACATGCGGCTCTTTAATTCCATACGGAAATACGACATATTTAAAAAAAATGAAACATTTAAAAATCGTTATAAATCGATTAACGAGGATAATGTACCATTTCTATCTCTCAGCCACTTGTATTCGCTTTTCACCACACCTCTCGCCCGTGACACGCGTCGTCACTGTCGTCAGTCCGCCGGAAGCTCTCGAATGACGCCGTCGTCGTTATTTTTTTACTTAAATAATAAGTGATTATCTAATAATAAAACCATTTATAGGGTGTAAAAAGACCCATCACATAGCCGAAATCTACGCACTCTGTACATCAAACTAAACTACATTGACCAAAAATAATTGCTGGGAAACGACTTTTATTTTTTGGCATAAAAAAACGCTTTTTTGCAATGTGTGGTTGTGGCGATGCCGCGCGTTTGCATGCGTACAGCGGCCACACAGCTGAGCCAAGGCGGTCGTGTGCGTTTGATATTCGTTGCGTAATTTGTAACTTCAAATGCATAATTTGTGAGGAAAAAATGAAAATTTTGATAAGGTTGTTTGGAAGAAAGTTTAGTATTATTACTTAGAATAAGTTTTCGGAAAAAACTAAAAAAAAATGTTAACTTTGACCTTCAGTATCTCCAAAACCAATGTTTTCCCAGGTATGGTCTGGTAGAAAAAATTGATCCCAATGATGGGTAGAATATGTGGTTTTCGTTATCGTTAAGGGTCTTTTGACACCCGATATATATCATCTAATTTGTTGTGAAAAAACACTACTTATATAATGAATAAATAGATATTTTTCTTATGAATAAATAGATTAGTTTTTTTTTTAATCAAAATACTTTATTTATGCAAGTACTATTTTGTTGGCAAGAAAATTTTTTGTAGCTCTTTAAAAATTTGTAAATTGTAATTTTTATCTCTTCCGACTCAAAAGGTTGCCAACCCCTGGTCTAGACTAGCGGTCATTCAACGTTGGGGACAAAACGTTCTGCAACATTGAGTCTACGTAACGCTGCAACCGTTGCACATTGCCCTGCAACGTTGCGCATAACAGTGTGCGTCATTTCTACGCCATGCAGGACATGTTGCAAGCCACTGCTTCCAGAGCGAGCGCACATGTCCCGCATCAGTCCCGCGTCTAATATTGCCTAGTGTATACATGTACGCAGTATGCCGCTCACTACCGTACGCAGCACAGATCAACACAACCTCCTCGGGTGACAACACTGACCTACAAGCGTAGCACGACCGCCGTAGACAAGGATTTTGTCGACAAAATAATAGACAAAATGACATAAACACAATGGCAATGTGTCATTTTGTCTATTCTTCTGTCGACAAAAACCTTGTCCACGATGACCATGCTACGCCTGTTAAGACTCCGCCTGGTGGAGGATCCTCGCTTTGGTTGGAGAAACACCACACCTCGCTCCTCCACATTCTTCTCATTCTAAGAAGAGTCCCGTGACCAGCGGTGGGTCAGTAATGGACTAATGACGATGATGATTTTTGCTGGGAATCACGTGATAGCGAATTTATATCTCTACCCTACAGTTGAATAAAAATGTAATTATTTCCTAAACCGATTGTAATTTTTCACACAACACCTCATTTCTGAGAATTTTTCAAAAACATTTCAAGTATTAATTCTAAGAATCTTGCTGTTTAATACTAATATAAAAGAACATACTTAGGTGGCGTGGGAAATGTGAACCACTTATACAGGGTGGAAACGTTTAGTGTCAACAGGCGATTATTTCATCTATACAAGGTTAGTCAGAAAGGGGGTACTTATCCGAAAGGGTGATAAAGTACCCATAATAGTGAGTAACTTTTGTTCTACTAAGTACTTTCCCCAAAAGTTAATAGTGTTCAGAAATAGTTATTCAAAAATGTCAAAAAAAATATGCTAAAATCTATCTATCCACAGCAGGCACCAGGTGTGTTTACATTTGAGGTCATATTTGGGGTCACGAATTAGAAGCTCCATTTTTTGAATTCGAAACTAAAGCAGGGACGAAGAAATTTTGAAAAAACTAATATAATAATTATTTTACATAGAAATAAAAAAAACCGGCCAAGTGCGAGTCGGACTCGCGCACGAAGGGTTCCGTACCATTATCTATGAAAACGGCAAAAAAAACACGTTTGTTCTATGAGAGCCCCCTTAAATATTTATTTTATTCTGTTTTTTTAGTATTTGTTGTTATAGCGGCAACAGAAATGCATCACCTGTGAAAATTTCAACTGTCTAACTATCATGGTAAATGAAATACAGCCTGGTGACAGACGGATACACGGACAGCGGAGCCTTAGTAATAGGGTCCCGTTTTACCCTTTGGATACGGAACCCTAAAAATTTTAAAATTTGAACACTTGTTTTAAAATCGTCATCAGTGATACTTTAAGTGGCCTGCGGATTAATACCCCCTTTCCGACTAACCTTGTACAACAGGTGTTGATTGACACAACACGAGATTTAGCTTGCTCTTGTGGTCCGGGTTCGTATCTAAACCTAATAAGGAATCAAGTAAAAAAAGGAAAAAAAATGCATATTTTTTTTTTAAATTGTTAATACACTTCAATGCCACGCATAAACAAATGAAAGCACGGTGACACAGCTGGCGGGCACTACTAGCGCAATATCGCTCTTTGCAATCAGTTAACTTGGGGCTCTGAAATTACTCGGAAACAAAACACAAAGTTCTTTTTTTAACATTTTTTTTAGTTGGTTTTCGAAAAGCACCATTTATGGGTTAATCTGTGTCACTAGTGTATCACGCGGTTTAAAGGAATTACACAAATTCATTTTCACCCTAAAGTATGACTGGTTGTACGATTGACATTCGTAATAAACCGTGGGTCCGAGGTGCCCGAAAGATTTTAACCTTCGATTCCGATGCCTAATTGAAGAAGAAAAGCTAGGATATAGTTTGTTGAATAAAGCTTAATTTTCGCTTGCGTGAAATTTTGAACCCGTTAAGTGACGATTTTCCATACAAACTTTCATCTCCTATTTAACTCCTTTAGGGGTTGAATTTCGAGAAATCCCTTCTTAGTGGATGTCTACATCACAAAAGGAACCTACTGTCAAAATTTCAAGTTTCTATCCCCAGCGGTTTAGGCTGTGCGTTGATAGATCAGTCAGTCAGTCAGTCAGTCAGCTTCTCTTTTTATATACAAGGTTAGTCAGAAAGGGGGTACTAATCCGAAAGGGTGTTAAAGTACACATAATAATGAGTAACTTTTGTTCTACAACTTTTCCCAAAAGTCAATAGTTTAAGAGAAACAGTTGTTCAAAAATCTCAAAAAAAAATCTCTAAAATCTATCTATCCCCAGTTATGATCAGCTGTGTTTACATTTTAGGTCATATTTGGGGTCATGAATTAGAAGCACCATTTTCTGATTTTGTAACTAAAGCAGGGATGAAGAATTTTTGAAAAAACTAAAAATAAAATCATTTTATTTGGAAAAAAAAAATATCGAATTTTGAAATTTAAACACTTGCATTCAAACAGTCATCAGCGATACTATAAGTGGTCTTCGGATTAGTACCCCCTTTCCGACTAACCTTGTATATAGATTTACGGAAATACAAAAATCGAAAAATATCTAAGGTAACAAGACCTATAAACGGATATGACTTTTGTCATACCATACCCCTCTCGCCGTATGTCTTAGTTGTCGGGGAGGATTGTGAAGTGAGAAGTTTCTTATCCACTCACACGATAAATTATAAATGTTGCCAGTACAACCTAAGGTATTGTATACTATTGTATACCATCAGAAAGGCGTGGTTAAAATCTTTCGGGTACCTCGGGCCCCCGGTGTATAGATATGATAGTAAACCCTGTCTCATTATTAGATGAGGTTCATGCCCAACAGTGGGACAGTTATAGCCTGGTTATGCTTATGCAACAAAAATCTAATCTTAATCTTCTTCCATTCAAAACGATACCAAAAAGGTCAGAAACACCGAAATCACATACAATATCGAATGCACTCATATTTGAGTAAAGGTCACCGACGATAGATGTCGTTGTCAGCGGCCGCAGATGCCACAACCAACGCATATTAAAACATGGCTGGGAACGTGTTTATTTTTACTATGCAAATATTCGAAATGGCGCGGTTTCGTACCGAGTTGTCTCTGAATCTACATTACTCTGTGGTGGAGAAAAATTTGAATACAAATTGTGTTTCGGGATTGACATGGTATGTTACAATGAGGTTTTATTAAAGTTTTAGTACTTTTTGATTATAATACAAGCAAGTTTTAAAACATAAGAGAAGACCGATTTAAAAAAAAACTGAAAAGAATAAAATAATTACCATATTAAAAAATTTGCAGTTTCATAAGTCCCTGCTAATCCACGATGAATCAAATTGAAGGTATTGAGTGATGAAACGGTAAATTTTATAATACGGCAATTATTTTAATAAAATTCATGTGGGACCGATTTGAGAGTACTCCGCACCAATTAAAAAATAATACCTACTCAAATCCGTCCACAAATCTTTGAGAAATCGGTGTACAGTCAGCATCAGAAGTAGATGAACAACTCAGGTGTCCAAATAATTAAACACATTCGAGACACCAAAAACATCTATGCAACAACTGTTCAAATTGTTTTGAGCATCATAAACTCCAAATATATCTGAGCAGTCACAATGTCAAATATTTATATACAAACTAAAGGTCTATGGTAAGTAAACAAGCTAAACATTCAAAGGTAACTAAGCAACACGTTATTCAGAAAGTCAGGATAGCAACGTAAAATGAATTGTATTTGATTGTACTTAGAGTCATAAATTAAAAGTTCAAAAATAGATACAATGTGTACTATTGTGTCAATACAGCATTTTTTCTTTTTCTTCATATAGCTATATCCCTTTCATTTCGTGCGTGACGTCATTGACGTGTCTTTTGTTTATAATATAATCTGATAGTCAAGTTATAGGAAAACATCGTAAGGAAATTGAAACGAGTATTTATTCCACGCGAAAGCCATTAAATTCGAAACAATTAATTTGAATGAAACTGACATTTTTATTTGCTGCATTTTCTAGTATATCATCAGGAATTGAATTCGTAATAAATACCTACCAAATACCTCGGTTCATTTTAACCATGTTTCGGATTAATAACAATGCTCAAAAAAGTACAAAATCTGTTAAACGTCAATTTAATTACTCGGTTAAAAGATATCTAACGATGTAAAATCAGCCCGACTAAGCACGCACTGAGTTTCTATATGATTTTACACATGCGGTTTCAAATGCTTCTTTTTCTATCGTGTCGGCACGAGCTATACAAGAATAGCTCATGCCGTGGTGAAAAGATTAGCCAGTCAGCAAGGATGGTAGCGAGGCTGACTGTCCAGGGTGCGCCGGACGTACTGAAGTATCGTCACTCGTGGAGACTCTTTTCATGCACCCCTTTTTTTTCAAATGCTAAAAGCACCATACAGCTTATCTATGAACATGCACTGTAGCCTGATTTTAGTAGTCAGTTATCATCGAATCGCATCGAATATACCTTTACCCAAAATCTAGCACGATACGTTTTAAAAGTCATTTTAAAAAGAACCGCTAGTGCGTGCGCTGGTATAGAAAGCCATACGCGTTACATTTTTTAGTGGCTCACCGCCTGCCTTTAATTGCAATGCCTGCATTTTAATCTTAATAATGTCGCAGGACACTGTACACCTTACAGCGATAACACACTGGTATGGCGCGGCGGTCGAATCCATATTGCAACAGAGAGACCCACTGGCAGTGCGAACAGTAGCATATACGTGCGTTCGGTGTTTTTGAAGCGCGAAATGTAACGCGCTTGAATGCGCGCATGCAAAAACTTAAAAAAAAAGTTAAAACCGACTACAAAAAACATAAAATCAACAGTTTCAGAAGTCGGTGGCTACAATTTTTTTCAGTGTAGAATTGCACCGTCTTCTGAAACTGTTAATTTTATCTTATGGTAATTATTTTACTCCATATAGTTTTTTTTGAAGTCGGTTTTTACTTTTTTATAAGTTTATTTTTTATTAAATACGTTTTAGTGCCATAAATTAAACTCTCTCTCCTCCATACTCTCTCCCTCTCTCTTCATAATCCTTATTTTTGACTTTGCCGTAGTCGGGTATAATAAGCCCTTTCATGCCTACCTTACACGACATAATTCAAAGATTCCGGAAAGTGGGGGACGGGGGAAGAGTTCCGTTCCATATCTCTGAAGTTCATGGTCTAATCATAACAACATTTATAAGGGACTAAAGGGAAAGTACCTACCTATACCCTTTCAAACAAAAAATAATTTTTCAAATCGGTTCATAAATGACGGAGTTCTGAGGTAAGAAATATAAAAAAAAAAAAAATACAACCGAGTTGAGAACCTCCTCCTTTTTGAAGTCGGTTAAAAACGAGCATAAAACACCAAGGTAACAGGCCTTAGTATCACTGAGCAATGTATTGAGAAATGGTTATTGTTTACATATTTTTGAACACTTTGGTTGCTTAGTTACATTTGACTACCTCAGTTGACAAGATGATTTGTTTGCATAGAAATATTTGAATTGCGAGTGTTCAGATGATTTTGATACATTGGATGCTAACAATAATTTGAACGCTATTGTTGTGCAGATGTTATTGTGTTTTTGAGAGTGTAGAATTATTTGAGTATCTGAATTGCTTCTATATATCTGATGGTGACTGTACATGCATTAAAAAAAAGAAAACCGATACACTACGAATTGATAAACTTCTCCTTTTCTAAGTCGGGTAAAAACACAGCTTCAAAAACAGGCAGTCACGGTACACGCAATACATGTTTTCTATTCTACGTCAATGATTTTCTTTATTAATGATACTTGGTAACGTCAACGAAAGGAAAACATTGGGTAACTTCCAGCTGTGAATGATGATGCTGAATGATATGTACTCCACGACACAGGGAATCCTAGTGTGGAGGCTAGTGCTATTTATGTACTGATATCTATGTTTTTTGAACAATAAAGATTTATTATTATTATTACTTAGAATATACCTACTCTATTAACACAAATTACCCATTTCATAATACTATAATAGTACACGTCCTCACTCAGATTAAATCAAATGGGCCTCTGCGTGGTGGACCTGTGTCTCCCATATCTCTTCCAAAGGACCGGACTTCTTCCGCACGGAAGATGAGCCATGAATCCCAAAAGAGATATAAAAATAATAGTACATCTCCATCAAAAAATTTGTATCTGTATTTGTATACAGTCAACATCAGATACATAGAAGCAATTCAGGTACTCAGATAATTCTACACTCTCAAAAACACATTAACATCTGCACAACAATAGCGTTCAAATTATTGTTAGCATCCAATGTATCAAAATCATCTGAACACTCGCAATTCAAATATTTCTATGCAAACAAATCATCTTGTCAACTGAGGTAGTCAAATGTAACTAAGCAACCTAAGTGTTCAAAAATATGTAAACAATAACCATTTCTCAATATATTGCTCAGTGATACTAAGGCCTGTTACAAACCTAGACGTTTTAGGGCGGTTACAGACCTTGGTTTATGCTCGTTTATAACCGACTTCAAAAAGGAGGAGGTTCTCAATTCGGTTGTATTTTTTTATGTTTGTTACCTCAGAACTCCGTCATTTATTAACCGATTTAAAAAAATTATTTTTTTCTTGGAGATGGTATAGGTACTTTTCGTTTAGTCCCCTAAAAATGTTGTTGATGAACTTCAGAGATATGGAACGGAACTCCTCATCGGATCAAAGCAAAATTTTCAAATAACTAATATTGCTTTGTTTATACGTGTTGTTGGTAACTGACTACTGGAAATAATGAGGGGGTGCGTAAACCCCCCCCCCCCCCCATTTTCCGGAATGTTTGAATTATATCGTGTAAGGTATAGCATGAAAGGACTTATTATACCCGACTACGGCAAAGTCAAAAATAAGGCTTATGAAGAGAGAGGGAGAGAGAGTATGGAGGAGAGAGGGTTTAATTTATGGCACTAAAACGTATTCAATAAAAAATAAACTTATAAAAAAGTAAAAACCGACTACAAAAAAAAAACTAAAAGGAGGAAAATAATTACCATAAGATAAAATTAACAGTTTCAGAAGACGGTGCAATTCTACACTGAAAAAAAATTGTAGCCACTGACTTTTGAAACTGTTAATTTTATGTTTTTTTAGTCGGTTATTACTTTTTTTTACAGTTTTTGCATGCGCGCATTCAAGCGCATTACATTTCGCGCTTCAAAAAAACCGAACGCACATATGCTACTTTTCGCACTGCCAGTGGGTCTGTCTGTAGCAAAATGGATTCGACTGCCATGCCAGTGTGTTATCGCTGTAAGGTATACAGTGTCCTGTGACGTTATTAAGATTAAAATGTAGGCAGGCATTGCAATTAAAGGCAGGCGGTTGTACGAATCTCGTTCATATAAAATAATAGTTAGATTTAATTATTTTTGTGTAGCAACACTAATAGAATAGAATTGATTATCTGTGGATCGCAGCAATGGTGCGGTTCACTGTTTTCCTATAATTAATATTTAATTAGTACATTGTGCTACAAGAATTACAGTCCACATAATTACAATGTTAGTGGTTTTATTGCCCGATCACTAAACAGCGGTGAGCCACTAAATGTAACGCGTATGGTTTTCTATACCAGCGCACGCACTAGCGGTTCTTTTTAAAGTGACTGTTTTAAAACGTATCGTGCTAGATTTTGGCTAAAGGTATATTCGATGCGATTCGATGATAACTGACTACTAAAATCAGGCTACAGTGCATGTTCATAGATAAGCCGCTTTTAGCATTTGAAAAAAAAGGGGTGCATGAAAAGAGCCTCCACGAGTGATTCTATTCGATACTTCGGTACGTCCGGCGCACCCTGGGCAGTCAGCCTCGCTACCATCCTTGCTGACTGGCTAATCTTTTCATCACGGCATGAGCTATTCTTGTATAGCTCGTGCCGACACGATAGAAAAAGAAGCATTTGAAAACCGCTTGCGTAAAATCATAATTATCATCACTCAGTGCGTGCTTAGTCGGGCTGATTTTACATCGTTAGATATTTTTTAACCGAGTAATTAAATTGACGCTTAACAGATTTTGTACTTTTTTGGACACGGTTATCAATCCGAAACATAGTTAAAATGAACCGAGGTATTTTGTAGGTACCTCTTTAATACGAATTCAATTCCTGAAGATATACTAGAAAATGTAGCAAATAAAAATTTCAGTTTCATTCAAACTGATTGTTGCGAATTTAATGGCTTTCGCGCGGAATAAATACTCGTTTCAATTTCCTTACGATGTTTTCCTATAACTTGACTATCAGATTATAATATAAACAAAAGACACGTCAATGACGTCACGCACGAAATGAAAAGGATATAGCTATATGAAGAAAAAGAAAAAAATGCTGTATTGACACAATAGTACACATTGTATCTATTTTTGAACTTTTAATTTATGACTCTAAGTACAATCAAATACAATTCATTTTACGTTGCTATCCTGACTTTCTGAATAACGTGTTGCTTAGTTACCTTTGAATGTTTAGCTTGTTTACTTACCATAGACTTTTAGTTTGTAAATAAATATTTGACAATGTGACTGCTCAGATATATTTGGAGTTTATGATGCTCAAATCAATTTGAACAGTTTTGTTGCATAGATGTTTTTGGTATCTTGAATGTGTTTAATTATTTGGACACCTGAGTTGCTCATCTACTTCTGATGCTGACTGTACCTAACGCAGCCATGAAGAGACACAATAAGTCACTAACTTAATTCCGTATAGATCAAAATTATCAAAAAGCCGCGTGTTGGATCTTATGTCCATAAGCTTTCAAAAGATCAACCTTCTCCTTACAGTTCTAGAATTATTCCGTAAAAGAAAGACTAGCTAGCTAAAAGGTACATCAATTAACAATTTCGCTAACTTCCTTTTAATAACTACAAATTAGTATTTCAGTACAAACACATTATTTATTAAAGCTAAAGAGAAAAATCGGCAACGAAAACACATTAGCCATTCCTAACCAATCATAAAATCGAATAAACGAAACATCTCGAACATTCGAAACCAATAAATAGAAAATAGAACTATGAAAGGCAGAGGTAGTATTTCCAGTAACATTTAGAACGTCGGAAGGCTTTAAAACTGCATTCATTTGGCGATCGATAGCGAATCTCTGCCGCCAGCTATTTCGGTGCCCCGGATGCGTAAATAGAAATGTTACTTCAGCATTGCATCACAGAAAGAGGTAATATGAATTAGGGTTTCTCTTGGTTATAACTTAGATGACGCTGCAACTGCAAATGAAATGTAACGGACGCGGTACAGGACAGCGAAGTTATTGCGTTGCCGTTTAATGCATTCCTAATGTTGAGAAAAATTGCAAACCCAATGGTTTTTTTAATTACCTACAATTCTTTAAAAGACTTACCACAGGGTAATTTTTTTTTCTTAGAAAAATCTCTCTCTTTGATTAGTATATAGTAGATAGATAGATATAGTTATATTGTTTCGAAAAAATCATCAATCGTGGAAATGCTCATTCTCGATGTCGCTGTATGCTAAAAGGAGGTGCTGCTAGGGAATACCGAAAACCCGGCAGGAAAAGCTGAAATAGTAAAATATTATGCATCAATACAATAGAAAATCTACTCGAACTCTTTATCTCAGTTGTATTAGCATTTTTAGCATAGCTCTCGCAAAAATGTTCTCAGAAATCCTACCTTATCTCGACACTACCTGTGTGACGTGCTGAACAAGCATTTCTAAATACGCGCCCCGGATATATATTTCCAACTTGCTCCGATTGCTCAATTACCATGTTTTCCACTAGTTTCAGATTTGAATTATAGTCCTTTCAAAAACGGTTTCGGATTCTATTTTCTATTTGAAACTTTATTTCGTACTTGTAAAAGCCGTGAATCGTGTAATTGCAGTTTGTTTGTATTTTTCTGGTTTATATTTCATCGAACATAGTTTGATAAGTAGACAAGACACAGCTAGGAACTTGATGTTCGTTTCCTACCTATTACTTTCAGAGTCGAAGACTTATTGGTAAAAATGCTTTAATAAATACGATTTCGAGGCTTTGATACCATGAACGCAGTATTCGAGAAAGAATATGTAGACAGATAGAATATGCATTATTGTACACCATAACAATAGCAAAAAATAGAAACCATTTAAAGCTAGGGTACAATGGCGGGTCTTATTGCTACTAGCGATATTTTCCATACAACCTTTGCATGGACCAGGAATACGTGAAAGGTAGATAACGATAGACAACGCCTAGCAAATACTGCTTCCTTAGGCCGGCCATACACGGGCAGCTCGAGCAGTTAGCCAGTGATAAACATACACGGACAGCTCGAGCAGTCAGGCGGCTGCTTGACCGCACGCCGTGCCGCCAACCGCCCGAAGCAGTTGCAACTGCTCGAGCTGTTTCGTGTATGTACGTATGTAGAAGGCTGTAGTTTACTATGCAGTTGCAGCTTAAAGCAGTCGATCCTGACTGCTTCAAGCTGCCCGTGTATGGCCGGCCTTAGAGTAGTATCAGCAGTGTACTATCGATAATCAGAAAAAGCAAAATCGGAAGCGCTTGATTCCGATTTCGATTTTGAGTATGCGATTGGGGTCGAGCGCTTGTGCAATACGTCCGATCCGAACCATCTGCAGTAGCATTTTTATAAACGGTGGTTCAGTACCTACTTCCAATCCGAATTTTGTAGGTATACAGCCGTGTTTCGCACACACACCCTCACAAACAAATAAATTATGACAAAAATAAAATAAAACAACTAAGATTGTAACATAACGCTAGGTTTTTTCAATTCCAATTCATTTATCAATATCTTTTACATTATTCTGTTTTGTCTTCTGTTGCATAAAATATTATAGTTCCTTGAAAATGAGTGTGCCTTGACTCCCATAATACAACTTTTGCTTAGTTTGGAAGTCAAAAGCTCCATTAAATGTGAATAAGTGTATTTATGTGCAGTAAACCATTTTTTTATTATAACATATTTCCTCGGATCGTTTTTAGTCGGATTCGGATCGGGCGCAGTCTACAAGCACTCTTACACTAGTATTATTTTATTTGATAAACCTAAATCACATTTAAAAGTGTATCTTTTCTTTCTCAGGGCCCGGTCTAAAGGGTACGATGGCGATCCTGAACTGCCTGTTGGCGAGGCAGCTCTGCTTCGAAGACGCCTCCTGCTCCGCCATCTTGGAAATCATCCCGCGCGTCTGTGGCTCTGAACTTGGTGAGTGCCATTATAGCATAACTTCTCATCAAATAGTCAAGGATACTCGTGGTTACAGTCATCTTATCAGTTCATAAACATCTACTGCTCAACATTTGCCTCCTCATAAGTGGCTACAAAGTTCTCATAAGTGACTACAGTCTCCTTATTAGTGGCTACAATCTCCTCATCAGTCTACAAACTTCTCATAAGTGACTACAATCTCCTCATTAGTGGCTACAATCTCCTCATAAGCGGCTACAATCTTCTTTTTTCGTGTTGGCCTGAACTGTACGAGAATAGCTCATGCCGTGGTGAAAAGATTAGCCAGTCAGCTGAGGCAGGAGGAAGAACTTTTACGATGCAGGCAGGAAAAGCTAGTCTTTTTTTTTGGCAACTCGACATGAAAACTAAATAAATTAAGGTATATTTTAACCGACTTCAAAAAGAAGGAGATTCTCAATTCGTCTGGTTTTTTTTTGTGTGTTTGTTACGCGACATCTCCGCCAATTATGAATGGATTTTGATGATTCTTTATTTTTTGTTTGGTAGGCCATGCTTCAGAAATGGTCCCATGTATCGAAATTGATTCAGCGCTTTTTGAAAAAATCAACAAAAACAAAAATATATACATAGACGTTTTGATTTGTGGTTCCCTTCAGCGAAAGTTTTGATGAGGACTTTCCATCTTTGTTTTAACTGTCATCACAGAAACATTAGCCAAGAACAAAGAAGATAGTATGTATTTGTAAGGAGCCGTCATGAGAATTATACATTAATACTAATTCTTAAAGAAAACTACCTAGTTGCTGGAAAGATTACGCAACCGTGTCATTTGTCATAAAGCGTGTAATTTATGGCACTATAACATATTTAATAAATACCTTTAAATAAAAGTAAAAACAGACTTCAAAAAAAAACTAAAAAGAGTAAAATAATTACCATAAAATGAAATTAACAGTTTCAGAAGTCGGTACAATTATACACTGAAACAAACAAAAGCCACCGACTTCTGAAGCTGTTAATTTTATATAATGGTAATTATTTTACTCAATTTTGTTTTTTTTTTTAAGACACTTTTTACTTTTATTTAAAGTTATTTATTATTAATCCACGATATCTTGCATGGTATCTTAACAAATGCTAAGGAAATCTGACGGTATAAATAACTGATCAGTTCAAAAATATATTTCATGAATCAATAAATTAATTGACTGGTTCGTTTAGGTGTAATAACATCCATGCACGCTACCTATCGATAAGCGCGGGGTCATTTTCTTGCTAGATGCATGGATGTTATTACAACTAATGGCCGATTCCTATGGTTCACTGATTAAAATAAACGTTACTGGTTAAAATTAAGACTGTTGTATCTTTACCAATAATAAAGTAAAGACCTCATAGCTTTGCATAGTAACACCTCCCATACGTTAATAGCTATCACAGGTAAAGTTAGCATAAGAAAGAAAGAAAATACGTTTATTTGCGGTAAACATGACGCAAAAAAGTAAATGAAACACAAAAACAAAAAATAAGAAGGTTGAGGGAAACATATTATACGTCACATCCACGCAATACTGCTATCGCTCAGCATTATGCTGCGAGCCTATGCAAGACAGAGCCCCAGCGCTGGTTTTCAGCGACAGCCGGCGCCGACGTAATGACGTCGTTCGATGCAGCAAACTTATTAAAGACGCTGTACTGGTACAGCGTACTTAAAAACTACTTAAGAGTCTATTTATATTCCAAGATTGGCAACAAAAAATTCTACCACTGGTAAGCAAAACGTTTTGTTTTCGGCCATGGGAACCGGGCTTAACTTACTGCCTGAGTAATGAAATGATTGATTTATTAAAAAAATATGACAAAGAAATTATACGAAAGATATATTTTTTTTATTTGTTAATGTCCCTGCGTTTGACCGCCATCTCGCCTGATGTTAAGCGATGATGCGGTCTACGATGGAGCACGCTTGCCCAGAAGAAACCGATTCACTTGTGACTTGAAGACACCCAGATTGTAACTGTCGGGGAACACCCACTCAGACAGCGCATTCAACTGTTTGGCGGTTTTCACAATGAAAGTGGAATCAAAGCGCTTCATTCGGGTTTTTGGTATAGCAACCATGAACCGATGGCGCTTTTTCGTGCTTCTGGCCGTCCGATAGAAAAAAGGGCAGGGGGGAATTAGATCATACAGATCTAAAACACACTCTCCGAAATGTGTCCGATAAAAAACCGATAGTCTAGCAACTTTGCGCCGATGCTCAAGACTTTGGAGCTTGACTGATTTAACCTATAGTGATACCTGCATTATCTTCAGCATTCACTAAGGCGCAATTTAAAATATCGTTAGACTTAATTAAGTAGATGTTGATGGGGCTGCCCCGTTTCTGTAGTGCATCTAGTATGTTCACGCAGACATACGTCGATGGTTTTCATGCCATCATCAGACAGAGATCTGCCTCGTTGCTCTGCAGAGTGCGGGCCAGTTCCAACTCCATCCTGAAGACCATAGCAAGGAGATACGACTCTTCTTTGTTGAATGCCATTGTTCAAAGATGCATGACGGACAATGAACTGGTAACTAAATACTATTTTCTTTTTTTTTCTTACGTGTAACTTTCTTTGTCTTTTTAATAACTATCTATGGATGTTACTTATCCAAAATAAAGATTATTTCATTTTACTTATTTATTTATTACTTATATATATTATATATTTAACTGAATCATCAGTTTCAATTGTAGGAAAACATGGTTTGATGAATTTAAATAAAAGCTTTGCATCATAACATGCGTGATTGTTTTAATAAAGCGCATTGTACCCGATAAAATAATTATTATTTGTGGTTGATGGTCTACTTATAAGCTTTTGATTTAATGTTATTATTCACAATTGTGTACTCGTCCAACAAACAATTTATTGAGAGTTTATTCAAATAACTATTTTGTTTATTTTACTCAATTTAATGTAGTGGGCATGCTTTATACAAAATCCAACGAGCTTGCGGCTTAAGACCCGGACTCCACCGAGCGGAGACGAGCGGAGCGGAGATGTGTTTCAAAAAACCAATAAAATTTTGATATTCACACATCTCGTCTCCACTCAGCTTAAGTGGATACCACTGAGCGGAGATGTATCATATTTGTATGGCGCGATGGAATCGGAGATGTGAGCTGTTCCTCGCTGAGATTGAGCCAGGCCGCGGTACAAGGCGGAGATGTAGGCTTTGCTTCACAAGCTGACGACGGCGCGCAGCGGATCGCACTAAACTGTGCGTTCACATCCAACGCTCGCCGCACGCAGCTCAGTTCCACTCTAGTCAGCGCACACCTCCACCCTAGCCAGCACACATCTCCGCTACAGTCTAGCCAGCACGCATCCCCGCACAGTTTCGGTAGATACACCCCAGCTGAAAAACATATCTTCTCGTCTCCCCTTTGGCATCTCCGCTTTGGTGGAGTCCGGACCTAATAACAACTGCACGGATTGTACATTCAGCTAGGTTAAGCTACACTTGCCGCGGTCAGTCCGTGGATGGGTGACCATTCGTCACACATCGAGACCCCTCCGTGCTTCAGAAAGAACGTTAAATCGTTGGTCCCGATTGTCATACGAATATCCATGACAGTCGTTACAGGTAGTCAGAAGCCCGATAGCACTCTTTCAGAGTGGAGGCGGGCGCGGGCGCGTGTAAATCAAAATGTATGTAGACGCCAGTTGCATTCGCAGCGCTCCCGCGAGCCGCGCGTCTGCAAGAGGCGGGCGCGGGTGACGCGGGTGTTTCTAATGACTCAGTCCGCCCGTATCGTTCACAGCGATATAAGGTTTAAGACATTTATTCTCACAAAGAACTTACAGAGTTCACTTAAACATGAGAAACTTAAAAATTGCAATACAAAATGATGGTTAGTAGATGATCTTAAGAGGTAATTGAGTGTTAGTTTAGTCTACACATATAGTATTATAAATACTCCTTTGTATAAAAAGAGAAGCAATCAAAACAAAAGTCAGCCGTTAATGACCACCAGACATCGCACAGCTTACAAGAAAATAAAATAAATCTACCGGTTGATAGTCAGTTGCATCATATAGCGTCTGTTAGGTGACTGCGTGTGTGGTTCTAAACCATTCTGATTCACCCGCCGAAGCGTCATACGATAGCTCGTTCGGCACTACTGTGAACACGCAGACGCCAAGACCCAAGCGTCCGCGCCCGCCTCCGCACCCGCTAGTGCAGTCTGATTGACCACAGTCTGACAACTGGTCTTAACGTTAGGATGTCAGTATTACCCAGTAACTGGGTTGCGGAGGTCTGATGGCAGTCGCTTGAGTTCGTGAAAAACTTCTTCCAAATTCGTATGTGTTAACAGATGAGATGTGTACAAAGACTAGAAGGCTAAATATTTAATTCAATGCTGCTTGCTTCAAAAGCACCAGATTTCTCATGCAAACTTACAACATTTATTTCACCCCTTAGGGGTTTAATTTCCGCTCAAACATGTGTACCTACATTTATTTGTAACCAGTAACCTTAATATTTAATTTCATGCTTCTTACTTCATAATTGACGTACTTCCATACAAACTTTAATCCCCATTTTCACCCTTTTTAGGGTTGAATTTCGAGAAATCTCTTCTTAGTGGATGCTTACGTCACAAAAGGAACCTACTGTCCAAATTTCATGTTTCCAGCTTCAGTGGTTTAGGCTCTGCGTTGATGAAACAGTCTGTCAGTCAGTCAGGACTCTTTCAGGTCTTTATAAGTATACAGGGTGTAAACGAATTCGTGTAATTCCTTCAAACCGCGTGATCTACTGGTGACACAGATTTAAAAAAATCAAAATAAAACCATGGATTTCTATTCCTGAGTCATTTTAGAGCCCCGAGCTAGCTGACTGTAAAGAGCGATATCGCGTTAGTCGTGCCCGCCAGCGGCATCGCCGTGCTTTCATTAATTTATGCGTGGCTTCGAAATGTTGACTAAAATAATATTTTTTTTGCAAAAAATTATTTCTTGTTTTTTTTACTGAATCCTTATAATGTGGTTTCGATACGATTACTTGCACTTACCGCATGACAAAAAAAGTTTTTTTTGTTACTCAACCTAATTCCCGTGCGGGGACAATCTACATCATTAGCAGATTATGTTGTTTCAAGGAATTACACAAATTCGATAACACCCTGTTTATTTAAATAACTACTCCTTCTAAAAAGCTCTTTTTAATTTCACTAAGTACTTCTATAAATCTTTTTGTAACTGACTGTACGTACTTCTACAGGCCCAGATAACTCATAACTAACCCACATCTCATTATTAGGAATAAATATTTACTAGGTACCCTCTCTCTTAACAATACGCAAACTTTTCTAAGCCTTGTCGAAAAGAAAATTCTGCCGAATCTTTTGTTAAAGATACGCTATTATGTATGAGAACATACGAGCTTCCAACCGCGACATCCTTTCAACAGACAAACGGCCGCCTGTCACACCGATGCGTGACAACGATTTGCTAAAGCACTTGTCCCACCGCCGACGATGAGCCAGAAGCGAGTAAAGCTAGAAACTAAAAACGAGTTGGCGAGCAACGAGAAGCGAGTGTGTAGTTCCCATGGTTTTGTCGCTGAGCTATAAGCGAGTGTGCGAGTGCGACGGGCGATTACTCGCACCACTCGCAAATAACCGCTGGTTGGTCTCTCAGCGTGAGTTCTGGGGGCTTAGACAAAGTAATAATTTAAAAACGATAACGAAGTTCGAAAAGACTAAAATGTATGGGATTGACATAAGCCGCGTTAAGATACGTGGTCAATCGTCATCGTTATCGCAAGTTGGTAGACAATGTTATACTTCGAAACGAAACGATAAAGAAACGATTTGTTTATCGTGGTTACCCGTCATACAAATGCGTAGACAAGCAGCGCTTTTAGTGTTCGCCTTCGCTTCGATCGTGATCGCCAAAAAAGATAACGAAACGAATGTTAAAACGTTGTAGTTATTGATACTATAATGGTCGGATTTCATTCAACAGCGGATTTTTGACACTGAGTGATTACATACTCTTAGGCCTTCCCTAGGCGAAAGGGTATCCATTAGGATTTTCCAAAGAAAAAAAAAAAAAAAAAGCAAGGCATTATTGCAGATCGAATAAATTATAAAATGCATTCTTTACGTTTATTGTGGGCTGCACACAATGAGAACACCTGGGAGAGGCGCCAAAGGTCTTTTTTTTGTTTTGGAGTATTTTGGACTTCCAATCTGCCCCCACCTCTATTGAATAAAGATCAGTCATAGTCATAAGTATGTTATAAGTGTAAATGAGATTAAAACGCCAAAAATTTAGTAAGTACTTTTGAAATAAATTGAAAAATAAATAAACATTCGGGGCATCTTCTCATGTGGCCATCGGACCCCAAAGTATAGCTTGTACTATGGGTGTCAGATACTGATCATATCGAAAATCCCCAGTCTAGTAATAACAGAGAAGCGATTACAAGCCAACCTTCATAACCGCAAGGGTGTCTTTACTTGTCCAGATAAAACCAACACACATGAACAAACATTAA
This sequence comes from Amphipyra tragopoginis, assembly GCA_905220435.1. NCBI lineage: Eukaryota > Metazoa > Arthropoda > Insecta > Lepidoptera > Noctuidae > Amphipyra > Amphipyra tragopoginis. The sequence goes on from HG992017.1 coordinate 8,897,754, forward strand.
TCAGATGAATGATTATCTCGGCTGGGAATCAAACACAAAACCCTTGAAAACATAGCTAGGATTGCTAGCCTCTCTTCCATTATACCAGTCTTTCCAAAAATGTTCATTAAGTCCTTACTTTTTTCCACTTGTCTATAGTCTTGCTGACACCACCACCAACAGAATTCAAAATGTTGGTAAGTTCAGTCCATAGTCGGTCTGACCTTACCCGACCTTGTGATCCAGCAAGAGGCCTCGCCAGATTACCAGGACTGTAAGATAAACAAACAAAGATTCAATATAAGTATTTCATTGATGATCGCGTCATTGTTTACATTACACACTCATGAATAAAACTTGGATTTACTTACGTTTCCATATACTCAAGCAGCGTTGACAATTAATTGTTCGGGACTTGCTTGCACTCTTGATTCCATGTTTTATCACAATTATCACTAAAACAACAACTTAAAAATTCGCGGGTTTTATCCGATTTGACACTTCTTGACTGATACTGACAGCTAAATTTTCGTTTCATAACGAATTAACAATTCGACACAACGATCGCGACAATAGAGACGATGACGAATTTAGATATCGTTTCGCTACGAAGCGATGTTACTTTGTCTAAGGACCCTGGCCGCCAAGCGAGCATCGCTGAGCAAGTATCGCTGAGCGAGTATTATCTTTGATAGCTCTTGTCGCTCAGCGACAAACTAGTGGAGCGAATCCTCGCCGGCAGTGTAAACAGTCAGCGATCAGCTATTAATATATCCATCTCTTTTGTTTACACGGAATGAATATCTATTGTTCGTTTCTTGAGCGAGAAAATAGCCGATAGTTAGTCGCTTCCTCGCCGGCGGTGAGACAACTGCCTTAATTAATTATTTTCGTTCGAGATTGTAGCCCAACTGTTCTGCCTAGCCTTTTCCCAACTTTTTTGGGGTCGGCTATACTAGTATTTACCACGGAACGACTATCAACAGACCTCCGCAACCCAGCTACAGGGCAACGCCGATATCCTAAGGTTAGACCGGTTGTCAGACCCGTAGCGACTGTCATAGGTATTTGTATGACACCCGGTACCGACGGCTTATAGCTATATCTACACCAGTGCGCTTTCATGTTCATCTTGCGTCTTCGTCTGAAGCATGCGTGAAGCGCCATAGCGCATACAGTAGCGCATGCCTTAATACTAGTTCGACAAAAGCGCACGCCCCTAGCGCACGCTAATCCGTCTATTGTATGTCGACTGACGACTGACCGAGGCGCACCAATGTAGACGATAAGCTGCATGCGTTTTATGACAAGCAATATTGCATGCGCTTGACGCAAGAGGAATTGAAAATTGAAAGCGCAAGATGAACATGAAAGCGCACTGGTGTAGACATACCATATCTTGCTCTCCGAGGCACGGAGGGGTCTCGATATCTAATGTATGGTCACCCATCCACGGACTGACCGCGGCAAGCGCAGCTTAACTTTGCAAATCGATTGATCCGCGCGGTTGTTAGTTAGCCACGACCCTCAGATTATGGCGCGAAGCCTATAGAAAAAATCGATGTCTCCCTCGTAAGTTGTCGTAAGCCACAAATTGCATTTTTGTGTTTTTTACGTAAAAGTGTCTAATTTTATGTTTATTATCTGTTCCAAATATAAAGATACCGAAAAACTACATATTTTTGCTATTTTTAAATTTGGAATACATAGAATTAGACAATTTTGCGTGAAAAACACAAAAATGCAGTTTGTAGCTTACAACAACTTACGTGCTTGTTCACGTACAACTGGTGGACTTGGCGAGTTCGTGTTCACATTGCCCGCCAGGCGTTTACGCGAGTGTGACGTGTTATCAGAGGTTGTAAACATGGACGACGATCTTGTATTTTTAATCGAAAATTCATTCTTAAAATGGGATTTCATGCCTTCTACTGTAGTTACAAAAGTAAAACAGTTTAAAATACTTACCTGTAAATATGAATACCTACTTTTTATTTCCCGGAGGGTATCTATCAAGAAATAATTCAGCAATTTCTTTCCATAACTTATTAAGAACGTTTCTGTTCAATGGTAACGATGTTTACTTTGCCAAATTGGAGTTCTTGCCTGAATAGCACTGATAAATTCTTCTGTACTAAAGGACATGATGAAAAACGTGCTGTCGTTTCCAGCGATAAGTTCAAACGGGTTGATCTTACCTGACGACGCGAGTGAATCGCGCGCTCCGCCGCTAGTTCGACGTGAACACTCGCAAACAACCTCACACGTTTGATACTATCGTGAGTGCGCCGCACGCTCCCGTCGCGAGTTCGCCCGCTACATAGCCCGCACCTGCGTTTTGTGCGTGAACACTTGCATATTGTGCCATATGTTTGATATTTCGCGACCGCGCCCGCCACCGCGCCCGCGAGTTAACGTGAACAAGTACTACGTGGGAGGCATCGAAATATTTGGGCACAACGTCAGCTTCCACGAACATAAACCCCATGTACACAGTCACACGTGCATCCTCTCGAAGAACTTCTTAAGTGCTTGGAAATGTAGGTACTTTACGAGTTTTGACTTTTGTAGTACCTACTCTAACCTCAGTTGGTCCGAAAGAGTATTTTGATCCACATAAGAAACCGAGGAGCATGGCGTCAGTCTCTAGGTTTAAAGAAGTTTATTTTTTCTCAAGAACATTACAGTTCATTTTTGAGCATAGTGGTATAGGTAATTATTTTAAAAGAGATATTACAATAGTTCGACCGTAAGTATATACATTAGGTAGGTTTTTTTATTAGGTTTTTATTAGGCTTTTTTATTAGGTTCCATTTATCCTGCCTTTGCATGCAATGCATGTTTTAATGTCTTCTAAAGTTATGGACTTCTATAACGTAGGTGCCCTAACTGTCTTAAGTCAACCTGAAGATCAGACTGTGGTGTTGACAGCGCGGTCACCGGTACAACAGGACTGGTTTTACGGTCACCAACCCACTCGTCCAGGGTGATGACTATGACGATACCGACTTGACTTACCTATAAAATCTTTGATAAATAATCAACAGATATAAACCACATGAAAATGAATTCTAGGTACTTGGAATATATTCGCAAATCACACTACCATTAAATAGAAATGAAGCATCTTTAAATAAACGAAGCTCTGAGAAACCGTAGTAATTAATAATTAATAATGAATTCAACAGAATAGCTCCTTAAAAGCTATTCGGATTTAACATTTAGCTCGTTTAACATTTATAAAATCAAGTTGCATAATTTAACCAATTAATGCAAAACATGTCATCTTGATTTCGGTCTTGGATTCGAAGTTTTATGAATAAAAATTATACGTAAAATAAAGACTGTATCATCACTACATAGTATAAAACAAACTCGCTTCCCGCTGTCTGTCTGTCCCTATGTATGCTTAGATCTTTAAAACTACGCAACGGATTTTGATGCAGTTTTTTTTAATAGATAGAGTGATTTAAGATCCCCGGAGGTTTCAAGCTATAAAACGTACCCGTGCAAAGCCGGGGCGGGTCGCTAGTCCCTACTAATATTAAAAATGCGAAAGTAACTGTCTGTCTGTCTGTTACGCTTTCACGCCTAAACCGCTGAACCGATTTTGATGAAACTTGGTACAGAGATAGTCTGGAACCTGGAGAAGGACATAGGCTACTTTTATCCAGAAAAATACGATGCCGCGAGTGACCTCTAGTTACCTATAAAGCTCAAAAGTAGCAAGCGCGGTTATCGGGCGCGTGGTCCCGGTTTCGGTACCCATGTCTTGCAATTGGGTTTTCAAAGAGCAAAGGGTAAAACGGGACCCTATTACTAAGACTCCGCGGTTCGTCTGTCCGTCTGTCACCAGGCTGTATGTATCTCATGAACCGTGATAGTTAGACGGTTGAAATTTTCACAAATGATGTATTTCTGTTGCCGCTATAACAATAAATACTAAAAAACAGAATACAATAAATATTTAAGGGGGCTTTCATAAAACAAACGTGATTTTTGCCGTTTTTATGGATAATGGTACAAAACCCTTCGTGCGTGAGTCCGACTCGCACTTGGCCGGTTTTTTTAAGGATTTTCGGACTTTACAATTGTCAATGGAAATAGCAATAGACTCAATCTAGCCACAAATGCAAATGCTCGCCAACGTTAATTATTACACATCGGTGTAACACACAGCCTCGTATTTTGACCTTTCGCCGCAGTCGCTCCTGGGAGGAGGAATAAAACATCAGAGAGGTGGTTGCCTAAGTGATGTGTCATCAAATAGTCAGCAAGATGACAAATGGACGCGCTCCTCAGCTAACAAGCAAAAATAAAATATGACTAGAAAATATACATATTTACAAACTTGACTCATTACGTGGTGTGGAGGAACTCCTGGCTTATTATCAACCGCAGAGATCATACAATTGCAAGGTTAAGCTGCACTTTTCGCGGTCAGTCCGTGGATGGGTGACCGTTTGTTACACGTCCCGACTGTCATGCGAAAGGCCGCTTGTACACGCTATGAAATTTCACCGTGTCTGCTGCAGTTAGGACCAATTATTATTTATCATGTACAACGACAAGAATTTTGTCGGATCTAGGCACGAAAACTTCTCGTATCTACTGCAGACAAGACGAATAGGGACGTATAAACGTTAAGATTGTTTTCGGGCAGTCGTGCGTCTACGTCCACGCAAACAAACGTACAAAAACTACCTGGCCCCCTTACCCTACCCCGCGCCCCACCGCAGCAACATTCACGCGTCGTGTCTAGCGCAGGCAAGATTTTTTTCTTGATCAGCGCCGAAGTAGTGTACACAGTTCGTGTGTAGAAACGACACGAATTCTTGCATAGGCCCGGCGACTTTTCTTAGCGTGTATGCTTATGCCTTAGGCCTTATCCCATATCACAGTCATTACAGGTAGTCTTAAGCCCGAAAGTGTGACAACCGGTCTAACCTTAGAATATCGGCATTGCCCAGTAACTGTGTTGCGGAGGTCTGATGGCAGTTGCTCCGTGTAAAATATTGGTATTCAGCCGTATCTGGTTAGACTGGGAGCTGACCCAAACATAGTTGGGAAAAGGATAGGCAAAACGCAAGATTGACTCATTCGTGAGATTCCTGATGTTAAGCGATGATGCGGTCTACGATGGAGCACGATTGCCCAGAAGAAACCGGTTCACTCTTGACTTGAAGACACCCAGATTGTAGCTGTCGGGAAACACCCACTCGGGCAGCGCATTCCACTGTTTGGAGGTTTGCACAATGAAAGTGGAATCAAAGCGCTTCGTTCGGGTTTTTGGTATATCAACCATGAACCGATGGCGCTTTTTCGTGCTTCTGGCCGTCCGACAAAAAAGGGCAGGTGGGTATTAGATCATGCAGATCTGAAGCACACTCTCCGAAATGTGTCCGATAAAAAACACAATTGATTAATAATCGCATATTACTTTTGCATAAGCATAAACATAATTAGCCCAATACAGTCCCACTGCTGGGCACGGGCCTCTTCTTAGAATGAGAAGGTTTAAGCCTTAATCCAACACGCTGGCCTGGTGCGTGATGGCGGACTACACACACCATCTGGAACAATTAGATTTTCCCTCATTAATATTCTCTCATAAACATAGTATTCACCCCACTATTTATTCAAAAGTTTAGTAATATTATTATTTATTAGCCCTAGAAACAAACAGAAAATTCTGAAGTAATTTGTTCTTCGATGAATAAAATATACAGTCAATTTCGATAAAGATCAATACAATTACTTAGAATTTTGTCCTTAGGAATAACAACTTAGGAGAATTTCTGTTACTGCGTAAACTATTAGCACACAACAGATCTTTCTTTGGCTCAGTCGCAAAACGTCCACTTCGCAAAAAGTCACCCGGTCGCAAAACATCCCTTTCGCAAAATTCCCTATTCGCAAAATGTTCCTTTCGCAAAATATCTCTTTCACAAAATGTCCACTTCGCAAAATGTGCAGCGGTCGCAAAACATCCCTTTCGCAAAATTCCCCATTCGCAAAATGTTCCTTTCGCAAAATTTCGTCTTTCGCAAAATGTCCCTTTCGCAAAACGTCCCTTTCGCAAAATGTCCCTTTCGCAAAACCTTTCTTTCGCAAAATGTCCCTTTCGCAAAACGTCCCTTTCGCAAAATGTGCCTTTCGCAAGACGTCCCTTTCGCAAAATGTCCCTTTCGCAAAATTTCCCATTCGCAATTTTTTTTTTTCGCAAAATGAACCATTTATAGGAAAAAAGGGACATTTTGCGAAAGAAACATTTTGTGAAATGGACGTTTTGCGACCGGTTCACATTTTGCGAAGTAGTCGTTTTGCTACTGAGCCCTTTCTTTTAGGTAAACGATTAAAGGTAGGCGTCCATATGTACACAGCGAACGCATCTGACGGATCGCATCATACGGGTCCGTAAAGTGTAGTGCGTTCACTACGTTCATAGCATTCAGAATGTCGATGCAAGCATGCGCGAGATGGGCAATCAGGTTTTTGCCATTGTCATTCGGTAATCCAAATTACGTCATCGACACGATCCGATGCGTGCATTTCGTCCGTTGCCAGTAATGCGTTCCAGACACGAGGCCATTTCGCGAGTTAGTTCAGTTGACATTTCAGTCACTGGTCTCGTTTACAAATACATTTGAAGACAGTTCAGTGAGCAAGTCAATGAAGAAGCCAGTGATGGAATCGTATACGAGGCCAGTGAAAGGCTAAACTGAGGGCCGGTCGGAACTGACTCGGGAACGGGCCTCGTGTCAAAAAGGTATGAGTGAACGCTCTTTTAGACTAGCCATACAAAGAATACTATAATCCGTTTAATGCGATTTCTTCCATCCGTACGAGTGCCTTTATTTAAAGATTATTTTTCTCTCGTATCAGCACGACCTATACGAGAATAGGTCGTGCCGTAGTGAAAAGATTAGCCAGTCAGCAAGGTTAGTAGCGAGGCTGACTGCCCAGGGTGCGCCGGACGGACTTAAGTATCGTGGAGGCTCTTTTCATGCATTTATAGATTATTTACAGATTGAAAAATAACATAACATCATAATTATTACGCTTGTGTAACATGATGTGGTAGCCGGACATACTTTGCCGAGGGATTAAACAGACTTATTAGTATCATTCAATTCACTCATAGATAATAGGCATTTTGTATGATCATGTGTATGCATGCTTTAACCTATATAGATCGATTCAGCTTTCCGGATGCGTCAGCTGTAGAATGCTTCGGCAGCTGAAGGCACACGGTTTTCCAAATGATGCGGTTAATAAGTCTTAGTGTGGCGCCACACCATGCCGAAATTACGCGACCGAACTTCGGCGTCTGTTTTTTATATAGGTAAAACGCGACGTAATTGCAGCCTGGTGTGTCGCGGGTAATTTAAAAAGCATTGCAAGCGTAATCATGCCAAACTTCGGTCGCGTATCTTCATCGCAGTGTGTTTAGACACTTAAACCCTCCAGCTTTTGGTGAAATGATGCTGCATTATGTGATATGATTTTCCCCGTGTGAGGTCGGGCTTGAATATAAAACGCCCTTACCGCACGCTGAGAATAGACGCGTGTTGTTAGATTCAACAAAACCCAGCACGCTTGGTGGTAGGATCTAGAAGGTCCGCCTGGCTAGCTACCACCTGAACGTTAAAGTCCAGTGCCAAGCAGTTTACTGTGTTCCGTCGCGTATATGTGAAAGCCAGAGGGGTATAAGGGAATCCCTCTATATCTCTGCTACTTGGATTCATATACTCCATCTTAGACCCGGTTTGCGCTTACCATCACGACTAGAAATAACGCGACTTAACAGACTTCGTACCCAGGTCGGCCGCAGCAAAGAGAACCTCCTAAGGTAGGGTTTCGCAGATGGCACCGATCTTCAGTGCCTATGCGGCGTCTCTCCGCAGACGATGGCCCACCTTTTGTCTTGCGCCGCATGCCCTATCACCTGCACGCGTGAGGACCTAATGACTGCGTCAGCGGATGGTGTTGTCGTGGCTGAATTCTGGGCCAAACAAAAAATGTAACAAAATAGTATTATTTACTATTTATATTTGCCATCGATACGCTAAGAAGAAGAAGACGCGACTAATTCAAATAATTCAAAAAATAAGTCCCTATTCTATTATGAAGCCCGTGCTCAGCAGTAGAATAGTAATAGGCTGATTATTATATCATCATCTGCCTAGCCTTTTCCCAACTATGTTGGGGTCGGCTTCCAGTCGAACCGGATGCAGCTGAATATCAGTATTTTACATGGAGCGACTGCCTATCAGACCTCCACAACCCAGTAACTGGGTAATACGATACTCTTGGTAAGAATGGTTGTCAGACTTTCTGGCTTCTGACCAACAGTAACGACTGTCAAAGATCTACAAATGACAGCCGGGACCAACGGCTTTACGTGCTTTCCGAGGCACGGAGGAAACTCGCTATGGTAAATGGTCACCCATCCACAGACCAACCTCGGCAAGCGTGGCTTAACCCGGAAGATCGGTCTATGCGGCTGTAATTATTTTGCCACGAGGCTGATTATTATAATGATGACATAAATACAACAGTCCCAAGTTTACTCAAACAATAAATTCGTCCATTTATCTTGTCAGAGCAACATATTCAAAACTTTTTTCTTAACTTAATCTACGCAACTTTCAAACTACATATTTAAAAGCTTTTCCACAGTTTTGATATGTTCCATTAATAGCTTTGACTTTCTGGCGTCTCTGAAGACAATGCTACATGGTGAACTAAATGAGAAATGTCTCATAAGAGGATTTCAAAGATGTTGAATCGAAACTGTTCCTTAAGTAACCAGTATTGACACGCTCGGACCAAATAAACTGGGCCCATTTGATGAAACTACTCTGCATGTCTGAACTCTACATTTTGATAGATAAATTCATCTGAATAGTTTCAAAATATGGAGTGCAGACTTGCAGAGTAATTTCATCAAATGGGACCCTAGTCTGCTCTATTTACAAAAGCAAAACCAATTAATATCTATGATTATAATATGGTGAGTTTTCCTGCCCTGTAAGTTCAAAATGTTACAATTTTATAGGAAAATACGATTACCTTACTATTTTTTATTATCACTAGATAAAAAAGTACCTTTTATTTCTTTACAATGGGACACGGAATGTTTTTCACGCAAAATATGATTGGTATGCGTTACTTGAATACAACATAGCTAAGCGAGAAATGACTCATCTAGTCTCTGAATCGGACCTTGCCTCCGACAATCCTATTAAACTTTTCACGTAATACGACTTTCGTGTTTTAAGTCTATGTAATAAATTATTTAAAAATGTTTCTATTTGTGTTAGTAAGGTTGAGGTGACCTGACTGAACCTGCCACAAATCCCTGCTGAATATTTAAATTTTATAATGGTATACTCTTAATTGTAGGCATTAAAAAAACCTTGAAAGGGACAAAAAAAATGTCTACAATTTTATGTGACATTTGGTAACCTTGCCCTTTCTCATGGATTTTTCGTGCATCATGGGTATATTCTAGAGATGGCATATACAACGTGTTACATAACTCCCCTTAAAGAGGAAAATGTTAATCAAGTAGTCTTATAAGGTTGTTGTCATCTATATCTCATGAGGAAATTAGGTAAGAATGTAAACAACTTTCTGGGTAGTCTACTCTTTACTTTTATGTTTTCAGGGTTGCGTTTCAGTGATGATTTTATTTTATGATTTGTACTATTTTTTTTTGTTTTAAAATACACTGCCCCACACTAAGATTTCTCTTGTATCGTGGGTGCGTTTACAGACACAAATCTCACATACACAAACGCCCAAACCCGAAACAACTATCTGTGGGCCATACAAATTTTTGTTCTGAGTGGGAATCGAACCCACGACACGTAGCACAGAAGTCAATCGCTCAGCCATTGCAACAAACGTGTCGTCATTTTGTTCAATTCATTCGATTTGTTGACTAAAACATACATTTTCATAGGTACACTGGCCTATTTGTCATCTTAGTGATCGAATAACTTTCAACTAATAAATTAATTCAATAATTGCCATCTCTATATCATCTCTCTGCCCTTAAGCTATGTCTACACCAGTGCGCTTTCATGTTCATCTTGCGTCTTCGTCTGAAGCATGCGTGAAGTGCCATAGCGCATGCAATAGCACATGCCTTAATATTAGTTCGACAAAAGCGCATGCCCCTAGCGCACGCTAGTCCGTCTATTGTATGTCGACTGACGACTGACCGAGGCGCACCAGTGTAGACGATAAGCTGTATGCGTCTTATGGCAATCAATATTGCATGTGCTTGACGCAAGAGGAATTGAAAGTTGAAAGCGCAATATGAACATGCAAGCGCAATGGTGTAGAAATACCATTATCCTACTCCAGGTGAGGTCGACACAACATGTATTCCTCTTCCATTCTCCGCAATCAGCCGTCATCTCTGTACTCACTCCTTTCTCACCCATACCATCCTTCACACAATCTATCCATCTTTTCTTTGGCCTACCTCTAAACGTATCCACATTAATTTTTAACACGCTTCTTCTTCTTGTATCCTGTGTATATTAAGAGGCAAACATCCCTCAAGTATACATACTCGTAATACGTCATAAACACACATACTCGGAAATATCAGTAGGCCATACAAGTACATGACCCAATCCGGAAATCGAAACCGCGACCCTTTACACGAAAGGTAGAAGCTCTACTACTGAGACAATTAGATCATAATTTATTCAATTCAATGGTCTGTATTTTGTTATGGGTAGGTACACATGGTGTTACAAAAAACAAATTATAATGATCGCCATATTTATTTAGGCGTACGCCATGCAACACTTTAATTCGACGACACGTTTGGTGCAGTGGCTGAGCAATTGGCTTCTGCGCTACGGGTCGTGGGTTCGATTCCCACACGGAACAAAAATTTGTATGGCCTACAGATAATTGTTTCGGGTGTGGACGTTTGTGTATGTGAGATTTGTTTTTAAATGCACCCACAATACAGGAGAAATCCTAGAGAGGGGCAAAGATTAAAAAAAAGAACAAAAAAAATGTTACATATACATTTTAACACTGGAGGGAGGGGCTCGTGGCTAATTAACAACCGCTCTGATCATATGATTTGCAAGGTTAAGCTGCGCTTGTCGCGGTCAGTTCGTGGATGGGTGACCCCGCCGTGCCTCGGAGAGTACGTTAGTCGGCCCCTGGTATCATAGGAATACTAAGACAGTCAGACATCATCATAGCCCGAAAGTCTAACAACTTACCGTATCGTAAAAATGCACGTCAGGATCATTGTTAGATTTATCGTTGACCATTTATATCCTGAATTTTAATAAAAGAAATAGTAAGGTATTGTTTTAAAGCATCGGAGCACATAGACGGCGACTAACTCGCGGGCATGGAGACCGCGGGCGGAGCGCATATACGTGTGCGCTTGCGGCTAGAGGCGGAACGTGTTACGATACGGTAACATAAAAGACAATGCTCATGGATGTATGGAGTCCCGTACCATGCTGCATCAAAGTCAAACTTTGTTTTTTATAGACTACACTTATCATATTAACTCCTACAAAAGTTATTTTTCTAAACAAAACGCGAGTTTCCGAGACTTTAGAAATAATCTAAATAACCTGACAATGTGGACATGTCATACACGATTTATTATTGCTCTAAAAAACAGTAATCCGCATCTATTGCATTCTACATGTCTATGACCGGCTGTGAACGGCCAATTAACCATAGATAAAAAAATACAATCGTTTAAATAAAAATTCTAATCTCTTCTAGTTGTTTTTAATGAATATAGAATCGACAAAATATATTATTTTTACATGTTTTTTGAAACATGTGATCATGACACTTTCAAAATTCAAGGTTATAGTAATCACAAATCATGTGAAACGGAACGTCATGTAAAGGGAATAAAACAATGTCAAAACTTTTTTACTTTAAATTAAATTCCCTGTTCAAAAATCAAATCACCGACGCGTAATGTCGTAAAAAATTATGAAAATAATTACTGTAATATTTTGATCTTGATGCATGAGACTTTTTTGGTACCACTTTTGGTCAATCTCCTTTGCACGTTATGTCAACGCATCGTGCCGCGTTACCGCACCGTTTCACGTTGACGACGTCATGATGTGGAGATGTAGACAGTATCTTCACTTTCCCAAGTCCATCTATCAACTAAACCAACCTTAGCCCACCTGAGCAGAAGACAGGTATTAATAATAACAGTCATAATTCAAAGATAATCCCACTTCAGCCCCTATCCTTAATATCGAACTCTGAAATCATAATAATGATTAATGGGGAACCCAAAATACTCACCGGAGTTTGTCGAGGGACAATACGTCACAAAAATATATTAATAACCTACCAAGTGGTTGTAACAAAGGTAGAGGTACAATAGGTGGCCGATATTCAGGCTAGGCTGTGGTAGGGTGCCCATGTGGAGAATAGGACATGCCCTGATTAGAAAAACTCATCTAAAAAATACTTACAGCGGTTACGCACTGCATCCGATCCGAATCCGTGAAAATACGTTGCGAAGTAGCCATAGAACTATTTGTATGGTAGTTTACGCACTACATCCGGCATCCGTCATCCGATTTCTATCCGTCATCCGTGAGTTTCAAATTCGAAAGAACAATTGACGGATCGAAGTAGCCGTAGTACTGAATTGTTTGAATTTGAATCAGAGATCGGAATAGTGCGTAAGCAACATCCGAATTCGGTCCGAGATTTTTACTCTAAATCGGTATTTTCACGGATTCGGATCGGATGCAGTGCGTAACCGCTGTAAGTATTTTTTAGACGAGTTTTTCTAATCAGGGCATAAGATGCAATGCGTAAGAGCGATTACACACTGCATCCGATCCGAATCCGTCAAAATAAGGATATAAAAAACTCGAACCGAATTCGGATATTGCTTTACGCACTGCATCCGATCCGGATCCGTGAAAATACCGATCTAGAGTAAAAATCTCGGACCGAATTCGGATATCGCTTACGCACTTGTCCGATCTCTGATCCAAATTCAAACAATTCAGGGGCCATTTTGGCATATTCATTTGGCGTCCGATTTGAATCCGTGGTAATGCGAAAGCGTTCATACAAACAGTACTACGGCTACTTCCGTCCGTCAATTGTTCTTCCGAATTAGAAACTCACGGATGACGGATAGAAATCGGATGGCGGATGCCGGATGTAGTGCGTAAACTACCATACAAATAGTTCTATGGCTACTTCGGAACGTATTTTAACGGATTCGCATCGGATGCAGTGCGTAACCGCTGTAAAGCAATATCCAAATTCGGTCCGAGTTTTTTATATCCGTATTTTCACGGATTTGGATCGGATGCAGTGCGTAATCGCTCTTACAGAAAAGATAAGATATTTTTTCTAAAAGATGGGTTGAAAAGTATTGGTAAAAATCAACAGCAAAATTAAGTTTCAGTAAAAAATAAAACATTAGTTTGCTTCAGTTTGATTCAGTTAAGTTGTCAGTTATAATAACACTAGAGGTCGCTCGCGGCTTTGCCCGCGTGGATGTAGTTTTTCGCGTATTCCGTATTTTTCGGGAAAATATAATTCAATCATGATTCGAAAGACACGTGGTGCCGTTGGTGTGGCCGTGGTGCCTATGAACGTTATTGTTGTTTTCCTCGGGAACAGTACTTTTTTTCGGTATGAAAGGTAGCCTATGTCCTTTTCTGTACACCTGACAAGGTATATGCAAAATTTCAGCATGATCGGTTCAGTGGTTTAGGCGTGAAAAGGTAACAAACTTACTTTCGCATTTATAATATTAGTTACTTAGGACTAAAACTACTTAAAGAAAAGAGAAGATATTTTTCTAAAAAGTTGAACGAAAAGTTTTCGAAAAAAAACGATTGAAAAATGACGTAACAGTAAAAAATAAAACAATTGCAATCAGTTTGGATTCAGTTAAGTTGTCAGCTATAAAAAGCATGTTATTTCTAATTGGAAAGGATTGACAGATCAATTTAGACAGATTAAAGGAAGCCAAACTGTAAATAACTAGTATTAATTTGTCGTTAATGCTAATATCCTAAAACTGATACTTGTAAAGGCTCACTTATGCCCGGTTCCTACGAACAAAAACGAATCGTTTTACTTACCAAAATGGTAGCAGCTTTTTATTGCCAAACTGGGGATATAAATGGACTCGTAAGCTAATTTTACCTGTAATAGCTACTAACTAATATGTAAAGCCTTGGCTTCATTATTGGTAAAAATGCAAGAGTCTTAATTTTAACAAATAACGCTCGGTAAATCATAGAATTCGGCTATTAGTAAACGGTCATGGAAAATATTGACATAATAAAATATTAAACATGGCACCAACCTTAAAAATAATAAATACTCCCAAACATTACTTCTACAACAAAAACTCATGGCCACCCTACGACATATCTGTACAACCCATACATATAGGGTGTGATCACAAGCAGACAATGGAAGGAGGTCACTGGCGCGGTAAGTACTTCACTTTCCTTTACTTGAATATTAGGGTTTCTGTTTTCTCGACATATTTGTTTTCTCGGGTCTCGAGAATTCTCGAGCCCGATTTCTCGGGTTTCTCGGGTCTTTCGAGAAATATTTAAAAACCTTAAAAAATCAGCATAAGCCCGGTTTTTTGGGTACTCTTGAACGGAACATATCTGTTCGACAGCGCTGTTGGTGCGATAAACTGACTCATTGCGTTTTTGGACACCCCAGTGAGAAGATAATCCTAGTTCAAACTTCAAATAACTTATTTTTCCGGTTTCTGAGGTACTTCTAACCGTAGTTTATCTATACTAACGCTATTGGTTCGATAAACTGACACATTGCGTTTCTGGACACCCCAGTCAGAACTCAGAAGATGATCTTAGTTCAAACTTCAGTTAACTTAACTGACCAATTTGGGGCGTTTATCGGTTCCAGAACTTTATTTGTCATTTTATATCTTATTACAACAAGAGTATTTGGAGTTTTATAATTAGTATTTTATTTTGGACAGTGGGTTTTAGATTACCAGCGAAATGAAATCGAGTAGTCCATCGGAGTCTGATTTGGAAGTGTTGGAGGCTAAGTATTTCGAATATATCAGTACCAATAAAAAAAGACATCGAAGAAATCCATCCGAAATGTTCACGGATAAAGAGTTTAACATGAGATATCATTTTAACAAGGGCACTATGATATACCTTGGTGAAATAACTAATCCTGTCCTAGAACCCATTCATTTACAGTAGAAATAGGTACGTTAGCCTAGAAATATTTTTCTTTCAGATATGAATAAACATTACTGCCCAATATTATAAAATACGATAAAAATTTAAAATATTTGGGTTTAATAATTTTATTGTGTTCTTGCTATGATGAAAAATAACAGAAAAGAAGAGAAAATACGTATTGTGATTTATATTTTATGTAGGTATGTAATGGTATGTTTTAAAATCATTGCATATACCTTAAGAGATTTTCATTTAAACGTGGGGCCTACCTGCGAAAAGTTGTAAAGTTTAATTAAGGCGAGAAAAATATATTTAGCTAGGCTTTAAAAAGAGTCCCCATCTAGTGGTCAATTTACGAACTTACTTATTGTTTGGATAGTTATCTAGTCGACGATTTTGTATTCAGAAACCTAATAATAGATGAATGGAGTTTATCTTACAGTTAATTTTGATTGATGTGTTATGTCACATTATAGAGTACTTGGAGTTGTAGGTATATTAGGTGTCTGTTTCGCTTGCCTCGTTTACTCGCGACTCGTCAGGAGTTCGAACGATCAGAAACCAGAATGCAAAGATTACATAACTTTTAAGCCAATTTTACAATAATAAAAGAAAATATTTGATTTCTCGAGTTCTCGTATTCTCGAGGGTATTTTTTCTCGTCTCGAAGTTGGCATGATTTCTCGACATTTCTCGACTCGAGAATTCTCGAGCAGAAACCCTATTGAATATCGATTCTCAGCTTAAGTTCTACATAATTAAACGTGTAGGTAGATTTAACACGGTATCTGTTGAATAAAGCCTTTGGGAATCATATTTGGAAACTTTAATATTCCTATTGGAAAATGGTATTTTATGTCAGTTTAACTTTGTTGAATCGTCGATTTAAACGAAATGATTTTTGAAGCGGAACGGCGCGGCGCTCATTTTGTGTTAGTAAGCGTACTATGACGTCAGTGGGTGTGCGCAAATGTGCATCTAAGGGCTCTTTCAATTTAGACGTTTCGTGTCGGACCGCTGCCGCACGTTTACCGTGCCGCTGGTTATAACCCGCTGCCGGGCCGCTGCAGTACGGTTGCAGTCCGACACGAAACGTCTAAATTGAAAGCGTATCTGACTGCCGTGCGTTTGTATGCTAGTGATGTTTTAAATATCTTTGACAGCAGTTAAGCCATGGAATCTGACGAAGAAACATTACTGTTAGTGCTCTTGTTGAAAAACATCAAACAGAAACAAAAACGACGCCCCCGTAAAAGAGCATCACCGATGTTTTCGTTAACATGTAATTTTGGTGATTTCCATAATCTTTACCCTAGGTTAAAACAAGATCTAAGCAATTTTTTTTCATTACCTAGGAATGCCTACAGAATGTTTCCACGAATTACTTGAATTAGATAAAAGTAAAATTCAGCGGCAAAAAACTATTTCATTTCCGTGCGATTACTGTATTTGTCGCTTTTGGAGTTCCTTAAAGTAGGACGTATTTAAATTTCATTTATAAATTCTTCCACGTTTACCTATATCATCCATTTTAAGCAAAAAAATAAATGAACATTCGATGAAATTAGCTCTCACATCCATTCACCGCACTATTCAACAGCGAAAAGAACACAAGGAGTTTGCGATGTTGCCGTCCTGTTGTCGAGCGTTCGCGGTGCCGACGCCGCACTGTTGCCGTACCGCGCGCTTTGTATGAAAACAAGCGACACCGCCCGGCTTCGGCACCGCCCGCAGCGGTCCGACACGAAACGTCTAAATTGAAAGAGCCCTAAGTGCAGCCTAGTGCTCAAGATGCTTGCTCAAGAAATTCACAGCCTACACAAGGCTACGCGATTAGCTCATAGTCTACTTGACGCTACGCACGTAGCACAGTCCCTACGCTAAGCTACGCACATAACTCAAAGCCTACGCGAAGCTATTTACGTAGCGCAGAGCCTATTGAAAGCTACGCACGTAGCGCAGAGCCTACTCAGAGTTACGCACGTAGCGCATAGCCACCGCTGAGCTACGCATGTAGCTCAGAGTCTACTCGAAGCTAGGTGCGTTGTTGCAACACATAAAACGCTGAGAAATCTAAGTGCAATACTGTGCGTGATCGGGCGTAGACGCGCAACCAAAAACGCTACGTATGAAAACACGGCAGAGGCGTATTCAGATGCACAATTCTTTAGTTGCCGAATGAATAAGCACGCCTGACTCAGGTTACTGTAACATAAAGTGCTGTTAAAATAAGAAATTTAATAAAATTACGTAACGAGAAGCTGCAAAAAATATGAATTTATAACAGCAACCAACCGAATAAAAATATTAGCATTACCAAAGAAATATACAATCTCATAAGGAAAAAACCTGAATTAGATAAGTAGCTATTAAGCACAACTTAAAGAAAAATGCTTCCACAAAACAAATTGCGTTACAACCGAAATTAGCGTGCCGAGATGTTACATAAAACCGGTCAAGAGCGTGCTGGATACGCAGTTAGGGTTCCGTAGTAACAAACAGGCAGATTCTGGCAACAGCCGGTCTAATAATGCTGTGTAAAAGAATTATTCAACAATATAGTAAACCACAATTTGTACTGTACACTCATCTATTTATATAAATAAAAAGAAAAGTCCTGACTGACTGATTGACTGACTCATCAACGCCCAGCCCAAACCCTTGGACCTAGAAAGCTGAAATTTTGCAGAGGTTCCCCTTATAATGTAGACAAGGAATAAGGAAGGATTTTTCGAAATTCAACCCCTAAGGGAGTCAAATAGGGGATGAAAGTTTGTATAGAATATCGTCACTTAACGGGTTCAAAATTTCACGCAAGCGAAGCTGCGGGCAAAAGCTGAAAAGTGTTTTATACAAATAAATTATCTTGATACTTATCTTAAAAAAAATGTACAAACAACAAACAGGGTGTACAAACGAATTTGTGTAATCCGTTCAAACCGCGTGATCTACTAATGACACAAATTGACCCCGAATGAGATTACATCAGTTTCAAAAAATAAATAAAAAAACAGTGTGTAAACATGGTGTTCTGTTTTTGAGTTATTTTGCGCCTCGAGTTAACTGACTGCGCGCAGCGATATTGCGCTAGTCATGCCCATCAGCTGTCTCGCCGTGCTTTCATCCATTTATGCGTTGCATCGAAATGTTCTACCACATATTTAGCTTTATATTTTTTTTAGCTTATTTTTTATGGGAACCTTATGAAGTGGTCTATACAAGCTTAGTATATACTAAACCTGAAACTAGTTTGTTCAGAATCACTAGGAGAATCGATTGACATATTTTTTACACTACATTTTTTTTTCATAAATTTCAATTTTGTTTCAGTAGGTTTCTACCCATAGCAGTTGACGGGAATAGACACCTTGAGGCTTGAGATGGTCCGCTCGGTCAGTTTCCGTGTATTAGACAACCCCTGCATAGCACATCTCAGGCATTACACACTTTACTAGGGAACTTAACGCGACATAAACTACGGTGTAACTTGGAGATTTATTAAAAAACAAACACATATTCAGGCAGTTCTGATGAAAATCTTGTTGGGGTGTCTCGGTTTTTGTATATACTAAAAATAACGTTGTATATGATCACTAAACGCAAGAAAAGAAAAAGAATTTCATTTGTTTTAAGTAGTTTTAATCTTTCTAAATCCCATTCGGGGTTAATCTATACTTATTCTGTGGCATCGAAATGTTGTATCACATATTTAGCTTTATAATTTTTTTAGCTTATTGTTTTATGGAAACCTTGTGGTCTAAATAAGATCACTTAACGCAAGTTAAGAAAAAGTTTTTATTTTTAATGTATCTTAATACCGTTCGGGGTTAATAGATCATGTGGTTTTAAGGAATTACAAGAATTCGTTTATACCCTGTATAACTTTATGCATTTACTATCGTGGGTCATCCGGAATGACTATCCTTCGATTTCTGAAAGCCTAATCAAACATCACTTAACCCAAACATTCGCATCAGTTGACATGAAATAACAGATTCACTGATCAGACGATTTGCTTGGGCTATCAGAGACCGGAGATTAATCTATTATACTAGAATTTTTATTTTGAATTCTTAACTAAAATGTTAGATAGAGGATAAATCTGACTTTGAAATAAGATGCGAAAGAAAAAAATGTTTTTTGGATTCACACAGGGAATTATAAAAAATATAATTACAATACAAATTAAAACAACCTGCACGAGGCCAAAAAAAGCCCCAATAATATAATATAGTAATTATTATTTATTGGCCAGGATTATTCATCAGCAACTTGCTTTAAAATTTAACCTTATTGAATCGGAAGTACCGTACTACAGGTATGTGCCCGACTCAGTTCTCGAGAATGGTCATGCCACATTGTACTGGGATCGATCTATTTTCACTGACAAGACTATTGTTGCCAATAAGCCTGATACAGTGGTAATGGATGAAATGAATGGTGAAAAAGTGGATCGAGCAGAGCGCCGCACAATGATTGTTGATATCACGGTCCCTCATGACGAGAACCTTGTGAAAGCTGAAAAAGACAAACTAAAATCTTGATTTAGCACACGAGGTTGTCGGCATGTGGGATGTGGACTCAACAGTCATTGTCTCGATAGTTGTTACGGCGAATGGCCTAATAGCCAAGAGCTTCGATCAACACCTCATGAGGCTCTCGTTGGGCGGCTGGATCAAGGGCTTGATACAGAAAGCAGTACTCCTTGACACGGCACGCATAGTGAGGAGGTTCCTTTCTCTGGAGCCCTGACTGCCGGCAGCTTGGACCCTGTTCCCGGTGCCGATACTATTTTAATTTTATATTAGAATATTTAAAAGTGAATAAAAGAAATAATTTATTGAAACCAAACACAGTTTACAGAAACTCTATGTTCGATAACAACTGCATTTAGTATGATATTGTGTCGCAGTCATTAACACCCACCTCTAAAAAGTCGATACAAAAGCAAAACTAAAAGACCAAGAACAAAAACTTAAAATCTCCGCATAATGCTGCGAAAATTAAAAGAAAACGAAATGTCGAAGCGTTGGTATTCTGGTAGGAGTAGAATAAGAAGGATAAGAGCATGGCATAACTAAACGTTTATTTTTCTCCTCCACATAATGACTACTGACATTGATTGCAATACATAATAGTTACATTTCTTTTGCAATTCAAACATATGTTGTGGAGTCTGGAGCCTGTACTAAGATTAACATATGATGCTCCCACAGTGCTGTTAAAAATGTTTACAAACATTTTCTAACACTAATACATTTATAACAAATGTTAAGAAACTATTAAAATATCAGATAATATTAAATCGAATCTATCTAACATAGATTGTTAGTTTTTTTTTTGTTTATTTTAAAATGTTTACCAATGTTTGTAAACATTTTAACAGCTGTGTGGAAGCACCTTTAGTGTTACAGGATAACACAACTAGGACAAAAGGAAAACTATAAGGACCCCGTTTTTGCTGCTCCACTACAGAACCCAAAAACCACGCTATATCCGTACATCGAATCTGGCCAAAATCTTATACTTGAATAACATGAGGAGGGGCTTCAGAACTTGGAGAGGGCTTTATGGTTCAAGGGCCCTCGTCTCAGATTTATCCATAAACTTGAAGGATGCCGATGACTTTGCTGATTGTTATGTTTTTGGGATCAAAGTTCGCCTCCCTTGATGGTGTTTATTTTGAGGGGGATCTGCAAGATAGTTATCCTATGTATTCACTAGTAAACAATGTTTTGTAAACAATTTGCCAGTAGTTTCCGTAACACCATGTTAATGTTCATACAGAGTGATTGGTAATTAGTGTCAATTATACATGATTGTACTCATGATGACTAACAACTTTCACAAAGACACCTTTTTTTTAAATAAAGCCCCACTTAATTGCGCCTACGACACGCTTCCGGGGGTGACTAACTGGCTAGGCTGCTTTCGTAGTAGAGGGGGGGAGATGCCATTTACATCCTATGTATCGCCTTTACGAAGAGAGAAATAAAGCATTATTATTATATTATTATTATTTAATTGGGAAACCAAATTATTTTGTTTTAATAAAATGTTTCTTTGGGAATGTTGTTTGATACATGAATACAATCATGTGTCAACGTTTCAAAAACAAGTAGATACTTGTTTTTGAAACGGTAAAACAGTACAAAACAAATCTTCCTCACATTTTAGCCAATTAGTAGTGGTCAAAAGCAGTGATAGGGTCTGAGTTTGATCTGCACCTCTGACCTTTCAAATTCATGTCTATGGGCGGATCGTAATTTGACAACCACTTGCGTTAGCGGTGAAGGGAAACATCGTGAGGCTGCACACCTGAGAACGCCCCAGAAAGTTCTCGATGATTGTGTAGTCCGCAAAACTGCACCAGACAAGTCATGGCTGCATGGTGGAGTAAGGTCTACACTACAGGGTATAAACGAACGTGTAATACCTTCTTACCACTTGATCTACTGGTGACACAGATTGACCATGCATGAGATTTTAAACAAAAAAAAATCTAAAAGAAAACTTCGTGTTCTGGTTTTAAAACATTTTAGTGCCCCGAGTTAACTGACTGTACGGAGCGATATCGCGCTAATCGTACCCGCTGGCTGTGTCGCCGTGATTTCATTAATTTATGCGTGCCATCGAAAAGTTCCATGACATAAACGTTAAATATTTCTGATACTTACCATTATCTTCCTGCTCTTATCCCATGTTACTTGGGGTCGGCGCAACACGTTTTCTTCTTCCATTCCATCCTGTCACCCGTCATGATATCACTGACTCCCTTCTCTTTCATATCATTCTTCACACAATCCTTCCATTTTATCTTTGGCCTCCCTCTTCCTCTCCATCCACGATTACTTACCACTACCGCAAAAAAAAGTTTTTTTTTTATTTTTATCAAGCTAAATCCCGTGCATTTTTGATTTATACCAGTAATAGATCATATATTTTTTGTTTTAAGGAATTACACGAATTCGTTACACCCTGTATTTACTTGAAAAAGCCCGTGCCCAGAAGTGGGTCAGTAATACTATAAGTAATGCTCAACTAAATACCACATTACATTTACAATTTCAACATGAAGTTACTTTCAAAAACGCTGAGTACATACCTAGAATTAATTTGAAACTTAAATAAGCCGGCAGAACATGTTAATTACACAAAGTACTGAATAGAGCCGTCCACGAGTAGTTGCGTTAGTTTTCCTATCCCGAATGGGTGGAGGGGGTGGGGGGAGGGGTTACAACAATACGTATTTAAATTAATCCCCCCTTTGTATGGATTTGTAATGTTGCCAGTGGAGATGGTAACCGGGTTTTTGTTTAACAAGTTTTGTTGGTAAATGGTATTCTGCTGTGGGGAGCTGATCGCGACTCGATATTTATACAGGGATAGTCGGAAAGGAGGTTTTAGTCCGAACGGGTGTTATAGTACCCATAGTAATGAATAACTTTTGTTCTACCACTTTCTCTAAAACGAAATAGTTTAAGTGAAATTGCTGGTCAAAGATTTCATAAAAATATGCTAAAATCTATCTATCGTCAACTATGACCAGCTTTTACATTTTAGGTCATATTTGGGGTCACGGATTAGAAGCTCCATTTTTTTATTCGTAACTAAATAAAGAATTATTGAAAAAACAAAAAAAAAATGTTTAGAAATAAAATTACCGAATTTAGAAATAACACTTGCTTTCATACAGATAAGTACGATTTTCACCAAACGGGCCGCGCTGGAGCGCGCCGGAGCGCATTACACACTGTGCTAAAGGAAATTCAGACTTCTATATAACGAGGTTAGTTCACCCTTTGGGGGTACCTCGTCATCAGAGTCCAAGATCGACTTGGTGTAGGCAGGAAATAATAGTCACAACACTGATTATAGTCCTCTATTTATTCACTCTCGATAACAAAATAATAAAATCTCTAATGATCAAACCGATTGAAATAGATTAAAGTACAGAAACGCGGTAAGTTCGGTGCAGGCTGGCAAAACGACCTCTCGCCCTCGTGTCTCACACCAAAGTGACTTCACTCAAATTAAAAGCATCCAATGTCAAAAAGAATGACAGCTGACAGCTGACAGTAGACAGCCGACAGCCAACAGCTGACAGCTCGCTGGCAACCGTCAAACATGACATGCCACGCCCCGCACCGACCTCACCCAAGCACACTGCTTGACGTTTCCGACAAACGATAATAGATGGCGTCCTACTACATTAACAATAATCAATAGTCATTCTAATAGTTGTGCTTCTGTGTTGATTCTGCGACATATAGAATAGTTAAGTTTCATGTTTGCATGGAATTTATACTGCTTGGAACTCGGTTAGATCCGCGCGTATGCCGCAGCAGCCGGTCGGCTCCTCGCGTATGCTGCGGCAGCCGGTCGGCTCCTCGCGCACATCGACGGCGGCGCTCTGTTATCGTCGCGTCATGTGCCCGGGTTCCAGCAGATTGTAGCCGTCGGGCGGACGCGGTCGGCTACCGGCGCATGCTCGAGCATCCGATGCGATGCTCTGCACTGCGCTCCGACGCGGCCCGTTTGGTGGAAATCGTACATTATCAGCGATACATACGAATACAGGTGTGAAGTTATATTAGGGTATGTTTCTCTAGAAAAATCATGTTAATTTGATTACAATTCCAAAAATAAGCATATTAATTGTTGGCAACACCACAATGTCCAGGAAGCGACCTTGATTTCAATGTTAGAGGCACAATGGCTCGCTTAACAATAGAGAGGGAAGCGCGTGCGATGAACAAGCTATCTTCACGCTGTATCACTTAAAGCATCAGCAGAGATAGAGTCTCTAGCTAGGCCCGTGACTTGAGTAAAAAAACGAATCAAACTGTGTTACGCCAGCTAGTAGAATAATAAAAAAAAACATCCTTGTAAGAGGGGTTAAAGTAATTCTTTTACGGAATAAATAACTTTATTTCATTTCAAAAGTTTACTACTTACCAGCGTTTACGTGGTTAGAGACGCTTTATTTTAGACTAGCTTTTGCCCTCAGCTTCGCTTGCGTGAAATGTTGAACTCGTTAAGTGACGATTTTCCATAGAAACATTCATCCCCTATTTAACTCCCTTAGGGGTTGAATTTCAAAAAATCCTTCCTTATTCCTTGTCTATATTATAAAGGGAACCTCTCTGAAAAATTTCAACTTTCTAGGTCCATGGGTTTGGACTGGGCGTTGATGAGTCTGTCAATCAGTCAGTCATTCAGTCAGGACCTTGCTTTTTATTTATATAGATACTGATAGGTAAGTAAATAAAAATTTGTAAATCATACTCTCTTACTCTAAAATAGTTACTCTTAAATCACACTCTACTCTAAAATTATGTAAATCGGAGTAAATATCGTTTTGATCATTAAATTCTAAACAAAGTATTGACCCTTTTGACTTATACAGTACGAAGAATAAACTTTTCAAACGTTTTTAGAAGATTATATCTTCGAAAAACCATCAAATCTTAGTCAAATAAATTAAAACTGACGCTACAAAACGAAAACAATCTAGAAAAGTCCAAACTTAAAACAAGTAATTTATCTAGCTTTAACAAATTACACAATATCGGTACTCTGATTTACACTTGACAGTGATAAGTCGCCTCTAATAATTAAGACGAATTCTTTAAGCTGGCGACACACAGCATTGTTTCGGATACTTCGGATTTTCGGATAAAAGTCGGGTGGAATTTTGAACGCATTAAGTTGACAAAACGGCTCCGTGTCAGAGTTCGCCCCTCGTCACCCGCGGGTTTATTGTGCGTCGTGACGCGGATCCGCCGGTGACCATCCAGCTTTAACTTGTGTGAATTACTTGAATGTTTTTTACGAGGGAGATCTTTTTTCAAGTTCTTTTGTATTCATATATTTTAGATAGTTAACCAGATATACCTACCTAATTTTATCCTAATAAATATTTATACAGACATAAATCTAGAATAAAAACTTACTGCCTTTATGTGAAAAATACGTATCAAATACAGTTCGAAAGTAAAATAAATTAAAAAGTGTACTTAGGCTTTTAAATAAGGTTCAATATAGCTCGTTTACACCTGGTCCCTATTTTCAAACTAGTAGTTTTACTTACTAAGAGTAGCGTTTGATGATATGAAACTTTACTGCTAAAAATACCTGATTTATCTGCGCATGCTACTAATGTATGGGAGAAAATACATTTATTTAGCACAGACTAAAAAGGCACACAATCAAAAATAAAGCAGAAAAAAACAAAAAAAAGAAATTAGCAGGAAAGTGTGCCTCACGGCTGCGCTAAAAAGGCCCAGTTCAGCAAAAATGCCAGACAACTAGTGCCTGACGCTGGTTTTGAATTGGACCGGAAATGTGAGGTGACGGATGTAAGTCAGTTTTATGCTGTAACGTGTAAATGCATACTTAAATAAAATAAGATAAATTAGAGACACCTTACCTTATAAACTGCGCTTAGTTATTATTAGTAGATAGTCTCATTGGTCTACTGGCTGCAAGCGCGACTGCTAAGCGTGAGGTACTGAGTTCGATCTCAGATGGGGCAAAGTGTTATTGGATTTTTCCTTGTGGAATTTATCAGTGCCAGCCTGGATTTGTGCCCGGTTGCTAGCAATAGGCTCGCCCCCTATTACAGGGGACTTAAACATAGCAGCGAAATGAGGGTGTACTTATAAGCTATGTCTCAGTGCGCTTTCATATTCATCTTGCGTCTTTGTCTGAAACATGCGTGAAGGGCCATAGCGCATGCAATAGCGCATGCCTTAATACTAGTTCGTCAAAAGCGCATGCCCCTAGCGCACGCTAATCCGTCTATTGTATGTCGACTGACCGAGGCGCACCGGTGTAGATGATAAGCTGCATGCGTCTTATGACAATCAATATTGCATGCGCTTGACGCAAGAGGAATTGAAAGTTGAAAGCGCACTGGTATAGACATACCAATTCACCTCTGCTCTATCTTTCGGGGAATACAAGCGTGCTGTTATATTATTTGTAAACATTCGCAGATTCTGGTTTTTATTCCGAGTAAATAAACTCATCGATATCGTTGCAGAATCATTTTTTTTTTCTAAAAAACATATTCAATGGAAATTCTAAACCAGCCAAAGCGGTCATAACAATAACTAACAACAGTTACCGTTTACCGAATGGCAACATAATCAAATTAAACTGAATTTGATTACAATGCCAATTGGAAACTGCGTGTGGCCTGAGAGTACGTTTCAACTATCGGTTTGTTTAAATTCAATATGCTTGAATGTTGTAAAGTTACATCCTAAAACTATTATCTCTATATTACTCATTAATAGATCAATGATTGCGGATTATGTTCAAATTGTTACAAAGGAACACGAGAAATTGAATTAAAACCTTTTATTTTGTCATTTACTTAATTTCTATACCTATTACCATGAGGAACTCACTTTACAAAAACTATTCGTGCATTTAGCAAACGCACGAATAGTTCTTACTGATATGAGAACTTTTAATTCTTTTCTCTTAGAAATCACTCGCGAATTCGCAGTTGCGAGCGATCTTTTTAATACGAGCGATTCAATAATAGCGCTCCTAAAGTTAATTGTATCTCGCCCCGATTTGATGAGCGATATCGTAATTAGAAATATTTATTGCTTGAAAGGCAAAGATAAATTGCTATTTTAATGTAACCGTTAGCTTTGCTACTGAGGAGAAATTCATTTTTTAATATCGAAATCGTGAAATACAGTTTTTATTATCTAGGTGGTATCGGTAAACACTATTTTATTTATTAACCGACTTCAAAAAGGAGGAGGTTCTCAATTCGGTTGTATTTTTTTTTTTATTTGTTACCTCATGTCTCCATAATTTATTAACGGATTTGAAAAAATATTTTTTTGTTCGAATGGGTATACTTCCCGATTGGTCCCATATAAATATTGTTATGATTAGACCCTGAACTTCAGAGATATGGAACGGAACTCCTCGTCGGACACAAGCAAAATTCTCAAATTACTAATATTGCTTTGTTTATATTTGTTGTTGGGAACTGACTACTTGAAAAGTGGAGGGGGTGCGTGTCTCCCCCTCCCCCCCTTTGGAATGTTTTCATTATATCGTGTAAGGTATCATTTGAAAGGACTTTTATGCCCGACTACGTTAAAGCCAAAAAGAAGGGTTATGAAGGAGGGGGTTAAAATTATGACACTAAAACGTATTTAATAAAAATAAACTTTAAAAAAAGTAACAACCGACTTCAAAGAAATACTAAAAGGAGTAAAATAATTACCATAATATAAAATTAACAGTTTCAGAAGTCGGTGCAACTCTACACTGAAGCAAATAGAAGCCACCGACTTCTGAAACTGTTAATTTTATATTATGGTAATTATTTTACTCCTTTTAGTATTTCTTTGAAGTCGGTTGTTACTTTTTTTTAAAGTTTATTTTTTATAATGTAACCGATCGCTTTGATACTGAGGAGAAATTCATTTTTTAATATCGAAATCGTGAAATACAGTTTTTATTATCTGGGTGGTATCGGTAAACACTATTTTATGTTTTTGTTGTAATGTTAACCGATTGTAATAATTCTTTTTTTGTTTGAAAGAGTATTCTTCTGAGGGACTCCCAAACTGAATTTCAACAAATCATTCTACGACAAGATTTTACTTCGACACTATGAAACTCCGACTCCGGAGGAGCTCGTGGCTAAATAATTACAGCCGCATAGACCGATCTTCCGGGTTAAGCCACGCTTGCCGAGGTTGGTCTATGGATTAGTGACCATTTACCATAGCGAGTTTCCTTCGTGCCTCGGAAAGCACGTAAAGCCGTTGGTCCCGGCTGTCATTTGTAGATCTTTGACAGTCGTTACTGTTGGTCAGAAGCCAGACAGTCTGACAACCAGTCTTACCAAGAGTATCGTATTACCCAGTTACTGGGTTGTGGAGGTCTGATAGGCAGTCGCTCCATGTAAAATACTGATATTCAGCTGCATCCGGTTCGACTGGAAGCCGACCCCAACATAGTTGGGAAAAGGCTAGGCAGATGACTATGAAACTCCGACATTACGCTACTCCGATAATTATGGAACTTCGACACTGGGGTTTAAAGTAACCTAACACGAAGGGGATGACGGGGGCTTCGTTCGCGCACTTTGCTCGCTCACTCTAGCCCCCGTCATCCCCTTCGAACCTAACCTATCCGTGTCGGGGTGCCCCAAATTAGGTGTCGAAGTTCCATAGTATCGAAGTAAAATCGTGTCGTAGAACGATTTGTCGAAATTCAGTTTGGGAGTGCTTCTGAGGTTGTTCCATTTGTTGAAGATCTGATGAAGACCTTCGGAGTTAGACAGTGGAACTCTTCAATGGATAACGGCACTCTGAATAGAAGAATTCATTTGAATGTTTTCTATTAAAGATAACTAGTAACCCAGTAAAGTTTCACCATTGAACGCAAAGTAACCCTATATTTATATTTCTTCCTTCCATAGCACATTTTTATGATTTATTATAAACTGTAATAACATACACACCCGTTATTTAATCACGTCGTAAATAAATAACTTATCGATATACTACATAATTAAATAACAAGTATCGCCTACGTGTATACTTAGCTGAAGCACTCGCATGACCGAAATAATTGATGTAATATTGACTGAAGCTACTTCCCACGTCATATTTCTGGAAAGGAATAATTTATTTCATTTGTGACAACAGTTAAAATGTCGTTTTATGTGGTTACCCCTAGAAGACATAAATAAGTAAAAATACGTCTGTTCTACCTAGCCTTAACCAGTTGGTAAAGGCTAGGTAGAACAGACAGAATGAAAATTGACCCCAACATAGTTAGGTTGGGGTCAATTTTCATTCTAACCAGATGCGGCTAAATATCAGGATTTTACACGAAACGATTGCCACAGACCTCCGCAACTCAGGTACTGGGCAATGCCGATATCATAAAGTAAGACCGGTTGTCAGACATTCGGGCTTCTGACTATGTAACGACTGTCATAGATATTCGTATGTATAGCGGCGTGATATAGCTACATGTATTTGTGGTACTTTTTGCAACTTTGCTCAGCCCACGGTTGGTTATTATAAAAAAAGTAATGTATGTACTAGTTTCGTGGTTCAATAGCGAATGTAATTACATATATTTTAATACAGCCGTCAAGGAAAATGGGCGTGGGAACAATGGTTAGCCAATTAGCGCATATATCACGTCATTTCGTTGCACTCGCATTGGTTGGCGATGACCGATGACGCGACCGGTTATTAGCTGCATTCGATCCCAAACAGTAAACACCCGGGACCAAAGGTTTAACCTCAAGCGTCCAAGTGTACCGGAAACGGTACGGATGCTCTCCGAAGCATGGAGGGGTCTCTATGTGTAACGAACGGTCACTCATCACGGAAATAAATGAAAATACGTATCAATGGCCATTATATAACATTAAGAAAACATTGATCGTAAAATATTGAATCCGCTTTGTGCATGGAATGTTAGCGTTCAAACCGTTGACGTATAGTATAAACGCATGGACCTCGGATCAGTGCTCAAAAATGTCCGACCCGCGTAGATATAAATGCGAAAATGAAGACTAAATTACATCAATAGGTGCAGTTGAATCTTCGCATGGTGAAAAGATAAATTAGGCATTGTGGTGACGACATAGGATTTAAATTAGTCTGTTGGTATTTCTAAGTTTATATGGCGGTGTATCTGAGCGCGCGATCTGGTGGTGTATTTAAAAACTCAGAACACTTTTCTTAAATTTTGTAACTACTAGACTCTTGGTCCATGTGTTTCTACGTTAATGGTTCAACCACTAGGCTATCACCTATGTAAACGACACAACAACATAATCGTTCAGGGATGATTTTATCATTACAGTTATAGCTAATATCAGTATGACAGGATTGCGAGCAAGGTAAATGTAGTAAATAAAACCAACATAGACTCTCCACCACTGAGAGTACTTGTATTTGGATTAGGGTTAGTAACATGAACTAGATCACAATATAATACTTTACACAATTATTACAAGATCATAAAATAAGGACAAGTCAGATATAAAAGGTCAGACTTCTTCAGCTGTTCAGCACCGAATGCTCTCGCTTCGTCGAATGACCACCGCCTTTATAACATCGGGTGCGTTGATCCATATCGACGACTACCTTCATTTGTCAACATTGCCCAGTGCTACCCGCTACCGATAACACCTAGTACTAGGCAATCACCTAGTAAGGAAGCATTACCTAATGCAAATTCGATTTCGATGGGGTGAAAGATAGTCGGGAGTACTTAACACGTGGTCGATATCGCGAGCAACAACCAATCTTGTATCAGCAAAGAAAAGATAAAGAAAACCATCAATCTGATGAACGAAACCCCATGAAGCTTCAAAGCTAATCTCATTAATCTTAGCTAATTGTTCATCATAGCTTGGACAATGGCTGCCATTGTAACGCCATGACGTTCTCGTTCCATTGTTCTTGCACGTCTTTTGAAATGTAGCAAATTATGTGACGCGTAGTATGGTACGTACGCACCAAGTCTACAAACGCCAACGAACGGGGTTTGTAACTGCTTACATCGGAATGAAACCGAGGCGATGTGAACAAAGTTTGGTCAAATTAACACATGACCAACGGGTGTTGGCGTTCGTTAATTTTGTGTTTACGCACCATTAGAAAAAGAATTACAGGTTATAACAAATTGTGAATATGATGGGGCAATGCTGCAAATAGGTAATTCATAAAAATTGGTTGTCTTGAAGAAAATCGGACGATTCTCTTAGACTCATTGCTGGGCAGGGGCCTCTGGGGCGCGCGACGATCTCCGGCCACCCTAGTGTGTGGCCTGCGAGCGACGGGTTAGGGGACCCGTCGCCCGACCAGTAACAGGCCCAAGAATGCGCCACGCATGTGTCCCGTGAGCACCTGGAGGCAGTCAGGAGAAGGAACACCAGGTCAGGATATGACACTGTCGGGAAACAGACTCGTGCTGGAACTTCCACTCCTTAGCTCCTAATTACATGATAGACCTCACAAAGCTATAGGCAAAAGCTAATTAATAATATATTCAGACTTGTTGTATTAGACTTTACTACAACTTACTCCGAAAGCAAACTTCAAAGTTAGCTTTAAAGCTAGGAAGAGAAATTCAAAGATAACTTAAGTCCAATGACCGTTGGTACCCGTACCAAGTTAAGTCAAACTCAGCTAAAGTAAATTTGAGAAATGGAATAGTTTATCTTGTAGTTTCTGATATTTTAAGGCGACTCTATCGTTTTCCCAGTATCCGCTTGTGTATTTTTGTAATATCACTAGCTTTTTCCCGCAGCTTTGTTTGCGTGAAATTTTGAACCCGAAGTGATGATTTTCCATACAAACTTTCATCCCCTATTTAAGCCTCTTAGGGTTTGAATTTCGAAAAATCGTTCCTTTCCTTGTCTACATTATAAAGGGAACCTCTGTGCAAAATTTCAGCTTTCTAGGTCCAAGGGTTTGGGCGGGGCGTTGATGAGTCAGTCAATCAGTCAGTCAGTCAGGACTTTTCTTTTTATTTATATAGATAGATAGATGTTAACACTGCGGCTGTCCCATTTGAAAACCTATTATAGTAAGGGACACTTTTTACAAAAATCGTTTTATTGCATAATCTTGCTAACCTTTTTTTTTTTTTTTTTTTTTTTATCGTGGGAAAATCCTCATGGATACCCTTCGCCTGGGGAAGGCGAAGGGTTATGCCGGACTCTTACCGGCTAAAAACCCACGGTGTTCCTTCTTCTGACCCTTGGCCGGGGTCACGGGATTCGCAGCTGCATGCACCGCAACCCCGGCAGGCCTCGGTCCGCCATCCCCTGGCGGACCTCTCCTTCTGTGGGGCCTTGCCCCACGTCCTCCTGAGAGGCGCGCACGGAACACATGCGCGCCGCCTTCTCGGGCCTGTTACTGGTCGGGCGACGGGTCCCCTAACCCGTCGCCCGCAGGCCACACACTAGGGTGGCCGGAGATCGTCGCGCGCCCTCCGGCGGCGCCCGGTGCGTCTGGCGCGGGAAGGGAGAGTGGCCGTCGCCTCTCTCTCCCTCTCCGCTCCCTCTTTGGTCGCCATCACCACCTCGCAAAAGGAGGTGACGGCTTCCCACGCACTCTCGCTCCCGACCATGGACAGAACCACGGCCGGAAGCGAGAGGTCACCACCGATCGCCGCGACTAGTTCACGGCGCTGCGTCGCCCACGCACGGCACTCCTGCAACGTGTGCAGCGCCGTGTCTTCCGGGCAGTCGACGCAGTGGTGACATCCGGGCGTCTGCTCCCGGCCTATGCGACACAGGTACTTCCCGAAACATCCATGTCCCGAAAGCACCTGCGTCAGCCGGAAGCTGAGGGCGCCATGCCGCCTCTCCAGCCACTCCTCCATAACGGGTCTTACCGCCGCTATTGCGGCGTGCCCAATAATCTTGCTAACCTAGAAAGTCTCTACCAAATACAAAAACACCAGCGTTGAAAACTCAAATAATAAGCAGATATATTTAAGCATCGATACCTAGTAAGTGTTGTGGCGGCATCTATCTCGCCACATGCGAACTATCCTACATCGCGCAATCAAGATTTAACACGCAGATAGTATATATACAATCTCCCAACATCAACCGTTGGGCAGTAGCCCGCCAGGCATAAGACTCCGCCTGGTTGGAGGATCCTCCCTTTGGTTGGAGGAACACAATACCTTGTTCCTCCACAGTGTCATTCACTGCCTCTGCCTAGGATTGGTGGAGATTTTAGTTATGGTCATTCTCTAATCTAGCCTTTCATTTCTCTGGTCTATTGAACGGTGTTTATTACGGACATTTTTGTCCTAAAGGTCTTATTCCACATTAATCTACTTTAAATCCATATACATCTTGAATCCACAACATATCTAATCGCACACCTAAGAACACAAATTTTTTTTTTTTAACATTTCTTCGTGCATTATTTTCAAGTTAAAAAAGCTCGAACTTGTTCAAGAGAAATGACACGTCATTTCACGACTCGGGGGAACTATCCAATCGGCATAAAAAGTAGACCCTGACATTTTCCTTGAAACAGTTTCATTGCGTTTCTTCACTTGCGTCCTGATTGAATGACGAACGGATTTTGAATTCAAAGAATTTAAACTATGCAAATAATATCTCCATACACTCACTCAATCTCTCACACACGCGCATACACATATACACACACACAACAATGTTAATTATTCTATTCTTAATCTCAGAATCAGTTTTTTTCTAAAAATTTGAATCAGTTTTTTTGTACGCTTTTTTGTACATTGTCGTTTGTCCCTGCCCTGAAGGATAGAGCGCTGCTTATCCCATAACATAGGGCCTCTCGGCTCTATTTCGGACAACAAAGTTTTGACCCCCTATTTGTGTTCTAATAGCATGCTTGTTTGAATGCCAAGCTCCAGGTGTGCTGCTGGGAGTCTTGACTGATAATTAAAACTACTAAACTTCAATAATGACTATTTGATAAAGGTAACTGATTACATTAAAAAGTATGTAAAATGATTTTCATTTTAGTTTTCTCAAAAATTCTTTACCTGGTTTAGTTACGAATTCAGAAAATGGAGCTTCTAATTCGTGACCCCAGACTGAGGATACAAAGGCATATTCCGCCTCTGCACTAATTTTGTGCGAAAGAATAAGTAAATAGATTTTAGCATTTTCTGAACAGCTATTTCTCTTAAACTATTGACTTTTGGGGAAAGTTGTAGAACAAAAGTCATTCATTATTATGGGTACTTTAACACCCTTTCGGATTAGTATCCTCTTTCTGACTAACCGTGATAGGCGGCGTTAACAACTTACCATCAGGTGGGCCATCGGCTTGTCTGCCAAACGTGGGAAAAAAGAGGGCCCCTCCCCAGCAGTGGGACAGTATTGGGCTTATTATGTTATGTAACTAGGAATATCGAACTAATTGAAACAATTACATTGGTTCCAGTAATAACCAGGGATCGACAATTGAATACTATCCTTGTTCAAATACCGAGCCAGGGGAGTATCGGAACGGACTGTTTAACCAATTGTTTTAACTGTTCAGTAATAACTACTGTTTTGATCGTATTAGCAGTGTTACTCAATTACGATGAATTTGTCATTTATTATTATTTAACTAATGTGCGCTTATTATCGTAAACAACGGGAAATATCTTCTATTTGGGAGTGAACTGCGTTCTATCTTTATCTTAATTTATCAGTGTTTTTTTTTAGAATGTGTTTTGATGACAATTAACTTTGTCAGTTGGTTTATACCTACAGGGTGGTAATTTGAAATGGGGCATGTAGGGTAGCTTCTATTACCATTGTAGCTACAGAAAACGTTCTTAGGAGACCACCCTTAACTTTAGGAATAATTTCTATGTGCATTCACAGGTGTTGAAAAAAAATACCTACAGTCTTCGAGAAAAAGAGACGTTCACAAAACATTTATGATGCCAATCGATCCTATTTCCTATAAGGATCACAGGATTCTTTCTGACGGTTGTCATAAGGGCAGCTAGCTACCTTAATCTATAGCTCCCTGTATAATTTAACTCTCTCATAACTCATAACTATGCTAACATCATAACTGTGTTCACTCAAATTGTTAAAGATATTGATTTAATAAGAGCAACCATGGAGTTTTTTCCGGCATTGCTCTAGTTTCTGCGGACACACAATTATATTAAAAACATATAAATATTTAGACCAGAACCACGGATAAAATAATTACCTGAACTATTGTGGCTCTCCTTCTTTTCAGCACATAGGGACTTGGCTCTTTGTGGTCACGAATTGATTCTATTCTATTGCTAACTCTATTAAGATACTTGTATTATTGTGAGGGGCTTGTGGCTACTTAATAACCGCGCGGATCATATAATTTGCAAGGTTAAGCAGCGGTTGCATGAAAAAGAAAACCGTAGACGCATCGGCATGGCCAAGAATGTTATGTCTCAGCTTGGAAAAATATGGAGAGATCGCAACATTTCGCGAAATACCAAAGTGAAATTGGTCAACACGCTGGTCTTCTCAATATTCGGATACGGAGCAGAAACTTGGACATTGAGAAAGGCCGACCGAGCTCGTATAGACGCCTTCGAGATGTGGTGTTGGAGGAAGATGCTTCGGATACCCTGGACTGCATTCCGCATCAACGAGTCCATTCTACGTGAGCTCAATGTAAAGACCAGACTCTCTACGACTTGTCTCCGCAGAGTTTTGGAATTTTTCGGCCATATAGCGAGAAAAGATGGCAATAACCTCGAACAACTGATGGTTACCGGCAAGGTGGACGGTAAACGACCAAGAGGTCGCAGCCCTTTGCGATGGTCTGACCAGATAAGCTCCTCTCTTGATACGAAATTTCACGATGCGCTTCACTTGGCCAAGGATAGACAGCGATGGCGTAACATCATAAGAGCAAAAATGTTTTCAAGGGAGGATCACGACCCTCAGTAATGAGGAGTACGACTTGAGAAGAAGAAGAAGAAGCAGCGGTTACTTCGGTCAGGCCGTGGATGGGTGTCTATTCCTTACACATCGAGAACCCTCCGTCTCTCGGATGGGAAACCATCGGTCCAAGGTGTCGTACGAATACCTATGACAGTCGTTACTACCGGTCTAACCTAAGGATATCGGCAATGCCCAGAAACTAGGTTGCGGAGGTCTGAAGGCAGTCGCTCCGTGTAAAATACTGATATTCAACCGCATCTGGTTAGTCTGGAAGCTGCCCTGAACATAATTGGGAAAGGTTAGACAGAATATACTTAAGATAATAATAATGCATACATATTATGCCCCCTTCACATAAATACTGGCTGCTTTTCAGGGGGCCCAGCTAGTGAGCTGGCGAGTCACCGTCTGCCAACACATTCAATTTTAAATTTGAAATGCAGACGCCGTTTTCTTCCGGCAATAGAAGTTAAATAGTCCATTTAACACCCCCTCCCATAGACCAGTTTTATTTTTACCATATTTCACAATAGTTTTGCACCCACCTGGGACGGACCATTACTGTACTCCAATAGTGCAGCCGTGGATAGTCCCCGGTTGGTACCCCACCCCATTTTAGATTAAATTTCTCAAAGGGGCCTCTGCGCGTTGGACCTGTGTCCCCGTGTATGCCTTCCAAAGAACCGGACATCTTCCGCACGGAAGATGAACCGTGATGTAAAGAGAGATGCATACATATTATATGATAATGCAGCTATTATCCTAGCTTTTATCTCTTTGCTCTGCCTTTAGCATCCTTAGCGATCAATTGTTGGTTCTCAATTCTGCTTGGAATACACCCAGATACCAGTCAAGTATCTTCTCCTCATTTGACTCTCAGCAACCTGATACATTATTTATTCACACACAAAAATCACGAAAAATTTATCTCAACTTTCAACAAAAAAATGTCCCAAAAATTCCACTAAAGCAGTATCTACACAAACGAACGATGCAAACGAAGCTATAACGACCAAAAACGAGATCCAAGAATGAAAAATTACAGGCAATAACTCACTAGCTTTAAAAGAGCAAGTGGCAAATTAGGTACGAAACGTTCAGAGGAATTTTTAAGCATTCGCGTCGATAAAAGAGCCTTGAGAGCTGTCTACCCTTGTCATTCGTAATGACGGCGATGTAGACACAGCCTTACTTCATGCGATATGACACTTGCGTGCCAGAGTGAATCTTTTTTTCTTTTTTATGCTTCTGACAGTTTTTCGATTTGTATTCTGTTGTTCTTTTTTCGAATATTGGAGGTATTGTGTGTATGTGATTAGATTTTTCGTACAATCTAGGTCGTACGTGGTTGTACTATGTTTAGAAATAAAGGTGTCAGATTTGAAAAAAAAATGTGGTAGTATTAAATGTAATCAACTTTTTTTTCTTAAGAATCACGGCTCATCTTCCGTGCGGAAGATGTCCGGTCCTTTGGAAGGCATACGGGGGACACAGGTAGGGTTGCCACCCGTACTTTATAATTAAGTATTGTACGTTATTTCAGGTAATTGTACTCTATACTTTATGAGAACAATAAAGTACGCGAAAATACTTTTTTTCGCATGATTTCATTTTACAGTATTACTTTTATATTTTACTTCAATTTAAATATAGACTGTAAAGATGCTGTGCAATTGTTTAGTAGAGATACTACTTAAATTGATACAAACTGCAAAAAGCAACAAAAAATATGTTCTTAAATATAATAATGTAATAATAAAGAAAAATAAATTGTACTTTATTTTGATACTGTGTACTTTTTTTTTCTTACCTATAAGAACCAATGTACTTTAACTGCAAAAAAAAAGGTGGCAACCCTAGACACAGATGAAGGTCCAACGCGCAGAGGCCCCTATGAGAACTTTAATCTAAAACGGGATGGAGCACCAACCAGGGACTATCCACGGCTGCACTATTGGAGTACAGTCATGGACCGTCCCAGGTGGGTGCAAGGTGCAGGACTATTGTAAAATGTGATGAAAAATATCTGGTCTATGGGAAGGGGTGTTAAGTGACTGGATAACTTCTATTCTTTTATTGCCGGAAGAAAACGGCGTCTGCCTTTCAAGCTTAAATTTGAAATACATTGGCAGACGGTGACTCGCCAGCTCACTAGCTGGACCGCCTGAAAAGCCGCCAGTACATAGGCGAAGGAGGCAACAGACGTGTGAGCGGCTAGAGGTGTAGAGAGGTAGAGACTCAACTTATTATTATCATCATCATTCAGCCGAAAGATGTCCAGTGCTGGACATAGGCCTCTCCCTTCCATCACCACATTGACTGATCCTATGCTTCTTGCATCAATCGGATTTGCGGGTTCTCACCAGGTCATCGGTCCACCTTGTTGGGGGCCTACCCACGCTGCGCCTTCCGGTACGCGATCGCCACTCTAGAACCTCTCGGCCCCATTGGCCATCCATTCTGCGAGCAATGTGCCGCGCTCACTTAAGGCTGGCAGTTCTTCGGGCTATATCGGTAACCCTGTGCACCAAAATCAAAGTTATAATTCAAATACAGTTGTAACGATAGCCTCACAAATATTACCAACACAAAACAGGAATTAATTAAAATTAAAATAGTTAAAACTAGACCATTCATTTACATATTTAAACAAAACAACAGTTAACACACATCTGTTTCAGTTCGCACCAATTTGACATTATTGAAAATAGAAAATGACTCAACTGAGATGTTATGTATAGACACTATTTATATAGGAGGTAGTGACACAACTTAATATCGAGTCTAGATTTCTAATCAATCATAGGGCCGGCGCCCAATGACGCATGGCATGGCGTGGCAAAGGATTTTTTCGTGGAGATTTTCGACCTTATTTTAATGAGTTTAGCACTGACATTATTTTATTGTAATCGAAACATCTCGCGTGATGACGCAACTTAGCGCGGCATGCCGCGGAACGTCACGTCATTCCCCGAGATACTGTGTCGCGTCGCGGGATACTACGGCACGTCCGTCGTAGCGTTACACAAGATGCCACGACACGCCGCTGCAACACGTGAGACGCATGGGTTACTGTTGTATGTTAAGGAAAGTGAGTGCTAAAGGTGTCTCTCTTCTTCTTCAGCGACAATGAATTTTAAAGCTTATTTTATTTTATTTTTTCTTTATTTATTTAAAGGGGCTTTTACGCATAGCGTATGTCAGTCCCATCGTATCCTAAACAATTGTACTTTCACAAGACATGGGCCATGAATTTGAACAAACCCTTCGCATCGTCGCCATTATTTTAATAAGTTTAGCACTTGTATTTGCTTAGCAAACCGCGGGATGGTTTGTCGTGGCGAAGCATCCCGCGGTACGACGTGGTATGCCGCGGGATACATCAGTATGATTCGGCATGCCGAAGCGCGCCGTGCTACTCCATGCCACGCCAGCGCCATTCCGACAGTAGGCGCCGGCCCATACTCGTACGTACAGTCAACAGCAAAATCGATGAATATTTCAAAACTTTGCAATGAATGCTTGTTATTCGAGTAAAATAATCCTTATTTTGTGGTACTTTGTGTTTTAACTATGATTTATAATCTTTTGACGTCAGTCGTGTCATGAACAAACGCAGACCGCTTGCTAATTTCGATATAGCAGGCGAAAGGCTAGAGTCTGTGGGCTCGGTCTCGCATCTCGGTCTCTTGTCTCGGTCGGGCCACGTACGTACACGGAAAAAACTTAACGGCTAGAAATAAACAAGTCGTTGCTACTACAACCGACTTAGTTCAGAGGAAGCCTGCAAACTTCGTTGCTTAAATTAAACAAGTCAATTTTGTTAACGTACGTTCGTAATATAACCCAGTAAGTTTGTTAGAAAATAGGTAACCTAGGTTAGTTAGTTCTAACCTATTCACTCAGTAAACTTAGCAAACCTAATTGGGATTGTGAATCGAGTGCAGTTAGCTATAACTAAGATTCTGAATATAATTGGCTGTATACAGTCGCCTTTAGAAATCGAACTAAAAAAATAGACTGCCTCGTGGTCTAGTGGACGCAAGCGCGACTGCTGAGCTTCTCGCTACTGGTCTTGGGTTCGATCCCAAGGTCAGACAAAGTGTTATTGGGTTTTTCCGTGTGGAATTTGTCAGTAGCAGCCCGGAGTCTGGATTTGTGCTCGGCAATCCTTCCAAGAAATGTCTATCTCGTCCCGCCATCTCCTTCTGAGCCTGCCGCGACATCGTCTAACGTTTTGTGGACTCCACTCAGTGGTGAGTTTTGCCCACGCAGACGTGATCAGCCCAGTTCCGTTTTAAGCTTGCGTCTTTCTGACAAAAGTCGGCGATCTGAGTTTTGGAGCGCAGTACACTATTCCTGATGCGGTCTGATAACTGGAATCCTAAGATACTGCGCTCCATGGCTCGCTGGCAAACCGCGAGTGCTTCTGATGTTTTGTCAATGACCAAGTCTGAGTACCGTAGGTGAAGATAGACAGAATTAATACGTCCATGAGGTTTTTCTTGAGGGCGAGAGGGATGTTACCCTGCATTAGCCAGATCTTTTACATACATAAACTCACGCCTTTTTCCCATGGGAGTAGGCAGAAACTGTAGAAAGCCACATGCTACGATCCTTACATATTTCTTTCGTTTCGTCAACGGTGATACATCTTGTCATACACGCACGTCGGTTGAAAGTACTACGCACCTGTCCTTTTTGAAGAACATCACCAATAACATCGATGTATGTCCTTCTAGGGCGTCCTCCACTGGCGTTTCCACTGACATCCGCCTTATAAATTCATTTTGTTAATCGCCGTTCACTCAATCTTTCAACATGTCCAAACCTCCTTTCAATTTTGGTCACTATATCATCTTTTAAACCGCAACTTTGTCTTATCACATCATTCTTCAATCTATCATTCAAAGTTACGCCGCACATATTTCGCAAGGAACGCATTTCCATCGACATATTTTATTCACAACAATACTCTTCAATGCCCAATAAACTAATCAGAATCACAACTTTCAATACATACTTCCATCCATAGTAAATTCTACAAACTTATCCAGCCAAGATTTATTATACAGGTTTCAATATAAAGAGGGAAAAAATCTAATACAGTTAGCCACCGTTAATGGGCTACACTCCGCAAAAACTTCCATCTAATTCCAGAGATAATCGTGAGTGTGGTTTTTGCTTTTAAGGGTTCCGGAGGCGTGTTGGGGCGGGGCACGGCTCAGTTAGACCCTTTAACCTTAGAATTAAAGGTCGTTTTTGGTACGTAATAAATCTGTTTGAGGTTGTTTATTGAATATTCTTTTTTTTAATTACTTGTGGTGCTATTTCGGGTGAATGGGGTGTTGACTACTATTAAAAATGTACAACAATTTATTATTATATTATAGAAAGTACACAGTTTGTGAAAAAATAAGTTTGTTTGGTCGGTATTTTCTGTCCTTGTCATACCTAACGGATATTGAACGAAGTGATGTTTTTCCATAGAAGTAATAAGTACTACGTAAAGTCCTTGTGTTTTTCAGGTATGACGTCATTTTCAGGTAGTATTGTCTCTGTCTTGTGTACAATTTAAAATTGTTTATAACTTGGTCATTTTATTAAATAATTTATCGGTTTTTTCACGGTCGCTTATTATTTTTGTAATAGTTTAGTGATTGTTGATAATTAGACAATGTGACACTGTTCTTGGTGTCATTTCGACTTTCGATGTAACATCATTGTAAATAAATTTATTTGTCCGTTTTCATTGACATTGTAGCCGGGACAGGCACTTTATACAGGGTGTTAACGAATTCGTGTAATTCCTTCAAACCACATGATCTATTAATGGTATAGATTAAACCCCGCACGGGATTTAGTTACTTAAAAATAAAAAATAAAGATTCTTTTTTCTCAATTTTTTTTATGTGATAGAAAATTTCGAAGCCATGCATAAATGAATGAAGGCGTGGCGACAGAGCTGAAGGGCACGACTAGTCCGATATCGCTGCATACAGTCAGCTAACTTGGGACGCTAAAATTACTCAGATACAGAATACCATGGTTAATTTTTTGAAACCTTTTATTCGTTGATTCTGAAAAAAACCTATGCAGGGTCAATCATTGTCACCAGTATGTCACGCGGTCTGATGGAATTATACGAATTCGTTAACACCCTGTAGATCCCACACGTCTATGGGGGAGTTCATAATTATTTTCGGAAGAATAAAATTTTCGGAGCTGCAGTGATAGCCCAGCAGTTGAACGCTTGCCTTCCACGGAGGAGGGTATGATCTATAATCACCACGCATGGCAAATAAATGGTGATTGTACTGTGTTGTTACTAGCACTGAAGCAATAGGTTGGCAAACAAGCCGACGCGACGGCCCATCTAATGGAAAGTGGTTCCCGCCACCTATATACACCTACAACTCCAAGAGGGTTATTGATGCATTGACAACCTTAGAAACAATGTTAGAAAATCTCATGTGCCTGTAATTTCACCGACACCCCTACCCTTCAAACCGTGTAGGATCACACCTTTTTCATCATCATTCACTTCACGCATTTCACCTCCTTTTTACTTTTTATAATGTACTATAAACCTCTTTCTCTATCACAGGCCACATATTTGGAACACACTCGATACTCAAATTTAAAAATTGGAAAAGTAAAATGCAAGGTGTTTTTGCGTGGATTCTGAAAGGAACGACGAAAGGGTGCGGACTGCCGGACGGCTGGATTACCAGCACTCCGCCGAGTGAACCATTACCGGGCCTCCGGCACTGCTACGCTGCTGAATTACCAGCTCCCCGCCGAGACGGCCATTGCTGGGTCTCCGGTACTGCTACGCTGCTGAACCACCAGCTCCCCGCCGGGTCGGCCATTGCTGGGCCTCCGGCACTGCTACGCTGCTACACTACCAGCACTCCGTCTGGTTGTCGAGTTACTGAATCACCACCGCACTGC
Source organism: Amphipyra tragopoginis (assembly GCA_905220435.1). Taxonomy (NCBI): domain Eukaryota; kingdom Metazoa; phylum Arthropoda; class Insecta; order Lepidoptera; family Noctuidae; genus Amphipyra; species Amphipyra tragopoginis. The sequence goes on from HG992017.1 coordinate 8,940,396, forward strand.
TAACCTGCCAGCCTTCACCTCCCTTCGTGCTCGCATTACCGAGTTTACAGGATTGTGTGTTCCATCAGCTACAGTTCATTTACGTGTGACTCCCGGATTTACTGACTTAGTGTTTTTATTATTATATTATAAAGTTGTCGTGTTTTAAGTGTTTTCCTTATTTGTCCGACTAGGGATAGATAGGTAGGATTCACTGATAACGTCACATTCTTTACAACTGGTGTAGCAGACGTGCTCAGGAGATCCTGGGACCGTCTGTTACATTACAACCGTAACAAAGCAATGCGGCTTGGTGCCAGAAATAGGTATAGTGGTAGTATTTCCCCAGACGAGCTCTTTCACAAGGAGCTTTACTACTATGATGAGATGCTGTACATTTTTATTATTAATATGTCAATATTAACCTATTCCCTCTTGTTCCAGTGGCTTGCTCAACGGTGACCGTGACGAAGTGCCAGGCTGCTCTGAGGACTCTGCAGGCGTTTCCGTTCTTCAAGCCGACGTGCCTCTGTCGAGAACCGAACGTGGACCCTGAATGCAACTCGTTCCGCGACTTCCTGTTTGACCATCCCTGCGTGTTTGTGATGAAGAAGGGTATGGAGTTTAATCTTACAATCATCATTATCATTTCTCCAAACTTGTTCATATCAGTTTGCAATCTTACCAGATTCAGCTGAGCTGCCATCTAAATTCCAAGTATTAGATATACCACTTCTTCTCTCGTGTCAGCACGAGCTATACATAAATATATATATAAATAGCTCATGCTGTGGTGAAAAGATTAGCCAGTCAGGAAGGTTGGTAGCGGGGCTGACTGCCCAGGGTGCGCCGGACGTACTTAAGTATCGTCACTCGTGGAGGCTCATGGCATGCACTCCAAAGCCACCACTAGACTAGACTGCCTTATAAAGGTCATGGCACACTGTACCGGCACCGCAATGGCACCGCTCCAATCCAGCAATTAACTTGTCATTCAAATTAGAGCATTAAATCGTGTGTTGTATAATATATTTCATAACGTCAATATGAAAAAACCAACGGTGGGCGGTCAGCGCGCTTGCTGCTACCATATAACTCGACTCGCAGCCCGCGTGCTGTAAGCGAGCGGACCGCGTGCTTACTGCGCGCCGACTCCGAGTCGCCAGCGAAACAACGTCGATGTGCCGTCGTCACCCGCGCTCATTTTATTTTCACGGACTTTCGTGGACTGCGAGCTTGCACCTAGCGGCCGACGCGCGGACTCCGAGTTTGCACCTCGCGGACGACGCGCAGTTAGCGCGCTGGCGGCTAGCCGTAGCGTAAAATCGAGCCGACGCCGTGCTGCAGCTGTGCAGTTGCGGTGCCGTTATAATGTGCCACCTTTAGTCTAGTGGTCGCAATCTTGACCACTGTGTGAGGTCGTGGGTTCGATCCCCAACTCAGGTAAAGTGTTATTGGGTTTTTTCGTGTGGAATTTCTCAGTAGCAGCCTGGAGTCTGGATTTGTGCCCGGTTGATTGCAATAGGTTCGCCCCGTATTACATGGGACTTAAACATAATAGCGAAATGAGGGTGTACTTACTATACACCTCTGTCTAACCCTTGAGAAATACGGGCGTGATGTTTAATTGTATGATATGTAGATCTACCAGGATAAAAATTATCTTCAAAAAATTAGACAGGTACATATTCAAAATGTCGCATACGTATAAATGTATGCAAAATTTCAAAGAGATGGGTGAACTTTCAAGCCGCGCTAGTGAAAGAAACAAAGTCAGGTTCTAAGTACTATAAGTATGAGTTACGAATGTTCTCGTAAGAAGTTTGTCTTCATTATACGTTATGTTGCAGTCTAGTACCACAACTTCGACTGTTTCAATAGAGCTGCATTTAATTTGAAAGTTATTAAATCGTTTTTATTAAATCCATTAGTGGAGATAGAGGGACTCAAATGATTTGCAAGCTGCACTTGCCAAGGTCAGTGTGTGGATGGGTGACCGTTCGTTACACATCGAGAGAAGGAGTCTGTGCCTCCGAACGAGTCCGTGCCTCGGAGAGCATGTTAAACCGTCAGATGTTGTACGAATACCTGCGACAGTCGTTACGGGTAGTCAGAAGTCTAAAAGTCTGGCAACCAATCTGACCTTAGGTTATCGGCATTGCCCATTGGGTTGCGGAGGTCTGATGGCAGTAGCTCCGTGTAAAATACTGGTATTCAGCCGCATCTGCTTAAACTGGAAGCTTACCCCGACATAGCTGGGAAAAGGCTAGGCAGATAGATTTAAATATCCATCCAACAATACACACATAGAATCGATTGCCATAAAGCAGTATAAACCGGTTTAAACCAAGCAAAGAACGCGTCTGCAATTCTCACTCAAATGCAAAGCTCAGCTTAGGCCTCGCGGACGGCACACTCCTTTAAAAATCTGATAGCTCTTTGCATGTCGGAAAAAGAAGAAGTTCTAGTTTTCCGAGGTCCAGAAAGTCTGCAGGAGTCTGAGCTGCGTGGATCCCAACCCACACCTCTGACTTTTGAATTTATGTGCAGATCAGAATTTGATTATCACTTGCGTTTCGAGGAATGACACTGTGAGGAAACCGACACACCTGAGAGGACTCCAAAATGTTCTCGATGGTGAGTGTAGTCCGACAAACCGCACCTAGCCAGCATAGTGGACTAAGGGCTACAACCCTTCTTATTCTGAGAAGAAGCCCGTGACAATGAGACAGCAATGGACTGATTCATGATCATCATTCAGCCGAAGGACGTACACTGCTGGACATAGACCTCCCCCGAGCATCCCCATTAAATCGACCGGTCCTGTGCTTCTCGCATCCAGCGGATTCCCTCGACCTTCACCAGGGTTAGGCCTATTATGAAAACAATAACACAAAACATCTCTCTAGCAGTTAAAATAGCTAACTTAAGAAGACAGCTTCACCAAATATTGGCTTTGAAAAAAATACTTTTGTCATTCCCAATTTTGGTGTAATTATATTCTCAACGCGTTTCGACTTAATTTTCTTGGAGACAACTCATGTTTTTTGATCGAAGTCTTTACTGGCCATTGCTTATGTTAAAAGGTTTTACTATAATGGAAGTTATGTCGTGCTGACAATAGGAATATTAGAACTAAGAGAGGCACGTAAGTTTTATAAACTACTAGCTGTAGCGCGCGGTTTCACGTATCCTAGAGAAAGTACTTCATTCACCTGGATAAAAAGTCTCCTATGTCCTAATCCAGGTCATGGTCCACTTGTGTTTCAAATTTCCTCCTAATCCATCCAGCCGTTTGCGTGATTGACTATCAAACAGCAAAATTCAAAAACATATAAAAACTTTCACTAACATGAGTAGGATTGGATTTATTTTTTCACAGACGTTCAATATACAAAATATTGACAGGTGTCTAACAAGGAATCCAGCCCAGGCATGTGGACTAAGGGAAGAGGAGGACAAAGGTGGACCTTTGTCCTCGGGCCTAGAAGGTCCTCCAAATCCTCAGAAGTCCTCCCCTCAGTCAAATCCCGAATAAGGGTACTCTTACACACATCAGTCACGTCACCGTCATGTCGCCGATCAGTCACTTCAATAAGGGACGTGTATGCGAATAGGTTCTTATGTCTCGGCCGCTGGATTGACCTCCAGTTTAGAGGCTGCAACTGATTTACTGGCCTCCGACAGGGTTAGTCCGCCACTGAGAAGGACTCGTACTTAACCAGTTCTTTCTTCATTCTGGCGTATCTCGACGTATTGACGAGCAAATCTTTCCTTGAAAAAAAAGTTTAGCAGGGTTTTCAACCATGGTATGGTGATATTCTAACGGTGTGTTTGCTATTTCACCTCCATAATCCTTACGGAGATAAGGAATGCTTATACCCACCCGGATTCTAGCTGGATCGTCTTCAATGTCAGTCAGTTCAGTGTATTATGACATAAGACATGAGCATATTAACATCCGGAGACACAAGGAACATAGTAAGCTGGGAATAGACGCGTGTTGTAACTAAGATTCAACAAAACCTAGTACGCTTGGTAATAGGATCTATACGCTCCGCCTAGCTAGCTACCACTCTCAGATTAAAGTCCGGCACCAAGCAGTTTACTGTGTTCCATCGTGTGTATGTAAGAGCCAGATAGGTAAAGTGGAATCCCTCCATATCTCTGTTACTTGGATTCGTATGCTCCATCTAACGCGACGTCTTACGTAGGCGGTTTAAAGCGACGCGAATCGCGACGCGATGCGATGCAGTGACACGCGATGCGGTGCGAAGCGGCGGCTTTGTCCTACGAGCTCGCGGACCGCTCGCCGCGCGCCCCCGTCATTCAATAGCACTGTACGGCACCGCATTCAGTTCGCGCGAAAATATCAAGCCAACTGATCGCGTTCGCTTCGATTCGCGCTGCGCCCCACCGCACTCCACGTGCATTTGGTTACGTAGGCCATTTCAATAGGTATCGACTGTTTGTTGTTTTCGCGTCGCGCCGCGTCGCTTCGCGTCGCTTCTAGATCGCTCACGTAAGATGCCGCGTAAGATTCAACATAACCCAGTACGCTTGGTGGTAGGATCTTTACGGTCCGCCTGGCTAGATACCACTGTCATATTAAAGTCGCCAAGCAGTTTACTGTGTTCCGTCGTGTGTATGTGAGAGCCAGAGGGGTACAGCGGAATCCCTCCACATTTCTGTTAGTTGGATTCGTGTGCTCCATCTTAGACACTCTCTGCGCTTACCATCACGTGGTAACGCGAACAAGTCAAATAATGAATAAAAATATAACACATAGTTCTTTCACCTGTTCTTTCAGTACATGTTTCAGCGAGTATTTATTTGCGGCTTCCAAACAAAACCGCAGCAATATTGTCCCAGCGGTTCCAAAACATTTTTGTAATAAAAACTCGCGGTTTTATAGTGTCAAAGTACTGTCGAGGCAACTATACAATATGTCAATGTTTACGTTGTTCGGATATCCGGCGGTCAAAAGTTACGTAACACGTTATTTTTTACATGAAAACGTTCTACGTAAACCAATTGACCTCTGACCATTGAGCAGACGTGGGAAGAATATAAGTGTTTATACAACGTGTAACAGTTAAGGTAGAGACATAATGATGCCACGTATGCAACGTATGCGATGTTACAAGACACCTAGGCAATTAACAATGTAAAATTTTTCTATGAAAGTACATGATTTAGAAACACACTTGTTACACGTTGCATTGCGTCGGACAAGTGTGTTTCTAAACCTTATGTCGGGTGTATAAAGACCCTTAACGATAACGAAAACCACGTATTTTACCCATCATTGGGATCATTTTTTTCGAATAAACCATACCTGGAAAATCATTGGTTTTGGAGATATTGAAGGTCAAAGTACACATTTTTTTTTTAGTTTTTTCCAAAAACGATTTCCAAGTCATAATACAAAACTTTCTTCTATACAAACATTTTCAAAAATACCAATTTTTCCTAACATATTACGCATTTCAAGTTACAAAAACGCAATAAATATCAAACGCACACGACCGCCTTGGCTCGGTTGTGTGGCCGCTACACGCATGCAAACGCGCGGCATCGCCACAACCATAATTTGCGCGCTACAAAAAAAAGCGTTTTTTTCATGCCAAAAAATAAAAGTCGTTTCCCAGCAATTATTTTTGGTCAATGTAATTTAGTTTGATGTACAGAGTGCGTAGATTTCGGCTATGTGATGGGTCTTTTTACACCCTGTATATACTTTCATAAAAATGATTGCGTTGTCAGTTGACCAGATGTCAGCTGTGCAGATACACACAGCTGTGCAGGTGCACAGCAACTACACAGCTGCAGCACGGCGTCGCCTCGAATTTAGGCTACGGCTAGCCGCCAGCGCGCTAACTACGCGTTGTCCGTAAGGTGCAAGCTTGCTGTCACCGCGAACACAATTGTTATATGGCATTTGTGATTGAACACGCCTAGGACTTGCACGTTTTCATAGTGTGTTTCACGACGTTATTTCGCTGGCGACTCGGAGTCGACACGCCGTAAACACGCGGTCCGCTCGTTTGCAGCGCGCTGGCGTTGAATCGAATTGTATGGTAGCGGCAAGCGCGTTGACTGCCCGCCGTTGGTTTTTTTTATATTGACATTATGAAATATATTATTGACGACACGTTTGGTGCAGTGGCTAAGCGATTGGCTTCTGCGCTACAGGTCGTGGGTTCGATTCCCACACGGAACAAAAATTTGTATGGCCTACAGATGGTTGTTCCGGGTCTGGGCGTTTGTTTGTGAGATTTGTGTCTGTAAACGCACCCACGATACAAGAGAAATCTTAGTGAGGGGCAACGTTTTTTTAAAAAAAATAAAAAAAAAATAAAAAAAAAAAAAATATTATACGACACACGATTTAATGCTCTAATTTGAATGACAAGTTAATTGCTGGGTTGGAGCGGTGCCGTTGCGGTGCCGATACAGTGTGCCATGACCGTTAGTTTGTCTCTACCTTAATGCGTGGTTATATTTAAGGTGGTTGTTTGGACTCTTATTCAGAGCAGCATTTGATCGGTCAAATAAAAACAACGGCCAAAATCCACTCTCCACACGTAGTGATCAGTGGCGTTATTGCGTAACACACTGTAATCTCCATAGCTTTCAATTTGACAACACGACAGTATTCATTGCGTGGTGCATAGCTGTTGAGAAGATGGATTGTTAAAACATACAGTGCAATGGATGTTGTTGAACTGATAAAATCAAAGCTATTGTCAATGCGAGTATGCTTCGCTAGGCTTCGCAATTAAAATGCTGGTTAGGATATGAACCGAAAATCGAAAAAATCTAGTTTTTTTTTGTTTACCTGTCGTATGTTGCTCTGAATAAGAGTCCAAAGAATCCTCTTACATATGACCAAACATTTCTGATACACATTGTATACTCATAACGTTTGGCAATCATCTGGCTGCTGCTGTCAATTCTCATAGTATAGTCTTTCAGTGACCTTCTCAGAAAGTGAAAACGCGCTTCATCTAGCTGCCTGAAAGATCATCTCCATATGCTTTTTTTTTAACTTTTCCTCCCACTAGGATTTCTTCTGTATCGTAAGTGCGTTTACAGAAACAAATCTTCGCACGCACAAATACCCAGACCCGAAACAACTATCTTTAATCGAAGCCGCGACCTGTAATGCAGAAGCCAGTTGCTTAGCCGCAACAATCGTATCGTCATAATCAGCCAAAATACTCTAATCCTCTTTTTTAGGCCTATGTCAAGTAATGAGTTAACATATACTAAATTCACCCAGGACCTTAAAACATCATACTAATCCCTATCTCATTTCAGAAAAAGATCCGTACCCAGTGGAGACCCTGCCGACCTGCACGTATGCTCTCAGCGTATGCCACAACGAGAAAGCCTGTTCTGTACTCTTCGATCGGTTCAAGAACGCTTGCAAGGCCCGCGATGGAGAATGTCGCATGGAAGACAGGTAACTCTCCGATTATTCCTCCTTCCTTGCTATTGTCAGACTTCACAGAACTCTCGGATCTCTATGACAACCACTAGATGTGAGGGAAACGCACAAAATCCTTCAGTTCAGCTACCCAACCAGGTTTAATCTCTGCTGTTAACGTAACTGTGACGGCAGGTCGTGAGTTAATCATCTAACTAGTCAGATTAAATATCCAAGGCTGGTGACGGAAGTACAGAAACCACCGGTAGCGTGGTGATTATGGACAAATATACCCGTAATTGAGACCCTGCCGACCTATACATACGCATGCTCTCAACATGTGCCACAATGAGAAAAGCTTGCTTCTTACTTTTAGAGCCATTACGCAATATCGACTGGTCGCCGGAGACTTGGTCTCTCGGCGACCAAAACATAAGCATAGTCGCCCGGGTGACCGGCGACCAAGTGCGTACCACCAAGCACCTATTTAAACTGTGGAAAGTCACAGTCGCCGTCGACTAAGTCTCCGGCGACCAGCCGATAGTGCGTAATGGCCCCCGGTTCAGCCCTTCAATTCAGAATAATTCGATTAAGTCTGAAGTGATATCTCGTTTTGTGTACAATTCTCGTAACAAGAGAAGAAAAAGAGATGGCAAACCGTATCGTTGGACAACGAATCGGGGAGCAGAAATGCTTGCAAGGTTCGTGTTGGAGAATACCGCAGAAGACAGGTAACTCTTGGATTATTATAGTGAAGACTAGGCAGATGTAGACGACAAAGAACGTGACTTAAGGTCACAGCTCATTAGAGCCAACCGGCACCCAACCCGCATCGCTCGGATGCTCGGCGTCTACTCGTTGTCAGCAGGTGGTTCATGGGTGGATGCCGCGTTATCACCAGTAAACGTCGCGTGGTCAACCAAAGAACCGATGCGCGCGGTCCATTCGATGGCAGCGTGCGGTTCACTCGGGACTTGTGCGTTGGCAATGCGCAGCAACGCAAGGTAAGCATGCGAGCAGCGAGTTGTCACCGAGTGGTCAACTCGTCGTCCGCGCGTGGACGGCATACGCCCGAGGCGATCCGGTGACGCTACGGAGTTGATGTAGTGAGCGCACATCCGTACAAGTTCATATAAAAAACACTAACCGCACGAGGCGAGGCGACGCGGATCGGATGCCGGGTGGCTCTAATGAGCTGTGACCTTTAGACGCCAACTCGCCTCATTGTGACCGCAGTTTACAGTCGCGGTCAGAGGTCTTTTGCAATGGCAGAAATTGGTAAGAAAAGTGTAAGCTCGCAATCACAAATAAATAGGCGTAGTGCATAACAATAACAATATTAAAACCTCATCTGCATACGTCCGGTAGGGCTCTGAGGACCGGATGGGGTGGTCATCTATCTAGCGTACATATCCAAGGCTATTGAAGAGCAGCACCTTCAACCGAGACCAACTCAAAGTGAAGACCAGGTTACTCATTTCGATGGATATGCAGACTGATCCATCGAAATAAAAAATCCACTGACGATTTTGAAGTTTTTGGTATGGATAATTCAATCCACGAAGACGCGTCCCACTCTTTGTCTAAAGGCGCGATTCCATGAGGCAAGTCTTGCATGCAAGTATGACGTCACATTTGCGTACAAGTTGCTTACATTGGAAACATGTTTTCGAGAGTGTGCAAATTGCATGCAGGTTTTACTTGCATACAAGTGGAGATGTTCAACAATTGTGTTGGACATCATGGGTGTCAATCACTCGTTCGTAATTCAAAAAGTGCAACTAACGTTTGCGAGTTCAATTTGCACGTCACTTGAATAAAAACATGTACAAGTTCAAACTACCTCATACAAGTTGTAGCTTGTATGCAGGTTTGTTCAAGTTGTATGCAATTTTCAACTTGCATACAAGTAACTTGCCTAATGGAATCGCGCCTTTAATCGCTACTGTGCTAAAGTGTGCTTTAGGCAGTTGTCCCACCGTGTCGGCGAGGAAGCGACTAACTATTGGCTATTTTCTCGCTCAAGAAACGTACAATAGATATACATTCCGTGTAAACAAAAGAGATGCATATATTAATAGTTTATCGCTGACTTTTCACACTGCCGGCGAGAACTCGCTCCACTAGTTTGTCGCTGAGCGACAAGAGCTATCAAAGATAATACTCGCTCAGCGATGCTCGCTTGGCGGTCAGAACTCACGCCGAGAGACCAACCAGCGGTCATTTGGTGCAAGTAATCGCCCGTCGCACTCGCACACTCGCTAATACCCCAGCGACAAGACCATCAGAACTACACACTCGTTTCTCGCTGCTCGCCACCTCTTTTCTAGCTTCTAGTTCTACTCGCTGCTCGCTCGTCGTTCGCGGTGGGACAAGTGCCATATACAATACAATACAATACTCTTTATTGTACACGACACAAACAAGAAACATTAATATAAAACAGAGATGTACTACAATGGGCGGTCTTATCGCACTAGGCGATTCCAGACAACTCTATAAATTGCTATTGTGTTAGTTCTATCGCCACACAATAGTTAGATGTATGCATACGCACACTAATACAAGGTATTAATAAGGCTCAATTTACACCGCCGCGGAGTGGAATGGAAGCGACGAAATTGTACGTAGCATAATGAACTTTATGTCAATTGTATAAAGTATAAACTAAATCGAGCCAAAAAAGGTCGCGAAGATTCCACGGAAGACGCGCAACCTATCACAATAAGAAGTAGGGCGCGTGTTCGTGGATTGAATGCACTGCAACCCTATGATTGTCATTGTATTTTTTATTCTTCTAATTCTTTTTCTTACTTTTCTTTAATAATAATTTGTAATAGGCATGTTGACAGCATCAATAAATTACAAATCTAATTAGTCCGCCAGTTACGGTAAGGATACACGGTGACACTGACATTTGACACAATGCAATCGCGACTAGGGTTACCATCCGTCCGGATTTGTCCGGACATGTCTGGACTTCTAGAGTTTCGTCCGGACTTTGTCCGGCTCTTTAATATGTCCGGATTTTTTGGCGTGGTGGGTGATCCCCGTACCGTGCAACCTCCGTCCCCTCGCGAGCGTCTGCTTCCATGCCTACCCTACCACTGTAACTAAGTGAGTATGTTTGCATTTCGTGACTAAAATGTCCGGAATTTTATTGAAATGTCAGGCTTTTTGTCAGGACTTTTCAAATTTCTAAATGGTATCCCTAATCGCGACACTGAAATGAAACCCGAGCTAATGCGCAACTCAGTGTAACAGCGATTTACACACTGCGACACTCGGTGTCGACACTGAGCGTCGAGTGTAATGTGTCGCCGTGTATCGAGTGCGTTAGAGTTTTGAAAAATAATGGACACGTATTTTTTCTTTTGTTAAATCTATGAATATTTGGAAAGATAAAACGCATCAAAACTCGAGAGGGCTTATGACGTCAGAAGAAAGTAAAAATTGTACTTCCTTGTTACGTTTTGTCAAGTTTAAAAGTGTCGTATTTTCGTCAATTTTGGTTTACGTAACAAAAGAAAAAACACGGGTCAATTTTATTTTTTGATAATCTAACTGACGGACTAATTAGATTTTTTCAGTCAAATACCTTATTTTTGTATACTTAGCACTCAGATTATAAAACAAAAGGCAGATAGACTGTACTGAACCATAATGTGAGGCACGTCTGTAGACATGTGTGCGTGACAGCACTATAAGAACACGTTGCCTCTTTGTGCGTGTACGGTTGCCATGATAATGACAAAATTCCCATAATATTTCATTATATTAAATAAACAATTTACTGTCTCCGAAAAATGCAGATACATACAGAGTTATACATATGTATATAAAGTGAATCTCTGCCGTTGAGTCAGATTGTATTTTATTGCAAGTACCTACTTTAGAAATTTACTAATCTCAGATTACAGAATAGAAGATGATAAATAGAAATATTTTGTGGATTTATGGCAGTCATTTAGTATAGTCGTGAATGGTTGTAATTATGTTTTTGATAGCTATATTTACTTTATGTTGGCAAATCGACTGACGTACATGATTATTATTAGGGACAGACAATACATTAAGTAGTTTTAGTTACGAAGACACATACAAACGGACACACATACCAACCAAAAAACGCGATAAATAAAACACTATAATCGAAATAAATATTTTTGTAAATCATTATTCCTGTATTCTTTACTTATTTCCTAACTTAGGGGGTAAATGGTTTCAATATAACAAGCAACACTGAATGATTTTTGTTAAGGTTTTGTGTTCCAAGATGTCACTAATAATAATCACGTAAAATAATATCCAAAGAGATAAATAATCAATAAAACCTATGAAAAGATACTCCATCTTCTTTATTTTGTTTTTAGGAACAGTTTTTGCAATGTTTATAAACGCAAGATGGCATTACTATCATAAATATTGAAATTATCGATGACGTCCTAACAATGCGGCGCTTCGTGTCATACTGACTCGAGATTGTATTCGCTTTTGAATTTGTATTTGCTTTTTTGGCCGCACTCACGTTGTTCCTGTCACTCTATCTGCCTTCTGTTTTATAATCTGAGACTTAGCATCAAATATATCGGGACGAGCAGACTGTACAAAATGATCTAACCAACTCATCATCTGCCTAGCCTTTTCCCAACTATGTTGGGGTCGGCTTCCAGTCGAACCGGATGCAGCTGAATATCAGTATTTTACATGGAGCGACTGCCTATCAGACCTCCACAACCCAGTAACTGGGTAATACGATACTCTTGGTAAGACTGGTTGTCAGACTTTCTGGCTTCTGACTAACAGTACCGACTGTCAAAGATCTACAAATGACAGCCGGGACCAACGGCTTTACGTGCTTTCCGAGGCACGGAGGAAACTCGCTATGGTAAATGGTCACCCATCCACAGACCAACCTCGGCAAGCGTGGCTTAACCCGGAAGATCGGTCTATGCGGCTGTAATTATTTAGCCACGAGCTCCTCAAAATGATCTAACCAACTAAGAAAATTAAACTATATCTCAATGATTCAAGGAGTGTTTCAGAATGAACACTGTACACGACAACTTAATCCATTTTTTTGTGTTCTTTGTGAGTTTTTTGCAAGTATTGAATATGATTATTTTTATAGATTTCCTACAGCAAATCAACCATGGAATAATGATGTCAATCTGCCAAGAATTTTATCCCATTGAGATCAATTTTCATTTCTTTAGTTCTTTAGGTAATTTTATTTTGATTTGATTAATTATGATCAATGTGTTCGTCCTGATATTAGTGCTGATTGTACATTTTAATAGACAATTTTACATAAACATTTTTGTACTAAATAAATTGGTATACAATAGGGTATTTGACTGAAAAAATCTAATTAGTCCGTCAGTTAGATTACCAAAAAATATTTGACCTGTATTTTCTCGTTTGTTACGTAAACCAAAATTGACGAAGAGACGGCACATTCATAGATTAAACAAAAGGAAAAATACGTGTCGATTATTTTTCAAAAGTCTAACTGGCGGACTAATTAGATTTGCAATTTATTTATGCTGTCAACATGCCTATTACAATTAAGCTTCAACCAGAGCAACATTATATAAGTATTTATAAATCCCAAAACAAAAAAGACAACGTTCATCCCCAGGCTAAAATAAACAGCCTAGTGGTTTGATCGATAGTCCGTAATAGCTTTATTTAGCAGCAGCGCTACCATGAATTCATAATGGCTGCCTGTTTATAATAGTCGAGCAAATATAACGGGTAGGTAAACAATTGACTGATATTCATTGGACGATGAAACAGTAACGTGTTCATTTTTAGCTGTAGTTTAATTTTATGCCTCGAGGGATTTTATGAGGTGGACTGCCTCGTTGGTCATCCACGTCTGCTGAACGTGAGGTCCTGGGTTCGATCCCCAAGTCGGACTATTAGGTTTTTTTTTAGATGGATTTCCTCTTGATCCTTGTCAAGGTGAGAGATGACAGAGACCAAGTCTACGATGGAGAGAGCTTACCAAGAAGAAGTCTGTTCACTCTAACTTTGAAGAGATTCGGGCTGTAAGCGGTTCTTGGGTTTTTCCGTGTGGAATTTCTTAGTAGCAGCCCGGAGTCTAGATTTAGGCTAAGCGTATGCTGAGACGCAGGTGACGCAGGTGCACGCAGCGCAGGGCAGAGCAGATTTTGTAATGTATCAACGTACAAAGAGCTGCGCACGCTGCAGCGCAGGTGCGTGTGAGGCAGACATGTGTATGTCCTGCCCTGCGCCTCGTTGTAGTACCGGCACAGATTTCTGCGCGACGCGTGCATGTCGACACGTGTTTTTTACCGCTAATTCGAATTTTTTTGCAATGACAGAACATTTAATTCAATTAGTGCGTTGTGAACCTTATCTGTATGAAACTAATCATCCATACTATTTAAAAAAAACGTTAGTCAACTCGAACACGTCTATTCTTTGTACTAGTTACAACTCGAATGTGTCTTCTAGCTGCGTCGCAGCATGCGGTCGTGGCCTACTCGTATGTCTGCCTCGCCTGCCCTGCCTTACAAAATCTGTACTGTGCTGTGCTACGTCACCTGCATCCTAGCATACGCTTAGCCTTATGCCCGGTTGATGGCAATAGACATGGGACATGGGGATATTACATGGGACAATGAGAGTGTACTATACACCTCTGCTCAACGCTTCGGGGAATACAGGCGTGCTGTTATGTGTTTTATTTTATGATCAAACTTTTATGCCGTAAGTATTAAATCGGTCAATGGGAGGCCAATTTCCAATGGGGGACTTTTACTAGCTAATGAGAAAGAGAGTGTGAGAGAGAGGGAGACCAGTATAGCTCTCTTCGTGTCAATAAGCCAGTCTTTCTCGAGCCGTGAGTGTCGTAAAATGCGACTAATGGCCGGTTTACACGAGGATAGTTTCTCGAAGCGAGACTCGTTCTGTCGTTGTCTTTTTCTACGATGAAAACAGAGATAGCGTGAGACTCGCTTCGAGAAAACATCTCCGTGTAAATGAGCCTTAAGGGATTATGTCATGAAGGTGGATATTAGCATGCTTCTGCTTCATGCTAGACCGTATAGTAGACCGTCGTAGGGTCCAAGCGGAGGCAAGTAGGTACAGACATGGATGCATAATGCTACATATCGGATTAGTCCGAAGGTACTAAGCTGAGCAATTTAAAGTGTCACAGATGAAAAGGGGTACTATTCCGGGCGATTTTAAAGTTATTTAATAATAATTAATAAGTTCGTTCCACAACTTTCCCAAAGGTTTAGGCCGATATTCAATTGTCAGATTTGACATTTTGACTTATTTTCTACAGCAGAGCTGTCAAAACGTCCAACTTATTCCTCCGATTAAACTTATCTGACGATTGAAAAATCGGCTCTTATAGAAATAGCTGTTCAAAGTATAGATGAAAAAATACGCTAAAACGTCATCAGCTGTCTTTACATTTTTAGACCCAATTTCACCATACTCTGTTAGTTATTTTATTAATGTCCCGTTAAACATTTTAACAGACTGTTTATCAGTACATTGAAATTGACATTGACAGCGTAACAGAACATTAACAACTAACATTGTATGGTGAAATTGGGTCTTAGTCTCTATTTTCTGAATTTGTAAGGAAATCAGACTTTTTTTTTAAATAAGTAATTTAGATTTGTATTGTAACACAATTCTTTTTTTTATTGTAACAGTTGCTGTAAAAAAATATTCACTGATAATTTAAATTGCCCGAGGCTTACCTCCGGTTTCTGATTTGAGAATTCGAGATAAGTAATATTTGAGTACGGAGTTGTCAAAAAAATGAAGGATTTAATCCTTCATTTTTTTGACAACTCCGTACTCAAACGTTACTTAATTACTGCTCATCCTAGAATTCTCAATTCAGAAACCGGAGGTTAGTACCCCTTTTCCAAGTTTTTATTATGTATCACAGACACCTCTTTAACCAGCCTATTTCCGTCCCACCAGGGAGTCATGCCGCGAAGCCTGGGCCGGCCTCCGCCTCTCCCCGCTGTTCGGCTGCATCTGCCCCAACACCCACATGAAGAAACGGTGTGACCGCATCTTTGCGGTGGTAAACCACAACCCGTGCGTCGGTGAGTAAGCACCCTTATACGCTCACGCTATTGTGTTTTCGCGGGTTCTGAGTGAAATAAAAATAAAAAAAACAAAACTAGGTTAAACATAAACATTAGCAAAGAAAATGTTTTCTCCAACTTTTTTTAGACAAAAGAGTAGTCTATTCTAGCTAAGTTTCACGGATTGACCGAAAAATTTACCAAAAAAACAGTTAATTCATAGCAGTTTTGTAAAATGTTCTTACGATGTTGCACAAATCATAATGTAGGTAAAACTTAGATACCTACATTTTTTGATGACTTGAGATTGCGTAAATACTTCAAAATTACCTATTTATTATTTAATTGTATGATCAAAATATCAAATTGTTTTTAAACGAGCGAATTCTTGCAACTTATGGCCAAATCCTCAAACGCTATTAAATTTTAAGTGGTCGTTAAAATCGTGATGTCACTGTTATTCGCCTTTTAGTTCTGGCGGTTATCAACTTATCCCATATCAAAAATGTATTAGAAACTTAAATGAATTCATTGTAAAACACTCCACAATAAAGGTGACTTCCCACGGTGCGTGATATCGCGCACCGGGTCTGCGTGGTATCATCCTTAAAATTAATCACCGTGGGAAGCCACCTTATGCCGTCAACATCAACCGTCGGGCAGTAGCCCGCCAGGCATATGACCCGCCTGGTTGGAGGAACCTCCCTTTTCGTAGGAGGAACACCACACCTCGTTCCTCCACAAAGTGAATAGTGACGACACGAGGCTTAACAGCAACTTAAAATTGAGTAACTTTTGAATATTTGGCCATTAGAGACAGAGATTTATATCAGGTTTACTATTATGTAAATTAAAAGAACACGAATGCGAATGACGATACTATAGTAGGTACGTCCGGCGCACCCTGGGCAGTCAACTCCGCTACCAACCTTGCTGACTGGCTAATCTTTTCACCACGGCATGAGCTATTCTATAGCTCGTACTGACACGAGGGAGGAAGAAGAATATGAATCTATGAGTAAACTTCATATACTAAGAACCGTTAACGTGTCCCCGATCCAGTCTAAACTCATTAGTGGCTAACTCGAGATTCTATTAAAAAAACATTCTCAATTTAACTTAACTCCCCTTTTTCCCATGCAGTATCGGTTCTAATGATTCCCCGAATGATCCTTCACATCTTGTTGATTCAAGTTCATACTTTATAGACAAGAGCCAGGAAGTAAGATATTCAACCTTCCGGTAGTTTTTTCAACAAATAATCTATCTTAACATATATTAAAATCGTAACGATGAAAACTGTACATTAAATATTTTTGAAAAAAAGTGCAACGCATCATAAAAACGACACTGATGCCAAAAGAGCGGGTCAGGTTATAGGGTACAGATTATCTATTAGGTGGGACTGTTGAGCAGTAACCTTTGGCAATAAAAGTGATTAGATTTCGAGTACATATACATTGTTTAGTTGCTGCGACACAATGTTGGTTTCCGACTTCCACGCGGACGAAGTCACGAACACAGCTAGTTGATTAAATCTGGTATTCCACTTATTAAATATCTTTATCCACTGTACATTTGATCAAATAAATTGTACGACTTCATCAAATGTACTAGCATCACCGATATTTGACCAAAGAATAATGACATTTAAATCAAAATGGCTGCAACTAAGATTTCGTGAATGATTTCAAGGGCGAAATTTTTGATGAATGCTTATGAAAGCAATGAATGTCTATAAAATACAAGGCACCAAGATTACAGAAATAAAACAAAACGGTCAGAGGTGTGTGTGAACTACGAATGCTTTTTTCTCTTCGCCTTTTGATCCATGGCTTGACCCAACGCTTTTTTTTGTTTTCTTTTTTGTTTTTTAGTAATGATATGATGATGATAGCAGCATGTAAAGTCACTCCACGTTCCTCCATTTTCTCAGACTATGCAAAATCTTGGACAAAGTTATTGGACAAGTGGAACGGGCATCCTTCAAAGAAATTTGATCAAATATTGGACATCGATATTGGACAAAGAAATTTGAGAAGTGGAATACCGGCCTTATAAATGGATAGTTACTTTACTGAAATGTCGTGTTGGCCCGGCCGTTACAAACCCGCTTGTTAAGCACCGAATTGTGGGTTCAAACTCAAGCATGTACCTATGTGATTTTTTCAATGTCTTAAGCACTTTCTGAATTAATGTAAGACGCCACTGACATATGGTGAAGGAAAACATAGTGAAGAAACCTGAACTTACACTCGCGACAATCTAATACCGGCTTCCCACGGTGCGTGATAGCGCGCACCGCGACACACGAGCTCGCATCAACGCACCATGGGAAGAGACTCGTCCGTGGTAACGCGGACGCGTGCGGAGCGGTGCGCCGTATCCACATCACACACCCTCATAATGTGGCTTCTCACGGTGCGTGATTTTACGGATGATACCACGCACAGCCGGTGCGCGCTACCACGCACCGTGGGAAGCCAGCTTTAGAAGCCCCATTTAACACCTGTCAAAATACTAGGAGTAATGTCAACACTAATAATAATTACTCCAATGCGTGGCGTTTAGTTTAATTTTATCATAGGTGCGCTATGTGCAGATAAATAAATAGGCGACTTTCTTTAAGATCGAAGGCGTACAACTTCTGTACACGTTTATTTTATCCTTTAATGCAAACGTCAAATCGGGCTTATTACGTTGTCCGAACTGTAATAGTCTGAAATCACTAACCCGCAGTGAGCAAGCGTGGTGATCAATGCTCGTTCCTTCTCTGTATGAGAAGAGGCCTTTGCCCTGCAGTTGGACAGTTACAGGCTAATATTTATTTATTCAAGTTACTTTACTAGAATCAATAAAACGTAAGTTGACCTTCCCTTCACAAGTAAAGTGCTGCCTATTTTATTATTTATCATAACTTTAAAACCCATTTCGTCCCAACTATACAAATATTAACTTATTATAAAATACTATCAATCATATTAGTCCACTAAATTCATAAATTATTATAATTTTCAACCTGAAATCTGGTCACAATTATGACAATATTAAAACTATAAATCAACAGAAAACAATTAAGTACCTACAGAGTTTTCTTTCTGCATTTATAATATTATAATATCAGCCTATTATTTTCCTATTGAAGGGCAAGGACCAACTAATAAGTAATCTGGACAAGGGTCTCTTCTAATACATTTTTTTTTTGTATTTAGGGAGAATATTACCCCCGTTTTCCCCCTTGTGAGGACGGGATAAAATACAGGGTGTAAAAAGACCCATCACATAGCCGAAATCTACGCACCCTGTACATCAAACTAAATTACATTGACCAAAAATAATTGCTGGGAAACGATTTTTATTTTTAAGCATGAAAAAAAACGCTATTTTTTGTAGCGCGAATTATGGTTGTGGCGATGCCGCGCGTTTGCATGCGTGTAGCGGCCACACAGCCGAGCCAAGGCGGTCGTGTGCGTTTGATATTCATTGCGTTTTTGTAACTTCAAATGCGGAATTTGTTGGGAAAAATTGATATTTTTGATAATGTTTGTATGGAAGAAAGTTTAGTATTATGACTTGGAAATCGTTTTGGAAAAAAACTAAAAAAAAAAAATGTGTACTTTGACCTTCAATATGTCCAAAACCAATGATTTCCCAGGTATGCTTTGTTCGAAAAAAATTATCCCAATGATGGGTAGAATACGTGGTTTTCGTTATCGTTAAGGGTCTTTTTACAGGGTGTGTAATGTATGATATAATAACAAATGCTCTAATTTCACTTGAAATAACGTTCATATAATATAATTTTCATAATTATGCTATAAAATCATATAACCTAATTTCATATGACCTAATGTTTCATATGATATAATTTTCATTTAATATAAAACATTTAGTATAACGTTCATTTTATATAATTTTCAAAATGTATAATATTCTTTTTATATAACATTCATTTGACCTAATGTTCTTTTGACCTAATTTTCATGTTTAATGGTCACAGTTCTAACCTAACTCAAATGGCACCTAACCAAATCTTAAAATATTCAATGCATGGTTGAGGGTGGGCTTGGTCGACGGAGACCCGCTTCGCGGGGCTCCTACTTCTGGATGGCTTATAAAAAAATTACCACGAAGGGGATGGCGGGGTCTATTTGCTCCGAGTCGGGGTGCCCTAAAGTCCAGATTGCATCCAATTTCTACTGGTTACAATAGTTGAGGGTGGTAGGTGTATAGGGTATAAAGCGAAGAAAAAAAAAAACAGTACAATATTTTTTTAATCATAACATAGCATCACCTAAATATTACATCTTATTTCAGTTTTAAGTTAGATGCCAAAGCCCGAAGGAATTCAATTTCAATGTATTCCTTTTTGAGATTATGAATATTATAGTAAATGAATAATATACTACATGAATATTATGTCAAATGTGCATTATAGGAAATGTTTATTATATCATAAGAAATTAGATAAAATGAAATTATATCAACAATTCACTATCTCAACTGATCGTTATATTAAACAAAAGTATATTAACTGAAATTAGGTCAAGTGAACGTTAGATTTTTTGTTATTATATCAACAGTTACACACCCCTTTTTACACCCGATATAAACCTTCCTCACTGCACGCTGGGAATAGACGCGTTTTGTAAGATTCAACAAAACCCAGCACGCTTGATGTTACAATCTATATGGTCCGCCAGGCTAGCTACCACCCTCACATAAAAGACCAGTGTCAAGCAGTTTGCTGTGTTCAGTTGTGTGTATGTAAAAGCCAGAGGGGTATAAGGGAATCCTCTAGGGAATATCTCTGTTACTTGCATTCGTGTGCTCCATCTTAGACCCTGTCTGTGGTTTCTATGAACGTGACAAAGATAAATAATAATAAAAAAATGCTTTATTATACATAATACGAAAACCATAATGTAATGCAAAGAAAAATAAAAGTTATATTAGCTGTATTATTGCTAATTAAAAAGCGCTGTCACAAACAATCTTTATATAGATTTACATGGACATGTTTAAAGTATATGACTTCAACTACAGCCGTTCCTATACAACGTTATTTGACACCCCAACAAGATTTTCATAAGAACAGCCTGAATATGTGTTTTTTTTAATAAATCTCCAAGTTACACCGTAGTTTATGTCGCGTTAAGTTCCCTAGTAAATTGTGAAATGCCTGAGATGTGCTATGCAGGGGTTGTCTAATACACGGAAACTGACCGAGTGGACCATCTCAAGCCTCAAGGTCTATTCCCGTTAACTGTTATGGGTAGAAACCTACTGAAACAAAATTGAAATATATGAAAATAAAAATGTTGTGTAAGAAATATGTCAATCGATTCTCCTAGTGAATCTGAACAAACTAGTTTCAGGTTTAGTATAGACTAAAACTAAGCTTGGATAGTAAAAAATGCTTTATTGTACATAATACGAAAAGCATAATGTAATGCAAAGAAAAATAAAAGTTACATTAGCTGTATTATCGCTAATTAAAAAGCGCTGTTACAAACAATCTTTACATTTAGATAGTCTAATTTAAAGTTTAAGACTTCAACTACAGCAGTTCCTATCTATACGTAACCAAGTATCGAACTGGCCTCCTGAAACCACATCTAACCTTAACTGAAAACCCTTCCGAAATCCGAAACTACTTCCATTAGTGAGGGGAATCAATACAGTCGATTATCCGGGAATCATTCAATAACCACTTGGGCAGCTAATATAAAGGACTCTAAGTATTGACCGGTACATCCCACTCAGGGTCATAGATTAGCCAGATTTAGATAGAACTATTGAAATACAGTAGATATTTTAGGTCGTCTGTGACGTAATGCGCAGTGTTCAAAGATAAAGGGGATTGAAAGGGATTTAAACACTTTACCACGACGTTTATGTACTATAATTTATAAGAGAGTCCTGCTATGCCAAATTAGTTTGCAGGCACCGAAAGTAGCCTTTATTGTGTAAAAGACACAACAACATAATCGTTCAGGGATGAGTCTATCATTACAGTTACAGCTAACATCAGTATGTCAGGATTGCGAGCAAGGTAAATAAAGTAAATAAAACCAACTTATGCTCTCCACCACTGAGAGTACTTGTATTTGGGTTAGTATTAGTAACATGAACTAGATCACAATATAATACTTTACACAATTATTACAAGATCATAAAATAAGGACAAGCTTGTCGGATATAGAAGGTCAGACTTCTTCAACTGTTCAGCTCCGAATGCTCTCGCTTCGTCGAATGACCACCGCCTTTATAACATCGGGTACGTTGATCCATATCGACGACTACCTTCTTTTGTCAACATTGCCCAGTGCTACCCGCTACTGATAACAATAGGCATGTTGACAGTAAATTGCAAATCTAATTAGTCCGCCAGTAAGAGTTTTGAGAAATAATGGACACGTATTTTTTCTTTTCTTAAATCTATGAATATTTAGCACGGTAAAATGCATCAAAACTCGAGAGTGGGGGCTTGTGACGTCAGAAGCAAGTAAAATTTGAACTTGCTTGTGACGTTTTGCCAATTTTAAAAGTGTCGTATCTTCGTCAATTTTCGTTTACGTAACAAAAGAAAAAATTGGGTCAAATATTTTTTTGATAATCTAACTGACGGACTAATTAGATTTTTTCAGTCGAATACCCTATTGGGTATATAACATTCGTAATAAATATAATTGACTAGCTTTTGCCCGCGACTTCGTATGCGTTAAAGCGCACAGGAACCACATGAATAAATAAACCGAACAGAATGAAAACTTCCTAACAGAGTTCAAAATTCTTACCTACTTTCATAGGGCTGTCTACTATTTCACGACCGTAAGTTAAGTACCTACCTATCTAATAGAAAAGGCCAAATGAAATCTTACTAAGACGGCCTACAAATACTTTGGTACTATTCTACAAACCTACTAAAACAAAAATACGAAACAAATAATACGCCAACATAATTACTTACAAATAATAATTCTTATGGGAAAGCCGTCATCTTAGTTATTTTGGATATTATCTACTCGTAACTAAATATTCTGTAATAAGCATTAAACATGTGTAGGTTTATGTAGATACAATTAACTGACAAGATCCTTTGGAATACAAAATAAGAAGTCTCCTTGTTTTTCCTACCATTATTTGTACACATACACACAGTACAACAGTTTGGCATCTTTAAAAACAATTAAAATAAAACGTCCGCGTCTCGTACCGCTGCCGCTGCCGGTGTGACACCCCTTAACTTTGTCCGCGTACTGAGCCGCCTCAAACCGGTTTGTACGGGAGCGGGGGCCGGCGCACTCCCCGCGCACCTTGTCGGTGACAGTCACGCACACATAAGCTGTGCGTGTAGTAGTGTACCTACGCACGGCGTTTAGTATGAAGCTTTCATTCCGCTCGGTTTATTTATTCATGTGCAGGAACCGTGCAATGACCAAATGCATTTCCGAGTTTTTCACTCTAAGACGACGGTATAGAGTTCGACGTTAATGACGTCCTGTGCATACGCCCTTACATTGATTCAGTAACTGGATCCAATATTAGCATTGGACTAGTTTAAACACGTTTCAATCCAGTTCGACGAACAGCATCCAGTGCTATATTTGAATAGTATTGGTCCAGTGCCAATCTGGCGCTGGAATCTAGTGACACTGATCCAACTACTGGATCATTGTAAAACCGCCTTTAAGGCGCGATTCCATTAGGCAAGTTACTTGTATGCAAGTTGCGAATTGCATACAACTTGAACAAACTTGCGTACAAGCTACAACTTGTATGAGGTAGTTTGAACTTGTACATTTTTTATTCAAGTGACGTGCAAATTGAACGCGCAAACATTAATTGCACTTTTCGAATTGCGAACGAGTGATTGACACCCATGATGTCCAACTCAATTGTTGAACATCTTCACTTGTATGCAAGTAAAACCTGCATGCAATTTGCACACTCTCGAAAACATGTTTCCATTGTAAGCAACTTGTACGCAAATGTGACGTCATACTTGCATGCAAGACTTGACTAATGAAATCGCGCCTTTAGATTCACTTGTCCTTGTCACTTGCCCACGCAGCTATCGCGCGTGTGTCACAATAATGCGGAGATCCGCAACATTGGCTCACGCGATTAACTACTTTCTGCGACACGACGAGACGTCTCGAACTCATACAGAAAATATTAAAATAATGCCCTATTGTGCAATTTCAACGAGTAAAAATGACTGCAGGACGAAAAAATCTCACAGAGGCGTATAAAGTAAAGTTTGATAACTTGCAATATAATTCTTTTAACAGTCTGGCGACACTGGTTCCCGTACCAAGGAAGTGTAAGGGCACTTCCACTCGGTTTTTTATTTCGTGCTTAACTAGGTTATTAGTATTTTGATCAACCAACGACCCTGTATGGTCGTTGTGATCAACCAATCTCATCAGTTGACATGATATTAGAAAATTAATTAAATTGATTAGGTTTGTAAAAGCCGGGGCTTAATTTGTTGAAAATTGTGATCTTATTAATTCTAAACTACACACATCAAAAGTGTCTAGGGATCAAGCATTTTTATGCGGATTTCTTGAGATTGAGATGTGGCTTTGTAATAAATTTATGATTTTATAAATTTATATGGATCCTTTTTGGTGCATTTCATAATTTGAATCAGGAACTGTGAATCAAATTCGAGTAAAAGATGAAAATCAGCTGTCAATATTTTCCCTATAAAAACATACAACGCATTGAAGACATTATTAGTGCTACTGTTTCCCTACTACTGATTAAAACCAACGTTATTATGGAGCGGCGACGTCATTTAAGCAGGGAAGAAATGCTCAGAGCCGTGGGAATGATAGAAGCTGGTTCCCGGCAACGTACTGTGGCTTTAGCTCTGAATACAAGTCAGAGTGTTATCAGTCGACTTTGGACACGTTACCGAAGCACTGGTACCGTGGCTGAGCGCCATGGAGGACGGTATCGCTGCACCACACGGAGACAAGACCGATACATTCAAATCTTAACTCGAAGAGCTCCAACAATAACCGCCATGATGTTAGCCGTGAGGCTTCATCACTCTTCAGGGAACTTAATTAGCGACCAAACAGTCAGAAACCGCTTGCATGAAGTGAACCTTCATTCCCGAAGACCGCTACGGGTACCACCTATAGCAATGCACAATCGTAGGATTCGATATCAATGGGCTCTTGGACACAGAAATTGGGCAGAAGAGCAATGGCGTTTCGTGTGCTTTTCTGATGAGTCTCGTTTTGGTATGAGACCGGATACAAGACGTATACGACACTGGAGAACCCCTGGACGCCAACAGCGATTAAAATCCTGCCAGGAAGTCCATCCTTATAGTGGTGGAACCATCATGGTATGGGCGGGTATTTGGATCGGCGGAAGAACTGACTTGATTTGGATCAGAGGCAACCTCAACGCTCAAATTTATGCTGAGACGATTGTATCAGACGTCATCGTTCCTCTACAAGCGCAAATCGGTCCCTTATTTCAGTTAATGCATGATAATGCACGACCGCACACCGCAAGAGTTGTAAGACAGACTCTCGCCGCAGCTAACATCAATGTCCTGCCCTGGCCTGCTCAGTCGCCAGACTTGAACCCGATTGAGCATGCATGGGATATGCTACAGAGAAGAGCTCTGCCGAATATGGAGGGTATCCAGTCGCAAGAAGACCTTTTTTTGTTGTTGCAACGAACATGGGCGGCCATTCCACAGCGTGATTTGGATGAACTCATTTTGAGTATGCCAAACCGATGTTCTTGTGTTGTTAGTGTTCGCGGTAGAAACACGGATTATTAATTGTTTAAGTTACCCAATAAAATTTTAAAGAAAACTGTTATTTCAGTCTTTTTTTCGAACTTTTGTGTTAGTGGTTCAAATGTCAAAAATCCCTTTATTAGGAAAATGGCAAATTTCTTTATTAATGCAAAAGTGACTTGGTTTATCGTTACTGTGACAAACGAAAACACTTTATTTGATGAATCCTTAAAGAAAATTTTAATTAATATCAATCGGGAGAAAAGTTATTGCAAAAATATATGTTGATCCCTAGACACTTTTGATGTGTGTATCTTCAAGTGTGTATAAATACTTACAGTAGATTCACGAGTTAGAATGTTGTTCTGGCGTTTTGGTGACATTGTTGACGTATGAATCTGTTTGATTGACATAAGTCAATCCCAAACGACAACGCTATTCATTTTTATAAATTGCTATCGAAAAATATTTTTGTCCTTTTTCATTTGTAATGTGTGAAGAATAGTCGCAGTCGTCGTCATCGACTCAGTTGAAAAAGAAAGAAAAAAAAACCAATATGCCTTTATTATGCATCAACGATCGATCAAAGTAGCTTTTTCTAATGCTCGGTTCCTATAGCCGAAAACGGATCGTTTTGCTTACCAATGGTAGCAATTTTTTTGCCAAACTAGGTATTTAATAGTTTTGTAAGCTAATTTTACCTGTGATAGCTACTTACGTATGGGAAGGTCGACTATGGACAGCTATGAGGTATTTGCTTCATTATCGGTCAAGATACAAGTCTTAATTTTAACCAATAACGCTCGGTAAATCATAGGAATCGGCAGTAAAAGGACGATTGAATAAAATATCGATAAAAATCTGAGTATTGAAACTATAGTCAACCCGACTCTTCTACCGAACCCTATCATATAATCCGTGGATTCAATATCCAGCGAACGTTTGATTCATTTCTTATAATCTCAGTGGATAGCTAGGGCGGGGCTCTCGCGGGAAGGGGCCCTAATCCAGCGGTAATCCCGTGATCATCCGCCCACCGGCCGCGTCAACTTCCAATCTCTTCGAATCCCTTTAATTCCATAAATTGATCTTGACTTTTTGCAAAAGTTCTATTATTATCAGTTAGAACTTTTGTTCGTCAGGTATGAAGTATATTGAACTCGGGCATAAGCTTTCTTTTCGAGTTTTAGCAATTAAGTGAGTTGAGGGATGAGTTAAGTACGGTGAATGACTTGAATGACGTCTAGACTTACCTCCGGTTTCTAAGTTAAGAATACTGGGATAAGTAGTACTTGAGTAACATATCGCACCTTCATTTCGAAACCGTTATTAAACAAAAAAAACTAAATTCTACAGGAGAATTAATTTACGATTTTTGCATTATTACAAAAATCCTAAATTAATTCTCCTGTAAAATTTTGTTTTTTTGTTTAATACTATCCAGTGATCGGAAAAAGGTGAGCTAATTTACCTAAACTTCAAAGAACAGAGACAAAAACTGGAGACTTTCTTGCGACATAATTTTTTTTCGGGAGAATTTTCTCGGAGATTGTCATTCATTTGTTTTCAAAAAATAAAAGACAATCTCCTTTTTTGAAAACAATAAACAATCTCTTTTTTTAAAAACAATGAAAAATGTGTCATCTGATTTTGTGACAATTTTGGGAAACAAACAGGAAACGAATTTAATAGTTTTCTGTACTATTAACATTAATATTAAATGTACTTTAGTGATGTCCCGAAACCCGGAATAATTTTCACGAAAAGAAAGTTGTCGTAAGGAAGTCTCCAGTTTTTGTCTCTGTTCTTTGAAGTTTAGGTAAATTAGCTCACCTTTTTGCGATCACTGTTAATAACTGTTCCGAAATGAAGGTGCGATATGAGTATGGAGTTGTTAAAAAATGATGGATTATAAAGCATTTTTTAGACAACTCCGTACCCAAATATAATAAGACGACACGTTTGGTGCAGTGGCTAAGCGATTGGCTTCTGCGCTACGGGTCGTGGGTTCGATTCCCACACGGAACAAAAAGTATGGCCTACAGATAGTTATTTCGTGGGCGTTTGTGTATGTGAGATTTGTGTCTGTAAACGCACCCACGATACAGGAGAAATCCAAGTGTGGGGCAACGTTTTTTTAAAATAGAAAATACTAAAAACAAAAAAAAAATGCTACACTTATATACTTGGTAACCCAACCATAAAACTATGTTTCAAATTGCATTATGGTTTGCGTAAAAACAACATCTTTCTACGTCAGTATAACATTTTGTTACTAACTTGCTTCAAGTAAAAGCTACTAAATAAAACTGTACTAACTTTCAACAATTTTATAGCTTAATATCACGAAGCTTATTATTAGCTATGACGTCACGGCGCTGGACACGTGTTTAGAAATAGAAAGATCAATAATGTTTATAACTCCCGCTGACCGTGACTAAAATTTACTGCTTCATGAGGTAGTAGGTAGGTACTAGTGTTGGTAACACCAACAGAAATGTATATGTTACCGGCAATCTGTGTAATCCGGTATTCTATACAATGCCTAGGCAATGTATAGAATGCCTAAAACGTTCAGGTAATGTATGAAATATTATTTATCTTATACTTTGCCTAGGCATTCTTTACAATACCGAATGCGCAGCCGGTAATGTGTGAAAAAGACGAGAGCGGCGAAGGGGAAGACGTGCGAGCAGGCAGTAAACTCCACGCGAGGCACAATAAAAACAAATAAAAAACTTAAGGGGATCTTTGGAAGGTTGTTTGGGTTTCCAAAGGAGAGTCGACGGAGCCCCGCTACGCGGAGCTCCTATTTCTGTCTGCAGGGTTTAAAGTAACCTAAAACGAAGGGGATGACGTCATCCCCTTCGAACCTAACCTATCCGTGTCGGGGTGCCCCAAATGAATTACCAAATCTATTTACTTCACACATTGCCGGTGGACCAGCAGGTATTCTATACAATCCCTAGGAAATCTATACATTACCTAGGCAAAGTATGTAATGGACAATAATATTCATAATATTTCATACATTGCCTGGAGGCCCCAGGCATTCTATACATTGCCTAGGCTTTGTATAGAATACCTGCATTATACACATTGCCGGTAACATATATATTTTTAGGGTTCCGTACCCAAAGGGTAAAACGGGACCTACTCCGCTGTCCGTCCGTCCGTCTGTCACCAGGCTGTATCTCATGAACCGTGATAGTTAGACAGTTGAAATTTTCACAGATGATGTATTTTTGTTGCCGCTATAACAACAAATACTAAAAAACTAATTTAAGAGGGCTCCCATACAACAAACGTGATTTATTTGCTGCTGTCCGTCCGTCCGTCTTGCACCAGGCTGTATCTCATGTACCGTGATAGTTAGACAGTTGAAATTTTCACAGATGATGTATTTCTGTTGCCGCTATAACAACAAATACTAAAAAACAGAATAAAATGAATGTTTAAGGGGGCTCCCATACAACAAACGTGATTTTTTTGCCGTTTTTGTAGATAATGGTACAGAACCCTTCGTGCACGAGTCCGACTCGCACTTGGCCGGTTTCTTATTTCATGTCGCGTGTACACTTTTTGAATTGTCATTGACTGGATCTCGTACCGGTATGCGGTAGTGCGAGCTATTGTACACTTAAAAAATTACTAGCGACCCGCCCCGCCTTTGAATGAATGAATGAATGAATGAATGAATGATTTATTCACTTAAAATTTCTTAACGCTAAGTACATTGCCCCACAAAACTGCTTACGCAGTTTATCTGTGAGATCGTTGAGTCTCTCTTACATTAAAACATAATATCAGGTAAGTACATCAATAACCTATAAATACTTAATACCTATACTAACATAGAATCTAATAAATATTTTTTGAGTTTATGTGCGAATTTAACTTTATTATCTTCTTGTCTGATGTCAGCAGGCAAGGTGTTTAATAAATAGGGAACGCGTTTTTTTAAAGTTCTGTCGCCATAGTAGTTACTAACTCTGGGTACATCATATTTAACTGCTGTCATCGACCTGGTAGTATACCTGTTAGAAACTAGTGAGTCACTGTCTCGACTGCCATGATTATTAACCAATAATAGGTACTTATGCTTAAGGCTAACTGGTAGAATTTTACATATTTTGAATAACTTATAATAGTCTCGTTTACAACTGTTTTTAGTTTTCTTGTTTACTAATAATTTTAAAAATCTAATTTGAATTGATTCTAGTTTCTGTATATTAGTTTTAAACGTCAAACCATAACAATCAAGAGAATAACTCAGTATTGAGTCAACTAAGGATATATATAAATATTTTAAGGTGCTGGGGGGAACTTTAAAGCTTAAGTGGTAGAATTTAGATAGCAATACTCTAAGCTTACTACAAATGTAGTCAATATGTGAAGACCATGAAAAACTTTCATCGACTTTCATTCCAAGATATGTGACACTTTGCAAGTGTACGTTTTATAGCTTAAAACCTTCCTCTTGAATCACTCTTATCTATTAAAAAAACCGCATCAAAATCCGTTGCGTAGTTTTAAAGATCTAAGCATACTAGGGACAGACAGATAGCGGGAAGCGACTTTGTTTTATACTATGTAGTGATATGTCTCTTTGATTAAATACTTCAACCTCAGAATACAGAAAGAAACAGAATCCGCGTTCAACAGTAATTGCAAGCCGTACGCTGTGTCCAAAATCAAAGCATGCGTCCCGCGCCCGTCTCACTTCCCACCCGCGTAATGTTGCTAGCTCAGACATTGTTTACCCGTTTTTGGGGAAAACGTTGAGTATTGGAGGTAAGATAATAATAAAATAAAAATTGTGCTTTTCTTTATAGGCAATATTTTATATCTGAGTAGGTACAGTCAGCGTCAAATATATAGGGACGAACAGACTGTTCAAAATGATCCGAACAAAACTACAGGGTGTTAACGAATTCATGTAATTCCTTCAAACCGCGTGATCTGACACTGATTGACCCTGCATGGGATTTTTTCAGAATAAAAAATTCAAAAAATGAACCGTGGTATTCTGTATCTGAGTAATTTTAGCGTTCCAAGTTAACTGACTGCGTGGAGCGATATCAGGCTAGTCGTGCTCGTCAGCTGTGTTGCCGTGCCTTCATTAATTTATGCATGGCATCGAAATTTTCAATGAAATAAAAAAAAGGGGGTTTTTTTTAAAAAAAATTATTCAATCTAAAGGTTACAGCTCATTAGACCCACCCGGCACCCGACCCGCACTGCCTCGCCTCGTGCGGTTCGTATTCTTTATAATTTGTATGGATGTGCGCTCACTACATCAACTCCGTAACGTGGCGGCTGTGAAATTCTACAAAATACGCGTCATGGGTGTCGTTTCCGTGGTTTTCAGGGGCGCTGGTGACAAAAATGAGGTCTAAGTCAATATCCAAGATGACGGCTGTAAGATTTTGCCCATGACGTATACTTATTTTGTAAAATTTCGCAGCCGCCATCTCGGATTTTGATTTTGAGATCATTTTCGTCATCAGCACCCCCGGAAACTATGGAAACGACACCCATGACGCTTATTTTGTAAAATTTCACAGCCGCCATCTTGGATTTTGACTTCGACCTCATTTTCGTCATCAGCGCCCCCGAAAACCACGGACTCCAAACCCATGACGCATATTTTGTAAAATTTCGCAACAGCCATCTTGGATTTTTACTTCGACCTCATTTTCGTCATCAGCGCCCCCGAAAACCACGGACTCGAAACCCATGATGCATATTTTGTAAAATTTCGCAACCACCATCTTGGATTTTTACTTCGACCTCATTTTCGTCATCAGCGCCCCCGAAAACCACGGACACGACATACAAGGCGCATATTTTGTAAAATTTTACAACCGCCATCTTGGATTTTGACGTTGACCTCATTTTCATCATCAGCACCCCCGAAAACCACGGACACGACACCCATGACGCATATTTTGTAAAATTTTGCAGCCGCCATCTTGGATTTCTACTTTGACCTCATTTTCATCTTCAGCGCTCCCGAAAACCGCGGAAACGACACCCATAACGCATATTTTGTAACATTTCACAGTCGCCATCTTGGATTTTGATTTTGACGCTGACTGTACCTGATAATCTCAAGAAATAGAGAAGGTCTAATAGGAATAAAACACGTTTTAGATAAAAAAAACGTTTAATTTAAGCCCTCAGTAGGTAATTAAAAGAAGGGTAAATCAAAACTCTTATACTGACAACACTAACAATATGGACGCATCATTCCCTATGACAATTACAAAATGAACAATTTATTGATTAATTAAATAAGACGATATCTGAATGTGCTACTTAAACGTGAAATGTGATCCCATCCTGTTTTGTTTTTAGCCCCGCTGCATTTTTATAGGTTCGAACGACACAAAACTGCATAATTTAATTTAATTTGACACCAGTAAATACATGTAGTCGTTATGACGTCCCCATAGTAACTGATCGACTGCGCGTCAAACTACTCCGTTTAAGAGTAGTTTTTGATGCTTCAGTATTAGGCGCTATCACAGCTTCTGGTACTTTCTGTATTCTGAGACTTCAACTAACAAGAAAAGTGTATCACTTAAAAGTACTCTATGCCACTAGCAAGTCAATAAACAAACATACAGTCCACCAAGCCTCTAAGCTCGCACAACCACTGTGACATGTGTCACGGATCTTGCCGCATTGTGTATTCCAGATTTGATTACCGTGACACGTGTCTTGTGACGATAGTGCGTGATACCGCCTAGTAACTATTATAGTTGTAGAATAAGTATTTTCAAATAAGCGCTGAGCATTGAG
Organism: Amphipyra tragopoginis; assembly: GCA_905220435.1. Lineage (NCBI taxonomy): Eukaryota > Metazoa > Arthropoda > Insecta > Lepidoptera > Noctuidae > Amphipyra > Amphipyra tragopoginis. The sequence continues at coordinate 8,972,476 of HG992017.1, forward strand.
CGCCGAGTCGTCGCTTAAAGCCTCGAATACTCGAGCGTTGAGCGCTCTGAATTAATGTTATAATTAGCGATTAACACTCACGAGCGTTGGCTAACAAAAAAACTGGGCTATTTCGATTATACATATATTTAATTAATTAACTTACTCGCTGCTCAAGCTTGAATCGAGCGTGGAGTAGTGCTAGCCTACTGCTCTAATACTAAGTTTTTTAATTAAAATGCTGAAACCACTGTTTAAGCGTTCTCGAACTGACTCGAGGCATTTAAAGACGTTCGAGCTAGACTCGAGCGTATTACAAAGTGCTCGAGTCGCGTTATTACGAGAGCGTTTAAGCGTTGAATTAAGCGTTTTTACAACACTGTGTATTATCCATTCAACTTAAACCCTATGTTCGTGCCGTACAAGTCACACAACGCGTCAACATGTGATTCGATCACCAATCTGCAGGCGAAACGTGGTGATTATGAAAGAGGAGGGATGGAGCTCTTTAAAAAAAAGTTAGGTAGCCACTTATGAGCTCAAAATCAGAAATCAAGAGAAAACAGTTTTTAGACACTATAATATCGTGCGTCCGAGACCCCATACTGACCCTAATGTAGATTCAGCATGAGGTTTACTAAGTCAACTTCATCAAAACTAATTTAATTGATCAAAAAGCTATTTCGGGCGCTCATTCATTAGAATTTCAATTAGTTAGCTGAAACCAACTCATTTCATACTATTACAATAATTGTAATTTCAGATGGAAAGTTTATTTCATTTGTGCAAAGAGAAAAGATAATATTATATCATTGCAAATTACGTTTAAATTCTACGAAACGAATTCTAACATGTTAGGAAAGGAGGAAATATTCTTTCGGTAGCTTTGATTCGCGGTTAAGAATGCGGCACTGCGCAAACGCAGACACTTCAGTGTCTTTGGTAACAAAGGGAAGAACAAAAAGTGTTCTATGTTAACAATTAGCCACTAAAAAGTGTTCAGTGGAAGACACAAGCTGGTCAACTCATTATGTGCATTTAGAAAGAGATCAAAAAGCAATAAGGCTGGCCACAAGCTGTTTACATACATTTTGAGTATGCCGCCAACGGCTACAAGACGCATAATGCGCCGAGTCCCTGCGAAATGTATGTAAGAGTTAGTCCGCAGCTTGTGGTCCATTGACATCCTTAGTTATATCAAATAGATAGTGATGCCAATTCTCTTGTTCACCAACTAAATTAAAATTAGAGAATTGCTATATTTTACTAACAAACAGCACGAGAAAAGAACGGTGATAGATAAGACCTAAGTTAAAGATGTCACACTACTACTTACGCCTTGAACTTCACCAAGTTTTTAGTCGTCTAAATTTGTATGGAAATATCATCATCACCATCATTCAGCCGAAAGACGTCCACTGCTGGACATAGGCCACTCCCAAGCCATGTTGGGGGGGTTTGCCATAACCGCCACGCCTTGGCAGGCGGGTTGGCGATCGCAGTACGGTAGTTAAAATACTCAGAGAACGCTGCTGCCCATCCTCTAGTGAATCCCTTAGTCGCCTTTTACGATACCCATGAGGAGAGATGGGGTAGTGCTATTCTTTACGTCCGGCACCACACGATACGGAAATAGTTCAACTAATATTGACAGCTCTTATTTACGTCCGTCTCTTTCTTATTTTATCAGAGTGAAAAAGATGGCAACAGCCTGAATTAAGATTAGTTTGTGCGTACCTAAAAAAATTGGTGATCGCCATTTGTTATACCTTAATCTTCGAAGCACCACTGAGAAACTTATACAGCAAAAACCTTAGTTTCTTCAAAGTTATTAAAGTAAACACACCATATTTTTACCATGAACTAAGGAACTGATTCTGCACTTGATGGCTGCAATCAGTTCTAAGCAAAGCGCTTTTTATTCCACCAGTCTTATAACCAAGAAAGTCTTGCAAAAAAGACTATAAAATTTATAAAAAGTTCCGTAAAGAAAACAGAATTTTATTGAAAAAATTAAAGGTAGAGAAAACTATGATAGATCTGAGTTTTTTCCCCGAAACGGTGCAGAATTCATGGGAAGATAACGTTCATTGCCCCCCGCTACAACATCCGAACAAGCATATAATATAATCTCATCTGAGTTGGGAACTCGAGCAGAGTCTGATTTCAGAGAAAAACTCCAATGTTTGAATTTTACTCGGCCTCGTTATGTAGGGGATAAGGGATAAGCGATTAGCGGGAATAACTCATTATTACAAAAGGAGGAATTGACAACTGTGTCTACGTATTTTTAATAAGTGTTCTATCGCGACGAAAGTCCTTAATCATCTCTTCGTGTCGATACGAGCCACCGGTATACAGGGGGTAAGCGAGTTCGTATAATTCCTTTAAACCGCGTGATCTTCTGGTGACACAGATTGACCAAGCCCTGTTTTTTTCAAATGCAGAAAAAAAATACCTCGTTTTCTTTTTAACTTAACTGACTGTACGAAGCAATATCGCGCTAGTTGTGCCCGCCAGCTATGACGCCGTGCTTTCATACATTTATGCGTGACATCGAAATGGTCTATCACAAAAAACATATTTTTGATTAAAAAACTGAATTTTTTTTTTTTACTTTATTTGGTGGTTTAGACACGTTCACTCATCATTGCCACAAGACAAAAATAATTTGTCGAACCTACTCTCGAAATAGACATCTATTCTTTACTAGATGTAGTACCCGCGGCTCATTGCTTACAGAAAAATATTACTGCTCATCACCCACACTCAATAGCATGGTAATTTGTACCTTACAACCTGACCCGCTTATTAACGGATGTGGCTGCTAAATTTCAACTGGATCTGCCCAGTAGCACTGGAATGAAGCTCAAACATACAAACAGACGAAAAAAATCTAAAAACGACATCTTTGGCATCAGTATCTTTCCTAGGATGCGTAGCGGCTACTTTTTTGCAAAAATATTTAATTTACAATTTTAGTATCGTTACAATTTTATTATATGTAGGTACAGTGAAACCTGGTTAAGTGGGCCCTGGATATGCGAGAAACCTCTGTTATTGGTAATTACAATGAGGTCCCGACACTTTTGCATTGAAATATTTGTACCTCTGTCACTGGGAATTTGCAAACCTTGTTAACTGAGATTAGATTTTATAGATTTGTTCGATGTTTATCTCTAGAATTGGGGCTTCGTAGCTCAATAACCCGCATAAGTGAGACATTTTATAAGGTTTAGACAAGTTAAGACACGCTTTTTTACAAACAGTCTAATTTCTTCCATTTCCATTCAATTGTGAAACATAAAATATGCATTTCTTTTATAAACATTTCCACCACATTTACATTCAACCTCTCACAATGGGACCCTCTATAAATAAGACAACTGTCATGTTAACCTGCCTATTTGGGAAACTGGGTAAATTAAAGCCTCTATAAGTGACCAAAAAAAAACTAGGTCCCTTGAGATCCCAGTTAACCAGGTTTCACTATACATAGTTTCTTGAGTGGTTACCTATCCACAAGTACAACCCGCTAACGCCATCCGTTTATCCCTTACACCATCTTCAAGGAGTTCGGATTGTAACACGAAGCGACGGATTAAGGATTAGCAGGATTTAACAAAGAAACATAAATAGAAGCCGTAATTCAAATCTTACACTTTTGCAACAGATTTTAACAGCGTAAGCTCTCGTTGGGATTGTGAAAGAAATGTAGATTGATATAAATAAAATATTGGATGCTAATAGGATTCTTGGTTAAAAGAAGATTAATTAATCGTTGGAAGGTATAAGGGCGGGTTGCGAATTTGATATTAACAGCTAGTTTTTTTTAAGCTGTTATAAAATCAATCAAAATAAAAAAAAACACATACACCATTACAGGCGCTTATGAAAAGTCGAATTTAGGTGCACGGTTCCAATTAATCGTTTCCTATGGAGAAGAAACTCCATGGTTACTCTTTTGAAATACTAAAAAACTTTGAGTGCACACAGTTAAGATTTAGCATAGTTATGAGAGAGCAATGTAGATATGAGAGGAGTAATCACAAAACAAAAAAAATATTGGTCACTATTTTATATAAGTATCCAAGCATCTATCAAGTAATCTAAACAGTACGTACATTTACAAAAGGCCAAACGCCTTATACACCGAGTACAAAACATGGCAGAGAAAAAAAGGTATAAAAGTGGGGGGGCGGGCAAAGGAAAATTTATAATTTCTAATAGCGACATCTAGCGATCTGAGTAGGTAATAAAGAGGAATGAACAGTACACTGCCTCGTTGGTCTAGTGGATGCAAACGCGACTGCTGAGCGTGAGGTCCTTGGTTCGATCCCCAGGTCGGGCAAAGTGTTATTGGGGTTTTCCGGGTGGAATTTCTCAGTAGTAGCCCGGAGTCTGGATTTGTGGCCGGTTGGCAATAGGCTCACCCCCTATTACATGGGACTTAAACATAACGGCGAAATGAGGGGGTACTACACACCTCTGCCCTACCATTCAGGGAACACAGGCGTGATGGCAAACTTATTGCTATCTTTCGGTCACAATTTTAGTGCCAGGTTCCTCGCCTCTTACGACTCGCTTGCTTGACGACTGACAGAGGGGAATTCATCCTCCACGGACTATTTAAATAACACTTGACTACTTCAAATAATATCCTTCAACAGAAGGTTATAACTATAAATAAACTACCTATTATCTTTATAATAACACCAGATACATAGTTAATCGACTTTTAAATGTCAATTAAAGTCAATTAAGTCCCACACAACAAACTGAATGTCAAACAGTAAAGTAATATTACACAACACTATTTATCGGACTTGTAAGAAAATTTACTGTGGCAACAATTAAGGCCCCTTGCCCACGGCGAGTTTTTGTAGCGATGCTGTCGCGCGTTTTGTAAATTCGTTTCTGCATCGCTACTGAATCTACTACTATTACTACAGAATCTGGGCGAAGGTACACAGCCAGCGACAGCATCGCGGCTGTATCGATACACATACGCGACAGCATCGCTACTGCATCGCTACAAAAAGTCGCCGTGAGCGAGGTCTCTAACTGGTAACTTGAAAATCGAATGAAGAAAATAGAAAGAGTTTGAAATCCCAACTAATATTATAAATGCGAAAGTAACTCTGTCTGTTTGTCTCTCACGACTAAACTACTGAACCGATTTTGATGAAACTTGGTACAGATATAGTCTGGAACCCGAAGAGACTACTTTTATCCCGAAACCCGCGAAATATCTATGCGATAAACGACATCCACGCGGGCAAACCTGCGGGCAACCTCTAGTTATAAATAAATATGAACATCATCGATGGACATCGTTTTCTACAACAATTATTTTTTGTTAAAAAATACAACTATTTTTAAATGAAACCACTGAATCCCATAGAAATTTTAATAGCCATTTACAGTCAGTAATTATAGTTTATCGACGTTTCTGTTTTTCCGGGCAAGGAAACATGTTGTTAAGAACACATCGAAAATTCGAAAATATATATTGTTAGTAGAAAGTTTGAAGACAACTTACACGTTTTAATAGCGATGGCTAATTTAAAAATTTGTGGGGGTTATGTGTGTTAACTAATAAAGGTTGACACGTTTCTTTTCTTCTTCTTCTCTCGTGTCAGCACGAGTTATACGAAAATAGCTCATGCTGTGGTGTAAAGATTAGCCAGTCAGCAAGGTTGGTAGCGGGGCTGACTGCCCAGGGTGCGCCGGACGTACTTAAGTATCGTCACTCGTGGAGGCTCTTTTCGTGCACCCCACACACGTTTCTATATAAAATATCATTAGGTACTGGCCAGTTACACAATATAAGTACATTAGACTCAACTACATACTTATGAACGACCTAAGAGCGGGAGCACACGATGCGTTGCGGCGGCGGTGCGGCGCCGGAGCGGTGTCGCTGCGTCGTCTTACATAGAAATATCTGTGGCATGTCACACGATGCGCTCCGGCGCCGCACCGGACTTGCAACCACCGAGACGAGGCGGGGAGGGGTGAATGCGTTGCGACGTCGGAGCGGCACCGCTCAGTTGTTTATGCGTCACAAGGATCGTTTTTTTTTTCTCTACGATTTTTTTGCTACGGCGCCACTGCGACATAACAACGTTGCGGCGCCGCACCGCTCGTATGCCCGCTGATACGGTGAAATCTTTGCGGTGCGGCGCCGCAACGCATCGTGTGCTTCCGCTCTAACTGAATGGGTGCGGGGAGACGACTGACGCGCCGCGCTAATACAGTAATGCGTCTGTATACAAATCAAATGCGTCAGTAGTGTCCCTACAAATGCTTTGTTAGCTCTACTCGTAACTTTAAATATCACTATGTCAAAGTTTTCTAGATCAGTCGTGCTATATAAGTAACTTGGCACTCATTTTTGTGTATCGAGACGCAAAAATATGTTGACAGCGACCGATGTTTCCAATCCTGAAAGGAAAAGCCGTCGTTTGAGACGGTGTACCAAACGGGAGCTCGCTCCTGCATTCACTTGCTCCTCCGGCATTTATGTGCGTTCGTTTGCTGCGCACATGCAGCAGACGGTCGCTGCAGCTAGGTACAAATAGCGATTAAACCATGAAAACCAGCGCTGGGGCTCTGTCTTGCATAGGGTCGCAGCATAATGCTGAGCGATAGCCATTTTGCGTGGATGTGACGCATGTTTCCCTCAACTTTCTTATTTTTTGTTTTTGTTTTTTTTTTGCGTCATGTTTACCGCAAATAAACGTATTTTCTTTCTTTCTTTCTTATTAATTGTGTCTAGCTAGAGCAACTAGGGCCCATGTTCAACAACATTAATTCGCAGGTTAAACAACCGTTTACCTAAAATTCTAGTAAATTTTTCGAGCATCTTTGTTTCCCATCTGCGGTAATCCTAATTGTCCAATTGGTCATAATCTTTGCAAACTTATATTTTCTACTAATTACCTTATTTTCCTACTAGGTGGCTATACGAATCAGATTATAAGATCTCAGTTGAAATTGGCAGGTCTTTGCCAATACATTAAGTCCTAAAGTAACAATACAATTAGGCAAGGGCGAGCGGATACAGGATTTTTTGTGGGGAGCACATGAGTAAAACGGGGAGTTAGCTTCCTCTACTCACTACTAGAATTATTTTGAAACCTAATCTCACTTTGTATGATCGGTGCCATCGATTTGGAAGAGGGGGCACGTGCCCCCCGCAAATGCCCCCCTTCCAAATTCTCACCTACCCTCCTTGAAACCGCCCTTGCAATAAAGCATCAGTCTATTAATAAAATTAAACTCACCATATTCAATAATAGGTACTTCCCAGAAAACCCAATAAACCCATTTCGTTATAGTTCTACCCACTCAAGATCAAACGTACCTACTCACTAAGGAGGGTGGCAAGGGGTCCCTTAGCAAACTGTCCGTTAAGTAAACGAATCATCCTGAATTGTGAACGGCAATAAAAAGTTCATGTTGATTTATCGTTGACATTTCAAAAATTAAACGCTGGGTACCTTCTGTAAGAATAAAAGTTACTTTTGTGATTTTATCTGACCTATCAAATCGCAATTGGACATAAAAAAGCTAACTTTTATGTGAAGTTTTTTTTATAAAAGTTACTTCAAAGACTTTTAAATAATATTTTTATTCTTATAATCAGGTTAATTGTATTCGGTTAAACGATCAATCGTGTTGAAATAATGAATGTAGGGTGGGGTGGATGACCGAAATAAAATGTCTTTTCGTCTTCAATCTTCTTTTAATAACTTAAAACATTTTTCATCTTCGACTCGTCTTAATCGTCTTTTGTTAGCTCGCCACAATCCTCCTTCTCGCTCTCACAAATACTCTCTCTTTCACTCATCGCTGCATTCATGCACAATTAATTTTATTTAAATTATGATGCGTTCCGAATTAACGTCCTACATAAATATGAAGTAAGTTCAAAAACTGAAAGCCAACTACTGAAAAATTAATGATACAAGATAATAGTTTCATCTGAAATTGATTAGTGCAAACTATTCAATATTTATCATCTATTACATAAACAACTTACACGTAATATATCGTCGGCTAAAAGTGATAAACTGATAACTCCATTTGAACGATTTTACAGGTTATGAATAAAATGTAATAATTTCTAGGTAGTACGTTATTTTGCAAAAGAAGAGTTTTCTGAGTAATATTAGACTACTATCAATTAAAGTGTTTTTTGTTTTAATTCAATATGTATAATTAATTGAAAAAAGCAGTTTTTGAATTGTCTGTGAAATCATATTGAAATGGAGTTATCAGTTTTTCACTTTTAGCCGACGATATTTTAATGTATTCATAGTGATGTTCAGAGGATAGCCATGGTCCGTGGTCATATGCTAATTAAGATCTATCATTTGAAAAACAAAACTTAGGGTACCTTTCATCCCGAAAAAAAGTACTGTTCCCGAGGAAAACAACAATAACGTTAATAGATGGCACCACGTGTCTTTCGAATCACGATTGAATTATTTAATTTTAGAAACTTTAGTAGTGTGCTAAGAGTTTTTTTGAGCTTGATTAACGTGAGCGAAGCCGCGGGCAAAAGCTAGTATGACATAAAACGCATTTGAATAAGATTATTATTTACGACATTTTCACTGGTTGCTGACGAAATGGTAATTGCAGCTAATACCAAATAGTTAGTGTCTCGAGCAACTAAGAGCTCAAACGCACCACGTTTTTTTCAGGCGCCGTCGACGCGCGTTTCGCTATCGCTCGTTGTCGGCGCTGCTAAACTTGAAATAGGCAGATTACTTGCGATTGCATCGCTGCAAACTCACGAGAAACGCGCTAAAGACGCGCGTGAGCAACTCTCCTTGCAAAGTAAAACGCGTGTAGCACGCGCGCGAATGAGCGTGTATCGCGCTACAGACGCGCGTGAGCAACTAACTCTCCTTGGATTAAAACGCGCTGTACGTATGTGTTTGCAGCTAAAGAGACGCGCTGTGTCAGCGCGTCTGTATCGATGTAACTCCGCGCCACGAGCGCGTCGACAGCTCGCGAAAAAGTCGTCGTCTGCATACTACAATTTAATGAACGTGTGAATAGGTAAATTGGTTGCGATAACATCGCGTTTACAGCGCGTTGCAGTTGCGTGCGACGCGCGTTGACAGCGCCTGAAAAAAATGTAGTGTGTAAGAGCCCCTAAATGGCTCATGTGCGTTCAGCTTTCGTAAACAGCAATTAAGTATATCACGGGATTTATTTCTACCCACAGTTTTCTTGAAATTCACGCATATTTCTTAGAAGTACGGTTTTTCGATTCCTTATCCCACCTACACAAAAACTCCGCTTGTTTGATCGTATTACTCCCATTCCTTTAGATAAATACATCAGCTAAGATAATATTTATGTTAATAATATATCCAACTTTGTCAAAGATCCCGAAAGTATGTTTTTGTTATTTTTGGAAATAGATTTACGTATTTTCTTAGTATTTTATCCTAAGAACAAAAACTCGGTTTCTGTTGTTCTACTTTTGTAGACTTTGCGGACTACTATTGAGCGTATAGATATACTCACTACACACAAGTATTTTCACAGTACAGTCGTGCGGTGTTCACTCGGTGAAATGGGCGGAGCTTACGTCCCGAGTTGTCTCCCTGCAGCTCGGGACTGCGTGCTTTACTATGTGGCGGCATCTATCTCGCCACATGCGAACTATCCTACATCGCGCAATCAAGATTTAACACGCAGATAGTATATATACAACCTCCCAACATCAACCGTTGGGCAGTAGCCCGCCAGGCACAAGACTCCGCCTGGTTGGAGGAACACGACACTAGTCTAGTCTAGTCTAACCAGATGCGGCTGAATACCAGAATTTTACACGAAGCGACTGCCATCAGACCTCCTCAACCCAGTTACTGGAAAATACCGATATCCTAAGGTTAGACCGGTTGTCAGACTTAATAGTTTCAAACTGATAAGCTACTTTATTAGGTATATTCAAGCTCATTTACGTACTAATACTAAATCTCTACATTAGCAACATAAATTAAATGGTCGAACGAATGCCTTGTTTCTACTCAGTTAACAATTCCACTTTACCAACATTTGCACACAACAAATTTCAGTAACAGTTACGGGGAAATCATTTCCTTTGTCTGCTACCGGTGGCGGTGTAGGCCCGGAGTTGTGGATGAATTTAGTAACATTATAAAAGTAAACTGTTTTTTCTTCGTGTGTTTGGTAAAAGATTTGAATTTATTATTAGTGAGGGAGTTAAAATAGTGTTTGGTTATTAAAGTGACAGTCATTGAAATACAGGTACATTTTTGTTTGTATTCTTTACGTGATAGGATCGACATTTTATTTTACAAGTACTAGAGTTCCGTACCAAAATGATTAAAAGGAACCCTTATAGTGCGACTTCGTTCATTCGTCCGTCCATTTGTCTGTCACAGCTGCTTATTATTAGTAGCATACTCCGTCAGATCTACATATAAATCTAGTTAGAATTGAATTTACTTACACGTCATATTCTATGAATAACAATAAAACTATAATCGCTGCACACAAAAAAATACACGATACAGTTTTACCATAATTCCATTAAACGAGACTTGAAAGGCACGGAAACAAGTGTTGTGGCCAACTCTTGTTTCCGTCGTTAAAAAGGTGAGACTTGTATTACTTTAAGAGAAGAAAAAGTATTACCCCGTATGGGTTAGAATATAAAACTTCCTCACCGCACGCTGAGAATAAACGCGTGTTGTAAGATTCAACAAAACTCAGCACGCGACGTGGTAGGATCTATACGGTCCGCCTGGTTAGCTACTACTCTCACATTAAACTCCGGTGCCAAGCAGTTTACTGTGTTCCATCGTGTGTATGTGAGAGCCAAAGGGGTATAAAGTAGCGATGGGCGATTATTACTAAAACTAATCGACTTAGTCGATTGTTCAGTCCAGTCGATAACAATTGATGTTCGTCGATTGTTATCGACTAACCGCGCGCAGCAGGCGACAATCACTGATACGGTTACCGTATCAACTTTAACTACTAATTTGTCTTGAATTATGGCGCAGCGCATATATTACTATACTCGTACTACTAAATAAGTAATTACTAAAAGGTGGTGCGTGAGTTGCCGCTGCGCCACAATTCAGTGGTTAAGTCCGTGTGCCACTACTTACAACTTACTACGTCCAACTGCAGTTATTATGCGATTGTCGCTAATAGATTATTTAATTGTCCTCTATTGTCTCAGTGTACATTTAGTAGTTCGTCGATTGTTATTCGAATAATTATAGTGAGGAACTACTAAATCGACAATCGAATGCACAACAGTACAATTTTCAATTCAGTGGATTGTTTTTTTTGCAACAATCGCCCATCGCTAGTATAAAGAGGTCCGTCTATACTTATCTCTGTTTCTTAAATTCATGTGCGCTATCTGCACTTACCATCAGGGGAGAAGAGGGTAAAAAATATATTTTCGTATTTATAAATATATTTCCTTGCTCCTGACCTACGAAGTACGAAAGACTTACTGTGTGCACCAATTACTGAACTTTAAATATTTACCAAGCCAATGTGCTACACAAATCAACTGCTTGCCATATCAAACTAACAAGCTATGGAGTTTCTCACTCTTTTCCCGTACATCATGGTACTTAAAATACCCGTCTATAACTCCGTTGGCTTTGTCAGGAATAATCTGTTCTTGATCGTTATGATTCCTCATTAGTAAAGCAACTCGGAAATTTACATCAGGTTGTGTAGCTAGCAAGACGAGCCAAATTTAACAAATTAAATATCGCCGGGTTAATTCAAAAACCAACTAACTGCCGAAGTCATGATTTCGAGTATTAGCGTTTTGAAAGTTTGTGTCCTAATATTTCATATACTATCTTATCTAAGTTTGTGTCCTAAAATCTCGTTTACTATCTTATCTAAGTTAGTGTCCTAAAATCTCGTTAACTATCTTATCTAAAATAGTGTATCAAATTTTAGGACACAAACTTTCAAAACGCCATAACTCGAAATCATGACTAGGGCAGTTAGTTGATTTTTGAATTAACCCGGCGATATGACAAGGCCTAAGACACATGACTCTGCTCTGTAATCCGTGCTAAAACTGCAGGTGGTTAGATAGCAGTGACAACTGATATACTGACGACACAAGGAAAATGGTAACTGGGGTTAAGATAGAAGTCTCTTAGCGACAATTTGATTATCACTTGTGTTAACGGTGAAGAAAAACATCGTGAGGAAACCAATACTCATGAGGATACAAAAAAAACATGTACACAGTCTGTGGGCTAATTATGTAGCGAGAAATCTGAATAAAAACAGCTGTAGCTAGTTAATGATGGTGATAGGAAACTAGGAGGATGAATAAAGATTTTTAATGACACTATTGGAGCAGTGGCTGAGCGATTGATTACGGCGCAACGTATTGCGAGATTGATTCCTGCATGGATCAAGCTAGTCTTTGTATGGCCTATAGAAAAAAATCAGGATATCGATGTTTGTGCGTGTGAAGATTTGTATCTCTAAACGGAACCACGATACAGGAGTATTTCAAGTGTGGAACAACGTCTTATTTAAAACAAACAACAATGTTGGAGCTCTTTGTTACTTACTTCCAACTTACTTTTGTTATGAACAATTCTTATTCCATATTTCAACATACATCAAGCCCTCGCCTTTAACCTTAATACAAACATAGCCACATAAAAGAAACCACCATCAAAGTCTTCGAACAAAATAATAAATGACACACCCCACGTCACGGCTTTCACGTCGTGTACCATAAGTGTGCGGCGCGGAGGACCAATAACTTCAATCGAATATTAATTTTGGAGAAGTCAAGGGCCCACACAATATGGAAACAAAGGAGCCCATTCATCGCCCTTTGTCCCAACCACTTTGAGGTCTCGTAAAGTAAACCTTTTTGAAGATTTCTTTTCTCTTTGACACGGAGTTTCCTCGTTTGCTCATTTGTTATTATGTTAATAGTGATTGTGGGTTCTATAGTTTTAGTTTGTTACATTCCTGGCTTTGGTTCGATAAGGTTATATCCAAAACCCTCTTTTATTACACTAATGATGGCTTTTGGATGTTCTACTGTTGCTGTTAGTGGTTTTTAAAATCAACAATCTTCACGCAAATTCGTCTCGAAGGATCAATTAAAGTTGATCGCTTCAATAGCAGTACGGGTCCATAAATCTTGCCACTAGGACCAAAATGTCTTAGTATTTCAGTATGTCTACAAAGACCATGCAACCACTTAGTGCTTGGGTCATGTGACAACCCTGTGGATATTAGAAAATGTCTAGACGTCTACCGACCTCAAAGGTAATGCCCAAGTTTAGGATACCTATTCAAACACAGTGCTTTACAGTATAATATTATGAATACACAGGTTAGGGTCTGTTAGCTCTCGACATATTTGCTAGCCAAAATGGCTTAAGCCAGTGACTGGCTGACAAGAGGCGTAATGAATTAAAGCATATTCGAAGATGTTTGGGAAGAAGCACTATGTTCTGTAGTAGCCCAAAGTTGATTGATGTTAGGTTAACTGTCTACAGCAGAGTTTCTTAAGCTTTCTGCAGACGCGGACGAGTTTCAAAATTTCTAAAATCCCACTGTCTCTTTTCGAATAGAATTGTAGGAAAATAAAACAAGGGAATCTAAATAAACTTTTTATTGGGTAGGTTAGTCTGGAGGATCTTAATAATGATGTTAGGTAGGATAGCCATGGACCCCGGCACTAGTGACATGGACCCTTCAGGGATCCATGGACCCCAGGTTAAGAGACCCTGATCCACAGTCTATTTACAACTGAAATCCAAAGCAAAAGAACCTAAGGAATCCTTCTCAAAACAAAATTATTGATAAAATTACGCCCCGTCGCCTACTATACTAAATCTAACCTCGAACGACACTCAAATTACGTAGGCAAATAAACTGTGAGTACATTATATTTTCCTGTCATACCTAAATCAGGGTAGAGACAATATTTGGAAGTGGAATAATTTAGTACTTGTCGCTCAAATGTACTCTAATGGGGACTGATAAGGTCTTGTACAATGACATGGTAGTAGACATGACAAGTTTCTAGGTTAACGATAGATAAGTACAAAATATGATTAATATTTTTGGCTTAATTGATTTAACTGGAGCTATTAAAAATCCATTACCTACCATCTGCATTTGTTTGTCGTCTTACACTGGTCGTCTTGAGTTATATTTTATTATCATTGAGCATTTTAGAGTGCACTGTTCATAGGTCACTTATAAGTATTTAATCAGGAAGTTTCATTATCTTTAAATAAACTATTCTCCTTCTTCTCCTTGTTCGACTCCCTCAATGCTGTCAATCAATAATTTATGTTTTAGCATAAACTCATTGTTTAGTTGAATCACTAAGTTGAAACTAAATAAATAAAACGTAATAAATATTTAGATATTTTAGTTCACACGCAAAAAAGCTACATCCAATAATTAAATTTCAACCCAGATCACAACGTAAAACAAATTCAGTGACACCAAAGTAAGCAAACTATAAAAGTCCAGTTCTGTTCAATAAAAACATGGATTCACTGTTGCCAACAAAAAGTAAACAAGCCATAGAAAGTTTGAAACAAAATGTTGTCACAGTGGACCTTGCAAAACTATTATATTTGCTCACGGAATAAAAAAAACAAGTGGAGAGCCACACAGCTCTCGCGCTTGCGTCACAATCATGCGGAGACCCGCAACATTGGTTCAAGGGGATCTACTCCCTAAGCACGAAGTCCGTGGTTTCGGCCTTAGTTACGAGCTTTTCCTACTCCCTATCACCTACGGACGTACGATTATTTCGGGGCCGGAACTAAGAATGAATGACAACACGATTTGACAGATGTCCCTATTGCCGATGTGTTTTTGCCCGTCCGAAAAGTTGAACTTGACACTTGTTTTGTTCACTTCTACGTTTCGGGTTACTTTCGGACGGGCGACTTACTTCGTTGACGGACTTAGGGAGTAGGCCCCCAGGCAATTAACTACTTTCTGGGCGACGTCTCGAGCAACACGACGTAAATTATAATCATACCATAATGTGCCATTTTAACGTGTAAAAATGATAGCAAAACAAAAAATGACAATAACAATTCTTTATTGTTACCATAACAAATTCGTACGGACAATGTTACACTTGTTAAATCTATCTCACAGAAGTGTATAAACTGTAAAACTTTGATATCTTTCAATATACAGCGTGTCCCAGAAAGTAGTGTCAAGCGGAAGTCCAGAGGTAGAACATCCTTTGAGGTACCCAAATCACCCCCATGTATGTTCCGCGATTTTTTGTAGTTTTCGAGTTATGAATGTTTTTCATGTTTTTTAATCAAACTCTGACTATAACGACATTTTTGATCATAGTGACGTGAATAGTTGAGATACATGAGTAATTTTTTTTTCTAAATTAGCTGATTAGTGACCCTATCGAATGTATAAACATTTGTAACCATAGATGTAACGAATGCGTTACAAAAAAATATTGAATTGTCATAAAGTTAAAATCCTGCACGTTTCCTAAATCTTTGTGGGTGATTTAAAAATAAATCTCCCTAAACTTTTTTTGTCAGATGTATTTTAAAAACTTATCCATTTTATCAGCTATTTACCCTGTAATTTTCATCGAGCTATCTCTACGACATCACAATAAAAATTTCATTCAAAGCATCCAATATCGAAAATTCCAGTTGTAAAAGGGTGAATGCAAAATTTATTAAAACTAACTAATAACGTATTTTTAGTAACCCACGACGCAAAAAGAGGGGTGTTATAAGTTTAACGTGTGTGTCTGTGTGTCTGTCTGTGGCATCGTAGCTCCTAAACGGATTTTGATTTAGTTTTTTCTTTTGTTTGAAAGGTGACTTTATCGAGAGTGTTCTTAGCTATGATTCAAGAAAATGTTCAGCCGTTTGAAGATCATCAGCTCTTTTCTGGTTGTCGAAGGGATATGAGCAACTTCTACTGATCTGATCGTTTCGAAATTTACTATCCTGTGACTTCAATGATATTGATGACATGTGACAAGATCCTTCTTGTCACATGTCACATGTCTTGAGGTCATTACAACTTATCATTAACTTAAAGAATCAATAGGCACACAATACCTCTACTATAAGTTGGGTATCATGCTGTTTCAGATGATGCTTGAGTATCAGGTCAAGGTTACCATGTTATTGTAATATCATTGAAGTCATAGGATAGTAAATTTCGTAACGATCAGATCAGTAGAAGTTGCTCATATCCCTTCGGCAACCAGAAAAGAGCTGATGATCTTCAAACGGCTGAACATTTTCTTGAATCATAGCTAAGAACACTCTCGATAAAGTCACCTTTCAAACAAAAGAAAAAACTAAATCAAAATCCGTTTAGGAGCTACGATGCCACAGACAGACACACAGACACACACGTTAAACTTATAACACCCCTCTTTTTGCGTCGTGGGTTACTAAAAATACGTTATTAGTTAGTTTTAATAAATTTTTCATTCACCCTTTTACAACTGGAATTTTCGATATTGGATGCTTTGAATGAAATTTTTATTGTGATGTCGTAGAGATAGCTCGATGAAATTTACAGGGTAAATAGCTGATAAAATGGATAAGTTTTTAAAATACATCTGACAAAAAAAGTTTAGGGAGATTTATTTTTAAATCACCCACAAAGATGTAGGAAACGTGCAGGATTTTAACTTTATGACAATTCAATATTTTTTTGTAACGCATTCGTTACATCTATGGTTACAAATGTTTATGCATTCGATAGGGTCACTAATAAGCTAATTTAGAAAAAAAAAATACTCATGTATCTTAACTATTCACGTCACTATGATCAAAAATGTCGTTATAGTCAGAGTTTGATTAAAAAACATGAAAAACATTCATAACTCGAAAACTACAAAAAATCGCGGAACATACATGGGGGTGATTTGGGTACCTCAAAGGATGTTCTACCTCTGGACTTCCGCTTGACACTACTTTCTGGGATACGCTGTATTTTTTATGTCAGTTTGGTGTCACTGGTTCATAATCATAATCATTTATTGCATTCATGTAGTTTACAAGTTGTTACAAGTATATGGGTTCAAGAAAGTATAAGGGTACTTTCACTTGTTTTTTCATTTCATGTATTTGAGGTACAACGATCGCATATCGACCACGTGTCGTCATTCGGGAATAGGCAGATGTAAGGGCTAACTGTTCTTCGTATATTTAATATTAATGACGTTCAATGTTCTTTTTATTAGTAGGTATATTTTCTTGTACAGGATAAATGAAATTTCGTTTCCTATGTAGAATAAAAATTATTTCTTTTATTACAACATGTGTACATATTGTACGTATTTCACTTTCTAAGAGAGGCCAGCGATCAGAATCAACATGTACTGTAACAGTACTTTCTATCGTATTCAATTTAAATGTACCATTGGGTGCAGCATAACAGGTTTATAGCTCACTATAGAAACACAACAACGCTGCTTTATAGCACTAAAACGCAGACAAGTGACGTAGCTCGGACAGTCACTTAATTGAAGTAGTAATGGGCTAGCCATATCTGTTGCCTGCCGGGTATCCTAAGCTATATGGCTTACAAAAGCAATGTAATGGATTCCAGGACAGGCGCCTTGAACAGTCTATTCAAGAGATAGATACGAAATATAAGTATAGAATAGAGATGAAAATGAGAAGCAGCGATACATAAAATTTTGCTTTGTTTCATGCTGATTATTATAGATAGAATAGTCGTATATTTTAAGCTTTACAATAAAACAATATTTAGATTGAAAAAACTACAAGTCTCTTTTCGATTTTTTAGCAATACGAAATATGAATTCGTAATGTTTTTTTTTTTACAAAGCCCTTTCTAAACAGTGAAGCTTCATACTGAGACATATTATGTTTCTTTAATGCCAACCCTATGCCCAGTATTCCATGTGTCCGTCTTGCGGTAGTTTTAGGGAAATATCCGGGGAATAATGTACATGAGGTGTTACTAACAGGCGGATATAGTCGCCTCGTAACGAAAAGGAAACGGAAAAATAGCATTATCTTTTATATCCAGTGCCTTCAAGTAGACTTGATTGCACACCAAAATAGTAACCACCTAGGAACAATTTTCCTTTACATTAAATACATTTTTTTCTAAAAAAATCGGATATCTTATTCAGTACTGATGGCATTTTCAGTATTGTTACGTTTAATTTTTACCAAACATATTTGCATACCTTCAAGATTCCCTGATTTAGATGTAAAAACTTTTCATACTTCTTTTTCATCTCCGGTTCGCTGGAAAACGTTTCATTTCACATTAATCAATTCAAATGACAATTAAATTTTCTAAGATAAATTAAAACGACCGTAATTTTCATCATCACTAGAAATTACCATAAAAATACGTTGGAATTTAAATAAATGGGTGGCCGCTTTTATTTCGAAATGAAAAGACTCTAAGGGTCTGTTTGTCCGAAGTTTAAAATTTAACATGGCGACCGTTCTGTCCGTGGGAACATACAACTGTTCAAATTACTCTGGCTACCAAGCTTGGGAAAATATCCGAGCCGAGGCGTTCGGTGAAAAATACCTTTCAAACTGTATTGTTATGTTCGAGGTAATCTGAAAATGACACGCCGTTAGCGTTGTTATTCCACCATTTGTTTGGGTCTCTAGTAAATAGAAAAATGGGTCTAGTTCGTGTTGTATATTTGATGGAATAACTGTTATTACTTGTGGTTTTAGGATTGATTTCATTCTAATCTATCGAAGAATTCATAAAGCTGTGTAATTAAACTAGGCCTAATTAAAAATAAACAGATATATATTTTATCTTAGTGTTTACTTGCAGAAATATTTTATGTAAATATTAACTTGTCCTAATCTATTCTTATGTTAAGATTTTTTGGTAATATTTTTCACTCAGAACTCGCGAACTTACTAATATGAAACTAACTAGCAATAGCTTTAAGTGTTTAAAATGGCAACGCATAGGTACACGCGTAATATAAGTGACACTTATCAAAAACCAATCTTGATGTATTATAAACACTTTGGTCCTAAGATCGAACCTTGCAGGACACCATCAACATCATTATGTGTTTTATAGATATTATATTAATTTAAGCAATTATACTAAAAAGAATAATGTTTTCTAACCATACGACACGGGTCTACAAAGCGTACAGCATAAAACAATACATAAATAACAACAAAACAATAACACTACACTATAAAATGCTTCTGAAGGAGTACTAGACTCACTTTCAAATAGCCGTCAACGTGTTAAATTAGTTGTTTTACGTATTTGATTTCGTTTTCCATTACTTTGTTATACGTGCCTATTTTATTTCAACACAAATTAGATGCATAGGCCTTAGGATTGACTTAGATCACTACTTTACCACACAAGGCTGTTTCAACTTTATGTTTCACCGGACACTAGCTTCTTTTTAGTGTACTCCTGACCACACACCGTACAAATGCCCGCAGTTACCTCAACTCTTGGCTTCCAACACCTTCGGCCTTCGGTGATCGGTCTTTAGACAGTTTCGTCTTTCGGGGCGGCACACACAACCCTAGTCACGTCTACCTGATTTCTTGAGTACTCTCAAGGGAGTGAACTCCCTTGAGGGTATTCGTAGTGCGGTGGGTGAGCGAGCAGAGGTGGTGGGTGGTAGTGTTTGTTGGTAACGTGGTTGTGGGGCAGCGGCGGCATGGGGCGATTGCCCGCCGGCGGTTCGGGCGCTGTTCGAAGCGCCCCGCCGGCCGACTGCGCGCGCGCCTGCGCTCACACGCTACGCTGCTCCCGACGGTACCATCCTGCTGCTCACCGAGAATGGCACGCGGCTGATGACTCGTGCCGCTGCCGCGAGCCTCCTGCGCGCCGCCCTCCTCTCCCCGCGACCCCCTCGGCCCCGCCACGGTGAGCCGCCGCCGCACCCTCTCTTCATCTTCTCTCTTTCTATGTGTCTGTCGGATTCCGTCGCCTCTCGCACTGCACGCTTCGCACTACGCTTCGTAAGGTAGGAGCGTGGCTTTACGTGCCAACCATGAACTCTACCAAAAATAGCTATCGATACACTCTAGCAAAGATTTTAAATTTAAAATATCTAGCGGTTTTATAAATTTCTACACGGAACGTCACATTATAGAAAGATTTTAACGATCGTCTCAGCTTTCTCTAAAAAAGACACGGCTTTAACAATTTGTAACTTTAGAATTTTTCCTGAAAATTTAAACTTAGTGAAGGCTGACCCAATTTTAATAATATGATTTTGAATAGAATTTCAATTAGCTACATAGTGACTGCGGAGTTAGCTTAAGTCTCCTTAACGATCTTTAATAATTAATATTTAATAAACATCCGCTCCTACTTTATGCCTGCATGCTTTTTAGATTACTGCTTTCCTTTTCCTTTTAAACCACTTTAGACTTTCATTCGTTGTGATATCGTTTTAGACGTAATGAAAGTCTATTCTGGAATCTCTTGAAATGGGCATGTCTGCATGTTTTCTTTCTGCATCTCCTATTTTTCTACGATCTCTATGGTTACTGCGCGGCATAGACTGGCTTTAATAAATAGTTCGAGCGGGACTGCCAACCGGGGAGGCTTTGCTAATCTCATTTCCTTACCGCGACATTTTCTGAATCGTTGAAAATTTTAATTTTTGCCCGTTAAATGTCGTAACGTTTGGGAATATCGTTGTTTATTGTATTTGATTGTCATTTTTATATTTACCGTCAGTAGGGTCAGTTTTTTTAATATCGATTTATTTCGATCGACCGGCGCGATCGCCTCTGATGTTACAATTTCGGAGTCCCGTCGCGCTATGGCTCGATCGTCGAGCGTGCCACAGCTAAGCGATTCGATGGATGAAATT
This sequence comes from Amphipyra tragopoginis, assembly GCA_905220435.1. Taxonomy (NCBI): domain Eukaryota; kingdom Metazoa; phylum Arthropoda; class Insecta; order Lepidoptera; family Noctuidae; genus Amphipyra; species Amphipyra tragopoginis. Next base: position 8,993,363 of record HG992017.1, read on the forward strand.
CCAGTAAAGCTGATGTCGGACGGAAGGATCGCGAATCGAAATGGAACCGGTGTGACTTCGTGGATCGGCGGTATGTCAATAACACATGATGGGAACCTGATTGCTCCGGACAAAATTATGACGCACATCCACCGTTATGCCAGCCCTCACTACAACCCGCACGGGCACCATTACCATCGCTGGAACCATGAGCCGGGGGGGAGCGAAGATCCCCTGTATGCAACCAAGACCGTCTACGGACCAGGATACATTGATGAAAACCGTACGTATGGCGTTGGTATTCTCAATACGTTGACTAATCTTTTTGCAATAATTTAACCTTACTATATTCCATATGATTTTTAAAATATTTAATTATTTTTTAAAGTGGCAGAAAAAGATTAGTTCACGCAACCAAATAAATAGGTGGTACAAATAAAAAAAGAAACACATATTTTAACAGACAGTACAACTAACCATAGATATCGTAAGTCACATCACTTCGAGCTTCAAAACTGTACAATACTAGAAGGTTTTAGGAAACCATTGAGACATGGGTGATTTGATTCATTCTTATAGCACCTACATGTTACTATCTGAGTGCTCTTTACCCTTTTATTATTTCGTCCCCAGTAATCCGAGCACTATAGTTTAGATCCTCCACAATTTATAGTTAACGATAGTTTATCTAACAAAACACGAAGTAAAGCTTTGCGTAGAGACAATGATTAGAAGGGATATAGAGCTTTAGAGCCCTCGTGTGCTTCCTTTCCTGATCCGAAAAATTGTAGAGAATTTAGTTTGTAAAAGAGCGATTTAGCGAAGGCGCTTAGATACGAAAATCTCCGCGAAGCTTTGCAAATTGCGCTCAAGATTCATCTACCACGGACATTACCCTGTTCTCATCGATCCTTGGGTGTAGCACGGATATAATATTCGAAAGGAACTGTTATTTATTTATAGACTACACGGTGATCCACTATGCATGAATCCATTAAATATTCTATTCATATTTAACTTTAAACCGGCACAGATATCTCATGGAGTTTTTGCCTCACAACGAGTTGAACGTAATTTGAAAGCATGACCGATTTATTGAGATTATCGCTTGTATTTAACGTACGATTTTCATACAGATTATCGATTTCATTGGCAACTCATCGTGTTTTATTCACGACACGTATTTTTTTATCGATTCCGCACACACAAGTTCCATATTATTATTATGAATTTTTATCCACAAGGTGTAAATTATATTTATATAAGCATGAGCATATTAACCACACTCCGATATAACATTTTTGTTATTTTCAGTTATATTAATATTTTATTCATTTATTTATTTTTTACTATCTATTTATTTATTTGACACTAAATATTTACTTTTATTGGGCTGCGTATTTAAAGCACTATTTGCTTTAAACGTTTCACAATATAGGTATTTAGGAACAGCAATTTCCGAAACAATTAATGTCGTGGTTTTGGTTTCACTAAAACTAATTCCAACATATCCTGTGTAAGTAAAGCAATCTGATATAATAATATTAATAACCTAATATTGAAGCACAAACCGTAATTACGTGAATAACTTAACCCGGCTGATAACGCAAACACTAATAAAGATGTTAATGAATGAAATATTTCTAAACTTGATTGGCATTATGTACAAAACGCTTTGATTCATCGTAAAGTATATAAATTAACCCCAAATCCTACTTAAATAAAGTTGTTTCAAAATCTTAAACAATCTTGTTCTCAGTCTCTTTGGAAGCTAAAGTTGATTCTAAAAGTAATTACTTAGGAATGATTGGCATCTTTTGCGGAAACGGATATCCATGGCCTAGTTATAGGAACTTCTTTGAAATTTCTTAATGTAACAGTATAATCATTTTATAATCTCTTACAACTGTTTAACCTGCGGCATATAATAAAACAATTCCTACCAACAGGACGCGAGCAAATTTTGTACCTTCTAATCTTAATTCTCAACCATCATCAACACCAACAACATTTTCAAACATATCTAACACAACCACATCAACTAACACATAACAACAACCAACAGAGAGGATTGGCAAAGAGAACGGTAAATCAGGTGATGAGAAGGTGGCCCTGCAGTCGACGTGCCACGTAGCCCTGGACGCTTGCATCAAGGACAGCGAGTGCGTGACGTCACTGACTCCGGTGCTGCAGAAGTGTCACACCAGTGATTGTGATAGAGAAGGCTGCATGGCGGCGCTGAGGGGGTTCTACCGGAAGCAGGGCGTGCACTGGAATACGGAGATCGCTTTTTGTCTTTGCAAGTGAGTAGTATTATTTTTACCTTCTTTTAAGTTTTACGTTTATTTAAAATCTATCGATATCATTTTCATGAATATATGTGATTCTTCTATGCATGTGTGTGTGACACTCACTTTTTATCACAAATTGGTTCTGGATCATGCATAATCTAACGAAGCAAAAATGTTATAATCATTTTGAATATTTTTCTTATAACGATCAAATCGTTCTTTACAGTGCATTCAATGAAACTACAGTTTTTCTTATCTATCTTTTCTCTATAACTTTACCATCATCCTCAAGATTTTACAATAAATCAGACACGAATTTATTTACTTTTTCTAGAATTCTATACTCATCTATGTGTTACGTTTCTAATCTAACCCATCTCACCAGGAAAACTGACAACCGCGAGGACTCGTGCATGAACGCTCAGGAGCGACTCCATCCGTCGTGTGCGCAGCGACCGCCTGTGGGCTCCCCTCTACCTGCCTGCCATACTCTTGCGCACGCCTGCAGGGAAGAACCTGAGTGCAGGTTGGTATTGGCTCCTTTATCAAGAATTTTACAATATGTTAGAGGCCGTTGTTGTCCGATTTATCTTAGACCGTGATAGCAAGATTGTGGCGTTAGTATACAACACAAAATGATGGTCAGATCAATACATTTACAAGGAAGTCTGATGTCATCTAGATTATTTAGGCTACTGCTGCCCATCTATCTCATGTTTTACAGCATCAAATCGTGGTGGCCCCTTGTTAAGCAGCGAGTTGCGGGATCAAACCCAGGCAACTACCAATGTGACTTTTTCATTTTCATATGTACTTTCTTAGTTAATCTAAGACACCACTGACATACCGTGAAGGAAAACTTAGTGGGGAAACCTGGACTTCATCATCCTCCTTCTCTTATCCCAACTTATATGAGGTCGCCGCAGCATATTTTTTTTTTCATACATCTTTATTATAGGGGATTTCGGAAAATCGACCGTCTAAATGACAATTCGACTAGGCCGCAAGAGACTAAAATCGCAAGCCCCAAAGTTGGGTGCCATCCGACATTTGCCGTGCGGTGACAAGCCGCATGCGGCGGGTGACTAAAAATCAACCATGTAAATGGTCAGTTGCAGGCGATCGCCCGCGGCAAGAGGTGTATTTTGCGCTGTGTTGTTCCGCTAGAAATGAACAAGTCGCATGCGATTTTTGTCGACCGGTGTAAATGGGGTGGCGATTCGATTATTACAAGCGATGCGGCAGGTGACTTACCGCACGGCTAAAATCGACGAGTGTAAATCCCCCATAAGCCGTCATCTCAGTCCCTCTTTCTAATCATATCATCTTTTACATTATCCATCCATCGTTTCTTTGGTCTTTGGGGAAACCTGGACATGCTCTGAAATACCCTACTCGCAGTGAAAAATTAGAATTAAAATCGTTCCTTCTCTTTAGCAGAGGCATTTGCCAAGGAGCGGAACAGCTTTAGGCTTAATAAAAAACATGAAACAAAAAAGGATTCACTTAACCAGAAATATCACGTCATCAAAGTTATCTACTTACCTGTGAACTTAAACATAGTACGTTACAGCGAAATATCATATAGCATTAATTTGCAATTGTCCACACAGTTAAAACCAACACAAAATGCTAAACAGACAACTAATAATAACCAAACAAGCAAAAACAATGCATAATTCATCAACCTAAATCCATCAGGTTTATCCAGAATTTACGTTTAAATATTCCTATATGTCACAGTTGCATTAGCCGTTAAACTGGGAGCAAAATGGAGAGGCCGGGATATAATTGAATCTGGCCGGGATGCTGTTATGTTCAAACTATTGACTGAAAATAACTACCGTTAAATCTGGATGGAGTTTAATCGGGAAACTACTTTTAAAGCATTTATGGGTTAAATTTTGGATCCGTTTTAGGCTAACTTGAATGACTCAGTAAATACAATTAGCGCTAAGCATTAAAACATCTGCCTCGATAGTCTAGGTTCCAGGTCGGACAAAGTGTTGTTGGGTTTTCCGTGTGGAATTTTTCAGTAGTAGCCAGTAGTCTGGATTTGTCGTCAGTAAAGTTCTGATAGTGCGTAAGTCATTTTGTGACAAAAACAGACAACACGGCAAAAGCCACAATATTACTTGAAATGAAAAAGATTATTAGGATTTTCAAAGGTTTATTAAATCATCAAAGAGAGGAGCTCGTGGCTAAATAATTACAGCCGCATAGACCGATCTTCCGGGTTAAGCCACGCTTGCCGAGGTTGGTCTGTGGATGGGTGACCATTTACCATAGCGAGTTTCCTCCGTGCCTCGGAAAACACGTAAAGCCGTTGGTCCCGGCTGTCATTTGTAGATCTTTGACAGTCGTTACTGTTGGTCAGAAGCCAGAAAGTCTGACAACCAGTCTTACCAAGAGTATCGTATTACCCAGTTACTGGGTTGTGGAGGTCTGATAGGCAGTCGCTCCATGTAAAATACTGATATTCAGCTGCATCCGGTTCGACTGGAAGCCGACCCCAACATAGTTGGGAAAAGGCTAGGCAGATGATGATTAAATCATCAAAGAGTTTATTTGTAATGATAAATTAAAAACAATATTGCGTTCAGCGTAGGTTACGTTTGTTGTAAATAGTTTTTTCACTCTCTTGTAAAGTAGCCATTTTTGACTTCCACACTGTTAGAACGTTGTGCCCGGTTGTTGGCATTACGCTCGCCCCCTATTACATGGGACTTAAACATAACGGCGAAATGATGGTGTACCTACTATACACTTCTGCCAACCCTTCTGGGAATACAGGTGTGATGTTATGTTATAATTAAAACACTACTGTCTCTAAAAACTTTAAGCAATTGACATAAATACACACATTTTAAATAATATGTTTAGCACTAAATACAAAAACCTCATTATCATCATTCAGACGTCCACTGCTGGACATAGGCCTCCCCCAAACAATGTTTGGGGAGTTTGCTATAATCGCCACGCTTGGCAGGCGAGTTGGCGATCGCACTATGGTTGTTAAAGTACTCAGAGAACGCTGCTGCCCATCCTCTAGTGAATCCCTTAGTCGCCTTTTACGACACCCATGGGAAGAGATGGGGTAGTGCTATTCTTTACGTCCGCGTCCCTTTTGGGGGAGGCCTATGTCCAGCAGTGGACGTCTTTCGGTTGAATGATGATTATAAAATTAACAGTTTCAGAAGTCGGTGCAATTTTACACTGAACCAAATTAAAGGCACCGACTTCTGAAACTGTTAATTTTATAATATGGTAATTATTTTACTCTTTTTAGTTTTTTATTGAGTTATTTTATTATTTTGGTTTTTTCAAAAATTCTTCATCCCTGCTTTAATTCATAAAATGGAGCGTCTTATCAGAGACCCCAAATATGACCTAAAATGTAAACACAGCTGATCTTATCTGATAGTGGATAGATTTTACCGTATTTTTATGAAATTTTTGAACAGCTATTTCTCTTAAACTATTGACTTTTGGGGAAAGTTTTACAACAAAAGTTATTCATTATTATGGGTACTTTAACACCCTTTTGAATTAGTACCCCCTTTCCGACTAACCTTGTATAAACTCGGGTAAAAGTGATTAATTTGACACTCGAACTACAGGGTGTAAACGAATTCATGTAATTCCTTCAAACCACGTGATCTATTAATGATACAGATTAACACCGCACGGGATTTAGATTAATTAAAAATAAAAATAAAACTTTTTTTTTCCCAAATATTTTTAAGAACATTTGGATACCCTTTATGAAAGAATACACCACACATACATACACGAAACACGGCGATACAGCTGACGGGCACGACCAGCGCGATATCGCTCCACGCAGTCAGTTAACTTGGGACGCTAAAATTACTCATATATAGAACACCATGGTTCATTTTTTGACACCTTTTTTTGTTGATCCTGAAAAAAACTATGCAGGGTCAATCAGTATCACCAGCAGATCACGCGATCGAAGGAATTACACGAATTCGTTAACTTCCTGTATAGTCAAAATATCTCTAAAATACTACCTATTACTTAATAATACACTGGACCGCAAAGAAAAAGGGTCGGTTAGAAAAACTTCAATATCTTCAAAAGTACCTGACCTATTTATTTCACATTTATTAAAAATAAAAAGCTTGAATTCATTTTTTTATTTACATTTTAGCACATTAAATTTTTTTTTAATTCAGTCTTTATTTAATTAAGCTAGGTCAGGTACTTTTGAAGATATTGAAGATTTTCTAACCGACCCTTTTTCTTTGCGGTCCAGTGTATGTTGATCATTTCAGCATGCTGAACTCTGTAATCAGGATGTGATGCTATGAATCGTATTATCGATTATACCGCACACCGCAACCGTAATAATCCCATTATTATGAATAAATTAACTAAGTAGCATTTGCCTGGCTTTTGAAAAACAACATCATTTCAAAACAAGCAACCAATTATAAAATCTGTATTGACAATTTAAAGAGAGATCCAGCTGTATATTGTGTTTTGTTATGTTTTTAATTATTGTACCTATTAACCTTGCGGCCGTTTTAATTAAAGTTAAATATATAAATCGTTGATTTGGTTCTACACTCGAACAGCCCGTTTTAATCCCGGATACAGGCCTGAATCACAAACTTCAAAAGGAGATCATTCAGGATTCAAACAATTTGTACCCACAATTTAAAGTGCCAGCCAGAAAAAGAAAACACTAGTTTTTGGTAGGAAATAACATCATTATTGAACATTTTTACTACTACAGCGAAAATCTACTATTAACCTCCGAGTTGAAAAGTGATTTAGTAATTCCTTTACTAAATTTTGCACACAATATCTATGTATTACAACTTTCGTGAGACACATATTTCGCCGGGTTAATTCAAAAACCAACTATCTGCCCAACTCGTGATTTCGAGTTATTGCGTTTTGAAAGTTTGTGTCCTAAAATTTCATATACTATCTTATCTAAGATAGTTTTTGAAATTTTAGGGCACAAACTTTCAAAACGCAATAACTCGAAATCACGAGTTCGGCAGATAGTTGGTTTTAGAATTAACCCAGCGATTTATGATTAGTTACGGTTTACTCACGTGCATTTTTGGGGCTTGCCCGACTAGTTTCGGACCCAAACTGAGCTCTTATTCATGAGCTGATCACTCGACGAGGTTTGGATCTGAAACTACAATAAACACAACAATAAATACAAAGATACTGAGCGAAATAAATTATGTCCTTTTAGAATTAATATTCTCAAGTTTGACATTTGTGCCTGTCAATTCCGTTTCCGGGATAAAACAATGGACTTAGCTATCATTATCATCATCATCATTCAGCCGAAAGACGTCCACTGCTGGACATAGGCCTCCCCCAAGCATGTTGGGAGAGTTTGCCATAATCGCCACGCTTGGCAGGCGGGTTGGCGATCGCAGTAGGTATCATTGTTAAAGTACTCAGAGAATGCTGCTGCCCATCCTCTAGTGAATCCCTTAGTCGTCTTTTACTACATCCACGGGAAGAGATGGGATAGTGCTATTATTTACGTCCGGCACCACACGGACTTTAGCTATACAACAAAAATTATCACATCTTGATCTGTTCAGCTATTCTCGTAACAAGTGGTAACAAACAGACAGAAATCATAAAAATAAGACTTTCCTTGTACCTACCCCGTGTACCGAATATTAAAACAGTAAATTAAACACATTATTCTGAATTGAAAATAAGTGGAAATTTTGCTCGGAATTTTCCGAATTTACTGGAAAGGAGACTGGGCAAATTGCATATAACCAAAACCTATCAATTTTAATTGGATCACCTTTAGAACTTTGATAATGTTTAATCGATTTTGTGAGCATGCACCTGGTGTGGTGACAATTTATAGGAGGTGCCAATGCATACGCCTTCGGTATATCTCTGCCTAGATTTTGTGATAATATTACATTAACATTAGGGAATCCAATTCCGCAAACGCGGGATCCCGCACCTTTTTTACGGGATCTGGAATGCGGGATTACTCATGCGGGAAACCCGCAAGATTGCGAGATTGAAAAAAAAAATAAGCTCAAACGACCTTCTGATTATTTTTAAGACCCAGTGCAGCCTCATTAATAAGTGATTTAACAACTTTCCCATGGAGCTCGTGCGTGACTTTTCTATAGCATTCGTATGGAAAATACTTATGTTTTCAGTTTTTAACTTACAGCTAAAAAAAATGAATTTTATGTTATGTGAACCTTGTTTCTGAACGGAACGTAATCAGTGTCAGATCAAATACTCTATGGGATTCCCCACGGCACGGGGATTTACCTTCGTGCGTGGTTAATTGTCAAAGAAAGTTATTGCGTTATTTTGCCTCTTACTTGTGATGTGAAAAGGTACGATACAACGATTCAATTATTTCAAAAGAATATTTTAAAAATCTCAATCTCGCAAATCCCGCGGGATCTGCGGGATTGATGACCTCAATCCCACAGGCGTGCGGGATCGCGATTTTGATGCGGGATTGGATTCCCTAGTTAACGTACACACAGTAACTCGGTACAGGAGATACATATGTCTACGTAACAGAGGCTCCAGGAATTAGGCCGTACTCATTCCAATTGCGGTGCCAACTGATTGGAACATCTGACTGCCTGCTATTGACTTGTAATGACTTGGAGATCATTGGAACAATGGAGATGCAAGTATATTTATGTTATGTGGGATCTTACATCGCTTCTTTCAAACTTTATTTTCGTTATAAAAGATGTTGCACGTAGATAGATGTTGATCTTTTTCAAAATAGTCTGAGCCTCTCTACAAGTTTTTTTTTTTAAATCTTTGAACAGCTCAACTCTTTTAAATTATTGACTTTTGGGGAAACTTGTAGAACAAAAGTTATTCGATATTATGGGTAATCCCTTTCGGATTAGTACCCCCTTTCCGACTAACCTTGTATAATGCAGCCTTCTTAGTTTACAATATTAGGTTAGTCTTATTATGGCCAAAGGCCTCATGAAAGATAATAAAATAAAATAAAAGATTTTGCACAAATGGATGGCTTCTGTTCAAGTAGAACAACAGGGCCGTTGCTACCGTCGGGGTCCTCGAGCATGGGGCCTCCGATTGCTTGCTGCCCCTGGGCCCTAGGCCTCTAACTCCGTAGTTACAGGGCCGTCCCTGTAATACAAGACTGACGAGAGTAAAATACACTTTTATTCACGCATGTGATATTCAATTTTCTACATTAATTACAAAAAAACCGGCCAAGTGCGTGTCGGGCCACGCGCAGTAATAGGGTTCAGTAGTTGCACAATAATGCGGACTAAGAAGAGGGCTTAGTAATTTTTCAATGGTATTTGTACGAAATTTTTACTTTTCCGGTTGGTCGACTATTACTCGTAAACTTGTAAAGCCTACTTAGCTGTGATAGTTTTCCTTTTAACTTCGTTGAATATACTACTACCGTGAATGTTTTCACACATCCAAAACTAACCGTTTAGCTGGCAGGGGGTACACTTGACTCTAACAAAAATTAGCACTTTTTTTTTTTTTTTTTTTTATTTGACTGCTGTAGGTCGTCCTAGGGGACGGTTTCTACGTAACCGGGCAGTTATTGGCGTGACCTGAAGGGTCTCCAGCCAATGGGGGGGGAGTAAAATACTTAACCTAAGCTAACTACTTGTACTACACTAACATCATGACTACCTGCAACAACAGCACTAAGGGTGACCCCTAGTGGGACTCGGACCTCGGCTTAGGACGTTGCTGGCGTGGACATAGGGGGGGGGGGGGGGAGACAGCTTGATGAGGGCTGAATTATCGGTGTGACTGCGGAGTCTGAAGAGACGACCGGTTCTACGACGGGAGAGCTCGGTGGATCGTGACCGGCGGTGGCACTTTAAAGCTTAATACGAGTATTTCAGAAACGGATCCCTTAATCGAAAAATTGTTTTTGACAAACCCATTATATTTTTGAAAGACCTATCCAACAACACCCCACAACGTGGGGTGGACAAGAAAAAAAAACATCCCCACTTTAGGTGAAAAGAAGGAACCATAAAAAAAATCATGATTTTTTTGTACCACTTTGACGGCGTGATTAATATGTATATCCATGCCAAATTATAGCTTTCTAGTACTAAGAGTCTCTGAGCTAAGCTGCGGACGGTCAGACGGACGGACATGGCGAAACTATAAGGGTTCCTTAACCTAAAACCCTAAAAACGAGGAAAAATTAAATTTTAATTTTCCCTTTTACTCAATAAATGCATGAACATGACGGTCGTATGAAACTACATCCATTTTTACATTATTTGGGTAATAATATCCATTCTTACTGGATTCGGGAAAGGACACATAAAATATAAATCAATGAACAACCGTGTAAGCCATTAAACTAGGCCAAGAATACAGAAATGTTTGATCTAGACGTTTTCTAGTGCAAGCAAACAAGCGACAGCCGCCCGCCATGTTTGATTCCACGGATATTATCATAACACTCGCTAACGGCCGTGTTAGGAATAAGGATTTCCCATCGAGTTTGTGGAAGATATGCGAGATTTTTGAGATTTTGAATAACGAAAATGGAATAGTCTATGAAGTTTTTTTTTTGCTTTAGGTACTTTTTTTAAATCTAATTGATGTTGGCACTCAAGTCGACGGCCCACCTCATGGTAAGTAGTTATCGTCGGTGTGGTTACCTACAACAACAACCCTTTTCGGACCCTACTTATTTTATCCCGTTTGTGGGACGTGACAGACGTGCTAAAATATAAAACTTCCTCACCGCATGCTGGGAATATACGGGTCATGTAAGATTCAACAAAACCCAGCACGCGACGTGGTAGGATCCATAGGGTCCGCCTGGCTATCTACCACTTGAACATTAAAATACGGCGCCAAGCAGTTTACTGTGTTCCGTCGTGTGTACGTGAGAGCCAGAGAGGTATTGTTCCTCCCTCTTTATCTCTTTTACTTGGATTCGTGTTCTCCATCTTAGACCCAGTCTGGGCTTACCGTTACATCAGGTGCAACTTGGGGTAAAAGGCGGCAAATGGAAACAAAAAAAACACCACCCAGAGTAGATTGCTGATGCGTTGCGAATCTTAGAGACAAAGTTGAAAGTAAAATGTCCCTGTAATTTCACCAGAAATAGGTATAGGTAGTACTTTCTCGGAAGAACTCTAAAGTCAAAGTTTTTTATTTCAAATAGACCAGATTACAGGCACTTTTAAAACGTCAAAACTAGGTGCACGGTTCCAAAAGGTAGGTTCTATGGAGAAGAGCCAGCAAGAAACTCCATGAATACTCTTTTTAAAATAGTAGATCATGACTATTCATGACAATTCCATTACAGTAGCGTGCGACATAGAATGATAATAATGCAGGTTAACTTAACAAATAAACTCACATAAGAGTAACAAATACAAAAATATGCCTTCTAGGATTGCCGTAGAAGTTAAGAGCCGACCAGTCCCGACAGACAGCGACTAAGCTTCACGAGTATGACGTGCACATCCGCATCGCTTAGCTCAACCATATTGTAGGGAACCCAACGACCGGATATACAACGCCATCATCAGCAGGACATTAATGTGAGCATGACAGACTCATACTGCCAGACAATAGGCAGTAAAAAGATATGAATCTAAGTGTATCGTTAATTGCTGCATGATGCTCATACTTTACAGTGGAATACAAGCATTATAAAGCGATATTCACTCTTTCACAAGGAGCTCTATTACTACTACCTGCTCTATTATATGATAAAGTTTCATAAATTAATTAACTCAACCTATCTCAATTTACTGGCCTCCCAAATTCCGCCACAACACCCGATTCTCCACTTTCAGCAATAAGTCATAAGTTAGAAACTCCCCTGTAATTATTTGACTTTTGATGAACAATGAAAACAGCTTAATTAGCTTATACTTAGTTCACGCACACACTGCGTTGGTACGTCCAACGTATTTGTTAATTTCGCAAAACGTAAGAACTCAGACTGTGTACGGTACGAGAACTACTAAGTTGCGAACGTAAGCAGAACTTACTTGTGTGAACGAGCTGTTTTATATATTCAGCGGAATACAGTGAGTTGCTGTGCTAATTTGAGATAGCGACAATCTGATGGTATTATGAGTCAAATGTTATATCAACGAATGTCCAATTCAGTATTATTTTTTTCGGTTCTTAATAAATCAATTAACTTTAGTACTTCCTTGTAAACAATACCTTAGGTTGAACTGGCAACATTTATAAATTATCGTGTGAGTGAATAAGAAACTTTCCCCTTCACAATCCTCCCCGACAAATAAAACATACGCCGAGAGGGGTATGGTATGACAAAAGTTGCAACGCCGCGTTTATAGGACTTGTTACCATAGATATTTTTCGATTTTTGAATTTCCGTAAATAACGAATATTTCGAAAATTAAGCTTTATTAAACAAACTATATCCTAGCTTTTCTTCGTCAATTAGGCATCGGAATCGAAGGTTAAAATCTTTCGGGTACCTCGGGCCCACGGTGTATTATATTAACGTTATGAAATTTAATAATGTAATAATATTGTCAAATTGTACCAAGTACTATTTTTTGTGGTATTACGCAATATCGTTGTGCGGATTTATTAACATCTGACAACTTTTAGAGCCCAAATACACGTCCGATACTTGCCTCCGATAGTCTGATCAGGCTATCTGAAGGCCTCCGCGTCATACATTTGTTTGAACATGAATTACATGTACGATCAGACTATCGGATCGGATGTTAGATTCGTAAGCATCGTCCGGGCGTCGTCGTCGTCCAGAAAAAATCTGACACGAGAATCGTACATGTATTTCATGAATCCGATCAGATAATCGGATCCGGCTTCCGGAAACAACTATCGGACGTGTATTTTGACCCTTATCTGAGGAATAGGTCTGAAGTTGTGATAGATTTATTTTTCTTTTAAAACACTTTGCCCCTCACTAGGATTTCTCCTATCGTGTCGTAGGTGCGTTTATAAACACAAATCTTCACATGCACAAACAGACCTGGAACAACTGTCTGTAGGCCATACAAATATTTTTTCCGTGCGGGAATCAAACTCGCGACCCGTAGCGCAGAAAGCCAATGGCTCAGAGCACTGCGTGAAGCGTGTCGCCAAATTCTGTCAAAACGTCTATTCTTCAGATAAAGTGGCGTTAGTAAAATTGACGCATAAGTACGATTTCCACCAACCGGGCCACGCAGGAGCGCAGCGCAGCGCGTCGCAGCGGATGCTCGAGCACGCGCCAGTAGCCGACCGCGTCCGCCCGACGGCTATAATCTGCTGGAACCCGGACGCATGTGCGCGCGTGCTCGTGTATCCGCTATCGCAGTCAGTTTCTACCTGCGGTGTGGCCGAGCGGAGCCGACCGGACGCGACGACAGCCGAGCGCCGCCGTCCACGTACGCGAGGAGCCGACCGGCTGCCGCGGCGTCCGAGCGCAGCCGACCGGCTGTCGCGGCATACGCGCGGATCTAACCGAGTTCCAAACAGTGTAAATTCCACGCTAACATGAAACTTAAGTATTGTATAGAAGCCTGAATTTCCTTTAGCACAGTGTGAAATGCGCTCCGGAACGCTTCGGCGCGGCCCGTTTGGTGAAAATCGTACATAATAATGATATATTGCTATATCATTATCATTGATTCTAACAGTTCATTTCATAAACATTTATTGATAATTGGGTATAGAATGATCTAGGATAGCAAAATTATTTCGGATATAAAAATTACTGTAAGATGGAAATTAATCTCGCTAAAACATACAAATTATTGAATTATGGCATAAATTAGTTAGAGCACTTAATATTTCAGCAAACATTTCCGGCGGGAAGCCAACGTCAAGTCTATAAGTGTCACTCTCGGTTGACAGGCGCCTAAGTGATGCGCGCAGCCGCTAGGGATGGGATGCGTCGTAGAAAAACTGTTCATTATTACCAATATTATTAATTTCCCTCACCACACAATCTTCACCTCTGAAAACTATGAAAATCAATTTTGGGTACGCCAAAAAATAATCATAAATAGTCACCAAGGTTAAAAAATAGTCGCATTACATATGTTTCCGAAGTTATAGCTATATGTTGGTGAGGATTGTGGGGCGAACGTCTCCACGCAATCCTCACCTCAGTGCAAGCAAACGGCTGGGGGTATCAACATGGTTTCTTTATAGCATAATATCCTGCCTGTATTCCCCGAAGGGCTAGGCAGATTTACAGTACACTCTTATTTCACCTATATGTTTAAGTCCCATGTAATATGAGGCGAGCAACAGGGTACAAATCCAGACTCCGGGCTGTTACAAAATTTCACACGGAAAAACCCAATAACACTGCCCGACCTGGGGATCGAACACAGAACCTCACGCTCAGCAGTCGCACTTTCGACCACTAGACCAAGGAGGCAGTATCTACGTCAAATTATATACATTGGATTGCCTGCCAAATAATATACATATGAGATTCTAAGCCTGTTTTGAGTGTTTCCAATTGGAGAAGTTACCGTTCTGCAATCTTTACAAACATTGAAATATTTATTTTCCAGGATCCGTCTCGAAAACTACGAGCAGTGGTGTGCAGTAGACGCCGTCACTCAAGGCTGCGCGGGCTCCCCCGCCGCCTGCCGAGCTGCAGTAGTCGCAGTGCTGGGCACCCAGCTGCGAGCTGCATGCGCCTGCCGCGGAACTGACTTCGCTCAGCTGTATGATTGTCTTGGATGGCAGAGGCTGCTGTGGCTCAATCCTTGCGTTGGTGAGCTAACTAACCCTCCTAAAGCTGATAAAATAATATAATTACATTACCACTTGTTCTGTGCATTGTGGATTATTGGTTTCTAGTGCTTGTACCTCTCAATCCACGCATACCGGAATTTGAGACCATTCTAACTTCGCAAAACACTCGTAATCGCTATAGCTTTTATTTTGATAATCAATAATTTCCATAGCAACGTATGTAATAACAATCCGTCTTCGATAATATTGTTATGATATCAAAATGAAAGCTATTGAAATTACGGATGTGATACGCAATTCGGATGCTGAATTATTTTTAGATTGTCACGCTTAGCCAGTTAAGAGTGGCTTAAGGAGTCAACCCTTAACGAGCATGTGCACATAAAATCAGAATCTAGCAAGAAGCAGAAGCAGTTTAGCAGAAGTGTACTTACATAAGAATATTAAGGAAAACACTTTTAACCATACAATAATATATTTTATAATAGTTACAAAATTAGACTAGTTTACAGGGCGTAGTTCTTTAGACAGTACGATACGAGGAGTCCAGGGTCTTCAGGTGTAGTAGGTAGTACTTAACTAGCGGCTGCTGAGGCGCGAGAGAGGACGAAGTGCAGCGTGCCGGCCCTTTTATAGGCGCACCCCGCTAGTCGCCACCGCTGCACCGTCACAAGATATAGAAATAGAATTCGATTATCAATTGCGTTAACGTTGAGGAAAAAACCTTGAGGAAACCTGCACACCAGAACGGGCTCTAAAAAGTGCTCGAGGGTGTGTTGTCGCCAACACACACCAGGCCAGCTTGGTGGACTAAGTTCTAAAAACACTTCTCATGAAAAGAAACCCGTGCCCAACAGTGAACAGTAATGGACTGATTATGCTTATACTATGCGCCCAGAAACTGTAATTGTAGCCTATCCACTACTACTTATGACATAAAATCTAATTCAATATACATATTACAATTCCAGTGGAATCCCAAAGCGATTACCACATGAAGACCTACGGTCCCCTGCTGACGACCACGCCGTTCGACAACGGCATCAGGTACATCACCGTCGCGCCGGAATCACCGATCTATCACCGTACCACCACCCACCATCATCGGCATACCACGCAGCATGGAACCTCGCAGATAGACCCTGTGCAGGTAAGCTTTTATTTAAAGTTAAATAATTTCCTTAAACTCCTGTTGTTCCATTTAGGGAACTAGACTATTAAACTTCCTCGCCGTATTCTGGGAATAGAAGCGTGTTGTAAGATTCAACAAAACCCAACACGCCTAGTGGTAGGATCTATACGGTCCGTCTGGCTAGCTACAACCTGAACATTAAAATACGGTGCCAAGCAGTTTACTGTTCCGTTGTGAGTATGTGAAAGCCAAAGGGATATAGGGGAATCCCTCTATATCTCTATTACTTTCGTGTCTTCATCTTAGACCCTGTCTGCGCTTACCTTCAGGTGCGATTGGAAGCAAACGAGACCAAATCAAATAATAAAGATGAAAAAGACTGTACACGACATGTATAAGCTCCAAAGCGTGTCTAGACCGCTAAACAGCTAGCGGCCCGACCGACGAACCGGTTCGTCAGTGCCATTGTTTATCTATTGTGTCTATAATTACAGTACTTGAGACTTTAAAGGCAATTAGGATGTGGTCAGTGCAACTGCGTGACAACTGCCGACAGAATGTGCAGCCCACTTGCAGTTATGATTTCGAATATGAAACGAAATATGTTTCACCAAACGCGGCGTTTTAAGAAACAGAGGTGTCCATTAAAAAAATCTAAAAGAAAGTCCTTCTTTTTTTATAAAGAAAACTAATTAGAACTGCGTAAATACTTGGCTGACCGAGCTTTTCCTGGTAGAATATGCAGAACATTTCATAAAGGTGTAATAAGAATTAAATTTACCAAAAAAGATTACTACAACAAAGGGGTTTGGGTAAAGTTGGCGTCGTTTTGAAGTTGAGCGGCCAGTAATGAAACTTAGTTAATATGAAAGAACAGAATAACGCGATCAAAAGTTATTATGGATACATTTCTCTAAACCATATCGGAACCGAGATATGTGCTTTTGTATTGTTCATTAAAATCGAAGAAGTTATTATATTCTACTGCACTCTTTTAGGTTTCTGCCGTTTTTTTTAAGAATTCCAAATAAAATAAATCAAATAAAATGACGTAGATGAATGGACCGCTGAATGCTGAAGTCCCTGGGCTGGATGAATTTTCTGTTTTAAGTGCCGATGATTTAATAATCTATGCCCTTGGAACGTATCAAGTACAACAAGCTCGTAACTACTACGGAGAACATGTAAAAAGTGAGGGCTCATATGTGATTGAAGTATGCAGAGAACCCAACATTAATGATTTTTCGGGAAACCTTAAACTGGATTGATCCGTGGCTTCTTAGAGGCAGGATCCAACCCAGACATTCATCTAGAAGGATATATTATGCATATTCTTGTAGAAGGATCTACACAAGGACTGGATGCAATATTGGGCCACTATTGCTCGTGTATTATTGCGAAACGGACCTTAGGCTGCTGTTCACATGTAATGTCCATGTCCATTATAATGGTACGTGGAATGGGGCAGATATCAAAATAATCTGACTCCGCCGGCACAATTTTTAGATCAGATTATTCGACGACATTGAGAACGAAAATGGACGAAAAGAGTTAAAAAATGTGTTTTTACTTATCTTGTAATAAACTTCAGTAAAGTATAATAACGTGTTTTTATTATTTTCCAAGACCCAATACTAACGTCACATTGACAGACGGTCGTACAACAGTAAAGCCAATCTCTAATATCAACCTACTAAAAACATAACTAAGATTTCTTTACGCAGGACAGTAATTGAAGTACTTATATTGACGACATTTTTATAATCTTCAAAAGCAAATATCTCATCTTCGATATTACTTAGGACAAAAGTAATTGAACATATATATGTGCTTAACACAGCACAACAAAGTAACATGAAAATTATAGGTGGCCGCTGAAAAAAAAATGACGCCACAGTCCATACAAAGTTACTCAAACCCCTTTCTTAAATCTAACAGGTGTTGAAGTTTTATACGAGTGCTTATAAGGAAAATATTAACGGTCGCTTCCACACTAGTTCAAGCCTGTCTCGCGGAAGCCTTAGTGCTTAAAAAACATAGGTACAGAGTGAATTTTGCCACGATAGGATAAAAACTAAAAAAAAAACAAAAATGAAACAGCCGCTTCCAGCAATAACATAACGCTAACGAGGAAAATGAGTAAAAAATGAAGTACATAATACAAAATAAACATTTTTTTTACCTGTGTTACCCTAACCGCTCGTTTACACCGAAATAAAGTTGTGACTTGTTGCAACTTGTTTTATACAAAACTTGTAAATACTTTTCAAAAAACAGTGTTGTTGTAAGACTTGTGTACAACACTCGGCAGTGTAAAACATGTTTCCTTCATGGCCATCGGGACAAATCTTTGTGCGGCTCACACCTTCCTTTATTAAGGAAAACATAGACTGAAACATTTAGAATACATGTTTTATAACTTGGTGTAATTTGAAGACCAGAAAATCATCTAAGCCGTGAATTTGAAATAGGTACTATTACTTTCGACTTGAATATAATATTACCATCATCACCATCATCATCATCATCATTCAGCCAAAAGACGTCCACTGCTGAGCATAAGCCTCCCCCAAGTATGGCCACATCGACCTGGTCCTGTGCCTCTCACATCCAGCGGACTCCCGCAACCTTCACCAGGTCATCGGTACACCTTGTGGGCGTACGTGGATTCCATTCCAAAACCTTTCAGTCCCATCGGCCATCCTTTCTGCGAGCAATGTGCCCCGCCTACTGCCACTTGTCGGTTACCCTGGTTCTCCAGTGGATCTCATCATTTCGTATACCATAAAATATCTAACTCTCACCCAATTCTACTTTCCCAGGAGAACCGCGAAGAGCTAAGTCCTATAACAACCATGTCGGAGCAGACGGTAGGCCCCAACGAGGTCGCCCAAATCTCTGAACCGGTCATCGAGACCACAACGGAAACGACCACCGTCGCAACCACAACCACAACCACGAGTACCACGAGTACGACCACAACCACAACTACCACGACCACGCCAAAACCGACCACGACCCTGGAGCCGACGAAGTACTGCATCGTGAAGAAGCCTGAAAGTGATGATCAGGCGCAGTACATCAAGATGGGCGAGACTCGACGAGTGAGTTTTATATTTTACTTCTTAGATGATTATATTTCCTGATTACTGCTGGTTTTTGCTGTCTGATGATAATAAATAAAAATTATAATAAAATGTTTATTCAGCCATTTTCCAATATACAGAGATGGATACGTATTACAAAAAGTAAGGCTATAAAAAGTAGCAGAGATTGAAGTGCCTCTGACTCTCAAACTAGGTGAGATCCTGTGTTTTATGTCATCAGTGGTTCCTCGGTCTTACTACGAATACAACACATCGAGTTGCTTAAATCTAACTACTATGATATAAACTACTATGATACTGGTAAAACATTCTGAAGTGGGTTACTTCTAGCTTAAAGCTAGTCCACACAACGGGTACACGGTACAAATAAGTCTTCAGACTTAATTTTCCAAACAGCCGCAAGAAACTTGTATACATAAATAAACTCGGTTATAAATTCGCTGGTAGTTATACTTTCTTAGGTAGGTTTTTTTCATTTTCTTTAAATAAATAGAGGAACAGTTATTTTGACAAAGCCTAAGAATATTAAACGATTATTGCCTAAATTAACTCAAAAAAGTCTGAACATGCGTCTGCGGAATGCGCAAACACATGCGCGATACGAGATACTATAGACAAATAAATATGGTGCAGACATTGGCGCGAACTCCAAACTTTACGTCTACGCATCAAAACATGCTGCGGAGACATAAGTCCTTGATGTGTGGACCTTCTATTAGACTCACGTTATTATAAAACCGCTATGCAAGACCTAATCGAAAAGCGTATCCTAGTAAAAGGCTCATTAAACATCACAAATAGTCCCAACAGCTTAACGTCTAACTAGGTTAATCGTTAATTAACACTAAGTGTCTAAACACACTATGCCAAAGATACGCGACCGAAGTTAGGCATGATTACGCCTGCAATGCTTTTTAAATTACCCGCGACACACCGGGCTGAAATTACGTCGCGTTTTACCTATATAAAAAACATAGGCGCCGAAGTTCGGTCGCGTAATTTCGGCATGGTGTGGCGCCACACTAACTGCTGATGCATTTAGTTTAATACCTACCCCTCAAAATCTACCTATAGCATTCAGCTCTAATACCACTTAGGCTCCGTCAATGTTCCAGCTGTACCGTTCAGCGGAGCTGGCAGAATGCACAGACCTCTGCGTCTGCGAGGCCACTCTCCAGGTCTCCTGCAAGGTGGCCTGCGTGCCCAGAGCACCATGCTCCTCCCGCCTGGCCCATTACTCCCATGCTGCTCCAGCTTATCAAGCATATAGAGGACGATGCTACTGCTACTCTGGGTCTTTCATCTGCATGAGACCGAATCCAGGTAAGAACAAAGGTAAAAAAATACTGGTGATATTAATTAGCACAGTATTTTGCTTTCTGCAACGTTCAAAATTCAGTATATTATGGTTGTTTTTTTGTTTCTTTGCACCAATTTCGAATGACGAGTTCCATTCTAGATTACGAATTTCTCCAAGAGGAAGGGCAGCAGCATCCTCCTGTCTGCTAATAACATATTGCAATCATCAATCCGTCTACCAATCAATTATAACTACAATCAGAAGATTCAAGGTTCGAAACCTGACAGGGTTGCCATGCAATGGTTGTACTTGTGTAAATGGACCACGTTCGTCTTCTAAGGTGTCCACTGCACGTCCGTCATCCGAGCACCGTCACCTCAGCCGGCGAGATTGCTAGTAGTTCGGCTTTTCCGCTAGAACTCAGCCGAGATCGTGACGGACCTAAATGCCTGCAATACAAAACACGTCTGCACTTGTCCACTACACCCGAGATTACCGACGCCGGTGCACGGATTTTTGTCTTGTGTTGGGACCGAGATCGGTCACGCACACACAATCGTCTTCACGTCGTTCCGAACTCGGTCCAAAATAATCTCGTTTCTCGGTGACGGCGCGCGGCGGCGGTGGACAAATGCTGTAAAACTGGCTTCTCACGGTGTGAGATATCACAAGTCGCGCCGCGCCGGCCGATTTGTACTAGCGAGCATGCGCCAACAGGCGAGTCCGCGCTACCCGTTCTCACGGGCGCGGCGCGCGTTGGTCCCGCCGGCCTAATACGCGAGAGTACTTCACATTTGCGCAGGTCGCAACGAAATGAACAAACTTGTTAACCCGCGCAACCCCGCGCGCGCTCGAGTCGCCACGAACGACCTTCACAAGGAGCGTAGGCGCGAGCTGGCGCGGCGCGACTTGTGATATCGCGCGCCGTGAGAAGCCAGCTTAAGACAACTCGTTTACTACTGAAACATATTTTAATGAGTACTCCACACTGCGGCGTGATTACGCCGATTCTTCCTTTGACCGTACATGGGTTTAAAGAATTTATTTCTCATAAGAACATGGTTCACTTACAATGAGATACAAATAAATAAAGTAGGTACAATAGTAATATCTCTAGCGTGTTGTCTACATTGTTGCGGTCTTCTTCTTCTCGCGTGTCGTCGCGAGCTACATGAAAATAGCTCATTCCATGGTAAAAGGATTAGCCAGTCATCAAGCATGGTAGCGGCGCTGACTGCCCAGGGTCCGCCTGACGTACTTAACACGTTCCGGGACATTACGTCGTAGGGCGGGTATAGAAATCCAATGCAATGCGGCACAACGCCTGTCGACGATTATGTTTGAGTCTCAATGAAAGCCACTACGTCGACAACCGGCTACCGGCATTGAAAGTTTCATGAACGTGACGTACGTGTCATAGTGCGAGATATCTTAGCCTTGTGCTGTCACCTGGGGTAGCGTTTACAAGTCACCATTATGGTCCCTGCGCACACTTGTAAGCGTGAAGTACCTACGTTGTGACACAACGTTCTACGGCGGGAGTGTACGTATACATTCCCTTTGCCTCGGTGCCGCCGGTCACGTCAAGAAGCGGTGTGTCGTATCACTCAAAAATGTGCATGATTTTACACAACGTCTTCAGACGTTGAGTCAAAAATGTATGGAAGATTCGTGTGTTTTTGATGAAAAATCAGATCCCGCCTCTCGACGGAGTGTCCCGGAACATGTTAAGTACCATCACTCATGGAGGCTTTTTTCATGCACCACAAATTGTAGCGGTCATTGTGAGGTTTACGGGATGATATAATTATGAAACAAAGTAGTTATCTCTCACGCAGTATTGAATTCGGAATCACTCTTTAATAATGCACAGTTAATATAATGGACGCACAGCAATAAAAACGCATGCACAGTTAATGGAACAATGACACAGTATCGTACGAATAGAATTACTTAATTAAGATCACTGTTGCTGCATAATTACTTAGATCGAAACGAAACTTTCGTCCGAATACTGCAGACTATGCGAGGATTATTCCCTTTTGCAGGAATATTTTTTGTATTATGAGAATGCATCATCATTTTGCTGTTTATGGTGTTTTTGCTCCTAAAAAGATCAAAGTCGAAGAATGATATAAAAAACAAAAAACAGAAATTATATTAAAAAACCATTAAGTGACAAAGCCACCAAAATCCTGGGAAGAGCAACATCTTCCTCGTCTTTGCTTCGTAATGATGATGAAATGCATTATTGGATCCTTCGTCCGTTGCAAATTTCACATGAAGTGACTGCCGGCCATCCACCACAACCTTTGGGTGACAGATTTTTGCAATATCGTTTTATCGACAACAAAATTTTAGTACTGGTTTGAATAAATCATCATCAATAAAAAATAGTCCGAATAGAAGACTGGAGTAGGTACCTAGCTTAATCTTGGCCAAAGAAGACATGGCAAAAACTGTCTTCATCTATTATCATTTTAATTTTTCAGGTGAATACAAGCTGCCAGAAGGCGTGTATCTCCTCCTCGGCTTCAGTGCAGTGGATGAGGCTCTACTGCGACCACACACCGGCCTGGGAGCTGAAGACGCTGTCCGCCTACTTCAGCAGTACTTGTACACGGTGCACAGTGAGGGGGTAGGTTTTGATCAAAGAACTGTCCCTATTAGAGTTCAGAAGAAGACAATAGAGTGCCAAAAAAAGAAATGGTCCACTGTCACCCCTCTTGGCTAGCAGATTGGTCACGACTCGAACTGAATAGGCTTACACAGACGGCAGTCCTCTTATGGTCGATTCCTATGATTTACAAAGCATTATCAGTTAAAATTAAAACTTGTATCTTTACCAGTAATGAAGCAAAGACCCCATAACTGTCACGCTTAGCGGGTTAAGGGTGGCTTGAGGAGTCAACCCTTAACGAGCAGGTGCACATAAAATCAGAATAGAAGAATATTAAGGAAAACACTTTTAACCATACAATAGTATATTTCAATAATAGTTACAAGATTATAATATTAAGATTAGTTAACAGGGCGTGGTTCTTTACACAGTACGATACGAGGAGTCCAGGGTCTTCAGGTGTAGTAGGTAGTACTTAACTAGGAGGCTGCTGAGGCGCGAGAGAGGCCGGAGTGCAGCGTGCCGGCCCTTTTATAGGCGCACCCCGCTAGTCGCCACCGCTGCACCGTCACATAACTTTGGATAGTAGATCCTCCCATACGTTAGTAGATATCACAGCTAAAATAAGTTTACGAGTCTTATTTGTCCCAGTTTAACAATGAAAAATGCTACCATTGGTAAACAAAGCAATTCGTTTTTGGCCATACAAACCAGGAATTGGGTACTTGGGCAGATAAAATAGATTTTGGAGATCTCAGCAGTCAGACCTTGAACAAAAATACACACAGAATCTCTGGTGATTCGGGCTGTCCACATTTTCAGCGAACTTACGCTACAATCCGTATGAGGATTATTTTCTAGTAAAATCTTCCTTCAACTTCTATTCAAATCAATGAGCTTCTAAATTGACAATTTCCAGACAAATTGCACGCTGACATTGTTTAACATTAGCAACGAGAATGTTATCATATCGGCGAGCGTGCCGCCGCGAGAACAGGAGGCGCTGCGGGAAGCTGGTGACGCACTACTTGATAGAGAGAAGGTATGTCATTGACCAAATGTAAATAAAGCAAAAAACAAAGCAGACATTAACAAAGGTCCGTAGAATATGAGTATAATATTGAAATGACATTAATGACATATGATAGTAGCGAATCATGAAACCTAATAAATCACTCGAAAAGCGCCAAATATTTACAACATCAATGCTGCAACCATCGATTTATATTCGGCATCAATCAACACAAGGGTACAGTTCGATGCAATCTTATTGGGAGCTGTGAAGTGAGCTGCAAGCGTACCCACTGCCACACACACTCACACAGTCACTCCGCGAGGCGATGAACATGGGTTGCGGGTGGCTGACGGGCGATTGTGCCCCGGCCCACCAATTAAATTGATTCCTATTGTAACTAAATTAACAATCTACTCAACTATATATAAACTCAACCTATTTCCTTTCAGGAGGAATGCATCGACGTTCTCAAAATCGTCAAATCACGTATCAACTCCCAGCACGAGGACATCTCCTCGCACCTTCTTCTCTCAATCTTCAAGATCGCTGAAGTTGACGTAGTGTACCCGACGCCACCAAGCTCCGCCATCACCTCCCACAGGCCAGTCAAAATCTTCTACGTAGCCATTATTCTCATCACTATCCTTTACAACTTCAGATCGGCAGTCTCCTTCATCAGCACTGTTCTCTTCTTCAAGAGTTTCGTCAATTGTTTGTCGAATTTATTGACTAGTAAGCTAAGTATCAAAAAAGGGTTTCCCAATCCTAACATGTTAGACATCGTTCCTTTCGAGAGATATTTTTTAAAAGAAAATATCAATTTTGTATCTATTTTGAAATGTTACGATGAATTTATTGATAATAGTAATGTAGATGTTGTAAATTACATTGAAAATCGGCACGTTGCACTCGCTTTAGGTAAAGCACAAATGAAACATATCACCGATGACATAGATTTAAGTAAAATAGATGTAAATAATTATAAGGAAATGATACATATCATAAAAGCTGTGAGTATTACAATATTTAATAATTTAAATGAACTTGTTGCTGATGCAATTATACTTAAATATTTTTCTAGAGATGTGTATTACGAAATTGGATGTACTTATTATGATTCGATGAAGCTTTTTGGTGATTTCATTTTTGAAAATATCGCGTCCTCTTCTTATGGGATTGTAAAATCCGTTAGCTTAGGACTGACTCTAGTCGTAGTATGAAGACTGACAATGATTAACTAAACATATCATAGTTGTATTTCGTTTTATTTTCGACTTAGAACTGGTGCTTGTAGGTCGATCTTAAAGGCTGGGTTTTGTAAATAAGTGTATTACGCCTTTTACACTGTTAGAATTTCGGTTGGTATCTCCGGTAGTGTAGATTGTTTTATGCTGCAGACACTAAAATTCTTTATCAATGGCTATAAACTTTTTGTTCTATTATTTAGTCTTTTAATTATATTACATGATTTCTTGATAATCATTGAATTTTAGACTATTTTCTACTATCATTATAATCTTGTCACTGTTATTTCAATTCTATATATGTACACCTAATTCTAAGTCTTCTAAGTACATAACGAGTAGGTTGTGATAGTCTCTTGATCTTTTATACAATTCTTCTTCAATTGAATCCATAGTTTCTTCATCTTTATAAAAAATGTCTGCAGCATTGAAACCGTTGTCATTCTTGGTTTCCCTAATCTAGGCTAGTGTCTGATGTAGTGGTATGTCGCCTTTCTGTTAGATGACTGTAACTAGATATTATATCCATCAATGTGAATGCACGTTTAGAGAGCTCGAGGCTTGGACAAAACTTAGCAACAATCGGGTTTCTTTGATAAATCTTTAACTACAAAAATATAGTACTTTTGAATTGTTGAAGTACATAAATTAACTCAAATGTAATTTTATCATTTATTAAACATTTTTTTTCTCGTAAGTTAGGCTGATACGTTTCAAATAGCTATTTATTTCAAAATCTACACAAAATAGTCTAAGTAATTATACATTATAATTATAATTATCTACAAACTTTGTTAAAATATTGTTATTTTCTGTTACAACGGGATGGTTTTTATATTTATCTTTATTATATCTATAATTATACAAATATCTCAATAATATCACAACTATCGCATAAAGTGACAACCTAAAAATAGATCAAATCAGAATTTAGCGTCAGGAAGGAAACAGTTTTATGCTACAACAAAAAATGTAATGCTTTATTACGGAGTTTCGTTATCAGTCAGAGATTTTTAAATTACATAAAAACTGTTGGCGAATGAACATTAAAACATTTATATGAGAAGAATATTTAATGACGAGAAAGCTTAAATTTCTATTACTACTTTCGTAGACATGTAGGCCTTGTTGGTAATTGGGCTCAGGGTACGAAACTCGAAGGAACAGTTTTCTAACTCGGAAAAAACATTAGTAACAAAATTTCAAATCTAGCGTAACCGTCTAGCCAATTAACGCCAACGAACAGGGCTCGATATCGCTAAAAACCAAATGAAACTATATTCGTTATACAAAGTTTTTTCAAATTCAACAAATGACGAACGTTCGTTGATGTTCGTTACGTAGGTGTGTACACTGCATTTACAAAATCGGTAGATGTTTTGACACATACAATGAAATACATAAGTATTCATACAACAACACATTTTAATATTTATAATTCTGCGTGTCACAAAACTACAAAATATGCGTTAATTGATTTTAGTATGTATAGAGTAATGAGTAACATGCTATTCATAGTCAGCTGAAGATCCGCCAATAACTGCCCGGTTACATAGAATCGGTCCACAAGGAGCATGTACAAACGCCAGCAGGTCAACCTACCCGAAACTGTCAAATTTTCCCAATCAACCTTGAATCTAATGCTTTCGCGATAAAGATGAAAATCTATTAAAGAAATTGACAGATTGTAGTAGCTTG
Source organism: Amphipyra tragopoginis (assembly GCA_905220435.1). NCBI lineage: Eukaryota > Metazoa > Arthropoda > Insecta > Lepidoptera > Noctuidae > Amphipyra > Amphipyra tragopoginis. The sequence goes on from HG992017.1 coordinate 9,020,490, forward strand.
ATGTGCGGGCGTCTGTACAAGCAGTCAAATAGAAAAAAACATAGCTGTTTCTGTTTACGAGATTGGTTTTGGAGGATAGCCTGCAATAACATAAATTATTTAAGTAAGTTATTTCTTAAAATAAAAAGGCAGATAACTAATCCTATCAGATAAACAGACGTTGCTGAGGCCTAGCTCATTTAAATTAGCTGTTGCAGTATACCTACCCTCAACGACATCAATTTACTAACTACCCACACTTTGAAATACGATGTTGGTATAAACTACTTCGAAAAGTGATTCTAAATCAAATCACGTGGCTATTTCAGTAACAATATTTTCTTTATTGCAATAATGATTATTACAACAAAAAAAAATGTATATACTAAGCCGTACTATTTTCTTAAAGTAATTAATAAATTACTTTTTAACAAGCCCAATTCCATACTAAAATTTTAAAACAGCAACCTTATTTTATATTCTGATGTAAAATGAAGTAGTATTGTAAAATAATGTTGCTAAGTTTTGTTCAAAATCGTATCTATGTAATTAGGAAACACTTAGATAAATGTATTCCCGGTACATTACACGACATAGATATGTAATGTAAAATGGTAAAGAATAAAGCTTTAATTTGAAGTAGACATAGATATCTTGTGTTCTAAAAGAATCTTAATGAATAGTGAAGTGTTTAGATATCTATTCATGCTAAACTTGCTGTTTGTCTGTTAACGGTGTTGCCAGGCCGCCTGATTTTTCAGGAGAAGTCCTCAAATTCTGTTTTGATTAATAATTATAATGCATAAATAAGATGAGAATCGATCGACCGTAAGTGAAGCCAGGGTCAAAATAACACTGACAACTTCGTCTTCTATCGTGTCAGCACGACTTATACGAGAATAGCTCATGATGTGGTGAAAAGATTAGCCAGTCAGCAAGGTTGGTAGCGGGGCTGACTGCCCAGGGTGCGCCGGACGTAGTAATTAAGTATCATCACTCGTGGAGGCTCTTTTCATGCACCCGGAAATCAGAAATAAGCACTAAAATCTCCATGTACTGTATAATTTTATAGTAATAATTGCGAATGTGAAATGTGATGTCAGAAAAAAAATCATTCAATCTTAATGACACCACCAAATTATACCCCCAGTGGTGTGGTTGCCAAAAAGGATTTGTTAACAACACCACCGTAATGTTGGGATGCTACAATAAGTAATAATATAATATGTGAGTTAGTTTACACAACCGCTAATGAACAGTGTTGTTCATTAGTGGTGTCTTTAACAAATTCTTTTTGGCAACCACAATTCTGGGGGTGTCATTAACAATGAACGAAAAAAATTAGATCTAAAGGCCTGTGTTACTTATTGCATATAATTTTGACAACTTTGAATTTGACGATAAGTTTCGCGCAGTGGCTGAGCGATTGGCTTTCTGCTACGGGTCGCGGGCTTGATTCCCGCACGGTATAGGTAGGTAAGTATTGGTATGGCCTACAGATAGTTGTTCCGGATCTGGGCGTTTGTGCAAGTGAAGATTTGTGTCTGTAAACGCACACATAGGTACTGAGTACGACACGATGTTTTCCTTCATCATTAACGCAAATGATATTAAAATTTAAATCCACACATGAATTCTAAAAGTCAGAGCTGCAGGCCGGGTTGTACTTAGACCCTCTTTCATGCAAGGCAAGTGTTCATCAAGGTATAACCACAGTCTACCTATTTCTTACTCCTTACAGTCGGTCAACGTAGAACATTGTCGCAGAGCAACCGTGCGGGGGGTTGCGGGTGAAGGGGCGGAGGTTATGTCCCGAGTAGCCATACTGCATACTTGGGACATAACCTCCGCCTCTACGTAATTTTGACATTTCATAGGACCTGTCAAATGTATGGGCGTTGACCCACTGTATGTAGTAAGTAGGTACAGTGTGGTATAACTATTATATTTATGTCAATTACATCAATTTACTGAATGATCATCATCTGGATTCTGATCCTCCTGGACTATAAGGGGCTGGCCACACTGCTGTTTAGATACTCGATGTACAAATACCAAATTTTCCTGGAATCAATTTGTTCCACGCTATTTGTTAACAATTGAATTACAAATTCAAATCTTTTCAATGCCAAGATATTTGTTAATCGTCTCATTTTTGCCGTAAATATAAATTCCATTTAAATTGTCACATTTATACTATCGTCGGCATTTAAAGGGTTAGATAATTTTTTTTATTATTTTTTTGTATAATCGCCATTGAAATCTATCATAGGTATGTTAAATAAAAATGTTTAAAAGAAATGAATGGAACTTATCATCTTAATTAACTTGATTAAAAAGAAAAACAGAAATGTAATTCTTGAACTATTTGAATTAAAAAAGGAATGGTTAAAAAAAGTGTCTATGAGTTCTGAGTAAAATCAACGCTTTATTTATGAAAAGTTGAAATTAATTAATTTATTTTAAACGTAATATAAATATATAACCAAATAAAGTAAAGATCTCACAGTTGTTTGAAACGGTTAATTATCACAAAATATATTAAAAAACACATATAGTTGTGTAAATCCTTCCATAATAGCCTTATTTCACGAAAAAAAGCAATATTACATCGGTCCATGGCTTTTTAAGTTAAAAGTAACTTTAACAATGGTCCGATTGCTTAAAAATATAATGCACGAACACGCTTCATGTTTGTAAAAAACATTTATTTGTGTAAAATACAACTGTTTTTCTCATCGATGAATGAAAAACAGTATTTTACTATTTTTTCTTGTTATTTTTTGTACATAATAGAATATTTTGAATTAGAACAAAATTATTATTATGTGTTGAAAGAAAAACACACAGCGTCGATATGAAGATGATTTTGTGACGTACTTATTAATCCCTGCTATATGGTAATATACCTGTTTGTCACCGGCGAGGGAGCCAATATTTTTTCATATTTTTATGAGGTATGTATGGCAACACTTTTGAACTGTCATAGTCTCTTCACCAGGAAGATATTCCTGCGACGCTGTGTGTTTTTCTTTCAACACATAATAATAATTTTGTTCTAATTCAAAATATTCTATTATGTGTTTACTTAAAAACACACAGCGTCGATATGAAGACTTGTTTGATATCTGCTGGTGACAAACACAAAACGCTATGTGATAGAATAATAAATGTTTAAAGAAGCACAAGAGAATTACTTTATTAAAGTAATCTCACTGTTGATGTTCAATCAGTCTTAGAGAGAATAAATCTCTACAATTTCTTAACAGAAATGTCTTGTAATAATTATAATATCATAAATCAAAAACAATTTAACTTCTTCATGATAAAATCAACACATGACATTACATCAATTAATCCTTAATAATATGAGAAAGCTGAAGATTCTCAAAGAGAAATAAGGTTCCTTTGTAGTCATTCCTATTTCTTTACAATAGGATTTCCTGAAAATATGTTAACTTCCAGTTTCTCCTACACATAAGACATATAGACAGCATATCATGCATAGGACGGGTCTCTATCCAGCCGGTTGAGGCTACTGTAGACCTGAATGATCCTAAGGTAGCTGCTACTCCTATATCACTCAAAACAGGTCTTTACCAATCCCTCGCAACAGTTTAAGAGGTAGAGACTAATTCGCCATACTGTAATCTGTCTTCTTGGCTTTTCATTTCTCCTGATAGAAAAATTAGATGTTTGATACATTTAACTGGGTAAACCTGTTGTATTGGGTGTTAGTAATAGCCATCCTGATTGGCTATGCCAAACCAAGCTAGTCCTAGAAGCTAATACTAGCCTTAGGATTATATTATTTGCTGAAAGAAATATAGAATTCTTGTTTTTCAAGTAAGGTGAGACCATACAATTGTCTTTTAAATACTAAAACAAGAAAAGCTACATTGAAGACAACTTGAGGATGCCACACTGGTGGCTTCAGGTTCAGTAGTTGTGCTGTGGCTATAGCCTTATTATTATATAGCACTACTTGCTTCAGAAGTGTATGATCTTCTGCTTGTTCTTGTTTCATCTGACAAAATGTAAAAAATTGTCGATTTATGTGATGCCAACTGAATTATACATGTGTAGCTAACATTGTGCTGCAGGCAAGATCTGTACATGTAAATAGGCAAGAAATCTAGCTATCTGTCTCCATCTGGTATTTAATAGCTGTTTTTTCTATCTCTGACTAACAGTGGTTTTATTCTCCCCACCTCCAACTAACAAAGCCTGAGGGGTCAGTTGGTGTACATCAGCTATGAGCTGGAGGTAAGCCTGATGCTGGGTCTATTGGACTCTCCGAAAGTCTTTCTATGGTCACTGGCGGCTCTAGGGCTAGGCTTTCGTGACTTCATATCCGCTACGCTAACCAATAGGTTTATTCCCACAATGGTGTTATGGTGGTAATTATATTGGTCTTTGGCATTGTTTAGTTGCGCTATAACTAGTGTGAAATTGGGGGGAGGAAATATCCCCCCTAGGCGAAATTTCCAATTATGAATGACGGAATTCGCGAATTCAAAATTCATGTTAAGTGATGTCTGCAATCTAGCAAGACGTGTCTGTTGAACACGGTTGTTTCTGCAGACGAGAAGAGATCTGCGTCTGAAGTGCCCCAACGATGTAATAATCGGTTTGTTGTAGTGGGCAACAGACTCCACTTAAATAGCCGTTGTCTTGAGAGGCAATCGGCTGTGCAGTTGTACCCCTCCGAGAGGTAATGAGCTGATAGAAATATGATTTCCTTGTCGACTTCAACAACTTGCGATTCATATTGAGAAAACTCAGGGATCGTATTCCACCTTCGATACACACTGTCCGAATATCAGACTGGACTAAAAGGTTATAACAATCAAACAAAAAATAAATATTACAGACCATGTGATCGATTCCGAATCGACACATACACTGCTAACAGCTCTTTCCAATTAAAAAGGCTATTTACCCTGTTCTCCCCTTCAGATGCCTGACATCTGAGTATCAATCAATTGGGCGTCCCAAACCCGCGTCCGCTGCGACGTTTGTCAAGAAGAGAAGGTATATGGCCGTTGGTGTAAAACCGTCGTGGTCTTGGCGGCCTAAAATTGGCTAACACCATTGGTGGCAACACTCGACTCATTCTATGGTTGCGGAATAAGCCTCTCGCTTAATAATGCTTGAAGCATTCCAGGAAAATTTTAAGGTACTGACAGTGTAGTCAGCCCCTTGAGGACCAAAAACGGCGAAATTCAATTGACTTAGTAAATTTTTATTTTTAGCATAAATTCTCTTCAGAGTATCGCCTAATATGCCCTATCTTTCCATATTTTTTCTTCGGGCAATGCTATTTGGTTTATTCTGGCATTCCATTTGATGTACTAGTTTCAGTATCAATTTTGGGTACTTTAGTTGCCTTCCCAGTCATTCCAAGAGTCTGAAGACTTCCACAGTCTGACAGATCAACTTGCACTGGTTCATTCCAAGAGTCTGAAGACTTCCACAGTCTGACAGATCAACTTGCACTGGTCCATTCCAAGAGTCTGAAGACTTCCGCAGTCTGACAGATCAATTTGGACTAGTCCTGGTGGACCAAGGAGAAATCTTTTAGATAGACTAAAGATTAATGGCAAATTGGCATGAATTTTCTTATGAGCAATACGTACCAATTCGTCACCCAAAAGGGAGAGATGAAATTTGTAGTAACTCACCTTGGTAAAATAATACTTTGTGTTAACAACGGGATTTTGCTCTTGGCATGTAAATAATATGCATTGGAAATATCCAATTCCACTATGCAAACTTATGCCTGCCAAACCTCTGATATTAAGGCATGAAAAATTAGACAGAAATTCTTGGTATGAATGAACATACATCCCAACAAACAATTAAGCGTTGGTTGCAGGTCATTTTAAAGCTTAGAGTGCTATTATTAATTTATAGTGGATTCGGTTGTCACTAAAGGTACTACAGTTTACTTATGAAATACGTTTAGCTCTTCAGGATGTATTAGAACTGTAAACAACGAAGCAGTACTTTCTTTACAGTTAGTGTAGTAGCAGTGGCTACTTTTATACATAAGACGTTAAAGCTTGTACCGGCCTGCAGCGCTAAAAGCTGCATATAGATCTTCATTAACTCCCTATAATTCTTAATGCTATACATCTGCTCTAGTGGAGTTGCTTATATATCGTAAGGCTGTATTTCAACTTCAGTAACGTCATCGGTTCTGCAACGGAGTTAATTAAGAGTGTAATAACACCAAACTCTACATGCGTTGTATAACTCTAATATACAGCTTACACCTTTTAGACTAAAGGCAATGATAGGTTAAATAGTTATAGTAGTTTCGTAAGATCCTGTTATAAAGGTTTTGGTGTTAGATAAATAAGTTGTAATTCTTATGTCAACCATAGGCCGCACAATACTTGTTAACTTCCGGCGTAGTAATTCATCTGGTGTCATAATAGACTTAAGAGAGGACTGTATCTTTAAGAAAAAATCGCCATTTTTTGTCACTTCTTGTCAACATAACCTAAAAATTTATTAATACAATTTCACTTTTAAGTAACGAAGTAGCTAAATTTTCCGAATTATTTTACATAGTTTTTGTATACAATCACTAAAACTAACCAATACTTGAAAATGAGTGTCTAAAAACTATTTTAGGTTATTAGCATTTTTCATTGTTTTCCTTTTTTTTTCACAAAATCTTTTTTTTTTTAAGGCGCATCAAAATTGAGATGCAAAACATAATATACAATCACATTAAACTTGCAAGCGCACTAATATCTGATTAACTATACACTTCAAGAATACTGTTAATCAAAAATACTTTTCGTGATGAATGTTGCAATGTCCGCCAGATAAAATGATAACTCATGTTGATAATAATAACTCGACAAATTAAATAATTTGAAGACTTTAAAGCTTTTACTATTTGCTTTTGACACCGAAAACGCTACAAATGAGTTATTAGGTATCAAAATACCGATCCAAGTTCTATCTGACACCGTTATAGATATTTTATGTAACTCAAGGTATCAATTAACTTCAATATAAAGGTGCAATAAAGTTTCAAGCGGAAATCGACGATCTTGTAACACCTCTCAAACACACCTACTATAGGTTGTATAGAACCACTCTAAAGGGTTTATACAGACTTTACCTGCAAAATTTTGCGCCAAAATCGAAGATATAAAGGTGTTATTACACTCTATAACTCTCTTGTTAGATCTACACTAACACTTTAATATCTAAGCAGAACCGATATACAGGTCCACTACAGCTTGTCTTAACGCTAAAATGTTAGTTGGGATGTTCAGTACACGGAGCTCAAAAACAGGGCGGAGGCCACCGCTGCTCTATGGTACTAAAACATTTTCAACAGGAAGCGTAGGCTTGCCAGTCTTTTATTTTCTGATGCCTGTCTGTGTGGGTGTGTACCTGTTGCTCCTTCAAGTATTTTATCATCTGTGTCATTTCCGGTGTGACTTTGGTACTGTATCACCTTACTACACTTGTGGAAGGATATATTATTATCAGAGGGCTCATTCAAGAATTGAATGTAAGAACCAGGGAAAAATAATAATTATAAAGCAGTCCGTTCCTAGAACTATAGATGCTGTTTTCCTTCCCCTTAATATCTGAATACTGACAGTAATTTCTTATTGGAAGGAAAGGGACTATTATTCTTATTATTAAATCTGGTTTCCTTTAGGAATCTCCTATGGAGTCTTGTTTTATCAGTCTATAGGTTATCCTATCTGAGTTGCATTGATGTAGATGGGGTAGGCTTGTTCTCCGGTAAAGACTTTATATTGTTTACTTTCTTTCAGTAAGTAGTCATATTGAGCTAGGTACTTGTACCCCCAAGGATTGTATAACTGATGTTAATGTACAAAATGTGCCAAATAACAATGCAATCAAAGAGATGTTCTACAGTTAGAACTCTTCTCATACCTTAGAAGGTACCTATGTATTAGGTACATATCAACCAATCCTATCTAATATCTAGGCACCCTACCCACTTTCTACAAACTAATTGTAAAAGGTGATCAAAGCCAAACAAACTTATTATTTATTTATTTTTAAAATAAATTTCTTTACATTAATTTGCCAAGTGAGTTGTCGGCTCAATTTACCATTTTCTTGTTTTTGTCTAATAAACCATTTATAAAGATTCCAATTAAATAGTCCTTTCCCCAAATGAGAAGACAAAACTCATTGTTTAACTTCAGGTCTATGAAATCTGTCTATTAAGTCCACACTTTTGAACATATTAGTTCCATCCAATCATGAGTATTTAAAATTTTAAAATTAAGATTTCAACACTAGACCGCTGGTCCATTGACCATTAACTAGAGAACTCAGAACTCTGCTACACTGACTTTTAGTGTAAAAAGTTTCTGAACAATGCTTGGAGTTACACTTTTGATTATCTTTGCAGTATTGGTCACCGTCTCGTGGTCTCCTTAGTCCAGTTGCCCCGAGCTAGGTTTGACTAAAAACTCCGCCGTGGAGCGTGACGGTACCGCCTTATAAGGAACGGTCAGAGTGGATGCCCACTCAGGTATTAAGTGAGATTTAGTTTGCATAATTTTATGGGACAGAACATTGCAAATAATTTGAAATCTGACTTACTTGGTGGTTTGACTTACTATTCGTGAGTCAAAAATGTCCTATAGTGGTTTTTTCTTGTCCTCTAGCTGGGCGGGAGCGGCTTACTTACCACCTGAGGTCCTGACTGTAACGTCTGCCTCTCCATTGAGCTGATCTAATGTATCGGGACTTTACTTCTCTCCGTGAGAATACGATTCGAAGTCACGAATCGTCGCATTTTCACTTATTTTACTAACATATCCGTAACTTTGCACTTCTGCACACGAAAATTACGTCGATACGTACGGGAAAACTTAAGAAAATTCACTTTTGCCGAAGCGAAAAAAGTTTTCGACCGTTGAGCGGGAATTTCACAAAACGCTATGACAGTTCAAAAGTGTTGCCATACATACCTCATAAAAATATGAAAAAATATTGGCTCCCTCGCCGGTGACAAACAGGTATATTACCATATAGCAGGGATTAATAAGTACGTCACAAAATCATCTTCATATCGACGCTGTGTGTTTTTAAGTAAACACATAATAATGAATTATGAGTTATTTATAATTCAGCGTTGGTAACGTTGTATTTTAATTTTCATTGGATCACATTGAAATATTTTTATTTATTTTCAACTTATATTTATAGTAATTTTAATCTTTATAAATACTGAAATAGATATTATTTGTATTTTAGAAAAACACTTTGTTATCAACGAAAATTTGTTAATAATAAAATATATATTGTATATTGTGATCCAAAAAAACAGATACATATCAAAATGAAACTTTGCGAAATTAAATGTAACGATACATATCAACAAAGCTCAATTTTATACCTATTGTATTTCTAGCATTAGATGTTGCAAAGCAAAATGGCGTACATCTTTATGTAGCTTAGACTTTAGAAAAAAATGTAGTTATATTAATAAAATAAATTTACAAGAGAAATTAGAGAAAAATATTTCTAAAATTAAATGTTGAATTCTGTTGTAGAATCTGAAGATGTCGTATATTATAAAAAAATTGTTCGTTTTTTCTAAAATTTTCTTTTTATTGTAAATTTTGACGATGTTAACAATTGGTTAGAATAGAAATCTGAATGTTTTTATTGATACGTCCTTTATTTCGGACATTGTAATAAATATTGTTAGTGCACATGCCTCATGCCTTCCATGTAAATAAGAATATATAGAGAATACATAGTAATATTACACTGGAAAGTATATAATTTATAACTGAAAATTGTTTACTATCTGCACCCATACTAATAAAGTTAATTATTTAATCTACAAAAAAGTATCACAAACATAAAAAAAATAAAAGTTTAGTTTAATTTTTTTTTCACAATTTTATGGAAATTAACGTTATTATAATTATTATAAATTTAAAATAATCGATTAGTTATTTAAATGTGCAATTTATTTGTATATTGTTTGTTACAAAAAAAAAACTTTTTTATTTATTTAACAGTTGATGTGAAGTTTTTTTAACGTCGCTTATTAAGATGTGTGTTAGTTATATTATGGTGTCAGCGACTATCATCTAGTAGTCTCGATGTATAGCAATATTAATGACGTAGATATATTTAATATCGGTTTGGGAATCGAAAACCTAAATAAATAGGTGTTTTATCTATTTTTACATTATCTGCAAAATATGGATAAAATTACATTTAATGAAAATTTTAAAGAAAATATATTTCCGTCCTAACATTTAGGGTAAAATCTGTTTTTATTAATAATTTATCTAAATCAATTTTCTAAATGAACTTATAGGTGTAACGATTTCGACATGTTTTACTCACAGGTACCTACTGGTCATAAAAGAACCTGTTTTCCAATCAAAATAATGTACTTATGGTCATGGTTTAATAATATTTATAATAACTTCGAGCTAACAAACATTACATAAACGATTTTTGAAACACCTACGTCCTTATAAAAATCTTTCAGGTTTTATAATTTTTTAGATTTTATAATTATGAAAATTCTAAAAAGAAAAAAAAAGTTTTTTTTCTTTTTGTTTACCATCTATTATTCATTCACTGTGCAAGTGTGATTTCAGAAGATAAAAACTAACCCAAATCTTTTCCAAACCGATATTGAAGAAAAAAATTACCAAAAAAAAATGTGAATACACAGCACTGTAGTGATATGCGTAACTGAGCTTCTAAAAGATTAACAATTGTTTTATACACTAAAACATACATTATGTAATAATATAATTGTATTATTTACCATCGTCTGCAGACGTGGTGAGTCTTATGTCATTTTGTTGTAGCTAAATAAAGAGAATTCATACAAAAATGTTCATTTTCATTCATACATTTAGCCGGAAGACGTACACTGCTGGACATAAGCCTCCCGTCCACATCGCCACATCGAATAGTCCTGTGCTTTTTGCATCCAGCGGATGTTATTTTTCTTTTTTTCATATTCGTCGCAGGATGTAGAATGTTTTTCAATAATTATTTTAATTTTGATTAATTATATCTCCCTTTATTATAGGTAAGCAAAATCAAAATCAAAAGTTTTTATTTCACGTAAACCATTACAGGCGCTTATGAAAAGTCGAATTTAGGTGCACGGTTCCAATTAGTCGTTTCCTATGGAGAAGAGCCGGCAAGAAACTCCATGGTTACTCTTTTCAAATCCATATCTTTAACAATTTGATTGGGTATAGTTATGACTTAGAATAGTTATAAAGCGAAATCAGTTTAATTTAAAGAAACGCCCAAAAAATTATTATCATCAATTTTAGCTAAACTGTTAGAACATTTTTGAACTACCCCCTCATTCAAAGTTTTGTTATAGTTAGAAATCAAATCTGTTTTAACTTTGTAAGTAAACATAATAGGACAGGTCATGTACGATTATTTAAAAAGTTAAGAGCTATAGAAAATGTGTTTATTGTAAAAGAGAAGAATACAAACAAAACTAAACTTTAAGACTGATTAGAGATCCTTCAGCTGCCTATTAACCTTTTGAACGCCGATGACGGATATATCCAAAAACATGGTTTACATTTATGGCGCCATTGACGGAAATATCCGTCTTGAGTTTCAAGTGAAAATTACAAATTATCCAATGCGGTTTTATTATAAACATTTATACTATTATGTAGTCTATACTCCATTTCGACCTTTTATTGCTATCAAATCATTATTTATTGAATTGTGTCTGAATAAAAACAATCATCATCTGCCTAGCCTTTTCCCATAGTTATGTTGGGGTCGGCTTCCAGTCGAACCGGATGCAGCTGAATAAAGTCAGTCAGTATTTTACATGGAGCGACTGCCTATCAGACCTCCACAACCCAGTAACTGGGTAATACGATACTCTTAGTAAGACTGGTTGTCAGACTTTCTGGCTTCTGACCAACAGTAACGACTGTCGAAGATCTACAATGACAGCCGGGACCAACGGCTTTACGTGCTTTCCGAGGCACGGAGGAAAGTCGCTATGGTAAATGGTCACCCATCCACAGACCAACCTCGGCAAACGTGGCTTAACCCGGAAGATCGGTCTATGCGGCTGTAATTATTTAGCCACGAGCTCCTCCGTCTGAATAAAAACAATATTAATGAAATTTAAATCTGACTCTGAAAAACTGCGTGGCGTAGGGCGTGTGTTATGGTTTCGAAAGTTTGGCGTTCAAAGGGTTAAAGAAGTAACTAACTACCTGGCTAGCAGTAGGTCATTTCTCAAAAAGATACGCGGTACGAAATTAAATTTCAATGGCGATTCTATGGACATGGACTATGGACTTTCCTGCGACATGAGTCCTCACTACCCTCTTACTGTGTAGCAGTCGTTGAGAAGTTTGGTTAGGGCCATAAATAAGTATTAGGTAGGCCAATATTTCAATAATGTAGTCCGTATATATAAGCTAAATATGATCTAGAAATATGTATTATCTGTAAATATGTGTTCAATAATCTTGTCATTATCACTATTAATGTTTTTAGACTTTCGCGATTTGTGCATATAAAAATGTAGAATCGGGTCTACTCGCGTAAAAAACTTTAAGAAGCACAAAATAAAAACAAAAGGTATTTTGTACCTCAGTTTTTTACGCGAGTAGACCAGATTCTATATCTTTATAATTATCACTATTGATAAATGGTGACCAAATTAGCTTAACCTATTAAGCGCTTGGTTAAATCTAGCGCGCGACTACGAATCGATAAAATAATATCTATATTTATTTATATAATATTTTCAATACTTAGAGCTATGAAACATAATTTTAAGTCATTGTAAATCATATCTCTAATGAATAATCGTTTTAGTTGTACCTCACAGTTCATAGGACGAAAATAGAACAAAAAAACCATGCATGTTCTCTATCGCAAAAATACGACACGGGCGGTAGACACTGAAATATTTGTCGCGTATATGCGACACAAACTGTAAAGGTTAATGAACAGTTAATGATAGGTTGGTAAAATACCCCTTATGAGGGTATCAGTAGACTCGGCGCCATTTCATATTCGAGGGGGTTGTATGTGGTTTGGGATTTACGGTCAGAGGGTCGTCTTGGGGGCGGTAAGACCTACCACACCAGAATTTAAAAAAAAATAATAACTTCTTATTGGCTATCTGCAGATTTGAAGTCTCAGTTTTGAGTTCTACTTCATAAGGTGCTCCCACACCGGTGTTAAAAATGTTTACAAACATTAGTTAACATTTTCTAAACAAACATGAATAAAAAAATATCTGCAAAAATCTATTGAAACATTATCTAATAATCTATACCTATTAGACTAATTAGATTCATTATTATCTCATATTTTTATCTTTTCCTAACATTTGTTAGTGTTAGGAAATGTTTGTAAACATTTTTAACAGCAGTGCGGGACACCATTACTCAATTCCTGCATGTGTTATTTTACTTCTATTGAGTTAATACAGAGAAATAGATATTTACGAAAAAACAAATCAACCAACACATAAAAAGTATGTAAATGTAGGTATCTAGTTCAAAAAATGTTACGAAATTGTCTAGTAGAAAATGTGTGTGTGTGTGTGTATACGTAGCATTTACAGGGTTAAAACTCAAAATGAAATAAAACAAGATTATTGTGAGAAGCTTATATTTATTTAATACTTAAAAATAAAATCAGTCTCTATATAATGCAATTACTTTGGATTTAAAATTTCAAACATACATTCAATGTAGGTAACTTAAAATTAGATTAACATTACCACAGAACAAATAAAATTATCACTTTATTCTTCATTTCTACTCCGTACCGTTGCTCTGATCCTTGATTTCCTTCCGGACGGGACCAGTTTGGGCTATGGGCACCTTCCTCTCACCTTTGATGGCGTCTGGGATCTTTCTGGGAGCTGTGATGGAGAGGACTCCGTCGGACGAGAGTCGCGACTCCACGGTGTCGGGCGTCGCTCCTTCAGGCAAAGCATACCGGCGCACGAACTGCCGACTGATGAAACCATGCTCGTCTTGCTTCTCCTCGTGTTTGCCTTCCACCACGATGTAGCCGTCAGCCGTCTTTACAGAGATTTCTTCAGGCTTGAAATGCTGTACATCCAAGCTTATCTGGAATTTGTCGCCGTCTGCTTTGATGCTGGAGCCTAGGTCTCTGGCTGCGGCTGCGAGGTGTCTCCAAGGGCGGTAGTATTCCCTCGTTAGCAAAGGTCCAACGGCAGCGGTGAGGAGATCGTCGGGAGTTAGAGCGAGGCCGAAATGTTGGTCGTGAAGGCGGCGAGGACGGTTGAAGCCGAAGTCGTCGAAGAAATATGGTAGCAAAGACATCTTGATTGATACTGTAGTCTTCCTTTCTTTCAAAAAGTCGCTGATAATTCTCTGGTATCGCTTCGAGAGCGCTTGAAGTTCACTTGTAGCTTGATTGCTTGTTTTAAACTGAATGCCGCAAACAGACTTCGCCGCGTTTATATATTGGTAACAGCGCCATCTCGTATCTAGTAGAAAATGCGCGAAGCTAAATATTAGTCAGCTGTGCGGTTCAGGGAAGTTTAAGCCTTTGGGTCGCAAAGTTGGTTTGTTATTCAATGAAGTAAACAAACCGATTTTTTATTTACACCTGAGAAGTCGTTTTTTATTTTACGTTTTTGTCAATTTGTAAATTTAACGGAAGACTTGTCTTGACCCAACTTAATAATTAAGCATGCAATTACGTAGCTATTGACGGTGTAATAATATTTTGCAGATATTATTTTATAGACTGCAATTAAATTCAATTTATTTAGGGCTGATTTTTCAATTGACAGATAACTTTTACTCGATGAATATTTTTGTCGTTTTGACATGTTTTCTATATAAAAGCTGTCAAAGCGTGATATTTATTCCTCAGGTAAAAGTAATCTGACGATTGAAAAATCGGCTCTTACTCTCAAAAGTAAATAAACTGAAAAAAATACCTAACCATATTGCCATTCGAATTTACGCTATTTCTTATAGAAGCTTGTTTATTTATTTATTTTAGATTTGCTAACAGTTATAACATTAATTCTTAAGTATTATCTTCAATAACAAAGATGTAATAAGGCAAATGCATAACCACTTATAAGTAAACACTACATGTAGGTACTAAGTATTAATGTACTCTAAACTGAGCTAAAAACTACAGAAAAAAAACAATAGCTAAACTTGAACTTAAGGCGCTTTGTTGCTCTCAAGTAAATCATTATTATGAAGCTTCTTTATCAAAACCATTTTCGTGCCATAATTACAGAAACGTTACATAAAGAACGGAATGTCCATTTCGTACATAATTCTATTCGTACTTTGTAAACAAGAATGAAATTCGCAGCGGACCGCGGTTTAGGCGGCCCTGCACCTTATCGAGGTTACTGACCGTCGAGAAACGTCGAGACTATCGCGCCCCGCCTCCTATATCGATGCACATTCTATATTGTTCCACGATGTTCTTGCATCCTCGCCCCGCGTAGGTCATGTTCAAGGACGAAACTATTGACGGTAGGCAGATGTAGCCGAAAAAAAAATACCTGCGTTTGTAAAAGTGATTGAATGGAATGAACAGCTCTTTTGAATTAAGAATGCACATTTTTTTTTCTAGAAAAGTTTCGAGTATTATTTAAACGCAAGACGATATTGCCGATCAGTAATTTAATTAATGAAATTCAGCATTTATAACTTGGAATACATCGAATACAGTCATTTTGTGTAGGTTTTTAGTTAAATAATAAAATAAATCTCGAAAAATAGTCAAGGCCCTGGTGCAGAAAGCGGTACCTACTTCTGGACACGGCGCATATTGTTAGGAAGTTCCTCTCTCTGATCTCTGAGGCCCTGACCACCGGTAACTTTGACCCTGTTCGCTATGCCGGTGGGCTACTATATTTTTATATTTTTGTTTTTTTTTTGAATGGAGGTATTCAAAAATGTAATTTTACATGTGTTTAAATGAATAAAGGAAATAAATATTTTAAGTCATTTTGTCTATTATCGATATTTAATTTTTAATAGGTAGGTAAGTAAACTGTAATTTTACCTGACAAATAATAATGGCCGACGCCTTTATCTAGGCGTAACCAAAATTTTGATTATTTTTGCGGAGGAATTGTAAATAAGTTTTTTTATTTCGTAAGGGGGCAATTCACCATTAAAAATTTACACAATATAAAGTAGGTAGGTATGTATATTACCTAAGAGACTTTTATTCGGGGCCTCTTAGCACAGGTATTTATAATATTTAAAAGGAGACCCCTACAAAAGATATATTATACAAGGTTAGTCGGAAAGGGGGTACTAATCCGAAAGGGTGTTAAATTATTCATAATAATGAGTAACTTTTGTTCTACAACTTTCTCCAAAAGTCAATAGTTTAAGAGAAATAGCTGTTCAAAGATTTCTTTAAAAAAATGCTAAAATCTATCTATCCTCAGTTATGATCAGCTGTTTTAAATTTTACGTCATATTTGGGGTCACGGATTAGAAGCATCATTTTCTGAATTCGTAACTAAACCGTAGTAAGTACAAAGATTTTTGAAAAAACTAAAATAATAATCATTTAATACGGAAATAAAAATTATCGAATTTTGAAATTTTAACACTTGCTCTACGGATTAGTAGCCCCTTTCCGACTAGCCTTGTACTAGTTGTACAAGTTATTGAAAATAAACTTATTAAATAAATATTAGCCTGTAACTGTCCCACGGCTGGGCAAATGCCTCTTCTCATACAGAGAAGGAACGAGCATTGATCGCCACGCTTGCTCACTGCGTGTTGGCGATTTCAGACCACTTATTATTATAGAATAATCGTGTATTCAGAATTTCTGCTTCTTTCTTTTACTTCGATACATTTCGCCGAGTGATTCACATTGATTTTCTACTACCCATGGACGTATAAAACGTTCATGCGTGTACCTAGTGTACCTACATTTAAAAATATATTAGAACTTAATTTAAGATATTTTGCTTTATAGGTACACAAATGGTTAGTAAGTAAGTACTAACAATTATAAAGAAAAATATATTCAATTAGATAGTAGTAGGTATATCAGTATATCACAGTGGTATCTTCAACGATCATGCTAAGTCATCATTAATAAAATATTTTGCAGTAGGTACCATGCAATGTCGTAATGCAGCACGCGAACTGACAGAATTATTTACTCAATAATAGGTACAGACACTCGTGATACGACAAGAATTATCTAGAAAAATAAACATCGAAACGTATAAACAGCACTTTATTTGTAACGGACTTTAAGAAAGGAGTGTTCTCAATTCTCTTAAGTATGATTTAACAATTTCTTTCAGAATTGAACTTTTGTAGTAGGTATGTATAACGTGATCATACGTCCCGTTTTGAGCGGGACAGTCCCGCTTTTGACCTATGTGTCCCGCTGTCCCCAAAAACATGTAACTGTCCCGTTTTGAAAAAAGGCAATCCTTGGAAATGAATTCAATAAAAAACGAGCGCGTATTTCTTAATTTCATCTGAAAACATTTTGCTAACAAGTCAGCGATAAGACCGCCATTGTACCCTTCAATGTATGATATTGTTTATGAGATATGTTACAATTTTGGTGTACAATAAAGTTTTTATTCTATTCTAACATCAACAAGTCGTGCCAACATTATCACATATACACATTCATTGTATAAACTAAAGCTGATAATTATAAAGCAAATTGCTCTTCCGTG
This sequence comes from Amphipyra tragopoginis, assembly GCA_905220435.1. Classification (NCBI taxonomy): domain Eukaryota; kingdom Metazoa; phylum Arthropoda; class Insecta; order Lepidoptera; family Noctuidae; genus Amphipyra; species Amphipyra tragopoginis. Next base: position 9,038,206 of record HG992017.1, read on the forward strand.
AAATATCAACTAGCCCACGAGACTACACAAGAAGAGTTTTTTTTTTTTTTTATGTTTGTTTTTGTTTGTGTTGTGTTCGATGTTTTATTCTTATAAAAAATATTGTTGCAGGCGTCCCACTCTGAGGGACAAAAATTATGGTTACGTTAAGTAGGTATGTAAGATGCATGGTTGTTCCACCGTCTCTTGGTCGCCAGATCCTCGTCGGTTAGAAAATTGTTTTGTGTGGATGTCGATAAAAACACGCCATCCCCTCTTTATCTGTGTGTGTCATAGAGAGGAACTATGGGATCATGTCAAGATCTTAGGTGATAGCATCCTTCTGTCTGCTATACCCTTTTCAACGTAAAATGAGTCCTGATGTTTCTCTACAGAACTTGAGCATGCAAAGAATATTAAATACACTTGGGAGCAAAGAAATCGAGCCACTCCTTTTTTCACGTGTCCTGGTTATTAGTTTTGGTTTCATGAATTATATAATTCAAAATACAAAAAACTACCCTCATTGTAAAGGTTATCAAATAACCTTTAAGGCGATATATGTTTGAAATTGATCTGTTCCATAATACCAAAAATAATAACAATTGTTATTATACCTGCGTGAAAAATAGAAGTGGCTCGATTTATTTGCTCCCAAGTATATTTTAAAAAACAAAACATGTATAACTTAGCTATTTTACGGTTTTTAGGGTTCCGTACCCACAGAGTAAAACGGGACCCTATTACTAAGACTCCGCTGACCGTCTGTCCGTCTGTCACCAGGCTGTATCTCATGAACCGTGATAGTTAAACAGTTGAAATTTTCACAGATGATGTATTTCTGTTGCAGCTATAACAACAAATACTAAAAAACAGAATAAAATAAATATTTAAGGGGGCTCCCATACAACAAACGTGATTTTTTTGCCGTTTTTACAGATAAAAGTACGGAACCCTTCGTGCGCGAGTCCGACTCGCACTTGGCTGGTTTTTTGATAATGTCATTTACGTTTTTTCTATAGCAGTCTCCTTACAGCTACAATTTACGTAATGACCTTTATATCAGGACTCATATTTCGGTGAAAAGAGTATAATAACAAATTAACAACATAATGTGGTCACTTAAGCATTAATCATGATCATCAGCCAAACGTGGTGATTATGACAAGATCCCGTATTGATGATTCAGCCGAAATACGTCCACTGCTGGACATAGGCCTCCCCCAAGCTATGTTGAGGGGGGTTTGCTATAATCGCCACGCTTGGCAGGCGGGTTGGCGATCGCAGTATGGTTGTTAAAGTACTCAGAGAACGCTGCTGCCCATCCTCTAGTAAATCCCTTAGTCGCCTTTTACGACACCCATAGGAAAAGATGGGGTAGTGCTATTCTTTACTTCCAGCACCACACGGAACCTTTACGTTCGTGTAGGTCCCCTGTTATAACCGTTAATTGTGGCGATTTGGATTTCCATGTTCACCTTTATTTCAGAAAAAAATGCCTACTTACGATTGTTAATTCTTATGTAGATAACTAATACCGGTAAACCGGGGTTACTTTCAAATACAGGGGCGACATTGATAGTTACTAAACATTTTGCATTTGGTTAAATATCTGTGTGAAAATGGAACTTGTGCATTTTAATTTAATATTGTAGGGAACGTTGACAGTTTTCCTATTTTACCATTCAGTATAGAGGTGTCTGCGATGTTAGATGGCGATGATAAAAAATATTAAATGACACCCCTGAATATGTAAAAAAAACGAGTTTTATATTTTTCGATTGGGGCTACTTTGAAATTCAATGATAGAACAGAGATCATCAAAGTAGAAGCTCTACGGTCCAAGTTTGATAAGGAACATTTCTCCTTTTTGCTATCGAAAACTGTGCTCTATAGTTTTTTTTATCTAGTCTATGTGATTTTATATATCTCAGTTAATTGAGTCTACATAAAATATTTTTGATGTAGCAGCTAAAAGCGAAAATAAATAAGATACAAACACATGAAGCTCAAAAAATTGATTATCTTTATAACATAATACCTACCTACCCTTTAAATAACATAAGGTAGGTACCTACTTACTACGAAAGCGTAATTTTAGTAGCTAAACCATTCCTAGGTACTAAATTCTGGAATTATGTAATTGTAAATAGTCTACAAACATGAGTCGAGGCCATCGAACTTCTAACGTAACCTAGGTCAACAACTTATTATTGTGTCCAACAGACACAAATTTAATCAATACATGTCGCCACCGCGCCCTCGTTGTGGATGTTTCGCGAACAATCTACTCACCGCTAGATGGCGCTTAATGATAAACGTCAATGTGTGATAAACAAAATCTAGCAAAATGTTTATTGCATTCGCATTCCTTTTCTTGTTTATTTATATGAATGAAAGGAAATCATTTCTTTGCAGGAATATTGACAAGTTGATACATAAGTTTAGTCCGGCCTGTTAATTTCAATAGCCGGTCTACAAATACGAATTAATACTTCTGCCTAAATAAGAGGGTGGTTAAAAAAAACAAAATATGTTTATAAGGCTAAAGCCAATGCCTCTAAAATCAATTCGTCAAGAATTTGATGTTCAAACTTTAATGATGTACTTACTTATTCGAAAATTATTTCACATACGGTAATGTTGCTGATAATTAATTTCTGGAATGGAATTGAATGCTAAAATAATGATGTAGGTATCTTCTTTAATTACCTTTAGTAAATTAATTTAATATTTCGTTTAAAATGTTGTTATAGCGACAAAAACGGTAGTGGTCATAATTTGACCGCTATGATGTTTATAAAAATTGTACTTACCTATTAGAGGGTACATTATTAAATGTTTGTATTATTTCTTTTTATTTATTATTTATCGAAGTGGCTTCTTTTGAACTCCGACTATTGTGTATTGTGAATCAATTATAATTATGTACCTATACTTACTTAAAAATATCCCGAAGGTTTCATTAAAATGATTTTATTCACCTAGGTACCTACTTGGTTTTCTCGATTGTCAACCGGATTGTAAATCTGAAACTGTAGAATGCTTGTGTACCATCAGCCGGCAGTTCATCCGCTGGCTCTGAAGAAGCTGGATCCGAGACCTCGGAGCTACATATTTAAGATCCTATAATGAAAAAAGCGGCACGGAAGATCGTGTACCTCTTGTAACTTTATATCACGTTGGCAATGTGAGTAAATAATCGCGGCCGTGGTAGCTAAAACGCATTGGAAAAAAACGTATGGCATTGCAAAATACAACATACTTGCCAACCGCTAGAAGACTGAAGCACTGCATCGCCATAACTTCTATACCTACTACTCTTATTACGAGAAATGGTCTAAGAAAACCCCAGTTTCTAGAATAGTCCCTTCTCTTTTTGTTATATGACGATAGAAACAGATGGGTATTTTTTAAATCGGGGTTTAAGTAACTTACCTAGCCTTTGTAATACAAGGTGTAACATAAATAACGCACAACCTCTTATCAACACTCACATTATGAACAACTTTTACTAAGGAAGTAAACTGAAATCGCGAAAAAAAAATCTGCTGTTCACATTTATGTTCGCATAACTCGTCAAAATGTAGGGAACACCTGTTTTTTTTTTGCGATTTCATTTTTGGTCCCATAGTAAAAGTTGTTTATAATTATTAGTACAGTGACCCCTTAATAGGTTGTGCGTTATATTTATGTTACACCTTGTAGGTATATGCGATTTAAAATTACATACCTACATAACTATTACACATTAAACTAGCTTTCTAATGACATAATATGTGTGGTCGTTATTGGTCCTGATGATGAGATGATCAGTTCATTCTTACCGATTCTCCTTTCCCGATATTCCATCTGTAATTTCGCGGGAATATCTTAGTAATTCCGCTCCCTATTAGATGGCGCTTTATCACGAATAAACACCTGCGCACTCCGGCCCCGCCCAGGATGCATTCCCTACTAAACCAACGCAGAGTTGTGAGGTGTCTATCATCATAAACAGAAGCGAAAAAACCTAAAGTGTACATCTCACCAGTCAGAAAAATGCTATCAATGCCGCCACCATTCTACATCAAACGGCATCACTATCCTTCGGGGTTGAAGCACCAGCTTCTCGATCAAGACTTCGGGAGGACACTGACATCTGATGACTTGGAAAATGCTGCAGCACTATCAAAGCTATCTATACCGTGTATACGAGCTATAGGACCCCACTTCACACCAGCGCGGGCGACAGCAGCAACTCGCAGCGTAGAAGGCACAACGCCTCAAAATATTAATAAAAAGCAGTTCGAATTAATCCTGGATGTGCAGCACTTCAAGCCTAACCAGATCTTGGTGAAGATAGTGGACAACTATATCGTGGTGGAAGGCAAACACGACTTGGAACAGGAGGATCATTGCTGCATCAGCCGGCAGTTCGTGCGCCGGTTGCCTCTGCCTGAAAATGTGATTCCTGATACCTTGGAGGCGCGGCTGACCAGCGACGGCATCCTCAACATCACAGGGCTTGAGATGCCAGAAGTCGTCGAGGGAGATAGGATCCTGCCTATAACTAGAACTGGTTGCTATCGCAGCGAGAGGGAGAAGCGCTGTGGTATCACCCAACATTAATGTAATGTGTGTGTATATGTAACTTTTTGGCATTTTAATCTAGCATTCCAAAGTATGATTTGAGAGTGATTTCTGTAGTAATTAGGTTTATATTCAAAATAAATTATCAGTTTTTAAATCATGTAAGACGCCTTTTTACTTAAGTCTTTAAACCATACAATATGTGAAACCATGGGCGCAGTGGCTGAACACGGGCTGCTGTGCTACGGGTCGCGGGTTGATTCCCACACGGAAGACGGTATTCGTATTGTCTATAGATATTATTATTGTCCCGAGTAGGTATTGTTTTTGAATGTGAAATAAACTTATAGTACTCTATAGGTAGGTTAAAAAATACTTAATGATTAGGTACTTAGTTAATATTCTACGCATCCTCAGGCCCCTCTTTCTCACTAGGCACTCTGGGCACGTACCCAGGGCCCCAACATCGACAGGGCCCCCTAGTTCCTGCCAGATCACCAAACGATAACCGATATTTAATACCGAGAAAACATATTTATTTCGAAAAAATCAAACGATAATGACTGACTACAGTACTTACCTACTTGCTTATTAGCTTTTGCATGCGCGAAGCTACTCTACTCTCTTTTGTGGATTATATTATTATTATCTATGCATTTTATGTGACTTTAAAGAAATAAAAATAAATCTAGAACTTTGTTTATCTAATTTCTTTGTCTATTGTAACAAAATAGTGTTCTGTCTAGGTCATTGGGGCCCATTATCCTAATGTATCCAGGGCCTCCAATAGGTTAAAGACGGCCCTGCGCATCTTTGTACTTAAAAGTTATTATAACATGCAGTACCTGGAATATACGAAAATACGAAAGGTACATATCATGTATAACAAATGGATCTTTTTGCAAATGAACCATTTTGCGTACGGGACGTTTTAAGATAGGCTAAAAAAATGTTTTTTTATTTGATTTCTATGTAAAGTAATAAAGAAAAATACGCAAATTTTGAAAAATTGTTCTACGTTTGTTGTTCAGTTTCCGATACCGAGTAACCCTACAAAATTCTTGATTTTTATCACTTTAAATTTCGGAACAGACACTTATGGGCCGGTAAATGCTTGATTTTTAAATGTAAATGATGATCCATTCCTGCCCAGATCTATGTATATCACAATCGACCTATTATTCGATAATATCCTCCACATTTTCCCATAGCTACATTAAAATAGTAGGTACATAAAAAGTTTGGCGTCGATTACAGCCGAAACGCGTCGAATCGAATCGAGTCGCATTTGTTCCGTGCGAGGCGAAACGGTCAGTAATCGCAAGTCGTTAAAACAGAAATTCGCCTGTCGAGCAAAACGCGCGAGCGACTTGATTCGGCGCGCCGCGGTTCGTCGCTAATGGACGCAGTTTCATACTAAATATATAAGAGGCGAATTTCTTCGATTTGAATCGATTCGACTTGACTCGGCGAGCCTAGTGAACGCTAGGCTTTACTTCTTTGCATTAAAATTGAATCATTTCTGATCAAATTATTAAAAATCATTGTCAAAATGACTTACCTTGTCAATCGCTCAAAATTTGCCAAATACGAACCATGTAAATATAATGAACAAAATGAATAAAAAATAAATTCAAGAATGATTTTAACACCTATTCTTTATACCTACCTACGGCCAATGCTTTGCTGTTCAATAAAAAACACAAGAAGCTTAAGACCCAGCATAAAAATTGGCAACGACACATTTCAATTACGTCTAGATGTACATCATTACAATAAAGATCAAATTCGAGTGAAAGCACATCCCGAATATGTGGTTATAGAAGGGAAACAAGAAAAGAGTACTCAACAAGGATATATACTAAGACAGTTTCTACGAAAATTCAAACTGCCAGCAGGTTGTAATCCATCAAAAATTGAATCAAAGTTATCCGCTGATGGGATTCTTACAATCACTGCCCCAAGATCGTTTTCTAATATAGATTCGCCTTCTGAAATGGTGATGGTCCCTGTTTCTTATGGTTCGACTGAAAAGAAGAAGATGGTAGAAGCTCCAAAATCAAAAACGGAAGAACGTGATGTTAATCCTTGTGGCAACTATCCTAAAGTTACTCCTTTAAAGACGAAGAAGTAAAGGATTTTTTATTTAAAACAAGAGTTTTTCGAGTGAAACTCAAAGTTTTTTATTTCAAACTAGTTTTTTGTTTAGAACCCGTTATGTGACGATTTTCCATACAAACTTTCATCCCCTATTTAACTTCCTTAGGGATTGAATTTCAAAAAATCCTTCCTCATTCCTTGCCTACATTATAAAAACAACCTCTGTGCAAAATTTCAGCTTCCTAGGTCCAGGGGTTTGGGCTGGGCGTTGATGAGTCAGTCAGTCAATCAGAACTTTTATTTGTATAGATGTAAAATAACAAAGGGCGTCCCCATAAACCCTCTACATCAACAATAGATTAAAATAAAAAAATATGAAAAACCATTCGGAACGGCCTGTTTGAACCAAATATAGTAGTGTTGATAGGTTAAATACATGTTGCCGTGTTTTCCAAGCGCGCATGTACAGTAAGCGTTGTTTTATGTCCCATGTAATAGGGAGCGAGCCTATTGCCATCAACAGTGCACAAATCCAGACTCCGGGCTGCTACTGAGAAATTGCACACGGAAAAAACCCATTATCACTTTGCCTGGGGTTCGTTCATTAATCACGTGATGTTTTTACCAACTTTTTAACCCCCCTTCCCCCCTGGTGAGGTTTTAGACTAACCCCCCCTCTCCCTACCCAAAATCACGTGTATTTTTTGGTACTAAGTATCTTTAAATACAGGTAATAATCTAATTTAATTCTGGAAATTAAAAACTGATAAAAAGGTCCAGACAGACATTAAGGTTGCAGGTCAACGAAAAAATAAATACACGTGATGTCTCACTACAACCCTTGTGATATTTCGTGATTTTTTCCTAACACCCTCCCCCCCTTTTCGAGCCTCAAGTGATTAATGGACGAAGTCCTGGGGAGCAAACCTAGGACCTCAAACTCAGCAGTCCCGCTTGCTACCACTAGACCAACGAGGCAGGAGAACCTATTATAGTCAATGCGTAAGACGATACGATAACAAAACAACCCAAAGCAACATGTATTGGTTTCTACAACACACTGACGTAGATTTTCTAAAAATATCCTCGTCTGGCAGCTCCGAGAATATTCTGTTGTTTCTCGTGGGCGGCACATTTATATTTAGATTGTCAGTCATTCATTTCGAAACCGTTTTAAAACAAAAAAACTGACCAAGTGCGAGTCGGACTCGCGCACGAAGGGTTCCGTACCATTATCTATAAAAACGGCTAAAAATCATGTCTGTTGTATGTCCCTTTAAATATTTGTTTTAATTTAATTATTTATTTTTAAAGTGAATACCTATATACAGGGTGTAAAAAGACCCATCACATAGCCGAAGTCTACGCACTCTGTACACCAAACTAAACTACATTGACCAAAAATAATTGCTGGGAAACGACTTTTATTTTTTGGCATAAAAAAACGCTTTTTTTGTAGCGCGCAATCTGTGGTTATGGCGATGCCGCTCGTTTGCATGCGTGTAGCGGCCACACAGCTGAGCCAAGGCGGTCGTGTGCGTTTGATATTCGTTGCGTTTTTGTAACTTCAAATGCGTAATTTGTGATGAAAAATTAAAAATTTTGATAAGGTTGTTTGGAAGAGAGTTTACTATTATCACTTAGAATACGTTTTTGGAAAAAACTAAAAAAAAATATGTATAAGTACTTTGACCTTCAATATCTCGAAAACCAATGGTTTCCCAGGTATGGTCTGGTAGAAAAAAATGATCCCAATGATGGGTAGAATATGTGGTTTTCGTTATCGTTAAGGGTCTTTTTACACCCGATATAGCTAAATATTCTGTGAATATTTCAAGCGTCTACCTGTTGCCGTTATCAATATCGAGCAAAAAAAATCACGTTTGTTGTATGGAAACCCCTTAAATATTTATTTTATTCTGTTTTTTAGCATTTGTTGTTATAGTGGCAACAGAAATACATCATCTGTGAAAATTTCAACTGCCTAACTATCACGGTTCATGAGATATAGCCTGGTGACAGACGGACAGACGACCAGATGGACAGCGGAGTCTTAGTAATAGGGTCTCGTTTTACCCTTTGGGTACGGAACCCTAAAAACTAAACTTTACAGGAGAATTAATTTGCGATTATTGTAATATTATTTACCTCATAATAAGAAAGTGATGAACTCATTCGAGATATTTCTGAGATTAATTGTTAAATTATTGGTTTCTTTTTAATGTGTGTGTTCATAGATTTTGCGATTTAAATAAGATGGCGTCATTAACTACATTTCGTGAAAATTTCGTTTAGTAAGAGCGTTTACGCACTGCATCCGATCCAAATCCGTGAAAATACCGATCTAGAGTAAAAATCTCGGACCGAATTCGGATGTTGCTTACGCACTATTCCGATCTCTGATCCAAATTCAAACAATTCAGGGGCCATCTTTGGCATATCCATTTGGCGTCCGATTTGAATCCGAGGTAGTGCGAAACCGTTCATACAAACATTACTACGGCTACTTCGGTCCGTCAATATTTCTTCCGAATTGGAGACTCACGGATGACGGATAGAAATCGGATGACGGATGCCGAATGTAGTACGTAAACTACCATACAAATAGTTCTATGGCTACTTCGGAACGTATTTTCACGGATTCGGATCGGATGCAGTGCGTAATCGCCCTAACGGTTTTGAAATAAAGGTATGATGTGTTTATATAATATCATAACATCACGCCTGTATTCCCCGAGGGGTTCGGCAGAGGTGTATAGTACACCTACATTTCGCCGATATGTTTAAGTCCCATGTAATAGGGGGCGAGTCTATTGGTATTAACCAGGCACTACAAATCCAGACTCCGGGCTGCTACTGAGAAATTGCACACAGAAAAATCTAATAACACTTTGCTCAACCTGGGGATAGCAGTCTATCCAAGACGCGTATTGCTATTGCCGTTACAGTTCAAGAACTAAAACCTCATTTTTCAAATCAACCTAATACTAAAAAAAAATTAAGTAAACAATTTATTCAGGTGGATTCATACATTGCACCGACATTACCAATGGATACATATAACCTAATAAAAATCGGGAATTGACTAAATAACTAAGTATAAATTAAATACATATTTTAACATAAATATACAAGGTTAGTCAGAAAGGGGGTACTAATCCGAAAGGGTGTTAAAGTACCCATAATAATGAGTAACTTTTGTTCGACCACTTTCCCCAAAAGTCAATAGTTTACAGCTGTTCAAATATGACATGAAAAATATGCTAAAATCTATCTATCCTCATCCTCAGCTATAATCAGCTGTGTTTACATTTGAGGTCATATTTGTGGACACGAATTAGAAGCTCCATTTTCTGAATTTGTAACTAAAATAGGTACGAAGATTTTTTGTAAAAACTAAAATAAAAATTATTTTAAATGGAATTATTTTAAATACCGAATTTTCAAATTTTAACACTTGCTTTAAAACTGTCATCAGTGATACTTTAAGTGGTCTACAGAAGTACTATTTATTTTGACTATGTAAACAAAATGGCTTATGAAAAAGTCCGAAGATATCTTTAACAAATATCTTAATTAAATGCTTTTTTATTAAGCGTGTCTTTTGTTAGTCGTAAAAGTTGATCCTTGCCCTTAGCGCTCATGACCCTAGCACGACACTGTATGCTGGCACTCCGTTCATATCTACGTCATTTATCGAATGCATCGGGAACGTTCTCGTTCTAAATACTACTGAAACTCATGCCAGATATGACTCACGCCGCACGCGCATATATAAACGGGACGCGCGCGTATTCCCGTAGACAAAAAGGAAACGCGCTAAAGATAACACACAAAATGTCACTGCGACCTTACTTCTTCGATTACGACCTTCCCCGGTGGCCAAAACGGCTTCTGGACCAGAACTTCGGATTAACGATGACTCCTGACGATTTGTTGACTGCATCTGTCAACCCTATCAGTCCGCTCATCGCAGGCGTCCAACCCTGGTGGCCGAAGAACGCTGGATCGTCAATCAAGGTTGACAAGGATAAATGGCAGATCAACGTAGACGTCCAACACTTCGCTCCAGATGAAATTACAGTCAAAATCAGTAACGGATTCATCGTCATTGAAGGTCACCACGAAGAGAAGCAAGACGAACACGGTTTTATATCCAGACAGTTTGTCAGAAGATTTAAATTGCCGGAAGAAAGCAATCCTGATACGGTGGAATCCAGACTTTCTTCAGATGGTATTCTCACCGTCGTCGCTCCCAAAAAAGCTGAAGTTGCTAAAGGAGAACGGGCTGTTCCTATAACGCACACTGGACCTGTCAGAAAGGAAGCCATTGATGACCCTAAAAAGGAATGAAACGCTGATTTAACAGACTGCTAATTAAGAGACTGCTTTTAATTTTGTTAAGTTACTTTTAAACAAATAAACATTACATAAATCTAAATGTCATTCTTACTTGTATTAACGGTGAAGGACAACATCGTGAGGAAACCTGCACACCTAAGAGGACTCCATAAAGTTCTCGATGGTGTGTATATTCCGCCAACCTGCACCCAGCCAGGGTGGTGGACTAAGGCCTAAACCTTTCTCATTCTAAAAGGCCCAGTAGTGAGACAGTAATGGGCTGCATATTGTAATGTAGCAGACGGCCCCAGGTTCTCTTGAGCTAAGGACACGTCTGCTACACCAGTTACAAAGAATCGCATTGAGCATTCAATACCTAATACATATACATAACAATAATAAAATGCTTACAGAATAAGAGGCAAGATAGCTTTACGTCCCTTGGTGTAGTCAGCGAATTCCATCTTGTAGTTACGGTGTTTGCCGATGGCCCACACAGCCATTTGATAGAAACCGGTGGCAGTAAACAGTCCGGCTGGAGCACATTTAGTCACGGTAAAGAATAGCCAGGATCCGAAGTCGTAAGTGTAGTTAGGGCAGGAGACGAAGTTGAAAAGAAGGGAGAAGAGGTTGCCATCGGGCACCGGGGTGCGTTTCACTTTAGTACTAGGGGGGCGTAGGTTCTTCAATTGAATGTGGATGCTCAGGTTGCCCAGCTCACATAAGATAAATCCTCCGAGTCCCACGTAAAAGCAGGTGTTGCATGGAGCAGTGTACAGGGGATGGTTGATGTGGCATGCCACATAAAATGTAAACAGCCAGTAGTTTTAAATATTATTTATACATACAGAAAAATATTTATCTACCACTTTTATCCATCTCTCTCTTCTGTGCCCAAATTGAAAAACCTATCGAATATAATAATCCAAGCGAAGTGGCCTGTGATAAAAAAATGTGTAATATAAATAGAATGAAGGTGAAATGACGAATGAGGATGATGATGAAAAAGGTGATCCTAAAATATAATAACCTTACTCTCTATTTCATCTAAATATTATGAGCCGTTGATTGTCCGATACATAATGTACTCTGTGCCATTGATTATTTTTAGACGATTACGTTAGAGTGGGACGGATTCTCAATTTCTCATTCGTTTTGATGCTAAAACTGTCTTCTGTCGCTTGTAAAGTTTTCACACTAGTGACAGGTAAAATGAAACATAGAACATGTTTGAAACGAATGTTATAGCTGGGAATATACCATACAAAACAGCTTTTCTATAAACAATCATAATATCAGAGATCATTTTCGCAATAATAAACAAGAAAATATACGATATAGCTGATATTAATCCTGAACTAAATCCACGTACGTTATTAGGTATTATATTAGGTACCTATATGACTGCTTCGTTGGTCTAATGGTGGCTAGCGCGAGTGCTGCTGTGTGGTCCTAGGTCGATCCCCAAGTCGGACAACGTGTTATTAGCTTTCTCCGTGTGGAATTTCTCAGTAGCAGTCTGGAGTCTGGATTTGTGCACGGTTGATGGCAATAGCAATAGGCCTGTACATTTACATGGGACTTAAGCATAACAACGAAATGGGGATGTATATCACTTCTGCTTGGTAAAGATACAAAAGTTTTAATTTTAACTGCTCGTTACTTATATGGATCGGCTATTAATAAGTACTTAATGGACATTTTCAACGACAATGTTTTGAACAAGATTACGTTACTAAGTTTTTGAAATAGCTGAATGCTATTTCTGATTTTTTTCACAGTACCATTTTGAAATATTCCTTTTTTTAAGCAACTTTGAATGTACCTAATAGGTATGCAATCAAACATCGTGAGCTGTTAACAGAAGTAAAATTATGTCTTAACTTCACACATTTCGGTACTCTGTATTTTAACACAGGAAAAGAAAAAGCTGATATGTAATATCATTGTATTTTAACAAAATACTTTAATACTATTGACGATTTACTTACATTAAACGTGTGTGGCCTACATTACATACAATAGGAAAGAAGAGTCAGCTTCTTTTTTAATTACACTGTTGAATTTGATGGCAATGAAACCATATCTACATCCTTTTTCACAACAACTTTGTTCTTATACAACTCATTCTCTATATCTTGCAAGCTTTTCCCATTCGTATCTGGTATTATAAAACTTAAAAATATACCAGCGATCAACGTTACTCCAGCAAATCCTAAATACATAACTTCCGCTCCAAACCTGTACATGATCTCCGGGGTAACTTTCACAGAAATGAATAATAGGCCCATCGATGTTCCTGAGCAAATTCCTGAGGCAAAACCTCGCACTTTTGCTGGGAATATCTCCGCGACAAACGACCAAGATATACTCGTTAATGCACTTGCTATAGCTAGGTATATAACCAGGCAGGTTACAGCCACCCACACCATTCCAACAGGCTTGAGATACAAGTAAGTTACTAAGCCTACAAGTACAATTGTGGTTGTAAAACAGCAAGACACGAATGTTATTTTACGTGGCATAACCTTAGCAAACATACAAACAAATATTCCAGCGAATATTCGAATACAATCTGTAACTAATATCAACATGAATGCATCTATGTCTCCAGAAAACGTCGTCTCAAATATTTTTTGTGCGTAAAATAATATAGTATTGATACCACACCATTGCACAACGATAAACAGTAAGAATATAGTTCCAAAAGATTTCATGAATGGTTTACTAAATATTATATTCAAGGTATCTTTAAACGTAGAAGTCTCCTTCGCATTTTCTTTACTTTTCTGCAAAACTGCTGCTAATTCCTTCTCTGAACTATCTCCACTACCTCTGAATTCTCTAAAAGATTCTATACCTTCATCCATTTTCCCTTTTGACAGCAACCATAACGGACTTTCTTTTAACAGCATTAATATTATAAAGCAAATAATGTTTGGGAAAATAAAAATGAAACAACTCGTCTTCCAATAAACATATTTGCCAACTATGTGACTGAGTAGAGCCCCGGAGTGTATCGCCATAGTTGGGATGAATAGCGCAGTCGATCTGTACTTGGGATCAGTCAATTCTCCAACATAAACCAAGGCACTTGCCCTCACGGCTCCCGTACATATTCCTGTTACGAACCGTCCTATAAGTATGACTGTATTGTTTTTAGCTAATCCCATGATGACCCAGCCGAGGGAGAAGGGAACGAGCAGGATTAGCTGACCCATCCTTCTGCCGATGCTGTCGCTCATGTAGCCGGAGAAGAGGCAGGCCACCATCATGGCGAGCGGGGAGATGGAAGCTGAAAAAAATTAAATTGAAATGAGTACTTTTAGATTTCAGCCAAACAACTTTAGGATGGACAACATTTTGCAAGAAAAAAGAAAATAGGATTGAATTCAGGATACATTCTTTCAACTTTTCCTTGCATAGCTTTACGTGTTACCAGATGTTCTCCGACTTCAATATAACGGTTTTTTTGTAACACTGATATGGAAAAAAAAAAAACTTACCGATCCATGTGTCGAAACTCTTATCGTAAGGGAAGCTGGGGTCACTCTCTAGCTGTGGCAGTAATACTGCTGTGACGCCGAAGTTAATACCTCCAGAGACAAGCAGCATGGACGCCGCAACTGCCGCAAGAATCTGAAAATGGTGAAGTTAAATTTTATATCTACTGAATCAGATGTGCGGTACCTGTCAAAGAGGACAAAGACTCGATTACCGAATTAAATATTTTTAACGAAGTTATCACATTTTTTTTTCCCGTGAATATCCTCATGGATTTCCTTCGCCCGGGGAAGGCAAACGGTTATCCGGACTCTAACCGGCTAAAAAGCCACGGTGTTCCTTCTCCTGACCCTTGGCCGGGGTCGCGGGATTCGCAGCTGCCTGCACCGCGACCCCGGCAGGCCTCGGTCCGCCAGTCCCTGGCTGACCTCTCCTACTATGGAGCCTAGCCCTACGTCTTCCTGAGAGGCGCGCACGGAACAGTGCGCGCCGCCTGATTACTGATCAGGCGACGGGTAACAAACTTATCCCATTTTTTTTTTTTTACTCTCGTGGGAATATCCTCATGGATACCCTCCGCCCGGGGAAGGCGAAGGGTTATGCCGGACTCTTACCGGCTAAAAACCCACGGTGTTCCTTCTCCTGACCTATGGCCGGGGTCACGGGATTCGCAGCTGCATGCACCGCGACCCCGGCAGGCCTCGATCCGCCAGCCCCTGGCGGACCTCTCCTTCTGTGGGGCCTTGCCCCACGTCCTCCTGAGAGGCGCGCGTGGAACACGGTGCGCCGCCTTCTCGGGCCTGTTACTGGTCGGGCGATGGGTCCCCTAACCCGCCGCCCGCAGGCCACACACTAGGGTGGCCGGAGATCGTCTCGCGCCCTCCGGCGGCGCCCGGTGCGTCTGGCGCGGAAAGGGAGAGTGGCAGTCGCCTCTCTCTCCCTCTCCGCTCCCTCCTTGGTCGCCATCACCTCCTCGCAAAAGGAGGCGACGGCTTCCCACGCAGTCTCGCTCCCGACCATGGACAGAACCACGACCGGAAGCGAGAGGTCACCACCGACTGCCGCGACTAGTTCGCGGCGCTAGGTCGCCCACGCAGGACACGCCTGCAGCGTGTGCAGCGCCGTGTCCTCGGGGCAGTTGACGCAGTGGTGACATCCGGGCGTCTGCTCCCGGCCTATGCGACACAGGTACTTCCCGAAACAACCATGTCCCGAGAGCACCTGCGTCAGCCGGAAGCTGAGGGCGCCGTGCCGCCTCTCCAGCCACTCCTCCATTACGGGTCTTACCGCCGCTATTGCGGCGTGCCCAACAAACTTATCCCATGTCCCAACTTACCCCAACACAACTTTCTGCGATCGTCACTTTGTCAAGGTGACTATGGCAGTATGTGCCTCAAATGTTTATTGTACCGGTCTGTTATGAGGCCCATGTTCACCAGGGGATCTGATATTTAGGACAGTGATATCGTTCAGTGCCAGTGCGACGTAATCCGTCGCGTTTTTGCGGCGTGGAGCGTCCACGTGGCCTGTTCATAGTGTTCCAGTACAATTTTGGAGTGGAAGGTTAAAAAAATCTGGATTTTGGTTTTTAAATCGGCATTTAACTAACTACTATAAACTTTTGATCACATGGTGTCAATATTATTTAGAATTCTGTGGAAAACAATAACCGTAAAGTTTGAATCTTTCCTTACCGATTGACCCAAAATCGGGACATTTGGCGTCCCGATCGAGGATGATCGTCCGCAAACCGGGACACCTCATCAAAGAGAAACTTCCCGTTTACTGACGCAGCCTTGGCAAAATTTCTTGATTCATAACCAGTCCCAAATAGCCCATCAGACAGTTGATTTTTATTAGCAAATGCTGGCGTTGCCATAAGACCATGTTCTATGTGACCCCACCCGTGCTAGCCCGGTGCGGTTATATAGGCTAGATGTCCCGATTTGCGCGGGACGTCCCGATTTTCAGGAGTCTGTGTGACACGTCCCGATGCACCCTTGATCGGGAATCGGGACACCGAACGTCCCGATTTTGGGTAAATCGGTGAATAAAAACTGTTCCAATTTATTTTCAACACTTAATGATAAAAATAAACATTGATATTTTATAATAAAAAAACGATGTTTTTTTTTGTAAAAAAATTGTTAAAAAATATTTAACAAAGCTTTTATATTTAAAAGTAACAATTAAAAAGTACAAAAAAGTAAAAAAAAAAGTACTAAAAAATAATTTGAAACTTTTGGAAACTAAAAGCTTTGGGGCGGTCATATGTAATGCACTATTGCACTGTTATTTTGATCAATTGACCGCCACAAACCTTTTTGGTATGTCGTACACCAGTGCGCTTTCACGTTCATCTTGCGCTTTCAACTTTCAATTCCTCTTGCGTCAAGCGCATGCAATATTGATTGGCATAGACGGATTAGCGTGCGCTAGGGGCATGCGCTTTTGTCGAACTAGTATTAAGGCATGCGCTATTGCGACGAAGACGCAAGATGAACGTGAAAGCGCACTGGTCTTCTTCTATCGTGTCGGCACGAGCTATACAAGAATAGCTCATGAGCGCACTGGTGTAGACAATAGCTTTTAGTTTTTAGATGTTTCAAATTATTTTTTACCTTTTAGTACCTACATTTCACCTAGATTTGATACAATTACACGTAAGTTGTGAAAATTGAACATATTTACCTGTCTATAGATATGTGCTGATTCTGCAACGTTTGGTGCTATCCCTTGCAATACATTGACATTCGGCATCTTGGTTTCTTTTCTTTTCAATACTTATTTTAATATTGACATCTCGAACCTTCCATCATTCAGTTCGGTAATGCATTCTGGTGTGGCACGAAGCTAATGCCGATATTTTACTGTAAACCTGTTCAAATAATATGTAAATAAAGGAAATACGTAAGTCTTAAGAATGGAAATATTTATTTGCTTAGTATGTAGGTATTGCAGATAAGGTGTCAACAAATTGTTGGTGAATCCATGTAAATTCTACCTCTTACGACATCCAATAAATAATAAGTTCAATAAGTCTTAAATAGAATCAATCTGCCAGTGCCAAATTATATAATTTTAAATTATTCTAAGATTGCGAGGTGGGTAATTATAAAGTCTTTAAATAGAGATCTAAAATAATTCTTTTATAATAAAAAACCGGTCAAGTGCGATTCGGACTCGCGCACGAAGAGTTGCGTACCATTATCTATAAAAACTGCAAAAAA
The DNA here is from genome assembly GCA_905220435.1 of Amphipyra tragopoginis. Classification (NCBI taxonomy): domain Eukaryota; kingdom Metazoa; phylum Arthropoda; class Insecta; order Lepidoptera; family Noctuidae; genus Amphipyra; species Amphipyra tragopoginis. The sequence goes on from HG992017.1 coordinate 9,055,932, forward strand.
ATCACGTTTGTTGTATAGGAGCCCACTAAATATCTATTTTATTCTGTTTTTTAGTATTTGTTGTTATAGCGGCAACAGAAATACATCATCTGTGAAAATTTCAACTGTCTAACTATCACCACAGTTTAAGAACTGTGCTATCACGGTTCATGAGATACAGCCTGGTGACAAACGGACAGCGGAGTCTTAGTAATAGGGTCCCGTTTTACCCTTTGGGTACGGAACTCTAAAAACATATTATTTCGACATTATACTAATTTATCTGTCAAGAACTACGCAGCTACGGTTATATTCGGTTTCATACAATATCCCGCATCGTGCCACACGACTAGGGCATGCAATATTCGCTCGATTTTCTCTTCGAGTTTTTCGAATAGTGTTTCTCAACTACTCGAATATTATAGTAAAAATAAACATCTGTTATCTATTTAATAAACGTCTATTATTATCTCGACACTTTTTGCATCAAATTTAATTTCGCCGAAAACTATCCTAGGTATAGAATCGAACAATATTTCATCAAAAAATTACGATTTGTCTGAGTTAGGCTGACCCCACATTTGGCGTGCGCGATCCTCGGGCGTGTGAGTAGCGAGGGCGCCGCGCGCGCGCCGCGAGCGCACTGCGTGAGCGTCGCGTTTTGTTGCCCTGCAGCGTGTGTGGAGAGTGCACGCGGCGCGCGCGCGGCTCTCGAGTCGCGTTCTTACCCCTTCGCCCGCTATCCCCGTTTTCAGTAGCAAAGCTAACAGTAGTGTTTCTTCGTCAGAGTCCATTTTGTAAGTAATTGTAAAACAGCAACGCAACGACGTGAGCTAACACGGCACTGTCCAAATTGTTACTGACTTGACTGAAGGAGGTTAAACGCCAGGGCGAGCGCCGCGCTCGCTGCACACACGTCACACGGCGGCAACACGCGACGGTTACGCAGCGCGCCCGCGTCGCTCACACGCCCGAGGAACGCGCGCGCTTAATGTGGGGGAGGCCTTATTAGAATAACTATTCGTCAAATTTACATTCCATAAAACTATCAGTAAAGTATCAATTTATCCAAACATGATTTACAGAATTTAAAATAAGATACACAATTCCCTGTTTCCACAACCAATCTATCTTCGCAGTAACGTTACAGCGAACGCAACATTTGTTATTATGGGAGTTATCATCATGATCACCAGTCTATAGCAGTCCACTGCTGAACACAAGCCTCTCCAAGGACACACCACTGAGTTCGATGCTCCGCTTCTCTCATTCAGCTGCTAGCTACCTTGCGAATCTGCTTGTAATCGTCACTCAACCTAGCCTGAGGGCGTCACTACGAGTACGTCTCCATGAACGTCTCCACTCAAGAACACGTTTACCCCAACGGTCATCGATTCTGCGGCTAATATGGCCGGCCCATTGCTACTTCAGCTTGCTCATCCTGTGGGGTATGTCGACTACTATGTTTCTCTGTCGAATCAACACCAGCCGTGGTAACGGGTAATTCGGCCGAAACGTCGGGATAAAAAGGTACTTTGTGCCTCTTAAAGTTTTTTACGCGAGTAAACCCGAATCTGTATTTTGACAAGCCATTATTCTCATTAATGAGAATCATAGGTCACATGAATGACAAGGAAATTGAAAACATGTTTAACTAGTTACATTTAGATAATAATTTATTAACTAAATTAACTCAACATAAAATTCTAGTAGACTTGAATGTACTAGAATATTATAACATATTTTGCTATAGTAGTTTTATTTATTTATTGCACAATGTAGTTTACAGAGAAGTTATAGAATAGTTATCTCAAAGGTGTTGCAAGGCATACAATAATAGTACTTGCTTATTTGTAAGTTATTAAATTATTAGAAAAAATAAACATCACATTAAAATTAGGTTACATTGGCGTTTTTTTTTTTTTTTTTTTTTTTTTTTTTTTTTTTTTTTTTTTTTTTTTTTTTTTTTTAGGTGCGGAAATCTGTACACAATAGATTAAACTCTGTCTCTTAAACTAGGATAATCCTGTGTGAGTGCGAGGGTGAGGGTGAATGAGTGTGATTGTAGGTATGTAGGTGTATGTGTGTAAGTAATACACACTATAATAGTGTGGATAAGTAGGTGATGTGGTGTTGGTGTGTAAGTGATGGGGGGTTGTATGGGCGAGAGTGTATGGATGCGAGGAGAGAAGTGTTCGTGAAAGCATGGAGATGGGTGTGCGTACTAGGCGATGTAGGTAAGTAAAGTCTCCGTTGCGGCGTAGTCCTGTTTAAGTAGCCATTCTGTCACTTTTAATTTTAGGTTGTATTTGTTGAGGTCTAAGATATTCAGTTTTTTATGAATCTTTTTGTAAATGATTACACATTATATTACTTAGGTGTAATAGGAACATTATTTTATACATAGGAACATAGTTGGTTGATGATTTTCGAGATAAAGCTAGAAAAAGAGACCGATGCTGACAAACTTCAATGACTGCTGTGTACAATCCGCGTAAAATAAGCTTTGCCGCTCTGAAACCAGGCTTTCAGCGTTCTGTTCCTCACTTCAGAGGGGCAAAGTAATTTTATTCGCACTGTGGGTAATGTATTCCCGACAAGCCCCCACCACCATGCTCACCACTAAGCGTGGTTGTGATACCGCCTTAGCCTTATAAACTGTCATGCATGACATCTTGGCATATGACACCACTCTTGGCGTAATGATTGGTGAATGCACTATGTTATTATTAAGCCAAAAAAGATCCTGCTGCCTATCCCAATGACGTAATCCACTAAAATACCTTTTACGACACGTACGGAAACAGTGGGGGTGACCCGTAAGGTCCAATTATTGTCACTTATGTAAAGAAAAAGAAAATGGTTTTTTAACAAGTCATATTTTAGGTTTGAAGGATTAAAAAAAAAACATTTTAGGATGAATTCTGAAAAACTGTGTGGTGATCTGTGGCGATATCCTAAGGCAACGTTACAAGGTTTTTCTTTTTTTAAAAGCTATTATACTAAAAGCATTTTATAAAGAATCTAAAAATAAAATATTAGTAGTCACAAGGAACCCTTAGAGCGATTACCCACTGCATCCTACGTGAAAATACGTTCCGAAGTAGCCATAGAACTATTTGTATGGTAGTTTACGCACTACATCCGGCATCCGTCATCCGATTTCTATCCGTCATCCGTGAGTCTCCAATTCGGAAGAAATATTGACGGACCGAAGTAGCCGTAGTAATGTTTGTATGAACGCTTTCCCACTACCTCGGATTCAAATCGGACGCCAAATGTATATGCCAAAGATGTCCCCTGAATTGTTTGAATTTGGATCAGAGATCGGAATAGTGCGTAAGCAACATCCGAATTCGGTCCGAGATTTTTACTCTAGATCGGTATTTTCACGGATTCGGATCGGATGCAGTGCGTAAAGCAATATCCGAGTTCGGTCCGAGTTTTTTATATCCGTATTTTCACGGATTCGGATCGGATGCAGTGCGTAATCGCTCTTATTGCTTCCAATGTCCGTCCGTCCGTCTGTCCGTCCGTCCGCAGCTTAGCTCAGAGACTCGTACTAGAAAGCTATAATTTGGCACGGATATACATATTAATCACGCCAACAAAGTGGTAAAATAAAATCATAAAAAAACATTTTTTTACGGTACCTCCTGTAATGTAAAGTGGGGATGTTTTTTTTTCTGATCTACTCCTTGGTGTGGGGTGTTGTTGGATAGGTCTTTCAAAAATATTGCGGGTTTGTGAGAAATATTAAGCTTTAAAGTGCAACTTTTTGCTACAGTCAAGTGTCCCTGCCAGCTAAACGGTTAGTTTTGGATACGTAAAAAAATTCACGGTAGTAGTATATATACTGTATATATATATATGACAATTAAGTGACGTCCCAGGACGTCACTTAATTGTCTTATCTATTGTGTCTATAATTACCGTGCTTGAGGTTTATGTATAATTATCATGACGGCTCCTTACAAATACATACAATATTCTTTGTGCTTGGCTAATGTTTCTGTGATGACAGTTAAAACAGAGATTGAAAGTCCTCTTCAAAACTTCCAAAACGTCATCTAATTACGTGTTTTTTTGTTTTTGTTGATTTTTTCAAAAAGCGCTGAATTAATTTCGATAAATTTATATGGGACCACCTCTGAAGTATGGCCTACCAAACAAAAAACAAATCATCAAAATCAAGAATTGAGAACCTATTCCTTTTTGAAGTCGATTAAAAATCAGCAAAATATTGTAAAACAGAAGTATGCCTCATCCTACCTGAACAAGAAATGCACGCGTAACGTTTATTTTAATTTAAGTATGTAGATACACAAAAAAGAGGAAGATAAAAAAATTTACATACTGTTTTATCCTTTTGCAAAATAAAACGAAATCCTCCTTTCACCGTAGCCAATTTTCACTCCAAATTAGTCGAACAAAAAATATTGATTTAAAATTAAATTATTTTATATTTAAATAAAACACTTTTATTGAACGAACTACACTGTAAGATAATCGATACCATACTAAGTTGAAAGCTATACTTATGTGCAAGTTCACGATGTTATAGTCTTCATGTTGAAACAGACAATGTGAAAATTGCCTAACAGCGTTAAAGATACGTTTTTTTTCTTGACGCTGTCATTCATCTCTACACGAACATGAAGATACGTGTAAATACCGTTATAAGGTCTAATTTAAATTTTATTAAGTTCGAACTAGGTAGTACCAATTTATGGTTAATCGAACTTACCTTAAGTGATGTTCGACCATAATTATCGTGATAATTACACAAGGCGTCATCCGATGTTTTGGTTACATCATATTTTTATCTATTTTTCGTATCTTAATGAAAGTGTCCAAACGTACACTAAAAATGTTTTATTTTTCGTAAATCCATCCCTAAGTGGGTGGAACTAGATAGTCAGTAAAGTTTCTATGAGAAAAACGTCTTCTTGGGTTTATAAATCTGAAACCTGGCTCAAATACTACTCAAAGTTAGTAAATTATATACAGGGTGGGTCACAAATCGTGGATCAAACGAAACAGGGCGATAGTTGGGGTTATTTGCAGCATTTTATGGTAGTACATTTATTTTTACAGTAAGGTTCTAAAATTACAAATATTTTTTCGTGAGACCTAAAAAATATTGAAAAAGTGCCAATACTTATAAATCATGGTACCCACTGTCATAAAAGCACTTCCAAACAACTAAACACCATGTATTGTTTTAAAATAGGTACCCATTTTAATCTTATTGCCTATTTATTAAAAAAAATGGTATTATCTTAAAAAAACACTCAAATTGTCATAACTTTTAAGGAGATCAAGTTAAGGCTCTGCTACAGAGATATTTTTACTGCAAATAATCCCAACTATCACCCTGTTTCGTTTGATCCACGATTTTTGACCCACTCTATGTAAAGGATGCAACAGCGTTAAATAGGAGTTTCCTATTGCGTGGTCCAACTAACCCGTAGCTTGGTATAATGATAACAAAATATTATTTTTATTATTTTTCGAAAATTTATTCCGTGTGGAGTGTTTATAAAATAATTTGACTGAAATCCTTTTTCCGGGTGGAGCCGCGCGGTCACAGCAGGTCTACTAGGATTTTGATGATTGATGTATTATTTATCCCACTTTTTTTTCCTTTCTTAGTCCGCTTCATGACGATGCGCCCTAATCTTATTACAATCTAGCCTTATAATTAGGCTAATGAGTAATTTACTTATAACTTAAACTGTTAAATTGTATTTTACTAAGAATGTGTCCAATAGCACTTTTCTTATTGTCTATATTAAGGCGAAGACACTTTGTTCATGTGTTCTTTATGTATCCCACATAGCAAGATATCCGTATTCATGTCGTGGCAATGTAAGCCGAGCTATTGCGGTATTATTAATAAATCTAGGGACAAACTTTCATTTGAAGATATAGTTGTGTAATAAAAACTACTTATGAATGCTATATTAATTGATACGTACGAAAGTATGGTTTAAGTACATTTTAATTACTCCTTTTAGGAACCTTATTGCGCCATCATTATTTCTAAATGATTTAGCTACCCCAGATCGGTTAAGGTGTAAGTGAAAGTGTGTAATTCCTTAAAACCACATGATCTACTACTGATGTAGATTGACCCCGCACGGGATTTAGGTTAATTAAAAATAAAAAAAATATTTACTCTTGCGGTAGAAAGAAAGAAAGAAAGAAGAAAGAAAATAAATTTATTCAGCTAAGGACACAATAACAGCATAAACAATATAAACAAAAACATAAAAGAATCAAACACACATTTTATGCCGTGGATCATGCCCATGCCGAAACGGTCACCAACTCAGCATATGCTGGGCGTCAAACACCCAGCGCTGATTTTCAGTTGGTACCCTTGCAGTGACACACGGACGAAGGTAATTTTAAATATATAGTTTATTAATTGTTTATGTGGATAGTGTTAAGTGTTTAAATTGATTGTACCTCTGAGGGTCGAAACTCATATGCTCGACGTGTGCCCGCTCGAAAGTCTATGGGTCCGAATTCTATAAGATCGAAACTCGCTGATTCGAAACATGTTGGATCGATGTTGCAAGCAATCGAAAATTGCAGGATAGAATATTCGCTGGGTCGAAAAACGTTGACTCGAATACCAGACACTCGACACCACCGAAGAAATTATAAATTGTGGAGATTATATAGTAAATATAGGAATTTGTGCATGTATAAATACATTTGATAAAATGCGTTGTTTGTACTTTCTTTAACAGAATATGTAAATGATTGAGTTACTAAACCATTCTTTTACCACGGCATTAATTAGAATAGGTCGAATTTAATGATAATCCGACTCAGCACACCCCGACTCCACGTGGTTAGACTCTGTCCTCCCTAGAGTGTTATTTAAAAACGTCTAGCGAGAAGCTCGCGAAGGAGGTCCTGAGTGGAACGATTGCACGAGGCCGAAACGTAGCGAGCGGTGGGAGGTAACGAGCGAAGCGAGCCGGCGACCTCCCGAGCGTAGCGCTGGTCGAGTGTGCGAGCGAAGCGAAGGGACGACAAAGCGAGTCTTCTGGTGGAGCATGCTCAGAAACACTGGCCACTCCCAAACTGAATTTCGACAAATCGTTCTACGACAAGATTTTACTTCGACACTATGGAACTCCGACATTACGTTACTCCGACAATTATGGAACTTCGACACCTAATTTAGGGCACCCCCACACAGATAGGCTAGGTTCGAAGGGGATGACAGGGGCTAGAGTGAGCGAGCAAAGCGAACGAACAAAGCCCCCGTCATCCCCTTCGTGTTAGGTTACTTTAAACCCCAGTGTCAAAGTTCCATAATTGTCGGTGTAGCATAATGTCAGAGTTCCATAGCGTCGAAGTAAAATCTTGTCGTAGAACGATTTGTCGAAATTTAGTTTGGTAGTCAACACTGGCATGATTGCTAGCTTCCATGATACATGCTAGCTTGGATGCTTGCTTGCCTGTGCAGTTTCAATTTTATTTTGTCAAATGTCGAATTTGTTAAACGAATTATTTGATGTACTATTTTTATACTTACTTTAACATTCAGCGCATTTATCGCACAGTAATTGCAAAGTATTTGTCAAAAATAAAATGATATGTTTAAGGAATAAGTTGTTTGTAGTATGAAACGTTGGTTGTAAACTAAACATGATGTGTCTACAATGTTTTGGTGAAAGATTAGTGAACGTACTTTTTTATTTAAATTTAAGATTTGGTAAAATATGAAAACTACTATCAGGTACACACAAGTTCCTATATTTACTATATAATCTCCACAATTTATAATCTCTTCGGTGGTGTCGACTGTAGACGTATTCGAGTCAACGTTTTTCGACCCAGCGAATATTCGATCCTGCAATTTTCGATTGCTTGCAACATCGATCCAACATGTTTCGAATCAGTGAGTTTCGATCGTATAGAATTCGGACCCATAGACTTTCGAGCGGGCACACGTCGAGCATATGAGTTTCGACCCTCAGAGGTACAATCGTTTAAATTGTGTCGATAAATAAATAATGCATACGTTGTGATAAACTATAAAAATAGGGTAGGGTAGGGGTAAGTGATCGTATCTGAACCACCTAATTAAACGAAGTTTCTTGAACTAGAGCGAGCACAGAGTTCTCTTATCAAAGTCATGTATACCAAACCGTACAGATTCCCAACCAATGAGTTATACTCCCTTAGCGGTATTCTCCTGTCAGAAAATTATGGGTGCCCGTGTTTTTACCGAAGTATTTTAAGGTCAGGTGGGGTAAGAGGGACGCCAGGTGAAGAGGAACAGTAACTCATAAATAGAAAACTATAAAGGCCAGCTCTATGGTTACTCTGTCGATTAAACAGTATTAGGTATAGTTTCAATATTTTATGGATAGATGGCACTACAACACAATAAGTACGTGAGTAAAACAGAAAGAAAAAATCAGTTGACAAACTATAAAAATGTGACCTAGCGGTGTTTTTAGTGGGCGATTTTTTAAGGGATAAAAACATCTGTGATAGCCGCAATTTTGTTGGTAAGTGTAATTCTAATGTTGAATCTTTATTTTCCGCATGATAAGTTGTTTGTAGCATGTGTTTTTAGTGCTTTTTCGATGTCATCAAAATCATAAGCTACAAAATACCAAGCCGGGAAAGAGGAACTACCATACCAGGTTAAGAGAAACATATGTTCCTCTTTCCCGGTTTTAGGGGTAACAAACATTTTGCAAGTTGAAAATCACCTATCTAGATTAGGTAGGTAGAAATACATGGTTTAACTCATCTTGGCGCGCGGAGCTATTTGTGCATGCGCTTATAATTATTATACAGCTTTAATTTGTGTGGTAGTGACTCGGGCCAATTGACAGTCATTCATCGTACCCATACAAGGCACTATGTGTGCGCGCCAAAATGTGTTGATATCTCTATACAACAGGCTTGTTAGTTGTTCCTGTAATTTATTTTTACCGTATTGGAGGTACATATATTTATTTGTTACAGAAAAAGTAAAATGCCTCGAAATTATATAAGAAAAACGGAACGGAGCTCTTACCCGAAAGAAAAATTGTTAGAAGCAGTGGCGGCTGTTAAAAGTGGTGCACTGTCGGGTTATGCAGCCTCAAAACATTATGGAATACCATACCATACCATTATTTTGGTCATTATGTATAAACGAAGTGCAGTATATTCGTTCATGCATAACGATCAGTGTGAAAAAATGACAGAAAAGTGTTTTAAGTTTTTTGTACGTTTGTTAAGTAAAACAAATATTTTCACAATTATTTGTGTTTGTTTTTATTCAGTTGAGTTACTCACGGTTGGAAAACCGATTTAGATACATTTATAATAAATACACACCACACTCACTTAGTGACATTCATCGTTTATTTTCCTTAATATTTTTATTAAAAACCAAATTACAGTATAATGTTTTTAACATTCGTAGTTTACAACCCCTGACCTTACTAATATGTTCCTCTTACCCCAATTTTTTTTTATTATTCGTTAGTGCTAAACTAAACCACATTTTAACTATGGTATGGTTTCATTTCCATTACGTCGAAAGGCAGTTCTCAAATTTTTAGAGAGACATATAAAAATACGTGTTTTTACTTGTACGAATCGAAGCGTTTCTCTTACCCCAAATTTCGGGAAAGAGAAACAATTAGAAGACCTGGCATTGTAGTCAGATTGTTCCGTTATTACTGGAAGAATCAATTTCTGTGTTAAAATAACAGTTAGCATGGTTCGTTAGCGAAACTTTGTTTGTATTGCTATTAGAATACGTACATATTTTTAGTAGCTAGAGGTCGTAATGTTCAAAAACCAGTAAACTATGTTCCTCTTACCCCACCTGACCTTATATCGAATTTCATTACGCCGACAACGATTCGCCGACGTAATCTTTGCCGAAGCAATTTTTACCCTAATTCGATTTCGCCGAATGATTATTAGCCACCATAATTATTCGGCCAGAAAATCATTCAGAAATTTTGTTTTAGTCGAATACTTATTTGGCTATTGTTTAATTTGCCAAAGAAGTATTCGCACAACATTATTTTCACACAGCGGAATGTAATGTTAATCCGACTCAGCGCACCCCGATCACACGTGGTCAGACTCTTTCCTACACCTGCAGTGTTATTTAAAAGCGTGGAGCCAGAAGCTCGCGAAGGAGGTCCTGAGTGGAACGAGTGCATGAGGCCGAAGCGCAGCGAGTGGGGGGAGGTGGCGAGGGAAGCGAGACGGCGATCTTCCTAACGTAACGCTGGTCAAGTGTGCGAGCGAAGCGAAGCGGCGACAAAACGAGTCTTCTGGCGGAGCAAACCCAGAAACACTTACAAACTTGCTTGCTTTCTTGCTTGCATGATGGGAAAATGAGCCATCTAACAAGTGTAAAGTGGCCAATAATACATTTGACTAATGAAACAGTAGCCAGCAGACTAGTCGGCGTAACAAAAAGTTACAAAACATAATTAGGGACTTTAATCATTAGCGATTAATAACAGCATCAAGCAAAAACGCATCATTAACGCTATTAGGCAATTTTTACATTGTCTGTTTCAACATGAAGACTACAACATCGTGAACTTGCACGCCAGTATAGCTTTCGACTTAGTACGGTATTGCTTATCTTGCAGTATAGTTCGTTCAATAAAATTTTCTCTCACTTACTATTTATAAATTAGTCTAAAAGTGTTTTATTTAAATATAAAATAATTTAATTTTAAATCAATAATTTTTGTCCGACTAATTTGAAGTGAAAATTGGCTACCGTGAAAGGAGGATTTCGTTTTATTTTGCAAAAGGATAAAATAGTATATTTTTTATCTTCCTTTTTGTTGTGTATCTACATTAAAATACACATTACACATGCATTTTCTGTTCATGTAGGATGAGGTATACTTCTGTTTTACAACATTTTACTGATTGTTAGGTAATTATTCAATCTCATGATACAAGAGGCGAGCTCATTGCCATTTATCGAGCACAATTTCATTTTTCCGGGCTACTACTGGGAACGGTACGTCAGTGAGTGTTTAGGTAACCTCTAGAAGCAATGATAGCCTAGGGAAATGACCGTTGTACTACCAAGTCACAGGTCGTAGGTTCGAACCCCGGCACGCACCAATTTGTTTTCGAATTCATTTGCGTATTATAGATTAATTATGACTTGCTGAAACCGGTGAAGGAAAACATCGAGAGGAAACCAGCACACCTGAGAGATTTTTCAACGGTCTGTAAAGCCATGTCAATAAAAAGATTTGGAACATTTTATATGTATACTAAAGATATTGTAAGGGCTGTTCTATTTGAAGTCTCAGTAATGTCACCAAGGGAAAAACGCCACTAAGCTTGTGAGCGGAGATCCTAATTTTGTATATTTAAGGCACTAGTGCAATGCAACGCAACCATAACATTTTAGATAGGTTTATGAGGTGTAGGTACTGTCAAAAATTAAAACCACAATAAATAAATTTAATCAATGATAAAATGAATATTAGTTTATTTTGGTATTTGGTTTACTTGGTAGTCCAACGGTCATTTCCCTAGGCTATTATTGCTTCTAGAGGTTACCTAAACACTCACTGACGTACCGTTCTGTTGGGGAACAGTCCATGGGCCAATTGTTCTTTGGGTGAAAAGTTATTGGTCAAAACATTCTGTTGGTTAAGCATTCACTGACGTAGAGTAATACTGGCGAAACGTTCGTGGATGAAAAGTCCTTTGGATGAAAAGTTAATGGTTTAAAGATAATGTTGACCAACGGTTCAAGGACCAATCGACTGTACTTACGATGAATAATAAAATTACTATCATTGGTTATTAATACTTACTATTGAGAACCTCACAGCTGAAAATATTTTCAACTAATGTAATATTTAAAATCCTGCAGTATATAAGATAATATTATATTATAATACAGGTTTACAATTTACATATTATACATTTTCCACGAAACTTGAAACTTATTTCTAATTCGATCAGACCAGTTTGATAAAACACGCAAATAAACTCATTAATCTCCATAGTATTAGTTGGAAATCGAAGCTTTTTAATATTTATTTATATCGTACCGGATGACTTTTTTTACCGTGTGGAAAAAAAAGAGTATTTAATAGGTGAGCGGAGTAGAAACCAGGGCATAGTTTTTTATTCGTGATTTTATGGAATAAAAATGAAATACATAACTTGTTTACCTTTCTACCAAAATTGAGATTTGTGTAAATTTTTTGTTATTTTGCTAAACAACCAACTTAACCATTAAACTGCAACATACGGGCAGATCATTGCCTGTGTTGTATGATATAACAGTGAAAAACGCTTTGATAGTGAGGAATCCTGATGCTTTGCAAAAATAAAAATTGTTTATACTTACTCTGAGCTTTCAAAATCAATATGAGAAAGACGGAGAGCAGCGTATTTCTAGAATATACAAGGCCAGAACGAATCCATATGAAACTAGCCGCGTATATTTTAGAATTTTGTAAATTAAAACTTCTTTTCTAAAATATACACGAATTTTGCGTACTGCAGTGTCATTCAGTAAGAAACCCACCTCAATATCGACGGTTAGCTTCGATAGCCATAATGTCACAGTATGGATAATAGAAGCCAATAACACACAGATAATCGACAGTATAATCAATAACGCGTAGTTTTGTTATCCACGCTGTGTCACGACAAGTGTCTAATTGACAGTCGCGATCGAGGTGAGATTCTTAGGCTTAAAACGCACTAGCGGCCAGCCGCAATACGGCGTGCCACAACGCACATCGATTTTTACATGAAACCGCATGATATCAACGCACTGACTTGCGGCCAGCCGTCGTGCGCCAGTGCGTTGAGATCATGCGGTTTCATGTAAAAATCGATGTGCGGCCACCCGCTTAGGCCGTGGCCCCATGTCTACGGTGCGGCGCCGTAGACATGGGGCTTGCACCCTTTAGAATGTTCAGGGTGAAAAAACGTATTCAAAACTACACAGTGTCATTTAACATTTGACACATTTGACATTTAAGAAGTGACTTAACGTTTTCAAACGGGTTTGTTAGGAAACAACACTTAAAATTGTTGTTACACCTGTGGCATTATAACATTAAGTATAGTGTCGATTTGCATGCTGAATAAATTAATTTTCATTCTTTCTTTCAAAATGTGACTTAACTTATGGGATATACAGGGTGTAAACGAATTCATGTAATTCCTTAAAACAGAACGTAATTTTGAACTTTTTTTTTGTGCTTGTTTATTAAAATACGATTGCTAGGTCAATCTGTGTTACCAGTAGATCACGAGGTTTGAAAGAATTACATGAATTCGTTTACACCCTGTATATAAATGAACTTCAAAAATAATTAACCCACTTTAAAAAGGCTTAGCATTATAATTAACTAGCTATTGCCCGCGGCTTAGTTTGCGTTAAAAAAACTGTTAACACACTACTAAAGTTTCTATCATAATATAATTTAATCACGATTCGAAAGACACGTGGCGCCATCTATTATTGTTATTGTTGTTTTCCTCGGGAACAATACTTTTTTTTGGGATAAAAGGTACCCTATGTCCGTTTCTGTACACCGGACAACGTATATGCAAAATTTCGGGATGATTGGTTCAGTGGTTTAGGCGTGAAAAGATAACAAACAAACAAACTTACTTTCGCATTTATAATATTATGTTAGGGTGTAAATAACTTGTTGTTGAATGTAAATAACCTAATTAATTGTCGTTGTAAGAAAAATTCTAGGGTGCTGCAATGAAAAAATGGTATAATGAAAGTGCTTTTTTTTATTAAAATAATATTCATTACGCAGATAAAACAATTTTGATAATAATCATTATTAACTTTTACACCTCTCAGGTTCTTATAAGAACACTAGCTTTCGCCCGCAGCTTCGCTTGCGTGGAATTTTGAACCCGTTGAGTGACGAGTTTCCTTAAAAACTTTCATTCCCTATTTAACCCCCTTAGGGGTCGAATTTTGATAAATCCCTTCTTAGTGGATGCCTACGTTACAAAAGGAACCTACTGTCAAAATTTCAACTTTCTAACCCCAGCGGTTTAGGCTGTGCGTTGATAGATCAGTCAGTCAGTCAGTCAGCTTCTCCTTTTATATGTATAGATTTTCTACGCCCATTGCAGGGACGGATATTTGTGGGTTATGCCGAGCATAGCCCATATACCATTATTATACACATGGTGTGCGAGCAGCAACCGACAGTTCGTTTTCCTTTATTACAGGTGCAATAGCAGTGAGCTATTGCTTGACGTCCATTTGCTGCCCTGTCGATCATTAAGACACCTCCCCGCGTCCCTCAGTAGTTCAGTACCCCGTGGCTATCTGCCCTTCAAACAATAACAGATTTGACATGCGTTTTTTCGGCCTTCATGGCTACCTGCCTCTAAAACAATAACAAGTAACGTTTGGCACATGTTTTTCTCTTATAAATTCTTTTTTAGTTTTGACTGAAATGGAATATTTTAACCTTATGTAGTGACTCAGATATCAGACCTAGAGGAATGGCGTGATATTGAAAATGTTTAGGTATTCATGTACTATCATAATATATGCATAATTTTCTTTGGTCGGCTACTTTACTTTTTGGTCCATTTTGTCAGATGTTCTTTATTAAAATAAGGTTTAAAATGCATTGTCGCTGAGGAAGAAGAGAGACACCTTAGCACCCACTTTCCTTAACATACAACGGTAATCTATGAATCTCACGTATTGCAGCGGCGTGCCGTGGCATTCTGTGTATTGCCACGACGCGACGTGCCGTAGCGTAGTATCCCGCGACGCGTCACAGAATCTCGTGGAATGACGCGGTAAGTCGCGTCATCACGCTAGACGTTTCGATTAAAATACAATAATGTCAGTGCTAAACTCATTGAAATAAGGTCGAAAATACTTTGTCCACGAAAAAAATTCCTTTATCACGCCATGCCACGCCGTGCCGTCACTGGGCGCCGGCCCTTTATGCTTTCAATTTCCAAGTCCCCCGTAATAAGAAAAAAAAAGACAAACAGATACCTGATAGGTAGGTTAGGTGAGGATAGAACTATGACCACTTAACGTACAAGCCGAGCGAGCGAAGCGAGCGGTACCGCGGTAGCGTCTGGCGAGCGCCAGAAACGATTCGTTTCAGATCGAACTTCGGATTAACGATGACTCCTGACGATTTGATGACTGCATCTGCCTATCAGTCCACTCATCACAGGAGTCTAACCCTGGTGGGCGAAAAACGCTGGATCATCAATCAAGGTTGATAAGGATAAATGGCAGATCAACGTAGACGTCCAGCACTTCGATCCAGATGAAATTACGGTCAAAATTAGTTAGGGATTCTTCGTCATTGAAGAAGATAATGATGAAAGATGAAGAGAAGCAAGAATGGACATTTTCAACGAAAATGTTTTGAACAAGATAGGTACGTTAATAAGTTTTTTTTTAGAGTTTTATTTCACAATACTATTGTGAAATACTTTGTTTTTAAGCATCTTTAAATGTACAGACGCCAGCACATCAAGCTACTCGAAACTGTCAAATTTTCCCAATCAACCTTGAACCTAATGCTTTTGCGATAAAGATGAAAATCTATTAAAGAAATTTGACAGGTTGTAGCAGCTGTATGTGCTGGCGTATGTACCTAACAGGTATGCAATCAAACATCGTGAGCTGTTAATAGAACTAAAATGATGTCTTAACTTCACACGTTTCCGTACTCTTTATTTTAACACAGGAAAAGAAAGAAACCATTATATTTTAACAAAATACTTTAATACTATTGACGATTTACTTTTATTTAACGTGTGTGGCCTACATTACATACAATTGGAAAGAGTAGTCAGCTTCTCTTTTAACTACGCTGATGAATATGATGGCAGTGTAACCATATCTACTACACCCTTTTTCACGACAACTTTCTTCTTATACAACTCATCCTCTATATCATGCAAGCTTTTCCCATTCGTATCTGGTATTATAAAACTTAAAAATATACCAGCAATCAACGTTACTCCAGCAAATCCTAAATACATAACTTCCGCTCCGAACCTGTACATGATCTCCGGGGTAACTTTCACAGAAATGAATAATAGGGCCATCGATGTTCCTGAGCAAATTCCTGAGGCAAAACCTCGCACTTTTGCTGGGAATATCTCAGCGACAAACGACCAAGATATACTCGTTAATGTACTTGCTATAGCTAGGTATATAACCAGGCAGGTTACAGCCACCCACACCATTCTAACAGGCTTGAGATACAAGTAAGTTACTAAGCCTACAAGTACAATTGTGGTTGTAAAACAGCAAGACACGAATGTTATTTTACGTGGCATAACCTTAGCAAACATACAAAGAAATATTCCAGCGAATATTCGAATACAATCTGTAACTAATATCAACACGAATGCATCTATGTCTCCAGAAAATGTCGTCTCAAATATTTTTTGTGCGTAAAATAATATAGTATTGATACCACACCATTGCACAACGATAAACAGTAAGAATATAGTTCCAAAAGATTTCATGAATGGTTTACTAAATATTATATTCAAGGTATCTTTAAACGTAGAAGTCTCCTTCGCATTTTCTTTACTTTTCTGCAAAACTGCTGCTAATTCCTTCTCTGAACTATCTCCACTACCTCTGAATTCTCTAAAAGATTCTATACCTTCATCCATTTTCCCTTTTGACAGCAACCATAATGGACTTTCTTTTAAGAACATTAGTATTATAAAGCAAATAATGTTTGGGAAAATAAAAATGAAACAACTCGTCTTCCAATAAACATATTTGCCAACTATGTGACTGAGTAGAGCCCCGGAGTGTATCGCCATAGTTGGGATGAATAGCGCAGTCGATCTGTACTTGGGATCAGTCAATTCTCCAACATAAACCAAGGCATTTGCCCTCACGGCTCCCGTACATATTCCTGTTACGAACCGTCCTATAAGTATGACTGTATTGTTTTTAGCTAATCCCATGATGACCCAGCCGAGGGAGAAGGGAATGATCAGGATTAGCTGACCCATCCTTCTGCCGATGCTGTCGCTCATGTAGCCGGAGAAGAGGCAGGCCACCATCATGGCGAGCGGGGAGATGGAGGCTGAAAAAAATTAAATTGAAATGAGTACTTTGAGATTTCAGCCAAACAACTTTAGGATGGACAACATTTTGCAAGAAAATAGGATTGAATTCAGGATACATTCTTTCAACTTTTCCTTGCATAGCTTTACGTGTTACCAGATGTTCTCCGACTTCAATATAACGGTTTTTATGTAACACTGATATGGAAAAAAAAACTATGTAACCAAAATTACTTTAAAACTTACCGATCCATGTGTCGAAACTCTTATCGTAAGGGAAGCTGGGGTCACTCTCTAGCTGTGGCAGTAATACTGCAATGAAGCCGAAGTTAATACCTCCAGAGACAAGCAGCATGGACGCCGCAACTGCCCCAAGAATCTGAAAATGGTGAAGTTAAATTTTATATCTACTGAATCAGATGTGCGGTACCTGTCACAGAGGACAAAGACTCGATTATTTTTAACGAAGTTATCACTTTTTTTTTTCCTGTGAATATCCTCATGGATTGCCTCCGCCCGGGGAAGGCTAACGGTTATGCCGGACTCTAACCGGCTAAAAACCCACGATGTTCCTTCTCCTGACCCTTGGTCGGGGTCGCGGGATTTGCAGCTGTATGCACCGCGACCCCGGCAGGCCTCGGTCCGCCAGTCCCGATTTGCGCGGGACGTCCCGATTTTCAGGAGTCTGTGTGACACGTCCCGATGCACCCTTGATCGGGAATCGGGACACCGAATGTCCCGATTTTGGGTCAATCGGTGATTATAAACTGTTTCAATTATTTTCAACACTTAATGATAAAAATAAAACATACCTAGATATTTTATAAAAAAACAATGTTTTTTTTTCTAAAAAAATGGTTAAAAATATATTAACAAAGGTTTTATATTTAAAAAGTATGAATTAAAAAGTACAAAAAAGTAAAAAAGTACTAAACAATGAAAAATAAAATTGAAACGTTTGGAAACTAAAAGCTTTGGGGCGGTCATATGTAATGCACTGTTATTTTGATCAATTGACCGCCACAAACCTTTTAGTTTTTAGATGTGTTTCAAATTATTTTTTAGTATTGACATTTAACCTAGATTTGATCCAATTATACGTAGGTAACTTGTGAAAATTGTATTCTTATTCTTTATTGTACACAAGAAAATTACAATACAAGAGCAGCTCGTGGCTAAATAATTACAGCCGCATAGACCGATCTTCCGGGTTAAGCCACGCTTGCCGAGGTTGGTCTGTGGATGGGTGACCATTTACCATAGCGAGTTTCCTCCGTGCCTCGGAAAGCACGTAAAGCCGTTGGTCCCGGCTATCATTTGTAGATCTTTGACAGTCGTTACTGTTGGTCAGAAGCCAGAAAGTCTGACAACCAGTCTTACCAAGAGTATCGTATTACCCCGTTACTGGGTTGTGGAGGTCTGATAGGCAGTCGCTCCATGTAAAATACTGATATTCAGCTGCATCCGGTTCGACTGGAAGCCGACCCCAACATAGTTGGGAAAAGGCTAGGCAGATGATGACACAAGAAAATTACAATAACAAAATTACTATTTAGTGAAGTCATGTACAAAGGCGAGCTTAAGGGTACAAGTCCGAGACGGGATGCAAACTGCAGACTGCACGCAAGTCGCCATCGGAATAGCGCCTTTAAGGTATGCACTTTAAAGGTGCTATTCCGACAGCGACTGCAAAACTGCAACCGCAGACCGCAGCCGCAGATCGCACCGCAAGCGATACTACTTTTGCAGTTTGCAGTCTGCAATCCGTCTCGGACTTGTACCCTAACTCAAAAATGAGTTTTCTACCAGCAAACCTTTGATTTACATATTTACCTGTCTATAGATATGTGCTGATTCTGCAACTTTTGGTGCTATCCCTTGCAATACATTGATATTCGGCATGGTGGTTTCGTTTCTTTTCAATACTTATTTTAATCTTGACATCTCGAACCTTCCATCACTCAGTTCGGTAATACATTCTGGTGTGGCACGAAGTTAATGCCAATATTTTACTGTACACCTGTTTAAATAAAATGCAAATTGGCATGACTTGAACGGCGTTGTAGGTAGCCGTAAGCCAGCGGCCGATATTTTTGACTGTTAATTTTGATTTCAATTTTGCCAGGAGTAAATTTTTTGCGAAGTAAGATACGTAAACACTGCAACGGGAACGAAGGGAATAGACGGGGTAGGAGGTACTTACCGGCCGGCGACCGCTGCTCGTTCGTTGAGTTTTCGCACCACACTCACTCACAGCACTTTATTTATGTATATTACGGATTTAAATAATTATTCAGGTTCATGTTTTAGGCTAAGTTCATGTGACCGCGCGGTACAAGATCAAGCTAAATAATGTTTATCGTCTACATTAACGCGCGGCACAGCGCGGCGCGCTCCGTCCCGTGCATCTTGCACTGCGCGGTTGGTGGTTCCGCGCGGTGTCGCGCGATCATATGAACTTATCCTAACGCGCGGCACAGCGCGGCGCGCTCCGACCACTTTTCATTTCGCCGAATAATTAAAACGCCGAATGATTAAATACCCTAACTATGTTTTGTAACTTTTTGTTACGCCGACTGGTCTGCTGGCTGTTTCATTAGTCAACTGTATTATTGGCCACTTTACACTTGTTAGATGGCTCATTTTCCCACCATGCAAGCAAGAAAGCAAGCAAACATGCAAGTGTTTCTAGGTTTGCTCCGCCAGAAGACTCGCTTTGTCGCCCCTTCGCTTCGCTCGCACGCTCGACCAGCGTTACGCTCGGTAGGTCGCCAACTCGCTTCGCTCGCCAGCTCCCCCCACTCGCAGCGCTTCGGCCTGGTGCACTCGTTACACTCAGGAATTCCTTCGCGAGCTTCTAGCTCCACGCTTTTAAATAACACTCTAGGGTTAGAACAGAGTCTGACCACGTGTAGTCAGGATGCGCTGAGTCGATTTAATATTACATTCCGATGTGTGAAAATAATGTTGTGCGAATACTTATTTGGCAAATTAAACAATAGCCAAATAAGTGTTCGACTAAAACAAAATTTCTGAATGATTTTTTGACCAAATAATTATGGAGGCCAATAATCATTCGCCGAAATCAAATTAGGGTAAAAATTGCTTCGGCAAAGATTACGTCAGTGAATCGTTGTCGGCGTAATGAAATTCGATGTAAAATACTTCGGCAAAAACACGGGCACCCAAAAAAAAAGCAAAATTTTTTTTGAAAACAAACTTTTTTTTTTATATGACTTTTCTATGCCATTCATAAATAAATGAAAGCACGGCGACACAGCTGGCGGGCATGACTAGGACGATATCGCTCCGTACAGTCAGGTAACTTGGGGCGCTAAAATGACTCAGAAACAGAAAATTAGAATGTAATTTTGAACTTTTTTTTTTGCTTAATGTGTAAAAATTATTGCTAGGTCAATCTGTGCCACCGGTGGATCACGAGGTTTGAAAGAATTACACGAATTCGTTTACACCCTGTATACATATAAATGAACTTTAAAAATAATAAACCCATGTCCGTTTCTGTACACCTGACAACGTGTAATTATGCAAAATTTCGGGATGATTGGTTCAGTGGTTTAGGCGTGAAAAGGTAACAAACTTACTTTCGCATTTATAATATTAGTTAGGATAGTTTGTAGGTTTGTACTTTTAATTTAATACTTCTAACTTTAAAAGTTTACTTTAAAAGTAATAACTAGTTTTTTTAATTTAATTTTTTTATAAAAATCTCCCTTACAACTATCCTTAGAGGTGTACACCTAATGCGATATCGCGGTCTTAACATTAACTTATCTAGTAATTAAAAACTTTGTTGTTTGTACCTTTAGGGCCGGCGCCCACTGACGGCACGGCGTGGCATGGAGTGGCACGACGCGCTTCGGCATGCCGAATCATCCTGTGGCATCCCGCGGCATACCACGTCGTACCGCGGGATGCTTCGGCATGCCGCGGCACGACGAAGCATCCCGCGGTACATCCGCGGTATGCTAAGCAAATACAAGTGCTTTTATTAAAATAAAGTTTAAAATGCATTGTCGCTGAGGAACGAGAGACGCCTTAGCACCCACTTTCCTTAACATACAACAGTAACTTATACGTCTCACGTGTTGCAGCGGCGTGCCGTGGCATCTTGTGGAATGCCACAACGTGCCGTATTATCCCGTGACGCATCATAGAATCTCGTGGAATGTCCACGAAAAAACTCCTTTATCACGCCATGCCACGCCGTGCCGTCACTGGGCGCCGGCCCTTAATGCTTTCAATTTCGAAGTCCCCCGTAATAAGAAATAAAAAAGACAAACAGATTCTTGATAGGTAGGTTAGGTGAGGTTAGAACTATGACCACTTAACGCATAAGCCGAGCGAGCGAAGCGAGTGGTACCGCGGCAGCGTCTGGCGAGCGCCAAAAACGATTCGCTTCGGATCGAACTTCGGATTAACGATGACTCCTGACGATTTAATGACCGCATCTGTCAATCCTATCAGTCCGTTCATCGCAGGCGTCCAACCCTGGTGGCCGAAGAACGCTGGATCGTCAATCAAGGTTGACAAGGATAAATGGAAGATCAACGTAGACGTCCAGCACTTCGATCCAGATGAAATTACGGTCAAAATTAGTTAGGGATTCATCGTCATTGAAGAAGATAATGATGAAAGATGAAGAGAAGCAAAAATGGACATTTACAACGAAAATGTTTGGAACAAGATACGTTACTAAGTTTTTGAAATAGTAGAATGTTATTTTTAATTATTTTTTTTGAGTTTTGTTTCACAATACTATTGTGAAATTGTGAAATACTTTTTTTTAAGCATCTTTAAATGTACAGACGCCAGCACATCAAGCTACCCGAAATTGTCAAATTTTCCCAATCAACCTTGAACCTAATGCTTAAGCGATAAAGATGAAAATCTGTTAAAGAAATTTGACAGATTGTAGTAGCTGTATGTGGTGGCGTCTTTTCCTAACAGGTCCGCAATCAAATATCGTGAGCTGTCAATAGAAGTAAAATGATGTCATAACTTCACACGTTTCGGTACTCTTTATTTTAACACAGGAAAAGAAAGAAACCCTTAAGTAATATCATTATATTTTAACAAAATACTTTAATACTATTGACGATTTACATACTTACATTTAACGTGTGTGGCCTGCATTACATACAATAACTGAGAGTCAGCTTCTCTTTTAATTACACTGTTGAATTTGATGGCACTGTAACCATATCTACATCCTTTTTCACAACAACTTTCTTCTTATACAACTCATCCTCTATATCTTGCAAGCTTTTTCCATTCGTATCTGGTATTATAAAACTTAAAAATATACCAGCGATCAACGTTACTCCAGCAAATCCTAAATACATAACTTCCGCTCCAAACCTGTACATGATCTCTGGGGTAACTTTCACAGAAATGAATAATAGGCCCATCGATGTTCCTGAGCAAATTCCTGAGGCAAAACCTCGCACTTTTGCTGGGAATATCTCCGCGACAAACGACCAAGATATACTCGTTAATGCACTTGCTATAGCTATGTATATAACCAGGCAGGTTACAGCAACCCATACCATTCCAACAGGCTTGAGATACAAGTAAATTACTAAGCCTACAAGTACAATTGTGGTTGTAAAACAGCAAGACACGAATGTTATTTTACGTGGCATAACCTTAGCAAACAAACAAACAAATATTCCAGCGAATATTCGAATACAATCTGTAACTAACATCAACATGAATGCATCTATGTCTCCAGAAAATGTCTTCTCAAATATTTCTTGTGCGTAAAATGATATAGTATTAATACCACACCATTGCACAACGATGAACAATAAGAATACAGTTCCAAGAGATTTCATGAATGGTTTACTAAATATTATATTCAAGGTATCTTTAAACGTAGAAGTCTCCTCCGCATTTTCTTTACTTCTCTGCAAAACTGCAGCTAATTCCTTCTCTGAACTGTCTCCACTACCTCTGAATTCTCTAAAAGACTCTATACCTTCATCTATTTTCCCTTTTGACAACAACCATAGCGGACTTTCTTTTAAGAACATTAGTATTATAAAGCATATAATATTTGGCAATATGAAAATGAAACAACTCGTCTTCCAATAAACATATTTGCCAACTGTGTGACTGAGTAGAGCCCCGCAGTGTATCGCCATAGTTGGGATGAATAGCGCAGTCGATCTGTACTTGGGATCAGTCAATTCTCCAACATAAACCAAGGCATTTGCCCTCACGGCTCCCGTACATACTCCTGCGACGAACCGTCCTATGAGCATGACTATGTTGTTTTTAGCTAATCCCATGATGACCCAGCCGAGGGAGAAGGGAACGATCAGGATAAGCTGACCCATCCTTCTGCCGATGCCGTCGCTCATGAAGCCGGAGAAGAGGCAGCCCATCACCATGGCGAGCGGGGAGATGGAAGCTGAAACAAATTAAATTGTAATAAGTAACTACTTCGCGATTTCAGACAAACAACTTTAGGATGGACAATATTTTGCAAGAAAAAAAGAGTGGGATTGAGTTCAGGATACATCCTTTCATCGGTTCCTTGCATAGCTTTCCGTGTTACCAGATAATCTCCGGCTTCAACATTCCGGTTTGCCACGAAACATTGATATAAAAAAACAAGATGTAACCAACATTATTTTAAAACTTACCGATCCATGTGTCGTAACTCTTATCGTAAGGGAAGCTAGGGTCATTATCTAGTTGTGGCAGTAATACTGCAGTGTAGCCGAAGGTAATGCCTCCAGAGACAAGCAACATGGACGCCGCAAATGATGCCAGAATCTGAAAATGGTGAAGTTAAATTTTATATCTACTGAATTAGATGTGCGGTACCTGTCAAAGAGGACAAAGGACAAGATTTTCTTTCCCCTTTCCCCGTTGGTGTTGTAAATAATTACTAAAAAGATTATGTCAAAAAGGCAGCCAACCAAAGTCTAAAAGCCAAGTCTAAAACAGGCTCAAATAGATGATAAACGACCTGGCAGATCATGATACGGCATCCATCTGTGTGCTAATAACAACGTGGTCCGTTAGGGTAAGTCTAGATACGGGGTAAGTTCGTTCAAATTTTGCCGCAAAATATGACGATACTTTTAATTGCCGGCAAGAGTAGACTGCAACGCCATTTTATTCTGCCCCTCACGTCAGACCGACAGAAGAATTTACGAATTTATCCCATATCCCGACTTACCCCAACGCTCCTTACTGGGATCATCACTTTGTTATGGTGGTCTATGGCAATAGGTGCCTTGGCAGTTTATTTTACAGGTCTATTATGAGGCTAATGTTCACCAGGGGATCTGATATTTAGGACAGTGATATCGTTCAGCGCCAACGGGGCGCAATCTGTCGCGTTTGTTCGGCGCACAGCGTCCACGTGGCCTGTTCATAGTGTTCCAGTACAATTTTAGGGCAACTACGATCAACTGTTGATAACGTGATGCCCATATCATTTAGATTTACAGTGGTGATACCTCTATTGAGCTACTCGCAGTCACAAAACAATACGCGTGAAGTTTCAACCATTCCTTACCGATTAACCCAAAATCGGGACATTTGGCGTCCCGATCAAGGATGATTGGGACATGTCCACAGACCCCTGCAAATCGGGACGTCCCGCGAAGCGGTACACCTCACTGAATATTATTTGTAGTATTCCCTCGTTACGGTAGCTTTATATAGCAAGCATTTTATAGCAACATGACCTTGATTTCTCTGATATCTTTGGATGTCTTGCACATTATAGATATGATTATAACTAATATCTTAAGTGTTGAACTTAACATAAATAGATTTTAAAAGCCCTTAAAATTAGGTCAATTAGGTAATTAGAAAACCTTGAGAGACTTGTTTTAAAATAATTATTTGCACGTCATCACCTTGTAATTTATCCATCAGTTGACAATAAATATTACAGTGTGATTTAATAGAATAATTACTCAATTATGTACTGCAAGAAAATGAGATCCTTTGATTAGTTTGTTTGCATATTCTTTGACCTATCCCTATAGAGGTATCTAGAGGTAGCCTTCTGGCAATTTTTATACGTAAAACTTACTTCGAAGATTCCTAAGGTTTTAAAAAGTCATCACCAAAATGACATAATAAAATAATAATGTGAGCGTGAAATGATGTTGTTTCTTTAACAAAATGTTACCTACATTTAGTATATTGTATAATTCAGGTGTATACGGATGGTGCACCCTGCCGGGGCTGCCGGTGATTGGCCAGGCTTTGATGATATAACGAGATAACATCCAATTGTCCAGCCCCATGACCCAAAATGGAAGGCCTAGCGGGTGCAGATAGAACTTGTTTTCTAGTGATGCCGATGTGCTAGTAACAACTGTCTGATGAGAAATTGGGTCTGGCCAAGACCTAAAAAAAATTGCCAAGGCTACGTCATCAATCACATTCATCAATACATCATCGGCAAAATTTTGTAGGTCATGCAAATCAGATAGTTGTTACTAGCACATGCCGATGTCACTAGCGGACAACTTGGATGGCACCGCACCTGCCTGTGGCCCGCTGTGATTACACACCGATAATTCAGCCCTCATCGAGCTGTCTCCCCCCTCTAAGTCCCCGCCAGAAACGCCCTAAGCCGAGGCCCGAGTCCCACTAGGGGTCGCCCTTAGTCAACCTTAGTGCTGTTGTTGTTAGTAGTCATGATGTTAGTGTAGTACAAGTAGTTAGCTTAGGTTAAGTATTTCACTTCCCCCCCATTGGCTGGAGACCCTTCAGGTCTCGCCAATAACTGCCCGGTTACGTAGAAACCATACCAGAAAACCATCTACAGCTGTCCAATAGAAAAAAAAAAGATTATATGGGCCACTGCTAGCTGTACCGATCCGATTAACAAGTGTCTGTGGTCACGTCCCGATGCACCCTTGATCGGGACACCGAACGTCCCGATTTTGGATCAATAGGTGATTATGAAGTGTTCCAATTATTCCCTACCATTATTTTCAACACATAAGTAATGATAAAAATAACGATGATAATTTATAAAAAAAAACTGTTTTTTTTTCTAATAAAATTATAAAAAAATATTTTAATAAAAGTAACATTAAAATGTAACAAAAAATGAAACATCTAGAAAATAAAAGCTTTGGGGCGGTCATAATGTAATGTATAACACTGTTGCACTGTTATTTTGCATATTTGGGGTGCATGAAAAGAGCCTCCACGAGCAACGATACTTCAGTACGTCCGGCGAACCCTGGGCAGTCAGCCTCGCTACCATCCTTGCTACTGGCTAATCTTTTCACCACAGCGTGAGCTATTCTTTTATAGCTCGTGCCGACACGATAGAAGAAGACTGTTATTTTGATCAATTGAACCAAACCTTTTAGTTTTTTTTTACTTTATAATACCTAAATTTAACCTAGATTTAAAAAAAAACAAAACGTAGTGAAGACAAATTATTGAAAAGTAAAAAAAAATGTTCATATTTACCTGTCTATAGATATGTGCTGATTCTGCAACTTTTGGTGCTATCCCTTGCAATACATTGATATTCGGCATCGTGGATTCTTTTCTTTTCAATAACTACTTATTTCAATCTTGACATCTCAAACCTCCCATTATTTAGTATGGTAACGCATCCTGGTGTCGCACGAAGCTAATTCCAATATTTTACTGTAAAAACCTGTTAAAAAAAATGCAAATTAAGAAAATACGTAAATCTTTATTAGGCGTGAATTACACAGAAGCGGCGTAAGGTGCAGGCGCAGCGAAGGCGCGTCGCTTTCATACGGTTACGTATCATAATACCTAAGTTTATTATAACTATTTTCAAGATAACTACGGTTGATTCACATATGTTCATAATGCATATTGGTCGACTCAACTACTGTTTAACTTACCTAATCTTGATTAAACTAAAATTAATTGCACTAACGAACGATTAATCTAATGATCTTTTAAGATATTGGATATTTCAACTATGTATGAAATACCTAATGGACGACTCGCCTACAGTTTATTAATACTGAGCGCTTTTAACTTTTAACAAACACCTTTACTTTTCTTTAATAAGTAATTCCTGTTTTAAGTTCAACTTAATGACCTAATTATATGTAAATAAACTATGATTCAAAGATTTTTGTGTTTTCTTAACTTTCTTTTTAACGGATAATTAGACAATGGTGAAAACATTTCTGCGAGCAACTTGGAAATAGCGCTCGCCGGCCACTGCCGCGGCACCGCTCGCTTCGCTCTCTCGGCTCGCGCGCGGTTGGTCACAGTTCTAACCTAACCTAACCTATTTCACTCAGTTCCAAATGATGAATCATACAA
This sequence comes from Amphipyra tragopoginis, assembly GCA_905220435.1. Classification (NCBI taxonomy): domain Eukaryota; kingdom Metazoa; phylum Arthropoda; class Insecta; order Lepidoptera; family Noctuidae; genus Amphipyra; species Amphipyra tragopoginis. Next base: position 9,083,334 of record HG992017.1, read on the forward strand.
TCTGCCTGCGACTAGATAATTAGACAATGGTAAAAACATTTCTGCGGCAGATTGTATGATTCGTCATTTTGAACTGAGTGAAATAGGTTAGGTTAGGTTAGAACTGTGACCAAGCGAGCGCTACTTCCAAGTTGCTCGCAGAAATGTTGTCACATATACAAAATCACCAGTAAGACAAACACAAGACCACAGATAAATCAACAGTAGGTGAATCGTCCGTTAGTTTAATCAACGTTAGGTGAATTAATTGTAGTCGAATAAACCGTAGATGAATTCTCCATTATGGATTTCGTCCATTAGTTATTACAAAAATAGGTGAAACGATCTTTAGGTGTTTTAAACGGTAGGTCTTTTAACCGTAGTTATCTTGAAAATAGTGGGAACAAACTTAGGTATTATGATACGTAACCCTTTCATACATTTTTTGCGAAAGAGATTTGAAGCGGCACAACAAAACGTATGAAAACGACGCGCCTGCGCCGTGCCTGCGCCTTACGCCGTTTCTATGTAATTCACGCTTTATGCTGAGGCTAGAAAAGCGTAAATTACACCGCGCAAAGAGAATCGCGCAGGATAGAAATATTAATTTGCTTAGAATGTAGGTATTACAGAGGAGCTCCTGGCTAAATAATTACAGCCGCATAGACCGATCTTCCGGGTTAAGCCACGCTTGCCGAGGTTGGTCTGTGGATGGGTGACCATTTACCATAGCGAGTTTCCTCCGTGCCTCGGAAAGCACGTAAGGCCGTTGGTCCCGGCTGTCATATGTAGATCTTTGACAGTCGTTACTGTTGGTCAGAAGCCAGAAAGTCTGACAACCAGTCTTACCAAGAGTATCGTACTACTACCCAGTTACTGAGTTGTGGAGGTCTGATAGGCAGTCGCTCCATGTAAAATACTGATATTCAGCTGCATCCGGTTCGACTGGAAGCCGACCCCAACATAGTTGGGAAAAGGCTAGGCAGATGATGATGTAGGTATTACAGATAAGGCGTTAACAAATTGTTGGTGAATCCATATAAATTCTACCTAACGACATGCAAAAATTAATAAGTTCAGCTAAACTGCTAAATTATGTAACTTTAAATTATTCTAAGAATGCGAGGTAGGTAATTATCAAGTCTTTTAATAGACATATAAATTATAAGTAGGTAAAAAAAAACTATGTAAATTCTAAATTATAGTAATTTATCTGTCAAAAACTACGCAGCTACGGTTATATTCGGTTTTATACAATAACGCGCATTATACCACCCGACGACGCCGCGACGCCTACGACGAAAAATTTGTCGGTTAAATCCTCCCAAAACATTACGCCTACGTATTTTGCGCGACGTAAATTACGCTCGTCTGATCTCGACCTTACTTGACCTTGTCAGTGTTTCGTTCTTTTCTTTAATACATAATATGGTAATTAAATTATATGGTTTTATTAAGCTTGACAATTTTTACAAATCTTGAATTTTCATTTGCGTAAGTAAAGAATTTGTTGCCCGCAGTTCACTCGCATCCTCGGAGAACTACTTCATGTATTCGGACAAAATGTATCCTATGTGTTAATCCAAGTATATTCTATCTGTGTGCAAAATTTTATGTAAATCCGTTCAGCTGTTTATGCGTGATTGAGTCGCAAACATCCATCCATTTTGGTATGTCTACACCACAGTGCGCTTTCATGTTCACCTTGCGCTTTCAACTTTCAATTCCTCTTGCGTCAAGCGCATGCAATATTGATTGCCATTGACGCATGCAGCTTATCGTCTACACCGGAACGTTGCACGCGAACCCTACAGTGACGGATTAGCGTGCGCTAGGGGCATGCGCTTTTGTCGAACTAGTATTAGGGCATGCGCTATTGCATGCGCTATGGCGCTTCAGCCATGCGTCAGACGAAGACGCAAGATGAACATGAAAGCGCACTGGTGTGGACATAGCTTTTCTCACAAACTTTTACATTCATAATACACGGTGTAAACGAATTCGTGTAGGTAATTCCTTCAACCGCGTGATCTACTAGTGACGCAAATTAACCCTAAAGGGGTATTTATGAAAATCAACTGAAGAAAAAACAAAGAAAAAACTGGGTTTTTTATTTCTGAGTCATTCTAGAGCCCCGAGATAACTACTGCAAAGAACGATATCGCGTTAGTCGTGCCCGCCAGCCGTGTCGCCGTGCTTTCATTCATTTATGCGTGGCATAGAAATGTTGAATTAAATAAAAAATTTGTTGCAAAAAAATAATTTCTTATTTTTTACTGATTCCATATTAGGAGGTTTAGATTTCATCAATTACCGCTACCGCATGAAAAAAAAAGATGTTTTTGTTTTTTTTTTAATCTGTCTAAATCCCGTGCGGGGCCAATCTACACTAGTAGTAAGTATATCATGTGGTTTTAAGGATTTACACCCGTTTAAGCGTAATGTTTTTTGTGTATTTTGTAATCGGTTTTAATTGAAATCTACCTGACCTGACAGACGTTGTCATGTCAAACAAAAATCCCATAGGCAAAAGAACGTTCAGTTTTTCCCGAATTTGCCAATTTTAAGGGCAACTTTTCTTTTCATAAAAACCTAGTTAAGATAATCAAGAAAATTTTAAAAAATACAGCCTTTTCGTTCCAGCCTTTCTCAAGTGATGCGCTTACCAACAAACAGCATTTAATTGTTATTAATATAAAAAGTGGGCAAAAGTAATCACCGGAGTAATCATTGGAAGACGCTATAACTTTTGCAAATGGCGGCAAATGTCAATTCTGTTTGGACATTTGTTAAGTAAACAAATGCAGAATACACGTCGATAAGCCATGGAACGCTATACTCCTCACGAACGGAGAAGAACTCTGAAGGAAGCATTTCCGCGGCGTCTAATCTCTCGCTTTGGCGATTTGCACTGGCCGGCCAGATCACCCAATATGACCGCTCCAGTCTTTTTTTTTCAGTAATTGAAGTCCCGGGTTTATGTAAACAAGCCGCAGACTCTTAAAGAGAATATCGTATAACGTATCGCCGGAAGTTCTGACACAAGTGATGGAAAATGCCATAAAACGAGCCCGTATGGCCATCAATTCTGACGGCGGCTTCTGACCGACATCATTTTCTCTTCTGACCGATATTATTTGGTCATCAATTCTGACGGCGGCTTCTGACCGACATCATTTTCTCTTCTGACCGATATTATTTTTAACAAAAAATAAAACCTATTTCAAAAAACGAATAAAATAATTACCTACCATTTATAAAATTAACAGTTTTAGAAGTCGGTGCTTATATCCACGATGAACCATATTGAAGGCACCCACTTCTGAAACTGTTAATTTCATAATGTGACATTTTTTTATACCTAATTCTCTTTTATTTTCTCTTAATCAGTGGTAAAAACGATTTACGGAATTCCATATTTCAATCTCAAGGTTTCCATAGTACCTATACAAACAGGTACCTAAATTATGGAAATAAAATGTTGAAATGACTTATATAACAAAAAATACACATTTTTACGCATTTTTATAATGTCATATATATTCTTGACTAGCTTCTGCCCGCGACTTCGTACGCGGATCCTGTTGCTTATGCCAGCGACAACGGGGTCGTCAAAATCGAAGATCTGAAACGTCTAATGTTGAATTCTAAGAGCCCGGGGACGGGATGCGCGAGACGATTCGAGACGTTCCAGATCTTTCATTTTTGTAAGTCAACAGGAAATGCCCATCAGACTAAACAACTTTTGCTAAGACGTCATCCCTATACATATATGTTATAGTGTCGCTGGGCTTTGGAGTTTCACAACAGGTGTTCCAGATCTTCAAATTTATTCTCACAGCAGAAAATGCTCTTCACGTGGAATAATTTTTGCTATGGCACCATTTTTTTATCTCTTACACCTACTTTAGCTGGTCCACATCCAATTCTTCAGATGATATCGACATTCTGTTCAGAGAATGTCGAAGTCGATCAGAATTCAAACGTTCGTTGCGCTCTTCTTCTATCTCTTCATGCCGTAATTAGCAATTCTTTCTCTCTCACTTTCTAACTGATTATGAATATTTGTGTGCGTGTTCGAGACAATGTACGATAATCTCGATCAGCAGTTAGTCGCGCATCACGTTCATCACTCGTTTCAAAATACCTGTTAGTAGATGTACGAATACGCTGAGAACTCAAGCGTGATTCTGTATGGGTAAACGTTTCCGATTCGAGAGACAATGCATGTCGCTCACGATAAGCGGACAGTCGCGCGTCACGTTCCGCACTTGTCTCTAGAGACCTAGAAGCAAATGCGTAGATACGCTGAGAACTCAAGCGCAATTCTCTATCCGTGTACGTCTCCGACTCGCGAGACAATGCGTGACGTTCACGATCAGCGGTCAGTCGCGCATCACGTTCCCCACTTGTTTCTAGAGACCTAGAAGTCAATGCGTAGATACGCTTGGAACTCAAGCGCAATTCTCTATCCGTGAACGTCTCCGACTCGCGAGACAATGCATGACGTTCACGATCAGCGGTCAGTCGCGCATCACGTTCCCCACTTGTCTCTAGAGACCTAGAAGTCAATGCGTAGATACGCTTGGAACTCAAGCGCAATTTTCTATCCGTGAACGTCTCCGACTCGCGAGACAATGCATGACGTTCACGATCAGCGGTCAGTCGTGCATCATATTCTTCACTGGTCTCTAGAGATCTGGATGTAGATGCGTAAACACGCTGAGAACGCAGGCGTGCTTCGCGATCCAAAGAGGTTTCCACGGAGCGAGTTGCAGCCTGATGTTCTCGAACAGCATCAAGTCTCTCCTGACGCGCTTCTGTAGATTCTTGGGGTCTTCTGATCCTCAATCTTTTAGCTCTTTTGGAACATTCATTGGGAAAGATTTGACCTCTTTCTAGGCATGGTTATAGTTTTATTGTGAAGATACCTGATCAATTAAAATCTAAGTGACTGCTCCCCTGCGTTACCGGGTAGGCTACCGTGTCACGAAGATAAATGGAAAAGGAAATTAAACACTCAAATAAAATAAGCCCGAAAGCATATTTATTCGATAAAATAAAAAAATTAATGGGAGTTTTGGCCAGTAGAGTCAAATTTTCAATGATATACCATCGTCATCGAAAATCAGTCCTTAACTGTTACCGCCGTCACCGCGTGGAGGTACTCCCAGCTTATGTTATTTTAAAATTATACGGTGAAATTAGTGATAGCTTTTATTTCCACATCAGATGTTTCTGATCTTCGATTTTTATAATTCAACAGAAAATGCCCATCAGAACAAACAACTTTTGCTAAAACGTCATTCCTATATGTGTTATGATGTAGCTGGGCTCTTGGAGTTCCACAACAGGTGTTCCAGATTTTCGATTTTTATAAGTCAACAGAGAGTGCTTATCAGATTGAACAACTTTTGCTAAAACGTCATTCCTATATGTGTTATGATGTAGCTGGGCTCTTGGAGTTCCACAACAGGTGTTCCAGATTTTCGATTTTTATAAGTCAACAGAGAGTGCTTATCAGATTGAACAACTTTTGCTAAAACGTCATTCCTTTATATGTTATAGTGTAGCTGGGCTCTTGGAGTTCCACAACAGGTGTTCCAGATTTTCGATTTTTATAAGTCAACAGAGAGTGCTTATCAGATTGAACAACTTTTGCTAAAACGTCATTCCTATATATGTCATAGTGTAGCTGGGCGCTTAGAATTCCACAACAGGTGTTCCAAATCTTCAGTTTTTATACGTCAATAGACAGTGCTCATCAGGTTGAACAACTCTTGCTAAGACGTCATTCCTTTATATGTTATAGTGTAGCTGGGCTCTTGGAGTTCCACATCAGGTGTTCCAGATCTTCAAATTTATTCTCTCAACAGAAAATGCTCATCACGTAGAACAATTTTTGCTATGGTACCATTTTTGTATCTCTTATAGTTTAGCTGGTCCGTTGCGGTTCTGCATCAGATGTTCAAGTTTCCAAGATAAATTATGGCCTATATGTTGCTCAGACTTAATACCTATACAACAAAAAAATTATCATTCAAATCCGTCCAGTAGTTCCGAAGATTAGCGTGTACAAACAAACAGACACACAGACAAACAGACAAACAGACAGAATTTTTTTTTTGGATTCGTGCTCTATTACTGTTTCTAAACCCCCCTCAATTATTTTTTTTGTAATATATTCAATGTACAGACACAGTTTTTTTACTGTTTTATTATATGTATAGATTTTCGTTAATTTCCATATAGAGACGTAGAGAGATATTTATAGAACATCGTACTTAATCGAGCACCACAAAACAAGATGGCTAGCTACTTCAAAATACAGATATTTTTATTATTTTCTTTGACCATTAATTCTTATTAAATTAACATAAACTTGTTATTTAGTGTAAAGCGGACTTAAATAAAATAGTCTCCGAAGTACGATAAAAGAATAGGATGGTATAAAATAACAACACAATAATAGTGTAATAGTTAATAGAATAAAACTCAAATTGAAATTTTAATAAACCCTGACACAAATCACGGCCTCTTAAAAGGTCTGATAATGCCCTGTTTATTATTAATTTTTAAATGATTTCCGCTATTTTTAATTGACTACCATTCATAGTACCTACCTGTATTTTGTACAAGCATAACTTCCGAACGACTGCACCAAATTCGATAATTCTTTTTTTTTGTGTATCCTTATTGTCAGGACAAGGTTTGACTACAAGATTTTTTTTTAAAGCTTTTCGAAAAAAACATGGCGGTACGAAGTTTGCCGGGTCAGCTAGTTTATGACAGGGACTTGAAACGTTACTCAAAATAACGTTAGGCGTAGTTCCAGTAACGATAATTTGTACCGTTCTACTAGGATCGTAACAAAATAAAGTACTTGTTTACAACGATAATACCAAACGGAACGAAATCAACTACTATTTAATAACAATTTTAATAATGTATCGTTATTATTAAAATCGTTATAACAAAATAATAACGTTACTCATTTCGTTAGACAACGCGCAACGTTGCCAGTTTCGTCACCTTTTTGCCACTGGGCTATAAAGAAAAATTGGTAACGTTCACCCTTTTGAGTAAAGAAAAAAATAACAACAGCATAATTATGTTGACTAGACCTTGAAATTAAGATATATAGTACTAAAATTGAGTAAATCCTAAGAATAACGTTACAAGTGAATCTGTAAAGTTTCAGCTGGAACGTTATTGTACATAAGCGGATATATGCATATCATTACTGATACATATAACGTAACATAAAATATTGTTATTGTTCTACGAAAATATATTCTAGATCGTTATTTTTTATAACGTTATTCATATTGTTAGGTTTTAGTATCGTTACAAATTTTGGAACGTTACATGATAACATTTAGTGTAACGGAACGAAATTCATTTCGTTTTCAAGTCCCTGGTTTTTATTATTAGTAGGATATCTGAAAACCTGTCAACATCGTAAATTGTTATAATTCTTGGGGCCCTTTCGCAATCAGCGGTAAGCTGTTAAGATCTTAGACAAAGTATTAAGAATATGACGATTTGACAGTTCATACAGGATCTGTCAAACCGCCATATTTGTTTTCCAGTTAAAGTGTTTCCGACGATCGTTAAACAAGCCATTATTCTAATTAATGAGTGTCCAGTATTCTAAACTAACAATAAAATATATTACAAATAGGTCACATGAATGACAAGGAATCCAAAACATGTTTCACTTGTTACATTATTTATTTAATACATTATTACATAAATTAACTTAAAATACAAGTAAATCTAGGAGACTGCCTACTAGAATATTTTTAACATATCATCGGCGTAGTGCGAGAACTAAATAAGTAACACTTTAAGCGAAATTGACTTTTTTACATTTTCTCGAAGCCCAAAAAATCCCGCACCTTTTAGTCTTACACACGTTTAAATATCTTAAGTCAATAAAACAATATCTTAATTTAATGAACCCAGGTGAAAAAATTAATATGATTATATGTATTCACGTTAAATAGGAGAAGCAAAAATAAATAACTCGAGAAATAAATGAATAACACTAATTTATCTTTACTTGAGTAACGAAACAATGGAACAAAGTATCTTATTTAAATTCGACAGTCCAACATGTCAATAAAGTTCAGGCAGAAGTTAACCACAGGTATACCACACGTTGCGGTGCGGTACGGTGCGCCGCCGCCCGCACGGCGACCATTTTGCCGCATCAACGTGCACACGTAGTACGCGGCGTCGCAAGAGCCACGCGGCGCCGCACCGCACCGTGTGGAACGGCTCTCCGTCAACACATCTGCGGTATGCGACGTCGGAGCGGCACCGCTCCGGCGCATATACCCTCTCCCCTCGTCTTGGTCCGGGGAGCGAGCGGCGCGGCACCGCACTGCACCGTGTGGTATAAGAGCGGGAGCACACGATGCGTTGCGGCGGCAGTACGGCGCCGGAGCGGTGTCGCTGCGTCGTCTTACATAGAAATATCTGTGGCATGTCACACGATGCGCTCCGGCGCCGCACCGGACTTGCAACCACCAAGACGAGGCGGGGAGGGGTGAATGCGTCGCGACGTCGGAGCGGCACCGCTCAGTTGTTTATGCGTCACAAGGAAGGACACACGCTCGCTCGTTTCGATTTTTTTGCTACGGCGCCGCTGCGACATAACAACGTTGCGGCGCCGCACCGCTCGTGTGCCCGCTGATACGGTGAAATCTTTGCGGTGCGGCGCCGCAACGCATCGTGTGCCCCCGCTCTAACATGGAATTTTGTATGTACCTAAGTATTACGCCGCAACGGCACCGTTCAGGCACCACGCCGGAGCCGCAGCGCATCGTGTGGCTTCTCCAGTCAGCGATCGCTATCAGATACACTGGCGTGAACTTAACCGCAGCGTCACTGCAACTTGATTGGCGCGTCATGAAATTACTTGAACTACGGTACGCGCAAAAAACTTTGCCGCTCTGAAACCAGGCTTTCAGTGTCCTGTTCCTCACTTCAGCGAGGCAAAGTTATTTGCTACACGTAAAATAACTTTGCCGCTCTGAAACCAGGCTTTCAGCGTCCTGTTCCTCACTTCAGAGAGTCAAAGTTATTTGCTACGCGTAAAATAACTTTGCCGCTCTGAAACCGGGCTTTCAGCGTCCTGTTCCTCACTTCAGAGAGGCAAAGTTATTTGCTACGCTTAAAATAACTTTGCCGCTCTGAAACTAGGCTTTCAGCGTCCTGTTCCTCACTTCAGAGAGGCAAAGTTATTTGCTACGCTTAAAATAACTTTGCCGCTCTGAAAACAGGCTTTCAGCGTCCTGTTCCTCACTTCAGAGAGGCAAAGTTATTTGGCACGTGTAAAATAACTTTGCCGTTTTGAAATCACGCATTCATTTTTTTTTCTATTATCCTTCTTGTTGTATAACATTGCGGACCGTTTCTACGTAACAGAATTTATGTACATAAATTATGCATTTTAATTTATCATTTGTGTATATTTTATTATGGCTTAAAATAAGAATATTTATAAATAGAAACTAGCCAGTAAAATAAATTAGCTAATGAAATAGCTAATAGCTAAATGTTTTTAAACTTTCGCGATTTGTACACATTATAAAAAAAATAGAATCGGGTCTTCTCGCGTAACAAACTTTAAGAGGCACAAAATAAATAAAAAGCTAATGGCTAGTTTATATTTATAAATAAATATTATTTATATTTGTAGGGTACATACCTACCATATAGTTTATTTATGTACATTATTTATTTATACTATTTATACAATTATTATGTACACTGTTTACAACACACTTATACATAAACACAAATACATTATTTACAATATTTATATACATTAACTTATATTATAATAATTATATTGATGTATTATATGATTTACATTATTATAAATTATAGAAACTAGCTGACCCGACAGACCTGTCGCTGACCTGTCATACATAAATCCCATAAAAAAATAACGTTCTGTTTCTACCGAATTTGCCAATTTTCCGGGTAATTGTTCCAATTTTTCATTCCATAAAACGTAATTAGGACAATCACGAACATTTTAAAAATATTATCCCTTTCGGTCCAGCTGAAGTCCTTAGCAGCGGACGAGTCCTAAAAAACGGTCAATGTTGGACTTTATCTAGGTATGAGGTTAACTACTGTAACAGTTAACCTCATAGTTAAATTTTAATCGTAGTTTATCACAAAAATAAAGGTTGTCAGGTTTCCTTGACGAGTTTGACACACTACTCTCAATAAAAACTTATAAAGTTATAATATTAAAGCAAAATTAAGCAATCTTAATTAGTTAATTGGTGATAGCCTAGCGGTTGGTCTCGTGTAGTGCCGAACTTAAAGAATAGCACTACCCCATTTCTTCTCATGGGTGTCGTAAAAGGCGACTAAAGGATTCCCTAGCTAGAGGATGGGCAGCAGCGTTCTCTGAGTACTTTAACAACCATACTGCGATCACCAACCCGCCTGCAAAGCGTGGCGATTACCGCAAACCCTCCCTTTTGGGGGAGGCCTGATGATAGCGGTTGATCGGTTGCCTTCCATGCAATATAGCTGGAGTTCTTTCTATCCCGGCTCGCACATCTGAATTTTCAAATCCATGTGCGGATCTGAATTAGATTATAACTTGCGTAAACGGTGAAGGAAAACATCGTGAGGAAACTGCGCACCTGAGAGGGCTCCATAAAGTTCTCAATGGTGTGTGTAGTCCGTCAACCCACACCAGGCCAGCGTGGTGGACTATGGCCTTAACCCTTCTCATTCTGAGAAGAGGCCCGTGCCCAGCCGTGGTACAGTAATGGGCTGATTATGTTATGCTATGGGCCCGAGGTACCCGAAAGATTTTAACCACACCTTTCTGATGGTATTATGAGTCAAATGTGACGACACGTTTGGTGCAGTGGCTAAGCGATAGATTGCTGCGCTATGTATCGCGGGTTCGATTCCCGCACGGAACAAAAATTTGTATAGCCTACAGGGGCTCAATTCTCCTAAAATAAATTGTTGCCAAACGCAATCGAACCACAACCTCCAGTCAGTTTTTGTTTTCGAAAACTTTCAAAATGATTAATTTTGTTTTTTGTGTCAAACAATTCGACAGCTTTTGAAATTGAGAACTGTCTGAATGAACGGTTCGGCCTTGGTTCGGTTGTGATTTATCAAGATTTATTTTAGGAGAATTAGGCCCCTAATGGTTGTTTCGGATCTGGGCGTTTGTGTATGTGAGATTTGTGTCTGTAAACGCACCCACGATACAGGAGAAATCATAGAGTAGGGCATGATGTTATGAAAAAAAAAAAAAACAACAAAAGTCCAATTCAGACATATTTTTTGTATTTTTTTTTTCTGAGCTTTCTAAATCAATTAACTTTAGTAATTCCTTGTACCTAAACAATATTTTAGATTGAATTGGCACCATAAATTATCGTGTGAGTGGATAAGAAACTTCTCACTTCACAACCCTCCCCGACAAATAAGACATACGGGGCGGGTGGGGTATGATACGACAACAGTCGCAACGCCGCGTTCATAGGACTTGTTACCATAGAAATTTTTCGAGTTGTCAATTTCCGTAATAATGAATATTTCGAAAATTAAGCTTTATTCAACAAACTACATCCTAGCTTTTCTTCTCCAATTAGGCATCGGAATCCAAGGTTAAAATCTTTCGGGTATCTCGGATCCACGGTGTTTAAGCAATTTATTGATTATAAAAGTTCAGAGAAAGTATAAAAAATTGCATATCATCAGGGTTTCCTAGTATCAAAGGGTTATTCACTGCAATAATCATAATGCAATAATAATAAAGATAAATAAGCAATAATCTACCCTTATGTTGCAGTTGAATGGTTCAGTCAGTAGTTTAATAAAGTCACTAAAATTTACACCAAGATGGGTTTAGTTGGGAATCTTTGGTGAAATAGTTTTTGTAAGTAAATTAAGTAGGCATTTTATTTTCATTCCATAAAATTACGAATATGTGATAAATAAATAAATAAATAAATAAATATTAGCCTGTAACTATCCCACTGCTGGGCAAAGGCCTCTTCTCATACAGAGAAGGAACGAGCATTGATCACCACGCTTGCTCACTGCGGGTTGGCGATTTCAGACCATTAAGTCCAGGTTTCCTCACGATGTTTTCCTTCACCGTATGTCAGTGGCGTCTTAGATTAACTAAGAAAGTACATATGACATTGAAAAAGTCACATTGGTACTTGCCTGGGTTTGAACCCGCAACCCGGTGCTTAACAAGCGGGTCTGTAACCTCCAGGCCACCACGATATTTTGTGATATAAATAAAAAATGTTAAAAAGCTTCGATTTCCTACTAATACTTTATAGGATAATGAATTGATTTGCGTGTTCTACCAAACTGGTCTGACCGAATTATAATTAAGTTTCAAGTTTCGTGGAAAATTTATAATACATTAAATACCTGAATTAATAACCTTATACAGGTTGTCACAAAAAGTAGTGTCAAGCCAAAGTCCAGGGGTAGAGCTTCCTTAGAGGTACTTACCCGAATCACCCCCATGTATGTTCCGCAATTTTTTATAGTCATCGAGTTATATTTTTTTACGACATGACTTTTTTCGTCATATTGTCAGGAATAGTTGACAAAAATGCGTATTTATTTGAATGTTTTTAAATAATATAGTAGCTGAAAATCTCGTATAGCTCGTGCCGACACGATAAAAGAAGACCTGCTATTGATATGATAATCAATGCAGTTTAAACCCGATTGCAAAAAATTAATCCAAACAATGAACTTTCCCACGATTATCGAGTGTTCCGCCACTTATCGCCTTAACAGATAGATACCATAAAGTATTTATTGAGAACAATGACAACCAATTTGCAAGATGATTTACAAAGGTACTCAATTACGTCGCATCTGACCTTTCTCAACTGTAAACTATTGGACCCAGGTCTTTCTATAGAGGGAGAAACGCATGCCTGTAATGAATCACGACCCGGGCAAGCTAGGTGACCGGAATGGCTTATCATGGACATTAATGAGGAACAAAACAAACAGCCGTGGTTGAGCAGCTGGACGATTGCGTTTTAGTAGAATTGGTTTCCAGAAATCTTAACAAAGTCTGCGCTAGCCGGGTATTGTCCTGTATTTCTAACACAGCTGATGTACTGTGCTCGTAACATTACCATTTCTTTGATAGGTTTTAACTGAACGTCCATCGCCGAACATACTCATACCTCCTAATAAACCGTCATGACATCTTGGTATATTCACCACATTTAGCAAAAGGATTGGTGAAAGCCCTATGTTATTTTAAGATGTTGCTGCCCATCCCAGTGACGTAATCCACTAAAATACCTTTTACGACACGTTCGGAAAGAGTGGGGGTGACCCATAAGGTCCAGTTATTGTCACTTATGTAAAGAAAATAAAATGTTTCTTTTTTACAGCTCGTTTTTAATAACGTTAGAGGACTAGAAAAAATGATTACTTTTTATGATCAATTCAGTGATAATAAGCCTGAAAACCTGTCTGGTGATCTGTGCCGATATCCTAAGGCAACGTTATAAGGTATTATTTTTCCGTTTAACACTTTAAATACGAAAACTAAAAACTATTAAACTAAAAGCCTTTTAATATACAAACTACAAATGAAATATTCTAAAGCATAATATATTAGTTTTTTTGTTGCATAGGTACGATGTGAAATATTGAAGCAATAAAAATGAAGAAAAAGAAACTGCACAGACAGAATGATATTAACATACATATATCACGATAAAATTGTGCAATACATTACAAAAACAACGTGCAAAAAATACATTATAAAAAACTGTCTTCAAAGGAAGGTCCGAGTTTTATTTGCACGTCCGTAATTTTTATTGAGTTTTTCAGATAAAGAAATCAAAGTAGCAGCCCAGAAAAATGAATTTGTGCCCGATACATGGCAATGGGCTCGCCCCTTTGTTATATGAGATTGAATAAGGAACAATCCGCGAAATGTGGTAGAACAGAACTATACTTCATGCTAATTGGACAAGAAATGCACGCGTAAGACATATTTTCATTGAACACACAATAACAGGGGAGATAAAAAAATATACATACTATTTTATCCTTTTGCAAAATAAAACTGGAATTTTCCAGAATATACAAAATCCTCCTTTCACTGTAGCCAATTTTCACTTCAAATTAGTCGAGTAAAAATTATTTACTTAAAATTTAATTCTTTGATATTTGAAAATATAAAAATATTTTAAAACACTTTTATAATAATTAATAAATACTAAGTGAGAGACAATTTTATTGAACGAACTACACTGTAAGATAATCGATACCATACTAAGTTGAACGCTATACTGGTTTGGAAGTTCACGATGTTGTAGTCTTCATGTTGAAACAGACAATGTAAAAATTGCCTAAGAGCGTTAATGATGCGTTTTTTTCTTGACGCTGTTATTAATCGCTATGTGAATGAGGATATGTGCAAACACCGATATAAGGTCTAATTTAAATTGTATTAGGTTCGAACTAGGTAGTATCAATTTATGGTTAAACGATGAATCTTAAATGATGTTCGACAATAATTATACAAGGCGTTACATCCGAAAAGATTTATGAAATTCACTATGTAGTATCATTGTCAATGTACACACGGCTACACATCAAGCTATACGTTTCCAGTTTACACTGACCTCTCATTGTAAATAAATCCTATACAATGCGAGGATCAGCTTATACTGGAAATGTATAGCTTAATCTGTAGCCGTGCGTACTAGGCATCGCACAATTTTTAGAGATAATAAAATAACAAAAAAATATCTATGGTATCATTATGCACCTGTGCACAGCGCTGTCATTATTTTAGAGATGGTAAACATTTCACTCTTCTTGGGTTCTTATTTTTGTTAGTAACACAAAATATGGTTAAGGATGGGCGGAACCCTAAATCTCTTCGGATTAAACTACGGCGTTTCATCCTCGAGATTTATTAAATTCACTATGTAGATATTTAGCGCTTACGATGAAGCTGAAATGTTCCCGGTTATTAGGATGGAGAATCGATAAGTCGATAATACCTCCTAGTTCAATTAGCTATAGAATCAATTGTCTACATAGTTATCTAGTGTGTTTGTTGTGTGTATATTTAAGTGAATGTTTGATTAATTACATACTTATATTATATGTTAAGGCAAGAATAACAGTATTTCTTAAGCCAACTTCCAATTGAGAGCAATAAATATGAATGAGTCGAATCTTATTTATATATAATTCTGCAAAGAATTGTTTATCGTTGCTATATAGGTCTGTACTTAAGTACGTCCGGCGCATCCTGGCCAGTCAGCCCCGCTACCAACCTTGCCGACTGGCTAATCTTTTCACCACAGCATGAGCTATTTTCGTATAGCTCGTGCTGACATGAGAGAAGAAGATAGATCTGTTACCTACTTATAAAGTTAAGTAAAAACTAGAAAGCCAGTCGAATATCAGACGACAACAGAGACGAGTTCCACTTCATAGATCGTGAATGAGTTTTTTAATAGTTAGAGTTGGGGTGCATGAAAAGAGCCCGCATGAAATGAGCCTCCACGAGTGACGATACTTAAGTGCGTCCGGCGCACCTTGGGCAGTCAGCCCCGCCACCAACTTTGCTGGCTGGCTAATCTTTTCACCACGGCATGAGCTATTCTCGTATAGCTCGTGCCGACACGATAGAAGAAGAATAGTTAGAAATAGTATTTCGATTAGGGTGATCTCCTAACGGTTTAGTTTTTTCAATGTAACACAAAAGTGCCTTTAAAGGACATATAAGTTTGGTCCTCGTGACGAAAGAGGTATAAAGAGTAAAAAACAAAATGTACTTAAACTAGGTGTACACAGCACTACTGTATGCAGCTATGCAGTCTGTAAATCATTGACGCTGTCAGCGTCAAGAAAAAAACGCATCATTAACGATGTTAGGCAATTTTTACATTGTTTGTTTCAACATGAAGACTACAACATCGTGAACTTCCACACCAGTATAGCTTTCAACTTAGTATGGTATCAATTATCTTACAGTGTAGTTCGTTAAATAAAATTGTCTCTCACTTACTTATAGGTATTATGATTAAAAAGTGTTTTATTGAAATAAAAAATAATTTAATTTTAAATCAATAAGTGAAAATTGGCTACAGTGAAAGGAGGATTTCGTTTTATATTGCAAAAGGATAAAATAGTATGTATATTTTATTATCTCCCTTTTTGTTGTTTACTAAATTAAAATACACGTTACGCGTGCATTTCTCGTTCAGGTAGGATGAGGTATACTTCTGTTTTACCACATTTCGCTGATTGTTAATTATTCAATCTCATGAAACAAGGGGCGAGCCCATTGCCATTTATCGAGCATAATTTCATTTTTCCGGATTTCCGGACTTTGATTTGTCTATCTCAAAAACTTAATAAAAATTTACCTGACCTACAAATAAATCTTATATCTTCAGCTCGGCAGCCACGTTTGCGACCAATCAAAGTGCAGTTTTTATAATTTATTTATTCATTTTATATGTTTTTATAATGTATTGCACACTTTTATCGTGGTTTATATATATTATGTTAATATCTGTCTGTGGAGTTTCGTTTTCTTTGTTTTAGTTGCTTCAATATTTTACACCGAATTAGCAAGACTCAGCGTGTTAGCTAATAAAAAACTAATATATCGGCTTAAAGAAATTTATTTCTCATAAGAACACATACAGTCCACTTATAATGAGATGATTATACAGAGTAATTAAAGTATAGTAATAAAGTACAATTACCTCCAGAGTAACTATTGGAAGTTGTAATAATAGTAGATTGTTGCATCGAGCGCAAAGTGAGTTATTAATGCACGAGTGTTATGTTGGTGCCCGAGCGCATGCGAGGACACTAAATTAACACGAGTGCATTAATTACTCACTTTAGCAAGGTGCGTAATCTACTTCTCTTTCAACTACCAATCTACCTACCGTGATAAATAATAATAATATAAGGTGGCCCGGCTGTCAAAGTGACAAAACAAATTTTCTGAAGAAAATATTTGAAAAATATTAATAATTTTGTTTACATCGTACACCACATTTAAAATAAATCTACAATACAATAATCAACACAAATTATGATAAATAAACGAAAAGACCCGCTTACAACTAGCTTACAAAATGTACCGAAATGGAAATTATAAAGATGTGATCAAGATGTGATCCTCAGACAAATGTGATCTTAGATTATTATTGAGATAGCTGCAATGTTGACAAGAAGCCGGGCCAAAGCCCAGAACACACGACCACCATCTTCGGCTTCGTCGCTCAGCTCCGCCTCGCAGCCGCCGGAACCCGTCTCCATTGTGAGTGATGTGACACCGGCCGCTGCAGTTGCGTCGAGCTCGAGCGACGAATACTTCTCACCGGCGACGTCACCATCACCACCACCTGCGCGTCGCCGTGGAAGAGGCCGACCGCCGACCTGCTTGGGACCTCGAGGCCCACCAGCCTCTGACAGGGTCCCCGCTCCCGGCGGAAGTGTGCAGCGCATGCGATGGACTCAGTCCATGAATGAGAACTGCATGCGCGCATACTTTGGGGCCACAGAGGGAGGAACTAACCTGACCGCGTACCGTGGCCGGATGCTCTCTCTGTTTCGGGCACTTGAACCAGCTGTCAACGTATCGGCGCAACGATTGTCGGATCAGGTGCGAGTCATCCAACGTGATCATAGGTTGGATGACGCCGCGCTTGATAGGCTTCGTGCTGAAATGCAGAATAGTCATGCTGCCCCTCTCCCGTCGCAGATCAGGACGCAGACGCTAGTACCTCCTGCGGTACCGCTGGAGTCCAACTACGCTGACGAGGAAGGGGAGGACAGGGCTATATCTGCAGGTACCCAATATAGTGAAATAATGAGAAGTGCTTTGGAGGATGCGCTCCGGGAATTTCGATCCACACCACCCGAGCTTAGGCCGCGTTTACCGCGTTTGCCTATGCATAACAAAAACAGAGCGCTGGTGTGCGCCCTGGATTCGCTGCTGCCAAATGTTTTTGAGAGCAGCGAAGATCTCGGCGATACACAGTCAATCCTGTATTGTGCAGCTGTTGCGGCGTGTCGTGTAGCTCATGTAAAATTTCCAAATGATAACAGAGCTACACGACCAAAATCTGCCGTGCCAGCTTGGCAGTGCAGGATTGAGCGTCGTATCGACGAGGCCAGGGTGCTCATCGGTAAGCTCACCTGCTTCAGGGAGGGCAATAGACGGCCGAGAGTGATGCGCTTTGTGAGGCGGGCGTTCTCTGGGACTGATATCGGTCCTGGAGAATACGCATCTCGTGTCACAGAGCGCATCGACTTCCTGAAGCAGAAGGTTTATGCATGGGCGAACCGTATCCGTAGGTATAGGCGGCGTGTGGATCGATATACCCAAAACCGCATCTTTCAAAGTGACCAAAGGTGGGTTTATAGAACGTGGGAACGGCCTGATCAAGGTGTGAGTGACACGCACCTTCCGGATAATGATGTCATGAATGCATTTTGGCGCAATATCTGGTCGGTGCCTGTCACTCACACTGAGGGTGACTGGATGCAGGAGGTCCAGCGAGCATGCGAACCAATCCAGGAAATGGGGGCTGTAACTATTGGCCCCCAAGACGTAACCAGTGCAGTCCGTCCAATGCTGAATTGGAAATCTCCTGGCCCGGACGGACTGCACAACTTTTGGATAAAATGGTTGCGCAGTTCGCATGCTCGTTTGGCCTCACAATTCCAGTCATCACTGGAATCTGGGTCGTTACCAGCGTTCTTGACGACAGGAATAACCCACCTGCTCTTTAAATCAGGTAGTACCGCGGAACCCAAAAATTATAGACCGATTACGTGTTTGCCAACGGTCTATAAACTTCTTACATCCATTCTGAGAGCAAAACTTAACCATCATATTGATAGTAACGCTATTATGTGTGCTACCCAGAATGGATGTAAGAATGGCTCCCGCGGTACTAAAGAGCTACTTCTCATTGACATGGCCATCAGCCAACAAGTTCGTCGGTCCCGAAAGGATCTGTCGACATGTTGGATAGACTATAAGAAGGCCTATGACTCGGTGCCGCATACGTGGCTCATGAGGGTGCTGGAGTTGTATAAAATAAATGCAACTCTACGCACCTTCCTGATGTCATGTATGGGGCAATGGAGGACGGTGCTTCACTATCCAGGATGTCGACAAATTCAAGGGAACGGTGAACTGATCAGGATTGAGCGGGGTATATTCCAGGGCGATAGTCTGAGCCCGCTGTGGTTTTGCCTAGCCTTGAATCCTCTAAGCACATTGCTCGAGGGGTCAGGGTTGGGCTATCGGTTGAGAAGAGGTGGTCAGGTAATATCCCACCTCCTTTACATGGATGATCTGAAACTCTTTGCCCCCAACAATTTGCAACTGGTAGAGTTACTGAAGGTAACTGAAACTTTCAGTAATTCCATCAGGATGGAATTTGGTGTGGACAAATGTGCAGTCATGCATGTAAAGCGAGGGAGGATTATGGAATCCGTGGGAACCCAACTCTCGGATTCCATACACCTTAGGTCCCTCTCCTCAACCGAGACCTACAAATACCTGGGCATGTCGGAGGCGTTAGGCATCAACGAGGCTGACATGAAGCAATCGTTGAGGGAGCGTTTCTTTGGCCGCCTGATAAAAGTACTTAAAAGTCTTTTGTCGGGCGGTAACAAGGTGCGCGCCTTTAACGGTTGGGTCATGCCGGTCCTGATGTACTCCTTCGGCATACTCAGGTGGACTCAGACCGAGCTTGACGCCCTGGATAGAAGGGTCCGCACGCTGCTGACTGCATACCGAATGCATCACCCACGCTCATCGGTAATGAGACTGTACATCCCGCGGAAGTGTGGGGGTCGAGGCTTTTTAAATGCTAAGACCCTCCACAACCGTGAGGTGTGCAGTCTCAGGGAGTACTTCTCCCAAGCCGACGTGGGGATGCATCGAGATGTAGTCGCAGTGGACAAGGGACTCACTCCGCTCTCCTTGGCGAAAGAGAACTGGCGAAAACCTGTAGTACTTGATGCTAAAGGTCGCATGGAGGTATGGCGGAGCAAGGAGCTTCACGGACGCTTCTACCGGGCTCTTCATGGGCCCGATGTAGATTTTCTAGCGTCCGTGGCCTGGCTACGTTTCGGTGACCTATTTGGGGAAACCGAAGGTTTTGTTTGTGCAATTATGGACGAAGTAATGATGACGAACAACTACAGAAAATATATTGTGAAGGACGGCACGGTTGACATCTGTCGGGCATGCCACTGTCCCGGTGAATCTATCCGACATATTGTCTCTGGTTGTTCTCGTCTTGCTAACGGTGAGTATTTGCACAAGCACAACCTCGTAGCTAGGATTATCCACCAGCAACTTGCTCTGAAATATAACCTTGTGGACACAGAAGTACCATACTACAAGTATGTGCCCGACCCAGTTCTCGAGAATGGTCATGTCACACTGTATTGGGATCGATCTATCATCACCGATAGGACTATTGTTGCCAATAAGCCTGACATCGTGGTGATAGATCGATTAGAACGCCGCACAATGATTGTTGACATCACTGTTCCGCATGACGAGAACCTCGTGAAAGCCGAAAATGATAAAAAAATCAAATATCTTGATTTGGCACACGAGGTTGTCGACATGTGGGATGTTGACTCAGCAGTCATTGTGCCGATAGTCGTTACAGCCAATGGCTTAATAGCCAAGAGCCTCGACCAACATCTGATGAGGCTCTCGTTAGGCGGCTGGATCAAGGGTTTGATTCAGAAAGCGGTACTTCTGGACACGGCGCGTATTGTTAGGAAGTTCCTCTCTCTGGAGCCCTGACCGCCGGCAGCTTGGACCCTGTTCCCGATGCCGGTGGGCTACTATTTTTTATATTTTTAAATGTGTATTGTTTTCATTTTTTATAACATATGTATTTAAAAATATAATTTAATATGTAGGTATATATACAATGAATAAACGAATAATAATAATAATAATATAGTTTACTAGCTTTTGCTCGCGGCTTCGCTCCCGTTAATTTACGGATCCCTAATTTTTTGATCCCAAAATATAGCCTATAGCACTCAGGGATAACGTAGCTTCCTATTGGTGAAAGAATTTTTGAAATCGGATGATCAGTTTCGGAGATTACCTCCTACATACAAACAAACAAACAAACAAACAAACAAATTCTACCTCTTTATAATATTAGTATAGATTTCTCTCAAAAAGGTACAATTCGGTACATAGTATCTACGTTACTAGGAGATTCAAACCTTTGTGAGAGCTGGAGTCTATACTGGGTTCGGGACCTGTGTGACAGATCTCCAGGCTCACACCCTTAAAAATTAGAGTAATTAGGTTGCACTTACGTACTACAACATTGTAAAGCTCCAAATTTTGAGAGGAAGTGGTGGAATATACAAAACAAAAGAATATGTGCTATGTGTGTTTTTGGAGAGTGTTGTGTGTCCGTGAGTGCAATATAGGTCCTCACGCCCGGCGCTCGTGAAGGGCACCAGGCGTGAGCAACTACTTGCCTGAGAGTGTGTGTGTCTGTGTGTGGTAGGTATAAAATATCCATATAACATTTTTTTAAACTTTTCTTGCTAAATAAGAAGTATCAAAGTTTTACAATGGTACAAAATGCACGCCATTTGTTTTTTTTTTTCACCATCTCGGTTTTATTCAGCTGATTTTTATTTTCAGCCAGTATCATTTTGATCTAATACATACATTTTATATTAAACTTAATGGGAGACATTAAACCTCTGTGTTAAATTAATATTTAAATAAAAAATAAAAAAACAGTGCATTAATGAAAAACGATGCAACCATGAGATTTCATACATTTCTGCAATGTTTTGGTTCTAAGCAAAAAATACGTCCTTTGTTTTGTAGTGATTAATAATATGATAACATTACTACGCTTATTTTTAAATGTGTTCACGTTATCGCAATCTTTTATATCGTCCGGAATCTATTGAACAGCTGTGCTCCTTCAAATAATAAGGGTTTTTTTTACTGTTATTAGTGCGCACGCTGATAAGTTCAAGTTTTTTGTATTATAACTTTCGTGAGACACACTCATATTTATGATTAATTACGGTTTACTCACGTGCATTTTTCGGGTTCGACTCGCGACCTCGCCGCGTGATCAGCTCATGATTAAGGGCTCCGTTTGGGTCCGAAACTAGTCGGGCAATCATAAATATAAGTTCAAGTTTGTTTTTATTTCTCAAATTAAGTGACATTGTTTTTTTCTTTAGTTGTATGTTAGTCTGAATTGAGTTAATAGTTATGTTTTTAACAAGAATGCAAATGTAGTAAATGTATAGCTGTCTAATATTAAATAGTGTAGTTTTTTCGTATAACGTCTTTGTTGGAGTGAGGTAATGATAATGGAACAGGATTTTAATAATTTTATTATGAACTCTTTGAAGTGAATTTAAATTAGTTACCGCTGCTGATCCCCATATCTCAATTAAATATTCTAAATGTGATTTGACTAGCGAGTTATAAATGATATTGCGCACTTTATTTGGAATACAGTTTGCTACTTTCCGTAATGCTCCCAATAATGATGATTTTTTTCACAAGTAAGCAAGCTTATTAGCTGTCAAAATATATAATGATTATGCGGCTTATGTGTGAAGTTGGCTGTGAAAAAATATAATTAACTCTTCTGTTGGGAAAAAACGAAATGACTTTGCGAACAACCTTATAATTCGGGGTCAAATGCGAGTTGCGAAATATTGGGCCAGCAAAATTTAACTTAATTTGCCATCGACTCTCTGTGAAGAAGAAGAAAAGGTCTTAAAGCATATTTAGTTTTTCAGCTGGTTAGCATACAAGGTTAGTCAGAAAGGGGGTACTAATCCGAAACGGTGTTAAAGTACCCATAATAATGAGTAACTTTTGTTCTACAACTTTCTCCAAAGGTCAATAGTTTAAGAGAAATAGCTTTTCAAAGATTTCATAAAAAATACGCTAAAATCTGTTTATCTTTATCTATGATCAGCTGTGTTTACATTTTAGATCATATTTGGGGTCACGAATTAGAAGCTCCTTTTTCTGAATTAGTAACTTAAGAAGAGACGAAGAGTTTTTGAAAAAATAAAAATCCTTTTGTTTGGAAATACTTTAAGTGGCCTGCGGATTAGTACCCCCTTTCCAACTAATCTTATAGAAGTCGAAGGCTGGACATGAATATAATCTGTTCAATGATACCAATCAACTTACTCACTTAGACACAAAAACAGATTTTTACCAAAGTCCCGGCTAAATATGCATTATAGAAGTCCTTTTGTCATGTCCATAAAAAATATATATTTATATACTCTTTATTGTACACACGGCTACACATCAAGCTATACATTTCCAGTACAAGCTGATCTTGCATTGTATAGGATTTCCTTACAATGAGAGGTCAGTGTAAACTGGAAATGTATAGCTTGATGTGTAGCCGTGTGTACATTACACCAGGTTAACACACCAAGGAAAAACAATTTAAACACAAAAATGCACAATGGGCGGTCAGACAACCTTTAAAAATATACATATAGTAAATTACCACAAATTATAAAAAATAAGAAAAAAACCGTAATATGGTTAATTTATTTGCAAAGATATTATCTTTGCAAATAAATTGAAAAAGCATCTTCTGCACAAAACATTACAATAGTATAGACGAATACGTTAATGAAAAATAAAATCTACAAAAACCTTCCTCCCTCTAACCATTTTTTGCCGTGCCCGACAACCGTGATGATACCTACTCATATTTTCTTTGTAAACATTGTGGAAGTGCAAATACACGTATTGTATTGTAAACGAAAGATGAGTCCTGACATAGCGGTCATTTCTTAAATTATAACCGAGAGGAGACTGCTATCGAAAAAAAGTAAACAACATCATCAAAAACAGTGAAATAGCTATACTATCCATGTTAAGTTTATTAAAAGGGAGTGCCTCCGCTGCCGGCGCCGGTTGCCAAACTGGCTGCCGGCGCCGCGCCGACTACATACACAGTTTTTATAAACCTACAAAGCCTCTTCAAACTCTTCATGAGACGATTATTCGTCACACACTTTCGTTTTCACAATAAAAACAAATGAAAAACTTAGGGTGATGTTTGTAAGATTGTTTGGTTATCCAAAGCGGAATCGACGGAGCCCCGCTGAGCGGGGCTTCTATTTCTGTCTGCAGGGTTTAAAGTAACCTAACATGAAAGGGATGACGGGGGCTCCGTTCGCTCTCTACGCTCGCTCACTCTAGCCCCCGTCATCCCCTTCAAACCTAACCTATCCGTGTCGAGGTGCCCCAAATTAACGAGCTCGCTTCGCTCGCTCTTGAAATTAGTCAGTTGGAAGACAAGATACAGTGTTTGGCCCAAAATATAATCTACCTTTCAACTAACACACCTACCAAACAACTTATTACCGCCCCTGGTATCCATTTTCGGTGCCGGCAGCCGATGTTTTTAATCTCGGCTGCCGGCAGTAATGTACCGCCGGTTCCCGATGGCGTTATTTTTGGGTGCCAGCGCCGGCAGTGGAGGCACTCCCTTAATAAAAATATTTCATATTCTTTGTATGGTAACGTTTTGTGGAAAAACCCCAACTCACCTTACGTTGAAAAGGGAAGGTATAGATAGATACGCGTTGCCCGATACTCGTTGTCGTGTTTTGGGCAAGTAGCGGCTCTCTCACACCGGTAAAGTTATGTTAATATGAATAAGAAATTACTTACGATGAATTATAGAATTACTATAATTGGTTATTAGTTATTACTACTTACTTTTAAGAGCCTCAAAGCTGAAAATATTTTCAGCCAATATAATATTTAAAAACCTGTATTATACAGGGCTACTGGTAATTCGACGTATTCCTTGCACCACGTTATAAAGGGGCTAATATGCAAAAAATTTAACCCCACATATGTTCCACGAAATTCAATGGATTTCGAGATATTGCAATTTTTATATTATTTTGAATAATACCCAGAATTCCTCCTTAAACATTATTTATCTATAAAATATCAAATTGATCGGCTTTGATTATGATATTAGCTTGTAGCTGATACTTTTACGAAGCTTTCTGCGTATTTAACTGTTCTAAATGACCATCCAATTGAAAGTAATCATTAAAAGTTAAATAAGTGTATTAGAAAATCGTCGAGGTACACGACAAAGAATGATGTTTATCTCAAAAATTTACTATCACACTAAGTGTACAAAATGCAAGACAAACATCCTTATTTAATCAGCTATCCAACGAGGTATAGACGTTCAAAAAATATTTAGAAAGTAATGTAAAAATGTCTTATAATACTGACAAAGGCGATTTCTGAAAAATCTCTACAAGCACGCAGGTGGCCCGTTAAGTGCAATTCATTGCATAATCCTCGCGTAGAGATTAAACAGCAGTCTGTCGGGCACCAATTGTCCTCTAAACGTCAGGATTAGATTAGGTCAGGTCGTTAGGTTATGTTTTGGTCAGGGTTCGGTAGGTTAGGTTAGGACCTAAGTGTGCGCCGGACGCCCGGTGTCATCACTGCGTCCATTGTGGAGAGGACACGGCGCGGCACACGTTGGCAGAATGTACTGCATGGGAGGAGCCGCGCCGCGCCCTTGTTTCTGAGGTGGGGAGCGACCTGTCGCTGCCGGCCGTGGTTCGTTCTATGGTCGGCAGTGCAGAGTCCTGGGACGTGGTGATGTCCTTCTGCGAAAGTGTCATCTCGCAGAAGGAGACTGCGGAAAGGGAGAGGGAGAGTGCAAGCACTCTTCCAGCCCGCAGAAGGCGCACCGGGCGTCGGCGGAGGGCGGATAACGCCCTCTTCCAACCCCCGTAAACGGGTCCAGGGGCGGCGGACTTGGGGACGTCCGCCTCCCCCATCCAAATGGACCAGAGGCGGTGGCGCGTAGTGTTCCACGCGCGCCTCCTAGATGACACAGGGGGAGTCTCTCTCCCCCCCGCGATTGAGGTCTGCAAATGCGGGCCGGCACTAGTTGGGGGCTGCGGACGAATGTACTGCTCCCGCGGCCCCCGGCCTAAGTGTGAGATGGAACACCGGGGTGGTTTTAGTCAGTAAGAGTCTGACAGACCCCTCCGCCCACCCCAGGGCGGAGGACATCCATGAGGATTTCCAACCCGAAAAAAAAAAAAAAAAAAAAGGACCAAAGTGTGCGAGGGAACACCGGGGTGGTTTTAGTCAGTAAGAGTCTGAAAGACCCCTCTACCCACCCCCAGGACGGAGGACATCCATGAGGAGATCCAGTAGGCAAAAAAAATATGGTCAGGTTAGGTCGTTAGGTTAGGTCGTTAGTTTAGGTCACGGTTAGGTTTAGGTTAGGTCACAACTTCGATGCCCTGGGATCTGGAGGCGAGGGCCCTCGCGCTGAGATATCGCCAAAGCGAGGAGGCGCTTGAGCGGAGTGGTCTCCGCTAGATCCTAGTGGCTGTGGAGGGAACGACTTGCGCAACCCAGCGCAGGGCACGCCGCAATAGTGGCGGTAAGACCCGTAATGGAGGAGTGGCTGGAGAGGCGGCATGGCAACCTCAGCTTCCAGATGACGCAGGTGCAGATATCTCAGCGCGGGGGCCCTTGCCTCTAGATCCCAGGGCATCGAAGTTGTGACCTAACCTAAACCTAACCGTGACCTAACCTAACGACCTAATCTGACTATATTTTTTTTGCCTACTTGTTATCCTCATGGATGTCCTCCGTCCTGGGGGTGGGTAGAGGGGTCTTTCAGACTCTTACTGACTAAAACCATCCCGGTGTTCCCTTGCACACTTAGGTCCTAACCTAACCTACCTAACCCTGACCAAACATAACCTAACGACCCGACCTAATCTAATCCTGATATTTAGAGGACA
Source organism: Amphipyra tragopoginis (assembly GCA_905220435.1). NCBI lineage: Eukaryota > Metazoa > Arthropoda > Insecta > Lepidoptera > Noctuidae > Amphipyra > Amphipyra tragopoginis. The sequence continues at coordinate 9,110,229 of HG992017.1, forward strand.
GTTGGTGCCCGACAGACTGCTTTTTAATCTCTACGCGAGGATTATGCAATGAATTGCACTTAACGGGCCACCTGCGTGCTTGTAGAGATTTTTCAGAAATCGCCTTTGTCAGTATTATAAAACATTTTTACATTACTTTCTAAATATTTTTTGAACGTCTATACCTCGTTGGATAGCTGATTAAATACGGATGTTTATCTTGCATTTTGTACACTTAAAGTGATAGTAAATTTTTGAGATAAACATCATTCTTTATCGTGTACCTCGATGATTTTCTAATACACTTATTTAACTTTTAATGATTACTTTCAATTGGATGGTCATTAAGAACAGTTAAATACGCAGAAAGCTTCGTAAAAGTATCAGCTACAAGCTAATATCATAATCAAAGCCGATCAATTTGATATTTTATAGATAAATAATGTTTAAGGAGGAATTCTGGGTATTATTCAAAATAATATAAAAATTGCCATATCTCGAAATCCATTGAATTTCGTAGAACATACGTGGGGTTTTTGTTGCATATTAGCCCCCCTATAACGTGGTGCAAGGAATACGTCGAATTACCAGTAGCCCTGTATAAGGGAGTGCCTCCGCTGCCGGCGCCGGCACCCAAAAATAACGCCATTGGGAACCGGGCGGCGGTACATTAGTGCCGGCAGCCGAGATTAAAAACGTCGATTGCCGGCATCCACAATGGACATCGGTGGTGGTAATAAGTTGTTTGGTAGGTATGTTAGTTGAAAGGTAGGTTCGAATTTGGGCCAAATACTGAAACGTGTCTTCCAACTGACTAATTTCAAGAGCGAGCGAAGCGAGCTCGTTAATCTGGGCACCCCGACACGGATAGGTTAGGTTCGAAGGGGATGACAGGGGCTAGAGTGAGTGAGCGAACGAAGCCCCCGTCATGCCCTTCGTGTTAAGTTACTTTAAATGGGATTCTTCACGATCAACAGTTTGAATTTACGAAGGGACGATCTACGGAGGATGCTGGATCCACCTTAATCAAAACAGTATTGGGGGCTTGGGAGGAAGCACAGGATGCCGTAGGAGTGTTCTGTGATCTTTCTAAGGCATTTGACTGCGTTGATCAACGCACGCTAATTCTGAAATTAGAATACTACGGAATCCGAGGTAGATCTATTGATCTTTTGAAATCCTACTTATCGGGCCGGGAACAAAGGGTTGCTATTGGTAATGTCACTTCTGTAGGCTCATTAGTTAAAATCGGAGTGCCTCAAGGATCAATTTTAGGCCCCTTTCTGTTCCTTGTATATATAAATGACCTTCCAAATATTATAATAAAGGACATAATGTCTAACATAGTCCTATTTGCTGATGATACATCTCTTATATTCAAAGTAGATAGGAAGGACAGGAATCTTGTAGAACCCAATCAAAATACAATCAATTACACTTAATGTAATCTCCAATTGGTTTTCTGCTAAAAATCTTCTTCTTAATGCAGGAAAAACCAAATGTATTAAATTCTCTACCCCAAATGTACCCCATGTTAGTTCAAATGTAGAAATGGACGAGAAAGTGTTTGATCTGCTTCCCTCAACTGTTTTCCTAGGCATCACAGTAGACTCTAAACTGCAATGGGGACCTCATATAGAGGCACTTGCAGGTAAACTGAGTTCTGCTGCATTCGCCGTTAGAAAAATTAGGCAGATGACCGATGTAGCTACGGCTAGGTTGGTGTACTTTGCATACTTTCACAGTATTATGTCTGTTTAGGATTAATTAGGTATGTATTAGTTTAAATTGTGCAACTAGATGGTGTTGGCATCGAAATGAATCGCGATATGGTTTCGTTACATGAAATTGTATAGGCAAACTGATGGCATTGAATTAAATCGTCTTGCTCTGTGGAATACGTGTTTTATTCGGTTACCACTGGTTCAAGGGACTTTGTATCGAAATTATACATGGTCCTTCGAGCCGGATGGGCGTTTTTGGTGAATCACAAAGGAACAGAATCTGGCGCTGCAATCGCTGAAGTGTTTGTTGCTGGCTGGCTATTGCAAAGGAAATACGCATTGGACCGAGAGTGAGTAGTGAAGTGCAAAAACTGTAAGTACGTTGTCTGTATTGTGCTAAGTGTCAAGTGGACTTGTAAAAAATTCGCGATTTAGTACTTTAGGACTTAGAATAATCGGCTCAAATTGGCTTATACGGGGAATCCATGCCCGATTTCTAAGCGACCTAAGTACCAAACACTTAGAAAATTTCGCATCACGGGACTTGTAAAAAATTACAAGTTGAACATCAGATAGAATTTTATTTGGATTTTATTAATAACTTCAAAGATGGATAAAGAGTTAAGAATATTGGAAGACATAAAGCTGCAAATTGAAAAAGGGATGACTAATTTCAAAAAGTCTCCTAAAGAAAGAATTGATGAACACTACGTAGATTCAAGATTGGAAATTTTAGAAAACATATTTAAGAACTTCACGGCAAAATATGAACTACTGATAGGCGACTACGGGAGTGGCAAGTTAACAACTTATTTTCAAGGAGACGTTTTTGAAGCGGTGTCGGAAACTTATTTAACCTATATGGTGGAACTTAAGAAAGCAATGTCTAAAATTAAGATTGTTAATTCTAACGTTAATAGCAAAGTTTCATCTGGCAATTCCTTAGTCAAATTACCTAAAATTCAAATTCCAATATTCACGGGCAAGTACACCGAATGGTCATCTTTTCGAGACCTTTTTACATCACTCATCCACAATAATTTAAGTTTAGATGATGTTCAGCGTTTACATTATCTAAAAACGCAGTTGTCAGGTGAGGCAGAGCAACTTATCAGACATGTACCTATTACACAAGATAATTACAAGCAATGTTGGGGTATGTTAGTAGATCGCTATAATAATAAAAAGTTTTTGTCCACTTGTATATTAAAACGTTTGTTCAGCCAGCGCAATATGTTAGTAGACTCATCTAACGCACTCAAGGAACTTTTAGATGTAACATCTGATTGTTTACATGAACTGTCAAATCTTGGTATAGATATAAGTAATTGGGATGTTATTGTTATTTTTGTAGTAAGTTTGAAGTTGGACGATGAATCTCGGAAGCAGTGGGAACTGCAGGTCAGCCAATCATCCGAGGATTTGCCGACTTTCCAACAATTCAGAGAATTTTTAGAAACTCGTTATCGCGCTCTGGAATTTGTTGAACCTAAGGTTAAGCCAAAGGTAAGTCACGATAACACATCTCATTCTGAAGTCATGCATAGCCTTACCAAGTTTTCATTGTCATGTCCACATTGTTCCGAGGATCATAAATTGTTCAATTGCAAACAATTCTCTAACGAGAATGTTGATCAGCGCCGTAATATTGTCCAGTCTTTGGGTGTATGTTTTAATTGTCTGGGAATCAACCATACAGCCAAAGTTTGCCGAGTGTTCACAAAATGCCGCATTTGCCAGCGAAAGCATCACACCTTACTGCATCCCAAGAACCATAGTGTAACAAGTGTGGTTGTTACTCCATCGGAAGCTACAACTGCACAGGAAAACCGTATAGATAGTCCACAGCAGGAGATCACCACTAATATTGCAACCTATTTTCTGAAAGGTAAAGCAAAGGGACAGGTCCTTTTAGTCACAGCTCTTGTTAAAGCTGAGTCAGAAGATGGGTCCTCTCAAATTCTGAGAGCATTGTTGGATCAAGGATCACAAACATCCTTCATAACTGAAGCAGCAGCGCAACTACTTCGTTTGAAAAAGATAGCAACGAAAACTATGATAGCTGGTATAGGAGGTAGTCATGGCGGCGTTGTCTCTAGACATTGTGTAAAAATAAATATACAGTCGTTACATGACCCTTCTTTCACCATAGAAGTTACCGCGCATGTATTAAGTTCACTGACTTTAGTTATGCCAGATACAAAGTTTAAACTTCAGGATTGGCCGGGAATTCATGGCATTAAATTAGCCGATCCTAAGTTTAAATTACCTAACAAAATAGATATATTGTTAGGAGCGGAAATATATTGTCATATAATAAAGCAAGGTTTAATCAAGAGTCCAAAGGGCTCTCCGGTAGCACAAGACACTCGTTTAGGTTGGATTGTGTCTGGCCATGTAGGCAGAGAAGATAGTTCGCATAATCAGCAGAATATTGTTATTACTATGCATGCACATATTGAAGAAAATAATATGTTAACAGGATTATGGGAACTTGACTCTGAGCCTTCCTTAATAAAAAAGCCCTTTACAGCTGAAGAGCAGGTTCGTAAAGAGTATTTTACAGCTACTACGCAAAAGGATGCTAGTGGACGATACATCGTTGAGCTCCCTTTTCGTTGTGAAGATCCGCCATGTAAGTATGGTAATCCTAAAACTATGGCTATGAAAAGATTACCAGGCTTAGAAAGGAAAATGTCTACGGGGGTTGAAATAAAACGTCAATACTCTGAGGTAATAAAAGAATATTTATTGCTTAGTCATCTGGAGAAAATTGTAGAGGAGCCTGAAAGATACTGGAATGACATAGCTTACCTGCCTCATCATACCGTGGTCAAAGAAGACAGGCTGACCACCAAGGTAAGAGTGACTTATGATGCATCGTGTAAGGGTACAAATGGTGTTTCCTTAACCGATACCGTAATGGTAGGACCCACTCTCCAGGCAGACCTGCGTCATATTGTGTGTCATATTGTGTTGCTATGGCAACAACATCCCGACGACTTTATGACTGGTTGTCAATCTGAAACACAGGCTATAAAAAGGTATTACGAATTTTTACAAAAAGGAGGTTTCAAGCTACAAATATTTCCAAGCAATAAGGTTCAGTTAGAAGAATTAAAGGAGGAATCGGGTACAGACCTGGAAATAAAAATGGACAAGATTAAAAAGGGCTTAGTACTTACCTGGAACCGGAACACGGACGAGTGTGACTATTTCGTGAAGATGTCATCACCGGCTGCATCTGAAACAAAAAGAAGAGTAAGTTCGGAAATATTGCGTCTGTATGACCCTCAGGGTTGGATAGTGCATTTCATTATTAGCTCTAAGGTTTTTATACAGAAACTGTGGATTGCTGGCATCAGCTGGAATGATGAGTTGGCACCGAAACCACCAGACTATAATAATGAGTATTCTACAATGAGTACGCTACGCCGATGGCAATTAGTGCGACGTATGGTGCAGAGCTTCTTATGCAGGTGGTATCAGGCATATTTAACGCATTTCTTTCAGAGGCAAAAATGGGCTATTCGAGTTCCTGATAAAGCATAGCAATGTAGTACTAATTAAAGCAATAACTTACCTTCTGCAAAATGGTTGTATGGTAGAATCATCCGGGTCCATCCGGGAACGGACAGTGTGATGCGCGTTGTCACTGTTCTTTGTAATGGCACTACAATCAAGCGTCCAACTTCAAAGTTACGTTTGCGTCCCGTGGCAGAACAAGTGTTATAATTATATGGTTTAAGTTTTATCGCACACTTCCTTTGTTTTGGGATTTTATTAAAGACGTTTTCAAATGTAAGTTGTGCTCTTGTTTTGTTTTAAGCTTTTCTACTGCATGTTTTTAAACACAAATGTTTATGATATACATCTTATTAAAGATTGCAATAAACTAAAAGTTTTAGGGTTGTTAGGTTTATTTTGATACTTTTATTGTGTTTACATGACACATTGAGTAAATGCACTTTTAGTTTGTTATTGCAGGTTAAATTAGTTTAATAAGTTGTTTTGTGAATGTATTATTTAGACTATTGTCGTTGGTTTGTTAAGACTAGTTCATAAGCCATCTAGTAATCTGTCCTAAACATTTGTAAAGCGACGGTCCACTATTTAATATTGTGTAGAATTGCATACAGTCCATTGTTCTTGTTATCATACTGAGTTTGTTCATGGTGGGCGGTAGGAAAAGGAAATATTCCTTTTGATGGGCGGAATGTTTAGGATTAATTAGGTATGTATTAGTTTAAATTGTGCAACTAGATGGTGTTGGCATCGAAATGAATCGCGATATGGTTTCGTTACATGAAATTGTATAGGCAAACTGATGGCATTGAATTAAATCGTCTTGCTCTGTGGAATACGTGTTTTATTCGGTTACCACTGGTTCAAGGGACTTTGTATCGAAATTATACAATGTCTAAGGGGATTTTACTGTGGGGTTCGGCTGCTGATATAGGGACTATTTTTATTTTACAAAAAAGAGCAGTCCGAGCTATTTACAATCTAGGCTGCCGTGAGTCGCTCCGTGAATTATTTAAGGAAATAAATATACTTACCTTACCATCCTTATTTATATTATGTAACATTATGTACATCAGAAAGAATATTGCTCAGTATAACAAGAAAAGTGACGTCCACAACATAAATGCTCGCAATAAACAGAAGTTAACAGTACCTGGTTTTAGACTAAGAAAAACCAGCAAGTCGTTTATGGGGAACAGTGTTAGGTTCTACAATAAAATACCATCTAGTATTACTGATTTACCAGATATAAAGTTTAAACCATTCATTAAGCGCATTTTAATATCTAGAGCTTACTATACTATAAATCAGTATATAGAGGATAAAGATGCCTGGCGTATAACTCCGTCCTGCACATTGCGACCCTCTGGCCCTGTATAACTAACTGTTTGTATGACCTGACATTATAAATTTTTTTAATGTTTACTTCTAATATTTTTTTTTTTACTTTTTGTTGACTTAAAATAACCTGTACATTATTTTATCAATTTTCATTTTTCTTTTTAATTCAAATTTTAATAATGCATTTTAATTTTATTATTTATTGTATGATACTCTGGCTAAATAGTTTGATTTTGTTTTATAATTATTACTTTGACAATATCGCTTTATAATGCTTGTATTCCACTGTAAAGTATGAGCATCATGCAGCAATTAATGATATACCTATAATCATAATATCATTTTACTGCCTATTGTCTGGCTGTATGAGTCTGTCATGCTTACATAAATGTACGGCATGGCGCCGGCAGCCCGTTTGGAAGCCAGTGCCGGCACTCGTAATGGCAACCGGCGCCGGCACTCGTAATGGCAACCGGCGCCGGCAGCGGAGGCACTCCCTATTATATAAGGTTAGTCGGAAAGGGGGTACTAATCCGCAGGCCACACAAAGTATCACTGATGACGGTTTTATCCTATAAATAGGAGGAAATCGAAGCTTTTTAATATTTATTTATATCATACCGGATGACATTTTTTACCGTCTGGAATAAAATGGGTATAATGTAAAGTTCAGAGTAAGTATAAACAAACCAATAGTTTCTAACTTGACTCTACTAGTGCACTTGTTGTATACAAGGTGTAACTTGCTAACTAGATACACAATGCGGATATATTGCGAAGGGTGGAACTAGTCGTGCCAGACGGGTATGTGGGTCGTCGTCGTCAGCCTCCGTTGCTGGCGGTACCGCGAGCGCGAACTAACTTGCTGCGTGAGGCGCCGCTGACGAGCGCACTCCGCACTTTCAACCTCATTGCTGATGACGTCGATATATTCTGTTGCAATTTGGGTGAATTTGAAAGGATAGCTACCTATACAATTTGTTATGGTACAAACAGTGGAACTATTTAATTTTTAAGTGTGCTACAATATCGCATTGGGTCTAGCCTGTAAGGATAGTTGTATGTTTAGAATAAATAAATAAAAATTAAAAAAAACTTAAATAACGAACAACCTCTTAAGGGGTCACTGTACTCATCATTATGAACAACTTATACTATGGGACCAAAAATGAAATCGCGAAAAAAAAATCTGCTTTTCCGTATATTTTGACGAGTTATGCGAAAGTAAATGTAGGAAACAGCTGTTTTTTTTCGCGATTTCTGGTTTGGTCCCATAGAAAAAGTTGTTCATAATGATGAGTACGGTCAGCATCAAAAGTAGCTGAACAGTAGAGTTTTTAAACTTGGCATTAATTAGAAAACGAATTGTTTTAAAACAAAAAGTTTAATAGATACCTAGAGCTGCTAGATATAGCTCTAAGTATGCCTTAAATTTTTTGCTTCCTATCAATTAGTTATCTAATTAATGCAAAGTTTAAAAACTCAAATATTCAGCTACTTTTGATGCTGACTGTACATTAACCCCTAAGAGGTTGTGCGTTATTTAAGTTACACCTTGTATATTCCTCAGATAAAAGTTATCTGAAAATTGAGAAATCTGTCCTAAATATCGTAACTTGAAAAGTTTTTATCGCGAGCAGTGTGTCAAACTCGTCAAAGAAACCTTAAAACCTTTATTTTGTGATGAACTACATTTAGAATTTAACTATGATAGTAGTTAACCTCATAGTTAAAGTCCAACGTCGACTGTTCTTTACGGCTTGTCCGCTGCTAATCGAACTGAACAGAACTTCGGATTAACGATGACTCCTGACGATTTGATGACTGCATCTGTCAACCCTATCAGTTCGCCCATCGCAGACTTGCAACCCTGGTGGCCGAAGAACGCTGGATCGTAAATCAAGGTTGACAAAGATAAATGGCAGATCAACGTAGACATCCAGCGCGTTGCTCCAGATGAAATAACAGTCAAAATTAGTAAGGGATTCATCGTCATTGAAGAAGATAATGATGAAAGATGAAGAGAAGCAAGAATGGACATTTTCAACGAAATTTTTTTGAACAAGATACGTTAATAAGTTTTTGAAATAGCTGAGTGCTATTTTTCAGTTTCATTTTAAGTTTTATTTCACAAAACAATTGTGAAATATTTCGTTTTCTAAGCATCTTTAAATGTACCTGACAGGTACGCAATCAAACGTCGTGAGCTGTTATTACAACTAAAATGATGTCTCACCTAAACACGTTTCGGTAGTCTTTATTTTAACACAGGAAAAGAAAAAACTGTTAAGTAATATCATTATATTATATATGTATATTAACAAAATACTTTAATATTATTGAGGATTTACTTAGTGGCCTACATTACATACAATAATTGAGAGTCAGCTTCTCTTTTAATTACACTGTTGAATTTGATGGCACTGTAACCATATCTACATCCTTTTTCACAGCAACTTTCTTCTTATACAACTCATTCTCTATATCTTGCAAGCTTTTCCCATTCGTATCTGGTATTATAAAACTTAAAAATATACCAGCGATCAACGTTACTCCAGCAAATCCTAAATACATAACTTCCGCTCCAAACCTGTACATGATCTCCGGGGTAACTTTCACAGAAATGAATAATAGGGCCATCGATGTTGCTGAGCAAATTCCTGAGGCAAAACCTCGCACTTTTGCTGGGAAGATCTCAGCGACAAACGACCAAGATATACTTGGTAACGCACTTGCTACAGCTATGTATAAAACCATGCAGGTTACAGCCACCCAAACCATTCCAACAGGCTTGAGATACAAGTAAGTTACTAAGCCTACAAGTAAAATAGTGATTGTTAAACAGCAAGACACGAATGTTAATTTACGTGGCATAACCTTAGCAAACATACAAACCAATGTTCCAGTGAATACTCGAATACAATCTGTAACTAACATCAACATAAATGCATCTATGTCTCCAGAAAATGTCTTCTCAAATATTGTTTGTGCGTAAAATGATATAGTATTGATACCACACCATTGCACAACGATGAACAGTAAGAATATAGTTCCAAAAGATTTCATGAAAGGTTTACTAAATATTATATTCAAGGTATCTTTAAACGTAGAAGTCTCCTCCGAATTTTCTTTACTTTTCTGCAAAACTGCTGCTAATTCCTTCTCTGAACTTTCTCCGCTACCTCTGAATTCTCTAAAAGACTCTATACCTTCATTTATTTTCCCTTTTGACAGCAACCATAACGGACTTTCTTTTAAGAACATTAGTATTATAAAGCGTATAATGTTTGGGAAAATAAAAATGAAACAACTCGTCTTCCAATAAACATATTTGCCAACTATGTGACTGAATAGACACCCGCAGTGTTTCGCCATTGTTGAGATGAATAGCGCAGTCGATCTATACTTGGGATCAGTCAATTCTCCTACATAAACCAAGACATATGCCCTGACGGCTCCCGTACATATTCCTGTTACGAATCGTCCTATTAGCATGACTGTGTTGTTTTTAGCTAATCCCAAGATGACCCAGCCGAGGGAGAAGGGAACGAGCAGGATTAGCTGACCCATCCTTCTGCCGATGCTGTCGCTCATGAAGCCGGAGACGAGGCAGGCCACCGTCTCAGCGAGCGGGGAGATAGAAGCTGAAACAAATTAAATTGTAATGAGTACTTTGAGATTTCAGCCAAACAACTTTAGGATGGACAATATTTTGCAAGAAAAAAGAGAATGGGATTGAGTTCAGGATACATTCTTTCAACTTTTCCTTGCATTATTTTCCGTGTTACCAGATAATCTCCGGCTTCAATATTCCAGTTATTCATAAAAATAAAAGATGTAACCAAAAATAACTTTAAAACTTACCGATCCATGTGTCAAAACTCTTATCGTAAGGGAAGCTGGGGTCACTCTCTAACTGTGGCAGTAATACTGCAGTGAAGCCGAAGCTAATACCTCCTGAGACAAGCAGCATGGACGCCGCAACTGCCGCAAGAATCTGAAAATGGTGAAGTTAAATTTTATATCTACTGAATTAGATGTGCTGCACCTGTCACAAAGGACAAAAGACATGATTTTCCTTCCCCTTTCCCCGTTGGTGTTGTAAATAATTACTAAAAAGATGATATCAAAAAGGCAGCCAGCAGCACTAAAAATTCAGCCATATCTTGCCAAGCTAAAAGCAGACTCAACTAGATGGTAAACGGCCAGGCAGATCATGATTCGGCATCCATCTGTGTGCTAATAACAACGTAATGTCTGCTAGGGTAAGTCTAGATACGTGGTAAGTTTGTTCAAATTGTTTGCCACAAAATGTGACGATATTTTTAATTGTTGGCAAGAGTGCGACGCCATTATATTCTGCCTTTCACTCAGTCCGCGTCATAATGTGTTTGAACGAACTTACCCCATATCCTGACTTACCCTAACGCACCTTACTGCGATCATCACTTTGTCATGGTGGTCTATGGCAATAGGTGCCTCGGCCGTTTATTTTACCGGTCTATTATGAGGCTAACGTTCACCAGGGGATCTGATATTTGGGACAGTGATATCGTTCAGTGCCAACGCGGCGCTACGCTATCCACATGCCCTGTTCGTAGTGTTCCAGTACTTGACTTGGACTTTTGTTGATATACAAGGTTAGTCGGAAAGGGGGTACTAATCCGAAGCCCACTTATAGTATCGCTGATGACTGTTTGAAAGCAAGTGTTAAAATTAAAAAATTCGATAATTTTTTTTTCCAAATAAAATGATTTTTATTTTAGTTTTTTCAAAAATTCTTCATTCCTGCTTTAGTTACAAATTCAGAAAATGGTGCTTCTAATTCATAACCCCAAATATGACCTAAAATGTAAACACAGCTGATTATAACTGGGGATAGATAGATTTTAGAGTTTTTTTTTTGAGATTTTTAACAGCTGTTTCTCTTAAACTATTGACTTTTGTGAAAAGTTGTAGAACAAAAGTTATTCATTATTATGTGTACTTTAACACCCTTTCGGATTAGTACCCCCTTTCTGACTAACATTGTATATGATATATTGACTCATAATACTCGTAAAATCAGAAAGGCGTGGTTAAAATCTTTCGTGTACCTCGGGCTCACGGTGTATAAGACCAAGTTCTATGTGAATCCAGTCGTACTAGCCCGATGCGGTTAAATGGGCCACTGCTAGTGTTGCCAGGTGCACCGATTTGCGCGAGGCGTCCCGATTTTTAGGTGTTTGTGATCACGTCCCGATGCACCCTTGATCAGACCGAACGTCCCGATTTTGGTCCAAACGGTTTTTATAAAATGTTCCGATTGTGCTACCCTACCATAATTTTATACACTTAATGATAAAAATAAACGTTGATAATTCATAAAAATACCTTGTTTTTTTTCTAATAAAACTGTTTTAAAATATACTAACAAAGATTTTATATTTAAATTTAGATTTAAAATGTACTCAAAAGTAAAAAAAAAGTTGAAACATCTAGTCTAGAAAATAAAAGGTTTGGGGCGGTCATTTGGTATGTCTACATCCGTGTGCTTTCATGTTCATCTTGCGCTTTCAACTTTCAATTCCTCTTGCGTCAAGCGCATGCAATATTGATTGCCATAAGACTCGAACTAGTATTAGGGAATACGCTATTGCATACGCTAATGTATAGCACTATTGCACTGTTATTTTGACCAATTGACCGACCCAAACCTTTTAGTTTTTAGATGGTCCAATTGTTTTTTACTTATATTTGAAAAAAATATACGTAGTGAAGATAAACTAATAAAAAGTTTTTTAAAAAATGTACATAAATATTTACCTGTCTATAGATATGTGCTGATTCTGCAATTTTTGGTGCTATCCCTTGCAATACATTGATATTCGGCATCATGGATTCTTTTCTTTTCAATAAATATTATTTCAATCTTGACATCTCGAACTCCCGTTATTGTAACGCATTCTGGAGACGCACGAAGCTAACGCCAATATTTTACTGTAATGTAAATAAAGGAAATACGTAAGTCTTTATTAAGCTGAGGCTAGAAAAGCGTAAATCACGCCGCGCAAAACAGAATCGCACGACTGCGGTTCGGTCATTCTCTGACGGCTCAAATACGCGTGTCCCGAGTCGAAATCCAGTACGAAATGGATAACTAACATTTTTTTTTCTATACCTACCCGGTCCAGTCAAAAAAATAGGAGGTGCCCGAGTTGTTTTTTTAATAAATTATATACAAGTTAGTTTACAAAAATAAAAACTTCCAAAAAAAAATCAGCTCATCCCTACATCTATGTTCGCAAAACGACTGCTGTTCCCTACATTTTGACGTGTTACGTCAAAATGTAGGGAACTTCAAAAAAAACTAAAACGACTTCAAAAAAAAACTAAAAAGAGTAAAACAATTACCATATTATAAAACTAACAGTTTTAGAAGTCGGTGCAATTTTACACTGAACCTAATTGAATGCACCGACTTTTGAAACTGTTAGTTTTATAATATGGTAATTATTTTACTCTTTTTAGTTTTTTTTGAAGTCGGTTTTTACTTTTTTTTAAACGTTATTTTATTTTTCTATTTTTAGTGACATAAACAATACACAAACATGCAATTACAGCAATCTCGGGTAATTTGCTGTTATCCATTGGAGAGTTCCATTGTCAATCTCCGAGGGTCTTAATCAGATCTTCACCAAATTTAAATGAGACCATTCCGAAAGAATACTCTTTCAAACAAAAAAAGAATTTTTTTTTGTTAACGAATTCGTGTAATTCCTTCAAACCACGTGATCTACTGGTGACACAGATTAACCCAAAATGGGAATTATTCAAAATCAACTAAAAAAAAATCTAAAAAAAAAACTTGGTTTTCTATTTCTGAGTCATTTTAGAGCCATGAGTTATCTGACTGCAAAGAGCGATATCGCGTTAGTCGTGTCTGCCAGCCGTGTCGCCGTGCTTTCATTAATTTATGCGTGGCATCGAAATGTTTACAAAAATAAAACAATTTTTTTGCAAAAAAATTAATTCTTATTTTTTTACTGAATCCTTATTAGGTGGTTTAGATACGATCGGTAACAAAGCCGCATGAAAAAAATTTTTTTTTTTTTTTTTATTCAAGCTAAATCCCGTTCGGGGCCTGTGTACATCAGTAGTAGATCATGTGTTTTTAAGGAATTACACGAATTCGTTAACACCCTGTATATGACGGAGTTATGCCAGAAGATACATAAAATAATTACATCATCCACATAGCAATAATCAAAAAAAAAGCTCACAAAATAAAAAGTACTGCACCAAATTGGATGAAATTTTTATGGGACCAAATGGCAAGTATACTGCATCGAACAAAAAAAGAATCACACTAATCGAACTAGAAACCTCGGAGTAATCGGTGTACATAAATAAAAAAATTAAAAAAAAAAACAGACCGTATTGAGAACCTCCTTCTTTTTTTGAAGTCGGTTAAAAACAAAGTCGCTTCCCAATGTCTGTCCCTATGTACGCTTAGATCTTTAAAACTACGCAACGGATTTTGATGGTTTTTTTTTTTAATAGATAGAGTGATTCAAGAGGAAAGTTTTAAGCTATAAAACGTACACATGCGAAGCCGGGGCGGGTCGCTAGTAGGTACATTATAAAAAAAAATGCCTTTTGATTGGTCGCAAACATGACTGTCGAGCTGAAGGTTCGAGTTTTATTTGCAGCTCAGGTAAATTTTTATCGAGTTTTTCAGATAGAGAAATCACAGTGTAGTCCGGAAAAATGAAATTGTGCCCAATAAATAGCAATGGGCTCGCCCCTTGTTTCATGAGATTGAATAATGAACAATCAGCGAAATGTGATAGAACAGAAGTATACTTCATGCTGATTGAACAAGAAATGCAGGCGTAACGTATCTTTTTACTGAATAAACAAAAACAAAAAAAAAACATAAAAAATATGCATACTATTTTATCCTTTTGCAAAATAAAACTGGAATTTTCCAGAATATACGAAATCCTCCTTTCACTGTAGCCAATTTTCACTTCAAACTAAGAGCCTCCACGAGTGACGATACTTAAGTACGTCCGGCGCATCCTGGGCAGTCAGCCCCGCTACCAACCTTGCTGAATAGCTGATCTTTTCACCACAACATGAGCTATTTTCGTATAGCTCGTGCCGACACGATAGAAGCCTTCAAATTAGTTGAACAAAAATTATTTATTTAAAATTTAATCATTTTTTATTTGACTAAAACACTTTTATAATAATATATAAATGGTAAGTGAGAAACAATTTTACTGAACGAACTACACTGTAAGATAATCGATACCATACTAAGTTGACAGCTATACTGGTGTGGAAGTTCACGATGTTGCAGTCTTCATGTTGTAACAGACAATGTGAAAATTGCCTAATAGCGTTATTGATGCGTATTTTATATCCCATACTGCTTCAAATACACGAACCTAACAAAGTTCTGGATACGTTCCAGCATCAGTTTGTACTTCTCTTCGTGTGGTGACCATATTACGGCATTGCACTCCAGGTGACTCTTCACGAGTGCCTCGTACAGTGCTTTCAAAGCTCCTATGTTCGTGAAGTTGTTCATTTATATTGCATAAAAGTACGAAAACAATACGTAGTATTATTGCCTTCTGTACTTTCAGGCATAAATTGAGAATGGCTCGGTGGATTTCGATGCGCCTTTCACTTTCGTAATGGTACACAAGTGTAAGTTTCTAATTCACCAAAAGCTGAGGCATGTTTCACCTGAAAAGGTTGAGTATTAGGATCTTTTGCTTTTGCTGATTGTTGTGGAAAGATGTACCTAATCCGAAAATGCGAACAAACAGTTCGTTAAGAACATTTATGTAACTCATTTTGGCAATAAAACATAAAAAACAGAACCTGCTTGTTTTCCTTCCACAATAATTATTCACCAGAAATAAATGAAAATTGCTTATTTACCTACATTAACTGCTACATTATACCTAATACTTTACGAAAGATTTTTATTTTTCCGTTCCTACATACCGGTTTTGTCATCAAGTTTTACGCACTTATAAGAGGTCAATCCATTATTAAGTAATTTACCATTTTTACATATTGTTGTACCGTTATAATTGATTTCTATTGTACCTATTAAGATTACTGGTTTGTTTTTACTACTGGAATTGTATTTTGATTGTATTTTTACGCGTTGTTTCATTAAAAATATGAAACGTGCTTATCAACAAACAAACTTATTTATGCTAGATAGTTAAAAAATATGTTTCTTTCTTTCCTATTTCTATGGTTTTCTTTCCTCTTTTTTGCGTTTTCGTTTGAGGAAAAGGACGTTTAAGGTTATTTTCATTTGATACTTTTTTAAGAAAAAATACTCCGATTTAGGTACTTAAGACTTTAGATAACATGTATATTGCGTGCGGTCAACAGATGTTGTGACTGTTGATAAATTATAAAATATTTATTTTGAATATAAGTAATTTAAATGTTTAACAAAAACAAGTTTTATAGACAATAAGAAATATACTACCGGGTAAAAAACAAAAATAAAAGGGGAACCCTGACACGGATAGGTTAGGTTCGAAGGGGATGACGGGGGCTAGAGTGAGTGAGCGAGCGAAGCGAGCGAACGAAGCCCCCGTCATTCCCTTCGTGTTAGGTCACTTTAAACCCTGTAGACAGAAATAGGAGCCCCGCGTCGACCTAACACACCTACGCTACGCTACACCTAGTTCTACCCAACTGTTACTGGTTGCACCTAGTTGTACCCGGGTAATCCTAGGTGTACCCGCCATTCGGGCTTTACCCGTAACATATACAAGGTTTGTCGGAAAGGGGGTACTAATCCGAAAGGGTGTTAAAGTACCCATAATAATGAATAATTTTTGTTCTACAACTTTCCCCAAAAGTCAATAGTTTAAGAGATATACAAAAATTACAAAAAAAAACGCTAAAATCTATCTAGCCTCAGATATGATCTGTACCCCAAGTGCGAGTTTTTTTCGTTAACTACTGTAGTTGCGTCACGACAAAAATGTATGAAAATTTAGGCTGCGGCTCTAGGCGCACCGTTCAATTAACGCGCAAACATTAGTTAGTGAACGGTGCGCCTAGAGACACAGCCTAAATTTTCATACATTTTTGGCGTGATGCAACTACAGTAGTTAACGAAAAAAACTCGCACTTGGGGTACTGCTGTGTGGATTAGTCGAAAAATGACAGATTCTAGAAATGTCAGACGAGTTTAAAACGCCATATTCTATGAATGCCAGATTCTACAAATGTCAGATTCTAATAATGCCAGATTCTATAAAGGCCAGATTCTAATAATGCCAGATTCTATAAAGGCCAGATTCTAATAATGCCAGATTCTATTAATATCACATTTTTGTTACAATTGCAATATAATAATTTCCGTGTGTAAAAATTTCGCTAATTTCAAAAGTTGTTGTTTAAACTTTCTCTTCTATCAGAAAAAAAATTGCAAATTGACGTCGTGGTATACCACAGGATACCACATAAGAAATACGAAAGAATAACGTATTAAATGATATCGATAGACGTTTTAAAATTCAACTGTCCTAATTGTTTATTTAATAAAACTACCAGGAAAGCAGAAATGAACTGGAGCTGGAGTGCTTAAGCAACTTACTACCTAGCTCAATAATGTTAAAAATACAGGTTTTGAAATTGAATCATTTGTTGTTTTAAAAAGTACCAGGGTGACAGAAATGAACAAAAAACATGCGCCTGTTGTGCACCAACGATTAAACACAAAGATGAATATAAAGTATCCGTTATTATTCACTATATCGATAGAAGTCTAAATAAAACTGTCCTATAACTTTCATGTCCTATACCTATAACTACCCGGAAAATAGAAATGAACTGGAAGTAGCTGCTTATGCGATACTACTTAGCTCACTAATGGTTGAAGTACACGCTTTAAAATTTTACCTTTACTTCCTACTTTCCTTCCAGAAACAAAAAGTAAATGAAAAAATTGAAACAAGTATTTTTGTTCTTTTATTTAAAAACACTACCTATGTGGGTACTAAGTCCAACGTTACCAGCCCTGTTTACATTTTACTTAGATACCTATACATTTCTTTCCAAATTTAGCGAAATTTTTACACACGGAAATTATTATATTGCAATTGTAACAAAAATGTGATATTAATAGAATCTGGCATTATTAGAATCTGGCATTATTAGAATCTGGCCTTTATAGAATTTGGCATTATTAGAATCTGACATTTGTAGAATCTGGCATTCATAGAATATGGCGTTTTAAACTCGTCTGACATTTCTAGAATCTGTCATTTTTCGACTAATCCGAAAATAATGAAATAGTGTAGGAGTAGTAAAAAAAAAAAAAACTCTTCTGAAAATTATTGTACAATATTATTTTTTATTAATCACATCACTGCTAATTAAAAAAACAGACAGAAAATAATGCGTATGATAATTAAAAAAAAGGATGGTTCCCATTTCTTCTATGGAACATCACGTCAATAGAGAAAATGAAACATTTTTTTCTCGTTTTAATACATAGAACCGCATACTAGCACTTCATCCGACTTCACTTTTCGGTGACGTCATGGAACAACATGGGAATCATAATTTTTCCCAAAGGATGACGGGCACAAATGTATGGAGTCTGGTACTGGCACCAATCAAAATGCATGATATACTACAAAAGTAGAAAAAAAAACATAACTATTTTTCTGCATTTCTTATTTTTCATTCCCGACCCCGACTCAAAAAGAGAGGTGAGAGGTGAACCCACGACGGAAAAAGAGGGATCTTTTATAAGTTTGAAGCTTATGTCTGTAAGTCTCTGTCCGTCTATACTATTCTATTTATATAAAATTATATCCCTTTTTCCCTTAGTCACGGCCCGCCGCGACCGCCGCGCCGCGCCGCCGGCCGCTTTAAATTGTAAAAAGTTTTTTTTTGTGTCAAATTTGGGAAAAATTATGATTCCCATGTTGTTCCATGACGTCACCGAAAAGTGAAGTCGGATGAAGTGCTAGTATGCGGTTCTATGTATTAAAACGAGAAAAAAATGTTTCATTTTCTCTATTGACGTGATGTTCCATAGAAGAAATGGGAACCATCCTTTTTTTTAATTATCATACGCATTATTTTCTGTCTGTTTTTTTAATTAGCAGTGATGTGATTAATAAAAAATAATATTGTACAATAATTTTCAGAAGAGTTTTTTTTTTTTTTACTACTCCTACACTATCATTATTTTCTTTGGGTTTGAAATTAGCTAAGCGATGTCAAATATCAATGAAATGTTGTATTACGTAACAGTCTCTAAAAAAAATCCAGTTGTGTGGTCACCTCGATCTTAGTATTTCTTCGCAGGAATTCGATTATTATTTAAAATAAAACGGTTCAGTTTTTGACACTGTTTGGTAAAGTAATCGTTAGTAAAAAAAAATTACTAAAGGATAGACTGTAGCATTCGTCTTTTTAACTTCGGAATGCCACGTAAATAGTTGTTTTCTTTTGATAAACGTTTCAATTGAGGGACCACCTTTTATCGATTGAAACTTTTGAATGGCTTCTTTTACAAACTAGAGGTTAAATTTACAATCATTCAAGTACTTTTACTAACGCTAGACCCATACGAAAATTCCAAATTCCATTGGGGTCTCCACTCACGGTGAACTTATAGTGATCGATTGAGGGACCACCTTCTGCATGCTAGTTCTTTTTATTCAGTGCACAGGAAGGGTTGATATTCAGTAAATTAGTTTTACAAATCTTTTACTAAGAGTAGTCATTTATAGCAGTTGTAAGTTTAAACTATGTTGTGAGATATGGGTGCCTGTCAGTCACGACTGAGGGACCACCTTTAACCGGTTGTAACTTTTGAGTGGTTACTTTTACAAACTAGATGCTGAATTTACAATGGTTTGAGAACTTTTACTAAGGGCTGACGCATTCAAAAGCTCAAAATTCAAAAGTGGTCCCTCAATGGGAACGCGCATCAAGACCAGTATCGCTTGAAAATGTCGCGAGGCTGCCAGCGGCGACGCGAGGCCGCTCGCGGCACCACGGTCCTCACCCCCATGGACCCATATGCCTTTTTCTTTTTTCCTGTGCGGCGTTTCTCCTGTCAAGCGGGTTCGTGCCCGCGTGCCTCACCCGCAACGGCCGCAACCGTGGCACCGGAATTTCAGCTTTTCATACATTTGTTTATTGTGATGAAACACGCATGAAAAGGTGAACTACGAGCGCCACGCATGTGGATGAAGCACGAACCCGCGTGAAAGGAAAAAGGGCCTTCCTAGTATAAATTTACAATAAAGACAAACACCCAGATTTTATACAATATGGTCCAGTCTCTGTTAGGTAGGTATCTTTAGGGGAGATGGAGAAATAAAATGCATTTTTACATTAAGTAAGTACTAACATTTATTCACATAACAAACAATCAGTCTTAAAATATGAGAACACAGGAATGAAATTTAAATTTAAAAAATAATTTAACCGTTTACTTGTCGCCATTGGCCTGGTCCTTGATTTCTTTACGAACGGGTCCAGTCTGAGTGATGGGGATACTGCGCTCGCCTTGCACTGCAGGAGGCACCTTCCTTGGAGCGGTCACCGTCAGAACACCATCTGAAGACAATTTAGACTCCACCGTTTCAGGAACACAGCCCTCGGGTAAGGCATACCGACGGGTGAACTGGCGGGATATGTAGCCGTGTTGGTCCTTCTTCTCTTCATGTTTTCCTTCAACGACTATGTAGCCATCGGCCGTCTTCACACAGATTTCTTCAGGCGAGAAATGCTGGACGTCCAAATTGATTTGGAACTTGTCTTTGTCGGATTTGATGCTGGAGCCGACGTCTCGTGCGGCGGCGGCGAGATGTCGCCAGGGTCTGTAGTACTCCCTGCTCATCAAAGGTGCAGCAACAGCTTGGAGAAGGTCGTCAGGTGTGATGCCCATGCCGAAGTCTTGCTCCAGGAGACGGGGACGGTTCAGCTCGTAGTCAAACAAGAACGGCAGCAGTGACATTTTTCTTGGGTTTCTTTGATTATTCTCAGAAGTTCGGTCTGTTGAAGATTTGCAGAATTGCAGGTTCGCAGAAAATTTCTTCTCAGAATACCTTCGTAGGTTCAGTTCGCTCTCAATGCTCAATTTGAACTGATGTCGTCTGGCGCTCGCGTTCGGCTTATAAACGGTGGCGCCATCTACTAGAAACGTGTGGAACATTCGCGACGGCAGGGGCGCTTAAGCTGCGGGTCGCTAGCGATAACAATTCGGTAACTATTAGGAAAAAAGAAAATGAGCAAGGTCTTTTAAAAAAATATTGTGTTTTTTTTATTAATTACATGTGTTTTACATACGGCTAATTAGTTAACCAGTGTCTATAAGTTCTGGAAATCCCGTTGAGGATTATTTATTGAAACTAAATTTTTTGATGTCGTGGGGTGTTATTACCTACATTATTTGTTATATTTGAACAGAATGAATTGAACTTAAGAACGACCTATGTCTATGTATGTATGAGTAGTGGACTCTGAGTTGATAGATTGCAATAATTGCTCCCTCAGCCGACTTGTATGACCTACGCGTTATAATAAAGGTTGATTATAACAGCTGACATATTTTATTTATTTTTTATAGATACCTTTTACGTGCAAGGCGAACATAAGGAAATAAATAAACAAAATAAAAAATAAACGAACAGTAATGTAGTTACAAAATTGTCAATAAGGTATAGGGCGGCTAATAACGCCGCACTTGGTGAAATATTTCGTTTCATAATCAGAACTGCAAGTCCTGAAACTGCACATCCTGTAGCAACTGTGAACTATGGGAACTGCCAAATGCAGCTTGAGGGCAATAATAATGTACCTAGTCAGTGCAATTGCGTAACAACTGTCGACTGAATGTGCAGCACACACACTTGCAATTATGATTATGAATTACCAAAAGCAGCGTAAGTAGGCCTCCAATTCTACGTCAAAATTCATTTTATTTGTTTATATCATAAAAACGTGATTTAAATACTTAACTTTGTTTCAATTATGGCAAGCCTGTTATCAGCCTAAAAGATAATCCTCTATTAATATTTATAACCTAACCTAGGATCTAGATACTAATTCCTTCTAGGTCTTAAATTGTACCTACATTTCAATTTCATTACAATACGACCATTGTACTTCACGTTTAAAACAATACCTTGGCCCGGTCTTTACGTATTATCTGAGTAAGCCTACATTTGGTTAAGCCTAAAATGTAAACAATATAAAAAAGACCTATCTAATTTTTATCAATTACCTTTTAAAATAACATATTTAAACACCAAGATTTTGTAACGATAGGTACGTATTGTTTATTAAAAGAACACAGCATTTTGTTTCCATTATTAACAAAATTACAAACAAATTTATATGATGTAAGTTAATAGTTTATAAAATCCGTTAATTTGCAAAGATTGGTACTTAACAGAGTAAACCTATTAGAGTAAGTGCGACTCCCAGTTTAAACTCCCCTGCATCGAACTTTGTAGAAGATTTTCGCTGTTTATTTTGTGAGGGCGATGTGCAACAAGTCGGTAAGAATTATCCAGAACATTCTAGATTACTACTACTATTATTAATCAGCGCCATCTTGTATCGAGTAGCAAAATTAAATACACTGCCACCTTGGTAAAATTCACACTTATTTAAACTTTATAAATGTTTTGCCACTAGATGGCGCTTATTTAAATTTGAATACGTTTTTTTCATCATCATATGACTTGAATAAGAGGCCTTTAGGACTCAGAAAATATATAAACTCAAGTTGTTTTAAAAATTAAGTTTTTTTTTCCACATGAAAGGTCAAATATTTAACCTTTATACTTTACCCAAATAACAATTGGATGAGACAAACTTAATTATTTTTTCTCATAAGATTTTTGTTGTCTTTAATTACGACGAAACTGGCAACATCGCGTAAAAACAGCAACGCCGACAATAGTGATGTGTACTATCGAACACATCTCGATGATTCTTTTATTTCGGTGGGTGTATGTTAAATGATAATGGTCGAACAAATAAATAATAATTTACCTATTAAGTAATCTCGAAGTAATATTATTTGGTTGAGACTTATAACCTCATTGATCCCTAATTTTAAATCGATTTATCGTATAAATTAACTTTTGCGGTACACTATTACATTCTTATTTTACTCACGCATAACATAAAATTAAATGCCAATGTTTTGATGTTTAGTTTTTCGTTATTACAATCAATCACATTATAACGAAAAGGAATGAGGTAGAATGTATTTTAACGAAAGTAATAATTCCTACAAAATCTATTCCTAGATTAACAAAAAAGGTAATTTTCATCTTCTAAGCCAACCACTGGTAATTTTAAGCTGGTGAAGGTCGCGAAAATCCGCTAGATGCGTAAAGCACAGAACCGGTCGATGTGGCGATGCTTTGGTGAGGCATATGACCAGCAGTGGACGTCTTTCGGTTGATTGATGATGATGAAGCCAGCCATGTTAACTCCGGACCAAAATGTGTATTACAATTTCAAGTTAGATGGAATAGCAATTTTGAATAAGAAAATAGTACTCGATCTGTCGATATCGAAATCTAACTAAGTCATCGATGTGTCCCAACTCACTACAGAGCCGCTGCGCAGTGGTCGGTTAACTTGACGTATTTATAATTTGCACTCGCTTCATGATATCGTGTAGCGAGACCGTGTGGTAATTTTAAAGTGCGTTTGCTTCACTTACACTAGTTGCCGAGTGCTGTGATTTTTATATTACATTTTTATATTTATACATTCATCGCTAGTACATAAGTGAACTGTGAAAAGAAACGTTTTTCAAACACTCGTTACATTGTCGATGTGATCCTTGTTTTTGTGATTTTATTTGTGTGACGATGGCAGATAATTCAAAATTGACCGACGAGGAGAGGACTGAGATCAGGGAGCAGTTTGAACAGGTAAGCTTGGAGTTACAATCAAGTTTTAATACAGATAATGGTAGATCGGAATTGATTTGTCGGCGTTTCGGCGTATTAATTTGGGGCATTGCTTACTCGTTAATAATGTTTTGCAATATTCGATGTACAGTTTGCCGTTTAAGGAATGCTAGCGTACGCGTTTTTAACGTGGTGTTTTCCGAGGCCGCGTGTGGTCCGCCTTGGTTCGCTCAATGTCTACGATGCTCTCATATCAACCGGCGAGATGGTTTCGATTTTATTAAACCATCGTTCTTGGTTTATCTGTTGTTGCCGCCTTGTTCCTTAAGATATTGAGTAAGAAATTTAAAAATAAGTAGAGATGATTTTGAAAACTCATACTGTGTGTAAACCTCCTTAGTTAGGAGGTACCTATGAGCCTTCCACAAACACAATAAGAGAAAGGAATCGAAAAAAAAAACAGCTAATATAATTTTACATAAAATTCTACAGGGATTATTTATGTTATTATTCTCACTACATTATTGACAAAGTTTCCCTATCTTTAGGTAACTTAATTAGGGAAAACCAAACAGTTATTCATCTATTATTCATAACATTGTTTATTTAATATTATTAAACCACTTAGCCTACATTGAGACCAATAAACATGTATAAAACTACTATTAAACATTTCTGTAAGGTATCAATAAGAAAAAAATCTACAGATAAAACCAATGTAAAAGTAAGTTTATTTTGTTATCTATTGCAGATATAGTGACCACTCAATTATTACTAGAAGAGCATTTAACATTGCACTGATAACAAACATGACAGCCAATTTGATAACTATGTACAAATCTATATTTGTTACTAACTTTGTAATGAAATTAAAATGGCAACTGCAAAGAATATAAACCTTTGTAACTTACCTTATTAGTTAAAGAATGCTTTAGACCTTATTTGAAAGGAATACAACATACATTATTATCTAGTTAAATAAGAATATTTAAAACAGCAATTTACAGAACACTGATGAATGTAAAATTACGTACTTTGTATTCATTAGGTCTGTGTAAACATTATCATCATCATATTGATGCCTTACAGCCAAAAAGTGATAACAGCCAATTTACAAACTTGAAAGGAGAGTGGTTTAAACTTCGCGTGCAATGAAGAAATTAGGCTAGACCTTAATTTATATATCACCTAAGCAACAAAAAGTATGTTGTAGAGTCATGAGATTTAGACCAATCAATGCAGAAATAAAAGACGATTCCAATGACTCTATTTCGCATAAAATGGTGTTTGTCCCTTTTTGGCTGTTATGCATCGATATGAGCCAAAAGATGATTTGAGTTGGACTTGGACTTTACCAGTTCCGACTCTTATGATTTTTACTCTGAAATGCTCACAATAATGAAATACAGATCTGTCTGCATAGGATATGGTATTTAGCAACTTTTTTTTTTTATTAAAAAAAACTCTTTGGTGTTCTGTTTGGTTCATGAATTTAACAGAAAACAATATTGTATTAAATTTTATTGCGAACTAGCCTTGCCTGCAGCTTCGCCTGCGTAGTGGATTAAAGCCTATGTCTGTTCGGAAGGTCCATTCTAAATATTGGTAAAAGAATTTTTGAAATTGGATGAATAGTATCAGAGATTACCTCCTATATTCAAACTTACTTTACCTCTGTATAATATTAGTGTGGATAACAGATCTTTTTTTGGGGAAATACAGTAGCTTACCTTTCTTTCTGGGATTAAAACTAATTTTATACATAACTTAATTAATCCTTTCACTACTGCTAGACAGGGTGTTTTCTCAACCACAACAAATATCCAAACAAAAAAACAATTATACCCAACTACAATCAAATATTCTACATGCAAAACGAAATTTGCATACTTATTGGTTAGAAAATATTAATTAAACGATTATTAAGAAGTCAGTCAATACAAGCCGACATCTCATTAGTCATGCAGACAGCGATGGTCACTTGCATGCAAAGTATTTAATGCAAATGAGTCGTACATAACTTTACTGCTTCCCCTAGGTAATGAAAAAGATAGTTGTGCATGCATACTTATTTCTTTAACACTCATATTTTATTATAGAGATTAAGTAGACATTCTTGGTGGGTTTGTGATGTGTATGATCATAAGCATAACATTGTACCTGTATTCCCTGAAGGGTTGAGCAAAGGTGTATATAGTAAGTAAACCTTTCTTTTTGCTCTTATGGTAAAGTCCCATGTAATAGTGGTGAGTGGGTGAGCCTATTGCCATCTACCGGGCACAAATCCAAACTCCAAGTTGCTACTGACAAATTAAACACCCGAAAAACCCAATAACACTTTTTTTTTACTAAAACTTTGCCCCTCACTAAGATTTCTCTTGTATCGTGGGTGCGTTTACAGACACAAATCTCACATACACAAACGCCCAGACCCGAAACAACCATCTGTAGGCCATACAAATTTTGTTCCGTGTGGGAATCGAACCAACAACCCGTAGCGCAGAAGCCAATCGCTTAGCCACTGCACCAAACGTGTCGTCAAACACTGGCAGGCAGACCCAGGGATCGAACCCAGGACCTCATGTTCAGCAGTCCTACTTGCGAACACTAGACCAGACAGTCATTGATCATCAGTGATGGGTATGGTTTACTTAATTAATTCAACCATTATCCGGTCGATAGTTTCAAATGTAAAAGAGTCCAAATCAAAGTCTAATTTTCAAAACATTAAAAATTAAAGTCTTATTTTGCAGACTGCCATTTTTCTTTTCTATTTTCAATTTTTTTAGTAACGACTGTCAAACTGTGTATTATTTTGCTAATTAGTTTCTAATAAGTCAATGACTCATTGAATATATGATTCAACCAAGAAATTTAGAAAATTTTAATTTATTAATTAATGATAATGACTGGATCACTAATGATTTCTAATATGAAGTTGAATGAGTCACCAACTTGTTTATCTGTTATTTTGTTTACATTTATTTTCTTGGATTGACCATTAGTAAGTATAATATAGTCAATGCTGTAGTGGACAGACTGTGCTAATTTCTTATGTTTTACAAGGGATTGCTGGTTGATAACTCATCAGCTGTTAGCACTGGAATGCCTCTTTTCTCCTAGCCCAGTCTTATGGATAGTCTTATTATAGTTTGGCTATTAAAATGTTGTCTTAAAGGTCAATAAATAAATCTTTGATCATCCAACATTCATCGTGCTTTAAGAATCTATTAAACTTAAACACATTTTTTAAAAACCTCATCTCTTTTTACAAGCTTTTATTTTACTTGCAATGTTTGTATTTTCTTCAGTAGGTAAATAACACTTGTTTTCTGTAAATTATAATAATAATAAAAAGTTTTTATTTTATTTCAATTAGTTTGCCAATTAATGCTAAGTTTAAAAACTCAAATGATCAGCTACTTTTGTCGCAGACTGTACTAATGTGACATTTTTAATGTCAAAGTCTAACAACTGACGTGTGGTGAAGGAAAACATCGTGAGGAAACCTGGACTTAATGGTCTGAAATCGCCAACACGCAGTGAGCAAGCGTGGTGATAAATACTCGTTTCTTCGTATGAGAAGAGGCTTTGCCCTACAGTACCTAGTAATTGTTATTACTACTGTAGGGCTAGTATTATAACCTATTTAAATATTTAACTCCATTTAATTTAAAAACAATTCAGGTGTAATTGTGATTACAGTCATTCTTATAAATAAAATATAACTACATGTCATCAGTTACCCAAGAGGCAATTTCGTTCACACATGTTTTAGTATTCAAAACCCGTCGATATCGTCGCCTTGACATGTTTTGTATACTATGTACATGTTGTAGATATTGAATAACCAAATAGGTTATCATTTGCTTAGCCTGTGCACATGTTGTTTTGTGATTCAATCGATTTCTTGGCTGGGTTTTGTTAGTGGTAAACCCCGAATAGTAAGGTCATTTTTTTTCCATATGGCAAGTAATGCCGATGTCGACAATGTCTGAAGTGTGATGGAAAAAAGATTGCAAAAAAAAAAACAGAAAAAAATATTTTGAGTTAAAAAGGTAGTCGGTCGTGATGTACCTTCTGTCAAGTTGCGATAGCTCAACAACACAACCATCGAAGTTGACGACCGACACACAGAACAAGCGTTAAATTAAGCTGAATTGAAGGATATAAGTACCCAACAGAAGTACATTAGTAATGAACACCCTAAGTGTTTACTGCTCTTAAAAAAGTATTTGCAGTAGGTACCGATATCTTGAAAAGTATTGCTCTGCAAATCAGAATAATTGAAGTATGAAAAGTTTTGATGGTGCAATATACATATAAACTCACGCCTTTTTCCCATGGGGGTAGGCAGAAACAGCAGAACGCCACATGCTACGATCCTTAATACTCCTTTCACTTCGTCCACGTTCATACATCTTGTCATACACGCACGCCGGTTGAGAGTACTACGCACCTGTTCTTTTTAAGAACATCACCAATTACATCGATGTATGTCCGTCCTTCTGGGGCGTTCTCGATGACACAATATTCATTTAATAATATTCCTATTTATCGGTGTTAATTATTTATATTTAGCTCAATCGTGCAAATATTCTGATAGGGACATTGTAAACAACCAATTTAATGACTGTTCAAAGTAAATACCTGCTATAGGTACATATTATTTATTAATTCAAATAATTATGTATATTTTTATATTGGCTATTGTGGCTATTCCCATGACTGGGCACATGTTTACCTACTTCTTTCATTCATGTCGGGTCGGTAAAATAAGTGGTTTACCAGTTTTGACAACAATTCCTATCAAATGAAAATATCGCTGAGGTTGATGTCAGATAATTTTTGCAAGTGAAGACCGTCCTTATTGTTTTATGACGTGCAAAAAAAGTTCAATCTTAGGGTGGTAAACCACTTTTTTGGCGGAGTGTACGGTATACTGTCTTCTAAATTCCACAATCTAAATTCAAAATACCGTTTATTCAAAATAGGCCAAATCCAATTAGCACTCTGAACGTCGACAGTAGAGTCAGCTCCCAAAAACGTCCGCCCTTCATCGCTTCCTGGTGTTCAAAGCTGAAAAGAAGAAACGGCGCAACAAACTCCCCAGCAACACATTTCTGTCTGCATCTTATTATTGTTATTTCTTCACTACTGTGACGATATGTGCCTCGGGAAACACGTTAAGCCGTCGGTCCAAGGTGGCATACGAATACCTATGACAGTCGTTACGGGGAGTCAGAAGCCTGAAAATCGGACAACCGGTCTAACTTTAGGATATCGGCAGTGCTCAATAACTGAGTTGGAGAGGTCTGATGGCAGTCGGTCTGTGTAAAATACTGGTACCTATTTAGCCGCAACAGGTTAGACTGGCAGCTGACCGTAAAATACCTAATTAGGAGAAGGCAGAATCATGGCAATGTTCTGTGAGAAAAAAGTTTTACACGGGTCCTGTGCTAGTACCTGCGAAAAAAATGTCAAGCGATAAAATTTTGTCGAGTCTTGTTATGATCTTGTTACGCTCGTACTAGGCCTGCAGGTATCTAAACAACCCTTTTTAGTAGTGGTCTATTTTTAGCCACGAACCACGCAGCATATCACTTTTTTCTATGTTGGTTAACGAAGGAGAACACGGTATAACTGCACTATTGTTATCGCAGGCAATGGTCTGGAAACTTGTTATTATATTTTGCATTCGCTTGAGAAATATGGAAAACTGCCTTGTCTTATGAGAAGCTCGGTTGAGTTTCAAAAGGATCTCATGATTTTAGCACTCTTTGGGTGATCTTTGGGCGCTTGAAATTGCCGCGTAAATTGCAAGGTACATTAGCCATAACTCCGGTTTCTGATTTGAGAATTCGGCAAATTTTAATACTTAAGTAACATTTGAGTACGGAGTTGTCAAAAAAATGACGGATTGTAAAGCATTTTTTTTTTGACAACTCCGTACTCAAATAATACGTAAGTATTTGCTTATCCCGAATTCTCAATACAGAAATCGGTGGCCGGTTTCTGAATTGAGAATTCTAGGTTTTTTTAATAAGCAATAGTTAGGTAACATTTGGGTACGGAGTTGTCAAAAAAATGACGGATTTTAAAGCATTTTTTTGACAACTTCGTACTCGAATACTACATAGGTAAGTATCCTCCGGTTTCTGAATTGAGAATTCGGTATAAGCAACACTTAAGTAGTATTTGAGTACGAAGTTGTCAAAAAAATGCTTTGAAATCCAATCCGTCGTTTTTTTGACAACTCCGTCCTCAAATGTTACTTAAGTACTGCTTATCATGGTTGATATACAAAAAACCCGAACGAAGTGCTTTGATTCCACTTTCATTGTGAAAACCGCCAAACAGTGGAATGCGCTGCCCGAGTGGGTGTCCAAAATCAGAAACCGGAGGTTAGACAACCAAAAAATACTATACGTAGGTACGTAGGTACTTAACACCCCATTCCACCATGAGGGAAAGCCGAATCTTCATGTCACGTTCTCTTATGAAATGCTAGTTTCGTTCTATTGAAATCATGCGCACTTAATATTCAAGAGTAGTATCCTCCCATTTAGTTCTCATTAAGACCTCGACAAATAGCTATAACTCCACAGTGATTCATAGCTTCGTACTCAAAGTGGGTCAATTAATCAATCAGTGCATATAAGTTAACAGACTCTAGTTAGTGTCCAGGGTTCCAATAACAAGCCCTTAATAGCTTAGATAACAGTGGCTCATTAATCATTAGTGTAATATATTTTGTACTTTCTTAGTTAATCTAAGACGCCACTGACATACAATACGGCCGACGTTTCTTGGCGAGTCTGAAGTTAGCTGATTAGTTGCGCAGTAGACAATTTCGCTTCTAAAAGATTCATTGCGCAGCCAAACCACAGAATAAATAGTACAAGTAGCCAAACAACTAACTTCAGACTCGCCAAGATACGTCGGCCGTGTTGTACGGTGAAGGAAAACATCGTGAGCCAACCCGCAGTGAACAAGCGTGGTGATCAATGCTCTTTCCTTCTCCGTATGAGAAGAGGCCTTTGCCCAGCAGTGGGACAGTTACAGGCATGAAGCGTCCCGTGTGAGAATGGGCTAGAATATAAAACATCCTCACCGCACTCTGGGAATAGACGCGTGTTGTAAGATACAAGAAAACCCAGCAAGCTTGGTGATAGTGTCTGTATGGTCTGCCTGGCTAGCTACCACCTGAACATTAAAGTCAAGCCAAGCAGTTTACTGTGTTTCGTCGTGTGTATGTGAGAGCCAGAGGAGTATAAGGGAGTTTTCTCTACTTGGATTCGTGTGCTACATCTTGGACCCTGTCTGCGCTTACCACCAGGTGCGACTAGGGCTACACGCGACCATGTCAAAGAATAAAAAAAAAACGTATTAGAACTTATAATATATTTTGTAAAGAACTCGAAACAACCCATCCTATCTACACTGGACCGCAAAGAAAAAGGGTCGGTTAGAAAATCTTCAATATCTTCAAAATTACCTGACCTAGCTTTATGAAATAAAGACTAAATTAAAGAATATTTAATGCCACATAAAATAATGTATGAAACCTTTTTATTTATTTTTGATAATTGCATAAAAACTGAAAATGTAAAATAATGGTCGTTTCCGAATTTAGTACCAAAAAATTCAAATCCATTGTTTCGCGTTTGTTTTGTTTTGCTATAAAAAAGTTATAAATATGGTGTCTCTGCCTTATAAATTTTATTATTCTGAAGTCATCATGTCGTTAATGCCTGAAGAATGTACCAGAATCTTGACAATGCTTGAAGATGGGCACAGTCAACGAAATACAGCGAGAACCGTTGGTGTGACTCTTTCTATAGATCAGCGAGTACTCCAGCGTTTCCATGAAACTGGATCCAATCTTCGAAGACCAGGAACAGGCCGAACAAGGTGTACGACGGCGCGGGAGGATCGCTATATGGTGTCAACAATTTTGAGAAATCGCTTTCTTACGGATGTTGAAGTAAAGAATCATCATTAACGAGCTGGAGGAAACAATCTGAGTATGGATACAGTAAGGCGGCGTCTGGTTGAAGCAAATTTAAAGCCATTAAGACCTGCAAATGGCCCAAAACTGGAAAAACACCACAGAAACTCAAGGTTGAGTTTTGGTAGAGAACACGAGAATTGGACTCTGAATGACTGGTCAAGAGTTATGTTTTCAGACGAGTCTAGATTCTGTTTATACAAGCACGACGGCAGGAAAAGGGTGTACAGAAGACCGGGAGAGCGCTATAACCAAGCCTGTATAGAAGAAAAAGTACCATACGGCGGTGTGGGCTGGGATTTCTTCCGTAAGCCGCACTAAGCTAGTGGTGACAGAAAATGGGACTTTAACTGCAGAAAGATAATGTCACTGAAATTCTGAATGACTACGTTGGTCTATTTTTAGTGGACATGGGCGAGAATGCCGTTTTTATGCAAGACGATGCCCGCCCGCATACAGCTTAGATAGTGTTTGCCTATTTTCAAGAAGTCGGTATCACACACATGGAGTGGCCAGCACGCAGCCCCGACTTAAACCCCATTGAGCATGCATGGGACGAACTGGGACTACGTGTACGTCAGCGGAATCTGCCGCCAATCACGCTACGTGAAATGAAGGAAGCTCTTATATAAGAATGGCAGAATATTCCGCAGCATTGCCTCAAAAACCTAGTAGAAAGTATGCCAAATCGCATAACAGCAGTATTGCGAGCTCGTGGAGGCAACATAAAGTACTAAAATGCGTGAAAACGGCACATCTGCAACCAATCTACATTTACGAAAATACTGCAAAAACTACGCATTTTTATTTATTTTACATTTATTAAAAATGAAAAGCTTGAATTCACTTATTTTTTATTTTCATTTAAGCACATTAAAATATTCTTTAATTTGGTCTTTATTTCATAAAGCTAGGTCAGGTACTTTTGAAGATATTGAAGATTTTCTAACCGACCCTTTTTCTTTGCGGTCCAGTGTATATGTAGAGTTGTCTAGCGAAGTTTGAAAGAGATTTCGACGAACAGTATCGTTTTTTGCTTTCGTGAGCTTCTTGACCCTGACTGATGTACTTGAGGAGTCTGATTGGGGTCGATGAAACTATATAAGTACATACTCACATTTGTTAGGATCAAAATGAACTAACGGCTAAACAGAATATGTAGATGTTGAGTACAGAGAACAAAAAATATCCGGAAATACCACTAGGATACAAAGACGCGAGCAAGAGGGTTGCATATAAAAACAAAACGTTTCTTTAACCCTTTGGCTCGACGAGATTTTGACATTTGTCATACCCGCTGACTCGGGGAGTTGTCGCGTCAATTAATTGAATTAAGTCACCAAATGCAGGAATTTGCACGCAAGTTTTAAGTATGAATTTAATGTGAAAAATATTTTATTTCATTAATATTGTACCTAATATGTCTAGTAAATTTCTTTAAAAATGTGCTGTTTACGTGAAGCTACGTCAACATAATGCGAAATTAGAATAAAATAGATATTTAATATACCTATATCCAAATATTAGTTGAGATAGATTAGCTCAAAAACAATAATTAACGTACCTAGTTACGTGTTGAAACGCTGAAGGGACAAGCTAAACATAGTTTCTTTTTCTTTTCATTTTCACTTTTACCATTATTCAAATACAAAAACGGATAAAAAAACACAATTCAATTCAGTAAAAATTGTACGTCGACTTAATTCGAACCTAGTGCTGACCATCAATCCAAAATTGTTAATACAATACAAATGTTGCATTCAGCCAAATCGATACTCATTCAGCCTAATCGAAACTCATTCATCCTAATCGAAAAATAATCATTAAATAAATAAAATCGCTCGAAAGTTAATTAATGACATTTATTTATTTTCGGCATAGCTACAAATAAATAATTTCACGTGAATAGAAAGTATTTTTCAAAAACATAAAGTATTGGCACAGATTAAATATTAGTACAAGTAGAATGAACACGAAGATATTTTAAGTATCTAATAGACATAATTAGAATGTATTACCACATTCTCTCCTATATTACTACATGCAGTCGGTCAACGCGGTACATTGTCGCAGAGCATTCGTGCTAGGGTTTGCTGAGGAAAGCGAGCAGCAGAGAGGCGGAGCTTATGTCCTAATCTGCCATACCGCAGCTCGGGACATAAATTCCTGGGCCTTTGCTTCCTGATTTCAAATAGAAGTGAAATAGTTCATAAGATAGAGGACGTACTACTATAATCAGGTTTTAATAATGTTAGAGGACATAAGGTCGGTTCACAAAACAAACATGGCTAAGATCGATTTCTAAATCTAAGATAGCGGCTACGAAAACTTACTACTTATTCATCATGGGTGATATTTCCATGGTTTTCATGGCTCCTGTTGCAGAAAATGAGGTCAAAACATGAAAAGTTTACTAGTCGTCATGGGTGTCAATTCTGTAGTTTTCGGTGGCGCTGAGGCCGAAAATGGGGACAAAATGAAATTCCAAGATAGCGGCTACAAAAATTTGCAAATTAGTCGTCACGGGTTTCAAAATCGTGATTTTCGGGGGTGTTAATGCCGAAAATGAGATTAAAATCCAAATCCAAGATGGCGGTTACGCAAATTGGCTAGCTGTCATGGGTGTCAATCCCATGATTTAAGGGCTAGAGTGCGCGCAAGATAAGTCTGCGCGCGGCCGAAATCGGAACTAATCATGGTCCACCAAAGTGTGTGCCGTTTTATTAATTTTGATAGTAGAACTACATGATTGTAGGAATTTTTAACGGGAATAATATGTTTAGCGATAAAAAAGATAAGCTTAAAAAGCGGTAATTTGAACTTTTGCGATGATTGCAACGTTGAGGACGCCCTCAGTCGCGCGCAGAGTTATCTTGCGCGTACTCTAGTAAATTTCATTTAACTAGGTAGTGAACTTTCATGACGGCTATCTTGGATTTAGGAGTAGAATTTATTTTCGGCTTCAGCACCCCCGAAATCTATGGAAATAATATAATTATGAAATAATAAGTAAATTTTCAAGGCCGCCATCTTGAATTTAAGAATAACTTATGTCTACCTACTGCTGCAAGGCTTATCCGCTGCGACTATCAGCTCGACAAAATGTTAAGGTCTAAAAAATGTTGTAAAAGTGCCAAGTAAAGATGGCTGAACTACTGTTGCCTTTGCACCCCTGTCCAAATAAAACGAGCAAAATTTCATAAAGCGTTTAAAATCGATCTCGAAATAAAATCCTACTTCAAAACCCAGAGGTGCCTAGTCTGAGGTGAAACATTTAAGAGTTCGTGTAATGTTACAATTATTCGCCATTTTGACATAACAGCATGTTCATTGCTCGTTTTAAGTTCTAGGTACTTATTCGAATTCTAACTACTACATTAATAGTAAATAAATGCCTCCGGTCAGCATCCGACTTAAGGTGGCCCAAGGCCTCATCAATGTCTCGCATCGAGAATGCCAAAAGCTTTCCGCCATTAAATCTTCCCCGAAATCAAATACTCACTACGCCTATGTCAGATATACTGGGCACCCTATACCATCTACGCCTTCAAAAAATAAAGTCTATAATGTATGACCTCTTCACCCTCTTCACCTCTCTTCTGTTTTTTTTTCGCTTATTCACAACCGTCAACCATCCTGGACATAATAAAATTAATATTCTATGTAGGTACCTATGCAATTTAAAATTAGTACATGAAGGCGTAGGCGAGGTACCTAGATTTCGCACTATTAAGATCCCGTTTAACAATTTTAAACCTTATTACAAGGAACGTTTCGTAGATAATTATTATTTTACTGCCGATATTGCGTCAAATTAGAATTTATTTTTTGAATTTTGAATAAAGAATATCAGTCTACGGATGCATTGGATTCCACGGTGAAGTTTCGGTACGAATATTTATTGATGTAGCCACAGAGGATTATGATTTATGATGAATCTAAATCTATTTTATTTTATTTAAATGTACTTACTGACTTATTACGATATTTAAAAAAAAGTATCTTTGATTGCTTGATTATAATTTTAACATAGATAGAATGTTAAATTACATCAAACATGTAAAATATTTACTATAATAAAAAAAACGATTTTTGGTGTTACTTATTTTTTATTAAATCGATTCGAACAAAATCACAACGAAATAATCGATTCACATAATCACTTTCTCACATCATTAACCATAAAAAAAGTAATATGGCGGCTGATTCCGAATCCCAAATTGAGTAGTGATAACAAAGATTTCGTGATATTTTACGTACGTTTACGTTTTACGTTAAAACATGGGCTTTTTCTAGTAGTATATCGCATTTGTCTATAGATGATGGATTGTTTTTAACCACGCCTACTGTGTAATTTGTGATATTAGTGATAAAATGAACAACAACAAAAGTTCAACTGGCGGGAAGCTTTTACTTTGGATATCAAAAACTTTGTTATCACTACTAAAATTACCAAAACTATGGATGATTTCCTCGAGTTAATAAATGATTTACTCATTTTGTGATGATTGGTAGTCCAGAATCCATTCTTTTTATGATTTTTAGGGTCCACCACGACTGTCATCAAATGGCGGTTATCGCATTTATACATTCAGTTTTGTAAAGGTAAATATTAAAACTCGTGCGCTAAATAGGATTGATTCAATGGTACTCAAACTTGAGCTTTTTATTTAGTTCTTATAAATTTCATCCAATAACAAGATCCGATAAGTAGATAATTAAATGTTTACATTATTAATTAGGATGTCGTATGACCTAATTCTGGGCCCCGATCGGGGTCGAAAACGAGTTTACGGTAGTTCTTGTGTTCGTCCCCTTTCGGGGCCCGCTACGGACTATACGGTTAAATAAACAAAACCTACTTTCATATTCTCTTTAAATTCTGGCTGTCGTTGAGGATTCGCCTTCAAACTTAAAGTAAATTACAAACTCTCTGGCGGAGTCTTCATAAAATATTTTGTACGAGCACAACGCGAGGGTTGCCCAAACCATAACACTCTTGGATATCCAATGAGAATTACGTTTCATTGCCTTTCTGTCAAATCCCCTTTCAAGGTATCCAAGTTTTTCAGACAACAGAACTGAAGAAATAAGGGAAGACTTATTCAAAACCTTTAAATACTGCCGCTTAACTCAATGCTGAGCACAGGCCTCTTCGTAGGATGAGAAGGATTTAGCTCCTAGTCCATCACGGTGACCTAGTGGGAGTTCGCGAACCACACATAGGTACTTTTTGGAGCCCTCTCGAATGGAGGTTTCCCCATAATAATTTTCTTCACTGTTAAAGGTCCAAGACGGCTGCAGACCGCAAACTGCAAAAGTAGTATCGCTTGCGGTGCGATCTGGGGCTTCGGTCGGCGGTTGCAGTTTTGCAGTCGCTGTCGGAATAGCACCTTTAAAGTGCTCACCTTAAAGGCGCTATTCCGATGGCGACTTGCGGTCTGCGGTTGCAGTCTGCAGTTTGCAGCCCGTCTCGGACATGTACCTTAATGCAAGTGCTAATCATTATCAGATCCGCACATGAATAGGGTATTTGACTGAAAAAACCTAATTAGTCCGGCAGTTAGATTACCAAAAAACATTTGACCCGTATTTTTTCTTTTGTTACGTATCCAAATTTGACGAAGATACGACACTTTTCAAATTGGCAAAACGTCATAAGCAAGTACAATTTTACGTGCTTCTGACGTCACAAGCCCCTACTCTCGAGTTTTGATTCGTTTTATCCTTCCAAATATTCACAGATTTAATAAAAGAAGTTTTGAAAAATAATGGACACGTAGGTATTTTACCTACGTGTCCATTATTTTTCAAAACTCTAACTGGCGGACTAATTCGATTTGCAATTTATTGATGCTGTCAACTACTGCAATTTATTGATGCTGATGCCTATTTGAAAAGTTTGAGCTACGAACCGGGATTTGACTCAGAACTCAGACCCTCTTGCAGGGATGGCAATGCGGTCAACTGCTAGGCTAACAATCTGACATTGACAATGTCAGAGGAGGCTTATCGAGCCCGCAAAGTTTTTATCAATAACATGGTACTCAACAATTTCTAAGTAAACATCCTTGCTAGCAACAGTGTACAATGTATAACATGTTTCTATGAAGAGGACGTGAGGCAATGCGCTCAGCTTAACGTAAACATGGCCAGCAGTGATATAGAGTTGTCAGCTAATGTTTACATTAAGTACCTTCCTTTGAAGTACTTGGTGGAACTACATCAAAAAGATTACTTGGATATATTCATGTGAAATGTTGGCGCATTGTGTCTTTGAGGGAAGTACTGAAATCGTTCTTATTGGAGATTCTTCATTTGGTGACGAAGTCCGCTTTCATTTTCGTTTCCGGAAGTTTCCATGTTTTGTAGTCCTGCATAATTATCACTTTTTCGGATCGATTTTCGATTTTTTTCATATCTTTGCTCGGAGTTACCCTGCGTGATCATATCAGAAATTATGAGATCCGCAGGAGAACCAAGGTAACCGACATAGCTCGAAGAATTGCCAAACTTAAGTGGCAGTGGGCGGGGCACATTGCTCGCAGAACGGATGGCCGATGGGGCCGAAAGGTTCTGGAGTGGCGACCGCGTACCGGAAGACGCAGCGTGGGTAGGCCTCCCACAAGGTGGACCGATGATCTGGTGAAGGTCGCGGGAAACCGCTGGATGCGAGAAGCACAGGACATGTCGATGTGGCGATGCTTGGGGGAGGCCTATGTCCAGCAGTGGACGTCTTTCGGCTGAATGATGATGATGGTATCACTTTTTCTATTTCGTGTAATTGCCTGCATTTAGGAAGGTCGTACCTGCCCCCTGATTCAGAATGATTCGATTAGTCAATTGTCGAACGATTCGGTAAACTATCTCTTTTGCTCTTGTTAAGTGAATCATAGATGAAACGAAACAACGAATCGGTCGACAACTGCTCATCGAAAAGGTTCTGAATCGGGAGGCTCGATTATAATGTCTTCGTTGAGTATAAAAATGTTGCCATATTACCCTGTCTTCAGGTTTGTTTAGTGACTGCCCTGCAAAACTGAATGATGGCGATCCATTAGCAGAAAAATTTCCTTTAGTTGTGGTTTGATAGGGCACCACAACTGATTGCGACTAAGTGCGTCAACAATTCAATATTAATTAGTAGCGAAATGTGGTAGTCTAAAACTCACAACACATGTTTTGTTTATGACCATGAATCGTAAGAATTTTGTTGTTAGTAGAAACAGCCTATTATTGAAGTATATATTTTAGATGCTTATCCTATTATTCCAACTGAATGCGGTTAATTCATTACATCGTGTACTAAAACCTAAATTAAAACCACAAGCTTGATAACTTAGTTCGAAAGTAATTAATTAACCTTTTATGTCGGAAAACAGGTCATGCTGCAAATAATTTAATTAAAGTTATTACTTAGGTTGTAAATATAACTGGGGCAATATTACTGCGAGTAGATTGTGCTAATTTTTAAAGACGGCTCACAATGCTTGTTGCATTTCCATTATTAAATGGAGAAAGGTTTTACATAAATATGGAATGTCTTCTTCACACTATAAACACTAGGTAGCGGTGAAGGGTGGGCTTTTTTGGGGGCTGTTTTATGTAAAGTTGACGTTCAAAAAGAACGAAGTAATTCTAGTCTATTTTGAATAAACGAGTTTTGAGTTTTAAATAAATAACACTGTATCTATGTTGTAAATATTATTAACGAATATCGTTTATGTTCTTCGCAATAAAGGTAAGCGCGTCTCTAAAGACCAAAAAGCCTTGAAAATTAGCTTTGCTATTAAAATAGTGCTTTATTTACTTAATAATCACTTTTGGTACACTTTATTTTACTTTCATTGCCTCGTTGGTCTAGTGAACGCAACCGCGACTGCTGAGCGTGAGGTCTTGGGTTCGATCCCCAGGTCGGGCAGTGTTATTGGGGTTTTCCGTGTGGAATTTCTCAGTAGAAGCCCGGAGTCTGGCTTTGTGCCCGGTTGATGGCAATAGGCTTGCCCCCTGTTACATGAGACTAAAACATAACTGCGAAATGAGTACTATACTACTCTATCTCTACCCAATCGATGTTATGTTATGTTTATTCATCTTTTTCCTCAATTACTTATTTACTACGGACCTTGGTAAGAAACTCGATAGGCCGAAGAAATAAACATTTCAACTCAAGGTTTTCAAAAAGGAAGTTGTAAAAAGCATCCAAAATTTCACCGTTCACCATAAACTTTAAAAAATAATTGCTTTGAACTTGAGCGTGGTCTTGAGAACATATTTTGACCTTATCAGGTCGACTACAGTTCCGGTATGACTCATTGCCCTAAAAATATGAATAATCGACTCATGGTTCACCGTTTCTGGTTTTCGAGGGTCTTGACTCAAAATATACGTAAACAAATCTATTTTTACGATTGTTTTTGTGAACGATTTTTCGTCTAGTCGTAAACAACCGAACTATTCAAAAAATTTACGTAGATATTTTGAATTTACCTGTAACCTCTACATAATAATTAAAACCTAGTTCAACTTTTCAATTTTAAATGTTGAAAGGCAGACGCCGTTTTCTTCCGGCAATAGAAGTTATCCAGTCCACCTAACACCCCTTCCCATAACCCAATATTTTTCACCATATTTTACAATAGTCTTGCCCACCTGGGACGGTCCATGACTGTACTCCGATAGTGCAGCCGTGGATAGTCCCTGGTTGGTGCTCCATCCCATTTTACATTAAAGTTCTCAAAGGGGCCTCTGCGCGTTGGGCCTGTGTCCCCCGTATGCCTTCCAAAGGACCGGACATCTTCCGATGAACCGTGATTCCAAAGAGAAAACGAAAACCTAGTTCACTTTAGTCAAGTGGCGAGTAATTAAATCCCTAAACGTAATGTGGACTACTCTACTCCACTAAATTCTGGTTACATACACGTTTAGTACGTTACGTACCTATATTATTCAGTACTAAATTACTAGTCACTCGACTAAATTACAAGGTAAGTGCGAACAAGAGTTATGGCCCTATACCTACTATGACTAGACTATTTCTTAGCATTTCCAGTGCTCAGTCACGTTTTCTATCCGAATAGAATACCTATTCTACTAATATCAAAACTAACAACTAACTCATAGAAGATACCTACAATGGCTCTTTATAATGACTGAATAGTAATTTTTAATTGCATCCCAACATAATTAGTATACTTTATTTGCTCAGTTAAACACGACACACCGTAGGTCGTTGTGCATCGACCTTGGACTAAGAATGTGGTTGCAGTTGCGTGGGTATTTTCAACTCTATGACGTAAAACATAAGGTGTTATAAGGTCTGCAGTTTTTTCTGCCTAAGCGAGTCTAGCTCACCTATGTAGGTGTTTATCTCCGCGACGTTCTAAGTTAAATAAAAGAGCATTAAGGACTATTGTGGGCTCTTTCCAACTGGATCCGACAGCTTTTTAGTTTTTCTTTTGTTGGACTCCCTTCTAATAATCTGGGCAGCCTTGAAATTTTATCTATGACAACTTAGGTACTTAAATATCGCAAATGCCAAGTGATCCTCAGTAGATGTTGTTGACATTCAGACGTGTGACATATAAACGTATCTCCTATCTAACTACTTACTGACTGGCGATAATTTGTATTAATTACTATAAGTGAACACTCGAGGGCTATACTATAAACATTTAATCTATGCAGCAGCCTACACACTAAACAAAAACGTCAATAAAAAGTTTGCAAACCCACCAGTTAGGTTGACCTCCCCCACTCGGCACGGATCTCCAAGAAAGTGATAAGATGCGAGAAAGAATGACCTCCAAGGGACCAAGTTATGATGGTCAGTTCAGTTTTAAATGGCATTGACCGCGTACGAGACGGCTCAATGGTCAAAACGGCTGAATATTGTTACTTAACTATTCTCTTTATCTTATTAAGCATTGACATAATATACGGTGAGAATTTTATATTTTAATTAAATATAATTAATTCTTAATTGCTTTCCCCGGAGATTGTGCTCTAAATTTGGTCTGTAGACGTGTAGGTACTGAACATTTTGTGTTCCAATTATTATATAGCATAATCACTAGCCAATATTGGAGATAGTTTAAGACATAAATAGAATAAATACTCGAAACATGAAGGACCAAAACTGGTCCTTCGAGACGCATACGCAGATTAAGATCAGTTTATCTTTTATTCTTGTTATCTATTTACAAAAGCCTTAAATAAGTGGTTTAACAAAATGACTTCAAGCTTAAACCCTGCTAATAAGCAAGGCTTACGAACAAACATTATTAAAGTTAATCCACGATTTATTAACCAAATTTCCCAGTTTAGCAAATGGTTTGCAAATACATTAGTGACAATATCACGCAACAATGCAGACTTTCATCTAAGCAACCGCTGCGGTTACAAAACCATGATTCATTCGATTATACGACAAACAATCATACGGTGCATCCCGGCTTCACTCACGCAACTTGTGAAAATTTTGCTGTTTATCGACCTATGGGTTTGTGGAACATTTATTGCCGTAACTGATTTAAATTGGTGATGTAAATAAAGAAACTATTTTATAAGTGACTAATAACTGGCTGTGAGTCCATAGTTTTCTTGATAACCGTGACTGTGACTTGGTGGTTTTGATTGGAATCTGATGACGTATGTCTTGGTATATAAAGTTTCATGTAGGAGAAAAAAAATACCTACTTGGGGAGGCCCCCGTTAGCTATTTAATAATGTTCCAGACGTATGTGAGGAATGGCTTATGGAGACTCGAGGAATTTGCTATTGTGTGATTTAAATTGACAATAAAAGACTTCGAGCCCATTTCACTAGGAAAAGAAATGCGGTGTCAGGGATGAATTACTTTAATTTAGTTCTTTATTGAATGTTCCCCTTTAAGCTACTTCAAGGGACCGATTGGCAACTTGAATCTTTAATTCAAAATAATATTAGGAGATTAAAATTAGTATCTACCTACCTAGAATTAACCTTTTATTAAACCTCTGCCTTGTAGCTCAAAAACGGAACATCGAAATGTTTAAACGTAGTTTCGCAATAGAACAGATAACAACTTATGAACACCTCTCCACTGAAAAGGTATCTCTTTCGAAATCTTGGCATTTCTAATTAAGGATCTTTATTTGATCAACAGTTGCACTTCATGCACTTTCCATTTCATGGACAAAGGACCAAATTCTGCGCTGTAAATTCGCACTTTGTTGATTCCAAAGTTAGCAGACTTCAAAATTGTTGCAAAAATCAAGAAGAAATACAAAAAGACAATCAAATAAATCGTTTAAAGATCACCAGTCCACTCCATCACGCGTTGTCATCGCTATCTTCACTTGTTCTGCTAATCGCATGATGCGTGCAGCCACAGTTTTGCTTTCCAATTAATTACCGCAGCGTTCGACCAGTGAAATTACAGTTTAATATTGATAAACGACAAGTATTGCGAAATTGTGATAAGCTTACGTGTTCGACGCGGTATTTTTGTGCTACTAATTAGTTTTACGCTTTGTTTCATTCATGTTTGGTAGTGATTTGTGAATTGTGAAATGTGTGTAGAGTATCATTAGTCACTGTAATGTTATGGTGTTGTGTCACTGAATTAACATCCCCTGAAGCAGATCACTATTTTCATATGCCTTTTCTAATGTGGGCCACAACATCTGGTTCACAGCCTTCACTCTCCTCCCAGCTGCTTTGTGTATGTCATGCATCCTGCAGCAGGCTATGGTATGTTGTACGGAACTGGTTTTTCAGTCTTATCGTTTATGTTGGTGGTTTTGGGATTGTCGTTTCGTGATCCTGACTTTCGTGAAGTACTTTTTTTTGGTCCATATTGATTAAATGAGATCGCGATTCGTGACAATCTACATATATCAACAAAAAAATGTAGTCTCCTGATCTCCTGAAAAACACATGACATCTTTTTTATAGGGCACAGTCCGATTCAGAATCTTCTCTAGTACACAAATATGGGACAATTAACATACCTAACAAAAACAATAGTATTGTGGCTTGTGCAATAAAATGACGACAAGGATGACACAGAAGAATTAAGTATTTGTTATAAATATCAATATAATATTTTGGCCTACTAACCGACTGCCTTTTTTTTGCGGTTAGTCAGCGTTTGTTTACTAGATATGGCATATCAATCTTAAAAATAAACCATTCCCAAACAAGTTTTAAAGACTAAAAAAATATTTAATTCATGATATAACTTCGTCTCAAAAATCACATTAATCTTAGTAGATGATCATGGCCTTGTCTTGTGTTAGTCATTTATGACACATTAAGCTATTATTAACTTAATAACAGCAATTAATTTGTGTCAATGGTGCTTTAATGACCCATTTTCTGGTGTATAAAATATTGCACCTGTATTTCTTGTTCCCTTACGCACCTGGGTGATTCGATGTATCTAATTTATGGTGATTATGTCTTCATGGGGAACTTGTAATGGTACCCTTTGTGTGGCGTAAACACGTTTAGGGTCTTCTATTGTTAAATTTGCTTCATTGATAAATCCGTATAAAAGGACCAAACAGTTTATAATAAAAGATTTTGTAACCTACCCTGAGGATTT
Source organism: Amphipyra tragopoginis (assembly GCA_905220435.1). NCBI lineage: Eukaryota > Metazoa > Arthropoda > Insecta > Lepidoptera > Noctuidae > Amphipyra > Amphipyra tragopoginis. The sequence goes on from HG992017.1 coordinate 9,154,332, forward strand.
CGATGACCTTCTTTTTAAAGGGTTAGTAGAATAGTAATTTAGGAAAAATAGAGGATCTCATTTACTATTTCATTTTATTTTTTATTTTATTTATTCGGGAAAACAAACAATTACACATTAAGAATTACAAAAAAAATAGGATACAGAAATGATACAAATGTGAAATCAACCACGTTCTCCACAGATACACAATGAGACAATTTTGTAAATTTTAAGACTAGCGTTGTAAACAATAAAAAAGAAGAATATTAATTGTAAAGTATCAACAAAAAATAAAGCTGTTAATAGTGCCGCATAAGTGGAACAACAGTGTCACATTAATTTTTTAATATATTAAGTAACATGACTCTAAACTTTCTATGCGGTAAAGCAAACAGATCCAAACTGCAGAAATTCTTGTTAAAATTGCTCGCAAGGCGACGAAGAGGTGCACGCAAGCCGTAGTATGGAGGAAAAACAAGGAACCGTATTTAGGGCGATTTGCTGTCTTAACATCATGTTGAATTTAACTAAGCTATAATGAAACAGATACTTACATAGGTATCTTATTAAGTATAGTTTAAGTTTATAAGAAAAACACTTACATCTTATCTTATTGTTAATACAGCATCTTAATAATGTTTAAAAATAGTATTAAACGTTTACCATACAATCTCTTTAACAAGACCGGCCTTTCGCTTCGTTGCGAAATAACAAGTTTAATACTTGCCGTTATATCGACTGAATAGATAACAATGAGTCATTGTCACAGTTTCTCCATATACTACGTCATACCGGCTCTGCCCGGTGACCGGTTAATGCAACAGGGGTGCTAAATTCACGAGCCATTCATAAACTGTAATAGCAAGGGGCTAGAAAATCGATAGCACGTGCAGCAAAGGGTTGAGGATCCCTCGAGTTGCGTATTGTTCGTATAATCTATTCTGTGAAATTAATACATATAACAAAGAAAATAATACAAAATAATTTTAACCTGTGCGCTGGCATTGACGATTCTGAACGTCAGTGCAATCGCGATGGCGCCAACGACGCGTGATAGGACGTCGTAAAATCCATCAAACTAATCAATATTTGAATACCGTAGCTAATCATGACAATGCTTGTTGTTTACATATAAAGGTTTTTCCGAAAAAATCCACTTATCCTTAATGCAGTTTGGTACTTCATTTCCATTTAGAAGTGACAATATTAAAATTCAAACAAATCGTATTTTGAGTTCTGTATTTGAATTTATAGTCTGGCGCCTGGGTGGCAATTTATTATGCGTGTGCAGTGGTCAAATGGTTAATAGCGATGGTAACAGATACAAATGCGTTGCCACAATGTCTGACCCTCAATAAAGTCTCCACACTTACGAAATAACTAGAGAGGTTCACTGAAAATTATCATCTGACTGACCAAACAGTTGAAAGATAGAAGGATAGTTTTAACAAGCGTTTTGTTTGTTGAGGTCGCTAGGCTTTCAGTCTCCCAGAAACGACCTCTGTTGGCTCTCCAACTCAATTACCGGTAGATACCGATGATATTTTAAAGTTCAGAGAATTTCAGGCTTCTCATTGCCCGTATCGATTGTTCTAGTTATTTTTATGCCAAGTGGGACAACCTCAATGTGTTCTCAGAGACACGAATGGTGTCTATTTATCTATAAAGACCGAATCGAATTCATTAATTAAACATTTGCAGCTACGACCGTCGTTACTTCACAGATCAAATCAAACTCAATACAAAGGCTATAAATACACCAGAAATCCAATTAAACCTAATAGGTACACAAGACTTCGTGTATTCGCGATAAACTTCCAAAGAATTCGTTACTCACACAAAGAAAGCGAACAATATTTCACACTAAGCCGTACTACGGGTCAACACTCCATGACTCACTCACTCTTAAGGTAAGCTGATGAGAACACGCGTAATGTAAACGAAGTGAACACATTCCAGTGTTAAGTGGACGACGTAAACATTGTGGTTGAATGGTTGATCGTCTGTATGCGATTGTGAGCCTTTTTAGTATCCACGTGCTGTATTGAAATATAAAAGTAAACTAATATGTGAATATAAAAGCACAAATAATGCAAAAGAAGGCTCCAGAAATAATAAGTCAGTTTTCGTACCAAAAGACCAGGTCCTACCTAATCTTATTATTTTGAACATAGAACCCACAGATGGAGCAAATGGTCGAACTTGGTAGTAGAGGGCTGGCTTTGCAGTCACTAATTTGTTTGGTCATTGTAGTGACTTAGGAATCTCTATTTTGAGAAAAGTTCGTACACTTCCTTTGTCGATATTAGTATTTCGCGTTTTACCGATGGAATCTACATATAGCACGTGTGTGTGTTTACCACCTCTGGTTGACACAAAGATTTACTCGATGAATGTACAGATTACAAATATAGCAGTGAATGCGGAAATGAATACAAATCTGGGTATACCGCATATTTTGACTTAAGTAAACACTGAGGTGGATCATTTTATAGGTTCTGGCGTTGTTGGAAAATAATAGCTGTTTTCCGCGATTTAGATCAAAAATATTACTCCAATGAGGCTCAGCTTGTTGTGTCCAGATTGTCAAAGGATCTACAGAGCAGATCAGGAGACTGCTGAATAATATCATAATCATAAGTCATAAGAATAATAAACAGTTCTAAGAAACTCACAATAATAAAGCTCAAGGTTTTACGTTGAAACAATAACCTAAAACCAACTAACACACCATAGGATATCTATAGGAAGTTCCAGGAATACAAGCCTGCGATGCCGTCACTGCGGAAACGGTGCGCTGCGCATGCGTCGATCAAGTTTGGAACATAAATAGCAAGTTAGATTTCGCCACGAAGTAAATAGTAAATGGAGTGCTCACACGCGAAACACCCTAACCGAATTTTTTGAGATGCGCATGGGTAAAAAAAGATCTGCCATAAAACCAGTTTAGACGCGTTGTATAGCATATTTCCGAGTTGCTGATTTCTGTCGTAGGACCGAAAAGCGTTGGAACAGATCAACTTAAGTAAAGACCACTAATCGACAGACATATATCATGAGACCTAGACTTAAAGCAGATGGCATAGAACTAAGTATTTTGACACAAATTGGGAGAGGTATGCTATGTCCAGCAGTGGACAGCGATAATATCAATTGATGTCTGTCACGCTTGATATACGCTGTTTTTGTGCAGCTGTCTTCTGCTCAAATCAAAGTTCACCCGTACGTTATAACTCCATTGCATTTACTACTCTGTGTTAGGACATAAATAGCTGTATGGATTTAGTAGTAATTTACTTTGCCTTGTTTATCAAACGGTGTAACTGTAATAACTGTAATCAACGCATGCGTTTGTACAGCGTATAGTGCGACTGAGAGATTGAATAATTGAATTATAGGTCGCTCATGAGTCATTATGTTTGTGTGTATTGGTCGTCTTCAGAGTACGCTTGAAGTAGTATTATTAATCGGGTAGTAGGTATAGTAAACGGTATTGTTGTTGAATAACAGTACATTGAATAATTAAGTAGAACCAAATAAATGGAAAATCCCATTTAACCACAAACACATATTGTGTTTCTCTTTTAGACTAATGATTGACTTGACAATATTCGAAGGGAAAACTACTTACAGAGGCATATAAGTAATTTTCAACAATTCTTCCAAAAGTAATGAACATGAAATAGATTTTTACTGCCTTATCCCACAGTAGGAGGGGTCGGCTCAACATGTATTACTCTTCTATTGTCTATCAGCCTTCATCTCAGCGCTCACTCCTTAATTCCTTATTCTTACCCATATCATCCTCCACACAATCCATCCATCTTTTTTTTGGTCTGCCTCTAATTCTTTCAATGCTATAATGAACGCAAAATAAATCTTGGGCAAAGGCATGACGTTAAAAATTTCATCATCATCATTCAGCTTCATGCCTCAGTTTATTCTTTTGTCCTGAGTCTATGCACTGCTTATATCTTAAGTTAAGCTTCTTTATCCTGCACTGTATTATCTTGGTTTAATGGTGCATTAAAATTGCCTCCACGAGTGATGATATCTACTCAAGCACGTCCGCCTGGGCAGTCAGTCGCTACCAACCTTGCTGACTGGCAAATCTTTTCACAACGGCATGAGCTGTTCTCGTATAGATGTTGCCGACACGAGAGAATAACTTCACTTTTTTCTGTATCATCTTGTGTTACCATATCTCTAGCGAATAACATTTTATTCTATTCTTCTAATAATGTTTCTGGAATCTCGATCCTTTAAAACCGTTTTCTTTCCAGAATTTTCTCATATCTTGCAATAATGTTTCCACTTAAAACTGTCGCAGACATGCACTGTTCTCAATCAAGCATAATATCGTAAATAACTTTCAGTCTGGTCGTTCGTCCGTATCGCTCTCGCCTGCTGGTGAATCAAATGGCAAGATTTCATTAGCCGTCCGTTTGATAAGTATGAGTGGTTTAGAGATTAAAGATTTCTTATAATGAGCTTTTTATTGGCTGGAGTTTAATTAGTAATGCATACTTGCCTATATTTGTCGGAGAAGTTATAAAGATTGAATAGAGATACAAGCAAATATGGGGATGTTTTTGCCTGCTATTAAACCTTTTTCTTATCGTGGGAAAATCCTTATTGATACCCGCCACCTGGAGAAGGCGATGGGTTATGCCGGACTCTCACCGGCTACCGTGGTGTTCCTCCTCCTGAGTTATGGCCGGGATCGCGGGATTCGCAGCTGCATGAACCGCAACCCCGGTAGGCCTCTCCTTCTGAGGGGTCGTTCCCAACGACCTCCTGAGAGGCGCGATGCCAGCTATAGCCTAGCCTTCTTGTCACTAGAATCTCTTAGTTGCCTGTTTTGTCACGTCACCCACTTCTTCTTCTTCTATCGTCTCGGCACGAGCTATACAATAACAGCTCATGCCGTGTTGAAAAGATTAGCCAGTCAGCAAAGTTGGTAGCGGGGCTGACTGCCCAGGGTGCGCCGGACGTACTTAAGTATCGTCACTCGTGGAGGCTCTTTTCAGTCACCCACTGATAAATTGTGAGTGGTGTATGTTACGTAGTAAAATTAAATTATTAATAAGATCAAAATAGCATTTATTCAAAATATGCTAAAGCCAGTTAGCACTTTCTAGACGTTCGACAATAAATACGCCTACACTTCACAGCTTCTTAGTGTTAAAGCGGGGAAGAAGTAACACAACAAACTCCTCAACAAAAATTTTTGTCTGTCACACATTAAATAAATTATATTGAATCATTTTCAATCTAATTTTAGATTTATATGCATCACACTAAGGGACTTACCAGACATTTATCATAACCTATGGCCTGATGTGGTTTCTTAGTACCTAGAATAGATTATTTTCCTACAAATGTATTACTAGGTACACAAATGTGAATTACCATTGTTACAAGTTCATTGTAACGTTATATTAGTCATAATTCAATGGACAGTCCCTTCGTCCTTATTTGGTCCTTATTGACTCATATTGTCGATAGGGTCATACATGCGTACATCAGTCAGTATACGACGGAGTTACCAGTCCTTTCTCATTTCTAATCTTGTATAAATACAAAGAAAAAATTCAACAAGTTTCTTGAATATTCCTAACATTTCAAATGGTATTATTATTATTTCCTTGGTTCTTAGCTTAGAAAAAGTTGCCACACCATATCTTCCGCCGGTGCTGTAACAAGCTTCCTACCAGGGAATTATCAAGGACTTAACGACACAACGTTTATTTGATTACTAAATAAATCATTTATAACTTTCGTGAGACACATTCATATTTAAGATTAGTTACGGTTTTCTCACGTGCATTTTTCGGGATTGCCCGACTAGTTTCGGACCCAATCGGAGTCCTTAATCATGAGCTGATCACGCGGCGAGGTCGCGAGTCGAATTAATAAATCATCGTCAATGCCTTAACGTTGCGGATCTTAGGACGCAAAAGTCTTCTATCAATTAAGAGAAAATTGGTCCTTTAATGATTGAAGGACCAAGTCTTTCAAACTCTGCCTAAATCCAATTTTCTTAAAGTTTAAAGCAAATTGAACGTGGCACCCTGAAAGTAATAAATAAGAAAGTTTTTTGTGACGTTTTGGCTTAAATTTTTGGTAGAAACTTTCATTTTAGTATGATTAATGGTTTGCATATCGCTATCTATTAATAGAGACATCTCCGCTTAAATATCGGCGTAATTTGAAGGTACCTAATCGTTTTTAGATATTATCTATAGTAAAGGGTTTTTTAGACTATAAGGTTAATGAGTCATTTTCTACTGAATTTAATTCGAATTTTTGTGTAAGACTGAATATTTTTTACTAACTTTATCTTTTGTAGAAATGTTGGCAGCTCTTAAAGATTTATCAGTATCGTTTTTCCCAAAATTTTGCAAAGATACCCAAGAAAGTTTGAAGAATAGATTTTGAGTTCATAGATGACAAGTTAATTGCACAAAATTACTAATGTAACAAAGTACTCCGAGCTCATTAGTCTTCAAATTTTTTTGTATCTGAAACGAAATTGTTATTTGCGCATTCGTTTTCTGAACAGCGTTGCGCAGAAAATAACTGCACGCATCGTTTGGGATCGAGTTTTACATACAATGTATTAACTTACTGTAAATGTATAAGTAATTGTAAACAAACGAGTTTGATAACGTATTGTGTTTCGCCTTTATCAAACGCATCCTGTGACTGTCTGGGTTAGATAAAGAGCTTTTGGGATATATACTCATATAGACATGTTGCATTTCTGGAATCATTTCATTGTTCTTGCTAAATGCCTCATTGTTAATCATGAGGTCACAGGTCTATTTCCGAGAACAGGCAAAGTATAATTAGATTTTCTAGGATTTTTAGCAAAGGGACGCCTGGAAGAACTCACTGATCTTATGACAGGTCTGAAAAATGCATGAAAAAAGAGTACGGCATGTGAGGATTTCAGCACATGGTGTTGTCTAGTTACTATAACGAACCTCTGCTGTAGCATCACGCCTTATGAGGAAAAGGAATGCTATACAGGAATTTCAGATAAAGCATCACACATCTTTAGAACAGATCATCATCATTTTATCCCGTGTGGAGTCAGGCTGGAATATAAAACTTCCTCACTGCACGCTGGGAATAGACGAGTGTTGTAAGATTCAACAAAACCCAACACGCTTGGTGGTAGGATCTATACGGTCCGCCTGGCTAGCTACCACCCTCACATTAAAGTCCGGCGCCAAGCAGTTTACTGTGTTCCGTCGTGTGTATGTGAGAGCCAGAGAGGTATAAGGGAATTCCTCTATATCTCTGTTACTTGGATACGTGTGCCCCATCTTAGACCCTATCTGCGATTACTATCAGGTGCGATTAGGTTCAAAAGCAACGCAAGTCAAGTAATAAAAAATAAAGCAAAATTAAATTCGTAATTGAACCCATAATTGAAACGACGCCTGATGAATTAGCGATATGTAATCCAGAATTTCAGAGGCGCTTGAGAGCGGATGCTTATTGAACGAATGAGCGATAATGAACGGAATTACAAGCGAACGGTATGGAGCACGTTGGCGCCACTTGAAGACACGTGCGGGACTAAAGTGCAATAAGTGTTGATGAGTTAGCCCATCCTTTGCAGCTTAGCATCAGAATTATTGCGATGATAATTGTGGCAAAGATGTACTACTACATCTGTAGGTTTATTTGAGTCATCTAAGCTTATATGCCCACAGAGAGACTTCCATACAAAGAAGCATATTCCAGGTGTATTGTTTCCCTTTTTGAAGATATACTTCTTTTGGCGCACTACAGGTAAAATTTTCATTGTTACGGAAGTAACGCACGTAGTTGTAGCGGAAATGCGACACCATGAAGTTAGGTCGTTGACATAAACCTCAAAAAAAAAAACCTATATCTATGGTTATTGAAGTGTTTTATTCTGGTAGTCGAAGTATAACTTCTACCACGCGTACATGATACACTCACCATTTTTTGAGGGCACTGCGCCGCCGGTTACCTTTGAGCAATCCTTCTCGTAACCATGACCTTGCTGCCAACTAGTACTTAATATGGAAAGTAGTTTTTTTTTGTAATTTTTTGTGAGTTTCGGTAATAATTGTGATATTTTTTTATTAAACAGATAAACAGGACTACCTGCTTGTAAGTGAAAAAAATATGCCTTTAGTACTCCTAGATCCGAAATTACTGGTGAGGTCAGAAATCAAAATGGCTGCCATTCGGAGAGGAGGGGCTTGGTATTACAAAAGGGGGTATTTATGTCAATAAAATTAAGAATTTGACGGTAGTTGAATAACCAACATTGTATATTTTAAGGTACTTCTACACGATATGAGGACCTATTTGAGACTGAAGCAAGAATACTGTTTTCACGTTTTTTTGTGACCACAAAACAAATGTTTAGATTACCTTTGCAATACGAACCGCAATAATTTGTATATCATGATAAAATATCTGCGGTTAGGCTTTTAAATTGTCCAAATTAATATTAAATCAAAATGTAAGGTTTAATCTAACGCGGAACCACGATAAAAAGTTATAATGTTTAATACAGAAGATAACTAAAAGTACCCACAGTAAAACCCGAAATATTGAGGATTAGTGACTACTCCTACTGACGTAGTCAAATTAGCATTTTTTTTTCTTTTGTACTGCTGTAGGTTGTCCTAGGGGACCATTTCTAAGTAACCGGGCAGTTATTGGCACCTGGAGGGTCTCCAGCCAATGGGGAGTCATATGTCCCAGTGTTGTTTGGCTTTATATTTAAAACTAGCTGTACCCGGCATGGCGGCATGCGTTGCAATGCACTTTTTCCTACTTACTACCTATCTACTACTTACCTACTACCTACCTTCAGAAACAAAATCAAAATAGTAACAAAAAGTTAAAACCATTTTCATGCATACTGAGATAATTTCTTTTTTCTTAAAATATCAAAATTTTCTTTCATAAGAACCTTCTTCTGACAATTAAGAACACAACAAAAAAAAATTTGTCGGTCGAGCCGCTCACGCGTGTTGCCGTGACCAAGGGAAATAGGGATTCATTTTTATATACATAGATAACCATGAGAGTAACATTAAAAACCTTCTTAAAAAACTACCTAGTTAAAGGGTAGAACCCTTTCAGTTTTTACTTACCAAAGAATCCTCATAATTTAATCGTGTTTACTCGGTGAGGCAATCAGATGTTTTTGAGGCAGTTGCTTAATCAATTCAGGCAATTTCAGGTTATAAAGTAATTAATTGCAAAGAGCGGAAAGAGCTATAAATTGGTTGCAAAACAACAACAAATACCGATAAATAATAATTGTTTAATTAAAACATTATTTTACCATAACCTGTATGTAATCTTTTAACCTAAATAAATAAGTGACAAAGGTAAATACAATTCATTTTCATTACTGAAGTTACTGAAATCTAAATTAATACAATTAGTGTTTCCTTTTTGAACAACGTGATTCGGCCATCATGAAACCTGACACTGTATGGGACAGAAGCCGTATTAAAATAAAATTGAAAGTAGTTACATACTCAGACTAAAGTCTAGAACTAAGGTCAGGTATGTTATAACAGTACTCAATAGAAACTAGAACATGATTTCCAGTTTTTATGAGCAGTCCGTTTTTTTCTTTGGTCCTTTGATCCTTAAAAAAGATTAAACCTTAATTGAACGTGATAAGACTGGCACATCACGCCCTATTTTAGCTTTAGGACCACATCCTAAAACCCCATAGATAATGGATCAAATCGAGGTAATTCTCATCTTGCAAAAATTATCTAACATAGAGATAGGATTTGCCTCGATTTCTTGTCACACTTACAAGATTTTAGTAAATATTTGTGCTGTCACAATAAATATGACTGAAACTCATTAAAATCGCATTTAATTATATTCTGTCTGTCGCAATATCATGGGTATTTGTCCAAACACCCATATCTAGCATCAGGACGACATCTTTTACGATTCAAACTCAATTTTCAAACGAGATTTCGAATAAGTACTTAATGTTTCAAGATTTTATGTCTCTAGCCAGGCATTGTGAATTATCGTACGACTGTATGTATGAAAGTTATCCAACTCCATATAAATTTTATCGTCACTAATTTCAAATTCATTGGACTTCCTGTACTATCTTATCTGCTCGATAATTCCAAGTCCATATCATATCATTGTTCATGATATTAAACTTGCATGAACATTATTGATCTGTTTTGTTTAGAGTTCATGTAGACAGAATGATTTCATACGATCTGCCGTTCAATTTGCTGCAACAGACAGAAGACTGTCAAGAAGCATCCCGATTGTCAAAATGTTAAACTTCAAAGATTTCGTTTGAGAGGTCATCTTCGACATGGATAGAAAGAATGCGTTCGTATTGTCTGCTTTCAGATTGTCAGCTTTGACAGTGTATAAAGTACACAAGATATAGGAAAAACTGTCAGAATGCTAAAATTATTTCTTAGATAAACATTACCAGACGATTCAAAAATTGGTCCTAATAAGGTAGTATGCAGAAACAGAATGCAAAAAGATTGCTCGCGGTTTATGACACAAGCTCTTCCATTATAAAGATAGACTTTATACCCCCAACCCACGCGATCGTTTTTTGTGCCAATACCTCACTGAACTGGTACTTTTATCGATTCATAGATCTTGTGCAAAGACAATTGAACTGGTACTGTGAAGTTTATTAGGTTGTTCGATAGAATGCTGCACGTAAACATTAAGCAGGTATTGATTTTAAAGTAAAGTTGACTGTTAGTCACGCTGATTTAACTTTCCTACAATTTTGGTATGCACAATACAATAGTAGCGTTAGGAAAAAAAATGTCAAACCGCTAAATGTATTTACACTTTGACAAAAACATGTTTGCTCAAAGGACCACAATGCCCTGGTAATTGTAATTAATTAATAATCAAATCATCAGCAAACACCATTACACATACTTACAGCAGAACGTGCAGGTTTTATACAAAAAGGATTGCGCTTATTGACGGCCATTGCGACAATAAAAAATAAGAAAATCGAAACAATGCCGCGCCAAGTGTTACGTAAAATTTTCGCAATGCACGCGAGCAAATGAAATTTATTCCACACTCGCGAATTTCGTGTTCGCCAAACTGTTACGTACGAATTCGTAGTTACCGAAGTTTAATTGCATTTTTGATCTAGAATGCTGGATGCCTTCACTGCAAGCTTTGCTGCCATTGTTTTTAATACCTCGCCTTTAGAGTGCACTGCTTTTGCCTTGCCTGCAATTTTAACATTTATTGTTTCAACCATTATACGATTTAAGCCTTTAGATTTTAACAATAGTCGTCTTATAAATGATTTATTAGTAGTATCTGTCAATTACTTCAATACTTATTGAAAGACAATAGCCAAGATATAGCTTAGGTGTGGAAACCAGTTCCAAAATCGTGACTGATCTAACCTAAATATCTATAAAATGAATAAGTATGGCAAATTGCAAGCCTAGAATAATACCGTCCACATTTTGACTAAGTTGCAAAAGTTAAGTAGAGTATTACTAATTTATGCATTGCGAATACCCTAGATCAGTAATTTTGGCAAAAACTTGACTTTGCATTTGTTTATCTACATTATCGATTCACATTCAAGTAAACTCATAAGTTTCGCTTGTCAAAATTATTGTATCATGTAAGCAAAACCATTATTAATGAACATTGAAGTCTCAATCAACCGACACCAGCTCTGCGAAAATACCAAACAAATTGCCGTTTATACAAAAAGCTACCACTAACCATCCGTTGTTTTAGCACCTTGTTCCGTGCGAACTTTCCGGGGCGAAGCAGTCCATTCACCATGTTCACAGTTATTTCCCATGCTCCCGTTCACATCACCATCATTCGTTAATTATCGCGACCTGACCTTTGATGCGGTGTGACAGATCTTGATGAAATCCAGGAAATTATTTGCATAAGCTGGTTAGGAATAATGATGAACTTGGGAGATAATTAAGTCACTAATCAAATCACGTTCTTTCGATGCGATGCTCTCTTTACCTTGCAATGCGTAGTGCTTATAACTGTTGTAACTATTTCTAGTAATTGATATATCTGCTCCACTATTGTGTACTATTATATTTGTGAACTGTTGCAATGTTTTATTTGCCTGTGCATGTGTTGATTTGCTTTCCCCCTCAAAGAAAAATACGTAAACACTTCAAAGTGTATTCATGTCTCCATTCCCGGCTGTCAGGCGTACATTACTATAAAGAGGTAATGGTCAAGAAGGCCGGCTGTTCCTTCATCTATGATTACCCACTTATGTGCGTCCGGTGTCACTCCCTTCATAAAAGTATGACCGACATCAAAATGTGTACTACGACAATTTTTTGTGTACATGCACTTTTGGATAGATTTCTGGTTGTACACAGTAAATTAATTAACAGTTTCTCCAGTAGTTGATTTAATTGCTACAGACTCTAATTCTCCCTAAAAGTTTCCTGTAGCTAATACGTCTGATTGTTCCATTTCTTCTTTTCATAGTAGTATCTTTCTAGTATTCTACTTTTGCAGCTTCGCTCTTTGCCGTCCTATTCACAAATTCCTCTTCAGTACTGTGATTTTAAAATTCATCCCAGCGTACGAAACCTTAGCTCGCACTTCAGGCAATCACCCAATACAATCAAAATGTGACAGTTCGCAGTTGTGTATGTACGACGATAACCTATTACCCTCAATTGACACATACAACTTTCACTAGGTCATGAACGACTCATTAATGAAGTTTTTCTTTCATTGCCATCATAGACGAAGCTAACTTTCCATGAGCATCTTAAAATAGAAAGCAAGTATCAAATTGCAATTTCTATTGGTGATGGTTACATATTGACTCATTTGCCTACATAGACTTAAATGTTCTGTAGGGAAAATTTCTTTGTTTCCCACAGCAGCACAGCATGCAGATAATATTATCTACCCACTGCTGGGTGCCTTTGGCCTACTCCGATAATGGAACTACAAAGTTTCGGTTGACGAATCACACGTTTTCCAAACACGAAAGTGGTTCCTACGATCGATTGGATTTTCGCGATTTGACATTTTGTCTTTCGTTCACTTCGTACTCCCAAATGTTAATTGACATGTTGTTCGTTGTTTGTCAATAGTTTGATCGTATGTTTATTAATTCGATGTTCGTCGTTGTTTTGTTTCAATCCGAAACTTTGATGTTCGTTTTTCGGACGTTCTTCGTTCGCACTGGCCGTCTGTGTACCGTTCTTGTTTCTTCCAGTCCATTTAATGGTATTTCCGCTTTTCTCGGAAATTGCAAATGCATCATGTTTTAAACAAGTAATGTAGACTATTTTGGTCATGTCAGGCATCTGGCATACCTTACAATGTAAGAACATCCTCAATAAAGCTAACTCAGTCAGCTAAGACGTGACATCCTTCAAATAAATCTGAAACCGATTACGATGCTATAGCGTTTATAAAAATAACAATGGACGTCCATCTTTAATCCATTGCCCTGTAAATATCATTTATTTACGGGACTTAAAGAAATTCTTAGAATTCATTGATATTGGAAACCTTTTTAGCTACTTTCATTATTTTCTTTCTTCATGCATTGACCCTCAAGTATAACTTTGAGTTAATTGGAAATTGCTTTCAACACTAAACCAAACAGGTTGAAATTGTAAACACTTGACAAACCGAAATGGGAGATTATATAGATTTGTTTGGTGGTAGGATCTATACGGTCCGCCTGGCTAGCTACTACCCTCACATTAAAGTCCGGCGCCAAGCAGTTTACTGTGTTCCGTCGTGTGTATGTGAGAGCCAGAGGGGTATAGGGGAATCCCTCTATATCTCTGTTACTTGGATTCGTGTGCTCCATCTTAGACCCTGTCTGCGCTTACCATCAGGCGCGACGAGGGTCAAACGCGACCAAGTCAAGTAATAAAAAAAATATACCTACATTTTGACGAGAACATAAATGCAGGGAACATCTGTTGTTTTTTCGCGATTTCCGGTTTGGTCCCATAGTAAAAGTTGTTCATAGTGATGAGTACAATCTCCCATTTCGGTTTGTCGAGTGTTTACAATTTCAACCTGTATATGGCAAGTTGATGTTGTGCAAAGACACATGGTTACTTAACCCATTTCACTTAGTTCACTAATAGCTTTAGAGATAACTTGCGAGACATCTCGGCTATGGTCCCCAAGTCAACGTACCGTAGCCACGTCAGATGAACTAAAATGCAACTTAGATAAGATTGTCGACCTCATTTACACGCGGTACACCCTGCCGTTGATTGACGAAGCTTTAACGAATGATGATGATCCAACTTGCCTGGCCATAGAGGCCAGCAGCATCACTGGGAGAAAAAACTCAGCAGAGAAAGACTGGTAGGCTGTAACTACAGTCTGCTTTAACAGACCACCAGCTAGTTACCCAGTAAATTTTCAACAGACATGAGTCATAAGCAGATCTTTCAAAGTTTTCTTTTGTTCCTGAATCAGCATTATGATAACAATTTATATACAGGGTGTAAACGAATTCGTGTAATTCCTTCAAACCGCGTGATCTACTGGTGACATAGATTAACCTTAAATGGGTATTTCAGCAAACCAACAGAAAAAACTTGGTTTTCTATTTTGTAATGTAACAGACGGCCCTAGGATCTCCTGAAAGCACGTCTGCTTCACCAGTTGTAAAGAATGTGTAGGGCATTCCATACCTAGTACATAACAACAATAATAGAAATGGTTAGAGAAAAGAGGCAGGACAGCGTCACGCCCCTTGCAGCAGTCAGCGAGGTCCCTCCTGTACTCCCAGCGTTCGTCGATGGCCCACACAGCCATCCGACGGAAACCGGCGGCAGTAAACAGACCGGCTGCAGCATCCATTCATAGTCACAGTAGCAGACGCAGACGACAGCAGGTCCGATCGCCGATCCCTCAAGTGTAGGTAGGGCAGGAGACGAAGTGAAAAGAAGGGAGAAGGGGCCACCATCGGGGCGCAGCTTCCCCAACTGAATGTGGAGGCTCAGGCCGTCCAGCTCACACAGGACAACCCCCGGAGTCCCATGTAAAGGCAGGTGTTGCTTAGAGCAGTGTATACCGGGGATGCTTGATAGGGCATTTAACACAAAATATAAACAGCCAGTAGATTGAATATTACCTATATATTTTTATAGTACATGTAGAAAATCAAAAAATAACACTCTTATCAAAATTACACCATGGCGTAAAAAAAAACAATCCAAAGTCAAGTCCCCATTCCAAATCCTATCTGTCATCAATAAAAAAGTATAAAATATAAAAATGGCCAGTCGGTGAAGATGACGATCATGAAGGTGATACTACAATTTCTGAACCATTTTAGAACCTCGAGTTATCTGACTGCAAAGAGCGATATCGCGTTAGTCGTACCCGCCAGCCGTGTCGCCGTGCTTTCATTAATTTATGCGTGGCATCGAAATGTTCACTAAAATAAAAACAACATTTTGCAAAAAAAAAAAATATTTTTTTACTTATTCCTGATTAGGTGGTTTAGTTAGATAATTATGATCAATTACCGCTAAAGCATGAAAAAAAAGGTTTTAATTTTAATCAAACTAAATCCCGTGCGGGGCCAATCTACACCAGTAGTAGATCATGTGGTTTTAAGGAATTACACTAATTGGTACAGAACCTTACCAATATTACTTATACGATAAATATCATCAACCAATAGCGTGCCAAACTTCGATCGACATGAAACTTCCGAAATGGCAACCTTTGCCTTACATAAATCAACATATGATGGATAGTTATCTACTCTTTGTCTGCATAGGGCATTATGTCTACGTATTATGACAGTACACACAGTGCTGGCATGAACTTCGAACCCTTTGTAGGGTTTCTGAGGGGAGACAGTGGTTTATGTAATCATGCTGTGACTCATACGAATGGCTGGAGGTGACAGCTGGTCTAGCTGGTTATATTTTGTATGTGGTGTAGATCCATATCGTGTTTATGTTTTCTGGTAAATAGGTGGGGTATGCCTTGTTTGTTTTTTAAATTGGTGTTTTTGGTATTAATAACAATGTTTGTCGTGGTTTTATCGCAGCGGGACACCACTACCCTATGTCTATGAGTTTTTTTTTTCGTTTAATACTTTGCAATATGTGAACGTATTTACATTTGGATTACGTTCGGGCAGGATGGTCATAAACTTTGACTTTTAGAGTAGTTACGCACTGCATCCGATCCGAATCCGTGAAAATACGTTCTGAAATAGTCATAGAACTATTTGTATGGTAGTTTACGCACTAGATCCGACTTCCGTCATCCGATTTCTCTCCGTGAGTCCGTGATCCGTGAGTCTCCAATTCGGAAGAAATGTTGATGGTTTGTATGAACGCTTTCGCATTACTTCGGATGCAAATCGGACATAAATGCCAAAGATGGCCCCTGAACCTAGACTCTCCA
This sequence comes from Amphipyra tragopoginis, assembly GCA_905220435.1. NCBI lineage: Eukaryota > Metazoa > Arthropoda > Insecta > Lepidoptera > Noctuidae > Amphipyra > Amphipyra tragopoginis. Next base: position 9,170,772 of record HG992017.1, read on the forward strand.
TATCCATGGAAACTTTTGAAGATATAGCGAACTGCAATTACAGTAGTCAGCGAGAAAAACTATAGCTGCAACGGTTAAGGCAACTGCTCTTACAGCCCCATCTCTCCATTCTGTACATACATGACCTTGTCTATTGATCAGAGTTATTTCATTTTCTTTCTACTATCACTAATATGATGCTAAAACCTTCGCCCAATTTCCGGCCGCATGACTCATGTATTAGGATTAACAGTGTCTAGACAGCTGCGGAATCTGCAATATACTTAAAAAAATGTAAGACTAAAATCTCTTGGTTTTAGCAGAATACTCAATGACGGATGTCTGTGTTCTAGAGTAATTCTCATACTAATACCTCATACTACTTCGTTCTCATTTTTTTTTTTATGAAGAATTATGGGAATGATGAAAAATATTTCAATATAGAAAGAAAAATAATAAGTAACCACTTTACCCTAAAGCTTATGATCGCCTACTACTGTTAGAATGTATTGTTTTGTTATGGTAGGTGGCATATACGACCACGGACCACGGCTATCCTCTGAACATCACTAAGAATATGTATTTAATACATTAAAATATATTACGTGTAAGTTGTTTATTTAATAGACGATAAATATCGAATAGTTTGCACAAATGTTTGCACAAAACAATTTCATATGATAATATATATTCTTGTTTCATTCATTTTTCAGTAGTCGAGTTTTAGTTTTTTAAACTTACTTCTTGTACTTATGTATAATTATAGAACTAGTATACATCGTGATAAAATAAAAGCGACCAAATTGCATTGCCGATGTTTTCACTCTAAGGGCCGCTTTTTTGATCGCTAGTTACGTCGACCAATGGTTAAAAATTTCAACAGATGGTTAAATTTCTATGAGATCTTTCTGAAATTTAACCATTTGTTGCAATTCTTAACCATTGGTCGACTTAACTAGCAATCAAAAAACCGGCCCTAAGGCGACGATATCGAATCTCAAGTATAACAGTTAAAAAAACAAACAGACGTTAAAAATCAAAGGTGTTCTGTTCAGTCGATCAATTAAAGCGTCATACTTCACGGGTCAATGGTCTCCTAATCGCATCATCGCGGGTCCTTGACCTCCACAATGTCTGCAGTACTCCCAGTTTGGTTCGCCACTGTCGTGGAATACTAAGGTTGTACTAAGGTGGGCTTTGGACAATGGAGAGGATAGGTTTTGCAATAGTCTGATAGATAAATATTTTTGGAAAAGTCAGCCTAGTGTATCGACTTTGGAAGATTCGCAATATTACTATAATTATAATATACAGGTGTCCCGAAACACAACGACAAGTCGGGAACAAAATGATAGGGCAGTTTAAGACTGACCAATTTTTTTTTTTAATCTTTTTTAATTTCGAACTTTTAACAAGATGTTACGCCAGTTCCATCGTAACCTGACAAGGTAACAAATGGATAAACTAATGCAGCCTCTACCGACATGGGTTTGGCTAAAATACTATTAAATATTATATCTAACTTAATAATATTCAATTTATTAACTAAAATATTTCTCTCAGTCTCATTCCTGACACACTCCACCAGACGATGATATACAGCGGTTAATGCAGACTGAATAATTCGGAGAATCCACCTTTTTCATCAGGAAAGCAAAGTGGCATATGACCGGAGCAAATTCTGAGAGCAGTTACTAATATATTTCTATTAAGTTTAAAATTCAGAATAATAGATTAAAGTTGTTATTTTTTTTTTTGTTTTTTTTTTTTGTCACGTTTTATATTCAGATTTATGAAGTAAAACTTTGTTCATGGTAACTTTGAAAACCGAAAAGTTTTTTTTTCTGAACTTTCTCAAACTTCGCTATCATTTGTTACGCTTGACGTTCAGTGTTGGGGACTCCCTAACAATATACAATTGTTATTGTTTTAGTTTAACCTACTTTATTGAATGTGAGTAACAATATCAGTTAATTATGTTTTTGATCACACTTTCCTTATTTTCACACACTCATTTATTTATTTAGTTAATACTTTAATGCGTAGTGGTGATAGATAAGGCAGACTTAATGCCTAAGGCATTCTCTACCAGTCAACGTTTGGGGTCAAAGAGAACTACATCGAAAAGAGGCATAATTTTTTTTTTTTTTAAATGCTGCTTATTTAAATACAGTTCTAAATGATAAATGATAAATGATATTTATTTCTGTAAATAAATCTGTTACAGACACTTTTACAAGTCAATGTAATGTTTTTTTTAAGACTAGATGGCGCCGGCATTTCCTATCTGACTAGCTCTGAGAAGAAAAGCCGAAACAAACTCAGAGGTCAACGTCTCTTTTAAAGTCCAGACATTGTGGTATAAAACTATGCGAGTGTAACAGTGTAGGGCAACGTTTGGAATGGCCTTTTGAGGAAAGAGCCATAGCAGGTTTGAGTTGACCTGTCCCAACTGACGGCACGCATGCATCAGTCATCGTGTAGCTCAACCTTATTTTAGGGAGCTCAACGACCCGACGCACGACGACACCAATCAGCCGGACATTTGCGTAGGTCACAAAAAAATACTCAAACCCCCAAACAGTTTTACGAAACGTATATAAAGCTAGCCTACATTGTACTCACATTCACAATTTAATAAAATAAAAAATAAAACAAACGACATATTAATAATAATAGTCGATAAAATAAAAAATAAAACAAACGACATATTAATAATAATAGTCGACAAAATGTCAAGGTAAAAAAAAATAATTCACAAATAATAATTCAATAATAATAATTATCAATATATCACCATGCAGAATGTCAAAAATTAGGAAAAAAAAAATGAAAAAAATTCAATGATTTCAATGATGTCTCTGTGATAAGAGCGAGCGGCTCAATTCCAAGCATTTTTATCGTCCATATAATCTTTAACTTTATAGAAACCCTTATTACAAAGTTTCTGTTTTACGAAGGACTTAAATTTATTGAGACTTAGTTCTTGAATATTGCTTGGAATCTTGTTGTAGAAACGTATACTTTGGCACCTAAATGAATTACTAATTTTTTGGAGCCTAGTCATTGGTAGTATAAGTTTATTTTTATTTCTAGTATTGACGCTATGAATGTCGCTGTTCTTAGAGAACAAACTAATATTTTTCTTAACATACATCAAATTTTCATAAATATATTGAGATGCGACCGTCATTATATTAATTTCTTTAAATTTATCCCTCAGTGAATGCCTAAAGCTAAGGTTATAAATTGCTCGAATAGCTCTCTTCTGCAAAACAAAGATAGTTTGAATGTCGGCGGCATTTCCCCACAACAAAATGCCGTACGACATAACACTATGGAAGTAACTAAAATATACCAATCTGGCTGTCTCTACATCAGTTAGCTGGCGTATCTTATAGACCGCGTAAGCTGCAGAACTGAGTTTCTTCGACAATTTATTTATATGTGGGCCCCACTGCAGTTTCGAGTCTAAAGTTATACCCAAGAACGTAGTGGTGTCCACAAGATCCAACTCGGCTCCATTTATTATTACACTGGTTTTCACCTGCTTAACATTAGGTGTCAAAAATCTAATACATTTAGTCTTTTTCTCGTTTAAAAGTAAATTGTTAACATTAAACCAGTGCACTACTTCAGAGAGAGCGTTATTAACATCGACAGTAACCGGCTGCTGCCGTTTAAGTTTGAATAACAATGTAAGTTACGTAATTGTCAACAACCGTCATGGTAATTCATAAACAATTTCGGTCGATAATATCCAAAAGAAATCTATCTATCTATATGAAAACTGTAGATTACACATGTGACAAAGTAGAAAATGCTACCTGCATCGTCATTTAGTTCCTAGGCATGCTCCTCCGCATTGCGGAAAACACACCGATATACAAAATATCTTATATAACTTATGGTCTGTTTACTACTAACACTGACATATCGATAAATTAAACACATAAACTCGTTGAAATATCGATAAACATACCGAGTACAGCGTAGACGTCATTCGACAGGTACAGTAGGTATTTAAATACCTATCGTACTATCTGGTATTACCGTATTAATTTTATTGTGTTACGTCAACACTGATATTTTTAATGAATATTATTAAAAATAAGAACCGTTTTATAAGGTAACGTCAGAAGGAACAGGGATGGTAACGAAAGGGACGCGTTACCGTCCGTGTCCCAGAACGCGACAAGGAATTCGTATTGCCAGTAGTCAAATTCATTGCTGTACTTATATGTACCTCGCTGAATATTTGTGATGGGAAAATTGTAATAATCACCATGTTTGGCGAACGAGTTAGTACAGCATAACATGGATCTAAATAAATATGGCGAAATAGAGAACTAATATGAAGTATGCTGGATTTGACAGGCTTTTGACATCTTCCTTCACAAACAACGCCGCCATCCACGTTCATTTAGAGTCATGTTGGACTCTGTACCCTTTTCAACGTGCGGTGAGTCCTGGGATTTTTCCACATAACGTTACCATAGAAAAACTATCAAATATTTTTGTTATGATGTCGTTTGCGTTTTTCAATAGCAGTCGCCTTACGGATACTATCATTTACAAAATGACCGCTAAAATCAAAATTCATCTTTCGTTGAACAGATTATAATTGCAGTTTTAAGTATACGTCAAGACAATTAAACTAGTATTTTCTTGATTGTCTATGACACACAATGTCCTTCACACTTGGCATTTAAAGAATAGATTGAAGGAATGCATTACATACAATGGCATTCGTAGGCTATGAGTTAATAACAAGACATAAACACACAATTAATATGTCTCGTACGACGTTATTAAACCAGTAATATATCATGTGATTTGAAGGAATTACACGAATTCGTTTACATTACACCCTGTACATATAATTCCCACGAAAAAAATCTTAACACGCTTTACAGGAACAGAGTTTCTTATTTGTCCGTAAATACTACTTCGTACCTAAGGACCAATATTTTTATTCAACAAGTGTAGTTTACTACGCACTAAAGTACATAGACAAGTAGGTATTTAATGAGGATATTAAATAAATAAGTTGTTGTCCGCCAGTGAATCATACTCCTATGAGTCATTGTATACCGTGGTTATGTACTATCTTACAAGCATAGTATGGTATGTACCCACCTCCGATGTGATTTATGTCATTGTTCAAGTAAACACACGAGAAGTATGTAAATTTTGCGTAAGGTAGGTACCTACGCTTGTATCAGAACGGATTTAAAAAAGGGAATTCTATTAAAAAAAAAAACGTGACAGGTTTCATTGTGCCTACGTGTATTATTTAAAAATAAAAGCGACAGTTTATCACAAAACCATAAAAAAAACCTGTCGTGACTTACAAAAAACACCTTAAATCACAAAAATAATAACAAAATTAGTTTCTTAGTTTCAATAAACTATTTTGCATTATTCTCCAGCGACAATTATAATGAAATCAATTGAAAAACATATCAAAACAATAGACATTTTTTTTTTATTTATCATTCAAAACAAATTCAAATTTAAGATACAAAATAAACAGCTTTACGCCTTTATCGCTATCAGTTATGCATTTAGTTTACAAACATGCAAGCGAATAAACGCCCTCTATGTAAACGGTATTGAATATCAGAAAATAATTACTTGTACATTATTTTTCCCTGCCTAAAAAGACTATACGTTAGGATGCACTTTAATTTGCTTTTGACTGTACATTCAGGTACCGAAAACGGTACTTTAATTTGCTGTTAATTGTACATTCAGGAACCTAAAACGGTAACCGTTTATAAAAAAAAGACGATATTAGTACCGGTATTTCTTAGAATATCTATAGAATAAAGGTTACCGTTTCAGGGGGCCTACTCCCTAAGTCCGTCAACGAAGTTAAGTTAAGTAAGTTAAGTAGTCGCCCGTCCGAAAGTAGCCCTAAACGTAGGAGTGAACAAAACAAGTGTCAAGTTCATCTTGTCGGACGGGTAAAAACACATTGGTAATAGGGACAACTCTCAAATCGTGTTGTCATTCATTCTTAGTTCGGGCCCCGAAATAATCGTATGTCCGTAGGTGATAGGGAGTAGGAAACGCTCGTAACTAAGGCCGAAACCACGGACTTCGTGCTTAGGGAGTAGACCCCCAGGTCCCTGAATATACAGCCAACAGCAAATTAAAGTAGATGACTTTTTTGAAACTTTGTATTCAACTATTTGTAATGTAATGATTATTTAAAATTATAATAATACTAGTATTTAGTGTTGAGCTGCTGATCGTGAGGTTTTGGGTTCGATCTTCAGCTCGGGCAAAGTGTTATTGAGTTTTTCCGTGTGGAATTTGTCAGTAGCAGCCTAGAGTCTGGATTTGTGCCCGGTTGATAGCAATATGCTCCTCCCCTACTATATGGGATTTTAACATAACGGCGAAATGAGGTTGTACAGTCGAGTTCATTAATATATTGGCCCTTCCAGGCTTCAAAAATATGTATATGAACGTTAAAAAAGTTCATTCTATTGTGACAACTCTAAGCATCATTAAATTGTAGTCAAGATTTAGATTCATTAATATGTGACTGCTTTTTTTCAGTAACATGTATAGCCAAAGGCACAAGACTGAGAAAAAGCAGTCACAAATTAATGGATCTAAATCTTGACCACAATTTAATGATGCTTAGAGTTGTCACAATATTATGAACTTTATTAACGTTCATATATTTTTGAAGCCTGGAAGGGCCAATATATTAATGAACTCGACTGTACTAATCCACCTCTGCCCAACCCTTCGGGGAATACAGGCGTGATATTATGTTATGTTAGTAACATAATATAATATCACGCCTTAGTTTATTTATTATTATTAGTGTTCTATTCTGTTATTTTGTGTACAAAATAAAATTAATAAAAAAACAAGTTTTCATTTATAAAACACTTTTGAAACTGTACAATTATCATTGTTTTGATGTTGACTGTACGTAGTGTTTTGGCTTCTTATGTAGAAGAATAATTGACATTTATGTTTCCTTATTATAATTTACTACGGCTACTACAGTTTAGGATATCCTGCAAGGATTTGAATATTTAACGAGTAGAGGAAATTCTAATTAAAATGGAACTTTCTAGAAAATACACACCTTGCTAAAAAAAAGTGCTGTCTTTCCTCAAAATTGTGTTAGACTCTTATTTAGAGCTGAATACGGCTTAGACATAATTTGAATGTTTGGTATGTTTGGTAAACGAAGTAAGACAGGGTTTTAACAATTAAAGGACCAATTTTTTCAACGTCAGACAACTTCATCTGAGGAATAAGTTCGACGTTTTGACAGATTTCCTATTCAAGAGTTGTCAAAATTTCTTTATTTCGCGGATTCAGTTATCTGACAATGTTAAAATCGGCCCTAAGTCTCAAAAAATCGGAGTATAAATGATGGATGTATCTATTGTATGACTTTAAAATTCACAAAGTTAACTTTAGCAACAGAATTGCTAATCTTTTGCCTACTTACACTGTAATGTACCTAATGAGCTTTCCTGTTTGCAGAATGATTAGCGGTTCATACAATATTTTTCCTTCGTCCGCAAACTAACAGAGTCAAAAACTAAAAACAATAAATACAAAGAACGAAAAGGTCTTATTACGCTATAGAATTGATTTTCGATCTGACGTTCTAGTTCCGAAAATATTATTGAAAAAGCATCGCCGCCATCAATATCATAGCACAGAAGCTACCTATCAAAAAATGTATTTCTGAAAAATGTCCTTGTTGTATTCAATAGCGAAGCGTTGTTTTGACAGTTCCACTTCGTACTAGTAGGTATATAAAATGATGAAAAGTACACATGGCTACATATCAAAATATACATCTGAACATCTCCAGTATATGCAGACCTCTAATGATACGGTTAGCCTAGGTTCCTTTGGTTTTTAGCCGGCAAGAGTCCGGCATAACCCTTCGCCTCCATGAGGATTTTCAGACAAAAAAAAGGTACCTACTCAATGCGAGATCAGCTCGTACTGGATAGAAATGTAAAGCTTGGTATCCAGCTGTGCGTACATGGATAAAATTAAAAAACCCATGCGTTAACACATTCGAGTTCACCACACTTTTCATAGAGCGCAAATGCCATGCCGCACATACTTATTGCTAGTGGACCTTCCAGGAGGGTCATCGGCATTACGTTTGCGAAGGTTCTGGGCACTAGGTAAAAACCGTTTCATAAAACACGCTACTACGTACTAAAATAGTGATAGTGGCTTCAGGGGGTCTTGTTGCTCGTTTTATGACGGTGTATTTTCGGAATATTCCGATCTGTCCCCTTCGGGGGGCCAATCAGGAATAAAAAAAATCGATCTGTTCTCCTGTCACCAAGACGAACGGACAGATCGAACGAATTATTTCTGGTCTGTCCCCTGCTGTTCTTTAGAGGGAAAAATAGAAATAAAAAGTTTCGATCTGTTCCCCTGTTACCGACGAGGGGACAGATCGAAATATTTCGTATTTTCTAAGGAAAACCTACATTCAATATGAGCCCTCCACGGGCACCCGACATTGCGAATGCGTCTAGGGAAAAATCCTTAATCCTTCTAGCCGAGGGCTTTAAGATAATATTTCAATTGTATTGCACGGCCTAAGCTACGAATATCTATTGATTGATTTTGAAGACAGACTGAAGTCGTGACACAGCGATTGAAAGCCATAAAAATGTTGTAACAGCATTGTCATAAAATATTTCTATATATTTAACTTCTTCTAGAAATAATAACATGGTGAAAGAGGCGATAAGGCTCCTTTTAAAGACCGTTTCTTTTTGTATTACATCTCATAAAAGTAAAATATAAAATGTAAAACAGGGAAGTAAAATGTAGTTTGAATGGAAATTTTCTTGCAATAAAATAGCACACACACACCAGACACAAAGACTTTTAAAAATACGCGCTTACAGATTCTTTGAAAATTTCAACAGGCATCCTATTACGGTTAAAAAGATACAGCCTTGCGACAGACAGACAGACGCACGGACGGATGGACAGACGGTGGTATTGGCTTAGTTATAGGGTTCCGTTGGCCCCCTTAGATACGGAACCTTGTGAACTTTGGCTAAGTAATTTGAACAACCCAGTTTTTTCACTTTATTACCGTCGCAACCATCATAGTCTGCTTCTATGTCGAGATAAGGACTTCTTTAAAAGCTTAGATACAATACAATCCCATTTTTTTGCACAAAGACAGTCTATTAGATTGTTGTAGTTAAGTTCCAAGAGTATCCATAAAGATTGTTGCCGGTTCTTCTCCATAGGATCAATTTTACCAACTAATTAACATTCCCCGTAGATGCAACATAATTTATAACGTTTCAAAAAAGTGCCTATTTGAAATAAAAGTTCTGAACTTGAACTTTGAACTCGGATCCAACTATTGTTCTGTATGTATGTCAACATCTCATTGATTTGATAAATCAAAACTTTTGAACAAATCGTCACCATTGAAACACCAAAGTTCAGCATTTATTCCGCTCAGCTATCCTTTCCCTCTTTTAGTTCATGTTTATCATTTACCTTTTACATTTTATGATCAGTCCTAATAATATTTCGACTACATTGAACATGGAGTGGAATAGAAATGAGTCAATTGAATTGGGAGGCCCAACCATCTGTTTAAACAATCGCTATGTGGTCGTGTGCGTGTCACGGAATATTGTACGATCGAGGAGCACGTTGAGAATTTACTGTATGGTTATTTGAGAGTTATTTTATTGGAAAATTGTAGGTAAGGTAAAATGTAAGAAGTTAATAACTGTCAACCCTGTAATTCCCAAAGGGCTAAACGTTAACTGTTGTATACCCTCAATTTGGAGATAACCGGGTTGGCTCTATTTCCTTGTAAGACATGGGAATTTGACTATACGAGGAGCAAGCCTATTGCTATTTATCGGACACTATTTCAACCCATAGACGAACTAAGTGTCTAAACGCACTATGCCGAAGATACGCGACCGAAGTTCAGCATGATTACGCCTGCAATGCTTTTTAAATTACCCGCGACACACCAGGCTGAAATTACGTCGCGTTTTACCTATATAAAAAACATAGACGCCAAAATTCAGTCGAAGAATGCTCCAATTCGATTTAGGCTGGTGTATTCCAATATTAATTCTCAAGTTAAACAACCGTTTCTCGAAAATCGCAACAGAATTTAGATAAACAGTTTTTTAACGAGAGAATTAAGTCTGTGAACTGTATTCGATTACGATATAGGGTTCAGGGACCAAACGCTCGGCTACCTCGCTTGCGGCCACTTGTCTACCAGATTTTACTACCAGAACAATAAGGCTCTAATGTAGGAAATGTTTTTCAACATGTTGCGAATAAGTGTTGACCTTCAAATTGTTGTGATTTCATACTTCACCGTGGCCTTCAGTTGGTCATGGTCTCATGGTATAAAAATGTGCCGTAACTAATTCCTACAACTTACGTGGGGTGAGTCATATGAATCTTTATAAGTTTCCATTCTCCAATTGTGGTCTCCTGAGACAAAGAGATAGAGAAAGCATTTATTTTCACACTCAAGCTAACGCAGACTTAAAAATGAACAAAAAAATATTACAACTAAAGTACAATACTATCGTAAAAAAACTACTTGGTCAGTCATAAAATAAACTAAACCTATGGTCCATAGTCTAAGTTATATTTGTTACCCATAGACTTCTTGATTTTGAAGAGTACATATTGTATTGAGTAAGAAGTTAAGTCATTATCAGTCCATTGGACTAGACCTGACTTAAAAGTGGCTATCTGGCCACAGATCCCTGATTCAGAGCATTTTAATACGTCAATTGTCGACTGATTTGGGTTGTTATCTCGTTTTGTTTACGATTCTCGTAACTAGAGAAACGGAGATAACTAATCCAATCTTTGGATAACTGACTTATCAAAAAGTCCTGAATTAGGAAGCCTACTATAAAAAACGAACATCGAAGTTTCGGATCGAATCCAAACAACGACGACCATCGAACTTATGAATATACGATCGAAGTATTGTCAAACAACGAACTACTAGATGTCAATTATCATTTGGAAGTAACGTGAACGAAAGAGAAAGGAATGAAAGTAGAGGACGCCCTAGAAGGACATACATCGACGTAATTGGTGATGTTGTTCGAAAAGAACAGGTGCGTAAAAGTACTTAACTGCATGTATGACAAGATGTATGAACGTGGACGAAGCGAAAGGAGTATGTAAGGATCGTAGCATGTGGCGTTCTACAGTTTCTGCCTACCCTTATGGAAAAAGGCGTGAGTTTATGTATGTATGTATGTGAACGTTAGACAAAATACAAATCGATCGTCGGATCCAAACTACTTTCTTGGTTGAAAATGTGCGATCATCAGCCGAAACATCGTATTTCGATTTTCGGAAAACGCAATCAGTAGGCCTAGCACGAATATTTTGACGTATAGTAACGTAAACGTAACGTTAATGTGAGTGAATTTTAAATCGAAAATACAACTATTCAATAGCATTTTAGTTTAAATTTATGCGACAGCCACAATTTGTATCATACATAGATATGAATAAAGTTTTTAATTCGATTAAATATTATGTGCGAAACTAAACTAGTATTTCCAAATCAAAATTCACTCGCGTTAACGTTACGTTTACGTTAGCGTACGTCACAATATTCGTGCTAGGCCTACAGGGGTTGTTTTGATGCTGCCCGTGATCGGCTGTGGGAGGAAGTTGGTGTGTTCTGGTCCCTTGCTTGAAGTTATCAAGTAATAGTTGCTTTACTACTTCTAAATGCGCTACCTTACTGGGAGCACTCGCGTGTAATGTAACAAAGCAAGATTAAATTGTGACCATTATTGCTACTAGGCGATAATGCTCAAAATCGCATCTCGCTTTGTTACATTACACGGGAATGCTCCCTGTGAGGGAACGCCTTAAGCAACCTTAATATTCCATTAAGGCTGGTATTCACCAACATTAATTATCTGGTTAAGTTAAACAACTGTTTACCTAAAATTCTCCTAAAATTACTCGTATTTCTGAAATGCCTGAGTAGCATGACGCATAATAGGCATCGTAAATTAAATTGTAACGATTGTATGTAATTTGTTATACCATCAATGTTATCGTAAGTCGCGCTATTATTCTAGAAACCAAGTTGATATGATTAGATTAAACTTTGATATAAAATAATTCAATGAAATATTTTTCGTGTTCCCGTACGGCATATTATAATGACTTTTTGTATACCTATAAGGAAAATATTTTGCTGAACTACAAACTTGTGTCATATTTTCTACCCTTTTTTGACACAAAATTGTTGCCTACGTATTTGTTTATTTATGTTCCCGAAGAGATAATTAATTGCCTCTGTCACACCCCCAAACTCATTAATTACTAAAATGACAAAGCTAATAGAGAACTTTTTAACTGTGTCAAACTACACATCCGACCAACAAAATGGGCCACAGGTCAGCTGTCAATTACACACCCAGGGTTATCGACTCCAACAAAATAATTAATCAACTGTTAAATAATTATTTTGTTACAGTTTTAACGGAACGATTGCCGTCAAATTAATTTATTACAGTCATTATTTTATTGGGTTCGTTTTAATCAAATTATATTCATAAATTATTTTTGATTGGGCTGTTAAAAAAAGTTGATAAGTGATGGAAATTTATCGTTTCTCCTAATCAGTCCGGTAAATTGATTTGTATTTTTTTACCAAGAAACTGAATGCCATGTAATCCAATTTACTTCGCAGGAAGATAATTATAGAAATAGGTTTCTAATATTTTCTATGCTTATTTTCTGTTATAACAATATTAGGTACTCATTAAAATAATGTCATTTCATAATTAAGTACCTATACAGTCATAATTTCTCCCTTTCCCTCTCACCAAAAAAACAATCAAGATAATTCTACAAATATAGTAAATATTGAAATGTTCCAACGGTCAGACATGCTGTCTTCGTTAGGAACACGTAACGATGACCTTGCTTCCATATTTCGTTGGAAACAGAGCGTGTACGCATTAACATTATTTATTTGATGCACAGTAATAAAACTCACCGTTACTAATTATCATACACAAAAACTATGATGTAATTCTGAAAAAGAAGAAATATTTGTCTGTAGTTGCATTTTATGTATCTGTATGTAATGTAAGCAATAATTGTGTGTGGTTTATGAAATATTTAATAGAAATACTTTAAAGTTGTCGATATCGATTCAAAGAACTAGGTTACTGGCATTACTACTTACAATATAAGGGTTAAGGGTATTAAGGGTTGCCACAACTTGATACAATAAAAAAGTAACAGGCTTTTTACCGTTTAATCTCTCAGCCAAAAACAATTCTAAAAACAATATGTACTGGCTATCCAATTGTTAACATTTTATTGTCTATTGAAAATTCTTATTTACACGGAACCGGAATTAACAAAACAAACATGCGTAATATTAGTACAATGGAGTACACTTAGCTCACACATTCGTATCTCTGTAATGTCAACATTATCAGCTTACTACAGTCATCTACAGCCGTAGCATGACCACCGTAGACAAGGTTTTGTCAACTGAAGAATAGACAAAATGACATTTTGCCATTGTGTTTGTCATTTTATCTATTCATCCGTCGACAAAACCCTTGACTACGGAAGTTATGCTACGCCTGCAGTTAGGCTGAGTCTCTATCGGAAAGGAAATAATGTATGTAGTCATCATGCATGGGTTTTCGTGAATCTTAAATCGTTGACGCTCTTGTCATTCTGAGCAACAAATGTAGCACACACGTGTCTCAATGATGCAACTCTGATATAACCCGAAAATCCTGCTCTTCAGACTTCGCCGCATCACGTCGTCGTGTAATAATCCCTAAATGTCCTGTTATCTCGTTCTAATCAGCTTGTTTATCACTATTTTACGAAACTATGACTCCATCTTATAATCTTTACATCACGATAATATTATATCACTGGTGACTAATGTAGTTGTGGCTATCGCCGCGCTGTTAAATAAACATCCAATTGTTTGATTGTCCGTGTTTCTTTTCAATCGTTAGCTAGTTATTCTTATGCCACGAGTGATGATCATTATATCATTCTTTAATTTGGCGATATCGACGATTCCGCGAATTAGATTTATTTGGACTGCTAATTACTGGAATTTTCAGTCCTTGTTTAGATTCTGCGATTTGTAATGTTCGCACTGAAAGTATACGATGTAAAAAATTGCTGAGAAACTTGCCACGAATAGTCCGATAAGAACTATCTAACTTCGAAACTACACGGCCTATATCTGCTTCAAAGAACCGTCATCGTTGATTCCTTATCACACTACCCATATGATATAAGATCTTTATCAGAACCTACGTCACATCAGCCCAATCAGATACCCTAGCACGGACATCTAACTTCTTTGTATAAACAAACATGTTTTATTACAATTCTGTTTATTCGAGTTCTACAATAATAAATACATGCAGTGAATCTTCCATTACCATAAATAAATACGAATGTCGTGTACTTGAACAGCCACAAAAAGGTTCGTCGAGGCTAATAATTCCTTGCTTTACGCTCTGTAATTTTATTTATTTGTACTTCGAGTTACGTGCGTAGTTCGTTGCCATATGTTCTTTGCAAAAAATATACCACCCAAGGGGGTTGACCTATTTTTATTTTTAGTGTGGATACCGTCAGACAAATAAGTAAATAATTTGTCGACTGGTGACCTATAACATTCTCCAGAGCGCTAATATCGCTGAACTGCAATCACTAATAAGTGTGGTGTTCTAATCAATATTTTCGTTACAACGGCATGCTGTAGTGGTCTTTCAAGAATCCCATGAACATTTGGTGGCTGTTATGATGATGATGATGGTATACAGATAGGATCATTAACCTGGGATTGTTGCCTCAAGTTCTCAAACTCGAAATAGCTTGATCTGTTTAATCAATGAGTCAAATAGTCTTGTTCAAATGACGCATTTACTAATAACATATGAAGTCATCTTCATGGTGTTTAGTTTATGGTGATTCGTACGTGTGAATTGATTCATACTCGGAAATTTACTTTCAGACCGTTTTATTTGTATTAACTTTTATAGGTTCGATATATTCGTTCCATAGATCTGTGAAACACCCACAAAACTAGACGCATACGTTGGCACAACACGAAAATAGGTAGATAGTAAATATCTATAACAAATAAAAGTAAAATAAAGTCTTGCCTAATAATGCGTAAATTATAAACACTTAACAACAAAAAAAACAATATCACGTGCAAAGTTGTACCTACTAAAAATAAACAAACATCATACACTAACCGTACACGCTCGCATTCCTGTCTCATGTTTTTATATCAGTACCAGTAAACAAATCGTTTGTTTTTTGTTGACAACCCTAAGCCTCCCTTTACCGCTTGCCGTGAGCACGTGAAAATGAATACAATTTTATGCTCGACAGTGTAAAAATCGAAACTTGTAATTAATTTCACAGTCCGTTAAATTAGAATTATGTGTTTTGTATGTAATTTAATTAATATGCGCTAGAAAACGAGAGTTCTAAGCGGTCAGTTACCTAAATAGGTGCTAATTTTTTACTTAAATCTTTGGAATATATTTTAAATAAAATAGGTCCGTATTTCTGACGGGATATTTTTGTATAAAATTTCCAAATATTGATAACAGATAAAGAGTCTCTTTTGCGTACAATTATGTGATCCACGATTTCATTACATGTTAGCTGTGCCTACTAGCTAGCTGTAACAATTTTAAATTCTAATATGTTTTTATTGAGCGAAACAATTACAATAAAACAAAAACTAAATGTTATTCCGAGAAACGCACAATATTTTTTTATAAAAGTCAACAGCATTGCGACGGGTCCTACGTATACCAGTATAAGTGCAAAAACCCAACTTTACACGAGAGCGGTATAAAGGTTCGAAAGCTTTTAAATTTGACATAAATCAATAGAAATATTTGAAATTTTGGAATGGACCATACCACACCATTTGAAAATTTCAAATATTTCTTTTGATTTACGTCAAATTTAAAATCTCTAGAACCTTTATACCGCTCTCCTGAAAAGTTGGGTTTTTGCACTTGCACTAGTATACGTAGGATCCGTCGATTGAGTCAGTAGTTTTTACGTGATGCGTGTACAAACAAACCGACAAACAGACAAATATTCCAAAAATGATCGAAATGGATTCTATTAATTTTCAACGTACACGCCAAGTCTACAGATTTATTATATGTATAGATTTTCTGGTGTAATTTTTCTAACACTGAAAAATTAACTTTATTTACACATGACAAAAAGGTTAATTTGTATCTCTTCTTGTTACAGTTAGACACAAACAGCAGCGGCTACATTGACTTGAAGGAGTTAAAAGAAGCCCTCGACAGCGTCGGCTACAAAATCCCACAATGGAAGGTAAATACATTAAATATCTTGTCCTCACACATTTTTTAAAACTAACGGACTTCCTCCCAAAATGAGATGTGTTAAGGCCTTAATTCACAACGCTGGCTTGGTGTGGGTTGGCAGACTATACACACCATTGAAAACAAAGTTGTACCCACAATACAACTCTCAACTACAACAAAGTTCAGTATTGTCATTCTGTAAGAAACCCACCTCAATATCGACGGTTAGCTCGATATCTATAATGTCACAGTATGGATAATAGAAGCAAATAACACACATAATCGACAGTATAATCAATAACGAGTAGTTTTGTTATCCACGCTGTGTCACGACAAGTGTCTAATTGACAGTGGCAATCAAGGTGAGATTCTTACAGAATTGCACTGCAGTTAGTATTACTATACCTATTCTAACGTATGTAAAATTCGTTGATCTCGAGAGGTCTGCCTCGTTGGTCTCGTGAGGTCCTAGGTTCGATCCCTGAGTCGGGCAAAGTATTATTGGGTTTTTCCGTGTGGTATTTCTCAGTAGCAGCTCGGAGTCTGGATTTGTGCCCGGTTGATGGCAATAGGCTCGCCCTCCAACTAAGAAATGAGGGTATACAATACATCTCTATTTTTTTTTCTTGGGAAACCCTTTTGGATGCCCTTCGCCCAGGGAAGGCGAAAGGTTATGCCGGACTCTTACCGCCTAAAAACCCATGGTGTTCCTTCTCCTGTCCCTTGGCCGGGGCCGCGATATTCGCAGCTGCATGCACTGCGGCCCCGGCAGGCCTCGGTCCGGCAGCCCGTGGCGAACCTCTTCTTCTGTGAGGCCTTGCCCCACATCCTCCGAAGAGGCGCGCACGGAACACAGCGCGCCGCCTTCTCGGGCCTATACAATACACCTCTGCCCAACCCTTCGGGGAGTACAGATGTAATGTTATGTATAAAATTCCTCCTCAGGTGCGGTGCATGATCGAAGAGTATTACGACAATGGCAACAACAAACGCGGCGTCAACGGCAGCATGAACGGCGACGCGCGAAAGAATGCCATCAGCCTCAGCGAATTCGAAGAACTAATCGCCAACCTTAAAGCACAACAGGTAACTGATAAATTGAACATACGTCACCTCACGCCGCTCAGCCCTCGTCAAGGTGTCTCCCTCCCAATCTCCCGTCAGCAACGCCCTAAACCGAGGTCGGAGTCCCTCTAGGGGTCGTTAGTGCTGTTGTTGCTAGTAGGTAATCATGATGTTAGTGCAGTATAAGTAATTAGCTTAGGTTAAGTATTTTACTCCCCCCCCCCCCACCCCCCATTGGCTAAAGACCCTTCAGATCACGCCAATAACTGCCCGCAAGTAAAAAACAGTTCATTAGATTTTTAAAAATCGGACAAGTGCGAGTCTGACTCGCGCACGAAGGGTTCCGCACCATTATCTATAAAAACGGCAAAAAAAAAAACACGTTTGTGGTATGGGAGCCCCCTTAAATATTTATGTAATTCCATTTTTTAGTAATTGTTGCTATAGCGGCAACAGAAATACATCATCTGTGAAAATTTCAACTGTCTAACTATCACGGTTCATGAGATACAGCCTGGTGACAGACGGACGGACGGACAGCGGAGTCTTAGTAATAGGGTCCCGTTTTACCCTTTGGAACCCTAAAAATGACCATATATCATGACTTCATGATATATTTTAAAATAATCAAACTAACGCGAACTAAGCGAGCGAACATGACGCAAAACAAGCCCGGCGCCGCGCCGGCGGCATAAACCGCCGGGTAAAGCCGGCGGGTAAGGCCGGCGGGCTTTGGTGTGTAGAGGCCTTAAGAGATGTGCGCTTACGCACCACGCGGCAACCTTTCACAAAAAGGAGTGGGGCGCGTCTTTATGGATTGAACACACTTTATCCGATTTTTAACGTCCCTAAATCTTATTCGGAGTATTATAATAACAGTTAGGGCACCCGGTCTCTTCGGTCTTCGGTCGTGACTCTCAACCGGCCCCTAAAAATCGGGTAATGTATTAAACACTTAAAGAAAAGACCGAACAATCTTTTTTATACATTATTGTAATACAATAATCTATAAAACGCCCAACCAATTCAGTAGCGCATAATAAAACCTATCTTTTGAAAAAAGACTCGTTGAAATCGCATTAAATTAGCTTGAGATCATTTCAGCAAATAGGTTAAAAACGGTGCTTACAATATTTTCTTTACAGCAGCATTTATTGATTCAAATTAAAACTAATCAACTTTTTCACTAGACAAAGATTATAGGAACAACATATAATAATTTTACTCTCATAAATATGGAGAGAAAAAGTTTCAAATAAAGACTTTTCCGTCGATTTTGTCCTTAGCATGTGCAGAGAGGTATGGTAAATGTATTTTGCTCGCTAGCTGGAGACAAAACAGTACTGTCTTATTGCACATTTATAAACGTCGTATCAATTATCATTATCATAAAACATTATCATCCCGTTCTCAATAAAGACTAAAACAAATCAAACATTCAACAAACTCCATTTAATTCACGGCCATTACGATTAAACAAATCAATATAATGCTGCATAAAAGTGAATTGACAAGCCATTAAGACTGTTTATGTGGACAGATTAGCTTGACGTTGGTCAATAAAGTGATAAATACTGATGATTGGGGTCAAACAGATGACCAGGATGCTGCAGGGTTAGCAGTTTATAGCTTCGAGATTGTACGATGTTAACTTAGTGAGTGTACACGTAGAAAGCGGGTTGCCGGCGCCGATCTGTCAGCGACGATTAAGTTTTGACGTATCATGACGACCATTTCTTGGGATTCGTTTGCACGGGCCTCACATTCCTTCTCCATTGCAGGGGCACAGATCATATAATACTACGTACAGATACCCAATCCCATACAAAGAAATGACACCTCCCTAAGTCTGGCTATTGATCTGGCTATTTTTCTTCCTCCATTTTTATAACAGATGGCAGCATCAGCGGCTCGCTAATTACCAGATACTGTAGTTTTACAACGCCATCTAACAGTCGGCCTGGATATTACGTGACATCGATACTAGGTGGCATTGATACTACTAGATGGCGTTGATATGATAGGTTCTCTAGGTACCTACATATACATCACCCGTGCGCTCAAGGACAAATTTTAATAATAACAATAGGCACAACAAAAGTTAACTTGAGTTGGCGGAATAGTTTTTGAAGTGAAAATATCTATAGGGGCCATCCATAAATTACGTCACACGTCAAGAGGGGGGGAGGGGGTCGACGAAGTATGACATTGTGTGACAAGGGGGAAATGGGTCCTAAATTTTGTGACGTCACATTTCAAAATCTAATATATCTAAGAATTAAATGGAAATAAAACTAACGTTTGATTTGCTGTTTTAATTTAATAATTTTTAGATGTAAAATTGCAAAATATGTTACGTCACACTAGGGAGGGGGGAATCTCATAAATGTGACCAGCTGTGACAAGGACGGGGGGGGGGGGGGGGTCATCAAAATCATGAAATTCGTGTGACGTAATTAATGGATGGCCCCTTAGTTGCTTTGAGCGATTTTTAGTAGGGAGAAAACAGAAAACATAGGGGTTCACGCCAGTTTCGCGCCTTGGCGTCTATACTACTTAGACATATGTATAATAATACAATACGGCCGAGGTATCTTGGCGAGTCTGAAGTTAGCTGATTAGCTGCGCAGTAGACAATTTCGTATCTAAAAGATTCATTGCGCAACCAAACAACTAATTTCAGACTCGCTAAGATACGTCGGCCGTATTGTAAGGCGTCAGCGAGATGGCCAAAATGGCGGCTGTGAAATTTTACAAAGTATGCGTCATGTATGTCGTGTCCATGGTTTTGGAGGGCGCTGATGACGAAAATGAGGTCGAACTCAAAATCCAAGATGGCGGCTGTGAAATTTTACAAAATATGCGTCACGTATGTCGTGTCCATGGTTTTGGAGGGCGCTGATGACGAAAATGAGGTCGAAGTCAAAATCCAAAATGGCGGCTGTGAAATTTTACAAAATATGCGTCATGGGTGTCGTTTCCATAGTTTTCGGTGGTACTGATGACGAAAATGAGGTCAAAGTCAAAATCCAAGATGGCGGTTGCGAACTTTGACAAAATATGCGTCATGGGTGTCATGTCCATGGTTTTCAGGAGTACTGATGCGGAAAATGAGGTCTAAGTTAAAATCCAAGATGGCGGCTACCAAATTTTACAAAATAAGTATACGTCATGGGCAAAATCTTACAGCCTACATCTTGGATGTAGGTTGTAAGATATGGATTTTGACTTTGACCACATTTCGTCATCAGCGCCCCCGAAAACCATAGAAACGACACCCATGACGCAAGTTTTGTAAAATTTGTCAGCCACCATCTTGGATTTTGACATTGACCTCATTTTCGGCATCAGCACCCCCGAAAACCATGGACACAACACCCATGACGCAAATTTTGAAAATTTTTGCAGCCGCCAGCTTGGATTTTGACTTTGACCTCATTTTCGGCATCAGCGCCCCCGAAAATCACGGAAACGACACCCATGACGTATATTTTGTAAAATTTTGCATCCGCCATCTTGGATTTAGACTTTGACCTCATTTTCATCTTCTGCGCCTCCGAAAACCGCGGAAACGACACCCATTACGCATATTTTATAACATTTCACAGTCGCCATCTTGGATTTTGATTTTGACCTCCCCCATCCTCTGGAGGGGAAACGTGTGAGATAATAAAGTGGTCAAGTGTCTTTCGCGGAAATGTCTTTCGCGCAAACGTACAGACGCTAGTAGGTTAACCTACCCGAAACTGTAAAATTTTCCCAATCAACCTTGAACCTTATGTTTTTGCCATTAAGAGCTATTAAAGAAATTTCACAGATTATAGTAGCTTGATGTGCTGGCGTCTGTACATAACTGATACCAGAACCGCATTTTTAACAAACAAAAATACGCGTTGTTCCCTTGCAAATATACAGCAACAAATTTAATGACGGCCTACCAGCGCTGATCGGAGCAGGTAGGAAATTGTCGGCGAAGTTCGGAGCTTGTCGGTGCTACACAGTATAGAGACTACCTGCGCCAACTAACTGCGCGGGCAGCACCGACAAGCGCTGGCAGATCGACGCCGACAACCCGCTTTCTACGTGTATGCGCACTGATTTAGCAAAAACCGTACATTAGTCCGCGAAATTGAAATTTTGGATTTCGCGGGCTATTGAGTTTTTGAGATAGGCTTCTTTGTGAAACAGAGAAAAGTCGCCAAAAACATATTAATAAAAATCTTTGCACTAGATTAAAAAAAAAAGATTTTTAGATTTTCCTTGAAATGAAACAACTAAACGTAAATTGAACTTATTTAGGTATATTATGTAGGTATTTAACTGTTGTGGAGTGATAACCGGACAAATTGAGTAAAACGCCATCTACTGTAAAGAGCTCTAAACATAATGACTGACAATGGCTACTTTTAAACTACTCTATCATTCTATGGGTTCGAATTGAATTAAAAGACTTCATTTATCTTTTTTGTTGAAAATACGTGATTTGTGTGTGTAATTACATAAATCAAGATTAAGCAAGGATGTTTTGATTTTTTCTACTTCTTACTTCAGCCAAAATCTGCCGTTTAACACTTTTTAGTGATTGTTAATTTCATAATTGTAACCCAGGCTGCCATCTATGAACTTTTTAGTAAGACTAATTATAATTTGTTCGAGTTGAGACCCCATGGCAGGGGGGTCTAGTCCCTAAGCACGAAGTCGGTGATTTCGGCCTTAGCTACGAGCGTTTTCTACTCCCAATCACCTACGGACATACGATTATTTCGGGGCCCGAACTAAGAATGAATGACAACACGTGTTTTTGCCCGTCCGAAAAGTTGAACTTGACACTTGTTTTGTTCACTCCTACGTTTCGGGCTACTTTCGAACGGGCGACTGTCCCTGTCCACATCTCCACGTCACGACGTCGTCAACGTGGAACGGTGCGGTGACGTGGCACGGTGCGTTGACGTAACGTGCAAATTTACGTACCGTATCGTAAAAATGCACGTCAGGATCATTATTAGATTTATCATTGACCATATAGATCCTGAATTTTAATAAGAGAAACAGTAAGGTATGGTTTTAAAGCATCGGAGCACATAGACAGCGACTAACTCGCGGGTGTGGAGAGCGCGGGCGGAGCGCATATACGTGTGCGCTTGTGGCTAGAGGCGGAACGTGTTACGATACGGTAACGTAAATTTTACGTTTACGTTACGTCAACGCACCGTGCTGCGTTACCGCACCGTTCCACGTCGACGACACGTCGTGACGTGGAGATTTGGACAGGCCCTATCTTCGTTGACGGACTTAGGGAGTAGGCCCCCTGATCTTAATTTCGGATCAGACCAAAAGGCAAGCTTCGTATAGGTGTTTAAAAGCAAAGTTGTTGCATTTAATTGATAACCCTGAACTGTGAAGAAGTTATAGTATCTACATGTAATAATCACACTCGTTTGCAATGAGCAATTGTTGAGGTCATTGGTCTTTTGTCGTTGTTTTTTATTATATTTTTTACAAGCATGTAAGGCCTGGGCGTATTGTAGTCTAATGTATGAATATATTAGTACCGTTATATTATGCTGATGTGGGAAAGAAAGGTGTGTATGAAGTGTCATCTGATTGAAGTTATGTCTGGT
The DNA here is from genome assembly GCA_905220435.1 of Amphipyra tragopoginis. Taxonomy (NCBI): domain Eukaryota; kingdom Metazoa; phylum Arthropoda; class Insecta; order Lepidoptera; family Noctuidae; genus Amphipyra; species Amphipyra tragopoginis. The sequence goes on from HG992017.1 coordinate 9,193,861, forward strand.
TCAGCATAACTGGTGATGCATGAACGGGTGATGCCCGATCTCCCCAAGTTCCAAGTTCCCCAAAGCTTATATTATTAAATAAAATTTTACGACTCTGTCTTGACCGAAATCTAGAATGGTACAGTCGCCGAATCAATGCTTACATACCTATTGTTTAATGTTATTTGTTATTACTTTAGATAATCAATGCGGTAAAAATGTATTACCTATGTATTTTCATTGCAATTTACGCTTAATTATAACAAACGACGTTGTTCTGTACTTCAATAACAAATTGGCGCTCATCAATAATGGTTTTAATGAGTGCGAATGAGAGGGAAATATCAATTACTGTTTTTGCACTTGTGCAAAAACAGTAATTGATATTTGAAAAATATTAAAAAAATTGGGCTTTCGTTGATATAACATTTGACTCAAAATACCATCGAAAAGGCATGGTTAAAATCTTTCGGATACCTCGGGCCCACGGTGTATCTCTTCCAAAATAAGGTTTATTTTAACTAGGTACTGTTTTTTTTATTCCATCACTTTTGAAGACGTCAGTACGAGGAATGGTCAAGTGTGAACTTTACAAACAAATTAATTTTACATTTGGGGAAGTTGGGAATGAATGTATGAAAAATCATTTTGGGAAACTTGGAACTTGGGGAGATCGAGCATCACCCGCATGAACGTCCAACAGGAATCTTTAAGGCTCACTTATTTAATTATGGATAACAGTAGTTTTTAAGGTTCCGTACCCAAAGGGTAAAACGGGACCCTATTACCACAGTGTACCTACTTATTACATACAGTGGGTCAACGCCCATACATTTGACAGGTCCTATGAAATGTCAAAATTATGTAGGGGCGGAGGTTATGTCCCAGTATACAGTATGGCTACTCGGGACACAACCTCCGCTCCTTCACCCCGCAACCTCCCGCACGATTGCTCTGCGACAATGTTCTACGTTGACCGACTGTAAGGAGTAAGATATAGGTAGACTGTGCTATTACTAAGGCTCCGCTGTCCGTCCGTCCGTCTGTCACCAGGCTGTATCTCATGAACCGTGATAGTAAGACAGTTGAAATTTTCATAAATGATGTATTTCTGTTGCCGCTATAACAACAAATACTAAAAAACAGAATAAAATAAATATTTAAGGGGGCTCTCATACAACAAACGTGATTTTTTTGCCGTTTTTATTGATAATGGTACGGAACCCTTCGTGCGCGAGTGCGACTCACAAAAGGCCCGTTTTTTTATTAAAAAAAATTAGGTATAGAAAAAAAAAATAGGTACAACGTGTAAACAAATTAGTATAATTCCTTAAAACCACAAGATCACGATAATGATGATGATGACGCACGAGATATTGTTGGATAAACGCATAAATGACGCATACATGAATGGAGACCCGGCGAAATAGCTGGCAGGCACGACTATCGCGGTTTCGCTCCGCGCTGTCAGTTAACTAGGGGCGCTAAAATGCCTCACGTTAAAAACACCATGATTTCGACAGGGTGAAATTGTAAACAGTCGACCAACCGAAATAGGAGATTGTACTCATCACTATGAACAACTTTTACTATGAAAACAAATATGAAATCGCGAAAAAAAAATCTGCTGTTGCCTACATTTTGACGAGTTATGCGAACATAAATGTAGGGAACAGCTGTTTTTTTTTTCGCGATTTCATATTTGTTCTCATAGTAAAAGTTGTTCATAGTGATGAGTACAATCTCCCATTTCGGTTTGTCGACTGTTTACAATTTCACCCTGTATATTTGAAACCAAAATAATCTCACACACAGGTTTCACCAGTAAGACAACGAATTTTGATGTAATTACACGAATTCTGATATATCCTGTAGATTATAATTTACAATAATAATTTGATAGCACAAATTAGATCTACATTGCTCATTGCTAGTATTCTAGCAATATGAATCATTAGTATAATTTTACAATTCCTGATAACCTTATAACTTAATACAACATTTTTCTCTTTGTCGAAACAATTACTATAAGGTCAGTAGATCATTATTGACAGTCATTATAGTTTATTAGCCGTACCCGTGGCTTTTCCTATGGAAACATAAGGTTACTACTGCTCATCACTCAATAATGTAATAATTTGTAATCCCCTAATAATAGTAAAACGACACGTACGTCCACTTAAAGGACTAAGTGCGGAAACCACATCTCTTAACATAGAACATAGAATAGTAAAACGCTATAGTCTGGCCAGCTCTTTAACGAATGTGGCTGCCAAACAACTAGATCTGTCCAGTAGCACTGGCGCGAAACTCAAACATGCAAATGAACAAACAGTCAAAAATTCTAAAATGTAATTTTTAGCACCAGTATCGTTCCCAGGATGCATTGAACTTACTTTTTTCCAAAAATATTTAATGCCCAGTTTTAAGATCGTTACGACTTTGATTAATTTTGTTATGTTATTTTCCAGGTGTCCAGCACATTCAAACAGGCAGTCAGTAAAAAAGAAAATTTGGAACATTTGGGTGGAATGAGCGAAGCATCTAGTGATGGTCAGTATACATTTTTTTTATAAAAATAATATCACCCTCGCTAAGTCCGACTAGCAGAAGTATTCTGTTGATAATCCACCTACAGTTACCTTGTAATAGTCCAGTGAAGTCCTATTTTCCATGGATTGGTTGAGAAATGATGGGCTAACCGAGATTTTTATTAAACAAACATAAAAGTTTTTGTCCGATCTGACTTGGGCTCTGGGCTCACCCAGGAGGGCTAATAACGCCACATTTGGTAAAACATATTTCGTTTCATATTCGTAATCATAACTGCCAGTAGACTGCACATCCAAGATACGTAAAATCCAAAAAAAAATTGAAGAAAAATCACAAAAAAATCATAGATCGTACGTGTTTTTTTACTTAATGACTGAAGGGTTGCTTTTTGTTTACTATGCAACATCAATTCTTATCTATCATTATTGTTATTATATAAACGAAATACAAGCAATTAATAAAATAAAAAAGTGATAGTTAATACTTAAACAACTTTGTTTTTTAAAAAACCTTTTTCTTCTGTGCAATCCACCCCGGCCAAAAGTCAAGAGAAGGAACACCGTGGGTTTTTAGCCTGTAAGAGTCCGGCAAAACCCTTCGCCTTCCTCAGGTGAAAGGAAATAGGAACGACGGAAGAAAAAAAATGAGCACGCTGTACTTGGCCCTAAAAATGGCGTTCACAACACCAACATAAAAATAAATAAAACGCGCTTATCACAGCATATCTACAAGTAATAACACTAAGTTAACTAGGTCACTATGTTGTAGGCAGGTATGGCCTAGAAATAACATACTTTTCAAACAATTTATGCACTATTGAGTATTTTCAATCCGACATGCTTTTTATTATTTATTATTTTTATTTATTAAACTTACACACACTATTTTTACAGGATGACCCCAATACAATAGTGGTTTGCAAACACACACCAAATAAATTGAAAAATCAACTTACGGTTACTTAATACACAAAAATCTACTTAGGTATATCTTAAAAATACACAGCAACAATTATAATAAACTCAATTTGAAGTCGTACTCTTTAAACCATAAAATTATTATCTTTAAAATCTTAACCTAAAATACAAAATCAGACCTACCACAGAATATTAATATTTAAACATAACTGACAAAATTCAATAAGACTCTTGCGAATTCACTCATATTGCACGAAAATATGTCAATTCTCTCATGCACTTCATTTAGTACACGTATTGTGCGGGTGAGGGGTGTCTTTGACAGCAGGTTGGTTCTGGCAGCAGGCACGGCCAGCAGTGGCGGTCTCCGCCGCCTCCACACGTACCGGTCTGGCACGCACAGCTTCAGGTGACGCAGCACATTCGGGTTATGAGCTACTCCACGCAGGAGCTTTAGCGCATACGCCGCAAGTGTAAATTCCCGGCGCACTCTGAGTTCGTTGTACCCCACCATACCCAGTACAAACAGTGTAGGATACATCAGCGGGTAAAAAGGGTAAACCCCATAAAGTTTAAAATACAAGTGTCTTGTAAATTTATTCTGAACTCGCTCAAGCATGACATTGTATTTCGCTTCATGAGGAGCCCAAATCACCGCACTGTGTTCCAAGTGACTCCTTACCAAAGCGTCATATAGCACCCTGAGCGTGGTTACGCTTGTGAATCCCTGCGACTGTCTCAGCACGAAACCCAGGTTCCTGTACGCCTTCTTGCAAATCTTAACTATATGATCCCGGAAAGTTAGATCTGGCATAAACACTACTCCTAGATCTCGTACCTGAGCCACTCGCTGCATCGGCGCTTCCTCTACTTTGTATTCATAGGCTAAGGCAGTCTTCGCGCGCGTAAATGTCATCACTGAGCATTTCGCTGTGTTGAAAAACAGTTTATTTTTATGGCTCCACTCTACCACTCTATCTATGTCTTCCTGCAATCTCTCACAGTCCGACTCACCCTTGACCTCGAGCAGCAATTTGAGGTCATCTGCAAACAATAAACATAAACTATGTTTGACTACTTCAGGTAAGTCATTTATCATTAAAATAAATTCGAGAGGACCCAAATTGCTACCCTGGCTCACGCCTGACCTGGTGTAGTATGGCTCGGATTCGAACCCGTTGTAGTCAACGTACTGCTGTCGATCTTTCAAGTAGCTGGCGAAGAACTGTAGTAGGTGCGTAGTGCAGCCAATTTTTGCCAGCTTCATTAGCAGTACATCATTGTCGACGGTATCGAACGCCTTTTTAAAATCAAAATATGCCGTGTCTACCTGTACTCCAGCATCGACGGCCGGCACCACCCTCGCCATGAAGTTAAGCAGGTTAGTGGCAGTGCTGCGCGCCGGCCGGAACCCGTGCTGCGCGTCCGATAGCTGTGCGCTCACTTGAGCCTGCACGCAGCGTTGGATAGCAGACTCGAACACTTTTGCAGGTGTCGACAACACTGCCACCGGTCTGTAGCCACTGACCTCCGGACCTGACTTACCCTTGGGAACCGGAATCACTCGCGTGATTTTCCACCTAGGCGGAAACGTTGCTTGTTTTAAACAAGTATTAAAGATATGATGCAGGGGCTCAGCCAGCACCCTGCCACAGTCTCGGAACAGAAAAGCTGGAATTCCATCGGGGCCAGATGAGCGCTTTGGCTTGAGCTTTATGAGCGCTTCCTTTACATCTTGAAGACTGAGGGTCTCGATGTGGACTCGCGCACTGTTCGCTTCCGCCTCCGCCCCCGCCGCCCGCGCCTCCAGCCGCGGCCGCTCTTTATTATACACCGACTCAAAAAATGCCGCAAATTGTCGAGCACTCTCCTCATCCGAAAGATGTTGACCATCCTTTATGATAATTTGCCTGTTTAACCTACTTCGTTTGGACCTAATATACTGCCAGAATGATTTTGGATCTTTTGAAAATTGATTTTGTATTTTAAACTTGTGTTCTTTGTGTGCAATTTCAATTGATTTTTTAATACGGGCTCTGTACTTTGAAAATTCAGAATAATCGCTATCCAGCTTAGTTTTTTTGAAAGTTTTGTGAAATCTAGCTTTATTCTTTAAATCTCTTATAATATCTGCGGTGTACCATTCGGGATAAACGTATCGAGAATTTTCACGTTTAGGCTTTTTCCAGGGTACACATCTATCTAAAATATCACTCAGTTTATCATAAAAAATATTCAACATATCCTCCAAATCATGCATGTCATAAATCATACTCCAATCAGTGGAAGTCAGCATAGAGTATAACAACTCGTAGTCGGCTCGATAGAAGTTCCACTGCGGCCTAACACTACGCGCTGCGGGACAGCCGCCGGCAGAGGGTGCGGGCTGGGCGGACGCGGCGGGCGCGGGGAGCTGGCGCGCACAGTGCACACTGACCGCGAGCGGCGGGTGATGCGCGTCGACGGGCACGAGCGCGTCGTCGGCCGCCACCACCGACACCTCCCTGTTAAAACCTGTGCTCAGAACCAAATCCAACTGACGGCCTAGATAATTGGGTACTGTGTTACTTTGAGTGAATTCGCAATAGGACACAAAACATTCATAATAATTTTTAACATTTACAGGACAAGAATACAAATTAAAATCACCAATAACAATTATTTCTCTATATCTATCCGATAATTTTTCTATTAATCTAAATAAAATCAAGTAGTCATTCTCAGAACTCCCTGGTGGTATGTAAACAACACAACATAAAAACAAAAATCTGTTTTGGAAATAAACCGTTGCACTAACCATTTCAAAAACGCAAGTGTCTATCGACGCGTCCGCGATTTGCACTTGTCGCAGCTCATATCGGTGTGTGGCCACTAAAAACGCTCCTCCCTGCTTCCGACCATCCGCTCGATCGCAACGTAGTATTTGATATCCCGGAGGGATTATTTCTGGATCTTCTATGGAGTTATTGCAACCCGATTCAGTTATTGCCCATAAATCAAAATTGAATGCCTCAATGTTGGTTCGGAATTCATCCAGTTTAGTTCGTAGACCTCGGACATTTTGATAGAATATGTCGATGTTATGGCTATAATATGTTTGGTTTTGTTTTGTTTGAGTTCCGAAACCAAATCCACTCACTGAATTCTGCATTCATTGGCCAGATTTCAGCCTGGTTCAACTTATCGAAACACTTTTCCGGTACTCTGCTAGTTTCAAGTGGCACTTATGTAGTTAATTTTGATTGTCTGTGCCTCAGGCGGTACTTGATTTCTCCATAGAAGTTTTCTGAAAGGTATCATGCATTTCTCATGTCCTGGGTGCGAACCCTAGATCGGACAAAGTGTTATTAGGTTTCTCCGTTTGGAGTTTCTCAGTAGCAGTCCGGAGTCTGGATTTGTGGCCGGTTGATGGCAATAGGCTCGCCCCCTATTACGTGGGACTTGAACATTACGGGGACATGAGGGTGTACTATACACCCTGCGGGGAATACAGGCGAGACATACATTTTCGAAAGTTCTTCCTAGCCAATGCTAAGATTATGTGAACTTAGTACAGACACAACAAGATACTGTTGTATTGCTTAAGTATCTTATTTATTATTATATCAATAACTTGGTAATTCGTATTATGACAAATAAGTACAAAGGTGCTGCTTATTTCTAAGGAAATTTCTACATTTCTGAATGATAGTGTTTATATTAAAACGAAAACACAGTGCATAAAAACAATAGTTAGCAGTTAGAGCAATTTAGTCATTTTCAATTTAGTCGTTATTAATGTTCTTCCTAGCCTTTTCCCGACTATGTTGGAGATAGCTAATCAGATAGCTGATGAATACTAGTATTTTACACGGAGCGACTGCCATCAGACCCAGTTACTGGGTAATGCCGATATCTTAAGGTTAGACCGGTTGTCAGACTTTCGGGCTCACCGAGGCACAAAGTGGTATCGATGTGTAACGGATGGTCACCTATCCACGACCTGTCCGCGGCGCAAGCGCAGCTTGCAAATCACATGATCCGCGTGGTTGTTAGTTTGCCACGAGCCACTCTAACGTGTTCTAGTAATGATACCTAGTAGGTAATTCCGTGAAGTTTCGCCGGCTAATTTGAAGGAAACCCGAATGGCCAATCCTACTCCTCGATCTTTCGTAAAAGTAACAAATCCACCTTCTTTACAGGTACAACTCACTCAGTCCGCTTGGAGGAGCAGATGGCGTTCTCCGGATGGATCAACAGCAACCTGGAGCATGACCCTGACCTCAAACATCTGCTGCCCATCGACCATGAAGGAAAACAGCTGTATGAGAAGCTGAAGGACGGACTTATATTATGGTGAGAGAAGTTATTGATATTTCTTTCTAATGCAGTATGTCTGAAATAATCGAAACTCCAATTAAGATGCTTTGCCATGTAATGGACTAGTTTGGTTGGTTTGGATGGAAATCGAAATTAAGTTATCTTGTTATCTAGCTGACGTCTGCGCCTTCGCTCGCATGTTATGTCGATAATCTTATGTCCTTCCTCGGGTTTCAGTCTATCTGTACCAAGTTTCATCAAAATTGGTTCAGTTGTGTTATCGGTAGCGGGTAGCACTGGGCTATGTTAACAAAGGAAGGTAGTCGTCGATATGGATCAACCTACCCGAGCTTATAAAGGCGGTGGTCATTCGACGACGCGGGAGCGTTCTGTGTAGATCAGCTGAAGAAGTCTGACCTTTTATATCTGACTAGCTTGTCCTTATTTTATGATCTTGTAATAATTGTGTAAAGTATTATATTGTGATCTAGTTCATGTTACTAACACTAACCCAAATACAAGTACTCTCAGTGGTGGAGAGTCTATGTTGGTTTTATTTACTACATTTACCTTGCTCGCAATCCTGACATACCGATATTAGCTATAACTGTAATGATAGAATCACCCCTGAACGATTATGTTGTTGTGTCGTTTACAGTTGTGTAGTTGTGAAAAAGTAACAAACAAACAGACAGACGGACAGACTTACTCATTTTCGCATTTATAATACTAGGTACTAGAGGTCGCCCTCGGCGGTCACGTTGCACTACCATCAAACGTGACGTCACGTGCAATTTTATCACTAGACACCACCAGGGACTACGACGAACAGTCGAACGTGGTACCAGAGGCAGTATGCGGGTGGGGAGGCCGCATTCCACCCATTCGTCTAGTTGGTTTAGTCAATTAGTAAATTAAAGTTTTCCAGTTATGTCTAAATAATTTTTTCTTCTGTTCCAGCAAAGTGATAAACCACTCATGTCCCGACACGATAGACGAGCGAGCAATCAACAAGAAGAACTTAACACTGTACACCAAGCATGAGAACTTGACCCTCGCGCTGGTGTCCTCACAAGCTATCGGATGCAACATCGTCAATATTGATGCTCACGACTTGGCTAAAGGTAACATCTATAACTGTTTTTTGGCAAACTCCGGAATGGGATCAATATGTTGAGGTTTTTTATACAGAACCGTCCCTTATATTATCCTGCTTGGCTGATGTCAATTCGGTCGTCTGTTTATGGAAACTGATGATCGAATTGACACGGATCTATAACTGGTCGGACACTATAGACTCAGGTTGAGCATCCACCAGAGCTGTGCTAAGCTGCGTAGCGAGGAATGTGTTTTGTAAGCACCAATACAATCACTTCATTTACCTAGCTTCGCTCTGCGCAGCTCTGGCGATACCTATGGGCTTAGCGGAGCGAAGTTTTTGTTCATACAAAACAAGCGAGAAATGCGAGCGGGGAATGGGTGCGAGGATTAAAAAATATGCGCCTACCAGTCAGTCAAGCCCCTCCGCTCCCGCCACACCACCCTCATATTCGAAAAGAGTCCGCAACCTAATCTCGCACCGCTCATTATACACATTACACATTCATCGCACAGCTCTGGTGGAAAGGGTCACACCGTTTCACATTCTCGCTACACATTTTCGCACCGCACATCTTCCTCGCACAGCTCTGGTGGTTGTCCAGCCTTAGTGTTAGCGCCCCACTCTTTTCGTGTTCGGTAGCGGCATGGTGCGCATGCACACATCTCTTAATATTATTTTATATTAGTGTGCATATGCTCACACCTAACTATTGTGTGGCGATATAACTAACACACTAGCAAGCAATAATGCACAATTTTGCACTGTAGCGATTTAGGCAAAGAGTGGGGCACGTCTTCGTGGATTGAACCATCTGTATAGCTCCGTAAAGTTTACACCTTGCCCAGTATGAACGGATCCCGAAACCAAGACTAAACAATCCCTAGACTGCATAACTGCATAGAAATGAAATGAAATTTTTTCCACTTAAAATAGAGTACATTATGGTGTTGGGTGGTTTCAATAGTTCTTCTACTTTGCCACAAAGCGACATGTGGAAATTTAAAAATGTATCAACTAATATGAATCACAAATACAATGAAAAAAAATAATGTCAGAATAATTCATTTACCGTATAATATGATTTGTCTAGTAGCCAGTTTTAAGGCTTTTCTTAAACTGCACTAGTGGAAGTTCCTTAATTGGTTCTGATATTTTATTAAATATCTGGATACATATGGCATAACAATTTTTCTGATACAATGTAGTCCTTGGTTTCGACTCTAGTACTAGCCTATTACGATTTCTTGTATTTCGAGGAAATTTATCTTTAACCTTGATAAATAAGCTTGCATAAATTCTGACAAATGTTCCTATTTCATAAATGTACATAATAAGACAAGAATGACTGGTAAGACATTAACAATCTCTTAAGGAGTCATTGTACTCATCATTATGAACATCTTTTACAATGGGACGAAACCTGAAATCGAGAAAAAAAAAACAGCAGTTCCCTACATTTTCACGAGTAATGCGAACATAAATGTAGGGAACAGCAGATTTTTTTTCGCGATTTCAGATTTGGTCCCATAGTAAAAGTTGTTCATAATGTTGAGTACAATGACCTCTTAAGAGATCGTTAGTGTCTCACCAGTCATTCTGTATACAAACATATGTTGAATTACCCATATTTTGTCTGTGTATCATATATTACGATACTTCTCTGTATCACTAAATCTAAAATATAACACTGAGGTGCCGTTTCAAATTTTCCATTAACCTTTCATTGTTATTTTACAGGCAAACCTCACTTGGTGCTGGGTCTCCTGTGGCAGATCATCCGCATCGGTCTGTTCAACCAGATCACACTTGAACACTGCCCCGGTCTGACCGAGTTGCTGAATGACCAGGTCAGTTAAAAATAGGCGTATATTATGAGATAATTTTTGCGACATGAAGAATAAAGTTGCAATTTTTTGAATAAATCTTGCGCCTTTTGGTGCTAGTACAGAAATACTCAACTACATAGCCTTGCTACAATAGCCTCTCGCTATAGCTAGGTGGGCTATAGCTATTATAGCAGTATAGCAACAGATCGTGAGATTATAATGTTATATAGATCTTGCTAAGCAGACATTGGTCTGCAATTAAATTATTCCCTCAGAATCACACAAAAACCAATACTAATCCATTCAATTTCATTCCAGGAACGCATCGAAGACTTGTTAGCCCTATCACCTGAAGCGATCCTCCTTCGATGGGTGAACCACCAGCTCCAGAGCGCAGGCGTCACCCGGCGCTGCACCAACTTCCAACAAGATGTGTCCGACTCAGAGATATACTCTTACTTACTCAAGCAGATCGCGCCCGATGATGCTGGGGTCACGTTGGATGCTATGAGGGTATGTACTAATGGACTATCAATGACAGCTTGGATTAGAGACAGAATGGAGACAACTGGGTATGGTACGCGACAAAAACCTTGGGTGTACGGTAAAACTCGCTACTGCGCAGTTGCAGCTTTACAATCCGAGTTCAGAGCTGCCTAGACTTGGTGACCTGTCAGTCCTCTAGCCCTGGCGTCGTTGGCATAAGCCACGTTACGGGAAATTGGAACCACTAGCCATAACACATTGGTCACAGCATTACCAAGTGTCCAATATCCTCGTGCCGTGTGGTGCCGGACGTAAAGAATAGCACTACCCCATCTGTTCCCGTGGGTGTCGTAAAAGGCGACTAAGGGATTCACTAGAGGAACCATACAGCGATCGTCAACCCGCCTGCCAAGCGTGGCGATTATGGAACATGGATAGCACAAATAAAAAACAGCCCCTAGGCCCCGGCGGCTCCGCTAGCCCTGGTCAAGATGAGACCGAAAGGTTCTGGAGTGGCGACCGCGTACCGGAAGACGCAGCGTGGGTAGGCCTCCCACAAGGTGGACCGATGTGAAGGTGAAGGTCGCGGGAAACCGCTCGATGTGAGAAGCACAGGACCGCGAGATGTGGCGATGCTTGGGGAGGCCTATGTCCAGCAGTGGACGTCTTTCATCTGAATGATGATAATGTTGATATCCACAAGTCTGTGGTAGACAGCTAGCATTATAACATATTACTAAAATATCAGAATTCTTTACCATTACCTCAAAAAACCTGTCTTTTTATTAAACCTACCATAATTTGTATTCCAGGAAACTGACCTCCTCCGTCGTGCGGAGCTGATGCTGCAGCAAGCCGCCAAGCTCCGTTGTCGCGCCTTCGTGACTCCTGCCGACGTTGTAGGGGGAGTCTACAAGCTTAACTTGGCCTTCGTGGCCAATCTGTTCAACCAGCACCCTGGCCTGCAGCGGACGGCCGATACCGAGGAGCTGCATCAACTGGATGAGACCAGGGAAGAGAAGAGTGAGTAAAATATTGCTAAATTGGAATTAGAGTGGTAGAGTAGACTTCAGAGGACAATATTAGCTAGAAGATCTTCCAGTTAGAAAGGCTTAAATATATACCAGTTTTTAGGGTTCCGTACCCAAAGGGTAAAACGGGACCCTACGACTAAGACTCCGCTGTCCGTCTGTCACCAGGCTGTATCTCATGAACCGTGATAGTTAGACAGTTGAAATTTTCACAGATGATGTATTTCTGTTGCCGCTATAACAACAAATACTAAAAAAAACAATATAATAAATATTTAAGGGGGCTCTTATCAGTGGCGAAGGGTGAAGACCAAAAGATGCTTACCTTGCTCAAGTGTAATGCGTGAATTCCAGTAACTTCTCGTTTCGAAAGGGAAGCCGATAGGAATCGAGTTGTATGGAGCCTTCGCCACTGGCTCCCATACAACAAACGTGTGTTTTTTGCCGTTTTTAACCGACTTCAAAAAGGAGGAGGTTCTCAATTCGTCTGAATGTTTTTTTTTTATAGATAATGATACGGAACCCTTCGTGCGCGAGTCCGGCTCGCACTTGACCGGTTTTTTTAATTTTATTCCATGACTAAGCAGAAAATTGTTTGCACCTAGTCGCACCTGATGATAAGCGCATGGAGCCTGATGTCGTAGTTTGTCGGGCGGACTGTATAGATCCTACCACGTCACGAGCTCTGTTTTGTTTCAAAGTCAACGTTTTTTATTTCAAATAGACCAGATTACAGGCACTTTTAAAACGTCAAAACTAGGTGCACGGTTCCAAAAGGTAGGTTCTATGGAGAAGAGCCGGCAAGAAACTCCATGAATACTCTTTTTAAAATAGTAAATCATGACTATTCATGACAATTCCATTACAGTTGCGTGCGACATAGAATGAGAATAATGCAGGTTAATGTAACAAATAAATTCACATAAGAGTAGAAAATAGAAAAAGAAAATATGCCTTCTAGAATTGCCATAGTAGTTATGGGCTGACCAGTCCCGACAGACAGCACCCGTTCACGAGCATGACGTGCACATCCGCATCGCTTAGCTCAACCATATTATAGGGAACCCAACGACCGGATATACAACGCCACCATCAGCAGGACATTTAAGTGAGCATGACAGACTCATACTACCAGACAATGGGCAGTAATATGATATGATTAAAGGTGTATCATTAATTGCTGCATGATGCTCAAACTTTACAGTTTAGAAAATGATATTATCAAAATTATACATGTAAAACAATATCAGAGTATTACGGCAGAGTATTATGGTGCTCCCACACTGGTGTTACAAAATGTTTACTAACATTAGTAAACATTTTATAAAGAAACATAAATAAAAAAAATGTATTAAAATATTATCTAAAATCTATTAATAGATAGATTAAATTTATTACTATCCGATATTTTTATCTTTTTCTTACATTTTTAGTCAATGTATTAATGTTAGAAAATGTTTGTAAACATTTTGTAACACCAGTGTGGGAGCACCATTATATAAATAAAATTGTAGTGGGATATAAAAATTTCTATATTTGAATGTAAAAAATAATAATATGAAAATTGATAAAATAATGTACAGGTTATTTTAAGTCAATAAAAAAAGAAGTATAATAAAAGTAGGTAAACATTAAAAATAATGTTAGGTCATACAACCAACCAGTTAGACAGGGCCAGAGGGTCGCAATGTGCAGGACGGAGTTGTTGTTGAAATTGGTTTTATATTCAAGTAAGTTAAGTGGGAACACCGAAGGCAAAAGATCGCGCGGTCGTTCACCAACAAGATGGACCGATAAAATAAAAGACTCGTCGCCATCCAAATTCTACACGATTGTAAGAGACGCGCTGGATAGAAACTGGTAAAGGCAGATCATCCGCTCCAGATGCAACCCTAGTGCTGACCACGATCCTCAGACATGAGGGACCGACCCTGGAGAGAGAAGTTAAGTGTGCCCGGGGGGACCGTGGTCATGGGCATGCGGCTTGATTCCCCCGCACGCACCCTTGTAAGCATCGCCTAATATGCATCATGCGTGAAAATTACGTTATCGATCACACAATCGATAAATCGATCGATCTGCGTAAATTCTCACTTGGCGCTGTGGTCAAGAGACCGAAGATGTTTCATTATTTGTCAGTTATATTACGTATCACCAATATCAACACATGCAAAATAACACTTTTGTTTATCCTAGAAAATCTAGAGAAATACCAAATTTTTTTTTTTCTTGAACTCAGTTAGCATAAAAACAATTCTCACAAATTAGCATTATTTATTATATGTTTACGGAAAGCTTAAAACCGTGACTACGAAACTAAAAGTTATTCGTTTATTGCATGCTTGAGATATTTCGACAGCGAAAGTGTTTATTACTAACCTTTGAATAAATTTTTGAATACTTTACGCATTTAACACGATTTTAGATATAATAATGATTGAATATTCGGAAAACCTTAACAAAAATTAGGAACAGCATTACCACCATCGTTTAAATTAAGTTTAAATGCAGAACACGTCCAAATCCAGAAACGTTTAAAACTATCATACCTATCATATCATAACATATAATCATTATTTATTCGTCGTAATATTAAATTATATAAATTATATTTTTAAATAAACATCTTAAGAAAAAACAATATATTTTTAAAACTATTAAAAATAGTAGCCCACTGGCATCGGGAACAAGGTCCAAGCTGCCTCCGGTCAGGGCTCCAGAGAAAGGAACCTCCTCACTAAGCGTTCTGTGTCAAGTACTGCTTTCTGTATCAGGCCCTTGATCCAGCCGCCCAACGAACGAGAGCCTCGTAAGGTTTTGATCGAGGCTCTTGACTATTAGGCCATTTGCAGTAACTACTATTGGCAAAATGATTGCTGTATCTACATCCCACATGTCGACAACCTCGTGTGCCAAGTCTTTCATCAATTAATTACTATTATGATCTGTTTACGAATTCCATCCTTTAGTATTACCGTGAGCTCACAGGCTCAACAATAGCCCTTTGAATTTAATAAAATGTGATGAATGATCCCATTGTTTCTGTCTGAATACTTGTCTATTTAAGAAACGAGTTTCGTAATTTTTGCCCTTTGTTTAGTTGTATTCCATACGTGTTAGGTTTCGGAAGTCGGACAACAGGTTTTCTTTTCTGTAAAGTGCAGAGTTAAGTTATAGTGATGAAACGATTACGATTTATCGTAATAGACGATTATCGGCATGTAGCGATTAATCTTTGTCGTCGATTATACATATAAAAGGCGGTATTATGTAACGATTGTAATTAGTGGTTAATTTTTTTTGTAAATTATTAATGCAACTGTTTTCATTATCACCTAAAGATATCGTACGTGTATTTGAACGCATCTTTATATTTTGACGTTGCGGAGATTACCCGCGCTATTTTTTTAATATCTTTATTCAGTTTTATTACATAATAAGCTTTTACAAAACGCGTAAAATAACTTTGCCACTCTGAAAACAGCCTTTGAGCGTTCTGTTCCTCACTTCAGAGGGGTAAAGTTATTTTAGGCGTACTGTACAAGTTTTATGCTATTAGTTCTATAGAATATCATCTAAACGAAAGTTAACCGATGATGTTTTGTCTCTGCATTATCCTGAGATCGACTGGTAGAAAAAACCTAAGGCATTACGGGCCCTTTTCCTGTCTTCGCCCGCGCGCGGATCTGGTCCGCGTGCAGGCTGCCCACATCCTTTCATTTCATACATGTTTTTCCTATCATGCGGGCAGCACGCGCGCGGAACGCGGATTCTTCTGCTTTCAGTGTTGTTTTTACAGGAAAAGGAAAGGGCCCTAAGTCCGCCTGTGTACAAATTTTGTGCATAAAGAATAAATAAATATATAACAGTCAGCATTTTAAAAAAATACGCATAACTTCAATCGATGATTAGGTATTACGGGAAATAACCGTAATCGCTAAATAATAAACGTTTCATCACTATTCAGTTTAAGTTTGTGGGTTTGAATTAAACTACCAGTTATTGTGTCAATTCAGTTTAAGTGGTCTTAGTGCGAGAATAGTGATATTCTAATCGTTATGCGACGAACCGTCCCTCCGTCTAAGTCAATAGTTATTGTCATGACACATGACATACGTGTGGATACCGATCAGCCGGTATGGAAGCTCACTAAGCAACTGTTTAGTCCTTACTTACCTTTATTTCATTGGAACGCTGCCGCCTTTGACCTCTTGGAGGTGGGCGTTAATGGCTGCGACACAGTTTTATAACTAATGTAGCTATTATCGTACGCAAACTTATTGTAAACCTGTTTTTAGTTCCAATAAAACATTATTATTATTATTATTAACTAGGTAGGTACGTGTTAAAAGAACTAATTTGTTGGGATTTAACACTTAATTTGCTTCCTTCTTAAGACTTTGGGGAGGCAGGCAGAAGACAGCTTGTCCCCTGTTTCTTTGATTGCGTGGTGAGACGACTGCGATGTAGTAAAACTCTGGAAGGTTCTGAATTATTATAATTACGAACAATTATGTCGTACACGGAACAGAAAATTACCTGGGACACAAATTCTTAACTCATAATGGCGATAAGGATAACAGCTCTCGAAAGATTATATTTGGGGTGCGTTCACAAACGCCATAACTACATAGGTACATATGTAGAGTACGGTCGAAACTGGCTCTCCCAACTTTTGTACACTTGTGCCAAATTACTACTCTTAAACCACGAAATAAACTTTTAAAAAATAGTACCAGTCCTAAGATGATGTTAATTAAAAGCGATTTTGTCATTAAAAAATTGATTGCGCAATGAGGATTAAAATTCTGATTCATTCGTCACACGATAATATAACCTCATAAAGAGGTAACATATTTATGTAAACAAATTATCATGGATTTTGTATTATTGTTAGGTACAGATACTATAATTTCGAAAAGAACAATATCAATTTAAGGTGCATGTACCGATGGACCGTCCATACAATGTTTGTAGGGATTATACGCTAAAAATAGACACTCTTTGTTTAAAACGAATCATTTTATCACTTTTCTACAATCAAATGTGCTCGCGAATTCACTCTTTAGGAAATAACTTACACTAATTACTGAGAAAAACAATCATGAAATTCAGACAAAATTTGACACTTCTTTACATGTGTGGGTTTGTTTTGACAAGCAAACTAAGCGCCATGTTTGTTATAGTTTAAAATTGTAAGCGATAGATGGCGTGCAGGCGATATTGTAAATAGATATTAAAATATGCAGCGTTGCCGGTCTTCTGTAACCTTGACGGCGGCTGCGTTGCCAGCTAATTTGACTATGATTCGAATGCATGTACATTTTCAATTTGTTGAACGTAATGTTGATGCACTAGGATTTGCGCGCGGAATTTGTTGCGTGTTATATTTTGTATGCTATTTTAATTTATTCAAATTGCAATATGTCTAGTAGGTACTTATGTAATTGATTTCAATTGAATATAATTATTGCAATTTATTATTGGTAGGTAAATAATTTTATTAATTATTCAAAATACGCAATTTTATTGTAAAATAAAATTACCTAGGTATATTTCGACGGTAAGTATTAGAAACAGCAAGTTGGCCCGTGAGTTGGGTTTTAGACGCTGCAATCTCGTTACAATACTAATTACGTACCTACGTGTCGATGTTGTCATTATGTATATTTTATGGTCAACCATGAATTAAATTATTCAGTAAGTCACCAAAGTAACCACAACATTAAATTTCGTGAAAAAGCAATCTTGGGGTATGTTTTTACCAGGTAAAGAATACTTTGTATGCATATAGCCCCCCGCCGAGACGCCGTCGCGAGCAGACGTATTTTTGAACGTTCCGTGTTTTAAATTCAAAAAAAATTGTTTAAATTGCAAAATATTGTGTAAACTATCAGTGAAACGATCAATTAATTAGTGATTACCATCTCAGTGATAAAATATTGAAACAATTACAACACACAATTAACAATATTATCAAAATTATCAACAGCAAATCAAGACAAGTTGTTATAAAAAATCGTGTTAGCGTGCGCCGGGCCAAGTGTCCTTGAAAGTGAATGCAAGGACAAGCTTTACACCTGCAGCTACAGTACCTATTTTTATTAAATAGAACGCTATTTTCAACTTACTCTCTTAGTAACGACGACTTGGTCCGATGACACATGGGCCGGACTGTAAGTGAACGTGATCGTGTGAGTATCAAGTTCAAACCTCCGCAAAACACATTACTTTTTGGAATGTTTTTTATTATGCTGCTAAAATACCAGAAAAATCTGAGATTTTTTTAAGAAAAAATTGGAGAAATTTCTGAAATATTATAATTAATACTTGCACAAATTGCTGCCTGCAACATTGCTTAATTAAAGAAAAATCCGCATTCATTGTTGCTTTATTTTGCTTTTGGTGCATTTGAACGCCCAATATGCCGCTAAATCGAACACCGCCAACCTCACCGAAATCTAACTTCAAAAAAAAAAAAAAAAACAAAAACATTCAGACGAATTGAGAACCTCCTCCTTTTTGAAGTCGGTTAAAAATCAATGATGGTGACGCTGGTACTAATATACTAAGTAAAGTTATTTTTTACAAATATACTAAGTAAAGTTATTTTTCTTTGTAGCACCTGTGAAGCAGTGGTTTCAAGACAAGAAGAAATAATTTTTGTTCAATTGAAAAATTTTTGTAGTAGTTTGTTTAGAATCTACATAATCATTGTATAAAGCTTTTAATTTGTATTTACTATAAAAGGTGAAATAATACCTTATTGAACTCAATAAAGATTTAGATTTTTGTTTTACTAAAAACTTAGGTAATAAAATAAAACTATATTTTACTGTGTATATTTGACATTATTTATTTCCTTTTTTTATTAATCAATTAAATGTTTTACGCCTTAAAATATAACTTTTATTTTCCTAAAATAGTACTAGTTTTAATTTATCGTAGGTGTCGTTCTGCCTACCCCTATTGAGAGTATTTCTACAAAATATTTTAGCCCTTTTTTAAATGCACGCCATCTAGTGGTAAACTTTGTAAACGTAGGGAATACGTCTATGTGTGTGTAAAAGTGTGTAAATTCAATGACAGATGTTATTATGGGATTCTGTGTCAAATTGGGTGGATTTTGAGGCATTGTTATGATCAAGTTCATTAAAAGGTAATGACCAGGTGTCGCGAACACTACTTCTACAACTTTGTAATGCTCAGATTTCACATAAAACGAAATAAACTCAAAATAATGATTTCAGCGCCATCTAGCGGGAAAAGTGCTGGGAACAGCCCGTATCTTTCACCTTAAAAACAAGGATGTGTTAACAAACTGATACCTAATTCAAAATGTACTTACGTCAAGAGATAATATAAAAATGTATGGGTGGTTGATTTATACAAGGTGTAACATAAATAAGTGTACAACCTCTTAAGAGGTCACTGTACTCATCATTATGAACAACTTTTACTATGGGACCAAAGATGAAATCGCAAAAAAAAACAGCTGTTCCCTACATTAATGTTCGCATAACTCGTCAAAAAGTAGGGAACAGCTGATTTTTTTATTCCACCATATTGGCCTGGTTCAGTTTGGCTAAAGCCAAGGCTTAAACTTAAGTTTTAAACGTTTATAAAACCATATTTTGTAAACTAAGTCATAATATTTTGTCCACAGCATACCGCAACTGGATGAACTCAATGGGCGTTGCGCCGCACGTGAACTGGCTGTACTCTGACCTCACAGACGGACTGGTCATCTTCCAGCTCTATGACATCATCAAACCTGGCATCGTCAACTGGAAGAAGGTGACCTATCTTTGTCTTAGTTTTACTACGAAGGTAAAGCGGCATGTAGGCATGTTTCCAAACCTAAGCCGCGTAGTGACACTCAATAATCTGACAACCGGCCTAGTGAAGTCAGATGCACCGGATATTCTCCCCATCCTTACGAGTGTAATGAAATATAAAAATAATTATATTCTTGTTTTATCCAGGTACACCGTCAGTTCTCCAAACTGCGCAAGTTCATGGAACGTCTGGAGAACTGCAACTACGCAGTGGAGCTTGGAAAACAGCTTGGTTTCTCTCTAGTGGGCATCGCAGGCGCAGACATCAACGAAGGAAACGCCACGCTCACGCTAGGTAAACTATTGATTAGCCTATTGCACTCCAACGCGCACGACCATTCCCAAAAATGAAGGCAATGTTTGCCGTTTCTATGCTTGGCAAAAGGGTTACTTAGCGGTGACGTAACCTGTCAAGTTTGATAGTTAATCCACCATTTAGGGCCCTCGCCCACGGGCGACTTTTTGTAGCGATGCAGTCGCGATACTCTCGCGCGTAGCATCGATACAGACGCGAAGCAGTCGCTAGCTGTGTGCCCGCGCCCACGGGACCAGATTCAGTCGCGATGCAAACGCGATTCGGTCGCGATGCAGTTACGATACAAAAATACCTTGGATCAGTACAGTTGCAAGATGGACTCCGTTGAGGCAACATTAGTCACGTTGTCTTTGGTGCTGCTTTTACGTAAGCAGCCGAAGCGTAGGCAACGGAAGCAGCGTCAATATTGGATGCATCCATTTAATACCCAGAGATTACTTTGTGGACATCATGTAACAACATTCAAACAACTCAAAAATTATGATCTTAAATTCAAAAGTTGTTGCCGCGCCACACTCCCTCCCCCCTCCGTTCTCTCTACCGATGTCGTCTGACGCGGTCGCGCGTTTGTATCGATACAATCGCGATGCAGTAGCGCGTTAGTAGCGCGACGCGGTCGCGCGTTTGTATCGATACAATCGCGATGCAGTAGCGCGTTGCAAATGCGACTAACATGCGTTGGAAGTGATGCTGTCGCGCGTTTGCTAAACGCGCGACAGCATCACTACAAAAAGTCGCCGTGGGCGAGGGGCCTTAATGATTGTCTTCCGATTTGTAGACCAATATCGTCGCCTTAGAGTGAAAACCTCGGGAATGCTATTTGGTCATTTTTATTTTATTACGACGTATAGGTACTATAATTGAGGCCGTCAGCATAAAAGTGGCCTAAGCCACATTTTTTCGTGTAAGAGTATGTTCGGTAAATAATTTCAAACATGCTAGTAAAATAAAAATAAATAAAACAAGAGTTAAGCCATTTTTGAATTAAAATTAGCATGTTTGAAATTATTTACCGCACATAACTCTAATATGTAAAAATATGGCTTAGGGCACTTTTGCGCTGACGGCCTCAATTATAAGAGAGCTGCTCTATGCAAAATTAGTTTGTAGGCACTGAAATTAAGCCTTTATTGGGTATATAACATTTGTAATAAATATAATTGACTAGCTTTTGCCCGCGACTTCGTCCGCGTGAAAGCCCACTGGAATCGTGCATAGACCAAATGCATTCCAGAGGTTTTCACTCTAAGGCGACGTATGATAGAATATGTTATAATATAATAATAGTACATTGTTCCATTTGCGCTAATCATAGATTGTAATCTAATTGATAGACTATTGCATGGAGCGTGTATTGGTTTCTTTCACTATGTTGACCATAGTCGCTCGGGAACCCGAGTTCACCAGGAGGAGCTTGAGGAGCTAACCTTTACACCTAGCAGTTAAATGTTTGCCTTCCATGCAGGCACTTTTCGACGTTTCTTATCATAATATGATTATCACTTGCGTTAACGGTGTAGGAAAACATCTTGAGGAAACCAGCACTTAAGAGAGATTAAAAAAAAGGTTAATATTTTTATTATTTATTTTTATTTATTATTTATTACCTATTAGGTGTGTAATAGTCCACCAACCCGAACCAGGGCTGCGTGATGGACTAAAGCCTAAACTTTTCTCGCCGTGAGAAGAAGCCCGTACCCAAAAGTGGGAAAGCTATGATCGGACTATGCCTTTACAAAATCTTCCTCCGATTCTTTCTTAGACTAATCCTCATTGTTTATTACAGCGCTGATCTGGCAACTAATGCGCGCGTACACCCTGTCCGTTCTGACGCGGTTGGCGAACACTGGCAACCCTATCATTGAGAAGGAGATCGTGCAATGGGTTAACAACAAACTTAGCAATGCTGGCAAGACATCCTCTATCAGGAGCTTCCAGGTATGTGAACATTATTACAAACACAAGATATTCTCTAAGATTACTAAGCAATTTAATGACGACCCATTATGGTAATAAGTTATGGTTGTTTACCATATCATTTCTGCCTAGCGTAGTCCACTACTGCAAGGCTGATGTGCGCAGCGCGACTTAAATTTGTCGTTGCATTATGTTGAGACGAAATAAGTAGTGCATTACCTCGTCTCATGTCGACAAAATAAACTTTTAAAAAAAGTAAAAACCGACTTCAAAGAAATACTAAAAGGAGTAAAATAATTACCATAATATAAAATTAACAGTTTCAGAAGTCGGTGGCTTCTATTTGCTTCAGTGTAGAGTTGCACCGACTTCTGAAACTGTTAATTTTATATTATGGTAATTATTTTACTCCTTTTAGTATTTCTTTGAAGTCGGTTTTTACTTTTTTTAAAAGTTTATTTTTTTATTAAATACGTTTTAGTGTCATAATTTTAACCCCCTCCTTCATAACCCTTCTTTTTGGCTTTGACGTAGTCGGGCATAAAAAGTCCTTTCAAATGATACCTTACACGATATAATGAAAACATTCAAAAGGGGGGGAGGGGGGGACACGCACCCCCTCCTCTTTTCTAGTAGTCAGTTCCCAACAACAAATATAAACAAAGCAATATTAGCAATTTGAGAATTTTGCTTTGATCCGATGAGGAGTTCCGTTCCATATCTCTGAAGTTCATGGTCTAATCATAACAAAATTTAAATGGGACCAATCGGAAAGTATGCCCTTTCGAACAAAAAAATAATTTTTCAAATCGGTTCATAAATGACGGAGATATGAGGTAACACACAAAAAATAAAAAAAATAAAAAAAAAAATACCTCCTCCTTTTTGAAGTCGGTTAAAAATTATGTCACGCTGTACATGTCTGGTCATAATTCATCAATAACTCACAGAACTTTTTAAGGTAATATCTGATGCAAGTCTATTTAATGATTTGCGATGTACACATCACTTTTCACAATAATACAGATTTTGATTGGTTGATTGGAAAACTATAAACGACAACTTCACACGATTGCATAAACTTTTGACAAAAAATTTACTAAAGTTTAAAAATGTAGGAAAACGCGAGGCCATTCAAAATACCATTGTCATAAAAATATTTTTTTGTTCTCAGGACGAAGCGTTGGCTACCGCTAAGGTGGTCATCGACCTCATCGACGCTATAAAGCCTGGCTCCATCAACTACGACCTCGTGTCGGCCGGAGGCAATGAGGAGGTAAGTCACCGATAGTTTAGCAGAGTTAGTTAAGTTTACTCAAAATGCACGGATCTGCTGCCCTTTAAAAGGAAATTAATAAATTCCTTTATCCGATATTTTGCAAGTTTCTCGTTTAGTGCAAAGCAACTGCCATCTGTCTGAACTTTGGATAATTTTAGGAAAATCCAGATTTTCATTTTGTTTTATGCGTATCGTCATGATATCAGTCATAAGCATATGCATCCTAATGACTGATAAAATGACCGGTAATAGGGGATGTCCCAACAACAATCTTGCTCATTAGATGGGTTAGCTGCATTCAATCCTCTTGACCTGCTGTTTACGACTATTTGAGTTGCATTGAC
Source organism: Amphipyra tragopoginis (assembly GCA_905220435.1). NCBI lineage: Eukaryota > Metazoa > Arthropoda > Insecta > Lepidoptera > Noctuidae > Amphipyra > Amphipyra tragopoginis. The sequence continues at coordinate 9,217,748 of HG992017.1, forward strand.
GACACCCATGGCTAAAGATTTGTGGATGTCACCATCGCCTATTCATTGCTGGAAACTGTACGTTGCTAAAAACTTACAATACTATAATTGTCTGAATATGGTCGTTACAGGTCTTGAAATTAGAAATTTATAGTTGCATCATATTCTGCCATTTGTGGCGTACAAATTAACAAACAATTATATCAAAATTAGGATACACATCAAAATAAATCATGATACATGATACCTACTATAAAAATAATTAAGATTTAAGAAATAGAATATATTATAAATTACTAATATACAGAATATTACAAAGTTGCAATTCATTGAATACTAATGCTCTCCCATTATTTACAGGATAACCTAGCCAACGCGAAATACGCGATCTCAATGGCGCGTCGTTGCGGCGCGCGAGTGTACGCGCTGCCCGAGGACATCACGGAGCGCAAGCCCAAGATGATCATGACGGTGTTCGCGTGCCTCATGGCGCTAGACTACATCCCCGCCATGGACGCTCCCGTCGCTAATGCTAAGGCGTAAGACAACATATAACACACAGTTTAACTTGCTACTCCATAAATTTGGTCTAGATCTTTCGAAATATGTAACGGTCGCTATTCAAAATCAGAATGATGAATTTTGATGTCCCGAATTGCATAAATCAGCTCAGGCTTTAACATGAACACGTATTGATAGTCAGTTCAATCGTTGCTAATTAACTGTCCCACTAATTCCTACCATGACATCATTTTGTAAGTTATGGTATAGCTCACAATAACGCATGAATCATTTCAATTTCAACTTTATGTCATTGATGTAAGGTTGAAATTGTCAGATGTTCCGCCGCGCATATCTACCGGCAACTGGGTGATTGCTTGTGTTAACCAACTATATGGAGTAAGATATAGATAAACTGTGAATGTAACCGTCGTACTGTGTCGTCAGTGTTGCTGGGAATATTGGCATTTATATACAAAATAGTAGCTTATTTAAAGTATTTTTTTATTTGATTTTTTTGATTCTAAAGCATAAGCTACTGTTTTTTTTTTTGAGTTTACTGTTTCAACACTCATAAGTGCATAAGATTGATTGATGAGATTGATCTTATACTCTGTAGATAAACCACTGTAAGGTTGGCCGTCTCTATGTTGTACGGGCCACGGGAGAGGTACGCGTAGCCAATTGCCTGTCGGCCGCCAGCAACGGTAGACAACTGTGAACTGGCTAATTGGTCCAATCGTACCCCTCCCGCGACCCGCAGACCATAAGGAGGGCTAAGCTTACGACGTTTTACCTATAATAGAGTTGTGATGTTATTTTTATATTGTCAACGTTTCCAGTTCATAAAGAGGGTTCGTATTTACATTTTGGATAGTCTGTGTGTCGTCAGTTTGTTTTTGTCGGTTTAAGGACATTTTAAAAGGCTTGTTAACTGGATTATTCGAATATTATGTTGTTGTCTCAACTTTTATTCCTCGTTGACAGGCCTTTTACAAGATGGGATAGTAAAATTACAAGGCGTCATATTAAAATGGCAATTGTAAAATCAACTTAAATTATTAAGGATCTGTGTAATCCCAAAAGATGTTTTCGCCAATATTCGACACAGTGCAACATGAAACTAGTTCTAAAAGTCACCGTACGTCATAAAAATTATAAGGCGTAAGTAAATCATTGTTCTCATACTTGATCAGTATGAGTTTTATCTCAATAAGACATAATTTGTGACTAATAAGTGTTAGAGGCCTACGAAGGTTTTAAGTGGCTGTATCGATTGATACTATCATTTAAATGTTAATGGGATGTATTTAAAAGCACTTTAAAATTAATAGGAATAACAACAAAAAATGTTTAAGGCGCACTTCAAGAATAATGCTTTGCACTACAAAATTAATGGTTCGCACTATAACTAATCAAAAACGATTTGTTTCTGAACGCACTTATTTATCGAATCGTGAAAAGTAATCGGCGATGCTCATCGTTTAAGGCACTCACCGGACGCTCCCGCGGCACCGCTCGCCTCGCTCGCTCGGCTCGTGCGTTAAGTGGTCACAGTTCTAACATAACCTAACCTACCTTTCAGTTATCTGACTGTCATTTTATTCCTTATTGCGGGAGACTTTGAAATAAAAAAAGTAAGAAGCATTCAAATTAAAGTGTAAACTATTATATTTAAAGCGAAAACTATTATTTTTAAAGTTCATTTATATATATCCCAATGTTAATTGTAAACGAAATAATTACGATACCCACCTACTGGTACAATTTAGAAAGGTGAAACGGCTGATTCGACAGTTTCTCTAATAAAAATAAGATTTTTATTTACAGTTTACAAACATAGGCACATAAGGCAACAAATCCAACCTAACCTAATCCATATTAGATTCGTTAAAGTTCTAAGCTGCCTTATGTGTTCTCTGCCTAATATATCAAAACTAGTTTATCGATAAGCGAATTTTGTCCCTTTCAAAGTTTTAACGAACGATTAAGATCGCAAACCAAAGCGATTAGCATTTTATCGACTGATTATGTACTACATTCCAAATTATACAAGCAACGATTTGGTGAAGGATTGTATTGTGATGTCTGGGTATGTGTCACTAGATAGGTGGGATGGCGCGGCGTAGTAAATACTAAATATATTTGACAACATTTACGTACATGTTGTGTAGTAATCATGAAATAGCGTTTATTTTTATCATTGTAAGCTGTTTTAGTTATAGCGTAAGCCTGAACGCTTTCCTTAATATACAGGGAGACACATTGCTATAATAATATTAAACTATATTTAGCGAAAATAGAAGCATTTGTTAGTATATTTAGTATCAACAATCTCCGCGCTAGTTTCAATATAAATAATAATATTTGTGTATGTGACCTAAGCATTATGTTAAGTGTAACTTATTAAGTAGGGTTCGACAGACTTAGCGTCTGTTATAAGAATGAATTACGTAATATTTAATGACGTATTTTATCAGAAACCGATCATTTAACGGCTTAAATACATAGTACTTATGAATGATTAGTATTATCTACACGTCGATGTTTTTATACATTTTTACAACGAATCGTATTGAGTTTACGAAAGTACGAAAAAGGGCGGTTGTATGTACTAAAGTTACATCGAGCTTTATACATATAAAAGTATAGTTTTACTTATGTAAATCGATTTTGGGGTACTTAATTGAGCCGAGAATTGATACGTTATTAAGATAATAGGGAATAAAGTTTTCTGTTTAATTATTTTGGCTTCCAAAATTTCGTTGACATTCTTAAAAGAATGTATTATTTTTATTATACAATAACGCTCTGTGTTTGGGTTGTCTGTCTATAGAGTTGAGTTCGTCGTAATGTATAAGATGATCGCTTATAATGTGTGGGAATTGGCAATAAATGTGTATGTGGAATTGTTTATGTGATAATCTAAATATGAAACGCCATTACAGAAATATATACATAATATGTAGCTTTATATGTTACATTCCTCAAATATCCTGCATTCCCCTTCATCGGCATTTTTAACACTAATTTTATTCTCAATTTATTAGTTTTAGAAATGTATATTTTCTTATGTTATTTAAGTTATATTCTGTGAAATATTTTTGTAACGTTTTATTAGATAGGCATTCCCGCGGGATACAACGATATTTTACAATCATAATATTTTTTATTGTAAATTTTTATTTTGTTAGACGTTTTAAGGCTTTATCCAAGATTTTATTGATTACGTAATTTTTAGATTTTTATTTTGAAATCAAATACAAGTTTTTAATTTCTTAACATATAACGTGAAATCGAACTATCTAATAAATTAATAACTATAATTACTCCACTGTATTTAGTGATGCTAGCTATCAGTAATGTTAATATACAAGAATGTGTAAGCCTAAAAATAAAACGGAATTGGTAAAACAGTCAAACTTTTTCATTTTCCATCCCATAACCGACTTTCCTAATTACACAGCTGATATATAAATATATATTTATTCATCACTCGCATAATAATTATTTATTCAACACTGGGTGCTTAATTATTGTTTCATGTGGTAATCAAAGGTATGTAACACATTATTTTGGTAGTTGGAGGGTGGCCATATGAAGTAATGCACACAGCAGGCAAGTCGATATGCAGTACTCACTTCTATGAATAACTTGCCTAGGCGTATAACGTATGCACCTAATTAATCCGATCTTTGTGCTAACAATTCCAGTTGGGAAGCGACAGAAGATAGCTCCAGTCCTAGCTATAGACATCAGAACTCGACTACAACGATTGACGGGTATGATATACAAAATAAAACTAGTAGCTACTATGATTTCGGCCATTAAATATTGTATAAAAGCAATAATAGACAAGGTTAGACAGAAACCCCGCGTAATAATCCGAAAGCATTTTAAAGATTCCATAATAATGAGTAACGTTTGTTCTATCACTTTCCCCAAAAGTCAATATTAGAGAAATAGCTGTTCAAAAATTATATAAAAAATATGCAAAAATCTATCTATCCTCAGCTATGATAAGCTTTGTTTACATTTTATGTCATATTTGAGGTCACGTATTAGAAGCTCCATTTTCTGAATTCGTAACTAAAGAGTTTCAAAAATTCTTCGTACCTAACGAAGAATTTTTGAAAAAACTAAATTAAAAATTATTTTACTCTGAAAAAAAAAAATATATCGAGTTTTGAAATTTTAACACTTGCTTTATTATCGTCATCAATGATACTTTAAGTGGCTTGCGGATTAGTACCCGATTTCCGACTAACCTTATATAATTATAATGACTTAAAATTTTTATATTTCTGTGCTGCTCATCATATCAGCTTGCATACGTCCACTGCAATGGATGTAATCTTCGTAGGTGACGCTCTTGCAAACTAAAGCTACTTACGATTAGTTATGACCGAAAATACTCAATTTCAGCCATTTATAGAATGGCTGAAATTGAGTATAAATTTAATCAACTGGGCCGATTATGTTCCCGTTCACTTAGATTCCATCCCCGACGATATCATTACGATCGCCGACACGTTGGGCGCGATCGACTCCCTCACCAGTCACGTACAGTCCGTGGTGAACGAGTGTTCACGGCAGGTTCCAGCGGTGGACGAACACCGCTGGAAGCTGCCGGACGATGTGCGCGAACTGCTGACGGAGAAGAACGCGTCCATCCGTGCCTATGACTCTTTTCCCTGCGAAGCTAACCGCGTCCATATGCGTTCTCTACAGCGTGCTGTAAAGAAACGTGTACGGGAGGTTCGGGAAGCCCGCTGGGACAAGATGTTGAGCGACTTAGAGCCATCCCATCTGGCCTTCTGGCAATTGCAACGTAATCTGAAATCCGATTGTGTAGCTTCAACTCCCCCTCTCAATCGTCCGAACCAAAGGCCGGCCTTTGAAGACGACGAAAAGTCCGAATGTCTAGCCGACAGTCTAGAAGCCCAATGTACTCCCAGCACCCAACCCGCAGACCCGGTCCATCTTTCCAAGGTGGATCGCGAGGTAGAACGTAGGGCCACCCTCCCTCCCGATGAAGACCCCGACGACCCCTTACCCCCCATCACCGTAGACGAGGTCCACACGATAGTGAGGAAACTCAAACCTAGGAAAGCCCCCGGCTCAGACGGTATCACCAATAAGGTGATCAAACACTTTTCCGCCCCGCTCATAGTCCTCATGACCGCCATCTTCAATGGCGCTCTGAGTAATAACATCTTTCCGCAAGCTTGGAAACAAGCCACCGTTATCGGTATCCCCAAACCCGGCAAACCCAAGAGTGAGCCCACTAGTTACCGCCCCATCAGCCTTCTCAATGTATTTGGGAAAATCTATGAGCGTCTCATTTATATCCGTTTAAAGGATTTCGCTGACTCCCGTAAACTCATCCCCGACGAACAGTTCGGTTTTCGAACCCAGCACTGTTGCATTCGACAATTGCACCGCATAGTCGAACACATTAGCTCCCGTTTTATGCGCTCGTACAAAACGGGCATGCTCTTCTTCGACGTAGCGAAAGCCTTCGACAAGGTCTGGCACAACGGTTTATTATACAAACTGTACCAATTCAACGTGCCGGACCGTCTCGTGCTCATCATTCGAGACTTTCTGTCGGATCGCTCCTTCCGCTATCGCCTAGAAGGCACCCTCTCGTCCCCTCACCCCATTCGCGCCGGAGTCCCTCAGGGCTCCGTGCTATCGCCCCTTCTGTTCACGCTGTACACCAGCGACATTCCCAAACGTGGCTTGGCCAAGTTGGCTCTCTTCGCCGACGACACGGCTATCTACTATTCCGGTAGGAGTCTCGATAGCATCTCTCGAACCCTTCAAACCGCAGCCGACGCCCTCGGGGTCTGGTTCCGGAAATGGAGAATAGAGGTGAATCCCGAAAAGAGCGCAGCCGTTCTTTTCGAGAGACACGGTGATTCCCACACCCACATCCGTCCCGTCCTCATGTTCGGCAGACAGATCCCTTGGGAGATGAAAGCCAAATACCTGGGGGTTATCCTAGACCACCATCTGAGTTTCCGAGACCACATCAAAGCGGTGCGCGCTCGCGCCGCTTTCGCTGTCGGTCGCCTCCACCCCATCCTTAGAGCACGCAGTAAATTGTCACTTAGAAATAAGCTGAGAATCTACGTGACGTGCATCCGCCCCATCTTGACTTACGCTAGCGTCGTGTTTGCACACGTTAAGCCTTGTCGTTTCAAATCCTTTCAAACCCTCCAGAATCGAGTGTTGCGCAGAGCCGCGGCTGCCCCGTGGTTCATGCGTAACGTCCAACTCCATCTCGATCTAAAAATGCCAACCATCAGGCAATACCTCAAACGCATTTCCAAGCGTTACTTCGACACTGCCCCCCTCCATCCGAACCCCCTAGTTGCCGCAGCGGCCGACTACAGTCCCTCTCTCATAAGTAAAGTTCACCGTCCCAGGCACACACTTTTAGAACCCGATGACGAAATAACCCTCCTCCAGGAGGCGAGTAAATCGACCAGCACAATACACAACGTCCGCCGCCGTCCGGCATATCGTCCTCGCCGACGAGGCCCGTCGCGACGTCCCACCGCCGCCGGTCACGATCCACCGAGCTCTCCCGTCGTAGAGCCGGTCGTCTCTTCAGACTCCGCAGTCACACCGATAATTCAGCCCTCATCAAGCTGTCTCCCCCCCCTATGTCCACGCCAGCAACGCCCTAAGCCGAGGTCCGAGTCCCACTAGGGGTCGCCCTTAGTGCTGTTGTTGCAGGTAGTCATGATGTTAGTGTAGTACAAGTAGTTAGCTTAGGTTAAGTATTTTACTTCCCCCCCATTGGCTGGAGACCCTTCAGGTCACGCCAATAACTGCCCGGTTACGTAGAAACCGTCCCCTAGGACGACCTACAGCAGTCCAATAAAAAAAAAAAATAAAAAAAAAAAAAAACAATTATGTTCCACTGCTGGACCGACAGTCTTTTTTGAAGTTACAACAATTTCAGCTCCATTTCAATAAATGATTATTCATCAACAGGACCATAGTGGAACCTACGGAATATGTCGACGAACCGTCGGAGAGTGTGGAGGTTGTAGAAGATGCCGAGACTGGTGAACACGTCGAGGCTGGTGAACACGCGGAACTTGTTGAACATGACGACGTTGTTGAATACGACATGACGGAGAAGCCGGTGCCGCCGCCCAAACCAGACAACCTGACGGCGCTGCCGAGACCCATATCTGCCGCATCCAATAACTAAATGAAGTTTGAAACTATTTATTTATTCAGGCCCTGCGCAGACGGCACACTTTTTGTGCGATCGAGTCTGCGGCGCACAAAAAGTCTGCATGGCGCGCAAAAAGTCGGTCGCGGATTTTTAACAGACTCAACGCACACGACGCACATCTTCGATCATTTTGTCGGCAGAGCTGTAGGGACGTAGACGCTATGGAAATCGTGCAGAGGTCGCGAAGTATTATTTTGTACATGAAGTACAGAAAAAGAAGAAGAAATAGATAATTTTGGGTACATCCTATACTTTCGGAAAGATTACTGAAGGGACAGTTCCATACTAAACATTCAATTCTGAAACAACAATCGGCAAATTTTTTCAAATTTTATAAAATGTCTGTTACTACATTTCGATACCCTAGTTCACAATCATATTAATTACATTTTTGTTGTCAATGAAATTGTAACGTTATGGTTTGTGCACTGTCGTCCTAATTACACCCACCTTTTTCCCGTAATTAGTATGATTGTGAACTAAGGGATCGATTTGATGAGTTGCTATTTATTTTGAGACCTGCTTTGACTCATTCAGAAACAGGAGCGGAATAAACATTACAGCACACTTCTTCCCACATTTTTCTTTTTAAATGTCTATCATGATATTCTGCCTTAGAAGTATCATAAATTGCTGGTCTGTTTTGTATTTCTTGAATTAACATAGTTACATCGACCTCTGGCGCCACGATAATAGATCGCGTGCGTTACGTCCACCCCTAGCAAATGCAGATTGCCGACTAAAGTGTGCGCCGTCTGCGTTAGCGCGCGTTGAAGCAAACGTTAAATTTTTTTCACACACTTTTTGTGCGGAGCGGCGCGCCGCGGCGCGGTGCGGTCTGCCCGAATTACACGGATTTTTTGTGCGCCGGACTTTTTGCGCGTCGTGTGCGTTACTGCATATAATTGCATAGGTTCTATTTTCACAGACTAAAAAGTGCGTCACGGATAGTCTGTCGTCTGCGCAGGGCCTCATGAAGAGCAAAAATATATTTTATTTTATTACAAAGACAGAAAATTAATACGTCTTAATAATGTATATTTTTATTGAAATGTTTTATATTTTATCATACTTTTGTATTGGTTTGCGAATGAAGTTTTATTATTAAATATTTTTAACAAAGTATGACTTATTTATGAATACTGTAATGCCCAGCGCACACGATGAACATTCATCGGCGTAGAAATCAACTACATTAAGGTGAAAGATACGGGCTGTTCCCAGCACTTTTCCCGCTAGATGGCGCTGAAATCATTATTTTGAGTTTATTTCGTTTTATGTGAAATCTGAGTATTACTAAGTTGTAGAAGTAGTGTTCGCGACACCTGGTCATTACCTTTTAATGAACTTGATCATAACAATGCCTCAAAATCCACCCAATTTGACACAGAATCCCATAATAACATCTGTCATTGAATTTACACACTTTTACACACACATAGACGTATTCCCTACGTTTACAAAGTTTACCACTAGATGGCGTGTATTTAAAAAAGGGCTAAAATATTTTGTAGAAATACTCTAAATAGGGGTAGGCAGAACGACACCTACGATAAATTAAAACTAGTACTATTTTAGGAAAATAAAAGTTATATTTTAAGGCGTAAAACATTTAATTGATTAATAAAAAAAGGAAATAAATAATGTCAAATATACACAGTAAAATATAGTTTTATTTTATTACCTAAGTTTTTAGTAAAACAAAAATCTAAATCTTTATTGAGTTCAATAAGGTATTATTTCACCTTTTATAGTAAATACAAATTAAAAGCTTTATACAATGATTATGTAGATTCTAAACAAACTACTACAAAAATTTTTCAATTGAACAAAAATTATTTCTTCTTGTCTTGAAACCACTGCTTCACAGGTGCTACAAAGAAAAATAACTTTACTTAGTATATTTGTAAAAAATAACTTTACTTAGTATATTAGTACCAGCGTCACCATCATTGATTTTGAAGTTAGATTTCGGTGAGGTTGGCGGTGTTCGATTTAGCGGCATATTGGGCGTTCAAATGCACCAAAAGTAAAATAAAGCAACAATGAATGCGGATTTTTCTTTAATTAAGCAATGTTGCAGGCAGCAATTTGTGCAAGTATTAATTATAATATTTCAGAAATTTCTCCAATTTTTTCGTAAAAAAATCTCAGATTTTTCTGGTATTTTAGCAGCATAATAAAAAACATTCCAAAAAGTAATGTGTTTTGCGGAGGTTTGAACTTGATAGTCACACGGTCACGTTCACTTACAGTCCGGCCCATGTGCCATCGGACCAAGTCGTCGTTATTAAGAGAGTTGAAAATAGCGTTCTATTTAATAAAAATAGGTACTGTAGCTGCAGGTGCAAAGCTTGTCCTTGCATTCACTTTCAAGGACACTTGGCCCGGCGCACGCTAACACGATTTTTTATAACAACTTGTCTTGATTTGCTGTTGATAATTTTGATAATATTGTTAATTGTGTGTTGTAATTGTTTCAATATTTTATCACTGAGATGGTAATCACTAATTAATTGATCGTTTCACTGATAGTTTACACAATATTTTGCAGTTTAAACAATTTTTTTTGAATTTAAAACACGGAACGTTCAAAAATACGTCTGCTCGCGACGGCGTCTCGGCGGGGGGCTATATGCATACAAAGTATTCTTTACCTGGTAAAAACATACCCCAAGATTGCTTTTTCACGAAATTTAATGTTGTGGTTACTTTGGTGACTTACTGAATAATTTAATTCATGGTTGACCATAAAATATACATAATGACAACATCGACACGTAGGTACGTAATTAGTATTGTAACGAGATTGCAGCGTCTAAAACCCAACTCACGGGCCAACTTGCTGTTTCTAATACTTACCGTCGAAATATACCTAGGTAATTTTATTTTACAATAAAATTGCGTATTTTGAATAATTAATAAAATTATTTACCTACCAATAATAAATTGCAATAATTATATTCAATTGAAATCAATTACATAAGTACCTACTAGACATATTGCAATTTGAATAAATTAAAATAGCATACAAAATATAACACGCAACAAATTCCGCGCGCAAATCCTAGTGCATCAACATTACGTTCAACAAATTGAAAATGTACATGCATTCGAATCATAGTCAAATTAGCTGGCAACGCAGCCGCCGTCAAGGTTACAGAAGACCGGCAACGCTGCATATTTTAATATCTATTTACAATATCGCCTGCACGCCATCTATCGCTTACAATTTTAAACTATAACAAACATGGCGCTTAGTTTGCTTGTCAAAACAAACCCACACATGTAAAGAAGTGTCAAATTTTGTCTGAATTTCATGATTGTTTTTCTCAGTAATTAGTGTAAGTTATTTCCTAAAGAGTGAATTCGCGAGCACATTTGATTGTAGAAAAGTGATAAAATGATTCGTTTTAAACAAAGAGTGTCTATTCTTAGCGTATAATCCCTACAAACATTGTATGGACGGTCCATCGGTACATGCACCTTAACGTGGCGCGTCCTATTCTTTCTCACACATTTTTACGTGCAGTGTCAACGTGCCATGTATCGCAGTTGATCTAATATGCACTAGTCAAGCAATAAATGTACTAAATATCAAACACAAACATGTTGACTCGTCGGCATATGCACAAACATTGAAGACAGATGTTGGAGGGGCGTGCGATGTTCGTGGTTTATCTCAACTTTTTTGTGAAGCACACGACAGATAAATGGCAGCGGCCTTTTTTGACTCCGAAAATAGACATTAAATCTATATAAATTAAAAGAAAAGTCCTGACTGATTGACTCACCAACGGCAACGCCCAGCCCAAACCCATGGACCTAGAAAACTGAAATTTTGCACAGAGCTTCCTTTTATAATGTAGACAAGGAATAAGGAAGGATTTTTCGAAATTCAACCCCTAAGGGAGTTAAATAGGGGATGAAAGTTTGTAAGGAAAATTGTCACTTAACGGGTTCAAAATTTCACGCAAGCGAAGCTGCGGGCAAAAGCTAGTAAATCATATGCATTAACGCATTTCTTTCTATTTTCGGTGAACAGAAAGTCTGCTAGGGACTAAAATCTCCACTGCTGGGCAAGGGCCCATAGATTTCCAGGATGATCGGTTCTGGACTGCTTGCATCCAATGGCTACCAGCGACCTGTTCCAGGTCATCTAAAACATTTAGGAATCTAAAACTAGACTAGTGCAGTCATTTTGACTAGCCCAATTTTATCGCAATAGGCACCTGCTTAGTAGGGTGTCTTTCTAATAATGAAATTGTCGGAGGATTAATAATTTTGTAGATAAATGAGGGTAGTCGTCACGATGAATTAACGCATTCGGAGTTATAAAACTAGTTGTCATTCGACAAATGGATGGACTCTGTTATTAGCTGCCGGAGCTCGGACGTATAGGTACCTTACATAAGATAGTCCTCATAATACGTCAACTTGTAATATGAGTGACTCTGATTAAACGCTAACCCAAATTAAATGTATCTACTCTCAGTGGTCGACAGTTTATAAGTATTGTTTTTATTTATCATACCCGCTTTGCACCTGATAAACAGACAGTTTAGTTTATTCCCTTGTGGACTGACTGAAAAAATTGTTAGAACGAGAAAAGGTGTTATATCCGATTGACTGTCAAAACAGTGAGTCGCAAACATTTTACTATTTTTATCCACCTATTATTTTAATTTCATAGTTTTATAGGACTTTATTATTCATAAAAAAAATACGATAAAGTGTAGGTTCGGTAAACCTACTCGTATTGACTGTAGTTAGAAGTTGACGTAAAATGGCATTGTGTGCGTGGGAAGCCGTCGCCTCCTGCGAGGATGTGATGGCGAGCAAAGAGGGAGTGGAAAGGGAGAGAGAGGCAGCTGCCACTCTCCCTTCCCGCGCCAGACGCACCGGGCGCTGGAGGGCGCGCGACGATCTCCGGCCACCGTAGTGTGTGGCCTGCGGGCGGCGGGTTAGGGGACCCATACCCCTTCGCTTTCCCACGGGCGAAGGGAATCAGTAAGGATTTTCCAACGAAAAAAAAAATTACATCGTTTTGCAATTCGTTTCGTTTTTATATTACCTACTTGGTTGGTTTTTGTATTATAACTTTCGTGAGACACATTCATATTTATGATTATTTACGGTTTACTCACGTGCATTTTTCGGGATTGCCCGACTAGTTTCGGACCCAAACGGAGCCCTTAATCATGAGCTGAACCCGCGGCGAGGTCGCGAGACGAACTGGCGCTGCAGCGCGCGCGCCGCGTAGCGTTGCGCCCGCGACGAGAGGGGCGCGCTCTGTGTCGGTATTGCTATTGAAGTAGACTTCAGAGCTGGTTTCCATTTCCAGGCAGGCGGCAGTGTCCAACCACCGTCTCTATTGAAGTTCGGATGACGGCTGATTTCGATGGCTTCACGTACTTTTCGCGGCACGAAATATTTCTCCTTCGCTAGTACGGAAGCCTTATCGAAACGTATAAAGTGAGCCGTGCCCGTGTTACAGACGTGTTCTGCGAAACTAGTCGGGCAATCCCGAAAAATGCACGTGAGTAAACCGTAAATAATCATAAATACTTGGTTGGTTTCGAAAATCAACCCATTGGTGTTATACGAATACTTATAACACTCATTACAGGTAGTCAGAAGCCCCAAAGTCTGACAACCGGTTTAACCTTAGGATATCGGCATTGCCTAGATAAAGCAACGCGGTTAAGACTGAGACGTCGACCGCGTTGTCTAAGCCAGTACCTAACTGGATTGCACAGGTTTGATGGCAGTCGCTCCGTGTAAAATACCGGTATTCAGCCACATCTAGATAGGTTTCGAAAATCAACCGTAGTTCCAGAGCTCCTAAGTATAATCCGTAAGACCCCTACAAGACAGGACCCGTAGACAGAAATGATAGCAAGCGAAATTATTCAAGAGTTGTTTTGACATTATCTATGTTGTGAGAACTTAAAATGTTACGAATCTACATACTCGTACATTTACATTAACATGTTAACTTTTTTTAAAGTTTTCATATCATGATTTGGTCATTATTCGTCTCTATTACTTTGGTATTTTTTCGATTTTTTATCTTCTTCGTGACACAAGCAGTTTATAGTAGCAGGTGGCTCATAATGTTGGAAAAGCAGAATGAGCAGAAATGAAGGCTTTATTAGTTTCAAAGTATTTTGATCCCCATGATCGTGTAGTGCAGGTTCTCGATCACCACGTCGCTCGTAACCTATGACCCTATGACACGCCAAGAGTCATACTCTGTATTTTTTTTTTGTAAACATGCTTATTGTTCACTGCAGCAGGATTTTTGGCGAAGTCCAAAATAGAAAATTACCTGTCTTTTATACGCCTGTTAAGGCGTTGTTCTGGTATAGTCAAGATGTAATGATTTTGTGTTGAAATAAAAAACATACTTGAATAAAATTGTGATGATTTAATTCAATCCATAGCCGGCAACGAAAATTAATACTTTTACATATTTTAACATACATATTATTATCTTGTGTGATCTTCAAAACAAATGGTATAAAACTACAACACAATTCATGCTAGTGCTGAACAGTTGTTCATACAATATTGGTGTTTCTATAAGGCATTGCAAATATTTATATAAACATATAGATATCACTATGAACTTAATTCATTTCCTATATTTTTTATCTGAAATATTTGCATTTTCTCAATGTACAACTCAATAAATTAATAAGTAACAACAATTTTGTTTACTTCACTATTTTCACAGTGGATTTGAATAAAAAATATTTACATAGTATACAACGATTGTTTTGAGAGAAAAAATGTTTTGTACATCGCTGCATTATTAAAACATGGATGGTAATAACTGGGCGATTATCTAATCATCTAAAGTTGTAGTTATGTCTTAGGTTCTAGTCAGGGACCCGGTGACTATTATAATTTAGGATCTAAACTATCATTATTACAATAGATTAAAGCTACATTCTTAAAGGTGGGAATCATTCAGTATATTTAATAAAAAGAATAATTAGTTAGGATTAGAACATTTTGAGCTTAATAAAAGTATTTTGTTGCCAAATATAATTTAGTATTTTTATTTTAGGCTCCCTGACTTGACCAAATCTGCCATAGTCTATACAGTTAGAAATTTTGGAATGTTCTCATTAAAATACGAAGAAGGATAAACTAGATATCAGACCTTGATAAAGAATGGTTTTCAACCATATGTATCTATTTAAGACTCTAGCCGAAACTATTTTGAAGCGGTGTAGACAAAAACTATTTTATTTAGATTATCGCTTACGATGTAATATTTTCGTAAAAAAATGTTCAGTATGATGAATTATAAAATTATTGTAATACAATAACCATCTTCATGCGTATTGGTATTATTGCTAATAAACGTAATCGAATTTTCACATTAAATTAAATGTTCTACAGTTTATTGAAAAGTTACAACAAACTTATTGAATAAACTGTGAACAGTTTGACAATTAATCAAGATATAAATAATTTAATTCAATAAATAACGTCATTTTGATAAAAACTACTGAAGTATGAACCAATTTTTGTCACTATTAGACTCCATAGTTTTAATTTTCTACGTAGAAAACAATGCAATAGAGTCGCAATGGAATATAAAAAAAGACATTCTCAGTTCATACATCAGTGTAGTTTTTAACGAATATTTGACTAAATTCAATATAAAAAATAATGGATATATTTAGAATCAATGTCCGAACGCATATAAAAACATTGTGATGGCAACTCAACACCCCCCCACTCCCCATTAACTACAATTTGTACAAACGCAATGAAGCAATTTATTATTATCCTTCACCTAAATAACACAAGTTATTTCAAAACTTGTCAACAGATTCGAGATTTTAAACCGTTCAGCCTTTTAGGTCTTAAAGTGTTTAATTTTGTCAAATACATTAGCTGTGTTTGTCAAACAAGTTATGTGTGACAATGACAACATGATCAATAGACTTTATATTAAGACTAACCAACAATTTGTCAATTTAAAGGCAAATGACATAGTATTGTTTGACAAACACAACATTTCCGTTAAGATTTGACAAGTCTCTCGTAATAGAACTGAGTGACACAAGTGAGCAATTAATTATAAGCTTCGACAATATACGGTATACAACGTTTAGAATAAATCATCAATATCTAATAGGGCCCAGCCCCGTTTGTTTGTTCATGTAAAATCACTAATTAAAAAGTAACTACACACTGTTCTAGAAATATTTTCAGACAATAGACAAATCATTATTTAGAGCTTTTATGATCTTAAAATATTAATGAACTACGCGTCCCTAAAAATGATTCAGTCAGTATTTAAGATGACAGATCCCTAAGCCATGACAACGAGCAATGATCGGTATCATTCTGATCTCTAGAACTGTGTGTCGTCACTTCTAGGTTACACTTAAATAATAATAATAAAGAAATATCACTGTAATAAGTATACTTACACCACGGCGCGGCGCATGAGTTGATAAATACAAATTGTAACAATATTTAATCAAGTTTTCTACGTTAACAGAGAGCCTACTAACATTGAGTATAACAATTGCTTAATAATTAAATATTGTCATTCTTTTAATACAATAAAATTTTGTAGCTAAAACAGACTATAACATCTACCACCCCTGGGCTTAGCGTGTTCAAGCCTGGTCGGGCACTCAGGAAGGATTGACACTTCAGGCATTACTAAATAAATAAATATAAGTAGTACCAGTTTATTATTGTCCCACTGCAGGGCAAATGCTTCTTCTCATACAGAGAAGGAATTACAATGTTGTCGATATAATCTTTTAGACCAGGAAAAACAATTTTGCCAGTAAATGAGACTGAGGCATTTTTTTTAAATGAATTATATTTGACTTTTCGTTATTTATCAACTCACAGACCCGCAAAAAGTAAATAACGTTAACCGCTTAGTTAATCTAACACTTTCAACAGTTAAATCTCTTCCATTACAACCACCAACGAAGTTGAAATTATAAAATGAAAACAACGAATCAGTTGGACATGATTCTTAAACTGGGACTTGTATCTACAAAAGATTCATCTTAATTTAATGAAATTGGCAGTTAAAAGAGATCTGTATGTATTTTAGTATTCTTATAACTGTATTGTTAGTTTAACTGAGCAGTGTTTACCTCAACGCGGTCGCGTACATACTAATAACGCAGTGTCCCAGGACAGAATTGCAATAACACCTAAAATTCCACTAGCGATGCTGATTCTGACAAAATCAACCACATAATGACTTGCATTCATACCTGCGGTGGACAAAAAGAAAATAAAATTAAACAAAAATAATAAAAAAATGGTAATAAATAAAAAATAAATAAAATTGGAAAGAGTATTGCAATTACGTCCGTCCATATATAAAAAGTACAAATTAATTTATATTTTTACATTATTATTGCTGGCAACACAATGTTTTGTTTATATTTATATAAAACATTACATGTATTTGTATTATCTGTTATACATATTATTATTATTGATATGATTTTAGCATTCTTTAGACTGACGCAGCAATTTTCCTTAGCTGTGAAGTATTAATTTAATATTCATAAAAAAGTAATTAAGTAGATAATTTATTACTTTTAAGAGAGAAAACAACGTTCATTGAATCAAGTTTTAGTGGTATGCAATGAAAGAAATCAAATTTTCTAAAAAATGGTTTTATCAGATTGCCACATCAATATAAAAGATGCTCTCTGACTATAATACATACATACTCGATATATTACATAACAAAGCTTACATATAAGTAATATTGTGAAATGATTACAGTACACATTAGCTTGTTGAAAATAATAGAAAACTCTATTGAATATCACTACGACTTTCATTTTATACGTGCACTGGTATTTGGAAACATTGTAGTTCTTCAATCAGGGAGTCAATACCTATGAAATCGTTACGGGTAGTTAGAAGCCCGAGAGTCTGACAACCGGTCTTACCTTAGAATATCGGTATTGCCCAGTATCTGATGGCAGTCGCTCCGTGTAAAATAATGGTATCAGCCGCATCTGGTTAGACTGGAAACTGACCCCAACATAGTTGGGAAAAGGCTAGGCTGAACAGAACAGGTCTATATAAGGCCCTAGCTAAAATACCTGCTGGTGTTAAGGACGTTTAATTATGTATTAAAACATCAATTCGAGTGACGGACCGGCCGCGAAATTAAGTAAATATTATTGCTGTAATTTCATTGGAAAAACAGAATATTATCCTAGAGCAAGCGTCATTGTTACTAAGGTTTTGTCGGTTATAATATCTAAGATGACAATCTCCTTTCGTCAAGAAATAGAGACGCCAATTAAATGTAGACGACGTTAATCTACTACATCTGCCGAATCGCCCAAAAAGCCTACATTGAGACACGCAATAAAAAAGTTATAAGCTATTCTAAATAAATATATTACGTATACATACAAATGCGTTTATATTTACTCGGAGAGCACGTTAAGGCGTCGATCCCGGGTGTCATACGAATGCCTAAGACAGTCGTTACGGGTTACGGGTAGTCAGAAGCCCGAAAGTCTAACAACTGGTTCAATCTTAGGATATCGGCATTGCCCTGTAACTGGGTTGCGGAGGTCTGATGGCAGTTCCTTTGTGTAAAATGTATTTAGCCGCATCTGGTTAGACTAGAAGTTGATCCCAGCAATATTGGGAAAAGGCTAGGCAGAATATACAAATGTGTTTATTGCGTTGTTATAATACTAAAGCCGGGTCCGCTGCGCCGTGTTTTCGTGTTTGCAAACAGGATAACATTGTTTGCTAACCGAATAGGGGTGTGGCCTAACAATTTTGTTAGCAAAATTGGCGCTGCGGATCCGACTTAACATTGTTTGCTAACCGAATAGGGGTGTGGCCTAACAGTTTTGTTAGCAAAATTGGCGCTGCAGACCCGGCTTAACCTTGGTGGCTAACCGATTAGGGGCGTGGCCTAACAGTTTTGTTAGCAAAATTGGCGCTGCAGACCCGACTTAACATTGTTTGCTAACCGAAAAGGGGCGTGGCCTAACAGTTTTGTTAGCAAAATTGGCGCTGCGGACCCGGCTTAACATTGTTTGCTAACCGAATAGGGGCGGGGCCTAACAGTTTTGTTCGCAAAAACACAATAACATGTTAGAACATTGGCGCTGCGGACCCGGCTTAAAAAAAAAGTGATGACGTAGCGATTGAATGTTTCCTTCCCGAACCTCATTGGATCAGAATTCGATTGCCACTTGCATTATACAAGTACAAGGTGAAATTAGGAGCGTTTTCGTTGAATCTGTACAATGTTACCAAATACCAGCGCCTTCTAATAGTTCGTCTATATATTTTCAATTAGAATCATTATTATCTAATTATAATGCTCAACGTTTACGCTAGAGTGGACCGGCACATACTTGTTCAACACGCCTTCTCATTCACACTGGGTTCTTGGGTATTCAGGTTTTAAAGAGCTTTTTAGGTCATTTGATTAATGTTTTTCGAAGGACAGGGGAAGTTATGCTGAGTGATGTCGCAAAAAGCAACACAGTGGAGATAGGTAATATTATAATTAGAAATGTGTTGTTTGCAAAAGGGCTTATTGTTGATATCCAATGGGTTAACGCGTAATGTTGCCTAAAAATCACTTTAAAGATGACTTGAATCTTGAAGCCTATTTTTAAATGGTTGAAGATTTGTTATTCCAATCATCGTCCAATTCCTCGAGATTCTGGTTTAGATATTGTCTTATTTGCTATTAAGTTTCTGAATTTAACGGATAATTTATTGAGAAAAACCAATCAGCCCCCTGATTTAGAACGATTCGATTAAGGTACTATTCTGAACTGAGCTGCCAACGGCAACTGGCGACAGCACGTGCAGCGACTGCATGAAGTCGCACCACGCACGACACTCGCCACACCAGCGTCACCTCTAGCCGTTGCACGCGCTATCGGCAGTTGCAGTTGGCAGCTCGGTTCGGAATAGTACCTTTAGTCAGTTGTCAAACTATTCCATAAGCTATTTCTTTTTGTCTCGTTTCAAGAATCGTAGACAGAACGAGATAAAAAACCGAATCGGTCGATAACTGCTTATCGCAAAGGTTCTGAATCGGGGAGCAGAATTGATTTCAGAATTTACTAAATTTGACTATATGAGAATTACTTCAAAATCGGACATGGGACCTAACAAAAACACTCTTCTATTTCTGTAGCATCAAAATCGCCACCCATAGACCGTCCCCCGCCCCCCTCCCCCCAGCGTGAACGAGTTCCCCCCGTGGAACGCCCGGCCATTACCTGTCGTGGTGCTTGTCGAGCAGGTACTCCTTGAGCCGCCGCAGCAGGTGCTCCGACAGCTGCGTCACCTCGGGCCACTGCTTCAGCACGATCACGCCCAGCATCACCGCTAGACTCGTTGTTAGGACGCGCACCCTGCGAAACGAACGTACTCAATGATTTGACTTTCAGCGACACCCTTTGGAGTAGCAGGGATCGAAAGTGGGAAACTCCATTTTGTCTAAGCGTTATGTTGCTTGAATACTCTATGAAACCTTTTGAGACGGAAGCCAAGCTTCGTTAAGGCTTCTATATACATGCCGCCGGCTTATTGCCGCGCGGGTGTAATTCAATAGGTGTTATACCCGGCGGCCTGGTTAAACAGCCGCCGGCAAGCTACGCGGCAATGCCGGCGGCATTGTGTGTAGAGCCTTTACAATTCAGCCGTAGATCGACATAAATGGCGCCATTATTAATTACCTGATCAAATATTGTTTAGTAGTTTTATACTATGCCGTTTTTAAAAAAGAATAGGTAACCTCCACACTTCTCGTGGGAGGCGTAAAGTGCAAATATTATGAAATTAACCAAACCAGATACATTTTAATAACTACATACTGCGATTACGAATCTGTTTGCTGGAGATGGTTGCCGGAATGACAGCGCTCGACTGTTCATTGTAGTCATTGACTGTAGCGGTATATGAAGGAGGCTAATATAAGCAGTGGTTTAAAGACTTAAATAATGATGATGAACGTTGCCATAATTTAGCTAACATCATATAAGCCGCGTCTCCGCTTACCTAGTGCGCAGGAAAGGCATAGCGACGCCGGCGACGGTGGCGACCAGCAGCAGCGCCAGTTGCAGCAGCGTGAGCGCCACGTTGAGCAGCTTGACTAACAGCAGCCGCGGCGGTAGCGCCCCCGCCCCGCCCGCCTCCCCGCCCGCGCCGCCCGCTCCCCCGCCCCCGCCGCCGCCCGCCATCCATTGTTCTAATTTGCTGATCTGAAATAAACACGCAAGGTTTTAGCACTTCTGTGCCATGCATTACTTTCTGCAGCACTAACGCGACAACTTGAAGATTTTTGTCATTGAATTCATCATTCAGGCCTGTGGCCCCGGAACTCGAAACACCAAAAGTATTATAGAGAAGAATTTGTACCCTATTTGCTAATTCGAAACGAGATACTACAAAGTGCACCAAATGTCATACAATTACATTCAGAATAGAGTAGTTATAGGGGCAAAATAAGCCGGTGAATCTCAGATAGAATATATACATCTCAGCTACTGTAACAGCGTATCGTAATGAAATGTTCACTGACCGCACACAAATTCAAGTTCATCCCGGAACTCTGACTTTATGAAAACATGTGCAGATTATAATTTGATAATATATAGGCTATGAAGCTATTAACTGAGTGTTCGGCGACCTAAAATAAGTTCACTAAAATAGTGAGAATGTTCCTATTATATTTTCATGTAAGTGGCATTTGTTGTCTTTATGAAAATAAACTTCTTTAAACCTATAATAACTTGAGTTAACGGTGAAGGAAAACATCGTGAGGAAACATGCTCACTTGAGAGGGCTCCATAAAGTTATCAATGGTGTGTGTAGTCTGCCACTCCGCACCAGGCCAGCTTGGTGGACTAAGCTAAAGCACAGGCCTTTTCATTCTGAGAAAAAGCCCGTGGCTAGCAGTGGGACAATAATGAGCTGATGATTATAAGTTCACGACGTCCCTTCATGCTCAAAGTTGTTTCCGCTATTATACATTATTGTTATGCTGCATCTACTCACTTTAGTCTGACACAAGTCGAGTGCTTCGTGTATGTCTCGTATTCGCTCCTCGCTCTGGTACTGTACTTTCTCCTCCACGTCCGTTAACGCTTGCTTCAGGTTCTCCACCTGAGAGTTAAAAGATAAACATCTATAGTATTGTAACATATATATGCTTACGCTTGTACTCCCCGAAGAGGTAAGCAGAGGTGTTCTCCTATTACAGGAGTCTACACCCACGTTTCGTTGCTGGTATCAAGTCCCATGTAAAGAGGTGGCGAGCCAATTGTTACTTTACGGGTATTTTTATGGTACCAAGTTCGTCGCCTCTTACGACTCGCTTACCCGGCGAAAGAGGGGAATTGTCTTAATCCGCGCAACGTAGATATTATCGTCGCCTTAAGAGTGAAAATATCGGGAATGCATTTTGGTCATTGCAGTTTCTGTGGGCTTAGACGCGGATAAGCCCTTGGGCTAGTTAATTATATTTATTACGAATTATCATAATCAATAACTTCATAACTAATATGATAAATGCGAAAGTAATTTTGTTTGTTTGTACCTAATCACGCCTTAACCACTGAACCGATCATCCTGAAATTTTACATTTATACATTGTCAGGTGTACAGAAACGGACATAGGGTACCTTTCATCCCGAAAAAAAGTATTGTTCCCGAGGAAAACAACAATAACGTTCATAGATGGCACCAAGTGTCTTTCGAATCATGACAATGAATTATATTATTGTACCTAATACAACCCGAATTTATTGTCAAATTCTAAATTAACGCGAGTTAAGTCGCGGGCAAAAGCTAGTACCCAATAAAGGCTTAATTTCAGTGCCTTCAAACTAAGTTCGCATTATAATTAAAGTACCTATAAGTCGTGATAAAATAAAAATTACCAAAATGCATTCCCGAGGTTTTCACTCAAAGGCGACGTTATGTAGTATTGTTTTTATAAATAATTTTCTAAAGTAATGTAGAACTTCTAAACAAGTTAAGTATTATAGGATATTGTCTTGTATAGCGTGTCGGTCACTGATGATACAATACATGTCGTATTATGCATAATTAAAGGAGACAATGAGAATACTTACAGGTCTAGCGTTAGACCTAACCTTGACTGCGCTATCTAATGATAGTCACAACAACATTGTTATTGAGCTATCGCAATACATAAGTATTTGAAAAGTTTTTTAATAGACAGCTAACACAAATGCTTTAAATTATTAAAGGATATAGTGATAGTTGGTTAAAACGAATATGATTGATTTTTTTGGTTTTGTTCGAGCTATAAAACTCATTTCCAAAAAAGTTTCGCCTAGATCTCAGGCTGTTTTTTTGTCACCATTGACGTAGAAAAATATGGACCTCGGGTCAACGCTCAAAAATGTCTGAAAAAATGTAAACTAAACGCGAAAATGAAGACTAATTTATATCTCTGGGTGGCAGTCGAGTATGGTGACAAGCTAAATTAGGCATTGTGATGACGATATAGGATTTTAATTAGTTTTTCTAAGTTTATATGGCGGTGTACCTTGGCGCACACTCTGGTGGTGTATGTAACTCGGGACACATTTTTCGTGAATTTTGTTCTAGACCCTTGGTCCATGTATTTCTACGTCAATGATTGTCAGCATCAATTCCACAAGTTTATCTCTGGCACCTAAACTAAGGTAACCTCAAGGGTCATTGTATACAAGGAAGGAACTCCTTACTTGTATACAATGCTTTAGTCTAGTGCCGTTTTTACCGTGGGGGACGGGCTAGAATATAAAACATCCTCACCGCACGCTGGAAATAGACGCGTGTTGTAAGATTCAACAAAACCCAGCATGCTTGGTGGTAGGATCTATACAGTCCGCTTGGCTAGCTACCACCCTCACATTAAAGTCCGGCGCCAAGCAGTTTACTGTGTTCCGTCGTGTGTATGTGAGAGCCAGAGGGGTATAGGGGAATCCCTCTATATTTCTGTTACTTGGATTCGTGTGCTCCATCTTCGACCCTGTCTGCGCTTAACATCAAGGGGCCTACTCCCTAACTCCGTCAACGAAAATAGTCGCCCGTCCGAAAGTAGCCCGAAACGTAGTAGTGAACAAAACAAGTGTCAAGTTCAACTTTTCGGACGGGCAAAAACACATCGGTAGTAGGGACAACTGTCAAATCGTGTTGTCATTCATTCTTAGTTCGGGCCCCGAAATTATCGTATGTCCGTAGGTGATAGAGAGTAGGAAACGCTCGTAACTGAGGCCGAAACCACGGATTTCGTGTTTAGGGAGTAGACCCCCAGGTTCGACGAGGGTCAAAAGCGACCAAGTGAAGAAAAAAAATGTGTTTTTGAATCAATTACCTCGTTCTGGTGCAGTTCTGTGAGATCATTGATTTGCTCCTCCAGCCGCTCAGTCTTGAAGCGTTCCTCTTGTAGTGCGGCTGACAGGAACGACACTTCTTGTGACAAGTTCTAGAAAATTTATTAAGGTTAGATTAGATAAACTTTCTTTAACTTTTATAATAGTCGATTTCCTCTTCTCTTTCTCTGATTTCTTACGTGATGAAAACATTAGTGTTCAGTTAGATTTAAAACTGAATTTGAGCTATGCTATATAATGCTATGCGAACCTATGAACGTGTACATTGCGCTTGCGCTATTTAATGTCAAATAACGCAGTTTACCCTAAAGTCCGTTTTTTAATCTCTGAGATAAAATTGACAGGCGCAAATGTGAAACTTGTACCTAAATTTTAGGTTTTTTTTTAAATTTCACGTTTCGCGCATGTCAATTCAGTCTCAGGGATTAAAAAACCTACTTTAATTGCCTTATTTCAAGCGCTCGAGAGGATTTGTAATCAAGTGATAAAGTATGAAGAGCGAAAATGGAACTTTCTAATTGCACATCTGGTCAAAACCTATTTATTTAATCCTTCTGTTCATCGACCCATGTGTCTAATTCTGTAATTCTTTTCAATAAAAACGGTATAAAAATGTGCTAAAATTGAGCCGGAAGTTCGTGATTTCGATTTAAACGGTACAATTTCTAAGTATGCCATTCAGTTTTTTGCTTTTCCTGTAAAATTTATGTAATTAGACCATTTTGTGCTGCTGCCCAGTAGCTGACGACCATAGCGACTGAATTAGTATTACACGATCGAAAAATTATAGTATTTAACATTTTATAGTAACTTACAAAATCATGCACTCGTTAATTTCTTAGACACGTTCTTCCATTACCGTTTTGGTTAACATGGTGTATACAAATGAAGTAAAATATATTTCTGTATGTGCATAAGTATAGGAAAATACACAACAAAGTACACTGGTATGCTATGCCATGATGATATCAAAGATGAAGATAATAAATCTATTAAAAATAACAGGATGAATAACATGACTAATAACTTTATGTAATATCTTACCTTCAGTGCATCTATCTTTTCAGATAGCCGTTCGTAGTCCTCCCTGCGCTCACGCAGCTCGTTTAATATCGGCTTTAACGTGAACGTCGTCTCCGAAATGTTGTTTGAACCTGGTTGAGCTGGGTACCTGGCATGAAAACATGACCATTTCAAATCAGTATTGGAAAACACAATTTCATTGCAGAACAAGGAGGTTATGTCAAAAATTTGGGTGAGCTATCACCAATCTGCTTGCCAAGTATAGTGGTTATGGACATATTTTCTCACGACAGTTCATTTTAGCGATCCAGGCAAAGACCCAGGCCCACCAGTGGACACAAACGGGCTGGTATGATACCAGAACCCAAAAAAGTCTTTTCCCACCTATGTTGGGGTAAGCTTCGACTCTAATCAGATGCGGCTGACTACCAGTATTTTACACAGAGTGACTGTCATCAGACCTAAACAAACCAGTTACTGGGCAGTGCTGATATCCTCTGGTTAGGCCGGTTGTCAGACTTTCGGGGTTCTTACTACCCATAATAACTGTCATAGGTGACACCCGGGACCGACGGTTTAACGTGCTTTCTCAGGCACGGAGGGTCGATGTGTAATGAACGGTAACCCATCCACGGACTGACCGCAGTAAGTGCACCTTGCAAATTGTATGATCCGCGCGGTTGTAGCCACGAGCTCCTCCAAATAGACATAAATATGATAGAATTATTTATACTCACGGCGCCCCCTCACTGGTGACTGAGGAGCTGGGTGATGCTTCCGGCGAGTACTTGGGCGCGGGTGACGTCGCAGCGCGGGGCAGAGTGGAGCCACGCGGTGCCGCTGCCTCGCCTGCCTCGGACGCGCGGGAACCTTCCGACGACGCGTTCGCTACCACGTTGTAGCAACACTCAATACATGATGGATTTAATTACACGGGGCCGTATAGGCCGGGATTGCACAGACATACATTATTTCAGGAGTTTTCTGAAGGGGATTTTGGGAGGTTATCAAAGAACGAGACATGAATAGGAGTAAAACACAAGCTTGCTTGATTCATTTAGCACAGCAAGTCTTTAGTTACGTGCCAGAGTAGTGAAATAGTCAGAATAAGACATAAATCTTTGATGGTGTTTTGAGTCGGTCAAGAAAGATGTATGGATCGAAAAGGTGTGAAATATTAACACATCATGAGGAACAGTGACATTAGTTCAGTAATGTGTATCAGAAGATGTGAAATCATTGGCCAAAGACCGAAATTGTGTATTTTGTGGATTGTGTAATAAGAGACAGAGAGTGGTATTATTATACAAACACATAATTTAATCCACAAAGACGCGCCCCACTTTTCGTCTAAATCGCTACAGTGCAAAAGTGTCCATTATAAATTGCTATTATGTTAGTTGTATCGCCACACAATAGTTAAATGAGATATGCATACACACACTCATTTAAAATAATCTTAACTAATATCATAACTAATATTATAAATGCGAAAGTATGTAAATTTGTTTGTTTGTTACCTTTTCACGCCTAAACCACTGAACCGATCATCCTGAAATTTTGCATATACGTTGTCAGGTGTACAGAAACGGACATAGGGTACCTTTTATCCCGAAAAAAAGTACTGTTCCCGAGGAAAACAACAATAACGTTAATAGATGGCGTCACGTGTCTTCCGAATCATGATTGAATTATATTATTATAGAAACTTTAGTAGTGACTTAAGAGTTGATTGTCAAATTCTAAATTAACGCGAGCGAAGCCGCGGGGAAAAGCTAGTAGATATAATAAATGTGTGCATACGCACCACGCGGCTGACTCAAAAGGAGCTGTAAAAAGAGTGGGGAGCGTCTTCCTGGATTGAATGCACTGTACATGGAATAGTGCAAGTGTTAAAACACCTTTTAAAATATGTGGGACATAGAAGAGATTATTTAAAACACCGTTATACTTAAAATAGATAACAATTTAAGTACAAAAAATTCCTTCTTAATTCCTTATTAAGGATTTTCATTAATATCTTTAGTATGCAAACACCTGTTATTTCATTGTATTATAATAGCGAAACTAAAAATAAGTTAGTACGTTTAAGTTTGCAAAAAATTTGGTATAAAAATAAAATCTGTGCCAATTATTGCTAAAAAGCATTACGAATTTGTGTAGTGAATCTAAATGAAAGCTTAAAGGCTTTAAGAAATATGTAGTTTAGCCTAAGAAAAAAGATATTTCATGATTTCTCCTTGAAAATAATAAGCGAAACAATTTTTTTTTTCAATTATTTTCGGAGGTGTAATTGCCCTATATTATGTACTAAGGCATCCTTAAATAAACAAACAAAGTTTAAAACAATAGAATCAAGTTAATGTAAATTGTTCAACACAACTGATTCGCTACAGCAGTAACTTATTATCCTAAAGTCACGTATACCTATTGTAGAATATATATTATGTAATATTTACGTATTATACTTACTACATAATCTATTGTATATAAAAACGTTTATTTACCTCGTAACTCCGCGTGTGGAGGCGCTGGCGTGCAAAAGGACACGGCATGATAAGCAACATAAATTGACAGTTGTATATAGGCACGAAGTAGTAATTAAATGGAGTGATCACACGCATTATAATTAATAAAACGAACATCTGTCATTGCACGTCGCGTCATACAGCGGTCTATGACGTCAGGCAGCGATAAATGCATGTTAGCTTTGCGATTCATTTAGAATAGGAATAGCCTTGACTTGAAACGGAGTACTTCACTTGCATAAGTGTGTACATCCTTTATCAATCTTACATAACGCACCTCAACTGAAGTTAGTTTGACAGCTCAAAAGTCACAATATTGCAAAAGGCTATCAAAAGTCACAGAATATTGCGAAAGGCTAGTAAAAGTCACAATATTGCAAAAGGCTATTAAGACACAATATTGCAAAAGGATATTAAGACACAATATTGCAATTGGCTATTAAAAATCACATTATTGCGAAAGGCTATTAAAACTCACAATATTGCGAAAGGCCATTAAAAGCCACAATATTGCAAAAGGCTATTAAAAGTGACAAAATTGCAAAACGCTATAAAAAGTCACAATATTGCAAATGGCTATTAAAAGTCACAATACTGCGAAAGGCTACTTCTAGTCTTATTTGGTACGCATAGTATGCAGACATTTCACGTGTCGTTCGCTCGCTCATGATCACTCCATAAGCTTACTATTCTGTGTACATAGGCTAGATGACAAGCAGGGTTAACAGCAGTTACTAAACAAATGAGTGAGAGTACTGTTGTATGTGAATTACTTAAGATTATATAGGTGTGTGTTTACGCTGAAGGTAGTACCATGCCTACTTTTATTGTATACTATAGAGGATTTATGATTTATTTAGGGATTGATGTAAATGATTATTCGAATAATATGAAAACAGAACTGTCAGATATAGAACATTGTACAGTCAACATTGCAACTAATAAATTTTCTCATTTGTATTAACACTAGTCGTAAAAGTATTATCTACTTTTTATACAAAATTATAATAAAAGAAGTTTTTATTCATAAAACCTTTTTGATACCGTGTAAAGTCATCACTTACTTTTGATGTTGAGTATAGATATTGACTAGGGTACTTAAGTTTCATGGGAACGAAGTTTAGGGGTGCCTTTTGTTATAAAATTAAATATTGCAATAATGCAATATTTAATTTTATAACAAAAGGCAACTTGATAACAAGTTCGAGATTTTTAACAAGTTCTTTACTATTTTGACCCTGAATACCAAATCTATAAATTATTAGTACTATTTTTTTTTTCACTAATAATGTTAGACAGTTTAAAAAGCAATAATTTGTCACTATTTAATTCAAAATCCGATATGTAGAGACACTAGAGACATAAATCTTAGTACATTACATTGCATCATTATCGCAATGACGACATATTACACTCAAATATTACAAAAAAATCTATTTACATTTCCTGCGGCATTTCTTGCATTTATTGAACAGCATCACATCGTCACGACAGCACCGCACTGAGTCACTGGCTACACTGACTTGACTATTGTCTCACGATGAGATACGAACGCTTGACAGCGATACCATTTGCTGACTAACTGTTTAGCGATAGTATGTGATAAAGGATAATTTTGTTTTGTGCGTTTTAGTTTTTTTGGTTACGTATTTACAAACGGAATTATTACTGTATTGATGGGTTTTCATACACAGAAGTATTACGTATTCTTGCTTTACAAATTAGCTTGAAACAAAATACCTTTTTTATCTCGACGTTTCGACCGAATTACACCCGAATCAGTATTTTATAATGTGTATAAATCGCGAAAGTTAAAAAACATTTAGTCTGAAACAGTTTATTATTGAATCTAAAAGATAAAAATGCTTTCATTTAAGTACTGTTTTTTTCTATTGGACTACTTGTGAATGGTCCTTGTGGGCCGTTTCTACGTAACCGGGCAGTTCTTGGCAAGACCTAAAGGGTCACCAGCCAAACTTTAATTTACCTTTGCCTTGCAAAGACAAGGTCAAGATGCAAAGGTTTTTTATTCAGATTGGCCATTTGAACAAGAAGAAAGCAGTGCAAAACGCTGCCTTACTATTAACTCAACTAGTATAGCGGTAAAGATTCGAACTGAATCAATGAAAGTATTATTTTTTATGTAGGTTGGGGCGAAAATTCAAATATTATCACTTTTTTCGGCATTTGCGTACTTCAATATTCATAGATTAGTTATAAACCTTTATCTATTTAGGAAGATAAATATGTCAATAACACAAAACGCGATATGAAACACACACTATTTATAAATAGACTGATAAACCTAACGAAATAAAGCTAACATTTCTTTTACGCGATCAACATGAGCGCACACAGTTGCTAACACAAAAAATAAAACTTTAAAATCATGCTAATTGGTCTCATTATGTTCAAAATACTTGTGAGATAAGTCTAAACAAGTGATAACCGATGGTAACCGTCGTCAGCGCGTGACGGATCATTCAGTCTTTATCTTGGAATGACCGTGAGTATAATAAGTACATACATATAAATATGTCTACATGTTACCGTAATGTCTGTTATGGACGTGTATTGTTTTTGTATTAGAATTTAAATAAATGTATGTTTTAAGTGAAAAGATTTGAATAATATGACTATTGGTTTGTTTACTTTTTGTTTTTTTTTTAACGTTTTCCCCACACTAGGATTTCTCTTGTATCGTGGGTGCGTGTAGAGACATAAATATTCATATGCACAAACGCCTAGACCTGGAACAACTATTAGGCCATACAAATATTTGTTACGTGCGTGAATCGAACCCACGACCTGTAGCGCGGAAGCCAATCACTCAACTACTGCACCAAACGTGTCGTCTAATTAATTCATAAATTATTGTTTTGGGTATCACTGTTTTGTTTGACTTAATTTAGGTGTAGGTTAGAGATGGACTAGCGGATAAATACTCAAATAGTAAATACTCGATAAGCATCAAGAAGTTAGTAAATACTCATTTTTACTCAATAATTAATATTTACCGGATCTCGAGTATTTATCAGAGTTGGAACCCATCTCTAATGTAATTTTGTTACAAGAGTTTTTTGAGGAAAGGAAATATTCATCGTTTAGAATTACTGTAAGAGTTGAATAGAATGCTGTATAATTCAAATGGAAATTAGGTCAAATTATAACATAATTTACTTTTACAACAGGTACTAGTTATCTAGTATTTCGTGCATCTACGACAGTAACTAAATAATTGACGGATGTGCAGCTAGGGATCTCTATGTACTTCCTACATTATATAGGTAGATAATTACTATTTACGACATAATTACACAGGTACATACGTATCTATAGTAACTACATAACGTAATAACGGCAAGCATTTGTAATTATTTAAATTGCCCAGTCAATTTGGTAAACACTAATAGGTTAAAGTAACAATACGAAGGTTAATTACCACACCAAGATTACTCTTAATTTAACTAAGTGAAGGGTTCAGTTTTAACGAAAATGAAGTAAGAAGTATTCACTGAGTTAGCTATTAGTTTATACAGTGAAGATATGATATAATGAAGTTAAATACAGATGGTCTACTCTTATATACATATATACTCACAAGGACCCGTGTTCTCTGTGAGACAAAATACATGTATATTATATAAATGTACTTATTTTGTTCAGTCTTATTTCAATAATTACTAGAATGTGAAACATTTAATGATTTGAAATGGAAAATGATGATTCCAAAATGTTTATAAGTGCAGGTTTATCCTAGTAAAAAATAGTACCCTATTTTGAACAGATTTTTGAGATGTAAAAACTAAATGGTAAATGAAAGTTTATCGATTGAATGTTGTATCGTATTTTTTAAACGGATAGATCAGTATTTTGATCTTTAAATGGAAAAAATGTCTGAATGGTAACTAAACTAAATAAATAAGCGAACAACACAAGCCGTACTGACTACATTTATAAAGGCATTATTTACATTATGTACCTAAATCGTAAATGAAATAAAAACTAGATTCGAATTCAATGTTTTTATTAAGTACTAGAAAGCTATGGACGGAAATAAAAGGTTTATTAACGAAAAGAAAAATTAAGTACTTAACAGACAAAATAATGCTAACATTATCATGTATTGGTAATTTTAACTTGAGTGTACTCTTTATATTTTGTATTTTATTTTATTTTTATTTTCTTTATTTTTGGAAGGCTTACAGACTAATAACATTATAATAATAATAATATGTAACTAAATTGCTAATTACAAGCCTCCACAGATATATACAAAAATTGTTACCAAAGTTACATCTTATCTATTTAGTTATTTTCTCAAACAATTCGGACAACAAACGATTCAAGTGCAGGCCTCTTGTGCAAAAAATGGCTTTGCTAAGAACTTTCTTAGTGTGTTTGCATTAGTGCAGAAAAGGTCAATGCCCTCCTCACAACAAATTTCGTTAAAACTGCAACTAGCTCTCAGAAAGTATGCATTACGCCTATAATTAGTGTTTGCATAAGGTACATGTAGAAGTGGTCGCTGTCGCAGCCCCATCTGATTAGTGCGTATCTTTAATTTTGAAACAAGTTCAGTTCAGTTTGTACTTATGAGTCTCGATTAAATAACTTAAATTGTATACTAAATGTGTATTATAGACGTGTGTACTGTACGTCTGTATACAGTAGAGTGATGACTACAAACCAAGTGTTATAGCAAACATCTACTTTGAGTAGGCTGCGGTCATATTGTCAGCGACCAAACGCTTTATTCTATAAAGCCTTTCCGATATGGCCGCACCCAGTACGGAGTTCTGGAGTTTTACTCTTAGGGTGTTTTTCCACGGCTTACGAAGACACGACAAAATGTGGCGACGACTCTCAGCGCCATATATATATTTCTATGAAGCGTTTACTACGACACTAGTTGTCGTATCGTTTCGGAAGTAAACGGTTCATAGTTCATCAAATATATGGCACTCCGAGTCGTCGCTTTGTAGTATCGTGGACAAACAGCCTTATGTTAAATCCAATAGATAGTTTACTGTTCGGTGTTATTGTTTAGTCTATCATCCCTATGAACATCGAGAGAGATGAAAAACTAACGAGCCCGTTCACACAAGCGTTACCGTTAACGTTGACGAAAATGCCTTATTTTGTACAGTAAAGATGCAGGCTGTTTTGTATTTTGTGTAGTACAGAACAGTTTATACTATTCCCAAGACAATGTTGATCCGTCATAACGCAGGGTTACAAAATGAGGCATAGCTGCGCTACGCTTGCGCTCGTGTGAACGGCTTTTTCTCTTGCGCAAATTCAAAGTTTGCAGTTCAGTTTTATGATATTTTTTAACACAACTTGATGTGCAGTGCACAATCTATTGGGTCTAACACCTAGAGAGTAAGCCTCCTGAACTATTTATGTTAATATATTTGTGTAATAACGAGTACAGTAGTGTCATATACAGACCGGCGAGTTGTGCGATATTGTCAGCGGAGCCGAAGCGGTTGGAGCGTGAGAACAGATGCGCGAACTCTCGCGGCGCCGCCATCACGCTGCCGCCGAGCCCGGTGATGCCGTCGCGGATGTTACCGCCTACGTTCCTAAGGGGAAAATTTACTTATGTCACGTGTTACGGTTTTCTTGTCGCCTACACACTCTTGCCGAGACAGCCCGAGGCTTTATATCCAAAGGTTGTCTGGAAGAAATCGCCTAGTGCGATAAGACCGCCCATTGTACATCTCTATTTTTATAGAAATGTTTCTTGTTTGTTTTTGTGTACAATAAAGAGTATTGTATTGTACTTTATCTCTATCTTTAACTTTTAAGACTCATTTACACGGAGATAGTTTCTTGAAGCGAGACTCATTCTGTCTTCGTCTTTCTCTACGATGAAAACAGAGATAGCATGAGACTCGCTTCGAGAAAATATCTCCGTGTAAATGAGCCTTTAATAACACAGGATACTTATGTCTCGGCGAGAGTAAGAAGAGGGGGCTTTTTGGAATATTATGTGTCTATGAAAAAGCCTTCAAGAATCGGTGTAGCCTGTAGCGTTTTCCCACGATACACGACAAGGCAAAATTTTGCGATGATTCCGAGCGCCATACATTTCTATCAACCGGTTGGTTACTCACGAAAGCGACACTGCTGGTGTCGTCATCAGCAGTTTATAGGAAAACATGGCGCTTCACTTAACATTGTGTCGTGTTGTGTGCTATGGGAAACCGAGTTTAGATGTCTTTTAGGACAGTTTACTTAGCAGTATTGTCTTTTACGGACTTAAAGGCACGATTCCATTAGGCAAGTCTTGAATGCAAGTATGACGTCACATTTGCGTACGAGTTGCTTACATTAGAAACATGTTTTCGAGAGTGTGCAAATTGCATGCAGGTTTTACTTGCATTACAACAATTGAGTTGGACATCAATTGATATTATTTTGATACTTCTCAATAAAGATGATTATTTTCTCGTGCCCCCACCTAACAGCCTTTATGTTTCGATAATTTGTACAGCGAGAGATACCATGTCCGTACATATCAGTCGTTCGCCATTCGAAAAATGCAATTAAGGTTTGCGCATTCAATTTGCACGTCACTGAATGAAAAAATGTACAAGTTGAAACTACCTCACACAAGTTGTAGCTTATAATGCAAGTTTGTAAAAGTTGTATGCAATTTGCAACTTGCATACAAGTAACTTGCCTAATGGAATCGCGTCTTTAAGAACACAAAAAGCTAAAAAAAAATAGGGTTTGGTATATACTTAAGTGTTAGGAAAGATGAGAGTTAGAAAGAGTAGGTACGCTCCATCCATATACCCTTGAAAATGATTAGGTAATAAATAGTTCTAAAAATAATAATTATAACTAATATTATAAAAACACGAAATGGGAAGAAACAAACGATGAGAGCCAACCCACAAGTAAACATTTTCTAACAAAATAATATGATATACCTGAAAGTTGTATAAAATTCACTCACTTCAACCCTTGTCCCATATCTCGTAATACTTCGCGAGGTTGTCTGTGTGCCTGCCCGCTTGTGCCATGTTGCTGCGAAGCAAAAAACTTAACACTAAAGTTAAAATCTATAATTTTTTACAATATTAGAGCTTAGTGACAAGAAACTAAAAAGGAAATAATACAAAAGGGAATTTAAAAAAAAGCCAATGATTATCTGATGAAGTTTTAAAGTTACAAGTCCGAGATGGGCTGCAAACTGCAGACTGCAACCGCAGACCGCAAGTCACATTGGTTTGTATGAACCAGTACTGTCGCTTGTCTGCTGCTGTCATCTGCGGTTGCAGTTTTCGGTCGCTGTTGGAATACTACCTTTAAGGTGTGCACCTTAAAGGTGTTATTCGGACGGCGAGTTGCGGTTTGCGGATGCAGTCTGCAGTTTGCAGCCCGTCTTGGAGTTGTACCTTAATTTTGACAGCTCCATTTCAGAAAGTTGTTGTGTTTAGAAAGACTTATTATTATTAATACGGACGCCTTAATTCGTCATTAAAACAATCAATCAACTCGTCCGACTGCAGTCCACTGCTGGCGTTCATGTTATTGTATTAGTGTAGTTGTTTATATATTCGTCATTATTCAGTTCACCCGTGAATTTTGTGAGAGGCGGTTGTAGTTTTTCTAAATAAATACCTACCTATTGTGATGCATTGAAGTAACGAATCGACTTTACTATATAAGTTAAGTAGACAAAAAGTCGTAGCAACGAGACGCACGTCTACGATCTATGCTGACTGAATACTGACGAATATGTAAACGTGCCATATTCGTCCATGAATAGTTCGGTTATTTGGCGAATTATTCATCCGATAACGTAAACGAGCAATCACTACATGGTATAAAACAAAGCCGCTTCCCGCTGTCTGTCCCTATGTATGCTTAGATCTTTAAAACTACGCAACGGATTTTGATGCGGTTTTTTTTTAATAGATAGTGATTCAAGAGGAAGGTTTTAAGCTATA
Source organism: Amphipyra tragopoginis (assembly GCA_905220435.1). Lineage (NCBI taxonomy): Eukaryota > Metazoa > Arthropoda > Insecta > Lepidoptera > Noctuidae > Amphipyra > Amphipyra tragopoginis. The sequence continues at coordinate 9,253,419 of HG992017.1, forward strand.
AAACGTACACGTGCGAAGCCGGGGCGGGTCGCTAGTGACAGATATAACTCTAGTCAAAATAAATGCTTTTCTTGATTCGAAAAAAGTATTATATCATTATGACGATAAGTGATGCTCACCTCCCAATTCTTGATACGTTTGTTGTACCCTTCTAGTTTCTTCTGCAGCTGCGCGATACAAAGCGCACTCTTCTGATTCTTCTTCTCAAACACAGCTTTAATGCGCTGAAGTTGTTGCTTGTCTGCGTTCGCTGCTAACTTCAGGTACTCGTTTACATTGTCTGAAATGTTAACACATCATTATATCAGCCCAAAAATGTCCGCTGCTAAACATGGGTGCTACAACCATGCTTGATAGGTGTATTGGTGAACACTGGTTGTTGTTATTTGCAGCAGAATTTTAATAGAGACGGTGGTTCGACACTGCCTCCTGCCTGGAAACCGACTCTGAAGTCTACTTCATATAAAAATGAGTTAAGCCTGGAGTGTGACACAGTTAGCGCAGCATGCACCGGCACTCTTACCTCGAACAACACGGACATAACAAGACCCGAAAACGCACGAGCAATACCGAAACTGAACGCGCCCCTCTCGTCGCGAGCGCAACGCTACGCGGCGCGGTGCAGCGCCAGTACGACTCGCGACCTCGCCGCGTGATCAGCTCATGATTAAGGGCTCCATTTGGTCCGAAACTAGTCGAGCAATCTCGAAAAATGCACGTGAGTAAACCGTAATTAATCATAAAGACAAAAGTTTTTTTTTTGCGTTTTATGACTCCCATAGCTAGTGATAGGCCTAATCTTCAAATTCTTCGCGGGAACTTCACGCGAAGTCGTGATAGTCGTAGTGCCTTGTTGCGTCTAGTTATTCGCGAGTATAACGAGCAAAGCACGAGCCATCTGGACAACGTTTAAGGTTCAAATTAACTAATTCAAGCAGATAACGTTTTGGATTTTTATATAATTCTTTGGCGTCTTAGTGGCGCTCTTTAGTGTTGAACGGGAGCCTCGATAAAATACTGTTCACGCAATCACCAGAACCTGGGGCTCATTTGATGAAACTACTCTGCTAGTCTACTATCCATATTTTGACACTATTCAGCTGAATGTATGTACCAAACTATGGAGAACAAACTTTTAGAGTAGAAACATCAAATGGGCCCCTGGTTTGTCTGAAAGCCAAAAATAAATAGTAGAAAAAGGGTAATTAGATGTGTTACCATCGCGTATAGTCTGTTCCAGTCGTATAAGGTCCTTGGTGCGCTCGATCTTGCTGTTGAGATGCGCGATGGCCGCCGTCGCCTTCGATGACGTCACATTCGTCCCGTCGCTCTCGTCTTCAATTATAACGTACATTACACGCTATTTATTAGTTTTAAACTCAATTTCATTAAAATAAATGGTTACTTTGATATGAAAACTGAGGAAGGGCCGGTTATACCCGCTGGGTTTATTTATGCTATGGATTTTCGTCCTACGATACAATGCTAGCTAATACATAACCTAAGGCAAAGAGGTAATATAATCGTCACGCTAGAAATCAGGTCACAGTTCGTCGAATATAGTATCAGGTAGCAATATGATATTGAATAATGATATCGTCATACTCAGATGAAAAAGGATTTTATCAGTGTGGTCTTGTATAGGAATCTTATTGTTAAAGAAGTGACCACTGCTTCGATTATAAAGTTAAAGCATTTAAAAAAAAACTGACAAATGCCATCAAGGTCATGTGTGATTTTTATAGCCAGTCATATTGTGGAGGCAATCGGGGTCCTTTTTCTCTCTCTCGTTCTGTCTACGATTGTCGTAACGAGAGAAAGATATAGCAAACCGAAGCCTTCGACAACTGACATAACGAATCGTTCTGAATTAAGGGGCTGGACCGGCGAAAATGACGCAAGCAAAGTGAGGCCTTCATTCAGCATAGACTTGGGTTATGATGATTATTATCACAGACTAGCTGTACCATGGCATGCGTTGCAATGCACTTTTTTCTACTTACTACCTACCTACTACCTACCTTTAGAAACAAAATCAAAATAGTAACAAAAAATTAAAACCATTTTCATGCATGCAGTAAACAAATGAAGAATATGGACACACTGAGATAATTCCGTTTTTTTTAAATGTCAAAATTTTCTTTCATTAGAAACTTCTGAAAATTAAGAACACAACAAAAAAAAAATTGCGAAATCGGTCCAGCCGCTCACGCGTGATTCCGTGACCAAGGAAAATAGGGATTCATTTTTATATACATAGATAGATATAAGAGTTAAATAGATAACGCAAGTTGACCTTACTTTGCGTGCCAGTTGCCTTTTTTTGTTATTGGACTTGTTCGCGTTTTACAGTAGTCGCACCAAATGGTAAGCGCAGACAGGGTCTGAGATGGAGCACACGAATCGAAGTGACAGAGGTATAGAGGAATTCCCCTATACCCCTCTGGCTCTCACATACACACGACGAAACACTTTAATGTTCAGGTGGTAGCTAGCCAGGCAGACGTCGCGTGCTAGGTTTTGTATAATCTTACAATACGCGCGTATTCCCAGCGTGAGGTGAGGAAGTTTTATATTCTAGCCCGCCACACGCGGGGTACTTGCCGTTTCCGCAAGTACGAATAGTTGCAAGATGTGTGTCCGCGACCTATCACTGCGAAGAGGAGGGGTCATCGGTAGGAGCAATCCTCCTACATGTTACACTGTTAAGTCAGTTCCCTCTCGACCGTTACCACAAGCGCTAATGGTTGCATGATATCTTTGCGTAACTTTTTTCTACAAAGACGTGCGTAGTGGTTACTTCCCTTTGTGTTGGAACCAAAATTGTGACACGCTTGTTTCATACAATTTTACAAACTTGTGATATCTAATTAACTCAATATCTGTAATTATAATGATAAATACAACTGTTTGACAATCTCTTGATGAATGATGTATTTTTTAATCACTGATTGTTGTCTTCTATATTACTCGATAATAGTTTAACGATAGCATCACTTCAATTATTTTAATTATATTTTCCTGTTTATCATAGGAAACAACATGTATTTTTATATCATCACTGGTTATTTAAATAGCTGATCTAATTCAGTGTCACTAGGTTAGGAACACATGTTTACTCTGGTTTAGTATAAGTCAAAATTTAAACTAAAAATAATAGTTGATATAAAACCCGTTACTGTGTGAAATACTGCTTGTTATCATGAGGAAAATGATGTCAACATGAAATATATACATATAAATTAATTAAGTGCTTGAATAATGTATCATTATTTTATCCCTAACGAGTGCAGTTGTAATTTACCTTGATTTGAATAATCCCCATCCTGACCTGAAACATAAAAATAATAATTTGTTAGAAATATTACTCTGGTATAGGAAAAATGTCGCGGATAAGAGAGAGGCATTTGTTCAGCAGTGGACTATGTTATGCTGGAGGTTTACTCTTCGACTTCTGAATCAATCGATTTTGATTCGAATAAGTGTGAATTCGTACTCTTGAAATCGACGTTAGAATTTTAATTAATATCATAAATGTTAGTTTCAACCCGAGCCCGTTGATCGTGCAGTTTTGTCGATTTACAGAGTACGACTTGAATCTAATCCGATTAATCCAGATCTCAAAGCTGTCAGGAATAAGCCTCCTGAGTTGTTTGAACCTTATTAAACCTTCGCAAATGACAGCTGTAAAGATAGTGTTATAAACCTCCGTTTCCCTCAGTCGAAATAGGTAATGTTAAGACGACAGCTAATATTTGCTTTCTATATTTATTTTGTTGGATACTGACTACAGACTTGTGCGACATACTCTCACTCTGCCTAGCCTTTTCCCATCTACAAGGTGTAACATAAATAACGCACAACCTCTTAAGGGGTCACTGTACTCATCATTATGAACAACTTTTACTATGGGACCAAACCGGAAATCGCGAAAAAAAAAAACAGCTGTTTCCTACATATGTTTGCATAACTCGTCAAAATGTAGGGAACAGCTGATTTTTTTTCGCGGTTTCAGTTTTGGTCCCATAGTAAAAGTTGTTCATGATGACGAGTACAGTGATCCGTTAAGAGGTTGTGCGTTATTTATGTTACACCTTGTATATTGGGGTCAGCTTCCAGTCTAATCTGATGTGGCTGAAAACCAGTATTTTACACGGAGCGACTGCCATCAGACCTCCACAAGCCAGTTACTGGGCAATGCTGATATCCTAAGGTTAGACTTTGGTTGTGAGACTTTAGGCCCTCTGACTACCCGTAACGACTGTAATAGGTAGGTACATGTGTCATGGTGTCATAGGACTGTCGTATGACACAGATATAAGGTATAACGGGCTGGTGTCCGCAATTCCACGTCTAAGCGCGTATTTTGCGAGATGGATGGTAAGTACAATTACTCAATCCACCCCAACTCCTCGAAAAAGGCCAGCACATCCTTATGTGGTGATCTCTCGGAGAGTACCTGGGTTTCCGAAGTACTTGGCCCTGTATGTGGCGAGCCCACGGCAGTTTAGTAGCACTCGTATGACACTTGGGGCAGACGGTTTAACGTGCTCTTCGGGGCATAGACACAGACTTGTGCGACATGCAATGTAATAACGGTGCATTGATTGAAAACGAGCATTTGTTTATAAGTTACCTCTATACGCGGGCGATCCATATTCATCAGCTGACGATAGCGCATACGATACGTTGGGACTGTACACCGTGCTAGCGTAGTCACCTGGCCCTATCAGACCTGGCAGGATTTTCTTCTGTGGCGAGTCTTCCAGGCTGCAAGAAGAATGAAAATATATCAGCACCTAAGATTGACGCCCATTATGCTATTCTTGACTGTATTCTAATGTAACAATAGACAAATAAAGAATGATTTCCACCAAACGGCTCGCACTGCATCCGATCGGAACGGATTTTACAATCTTTAAACGATATTAAATCGTGTACACAGTATTTAAATTAAAGTCTATATTACCAAGCCGCGCACAGCAGCTTGACCGCGGGCGTCTTCCGCGACACGCGATCGTAGCCGAAAGTATGCTGAGACGCGCGATCGCCTCCGTTCACGTCAACACGGTAGGAATGAAACAATTTGACTAGGCGCAGAAATGGATACGTTCGCAAGCGACGGTATGGATCCGATCGTATGCGTCAATATCCTGTCGGACGCGATCGGCTGCCGCCGCATCCGTTCGTATTCTTGCCGATCCGATGCGATGTGAGCCGTTTGTGTGATGTCCTTTAGAGCCATTTTGCAACGAAATGTTTAGAAATAAACAACACGTTTGCTTCCAGCAAGGATTCAACATAGTATTAAAACGCTGAAACTTTAAGTGAAGAAATGGTTTAAAAGATATTCGTACCTTGGTTGTCCACTTTTATCTAATGTTTTATGAAATTGATTAAAAGATACTACAAAACATGGCATCCTTTGCAAAGTAATGTGTATTGATTTATAAGTGCGATTATACATCTTCCTGGTTTGATTTTAAGAAGTCTATTACACTTTTTCTGATATACCAGATGGCTTAAACAGTATCTTTGACTTTTTCATTCACGTTACACAGGTAGGTTGATAAAAAAAACTGTAGTGATGACTTGACATTTAAAATTAACTAAGTAGGAATCATCGTCGTAGGAGTTATACACTCTCAACCTTTGAACCATACACTTAACGGATAGATTTGACCATACAATAGAATAAAATAGACATAGCGAACAAGTTTAGCTAGGTGGAGTGAGACTTAAAAGTCTCACTCCACCTACGTACTTGATAACGTTGATAATAAACAAGGAATATAGGACTTACTCTCTAGAACTGTTGCCGGTGGTGTTAGCTGAAAGCGGACTGTTGCCCAGGTCTCTAGAGTGAGACTTGACATGGTGCGCCCGCTCGCCATGCCGGGACGACGTGCTTGATGATGGCTCCTGTAATTACACGAATGGGCGTCAGCAGAAGTTGTAAGTGGTACTTAAATTAAGTAGGTTTGCTTCCAACAGCGGACTTCAAGCTGCCGTTATGAAGATGGAAACATCATGAGGGTAAGCACGCAGGTATATTCATACGATGTCAGATGGGACAAGTCAACTCAAACCTACTATGGCTCTTTCTTCAAAAGGCTATTCCAGACGTTGCTCTACATTGTGACACTCGCATGGTTTTTATTCCACAATGTCTGTTAAAAGAGACCTTGACCTCTGAGTTTTCGGCTTTTCTTCTCAGAGCTAGTCATAGGAAAACCAGAGGATGGCGCCCACCTAGTCTTAAAGCAATATTACATTGACTTGTAAAATTGTCTGTGACAGACTTATTTACAAACAATATTGTTTCTCCGGGCCATGCGAAAGGCATAGCACAAGATAGCGGTGCGTTCCACCAGAAGTCCTGGAGCCACACCTCTTGTGCGCTGAGGACGACCACTGAATGGTTATAGTTGGTAATTCAATATACCCCTCCGCCTTCCCCAGACGGACGGTATCCATGAGGATTTTTCCTCTAAATGATACGATAGCGCATTTACTACTGCTGCATACTTCGGTCAAGTACAAAAGAACCTGTATTCTTAAGGTATAGGATAATTTCCAAGCCATCTATCCTTGCAAAAGGATCCAATCACGGAAATTGTGCATATAACGGATACCAGATTGATATACAGTGTAAAGCTTTTGAAACACCAACGCGGGTTGTGAGCGCTGCGGGTCGGATGCGGGCCCGCGTAATTTGTAAACTAGGAATTATTACGAGAGGACAAATTAAATACGAGCGCGGGTTGTCAGCGGGTCCAGCGTCGTACCACACGCAACGCGGGTCACGAGTCATGAGCGAACTACGTCTATTGTGCCGAAGGCATTATGATTAGTCAAAGCTTGCTACTTGGTTTCCCTCAGTTAATATTCTACAAATAATGTATTGATAAGCGGTTTATAGTTTGATTAACTACATTATTTAGTTCATTCACAATTCACAAACAATAACAAATCCGCTTGTTAATGTTCTGTGAACAAATCCAGTGAAGCCTAAAGATTTCAGATTGTAAAATATGTACATTCAGTATGTAAGGTCATAAGCTAAATAATAAAATTATAGGTATCATTATGCAGTTTCCTTAGCTAGAACATTTTATTATAGCTATTAAAGCAAAAATGCGGAATAGTAACCAAATTAATTTGACAAAAATCTTATTTTATTACACGTTTTATTTACCATATATTTCCTGTTCTTGGATTCAATTGTATCAAGAATTAGTCAAATCTATTCAAAACTGTCGAAAAATTTAAATTGTATCCAAGGTTAGTCAAAAAGGGGGTAATAATGCGCGGGCCACTTAAAGTATAAATGATGACTGTTTTAGAGCAAGTGATAAAATTTCAAAATTCGTTTTTTTTTTTCATTCGAAATGATTTTTATTTTAGTTTTTTTTTTAATTCTTCATCTCTACTTTAGTTACGTATTCAGAAACTGGAGCTTCTAATTCGTGACCCCAAATATGTATAACCTAAAATGTAAACACAGCTGATCATAGCTGAGGACTGAGGATAGATAGATTTTAGCGTTTTTTTTTATTCTTTGAATAGCTCTTTAACTGTTGACTTTTGCTATTGACTATGCAGTTCGAAATATTTTCAAAAATTATGGACAGTCTCTTAAGAACATTTTCCTGTAACCACAACGATTAAGGTAGCTGCCCTTATGACTAACCCATCACAAGTGAGTTTTTTTCGATTTGTGAGGTTTCTAGTACTCCAACCTCAGTTGGTCCAGAAGTCTCTAGAACCTTATGGGAAATCGATCGATTAGCATCATATTATTTTTTGTTAAAACTACCCTTTTATCGCTGACGGTATTTTTTTTTCTAAATCTGTGAATGCAGATAGAAATTATTCCAAAAGTTATGGGTGGTCTTCTAAGAACGTTTTCTTGCAGCTACAATGGTTAAGATAGCTGCCCTTAATGCCCCATCTCAAATTACCACCCTGTATATATATTTTTCAACAATTCGTAACAATTTGCAGACCATTACTGTACTTTCATTTTTCTTTTGGTGTACAATAATAAATAAATAAATTGTGTAACGTAGTTTTAAATGCATAAACTATGACTAATATAATTATAGCCTTATAATAAAGCTCTTCATGTCCATCAGACAAAGGCCACGACAAATGGATTCGTATACGGCAATGATTATGATTGATAACTAGACTAATGTGTCAAAACATTGATTGACATGACAACGGTGGTATTCAAATCTATTGATTTTATTTACGACTAGCTTATGCTCGCTACTCCGCTCGCGAGGTAATTGTTACTCGACTTATATAGAGTTGCTTTTCTAATTAACAAACGAAACTTTACGGGTAATTATACTTGGAAGCAAATAAATCGAGCCACTTCTATTTTTCACGTATATGTATAATTTGTTATTATTTTTGATATCTTAGAACAGATCAATTCTAAACATATATCGCCTAAATGGTTATTTGATAACCTTTACAATGAGGGTATTTTTTTTGTATTTTGAATTATATAATTTATGAAACCAAAACTAATAACCAGGACACGTGAAAAAAGGAGCGGCTCGATTTCTTTGCTCCCAAGTGTAGGTATCATTTATAGAACATTAATTAGACCACAACATACCTACTACATTCGTTTTAATATAATTTAGCTTTCCGCTAAAGTATTAGTTAGGTATTTTTTTATCTAATTAACTGAAGTTTAGTTAAAAAAAAGTAACCACCAACTTAAAAAAAAACGGAAAAAGGTGAAATAACTTTCATATTAATAAATTAAGTTTCCTAAGCCAGTGTCTTCAATTTGGACCAGCGTAGATTAGCACCGACTTCTGAAACTGTTAATTTTAGAATATGAAAATTATTTTACTTTTTGTCTGTTTTTTTTTTTTTTTTTAAAAAAACGTTGCCCCACAATAAGATTTATCTTGTATCGTGGGTGCGTTTACAGACACAAATCTCACAAACAAACGCCCAGACCCGAAACAACCATCTGTAGGCCATACAAATTTTTGTTCCGTGTGGGAATCGAACCCACGACCCGTAGCGCAGAAGCCAATCACTTAGCCACTGCACCAAACGTGCCGTCTGTTTAAGTTGTGTTTAAGTTGGTTTTAACTTTTTTTCAACTTTTTTGCATTCTATTGGTTCTACTGCCATGTCATAAAGACTTTAATATCAGCACAGATCTTAAATCTCCATTTTAACAAGTATGCATGTTTTGCATAATAAAACCTTCTTTAAACAAACTAACGAACAAGCCGCATTCAAATCCGTTTAACAGAACCTAAGTTATTTTCAAACAGACAGATGTACAGATAGACACAACGTTTAAATATACGTACCTACGTAGAGAAATGAAGTTTATAGGTGTTCTATCTAGGTTAAGGGGAGTGCGCATCAATATTCGTACTACATAATTAGAGAGTAGGTTCGTACTGCCTTTTAAATTGTGCTAGTACTTTCTATTTCAAAATGTCGAGGTTCAACTGTCTGATGCACTGCGAAACTGTACCCATTTGTTGGTGAACAATGGAGTTATCTTATGTTAGAGACGTTTTGTTTTATGGACTAAGCTGAACTTCAAGTATTGTGAACGTAAACACGTTGGTGTTGTGAAGCGAGGGATGCCAATCATCTTTTTTTTTTAAACGTTACCCCTGTTTTTATTTTTCAGTATCGCGTTTACAGACAGATAAAGGTATGAGATTGGACGACATATTTATATCGATGGTATAAACGCAATAAATTGTATCATATACATATGTACCAAGTGTGTTAAACCAAGACTAAGGTAAACCCAGGTTTAAGATATACCCATCACTTTCTTATGTCGTAATAACAAAAAGAGACGGGGCTATTTTAAAACCTAGGTTTTTCTTAGACCATCTTTTGTAATAAGGGGGGAAATGTTTACCACCCTAAGGTCTATAATTGCTTGCACATTACTTTTTCATCAGGTCGCTCGGTCGCTCGCAAAGAATTGACAGGACAAAGATATTTTTTTCTTAATTGACATACCTAAGAAGGTTTATTTAAAGAGGCTCTAAACTAGGTAGCATAGAAAAAGATATCAACCTATTTAGTAAATTCCATCAAGTTCGCTCTAAACAACTTTTGACTAGACACATACCAAAAAAGGAGTACATAACATCAAAAAGTGGTTAGTAGTCTTTTTGCTAGAATCGACCCTTCACAATTTTAAAAACTAATACCTATGTAAGTTGGTATGACATTTTGAACCTTATTGCGTACAGTGTGAGAAGGAATCAAATTTGAAAATAAATCTGATAAACATTTCGATCGAGTTTTATTTAATAATAGGTACTTTTTACAGGAACCCTTTCTTGTTACCTTTGTTCCCTTTCTGAGTATACACCGGCCAAGACAAAATGCGCGTCTTGCAGGATAACCTAAAACTCGAAATGGTTCAGGTTAGTTAGAGATAAGGACTCATTATAGAGCAGCCTGCTAATTGGTAATTACAGTCACCAACGCGCATGTCCAGCGTAATGACTATAAGCATTGCGTTATTTAATGCAGAAACGCATCTAGATATTCTCAATACACACAGTAGATATTGTACATATGTATCCAAGTGGAAGCAAAACGTAATTACGTAGTAAGTATTACGTTATCTGCGCCGTCACCTGCTGTTTGTCTACCTTTGCCATTCCCACTATCAGCAACGAATCATACAGTACACACAGCTTGCATAAAAAGATAACGTGTCTGCATAAAAATACATATCTACCTGCATTCCGAATGTTTTATAATACCTAGTTTCAAGGTAATACAAAGTTCATTATATCATTCACACGTAGGTAATATATAAACAAATTAACAGGCTAGCACTTGAGTTATTTGTACCTAGTAGTTATGTTTATATACCTGGCGCATAAGTTGTACTGCAGTAACTCATTACTCTAACTAGATACAGGAAAGTTTGCTTGCTGTGAATACAAAATGTTATAGTTCATAGAATGATACCCGGGACCGACAGCTTAGTAACACGTTCCGGGACTCGCAGTCGAGAGGCGGGATCTGATTTTTCATCAAAATATACACACGAATCTTCCAGACATTTTGACTCAACGTCTGAGGACGTTGTGTAAAATCATGCACATTTTATTTTGAGTGATACGACACACCGCTTCACGACGTGACCGGCGGGACTGAGGCAAGGGGAATGTATACGCACACACCCGCCGTGGAACGTTGTGTCACAACGTAGGTACTGCACGCTTACATATGGTATACGGTCTTGTAAAACCTATCCCAAGTGACAGGTAGTTTGTCGACGTAGTGGCTTTCATTGAGGCTCAACAATCGTCGACAGGCGTTGTGCCGCATCGCATTAGATTTCTATACCCGCCCCACGATGTAATGTCCCGGAACGTGTTAACGTGCTCTCCGAGACATGGAGGGGTCTCGATGTGTAACAAATGGTCACCCATCCATGGACTGACCGCGGCAAGCGCAGCTTAACCTTGCAAATCATATGATCCGCGCGGTTGATAATTAGCCACGAGCCCCACCTCATTAAGCCATTTAGGCTGAGCATCTACCAGAGCTGTGCTAAGCTGCGTAGCGAGGAATGCGTTTTGTAAGCACCAATGGAATCACTTCATTTACCTAGCTTCGCTCTGGTGGATATGGGCTTAGCGGAGCGAGGTTTTTGTTCATACAAAACAAGCGAGAAATGCGAGCGAGGGATGTGTTGCGAGGAATGTGTTATGAGGAATGTGTTGCTAGGAATGTGTGCGAGGATTTGAAAATATGCGCCTACCAGTCAGTCAATAGATGGTGTTTGGAAGAGGAAGATGATCATTTGTACACATTAATACATTCCTCGCACAGGTCTGGTGGAAAGGCGCACCGCACATTTTCCTCGCACAGCTCTGGTGGATGTCCAGCCGTGTACCTATTACCTATCACTTAAAAAGTTTATTCGTGTGGTATTGCTCACTTGTGATTAGGTACCAAATTATCACACATATTTAGTCATTAACTAATTTATAAAAGCAGGAAGGTGTTATTTTTTGTGACTAAATGAATAATGATCGCTTACTTTTGATGTTAACTGTACATAGTGTACATGACGTATTCGCAAAATTTCTGCCGAGAATCAAACCCCTTAGACAAAAAACGCAGACGCATGATCATTGCGCTATTCGAGTCCTTAAATTACCTAGTCGCAAGTGCGATATACCATCCCAGACAATGTCGCGGGGGTCACTAGTCATGAACTTATGACTTACGAGACATCAGAGATTTCTGTCCTTGAAATAAAGTTAAAATAGTGTCTGGGTCTGCGCAAATGTCTGTCTGACTGAGTTTAATTAGTAAATAAATTGCCAGATCAGAGAACCTCGGGGAAACATTAGTTGGACATATTAGAGGATTATTGAAGTGAATTATATAGAGTGTCTTTAAAAGTAGTGTCAAGCGGAAGTCCAGAAGAGGTAGAGCATCCTTAGAGGTACCCGAATCACCCCCATATATGTATGTCCCGCGATTTTTTGTAGTTTTCGAGTTATTATTTCTTTTCATGTTTTAACCAAACTGACTTTATTCACATTTTTGATCATATTGACGTGAATAGTTTTTATTTTCTAAATTAGACGAATTGAGAATCTAATAAAAAAAACCGGCCAGGTGCGAGTCGGACTCGCGCACGAAGGGTTCCATACCATTATCTATTCTATTTTTTAGTATTTGTTGGTATAGCGGCAACAGAAATACATCATCTGTGAAAATTTCAACTGTCTAACTATCACGGTTCATGAGACAGACGGACAGACGGACGAACAGCGGAGTCTTAGTAATAGGGTCCCGTACCCTATGAAATGCGTGTTTTTTAGGGTTTAACCTTTGGATACGGAATCATAAAAAACACGCATTTCATGTCATAAAAAAATATAACTCAAAAACTAAAAATCGCGGAACATACATGGGGGTGATTTGGATACCACCAAGGATGCTTTACCTCTGGACTTCCGCTTGACACAATTTTTTGGGACACCTTGTACTCGTATAATAAAAAAACGATCGAGTGCCAGAAATTTTGCAAGGTGTTTCTCGATAAAAAAATTACTTATGAGAAAATTCTATCAGAAAATCGCTGACGCGCACCGGTAGGCACCTTGCTCATACATTTTGTACTAGAGGCCGCAGGCTGCCGGAGCCGGCAAATTCTGACAGTGTGGTCTAGTACAAAATGTATGAGCAGAGTGCCTCCGGGCGCGCGCGACCTAAAAGCAACAAGCGATCATTTCAAGAGGATCGGCAGAAGCATCCCTCACTGCTTTAATAACAAAATGTTAAGATCAACAATCGCTTTGCTTAGTAGCAAATGGTAGTAATGCTAATTTAACATCACGCCTGTATTCCCCGAAGGGTTGGGCAGAGGTGTACTAGTACACCCACATTTGGCCGTTATGTTTTAAGGAGCGAGCCTATTGGCATCAACCGGGCACAAATCCAGACTTCGGGCCGCTACTGAGAAATTCCACACGGAAAAACCCAATAACACTTTGTCCGACCTAAGGATTGAATCCAAGACCTCACGCTCAGCAGTCGCGCTTGCGACCAGTCTTATAAACTCTCATCTTAGTAATGCTAATTTAATTTCCCTTAAAAACCCTTAATTGTAACAGACAGTCAAAAGGCCTAATTTCAGCGGTGGACATCTTGGGGCAATCATAACAATTTCAGTATTATAACTTGACGATTTACGATCCATTCACGTGCATTTTTCGGGATTTCCCAACTAGTTTCGGGCCTAAATGAAACCCTTAATCATGAGCTGAACACGTGGCGAGGTCGTGAGTTGAACGACAGCTGTATTTGTGTCCCGAAACTATTTGAGTGATCCCGACAAAGGCACGTGAGCTAACTGTAAACATCATATGCCATAACCATTCATAATTTAGAACGTACAGCTGTATAATACTGATATTAGTGACGTAGTATTAATTAATTACCGAGGATGCACAAGACGTAACATTGTAGAACACTCGAGACCGTTTTACACATTGATTAGTACACGTGATTGAATGAATGAACTACTACTGTCTACTATACTCTGTTCACTCAAAGACAGCGGTACATAGCGGTAATTTCGTAAATTATACCCGTAAGGAAACTGCTGTCGAAAAAACGTAAACGACATCATCAAAAACCGTGAAATAGCTATATTCATGTTTTGTTTTTTTTTAATGTTTGATATTCTTTGTATGGTAACGTTTTGTAGAGAGGATAGAGGTAAGTGTAGGCCTTTCCAAAATATGGGCATCTCACAAATGACTTATTTTTTGGGGGCTGAGTCACCCTCGTCCGTGGGAAGGCATCCTTAGTTCGAAACCCCACGTAGTCCCCGGGTGGTCCCAATCAGGTGACAACCTTTCGCTTGGTGGTAGGATCTTTACGGTCCGCCTGGCTAGTTACCAGTCTCACATTAAAGTCCGGCGCCAAACAGTTAATGTGTTCCGTCGTGTGTATGTGAGAGCCAGAGGGGTATAGGGGAATCTCTCTATATCTCTGTTACTTGGATTCGTGTGCTTCATCTTAGACCCTGTCTGCGCTTACCATCAGGTGTGATGAGGGTCAAATGCGACCAAGTCAAGGAATAAAAAAAAATACTACAATTGCTCATATAAAATCCTGAAAAGGACCTGCTGGGTGACCATTCATTACACATCGAGACCTCTCCCTCCGTACATCAGCGAACACGTTAAACCGCCGGTACCGGGTGTTATAGGTATTCCCATGACAGTCGTTACGGGTAGTCAGAAGCCTGAAAGTCTGACAACTGGTCTAACCTTAGGTCTCATGGCAGTCGCTCTGTGTAAAATACCGGTATTCAGCCTGGAAGCTAAACCCAACATAGTAGGAGAAAAGGCTAGCCGAGGCTCATTTCCCATCCTAAATGTAAAACTTTCATCATCTTACTTTTGTCTTACAATTAAGTCAGTTATAAGTACTTAGTTTAAGCTGACTGTTGCAGATGGTTTAAGAAACAGAACACCTGTTTTTGAGGCTTTATGAAGTCTTAAGCCGTTTTGCCACGGCACACGACACAGCAAAATCAGAGAGTCGTCACCACATTCGTGAATCGTCGATAAACCGCCTTTTGGAGACCAGGAAAAAAAGTCCACAGATTACGTATTTATGAACACAGTAATTTAACAATTTAAACGTTGACAGCCCAGGAAGGCATCTCGGGGCATTACCCGCCCACCTAATAGCGCCACCCCCGCTGATAGGACTGGATGTCTGGATGGCGTAGTTATACAAAGCAGCAAGGGGAACAACCGTTACAATTTACAATAAACGTTTACTCACACTGACGACGTGATGCACAGTCGACGGAGACTGGACCCTGGACCTAATGACGGCATCATCCGTCACCACGGCGGGATCCCTCGCCAGGTCCGCAGTAGACGGCGACTGGCTCCGACTGGACCCCTTGCTGTGGCCGTGGCCAACGTGGAGTGTGTCCATCTCCTGAAGAAACCCTCACATGGAAACCACACACATTAGGAACTTGTTTTGATCTAGTCTTTATTGCTTGTGTGCTAGTTCATAGTACGGTTGATAAGTCGGTCAGTGATCTCGCCATCGCGCAGTTTTATCTGAAAAAGAGATACGGATAATTAAAAAATTAGAACTGTGAACCATCATGGGCGTTTGACACGTTTGACAGTTTAATAATAATAATATAAACTTTATTTCGGGTGGCATAGACCCATAGAAACCTTAACCTAGTATACATTTACAATTACGATATAATTCAATCATGATTCGAAAGACACGTGGCGCCATCTATTATCATTACTGTTGTTTTCCTCGGGAACAGTACTTTCTTTTAGTACAGTTTAGGATTTGTGACCACAGATTATAGTGATGTCTACGAATTATGTTTTTTTTTATTGTATACCATTTTTATAAGTAATGGCGTAAAACGTAAAACCGAAGGTATGATTATTAGGTACGACGATTACGAAACTTTTCGGTAGATAAAGAATAGTTTTTTTTTCCTGTTTTAAATTGTTTAATCCAAAGATATACTATCTATCTAGTAGGTATACCTAACACGTACATGCGATACCCTATATGGATATCTAAAATTAAATCCAATTAACGATAAATATAATTAATTAAAAAACAAGTGTAATTATTTAGACAAAATAGCTTGCATAATAGAGACCACGCAAGCAGAGCGGTCAAATAGTGTTTAACTTTGACACAACTTTTTCCCATTGACCACCGTGGGCTGAACAACTGGTGTTGTCATATAATAATTCTAGAACCTGGTCCGTCCTTTCTCTGTCTACACGAGGTCTTCGATTTTGTACACGTCATGTAAAACTATACGACGAGGACGTGGGGGCATTTCTCTAAGCTCAAAATTATTACCAACAAACTGTAAACATTCTAAAGCGTATTTTAGCGTTCAAAACAAAACATATCGACGCTTATATCGCCGGCTTAGATTCTGTTATGACTGCAGATAAGCCGATAACTGGATTGGCAAACATGAAACGCTAAGCGCTAAAACGAACAATATATTTGGCGGCGATTTATTCAGAATTGAGTATGCGTGTACTCACTTTACTGTTAGATTTATAAAGCGGTCAGGTTATTTTGAATCATCGTCCCATTCATGCGGTCAGCGGCCAGTCTAACTAGCGTGGCTGGAAGTACAAGAAGCGTCTCCTCCATCTCAGACCTCCGCTACTCAATTAAAATGGGATTCCGGTATCCTGCCTGAGTTCAGTTTAAAGGCACCATCCAAGTTGAAAAGAGACGATCTTTGATTGAATGTGGCAAATATCAAGTAGTTGCCTATCTACAAAAAATTTGCCACTCAAAACTGAACTAAAAATAATCTTTTCAGTTCACTTTTACCACTATTAAAACTTCATCTTTCAGAATAATAAATTTTCCTTATAATAATAACGACGCAGGTAGAAATCACAGCAGACTTCATTGCTATTTGCTATCAAACGGTGCCAGGAAGTCTAGCCGGCTGCCAAATTGTTCAAACAAATTGAATACTGTTCCTACAACATTCCACATCGGCGCGAAAATGATCCCTAATAAACTTGGGTGTCCCCCAAGTCCCCCGCGCTCAGTCCTGCCGGGAGATATTGATGTAATATCTATGTTTTACAAACGGATTAGGGATCGATTCGAATTCGATCAAAGCCATTTCATTGTCTCCTGATAGGACCAAGCTTAGCTTCTGACTCGATCGTGCGACTCGGAAATCGGAATCGATAATCGGTCTGGCAAAGTGTAATTTCGTTTTCATTGATTGTTCGAGGTTGCTATTCTGCACAACGAATGGTGTCAGGTTCCTCTCTTAGTGCAGGGCATCTCATACTGTAATCGGTGATCAGTGCTTTGTCTATCGAAGTCAGCTAATAAACCTCTAATAATAAACTTTTTTTTAAATGTAACTTTTTGGCAGACACACCGACAGCCCACCTGTTGGAAAGTGGCTACCGCTGTACAACATCATTATGATTGCTGATGCGTTGCCAACCTTACAGACAAAGCTCGAAAGTTCAATGTAACGCGTAATTATACCGGGATCCATAATGATTTACAAGGAGCTCTGTAGCTACTTATCCCCGACATTCAGAAATGATGGTCACAATAATTATTAGGTATGATTAATATAAATTCTTCCTCAAAGCCACTGTATAACTACCATCGAGGTAAACACAAGCATTCTTAATTTTAATACCGCAATGAATTGGCGAACTATTACCACAATTGACCTACATTTGATATCCACGGTTTATTTACGAGGGAGCAGTTAATCTTTATGGCTAGCTGATTGGATGTGACATAAATTGGATACTGATATATTGATATATTTTGAATGTCGCCTTGTTGATAGCCTAATCATTATTAATAGCCTTGAATGGCCGGATTGTCTTAAAAAGGAGGTGTAATATACCACTATAGTCAACACTCTGGGAAAGAGGGTAGGTAACCGCAAAACCGGAACCCTCGCAAAGGTAACCAAAAAAGTATCAACTTCTCCCACATACATGAGATGGTAATAAAACAACTTCGTTTGTTTCTATTAAGTCAGCATGGACGATTTGATTCATTGTTACATTTTAAGCAATCTTTACGTTCTAATCTTAAAGGTGAGACATGTGAATCACTCGCCCTTTTGTGGTGTTACTGGTATGACTAAGACTTGGTTTATTGCGCAAAAGTTCCTTCTTTGATGCTTACTAATCAATAATGACAAACTTTGTTTTTAAATAAATAACACGAACGCCTTTGGATTACGTGTGTATAATATGTACACAATTGACTGCAAAGAGTAGTTGCAATTGTCAGGAAGTATGGAAGACTGCCTGTCGAAATTACAGAGGCAGCGTGGAAAAGATTGAGCCGAAAGTGAAAGTCTGGATGAAACGACAGAAATTGTATGTATCTTTGTCATAAAATAATGCACTTCATGCAAGGAAGCTGCAGACATCCGGTAATTACTCACTATAATATTATTATTGTTTACTTTGTTATATGTAACTGTTCTAATATACAACAAAGTAGTTACATACGCACTTCTTTACGCTCATAACCTTCGCAGAATACTTAATCATCATCGCACATAATGATCGAATGTCATTCATTTGTGAGTGGCGTATGATGTACTTAATGTAGCCTTAATAGTACGATCTTTGTTCATTATACAATGTTATGTTTAAATCTACATATTGTAAGATCGATTGAATGGATATATGAACACAAAGTAAGATTTTGTTTAGGCTTTGAAGATAAAACACGCTCGACTTTGTTTGAGTCTTCGTATGAGTATCATAATTTTGCGACACGCTCATAATATCGAAATAGAATAACCGTAAAATACATAGAGTGCAGATGTTTCATTAATAAGCGTTTTCAAATAAGTATCGATCTTTATTTATATAAAAATACGATATAAAAGCCCTCGACATCTGGCAATTTCCACAAATTATGTCGTGGTCAAGGACGCGTATTTCATGGCCTTCCAGCCCCTTTCATATGCCAATCAAAGCTCGAAACACTATTAAAAATTCAACTGTTACTTGGAAATCTTGGAATAGGTCTCGCTTGAGGCTAAAGTCAATATACTGCGTTTATAGCTTGCAATAGAATTCAAGTTAATTTAAAAGTATAGGCGTACTATATTTTACGTTAATACTAGATCAGAAAGTTATATTAGCTCAAATACGTGCCACAAAGACTCACGAAGAAACTAAATCAAATGAATTGTAAAGGAATGACATCCGTCTATCATAATTCTGTTCTACATTCACATCTGACCCCTAACATCATTACATTGTTCGTGCACATCGGCCATTAATAACCAAATCGAGAGGTATCTCGTAATCGATACTAGTGGAACGAATAATCGCACATTCAATTTATTCGAGTTAAAGTTCTCGTTCCAATGCTGAGATATCGGAGTTGGAAGATGAGTCAACGCTCGGGCAAGTATAATTTCCTGTGTAGATAGTCAATTATAACAGTGCATCTGTTATAATGACCGGAGTAAGATGATTAATAGTTTATTAGTTATTATTGACCCGATTCTTGTGCAATAACTGTTCGTTTCCTTTGTGCCCAACGGTTAGAGCAAAGATAGAATTGTTCGTGCACATCGGCCATTAATAACCAAATCGAGAGGTATCTCGTAATCGATACTAGTGGAACGAATAATCGCACATTCAATTTATTCGAGTTAAAGTTCTCGTTCCAATGCTGAGATATCGGAGTTGGAAGATGAGTCAACGCTCGGGCAAGTATAATTTCCTGTGTAGATAGTCAATTATAACAGTGCATCTGTTATAATGACCGGAGTAAGATGATTAATAGTTTATTAGTTATTATTGACCCGATTCTTGTGCAATAACTGTTCGTTTCCTTTGTGCCCAACGGTTAGAGCAAAGATAGAAACTAGCCTATATTACAGTTTTTCTAAGTGCACGCATCTTTCCGCGAGGTCTACAAAAGGGGGGCCTACTTCTAACGATGCCCTTTCCCATTTTCCATGCCCACACGTACTTTCTACTCATCATTCTTTATGCGGTGTGCGTGGCTGCGTGCATAACTCCCCGCATTTTTCAGATTTCTCGCATTTTAACCGCGTTAATTTTGCTTCTGGGAAAACAAAATGCTTTTTGATACTTTGTTATGCATAGACTAGCCAGATTTTGTATAGTCCAGCCATTTAAATTGTATAAAAGGTAAACAATCCTTTGATTGTTAACATTCTTTTTGGTTTGAGTATCCATTAAACATACACAGATGTTTAGAAAACCTTAATCAGTTTATCACATAACTTTGTATTTTAAAACTTTGTGTTTTTAGTGGTTCTTAGAGCAAAATTGACGACACGTTTGGTGCAGTGGCTAAGCGATTGGCTGCTGCGCTACGGGTCGTGGGTTCGATTCCCACACGGAACAAAAATTTGTATGGCCTACAGATGGTTGTTCCGGGTCTGGGCGTTTGTTTGTGAGATTTGTGTCTGTAAACGCACCCACGATACAAGAGAAATCTTAGTGTGGGGCAAAGTTTTTTTTAAAAAAAAAAAAAATGTTTTACGATTACCTTTTGTACAAAATTTTAATGGCCGAATTATTCTTTACGTACGTTTTTCAGTTTTGATATATTTAGACTGGATGCATTAGGCAGACGACCGAGTGTTGTGGCGAAGCTTGGGGAAGCCTATATCCAGCAATATATTCCATAAGGCTCACTTGATGATAAATGATAACGACGTAGTACTTATGTGTTTATTCTTTCAAAGCTTGGCATACTCTGCGACACAAATACTTGGTGTTACAAAATTTGAATGTGTCCCAATTTCACTACAAAAGTACCTTCGTACTTTTGTATACGTGTTTGTAGCAAAAAACAAATTACCAAGTCTCCCAAAGTTGCTTCGAAAACAAAATGAAGTTTTAATAAGATGTCTACGTATAAAGGGTCCCAGCAATAATAATATTGGGCAACCCCAGACTGCTATAAAATAAGCGGCTTGTAAAATATAGCGACATTAGCGTACAAAAAGGCTATGTTGTGAATTAGGCAAAAAACCCTTTAGTTATGACGTAGACAAGCAATTTAACATCCTTCTTGGCATTTATAGTAATTGAAAAAGGAGAGGTAAATCTTTACAAATATGTAACAAATGAATGACATATTTTTCCAATATAAGCCCCAATTCATATGCCGTTTTAAATATTTCTGTTGACTACCATGACTATTGCACAGCTAATATTTCGGGAAATACTATGCATCGTCACATTATACGATTCTTCTACTCTAACCCCTCGTTTACACCTAAGTACCTATAAAAAATGGACTGGAAAAAAATGTATTATAAAATAGACGATTTATTGAACAATTATCAATTAATGTGACATATTATTATTATATCTATGCTATTTGACAATCTAACATTACCTACCCTGATTAATTGATTGAATTGGTAGTTTAATAACTTAATTTAATGTAACTAGCTGTAATTTTATGGTACCTACTATTGCCAAAATTTCATATGTCTATTTCAGACAAAATGGGCTGAACAGTGTATTACCTTAAGACCATAATTAACCCTATTCTATGTGAAATAAATGAATTGAAATTAAAACATGTATTTTAAATGTATCTGAGAAAAAATAAGAAAAAATAATTGCTATTGCGTATTTTAAGTGGCAAACATGTATGTAGATCTTTAAAACACTTGTTTTGAATAATTTATACATGTTCATTGTGTATTAAAAACAAGTAACTACTTCTGAAAAGGTCAAAATGTATAAAACTTGTTTTTAGGTGTAATCGGGGGGTAATGGGGGCCATCCAGGACTTTTCTCAATATCTGTTTTAATATCGGTTCTGTACTTTTCACCTTGGTCTACAGTGGCGCCACCAAACGGATTATTAGCCTCAAATTGACTCTCATTTCCCCAAAAGCTCAATGATCGTTAGTCACGTCAAAGAATTCAGTTCTATTGTACGTCAAAATATAACAAAAGACAGCGCTCATCACACCCGTCATTAGTTATTTATCAAAATTAGGAACATTATGTTTAGCGGCGTATTGACATATTGAACTATGAGTACAAAAAACATTTGACCCATTCTTATCAGCTAATAACTCGTGGCCTATCTTGGCATGTAGTCATAATATTAGGATAGGCACGTACTATTATTATTATTAATGATGTTACAAGTGTTTGATTATGATAGTGTGAAATAATCAGGTCAGTAGTTAGTTTTTAGTTGCGTGAAATTGGAGACGGAATTAGAATGGTATGAGTGTTATGATTTTTTGAGAGGTTGACTCAAATTAAAATATGAAGAATTTAACAAAAAAAACTCGCTTTCTGTGTCGATCAGCCGCAAGAGTCTGACCTTTATTATATGACTAGCTTGTCCTTATTATTTTTCTGTTCTTGTGTCAGTTAAAAGGTGTTAAAAATCAACTCTAAGAATTTTGTGGGGTTACTCGATATGGGAAATGGAACAACTTTTGTTTTACAACTTTTCGTAATTCGCCATTTGTTTATGCCTGTTCTCATACAAATCAATTAAAATATTTTTTGATTTGTATGGGAAGTTATAAAAAAAATACGCGAATTTCGAAAAGTTGTAAAAGAAAAGTTAGTTGTTTAATTTCCGATACCGAGTAACCCCATACAATTCTTAGAGTTGATTTTTTAATTATTATCTTGTATAATAATACAAGCTGTTAAAAAATCAACTCTTAAGAATTTTATGCCCTGATAGAGGTCGCCAGCGGCTTCGCCCGCGTGGGTGTCGTTTATCGCGTATTCCGCGTTTTTCTCTACTTTATTATGCATGTATTATACATATAAACCTTCCTCTTGAATCACACTATCTATTAAAAAAACCGCATAAAAATCCGTCGCGTAGTTTTAAAGATCTAAGCATACATAGGGACAGAGAGACGGAAGCGACTTTGTTTTATACTATGCTATGTAGTGATTGAGCAGGCTTTATTTACTAAGCCTGGACGGTACAACACCTGACATGTCATACAGATATTAGCTATAATAGTAATGACAGTTTCACTGCAACACGAGTCTGTCTCCATGACAAACCTCATTCAAGTTTTAAGTTTACCTACTACGTTTTATGAGCAGCAATTACGCTATTATTTACTGTAGACAATCAATAACTATCGCCGTTGCGTGTAGTTATTGAAAACAATGCAAGAATATATCGCATAAATAAAGGATTGACAATACACAGTAACAAACTCCTCATAAACAAAACAGACAAATAAAATATTCACGGCTTGTTAGCCACAATAATCTGTTTGTGCCTTTCACGTGGTGTCAGCTCAAATATTTCAGCATAATCTAGGTAAACTCAAACAAACAACTAACAGCTTTATACCGAGAGTGCAAAGTCCAAAACAGCTAAAATTATCTGACGTATAAAACAGTCTAGTTTCTGTGGGAGACTGTACCCTAATCAGAGTCACATACAGACGAAATGGATTCACAGAGAATACAATATTTTTGTATTGTTGAACATCAACATATGGAAAGTTAATTGCATACATTATAATGTTCGCCGCTGCTGACTTTTTTAATGATGGCTAGCCCTCGCTTGCAACTGTTATACAATATATTTAATAAATATATTGTAACAGTTGCAAGCGAGGGCAAATAATAAATATTATTTATACAAGGTGTCCCAAAAAGTAATGTCAAGTGGAAGTCCAGACATAGAGCATCCTTAAAGGTACCCGAATCAACCCCATGTATGTACCGCGATTTTTTGTAGTTTTCGAGTTATGATCCCTTTATTGTTTTAACCAAACTATGACTGCTGACATTTTTGATCGATCATTGTCATGTACATAATAGTTTTTTTCTCTAAATTAGTCGATTAGGAAATCTAATTTTGAAAAAAAAAACACGCATGTGTCTCAACTGTGCATGACACTATAATCAAAACAGTCGTGTCATAAAAAAAAACCAGCCAAGTGCGAGTCGGACTCGCGCACGAAGGGTTTATCTATAAAAACGGCAAAAAAATCACGTTTGTTGTATGGGAGCCCCCTTAAATATTTATTTTATTCTATTTTTTAGTATTTCTTGATATAGCAGCAACAGAAATACATCATCTGTGAAAATTTCAACTGTCTAACTATCACGGTTCATGAGATACAGCCTGGTGACAGACGGACGGACAGCGGAGTCTTAGTAATAGGGTCCCGTTTTACCCTTTGGGTACGGAACCATAAAAAACTCGTATTCCATAAAAAAACGCGGAACATACATGGGGTGATTCGGCACCTCTAAGCATGGACCTCTGGACTTCCGCTTGTCATAATTTTTTGGGACACCTTGTATATTTATTATTTATGTAACAATATATTTAGCATTTAACAGGGCTGTGGACATGAATTAACTAATGAGCGATAGGAACTTCTGCCAATTGGCCGTTACTCCCTTGGACATCATGCAAGTTGGACATTCTGCAAAAAATTGGCGCCAGTCTATTCATATTTTACGACCGTCGCTCTTTTCATAGATAATGCTGACTTAAATTACTTTATGCTTCTTGTAGCTACACATTCTAGTAAAACATGTATGTACTATGAAAATAAAACCACGCACTAAGTTTGCAATATATTTATAAATGTATGTGAAACGATTCGCTGGTACGAACCGAAACAGCAAAATATTTCCGTATATTTTCTGTGAATAACAAATTTCTATGCTGGTCCGCAAAAATAAACCCAAATAACCGGACGAGCTTGACATGTGAAGTGGAGTAAAAAAACCGGCCAAGTGCGAGTCGGACTCGCGTACGAAGGGTTCCGTAGCATTATCTATAAAAACGGCAAAAAAATCATGTTTGTTGTATGTGAGTCCCCTTAAATATTTATTTTATTCTGTTTTTTAGTATTTGTTGTTATAGTGGCAACAGAAATACATCATTTCTGAAAATTTCAACTGTCTAACTATCACGGTTCATGAGATACAGCCTGGTGACAGACGGACGGACGGAGTGCGGCAAAAAAATCACGTTTGTTGTATGGGAGCCCCCCTTAAATATTTATTTTATTCTGTTTTCTAGTATTTGTTGTTATAGCGGCAACAGAACCACATCGTCTGTGAAAATTTCAACTGTCTAACTATCACGGTTCGTGAGATACAGCCTGGTGACAATCGGACAGACGGGCGGAGAGCGGAGTCTTAGAAATAGGGGTCCCGTTTTACCCTTTGGGTAGGGAACCCTAAAAAACACCAATATAATGTTATGAATAAATCAGATACAGGGCACGGCAAAGGAAGGGACTTTAAACATTGTTTCCAAAGTCGTATAACAAATTGGACCCTTTCTAAAAGAATTTTCAGGGTAATTCCGATCGTAACGCCTGTAGATTTTTTATTGTTCCCGTGTACAAAAGACAAGTTTCTAGAGTCTGTCCCCAAGATCCTTTTAACGTTCCATGAAGCGTGATATCACTTTCATAATCCCTAAACTTGGTGTAATATTACAGCAAAGGGAACTAAATTTCCTGTGAATTGATATTGTTAAAGGTTTTCCGTCGTCAACCAATTAAATTAAACATTTAACTTCTCGGTAAAGTATTTCTAAGGAAGTTAAATGATATAGAATGTCTTGTTGCCAGCTATGATGGTGGCATTGTCAAGAAAGAGGACATTTTAATAGGCATTTTCCTATGGAACAAAGCTCCGGCGGGATTCCCAAGTTTCATTACACGGGTCAGTGGTTGGATGGGCTGCGGTAACCTTGGTTTTTTTCTGCGATGGGAAGATAACTATCTATACGTCTATTGTCGGCAAACTTTTTTACACTGCCTAGGCGGACAGGTTATATGTTTCATCTAAGAATTTACGTGTCATTGAACTGTAATTTTGGGTCGAACATACCGCCAAGCGAATGACCTAGAAGGGACAGTACCTAGAAAGGGTCAAAGAAATTCTCAAGAACGAGGTCTGAGATTCACGGAATATGTAGCCTAATGATATAGGTAGGTACAGTAATAGAATTGTCGGTCGATATTGTACTCGTACCTTGGTTAGCCGCCGCTGGCTACTAAGCCAGTATTAAATTATCGTTAAATCGTTGCATAGTTCTCTTGTTTGAAATCCTTTAACGCAATTACTTGTACAGTCATACAAATTAATCGTATCAGGGCATTGCTACACCGAACACCTGGGGTTTCGCGTGACCGCGCCAGTCGCTCGATAATAACATCATAGTCATTAGGTGAATGCTGCACTCTGTAGATACTTAATTGTACTTTTCCTGTTGATGTGTTTAGTTCCGGGATCGAATTTATTTTTATGTCGACTGAACCATACACAGTTAGTCCATGTTTTTATGACTATGTATTTAATTATCATTTTTATGTGCGTAACATGAATTCAACAATAATTTTAATTTGATGATTACTGTCAGGGGTAATTGGAATTTTAAGTTTGCAATGTTTCGATGAATTAATATTGAATACATTCATCACTACCGAATGTTAAAATGAATGATGCAAGTGGCATCATTTAATTATAATAATTACGGGCGCAATTATTTTGCACTAACTGCCTATTTGTTCTAGAAACTGAAAATAATTAAAACGCATGCTCTAAACGAGATTAAGTAAATATGTATAGGTATTTTAATCAAAAACTGAATAAATTGTGCTGATAAGACCGGCGGCGCTGCGTTATTTTTCAGTTGCTGTGTAAAAATACAATTTTCAACGTTTTTAGTACAAACAAACAAGTTCCTTATTTCAGATCTTTGTGCTATTTGTCCTTTGCGCGTTTTGGGCTATTGAGAGCACCTGCAAATATAAGTAATTCACCGTAAAACGCATAATAATTCGTATTTCTAGACAACATTAAACAATCACAATATCAGATTTTATCGCGGCGTTCATTCGAAATAGATATAATATTACTTACAGGTGCTTATTGGTATTTTTATCTCTGCAATACGGTATTATCCACAATTCTTAGAAGGGCGTAAGTACCTAGAGGAAGTACATGGCGGCCGCCTTTACTTTAGCAATATGAATGAGTCAGGCACTGCAGACGATAATGTTTTCTTTTATATTTTTAAACTCTGTATGAGCTCTTGTAGAAAATGTTTCACTTATAATAACAGTTCAATATTAATGTACTACCACATGGCCACTATATATTCCACTGATTGACATATAATAGGCCTTTTTAAGACGTTAATGTTGCCCGCATACGAGCCCTCACCACAGCCAAAAAATACGGGCCAGAAACTGCGGATTAGCTATTTATTTATTTTATTTATATACTCTTTAATGTACATAATACACCGGTAAATAAAAAGGAATACTTATCGCACAAGACGATCTCTTCCAGACAACCTTAGGATGGACTGGAAGAACGGAAAGAGATAACGGGCAGTCCTGGTGTTCAAGTACGTATCGTACATAATATTACTTAGACTACTCCATACTTCCATACATTTCGCAGGAACTCGCCTCACAAGAAATGTATGGAAAAAGCTTGTGGCTGTGGCGAATGGCCTGTGTGTGGGTGGTCTATGCCCGAATCTACGACTCTAGCCAAATTGTTACATGGTTCATAGCAGAGCCAATACTCCCGTACTGGCATTTTCCTGGACTACGGAACTGACATATGATTCTGACATATTCTTGGATGGATATCCCGCTGTTTTTTGTTCGTCAGAGCCTCGTTGAGCCAGAAACCCAGCGTCACGGTGAGGTTGACGTATAAAGCAGCTGGGCGTTGCACTTCCACGCACCAATCCATTCGTATCCAAGACGGTCTTCAGAATCAAGTCAGTAACCTGCCAATGTGCGTCATTTACGCGTCAACATTGGCCATTGTCCATTGTGCACAGGAGCCACATATAATTATCTGCTACATTTAAACCAGTTTATAGAGGGAAGTTGTCAATTGCATGTATAATAATCTACGTCATGGTACTCAATTTTATAACAAGAAATTATAGAAATGAAACATGGAATTCAAAATGGATGTGAGCCAAATATTTCTGTGACATTACCTACGCAATTTTTTGCCTATAAATTAGAAAGATAGCAGTGCTGCTTAAACTAAGCTGTACACTAAATAATAATGTGTGGTTATTATAGCAAAAACAAAATGTTGCTGTTGAAATTACTTTCTCATTTGTTCTCATGAATTCTTCAAACTAAGCAACGTAATGCATTCTGTATAATCTTCATTCTAGCCTTTTCCCAACTATGTTGGGATCAGCTTGCAGTCTAACTAGATGCGGCTGAATACCAGTATTTTACACGAAGCGACTGCCATCAGACCTCCGCAACGAGGGTTACCAGAGGACAGGAATTTTCCTGACATGTCCGGAATTTAGGCGCTCTGTCAGGGAAACAGGGAAAAACAGTAATTGTCAGGTTTTTTTGAAATTGTAAGAGAAAAAAATCTTTTTTCGTTATTAATAGCGTAGCTGTTTTTTCATTATCTCGTTTTTTGTAATTCTCCCTGTCTTCACATACCTCCTACATTCAGACAAAATGTCAGGAAATTTCCTGTCAAAAAGTCAGGGTCTTTGCCAGGAAATCTCATTATTTGATCTGGTAACCCTATCCGCAACCCAATTACTGGGCAATGCCGATATCCTAAGGTTAGACCGGTTCTAAGACTTCCGAGCTTCAGACTACCCGTAACGACTGTCCTATAGGTATTCGTATGACACCCGAGGCCGACGGTTTAACGAGCTCTCCGAGACAGAGGGGTCTCGATTAACGAACGGTCACCCATCCACGGATTGACCGCGGCAAGCGCAGCTTAACCTTGCAAATCATATGATCCGCGCGGTTGATAATTAGGCACAAGCCGCTCCATATAATGTATGCAGTAATTAATAGTTCAATGATTTCATTTGTATAAAACACAAAATAATCATACAGCCTGTACTCTCCTCTATGTATGCAGAGAAAGTACAATTATGTGATCAAAATATAATCCTTGAATATTCCATTAACAAAAACTATCTCAGTCAACAAAAACAATGAATAAACTAACATTTTGGTTGCCAAGGTTGTTTATTCTAGACAATTATAATGATTCCTTTAAAAGCACAAAGAGATACTTCATGTAATAATATTATGAATTCATTATGTTAAACCAGTTCTCTGAGTCACAAGACTTTGTTAACCTTTTTATGTATGTTAAACAAGAGTGGGCCATTCAACATTATATTTTAATACAAAAGAAGTAAAATACAGGTTTCTTAATTTTTTAACATGTAAGTAAAGTAAGACTATTTTAAATAACACCATCTTTGGGCAAGGCATACTGGGTCTGGGTCAATCTTATTATTTTTTAAGTATTTAATCCCCACATGCAATTGACAAAGACAAGGGAAATAGGGCACAATTAGAAGGTGGCCTATAAGATATAACGGCCTGGTGTCCGCAACTCCACGTCTAAGTATTTTGCGTGATGGGTGGTAAGTATAGTTACTCGATCCGCCCTAACACCTCGAAAAATGCCAGCACACCAATGTTGCTGGTGATTTCTCGGAGAGTACCTGGGTTTCCGAAGTACTTGGCCCTGTATGTGGTGACTTCAGGGCAGTTTAGAAAGAGGCCTATCCTCAATAATGGATAGAAGATGACTGTCAATGAAGATCAGACGTATTCAGTAATAATTAAATTATAATATTATGGATTGTGCCTCAACCTGCACCAGGTCAGAGTGGGTTAAGGCCTAAACCCGTCTCATTCTGAGAAGAGGCACGTGCCCAGCAGTGGGACATAATGGGCTGATTATGCTGTTATGGTATTATAGATCTTTTTATATTACTTCAATTTGTTATGACTTTAATTTTAGCAATCTTTTTTTTTGTTTGATCTCCAATTGTTCTATTCAATTACACCTTCAATCAATATCATGAAATCAATTATGGGTCAAAGTTCAATGACTATCGATGGATTACTGATAAATATAAAATTCCTTTATATGAATGGAGTAACAAATTATTAGGAACAACCAATTTACTAGCAGCTAGACAAGTTTTCCCAACATAAATAATTAAATCAATCTTTTGATAAATATTAAATTTTGTATGCGTTGCTAGGTCCGTAATCAGCTTAGCCAATATGGTGAGCCATGATTAAATCCAAGAGTCAACTCTGATTCACTAAACATAGAGCTAATCATAACAACATAACATGTACTAAGTAGGTATATGTAAAGCATGTTTAAAGTTATCAGCAAAACAGTTCACTTTACAACATGCTTAGAATACCACAGATAAACAGCACAGGGCCATGACTCATTTAAGAGTTCAAGTAGCAAGGAGGTTGTAATTAGCTGTAGGTTTTGTTACCTTTTTTGTGAGTCTGGCAGTTAACAATGTGGAGGGTGGCCGAATGAATGGTAATTATAATCTGTGGCCATGGTACAAGTTTGTGCCATGACACTGAAGATTATTGTGTTAGGGAACAATAGATGCTCTTAATTGATATTTGAATAATAATAATACTGGTTGTTTTAATTTGCAAGCTCACATCAATTAAATGAATACAAAATTAGACATTTGAATTCAGAATTTATTGCATTCGCATATTGATCTGACAGCTAAACCAGTGTTATCCAAGATTAGCAATGTTAAAACAAGTGATTTCTTCTTAGCCAGCATTTAATTTTATGAATCAGATCATTGTTATTCAAAATTCATACATATTAATTCTCTACCTGGTACAAAATAAGCTACTGACTCACCTTACTGATGGATAAAAAAAACAAAGAATAAAAAGATTATGTATTTTATCTCATTTCACCACACTTAAGTGCAGCAGTTGTTTGATGCACTGGCAACTGGCCAAGCATCACGCAAATGATACGCACACACACACGGGCCTTGGGTAAGCCGTCGAACAAGGAAGTACATGCTAACACATCACAATAAGCAGCCCATACTAGTGCCCTAACATTGCCTTGAAAGGTTCATCATGTTTGTATGACGTATACATTGTTGTAACGCATGATATCACGTACTTATGATTAAGAAATTAATATCTTAATTTGCAACCTAGGACCGAAAAAAAGCAATACATATTTTTACGATCCAAATAGATATCAAATGTTGCGATTCGAATTTGGAATTTGGCAATTACTCTATATTCTTGTCTTTCAACTTTTGAACATGAAAAAGTTGAATTCAATTATTTTCCGGCTGTCAACAGCAAAATAATCTTAATCATTTTATAATAGAAGTAAAAAGAAATCACTGCAAATGATCGTTCAAAAGAAACACTTTACTTACAATTCTTATCACCACGATCGTCTAGTAAGTTTGAATTACATTTCTTAATCACACTTAGTAATATGTACGGTCTTTTCCACAAAATTAAACACCACAGTATCTATTAATTCAGATTGCGATTGTAGTAAATGACAGAAAACAACGGAATAGAAAAAGACGTGTGGTATGGTTGGATGGATGAGCTGTTCTTCTATTATTTTTCGATAGATGGCGTCGTCTTCGATTCAATCATAGACAACGAGAAGTATGATTGAAGACCCAATGGAATAAAAAGATTGCCATGCTATGCTTTGTTTATATTTTATAGCAAGATTGAGTTTTAAAATTAAAACTTAGTAGGTACTAAAATCTTTTAATATCTCGCTTTGATCACGCATCATCTTTCGTGCGGAAGAAGTCCCGTCCTTGGAATGTCTATACGGGGGTCACTAGTCCGACGCGTAGAGGCCCCTTTGAAAACTTTAATTAATCTACTATGATAAGAGGCACCAGCCGGAGACTATTTACGGCTGCAATATTGGACTCTTGACGACTCCCGGTTGGGTGTAAAATAATTATGGTGAAAATATCTGGTTTACGGAAAAGGGTGTTTAGTGGATTAGTTATTTCTTTTGTGGGAAGAAAACGGCGTCTGCCTAACAACTTTAAAGTAGCCTGGCAGACGGTTACTCGCCTACTCACTAGATGGGCCTCCTGAAAAGCTGCCAGATTATGATTAATATGAGATAAAACTACAATGAAACACAAAATTAAAAGTTACATAGAAGGTACACTATAAAGTAGATTTATGAATTCTCCGTTTGTTTTTATAATACTTTAAAACTTTTAACAATAAATGTAAGTAAAAGAAACAGAAAAAAAACGATTTAAAAAAAATGCCCGTCTTAGGAGTCTTTGTCCACAGTTATGGATTGATAATATTCATATCGTATTATAATAATAACACAACGTAACGCTTGTATTCCCTGAAGGGTTGGACTGAGGTGTATAGTACATCCTCATGTCACCGTTATGTTTACACACATAACGGCGAAATCTAGACACACATCTAGAATAGCACTGCCCGAACCGAGTTTCGAACCTAGGACTGCCCCCTCAGCAGTCAAAGCTTGCGAACACGAGACCAATGAGGCAATCAATGAATATTGAAATAGGTGAAGTGAATTAGGAATTTTCTAAATCAAGTAATTTATTTTATTGAAAGTCATTTCCTTACAGTGTAATTTACATAAAATAATGATTCTCATGCAAATTATGTACATGTAACACAAAACAATAACTAAAATAATAAATTGTACTATTTTATTACTCGACAAATTAACCAAAACACAAGTAAAATAATTTCTCAAGTTTTTACATTCATTAGTTTCAATATTTTAATATTTTTTTGGAAACACAATTTTAAAGTGGTTTTGTCGGCTGTGAGCTGTGAATTTATTATTGCCTACTTTTTATAATTTAATTTATACCATCATTCATCAGGTCGTATTATTTTTATAATTCGGTCCCGCATAATGACCATCCATCGACTGCTTCTGCTACATGTGCGACATCAATCGGGAGACAATGGAACTAATGAAACACATTCTATCTCACTTGCACTCGTGAATTCCATGCGCCCGAACGGTTCAATGACTTTGGCGACCGTTTCTATTTTCTCTCTGGTTTTGTCGTCGGGTCGGCCCGCAAGGAAGGGGTCTTTGTTTGCGTTTCACGTTCGCGTCGCACGGTATCATCTGCGACCACGGCTCTATCGTATCGTTACCGAGACGGAATGTGCCCGCATAAGTGGAAGCGTGGGTCTCGCTCCTCCCGGTTGATGTGAAATGTGGTGCAGTGTGACAGAGTGGCGCCGTCATCGAGTGCAAGTGCAGTGAGGTGCAGTGGTGTGTGCGAGCGCGCGTGGGTCGACTCGGCCACGGCGAGCGAGGTGCGCGGAGGTGGCGGCGGCCGCGCGGCCATGACCGGCGACATGCCTCTAGGGAGCGCGCACGCGTTCGGGCGCGCGTTGCTCCGGGACGGGGCGCTGCCGCCGCTTGAGCCGGGCCCGCCCGCTCCACCGGCCAACAACGCGCAGCCGCCCGACAAGCGGCCACCCGCAGCGGCCGCTAGCCCCGAGCAAGTCATGAAGCTCTACATGAGCAAACTCACCCCTTACGAACACCGTGAGATATTCGACTACCCCCAAGTGTACTTTATCGGCGCGAACGCCAAGAAACGGCCCGGGCTGATCGGGTTCCCGAACAATTGCGACTACGACAACGAGCAAGGCTCGTACATCCACATACCGCACGATCACATAGCGTACAGATACGAGGTACTCAAAGTGATCGGTAAGGGTAGTTTTGGTCAGGTAGTTAAGGCGTACGACCACAAGAAGCGTGAGAACGTCGCACTCAAGATGGTACGCAACGAGAAGCGGTTCCACCGCCAGGCGCAGGAGGAGATCCGCATTCTGGAGCACCTCCGCGAGCAAGACAAGGATAATACAATGAACGTGATTCATATGTTCGATTCGTTCACGTTCAGGAACCACACATGCATCACCTTTGAGCTGCTGTCGATCAACTTATACGAGCTGATAAAGAAGAACAAGTTTCAAGGGTTCTCGTTGCAGCTCGTTCGCAAGTTCTCGCACAGCTTACTACAGTGTCTGCACGCGCTCAACAAGAACAGAATCATACACTGCGACATGAAGCCAGAGAACGTGCTGCTCAAGCAACAGGGACGCTCCGGTATCAAGGTATTATAACAACATTACTATTGCTAACACCCCTAATGTATAGTATTATGTTTCATAGAACCAAAACAAAGGAAAACCCTGACTACTAAACAACTTTGGCAGGGCGACTGACGTTGATTGTCAGTCTAAATTAGTTGATAATGTTCGACGTAATGAAACCAAGATAGAATGAACTCGTTGAACCTGTAAATGAGTTTCGTCTCGGAGACTTTCAATATAACAACAAATGTGAATACATGGGCCTTGCATCGTGCCAGGTCCGTTTAGAAACTAATTTGTATCACTCGAAAAACAATCACAGATCGCGAACACCTGTTTCTATAGCACATTCAACGGCGGATAAAATCAATAAACAGTACTGGGTAACATTTTTCGTAAACATTTGCAGCTGTGTGCGTGCGATCCCGATCAGCTGGCCACACCCGCACCCCTATTTACCTACCCACTGTAACACCACTAGCGATAACGGTAGTATTACACGGTTCGTTTAATATCATGTGCATATGACTGTACATTTATTATTCGTTATGAGATTAAGCATTCGTGGAAAGGCGTCGGGTTTCTGACAATTTAATGCATTATTCATTTTACTTTTGCTTGCAACAGTTCGGACGATAAACGTTATCTGTGGCCCGCGTCTTGAGTCGCTCACCCGATCGCGTTCTATTTTTAAACTTCCCGATACATTCAGTAAGTCGGTCTCCCGCCATGTGATGTTACACTGTGGTTATTTACGTCAACACGCATCCGCGTACATCCAAAACACGGTTAAGACTTGTAACCAATGAAATATGAACCAATGTCACTGCGACGTTGCACCGGTGAAAAAGGAAACTGCAAAAACACATGAAAACCTTCGACCGTTCATTAGTAACAAAACACTGACCTACAAGTTGATGATTGAGCTGGTACGAATTAACAGACGCTGTCGAAATTTTCTCGTGAATTTTAAACGGCTTTATTATCTGTGTAACGAAGTAGCAGACTTATTTGAACGCAGAGTAAAAACAAAAGAGCTTTTTAAATGTTTTTTTTTTATCAGCCACATACCTACTTGCGTAATTAATTTATCTAGGCTGCATGCAGTCTCAATGACGCAAATACAATTAGGTAAATATGTTCGACTTGCATGCAACAGTAGTAAAAAAAAATGCAAGCATATGGGCACAGAAAGACTGGCATGATAAAGGTCCAGTATTCCCCAATATGAAATATAACATTTGTTCAGTATTTATTCAGGTGAGACCTAGATATAACAGATATGCAGGTATCGGATAAGATAAATGCTGTATTGGAAGCATTATTGTTACTACGCGCGTTCAACGGTACCAGCGTACGCGCACGTCATTGAAACAGCACAGTTTTCATACATTGTTTTTGTTTTACAAAAATTCATAAGCATTAGTTAACAGCCGTTAAAAATAACATGTCCTCGTTATAAAACGGATGAATATGGCTAACCGTCATATTTTTTGTCCATGTAGCGGTAATTTTTAATTTGGTACCGGTTTTATAAGTTGCTTATTTGGCAGAAGTTACCGTAAAAGTGTGTGTCAATTAGGGTGTTTTAATCAGCAAAGAAAGCATTATGTTTCGTTTGCAAATTATTTTATTTCATTTTACGTCATCGAAGCAGAGACAATGAAAACTTTTGTCATAATTTTATTTCACGGGTAACTGTTCCCTACTGCCACAGTAAGCAATCTGATTCATTGCTAATTTGTTTTAATTAAATGCATTTAATTAATTATTTTTATCTCAACACTCTATCGGTCTAATAACTGGTCGTGCTGATATATCTCGGCTGTTCTAAAAACATGTAAAGCACGGAACGTTAATTTACTGCCTTCTGATTACTCACTGGAGCTTGAACTAATTATGATTCCAGGCATAATAATATCTCGCCTCTGTACCATATTAATAGAGATCGTTGTTCTTCAGAAGATTTTTGCACGTAGGCACTACGAAATACCTAAGCACTGCGATTTGGGAAATACACAAGCATCATTCAGATTCGAAAACGATTCAGTAATATTGTAATGAAGACGTGTCGGTCCGCTAATAACTCAAAAAGTACCTGCTGAATGTTGTTCCTTTGTTGTCGGGACTTTTTTTGTTGAAATTCTTACCTAAATCCTTAACTAAGTAATACCTTTTGAACGTCTCTTATAACTATTATTATGGGGTGAACAAAAAATACTCAACTAGCAAAGCCACAGACGAAATCTAGCAGCTAAAAAAAGTAAATTATCAAGCATTTAATATTCAAAATTTGAAAATAGAATGTTGGTTGGTGGTATCCATAGTGTGTTACTAAAACCGCTGACACAGAATAAAAATAATAGTACAGATAATAGGAAAGCAACTTTTTTTTTTAATTCCAGGTTTTCCTTGATTTAAATTTTTAAAACAAAACCAGTTTTTATTGTACCGTGAGTCGGTTTAGCGAATTTTCCACTCAGTTTAGTACGGCAGCCTATCAGCACGACCGCGTCCAATGCCAGATATTTCTGACATGGCGGCGTTTTGTCGTTGCAACTCTGCGGTCTGTCAGTCACGCGACGTTGTAACTAATCCTTCGAGCAAACCGTGTCGACAGTTTAACTGAAATTCTTTTCTAGTGGAATTCTTCGTTTCGAATTTGAATTAAGAATTCGTGCGCGTGATCAAGTAAATCGCAACATTTGAAATTCAGTCCTTGATTGATGCTGCTAATCAACATCGTCGTCGAAGATTTTCTTTTTAATTACTGTCAAATTAATCAACCCGAAAACCTGAATATTTTTGCAATGCCAATAAAGTTTCTAATTTGCGTCGTTTTTTGAATGATCGATCAACCTAATCTTTCGCATCTTTTGAAATATGATAAAACCAAAACAAGTTTCACCTTAACACTGTCCCAACAAAATGGTAGCTGGCAACACAAAAAACAGATGTTTCCAAACAAACAGGACGGGATGCACGCCGACCTTACAAAGGACCACCTGTACCAGGTAGATTTATAAATAAAACCCACCTAACTGGAGCAGGTTTGTTCCATGAAGTGAGGAGCATTATTCTACCCGTCGCACAGACGGGTATTAGACCCTAAAACGTGGCCATAAGTCAATTTTAAAAAGGTCCCGCTTCCTAGAAATTACCCTTACCTGCCGATACTCAAGGGATTAAGGAACAATGGGCGGCCATATTTTTTACCTGATTTTTGTCAGAACACACTTAGTCAGACGTGTTTCGACTGCGCTGTTGGTTGCACGTTTATTTTTGTAGTGAGTGTTTGCAAAGTTTCTAGTTTTCATTAATTGATAAAATTGATGAATGCAGTTTCCACCGAAGATTTTCAACATGGATATTGTAGAACCAGGTATGTATTATTCAAATAAATTGTTATTTCTAGAATAATTTGTTTTTATCTAGAGTTGTGGTGTTTTTCTAAAACTGCATTATTTTTCATTAATAATTTTCTCAATCAAATTTAGAAAAGAGTAAAAGTAAGATAATCGGGCATTATTGGATAATATCTAGTATATTGTTTGGTAGGACAGATATTTGTGATATATTATATAGAAAGAAAAATTGCCACTTTTTGCCCCTTTTATGGATTTCTCTTATTTTTATGTTTTAAGATCTCCATAAAACAAACTTTGTTTTGCGGCTGTGATTATATTTTTGGATTTTAATTGTTCTAGGAACGTCAGGGGCTCGAGTGTTGACGCGAAGGGATATTTTCAACATGATCCATAGTTCTTCTGATGTATTTAGAACTAAAAAACTTGATGAAGTTGAAGAAGAGTTAATAAATGACTCTTCTTTTAATGTCGAAAAAAAAGAAGCTTTTCGTCGTAAATTTGCGACATTCAAGCATGATTTTAAGTCAAGATGGCAAGCAGCAAACAGGACTAAACATAAATTTTTAAAAAACAACGAACAATGGCTTCAAGGCACTCTTGAAATACCTCGGAAAAGACTCTCTAGTGGTAATACAGGGCGCCCAGAAAAAAATTTCGACGATTTGTCTGAACGAAGCAAACGCAGAAAAACTGAAAATCTTCGTGAAAGCCACGAAGCTCGAGAGCTATTATATGCAGGTCAAATGCTACTTCGAGAGCGTGGAGATACTGATGGAGCAAATGTTGTGAAGGAAATTACAGAATCATCGACACGTGGCCATGGACATGAGAACCGCATCGCCTTGCACAAAAGTGACACGTCATCATTACCAGCAACACAAATAACACCAACTGCAGCGTTATCCATGTTCGTCGAAGCTAATTTAACAAGGAGACAGTACGATATAGTGCGCGAGACAAATAAAAAGTTCTATCCTTGCTATACCATCCTCCAAAAAGAAAAAAAGCAATGCTATCCAGATCCTGAAAGCATTACTATATCTGAGACCTGTGCTGAAATAAAACTGCAATCATTACTGGACCACACAGCTA
Source organism: Amphipyra tragopoginis (assembly GCA_905220435.1). NCBI lineage: Eukaryota > Metazoa > Arthropoda > Insecta > Lepidoptera > Noctuidae > Amphipyra > Amphipyra tragopoginis. Next base: position 9,291,948 of record HG992017.1, read on the forward strand.
AGCGATTGTTACTGTATTTAGAGGAAGTTATTTCTACTTTATCAGTAGAGGAGTTGTCAACACTTGAACTTATATATAAGTGGGGATGTGATGGATCACAACAAACTGAATATAACCAAAAGTTTGAAAACTCAAGCAGTACAGATGCTAATATATTCCAGTCAAGTTTGGTCCCTGTTCAATTGGTTTGCAAACGCAACAATGACCCTAGTTCTGACAAGACAAATGCAAATGTCATTTGGCGCAACAACTCTCCGTCTTCATACAGATTTTGCAGGCCCATGAGGATAAGATTTATCAAAGAAACTCCCGAAATAACGAAAGAAGAAATTAAGCATTTTGAAGACCAAATTGAAGATTTGGATATTACCAAATTAACAAGTGCTGGACTCGAAGTTTCTGTCAAACACACCTTATTATTCACAATGATTGATGGTAAGGTGTGTAATGCTGCCACAAATACTAAATCTACAATGAGGTGTTATATCTGCAAATTAACTTCAACAGATTTTAACAATCTCGATAAAGTGAGGAGCTCAGAGGTAGCCAAGGAAAATTTTAAATTTGGACTTTCAATTCTTCATGCAAGAATCAGATTCTTCGAAAGCCTTCTTCATGTCGCATATAAGATTCCTGTAGGAAAATGGCAAATTAGGTCGCAAATGGAAAAAGATATCGTAAAAACTAAAAAGCAAGAAATCCAAGAAAGGTTTCGAAAAGAACTTGGTCTTTTGGTTGATATTCCAAAAGCTGGTTTTGGAAATACCAATAACGGAAATACGAGTAGGAGATTTTTTGAATGTTCTGCGGAAGCTTCCGCTATAACTGGCATCAATGAAGAATTGATAAAAAGGTTCGCAACAATTTTAGAAGTTATTTCAAGTGGATATGATATAAATTTTGAAAAGTTTTCTTCATATTGTGACAATACAGCAGAACTTTATGTTAGCTTATACAGCTGGCATCCGATGACACCCACTGTACACAAAGTGCTGATGCACGGGCCACTCATTGTGAAAAACGCTCTGATCCCAATCGGAACTTTGTCAGAAGAAGCAGCTGAAGTTAGGAACAAGCATTTTCGAGATTATAGGGAAAATTATTCGCGAAAGTTTTCCCGTGAAGATTGTAATAGGGATATTCTGTATAGGCTACTGCTCACATCAGACCCGTATCTTAGTTCAATTAGGCCTAGACCTAAGAAAAGTTCTAAGCCTTTTTCCTCCTCGGCAAAAGAAATGTTACTGCCATTTCATGACAGTTGTGACTCGGACGAGGAAAATGAAGAAGATTAAGAGTACTTAACATACCGTTTTATAGTTGTTTTTTAATGTTTAATAAAATAAAAATGTAAGAATTTGACATATTTTTTTTTACCTTTTTCCAAATGCCTAGATTCCTTTCCAATTGATATTTTACCATCAAATAGGCTTTGAATAATGATTTTTCGATAAATTAGGCAATATAAGCACCGAAATATTCAAAAAATATTGTTTAATAGTTTTGGCCACGTTTTAGGGTCTAATACCCCTCTGTGCGTCGCACTGAATATTGTATGGGATTGTATGGATCACTTGAGTCGACAGACAGAACAGTAGTCACCGAAGATTTTAAATTTTATTATTCGTTCGAGTTATTGTGGTTTTCAGAACTAGATAAAGGTTTGTGCTCTAGTTTTGACGTTTTTGAAGTAAACAAGGGAATAAAATAACTTTTTATTGGGTGTTTCGACTTCTTTCCGACTTAAAATGTTGATCGAGCTTAAAAAATATTCCTGAATTAAAGTTTGCGTGTTTACCTACTGGTACTGTTCTGCCTAGGTTTTTCCAACTATGCTGAGGTCAGCTTCCAGTCTAACTAGATACGGCTGAAAACCAGTATTTTACAAGGAGCGACTGCCATCAGACCTTTTTTTTTTCTTTTCTTCGGAAAATTCTCATGGATGCCCTTCACTCGGGGAAGGCGAAGGGGTATGTCGGACTCTTACCGGCTAAAAACCCACGGTGTTTCTTCTCCTGACCCTTGGCCGGGGTCGCGGGATTCGCAGCTGCATGCACCGCAACCCCGGCAGGCCTCGGTCCGCCAGCTCCTGGCGGACCTCTCCTACTGTGGGGCCTAGCCCCACGTCCTCCTGAGAGGCGCGCACGGAACACTGCGCGCCGCCTTCTCAGGCCTGTTACTGATCGGGCGACGGGCCCCCTAACCCGCCGTCCGCAGGCCACACACTACGGTGGCCGCCATCAGACCTCCGCAACCCAGTTACTAGGCAACGATATCCTAACGTTAGACCGGTTGTTAGACTTTCGGGCTTCCGAATACCCTTAACGACTGTCATAGGTATTCTGATGTCATGCGTGTTGACTGGTGTTTCAATTTATGTCCGCGCTGGAATTTTGTACGGATGCACAGCTTTTGAGCAAATTATGTCATTATGTATTCAGCTGTCCTAAGCACTATTTGCGAAGGCATTGCAGTCTGTATCATATAGTAAACATTATGAGACTTTGTAAGGAAAGAACTTACAGACTGACAAACGCACAGTTTACATCCACACATAACAACACGTGTTTTATCCATGTTAGTAGATAACCATATAAAGTGACTAAGACACGTGTGGTCATTACAATCGAAGCTTATGCATTATGTCCGTAATGAGTTGGCGACTGTATTAGTATTCAAACGGCCTCTTCGTCTCCAGTTAGCATTACAAACAAACATTGTCTTTACAATTTTAATGAGTATTTACTTCATCAGTACATAATACGACATAAGATTTAGAATCTGATTGACATTTTCCGCGATCTTGAAGACAGCATCGTTTGAAGGGCCGTTCAGACTAGGCTATAATATAGTAAATGTTGTATAGCACAGCGATATCGCTCAGCATACATTTTATGTGGACACGTTCACACAACGCTATACTATACAGCGCTTGCTGTGCGCGATATACTTGAGCGATTCTCAGAGCTTATATCCCATGATTCTTCGGTCCCCGCCCCACCTCACTTCTATCCCGTTCGTCGCCCCACGGATCGCCGTCAAATAACTTGCTATACATAATAGACCGGCTTGCGATATAGCGTATAGTGAGAACGTCATCCCATAGCTATAGCTTAGGATGCAATATGCTTTACTGTATAGCGAAATAGTATAGCATAGTCTTCACTGCGCTTTACAACCAACGCAAGTACTACCTAAATTAACAGAGTATTACAGCACGGTTGAGAGTACTCAAGTAGTTCGTAGGTGGTCAGTGCTCCCCATGAGATAAGTGGTCAGGATGTTTACCTTCACTCATTAGTCATTACGCGAGTTTACTCCAGGACTGTGACCTAGATTCATCCAAGCATTTCTTCCTTAACGTTTTATAAATGACAGTCACAAATTGTGAACTTTGTTCTCTTGACATTAAGGTTTCGTGGCGCCTGCAAGTCGTCTGACATGCCCTAAATAACTGTAACGACATTAACATAGACGGTTAAGATGCGTCTTAATGAAAAGAGGATTACTGAGCCAAAATATTAGCATAAATCTTTATCTCCAATAGTCTTTGTTTGAACATGGCGGTGACACATACGAATATCGGTTACGTTTAAGTAGGTTTGTGTGACAAAGAAGTTGTATTATGATATTTGCATAAACAGAACTATCTTAACGATGTCACATTTGAATTAACATGTTTTATAACATTGTGTTGTGTTAACAATGGCGTTATGTGGCGGGATAACTATTTAAGGTTAAAGTACTCTAGAAATAGACGATCAGCACTTAAAAGTAAGACGTTTACGACTGTTACTGGACGTATAATTTTCACATTTGATCGCTCTCTGATAATACTGGTGCCGTTTAAGTCAGACTTTTGTTATTAAAGTATTTCTATGAACCTTTCATATCTTTTACGTAGGCTTTTGTTGGAAAAACAGCCCACTTTTAATTGTTAATCTTATACAAGGTGTAACACAAATAACGCACAACCTCATAAGGGGTCACTGTACTCATCATTATGAACAACTTTTACTATGGGACGAAACCTGAAATCGCGAAAAAATATCAACTGTTCCCTACATTTTGACGAGTTATGCGGACATAAATGTAGGGAACAGCTGATTTTTTTTTCGCGATTTCTGGTTTGGTCCCATAGTAAAAGTTGTTCATAATGATGAGTACAGTGACTCCTTTATGAGGTTATGCGTTATTTATGTTACACCTTGTACAGTTGAAAACAACAAAACAAGACGGGTAATTGAATGTATAAAATACTATAATAATGTTTTTAAATATCTCTATCAAGTTACCTTATTTAAATGTAGTTCTGTTGTACACAGTATTATCCCTGACAATAATTTATTACTCTACTATTTATGTTCATAATTATCCATACTTGTAACAAAGACATTAATAGTATTACTGGTTGAAATTACCACTAAGTAATTTATCTGGGGTGTACGGTCGAGTACGGTACAGCATCGAGTTTGTGGTTCACAAGCTAATTCAATGAGATAGGCAAATTAGTTCCTTGTTTGTAATTAGCAAATGTATAATGTATGACACAATGTTTATGCTGGTTTTTCTTTAATAACTTCGACCACGTATGATACGTAGATAATCTTTACTCCGAATTTGTCGAAAAACGTTTTTTTTTCCTTCTCTTTGATGTGATTACTGATTACCTCATCCCAGATATTCCTTAGGACTGGCCTGCTATTTGAAAGGCTAAAAACAGTAAGGTAAATATGGCGGAAAAAAACAGGCATGGTAAAAATGGTTTAAAAAAAACCCGCTTGGGTAAAAATGGTAAAAACCCTTGGATAGCATTTATCTGTTTAACTAGGTAACAATAATATTTTCTAGAGATAAATCAGGTAACTTCAAAGGTAGGATACCTTTAACATATTTTTTATGTACCTATAACAATATTGTTATTGAACAACATAAATTGAGATTGAATCGCGTTGAGTGCGCGTCCTTCCAACAACAGTAACTGAGATAGAAATGGGTCATGTCATACGGTCGAGACGTCTGTTATTGATTCGGCCATCTTACTTAAAACATTGATGAGAACATTCATTTTGGAATAAGTGAGAAGATTCAAGAAATATATGACTAGAAAGAGGGGGCTACTGAGATGACGGCTAATAGAGATGTATGGAAGAAAAACACATTGACCCCAAATGATTCAAGAAATACTTGATAGATACTAATTAAGTATCATAATATCACGCCTGTACTCCAAGGGTTGGACAGAGTTGTATAGTACCCTCTCGCTTTCGGGCGTGGTTCTGTCCATGGTCGGGAGCGAGAGTGTGTGGGAAGCCGTCACCTCCTTTTGTGAGGAGGTGATGGCGACCAAAGTGGGAGCGGAGAGAGAGAGAGGCGGCTGCCACTCTCGCTTCCCGCGCCAGACGCACCGGGCGTCAGCCGGAGGGCGCGCGACGGTCTCCGGCCACCCTATCGTGTGGCCTGAGGGCGGCGGGTTAGGGAACCCGAGTTACAGGCCCGAGAAGGCGGCGCGCTGTGTTCCGTGCGCGCCTCTCAGGAGGACGTCTACCATGGGCTGGCGGACCGAGGCCTGCCGGGGTCGCGGTGCATGCAGCTGCGAATCCCGCGTCCCCGGCCAAAGGTTAGGAGAAAGAACACCGTCGGTTTTTACCCGCTAAGAGTCCGACATAACCCTTTGCCTTCCACGGGCGAAATCCATATCATCATATCGATGAGGATAATAATCTGACGAAAATAAAGGTTTTTATAGTACACCTTCGTTTCGCCGTTATGTTTAAGTCCCATGTAATAGGGGGCGAGCCTATTGCCATCAACCGGGCAGATATTTAGACTTCGGGCTGCTACTGAGAAATTCGGAATACTTAACCCAAAACACTTTGCCCGACCTGGGGATCGAACCCAGGCCACACGTTCAGCAGTTGCGCTTGCGACCATTAAACCAACGAGGCAGTAATTAAGTATTGTAGGCAATCATTTGAGTCAGGAGGATTTTGCTCTGCTATTTTACCGGTAATCTGAAAACGATATTTGTTATTTTAAATTGGGTCAAATAATAAGGAAGATTGGACTGATATTGTTTTCGTTTAATGATAAGAGCGATTGTTGCCAGTTACTATGCCAATACATTGTTTTGATTTAACTGACATACATTTCTGAAAAGGGAAATGCCCAGATGCCACACATAAAAATGCCTGAAATAAACAACAATGAAATATACGCCAAATTGCACTATAAGTCGTAGGGAACCCATATCATTTTCAATAATTACAAAAAAACTCGGCAAAACTTGTTCCAAACATCTTTTTCTAAAATATAGGTTAAGTCAAGGTTTAAGATTATTACGCAATAATTAATAAACAAAACTGCATTTAAATGTTTTAATCATCATTAAAAACCACTAACACATCATCAAGAAACTGTGCAGGAGGATTGATATTGGGTTGGTACCGGGCCCATGCTAAGTACCATATTATTGACATAGTATGGGCACAGGTACCAACTGTTCGCCGTCCCACGAGGCAGTTACAATAGCGATGCTGTAAAGCCCTTATCCCTGATAAGGAATTGTTAATTATTATATAAACAAAATATATTTTTTGAGAAATATGTCTGCTTTGTATTTTTCCTCGAAGTAAAAAGCAATTACCCGGAAGAGATAAATGCTCAACTAATTCGTTATCCAGTTCCCTACATATTTCAATCTTATAAATACCATTCGCTCGTGTGTGCTCGCCATAGTATGAGCGAGCCTGTTTTATTTGGTACGTACCACATGCCAACAAAACCATTTCGCTGTATGTCAGTTGTGGGAAATCAGCAACATTGTTAGGATTTATATTAATGCTTTGGAATTGCGCTCTGCGACGATTCAAATTATTTGTGATCACATAATCAGCTAGTATATTTTCTGTATACATATTCTGATGTATTATTTGCAAAATATCAACAGCATCTGGCCTGTCAACTATTCTAGTATAAAACCTATTAATTAATGCTGCTGCTATAGAGAAATCTACCATTAAATGTCTCGAAGCTCTATTAAAAAAATCTTGGCGAAATAATTTGAATTGCTGCTCGAATATTCCATTTACGGCTTCCACAACCCAGCGGCAAATAGTAACTCTTCGGCTTTTATTAGCTTCCAGAGTGGATAATTGAATTTCATTTACTTGCAGTGTTGATGGCATGTGAACACTATAATTGCAAGATTGCAAAAGTGGAATGGAATCCCTGAACCCTCTATCAAGAATGAATACGTCACCATCCTGAAAATATTGTCTCAATGGCTTACTGGGTTCATCAAATTCACTAATCATTATCTGAGCATCGGAAGTTGTTGCTGGATAAGGGCCTAACACATCGATTATATAGCCATCGGAGCAAACAAGCAAAAATGGCTTCACAAGGTTTCGATATTTGTGAAGAGAATATGTCTCTTTTTGGTACAAATAGTTGGAGCTTTTTTGTACATAGATATATGTTCCATCAATAATTACGACAGGCTTCCTTATTCCGTCGACTTCGCCAAACAGCCCATTTGGTAGAACAAGGTTTCTTGCTGCTATTTGTTCTCTTGTTATATGTCCAATTCCAAGGTTCATAGGAACAAAATCTTGATGCAGTTTTTCCCTTGCTTTAGCCATTAGACGTTCCAGAGTACTTCTCGGTATTTGTAGAAGAGATGATAATCTTTCATCAGAATCTCCAGTTCTCAATTTCATCAGGTAAGCTCCAAGGGCAGTAGAACCTCTATGCATTTGCGCCAATCGGGGCACCTCTCCCATTAGAGTACCAAAACTATTTCTACTCATTCCTAAAAAGTACCACACCATATGTTCTTCCATTAAGTGTATATTTTCGAAGTCCAAAGCACGACATTCATAATTCACAAATGATGCAAAGTCTTCAATGTGGTCCACAGTGAATTCATGATTCATATCTTCCAAAGCAGGGAGTTCATGCCAAAAGTCACTATTCAAATGATGACTACATATTTTTGAATTCTTTGGTATATAAAACTTGTAGTCCTTGAAGAGCCACACCCTTAATGAAAGTGGTACCACATGTCTATCAATCATATTACATCCTGGATAGAAACAATGACTTTGAGTATCAACTGCTCTTCCGTAATTAGGTAACAGTACGCTGGATCTTATTTGAGGAGGTTCTTCATGTAGAGGTATATTCAAACTACCTGCCTGACTGGGTACCGGACTCGGGCTTGGTGAAGGAGTAGTAGGGGGTGAGGTAGCCCGGCTGCATCGTTGCCAACATGGGTGGCAGATCAAATCCGAAGAACGTAGCTGCAAGCAAAATGAAAAGTAAAAGTTGGTTTTGTTTTACTTCAAGCTCGATGAACGAAAACCTATGCATAAAAAAGTACTCTGTGATAAGTTTTTAAAAGACATGATAGTGACGTTATTTGCACGGGATAAGAGGGAATTACACAGAATTAGGGCAGAGGAATGAACTTACCTGGCGTGGTTGGATTCTGTGTGCTACTACATTCATTATGTGCCTCTCACGATCACTGCTATTTCTTACAACATGTGATCGTTGTCGTAGAACAGACTGTCCACAGCAAACGCACACATGTTGGTGGCCTACTTGTCTACCTGGCCGGCTGGTTCCAGGTGTCTCGGTGATAGTGTGAACCGCTAATCTAAGACATGCATCACAAACAACACTACCTGGTTCAACCTGTGAGAAAGAACAAAAAACAATGTACTAATTGTTCAATGTCAGTGCGTTCAGTTCAATATAATTATTCACAAAAACTATGGAATGAATATACTTACAGCTAATGGTGTTATCCATGCCTGTATTAAACGACGTACTTCATCATTTTGCTCTGATACGACATTACGTCTCATCGCTGTAAGATCGAGATAGCAATTAACACAGTGTACGTTTCCATCCATTTTTAAATGTACACGGTGTAAGAGTCCAAAACAATAGCAGAGTCGTATAAAAAGCAGGTCCAGGTCCGTCGTCAAAAAGCCGAGTCGTCGTCAAGGCGGGTTCAATCTAAGTCGAGTTCGAAAAGGGGTAACGTGTGCAGAAGTAAAATCAAAATCCTTAAAAATGGCCAAAGTCGTCGTTATTATATCCTATTAAGTTATACTCAAGTCGCAAACGCAAAATGTGAATCGATCAATTCAAAACCACAATTCAACGGAAAAATGAAATGCAGTAATCAATATCAAACTGTCAGTAAGGCAAAGGACATGTTATCCATGCAGCCTACGATACTTTTTCTTATTTGAAAATAATTTTATTTTAATTAATATTGACATGCATATAATATTACTTTCATTAGATAAACGTTATAATTAGGTCGAATTATTCTAAATGAACGATAACTGTGCAATAATTCTATAAAATACTTCGATAAATTATTTGAAAATTCTTGTTTGGCTGAATGTCGATTACACATGTCAGATTAAACACAGTTGTCCATTAAAAAATAAGAATGAATTAGACGGATATCAAGCGAAATATTTTAAAGATCGTTATATTTTCCTCCTACGTTTACAAACTTGAGAATTATTCATTATGCATATTTAATTCTAATTAGAATTTAGGACTATTAGTAGTTTCCGTTCATTTCAAGCATTTTATGGGCGTTCCCCTTTGATAAAGACAAGTGATAAAATGCTTGTTTAAAACTGTTATGTCTGTCGATTGTCAAAATACCTACCGATGCTACTTAAGTACGCATTTTCATATCAGATAGTTTTTCGAAAGACGACGCAAAAAGTATTAAGTAGTGAAGATCCAGTTTGTTTAAAATTGAGAATGGAAAAATATGTAATCAGTCCTAGATTCATAACGTTTTGATAAGTCAGCTGTCGACCGTTTCGGTTTTATATCTCGTTTTATCTCTCGTAACGAGAAAAAAACGGCATAAAAAACCGAATCATTCGAACTGACTTTTCGAAAGTTTCTGAATCCGAGGCTTACGTAGTTTTGGCTGACCGATCGCCCTTTTCCAACCACGAAGGTGTTTCGGATCCGTCGATCGATTCGATTTCGCGATTTGACATAGGTATTGTCTTTTGTTCACCCTACTACCAAATGTTAATTGACAAAGTAGTTCGTTGTTAGACGATACTTTGATCGTATATTTATAAGATCCTTGTTTCGTTTCGATTCGAAGCTACGACGATCGTTTTTCGGAGTAAGCTCTAAGCTCTCAGGTTCTGAGAACTGACGACACGTTTGGTGCAGCGGCTAAGCGATTGGCTTCTGCGCTACGGGTCGTGGGTTCGATTCCCACACGGAACAAAAATTTGTATGGCCTACAGATGGTTGTTTCGGGTCTGGGCTTTTGTATGTGAGATTTGTGTCTGTAAACGCACCCACGATACAAGAGAAATCTTAGTGTGGGGCAAGGTTTAAAAAAAAAAAAAAACATAATGGTAGTACAGCAAAATCGGCAACAGCATAGTCTGAATACTCTGAATAGATACTTACCTATAATTTTAAAACGAATCTCTTTTTTTATTCAATAAATATTTTTGTAATTCGATTCAGTCTGATAACCTTTGACTTTAATTTAATACTATTAATTCATCTGAATTGCTTATATCATATTAACATGGCCATGAAATCCTTATCGGGCTGTCTGTCTCAGTTGCCTGCACTCAAAACTTTATAATTAACATTATTATATCAAACACTTAGTTCCAAGTTAAACATGGCGCCGAGGTCCGACTGAAATGCCTGCTGGAATGTAAACACTAAGCTCAAACAGAATTTAATATGAAAAAGCCTTTGTGTTAACAGAATCTCTAGATATTAATTTTGTGAAACATTAATATTAAACTTCATTGTCGTTGCTCTATTCTGTAAATCGACAAAAACATTTTAGATATTCATCTTCGTATTGTGATGTCATAGTCATATATCATCGGTATTATGTAGTTTATGGAAACGACACAAAGGGTTAAGTGTTTATATGAGGATCTAATGACATCTGAAGTATATAATTGACATGGGTTGCTATTTACAGTCAAATTACCTATAGATACTCGTAATAGATCGGGCGTCTAAAAGCGTAGCAGGCACACGGCAACGGGTGTGGGGAATTTGCAAGTAATTGGGTCAGAGTTGACCGACACAAAGTGACTATTAATAGACTTATCAGTCGACTAAATACTCTAATAGATGGAAAACGGACTTAATTCGATGAAGGAATGATTCATTCCACAATTTGTAAGTGTAAAAGACAACAACATAATCGTTCAGGGGTGATTCTATCATTACAGTTATAGCTAATATCGGTATGTCATGATTGCGAGCAAGGTAAACACAGTAAATAAAACCAACATAGACTCTCCACCACTGAGAGTACTTGTATTTGGGTTAGTATTAGTAACATAAACTAGATCACAATATAATAAGTACTTTACACAATTATTACAAGATCATAAAATAAGGACAAGCTAGACAGATATGAAAGGTCAGACTTCTTCAGTTGATCTACACAGAATGCTCCTGCTTCGTCGAATGACCGCCGCCTTTATAACCTCGGGTGCGTTCATCCATATCGACGACTACCTTCCTTTATCAACATTGCCCAGTGTTACTCACTAGCGATAACTAACATAAGTAAATGTTAAAATTGTGTAAGCGAATTAAAACATGAGGCGTTTCTTTTAGAAGCAGTTTAACTGTGTTTCTCGTAAGTCACAACTAGCTCCCTCGACAAAGTTTCAAAGACTTCAAGTGAAGGCCTCTCTACTGCGGCCGCCATTGCCCCGGGCGATTCACAGACGTCTGGGCGACTTTAAAGAAAAATCACTCTTTTACGTCATTTCGTTTCTTTTCTCACAAATATGCATCGTAATTTAGTGTTGATGATCATTAGCGAAGTCGTTTGTGTTCATAACGTAATTTAACGCGACCTCTTTTCTCGCAAGCCGTTTTAATTAAGCCGGGAAGTGGTCAGAATATAGTTTACGTATATCTAAGAGCAGATAACTGGTTTGAATTGAATTCCCTCATTTATTCACCTGTAAAATTTTAATGAGCTTTACCGTAGCTAATAATTTTGGAATTATATTTGAAGACAATGTTATAATACTCTCTTTCTAAAATTAATGAAGTAATAAAGCGTGAATTATGAAGAAAACTCAACACAACGAAACAAAAAGACTTAATTCCGTACAGTAATAGTAGTAGCTTTAATTAATAGCCGTTTAGCACGACGAAGTCACGATGACACTGACAATTTGCCTCTAAACCTGACACTGAGTGTAAAGTGTACGTAACTGAAGTCTAACGAGCCAATTAGAGCTATTGTAGTTGGCTTTCGAGCCGTGAGAAATAAAATACAGGTCTATCATATAGCGAGAACAAATGATGGGCGAATTCGAGACGTAGTTCGAAATTGATCTTGTAACGTAGATAAACTATCAGTATTAGATATTTAGTCATGTCTGTGCGATAAAATCTGAGCTACATAGATAAATTTATCATTCAAAGGAATTCGAATGTGTTTGCAACAAAAATGTTCAAAAATCACACGTCTAAAGAAATGCAGAATGTTTTTGCGACCACAAAAATTCTGCAGGCGCTATCCACAGACGTAGTCTCGACTTAAATGATACTGCATAAAATAAAACCTTGTAAAGAGGTCACACACATAACCGAGACCTCCCTAACTAGTCCAATGGGAACTCTTAAGATTCAGGCTCTGCTCTCTCGACGTCGGAGAAAATTACGTTAACCCATATACCTACAGAGGGATGCATAGATTTAAATCTTTATTGTGATGAAATTTTGCATAAAACAAAAGGAAAAAAAAACTGTTGATGACATGAAAAAGGAAGGATAATCATTCCAAATAAGTCTTGAAAAAATCAGTTGACTTGTTAACTTCGGTATCTCAATAAAAGGTACTCAGTTGAGTTCATTTTCGAACCTTGTTCGGGGATATCAGTGCACAAGCGGCCATTACGGTCGTCCTAATAAGGTACTTGTCAAAATGCGTAACCATTACTACGGGTAGACACGAGTGACGCGTAAGTAGGTCACAGACGGGAGCAGGAACGATCGATTGCACCAGCTACGCAACCAGATATCGAGTCGAGTGGGTTCCTGCACTTACATTTTTTTACTCTGTACCACACAGGAATATTTCGCAACGTTCGTAACTATGTTTCGATTCTTGAATGAAACTGTGTCACGTATACTCGAGTTGCTTGAATTTGAATTCGCTGCAACGTTTCTGTATTCGGGCTCCAAAGAAAATAGGACGCTATTTTCTTCATCGTAAATTATAAAGATGTAGGTACTTTATTAAGGAAACGAAACGCGCCAAATTGTTTTTGACATCAAACGACATCAATTCAATAACAGCTTTTAGTGTGACGTCACTGAGTATTGCAGGAAATATTATGTCTCGCACGTCCCTTTATTTATCTTTGTCCAATGTCCTACTTGAGTGTGACATGGCCGAAAACAAAGGATTACTTTGTCCTTTTTAATGTTGTTTATTTACTTAGTTGCCTTTTCCGAAATCCCTGGATTATATTTTTATACCTTTTAGATGAGATTGTTTAACGAGAGATTTATTTGACTTATCCAATTATAATCAACTTTTTGATGTATTACATCCATTGCAAATATTATTACATCTGCCCATATTGCCCCACTTCTAAGCAACGGCCGCTTTCCACTTTGTTGTCGTGCATCGACCAATCTTTTAAAAAGGATTCGCCTCTCGATGATACCATCAACTTCCCGTGACTATTTGTCAAATGTCAGCTGATCACTAAATGAAACTATCTTCAGTTTATACCATTTTATTTAAAAAAAACACGTTTTGTAGTAATATATGATATTGTTACCAAAAACCTTATCTGTTTGATAACCCAGTTCCCAAAACCAAATATCAAGATTGGCTTGTTTGCACGTAAATGTTTGCCGAACGGCCAATCGCGGTAATTGGTCAGGTAGGTACCTATCCAACGTGTTCAGTATCAGGGAGAGTTCAGACAGGAGGTCTTCAGGCACAAGTGCTCCTAAGTGCTCTCCTGCTCGCACAGTAACTGTTAACTTGTGGTCTGAGGTTCAAGCTCTAGCGGAGACATTTTATTTCCGAAGTTTTTTTTATTATGTAAAATCGATTACGAGAAATTATGTGATTTTCAACATTCATTTCGTGTTAGTCAACAGTGTTTAATTCACAGCCAAAGAGAGTTGAATCACTTTTGAAAAGTACGTGCGCAGCGCGCATTGAATATTAAGTTCGAATTTTTATCATAGTTTAAGTTAAGACTATTAATGTAACAGTACTTTTAAAATAGTTCCACCACTATCTACAGTTTTTAAGTTAGTAATAGATTTTTTTTTTATGAAATACTTTGTTAAAAACATCATAATACCATGGCGTTTGTCTTTGAATCAATAGTTGCATGGTAAGAAACAATTGTCTTCAGCCGCATCTGTTTAGACTGGAAGTCGACCCCAAGATAACAGTGGAATTATTTTGAGAAGTTCTATTATTTCTTGCTTACGATAATCAAGGTTAAGCTGCTCTTGCCGCGGTCAGTCCGTGGATGGGTGACCGTTCGTTACACATCAAGACCCCTCCGTGTCTCGGAGAGCATGTAGCCGTCGGTCCCGGGTGTCATACGAATACCTATGACAGTCGATAAGGGTAGTCAGAACCGCCGGTCTAAACTTAGGATATCGGTTTTGCAAAGTAACTGGGTTGCGGACATTCGATGGCAGTCGTTTCTTGTAAAATACTAGTATTAAGCCGCATCTGTTTAGACTGGAGGCCGACCCCAATATACTTGGAAAAAAACTAGGCAGAACATATTATGAATAACTTAAGCATAAACTTCCAGTTATGCAACGGATATTGTTCTCACTCCGATGCATTGCACCAACACCTAGGGCGGTTGGAGAATCGCCAAGCCAGCTCACAATGCGACGACTAAATACGAAAGAATTATTATTTAAATCTAACAATAGAAAGCAATCTTTTGTTACAATAATGAGATATGTGGAGATGACTGTGTGGCCGTGATCGTGAACTCAATACCAACTTTAATGAATGTCGAGCAAGTAGGACGAAAATCAATTGACGACCTCCTTTTATTGCTATTAGGCTGTATGAGGCTGTATGTGTTACCAATTAAAGCTAAGAAAAAAAAAAGTAATTTTCAAATATAGAATTTAGGGCATCGTATTATATGCTGAATTTTAGGTCCACTTCAAAGCTAAGCGAAAATAAGTGGAGATCCGGACTCGCATCACAGCATTCGTTAACTAAAGTTTCTAATGTGAATAGCTGGAAGAGATTTAACCGTTATAAATGGGAATAGTTCAGATTTTACGGCAGCTGCACATTTCAGCTAATGTTAGATTTAATAGCAGTTATAACCAACTGAAAACGCGGTAGAACAGGTTTAATTTCAGTCATTAAAATCATTCTTTTAAAATACCGTTGACGTTGGAATGCTTTCGAGGAAAAATGTCACCTACTTTATATAGCTAATGCTAGTTATTACTAACTTTCTATTTCACAATAAAACTGCTAGAACAATCAGATGTGGGGTTTGAGTTTAAGGAACAAAAAAGTATGACTAACCGAATGTACGTAAAAAAACAAAATTGTAGATCCGCTTGGAAGCAGAATGATGAATTTAGTTGTTGAAAATTATTGGCATTTCAATAAATTGTGTAAATTACGTCAGATATTGGTCTTAGAGAGTGTTGAAACTTTTCTATATTTTCTTTAGCACTTAGTTTTCATAAATCTTTCATAAAAGACGGTTAGCTAACAGTTTCATTATTCAGTACGTTACATTAGCTCTGATTCAATGTTAGTTTATTCTTAAACTGTTGCGGTAACAGTGATTGCGTACGCGCACAGCAAATAAAACGTTGGCGGTTTTTTTTATCTCTTCTTAATTTTAGAACGGCCTCCCACGGGCTAAGGAAAGTGGGTTAATGCCAAGCCCACACGACCTGTGGCCCGGTTGACTGACATGTCTCTCTTAAACCGTAACCTTATTGTCTTTATCCAAAGTAAATTAAAAAAGTAAGAGTGAAGAGTCTGTGGCCGGAAGCCGAAACTAGGCCAGTGGCAAAGATCGGCGATCGAATGTCGGTCCTCATTAGTATGTCTATTAACATTTCAATATGTGTCGTTCAGACTGTTATTTTACACTGATTACGTGGAACTGCATGCTATTACCTATTTGACTTCTATTCTTAGAAATGCTGATACTATATCGTGCATATTTATTGCTTTGATAACGTTTACTACAAAATGTGATGTGTGACTGAGTATTAAGTGCATTTATTTAACAGTATTACCACTTAACCAAGCGAATTCTGATCTGGTGAATGTCGCGGGAAACAGCTGGATGCGAGAAGCACAGGACCGGTCGATGTGGCGATGCTTGGGGGAGGCCTATGTCCAGCAGTGGAGGTCTTTTGGCTGAATGATGATGAAGCGAAGTGTTACAATATTAGATTAAGGGGGTATTTTATCAACATATCAATAATGTAGTCCGTAACTATTGACAAGATAAGCTAAATGTGACCTACAAATATGTCATTTAAGTATGTGTTCAATAATCTTGTCATTATCACTATTAACATTTTTTATTTTGCGATACGCTCGCGTTTGACCACTATCTCGCCTGATGGCAAGCGATGATGTGGTCGACGGTGAAGCACGCTTGCCTAGAAGTAACCTGTTCACTCTTGACTTAAAGACCCCAAGGTTGTAACTATCAGGAAACACAGACTCCGGCAGGGAATTCCACTCCTTGGACTTGGTGTCCAAGTCTTGGACATGTGATGAATTGCAAATGTTAGCTATTGAAAGGTTTAGAGACCGAATTAGTGAATGATAGGTTGGTGAAAAAACCCCTAAACATTTAATTTATGCCCTTAAGGTACAATTCCGTGCATCGCGGCCGATCGCAGCCGCGCGCGATTGATCGCGTGCGGCTGACGCGCGCGGCTATTGCGTCAATAGTCAGAGTATGAAAATGTATGGCACCGCTTCCGAAGTCTGCGACAGACGCGTGCGGCTAACGACAGATTAGTCAGTATATTATAGACACGACTATTGACGCATTAGCCGCGCGCGGCTGCGATCGGCCGCGATACGTCTTTTATCTGTTCTGTGGCCGCGATGCACGGAATTGTACCTTTATCTGCATGAAAATAAATCTGTACCAAAAAGATTTGTTGACGTTCATTCTCTGATACATCCATTCCAAAAATCTTCTGTTTCTAACTCGTGTTCAAACTAGAAGTCGTAGGTACGTTTCGCCCTATTTGTCTTGCAGGGCTCCGAGCGTACCAAACGGTACCATCTGCTTACATAACACATACACGTGTCACTATATATTTTATTGTGCTCTGACATCTAGATTAGAAGTTACTGCAGAACATACAACATGAATCTTGTCGCTAAAAGGTTCACTATTCAGTTTGTCGATGACGGTACTGGGAATTTGGGATTTCCATCCTTTATTATCATGGGGGTGCATGAAAAGAGCCTCCACGAGTGACGATACTTATGTACGTCCGGCGCACCCTGGGCAGTCAGCCCCGCCACCAACCTTGCTGACTGGCTAATCTTTTCACCACACCATGAGCTATTTTCGTATAGCTCGTGCTGACACGAAAGAAGAAGAAGATCCTTTATTATGACTGATTATTGCAATTCTTGTTAGGTACCGGGTATTTAAAACCAAGTTTAGTCTAGCGAATCATATTGAGGCTTATTAAGGAAGTATATTTTAGGGTCGCCGTTATCGAAATCGATATGGAGGACTATACTTCGATAAAGGGACAGCCGACTGTCTTTCAAAAAATCAATCAATTCCTCGTATCGCAGTTCACTGCTGGATAATTAGGCATAACTTTACGGAATGTCTTTACAAAGTAAAGTTCTAACTCTTGCCTGTTCATACTGATAATTTCATGTTCGAAAAAGTCAAATATGCTGGTCGACCTGACTCATCGTGGACGTAACGTACTCATGCACCCTCTAGATGAAAACCACTAAAATTTTTTCTACCATATAAATAGAGACGTGGTTCCCGGCAAGGAATAGGCCACCCCATAACCTGTGGGTGCAGCAAAAGGCGACTAAAGGGTAACGTCAAAAGGATTGCCAACAGAGTCTTCCTGTCTGCTGCACATCTGTTTGCGAAGCATGGTGATCATGGCAATTTCCCCTTTGACTGTTCATTGTGACTTGTTTTGGCTAAATACAAGGTGTAACATAAATGACGCACTACCTCTTAAGGGGTTACTGTACTCATCGTTATGAACAACTTTTACTATGGGACCAAATATGAAATCGCGAAAAAAAAAACAGCTGTTCCCTACATTTTGACAACATAAATGTAGGGAACAGCTGTTTTTTTTTTCGCGATTTCTGTTTTGGTCCCATATTAAAAGTTGTTCATAATGATGAGTCCAGTGACCCCTTAAGAGGTTGTGCGTTATTTATGTTACACCTTGTATTTTTTTTTAATTATTTGGCTTAGTCGCGTTTGACCCTAGTCGCATCTGATGGTAACCGCAGACAGGGTCTAAGATGGACTACATGAATCCAAGTAACAGAGATATAGAGAGATTCCTCTATCCCTCTGGCTCTCAAATACACACGACGATATGATACCGAGGATGATCTAAGTAGAACAGAAATAACTACACATCATGAACGTTAACATCTTATGTTTAATGCAATTAATAACAGAGAAATCAGCGTATTGACAAGAACCGTTAGCTTCACTGAGCGTGGGCTGGCTATAACAATTTGATTCATTGAATCATAATGCTAGAGGCTTTTCATACCTCACTTTATACAAGTTTCGTAGAATTAGAAATCATAATTTAATGCTATACAATTACACCAACACTAACATCTTTGTTAGTGATAGACAGCAACTTGATTATAATGAAAGATATCACCACTGTGATGATCATTTTATAGTTTTACTAGCGACCCGCCCCGGCTTCGCACGTGTACGTTTTATAGCTTAAAACCTTCCTCTTGAATCACTCTATCTTTTAAAAAAAACCGCATCAAAATCCGTTGCGTAGTTTTAAAGATCTGAGCATACATAGGGACAGATAGCGGGAAGCGATTTTGTTTTATACTATGTAGTGATTTTTCCTTCGCTACCAAACTCAACGTTTTAAAATACACAATCAATACAAGCAAAGAACAAATAAAATTAGTATCTCTAATGGACTTACTAGTTGTTCACAAAATGCGAACATTATAAAAGCCGTTAATTGCTCTGATCCCATTCCAAGTCGCCACGATTCACTGCCTTTCAATACATTTGAATCAACCATTTGAAACTTGTCCGACGCAATTATA
Source organism: Amphipyra tragopoginis (assembly GCA_905220435.1). Taxonomy (NCBI): domain Eukaryota; kingdom Metazoa; phylum Arthropoda; class Insecta; order Lepidoptera; family Noctuidae; genus Amphipyra; species Amphipyra tragopoginis. The sequence continues at coordinate 9,311,326 of HG992017.1, forward strand.
TTCTGCGTGAATTTGTTTGTATTGAATTCACGTTTACTACCTATTTCAATATTGGTCCGTGCGGGTATTGGGCAATAAAGGGCATTACGGTGGTTGATTTCCATTTCCAAAGGTATATTTTCTTTTTCTGGGTCACGATGATTAAAATAAACGACAATATCCTAAGTGTGAATGTTCGATTGAGCGTTTGAGTAGATGCGAGGGTACTTAGAGGTTATCCAAACAAGATGAATGGTTGTATTAACAGTATATCATTATAATGGTCTATATCGCTTCCTGTTCATCTTAATTCTGCTCTGTTATCAGAATGTGAGACTAATTTCGCTCATCAAGGCTTCTCTTTAGAATTTTTGACCATGAAAACCCAAGATTAATCGTTTACACGTGATTTTATTCTTAGCCATCTTTGTTATAGTTACTCATACACACTACTAAACATTTCCTCATCTATATTTGACTACTAAAATAGGTTCGAAGTGTTCGGAGCGTCAATAATTGAAAACCACCATTTCAACCATGATTATTTATTATACCTATCCGTTCAGTCACGATTATTCAAGGTCCTAACTAAATGGGTAGTCAGAAATGTAATTATAGTTAGGTACCAAGCAAAAAACTTGGAGGCAAAAGGTAATCTCTTTGATTACAGTGAGTTACTTAAACTTGCTTGAAGGCAACAATTGAGTTTGGTAAATTAAGCGAATTATGGAGTTTGTGATCTGAGTCTTTAAGTACTCCTTTGAAATAAGTCTGTAATTCTCGGCGTGCATTCAATTTTCGTGGTTGATGATACCTCGTTTTCATCTTAATCGCTTTTATAAATCGCTTTTATAATTGAGATCGGTTTGAAAAGTTGTCTTGGTGATTCTTGTGATGCTGATTAAATTATACGTGTATGAAATTTTGATGACTTTTTCACTGTGTCAACGGCTATTAGAACATTACTCACAAGTGCCATATTGGGACTTCGGGAGCTAAATACTTACTAAATTATTAAATTAAGATTAGTTTTTTGCCAAACCTAAGTAGGTACTTCCAAGGAAGTCCTGTCTTTCAAGGATATTTTAGCCTGCAAAAACCAAAGATAACCATACAATCCAACAGACGTTATCTTCTAATTGAATCACAAGCAAGTCATATCAATTTTAAGAGTCCAACGTTCATGCAGTAACTCGTATAGTACTCAAACGATACGTTATACCGATCACAATAGTTTCATTCATTCCTCAATTGAGCACTTGTTGTCTGTCAGCTCAAATCAGAGAACATTCAAACCAACTCTACCATCTTAATATAAACACCGTGATGTTTAATATTCAACCTTATATCTTCACTATAAAAGATATTGTTTAACGAATTCTCCCCGTGATGAAATGCTTGCCAGTATCGAGGACAAGTCACGACCTGGGTAAAAGAGTCATATTTATTCAGAATCGATTACGAAAAGTTGATCGACTCTCTTGTCTCGTTGTCAAGCCACAGACAAAGCGTAATGATTTCAAAAAGATAAAGTTTTGAAGGGCTGTCAATATCAGCTGTGATTTCAAATTATTACGAACTGACAGACGTTCTTGTCAAACCAGAGTAGTTTGGAAAACTTGTCTAAGAAGTAAGAATAAATAATCAACTATTGTGAAACTCAAGGTTTTATCATTTTCTCCTTTTGAAAGGCGTTTTCATAAACATGTCTTTGATTGAATACAATTGTGAGTAATAATCTAAAATATCTTGCAATTGTTATGCATGTACTTAAAGGATTTTTTTTCTGCACTGCTTATTCGGTAAACGTCCATTGTTGAACATAGCCTTCTAATGGCCGATTCCTATGCTTTACCGAACGTTATTGTTTAAATATTTAGACTCTCGTATCTTTACGAATAATGCAGCAAAGACCACATAGCTTTGCATAATAGACTCTGCCATACATTTGTAGCTGTCGTAGGCAAAATTAGGTTACGAGTCTATTTATATGCCCAGTTTGGCAATAAAAAATGCTACCATTCGTAAGCGAAACGATCCGTTTTTGGCCATAAAAACCGGGCACTAACAGACAACTATTAAGAATGGTTGTGCCGTATTGTTATCAAACAAGTTGTTGTTCATGGTATGTTTAGGCGGATGCTGTTGGTCATTCTCTTAACATAATCCCTTAGTCTTCTACAACGTCCACGGGAAGAGAGGCTGGAATATTCTTTAACGGAAATCTTGTATCGGTTATCCCGTGTGGGAACGAGCTAGAGTCTAACCGCTAGATTATAAAACTTCCTCACTGCACGCTGAGAATGGACGCGTGATCCAGCACGCTTGGTGGTAGGATCTATCCATCGTATGCATGTGGAGCCAGAGGGGTATAGAGGAATCCCTTTACATCACTGTTACTTGGATTCGTGTGCTCCACCTTAGGCCCTGTCTACGCTTATAATCAGCTGCAACAAGGGTTAAACGCGATCAGGTCAAAGAATGAACAAAAAAACCAGCCATTTCTGTATAAATGACCATCTTTTTATGTAAGTAGACATTGAAGAAGTCAAGCAAACTCCAATGTTGGAACAAAATGTTCTTCCGGCGATTGTCCGTGCCGTCCTGCCGGAGTGCCGGACATGACAATCGCCGGAATTGTTTTAGTTAATTGTTTACTATTGTTTAGATATCCTGCTAGTGACATGGACATGCTGAATACTGGGATGGGATGTATCAGGAACTTGGATTTCAGTTTTGTATATTATTTAGTTTTATACTTATTCTTCTTTTGTTGAATTTGTTTTGAGTGATATGTTTAAAAGATAGCCACAGCTAGGATTAAAGTCCTTTAGCTAATCTAACCGATGTTCACCAAACATAATCGTAGGGACTTAGTAGAACAACTTAATTATTTACCTGTGGTTAAAATACTTAGTATAATGTTCTATGACAAGCTCAGAAAACCTAACGGTGTTCCACGTAGTTAGCTGTGTAGTTTTTTTTTCTCTGATATTTAGCAATAATTGACCAACATTGAGATAAATGTAATGTATTTAGCAAGGCCATAAGCCAAGGGGACTTGAACCCATCAAACATAAAACTTTTATTTGGGTTAAATTAGACGGCAATTTAACCGCCACTAATAAAACCTTCTAATGAAATTAATGGACGATCGCCACAAAAACAATTTGACGTTTGTTTGACAGTAGAGGTCATTGTTAGCTGTAGCTACAGGAGGGAGGAAACGGATGTCGTTCTTTCCTTACCCGTCTTCGAGGACATTGATCGATTGATTTACATAAGATGTTACTCATAGTATATTTATTATTAAACTTTTATAGACGGCTATGCATGTTCTTTCCCACGCACATGAACTTGTCTATAAATCCTTTTTAAATATGGTTGATTCTAATTTTAAATCGTGACTTTTAAACAATAAAAAAGGAAGTAAATTCGCGGGTATTAGTGACGTCACTTTTTGTTCTATTAGATGTCAAAAAAAAATACTTTATGTACCTACAATAGATTTTTACTGTTTGACCTTTTGAATTTTTACAGTTTTTCGCTACAGTGAAGTGTATTGTAACTTTGTTGATTTTATTTAAGTCTGACTAAGTTTCTATTATATTTTTAGTCTGCATGTTTTATTCATTTTATTCACTGAGCAATAAATATGATTATACTCGCGGAATCTTAAGTGTTATACTTTTATGTACGTATTGTATTAATGCATTACGCGGTCCAATTTCACTTCTTTCCGAGAGAGCGGAACTTTCAAAGCAAAATAAATCTTTGTTTTGATAAAATCCAAGTCATGTTTTTAGAAAGCATACCATTATCGTTTGCTAATGATGACGTATCGGTAATACACGTTGATGAAGCGCGATTCCTTTCCTATAACCAGCATGCATCAGTGGTGGCGGAGATCGACCCATCGAGCTATGTGGCGTGGTCCGTCCCGCACCACTGATTATTCAGGCTACGGAACACGTAACACCGCTATTTTAGGCTATCCTACTATCGACGCTCCGTCAAATTTGCGTAAACACCTCTCAAAGGGTGGCTCGTTCCACCAATTAAACGCATGACCCTTCTGACTTACCGTAACAGATTTAAAACTTTCATCAGTTATTAAATTCACTTACCAACTTAGCGTTTAAAAGTGGATTATGTTGCTCTCGAACCGGAACACCTGACCGGAGGTCGTTAATCTAAGACTCGAAGGCTTTCGTCACGCAAGTCGTTGGCTACCTCATACTTCTAATTTTGACCTGGAAATAATGTTATTGAACGCATTTGACATCGTTGGGTCGTTGTCCCCGTCATAGTTCACACCGTGTTGACATTTCGGTAGATAACGTTAAAAATGTACTGTATGATCACGTCATGATCAATTAGATTGATTTGGCTGTTTACTGCGATAACGTCATGAACACTTGAAGGTTGCTCATAGAAGTTAAAGCTTTTTAGATTCAAACACGATTTTTTAAATAATTTAATTGCATTTAAGTAGCGTTTATTATCGACCAACCTTACAATCTATTTATTCACTTATTCTACACTTTTTAAATTGCAGTTTTAGTTGGCTAGACGGTAGTTTTTTGTCCATTAATTCAGCCATTTCTCTCTCAAATGACAGTGCATTTTGGTAGCCAAATGTATGTGAAATTCAAAATGTAGACCGTAGTAGTTAGTGAACAGCCGACATTTCGCACGGCCGAGCACAGGGAAAGTGTTCAGTTACCAGTAGCTGGGCAATTATCATGTCCGTCCGAAATTGTTTCCAATATGAATATACATAGGTACTGCAGAATATACGTTGCAATTTCCGATAGGCTTTGCGATCACGAATATGTTGCCTTTAATGTTTGAAATGCAATGAAATGCTTCATGAAAGTAGTTAGCATTTCAATTGAAGAAAAAAAAGGAAAATACATTTGAAATCTGTTAAAATTCTATGTAGATTAAGCAGTTTGAGTCACGTAGAGAATAAGCGAACAAATACAAAATGATGTTGACTGCAATGAATGTTGGTTTCGCCTGCTAATGTCTTCCAAAATATCATCATTATTTGAGTGGTCGTTATCGACGTCTGAAGATGACAGATTTGCACTTGACCGCCTTTCAAATAAAGGCCAGACTCGTTGAAATAGAGAATCAGAAAGCCCACTAAAATGTCTAGACAAAAGACGGTAAACATGTCTAGCTTACGTTACTTGTAAAACATGACGCCACGAATGGTTCGCTCGGGTTGTAAACGCGTGCTGCTTCACAATGCATTTTTCCTGGGAAAATACATGCTGAAATCGTTGTCTGGGATTGTTAAAATTCTTTTAATTAAATTAGCTATATCTAGCTTAAAATAGAAGGTGACCCTATAGGCATGTTGACAGCATCAATAAATTGCAAATCTAATTAGTCCGCCAGTTACTTACAGTTTAAAAAAATAATGGACACGTATTTTTTCTTTTGTTACATTCATGAATACTTATTTGGAACGATGAAACGCATCAAAACTCGAGAGTGGGGGCTTGTGACGTCAGAAGCAAGTAAAAATTGTACTTGCTTGTGACGTTTTACCAATTTTAAAAGTGTCGTATCTTCATCAATTTTGGTTTACGTAACGAAAGAAAAAATGCGGATCAAATATTTTTTGATGATCTAACTGACGGACTAATTCGATTTTTTCAGTCAAATACCCTATTATGATGTACTTACTTAGACAAAACTTAGATTCATGATTCCATTGATGATCATTTCCATCGTATTGTTATTCATTCGTTTTGAAGCCATTTTTATTAAGATTCAGATCTTGTTTTTTTTTTATTAAGCCTAACAATTTCCACCGTCCCACGTCTGCGTAACAGCCTTTATCTGAAAAAACAGCGTCATTTACGCTTGACCAGACAAAAGTCGGTGTCGTCATAATACCGCGCCGGTTGCGGGTAGTAACGCAATGTAAATATGTTTGCCTTAATTAAGATCTCTAATTTGATAACTGTAATATGTGCTACACATTGTATTTATTGACAAAGTCGTTGGGTTATCTCAGTAGGTTAATAGAGGGTCTGTAGTCTTGTTCCAAGTGACGTCACATGCTGCGGTAGCTGCTTCAGCTTATTATCGTGTTCTTCTGTACTTTAGACTTTATCTGTAGGTTGAGTTCCTCAATATAAATCTTCTAGTATGACGGTAATGGCGTTTAATTGACTAGATGGCCTTTGGAGACAATCAAAGAACCCTATAGCTTGAGGCACAGTTATAGTTATCTTTCTGCGTAGATTCTCTATTGTTCAGGCAGCACTGACTCAGATAGAGGTACCTATTATAATTTTCTAGGAGAACCATTACTTACTTTAGCATTTAGTTTTTCCAATTCAAGTCCATACTTACCAGTGGCGAAGGCTCCATACAACTCGATTCCTATCGGCTTCCCTTTCGAAACGAGTAGTTACTGGAAATCACGCATCAAACTTGAGCAAGGTAAGCATTTTTTGGCCCGGCTTCCCTTTTTAGAAACTTCACCCTACGCCACTGATACCTACACATATTATTAACTGGTTTTGATTTACTTCTAATGAATTTTTGTAATTATGAGCTTTCTGATGATAGTAAAAATTAACCAATTTTTATGTATTTGTTTCAGGTAATTAACGTTTCCTACTACACATCAACAACATACAATTATAGCGTAAGTAGAATATGACGTCACAATTAAGTATGAACCAACCACGAAACATTTTCAGAAAGCAGTAGCTTTTTGCCGCATAGATCTAATATACATACAGACAGGCCATAAGTATTGTTAAGACTGTCCCGCATTCAGTCTAGACTGGCCCGTCGCCATGGTCTGGAATCTAGATTGAAGTTTTCTTACAATGCTTGCCCCACTATGTCGCACTTCGTCGCCTAGTTCACTTTGTTATTGGGGCAAGTACACACAGTTGGTTGTTAGTTGTTACAGCACCTACTTATGTGGAGTAATTAAGATACGTTATAAGTATCATCAAGTTTATATTGATATGTTACGGCTAATAGCCGAAGTGCGGCTACACCTAGTTTTAGCCGGGTACAACTAGGTGCAGCCGGCCACATGCGGTTAAACTTAAATCTATCCTACTTATCTTCGGTTAGAACTAGGTTTAGCCTTCATCATAGCGGCTAGAACTAGGTGCAGCCGCACACCGATGGTTAAGGGTAACCCCGACACGGATAGGTTAGGTTCGAAGGGGACGACGGGGGCTAGAGTGAGCGAGCGAAGCGAGCGAACGAAGCCCCCGTCATCCCCTTCGTGTTAGGTTACTTTAAACCCTGCAGACAGAAATAGGAGCCCCGCACAGCGGGGCTCCGTCGACTTAAGCTCCACCTAGTTCTAACCAACTGCTACTGGTTGCACCTAGTTGTACCCGGCTAAAACTAGGTGTAGCCGCACTTCGGCTATTAGCCGTAACATATATATCAGCAGAGTCTTTTATCGTGTAGATAGATCGACATGTCCCGAGTCAGCTAAATACAACTCGGGACATAATACCATCGCTCTGATTTCGAATGCAGTTACGGTTTGACACCTTAGAAGATCATATTTATGCTATGGTATCACTGTAGTCAGTACTCTGTAGTTATAGTATTTGTACGGTATGCAGAATTACCTACATTTTTAAAACATCATGTTTGTCGTACTGTACAAGCCACGTGGTTGTACAAGTATGTCCATTTATAATTACAATCGAAATATTCAAAGTTATTATACTACTTTATTTGCTGTTAGCATTAGCTTTTTGCGGTGTCTCTACAAATCGTTTAACTTCGAATTTATGAAAAAATATTTACTTAAAAATTGTTAAGTATTTGTGTAAGTAAGTAAACGTTACGTCAATTAGTTTAACGTATGCTTAGTTAAGGATTATCTTGATCGCAAACTGTTTGTTTGTTTTTATGTTTTATAAATCATTTTTCCTCCTACGTCCATATTTTACTTAGTATATGTTTATGTGTACAGAGCCGTGCCAAGCAATAATATAAAAATTTATAGTCGAAATAATTAATGTTCTATCTAAATTATTCCATTCTAGAACATTGTTTGCTCTATATTTTAGCATTATCTTAGCATCGATTAGACTAAAGTATTGTGAAATGTACTGCTTTTGCTAAGTAGTATACCGTGCTTATTTATAGATGGACGTAACCGACATTGCGCAAGCGCTGCGCGACATTTTCGCGTACAGAAATAGTGCGTGTACGGCCTATTTATTTGGTATACAGGGTTGCCAGATTATGTGAAATGTTCATAGGTGTAATCAATTATCAATAGGTGTCTAAACTTATACGACCTAATTTTCTATGATTTTTTCCTATTAGTCTTTAAGACTCCACTGGTAAAGCCAGATAATATGGCCGATCTTTGAGAGGAATGCCTTAGGCCAATTGCTCATTGATGTGTGTTATTATGACAGTTTAAGGTGTTATGTGGCATCTATCTTAATAATACGCCTTTAACCGGGTCTTTTGACGCCTATAGAAGATAATGGAGGACTCTTAGCAAAGACCACACGACTTTTCATCCATTGTGTATCATTAAACTAAAGAATACGTCAAAAAGTAGCAAATAATTACTGTATTTTTCGCTGGCATAAGTTTTTCGCAAAGAAGCTATAGACTTGAAAATAATAGGGTGTCTTTTAAGTGGTGGACACCCATCAGCCTTGCGTGCGGCTAAGTCGTTTGCGTCCCCCCGCACCACCCATTCTCTTTCTATTTTGAGTAATGTTAACTGGTCTTACCTGTCTTGTTTGAAGTGATATCTGTCGCAATCTGGCAAGGACCCTGTATAAACAATAAATGTATATAGCTCTTGAATTCGTTCAGTTTAACCGGTATTTGTCTTTTATTGGGTCGCAAGGATAAATGTGATCTGAAATTTAATTTCAATGTATATTTTTTGTAATAGATAGGTGAACTAGCAAGCATCTGATATCATCCATTATGGCAATATACATACATATATACCAATTACTGTCCAATTGTTGGAGACGGGCCTATGTGCCGATCAGAATTTGATTATCACTTGCGTGGACGGTATTGACATAAATAATAATTTAAAAAATTACCTGACTGCCAAATAGCAAGATCTAAACAACGGTTTTTTTGCAATATCACCTAAACATCGAAAATAACTGTCAATTTGATCGTATTAATGAAAATATTCGCGTGCTAAGTAAATATTGAATCGCTATCAGTCGAATGCGTTAGCAGATTTGATTAATTAGATTGTCGAACGTGTTTTCGTTTACAATGTTAGTAATAAGTTACATAAAATTCTGACTAATTAGTCAACCGTACTGGAAAACGCAACGAAACGGTATTTGTTAGTATTTTTTTGCAACGATGGTGATTAATTAACACGGGTACGCGGTAACTTGGCAACATAGTGCAATAATTTTAATGTCATAGTAAATAATTCAATGTGACTGCTAAATATTTGACTTTGATTTATGTGGATAATCTGTAAAAAATGCGCTAATGTCGTCTGGAACTCTACCCAGATAAGTAGAACGATGACCAGCGTACTGACAGAGAAAGATGACTTAATATGAATGAGAGAAGTAAATAAATAAGAACAAAGAGTATAATAAAAAAAATGTGTTATGTGGTACTTATTAGGTTTTATGTGTGGAATTTCTGAGTAGCAGCCCGGAGTCCAGATTTGTGCCCTGTAATGTTGGTGGCAATAGTCTCGCCCCCTATTATATGGGACTTAAACAACGGCGAAATGTACTATACACCTCTGCCCAACCCTTCGGAAAATACAAGCGTGATGTTATGTTATAATGTATATAAGTGACGATACTAAGTACGTCCGGCTCACCCTGGGCAGTCAGCCCCTGCTAGCAACCTTGCTGACTGGCTAATCTTTTCACCACAGCATGAGCTATTTTCGTATAGCTCGTGCTGACACGAGAGAAGAAGAAATGTAAAGAAGGTATCTAAAGAATTATTATAATTTTAACTTCAGAATCAATACGCTTATTATTTATTTATGGAGGAGTCAATGTCCAGCTGTGGAAGTCTTCATATAATAACGATATGACCACTAAATCCGATGTCCAAAAAAATTATATTTACGTACCAGAATTTACGGTAAACGGTTGTTTAACTAAAGGCTGGGTGCCTTAGTAAAAATATATAGCTGAATCTCATACACAACCTTAAAGAAACATTGACATTCTAAACAAGTATAGAAAAATATCCAGACCTCAACAATTTGGTGCAATATCCTTGCATTAAAGGGAGCTTAGTGACAACCAACACAGAAGGACCGAGAGCTTATCTGATCGCAATTTATTTATAGTGTTATCGACACACGCTCCTGACATTTACCACACTGAAGATTGTGTCGACCCTTTGAGAACCCTTCAGAATGCCATCCCTAAAGGCCCTACTATGAGTTTGATAAATTTCATCATCATCCTCTTTGAAAGATGGTATTGGTGAGAGATTAAATTGCTAGTGTTTAAATTGTTGAGAGAACATGATGTATCCCATCAAAAACATTGATGGAAAAACCAAGTCTTGCGTCTTTTGCCGTAAAAAAATCTGAAATCCAAGTAGAGCCAAGTCTGGCATTTCATTTACAAACATATTTTTTGGACTTGGCAATCATGCAGCTATGCTAGACTTCCTAATTACCGTGGTACAGAATTGTTTCAAAAAATACTAAGGTATCTTGCATCACAGTAATCCTCATGCTGCGTGATTGAGTCTGATTAAATTGTGGAGAGGACATGATGTATAGAAATAAATTCATAAGTTAGTTTATTTATAAATTCAATGTCCGGCTTATTTATCTTGGCCGCCCTGAACATAATACCTATAGGTTCTTCGAAATTTTGAAACTGGGTAAAAACGATCAAATAAACTTTGTTTAATAAGATTCTATAAAAACTACTCAACCAAACTTAATAAAATGTATGTGTGATCAATTTGAGAGTGATCTACATCAAATAAAAAAAGAATGACTGAAATCGGTCCACAAAGGTCGGAGAAATCGATGTAAATAGGGATATTTTAAAAAAAGATAGGTACTCTTCGAATTGATAAACTCCTCTTTCTCGAAGTCGGTTAATGATCCTAAGGTGATGTTGGTTAAAAGTTAATTAAACGCCATTTTGTTCTTAAAAAATCTACTGCGATTCCTGCACGAAGTTCAGAGCGGAAAAGACATTTCAACAGTACTGCGTGTACTTAATTAAGATTAAATAGCCTTTTAACTTTTTGCCGCTACTTAGACTTTGTTGAAATGTACAGTGTACATAATGTTGTTGTCGCCAACCTCTATTTTGAAATCAAACACCGCGACTAATCGCACTCGATCGTGCGTTAATCTTAGAAACGGACACGTAGTTTGAATTAACTATTGTTTCAAGCGCAGTTTAGACTACGCTTTACTATTTCGTTTTATAGTAAAGCATATTACGTCATAAGCTATAACTATAAGCATGACGTTCACACTATACTCTATATCACAAGCCGGTCTACTATGTATAGCAACTTATTTGACGGCGATCCGTCGGGCAACGGACGGGGTAGAAGTGAGGCGGGGCGGGGACCGTAAAATCGTACGATATAGCTCTGAGAATCGCTCAAGTTTATCGCATACAGCAAGCCAATACTTTATAGCATAGCGTTGTGTGAACGTGTCGTTATAAAATGTATGTTGAGCGATATCGTAGCGCTCTACAATATTTGCTACATTGTAAATATTTGAGATGATTAAAGTCTCTTCTTGTGCACTAATTACTTAACTTTTTAACTTAACTGCTATGGCAATCTTAAAAGGCATATTTTTGTATCTGTTACTCTTATGTGAGTTTATTTCTAACATTAACCTGCATTATTCTCATTCTATTTCTCACACTACTGTAATGGAATTGTTATGAACTACTATTTTAATAAAAGTATGCTATACAAGGTTAGTCAGAAAGGGGGCACTCGGTTAATCCGAAAGGGTGTTACAGTACCCATAATAATGAATAACTTTTGTTCATCACTTTCCTCAAAAGTCAAAAGTTTTAGAGAAATAGCTGTTCAAAAGTTACATAAAAAATACGATAAAATCTATCTATCCTCAGCTATAATTAGCTGTGCATTTTAGGGTCACGAATTAGAAGCTCCATTTTTTGAATTCGTAACTAAAGCAGGAATGAAGAGTTTTTGAAAAAACAAAATAAAATTAATTTTATAATAAAATAAAAATTATCGAATTTTGAAATTTTAACACCTGGTTTAAAACCGTCATCAGTGATACTTTAAGTGGCATGCGGATTAGTACCCCCTTTCCGACTAACCTTGTATATTATAGCGAAGTCTGAACTACGCTTAACTATTGTTTTATAGTGTCAAATACCTATTGCGTTGAAAATGTAAATCTAACAACAGTTAACACAGCTACTATTTCAGTTATAAATAATGTTTTATGTTGTAACTTAGGGTGAGGAGAAATATGGCGTTCAATTGCTAGGGGCAATGTTTTCGCTATTGAGGCCAATCAAACGAGCGGTCATCCATCAACGTTCATTACTCTTTGGAACTGATTGTGCTATATAATTTTACGGTATTTTCCTCTTAACATAAGGATGTTATTTTTGCAATTATTGCAAAGGTGCAATAATTGCAAAAATATTTTATTAGTTTGTCATCTATACTTGGGAGCAAATAAATCGAGCCACTTCAATTTTTCACGTAGGTATAATTGTTATTATTCTTGGTATTATGGAACAGATCAAGTCTAAACATACATAAATGTTATTTAATAACCTTTACAGTGAGGGTAGATTTTTGTATTTTGAATTATATAAATCATGAAACCAAACTAATAACCAAGATGCGTGAAAAAAGAGTGGCTCGATTTCTTTGCTCCCAAGTGTACATATTATTATGTGAACGTCACTCATGTTTTCCCCAAATGGACACAAGTATGTTGTCCTACATCCACAGAGCACCGGTGATGTTATTAAGTCTCAAGTTCCTTATCCACTTAGCACAATTACTGTCAACATGTACTTAGTACAATTCTAACCCCCCAACGTCTAGGTTAGGGGTGGGCAAGCTACGGCCCGCGGGACAATCCGGCCTGCCGACCTCCCTTTTAGAGGAAGAGTGTATGGCCCTCGGAAATATACATATTTTTGCAGCCCCATGAACATAAATAGTACTAATACAACGTGTTACAAAAATACCCTTAAAGCCAAAAGGAGTCCAAATGGTCCCTTTTAAAGAGTCTATTAGCAATATTTTAAAATAAAAAAAAGAAACAAAACATTTTTTGACATATCATAAAATAAAATAATCACGGAAACGCAACCCTGAAAACATAAAAGTAAAGAGTAGACTACCCAGAAAGTTAATTACATTCCTTACCTAATTTCCTCTGGTAAATGACAACAACCATAAAAGACTACTTGATTAACATTTTGATTTTTAAGGGGCATTATGTAAGTAACACGTTGTACATAATAAATACATAGATAATTATAAAATGGCATAACAAATAGCCGTAATAATTGCATTTCTTCATCATCATTCAGCCGAAAGACGTTTACTGGCTGGACATAGGCCTCCCCCAAGCATCGCCACATCGACCGGTCCCGTGCCACTCACGTCCAGCGGATTCCCGCGATCTTCACCAGACTATCGTCTACCTTGTGGGAAGGCGCAGCGTGGGCCTTCCGGTACGCAGTCGCCACTCCAGAACCTTTCGACCCCATCGGCCATTCGTTCTGCGAGCAATGTGCCCCGCCCACTGCCACTTTATTGCATTTACCGTCAATTAATTTAAAACTTAATGCGTTTTTTTTGGAATTCGGGCTCTCTGCAGCATTTCTTGCGTTTTTCTAACCCCTGAAGAAAAAAGTTTGCCCTGGTCTAGATTGTCAATGATCTCTTTACGATTGGCTATGGAACACCGGAACTCGCAGCCGTTGACCAGCGTTTCAATCATCTACCTACACCCAATATATTTTTCAATGACACCCCTCAAAACAGAATCTCGATAGATTTATCGGTAGCAATGGTAGGGGTTGTAAGCACAAAAGATTTCCGTCGTCGCCGGCACATGTGATAAGTTCCACATTTTCTTCATTCCGTCTAAATACCGTCAGCTCTTACATTATCTATGTCTATTCCCATTTTCGTTGATTACACAACAATTATGACATAAATGCATACAATGTTTGCTGACATCGATACATTGTTTGCTTATATGTATAAAATTTTTGCATTTATGAAAGATAGTGTTCATATCTCACATCTTGCAAAAATAGTGATAATAAATGTTGTGTGTCACCTCAATTATTAGAGTTAATGTAGAAAAACAGGCAATCCTCATATTTTTGTCCAAACATAATAAAAAATATTGTGAACTTAATAAACATAGGTATTCCTGTCTACTGTTATTTAATTTTCGCATGTATTCTGTAAGCCGTTTAACATTTCATGTGATAAACATAATATTCAAATCTGCTACCCTCGCTTGCGTGTCATAAGAAAAACTAAACCGTTCCTTACTTCAACGTTTTTCTTCAAAGAGAAAATCGTATTAATCATGAATACATAAATACTCATTTTACATCAAGTCTCGAACTTCACTGTAATAAAATATAAACACCACATCAGACAGGTTCGATTTGCATATAAACTTTCACACTTAACCGCATACGACCGCAAATTTTCTACACAATGCTTTTGCAACTGTTTGTCTAGCTACTATACAGCACCTACTTTATGCCTATTTACGACCATATACAAGATGTTTGTCTACTTTTACTTGAAGACCACAAAATGAAGAAACTTGTTAACTTGTAGAAAGGACTTTTCCCACGATCGACTTATTTGGAACTTGTCTGGATATACCATAAAGTCTGAGCTTCGTAGTTGCGGTACTTTAAACGCATATTTTATGCACTTAAGGAGCCATAATCTTCTTGAGAAAATGATGTCTAGTATGTGACAGGTACAGTATACAACGTGTAACATAAAGCCGTGTACAATCGCGGACTTGAAATGTTTACCACCCTAAAGTCTATATTTTTTTATTTTATTTTATAAAAACTTTGCCCCACACTAAGATTTCTCTTGTATCGTGGGTGCATTTACAGACACAAATCTCACAAACAAACGCCCAGACCCGAAACAACTATCTGTAGGCCATACAAATTTTTGTTCCGTGTGGGAATCGAACCCACGACCAGTAGCGCAGAAGCCAATCGCTCAGCCACTGCACCAAACGTGTCGTCATCAATTGCTTGCACATTACTTTTTCATAAGGACGATATGACATAAGTTGATATGACATCTTAAACCTTATTGCGCACAGTGTGAGAAGGAATCGACTTTGAAATCTGATAAACATTTCGAGTCCGCGACCATACGTACGAACGAACACGAACATCGCGAACACGAATATCGAACACGTTGTTTGCATGGGCGTACCATTACTAAACAGTATGTTCGGCGAACACCTTCATAGTGATTCGTGTTCGCGATGTTTGTTCATGTGTACACGGCTTGAGAAACGCAAACTCTGAAAGTAGTTGGTTAAGAATTGGCAACTGAATCGATTTCAGCATTTTTCGTTTTTAATATGTGTAATTCTTTTTAACTTTCATTTTATATATCAGTCTTTTAATTGAGACAAAGAAAATTGAGCATTCAGGTCAGGAGACCATTCGTAAGACTGAATTTAAAATGTAGTTAACAATGAAAAGTAATACTGCTTTCTTAAATAAACATTAAAATTAACAACATAAAAGTAAAATTTCAATGTATGTATTATTATTATAACTGAATATTCTAATTGAGATGTTTGAGTGTTTCTGTTATTCCTATTACCTACATGTTGTATAATTTCTATTAAAGCAATCGCGCTTTTGTTAAAAACATTAAACAAATAATATTTTGGGTGACTTTCGAAAACAAAATCTTGCCATTAACTACCAGTGATTACTTTAAGATTGATTTTCTACGATAAAAAGCACAACTCACAATACAAGTCAAAGTTCACCATCTCATAAACAATATGTCAATGTTGAATCTACGAAAATAAGTACTTAGTGATCTCTATCAATCACGAGCTATGATCGATGGCGTATTTTATTTTATCTCCAGCTCATTCTATTCGACCCGGGAGGTCAACGGCAACATTGAAATACCTAATCGATGCTCGAAGCACTGAGCAAACCCATTCAGTTGATACTAAGGTTTTTAGGTTACCGCCATGAATAATAGAATCGGTGTTATAAAACCAAGTCTCTGAATTTTATCTGACACAGATTCAGCAGTCGTGATGTCTAGATACGCTTCCTCGTTATTTGTTTAAAGTTTACGGTTAGCATCGATCTTGTTGGCTAGAGTTTTTTCAAAAGTATTCGTATCTACCGGAGTATCATAATTTTAAACTGCGTCTACACTAGGCGAGCCGAGCGCGAGCGGAGTCGTTCTGTTCGCTGCGTCAAAAGTGGGCGTACAACGAGCCTACGACAAACAAACTCTTTTTGCGTGATGCAAATTCCTTTGTGTTCGTAAAAAACCGATAGTTGGCGGAGCGCAGTCTAGCACGAACCAAACGCTTGAGGCGTGCGCGTTCGAGGCTCCTAAGTCCGTCTAACGCGAATTCATGTTCTGCTTGTGCTCTGCTCGTGTTCGGCAGCGTAGACGCAGCTTTACGAATACTTTCCTGTAAACGTGAGATTTATCTAACTCGTCAACAGTTCGTAGAAACTAATCGCCAAATACATTAGCCATTACCAAACCTTTCATGACTCAATCATTCCACACTTACAGATAAAAAAATATTTCATTCAAAATGTAACAATGCATGGTAATAACCATACGCAACAAAACCTAACAAAAGACGTTACGTTTCCATAAGTTTATTATGAAACGATTCCAACATGGCCACGGTGGTTGACCAAGCGAAAGTGTTGGTGACACTGAAGAATAAAGAATTTCACTTTTACGGCCTTCAAAATGAATTCTCCATCATTCCGAGACGAGCGTAGCTTAACCGGGTCAAACGTTACGTATGAATATGGAATCGGAACTTTTTATTTATATACAGGGTGTTAACGAAATCGTGTAATTCCTTCAAACCGCGTGATCTACTGGTGACACAGAATAACCCTAAATGGGAATTTCCGGAAATCAACCAAAAAAAAATTCAATTTTTTTTTTGGTTTTCCATTTCTGAGTCTTTTTAGAGCCTTGAGTTATCTGACTGCAAAGAGCGATATCGCGTTAGTCGTTCCTGCCAGCCGTGTCGCCGTACTTTCATTAATTTATGCGTGGCATCGAAATGTTCACAAAAATAAAATTATTTTTTTGCATAAAAAAAATTCTTATTTTTTTACTGAATCCTTATTAGGTGGTTTAGATACGATCAGTTACAAAGCCGCATGAAAAAAAAGAATTTTATTTTTTTATTTTTAATCAAGCTATATCCCGTACGGGGCCTGTCTACACCAGTAGTAGATCATGTGGTTTTAAGGAATTACACGAATTCGTTAACATCCTGTATACGTAGATAGGCATTTTCATCCTCTAATTGAATATTTATGAGGTGAGAGTTCAATTGTATTGTTATTCATTACAATAGATAGTAAAATATTTAGTACTAGCTGACCCGACTAACGTGTTCTGTCCAGAAAAAAAGAACTTTCAGTTTTTCCCGAATTTGCTAATTTTCCGGGCGACTTTGTAAATTTTTCTGTCCATAAAAATGGAAAAATGAAAAAAGTAATAAAAAATGCCATATCAATCCAGCCTTTCTTAAGTGATGCGCTACCAACGAACAGCATTGAATTTTTATTTATATAGATAGATAAAGCTCTTTGTTCACGAATTAAGGACATTATTAAATCCGTCTGAACTTTAGAATAAAAAGTTTCATGTACTTATATCCTTTGAAAGTTTCGTGCAAACTTTCTTCTATAAATCATTTAGTAACAAATATAGGAATTAATCACTTCAGAATAAATCATCAGTCTCAACTCTCAACCCACAATCAATTAATTAAATATTACGATTTTCTATTGAATTTTGCTTTTATAGTGAAAGCTTTAGATTGTGTTCATTAATTTGAATGACTTTACTGTTTTCGATTGTTTTTACTTATACAAGTTGTTCCAATAAATAGTGTCAAGCGGAAGTCCGGAGGTTGAGCATTAGAGGTAACCGAATCACCCCATGTAGGTATGTTCCGTGATTTTTTTATACGTAGTTTTCGAGTAATTTTATTTGATGACTTTAAATAAGTTTTGGATCATAATGTCATGAATAGTAGTTGAGACAAACATAAACTCACGCCTGTATTCCCCGAAGGGTTGGCAGAGGTGTATAGTACAGCTACATATCGCCGTTACGTTTACGTAGGGGGCGAGCCTATTGCCATCGACCGCATACAAATCCAGACTCCGGGCTGCTACTGAGATATTCCACACGGAAAACTCAATAACACTTTGGCCAACCTGGGGATCGAATCCAGGACCTCACGCTCAGCAGTCGCGCTTGCGACCACTAGACCAACGAGGCAGGCAGGCAGGCAGTAGCTGAGACAAATGCGTGTTTAAAACAAAAAAGATTATCTATTCGACTAATTTAGAACAATAAACTACCTATACACGTCACTGTGATCAAAAATGTCATTTAAGTCTAAGTTTGGTTAAAACATGAAAAGAAATCATAACTCGAAAACTACAAAAAATCGCGGAACATACATGAGGGTGATTCTGGTACCTCTAACGGCCGTTTTCAATAACCTATCTATAGGCGGTTGCGCCTACTAGAGATAGAAATTTGACATAAGCTCCATAGAAGTAATGTCAAATTTCTATCTGTAGTAGGTAAGGCAAACCGCCGATAGATAGGATATTGAAAATGGCGGTAAGAGTGCTCTGGATTTCCGCTTGACACTACTTTTTGTGACACCCTGTATATTTATTTATTTTTTGTATAGAAAGGAGGATCTTTTTGCAAATTGATTCGAAGAAACAGTTTATGTAGCACTTACTTCCTCCTATAACGGTACATATCGCCATCACAAAAAATTAAACGGAAATATCTTTGAATTGGAATTTCCTTTAATTAACGACGAAAAAAGTCATGAATACGTCCTGCATACTCTCCTTTATTTGCGCTGCGCCTGCGCCGCTTACGCATAGCAGTGACTGAGTAACGACTGTGCGTTATATTATTAAGTGAAACAATGCTACTGCTCGTGAATGCTATAGTCTGCACACCTGTACTGCTCATTGTTAATTCCAATGCAGCTGCCAGCTCTTGAGATCATTGAGAATGTTTATTATGTACATCAAACTAATGTTTTATTGGTATTGTTTCTCAGTTATAAATGCTGTAATATATTGCTATGGTTTCATTCATGCATAATATGCGCCAGACAGATGCCTAGAGGTAGTAAACATTTGACTTCGTTGCTGCAACAGCTTGGCTGCTATCTGCCTCAAATTAGATAGGGACGAAATATTAATACTGTACACATTTTTAATTCAAAATCATACCCAATTCCTTGAACACGATTTTTGTATGTTATTGATGTTCTTCAAAAAGGACAGGTGCGTACTTGCGTAGTACTCACAGCCTGTGTGCGTGTCTGACAAGATGTATGAACGTGGACCAAGCGAAATGAGTATGTATAGCGCCAAATTCCCTATATAGCAAGTTTTACTGCGTAAGTTATTGCATGCAAGTGCTTGCTCAACTCGTAAAACTTGCAAAAGAGTTGCTGTGGAGATGTCCACAGTTTTTATGTCGTTGGCACCCCAAGTAACAAAATTTGGTACTATAAAAGTCCTGAGAACGTTTTGGAGCGTGCTATTTAGTGTTTATGATTAGTACTATAATGGTGTTGTAAACGTTTACAGAACCCCAAATAGGCCCTAGTTTTATCACTGATTTATTCTATAAGCATTACATACAGGCTCTCACGGTGATAAATCAGCTCTATAGTTGAAAAGTAAAAGTGTCGAGAAACGCTTTTTAGTACTAAAATAGTGTTTCTGCATCGTTTATGTCACAAATTTGCACTATAAAAGTAACCAAAACATCTTTATAGTGCTATTTTGCACCGTAAACGATTCCAGTGATCTTTTTTATCACACATTTTGTTCGTGTTGTGAAAAATATCGGTAATTGTTGCTTAACGTAACATGTAATAAAAAGGACAACTTCAAAACATTCATGGATCGTAATTCTGCCATAACTTGCACTTGCGAAAATAATTGTATCGATAAAATAATTATGCTGATTTCAAATTTGACAATGCGCCCTCATAATTTTCGTGTTTTAATTAAATTTTAATTAATAAAATAAGGACTTGTCCCAACTATGGCTGCTATAGTACACATTGGCTCCAGCCGTGCTGCTAATGTGCTATCATGGCGTAAAAACAGCAGCCATTTTCACCGAAAACGAATTAGTCCATTAATTATTAATTTTAGTGCTTTTATGTCACGATTTAGTACCTTAGTAGTGCATTAGGAGTCGCTATGGTACTATTTAGTACTATAGAAGAGTTTTCATGACTTTTACAGAATTAGCGCCATAGCGATGTTAAGGGAGCTTTTAAGGAGCTAAAAGGTTACGTAATGGTTGTGCAAGGTACTTTTATAGTGCAGATTGATACTGTAATAATGTTTTCGATACTTCTACAATACTAGTACTGTAAAAGTTATTTTTACGCATTATTAGTGCAAAATAGATACATAAAAGTGTCAGAAAGGTCGTCTATAGTACTAAATAGTACCATAATCGCTTTTTTCATATCTATTTGTAAATGACACAACAATATAATCGTTCAGGGGTGATTCTATCATTACAGTTTTAGCTAATATCGGTATGTCAGGATTGCGAGCAAGGTAAACACAGTAAATAAAACCAACATAGACTCTCCACCACTGAGAGTACTTGTATTTGGGTTAATATTAGTAACATTAACTAGATCACAGTATATTACTTTACACAATTATTACAAGATCATAAAATAAGGACAAGCTAATCAGATATAAAAGGTCAGACTTCTTCAGCTGTTCAACACGGAATGCTCCCGCTTCGTCGAATGACCGCCGCCTTTATAACCTCGGGTGGGCCGATCCATATCGACGACTACCTTCTCTTGTCAACATTGCCCAGTGTTACCCACTAGCGATAACACGGCCCTCCTGCAAAACACACGTCCTCGTGTGTTGGTGGTTGGTGGTTGACGCACCATCAACCCCATCGTCAAGATTGTGCATCAAGGCCTAACTTCAGTGACACCTTCGGACCTTAAACAGAAACAAATAATACAGTACACATCTCGGCCACACCTGACCACTCATCTTTGACCTCGTCATGTTACTCATGTCTTTGACCAAAGTAACACGAAGAGCATCCAAAGAATGTTTGAATCGATTAGAGCTTGTTATCCCATCGACGGCCAACAAGCTCATCACCAGTGACTTGAGCTAGTTGATATTCATTCAGTATCAACCTAGTTCTATATTCGTTCATAACTTCTCGTATCAAAATCTTACAAACATCCACACATTAGATTTCCAACATTTTCACAATAAAATACTATCTCAGATGCCTATTAGACAGTTCTACTTTGGTTAAACATCAAATTTTAGTTATTCAATAAATCATAATAGGTACATAAACACACAATCTCATTATACACAAATTCATAAAATCATTTAAATACATTTACAATATTTTTCAGGGCTAAATATCTCATTATAGTTTTTCACAAATTCATAATACATAAACACTTAAAATATTTCTTGGTTAAATATTTCAACGATTCACAAAGCCATAATACATAAACACTTAAAATGTTTCATTCGTAAAAATCTCATACCTAATTATTCACAAAATCACAACATATCTCAATAATTTACAAACTCATAGTACATTTAACACTTAAAATATTCCATGATTATACATCTCAATTATTCACAATTCATTGTACCAGCATATAAACACTGCAAACTCATAGTAGGTTAAACACTTAAATTATTTCAAGATTAAATATCTCATTATTCACAAACTCATATTACATATCAACCCTTAAAATAATTCACGATTCAATATCTCATTATTATTCACAAAATCCTACATTCTTAAATATCTCAATTCTTCACAAAATCATAAAACAAACATCCTAAATGTTTCATGGTTAAATATTTTATGATCATTATTCACAGTAACTATCATAGTACATAATTATAAACACTTAAAATATTATCTCAATTATTCCCAAAATCATAATACTTAAATATCAACCTTTAAAACTTTTCATGATCAAAATAATGTCTCAATTATTCACAAACTCATATTACAAAACTGACATGATGTTTTAAACATAACATTTCTATATTGCGCTAATAATCCAACCTTTTTACAACAATACAATACATATTTAACACATCTTTAACGAAAATAAGTCAAATTATTTCTTATTTAAAAATAAATTTGACAAATTAATCTTTAACGGAAGTCATCATAATAATTATCGTCAATAATAAATACAATTTCCTGTTTTCGTCTACAAAAAATACATTTTAAACCATATTAAGTAACAAACTACTTTTTAATTTCAATAAACTATTTTGCACCATTCTACAACAAGAATTGTAACAAAACCAATAAAAACAAATATCAATATTTTCAAAACTTTTACAAAACATTAATTCAAAACAGAATCTCATTTTCACTGCATTTTCATTTATCAATTAATAGCATCACCCGCCTTGGATTTAGCCAACTCATTTGGCATCACCCGCCTGGGATCCTGCTTTATCAACATGGCATCACCCGCCTTGGATCTAGCCATATCATGGCATATCCCGCCTTGGTTCCAGCCCTATCACAATTGCTTCGCCACGTTAGAGTTTCAGTTTTCCCCAGGCGAAGCCTTTGGCCAACCCCGGCTGGCCAAACCGGGCGGTGCCAAAGATCAACCCTGGTTGCATCTCACCACAAACTCTAATACGACTTGCAATGTATTTTCCTACACGAATAAATACAGATGCCGTATTTATTTTCCACGAATAAATACAGATACCATCATATTTATTTTATACTAATAAACACAGATATCATCTCATTTATTTTACACGGATAAATACAGATAACATCTCTTTTATTTTACATGAATAAGCAAAGATATCATTTAATATTTATTTTACACGAATAAATAACCTCTCATATTATATTTCCTTCATCAAAATTCCTTCACACATAAGTAATAAAATGGTTGTGACTCACCGGATTTATCACATTTTCTCATTCTCACACTTCTCACCATTGTAATATCAAGTTTTTGTCAGTCCGTCTATAGGGGATTTAACTTTTCAAAAATATTTACATGTGGGTATACAATCATAATGTGGACTGGTTTTTTCTTGTTCCACTTCTGATGTAAATGACACAACAATATAATCGTTCAGGGGTGATTCTATCATTACAGTTTTAGCTAATATCGGTATGTCAGGATTGCGAGCAAGGTAAACACAGTAAATAAAACCAACATAGACTCTCCACCACTGAGAGTACTTGTATTTGGGTTAATATTAGTAACATTAACTAGATCACAGTATATTACTTTACACAATTATTACAAGATCATAAAATAAGGACAAGCTAATCAGATATAAAAGGTCAGACTTCTTCAGCTGTTCAACACGGAATGCTCCCGCTTCGTCGAATGACCGCCGCCTTTATAACCTCGGGTGGGCCGATCCATATCGACGACTACCTTCTCTTGTCAACATTGCCCAGTGTTACCCACTAGCGATAACATATTACAGTGCAACACTTTAAAGATTCTTTTGTATGGTCCTGTAAACGTTCTAAGAGCTAAATTATAGAACTTAAATGCTCTTTAATCTTATAGAACCAAAACGCTCTTTTAAAAACCTTTATAGTACAAGCAGGCACAATGGTTACCACTATAGGCCTACTATATCACTATTTGGTGTTATAACACCCTGGTTATAGAAGCTTTTGTTACTTGGGACGTCGCACAAGTCAGCTTGCGCAGTAGGATTTGGCGATATACATATAGTTTCTACCTACCCCCATGAGAAAAAGACGTGAGCATAAGTTCCCGGGTTCGATCCCTAAGTTGGGCAAAGTATTAATTGATTTTTCTGTGTGGAATTTCTCAGTAGCAGCCCGGAGCCTGGATGTATGCCTGGTTGATGGCAATAGGCTCGTCCCCTATTACATCGAACTTAAACATTCGACGAAATGAGGATGTACTATACACTCTGCCCAAACCTTTAGGGAATAGGTACAGGCGTGATGTTCTATTTACTTGCAGCATGTAAACCAACACAACTATAAATTGAGACTCTCACAGTATCAAATAACGTGTACAAAACAACCGGATCAATACTTTGAAACACATCAAAAACTTTATTTTCGATGTGTCAGTCCGTGATTCAATGCCGATATTTATCACGGGTTTTAGTCAGAAATAAATAAACCGTTATGCACTCGCTGGCCTGTGTTTTGACAAACGATGCTTTTATTTAGTGAGTGAACGAGAGAATTCTCTATACAAATCGGTTTGTGTTCTCTTAAAGCGAATTTCGGATAGATTATTCTGTGAATCGATATTATTGTAGCCAAACTAAACACGCTCTAGGGATTTTGAGAAATATGTGCGGGTTAAATCTTTTAGGCGTCGGTCTTAGATCATGTATTTGCTTACCATCAGTTGAAAGCTTAACTCCTCAGTCTTCAGTCTATGCTTCTAGGTCAAGACATTACCCAAACGCAGATCAAATCCAAATAACGAATTCTAATTAACGGGACCCTATTACTAAGACTCCGCTGTCCGTCCGTCTGTCCGTCGTCTGTCACCTGGCTGTATCTCATGAACCGTGATAGTAAGACAGTTGAAATTTTCACAGATGATGTATTTCTGTTGCCGCTATAACAACAAATAATAAAAAATAGAATATAATAAATATTTAAGGGAGGCTCTCATACAACAGAAATGATTTTTTTGCCGTTTTTATAGATAATTGGGTACGGAACCCTTCGTGCGCGAGTTCGACTCGCACTTGGCCGCTTTTATCACTACATAGTATAAAACAAAGTCGCTTCCCGCTGTCTGTCCCTATGTATGCTCAGATCTTTAAAACTACGCAACGGATTTTGATGCGGTTTTTTTAATAGATAGAGTGATTCAAGAGGAAGGTTTTAAGCTATAAAACGTATACGAGCGAAGCCGGGGCGGGTCGCTAGTTAAAAATAATTTTACTGCTTGGTTGGTCTAGTGGTCGCAAGCGAAACTACTGAGCGTGAGGTTCTGGGTTCGATCTGGGGATCGGGCAAATTGGCATTAGACTTATCCGTGTGGAATTTCTCAGTAGTAGAACAGAGTTTGGATTTGTGCCCGGTTGTTGGCAATAGGATCGCCCCCTATTCTATGGGATTTAAACATAATGTAGAAATGAGAGTGTATTATAGGTACACCTCTACCCAACCTTTCAAACAATTTTGTGTTATGAATATCTATAGGTTTAAAAAACTTATAAAAATGAAACAAGAATTTATTTCTACTAATTAAGGAAACAAAGTAGTTAATTGCGATACTCCGTAAATAGTTAAAGCCTTTATACTTGAAAGTTTATTAAACTTTATCATAGTTAAGCATTCGAAGCAATTACTATGACACCTGATATTAACAAAGAAAATTACTTGAGTAATAAAGCACTAGTTTGTTAACAAATTATACACGGTGTAGTTACTACTTAGTTTGATATTATCAAGTATTTATCTCGCCCTTATGTAGTTTACTTAAGTATAGGCAGCCTTGCCACAGCGCAGGAAGTCTTAATTGTGGTTTAATTAAACCAGTTTTAAGGAGAACAGATCTTTGTTCTCTGGCCTCAGTTTTTGCCACATTTTCGAACGTATTTCGTATAATTGTATAGTTGTAACATGTAATGTCTCGTGTAGTGCCGGACTTAAAGAATAGTACTATATACTACTCCATCGCTTCCCGTGGGTGTCGTAAAAGGCGACTAAGGGATTCTTTAGAGGATGGGCAGCGGCGTTCTCCGAGTACTTTAACAACCATACTGCGATCGCTTGCCAAGCGTGACGATTACGGCAAACCCCCCCTCTTTTTGGGGAGGACGTTTTCTGGCTGAATCATGATGATGACATGTAATGGCGAATGTCTTGTTATTTGGGTACATTTTAATGTTAATTTTATTAGGGTCAGTGCCCCAATTCCATTAAGAAAACTTGCAATCAGAAAACAATTTCAATGATTCATTGTTTCACGTTAGTGTGTGCTAAACTTTATTTAAATGCAATGTTTTCCTCGTACATAATGCTACAATCAGTTTAGATAAGATCGCTTTGTATTGTAACTCATATTTTATCGTGAAAGTCCTCCATCTTCGTTCCGGGAAATATTGGAAAAACAAAAGAAAAAAAGCGCGATTGATCGCTTCGTAAGCAAAACATTTTATCGGAGTCATCATCTCAATGCTTGAGGGAATATGGCGTGAAAGTAAATAGGCGCACCATGTATGTAATGGTCACATTTCCCATAAATACGTTGACTCGTCACAGTTTTCACTCGGGGACAAAGCATAATGGTGCAATATGGCGACTTTCAAAAAATCTGTTCAGACGGCTGACAAAATTATATCCGGTTTGCGCAATGCATTGCGCATGTGACCAGATCATCTGCGTGCGCGCTTTGTACTTACTGTCCGCGTAGAAAGTGGGCGTTTTATCGCGCAACTGAACGGGTAGGCGTTTTTTTTTTGTTGTATTGTCGTCTGATGCAGCGACTTTCCTAGAACTCGACTGGTTGTGAGAAGGGCACCCAGTTGACGTGAAGGCGTGCAAGAAATTTTGATATCGGTTCAAATTATAGTGACTGTGTCGATTCACTGAATACGCATGAATATGTATAGTCAGTTGGACCCAAAGGCGGCTGCCTGAAATCCCTAATATCATTTTCACAATGGACCCTTTTATCTATCGTCCTGAATGAGATTATCCTCACCAAATGTAACTGTTTTTATATACCTTCCATATATAGATGTTCTGCCTATATTAAGGATGCTAGCATGAATTACTTTACCTTTAGATCCACGATTAAATTGCCGGGGCGCGCGCAACGGAGCGACGGAACTTAAGTTTTTCGCTCCCAACTCCATTATAACGATGCACGCTCCACACAGCATACGTTACAGAATTCTAGATCTTATTTCTGTACAATAAAGGCGAGTCTTCAATAAATTATTACGCAGCTGGTGTCGATTGCTTTTCACGCTGTACGGAATATGATTTCATCCGAGTGCAGGGAAAGCAGTAGCGTATTGCTTTCGCGTATATAAATGTATAAAAACGTTGACCTGAAATTAAAGGTATGTATGATGAATTGCTTTGGATACTTCGTTGATACGTCAGATGTTTTCGAAGTGATCGTGATACATTTTGATATATTTTTAACGCGACAGTTTGACTGACGCATCCAAATTCTTTTGTCGATGAGCGGAAACTAAAAACGTTAATACAAAAACTTTGACGAACATAATACGAATATTTAATCTAATTTACGCAGTGATTTCGTTAATGATTACATGAGTCGTATTAAATCAAAGCAATCTCACCTTTAGCAAAAAAAATTAAGCATCTCTGGATGGAAAACGGAAGATTGCCGTTTTTGGAACTAAATCGAGATTTTGTGTCGATTTAGCAAAGAATATGGTCATGTTTGGTCATGATAATTATGTCAAACAAGCAGTTTATTCTGAATTTTTTTTTTTTTTGCATCGATAAGTATATTCGATAGCTCAAAAGTATCAAAAAGTGAGATTGTCACCTTTGATTCTCTACGACTCTCATATTATACGTACCTATTATTGTATGAATAGAAGTGTATGATAGTCGTTTAGGCGTACACAGAAATCAGAAACATTGAACCCATGAATATTAATGTTGGCTACAACGGAAAAATGTAAATGTCCGCCGTCAGACCATGATCATCGATCCGTGTCTCGTTGTTAGAAGAACAAAGATGTGTTTTATTACGATTAGTATATTTGATTCATATGTACTTAATTATATGTTCAAGTAGCAGATTGACAGCTCCCAGTTGATAAGTTTTTACGAACGCTTTAAGAATATTTAATAATATTATTTGTTATTCTTAGCCTACGCTTTGTTTCGTGGTATTCTAATTTAGTTTTTGTTGTTCAACTGAAGCTGAAGAGTGCTTGAGCGGAGCCTGAGAATCGTCACATATAATGTTGAGTTTTTAGCTTGATCGGCCAACACGAAATAATTATCTGGGTTAGTGGAAGCCGAAGGATTTTGAAGAAGCTACGTCTTAATTTACAAAAAAAAAAAAACTAAGTTGTTAAAGCTAATTTTATTTATTCCATCATCATTAAATAATGTTAAATTAAATCTTCTAAAAACCAGAACGATATGATATTATAACAATATCGAAGATCTGACATTAATTTCCTTACACCGTAGATATAATAGATAAATAATACATATAAATTCGCGATGGGGAAACAAGATTGAGCACATCTGGCATTCGTAAATGGCGGGAACTAGGCACGAATTGTTGATAACGCTCCTCTCGGCCACTGAATATTACATTAAAGCAGAAATATTGAAGCAACGGCTTTATTTAAGAGTCTTTCTTCACAAGGTCGAGAATAAAAGGTAAAGGAAAAGATAAAAGAACATTTTTGGATGTACAATTGTTTGGACATAACAATAACAACGAATAAAATAATAATAACATGCGCTATCTTATCTGTTATCGCAACACGTAACTTAGGCTCGATTACTCAGGACAAATAAATTTCGATAGATTCATGCCATGCTATCTTTTTAAGTACTACAACCTCGAAATTGTCATTTGCTGTGTCCTTTGAAGCCACCATCTTTAAATGCGTGATCAATAGAGATTAATATAAAATTATATAATACAAAATCATTTCTACTGACCGTTGCACGTGTAAAGATAACATGGCGTGATTGACGTGTGAATCCATCTTGAAATGCGTGATCAGTAAAGATATAAAATAAATATTTTATTAAATTCCTACCGTGTCTTAACATACCGAAAAGATTTTGCCGTGTGTTGTAATAACCAACTTTTCACGTATCAAAAGAGGTCAAACGCAATACTCTATTCAAAAAACACATAATTTAAACAGAAATAAGAGAGATACGTGTGCATGCATAAGCATGCATTTGCTTATACAATGTGGAAAACGGTATAGTGTGCCAAAAAGGCTTGGAATTAAATACGGCAGAAAGATCTCAGCTTAGATTTCTTGCCTAGACGTTTATAGCTTCAAAAGTGAGTTATACTGCTTTAAACAGTAACCACCTCAGTTTCTCACTCGCAAATACGAAAGATAAAGTTACCTAAGAAATAGGTGTCATAGTTTTGACTTACGAGGCTATCAAATTCTGGAGCTCTGTGAAGTATAGTTTTAAATTATGTCAAATGAATGGGAAGCAGCTTTCTCATGTGCTCTTTAACATAATGAACGCCCTTCATTAGACCACCGATTATTAAAAGAATCCATGTTCAGCGGTGGACGTGTTCGAGCTGACATAATTATGATATCAAAACCCTATTGTTAGCACTCCTAAAATAAAGTTACGAAAATGGTACACAAACTTCGTTTTATATTTAAAAAATCCGCTACATTGAATATTTTGAAGTATTTATTAAGAACCATCCCGTTTAAACCAGCTTCCAAACTAAAAAACCGCCTTGAAATCGATTCATCCGTTTGGGAGATACGCTGCAACAAACAGGTATAGAATTCAAACTTATAACACCCTCTCTTTGCGTCAAGGATTAAAAATATAAACACCTGAGCATACACGTGTAATAAATATTTTCAAGATATGCAAAAAAACTAGCAGCACTTCTTAGATAGCGTTATTATGACACATCCAGATAAGCACTGATTGCGGATGCATAACTACGTACATAGATAGGTCATGGCATACGTGCATTGGCATTGCACCTATGTGTTAATGACTCATTAATGACTAATTCGGAAGCTAAATGATTTCCTGTTAAGATTGCGGCCAACTTCCTGTTATGCTGTCAATAGTCATAGTTTCTCGAAGATGAGGTAAAAGTGAAGTGGTTTATCAGAATTAATGTGTTGATATTATAATTAGCACTTGAATATGGATCTTTAAGGTAAATTATACTCATCATCTTTCATTCAATCCTCTACTGCTAGACATAGGTCTGCCCCAAGCATCACCACATCGACCGGTCCTGTGTTTTTCGCATCCAGCGGATTCTCGTGAACTTCACCAGGTCATCGGTCCACCTTGTGGAGGCTTACCCACGCTGCGTCTTCCGGTACGCGGTCGCCTCTCCAGAACCTTTCGGCCCCATCGGCCATGCGTTCTGCGAGCAATGTGCCCCGCTCAGGGACACTCAAGTTTGGCAATTCTTTGGGCTACGTCGGTTATCCTGGTTCTCCTGCAGATCTCATCATTTCTAATACGATTACGTAGGGAAACTGAGCAAAATCTCAGGGTCACCCAAAGGACAATGGAGAGGGCTATCTCCATTGTCCTTTGGGTGACCCTGAGATTTCTTGTGAGGTATATTGTGAGCGACCACGTTTCAGTGCCGTAATTATACTCAAGTCGAGAATAATTCACAGGAATGCTGCCACTTACCTGGTTGGTATCATTCCTCCCCTTTATCTGGCAACTTGGCCTATCGCAGTTCCCCTGCTGGACAAAAGCGTAGCAACGCCCTAACACTCGGCCTTCCTCGGTTCTTCGGTATCAAGACGCACGGCAGTGCCCCAAGCTAAGTTCGAGTGCATAAGGAAATACTTTGCTATTAGATAATTACGTGTGGGCACTTAAATCCAATGATCAGATATCCATTACAATGTTCTGATAACCTTGGTACTAATTACGTTTTTTCTAAAGGCTGCCAATTCTTTCTACCACTTAGTGATTAATGTTTGATTTTGCTTTGTAAAAAGTGACAAGGCCTATGTCGTTTTGTTTCTTTTCAATTAATTGTAGATTGTTTTGTAATTAATGGAGGTGTTAGTTGGTCAAGTTCATGTACAATACGCTGTTTTGTAGGTTCCATGTCTATAGTTTAGTTTTCGATTTCTGCAATGAATAACATATTGGATTGTTTTCGTTTAATTTACACGACATCAGTTTTCATAGCAACACTATTATTTTTGATAAAAATCTGTAATACATGTCTACATAGTTTAATTATAACATCGCTTGATTGAAATATTATAATATTTTGTATCGGTAACTTAGGGTGGACCATTTCTTTACTGACCTGGTTCTGTGGAACTGTGACAAATGTTTTGAAGTTTTACGCAAACAAATGAAGTCAGAGTCCATTCAAATTCGAAAACCACACAGGATGTCTCATAGAGAAGCCTTTAAAAAATTTCGCATGCACTCTGCAAATTAGTCATGTACTTAATGACTAAGAATTACTACAGGGTAAGTGGCACGTTTATCAATTAACTACACAAATATAAGAGATTCTCTGTATAATACGTATTAATAATTACCAGAAAGATAATAATCAAATAGGGGACGGATTTCGTTTCTTTATCAATTTGAAGAACTGTTAATCTGATAGCCTAGTACTTAAGCGCCATCAACCATCTTGATTATAGCTACCTGCATTGCGTATTATGTTACCTAGGCTGTAATATAGTCTTACGTCACTTGCTTACTTGTATCCAATAGAATAAAAAGACTTATCGAGAGGGAAAATTCAAGATACGAAGCAATGAACGTGGATGAAGCGAAAGGAGTCTGTAAAGATCGTAGCATGTGGCTTTCTATAGTTTCTGCCTACCCCCACGGGAAAAAGGCGTGAGTTTATTATGTATGGAATCTAAATACAAATATACAGTTTTTTTTTTCGAAAAATAAGTATCCGTTTCCTACATAGGTAAAAGTAAAATTAGATTCATGTCAATGTTCAAAGCAGATAAATTGTTATTAAAATTTAAATAAACACGTAATGCGGTCGTTGTTTTCAATTCCCCAATCCTCCACATTTGGGCATATTACATAAATTCGTCTGATTTAGGAAGTCGCGACGAGGATTAATGCTAACAATACAAACTTTTCAATATGTAGGTTAGGCTTTTTAATAGGAAATAGGTAGATACCTAAATGTTTGTGTTCGCCGATATCTGAACAGAACCGCACCAAGATAACCGACTACGATAAAATTTTATTACATTTCGTGACACAATTCCTTTAGTATCATCCATAATAATCAATAAATCGACAGTGCTTTATTCAGTTCTACTTCTGACTCGCCGTTCTCGATTGCTGTCGGTTCGTAATCCTCCTCTGACCTCCTAATTATTCGCTGAAAACTCATTGTAATCTCATAATCTGCCTAACTTGGTCAACAAGCAATTTGCTGTCTCGTCTGGCCAAGAACTGGGGCAAAACAACGGGCCTTTTCATCCTCGCTTCAGTCTTCTGAATCATTAGCAAGTACACCCACATTTGCAATCCACTGTCCTCATTACGAGAACGTTGGCCCAATCAATTCGTCATTACAATCGCAATAGGTACCGTGCGAATAAAAAATGACACCTACACGCACCGCCGAATTTGGCGCGAAGAAAAACAATGGCCGCCATAACGGAGCGCGCATTGTACGGCGGGAAGCCAGAATATGTGTCACACGAGCTTTGTGTCATGTCAAACATGTCATCTAGTTCGCTCTCAGTTTTGGGCGGGTCGTTAAACTCGACATTTAACAACCGAGCAATTAACATTTAAAAAATTTGAACCGTTTGAAGAATTGTGTCAACTCCGATACAATGAGTGCCCATGTGTGTTAAGTCTTGACGTATTGTTTTCACAGCCTGTGCCTTTGTAAATAACTAAATAACTTTTACACGTTACGTATTGGTAACGTCGCTTTTTCTGGACACTTTCACATCATCATGAATAAAGTTGTTTTTTAAAAGAAATTAATCATATCGTCGAATACGACATGAAACTTTTCCAAACGGATCTTGGACAGGAAACCGACTCAGATTTATTTAATTGCATCGTAATCTCGTTCTGAAATAAAAACGCTCGTAAACAGAGACTGTAATATTAAAAGTGAGGATAGATTGGAAAAATATTTGTATTTATCTTCAAGGGAAGTGGCGAGAATGTTTTAGTCTGTATCGTTGATACGTTATCTTGCATATTATCGCAGTACCAATAGACAACGTACTATTATTTATTATTGATATTTCTTTCAACGATCCTGTTTATTGTATTAATAACAGAAAACTCAAGACAGAAACATATCTTAAGAAAAAATCTACAGTGCAAAATAAAGCAAAATAATTTCAAAAAATGTTTTAAGCAAAAAATTCACCAACACTATATTTAAGAAGGCGTGAAGAGTATCAATTTTACCGTACCACCGATAAATTATCCTGTAATACAGCTTAATTGCATCCGACGGTAAAATGGCCGCCAGAGCCGTTAAACAAAACTTCTTGGAAGACGAATGCAGTGTAAGTAACGGTAAAAATGTGCGCTTGCGACGATCCACGCATGCAGAGTGGACGCCTCAGGATAACACTCGGAATTTGCATCGTTATAGCTGGTTAAATCCATGTGTATGCCCAGATGTAACGCCTAAACATGACACGAATGTCAAATTGATGTTTTTAAAAGTTTTCGTTACTGATAAAATCATCGGTAACCTCAAAGTTGAACCAGAAATAATATATGTGGACAGTTTCTGCTAGACATGATACCGCAGTATTATTAAGTGTATTATTTATATCGTGTCTACAATATGAAATATTAAACAGAACTGCATCCATGATAGAAAATTATTTTCGAACACAATTTTCTATTTATGAACGCTCGATCGATAATAAAGTTAGAGAAACATTCGAAGTGACGTTTATAGATGTTCAATAAATGAATTTATTGCTGGTCTGTAGGTAAGATGCGCACGAGTTGCGCAACAGTGCGAATATCCGTAAGGTCAACGCACCGGACACATAAAATGGCGCCAAGTTGTTAATACAGAACATGTTGATTGCTTTATTTTTATCTTGACAAGTTATCTATTGGAAAATAAAAAAGGCTTTTATTGCTGAAATTATGACGGCGTCGTTGAAAATAATAAAACATATTTGGCACAACAAACTTTCGCAGGAAATGTTAGGAAAACGAGTATTTCCTACGATTATAATCTTGTATATTATTGTTTTATAATCTGTAATGCGTCAGTGAGGTCTACGATTGTTTATCTGCAGTGACGATCGGCAGTTAACCCAGTCAATCATACAAGTCGGTGACCCGGGTAATGCCCACGTGGAAAACGCAATTTAATGTCACTTAACACGCACATAGGCTTTACTATTCATTCTAAAGTCTAGTTTTTTAGATTTTCCTTATTTTTCCGCGTTATTTTTTTGCAAAACATTTTCCTGTTATTTTTCTACAAAGCGATGTCGAGTGCTTCAGATTTCTTTGTTCTCCCATAACCTTAAATTATTTTTTACCTCATCGAAGTTTATGCTAGAGATCAAAAGGATTTTTAATGCAATCCAACTCTTGCAATCATTGCCGGGTCACTTAAATACTTAACAAGCGTCAAAGCAGGCAATTTGTACACAACTCCACATTCGGTACGTTCATAATTCAGTACATATCTCCGATCGGGAGCGTTGAGTGGTTTTTACCTACCTGCAACATTTTAGCGGCGCTCGCAGCACTTTCAGTATACAGTAATCGCAAATTGTTAAACGTTGGACAAAGGTCAAGATGTGTGAAATTAAGTACACTTTAACACGCTATGTGAAGCACTAGAATTTAATGGACAGAAGTCTGTGAAGTTTGGTAGATATAGATATTACAGATGATAATCGTCGATCGTCGCCTTAGGGTCTTCCCACATTTATCGACGCGGAATCGGCTAACACCGGTCAAAAAAGTCTTTACGTCTACGTAATAAGGGTGTTACTAATACCATTCGCATCGGCTCGGCTCGGACGACGCGTCGCGACGCCGGCCGACGGCGAAACGAGCCGTTTGTATAGATAAGTTCAGTAGTGTGGTGATACGCACTCGGCTTAAGCCGATTCCGCGTTGATAAATGTGGGAAGACCCTTAGAGTGAAAAACTCGGGTAGTCATTTGGTCATTGCGCGACTCCTGTGGGCTTTCACGCGGATGAAGGCGTAGGCAAAGGCTAGTCAATTATATTTATTACGACTGTTATATACCTACCTAATACAGGCTAATTTCAGTGCCTACAAACTAATTTCGTATAGAGCGGCTCTCTTATAAGATATAGTACCTATACGACGTGATAAAATAAAAATAACCAAATTGCATTCCCAAGGTTTTCGCTCTAAGGCGTCGTAATGTAGGATTCCTCCAGTCTTAAGGATTTCTAAATACCTCATCATGCTTAAAACTCAGTAATGTTATTGAGACATGATTAACATGTTCTATAAAGCATCATACAGAAGTCAAAATGAATAATGAACCAGTAAGCCTTGCTCAAATAATTTGTATACCTAATCATAAAGAAAAAGAAAATCAGACATCGGTCTTTTGGCAACGTCTTCAAGTTACGTCAGAACAAAGATAAATTTCCCATTTACATAGAAAACCTTGACTACTGTTCTTTGTCTGTATGAAGTCTACAAATCTAATTCCGTAATACAATAATTGTCGTGAGTCACTAGCTTAGTCGCCACTTTGGTGAGAAAGGAAACTGTAAGTATCATACTTGTTCTTTGTATAAATGTTCTTTGGAGTTTACACATCTTCATGTTCACTGCAGCTTAGACAGCAATGACCTGACAATGGCCATCTTAGTATGACTCTTTAGCGTCTGCACTTTCTCCTTTTTATCTTAATTTATCAAGACACCGTATAACAGCATCCGTTTGACTAATAGCAGGATACCGCGATTTGTAATCCATTGGATGGCTTTGAAGGCATTTTATACTGTTTAAGAGCGGTTACGCACTGCATCCGATCCGAATCCGTGAAAATACTTTCCCAAGTAGCCATAGAACTATTTGTATGGTAGTTTACACACTACATCCGGCATCCGTCATCCGATTTCTATCCGTCATCCGTGAGTCTCCGATTCGGAAGAAATATTGACGGACCGAAGTAGCCGTAGTAATGTTTGTATGAACGCTTTCGCACTACCTCGGATTCAAATCTGACGCCAAATGGATATGCCAAAGATGGCCCCTGAATTGTTTGAATTTGGATCAGAGATCGGAATAGTGCGTAAGCAACATCCGAATTCGGTCCGAGATTTTTACTCTAGATCGGTATTTTCACGGATTCGGATCAGATGCAGTGCGTAAAGCAATATCCGAATTCGGTCCGAGTTTTTTATATCCGTATTTTCACGGATTCGGATCGGATGCAGTGACGGACGAAATCGGACGGAATTCGGATATTGCTTTTCGCACTGTATCCGATCCGAATTCGTGACAATACGGATCTAGAGTCTAGAATGTAGTCTGGATCTCTGATCCAAATTCAAGCAATTCAGGGGCCATCTTTGGCATATGTCCGATTTGAATCCGAGGTAATGCGAAAGCGTTCATAGAAACAGTACTACAGCTACTTTGGTCCGTCAATATTTCTTCCGAATTGGAGACTCACGGATGACGGAGAGAAATCGGATGACGGTAGTCGGATCTAGTGCGTAAACTACCATACAAATAGTTCTATGACTACTTGGGAACATATTTTCACGGATTCAGATCGGATGCAGTGCGTAACCGCTCTAAGCGTGATCAATCCGCATGTACACACAGCTACACATCAAGCTATACATTTCCAGTTTATACTGACATCTCATTGCAAGGAAATCCTATACAATGCGAGATCAGCTTATACTGGAAATGTATAGCTTGATCTGTAGCCGTGCGTACATTAATCTACATTGTTCTTACATTACTCCAATGAAAACTGTAAAACGATTTTTTTTTAAAGAATGCCCATCGAATTTCTTACCGCCTCTTCTCCATAGGACCTACTACTCGGAACCGAGCACCCAGTAATCGGGTCTACTTGTAATAAAAAAGATTTGACTTTGACTTTAAACTGGCCAGTAATGGCAGCCTATTAAAAAGCTGTCTGGAATACGACAAGGAGAATTACTGGTTGTGCTACTAAATAGCAACTGGAATGTACTTTCCACGAGTGCCAGTGAATTGTTTGTATGGAAATAAAACTTGATGACCGTAATAAAATACCTATTTCTTACTTGACTGAAAATCAATGTTTTCGTTTGTAACTTTATTAAAGTGTGTCCAATTGATAATACGTAGATCCTGTTCGAGGTGAATGCTCCAAACTTTCCGTTAGATATCGATTGTGTTTTTATGTTTTTATAATTATAATCTTTGATGATGTTTTCGCGACAGGTTCTTCTTTGATACAAAACTAATCGTCTACTGATTTGCATTATGTTTTATTCACATAACGATTGATTGATATGACTATATGATTTATTGTTACATCCGAAAGAGGAAACTTTCATCTGTTATAACTGTTATAAGTGTGTGTATTATAAAAATCTAAACGTAGACGAAACAACCAGGTAGCAACAACCTAAAGTCCATTTCTTTTGACGTATGTTAGCATAGCGAATCAACTTCATATTGTACAGCTTAACAAATATATTCCGATGAAATGCGAAGGAGAAACCGTGTTTGCTGTCTTATCCAATACATAAGGAGCTCCTTTCACGCCAGCTCAATTCCAGCAATGAATCTTACTCACAGTAAATGAGTTCTATGTTTCCGTTTACGTCTTTTTTATTATAAGGAACTACATAAAAATAATATATGGTATCGTAATACTGTGACTCGGTAATTATGAAAGACGTACTTATTTTTATAACCTTTCCATGCGGGAGTCCACAAGTGTCATTGTAGACGAGACGTACCATCTGTGCAACAGTTTTAATTAATTTACGTCGATTCATTTGCAAGTGTCACTATTTACACGGTTATGGCCATGTTACCTTGTTTTTCATATAATGTTTTGATAAATTATCTTATAATAAATTGATCAAAATTATGTTTTCTTGTTCATTTCAAAGTGTCGTGTTCAGAATGCGCAGTTTATAAAACTGCAGACTGGTTTTTGAGATTAAATATCTACCGGTCAAAGCATCATGTATAAAAATAATGCACCTAGTTTCAATATATTTGATTATAAAACTGCCTCGACTGCCTAGTGGCCGCAAGCGCAACTGCTGAGAGTGAGGTCCTGGGTTCGATCCCCAGGTCGGGCAGTGTTATTGGGTTTTTCCGTTTGGAATTTCTCAGTAGCAGCCACCTGGCTGCATTTATGTTGATGGCGATAGGCTGGCCCCCCATTACAAGGGACTTAAACATAATGGCGAAATGAGGAAATGAAATCTCTGCTCAAGCCTTCGAAGAATACAGGCGTGATATTAAGTAGAAAACAACATTTTTCAAACGTAATAAAAAAGCTAAATAGAACATGCCGTAACTCATAACCGTTAACGAGCTGCAGGAAACATGAAGCAGGAGCCACTTGACCTATCGGTGACTTATCGCGAGCTGGCGCGGTTGCAAAACAACCAATCATGCATTAGCAAGGTTGCAGCAATTTCCGCTAATGCAAATAAGCTGCACATTGATTAGTTTATTGCTTCTAATAGCTACAGTTGTGATAGCGTACTGCTACACATTTGATTAGTTAGATGTTGTCTGACATCGTGATTTGTTAGTAAACATTCAAGTCGATAAAATGTTGGCGATTCCTTCGACGTAATGAAATTTGACCAAAGGTTTTCAGTCTCATTAGACTGTCTCGTTGGTCTATTGGTCGCAAGCGCAACTGCTGAGCGGTCTTGGGATTAATCCTCAGGTCGGGCAAAGTGTTTTGGTTTTTCCGTGTGGAATTTCTCAGTAGCAGCCCGGAGTCTGGATTCGTGCCCGGTTGATGGCAATAGGCTCGTCCCCTATTCCTATTACATGAGACTTAAACATTACGGCGAAATTAGGTTGTAATTAATGACAATACACCTCTGCCCAACCTTTTTTTTATTTGGGAATATCCTCACCTATACCCTCCGCCCAGGGAAGGCGAAGGGATATGCAGGACTCTTACCGGCTAAAAACCCACGGTGTTCCTTCTCCTGACATATAGCCGGGGTCGCGGGATTCGCAGCTGCATGCACCGCAACCCCGGCAGGCCTCGGTCCGCCAGACTCTGGCAGACCTCTCCTTCTGTGGGGCCTCGCCCCACGTCCTCCTGAGAGGCGAGCGCGGAACACTGCACGCCGCCTTCTCGGGCCTGTTACTTATCGAGCGACGGGTACTTCTGCCTAACCCTGCGGGGGATACAGGCTTGATGTTATGTTATGTTTTTAATCTCCCGTGATGACAACGTTCTCTATATTACATTTGCATCAAATACTCTGTTTGTCATTCATGCTTGATATTTATCTTTTTTTTTTCACCTTTTTGGTGACCTATCAGAAAATATGCATAGAGTTCAACAGCTGATGACAGTCTTACATTTTTATAGTCATCTTTTCAAAGTATTGCGTTAATAATTCTCAATTAATCTCTACTCTGTCTTGAAATACGTTTATTACTTTGGTTCTAGTCTAGTAATCTATAGATCGGCAATTAACTCGGTAGTAGTTAATCTAAAGATGTCTTCTAAACGATTTCAGACTGCGTAATATTTTTAGATCAAAATGTATACTCTGTGGCATTGATCGTTACGGGTTATTAAGTTTAAACTAACCTCTGAAGAGGGGAAGATGAGAAAATTATTACGGAGTTTGAGTGACGTCATCTGTATCTTTTGTTGTTCAAATGGCACTGACGTCATAACTAGGGGTGAGTTAGAAATTCGGGAATGATGTCATAAGATCCGATGTAACTTTTTAATGGAAGTGTATGCCAAGAATGACATACATTTTAATTACAATTTGTGATCTGAATGCAGACATTATTGACCTTAATTGATAAGACGACATTGTATCGTTAGGAAAACTTACTGTAAAGCTTCAGAAAGAATTAAAGTGGTCATAAGTTTTATGATTTTTAGAACATGAAATAAAGGTTTTATGATGCCAACGAAAGCCTTAATACGTTCCCAGAGGAAGTCATTAAAGTTATAGCATATTTCAAAATACAGCAAAACATCGCAATTGCATTTACTCATTATTGAAATAACTTTAATACCGGAGTAACATAAATAGAAGTTGTTCGCTAAGAAATGCTACGTATGAGATAAAAATTAATATTCTACATAATTCATGTAGGACGCGGACTTATAAGGGATAATGGGTTTATTTGTAAATAAACTTACTTACCGCCGCATTTAGTATTGTAGTCGCAAACGCAGCTGTGGAGCGTGTATTCCTTTTTTTTTCGTGAGAAATCCTCCTGGATGCCCTTCGCCCGGGGAAGGCAAAGGGGTATCTGACTCTTACCGGCTAAAAGTCCACGGTGTTCCTTCTCCTGACCCTTAGCCGGGGTCGCGGGATTCGCAGCTGTATGCACCGCGACCACGGCAGGCCTCCGTCCACCAGCCCCTGGCGGACCTCTCCTTCTGTGGGGCCTTGCCCCACGTCCTCCTGAGAGGCGCGCACGGACTGCGCGCCGCCTTCTCGGGCCTGTTACTGGTCGGGCAACGGGTTCCCTAACCCGCTGCCCGCTGGCCACACACTACGGTGGCCGGAGATCGGTCTTGAAAAGTGTTTTTTTTTCTTTGCCAGCAATATTTATGAGCACGTGGTTTGGAACAGTAGCTAAAGTAAAAGTAAAGTGGTAAATAGCAATAGGCTTGCCTCCTATTACATGGGACCTAACCTTTATTGGCACGATGATATTGGCTTCTTCTTTCGTGTCAGCACTACGATACGAGAATAGGTCATGCCGTGGTGGAAAGATTAGCCAGTCAGCAAGGTTGGTAGCGGCTGACTGTCCAGGCTGAGCCGGACGTACTTAGGTATCGTCATTTGTAGAGGCTCTTAAAATGCACCTCAAATGTCGCGGTGTACCACAGCAGTACGCCTCTGAACCTTGAACAAAACCTTAGTTCTGTTAGGTCATAGTTCAATTTCCGTTGCAACTGAAAAAAAAGTTTCTTATCATTCTTAAATCAACTTGAAAACATTTTCTGAAAGTTGTCTTTTGTTTGAGTTGCAATAAATACATATTCTACGAGTAGGTATGTATGAATTGTATCTATTCAAGCACTTTACGAATATATTTACGAGTATGTGCATAATATGTGCATAATTATGTGCTCTTGCACGTATGTTTTATTGCACGTTAGAATGTTGCACGTAAGTATTATAATAAGAAGAGGAACGATGTAATTCGCTAAGTTGTTTGCATCAATGTATTTTGATTCTATTTTCAAATTGAGTTTATATACTACGTTAAGTTAAGTTTTAAAATAATTCCACCGTTTCAATATTCGCATATAATCTGTAACCACTTTCTCATTGTTTCTAACTTTCCATTAGTTTTCTTAGTTTAAAATTGAATGGAGTTTTGTTTATATAAAATGAAAAATGGAAACTGTAGGGTAGATTTTCTGTTTTTCTTTCATCCAGTTTACTTATTGTTCTGAAAGTCCGAGCTTTCGAGGTTTCGTTCTAGTTTTTGGATTCGTTTTACGGTCTAGTATTTTAGCTGTTTTTAAGCTAATATTTGCTTTTGACTTTGTTTAAATAAAGTAACTATAAGTCGTAATTTAATTAATGTTGTTTTGCCTCTTCTTGCTGTTTTCATCAGTAAAAAGAAAATAGAGGATTAGGAAATACATTTAGTAACAATACAAATCCACAGCATATGCAAAAAAAAAAGAAAAATACCGTAAAGAATTTTTGTTTCACACTTTACATAGGTAAAGAAAATACACGGTTAGGCTTGGTGTAGAATAGTGCGTTTATTAAAAGGCCACAGCTCAGCAGATGCTGCAGGTACCTGCAGCGCTGATACTGCAGTACAATTTGCGATTTTATATAAGGTTAAGACTGAAATCCATGCTCGATTCAAATAAAATAAGAATACAGTCATTTTACATCCGAAAACCATACACTCTGCTGCTCATCATTCTGTACAAATTTGTTATAGGACAAATAAA
Source organism: Amphipyra tragopoginis (assembly GCA_905220435.1). Lineage (NCBI taxonomy): Eukaryota > Metazoa > Arthropoda > Insecta > Lepidoptera > Noctuidae > Amphipyra > Amphipyra tragopoginis. The sequence goes on from HG992017.1 coordinate 9,353,538, forward strand.
GATTGCGCGAAAAAAAAACGGCTATTCTTTACAAAATAACCAATGTTTATTAACACTCTATGGAATGGCAATTTTTCTTCGCGAATTGCTAATTTGTTCCATAGTAAAAGTTGTACAGAATGATGGCAGAGTTCGTGGTTTTCGGATGGAAAGCGACTAACCAGGAGCCCAATTCTACTAACAGAAACGTTTATCAATTGCAAATAGCCGCTGGCGACCTCTAGTTTATACACAACTGCAACTGAAGGAGCACTTCACTACTTAAATCAGCCTCCCTATTAACGCAAGCTTAAATATCTGCACCGCAATTAACTAAAGATCACTGATACATTAATCATACATTTCCCAACAGGAACAAACTTACATAAACGTACAATTTCACAATAAACTGTCATGCAGAACTGCGTTCTAATAATAGACAACGGATCGTAACTCGTAAGGCAGGAAGCGAGCGCCGTGATGATTGACTGGTACTGATGGATGCCCAGTTCACTTTCTCGGTAATCACCAGTTAAGGAGATGCGCTGACAGATGGAAGATTAAAATTGTTTTGACTGGAAAATGCACTGATATTGTAACGGTGTTTTTGATGTGAATTTATGCAGCATGCCAGGGGGCAAATTCTACTAACAGAAACTTATCAATTGCAACTGAATCGATCGTTCAGGCAGTTTTCGTTTACAAAAACTATCAAATTGTTTGACAAGAAAAACAAAACTAAACATTTTGGCAGTTTTCGTAAAAAACTGTTGAGGTACAAAATATTTATAATTTAGTGTTTTATTTAGGTACAAAATAAGGTCTCAATGATAAGCTCTTACCCGTCGAAAAATCTGATTGGGGCCTGCCAGGTAGACATACACAGTTTTCCCACCCATGCTCTATATATAAACACTTCAAGTGGTATTACGGTGTGAGCAAGAACTTACTCTAATCAAAGCACCGCAAGCAACTCGTAAGCATATAGTTCTATGGCATTTGCAAATCGTGAATGCGTAAATCAAGCTCACTCTACCTGACATTTTCCTGTGGAACGTGTTACACACACCATAATCGTATGAACCGATAAACTTTTACGAGAACCATTGAACTTGCAATATTTACCCGTAAACGGCTTGGCATTTGAACAGTTATGCTCGTAAACATTATTATGGCTTAGTAACAACACCTAGGGAGTTGATACAGATAATTACTTGCGGTAAAACCTGTAGTATAAGGAAAGATAGGCAGAACTTGTAAATGAGAAAACCTGTAAAACATTATGTATTGATTGATTGGAAACTAGATGAAGCCCGCGGCTTTGATCGCGTAGTATCTCAGTCGATAAAAAATCTATGACCGCTTCTGGGATTCACGCTATCTCAAGTTTAATCTAAATTGGTTTAGTTTAATCGTAAAGACAAACAGGCAGACACAGATAAATTCACTTTAGCATTTATAATATTAGTATGGGTTGAAAATGCACATTTATAACAAAACATCTATTAGATTTCTGACGCGCGTAACGCACTCTGCTCTAGATTTTGAAATAGACCCGGACACAGGCAGGATCGTGGGTCTCGTGTAGTGCCGGACTTAAAGACTACCCCATCTCTTGCCGTGGGTGTCGTAAAAGGCGACTAAGGGAGTCTCTAGAGGATGGGCAGCAGCGTTTTCTGAGTACTTTAACAACCATACTGCGATCGCCAACCCGCCTGCCAAGCGTAGTGATTACGGCAAACCCCCCCTTTTGGGTGAGGCCTATGTCCAGGAGTTGACGTCTTTTGACTAAATGATGATGATGACTGGCACGATTATCCGGATCCGGCAGCCAGCGGGCTGCGGGCTCTAGTATAAAATGCATGAGCAGAAGGCCCGCACGCGTCAAAAATCTTCTGACAGAAATTTCTTATATTATGCGGTCGGGCTTATTCTTGTAAAATACAAAGCTCTTAGAACATTTCCATCTAGCAGAAAAAGTAATGTTTTTGCCTGTACCCTGGACGCTTACGAAAACATTGATGGAACCGCAATCACATTAGAACAGACCGATACAAATAGGGTAAAAGGCAAGAATTTACCAACACAAATACCGACCGGACATCCTAACCCCACATTAGAAAACAAACTCCGTTCTTAAACGTAAATAAAATATGTACAGGTAACCACGCTTATCTTAAAACATGTACATGTTTGCCTTCATTTAATTTTATCTGCATACAAACCTTTTCTCTGTGGGTGTTCTTTACTTCTTTGGCTTCAAGTGACCTTTCAAGGTGAATCATTAAGATTTCTTCCGCAAAACGCATACATATGGCTGTTAACGACGCCGACGTAACTATATGCTATGTTTATAAACAAATCTCGGTAAGATAACATGCGTTTCAAATTACTAAAGGCAGCTGTCTTGTTTATCTGGCACCTTTATTGACCGCTATTGTTTAAATTAAAACTACGACGCGTTCATTTGTTAGCAATAGTGAAGCGTAGCCTGTTATAAGAATAATTATTATTAGTTTTCTCTGGGAATCATGGCTCATCTTCCGTGCGGAAGATGTCTGGTCCTTTGGAAGACATAGGGGGGACACAGGTCCAACGCGCAGAGGCGCCTTTGAGAACTTTAATCTAAAATGGGACTATCCACGGCTGCACTATTGGAGTACAGTCATGGACCGTCTCAGGCGGGTGCAAAACTATTGTAAAATATGGTAAAAAAATGTATTATTAGTATTTGTTATTAGCCCGTCTGATAGTAAAAATGTCGTGGTAGTCCGGGCATTACAGACGCAAAATATTTTTTGACTTTCGCGATTTGTACACATTATAAAAATAAAGATTCGGGTCTACGCGCGTAAAAAAATTTAAAAGGCACAAAATACCTTTTCATCCTGACGTTTCGGCCGAATTACACCGGCCGTGGTCAAGGGTAAACTCGCAGTCTGTATTTTGATAAACTACAGACCCTCTTATTAATAACCTGGTTGCGGGTTCAAAACTTCAAACCCAGGCATGTACCAATGTGACTTTTTAATGTCATATCACTTTCTTAGTTAATCTAAGACGCCACTGACATTTGGTGAAGGAAAACATCGTGAGAGAACCTGGACTTAATGATTTCAAATTGCCAACCCGCAGTGAGCAAGCGTGGTGATCAATGCTCGTTACTTCTCTGTATGAGAAGAGGCTTTTGCCCAGCAGTGGGACAGTTACAGGCTAATATTTATTTATTTAATTTAATTGATAGTAGAACCAGCAGAATTGATTTCGAATCTTAACCCTCGACAAAAAAGAGGTGTTGTAATTCCAGAAATAGTTTGACCACCATTTATTATTTTTATTGTTACCTACTACTTCTTCTTCTCTCGTGTCAGCTCGAGCTTTACGAAAATAGCTCATGCTGTGGTGAAAAGATTATCCAGTCAGCAAGGTTGGTAGCGGGGCTGACTGCCCAGGGTGCGCCGGACGTACTTGAGTATCGTCACTCGTGGAGGCTACCTACAGTACCTACTACTATTCGTAACGTATGTTACTATTCGTAAGCAAAACGATTCGTTGATGGTAAATGTTGTAACCGAGCAGTTAAGTAGCGGTGTTACCAGTAACTTTATTTTGTTGACATAACCATCAGCTGAGATTACGAGGTCGGCAACCGACCTACTTGTACTATCAACTAGGCGTAGGTACATAATGCACAACAAACATTGTTATAAGCTAGTGTAATTACTGATAGCATTCAAATTGTTTATTAGACAACCTGATAGGACGCTGACCTGCTTCGAAAAGTTACAAACAAACAGACAGTTATCACGCTAAAGTTTATATTGATAAGGAATTGCGAAGGATATTTATCTGATCATAATACTATACCATCTTTTGTTGAAATTGTGGAAAAAATATCATCAAAAAACAGTTAATTAACGGTACTGAAATGTTGCGTTTTCGATAGACTTAGGCCCCCTTATTACAAAAGATGGTTTAAACCAAGACCAAGGTAAACCCAGGTTTAAAATATACCCATCACTTTCTTATGTCATATCACAAAAAGAGACGGGCCTATTTTAAAACCTAGGTTTTTCTGAGACCATCTTTTGTAATAAGGGGGAGATTGTTTATATCCATGATTGACATCTTTCCTCAAAAAGCCATTCCAGACGTTGCCCTACATTGTTAAACTCATAGTTCTATACCACAGTGTCTGGACTTTAAAAGAGACGTTGACCTTTGAGTTTGTTTCGGCATTTCTTCTCAGAGGAATCAGAAAAGAAATGCCGGCACCATATAGTCTTAAAAAACATTACCTACATTGTCTTGTAAAAAGTGTGTGATTTATGTACAGAAATAAATATAATTTCTCATATTCGGCCAAAAGCCGAGGTATCTTCTGTTGTCACCACGCTTGGCGTAAACGGCTTGGAGCAAAAGAGCGGCTGGCTCTGCAAACGTTGATCCTGTAAGCAACAAGCAAATCTATACCTACATATTCTTATTGCTTAAACAATAGCTGTAGATAATAACAATATCATTTTAATTGTAACGCTTCAGAGGTAGATTTCCCACATATATAAAAATACTACCGTACGAAAATATAATGACACACATCCTTTTTAAACAAATCCACAATGCTGAACCCATTAACATCAAGCTTCCTTTATAACGGTAAAACTCACCATTACTAACCCAGTGCTCTATTCACAAAAAAACACCGTTATAAATAACCTCTGTCAACCAAAACAATTGGCGAATCTGTTTGTTTGACTACTGGCTGTTTCCAAACTATACAATGTGTTCAATGTAAACCCGCGGTCCGTATGCCAGCGGGTAAGCTCATAATAAACATGGTGTAATCTCAGAAGGATTATCTCGATAATCTTTGTCTAACGTTCGAGATCGCGTTATGTCATGACTCATGTCTTTCTAACGATAGTTGGTATGAGTAACTTTTAGTGGATTATCTTGAGTTGTGTGGACGATTTTTATTTATTGATGGCTAACGACTAATCCGATTACTTTTATTTTGTGATTTATTGGTTAAAGCTTTATTAAGGATAATTAATTGATCGCAGTCAATAGAAAATAGATAGATACTGCAATCGTTGCTTGTTTTGCAACGCTGACTATAATTGTCACTTAGGACAAAATGGATGCACTTAAATACTCTACCCACAAGCTACCAAAGATTCCGCAAAACCGACAATAAATCACGATAAAAAAGAATTAATTGGCTATTAACAACAATCACTTGCAAAATCGCTTATCGCTATCAAACGAGCCTCAAAAATCCACCATTACGTATCAGAAAACCCGTGTGGACAATGATATCGAGTCCAGTGTAGGTGTAATGTACGCGTGACGACATCTCGCGGTCGACGGCCGCTCATGACTTCAGATAATTCACTGATCTACATGCGCTGATTAGTCAACGGATGATCGTCTGATAGCGGGGAACGAGCGGACCGAACTGGAAATGCATGTGAAACGAACGATGTATAAATAGGAAGAAGTGTACACCTTTTTATTTCATCTTCTTATGGTGTCGGTGGTACATTTTTAGTTATGATTTTAGGAAAGGAGTCCGTCGCCTTTTTGTCAGACTTAATTCCTGAAATAAAACTATTCTCTGTCTGTCACTACCGAAAAGGGTTTATACGGTTCATCTCAGAGTCTAATCTCTAAATTGCAGTCGCTTTTAGCGTCTGTCTGTTTGTCCGCTAACTTCTTCTAAACGGTTTTCATCTTAATTAATGTAATTTCTTTCGGAAGGTTTTAAGTTATAAAACGTACCCAAGTGACGCCGGAGCGGGTCTCCAGTAGTCCTATATATAAAATAACAAGCATAACGGCCACAATCAATAGATAATTTATAACGTGTGCTGATTACTCAACTTACGTTGTACTCGGAGGATTGTACGATACAATTAATCGCATTCACGCAATCAATATGGAACTGCAATGAAAATAATAGACGGTTGCATACATGATTCGTTATTTGTTTACTTTCCAGGTATTTGAAAGAAAGAAGCGATAATTGATGTTGTGAAAGATGACTTGGGAGACAATGATAGTTTATTGTCTTGTAAAGATGATGAGGATTGACTCAAGCGGGAAAGATAAACCTAAAAGACATACCTCAGGAATAAATTGTACTAAGAAAGAACAGACTGTTGTTAAATTCAAAGTAATGTCTTGTACATTTCGCAATATTTTGTTCTTTTTAACAAAACGGTTGGTTTACGTTTAGAAAACTTTCCTTTTCTCCATGGAGTTTCATAAAATTAATGTTTTGCAATAATATCCATAGAAAACAGTTTCTTTGTGTATTTATTTTAACGATAAACATTCTGTGAAGCTTTCTATTGGTTTATCTTTTACATTTTATATTTTTCGAGGCATTTTCCTTTGTATACAATTTCTCCAAAGGTCACAATAAGAGCCACGTCTTCAAGTGACATGTTAACATTGAAGTGATGTAAAGAGAGAAAGTTGTAGGTCGAGGTCGTGAATATAGCGGAGATGTTGAATGGCATATGGCACAAAAGACAGCATCTTCCAATACCTACAATCGGCAAACATAAAGGCATGCTTTTTTTTGTTTTGTAGTCGTTGAGACGCTGCCGGACGTGGTTTGGGGTTTTTCTGTTAGATAAATCACCGAGATTTAGAATGGTGCCCAGTTATAGGCTTGCCCACTTCTGGGTCTTCATATGAGAATATTATCTTCAGCGAACCGTACACCTGTTTTCATAAATGGTTGAGTGATTTTTAGATTAGAGAGCTGACATATCGTCACCCCCGCGCTAACTATCTTAACTAGCAATTGATAATTTTTCACAGAGTGACGTATCTGCTTCAAATGAATATAAATAAATAAATTGATACCTTAGAGCTTTAAGGCAACTACTAACTTAAAAGAGTTAGCCAAGAGCAATATAAAAAAGTTATTAATTCATTAATAAAGCCACAGCTAACGCAACTACTGAAAAATTATCAATTGCTAGATACGACAGTTAGCGCGGAGGGTGACGATATATTTTAATCATTCATTTTATTGAACGTTTAATCTCATTCCATCTTTTGTAGTGTGTACGAGTTTTTCAAAGCAATTATTAATTTCTATACATTTTGGGTTATCCTCTGGGATGTAATACGACCCTTTCATTTCCGACAGCGATACGAGAGTTAACAAGCTGATCCAGGAAATTGGGCGAAGTAATTTGATACTTAATATCTTTGCAGTTATAAAAATAAACAAACGAGAAAATTATATGTCTTAATTTCGAGTGGGACTTAAACTTTACAAAATACTTGTACAGATACTTTTATTTAACTACCTTGTATTGCATAAATTACGTCACTTTTCCACTCGCTGTCATTCTGACCGAAGCCCTACATATACTTGGATTTTGATGTTGTTCATAAAAGAAACTTTAGATCTCCGTGGTTGACCATCTGTTCTTATATTTTACAGTTTAACTGTTCCTGTTTACATTAGCAACATAAAACTACTTTGACTCTTTAAGATTTTACTCAAGTTATGGCTAATACAAGATCTAATCAGTTGAAACTTCCTCATTAAAGATGAGTTGGTTTTCGAAAATAATGTTAGGCCGTAAAAGAATTAATATGAAAGGAATCTCATGCTGAATAATTTTATTACGGACATTTGCAAGGGAAAAGCTTGTTAACCACGCTAATTGATATTTAATGACAAATCTTGATTTCTGTTTACCGTTGAGTAATAATGTAATGTTTTCATTTGCGTTAGTACAGGCTGGGTAAAACGAAACAGGCCGATAGTTGCGGTTATTTGCAGCATTTTTTGGTAGTACATTTTTTTACAGTAAGTTTCTAAAGTTACAAATAATTTTTCGTGAGACTCAAAAGATATTGAAAAAAGTGCCAATACTCATAAATCATGATACCCACTGTCATAAAAGCACTTTCAAGGATTTATTGTTTTAAAATAGGTACCTATTTTACTCTAATTGCCTATTTGTTACAAATGGTATTTTCTTAAAAACACTCAAATTGTCATAACTTTTAATGAGATCAAGTCAGGGCTCTGCCACAGAGATATTTTTTACTGCAAATAAACCCAACTATCGCCCTGTTTCGTTTGATCCACGATTTTTGACCCATCCTGTATAATATTATAGCCTAGAAATTACAGAGTGGTCTGTGAATAAAATTTCCCTCTATCTCTGTAAATGTTGTATAATTAAGGGAGATTGATCTGATTTTGTTTATATGTAGGCCAGATTTTCCTCATAGAGAGTACTTGTTATTCTTCTTGTTGTTGTGAATCTTGTGTGGACATAAGACAATACGCAAAAGCTTTCTTAGTGATTCCGAAGCTTGGACGACAGAAAATCTGTAAAAAATGCTGGTTCTTTTACGATAATTCCTTTTACCATCCTGCGGAAAAGCCTGCCAATTTCTGAATGGACTCTTCTTAATGGAAATTGAATCATCATTTAACCTTTACACGTTTGATAGCACCATCAATGTGAGTGCTATGGATTTTTTATTGTCCTTCGAACTGATTGGCCGAATGGATTTGCCTGCATTTACTGAACGGCGCAGCGCGGCGGCGTCATGAAACCGATGAAAATTTGATTGTTTTGCTGTTAAGTCCGTTGCGGGTTAAACATTCGCGGAAATTGAAAATTTTGGTTGAAAATGTAAAATAGATATACTACTGACCTAGGTTTAATGACAACTAGAGATCGCTCGCGCTTCGCCCACGTGGATGTAGTTTATCGCATATTCCATATTTTTCGGGATATCATCATCTTCCTGCCCTTATCCCATGTTACTTGGGGTCGGCGCAACACCTTTTATTCTTCCATTCCGTCCTGTCACCCGTCATGATATCGCTGACTCCCTTCTCTTTCATATCATTCTTCACACAGTCCATCCGTCTTTTCTTTGGCCTCCCTCTTCCTCTCCATCCATCCACATTTATATTCATAACTCTTTTGATTACATGAGTTTCATCTCTCCTCTTCACATGCACATACCAAGACAAACTGTTCCCTTTCAACTTTTCTGTCACTGGCGCTACTTTCAAACTTCCTCTAATATACTCATTTCTGACCTTATCCATTCTGGTCACTCCACACATCCATCTCAACATTCTCATCTCCGCTACATGCGATCTTTTTTCAGCCGTCATCTTCTATTTTTCGGGATAATATAATTCAATCATGACTCGAAAGACACGTGGCGACATCTATAAACGTGATTGTTGTTTTCCTCGGGAACAGTACTTTTTTTCGGGATGAAAGGTACCCTATGTCCGTTTCTGTACACCTGACAACGTATATGCAAAATTTCAGGATGATCGGTTCAGTGGTTTAGGCGTGAAAAGGTAACAAACAAACATACTTTCGCATTATTATATTAGTTAGGAAATTAGGATTAGGATAAACAAGATTTGTAGTATCTCCAAATAAACAGTTTACTGACCTAGGTAAATACTTTACTTATTTATCATCCTTAATTGACATAATACAACAATGTCATTAATGTTATCTGTTTTGTGTATAGACTTAATTAATTTATTCACTTGACAGACAGAACTGTGTTGCTGGGGAGTTTGTCGCCCGTTTTTATTTACAGGCGAAAGGGCGCTTTTGGGTGCTGTCTTGTAACATGGACGTTCAAAAAGAACTGAGTATTCTAATCTAGTTTGAATGAATGAGTTTTGGAGTTAAAGTTTCAGTGTAGTTATGGAAAATAACCGTTCAAATCACTGTTCTTTCCTACTTATGTTCCGCTTCCCTTTAGCTCGGGTTTGGGGCCTAACAAAGTTGTAATAATTATGTGAAATTTAAAGAGCTTCCTTATTATATTCACAGTTGTTATCCATATATAATAGGTACACAATAGCGTCCTTTTACCCTACCAACGTCCGCTCAACCTGAAAAAATGTTTCTTCGAAACTTTCTACGCAGTACGGCTTCGTTTTAATTTCACTTTGTTATTCTGTAGGTACTTTTATTACAAAAAACAAGTATGGCGGTACCATAGCTCTATATTAAACCGCAAAGTATTGCACATAACCACAGTGTGAGATGCCACAATCAATGCGAGGACGTGGACAGAATACAACATTATAATAAAACTAGGAAACAATGTTTGTTGAGTTATAACTGTGTTCTGAATTGTTTAGGATTCTGCAGAAGAATTGTATTTTTGTTTTATATTGAATTTGTACCAATAACACGTATCTTGTACAGAATCTTTTTATTTATTTAAACTTCATGGACATTGATGGTAAACCAGGTGCACTTAATGCCATAGGCATTCTACACCAGTCAGCCATTGGGTCAAAAATTGGAAAGAAGAATTTCTTATAACAAATATTGGAAATATTGATAAAGATGGATGGAGGGGAAAAGGGAGACCAAAAAAAAGATGGTTGGGTTGTGTGACAGGTTATTTAAAAGCTTTTATTGATTTGAACACATTTTACAAAGAAATTAAACCCACCAAACTGTGTGACAGTTTGTCGGCGGGAATAGCGCTCAATGAACATTTGGTAAAAAATTGGACAGTTTTAGTTATTAGCTATTAAATATTTATATTCATGCAGTTTATCTAATCTACTCTCAAACACAATGAAGAGGTAGCAGTGTGTACTTATTATATAATATTATTACTTATATATTAAAATTATAATACGAATGAAAAAGGAGTAGATGAAAGCGGGACGGCTAATAGGAAAGAATGGAAGAAGAAATCTTTTTGAGCCGACCCCAAGTTACTTAACTTGAGATAAGGGTAGTCAGAAAAGAAAAAGAAGAAGATAAAAATAATTCAAAATAATATACTAACATACAATATATGCTTTACATTATCGACGCGTAGAATGAAAAGAGCTACGATAAGCGTCTGTTGAAAAAGCAAGAAGCGTATGTAAGGACCAATACAGGAAATGCTATAGTATCATTACTCATGGAGGAATGGGAGTAGTATGAGATCCTTGTACTGCAGTGTTGTGAAATGGTAGTGAATGAATCTTGAGAGGACTTGGTTAAACGTGAGAGCTTCTAAGTTCAAGCCAAGCTTACACTACAGATGTAATTCAGGCAACCTTTCCAATTTATTAGAGTACATTCACATCAAAAGTTCAACACGACAGGACATTATTGACCTCTCATTCGCCAACACAGTTTGGGTAATAACTGTTCCATGTAAAATTACATTAAAATTACAACGTTCAGTAATCTACACCCCAACTATGCAAACGTCACCTGAAACCCACCATTAAAATACCGACCACATATTTGAAACCCATTACTTTCCATAATGGTCATATCATACCATAAATGAGTAAGAGGTCGACGCTCTGCATCCACCGTGGTTTATTGTACTGACATGAGTGACCTGCTAGTTTACATTGCGCCCACGCCGCCGTACGCTAACTGTTTAGCTTTTTGCTTAGTAATATGTGATCGAACTGTATTGGTTATACGCTACACTTTTTTGCACTATTGCTCGTATTAACATATATTTTTTTGTTCAAAAACACCCACGTTCTAGCCATAAACTGTGTCGGAGTTTATGAGTAATTGCCATTGAACTTGTATGTTCGCTACAACATATAATTTCGTCCTGTCTCGCAGTACGTGTGTTGTCATTAATTCTTCTTTTATGATGGAATGTAGCGAAGAGCGTGCAATGTAAATTTGTTTACTTCAATCTACTCAATTTGCAGATGTTTAGCAATTTAGAGCATTCATAAACGAGCAAATTATGAGATTGTTTGCAAATTGAATTTAGGATCCGCTTCCTCGTAGTTACTACCGAGATTCTCGTAGACATAAAAAAATATCGTCTTTCTGGCTTTTTTATAAGCGTGTATAATATTAATAGGGTTGGCTTTTAGTATGATGTCACTGAATCTTCTAACTAGTCTTTTTCCGACTGTGTTAGGGTCATCTTCCAGTCTAACCTGTGTGTCTACTTCCTAAGCACGAAGTCCGTGGTTTCGGCCTTAGTTATGAGCGTTTACTACTTCCTATCTCCTACGGACACACGATTATTTCGGGACCTGAACTAAGAATGAATGACAACACGATTTGACAGTTGTCCCAACTACCGATGTGTTTTTGCCCGTCCGAAAAGTTGAACTTGACACTTGTATTGTTCACTCCCACGTTTCGGGCTACTTTTGGACGGTTGACTAACTTCGTTGACGGACTTAGGGAGTATGCCCCCTGATGCGGCTGAATACTAATACACGGAGGGACTGCCATCAGACCTTCGCAACCCAGTTACTGGTCAGTGCCGATATCCTAAGGTTAGACTGGTTGTCAGTCTAAGGCTTCTGACTACCCGTAACGACTTTCATAGGTATTCGTATGATATCCAGGACCGACGGTTTAGCGACTGAATATCAGTATTTTCCTACTATACAGTGCGTCTGCCGACTGACCTCAGCATCCAAACTGGTGGATACAGGCAGACATAAAAAATAATCACTACTATTTAAATATCTTGCCCATCATTTTAATCTCTTTCAAATGTACTTCATCTATAAACGTCATGTTTGAATGGGTATAAAAAGTGTCGGAAGGATTTCAATGACGTTGGCACGCTACCAGGGTCCTTAAAAGGAGTAGACCTCGACCTTGTCGAATACAGTCCTTATTGGTCTTTCGACGATGATGCCGCTAGAATACAAGGTACCTTGATTATCAACTACTTTCTTTTCCCTGTTTTCATTATCATAAGAAGATAAAACAGCCGTAATAAGGCGTTTGCAGCCTAAAAGAATTTTTAATTATGAATGAATTGTTAAATATAAAATTTTCGGCGCTCCAGCTTATATTAATATAAAATATTCAGGTCAATACGGCAACAATGTAGCCATCTTATACTGAAAAGTTATTATAATATTATACTAGCCAAAAGTAGGTCGGGTCTCCAAAAATTGGAACGAAAATCGACGGTTTTAAAAACATCTGCTGCTCAAAATCATCTGCCGCGCATACTAGGAAAAATAAACCAACAATTAATTAAAGTAAAATGATTAGCTGAAGTAAAAATCATCTCAATGAACGGTTTGAGTGACAGACAACTGGGTTAATTAGTTATTGTTGCAGACAATAGGAAAGCCAGACAGCTTCACTATTAAGTCGTAAACAACGGCAATTAGGTGCCAATTAGAAAGTAAAAGTTTTTTCTCTATTATAATTCGGTAAATTTCCTTAAAATTGGTAAATATTCATATTATTTCCGCTACCTTTGAAAGGGAAAATGTAGGACGTACATACATGTCAGATTTTATCGTCGCATGTAAGACGGTCGAAGGAAATTGTGGCCACATTCAAGGCCATTTTAGGTCAGCAACTTGACGCTAATTGGACCATTACTGGCAAAGAGGGGATTTTAGCTTCTAGTATGTGTCACCTACATTTAGAATCTAATAGGAATAACGTAGGATCGAAGGACTAGTGAGTTCGATGAATCTCCTTGACTCTTGTGGTAATAAACTATAACATTAGCATGATATTACGACGTTAATAAAGTCGTAATTATCACGAGGTACTACGATTTAATCGAAACTAAAATACGCATGATATCAGCGCTAAAAACTATTATCGTGGCAATCATTAATGATGATTCGCGGCTCGTGGCAGCCCTATAAAAACAAGATCATAAAATATGGTGCTAAATTACAATGTTCAGTGTACCATTTACTTAGCGCGTGGCTCGGTCTCGTTATTACAGTATTTACTGCGAAATGGTTTAAAATCCACATGTATCATGAGCATGACAGTTTTTACACGACGGCCCAGAAGAAGGGAGTGTTACGTTTTCAGGCTTCATGTATTTTATGTAAGTGAAATACCTTTTTTTGTTTTCGGGGGGAAACCTTCAAAAAGTGCCCGGCCGTCGGGGATATGACCGGGGGGGGAGTGTGGGATTCTTACCTCACTAGAACCACTCCAGTGATCACCATCAGCACATGGAGTTCTGTATCCTATTACTATACAAGGTTAGTCAGAAAGGGGGTACTAATCCGAAGCCCACTTATAGTATCGCTGATGACTGTTTGAAAGCAAGTGTTAAAATTTCAAAATTCGATATTATTTTTTTCCAAATAAAATGATTTTAATTTTAGTTTTTTCAAAAATTCTTCATCCCTGCTTTAGTTACAAATTCAGAAAATGGTGCTTCTAATTCATGACCCCAAATATGACCTAAAATGTAAACACAGCTGATCATAACTGGGGATAGATAGGTTTTTGAGTTTTTTTTTTTGAGATTTTTGAACATCTGTTTCTCTTAAACTATTGACTTTTGGGAAAAGTTGTAGAACAAAAGTTATTCATTATTGTGTGTTATTTAACACCCTTTCGGATTAGTACCCCCTTTCTGACTAACCTTGTATATTAAATCTTATCCTCTAGATCACCCCAGAACCATGCGTGAAATACATAGGTACCTTCTGTAGTTTTCCTCCCACAGATATCTCAAAGAGTTAGCGAATTGGACTGCATCATTTGAGTCTGTGAGTGTCCAATTTCTGTAGTGGACGTTTACAGGCTCACATGGTGCTTCATTCCACACCTCCACATAGACCGCTATCAAAGAGATTCATATTTCTTGTTGCAGCCGATCTGTTGAAACAATCTTTAGGCCGCTTTTCCACAGCTACAACACGACGGTAACGACTCCGGGCGCCATATTTCTAACCCGTTCAATACGATATTAGTAATGTCGTGTCGTTTCATAGGAATATATGGCGCTCGGTGTCGTCACCACATATTATCGTATCATGAGCTGTGGAAAAACGCCTTTTACAACACCCACGATCAGAGGGGAGTTACCAATTGGTATTATAGTAATTAAATGAGAAGTAGCAAACGATTTAGAAAGAAAAAATACAAAACAATACTCTTTATTGTACACAAAATAAACAAGAATCATTATTTTAAAATAGAAATGTACAAAAAAAGAAAATGTAATTTAGTACCTACTTCAAATAATTGTACGAGTATCATGTAATGATGTGACTATTTTACATCCCTTTTTATACTCCTGAACCCTAGTTATCCTAGGATTTGGCAAACCTATGACAAGGCTAATGTTGCTTGGTTGCAGTTGTTACATAACACGATACGGAGCTTTTTTTATATAAAGCATGTGTATTGGAACAACTTCCGCAACCTTTTCCTCTGGGAAATCACGATCTAGCAATATTATCAATGTACAGGTGATTCTATAGGGAAACACGTATTATATCGATCTTGAACTTTTTGCATTATTGAATCATGGTAAGAATTGGCAAAAACTGCCACTTTTCTCGGCGGTAGAAGGCCAAAGATCAAGATGACGTAGCCCACATCGATGGTCAAATCAGGTGTCGAAGTAACTGAAAGTATCGGTGAACGTGGCACTCGCATCAAGCCACAGATCGAGACATCAACTATCCATAAGATTATGGGAAGGAGGTATGATCCTCAACATTGAGGGACCGACAGGAGGAGTTCTCGGCAAAGAAGAGCACCCGCTTCTTTTTTCTTAGGTATGGTAAAAGGCAAAAGGCAGCTTCCTGTGCTCTAATTATAATCATCATCATCATTCAGCCGAAAGACGTCTACTGCTGGACATAGGCCACCCCCAAAAAGGGGGGGGGTTTGCCGTAATCACCACGCTGAGCAGGCGGGTTGGCGATTGCAGTATGGTTGTTAAAGTACTCGGAGAACGCTGCGGATCATCCTCTAGACTCTAGAGAATCCCTTAGTCGTCTTTTACGACACCCACGGGAAGAGATAGGGTAGTGTTATTCTTTAAGTCCGGCACTACACGAGACAATAATTATAATACGATCTGCCAAGAGTATTACAAGTACCTACGACAAGATGGACTAGATACATTTTCAGTCCTCAGGGGGAATGATAACGTCGCGCTTGGTGAAATATATTTCGGTTCATATTCGTATTCATAGCTGCAAGTTCACTGCGTTCTCAATTGTAAACTATGCATCTGCCAAATGCAGCTTGAAAGTAATTACGATGTAGTCAGTGCAACTGCGTGACACGGCAGTTGTCGATGTGAAACCCACTTCTTCTTCCTGCCCTTATCCCAAGTTAAATGGAGTTGGCGCAAAATGATTTCTTCTTCCATTCCTTCATATAATCCGTCCCGCTATGAATTCATATTATCTTCATCATCTTAAGCCATCCATTTTTTCTTTGGTCTCCCTCTTCCCCTCCATCCATTAACATTTATATTCATCGCTCTCTTAGTCACATGCTTTTCGTCCCTCCTCATCACATGGCCATACCAAGTTAATCGGTTCCATTTCAACTTTCCTTGAAACTTTTCTTAATGTGCACTTGTAGTTATGATTTCAAATATGAAACGAATTATGTCTCACGAAACGCGGCGTTATTATTATAAGAGTGTCATACATAAAGGAAGCAGGTAACCAGCGCCGACCTACCAGCGCTTATCGGTACTGGTCCGTGCAGGTAACCGCTACATAAAGAAAGCGGGTAGAAGCAGGGGCTGGCATTTTTTAAGCAAAATACGCCTTATTCCCTTACAAATACAGCAACAAATGACGGCCTACCAGCGCCGATCGGAGCAGGTCGGAACTTGTCGGCGACGTTCGGAGCTTGTCGGCGCTGGTTCGCCACACAGTATAGAGACTACCTGCGCCGACTAACTGCGCGGACCAGCACCGACAAGCGCTGGTAGATCGCAGCCGGCAACCCGCTTTCTACGTATACATATATACACACTATAGCTACTGTGATAAAAAAAATAACAGCAAAAAACGTATCGACGTGCTAATAAAATATGTATAATATATTTTTTGCTTCAATATGATCTCGGGCGTTAGCAACAAGTATTGTTTGACCTTCGCTCGGGTTAAGTGAGTCCCGGGCGGGAACATAACCCTTGAGGCCTTTCAGCTAACGTGACCCTTCTGTCTCAACAAATCTGGGCGAAAATCAAATCATGTTTACTTATGAATAGGATAGGAATATCCTTGGAACGATGGAGATTCGAAGTTCGATTTCCATTTGACGTCTGCGATTTAAAATTCTCACTTATTGGTCTGGATTGATAGATTGGTCTGTTTGTTCTGATTCCAACTTTTTTTTTAGATTATAGAATCTACATAAGGTCACGCCTGTATTATCCGAAGGGTTGGGCAGAGGGGTATAGTATCTCCTCATTTCGCCGTTAAAGTCCCATGTAATAGGAGGCGAGGCTACGGCCATCAACCGGGCACAAATTCAGTTTTTTCGGGCTGCTGCTGAAAAATTCCACACGAAAAAACCCAATAACACTGCGACCTGGGGATCGAACCAAGGAATCACGATTGCAACCACAAGACAATACAATACTCTTTATTGTACCTACACAAAACAAACAAGAAACATTATGATAAAAATAGAGATCTACAATGGTCGGTCTTATCGCACTAGGCGATTTCTTCCAGGCAACCTTTGGATGGACATGAAGTGCAAGAAAAAAGAGAGGGGTAGTTCTCGCTGTAACAATAAATAAGGAGACATTAACTTAAATTAGGACCAACGAGGCAGACTAATTAGTAATCTAATTTTCTGCTAATCAAATTAAAAGATAGCACCCAAAAATGCGTCCATAGTCTTCATCGTTCGTAATGTATAACCTGAAAAAGCAACGCAACAACAAGTTTTTCGCATTGGATCGTTGGTGTATTAAAATACACATCTGTCTGTAACAAGTAATCTATGGTGAGGTTTCTATATCGTCGCCTTGAAAACCTCGGGAATGCATTTGGTCATTGCACGGTTCCTGTAGGCCAGCGCGGACGAAGTCGCGGGCAAAAGCTAGTCAGTTATATTTATTACGAATGTTTAAAATCCAATAAAGGCTAATTTCAGTGCCTACAAACCAATTTCGCATAGAACGTCTCTCTTATAATTATAGTACAACTGGCGAGGCGTAAGCTGAACTTTGCATTTGTGTGAGTGCACATAGAATCGATTGCCAAAAAGCAGTATAAACCGGTTTAAACCAAGCAAAGGACGCGTCTGCATTAATTCTCACACAAATGCAAAGCTCAGCTTAGACCTCGCGGACGGTACCTAGTACCTACCTATACAGGGTGTAAACGAATTCGTGTAATTACTTCAAACCGCGTGATCTACTGGTGACACTGATTGACCCTGCATAGGTTTTTTTCAGAATTAACAAAAAAAAGTTTTCAAAAAATGAACCATGGTGTTCTATCTGAGTAATTTTAGCGTCCCAAGTTAACTGACTGCGTGGAGCGATATCTCGCTAGTCGTGCCCGTCAGCTGTGTCGCCGTGCCTTCATTCATTTATGCATGGCATCGAAATTTTCCATCACATAAAAATTTCATTTTTCACAAAAAAAAGGTTAATTTTTATTTTCAATCAATCTAAATCCCGTGCGGGGTTAATCTATACCATTAATAGATCATGTGGTTTGAAGGAATTACACGAATTCGTTAACACCCTGTATATACGTCGTGATAAAATAAAAATGACCAAATTACATTCCCGAGGTTTTCACTCTAAAGCGACGATATAGTGACGTTATACTTATTAATAAATATACAATCGTCAAAACATGTTCTACAAAAAGAAGGTTATTTAATATATTATAGACAGAGGTCATCGGCCTATCGTTGTCTGGTCTAGCTCTACACCATTATTGGACATAAAACACCTGTATTTTTCGGTCTGATTACATGCTTGATTGGATTCTAATACAATGCTAGACTCAAATGGAACCCAATGACTGGGTACGTAAGTTAATTGACTTCAAGCAGGAAATGTTACTGAACTAACGATTTCTTGTGATTGATATTTATATTTTTGTTTCTATTTGATTTATTATCTGCTATAACGTCATAACTATTGAAATGAAAACTATCGAATGAATGTAAATACATTAAACTTCTTTAACACTGTCTATCTCTTTTTTACATATCGTACGAAAAATACGATTTCTTGTCAGAATTAGAATAAACAAAAATGTTTCTTTTTTACTATATTAAAATCGAAATCCCACACAATGTCGTATTTTTGTAAAAGAATGCTCTTCAATTGACATTGCAATATAAATTCTTACTTTTATCCTTACATATTCATTTACATCTAAACTAGTATAATTATAAATCTTAAGTAAAAACTAACAACCTCTATGTATAAAATACAGTTCAAAAATAAAACAATTAAAATGTGCACTTAGGCGTCGAAATATTCCTCCACTTCACATGTTATATTCATTAATTATTAGTAGTATGCAAACAATATAAATCCCTATATTCTAAACTCAACATCAAATTTTTTACCATTTCATTTATACATTATCATTTACAATTTATTGAGTTGTTTGTGCATTCAGCTTTCCCCACAAGAGAAAAGAAAATCAAAATAAACAATAACTCCGTTGTTAGATCAGCATCACTGTAATCATCAACACGTAGTCACGATTTCGTTGTGATTATTTCTCCAGTGATCCAATGCATCTGGACTTGCTGGAGTGAGGTCAGTGCCCGGGAGAAACCTGGCTGAAATCATTAGGTTTGCTGGAATTTTTTGTGGAGTTTCAGTTAAACTGATACGATTTGGTATTATAGGATATGCTAATCTTTTTATGGGAGTTTGGGATATGCATCAAAAGTTATCTAGTATAATCCTTGTAGTATTTAATCGTAATGCATTAAATTTAAATCGCACTGATGTCAAAAACGTGTTTTCTTCCAAATGAAACAAATTAAAAAAAAAACGTTGGAACAAATTAAAAGTAAACGAGGTAAATAATTTAAAATTTAAACAAGATGACTGTGACTGAGAATGTATAGTAAAGCAGGATCCGCAGCGCCGTGTTTTCGTGTTTGCAAACACGATAACATTATATAGGGGCGTGGCCTAACAGTTTTGTTAGCAAAATTGGTGCTGCGGACCCGGCTTAACATTGTTTGCTAACCGAATAGGGGCGTGGCCTAAGAGTTTTGTTCGCAAAAACACAATAACATGTTAGAAAATTGGCGCTGCGGACCCGGCTTAATGCATTAACCCTTTAGTTAGTTATTCGTTAACATCGCTAACATTATGATCCATTATATTTATGAGATACTAATTCCAATAATTGCATATTAATGGCTCATTAATATACAATTGTGTTGATACTAAAGCGGTATTCTTACAATACAGGGCTTAACCACACATCTTGTATATCCTCCTCATAAACAAACTACATATTTCCTGTGATTTTCGGGCAATATTGTTCCTATGTTAGCAGTCGCACCGGTTGTGCCCCGCGGCATTTGCTGTAATAACATTGTATCTACCGAGGTTTCTATGTGGGTGGTAATATTACTTAGCCTGTTGGGTTAGCAAATAGTAATAAATATGTCAATAAAAGAAAGGAACACAAGTACTCGGTATTGGATTTTAAGAAAATATGGACTTGGGTAACTTGGTCTAGTTGCCGTCTGCGAAGGCAACATTTTTGATTGAAATACTTCTCCATTGTAGTTGTTTTGGTCATGATATAGATGTTCATATATTTTGCCCATTTTCACTTCCATTTATCCAGTGCTGAGTCAATCGAGTATCATACTTAACGGAGTCAAGATAAATGATGGAATCAGGCGTTACTCTCCGGAAATAAATGACATACAAATATGCAAATACTTACTAAATATGCAATTATTGCTACTCTGAATGCAGTATGCAGCACAACCCTCCCGCCCACGAATATTTCTTGTATCGGTTTGGTTGCATGTTACATTTTTTTCACTCCTGCATTTGCAATATTTTTGGGCAGGAGGGTGGTGTCGCGTACTGATACATATCGATCTAGTTTGGCGGGAATTAGAGCTAAATATTGTTTTTGCATCTTTGGAATCGTGAGAGGCGATGAACCTGGCTGAATAATTATTCCCGAAAAATGGCAATAGGCTTATCACCTATTGCCGTTTCTTCTTCAGAGCATAAACCCTAGGAAGCGGTGAAGGGAGAGCTTTTTTGTGGGCTGTCTATTGTAACATTGACGTTCAAAACGAACAAAGTAATTCTAGTCTAGTTTGAATAAATTAATTTTGAGTTTATTACGAGAGACGAAACGTGAGTGTAAAAGGAGAACACTTCTGCTTACTGCTTAAGTACAAACAGTACTTAACGTAAACTTTTCGGAACGGAGCCAGTCTACATTGTTACCCCTTTGATAAACTTCATAAACTAACTGCACCGCTTGTTAGGACATGTTACAGCTAACTGTTCACTTCACAGATACAAAGACTTAGTAACAGACACATTCTGAACACATGGCTCGGTCTAGACTAGACAATACAACGACCATAGACAACCATTTATCCTGTTTATAGCGTGGCCAATTTGAAAAGTTTTCCTCTATGGCACACTCAACCCAGTACAGTCGCTTACGTAAGTCAATAACAATTTACGAGGCTCGTTTATTTACTCAGTAAATTATTTAAGTAAACTGTATTATAAGGAAATAAATAAATTTATTCCTAACATATGTCATTGCTAATTACAATGACTTGACACTATCGGTCTAGATTCGTAGAATTCTTGTGTTCATGCTTCCATTAAAGTTAGCTTTAAGTTAGTTACTAAGCACAAACGAGCTTAGGGTATTGAGAAAGCGGAGACTTGTTTTGTACAGCCAACAATCAGAGTTGAAATCTTAGACGCGAATGAGTCAACAAATATCAAAGATCAAGGATGTCAAAGTCATTTTGTATCAACTTTTACTTATTACGACTCGTTTAATCTGTACAATAGATCTTAGACTAGGGTTTAGATACCGGTATACAAAATACTGGTTACAAATGCGTGGGTTTTCGTCGACTTTGGATATAGTTACCCTAGTTATGACAAACTAAATATTCTAGATATTTCAAGCTCTTTGTAACATAGCGTAACTTATCTATCTGCGGGTTTGACTCTACGAAAGACATTTGACAATACTTCGATGGAGCTTATGTCAAATTGATATTTGTAGTGGGACAATGTGTGTGCGTTAGGGAAGGACCGACATCGGCTGAATAATCTGTTTTTATGTAAATAAATAAAACCAAAGAAACAATTCTATCTCCTAATAAAAGGAGTATAATCTGACTGTCAGTCCTCTATAATTATGCGGAATACATCATGTTATTAATTAGTTCTGGCCCGTAACTGCGTGGTATGACCGTTGTGGACTCCCACGGTTACTGTTCGCTTTTAGTTAATTATTCCAAACAATGCTTTCTCCCACTTGTTTATTTATTGCATTATATCTCCTTAAAGATTTACAGGAAGCATTTCTCAAATTAGTGTTCCAAGTTTAGATTTTTATCAGAAAGGAGTATTGAATGATGCCTGAAGCAAACACTCGTACATTTATTATTATTTTTATTTGAAACGATTAAACGAATTATCTTTGTCTTCTGAAACTTTGTGTAAACGCATTGTCCTTTTCCAAGCAAATTCTTTAAGAAAATTGTTGCATCATCCTTTTATAAAAACACAATGAAGACATTATGTCATTGACTGTACCAATATTCTATACAGCTTACTTCATATAGGTAAAAAATGCTCCCAATTGTACAACATGTAATACAAAAACATTTTTTTTATTTTATGCATTTTTTGTTACAGGTAATTGACCTCATTCTTTGTACAGCCGCTAAATGGAGTAAGATCACCTTGACAGGTATGAAAGACAACGATTAATAAATTATTATCGATTTAAAGGTATGTGTATTAATTCGGATACCAAAAATAGTTTTGTCGAAGAACGAATTGTGGAACTAAGAATCATCTTTTTTTACACTGGGAAATGACCAAGCAGGCGACTAATGTTTCACGTCATGTGTTGCCTGCGATGTCGACGAACATCGTGCGACATAATTATGTGACACAATACGCGACTAGACATAGCATGAAAATGTTGCGGGAACAGATATCTGGTAACGTCGCACGATGTCGCCGGTCATCGCAGGCGACACATGTCGCGAGACATTCGTCCCTAATGAATACGCGGTTTGAGTCATACTTTTTAGTAGAATGCTAGTCGGAATAATTTAAATTGCTTTGTGTAATATTTGGCAATGTATCATTTTCAACAAAGGGCAGATTGTGCCAGATTCCCCTTTCTGTTGTCCATTTTGCACAGGGTTGTCCGTCCACCCTTCATAATTAAATTAAAAAGCAATCACAAAAAATACGTAGCTGTGACAGTTGCATGCGGCGTTTGTCCAGCTGTGGGTTGTTTAAGACCTACAGAAAAATTAGCATACATTTTTTATCTTTGTAAAGATTAGTTTTCCTCTGAGATCTACGCTCAGTGGAAAACTAACCTCATTTTAGCCTACTGCTTTGATATTCCCTTATTACAGTGTGTTTATACTTAAATTCAAAATTAAACTGTCTCTTTATGCGAAGACTGTCATTGGCTCTCTGGTGACTAAATTTGCGTTATTATAGGTTTATTTAACTGTCAGTCTTCCATGTTTTTAAATAAATAAATTACCTACTAAAATAATTTTGGATGGATAGAATGATCATTGCCTTACACGTTGTAAACGCACCTTGAGACCAACTGCAAGATAGAACAGCCTAAACGAGTATGACCATTGAAATTGTGTTACGATAGCATAACATCACGACTGTATTCCCCAAAGGGTCGGGCAGAGGTGTATAGTACACCCACATTTCGCCATTATGTTTAATTCCCATGTAATAGGGGGCGAGCCTATTGTCATCAACCAGGCACAAATCCAGACTCCAGGCTGAGAAATTCCACACGGAAAAGCTCAATAACACTTTGTCCGACCCGGGGATCACGCTTGCAACGACAAGACCAACATGGCAGTGTATTGTGATACTTATAGGATTAGTCAAAAATCGCATGATCGTCGCTTGCGCAACCTAGTAGAAAGTCGTTCACGCTCCCCGCACACCATACTATTGTTATGCGAAATTCGCTTGGACATTGCCATTGTCTACGTCTCAGACGATCATTGTTAAGATTGATTACACACTCGAGACTGCGCCGGAGTATGCGGATCGTACGCACGATGCGTTCGGCGTATTCGTATCGCTTCGTATCATGTTCGTTACGCATTGGGCCTTGGCATTACGAGCTTAATGACTTGCATGATGTTGTTCGTATAAATTTTCCATCGTGAATAAAATGGAGCAAAGTTATTTAATTTGCAGAAGTTAAAACTATTCATAGGATAGCAACAACAATATGATACTCTGTCTGTCTGATACTTGAGACATGATTTTGGTAACCTTAATCGCTTTATAAAGCCTTTAAAGTCGCTATTGTGTAACTAACCTACGGCTAATGTTTTTATCTTTTCAACAATCGATCTGTTAGATCATACCAGTTCAATATATTACACAACAAATCAGATTATATGTTCCATTGGAGATTAAAATTCAATCAATAGATTTAAAATTACAAATCTATGCTGAGAAGTGTCAATATTGACGATTCATAAACGTAATGCTTAGTCAAGAGTCGATAATAGTCCTTAAATCTCACGAAGAGGCGTGAATCATTGTAATATGAACCTTAAATTGTTTCCAATAAAAGTCACACGACAAGTCTTCGTGCGATAATGATGTACTTGTTTGTCCTGTTTTGTCCGTATAGAATATACTTTCTATTAATATTTAGTTTAAACAATAAATTCAAAAGCCTTGCTACTTATATTACTAACAGAACTGATGCATAAATAAAATAAGTGCGCACAAACTTAGTCTGCGTGATAATTCTCTTTAATGAATAAAAATCTCGTCGTAATAATTTAATTACATATTTATCAAACAAAGCCATTGTCCGGATGAACCGGAAAACCGCTAAATGATCTAAAACAGTACTGTTCTAATAGGAAAAACCGTATAAAATACAACTACATTGGCACTTTTTAGTTTATCCACGTACACAACAGATATTCCGGAATTGACCAAAATATATTAGGAAATCATGAGAACACAAGGAAATAGTTACTTCCTAAATTGTTATACGATTGACCAAAACGGAGAATTGTGCACTATTTTTTTAAAAAGAGTAAAAGATAAACATTCAGACGAATTGAGAACCTCCTTCTTTTTGAAGTCGTTTAAAAATGACTGCCTCGTTGGTCTAGTGGGCGCAACCGCGACTGCAGAGCGTGATACTCTGGGTTCGATCCCCAAATCGGGTAAAGTATTATTGGGTTGTTCAGTGAGAAATTTTTCAGTAGCAACACGGTGCCTGGATTTGTGTCCGGTTGATGGCAATAGGCTCACCCTCTATTACATGGGACTTAAACATAACGGCGAAATGAGGGTGTACTATACACCTCTACCCAAACATTCTGGGAATACAGGAATGACGTAATGAAAAGAAAAAAAAAGAAGGTTTTTCTTCCTTTTCGTGAAAAAATCGCATGTCTTGCTGTATGATCTAAACTCTGAGGGCCTTATTACAAAAGATGGTTTAAACCAAGACTAAGGTAAACCACGGTTTAAAATATACCCATCACTTTCTTATGTCATATGACAAAAAGAGACGGGGCTATCTTAAAACCTAGGTTTTTCTTAGACCATCTTTTGTTATAAGGGGGTGAAGCACTATCTCTAATTTTCATAAGATAAGTTTTTTGTTGCAAAAGTATTGTAATAAAGTAAAACTTGAAACTGTATTTGTCCAATTGGATCTCAAAACATTTAATTAAAGACGAGCCCTTCCAATGTGACCTTAATCCACAAGCACTAACAAATTAAACAGCAACATGTTTTTAATTAAATATTTTACGTTCCGATAAAGTTTTCACGCTTCGTAACTTGTATTTATTTACGTTAATTAACCATTAAATTGTAAGTAACACGGAATAGGTGTCAGGAAATCCATCTAAAAGTTTTTTTTTATTGTTATGTAGTATTTATTCCTTACTAGCTGTTGCCAGCGGTTTCACTTGCATCCTAGGGGAAATAATCCATGTACTTGGATAAAAAGTATCCTATGTCCTAAGTCAGGTCATGGTCTGCCTGTGTTCCAAATTTCATCCAAATCCGTTCAGCCTTTAAGGCTTGATTGATTAACAAACTGACAAACACGATTTTTAACCGACTTCAAAAAGGAGGAGGTTTTTTATTTTTTATGTGTGTTACCTCATATCTCCGTCATTTATGAACCGATTTGAAAAATTCTTTTTTTGTTCGAAAGGGTACACTTCCCGATTGGTCCCATTTAAATTTTGTTATGATCAGACCATGAACTTCAGAGATATGGAACGGAACTCCTCATCGGATCAAAGCAAAATTCTCAAATTACTAATATTGCTTTGTTTATATTTGTTGTTGGGAACTGACTACTGGAAAAGAGAAGGGGGTGCGTGCCCCCCCCCCCTCCCCCCCTTTGGAATGTTTTCATTGTATCGTGTAAGGTATCATTTGAAATGACTTTTTATGCCCGACTACGTCAAAGCCAAAAAGAAGGGTTATGAAGGAGGGGGTTAAAATTATGACACTAAAACGTATTTAATAAAAAATAAACTTTAAAAAAAA
The DNA here is from genome assembly GCA_905220435.1 of Amphipyra tragopoginis. Taxonomy (NCBI): domain Eukaryota; kingdom Metazoa; phylum Arthropoda; class Insecta; order Lepidoptera; family Noctuidae; genus Amphipyra; species Amphipyra tragopoginis. Next base: position 9,380,076 of record HG992017.1, read on the forward strand.
GTAAAAACCGACTTCAAAGAAATACTAAAAGGAGTAAAATAATTACCATAATATAAAATTAACAGTTTCAGAAGTCGGTGGCTTCTATTTGCTTCAGTGTAGATTTGCACCGACTTCTGAAACTGTTAATTTTATATTATGGTAATTATTTTACTCCTTTTAGTATTTCTTTGAAGTCGGTTTTTACTTTTTTTTTAAGTTTATTTTTTATTTATTTGACGACACGTTTGGTGCAGTGGCTAAGCGATTGGCTTCTGCGCTACGGGTCGTGGGTTTCTATTCCTACACGGAACAAAAATTTGTATGGCCTACAGATGGTTGTTCCGGGTCTGGGCGTTTGTTTGTGAGATTTGTGTCTGTAAACGCACCCACGATACAAGAGAAATCTTAGTGTGGGGCAACGTTTTTAATAAAAAAAAAAACTTCCCAACTTTCACGTTTATAATATTAGTAGAGAGTAGGATAGGATACTTAGTAGGATTTTATCATTGTTTAAAATGTGCATAAATGAGGCGTAATCTAATGTTTGTCGATGACGATCAAACCCCATCTTGATTTCTCCGTAACAGTCCTTATCATCATCATCATCATTCAGACTGCTGGACATAGGCCTCCCACAAACAATGTTGGGGGGCTTTGCCATAATCGCCACGCTTGGCAGGCGGGTTGGCGATCGCAGTATGGTTGTTAAAGTACTCAGAGAACCCTTCGTCGCCTTTTACGACATCCACGAGAAGACATGGGCTAGTTGAGTATTGTATGGCCTACTTTCATGGTCCTGGCTGGTAGTAATGTTGTGCGTGGGGTCGTTGAGCTCCCTAAGATAGGGTTGAGCTACACGATGGCTGATGCATGCGTGTCATCTGTTGGGACAGGTCCTCTCAAACTGCTCTGGAACTTTCCTCAAAAGGCCAGTCCAGGCATTGTCCTCACACAAATATTTGCTACAGAAAATATGTCTGGACTTTAAAAGAGACTTTGACCCCTGAGTTTGTTTCGGCCTTTCTTCTCAGAGGTAGTCAGATAGGAAACGCCGACGACATCTAGCTTTAAAAAACAAACCGACATGTAAAAGTGATTTTTAAATATCCAATTCGCATAATAAACGATTTCATTTCAGTACCTACTATTCTTTATGTCCGGCACCACACGGACAGTCCTTATTCAAAGACAGTTAAATATTTATTATAATATTAAAACACACAGCAGGAAATCCTCATAAAATATAAGCTAAAAGCGTAACAAGAAAATCGAATCACTTAAAGTTACTTACTTGGAATACATTACATAAAAAGCTAAACGGACGATAAATCGCGCTATCGTAATACCAGCACTGAGGCACTCGTGCCAACGCCCTGGCTACCGTTTCCTTGAACGCAACTTGGCAACAATATCGAATGATTTCTGACCTTGAGTTCCGCAAAGAAGAAAAAAAAGTCATTATTATCGATGTGGTCAATGATTGGGAAGCTACTTAGGAAGCGGGTTACTCGATGTTTAGAATATTGATTTACTAGCGACCCGCCCAGACTTCGTACAACCATTGTGTTATTTAATTAAAGGTTTTTTTTTGATATTCTTGACAATAATCGTGGCAGCTTAACTAATATGAACAACACGTTTATAAACCCCGAGAATTAATTTATCTAATCGAGAAAACTTGACCAACTTTGCTTCTTACTTACGGAGTTTTTTTTTTTATTTTACTGTATACAGGCAGACAGAGAGACGTTGCGGGGGCGGGACTTTATATGTATATGTGATGAATGTACGAACGAATTATTTTGCTTCGTGTAGCCTTAGACAATATGACTTCAACAATTCGTAAAACCAATAATATTATTATACATATATTCACCCATCACGCAAAATACGCGCTAGACGTGGAGTTGCGGACACCAGCCCGTTATACCTTACTTTAAAACCAATAATATGTAAAAAAATCGGCTTTGAAACGAGTCATCGAAGTCACTTGTTTCGTTGGCTTTCAGCTAACATCTCTTAATGTTTTTTTACTTGCGAGTTACAAATTGTTTTGGGCAATGGAGACAGAAAATAGAGAAACAGAAATTTATTTGGGCTTTTAGAATGCATTATTTTTAAAGCTCAGCTTCAATAAGTGCTGGAAACAATGTGAAATAATGTATATTTAATTAAAGTGTTAGATATTACCTGAACATATTAATCTCTTTGATTACACAGTTGAGCAATTACTCCCATTTCTCTGTGTAATAATTGCATAAATAGTAGTGTACAGTCGGCGACATAAGTTGGTAAACAATTAATCTCAGCTTGGAATGAATATTCCAAAAAGTATAGAGAACTTTGGGTACCTATACGTATATATCTTACAAATTTTATTTTTCAATTAGTTTTCCAAATAATTCCATGTTTAAATACTTCAATGTTCGACTACTTTTTCGCTGACTGTACAAGTAATGTTGAACGTACTTGCAATAGTTTGACACGGCTTGATCTATGAAAACGTTAATCATGGTCTGCAGTCGTTATCGCCGTGTTGTGCTGCAAATAATGATGTAATTAACAGTACTGATGTTGGTACATAGACATTTATAACAATACGATAGCGCAATACATTAAAATGTCAAGTTATATAAGCAATAGGGGCTCTAGAAGCGATTAGAGAGACTGTAGCCACAAAAAAGTTTAGTTTTTGTAGATCAAGGAAGTTTTAGTAGATTTTGTCGTGAATCTAGTACAAAATTCACGACAAGTGTCCTGACTCCTGAGTTTACATACACCACCAGATTGCGTGGCAAGGCACACCGCCATATAGACTTAGAAATACCAACAAACTAATTTAAGTCCTATGTCGATTAGACAATGGCTTTTTTTGTAATCCTAACTTCCTAACTAATATTATAAATGCGAAAGTAAGTTTGTTTGTTTATTACCTTTTCACGCATAAACCACTGAACCAATCATCTTGAAATTTTGTATATACGTTGTCAGATGTACGGAAACGGACATAGGGTACCTTTTATCCCGAAAAAAGTACTGTTCCCGAGGAAAGCAACAATAACGTTCATAGATGGCGCCACGTGTCTTTCGAATCTGCAATTATATTATTATAGAAACTTTAGTAGTGTGTTAAGAGTTTTTTTGAGCTTAATTAACGCTAGCGAAGCCGCGGACAATAGCTAGTGAATTGATAATCCTCCTCGGTACCCTCAGCCCGGAGAAGACGAAGGGTTCTGCCGGACTCTTACCAGCACGATGTTCCTTCTCCTGACTTATGGCCGGGGTCGTAGGATTCGCAGCTGCACGCACCTCAACCCCGGCAGGGCATAACAATGCCTAAGTTAGCTAACAACCATTTTTCTCCATAAGAAGATTCAACTGCACCCGATGACGTAAGTAACCTCCGGTTTCTGAATTGAGAATTCTAGGATAAGCAGTACTTAAGTAACATTTGAGTACGGAGTTGTCAAAAAAATTACGGATTTCAAAGCATTTTTTGACAATTCCGTACTCAAATACTACTTAAGTATTGCTTATCCCGAATTCTCAATTCAGAAACCGGAGGTTAGTCTACTTTTTCGCGTCTACATCCGGTTCGGACATTTTCGAGCGCTGTCCCAAGTCCCGAGGTCCATGTTTCTCTACGTCAATGGTCTTAGGTATATTCTGATACCTTTGTGTTTGTTGTTAAAATCGAAACTCGATTGCAGCATTTCAATAACATATTGCTCACCAGTGGTTTTAATGACTGTGTTCTCTGACTCAAAGTATATCCTTACAAATGACTATTGACGGCTTTCCAACTAATCAAGCTAACAGCATAGTAAAAGTTGTTTTAGAATTATTGTTATAACATTGAATGTAACTACAGGGTGTAAACGACTTCGTATAATTCCTTAAAACCACTATTACTGGTATAGATTAACACCGCATGGGACTTAAATTGATTAAAAAAAAAAACAGAACATCATCATCAGCTTCGCATGCGTGAAATTTTAAACCCGTTAAGTGACGATTTTCCATGCAAACTTTCATCCCTTATTTAACTCCCTAAGGGGTTGAATTTCGAAAAATCCTTCCTTAATACTTATCTACGTCATAAAGGGAACCTCTGTGCAAAATTTCAGCTTTCTAGGTCCAAGGGTATGGGCTGGGCGTTGATGAGTCAGTCAGTCAGGACTTTTCTTTTTATTTATATAGATAATTTATTTTTATTGAATCTAAAAAAATCCCATGCAATGTCAATCTATCACCAGTAGATAATGCGTTTTGAAGGAATTACACGAATTTGTTTACATAATGGAAGGCTCATCTACTAAACAAAATGGCAACACTTATATTTCAGTTAAACAATAACGTTATTTTAAGACTGTAACTATAAAGCGAAACCCGAAACTGTTCCGCTTTTCTATAGAATCTTGTTCTGAAAGTCGTAACTGTATACCGCGTTGTGACGTCAATACCGACGCACACGAACACCTATTATTTATGTTTTTCTTAAAATAAATTAATGAAGAAAATGTTTAATGCGAGAGTAAAATTTTAATTTATGTATAACATATCGTTTTGTTCCAGTCCATTGTTTGAAATTAAGATGTAGACATGTCAAACGTTTAACTGTTTGTTTATGTAACAGTGCTGATTTATTAGATAACTATTTCTTACTGTGGAAATTAACCAAGTTAATATGAACGAGAAACATGTTTGATCTCTGTGAGCTTTGAGCGTCGACTGACGATAATTTTAGATAATCGGGATGTACAAATATCGATATTCTTTTATCGATAAGATTAAATGTTTTATCTGATAAAGATAAACAAGGTGTCCCCATTTGTTAAAATATCAAAGTATATAGGTAATACACACATGCTCACATCTTTAAACCCCGAAGAGTTAAGAATAGATCCTTCTCCTATTAAGAAAAATACCAAAATATTGTCACGAATTTGTCGGTCAAGTAGCAAAGTTGAATTTACTTTACTGTAATATCATGGAGCGTATCTATCTTTCGAAGATTATTACACCGTGGGCCCGAGGTACCCGAAAGATTTTAACCTTCGATTCCGATGCCTAATTGGAGAAGACAAGCTAGGATATAGTTTGTTGAATAAAGCTTAATTTTCGAAATATTCATTATTTACGGAAATTACAAATCGAAAAATATAATTATATGGTAACTAGTCCTATGAACGCGGCGTTGCGACTTTTGTCATATCATACCCCTCTCGCCGTATGTCTCATTTGTCGGCGAGGGTTGTGAAGTGAGAAGTTTCTTATCCACTCACACGATAATTTGTAAATATTGCCAGTTCAACCTAAGGTATTGTTTACAAGGAAGTACTAAAGTTAATTGATTCATAAAGATAAGTAAAAGAAAAAAAAGACTGAATTGGACTTTCGTTGATATAACATTTGACTCATAATACCATCAGAAAGGCATGGATAATGGTATGGTATGGGCATGGTACCTCGGGCCTACGGGTGTATAATAACTTAATAACATAATATTTTCAACAGTGCTTATTTACCACTTACCATGAAAAGATAAATACGAACTGGTCTAAACTTAGAATATCGGCATTGTCGGGTTGCGAAGGTCTGATGGCAGTCGTTCCGTGTAAGATAATGGTATCCAGCCGTACCTGGTTAGACTAGAAGATAACCTCAAAACAGTTGGGAAAAGGCTAGATAGAACATGAAAAGATACAAACAAAAGTTTTCGTATAAATCAAATTCTTCCAGTCTTTGATCATTTGAGTAAAGTAAATTACATAATTAGTTGGTACAAACCAGCTTATTCTAGTGTACGACTTCCCAATCTCCCTATTAAGAGCCACTAACAGGGGTTCCCTTTCAAGAGAACATTGGTATGCCATCTCCATTAACGTTTACGAACAGTGCGGCCCTACGTTTGTTGGGGTTTATTTAACTGTACAATAATAGACCGAGTCTAATCGATATCTATTGGCAAGCTTTGTTCGTCACTAAAGCTATTTTAATATATTACATTATAAATCTAAAACAATAAGCATCCTTGAAACTTAAGATAAATAATTCATATTTACTCTGTTGTTCGTTTGAGGAAGTGTTCGAGTGTGTTATAATTAGCGTGGAAAAGCAAAAACACGATGGTTAATCAAATACTGACTTATACTACGCATTGGTGTTAAGTCCACAATGATTTTATTGTGCTCATCAAATTGATTCAATTATCTGGATGGAGGACCTGTAACAGTTCCGCAAGTGTAATTGCATTTGCAAAACACAAAATTATATCCCAGAATATGACCATCTCGCATCGTCATCTGTAAAATAGTGTCAGACACAACCCTTCGTCTATCTATTATTCACAGACTATCGCTGTTGCAGATGTACTGGACATAGGCCTCTCAAAAGGCTTGAAACTCGTAGTTATTACGCAGCAGGCCGATCGGTGACCGCAGACTTAATCCTCTTACTGTCTGTGGCATATCTAAGATTTGTTGGTTAGCAGAAACCAGCCTTTATTGTTTCGTCGCGGCATATCTGAAGCTAGTACTGTAAAATCGATATTTAATTAGTTGATTTATCGATATCGATAATTTTGTAGCGCTACATTTTCGTACATCGCTAGCTGCTCGCATTTACTTATAAATAGTGTGCGTAAAAATCACGTGTTTCGGTACACTACACTAGCCTAGTCTGCCGCGAGACATCCACGGGATCGCACGTTCGAGATAAATTAGCTTTATTGCTTTCTTAGAAATCTGTCTGGCAATTCACTATTACAGTGTTTCGACCCCTGAATGTTTGCGTATCAAAATATGATATTGAAATTGGAATTGATTTTATGATTGAGATCTTAATTTTTTTCTGTCTAGCTCGATAAAAAAGAAAAGCTTTCAGAGCTTAATTTTAAACTGAATGAGGTTTGTACATAAATATACCACTTGAAATAGCTCGCGGTACGCTTACATTACATACCACTAAATCGATTAATGGACCCTTTGCGAATCCGACCCCATCGCATGGGGCGTGCAAACCCTATTAGGGCTGCTGTTCATTTAGTAGGGTGTGAGCCGCGTCCGTTTTTTAAAACCTCACCAATTCACCTTATATTTTATTTTGTTGAGCTCTTTACCGAAACAAAAGATAACAGTATTCCACCTCGAGCTTTTCAGAGAAAATTAGATACTGTCTAGAGATTTAACGCCGAGATCTTGTTTACAAGGCACTCCTCATTTTTGACGGTTAATCTCTTACAAAAGATCTCTTTTTTTTTCTGTTTACATGGCAACGACCTTATGTTCCCGGTCGCTTGAAGCGACTGCAACTGCGTCTCGACGCTTTTTTCCCAAAGGAACTCTCATATCTCCGTCCCTGTCTCCAATCCGATTTCGTGTCTTAACAGACTGCGCTTAAATCGATTTGTCTCGCCTTAACTCGCCAAGATGCCATCAACGATGATAGCGCTATCCCGTTCCTACTTTTTAAACCTGTCCTTGTGCTGCCAGATTTAATTTGCCTTTTTTGCTGCGGTTGAAACGTGGCATCGTTGGTATTAGACGGCTGGTTCTAAAAGCTCTTCGCATTGCACATAATGTAGGAGAAATGCAAGCTGACGTAAACCGTCTACGTCAGAGTTTGGTGCATATTAAATTCGGTTGGAATGCATCGGGTACATAATCTAAGGCCGCAGTAGTGGTTTAACTGTGGGAAGTATGTTGGTATATCAGTTTATGTTGTACCTATTTAATTCTGTTTTTACGACAAGTCTGCAGATGTATTTAAAACAAATGTGTTGATAGACTCCGGCTTTGTATCGAAAGCTATAACAAAAAGTTTATTACTCATTAACTAATGAAACACTAGAAACTAAGAAAGCTATTTAAAGTTTCTCTTTTATTGGTTCGTTAATTTTTATTTCATTAATGCTAACTGCTGGTTTAGTCGTTGTGTAGATTGTTTGGTTTAAAATGCATAGCTCATTCGCTGCCAGATAAATTAGGACGGTAATAAGTTTTTAATTTTGTGTAATTGGAGAAAGGTATGTTTTATGTTTATTACGCTAAATAGCTTCGGTAATTTTTATTACTAATTATGCGCTTATCTTTTCTAAATTGTTTTTAGTCTTCATCTTATTTATAATTTAAATAAGCTCTTAAAATTAATTTATTTTGTATTGCAAGACCATGTCCTTTGTCCATGACGAAGCAACTATTATCTTCTTAATGCAATTCTCAGGTAAACCAGAAACAAAGCTTTGTGCAGCATGAACAGTTAGTTTTGCAGTTGCTGACCCACCTCAAAAATATACGAGTAGATGACATTTACACAAAGAGAAAAGATCGCTTATTCTTATAAATTCTTAGTATGCTTATACAAGCTTAGTTTTAGTATATACTAAACCTGAAACTAGTTTGTTCAGAATCACTAGGGGAATCGATTGACATATTTTTAAAATTTTTTTTTTTCATAAGTTTAAATTTTGTTTCAGTAGGTATTTTTCTACCCATAACAAACAGTTGACGGGAATAGACACCTTGAGGCTTGAAACGGGTTTCCGTGTATTAGACAACCCCTGCATAGCACATCTCAGGCATTTCACACTTTTTAGGGAACTTAACGCGACATAAACTAAGGTGTAACTTGAGATTTACTAAAGAAAAAACACATATTCAGGCAGTTCTGATGAAAATCTTGTTGGGGTGTCTCGGTTTTCGTATAAAGAAAAAATAAGGTTATAACCTTATGTTCAGCCTAGCCTTTTCACTACTATGTAAGGGTTAGCTACCAGTCTTAACCAGATGCAACTGAAAACCAGTACTTTACACGGAGACCTCCGCAACCCAGTTACTGGGCAATGTCGATCCTAAGGTTAGACAGTTGTCAGACTTTCGGGCTTCTGCCTACCCGTAACGACTGTCATAGGTATTCATGTGACACACGGGACCAATGGCTTAACGTGCTCTCCGAGGCACGGAGAGTTCTCAACGTATAACGAACGGTCAACCATCCAAGGACTGACCGCGGCAAGTGCAGTTTAACCTTGAAAATCTTATGATCCAAGCGGTTGTTAATTAGCCACGAGTAGGCTTACCATTTAGAAATTTGAAAAGTTCTGACAAAAAGCCTGACATTTCAATAAAAGTCTGGACATTTTAGTCACAAAATGCAAACATAGGTACGAAGATTTATTGTTTGATCTCGTTAAGTTGATTGTTAAAGATTTATACATATTTTGTTTTTAGATGAATGAGAAGTTAATAAAGATTAAAAAGTTATTTGATATTACATAAGTAAGTTTCATTAAGTACTCGTATTCCATCTAAGCCAAAAAATTCGGACAAATTAAAGAGCCGGACAAAGTCCGGACAAAAGTCTAGAAGTCCGGACATATCCGGACAAATCCGGACGGATGGTAACCCTAGCCACCAGCCCCTCCCCTATTTAAGATATCATGTAAAACCTTAAAATACTTTTCGGAGTTGTAGAGCTTTTATAAAACTTCATAACTATTTTGGATTCGATTATCATCAACATAATAAACCTCAAAGTACCATCAAACGTACAATGCATCCGATAAACCGGAACCCTGTTCGTCCCGCGTTACGCAACGCGCATGCGCCCGCCATGTTACCATTTAGTGAACTCAGGCGCAACGTCGCGTGGCAGTAACCGCTTCCGCAATAGATACTAGCACATCCTATTAGGTTGCTTAATAGCGGCGGATTGGCGGCTCAGAGTGTGCATAATTGAAGAAATTATGGACACTTTGGGCCTTATTGCAAAAGATGGTTTAAACCAAGACTGAGGTAAACCCAGGTTTAAAATATACCCATCACTTTCTTATGACATATAACAAAAAGAGACGGGGCTATTTTAAAACCTAGGTTTTTCTTAGACCATCTTTTGTAATAAGGGGGTTATTGGCTATTTTGTAAGGCTTCTTTGAACTTTGACGTTTACAGCTGATAAGTAGATACGTAAAACTTTGTTCTTTTAATTAACTTATTCGAGCTTAGTTTTTCATAATTCGAAGTTTCTTAATAAGCTTTAAGTATTATTATCTAGTTATCATTCAAGCATAAGTCGATGATAATCATGAAAGCCTTTTCTAAAGTAATGTTGCTTCCCTCTTTCAGTCAATAGCAATTCTCCTGAATTTCAGTATGTTACTTACATTTATTTTGCAATATTTTATATCTTAATTTTAGTTTATTGGATAAAAAAATACCAACTACACGCGCGCTCTTCGCTACTTTAAGAGTATTCGCTACTGTTATAGTTATCTTATAAATTAAAATTTACGTGTTTTTCAGGAGAATTATTCTATTAATTATACCTAGTAACCTTGTGAAGATTCGCCAGTTATTTTAAGTAATCCTGTATAACGATAAAAGAAAGGTTTTTCAGCATTTACGGAACAAACAAACATTTACATTCCCATACTGATGTAACTCGTTAAATACATGTAGGTTAGGTACCTATGCTACATGATCATGACCCGTTAAACGGGTCTAAGTCCACGTCTGTTCTTATCTCACCAGCTCACATTACATCAACAATTAAGACCGAACAAAGGAACCAACTGTTTGTTTACAATACGCATCCTATCAGGTGGACGTTTAAGATTCTTTAACCCAGTTGTTTTTATGACCCCTTTAATGAAGCCCATCAATACAGAATCACTTAAGACTCTTCATTCATTCTTCGTAAACTATATTTACTCACGGCAACATTATCTTTGTTATGAACGAAAACTGTTACAGGATTTTGGACCGTATAGTTTTAGGAACAAGTGTGATATTCCTAGGTGTGTTATCGATCATAACAAGGAGTGTTGCCGTACACAGTACTATGGTTAGTGTTGTCATTGCGTTTAATTATCTGACTTGTCAACTCGTTCATTATAGAGCCTCATCACGCGACGACACCGATGCGAGGTAATCACGATATTTTTTGATAAAGGTGAGGGTAGATTCGAGGTTTTCGAGACTGGTTTATCAACGCCTAGCATTATTAATGTCTTAAGCCTACTAATGGTAGCTTTGAACAAGAATTTGACAGTTATGACGAGCAATAATCGTAGTAACCACCCAATTAGACTTTGTCGCTATATTTTATATATTAAAAGCCATCAAGGTGTCTTTCTACTCGATTCTAATGGTGATTAAACAAAATTGATGTCCTCTCCAAAATAGAAACCAAAATAAATTAAAGAAATTAATCACTGACGAACTACTTTGGACTTTTTAATTTGAAATGATTAATTTTGTGTCATTTTAGCTATTAACACCGTTCCAAATGTGTCGTGAATCGTGAGCACATTAGGTTCTGTTTGATCAACAACCTGAGGATAATGTAGCCTCACCCTAACCCAGTAATTGGTTTTAAGAGCATGCATGTAACGCTGGCCTAAATATCCTGCATTATTTGAGGTCATACATAATACCGCGGTCATTAGCTAAAACACTGTTTAATTAACTAACTTAATGAGAATTGAATGCACATTGATGGCACAGTGTAACTATCTACTCCAAGCAGTGGTTCAATAATTTTATTTGACATTGACAGTTTTTGATGGCGTCTTCGATCAGTATTGTCAGCTTTTAAAGGCTGCTTAGGACATGATCATGGACATGACCCCCTGCTGTGTTGGAAAATTGTATAGTGTTGGTACTGATGTCATTCTACCGTAACATAAGGCACGCAATTTTTTGTACGAGATAGACGATCTTTTTCTTATACGAATATGGTCAAACGTTTGGCTCTCGTTAACGTCAATACCTAACTGTTTAGACAATTAAGTTTAATATTTGAGTTTCATCAATACAATATATCGAACTATCAATCAAGAAATTCATAAAAGTCAAAGATAATTAATCCAATCCATCGCTGGCTCTAATTAATACAATATTTTTGGTCATCTATATAAATCATCACCAATTCGCCAACACGTGTGGGAAACGCTGTAGGTGTGAATAAACTAGTCAGTTTCCATTAGTGGCTTATGTTTCAGCTTTCTAATTGATTCTAGGAAAATAACGTAATTATCTTTTGGTCATAGTTCAAAATTTTAATCGAATTCGATTCAACATTTCGTGGAAGTTGCACTGGTTTTTAAGGAACTTTAGTCAGTCTGTGGCATTTCTGCGAAATTGCAGACAAGTCAGAGTTTAAGTTTGACTGACGTAATTTGATTGATGCTGATGACGTCAAAGTTCACCTATTGAATACCTATCACAACGGTATTTTAAACGATACTAATGAAAATATTTATTCTTTGACGAAAAATTACTTGACTCTTAATTCGACGGAAGTTCATTTATTTCCTACTTGCTTTTCCCCACGGCTTCGCTCGCGTTAATTTAGAATTTGACAATAAACTTTTAACACACCACTAAAGTTTCTTCGATTCGAAAGACACGTAGCGCCGTCTATTAACGTTATTGTTGTATTCCTCGGGAACAGTACTTTCTTTCGGGATGAAAGGCACCCTATGTCCGTTTCTGTACACCTGACAACGTATAATTCGATTCAGTGGTTTAGCCGTGAAAAGGTAACAAACAAACAAACTTACTTTCGCATTTATAATATTAGTTATGATTAGGATTTTATCCCTTCGTCTGTGGCAGCCATATTGGAAAGAAAATAACTTTCCCAGGATAGTTTTCCTATAAATAACACCACAATAACTTTATACTAAGTTCCATTGTAAGTTATTTACAATAGAACTCCGATAAATATACCGTGAACATTATAAACATGCGGTCAGCTGATGGGGTGAACGCCCAGTCGGTGTCATTGACCCTACTAATGGTGTACAAACCTATTTACTGATGACAGTATGATGATAGTGAAATCTCGACAAGTGTGTGATTCTGTGACCTTTGATTTTGACCGTTAGTTGTACAGAAGAATCGTTTAGTTAGCGGTTAGTTTGACAACCTTGGAGATATTTAAATTGTGCACATAATTGTAATTGATGTAGAGCCGTATTTATGTGTCGTTATTGCAAGATATTGTTGTTTGAGACAGAATTTATGAAACGTAATTGTTATTAGATTCATTTATTGATGAATTTGTCGAACTTGACGCAAACAGTCATCAGCTAATTCATAATCAGCCCATAACTGTCCCCTACTGCTGGGCACGGACCTGCGCTCAGGATGAGAGGGTTTTAGGCCTTAGTCTACGTCTAGTCAGGGTCACGCGAGCCTGGTACAGGTAGGTTGGCAGACTACACACACTATCAAGAACTTTATGAAGCCTTCTCAGGTGTGCTGGTTTCCTCACAATGTTTTCCTTCACTATTAATGTAAGTGATAATATAATTGCCCAGTAACTGGGTTACGGAGGTCTGATGGCAGTCGCTCCGTGTAAAATACTGGTATTCAGCCGCATCTGGTTAGCCTGGAAGCTGACCCCAACATAGTTTTTTTTTTGTTTTTCGGGAATAGGAACTTACATAATATTCCACACAAGTTGAATGTATGATTAGAAACTTGAAACTTATTTTTCCCCACACTTGGATTTCTCCTGTATCGTGGGTGCGTTTACAGACACAAATCTTCACTTGCACGAACACCCAGACCCGGAACAACTATCTGTTGGCCATACAAATATTTGTTCAATGCGGGAATCGAACTCACGACCCGTAGCGCAGAAGCCAATCGCTCACCCACCGCACCAAACTTGTAAATTTTTCAAAGTTGGGAAAAGATTAGGCAGAACGAACATTAAAGTTTGTTAAAACAAAAAACAAACTTGTTTTCTTTGAAACTCTATAATATTCTTAGTACGGATGTGTTCTCAGTCAACATAGCAATGCCTGCAATCTGACACTAGCTGCTTCTCCATATACGCTGCAGGCGTGACTTACACATAAGGGGAAGGTGAGAAAAAACTCTAATTAAAAAGTCATTGAACTTGTGAATGTGTTGGCTTTGAAACAATATTTGGTTATCGCGAGCGGTAGCTAGGTGGTCAACAAAACGGTAGCAAATTAGGGTTAACGTAATACATACGTCATAGTGGATAGTGAAATCAATACTATTTCAATATTTAACAGGTTACTTTTTTATGATTCCGTACCCAAAGGGTAAAACGAGACCCTATTGCCACAGTGTACCTACTTACTACATACAGTGGGTCAACGTCCATACATTTGACAGGTCCTATGAAATGTCAAAATTATATAGGGGCGGAGGTTATGTCCCAAGTATGCAGTATGGCTACTCGGGACATAACCTCCGCCCCTTCACCCCGCAACCCCCGCACGATTGCTCTGCGACAATGTTCTGCGTTGACCGTATAGGTAGACTGTGATATTAGTAAGGATTACAAGATTTTATTTCAGGGCTTTTAAATGCGACCTATGTCTCAATTTCATACCTACTGTTAAAGATTTAATGACGTGGATGTTGGACAACTCACCTTTGAACTTCTTTCGTAACAACTCTCATTACGTAAAAGTTTAAACAATTATCAAAAAGTCAAATATCAGATTACGACATTCAGATAAAATCAGTCAAGATAATCTACAGGTTACGTTGGTGTTAAATATCTCGAAAGTACAAATTACAGCCGAAAATAAACAAGATTAAATATGTTACACTCAGTTGCAAGAAAGGTCCATTAAATTTTAATGCTCTCATTAGAATGTTAATGCTCCATTAACCTCTTCTGTCCATTGCAAGAAGCTAGATTTAATGGAATGATTAACTATCCATTAAAATTAATTTTTGATGTGTCAAACTCCCCATGATTTCAATATATGATAATTAGTAAATGAAGAACGAACTACGACCTAATTAGTGTTCATGCAATAGCCATTAATTTAATGGAAACATTATTTTTAATGACGGATTAGTTAATGATCACCTAATGGTATCTTTCTTGCAACTCGGTGTTAGTTATTAAAGACTAATTGTCGCCCCCAGATTTTCTTGCGTTAATCCAGGATATTCGTGTTAGCGACACTACAATTTAATCGTTAAGGAGTGATTCTATCATTACAGTTATCGCTAGTATTGGTATGTCAGGATTGTGAGCAAGGTAAATGTAGTAAATAAAACCAACATAGACTCTCCACTCTCCACCACTGAGAGTACTTGTATTTGGGTTAGTGTTAGTAACATGAACTAGATCACAATATAATACTTTAGATAATTTTTACAAGTTATTACAAGATCATAAAATAAGGACAAGCTAGTCAGATATAAAAGGTCAGACTTCTTCAGCTGATCTACACAGAATACTCTAGACGAGTTTTCCGTCGTACGGTCCAAGAAGCAATCCTCTGGGCGCACCAAGCGAGCCGGTCTCCTCCCTCCAACGGGCAGTGGTGGTCCGATGTTGACGTCACGGTTAGTTAGGCAGCGGACAACAGATGGCGCTCACTCCACGAAGTTCCCGACATTCGTCTATAGATCTGTGTTCATCCAAAGCCGTTTTTCCGTGATTGTATAACAACATACTTACAAACTTATCATCATAATCAGCCCATTATTGTCCCACTACTGGGCATGGACCTCTTCTTAGAATAAGAAGGATTAAAGAATTAGTCCACCACGCTACCTGGTGTGGGTTGGCAGACTACACACACCATCGAGAAGTTTATGGAGCACTCTCAGGTTCCTCACGTTTCCCCACGATGTCTTTCCTTCACCGAAAACCAGGGTTGGCATGATTAAAACAAGTGGTTTTAAAACACATGTTTATTAAAACAGTTTGAATTTAAACCGTGTTTTTTACCACACGTTAAAAAACACAGATTAAAAAAAGTTTTAATCATTGTATAAACCAATAAAAAAAAAGCTTTAAAACTACTTTTCATGGCGAATTAATGGATACAAAATGAAAATAAATTAATATTTAGGAGTCTAAATAGCTTGAGTCTTGACATAAAACCAGTTGAGTCTATGCTATATATTTTTGAACTTTTATTGGCATTGTAATTAATAAAACATTATTTTTGTGATAAGTAATTTATTCAATCAAACAAAGATCTAAGTACCAGGATTTTTAAGGGACAAGATAACACCTATTTTTGAAACATGCATTAGAATATTCAAAATATCAATTTCAAATCAAAATAATAGAATTCATAGGTCATAGGTAATTCTCCGCCGGTATAGTCAAGCTAGGAAAGTCCCTATGTCGCCCAATTTAAAAATCAACATTAGTTAGAAGGTTTGAATATACAGGGTAATGTAAAGCGTTCAGTATTGATTAGAGATACACAACATAAAATAAATTTTTATCCATTGATCATTTATTGTAAATATTTCATTTACTCTGGCGAATTTGAAAAGATCTAGTCTAGAAATGAAACATCGAATTAATTTGAAATAATGCCATAAACTAAAAAACAAAAAAACACTTGTTTAAAACAATTTGAACTGAAAATAAAAAAAAAACTGTTTTTTTTCTAACCCTGCCGAAAACGCAAATGAAAATCAATTCAAACTTTATCCATTTATAATATTAATTCAATACCTTAGATACTTAGCTGAGATATCTAAAAATCCTACAATACATTACACTTATCTTCAAATAAAAGGGCGCAGGACTTTTGAATGAGGCAATTATGTGAATAGGACATCGCGTCAGAGCTACCGAAATAGCCCTGTGAGATAACATTCTATCCTTTGCATCGCCCACTGGCCCTAGTAGGTGCCCACATTACTATCAGATTGAATGAGGACAGATAAATAGCAGAAGTGCAGGAGACCAATTATACTAATAATATTGGTTAAAATCGTAATTGAACCGCAGCTCAACCACGGCCGTTTGACCGTTATAAGAAAAAAGTCACCAGCCGTGGTTTAGGTGCTACAATAAAACTGGCCTCCGAAGCTTAGAATTGGTCAGTAACAGTTTCTAGTATCTAAATGATGTGGTTGATGTTAGCGTTAGACATCTTTATTTAATACTTTTGCCGGCGGCTTCGCTCGCATTAATTTAGAATTTGACAATCAACTCTTAACACACTATTAAAGTTTCTATAATAAATAATATAATTCAATGATGATTCGAAAGCCACGTGGCGCCATCTATGAACGTTATTGTTGTTTTCCTCGGGAACAGTACTTTTTTCGGGATGAAAGGTACCCTATGTCCGTTTCTGTACACCTGACAACGTATAAGCAAAATTTCAGGATGATCGGTTTAGTGATTTAGGCGTGAAAAGGTAACAAACAAACTTACTTTCGCATCTATAATATTAGTTAAGAAGTTAGGATTATGTTCTATCTAGTCTTTACTCAACAAGTTTGTGGTCAAATTCCAGAGTAATCAGATGCGGCTGAATACCAGTATTTTACACGGAGCGACTGCCATCAGACCTCCGCAATCCAATTACTGGGCAATGCCGATATCCTAAGGTTAGACCAGTTGCCTGACTTTCGGGCTTCTTCTGACTACCCGTAACGACTGACATAGGTATGTATTCGTATGACACCCGGGGGACCGACGACTAAACGTGCTCTCTAAAGCACACAGGGGATGTTTAACGAACGGTCACCCATCTTTATTCAATGTAATCTCATATGTTTTTGAGATTTTCTATACAACCTTATTTTTACTTTATACGAAAACCGAGACACCCCAACAAGATTTTCATCAGAACTGCCTGAATATGTGTTTGTTTTTAGTAAATCTCCAAGTTACACCTTAGTTTATGTCGCATTAAGTTCCCTAAAAAAGTGTGAAATGCCTGAGATGTGCTATGCAGGGGTTGTCTAATACACGGAAACTGACCGAGAGGACCGTCTCAAGCTTCAAGGTGTCTATTCCCGTCAACTGTTATGGGTAGAAAACTACTAAAACAAAATTAAAATTTATGAAAAAAAAAATCAATCGATTCTCCTAGTGATTCTAAACAAACTGGTTTCAGGTTTAGTATATACTGTATAAACGCATAAAGTTGCGTGCTGTAGCGCTTTTTGTGGCCAAAGTGTATGTCCAACACTGTGCAGCGGTAAGCTGCAGATTAAATTATAGTTACTTCACTAGGCTGTGTTGATTCAAAGAGACTACGCCGACAGGTCGCAATGTCTACAAGTGATCCCCTCGCCCCACCGTCAAAGTCTCAGTTCCAATTAATATTTTAAATGTTCTACAAAGTCGTTCGTTCATTATCGAAGCATTAATATCTTTTATTCACGACCAGGATTATCTTAATAGCCGTTATCCCTCGTTTACCTTACCACTGTTTTATCTTGATTGATTATAATCGATTACAACATGCTTTCGCAAATATGTTTTCATTGGGATGCTGTGAAAAGGTCACCGCGATTTTTAATACTTTCCAATCAGCCAAATGTTGTTGTGACACGTTTTAAAAAAATACATGACCTGAAGTTTTGTTTACTTTGCAAGTTAAAAAGGTGAAGCTTGTTATATCAAAATTAAATGATCAGTTAACAAGACGAAACTGTAATTTTTATCGTTTCAGCTAATTTTTATACAAGGTTAGTTGGAAAGGGGGTACTAATCCGAAAGGGTATTGAATCACCCATAATAATGAATAACTTTTGTTCTACAACTTTACCCAAGAGTCAATAGTTAAGGAACTCTTCAAAGGTTTCATAATAATACGCTAAAATCTATATATCCTCATCTATGATCAGCTACAATACATTTTGGGTCATATTTGGAGTCATGGATTAGAAGCTTCGTTTTCTGAATACGTAACTAAAACAGGGATGAAGAATTTTCGAAAAAACTAAAATAATAATTTTGTATGGAAATAAAAATTATAAATTTTTTAAATTTTATCACTTGGTTTAAACATTCATCATTGATACTAAAAGTAGCCTTCGGATTAGTACCCCCTTTCCGACTAACCTTGTACACCAAATATTATTTTTAAAATAACTTTTTTTTGCTATTAAAGTACACTTCGGACGGACCAAGGAATTTTCAATTCAATTTATTTAGCGGCTGCATATTGTCAATCTTGGCGCGCGTTAGGGCGGTGGGCTGCAGGGTTTGGGTGCCATTATAATTTGGTATTGTATTTAAAATGCATATCTATCTATTGCTTGAGTTTAGATAACGTAGTGTATGAATCTGCACATAACTAGGTACTAAAACACTCGTGTTTTAATAACCCATGTTATGCAACAGTTTCATAAACTACCATTAAGCTGCGATTCACAATATAGCCCAATTATCGAGTGACTGGGAATTGTCGCGCAGCTCGCGATTTGCGGTCGTGCTCTATAGACACGTAGCGCAATAACTCGCGATATGGCTTACTAGCATTTGCCCGAAGCTTCGCTTGCGTGAAATTTTGAACCCGTTGTGTGACAATTTTCCATACAAGCTTTCATCCCCTATTTAACTCCCTTAGGGGTTGAATTTAGAAAAATCCTTCCTTACCCCTTGTCTACATTATAAAGGGAACCTCTGTGCAAAATTTCAGCTTTCTAGGTCCAAGGGTTTGAGCTGGGCGTTGATGAGTCAGTCAGTCAGGACTTTTCTTTTTATTTATATAGATATTGCACAAAGTTGTTCTACTGTTCCGTTCCTGCTACATCGACCAGTGTGATCTATAGCCTAGTCGGTACAGATGTAGTCATTGTTCGGTCGCAATATAGCCCAATTACCGAGTGACAGGGCACTGTCCGCAGAGCGTGGAGCGCAGCCCGCGGTTTGCGGTCGCGCTCTGTAGACACGAAGCGCAATATCTCGCGATATGGTTTAAATTGCTCACTTGTTTCTAGTATACGGGATGTAAACGAATTCGTGTAACTCCTCAAAATCACGTGACTATTACTGGATAGATTAACAATGCACGGAAACAAGATAGATTAAAAAAAAACTTTTTTGTCTTGTGGTAGATCGCATAAAAACAAAAAATCTTCGAAATCGATCGTCTAAAAAAATGGTGTGATAGAACATTTCGATGCTACGCATAATTGAATGAAAGCACGTCGACACAGTTGGTAGGCGCGACTAGCACGATATCCCTCTGCGCAGTCAGTTAACTCGACGCACTACAATGACTCGGGTGCAGTACACATTTTTTACTTTTATATTATTTATTTGTTGAATTTGTCGTAATGCCTTTCAGAGTCAATCTTTCTCACCAGTGGATCACGTGGTTTGAAGGAATTACACGAATTAGGAAACATCCTGTATGGTCGAGAGAGTTCTGTAGGAAAATTATAAATAAGAACGTTGTAGCACGATGCCTATGTCCAGCTATGGACGTCCGATATGGTGAATGATGATAGATAATGATAACGACAGGCGGATAGGAGCAAGATAAGGATAGATTGTTTCTAATAAAAGATAAAAAGATACGTCAATCGATGGCTTCGCAGAAAAAACACTTGTTGAAACTGATTTCTTACTTACATGTATTTGTTTAGGGAAAGGTTTGTTTAGCAACAAAAACTATCATGTTTGTTGGCATGTCGTTGGTGTAAGATTACGTTAACGTAATCTAATCGTTTGCTGTTGATGAAGATAAGCATCTCTTCCCTTAACAATACAATACGCACAGAAGAAAATGAAAACTAGATCACAATATACCGACAAAAAACACAAGAAAAAAATCGAACTAAAAACCTTAATTAGTATCGCTTCTTTTTTGCTTTTTTCATATAACAATCTTTTTATTAATTGCATTTATTTCGTTAAAATAAAAACGATATTGTATTGATGACTAAGAATAGATGTTCCATTGCAAAAAGCAACCCTTAAAAAACAGTTATAAAGTTAAAAAAAACAAGAAACTTTGAAAAATTTAAGATTTTTAATCATTTTTAGGGTTCCGTACCCAAAGGCCTATTACTAAGACTCCGCTGTCCGTCTGTCACCAGGCTGTATCTCATGAACCGTGATAGTTAGACAGTTGAAATTTTCACAGATGATGTATTTCTGTTGCCGCTATAGGTAAATACTAAAAACAGAATAAAATAAATATTTAAGGGGGCTCCCATACAACAAACGTGAATTTTTTGCCGTTTTTATAGATAACTAGCTTTCGCCCGCAGCTTCGCTTGCGTGAAATTTTGAACCCGTTAAGTGGCGATTTTCCATACAATCTTTCATCCCCTATTTAACTCCCTTAGGGGTTGAATTTCGAAAAATCCCTTCTTAGTGGATGTTTCCGTCACGTAAGGAACCTACTGTCCAAATTTCATATTTCCAGCTTTAGTGGTTTAGGCTCTGCGTTGATGAATCAAATGTCAGTCAGTACCAGTCTCTTTATATGTAAGATGTTACAGAACCCTTCGTGCGCGAGTCCGACTCGCACTTGGCCGGTTTTTTTTGCGGTATATTGTGGTCTTGTTTCACCAATTTTCGTCGGTACACGTTAATTATCCCGGAACACACTATATTACAGCAACATAACTATACACCTCTCTAGCTAACATTACCCTTTCTAGACAAGCAAGAAGCAGCTCCAGTCCGGTTTTCAAAAACCTGTTAAAGACACGTTTTCTTGGTACCCTCGTACGCGACCTGAAGAGTGGAAAACAATGCATGTTTATCAGGTTAGTTTTCGAGTATCGCGTGCAGAACACAGTCAATCGATCCAAGTGTAAACATTTCATGTACCTATTAGTCTGCACGAACCGTTGCCAGCTGACTTGCTACTTAAATAGGCACAAAATTATCTGGTAGACATCGATCCGTTTTGGGGAGAAATTAGAATAGTAGTGCAGTAGCAGTGTGGGAATGTGAGATGAGTAAGGTGGCAACACATGAGATATGGGAATTTAAGGAGAATAGAGTGACAGAACTGTGTGAGCGGGAGAACATGAGAAAATGACAAGCAAGACGGAGAAAGAAGAAGATAAAAGAGGAGTAAAAGACGTGCGGTTCGAGTTGGTGTTTAAAAATCTATCTATATATATATAAATGAATTGCTGTTCGTTAGTCTCGCTAAAACTCGAGAAAGGCTGAACCGATTTGGCAAATTTTGGTTTTGAAATATTTGTGGAAGTCCAGGGAAAGTTTAAGTGGTGAGAAAATATGGAAACATTGCGAGGAAAATAGCAAAAACAACAATTTTATTTTCCCATACAAACTGTTCCTACGTCCCCTCAAATCAAAAATATTACGTATCCAAAAGCATTTCAATAAACCGATTTTAAAACCAAACACTTTTTTTCTAAACGTGACATTGCAACGCATGCCGGCACAGCTAGTAATTAAATAAAAAAATTGTCCGTGTGCTGCCGGACGTAAAGTCAAAGTCAAAGTCAAATAGTTTTTATTTCAAGTAGACCAGATCCCTGGTGCTTTCAAAAGGTCAACACTAGGGGCTCGGTTCCAAGTAGTAGGTCCTTTGGAGAAGAACCGGCAAGAAACTCCATAGACACTCTTTTAAAAAAGTAAATGTTTTGACAATTTTCATTGTAGTAATGTAAGAACAACGCAGATTAATGTACATGTGGTTAACAACATGAAAAGTAATGAGAAAGTTAGCCTTTGAAAACGATTGCCGTAGCAGTTACGAGCTGACCAGTCCCAACAGACAGCACCCGTTCACGAGCATGACGCATACATCGGCGTCGCTCAGCTCAACCATGTTGCAGGGAACTCAACGACCCGATGCACAACGCCACCATCAGCAAGACATTTCAGTGAGCATGACAGACTCATACCGATAGACAATAGGCAGTCAAATATTCAGAATGAAAGTGTAACACTAGATGCTGCATGGTCCTCACATTTTACAGCCTTGCGTAGGTATTAACAGAATAATATTAATAATTGATAATTAATAATTGCAATTCAATGTCAAACTAATATAAGCAAATACTAGCAATAAATAAATTAAATTAAATGTCAAAGAGAAAAAAAAAACAATCAAAATTGGAAACATTAGATTAAAATAAGATAAAATAACATACTTATTGAGTCAATAAAATAAGAAATAATTACAATAAGTTAGCATTTGAATAATGGCCGTTTGTTCTGTTAGACGGTGCCAGAGGGTCGCAGTGTGCAGGAGGGAATCGTATGCCAGACATCTTTATCTACGATGTACTGATTTAGGCTATAATATGCTTTAGACATTAGTACGCGCTTGATATATAATTTAAACTTTGTATCTGGTAAATCAGTTACACTAGATGGAATTTTATTGTAGCATCTAACACTGTTTCCCATAAACGACTTACTGGTTTTCCTAAGTCTAAAACCAGGTACTGCTAGCTTGTCTTTATTGCGAGTATTAAGGTTGTGGTTGTCACTCTTCTTATTATACTGGGCAATGTTTTTCCGAATGTACATAATGTTACTAAATATATATAAGGATGGTAAGGTTAGTATATTTATCTCTTTGAATATTTCACGGAGTGACTCTCGGCAGCCTAGATTATAAATAGCTCGGACTGCTCTTTTCTGTAATATAAAAATAGTTTCAACATCAGCAGCCGATCCCCACAGTAAAATGCCATAGGACATAATGCTGTGAAAGTAAGCAAAATACACTAACCTAGCCGTAGGCACATCTGTCATCTGTCTTATTTTCCTAACGGCATAAGCAGCAGAGCTCAGTTTACCTGCAAGTGCCTGTATATGGGGCCCCCATTGCAGTTTAGAGTCTACTGCTACACCCAGAAAGGTCGTTGAGGGAACCAGATCTAAAACTTTCCCATCAAGTTTTACATTTGCACCAATACGCGATACATTTAGTGTAGAAAACCTAAGACATTTGGTTTTTTTTTGCATTTAGAAGAAGATTATTAGTAGAAAACCAATTAGAAATTAGATTAAGAGTATGATTGGGTTCTACAAGATCCCTATCCTTCCTATTGACTTTAAATATAAGTGATGTATCGTCAGCAAATAAAACTATGTTACACATTGTATCATTTATGATGTGTGGAAGGTCATTTATATAGACAAGAAACAGAAAAGGGCCTAGAATCGATCCCTGAGGTACTCCCATTTTAACTAGTGAGCCTGCAGAAGTGGCTTTATCAATAGCCACTCTTTGTTTCCGATTCGACAAGTATGAATTTACAAGATCAATAGATCTATCCCGAATTCCATAGTACTTTAATTTCAGAATTAGCGTGCGGTGGTCGACGCAGTCAAATGCTTTAGAGAGATCACAGAATACCCCGACAGCATCGTGTGCCTCTTCCCAAGCTCCCAGTACTGTTTTGATTAGAGTGGAACCAGCGTCTTCCGTAGATCGTCCCTTCGTAAATCCAAACTGTTTGACGTGTAATATCGCGTTTTTGTTGAAATGTACTAACATTTGATTTAATATTAATTTTTCAAAGATTTTACTCAAGGCTGGTAGTACAGATATTGGCCTATAATTAGATGCGTTATTTAAGCAGCCTGATTTAAAGACGGGTACAATTTTGCTTGACTTCATGAGATCGGGGAAAATGCCATCCGTGATACAGGTATTAAAGATCACTGCCAAGATGGGCGCGATATTAACGATAATTGATTCGACGGCCTTTATTGACAATCCCCATAAGTCCTCCGTTTTTTTTTACTGCTATAGTTTTAAACGCTTTAATTATATCGGTGGGAGTAACAGAACTGAATTCAAAAGTAGGTACATTAGGTACATGTAAATTAACATTTTGTTTCAAAAGAGCTTCAGCTGCTAAAGGAGACGATGGGAGACATTTAGTAGTCTCTATAGGTATGTTTGTAAAGAATTTTTCAAAGAAATTAGCGACTACAGTTTTATCTGAAACTAGTTTATCGTCTATTTTTAAGTTAATTGTGTTGTCCGTTGATCTACTATTTCCCGTTTCTGTATTTATTATTTTCCACGTTGTTTTAATTTTATTATTTGCCTTTTTTATTTGATTACTAATATAGGCAGCCTTTGCTTGCATGCAGACTTTTTTAAATATTTTTGAGTAAGTTCTAACGTAATTATGAAAATCATTATTGGATGTATAAGACTTTTTGTCATATAACTCGTATAAGACATCCCTGCTGCGTCTTATACCCTCGGTAGCCCAGGCACTAAACAGGATTTTACGTTTTAAAGTAACTTTTTTTACTTGACAAGTTTTATTAAATTCAGTACATATAGCATCAAATAGGGTGCGATACATTTCATTAGGAGTGTCATTTTGAGGCTTCAGAGTAATTAATTGCGATTCTAGATTTTTATTGAATTTTTCTAGACTATTTTTGTTTAGTGTTCTACATTGTATAATTTTTGGACTTTCTACTTTTTTGCAATTTATTTTAACTATCTGACACTTGTGATCTGAACGAATGCCACTAATAAGGCTCTTCTGTAATATTTTAAAATTGGTCATAATATTATCTATACAAGTAGCCGATGTAGGTGTGACTCTAGTCGGCTCAGAGAACATATGTTTTAGATTAAATGATTTAAATAAAGATAAAAGATTTTGCCTATCTGTGCTATCTATCAAGATGTCAATATTAAAATCCCCACATACCAATATCTTTTTGTTTATTTTAATTTTCCTAATTGCATCCTCCATCGTAAGGAGGAATTGGGAAGTATTAGAGGAAGGGGGTCTATAAACACATAAAATCACATACTCCTCCGTTTCTGCACACGCGAGCTCACATACTCGTTCAACAGAGAGGTCACGAACATCTGGTCGCTCTTTACACTTCAGGTGGTTTTTGAACATGATTAAAGTTCCCCCACCTGCTGCTGACTCTCTCTGGAACGAACTGGCTATTTTAAAATTATCTATATTAAATAACATTTTATCTGCCTTCAGCCAAGTTTCTGTAAGGCAGAGAATGTCTACATTATATTTTTCAACAAATAGTTCTACATCTAAGATTTTGCCAGAGAAGCGATTTATATTTTGATGTGACAAAATTAAACAATGACTATGCTTCTCTGTTGTCGAACTGCCTAGTTTAAAATATTCTGGCTAACCACTTTGTTATTAGTACTATTACTAAATTGAGTGGTAGTGAGAGGTAACTTCGTCATACTACTTATGACTGTGTTAAAATTATATACTAACAACATAGAAATATGTTGCCTAAGTTTCTTAGGGAGATAAACATAATCCCTGTTAAGTGTAAGCTTACCAATAAAATTATTGGTGTCAAAAAATATAAACTTGTCACTATGGTGACTTACTAAAAAGTGCATATGCATATTTAGCGCGTGAACATAATTATTTTGTCTGTCTGACAAATGATCGAGGTAGGGAAATGCACATAATGTTATTTTATTACAGTCAAGATTTAACATTGAGGTAACACTGTCCGTGATGTCTTTTTTCCTAACATTTAAACTATTGCCTATGAATAAAGTTATATTAGTGTTGTGATTAAATATATTTGACATTAGTGATGTTGTGATTTGCCTATAGGATGACCCAGGCATACAGTGATTCTGAGAAGAGTGATCCAGGCTGTTGCTTAACAATTCCCCAAAACCTTTACCTATGTTATCTGAATACATAATAGATTGCCAACAAACATTAGGCCTACTTGAATTACTATTACTACATAAGTTTACTGATTGAGATTTATTCATATTTAAGATGTCACTAGTATTACTAGACTGGGGTGGGTCCTCCAACAGCTCAGGTGGGGAGCTATTACAATGTGAATTGCTCATACACATACATACATTGTTGTTGTGAGTCAATGTGTTCACTCTGTCTGCATTATGTTTACACATCTCAACTAAATGGTTTGCGGCAAGTATATGTTCCTCAATTTGCTTTTGTGAGGTCATATATTTATTGTAAATAGAGCTGAGCGACTCTTCCAGGATTTTAATCTCAGATTGTAAGCGCTGAGTGTCAATTTCATAAATGTTTTTACAGTCTTCCATTTTAATTTGATAATTATTAAGCTTATTTATTAAAGTAACACGTTCTTTCCTTAATTCAATATTTTTCCAGAAGTGCTTTTGTTTCCTTTTTAAGTGTTGACATTTCTTTATAATTTTGTTAATTCTTACATATTTTTTGATTTTATTGTGACTGGGCTTATTTATACAGTTTTGATTCAATATGGAATCGTGATCAGTCAGATCAATGGTCACTAAGGGGTGAGCTGACATAAGGTCAGAGCTCGGACAAACTAGTTCACTAAATAAGTTTTGGGTTGCAACAGACTGTATACATTCTTTTTCCTTCTGTAAGCTTTTTATCTCTAGATTTGCACAAACTAATTCATCTTCTAGGTCCCTAACTTTACACAATGCCTCCTCATATAAATCACTGCATTGGCTAAAACCGTCCGTCACCGCCTGAAGTTTGTCCCGTTCATCAACAACGTCCAGGTATTGCTGATGTAAGTCTGCTAGCTCCCTTTTTAAGCTTGTGTTCTTGCCAACAATTGACTTCACCTCCTCCTCACTCTCCTCTCTCTAAAGAATAGCACTACCCCATCTCTTCCAGTGGGTGTCGCAAAAGCCGACTAAGGGATGCTCTAGAGGATGGGCAGCAGCGTTCTCTGAGTACTTTAAGAACGCCTGCCAAGCGTGTCGATTATGGCGATATTGGCCTCCCCCCGACGTTGTTTGGGGGAGGCCTATGTCCAGCAATGAACGTCATTCGGCTGAATGATGATGATGATGAAATAAAAAAAGTTATTCGTTAGCACAGCTCCGTGTGAAAGAGCTCGTCCAGGGAAGTAATACCACCATAGCTATTTCTGCCGCCAAGTAGCATTGCTGTGTTCCAGTTTGAAGGATATGAGTGCTGGTGAAATTACAGGCTCATCATATTATCCAAATTTGTCTCCAAGGTAGGCAACGCACCAGCAATCCTTTTGGTATTGTAGTTTAAACCGCTGACGATGGCTAACCGATTGTCGGAGAGAAAATTTCAAAAAAGGAAAACCGATTTGTGATCGACACAATATCAAATAAACGATAAATAAATTATTGAATCGATAGAAGTGCAATGTGCAGATATCCGATTAAACTAATAAGCTTACTCATCAGTGAAGTCACATTTGTTTCAAATTAAATCAACTAATCTATTTGGATTAACATCTGTTAATTTTAGAGTTTCATTCCTTATTTCCTGTGTGTTATATGACCAAATCCTATCTGTTATTTGTTTAGCTTTGCCTGTAGACATGCTATGAGCCCGATAATTACGAAAGCGATCCTCTGAGATAGTTCCCTGTAACTGGATACAGTAGAAACAATCACACGTTTCCCGAAGCCAAGTGAACGTCAAAAGCTTTTGTCTCGTAATATTTCTCTGAACATATTTCTTTGTTGTCAGTCCGCGCTTCTGCTAAATTAATTATTTCCTCTTTGTCAATGGTACCTTTGTGACCCTCGATTCTCTTGTGCTCTGCAGGTGTTGCGTGTGACGTATTGAGTTTTGCTACAGTCACTGGCTTAGGCTTTGTGTAGACGATGACATTGTTAAGTGTAGTAATACGAACTACTCCTCTCTTTTTACTTGCAAATAAGTCCATCCTATAGTTCTGTGGCAGGAATCGCCAAGTGGGATAAGACCGCCCATTGTACATCTCTATATTTATAATTACGCATCTTCTTTGTATTGTACGACGTTTAAATTGTAGATAAAATCATAAAATTCTAGCTTTGTCTGAACTCTAATTTAAAATGTGCGCTGATAAATGCTCACATGATTTCTCTCAATCTCATTGATATCATATACTGTCATCTCAGTAATATATTACAGGATATTACTCTCATTTCCAAATCGTTAGATAAAAGATCTCATTCTGAGATTCCTTAAATAAGGGTCTTGTCTACAAATAACAATACTTATTTTCCATGTTTCCGTCTTGTCATCGATATGTTATATTATTAGTTTAAGCTTCTTTTCAATTAAAAGGAAGCCAATTTTGCTAAGTATCTTATACACCTCACAAACACTAACTTTCTCTAATCGACTACATTAATTCGTCCTGTCTGAAAGCCTCTTATTGTCTTCGTAAATTCGCTGGCGAGACAACAAAGGACTTGATTAAGGGTATTCGCTTATTTACGACCTTGGTACCGTATTACAGAATAGTGCGCGAATGAAGAGATAATTGTGTAAGCGAATAGCGATAAAGACCACTGCACAAAGATTATGTACATCGTCACGATAGTTACCAATCTGAAGAACACCATATGGCGCGATGCCATCATAATCACCCCGTAAAAGTTCGGAGCTGGACACAAGCGTCCTCATATATCACTGTAATGCACGGTTTTATGGACGAATTGCCGATACCACCAGGGTACTCCAAGCCTGGGAATAGTGGCCATTTTTCACTGTTTGGTGATCGCAATATATTGGAGTAATGGACCACAAAGATGCTGCTAACCAACTTATAATTCAGTGAAAGACATGATAGTCCCCTCTCTCACGTCACGGCGATTCACGAGGATTTACGTCGGTGGGATTCTATTGTAATACGTATGAGCACTCCATTGACACTTCTTCCGTGTACTATATCCTACCGCCTTTTGTATAGAAGCTGGGAAATGCACTTATCCTTAGTGGTCAGTGCAAAGACTACAGTCACGTTGGCTTCAATAGAGTTTTATTTTATTTGTAGGTGAGTGAGGGATTCGAGTGATAAATCACTAGCCGGATATCGGGGTACAAGGGCAGGCTAAAGCTGATGGTACCACGAAGTGCACCGATGTTCACAGTAAAATTGTTTCCGTGTATGTGTTTGTATCGACACTTGGTATAGGAAATCGGAGCGGGAATCGGATGCGGAATAATTGATATAGTACTGGGATATTGCGGTTTCAATAACAGAGATGGGAAGGATTTGTTTCCCTCGCCACAAGTGCAATCATCTTGATGTAGGTGTTGCAGTTTGCACCACACAATCTTGGGAATGTTTATTGGTAGAACATACTACCAATAAATATTCTTGTTATGATTCTCTATAACAATATAGTTTTGAGAGTTTTAACGCATTGTTCGGGACATCGAGTTTAGGTTATTTGTAGCAAACACTACTAGTAAGTTATAAAGTTCAGTAATAGGTCATAAATCGTATTTTCTTCTTAAATCGTATATTCGTCTTCTTAAATCGTATATTCGTCTTCTGAAACCGCATAATACGCTTCTTAAACAGCATATTCGTCTCCTTAAATCGTATAATCTACTTACATCGTATATTCGACTTCTTAAATCGTATAATCCTTCTTCTTAAATCATATATTATTCTTCTTAAACAGTAGATTCCTCTGCTTCTGACTGTAGTTATCATCTGCTGGATATAGAGCTTTACATAGCTGCTCCAGATCGCTTTTTTACTCTTTCTGTACATGTCATCAAATACGAAAAACTTACAATAAATAATCACAATCAGTAAATCGAATAAAGCTTCATTAATACTTGATTAGATTTGATTTAAACTGCGTAATGGACTTCGCACTTGTCACTTCAACAAAGGGATGTAAGGATATCCTTATTAATTGAAGACAATGCTATTTGTTCACTCATAATTTTATATTAACACTGTGTTATGTGATCCTATATGACCCATTGTCTGTAAAACTTTGGTTTTGCGTATTGTTACATTGTATAAAAGTTGTGGTTTGTTACGGAAATGGATAGTTTCTTATTCTAAAAGTCTAGATCGGGTCTACTCGCGTAAAAAACTTTAAGAGGCACAAAATACCTTTTACCCCGACGTTTCGGCTGAATTGCACCGGCCGTGGTCACGGGTAGACTTAAGTGGCGGAGCAGTTGTCATCTTCGTAAAGCAAGGATATTTCCATCTACCCTCACTCGAAAATATCCTTGCTTAACGAAGATGGCAACTGCTCAGTTTCTATACTTAGATCTCATTTAACAGATTATTAATCTTATGCGTTAAAACAATCATCAGAGGTAAGCTACATATTTATGTTATTTTTGTCTATTATAGTACTTTTAAATTAATTTTGTAAAGTGAGACAATGTACCTACATATTGAGAGATACCCTGTTGGTCGTTTGGTGCCTCTTCACTAATGAAGGCTGGTCGCCAACTCCGCATACATCTTTTCTATTTCTCGTCCTTTCTGTTTCTCGCCAGACGAAACAGTTCTACAACGCTGGCCTGTCCATTCTCTGACATTTCGAAGCCACGGTTTTCTTCGTACTTTGATAAAATCTCTGGTATCGGTCAAAGACCCAGACGATATGTTTTATGTATGAGGACTGAATTTAACTTTTAAAGGAGTTTGCTTGACGTTTGCTTTGAAAGATGAAAAACCTATTAAAAGTTCTAGTTCTAAGTTTTAAATTATATAGTCTTTTTTATGCCGTTACGACAGATTTTAATGGTGTAGTTTAAATATTTTCATAATAAATCAGCCAGATTGTTTATTCCTTATAGCCTCTTTAAATTTTGTGTTGGTCATAAATTTCTTTGAATTGCTAGTAAAACAAGTAGCCCTTGTTGTGTTTTAGAGGGTGAATAGTGGTGTTACTAAATTAAAATCGATAGCCCAGAAGGGTGAGAACATTTGTTTGTGTTACACTCCCCTACACAGCTCCTGATTGTAATTTAATTTCTTTATGAACCGCTAAAACATAAAATATTACTATAATCATATTTTATGTTGTGACTAAAATGTTTCGAAATTATTTGTAAACATAACAATAGGAAATATTAAACAATAGTTAGAGTTGTTTAAATTAAATGTACATTGAATAAAACAATCAGCTTGGCCTATATTTTATAGAGCTTATTATTTCTGTTTAATATGTATGTACTGTTTCCTTCCAAAATCAGTGCTAAGCGCTAAATAATTATAAATGGAAGCCATCTTGCAAAGCTCTTGTTGCTAGTGTCTATGTACCCATACGACGAGAATATCATACGAATGGAGAGAGAATATCATCAGCTTAACCCCTTTAATTACAGGGTGTAAACAAGTTCTTGTAATTCCTTAAAAGTTGAGCGAGATTTTGCTTGATTGAAGATAAAAAATGAAATGTTCCTTTTCTTTTCTTGCGATTGTGATAAGTTGTCGTAGTATTGAAAAGGTTTAAAAAAATTGAAAAATAAATGGATACATTTTTTTTTATGTGTTCGGGCCCACGTTTAGACTAATAAAGAGGAGGATTTCGAAAAAAAAAAAATCTTCAGAATAATTCCCATGCAGAATTAATCTGTGTCATGAGTGGATCGCGAGGTTTGAAGTAATTACACGACACGAATTCGGATACACCATGTAGCTACAATGACTACAAACAATGTATTATTATGTAAGTTACGACGTCAAAATCGATTTGGTGAAAATTAAACGCTGACCAATTTAATGGTCTAGTGCGCAAATGAAAATTATTAGGGGTCAAAATAGCATATTAACGATATGCTCTATTGACCCCAGCTTTTCAAAATCGCTGGGAAACTCACAGTCACGGTCAATTACTAGTTTATTCACATATGAATATTTATTGTAATTTGCGCCTGTTACAGCTGCTTTTAAGATATTTAAGTGTTTTGTTCTCGAACGTCATCATCTGCCTAGCCTTTTCCCAAATATGTTGGGGTCGGCTTCCAGTCGAACCGGATGCAGCTGAATATCAGTATTTTACATGGAGCGACTGCCTATCAGACCTCCACAACCCAGTAACTGGGTAATACGATACTCTTGGTAAGACTGGTTGTCAGACTTTCTGGCTTCTGACCAACAGTAACGACTGTCAAAGATCTACAAATGACAGCCGGGACCAACGGCTTTACGTGCTTTCCGAGGCACGGAAGAAACTCGCTATGGTAAATGGTCACCCATCCACAGGCCAACCTCGGCAAGCGTGGCTTAACCCGGAAGCTCGGTCTATGCGGCTGTAATTATTTAGCCACAAGCTCCTCGCTTTTGTTCTCGAACGTAAAGATCGTAAATCAAATTGCGTTCAAAAATACATTAGCCTGGGGTTCGATTGTAATGTTAGCACATGCCAAATGTGGCAAAACGTTGGCTGTATTTGGTCCAATATTTATGGCACTGTCATTTAAGTTCCAAGACTTTAAACTGCGGAAAACCCTCTAGTCTCAGTAGTTCGGTTGTTTTGTTCGAGACCGGACTACTGAGACTAATTTTGTCTCATTAGTTCGGTTATGACGTCAAACCGAACTGTTGATACTAAAAAAGATACCAGTAGTCCGGAAGGATGTAAATAAAATGCTTTTATTATAAATAAAAGAATCAACCACATTCTCTGAAATCATAGTTTGGTAGTTATTAATTTATAAGCACTTTCATAAGAATACTGACCGGAGAATACTGAAATAATTAACCGAACTACAGAACACAAGTCTCAACAGTTCGGTTTGACGTCAAAACCGAACTAATGAGACTAGAGGTGGAAAACGGTAACATAACAACACAATCAGTCTATTATTGTCCCACTACTGAGTACTGAGCATGGGCCTCTTCTGAATGAGAAAGATTTAGGCCTTATTCCACCACGCCAACCTAGTGCCGGTTGGCGGACGAAGCCCTCTCAGGCGTGCAGGTTTCCTCACGATGTTTTGATAATCAAATTCGGAAAACTATGGTTTTCTTAAAGGCTGTCTATACCAACATTAAATATAGTTCAATACGTAGGCTTATTATGAAAAGAAAGGAGATGCCTTCAGTCACCACTCATCAGGGCCATATTTAGGGAAGGGCCACAGAGCCTTTTGCTCCGGGCCTCCACAAGAGATAGGCCTCCTTAACATGAGTTTTTAAATTGGATATTTTTGGCTAAGAATAAATTATTGAAAAACTGTTTTTTTTTTGTCTGGTTTTAGACGTTATCCGGGGCCTCCACTTCTTCTGCTCCAGGGCCTCCAAACCTTAGAATCCGGCCCTGCCACTCATGCTAGTTCTTGGTGGCTCTTCTTCATAAGACCAACTTTTTGGAACCTTGCATCAAAATTCTCGATTTCTTTGTATATGTTACGGCTAATAGCCGAAGTGTGGCTACACCTAGTTTTAGCCGGGTACAACTAGGTGCAACCAGTAGCAGTTGGTTAGAACTAGGAGTAGCTTAAGTCGAAGGAGCCCCGCGGAGCGGGGCTCCTATTTCTGTCTGCAGGGTTTAAAGTAACCTAACACGAAGGGGATGACGGGGGCTTCGTTCGCTCGCTTCGCTCGCTCACTCTAGCCCCCGTCATCCCCTTCGAACCTAACCTATCCGTGTCGGGGTTCCCCTTAACCACCGGTGTGCGGCTGCACCTAGTTCTACCCGCTATGATGAAGGGTAAACCTAGTTCTACCCGAGGATAAGTAGGATACATCTAAGTTTAACCGCATGTGGCCGGCTGCACCTAGTTGTACCCGGCTAAAACTAGTTGTAGCCACACTTCGGCTATTAGCCGTAACATATACATGATCTTGCGTGTACTGTGCCCATTTGAAATAAACACTAACTACTTTTGAACTTTACACTAAGCTGTAAAAAGCTATGAATAGAATCGGGTATCATGTTTGAGTAAATAACTTTAAATAAAAGTAAAAACCAACTTCAAAACAAAAACTAAAAAGAGTAAAATAATTACCAAAATATAAAATTAACAGTTTCAGAAGTCGGTGGCTTTTATTTGTTTCAGTGTAGAATTGCACCGACTTCTGAAACTGTTAATTTTATATTTTGGTAATTATTTTACTCTTTTTAGTTTTTGTTTTGAAGTTGGTTTTTACTTTTATTTAAAGTTATTTATTATATACGTTTTAGTGCCATAAATTACACGGTTTAAGACTACAAATTTAAATGACACGATTGCGTAATCTTTCCTACAATTAAGTAGTTTTTTTTTTCGAATTAATGTATAATTATCATGACGGCTCCTTACAAACACATACAAACTTCTTTGTTCTTGGCTAATGTTTCTGTGATCACAGTTAAAACAGATTGAAAGTCCTTATCAAAACTTTTGCATATGGGAACCACAAATGAAAACGTCATCTAAGTATATTTTTTTTTGTTTTTGTTTATTATTTCAAAAAGCGCTGAATCTATTTCGATAAAATTTATATGGGACCACTTCTGAAGTATGATCTACCAAACAAAAAAAGAATCATCAAAATCCATTCATAATTGGAGGAGATATCGCGTAACAAACATACAAAAAAAAAACAAAAAAAAAAACATTCAGACGAATTAAGAACCTCCTCCTTTTTGAAGTCGGTTAAAAAGAGTAGGTACTTCCTTTTCAGTCTTATGATCCAGTGGTATTCTTAAGGCCATATAATCCTATTCTATAGCCAACATATCAAATGCATAAAGGAAACAAAGAGCGGCCATGTCTAGAGGATCGTGCGCCCGCGCATCGAGACGTCCTTCGCAGAATCCTGCGCGCGCGACCATGATAAATCAGCAGTTTATTGTTACGTCTCAAACTTGTCACTTCTGCTTAGTAATAAAATTATCTTGTGTCTACACATTTACATTTTTATTATAGTTTTTCCTGAAAATGGTTCTAATAAAAATCGTGTTTTATCATTTTTTTTGTGTCCTTAAGTACCCGTATAAGACGTGGTGATGAATTCAAATCAAATGTCAACTTGTGAAGTTTGAAGCTGAATTAATTCTCGGAAAGTATTATTTCTTTTCAAGTGTTAGATCACACAGCATTTCATGAAATAAATCGTTTATCTGATAGTGTAAACTAGCTCCATTAGAACACAATATGGTCAAATTAGATCTCAATGTTCCTAATAAGGAATAATGACCAAGATATAATACATATTCATTGATCGTTTTTAAGATAAGACTAACATATTATACGTCTATTAGCGGCTTAATCAAAAACTGTTTAGTTTATAATACAAGATCAGCAATCCGAAAGCCAGGCCTGGTAGAAGCAGTAGAGCTCCTCAGAAAGAGTTCGTCTCGGGAATAGGGTTGCCAGACGTATTTTAATTTAAAGGACGTCCCCATTTTCAGCTCTTAAAACAGATCTTGTCCCCTGTTTTTGAAATCAAGAATAGAGGACAGTTATTAAAAACCTAAATACTTACGACTACGATACGTTGCGTATTAAAATAGTTATTTTCATTAATAAATGTCGCTACTGATACCATGACAGAGCATGTTATTGAAAACAACATGATGTCCCTTATTGTCATCCTCGGTCCTTTAATAACTTTAACAAATCCTCTAAAACGCAAAACGGGTCCTGGCAACTCTACTCGGGAAGTACTACCATCATATCTATTTCTGCCACTAAGCAGCATTGCTGTGTTCCGGTTTAAGGGTATGAGTGCTGGTGAAATTACAGGCATATGAGACTTTTCAACTTTGTCTATAAGGTTGGTAACGCAATAGCAACCCTCCTGGGATTTTAGGTACGTATACGTCATCGTCCCATCGTTTAATTGGGTATATCATGTTGTGCCTGAGCATATCATGAAACAGCGCCGTTTCTCGAAATGGTTTACTGTCTAGCTCATTGAAAACCAGTTAGATGCCGCCGCTGATCCGCGGCGCTGGGACATTAGCGGCTAGTCCTCATATTATTATGATGTGTACAATGAAAAATAGAGCAAAAATTTATCGAAATGAAATGCCCAGCATCATGATGTATCTAAATCCACGATTGGACGACGACTATTCTTGTAGGCAGCGGTATGTTTCCCAACCGATAACATAAAACAATATTTCTGTTACTCTTAAACTTCCAGAAGAACATGGAACTAAATCTAATCTTAACCCGTAACTGTATACGTGCATAACATTAGTCAGACATGCAATAACAACAGTTAATACCAGCTGTGTGTCACGTGTGGCCGAGAGCACGTTGTTGACTCCAACGTAACGTCGCGTGAACTGTTATCAACTATAAACATTGTATGTTTAACTGTTATGTTTCTTAATAAATGATTAACTCTTGTTAAATCATAGCGCGTCATACTGGTTACGACACGTCCTGTTTTGCTTGTATTTGCAAATGAGCTGTTGTTATGGCACGTGTAATGATTATTCATTATATTAACCCGTAAAAGTCTGCAGCTGAATCTGGTCTTCCTCATAGAACGGTACAATCAGCGGTCATGATTTGGCAGTCGAATTGTTGATCATCATTCAGCCGAAAGACGTCCACTGCTGGACGTAGACCTCCCCCAAGCTTGTTGGGATGTTGCCATAATCGGCACGCTTGGCAGGCGGGTTGGCGATCGCAGTATGGTTGTTAAAGTACTCAGAGAACGCTGCTGCCCATCCTCTAGTGAATCCCTTAATCGCCTTTTACGACACCTACGGGAAGAGATGCTATTCTTTACGTCCGGCACCACATGGAATTGTTGATAAAGTATGTTATTATCTGCCCATGGCAAAGAACGACATATTTGGTGAAACATATTTCATTTCATATTCGTAAGCAGTGGATTGTATACCCAGTCGCAACTGCAAACTATACAACTGCCAAACGCAGCTTGAAGGCAATTCGTATATAGTCAGTGCAACTGCGTGACAACTGTCGACTGAATGTCCAAGCCACTTGCACGAAACGGAATATGTTTCGCCAAACGCGGCGTTATTAGCTCCCCTGTTCTTCCTCATAGAAAGGTACAATCAGGGATCATGACTTATGCTGGTCGAATTGTTGATCGAAGTATGTGGTTATCAACGAGACTACTGCTCATTCTCTTAACTTAATCCATTACCTCAAGTTCCTATAGCCAAAAACGAATCGTTTTGCTTACCAATGGTAGCGGTTTTTATATTCAACCTGGGCGTATAATGCTTCCTGTGATAGCTACATACGGGAGAATCTACTATGCAAAGCTATGTGGTCTGTACTTCATTTTAATTTTAACGAATTACGCTCTGTAAATCACATGAATCGGCCATTAGTTGCCATTTATGACACCCACGAGACGAGAGGGAGAAGATTATTATTTCTTGCGAACTACCCGGCTTAATAGTAGTTATTATATCCACAATATACTTTTAATTGTAATAAATACTTCCCGCATAATGAACAGCAAAAAAAAACCCCTCGCCCTCATACCGTGATTGAAAGGGGACTCCGTTCCATAAATCTAAAAAAATATACATATAGCAGTACCCGTAGAGTGGTTGAAAAAAATCATGGAGGCGTACAATGTTCCCACGGGGCCGGGGTCAAATATACCCCAACGCGGGCACAGGGTTGCCGTAGTATGGGGTGCTAAAAATAATCGTCCCCGATCGTTAAACAGACATTTTTATTGTAACTAATTATATGTGGGATTTGTTTGGGAACATTGAAATAGATGGGAGTTGAAACGTAGTCAATGCACGCATTAATTTTAATGAGCACTTAACATGGAATGAGGGCCATGCTCCTTGTTCCGTGTTATATCGGCTGATATGAATGATAAAGAAATACACACACAGACAAACCCGCACACACACACACACACACACATACACACATGCATAGGTACATATATACACACACATAAATATACACACACACATACTCACACATAAACATACACACGCAGATGCACATTTAAATATTAATTAATTACCAATAAATGTAAGGCCTTGACTACGTCGTTGGTCTAGTGGTCTCAAACATTACTGCTGAGCGTGAGGTCCTAGGTTCGATCACCATATCGGGCAAAGTGTTATTGAATATTTCCGGGTGGAATTTCTCAGTAGCAGCCTGGAGTCTTGTGCCAGGTTGATAGCAATAGGCTCGCCCCTTATTACATGGGACTTAAAACATAACGGCGAAATGAGGATGTAATATTTGACGACACGTTTGGTGCAGTGGCGAAGCGATTGGCTTCTGCGCTACGGGTCGTGAGTTCGATTTCCATACGGAACAGAAATTTTATGGCCTACTGATGGTTGTTTCGGGTCTGAGCGTTGGTGGATGTCAGATTTGTGTCTGTAAACGCACCCACGATACAAGAGAAATCTTAGTGAGGGGCAAAGTTTTTTTAAAAAAGAAAAATATACACCTCTGCCAAACCCTTCGGGGAATATAGGCGTGATACTCGTATTATGTTAAATGTAACCCGACTTTCCAAAGACACTTAACCCATATTGGAGTGTGGATATCCGATATATCTGCGTACCATTCAGTTATCAAACTGCAATAGTTATGTATTAAATAAATAATTCTTCACTTTAGGTTCAAGCACTAAAGACCGACATAAAGCTAGCTCGTTGCTACCCCACTAACCTTGAATATAAGGGTAGTTATCATAAACAAGGTGACATTGGAATTGCAATAGAACTATTAGCGTTGTCGTAACTTCTAATAACCATTTATTCAGCTGCTATCACCATAACGTCATGGAAGATTGTATAACTGAACTAAACATGGACGTTTGTCTTCTATAAATAGGGACACAATTTTGTTATACATTATTCTACAGTTCATTTGAAGAATACTAACAATACATACATATGTATACTGCCGTAAGCATGAACATGTATAGCTATATCTACACCAGTGCGCTTTCATGTTCATCTTGCGTCTTCGTCTGAAGCATGCGTGAAGCGCGTTCGACAAAAGTGCATGCCCCTAGCGCACGCTAATCCGTCTATTGTATGTCGACTGACCGAGGCACACCAGTGTAGACGATAAGCTGCATGCGTCTTATGGTAATCAATATTGCATGCGCTTGACGCAAGAGGAATTGAAAGTGGAAAGCGCAAGATGAATATGAAAGCGCACTGGTGTAGACATACCATATGACCAGTTGTGACGTATTGTCATATTCTTGACAAAATCCCTTTGTCCTCCCTTTCTACGATTCCCCTAGGGAGAGGGAATGGCCTATTTTTTGCCGGTAATAACACTGCCTTTTCTGGACATGACCATGTCTACATATATATACTCACACTTGTTATACCGAAGGTGACAGCAGAGGTGGTCTTTTATTACAGGAGCCTATGCACCCACGTTTCACCTCTTGTATTGAATCTCTTGTAATGAGCCTATTGCTATTTTTCGGCCACAATTATGGTGCCCAAAAATAACTACTAATATTAACAATGTATGCTTCATTTTGGACTTCAGCTAACGTTTTTTCTCTACAATAGTTTAATTAAAAGGAATTAGATCGGCATATCTTTAGATGGCAATACAAGTCATTCACCCCGGAGAATTATGAGAGTTCATTCTTCTGTGAAATTGCAAAATCGAGAAAGAGTCTATATTATATAGTTCGAGTAAACACAAGCAGGCACCAAAAAAAAGTAATAAATTAACTAAAAAAGCTGCAGTAAATCAAGCAACGTTGTAAGGTCTCGATCGGCTAAGCAAGTTCTGCGTAGGCTGAATAATTCCTCACGCAACGGCTCAAATGTACTTGGCACAGATCCAACAGTCCGAACCTTTGTCTGTCCGTCTGTCTGGGCCTTTGTTTTGGTTATGAGGACACCCTCCCACGTGCCTGCAATACAAGTTACTCATAAATGTTTAATTATTTATAAGCTGCATTATAAGAGCTTAGGGGCGGGTGTGTCATGTCAAACGTAAGTTTTTGTACTAAAATTTATGGCAGAGAGAAAGGCTTGTACGATAAATAAGCATGTCGTAGTCAACAAATTAATCAAGCGCCGCCAAACTCGTTGAACAACTTCTGAAACTGTACACAAAATGCGATGACGTGGCGTAAGCAAAGGAGAATCAAACTGAGCGAATGCTGTGTCGTGGTCGCTTTGTCATGGTAATTTGGAACCGGATCATTCCTCGCTTGACTTCATCAAATACCTGTTGAGCCTTCCAGTACTTTGAAAAACAGTACTCCATCCTGCCTGTAGCAAATTGATTGATTCGCTAAAAGATAAGAGCCAAGTCCTGTTCAAAGGATCATTAAAACTGTATGGAGTCCAACAAAGGGTTTCCTGGATTCATCATCTGCCTAGCCTTTTCCCAACTATGTTGGGGTCGGCTTCCAGTCGAACCGGATGCAGCTGAATATCAGTATTTTACATGGAGCGACTGCCTATCAGACCTCCACAACCCAGTAACTGGGTAATACGATACTCTTGGTAAGACTGGTTGTCAGACTTTCTGGCTTCTGACCAACAGTAACGACTGTCAAAGATCTACAAATGACAGCCGGGACCAACGGCTTTACGTGCTTTCCGAGGCACGGCGGAAACTCGCTATGGTAATTGGTCACCCATCCACAGACCAACCTCGGCAAGCGTGGCTTAACCCAGAAGATCGGTCTATGCGGCTGTAATTATTTAGCCACGAGCTCCTCCGAAGCAAAGGGTTTCCTGGATTAAAAGATTTAATTATCTGCTTGTTGGAGCATAGTCTGGCGACTAATTAATTTCTGTTTAGTGTTATCCTACTTTATGCTTGCCGTTTTGTTTGATTCTGTTAATAACTTTGCTCATCATTGTGTACAAATTTTAGTACGGGACCAAACTAAATTCGTGAAACAAAATCAGCTGTTCCATATAGAATCAATGTTGCATAACACATTCGAGTCCACCACACTTTTCATAGAGCTCATACGCCATGCCGCCATATATATTGCTAGTGGACCTTTCAGGAGGGTCCTCGGCATTACGTTTGCGCTAAGAGTGAACCCTCAAGCAGGGTTCCTGGCATTAGGTTTGCTTGGTGGTAGGATCTATACGGTCCGCCTGGCTAGCTACCACCTCACATTAAAGACCGGCGCCAAGCAGTTTACATGTGTTCCGTCGTGTGTATGTGAGAGCCAGAGGGGTATAGGGGATTCCCTCTATATCTCTGTTGCTTGGATTCGTGTGCTCCATCTTAGACCCTGTCTGCGCTTACCATCAGGTGCGACGAGGGTCAAATGCGACCAAGGAAAGTAATAATAAAAAGAAAGGTTAAAAACCGTGAAAAATATGCTACTACGTCGTAAAATAGGTGTTTGCTTGTTTCATGACGGTGTACTTTCCAAGAAAAACCTACATTTAAAATGAGCCCTCCACGAGGGCACCCGACATGGCAAATGCGACTACAGAGTGCCGTCCCGGAGAGCATCTGGCACTGAACATGTTAACAAGATATATGGAGCAGCTGTTTTTTTTATAGAATTCGTCGTTTATCCCATAGTAAAAGTTAAACAGAATGATAAGCAGACTTCATGGTTTTTGAATGTAAAATGATTAAAGTCATGCTGTCACCTACAAAAAAACTTTTGCAAAGGTATTTCTTCCTCATGTACAGTTGCGCGAAATACAGGTTTTACCGTTCAAAGTTTAAGTTAATTTTAAGCCGACCCAAACATTCTCAGATAAAGTCTCAATTGATGTAGTATTACTTTTCCGATTTGCACGCATGACAAGAGGTCCTATACAAATAATTTCGAATTTGGCATGTTTCGCAGGCGTAAAGGGAAATGGGAACTCAAAGCCAACTCAGACGACAGTTTGCAGAATATCCGAATAGCATCGATCGGATATCTGTAGAAGGGCGTAACTTCCTTGACATTAGTCAATCGGCTCCAGTCTGTCGCTCCTGCAGGCTTACTCCCGACAGGATCGAGTTTTGAATCGAGTCGACTTAGTGTCAATTCTTACTCTTGAAATCGACAAAAGCGCACAATTGTGCACCGACTCGAATAAAAATTAACGACTGTTTTTGATATTTGTTAGTTTTAAATCTCAACACGGTCGTGCAGTTTTGTCGATTTCAAGTGTAAGAATTGACACTAAGTCGACTCGATTCAAAACTCGATCCTGTCGGGAGTAAGCCTGCTGGTCGATCTAGGTAGGGATCCAGCGGATCCGGGGAATGATACACACGGTCTAGACTCCAGACGCAATTGTTATTCACCACACCTCTAGTTTGGAGCGCTACGATCAGTCGCGACGATTTTATGATTTATGTTTCAAGATACTTTTGTGGAGTTTTATCAATAAAAACTTTTTGTTATACAGTATTTTTGTATTGAGATTTCATATTTTCATTCTAGACAACACAATAACATTTTGCAATACAAAGCTTAGAAATGTCATAAAATGGAACATTGTCTGTAACAGCTTTCTGTCTGCTGCAATTGGCAAAGGAAATTGGTTATTGTTGTTTCGTAGGACAAGGATAGGACTCATAAGCGATCGCCTGACGATATTTACAATTCAAGCCTTTGCGTTATAGAAAAAAAAAAACTTTTTAGTACTGGCAACATTTTGAGCTTTCTCCTACAGCTCGCAAAAAGGTTGGGTATCTCTGTACTAACGTGTTGATGTTATTATAGACATAAAAATTAAAAATGCAGTAATAATGTTTGATATTTCGTAACGTAGAATCCCAAGAATAAAACGTAACAAAAATAAAATTGTTTGTTAACCCAGTTTTCAACAAATCTTTAAACTACGAAAAACTTTTCGTGAGTCTCTCGTGTAACACTAGTAACAGTTATAACTCAAAAGACAAACATTTATATTGTAAGATACATAGAGATTGGCTCCACTAGATATGTTCGCAATAGTTATTGTATTGTGGCCGTAGACTCGGCGGCTCCGCGACCAAGGCCGAGAACTCCGACCAGTCACGCTATATTGTTGAACCGAGTCTTTTTATTTTACGGTGCCTTGAATTATGACTTAAGTTCAGCTCTCTGCCTAATCGTTGAGGTTCGAACATGTTTGGTTTAGTGTCTTTGAAAGTTCTGCCTAGATAAAAAAATATTTATAGTTCTTGGTGTACAGATTTATAGATAAACTTTAGCCTCCAACATCGTATGACGTAACGTTAAAAGACATAACGTCGGCTCGACTTTTCTATACAGGGTGTTAACGAATTCGTGTAATTCCTTA
This sequence comes from Amphipyra tragopoginis, assembly GCA_905220435.1. Classification (NCBI taxonomy): domain Eukaryota; kingdom Metazoa; phylum Arthropoda; class Insecta; order Lepidoptera; family Noctuidae; genus Amphipyra; species Amphipyra tragopoginis. The sequence continues at coordinate 9,423,676 of HG992017.1, forward strand.
AAACCACATGATCTACTACTGGTGTAGAATGGATTTAGATAGCACGGGATTTAGATTGATTAAAAATAAAAAATAAAAAACTTTTTTTTCATGCGGTAGCGGTATTTGGTCATATCTAAACCACCTAATAAAGAATCAGTAAAAAAAAAGATTTTTTTTTTGCAAAAAAGAATTTTTAATTGTTTGTACATTTCGATGCCACGCATAAATTAATGAAAGCACGGCGACAGGGCTGGCGGGTACGACTAACGTGATATCGCTCTTTGCAGTCAGATAACTCGAGGCTCTAAAATGACTCAGAAATAGAAAAAGAAGTTTTTTTTAAATATTTTTTTCTGTTGGGTTTCAGAAATACCTATTTAGCGTTAATCTATGTCACCAGTAGATCACGCGGTTTGAAGGAATTACAAGAATTCGTTAACACCCTGTATGGTCAACCCGTAAAATATTAAAGTGAAGACTGTGACATTAGATACATATATTGTTGGATCTAATGAAGACGATTCGGCCTTCATCTTTGACGTAAAAGTCAGAAACGCTCATCGTATGCCATCTAGACATTAATTCGCCCAATACAAGACTATATTAAACCTGAACTCAGCTGTTTTGCATTTTATGATACCAGTATTGTAATAAAAATTATACTATGTATAGAAAATCCTCATAATGAAGTTCGTTGTTGGCAAGCGAACAATAAAATAGGGGGTTGCGAGATGAACGGTTTTTATTGAATTTAATATAAAACTGTTATAACGGTAAGATAGGTCTTCTTTCTGGTCTAATATTTGGTTGGAAGGCGTATTAAAACAGCAGGTAGATTAAAAATCAAACTTCTCATGTGATTTTTGGCATAGTCTATACCATTCTCTTTTGCCATGTGTGTCTTAAGGCGACTAAGGGCCGATTGTATCAACGTCAGATAATACCAACATTTATCTGAAAAATCAAGACGTTTTGATTTGATTTTGTGTTATTTTTCATATAAACGCTATCCGATATTGATAAAAAGCAAACATTCTAATTGCGCAACACACTCGTCGTCGTTATGGTTTTCATTTTGACAATACAACAATATTCATTGCTTGGTACATAGTTGTGGAGAAGTCGGATTGTTAATACATACGTTGCTATGGAAATTGTTTAACTGTCAAAATCAAAGTCATTAGCAATTAGTATGCAGGTATAATTGTGATCCTTTTAAAAGGATAAGCGACAACATCCTCATTCTTCTAAGGAAGGCAAAAGTCAGACTATGGAATATGGATATTGTAAACAATCTCCTTTAATAAAAATAATACGGAATAATACCTGATGACTCGATTTATAATAATGAGCCAATCATTATTAAATTATAATTGCATTATTGTAATTTATTCATGAGTGAAAAAACTCGCTGGCCTACAGACCTAGATACGTGTGCATGCATGCAGGTGTTAGTGTTATACAAACTTCATTATTGTTTGCAAAAAGTTTACATTTTTATAACTTAACTTGTGTTCATTGTCTGCAGAAAGTTTATTTAACTCATTAAAGTCTTAAATTATATAAAATATTTTCTCTCAAAAATACAACGTGATTTATATTTTTATTAACGTTAATTTATATTATCGTCTTGACTTAAAATTATTAACGTTTCTTTATATCACTGCTTAAACCCTTCCCGTTTTGGCGGTAAGATAATTTCATAAAAGCGAATAAATCATCGTCGCAAACCGGTTTGGTCGTTATACCCTAAAATTTAAACACTTGATAAATTGCACAGTTGATTGACAGACTAATCAATTTTTATTTACAAAAAAGGTTGATGAGCACTGGAAAGAGTGACCAGTATACCTTGGCCGTTCATGGTGGCGCTGCTTGTAAAGAAAAATGTCAACAATACGTCAAATTCTGTACATTAATATTTAGTTCTCTATTTCGCCACGTGCCAAAATAAACTGGACACTCAGTATGAAATTAAGAAATATAAGGAAATATACTATAATGTTTTTTTTTATTGTCCACAGGTAATATTTGGTCACTGATGTCAATGGAGGTTTACGAACAAAGGTGAAGGTATTTCTGGTCACCGTGTCGAGGGCAGGTGTTAAATTACTGTATTTTATGTATTCTTGGTAATTCAAGTAAATAAAAACGTAATTTGTCAGTTGTTTATTATATTGCGATATTGGGACCTTCGTAATTGTGTTGTTTCAAGTCTTCAGGTATTCCTTGAGTATAATGGCATAATATGAAACTTTACAGAGATTTTTGATCGCAGTATACTGTTGTTTCAATGTTCTGTCTAGCCTCTTCTCAACTGATGGGGTCAGCTTCCGCTAGCGCTAGTTTCAGATGCGGCTGAATACCAGCATTTTAAACGGAGCGACTGCAATCATACCTCTGCAACCTAGGCAATACCGATATCGTAAGGTTAGACCAGTTGTCAGACTTTCGGGCTTCTGACTACCTGTAACGACTTTACACCCGTTACCGAAGGCTTCGTGCTCTCCGAGGCACAGAGAGATCTCGATGTATAACGAACGGTCACACATCCACGCACTGACCGCGGCAAGCGCAGCTTAACCTTGCAAAACATGATTCGCGCAGTTGTTAATTAGCCACGGGCCCACAAATACAATCAATATGAAGTCAAAAAGAAAAGTCCTGACTGACTGTCTAACTCATCAACGCCCAGCCCAAACCCTTGGACCTAGAAAGCTGAAATTTTGCACAGAGGTTCCCTTTATAATGTAGACAAGGAATAAGGAAGGATTTTTCGAAATTCAGTCCCTAAGGGAATTAAATTGGGGCTGAAAGTTTGTATGGAAAATCGTCACTTAACGGGTTGAAAATTTCACGCAGGCGAAGCTGCGGGCAATAGCTAGCTAGTAATATATAAACCTGCATAAATACTGACAACCATATCGCAAATTGCAGGCGCCACATAATTATTAGCAAGATTTGCTTACTGGTCCGCTTTCCAATGAATATTAATTATCGAATATAACTGATTAACACACAAATTAAATTTATGCCAAATTAATTCGGTTCCACAATCAAATGTATTTTAGTAACGTTGATGACCAATCAATGCAAATTATAATTTCACATTCAGTAATTTATTAAGATGGGCTATTAACATCCTTACGTTAGACATTTAATTGGTGTAAACTTCGAAGACGGCTTATTTAATGTCGCTATGATTTGGTAGACATAATTTGACTTAAGGGCAATTTTTTTATCAACTAATTCGAGATAAAAAGCCATTTAAAGAGCATTGCTTTTTGATGAATTCGATCTGCGAAACCTCGGTGCACAAAACATTATGCATTTGCTTTAAAATAAGGTCAACATCGATAACGCTGGCCACTGTAACAGGAGCCACCATATTTGTTATCAAAATATTGGAAACCAAATCAATTTACCAATCAGTATTCTGAGTATCAATTACATTGGCAACATTGGTAGAAAGGAAAAAAACGCGTCATTCACATAAATAACATTTATCGAAATCGACCACAATTTTAAACATGGAAAGCCGATTTAAATAAATGACAAGGTGAATGAAAAATACGACAATTAATATTTTCCAAATTCAATTTTTGAAATGAGAAATGACGTAACGTTTAAACGGTTTATGATCGAACATGGCCGAAAGTTTGTAGTAATAAAGCAAAGGCATTTAATTTAACAGCTTATAATGTTAGCTGTTTTAGGCGTCTTATGACTTTTCTACCATTTCTGGTTACCGCAATTTAGTACACGTAACTGAGTGATGTCAGCAATATTTAGCTGGATAATTTAATGTTTTTTGTCAAATTGTATAATGTTTGTGTAACGTAAATTATTGCAAAAAGTCTTATTGATTCGTGGAGTTTGACCCACTTATCTTATGTAACGTATTGTGCTTTGATTATTTACCTGTCTAGATAGAGAGTTCGAGCGTCTAAACGCCAAAAAAAATATCAGCCAACAGTTGGCTCATAAACTCGTTCCGTCAGATCAGTGGTGTCACTGTCATTGTACGGTAAACATGTGTTCTGTGGTCTACAAAAATGACAATTTGCGCTATAAAAGTGTGCAGGAATTACAAAAGACGATTGAAAACAACTAAAAAAGTTACCTATCATCAGTAAGTAAACTGTAAATAACTATATTATAAAGAAACAATTAAATTAATAAAGTGTAATTTCATCCAAAGATGTGACACCATTTTGACGTCATGTTTACAGGGTTGCCTGTATGAATGTAAAATTTCCCATGAACGTTAGCTGATATAAAAAATGTTTAATCATGATCCAAAAAGTATATTTCGAGATTTCAAGCTACCATTTAATTGTAGTGCTGGATAATATACATTTGTAATATATTACACGCTGAAATTTTAATGGTTTTCCCGCGGCAAAACTATTAGCAATCAGTACTATCGAAACATAAAGTTAAACTTACAAAACAATGTTTTTTTTTTCAAATAATTAAATTAACATACTGTGAGCTAACCCGAAGGATAGCTAAAAACAGGATGGTACATATGAACTGATTCCTTTATTACGATCAGTTATTATTTCAATGAAGGAAAATCAACCACAGTCATAATTCCAATCTTTAAACATAATAATTATAACTATTGTGAACGTCCGTCCGACCCAAAGGTCGCAGCAAAAGTGAGGGGCGAGTACGAGTACCACACCGCATACTCTTTTATAGACCGTTTTGACAGATCGTGAAGTAAATATGTCAGACTACCGCCATGACGTCTTTAAATCTCTAACAATACACACATCAACTCACGCCTTTTTCCGATGGGGGTAGGCAGAAACTATAGAACGCTATCTGCTACGATCCTTACATACTCCTTTTGCTTAATTAAATAATAAAAAATACGTTTTTAGGTTTTGTGTTGCATTAAATCAGCTGATTGATACGCGAAGGGCAACTACCGCACGGCCCGAACGCTCGCGTATCATGGAGCTAGTGTTACTATTGGTTTGAAGTTGCTTTCGAGTTTTGTTTATTTAAAAATGTATTTGATAAGTAATGTTAAATGAATAAACGAAATAATAGTGTTGATTGTTAAATAATTCCAAACTACAATATTATTAAGAATAAATAACCTTCAATAGCAATATCTTTTTAATTAAAAATATATTTTACCTATTACAATATGCACAAACTTCTAAAATGTGAAAAAACATAATAAAATGAATTGTTTAAAATAAATTATAGGTAGGTACTTCAAAATCAAATCATTTTTTTTCCCCTCTTTTTATGGGTAATATTCAAGGGCTGGTATCACTCAGTACGCGGAACCGTGATGCGCGCGCTTGTTAAACAGTAGTAAGCTACGCTTACTTGTGTGTGTAATACGCACACAAGCGCTTCAAATCTGGCCTGTTGTTTTTGTTGCGATGGCACACAATGGAACGAATGTATGGGAGAGGTTGGACATACGCATCTCCAAATAAAAATTGTGAAATTTTGAAAAACGAATAATGGCATTGTATTTAATTATTAAATGCCTTCAAAATTTGTTCTGACAAATTTCTTCCTATCTCTCGTATTTCGGGAGTTATTTGAGAAAATGAGAAATTTTACTATGAAAATGACTGTACCGAGCTCTCTGCCGTTCGATTCCGGCCTCGTTTCAAGTTGCGGTCTTTACTGTCATAATATGCATACCAAAAGCTACATTTAGTGCAAAGACACATGGTGCTCCAAACGTGCACCTTCGGAGTTATAGGGTGATGTATGTTTTTACCGAATCAAGCTCTATGCCTCCTGAATTTGGTCCTCTTTTAAGTTGTGGTCTTTACTATCATAATACACATACCAAGAGCTGCATTTAGTGCTACGACACATGGTGCGTCAAACGTACACCTTTTGATATATTGGTCGATTTATAATGACATGCAAAAAAAGATTGAAAATTGAAAAAATAGTCAAATTTTGAAAAACGAATAATTGCATCGTATTTAATTGTCAAATGCCGTCAAAACTTGTTCTGACAAATTTCTTCTTATCTCTCGTATTTCGGGAGTTATTTGAGAAATTGTGAAATTTTACTATGAAAATGACTGTATCGAGCTCTCTGCCGTTCGATTCCGGCCTCGTTTCAAGTTGCGGTCTTTATCATCATAATACATATACTAAAAGCTACATTTATTGCTAACACACATGGTGCTCTAAACGTGCACCTTCTGACGTATAGCGTGATGTATTTTTTACTGAATCGAGCTCTCTGCCTTCTGGATACTGGTCCTGTTTCAAGTGGTACTCTTCACTATCATAATACCCAGAGCTGCATTTAATGCTAAGACACATGGTGCACCAAACGTACACTTTCTGATATATAGGGTGATAATATACGAAAAAAAGTTTTCGCCAGTTTTATTCATTTATCAACTTTATGTACACTGAAATATTCTAATAACTATAACCTAATCATCCTCCTCATCATCATATTCTTCGTCATCATTATTCGATTCAGATTCTCTTCATAAACTTCTTATACACGGGCCAGACATAGTTCAGAATTTGTCGATTGTACCCATTGGATTTATATCTGAAGAGGCATCTGAAGCTAGAAACAAAGACTTTCGAAAATATAGAGAGGGCATTCTCGAAAATGCAACATTATCTCATGTTATGAAGATATTATGCACAATATTTTAATATCTTCTGATCCACTGCTTACAAGCATTCGTCCAAAAACAAACAAGTTCGTAAAAGAATCTTCTTTTACGGAGTTTTATGACCTAACGGATTCCGAAAAGAATGACACCGAATTTGTTGATGTCAACAATTTAGCAAATATAGACTCGGAATCTGAATCGAATAATGATGACGAAGAATATGATGATGAGGAGGATGATTAGGTTATAGTTATTAGAATACTTCAGTGTACATAAAGTTGATAAATGAATAAAACTGGCGAAAACTTTTTTTCGTATATTATCACCCTATATATCAGAAAGTGTACGTTTGGTGCACCATGTGTCTTAGCATTAAATGCAGCTCTGGGTATTATGATAGTGAAGAGTACCACTTGAAACAGGACCAGTATCCAGAAGGCAGAGAGCTCGATTCAGTAAAAAATACATCACGCTATACGTCAGAAGGTGCACGTTTAGAGCACCATGTGTGTTAGCAATAAATGTAGCTTTTAGTATATGTATTATGATGATAAAGACCGCAACTTGAAACGAGGCCGGAATCGAACGGCAGAGAGCTCGATACAGTCATTTTCATAGTAAAATTTCACAATTTCTCAAATAACTCCCGAAATACGAGAGATAAGAAGAAATTTGTCAGAACAAGTTTTGACGGCATTTGACAACTAAATACGATGCAATTATTCGTTTTTCAAAATTTGACTATTTTTTCAATTTTCAATCTTTTTTTGCATGTCATTATAAATCGACCAATATATCAAAAGGTGTACGTTTGACGCACCATGTGTCGTAGCACTAAATGCAGCTCTTGGTATGTGTATTATGATAGTAAAGACCACAACTTAAAAGAGGACCAAATTCAGGAGGCATAGAGCTTGATTCGGTAAAAACATACATCACCCTATAACTCCGAAGGTGCACGTTTGGAGCACCATGTGTCTTTGCACTAAATGTAGCTTTTGGTATGCATATTATGACAGTAAAGACCGCAACTTGAAACGAGGCCGGAATCGAACGGCAGAGAGCTCGGTACAGTCATTTTCATAGTAAAATTTCTCATTTTCTCAAATAACTCCCGAAATACGAGAGATAGGAAGAAATTTGTCAGAACAAGTTTTGAAGGCATTTAATAATTAAATACAATGCCATTATTCGTTTTTCAAAATTTGACAATTTTTATTTGGAGATGCGTATGTCCAACCTCTCCCATACATTCGTTCCATTGTGTGGCAGCGCAACACTCTATCTAGACAGGTAAATAATCAAAGGTATTGTGTTTACGAGAGGCAAAGGAAAATTTATTTAAAAATATATAAAAATAGAAGTTGTCTTGATCTGCTGTTGAAGTGAGTAGAGTGAATTGAGTTCGTTCGCTACAATATACAAAAGGACCATCTTCCTAGCCTTTGTGGTTTATAAGTGACACTTAAAAGGTCTATTCTTGGAAAAATCGATGATGAGATAGGTGTTCTTCTATTTTATATAAGTGATTCGTTGACGACGACGTTTTTTCTCACGATACAATGTTGTCCGAGCGGAAAAATCTGTTTTTTTTTTCTAGTTTCTAGAACTGGTCCCACAAAAAATACAATAAGTCTGTTAGATAAACTATTCATGTAATAGATATTGTTTTTTTGTGAACCAATAAAGCATTTAGTTGAATTTCAATTCTCGTCATGCGTGGTGTGGTGGTGGGGATCCAGGCTTATCCCAGTTGTAAATCTTTATTATTGTGCCTACCCTACGACCTATTTGTTACCCGCTTTGTTAGAGTGTGAAAGTTAAAACTGATTTTTATTTCCAATTCCTCATATTTTCGCTCAGGGTTCCTAAAACTAGCTAGGCAGTTAACTTAATTTCATTAGTCTGCCTTTCGTTGATCGCCATCGCGGCAACGGCCACGTCAGTCACTGTGGTTGTCTGGGCTTACCTATCTCGTTTATATGTTTCTTTTCTTTGTTTTTTAGGGCAATTTCGGATATGGGGTAAATTCGTTTAAATGAACTTGCCGTCAAAATGCGCGAATGTGTCGTCAAAATCATACGACGCGGAACGTGTGTGAAGTTAGCATCTCAAATGCTGGCATCTCACAAATAAACTCCTGATTTAGTGGCATCCCGCATAGTTCCACAGTTCTTGATAAGTTTTAACAATAGTTCCGTCGATTTTAATATCGAAATCGCATTTTGAAAAAATGAGATGCTAACTTCGCAAAAAAATTTTTAGCATCTCACAAATAAACATCAGATATAGTGACATCCCGCATAGTTCTATAGTTCCTGATAAGTTTTAACAATAGTTCACACACGTCGACGCGGACTGAAGTGAGGGGCAGAAAAATAGCGTTGCACTCTTTTCTTGCCAACAATTAAAAATATGATCACATTCTTTGGTGAATACATTTTACCAAATTTACATTAGCCCCAACGCACTATTATTGGTGTTCTCAACATTTTCTGCACCTATCCTGCTTAGCTTTGTTGTAAGGATCACATCCACCACAAATCCTCATCAAAAAAATTGCAAAATTGCTATAATTAACACCCACGGACGTGTCATATCAAACGCAGCCAATTCAATTGCCTAATCTGTAAACGGTGTGACACAACAATAATAACGAAGGCTAAATCTTTTCACCGCTATATTATTTCAATTGAAGTCAATGTCACTACCGAGGTTATCTTATGAATGGAAAATAATGGCTACAGAAGTATTTGCACGATGTATGATGCAGTGGGAGGATTTACTAGGCGATATGACTGAGACTATTTATAAACAAAAGTGTCTAGTGTTGATAAGGATTGTAATCTCCGAGGTTCACACTCTCTGTACCCTTCGTTCATTGAATCTAATCATAATGAATCTATAGTTAATTAAAATGGCAAACGAATAGTTTTCTATAAATCTATATAAATAAATTGAATCCCTATTTCCCTTGGTCATCACGCGTGAGTGGCTGGACCGATTTCACATTTTTTTTTCTTGTGTTTGTAATTGTCAGGAGAACGTTCTTTTCTTATGAAAGAAAATTTTGATATCTATTAAAAAAAAAACGAAATTATCTCAGTGTGTCCATTATTCTTCATTTGTTTACCGCATGCATGAAAATGGTTTTAACTTTTTGTTACTATTGTGATTTTGTTTCTGAAGGTATGTAGTAGGTAGGTAGTAAGTAGGAAAAAGTGCATTGCAACGCATAGACACAGCTAGTGCTTTATAAATACATAAACCTTTTCGACTTACTGAAAGAATGGACTCAAGTACCTCGGTAGCAAGCTGTCTTGTCATTTAAAACCCTAAGCAGTGTTGGTTAAACCATTGATTAGATTTGCTGATATGGCTATAAAACAATAAAACTTAATACTAGTGTTATTAAAAGTTTATTGTCTTACCATTTGCAGTAAAATCATAGTTTTATGATTCTTGTAACTTAACGCTCAAGTATGGGATTATGGCGTAAATAAAAGGATAGCTTCGTTATTTTGAAGCACTACATTTTAGCAATATCCGATTGTACATGAAATTAGTTTAAAAGAGTATTATTCATGTAGTTTCTTGCCGGCTGTTCTCCGTAGGACCTACTTTTTGGAACCGTTCTACAAAATTTTCGAGACGCTTCCTAATGGGGATATTACACCGTTCAACCAAATTGATTCACTTTGGTTGAAAGGTGCAAAAATGAAAGCATATCCTATTGATCAATAATATTGAATGATTCACCTTTATGTTGATTGTATGATGTACTCTTCTATTTTCTTCTATTTGGTTGCTTCATCCAAATTGAAAGGCAGAAGTGAACCGTGTAATATCACTATAAGTGCATGTACTGTGCCTATTCTAAATAAAAAACTTTGAATTTGAATTTTTAATTGAATGCCTCTAAATAGATCTTTTGCTCGGCCCAGTTTTACGTATGTCGAGTTTTTAACAAATCCTTAACTGCACTATGACATCATAATAGCCCATAATTAAAACCAACTTAAAACCTCATGTCCAGGAAATGTAACAAATGACATCACATGTCATGACACTAATACACTAGGGATGTAAGCGATAAGTCTACATGAATACGGGTCTGTCTAGCCAGTAGGCAATTAGTCTGGCGACGAATGGAAACCTACGAGGATGTCCTGCCATTTTCTACTGTTTATGCTTCTTATCTTCATTTCCATTTCGGTTAATAGAGAAATTTAATTGCACTACGGTATTCCTTCCTCAGATGAAGTACCTGTAAGTCTTACTTTATTGGAGTCCGGTACTAACAGCTAATTTGAACCTATTCAAGTGACATTGAATAAGATTTTCCAGCGTATTAATTTGAAATCGAAATCGAATCTAATGAAATCTTAATTTGCTTGAAGTTGAAATGCATGTTGATTTTATCACAACTAATTTAGGTCAGTTTTCAGTGAAAATATTGTTTGTCTATTGAAAATTGTGGAAGCGAAATCAGATTTTGCCGCAACAAATGTAGTTTTGTAAGTTAATATAAATTACATTAACAGTCTTGTTTACAAACAGCGAACATTACGAAATAATTTTAAAGATAAAAACAGTAAACAAATTCATGCAGCTGTGATTTATTTCAACCAGTGTATATAACCTTAGCGACATTTTATTTTGATGACATTTATTGCGATTTTCCCGGAAACATATATAATAATGCCCATTACATGATTTAAAAAAAAAAACATCAAAGAATGTTTGATTTTGGGCCACCACTATGTACAGTATATAGGAAAATAGGTCAAAAATAGAGGATTTCCACAAAAATACAAATAAATTATTTTGAAGAAGAGTACTCTTGTACTGGAATTATTATTTGCGGACATTTTTTAGTATTTTAACCCTTTTTTTCTCGTAGCCATGACAGTTGTGTTTGACATTGATTTGAGTTTAACAACTTTGACAGTCCTAGGTTTCGTGATGAGTTCTATTTTATTATAATTACAGCGAAATCCAAGTATTTTCATCTATAAACAACGTACATACGGTATGTAAGTACACAAGAAATAAACACTATGGGGTCATTGACATGTCAACAGTTGTCAAAATTACATTTCACATAATTTCGATCCACCATATTTTTGTGTTGTGTTGCTCTCCTTGACCAATATATCTAGAATGTACAATTATACGAAGTAAAATTATAGAAAATTAACATTAAAAAACGGTTACTTTATTGTATAGCTATATTTACGTATAGTGTACATGGCGCTAGCCCAGGCTCCATACATTTCTGATCTCCTTTATTAGTCTAGTATTATTCTACTATACTATAGTCAAGGTGTGCCCTTGGCAATACTTGTGTTCAACGAGAACTTAACTTGATACCGGGATATAACTGTTACAGTTTTATTAATTACAATCATAATATTTGCTGTGACATTGAAACTCATGTCACTATGAGCCACTGACTTAATTACACTGAGGTCGATCCTTGACCTTTATTGTTATTTTAATTACATACTCGGTAATTAACTCGAGTCTCTTGCATAATATCATTGTACCCCACTAACGTAGATGTAATGAAAGCTCACTGACCGCCTATTGGCTGTGTAGATAAGATTTTTAATCTGTATTCGAATCGTATGGCTAATCTCTGGTTGTTCTTTTTTATTATTTTAAAAATGGAACCATTGTTTTTTTATGGCAGTTTAAAAAGTTACGCAATATAAAATATTGATGTTTAAAAACATAATAAACATCTATCCGCTGTAAATCTGTTAAAATTTATGGCTAATTTGTTTCTAGCTTTATTTTATTAGTTGTATGTTTTTAAATGGATTATATTATTAATTTTAATGGGGCCGTTTCGAAACTCTTATTATGAGGATTTTGCAAGCGACTGCTGTATGGTTAAAAAATATACGTGCGTTGATCTCCCAATGTCGAGATTCTATTCATAGATTCAGTTTCAGCACAACGTTGTAGTTCGTCTGAGTTATAACAGATGGCGTTGGTCGTTGTGTAAGTTTTCTTCCATCAATTTTCATTTTAATTAGATTTTTGTCGTGTTAAATATTTTATGGGATATCATAAATATCAATTAATCCAAAATCATAACTATCAAAAGATGAAGTTGCCATAATCAATCGCGATCACTTGGAGAGGCAATCAATTAAAGTAATAGACGATCAATCAAGTTAATCAAGTAGCCGCAGTTAAGTTATAAATCAGTTAAGTTGTAGTGACAGTTAGGGTTCAAGGCCCCGTTGGTCGACCGTGGCCTGTGACCCCGTTGCAATGGCTTTCGGCTATGCATTACAGCATTACCTAATATGTACGTGTCCGCCTTATAAAGTAGTCATAGAGGCGTATATAATGATGGTGGCCAGTTCCTCATAGTTTATGGTAATACAATGCTGATAAAGCATTGAGATTTTCGCGCGTAAAAACGAGATAAGGTTTTGTTTTAATTTTCTCCTCTGCCGCCTAAATTTTGTTTTTAACGTTACTGTTTCTGCCGGTAACATAATTTTAACTTTATTTATTCTGTGGTTTAGTTTTTTTAAGAATTCACAATGTCCTCCTCCTCATCCTTAAATTCACTTCAATCATCTATTCTGAATGTTTTCATCATCACTACATAGTATAAAACAAAGTCACTTCCCGCTGTCTGTCCCTATGTATGCTTAGATCTTTAAAACTACGCAACGGATTTTGATGCGGTTTTTTTAATAGAGTGATTCAAGAGGAAGGTTCTAAGCTACAAAACGTACAAGTGCGAAGCCGGGGCGGGTCGCCAGTAAGATATAAATTAAAAACTAACGTATTACTAATATTTGTACTACTACTAGTGAATTTATGTAATCACTCCTACACGATGATGTTGTTGTGTCGTTTATATTTATGCAAACGTCAAATCGGACGTATTACATTGTTTGAACTTGTAGTGGATATAACGCTCTATCTCCTGCAGTTTTGATTCCCGAGTCTCAATCGCAAAACGAATTTCCTTCGTATATCGGGTTTACGTAGCGAAGCGTATCTAAAAGACCCGAGTAGATACGTGTCTCATTGTTTATTCAAATTTCCTAGCAGCAGGAGTGGGCCGCCGTTCCCACGGGCTGCGCCAGGCACCACTCTACACCTGGCCGACTTACACAGGGATTTTTTGACTTTTGATTTCCGGTTGTAGGTCAAATACTGTTTCAGATAGGTTTTACGTAGTTTTGTTATGATTGAAAGTTCTGCTTATCAAACAAGTGTATGTTTGCGTGAAGGTCCTAAAACATATATTTATGATAATTAACTATTATTGCTAATACATTTATTGATTCGTTGTAGTCATACTGATATTGTTAAAAGGATTTATCTGTTTATCTGCCTAATTCTTGATGTTCTGTTTCTACCTAGCCTTTTCTCAACTATGTTGGGGTCAGCTTCCCATCTAACCAGATGCGGCTGAATACCAGTATTATACACGGAGCAACTGCCATCAGACCTCCGCAACCCAGTTACTGGGCCATGTCGATATCCTAAGGTTAGACCTGTTGTCATACTTTCGGCCTTCTGACTATCCGTACCGAATGTATTCGTATGACATCCGGAAAACGTTAACGTGTTCTCCGAGGCACGGAGAAGGCCCGATGTGTAACGATGTCACCCATCGACAGACCGACCGTGGCAAGCGCAGCTTAACCTTGCAAATCATAATTATGAGCCACGAGCCCATCGTTTCTTTTTCCTTAATAAAGCAAAACAAATCGTAAAGTATCTATGTTAATTATTAGTTTCTCTACTATTATTGATATTATAGCTGTAGCAGTATTGTTTACTAATAAAGGATCAATAAGTAATCACCCAATAAGGATGTTATTACCTGTGATTATTGAAAGCATATCGAGCCAGTTGCAATTACTATGTATGTTGATTCAATTGATTGCAATTTACAAGCTGCAGGAACAACATTATCTACGTAAATCGATTTATACGCCTGTCTGATGCGATAATTATGATGTTATTAATTACCACATCTTTTATACAAATATAAACCATGGGCCCGAGATACCCGAAAGATTTTAACCTTCGATTCTGACGCCTAATTGGAGAAGAAAAGCTAGGATATAGATTGTTGAATAAAGCTTAATTTTCGAAATATTCATTATTTACGGAAATTACAAATCGAAAAATATATATATGGTAACAAGTCCTATGAACGCGGCGTTGCGACTTTTGTCAGACCATACCCCTCTCGCCGTATGTCTTATTTGTCGGGGAGGGTTGTGAAGTGAGAAGTTTCTTATCCACTCACACGATAATTTGTAAATATTGCCAGTTCAAGCTAAGGTATTGTTTACAAGGAAGTACTAAAGTTAGTTGATTTAATAAGTTCAGAAAAAAAAAACAAAAAAATATACTGAATTGGACTTTCGTTGATGTAACATTTGACTCACAATACCATCAGAAAGGCGTGGTTAAAATCTTTCGGGTACCTCAGGCCCACAGTGTATATATTTATATTATGAGATGTGATTTATTTACTAGTAGCACCTCACCCCGACTTCGTACGGCTACCTCCATTTATCATAAAACTATACGTACTCGTGCCGTGAAATATATGTACGACAACTATAATCCAGCCATTTCAATTTCGTATTAAAGATAAACAAACCTTTGATCGTGTTTGAAATCCATAAAATCTTAACATTTATTCTTCAATCGTTTAAAAATGTATGGTAAAATAATTTCTCAATAAGAAATGACAAAGATTTCACTTACTAGAGAACATTTTTAGTACCTACTTAAATATAGTATTATAAAAACGTTGACATTTAAATTATTGTTTTCTTTTCTAACAAGTGATTAATGCAAATAACATTTCATTTCGTACGCTTATTAGATTTGCAAACACAAAACTTAAACTTATTAACCTACCTGTAAAAGAAGTCATTAGCAAAATGCGAATCCGCTGCCGCAATAAAAAAAACTTGTTCAAAGGTTTGTTTACCATTTATACAAAGATTAAATGCCTGGACTATACTTGCAAATGTTCGCTCTCACACAAAATAATTAATAGGCAACGGTCAACTTTTCCGTCAGTCAAAGTTTAAATACTTGGGTTTTATGAGCACCCATTTTCCTCTTCATTTAGCGTAGACAATAACCCCGTATAAAAGCTATCTAATAAATAATGTAAAACATTCATTACTAGGTAATTTGTAAAACATAGCCTATATTTACATTAGGTCTAAGTCTGAATATGATTACCCCACATCCCTCCTGACGGCCTCGGGGTTAAATTCATATTTAAACCCCTAAATTCAGGCTTCAATGTAAAATTTTATGGATATCAAATTGGATTGTGGGATTATGGATGTATGAAATATATTATGTTTTATGAGGATAACAATAGCTTTTCAAATTCTGAATTGTGTGAACAGGTGAAAGTGATAAGAGTGTTTTAGTATTTTATTACACGTATTATATTATTACTAATTTTATTTAATTAATATTGGTATATTATTACGGACTAGAATATTAAACTTCCTCACCGGAACAGACGCGTCTTGTAAGATTCAACAAAACCCAGCACGCGACGCGGTAGGGTCTATACCAGAGGTTCTCAAAATTAATTCGTCTACCGCCCACTTTGAGAATCAATTATTTTCTAGCGCCCCCTACATTTTTTAACTTTAGCGCATCTTCGTAATCACAATCATTATTTTTACCGCCCTAGTAGACCTATACCCCCTTATTACAAAAGAAGGTTTAAACCAAGACTAAGGTAAACCTAGCTTTAAAATATACCCATCACTTTCTTATGTCATATAACAAAAAGAGACGGGCCTATTGTAAAACCTAGGTTTTTCTTAGACCATCTTTTGTAATAAGGGGGATAGTACCCACAAAGGGGCGTTATCGCCCATTTTGAGAAAGACTGGTCTATACGGTCCGCCTGGCTACCATTTGAACATTAAAGCCAAGCAGTTTATGAGGTATGTGAGAGCCAGAGGGGTATAGGACAATCCCTCTATATCTCCGTTACTTGGAATCGTGTGTTGCATCTTAGACTCAATCTGCGTTTACCAACAGGTGCGACAAGAGCAAATAAAAAAAAGTGTGCTGCTACTGAGTAATATGGTTGTTAATTCTCAAACCTATCAAGGCCTGTAGACAAATGGCAATCGATGATCGCTAAAGAATATAAACGACAAGGGGATGTACTGGATTGAGATAAGCTTTCGACCGGTCAAGCGATCTGTTATGTCATTTCCATACATTTAATTGGCGGATTTATTCTCTGGCGATCATCGATTGCCATTTGTCTACAGACGCAAGTATTACTGCTAATAGTTCACGACACTAAACATCTTCCTAAAATAATCTTGTAACTGCTGAAAGGTAAATTCTCTAATCATACAAAAATCTGAATGCACGATATCTCTATTTGCGTCTATGATTGACATTCGATTATCTGGCTTACTTAACTACTATTTGCTTAGCGATACTAACTTTCATGTTAAAGTTAGCTATGTTAGCATATTGTATTTGCAATGTGACAATTTCGACGAACATAATTGTTTTGTAAATTGTTTAAATAAATACACTGTTTAAGTAAAAATGTTGTTCTAATTTATTGATACTATTCACGGAAATATCCCAAACAATGAAAATGTATGAGGTAAAGTACCCCATCATCTCCCTGCCCTTATCCCATACAGGTGCACTGCAATTCTGTAAGAACCTCACCTCGATCGCGACTGTCAATAAGACACTTGTCGTGACACAGCGTGGATAACAAAACTACGCGTTATTGATTATACTGTCGATTATCTGCGTGTTATTTGCTTCTGTTATCCATACTGTGACATTATGGATATCGAGCTAACCGTCGATATTGAGGTGGGTTTCTTACAGAATGACACTACAGGTGGGGTAGGCACAACATGTATTCCTCTTACATTCTCCTCTATCAGCCGACATCTCAGTACTCACTTCTTTCTTACTCATATCATCCTTCACACAATCCATCCATCTTTTCTTTAGTCTACTTCTACTTGTATATCCATGCACAGTCATATTTAACACTCTTAAAGTAACATGACTTATTAGGTAAGCAACTAATGAACTGTTAAGTTTTGGGTCAGCAGTAAAATCTTTTTTGGTTATTTTCCTAAGGTTGATGTTTAAATAACCGTTTATTTAAAGTGTTCTAAAATGTTTGGTAAAAGGTTGCTTAACCAAGCATTCATGTTCGAACACCAGCCTAAATATTATAAATACTACTTAGTTCTTCAGTAACACAATATTCATCAGTCCCGCATATACACAGCAGCTTCATTAATAAGGCCATCGATTAATTTGTTGACAATATAAGCTATTTTATGCGGGCACATTGCTTGAACATTGTTTTTAGTTACTCTGCCTACAGTAAATGTCTCTTGTTTGAATGGTTAACAGTATATTACAGGAACAATGCGTTTCCTGAACATGGATAGTGAGAAATAAAAATGTGCATATATTTAATTAATAGCATTAAGCAGTAGGAGTTAAAATTATTGTTATTGCAGATGGCTGACGGCTGTTTCTAATAATTTATCTACACTGCTAGGTTTGCCTTACTAGAATAGAAATTTGACATATGAGCTCTATAGAAGTAATTTAAAACCATCTCTAGTAGGGCAAACTGATAGATTGGTTATTAAAAACCAATTACTCTTAATTAATTACTATTTATCATTTTATCCATTATCACAAATTAGCATTTTTTTACATAATTTCCCTACTCCTTCCTTAATGTCATTGTCATCGTCATCTCCTTGCCCTTATCCCATTATCTTATTGTATCTACGTATTATATTATATTCTAATATTAAATTGTAACATACACTTGGAACTTGTGAATAAAATACATGTTTATTGTTTAATACAAAATATTTATTCATATTAAGAGTAATGATAAAATATAATAATACTTTTACATTTTTAAACCATTCTTCAATAAAATATCCCATCACAATTAACTCAACATACTATTAATTAATTGATATGTTCATAATTCTAACAATAAGTAGCATAGTCTTATTGTTATAATAACTTAAACTTAACCTACTTATGATTAACTAAGTAAAGCTTCTTACACAATAGGAATGAAACCATTGATTAAATATAAATAAGATTATTGTAATCATTGAAGTACAATTAAATTGCATTAGTATTTATTTAAAAGTGATCATGATGTTATTTTATCAGTTAATGTGATATGTGAATAACAATTGCTTTTATATTTAGTGAATTAAATATAATGAATTGATTATGCTGTTATTATAAAATACAATTATTTTACAAATTACACTTATATTTAAACATTTAAATACAAAGAATTAAATTGTAATTTCAGATACAATTGGATTGCTACTTTCTAATCACATTTATATATTGAAATATAAAATAATTAAATCCAGCAATCAAAGAACTTTGCTGATCACGTGAAATGTAAAGCAATTTCATTTATATTGACATTTAAATATAAATAATTACTGTTAAAAAGTAGTTCTGAAAGTATTTTGTTAAACAATTTCATTTATATTTTTCTTAAATGTAAAGAATTGCGATAATCACTTTCACCTAGATTAGTAATTACATTTATATTAATACTGAATATAAAGAATTACAATCAATTAATTAAGTGCACAATTAATATTTGGTTACAATTAATCTCATCAATTATTAGGTATCAATTATTGTAAGTCAACCTTACTATAACGATACTCCAGAAAATATAAAAATATTATCACAACACACGAAAATATCACAAATTATATACTAAACTTACTATTTACGAATACATTTGGCTTTTAAAATATAGTTTGACCTTTTAATAAAACTTACAAAATTACGAGCTGATAAAATATCGAATTTTTAGCTGTTTGTTTTATGTATCATCAACATATTCAAATGTTAATCTATCCCATTATAATTTTGTTTATCCTTTCTACCATACAATATCAAAATAGACGGTTCTGGCATTGAACCTCTTAGGCAAAATTTTGACTAGATTCATGGCGTTTACAACCTTGTAAGCAAGTAATACGCCAATCATAAAATGCATTGAATTGAGCAATTAATCCAAAGTTAAATCCTACAACCATTTAACTCTTGGAGTTGAAAATGTTCAAGAACTTCGTCTTGATGTTAAGTAATGTTGTAAACGATCTCTTGACCTTCTTCTTTGGTGACGTTTCCGCCCTTAAGAAGGGCTCCGAGTAGGACTTCTGCATCACTGGATGGCTGGAAAGTTCAACATCCTTAGGAAGCTGATACTTGTACTCCTTCACTACCTTCTCTTCTGACGGGTCATACCTGTACAAGACAGAGTATGTACGCTTGACTTTCTTAGGCACCTTGGGTGTGTTAGGAACCCTGTCGCTCTTGCATCGCTTGACCTTGTTCCTGCCGTAGTAATCCTGGTAACTGTCAGCATCTACATAGATGAAGCGTTTTCCCAAAGCCAGCTCCCTCTCCTTCTTCAAGCTCTTCCACGAAGCTATGACGGATTCGCGACGGAAGGTCTTGTTAGGGTTGTGGCGGCTGATGCAGTAGCCAGGCTCATCCTGGATGTTGGACGTATCCTTCAACGGAGACCCTCTTGGGCTCGAGTTGTAGTCAATCTCGTAGTCGTCTCTCGACACCTGGAATGAGATAAATCTCTGGTTAGTGACTGTAGCTTACATAAACAACTATTAATGTTAATCTCCCGTCTGTCCCATAAACAAATCTCGGCTGGGAGTGATCTTGTGGATTATTTAAAGTATCAATAGAACGTAGTACGTGACTGTCAGAACGTGAGGCTGTATTGCCGTCCCTTTCTATTATTAATGGGGTCGTTTTGGATGTTGTTTGGTTCGTTCGTCATCGGAGCCCTTCGTGTGGTGCCCACATGTCTGACACCACCTGTCGTAAACGCCATATGTCTCAATCTATAGGAACTTGGCAGTGTTCGTACCATTTTTTTAATGCAACCGTGAACTGTCTAGGAAGCTCAATAAAAGTGTGATATTTACTGTTATTTATCTACTTAAGGTCGTTCATCTTGTGACAAAAGATTCTTTTATTGTTATGTCAGCATGAAAAATTAACAAAGGTCGGGAAAAAGGTTTGTCGATAAAAAATACATTTATAAAGAAGTCCTTCAGAGAACGCTTTGCTAATGTGTCGTTTGAAGTATTAAAAGCTTTCACGTTAACGGTTCGCTTGCACAACTCTCCTGAGTTTATTTTCTCGGCGTTTGTTACGCGAGGTTTAATTTAATCTTATTATTATGTAATATTTTTATGGTTTTCTTGGAATCCCAGAGTATGACGTAGTCGGCCAGTGGTCAAATAATGGGTCACGCAGAAATAGACGGTTTATTATTGGAGTTCATTAGAACATGGTGTAAGCTAAACTTTGGAATGCTATGGATATGCCTGCATTGATCTCGGGAGAATATGTATAAGAATTAATTTACGATAAAAGACTGCTATTTAAAACAATATTAATTACTGTTATAGCGTTAATGCTGAGTTACGTGAGATGATCTAATACTTAAAATGTTTTGGTCAAAAAATTTGGGGCATTACATTTTTAAATGTCAAACTTGCAACTGGCTTACAAAATATATGTAGAAGCCTACTTAAATTGTTATTTTTTTAGTTCTATTATCAAATGTACACTGTTTTCCGAATAAATAGTTACAAGCTAGAGAAACTGAATATTTCAATGTCCATTGGTCTTGACACAACAAATACTTGCGATCTTGTATTTTGACAGCTCGTGTTGTGTAACATTTTTTTAATGGGTTAGTGTAAAAAAACAGTGCACTGTTGCGAATTCAGGTCGCAACGTAAAATGGGTCATTTTTAAATAGTTGTCCTATTAGCAGTGTTAGTTAACACGGTCTAATTAAAACTGTAAATTAAGCCTCACGTATCTAGGCTACAACCTCTTGTTTTTCGTGTTTCATTTCGTCTAACCTTGTGCGTTTTCGTTTTCAGGTAATTTTTTACTGTCCATCACAGCAGACAAGCGTCGTCGTTGGGTGAGTGTGACGTATCCACGCTACTCTTTCGATGGCTGCGCGTGTCCTATTTCGTGCACCCGTTTTGTAATACCACGTTAAAATGTGTATAGTATTTCTGTCCCGACGTGCATACTTCGTGTTATTTGTGGAAGTTATTATAGTAGTGAAGGTGATAACGTTACTAAAAGGTGCTGTTAATTTTGTCACAGTCACAGGTTATTTTAGAGAACGCATCAGAATGTTCAATGCAATGTCTATTATTGTACGGTTGCAACGTGTTTATTACGTATGATTACGCGTTTGTTATTGCAGTTTTGATAAATTTAGGCCTACGGAAGTAGCAACCTTCGAATATCGTCTTCGTGTAAAGGCGTTACTGAAAGGAATTATCGAAAGAGATTTCCACTTCGTAAAATTACGTCGATTACACCAATGATTAAATTAGAAAGTAAAGCAGTTATCAATGTCTTTATCTTTTAACGATTCATGTTAATTACAATTATGCAAGTTAACTCAATTTTACAAAAGTACCTATAACACTTTAACTAAGTTAACCAATTAATAAAACATGTATTTTGATTAAAGAACAAGATTAGAAATCAGTACGATATTGTGATTAATACGGTCGTCCCTACTGTTATTATAAAACCGACTCTGTTTGTTCGGTTTACGGTTTAATTTTGTTTCTCTTGTGCATTGTACCCAGTTTTTTTGGTACCGTTAACTCGTATGTGCAAACTTCGTGCAAAAAACTCTGCACGTATCGTACTTTTTTTTCAAATTTACAGCTACGTTCTCTTACATCCTCTACAGTTTATGCTATGTAATGTTTGAGCTAGACTTAATGCTTCGAGCTTGAATTCATAAATTCCTTATTTATTTTAACGGTAAGTACCCATTTAAAATTGGAACTCGAAAAAAAAAGATTTCTTGTTAGTCTTTGGTGTAAAAATAGGGATGGCCTCTTTGGAAAAAAATTACCATAATCAATAGAAAGCGAGTTCAGCTTTTCCGCAGCCAATACGCAGTGTAAATAATCCCAAACATATTTTTTTCAATGTTTACGTACCGTCAGTAACTGCAAGATATATTTAACATAAGTTTGCGAAACGTAAACAGTACAGCATGTGTAATTTACGCGATCAGCTCCGCGAAATCTGGCCGTTCTGCTATTCATATTCGACATTAGGCAAACGGTATCTATTTTGGGGCCAGTTCAAGTATAGGCCGCTATTCTTAGTTACTGGTCAGATACGTGCTCTTTAGCACACAATTAGTTCGAAATTTGAATCCTTACTGCGATTTTAAATATGGAATTTTGATTAGGGATGCGTTTCGGAGTTCATTTTTGGGTACTTTAAGTACAATATCTTTAGTCTGTTTCATCAATTATGTAGCTTTTTTCTTGTTATAGCTTTTATATTTATGTTATTTTTATTCTAGCTTTTATAGTCATAAGGGCGTTAACAAAAAATAAAGCACAATCACAAATGCTAAGAGGTATTGACTGATTTAATGCAATGTGGGATTGTCAAGGGTTAAAAACCGATAAAGATCATCAATTAATGAGACATAAATATTATTAGAAAATGACGTACCTATGATACTTCACTGACTAACTGTACCTTGCCCACGCGCATTTTTTCGTCACTATAATTTTTCCGATGAGTAACAAGATTTTTTTAATACATATTGCACCATCAGATTTTGTCACTACTAATGATAACGACCTCAAGTTTAATGACATAAACATACAGTTATGATAAGTTCAAAGCCTACACAAAGTCAATAATCTCACTATGAACTACAGTAGTGTATAATAAATTGGATAAATCATAAGAGGATCACGGCATTTAGTTGTGAAAGCACAAAAATATTGAGTAATTAATTCGAGTTTCAAGTAGCAAAGTGCAGGCGTGGATTCCTCGACATTGACAAATACATTATAATTATTTGAAACATTATGTTTATCATAATGTTAACAAACAATTTCACTTTAAAATTTTGACAAATCGCCACATGTTTGTGCGACCGACTTCGCATTATTAAATACTAATGGCAGTGATATATCCAGTACATTTTTCAATGCGTTTCGTTTTAAAATTGTCATTTGTCATTATCAGAGATCGCTACAGCGCTCAACTTTCGAAACCATAACCGGAATAGCCGGCGACGAATGACAGCTATTAGATTGTTACAACAACACGAAAATGTCTAGCAGTGGTCCATCCAGTTCGGGTACGTTTAACTCCGGTGAAAGTGCCCGAACGAAATTCGCTAAGACCGGTCCACGAATTAAAAATATCGACAAGTATTGACAATAGGTATGGACAACTTTTGACAGCAATTTTGACAGCACAATGTTTGACAACCTATCACTTTCTAATACCCGTTATTATTGCTTATACTGACAGCTTTACGCTTCCCAATTTAATAATTCACTCGCTATCTTATATCGAAGTTACAATTTGTTTTAAATGACAGTTCAATTTCTAGAACAATGGGCGGCGTGAGAGTTTTTCATAGACAAAGCGTAATTGTTTTTTCCCGGGCGCTTCTTTCCGTTTTTGCGAACAACAGTGCAGGAACTGGCCATTAACAACATCGGGGACATTTTTTGCGTAATTACTAGGTATTGCTGTTAAATATACCTATTGTATCCAAATGCTTTATTTAAACAATTAGATTAATTTTATTCTAACGTAAAAAATGTCTATCACTTTTAAGATCAAATTAGAGAAAGTTATAAAAATTAAAACTTTTAATAACTTAAAAAAGCAAAAGTTTATCAAGATTACTTTAAAAAATTTGATAACCTTTTCTGAACCGTACAAAATCATTTGATGGAAGTAATCTTTACGATTAATCTAAAACGATTCGATCGGATCGATTTTGGACACTGATTAATATAATGCTTATGGCTTTAAATGTGAGTGGCCATGAGACTGGCCGAAAGCGGCAATGTCAAGAGCTTTACCACAAAAAGAACGTAATTCCATATTCAAACAGCGGACACGCACGCGCTGCAGTTCAATGACAGCGACCATAGACAAGTCAGTTGCCTTTTAAGCGCATTAAAGTGGCCATGCACTTTGCGTAATAGTTACCACTGACCAACGCTGTATAAGCTATATTCCGTAATCCGAATACGTGGGCACGGCTTGTTTATTGTATTACAGATAGACATCTGCGCTAATACTAACGTTTGCAGTTACTACCCGGATTAATTAAAGTGTCTAACTTAATTGTTAGGTATAACTTACCACGCTTTCCCAACTACCACCGAGGATGGTTTTGTCCAACATCTTGTTCCACTTAAATTTTCCACTGAACAATCCAAAATTCACTTCTCAATTTGTTTAGATGCAATACAAAACTTAAAAGTTCAATACGTATTGTTGTAAACGCGTTTCGTATCACGTTGTCACTAGGGAATGCTTTTATTTGGCACAGTGCACACCTCGAGCTTTCCTGAACGACTGAAGCGAATACGTTTCAGCGTCATATTTATAGGACGGGAGTGGGAAAGAGGGCGGGTTTCAGGAAGACGCTTCGTTAGTATCTTCCACTTAACACGTAGTCACGCCTTCGTATTTTAAGGTACAAGTAATATAGTTCGGGGAAGCCCGTCTAAAACCGTCTGCTGCTTGGAGGGATGCATAAGGATACTCTCTTATTCTATATCATAAAACGCAAATCTCTAGTACAAACTTGTCGCATTTCTCAGAATGTGCTTTGTGCATATTTAGGACAAGCTTCGTTAAGTGTTCCGAACGTTACAAAGGCATCATTAACTCTCCTAATAGCTCTAAAGTTATTCCGAGTTTACGAGCATGCGTAATGGGACCTCACTGCGGACTCAATACGCCCAGGTTAATAGAATAAAACGTTTTAAGCCGCTCTTTATGGTGGAATCTCTGTACTAATTAATTGCCATTATAAATATTAATCCGAAACTAATTTAAGAACCAGTCCCGTTAGCACAACGTAAACAAATAAATCCAGCTAACATAGAAATTCAAATTAATATAGTTTCGTAACTTTTGGAACAAACAACGCTGATTTTCGACGAATAAAAAAGTAACGAACGCACGTACACGTTACTTTTTCGTTTTGTTTAGGAAAACCTCACTTTAAACGGAATAAAATTTATGTTCCAAATTCGAATCCTTTGAACTTTTTGGCGCAAAAATGAAGTGAATATTTGTTTGTTTAAGTTTTTTTCACATTTTACGTTTCGTTACCCTAAATGAACCATACGGCAATAGTGTTTCATGGTACAAAGCTCATAAAAGCCTTTTGTACATTTAAAAATAAACTCGAACAGGATATATTTTTCATATTCTGATGTATGTTTCAGATCTTGGAAAGGAACTATCAATTTACTTGAGCATTTTGAGAGAAGCGATGAGTGACTGTTTTACGAGAATTTCCTAAGAAATGCGAAAACCTAAGTGTATTAAAATGATTGCAATACATGAAAAGGAATAAAAAAAAACTGAACATCTACTGAATATGAACTTGAATGATTCTTTGCTAAGAAATTGATATGGGTTAAAGCTCAGCTAAACTTTTAAATACCTGAAAGTAGTGTTAGCAAATAAAATCAGTCTCAAACATTGTTAATATGAGTACTGGGAATAGTAAATAAGTGCAAGATGAAATATGCTGTACGTAACTTAGTTATGAGTACGACTTAATTATTACGTCGAGTTTTTTGTACGAGTAAATTCCCTACGGGTTTTAGTGAGAAATTATTTTTAGGGAGCCAAAGACTTAATGAAACCTTAATATACGATTTGAGTGTATAGTAAAATAATCAACTGTGCAGTAAAAAAATATATTTCTATGCTTTAAACTGCAGAAAACACAACAGAAGAGCAATCAATAATTAAGTTTCCATAGTTAAACAAGTTTAACTTAAATATCATAACTTAAACATAAAGTTACATCTAACAGCAGTAACATATGCGACCTTTTTACATTTTCAGTTTACAGCCTCCTTTACGAGTATCGGCCGGCCATTATGCGGTTCGGTTTTAGTTGCAGCACTCCTGCGCATTGACGTCAGAGCTCGCGATTTACATCTGAAACCTTAACATGAACCGTAAACCGTTCGCCGTAAATAGTTAGTAAAGTGGTGCACTTGAGCCTGTAGAGAGGTCTGCGACCGCTGTTTTGTTTATTTTAATAATATTTTAGAAGCGAAATTTTGGTTGTTCGAATCATTAGTCTGTTATGTAGCGTATACAACGGCGTAGCCAATGAAAGCCAACGAACGTTCGTCATTTGTTGAATTTTACCAAACTTTGTTTTCAACGAATTCGTTTTCATTCGGTTTTTTTGGCTACGTCATCATTCAGCCGAAAAACGTCCACTGCTAGACATAGGCCTTCCCCAAGCATCACCACATAGACCGGTCCTGTGCTTCTCGCATCTAAGGGATTCCCGAGACCTTCACCATGTCATCGGTCCATCTTGTGGGGGACCTGCTCACGCTGCGTCTTCGGGTACGCGATTGCCCGTCTTGAACCTTTCGGCCCCATCGGCCATCCCTTCTGCGAGCAATGTGCGCCGCGCCGTCCACTGCCACATTATCACTGACACATATCACTACTAAAGAAAAGCTTTCTGCTAGACCAGAACTATGGTAAGCAATACAAGGAATTCGTTTCTCGCGATGGCTTGATTTTTGTTACGTTATGTGATTTTTCCCACTAATAACAACAAAATTGACAACAGTAGCCGAAGCTTATCGGTTCATTAGTATGACGTCGATAGGTATGATGTCGTAGATATGTATGACGTAGATAGATGTGATCGACATGTGGACGTCACGCGATCTAGCTATCAAGGGATGAGACTGGTGGAGTTATATTATTATACCACTAGCTTTCGCCCGCGGCGAACGCAGAATTTCGTCCGCGAACGTAGGATCGTACTACCGGGATAAAAAGTATCCTAATCCAGAAATATTCCGATCTGTCACCCTGATCCTGTCCCCTTCGGGGGCCAATCAGGAATAAAAAGATCTATCCGTTCCCCTGTCACCAAGACGAACGGACAGATCGAACGAATTATTTCTGGTCTGTCCCCCGCTGTTCTTTAGGGGGACAATAGAAATAAAAAGTTTCGATCTGTTCCCCTGTTACCGACGAGGGGACAGATCTGAATATTCCCTAATCCAGGTCATGGTCTATCAGTGTGCCAAATTTCATCCAAATTCGTTCAGCTGTTAAGTCGTGATTGATAAACAAACATCCACACAAACTCACAGAAGTTAGACCATTATACACTTGGTTGCATTAACACGTTCAGTGCCGGATGCCCTGCAGGAAGGCACCCTGTAGTCGCATTCGCCATACCGGGTGCCCTCGTGTAGGGCTCATTTTAAATATAGATTTTTTCTTGGAAAATACACCGTCATGAAAGAAGCAAATAGTAGTAGTAGCGTATTTTTTAAGGTTTTTAACTTAATGCCAGGAACCCTCCTCGAAGGTTCACTTTTAGCGCAAACGTAATGCCGAGGAAGCTCCTGGAAGGTCCACTAGCAATATATATGGCGGCATGGCGTATGAGCTCTATGAAAAGTATGGTGGACTCGAATGGGTTAAAAAAGCTTCCACGAGTGACGATACTGAAGTACGTTACTTCGCACCCTGGACAGTCAGTCCCAACCTCGCTGACTGACTGATCTTTTCACGACGGCATGAGCTGTTCTCGCATAGCTCGTGGCGACACGAAAGAAGATGACCGCTACAACAACGGGCGGTCGTAAAGGAGTGCTGTCATCTTCACCAGCACAGGTAGAATCATTATCCAGCCGAAAGACGACCACTGCTGGACATAGGCCTCCCCCAAAAAGGGGGGGGAGGGATTTGCCGTAATCGCCACGCTAGACAGGCGGGTTGGCGATCGCAGTATGGTTGTTAAAGTACTCAGAGAACGCTGCTGCCCATCCTTTAGAGAATCCCTTAGTCGCCTTTTACGACACCCACGGGAAGAGATGGGGTAGTGCTATTCTTTACATACATACATACATTTACATAGGTAGAATATGTACTGAAAAAATAAAATTCCCAATCGCAACAACTCTTACTTTCCACTTTAACTGTGGCCACAAATTGTATAAAATGTATTTGTCGTAACGTATTTATAGTGAGAAAGTTCCAAGAAGCATTAACAATAAATGTGGTTGGATTTCGTCTACATTTTGTGTAAATGCAGCTTTTTCGCCAGCGATAGAGGTCTAGGTCGAATGGGTATTAAAAATCCTAATTAACTTTTAATTGATGTAACTTTCTAACACACAATTAAGCGGTTATTCTAAACGGAAAATCCGTGTTCAAAATCTATAGTAGGTAATT
Source organism: Amphipyra tragopoginis (assembly GCA_905220435.1). Lineage (NCBI taxonomy): Eukaryota > Metazoa > Arthropoda > Insecta > Lepidoptera > Noctuidae > Amphipyra > Amphipyra tragopoginis. The sequence continues at coordinate 9,452,703 of HG992017.1, forward strand.
ATTTTCTAGCAATTTTTTTTTGTTGTGACTAAAATTACCGGTATTCGTATCAGAACTTTCACTAGCAAACAGACAGTATGTCAAGACTTGCTTACGAGTACCTTACGTGGGGAAGTCCTCATGATACCCCGGGGAAGACGAAGGCTTATGTACTCTTTACCCACTCAAACCAGCACGGTGTTCCTCCTCCTACCTTTGGCCGAGCGCGGGATTCACTCGCGCATTCGCCGCAGGCATACGTCAATTAAATCGATCCAATCCGTTATAATTCGCATAGCAAATCGAAGAATACTGTAACCTCGGCCTGATTTCATGTTTTATTCTCACTTTAAAACTTGGAATAGGTGCTGGATTACGTAATAAAACCTTCGTTGTATCGGATAATGTTCTGATCCGAATATTCAGTTCTGTAAATATTTGTAATACGAGTATATGATCTAAAAACCCCATAAAGGATGCATCTATGGCAATTAGCTCTTCACAAAGAATGATTTATCGTGTAATAAAGCAAGTCTTTGTTCCGTTGCTTTGGAATACATCCAATATGGCGGTTGTTGCGTAATTACAAGGTTTTTTCATGTTTTGATGAGTATATTGACTTTGTTTACAGTTCTATCTACCCGCGGAAATTATTTTATTAATTCGTTAATCCCTGCAATGGATAATTTTAAGCTGTTTTTTTATCATTACCGCTCTTTGTGTTAACGATGAGGTTGACCAGAAAAACAACAAGTTTGTATGGAGTTAAAGTATCTAAGTCTGTTCTTTGAAGATTTTTAAATAAAAACAACCGCTCAGTAACTTCTTCTTGTTTTTGCGACCTTGTCGCGTTGTCTAGCGTTGGAACAGTTGTGTTAGACATATTAAAGTGCACAAGCTTATTCTTTGGATGGCAACAGGTCGGAATAACACTAGAATGGAGATTTTTTATTGAAGCTAATACTACTAGGATTAAAAGAGAGGATTTTAAGTAAAGTTTATAGTGGGATCACTGGGTATACTTAGATGGAGTCATATTGTTAAATCTCAAGTTATCAAGCTTCGAGCTTAGACTTCAACATGCTATTATTTTTGCTATGGTAAAAGAGCCTTCACGAGTGACGATACTAGAGTATTCAGCCTGCCTCTAGACTGCAGACAGCCTCGCTACCAACCTTGGTGACTATCTAACCTTTTAACCACGGCATGAGCTATGCTCATATAGCTCGTTCTGACACAAGAGAATCATGATATTTCGCTTAAAAGGAATGTCTCTAGTACTCTTCGTCCTTAGTAAACTCTCCTTCACACTACTTTGCTACTGGGTGAACAGATTGCAAACAAAAATTTAAGTAAAATTCACCCTTTTCCGAACATAAATTCGTGTAGTTCATACGAGTAAAAACATCAGATTTAAAGATCTTACTTAGCACGCATGAATCTTCAAACAGGAATACTCTACAGGCCAAAAATCAATTCCGTATCGCTACAAGACATGTAACACGTTGCAGTAACAGCTACGCATTGTTTACGTGTCACAATCGTTGCAGCGTACGAGCGTGCTGACGTGGTTGTTATAAATAATGTATTGACCCACTTGCGCGGTGTAGCGAACGTATGGAGGCGGCAACAAGCCAAATGTATTGACATTTCTTTTTCCGAAGAAGAAAATAATTGGTTTTGCGTTGTGAGGCTCTAGAGTACGAAAAAATAGAATTCGAATAGAAAGAAAGAAACATTATTTATTTTAGACTCGCACAGGCAGTGCAGAAGTAGAAAAAAATTTAAACAACCTGCACGAGGCTATAAAATGCTCCTATCTGTGCATCTTATGCAGCACAGATAGGACAGTTGTGATGCCACTGACAATAACGACACAAGTAAATAAATAAATAGATTAAGTACAATAGGGGAAAAGGCCAACCCTTTTCGAGTAATGGGTGACAATGGCAACTTCTAGAGGATAGGCCAGCAGCTTCTTCTGTCTGCTAATCTTCGTGATTATGGCTATTTCCTCTTTCACCTTTCATTACAGCGGTAAATGGGAGGCCGCTGTACATCGCAGACGGTTTATGGGCTGATGATGTTGTATACGAATCAGTCTTTCCCTTTCTGCCATAGCATGCCATCGCGACGTAGGGATTCTATGATGAATCGTTAGCAGCACCTCTATGAATATTAATCCTCCTGTGGGACGAAGTAAGCTCATTAGCATCTAAGACCGTTTGCTGTAGTTTTGGGGAGATGCATGCTATTTACTGAAATGTAGGATCTGGACTACACAGCATGCTAAATAGTCACTGTATTAGATAGAATAGAATGTCCATAATTTACATGTTTTAGCTGAAATAATAAACTTGTTCACAGCAGCGTTTATTTTGTGTTTTAATGTGAGGCATAATTACGTTTTACAAAAAAACTGTGTAGTGAAATTTTGGAGTTGTATTTCTTTATAAAATTAACGTAGTCTTGACAGAGAAGTGGTAAAGTAATAGTGTTAAATTACTTTGGAAAGTTTATACTTTCAACACTTGTCTACTATGATATTACTGAATTCAATTTACACCGTCGTTGAAGTAAGCAATTTTTTTTACTACTATTCCTCCTGCCTTAGGCGTACTAGTTTCAAAATGTGCCATATTCGTTTTTAGGATTATTTTCATAATTCATGTTTCCGAGTAAAGCAATTCCATGGAACTATGGTGTTCAGTGAGTTTGCTGACCCACTTGTGGACACATATGGACGACCAGAGACACTCATTAATATTAATTTTCCCAGAATATTGTTTCTGTTCTATTTACTATCCATCTATAGATGTAATTCAGTGAAAATGTTTCTTTCTGGATCTCTGGCACTTCATTGTCCGTATCGTTCCACTTAGAATCGTATACGCAATATATTATTACGTTGTGTTTATTTGTGACCACATTGGAGCAAATGTTTGGGCAAATGTTGGACTGAATACAATAACACAAAATACTATTCGAGTCTTCCATTGTTTATTGTAATATTTCAGTAAATGTAACGATTTCCCTTGAACTTTAGTTACGTGCAAAACCTTAATGGATTAGCTTTATTGTTATTTTTTTATCGATATAATTTAATGCATTGTAAGAAATCGATATCTATTGTTCCGATGCTTACTTCCGTTTTGTTTTGTTCTTTCAATAAGTCAAGTTTAAAGGTGATTAGAGTCTTGCCTTGGCATTGAAAAAATATAATTCGTTCTATCCTGTTCAATTTTGCTTGAGTCTTTTACATTTATGCGGACAGAATGCTTGGTTCTTACTTTAGTATTTGTATTGAATAGACAAGCTTTTATGAGGTAGATGGGCGGTATTAGTATTGACCTTTGTTATAACACCATACATACGTAGCTCACGTCTGTTTCCCGATAGGGTAAGCAGAGACAATTAAACGCCAAGTGTTACGATTCTGTAATACAAGGTGATTCTACATCCTTTGAACTATTACAAGAACATGTCCTATGAATTTTCCTGGTTGACCGTATCTCTCCCTGTAAACTCTATCGACCAAGGAACCACATGTACTTGATTACTGGCTAGCTAAACTATCAGCCGAGGCAGGACAATTTAATACCTCGTTAACATTACGTTCCTGCCGCTGCTATAAGCGCTAACGTAAATACTTCTGCGGCAGTGTTGAAGGAAGGGAGTGCTTACATTGCTGCTTCACACTTCCTTCGCATTCAACCTCGGGCCATGAAGGATGTAGAAATAGCTGTGTATGCAGCGTTCTACCTTTAGAAAGAGCAGCATGTAAACACTTCTCGCGCTTGCGCTGCCATTCCTTTGACTTCCACACAAAAAGCCGCCAATTCCGGGAGCGTCGAGCAGCAGCAGCAGGGGCATAGGAAACGACCCGTTCACATACTCGCGCTGCTCATTTCCCTGTACACTTTCCCGCTGCAAGTAAATGGGGTGTAAGAGGGTTCCATGGACCTGTCTCTGATGACAGCTTAGGAAATCGCTTTAGCTTTCCAAAGCCTTGACAAAACGCAGTAATTCCCGCAGCCTATTAAGGAGTATATAATCAGTAGTCAGAACCCCATGGTTATAGCCAGACTTTCGTCTGGCGACGTCACGCTCTCTTCACGCCGTCAATTAGCGTGGTTAATAGCAACCAGTAGCAACCACCGGTAATGTTTTTGATTTCTTTCTCTGCCAAGTGAAAAGTCTGGTCTACTTTGGATTTTGATTGATGTTCTATTTTACTACAAAGTTAAGAAAAGAGGGCAATAAGTGTGCATATTTTTTCAGTTCGTGTGATTATTTATTAATTAATTATTTTCTTATTAGTTAGTATGTAATAATGTATATTCAAGGTTAATCCGAAAGGGTGTTAAAGTACCCATAATAATGAATAAGTTTTGTTCTACAACTTTCCCCAAAAGTCAATAGTTTGAGAGAAATTGTTGTTCAAAGCTTTCATAAAAAATACGCTAAAATCTATCTATCCTCAGCTATGATCAGCTGTGTTTGCAGTTTAGGTCATATTTGAGGTCGCGGATTAGAAAGTCTATTTTTTAAATTCAAAAAATCATTTTGCACGGAAATAAAAAATTATCAACTTTTGCTATTTTAAAACTTGCTTTAAAACAGTCATCAGTGATACTTTAAGTGGCTTGCGGATTAGTACCCCCTTTTCGACTAACCTTGTAGAATAATGTAATAAAATTCAAATGCTAATGTTAATAAAAAAAAATGTAACTTATTAAAAAAGAGTGAAAAAAAACTTTATTAACTCCCGTCTGTTTATGCAAATTTTTTTTTTACAATTAAGTACTTTTAATTTTAATAATAGTCTGAAACTTTATGGACAAGTATAATTTTCGTTTTATTTTTAATTAGATTATGATGAAAGTACATACAACTAAGTTATTATGAAATACTTTCTTATTATAATTATAACCAACATCTGTTTCTCTTGGAGTTTCTCAAGTATGTTTAATATTAACCTCATACTTTGACATGCAACACATGTAATGGACGCGAGTTCTAAAAATACAGTTATACAGAAATCTGATTCTAATAATAATCGGCCGAGTGCAGGTCTAGCTATATTTAAATGCTAGTTACCCAAGCCAAGATCATCGTACATTGTCCTCATGGGAATTCCATTTGAAACTATGACACTAATAAAATCACGTAATTAACACATTATGATCGGAATATCATCTGAGAATCTCATATAGATTTTCTGAGAAGATTTGTAAATCGTAAAGAAACCTGGCACCGAATTCATTTTACAACGCGCGCCCTATTCCGATGATCCGGAGAGGAAAACCGCGCATAACCCGAATTATTACAACACCACAATATCCTTTTCACATTTCGAATGTTTGTGTACATTTGAATTCATTCGGTTTCGAATGCATCTATAATTTGAATTTGAAGAAATCTTTTTTTTTGTTCTTCATTTTTAATTTTGTTTTTTAATAGAATGATGAGGTGTTTGAGAGGTGTTGAGCCTCAATTCTTGTAACCTCTTTGTTTATATTATAGTTCCGATTGAAAAAAGGTGACTCAGGTAATTACTTCCATGTAGCAGTCGATTGAGGAAAAGTTTGATACCGTAAGATTAGCTAAGTCAGGTCAGGGTTAGAAATTAGTCAGAGTCGGTACGTTAGCCCGTCTCCCTCGAAGCTCGGAATAAATTAATCTAACATATCACTGCTTTGTACTTTACTCATCTGAGTTGGTACTATAAATAGTTTATTATCTCATGGTGTTTCTTAAAGTATTGTCTATCTATGCTACAAGTTCGCTTCAACGAGTCCATAAGTTAGTGCTCGTTAGACAAAACAAATCGGGAGTTATGTTAGGAATAAAAACAGTAGTCTGCATGTAATTCTAAAAGAAACAAGTTGCCTCATTTCGTTGTTTAATTTGATATATCATAGTTTATTGCCCCGGCTCTCATAACAGCCGACGTCCAACCCGACACATGTTTGTCGGGGTCCCACGACCATGTCAAGGCCTTTTCCTAAATAATTCAGCTATTTTGTGGAAATGTCGTAATAAATTCGCTTTGGAGATAAATACTTGAAAAAAATCTACTTTGTTGTTCAGCTGACGGTTTTCAGATCGAGTTCACGGAAGATTACGTTACTCCAGAGTTGTTCAACTTTCATTTATATTTTACTAAATGTCCGACTGATGATATTCGCTGTTACATTTTTTACGATTTCCTTATTGAAATATAAATTATATTTCTAAATCTCGGAAGCAAACTTTTAATAGACAATTACTGTTTCCTCGATTACATGTAGAACAGCGAATTGCAAAAAAATACTAAACAGAAAGTTTGTGTAAAAACACAGATTTTCGGGGTTGCCTGGAACATTACGACGGTCCATTAGTTTTGTTGGCAACCCCAAGAAAAAGTGATTCACTCCGCATCAGCTGTGCGGTGAAGTTCCTCACGACCACCGGAGCGTGCTCGTCCTCATTCAATCACCATTAACTTTTTTCCGGGCACATACTTCGTTAAAACGCATACTGTCACAATTTTATTGGCTAACGACCCAATAACTGGAACTCCTCGACGACATGTTGAAAAACCAAAAAAAAGAACGAATCTTTTTTCTCCGAACGTCCACGATATCTTTGAACACAGCCTTATAACTTCGACAAGTTAATACCGCAATTCAATCCAAAATGGCCGACGGATTTAACCTTTTGCGACAAGTGAACTTGGTAATACGTATTTTTATTGAAACTTTGATTATCCTCGCCCGCAATTGGAGAGGCGTGAATATAATTTGGAGTTTTTGCACGGTGCAGCAACCTGCGTTTCCTTGAAATGGACTTTAACATTCATTTGTTGGCTGATTCATGTCAAAGCATGTTATAAAAATAATAAGCAAAAGGTACGTTTTATCTGTCTTGTGGTTACTTGGAAATTTGATTCCCAATATGCGGCTAAGTGCACAATGTTTGTTCCTTCATCCGATTAAGGACTGAAAAAGGGTCATCAGAGTAATATTTTGTTAGTCCATAAATAACGTTGTGTTCGAGTCTTTAATGTCATGTTGCGCGCACAGCTGTATTTTAATGTAGCCATAACATTTTACATAACGAAAAATGTGTCACACAAGCCATAACGATAATTAGGAAGCTTAACCGTTTCATACGGTTACATGTAATCAATAAACCTAAATGTTTAAATCATAAAACATAATATTTTATAGTTTTTCCGCGAATTTCGATAACTTTGAGGACGGTGTATTTCTCGGGAAGTTTTAACGTTTATTGATTAAATTGAGGTTTAGTTCTAACATCTGGTAACCGTAATTTTGTTTATTTGCATCGTATTAAGCACCTGTGGAATAATTAATGCAGTATTAATTACTTTAGTGATAAATGTTTCCTTGAAAACGAAATCGGAATTAAATGCGAACTGCGAAAGTTTCGATGAGTTTCACCAGTTAGTACTAAACCTGTTTTAGTTTCGCAAATAATGACGTAACGTTTAAACAAAAGTTTATTGGTTTTGTACACCTATCAAGCTATACTTTCCAGTATAAGCTGAAGTCGCTTTGTATAGGCTTTTCGTACATTGAGAGCTCAGGTTATACTGGAATTGTATAGCCGTGTGTACAGTCGCGGACTTAAACTCCCTTATTACCAAAAAGGGTTTAAACCAGGGGTGGGTAAACTACGGCCCGCGGGCCAACTTCGGCCCGCGAATGGTTTTAATCCGGCCCGCCAACCCTTCCTTTTAGAGCAAGAGTATGGCAATAAAAATTTGCCGTAATTATTTGAGGCAAAAATATTTTGTGAAAACAATTTTTTTTTTTTAAATTCTGTCCCCCTGCCAAATTTCCTAAGTTCTTCTAGCCCTTGGTGAAAAAAGTTTGCCCACCCCTGGTTTAAACCAAAACTAAGGTAAACCCAGATTTAAAATATACCCAGCACTTTCTTACGTCATATAACAAAAAGAGACGGAGCTATTTTTAAAACCTAGGTTTTTCTTAGACCATATTTTGTATTAAGGGGGATCATGTTTACCAGCCTAAGGTCTATAATTGTTTGCAAAATTATAACTTTTTCATAAGGTCGCTCGGTCGCTCGCAAAGTATTGAGTCAAGTCATCTTTGCCCTGTCAATACTATTGATAGGGCAAAGATGTTTTTGTCTTAATTGACATAAAAGGTTAATTTAAAGAAGATATAATTTACTAAAGTTCGTTTTTTAATCCCGGAGACTAAATTGACGATTACAAATGTCAAACTTTAAAATTTTATGAACATTATTTTCAAATTTGACATGTGTGACTGTCAATTCAGTCTCCGTAAATAAATTATTTGAATAGTTAGACAAATTTCGCAATAAAATGAAAAAAAAAGCCTTATTGCTCCAAGGAATAATTGTTTTAGTAAAGGATAGCATCAAAAAGTACTTTAATAGCCTTTTTGCTATAATAGTAGACGTTTAAATTTTTTCAAAAGAAATTCTTATTTAACCTTTATTTTCAAACCTTATTATTGCGCACAGAAGCAATCGAATTTGAAATCTGATAAACATTTTAAGTCCGCGGCTGTACGTATTAAATAAATATAATTTCTATTACACGCATAAATATTTACTAAAATACTGGTTGTACGAAAAGAAGGCGTTTTGTTTATTTTTGTTTTCCTAAAACTTGTTTTGCTTGTTGCTATTCAATCTTATTCTTTACAGCTTTCTTCAAATCAATGATAGATAAATTAGCCTAGAATTAAATATTTACATTACTATAGTCTGTTCAACGAAAGATGAGTCCTGACATAGCGGTCATTTCCTAAATTGTAGCTGTAAGGCGACTGCTATCGAAAAAAAACCGACCAAGTGTGAGTCGGACTCAGGCACGACGGGAAGCCCGTAGGGAATACCAGTATCTATAAAAACGACAAAAAAATCACGTTTGTTGTATGGGAGCCCCCTTAAATATTTATTTTATTCTGTTTTTTAGTATTTGTTGTTATAGCGGCAACAGAAATACATCATCTGTGAAAATTTCAACTGTCTAACTATCACGGTTCATGAGATACAGCCTGGTGACAGACGGACAGACGGACGGACAGCAGAGTCTTAGTAATAGAGTCCCGTAAACGACATCATCAAAAACCGTTAATTAGATATATTTGTTAGACAAGTTATGTTTTTTAAAAATATTTGATATTCTTTGTATGGTAACGTTTTGTAGAAATATCCCAAGACTCACTGTACGTTGAAAAGGGTATAGAAAAAAGAAAAAGTCATTGGCATATCGTATGTTTGCTTTCAAGATTGGATTTCAATTGCGATTCCTATAAGGAAGTTAAAAAACAATTTCTGAACTATGATTTCATAGAATTTCTTACAAACAACTTATTTTTTCCTCTACTAGATGTTTTTCTATTCTTACACGTTTTTTTTGTAATATAATAGATTGATCAAGTATTTCTAGTAAATACGTGTTTTAACGCTAGGAACCTCACGTACGCCATTTTAGGAGTAGGTCTACTACAATCTGCGTCCTATTGCGCAAAACACTCGTAATCGTTATGGCTGTGATTTTGGCAGGTCAACAATTTCCATAGCAACGTATATATTAACAACCCGACTTCTCCACAACTATGTAACACGCAATGAATATTGTTGTATTGTCAAAATGAAAGCTATTGAAATTACGAATGTGGTACGCAATTCGAATGCTGGATACTTTAAGCGCCTCATCCACGATAGAGCAATAGAGCTTAGAGATTAGTCTAATATATTCTCTCGCATTTATACGTACACGTGAAGATTGCGTCCACGTCACCTTCCGACCATGTCTATTGTAGACTATAGTCTGCAAGCTATTTGTCCCTAATAATTACTGTCGTAGCAGAAGACATAAATTACCTATTAGCAGTCCCTTCATGTCGAACTGTTGCACACTCTCAGTCACCCATACCTCGGACACTGACTGCGCTTAATGCTCTCCTGGATTCAAACCCAGACCTTGATTTGTTTGGGGATGCATGGAAGACGATTCTGTCGGAATGTATGAAGTATTGTGAGAGGAAAGTATGAATGTGTTACTTGTTTGTAGTTTGCAATATCTTTAAGTAGTACAATTGGTTTCGGCCGTTCTATTTAAAGTAAAAAATAAATAAATAAATAGTGATGCCCTAGCTAGGCTAGTCTCAGTACTATGTGCACGTCGTAGATTACTCTACGAAAGTCCACCTTTCTTTTTATCGTGAAAATTTCCTCATGGATACCTTCCGCCCTAGGGAAGGTGAAGGGTTATGCTGAACTCCTACTGGCTAAAAACCCAAAGTGTTCCTGCTTCTGACCTATGGCTGGGGTCACGGGATTCGCTATAGCATGCACCGCAACCCCAACAGAAGAGTCACCCTACAAGATTTTAATATATCGTGGACGAACTGCTTTGCTTCATGTTCACAACAGTAATCCAATATCGTTTCAAGAAGGTTCTTCAAATGCTCGCATAAAAAAAAACTTTCTTCTTTCCACCATTTACATAACTTTGCATAAAAATGTACACCGATCAATCAATGTTCCACAATCAATGAATCAGTTGGTCGACTCGTGTTGGTGACATTGCGTAACTGCGCGCGCGCACGTGTGCGGCTATCGCTCCGATGTAAACACGCCGTGACGCGATACCGAGCGTTGCTTAATTATTTGTTTTTAACTGTTTATTGAATCAAGTATTAGATAAATGACAATATTAGACCCTGGATCTCATTAGTCCAAGTTGATTGAATGGTTGGAATGGTTAAAATGAAAAAGAATAATTGAATAACTCAGACATTTAATTCCATAAAAGAATTGAGGTTCCTACTAACCCTGAAATATATTACAGCGTTTCCAGGAATACATTTTTCAGGGTGATTTGACCCAAAACTTGATCTTAGAATATGTAATTGAGTCATCCTTCAAGGGAAAATAAATTTTAACTTAACTGGAAATGGTATCCCACACAAAGTGTTCCAGAATCGATTACCGGAATCGCTTATACATGGAAGAGGGTAACATGGAAACGTATTACCGATTGGGAAACTAGCGCGCACCCTCGGCATCTGTCCAACCCGTCACTCCCTGTCACAACTAGCGCTCGCCACACTCCAATTTTCGAAAACCATGACGAATACCGCTCGTCACCCGAGCGCGCGAGAAATTCGCGGAATTTTCACGATAGCATTAATTATTCAAAATCAGTGGCGCTTCGCGTGAAAAACGTTGATTTTTAATGTTTTTTTTAATATACTTTTCTCTTCAACACAGTCCCGACTTCGGGGAGCCATCTTAATTGCTGGGCGTATCTCTTTGCACGCTCGCATTGAGGCTATGTCCCACATCTGTCTCGATTACTGACATAACGTTTTCACAATGTGAATTGAAACAAACGGATTGTAAACTTTATTGTCTCATGCAATACTTTAAAAACGTTACTATTTGATTGCGAATAATGTTATTATGTTACACACTCGTCTGTTAATTACGAAGGTTACAGCCGTCGTCGTAGATAGTTTTTTTTCTGTGGTTTTGATTTTCTTGACCTGGTTTCTTTGTTTAAATAAACTGTTGCTAGAGATTAATTATCCCCGAGAGAAATTTTTAATTTACTGTCGTGGAAATAGTTTTCTTGGAAAATGCCGTCGTCATTAGACTACTGGGGTAGGGTTGCACTGTTTTGTTGATGTTTAAACGGACACAGGTTTACCATCATCTTTTCTTTCTTTTCTTTCTTTTTTGAAAAAACGTTGCCCCACACTAAGATTTCTCTTGTATCGTGGGTGCGTTTACAGACACAAATCTCACAAACAAACGCCCAGACCCGAAACAACCATCTGTAGGCCATACAAATTTTTGTTCCGTGTGGGAATCGAACCCACGACCCGTGGCGCAGAAGCCAATCGCTTAGCCACTGCACCAAACGTGTCGTCATCCACAGCTGGACATAAGCCACGGTCTTGCAGGAATATTGTCCTAATCATTACGATTAGCAAATAGATTGTTTACTGATATTGCTACCGTACCTACGCCCGATTTATATTGGTCGCGCACATATAGTCAGAAATGAAACAGTTACTGTAAAGACTATCATATAAACTTAGCTTAACTTATTGCCGATCTGAAGGCTGGAGTTCACCATCATTAATTCTCTCGTTAAATTAACGCTGACTCGAAAAATATACCAGCATTTTTAGGTTAACGGGTGTTAAACCAGAGAATTAATGTTGCCTAAGATGATGCCATTTTGTGCCTAAAAAATCTATTGTGCAACCATCACAAAGTTCAGGGTGGCCAAGATACATCGAGCGTACTGTAATTGGTGATATCAAAGCACCATAGGATGCTGTTGCCTATCTTGACACAATCCTTTAACAGCTTACTCTAAATCCACGTGAAGACACAAAACGGCATGACGGCGAACGCGATACTACAAAAAGATGAAAAAAATATCAAAGAGCTTCTTCGTGTTTCAGACACAGATGTTTTACGTAAGAAACTTTAAGGATTCATCACTTCCTCTCTACTCGGAATATTTTATGGGCACGAAATTACTTAAAGAGAATAATCTGTCTGAAGTTAATTATGGCTGTTATCATTAGCTTATGCTTGAGTATAAAATTTAAAAGCATGTTGTTGCCACTCGGAAAAGAGATCTCAAATTATGAAATATATCTTTAGTTGAAAGTCCAAAACGGACAACATCGACGTGGATATTTTGACCGTTTGATTGATCAACACTGAAACCATCTCGTTCAAATATTCGAGTAATTTGGACTCTAATGAGAGGGCATCTTGTAGGCACACGTTAAGCAGTGGACGTTTCCAGTCTTATATGGGGGAAAGGGTAGTTAAAAAAAGCATAAGTTTAGTCCTTTTCTCTTTGCCACCCTGTCAAGCATTAGTCTAAACTAATATTGCTTGTGGTCGACAATAATTTTACCTGATATAATGGCTTCATACACACATGCTTTTTTTTATGCACATATTTGGCACAGTACGTTTCATAAGTTTCATTCCCCTCCTTTTATAATAAATATTTAAAAAGTACGACAATTTTCGATTATCATCATCATCCCAACATATTTGGGGTCGGCGCAGCATATATTTTTCTTCCATACGTCTCTATTAGCCGTCATCTCAGTAGTCACCCTTTTTCTAGTCATATTATCATCTTTTACATTATCCATCTATCGTTTCTTTGGTCTTCCTTTTCTCTAATAACCATCCATATTCATACTCAAAACTTTCCTCATTCCTCCGCATCACATGCCTATAACATGATAACTTGTTTCCACACAAATTCTCAATCACCGACGCCATATTCAGACTTTTTCGGTGATACTTTGAATTATACCACCACGGACTATCCCCTCTATCTTATTCATTGTCTTCCTGTTCATCAAAAGGTTGTCTGGTAGATATCGCTATCAGCGATAAGACCACCATTGTACCCTTCAATATATTATGATATTGTATAAGAGCTGTGTTACAATTTTGGTGTACAATAAAGTATATTCTATTCTATAAAAATGTCTTGACATCAGGATTAAAATTATATCAACTGATCAATTATCGGAAACGTAGACACAACAGATAAACAATGGTGGTGTTGGTCATTAAGACGCTAATGTACTGTTAATTATTTGCCAAGGTGCTCATCCATTGACACACCGGACCTACCTATTATTTTCCAAGACCATCATAGAGCTAGTAACACAATATCGGTGAAGGTCGCCGAGATAACTTAATGATGATATAATTTGCCTACGAGAGCTTCAGAATTACGCGTAATTAGGTCGCGAACACGCGGCGTGACTAGCTAACGAGTACTAAGCCTTAAGAGGTAACATCTTATGCGAGCTTGATTAGACTTTAAACTTAATTAGGGATTTGTAGGAAAAGAGGGGTTTCGGAAAGTAGTGTATTTAAATAGGATTTTTGTGCAGTTTTAACGAGGCATCGTTAGTATGTTATATTTAGTAGTTAAGAATAAATATTGTAATTGCATATTATTTATTTCGTATATTCATCTAAAATATACATCTATAGTTACATTTTTAAATACATCTATAAAACAAAAAAGACAAAAAAAATGCATAATATTATTTGTAAACAATTTTCCTTCGCATTTGTGTGAGTGCACATAGAATCGATTGCCAAAAAGCAGTATAAACCGATTTAAACCAAGCAAAGGACGCGTCTGCATTCATTCTCACACAAATGCAAAGCTCAGCTTAGGCCTCGCGGACTGTACAACACTACTTACAACACTTAATATTAGATTTCTATGTTTCAAAGGTACAGAAATATCTTTTTGTATCTACCCGCAACTTTTTAATTTCATTGATGACTAGCGACCCGCCCCGGCTTCGCACGGGTGCAATTTATACATATAAACCTTCCTCTTGAATCACTCGATCTATTAAAAAAAAACACATCAAAATCCGTTCCGTAGTTTTAAGATCTAAGCATATACAGGATGTAAAAAGACCCATCACATAGCCGAAATCTACGCACTCTGTACATCAAACTAAATTACATTGACCAAAAATAATTGCTGGGAAACGACTTTTATTTTATGGCATGAAAAAAAAACACTTTTTTTTTGTAGCGCGCAAATTATGGTTGTGGCGATGCCGCGCGTTTGCATGCGTTCAGCGGCCACACAGCCGAGCCATGGCGGTCGTGTGCGTTTGATATTCATTGCGTTTTTGTAACTTCAAATGCGAATTTGTTAGGAAAAATTGAAATTTTTGATAAAGTTTGTATGGAAGAAAGTTTAGTATTATGACTTGGAAATCGTTTCTGGAAAAAACCAAAAAAAAAGTGTACTTTGACCTTCAATATCTCCAAAACCAATGATTTCCCAGGTATGGTTTGTTCGAAAAAAATGATCCCAATGATGGGTAGAATACGTGGTTTTCGTTATCGTTAAGGGTCTTTTTACACCCGATATAGGGACGGACAGCGGGAAGCGACTTTGTTTTATACTATGTAATAATGATGCTCCTAAAAGCTCCAAATCTACTAGCAATATTTATTACGCAAGGTATTTGCACGCATGTGCTAGTTTAGTGTCTTCGAAAGTCAACTTGAGCAATAAAACTAGCTTGTGGATTTGGCGCTTAAGTTCTGTACATAAACTTGTTTGAGATAATAAGCAGTTAATACAGTTTCCTTGAGCTCCAAATCAGGTTAAATCTGACATAACGTTATTAAACGTTAGGACACTGTGCTTGATGTAGGTTGGACGTTGCACGCGATGCTCGAATGGAATGCTAACTGCAGACCCACGTATGATTATTGCTTCCTATGATTATTTGTTAATGTTTTGCACTTTAATTTAGTACGACTTTCAAGTTCAAAGTGTGTGCCAAGTTAATAAAAGTCGCTGAAGCGTAAGCTTTACCTTCCAAAATGATTTTAGCGTTACCGTGTTTCCGGTTTTCAATACGTTTCGGGTTAAAGTTTGATAAATATTTCATCTATTATTGTATTATGACTTCCAAACACATATTAATGATTAGTTACGGTTTACTCACGTTCATTTTTTGGGATTGCCCGACTAGTTTTGGACCCAAACGGAGCCCTTAATCATGAACTGAACCTGCAGCACGTGCACGTGAGTAAACTGTAACTAATCATAATATCATCTATTATGTTCAAAATCTAAACGTACATAAAATATACTCTTTTTATGATTACACAAATAAGACCCATTTTAGCAAGATTTTATATAAATAAGCAACATGTTTGCTTTCAGCAGGAATTCAATACAGTATTATGCTTTTACAAATATGTACCTTAACTGTCAACCAAGATGAGCTGATACTCAAGAAATTGGTATCTTTTGTCTAATGTCATATCAAAATGATTAAACAATGTTTTTCTTTCTTTTGAGTTATTGATTCTCCCTATCTTAACACGTTCAGTGCTGGGAGCCCTCTAGGAGGGCTCGCATTCGCCATGCCGGGTGCCTTCGTGGAGGGCTCATTTTAATGTAGTTTTTTCTTGGAAAATACACCGTCATGAAAGAAGCAAACACCTATTTTACGACGCAGTAGCATATTTTTACGGTTTTTAACCTAATGCCAGGAACCCTCCTCGAGGATTCGCTCTTAGCGCAAACGTAATGCCGAGGACCCTCCTGGAAGGTCTACTAGCAATATGTATGGCGGGATGGCATATGAGCTCTATGAAAAGTGTGATGGACTCGAATGTGTCATACAGGTAATTTTAATCATTCAACCTTTTCCATGACCTTTGGCCTTGACCATAGTCACTACTTTATTTGGCACAGGTAGATGTAACGTTCAAAACTTTCGATTATTCAACATTAGACCGATCAAACAAAATAAATTCAAGAAACATCAAACTTCCTGTTTTGCTCTAGACCATATGATATCTTTCAACCTTCGTTCATTCAATGATATTCGGAGATATATCGCTCATTGTAAACTACTACAATGGGCGGAATGAATTCCTATGATATTCATAGATAGTTATAAATAAGACGAAGTGTTGTTTTTCAACAATAAACTGTATGTTTGCATTCTATCATCGTATAACCTAAAATACAAAGAACAAATCGAAGCTTTATTTCCGAGAAATTAGGAAATGGATTTAGAAGTTCAAATAGTTTTCTAGATGGATTTATAGTTATTTCATTAATGTTTTTTCTTTCGTGTATACTGAGTTTAAGGTACTAAACATGTTTTGAACCATAACAGTTGGTATTGGTAATCGCTGTCTTGTAAGCGTATTTTCACGCTTACACCAATTATTCTATTTATTTGCGTTATTATTGTTATTATCACAACGCGGCAACGGTCCTATTCCAGTGCTGCGGTATTGTTTTTTTAAATGTTGCTGCTTTTTTAGGATAGGATTTTTTTGGACTCGTGGATGTTGTTAAAAATTATTGTCGTCTTTTTTTTTGTAAATTTTTCATTTACTGTAACTGCCTGTGCGTGTCTAAAACATTTTTTTTCTTTCTTTTATTATTTCTCTTCTGGTTAAAAACCGTTTACTCGAAAAAATAACCAAAATTTTAAGTAAACGCATGTTTAATTGGAGAATTAATCTTGAGAACACCAACTTTAATCTATTGATAAAAAAACGCAAATCAAAACTTACACCGAACGACTGCTATCGAAAATGCAGTGCGCGTGGTGGAATATTTGACTAACAAAATTGAATTTGATTTGCCAACGACTCGCTGAGAAGAACTTATGTACACTAGGACCTAAACTTTATTCATCATAAACTTAGAACGGAATGTTTCCAAAGTTCTAAATGAATACGTTTTGAAAACAGTAAATTAGACACCAAATTACATGTTACAACGAACAATTGATATTTTACAGCTCACGATACGACTTCATTACGACTTTCGCTTAACAATTCATAAACAAAACTGCGGCAAAAGCCAAGAATTATGACGTAAAGGTCTGAAGCTCTCAGAAACATTTGTATTACGTTTACTGAACAATGCAAAAAACTATAAGGAAAATGCTTCAGAATTTTAGAAATTTTACTCGACTGTAAGTACAATAAAATTTTATCTTTGACGAATATATCTAAATGCAGATAAATGTCAGTGTAGAGCTTTGGCTTTCCCTGTAGTTCGTCGAAAGACGTGGGCATTGGAGATCATTACCCAAATCGTTACTCTTGACAGAAAGCTTGGTTTTCCCCCCACAGAAATTATACAAGGTTAGTCGGAAAGGGGGTACTAATCCGAAAGGGTGTTAAAGTACTCATAATAATGAGTAACTTTTGTTCTACAACTTTCCCCAAAAGTCAATAGTTAAAGAGAAATAGCTGTTCAAAAATTACAAAAAATATACGCTAAAATTTATCTATCCTCAGCTATGATCAGCTGTGTTTACATTTTAAGTCATATTTGAGGTCACAAATTAGAAGCTCCATTTTCTGAATTCGTAACTGAAGTAGGGGTGAAGAATTTTTGAAAAAACAAAAATAAAAATTATTTTACACGGAAATAAAAATTATCGAATTTTGAAATTTTAACACTTGCTTTTTAACCGTCATCAGTGATCTTTTAAGTGGTCTGCGTATTAGTACCCCCTTTCCGACTAACCTTGTATACTACAGGATTATATAGACATGAAGCATTGATACCCTAGCAGTTGGACAGATCCATTCCATGCAGGAGGGTTCGAGTTAGAAACCGTCTCGTATTTCTGACTTTTCGAATTCATGTGCGGATCAGAATCTGATTATCACTTGCTTTAACGGTGAAGGAAAACATCGTGAGGAGACTTGGACACCTGAGAGAGCTCCATAAAGTTCTCGATGATTTGTAGTTCGCCAATCTGCACCAGGCTAGCGTGGTGGACTAAGGTCTAAAGCCTTCTCATTCTGAGAAGAGGCCCGTGACCAGCAGTGGGACAGTAATAGGTTAATTACTGCCCATTACTGTCATTGTCATTGCTGTGGTTATCTTATCCCGTTAAAGGCCGATTCTACCAACGTCGGATAACTTTATCTGAGGAATAAGTAAGACGTTTTGGCAGAATTTCTATACAAAAGCTGTCAGAACGCCAAAGGTGGATAGCAGATGCCCTAACAACGCTAGGCCAAAGCTAGGTCTAACACTCGTCATAGATATGCAAATAGTATGATGGCACAGAGCATTTCTGGGCATTCAATTAGAATTAGTTTTATTTTATTTGCCAAAGGGATGTTAAAGAAATCCTCGTTCTTGTGGAAGTGTGGCGTGAATGTATGGTCTAAATGACTACTATGTTTTATTTTTTTGCTTCCGTTGCCACTCTTGAAGAAATCAATCAACCAACAAATTAAAATATATCTTTTTTTTTATCTTTTCATTTATATCTTTTCATTTCTGTAATAGTTTGGGCTGAAAGCAGCCGATGACCTTTATACCTCAGACAAAATTCATCTGACGTTGGTGAAATTGGAGATCCTTCTAGAATAATCCCTTATCCATTTCAAACAATTACGTACGATATCCGCAAGAATCAATAATGACTTCTGTTCGTACTCTAGACTATATGACATCAAACATAATTATATGACTGACCTTTACCTTATTACCTACATTCAGATTTCAGAATATCTAACGATAACAATCTATTAAAATATGTAAAATATACGTAACTAATTTTAGATAAAGACCGATTTGAACTTGGCCGGGATTAGGTCGATTATAAAAGAATGTACATACAATGAAGCATGTATGATTTTAATCGAGATTTCAAGAACGTATCGACTATGATGCGCCTACGCCTCTCGTGCATTTTAAAGTCCTCTTGAAGCGCCCATATGGCGTGATACATTGAGGAATGTATTGAAAGTCTTAATTTATGTTCTTAACGAATTTTCTAAAAAAAAAAACAATATTTGTTTGTGTTTCTTGGACCACGTACAATACCAAAATTAAGTCGATAGACATTTAATATTTTTTTCTCTCGTGTCGACACGAATGATATGAGGATAACTCACGCCGTGGTGAATAGATTAGCTAGTCAGCAAGGTTGGTAGCGGGGCTGACTGCTCAAGATGCGCCGGACGTACTTAAGTATTGTCACTCGTGGAGGCTCTTTTATGCACCCTAAAACGAACAAAATAATAACTAAAACGCAGATTTAGAAAAAGGACCAATAAAGAAAATTTGGTCCTTTAGAAACAGGATCAGAGCAACACCTTCAATATCATTCAAATCATCATGAGCCGCTAACTGTCAATCACTCATCGTCATCAGAATATGCAAAGTTCAGTAACGTTTACAGAAACGTAGATTTCCGTATATTTTAAATATTTATTTCCTCTCGTTAAACAGCATGCATTGATGGCAATGAACGGGAAACTGAATGCAAATGACTGAATCCGGAAAATGGAAGCCTGCATTTTATTTCAATGAATTTCACAATCAGATTTTTTGCTGAAAAATGCCGAAGCTGAAATACTAAGAATTTGAATGCTAAAAATATGTGAAAAGCTCAGTTTTTTTTGTATAAAGGCGCAAAATGTTTGTGTATTTAGCTTTTTATTATACATTGGTTCATCTAAACTTCTAAATTGTACAAGTTATTGCCTTCTGCTTCAAACTGCGCAAACGCACTATGCGTCATTATCAGTTTAATCTTCTGTATTGTATCAAAAAAGAACATGTGTTATATTATAAATCAAGTTTTAATACAATCATTATATTAAAAGTCTGTCAAAATGCTGCAGCCATTCTGCCTAAGACTGCTAGGTATCACCTACGATATCATGACACGCCCCACCTATATCTGTCTGCAATGTGTGTGTGCATATGCCAACGAGTTACATGTTTGTGTTTGATATTTAGTATATTTATTGCTCGACTAGTGCATAATTAAAGTGACATTTCATGTTGACGCGTTGTAAATATTCTTTCTCACATATTTTTACTTGTAGTGTCAATGGAGGGACGTGCCATTAGGGTTACCAGATCAAATAATGAGATTTTTTGGTAATGTCTCTGACTTTTCAGTAAACCTGACATTTTGTCTGAATGTATGTGGTATGTGAAGACAGGGAGAATTACAAAAAAAAGAGATAATAAAAAAACAGCTAGGCTATTACTTAACTAGCTTTCGCCCGCAGCTTCGCTTGCGTGAAATATTGAACCCGTTAAGTGACTATTTTCCATACAAACTTTCATCTCCTATTTAACTCCTTTAGGGGTTGAATTTCGAAAAATCCCTTCTTAGTGGATGCCTACGTTACAAAAGGAACCTACTGTCAAAATTTCAAGTTTCTAACCCCAGCGGTTTAGGCTGTGCGTTGATAGATCAGTCAGTCAGTCAGTCAGCTTCTCTTTTTATATGTATAGATAACGAAAAGAAAACATATTTTTTCTCTTACAATTCCAAAAAAACCTAACAATTACAGTTTTTCCCTGTTTCCCTGACAGAGGGCCTAAATTCCGAACATGACAGGAATTTTTGCGTGCCATGTTATCATCATAGTTGATCTCTACAACGACCGTCATCATCAGCACACAACAGTTCCACTGCTGGACAAGCTACAAACGATATTCTATTTTAATTCCAGTTGCTCCACAATATTATATGAGTCTCGTGGCTAATTAACAACCGCATGGATCATATGATTTCCAAGGTTAAGCTGCACTTGCTGCGGTCAGTCCTTGGATGGGTGACCATTTGTAACACACTGAGACCCCTCCGTGCCTTGGAGAGCTCGTTAAACTGTCGGTCCCGAGTGTCATACGAATACCTATGACAGTCGTTACGGGTAGTCAGAAGCCCGGAAGTCTGACAACCAATCGAACCTGAGGATATCGGTATTGCCCAGTAATTGAGTTGCGGAGGTCAATCAGTCAATTGCATGCAGCAGAGATGAGAATGCTAAGAGGGATGTGTGGTGTTACACGAATGGATAAAGTAAGCAATGAGTACATAAGAGGAAGTCGTGTAGAAAAGTTGTTTGGAAATCGGTTGTCATGGTATGGGCACGTGTTACGGAGAAATGAGGAAAATGTAGTGAGGAGAGTTTTGAGTATGAATGTCGACGGCTGTAAGAGTAGGGGAAGACCAAAGAAACGATGGATGGAATGTGTGTATGATGATAGGATTAGAAAGGGGTTGACTACCGAGATGACGACTAATCGAGAAGTATGGAAGAAAAATACATGTTGCGCCGACCCCAAATAAATTGGGATAAGGGCAGGAGAATGATGAGGTCTGATGGCAGTCGCTCTGTGTAATGTACTGGTATTCAGTTGCATCTGGTTAGACTATAAGCTGACCCTAACACAGTTGGGTAAAGGCTAAGCAGAACAGCTGCACAACAATAACCGTCACACTGTGTTTTTCTCCTAATAAGCATCCTACGTCGTCACTTCGACTTGAATTATTTCCCCGGTATTTCGACACAAAGGGGGGTACGCGGGGGTAAACAGGAACGCCGCCCACGTCTAAAACCATAATGTCCACTTGATTTATGTCACCTTTCACGTTTCCCCTAACGTGAGCTGTGAACACATCGATCTCTGTTCCTATGACGTCACCACCCTGTAAATCTCCCCGTTCCTGCTTGTAATTGTGACATACACAATCTGGGTTAGGTGACAAACTTAGAACTGCAGTTGGAGAATACGATTGCTGTTCAATTTTGAATTTTGTGTCTAAAGAGGGTAGGTGCGATTTTTTTTGGCGATTACTACGGTACTTTTGTACAAAGGTTTTGTCAAACATGCGAATAATTTACGACTTACGTAAAGGGAAGCGGTTACCACGTGAATCAATAAACGATTTCTATTCTAAGGCTCGGCTTTCAGCGTATACCGTAATTAACTCCTATTTACTAAACATTTAATATGTAATCATTGACGTCACAGTTCAGCTTATTGTTACTTCAAATTCTGATAAACTTTGTTTTGTAGGAACGGAACATCACGTAACTAAACCGTAATAATAACCAAAACAATAGAGTCAGAAACATCTGAACTTATTCTTTGAAAAAGGAACAAAATATTTACATGCGACTGAAATTACAGGCTCATTACAAAATTGTACGCAACAGTTCACAAAAAATGTTTACTCCAATCCGGCAATATTTCTTATTTTATGCAAACCATGATCTTTAAACATCTAAACAGAACCAAACTGCGGGTGCGCAACCATTCATCATTTTGTTATTTTTTTTAGGCGGAATTGTGGTAAGTTCGCGGAACCAGAGCAATCTTTCAGTACAATATTTAGTTAATAATTAGTGCTGTTAAAACTGCCAAAAGATAGACAAAAAAAATTGGCATAGCGTTAGTAAATATTGGTATATTTTAATAGTAAACATTGGATCTAGCGTCAGGCTAATATTTATCATGGCGCTCAAATAGTGTAGATTTTGCTGGTTTATTAAAACTATAGACATGTTTATTTATGATTAATACCTCAACCATATTTCTTCAAATTGTAGGTATTCGTTTTAAGCTTTGCCTTAACTTTCACTTACACTTTAATAAGCATTAAAAAGTTTAATATCCTTCTCTTGGACCGTATCCTCATTGCTACTGATCGTGACCAGCTTTTAATTTTTATCTTGGTCACTATGGCAAGCGATAACCTAGCGGTTGAACTCCTGCCTTCCAGCCAAGAGGGTCTAAGGCAGAATTTTATAAAGCGTATTTAGGGCTCTTTCAATTTAGACGTTTCGTGTCGGACCGCTGCGGTGCCGAAGCGGTGCGTTTGTCGTATTGCGCACGGACGGTCGCTTGTTTTCATACAAAGCGCGCGGTACGGCAACAGTGCGGCGTCGGCACCGCGAACGCTCGACAACAGGACGGCAACATCGCAAACTCCACGGGTTCTTTTCGCTGTTGAATAGTGCGGTGAATAAACGTGAGAGCTAATTTCATCGAATTTTCATTTATTTTTT
This sequence comes from Amphipyra tragopoginis, assembly GCA_905220435.1. NCBI lineage: Eukaryota > Metazoa > Arthropoda > Insecta > Lepidoptera > Noctuidae > Amphipyra > Amphipyra tragopoginis. The sequence goes on from HG992017.1 coordinate 9,476,109, forward strand.
TGCTTAAAATGGATGATATAAACGTGGAAGAATTTATAAATGAAATTTAAATACGTCCTACTTTAAGGAACTCCAAAAGCGACAAATACAGTAATCGCACGGAAATAAAATAGTTTTTTGCCGCTGAATTTTACTTTTATCTAATTCAAGTAATTCGTGGAAACATTCTATAGCCATCCCTAGGTAATTAAAAAAATTGCTTGGATCTTGTTTTAACCTAGGGTAACGATTATGGAAATCACCAAAATTACATGTTAACGAAAACATCGGTGATGCTCTTTTACGGGGGCGTCGTTTTTGTTTCTGTTTGATGTTTTTCAACAAGAGCACTAACAGTAATATTTCTTCGTCAGAGTCCATGGCTTAACTGCTGTCAAAGATATTTAAAACATCACTAGCATACAAACGCACGGCAGTCAGATACGCTTTCAATTTAGACGTTTCGTGACGGACTGCAACCGTACTGCAGCGGCCCGGCAGCGGGTTATAACCAGCGGCACGGTAAACGTGCGGCAGCGGTCCGACACGAAACGTCTAAATTGAAAGAGCCCTTAGACTTGGCTGAAACTTGATTTACGTATCGATCATTTATTAATGCACCATTATTTTTGTAAGTTTTTGTCATGAGGAAGATTTCGTAGGTAGTGGACTGATTGTGTTATGCTCACTTCGGCACCGATTTGTGCAGTTCTCTAGCAGTTTCATTAACTAAAAGAATGATTTATATCATCACTTATTATTTTACTCTTAAAGTATCATGTTTTATCATAAACTGTAACAAAACGCTTTATTTTAATACGCACAATCATTTCTTTATGACTAAACCACAGTGTGGTCATTATATGATTTAACCTGTCACCTTATTATGATACATAATGCTGATGACAATCATTGGAGACCTGCCAATGACGCCGGGCGCTTCGCAGAATATCAAGTGGTGACCTCCCTCCCCCATTTAGTGCTGTCAAAATCATTTTTCTATGAAATACATCATTATTGTATAGCATGGTTCATTGACGTCAATTTGTCTGTATTCTGTAATTTAGAGCAATATTTTAAAACGTTTATTAATTTTTGTAACAACAGTCTGGCAACGGTTTTGTTTTCTGTGTTTTTTGCGATGCTGTCAGCTCCCATCATAATTGTTTGGTACAGGAAAGGTCCAATTAATCATAAATATAAATCAATTAGCTACTTCTTCGCGTTTTTCTCGCAAAACAAGCAATTTCTGAGAAGTGCATAACGTCATTAGACTCAAACATATAAGGATTTAGACAATTTTCACCAAGTACTACGCAGAGCTATAAACAGTTAATGATCTTGTTAATTCCAGGAAAGAAAACCTATTAAAATTCCCTGTGTATCGGGCAACACCGATGTATACCAATACCAAGACTAATTGATTTTCAACAATTCTCGGGCAAGCCTTATATGTCAGCCTTGAATTCAATTCCAAGAGCTTGGTTATGGGGTTATGATAAAGTCGTAAGAACGTAATCAGTAGACAATGGACCATTGAAGCGCGTTGATCGGAACTTGCGCGTGCGTCAAACGCCGCGCCGTCACGGTGTTGTCAAACTCTAACATGTAATAGGTAGAAGTCGAAAATAAAATACTATGTTATTTACCTAAGTATCTTCAGAAAATACAGGTAATATTTATTGTACTTAACAAACATACTTCTGTAATATTTTTACTGTTTTTTTTTATTTATTTAATTTTACAGTACCTACATCTTCTTTTCATACAAAACATGACTAGGTTCTGAAATTCATAACATTTTCTTATAAAGGACAGTTCTACAGGACAAAATGAATCACTCTCTTCGGTTTTTCGACGGATGTTAGTCTGGTCAGTTCACATCGGTAGCAATAACGAACAATCGATAGACATGGCAACACTGCCGTCACCTTGCGTGCGCAAGCGCGTGCCGCATTCGATTCAATCGCCATTCGATACTAAGCGTTTTTATCGATCTATTGATCCAGAAATCTATTACTTATAACATGAATCGTTACTTTAAGTGTAAATAAATTGACTGTTTTCAATTACGATTTTTTCTTGATTGACGTTTGAAATGTGCTGTGTTTTCTATGTACGTCGTTATTTTAACCCTGTCAGTACTACAGATGAAACGTTGTTATGATAGATGTTCATTGTAAGGCAACGTACGATATTTGGATCTATAAACCCAATGGGTTATTGCTCTATTCGTCTTCCAGGTGAACACACATATATTTCGCTATCATATCTTGACAGTAAAGTGCTTTGTATCGCCGGTTACCTACTTTATACAAGGTTGGTTTTAGTATACACTAAACCCGAAACTAGTTTGTTCAGAATCACTAAGAGAATCGATTGGTACAGTTTTTGATACCACGTTATAAGTATTCTTTCCAAAAAAAAACATTAATTTCAACTTGGATTCAATAGGTTTCTACGCATAACAGTAATAGTTATTTTATTTCTCTCAAAAGGTACAATGATTGTTAATACACAAATTACAGTAAAATTTCTACCTTTGTGAGAACTGGAATCTATTCTGGGTACGAGACATGTATGACAGATCTCCAGGCTCTCACCCTCTCAAATTATAGTAGAAATTGCGTTACGGTAATTGCAGTGGACGCGAATAGATACCTTGAGGCTTGAGACGGTCAGCTCGGTAAGTTTCCGTGTATTAGACAACCCCTGCATAGCACATTTCACGCATAGCATCGTCTCTCTACTGGGGAATTTAATGCAATATGAATAGCATAGGTAACATGGAACTGAAATATTCATACCTTTTTTTTTGTCGTGGGGTAATCCTCATGGATACCCTTCGCCTTCCCCAGGCGAGGTTATGCCGGACTCTTACCGGCTAAAAACCCACGGTGTTCCTTCTCCTGACCCTTGGCCCGGGTCGCGGGATTCGCAGCTGCATGCACCGCAACCCCGACAGGCCTCGGTCCGCCACTCCCTGGCGGACCTCTTCTTCTGTGGCGCCTTGCCCCACGTCCTCCTGAGATGCGCGCACGGAACACATGCGCGCCGCCTTCTTGGGCCTGTTACTGGTCGGGCGACGGGTTACCACCCACAGGCCACACACTAAGGTGGCCGGAGACCGAAGCGCGCCCTCCGGCGGCGCCCGGTGCGTCTGGCGCGGGAAGGGAGAGTGGCCGCAAATATTCGTACCTGCCATCCAGGCCAGCTTGGTGGACTTAGGCCTAAATCCTTCTCATTCTGAGACGTTTCCCGTGCCCAGCAGTGGGACAGGATCTGGTTATGATTATGCCTGTTTCCTACCTAGATGTTTGAAGATTTAATAACATTACAGCCAATTCAGCTTTAAAAGTGGATTATGAAAACGTTCTGTAAATACAAAATATAAAACCTATTTGATGAAAAGCAAGAGGAGCTCGTGGCTAAATAATTACAGCCGCATAGACCGATCTTCCAGGTTAAGCCACGCTTGCCGAGGTTGGTCTGTGGATGGGTGACCATTTACCATAGCGAGTTTCCTCCGTGCCTCGGAAAGCACGTAAAGCCGTTGGTCCCGGCTGTCATTTGTAGATCTTTGACAGTCGTTACTGTTGGTCAGAAGCCAGAAAGTCTGACAACCAGTCTTACCAAGAGTATCGTATTACCCAGTCACTGGGTTGTGGAGGTCTGATAGGCAGTCGCTCCATGTAAAATACTGATATTCAGCTGCATCCGGTTCGACTGGAAGCCGACCCCAACATAGTTGGGAAAAGGCTAGGCAGATTGATTGATGAAAAGCATTTCTGGGTTGTCTACGAAATGTAAACAAGTCGTCGTGTCAGAAGGGTTTGTATGTCAATAAAGGCACTCTGAAATAATATGCGCGTAAACAAATCGGGCAGAGTATGGCGTCGAGGAATAAGCTTTTAACACGGTTAGGCTAGTGGAGTCAAGTTTGCATTACATTATAAATATTATGATGTAAATGCGTAATTTTAAAGGGTAATCTAGAGCATGACTTGTTTGTTACTTTAGATACGAAAACCATGAACTCTGCTGCCATTCACAATTACAAAACAATCTGCTGATGGAACAGCTGTTTTTGTCCACAAATTCAAAATTTGTCCTATAGTAAAAGTTGTACCGAATGATCTTCTTAGCGTTTCGATGACAAACTAATTAATTATATTATTGCGGCCCAAAACTTGGTCACTTTGACTGCGTTGTCATTGGCAGCCATTAAGTCTTCCTGCGTGCAGCTGTTAGGGCACGCACGGCATGATGTGAGATGGGCCTTCGTATGGGTTGTACCGCACAAACAGCTCAAATCGGTACCATCACTGAATCCCCACTAAAACTTGTTATCTTTGCTCCGACCGACCTGAGTTCGAAGTCTATTTAATCGGGTTAAAGATTATTTACTTATTTATCCAAAAGAATAAGTTCACTTATATAAAAATAAGTTACAATGATAGCTGTAGTAATCAAATACAGGGGTGTTTTGTATTCATTAGGAAAATGAGTCTCTAATTATACATGCCAATCAACAAAATAAGACGTTAAGTTAAACAGAACCAGCAATGGAAAAGTTGGTTTTTTACAAGAAATTGTCAGTCCCCGCAATGTACAATCAAAGCCTAGTTTTAAAAATATTTATAGAAGATGCGTTCCTGATGCTGATTGGGAGAGCATTGTACAATTGCACGCCTTCACACCTGATATTCCTTTTACCGTACTGTGTTCTTGGCACGCAGCAGCGTACATAGTTGATTGGGGTTTCTTTCGCTGCGTTTGGTCTTTGGTATAATGACTTCCAGATCGACGTTACCGAATGATGAGCAGACTAAAGTGACCAACCAGTCACGCTTTAATTAAAAATGCCTAGTATTCAGACAGATGAGGTGCTTTAAAAGAGTCTCCACGAAAGACAATACTTAATTACGTCCGGCGTTGAGCCCTGCTACCAACTTTGCTGACTGGATAATAATTTCACCACGGCATTAGCTTATAGCTCGTTCGGGAGTAGAAGAACCTGCGACAAGTAAATGATTGCTTGGCACCGTCTTTGCACTATGTAACAAGTTTAATTACCTACATATTCAGTGGTTTTGTGTCTCCAATCCAAGTCGTCTTGCCCCCTGATTTAGGCTTGCTCATGTTTAGATAAATCAGTTATTAACCGGGATGCATGAAAAGAGCCTCCACGAGTGACGATGCTTAAGTACGTCCGGCGCACCCTTGGCAGTCAGGCCCGCTACCAACCTTGCTGACTGGCTAATCTTTACACCACAACATGAGCTATTTTCGTATAGCTCATGCTGACACGAGAAAAGAAGATGTTATTGACCGATTTGGTTTTTTATCTCGTTTTGTCTATGATTTAAGTAGCGAGACCTAGCACACCTGGTGATAGGATATGTACGGTCCGCCTGTCTAGCTTCCACCCTCACATTAAAGTCCGGCGACAAGCAGTTTACTGTGTTCCATCGTGTGTATGTGAGAGCTAGAGGGGTAGAAAGGAATCCCTCTTTATCTCTGTCACTTGGATTCTTCCATTCTTACCATCAGGTGCGACAAGGGTGAAAAGCGACAAAGAATAATAAAAATAAGTCAAAAATGGGAGATACTGAGATAATAAACCGAATCGCTCTGAATCCAAGGGGCTGTTGTGATAAGAGCACGTAATTTACCACCACAACGAGCTACAGTCAAAATTGCATGTTCAGAGCGCTACAGCAATCCTTATTACTTTATTTCTGATTTTAAAGTCGATACGAATTCTTAACCAGAAGAAAACAAGAATGGAGATAGTGAAATATGATGTTGTTCTTAACTAATATAAATGTTATCAAAGGAAATATATTACGACGCAGAAAAACAAGCAGATGTATTCCCCATTCCTCCTGTTCGCGCGTCATTAATAAATGTAGTGTTATCGAAATCATTTTTCATTGAACTTTGATGCAAGGTTGTACCATTGTTTCTCCTTGAGCTATTAGTTGAATAGAAAATATTCACGTCTTGTTTTCAATGCTAGAATTGTTCTATTAGCGGATCATTTGAGTATCTCACATTCTATACACGCTGACTTTTAGTGGTCACAAATTGTTGGTGATAATGACTCGTTTGCGTATGTATTATTGATTTTATGTAATATGTTCATGAGGGATTAGGCACTTGCGAAAACGAAGTGTTGCATAAATAAATAATGTAATCAGGCATTGCTTTGCGGAAATCCATCCAGCATGTGCATATATTTGCGGGCGGGAGGGCGATGCTGCATACTGCATCCAAGCTGTGATCTAATTTGGCGGAACTAAAGCTAAATATTGTAATTGCATATTTACATGTTGCATATACAAGGTGTAAATAACGCACAACCTCTTAAGGGGTCACTGTACTCATCAATACGAACAACTTTTACAATGGGACCAAATCTGAAATCGCGACAAAAAAATTAGCTGTTCCCTACATTTTGACGAGTTATGCAAACATAAATGTGGGGAACAGCTGTTTTTTTGTCGCGATTTCAGGTTTGATCCTATAGTAAAAGTTGTTCATAATGATGATTACAGTCACCCCTTATGAGGTTGTGCGTTATTTAAGTTACACCTTGTATATAGATATCATCTATAATCTTCTATTAACCCTTCCAAATAAGTGGGTCACCCCATTTTACTCCACTTTATCGGAAAATGGGACTCACGATTCAATTGAAACCCAAAGTCTATTAACTCGGAAATACATTCCGATTTTATTTAAACTACGTAAGTACATTAAAAAATAAACAACTTGTTACTTCTGAATGGGAGCGCAAAGACCTTTGAAGTTTCAGCTTTTGAAATAACGTGTAATTGCCATGTTATTTACCATCACCAGAGAAAATATTTAACGAACGTTCCGTAATATTATTTCGACGAAGTCTTAACAAACTTCCTTATGTCAGAGTAAATAAATTGTGCCATTTTGCTCCAGAGCCTTGTGTGATGTAGGACAAAGTTTATTAGTTAACGTCATTAAGATGACAATAGCGGAGATGGATGAGGTTGAGTGTGTCAGGGGTCGTGGGTTCAATTATAATGTTTAACTCACTCCTAACATGCTTATTTTCTATAGGTAGTGGGGTCAACGGATTTAATCATATAGTTAATAACTGCACATTACCCATACCCAATAGTGTGATTTGTACCGTATAATCTGACGCGCTTCTTTACGGATGTGGCTGCCAAATTTTAGCTGTATCTTTCCAATAGCATTGACGTGAAGCTCAAACATATAAACAGACAAAAAATCTACCAAAAAATCGACATTGTCGTTCCTAGGATACGTTGCACATATTCTTTTTTCAAAAATATTTTATCTACTGTTTTAGCATCGTTACTATTTTATTATACGTAAAGATTCTGCGTATTACCTATTCAAAAATACCTATTTCAATTTTGAATTTTATTCTCATTATTGCGATAACCGTAAAAATAGGATCACCGTTCCGCTCGCTACTACTAAGGGATTAGATTATAGCATTTTTCCTACGGAATATCTTGGGTCCTTCTAGACCATGTTCAGCTCTGATTGACAGTGTGCTATGGTTTCTTGTATCTCTGATGCTGGGGTCACGCTTATAGGACTTGTAGGCAGGCAGAATTTTTGATTTATCGGATTCAAGGGTATGCGTTGCCGTGACTAAATATTCGCCGTAGCTTGTGTGGCCCATTGCCTTATATTTATTGTGCTTGTTACTTACCGTATTCTCTTTTCTTTCCAGGTTATAGACTTCGGCAGCTCGTGTTACGAGCACCAGCGGGTGTACACGTACATCCAGTCGAGGTTCTACCGCGCGCCGGAGGTCATGATGGGCGCTAGGTACGGCATGCCTATTGACATGTGGTCCTTAGGGTGCATACTGGCGGAGCTACTTACAGGTGAGATACAAGTGAAACACTTATTAATTTTTACCAGAAGTAAGACAGAGAAAGAGGGTGAAATATCAAATTGTAGAAAACGCGTTCTTTTTTAAATTGGTCTTTACATAATAGATAAGCATATAAATATACAATGTGTCCGGTGCAATATTCTAGGTATTTATGTAACAACTATTCTAGTACACAAATACACTATACACTAGGGTCCAATTCGCTTCCATTTTTTTGTTGAGATATTCTTACGTGTGTAAAAAAAAAGTCATATCTCTCAAAGTTTTGGTCCTACTGAGATAAAAGTAGGCTTATTTGGAGGGCAACAATATTGTCTATCGTTTACATTACGATACATTGAGTTCACATTTTCATAACTTTAAGATAGAGAATATCTCAACAAAAAAGCAAAATGGCTGCCAAATAGTGGGGAAGTGGATTGGACCCTAGTGTGTAGTGTATTTGTGTACCTACTAGAATAGTTGCTATATAAGTGCCTAGAATATCGCTAGTCCATAACCGAACACATTATATACAAATACGCGATGCTGAGCGTTTAGTGAAGTGATAACATCGAAATATTTACAGTCTTTTTTCAAAACAATCACACTAATATGTTGCAGCTAGAATATAAAAGCCATATCGTTTTAAAATCCCGAAAAAGCGCAATCGCATTCCCGTTCATTATACATAACGAAGCCCCATAAAAGAATCCTGTCTCCGCCTTTTCACGTCGACTAAACGATTCCATTCCCCATGGCATCGAGTTTAAAACCCTTTGCTAAGCCGTTTAACTTTGCAGACACAAAAAATCGCAGACAATCATGTCTTACAATCTGACGAGACTTTTTAAATAGTAGTATGACTAAACTCAAAACCCTTGTATTGTTTTTGGAATTAGTTCAACGAATTCCTGAAATCCTACACGTATATTGGTTGGGTTACATGACAAATAAACATGGGATATGTGTTATTCTGCCGTCCGATTTTTAAAAGGCCGTTAATTGAGTAAACCTAATTTTGAATTATGAGCAAAAACGCGGAAAATGTTATCCCTAGAAAGGAGTACGATCAAAAATGTATGGGGCGTGTCTCCACCCAGCAATAACGGCAAGACTTATGTCGTTAGAAAGCTCTCTCCATGACTATCATTTATTACTATGGCATTTAGTCCAAAACATTGTGTGAAAAAAAAAGTTTTCCATACAAAAATCGTTTATTCCAAAAATCAAAAAATCATATTAGAGTAAAAGACAAAAGAAAAAATAACATTGGCTTTGTAATATGCTACTCTAGGGCAGATGGGTTAGTAGGGCTTAGTAGGACTTAATAAAACACGCTGTATAAACACATAAATCATAGACCTAAAGGGTCATCAATAATGACATCATTCAAACGCTGCTGGAGCAACGAAAGGGGCATGCCTTGCGTATCCAATGTGCCATATTATCGAACTTATTTAGATATTTTTACATAAAATCATAATTTTTTTTTTAACTGAACTTTTTTCACACAGTGTTTTGGGACTAAATGCCATAGTAATAAATGATAGTCATGAAGAGAGCTTTCTAACGACATAAGTCTTATTGTTATTGCTGGGTGGGGATATTTTGATCGTCCTCCTTTTGAAGACACAGATGTTTTTGTTATGTCAAATTATTGGGCTACTTTTGAGCACATTGTATAACTTTTAATGACCTACAGGACTAATATTGTTTTTAAAATTAAAGCTTTTGTATTTTAGTCATGCTTGAATGTGATGATACTTAAACGTGACCATCTACTATATGGTATGGTATGCTATGGTAATGTCTCTGTAAAAGTCCCTAAATCTCGTAACTGACAAATAATTGAAAAGTACGGACCAGACTGGTCTATAGAAAAAAAGTTGCGCTTTTACATCCTAACTAATATTATAAATGCGAAAGTAAGTTTGTTTTGTTACCTTTTCACGCCTAAACCACTGACCCGATCGTGCTGAAATTTTTCATATACGATGTCAGTTGTACAGAAACGGACATAGGGTACCTTTCATCCCGAAAAAAAGTACTGTTCCCGAGGAAAACAACAATAACGATAATAGATGGCGCCACGTGCCTTTCGAATCATGATTGAATTATATTAATAAAGAAACTTTAGTAGTGTGTTAAGAGTTTTTTTTTATAATAAATTAACGCGAGCTCAGCCGCGGCCAAAAGCTATATAAAAAGTATATAAAACTCAAATTTGGGAAAATGTCACTTATCGGTCTTTTAGAAATCGGACGGCAGTATTATTATATTAATATGTGTTATTCTTTAGTCTTGGCTTTAAATTACATGTTGTAAACAATAGAATTTGCGGACGGTACAATGACTTCTAAATTGAGTTCGCGCAATTGAGGTTATTGATATGTGTGAATTGATGTGTGATGATAACACGGTAACGTAAGACAATATTTTTGTTGGATACCTTTTTAAAAAGATAAAAAAACGGTTCGTGATATCGCCGCGTAAGGAGCTTATGATTAAAGGTGAACGCACACTTATCCGAGCCGAACGCATCGAACGAAACGAATTTTAGGATTCCATGTATGAAATCTTATGGAACTTCGCACATTTGCCCGCGTCGAATCGTCCGAATTTGGAAGAACCCCACAAATCCTAGACGAATTCGGATGACGTCATCAGATTCGGCGCGGCTTATGCGGTCGACTCGATCGATGCGCTCGCTCATTCATCTTCCATTAATAAAGCACTGACAATTGAGTAGTTACAGTGCGACAGTCGGAAAGAAAATAGAAACGATTTCTTCGGCGCGGTCGATTCTTTCGGTGCAGGTATGTGTGCGAGGCCACCTTGACTTCGATTCGTTCGACTCGTTTGGCTCGGATAAGTGTGCGTTCACCTTTAGGCTCCGACCGGGTCCGAAAGTAGTCGGGCATTCCCAAACAACATACGTTAGTAAACCCGTCTAGATCCATAAAAGATAAAAAAGTTTCTAGGACATTAGTTTGAGACTTCTAACCATATAATACCTAAGGAATTCTAATAAACCGTATTAATAGAGACCTTCCAACAGCAGCTACTATAAAGTAGAATTACTTATAATTGTTTTTTTTATTCTTCTCCATTTATTTTAAAAAACTGACTACCGAATTGAATTTCGACAAATCGTTCTACGACAAGATTTTACTTCGACACTAGGGAACTCTGACATTACGCTACTCCGACAATTATGGAACTTCGACACTGGGGTTTAAAGTAACCTAACACGAAGGGAATGACGGGGTCTTCGTTCGTTCGAACCTAACCTATCCGTGTCGGGGTGCCCCAAATTAGGTATCGGAGTTCCATAGCGTCGGAAGTAAAATCTTGTCGTAGAACGATTTGTCAAAATTCAGTTTGGGAGTGTTTAAAACTACAGCTCATAAATGAGAGCTGTTTATTAACACGAGTCTAAGTCGCAGCAAAATAAATTAGTTATAATTCAATAAAATGTGGTCAGCGATATTTTTTTATAATTACACTCATTTCCTATAAAAAATATGTTTTAGTGCAGTGGCTGAGCGATTGGCTTCTGCGCTATTGGTCGTGGGTTCGATTCCCACACGGAAAAAATATTTATATGGGTTACAGTACGTCTTTCCGGGTCTGGGCGTTTGTGCATGTATAGATTTGTGTCTGTAAACGTACACACGATACAGGAGAAACCCTAGAGAGGAGCAGAGAATTTATTTAAAAAAAAAAATTACAAATGACCAAACCTATTAAAAATATTCACTTTAAAAAGACAGGCAATAGTTCATAAGCCAGTGAAGATAATTTCTCATGCCACTATTCCAGGGTTCCCATTACTCCCGGGTGAAGACGAGGCGGACCAGATGGCGTGCATCATCGAGCTGCTCGGCATGCCGCCACAGAAGCTCATCGAGCAGGGCAAGCGCTCGAAGAACTTCATCAGCAGTAAGGGTCTTCCGCGATACTGCACGGCCACTACACTAGCAGATGGAACCACCGTTCTTAGTGGAGGTGAGTTTTAACCTTGGACGTTGGTACCAAAGCTACTGATGAAGAATTTGACTGGCTCGTTGGTCTACTAGTCTCAAGCGTGACTGCTGACCGTAATGTCCTGGATGCGATCCACAGGTCGGGCAAAGTGTTATTGGGTTTTTCCGTGTGGAATTTCTCAGTAGCAACCCGAGTCCTGGATTTGTCCCGGTTGATGGCAATAGGCTCGCCCACTATTAACACCTCTGCCGAACACTTCGGCGAATACAGGCGTGATGTTATGTTATGAAGAATTTGATCTTTCTATCCAATTATTTTTAAGTAATTTTAGGATAGGACTCATAGCGACTTAAAGGTACAATTCCGTGCATCGCGGCCGATGCAGCCGAGACGCGAGACGCGCGCGGTTGATGCGACAATAGTCAGATCAGGGGCCTAATTCTCCTAAAATAAATTGTTGCCAAACGCAATCGCACCACAACCGTCAGTCAGTTTTTATTTTCGAAAACTTTCCAAATGATTGATTTTGTTTTTTGTGTCAAACAATTCGACAGCTTTTGAAATTGAGAACTGTCTGAATGAACGGTTCGGCCTTGGTTCGGTTGTGATTTATCAAGATTTATTTTAGGAGAATTGGGCCCCAGTATGAGAATGTATGGCACGTCCCGCCGTACGTCTGTCGTTAGCCGCACGCGTCTGTCGCAGACTTCGGAAGCGGTGCCATACATTTTCATACTCTGACTACTGTCGCATGAGACGCGCGCGTTTGCCACACGCGATAGATCGCGCGCGGCTGCGATCGGCCGCGATGTACGGAATTGCACCTTAAGTCACTTAAATAGGTCGGTATGAGTCTTAACTGGACATAAAGAAGTTTATACTAGAAATGGATGGTATACTAGAGGTATACCTTCACAGACTGAAAGAATACTTAAATTCTGAGTTCATATCAACGTCAAAAGTTACATATACGCATTACTGGTTGTAACTGATTCGCAAATGAATCTTAACCGTGTTTATTCTCAATCAGAAAATACTTTTCGAGACTTCAAAACCCAAATGTTAACGATTAAGGTTATCAAGTTTGTTGTTGACTTATCGTAACTTGACCTGCATTCACCATACGCGACCTTATTTTAAACGTAAACCATATCGCAGTTTTATCTTAAGATACCGATACAGTAAAGAAAAAGTGTAACAAATCGAAAAACTAACGTCGACTGCTTACGACATATCTAAAAATAAATACTATCATCACGTATTTACCAAAATTCCTGAACCACACAATACTTTCTCCAAACGTCACTATACTGAAATGTTAAATATTTTGAATCATTTCTTACTACGAGATGTTTTACTGATGTCTAATGCTGTTTTCCTCCATTATATGACCTAACTCTGTGAGTCATCAGACGACATGTGAAAATATAGGTACATAACAATCTGTCTGGCGGCTGTCTGACCCAAAATATTAGTCATTTGTGGTAAAGTTTTATGGTGATTATAATTATTATCTGTGGTTATCCTTGGGGTTTTTGGCTAAAGATTTCATTGACCGCGTAAACATATTTTAATATTATAGCATAAATTATTAATGTTCCAAAAACAGGTGAAGACACTGACTCCTGTAACACCGTTTTTTATGTCAATAAAACTTTTTATTATCATTTAACTACCGTTATTGATTAAAAACATATTTTTTTTTAATAATTCTTGCATTTATTTACTTCGTATTGGCGATTTAGTATCGAATTTAAATGTATTTTGCTTTTTAAAGAACTATTCTTTTTTGTTTAGAATTTTGTATTTTATCCATTTAAAACGAATGGTTATTGCATTAATTGCTCGTATCCCTTAATTAAATAGTTTCTAAAGGAAACATAAATTAACAATATGAGTAAAATCGGGTGTAAGCAGTGTATAAATTCTAGGAAACCGTCTGATCGTTTTGGTAGGTAGCCAAATACGTAGTTGATATAATCTTATAGCGTTTGTCACCAATTTAGTGTTGAATTACCAAGTACCTAATTTGTAAAACATTATGATTTTACGTTTAGTTAGATTAATTACTCAATTCGTGTCTTGTCGTTGCAGTAGTATTTAATAGTCGAGAAAACTTTATTGTTTATTGATAATAATTTAAACACGTTTAGGTTAAAAAAAAACCATTAAATTTACTAAAATCCGTACTTAATATTATAAATGCGAAAGTGACTCTGTCTGTCTATTACGCTTTCACGCCTAAACCGCTGAATCGATTTTGATGAAACTTGGTACAGAGATAGTCTGGAACCTGGAGAAGGACATAGACTGCTTTTATTCCGAAAAAATACGGAATACGCGATAAACGACGTATGCGTGCAAGGCCACGAGCGATCTCTAGTTACTGATAAATAAACAAATCGGACCTTCCGAAAATGTGTCTTTTATAAAGATTCGTTTTCGAAATTACATTCTGAGCAATATAGGGTTTTTAAAAACCCCATAGGGGACTATTACACTATCAAATATATTGGATCATATATAGGATCACATGTCTTATTTGACCTCTAGAGAGACCTCTTTGTATGGAGATATAGTTCATATGTCTATATTACATTATCATTTAACTATGACTCAAAAATCTATGATCATATACAACTACAACGTGTTACAAATATACCCCTAAAGCCGAAAGTGGATTAAAAGGTCCCTTGTAAAGAGTCTATTGGCAATATTTTAAAAGTAAAGTAGGACCCAAAAAAAAAATTTGGACAGGTCATAAAATAAAATCATCACTGAAACGCAATCCTGTAAACATAAAAGTAAAGAGTAGACTACCAAGAAAGTTATTTACATTCTTACCTAATTTCCTCTGAGAGGTAAATAACAATAACCATAAAAGACTACTTGATTAACATTTTCTTTTTTATGGGGAATTATGTAACACCTTGTATATTTATGATAGTGTAATAGCCCCCTATGTTAAAAAAATATTAATTCAAATTGTGTTCGTTTTTACAGGAATGTCAAGAAGAGGCAAGCCTAGAGGTCCCCCTGGATCAAAAAGTTTTGTCACTGCCCTCAAAGGCTGCCAAGACAAATTCTTTATTGATTTTATTAGAAGGTATGGTTTTACATATACCTAGTTATAGTTACTTTCTCTTAATAGTTCATCAATGTGTGTTGCCCAGATTCTGGACTTGGAGACCTTGGCGTTTCAGTGTTCCATCCTTCTTCTTAGCGTTTCGATGACAAACTAATTCTTCTTCTTCTCTCGTGTCAGCACGAGCTATACGAAAATAGCTCATGCTGTGGTGAAAAGATTAGCCAGTCAGCAAGGCTGGTAGCGGGGCTGACTGCCCAGGGTGGGCCGAACGTACTTAAGTATCGTCACTCGTGGCTCTTTTCATGCACCCCTAACCCACAAACTAATTAAAACTTAATTATATTATTGCGGCCCAGAACTTGACCACTTGGATTGCGTTGTCACTGGCAACCATAAGGTCTTCCTGCGTGCAGCTGTTAGGGCACGCACGGCATGA
Organism: Amphipyra tragopoginis; assembly: GCA_905220435.1. Taxonomy (NCBI): domain Eukaryota; kingdom Metazoa; phylum Arthropoda; class Insecta; order Lepidoptera; family Noctuidae; genus Amphipyra; species Amphipyra tragopoginis. The sequence goes on from HG992017.1 coordinate 9,491,499, forward strand.
TGTGAGATGGGCTATCGTTCAAGTGTTCCATGTAAAACTTTAAGTGGTAAAATTACTTAAATCATTTATGACCCTCTAAGTAACTTACGAGTGGAAACCGCGTACCGGAAGGGGCAGCGTAGGTAGGCCCCCCAAAAAGTGGACTGATGAATGTCTGATGACTTGGTGAAGGTCGTGAGAATCCGCTGGATGAGAGAAGCACAACATCGGTCGATGTGGTGATGCTTGGGGAGCCTATGTCCAGCAGAGGACTTCTTTCGGCTGATGGTGATGAAGTAAATAATATAAGGATTTGGTACTAAGAGTGACTACCTACTCAACCAATTGAAAACGTGTTTTTGAACTCATGATATCGAACTCCGGTTGAACTGAACTTTAGTCAATATTCTCTTTCATTTAGTAAATTTTTCAGAAATCAGAGGGGTAATTTTTCAACGCTTCGTTGAGCAGGAAAATTTCAGTGAATACGTCAGAACTTTTTTAAATTTTCCTTGTAGTTTGGCTGCGAAGTAAAACTGAGCGAGCCAAAGTGATCTGGGAAATTAATTTTATAGGTTTATTAACTTGAAATGTAATTCTCCTTTGAATGTCGGTGTTCCTAGTACAGCGTATTATTCGTCATTAAAATTATTTTGATTGATATTTGTGGGATTAAGAGGATGTTTAAGATATACAAGTCTTGCATCGCGTGTTGTTGTCGTGTGCAATACTCGCGTAAAAACCCATAGTTATGTACATTTTCTTACAAATAAGGATTTCCGCATTTTGTTTTTGTATTCCCGACTTATGGCCGATTCCTATGATTTACCGAGCGTTCTTGTATCTTTACCAATAATGAATCAAAAAGCCCATAGGTTAGCATGTAGACCCTCCCATTCCCAAACGTTAAGGTAAGGATACACGGCGACACATTACACTCGACACTCAGTGTCGACACCGAGTGTCGTACATCGCCGTTACACTGAGTTGCCCATTAGCTCTGGTTTAATTTCAGTGTCGCGATTGCATTGTGTCGAATGTCAGTGTTACCGTGTATTGTAACCTAAGGCTATCACGGGTAAAATTAGCTTACGAGAGAGCTTTTTTTAACGCTAAACCAGATATACATATATCTGGTTTAGCGTTACAAAAGTTACTTTCGGTAAGCAAGACGATTCATTTTTGGCGTTTGGAACCGGGTATTACTAAACATTTCTTAGAAAGCGCGATAGCATTTTGGCTAACACAATAATAGGTATGGAGGCCAAATATCGGTTAGTGAGATAAATAATAATTACATAAAGCATGGGGCTGTTGATGTGTTTCTAAGCTAAAATCATGGAGGAATAAACAGTGCTTTTAAACGTATTTTCTTTGCAATCGAATCTGTTTAATCTGTGGCGCAGGAAGAAACATCACATAAATTAACTTGCAGTTGCCGCTACTCCGTAGAAATAGAATTGCATTTGACTTTTAAATGTTCAATGTTTATTTAGTGTTGCACAAGTTAAATTGACTTTGTGGAGATTACAAAAAGCAATGTTTGTTATGTTTTATCAACTGTAAACTTGTACCATTTTCTGCCAACGCGGTTTTGGGAAGTATTTTAACACTAATAGGGTAGGCAACTGTGGAACCAATGGCACCACTTTCGATTGTACCAATGCGCTTTTATTGGTTGCTGTGTTTGATATTATTGCTACTAATATCAACCTGATAGTTCTGATTGGTTGATATAACTGAGTTTGGAGGTGCGACCATTTGCTTTTGTTTAGCGTTGCCTTCTCCATTGAAACCCTGATCACCTTTCATCATGGTTATTTTGTCTACCTGTAAACGCCTACTGTTGATCATGAGCCTTCCAATAACTGCTGTGATGAAAGGACATAGGACATAATTAGATATACGGACCGGTAAACGCTCATGGGTATATGGACCTTCGAATGACTGATATGATGGACGGACATAGGACATTATGGAAATTGCCTTGTCGCCCCAACGCTTGAGAGGGACAAGCACAGACATGGGGGCGACATTGTCTTTTCACCAACTCGCTTGAGAGGCGGGATGGAAATCACAGTGTGTTGTATTACATTGGCATGTTACGACACCTACTGCTGAAGAGGGCGAGGTCTATTCTTCGCTGGGAAGAACCATACTGCAAATCATTAGCATAATTTTATGACTTTTTGAATTTCAATTTACACGTTATGATATTAACTTTGCGATATCGTTCCAGGTGTCTAGAATGGGACCCAGAGAAGCGGCTGACGCCGGCGCAAGCGCTGCGGCACGCGTGGCTGCGGCGTCGCCTCCCTCGGCCGCCGCACGACGACGAGCCGCAGCCGCAGCCGCTGCCGCTGCCGCTGCCGCACTCGCTGCCGGCCAACCACGTTAGTATAGCGCACCACGCCAAGCGGCTCGCGCACCCTAAGTGCACTGACAAATAGGTTTGTTTATGCTTCTTATGAGTTTATTTTTTCTGTTGGTTGTTTGTGGGAATATGATTTTTATTGTTATGTTGGTCAGATGCTCTCAACTGTTGTACTGAGTAGTCCATGGTTTGGGTTCGAAAGAAGCTTAAGGGGAACTTTGATAATAGTTGCTCGGATCTAAAAGCTTTCACTTCGAAATCTTGGAGACTTGGCATTCCGAAGTTAGTGAAAGTGTTAAAGTCTTGAAGCTACATTGTCGTTGCTCTAAGGACTAGAGAAGTCTTAAGTTTGAGTGTATTTGATTTAAATATTGTATGAAATGTCGTAACATTGTATTGTGTTAATGCCGCCAAGAAGTGTGCACAGACAATATTGTAGAATTAATTGATAGTTGTAATAATTTTGCTCTTCTTTTGAGCGATATCTTATTACCACAAACAGTTAATATAATTTAAGTTTTTAATGTTACGTTGCAATTTATTTTGAGTTTTATTTATTTAAGTTTTGATTTATGTAGACCATAGAAAAGAATTGAAATACATATATTGTACTAGCATGGTTTTATAATAAGTGCGTTTTTACATTAAAATGGAGTAAACATCTAAAAGAGCGGTGGAGAGGTCTCATGCAAGCATAAACATGCGCAGAGCGACATAATGTTGTTGTCTCATTATCTCGACCAGGGACGAGATAGGCAAAATTATGTCACGCTGCGTATGTTAGCCTGGCTGATCTCAATAGTGAGTTAATTAGATAAGAATCATTGCGACAACTTTTTCTTTCATCGTCGTTGCCAAACACCAGTCACAAAATTTACAACTATCTTCGCTTGAAATTCGGTTGTAATATTTACAGTCAGTGTTACGCAGAAATGTGACACACGACCGATTTTACTATATGACACGTTGTTACGGCGCCGGCTGATGACCCAGCGTCGCGACATTACGTCGCACTGTGTGTCATCGCCCTTACGCTTTTAATTCCTACCCCAATACAATCATCATTGTTTACATTGCTTTTGAAACTCCTGGCAGCTTCTAAAAAGCTGTAATGAGGAACTTAAATGAAAGAAAGCTTTAACTGTATAATAAATAAATTATTTACTATCATTATCATCACTACATTAGTACAGAAACAAAGTCGCTTCCCGCTGTCTGTCTATCCCTATGTATGCTTAGATCTTTAAAACTACGCAACGGATTTTGATGCGGTTTTTTTTAATATATAGAGTGATTCAAGAGGAAGGTTTTAAGCTATAAAACGTAAACGTGCGAAGCCGGGGCGGGTCGTAGTTAATTTTTTTTTTATAGTTCGATCTCTTGATTTGTCATAGTTCAAAAGAAAAATACAGTCTGACAAGAATGGGAAAATAATTCTGTTTTGCTTGTCCGATATTCTAATCCGATAGGCGAATTGTAAGATCACACACTTGCTCAAGACTTATGTTTGGTTCAGTTGCTTAGATCGGATTATCGGATAACGATAATTATGATCTAACTTTATTTTTCACCATATTATTATTTTGTTTTTGAATTGTTTCACACTAAACAACTGTTTAACGCGATTTTTTATGGTAAAACTTCAGACTCCGGACGCCTCGCGTCTGGAGTCACAGTTTTGGACGTCGAGACACACGATAGTAACTTGAGACGGAGTTTCAAGCTACATGATAGTGACTCTACCGATCAAGATGGCGACTCCATACACCAAACGGACGCTGCAGTTACCAACAAATTGCGATTATCTGTGTCTGGAGAAACTTAGGCTGGTGTTCACCAACATTCATTACCTGGTTAAACAACCGAGTACTCGAAAAATGTATTAAAATTGTATACAACGTTTATTTTTAGTATATACAAAAACCGAGACACCCCAACAAGATTTTCATCAGAACTGCCTGAATATGTGTTTTTTTTTATAAATCTCCTAGTTACACCGTAGTTTATGTCGCGTTAAGTTCCCTAGTAAATAAAGTGTGAAATGCCTGAGATGTGCTATGCAGGGGTTGTCTAATACACGGAAACTGACCGAGCGGGCCATTTCAAGCCTCAAGGTATCTATTCCCGTCAACTGTTACGGGTAGAAACCTACTGAAACAAAATTGAAATTTATGAAAAAAAAACGTGTAAAAATATATGTCAATCAATTCTCCTGGTGATTCTGAACAAACTAGTTTCAGGTTTAGTATATACTAAAACTAAGCTTGTAAAAATGGTCGTTTAACCAGAGAATTAACTTTGGTCAACCGTGAACAAGCAGCCTTGGTGTGCTATCTGCTGTCAGCCTTCGATTATTGGATCAGTTTATCGCAAAGTTACACTCTTTTCATCCCCCACTGATACCCACATCGGTTCTCAAGTTCAATAGATATAAAATCCATGAGATATTCATCCACCTGTCACTATCTAAGTTTAGCTTCCATTCACTTGTGAGTGAGCACTGCCCACCTCGATGAACGCACATTTATCTCTCCAGCGAACCGTTACGTATGAGTGTAAGATATTTTTAGATACGTTACGTAGATTTAACTGACGTGGAAAATATGGATAGACGTGACGAGTTTAAGTTTTGATGCTAGTCATTTTATGAAGAGTAATATGTAATAAATAGATAGGTGACTTAGAAGTAAACAATAGTTTCATGACTAAGTTCTTGACATAGATATCTTCCCCCTTATTATGAGAGATGGTTTAAACCAAGACTAAGGTGAATCCAGACAAAATTTATATACAGGTTGAAATTGTAAACACTCGAAAAACCGAAATGGGAGATTGTACTCACCACTTTGAACAACTTTTACTATGGGACCAAACCTGAAATCGCGAAAAAAAACAGCTATTCCCTACATTTATGTTCGCATAACTCGCCAAATTGTAGGGAAAAGCAAATTTTTTTTCGCGTTTTAAGGTTTGTTCTCATAGTAAAAGTTGTTCATAGTGATGAGTATAATCTCCCATTTCGGTATGTCGAGTGTTTACAATTTCACCCTGAGGTATTAGGTACTCGTCACGGGCTTATTTTTAAAACCTGGATTTTATTTAGTCTATCTTTTGTAATAAGAGGGCTTGAGTTTTTGTTAGGTTACTAGACCCTGTTTATGAAGGACTGATTTAATCTGTTGTCTAATATTTTGTCAACTGATGTGCTGATGTGTATTTTCCATCTGATTAGTTAATTTTTGCATTGACCAGCCTTTCAGAAAAACTGGGGATAGACGTGTTTTACCAGGATAGTCAAGTTTTTAAGTAATGCCAATTTCCACTGCAAATACATATATGGAAGGTACTGGGACTTCAAATACTGATATTAGTAGATCATAAATTTCGGAGGGTCCTGGTTTAAAAAAACTATTAAACTGCTGTAGTTAGGTGACGTACAACGGTGTTTAACCCTTTAACCGCCTAAGTCGGATAAATCCGACAAAAAAAATTCTCTATTTCGACCATGTCGGATATACCTGTGTCCGTTACTATCCATATATAGGTTAATAAAATTGTCGGATATATCCGACTGGGGCGGTTAAAGGGTTAAACTTTTGTTGAAACAGGAGAACCTTTAAAAATGTCCTTACTATAAAAACATACGAAGCATAGCTTTTGAGCATTATACCAATCATCATTTATTAACCCCACCAGCTAGTTTGTCAACATGCTACAATAACGTTAATTTCTCAATATGCATTCTTAAGTAAGCACGGACGCTTTATATTATAATTTCGGGTATCACGCAACTTGCAACGTGCACTATAATATTATGTAGATTATTATCTTTTGCCCTAGTTACTCAAGCGTTTTGTTTATAGCTGCGTTTTGTGACAATCGATGGCACATTTTTTATAGGCACTGATAAATTGCTTGCTGTAAAATTTGGGGCATTTAAAATTTTGTATTTGAGTAGTTTTGTAATGTTTGTTTATATTAGAAATTATTGTTGTATAGTCGGATCATCAAATTTTCTTTTACCTAAAGGTAAACAAACCTTTGATCGTGAATAATTCATAAAAACAAACACAAAACATATTTAAAAAACCTTAACACTCATTCCTTAATCGTTTAAAGATGTGTAGTGTTTTTAAAGCAAAATGGATGTTTCACGATCAAAGTTTTGTTCATCTTTTATACTTCATGAAGTCTGTTAAAATGCTAGCTGAGAACTAATTATTCATGAACCACGTCCAAAATGGCTGAATTGGCCCTCAAAGAAGCGGTCTGGAAGTGGTTGGCTTGGTTGTCTTGCCTTTCGAAAACAACCAAGTGCATGTCTACCTCGTGAGCTTAGTCTGCCGGCCAGAACCCGTCTATTAACGAACTAAGGTGTCTGCAGATCTCTGTTTCCTCTGCTTACAGGGGAGACGTCGACCCTTCAACTAGTTAACGTTAAACAGTTGAACGTCGCCCGTAGGAAATGATGTCCAACTTTCAAACTTGTATAAATAGGCTATGCCTTCAAGTAAGAGAGCTTTGTCGTGTCACTGTCACATAAGCATTGCCCTACTGTCCAAGATCTTTCATCAATATAGGTAGTAATATTTCAGGATTTGCATGTTGTCGTCTTTTCGTTATTTTCTATAATAATGTCACGGTGTTAGCGTGCTATACTATACTTTGATTCAAAACTAATATTACTAAAGTTGGTCAAATGTCAGCCGAATTGTACCTAGTAAAAAGTGGGTGAGTTTTATCTGTTGCTTTTAAGTGGGATAGTCGGTCTAGATAGCGTAGAAGTTAGCAATGCGAGCTTGTGTTCTTTATCAGTTAGGAATGGAATTAAGTGGTACATAACAGTAACGGTTACCAATTATTGTTTAACATATTACCAATTATTGTTTGACGACACGTTTGGTGCAGTGGCTAAGCGATTGGCTTCTGCGCTACGGGTCGTGGGTTTGATTCCCACACGGAACAAAAATTTGTATGGCCTGCAGATGGTTGTTTCGGGTCTGGGCGTTTGTTTGTGAGATTTGTGTCTGTAAACGCACCCACGATACAAGAGAAATCTTAGTGTGGGGTAACGTTTTATTAAAAAATAAAATAAAAAATGTAATCCTACAAATAAAAAACTTTCGTCTTACGATGTGAACCAGCTATCGATATCTAAAAAATCTAGATCCACTGTATTTACGCTATATATACCTACGCTGCGTATGCGTAAACTGATGAAACACACAGGTAGAAATGCATGCGGCGTATACAGGGTTAGGTAGGTACTGATTATTGGACACGATCTCATGGCAGGGACATGTATCCTCTATCTAATAACCCAGTAACGCTTTATGCAAAAGTGAATCATTTTCAGGGATAATCCTTTTATTATTATCTATTATTTAGGGTTTTTAACATGAAATAATATCTCGAGAATGGTTCACTTTTGCCTGAAACATTGCTGGGTAATTAGATAGTGGATAACATGTCTTACACTCCTGCCACGGGCCAAAGCAGTAACCCTGTATATTTGCAACTTGTGTAGGTACTTACTGGGCCATTGTGTCAGAAATAGTATTATTGTAGTCAGATCGGAATCTTGTTCATAAATCTGGGTGCTTACTATGACCTCTTATGAAAACGTTCAAATGCCAGCCAGTCAATTTCCATTCAAAAGCAGGCCTGCTTTTGAATCGCTAAAAATCGTGCAGTGACAGTACTAAAGGTGAACGACTATTGAACCAAGTTGAACAGTAATGCTTGTTTATGGTACGAAAAGTCTATACAAAAAAGAAGGTGAACGGATTTCATAAACGTCAACGTAGCAGGCCTGCTCTAACGATGTCATAGTACAGAAAAGCAGGGCAATTCAACTTCCAGGCAACTTCTGCCCTGCTTTAAGAGGTCATAGTAAGCCCCCTGTTGTACCTATGTAAGACTAGGGTCCATCCATCTGAGTGTAAGGTGTATACGAGTTCTTCTTTGTCCTCAGACGAGCGGCGGGTGTGTGGGCAGCGTGGGCGGCGCGGGGGCGGGGGCGGGCGGCAGCGGGGGCGCGCGGGGGGGCTCGCTGCGCACGCCGTTAGCGCGCACACCTGTCACCTTCAATGCCTCGCAAGTCGCAAGTGAGTACATCTAAATTATATTTTATTTTAATAATATCAGTTGAAATTCATCTGCACCTGTAACGTGGATATACCAAGAGATCACGATAATACAGTTGATGGAAGAATTACTAGTAAATTTGGTCGGGACAACGGTCGTACCGACACAAAACGATGGTTTTACTATGACCATCTTTTATTTGTCCAGAAAGCGATCATTTTATTTGCTTTCTAATTGGTGTCCAACACGTTGTCCCGTGTACAGGAAATTGGCGTCTTAAAAACGTGTTTTTGCCGCTACACAAGTATAAGGTCATAAAGGGTTTCAAGACATTAAGAAAATGTGCACATTCAGAAGTGTTACCTTTACAGGGCACGTGAGTCCAACTCGCAGATACTGTAATACAGGATTGTCGGAGAACAACTGACTGATTACTTCAGCAAACCTTAACACTGTCGGCATTTTGTGTAAGGTAGGCAATGTGTTCTATGCATAGCAACATTCATAATATTAAAATATTTCCTGTTTTTCCAGAAGCGAAATTGCAGGCGGCGCTATCAGAGGAGAGCGGGGGCGGCAGCACGACGAGCGGCGCGAGCGGCGCCTGCGCACGCTACTGGGCCGCCGCCAAGCTGCCGCACCTCCCCGCACCCTCCTAGCGCCCGCCGTCCTCCCGCCGCCTCTCCAAGGTACGTCACACCTATAGCCTCCACGAGTCGTGTCATAATGTCATACGGATTTTTGACTGCAGTATGTAGAGGGGTGAACCATCGTTCGCTCGGCAACCAGATACTACGGGTTTTTGGTCGGACACGACGTATTTGATCGGACACGACACGTATTTGGTCGGAGGCGACACGTATTTGGTCGGACATGACTCGTATTTGGTCGGACACGACACGTATTTGGTCGGACACGACAAGTTTTTGGTCGGATGCGACAAGTATCTGATCAGTGCCTGTAGAAAATGGCAATCGATGATCGCTAGAGAATAGAAAGATGTACTAGATTGTCATAAGTTTTCGACCGGTCAAGTGATCTGTTAAGTATTTTCCATACACTTAATTGGCGTATCTATTCTCTAGCGATCATCGTTTGCCATTTGTCTACAGGCACACAGCACTTTTCGGTGAGACACGTGTAGTTTTGCGTGTGCTTGTAATATAATTAGCTGTGTCGCAGGTGTCGTCGCTGGAGGCTCCCCGGCGCGGGCTGGGCTCGCTGGGCGGCGCGCGCCTGGAGCTGGAGCGTCGCTCGCTGGACCTGGAGCGCGAGCTGCGTCCGGACCGCGACTCGGACGTGTCGCTGGACGACCGCGACCACCTCGTCTGATGCACCCGCGCGTCCGCATGTTCCTAGCCAACCCGGAGCGGCCCTATTGATCTCAATAAACTCTATGACTAAGTTATACGAGCGTGTAGTGGAATTGTGAGAGTACCCCCGAGTTTTACGGTTTTCTATGTATTATTGACGTGAACGTTCGGGTGTGTCGGTGTTAGTGCCTGTGAGTCTCGTTTAGCCTTAGGGAACCCTCGACCACCGTTCGGGGAACGATCCCCGATCGTTTTACCGAAAACGACTCGTAGCTTTCGAGGGCCGAATTTTTCCCGCTCGGCACGCTCCGCGCTGAACGCTCGCGGTTCGTTGGACCTTGCGCGAGCGACGCAAGCTTCAGTCGAACGCGCCGAGCGTCGCACGCGCACGAGCGACTCGCACAAAAATTCCCCCTCGAAACTGTAGATTAAGCGAACTTGTGTGACTAAAATAATTTAACATTTTTCTACAGAATCAAAATGTCATTCGTTCATTTTATGTTTAAATAATTCGATTTTAAGTTAATTTTTGTGTAATTAGTTAATTTTTCTCAAGTGATATAATGAAGCTGTATTCGTAACGAAATGGTGACCTTATAATCGGAATTCTTAAAGGATATATAAGGGTAGTTAGTTACAAGGCCTTTAAAACTAGTATAAGAAACTAAGCTACGCGATTTTTTTTGTCGATTAGCGTAGTAGATGTTGTGATTCATTGATATGATTTTACAATATGATTTGTAAAGCGCTTATGTACTCGTACCAGTAGTAACATATAATATTGTATCTTGGGCCATACGTATGGAAAGTTACATTTATTATATAGCGCATGTTAAGTACATTTTACAGCATTTTTATTTTACTACTTATATACAAATGTTTGTCATATATTTTTTTGTCGAAAGTTTGTCAAACATATCAAAGCATGAGCATTTGTCGTTTTAGAACTGTATGTGTAGTGGGTATGAGATCGAGGTAACTAGTTGGTAACTGAACCTAGTCCAAACTATATGTAAAGTTTAGGTTTTACGTTAGCTTGTAAGAATTGATTCAATGTAATGTGTGGAGCGATTCTTGCGGTGTGACGATTACCTCGATGATGCCGAACAAAGTAATGTAACCCAAAGCCTTGTTCCAACTATGCTAGTAATTTAGTAGGCCATTAATTTAGTTGCTAAACGTGTGTGAACGTTTATAAGTAACGTTAGTCAAGTAGATTTGTATTTTCTATGTATTTGACTAAATTTTCTTTGTTCATACAAGTTTAGCTACTAAATTACTCGCCACTAGCATAGTGCGAACAAGACTTAAGAGCTTGCGCAGACAGGATGTGTTCCGCGTTGAAATTCGCTCGTCTAACAGCACGCATTCGTTTATGACAGATTTATAATGGATGGTAGAATGCATTCTGTTTGCGCGTTCTCTTATAAACTGCATGTTTTTGATAAAAACATAACCTTCGACAGTCCTTGTAATTAGTGCAATATGTTTGACATAAAAGTTTTATTTCGTCTTCCTCATATTATTATATTTGTAACATTTTACAAAGGGCCTATAATGTTTATTCAATTAACATGCATTTTTTTATTATTTTTTCGATTTAGTTTGTAGAATTTCTTGGATACATATGATTATGTAGACATTTATAATGGCTTACAAATGAAATGTATTATGTCAATTTTGTGGGATTGTAGTCCGAGCAAGCACTTATGTAACTTTATTTTTCATGATAATATAATGAAATACATTTTTTTTTTTGTTTAATGAAATACTTTAATAATTGGAATGTTTAATACTTTATTTTTGCTCGCAATGTTGTAATAATGTAATTGTACAAAGTTTTTGGAAATATTTTAATATTTGATACCCAATTTAATACAGGATAATTCCTGTACATTTAGATATATAAATATTTGACCAATTGAACAAATAAGGGTTCTCTATTTACTATTGGCTGCGGAGTCGTAAATACTAAAGTTCCGTACGTGCTTGCTGCCCCGATTGTATTTTATCATTTGACAGTTCCCACTATACTCAATATAGCATTTTTATTTCGATAATTGTGTTTAAGTTGACTGCCGTTTTCTTATAATTATGCTCAATGATAGTTTAATGTCTTAGTACTCTGGATTGTCTAATCTAGACATTAATAAAATTGTGCGATGACCTTAGTTTATTATTTGTGACGTGAAGATACATTGATTGTTTGAATGGAGTTAAAATAAAAATACCAAAACTTTATCAAGTTGTTTAGCTTGTACAGTTCGAGTTATTCGTTGCTTCGTGATGTAAGCTTGATTATTTCAGCTTTACTAAGCTATGTACGCGAGTATGGCATTATTTTTACGTTAACACCACAATTTGTGTATCATCACGCTTCCTATAGCGTTTTAAGGTATTTAGTCAATTATTGTATAGCTTTTTTTTTAACTTTGGAAACATGAGGGCTGAGAGGAGTCAATTCACTCCAGCCTCTCCAAATCGTGATAGTTTGTTGTTTTCACATGTTCTAACGTTTGTACAACATCGGCGATGACTCTTCTTCGGCTCTTGCTTGGCATTGATCAGTATTAATCATTATTTTTCACCTCTCGACTCGCAATATAACTGCCAAGTACATATAGTTAAATTAAGTATCGTTTGCTATAACATGACTATAGCAGAACTTCTAGTTACTACAACATTATTAGCTTTCGTTGGAACGCATTTCTCTTATACCTAGTTATTTTTGTGAAATATTTTTGTTCTCATTTTATATGTAAAAGCTGGTGTTTCACCTCTTGAAACTCGTAACTACAATGTGAATATAAAATAAATGAGTTATACAAATAAATCGTTTTGTTCATTTGTAACACCTCTTTAAAATATGGATGAAAGGTAATGCCGTAAAAACGTAGATATGAAGATGCAAAATACCTCCGATACTATAGACAAAACTTACTTTCACATCATAACACGGAATATGGATTTAAATAAATTATTCACGCCCAGTGTCTGGTCTGCTGGAATCTTTGAAATCAAAATTATTGTTATTTCATTAGTACTTTGCTCTTGTACAAATTATTGTACTTCTTCTTCTCTCGTGTCAGCACGAGCTATAGGAAAATACTGGAAAATAGCTCAAATAGCTTATTGTACTTTCCGTGTACCTAACTGTAGGTACTTTGAGCGTGTCGGTAACTTCAAACTTCAAAATTCATTTATTCAAAATAGCCTACAATTATTTAGTTCTTTTTGAACGTCATCTATACTTCTATATTAAATTTTATACTATCCATACTAATGTTATAAAAGCGAAAGTAACTGTCTGTCTGTCTGTTACGTTTTCACGACAAAACGGCTGCACCGATTGATGAAATTTGGTATGAAGGTAGCTCGATCCCTGAGGAAGGACAAAGGATACTTTTTAATCCGCGACTTCTTCTGCATCCGCCATAACCCATATTCACGCGGACGAAGTCGCAGGCCAAAGCTAGTATTACAAATAAGACAGCCCCCAAAAGCGCCAACCCTTCCCGCTTCCTATTAGTGTTTTTGCTGTGAAGAAGAAACGACGCAACCAACTCCCCAGCAACAATGTCTGTCAAGTGAATGAATTAATTGTTAAGCTATGTCTATGTACACCAGTGCGCTTTCATGTTAATCTTGCGTCTTCGTCTGAGGCATGCGTGAAGCGCCGTAGCGCATGCAATAGCGCAATAAAATAGTCGCAATCCACGCGGCAAGAAGCTAAAGGGGGTAAGCAGAGGCGCTGTGAATCAACGCACAAGGATCTGCCACAGCGTTGTCCAGAAAAAGATACGTGCGATAAAGATGGCTTTGTTAAGGTGGAGAAGAAGAAGAGGAAGCCTTCTTGTCGCCACCAGTGCGGTACTGCACCGAGCGGGCCGAACTTCCTGTTACGTCCTGCTGTACCGGTGACGCCACTGTACGTGTCCCGATTGCATTACTCTACAAAGGTCGCGGAGATTGTAGAGTACATCATCACATACAGTATCAAGACCAAGCTCAATCTGAGGGTCGAGCGGTTGGAGTCTCACCACAGCGTGAATTTCAATTCGTTTTTGGTGAGGGTGCCGACTGAACATCTGTCGACCCTCACGAAGGAAGAATTTTGGCCGAGAGGTGTAGTTTTCCGGCGATTCCGAGGCCGGATACCCGACACCGCGCGACACACGACGCCGACTTTACGTGTGAAATAGTTTTTAGATAATTAGGTATATTGTTTATGTATAGTATTTTTAGAATTATTGTATTACATTGTAATATATATTTTGTATGGGCCTTGATGCCTGAATTAAATAAAGAAATAAAAATAAATAGCGCATGCTCCTAGCGCACGCTAATCCGTCTATTGTATGTCGACTGACGACTGACCGAGGCGCACCGGGGTGTAGACGATAAGCTGCATGCGTTTTATGGCAATCAATACTGCATGCGTTTGATGCAAGAGGAATTGAAAGTTGAAAGCGCAAGATGAACATGAAAGTGCACTGGTGTAAATATACCATTGGGGTAACATAGCAACTAATTTAAAAAAAAAAACTTTTTTGACATAGCTACATTGATTTAAAATGTCATAACGTCTGGACAAGCTATAGAGTACTGCTATAAAAATTAATTAAATTCTATCTATTCAGTTCATTAATAATTATGATTGAAAACACATCAAGTTAAAACAGTACCGCGACGACATCGCATTGTCAAAATGGAATATTACTTGCAATGTTTGTAGTTTGGGTTTGCTGAGATGCCCGATTCCTGCTTATCCCATAATAAAAGTCTTGCCCGTTATAGTATACCGATGTTTGTTACCCTTTACCAATTGTCTAAGAAAGCTTAATACCTATTTCTGCACTATTACTGGGATCCTATAGTCAAGTAGCGGGTGAGGCTTCAAGCCCGAACGAACGAGCCCCGAACAAAATTAAGGGCCTTTATTTTCCAAAAGACGAGTAGAGACGAGAAAGTACGTCCGGCATAACATGAGCAGTCAGCCCTGCTATCAACCTTACTGACTGGCTAATCTCCACCACGACATCAGCTATTCTCTTATAGTCGTGCCGACACGACAGAAGAAGAACCATTGAACGCAAACTTCTATAATATTTTAATCATGACTCTTGAGAAGCAAGCTAGTAATTTTATAAGTTATTATAAGTCCATACCTGCAGGATATCTTTTCCATAGTTGTCATTGGAGTTACAGACAGCCCACTGTGCAGAGCATGCATGGAGGAGGACGAGACGGCAGCCCACGTGCTACTAAACTGCCCTGAGGTCACCACATACAGGGCCAAGTACTTCGGTAACCCAGGTACTCTCCGAGAGATGACCAGTAACATCAAGGGTGTGCTGGCCTTTTTCGAGGAGTTAGGGTGAATCGAGTAATTATACTTACCACCCATCACGCAAAATACACGCTTAGACGTGGAGTTGCGGATACCAGCCCGTTATACCTTATAGTTGTATTGAAATATAACTTTTCTTTTTTTTTTTTTTAAAAAACTTTGCCCCACACTAAGATTTCTCTTGTATCGTGGGTGCGTTTACAGACACAAATCTCACAAACAAACGCCCAGACCCGAAACAACCATCTGTAGGCCATACAAATTTTTGTTCCGTGTGGGAATCGAACCCACGACCCGTAGCGCAGAAGCCAATCGCTTAGCCACTGCACCAAACGTGTCGTCAAACAGAACAAAAAGTTTTTCGAACGTCGTTCATGGAAGCCGAGGGGCCCCTCGAGTTTGGCGGCCCCGGTGCACTGCACCGCCTAGCTACGCCACTGCCACGCATATTTAGACGACATCTCAAAACGTGTCAACTAAAAACACGGTGAAGTTCAAGGCGTAAACTAGTTTGATATCTCTAACTTAATTCTTATCTAGAGTGCGCGCAAGACAACTCTGCGCGCGACTGAGGGCGTGCTAAACGTTGCCGTGATCGCAAAAGTTCAAATTACCGCTTTTAAGCTTAACTTTTTATCGCTTAACATAATTTTCCCGTTAAATATTCCTACAATCAGGTAGTTCTACTATCAAAATTGATAAAACGGCACACACTTTGGTGGACCATGATTAGTTCCGATTTCGGCCGCGCGCAGACTTATCTTGCGCGCACTCTACCACCGTCCTTTGCTCGCGCTGCTTGTTAGTTGAAGATAGCAATTCACTAACTTTAGTTATTGAACAAGAGAATCAGCACCATTGTACACTGTTTTTGGTAGTCAGGCATTTATGAAGCTACCTAAGCTGTCACTGTGATGCATAGAGGAAAATAATATAACACGTTCCAAGACATTACGTCGTAGGGCGGGTATAGAAATCCAATGCGCTGCGGCACAACGCCTGTCGACGATTGTCTTTGAGCCTCAATGAAAGCCACTACGTTGACAACCGGGTGCCGGCAATGGAAGTTTCATGAACGTGACGTACATGTGTCATAGTGCGAGATATCTTAGCCTTATGCTGTCACCTGGGGTAGCTTTTACAAGTCACCATTAGGGTTCCTTCGCACACATGTAGGAAAACGTGCAGTACCTACGTTGTGACACAACGTTCCACGGCGGGTGTGTGCGTGCGTATACATTTCCCTTGCCTCAGTCCCGCCGGTCACGTCGAGAAGTGGTGTGTCGTATCACTCAAAATAAAATGTGCATGATTTTACACAACGTCCTCAGACGTTGAGTCAAAATGTATGGAAGATTCGTGTGTAGGTACATTTTGATGAAAAATCACATCCCGCCTCGCGACGGAGTGTCCTGGAACGTGATAATCGGGTACCATGATGATATTCGCAAGCTACCCGAGCCCGACAGTATGTTGTGATGATTGCACGCTTGGGCAAAGATGTTTGATAGTATTAGTCTCTCTCAGGAGCGATCGATTTAACCTTGCAGAGCAGTCGATCGCCGTGAAATGTTGGGGGTCCGAAGATGTTACGAATCATACAACCAGTCAGATTAAAAGTGGTTTAATGACTAAATAAAAATGCAATGCAGTAATGGAATCCATTCATGTGTAAACTACTTACTACAATGATACTTAACTTAAGGGCATACTCACATTTCACCGCAATAGAAAAGCCACGAGCCATTGTTATCGACAATCAAGCGATGATGAATAATAACGAACAACGGGTTTTCACTTCTCGTAAATCTCTTCAAACAACATTGTAAATAGATAACTATAAAAATCCTCTCCAAATAACTGATAACATACCTAAGTACTTCTAATTCGGTTGACGTTAGCGTGTGTTCTGTACCTTTTAAAGTACAATTGAGAACAACGTTGAATATATTGATAAAAGTGTTTTAAGTTACAGTTACTTATAAATAAGATGTTTCGAAGTTTATGAAAACCCTGAATTGTCTTTTATTTTGCAAGTTATTAAGTATATTGCCGTTGGAGAAATAATGAAGATGTTTAAGAACTGAAACTAAGATAAAAAAATACTAAATAATTCTACATCTTTGGGTACAGTTAATATCTTCAGTTAATAATCATATCTTCACTCTCATTATTTCGTCTCGGTGCGAGATAATGCGACGGCAAAATTATGTCGCGCTGCGCATCTTAGCATCTTATCTTATCTGCCTACTGATAGAGGCTGGCGGACCGAGGCCTGCCGGGGTCGCGGTGCATGCTGTTGCGAATCCCACGAGTCCCACGACCCCGGCCAAGGGTCAGGAGAAGGAACACCGTGGGTTTCTAGCCGGTAAGAGTTCGGCATACCCCTTCGCTTTCCCCGGGCGAAGGGCATCCATGAGGATTTTCCCACGAAAAAAAGGCCTACTGATCTCGGACGTGATAATCATGTTCGGATTTCAGGCGGACAGTCTGCGTCTGCGGTCACTCACTACCCTTTACCGGCGTGTCAACTACTAGTCCAAGGAGTCGAGATTTGGGACCTTTTGTTTCAGTTTTCAATGTGTTCTATGGTGATATCAGCTGAGTGCAACTCAGCACATTCAGAATATTTTTTTTTTAATCTTGTGTAACTTTATCTATCTTTATCCTAGTACTATCCCTTCCTGTTATCATGCTCCTATTTTAATAGATTCACAATCAGATTTATTCAATAAGCTAGGTATTTATAAACTTATTATTATATGTATGTGTTACCGGCAATCTGTATAATCCGGTATTCTAAACAATTCCTAGGCAATGTATAGAATACCTAAAACGTTTAGGCAATGTATGAAATGTTATTTATTTTATGCTTTGCCTAGGTATTCTATACAGCAGCCGGTAATGTGTGAAAAAGACGGGAGCGGGGAAGGAAACTTCACGCAACGCACAATAAAAACAAATGAAAAATTTAAGGGGATGTTTGTTAGGTTGTTTGGGTTTCCAAAGCAGAGTCGACGGAGCCCCGCCGTGCGGGGTTCCTACTTCTGTCTGCAGGGTTTAATGTAACCTAACAAGAAGGGGATGACGGGGGCTTCGTTCGCTCGCTTTGCTTGCTCACTCTAGCCCCCATTTACTTTACACATTGCCGGTGGACCAGCAGGTACTCTATACCCTGGGAAATGTATACATTACCTAGGCAAAGTATGTAACGGACAGTAATATTCATAATCATACATTGTCTGGACGCCCCAGGTATTCTATACATTGCCTAGGTGTTGTATGGAAAACCTGAATTATACAGATTCCCGGTAACATAATTATATATCTTATAGTTGTATGTATTAACAATTCGATACATTTCACTAAGTTTAAAAAATATGGTAGCCGTACACCACTCAAGATCGTATCTCTTCTTTCACAGATTAGATCTACACCTACTACACGAGTCTTGCGTGCCGACAGCAGACAACAATACCTAGTTACTTTTATCTCGTGATATTTCTGTTGTTGATATGATTATTATCTACGATCTTAAGATTTCGCTTTGAGAAGAAATGATGACGCTCTAAAGTTTACTTCTTGGTTGGTAACAAGTGTTTTGAAAACGGTAAATTAAGTATGTCAAGGCTTGGTGTAACAGCATTGCCTCGAGAGACGTCTAGATCTTGACCTGTGACTATTTTATTGAATAATTCTGGAATACCGTTTCAGGACCTACATTATAGTTACGTTAACTCTAGAATAAATTATAACTAACAGTAACTAGCGACCCGCCCCGGCTTCGCACTTGTAGGTACGTTTTATAGCTTAAAACCTTCCTCTTGAATCATTCTATCCATTAAAAAAAACCGCATCAAAATCCGTTGCGTAGTTTTAAAGATCTAAGCAAACATAGGGACAGACAGACGGGAAGCGACTTTGTTTTATACTATGTAGTGATATTAATAAGTTAATAACTTTAAATATAAGCCATTTGTAAATTTACAGCCAGTTAGATCATCAAATATTGCATTACGTATTGGGTGCACGTAGGTACACGATAATTAGGCATGTTTTTTGAGTGATTGGTGTAGCTGACTTCCATCAAGTCACAGTTTTAATTTGTGATCAAGTCTAAAGCGATGAATCCACTAACAAGTTATTACTGCGCAAGTTATTGCACGCAAGTTCTCGCTGAATTCGTAAAACTTGCAGAAATGGACTTGCTAACGGGTGGTGCACAGTTTGAAAGTCTGTTGGAAAAATTAACTTGCTCAGTAAAACTCGATACTTAGTGGTTTTGTCGCTTAAGCCTTTTATCCTCATCTATATGACTCCTATTTAAGAGATAAAAAGATTCTTCACCGGGACGTATCACGCAGATAATGCTGATAAAATGAAGATGATATGATAACCGAGTTTAACGAATCATTAGGTACTGCGACAGATGCCACGACTAACAACGTCGTTTTATTCTTTACCTTTGTGTTGATCGATGAACGTCGATAAGCAATCTATGATATATCTTATAGATAATTTTGACAATTATGTACTTCTGACAATCACAGCATAAAACGCAGTTCAGACAACGCTATACAATTTTGCTTTATCGTAAAGCATATTGCGGCATAAGCTATAAGTATATAGCATGCCGTTCACACTACACCTACGCTATATTGTAAGCCTGTCTACTATGTAGAGCAAGGAATATATTTGAGGGCTATCCGTCGGGCGACGGACGGGGTAGAAGTTGGACGGGGCTGGGACCGAAGAATCGTACGATATAGTTCTGAGAATCGCTCAAGTTTATCGCGTACGGCAAGCCAATACTTTATAGCATAGCGTTGTGTGAACGTGTCCATGTAAAATGTATCCTGAGCGATATAGTCGTGCTATACAATATTTTCTACATGCTATATATATATTATAGCGCAGCGCTTATATTACTTGTCAAAGATTCTGCCACTGGCACTGGTAGCTAAATGAGCGTAAAGCCTTGGATTACCAGTCTGGAGAAAATGTATTAAAAATGGGTGATTGTATTGTTAATAAGAGTTCTGGGGTTGAATAATTTCCGGCAAATACATGACGATAAGTTTGCTTCCATCATATTAGTGATTAGGAAAAAACAATGGTGCAACGGATAATATAGCACAGTTAACTGCCGTCATGTATCGCGTTGAACACTTCTGTTTAAAGCTTCAGGATTAGACGAATGACGGTTATTTATCTGCAAGTCTTTAAAAGGATTTTTTGCTAAGGCCTAAATTGAAGCATTTATTTATTTTAAATATTTGTCAACACATAAAACTTTATCTCAGATTTTATAACATAAACATAAATGCATCAACAATAGCCACTTCTACAAATTTAATTGTGTTTCTAACAATGTAATAAATAATACATAGGTATCTACATTCAGAGCACTGTTTAACAAATAGAGTTTTATGACTTTCTTAATCTATAAATTGAAATATGGGTACAAGGATCGTAATAGAAAGTTTGTAAAGAACACTAAAATTTATAATTAAAACGTTATTACCCTAGCTTCTTTTGCGGATATGAATGATAGATTCACGATTGTAGGTTTACAAAGATATTGTTTAAAAAGTTTTTAACATTAGAAGCTTTCTTAATTAAGGGCTGATTTTTCAATCATCAGATAACTTTTATTTGAAGAATAATTTTGACATTTTGACAGCTTTATAGAAAATATGTCAAACTGCTATATTTATTCCTCGGATAAAAGTTATCTGACGATTGAAAAATCAGCCCTAAGATAAGTTACGGATACGTTTTACTCACGAGCATTTTTCGGGATTGCCCGACTAGTTTCGGACCCAAACGGAGCTCTTAATCATGAGCTGAACAAGCAGCGAAGTCGCGAGGCGAACCGTTTCCGTCCGAAACTAGTCGGGCAATCCCGAAAAATGCACGTAAGTAAATCGTAACTAAGTAATCATAAATATGAATGTGTCTCACGAAAGTTATAATACAAATAAATAGAAGCTTTCCTATCACAAAAAAAGAGCCTAAAAGGTCTATTTTAAAACAGTTATCTACTTAATATAATCCGGATGGCTCAACACTCAGCCGACAGGTGGGTGCGAATTGTTTCCTGCCTGTCTGTTGTTGCAAATGCTTATGAGTAACATTTATCTAAACGATGCAACGACTCCACAGCTCGCTTCGACCTTCTCGAGCAACCACGTTTGTCGGCGACAGTACCTCGCCGTCCGCCATTACTGTCACTTCGCGCGCATTTTCGGTTGTCGATTGTCGCGCGTGGCGGGAAAATAGATGACTTTACGGGCAACGGAAATAATTTTGTATTGTGTCTGTGGTCATGTGAATAGTGAAATAAGTTTACTTTTGTGTTAGTGTGATAATTTTTTGTTGGTAAGTAGTTTTTTTTATATTTTTTAATAAGTAAACACAGGGACTTTTATAGTTATAAAATTCACTAACCAAATAAGCCTAGACCGAAGATATTAAATAAATAATACAAAAAAAGATTCCATATTTAAAAAAAAAACTCGTTAATTATAGGTATTAATTGTACCATTGTGAACCCGTAACTACCTCAATAACATTTATAGTGCCTTTTTGCTTTTTGATCATAACTACTTAAGTATTTAGTTCTTATTTTCCTGAAAGACGTGCCTATTACACATTAATTTTAGCCTTCATAAATATCTATTTTTTCATGTTAATAATGAGTTCAGAGTCCGAGTCTTTACCAAGTATACTAAAGGACATTATTTTATTTATCGATATAAATAAAACACAGGTGGTTATTAACTTTTGTTTTATAAATTATGTAAACGAAACATTTATTTCAATGTAAATGTAAGTATCGTGTATTATTCGCCTTTTTAATTAAATTAGTGTTTAATTGTCTTATTTCTATGAATAAGACAAACTATTGAAGGCAACGAAAAAGTCTATGCTGTGTCGATGTAACTAGATTATAAATATCAGAACTCCATAGTACGAACCTACTTTTGTAATGGGAATACAACTCCATCAAGTGGCACTAATAACATTTGAAATTACACTCTAATTAGCATTAGGTACAGTTACTATTGCATTAAAAAATAATTAGAATAAAATGTGCGTCATAACGGTTCTTAAACTAATCGCTATCCATTTATTTAATGGTTAATTAATTTAAATTACATTCAAATTAATCCATAATTGATTACGTTAAATATGTATATTTTAAACAGGCTCTACACGTGTTATATTATCAAAACAATTGTCAAATGAAGTTAAAGTAACACCGTAAACAAGTTTAAGATATAAAAATATAACGTCTATTGTAACTATCTTTAAGTAGAATTTATCTGTCGATTTTCAAATTGGCATATCTTGATCTGATTAGATCCTCACAGAGTACGCAGACTACGTAGCGAAACAGACATGGCAAACTACAAAATTTAATAGTAAGAAGCTAAAAATCAAAGTATTATTAAAGTTTATTCAAAATAGGCCAAAGTCAATTAACACTTTCTTCTTCTTCGTGTCGTTGGCACGACAATCATTATATTTTGTTAGCCCAGAACTTCGCCACTTCCACGGTGCCATCGGTGGCTGCGCAGAGTGATCTCTGCGCAGCCACCGATGCCAATACACCGAACACTTTCTGAACGTAGACATTAGAGATATACTCAAAGGCTCCCAAAAACTTTCGCCCTTCACAGTTTCAAGAAAAAAGAAGCAACGCAACAAACTTACCAGCAACACATTTCTGTCTGTCACTTATGAATAATATAGAAATTTAGACAAAGAGATTTTTTCAATATTGAAAGAAAGAAAAACAAACAAAAAAATTGGAACAAACACAAAGAAACACAGACAAAATAATAAAAATGTAGCTGCGCCAAACAGGTGGACCTGTCCAGCATAATTCCAGAAAGCTAGTCCCTGGCGCTGGTTTTCTACTGTACCTATTGTGTGTCGTACGTACTACGTAGCGAATGTGAACCAGTTTACAAATAAATCAATAAATACATGCTAAAATAAAAATAATGTACACACGGCTACACATCAAGCTATACAAAACCAGTTTATCTTGGCGTCGCTTTGTATAATCTTTTCGCACAAGTAACGGTCAGCTTATACTGGATTTGCATAGCTTGAAGTGTAGCCGTGTGTACATAACAATGCAATGTAGGTACTTATATGATAAATAAAGACAGTGTGAAAGATAAAAAATAAACTTTAAAAAAAAGTAAAAACCGACTTCAAAGAAATACTAAAAGGAGTAAAATAATTACCATAATATAAAATTAACAGTTTCAGAAGTCGGTGGCTTCTATTTGCTTCAGTGTAGAGTTGCACCGACTTCTGAAACTGTTAATTTTATATTATGGTAATTATTTTACTCCTTTTAGTATTTCTTTGAAGTCGGTTTTTACTTTTTTTTAAAGTTTATTTTTTATTAAAAACGTTTTAGTGTCATAATTTTAACACCCTCCTTCATAACCCTTCTTTTTGGCTTTGACGTAGTCGGGCATAAAAAGTCCTTTCAAATGATACCTTACACGATATAATGAAAACATTCCAAAGGGGGGGAGGGGGGGACACGCACCCCCTCCTCTTTTCAAGTAGTCAGTTCCCAACAACAAATATAAACAAAGCAATATTAGTGATTTGAGAATTTTGCTTTGATCCGACGAGGAGTTCCGTTCCATATCTCTGAAGTTCATGGTCTGATCATAACAAAATTTAAATGGGACCAATCGGAAAGTATACCCTTCCGAACAAAAAAAGATTTTTTCAAATCGGTTCATAAATGACGGAGATATGAGGTAACACACATAAAAAATAAAAAAAAAAAAATACAACCGAATTGAGAACCTCCTCCTTTTTGAAGTCGGTTAAAAAGAAGGAAATCAGCATAGTTAATATTGGGATCGGATATGGTGCGCAGAATCGAATTGCCTGGTACAAACTTGTTCTGTACCCCAAATACAAGTTTGCAAATTACGAATAGGGCAATACCTAAACCCTATTCTTTATTAATCACACGAAAATGGTTGCCGTTTTCGTAATTTTTAAACTCGTACTAGCAGTGGCGTGCACTCCATACATGCAAATAAGCTCTGCATACCCTGCAGTTCCATACATGCCCCTCTAAGTGATAAATAACTATAATTAAAAGAAATCATGGTAATTTCGTTTTCACGCCATCTATTGCTTTTTAACCGACTTCAAAAAGGAGGAGGTTCTCAATTCGGTTGTATTTTTTTTTTTATTTTTTTTTTTTTTATTTTTTATGTGTGTTACCTCATATCTCCGTCATTTATGAACCGATTTGAAAAAATCTTTTTTTGTTCGGAAGGGTATACTTTCCGATTGGTCCCATTTAAATTTTGTTATGATCAGACCATGAACTTCAGAGATATGGAACGGAACTCCTCGTCGGATCAAAGCAAAATTCTCAAATCACTAATATTGCTTTGTTTATATTTGTTGTTGGGAACTGACTACTTGAAAAGAGGAGGGGGTGCGTGTCCCCCCCTCCCCCCCTTTGGAATGTTTTCATTATATCGTGTAAGGTATCATTTGAAAGGACTTTTTATGCCCGACTACGTCAAAGCCAAAAAGAAGGGTTATGAAGGAGGGTGTTAAAATTATGACACTAAAACGTTTTTAATAAAAAATAAACTTTAAAAAAAAGTAAAAACCGACTTCAAAGAAATACTAAAAGGAGTAAAATAATTACCATAATATAAAATTAACAGTTTCAGAAGTCGGTGCAACTCTACACTGAAGCAAATAGAAGCCACCGACTTCTGAAACTGTTAATTTTATATTATGGTAATTATTTTACTCCTTTTAGTATTTCTTTGAAGTCGGTTTTTACTTTTTTTTAAAGTTTATTTTTTATTGTGGAACTAACTCGGAGCGGGGAACTCAGTTATAAGTGTATAGTCTATGGCGGGGAATACCCGCCGCATGCCGCCGCGACCGCGCATTGCAGCGCCTCCCGTGAGCATAAGCTGTACTACGCCTGGCTTATTCTTCATACAACGCATCTCGTGTAGTACACAGCAAAAGAGTGACTGTATGCGTGAAAATGTGTGCGTGTGTTGGAGTTTTGGAAGCATAGCTTACATTGCAAACCGTCCAAATTGAGAACCCGTAAATGCACCGTTTAATTGTTGATTGCAGAGAGTCGACTTATTTTAGTCGGATTAACCAAATAATTCATTCGTTCGTACTAATTAGTTCGTAACGTAATAAATTGCAAAGTTTTTTCGCCTTATTGTTTTTTTTGGCGCAAGTGATTGACTGTCGAGTAATTACTTAGTAAGTTTATTGTAAAAATGGAAAATTATACCTGTGAGACCTGTGCTGGCGAAATGTGTTTAAATAAATTAACATCGGCCGCGTTTTCACGTTATCTTTTGAGGAAACAGTTAAATTGATTGCAAAGGGAAGGCGTGTACCCGGGTTGGATTTAACTCAAAGAAAAGGTAATAAATACTACTCGTTATTTTCATAAAATGTTTTATGCTGACTATTACTGGCTAACTCGTTGTGTACACACAAATACATTGGATTGTTTCCCTTGCATTTTGTTTATAAATCAAGTTAAAAATAATGTTTGGACCTAGCGGATACTCAGATTTAAATAATTTTCACAAAGCGGCTGCTAAGCATGATTCTTCAGAAAAACATCTAGAATCCTGCTTAAAAGTTCCAAACTTTTGATAAAGGTAGAATAGAGACTAGTTTGAATAGCCAGTTAAAGTTAGATATTGAAGGGCACAACGCGAAAGACGACAGAAATAGAAACATCTTCAAACGGTTGATTGATGTAGCTTGTTTTCTAGGTAAATCTGAATTAGCATTCCGTGGTCATGACGAACCCAGCTTTTTTTTTGTGCATACCCTGTCTGAAATCTCTGTGCACGCCACTGCTATTTCATGTTTCAGTTAATAAAAAAAGTACTTACCTGCTGGTTAATTTAATACTTCATAACAAGCTTCTTTCTGCCAGTTTAGCTAGGAATTACAATAACATGATTGAAACCAACGTAAACATACGTTTAATTTGCCTGAAACAAAATCCGCAACAGATCTCGCGTTAAAATATGATGTTGATTTATGTCTGGAGATTGAGAGCTACAAATATCAGATAAAATCGATACTGCCTTAATTTTTAGGAATATTTTAATTACTTAGTATCTTGCTACGACACTAGCGGTAATATAGCATTATTGCCAAAAGGTAAAATTGGCATAATATTGAATTATAAAGCTAAACGTTTACATTGGTATAGTACTTATGTATTCTAGTACGGCCGGAAGAATACCTAAAATACCATTATAGTTATAGCAAAATTTTAAGACGTTCAGTGCCGGGTGCCCTCCAGGAGGGCACCCTGTAGTCGCATTCGCCATGCCGGGTACCCTCGTGGAGGGCTCATTTTAAATGTAGGTTTTTCTTGGAAAATACACCGCCAAGCGGTTGCGTGTTTTTCAAGGTTTTAACCTAATGCCAGGAACCCTCCTCGAGGGTTCACTCTTAGCGCACACGTAATGCCGAGGACCCTCCTGGAAGGTCCACTACCAATATG
The DNA here is from genome assembly GCA_905220435.1 of Amphipyra tragopoginis. Lineage (NCBI taxonomy): Eukaryota > Metazoa > Arthropoda > Insecta > Lepidoptera > Noctuidae > Amphipyra > Amphipyra tragopoginis. The sequence continues at coordinate 9,518,174 of HG992017.1, forward strand.
TGTGGCGGGATGGCGTATGAGCTCTATGAAAAGTGTGGTGGACTCGAATGTGTTAATGCCTGGTTTTCATTGGTTACTTACACTAGGCACTTGTCTAGCCTACTGCCCTGAGCTTCTATGAGGCTAGTAATATCATTATCAGTACTGTATCACGGTACTAGACTAGTTACTACGCTTGGCAGACGAATTGGTGATAAAATTACACAATGAATCTGTGTCATCAACATAAACCCTATCTCTCGGAAACTAAGAATGATAGCTTATTCAAATAAAACGTATTTTATAGACTATTTAATACTACTCTAATAAAATTTGTTAAATAGTTCATTAAATACTTTTTATTTGAGTAAGCATTTACTTTTTACGTTAATTCTCAGATTAAACAATCGTTTACCCGAAAAATTTACTAGTAATGTTTCTGAACGCTATCCTTATTCTACCAATTTAAACGGGGTTTTAAAGGTGTACAATTTGCAAGCGTTCACCGGCAGGGACTTTACCATAGTGATCGCAAAGTGTCGGATGTTAGTCAGCTGTTGTACGTCATACCGTGTATGTAAATGGTCAGTCCCTGTCTAGCTGTGGTACTAGCTTGGAGTGGAGCCATTACTTCGCATATTTTGACGACATGTAGATACTTGACCACGACCACGTAGGATTTGTCATCATGTGTTCCCTCATGTCGACATATTAGGAGGTACCTATGAGGCTTCCATAGTCACAAAGAGTGAAGTAAGGCATCGAAAAAATAAATAAAAAGAAAATTGTGTTCTGGGATTTTTGTAGGTACAATTAAAGTCAAAGATTGAAGAAAAACAAAACACAGAAAAGTTTCCAGTTTTATCTTTAAAAATTTAAAGGTAAAACGTTTCGTTTACAGTAAGTATCACAACTATTTACAAAATGACAAACTCCTTTCCATAAACAGGGTAAAACATAAAGAAAAAAAATAAAATCGCGAAAAAAAAAACAGCTGTTCCCTACATTTATGTTCGCTTATCTCGTCAAAATGTAGGGAAAAGCTGTTTGTCTTTTTCGCGATTTCAGATTTGGTCCCACGGTAAAAGTTGTTCATAATCATGAGTACAGTGACCCCTTAAGAGGTTGTGCCTTATTTATGTTACACCTTGTATATACGTTTTTTTTTATTAAGCTTGCATTCTTAGTTTCCGAGATATTCAACTTATGTTAATGACCCGGATTGGTTCCCGAGTGTAGTTCAAATTATATTTTATTCTGGATCAAACTTCGATTATTTCGATAAGTTATGATTCGTTTATTATTGCACAGCACGTGTAGAAGATATTGTGTTTATAATTATATTGTACTAGCTGACCCGGCAAACGTTGTTTTGCCATATAAATAATTAGAAATTAAAAATTTTGTCTAAAAAATAAAAAAAATTTTAGGGGTGGACTACCCCTAACATTTAGGGGGATGAAAAATAGATGTTGGCCGATTCTCATAGATACCGGATAAGCACAAAAAATTTCATCAAAATCGGTCAAGCCGTTTCGGAGGAGTATGGCAACGAAAACTGTGACACGAGAATTTTATATATTAGATTGTACTTCGTTTATTCATTGTAAACATACAATTAAATTATATTTTAAATAGGATATAGTCCAGAGATAGGAATCTCCTCACTATGCGTGCCGTGTCAAGGAGTACTGCTTTTTGTATCAAGCCCTTGATCCAGCCGCCCAACGAGAGCCTCATGAGATGTAGATCGAGGCTCTTGGCTATTAGGCCATTCGCCGTAACGACTATCGAGACAATGACTGCTGAGTCCACCTCCCACATGCCGACAACCTCGTGTCCTAAATCAAGATATTTTATTTGTTTGTCTTTTTCAGCTTTCACGAGGTTGTCGTCATGAGGGACCGTGATATCAACAATCATTGTGCGGCGCTCTGTTAGATCTATTACCACTATATTAGGCTCATTGGCAACAATAGTAGGTTCTGTACTCATTATTATTCACACCATAATAAACACAGCAGTAAAAGTTACAGCATCATTATTAATAATAGTATTTCCAACCATATTATTATTACAACTCAGCGTGAACAACCTTTAAATGTCCGCAATCATTTTCTTAACACAATGGTTCATTGAATTTATCAGAGTTTTTTTACGTTAACGCTGTCTTCACATGAGCCACTCTTAAATTGCTCAAAACAAGGTTGATCGTTGTTTGTTTGTAGGTGCAGTTACCGTTTAGTGTATGGCCTGCAGCTAAAAACAAATGGCGATCAACTGTGTCTCGAGAATTCTTAGTTCTCGAGTTCATTGCTCTCGAGTGTAAGTAGTTTAGCTACCTCACTAAAATTATTGCCATTTTCGTAATTTGGAAACTCGTACTCACTACTCGTACAAGTGGCGTAGCTATGTAACAAAAATGAAATTGGGGCCCTATTTAAACTAAACTAAATACTTTGAAGGTGCAAAACTACTTCATCATCAGCTCCTTATCGCCCACTGCAGGGCGTAATAAAAATTATGAGTTACTAAGCTTAAAACATTGTTGATTCCTATTTGTTTATAGGTGCATTTTTAACGTTTGGTTATGGCCTGCAAATAAAAATAAATGACGATCAAAGGAGTCTTGAGCGATTTAGCGCAAAAAAAAAGAAATACAGACTTTAAAAAAAACTGGTAAGATTTAAATTTTTACCATATTATAAAATTACCTGTTCCAGAAGTCAGTGCTAATCCAAATTGAAGGCACCGCTTCTGAAATTGTTGATTTTATAATTCGGTAGGTAATTATTTTACTCTTTTCAGTTTTCTTTTGTCAGTTTTTCATTTTTTTTAAGTATTTTTTTTGGTTTATTTTATTGATACAACTTGTAATTACAGTATTCGCGAGTGATTTGCTGGTACTTATCTATTTTCTATCTCCGAAGGTCTTCATCAAATCTTCACCAAAAAACATGATTTCAAACAAAAAAGAAACAACATTAAAATCGGTTCACAATTGGCGACGATATCTGTGAACAAACATAGAAAAATAAAAATTATACACGTCAAATTGAGAAACTCCTCTTTTTGGATATCGGTTCAAAACGATTAGAGGATTACACCAATAGGATAGGCAGCAGCGTCCTCGTGTCTGGGGGCCTACTCCCTAAGTCCGTCAACGAAGTTAGTCGCCCGTCCGAAAGTAGCCCGAAACGTAGGAGTGAACAAAACAAGTGTCAAGTTCAACTTTTCGGACAGGCAAAAACACATCGGTAGTAGGGACAGCTGTCAAATCGTGTTGTCATTCATTCTTAGTTCGGGCCCCGAAATAATCGTATGTGCGTAGGTGATAGGGAGTAGGAAACGCTCGTAACTAAGACCGAAACCACGGACTTCGTGCTTAGGAGTAGGCCCCCTGCTAACAACTAGCTGCGATCACCAATCCTTCTACCAAATGCAGTCAGGCGATTTCCCCCTTTGACCACTCATTGTAGCGGTCATTCGGAGGCCCACGTTCAGCATTGGCCGTTTATGGGCTGAAATTCTTCAATTTCCAAGTAAGTTCGGGTCGACCTATACTTATATATTTAACCAGACGGTTGATATGATATTAGCACATTATTTTTACCATAGTAATGATACGTTTGTTTTATGTAGGTAAGTACTATGTGATAGCCTTAGCACTATAAAAAACTTGATGGTTTCCAATAGCCAAAGCCAATTGAAATATTCTTATTGTAGTTTTAGTAACTACTAGCACAGTGTACCTACTTATTCTTTTTTTTTGTTTGAAAGAGTAGGTATTCTCTTGAGGTGGTCTCATTTAAATTTGGTGAACATCTGATGAAGACCTTTGCAGATAGACAGTGGAACTTCTTCAATGGATAACAGCATATCACTCGCGATTGCTGTAAACGTATGTTTAAGCCACTAAAAATAAAAAATAAAACCTACTTAAAAAAAACTGAAAAGAGTAAAATAATTACCTTATTTTTCCTGATACAATTGACAATGATACATTACTGGGTATTGATTTTTTGCGTAAAGCCGGTTTAATTATAAACATTTCGAACAATAGGTACTTGGTTCATGTGATGTGAGACTTAAAATAATGTTTCAGAAGTCGGTGCCTTCAATTTGGTCCAGCGTGGGCTAGCACTGACTTCTGAAACACTTAATTTTATAATATGGCAATATTTGAAATCTTTACATTTTTTTCAAGTCGATTTTTCTTTTTTTATTGCGCTAAGCAAGTTGCTTAAGGCAATTTGGTTTGCTCAAGGTTGATCGCAATTTAATTTTAGCTGCAGTTGCAGTCCATACACCAAAAGGTAACTGCACCTACAAAAAATAGCAATTAACTGTATTTTGAGCAAATTAGTGGCTCATGTGAGGTCAGCCTTAACGTAAAAAAACATCTGATAAATGCAATGAACTATTGTGTCAAGAAAATGATTGCGGTAATATGCAGTTAAAGGTTGTTCACGCTGAGTTGTAATAATATTATGGTCGGAAATACTATTACCGATAATGATACCTGTAGTGTTTACTGCCGTCTTATTATCGTGTAAATAATAATGAGAACAATAATACAATATTATTACAATATACGTGCTGTGCAAAATAATAATCATATCTTATCAAAATACTTAATCGAAGTTTGATCTTTGATTTAGAATAAAATAGAATTTTTACTACACTAGGGAGCTAATCCGGGTCTTTTTTTTATTTTATTTTTATTGGTTTACCAACAATTGTTTACACTGGTTATGGACATAAGAAACAAGCAAAAACAGATAAACAACAGTGTACGATTCACTTACAGGTAAACTCAGCATGCAAAACGAAAGTTGTACGTACAATAGAAAAAAAAAAAAATACCTAAAAAAATATTTATTTATTTATTTGGGATCTCCAACAAAGGATACACATACACAAAACAAATCACAATACTAAATAGGTTATTTTCCATGTGCTCCTTCAATTACAGGAGACCACAGCATGCACATATAACTAGGTGTAATCAGGGTAATAATAATAAAAATAGAGAAATTAATCGTGAAATTTGAGAAAATAAAATAAAATTAAACATCGAGATTGAGCATTCATATTAATATTGTTTGGTAGTAATAATAATAATTATAATTATTTCATATGAATTATTGGCTAATGTAGGGAGGAAACATAGTTACATACATATAGCTAAGCTAGCTTATCAACTACCTACTATTACTATCTAAATTATTACATATAAAATTTGGATCCAGATACCGAAAATAAAAATAATCGAATGTCCGTAGGTGATAGGGGAGTAGGAAACGCTCGTAACTAAGGCTGAAATCACGGGCTTCGTGCTTAGGGATTAGAACCCCAGGCCTTAAAATGACCCAGATTCGTTGCTCCTGAGTGTCAATAATATATTTGTCTCTTTTTCTTGCGAGTGTGTAACAAAGCTAGAGATTATCGAGCTCACGAAAACTATACGTACTGTTTTCTAATTTGCAAACTCGTAACTAGGTACTAGGGGTAGGTACTGATAACGAAAGTTTGTTGAATAATTTCCAGCGAATTAGCACGGAAGCTGTGATTGTTTGAGAATTCAGATATTCAGTGTTATGTAAATATAGCGATAATATTTCATTTCGGCCAAATGTTGACGAATTCCTGGCACACACTATTAACTGTAACGGTATGCATTACGCAAGTTTATTGCCTGCAAATATTATACTTACGTACTGATATTATTATAATGGCTGTATTAATGTAACTATTATTTACATAAGATGTGGTTAAAGAACTTTATTCTGAAAAGAAATTTACAATAAATTTCACTTCATGAGATAGATTAACATTACAGTAACATAATCTATATTAGCGAGCAGAACAAATTCCTTTTAAAGTAATCACAATTTACTCACTATCTATGAATCCATGTCTATTCACAAGCATTGATCACATACCCACACATAATAATGCAATTATTTTAAAATTATGTAAGTACCTAATAGTTTAACATGCATAGTTAATTTAGTGAGTAGGTACTACTAGGCCTACTAAAGGTACGAGTTCGTAGCTGACTGCATATAGCAGCAGCAGACGACGTGTCGTTGCGACATGTCGTAACGACACGCGACGCGACACGTCGGAGCGTCATTTTTTGAGAAAGATTCAACGTGTCGTCGCTGCAGCGTCTTTGGCACTACTGATCTGCGGTCGGACGACACGTCGTCTGCGGTCGTACCTACGACGTGTCGCTAGCTGCGGAAGGTATTTCATAGAAATACATAGAAACCAGTAGTGTCGGAGCGACACGTCGTCTGCTGCTGCTGTATACAGTCGGCTATGAACTTGTACCTTTATTTACATAACATCACGCCTGTATGCCCCAAATGGTTGGGCAGAGGTGTATAGTACACCCTCATTTTGCCGTTATGTTTAAGTGCTATATAATAGGGGGCGATCCTATTGTCTTGAACCGGGCACAAATCCAGACTCCAGGCTGATAATGAGAAATTCCACACGGAAAAACCCAATAACAACACTATGCTCGAACTGGGAATCGAATCCAGGACCTATACCCTCAGCAGTCGTGCTTGCGACCACAAGACTAACGAGGCAGTCTACTAACTATTATTTAATCTGTGGTATTAACATAACATGTTTGACATATTGGATTTCTTTGGGTATTCCTACTATTATAATGAGGACCGTAATTATCTTTAACGAGTAACCCGATTGCGTCCCGTTAATTGACACAAGACTTAAACGAGGACATGCTGCGCCGACTCCGCGAAATGCACATCGAGGATCTAGAGAGACTCCTGGTGACGCCTACCTCGGATACGGACAGCACAACCCCCTCCTAATTAATACTAGACTAGGTGAAATCGACTATGTACTACAAAAATATAGGAGTCGGCTGCTCAGCAAGCGAACGACCGCTCCACGTCCCCATAAATTTTAATTAGCTGTAAATAGGATAGGGCAATATAGAAGAACATTATTTTATTCTGTACACACTAACAAGCTCACAGCACAAACTACACGACACTTATATACATCTCTTTCAGACAAACATAGGTAGACTGTAATTATCTGACAAACCCACAGGTCGAATACACCACCGACCTGTGGACATAATGTAACATTATGAACCAGGGAAACAATGAAACATCTTTCTACTCTATTCTATTCTAATTGTCGCAAGAATTAACTAAGCAACTGTTAGATCAGATTGACCAGCCTTTCAGTAACCGGTGGCTATAACAGAAAGATAGATAGAGCAATAACGTGAAATAGGACAGCTTTAACGTACAATTTTCATCGCTCAGCTCGCCTATATCCAATGCTGAATAGTGAACATGGCGTCTCTCAAGTTCTTCTCTCCCTCTGCCTTCTACAGTGTCCACAGTTACCTTCTTCTTTTGATACACTTTGTCCGAACTGAAAATGGAACCTAGAACCTCTAGCTGCGCTTGCAACCTTGCGTTCAAACCTATCAACCCGCATCTAAATATCGAATTTGTCTCGTCTTAACGCAAACGTAGTCAAATGTACAAGTAATAAAACTACATGTTGTTTTTTTTCGTGAATTTTATGGTATAATTTGTTGACATTCCTTATGTTGACTAGCAGCATGTTGTTTTGATTTTAGTTCTTTGATGCATGTCAGTCGCCAGGTAGTTTTTACCTTGCATATGGTCGGTCGGTTCTGAATTTTGCTGTTTGTATTGTTTGATATGTCCTACGTTCTAATAATCTCGACCTTGAGTGTTTGTTTTTAAAGTCTCAAGTACTGTAATTATATGTAGACACAATAGATAAACAATGGCACTGACGAACCGGTTCGTCTGTCGGGCCGCTAGCGGTTAATTATTTTTGGCGTCAAACCCATAGGGTAATTATTTAATAACACTCATTTTTAAGGTCTGTAAGCCAAGATGACGGCGGAGCGCGCAGAGGTAACACAACGTCGAAAATTTTAAATTTTTATAAGAACACCTAATCATAATATACTGATGGACCTTTTGCAAAGTAAACCCCTTTTTTGCGACCTGTCGACTGCCCTAATTTGACATTTTATTATCTAGTATGCTTCTCTACTCAGATTTTAGATTATAAATGTGCTGAACATAATGTCCCGTGTTCAGTCATAGATGTCTGTGCCATAGTAGTATCATAGTCTACCTATATCTTACTCCTTACAGTCGGTCAACGTAGAACATTGTCGCAGAGCAATCGTGCGGGGGTTGCGGGGTGAAGGAGCGGAGGTTATGTCCCGAGTAGCCATACTGCATACTCGGGACATAATCTCCGCCCCTACATAATTTTGACATTTCATAGGACCTGTCAAATGTATGGGCGTTGACCCACTGTATGTAGTAAGTAGGTACACTGTGGTAGTATTAACTAATATGCATCTCTTTCTCTCGAGCAGTATCCTGGGCCAACCAATGCTAGTCAATCAATATCCAATTAATACTTACGGGTATAGGTTGTAGGATTTCATATTGACCTTAACAGCATTGTAATTATTATCACAGAAGTGTAATTACGATTCTGTATATACGTTTTTATATTTATAACACCATTATTTATTCATGTGTACAATAATGAATTTCCGGTGTAAATTGTCACAAATTATTTATTTTTACAATATGTGTTATTTCCTGCATACTTGCCTACTATAAGTCGTGAGCGCGTTGTGTTTATACGAGTATTTTATCGACATTTTCTGGGTTAATCGACAACTTTCCATCGTTTTATGTAAATGTGGTATAATTTGTAACAAATGTTTCATCATAATTATTGGCTAGCAGACATCCATCATTGAACATGATAGATCGCTGCGATACGCGATATGCGATAGGCTTTATACGTTTGTAAGGAAATATTTCTATAATCTCAATTCACAGAAATCCCTCGTAAAAAGAGAGGTGTTGTAAAATTGAACTCTTTGTCCTGTGAATGGACTTCAATGCGGTTTTTTTCTTGTTTGAACGCTTATTTGATCAGGATTCTTCTTAGCTTTGTTTATCATCACTTCAGACATTTCAATGTCGGGGTCTTTTTAGTTTGTAATTTAATTCCCTTAAATAGACCCTTCCTACGTAACCGGGCAGTTATTGGCGAGACCTGAAGGGTCTCCAGCCAATGTTGACTCATCCTTCTTACAGAACCTTTTGTACTTTTAGGACACGGTAAGAGAGGGGGTGATTATGGAACTTCCCTTTGCCGGAAACAGCATGGCCATTTCGGCACCCCAAAGAACAGTAGCAAAAAAGGATCATCTAAATCGAAAATCATAACAAACTCTTTGACGACCTTAGGGGTCGAAATAAGTAAAGATTCATGATTTATAACTCATAAGTTAGGCAAATAATGTGAAGCCTGAAGTTTTGCATTACTATTTATTCTCGAACTAAAAGAATGTCATTAAATGACTTTGTTAGTGGTATGTTTGCAAGTTATTTGTATTTGCGTCATCATCCGTATAGCCATAGACAAACACTGAGTTTACTGTATTTATTCAGACTTGTGGCTTTTCAGGCAATTGTAAACGTATGATTCTGATTGTGCTTCAATTTATCTAGGCCAGATTGCAGATAAACTGCAATTGTGAAATGGAAGATCGCGAATGCGAATAGCATAGACCAGAGAAGCACAATAGAGGCAGGAGGCCTATAATAAGAAAAGAGTTAAAAGAAAAAGTTAAAAAGAAATATAGGGTACAGACTGAGTCGATTTTGACTATGTCGCTTCGTAATTACATTACAAAACGTTATCCAACTATGATTGTATAACATTTCTACACCTTGAAATATATACTGAACACAGATTCCTGGCTCCCTCTGATCAAGGGCAGTCCAAGATGCTGTTACCCGCACCTAAATTGTATCCTGTAATCATTACCTAGCCTAACTTAGGACACATTCAAACAAAACATGATGGATATCATCGATAATATTACAATCTGGACAGTTATTAATTACCAATCTACTTATTAATGTTTACTTATACTACTCTTTAATGTTTATTAATTTAATGGTGGACGAGACGTATAATCTCCTCACAAAGAACGTTTGAGAAAACATCGCGAATCTATGGACTAGTTGGTCTTCTCTCGTATCGACACAAACCATACGAGAATAGCACATGCCGTGGCGAATAGATTAGCTAGTCAGCAAGTTTGGTAGCGGGGCTGACTGCCCAGGGTGCGCTGGACGTACTTCAGTACACAACACTGTTTTTGCGTTTTTTTTTTAACGACGTTTCTTTTTGTATTATGCAAGAGGTGACTCAAGGACCTACAGCAGGTGGACGGGCATTCAAGGTAGTAACCACAGTTTAACCTAATATTATTCTAATAAAGACAAGATTTTTAAATATTTTCACACTTTAACAAAAACTTTTCAATACAAGTTGTGTAAAAATCGCGAGACAATAGTTCCGGTAAAAACAATTTTCGCAATTTAAAACATTGTCTATTCCTGAATATTATCGTTCTAGTTCACAATGGCAAGGTTTTTTTTTGTAGTACATTACCGAATAGCTTCATATTTTGACGTGGTAGTTAAAGTAAAAGAGCAATGTAGTATTAATATTACAAAGTGTCACATAATTATACTATTGTATTTTAGAGCCATTGAAAACAAAGCATGAAGTCTCATTTATTTTGTTAATTAGACATCCATGTGACGGGTAAATTACGCGAAATATCCAGTCAAGGTAATCTTGATTTTATCTGCTCAAAATTGATTTTGGTTTTCTGAAGTACTGTACCTTGTGGATCTTGGTTAAGAAAAGGCCACTCTTTCTCCAATCGTTGGTGTCGTAAAAGGCGATTATTTTATTTATTTATTTACTTTTAAGAAGGCTTACAGACTAATAACATTATAGAAACAAAAAGAACATAAACAAGTTGCTAATAACAAGCCTCCACAAATAGATAGATACCAATATCGATTAAGTATTGTAAAATAATTCATACATGTATCTTAAGTTATACAATAAGGTTAATCTATATAGACTTAATTACTTAGATGAATTTAAAGTTTAGAGAAGATTTATTTAAAGTGCCGGATACTTTATCACCAAAAAATTGTTTGGCTAATAGCCTTCTTGCTGTGCTTGCATTAGTGCAGAATAGATCAATATTAAGCTCACACGAAATCTTGTTAAAGCAATTCGAACTTCTTAGAAAGAATGCATTTCGCCTATAATTAGTAGTTGCAAAAGGAACATGTAGAATCGGTCGTTGCCTAAAGCCAATTTGATTGGTGCGCATTGCTAATTTAGATACAAGTTCAGGACAATCGATTGAACCATTTGCGATGTTGAGCAGAAAACAAATATCATTGATGTGACGTCTACAGTCTAAAGGGAGAAAGTGATACCTTCTGCAACGGTGGCTATAATCATCTGAATATTTATTACGGGGTTATCTCAAAAGGATGGGAAGCAGCGTCTTCGTCTTGTGATCTAAGATAATACAAGTATTATTTCACAACTTTTATTATACGTCATTATTATTTTGTAATGTTATGAAATACAAATATTTAGGGGAGAGTGGGTAGGATTCGTACACTTTTTACTTTAAGCCACATAAAACAAAAACTATCCATTATTTAAAAATGACTTAAATGCTGTCACATACTGCACTTATCAGCCTTTAAGATGAATGATGTGTTGTTTCGACATAAGAAAGCATGGCGATGCTACGACAACTTTACTAAAATGAGAAAAACGTACGAACCTACCCCACACGTGGGGTAGGTTCGTACATAGCTTAGGGAGCTTTCGTACATAGTGGGGTACCTACGTACAATGAGAGAAATAACCACTATTCAATGTAATATTATCATTTATTGAGATCACAATTAACACAGAATCAGCCTTTTTTAGGGACAATTATCAATTATTATTTTGTGTACCTCAGTAGTACTACAAATAACTACTTACTTTTAGTAACAAAAATGGTAACAAAAACGTATAACTTTTCTCTTATTAATACATATAATAAGTAGGTACCTAATGAATCAACATAATAAACTCTACCATTACAGCAACAAGCCTTAGTCTTAAGTATTAATACACGTACTATCCGACAGCATACACAGATAAGTCTTTCTCGAAGCTATAAATGTGGGACGTTCTCGCTGTCAAAGCAGATTTTGATGGTGTCAGTATATGTACCACATCTGTTATATTGACACTCCCCTCATCCTTGGTGGTGGGAAAAACAAATTTCCAGGAACCAGGCTTCTTCCTCATAAATGAAACTATGTATTCAATAGGACTGTATTTCATAAGCACTTGCCCAACATAATATAAAACAGTATTTTTTTAGCAAATTTGACTAGCACGAAACATCCTTGGTTAATGTTCATAGACATAACTGGAGTTTCATCTTGAACATCCAATTGCTCGGACGCTTCTTCGATGGGAGAACAAGAACTTTCTCTTAAACTGATATTAGTTTCATCCTCAGAATCAGACTCGTCCTCACTGACAGGCTTGAAAGTTTTCTTTTGCCTCTTTGATTTAGTTGTTCTTACAGTTTTCTTCTGTCTTTTTGGATTGGTGTTGGCGGATACTAAATTGAAAGCTCGCTTCATCTCCTTAGCCTTTTGTTTTATCTCTTGCTCTTGCTTCTTCAACTGTTTTGCTTTCTCTATTTCTTCTAGTCTTATTTTCTCCGGAGTATCTGTATATATTCTCGACTTTCCTTGCTGTTTCCCTTTTCTCGACTTTTTAGACTCAGTTCTGTCTACTATAGGGTAAGGCTTCACATACTTTCGCGGCATTTTGATTCTGTAATAATAATATATTCGGTAAAAAAAATGTTTAATGATATGCAAGTTAGTGTGGGGAGGATTCGTACAGTACGAATCTACCCCACTGCTAACTGCACGAAGGTACCCCAAACCAAAAATACAACGATTTAATTTAAAATAAAAATACCCGTTATAGTTATTAGAAAACAACTGCGTGCATTTAAGACCTCAATACCATTCCACCAACTAAATTGAATCACTTTTATAACTAGAGTAAAACTAATAACATTTAAACACGTTTCAAAGTGAATCCAAAAATTACTTACGTGGAGCGAAAACATGAACGGGCCTGTTGTGTCGAAGCCGGGAGCCGCACTGCCCCGCCGCACAGTGGGCTGAAAATCGATCTTCATAGACATTGGGATTGACTTTGTAAAACTTTTATTTTTTTGGCAGAAATGGGTTTAGGTATCGTATGTTGGTCAATTTAATGCTATTTGAGTTTTTCAATAAACGTTTTTCTTTACTTTATAGCACTTGGTTGAAAAAAATGTATGGAAAAATACGTAAAAAAGAATATATTTCGACTTTCGTACAAGTGCCCCTAATTTCCTTTGGCACGATTATACCCCTTATTTTTCTGCATTTTTTGACATATCACATAATGCGGGCACGCGTTAGATTTTGGGAGAAAAAAAAACAAATGTGTTTTTAGAATATAAAAAAGGTTTTAATCTGTTTATAATTGACATTAGGTACTTAATGGTTATAAATGAATTATATGAATAGAAATGTAATAGCTACCGGTTAAACATAACAAATTTTATGGAAATTAATTAATATTTTTGAAATTTAATAACGAGGATGGTTAAATAATGAGATCATGATCCATTGGCCATTATCTATCATAATGAGATCTAATGTCCTATTACTGAGATAAATTAGATCTCATCAACTAACTACCCCCCTCCCTACGTAGTTTTTTCGAACCTTAAGTATAAATCGTGTGCATTTAATCACTATTTTCAATTGACTTTGTTTTTTCAAAGAGTAATAACCTATTTTTCTAAAATGGAACGTGTGAATTTAGTTCATAATCTTGACTTGTATGTTGTTTTAAAGAAGTCCGGCAAGCTGGGTAACTACCTTGCATTGCTGGAAAGTGTTGTGTTTCAGTTCAATTTGAATCTTTCGGAAGAAGACTCCAATCGGTACAATACAGTTTTTGATGATATCAGCTCCGTAAATCTTCGACAGTTTAAGTGATAGCAGCAATCCAAGCGCTTTCTCTGGAGTAAAATCACATTTTTTGTGCTTTTGAGTTTTAATTAGTTGAGAAAATGTTACTACCTCTTCAGGATGTTTCATTAAATAATCAATGACTTCAGCCAAATTTACTTTGCCGTCTTTCTTTAACTTGCTTACTGTAGCGTAAGCTAGTTCGTCACTGTCTTGTTGATTCTGTTCTTCAATCCTGCGTTTTTTCTGTTTAGTACACAAATCTACAAATGGTTTACGAGGACCTAAACGCTTAGTTAGTGTTCCAACAGATACAGATTGGCTGGTTGAAGGTGCTTGATACTCTGTAATGGCATCCTCTGCAGCTTGTTGCGAAACAACACAAGATGGCCAATCCACTGTTAACGCCAACCAGTCTACATATTGTTTCTTAAATGTTTCAGAGTATCCTTTGGCATTCTTCCATCTTTTTATGACAGCTTGGTTGAATCTTCGACAAAATTCCTTTAAAGTATCGCTGTCTTCTTCCGAAAGATTCAAATTGAACTGAAACACAACACTTTCCAGCAATGCAAGGTAGTTACCCAGCTTGCCGGACTTCTTTAAAACAACATACAAGTCAAGATTATGAACTAAATTCACACGTTCCATTTTAGAAAAATAGGTTATTACTCTTTGAAAAAACAAAGTCAATTGAAAATAGTGATTAAATGCACACGATTTATACTTAAGGTTCGAAAAAACTACGTAGGGAGGGGGGGTAGTTAGTTGATGAGATCTAATTTATCTCAGTAATAGGACATTAGATCTCATTATGATAGATAATGGCCAATGGATCATGATCTCATTATTTAACCATCCTCGTTATTAAATTACAAAAATATTAATTAATTTCCATAAAATTTGTTATGTTTAACCGGTAGCTATTACATTTCTATTCATATAATTCATTTATAACCATTAAGTACCTAATGTCAATTATAAACAGATTAAAACCTTTTTTATATTCTAAAAACACATTTGTTTTTTTTTCTCCCAAAATCTAACGCGTGCCCGCATTATGTGATATGTCAAAAAATGCAGAAAAATAAGGGGTATAATCGTGCCAAAGGAAATTAGGGGCACTTGTACGAAAGTCGAAATATATTCTTTTTTACGTATTTTTCCATACATTTTTTTCAACCAAGTGCTATAAAGTAAAGAAAAACGTTTATTGAAAAACTCAAATAGCATTAAATTGACCAACATACGATACCTAAACCCATTTCTGCCAAAAAAATAAAAGTTTTACAAAGTTGATCCCAATGTCTATGAAGATCGATTTTCAGCCCACTGTGCGCCGCTCCGCGCGTAGCCTATGCGTCCGAGTGGGAGTTACGCACACAAACATGAACACGCCAGTGTGCTGTATAGCTTAGATATCACTACTGTACGAATGCTCCCGTTGTACGAATGCACCCCACTCTCCCCTATCATTTACTTTTTTTTTTATCGTGTCTGCTCTTGCTTTACGAGAATAGCTCATGCTGTGGTGAAAAGATTATCCAGTCAGCAAGGTTGGTAGCGGGGCTGACTGCCCAAGATGCGCCAGAAGTACTTAAGTATCGTCACTCGTGGAGGCTCTTTTCATGCACCCAAAATCATTTACTAAAACCAACCTAATACAATATCAGCTATAAAATCTTATTATCTATCTAGTGTTTGCATAAAAGGATTGGTTGCGTTTGCGCTTGCTAAAATGTTAACAATGGCATTCCTGATTCGAGTCATCACATCATCAACGATACTGTGAGTTTTTTAAAAGAAAAATAGCTAAATAATTACCTATCATTTCTAATTAAGTAATAAGCTATATCGCCATTTTCATCAACATAAGTTATACAAGCTTAGTTGTAGTATATACTAAACCTGAAACTAGTTTGTTCAGAATCACTAAGAGAATCGATTGACATATTTTCTACACCATATATATTTTTTTTTCATAAATTTTAATTTTTTTTCAGTAGGTTTCTACCCATAACAGTTCCCAGACCCCAGATTCTCCCGAGCTAGGGATTCATCTGCTACACCAGTTATAAAGAAGGTCACAGGCGAAGGGGGTCCTACCTACCCCTAGCCGGACGAACAAGAAAACACTTTACAGGACAACTTCTATAATAGAAATAAAAACACTTAAGGTCTCTAATAAACTGTGTACACGAGAATTTGGAACGAAACAGACTGATATTTGAGTGGAGTCGCTGCACTGCTGAGCCTCCGGCACTCCGACCTACTTGAGGGAGTCGCTGCACCGCTGAGCCTCCGGCACTCCGATCTACTGGAGGGAGACACTGTGGTACTCCGCTTCACTGAGAGGAGTCATACCCAAATATCAGTCTGTTTCGTTCCAAATTCTCGTGTTCAGTGTATTAGAGACCTTAAGTGTTTTTATTTCTATTAATGTAGAAGTTGTCCTGTAAAGTGTTTTCTTGTTCGTCCGGCTAGGGGTAGGTAGGACCGCCTTAGCCTGTGGCCTTCTTTATAACTGGTGTAGCAGATGTATCCCTAGCTCGGGAGAACCTGGGGTCGTCTGCTACATTACAATTTACATCCGAAAACCATGAACTCTGCTGCTGAAGCATACATTTTGTTAAGCAACATTCATTATTTAGTATGGAACAGCTGTTTTTTTTCACGAATTCAGATTTTGTCCTATAGTAATAGTTGTACAGAATAATGGGCACAGCTCATGATTTTCGGATGTAAAGCGAAACCAGTCATGGTGTAGAGCTACCGAAGATCGATTGAGATTATACACACCAGCATCATCATGTTCCTGGTCTCAAGTTACTTGTGGTCGACGCAATTTGTTTTTCTCTTCCGTTCTCCTTTGTCAGCTGTCACCTGATCATTTACTCCCTTTTCCCTCATGTATTTACTGAATAAAGTAAATCAGAAATAATGTTCTACGCTGATCTGACAGTAAATAACCATGTATTCTAGGCTTCATTATCATGGAGTAATAAAAGTCGACGTACGGATATTTTTGCTGTAGTAAATGAGCAATAAATAAATACTACAACTGTAAACGACACAATAACATAATCGTTCAGGGGTGATTCTTTCATTACAGTTATAGCTAATATCAGTATGTCAGGATTGCGAGCAAGGTAAACACAGTAAATAAAACCAACATAGACTCTCCACCACTGAGAGTAGGTACTTGTATTTAGGTTAGTATTAGTAACATGAACTAGATCACAATTTAATACTTTACACAATTATTACAAGATCATAAAATAAGGATAAGCTAGACAGATGTAAAAGGTCAGACTTCTTCAGCTGATCTACACAGAATGCTCTCGCTTCGTCGAATGACCACCGCCTTTATAACCTCGGGTGCGTTGATCCATATCGACGACTACCTTCTTTTATCAACATTGCCCAGTGTTACCCGCTACCGATAACACGACGAACATCATAGCAATGATTTTACTACTCTGTTATAATGATTTTACTGTTCTGTTGCTACTGTAAAATAAATACTATACAAACATACAATACGTCATTTGTAAACATTTTATGACTCTATACAATAAAAAGTAACTACAATACAAATGTATTTACTATCCTCGACGCACGAGTTATTTTTAATAGCCGTGGGTGTAGTAAACTACAGTACACGTGATGGTTGCAGACATTTCCTATGAATTAATCAGACTAACGAGCATGTTTGAGACACTGGAGAAGATTAAGTCAGAATGCGGAAAAAGATAATAGATTAATAGTGGCAGGCAGATGATTCAATAAATAAATAAGTGAAGAGTGTTGCTATTTTATTTTGAAACTGTGCAAACGATAGCTAAACCAAAGTTTAGCAATTGGTTCTTATGATCTTGCGGGCAGCAGAGCGAAGACGCGTCGTGTGACTTTTATTACAGTTACATAAGGTGCTTATTAGAATGATTCACGCGTCATCGTGAGATAAAAAGACTAACTTCCTTCCTACTCGTAATAATGTACTGTCACGCCAAAAATGTGAAACAAATTTTTTGTCACGCTTTTAGGCCTCTGGAGGCTCTGCCTAAATGTTCACATTTTTGGCGTGACGCAACTACAGTGGTAACGTAAAAAAAATCACACTTAGGGTACTGATGAATCTTTACGAACTGTGATAGCCAATCTACCAAGATCATCGGCTTCGTACGTTAAATATGTTACTTACTGCCAATTTGACGAGGGTCTGTGTTCATAACTTCAAACCCGGCTCGCACCTCTTGCCTTTTCAAATTCATGTGCAGATCAGAATTTGATTATCACTTGCGTTAACGGTGAAGAAAAACATCGTGAGGAAACAGGCACAACAGAAAGGGCTCCATAAAAAAATGTTCTCTGTGGTGTGTAATCTGCCAACACGTACCAGGCCAGCGTGGTGGACTAAGGCCTAAACCCTTCTCATTCTGAGAAGAGGTCCATGCCCAGCAGTGGGACAGTAAGGGCCGAGTAACACCGGAATGGCAGCGGCCGCCTGCGGCCCCCGGCGTTGCCGCTGGCAGCCTCGCGCGTCCTCCAGACCCCATGCGCCTAGTCTCCTCTTGACTAGTTTAGTTTCTACATTCGACAAGGAAACTCGTGTGTTTGGAGTGAACATGATGGAATTGGTCACTATAGCACTTATTGCGGAAGAAGAAAGAAACAAACTAAGGAAAAAAAGAAAAAAGGATATATGGGTCCATGGGGATGAGGAGCGCGCGGCCGCCCGCGGTGCCGCGAGCGGCCTCGCGTCGCCTTTTTTTTTTCTTATTTTCTTTTTTCTATTGGACTGCTGTAGGTGGTCCTAGGGGACCCTTCCTACGTAACCGGGCAGTTATTGGCGAGACCTGAAGGGTCTCCAGCCAAGCTGGCAGCCGCGGGCAGAACCACCGATAAGAGGCGCCACACGCGAGCGGCCTCGCGACCTTTTCAAGCGATACTGGTCAAAGTCAAAGTCATGGCCCTAATAGGCTGATTATGCTTTTATTATGCAACTGCTAATTTGAAACTTAAGTTTGTACACTTGGGCAACTTTGCCTTTTTTTTAACCCCCGACGCAAAAAGAGGGGTGTTATAAGTTTTACCGCTATGTGTGTGTGTGTCTGTCTGTGGCACCATAGCTCTTAAACGGGTGAACCGATTTAGGTGCGGTTTTTTATTTAAAAGCTGGTTTTCTAGCGGTGGTTCTTAGACATATTTTATCAAAATCGGTTCAGCCGTTTCAGGGTCATCAGCTGTTTTGTAATTTGCGATGGGCGTTTTTAAAAGTTTAAATGTATGTTACGATTACCGCATAAACTTCAGCTTTTCAAGATTTTAGATTTTAAACGCACTTCGATCTTCTGAAACTCTTATATTAGATGCAAAACTGAAACATCGGGAGTTAAAAATAGTCGGTAGTGAATTTCCTCTCGCCGGATAAAATCGTTTGAGCCAATAACCGTCAGCTGAGCTGTCCAGACACAGGTGCTCCCAGCGAACCGTGCCAAGTTCAATGCCGAACAGTAAATAGTTCATTGTCCTATTAGACAAAACTTAAGGCAAGAAACTCATCATCAGCTTAGCCTTGCTTGGCCTTTAAGGATGGTGTTCATCAACATTAGATAATACTAGGCTCTGGGTTAACAACCGGCTACTCAGAAAATGTACTAGAAATCTTACAATATTTACACAAACAATATTTACATAATCTATCTATATATACAGTGTTAACGAATTCGTATAATTCCTTCAAACCACGTGATCTACTGGTGACACAGATTAACCCTAAATGGGAATTTTTGAAAATCAACTAAAAAAAAGCGACATCCTAATAAAACTATAAACTAAAATAGGGCATCAAAATATTCCTCCGCATCGCTGTCGACTGGTAACGTGCCCAGAAGGTTGGCAGCATTGCCACGTTGTATGGCAATGCTAATCCTTTGACCAAAGTAGAGGCCAGCCTTCGGGTCACGGGAAGTGTTGACTAGCCACTTTGCAACATCTCTGAATAGGAGTTGGGCACTCGGACCCCACGGCCCAAATGTTTCGACCCCAAACGGCTCAAAAGTGTAATTACTAATAAAGTTAGGCATTATATTTTCGCCGCTTGAGGGTCTCCGCAGCTGCAGCAGCGCCAGCACAGCCTGTGAGCTAGGAAGATCAAGCTAGAATACTAGGTATGCAGTTGCTTGAGGGGTAAAGCCCCACAGAAGAAGAGGTCTGCCAGGGGCTGGCGGGCCGAGGCCTGCCGGGATCGCGGTGCATGCAGCCGTGAATCCTGCAACCCCGGCCGAGGGTCAGGAGAAGGAACACCGTGGGTTTTTTTAGCCGGTAAGAGTCCAGCATAATCCTTCGCCTTGCCCGGGCGAAGGGAATCCAAAGGCAAAAAAAGGTATACAGTTGCTTAGCCAGATAATTAATGCTGATGAACACCAGCTTTAGTATGTCGGGGTCGGCTTCCAGTCTTGCTAGATGCGGGTAAATACCAATCTCAACATAGTATAAATCAAGGTCGCTTCCCGCCGTCTGTACGCTTAGATGTTTTAAACTACGCAACGGATTTTGATGCGGTTTTCATCTTAATTTAGGTAATTTCTTTCGGAAGGTTTTAAGCTATAAAATGTATCTGAGCGACGCCGGGGCTAAGAACAATTCAAGAGCTAAAGGATGAGATAATTCGGCACATTAACGACATTGAACCTCAATTATGCCTCAGCGTCATTGAAAACATGGACCATCGGATCGAGGTATGCCACCGAAGCCATGGCGAGCATTTGGCTGATATTTTGTTTCCACATAATTGCAATAGATCTTTCTATCATAATAAAAAAAATAAGATAATTCTCTGAAAACTTTTTGTTTTATTTACAATATTAACATCGTGCGTTATGGTTGGACCACCCTTTATAAGAAAAGTTTATTAGATTAGTTTACATACTTAGTAATTGTTGGGATATTATTTCGCGTTGTTTGTCTTGGGATCTCAGCTGCAAATTTTGGTCCTAAGGTCCTGACTTTATATCTAGTAAGAGCAGCGTGATTGGGTTTTTTCGTAAGAAAATCTATTGTGATGATGTCTCACACCGGTATTTTTGACTGCAGCTACAGCTCCAAGAACTCATATTTTTTAAACAGTTTGGGTTACAATTCTCACATATAAAATTGACTCTAAGCTCCCACAAGATCATTTTTAGGTGCTGTGAACTTAAAATGCTTGTTAGAAAAGGTTTCTTTACCGTTTAAAACCAGAAGCTCTCTACAGCATGTAAGAAGAAACCTACAATATCAATCAGAACGATTAATTACGATTTCGCTAGCTTTATCTACAGTCTGTTTGTCATTCGTTATCTCTATCAGTACGATAATCTGCAAATTGTACATCGTTATTCTATAAACATCGTGTTTGTATTGCCCAATTATGTAGATTATGAAGATAACCACATTTATAAATGATTGATTTTATTAGGTTTTACTCAGAATCAATCAAAAAGATATAAATAAATTTATATGTTGGTCACACAATCTCGAGGGCAATGACCAGCAAAGTTTATTTATTATCATGTTGTAGCGTCAATGAGTGACATAGAAAGTGGCCTTTGCAGACAAAACGTTACGTAAACCTTTATGGTAAGTATACTAGTGTGGTCAAAGCTAGCCGCGGCAGTAACAACTTGGTTAACTACGAGTAACTTGAGACAAAACTTTCTACGAAAAGCTTATTACTGAATATTTGTCAACTAAATTACATCGGTAAAGATAATGAATTAACCCTTATGGCATAAGGTTTTAAGAAAAGTAAAGAACAAAGAATTTAGCAATTTTTAATAAACAACAAAAAAGGAAGAAAACGTTTTGTAAGTATAATTTACTATTTTCTTTTAAAGAAAATAGTAAAAAATTGTTAAATTGCCAGGTTTAAAAATATGACAAGGTGGGCCAATCTTCCAAAAAAGTTTGGGAAATATATTCCCTTTGCCTTATTATGGAAAACGTAAACTTTAATTAAGTTCTTCTTCTTCTATCGTATCGGCACGAGCTATACAAGAATAGCTCATGCCGTGGTGAAAAGATTAGCCAGTCAGCAAGGATGGTAACGAGGCTGACTGCCCAGGGTGCGCCGGACGTACTGAAGTATCGTCGTACTCGTGGAGGCTCTTTTCATGCATCCTTCTTTTAATTAAGTAATACGCATTGTTTTAGTATGGCAAAAACAGGTATGTTTTATTGTTTTAAGTTCTATTACAAGAAGTTAAGTTTAGGTTTAGAAAGGAAGGAAGCACTTACCTAAACTAAATATTAGTTTGTAAAAATGTTCTCAATGTACATAAACATGATGTCATGCTGTATGAAGAAATACGACTCTGTATTTAGAAATGTAAAATTAAAATGTAGAAGGCGGCCGCAGAACAAGTTCTACAATATTAATCGGACATGTCCTGTGTAGCTGTATCCAGCAAGAGGTGTATAATGTTTGAAAAAACAAGTTTTATTTAGTCCAGCCATTTGCATCTGTTACTTTCGCGAATTTATTGTCAAGAAGACGGCTTAGGGAGAAGCCACACGATGCGGTGCGGCTCCGGCGCGACGCCTGAACGGTGCCGCTGCGGTTTAACACTCTCACCGCCATACGGTCCGCCGGCAGGGCGTATCTTTTCGAGTAAGGTACGCCACCTACACTGAGCGATATCAGTTCACTTTTCTGTAGCAGCAGGCCACGCACTACAAATTGAATATGAAATTGCGAGGTCGTGGCGGACCGCATGGCTAGCTATCAATTAAAAACAAACAGTGAGCCCGCCAGCGGCCCGTACGGCCTGCTTCACTCGTTATAGATTTTCACCGCGGCCTGCACGGGTAGGCACAGTTGCGGCAGCCGGCAGACCGCACGGCCTGCTGCACTGAAAAATTCTATATATGGGTGGCAGTGAGAGTGTTAATACATACAAATTTCCATGCCCTCCACACGGTGCGGTGCGGTGCCGCGCCGCACGCTCTCCGGACCAAGACGAGAGGAGAGGGTGTATGCGCCGGAGCGGCACCGCTGCGGCGTCGCAGACCGCAGATGTGTTGGCGGAGAGCCGGTTCACAAGGTGCGGTGCGATGCCGCGCCGCACCGCATGGTTCTTGCGACGCCGGCTACTATGTGTGCACGCTGATGCGGCAAAATGGTCGCCGTGACCGCGGGAGCACACGATGCATTGCGGCGCCGCACCGCAAAGACTTCACCGTATCAGCGGGCACACGAGCGGTGCGGCGCCGCAACGTTGTTATGTCGCAGCGGCGCCGAAGCAAAAAAATCGTAGAGAAAAAAAATCGAAACGAGCGAGCGTGTATCCTTCCTTGTGACGCATATACAACTGAGCGGTGCCGCTCCGACGTCGCAACGCATTCACCCCTCCCCGCCTCGTCTCGGTGGTTGCAAGTCCGGTGCGGCGCCGGAGCGCATCGTGTGACATGCCACAGATATTTCTATGTAAGACGACGCAGCGACACCGCTCCGGCGCCGCACCGCCGCCGCAACGCATCGTGTGCCTCCGCTCTGAGGCGGCGCACCGCACCGCACCGCACCGCACCGTGTGGCTTCTCCCTTATTTTGAGATTATTTATTCTTTGGACGGTGTCCACGCGAACGGAGTCGTGGGCACTCCGTCCGCGTGGCAGTCGGAAACCAATATTGTGTCGCAATTACTAAACTTTCTTCTTGATAACTTTAAATTCTTTACCTATCTTTTGATTGAGCGAACCGATTACGATGAAACAAAAACTGAATGTTACTCCGTTATACGCATAATATTTGTCTTTTATTTTTATTAGCATTTAAAGTAAAAGGAAGAAAGTTTAGTTATTGCAACACTGTATTAGTTTCCGACTTCCACGCGGACGGAGTCGTGGGCACACCTAGTCTTCAATTGATTAATTTAATGAATAAAAGGTACTTTATTGTTTAAAAAGGATCACAAAGAAAGCTCAACATTAACAATTGAAACTTTTTAAAAATAATACAAACATCTTTTAAAAAAAAACATGAAAGTACGACATATAGGTAAACAGTCCATAAATAAACAAAGATGCCATTGCAAGAGTACTTTACGCCTTCATTATTATAATGTAGGTACTGCAAGAACCGTTTCGTTTCGAACCGCAATTATCTGGTGGCACAAATAACTGGTAACTGAACGGTACAAGGCTGTATTACAAACATTCATTGCAGGCCATTGTAGTAGCTTCTAAGTATGGTCATTTGCGAGACTATTGGCCAAATACTAAAACGCTACTAAATCTTAGTTGCCGTTAATTTCGTGCTGTCACAGTCAGTTTAAAGGTGAGTATAGACTAGAGCATTTACTTGTAACAAAACATCGAGCTGCTCTAATGCGTCACCTTTTCACGAACCGAACAATGAGCACGACAGTCGCCGCTTTGTTACAACTTTTTTGCAAACAAACGAGCGAATTTTTGTAACATTTCATCGAACAAAGACACGATTGCTGACAAACGCAAAGTAGAAAGGAATGTTACAGGTAAATGGTCACTCATCATGAGCATTATTAACAGCTTCGCCCGTGTCGAGCATTCGCAGGAATGTTACATTTAGGGAATGCAAACCGGTTTCACCGAAAACCGAAAAACCGGGTTTTCGGCATATTTGAAATTATTAAAAAACCCGGGTTTTTTTTTCGCGTTTCCGGTTTTTCGAGTTTTTTATTATTTTCAAATGGACGCAGCAATTTTTTAAAGAAGGCATATAAATCCCTACAATCAAGCTTACAAGTGTCGAATGAGTCGAATCAGAACGAGCATTTTCGACAATTGGTTATTTCTGCGGCAAAATACGGTCTCGTCATAATGATTCTACTCTGGATGCATTGATTTTATTAAGATCTGACTTTCTTACCAAAAACGTTTAAGTGAATTGTTTTTAAAGGAAATCTGTTGATTTTTAAAGCTATGTTTAAGTGATGGCTTTTTATTTCTCTTAATTTTTAAAATGATTATTTCTAGTTATTAATTAGAACAAAGTATAATTAACCTAATTGCAATTATTATTGATCTCTTATAAAAGACTATTTATACGTTATATTATGTTAATTAAATGTTTTAAGTTACGAAAGTTACGAAAAAAACATTGAGTAGCTCAGCTATTGTCGGACGCTATTGAAACTGTTATTGTTTAATTTTAAAAATTGGAGTTGATAATATGGTTAGTTTTATACCAGATTTTCAGTGCTATAAAATGTTGGTTTTGTATTTTATAATAGTTTCTATTCATATGTGATGACTTATTTAATTACGCTTAGTTGATCTTTTTGATACTGTTGATTAATGTTGTACGTACTTAGCTTAAGCACAAAAAGCAAATAATCTTTTTACTAACTAATTTCTGCATTTTCGTTGAAATTTTTAATACTTATGTATTTATTTTTAATAGAAACGTTCTATTTAATAATTGGAAAAATGCAAGATTTAGGCGGCCTGAATTTCATAAGCAGTTAAAAAAAATTATTTGGAATAAAGAATAAAAAAAGTTATTTTCAAACCGGTTTCGCCGAAAACCGGGTTTTTTTATACGAAACCCGAAAAAAAAACCGGGTTTTAATTTTGGCGGGTTTTGCATTCCCTAGTTACATTACATGGAAATGCTCGAGAAAATGCTGTATCTAGTGTATATTCACCTTTAAGCGATGTCTTAACGGCATCTTAAAATTGAGTTACGTTTGAATATTTGGCCATTTGAGTCTAAAGTGGCAGCAATAAAAACGGTGGTGAAGGACATCATTAATTTCATACCCAAAAATGAAAGTGCCGACCAGAAAAAAAAGTAAACGTTTTCTTACGGAATATAATATTTCCATAATTTTTTACTATTACAACAAAAGTCTAAGATTAACACTCAGGCTGCTATTTGAGTTTGAAAATACGAATAATCATATTTTTTCCTATTGTTTTGAACCACTAAACGAGAGTCTAAAGTCTGTTTTTTAATCTCGGAGACTAAATTGACAGGTACTAATGTGAAACTTGTAGAATTTTGGAACATTATTTTCAAATTTGACATTTCGTGCCTGTCAGTTCGGTCTCCGAGATTAAAAAACGAACTTTATAGACGACTAGCAAGTATTTATACGCTCGATCTTACTCTTAAGCCTTCTTTCTATCCGACAGAAGAAATAGACTTAAGGATTAGAGAAAGGTTATGAAATAGCAGTTTTTTTTTGTAAGTAATCATTTTATAATTAACAAGCTTTTGCCCGCGGTTTCGCTCGCTTTAATTTAGAATTTGTCAATCAACTCTTAACGCACTAGTTACTAAAGATTCTATAATAATACAATTCAATCATGATTCGAAAGACACGGGAACAGTACTTTTTTTCGGGATGATAGGTGGGTACCTTTCATCCCGAAAAAAAGTACTATGTAAAATGTTAAATAATGTATGTAATATGTAAAACAAAGCTCTTTAATTTAATACTTTTAGTACGAAACCCTAAAAAATGTTATATGATTCTTCAAATAAATTATTCGTAACTATAAATAAAGTCCAATAAATAATTCGTGATTTCTAAATCCCGGGATTAAAACGTCATTATAATTATTCAGAGATTTTAGAGGAGATGTTATCTACTCTATGTTACTTCCTTCCTCGAAGTTTAGGTAAATATACTATACCTATTCCGATCTTTGCTTATGACTAAGAATTATCTTACTAGTTCGCAATCTCCCAATGACGTAAAAAGCAACTAGCGATTACCTCTGTACCTGTCTGGGAAATCCGGGAGATTACATGCGAATAAGATTGATCTAACAGAATCATCTGAGTGTACCTACTTATCGCACAAGTTCTAATATCTATTCAAGGAAGTAAACTCTTATCGACAGAACTTTAAATAGACCAAAACTGGTAATGCTCTCAGATAACTATCTCAATTCTTTGCCTAAAGCTATGTCTACACCAGTGCGCTTTCATGTTCATCTTGCTTCTTCGTCTGAGGCATGCGTGAAGCGCCATAGCGCATGCAATAGCGCATGCGTTTTTACTAGTTCAACAAAAGCGCATGCCCCTAGCGCATGAATGGAAGAATTATACGCTCAATGTCTTTTATGTATCTTCTATTCCTCTTGTTCTTCCTATTTTTAATTATAGTAATTGGTCTCAGACCGTTTTAATTAAATTTATAATATTAGTTAGGATTATCCTAACTAATATTATAAATGCGAAAGTAAGTTTGTTTGTTACCTTTTCACGTCTAAACCACTGAACCGATCATCCTGAAATTTTGCATGTACGCTGTCAGGTGTACAGAAACGGACATAGAGTACCTTTCATCCCGGTAAAAAGTACTGTTCCCGAGGAAAACAACAATAACGTTAATAGATGGCGCCACGTGTCTTTCGAATCATGATTGAATTATATTATTAAAGAAACTTTAGTAGTGTGTTAAGAGTTGATTGTCAAATTCTAAATTAACGTGAGCGAAGGTGCGGGCAAAAGCTAATAAATAAATAAATGTCACGCGGCATGTTGCGATTTGCGATGCGATGCATTTGTATCCGGATCACGGCAATCTCTGCAACATGTGCCGAAATACCTTACCGTGTGCCGTAACCTTTTAATCAGGTGCAGGTTGCGATACATCGCGGCACTTGTATCCGGCAATCTCTGCGGCATGTGCCGAAACATTCTAGCTATACCGTGTGCCTGTGCCATAAATATGGTCGGTGTGGATGAGGTATTAGAAAACTACCATGACTGACAGATATCTGTCGGTAAAACCGAAACACACTAGATTTAACAGAACTTACAAGTACTGATAACATCTAATCTTTTTATTCTTGTGACATTATCTAAGTATAGGTATGTAAATTATTTACAACATATTTTTTACATGCTATGGTAGTTTCCTATTTAACTTCCCTAATCGAATCAATTTATTTATCATTCAAACGAAATAGTATCGTATGTACCCTTCATAAACGGATGCGTACGCGTCTCCATACAAAACCGTTGTTTTCTATGGACATAAGCTGAATAGAGCTGAATAAGTGTGAGTAGTCCCATAAGCGGGATGTTGGTAGGTTGAGTCGTGTTGTTTTTACTCTAATAACGAGGTTGTTGTTTCGAAGTATGAACCTGTCATGCTCATTAAAATGTCCTGCTGCCCGCTGATAGTGGCGTTGTGTCGTAAGTTCCTTATAATATGGTTCAGCAAGTCCGAAATTTGATCGTTTTGAACGGAAGAGGAGGAACGCAGACACATTTTAGATTTTTCTGTTGGAAAAATCCAAGGTGGGATTGGATTTATGCCCGTTTGTTGTGGGCTACCGCTAGGAGCTAGCGCCCGCGTGCAATATCATTTGCCGCCCCCAGTTTACATACTAAAGGGATGGTGCGTCTAACAGGCGATATTATTAACCGATATCAACCCAGAGATTTTGGATTGGGATCGATTACTAATATCGGCCGTTAGGCTACTTTTACACCAGAGATGTGCTATACAACGTTGTTATGGATGCGTTTGATATCCACCAATCATATTCATTGGTCAACATAGCATAGCACTGGTGGAAACTGATTCAACTAAGCTACGTTTTTTATATGGAAGGATGCGTGCTGTGGATGCGTGCTATGGATGCGTGCTATGGATGGTGGCGAGTGGTGGAGCTATGTGCAGAGCAGTGTACCTAGCAGTAGCCGCGCATTTGTCGCCGAAAGAAGATAGCTTAGCATAGCTACATAGCTTAGCGTCAGTGGAAACGGTCACATAGTTTCGTAGCTTAGCTTTTACATTCTCGCAGCAAAGCTGCATAGCACATCTCTGGTGGAAAGGCACCCTTAATGTATTGAGTATGAAAAGAGGATACGTAGGAAAGCAGCTTCTTTTGTGTGATTTCGGCAATACTCTTCACAATCGTTTTATTGTACTTAGTATCTTTTTCTTTAGAAGACCATGTTTAGCAAAGGACATTCACCAAATGCTATGATGAAACGAAATATTTTACTACTTAATTATTTAGATCACTTCTTTATTACTTAATTCCGATAAAACACTTGAAACCACTTAAATTATAAATAGCTAATAGTGTTTACTGCTTTGAGTGTGTCATTCGATAAACATTAAGTAGGTGACGAGGTGTGAAAACTTTCATTTGTTAGGTACTTTACCTACATAGATAACTTAATCTTACTATGGAAGGTAAACTGGAGTATCCTGTGATTGCATTTCATGTCAAATGTTTCTACTTTTATGTGTGTCAGTTAGGCCCATTGGCCTTCTTCCCCTGAGTAACAAGAAGACAATCAAAAAATTTGATTTCACATAAACCATTACAGGCGCTTATGAAAAGTCGAATTTAGGTGCACGGTTTCAATTAGTCGTTTCCTATGGAGAAGAACCGGCAAGAAACTCCATGTACTCTTTTTGAAAAAAGGATATCTTTTACAATTTCAGTGAATACAGTAGGTACCTAGGTACTATGAGAGAGAACAATGTAGTCTTGACCACAGACCTTTGAGTAATGTAGTAGGTACCAAGTCTTGAGTACAAAAATTAACCAAAAAGGAAAAGAAAAAACAATAATATTGTTACAACAAATTACTATTATTCATATTATGAATTATAGTAATTTACACAATTATATGTAGTTATAGGCAAGTCCACAAAGTTCTCACATTTACAAAAAAAAAAATGAAGCTAAAGTTTATAAAACAATTGACATAATTAAATGTTATCATAACTTAGACAAAAAATCATTGTAAAATAAGTAAGATTATCTTGAGAATAATGATAGTAAAAATAATCATAATTGAGGATAGTTAATAGACATACACATATGTCCTTAATGAGGTGCCAGGGAAACCACATGTGCAGGAACTAGAGCCAAACATCCCTGTCCTCGATTTTGTATCGTGAGAATGAGAAGCAAAAGTCTCTTAACAGTGGACAACACGTCTGCATAATACCCAGCTTCTCAAACATCAACCTCATCTGCAAGCAATGCCCTGTGCCACCCACTAACCGAGGAGGCTGGCTCCGAAGACCGTCCCTATAAATTGCCCAGGGCGTACTATTTATTATTCTGCAGTAACGCCCAGCATATAGAGAGGGCGTGCCTGTGCGATAATAAACTCCCTTGGCTCAATTATTTAGCTCCTTACAAGACAACAAGTAGTTGTGTGTATGTGAGAGTCAGAGGGGTAAAGAGGAATCCCTCTATATCTCTGTTACTTGGATTCATGGATCTTAGAACCTGTAACCGCTAACCGTAAGGTGCGACTAGGGACAAACTCAAACAAGACAAAGAATAAAAAAAAAGACAGAACAAACATAATTGACTAGGGGCAACATCTTGCTTTTAGCACAATAAAAATAATATAAGTAACTACTTGTAGAGATTCATTACACACATTTACCTTACCGCATGCATGAAAATGGTTTTAACTTTTTGTTACTATTTTGATTTTGTTTCTGAAGGTAGGTTAGTAGGAAGTAGGTAAGTAGTAGGTAGGTAGTAAGTAGGAAAAAGTGCATTGTAACGCACGCCGGGTACAGCTAGTTTTTTATAAGTGAGTTTTGAAGTTTGACGTACCTACTTGTTTATCGTTAATTCGTCTCTCGTTGAAGTTCTTTTAATGCACCCCACGGAAGCAACCATCTATGAAGAAGATTCATATTTAGATATAAACGATTCATTCATTCGTTGTCACTAACTGTCTTGTAATCACATGAATCAATCTAAATAATTGCCTGTGTTGTGTTTTACTTTAAAATGGCGACACGGTCGTGAGAACCTGACTAAAACAATGCTGTGATAATATGTTTGATATGGGAATAAACCATTAAACGTACTTAATAAACATACTTAAGTAATTATTCTGGGTGACGTTACCTATTATATATTTTTTTTATTTTATATTTTGGACAAAAAGACCAGTTTAAGTTTCCGCTCATGAATGGTTTCTTTTGTTCCAAAAACTAACAGAACGTTAATGACCACAATTAACGTTTTTAATTAACACGCTAGCAGACAGGAGGAGGGCGGTGCCCGTCCTCTCGTCTCAATTCCTTATGCTGGGGCTACATTAGCGAGCGAGGATGGGATCCCTTCTTTTCGCATAATGTTCTTTGTCCTAATATACTTCGGCATAACGATTTTGGCACAATTTGTTTTGGCATAATAATACTTCGGCATAATTTTTTTAGGCATACATTTTATGTTGGCATAATCATCTTAAAGACTAATTTGTTTTGGCATAATACTAATATGATATTATAACACTATCACTTGTCCTCCAACTGACTAACTTCAAGAGCGAACGAAGCGAGCTCTTTTATTTGGGGCACCCCGACACGGATAGGTTAGGTTCGAAGGGGAAGACGGGGGCTAAAGTGAGCGAGCAAAGCGAGCGAACGAAGCCCCCGTCATTCCCTTCGTGTTAGGTTACTTTAAACCCTGCAGACAGAAATAGGAGCCCCGCATAGCGGGGCTCCGTCCACTCTGAATGTAGGACTAACTTTTATTGAAACCGGTTTTAATTTGTGTTTTAAAATGTTATGCTTAATATTTAAAATGACTAGAGAAAGTATGCTTAAAAAAATTATGCGTAATCATTATTATGGTTAGAGAAATCATGCTTAAAAAATTATGCGTAAGCTGTTATGCGTAATTATATTATGCGAAAATATAATTATGGCAAACAAAATTATGCTAAGTTATATTAGGTCTTAAAATTTTATGCAAATGGATAGGGAACCAGCGAGGATTCGGGTCGCGTTGGCGCGCTAAAACATCGTCTACGGGTATGCGATGTTCTTATTTACATTAGGCAGGCGAGGATTCATCGTGCCGGATTGTGTTGTTCTCTGTTGTGCGGCCGAGACGTAGGCTGCAATTCAAAATGGAGGAAGTAGTAGCGTTGCATTGTATGTCGGTAAATTATTATGTATTACAATTGTACGAGTATCAGTTACAAAATAATATGAAAAAGAGGCGTAGGTGTAGCCAGTAGCCACCCAAGCGAATATTGTCGCGACAAATCCATTTGATCCGCGCCAGTTTACCGACAGTGGCCCGATAGTACATCGTCTTCGCCCGGATACTTACGCGTTGCACAACGATCTACCCGGCCACACTCATCGCGTTAACACGAATATTCGGCGTAGTTGGCTAATGTAGCCCCAGCATTAAAGCTAGTTTGCACGAGAATAGTCTCTAGAAACGAGACGCATTCTGAGTTTGTCTTTTTCGGCGAAGAAAATAAAGATAACACCAAATTCACTTCGAGAAACCATTCCCGTGTAATGTGTTGCCTTTTATGGCACCCCATGGTTGGGTAAGAGGGGACAATTAATTCTTATTTATAAACAGCTCATCCCAGTCTTGGGTATCACTATAACATAGAACTTTTCCAATAACAAGGTAATAATGCCAGTCAGTAGGCTAATCAGATATTTAATTGAAGGAAGAAACGTGGGAATCTTGCACGTTTATATTAGTACAGTTTTCGTTGTCAGTCAGTCAGTCAAATTGTTCGACAACAAAAACAAAAATAAACATTTTGATAGCTTTCGTAAACGAAAACTTTATAATTAAAGAAATATGCACGATTCTTGCACGTTTCCTGCTTAAAAAATACCTGATTACCCTACAGTATTCACGCCAGAAAAGCGGTGGTAGTTCCCCTTCGTTTTGTGACGTAAAACCTTCGAAATAATTATTTCAGTCTTTTACCTTACCGTTATTGACTCATGCCTCTTAATATTTGTTTTGTAAGATTTGAATTGAATCATTGCTCTTTTGTCTTTTTGCTTAAAAAATAATAGTTGTCCTGTCTGTATGGATCGGAATGTTGGGCCGTGAAGAAGACGGATGAAAAAAAATTGCATGTAGCGGAGATGAGAATGTTGAGATGGACGTATGGAGTGACCAGAATGGATAAAGTCAGGAATGAGTATATTAGAGGAAGTTTGAAAGTAGCGCCAGTGACAGAAAAGTTGAAAGGGAACCGTTTGTCTTGGTATGGGCATGTGAAGAGGAGAGATAAAACGCACGTGACGACAAGAGTTATGAATAAAATGTGGATAGATGGAGAGGAAGAGGGAGGCCAAAGAAAAGATGGATGGATGGCGTGAAGAATGATATGAAAAAGAAGGGAGTCAGTGATATCATGACGGTTGACAGGACGGAATAGAAGAAGAAAACTTGTTGCGCCGACCCCAAGTAACATCCCAAGTAACAAAAGCTTCTATAACCAGGGTGTTATAACACCAAATAGTGATATAGTAGGCCTATAGTGGTAACCATTGTGCCTGCTTGTACTATAAAGGTTTTTAAAAGAGCGTTTTGGTTCTATAAGATTAAAGAGCATTTAAGTTCTATAATTTAGCTCTTAGAACGTTTACAGGACCATACAAAAGAATCTTTAAAGTGTTGCACTGTAATAGATATGAAAAAAACGATTATGGTACTATTTAGTACTATAGACGACCTTTCTGACACTTTTATGTATCTATTTTGCACTAATAATGCGTAAAAATAACTTTTACAGTACTAGTTTCGTAGAAGTATCGAAAACATTATTACAGTACCAATCTGCACTATAAAAGTACCTTGCACAACCATTACGTAACCTTTTAGCTCCTTAAAAGCTCCCTCAACATCGCTATGGCGCTAATTCTGTAAAAGTCATGAAAACTCTTCTATAGTACTAAATAGTACCATAGCGACTCCTAATGCAATTGCTAAATAACGTAAATTCTAAATAGCTCTATAAGTGAGTTTGTGTTACTGCTACGGTACTAAATCGTGACATAAAAGCACTAAAATTAATAACATTAATTATTACTAATTCGTTTTCGGTGAAATAATGGCTGCTGTTTTCTGCCATAATAGCACATTAGCAGCACGGCTGGAGCCAATGTGTACTATAGCGGCCATAGTTGGGACAAGTCCTTATTTTATTAATTAAGATTTAATTAAAACACGAAAATTATGAGGGCGCATTGTCAAATTTGAAATCAGCATAATTATTTTATCGATACAATTATTTTCGCAAGTGCAAGTTATAGCAGAATTACGATCCATGAATGTTTTGAAGTTGTCCTTTTTATTACATGTTACGTTAAGCAACAATTACCGATATATTTTCACAACACGAACAAAATGTGTGATAAAAAAGATCACTGGAATCGTTTACGGTGCAAAATAGCACTATAAAGATGTTTTGGTTACTTTTATAGTGCAAATTTGTGACATAAACGATGCAGAAACACTATTTTAGTACTAAAAAGCGTTTCTCGACACTTTTACGTTTCAACTATAGAGCTGATTTATCACCGTGAGAGCCTGTATGCAATGTTTATAGAATAAATCAGTGATAAAACTAGGGCCTACTTGGGGTTCTGTAAACGTTTACAACACCATTATAGTACTAATCATAAACACTAAATAGCACGCTCCAAAACGTTCTCAGGACTTTTATAGTATCAAATTTTGTTACTTGGGATGGGACAAGGGCAGGAAAATGATGATGGCTTTTTTCACCCAAAGAGGAGACCTGACAGCGCGATCATTTTTTAAATTACAGCCGTAAGGAGACTGCGTATCGAATAATGTAAACGACATCATCAAAAACCGTGAAATAGCTATATCATCTGTTTTGTTTTTTTTAAATATTTGTTATTCTTTGTATGGTAATGTTTTGTAGAGAAATTTCAGGAATCAACTTACGGTGAAAAGGATATAGCCGATTATGTGAGCGGACTCTCATTGACAGGTTTTTACAAAAGCTACTATCACTATCCAGACAACGATGTACAAATCTCGATATAATAGGGTATTTGACTGATTAGTCCGTCAGTCAGATTATCAAAAACTTTTGACCCGTATTTTTTCTTTTGTTACGTAAACCAAAATTGCAGAAGATACGACACTTTTAAAATTGGCAAAACGTCACAAGCAAGTACAATTTTTACTTGCTTCTGACGTCACAAGCCCCCACTCTCGAGTTTTGATG
This sequence comes from Amphipyra tragopoginis, assembly GCA_905220435.1. NCBI lineage: Eukaryota > Metazoa > Arthropoda > Insecta > Lepidoptera > Noctuidae > Amphipyra > Amphipyra tragopoginis. Next base: position 9,553,160 of record HG992017.1, read on the forward strand.
CGTTTTATCTTTTTAAATATTCACAGATTTAACAAAAGAAAAAATACGTGTCCATTATTTTTCTGGCGGACTAATTAGATTTGCAATTTATTGATGCTGTCAACATGCCTTTCAGTGGATTTTCTAACTAGCGTATCTTTTAATGGACAAGCGTTACAGTAGCCTTCAAAATCATTTTACATTTAAATCTTTTAAAATAAATCCGAATAAAAATTTTCTAGTTCTTCAATGTGAATCATTCTCTACAGTTCTTGGTTTAATTAAAATTACAATAACAAGTAGTTTTTTGTTGTTTTAATGTTTTATCTTAGTTATTAACGTATTTTACACGAACGTCCTTGCAGAATGTTTCCATTCTATTTTGTAAGGGGAAATTAAGTGCAATTTGTGCGTCCTAAGATTATCCGCCAAAATTATACCGATGCCTAACAGCCAAAAAGTGATAACTGCCGATTTACAAACGTTACAGTGTAGGATAACTTTCTTTTTAGTTATATTAAACCTTTTTTTTATCACAGGCCACATCGTTTTTGATTATTATATTCGAAATTGGAAAAGCACTCGAAAAAGAATAGAAACAAGGTTCTTTGGCATTTGGCAGAGGCAACGAGAAAAGTGTGCGGTCTGGAATTGACTTGAAGGAGACTGCACACTTTTCATTGTGCTTTTCATGTTGCCTCTCGAATCATCGCAAAAAGCCTTGTTTCTTTTCTTTTTCGAGTGCTTTTCCAATTTCGAATATAATAATTAAAAACGCTGTGGCCTGTAATAAAAAAAAAGGTTTAATATAAATATAAAGAAGGTGAAATGACGTGTGAGGATGATGATGAAACAGTTATCCTACAACGGGAGAGTGGTTTAAAGTTCGTTTACGGCGAAGAAATTAGGCTAAGGACCTTAATTTACATACCGCCTAAGCGACAAAAAGTATGTCGTAGAGTCAGGAGACTCAGACAAATCGACGCAAAAAAAAAGACGATTCGAACGACTTAAAAAAGTCCATTTCGCCAAAAATGGCGCTTATACCTTTTTGGCTGTTAGGCATCAATACGTTTTTAATACAACGTAAGTAATCGCAACTTAGAAAATATTAGAGCTCCATATTGATGGTAAACTTAATCTACTTAGTTTTAATTCAAACAGAAGCTGCACGTCTATCTATAGTGACCCCTTTGTGCGTTATTTATGTTACACCTTGTATATAGGTATACTGTGTCTATCTCATACAAAAATGACTCGAAAAACAAAATAAAATGATAAAAAAATACTCTTACGCATTCTTTTTTGCGCCGGCGTCCTTTGTCTGTGTCCTGCATATTGGTGTCTACAAAATTCTATGCATTTTTAGAAAGTATCTTCACGTATTTTTATTTGTTCGGGTTTCTGCAGACGGAATCAAAAATGTATCACGGAAACAAAAATCATCCGAAATAAAGGTCAAATCCATCTATTTTGCTGATTATGTCACGACCTATCTCGTAGTAACAAGCAGTCAAATACTAATATATTCGCAATATATCACGGTGGGCCATACCGCCGAACTCAAGGTGGAGGGGGGCCCAAGGTCCCCTTCCTCGTCCCCCATTATACCGTCTGGTATCACGACCCTCAGCACAAACTACAGTTTTGTTTTAGAATCGTTTTGGGAACTAGAAGAAAATAATTAGTTACATGTAAAGTTTATCAAGGTTAGTTGGAAAGGGGGTACTAATCCGCAGACCACTTATAGTATCACTGATGAAGTGATGACCAGTGATCGGAAAAGGGTGAGCTAATTTACCTAAACTTCAAAGAACAGAGACAAAAACTGGAGACTTCCTTACGACAACATTTTTTTTTCGGGAGAATTTTGTCGGATATATTCTTTCATTTGTTTTCAAAAAATAAAAGACAATCTCCTTTTTTGAAAACAATAAACAATCTCTTTTTAAAAACAACGAAAAACGTGTCATGTGGTTTTGTGACAATTTTGGGAAACAAAAATAGGAAACGAATTTAATTGTTTTCTGTACTATTAACATTAAGATTAAATGTACTTTAGTAATGTCCTGAAACCCGGAATAATTTTCACGAAAAAAAAATGTTGTCGTAAGGAAGTCTCCAGTTTTTGTCTCTGTTCTTTGAAGTTTAGGTAAATTAGCTCACCTTTTTTCGATCACTGGTAATGACTGTTTTAAAACCAGTGTTAAAATTTCAAAATTCGATAATTTTTAGCCGACTTCAAAAAGAAGGAAGTTAAAAATACTAAGTATGGTTATTTAAGGATATGGTTAATGCGAGCGAAGCCGCGGGAAAAAGCTAGTCATAAATAAAAAAGAAATAGAAGTCCATAAAATAAGAGCAGAATGGAGCATATTTATGTATGGGCAACCATAATCGCAAATTGCAAGCAATCAAAATGTATGGTGTTACGTGAGGTTAGTTTCCAACAGCCATTGTACATTGTACCTAACTGTAAATGTAGGAGTAAGGCAGGGATGCATAGACTTGTTAGGACTTGGGGCCATTCAAGCGGACTATGAGCTAAAGGCGGGCCACCACAATTAAAAACAATAAAAAAAGTTATCTTAAAAAAATATAAGTAGGTATCGTAGTTTGGACTTTTGATAAAATTCCAAATCTTTATTCAGAAGCTAAAGCTGGTCATTACTGATAGAATGCAGTATTTTCATACAAACGCATAAAAGAGTTTAATTCGCTGGCGGGCCGCATGTACATCGACGGAGGGCCGCATACGGCCCGCGGCCGCGGTCTGTGCATCCCTGGAGTAAAGGCATCCAAACACAACATTCTTTTATTGACAGTTCAAAACACAAACTAATTCTCCTGAAGTTTTCTGACCATTCTGTAAATCCCTTTACATAAAAACAGGATATACAAAACAGGTAAGGGACCTAAAATTCTGTACATTTCATTTCAATTGATCGTTTAAAAGTGGACGTAATTGTGTAGTGATAGTTCAGTTAAAAGGCGTATTCATCGGCTCTCGTTCCGGTCCTGATTCCACCTAATGAAACGGTATTGTCCTTCAACCTTCGATCTTTGCCAGCAACTGGGGCGTGACCGACTCAATAAGTTGTTTTGCTAAACACCCGACTGACTGTCGCCGTTTTCAGAAAAGATGGCAGAAGTACCTAAGTAGATACGTGCTTTGGTAGATATTTTTCGTGAGTATTTAGTAGTTTAGTGCAGAGGGTGACGCGTATCGCTTTCCATTTTGATTCTTTCGCTAGAGCTACTGCTCCACAAACTTCTGCTGGCGCCTTTCCTGCCAGTAGATACAGCATTTGTACTGGGGTCGGTTTGAGGCAACCAGTAATAATCCGGCACATTTCATTTCCTCTGCACTACAACATCCCCGTTCGGCAAAAACTTAAGAGCCGTAACAGCTTTGCACAGCGTGTCCTCCCATTCACTGGCGAACGTTCACAGACAAGAGTCCAGTTGTGGCGAGATAAGGCTTCTCTACCCACTCCGTTTGTTGCCCCTTCTGAAGATCTCCCACCTGGGCATGAGTTGCCTTGGTTGACCTGGAAGTCTCTAAATAGACTTCGGACTCAGGTTGGTCGAATCATGGAAAACCTGCTCAGGTGGAAATTTGCGGATAACTCAAATCTGGAGAGTAAATGTTGTGCCGTTCTGCAAACTATGGCGCACTTAACATCATGCCCCGCCTGCCCTGTCACCTGTACGCCACAAGAACTAATGGACGCTACGGATAGTGCTAAACTCATTGCTGAGTTCTGGGCCGACACGGTGTAGATTGTCATCAACACGTTAAGAAGAAGAAGAAGAAGTATTTTAGTTCTGGGGGGCTCAAGGTTAATTAACAACCGCGCGGATCATATGATTTGCAAGGTTAAGCTGCGCTTGCCGCGGTCAGTCCGTGGATGGGTGACCGTTCGTTACACATCGAGACCCCCCCGTCTTCGCGAGCACGTTTAGCCGTCGGTCCCGGGTGTCATACTTTGACAGTTGCTACTGGTAGTCACCCAAAAGTCTGACAAACGGTCTATCCTTAGGATATCGGCATTGCCCAGTAACTGTGTTGCGGAGGTCTGATGGCAGTCACTCCGTGTAAAATACTAGACTGGAAGCTGACCCCAACATAGTTCGCGAAGGCTAGGCAGTTTTTTTTTTGTAGTTGATAAGTTCTAAACTATTACTTAGTATTCATTGAATGAAGTGGCCACCGGTCGTCGACAGCGTTGCTCTAAGCGTTGTTTTTTCTAAGGCTTTTGAGGCTGAAGGCAATGCCACACTAAATTAACTGTCTGAGTTTTTATCATTTCGTCATATTTTAATCTAGCGAAAAATTCTTCAGACGTATTTTTTCTATTTAATTATGATTCGATTCATCGAGGTTATAGACAGAACAGAAACCCAGTTACTGGGCAATGCCGATATCCTAAGGTTAAACCGGTTGTCAGACTTTCGGGCTTCTGAGCACCCGTAACGACTGACAGAGTAACCACTTACCTCCATACTACAAAATATGGTCTAGGAAAAACCTAGGTTTTAAAATAGCCCTGTCTCTTTTTGTTATATGACATAAGAAAGTGATGGGTATATTTTAAACCTCACCTTAGTCTTGGTTTAAACCGTCATTTGTAATAAAGGGAATGATTGAAAGAGAATGAATTAATAACTTTTATAAAAGTAAAGCCATTATGATGATGTAGATCAGATTTAACAAAACAAAGAAGAACCTAGTAATAAAAAGAGACATAAAAACGCTTTAATGGTAGAGGTATTCTATCTGACGAAGGCGGCTGAATTATTACAATTTGAACTATACAGTGTGTTAACGAAATCGTGTAATTTCTTCAAACCGCGTGATCTACTGGTGACACAGATTAAGCATAAATGGAAATTTTCGAAAATCAAGCAAAAAAATAATTTAAAAAAATTTTGATTTTCAGTTTCCGAGTCTTTTTAGTGACTTGAGTTATCTGACTGCAAAGAGCGATATCGCGTTAGTCGTGTCCTGCCAGCCGTGTCGCCGTACTTTCATTAATTTATGCATGGTATGAAAATGTTCACAAAAAAAAATTTTTTTTTTGCAAAAAACAAAACTTATTTTTTTTTACTGAATCCTTATTAGGTGGTTTAGATATGATCGGTAACAAAGCCGCATGAAAAAAAAGAATTTCATTTTTTTATTTTTAATCAAGCTAAATCCCATGCGGGGCCTGTCTACACCAGTAGTAGATCATGTGGTTTTAAGGAATTACACGAATTCGTTAACACCCTGTATATCAACGAGATAAAAGTTACAACACCCGCCTTCGTGAGATACAGATAGTACTTATACAATATTCAGATTCGCCACTTTGACATCAAGATGATCACTAAAATATAATCTTACTCACATCTCTACTATTATAAATCAATGGACAATGAGATGTTTTTAATGGTTTCCGTACGTTATATAATACTGGGCTATCTTTGCTGTAAGTACATAAAATGACGCTTCAAACCTCATTAACATTATCTATTAATTACACATTTGCTCGTCTTTACCTCATAGTTCGCTCGAGTTGCCCCAAGTCCTAATAAGTCTGTGCATCCCTGCTATATGGCCTAACTAAAGAGCCGCCTAAAAGGAGAATTCTACTAAAAAATATAAAAAATTGCAATTAAACTAATACTCAACCACAGCTCTTTGACTTTTATTCTTATAATAATAAAGATAAGTCAAAAGCCGAGAAAGATAAAGAAATTAAATATCAAGACTTGGCATACGAGGTTGTCGCCACGTGGGATGTTGATTCAGCAGTCATTGTGCCGATAGATGTTACGGTCAATGGCTTAATAGCCAAGAGCCTCGACCAACATCTGATGAAGCTCTCTTTGGACGGCTGGATCAAGGGCCTGATACAGAAAGCGGTATGTTCTGGACACGGCGCGTATTGTCAGGAAGTTCCTCTTCCTGAGGCTCTGACCACCACCGGTAGCTTGGACTCTGTTACCGATGGAGGTGGGAAAGTTTTTCTTTTTATATTTAAAAATTGACTAATTATATTTGTAAATGGCGATTTTAAACAATTTTTTTAGAATGGGGCTCCAGATTCATCTTTAGGGACGCATAGACACGCTCCGGATCCCGTAATAAAAGTTTAACCCACAGTTCCGCCCTCTACAATCATTATTGCAGTGATCCAGCCGTCGCCGCGTCGGGGGTAGAGATATTTAAAGTACCTATCTACAAGGTGTAACATAAATAAGTGTACAACCTCTTAAGGGGTCACTGTACTCATCATTATGAACAACTTTTACTATGGGACCAAACCAAAATACGCGAAAAAAAATCAGCTGTTCCCTATTACATTATTGTTCGCATAACTCGTCAAAATGTAGGGAACAGCTGTTTTACATCTTGTACATGAATATTGCTGTTGTCAAAATGAAAGCCATTCTGATTGCGAGAGTAACGGATGATTGTCGGTTGTCATACGAATGCTTAAGAGCTATGATCGACGTCCCGTTTTTCAGCCCACTCAGGACGTGTCCCATCATCACCCTGAACGGACGCGGGAATACCGCCATTTCATCTAAATAATTAGGTAATAAGAGCGCGGTAATTTGAAAAGAATCTGTCAGCGAAGGAAGAAGTGCACGAGACGAGCGAGCGGCAGATGTTGGGCGACTGCGACTGTGCGACGCGACGCGCGGTTTCTACGTCCCGATTTCTTCCTCCCAATCACGCTTTTATTTCTATAAAGTCCTCGTATTCGGAAAAACGGATCTGGTAACACTAGCCATGATAGTGTTTATATGCAGCCCAAAAATTTGGGAACTAACCATTAAAAACCCTTCTCATTTTAAGAAGAGGACTGTTACAGTTATAATAATAATAAACTCATTTATTTTCAGTCTACTTTGGCCCATAGATACATACATACCTTACAAACTAACATACATTCCCCCTTATTACAAAAGATGGTCTAAGAAAAACCTAGGTTTTGTAATGGCCCCGTCTCTTTTTGTTATATGACATAAGAAAGAGATGGGTATATTTTAAACCTGGGTTTACCTTAGTCTTGGTTTAAACCATCTTTTGTAATAAGGGGGATTGAGTTTAATAATACAGTTTATGTTATAATAAAACTTAAGCCTATGTTAGTAAGTAAAACACTTCACTTGCGCACTATATCATCCGCTGTGCGATCGTGTGGCACTTGTCCGCGGAAGCGACGGAACACCACTCCCTCCGGCCAAAAGTCTTCTTCCATGACGAGGTGCAGAAGACAAGTTGATACTCGCAACACGAATGTCTTGAAGTTGACATGCTAACCGTTCTGTAACAATACCCCACTAAAATCTCCATATAAAATTGTGGTATTCAGTTGAAACTGGCTAGGCTAGATAGCGGTCAACCGTTTTCATCTGACAACATATTACTAGAATCACTATAGCAAAGTCTGTGATGATTATGATGATGTTTACTACAGCTATTAGGCGTAGGCACGCAATCGTCGGCCTAAGTGTGGAGTAATAATGAGCATAGGTACTCGTACAGTCAACCAAAAAGATATATGTACAGGCAGTGGCGTTCCTAGAATGGGGCAGGTAGGGCACGTGCCCTGGGCGCCATTCAAAGGGGGGCACAAAATTCGCAAACCAACAAAATAAGTCGTACTTATAATTATTCAAATTATCACGCGATTTCTACGATTTTCTAGCTTTGTTAGGATTTTGGAACAATGCCGTTTATGGACACGGTTCAACAGCGGCTCTGTTGAACCTAGTTGGAATTTTCATAATGCTGCCTTAGACATAAAGGCCCTCCGAGACTACGTTTATCTGTTAATTTAAATTTAGATTATTTACGAAAGAGCGCAACTTCTATGTTCGCCCTAGGTTCAATTTTCCATTGGTACGCCCGCCTTGTATATAGTCGACTAATTACTTTTACAGAACATTTAATTTTTAACAACTTTTAATTATTTTAACAGAGTTATGCGTGTGTTGAGTGGTCAAGTATTTGCCGTCGCTTGTCTGACTGTGTCTTACATAAGTATAAAAAGTTATTATGCACACAATTATTATGATAAATGCCTGTGTAGTGCATTGATATCCGATGTTTACTTGTATACTAAACTCTTTTGGTGACTGTACCTATCTATTCTCTAAGGCCGTTCTTCTAATGACACAGGAAATAGTAATTTCAAACACACAGATTATTATATGTACTTTTATTACTTCGTAATTTACTTTAGTTGCGGTCTACCCAGTTATTTATTGTTAGGTCATCATGAATGGATTGTGTGGTATTGGGCAAACAGGTCGAGTCATTTTTATAGTGTGTTATTGTGTTTTGGTCAATTGATAGTTTCGTAGGTAATGCATAGATAGTGATCTATTGAAAATAAGTGATCTTGTGAATACGGTTTTCGGCAAAGAATAGAGCAACCTCTTATCAGTATAGCGTGGTACACACGGCTACACATCAAGCTATACAAAACCAGTTCATCTTGGCGTCGCTTTGTATAATCTTTTCGCACAAGTAACGGTCAGCTTATACTGGTTTTGCATAGCTTGAAGTGTAGCCGTGTGTACGTCACGAGGTTGGGCAGCTTTATTTCTATAATACGGGGTTTCTTAAACTTTTATAGACGAAAGCGACTTTCAAAAATCCCACGGACCTTTTTCTAATCAAATCTCCGTTTCTAATCGAATCTAAAAATACTTTCTAAGCGGTAGGACTGAACTGAACTCTGGAAGATTAATAATGATGTTAGGTAAGCTAGCCATGGACCCCCAGCACTAAGTGACATAGACCCCTGAGGGGTCCATGTCACCTAGTGCCTGGGACCTGGGGCCCAATTCTCCTAAAATAAATTGTTGCCAAACGCAATCGAACCACAACCGTCAGTCAGTTTTTGTTTTCGAAAACTTTCAAAATGATTGATTTTGTTTTTTGTGTCAAACAATTTGATAGCTTTTGAAATTGAGAACTGTCTGAATGAACGGTTCGGCCTTGGTTCGGTTGTGATTTATTTATTTTAGGAGAATTAGGCCCCTGGTATTTTTCTAGGATGATTTCAGCGATTTATACGTAAGCAATAAGTCTTGTACATTCCGAGAAATCACAATATAACTTTTATTTTAATTTTAATAATCCTTATTCAGGACATTTAAGCTAAACAAGTACATGGTGCAATAATTTTTGCTTGCCAAACTACTAATGCAGTTTGTAAGCGTTTTGCTTTTTTTGAGAATGTTTTAAGTTAAATGCTATCTAATTATACAAAGTTATTCTTACTGATTCTTTTTTGATTTCAAATAGGTATTTGACCTCAGCTGTGTCTTTTTTTCGTTTGAAAATTCTCTTCTCCACCTGAGGAAGACGGAGAAACTAGTGGGGAAATATCCTCTGCCTGACAATTAAACACCATGTTATAGGTTAACTTGGCTTCGCTTCTATTGCATAAAAAAGGCGTAACTATTGTTATACAAATCAATGTCGTGTGTGAAATAAAAACAATAGCATATAATTTATTATGTAGCCGAGTGTCATGCGAAGCTGTGCAGTTTCACATAATGACAGTCATTGTTGATTTACGGCTGTGTGCGACTGTACATTGAGAAGAAAACCATTTGCCGTTGGTGCGTGATTTAAAATAATGGCTCTGTGTGACACGGTTTTGCGTACATGCGCAGTGATCAGTGTTGGCTTGCAGTACTAGAACATACATATTTGATCTATTGTTTATAACTAGGTACTCATGATATAAGAGAAATTCTAGAGATGTATAATGTAAATACATTATTTCCGAAAATTTGTCTTCATTAACACAATAATATTTGTTAACGGAACGAAGGAGCCTAGATCTCACGACACAGGGAATTCTAGTGTGAGGTCTAGAACTTCAAATAAATTATATGTAATCTTTTTGAGACAGTAAATTTATTCTTAATTCTTAATAATGATGATTTTTTCTAGTTCAAGACATACCTAAAGTAACGGTTTTCCTTATTAGCTTTTAAGGCGCTTCCCCACCGAAAGAGGCACTTCAGAAAAAAAGCATTATTTCTGTAAACACACAACTAGAACTTCTGGATTCGAAGTTTTAGCGATAAGTAACAAAAACGGCTGTTTTTAGCATTAATTACTAAAACTTACCTAGGATGTCAAGTGTTGTTTTTTGGTATTCGAAAATTTCTACAACACTTGACTAAAATGTTGTACGTACGAAATTTCAATATGTTGTGTGTTGACAGAAATAATGCTTTTTTTGGAGTGATAAATGATATTTATTTCTGTAAATGAATCTGTTACAGACACTTATACAAGTCAATTTTATATGTTTTTTTAAAGACTAGATGGAGCCGGCATTTCCTATCTGACTAGCTCTGAGAAGAAAAGCCGAAACAAACTCAGAGGTCAAGGTCTCTTTTAAAGTCCAGACATTGTAGTATCAAAAACTATGCGAGTGTAACAATGTAGGGCAACGTCTGGAATGGCCTTTTGAGGAAAGAGCCATAACAGCTTTGAGTCGACCTGTCTAAACTGACGGTACGCATGCATCAGCCATCGTGTAGCTCAACCTTATTTTAGGGAGCTCAACGACCCGACGCACGACGCCGACGCCACCAATCAGCAAGACATTTGCGTAGGTCACAAAAAACACTCAAAACCGCCAAACACATATGAAATTCGAATAGGATACTAGCCTACACGGTACTCACATTCACAATAAAAAATAAAATAAAATTGTAAATCAACTTATTAATAATTGAATAATTATTCATCAAAATGTCAAAGTAAAAAAAAAGAGTCGCGCCTCTTTCGGTGGGGGAAGCGCCTTAAACTATCGTGTTACACGCTTTTTTTTTGACTTTGTTGGATTTACTACCCTTCTCTCTTGCACCTGATGGTAAACGCAGACAGGGTCTAAGATGGAGCACACGAATCCAAGTAACAGAGTTACAGAGGCATTCCCCTATACCCTTCTGGGTTTTACATACACACGATGTAACATAGTGATCTGCTTGCGATGACTTTAACGTGAGGCTGGTAGCCAGCCAGGCGGACCGTACCTATAGATCAGTTTAGATGATAATCGTCTTTATTAAACAGGAATTAACGCGAATTTACGTTTATTCGCAAGACGTTTCCACGAGGTAGCACTGATCAGCTTGCTTTGTATAATTTTTGCATGCTGTGGTCTCTCATAATTGAAGGAGTACACTGGCTATATAATCTAAGCGAATTATTACCATTATCTTTTTGTGTATGTCCTTTGTCAGAGATCCTTAAGTAAATAAATAAATAAATCAGCCTCATGATGAAACGTCGCCCTAAACCCTTCTCATTTTAAAAAGAGGCTCTTCCCGATTAATGGGACAGTAATGTCTTGAACCTTTTTTACTTATTTACAATCAATCCCACGTAAACGCCTCCTCATAATAAAAAATATAGTTTCCCTTTACACGTTTCCAAATAAGAAAGAAATAATGACTCACAATGCTAAATCGGCAACATCATAAAGATCGAAACAGTCGCATGCGCAGGGTAATGTTGCAACTTAAGTGTTACGAGGACGATGTCGGCTCGGTCATATTACAAACCAGTTGGATATCCTTAAAATGGTAATGATGAAGACCTCTTCTTGTTTATTTATATTTTTTTAAGCAAAAATACCTAATCGTATTGACTTCCATCTCTTGCAAATCTTGCAAGGACTTTTTATTCGTACACTCGGATACATTTCCAGTATAAGCTGACCTGTCATTGTATGGAAAGCCTATACAATTCGAGATCAGGTCATACTGGAAATATATTAGTTAGCGATCGATAGTCGAATATCGATAGCAGTACGATAGTCTATTGCTAGTTTAACGATAGTACGACACTATCGATAGTATTGTTACTATCGATAGCTCGGAGGGTGACAAATTGTATTGAAAGAGTGCAATACTATCGATAGTATTGACGTTCAGAAAAGAAACGTGGAAATACCGAATCGAAATCGATACTATCGATAGCCCTGTCGATCGAGTAGCTGGTTTTGGATTTAAACTATCGATTGTTCGGCAACACTAAATCGTCACCCTCCGCGCTAACTGTCGTAACTAGCAATATTGTATCCCTATCTAGTCTGTGCTAGCAATTGATAATTTTTCAGAGTAGCTCTCACAGAGTCACGTGTCTGCTTCAAATTAATAGAAATAAATAAATAGATACATAAGGGCTTTAGGGCAACTACTAACTTAAAGAGTAAGCCAAGAAGGAAGCTAAAGGTGCGTACAGATTAAGTAACATGTTGTGTAACTTGTGTTATAAAACACGTCCACAATATGTAACATTGTTTTTTAACATTGCAACATATAACAATACTGTACACATTAGTATAACAATGCAATATAACCATGTTATATAACATTGTCGTTCTGCAGTGCTGTTCACAATGTTGACACGAGAGGACGTTTTGCTAGCTGCTGCAGCGACTGTTGTACTTTTAAATATCAAAAAAAAAAACGTAGATGCTGGGTTCGTCCTAGTTTATTGACATTGTTGTAAATATTAATAACATGTTAAATAACACGTTTGTTATAATAACATGTTTTATAACATTCAGTCTCCACATTATTGAAACATGTTATGTAACAACGTTTTATAACATGTTCTGTTATATGTATAATATGTACGCACCTTAACGCAACTACTGAAAAATTATCAATTGCTAGATACGACAGTTAGCGCGAAGGGTGACGAAATATATAGCCGTGCGTATACAACACCTTCTAGGACACTCCGTTACCGTATTCATAGGTGTCCATAGTTTAGCCAGAGCGTCCTTGGTTACTCGGTTGGTGTCACAATATTCTCTATAAGGCGCGTTGAGCGTTGGACCCTGTAGTCCTTTCAAAAGAGCGAGTGTGTTACGCAACTGTAGCTTGTTTGTTCCTTATGAACAATTGAAAGAGAGACAAGTACAGCTTCAGTATTCATTCCGGTTTTGTGAGATGGAGCCGGTGTTTAAATATAGTAAGTAGATATGTTAGACAAAGTTCATGGTCTGCATTTAAAAGTGTTGCAATTGAATAGTTAATAGCAAAAACCGGCCAAGTGCGAGTCGGAATCGCGCACGAAGAGTTCCGTAGATACCATTAACTATAAAAACGGCAAAAAAATCACATTTGTTGTATAGGAGCCCCCTTAAATATTTACTTTATTCTGTTTTTTAGTATTTGTTGTTATAGCGGCAACAGAAATACATCATCTGTGAAAATTTCAACTGTCTAACTATCACGGTTCATGAGATACAGCCTGGTGACTGACGGACAGGCGGAGTCTTAGTAACTATTATAATAGGGTCCCGTTTTACCCTTTGGGTACGGAACCCTAAAAACGTTAAGTAAATATAAGTAGGTATTCATTTTCCTTCAATATAATTTATATCTAAGTATTCATTGGATATAACGACTTTGCCTTAATTTTGCACTAAGCCAGTGCGTATCGTTTTAAAAGGTAAATAAATACAAGAATAAATACAATGCAGCATGTTGTAATCGCGAAAAACAAAGTAACAACTCTAAAATGCTCAAAGATTTAGAAGCCTTATTTCTTGTCCGTTAAAAAATCCAACAACGATGGTTCCTCCTTACGTTGAATATGAGTTCTATGCAAGACAACGGTCAAAGCCATTAGTAAAATAGTAAAGGTATCTATGATGGGTTAAAGTTATATAAGCTTACCCATATTAAAATATTAAGTAGCAATGGCCTTCCACACGTTAATTTGAATGGTTTGCTATGCATGTTAATGTAAACGGGTAAAACCCTCGTATAGAGATGGGTAACTAGCCGAAATTCCAATAACTTAGCTAGCCGGCTATTCGTGGTGAAATAGCCAGCTAGCTAGCCAGCTATTTGGCTATTGAATAACTGGCTCACTAACCCACTAGCGGTTGCGGCGGCGTAGCTAAACTAGCTAGGCGATTCGAGTTCGATCCTCACCGCGACAATAAGTTTAGATGATAATAATAAGTTTGTTATGATTTCGTTTATATGTATTGATACTTTTTTTTAAGAAATTCTTTCCTTCTTTATTCGTATGGTTTTTACTAAAAAAAACGAGGTTTCGGCTAGAATTGGACGTAGTTACTCCGGCTACTTCGGCTAGCCAGCTACTCAGCTATCGGCTACCGTGGCGGCCACAGAACATATACCCTAAAGGGGTGGCGGCTGCAAACAAAACTTAGTTGTTTTATACTCTGTGGTGCAGTTCCGGCTGTGCCATAAACTTGTCGGTTATTGTAGCTAATCTAACTAGCCAGTAGCCAATAGCTAGGTATCGTGTTGACGGATATCATAGCCGTGGCTATTTTTTGAATAGCCGCTATTTAGCTAGTTATTAGAATAGCTACCCATCTCTACTCGTTAATACCATTTAGCCCAGTCGTCAGGTAGTTTTGTCTTGCAAAAGGTCGGTCAGTCCTGAATTTGGGATATGTGTTAATGAATGTTATCGGTAGCGGGTAACACTGGGCAATGTTGACAAGAGAAGGTAGTCGTCGATATGGATCGGCCCACCCGAGGTTATAAAGGCGGCGGTCATTCGACGAAGCGGGAGCATTCCGTGTTGAACAGCTGAAGAAGTCTGACCTTTTATATCTGATTAGCTTGTCCTTATTTTATGATCTTGTAATAATTGTGTAAAGTAATATACTGTGATCTAGTTAATGTTACTAATATTAACCCAAATACAAGTACTCTCAGTGGTGGAGAGTCTATGTTGGTTTTATTTACTGTGTTTACCTTGCTCGCAATCCTGACATACCGATATTAGCTAAAACTGTAATGATAGAATCACCCCTGAACGATTATATTGTTGTGTCATTTACATGAAAATTTAAATTTTCATGAACGCCTAAACATAACACATATCCAAAATTCAGGACTGACCGATCTTTTGCAAGGTAAACCTCTTTTTTGCGACGTGGCGACTGGGCTAATTAGTTCGTCAAGACGGGTGTATGGGAGAACCGCATGCAGCGAACTGAAAACCTCACCTACCTCTAATTCAGAACATTTCAATAACTCATTTGTCGAACGCTTCGGTTTGTTATTGGAATCTTAGGGGTGCATGAAAAGAGCCTCTACGAGTGACGATACTTAAGTACGTCCGGCGCACCCTTGGGCAGGCCGCCTCGCTACCAACTTGCGGACATCTCCTTCTGTGGGGCCTTGCCCCACGTCCTCCTGAAAGGCGCGCACGGAACACTGCGCGCCGCCTTCTCGGGCCTGTTACTGATCGGGCGACGGGCCCCCTAACCCGCCGCCCGCAGGCCACACACTACGGTGGCCGGAGATAGTCGCGCGCCCTCCGGTGCCCGGTGCGTCTGGCGCGGGAAGGGTGAGGGCAGCTGCCTCTCTCTCCCTCTTCGCTTCCTCTTTGGTCGCCATCACCTCCTCGCAGAAGAAGGTGACGGCTTTCCACGCACTCTCGCTCCCGACCATGGACAGAACCACGGCCGGAAGTTAGAGGTCACCACCGACCGCCGTGACTAGTTCGCGGCGCTGCGTCACCCACTCCGGATACGCCTGCAGCGTGTGCAGCGCCGTGGCCTCGGGGCAGTCGATGCAGTGGTGACAACCGGGCGTCTGCTCCCAGCCTATGCGACACAGGTACTTCCCGAAACAACCATGTCCCGAGAGTACCTCGCTACCAACCTTGCTGACTGGCTAATCTTTTCACCACAGTATGAGCTATTTGCGTATAGCTCGTGCTGACACGACAGACGAGACTAGAATCTTAGACAAAACGAGATAACAACCGAATCGGTGGACAGTTGACTTATCAAAAATGTTGTGAATCGGGAGGTCTGGGGGCCTACTCCCTAAGTCCGTCAACGAAGTTAGTCGCCCGTCCGAAAGTAAACCGAAACGCAGGAGTGAACAAAACAAAGTTCAACTTTTCGGACGGGCAGAAACACATTGGGAGTTGGGACAACTGTCAAATCGTGTTGTCATTCATTCTTAGTTCGGGCCCCTAAATAATCGTATGTCCGTAGGTAATAGGGAATAGAATAGAATAGAATAGCGTGAAGAAGGGAGTAGGAAACGCTCGTAACTAAGGCCGAAACCACGGACTTCGTGGTTACGACTCCCTGGTCGCGGTTCACGCTTGCCGCTAACCAACAAAGATCCTATTGACACACAGATATTGGGATAACCACCAATCAATTTAAGCTATAGCAGTAACTGCTGGACATAGGTCTCTCGCAAGTCGCAACACACACAGCACTGGGTTCGCCCCCTCCTGCCCAAATACTCCACTTTATCCCAGGATTCCCAGGCCAGTCACTGGTGCGAAAACACAGGCACAGCGTTTACTAACTCTTCTTTTTTGACAGAGAGCTAAGCCCATGCCGGCTATGCCAGCGAAAAACAACTCGTCCGCAAATTATTTTTGCGGTTTAAAGACAAAAGGCACCTTTACAAAACACGTTTATAATTATAGTTCAATGTAGTCTTATTCGCATTTTAGTAAACAAGGGTATGGATCATAATTCAGGTGTTTACGCCTTATTTATATGCTAAGTACTTATTGTAGATAACAGAACAAAGAATTTAACATGCGTATTTAGTCTGAAAATAATGGCATGTGACGATTCTATTTCTGATGTTACAGCACCTCAAGTGGGTATTTTAATGTAGGTACAGTTAACAGAAAAAGTTTATGACTTCTTTGAAACTTTGAATTCAATTATCAGTGCATGTAATGATTATTTGAAAATTGTAATAATAATCGTATTTAGTGCTCAGACCAAATAAAAAACCAAGACAGAGCGCTGTCAACAGTGACGTGAGGCCGGTTTCGTAAACATGTGTGCACATAGTGAGGTGTAGTTTGATTGTAGGTTGATTGAAAAATGTTGTAAATGTGTGCGTGTGTGCGTGTATGCACAGAGCGGAGGTGTAGTTTTGGCACGCTTCACTGTATTGTTCGCAGCGTTCTATCTTGGTTTTTTATTTAGTCTGAGATTTAGTGTTGTCTATTTTGTTTACAAAATAATGTTAATAAAAACAAGCTCACATTTATAAAACACTTGAGACTGTGTCATTTGGTTTGATGATGACTGTACGAGTGTTGTTAGATACTTATGATACCACTTTATCTGGTATTTAGTTTATTTTATTTATAACAAAAGCAACACACTTGACTTGTGTTTTTTTCATTTATTTCTTTGTTTTACACTCAATTGATGTCTCATAAAATAATGAGCACGTTTTTACAGGGAATCCCACCACAAGAAACATATTTTCAAATTGTAATAAGTACATCTAAGTTAACTAAATTATCATTTCTTCCAGGCTGTTTTTTGAAGTTACTGTTACATTGGCTTTAATTACTATGCAGCTCGGTTTAGGTTAAACTAGTAATTAGCTTTATGTAGAGTACCTACTCAGCCGTAGTATTAAATACAATCAATTGACCTACAGGGCCGTGACTACAGGCTCTAAGGACCTGGGGTAGCAAGTAATGGAGCCAAACTGGCCGCTTTGCCAAATAGTGAACACAGAGCCAGTTGAGACAATTTGGCCCATAAGAGCGGTTATCCGATCCGGATCCGTGAAAATACGGATATAAAAAACTCGGACCGAATTCGGATATTGCTTTCCGCACTGCATCCGATCTGAATTCGTGAAAATATGGATCTAGAGTCTAAAAATCTCGGACCGAATTCGGATATTGCTTACGCACTAATCCGATCTCTGATCCAAATCCTAGCAATTCAGGGACCATCTTTGGGAATGTCCGATTTGAAACCGAGGTAATGCGAAAGCGTTCATACAAACAGTACTACGGCTAGTTCGGTCCGTCAATATTTCTTAAGAATTGGAGACTCACGGATGACGGAAGTCGGATTTAGTGCGTAAACTACCATACAAATAGTTCTATGACTACTTCGCAACGTTTTTTCACGGATTCGGATCGGATGCAGTACGTAACCGCTCTTAATGGTAATTTAAATGATTTGGTACCCTGCTAACTGTTCCGTGTGGTTCCTGGCGAAGAATAGGTCCTTTTCCAGGACTGAAAAATCGCGCGTCGCAGTCGCCCATAACTGCCGCCCGCTCGTCTCATGCACTCCTTCCTTCGCTTACAGATTCTTTTTAAATTACCCAAAAATTGTGGGATTTTCCGGGTCCCGCTCAGGGTGCTGACGAAGTGCGTCCTCAGAGGGCTGAAAAACCGGACGCGCCGCCAAATGCGGGATATCTAGCAATACTGGCATCAGCGTTCACATGATTGCCAAAAACAACAAACTGCGATCACTATCAGTCTGGCTAGCGTGATGTTTATGGCAATTACCCCTTTCACACTTAATTGCAACTATCATTGCGAGGCCCATGACTTTTTACTTGTAGCCACCATGCTGAACAAACGGTTTTTTTATGTATTTTAGTTTGGCAATTAAGGCGACGGCCCACCTGATCGTAAAGTGGTAACCACCTACAACACCAAGAGGATAGCTGATGCGTTGCCACCCTTAGAGACAAAGCTGAAAAGCCTCAGGACCTATAAATTCACCAGCACTTGTAGGTACCCTTCAAACCAGAACACAACACTGCCGTCATAACGAAGAGTGTAGTAAGTGCAATTTTTGAACCTTAGTGTTGGGTTACGCAGACGCAAAAGGTTAAATATTCTATGTTCAAAAATTGCACTCACTGCACTCTTCGTTATGACGGCAGAACAATGCTGCTTAGTGGCAGAAATCTATACGGAGGTAATAATTCATCGGACGAACGCATACACAAGAAACTCTACTACTCTTAAAATTATTAGAATTAGCAACTGTAAAAAACTTACAATACCTATCTACTCATACAATTATTTTTT
Source organism: Amphipyra tragopoginis (assembly GCA_905220435.1). Lineage (NCBI taxonomy): Eukaryota > Metazoa > Arthropoda > Insecta > Lepidoptera > Noctuidae > Amphipyra > Amphipyra tragopoginis. Next base: position 9,572,022 of record HG992017.1, read on the forward strand.
TCGAGTATAATTATCTTTTTGTTACATTATATTTGGAGATTTATTTTAAATTTTTCCTTGTAGGTTGAGAATACCGAAAACCCACACTCAATGTCTGTGCAAACACCAGTGTGGATATATTAAAAGTTCATACTAAATACTTTTTTTTATTATAGTTATAAATTAAAAACCTTGAAATACTAACGATGCAAAAATACCTGTTTGCAGCAAAGTTTTTTAAACATATTTATTTTAGGAGTCTGTTCTTCGAACTGGTTTACCTGTTGTTTATGTGCATATAAAATAAAACGAAATATAGTTTAGGTATATTAATTTTATTTTCATGTAAACTTATAAAGTTCGATATCAAAATATCGATGGCCGCATCGAATAAACGTTCAAGAGCTGTTACACGTTTTTTTATTGTATTTGTATCGATATGATTTTTGCCTCAGGTAGGTATTAATATCGTAGTTTTTTTCCCCACTTTATTATAACTTAGTTTTTAAATAATATATTCGAATGTTTCTGTAGCTTTAGGCTCATCACACATGAGCCACTAATAGCAGATTACTATGCGTTACCGAATGTTATTGGTTAAATATTTAGACTCTTGTATCTTTAACAATAATGAAGCAAGATCCCTATAGCTTTTCAAAGTAGACCTTCCCATAAGTTAGTAACTATCACAGGTAAAATTAGCTTACGAATCTATTTATATGCGCAGCTTGGCGATAAAAAAGCAAAACGATCAGATTTTCGCCCCAGGAACTGGCCACACGTTGCTCGAAAAAAAAATTGATCGCCATTTGTTTTTATCTGCAGTCCATATACCAAAAGGCAGCTAAACAAATTGATCAGCTGTGTCTCGAGCAACTAACGCCCTTATTCATAAACGATGATTAAAGGTTGTTTAACTAAAATGGCTTTTAAGTCTATTCATTGGCATACAAATGACAAGGACTGGTATCATTTAATCAGTGTTTAAATGTTAACCTTTCATGAATGAAATGAACTTGTTTTTTTTTTGCCTACTGTACGTTTATTCGGAGAGCCATCGATAAAACAGTAGCTTATGAACTAATTCTTCTCCATCATAGTACAATGAATCTATTTCTCCAGCGGCGCGTAGTTGAGTAGTTTCTCAATGAGGTCCACATGTCCTAGTAGCATACGTCTGCAGCAGTACCTCTTCAAGCCGAGGGCGTCAAGGGCATCCCTGAAAAATTAAAGAAAATTATTCGTAATTAATAATATTAAAGTGAATATTATAACCACATAGTAGTGTAGGTCTACATCGGTATTGCCTGCAACTGGGTTGCGGAGATCTGATGGCATATTCCATATATATTATTCATTTATTTCTCTGCCTCTGCTGGACTGCTTCGTTGGTCTAGCGGTCGCAAGCGCGACTGCTGAGCGTGAGGTCCTGGGTTCGATCCCCAGGTCGGGCAAAGTGTTATTGGGTTTTTCCGTCTGGAATTTCTCAGTAGCAGCTTGGAGTCTGGATTTGTGCCCGGTTGATGGCAATAGGCTCGCCCCCTATTACATGGGACTTAAACATAACGGCGAAAAGTGGGTGTACTATACACCTCTGCCAACTCTTCGGGGAATAAGGCGTGAAGTTATGTTATTATTCATTTATTCCCCGGGGAAAGAATGCTTCTGAGCGTCAGGGTCTCTTTGACTTCTAAGTTGGATGAAGTATTATTGGGTTTTTCTGTAGGTAATTAAATTCTCAATAGCTGCCCGGAGTTTTGGAACTCTTGCCTTCGAAAGAACGATAACGTCACTGCCTATACAATGGCAGCTGGAGGCTAATACTACTTTAACAAAATTGTTTCAAATCGCAATCGATCCGCAGCTGAAACACGGCCGTTATCTCTGTAAGAAAAAAAGTCGAACAGCTATGCTTCGGCTATTATTCGATTGCGATTTTGAACAATTTTGAAAAAATCATGGACGATGATAACACGTATACTATGTACTGCAGTTCTGCAGTTACATACAATTTAAAACCATTAGTACCTACGATAAAAGCTGAGAGGTACCAATGCTTGGTGCAGCTAATATTAAAGTCAATAAATATTTATGAGTTTTCAGAAAAGACTGCAACTATGTCAGTTAATTCTTTAGCATGAAAAGTGAGCATTAGAAAATAATGTCCGTTGTAAATATGAACAAACATGCCCGGCAAGACACTAATCTTTGCTGGTGATAATAGTTCAGGATATTAAGAATTTATTGCGACAACACGATTTGAAACTATGTACAATCAATAGCAGAAGTCGTTGATTATTTTGGAATTTTAAAATTAAAATTCTCTGGAGTTAATTGTTTATCAAAAGTCATAAACTACTCTATAAAGAAATACTCTATCTGAAATAATAATTGACATGTTTTCATGCATAAAACAGTTTTGAAACTGAGCAATCGTCACATGCTGAAAGTGAAAATATAAGCTAAAATTTTTTAAAGTTCACTATACATTTGGCGAGAAAAATGAATTTGTACACATTTTTAAAAAATGGTCCTTCTCATTGGTCACTAAAATTAACTGGTATGTGGTTAGGGAACATTGACGTCTTAACCATACGTCGCCCGGATGTCATACAAATACTTATGATACTCGTTACGGGTAATAAGAAGCCCGAAAGTCTGACAACGAGGCTAACCTTAGGATTCCGGCATTGCCCGCATTACCCAGTAAATGGCTTGCGGAAATCTCATGGCAATCGATCTGTGTAAAATACTGGTATTTAGTCGCTTCTGGATAGACTGAAAACTGACGCCAAGATAGTAGGGAAAAGGCTAGGTCGAAGAAGAGTTGTATGTAATGACTAATGACCAAAGATCGGAATATGTAGAGTATATTTACCTAAACTTCGAGGAAGGAAGTAACATAGAGTGGATAATACCTCCTCTAAAATCCCGGAATAATTATAATGACGTTTTAATCCCGGGATTTAAAAATCACGAATTATTTACTGGACTTTGTTTATAGTGACAAATTATTATAAAATTTTTTAGGGTTCCGTAACATGTAAAATGTTAAACAATGTATGTAATATGCAAAACAAAGCTATTTAATTAAATACTTTTAGTACGGAACCCTAAAAATTTTATATGTTTCTTCAAATAAATAATTTGTAACTAAAATAAAGTCCAATAAATAATTCGCGACTTTTAAATCCCGGGATTAAAAAGTCATTATAATTATTCCGGGATTTTAGAGGAGGTATTTATTATCCACTCTATGTTGCTTCCTTCCTCGAAGTTTAGGTAAATATACTCTACCTACTCCGATCACTGGTAATGACTAATGACATACGCTACGGCAAAGTGGGCGGAGTGCACGACGGATACCGTGTGCCAATAAACAAGGCCAAAGCGATTCTCAACAAAAATATAAACTCACTAATCCAACCTCGTTTGTCCTCACTAATTCGCAACGACCTCAGAATAATAATTTATTTTCTCAAAGCCGTTTTCTATAGATAACACCAGTTTTCCTCAACGTTAAGCTTTTCTTCAAACAGAGAGATAAAGGCGGTGATGTGTTTTACGAGTTAGTTGTTCTGTTATATGGCAGTATAATCTGTGTAATTGACATAGTCTTTAGTACTTTTTTATAGTTTTTTGCATACATACTTAGCTATATAGGTACTTTATGGTTTAATTTACTTTGTAAATGGAAACAATCCGGACACGTCAGGAATCAGTTTAATGTGCTCATATTCTGATTACATTTCTATGGTGACAGGCAGAGAGAAACACAGTGCTATTTTCAACCGACTTCAAAAAGGAGGAGGTTCTCAATTCGTCTGAATGTTTTTGTTTTTTTTTTTTTTTTTGTATGTTTGTTACGCGATATCTCCTCCAATTGTGAATGGATTTTGATGATTCTTTTTTTGTTTGGTAGATGATACTTCAGAGGTAGTCCCATATAAATTTTATCGAAATAGATTCGGCGCTTTTTGAAATAATAAACAAAAACAAAAAAAAAATATACTTAGATGACGTTTTCGTTTGTGGTTCCCTTATGCAAAAGTTTTGATAAGGACTTTCAATCTCTGTTTTAACTGTGATCACAGAAACATTAGCCAAGAACAAAGAAGTTTGTATGTGTTTGTAAGGAGCCGTCATGATAATTATACATTAATTCTTAAAGAAAACTACTTAATTGTAGGAAAGATTACGAAGTCGTCAAATTTGTAGTCTTAAATCTTGTAATTTATGGCACTAAAAAGTATATAATAAATAACTTTAAATAAAAGTAAAAACCGACTTCAAAACAAAAACTAAAAGAATAAAATAATTACCAAAATATAAAATTAACAGTTTCAGAAGTCGGTGCAATTCTACACTGAAACAAATAAAAGCCACCGACTTCTGAAACTGTTAATTTTATATTTTGGTAATTATTTTATTCTTTTAGTTTTTGTTTTGAAGTCGGTTTTTACTTTTATTTAAAGTTATTTTATAGCATATACTATGGGTATCCAGCCTTCTGGATATTCAGCCTTATGGCAGAATCTCAGACCAAATATCGATCTGAGGGCAAAATAAGAAGTTTACGCTTAGTTTGAAATGATAAAACTTCAACATTCAAAAATTAAAAACACAGTGGCACAGCACATGCACTTGGGGTGCATGAAAAGAGCCTCCACGAGTGACGATACTTAAGTACGTCCGGCCGTCGGACTCCGGCGCACCCTGAGCAGTCAGCCCCGCTACCATCCTTGCTAACTGGCTAATCTTTTCACCACTGTATAACCTATTCTCGTATAGCTCGTGCCGACACGATACAAGAAGTACATGCACTTAGGAAACGTTTCAACAATTTAGTTGCGCAGTTGCAAAAAGTAGGTCCTATGGAGAGGAACCGGCAAGAAACTCCATGGATACTCTATTAAAATAATTTCATGTACAATCAGGAATTGTTACAATATAGTGCAAAAAAATTGGTTACAGTAAAAAAACAAACAAAAAAAAGATTTTTTTAAACAAGCTGGCCTCCCTGCCCCTTTTTAAACACCGTGGAGCATATGCTTCAATCCATCAATACTTTTGTTACTTCTTGCACATTTATTCATCTTTTTATGACAAAAATCCAGGTAACTACACTCTTAAAATTTAATCCATCTATTTTATTGAAAGTCCAATTCATAAAACAATAACTATTATGATCAAAATAGGACTTTCCAGACAATCATGTGTTTTAACAAGCATCAAGTCATCAAAACCATAACATGGAATAGGTTCAATTATACAACCTATACAATTGTTGGCTTGTGATTGTTTGTATTGTTAAGAATAGATTGAATTGGCTTGACTGGTCATGTCATTACGAGTACCTAATGTTACAGAATCACTACATAGTATAAAACAAAGTCGCTTCCCGCTGTCTATATGTCCCTATGTATGCTTAGATCTTTAAACTATGCAATGGATTTTGATGCAGTTTTTTTTAATAGATAGAGTGATTCAAGACGAAGGTTTATATGTATAATACATGCATAATATAGTAGAGAAAAACGCGGAATACGCGATAAACGACATCCACGCGGGGGAAGCCGCTGGCAACCTTTAGTAATAATATAAGATTAACTAGCGGGTTGCGCACACCCGCAATCGTTGTACACTCCCGCCACTCATAGATTGTTTCATTGTTTCAGTCCATACTTGTTTTGGGCAACTCATTATACAGAAACAGTTATTATTGCCTGAACCCCTTACCCCTAACTACAGAAGTGTGCGAGTTTTGTTTTGCGATCTCTCTCTTGTTGGATGAAATGCGAAGTCGATGGCTAACTTTCATTAGTATGGGGTGCATGTAAAGAGTCTCCACGAGTGACGATACTTCAGTAGGTCCGGCACACCCTGGGCAGTCAGCCTTGCTACCATCCTTGCTGACTGGCTAATCCTTTCACCACAGCATGAGCTATTGTGGTATAGCTTGTGCCGACACGATAGAAGAAGATTAGTATGAACACTGGCCGTCAGCTTCACATATTCCTTTCTGTTTTTTGACACAGTTCTATGTGAGTTGTATGTAAAAAACTAAAATTCATCAAGCATCATGTGGTGTGATGTATTTGAACTTTTCTTCAAATATGTTCTCACGATTACATATCAAGCTTTACATTTTCACAGAATAGAAAAAAGTAGGTACTATGTCCATACTCCAATCGTACTATGAACTGTTCAACCAAATGTTTGATTTAAATTGTGTGCTGTTTGTTGCTGATAAAGAGTGAATATGAACACTAATGTACTAAATACAAATTGGTTACACAATATTCTATCATCATGTTCAGGCGCGGAAGTTTGTGGGCTTATTAAATAGATAATAATTATTGAATTTTACATAATACTAACCCCTCAGTGTACTCCGCTTGCAGAAGACCAAGGTAGGCCTCCCATTTGTTGCCGATTACCTTCCCACAGGTAAAACAACGTACTGGAATGATCATGCTTTATCCTGAAAATAAACATGTTTTGTATGTCAACATATATTATAGTTCGTACAACCAATCGCAAAATATTGCCGATGCAAGGTGAAGCAAACTGTTAATACTTTGAGAATAGGATTAAATGCTAGTATAAACATTATAAAGCTATGAAACAGTACTTAAAAAAGTATACAAATAACTTGCATTGAATATTTGAGGATATGTATGGGTTTGATCGTAATTTAACAAATGATCCTTTAGTTTGATACTTCAAATACGTACTTTGAAGTCACGAAATTGGAAATCCTTATCTTATTTTCACTCGTATGCTTATATCTTTGCAAGTATGGTATTTTCTTTCGCTAAATCGTATTACGTTTGAGATTGAGACGAGACCACATTACAGAAAACAAACCGCACACTGACAGTAAATTGAACGAACGAATATGTTTATACCACAGAGTGCGTTTATGCGACCGAGTGAATGAACATTGTGAACACAGATAATAAAAAAAGGTGTAGTCCAACGATGAAAAATAAAAAGTCTTGACGCGTCACGACAAAACACGTTGTTAGTCACGAAGGATATTAATACGCCAAAGAGTAAAATTAGCAGCAGTGAAATATGTAATGTACGCTCCTAGCCGTGACTCCATATGATGATATTAAACACCCCATGGGGATTAAAACAGGAAAGTTAGAATGTCAGCCAAGTTCCGAGCTAGTAAATAGTTGATAATAATTTTATCAGGGGTTGCCATTTTGACTTTCTTTTCTTTTGTTTAAGGTTTGCTAGACAGAAAACAACAACGTAAAAATGACGCTGAGTATGGAACAATACCTCACGACAGATGACAGTCAATCGGTAAGTTTAACTTGTTATTTTTTGCTGCTAGGTTTATTGACTAATGTGACTGGTGACTGTTGCACAAATGGTTGTTTTTGCTGCTAGCTTTCTTGACTAGTGTGACTGTTGCACAAATGGTTGTTGGAACTTACTACATAGGTTACAGGTATGGCACTCCGTAATATCAAAATAAATATTGTGTTTTAATTTAAAAGTCGTAAGGTGGAGAACTAGGTAATATTATGCATCTTAACCCGTCGTTTAAACCTAGTTGTAAACTAATAAATGAACAAAGGAAAAATTAAAAAAAAAAATGCATATGCGTTCATGACGTAGCAGTATGTATATCTTTGAAACACTTGTTTTAAATACTTTTTGCATGTTCTGACGTATTAGTAAACTTAAGAACAAGTGCATGATAATCTGTTTTTAGATGTAAACGAGGGGTAGGAAAATGGACTTTCGATTGATTTTTATGTTTTCGACGTTTTGACGTCACGTATAGTTTTTTTTCTGCCCAATTTATTTTCGTATGGACAACGCTTTTGTGAACGTTTAGCGGGTTAAGGATGGCTTGAGGAGTCAACCCTTAACGAGCATGTGCACATTTAATCAAAATCTAGCAAGAAGCAGAAGCAGTTTAGCAGGAGTGTACTTACATAAGAATATTAAGGAAAACACTTTTAACAATCCAATTTATATTTTATAATAGTTACAAATTAGTTTAGTTTACAGGGCGTGGTTCTTTAGACAATACGATACGAGGAGTCCAGGGTCTTCAGGTGTAGTAGGTGTAATACTTAACTAGCGGCTGCTGAGGCGCGAGAGAGGACGAAGTTTTTATTTTCTATTTGACTGCTGTAGGTTGTCCTAGGGGACGGTTTCTACGTAACCGGGCAGTTATTGGCGTGACCTGAAGGGTCTCCAGCCAATGGGGGGGAAAGAGGACGAAGTGCAGCGTGCCGGCCCTTTTATAGGCGCACCCCGCTAGTCGCCATCTCTGCTACGGTCACATCAGTCATTGTTAAACTCATGGATACTTGTATCTTAATACAAATTGATATCACAAATCAGTGGACCTCAACTCTGAGTTATAATTTATTATTAGTGGATGAATGAATTATTACGGGACTATTCATGCGTGTATTGAAACGTAACTGAATGAATTAAAGTTATCAGATCATTCATATTTGCCTTTTGTCTTTGTCTTCTATGCGAGTTTTAGGATTTCACATCTCTTTTAGTTGTTACGAAATGTGACGTTAGTTATGTCATTGTCATTATTACTTCACGGATAATGACAGTTCACAGTTGACAGTTGTGGGTTGAGCGAATCCCCGTACAGCTGGTCTCTGTATTTAATAGGGCTCGAATTTAATTATTCCGTCGCATTTATATATAAAATAACTGTGATAATTACTTAAACACTGTACGGGTAACATTGAGAACGAGATTTAATTATGTAGTTGTTAAAACCTGGGTTATTATCTAGAACACGGTCAATCTAACTACTGACCTTTAGTAATTTCCTATTCTTTCATAAGAAGAGCAAACGGTAATCTTGTATGTACGCATTGTTATTAGAAAATCTAGTACAGGGCTTATCGGTACTGTTTTTAAATCGACATCACATAACGTTACAAAATTGAATGGCATATCAAATTACATTATCATGGTGTAACAGTGTAACAAAGGCAGACAAATGAACGAAATCAATTATTTTGTAATAAAAAAATATTCAATGTAACATATTAGTCATTTTTTGTCCCCAATAAAAGTTGGAATGTGATAACAAAACTAGCACAAAATTCAAGAATGTGTCATTATTCAAATTGCTACTTAAGTAGAGTGAAGAACAAGTGATGAATGAAACAGCTAAGTAAATAAGGAATACAGATAATAAACAATGGATTCAGAACATTCTGAAGATGATATACAACCTCTTATTCAATATGAAGGAAGTAACAGGGAATTATATTTGGAACTTAATGCACAGCTGATAAATGCTGATCCTGAATTTGAACAGGTAAATAACCCATTATTTTACATGGTCATAGATTGATAAGAATTATATTCAACAGAACTTGGTCAGAAGGTCGTCCTGGGGGTGGAGAAGATTAATAAACATAAATATTAGCCTGTAACTGTCCCACTGCAGGGCAAAGGCCTCTTCTCATACAGAGAAGGAACGAGCATTGATCACCACGCTTGCTCACTGCGTGTTGGCGATTTGAGACCAATCCAGGTTTCCTCACAATATTTTCCTTCACCATATGTCAGTGACGTCTTGGATTACCTAATAAAAGTTTACATTTTAGAAAAAAAACTGACCTTGGCTGGCGGCTTGGTGACACCACTAGTTTTTATTATTCCATAAATAATAGATATATTTCTTACCATTTTAAAAATCTATAAAGATTTAATTTAGGTACTATTGATTTTCAGTTAAAACAACATTTTCTTACAGATCAATTTATAAAAATAGCTCACACAATACAGTCTAGTAAATGGTCACTTTTATAATACATTATTTACAGAGTATTCAATATTATTCCTCTATTTTATCTTGCTTTTAAATGAGTCTAGCTCGCACAATCAATAATGCCAAAAGCTATTAATTTCTTATTAGTATTCCAATAGTATAATGTGGAAAACAATAACTTAAAATTAAAAGTTAATTATTTATTAAATACACATACGATTCTCGTGTCCGATTTTCCTGGACGACGACGACGCCCTGACGATGCTTACGATTCTGACATCCGATCCGATAGTCTGATCGTACGTGTAATTCATGTTCAAACAAATGTATGACGCAGAGGTCTTCAGATAGTCTGATCAGACTACCGGAATCGACTATCGGAGGCAAGTATTGGACGTGTATTTGGGCTCTAATGCAGACCAGTTCGTTAATATTGTACAGCCACAAACAAAAATGTTTTTAATTAAATTCATCACATTTTTTTCCAATCTTTACGAATATTATAAATGCGAAAGTAACTCTGTCTGTCTGTTACCTCATCATGGCTAAACTTTTGAACCGGTTTTGTTGAAACTTGGTACAGACATAGTCTGGAACCCGGAGAAGGACATTAGCTGCTTTTATCTCGAAAAAAACGCAATAAACAACATCCATGTGGGCGAAACCGCAAGTGACCTCTAGTATACATATATTTATTTAAAGACCAAGGTCAAGAATGGGTAAAAATAAAGTTAAAAAAGACAGACTTGCTTAAATATTGCACAATTTGAGTACTGGTTTGGTAGCTTTGCGGATGAAGCAAAAAATAGAAGTTTTATTAGTTACCTTGTTTATATGTAAAAGTTGTGTATTTAATTTATTTGTTTTTTAAACTCACGAATTTTAAGAATTCTTTTATTTGTTTGATTATAAAGGATGCATAATTAATATTGACGCTTGAAAGGCAAAAATTACTAAGCGACATGTTGGCAATTTTACACTAGAGCATTTTAAAGTTTTATTTAAGTTCATAATCTCTAAATGCCAGTTGATTATAAGCCTTTAAACTGCACTTAAAATTCGTTGGAATCAAGTAGTTATGACAAATAGGCGATTTTTTTTTATTTTTCCAAAAAAAACTTTAAAATGCTCTAGTGTAAAGTTGCTAATATGTCGCTTGGTAATTTTTGTCTTTCAAGCGTCGATATTAATGTAGTCTCCTGGCTTGGCGATTTTATAAATTATTGAAACTTTCCTAGGATGTAATATGATAGGATGCCAATATTGCAGGATGATCTATCTATCTGCCTAACCTTTTCCGAAATATGTTAGGGTCAGCATGCAATCTAACCAGATGCGGCTGAATACCAGTATTTTACACGGAGTGACTGTCATCGGACCTCCGCAACCCGGTTAGATACTGGGCAATGCCAATATCCTTAGGTTAGACTGGTTGTCAGACTTTCAGGCTTCTGACTACCTGGAACCCGAGGTCGTAAGTGCGCCCACTAGCCCATCGCGATTGTACTGTTGTACTGGTGTTATCCTATCTTTCCAAAAGACAACAAAAAGTAGGCATATCTGGCATAACATCTTCAGGGTCTCTAGTAAAAATGGGCGTGCCACAGGGCTCGATTCTGGGCCCCTTTCTATTCCTTGCTTATATTAATGATCTTCCTTACATGATGTCGGCACTATCTGACATAATTTTGTTCGCGGACGACACTTCCCTTATTTTTAAAATCAATAGGAAAGACATAGATCTTTTAAATGTAAATAGTAGTTTATCCGCTCTATCGAAATGGTTTGCTGCAAATAATCTTTTATTAAATGCGACTAAAACGAAATGTCTGAAGTTCTCATTGCCAAACGTTCCCCATGTAGGAGTAAACATAACGCTTGACGGCAGTAAACTGGATATAGTAGATCAAACTGTATTTCTAGGCATAACAATAGATTCCAAATTACAGTGGGGAGCTCATATAACTGCCCTTTCTAGTAGGTTAAGTTCTGCTGCTTTTGCAGTCAGAAGAATTAGACAGCTAACTGACATACCTACTGCCCGACTTGTTTATTTTGCGTACTTCCACAGCATTATGTCTTATGGTATTCTGCTGTGGGGGGCAGCGGCCGATCGCGACTCGATATTTATATTACAGAAGAGGGCAATCCGCGCGATCTATAATATGGGCCCTCGGGAGTCCCTTAGAGATTTCTTTAAAGAGATTAATATTCTGACGATGCCTTCCCTTTACATTTTTGAAAACATTATGTTTGTACGTAAAAATCTGCCAATGTATAGTGTAAAAAGCGACATTCATAATATAAATACTAGGAACAAACACAAATTAGTAGTCCCTAAATTTAGATTATCCAAAACGAATAAGTCATTCCTAGGAAACTGTGTTCGATTTTATAACAAGCTTCCCAAATCAATTACGGATCTCACTGAGGGCAAATTTAAATCTCACGTTAAATCAGTTCTCATTAAAAAGGCATACTATAAGATAAACGACTATGTTGACGATAGGGACGTGTGGCGCTAGTTCTTTTCTGCACATGTGGCTTCCCTGGTAACCAATAGTTTTTAGATGTAGGTTTATGATGTATCTATATTAGTTAGATACGATTATGATTTAACACAATTCATACAGAATTGATTTATATACTTTATTTTTAATTTGTTTTTACCTGTACTTGCATAATTTTATTATTGTAAAAAATATGATGGTTTTTGTTGTATAGAGTCAATTAATTTATTCACTTGACAGACATATCTGTGTTGCTGGGGAGTTTGTTGCGCCGTTTCTTCTTCACAGCAAAAACACTAGGAAGCGGTGAAGGGAGGGCTTTTTGTGGGATGTCTATAATATTGTAAAACTAACGTTCAAAAAGAACTAAGTAATTCTAGTCTATTTTGAATAAATGAGTTTTGAGTTTGAGTTTGTACAGCTGAAGGCTCTAGACTCGCTCCCAATTACATGGAACTTAAACATAAGGGCAAAATGAGGGTGTACTATACACCTCTTTGAAACCCTTAGAGTAATACAGGCGTGAAGTTATAGAAGTGTCTGGAATAGCAAGCTACGCTGTGTACGCACGAGCGAACACGAATATCGCGAACACGAATATCGAACACATTGCTTGCACGTGCGTACCACTACCGAACTGTGTTTCGGCGAACACCTTCATATACTCTTTTCACCATAAGTTGATTAGTGACGTTTCTCTATAAAACGTAACCATACAAAGAATATCAAATGTTTTTAAAAAACAAAGCATTGATAATATAGCTATTTTATGGTTTTTGATGATGTTGTTTACGTTTTCTCGATAGCAGTCTCCTTATGGCTACAATTTACGAAATAACCGAGTTGTCAAGGCTCATCTTTGGGTGAACAGAATATAGTAATTCGAGTTCGATGTTCGTGTTCGTTCGTGCATACCCGACTTTACAGGCAACCTCTGGGTATCCAAAAGAACAAGTTCCTAGTCCTCCCATCCCCATTGATTAAGCCTTGAGAAAACTAATTAAGGCATTTATTATCCATTTACTTAATAACTTTAATAATGGTAATTATTTTGTGATTATACATAGAGTCACTTCCTGTCAAACTGATAATTTTAAGATAATCATGTGTGCCAGGAACAGCCGCTCATTCACAGTTACAGCTTGATTATTGTTTTAATTATCATGAATCATGTAGGGCTGTCAAATCCGAGATTACCTAAGTGCAGTGCCGGACTTAAAGAATAGCACTACCCCATCTCTTCCCGTGGGTGTCGTAAAAGGCGACTAAGGGATTCTCTAGAGGATGGGCAGCAGTGTTCTCTGAGTACTTTAACCAGGGCTCGGAACCGGTTAAGAAATACCGGTTAATATTGTTCATAAAACCGGTATAATACCGTTCATCCATTAACCGGTTAATTACAAAAACTGTTTCGTCTAAACCTAAATAATTTTGGTTACCGGTTATTACAGAGAATAGAATTTTAAAACTCGCGGTAACCTGAATTAACCGGTTTTACTCAGCAGACGTACGCCCGCGCCGCCGCCATTCTGTCACACTCTTACGCACGTGATTACTTGTTTGTTTTTAGTTTTCTTTCGTCGTTCGCCGCAGAGAGAATTGGGTTCGCATCTTTCATGAAAGTGTCGTGCGGCCGCTACTTAACTCGAGCATTATAATAGTAGATACAGTGCTATAATAAATAACATTTATCATGGGAAGAAAGAAGGAGAATAAAATGTATTCTATGTTCAATTACAACCAACTTCAACCAAGAGACGAAAAAGTGTAAGTGTTTGACGGAAGGTTGCAATCACTACATCAAGGTAAGTTTTAATGTTTATTGCCGGGTATGGTAGAAAGGCTTACGAATTTTAAGTGATTTTCACTAGTTTAGTATGTATTTAGTGTCACGAAAGCACCGTATGTCCGCAGAATACCCTACCAAACGTATCAAATTTGCTAGTCGATAGTGCTGTCGAGTAGGTTAGGTTCTAAGGGGATGACGGGATTTTGGTTCGCTTCTTCTTCTTCTTAGCGTTTCGATGACAAACTAATTATATTAAAACTTGATTATATTACTGCGACCCAGAACTTGGCCACTTGGACTGCGTTGTCATTGGCAATCATTAAGTCTTCCTGCGTGCAGCTGTTAGGGCTCGCACGGCATGTTGTGAGTTGGTCCATCGTATGGGTTGTACCACACAAACAGCTCAAACCGGTACTTTCACTGAAACCCCACCTAAACATGTTGTCTTTGCTCCGACCGACCTGAGTTCTCGATGTTTATTTAATGACTTCCAGGTCGGCCATGGCAGTTCATGTCCAGGCGGAGGTCTCTCCGCAGGTGGCACGAATGGGTTTGGTAGGGAGACCCCATTTCTCCAAAAGTTGCACCTCTCTCTTGCCAACTCCGAGGCCAGAGGTTCGACACACTTATGGAAATTCTTGCGGGTTTTCAGCCTTTGTGGCACTGGAATATAGCCATGCAGGGGGTGCCGTGTGTCGTTCATCTTGGCCTTCTCGGCAGAGCTCAAAACGGCCCCTTCGGACATCTGGTGGTGCAATACCGGTAAGTTGTATTGCATCACTTGGGGGCTGAGTCACCCTTGTCCGTGGGAAAGCACCCTTAGTTCGAAACCACACACGTGGTCTCCGGGTGGTGCCAATCAGGTGACAACCTTTCGCTTGGTGGTAGGATCTTTACGGTCCGCCTGGCTAGCTACCACCCTCACATTAAAGTCCGGCACCAAGCAGTTTACTGTGTTCCGTCGTGTGTAAGTGAGAGCCAGAGAGGTATAGCGGAATCTCTCTATATCTCTGTTACTTGGATTCGTGTGCTTCATCTTAGACCCTGTCTGCGCTTACCATCAGGTGCAACGAGGGTCAAATGAGACCAAGTCAAGGAATAAAAAAAAAGTGGGTCAGGCAGTTTTACCGGGGTTGGTTTAAGGCAACCCGTAATGATCCGGCAAGTTTCATTTAAGGCTGTGTCCACTAGCTTTGCGTGAGCAGATCGGCTCCACACTGGGCATGCGTACTCACCAGCAGAGAACGCTAGCGCCGACCCAGACGTCCGCATAACTTGCAGAGAGGCTCCCCACTTGGTGGTAGTGAGACGATGTAGCAAGTTGTTGCGAGCGTGCACCTTCTTTTTAATGATGTCATAATTTCTTCCGAAAGTCAGAGACCTATCCAGTACGATACCCAAGTAATTAGGATGGTTGTTGTGGGCTATGGGCGCACCTTGCCTCATGATGCGAAGCTGACGACCCGCTTGGTGGTTGCGAAGATGGAAAACTTAGGACTCAGTCTTTGATGAGTTAGGCTTAAGAGAGTTTTCCTCGTAGTATGGCTTAAGACGTTAAGAGCCGTGGTAAGATTGGCCTCCACTTCTTCAAAGTTGGTATCTTGAGCAGGTAGTGCCAGGTCATCAGCGTATAAGAAGCGGGATGTATTTGGGCTAGCCGATTGGTCGTTGGTGTATATGTTAAAAAGGGTCGGGGCCAGAACGCTGCCTTGTGGCAGACCGTTCTTTTGCGATCTCCAACGACTACGGTCTGAGAAGAGATTGACTTGAAAGCGACGGTTATGGAAAAGTTCCCGGAGTATGATGACAAATTTTTGATCGCCGGTCATGGTTTTCACTTTCCATATCAGTCACCTGAGGTTCACTGTGTCATAGGCCGCTGAAAAGTCCACAAATACAACGACAGTTACCTTTCCTAACTCAAACCCATCTTCTATGTGCTGAGTAAGTTTAAGTGTTTGGTTTGAGCATGACTTCACTGGTCTAAAACCCGCTTGCTCTGGTATCAAAATTGGGTCAATAAGGCCTGTGAGCCTGGGCAGCAGCAACCGCTCGAACAATTTGTATGTATGGCACAAGAGTGCTATAGGCTGGAAGTTTTTGGGATTGTCTACTGTCTTTCCCGGTTTGGGTATAGCTAATTACCTTCGCCTTTTTCCAGAGACGGAGAATAGAGGCGGATTCCAGAGAGTTGTTACAGAAAAGCAGTAACCATGACACAGTAGCTGGGCCAAATTGCTTTATTTGCTCCACAGATATACTGTCCACTCCCGAGACTTTGCCAAATTTTAGATTTCGAATGGCTAAAACAATGTCAGTCAGGATGAATGACTTATTTATCTGGTCTCATGTGCTTGTGAGGCTACTTCGTTTTGGGACGTTCGCAAGGCGGCCTGACTTTCCATTCAAAATGAGATGGTGGGTGATCTGGTTCGCGGTGTCATGACTGGGTAAGGATAGTGTAGGTGGATCACCATTAAGTTTCCGGATGGTGTTCCAAGATTTCTTGCTGTTGTGCGTCATGTCAATTTTGGTGACAGTATTGATCCATTTTTCCCGACGGGATTCACTGATCTGCGATAGCAGCTCCTCGCCAACCAAGGTCGTTTCCTCGGAGAAGGGGTCGTGGCTATACAAGGATTCGTACTCTTTAACCGCTAGCGGCCCGACCGACGATCCGGATCGTGTCAGTGCCATTATCTATTGTGTCTATAATTACAGTACTCGATAAGTCAATTGAATTTAAAAACGACAGATGGACTGTTATTAATTTTATTTTAATTACTCAAGTACTGTAATTATAGACACAATAGATAAACAATGGCAGGTGTCGTCCTGGGACGACGGCGGGGTTTTACTGGTTAAGCAGTTCTGCAGATTTTTCCGTTAGCCCTGGGATGTAGAGTGTTCGACAGGCTCTAGAAATACATTTACGTGATATTGTTGAGACGATATCAACAAATTGGTCGTGATTTTGAGGAATTGGCGGGATTTTCACTAGATCTCCATATATCAACTGTGAGAACTGTGTCCAGTTAGCCTTGGAGTAGTTGAACCGGCGCTTCAGAGGGACACTTTAAAGGACGAACAACGGGCTGAATCGTACACGTGATCGGTCTGTGCTGTGTACGAGGTATTGGGGAGCAGATAGTCTTACTACACTGCGAGCTGATACTTTCGCTGACAAAGATTAGATCTGGATTAGAACCACGTTTCCACCGATCACTGTTAAATGAGGCCGGTTGTTTCGGATTGTGTATCAGCATCAGATCGTTTGTCTCAGCCCACTCTTCAAGCGCTTGCCCACATATTTCCGTGGGGCTACAACGCCCCATCTCATGCTGTGACTGTTGAAGTCGCCGATCACAATTTTGATGGGTTGGTCCTGGAAGTTTTCAGGAGGTACAAACTGGAATGGGGTCTTAGGAGGTTTGTATACATATAGAAGTGACGGTACAGTTACCGATGTCAATGGTGACAGCCTCAATGTCGTTCTGGGTTGAACATTTGGTTGACTTTATGATCACGACGGGAGCAGCAAACACTGCGTTACCGTGCTTCGGATGACAGATCTCGGCGATAAACGTGAGTCCAGGTATGTGTGGTCGGTACTGAGTTTCACCTCTATGGGTTTCCTGAACACACAAAACGTCACAGTGTGTCATGCGATATAATTCAGAAAATATTCCTGATTTATTTTGTGAGAAACCCTCGATGTTAATAGAGACTAC
This sequence comes from Amphipyra tragopoginis, assembly GCA_905220435.1. Taxonomy (NCBI): domain Eukaryota; kingdom Metazoa; phylum Arthropoda; class Insecta; order Lepidoptera; family Noctuidae; genus Amphipyra; species Amphipyra tragopoginis. The sequence continues at coordinate 9,589,815 of HG992017.1, forward strand.
ACACAGCGCCGGCTTTATGGCCGGACTAATGTTTGTGTTTGTCATCGTGGTGAAAGGATTGGCCAATCGGCGTTAGTACTCGCTGATTGTTACCCAGGGTGCACCAGACGTATGGGGTCAGAAGTACGTCATTCGGGGAGGCTCCTTTCATGCACCTTTGTTCGCTCGTAAGCTCGATAGGCTCGCTCTTGCATCCATAAAAAAGTAGATTTTTTCGATACTCATCTAAAATAAAACAATTTTATAAAATAAATAAAAATGGATCTACGGCAAAAAAAAATGGTAGTGGACTAGTGGAGGGCTCAGAAGACCCTCCAGAACTCCCAAATAACCTCACATTCTTTCTAGAGAGGCGGCACGTCCCCAGTTACGTATCAGATATTCTATCCTCCATAACATTCACGAATACAGTATTTACTTACATAAAAAAAAAAAAATGGTTCACTATCCGGTAAATCCTTCATGTGATAATAATAAGGATTCATTTTTTTTTTTTTTACGATCTCAGTCACTAATCACAATATATACAACTTATAAAACAACACAATTCATGAAATTCAATTAGTGTTTTGTTGCACGCACGTCACACAGAACGAAACTACCTACTCAGCCAGCAACGCGGTCGAATATAATCTGCTTGTGAGTGCGTATTTGCGTATTCGCGGGCGTAAAGCGAGAGCTTTGTTATCGTAGGTATAAGAGAGATGGAACTCGTTTATACCGCCGAAACTCAAATTAACCGGTTAATTTTGTTCAACAGAATCGGAATGTGCAAAAAACCGGTATCGCCCATTAACCGGTAAAATACCGGTAACCGAAACCTAAAACCGCTATCGATTCCGGTTCGAGGTCAATGACCAAAACCGGTTTGGAAAATTAACCGGTTTCCGAGCCCTGACTTTAACAACCATACTGCGATCGCCAACCCACCTGCCAAGCGTGGTGATTACAGCATACCCCCCCCCCCCCCCCTGTTATAATAATCATTGTTGTAACTTTTATTTTATTACTTATTTGCTAATCACCCTATAAACCAATTTTATCTGAATAAAACCTATTGTATTACATTATCAGAGTATGCAGTAATGTAGATAAATGGTTTGCTTAATTAGTAAATTATTGTATAGGTATTTATAACTGTATAATGTTAATTAACTGCAGCTATTAGTTAATTGTATTGATAACAACTTTGCAGTGTATGTTGTTATTTGTTTAATTATTCAGGTAATTATTGTGATATCCTATACATAGTAAATTAATTATTCATTATATTGATGTTACCCAATTAGTAACGAATTTATACATGCTTTGTAGGTATATTGTACCTATAGTGTAATTAAGCTAATGTATTGATATCATTATTTTGCCCAAGATATATTGTATTATTGCAGTATTTGAAGACTATGTTTAAAAATGGACCTCTGTGAGGAGGGCTGTGGGGGTGTTATGTAGATGATGATTGATCATTTTGACAGCTGGGCTATCACGCGCAGCATGACATAACTTTGCGCAGTATGACATAACTTTGCAATCTTCGCGTTATCTCGTGTCGCGTTATGAGATAACGCGACGACAAAATTATGTCGCGCCGTGCATGTTAGCCCGGAAGGACTGTCAAGGAATGTACTGATAAGCTACTACAAATTTGTGTTTTGTATGGTCAATGTCGATCGTCTGGGGGGGCGCGTGCCCCCATTAGATCCGGTCTTGAACGACAGACCAATTAATCAAGTCAGCCTAAAACAGTCCACTACCGACTCGTTAAGTGGGCATCTTCAGGTCTTTGCAAAGTCTGCGTACAGTTTGGTATGCTCTAATTTATCGTTCCTCATCCACTGGTGAACACTGACATTCTAATGACTGCTACTGTAATAAACGATCATATAGCCGGACTCACCTCACTTGGCACACAGTTCGAAGTGAGCTGAGTCTGGCCATACGTATAGAATCGTGTTAATAGCAGGCAGGACACTGCTGGCCATAATCTTGGCATACACCTTAGTCTTGTTATACCACCACATCTACAGTTACAGAAGAGAAGGTGGTTTGCTCATGGCCGTGTGTTACACTATAAAGGGTGACTGGAAATTCGACCCTTGAAAGGGGTTATACGGGTTATATCAGAGATCATTGGGAACAAATTAACCCCATCAACTGTGGGTTGGAAATGAGCGGTTCCCGAGATATAGGGGTTTAAGATTTGTTTAAAAAATTTCGACTTGTTATCGAAAAAAAAGACTTGTAAAAAGACCACTCATTTCTGGGCACTCAGTTGATACTTTTCTAAAAGCCGGTAAACTAGCAATCAAATTATGTATAATTAAAATGCCGGGCCTGATAAAATTATCGGACATTAAGTCTTATAGTGCGGAAGGAACTGGCTTCTATAACACAAGACTGTCTTTCTTTAGGAGTCAGGGCTGTCTCACCCTGTAAACTATGTTTTGGCTCAATAAAGATATTTTTATTTATTATTTTACTCATAATACTTATCTGTTCTCAGGTAGTATACGGCTACCGGAAGAGTCGCTGGCGGAGGGTCCTCACGTACATAATCTCGTGCCTTTTCTGCGGGATCCCGTTCCTGCTGTTCCACTGGTGCCCCACCTGGCTGCTCTACATCACCTGCGTCAGGTGCTCCTTCCAAATCGCTGACAGAGTCCTAGTTGTTGTAAGTGGATTGTGTAAAAAAAAATTTACCTATAGTAATTGAGAGAAAGAGTTTTGTAATAGCAATTCTTGTCTCAACATGTTAGAGTAGGATTATAATGTGCTAATAAAATACCTAAGGGAGTTAGCTAAATATCGGTTTTAAAACGCTAAATCCAATCGCAAGATCTTGGCAAGACTTTCACCGTGAACCCACCACATTGTGATGTTTTACCAACTAAGCTAGCTCTTGCTGCAATAACTTGCGCAATTTAACTTGCTAGTGGATTTAGCTTTTTTCAATTTTGCTGTCATAATACACATACATTAATAGTACATTGTTACCCTAGGGGTGAAAGTAACTTATTCAGTCCTGAGACGGTGTTTGGCGCCCGAGCGTAGCGAGGGCGCCCATAGCTCGAGGGACTAAATAAGTCTTTAACCCGAGGTAAACACTGTGCTTTTCATTACGAATACAAGGAAAGTAATAATAAAAACACGAATTAGCTTAAGAAAAAATGAGTGATCGGATTGCCGCTTTCCCGCCTATTTTGTCTTTTCTTTTTCTGTGGCCGGCCAACTATTCAGCCATTATTTTTCATTTTTACCATTGAATAAATCGTAAATATTTTGGCCAAATCTGTTATTTTAAAGAAATATGTAGTTGAAACTTTAAATTATAATAAAGTCATTTAAAAAATATATTCTATAATTAATACTTAACTTTATGTTATTAAAATTTTACATCGCGCTTTAATTGAGTGGATTTATAGAAAATTGGAACATGGTTCAATAGAAATGTGAAAATAGAACTAGTTTTTTTTTAATAATTTGCCAGCTGTCAGTTGAAAACGATTCTCCCAAGGGCTGAAAAGTATTACTTTCAACCCGCTCCTCAAGCAACTTCAGACCTACTTTCCGAGTATGAGTAATGAAAAAGCAATTAATTTGTTTCATTTACTCTTAGGTTAACTGCCTTTTACTTTTTTAAAACTGTTTTCTCAAAAACATGTTTTATCATTTATTTTCAGGAAACGTATCAGAAGAAATGCAAAAGTTTCTACATTCATTTAATATTACACAAAGATATAGCAGACACAAGGTACGCATTTTTTTAGTTAATGATAGTTCTAAGATAAAGATAAGTATGATAGTACTCATCTCTTATGATTCAACTGCTTAAAAAACATGGCCAAATACTTCACAGCAAGAGAAATAATCAACACTACGGAAATTACAAAATACAAAAATTAAACAACGCATTTCGTTTTTTTTTTAAACAGTCTGTTATCACTTTCCCCCGTATATTGTCGTTTCCAAAGTTCAGAAAACAGTAGCATGTATCTTTCATTTAAATTCTCGTAATTATTGCAGCGGACTACTAAACCAGGGTTTCGATGACGAGGGTTCAAAAGAGAAGGAGCCTATAGAAAGCGCCGACGCCATACATACTCCCATACACTTGGACGATGGAACTACACTCAGTGAGTATTCAGATTTACGTATTTACTCGTTAATGGATATCATCTTGTTCTTGATAATTTGATAACATCTAAAGATCACTGATTAAGGGGCGGTGGATGGGAAGTTCTTGGGAAGACAGATCACGAATGCAATTCCCCTCTGCCGCCAGACAAGCGAGTCGTAAGAGGTGACGAACCTGGCTGCACAATTATTGTGCCCGAAAAATGGTAAGTAATAGGCTATGGGACCTCATACTCTTGTTAGAATTGTTGAGGCGAAACGTGGGAGGACAACACTTCTGCTTACCCCTCGGGAATTACAGGCGTGAATATATGTTTTTATGTATGTAGGTCACTGATTAGTAGGTATACCACACAGCCACAAACGGGCGGTCCCAGACAAACTGTAATGATGAAAAATAAACAAGTGGATACAACTGTTTTGACCCGTATTATTTATTAGGAAGATATTATCTTCTATGCGTTTTGAAAAGACGCAAAAACATTGGACTTGATACGAAAAACCCCTAATAAACAATTGCCCGTCCTGTTATACTCGTAATGATCATAAAATTATATTAAATGGATACCTATTACATATCAACATCATATTACATTTGTACCTATACACGGTATACGAATACGGGAATGCCACCATCGCCTCTTTATTCAATTTATTGTGAATCAGTCAACCACAAAATAGGGAAGTCCCTTGCAGCCGACTATTTCAAGATAGCGGGGATTTACAAACTCCCACGCATATGCCTCTGCGCTTATATCAGCTAAATAACTACATTTTCACTGTAAATTCTTGAAGAAAATGATTTCAATTCCATGACATAAATTGGGACGTATTTTGACAACAGAGGAAACTCTTTATATAAAAAAAAAAAATTGTAGATCTTCGAGATTCTCTCGTCTCTTTTCCTCACTTCTACTCACTCAAGTTGGGAAATATTACTGCAGCGCCCGTTTTTAAAACTTCGAAGTAGTTTCTTAATTCAAACACACCTTCAAGAAAGAAACCAAATCTCTTGTGATCCACATAGACAATGCTTCTAGTTTTTAATATTACATGAAACAAGACGCCAAACACAGATTTCCGAGGGCTGTATTATGGAAACTCAGTTATGGATCCTCTCTAGTGAGGTGGAGGTAAGGGATAGAATCACATTTAACTGTAGACAATTAGACATGATCTGGTACAATCTACCAACACTACCTACCTACCGTGCTTTGGAGAGCACGTTAAGCCATTGGTCCCGGGTGTCACACGAATACCTATGACAGTCGTTACGGGTAGTCAGAAGCCCGAAAGCCTGACAACCGGTCTAACCTTAAGCAGTCTACACACCAAACCCGCCGACCCGCCGACATGAGTCGTCGACTTTTTTGTCGGCGACTTCACATCTCGTTCAAGTAGTAAAACTTTGTCGGCGGCACGAAATCAGTAACTTTTTTGGTAGTTAGAAAACACTAACACGTCACTATAGGTTGAGTGTCGGCGGGCAAATGAGCGCATACGCAAGTCGCTGACATGTTGCCACAAGCCGCCGGGAGACACGCGCGGATACGTCGCCGACATGATTCTTTTGAAATAAAGCCGTCGACATCAAGCTGTGTCGGTGGGTCGGCGGGTTTAGAGTGTAGACTCCTTTAGGATATCGGCATTGCCTTGTACCGGTTTGTCATATACCGGTATTCAGCCGCATCTGGTTGGACTGGAAGCTGGCCTCAACATATTTGGGAAAAGGCTAGGCAGAACAAGGTACAGCCTACGAGTATCTACAGTGCACATCTCTACAGAGAGATGAATGCTATGGACTGCAAACTTATAGTATTTTTGAAATAATAACATTCTATTAACTTTTCTCAAAGTTCCATAATTGTCAACAGATGTCCAGAACTACAGGTACTTCCGTCATAAGAAGCAGTCCCTTATTTGGGATGGTGGTCGCGCGCAGTGGTCCAGGCTGGCCGGTATTGAGTCCGGGGCCACGTGCGCACAGCTGCAGGCCATGGGCTCCGCTTCACCATCCAGCGAGAGACGCGTCAGGATGTGAGTACCGTCTACCACTATGCAGATAATAGATGCTACAACTGCTGGACATAGGTCCCTTTTAAAAGAGGAGATCATTCGTGTATCTTCTTTGGACTTCGGCATTTTTTTCTCAAAAAAGGAGATTATGTGTTATCCGATTAGTGATCGCTCTGTGATACCAAACAAAAGGATATTTTACTACTATTAAAATTTACAACAATTTAGTACTTACCTATTATTTTATAGAAAGGGCTCCTACACAAAACTGCGATGCGATGCGATACGACGCCGCATCGCAGCAAAATATGGTGGTATGGTTCTATGTAGCTCGCAGATTTTTGCGATGCGATGCGAATTCGCAGTTTTGTGTGGGAGCCCAAAGAACACGTATGACGTCATAAGGTAGTAGTGTTGTCTCAGTCTTGTGAACAATTTTAAATCGTTTATAACTTGAGCGTTTTATTAAATGTTTCATTGGCTTATTATTTTTGCGAGATTACTAATAAAAAAACAATAGTCAAATAACCTATTGTATCTTAATAACGATACACTAGGATCAATGTTTTGTTTGCCAACCATTCCACCCCCAAAATCGTTTCTTCATAAGCCACATTTTAAGCAAGGGATGTCTTTAAACTTATGTTTAAATACGATATACCAGTGATAACCTATTTGTTGAACGCCTTCCTTTCATGTAGAAAGGTCGTGAGTACAAACCCGCCCCCGACCGCTGTTTTTTCAATTACATGTGCGTCATCGTGAGGAAACCTGTACCCCTCAAAGGGGTCCACTCTTCTCGATGGTGTAATCCAACCCGCACCAGACCAGCGTGGTAGACTAAGACCTTCTCATTCTAAGAAGAGGTCCATACCCAGCAGTGGGACAGTAATAGGTTGATTATGATGATAAATACTTAGGCTGCTGTTCACCAACATTGATTCTCTGGTTAAACAAACGTTTACTCGAAAATGTATCAGATTTTTTGTCAAACGGTTAAAGTTTAAAAGAGAACACGTTAAGAATACTTATGAATATGATGTAAAACCTCTTTTTAATCTTGAAAAGCATAGACATTTGAACAAAATTGAACTGCTTCCTTTTGGTTTAAAAATCGAGGACGAAAAACTGAGCCATATACGTATATCTCAGCTAGCAATAAGACCTCACCTATGAGTCGTAGATGTATCCAGCCTTAATTAATACTCGCCGAGTGATGACGTATTTCTTAAAAATATCGACTTTTTAAACTTAGACCTTCATATTTATACCTATTTATGCCTAAATGGTTTATGTCCAAAAATATACAAATCCATTTTCCTCCAGGTTAAACATCTACGGTCTAAACGAGATCAACGTGCCGGTCCAGTCGATCATGACGCTGATTCTGCTGGAAGTGTTCAACCCGTTCTACGTGTTCCAACTGTTCACCATAGCGGTGTGGCTGGCTGAGCCGTACTATTACTATTGTATAGCTGTGGTGTTGATGTCCACGTTTGGTGTTGCCACATCTGTTATACAGACTAAAAAGGTAAGATTTTTTTTATCTATTTTTGCTAACTTATGTTTATTTCTATTTTATTATTTTCGTGCGTGTTGTGCCGAGCTCTTACCGGTTAGAATTAGGGTGCATGAAAAGAGCCTCCACGAGTGACGATACTTAAGTACGTCCGGCGCACCCTGGGCAGTCAGCCTCGCTACCAACCTTGCTGACTGGCTAATCTTTTCACCACAGCATGAGCTGTTTTTATAGCTCTTGCTGACACGAGAGAAGAAGACCGGTTAACACCTCACGGTGTTCCTTTGAGGACCTAAGGCCTTGATCGCGGGATTCGCTATTCTTGGTCCGCCTTATCATGGGCTTTGGGGCCTCGCTCACGTCCTCCTGACAGGCGCGCGCGTACCGCTAATGTTTAATCTGGGTTTTGTCATTTTCTTTGTACAACTTGACTATAGATTCCTGCAATGTGGTGAAGTTTTGTCTGCATATTAAAGTGTTTTCAATTCATCCTTTCATCACGTCATGTCAGCATAATTTTAGCCAAAATCTTATAAAAAGAGGAGGGTAGGGATGTTGTACTACGACACAACAGTAAACGTTGACTGGCGAAGGATGAACTTAATAACTTTTATTACAATTTGGTTTAAACTGTCTAGTTTAAACCAAGTCTAAAATAAATCCAGAATTAAAATACCTATGTCCATGAGTTTTTCACGTAATGTAATAAAAATACTCTTTTAAAACCTGAGTTTTACTTAGACCATTTCTCGTGAATATCTTTACCTATTTTTGATGTGGAAAAAATTCCTGGATTAAACTTAACGGTGTACTTACTCCTCGCGCTTATTTAATGTAACTGTTTTTTTTTTAAATACACACTTTATCTTCTCTGTGATATTTTGCCGACTACAGAGCCATTTGACCCAAAACTTAATAATTTCTCCAGAATCAATCAAACCTTCGCGCGACAGTCGAAGCCTACGACACAGTGGAACTATGGGACGGACGGCGAGTGGACAGCCGCTGTGTGTCCCCCGGGGACATCATAGTACTGCCAGCGAGGGGATGTACCCTGCACTTCGACGCAGCACTACTGTCAGGGTCCGCTGTGCTCAACGAGAGCATGCTCACTGGTAGGTCATCATCGGAATAGCCTTATCTACAAGTATTTCGGGATTAGCTCCCAGTCTCACCACATGCGACCAAAATGCTTGCCAAGTGATCTCTGAAATCAAGTGGGAGGACCAGCTCCCCGATCCAGAACCTTTCGACAAGCAGTTGTCGACTGATTCGATTTGTCATCCCTTACCCGTCTACGATTCTCGTAACGTGAGAAAAAGAGAGAGCTTAGGTACCGAATGAGTTCGACAACTGACTAATCGAAATCTGGCTGGTAAGAATTTGTTGGCAGACAATTTTCAGGGTTTCAACTGATTGTGACAAATGCCGCAGATATTTTCATGGCGGTCGGGATCGATGGCTTATATGCATTGTCCGAAATACAGAGAAGTCTCGCATGAACAATGTTTCAAGAAGCTATCATTCATCCAAGTCTTCCAGCCAATATCCATTTTCAGTTCCTACTATAGTTTAAAACCTCAAGCACGGTAATTATAGACACAATAGATAAGACAATTAAGTGTCGTCCTGGGACGACGGGCGGTACGCAACCGGTTACGATAACACGGCACGCCCCTCTGACGCATGATGCACGATGTGCACATGTCAAGGAGTCACCATGTTATACATGTTACATGTTATATGATATTTAGTAGATTTATTTCTCGACTAGTGCACAATTATAATGACCGCTCGACAAGGCGCACATATGTCATTCATACAAACCTCCAAACGGTACCATACTGTTAATAAGCGACGTCAAATCTGTCGAGCGACTGATCCACGTTTTTGTTTGGCCTACAGTTGCAGAATCAAACATCTAAGAGCGAAGCCACACTGCTCCGTTGCGTTGCGGTGCGATGTCGCAACTAGTGATGTTCACACCCGCTATAAACTGTAGACGTGTTATAAACTATAAAATACATATATTCATATAGTCTGTTATTTTATACGCTATCATTATAACGCGGTGTTACAAAATTCGGGCGCAGTCTGAACGCAGAGACGCTATAATTTTTATTTAACAACACGCTAAACGGACTTGATGCGCGGTAAATGTTATCTCGCAACGCGCTGTATACTAAAAAATATAATAATATTTCATTCCCTTACGCGCTGTTGCTAGTCGCTACACTATCTTGCTATCTCGTTCTGGCCCCGCTGTGCGCGTTTAGACTTTTATTCGTTGAGTAGGTTGAGCCGTTATAATATAGCGCGAAGTCAGAGCCGCTATAGCAAACGCTATACGCTATGTACACATAGTCTGTTATATTTCGGCGCTATACGTTTTATTAACCACCACTAGTCGCAACGCTAGATTTGGACCAATCCATAGATTCCACGCAACGCAACGGAGGAGTGTGGCTTCACTCGACTGGTCCAAATCTAGAGCTGCGACTTTGCAACGCAACGGAGCAGTGTGGCTTCACTGTAAATTGAACGAATGACGTGTTGTGAATATTCTTTCTCACACATTTTTACTTGGAGGGACGTGCCTTGTTATCGTACTTGATCTCTAAGCCTGTTGTACCCTACATTTTAAGTGCTGTCTTCATAATGATATTATCTAGCTATCTTTATTTCAACGTGTACTAAAATAATCTACAATATATAAATAATGACGACACGTTTGGTGCAGTGGCTAAGCGATTGGCTTCTGCGCCACGGGTCGTGGGTTCGATTCCCACACGGAACAAAAATTTGTATGGCCTACAGATTGTTGTTTCGGGTCTGGGCGTTTGTTTGTGAGATTTGTGTCTGTAAACGCACCCACGATACAAGAGAAATCTTAGTGTGGGGCAACGTTTTTCTTTAAAATCTCCGCTTTCCAGGCGAATCGGTGCCAGTGACAAAGACAGCACTCCAACGCGTGGACCATCCGTTCGACCTCAAAGAGCATGCGTCGAACGTACTCTTCTGCGGCACCAGGGTCATACAGACACGATACTACAACAATGAACCTGTCAAGTTAGTAGATAACTATACAGTTAGTGTAACTATATGTGACGCAAGCAGTAACAAAGTCCGTTCAACCTGGAAGAGCTTGCGTCAAGCGAGAGTTTATTTCATTTGATAACGATATACTCAATATTTGACTTATTTTATTTTGCGTAAAATATGTTACACCAACTGAAATATTTGACTACATTAAAATTGGTAAAAATACTAGTTGGTAAGCAAGTTATTGTTTAAACGTTAACTTGCTAAACATTGGGTTTGCGTTACAATTATTTGTGAAGAGTTTATTTGCTAAGTAGTAATTTGGCAAATGAAATTCTGCGGAAACTTGTGTGGGAAGTGATAATTTGTCAATTTTTTTTCGATGAAACAATGGAGACCAGTTCATCGTCCTGATATAATACGAATAACACTTATTCTGTCTATTGCCCTAACTCAAAATCCCAGATTTTACCTTTTCTGTGTGGTGCCGGACGTAAAGAATAGCACTTCCCCGTGTCTTCCCATTCACTAGTGGATGGCAATTATTGCAACCCCCCCCCCCCCCCCTCCCTATTGGGGAGGCCTATATCCAGCAGTGGACGTCAAACAGAGCCCTTAATCATGAGCTGATAACGCGGCGAACTGAGACCTAAGAGCTCCCTTTGGGTCCGAAATTAGTCGGGCAATCCCGAGAAATGCACGTGAGTAAACCGTAACTAATCATAAATATGAATGTGTCTCACCAAAGTTATAATACAAAAATTGCTGTTTTGTTCAACAGGGCGCTGGTACTTCGTACTGGCTACAATACAAGCAAAGGGCAGCTAGTTCGAAGCATCCTCTACCCAGTGCCGGCAGACTTCAAGTTCGACCGAGACTCGTACAAGTTCATCATCATCCTTGCGTGTATCGCCGCCTGCGGCCTGGCATACACCATCGCTCTTAAGGTATTAAGAATTTTTCGGTTGTTTTTTTTTTGTGGTAGCATCTATACGGTCCGCCTGGCTTGCTACCATCCTTTCATTAAAGTCCAAATCACGCAGTTTACTGTGTTTTCCCTCGTGTGTGTATGTGAGAGCCAGGGGGGTATAGAGGAATTTCTCTACAGGGTGTTAACGAATTCGTGTAATTCCTTCAAACCACGTGATCTACTGGTGACACAGATTAACCCTAAATAGGAATTTTTGAAAATCAACGAACAAAAAAATTCAAAAAAAAATTTGATTTTCTTTTTCTGAGTCATTTTAGAGCCTTGAGTTATCTGACTGCAAAGAGAGATATCGCGTTAGTCGTGCCTGCCAGCCGTGTCGCCGTGCTTTCATTAATTTATGCGTGGCATCGAAATGTTCACAACAAATAAAACACTTTTTTTCCAAAAAAAAAAATCTTATTTTTTTACTGAATCCTTATTAGGTGGTTTAGATACGATCGATAACAAAGCCGCAACAAAAAATTATAATTTTATTTTTATATTTTTAATCAAGCTAAATCCCGTGCAGGGCCTGTCTACATCAGTAGTAGATCATGTGGTTTTAAGGAATTACACGAATTCGTTAACACCCTGTATATGTCTGTTACTTGGTTTCGTGTGCTGTATCTTCGATCTTGACTGCGTTTACCATTAGGTGTAAAAAGGTGCAAACGCTTGTAATTGTATTTTTTTTTTTTTTAAACCCAGTATAGCGAATACTGCATCAGATGAGGTGCAGATGGCGAGTATTATGCAAGAATAATGCAGAGCTTTCGTCATGATTCTGAGTTTACCAGAAGACTTTTGATCGAGGGACGGAATTGTCTGAAAAAACCCAGTTGTTTTTAGTATAATTTAGTCAATGTATAAATGGACACTATTTATGCATTGCCTGTTCAACTGTTGTATAACCTTAAGGCGTTTGTCCACCGCCGCCGTCACCGAGTACGAAATGACGTCGCCGAACTAGCGATACATACTAGGGCAAGGTGAAAAGTTCTCGGCCTGACATAGACATGGCGTTCCAATCAGCGAAAATGTATGTTTCCTACCTGGGTGCACTTGTCATTAGTTCGTATGACATGTTTCAACTTGTTCTCTCAAGTAGTTTAGTTACACGAATTTTTGCAGTAGACGTCTTGCGTGTTTCTCGTTAAAATGGATAAACTTGAATATCGTGCGGTCATAAAATTCTTCGTTTTGGACGAGTTAACTCCCAAGGAAATTCATCCGAAAATGACAAAAGTTTACGGGGACTCTGCTCCTTCCATGTCAACCGTTATGAAGTGGGCAGCTGATAGTACAAGATCCGGCCTAACATCGACCTTCCCTCATCTGTTTTTCTAACGAGAGGTATTTTATTTGAAAGATTTTATATAAATAAACAAATCCCGCATGGGTTGCCTAGTCAAAAATGGTCAAGGCTACCCTTAATTAAAATTCATAAATAATAAAAAATAATTACTCCTTCCCTCATCTGTTTTTCACAAAATATTATTACCAATCGAAAGGACAAGATGTAAGTTAACAGAAAAAAATAGGTTGCCTAAAAAAAAGTGGTCCAGAGATAGGGTTGCCGCGATTTAAAGTTTCAATATTTGAGCAGGAAAGTTCAGCGCGACAAAGAACCACTACACGTAGTACTCTGTACAATAGAAAGATAACATGGCAGCTGCTAGTGGGCCCATTGCCGAGCAAAAGTGAGCGCGCATGCGCATTTTTCTTTAAGAAGCAACAAAAAAAAACCCGTAGAAGACATGATGTTCTGTTTTTGCGACATTTTAGCGCTCCGAGTTAACAGACTGCGCGGATAGTTTGGGGGCGTTAAAATGACTCACGTTGTATCTTTTGTTTTATGTTTCTATATCACAAGTAGATCACGGGGTTTTAAGGAAATACACGAATTCGGATACACCATGTACATTAATTATTCTGTAAAATATTTTATTTTCCACGACTTTTATATAATTTACTCCGAAAAAAATTCTGGGGAGTAGAGTGGTCACTCTCTAACATACGGAAAAATGCGCATGCGAGCTCACTTTTGCTCGGCAATGGGCCCACTAGCAGCTGCCATGTTATCTTTCTATTGTACAGAGTACTACGTGTAGTGGTTCTTTGTCGCGCTGAACTTTCCTGCTCAAATATTGAAACTTTAAATCGCGGCAACCCTATCTCTGGACCACTTTTTTTTGGGCAACCTATTTTTTTCTGTTAACTTACATCTTGTCCTTTCGATTGGTAATAATATTTTGTGAAAAACAGATGAGGGAAGGAGTAATTATTTTTTATTATTTATGAATTTTAATTAAGGGTAGCCTTGACCATTTTTGACTAGGCAACCCATGCGGGATTTGTTTATTTATATAAAATCTTTCAAATAAAATACCTCTCGTTAGAAAAACAGATGAGGGAAGGTCGATGTTAGGCCGGATCTTAGACTATGAATTTAAACGTGGTCGCACGTCCCTCTAAGATGACCCAAGTGAAGGACGGCCAAAAACCGCCACCACACCGGAAACCATTGAAAAAGTGCATGACATCGAGTTGGCCGATAGGTGAGTGAAGGTGAGTGAGATAGATGAGGCTGTGGGATATCGGAAGAAAAGGTGCGAAACATCTTGCACAAAGAATTAGGGATGCGAAAGCTCTGCGCAAGATGGGTGCCGCATTTGCTGATTGCCGATCAAAAGCAAATGCGCAAACGATTTTCGCAGCAATGTTTGGACAGCTTCAATAGGGATCCGAACGATTTTGTGGGCGATTTGTCACCATGGATAAGACATGGGTCCACTACTACATGCCAGGAATGAAACAGCTGTCTAAGCAGTGGGTGGAAGCCGGAGAATCAGTGTCAAAGAAAGCGAAGTCGATCGCATTTGCCGGAACAGATTTTTTTTTATTTTTATTTTAGTCCAGCATATTTTGGGATACGAAAGGATCCTGTTCATTGATTAGATTGAAAAAGGCAAAACAATTACAGGCGAATATTACTCCAACCTCCTTGATCAGCTGGATTTCAAAATTCGCGAGAAGAGGCCTAGCCTGAAGAAGAAAAAAAACATCTTTCACCAGGACAACGCAACTGCACACAAAGGTGCGTTGGCGATAGGAAAACTGTGAGATTTGGGGTATGATTTGCTCGGCCATTCCCCCTATTCTCCTGATTTGCACCCTCAGACTTCTATCTGCTCCCAAACTTAAAGAAATTTGTTTCTGGGAAGCGCTTCTTGTCCAATGAAAAAGTTAGCGAACCGTAAATGAATATTTTCACAGCCTTCCAGACTCTCACTTCCGGTAAGAAATACTGATGTTGGAGGAACGCTGGATCAAATGGGTTGAAGTCAAGGGAGATTATGTAGAAAAATAAAATAATTTTTAACTGAAAATCGCAGTCTTTCATTGTCAGGCCGAGAACTTTTCACCTTACCCTCGTACATTACTGTGACTGTGTGTCCACCGCACGTCCGTCATCCGAGCGCCGTCATCTCGGCCGCCAAGATTGTGAGTAGTTCGGCGCTACCGCTAGAACTCCGCCGAGATCGTGACGGACCGAAATGACGGCAATACAAAACACGTCTGCGCTTATCCACTATATCCGAGATTGCCAGCGCCGGTGCACGAGCTTTTGTCTTGTGTTGGGACCACCGAGATCTTTCGCGATGGACACACGATCGTCGTCACGTCGTTCCGAACTCAGTCTGAAATAATCTCGTTTCTCGATGACGGCGGCGGTGGCGCTCTAAGGATCGTCTTTTAGAACAACTAAGGTGTCCTTAAATACGTTAATAGAATCACGGGGCATGTAATTTGTTCGATACTTACTTATCTGTTTCACTCCACAGGCATACCGCAACCTCAGCCCGGGCGACATCGCCATCAAAGCCCTGGACATCATCACGATAGTGATCCCCCCGGCGCTCCCGGCCGCCATGACAGTGGGCCGGCTGTATGCTGTGTCGCGACTGAAGCGCGCACGCATCGCCTGTCTCAACACACGCGCCGTTAACGTGAGCGGATCACTGGACTGCGTGTGCTTTGATAAGGTAACGTTATACATATTTATACTTAGTCCGCTATGACAGTGGGCCGGCTGTATGCTGTGTCGCGACTGAAGCGCGCACGCATCGCCTGTCTCAACACACGCGCCGTTAACGTGAGCGGATCACTGGACTGCGTGTGCTTTGATAAGGTAACGTTATACATATTTATACTTAGTCCGCTATGACAGTGGGCCGGCTGTATGCTGTGTCGCGACTGAAGCGCGCACGCATCGCCTGTCTCAACACACGCGCCGTTAACGTGAGCGGATCACTGGACTGCGTGTGCTTTGATAAGGTAACGTTATACATATTTATACTTAGTCCGCTATGACAGTGGGCCGGCTGTATGCTGTGTCGCGACTGAAGCGCGCACGCATCGCCTGTCTCAACACACGCGCCGTTAACGTGAGCGGATCACTGGACTGCGTGTGCTTTGATAAGGTAACGTTATACATATTTATACTTAGTCCGCTATGACAGTGGGCCGGCTGTATGCTGTGTCGCGACTGAAGCGCGCACGCATCGCCTGTCTCAACACACGCGCCGTTAACGTGAGCGGATCACTGGACTGCGTGTGCTTTGATAAGGTAACGTTATACATATTTATACTTAGTCCGCTATGACAGTGGGCCGGCTGTATGCTGTGTCGCGACTGAAGCGCGCACGCATCGCCTGTCTCAACACACGCGCCGTTAACGTGAGCGGATCACTGGACTGCGTGTGCTTTGATAAGGTAACGTTATACATATTTATACTTAGTCCGCTATGACAGTGGGCCGGCTGTATGCTGTGTCGCGACTGAAGCGCGCACGCATCGCCTGTCTCAACACACGCGCCGTTAACGTGAGCGGATCACTGGACTGCGTGTGCTTTGATAAGGTAACGTTATACATATTTATACTTAGTCCGCTATGACAGTGGGCCGGCTGTATGCTGTGTCGCGACTGAAGCGCGCACGCATCGCCTGTCTCAACACACGCGCCGTTAACGTGAGCGGATCACTGGACTGCGTGTGCTTTGATAAGGTAACGTTATACATATTTATACTTAGTCCGCTATGACAGTGGGCCGGCTGTATGCTGTGTCGCGACTGAAGCGCGCACGCATCGCCTGTCTCAACACACGCGCCGTTAACGTGAGCGGATCACTGGACTGCGTGTGCTTTGATAAGGTAACGTTATACATATTTATACTTAGTCCGCTATGACAGTTTTATTAATTTATCGTCTTTGACACCTTGAGATTAAATATGTAGAACCTAGGTTATGGCATAAGAATAATTAATAACCATACACAAACGAAACTCCTTTTTGCGTATCCCAAAAGCCGCTTCTTAAACACCTCGACGTCCTCTTCCCATGGGCAGCAGTGTTCTCTGAGTACTTTAACAACCATACTGCGATCGTCAACCCACCTGCTAAATGAGGTGAACCCCCCCAACATGCACATATATGCCCCCGGCGGCTCTGCTAGCCCTGGTCACTGCGGGCTGTTATTTATTTAATATTATCGCACGGAACGTGTACCGCGAGTGCCAGGCGGCGTCTTGTCTGACTTGTTGGTTGAGCCAACGCGAGACGGTAGGCTATTATCGTAACCTACCTTGGGCATGTCACGCGATTTTCTTTTTTATGCGGCTTTATTTTCGTTTATTCATTTTACACATACATGTGGGAATGAATACTGGGAGGAACGAAACGTAAGTGGAGGTGAGAGTGAGTAAGAGAACGAAGGTGAGAGTGAGTAAGAGAACGAAGGTGAGAGTGAGTAAGAAGGGAATGAAGTAGAGAATGAGTAAGGTAATGAGAGAGAGAGATTATTCTCTCTTATTATTCATTAATGGCGGACGACGATGTTAGGACGTAACGAAGTGTATGGGAAAAAGTATTTTATAATTATTCAGATTAAAAGAAGTTAATTAAAATAGTTTTTTATTGGTACTCGATCCCCTAACACTACATACATGATTATGATTTGATATATTTTTAAATACGTGTGTAATTATTTTGCTCACAATCTTTTTTTTTTATCCAGACTGGAACACTAACAGAAGACGGTCTGGACATGTGGGGAGTGGTGGCTGTAAGTGCGGCAACCCACCCGCCCCGCCTGGGCAGACCCCAGCGAGACCCCCGACTATTGAACGAACTGCACCCCCTCAAGCTAGGCATGGCGTCTTGTCATAGTCTCACACTGCTGGATGGAGAACTGGCAGGAGACCCTCTTGATTTGAAGGTAAAATATCCTAGCCACATGTCATAATTATAATCTTATCTGACTTATTAGCGTTGAACATTACCGCTGGCCTTTGTCCTAGTCTCATTATGATGTAAGTTTATTACATTACATTTATTAAATAAATAATTTCTGCATCGTAAGATCTGCTTACGTGCGAATAGGGTATTTAACTGAAAATATCTAATTAGTCCGTCAGTTAGATTATAAAAAAATATTAGACCCGTATTTTTTCTTTTGTTACGTAAACCAAAATTGACGAAGATACGACACTTTTAATATTGGCAAAACGTCACAAGCAAGTACAACTTTTACTTGCTTCTGACGTCACAAACCTCCACTCTCGAGTTTTGATGCGTTTTATCTTTCCAAATATTCAAACATTTTACAAAAGGTAAAATAAGTGTCTATTATTTTTCAAGACTAACTGGCGGACTAATTAGATTTACAATACTAATGCTGTCAACATGCCTATTGAGTACTTCTCGACACAAACCCTCAATATCTAAATCTTAGGACCAAATTCATAAGCAACTCTCATTTGAGAGATCCACCTTAAGAGTCGTTTTGATAAGAAAGGAGAAGAATAAATAAAAAAAGTTTTGAATTCTACTCTATGATAGCTCTTCTTGGAAGATAACTCAGATGAGAGCTAAAAAAAAAATTAAAGGTCCTTATTTTTACGTGTAGATGTTTGAATCGACCGGCTGGGTGCTAGAGGAGCCAGATATACCAGAGTCTTCTAACTATGAGATTCTGACGCCCACCATCGTCAAGCCTAAGAAGACCGCCAACATTGACGTCGATGACATTCATGTGAGTATATTGATTATCTGGAGGTCCAGAGCCAGGATTAATTGCTCCAGGCTCACGATATTGTAAATGAACCATTTCTTTGTATCATATTACTGTTAAAGACAGCCGTTTTAGGGTGAATATTCGAAAAAGCATAACAAAAATAAAGAACATTATTAGCATCAGCCTAAAGTTAAGAATGAATACGATTAAAGCCTGACATCGATTACAGCCGAAACGCGTCGAATCGAGTCGAGTCGCATTTGTTCCGTGCGAGGCGAAACGGTCAGTAATCGCAAGTCGTTAAAATAGAAATTCGCGTGACAACCGATGCGCGCGTGTGATGCGACTCGACGCGTCTCGGCTCGTCGCTGATCGACGCAGTTTTATAGTAAATGTATAGAAGCCGAATTAATGCGATTCTATTCGACTCGACTCGGCGAGCCTAGTGGACGCCAGCCTTAAAACTCCAATTTCAAAAATTTTGTGTTTACATTCAAAGTCAAAACATTTATTTCAATTTGTCAACAACATTTTCAAAAAAATGTTGTTGCTACACTATTGCATTGGGTTTTTACCTGTAATAATAGCTGTAGGTTGTAATAAATAAATAAATAAATTTATATGGTCTAATTGGCACTTTTGAACTGTCAAGAAAAAAAAGAAGTTACTGCCGCGTTCCAAAGTGTAGATTCCTAATAGCGCAGCACGGGCTGTTAACACCATGATTACTCTTTGTCATCAAATATTTACAAAATGATGGTTACATAGTGTACATAAAAAAAAGATAAAAAGTGATAACTATGTAAGATGATGACTTTGCTATGCATTATTTTTACGACACTTATTTATATTATATAATTTTTCTGTCAGCTACCTTTAGAAATAGGCATAGTGCAACAGCATCAGTTCGTATCATCTCTACAACGAGCCTCAGTGGTGACGCGCGTGTTGGGTGAAGATGTACTACGGGTGTATACTAAGGGCGCGCCCGAGATGCTGCGCACACTCTGCAAGCCTGATACCGGTATGCTGTCTTTATATCATTGTATAATCACGTGATGGGCTGAGTGATTTGATTGACTAGCTACAGTACCGCTGAAATAATTTAGCCACTATGAACTTCGTGCAGATAGCTGCCCAATAAATATGTAGAGGAACTAAACCCCTGTTCTCCCCGTGGGGAACGGGCTGGAATATAAAACTTCCTCACCGCACGCTGGGAATAGACGTGTGTTTGTAAGATACAACAAAACCCAGCATCCGACGTGGTAGGACCTATACGGTCCACCGAACTAGTTACCACCTGAATAAAGTGTTCCAGAGTGTTTATGTAAGAGCCAGAGGGGTATAGTGGAATGCCTCTTTTATATCTTCGTTTCTTGGATTTGAGTGCTCCATTTTAGACCCTGTCTGCGCTTAGCGTCAGGTGTGGCTAGGGTCAAACGAGACCAAGTCAAATAATAAAAAAAGGCTTTTTATCAATATTTCATTAACGTCATCCGTGCACTGTAAAGTTTATTAATAGTTTTTACTCTTACAGTTTTCTTGTTGAGTATACATGCGCGAAAGTTTGGTAAAGCCTATGTTCAGACCAAGGTATTTCGGCCGTAGTGAATATCTAGCTAGATATAGATAGTTCAATCCACGAAGACGCGCCCCACTCTTTGTTTAAGTCGCTACAGTGCCAAAATGTGCAAAATCTATAGCCATTGTCTGGAGACCCTTCAGGTCTCGCCGATAATTGCCCGGTTACGTAGAAACGGTCCGCAAGGACCATCTACAAGAAGTCAAATAGACAAAAAATCAATTTAAAAAAAACAATATTTAAACACTAGTAAGATGTGTGCATACGCACTACGCGGCTACACATCACAAAAAAGAGTGAGGCGTATCGTAGTGGATTAACGCACTATACAAGGTGTTGATCTGTAACCTTGCCATATTTCTAGAGCAAATGTTTAAAAATGTGCTTGATCCTCTAAACATACCTATCCAATTCCATGGTTATTTAACAACCACATTTTCTCTCAGAAACATTAGCGAGCGTTTGAGAATAAATCCCGAAGTGCCCCGAACGATTTCGAGAATAAGTCACCAGCGTCACGTTCGCCGTGCCGAATTCTGCCTATTTTTTTTTTGGTGGGTTTGTTTTCCTACATGTTTAAAATAAAAATGTAATTTTTTGGTATTGATTTTTTATTGATTCGTTTTAAATATCGGTGGTATATTCACCTCCTTAAATATAGCACGGATACAGATCAACACCTTGTATAGTCGCCGAGAAAGTAATTATTATTGTTATTTTGTACTAGGTCTACAGTCCCATATTTGGACTACAAATGTAGCTCATTTACTACTTTTTCTATACTGAGTTGTGTGTCTCCACAGTTCCGGACAACCTGTTCGAAGTGTTAAACTCTTATGCGGAGAAGGGGTACCGGGTGATCGCGCTGGCCACCAGGGTGATGGAGACTACCTTCAAACAGCTGCAAAAGATGGCTAGGGAAGAGGTATGTACTTGTGACACTATCAGATTGGACACTAAGCTTTCACAAGGTTGACTTACTAATGTAGTAATAGGTTAACCGGTTGACTGGTGGTTGCCTAATATTGCACTTCCACAGAAGATTGCTCTGACACTTGATTCAGAACATATCGATAAGTCAGTTGCCGAGGGGTGCGGTTTGTCGTTTGTTAGTTACGGGAATCATAGACAAAACGAGATAACGAGCCGAATCGGTCGACTACTGAATTATCGAAATGTTCTGAATTAGGGGGAGGTCTTGATTCCGTTTTGCCGGGAGGACACGGCGTGGCACACGCTGGCAGAGTGTGCCGCTTGGGAGGAGCCGCGCCGTGCCCTCATCTCAGGAGTAGGCGGTGACCTGTCGCTGTCGGCCGTGGTCGAGTCCATGGTCGACAGCGAGGAGTCCTGGGACGCGGTGGTGTCCTTCTGCGACACGGTCATGTTGCAGAAGGAGGATGCGGAAAGGGTGAGGGAGATCACCTCCACTCACCCGGCCCGCAGCAGACGCACCGGGCGTCGGCGGAGGGCGGACAACGCCCTCTTCCAGCCCCCCTAAATGGGTCCAGGGGCGACGGACTTGGGTAAGTCTGTCGCCCCCCACACATCAGGACCCGAGGCGGCGGCGCGAAGTGTTCCAAGCGCGCCCCTCTTAGACGGCGCGGGGGGAGTCTAACACCTCACTCCCCCCGCTAACCCGAGGAGGCCCGCTGCGGCGGGCCGGCACCAGCCGGGGGTTGCGGAAGTGTCGTAAGTTCCCGCGACCCTCGGCGCAGGTGTGAGATGGAACACCGGGGTGGTTTTAGTCAGTAAGAGTCTGACAGACCCCTCCGCCCACCCTAGGGCGGAGGACATCCATGAGGATTTCCACCCCGAAAAAAAAAAAAAAAAAGGTCTTGATTCCGTACGACTGAATTCAACTTCCAGGTTAAGAAAAAATGGTTTCTTCGCTTGTTTACTTCTGTTTTAGCACTGTATGATATGATTTTTTAGGATTTAATACTGTCATTGATCAAATGGTTTTTGGACCTAACTATTTCATGCCTGTTTTTTCATACTCAAATATTCTACGTATTTCATGTAGTGTAAGCTGTACAGTCTTTCAATGAGTATCTTTTAAGATCATTTCTTTCTAAAACTAAGTCCAATCACCGTTATTTTTATGCCAATCAGGTGGAGCAGGACCTCGAGTTCTTGGGACTGGTGATAATGGAGAACCGTCTGAAAGCCGCCACCACCGGCATCATACGAGAACTGAAGGAGGCTAACATACATGTCGTCATGATTACTGGTGAGAACTTTGACCTACCACCTTCAGTTTCAAACACAGTAAACACAAGCTAGCAATGATATCACAGCATAAACAGTACAGACTTGAAAAGTATTTAATGACCTCTCTCAGTAAAAAAATACCTGACAGCCTCTCAGAATCTGCTGTTGGATTTGGGCAGCTGCATTATTCTGCATCACGGTGAAAAAAAGGGCTTAAGAGCGCACAACACTTTACAAAAGAAAACTGAACTGAATGTTAGAAAGTGACTGAACGTAAATGTAATATATTGCACACGCACAGCGGAATAGGAGCTCTCTTACCTATCACTAAAGTTTAATTTTGCATGCGCGGAGAACATTTTTCTAAGTATTTGGTGCAATAGTTAGGGACTGAGGTTTCTGTACTCAATACTATGTATATTGTTCTGTGTTACAAGGTTAGTCGGAATAGTCGGAAAGGGGGTATTAATCCGCAAGCCACTTAAATTATCGCCGATGACTGTTTTAAAGCAAGTGTTAAAATTTCAAAATTCGGTCATTTTAATTTCCATGCAAAATGATTTTTATTTTAGTTTTTTCAAAAATTCTTCATTCCTACTTTAATTACGAATTCAGAAAATGGAGCCTCTAATCCGTGAAACTGAATATGACCTAAAATGTAAACACAGCTGATCATAACTGAGGATAGTAAGATTTTAGAGATTTTTTTACGAAATCTTTGAACAGCTATTCCTCTAAAACTATTGACTTTTGCGGAAAGTTGTAGAACAAAAGTTATTCATTATTAAGGGTACTTTAACACCCTTTTGGGTTAGTACTCTCTTTCTGACTAACCTTGTATAATAGATTTCAAACTCAAACTATTTATTTGCACACTAAGGTTATAATACAGGTCTTATTATATAAAGCAGGTACAGCTTAGCAACCTTTTCCAGGTGTTGCAATATTTGAGGGCTCTAATTAAAGTATACATATTTATAAATTTACTTATGTGTCTACTTAGTACATAGTTCCTAATTTTTGACTATCGTTATATTTAAACACAACATTTTTAATTATGGATAGGTACTAGAACTAAAATAACATAGTTTATCGAGTAATTCGTTATCGAGTATATAGGTATTGGTATAGGTGTATTATAAATACACCTATACCAATTGTACAATATCGGTACAAGATATCCGGGAGCCTGTGATACTCAAATAAAACCAGGGCTCGGAAACGTTATTTAAAATAACGTTTTTAAAACGTTTCTAACAGTTCTTTGTACAACATTTTGTTCGGAACGAAAACGAAAAGAGAACAAAAAGCTAGTTTTCAAAAACCGGTTTATTCCGCAGGACGGAGCCGCACATAGTGTGCGGCAACAAGCATGGACTTGTTAAGTTCCGTAAGATATGTTTTCATTTCAATACATCATTCATTCCGAGCATAGTCGAGCATAGATAGTTTTTATTTTATTTGAGATGGGTTTTCTCTTGACTTTGTCAAGGTCAGAGGTGATAAAGACAAAGTCTGCGATGGAACGAGCTTACCCAGAAAAAGCCTGTTCATTGTAACTTTGAAGATATTCGGGTCGTAAGCGTGGAACACAGACGCAGTCAGTGAGTTCCATTCCTTTTGCCGTGCGTCGTGTTTAGTGCGAATATTAGTGCGAATTGGTGGAATAGCAACTAGGTATGGATGGTAACTTGCAGTGCGTCTAGATGTTCGATGGTAGAAGGGGGCCTGTGGGATGAGGTTGAGGAGTTCTTGAGCACACTCACTGAACTACAGTCTATAGAAGACCGACAAGCAGGCAACCTTGCGGCGTGAGCCAAGCTGTGAAGCTTGGCATCCACCAGTTTTACGTCGCCAATGAGTCTCTTAACTCTGCGTTCCACTGAGTCAAGCGCGGCAAGTTGATATTTTGCTGGGCCATCCCAAAGATGGCTGCAATACTCCATGCAGAATCGGACTTGCACTTTATAAAAGTCAACAACTGTTCAGGCGAAAAGTATCGCTTCACTCTATTTAGGATGCCCAGTTTTTTGGCTGGTTTAGACTTTGTGCTCAATGGGGGTGCCGAAGTTGAGACTGACTGTAAACTCCATGCCGAGGAGCTTGAGCCGGTCAGTTATAGGAACAGACATATGCCGAAAACTAGGAGTTTGGTCGAAACGACTCCTTTTTGCGGTTTGTGTTGCGACTTGCGAGTGGTTAGTTAGTGGTCCTATTTTGCTCACAAAATGAGACGCAAGAGAAAAAATGAAAAAACCTAATTTAAAAAGAAGCAGCCATGTTCCGAGAGCACCTGCGTCGCGTGAAACGTCAGGGAGCCGTGCCTTCTCCAGAGCCAGTCCGCCAGTACCGGCCGGATCGCCAAGATGGTGATGACGTCGGCGGTAGGGCGTGAAAGCCTGTCCCGCCATTTCGCCACCTGGACCTCGCGAAGCTACGGCCGACGCAGCTCAAACTGGCGCTGCATCGGCCGCTCGCCTCGCGCCAGCGCTTCATCGCACCACTGGTAGAGCGACGCGAATATCTTCGCCTCCAGGTCCCAGCGCAGAGATCCAGCCAGTACGCAGGCCGCCTCGTAGATCGTGCGATAACCCCTTATAACTCTGACAGCCATCGCCCACTGCGGCTTCCGCAGAATGCTGATGCTGCTGGCCGTCAGGTCAGCCGCCCATATCGGGGCCCCATACAGGGCCATCGATCGCACGATCCCCACATTCAGCCGCCTGCAGGCGGTGCTCGGGCCCCTCAAATTGGGAAGCAGCGTTGTGAGCGCGCCAGCCTCACCCGGCAACTTGGGCGCCAGACGTCGGAAGTGGGGCCCGAAGTCCCACCGGCTGTCGAGCACCAATCCCAGGTACTTCATGGTAGACTCGACAGCGATCCGACCCCCCCAACCACGATGTGCGAGCCGAGTGGCGACGCCCACCGGGGGCCGTGAGACATCATGACCTCCGACTTGCTGAGAGCCACCTTCAGGCCTAGGCGACGTATGCGGCCCACCACCTAAGAGACCGCAGCTGTCGCCGGCAACGCTGCCTCCCTATGCGAGCTCCCCCGGGCAGTGACCAGCGTGTCGTCCACATAAGACGTCAGGTCTACCCCCGATCTGAGCTCGCCCCTTAGCACCCAGTCGTATCCGATGTTCCACAGGAGGAGGCCCAGGACCTAGCTCTGTGGAACACCGCACGTCACTTGGTGCTGGTAACTGCCATCGCGTCCCATGTAGGTGACACACCTCTCCGACAGATAAGCCCCAACGACGTGGCGGAGGTAGAGAGTCACCCGATGATAGCGCAATCCCTTCCAAATACAACTTCAAATCACCACTGTACCTACTCCAGCCAACTTACGGAAAGAATCTTGCATCATCTTCCTGCCCTTGCCCCTGTTACTTGGGGTCGGCGCAAGATGTTTTCCTCTCCCATTCCGTCTCTTCCATATAATTCTTCACACAATCTATTAGATCCATCTTTCCTTTGACATTTCTTTCCCGCTCCATCCATTTATAATCATAACTCTTTTAGTCACATGCGTTTCATCCCTCCTCTTCACATGCCCATACCAAGACAAACGATTCCCTTTCAACTTTTCTGTCACTGGCGCCACTTTCAAACTTCCTCTAATATACTCATTCCTGACCTTATCCATTCTGGTCACTCCACACATCTATTTCAACATTCTCATCTCCACGAAATGCAATCTTGTTTCATTCATCTTCTTTACGGCCCAACATTCCGTTCCATACAGTACCGTACCTACGATAGGTCTTATCACGGACTTGAAGATTTTCTCCTTTAACTTGAGGGGCATTGGTGGGTCGCAAGTCGGGTGTGTCGCAAGTGGGATGGAAAAGATGTTTTCATCCCACCTATTCGAAAAGGACGACTTGGTTCGCCTTTAAGTGCGCCCAAAGGTGGTGTTTTCTATAAGAAACTTTTAGCGGGCAGGAATGAGTTTTTAATCCTCTTTATTTTCAAATTCAATTCAAAAAGTGCGCCGCAAATATCTTTGCCGCGCAATTTTCAAATTCAATTCAAAAAGTGCGCCGCAAATATCTTTGCCGCGCACTTTTAGCGGGCAGGAATGAGTTTTTAATCCTCTTTATTAAATAAGTGCGCCGCAATTATCTTTGCCGCGCACTTTTTGAATTTGGAACATTTTAGTGTTCAGCGCCAAAGAAATCGAACGCAAATATTGTTTGAAGACTGGCTGGTACGACGGCCCATACTGCCGTCGTAATAGAAAACACAGTATCTTAACTTACTGTGTTCTCACTTTTTTTTTATTACCGTAACAACGAGACTGAACTCTACCCGGCAAAATTTTCGGTGTATTTTTAGCACTTCTGGTTCCAGAGATACGATTACTAAAAACACAGTAACTTTTACAAACTAAGACCAAATAATAGAACGAAACACAGCATGTAGGTATTACATAACTTGAAAACAGTAAGTAAGAGGTTACTGTGTTAATGGTAACAAACAATAAATACCGTAAGGTATAAACTTTAGATAAGAACACAGTAAAACGCTCTTGCTAGTCTAAAACACAGCATTTTTTCCAAATACTGTGTTATAGATTAGTTCAAGATTTCAAGATTATAATTAAATCACCTGGCAACAATACAGTACCTAAGACACTGTGTTATAAGAGAATTATGCTGGCAATCGATTATTTAAGTTCCTTGACAAAATAACAGTATTTAACTACTTACTGTTTTTTTGCCTAGACCTTTCGAGCGCGGAAACAATATTTACTGGGTTTTAGCTGGGTTTTGCCTGTTGGCAATTAAGCAAATTTAAAACCACTTGCCGTCATTTGGCATGAAGCTGTGTCTGGACGTAGAGCAGAAGAGATAACCAGCACTTTCCACCAGTTTTTAAATACAAGAGAGATGTTAGTAACATAATTATTTGGACTGATAACTGTGCTTCTCAAAATAAGTGCTGGATGCTATTTTGTTTTTTAATTTACATAATCAACAGCGATGAAATATCCACAAAGACTAAAACCTTCAAATACTTGGAGCCAGGGCACAGCTTCATGTCAGCTGATTCCTTCCATCACCAAGTGGAACTTTTACTGAAGCGCAAACCAAAAATATACGATTTTAATGATTTTGAGAATGTTGTCAAATTATCCAACTCTGGAAAAGTCGACGTCAAGGTTATGACCGTTAACAATTTCGCTAATTTCATCTGCTCAACGCCCCAAGAAACTATGTCCTAGAATTTATTTGCGTGAATTGGTAGAAGTACAAGGCAAACGAAATTCTTACAGCTTATAATATGTATACCTATTAAAAAGTGATTTCAAGAAGACAATTATACTGAATTACAGTTTTTGAAAGCGAACTGTGAAAAAAGTGGTGTTCCTTGTCCTGTCTTAAAATCTTCCCCGCGAGGAATTAGCACACAATTAAAAAATGCTGGTATTGGCAAACTGGAACCACTCATGCCTTCTAGTCGCCTTATATTTTGGAGTGAATTACCCACAAATGATATATATGGCTCTGGATCTGTGTACAATAATTGAAGATGGCTGTGAATAAAATTCCCTAATAATGTGAAATTTTATATAATTTTGTATTTGTAAACTGGATCTTTTGTTGAGTTTATCTAAACATTAATTTGTTGTTTTTCGAAAGCCTTATCTAATTATGTAAATAATGCAAGATCTCTTGAGTGATAGTTCACTCCATAAAACTAAAGAATTTTAATACCATCGTCTCTTCATCACGTAATAAGTAAAGTTATTTTGTACGAACAATATTAGTTTTAAAAAGTCGTAACATAAAAGGCTGAGCTACCAAATAAGAGATTTTGTGTTATTTATATTTCTTACGTAACTGTTTTTATAATTATTTTAAAATGTTATGACTGATTGATCTCATTTGTTTAATAAGTAAAGTCTTAACTAGACATAATTATAATTTGTTAGAAGTTTGCTAATTTTTTTTTGTAGTCATTGCTTATTCCGAAAAGTGATTAAAAATACTTTTATAAGATTATTATTTAATGTTAAAGCCTAGAAAGGCATTCAGTTTGAGACGGATTTGTTTAGTTTAGCTGTTTTAACATTTAGTAATTATTCGTTTCATTTACCTGGACCATATTCATGCTGTTTCGATACATTTTAGTAAAGAAAATCATATCATTTTTAATACAAAAATTTGCAAAGTTTAGTCTTTAACACAGTAATCAAAAATACTGGATTAGACAATCATCGCTAGCTTTTATCGGTTTAAGTTAAAATACAGTAATTTGACTTACTAGATTCACAGTTAACTAAATTTCGTTAAATAAATTAGATTATAACACAGCAAAATAACAGTTACTGTGATGAAGTAAAGAATTAAACAGCATCTTTACATAGCTTAATCACAGTATTTCGTAAATCTTAGCTAGTACACAGTAACTGTGTCAGTTACTGTCATTTAGTCTAGTACAACAATTTTACTTATTTTTTTTTACCAACAAAAACACAGTTATGTATTTATAACGAAATATATAAATATATATAAAACATAAAAATACCCATTTAATAGCGCAACGTTTTTTTCATCACTCTACATTCTAGTTAGGTTGCTAACTTTCATAAATTTGTCACAATCGAACATAGTTTCAAAAAAACTTTAGGCGCGTTTTTCTCGAAACGGCTTTTTCAAAGTTACTGTGTTCTCTGATACGACGGCAGCATAGTCGCGCCGCCGGCACCGCGCGCCTGCTGAATGCTGATTATAAAAATAAATTAATAATAAAGAATGGGAACGTAGCGCTAGCGCGCGTTAAATTATTTTCATAATTGCGAAAACGTCTCAAATGTAAATATAAGTTTTTAGTTGTTTTATTATTAGATACTATTTAATTTCAATTTAGTTGTTACTCTGTTTTATTAAATAATAATATTACAACAAAATATGAGGCGCCTTTTATTTTCTCATAGTGGGTGATGAAAAGTAGAGTGTATCACTCGGGCGCAAAATTATTTTTGGCTCGGGCGATATACTTTGAATCCCTCGCTACGTTCAGGATTCTACTAAAGAATCCCTCGCTACGCTCGGGATTCTACTCTAGAATCCCTCACTTCGCTCTGGATTCAAAAAAGCGCCCTCGCCGTAAAAATATTATTTTGCTCCCTTGTGATACAATCTACTATTTCTTTCAACTACGTAGTAATGTCATCATTAATCGCTACAAAACCGATCACAAAATACGTATTTTCTGCTTAGAAGCAAAACAGTGCAGAAATGTTGTATGAAATCTCATTACTGCACTGCAAACAGTGCAGAAATGTTGTATGAAATTTCATTACTGCACTGTTTTTCATTAGTGCAGTTTTTTTATTATCATTACCAAATCCAAGATGGCGGCCATGAAAATTTTCATCTATTAATCATGGGTGTTAATTTCATGGTTTTCGGGGTCACTGATGCCGAAAATAACTTCAAAATCCAAATCCAAGATGGCGGCCATGAAAATTAGTAAAGTAGTCGTCATGGGTGTCAAATCCAAGGTTTTCTGGGGTGCGGATGCCGAAAATGAGGTCAAAATCGAAATCCAAGATGGCGGCAATAAAAAATGTCAAATTAGTGGTCATGGGTGTCATTTCCATGGTTTTCGGGGGTACTGATGCCGAAAATGAGGTCAAAATCGAAATCCAAGATGGTGGCAGTAAAAATGTCAAATTAGTGGTCATGGGTGTCATTTCCATGGTTTTCGGGGGTACTGATGCCGAAAATGAGGTCAAAATCGAAATCCAAGATGGCGGCACTAAAAATGTCAAATTAGTGGTCATGGGTGTCATTTCCATGGTTTTCGGGGGTACTGATGCCGAAAATGAGGTCAAAATCCATTTCCAAGATGGCAGCTTTTAAAATTTCAATTTAACCATCATGGGTGTCATTTCCATGGTTTTCGGGGATGCTGATGACGAAAATGAGGTCAAAATCTATATTCAAGATGGCGGCCATGAAAATTTTCAAGAAAAGTTTTAAAAAATGGAAATAGATAGCGATATGAATTCAAGTCCAGAAAGTATAAAAACAGCTGCAAATGAAATTGTTAATAACCTTTTGCCGCAAAAGTCGCAGGATAACCTTGTTTTCATTAACTTGAGTTTTTATTTTGAGTAGGTATATTTTATCACGGTAGGTAAATTGGTAGTTGAAAGAAAAGTAGATTACGCACCTTGCTGAAGTGAGTGATTAATGCACTCGTGCTAATTTAGTGCCCTCGCTTGCGCTCGGGCACCAACATAACACTCGTGCATTAATGACTCACTTTGCGCTCGGTGCAACAATCTACTATTAAAAACCTAAAATTTTTTTTTTAATAGTACTCACGGCTACACATCAAGCTATACAAAACCAGTTTATCTTGACGTCGCTTTGTATAATCTTTTCGCACAAGTAACGGTCAGCTTATACTGGTTTTGCATAGCTTGAAGTGTAGCCGTGTGTACCTAAAGTGTGCATGTCAATGATAGTTTTTTGTCCAAGTTTTAACACACACTACAGGGTGTTAACGAATTCGTGTAATTCCTTAAAACCACATGATCTACTACTGGTGTAGACAGGCCCCGCACGGGATTTAGCTTGATTAAAAATAAAAAAATAAAATACTTTTTTTTTACCGATCGTATCTAAACCACCTAATAAGGATTCAGTAAAAAAAAAACGTTTTTTTTTGCAAAAAAAAAAAATTATTTCTGTGAACATTTCGATGCCACGCATAAATTAATGAAAGTACAGCGACACGGCTGGCAGGAACGACTAACGCGATATCGCACTTTGCAGTCAGATAACTCAAGGTTCTAAAAAGACTCGAAAATTGAAAACCAAATTTTTTTTTTAATTTTTTTTCGTTTTATTTTCGAAAATTCCCATTTAGGGTTAATCTGTGTCACCAGTAGATCACGCGGTTTGAAGGAATTACACGAATTCGTTAACACCCTGTATACTCGTAGTCACAGAATAATATTCACAGTGATAATAGGGTCTACTTTAAGCTTTAACGAAACGACAAACGGCAGTCAAATACCAACTGAATTAAATTCGTAATATTCGTAGTTTTGTATCGAAGTTTCGTTGTTTCGAACGAACAACCCAAAAAAATGGAAAAAACGGTTAAAAACGTTTTATTAATCGAGAACAATTCAAATTTTGTTCTTTTTCAAAAACGTTTTTTATAACGTTCCGTTCGAACGTAACCCAAACAAACTGTTTCCTAGGTATTTAAGACGAAACCGTTTCGAAAAATATACCGGTATCCGAGCCCTGAATAAAACGCAGTACCTCAGAGCAAGACAATTTAATTATGTTAAACGTAAACCCTAATACTTTGCCGTGTAACGAAACCATACCGCGATTCAATTCGATCCCAACGCCATCTATCGAGCTAGCAGGTAGTTTTTATACTAAATATTGATTATGATTATGGGATAACGTTGGGATCGATCACACATTTATTATTATTATTTTTGCATTTATTATTATTATTTTTGCATTTATTATTATTATTTTTACACTGAACATTCCGCCCACCAAAAGGAAAATGTTCCTTTTAGTACCGCCCACCATGAACAAACTAAGCAACTACAAGAACAATGGACTGTATGATAATTTACTACAAATACTAAATAGTGGACGGCTTCATTACATCTGATTGCAATATAGTTAACAGATATGGTTCCGATCAAACATGACAAATACAACAAATTTTTATCTACTGGGTAAGATAACTAGAATAACAACATACAAGTTTAACATTTTCAAAGCATTATTGAGTTCGTTTGAACTTCATCAGAACACAAAGTAATAAGTTTATGATACACAAAACATAACACAGTATTTAAAACAATAGTGCACCATAAGAAAAACAAAACTAAAGCAAACAATCTTAGCACAAAGCACAAAATAAATGCATATAATTTCAACAACACGATTGTAAGTGAATTATTCAGCAACAGGAAGGAAACACAATTTTGAAATTGGACGTTTAATCGTAGTGCCCTTACAACGCATAGTGACAACGCGCGTCAAGCTATCTTTACCCGGATGCAGCTGTATAATTCTACCATATAACCATTTACCTGGAGGTAAGTTATCTTCCTTTATTAATACTACATCACCTATTTTACAATCAGGGTTACGAACATTCCATTTATGTCTTTGGAAGAAATGTGTTAAATATTCCTGTTGCCATCTACGCCAGAAGTGCTGCACCATACGTTGTACCAATTGCCATCTGCGTAAAGTACTAACTGTGGCATACTCATAACTGTAATCGGGTGCTACTACCAATGGATGACCCACTAAAAAATGGCCAGGAGTTAAAGGTACCGGATCCTCTACATCGCTACTACCCTGAGACAAGGGCCTAGAATTTAGGCATGCCTCAATTTGAGAAAGAACTGTGGACAGCTCTTCTAACGTCAAAGTGGAATCTCCTACGACGCGCTTCAAATGATGCTTTACACTTTTTACTCCTGCTTCCCACAATCCACCAAAATTTGGAGCGTGGGGAGGAATAAAGTGCCATTCGGTTTGAGAGGTTGCAAGAGCAGCTGCAATGTCTTTAAACATTGAAGTCTCTTGATTGAAAAGTATTTGTAACTCCTTGGCAGCGCCCACAAAATTGGTGCCATTGTCGCTCCAGATATGATGACAATGACCGCGCCTGGAAACGAACCGTTTGAACGCTGCCAGGAAACCCTCAGTTGTTAAGTCTGAAACAGCCTCAATGTGCACTGCGCGCGTGGCCATACATACAAATAAGCAGATGTATCCTTTATACGACCGCTGTCCACGACCCTTAGAGACTCTCATATTAATGGGGCCCGCATAATCGACACCAGAGTTAAGAAACGGTTTACTCGGAGTCACTCTGCAAGCTGGAAGCTCTCCCATAAACTGTTGTTTTGCGGTCGCAGCATATCGAATACAGGGAACACAACGACGTATATGAGCTCGTACAATATTTTTTACTCGACTGATCCAGTACTTGGTGCGTATAAAATTGAGTACCAGTTGCTGTCCTCCATGAAAAGTCTTTTCATGAGCGTCGGCTACAATTAACTTGGCCAAACTTGAATCATGAGGAATAACAACTGGGTGCTTTGTATCATCAAGTAGTTGAGAATAACGCAGTCTTCCCCCAACGCGCAATATCTCACATTTATCAACAAACACATTCAATTTATATAATGAACTCGTTTTTTCTAATGGAACCTTATCTTTCAGGGCTATAAATTCTGCATGAAACCAGTGCTGTTGGCTTTGCCTGATACACACATCCAAGGCTTCACGAATTTCTAAAGCTGACAGGTATGCTGTAACCTTAATGTTTGCTTTACGAGCTCTTGTTGACTGCAAGAACCTTTTACAGTACGCAACAACCCTCACTAAACGTGTAAGTGACGAATACCTAGATCCCCATAAGGCTTCAAACTCAGATACAAGGTTGGCAGTGTGCACCTTAACAGATTTCTTCTCCTCATTAGTGCGTATTGCACTAGGTCTTGTATATTCTATGTGATCATTTCTTAACCAACCTGGTCCTCGTTTCCATAGATCATCATTTAGAAGAACAGCTGAAGCGACTCCACGAGAAGCGATATCCGCTGGATTGTCTTTAGATTTGACATAAGCCCATTGTGTATTGTCAAGCAAACTAAGGATCTCTGAAGTGCGGTTGGCCACGTAAGTTTTCCAACGGCTTGGATGATCATTTAACCAGGCCAAAACAACAGATGAGTCTGTCCAAGCATGGATATTAGCCTTTGGAATGTTCATGACTTCAGCTACTTCGCTCAATAGTTTTGCTACTAAAACAGATCCACACAATTCCAGCCGTGGAATGGATATCTGCTTAATAGGAGCTACCTTTGTTTTTGCGGTTATAAGGTGTGAGTGTATTTGCGTAGTAGCATCGATAATGCGACAATACACCACAGCCGCGTACGCTATATTTGACGCATCGCTAAATCCATGTAGCTCTCGCTCAATGTCCTCTTCCCTTTTGCCTATCCATCTGGGAATGTGAAAATCCACCAGTTTCTCTAATTCTGATCTGTAATATCTCCACTCTTGTGAGAGATCTGGTGGCAGTTCATCATCCCAGCCTATACCACTAATCCATAGCTTTTGTATGAAGACCTTCGAGGTTATAATGCACGGCGCTATCCACCCTAGCGGATCATAAAGCCGTGATATTTCTGATATGACCGTTCTTTTTGTTTCAGTTGCAGCAGGAGGTGCCATCTTTACAGAATAATCAAACTCGTCAGTGTTCCGGTTCCAGGTAAGTCCCAAAATCTTAGTTACCCCATCAGTTTTAATTTCCAAATCTCTACCAGAATTTTCCTTTAAGGTTTCCAATAAGCACATCCTATTGCTTGTCCATTTTTGTAATTGAAACCCTCCTTTCTCTAATAAACTGTTCATTTCACTATAAATTCTTTCTACTTCTGTTTCAGATTGGCAGCCTGTCATCAGATCATCCATGTAGAAGTCTGACTTCACCCTTTCAGCAGCCAATGGATATATATTACCTTCATCACATGCAACTTGATGCAATGATTTGACAGCCAAGTAAGGGGCGCATGACGTGCCAAAGGTGACAGTCAAAAGTCGGAAGTCCTCTATCTCTTTGTTAGGATCCTCTCTCCAGACAATTCTTTGGAAATCCGAATCCGACCGCGCTACTTTGATTTGGCGATACATTTTTACTATATCCGCTGCCAGACAGATCGGATGCTGTCGCCATCTCATGACAATATGTCTCAAATCTGCCTGAAGAGTGGGTCCTACCATTAAGGTGTCATTTAAGGAAACCCCGTTTGTTCCCTTACATGACGCGTCATAAACCACTCTTACCTTGGTGGTTAGTTTATCTTGTCTAACCACTGCGTGATGGGGCAAATAAACCGCATCACTTTTATTTATTTCAGACTCGTCGATGATTTTCTCCAAATGGCCCAGCAATAAATACTCGTTTATCACATCAGTATACTGTTGTTTTAATTCATGATCCCTAACCAACTTCCTTTCTAAACCTAGCAATCTTTTTACAGCTATATTTTTAGAATGACCGTCCTTACAAGGTAGATCTTCTGAACGAAAAGGTAATTTTACGACATAACGGCCATTTTCATCTCTTTTCGTCGTATTTGCGTAAAACTCCTCGCAAGCCTGTTCTTCAGGCGTAAGAAGCTTTTTCGTTAAAGTAGGCTCAGAATCTAGTTCCCATAAACGTTTCAACATTTCGTTCTCTTCAATTTGAGTGTACATCGCGATCACAGTATTATGGGAATCCAGAGGCCTATCTGACTTACTAACATGACCTGACACAATCCAACCTAAATACGTGTCTTGTGCGACCGGAGAGCCCGCGGGGCTCTTGATCAGACCTTCCTTTAAAATACGGCAATAAGTTTCCGCTCCTAACAAAATGTCGATTTTATTAGGGCAATTGAACTTTGGGTCGGCTAGACGTATACTGTGAATTTCTGGCCAATTCTCGAGTTCAAAGTTTGTATCTGGCATAACTGAGGTCAGTGAGCTTAATACATGCGCAGTTACCTTTAGAGTAAAAGAGGGATCATGCAACGATTGTCAACCACATGTCTAGAGACGATATCGCAATGACCACCTCCTATACCTGTAATAGTAGTCTTCGAGACTACTCTCTTTAAACGAAGCAATTGCGCTGCTGCCTCAGTTATAAAAGATGCTTGAGATCCTTGATCCAAAAGAGCTCTCAAGATTTGAGAGGACCCATTTTGTGATTCGGCCTTGATTAGAGCCGTGGCTAACAAGACTTGACCCTGTGCTTGTCCATTCACAAAATGAGTTGCTATATTTGCACTGACATCATGTACTGGCTCTGAAGTACGTTCATGTGGGGTTGCAGGCACCATTGGCGTAGTAGCCCCACTGGCTCCACTAAGGTTCTTAGGATGCAACAACGTATGATGCTTCCGCTGACATATACGGCATTTTGAAAGAACACGACAAAATTTGGAAGTGTGGTGACTGCCCAAACAATTAAAACAGACCCCCAAAGATTTTGAAATGGCACGACGTTCTTCAATATCTAATTGACAAAACTTCTTACAATTGGAGAGCTTGTGACTCTCAGAACAATGTGGACATGAAACATCAATAGCACCATGCATTACTTTAGCGTGAGATTTAGAATTAATATCGACTTTTGGTTTATGTTTAGGTTCAACGCATTCTAAAGCTCGAAAACGCGTCTCTAAAAACTCGCAAAACTGTTTAAAGGAGGGCAGATCTTCGGATGATTTACTAACATGTAGTTCCCACTGCTTCCTAGATTCTACGTCCAATTTCAAGCTTACAACATAAACAACAATAACGTCCCATGAACTAACATCAATCCCAATATTGGCAAGTTCGTGCAAACAATCGCTTGTAACATCAAGCAAATCTTTAAGTGCTTTAGATGATTCCATTCCAATATTACGTTGGCTAAACAGTCGGTTTAATATACACGTTGACATAAATTTCTTATTATTGAACCTGTGTTGCAACATTTCCCAACATTTTATATAGTTAACATCAGTTATAGGAACATGTCTTATAAGCTGCTCTGCTTCACCTGACAGCTGAGTTTTTAAATAATGGAGACGTTGTACGTCATCGAGTTTTTTATTATTGTGGACTAATGATACGAACAAATCTCGAAACGACGACCACTCTGTATATTTTCCACTAAAAGTAGGTAAAACTATTTTTGGCAATCTTACCACACTGTCAGATGAACCATCACAAACTTCTTGATTGGAACTATTAACTTTCAATTGAGACAGAGCATTTTTTAATTCAACCTTATACATTAAATATGTTTCATAAACCTTTTCTTATATATCTTCCTGAAAGTATTCATATAATTCTTCACCCTCACATTCGCCTACTATTCCTTCGTATTTTGCAGTAAAATTCCTGAATTGGGTCTCCAACATCTCTAGGCGTGTATCTACATAATTGTAATTTATCCGATCTTTCGGAGATTTTTTAAAGTTTATCAATCCCTTCTCAATCTGTCCTTTGACATCCTTCAACTTTCTCAATTCCTTTTCCATGTTGTATTTCAACCGGTTTTTCTAAGTGCTAACAACTGTGAATTTTATAAGTCCAGTGAAGTGATTTTTTCTATGTGTCAACAAGTGTGAATTTGTAAGTCCCAAAAAGAGCGAAATTTTCTAAGTCCGGTGAAGAGTAATTTTTCGAAGTGTTTGACACTTGTAAAATCGCTTCAAAATTGGGCATAGATTCGTCGTCTGGTCGTTTTTATAGAAACTATTCTAAGTCCCTGACCGCACACTATTTTAATTAACACTTAAATGTACTCACAGTTTTTGTCCACTTATTTATGCACTTCACTACTCACGTGATCCAGTTAGTTTCAAACTATATTCGACGGCCGCAAAGAACAAAAAGACAACTGCATTTTTGCGAAATTCACTTTTTTACATAATTGAATTCAGAATTCTTTATTTTATCTAGTGATATTTTTTTTTCATAAAAAATCTCATTTTTTCCTTGTATTTTGTCGCGTATATAAAGACAACTACACCTTTTTTTACAATGTAACGAAGTACATACGCACATCTACAATTGTCCGTGTGTGCGTCGTCAAATTCGGCGCGTTGCATGCCATAAACAAAGATATCAGGTACATGACCGTTTTATCACGGGAGGCGGGGCAGTTGACTTTTTTTAACTTGCATACTTAATCATTTCTACGACCTCAATTTTGTTAATCTACATTTCATAATACACACATCAAAAGTGTCTAGGGATAAAGCACATTTTAGCGAATTACTGCAAGTTCTTATCTTGTTTTTTTTGGACTCCTCATAGTTTCATAGTTACCTTTTCATAATATAAAAAAATAAAAGTTTTTGAATTTCGATTAAAAGTTGAAAATCTTCGGTCAAGTCGTTTTTCTATAAAATACAGCGACGCTTTTGAGACAAAACCTGTACCATTTCTACCACACTTCTGAGTCAGATACACAAACGCTATTATGGACAGAAAAAGTCACTTGTGTTGGGAAAAAACGATCAGAGCCGTAGGAATGTTGGAATCTGGCTCTCGGACACGTACTGTGGGTATCGCTCCGGGCACTACGCAGAGTATAATAAGTCACTTCTGGACACGCTACCGTATCACTGGCAGCGTAGCTAAGCGTCATGGAGGACGAACTCGCATCACATCAGGCAGACAAGATTTTTACATACAAATCACTGCTCGATGGAATCCTAAAATGAGTGCGATGATGTTGATTACGAGGCTTTATCGCTCTTCGTTCCGCCTAGCCTTTTTCCAACTATGTTGGGGTCAGCTTTTAGTCTAAACGGTGAGCTGAATACCAGTATTTTACACATAGCAACTGTCATCAGACCTCCGCAACCCAGTTGCTGGGCAATGCCTATATCCTAAGGATAGACCGGTTGTCAGACTTTCGGACTTCTGACTACCCATAACGACTATCACAGGTATTTGTATGACACCTGGACCGACGGCATAACGTGCTCTCCGGGGCAAGGAAACTAAAATGAGATAATAAGAAGAAATGTATGCTTAAGCACCACGCGGCTTCCGACAGCAAAAAGGAGTGGGGCGCGTATTCGTGGACTGAACGCACAGTACAATAAAAAATAAAAACATGTAAATACATTATTCAATGAAATATAATTATTTTTTTCATGCTTTGCAAGATGAGTGTTCAAAGGCTTCATCGCTTTTCAGGGTTGTTAATAAGCGATCAAACCATTGGAAATCGTTTGCACGAAGTCAATCTCTGTTCGCAAAGGCCGCTACGAGTGCCACTGATTGAGCCCTGCAATCGTAGGGCCCGTTCACAATGGGTTCGTGAACATAGAAATTGGGCAGAAGAAAAATGGAGTTATGTGTGCTTTTCTGATGAATCTCGCTTTGACATGAGACCAGATACTAGATGTATAAGGTATTGGTGGACCTCAGGATGCTTCAAACGTGGAACAATATTGTTATGGCCGAGTGTTTGAATCGATGGAAGAACAGAACTGATTTGAATCAGAGGCAATCTCAATGCATAGATTTACGCTGAAATGATTGTTTCGGATGTTGTCATTTCTTTGCGGACCCAGTTGGGTGCTTTATTTCAGCTTATACGTGATAAAGCACGTCCAAACACCGCCAGAATCATTAAAATACACTTGCTGAAGCTATCATCAACGTCCTACGGTAGAAAAACAGACTACCGATTGTTCATTTTATGCAAGAAAAACATTCAATCACTAAGTTTGGGATTTGATTATTTCAAGAAAAAAAGACTAGGAAGAAATTATTTTTTGTTTAGTAAGTTTGATTATTGTGATAATAAAATAATCTTTACTTACGTGTATTAACACGGGTTCCATTCCTTTGATCCTTTGTTTTGCTTTTGTGTGATTATAGCTTGTATAAGATTTGATTATTGATTTCTTTTTGAAGATAGTAACTCCTTAAAAATGTTATTTTCTGTGCAAAAATTGCATTTTTGTTACTTTGTAATATGATTACGATGATTAAAAAAGAATCAATTACTAAGAATAACTTAATTCTTTTCTTGAACTCCAAAAGCTCATCAAATTAATAGCATATTATCTGCAATATCAATATCTGAACCTTTAGAATTACAAAGTAATTTGAGACAACTACAATATCTTGGTGTCAATCATAGTTACCCTTTATTTGTTGTCGTAGTTAGATATATATTATAAAAGAGAATAACAATATCTCCTTTTATAAGTAAAATTGTTAGGGAATCAGTAATTACAAAGTCCTACGTAGAAGCGAACATATGGCAGTTGACTCAGTTAGTTATTTATTTTGTGCGAAGTAGAAAAAGACATCTACCGTATTTCGAAAAAAATATGTATATCAGTTAATTGACCTTCATTATTTTGTTCAAAATGCCGAATAATATAACTACTGCAAATTTGAAGAGGCTAGCTTTATTTTTGTAGAAGTTATTACATTTTCGCGTTAAAAATGCTCTCCTGAAAACTAGTGATTTTGTAGATAGCCGTTTGTTCTTTGCTGCCGTCGATATCTTCAGCACAATAATCCGCAACATGTAAATTTATTCACCGACAACTAGCGCCACCTCGTGTCAAGTAGCGTAACTAATTTTTGCTTGTAATTTCTTCCAAAAACACCCTTCGGCTCGAATGGACCATGTACAATATCGGTACAAGATACCTGGGAGCCTGTGATACTCAAATAAAACGCAGTACCTCAGAGCAAGACAATTTAATTATGTTAAACGTAAACCCTAATACTTTGCCGTGTAACGAAACCATACCGCGATTCAATTCGATCCCAACGCCATCTATCGAGCTAGCAGGTAGTTTTTATACTAAATATTGATTATGATTATGGGATAACGTTGGGATCGATCACACATTTATTATTATTATTTTTGCATTTATTATTATTATTTTTACACTGAACACCAATTTCTCTTTTTTGAAAACCCGCTGAACTCATAAATGTTCTGTATGTATTATAAACATGTCCTAATGATTTAAATCCACTTGCAGGTGACAACGTTTTGACTGCTATAAGCGTAGCCAAGGAATGCGGCATCCTGATGGGTGAAGAGCGGGTGGTACACCTAAACGCAGACACCAGTGGCACCACCCCCGTTATATACTGTGAGAGTAAGCTGCATGGGGTGAGTTGTATAAAAAATTACTGTCAAAGTTATATCAGTACGAAATTCTAAGACTGGCCAACAGTCAAGAGAGTTAGTAAATGTCAGGAATATTTTTTTTAATGTTTATTCATGTCATCCTGCTCGGTAACAATATTTCAACGCTGCTACGGCTTTTTCGCTCGGTACGCGTTTTGTCTCAATTCTAACCTAACCGAAAGTAGCTTTGAGCGGTTCAGGATAATAGACGTACTTATTCTCAACGTATTATGTGTCTCTACGGAAAACCTAAGGTGGACATAGGACACTAAGTTGCGCGAGACACAGTTGATTGCCATTTGTTTCCGGCTGCTGTATACCAAACAGTAACTGCAGCTTCAAACAAATAGCGATCAACCGGTCTCGATCAACTGGCGTAAGTTTTCAATAACTTATGTATCGATGGTTTGCCCTACTAGAGATTCTAGAGAATTTGGCACAGGCTCCATGCAAGTAATGTCAAATTTCTATCTCTAGTAGAGCAAACCGTCGATATAACGATGATCTATCCGACCGCGGTTGCGTTGTCCTTATAGATCTATCGATCTGTGCGATAGCCTGCATCTGAGATCACCATCTTTTCTGCTTTTTTCAGTCTCTAAGTTGTAATGTTTGTTCCAGGCGACGGTAGGTCGTCGTTTCCCGCTGGACCGCGAGTGGCGCAGCGTGGACAGCGGGCGCGGCTCGTGGCGCTCCGGGGACCCCTCCGGTCACTCCGGGCACTCCGCACACTCCGGACATGACGACGGGGAGCACTGCGCCGACCCTGAGGCGTGTAACGGAGAGCCGCGGTACAAGATCGTTATGACGGGAGAGACGTGGCGGGTATGTCATGTGTTTTGATCAATAATGTAGCGATTATTTAATTGACACATTGAATTTTTAGGGGTCTTTCAAAGCCGGTTGCATCTCTCTACTACGTCTAATTATTTATGGAAATATTTTAAATAAAATTATTTTAAATGGTATTATCTAACAAACCAACATTATACTTTTTCTCGAACCAGTAATAAGTACTATAATAAATACATACTACATTACTAAATAGTAGTTCTTACGTTTCAAAAGCCTACTTCAGCATGATCTCTCGTCTTCAGGCTTTCACTGCACGACAACCGTTAGTCATAATTTCATTTCACTTATAACATTTATTAGTAAACTAAAGAAACATGTATGGACTGCCTCGTTAGTCTAGTGGTCGCAAGCGCGACTGCTGAGCGTGAGCTTCTGGGTTCGATCCTCAGGTTGAGCAAAATGTTATTTGATTTTTCCGGGTGGAATTCCTCAGTAGCAGCCCGGAGTCCTAGTTTGGTGCCCGACTGATAGCAATAGGCTCACTTTCCAGTACATGGGACTTAAACAAAACGGTGAAATGATGGTGTACTGTACACCTCTGCCTAATCCTTCGGTGGAATACAGGCGTGATGTTATTTTCTGTTGAAGAAACATGTATTTCGTTTAACAGGTTCTCCGCGAGCACTATCCGAACGTATTATCCCGAGTGGTCGCCCGCGGTGCTGTGTTTGCACGAATGTCGTCCGACCAGAAGCAACAACTCATTGTTGAGTACCAAGCGCTGGGGTACTATGTCGGTACGTATCAGAAATACCTTTAATGTTACGTTAATTATGAGCATGGCAAAGTAAATGTTTTCAGAAAACGCAAAGATAGGGAGAGCAAGAATTTATTAAGAAATTGTCAAGAGACATTTTTTTAAATGTGGTTTTGTAGGGCAAAGTGAAAAGATTGAACCAAAAGACTTCAAAACAAGCAAAAACTCCGATTTACCACGCCATATAACCGTTTTGGGTTCCGAAATATTTTGTAGTCATCGAAGTATTAGACCGCCTCAGTCGACGGTCGTTATAATCACCAAGCTCCACAAACAGATTCGTGACCGCAGAGCTGCGACTGTTGAATTTAATGGTGTTAATAGCTCTTCAAGTATTAATGTCAAACAAAAACTTTAATCTTCGAAATAAGAGCAATGATCATTTTTACCATGACCAGTGGTCCACTTTGGCTCTGGATCGAAGAACTTGGAAGTCATGGGGAGAGGCCTTTGCCCAGCAGTGGGATGACGCAGGCTAGAAATGAAATGAATGAAATGATCATTTTTACAGGTATGTGTGGCGACGGCGCCAACGACTGCGGAGCCCTACGCTCTGCGCATACTGGGATCTCCCTATCAGAACTGGAGTCCAGCGTGGCCGCGCCCTTCACGTCGGCCAACCCCGACATCGTGTGTGTGGCGCGAGTACTACGCGAGGGTCGCGCCGCACTCTCCACATCCTTCGGCGTCTTCAAGTTCATGGTAGCTTACTCCCTCAGCGAATTCTTCTCCGTCGCCTTCTTGTACTACTTCGACTCGAACTTAACCGATTTCCAGTTTCTATACATAGATGTCGCTTTGATTGTGAATTTTGCCTTTTTCTTCGGGATGACCGAGGCTTATACTGGGAAATTGTGCAAGAATTCCCATTTGACGTCCTTGCTAGGTTTAAGTCCTTTGTTTTCTCTTCTTGGACAGCTGTTACTCATAGCTTTAGGACAATATCTTAGTTACTACGCGCTAACCTTCTTCCCGTGGTACGAAAGGCATACGTATGAGGGCGATGAGGCGAACGAATGCTGGGAGAACTACGCAATATTCGCGCTATCGATGTTCCAATACATTATCTTAGCTATAGTCTTCAGCCACGGCTCGCCGTACCGAAAGTCAGTATTGACGAACAAACAACTTATGAGCAGTATTTTAATAATGACATGTATTTGTATCTACATCGCTGTGTGGCCGGCAGAATGGGTCGCCAGTTTCTTGCAACTTAGAATGCCTAAAGACACCCTTTTGTCCTACATAGTCCTTGCATTAGCATCATTCCATCTTCTCCTAGCATTATTCTTTGAACGAGTGATAATAGAGTATTTGATTGAAACAAAGAAAATGGTGCCGAGGTTTTTGAAAGAGAGAAAGGTGAGAAAGACTCCTTATTTGTTGATTAGAAGGGAGTTGACTGATATGGACTATTTAGACTGCGATAGCGTTGTTAAATATGACAAGGAGACTAGCGATTCTGCATTTGATTCCTCAGGCAAAGGCAGCTGAGGTAAGCTCTTGTTAGTTAATTATTTATAGGACTCGAACATTTTAGGTATTTAAATGTGATTTTATAAATGTACCAGATTGAGGTATTATATTTGTTAGGACAAATGAGCTAAGGAAAATAGTTAAAAAAAAGAAAGTTGCGCGGCCAACTCTAGAACTATTTGCAAGA
Organism: Amphipyra tragopoginis; assembly: GCA_905220435.1. Lineage (NCBI taxonomy): Eukaryota > Metazoa > Arthropoda > Insecta > Lepidoptera > Noctuidae > Amphipyra > Amphipyra tragopoginis. The sequence goes on from HG992017.1 coordinate 9,634,392, forward strand.
GACAGGTCATAGGGAAACCTCGAAATGTAAAGAATAAATAAAAGATTCGTATATCAATTACAGATTAGGAAATGCAGTTACAACGTTACGTTACTAGTAACTGTTCAAGGTTAAATACGACCTAGCTGTTGGAAATAATCATAGGTTACCGGGTAACGTTTTCTTTTGGACCACCAATGTATGAAATTTGCCTGATGTCCTGTAGGCAGTTGTCCCACCGCCGGCGAGGAAGCGACTATCGGCTATGTTCTCGCTCAAGAAACGTACAATAGATATACATTCCGTGTAAACAAAAGAGTAGCATATATTAATAGTTGATTGCTGACTGTTCACACTGCCGGCGAGGACTCGCTCCACTAGTTTGTCGCTGAGCGACAAGAGCTATCAAAGATAATACTCGCTCAGCGATACTTGCTCAGCGATGCTCGCTTGGCGGTCGGAACTCACGCCGAGAGACAACTAGCGGCCATATGCGAGTGGTGCGAGTAATCGCCCGTCGCACTCGCACACTCGCTTATAGCCCAGCGACAAAACTATCGGAACTACACACTCGCTTCTCGCTACTCGCCAACTCGTTTCTAGCTTCTAGCTCTACTCGCTGCTCGTTCATCGTTCGCGGTGGGACAAGTGCTTTTAAAGCAAGGAGCAAAAAGACTTCCAATTTTGTTCGAACAGTGAAATGCACTCAAATGATTCCGTTAGAAATATTCTATCTTGTCTTGCCTACTTATGACATCTATGCGATTTAAAAACAGATTGCTTGATCTAATCCGAGCTCGATAGTACCTATAGTCAAAATATACATTGCTATTTTATGAGACAATGCAATCATAGCAAATTCAATGGTCAAAACGCTTTTAGTTTATATGTCGATCGACTATTCGTGTTTTATTACTGATGTGCAAGTGGTGTGTCATTCCCGGAATGCTCTCTGAGCTGCAAATATTACAGGGAATTATAAAAACTGTAACTCAAAAATTGTTATGCTTTCTGAATCCGAAAACATACTAAATACTAGCAAAACAAAACACCGCATCACTAATTGTTGTCGATAAAAACTTAATATTATCGACTTTTAGCGCCAAATCCACTAGCAAGTAGTTTTGACTTCTGCAAGCGACTTTCAACTGTGGACACCTCCGCAGCAAGCCTATTTGTGCAAGTTTCACAACTAAGCGAGCACTTGCTGCAATAGCTTGTGCAATTTAACTTGGTAGTGGATTTGGCGGTTATAATACATATTAATGCCGTTCACCTCAAATGAACAATGTATGAATTTAGTTTTAAGCATTTATTTTTCTATTCCTACGTTTTATAATCCTTCAAGTATTTCACTAGATTTATTTATATACTTTAATAAGATGAAATGAATATTTGATATTGCATTGAGATATGTTGAACACAATTTTAAAATAGTTATAACAGGTGATTATTTTCGAGACAAGATTAGCAAAAATCTAATTCAAATAAGTGTAGTTTGAACTTTGAATAGAGCCGCCATCATGTCTTGGATAGTTATAAAATAATCACAAAAATTGCTAAGTATACTTCATTTCATATAACATGAGACAAAAGTGGTCCAGCAAGGAATAAATATACCTTTTGAACCATTTCTTCAAGTAGAGTTTCAGCTCAGCTGGATGCAAAGACGTCGTTTATTTCTATACATTTCCTTCATAAAATGGAACTTATTGGTCTAAATACTAAATAGAGTATAATGAATAGGTATCAACTATGGCGCAAAAAGAAAAAAAATGTCTTGAGATATTTTCATTCGTCTTTCTTTTGTATTTTTTATCTGTTCTTTAACTTGTCTATATCTTATGGTACAAAATGCACGTTGAGTCGCAAATTACGGTGCTGTCCATTTAATTTGTGTTCACAAGTTTTATACGTGATTTACAGTATTAACTAAAGCAAAATATTTTATATATTTTTTTGCACTTAACCGATTCATTTGTATAAGCTGTGCGTTTTTATGATAATTAATTATTAATATGAATTTTCTATGCACACTTTTTTTCTTAATTAGGTGTTGTTTCTACAACAAGGCTAGCGAGGCCTCTGATAGTTTCTTTTTTTAATTCGTTTTCGACTACGATAATATACTTTTATACCATATAGGTACCTATAATTAATGATTGTATACAAAATTAAATATTTTATATTGCTTTCTATCTTTTCTAAATTTTTATCAAATCGCACATTTTAAATAATGTTTATAGTATTTTTTATATTTAATTAATTGTCTTAGCTTTGACTTATGACTTTATTTCTAACATAATTGATCTATATTTATAAGCACAATGTGATAACAGACTAGTATGTGCCTTACTATGATGTAAGTGATAACATTCCGATGTACTTTGGTGCTGAAAGTACCAAAAACTTAGATAATTCATACTTTTAGTATAAATGTAATGCAAGTGAGGTTAAATAGTTACCGAGTTTTCTACACTGTTTGTTTATAGACTTTAATGATATGAGCAGATTAGAATTTAATAAAATTGATTTTTTAAGGTATGTTTATTCGAGCGGGCTACTAAAAGGTCATACGTATAAATATAAAATTAAATTATTTCATTGTATTTTTACATTTGATTCTAGTAAATTATTATGTAACCTACTAAGGTCTTAAATATTGTATTCCAATCGCTCGAGTAAACATTTCTTTGACAATCGTAGATATCATTATTTATCTAGAATTAATAAGAATGACTTTATATAATTGTATTTATGAAATTTTATTTAAGTACACAAGTATTGAACTAAAATGTTTTATACAATTTGTTGTGTCTATGTCACATATTGGTTCAATAATCATTGATATTAATAATATAATCGACTTATGAAATGTGATTCTGAAGTATGTATCATTAGGATAAATTCACATATCAAAAACATGAATCAAAATGTGTCGGAATACGGAGTATTCATATCAGTATGTAGTAGTTATTTTATTTATAAATCATTATTAGATGTTTATGTACCGGTGAATGTACGCGAGAATGTTTAAATAAATCATTTTTATTTATATTGTGTTTTCTTTCCTGTGGGAAAAAAAATCTAAGGGTCAGTTCACACCGAGACGCGACGATACTGGAAGACGCCAGTGATTTCTTGATGCGCCGCCGCGAAACGCATCGCAACGTCGCGAGAGGCATCGTAAAATCGTTGGCAGCACGACGCCTCGCTGCGCAGCGGAACGTGTCTACATTCGCCGCGTGCCCCCGCCCCGCCGCGTCCACCCGCAGTCTACCATTTGCAAGCGCATGAACGGCGGCCTCAGGCTGCGCCTCGCGGCTTCGCGAGGCACAGCGTCGCTCTTGCACGCCGCGCGTACCGGCGATGCACCGCTGCGTCGCGATGCATCGCTCTACGCCGCAAGGCATCTCTAGGCGCAGCGCTGCATGGTGCAACGTATTCTGAATTCTCACAATGATTTTTTTTATCTTTTCGTGTAGTAAATAAAGTTATATTTTGAGGTACTTATTACTTCTATGATTTTGAGTCGCTCTATTAAAATGTGCGCGCAGCGTCGCGTCGCCTCTCGGTATGAACTGACCCTTAGGCAGGCTTTATGAAAACTGCCTGAAATAACCCAAAATATATAGGTACCTACAGACCTGTCTAGTTCGACTCGTCGTAAACCGCGCTTGTCTCTAGTGGATAGTGGAGCCGACTTTGTAGGCTGTACGGGGCTCACCATTGGGTAGTGAGCCGAGACCTGTCCCGGGGGAGCGAATGCGTGAGCCATTCCCGCACCCCCGGCAAAGAGTAGTAGGGGGAACACCCTGGTGTTTTAGGGCCGAGTCACACCGGAATGGCAGCGACGCGGCGAGCACTTTCAGTGTGAAATAATTTTAAACTCACCCCCATGGACCCATATATACGCCGCTGGCGTCGTCGCCGACCTCTGCCATTCTGGTGTGACTCGGCCCTTAGTCGATAAAAGTCCAACCTTAGGCGTGAATTACATAGAAGCAGCATAAAGTGCAGGCCCGTCGCTTTCTTACATTTTGTCGTGCCCCTTCAATCTTTTTCGTACAAAATGTATGAAAGCGACGCGCCTGAACCTTATGCCGTTTCTATGTAATTCAGGTCTTACCCTTCGTCTTCTAGAAGTGCAGGGTATCCATGAAGAATACCCCACGTTAAAAAACGCTTACTATGCTATATTATTACATTACTTAGGATTTTATTTTATTTTTCAGGTATTCAAGGACGTTAAAATCAAAATCCAGCATTTTTATAATATTTTATTATTTACTAAAAAGCAATAAATATATTGAACATAGACTCTATCAATAAATTAACAAAACTTTATGTTAACTTTACACATAATCTTCATATTTGGCATCACAGTACTTTCGAAATGTTATGTAGGTATGCAGACAAAAACAAATATTATTCATTATTTCATAATTATAACGCTTTCATTGGACGTAATACACTGAATCAAAATAAAACATGTTTTCGATCATTCCATTTTCTTTTTTTATCGAACCCCAATCAATAGAAGTTAGATTTCAGTTTAAAGGTGTGTTTCTTTCAATGGAGCATAAATATACTTTGCAATAAAGAAACGGGTAGGTACAGGGTTTAGTTAATTAAACTAATAATTATTTACATACCTACGTCAATCGAAGACATCATATTACTTTACCATTTCAAGAAGTTAAACTACACATAGATAAAATTTTAAATGATTAACTTATGCAAATGTATATAAAATGCAATTAACATTAATAAATCCAATCATACAAAACATTTAGTGGTAAATATTTTGAGACATTTTATTCCAAGTCATGTAAGTACACGCGCGGTCGCGTAGAGAAGTAGGCCACGATTTTCCGAAGGTATCAAACTTTCAAAAAAACTTTGCCATACTCACTTTTACATATGAAAAACATTGGAAACTTACTTTGACATATTTAATATATTATATTTTAATCATAAATAAAACAATTTGTATATTTAAATACTAATTTTAATATTGTATATTCATGAATGATTTCTCAATTCTATCCGCTATTGTGTACATAGCACAATACCTAAATTATTAAAGGTAATTCATCTATGATCGTTACACTATAAAATGGTAAATCTTACATAAACGGTGCAAGTAATATCGTAGTGAAGTGACGAAAATGTAACATGTATCGATAGTTTCCACTCTAACATCACCAGAATCAGCACCACTTATCGATATTTCAATCGTAGAGAACCGATTTAAGCTTTATAAAGTTTATATAGGAAGAGACGTACCGATCTGGGAATCGAATCATACATTAGTCATTCTGCTTACATCCTCAATTTGTGACGATCAATGGACTAGCAAGCTGTCGCATAATACCTATTATCGATCTTAAACCTTAAAACTTTGCCTAGGTCTTAAAACAGTTTCAATACCGAACCACCCAGAACATAAAGCCATTTTTAATAGCTGTTAATAGATCCAGGATTTGGATTTAGCGCGCAACAGCGGTGGGCGATTATATTGTACTTATAGGTACGTTTATTTCATTTAAATATTCGTGGCCACCATTAGAAAAGCACCTCTGTCTGCTGTAATTCTTTAGAAATACAATCTGAACTTAAAAGATTTAGGCAAGGATCAACAATATTTACGGTTTTTAGCACGAACCGTCATAACAAGAACCTCCATTCGCACAATGCGTTAGCTACCTAATATACTTCTCATTACTCTATAAACAGAATTTTACGAAGTTTTTTTTTATCTCGATGTCACTTAATATACTGCCTCCAACACTATGAAGCAAAGTAATATAAAATGGAACACATCTGTTGGAATTCTTTCGCCTAATTTTAGTTATGTAAGAGGCATGAAATTACACACAATTTTCTTTACTAGTATTTAGAAAAAGGGGTTTCATGCAACAATTTAGTTTTTCTAAGTCCATTGCTTTAGGAATTGACAATTACTCTTCTAACTGCTAAACATCGATGTTTTATTAAAGCAATGGCATTTATATTATAACATACTTAATGTTCTTGTTCAGTCAGCCTCTAATTATATTATTAATCTGACAAATGCGGCCATTTGGGACCTATTGCAATACTTTGCGTTAATTTTAAATTGAGTCAACATTACATGATGCATTCAACAGGACATACAGACATCTAAAGATGAATGCCACAGAATATAGAAGTACAGAAGGCTTACTCTTCCAATAAGTTGCTCAGAAGTCACTAGTTTTTTTTTTAACTACAGTCTGTTAGTAATGGACACGGTTTAGCAATATTTTTGTTTCGTTTGTCGTCGTTCATTGTATGAAATGTGACTTCTGTACTAATATTTTTTGTGTTAATGCAACGTATATGATGTTAGCTGAAGCGGTGCGATGCTTCACCGAGGTTTTCTTCATGGATTGCGCCGAAGTTTTGCGAAGAAGCTGTAACATATAGAATATATTATTTATATTATCTAACTATCACCGTTTAAATATGTTTCACAAGCTCTTTTTATTATTATTAATATCCTAATTGTTAAGTATTATACAATAAAAATAACGACATGTTTTTATCTACAAATTATGTAAGTGTTATTGAAGCACTTCTGTTCGAGGCACGAAGGTCATGAAATAACATTATTTTTATCTATCTCAGTCGTAAATATTGTTTCAATAATCATTTTGTAATATCCTGAAAGGTAGACTTGCGTAGTTTAGAGCTTGTGAAACCAGCAACGCAAAACAAAATAAATGTAGCGAACATAACTTACCAAAGTGGCTGTGCAGTGCAACATAAACGATGGCTTATGAATGGACATTCGTGTGTAATGGTTCTGTACACGATGGCCTATTTTGGACACATCAACACCCATCACCACATGCATAAACGAATAATTGGTTCAATAATGTCGCAGAGAAGAATACAAATGGAAGGTTAATACTCATATTTTTCCAGAAATGAAATTCCTCAATTATTGTGAGGTGTGCGGGGGAAATACCCATCTGTAATTTGATTATACAGAAGCATAGCTTTGTTTGCAAAGCCCCCTGATGGACGACTATTGCAGTGTTTCTGCATCGAGTACCCGATGTTCACCGTTCACCATTCCATTTGTAATCAACTCTGTGGTGAAAGTAGCCAGTAATATTTTGATGGGCGTTGAAAACGGTCCAATACCAGCCATTATATACAGCCATACCGGTGCCTGGGGTGCGTGTTGTGTACACAGTGGTTTGCAAAATAAATGAGATAATAACTACTGTTGCTATGTTCAATTCATTGTACAAAGGGCTTTTGTAAAATGCTATTATTACAACATTGGGATCGGTTGAAGGATGTGGTTGATTTTGCTGTCAATGTATATTGATGTAGTTATCTTAAAGTAAAAAATACATTTGGATACCTTGGAAGCCAACTGAAGCAAGTGTAATTTTTGGTACATTGGATTATAGACTTAAAATACTTAGTTATAGAGTTGAAACTCAATGTCACCAAAAATGTTACTAGGATCAATTGGCTTCTACGCTATCCATTTAATATTTTTTCGTAAATCGGCAACTACGATAACAAAGCAAATAATAAAAGACTGCAAATTGTTCGAGAATGATCTCATATAATATCTTATACATGTATAACAACTTACAGAGATGCATCACAAGCAACAAGCTATGCTATAATCATATCTCCCGTTCAGCTTACCTCCTCTACATTAGCGGGACGATATAGAACTTTTACTATGTATATAGCAACTGATTTACATGGAGATTTCTGACTTTATATACTTTTAGAACAATATAACATTTTTTTATTACTAAAATGTCGCTTTGTGACGGACAGGGCAGTAAGCACTAGACTTAAATTATATAAAATAAATCTAAGCATAGTGCTTAAGCCGTTGACGGAATTGACAATACAAATAACTAGCAGATCTATTCAGGGTCATTCTACAGCGCAATGTTCGTACAATTTCTAAATAAGAAGCGTGTTCAAACATGCTGTTTGTACCTATGTGTTGACTGTACAAAGCCGTGTAAACTCTACAAATAAAACACAATTAAAATAAAATAAATTATGCAACACGAAACACTGATAATTGTCTACCATCTACGTTATAAATACTTAAAACATTTATAATAAAATGCAAAATGTCACATATTAAAAGTATAACAAGATTTCCATGTTGCAATAAAATTCAATTAAAATTAAACAGATCTGTAGTCAAATTAATAAATAAGTTCATTAGAATTAATCATTAAAAAAATATATTGATTTAGGCAAGACATGATTAAGTTTACATAAATTATATTTTTATAAATTGTTAAACATTTTATAAATCTCGATTCTAAGATATATTAATAATCATTCTCAAAGCTAATTCGTAAAGTAACATCGAATATAAAAGTGATTTCTTTGAAACCGTGAGTTGTTAGTCAAAAGTGTAAAATATTAAATTTGACGAAACACTAAAATTGTACTCTAGGGTACTTTGAGACATACAAATAGTATAGACATACAATCTCTTATATATAGTATAAATCGAATAGAATCGATGGAACATTGTTCTTAAATGTACAGTGCTAAAGCGACGAAACGACCGTTTCTTTTGAACGGGTACACCGTTATAGCACTTTCGTATATATCTGTACAGATTCGAATGCGGATAGCATTTTTATATTGATTTAACATTAAAATTGCTAATAAATAAATAAGAGATCAATGAATGTGTGTATTGACGGTGTAGGCTGTGTGAAACGGTCGCAGTCGTGACGCAAACGCAATAAATAATAAAATTAAACAACTATATCATACATCGTGACGTTCGCCGTTCGTTCGCCGATTATTTCTTCCTCTTTAACTTCGGTATTCTGTAATGCGTGCATGTGGGTTAAGAGCAGGCACATGTGTATTATAGTTTATGAAAACTGTGAAACTAACGTGTCAAATGCACTACAATGCTTTTCACACAGCGTGAGTGGTTAGTCGCTATAAACCCGAAAACCATGCCCTCTACTCATCCACTTTTATGGGCTTATTACACTTAGCTGAATTTAGTCGTCTTAATTCAGTCGTTACTGAATTTAGTCAAGTATAATCGCAATTAGCAAGCTAGCATCCTAAATTCAGAAATAAAATTAGCTTGCTAACTGCGATTATACTTGATTAAATTCAGTATCGACTGAATTAAGACGACTAAATTCAGCCAAGTTTAATAAGCGCTTTACCATGGGACAAACTCTAATTTTTTTTTCCACTAATAGGCATGTTGACAGCATCAATAAATTGCAAATCTAATTAGCCTGCCAGTTAAAGTTTTGAAAAATAATGGACACGTATTTTTTCTTTTGTTAAATCTATGAATACTTGGAACGATAAAACGCATAAAAACTCGAGAGTGGGGGCTTGTGACGTCAGAAGCAAGTAAAAATTGTACTTGTTTGTGATGTTTTGCCAATTTTAAAAGTGTCGTATCTTCGTCAATTTTGGTTTACGTAACAAAAGAAAAAATACGGGTCAAATATTTTTTAATAATCTAACGGACGGACTAATTAGATTTTTTCAGTCAAATACTTCAGAGTTTAAATAAATTCAGAGTTTGTCCCATGGTAAAAGTTGTACGGAATTATAAGCACAGTTCATGGTTTTCGGATTTAGAGTGACTAACCAATCATGCTGTATTAGATTACCCGATACCCTTATAATTAAATCCCAAACCCAATAATTTACAAAATATACAATGTACCTTCTATTATGTTGGGTGTCATTAGAGGCGATCTGAATATTGTTCATTTAGGTACACATACTGCGACCATTAATCGAGTTGGAAAACTTAAGCGCCAAAACCAATAGCAAATTTTACTGCGCAAGTCGACTTGTGCAAGTTTTACGAACTAAGCGAGAACTTGCATGCAATAACTTGCGTAGTGAAATTTGTTAGTCGATTCGGCGCTTCAGTGACGGTGATCTTATTCCCCAGTAATTGTTCTTTGCTACTATCTGCAGTGGCACATGTTTTAATATCTCTCTATCATCTATAAAAATGGTCATTTACAGTGTAGCCTGAGTAGTATACGAATTCGTGTGATTCCTTCAAACCACGTAATCTATTGATGGTATAGATTAACCCCGCACGGGATTTAGATTGATTAAAAATAAAAATAAACTTTTTTGTTCTCAAATATTATTTTTATGTGATAGAAAATTTCGATGCCATGCATAAATGAATGAAGGCACAGCGACACAGCTGACGGGCAAGACTAGCGCAATATCAATCCACGCAGTCAGTTAAATTGGGACGCTAAAATTACTCAAATACAGGATATCATGGTTCATATTTTGAAAACTATTTTTTGTTGATTCTAAAAAAAACCTATGCAGGGTCAATCTGTGTTACCAGTAGATCATGCGGTTTGAAGGAATTACACGAATTCGTTTACACCCTGTATTTGGTACACGCAGCTACATTAAAACTTTCACTATAAAAGCTGGCGACCACTAGGCTCGCCAAATCGAGTCGAATAAAACCGCAATAATTCGCCTCCTAAACATTTATTATAAAACTGCGTCTATTAGCGACGAGCCGAGACGCGCTGAGTCGCATAAGTCGCGCGCATCGCTTGTCACGCGAATTTCTGTTTTAACGACTTGCGATTACTGACCGTTTCGCCTCACACGGAACAAATGCGACTAGACTCGATTCGACGCGTTTCGGCTGTAGTCGACACCAGGCTTTAAGTGGGTCTTTCATTGTACGGAAAGCCTATACGATGCGAGATCAGCACATACTCGAAATGTATAGCTTGATATGTACATGTGCGTACAATTCTCTAAAACTTCGATTAACATTGTGTATGTAAAATCTGTTTCATCAATTACCTATAAATTATCGTTTCACAGTTTTATTTATCAAATGGTAGAATGCAGTGAATAGTAATGTCTTCCTCATATTATGTAGGACAATATGCCATTGTGGAATTATTTATTTACTGTGAATTAGTCGGGGTGTTTGTAGCGTGCTATTATTTACATATCAAGTAGTTTTTATGGCTTATGTTTATAGGGAACTACGTAATAAATTGTTTAAAATGTCTTACCCGGAACTCTTCTTGTGAGGAGAGGACTGTGACTTTTCCGACTCCAGTAACTTGGTGCTCGAATCCTTCATAAATCCTGAAAAAAGTATAAGTAGAATTGTATAAGACTACTTCGACTTTACGGCGCATTGTTCTACGTAAGTTTACAAACATTTGTTTTAAAATAACACCTAATATTCGTTCAAAAATAGTATTTTAGTAGTAAAGATGATATACCTGGTATTATTAAAAAAACTGACAATCTCAAACAATAACTTAATTAAATAATTAAGAAAAATAATATAAGTTAAAATACCCAAAAACATAATTTGTGAATCTTAAAATACTGTCATTATTTATTCAAGTAAAAAAAAACATTACCTTTGCCTGAAGAACCGAAGACAGAATTGCCCAAATTGTTCAAACTGCTGGTAAAGGTATCTGCTTCCCTTGCAACAGCCTCCGCAGCCGCCTGCTCAGCTCCCCTCACACCCTGCGCGACCTCCCCAAGCCTCTCTTCAGCCGCCTCTACTCCATCTTTACCAGCCCCCTTGATCTCCTCCAGCTTATTATCAGCCGATACTTGGAAACCTTCAAAGTATCCCTTCGCATCTCCAAATAATTGTTTCGAACTCTCGTCAACATTGTGATGAGTATCTGATAGAATCACTTTAGCCGAGTCGTCCAGACTATCGAAGGTATTTCCAGCAGAACTTTGGAAGGAATGAAGAGTGTCTTCAGCAGAACTGCCCAAGCTGTGCATGTCATCCCTCATAGAGGCGAACGTGTCTCTGGTCGAGCTCTGCATCTCATCCCACTTGTCCTTGGCATCGCTCACTTTATCCTTCGCCGAACTTTCGACCTTATCGAAAGTACTCAAGGTTGAGTCTTGTACGTGATCGAACGCCTGCTTAGACGACCTTTGTAGGTCATTAGCTTTGTCAGTAGCTGATTGCTGTAGGTATTCGAATTCTTCCTTCCCTGAACGTGTGAAATCGTCGAATTTGTTGTTGAGATTTGTTTGGATTTCTCCTTTTTTGTCTGATGCTGAGTTAATCGCATCTTCTGCAGATTTCTTGATCTGATCCGTTGTTAATTCAGCTTCTTGTCTTATCCTGTCTAATTCGCTCTTGGTCGCTTCTTTCTTGTCATGAACGGTTTGTCCGAATTCTACTGTTTTGCTTTGTATCGCACTGCCTACAGCTGCTGTTTTGTCTTGAACTGCTTTTGATGCTTCACTGGCTTTATCGTGGACGGCGTCTTTTAGATCACTGGCCGTGCTTTCAACGGATTCTTTGATTTCTGCCGTCTTTTCCGTAACGGAATCCTTGGCTTCACTAGTCTTCTCGTGTGCGGCGTGTCCAAAGCCACTGAATGTGTCGTGAATAGCGTGGGTTATTCCACTGAAGAATCCGCTTGATTTTTCATGAACTTCTTCACTTATTTCGCCGGCTTTATCGTGAATAGCGTCTTTAGCTTCCGTTGTTTTATCTTGAATGGAATGGCCGACGTTTATAGCTTGGTCTTGGATATTGTGTCCGATTTCACTGGCTTTGTCTTTAGCTTGACTAGTCTTATCATGAACAGCTTGTCCTACATTACTAGCCGTGTCATGAATGGAACTTCCTACATCGCTAGCTGTGTCGTGTACTGCGCTTCCGAATCCTGAGAATTTGTCGTGAATTGCGCTGCCGAACCCGCTAACTCTGTCCTTTGCTTCACTGGTTGTATCCTGAATTGACTGTCCGACTTTGCTGGCGCCATCTTGAATGGTGTGTCCGAATTCAGTTGCTGTATCTTTAGCTTCAGCAGTTTTATCTTGGATAGCTTGTCCGAATTCGCTTGCCTTATCCTTAGCTTCTAAAGTTTTGTCCTGTACAGCTTGTCCGAATTTGTTTGCTTCATCGTTTATCGCGTGTCCAACTTCACTAGCTTTGTTTTTAGCTTGGCTTGTTTTGTCCTGAACAGAGTCTCCGATTCTGGAAGCTCCTTCAATAACGGTTTCTCCAAAGGTTACGGTTTTATCGTGAACGGCATGTCCTACATCGCTGGCGGTGTCATGGATAGAATCTTTAACCTGTTTCGATTTTTTGCTAACGGCGTCTTTGGCTTCAGTAGTCTTGTCCTGAATTGCTTGACCGACTCCAGAAGCCGTGTCGTAGACAGCATTCCCGACTTCATTGGCTTTGTTTTGAATGGCATTTTTAGTTTCGCTAGCTTTTTCTTGAGCAGCAGCTGCGGTATCATGAACTGCGTCTTTGACTTCACCCACTTTTCCTTCAACGGAGGCTTTAATTTCACCAGTTTTAGTTTCAACGGCATGTTTAGCTTCAGCAGTTTTATCCTGAATTGATTTTTCAATTTCGTCCTTCTTATCATGGACAGCCTTTTCTGCTTGTTTTTTCTTATCATCCACGCTTTGTGCTAACTGTTCAGCTCCATCTTTAAGTTCATCTTGTTTCTTAGCCACAGCGTCTTTTATTTCATCTTTCTTTGCCGAAGCTTGGTCTAACGCTTGGTTGGCAGATTCCTTTCCTTCAGCGACTTTAGCTTTCATCTCATCTTCTAATTTCTCTTTTTCGCCGAATATGTTTTGAACTAGACCAGTGAAGAAGCTCTTGCCTTCCTTTGCCTTCTTTTTGGCTTCTTTAGCCTCCTTTTTCAGTTCCTTCTTCGATTTTTCCTTAGCGCGTTCTAAAGAGTCACCCATAGATTGGAGCTTTTCACTTGCCGTTGCTTTTGCGTTATCTAATGATTCTTTCGCTCCAGATTTAACGTCTTGGGCCTTATTGCTCAGATTCTCTTTAGCATCATGAACAGCTTCTGAGACGGCATTAGCGCTATCTTGAGCCTTGTGTTTAAGGTTATCTGCAGCGCTTTCGGCCGCGTTTCCTACTTGGGCTACTTTTTCATCTCCTCTAAGCTTTAATTCTTCGGCCCTTTCCATCGCGGCGAAATTAAGTGCCATCGCTTTGCGGTTGAGGTCGTCTTTAACAACGCCAGCTTGGTGCGCCAAGCTATCAACAACACCTGTAGCTGAAGATTTGGCATCATCGACTCCTGAAGAGATATTTGTTTTCAAATCTGATGCTTTTGCATCAACATCATCTTTAAGTTTACCAGCAGATTCTGAGATGTCATTTAATTTGCCACGAGCACCATCTTCTAATTCATGAATCTTATCTTGCGCACCAAATGTAACTTTTTCATAATCACCAATTAAATCATCAGTTGTTGCACCAGCTTTCTGTTTCAGTTTGTCCTTCTCCTCTTCAATTATAAATAAACCTTCTGACAAATCGCTATGCACCTTATCAGGTATATCTTGGCTTATCTCATGGGCAGCGAAATTGACCTGTTCTATTCTATCAACTATGTTCGAAGTCTCATCGTGACGATGTTTTTGACCTTTCTGGTATTTTCCTTCGCAGCATCCGACATAGAATTGGAAAGGATCAGTTTTCTTGCAATACAAAGGTGTGTCGACTGGTTGCATAAGGTCATATTGTTCATAAAGATTATCTTCTACTCCTTTACGGTTTTCTTCGTCGACGACTAGTTTGGTGGTGTATACTTGATGGTTAGGATCTTCATCCTCTTTCTGGTGGGGTTTCGTTTTCAGATCTTTGAACATATCATCGACCTTTCCTAATAGGTCTTCGGTGATCAGTCTGGGGGCTGGTTTGGGGGGAGACTTTTCTTTTTCTTTTGGATCTGATTTTGTAGGGGATTTCTCTTTTTCTTTTGGATCTGATTTTGTAGGGGATTTCTCTTTTTCTTTTGGATCTGATTTTGTAGGGGACTTCTCTTTTTCTTTCGGATCCTTTTCTTTCGACTCTCGGGGCTTGGGTTGAGGTTTAGGGGATGATTCCTTCTCGTCTTCAATATCCTCGCTATGTCCGAATACGCTCTTGACCTTATCTGCGAGGCCACCGAGGAAGCCTACACCTCCTTCTGGCTTCTTCTTGCCTTTCTCGAGGGTGTTCATGGGAGTTTTGTCTTCATCAGAGTCGAAGGTTGCTTTAGTTTTGTTTGTATCTACGTGAAGAGTGCCACCGTTTACTGTAACAAAGTTGTTGAAGACATTAGAATTATTTAAAATCCTTTAAGTTGATTGTGCAATGTGCTATAATAATATTTTATTAATTAGTTACCTTGAGGTTTAGTATCTTTGTTAGTGTCTTCGGTTTCTTTTGTCGGGTATTTCACATCGCCATTTGTGATGATCTTGTCCTAGAAGAATAATAATAATAGAAATATTTATAAAGTCTACACAAATGCTCATATAGATCTTTGTTTAAACCCTCTTTAATAATTATGAATTGAAATGGTTTTAGAATAAATCAAAAACAGGAGTTTGGACATTTGAGTGGTACTTACATGTCCATTAACCTGTCGGTCGTGCGAGTACGGCAGAGAGGCAGGTCCAAGGCTATTGTTGTGGTCGCCACCCCAGTGGAAACTTAGTTCGTCCTTCAGCGCGTCGAAACCTTTGTAAAACAAATATTTTGTTAATCATGACAAATAATATAAATAGTACTGATGCGTGTACGTAGTAGATACCCATCCCTAGTTGTTTCCCAAATTAATTGAAGCTTACTTTCTTTCAGTTGCGATACAAATATTAGGTTTTCTTCCTCTCTCATGTCGGCACGAGCTATATGAGAATAGCACAATGCTGTGGTGAAAATATTAACTAGCCAGCAAGGTTGGTCGCAAGGCTTATTACCCAGGTTGCGCCAGAATTTAAATATTAGACAATAGATAACATAATAATAGCCAATAGTTACCGGACTGGTCCAAGTTAAGGTAGTCGACTTGACTCTTGCCGGCTCGAGGTGCGATGCGTTCAGGCAGCTCCACGTCAAGCACACACGCTGGGGTTTGAGACTGCTCGCCTTTAGGCACCTGGATAATTAATAACAATCATTTTATAATGTTCCCTTTAATTTCTCTACAACGACAGTCAAGATTGAGGCGAATTTCTTATATAATTACTGATCCGTTCTACTGCATTTGAAAATTAAATGGAAATTCATGGAAGACTGAATACGAGTAGAACGTCGCAAGGAAGGGGGATCCTTTTTAAATTTGGGCACGGGTGCAAATATAACTTATGATGGTCCAATTATATTCTTCTTACCTTAGGTTCGTTCATGAAGTAGATTCTGCCAGAAGGATCCTCTTCATGATGTTTCACTCGCACCGTAAATTCAACTCGGTTATCTTTGAAAGCCTGAAAATACAAATTTTATTAGGCTAAGATGTTCGATTTCGATACATAAAGTATTGAATTGCCTCAGCCAGTATGCAGAGTTTCAATCAAGTCAGCTTATAACGATAGTGTGTGAGTGTACCTCGAAGGCGAGCATGGGTTGGCTGCCGGATTTGGTGACTGGTACCAGGTTCCCGGAGAACTCCAGGAACACTTCCTTGCCATCCAGGAACCGCACCGATGTAGAGTGCGCCACCTCCGTGTAGTGCTCCTGTAATGTGAGAGATATGGTTATATCTGTTAACAATAGAAGTTAAATCAATTCTTAAAACTATAAAACCGTTTTTAATAGGGCTCCTAAAAGGTTTAAATGGATGGTGATGTTCACAATGGAATATAAAAATTAAGGGAAGTGTACATAAAATTCAGTTCCCAAACTGTAAATCTTAATAACTTTATCAGCAAACTAACCAAAAGTCTATGATACAGCATGACTGGTTAGTCATTTTACTTCCGCAAACCATAGAACATAGTTTTTTTTTAATTAGCTTACTGCTCTATTGATATGCCCAGTTTGGCATTAAGAAATGCTACCATTGGTAAGCAAAACGATTCGTTTTTGGCTATAAGAATCGGGCATAAGTCAAGTGTTATTTACCTGTTGCAGCAACGTCTCGTAGGCGTATCTGTCAGTGATGTACATGACAAGTAGGCGTCCTTCCAGGGCATCCAATCGCTTACCCAGCACTACGATCCGAACTTCAAATGGCACTAGGAGCATCTCTCTGTGAAACAAAGTAATTATAAAATCATTAACACAATTTCTCTTTGCGGGTATTGAGATGGACAAATAAGGAATTATTTAAGACAGCATCTATATCTTGTCTTATACATAATATCACGCCTGTATTCCCCGGAGGGTTGGGCAGAGGTGTATAGTATAGCCTCATTTCGCCGATATGTTTAAGTCCCATGTAACAGGGATCAGCACAAATCCAGACTCCGGGCTGCTACTGAAAAATTCCACACGGAAGAACCTAGAAGAAGAACACTTTGCCCGACCTGGGGACAGAACCCAGGACCACGCGCTCAGCAGTCGCGCTTGCGACCACCGAGGCAGTCTTATCTTAAACAATACTTTAAATTGCGTCTTGCAATTAAAATGATCAAAATGTTTACCTGTATAGTTCTGTTGCCAATTTCGTGGCGTCGCTGACGTTTTGACAGTTCATCATCCAGAATCTAAAACGAAATTATTTGTTACTACCCTCAAAATAAAACAACAAAGGAGTTATTTTTCTAATGAAGAAGATCAAGTGATATGATTACTATCACAATAATTTGTAAGGCGAAATAGCTTGAGTCGAGCCAGCCTCCCGATTCAGAACCCTTTTCATAAGCAGTTGTGGAAGGATTCAGTTCTTTATCTCTATTTCGTTCGTTACGAGAACCGTAGGCTGAACTTTCTTTGTTTTATACCGCAGCCTCACATTGCCCTTATTTGCATCAATGTAATGTCTTGGACCCAATACCCCAATGTGTGGATGGGTCTCCAACGACACTTGGACAGTGATGTCAACATTGCGTTCAAGCGTGCAATGCCCATGCAATTTGAACCCAAGCGGAGTCGATTTTTTGACAAGTTCAAAGGCGGGAGCAATGAAGGTGTGGTGCGCGCTAGCACCTTGGGTCTAGTATTCGTCGTGAGTTGCAGTGCCCGCCTGGCGTGTTTTCTGTTTATTTTGTGTTTCAGATGATTACGGCCGCGGTGATTGGTATAGAGGTCTATTATCACCTGAGGACTTTCATAGGTTTAGAGTTTACCTGGCTGAGACAGTGGTGGTGAAGGAAGCACAGTCATCAGTAACGGTGAGCGGCGTTGAGCCCGTCACGTCCTCCCATACAGCGCGCGCCTGTCCGCCCATGATGGAGCACAGCAGCCGGAGGTTGGTGGTCGACGGCTTCTCTGTACCGCCCTGTAACGTTCAAAGGTATACTTGAATAAAGGATTGCTATGAATTGCATATCGTAACGTGCTGAATTGACTAGATTTTGTATCAAAGTATTTTTTAAGTTTTAACTGTTTTGTACTAGCAATGTGTAGTAAAATTTTGAAAACTGAAAAATTCCCCATTGAAAATTTATAAAATTAAGGGGTTCAATTAACTTTGTACTGCGAGTAGGTTTTATAAATCATGAATATTTTTGGGTACGTAAGGCGGTATGAGAATCTTATGCTACATACAACGTGTTACATAATTCCCCTTAAAAAAGAAAATAATAATCAAGTAGTATTTTATGGTTGTTGTCATTTAGGTACCTCTCAGAGGAAATTAGGTAAGAATGTAAATAACTTTCTGGGTAGTCTACTCTTTACTTTTATGTTTTCAGGGTTGCGTTGCAGATACGTCCAATTTTTTTTTTGGATCTTACTTTTTTTTAATTTTTGCCAATAGACTCTTTACAAGGGACCTTTCAATCCCCTTTCGGCTTTATGGGTATTTTTGTAACACGTTGTCTAATGCGTGCCTCATTATAGTTTTTCATTTGTATGTTTTGAAAATGTGTCAAAATGATTAATTATTGAAATAATCAGTTGGAGTACTGACGTGTACGGCAGGTAGCGGCGCAGTGAGCGTGATGGAGCGATGGAACTTGCGCCGGCGCGGCTCCACGGTGAGCACGGGCGACACGGCGGCGTGACGCGGCAGCACGTGACGACACAGCTCCGCGCTCGCCGCGTGCGCCTGCAGACCCACGCGGATACGCTTCGTCAGCGCAGCTGCCGGGAACTGGGCTTGCACCTAGGCACAACAAAAAACATTTGTTAACGATCATAATCAAGATAGTTGTGGTTCAAAGAAACCCTAAATCATCTGCCTAGCCTTTTCCCAACTATGTTGGGGTCGGCTTCCAGTCGAACCAGATGCAGCTGAATATCAGTATTTTACATGGAGCGACTGCCTATCAGACCTCCACAACCCAGTAACTGGGTAATACGATACTCTTTGGTAAGACTGGTTGTCAGACTTTCTGGCTTCTGACCAACAGTAACGACTGTCAAAGATCTACAAATGACAGCCGGGATCAACGGCTTTACGTGCTTTCCGAGGCACGGAGGAAACTCGCTATGGTAAATGGTCACCCATCCACAGACCAGAAAGAAACCCTAAATAATTCTAGTTAAATCCACATAAATACAGGGAAGTCGTATGATACCTCAAAAGATTTCTCTTAGCTTTATTACTATAACTATTTCTTTTTGCTTTGTTTCTGACTGTATTCTGGAACATTCTTACAAGTAGCCTGATAATTACGGTCATACAGGTAAGTTTGTCACGTTGACATTGGCCTAGAACCAATATAAACAGTTGTATACCTGTGGGATGTGCTTGCTGGAGATGGTGCCGCCCTCTGGTCCGATAATGTGCACCTCCTGTCGCACGCGCGACACGCACGCTAAGTAATGAGGAAAGTCGCACGTTATGATGCGAGTCACTCGCTCGCCGTTCTCACCGACTGTCTCATTACCGCCGTACTCTTGACGTTCACGCTGGAGAGCCTCCTGGAATGATTAATAACGTGATTTAAATAAAAGCCAGTGGCAGCAGGTGGCGCAGGTCTACTAGAATAGTTTTTTTTTAAGAAATAGGCGATGATTTTGTACGCTATGTTCCTTATTGACTTATCTTTTATTAAGTGTTGGGTGTACATAATTTCGGAGCTCAATACTGCTAAAAAACAAATTAAACAGGATTCGCTCCATACAAAGTTTGGTCAATAATTCAACAAAACGACGAGCATTCACAGTTATTTGCCACAAGTGTGCTGCAGTTTATGGAAAAGTGCTCTTTCGATTAGATCAGTTTCCTAGCAGTTACATCCAAAATTCAAACGTTTTGTGTGGGTACCATCTGCTATTGGGGTACAGCAATCAGATAAGATTCGCATTATCCATCGCATTTAGTTAGATTGAACCCCAATATCCCGATAATATCATTCACAGCAGCAACGTTCTCTAAGTACTTAAACAACCCGCCTGCCAAGTGTGGCGATTATGGCAAACCCCTCCAACATGGATAGCACAAATAAAAACGGCCCCTAGCCCCGGCGGCTCTGCTAGACCTGGTCACGGTGGTAACGGCGGGGCAGGGGGTGCTAAGAATCTCCGGCAGAGATCCAGCTACCACAGTGAAGGTCGCGGGGATCCGCTGGATGCGAGAAGCAGAGGATCGGTCGATGTGGCGATGCTTGGGGAAGGCCTATATCCAGCTGTAGACGTCTTTCGGCTGAATGATGATGATGGTCGCTACTGACCTGTACAAGTGGGTTGTCGTTATTGTGTAGGTAGTGGTCCTGCCAGGTCTCGCCGGTATCTGACCGCAGTATAACGATCTCGCGTTCGCGGCACGATGATGTGAATATTGGTACTTCGATCACCACTGGACTGTTGAGGTAAAGAAGTTGATTATGGTTTATATACATGTAATATGCTTTTGGCTGCGAATAGATGATCTGGGGGGCGGGGGCTAATAATGTCGCATTTGGTGAATCATATTTAGTTCAATTGATACCGAATCGTAACTGCAAGTGCACATCCAGTCGGCCGTTGTCAGCCAGCCTGCAAACTGTATTTGGCAGTTGCAGTTGTGTTCGGGATGCAGTTCGTCTATCTTTGCTCTAACCAATCCATCACTAAACGTGACGTTATTATAATAGCCCCCTTGATCATGTATCTCCTTAACGTAAACACAACATTGATGATGTGATCAAGAAGTCGAGTGTTACTTTTAATTTGACTATAACTTCTAAAAAAAGTAAATAAGGTTTTTGGAATGAATCTCATTAAAATACTTGTCAAAAACATGGGCTGGTAAAAAACAGAAGTAAGAAGGGGCTAAAATACTTGAAATTGAGGTAGATGAACAAATACTTACGCCAAGAACTTAGCGCCCTGTGGCTGCAGCTCCAACAGTCTGGAGGCCAGTGCTTCGCCCTCCATGAGCGGCGGGGGCGCCGCAGCCGGAGCGCGACGTGTGGCCGCGCGACATGTGACGCGTGTGGGTGCTGCGCAGGCGGCGGGCGGCACTATGATGCGCACACCGCCGCGACGCTTGGCCTTCATGGCGCCGCCCCGCGCGTCCACCACGAATGATACCAGGAAACTGGATGAACGGACATCAAATTAGGTATAATAAGATTTTAAACGGCCTTTACATAAGACTTTTTGTATTCTTGAATTCTGACTTCAGAAGTCATCTTGAAATAAGATGTTTTACCATACAATTTTTTTCTCCTTTGCCTACATGGTTTTGGAAAAAGATGGACTTAGGTCTTTTAATACTAAAGTAATACACTGATGTCTCGTGTAGTGCTGGACTTAAAGAATAGCACTATGGGGTAGTGCATAGAAGTATAAATAAATAAATATGTATGTATTTATGTATCTATGATACCATACAATTGTACCTTAATAACATTACACCATAATCACCGTTATCATCTATAGTGCCGGGTGGTGCCGGACGTAAAGAATAGCACTACCCCATCTCTTCCCGTGGGTGTCGTAAAAGGCGACATAGGGATTCTCTAGAGGATGGGCAGCAGCGTTTTCTGAGTACTTTAACAACCATACTGCGATCGCCAACCCGCCAGCCAAGCGTAGCGGCCCTTTTGGGGGAGGCCTATGTCCAGCAGTGGACGTCTTTCCGCTGAATGATGATGATGATGACACTGATGCCTAATGGTGATATCCTAGAGACCCTTATCCCTAGTAACTCTTACATACCCGATGTCAAGCGGCTGTCGGTCAATGGTGGCTGTCTTCTTGTCATTGTTGCTGGGCCACAGGTGTCCATCGGTGACAGTGTCTTCGAGCGGCTTGGCTCGGTGCAGCGTGCCCGCTTCGCTGTTCATGTAGCGGTATTGTTGCTGCTGTTGGATCGGACACTCCACCTCGCCTGCAATGGATTATGAAATTAGCGATGTTAACGGATAAATCTACGTAAGAGGTTATAAGTGATCGTAATAGGGTACTATTAGTGCACAAGGAGGCTGTTGCAACCCATGATCTTATTATTTCTAGTTTATTTAGTTTACCGCCTCGTTATTTTAGCGGTCGCAAGCACGACTGCTGCGCGTGAGGTCAGGTCCTAAGTTCGATCCCCAGGTCGGGTAAAATGTTATTGGGATTTTCCGTGTGGAATTTCTCAGTAGCAGCTCGGAGTCTGGATTTGTGCACAGTTGATGGCAATAGGCTTGCCCATTATTACATGGGACTTAAACATAACAGCGAAATGAGGGTGTACGACACACCTCTACCCAACCCTTCGGGGAATACACGCGTGAAATTATCTTATGTTAGAAATAATCAACTAGATCCAGTTTGAGCTCATTTTATGCTTGTTAATAGACGCTAATGTATTAATGTATGGCCTTGATTCTCATAATAAAACCTCTAACACATTAAGTTCTACTATCAGAAATGTAATAATAAACAGCATTAAGTAGCACAGAAATTATTTATAATTTTAACTGCATCTAAACATGTAATAACATCAAGATCGCGTATGTTTACAATAACAACCACTGGAATCAAATTCTCCAGAAAATATATGCACTGAAAATATACATATACACACACACAAATACCGCATATATTTTCTGGTTGGATACACATCTTCTATAAGATATGGACGCATTATTACATCAGTTAGCAGGTAGGTAGCATAGCCCACATTTTTGTACAATATACTTTAATCTTGCGCGTGGGCAGGTGTGTTGAAGAGATTTGTTAAGACCATGGAGTAGAAGTAAATGGAGTGATCATTAGGGATCGGATATTCGGATGCATATTTACCTAAAGTGAATTTTTAGCTGTGAAATTATGGAAGCGACTTCTTTGATTTATTAAGTAAAACCCCTGGGATTCTTGGATTGCATAATTATTTAAAATTAATGTTTAACCCCCGATGCAAACATGTATGTATGAAGAATATAAGAAGAAGAATGGTGTGTGTTAGATAAACCAAAAAAAAAACATAAATTAAAATAATTGTCCCGGAACCTCGGGATTTTTCGATACAAAAGCGCGTTCCATATTAGCCAACATCTCAAGTTTAGGTGAATATGCATCCGAATATCCGATCTCTAGTGATCATAGCCTGATCTCTTTAACGAATCCCAATCACTAAATGTTTGAGATACGAGAAGAGAAAGAATTATCTGTCTCAATTCCAAGAAGAGATAATACGCAATATGAAAGCAGATGGCAGAACAACCGTAAGACCTCATCACAACCAATCACAACGAGTTTAATTGATATCAATTGTCACACACACATTTTAACCAGTTAAATTGCTTGAGGCGATGCTGGCGCCATGAGTTCCTCAATTGTACGTCCTATTGACGACTATGGCACTATTCGAGAAGTCTTTTGCGTCGTTCGCGTGCACTTTATCATTCCATTGGTTACTTCTCTGTGGCGTTCTGTGTTCAGACTTGATAGTGAATAGTTAGACAGGTATAACTCACCTCCCTCGTCTTCCGAGTCGCTCATGAATGTATCCTGCATGAGTTCAGGTGCCGCCACTCTGTATTTGCCTTCCAAACCACCTGCAACAATGAGATTATGAATTAAGTACACATTGTAAAAGAAAATTTGCTGGAAATGTACTCTAGGAGTTGGACAAATCGTAAGGGGAAATGATAATGAAAATTTAAAATAACATAACTGCCTCGTAACATATAGAGAAATGAAAGAATTGGCTCTGGATAGAGAAAGATGGTGATTGCTAAATCTACATGTGCCCGGGCAAAGTGTTATTTGGTTTTTCCGTGTGGAATTTCTCAGTAGCAACCCGGTGGATTTGTGCCCGGTTGATGGCATTAGGCTTGCCCCCTATTACGTGGGACTTAAACAAATGGCGTAATAAGGGTGCACACCACCCATACACCTCAGCCCAACCCTACGGAGAATACAGGCGTGATGTTATTATATGTTAAAGTAACATTAGAATCAGTACCCAACCATGTTTGAGCTAAATCAATCAACAGAAGCTAGAGAAGCTTTTCTAGGCATAGATATCTTGTATCAATGCCAACGGAAAGAAAGCGCTTAGAGAAATCTAAGAGTTTTTAGCCGATAGCAGCCAGCAAACTTTCCGTTGAGAAAACAAGAAGATTACACTATGATTAGATCGAGCAGAGACTTTATACAATACGCGAAGACTCAAGGCAAGAATATGATTGAAGATCAGCTCCAACTGGTAATAAAATGCTTCTAAATTGTGCAGTACCGTTCCAAATTCTATTCTTCTGCATTGAGTCCAGTAAAGCGGACACAATAGCACTATAAATAGCGGGCAGGATGCATATTGGGACCATTTTAAATCGTTTCGTTCTGCAGATTTTCGCAACTCACTCTAATATCCTTTATAAGAAAGCGGTGAAGTGACTTTTATTGTGTATTCTTAGTTCGTTTTACAGTAATTGATTAGGTAAATATATGGTCTGTACTTTATGCAGTTCAAGTTCAATATTTTTTTATTTCAAGTAAGTATATACAGACACTTAAAAAACGTTATTGAATTTAGTTGCACGGTTCCAAAAGATTGGTCTGATGGGGAAGAGCCGGAAAAAAACTTCATACCAATGACAGAATGGTGGATTCCCATTAAATGTTTTTGTAGCAGAAATCTCTGGTATATTTTTTACTAACTTTTGCCCGTGGCTTCCCTCGCGTTAATTTAGAATTTGGCAATCAGCTCTTAACACACTACTAAAGTTTCTATAATAATTTCACCATGATTCGAAATACACGTGGCGCCATCTATTAACGTTATTGTTGTTTTCCTCGGGAACAGTACTTTTTTTCGGGATAAAAGGTACCCTATGTCCGTTTCTGTACACATGACAACGTTTATGCAAAATTTGAGGATGATCGTTTCAGTGGTTTAGGCGTGAAAGGTAACAAACAAATAAACTTACTTTCGCATTGATAATATTAGTTAGGAAGTTAGGATATCCCTCTACTTCCACCATTGGAGTGCTAACTATAGCAGCATGGTCCAATCCAAGTCTTAAGATGTAGTCAAATTCATCTGTTCAACCGTCGTCGCAGATATACACTACTGAACATGGCTACAGTGGTTCGGAAGGGACCCTCAAAGAGACCATTACTATGGATGTCGAGAGGAAAAACGATGCGTGGCTATAGACATCGTTTGTTTTATCTGCATGTTAGGTAGGTATGTGGGTGCTGCAGACAAACGACGAAAATATGTGAATTGAGTAATCCTAATATTCGTTGAACTCAATTGTTTATAAGGTCGTCCAGATAACAGATCTGGCAGTGACACGGATTTTAACGGTTTTCACGTCGCGTGTGTATAGCGGTTTATATCATGTTTCAGTTGGTATGTTATTCATTATTTTTGCAATAGTGCATGAATGAATTAAAATTCATGAGAATTTCAGAACAAGGCCTTATTCACTATGACACATAAAAGCTGTTCGCGCTTTTTATGTGTCACCAGCTGTGTACCCAGCTGAATGCGTTCGGCACAATTGGAAAATAGGGTATGACACCGGCGCCACACGTTGCCGCCAACGCTCGCACCAACGTTGGTCGGTTAATTTCGTGAGGCGTCCACACGTTGGCTATTACATCAGTCCTGTCCCGTCAGAGCCAACGTGAAGACGTCCGATACAGAAATCAAAATTGGTCTAAGCGCTTTTACATTGCTGCGTGCCAATTATAATTTATATTTGTTAAAAAAGAAAAAGCCACGTCAAAGAAGATAGTGGATGACGACACAATATATGCCTGGTAAACTTTACAAAAATTCGATAACTTTTTCATTTATCCAAGCGGGTGGCGTTTTTGACGGTGAGGATGGCATTTCCACTCGTCACGCGCTCTCGATGCGTATTGCAACAGGACTGAGCAAAGAGCCAACATGTGTACGTATCGCGAACGTTGGCGCGGATTCCTTTGATAAAACCGACATTCCTCGGCCAACTCCCAACGCTTGTCCCAACGTTGGCGCCAATACTATTTTCTAGATCCACACGTTGGACGAGTGGCGTTGGGACTAACGTTGGGGCCAACGTGTGGAGCCGGCCTTAATATAACGCGGTCGTATTATTTGTGAGGTTGGCACGTTTTAATGTTTTAGTTATCATTATTTGAGTTGTCATTATTTATAGAGCTTCTGAAACGTTTATGAAATAGAGCGCATCTTTTTTTTCCGTATAATGAAATGGTTACAATCTTGTCAATTATTAGAGACTAACAACCAGCCCAGGCGTCTCTCGGTACGTTTTATTGCACAAAAACTTCCGGAAGAAATAACCTAAATTGAGATGAAAACCGTATCAAAATCCATTGAGTAGTTTATAAGAAGTAAGCAGACAAACAGATGCGAAAAGCGACTTCAATTTATACTATTTAGAGAAAAGAAGGTAGAGATACCAGAAAATTTGTTAGACGAGCATGACGAACATTCTATTCGGTTACCTGCATGGAGACATTGACACGAAGCTCGAAAAAACACAGTATCACTTTCAAGAAACAAAACCAAAGTTCACACGGAGATAATCACCTCAATTCTTAGTTAAAACCGGAACAGAACAACGATATTATATCTTAATATCAAACACGTGTATCGGAAAACAAAGGACAAAGAACTTTCCAAAGAAAGTGCGCGGTAAGGAAGTGGACACATTAGAATAGCTGTATGGTTTCGGCGCAAGAGTCGCCGACGCTTTCATGCATACCAAATCATTGGAAACGACAAAACGCCTATGAACATGTGTGATTGAGACGGGTAATGTTTTTTTTTTTTTATGCCATACTAGTGATTGGCCGCGGCTTAGCTTGTGAAGAACTTTTAGGAAATTTTGCATTCGGAACAACTTCATGATTTATCTAAGGCTTAAAACGCACTAGCGGTCAGCCGCAATACGGCGTGCCGCTTGCGGCTGGCGGCACATCGATTTTTACATGAATCCGCACGATCTCAACGCACTGATTTCCGGCCAGCCGTCGTGCGCCAGTGCGTTGAGATCATGCGGTTTCATATAAAAATCGATATGCGGCCAGCTGCAAGCGGCACGCCGTAATGCGGCTGGCCGCTAGTGCGTTTTAAGTCTTAGACTTCGTTTTTTTATAATTTAAACCATATTAAAATGGAAATTGTATTTTTTTTTGGATTTCAAGGTAAAACAAGGAGTCCCTAGTACATGTTAGCTGAGCAAATAGATGAACAGAAATTCATTGCAAAGATAAGAAGTTCAGCGCAGTCTCTGTTCTTTACTTTTGAGAGAGGATCATCACTAAACTGCGATAGCTTGCAAGACCAACATTCTAATAGCACAACACACTCGTAATCGCTATGGCTATGATTTTGACAGGTCAACAATTTCCATAGCAACGTAGCATTAACAATCCGACTTCTACACAACTATGTACAACGCAATGAATATTGTTTTTGACACATCAACTGTCATGATTGATGTTGGTTACGTTAAGGTACAATTCCGTGCATTGCGGCCGATCGCAGCCGTGCGCGATCGATCGCGTGCGGCTGACGCGCGCGGCTAATGCGTCAATAGTCGTGTCTATAATATACTGACTAATCTGTCGTTAGCCGCACGCGTCCGTCGCAGACTTCGGAAGCGGTGCCATACATTTTCATACTCTGACTATTGACGCATTAGCCGCGCGCGTCAGCCGCACGCGATAGATCGCGCGCGGCTGCGATCGGCCGCGATGCACGGAATTGTACCTTTACGCAGTTGCCCTGCAGACTAAACTTCTCGGTCTAAATAAATATTATTTTAATGTACAGACTTAATATACAATTTATATGTATAGGTGTGTGTCTCTTTATCGTTTGTTAGGTGACAATTGAATGCGTGTCGGTGCACAGTTTTGCATTTTGTGAGTGGTTTACAGTTAAGGTCAGTGACAGTATAAATGACACTGGATTCTGACCGGTAGAACAATTTGAAAAGTGACTAACTCCCGTGAAATGGATAAAGTTAGAAATGAGTATACTAGGGGAAGTTTGAAAGTGGCGCCTGTGACAGAAAAGTTGAAAGGGAACCGATTATCTTAGTATGGGCATGTGATGAGGAGGAACGAAAAGCACGTGACTAAGAGAGTGATGAATATTGTTGATGGATGGAGGGGAAGACCAAACAAAAGATGGATGGATTTTGTAAGAGATGATATGAATGAATTATTCTGATCTGTCACGCTGCTTTGTCCAAATAAACCCAAACCAACTAGTCTTTTAATTAATGTAATGTTGCGTATGTGTGGCATTACTTTTAAGAATTAATATACCTATTAAATTCTATGGGGGACAAACAGGAATAAAAAGTTTCACCTGTCCCCCTATCACTGATAGGGGGACAGATAGGAGTGAATAAAGTTCGAACTGTCCCCTCTCGTTGTTAACAAGGGGACAGATCAAACTTTTTTTTCTATCTGTCCCCCTAAGGGGACAAAGCAGGGTGACAGATCGGAACAAACCATATAAATGAAAAGGGAGTAAATGACAGCGGGACGGCTATTAATGAAATAAGGAAGATGAAAACATTTTGCGCTGACCCCAAATAACTTGGGATAAGGGTAGGCAGAACAAGAAGGCAATCGCCGGTAAAAATGTGGAAATATTAGTCTGTACTACATGTTTTTAGTTGATTTGTATGATGGATACGACGTCTTGGCTCTGAGCCAGCTGAAGTGAAATTGTTTTATTATTCTTTCAGTAAGTATTTGGCGTTGTAACTTTCCCCGGTACATAACGATGTTCGCTTCTATCGTAAGGGGCCTTGACTTTAGCGAACTCTATAGGGCTGCGCAAAACCTATTCCCTTAACAAACAAAAACCCTAAACTTTCAAAATTGAAATAATTACATATTGTATTTTGAAAGAGAATTTCACGACCGACTCTCTTCACTATCGTTTCGATAAGAAAAACTGTTACGAACATAAAAATCGACCTGGAAAAACTAATTTTAGGTCAACGCTTTACGAGCGTATAAATTATAGTTTTCCGTAAATCATTATTGCTGTGTAATATATCATCGGTCACTCTCCATTCATGCGACGCGTACGACGTATAACAAGTCAGTCAGTTTTTAATTTCAAATAGATCAGATTTTAGGCACTTTTAAAAGATCAAACGGTTCCAAAAGGTAGAGCCGGCAAAAACTCCTTGAATATTCATTTTAAAATAGTAGATCACAACTGTTTTTGGCTAAAGATGACCGGTAAAACCCCCCGTTATCTCCGAAGTTTGCAAAGC
Organism: Amphipyra tragopoginis; assembly: GCA_905220435.1. NCBI lineage: Eukaryota > Metazoa > Arthropoda > Insecta > Lepidoptera > Noctuidae > Amphipyra > Amphipyra tragopoginis. The sequence continues at coordinate 9,663,972 of HG992017.1, forward strand.
GAAAAATCTGGAATAAATCTAGTTTATAGAGGTTTACATAAATATTACAAAAAAATAAAACGATATCTGAAACTAGCACAGTTTTTAAGATATCAACAAAAATCCTTTACAAACAAACATAAAAGTGCGGTCCTAAAAAAATTCAAATTGATCTTTCCAAGGTACGGAACCTTAGGTGCGGGAGTTCGAATCGCATTTGGCTAGTTTTGTTAATGACGTTAGAAAGTGATGAGTAGATATATTATACAGGGTGTAAACGAATTCGTGTAATTCCTTCAAACGGCGTGATCTACTGGTGAAACTGATTGACCTTGCATCTATACTAATATTATAAAGAGGTAGAATTTGTTTGTTTGTTTGTTTGTTTGTTTGTATGTAGGAGGTAATCTCCGGAACTACACATCCGATTTCAAAAATTCTTTCTCCAATAGGAAGCTACGTTATCCCTGAGTGCTATAGGCTATATTTTGGGATCAAAAAATTAGGGATCCGTAAATTAACGGGAGCGAAGCCGCGAGCAAAAGCTAGTAGGTTTATAACAGAAACCATTTTTTTTTTCAATAAATTAATATTCATTTTCTGTATCTAAGTAATTTTAGCGTTCCGAGTTAACTGACTGCGTGGAGCGATATCGCGCTAGTCGTGCCCGTCAGCTGTGTCGCCGTGCTTTCATTCATTTATGCATGGCATCGAAATTTTCTATCACCTAAAATTATTATATGGAGAAAAACTTTATTTTTATTTTTAATCAATCCAAACCCCGTGTGGGGTTAATCTATACCATTAATAGATCATGTGGTGTTAAGGAATTACACGAATTCGTTTACACCCTGTATATCTGGGTTTACCTTATTTTTGGTTTAAACCATCTTTTCCAATAAGTTAAGATCTACAATAGTCTGACTTCTAGATCTAGGCACAAAATTGACCTTGAAATATCTATTAAGGACTTGCATACCTGAGGCTGACGCGATAAAACGTCGCATCGCATGCACTTATTAGATTATTTCTGTAACTGCGCAGTTGTGTTCTCATCTCTTGAATGACCGATACGAACTTAATTGATATTGGTATGTCTATTACATGATGTCATAGGTACCTACCTACCTACTAGGTACATTAAAAATGTAAAACAGAAAGGATTAATTCAATTATGTGTAGACGGAAAGATTGTAATTAATCGTCATAACTAATTAATGCTAATGACAGTTGTAATTGAAGAGAGCAGAGTGCATTAATTCACTGTCTTGTTTATTTTAATGTAACTGCATTTCTTCTTATCTTTTATTGCAATATAAATGCAGTATGAAATTACAACAGCAATAAATGCCTCATAATCAACGCATCGCTTCAAAATAATACCATACATCACTGTAATGTGCAGATTTAACAAGTTTACAATATGCTTATTATCCATCGACAATCTATTAAGATAGTAAACTTCTCAATGACTGCGAACTCAATGGAGCAAAGATGAGGCACGCGTGTCTACTGCGAATAATTCATTCGGCGATTACACAACCGTCAATTTATCGCACGCGACCGTGCGCGCGCGCATCTGATGTCACCGCCTCCAGTCGCCGCATCGGCGCACGCGTGGGAGCGCACAAGGGCCAACTAATTGACTCCATGACTCTTCTCCATCACCTGACTTCTGACTCTTCACATATTTTTATGGACCATTATGTCGAAACTATTGCCCTTTATGGCACAATTGACAATCATTGGCCATTAATCAATTTTGGTTGCGTCGTCAGTTTAAATTTGATGTTCCGATCATGCATAGTTATGATTAGATTATGGTTAGCATAATGGATGTCTGCCGCTGTTTAAGTTCGAGCTACGATCTCAAGGAGTGTTAAGGTCAATGTGAATAATGGAACAATCCATTTAAAACTCCGATTCATCATTAGAACGAAAGCAATTTGTAATCAACGATTTATCGATACCTAAGTAAAAGTTTCGTGCTTGCCCCGCCCGTCGTTCAAATCACCGATTTCTTAGCCCTACCCAAAATTCGATTAGGTCAGTAAAAAATATGGTCGCAAGTAATCAAACGGATAGTAAATGAAAGAAACGGTAGCCGATGTTTTTGTAGATAGACGTGACAAGACAAGGTCGGCTTTCAATATAGAGCGATCATTATTTTTAAAAGCCTGAAGGTACGTAAGCTAACAAACTAATAATTAGAATCGACGCTTTTATGCCTTGCAGCACGTTTACGACGCAATTAGAACTAAGTGCTGTCGGGATATCTCGATTGTTTTTTTTATTATGAATCACAAATCGAGAATAGAGTTGCTCTAAAATTATTGTCGGACATGGCATTGAGGTGGTTCCTGTGCGTTTCGATTGTATCTCTGAAAGTGATGATGACACATTATTTGGCAAGAGACCTGCATGAAAGTGTGACTCTTGTGTTTGTATACATTATTTTCAATGTTAATCACGCCAAAACAAAGTGATAGGTTATTAATAGCGACGCGGCAGCTAATGACTGCATCGTTACTAATTGTTTTATAAAAAGTAGGTAAGGGAACAGATGCCCACGTAAAGTACACAGAGTATCTTTTTAATGTGTTTATTTTAGAAAACAGTTGCTTGTACCTTTCATTTTATCGTATTCTACTAATATTATAAATGTCAGTTTAGATGTTAGGAACTGTGAATTTGGATGTTTGTTAATCAATCACGCCTTAACGGCTGAACAGATTTAAATGAAATTTAGCACACAAGTAGACCTTGACCGGGATTAGGACGTAGGATACTTTTTATTCGTGTTCATGAAGTAGTTGCCTTAGGACGCGCGTGAAACCGCAGGGCTACAGCTAGTGTAAACTTTGGTTTTTTATGCAACAATTGTTTATTTTTATTAAAAGTTCAGCTACATTAACCTTAGATTCTAATATAATTAACGTAAAAATCGATAGTTACTATTGAAGTTATAGTTAAGTTAGTGATAATTAAATTACAACATAACTGTTAATTGGCGTCATTGCCGCAGCTTACAATAAGAACAATAGTATACATTCAGGTTTAATATTGAACAATAACGGACTAAACCTAAACACGTATCATTATCATACTCATGGTATCTTGTAAACATGTTAGTGCCAAATGCATGGGCCTCCCTACTGACCGCTGCAAGAATTCTTCCACAAGACAAGGAATCAAAATTAGATATTGCCATTAGGCCTTATTACAAAAGATGGTTTAAACCAAGACTAAGGTAAACCACGGTTTAAAATATACCGATCACTTTCTTATGTCATATGACAAAAAGAGACGGGGCTATCTTAAAACCTAGGTTTTTCTTAGACCACCTTTTGTAATAAGGGGGATTGTGTTTATGTCATTTTGTCGATTTTTCCATCGACAAAATGACATAAACATAGTCACCGTAGATCACCGTAGACCACCATGTCTACGGTGGTCATGCTACGCCTGCTGAAGTGATATATTCACAACCCCAGCGCTGGGCAGACTAGTAATTACAGTATATCATCATCATTCAGCCGAAAGACGTCCACTGCTGGACATAGGCCTCCTCAAGCACCGCCACTATCCATGTTCGGGGGGTTTGCCATAATCGCCACGCTTGGCAGGCGGGTTGGCCATCGCAGTATGGTTGTTAAAGTACTCAGAGAACGCTGCTGCACATCCTCTAGTGAATCCCTTAGTCGCCTTTTACGACATCCATGGGAAGAGATGGGGTAGTGCTATTCTTTAAGTCCGGCTCCACACGAAAACAGTGGGGCAGTAATGGGCTGATTTGGCTATGCCTATGCTACTATAATATACAAGGTTAGTCAGAAAGGGGGTACTAATCCGAAAGGGTGTTAAAGTACCCATATTAATGAATAACTTTTGTTCTACAACTTTTCCCAAAAGTCAATAGTTTAAGAGAAACAGTAGTTCAAAAATCTCAAAAATAAAAACTCTAAAATCTGTCTATCCCCAGTTATGATCAGCTGTGTTTACATTTTAGGTCATATTTGGGGTCATGAATTAGAAGCACCATTTTCTGAATTTGTAACTAAAGCAGGGATGAAGAATTTTTGAAAAAACTAAAATAAAAATCGTTTTATTTGGATTTTTTTTATCGAATTTTGAAATTTTAACATTTGATTTCAAACAGTCATCAGCGATACTATATGTGGGCTTCGGATTAGTACCCCCTTTCCGACTAACCTTGTATAAATATAAGTATTCGTCAGAGACAGTAAGGCAGCAACGATACCGAACATTACCTACAATCAAAGGAGAGCGGTCAACGTTTAAAGAACCCATTCCACTAATAAGGGTAAGCAGTTACGTGGGTTTGCAACAGAGTGACGTGATTTAGCAAGGAGCGGCGGCAGTTGACATCATCGTTGAATAAAAAAGGTCACTTAGTGCAGTTTACTCAGATCTCTACGCCTCGCATGACGCGTTTAATATACACCAAGTAATTACTATGTAACAACATGATTTGTGAACGTGGCTAGTTATTAGAATAGCTAGTAAATAATGTTAGGTTTGCGTGTTAGCGGACAAAGGATAAGCTGTTTCTTTGAAGAAAGTGTTATGGGTTTTCATGACGTAATAATCGATCGTAGCAGTTTTCATGACGATAAAATGTCGTTATACAAGAAAAGTTGGGAATTGTGATCACAAGATTATTTAAATGATAATATTTCAAACCAAATAAATAAAAAAAAAACACATAAAACATTACAGGCGTTTTTGAAAAGTCGAATTTAGGTGCACGGTTCCAATTAGTCGTTTCTTATGGAGAAGAGCCGGCAAGAAACTCCATGCTTACATTACAGTATCTACTATGGTTTAGGATAGTTATGAGAGAACAAAGTAGTCTTGAGCACAGACGGGGCTAATTCTACTAACAGAAACTTTTATCAACTGCAACTGAATCGTTCATTCAAAAAGTTTGGTTTTGTTTTTATTGTCAAACAATCTGATAGTTTTTGTAAATGAAAACTGTCTGAATAAACGATTCAGTTGCAGTTGATAAACGTTTCTGATAGTAGAATTGGGCTCTAGTAAGTAATGAATTACTAAATCGAAATAGTAGGTACGACAATTAACAAAAAAATGCACTATACAAATAATTTAATAGTAATTTGATGGAATGGTCTAAATTAACTACGTCATTAATGATTGTATTAATTATCATCAATAGATACTGGTAATCATTAGGGCTTATGACATCATAGTTTGAATTAATTAGGCCAATAATCATACCACGTTTTACCACTATGAAATATTTTAAAAGAAAATATTACGCTCTCCGAAGGTGAATCATACATTTATCAAGATCCGATAGCAATTTTTCAACAACATCACTTTAGTAACTAAGTACTAAACCTTTCAGGAAGAAATCGTGAAAGGTTAATTAGGTCGAGCTAAAACCAATGCAGAAGAAAATTTATTAATGCCTGAGTAAATATGACTGTTAAAAGTTAATAAACTGTACTTTGTAAAGACATTGCTAACTGCTATACCTTTAAATGTGACAAAGAATTTGGTTTCAGGGAGTCTAGTCAAGTAGGTTTTCATTACGAGGCATTGGGTGCACGAAAAGAGCCTCCACGAGAGACGATATTTAAGTACCTACGTCCGGCGCGCCCTGGGCAATCAGCCCCGCTACCAACCTTGCTGTCTGGCTAATCTTTTCACCTAAGCATGAACTATTCTCGTGCTTTCTACCACGGGAGAAGAAGAAAATTGAGAGGCATTCCATTTAGCCATTTCCATTTTGAAGAGCACCAATAGTAATAGGACTAGGACTACTATTGGTGTTATTCGAAGTGGTGCTCTTCATATTGGTGCGCTTAATGGAAAGCCTCTTCATTACGGTTGGAGAGTGGGGGTGATTTAAATACCTAACTAGACATTCAAATACAAACGTGATGTACTGTATTTGGGATTACAGGAGCGTTGTTTCGACACCGAGATTCATATACTCGGATGACGAATCGACAAATCACAGCTGAAAATTCCTTATGCTTTTCAATTTCCTTACTCAGTTTGTACTACATTCGGAGTCATTCAATCAAACCATTTCTTACATAACATCAGGTGAATGCAGCTGTAATCAACTGTGGAGCGAGTAATTAACAGCTATTTAGGTTAGGAAACATTAATTAAGAGACCGTACAGTGCGTTCATGTGGGGATCAGTCAACTCCGGGAAAAATATTGCCAAGAGCGTATGAAAATGTTGACAAACATTTACAATGACAATACAGCTACTAACTAGTAAAAAGAGAATTTCTCACAATTTATTAGAGAAATGTTGAAAAAAAATCAAGTGCACTCACTCTTATACCCTTTTCACCGTAAGTTTATTCCTGAAGTTTCTCTACAATACGTTATCATATAAAGAATATCAAATATTTTTAAAAAACAAAACATGGATAATATAGCTGTTTTACGGTTTTTGATGACGTCGTTTACGTTTTTTCGATAGCAGTCTCCTTATGGCTACAATTTACGAAATGACCGAGGTATCGAGGACCGAGTATAATAAAGTCGCTCGAAGTTAGAGTCAAAGAGAAAAACTAATTCTAGAATATATACAAGGTTAGTTTTAGTATATGCGAAACCTGAAACTAGTTTGTTCAGAATCACTAGGAGAATCGATTGACATATTTTTTACACCACATTTTTTTTTGTTTTTTTTTTTTCATTAATTTCAATTTTGTTTCAGTAGGTTTCTACCCATAACAATTGACGGGAATAGACACCTTGAGGCTTGAAATGGTCCGCTCGGTCAGTTTCCGTGTATTAGACAACTCCTGCATAGCACATCTCAGGCATTTCACACTTTTTTAGCGAACTTAACGCGACATAAACTAAGGTGTAACTTGGAGATTTACTAAAAAAAAACACATATTCAGGCAGTTCTGATGAAAATCTTGTTGGGGTGTCTCGGTTTTCGCATAAAGTAAAAATAACGTTGTAGAAAGAAGGGGGAAAATGATTGGTCAGTTATTGTGACACGATAACTTTTTAACCAATACCATGGAAGGTAAATAACAATCACAGAGAAAACCAGGTAGACCAAGAAGAAAGTACACAGACCAGTTGAAGGAAAAGACAGAAGTGATAACATACAGAGAAATTGTAAATGACACAACAACATAATCGTTCAGGGGTGATTCTATCATTACAGTTATAGCTAATAACGGTATGTCAGGATTGCGAGCAAGGTAAATGAAGCAAATAAAACCAACATAGACTCTCCACCACTGAGAGTACTTGTATTTGGGTTAGTATTAGTAACGTAAACTAGATCACAATATATTACTTTACACAATTATTACAAGATCATAAAATAAGGACAAGCTAATCAGATATAAAAGGTCAGACTTCTTCAGCTGATCAACACGGAATGCTCCCGCTTCGTCGAATGACCACCGCCTTTATGACCTCGGGTGCGTTGATCCATATCGACGACTACCTTCTTTTATCAACATTGCCCAGTGCTACCCGCTACCGATAACAAAATGAAGGAATTGACTCTGGATAGAGAATGATGGAGATTGTTACTGCTACACCAACAAGTGCCTAAGCAGTTAAATTTTAGATGAATAGATCGCACTAATACAAATATCGTGAGGAAATCTGAACATGCGAGGGCTCGAAAAAGTTCTCAAATGTATGTGTGTGTAGCAGAGATGTGAATTATTTGAAATACATGTATTTCAAATACAAATACAAAATGCAAAATACCTATTTTTATTTTGCATTTGAAATACTTTTTTTCAAAATGTATTTTCTATTTTATTTGAAATACTTTTTAAAAATATTTAATATTTGTAAAATGCAAAATGGTTTTGTTAATTTTTTTAATTCACGTTTCATATTTTTCATTCTTAAATTTTTGTTATTTACTTTAAAGAGTATTTGTGCCAAGTTTCAAGTTTATAAATACTGGAAATAAGATTTTTCAAATAAACTTTATCACCCCTTTTCACTACTCCCTTAGAGTGCGCTTTCTCTATAAAAAACAACTACTCTCCAAATTTCAAGTTTCTACCTTTAGTGGTTTAGGCTGTGCGAGAATCTTACATTAGGACTTGTTCTTTATATGCATGTATGTGTATATAGATGATTATTCCAATCTTTAAATCGCAATAGGTAGGTATCTCATGAATTCGCAGATTCAACATGAAAGAGGAACTCTTTGATCAAATACTAATGTTAAAGTCAGTGAAAAAAGGTATTTTATTTGAAAAACCTATTTTGAAAATACGTATTTTGCATTTTGTATTTAAATACTTTCATTGAAAACCATTTTGTATTTTTATTTGAAATAAAAATATAACCAAGCATTTGCATTTTCAATTTAAATACTTTTAATATACTATTTTGCACATCTCTGGTGTGTAGTCTGTCAACCCGCACCAGGGGGCCTACTCCCTAAGTCCGTCAACGAAGTTAGTCGCCCGTCCGAAAGTAGCCCGAAACGTAGGAGTGAACAAAACAAGTGTCAAGTTCAACTTTTCGGACGGGAAAAAACACATCGGTAGTAAGGTCAACTGTCAAATCGTGTTGTCATTCATTCTTAGTTCGGGCCCCGAAATAATCGTATGTCCGTAGGTCCATAGGGAGTAGAAAACGTAACTAAGGCCGAAACCACGGACTTCGTGCTTAGGGAGTAGAGCCCCAGAACAGCGTGGTCCACCACCACCCTTCTCATTTTGAGAAGAGGCCTATGCTCAGCAGTGCTACGGTAATGGACTGATTATGCTTATGCATTTTTTTATTTTAGTGTGATCAGTATTTTCTCTTGATCTAATGTACTCTGCGATTATAACAGTTATAAGTATTTGCGGGATAAAAAGCTATTTTATCGTGCGGCAAACATTCTGAGGTATGCATTGGTTGAAGCTATGTAGAAACCCGTTGATCAGACATAAAGTACATCTAAAACTGTTACAATTGTTGAATAACTGCTCTGCTTTTTATTCTGTGATAGTAGATATTTTTCAAGTAATAGTAATACCAAGAAAAATAAGAAATTATGCATTGAATGAAACGTACCTCGGAAAGCACATTAATCGCGAAAAAAAAACAGCTTTTCCCTACATTTTGATGAGTTATGCGAACATACATATTGTACCATTGTACCCTTCACTAAATTATTTTGTATAAGAGCTATGTTACAATTTTGGTGTACAATAAAGTATATTCTATTCTATTCTATACATAAATGTAGGGAACAGCTGTTTTTTTTTTCGCGATTTCCGATTTATTCCCATAGTAAAAGTTGTTCATAATGATGAGTACAGCGACCCCTTCAGAGGTTGTGCGTTATACATATAAGTTACACCTTGTATATGATATTAGTGATAAACAAAATATACCCAAATATATAATTTCAATAGATTCGTAAACCAAAACTGAATGCAACGATATAGATGTTGCGATTAAACAAATGTTCTATACACAATAATAATAATAGACGTGTACATAAAGCATTATATTGTTTACATCGTAAAACACATGTGGGGCTTGATGGACATGTGTATCGGCTTTCATTGTCACAAATTATTCCATTGTCACATCTGATTGTATCTACCTGCTATCAGAAGGACTGTCATTAACTAAATGAGCTGGTGATCATTACATTGTGTTACAAAAAAGAGGTGATTTTATTTTACATATATCGTCATGCTACGGAGGGAATGGCTTACCAGTTAATAGGTATATTTTTATTCGCAATTGGCAAAGTAAGTTCTATTTTCCTTCCATATTTAGGAAGAACCAATAGGAATGAATATAGGAGGGTGTGATTTCGATTCCGAAACTGACTTTTCGAACCCATGTGCGGATCAGAATTTGATTATCTCTTGCGATAACGGTGAAGGAAAACATCGTGAGGACACCTGGACACCTGAAGGCCTCTATCTTCACACCAAAGCCGCCGGCCGGCTTCACCCAGCGGGTTATTGCGACCAGCTAAGCGAGTGAACATGACCCAAAACAATTAGTGAGGTCCGCCAGGCTTGTTTTGCGTCATGTTCGCTCGCTTAGCTGGTCGCAATAACCCGCCGGGTGAAGCCAGCTGGCGGGTTTGGTGTGTAGAGGCCTTGAGAGGGCTCTATAAAGTTGTCGATGGTATCTGTAGTCCGCCAACCAGCTGCCAGTGTGGTGGACTAAAGCCGGAGCCTTTCTCGTGCTGAGAACTGAAGTGAGCTGAACTGAGGCCGTGCTCAGCAGTAGGACATACTGGACTGCTTATGGTAATAAGAATGTCCAGCAAAGAACTGCGATGGTTTTTAATGATGATATATATGTAGGGACACATGTAAAAAGTACGTAAGGCAGAGTGCAAGGCAAGCATAATGTATGCGAGCGAGAAGTATGCTTGAACGGACCAGTTACTGCGAAAGGTTCTAGGGCTTTACGCGGAAATATATTCGGTTAACAGATACTCGAGTTTTCACTTGAACCCTGAACCTCTTTGGCTAGAAGAAGCTGTGCTCACAAATAGGAACTATCGTAACCACACATAAGTGGCACCCTAAACCCTAAACAATATAACCCTATAACAAATTCGGTGTCTAATAAGTCAGGACCTCGCTTTACCTGTTAATTCTCAATAGTATTATGTTACCGTACGTACACTTCTTTAATTTACACAGGAAAACTGAAGGGCGTGATTTGAAAATGAACTCCAGCAAAGTTCCGAGGTTAAAAATAACTAAAGCGTACCTATAGTAAATCAATATAATACACATCCTAGTGTAACAGGATGCAAGCTTGTCGCTTATGAGCAGCATATTAACCTGAGTTCTCTTCAACTCTGACAACTTATATGGAAGGGAGTACGCTCAAGGCATCGGGGAAGACGTAATTTTTCTCAAAGGAGAATTATACTCTGTTCACCCAAAGATGAGACCTGACAGCTCGGTCATTTCGTAAATTGTGGCCGTAAGGTGACTGCTATCAAAAAAACGTACTTAAACGACATCATCAAAAACCATAAAATAGCTATATTATCCATGTTTTGTGTTTTCAAAATATTTGATACCAGCTTTTGCCCGCGGCTTCGCTCGCGTTAATTTAGAATTTGACAATCAACTCTTAAGACACACTAAGTCGTTTCCCGCTGTCTGTCCCTATGTATGCTTAGATCTTTAAAACTACGTAACGGATTTTGATGCGGATTTTTTTAGTAGATAGAGAGATTCAAGAGGAAGGTTTTAAGCTATAAAACGTACACGTGCGAAGCCGGAGCGGGTCGCTAGTTAATAATATAAATCAATCATGATTCGAAAGACACGTGGCGCCAACTACACACATCAAAAGTGTCTAGGGATCAAGCATTTTTATGCGGATTTCTTGAGATTGAGATGTGGCTTTGTAATAAATTTATGATTTTATAAATTTATATGGATCCTTTTTGGTGCATTTCATAATTTGAATCAGGAACTGTGAATCAAATTCGAGTAAAAGATGAAAATCAGCTGTCAATATTTTCCCTATAAAAACATACAACGCATTGAAGACATTATTAGTGCTACTGTTTCCCTACTACTGATTAAAACCAACGTTATTATGGAGCGGCGACGTCATTTAAGCAGGGAAGAAATGCTCAGAGCCGTGGGAATGATAGAAGCTGGTTCCCGGCAACGTACTGTGGCTTTAGCTCTGAATACAAGTCAGAGTGTTATCAGTCGACTTTGGACACGTTACCGAAGCACTGGTACCGTGGCTGAGCGCCATGGAAGACGGTATCGCTGCACCACACGGAGACAAGACCGATACATTCAAATCTTAACTCGAAGAGCTCCAACAATAACCGCCATGATGTTAGCCGTGAGGCTTCATCACTCTTCAGGGAACTTAATTAGCGACCAAACAGTCAGAAACCGCTTGCATGAAGTGAACCTTCATTCCCGAAGACCGCTACGGGTACCACCTATAGCAATGCACAATCGTAGGATTCGATATCAATGGGCTCTTGGACACAGAAATTGGGCAGAAGAACAATGGCGTTTCGTGTGCTTTTCTGATGAGTCTCATTTTGGTATGAGACCGGATACAAGACGTATACGACACTGGAGAACCCCTGGACGCCAACAGCGATTAAAATCCTGCCAGGAAGTCCATCCTTATAGTGGTGGAACCATCATGGTATGGGCGGGTATTTGGATCGGCGGAAGAACTGAGTTGATTTGGATCAGAGGCAACCTCAACGCTCAAATTTATGCTGAGACGATTGTATCAGACGTCATCGTTCCTCTACAAGCGCAAATCGGTCCCTTATTTCAGTTAATGCATGATAATGCACGACCGCACACCGCAAGAGTTGTAAGACAGACTCTCGCCGCAGCTAACATCAATGTCCTGCCCTGGCCTGCTCAGTCGCCAGACTTGAACCCGATTGAGCATGCATGGGATATGCTACAGAGAAGAGCTCTGCCGAATATGGAGGGTATCCAGTCGCAAGAAGACCTTTTTTTGTTGTTGCAACGAACATGGGCGGCCATTCCACAGCGTGATTTGGATGAACTCATTTTGAGTATGCCAAACCGATGTTCTTGTGTTGTTAGTGTTCGCGGTAGAAACACGGATTATTAATTGTTTAAGTTACCCAATAAAATTTTAAAGAAAACTGTTATTTCAGTCTTTTTTTCGAACTTTTGTGTTAGTGGTTCAAATGTCAAAAATCCCTTTATTAGGAAAATGGCAAATTTCTTTATTAATGCAAAGGTGACTTGGTTTATCGTTACTGTGACAAACGAAAACACTTTATTTGATGAATCCTTAAAGAAAATTTTAATTAATATCAATCAGGAGAAAAGTTATTGCAAAAATATATGTTGATCCCTAGACACTTTTGATGTGTGTATTTTCGTTAATGTTGTTTTCCTCGGGAACAGTACTTTTTTCGGGACGAACGGTACCCTGTGTCCGTTTCTGTACACCGGACAACGTATATGCAAAATTTCAGGATGATCGCTTCAGTGGTTTAGGCGTGAAAAGGTAACAAACAAACAAACTTACTTTCGCATTTATAATATTAGTTATGAAGTTAGGATAGGATTAAGATTCTTTGGTAACGTTTTGTACAGAAACGTCAGGAATCAAATTACTTTGAAAGGGGTTTAATAGACCGTTGTAAGTATTTACTATCAAATGTATCTCTCTGTAGATTGACGTAGAAACACATGGACCTCGGATCAGCGCTCAAAAATCTTCAAACCGAATGTAGACTAAAATGCGAAAAATTAGACTTTACGTCAATGGATGCAGTCGAATCTTCGTATGGTTGTAAGCCAAATTAGGCATTGTGATGACGACATAGGATTTAAATTAGTTTGTTGGTATTTCTAAGTTTATATGGCGGTGTGTCTTGGCGCGCGCTCTTGTGGTGTATGTAAACTCAAGACACTTTTTTCGTCTTTGTACAGAAGCCAGCAGGTCAAGCTACCCGAATCTGTCAAATTTTCCTAATCAACCTTGAACCTTTTCCTTTCGCGATAAAGATGAAAATCTATTAAAGAAATTTTACAGATTGTAGTAGCTTGATGTGCTTGGGTCTGGGGGCCTACTCCCTAAGTCCGTCAACGAAGTTAGTCGCCCGTCCGAAAGTAGCCCGAAACGTAGGACTGAACAAAACAAGTGTCAAGTTAAATTTTTCGGACGGGCACTTTTCGGACATCGGTAGTAGGGACAACTGTCAAATCGTGTTGTCATTCATTCTTAGTTCGGGCCCCGAAATAATCGTATGTCCGCAGGTGATAGGGAGTAGGAAACGCTCGTAACTAAGGCCGAAACCACGGACTTCGTGCTTAGGGAGTAGACCCCCTGTACCTTGGTTCATGTGTTTCTACGACAATGACTGTACGACAATTTGGATTATGAAACAAATTGTTAATTTGGCTAGACACGCTCTAGACTAATTTGAGAGGTCAATTAGCCAAAACCTAAGTAGATGATCCCATCAGTGGCGAAGGCTCCATACAATTCGATTCCTATCGGCTTCCCTTTCGAAACGAGTAGTTACTGGAATTCACGCATCACACTTGAGCAAGGCAAGCATTTTTTGGTCCGGCTTCCCTTTTAAGAAAATTCACCCTTCGCCACTGGATCCCATTGCATGCTTAATCGAAAATGATAAAGGTCAATACCGCGCCTAGCATTATACAGTTTATACGTATCATTGAAATATGACTACAATAGAACCAATAACCATTTACATAAAAATACGATGACCGTGATCTAAAGACATTTGTACATATAGGAAAATCCTTATCCGAGTATGAAAGGACTATAAAAACCGTATATAATGGCTAAGATAAGAATGACGTCATACAGAAGAATAAAAGAAAAAACCTAGACTATTTTTGGTTTTACCACAATCCAAGAAAATTACTTTAGGTATGGTTCGAATATACAAAGACGACACTTCCTCGTCCATAGCTCCATAAGTATGGAAGAATTGTATCAAAGTTTTAAGTGAACCATCAATGGACACATGAATTGTGACAAAGCTGTTCAATGTATTATACAGGAATCATTAGGATAATGACGGAAGCATCACAATAATGACGTTCAACATGCAAATTATTTAACTAATATTAGTTTTTGGATGTTTAGCAACAACCAACAAATATGGTGTTGTCTTGATATCGTAGTTAGTTTACTGAAAACACAACGAAATCTTGTTTGATTAACATTTACATAGGCACGAAATGATCTCATCGCGTTAGTTATATAACTGCGTAAATTAACGTTAAACTAGACATCCTTACATCGGTTAACGTAGGTACTTGATACTATTTTTGCTCATGATTCATAACAAGTACAATTTTTATGGAGATTAAAAATTTCTGATTTTTCACGGGGTCAGTAGGTATGAGCTCATACTGCTATGCTTATTGCTGATGCATAGTTTTCCTACTTATATTAAAAGTTAGGTATGTAATTTACTCAACTAATTCCATCAACAGTCTCTTTTAGCAGCTTTTGTTAGAAATATTCGCACGCGACAGACCATGTTAAATATTCTATTTTTTTTTCACACTGGCTGTTAACACTTTACTCTGGTATTCATTTTTTAGCGCATGATAGTTTAATGAACCACCAAAAAAAAATACAATACCATAAATATTACAACTTTTTGCCTAAATCATTTTTATAAACATCAGATTTCAGCCAACCTTTGTGTTAAAACCTCTAAAGAGACTAGTTTTTTGTCTATGGTAGCAGTTCGGTCCTGTCCACGGTCAGTCATCTGTGTCCTAAAGCGGTAATGATGATGCAAACCAAAACACTCTGGCGACCTTGACTGGCAGATTTGGGGCCTCTGCTTTATGATATACCATTAACTGTGGGATATAAACTATGTTTATGATGTAGGAAAGTTGAGAGAAGTTTGTTTTTCAATGTGACTTTTAAACTTTTATGGTACATTTTGATATAATTTAGCCACAATGAAGAACCTGGGGCCTATTCGATGTACTACTCTGAAGGCTGCAGTCCATATTTTGGAACTATTCATTTTGATTTTATGTAGGCAAACTAAGTAGTGCAGACAATTTGTTTATTTATTTTTTCGAGCCTTTCTTTCACTTTTTGTGACTATACAAGCCTCATAGTTACCTCCTGATATGTCGACGCCAACGTCAAAGAAACTTGTACCAAATAGTCCCATGTTATGCCTTGGCATAAAAAAACAGTTTTCATTAACACTGCTTATGTTTCTATGTACTTAGGAAAGCGAGGGAGTATCCTGAAGGGTTTTCCCAACGAAAAATAATCAATTGTTCCATTTATTCTGTACTTTTATGTCAGTGATGTCAGTTGGGTAATTACAAAAACATGTTTTAAAAAGATTGATCCCCCGACTGTTCCAGGCATGTTACGAAATGCCTCGCAATGTGGGACGTAAACATGGTATGTGGGTCGTTATGACGGTAAGCGTAGCACGTCTGTTTCGCCGATCATAATCAAATAATCTTATACAAATGGTTTCGCTGTTTTTTATGTCTTGTTTATTTACTTTTTTTTTGCGATGGCGCAAGCGTGTTTTGGTTTCAGATGATAATAAGGTGGAATAATTAGGACGCACACGGTTTGTTTCTTGATAATTAATTTAGAAGACATTTAAAATTCGCTGCGATGATTATTATGAAGTTTGTAATAAATTAATCTAATATCCTGCCTGGATATTTGTCAGCGGATACAGGATCATGAATATTGCTTTCTTACAAAATGGATTACAACAGCGACGTAAACTGCCTGAATTTAGCAACTTCGGTTTTCCGCTAATTTTCACACAGAAATTATAAAAGAAAATTATATACCATCCTCTTTTCCGGGCTTGATGCACTGTAAACACGACACAAACTTTTTCTTTTTCACTTTTTTACTACCATCATTTGGCTTTCCATTAGCCAAGTCTTTCTTCACATCCTCTTTTTTCGTTTTCTTCTGTTTGACAACACCCATTTTTCACGAGCGTGGAAAGCGCGCGCTTTCCGAGTTTACTTTTTTTTTAACGGCGGACGAGGGCGCGCGTTACACAGATGCGCGTTCAGAAACTAGTGCGGGACTAGCAACGCTAACTGCATACGCGTGCGGGCAAGGAAACACTGGCAGCCGACAATGAGCCTCTCTAATGAACACCATTCGCGACGCGCAGCAGTAGCACTGAAGTCTCCGTCTACGAGGAGCGGCGCGTGAGCTCACGCCCGCCAAATCGACCATCCCGATTGGGAATCAAGGCCAATTCGTGGATTAATATTCCGTCTGTGGGTACTTCCTAAATGTAATGTTAATTTCACCTAATTAATATTTCGGATATGTGGCCCTAACTGAACTGACAGTTAAGAATCAAGTTCTGTGATTATATTCAAATCGTTGAGTGATAAAATCTTTCTAATTTTGCATGATTTTTCTAAGCACTTACGTGTAATACATAAAGGGCGTTCATAGTACGGTCAGCGCAGTGGAATGTGCTTAAAATAGCTCTAAATCGATTTTTTATATTCTCAAGTGTTACAGTTCAAAGAATCTATATCCGGAACTGTGGTAATCAATAGTTTTTCAAGGTATATAATTAAGGAGTGCGCCGTTTGCTTTTATATCAAGGGCGATATCATCTAATCTAGTTATATTGTACGAAAGTCAAGGAGATTCGTGACAAGCCATCATTATGTTACTACTGATACTGTTAGGAAGTATAACTAATTTGAACACGTTTGGAGGCGAAGTTTTTCATTTACACCTAGGTGTTCAAGTTCAACTAACTCGTGACTTTGAACATTTAAGAATACTATAACGTAAACAGTTTCATATTTAAATATATATCAGACAACAATGAAAACTGAATGTTTCAGCTATTTCCATTGTTTCCGAAGATTTTCTTTGTAAATATATTTTCTCTGACGTAACTTGACAGTGGTAACAAAAATTGTACCAAAAACATGTTATTATGGTACTATTATGTTTATTATTGTAGTCAAGGTCGCCGATGTCGGAAATTGACCAAACGAGTAGGGCTGACGAAGTATGGTACAAAAATGCTTTTGATTGTAATTATATGTTATAGCATTTGGCAGAGAAATCTTTACGATTGACATCATAACAAGATTTACGCTTCTGTTATGCTAATATTATAAGCAGAGGAAGTTGCGTGCGCAGTTACATGCTTAAGAGTTCTTTCAGATTGGCGAAACAGACGCGCGTATGCATTAATTTGTATGTGAATTGCAAGGACTCTACACATTGGTGTTTGAGCTGTGCGACAAGTTCGTAGCAGAATAAAGGCTGATTTACACGAGTATAGTTTCTCGAAACGAGTCTTCTGGTGTCTCTACTTTCACCGCTGAGAAAGACAAAGTCTAAACGAGTTTCGCTTCAAAAAACTATTCTCATGTAAATGAGCCTTAACTCGGGAGCATTGATGATTAGCGTTGAGTCAACATGAAGTCTTTTTTGCTTTAAACGTAAACATAAATTTCTGCCAAAAAAAAACAGGAATTGCTAGTCACCATGACATCATAATCGTTGGTAACTGCAGGATAAGCTCCCGTGATAATGTCACGCTATTAATTCGCTTAACTTCGGACACCGAGTGTGAACATAGGTGTCTCTAAGAAAAATCAGGAATGGCCGTATTGACAGGACAAGCATGTTGACGAATACAGAGCTAACTTCTTCGCACCGCTAACGCTAATAACTCGCCAATGTGTAAAGGCTTTTAGGCCCCAGAGATATGTTCTTTGAACATGATGCATTATACGCTATGCAAATCCCACTCTCTCGACGCATACCCGCATCAGGACCGCGTTGCGTAGGCGCACGTTTAAAAGCATATTTGTCACGGTCAGTTTAAGTCTGTTATGTAGTAGTCGGCTTCCGCGCTCAATGTCACGGCTACATAGGTACTGTGTGATTGGTGCCACTGGGATTGTGATTACGTCATCAGTGTATCATCGCGCCTACTTGTATATTTGCTTTAGTGTGTTTATATTTGTATCCGCAAGGACGTGTCGAAATAAAATGGGGGATTCAAAATATACGGAATCTTTCCGGTTTGTTGATGTTTTTGTGGATGGGAGAGGGATCTAGAGCTGTTTTCTGAATATCCGAGCACGTTGCTGAAGCTACCCTAGTGTTTATTATTTTGGTTTTTGGGAGCCATGACCTAGGATAGGAAGAAATTTTGTTTCGTTGAACCTAGGGATTTCGTTGCGGGGTTCCAGACAATTCAATCATTTCCCCGGGACACAGGCTTCATTGTTTTGCCGTTGTTCTTTGTCAGGTGATGGCCATTGTAGATCCTAGCTTACAGGAGTTGTAGTGGTAGGCGAAGTGTGTCTAGCTTCATCATCATCATTATCAATCAGCCAAAAGACGTCTAGTGCTGGACATAGGCCTCCCCAAGCATCGCTACATCGACCGGTTCTGTGCTTTTCGCATCCAGCGTATTACTGAGATCTTCACCAGGAGTGGTAACCACGTACCGGAAGGCCCAGCGAGGATAGGCCCCCACAAGGTGAACCACTGACCTGGTAAAAATGGCTAGCTTGTCGGACAAAAAAATACCTAGGTACTTGATAAGTAAATAAAACCCAAATGCGAAATGTGTTGGATTTTTTGATACCATGAACGAAGGCAGATGCGAGATTTCGCACTAATTGCTTTTGCTGTAATGGCAGCTGTGTCTTATGTTCTTCTACTCTCGTGTCGGCACGAGCTATATGAGAAGAGCTTATGCCGAGCTGAAAAGATTAACCAGTTAGCAAGGTTGGTACCGGGGTTGACTGACCAAGCAGCGCCGCGTGTCCGACCCTGTTTAATGTTAAGAGGGGTTTCTTATCAGGTTTTTTTCTGTTGACAGGTTGATTTTATATTTACAAATAAGTCAGATTTAAACCATGACTAATCGATATGCAAAAACATAAAACAAAAATATTAAGAACTTAAAACGGCAGAACTTGTACGAGTGACGTAATATTTAATAATTACAAAACACGTCACCGTTTGTCGCCTCAATGATCTTGGATGTAAGTGAGGCTGTCGATCATGAAGTCCTGGGTTTGACTACTAGACCGGGCGGTGGTAGGTACTGGGTTTTCCTAGTGAAAAACTCTCAGTAGCAATCTGGAGTCTGTAATAGTGTCCGATAAAAGACAATAGGCCAGCCATCAAGTCCTAATGACGTCATCCGCGACATTATGCTGACGTAATACAATTGCTGAAATGTTCGTCTTCACTACTAAAAGTTTGTGTTTTATTTCTTTGTTGTCCTTTGGCAAAGGGTATAGGGGCGACACAATTGTATTCAACAAGGACATAGAGATCCAAAATACGTCTCCGGGGTGTTTTGGGAGTTTTAAATATTTACTTTCGGTTGACCTTATACAGTAGGTATTTATATAAGGTTAGTCGGAAAGGGGATACTAATCCGCAGGTCACTTAAAAGTATCACTGATGGATGACGGTTCTAAAGCAAGTGTTAAAATTTCAAAATTCGATAATTTTTAATTCCATGAAAAAAAATTTATTTTTATCCAAAGATTTTCGTCTCTACTTTAGTTACGAATTCAGAAAATGGAGCTCCTAATTCGTGACCCCAAGTATGACCTAAAATGTAAACACAGCTGGATCATAGCTACAGATTTTAGCGTTTTTTTTTTTATAAAATCTTTGAACAGCTATTTCTCTTAAACTATTGACTTTTGGGAGAAGTTGTAGAACAACAGTTATACAGGGTGTTTGGCAGAACGTTGAACATACGAAAATGGTGGATAGGTGGGGTCAAATGCTACTTACTCAGCCCTAATTTATGTGGCCCTGGACGCATGGATATTTAAAAAAAAAAATTTTTGCTTTCTTCTGTTTTCACCACTTTCTTAACTTTCCAATCTTTAATGTTGGCAGGTTCTTATAAAATTATTGCTTTATTCAGATGTTAGCTAGAAAAAAAGTTATGAGTCCTCAAACTTGTACAAACATGTAAAAAATACTTAAATCTTAATTTCAACTTGCATTAAAAAAAATATCCAGGGGGCCAGGGCCAAACAAATTAGGGCTGAGTAAGTAGCAGATGACCCCACCTATCCACCATTTTCGTATGTTCAACGTTCTGCCAAACACCCTGTATATGATTATGGCTACTTTAACACCCTTTCAGATAAGTATCCCCTTTCCTTTTGCTGCATTACAACATTTTTTTATCCTACAACCCATGAATCATCACAATAACAAATTCCTCGTAGTAAAACGAGTACATAACAACGGCGCTAGAGGGCAGCACTAGTAGGTGGCGATGTTAAAAATATCTACGAAACTACGTAAATATAATCCAGTAGGAGTGACGGCAGCGTTGCGAAACATTGTAATATGTTATATTCAACATTGTTGTAATAATGTTTACGTTAAATAATCGGCGTGACCTTCCGCTTGAAGATTATATGATTTTGTTCTAGTTTCAATGTTTATAATACCTAGTAATAGCGTGCCGGTGATTTTAGGTTTGTTATGGTGTAGCCAGTGGCGTACCTAGGGTGGGGCAACTAGAGCTCCAAAGGGGGCGCAAAATTCGCAAATTCAACCAATAATAAAAGTCTTAATATTATTCAAATTATCAGGCAATTCCTATCCTACGAAATACTGACTTTAAAAAAAGGGCTCCGAGTCTATTTTTAATGTTTATATTTATTTTATATTTAGGTTTATATAATTTACGTAAGGCGCAAAACTTCTATGTTCGCACTAGGCGCCATTGTCCATTGGTACGCCCCTGGGTGTAGCTACACGCACATGCTACCTTTTCCAATTATTGAAGCAAAATTCCAATAATCCAACTGAAAAAACTAACAGCTAATTACGTTATTTTCTTAGGCTGAAAATTTAGTTCAGGACTTTTAACTTTTACTTCCACGACGTTCAAAGCTAAATTTGAAATAACCTGCCTTCAGGTAATTTAAAACAATACTTTGTTTATGAGCGAAAATACTGATTGTAGAAATGTATTTATGATATACTCCTGTTAATCTAACTTTGAAACTATTCAAGACTTGGGAAATATTTCAGGCGAACCGACCGGCAACGCCATCTATTACGTCAGATGAGAACTACCAACGTAGCGCGAACACTGGCGAACATCAACATTACAGTGAGTGAGTATGAGTAGTAAGCTTTTTACGCCTCCTGTCCGGGCAGAATATACTGCGAAAAAAGCATGAAATTAGTCTCCAACTCCGTACCCGACATATCTCTAGCCCACTAGAGGGCATCGTTGGCTACAGTTGTTACGCAGTCTTCCGCAGACTACAATGTTATGGCCTTTTGTACTTGTTGTAGTCTAGTAAGGTAGTAATAGAAGTAGTAGATAAACGATACGATTATTACATTTAAGAAAAATAAATGATAAGTTCAGAAATAACTTGGAAAATAAAATGGAAATTAAAAAGAAAACTAAAGAAAATATGCATTAGTTTATCTTTATCCTAGTTATTACTTATTATTATTACGCTGGAGTTGACTTCTAGTCGTCACGCTCAACTTATCAAGCAAGACATGTGTCTGATGACTCATCAGAGATGAGATGTGTTTGATGACTCATCAGACACATGTCTTGCTTCACAAGTTGAGTGTACACACAGCTACATATAAAGCTAATCTCACATTGTACCAAAAGCCTGTACAATGTGAGATCACTTCATACTGGAAATAAACAGTGTGTCCCTGGATAATGTGCATAGATGAAAATGGGTAAGACAAGACCACCAAAATTTACCGACAAAAAGAAAACATTAAAATAAAAACGATAATGATAGCTAAGAATTGATTTTGTTCAGCAAATAAAAAACAACCCTTAAAAACAGTTAACAAGATAAAAAATAGGATTCTTTGAAAAAACAAAATGAAATTGTTGTGTGAATTTTTCTATCTTTTTTTAACGTTTTTTTTTTAAATATTTTTTGTCGACAAATTGTGGTCTAGTTTTACCCATTTTCGTTTGTGCACATTATCCACCGACACTCTGTATACCTAGCTTGATACGTTGTAGTTGTGCGTACTACCTATGCCGCCAAGTGAAGATAAAGTATCCCATAGGAAACGGCAGCTTCTCCGTAACTCAACAGCTGGCGTTGTCTGTCCCTCGCTCAATTTAAATTCCCTATTAATGTCAGAGAAATACACAAGCATCTAACAAGGAAAATATCGCTATTTATAGGGGCAATAACAGGAAAACTATTAATATTTCATAGTGGCGCTCAATCAGTATGTAAATAGGCGAGACCGAACTAAGGGCAAACATGAAAGGACAGTAATATTGACTAAGGTTAAGTTAAGACGGATATAACTATAGATTAATATTAGCTTACGGTCATAACATCTTAAAAGATGATTACTTAATTTATAAAACCAATACTAACAAAAAATCATATACCTATAGTCCGTTTCAAAATCTCAGGATCTCAGACAAAATTGACAGGCGCAAATGTGAAACTTGTAAATTTTAGGAACATTTTTTTCAAATTTAACATTTCGCGCATGTCAATTCAGTCACAGGGATTAAAATACGAATTTTAGATCTACTTTTTTATCGTTCTCAATTTGCGTAATTAAGTAATTATATTATTGTAATTAATATTACGTTTTCTTTTGTGTACCTATGAACTCAATTAATTTATTCGCTTGGCAGACAGATATGTTGCTGGAGAGTTTGTTGCGCCGTTTCTTCTTCTCAGCATGAACACTAGGAAGAAGTGAAGGGCGGGCATTTTTCAGGCTGTCTTTGTAACATTAAAGTTAAAAAAGAACTAAGTTTAAAATTCTAGTCTATTTTAAAGAAATGAGTTTTGAAGTTGAAGGAGACACATTATTTTTAATCCCCAACGCTGAAGGAGGGGTGTTATAAGTTTGCTTCCTTTGTCTCTGTCTATGGCACCGTAGCTCCCAAACGGATGAACCGAAAATAATGCGTTTTTTTAAATTTGAATATCGGTATGGTTCTTAGCTATGTTTGATCGCCATCGCTTCAGCCATTTCAATGTTCGTTCTTTCTAGCCTTTTCTCAACTATGTTAGGATCAGCTTCCAATCTAACCCTAACTCCAGATGCGGCTGAATACCAGTATTTTACACGTAGCGACTGCCATTAAACGTCTAGAATGTTAGACCGGTTGTCTTCCCTTCTGACTACCCTTAAGGCGCGATTCCATTAGGCAAGTTACTTGTATGCAAGTTGCAAATAGTATACAACTTGAACAAACCTGCATACAAGCAACAACTTGTATGAGGTAGTTTAAACTTGTAAATTTTTTATTCAAGTGACGTGCAAATTAAACGCGGAAACGTTAGTTGCACTTTTCGAATTGCGAACGAGTGATTGACACTTGACACCCATGATGTCCAACTCAATTGTTGAACATCTCCACTTGTATGCAAGTAAAACCTGCATGCAATTTGCACACTCTCGAAAACATATTTCCAATGTAAGCAACTTGATCTCAAATGTGATGTCATACTTGCATGCAAGACTTGCCTAATGGAATCGCGCCTTTAACGACTGACATTGGTATTCGTATGACACCCGGGACTGACGATTTAACGTGTTCTCCAAAACTCGAAGTAGTTTCCATGTGCAACGAACGGTCACCCATCCACGGACTGACCGCGGCAAGCGCAGCTTAACCTTGCAAATCATATGATTCGCGCAGTTATTCATTAGCCACGAGCTCCTCCCAGTTCTATGGAACCCATTTAAATTAATAGGTTTCTTAACTTTATTCAGCTACTTGCACAGCCCACATCAACCTGTTTTATTTCTAAACGTTTATTCAGATTGGCAGGAAAACGATTAAAGTTAATACAAATATGTTTTATTTATGTGAATAAAAACTTTATCTGTATTAATTATAACTAGCGATTCGAGCCGGAAGTTGTTATAATGACGCTAGTTTGATAGGTCGGGGGGTTAATAACGTCATGTTTGGTAAATCATTTATTTAGTTTGATATTCGCAATCATAACCTGCAAATGGGCTGCCTATCCAGTCGGCAGTTTTCATGCAGTTGCACTGACTACATCCTAATTTCCCCCCTAGCCTCGGTTGGCTGTCTAACATACTAGCAACGCCATCTGTCGCAAGACTGAGGAACTAAAGCAGTAGTAAAACCTAAAGGACTTGTCACACTGGATGCGTTCTGCGTTCTCCGGTCCGATCAAATCGAAAGCAGCCCGCATCCGATTTGAACATCATGGTCAGGGCAACCGGTCAGCGATCCGGGCACGGCATCCGGTCAGCGATTCGGGCACGGTCAGCAATCTGACGGGCAGGGCAAACAGCGGCCATTTTATATTTGGTTACGTGGCAGTTGTGTTTGTATCGATGTTTTGTGTTCGGTAAACATCAAGTATCGATGTTCAGCTATTGATGTCATATGTCATCATTGATGTTTTTGCAACATCGATCACCCCTATGAATTGCCCGGACCGCCGCCTGCTGCCTGCCTGCCCGCAACCGGGCAGCCTGTCCGCTACCTTCCCACCCCGACCGCCTGACCGGTGCGTTCCCTACGTTCTTTGCTTGTGCCCGCATAGTCAGATCGTAATTACATAAAATATATAAAAAACGCAAATGATGTTCACATAGGATGCGGGCTGCGTTCGATTTGACCGGACCGGAGGACGCAAAACGCATCCTGTGAGACAAATCCTTAACTCTATTTTAACAGTTTTGTTGAATACATTTTAGAATTTTTAAACATGCGCCTTATTTTGACACTGTTTTAATTTCATGTGTTACAGTTTATAAAACTTGTTTTCTATTGCTCTGCTGTATATGGTCCTTGCGGACCGATTCTCGTAACCGGGCAGTTATTGGCGTGACCTGAAGGGTATCCAGTCAAACAGTTTATAAAACCACAACAGCAACAATTACACAGAATTACTGGTCAGACACTAACGATCTCTTAGGGGTCATTGTACTCATCATTATGAACAACTTTTACTATGGGACCAAAACTGAAATCGCGAAAAAAAATCGGCTGTTTTCTACATTTATGTTCGCATTATACTCGTCAAAATGTAGGGAAAAGATGTTTTTTTTTCTCGATTTCACGTTTGGTCCCATAGTAAAAGTTGTTCATAATGATGAATGCAATGACCCCTTAAGATATCGTTAGTGTCTCACCAGTCATTCTGTATATAGTCATTTCTATCTGTTCTGTGGTCATTTCCAATGGAATGTGAGTCTAAAAACTCTTGCAACTGGATCTCTGATGACTCATGCTGACATCGCAGCCCACTGCTGGACATAGACCATTCTTAAGTTACACTGTAGCATTCCACTAATGCGAATTCCAATGTATTTTAAATTTAATGTCAACAATAATAAACTAAAACATTAATTCATAAACGACAAGTCGTAAATGAAACAGACAATTAATTACAAGAGCCATTACATTTATTACTAGCGTGATAATGGCGGAATAATAAATAATTATCATTATATTAGGCCAATGTACATTGAATATGGATCCTCAATTACCACTCTGTGACGATCGGTCATACCTACCATGGCCATAAGAGCCATGCTTGATGACAAGTGCGAACTAAATCTGTCAGAAGCCCGGGGCGGACGCTAGTGCGAGGCCGGGCCTTTTTGTTTTAAAAATAATGCTAAAAATACAATATGCCATTGCTACAGCCATGCCGAACGGTCACCCATCCACGGAATGACCGCAGCAAGCGCAGTTTTACTTTGCAAATCGTACGATCTGCGCAGTTGTTAATTAGCCACGAGCCCATTTCAATTTTAATAGATTACCTACTAACGTTTATATTTTGCATACGTACGGGGGGTCCCAAGTTGGATTTGGAGACCCCCCGTACCTCTTCTGCCTCTTATTGGTAATAACATTTCGGCCTTTTTAGGATTTGCCATTAGGATGCCACGAGCATAATAAATAATTAAAATACATTTAAGTGATACGCGATTATTTTGGAGTCGCAGGAATTAGTGATGAGTTCATCCGCTGGCGACCTTCCAGGTGTTGGCCAAGCGTGAATGTTTATGATTACGGGCAACACTTAACGGACGATAGAGGGCGCGCGTGTTCGTTAATAAAAAGTTTGTAATTGTTTTATTTTTGTTGTAGGGAACCCCAGATTTTAGACGAGTTAGGCGAATCTAGGTCTCGGTCTAGGACGCTTTTCTAGGTCATTAGAGAGAAAGAATGAACTTGACATTATTGAATACTTTTCTGGACGGGCTTTTAGATATTGAGTGCGTAAAAAGTAAGTGCCTTTACCATGCTAGATTCACTATTGATAGCAACGAAGTTTCTGTAAAGATCATTGGATAAAGGTACGAACTTTGCCGTCCTAATTACTATTTGTATGTCGGTTAAGGGTCAAAATACACGTCCGATAGTTGCTTCCGGGAGCCGGATCCGACTATCTGATCGGATTCATGAACTACACGTACGATTTTCATGTCCGATTTTTTCTGTACGACGACGATGCCCGGACGATGCTTATGATTCTGACATCCGATCCGATAGTCTGATCGTACGTGTAATTCATGTTCAAACAAATGTATGAAGCGGGGGCCTTCAGATAGTCTGATTAGACTATCGGAACCGACTATCAGAGGCAAGTATCGGACGTGTATTTGGGCTCTAAAGCAAACTACAATTTTGTTGCTAGCGCCTTTACACGGCTTGTCTTTCGCTAAGAATTTAATTAATTTATCACAGGGGATAATACTGTCATATTAACAGTAGAACCGATGACCTATGGAGAAGATGAGTTCTTGAGTGAACACCGCTAATCGGCAAACGTAGTGTGGGACGCCCTCAGACTAGGCGGTCTGACGATCTTCGCAAGTCGGCTGATAGTATCTGGATAAGAGAAGCCGAATATCGAGTTCAGTGGTGTCCTATTGGAGAGGCCCATGTCCAGTAGTGGATTGCTGGATGAGAAAAGCCGAAGATCGGTTTCAGTGGCATTCTATTAGACAGGCCTATGTACAGCAGTAGACTGCTATGAGCTGATGATGTTTATTCAGCCAATAATGAACTGCAGCTGTATGACCAACAGTACACCTGCACTAACTGACCTAAAATCAGATTTACGACTGTAACGTTATGACTGTACATTATTTATTATGTTATATGTAACAAAGCTTCTGCGTATTTATATTTCTGTTTCATACCGGTATGAAAAAGAGCAGGTTGTATATTAGTTGTTTATCTACCGCGCACTAATTGGAAAGTCAACCGGTGGGGAAATGGGTTACCGCCGTGTTTGCATGAGATAAGCTCCTACTTTTGGGAAGCCATTTTTATTAAAAATGCATCCAGATATAGACGCGATAGCGCGGATCGGGCGATAGACATCTACATAATTTATTAGTGTTTTTTTAGACGGGTTTACTATACAATTTGTTATGTTGATGATGCTGTTTCAAATATGGAATATACTAGTCTGTAGTAGGCTATCCTATAGCGGTCTACTGTTGGCCATGAGCTTTTGCCAAAAAGGAGGTTTGCCTGTGCATTTTAAAATCGTGTCTGTATATTTGAAGTTGGTAAAAAAACTGCTTGATTCAACTTTGTTTACATGGAAACTTGTAGTAATGGGCTGTCAAGCCGCTAGATGATCATTCACACAGACTATTCCCCGCCAGTAACTCCTTAAGCCTAGGTCCGAGTCCCACTAGGGGTCGCCCTTAGTGCTGTTGTTGCTAGTAGTCATGATGTTAGTGTAGTATAAGTTGTTAGCTTAGGTTAAATGTTTTAGTCCACCCCATTGGCTGGAGACCCTTCAGGTTTCGCCAATAACTGCCCGGTTACGTAGAAACGGTTCGCAAGGACTATAGAAAAGTAGTCGAAAAAAACCGCTTCATTATCAACTTAAAATTACAATAATAAAACGATTATGAAAAAAAAACTTGTACACACAACTTTTTTCTTAAATAAAGCTGCTCAATTATTTTATACAAAAGCTCTACATAGCTATGATTCATACAATCACACAAAAAAATGCCTCAGGGCAAGTTATTATGACGAACAGATGATTAACTATGTAGACGAAAAAAATAAAATTGTGCTCTATTACAATAATTACGGGAGCAATTTCGAAACCTTCACACTCTGGTACTCAGGCCATGCTATTGGATGAAAACGAAATATGAATTTCAAATAGGGTTATTAACCGTATTAAAACAAGATTTTAGTAAAGAATATAAGTAGTTAAAGAGTACCGTGGAGCAAGGAATTCGGGTTACCAACACAAACCTTAATATCTCGGAATGATGATATAAATGATAATTATTTATTTCTGTAAATAAACCTGTTACGGACTCTTTAATAGGTCACGGTAATTATTTTTTGAAGACTAGATGGCGCCAGCGTTTCCTCTCTGACTAGCTCTGAGAAGAAAGGCCGAAACAAACTCAGAGGTCAATGTCTCTTTTAAAGTCCAGACAGTGTGGTATAAAAGTAGTTTATAGACTATTTAAGAAATTTTATTAATTTGATTTGGGTTGTAATAAATAGTCTACAAAATGCTTTTTATTTGAATAAGCTATCATTTTTAGTTTCCGAGAATATTAAGGTTTATGTTGGTGACCTGGATTCATTGCTCCTGAGTGCTGTTAAGCTCCATGTACGAAATTGCATACTAAAGTATTCTAACTTTTGGTACAACTGAGTAAGTAAGTACATCGGAAGAGATACATTATGCAAAAAACTATTTTTCTGCTTAATTAATTAGAAGTTAGCAGTCTTAGGCTGGTGTTCACCAACATTCGTTATCTGGCAAATTAAACCACTGTTTACTCCAAAAATTTAGTAGAACTAGGAAAACGGAAGTTTAACCAAAGAATTTAAGGCGTTTCCCCCACCGAAAGTGCGCCACTTCAGAAAAAAAGCATTATTTCTTTATAAAAATACAGATTCGGGTCTAATCGCGTAAAAACTTAAACATTTATAGCATTATTTCTGTCAACACACAACTTATTGAAATTTAGTACGTACTACATTTTAGTCAAGTGTTGTAGTTTCGAACACCAAAAAACAACACTTGACATCCTAGGTTAGAAGTTTAATAATTAATGCTAAAAACGGCCGGTTTTGGTACTTATCGCTAAAACTTCGAATCCAGAAGTTCTAGTGTTGATATTTGGTGTTCGAAAATTTTTACAACACTTGACTAAAATGTTGTACGTACGAAATTTTAATATGTTGTGTGTTGACAGAAATAATGCTTTTTTTCTGAAGTGTCGGTGTCACTTTCGGTGGGGGAAGCGCATTAATAGATAGATAGAATATGCTTTATTGTTACCACGACAACACCAAAATAACCGAAACAATTTAAAACAAGGGTACAATCCTTGCCAATATCGATATGTTCCAGACAACCTTTAGAAGAACTAGGAAAATGTGGAAGATAAATCATGGGGGATGGTGTTTTGGTCTTGTTACGTTTAAGCAAATCGTAAGGCAATTAGTTCAGAGACTATGTTGTACCTAATTTTGTACACTAAATAAACTTGAAAAATGGAATAACAGCAGTTATGTTATTACGCAGAAACTACAAACCGCTGCTATTATTTTTGTTTATGTTTACGGAAAGTATCATTGTCAGAGGTTCTATATACATAGTCAACGCCCCAGAAATCAATACATAAACAGCAATAAAACTGCAAAATCAGAAAAAATAATGAGAGCATTCCTAAACGTTTAACAAGTCAACGTAAACAAAACGTTACTCCACTAACGTTACGTTACGGAGATTAAAGAACTACTGATAAGGCTTCCTTATCCAACTGCACAGTATTAGCAACAAAAGGAGTATGTTTAAGATTTTCCATGCTTTGTATTCATGGTGCATTCGACAAACTATTTGTTTGGGTTGAGTCATCAATGCCAAGCCCATGATATCGCATGTCATTTGCAAAATTGCTAAACAATAAGTCATCGTATGTATTATAACTTTATAAGCATAATCCGCCCATTACTGTCCCACTGCACGTGGTTCTTCTCAGAATGAGAAGTCTAGGGTAGACCCTACCACCAATAGATAATAGACACCAAGCCTCCGTAGTGGACCTTACCTCTAGGTAAGGTCCACTACGAGGGCTTGGTGTTGGTGGACTACATACACCAATGAGACCTTTTTTTTTTGGTGCCCTCTCTTGTTTTCTTTTGTATCAAAGTTTATTCTAGTTCTATAGTTAATTAGAGACTCCATGTGTGACGATACTTAAGTACATGCAGCGCATTCTGGGCAGCCCCGCTACCAACCTTGCTGACTGGCTTATCTTTTCACCACGGCATAAGCTATTTTCGTATAGTTCGTGCCAATACGAGACAAGAAGTAAGCTACCATGTAAACTTCATCTTCCTTGTCAACTGCTGGATCATGGCAAAAGCCTATCCTACATGTAAAGCTAATGCCCTAAGAATCACTTCGCTGTATAATCGTGTTAGTGATTACAGAGTCAGTCGTTTCACATCCGCGAAAGATTTCATAGTTTTGGTATTAGCTAACGCAAAATATTTATGTTATTAGGTACCCGTACACTGTTCCAATGCTGGGACTTCCCTAACTATACCTATTTCCTTTATGCCTTCTTAAAATTCGTTTTTTCTGCCTAGCCTTTTACCAACTATGTTGGGATCAGCTCCTAGTCTAACCAGATGCAGCTGAATACTACCAGTATTTTACACGAAGCGACTGCCATCAGACCTCTGCAACCCAGTTACTGGGCAATGCCTATATCCTAAGGTTAAACCGGTTGTCAGACTTTCGGGCTTCTGACTACCCGAAATGACTGTCATAGGTCTTCGTATGACTCCCAGGACCGACGGTTTAACATGCTGTCCGAAGGCTCTATGCTTTCTAAAAGCATGAACTCGCCAAATAATACGAAAAATTAACACTTCAATACATAATATCTGTAAATATCATAAAACATTATATAAACAAATAAAATTGCTAGAGCCTTAACGGATTGAGGGTTAAATCGGGTAGAAAACACGATAACGGTAAACTAAAAATAACTTAAAACGATATTTATACTTCAGCGGGCAACGGGTATGGTAATTTCTAAGCTGTACTGCAAACTGCGAGATATGATATTTATTTTATAAAGGTAGAGTGAAAACCTTGGATGATAGAATGGACAGAGAAACATGTTATCACTTCATTAATTATCTCCAAAACCCAGCACTAGATCCTGACCAAATTAATATGGGTCCACACTGAAAGTATACTCTTTCAAATAAAAAAAGAATCATCCAATTCGGTTGAGAAATCGGTGAACATACATAGATAAAAAACACAATCGAATTGAGAATATTCTCCTTTTCTTTAAGTCGATGTTAAAAAGATGCGTTCAAATTGTCAATTCCACATCGGTTTACAACTTTACATTAACTTGTTTGCTCAACTTGGTCATTGAACCATGATCTTCTTTTGATAGACGCGCATAACTATCAAGTACTGCACTGTGAATGATGGATTATGATGATTAGGATGAAAGGTCGCCACTTCAAAAATGCGTGCACGCATTGTGTAATCAAACATCTCGCATACCGCGTAAGATAATTATCATATTCAACAAAAGGATATGAATGCAACAGTTCGTCACATCCACGCTGCCGCGCTAACGAAGAATACAATAACTCGATTTTTGTCGATTTTGAGTTATAATATGTAGTCGGAATCAGTCAATCGAGATCTATTAACTCTCTCCAAGTAACTTTTTAGAATCCTTCAGGAACTCGGTTTTTCAGTAAGTAAGTAAGAAAGCAATAACTAAAACAGTTCGAAACTTAGAACGCGTTTTTTTCGGAAGCGGCAATATCCAGTTATTGTATCTTCGTTAGCACGGCAGCAAGGCAAACTTACAAATCTGTATAATTAACTCTGCTTATTCTGTACAACTTTTGCTAAGGGAAGAATACAAAATTTGTAACAAAAAATCTGCTGTTCTATACAAAATAATCAATGTTGCTTAACACACAATGTAAGGGACAGCAGATTTTTTTCACGAATTCTGATTTTGTCCCATAATACAAGTTGTGTGCATGGTTTTCGGATGTAAAATGACTAACCAGTCATGCTGTATAAAGTCACAACATTAGTGCTAGGCCCTATTGGACATTATCATCAGTGAAGTTCTAAAAGCGCGTAAGTCATTTTGTGACAAAAACAGACAACACCGGGAAGCCACAATTTTACTTAAAATGAAAAAGATTATTAGGATTTTCTAAGGTTTAAATCATCAAAGAGTTCATTTGTAATGATAATTAAAAACAATATTGCATTCAGCGTAGTTACGCTCCTCGTTTTAAATAGTTTTTTCACTCTCTTGTAAAGTACCTAGCCATTTTTGACTTCCGCACTGTTAGAACTTCACTGACGATATAACATGCTCAAAAAGACAACTATACTCTACAAAATATTAGTTCTGTCAATTGATGCAATACTGTTAGAGTTGTGACAATCTAATAGGTCCGATTTGACACCTGTCAAAATACTAGGAGTAATGTCAACACTAGTAATAATTACTACAATGCGTTCAGATAAATAAAAAACCGACTTTCTTTAAGATCGAAGGCGTGCAACTTCTGTACACATTTATTTTGTGCTTTTATGCAAACGTCAAATCGGAGATATTACGTTGTTCGAACTGTAAGCTTGTCATGTCCCCCATATTCTATGATCCGAGTACAACCTACATAAGAACTGGTTCCTGTGTGAGATAACTCATACGCAGACGGAGGTCAATTCGGCCGTATTACATCACTCGATAGCTATGATAACCATAGTGGTTAGTAGCCGAAGGCCGATATTTTAACTTGTATTATGTTGAGTTTATTTTATTTTCCTTTCATGAGGTGTTAGCTACGGAGAGGATAGTGGAATTTATTTTATTGTTTAACAAGAGGAAATACATAATAATTTTACAAAATTTAAAACGAAGTACTTATAAAACAAATGGTTCGTAATGTTCGTATAAGGGCTGATTTTTCAATCATCAGATAACTTTTATCTGGGGAATAAGTTTGACGTTTTGACAGCGTTTCTATGGAAAATATGTCACACCGTCATATTTATTCCTTGGATAAAATTTATCTGACGATTGAAAAATCGGCCCTAAGAAAAGCTATATTGTTTTCACGATAAGAAGATTAAAATGACACATGTCAATAGGAGTTGCTAGACATGTGACTGTAGTCGATTCAACTATCGATACAATTTGTAAAATTTCAGCGAGAATTTGACAAATTATTGTAATGTGATTTTATGTACATTTCAAATACTTGTGATTTAAGTAATTAGGATTAAGTCAATTAGCATGCATATCTTCAACAACAGACGATTACGTGCTGATGTGATAATGAATCCAGCAGGTATGGGATGAGTGAAAATAAATGTTTATTTATCACCAATAATAAGCCCAGTAGCCGGGTCGCGAAAAAGAGG
Source organism: Amphipyra tragopoginis (assembly GCA_905220435.1). Lineage (NCBI taxonomy): Eukaryota > Metazoa > Arthropoda > Insecta > Lepidoptera > Noctuidae > Amphipyra > Amphipyra tragopoginis. The sequence continues at coordinate 9,697,954 of HG992017.1, forward strand.
TTTATCTTGCGAAAGGTTCGTCGGTCCTGAATTTTGGATGTGTTATGTTAGGTGTTTTTATGAAAAGCCCACAAACAGACACACAGATAGAGAGAGAAATAGACAGCCAAACAGAAAGACAGACATGGGCTTCAAACCTATAAAATACCTCTGATTTTGAGTCGGGAATGAAAAATAAGAATTTAATTTTCTACAAAATTGATGTGAATAATTTTTGGCATTAAACCCATAAGGAGTTATTTAATAAAAACTCATTTTTGGGTTCTTTAACCCAAGATGGCAGAGCGCGCCGAGGTCACTCAAGGTAAAAAATTTGTAATTTTTATAAGAACACATATCCATAACACGTCTCCAAAATTTAGGACTGACCGACCTTTTGCAAGGCAACTGGGCTATAATGAGCCTTATTTTAATCATTCAATCAACTGAGCCTATCGTCTATAATTATTACGATAGTCAAAATATTCATTCTGTTAATATAAATTTATCGAAATTATTTTATCGATACGCACGTCTCTGGCAACTGGTACCATCTGACGCAAGTTTGAAAACGCGTCGGGGTTTTTTCAAAATCATTTATGTAATATATAATTATGGCGTTAAAAACATATAACTATATTGTTTCTATGTTTCTGATTTTAAAACAACCTTTTGGGTAACGTTTTACTAATATTTTAAATTGATTTAATACTTGTTGAATTAAATTGTCATACTCAAGCGCCATTACAATTTATTTTCATGTCATGAACTGACATCTGCCAAATTAATCAAGTTACCGTGAAAGCAATATAAGGGATTTGATGATGGAGATTTTGTTTAAGACAAAATTGATGTTTTGTAAATTTTGTTTGAGTCTCTCTTGTTTTATATCTGATGTACCTAGGTAAGTAGTTACAGATTGCTTTAGATATATCTCTTCTCTAGTCTCTAAATAGTACAAAATAGAAGTCGCTTTTCTCATCTGTTTGTTTGTCCGCTTAATTTTCTAAACTACTCAATGGATTATAATGATTTTTTTCTATTGGACTGCAGTAGATGGTACTTGCCGAACGTTTGTACGTAACCGGACAGTTATTGGCGAGACCTGAGGGTTCTCCAGCCAGGGATTTTGATGCGGTTTTCATCTTAATTAAGAAAAAAATCCGGAAGTTTTTAAGCTGTAAACGTACATGAACGACGCCGGGGCGGGTCGCTAGTTATTGATAAATTATTGCAACAGCAAATCAAGTTGTTTGGACACTTTTAAGAGATCATGAACAGCTGACAATCTATTGTCTATTTATGAAATAATTATTTTTATTAAAATCTAACGGTGGTAAATACCTGAATTTATAAATATAAATACTGTTTTCCGCTTGATAGAGTGCGTTTGTTGAAGGTCGAGCATCGTTTTTAGGTAAACAAGGCACAGCTGCACGTCAGATCTAGACAGATTTGTTTACCTAAATAATACAACATATAACTAATTGAACTAGAATAAATTCAGCATTACATTATAGCTGATTAAATGTACTAAGTATAGGGAAAATGTTTTAATTAATATCTGCAAACATTGCTAATGACTCACTCATAATTACGTACCTAATTATTGTTTTTATGATTAAATTACTAATGTATTTTTATGCTAACCGATGAATCAGTTTCTACCGCTATTGGTCGATAGATTATAGTTTCCATAGTTTGTTTTAGGTATTGAACAAATCTATATCGCTCTTAAATTAAACTAAGCTTGTTATCTCCGTTTAATTGACTCACTAATACTAATTAAACAGAAAATCGTGCGTATCTGTCGCAAAAATAACCTTCGTTTTCTCGTACTGAGTAAAGCCGAAGTTTCTGCTACAAGTTTAATAATAAATTTTGGCTTTCCGCCACAAACGCACCGGTATTGCATGTATACAGAAAAAATATTAACAATTAGTTTATACTTTATAATAAAAAGTTTGTAAATTAACGTACCCAAGTTTCAGGAAGCGATTCGCAATTAGCGTGTCACTATAACACTTTTAGTTTCTTCTGTGAACTCACTGTTTTGCTTAGCTTGATCTACACGAAACAAAGGAACCATACAGCGATTCACAGTTACATCATCAAATATTCGCGGAAATTAACAACGTTCTACCGTAACAGTAACACCATGAATTAGCATCAGCACTCGAATATTCCTATGTAAACTCCGATTTAACTCCGCGGCGGTTGTACGCGGCGCTAATTTTTGACCGAGTTCGAATAGTGTTGTCCTCCGGTCGTATGTGAATCGAATTAAGTTGATTGGTTAATTGAATGTTGTAGTGTTGTGCGTCGTGATAAGTCTCGAGAGGTCGCGCGGCGACTGCCCGCTCACTGTATCATTGACGCCGACTCACGTGCGTTTGCATGCAAAAAACAGACACAGAACACTAACTCTCACAGACAACTATTCCTACGTAAATTGTTCGATCATGACTGGGTGTTGGGGTATTTTGGGATGGTATCTAATTTTGGGTGCAACACATTAATAATTTCTAAGTCTATTCGTTAATCTATGTGTGATTTTCGTTCAAGCATCGGCGGCGCCGCGCCGGCGTGAATATTTTTTGTAGCTTAATAGACACATTGAGTCGACAGGAAAAACATAAAAAACATAGTTTTATTCATAAGTCACGTACGAAGCTAGTATCTTCAAGTTATTTCTAAGGAATTAAAAGTAACCTTGAAACTAGCATCATCAAACAACAATTGTGTTTGAAATTAGTATTTGAAAGAAAAAACATACATCTATGGAATACTATTTCTATAAGAAACAATGATGAGAAAGTTTTCGATTCCCACGGGAAATATGAAAAGCCAACGTTGAACACATCTTCTATGCTCTGTGGTTCAAAAAATTAAATATAAACAACAAAATTATAGGTTATGTTCCAAACTATTCGGAGTTATTGTGTAGTGACGTCATCGCTGAATGGATATATCGCGAGTTATTCATTTATACACGTGTTGTAGTATTTTCGTAAAATGATCTAATAGCACCTTTAATTCATGGAAATCTATTCTTACATCGCAAGAGATGTGTATTCGTCAATATTCTCTAGATGGGAGATTTCGAAGAAACTCCTAATGATTGACTGTTGTTGACGAGTTCATTAAGATCATGTTAATTAATTAATGGTGCACTCAAAAAATTAGAAAATCGTACCAAAAATTAACGTAGCAGTTTTTGAGATTAATCAAAACATACAGTCACATAGAATACGAAATACATTTCAATCAAATAATTTTGTTATCAATTTTATTTAGATAATATAATTTGTAAAACAGATGTTGCTTGCTATGTAGCGTTCATGTTTGAGGCACTACAATATGTTACACCTAGTAAACAATATGAAAGCAATAAACTATTGTTTATTTATTTTGTATATTTATATTACAATCTAGCCAAACGGCTAATAAATAATAGGGTATTTGACTGAAAAAATCTAATTAGTCCGTCAGTTAGATAATCAAAAAATATTTGACCCGTATTTTTTCTTTTGTTACGTAAACCAAAAATGAGGAAGATACGACACTTTTAAAATTGGCGAAACGTCACAAGCAAGTACAATTTTTACTTGCTTGTGACGTCACAAGCCCCCACTCTCGAGTTTTGATGCGTTTTATCTTTCCAAGTATTCATAGATTTAACAAAAGAAAAAATACGTGTCCATTAATTTTCAAAACTCTAACTGGTGGACTAATTAGATTTGCAATTTATTGATGCTGTCAACATGCCTATTCAAAGGACAATGGGACAAAACGTCCCCAGTAGTGTAGCACTTTCTTACCTATTGTATATGAAAGACCTTATTAATCTCTTAATTTTATTATATGACAACTCATCTGTAAAATGTATAGTTTAATAGTTATTTAGCATGAAAGTAACATAAAAATTACCTTAAAAAATGCTTATATTATTACTTCAATATGGATATAATTATTTTAGTTAGTGATAAGGGGTTATTTGAAGAGCTCCAAAGCTAGTGTAACAATAGTTCAATGTGGGAAAGAGATAACGAGAGGCGCACGCGTCCAGAGGCGAGACGCGGTGCGCGGCCCTAGGCAGCGGTTACCATTTTCAAACGTAATATCACCCGATAGGGTTTACAATAGCTGCGCATCGTACTCAGAATTGCATCCCCGACGAACAGTTCGGTTTTCGAATCAAGCACTGTTGCAGTCGACAATTGCACCGCATAGTCGCTCCCGCTTCATGCGCTCATACAAAACGGGCATGCTATTCTTCGACGTAGCAAAAGCCTTCGACAAGAACTGGCACAACGGTTTATTATACAAACTCGTACAGTCTCGTGCTCATCATTCGAGACTTTCTGTCGGATCGATCCTTCCGCTATCGCCTAGAAGGCACCTTCTCGTCTCCTAGCCCTATCCGCGCCGGAGTTGTGTAGTGATATCGCCCCTTCTGTTCACGCTGTATACCAGCGACATTCCCAAATGTGGATTCGCCAAGTTGGCTCTCTTCGCCGACGACACGGCCATCTACTTTTCCGGTAGGAGTCTCGACAGTCGTCGAGACTGCTCGAACCCTTCAAATCGCAGCTAGCGCCGTCGGGGTCTGGTTCCGGAAATGGAGAATAGAGGAGAATCCCAAAAAGAGCGCAGCCGTTCTTTTCGAGAGATACGGTGATTCCCACACCCACATCCGTCCCGTCCTCATGTTTGGGCAAATTATAATACTCTTCATTTAGGAGTTTTTGATTCATTGACTTTATAAACCGTTCATTTTGAATATTTTTCAGCCAATAATTGATTTAAAATGAGGAAATAATAAAAAATTTAATATCATTTTTATTTTATTTCAAACCGATTTCATTCATTCCTTCACTCATTCTCAACTATTCATTCGTTCGTTCATTCATTCAAACTCACTCTATAGTGCTACAAGGGTGGGGACGGGGTCCATACATTTTGTCCCATTGTCCTTTAACTTAAACTTCTATGTAAAAATATGTCTAAGAATTCGTCCAATAACGTCTTTCTAAATCTATTTTGAGGGGAAGACCCTTGGTTCATGTGTTCTTTATATTTATGACTAGAGGTCACTCGCGGCTTTGCCCGCGTTGATGTCGTTTATCGCGTATTCCGAATTTTTCGGGATTTAGTAGCCTATGTCCTTCTCCAGGTTCCAGACTATCTCTGTACCAAGTTTCATCAAAATCGGTTCAGCGGTTTAGGCGTGAAAGCGTAACAGACAGACAGAGTTACTTTCGCATTTATAATATTACTAGCGACCCGCCCCGGCTTCGCACGTGTATGTTTTATAGCTTAAAAACTTCCTCTTGAATCACTCTATCTACCTATTTAAAAAAAACCGCATCAAAATCCGTTGCGTAGTTTTAAAGATCTAAGCATACATAGGGACATACAGTTTTTTTTTTCTATTGACTGCTGTAGTTTGTCCTAGGGGACCCTTCCTACGTAACCGGGTAGTTATTGGCGAGACCTGAAGGGTCTCCAGCCAATGGGGGGGGGGGGGGCAGACAGAGGGAAGCGACTTTGTTTTATACTATGTAGTGATTAGTAGTTTGGTTTATTACACGTAGATCGTAAAAAAAACAAGCGACTCCTTCCAAATGACCGAGAAAGACACAAAAACAAAATATGTTTTTCAAAATGTCCTTCACCCTGTCATAGGACATTCTATAAATACTCTTTGCCTGTATAATTTTCATAAATAATCCACATGCCGGTTTCCACCTCGACCCGCGTATTAGAATGTGAAAACAATGGCATTTCGCCAAGTTAGTGTGAGTTTGTGACGTACGCCGCTACTGCAAACTATACCATCGCCGTACTTTGATGGCCACAGCTATTCGGTTATTCTTAAAACAAATAAAAGCCGGATATTTCTCCTTCGTTTTCCATGCTGCTATGAGAGTCCAAGAAAAATTATACACGGTGGTATTTTTTGTATAAGCTGCGATTTCGATCCCCGAGAAAAGATAATGAAAAAATAACGAAATGAAATGATATTTATTTCTGTAAATAAATCTGTTACAGACACTTTTACAAGTCAATGTAATGTTTTTTTAAGACTATTGGCAGTGGCGATGGGTGAATTTTCTTAAAATGGAAGCCGGTTCAAAAAATGCTTACCTTGCTCAAGTGTGATGCGTGAATTCCAGTAACTACTCGTTTCGAAAGGGAAGCCGATAGGAATCGAGTTGTATGGAGCCTTCGCCACTGCTAGATGGCACCGGTATTTCCTATCTGACTAGCTATGAGAAGAAAAGCCGAAACAAACTCGGAGGTCAAGGTCTCTTTTTAAAGTCCAGACATTGTAGTATAAAATTATGTGAGTGTAAAAATGTAGGGCAACGTCTGGAATGGCCTTTTGAGGAAAGAGCCATAGCAGGTTTGAACGTTTTTAGCATACAAATATGTCTCAATAAAAGAGCTCTATGTCCTAATCTATGTAACAGTGGCGAAGGCTCCATACAACTCGATTCCTATCGGCTTCCCTTTCGAAACGAGTACCTAGTTACTGGAAATCACGCAACACACTTGAGCAAGGTAAGCATTTATTGGTCCGACTTCCCTTTTAAGAAACTTCACCCTACGCCACTGCTAGGTAACAACTTGCATCTCAGGAAACTAGTTGTTACCTAGTTCAGGAAAATCTAACAGCTCTCCTTCGTTTTCCATGCTGCTCTGACAGTCCAAGAAAAATGATACAGAATGGTGTTTTTGTGAAAGTTAGATTCTATTCGCGTCAAAACCTAACAAAAAAAAACAGATATTGATTTCTTTAAAATCAAAGTTAAGATATTATCTCTAAGTTTTTTCTTTTCTTGTTAATTTTGTATTTGTTTTGTTTCTTGTTTAAATTCTATCTTCTTCTTCTTCTTTTGGTACAGGTATATTCTTTACTTAAAAGGAGGCCCCTGTGTAAGATTTACTGCAAAGTGTATAAGATTCGGAAATAAACCTTATTTTATTTATTTTGGCCACATTTCGGTTTTGGACATATAATTTCATCTCAATTGACCCATATATCAGCTCATCTAAATTTAATTTCGTAACCGTCAACAAACGGAAAGGGTTATTAATTTATTATTGAATTACTACATCGACGTTGCTCTGGCTACCTGACTATACGTACTACATGTAGGCCATCAACCTAGCCGTAATCCAATTATGTTGAAGTCAGCTACCTACAAGTCTATAGACTTTAGTCTAAAACACTTCGTGAAGCTTTCTTATAGAGTGTATTGGCACTAATAGTCTTCTAAACTTTTCAGAGATCAAAATTTACAAAGTGTCCCAAAAAATAGTGTCAACCGGAAATCCAGAAGTAGAGCATCCTTAGAGGTACCCGAATGACCCCCATGTATGTTCCGCGATTTTTTTATAGTTTTCGATTTATATTTTTTTTTGATTTTTGATCATAATGCCACGAACAGTAGAAACAAACGCGGTTTTTTTTCTAATTAGACTCTCATTTCTTCTAATTACGAAAAAAAACGTCACTATGATCAAAAATGACATTAAAGCCAGAGTTTGGTTAAAACATGACATTATGATCAAAAATCATACTTGACACTACTTTTTGGGACACTCTGTATATTTCAGAAGTTACAGTTAAAGGACGCAAAGAAACTATTTCTTTAATAAAAAAACACACTGTATAATCGCTCGTGATATTGAAATTGACAGGCGGCGTAAAACGGCTAGGAAAACAACACGAAATAAATGAATGAGTTACCGACGCAATGCTGTAATTATCCAATTGTTCTTCTTTTGTTTTCAGAATAGTTAAGAATACTCGTAGAGTTCAATTTGTAGAAGTGTAGCAACACACCGCGCCGTAATTACGTGACCGAACTTCAGCGGCTATATTTTTTATATCGGCAAAACGCAATGTAATTTCAGCTTGGCGTATCGCGAGTACATTTCATAGGGCACATTTTACATTAGGGCACATATGAAACCACAATTACTTGGTGTCACTGGCGATCATGTTGGCTAAATTCATGTTGGTGGTCAAGTTTGTGCGCTGTGCCTGTTTAAAGTCGATGCGTTTTTGGCATAAAGGTGATCATTCTTACAATAGTTTCGATAAAATCGACAATAAAGTCAGATTAGTGGGGTGGTTACAAGCGCTGTACTTTCGTTTCTGCTCTATGAAGGGTTAAAAAGTATTGCAGGCGTAGTCGCGCTGAAATTACGTTACGTTTTTCCGATATGTTGTGGCCGCTACAATTAAATACTCGGCAATCTATAGACTGTCTTACTCATGGCACCACTGTAATTGTAGGCAAAACGAGTTTAAACGACTATAAAGTTGATGAAGTCGAGCATATGCGCTTGCGCAGTAGTCCTAGCATTTTCCTGTGTGCTAATAACAACGCCAACTACCGCGATTACAATTCCATTTGTCAGCTTCCGTGTTGATTGTGTACATAATTCCCTCAAGACTGTTTATTGTACAACTCTAGATCCAGGCTCAGCTACCAGCTCATATGACGTATGCAGTAGTACATAAAAAAGAGCCTCCGTGAGTGACGATACTTAAGTACGTCCGTTCCTGGAGAGTCAGCCTCGCTACCAATCTTGTAAACTGGCTAATCTTTTCAGCTCGGGATGAGTTATTCTCGTATAGCTCGTACTGACACGAAAGAAGAAGTGGTCTAACTAAAGGCTTATTATACATTTACTATGCATGTACAAGGTGTAACATAAATAACGCACAACCTCTTAAGGGGTCACTGTACTCATCATTATGAACAACTTTTACTATGGGACCAAAACTGAAATTGAGAAAAAAAACAGCTGTTCCCTACATTTTGACGAGATATCATCATCATCTGCCTAGCCTTTTCCCAACTATGTTGGGGTCGGCTTCCAGTCGAACCGGATGCAGCTGAATATCAGTATTTTACATGGAGCGACTGCCTATCAGACCTCCACAACCCAGTAACTGGGTAATACGATACTCTTGGTAAGACTGGTTGTCAGACTTTCTGGCTTCTGACCAACAGTAACGACTGTCAAAGATCTACAAATGAAATTTACAATACAAACAAAATTTACGTGCTTTCCGAGGCACGGAGGAAACTCGCTATGGTAAATGGTCACCCATCCACAGACCAACCTCGGCAAGCGTGGCTTAACCCGGAAGATCGGTCTATGCGGCTGTAATTATTTAGCCACGAGCTCCTTACATTTTGACGAGATAAGCAAACATAAATATAGGGAACAGCTGATTTTTTTTTCGCGTTTTCATATTTGGTCCCATAGTAAAAGTTGTTCATAATGATGAGTACAGTGAGAGGTTGTGCGTTATTTATGTTACACCTTGTATATTCGCCAGAGTTCAAAAATCAATCGTGTGCTTGAACCTTTATTGGGTCGTGATGTGTCAAGGTGCCGACCGCCACGATGTTACCCAATCACAAATACTAGATCGGGAACACAAAGTGCATGGGTGTAATCAACCTATAGAAACTATACACGGATTAGATTACGATTATTGATGGGATCTGGAGATTATTGATGGGATCTTGTTGAGCTAGAGGGCTCCAACTGGAGCAATGACCTGTAGAAGGCAGTTTGGTCAGATTGTATTCGGTAGGCGGAGTTCTGAATATTGTGGCGTTTGCTCAGCTACAGGAGTAGTGTATTGTGTGTAGGCAGGTGTCGTAATGTTGCGGAATTTGTTCGAAAGAGTTACCGCGGCCCTGGAACGCAAAGGGCATTAGAAGGAACACGGATGGGTTTTAGTCAGTAAGAGTCTGACACTCCCTTCCGCTCCGCCCAGAGCGGAAGGAGTCACATAATGATTTCACATCCATAAAAAAAAAACAAGGTAGGTTTCGTAATATGAAACTTCCTCACCGCACTCTGGGAATAGACGCGTGTTGTGAGATTCAACAAAACCCAGCACGCTTTATGGTAGTATCAATACGGTCCGCCTGGCTAGCTACCACCTGAACATTAAAGTCCAACCAAGCAGTTTACTGTGTTCCGTCGTGTGTGTCTGAGAGCTAGAGGGGGAATAGGAGGATCTATATCTCCGTTACTTGGATTCGTGTGTTCCATCTTAGACCCTGTCTGCGTTAACCACCAGGTGCAACAAGGGTCAAAAGCGACGAAGACAAAAAAAAGTGTGTTTTGCACTAACATTGTTCTTGTACGCTAGTACAAGAATATTTAGATCAGCGAATAGTTTGCTGAACTTGTTGTTCTTGAGTGGAAGTCTCTACTTCCACTCAAGAACAACAAGTCTTCTAGTCAAGGCATCTAGTCTGAGAAGGACCCACACTACGATTGCCGATTCGGGGTCTCTACCCCGAATCGGAAAACGTAGTGTGGGTCCTTCTCAGACTAAATGGAGTGACGAGCTTCGCAAGCAGCTGGATGAGAGAAGTCGAGGATCGAGCTCTGTGGCGTGCACGTGGAGAAGCCTATATCTAGCAGTTCACTGACTATAGGCCGATGATGAGTGAACTACCATCATCATCATTTAGCCGAAAGACGTCCACTGCTCGACAAAGGCCTCCACCAAACAACGCCACATCGACCGTTCCTGTGCTTCTCACATCCAGCGGATTCCCGCGACCTTCACCAAGATTCTGGACTACCCTAGGCTAAATTAACACTGCCTTTCAAACTGATAAAGCGAAAAGCGCAACTAGTTGAAATAAACTTCGAAGAAAGTCCGAAGTTATCTTGGCACGAGTCAGAATCATAAAGTTAGTTCTGTGTTTGCGTACACCGGCAAGCGGAAGTGGAACGTCTTGTATGTAGGCGGGATCCGGGTTTAGTTCGCCTGTACGTTTGACTGATTTGTTATTGTGTACGCTTAGATATATTACGATTAGAAACTCAATTTGTTACTGTTAGTCAAGTATTTTAGATGTAAACGGACTTATTTACGTATACGAATGGGATGAATGACGACCCTGGAGAGGAAAATAGCTAGGGTGTATCGTATTGAAACTCATTGAATAGAGAGGCTTACGTATAGCAGTAGACAGTTATACAAGCTTCGTTTTAGTACATACTAAACCTGAAACTAGTTTGTTCAGAATCACTAGGAGAATCGATTGACATATTTTTTACACCACATTTTTTTTTATAAATTTCAATTTTGTTTCAGTAGTTTTCGACCCATAACAGTTGACGGGAATAGACACCTTGAGGCTTGAGACGGTCCTCTCGGTCAGTTTCCGTGTATTAGACAACCCCTGCATAGCACATCTCAGGCATTTCACACTTTTTTAGGGAACTTAACGCGACATAAACTAAGGTGTAACTTGGAGATTTACTAAAAAAAACACATTCAGGCAGTTCTGATGAAAATCTTGTTGGGGTGTCTCGGTTTTCGTATAAAGTAAAAATAAGGTTGTATAATGTATTAAAAATCAACTCTAAGAATTTTGTGGGGTTACTCGGTATCGGAAATTGAACAACTTTTGTTCCACAACTTTTCGAAATTCGCCATTTTTTTTATGCCTGTCCATACAAATCAATTAAAATATTTTTTTGATTTGTATGGAAAGTTATAAAAAATACGCGTATTTGACTGTTGACGTACTGACGTACGACTGATTGGGTAAGGTGTAATGCCCCGTTGTGAGGTCCTGAGTTTGATCCCCAGGTCGGACAAAGCGTTGTTGGGTTTTTCCGTGTAGAATTTCTCAGTAGCAGCCCAGAATCTAGTGCCCCGTTGATGGCCACAGGCTCGCCCTATAACGGCGAAATGAGGATGTACTACACACTTTGGAGAATACAGGCGTGATGCTATGTTATGCTATCAAAAATTCAGTGGTGTTTACCGCAACGTGTGTCAATGTTTCAGAAACATGAAGATTCTTGTTTTAGACATTGTTTAAAAACAAATGTTTACAAATAAATAGGTACCGTCCGCGAGGCCTAAGCTGAGATTTGTATTTGTGTGATAATGAGTGCAGACGCGTCCTTTGCTTAGTTTAAACCGGTTTACACTGCTTTTTGGCAATCGATTCTATATGCACTCACACAAATGCAAAGCTCAGCTTACGCCTCGCCAGTTGTACATGGGTTTGTTCAAATAAATGCTTCAGCAATCAGATGCACTTGACTACCTAACAGTATTAGTACATACATACATACGTACTAGGGAGAGTGATATAAATGGAACTCGTTCACAGCGAGTGGCACAGTGACTTGTGACAGGCATTGTGCATTGATTAGATAACGATTGTAGTCCAGATGCGCACGGGCATACGCTGCACGAGAACTAAATAGAAATACTGACACCATCTTGTTGAATGTTTTGGGACAGGATTTTTTCTTCTTTTTTATCCGATGGTTTTTCAAAAAGTCTACTAGTGAGGGCCAGTTATACTAAGAGAATTGTTATAAGGTTCGTTACTACTACCTTCTTGTTCTGCCTGCCCTTATCCCAAGTTACTAAGGGTTGGCGCAAAATGTATTTCTTCTTCCATGCTTCCCTATTATCCGTCTCGCTATCATTTACTCCCTTTTCATTCATATCATCTCTCACACAATCCATCCATCTGCTCTTTGGCCTCTTCTTAATCCTATAGTATTCCGCAAATCTACTTTAAGAGCCACATATACTAATATAACTGTGCTATGGTTCATTACTATTACTACAAAGTTAAAGCTTATATGGAACAGTGAGTTTCTGGTTTTTCGTAGAGCAACTACTCTCTAACTTTCGCTTTTTATAGGTTATCATGACTTCGCTTTACGTGCTTTCATGTGCACGTGACAAGGAGACGAGGTATCAATTTTTCGCCAAGTCAATAACATAATTAAACAGTGAGCAGTACAGATAGAATTTAACACAAATCCGCATTGAATAAGGTGTGTAAATGATTAATTAATACTGGCACATTAAATATTGGGCATCAGTCCAGAACACGAACTAGGTACTGAATTGCTTATTCAAATGATTGCGATATCTCTAACGATGTTATACCCTTAGTCATTGCATGCTCCAAGCGCCTAGAATCATCACCATCAGCAGCCCGTAAGCTCTCACTGTAAGACCATTACAATGCTTCTTCATCACAAGCTATACCTACGAAAATAGATCATGCCGTGATGAAAAGATTAGTCAGACAGCCAGGTTGGTAGCGGGGCTGACTGCCCAGGGTGCACCGGAGGAGGCTCGTTTGATGCAGCCTAATTTACAATGAATAACCATTTGCCATAATGACCACACTGGACAAGGGGTTAGTGATAGCAGCATGGTGTTACGGTAGCACGTGAGGTATCTTCTACCTGTTCTGCTATCGTATTCCCCTAACCCTTTACGACACCTATGAAGGAGGAGGTGGATCATCGGAATCACACGGTCATCGCTCCAAATATACAAATTCTATTAACCCAGTCTACCATTATTCTATGTTACTGCTAATAAACTGACATTTAGAGCATACATTCTAAATCACTTCCATGACTAAATGACGCGAATCCAAAACTATAACAATATTTAATGTATTTGGCACATTGCATATTATTTTCAATTTTGTGAAATACTGGTAGTCAGTTGCAACAGTTTAGAATGCAAGCCAGACTTGAGAAAAGGCCAGAACGATGTAGAAGATAATTCACTGCCACACCATGATGATACTTAAGTCCGGCGTCAAGCAGTTTACGTTGTTCTGTCGTGTGTATATGAGAGCCAGAGTATACCTACGGACATACGATTATTTCGGGGCCCAAACTAAGAATGAATGACAACACAATGACAAATAAAACATCACCTGATGGGGAGTAGGAAACGCTCGTAACTAAGGCCGAAACCACGGACTTCGTGCTTAGGGAGAAGACCCCCACGTACGACGAGGGTCAAAAGCAATCAAGTCTACTAGTAAAAATAATAAAAGTACATATTGTGGCGCGGTCTGGGTAGTCAGCCCAGCTACCAACCTTGCTGACTGGCTAAATCTTATCACCACGATATATTCTATTAAAGCTCGTGCCAACACTAAAGAAGACATATCAAATAAGGTACGTCATTTGTTAAAATCAAATTATTAATAATACTCATGTCTAATGTAGTAAAACCTTGAAACTGGTGACATTTACAGAGCGGAGGAACAACAAAATTATATTTTTAGACAAAGATCATAGTTTTATCAGGAAACATAATCACTAAAATTATAAATTTGTTTTTTAATGCGATGCAGTCGGAACAAAATAAAAATGTCCTTGACTTATTGATATTTAAAATTCAATTTATATCTATAGATGGAAATCAGTAAAAAGCTGCCAAGTACAAGTAATACTGAATTTTCAACTTCAATAATAAAAATGATTGTTTAATTTGAGGCATTCCATTTAGCGCACCAATTTGAAGACCACCAATACGAATCGCACTAATAGTAAGGGCCTTTCTCCTGTCATGCGGGTTCGTGCCCGCGTGCGTGCGTCACCCGCATGCGTGGCGTTCGCAGTTCACCTTTTCGTGCGTGTTTCACGCATCACAATAAATACATGAATGAAAAGGTCCACGTGTGCAGGTGACGCACGCATGCGGGCACGAGCCCGCGTCACAGTAAAAAGGCCCTAATAGGAATGGCTGTTGATGTCATTCAAATTGGTGCGCAAAATGGAATGCCTTTTAAATTTGACTTTATATTATGCTATTGTTTAAGCCTTATCAGGTGTTTAATATTTTGATATCTGCGGTTACAGTTTTGGTTATAAAATAAATGTAATATATCAAAAATAGAACAATATTGTCAACAACGGATGAGCGAGTTAAATTGTGATAACCTAACATTGCGACACGATAAAGAGTTGAATAATCTGGCAAACTGGCAATTACGTAAGGCTGCGTTTACACGACAACCAGAATTTGCGTTCGGAGTGAAGCAGCGTTGTATTATTATGGATGCAAATTAATGTGTGAACAGTTCCATTCCACGCCACACGCTGCTAAGCCACTGTTAAGTGTAGTCTAGCTAGGGTACATTTATTATTATCTGACATGGTCGTGTTTGACCCTAGCCCCACGTGTTAGTAAGTGCAGGCAGGGTCTAAGGTGGAGCACACGAATCCAAGTAACAGAGTTGTAGAGTTTATCAGTGTGGTATGTGTTTAAAAAAATTTAAAGTAAGTAAACTTAAATTCTCAATCACCATAATTATAGACACAATAGATAAGACAATTAAATGTCGTCCTGGGACGACGGGCGGTACGCAACCGGTTCAACCAAATAAAAAAACTAAACATTCATAAACTATACATACCTATACAAGGTTATTCGGAAAGGGGGTACTAATCCGAAAGGCTGTTAAAGTAACACACGTATGAATGAATCATTTTTGTTTTACACTTTTTCCCAAAAGTCAACAGTTTAAGAGAAATAGCTGTTTAAAGATTTCATAAAAAATAAGCTAAAATCTATCTATCCTCAGCTATGATCATCTGTGATTACATTTTAGGTCATATTGGGATCACGTATTAGAAGCTCCATTTTCCTAATTCGTAACTAAAGCAAGGATGAAGAAATATTGAAAAAATTAAAATAATTTTACGTGGAAATAAAGATTATCGATTTTTTTTATTTAATACTTGCTTTATAACAGTCATCAGTGATACTTTACGTGGCCCGCGGATTAGTACCCTCTTTCCGACTAACCTTGTATATCATTTTGTTTCCGGTTTACGTTGACTTTCGGGTCAACCTGATTATCGTTCGATAGTTGTGTGGTTGTGTGTATACGGAGGGCATGAGTATTATAAGTATTCATTCGGGAACAAACTCATGGTCACTCTACAATGACAAATAACGAGTACGTCCATACGGTGCATCATTCAACATATGCAATAAAAGATTGAACACGTATGAATAATGTATCGGATTGTAGGCACATCACATTGTGGGCAAATATTAGTCGATTTGCTTACAATGGATGCACCAATAGGTAGGCTGTTACTAAACTGTACTAATATCGGTATTGTTGTCTATATATGTGATTGCGTAAGGTTAGATTTATTGATGTGATGCACATACTTGCTTGTTCAATGTCTTTAATGCAAGTCGCTAATGCATGTCGGCTGTCGCTAAAAACCAGCGCTGTGACTTGCTCTGTGCATGTGTCGCAGCACTATACTGAGCGATTGCCGATTTGCTCGGATGTGACGCATATTTACCCAAATTAAATTGAAATTTTGTTATTTTTGTTGCTTTTTATTTTCACGTTTTGTTAATTTTTGGTTATTATGTGCGTCACGTCAAGATGCAAATTAATTTTCTCTTTCAAGTATAGATTTCACTTTGATGAAACCTTTTTTAACTTATTTTTGCAAATGCATGATCTATCTATATAAATAAAAAGAAAAGTCCTGACTGACTGACTCATCAACGCCCAGCCCAAACCCTTGGACCTAGAATGCTAAAATTTTGCACAGAGGTTCCTTTTATAAAGTAGACAAGGAATAAGGAAGGATTTTTCGAAATTCATTCGTTAAGGGCCGATTTTTTAATCGTCAGATAACTTTTATTCGAGGAATAAGTTTGACGTTTTGACAGCTTTTGTGTAGGAAATATGTCAAGCTGCCATATTTATTCCCCAGATAAAAGATATCTGACGATTGAAAAATTGGCCCTAAATAGGGGATGACAGTTTGTATGGAAAATCGTCACTTAACGGGTTCAAAATGTCACGCAAGCGAAGCTGCGGGCAAAAGCTAGTTGGTATATAATATTTGATAGGGCTAGTAATTATAACATTAAGTTTTCAAAGGAGCCTCTGCGCGTTAGACCTATGTCCCCGTATGCCTTCCAAAGGACCGGAGTTTTTCCGCACGGAAGATGAGCCGTGACCAAACAGAGATAATATGTTAGAGTGGCATTTTGTTCCTTTGTGAAAGTCTGGAGTCCGTATTAGGGACACCCTCACAAAGTTCAGGCTTCAATGAAAGGTCAAAGGGAATAATTTCATAATCACCACGTTTGGAAAACCGAATAACAATCGCCATACATATGCGGTATAAGGACACATGTCGCTCGTCCTGTTGGCTAATCCTTGAGTGTTCTTTTACAACCGCCTTAATTAAACAGCGGAGGCCCATGGGCGTATAAAATGAGGGAAGGGGGCCAGCCACTAGGGTTTTCGCATTCCCGGCCTATTTGAGTTCCCGGGAATCGGGAATTTTTTCTTTTAATTCCCGGGAATTCCCGGGTACCCGGGAATTTTCATGTTCTTTGTATAAATATAGTTTTTCTCGTACATTTCAACATTAAACTTGTGTGTAACTTTAAACATGATAAATTGTCTAACATACCAATCGACTTTTCTTATTAAAATAAAAAATCTATCACTTAGGAACAGTTACCTAGTCATTTATTGTGCGACGTCGCGAGTTTCTTTAATGAATAAAAAGTCTTCTCTTCTTATAAATGGCAAAATATTACGGAATAACAATAGGGTGAATGACTATAAAGGCTGTTACCAAATTCGTGTAATACCTTAAAACCACATGATCTATTACTGGTGTAGAATGACCGAGCACGGGATTTATCTTGATTAAAAATAAAAAATAAAATGTTTTTTTTTCTTGCGGTTGCGATATGTGATCAAAACATAACCAGCTAATAAGGTACAAGCAAAAAAATAAAATTTGCTAAATTAAAATTTTATTCGTTGGAATATTTCAACGCCACTCATCAATTAATGAAAGCACGGTGACGGCTAGCACGACTAGCACGAAATCGTTCTTTGTAGTCGGTTAACTCGGGGCGCAAAAAGGGCTCGAAAACATTTTTTTTTTAATAAACTATTTTGTATTTAAAATAAAAAAACATTTAGGGTTAATCTGTGACCAGTAGATCACACTGTTTGAAGAAATTACACGAATTCGTTTACACCCCGTATATTTTCGTTATCAATCTCGAAATTACACAAAAGATAAGCGTTGTGAATAGTTTCTACAAATTAAACATTTACAAAAAAAATTCAAGCGTTTAGAATTTGTTTACTAGACAGAGACAACAGTACTATGTGCTGAAATCACGATACATTTACCCAATTCTAAGTTCACACCACGCAGTACAACGTCCGTTTCACGCGAGAGAGACAGAAAATGCTCTAAAATCTTCGGAAGCGTGCGGACCCTTCATTTTTCATAATCATTTCTTCATTTCAAATAATTCCCGGGTACCCGGGATTCCCGCCAAATAATTCCCGGGTCCTAAAATCCTCAAATTCCCGGGAATTCCCGGTTCCGGGTACCCGGGGCGAAAACCCTACCAGCCACCACTAGACGTCTCTCAAACGAAGGTTTATCCTTATCACTTAGAGAACCAAATCTTATTCTGCAGCCTGCCCAGAAGCAAAGGGAGTCCTAGGTCTTTGCAGAAAACACACATGAATAAAAATTCAGCTGCTATACTATAAATTAGTATCATTCAAAACATTGTCACTTTTTATTTCAATATTATCATTTATAAACGGAATAACAAATATATGTTTTTGCAACGTCCTCTCTCTTTATTGGCATCAATTCGAGCCTTGTCCATTCAAGTGCGGGCCAGTGAAAAGGTCAATTGCACATTCGTGAGGTCAAGTAAAATTGGTTTTAATGAATGCAAATTAGTGACCTCTACTTACACAAGATCGAGGTGATGGGAAAGTTGGAGTACGAACTCTAGCCGTAGCCGTAGCACCAAACAACAATTCCGTACTTTAAAAGTGTGGGACAATAATTATAGTCACCAGCAAATGTCACCTCCATTCCTCCTAAATTCCTCTATTTTTTTTTCTCTGGCCTCTCTCTAAGAAATGGTTAACAAATACTAAAAACCTATTTACTAACACTTGTTCCGAGAAAAACTAGTGTCAATGAAAAATGTACCTACTTTATTCAAACGTCATGAACGTTGCTTTTCGATTTTATACGGGTTTTCAGTATCTAATGTTTCTTGAAAATTACAACAATGAAATTATGTGAACCCAACTAAAACGTATTAATTACATAAATTTTTCACAGACACTCGTTTTTTCACGGAGCGGCTGTGAAAAAAATATTGATAGGTACTTACCATTTTGTAGAAAATCTAAAACTTTTTCTAAACTATTATGACGATAACACTTTCCGTTTAAGAGATTTTTACGAATAACCGATTTTTTTGACGTTTCACATTACATAACTTTTTTTGCAAAAGGTGGATCGATGGGGGTTTTGACAGTTCATTTGTAATTATGTATTTAAGGTTTATGCAAATTTTCCGCTCTACGATAATTATTTCGAAGTTAAAAGTCTATTTGACTGGACTATTAATATACCGACTGTATTTACATTAAACTTGCTTTCAGGGAATGTTTCAGCACAAACTGTTTGAGTTTGGGCTGAAACATCCGTAAGGATATCCATAATTTTCAAGATCATTTTCCAGCAATACACTTTTAATACAATCAATCATATTCATCAATAATAATCATCTAATAACAGACCAATGACGTGCACCGATCTGTTGAATAAAACATAAACAAGATACTGGTTTATTAGTAATTATTAGTCATATCATCTCGTAAACGATTGTTGTATGAGGTAGTTATAAAGTACGTTCTAACTTTAATATCGGTTGTATGGTCACGGCGCGTTTAGGACGATGACTAATAGGACCGCGATCAATGATCACACGTGACTCCGTCATTAAGTCTGACGAAGATATCAATTGGACATGTGAGAGGTGATGCAGATAAAACTGTAGGTAATTCATTTATTTATTGCTTGCAGTGCACTATGAACTCATTATCGATGTTTAAACGAGGTGGAAATTAGCTTGTTTGGGGGCGTCATCAAACAAGCACGGATCAAAGATAGTTGGCGTAAATGAAATGAGACTTCAACCTACTCACTGTAATTTCCGAAGGTGTAAGCAGAGGTATTCTCCTATTACAGGGGTCTGTAAACCCATGTTTCAATTCTTGTATTAAATCCTATCTAATAGGTAGCGACTGACGAGCCTATCGCCATTTTTCGGGCAGAACTATGGCGCCTAGGGGTCTACTCCCTAAGCACGAAGTCCGTGGTTTCGGCTTTTTTTACGAGCGTTTCCTACTCCCTATCACCTACGGACATACGATTATTTCGGGGCCCGAACTAAGAATGAATGATAACACGATTTGACAGTTGTCCCTACTACCGATGTGTTTTTGCCCGTCCGAAAAGTTGAACTTGACACTTGTTTTGTTCACTCCTACGTTTCGGGATACTTTCGGACGGGAGACTAACTTCGTTGACGGACTTAGGGAGTAGGCTACCTGGTTCGTTGCCTTGCTTGTCCATCGACTGAGAGAAACTGTAGTCTTGTTACGTCACCCCACGGACTTAAACTTACCGTACTGGTGAATATGAGTTATGGATGTTGTTGGCTTTGAAAATGCTTATTAAGAAAGTTTCGAAGCATTAAATTTGCATTGGAATAAAAACACAACTTTCATATAGTTTTTCCAAAGTAATCTGTGTATATTAAGTTAGTACCTATATTTTTAATAAATTACTTACCCGATTCTGCAGTGTTAGTATTTGGTCTCGCCTGAGAAAAAATGGCTTGAATGACACTGCGAAAATGACATTGTGTGAAAACAACGTTTTGAGAAAATGACGTTGTGCGAAAATGACGTTTTGCGAAAGTGACATTATGCGAAACTGACCATTTTTTCATGATGTCATTTTACGAAAATGACGTTTTGCGTCAAGACGCTCACGAAAAGGTCAACTGCTATAAAAATTAAACTATATTATAAGAAAAATTAAACGTGATTTCTATGTATATCATTCTCACTCCGTTTCAATAAGCAGTATTTGTCATCAACATAATTACAGATAATTGTTACATAGAAAGTGTCAACAGTACGATTCATAGTTTTTACCGTGCATAATAACAATGGTCCATACATCAACCTAACATTAAAATTCCATACATGTCAGAACCATCTGCATACTTCACGTGAACACTGCTCATGTGAATGTATTAACCGTACACAGTCTATCCGTTATTTAGGTCTACTCATTGATCAAAATCTTTCATTTAAAGCGCACATACAATTTCTATCTGGCCGAGTAAGGAAACTTATACATATAATAAAAAAACTAAGAGACCGTACTCCAAAAGACATTCTGCGAACTGTTTATTTTGCAATTTGCCAGTCCATTATACAATATGGCGTATCAATTTGGGGCGGAGCTGGAAAAACGATAATGATTGAGCTCGAAAGAGCCCAGAGAGCTGTTATAAAAGTCCTTTTAAAAAAACCTTTCTTCTACCCCACTGATACTTTGTACAGAGAGTTTCCAGTTCTACGTGTCCGTCAATTGTTTATTCTTAATGCATACCTAAGCACACACAAAACTCTTAAAAACAGGCCAGACTATCACTCAATAACCACCAAACGTGTCTTCTACATCCCGCTACAAAGAACCACCTCTCTCCTAGCCAGACGTTGTCCCGCCTATCTGCACACTTATGTGTATAACAAGGTTTCCAGCAGTATGCCTTATGACTCAAAAGATCTCTCCCTCTCTTCATGTAAACAAGTTGTAAAAAAATGGTTACTAGGCCTTTCATACGATGAATCCGAAAAAATTATCACGTTATAACTTACACTCGGAACCCCACACAACTACTACACTCACTCACACTCACACTTACACTCACCACACTCACTGACCATTTCAACACACTACACGCACGGACACAGACACTCACAGGTTATCTTTGTTTGTTTAATTTTTAGTGTTAAACGGAGTTCCCGTTTAGCACAATTTTAAGTATTTTTGTTTTAGTTTTACTCTGATTATAGATTGAACTTAGATTTTATAACTTTGTCTACAATTAATTACCAATTAAAATATTAACTCCAGTGGTAAATAATACTACGTGTATATCGTCACAACTCTGGCCCCCAAGATACAGGCACTGCCTAGTTTGGGGACCACCGTAAATAACAAAATGTAGATTCCTACTAGTTACTGACTGATACCTATTATGTAAAATTATTTCTAAGGTAAAAATTGTAACAATGGTTCAATAAATTTTATTATTATTATTATTATTATATCAACAATGTATGTGAACAGTTAAACAGGTAACGTGCATAATGAAACATTATTTATTTCTGAATGGTGCAAATTAAACTAAGAACTTTGTTTACTGTGACTTCATCGTTGCCTATTTTGAAAACTTTTATTGTATTCGTGTCAATACTCTGAAGTGTGTTATATATTTTGTATTTTACGCTTTGATGTGGGAGTTAAAGAAATATACAAAATACAGGGTGTCCCTGGAAGTATGGATCAAATCGAATAGGGGCGTGGGCAAAGTCATTTCAAAACTTGTAGTAGTAAAAACTTGAGTAAAATTTTTTCCAGACCAAAAAAGCCTTTGCAGTAAATGTTTTTTCTTATTGAACACAACATGTTCTAGCTGCGTAAAAGAATTACCACAAGAAAGGTCTACTGTTCGCCAGTCCTGAAAAACAAATGATAGCTCTGATATATTTTTTTATGTTCTTTTTCTATGCGAAGTGATTGAAAAAAAAACTATAATTGGTCATAACTTTTGAACCGTAAAAAATTGCATCGACATTCTCAGGGTTAAAAAGTTAAGAAATTACATTGCTCACGCCCCTATTCGATTTGATCCATACTTTCAGGGACACCCTGTATATCAGTTATTACTTGCGCAGGAGTTGAATGAGGAAATGTGCGTTGCATTGTAGGCGCTAATCGGACATGGTACGTCATACTGCGGTTTTAGAACATACACAGTACAGTGCTGGATTGCAGTACGAAACCATAATTACTAAAATTCTAACCTATAAGTAATTGGGGCTTGTGGCTAATTAACAACCGCGTGGGTCATGTGATTTGCAAGGTTGAGTGACCATTCGTTACACATCGAGACTCCGCCGTGCTTCGGAGAGCACGTTAAACCGTCGGTCCCGGGTGTCATACGAATACCTATGGCAGTCGTTACGAGTAGTCAGAAGCCCGAAAGTCTGCCAACCGGTCTAATCTAAAGATTTAGACATTGCCCAGTAACTGGTTTGCGGAGGTCTGATAGCAGTCGCTACGTATTAAATACTAGTATTCAGCTGTATCTGGTTAGAATGGAAGCTGGGGGTCTACTCCCTAAGCACGAAGTCCGTGGTTTCGGCCTTAGTTACGAGCGTTTCCTTCTCCCTATCACCTACGGACATACGATTATTTCGGGGCCCGAATTAAAAATGAATGACAACACGATTTGACAGTTGTCTCTACTACCGATGTGTTTTTGCCCGTCCGAAAATTTGAACTTGACACTTGTTTTGTTCACTCCTACGTTTCGGGCTACTTTCGGACGGGCGACTAACTTCGTTGACGGACTTAGGGATTAGGCCCCCTGACCCCAACATAGTTGGATAAAGTCTAGCCAGAAGTAATTTCAACACCAAAAGTTATTTCAAGCAATATTTTAACTATGGTGCACGTATGTTTTACTGCACGTTAAGATGCTGCGCGTAGATTTAAAATAAAGAAAGGGAACGTGATTTAACCCGTGACTTTGTTTATATCAATCAATATTTTGACGTTAATTATAACCCTGCATTTGCCTTTAGCGATCAAAAGCGTGTTATTGTTTATGTTTTAATTTGTAAACAAATAAATCGCCGCAAATGTGTTCGAAATCAAAGAAGATTCTGACTCGCTGCATATTTTGACATAATTGGATATTAATTTCAAGTAAAATACGAGTTCATATGAAATTTAAAAGTATTTTTCGTAAATCAAGGTTCGTGGAGTCAGCAAAACAAACACTCAAATCTTTTATACCAATAGATTGTAACGGAAAAACACAATACAATGTTTTTTTCATTTTTTTCGTACTTGATCTCCCTCTGCAGGGCAAAGACCTCTCTACCCTTCTTCCACTCATCTCGGTTTAATGATTTCTGCGGCCAATTCTTCCAATAAGTGTCTAACTCGTTCCGTCATCTCCGTCTGGGCCCGCCGCGCGCCGCAACGTCGTCGTGTGGGTTCCACTCAGTGGTGAGTTTTGCCCACAGCTCATCCGACATGCGGCAGACGTGACCAAGCCAGTCCATACATTGTTTACATTGTTAAAAAACAATACATGAATTCTTAGTAAAAAATAATTCACACCTACACGCTGAGACGTCATTATACGAACAATAGTACCATACTATTTTGAGTGACACGCAAGTACTAAAATTATAAACACCACCGAATGTTGCTGACCTTACTCAAATACTTTGCAAACTTATCGATGATGTAATTCTGACAAACGGGTTACGGTGTCGAGTTTGTTTCGAGTATTTGTCGTGTTTTCGTCAACTAGTATTTATATTTACGGATATTAAATATATTTACATGTGGATATATTCAGTTTGCAGATTAAACATTGGCTGAACACAAACAAACGTGATTAAACACAATCAATAAAAATATTAGGTGTATAAATATTGACGTGCTCGTTAAGATCACAATAGGTTTAATAAATAAGTGCTTAATTTTGATGCAAAGGTTGAGTGGTAGAGAATGCCAATGGCATTATGTCCGCCTTGTGTACCACCAATGTACAAATTAAATAAATAAATAAAATAATGTCATTTTCAAAAAAAGAAGGTTCCCAACTTGACTCGTATTTTTGTTCATCTTTAACATCGTAATTTTATATAGTATTTATTTTACTCTTTTTAGTTTTTTTTTAAAGTAGGTTGTTCTTGTTTTGTTTGCTTTCTATTTTTTCAAATCAAGTTACAATAAACCGATTTATCAATAAGTTTTTGAATTATTTGTACGTTTAAGTTCCCTTGTACTTTTTAATTTACTTAGTGACACCATGCGATAAATAGTAAATGGATATCAATTGAACAAGTTATTAAAATACAAACTCTTTATAAAAACACAACATCCCTCTTAATAATAATAACATAATTTAATGTGCCAAATATATAATTAATAATTAAAATGGCTGCATTTAAAACAAATATTTATGCAGCTTGACGCTGCACCCAGTTGGCACGCGTCCAACTGCTGGATTAACGCGCGATATGACGGACGTCGTTATGTTTTGCTGCGCAAGCGACGGTGGTGCTGTGCGTGTGCGCACGCATTTAGATCAAAGATACAGTTGCAATATGTCACTGGAGAGGATATTGCAATTTGCAATGGTTAAGTGTGTAAACTTGCAATATATTTAATCAAATCGTAAAATAATTGCAAATTTTAGTAAATGGAAATATATAGGAAGTTTTTAGAAAAGAAATACATGTTGTCCTGCGTCATAATACAGAAAAAAATAGTTACACTAGTGTCCTTCTTTACCCCTTTCTCTTCCCTTCCCCTCCCTTCTCCTGTTTTTGTACGCACAAGCGGCACAAGGTGCAAAAATATCTAGGTTCTTAAACAATTTATAACATTTCTTGTACTCACCTAGGGTTTTATGTAGTTCCTTTAATTCAGCATTCTGTTGTATAAAACTTCAACGTAATTCAATAATACTTCAGTGTAATAAGTGACTTACCGGTATCTCCCACAGCTTGGCTGAGCGTATTCTCAGTGACGGGTCGTAGAGCCTCAACAGCGCTGATGTAGCCCAATCGATCGGCGATCGCGCATGCTGTCTGACCGTTCTGTAGACATGGAAATGTATTTAGAGAGGGATGCTCTCATCTTACGTCTAAAGCTCAGTTTACAGATTTATTAAACGCTATTTCAGTCATTAGCAACGTTTTAATATTTGTATGTTATTGTAATTATTGGTGACAACAATCAGTAATTAAATAACTCGATATTATTTTAGTTTTAATACTTTAAATAAGTGTAGTTAATTAGATAGACTAGAATATGCTTTACACAACAATTGCATAAAAAATCAGAAAAATGTAAATTAAGAGTAATTTGGAGTTTTTTGATTTCTTTGATATTGATACTGACCTAAGCATGTTTTATTGGTCAGGGCAGTTTAAAAGTGAGTTCAGAGCGACTCTCAAAAGTGGACATAACATTTGGGAGTTTGTATAAATGTATTTTATAGGTACGTAAAGGAAATTACGTTAAAAACTGGACATTCGATACGTTTCAATGATAATAAATTAATAATTTCTTGGTACTTCACTGGTAATTGAAGTGTTCATTTATTAGTAGTGATGCATGTGAGATGGATATATGTATCTATGTTTATATATTTACTGTACCAACTAAATAGCAATGACTGATCTTGGGAGATGACATTGTTACAACTATGTTTGCAAGGCGGATTGATGATCGAACTTATGATAACCGAGAGATGTCCTTTTTGTAACGCAAACGGTTTTCCTTGTTATCGTTGTCATAGTTATTAATAACTTGTATACGTGTTAATGACATAACGCAAAACCTCAGACTTCATAAAAAAAACTTATTTTATCTCTAATTAGGGTTCCGTACCCAAAGGGTAAAACGGGACCCTATTACTAAGACTCCACTGTCCGTCCGTCTGTCAGTAGGCTGTATCTCATGAACCGTGATAGTTAGACAGTTGACATTTTCACAGATGATGTATTTCTGTTGCCGCTATAACAACAAATATTAAAAAACAGAATAAAATAAATATGTAAGAGGGCTCCCATACAAAAAACGTGATTTTTTTGCCGTTTTTATCGATAATGGTACGGAACCCTTCGTGCGCGAGTCCGACTCGTACTTGGCCGGTTTTTATTTCTATTTCAGTACACCCAGTACGAGTTTACAAATTACGAAAATGGCTATAATTTTTGTGAGCTCGCAAAATTCTTTCTCTCTCACACACCCACAAGAAAAAGAGACAAATATATTATTTAGTTAAGCGAGCTCCCGAAGAGTACTGCCATTTTTGTAATTTGCAATGTTGTACCTACTGAGGGTTCTCTTCTTATGTTACTGATACTTACAGCAGACAGTGCGTTGGGATCGGCGCTCTGTTTTAGTAGCAGTTGGAGGATGAGTGTGTGACCTTGCTGAGCCGCTTGGTGTAGTGGTGTGAACCTGTGTAAGTAAAGTTTTGGTTTATTTCTCCGAAACAGACTTTTTATCGATGATTTATGTCCCCTGTTATAGGGACCGTGGCTACTGCAATTTATCGGGTAAAATGCCAAAAAGAATACCCTAATAGCATTTTGCTCGACCAAAGAATTGAACCCACGACTTCTCGCCTGCGGAACGTTGTCGGCCGATTCGGTTTGTTATCTCATTTTGTCTACAACTCTCGTAACGAGAGAAAACAAGATAAAGAACCGAACTGATTTATCGAAAAGTTCTAAATCAGGGAGCTAATTGGCAGCCGCGCTTCCGATCACTTAACTAATGAGATAAATCAACACGTGCTAGCTCACTTAGTTCGCTAGTAGTACAGCTAGCAGCTCGTTAGTACTTCCTAACCAATCTAATCTGTGTTAGTACCTCGTAATGTATGGTTGCGGACTCGAAATGTTTATCAGATTTCAAATTCGATTCCTTATCACACTGTGCGCAATAAGGTTTAAGATGTCATATCAACTTGCGTCATATCGATCTTATGACAAAGTAATGTGCAAGCAATTATAGACCTTAGGGTGGTAAACATTTCACGTCTGTATGTCCGTTTGTTACATATCGACATCCCTCCGTGCCTCGGAGAGTACGTTAAACCGTCAGTCCCGGGTGTCATAGGATAATAATAAATAAATAATAAATAAATAAAAAAATAAACCGGGTGTCATAGGAATACCTATGACAGTCGTTACGGGTAGTGAGGAGCTCGTGGCTAAATAATTACAGCCGCATAGACCGATCTTCCGGGTTAAGCTACGCTTGCCGAGGTTGGTCTGTGGATGGGTGACCATTTACCATAGCGAGTTTCCTCCGTGCCTCGGAAAGCACGTAAAGCCGTTGGTCCCGGCTGTCATTTGTAGATCTTTGACAGTCGTTACTGTTGGTCAGAAGCCAGAAAGTCTGACAACCAGTCTTACCAAGAGTATCGTATTACCCAGTTACTGGGTTGTGGAGGTCTGATAGGCAGTCGCTCCATGTAAAATACTGATATTCAGCTGCATCCGGTTCCACTGGAAGCCGACCCCAACATAGTTGGGAAAAGGCTAGGCAGATGATGAGTCGTTACGGGTAGTCAGAAGCCAGAAAGTCTGACAACCGGTCTAAGCTTAGGATATCGGCAATGGCGCCGATTCTCTTGTTCACCAACTAAACTAAAATTAGAGAATTGCTATCTTTTACTAACAGATAGCGCGAGAAAAGGACGGTGATAGACAACAACTAAGTTAGAGATGTCAAATTAGTTTACGCCTTGAACTTCACCGTGTTTTTAGTCGACACGTTTTAGATGTCGTCTAAAGTATGGAACTTTTAGTTAAACTAAATTTGACAGCTCTTATTTATGTATGTCTCTTTCTTATTTTATTAGAGTGAAAAAGAAGGCAATAGCCTAAATTAAGTTTAGTTTGTCCATAACAGAATCGGCACCATTACCCAGTAACTGGGTTGCGGTGGTCCGATGGCAGTCGCTCCATGTAAAATACTGGTATTCAGCTGCATCTGGTTAAACTGGAAGTTGACCTCTTCATATGTAGTAGACAGAACGGAAAGTTCCTCCTAATTTAGGAAGGCCTTTGTTCAACAGTAGAGTGCGATAGTGAACTTACCCATGCGCAGCCCTGGCCGTAACATCAGCGTTAGCGGCTAAGAGTGCGCGTGCGGCAGCGTGGTGTCCGTGATGTGCGGCCGCGTGGAGCGGAGTGTACCCGTCACGAGTGCGCGCGTTCACCTGCCCGCCCGCTGACATCAAGGCTTTAAGCACCCCTGTACGACCCTCTGATGCTGCTAGGTGGACCGGTGTCAGACCTGGAGGTACAATGAGGGTCAATATACCTGCTTGATCCATATCAATCGAGAGCGGTACAAGTTAATCGCTATCATTCAATCGTTTTGACAAGGCGATCGATTGATTTTAAACCGTATATGTACGTACTTTCGAACTTTTTTACGTCACGTTGCATTCGTTACAAAGTTGTTCAAACTTTATTCAAAATAGACTAAAATTACTTAGTTCTTTTTGAACGTCAAAATTAATAAGATATCCCACAAAAGCGCCCACCCTTCACGTGGTGGTTCGTGTGTGTTTTTCATTAACGAACGCCGAAAATAACCACATACCATTCAAAGATTCGAATGATTATATTAGTTAAGACTTCTTTATTTGAAATGTCGTAACTACCCAAGTTGTGACTCTACATACATACCTTTTTACTATACGTACAATATTAATGTAAACTCAATCTGAAGTAAAAACTAACTACCTATATATTCAAAAAATTCAAGTGATTGATTTTAGATATCGCGATATTCGGGTTTAAAAATTAAACACATAAATAACGATTCTGTCAACTGTCGATCGATTCAGTAGAACGAGTACAGTAGTCAAATTATTCCTACCATTATTAGCTGGCACGTTGACGTCAGCTCCTCGTTCGATGAGCATCTCCACGCAGTCCTCGTGACCTTCCTGCGCCGCCATGTGTAGAGGTGTGAAGCCTGCCTTTGACTTAACACTAGGATCCGCATCTGTAGAACAAACATCATGTTTAGATAGCTCACTGAGAAATAAAGTCACTCAACGAATTTTGGAAACAGCAATCTTGCGGAGAGCAAGATAGCTGTTCTTCTCTCATGTCGGTACGACCTATCCTAGAATAGATCATACCGTGGTGAAAAGATTAGCCAGTTAGCACGGGGGGCTGACTACCCAGGGTGCGCCGAACGTACTTAAGTATCGTCACTCGTGGAAGCTCAATGCTTGCATTTGAGTTAGGGGACCAACTGTAGAGTTAAAGTTTGTAGATTTTTATTTTACAATGTCACATCAAAGATGTCCAATGGATATGTAGTATTGAGGCCGATATTTTGTTTTTTTGGGGAGACGATAATTATTGGTCTAACTACGTCCGTTAGAGAATCCACAATGGTTGTGGTAGAAAAGTTGTTGAAAGTTGACATCGGTATGTAAATTGCCGAAACTCCCTTAAATTATACCCCGGTAGAACTTAGCTGGGTATTACCGCAAGTTTGACAAATTGTATGAAAACAAAGGTGTTACATTTTGCGTTGCAACTACCTAAGTCATCATCTGCCTAGCCTTTTCCCAACTATGTTGGGGTCGGCTTCCAGTCGAACCGGATGCAGCTGAATATTAGTATTTTACATGGAGCGACTGCCTATCAGACCTCCACAACCCAGTAACTGGGTAATACGATACTCTTGGTAAGACTGGTTGTCAGACTTTCTGGCTTCTGACCAACAGTAACGACTGTCAAAGATCTACAAATGACAGCCGGGACCAACGGCTTTACGTGCTTTCCGAGGCACGGAGGAAACTCGCTATAGTAAATGGTCACCCATCCACAGACCAACCTCGGCAAGCGTGGCTTAACCCGGAAGATCGGTCTATGCGGCTGTAATTATTTAGCCACGAGCTCCTCCAACTACCTAAGTACCGTGGGTAATTTAGTGTTGAGGAGTAAACATTGTGAACGCCTCGGACTCGTCTTCACAGTGAGAGGTCTCACATACGCATTTGCATGCTCTCTTGTAGAAACAGAAACGGTTTAGAGGGAACTGAATTACCAGCGTAACATGCAGGAGGATTGCTCCTACTGGTATTAATATTTTGGTACGGGAAATATAAAATAGCAACTTTAAATGAACAAGTATAGTATAACAAATTAACTTACCATGTTCAAGCAACGCGAACGCGATGTCGGGATGGTTGTGTCGGCAAGCAATATGCAGCGCTGAATGTCCGTTCTTCGCCAGCGAGTGGGGAGACGCTCCTAGAATTAATACTCTAGCTTACTGACACTAGCATAACTACTTATATACTTAAAACTAAGGGGGAACCAACCAAGAAATTTTCTAGGGGGGAGGGATCTAAAGGGGGTTAGCGTGGTGTATGTTTCTAAAGTGAGGTTGTTTATAACATCAATTGAAAAATGTTAAGATGAGTATTATTGAATCTTGTGAGTTAGTTTTAGGTACATGTTGTCGTAGAAATTGTAGTTGTGTGTAGCATCTTTTTATTCACTATCGTAGGAATATTTACGTTTATACAAGATACTTTTCAAATACTGCACATAAGGGCGGTATGTACGTGCTAAGTTCATAAATATTCTGGTTAGAAGCTTATAACATAACTATAAAATACGATTACTTATAAAACTACACAATCAATAACTTACCTCAGAACTACTTCCTAAGACTACAATAACCATGAATTTAACAATTCGTTATACCTTTGCCAAACAACAACAAGGCGATATGAAGATGTCCAGGTGCAGTGGAGTTAAGTCTTTACACCTATAGCTGCATGTAACCCAGTTGAAGACATAGGCCCAAAAAAGGGTAGACCATTTAAAAATAACCATTCTGAGCAAGCAAGTTGAAGATGCGCCATGACTCTGCTAAGCTTTTTTTGTAATAGGGTTCCATTCACCATCAGTCGGCCATCAAATCCACGTTGGTCAGGGGCAATGTGGCAGAGGCAGACCAACAGATTTGGCCGCCCCCTTTCTCAGCTCCATTACTGAACTAAGATAAAAAAAAAACGCGACCGCCCCCTAAGATTTGGCCGCTCTAGGTACGAGTAAGTCGGTCTTATGGAAAGTTCGCCTCTGCAACGTGGGTTGAAGTTTCTGGAGCTATATGGACAAATCCCCCTATTACAAAAGTTGGTTTAACTCCTTGAAAACCAGTTTCAGAGACACAATAGATAAACAATAGCTGCCTCCGCTGATCGGTGGCGCTGGGACATTAGCGGTTAAAACAAGACTGAAGTAAACCCAGATTTAAAATATAACCATCATTTTTTAAGGCCATATAACATAAATTAAAAATTAAAAAAAACTCCAACGCAAATAACAAAACAGCTGATGAACCTGAAACGGCTGAACCGATTTTGATAAAATATGTCTAAGAACCACCGCTAGAAAACCAGATTTTAAATAAAAAAAAACCGCACCTAAATCGGTTCACCCGTTTAAGAGCTATGGTGCCACAGACAGACAGACACACAGACAGAGAGACACGCAGACACACATAGCGGTCAAACTTAAAACACCCCTCTTTTTGCGTCGGGGGTTAAAAAGGACTCGGAGCTATTTTAACACCTGGGTTTTTCTTAGACCATCTCTCATAATAAGAGGTAAAGGCTTCATGACTGTCGCGCTACGCTGCTATCCGTTTTTCTTTGATGCTTATCTTACCATCCATGTGTCGTCAAAGCCATGTCAAGCAGACGCGTAGCCCGAGGTTCGGGAAAGCTAGATGTAGCAAGTGTTAACCTTTGTCCAGCAGCAGCAGTGCGATGTCTGGGTGTCCGTAGTACGTGGCCATGTGTAGCGGCGTGATGTGCGACCGCCCAGGAGCGTCGGGAGCGGCTCCTCGCGCCAGCAGCAGTCGCGCCACGCCGGTGTCGCCGTACTTAGCGGCCAGGTGCAGCGGGGTGAAGCCTTTACGAGTCTCCGCTTCGATCGGCGCGCTGTTGTCTAGGAGGATGGAGGCTACTTCTTCTTTGCCTGTGTGAGAGTTAAGTTTTAGTTAGATAAAGTTGTTGTTGTTATATTCTGGGATTGTAGAGTCAGTTTAGCGTTTTCGTTAGGTTTCGCGACTAGTCAAAATAGATGCTAATAAGTTTCATTGAGAGCTGATATCTAAGATAACTAAAGATAACGCAAATGTCAGACTTCGCAAGTCACTCAATCTAAAATCGATGTAGGGCCAATAACATCTATTTATATCATTTCAACAAGAATAGATTGATTCAACAGATATCTGTCCTGATATTATTGTTATTAAACAGTTTTTAATTAATCCTAGCAGATATTGTGTTGTTTTGTTTAAAATCGAGTGCTTTCCGACAGCAAATGGCTGTTGGATTAGTTTCCGTAAATTGACGTTTTCATTCCGAATAGAACTGTCAAAAGTTTTCGATTTCGGATTTGTGAATAGCGTCTAGAGGACACTATCGAATACTTTCCGTTCGGATACGGAAAGGGCAGTTTCCGATGGTTGAGAATAAGCATGCTGTAGTTAACGTAACTTCAGACAAATTGCGCTCCAATATGTGACCTAAAGGCCATTTCCACGAGGATAGTTTCATGAGGCAAGACTCGTTCTGACTTTGTCTTTCTCGCCGGTGAAAACAGAGACAGCGTGAGACTCGCCAAGAGAAGCTATACTCTTGTAAATCAGCCTTTAGTTGCACAAGTTACTGTTAGTAGTAGTTGATGAGCTTGTTTACTATAAACAAAAAAATATAAGTTTCATGACAGTACTTGAAGCCTTCAAAGAAAGCTGTAGACTAGACATTGCACCCTAATATACATAACTATGTACGGGAAAGTCTTGACGCTCATATATAAAACATAAATATATAATGTATGCTTACCCTCCTTAGCAGCAATATGTAGCGGCGTGTATCTGTCCTTAGTAGTAGCTGCGACGTCGGCGCCATGTTGTAACAACAACGCGGCGATATCGGCGTGTCCCAATCGCGCTGCCACATGTAAGGGAGTTTGTTCCTCACGAGCTCGAGCGTCCACCTAGGCGAAAT
This sequence comes from Amphipyra tragopoginis, assembly GCA_905220435.1. Taxonomy (NCBI): domain Eukaryota; kingdom Metazoa; phylum Arthropoda; class Insecta; order Lepidoptera; family Noctuidae; genus Amphipyra; species Amphipyra tragopoginis. Next base: position 9,731,579 of record HG992017.1, read on the forward strand.
AATTAAATTTTATATCATCATGTTACCAAAGAAAGTGTTGTTATTTCTAAGACCTCGACTTCGACAGCCGGCCACAGTCCGGAGCTGATCAAAGGCCTCTCTTACAGGAGCATAATTATTGTTAGGACGGGAAGTAAATAATCGGAGAGCCAATTGTCTTACACCGGTGGGCTGCGCCACCGTATCGTAAGGTGTATTTAGCGTTGTTTAAATGAAGTCTTCGGTCCCTTGAGAATCTTTTAATTACGGGTTTAATACTAAATTACAATATTTTCTGATGTTAATGATCTTCTTTATGAATTGCACATTATAAGTATTAGCGCGAGTGGCTTTTACCGCGGACGCTCGACTTAATCTCACTTACACTTAGCCACATACGCTCGGAGCGGCGTATGTGGATTCGAAGGGGACAGTCCGCCCAACGTTATATCTAGCATGATAAATTGAATAGTTATTCCCTCTTATCTGAGAGTCGTAAGAGCTTGACTGGAATACAGCGGAATGCACCGTGTTTGATTTTATTATTTACCTACCTACGTTGGCAAAGGCTGTCTTACCTTGGCGTTATTCCTGAGCAGCACTCGTACTAAATCAGTCTGGTGCGCGCGCGCAGCTAAATGTAGCGGCGTTTCTCCTCTAGCAGTAGCCGCGTCGGCCGCTGCGCCCGCGCCTACCAGCACTAGCGCGATGTTCATACAGCCCATGAACGACGCCACGTGCAGGGGCGTTAGACCTGATTCTGTTGTTGCTGATTTGCCTGGCAAAGATAAACGTTACAGTTAGTTTATGTAATGTTGTCAGGCCACGTCAAGGTCCAGGCTTCGCTAGGTTTTGTTGATCCTATTTAGACAGTTTAGCGAAGGACAACCGCATGGTCGTTGGACAAGTCCATAAAGGACTCATGACAACGATGGCCGTAGGGCGAGATTCACAGACCGCACTTAGACTTTATTTTGCTAAGTAAGCATTTCCTACGAATATGAACAGTATTGGTATTAAATTAATGTTCACATTCGTGTAAGACGTTAATTCACATTAGCTAACACGAAAATGAACATTATTCAAATGACGATAAGGTTTATATTCGTACGAAACGCTTACTTAGCAAAGTAAACTGACTCGACTGCCTCGTTGGTCTGGGTTCGATCCCCAGGTCGGTCAAAGTGTTATTGGGTTTTTCCGTATGGAATTTCTCAGTAGCAGCCTGGAGTCTGGATTTGTGCCCGGTCGATGGCAATAGGCTCACCTCCTATTACATGGAACGTAAACATAACGGCGAAATGTGGTGTACTATATACCTCTGCCAACCCTTCGGGTAATACAGGCGTGAGCTTATGAACATTATTCGTATAACATTAATGTTCACATTCGTATAACAAGTTTATTCACATTAGCTAACACGAAAATGAACATTATTCATATTAAGATAAGGTTCATATTCGTACGAAACGCTTACTTAACAAAGTAAAATCTCAAGTGCCGTCTGTGAATCTCGCCCTAAGTCTTCTTCTATAAAAGCATGCAATCCTCGTGTCGATAACAAACACTATGTGGAGTAAACAACTTTATGCACGCAGAGCTGTAAGTTGAATACGAAACTTGAAGGCTTAAATGTAAAGAGTCCAGAGCAACGCGAAAAACATATAATTCCTGATAATTTGTATACTCACTAGCGCCATATTTGAGCAGCAACTCGACCACTTTGAGCCTATTCTTCTTGCAAGCAATGTGTAGTGGAGTAAACCCGTTGAGAGCACGTGCGTTTGCGTCCGCGTTCCTGTCTAGAAGGAGTTTTGCGACCTGGAACACAAATAGAAGCTGTTATTTCAATAGTTCAATGGTTTGACAATCCAAAATCGTTCTTATCGAGTAACTTATTAAGTCGACATCTCCTTGACAAGTTAATGAATCGTGAAAAAGGTCTGTGCCTTTTCATTGCCATTTCTCAAATGATATAACACCGATCGTTATTAAATATTCCTCAACGGATGACTACTAAACTTATTTACAGTATTCTTCAAACTAATTCCGACTTGATTCTAAAATCATAAAGTAGTTATTACCTTGACATGTCCACAATGCGCAGCTACATGCAGCGCAGTGAGATAGTCGACGGTGACGTCATCGATGGGCGCGCCCTCTGCCAGTAGCACCTTGGCCGTCTCCACGTGTTCGCCTTGTACGGACATGTGGAGAGGGGTAAGGCCGTTCTGAAACAAAAACGTTGCACTTAGGTTTTTGCTATACACATATGAACTCAAATCGTTCAGCACTGCCCTATCCCCCGTGAATGCCCAAAATTGAACTTTATCAAACATGAATATCAACTACGAGGCATGCAATGCAGCCTTAGAGGCTCTGACAACCGGTTGTTTGTGAGTTGACGATAAAGATGTTTGGCAATAACTCCTGCACATGTGGCTTCCGTGGTACCTCATTAATGTCGTATGTGTATGTCTATTAAACAACCTTATTACGACTAGCTTTCTTTTTTATTACTATCGTTACTCTCAAGATATCTTTATGTTATTATACAGTGATTTTCTTTTTGTAAATGTGAGAGCTTTAAAGACTTGCTAGATGCCTGGATACCTAGTTAATTTGTGACCATATTTTTCATATTGTTTTTTGTGTGGTTCCTGCTCTTAAGTCTACTTTGCTCTCTCATAACTATTCTAAGTCACAACTATACCCACTCAAATTGTTAAAGATATGGATTTTAAAAGAGTAACCATGGTATTTCTTGCCGGCTCTTCTCCATAGGAAACGACTAATTGGAACCGTGCACCTAAATTCAACTTTTCGTAAGCGCCGTAATGGTTAATGTGAAATTAAAACTTTTGATTTGATTTGAGATAACCAGCTCAGTTGGTTGCCAAAATATAATTATCAGGTCAATGATAATTTGATTGGTTCTGTGATCACAAACTCGCCTGCCCAGCGTGTTCACATGGTAACTATCTTGTTTTACAGCATGGTGACTTTATTATCTTCCTCAGTTGGACCTGAGGCCTATATCCAGCAGTAGAGTGCTACAATACCTTAGTTTTGCTAGTGATGGGCGCGCCGTGTTGCAGCAGACGTGATACGACGTTGCTGTGTCCCGAGCGAGCCGCGCAGTGCAGAGGCGTCAGGCCGTCGCGTGTTACTGCTGCTATGTTAGCACCTACAAACAAATTAATAACAATATTAAATTAAAAGCAAGCTTGATGATGAGAGAAAGTCTGGGTCAGTCTTGCGGTCTTGCGTACTTCAAGCCGGGTGGCTTGAAGTACGCAAGACCAATTGAACCAAGAGAAATTCAGAAATCAAAATTAGTTTCATGGTTTAAAACCAGACGAGCTTAATTTACGCCGCGCAGAAACATACGCGCAGTTTGGTTTAATACAATCCTATTTATTTATTTCTGTCTTTATTACCCGTGGCATCACAACAGTTCTATCTGAAAACTTCCAGGAGTATTTTTTTGGCCTCGTGCAAGTCGTTAAAAATGTTGTTTTCTTTTTTTAGGGTTCCGTACCCAAAGGGTAAAAACGGGACCCTATTACTAAGACTCCGCTGTCCGTCCGTCTGTCACCGGTCTGTATCTCATGAACCGTGATAATTAGACAGTTGAAATTTTCACAGATGATGTATTTCTGTTGCCGCTATAACAACAGTACGGAACCCTTCGTGCGCGAGTCCGACTCGCACTTGGCCGGTTTTTTTTGTATATTGTCTAACTTTTGTAACTGCTTGGGCAAGTCTAAAATAAACTATTTTTCTTTTCTTTCTTACAATATTAATGCCAAACGACACCGCAAATAAAACCTTTAAATCCTACAAAATAATTTAAGCCTCATTTAGCGCGGAGTAAATTACGCTCAAGGCAGCCTATGATGCATGTTTAGCAACAAATTACCAGTCCCAAATGTAGCAGATATGGATAACTATTAAATGTACCTTAGAATTTCTAATAACATCATTTGGGTTTGAAACTTTCCTTTGTTTGGCACAAAGACATTGAATAGTAATAGTTATTTAATCTCTTTGGTTTGGCAGAACCGTCTTGATTAACATGAGCTCAAGATACCTACACGATTATAAAGGTGTGTACGGACTGCGCGTTCCTGTGTACGCGTAGTCGGTTACGCGTACACAGGAACGCATAGTAATAGCACAGTGTACCTACTTACTACATACAGTGGGTCAACGCCCATACATTTGACAGGTCCTATGAAATGTCAAAATTATGTAGGGGCGGAGGTTATGTCCCAAGTATTCAGTATGGCTACTTGGGACATAACCTCCGCTCCTTCACCCCGCAATCCCCCGCACGATTGCTCTACGCTAATGTTCTACGTTGACCGACTGTAAGGAGTAAGATATAGGTAGACTGTGGTAATAGTATGGAGGTGCCTGTCTTAAGGTGTGTACGGACTAAACGTTCCTGCGTACTAATGTACTACGATGACTACGCGTACCTACCAATGTACGCGCTGTCCGTACACACCTTAAAGTTAGCGAAAGCGAGTGAATGGTGCGTGTGGTCTGTGACCCATCAAAGTTTCATATAACACTAAATGGTCTAATGATGCTGTAATTACTGGAAATTTTTAACAGAAAAAAATGGCGGAACTTTCATCGAAAAAACATTGAGCACAATTTTTCAACCCAACATTTCATGACAGTGTAACTTCACGCGAGACAAATTGCCAAATTATAACGAAAATTCCACGTTATTATATCTGTCAATGTCTCCAGCTGTCAAACGTGGATTGCAAAAGTGATGTTTGATTGACAGCGTATCGTGAAGAACGCCCAATTAAAGTTGAAATTCCAACAATATGATATTTCAATCACATACGAAACGTAATTAGTTGGTCGCGTGATAAGTAAAAAATATGAACATATGTAATTATTGAGTCATACCGATGAAAATATTATTTTTGATTTATGTGGTTTTGTTGAAAAAAACTTTTTTTTTACATCTTTACTTTCCTTAACTTTTTGTTCGCTAAATGGTTCGTTTAAGCAGATATTCCTGAAATGTCTGCGGCATTATAGTAGATACCTACACACATCAATCATTCATTACATTAAATGACAATTATAGCAGTAACGCGACGTGCCTTAGACGATATAAAACGCGAAAAACTGTATACCAATCCGGTACCGATCTCTTTGTATTAAGTGTTATCGCTAGTGGGTAACACTGGGCAATGTTGATAAAGGAAGGTAGTCGTCGATATGGATGAACGCACCCGAGGTTATAAAGGCGGCGGTCATTCGACGAAGCGAGAGCATTCCGTGTTGAACAGCTGAAGAAGTCTGACCTTTTATATCTGATTAGCTTGTCCTTATTTTATGATCTTGTAATAATTGTGTAAAGTAATATATGTATTGTGATCTAGTTTATGTTACTAATACTAACTCAAATACAAGTACTCTCAGTGGTGGAGAGTCTATGTTGGTTTTATTTACTGTGTTTACCTTGCTCGCAATCCTGACATACCGATATTAGCTATAACTGTAATGATAGAATCATCCCTGAAAGATTATGTTGTTGTGTCTTTTACATAAGAATGCAATATGAAGATCAAGCTTGTCGAAAACAATGCACCCCGCCTGTGTTTAGTATGGTCACGCTTTGTACATGTCACTTTATGCAAAACGCATCATTTCTTTATGTGAAATATAGAAATGATGCGTTTTGCATCTGAGTAAGCTGTCAACATGACAGCTAACATCCACTTACATAAATAAACACCGCACCAGGTCGCGGGTTCAAACTCAGGCACGTAGGTACCAATGTGACTTTTTCAATGTCATATGTATTTTCTTAGTTATCCTAAGACGCCACTGACGTACGGTGAAGGAAAACATCGTGAGGAAACTTGGACTTAATGGTCTCAAATTGTCAACCTGCAGTGAGCAAGCGTGGTGATCAATGCTCTTTCCTTCTTTGTATGAGAAGAGGCCTTTGCTCTTCAATGGGACAGTTACAGGCTAATATTTATTTATTATGCGTTAACTCACCATTTTCCACAAGCAGGTCGAGCATGGCTAGCTGTCCCCACTTGCTGGCCACGTGTAGCGGCGTGATGTTGTGTTTAGCGGCCCTGCCCGCGTCTGCGCCGGCCGACAGCAGCGCCCGCGCGACTCCTACGTTACCGTAGTGAGCCGCTATGTGGAGGGGCGTGAAGCCGGACTTTGAGCATGCGTCGGGGTTGTGTTCGTTCTGTTGGCAGAATTTAAGAAGTTATACATATTATATGACGGAAAAAGGTAATATAGCCTAAAGAACAAGACCCTTTGGAAGGTCAATATCCTGACAACGCTTGGGAGGTGTACCTGGATGTTCTAAGCAACCAAAATGTGTGTTCCTTGCGTTATCCCAACCTGTGACTGAGTGCAACAGTATTTTTTACTTCGCTCAGCTACTAACAAAATACTGCAAACATCTGTTCATTTACCAAGCGTCACCGTTACATTATATTTCCTCCTAACATTCACACACTCCTAACAGTTCATTGCAGTGCCACTGGTCTGTTGCGACGCCCACGTTTGGTAGTGATCGTTTATGGACAAGTAGTTTGTATAACATTTACCTCTAGCAGCAGCGTGGCAGCTTTAACGTCATTCTTCTTAGCCGCGATGTGTAATGCCGGCAGTCGAACTTTGCCTCGCGTGTCTGATTCCAGTAGTTCAGCGACTACTCGGTCGTGGCCCTGTTGCATTGCTACTGCTAACGGTGTGAAGCCGTCCTGGAAAGGCAGAGAAACAACATTTATTAATATGGGAAGTCGACATTACTTGACAATTTATTCAGTCACCTGCCAAAGAAAGTCTCATTCGAGATGAAAGAGTACAGTATTCAACCCGTAAAATGAAAAATCTGACTCAATAGCCGACACACTTATCAAGGATATCAGTCATGACCAATGGTCGTCATTAAAGCAATATTTCTTCATTCGCTCACGGCACAGAATAATAATTAAAATCTACGCACGGAAACCTGACTCAGTGCATGAAATACCTAAAATATCTGCTCTGCGGAAGCTAAATTGAACTCTAGTCTTAGGCAACAGCGCTCCCATTCCGCTATGCGTTCACGCTCTTAATGGTTCGGTCACTCCCTAAAATTCGGTTCGATTTTCTTTTGTCTTTCACTCCGGAGAAGAAACGATGTTTTTAAACCTAAACCGCGGACCGCTTAAGCCGGGTCCGCTGCGCCGTGATTCGTGTTTGCAAACAGGATAACATTGTTTGCTAACCGAATAGGGGCGTGGCCTAACAGTTTTGTTAGCAAAATTGGCGCTGCGGACCCGGCTTAACATTGTTTGCTAACCGAATAGGGGCGTGGCCAAACAGTTTTGTACGCAAAAACACAATAACATGCTAGAAAATTGGCGCTGCGGACCCGGCTTTACGGTTCAACAGAAGACGTTTATGGACTGCTACGGTGATGATAAAAAGGCTCACCTCTGTGGCGAGGGTTTGGCTGGCTCCGGCCGCCAGTAGCATCTTGACGCAGCCGGCATGGTTCTCCTGCGCCGCCATGTACAGCGGCGTGAAGCCAGCCGCAGACTGCGCGTCGGCCTTCGCCCCCGCCGCCAGTAGCGCACGCGCCACGAACTCTTGGCCCGCGAGACATGCTATGTGGAGTGCTGTGTTGCCTGGACGGAGATGATTGCTTGTGAGTTAGACATACACCCCCTTATTACAAAAGATGGTTTAAACCAAGACTAAGGTAGGTTTAAAATATACCCATCACTTTCTTGTCATATAATAAAAAGAGACGGGGCTATATTAAAATTTAGATTTTTCTTAGACCACCTTTTGTAATAAGGGGGACGTTTAAAATCGTATTGTTTTAAGATTTTAATAATTCTTGTTAAAATTCTGTTTTATTTTATATTTGAGGTGAGCAGTGTAAGTGGTATGTACGGTTCTATTCATTTGAGATTGAGAGCGATTCAAAACAACACGAGCAAAACAGAAAATACAAGAATATTGTTCTAAGAGTTGTATAAATATTTCCATTTATGTTCCAACGTTGTTTTGTTAGTGGACGAAGAAAACTCTATGTGTATATTTCTAAATGGTAATAAACCAATGATACAACCTACATTAGAGCAAAAGCTTACCTTTCTTAGTGGCGGCGTCGACAACGGCGCCTCGTTTTAACAGTTCATCAACCACAGTGATATGTCCATCTTTAGCGGCCAGGTGAAGCGCGTTCAGCCCGTTCTGAGAAACAAAGATAGATAAAAGATAAAAAAATAAACATAGAGTAGTGATAGGCGTCGTCCTACTTGAAAAACGATCGTACGAATGTTCAATCAAATATCTTAACATTCGTAATATTTTCTAATTAAAACTTTAACGATTGATACATAGAAAGGTTGCCGAGAGACCGCAGGGGAAGTGTTGGCAGAACAGCAACCAGATAGGTAAACGACTTGCAAACGATCACCTATTTAATTTTCTTACTGATGCCAGGATACCTGGATGCGATGGGCAGAGATTGGTCAACCCTAGCACACAAGAAAGCCTATACTATATCCAGCAGAGTGCAACAGGGCCAGCAGAGACGGTGATGATTGTGATCCTGGTGATTTTCCTTGTGAACAACCAAGTATCTACAGGCTATATTCCTGATACCTACAGGTTGAAATTGTAAACACTCGACAAACCGAAATGGGAGATTGTACTCATCACTATGAACAACTTTTACTATGGGACCACACCGGAAATCGCGAAAAAAAACGGATGTTCGCTACATTTATGTTCGCATTAATTCGTCAAAATGTAGGGAACAGCAGATTTTTTTTTCGCGATTTCCTTTTTGGTCCCATTGTAAGAATTGTTCATAGTGATGAGTAGGTACAATCTCCCATTTCGGTTTGTCGAGTACATATTTACAATTTCACCCTGTATACTTATTCCTACGTTGCATCGGAAATTATGAAAAACAAGTCTTGTATTTCTCTCTCAGAGAACAAGGAACAATAGCTTACGATAATATGCTAATAAGTAATGTGGCAGTACAATGGGTAATTATTAACAGAGATTGATGATAGATAAAAGGTGAAACTTGTTTTGGGAGGATATCTTCAAAGACAGTTGTATCATATCTAAGTGTTCCGTAAATTTTTTCTCTATTGATATCAAACCTGTCAATTAAGTTCCGAGATATAATTTACCCACATCTTTAATTACGCATGATTGAAATTTAAATAAATAGATGTTAAACGGAGCGAACATAATTATTTTAATTAACCATTGAGAGTTTGATATAAAATTACTCAATCGTAGACTGTTAATAATAAATCTGTAGACTTTGCGTGTTTGTATATTGGAAATATTTTACAAAAGAAATAGTGGGGATGTTAAAGGATAACCAATAGAATCCATTTCGATATTTTTTTGAATTTTTGTCTCTTTATCTGTTTGTCGGTTTGTTTGTGCACGCATCAGGTAAAAAGTACTTACACAATGCGGTTGACTTTTATAGACAAACTAGCTTTTGCCCGAAACTTCGCTCGCGTTAATTAAGCTCAAAAAAACTCTTAACACACTACTAAAGTTTCTATAATAATATAAATCAATCGTGATTCAAAAGACACGTGGCGTCATCTATGAACGTTATTGTTGTTTTCATCGGAAACAGTACTTTTTTCGGGATGAAAGGTACCCTATGTCCGTTTCTGTACACCTCACAACGTATATGCAAAATTTCAGGATGATCGGTTCTGTGGTTTAGGCGTGAAAATGTAACAAACAAACTTACTTTCGCATTTATAATATTAAGTTAGGATATAGTGCTTGTCTCGGAGTAACATTTAGTTTTTGTTTCATCGTAATCGGTTCGCTCAATCAAACGATATTAAAATTTAAAGTTATCAAACTCAAAACTCGTTTATTAAAAATATCTAGTTCAATTAATATACTGCGTTACGTTATACGTTCAAAAAGAAATCATTATTTAGTTCTTTTTGAACGTCAATTTTACATAAGACAGCCCCCAAAAGCGCCCCCCGTTCACCGCTTCCTAGTGTTTATGCTGTGAAGAAGAAACGGCGCAACAAACTCCCCATCATATTATCAAGAAGAGTTAGTGTATTGCGACACAATATTAGTTTCAGACTTCCACGCGGACGGAGTCGCAGGCACAGCTAGCCTACACATAATTTTAAATATAAAGATTCGCATAGACGAGTACTTATAGGCCGATAACAGTTCTGTCAATAAACATAACAGGTGTAAGTAGTAACAAGCATAGACCAACACAGCCACCGATAACTCGGAGATGAAACGCGTTACTCTAAGGTAACAAGCTACAAGCCAAAATAACTGCAGAGCTTGACCCACCTATCGCATCCCCGTCACTCAATTTCACCCGTTCAGCAAAGCTGATTGGATGACGCGGCTGACTGACAGATTCACATTCACACGTAAACCTTCGCAGAACACGACCCACTCCACGGAACGGTCAATTTGGACACAAATTGAATCACTCCATTGGCACAACGAAACAGTCGGTCAGCTAAGCCTCGCTTTCAATGGGCATTGTGCATTTTTTTTAAATCTGTTAAGATATGAAAACCATTTCGAGGAATAAGGTTACTGATCACATCTCACTATTTAGAAATGGAAAATAATCATGGATTATTAGTATTTCGGGTTATATGTGAATGACCTTAATTTATCCTCCAAATGACGTCATTGCTGGCAGTATGGCAATAATGCCTTTGCCTACCCTACGATTGTAAATAAAAAAAATGATAGACGTGGTCACGTGACGTGAATGTCATAAATAATAAACAATAAACATAACCTCAATCCTCAACAGAAATTCAACTTTTACTATTATAGTGTTTTATTGAGACGGTCAATCAATAACGATGGAATATAGGAAGTGCTTTGTTCCTACCTGCAAGAACGACACTAAAAATAGCCCAAACAATATTTTTTTCGTGTTCGGGAACTCAACTTTCGGAAGGTTCCGCGAGTCAGCTTTGATAAAAGTATCACTCATGACGATTGGTTGGTCGGTAAATAATATGAAGGGCGTACGATCGAGATTAATTGCACTAGCAGCGTAACGTGGTATTTTGTTTGATAAGAATTAAAGGCAAGGAACATAATAATCTGAGGTTATTATTTCATTGATTTGACAGTTGACACTATTGACATTTGACATCACTGTTACAGTTTTTAGAATATTATGGATTGAGGCAAAGGCCCAAAGATTTTATGCCACTGATGACGTCATAGATCAGAAATGATATTGAATTTTAAATAATTAATAAAAAAATAATTACAATGAAAATAACAAAAATATTTAAAACGGTTTCTTAGATTACTCTATATTTTCAATATCTAAAATAAAAAATTGTGGTCAAGAATTTTGCTTCATCCCCATTAACTACTCTTTGATGAGGAGTGACGGGCTGCTGGCCAATTTCCGGAAAGTTGGAAAGTACCGTAACTGTCTGAAAGCCGTAACAGTTGCTGTGGGAAATGATAAGGCAGTTTAATATATTACATGTTTATATTTTAGCTCATTCAATACTCCTTACGACACCTTAGCCGCTAAATCAGCGCTGTAGCGATTAATATGTTGCTGCATTATTTTAAGTGGGGATGGGTACTCTTTTGGCTTAACACATTCGAGTCCACCACACTTTTCATAGAGCTCATACGCCATCCCGCCATACATATTGCTAGTGGACCTTCCAGGAAAGTCCTCGGCATTACGTTTGCACTAAGAGTGAACCCTCGAGGAAGGTTCCTGGCATTAGGTCAAAAACCTTGAAAAATACGCTACTACGTCGTAAAATAGGCGTTTGCTTGTTTCATGACGGTGAATTTTCCAAAAACAACCTGCTTTTATGACGATACATTTTCCAAGAAAAACTCGCATTTAAAATGAGTCCCTCCGTGAGAGCACCGGCATAGCCAATGCGACTACAGAGTGCCCTCCTGGAGGGCACCCGGCACTGAACGTGTTAATGTCGTATTAGCATAATAGCATAATCAGCCTCCACGAGTGACGATACTTAAGTACGTCCGGCGCATCCTGGACAGTCAGCCCTGCTACCAATTTTGCTGACTGGCTAATCTTTTCACCACAGTATGAGCTATTTTCGTAAAGCTCGTGCTGACACGAGAGAAGAAGAAGAAGCATAATCAGCCCATAACTGTCCCGCTGAACACGGGCATCTTCTCAGAATGAGAATAGTCTATCACGCTGGCCTGATGCGGGTCAGCAGACTACACACACCATCGAGAACTTTATGGAGCCCTCTCACTGTGTTTCCTCACGATGTCTTCCTTCACCGTTAACACAAGTAATAATCAAATACTAATCCGCAAATGAATTCGTAAAATCAGAGGTGTAATTCGCAGATAACTTTTTTGTACCTACATTCAATATAAATTTTCATCAGAAGGTTAGTTCAGATCACGTCGGGGTCACTAGTGAAGTGCTTTTACCTGCCCCGAAGCGAATGCACGCTCAATTTTGTTCCGCAATCTAGATTTTCCAAGATACCTAGATCCTTTATTAATTCAATTCTGTTTTCAGTAATAATTTTAATTCATATTATGATTTGTATACAATAGTTTCATTTAGTTTTTACATTTATACAATAAGAAGATTACGTGGTAATTGCAAATACAGTTATAGTTAACTCCTGAGCGCGTTTCATTACCATACCACGTAACCACTTCAGCAGTAAAATGTTTTTCCGTCTTTACACTAACCAAGATAAAAATCGCAGCCGTAACTCAATTTGTGGGTTGCGGTACCAAGCGAGTGATTAAATTAAAAGAGGTAAGTCCAACGCGCCCTGGACAGTCAACCTCGCTAGCAACCTCGCCGACTAGCTAATCTGTTCATCACTGCATGAGTTATTCTTAAATAAATCGTGTAAACACGAGATAAGAAGAAGTAATAGTAGAGATTAGGCAAAAATGACACAAAATGAGGCTTTTATTAGCTATCGTAATCCTTTGTTTCATATTCGCAATTAATCCAAACATCTTTCTGCCCTTATCCCATGTTACTTGGGGTCGGCGCGACACATTTTCTTCTTCCATCCCGTCCTGTCAACCGTCATGATATCACTGACTCCTTTCTCTTTCATATCATTTTTCACACAATCCATCCATCTTTTCTTTTTCCTCCCTCTTCCTCTCCATCCATCCAGATTTATATTCATAACTCTTTTGGTCCCATGCGTTTCATCCCTCCTCTTCACATGCCTATACCAAGGCAAACGGTTGCCTTTTAACTTTTCCGTCACTGGCGCTACTTTCAAACTTCTCACTTTCAAATATACTCAATTCTGACCTTATCCGTTCTGGTCACTCCACACATCCATCTCAACATTCTCATCTCCGCTACATGCAATCTTTTTTCATCCGTCTTCTTCACGGCCCAACATTTCGATCCATACAGTACGATAGGTCTTATCACGGACTTGTAGTTTTCCCCTTTAACCTGAGAGGCATCCGTGGGTCGCAAGTTATTCCAGTGACCGACCTGTCGCCATTTCATCCACCCTGAATTGATCCGGTGCGTTACGTCTCGGTCTTTCAATTAATCCAAACAACAAGTTAATCATTTCTAAATGGACTTTAATTTTATTAGTATTCGTAGTAGAAATTAATCTAAACTTCTAACTTACTTGAACCACTTACATATACAAATAAAGAAAAATTATATCCTAGACTAAAACTATTAACTAAGAGAGTGCATCAAAATACTCCTCCGCATCGCTGTCGACTGGCAGCGTTGCCATGTTGTATGGCAACGCTAATTCCTTGACAAAAAACAACTCAGCCCTTTTCACGACTAAAATGTCTCCCCCTTAATAGTGCGAGAGCCGGCTGCAAAAATACCTACCTCATCGGCTACCCCAATAGGCTATATTTAGATCGTTAACCGACACTTAAACACGTAAAAAAAATCAGGTCTGCCAGAGCCGATCCTGCCGGGTCATAGAAATAATCGATACTTTTTGACGTATTTTTTTAGTAAAAATTACGTCATAAGATACCCGAATGAAAGTGCTGGCAGCAGTTAACCATTGATTAGTTATGTAAAAAAAAGTGGGTCTGCCATTGCGCACCCTGCCGGAAGTACTTGGCAGACCCCTAAAATATGCCCTTCTGACACACTAAACCTACCTCATCGAGTACCCGGATGGGACCAACGCTAAATAATAACCAAGATGCCCCTGATAATGGATCAAAAGGTCTGCCAGGTCTAAGCTTGCCGGAACTTAGTATTCAAAGCATTTGAAGTTGATAGGGAGCATACTTTCACTTGAAGTCAAAACAACATTATTTTGTTTCTTTTATACAAATTTATGAATATTAACTGCTTTTCTTATCACAACATGAAATAATAATAAATAGACCAAGAAAACCAAATAGGTACATAAAAACCATCGCGCGAAAACGAGACAGCTATAGTTTGTTTGTTATTAGTATCACGAGACACGTTGGAGGCCGATTCCTGCTTCGATTAAAAAAGCATTTAAAAGTCTTAACATAAAAAATACTGAAGACTTATGGGGCATTTCTGTAAGGGTTCTTGGAGTTATAATTGACACCATTGCCCCTATACTTGCAGGCATATTCAACCAATGATTAGATAGCGGTACATTTCCCGATTTGATGAAACATAGTAAGATAATACCAATCTTCAAATCGGGCTGCAAGAATAACCCCTCTAATTATAGACCCATTTCTGTGCTTCCAGCAATAAGTAAAATTTTTGAAAAAATTATGCTTGATCAGATGATGTTTCATTTCAACCTAAACGGGATATTGCACAGTCGCCAGTATGGTTTCACGAAAGGTAGGTCGACCACAGACGCAGGAGTGAAACTAGTCACTCAAATTTTGGAATCCTGGGAGAGCTCTCAGGATGCTGTTGGCATCTTCTGTGATTTCTCCAAGGCTTTCGACTGCGTTGACCACAATACACTTATTTGTAAATTACACCATTACGGAATTCGTGGACGAGCTGCTGACCTCGTTTTTTCTTATCTATCAAAAAGACAGCAAAAGGGTGTCAATGGTGCTATATCGTCGGGGTCTCTGGTTAAGATGGGCGTGCCTCAGGGTTCAATTCTTGGGCCTTTTCTATTTCTAGTTTATATAAATGATCTCCCTTTTATGATGTCCAATTTATCTGATATAATTTTATTTGCTGATGATACTTCCCTAATTTTTAAAATAGATAGGAAAGATAGGGACGTTTTACATGTCAATGAGACCCTAACTGTTCTTTCCAAATGGTTTACAGCCAATAATCTATACTTAATGCAAATAAAACAAAATGCCTTAGATTTTCTCTACCAAATGTACCCCAAGTAGGTTTAAATTTAATGCTTGATGGCAACAAACTTGATACAATTAATGAAACCGTATTCCTAGGTATAACTATTGACTCAAAATTGCAGTGGGGTGCTCACATTACTGCCCTGTCGGCGAGATTAAGTTCTGCTGCATATGCTGTTAGGAAAATTAGGCAGCTGACTGATGTGGCTACAGCTAGGCTAGTATACTTCGCTTATTTCCACAGCATTATGTCCTACGGCATTCTGTTGTGGGGCTCGGCAGCTGACGTCGATTCGGTTTTTATTTTACAAAAGAGAGCAATCCGTGCCATTTACAACCTGGGTTCCCGCGAGTCCCTTAGAAACGTGTTTAATGATATTAAAATACTCACTTTGCCGTCACTCTATATCTTAGAAAATATTTTATATGTACGCAAAAAGGGCAATGTCCATTTTAGGCTACTCGTGAACATAATGCTACAAAAATAATAATTTTAACAATAATAACTTCATATTTTTTTCAAATCTTTCTGATTATATCTTTGTATCAATCAACACTTTTATGAATATGAATTTTACCCGTATTTTATTTGATTTTATGACTACCGGTCATCTATGAAACAAGGCAAATGACAGTCAATGACAGTTGTCATTCGCTTTTTTAGAGTCAGGGTTGCCAAAATCTTACTGGCCACGTTTTATCCATTATTTATCGATTACTAAATGCTACTGGTGATATAAGTGTACTTTCATTATTTTTTTTGTTTACTGATTTTATCATTCGTATTATGTTTATATTTGATTAATAAAATTATTTTCAAATGTTTAATAGCAGCAATGCAGCAGCAGAAATGTACTAAAACTAATGAGAAACTTATCCGATTATTAAAGATTTTTATATCGATTTTTGATTTTTTCATGTATAGCAACACAAAAAAAAATAAACAAAATGTCATGTCAACTATACCGCTCATTCGCTTTGTATCTTCTGCATCGTGAGTGTTGTTTCGTGAATATTATAGCGCCGACTTTATTTACTCATAATGGATCCCGATAATTCTCTTCCCCACGAGCTTGGCAATCCTACGGACACCGAACCTCGCCTGAACGTTGACCACGGCAACTCACTAGACAATTACCCTATACCTTCGGCCACCTGCAGATTATTACGAGGTAAAATACATAGCAGGCACATAAGCCGAAAAATATATTTCGTATATATTATTTATGAAAATAACAATGGTAGGTAAGCAATTAAAGAATATTGTTGTAATTGCATGGTTGGCCGGAGAACAGTGGGTTGCTGCGCTCATATCATGACTATTATACCTATGGTATTTGAGCTGGGCAAGGTACCAAGAACATATATCTCCACCTGCTCAATTTCTAGATAACATATTATTAACGTATGAATCAGTATAAAATAAAAATAATTCATAAAAATGTCGTTTGTTTCACATTTATAACCTTACTTGTCACATGTAATAGATCCTATCTAAATACTTTTGATACTAAATCATATTCATATTCTTTTGCATTTGTTTAATGTTAGGAGTGATTTTCATGATAAAAATACACGGGATAAACATAAAATTGTGATACCTAAATTTAGACTAAGCAAAACTAGTAAGTCATTTTTGGGCAATGGCGTATGTTTTTATAACAAACTGCCGAAATCTGTAACAGATCTTACCGAGGGAAAATTCAAAACCCATATTAAACGTGTCCTCACTCAAAAAGCATACTACAAGATTAAGGACTACGTCGAGGACAGAGATGTTTGGCTCTAGTTCCTGCACATGTGGCTTCCCTGGTACCTCATTAACGACGTATGTGTATGTCTATTAACTATCCTCAATTATGATTATTTATTTTTTATTTTTGCTATCATTACTCTCAAGATATATTTTATCTTACTCTCTAATGATTTTTTGTTTAAGTTATGATGACATTTAAGTATGTCAATTGTTTTATATAATTTAGCTTCATTTTATTTTTTGTAAATGTGAGAACTTTGTGGACTTGCCTATACATATAATTGTGTAAATTACTATTATTCATATTGTATTTTTTTGTTCTTCTTAGTTCTACATTTTTTTTTTCCCTTTTTGGTTAAATTTTGTACTCAAGACTTGGTACTATACTCCAAGATCTGTGGTCAAGACTACATTGTTCTCTCTCATAGTACCTACTGTATTCACTGAAATTGTAAAAGATATCCCTTTTTTTTAAAAGAGTAACCATGGAGTTTCTTGCCGGCTCTTCTCCATAGGAAACGACTAATTGGAACCGTGCACCTAAATTCAACTTTTCATAAGCGCCTGTATTGGTTTATGTGAAATAATTTTTTTTGATTTGATTTGATTTGAACTATAGCTGTCTCGTTTTCGCGCGATGGTTTTTATGTACCTATTTGGTTTTCTTGGTCTATTTATTATTATTTCATGTTGTGATAAGAAAAGCAGTTAATATTCATAAATTTGTATAAAAGAAACAAAATAATGTTGTTTTGACTTCAGGTGAAAGTATGCTCCCTATCAACTTCAAATGCTTTGAATACTAAGTTCCGGCAAGCTTAGACCTGGCAGACCTTTTGATCCATTATCAGGGGCATCTTGATTATTATTTAGCGTTGGTCCCATCCGGGTACTCGATGAGGTAGGTTAAGTGTGTCAGAAGGGCATATTTTAGGGGTCTGCCAAGTACTTCCGGCAGGGTGCGCAATGGCAGACCCACTTTTTTTACATAACTAATCAATGGTTAACTGCTGCCAGCACTTTCATTCGGGTATCTTATGACGTAATTTTTACTAAAAAATTACGTCAAAAAGTATCGATTATTTCTATGACCCGGCAGGATCGGCTCTGGCAGACCTGATTTTTTTGACGTGTTTAAGTGTCGGTTAACGATCTAAACATAGCCTATTGGGGTAGCCGATGAGGTAGGTATTTTTGCAGCCGGCTCTCGGACTATAAGTAGTTTCGTGATTAATCGTTATTGGCGCTAATGTTATTTATCAACCTTAAATCAATAACAATTAAAGCCTCAAACACTGTAATTATAGACACAATAGATAAACAATAGCGGTGTCGTCCTGAGACGACACGCGGGACGCAACCGGTTATAACATTGTTCCAATTAAATTTCCTTAAAACTTAATTAATCCTAGGTACATAAATAACGTTACAATTCCATCAGAAAATAGCTTAAGGTGCATGTACCGATGGACCGTCCATACAATGTTTGTAGGGATTATACGCTAAAAATAGACACTCTTTGTTTAAAACGAATCATTTTATCACTTTTCTACAATCAAATGTGCTCGCGAATTCACTCTTTAGGAAATAACTTACACTAATTACTGAGAAAAACAATCATGAAATTCAGACAAAATTTGACACTTCTTTACATGTGTGGGTTTGTTTTGACAAGCAAACTAAGCGCCATGTTTGTTATAGTTTAAAATTGTAAGCGATAGATGGCGTGCAGGCGATATTGTAAATAGATATTAAAATATGCAGCGTTGCCGGTCTTCTGTAACCTTGACGGCGGCTGCGTTGCCAGCTAATTTGACTATGATTCGAATGCATGTACATTTTCAATTTGTTGAACGTAATGTTGATGCACTAGGATTTGCGCGCGGAATTTGTTGCGTGTTATATTTTGTATGCAATTTTAATTTATTCAAATTGCAATATGTCTAGTAGGTACTTATGTAATTGATTTCAATTGAATATAATTATTGCAATTTATTATTGGTAGGTAAATAATTTTATTAATTATTCAAAATACGCAATTTTATTGTAAAATAAAATTACCTAGGTATATTTCGACGGTAAGTATTAGAAACAGCAAGTTGGCCCGTGAGTTGGGTTTTAGACGCTGCAATCTCGTTACAATACTAATTACGTACCTAACCTACGTGTCGATGTTGTCATTATGTATATTTTATGGTCAACCATGAATTAAATTATTCAGTAAGTCACCAAAGTAACCACAACATTAAATTTCGTGAAAAAGCAATCTTGGGGTATGTTTTTACCAGGTAAAGAATACTTTGTAAGCATATAGCCCCCCGCCGAGATGCCGTCGCGAGCAGACGTATTTTTGAACGTTCCGTGTTTTAAATTCAAAAAAAATTGTGCAAAATATTGTGTAAACTATCAGTGAAACGATCAATTAATTAGTGATTACCATCTCAGTGATAAAATATTGAAACAATTACAACACACAATTAACAATATTATCAAAATTATCAACAGCAAATCAAGACAAGTTGTTATAAAAAATCGTGTTAGCGTGCGCCGGGCCAAGTGTCCTTGAAAGTGAATGCAAGGACAAGCTTTGCACCTGCAGCTACAGTACCTATTTTTATTAAATAGAACGCTATTTTCAACTCTCTTAGTAACGACGACTTGGTCCGATGGCACATGGGCCGGACTGTAAGTGAACGTGATCGTGTGACTATCAAGTTCAAACCTCCGCAAAACACATTACTTTTTGGAATGTTTTTTATTATGCTGCTAAAATACCAGAAAAATCTGAGATTTTTTTACGAAAAAATTGGAGAAATTTCTGAAATATTATAATTAATACTTGCACAAATTGCTGCTTGCAACATTGCTTAATTAAAGAAAAATCCGCATTCATTGTTGCTTTATTTTGCTTTTGGTGCATTTGAACGCCCAATATGCCGCTAAATCGAACACCGCCAACCTCACCGAAATCTAACTTCAAAATCAATGATGGTGACGCTGGTACTAATATACGTAAAGTTATTTTTTACAAATATACTAAGTAAAGTTATTTTTCTTTGTAGCACCTGTGAAGCAGTGGTTTCAAGACAAGAAGAAATAATGTTTGTTCAATTGAATTTTTTTTGTAGTAGTTTGTTTAGAATCTACATAATCATTGTATAAAGCTTTTAATTTGTATTTACTATAAAAGGTGAAATAATACCTTATTGAACTCAATAAAGATTTAGATTTTTGTTTTACTAAAAACTTAGGTAATAAAATAAAACTATATTTTACTGTGTATATTTGACATTATTTATTTCCTTTTTTTATTAATCAATTAAATGTTTTACGCCTTAAAATATAACTTTTATTTTCCTAAAATAGTACTAGTTTTAATTTATCGTAGGTGTCGTTCTGCCTACCCCTATTTAGAGTATTTCTACAAAATATTTTAGCCCTTTTTTAAATACACACCATCTAGTGGTAAACTTTGTAAACGTAGGGAATACGTCTATGTGTGTGTAAAAGTGTGTAAATTCAATGACAGATGTTATTATGGGATTCTGTGTCAAATTGGGTGGATTTTGAGGCATTGTTATGATCAAGTTCATTAAAAGGTAATGACCAGGTGTCGCGAACACTACTTCTACAACTTAGTAATGCTCAGATTTCACATAAAACGAAATAAACTCAAAATAATGATTTCAGCGCCATCTAGCGGGAAAAGTGCTGGGAACAGCCCGTATCTTTCACCTTAACACAGTTATTGAAATTGTGCGAAACAATTAAAATACCATGCCGAGTAGCGAGCAAACATTCAAAGAGAATTTATTTAAATGAATGGACTTGCGTTTCAGATATCTCGGTATTGATTATTATGGAAATGTTTAAGATACATTGTAGAGTTTATTCACACGTATTATCGACCAATAGTCGCAGATTTTTGCGTTTTTGGAGTAGCTCGTGGCTAATTAACAACCGCGCGAATCATACGATTTGCAAGGTTAAGCTGTGTTGGCCTCGGTCAGTCCGTGGATGGGTGACCGTTCGCTACACATCGAGACTCCTCCGTGTCTCCGAGAGCAAGATAAACCGTCGGTCCCGGGTGCCATTCGAATACCTATGACAGTCGCTACGGGTAGTCAGAAGCCTGAACGTCGGACAACCGGTCTAAGCTTGGATATCGGCATTGCCCAGTAAGTGGGTTGCGGAGGTCTGATGGCAGTTGCTCCGTGTAAAATACTGGTATTCAACCGCAGATTAGAATGGCAGCTAACCCAACATAGTTGGGAAAAATGCTAGGCAGAACAGCGTCTGTAGACAAATGGCAATCGATGATCGCTAGAGAATAGCTACGTCAATTATGTATGGAAATGACAGAACAGATCGCTTGACCGGTCGAAAGCTTATGTCAATCCAGTACATCTCGTTTCTATTCTCTAGCAATCATCGATTGCCATTTGTCTACAGACACAGAACAGTCGCAGGTTTTTGCTTGATCATTTGTCGTCATCATCGGCCTATCACGAGTTTGAAGTTACACTATTACACATTTGTTATAAGTACAGTATGTTTTCTCATTTTAATTAAAAAATGGCTGATGCGATTATGTAGCCCACATAAAAACAAAACAATAATGCCTCTCACCCTTTAACTGATAGTAAACTTTTCACAAGCCATCGTACTTATCTTTTTTATCGCATTTTCATCTAGTTACCAAAGGAATTTTAAAGTTTCTTTAGTTAAAACAATGGCAATTTTCCGACACAGTAACTTGCTTGCAACTTTTGCTCCTATAGACAAACTAAGTTTTCGTTTTTAACACCTGATATAATCTTTTAATCCTATTTTTTCTTAGTTACAAAAGATGGTTAAAAACCTTTTTTAGCCCAGCTTGAGTATAGGTACTACCTGGATATCTATTCCTGCTGTGAATATGTGATGAACTCGAACTAGAAATCCTAATAAACCAATTTGTAACAACGACTATAACAATTTTACATACATGTGGGAATGAATGCTGGGAGAAACGAAACGTAAGTGAAGGTGAGAGTGAGTAAGAGAATGAAGGTGAGAGTGAGTAAGAAGGGAATGAAGTAGAGAATGAGTAAGGGAATGAGAGACAGTGTGACCATTTGTGGCAGATTTCTGCCATTTTGGCAGATTTCGCTCCTAAATTTTGTCTGTGGCAGATCATGCTGACGATTTACAAAAGTGGCAGATTTCGGCAGATTTAAAAGATTTCAAGAAAATTCACATCACCTAATCTGAATTTTCAATGAATTCATCTTTTTTAAAGTAATTACATCAGGTTTTATATAAAATGAGATGACAAATGATTTTATCGAACTGGCAACTTCTGTTTCATGGCCAAATTATACGGGGATTTCCCACTTAATCTGTTTTTAAACAAGTGCTTCATATGATTATGAACTGTAATCTAACCGGAATAGTGTTCATATTCTTATCTTCATAATTGATTTGGTTTCCCAGAGACTTGTTAGAATCAGGTGGAAGTAGCACCACCACAATTTTAAGTGTAGACAAATTTTGGAGAGCGATTGGAAAAATCCTGTACGCGAATGGGGCTACAAAATATTACAAATTTCCAAAAGCGTTATTATGTTTGCCGATGTCAAACGCTTCGTGCGAACCAATCTTCTCTCAGCTGAATTTAAACAACACAAAAATAAGGAATAGGTTCCTAAATCAACATGTGTCAGCTTTAATTACAACTAAAGAAGGGAATAAGGAACAAGGAGACTGTGTCTCTTTTAGACCAACTAAAAATACGATCTAGATGTCGTCAAAATCTATGTACATATCTACACCGAAAATGACGAAAATTTGGAGGCAAATGCGGTTAAGTAGAGTAAGTAGTGTATAGGTATAATAATGCATAAGAAAATTGATAAATATTTTTGTTGACAAAGAGGGCCTAGATCGGTTAAAAAAATTCATTGATTGTATTTTTTTTCCGTTTCCGTGAAGGCATATTTTTGGCATTTTTGGCGCCAAGTGTGGCAGATTTTGGCAGATTTTTTGCCCAGTCTGTGGCAGATTCGCCATTTATAAGATGGTCACACTGATGAGAGATAGAGGGATTAGTCATTAATGGCGGACGACGCTAAAAGGACGTAGGAAGTGAATTGGAAAAAGTATTTTATAATTAGATTCAGATTAAAAGAAGTTAATTAAAATAGATTTTTATTGGTACTCGATCTCCTAGCACTACATACATGCGAAATATTCTATCTGCCTAGCCTTTTCTCAACTTTGTTGGGGCCAGCGTTCAGTCTAGCCGATATCCTTAGGTTAAACCTTTTTTTTTTGTGGGAAAATCCTCATGGATGCCCTTCGCCCGGGGAAGGCGAAGGGGTATGCCGGACTCTTACCGGCTAAAAACCCACGGTGTTCCTTCTCCTGACCCTTGGCCGGGGTCGCGGGATTCGCAGCTACATGCACCGCAACCCCGGCAGGCCTCGGTCCGCCAGCCCCTGGCAGACCTCTCCTAAAGTGGGGCCCCACGTCCTCCTGAGAGGCGCGCGCGGAACACTGCGCGCCGCCTTTTCGGGCCTGTTACTGGTCGGGCGACGGGTATCCTTAGGTTAAACCTGTTGTCAGGCTTTCGAGCTTCTGACTACCCGTAACGATTGTCATAGGTATTCGTATGACACCCGGGACCGACGGCTTAACGTGCTCTCCGAGGTACGGGCGGGTCTCGATGTTTAAGGAACGGTCACCCATTAACGGCCTGACCGCGGCAAGCGTATCCGCGTGGTTGTTAATTAGCCGAAGCCCACATCATCATCATCATCGTCTTCCTGCCCTTATCCCATGTTACTTGGGGTCGGCGCAACACGTTTTCTTCTTCCATTCCGTCCTGTCAACCGACATGATATCACTCACTCCCTTCTCTTTCATATAATTCTTCACACAATCCATCCACATTTATATTTATAACTTTTTTGTCACATGCGTTTTATCTCTCCTCTTCACATGCCCATACCAAGACAAACGGTTCCCTTTCAACTTTTCTGTCACTAGCGCTTCTTTCAAACTTCTCACTTTCAAAATACTCATTTCTGACCTTATCCATTCTGGTCACTCCACACATCCATCTCAACATTCTCATCTCCGCTACATGCAATCTTTTTTCATCCGTCTTCTTACGTGTTAAATCTTCGTCCTAAAACAATAACGTCAAACCCAACAGTCCTAAACGCTATATTATAAATTCAGTACCCTTTTACGCAGCGAAAATTTGTATCAAAACCAAGGTGGTGTTATGTAAATTGTTCACATAAACGTAAAACAAAACTTAAGTGACATCAAAGGTGATATTGAACCTCAACTTGTGTAATAACGTCTTTGAGGACCTTTGTTGAGTGGAATAATGTGAAACAAAGCACCAATTAGTTTCCAAGACTATTATTTTACGCAATAAACATGCTTCGCGCATTTTATGCGTACCAAACTTTAACAACGGGTATTTTTGTCGAATTCATGAATATTTTGACAGATTTTATTATGTCTATCACTTCCTTTTGGCCTTTTTTCAACTATGTTCTAAATCATAAAATATAATCTAACCTAACCAGGGGCCTACTCCCTAAGTCCGTCAACGAAGTTATTTGCTCGTCCGAAAGTAGCCCGAAACGTAGGAGTGAACAAAACAAGTGTCAAGTTTAACTTTTCAGACGGCAAAAACACATCGGTAGTAGGGACAACTGTCAAATCGTGTTGTCATTCATTCTTAGTTCGGGCCCCGAAATAATCGTATGTCCGCAGGTGATAGGGAGTAGGAAACGCTCGTAACTAAGGCCGAAACCACGGACTTCGTGCTTAGGGAGTAGACCCCCAGATGCGGCTAAATATGACTTCACACGGAGCGACTGCCATCAGACCTCCGCAACCCAGTTACTGGGCAATGCCGATATCCTAAGGTTAGACCGGTTGTCACACTTTCGGGCTTCTGAATACCCATAACGACTGTCATAGCACGGACTAGAAAAAAAAGAAGGACTCCGCGCCACGTGTATCGAAAGTGAAGCACTATAAGTATGCCGGACCGTTTGTACAAACATGCCTCACGCACACATTTACATCATAAGGTGCCGACCGGCCGCCATTACGCGGCACCGCGTCGTCATTGTAGGTACTGTTTACGTCAAGTAATAAAATAAAATAATGCCTTCTTGTGTTGTGAAATGGTTTAAAAATAATTCTAAATCCCAGAAAAAGTGTCAAGGAATAACATTCACAAGTAAGACACTTATTTAAACTGTTGATTTATTGTATTTTTGACATTTTAAAATCATTACTATTGGAACACAAAACCACAAAAGACATAGTAGTGCTGTCGGAAAATAAATGGGTAATTTTCCCGAGAGATTGGGTAATCCATTTTTTTGTGTTCTTTGTGAGTTTTTTGCAAGTATTGAATATGATTATTTTTATAGATTTCCTACAGCAAATCAACCATGGAATAATGATTGGATTAAAATAATAAGAGCCTGCAGAGATGAAGAACATTGAATTCTGTCGAAAACGTTTTTCTTGTCACTCATACAAAATAAATACTTAATTTTAAGTTTTAACTAAGTATATGTTTGTAATTGCAATTAAATAATGTAAGCGGACTTCTTATATGGCTTCATTTAAAGAAATGAATCTTTGAAAATATTTTAAAAAAATGGGGAAATTTTCATTTATCTGGTATCCCTCAAATCACGCACACATAGATCGGTACGGTGCTTCACTTTTGATAAGCGTGGCGCGGAGTCCTTCTTTTTTTTCTAGTCCGTGTGTCATAGGTCATATGACAATCGTTACGCGTTGTGGGGTGTCTATGTGTAACGGACGGTCACGCATCCGCGGACTGACTGGTTGATAAATTAGCCACGGCTCGAAATACTATACTATACATTAGACAAATAAGACATGCAAAGAAATAAGCAACATCAAGCTTCCAGCAGGGATTCGACACTGTATTATGCTTTTACGATCAATCCAGATGAGCTGAAAGTCTACTTGAAGACGGTCGCCCGGAGGTTACAGACCCGTTTGTTAAGCATTGGGTTGCGGGTTCAAACCCAGGCTTGTACCAATGTGACTTTATCAATGTCATATTTTATGTACTTGCTTAGTTATGGCTCATTTACACGGAGATAGTTTTTCGATGCGAGTCTCGTGCTATCTCTGTTTTTATCGTAGAGAAAGACAGACGGAACGAGTCTCGTTTCGAGAAACTATCCTCGTGTAAATCAGCCTTTAATCTAAGAAGCCACTGACGTACGGTGAAGGAAAACATCTTGAGGATATCTGAACTAAACGGTCTCAAATCGCAAAGCCGCAGTGAACAAGCGTGGCGATCAATGCTCGTTCCTTCTCTACATGAGAAGAGGAGACCTTTGCCCTGCAGTGGGGCAGTTACAGGCTGATATAATTATATAGTATCAAAATCACCGTTTCACTGATTGATTACATTAT
This sequence comes from Amphipyra tragopoginis, assembly GCA_905220435.1. Classification (NCBI taxonomy): domain Eukaryota; kingdom Metazoa; phylum Arthropoda; class Insecta; order Lepidoptera; family Noctuidae; genus Amphipyra; species Amphipyra tragopoginis. The sequence continues at coordinate 9,758,151 of HG992017.1, forward strand.
AAAATTGATCCTACAAGATTCACTGACGCCTATCGCAGTCGCAAGTGTAAAGCGATCCTTAACTCTCCAGCGGAGCGGAACATGGAATGGCTCGAAGGCCGTCCACTGACAATGGGTAATATTGATATTATTTTTTAATTACCGGTCGACGAACGCCACGGATCATTACGTCGTGTCTTGATTTCGTTATTAATACCTATAAGAAGTTTTTCATGCGTCTGCGCTGATCTAATTGCTTAATAGCTGGATGCAGAAAGCGGAGTGTGTTGTGGCGCAACGTGAGAATATTTTATGTCCAGTTATGTTAAGTTGATGTAACATCATCAGAGTTCGAGTCCTTAATCTGAAGAAAAAGTCAAGATAACGCATAGCCATATTAAAATGGAGATGGGTTGGACACCTGGTGTGCTAAATGCCAGATGAACCGACGAAATGGAGACCGATATCGGGCCTCCAAAGTATTGGCAGACCACACGCTAGATGGATGCCAGAATAGGAAAATTGAGAAGGATAGAGCGAGACAGTGGACCAAGGCGCGGTCACAGCAGTCACTGCGTGGGTGCATGAAAAGAGCCTCCACGAGTGACTATACTTAAGTAAGTTTTCCCCTGTGTGTCGTACTCTAACGATACTCAATGCCCTCCTGGCTGCCAAACCTGAATGTGATGTGTTCGCGGATAAATGGAGTGAAATTGTGCGTGTATGTCTGATGTTCTGTGAGAGACAGTATGCGAGGGTGTCCACTATCCCATGTTAATCTTAAGTATTTTGTGTTGACACAATTGTCGACATTACATACCTGTATTTTTCTACGTTCCATGTTACTTGTTTCTATGTTAATTATTGTAATTGGTGTTCACCGTTTTAATTAACTATAAATAAATAAATGTCCGGCGCACCGCGCACGGCGCACACATAGGCTCAAGAAGCCAAGTATAGAGTACAGATACAGACTACAGTACAGCAGATAGACTTCTAGACTAATGTCCTGCCTAGCCTTTTCCCAACTAAGTTGGGGTCAGCTTCCAGTCTAAGCAGATGCGGCTGAACGCCAATATTTTACACGGAGCGACTGCCACCAGACCTCCACAACCCAGTTACTGGGCAATGCCGATATCCGAAGCTTAGAGCGGTTGTCAAACTTTCGGGTTTCTGACTACCCGTAACGACCGTGACACCAGGGACAGATGGCTTAACGTGCTCTCCGAGGCACGGAGGGGTCTCGATGTTTAACGAATGGTCACCCGTCCACGGACGCAAATCTAAAGCTGGATACTGACCGGCGTTACGGGGCGTAATGTAATGCGTTACAAAGCGAGCGTTCGTGCAGTCAGTACGGGGAAACAAGGCGCTCGTAACGAGCAACGTGCGGCTCGTTGCTCGCTGCGAGTGCTCCACCCACAGAACAGATAAAGATTCCACCCCGGTGTCGGTTTTTTGGCGAATCTTTTGAGTGTTACGCGCTTCAGTCAGTACGTCGCAGCGAGTCGTCACGAGCGCATTGTTATTAACGACAAAACAACTGATACGTTTCTGTTTTTAAACAAGTTTGATATCCAATAACGTTTCTTTTTTTTTCTTAATTTGAATTATAATTATAAATTGAGTAAACTCAAAGATCCCAACACAACTTCGTCGTCCGACATCTTGACTACGAGTGGCAACGAATCTGGAGCACGGGTGAGCAAAGAGTTCGAAACGAGCATGTTATACGGAGTTTACGTACGGCGTAACGTAACATGGTCGCTGCGAATGGTACATTACGGCCCGTAACATCGGTCAGTATCAGTACCCACGCGGTTATTAATTAACCACGAGCAGGGCTGGCCCCTCTAGGCTTCTACACTAATGCATATCATTTATAACCCCACTATAAATTCCTTTCATCTACCAGATATAAAGTCCAAGGGAGTTTCCCATGGACGTATAAATATTTCATTCCTTCTGATAAATAGAAAGCGGAAACTCCGCCACTACCCCATTTAGTAATTAATATATTTAATTACGTACGTTATGCATCAAGTTTCTATTCCGATAATGAAAATCTAGAAATACGTCGGACGTTTATCGCCAAAGGTATACCGAGAGAAAATTCAATTACAATGTATATTTTCTAATGGGGAATTATTAATCGGGCTAATAAATAATATATGGAAGACTGTTAATGAGTTAATACTAAACCGAGCGGCATTAAAATATATTTGCGAAAAATTAACTTAACTGGCGAAAAATTATGAATGATTAAAATTCGTAAAATGAGCTACTAGCAGTGGGAAACAGTTAATCTAAGCTAGCAACTAAAATTCCAAGTGTCCGAATTAAATACTAATTTGGGCGAAAAAAATACTGAGTGGGCGAAAATATACATTTCCTTACCCCGGACACGGAGGTTACTTTAAACCCTGCAGATAGAAATAAGAGCCCCGCACGGCGGGGCTCCGTCGACGGCGACGCTCCTTTGGAAACCCAAACAACCTTTCTAACATACAACAATAATGTGAGTGAAATTTGTTCGCTTAATAATTATTATACTGATTGTTCTGAATAACTCGTACCTCAAATTCGTAATTTTAAGTCGCCGTTTTCAATATTTATGTTCGCCCTCAGTCTTTCGCCCACTCAGTATTTCAGTACGCCATAATCAGTATTTTTGACACCCTTACTTTGAATTTATATTCGATCGTTTAAATACTAGCCTTTTCTAATTAATAAACCACTCCACTGACTGTCTCGTTGCTCTATTGGCCGCAAGTGCTTCAATCCCCAGATCGGGCAAACTGTTATTGAGTTTTTCCGTATGGAATTTTTCAGTAGCAGCCCGGAGAATTTGTGCCCGATTGATAGCAATAGGCTCGCCCCCCATTAAATGAACCTTAAACATAACGGCGGAATGTGGGTTTACTATACAGCACTGCCCAACCCTTCCGGGAATACATGCGTGATGTTATGCTATTGTCTGTTATGTAAACAACTCCATTAACAGTGGCGAGCAAATAAGTAGATGAACTAACATAAAAACCAATATTGAGTTTTATGAACACTGAATTTGTGCTGGTAAGAACTCTGAAAACTATTAAAATCTACAATCACTAATTAGTATAAACTAGCTTTTGCCCGCAGCTTCGCTTGCGTGAAATTTTGAGCCCGTTAAGTGACGATTTTCCATACAAACTTTCATCCCCTATTTAAGTCCCATAGGGGTTGAATTTCGAAAAATCCTGCGTTATTCCTTATCTACATTATAAAAAGAAACTCTGAGCAAAATTTCAGCTTTCTAGGTCCAAGGGTTTGGGCTGGGCGTTGATGAGTCAGTCAGTCAGTCAGGACTTTTCTTTTTATTTATATAGATTTAAGTCGCTTCTGTCTGTTTGTCCCCTTACTTCTTCTAAACTACTCAATGGATTTTGATGCGGTTTTCATCTTAATTTAGGTAATTTCTTTCGGAAGGTTTTAAGTCATAAAACGTACCCGAGAGACGCTGGGCTGATCGCTAGTAATATTATAAATGCAAAAGCGAGTCTATAAAATGTATCTTACCTACGTTTTGACGCCTAGACTACAACAAATATTTTGATGATTTTTGTACCTGCAGGCGTAGCATGACAACCGCAGACAAGGGTTTTGTCGACAGATGAATATACAAAATGACAGATTGCGACGGTGTATATGTCACTTTGTCTATTCTTTTGTCGACAAAACCCTTGTCTACAGCGGTCATGCTACGGCTTCTGGAGACGTGAAGAAAAACGTTCGGTAATTTTTCATCCCAGAATATCAAAAACATTACACGCAACCAGAGCCACGGCGAAAGCTTGTAAATAATAAATACGCCGTGACCCCTTCGTTGCGTTACCATCCATTAAAATGACGTAACGAACATTTACAACATTAATTAATGATATGATGCAAACATATTCAGTTTCAGTAGCTTATTTGTCACAACACAAAGCTGTAGCGAACATGCATTCTATGATATGACTGCCGCAGATAAGTATTGTTAGCGTATGACATAAGGCCCTAACAAAAAGCCTACTTGATTGTCCGACCACTGTAATGTCGACCGTGAAATGTATAATACGAATAGTTGCAACAAATAGTTGTTATCTATTTTTATGATGATGATTACCCCACCTGCCAGGATGTCCTCAATATATCAACGTGTATCTGATGGCATGCAAGGTGGTCAGGGCTGGCGAGTGCGCATCACTATTCAATTTGAATACGCTATCTTTAAACTTGAGTTGCGTCTTAAAACATATTTCTCTAAGACAAAATATAAAAAATAAGTGGAAGTTCCCTTAAACTTGATTAGTAAGAGAACCAGTGTTGCCAAACTCACATAACAATAGGCATGTTGACAGCATCAATAAATTGCAAATCTAATTAGTCCGCCAGTTAGAGTTTTGAAAAATAATGGACATGTATTTTTTCTTTTGTTAAATCTATGAATATTTGGAAAGATACAACGCATCAAAACTCGAGAGTGGGGGCTTGTGACGTCAGAAGCAAGTAAAAATTGTACTTGCTTGTGACGTTTTGCTAATTTTAAAAGTGTCGTTTCTTCGTAAATTTTGGTTTACGTAACAAAAGAAAAAATACGGGTCAAATATTTTTTGATAATCTAACTGACAGACTAATTAGATTTTTTCAGTCAAATACCCTATTATACCTATTGAAAGATATCTTATACTTTATACACACCTTTGTGAAATATTGTATTTCTCGTCCAGTTGTCATGTTTACACGTTAAAATTGCACAATAAAGACATGATTCGTGATATTTTACGTATGAGTTCGAGACGTCGTGTCACAGAAAATAGTGTTGCGAATCTCCGAATAATTTGTGACTCACGCGCGATAGCGGCGTGGCACTTCCACTTGTTTCTTATATTCCGTGTTCTCTAACGAGCCAGAATAACATTTTAGGTTAGGTTATATCCCAACAAATCCTTTACGCGACGTCTTACGTACGCGGTTTAAAGCGACGCGAATTGCGAAGCGATGCGATGCGGTGACACGCGATGCGATGCGAAGCGGCGGCTTTGTCCTACGAGCTCGCGGACCGCTCGCCGCGCGCCGCCGTCATTCAGTAGCACTGTACGGCACCGCATCCAGTTCGCGTAAAAATATCAAGCCAAATGACAGCGTTCGCTTCGCGCCGCGCCGCGCCGCACCGCACTCCACGTGCGGTTGGTCACGTAGGACACTTCAATAGGTATCGACTGTTTGTTGTTTTCGCGTCGCGCCGCGCCGCTTCTCGTCGCTTGTAGATCGCTCACGTAGGATGACGCGTTATTTACAATTCTAGTCCGTAGAGAAGTCAAGAATTGCTGTGATTAGCACAAGACAATGTGCAAACCACATCTCGGAAAACTAACACGTATTGTGTTCTAGAGTAGTGCCGAAACATGAAAGGTGCCTAAATCCAGTTATTGCAGTCTGCCTTGACCATTAAAACTAAGGCTACATATTTCATAAGTTGGTATTTCTAATTACATATTTTATTCTTCAATTTAATTGCTATTTACCATTACAAATGTAATTTACTCGGAGCTTCCGCCAACCCTGAACGCAAGTACTATATGTAACAGTACGACGTTAAATGCGTGCGCGCATTTCATTCAATTTGCGTCGTTACCGTTGCAACAATCAACTCCTGAGAGATTAAACTGAGGGTAACACGGTTTTCGAATCACTTGAGGCTTTAAACACACTCCATTCTGTAATGTATATTATTTGTGATATTTCTAGAAACGGAGACAATTAACTGTCTACCTTTCTCCGGGTTTAATGCAGGAAAAGCATTCAGAAAGCAGTTTATCACTGCCGATTACTTGTTTTCACATTACATTACTGGTTTATAGTATACAGGGTGTAAACGAATTCGTGTAATTCCTTCAAACCGCGTGATCTACTGGTGACACTGATTGACCGAGCATATTTTTTTTTTAAAGAAACAACAAAAAAGTTTTCAATAAATGAACCATGGTATTCTGTATCTGAGTAATTTTAGCGTCCCGAGTTGACGGACTGTGTGGAGCGATATCGCGCTAGTGTGCCCGTCAGCTGTGTTGCCGTGCCTTCATTAATTTAAGCATTTCATCGAAATTTTGTACCTAACACAAAAAAAAATTGAAAAAAATAAAGTTTATTTTTATTTTTAATCAATCTAAATCCCGTGCGTGGTTAATCTATACCATTAATAGATCATGTGGTTTGAAGGAATTACACGAATTCGTTTACACCCTGTATAAGGCTAATGTCAAGTTGGATCCAGAGATTAGACCAAGTTTAATTCTACATGAAAATCGTTTACGGAAAGGAAAGTTAGCATTCAAAGGTATAACTGAAAGGTCATACAACAATACACATAATTAAGATAAGAGAACAAGATCAAAAGACGGTACTTGACGAGACTGGAGTCGACCGTACAGAATAAAATGTTTAACCAGATGAGGTACTGAATATTGAACAATGGGTAAATGTTTACTGAAAATATGGATAAGGTTGATTTTTTTTCAAGATAGAAATTGGGTTTGATTGGAATTCCCTTCTTGCTAGTCCATCGTCTTTTTCTATCGTGCCGGTCGGCGCTTTAAGAGAATCACTACATAGTGTAAAACAAAGTCGCTTCCCGCTGTCTGTCCCTATGATCTTTAAAACTACGCAACGGATTTTGATGCAGTTTTTTTTAATAGATAGAGTGATTCAAGAGGAAGGTTTTAAGCTATAAAACGTACACGTGCAAAGCCGGGGCGGGTCGCTAGTAGCTTATATTGTGGTGCAAAGATTAGCCAGTCAGCAAGGTTGGTAGCGGGGCTGACTGCCCCGAGTGCGCCGGACGTACATAAGTATCATCACTCGGGGAGGCTCTTTTCGTGCTCCATAAACTGCTAGTCCATGAAGTTATCCTAGAAGTTCTGTTAAAACCGTTGAAGAGAATAAGCATAATGATATTATTAACGATATTAAAGTTAACGCAGACAGAAATTAATTTCACAGCAAGAAACCTTCAATAAAACTACACATTATTCCGTAAGGCCGTTGAGTTCTCACATTGTAGAAACCGTTTGGAGGAATTTAACATTGTTTACGAGACCATTACTTGCCTGAGTGCATGTAAATGACTAAGAATTAGACGCTAAGAGTCTGTTAGACCGGGTTACAGATTGTGGCCATAAACTAGAAATACAAAAAGCGGTACCTGACAGTTCTCAATGATAATTACGATCAATGATTTAACTGGAGCAAATGGATGATAAATCTGTAGGATTGCGTACTTTGGAGTTTAAACTAAACGATATAACAATAAGCAACTATTATGCTAGTTAGTCTCTCTGTATTTGTTTTTCTCAAGGTATTCTTTCCTAGTTGCCATTTGTAAAACCCATCTTATAAAACTTTCGGAAACATCGAAATTCTGAGAGCAAAAGCTTTAAGACGCTGATATTCAGCTGCATTACTGAAAACCTGCCTAATCTTGAAATGATGCTTATGATTAAGAAGACGAGGTAGTGCATCAGTGGGATTGTGTCGAGAGGATGCACTGTGATACTGTACTGAATTTAGTAAAATTCGTTCACGACGACCTTTCAATGTGGCGATTAATTAGGAGCCCTTCAACAGTGAACGTTTAAGGGCTGATTAAACCATGAATGTAGTGTAAACTTACCGAATTGCATGTGTTTATGTCCTTGACGGCGCCGGAGTCGAGCAGATCGACTACTGTGTCGAGCTGACCGGCGCGCGCCGCTCGTAAGAATGCTGTGTTTGGCTCTATCTGTAAACAACAAATGGTTTTAGTTAGTAATTATTCACTTTACTGCTAGAAGAGTGCTGAAAATTCTAATAGTCAAATGGGTCCTGTACGCAATGGCTGAATTTACCACACCCGGTGCATGGGCAATGGGAGAATGCGCAGGAACACCACAATGAATTTTAAAGTTTTGGATAGATAGGGTACAGTTCGGCTCAAAACCGTTCGAAAGCCTATGTCCAGCAGTAGACGGAAAAAGGCTGATATGACGATAATGATACAGTACAGAAACATCAAATATGTAAAAACTAAGATTGATTGAACATAATTTTTAACTTAAACCCTCGATTAGTCGATACGGTAGGCGAAAAACCTACGTTCGCAATTTTGGAGGACAATAAGCCGAGGTGATTGATCGCTTATTTGAACTATTACCTACTTGAACTTCAGTTGTATTCCACTATAAACATCGAGTAACTATTGGATAACGATTAACTATTCATTCAATTTACTTAGCGTGACTACTGATTGACTGGCCACTACAACAACAATAAATATTTTACGTTTCAATTCACAAACTTCGATAAAGGATAAACTTGACACTTTTTGAACAAACAGACAGTTAATAGTCTGGTAATCAAACGATAAGTTCGTCTTTCGAAACCATTGAAGAGCATAATTTCAGATTAGATTTATTGACACATTTAGAACACACTGCCCGTTTTCATGTGGGTAATAAGGACTGGGTGATACTGACGTAGGACTTTCCTTTTGAATTCCCAACTAGAGTGCGCGCAAGATAACTCTGCGCGTGACTGAGGGCGTGCTAAACGTTTCCATGATCGCAAAAGTTCAAATTACCGCTTTTTAAGTTTAACTTTTTTATCGCTAAACATAATTTTCCCGTTATATATTCCTACAATCAGGTAGTTCTACTATCAAAATTGATAAAACGGCACACACTTTGGTGGACCGTGATTAGTTCCGATTTCGGCCGCGCGCAGACTTATCTTGCGCGCACTCTACAGTTGGACTTTTAAGTCGAAGCAATAACTTGACAGTTCAAAGTAAAATAATGTTGCCACACTAAAACTAAGTGTTGGGGTAGTGAATGATTTTGCGAAAAGAACGAACAAGAAAAATAGTTCAATTTAAATAAATATCTACAAATTCGTTTGGAATATAATAATAATGGAGGAAGAGGATATTTATGTTACAAATAATAAAATGAAATAATTTAAAATATTTCTATGTGTATTGGTGTAAGATGAATTATTCCGAAGCCGCAAAAACGGCACACGCTAAACATCAAGTCAGTATGTGGTTTAGATAAATTTTAATAGTCATATATCATGTTTTGATCGTCAATTTATGTAATTCAATAAAATCTTTGCATATAAGTGCATTATTAGGTTGATTCAATTTCGTTCATTATTTTTTTTACCTCGCTACCTTTTTTCTTTCAAAACCTGGTATCCTCCAACTGTCAAGTTAATGCATCGAAATCATAGACCACTAAATCGAAACAATAGTTCAACTAATAACCAAAACCAAGAGAACCTTAACATTGTCAGCCCATCAACGTGTATTAACAAACGCCCACTCACATCCCAAGTTGGTACAGCACCATGATCTTTAACTAAATTATGTTTATAAACTGTTGTCGTGACCAGACAACTTCGGACTTGTTCTAAGCTTTCTACTGATGCTAATTCACTATTGAAACATTCGAAGACTGTACTACGATTACAGCTGAGTATTGAATTGCCGATTTCACCAACGATTAACCAGATATTTAGGACTCCGGACCCTTTCAGCTCGTATATCGGCGAATGCTTGATAAAACGTCAGCTAGTGAAAGCAAATAAATAAAGCTCTTTAGAATTGAATAGATACTTATGAGAGAATTAAGAGGGAGCACGTGAAGTAAATAAATTGCTACTTGTCTTGATAAATAACAGTATTTTATTTGTTGTTGAAAGTCTTGTTTAAAATCGACTTACATTCAATTCGAGCATTCAAGTCATCGACATAATTACGTAGAAACAGAAACAATATAAAATTTTTCAAATTGTTTTACAAATTATGTAATGTTTCAAATAATGCTTCCATAAACATGATTGTCAGTAAAAGGATTTGGCAGTATAATCGAATTAAACTCACAGAGTAGCTTTTTCGATCGCAATTCCCGTGGTAAAATCAGTTTCATGGTGTTAAAAAGTCAATTGTAAGTAATAATGTAGATTTGTCGACATTCGTGTTCGTGCCCTGAGATTTCACGCCCCGATCGCCGACCTCGCCGATAGCTTATCCGTCAATAGATGGAAAAAATCTCATTTTTCGCTCCATTTCCTTTACACGAAGGGCCGACAAATCTACTTATCCATTAATGGTAGGCTGATGGACTCGACACTATCTTCGCCTTTAATAAGAACTTAGTTTTTATACGTAAATTGTTGAATTATTAAAGACCTTGCTTTAAAGCTTTTATCCTTAAATGGAGAGGCGATAAAAACATCCATTATCCTATTATTATCTATCTTAATGTACGTTAAGTTAATGCTAATTTTATGTAGCCTTTCTCACTTCACTTGGTATCAGTAATTATAATCACTGCTGCTTTGGCTTGAGGTCTTTCAAGATCACTATACATGGCTGGCATTGGTAAGGTTTTTTCTTTTTTATGCCAATTTCATTTTCAAATTTTTTTTTTTTTTTTTTTTTCTATTGGACTGCTGTAGGTCGTCCTAGGGGACGGTTTCTACGTAACCGGGCAGTTATTGGCGAGACCTGAAGGGTCTCCAGCCAATGGGGGGGAAGTAAAATACTTAACCTAAGCTAACTACTTGTACTACACTAACATCATGACTACCTGCAACAACAGCACTAAGGGCGACCCCTAGTGGGACTCGGACCTCGGCTTAGGGCGTTGCTGGCGTGGACATAGGGGGGGGGAGACAGCTTGATGAGGGCTGAATTATCGGTGTGACTGCGGAGTCTGAAGAGACGACCGGCTCTACGACGGGAGAGCTCGGTGGATCGTGACCGGCGGCGGTGGGACGTCGCGACGGGCCTCGTCGGCGAGGACGATATGCCGGACGGCTTCATTTTCAAATTCAAAAGCTTCATATTTAACGACAGGTGGTTCATGTTCAGCAGATAATCCACTAATCACACGCACTTAACTAACAAACAATGTTGCCAAAATTGACCCTGAATTCTGAACAATACAAAGTGGAGGACATTTCACACACTCAACACAACTTACAACAATAATCACATATTCATTAACCGTCGGATGAAACAAATATAATTACAGAGACAAAGGCAAAGTACGTTTAACAGCCAATTTACTTAAAAGCTAAGTGCTCCAAAGGACTGCAACACTGGAGAAATCATTTCACAGGTACACTTACAGAAATTAAAATGGTTGACGGAATTCAATGAACGAGTACAAAACTGCAAGGGTAATAACCTCGAAGGAAAATACGAAGATATGATTGTGTTTTAGCATGCCGTGACAACCTACGATATGTATGCTGCGATACTATAACAGTCGTTTGAATTTTTACCATTCCAGTCCGCTTCGTTCGATAGATTTTATTTTGATTAAATCTGGTAGCAGGTAATTATGTTTTATGCATGTAATATGAAGCTACGAAAGATTTCATAAAAGAAAAGGTATAAAAGAACACTGGTACCTATGCGTTCTTAAATGATCTTAACGCTGGTGTTTAAATTATGCGTGTTATTATTACGAGTATATTACTCTTACACGCTGATTCAGAAGCAAAAGAAACACATAAAATATCCAACGCAGGTAGTAAAAGTCGACCAAGGGAAAGGGTTAGGTACTGTTATAGTAATAGATGGACGTACTGTTTCTACGCAGCGGGTTACAACCACCATATCTTTGTATTAAATACAGCTACTTTACAAATTAATGTCAGAGATAATACTGAAAATGCAAACATGTACTTATATTTCAAAATGATATTAATCATTGATACTGTTGCTTTCACGTACAGGTTGTATTAATCACTTGGTTTCTATATTATACATTTCGTTATTCGTTAAAACGAAGACTCTTGTATCTTTACTAATAATGAAACGTAGTCCATAGCAGACCCTTTCATCCATCGGTAGGTATCTTAATGGTTAACAATTTTTTTGAACTTTTTGACATTTCAATAATTGCAAACACTAACTACCATTAGTAAGCAAAACTATTGGTTATTTGACGTGAAAACGAAGCATGAACCTAGAGACAAGGCGAAGAACTTAAAAAAAACAAAACAACTATGAGCAACAAGCATTCTTGGCCGAAGACGATGAAACATCGATACCAGACAATAGGATACTAATACCTATGAATATTTCAGTCAACGCGATTTGAATAGAGATAAAATACAATTTATAAATAAAGAAACTTCCGTAAGCTCGTCTCAAGATATCGAGATAATTTGCTTCGTGACCGTAACTTCGGTCGCTAGATCTAATCGAATCCTCAGACTTCGCAGATAACTTGCCGAGTATTGGAGATCGTCTTATATAGCTATTTGTCTTTTATACCTTTACTATGGTATGTTTTTCGGCTTTATTTTTATTATTAATGTATGAATTTCGAGCAAAATCTGACCAATTTTAGCCGTAAGTGCACTATAACACTAGAAAATAAGGTTTCTCATTACAATTCAGATGGCTTTCAGTAGTGTTTATTGGCATTCTGATGGTTATTAGAATCGGTTTATGGAGAAAAGCACCTTGAAACCGACCGAGACAGACTGGCACCATGAGTTTTTAAATGTTCTGTACATTATCTACCGGTATAAATAAATTATGTACTATTTTTTTTGTATTTTTTTATAATTTCGAAGTTTTTAGTTTAAAAATCTAAGGTTTAGGATTGTTGCGTATTGCTATTGGTTTCATCAATTAACTCAGAAAACCAAAATTGAACACCCATAACGTTTCCTTTCCAAACATGGTAATTTCCCGAATCGAGCACATAGATAAAATGCACACACAAATTGACACGCACGCATCGCAGCTGACGTAAATTGGTCAATAAATAATATTTGATATCAACGCACCACAAGTGTGATGGAGTAGACGCGTCGTTCGAGCGGCCGAATGCGCGCGCCGCACCACACCGCCATGGCGGCACTGGCAGCGCGGGCGCACGCGTCATGCGCCAGCGACCACACCAGGTGACAACGACAATACTGATTATCGACCAACAGTAGACCAACTAGGGTCGTGATCCAAGTTCTGATGCTCAAAGGCACAATGACAGTTAATTACGTGCTCTTTTGAGGTGTCACAAGCTCACGATCGAGGAAAGAAATGAGAGTTCAAAATGTCAGACGAACAATAGAAGAAACTGATGTAAAATAAGATGATACCTAGGACTTTTGAAATTCTTTGCGAATTAGAAAGCTTCAACTAGCAAGCCAGTTTATCGACTCATGAGGTCGGAAAATCGCAAGGAATAGTCTATTACACTTGATAACACGAGCGTTAGTCAGCTACAATTATAATTTTTAATTCAAACATAAAATAGGTATCAATTTCAATGCGTATAAAACTTCAATCAAAAATATATGAGCTAAAATCTGCGGTATCATAGACAGAGTGACAAAAGAAATATGCAACTCATACAGACATAATTTACTTGTATCGTGGCAAAAAAATACCAAGGTTGAACCTGTGGTATAATTGTGTCGGTGATCTATATCAGTGCTGGCGCTATAACGGACATCCCATCGTTTTGTGCAATGTGCACAGCTAAGTGTGCGTCTAACGTGCAACGGGACGAATTAACGGGAGTGGCCGCGTTATGTAACGTCTGCGCATCTGTCTCTTTAGATGGACTTATAGATAAGATTCGAGCAAAAAGGAAAGAGGGAACGAAAAATTGTTCGTTCAATTTCAAAAGCAAGTTTAAAAGTAGGTCTGTACCGTCTGATCTCGACTCGTAATCCAGACGGAATTCATTTTCCAGAAATTATTTGTACTAAGTCGTCAACAGAATGTGTTCTGTTTTCTGTAATTCATTGTACCGTTACATTTATGTCACAGTACGTGTGAAGAGGGCTAAGTAAAGGATTAGATCAAATTCCAGTTCCCGGAGATTAAGCGCAATGATATGTTTACAGTTTAACGCAACTTAAACGTTATCGGATCCCTAGATAAAACTTATAGGACCTAATTATACCATGCTAGAAATATTTACATGCAATGAACTAAAAGCTCACCTTGATCGAAAATTCTTGGTCAAATAATTTGGACGACGTTAACCACGACTCTATCATATATTTTTAGACCTCTTTCGAAGTAACACACCAAAAATTGCACGGTGATTTAGATACGGAGTTCTGTTTACTCACTTTTTGCCACCGAATCGGAAAAAATATCTCAAATACTGCCAAAACAAAAGCAATTTCGGATTCGTCACAGAGAGGCGAGTCTGATAACAATTTTCAATTACTTCTACCTATTTAGAAAAGATTGCATGTTTATAATGTAGCCAGTGGGCCCAAATTCATCGAGGTAAAAGAAAAATATGTAATTTGGTACAATAAGTGTGATTATTGTAAGAGAATAGTGTGTGCCGTTAGAAAGCAGCGTAATAAGAGAGCCACGGGTCGCTGGCGACGTGAATTGTATGGATGATGGATGCACGGGGCAAAATTATCGAGAATCTTGTCCAATCATGATTTGAAAGATACAGAGACTGAACTTTAATTAAAAATGAATCGTACGCATTTATTTTATAAACAAGCGGCAAGGCAAAGCTACTTTTTTCGTTATTTCCCACAACTAGAATTCGACTCACCTATTTAAGGATAGCGTAAAAAGATTTCTGAAGTTTGTGATTAATTAGGTGTAACGTTTTCTTGTGTTTTTATTAACCGGAAAGTAAGATTTACGTCTTAAATAAAACATAGTACAACACTAGAATTTTTAAGTCATTAAGTACCGACGCAATGCTAAGCAATTTTTATTTCAACTTTAGACTAAGCATATATTGCGTTTTTAACAAGACCAGAACTACGGTGGGTCTTATTTGACTTGTGATTGATGTTGCATATCCAAAACCACATAGACAAACGAACATGCTAATTTGAAACAAACACAAATGTTTGTACAAGCCAAACAAACATCGGTCCCGATCGATGCTGTATTCAAATTCGATCTGAGTACAAAATGAGGTCGCTTTGCACCAGTTCCATTTTTCTCGTCAAAATCAAAAGCACGTTCTTTCTTAATTTCTCTGAAGCAAGACTGACCTATTTGCAACATATAAACAGAAGAGCGAAAAAATATTCTACGAAGTAATCTTGAGGGTCTGGCAGTGAGAGGCGCGTTCAGTACATCGTGCAACCGTTAACGCACTTGAAGTACAAAAAATCTATTGAATCTAAAATGCAATCTCGGCCCTCGTTTGTAGGGCAGAGTTGTTCATACTACTTCACTGTACTCGAACGCTTTGTCATTGTTTGCTACATTTGCTATAGGGACTATGGTGTTTGCCTCTATTTCGTTTTAGTATAGCCCTATTGATTCGTTTTTATGCGACCTACAATAGAATCAAATACGAATGAGACCAATTTTAATAATAGTTTTGATTGAATTTTGTATTGATGTTATTTCAATTGTTACGTTTAATTTTAACTAATTTGATCAGAAATTTGGTTTGAAGCTAATTTATCTATTTTTATGACACCTACGGGATGAGATAAGATGGCGACGAATTGATGATCTAACGGCAAATTATCAGTTCCTTAAACTTTATGTAACACCATTTCAACTTTATAATCGCATTGGCTATTTGTAATGGCAATATTTGAACGTATCACACCTGGTTCTGACAGTATTCGGAAGCCCCCAAGTTCGTATTAAAGCCGCTTTTGAACACGAAATTGAATGTCCAACACGACAACTTCGTTCCAATACTGTCACTGACATCCCCTTTCGTTAATAACATATGACCACAGGGCAACAGTGTTATAAATCGCTCATTAAATTCCACTAATTACAACATGCACTACGGTATAAATTATGCGCCTCGGCAATCTTCGTGTTCCCGAATTTTAACGAATTAAATGGGGCCATCCGGAATTGATCCGAAGAAGACGAAGCTGGAGTTATATAATATAACAAGGACACACAAAGAAAGATCGAGCGGGTCGCATAATTCGTAGAAATTTGAAAACACGACGTTTTGCCGAGGAGCAGAACTTATGTCGTAACTTACTTATTCTGTATTCCCAGAAGAGGTAAGCAGAGATATATTGGCGGAGTACGGTTCTATGTAATATAGGGCCTCACCTATGGTAATTTACAGCCAAATAGAAAGATACAATAGCACACAACAGCTGTTAATCGAATAGGACCACTCAGTCAATAGGCGCGCGTACAGGCACTACCCAGATCAACAATGCAATAATTACAAAATGTTTGTTCACACAACATTGAATGATTTCCATTCGCGTTTTAACTAGTTTGATAATATTTATCAATTATTTTATTTTTTATTCACAAAATTAGTACAGAGGCGGACTTAATGCCTAATCCTAACTTCCTAACTAATATTATAAATGCGAAAGTAAGTTTGTTTGTTACCTTTTCACGCCTAAACCACTGAACCGATCAGGCTGAAATTTTGGATATACGTTGTCAGGTGTACAGAAACGGACATAGGGTACCTTTCATCTCGAAAAAAAGTACCTACTGTTCCTAAAGAAAACAACAATAACGTTCATAGATGGCGCCACGTGTCTTTTGAAATACGATTGAATTATATTATTATGGAAACTTTAGTAGTGTGTTAAGAGTTTTTTTGAGCTTAATTAACGCGAGCGAAGCCACGGGCAAAAGCTAGTAGTAAATAATAGTAAATCGAACAGGTCAACACATTACAGGTGATTGATAATAGCCGAGTAATTAATCATGTGGTTTCCGTCAAAGGAAAGACATGCCCGCCCTCTCAAAGCGTGAGATTCTTAAAAGGATTATGGGATTACGTCTGGAGGATGCGGTCATTCCCAGTTGCCCCCACCGACAACGCCACCACTGTCCGGTGGCTAAGGGAGTTTTTATTTTAAAATGTCCCATTTGCCACCAGTGGTAAAGATGATATTGAAATCGATATGATAAAAATATAATGTCATCCATTTTTAATGTCATTCGTTCATTGATAATGTCTATTAAATTATTGTAAATAATGTGATTTATAAAATAAAATCTTCCAAGAGATGTTTATGAGTTTAATTTTTCCCATGTTTTAGACGTGTATTTTATAAATAAACATTTAAAAAAACATATCAATTTTTTATGACATTCGTAATAAATATTTGATACCACATCGCTCTGTATTCACCATTAGCTGCACTAAATAATGAGGCAAATGAACTCATTTTTCCCATCTGCCACAAATGGAGGCAACTGGGAACGAAAAGAATGGTCATTCCCAATTGCCACCACTGCAATACCAATGGACATTTTAAAACAAAAAAACCCATATGGTATATCTACACCCGTGCGCTTTCATGTTCATCTTGCGGTTTCAACTTTCAATTCCTCTTGCGTCAAGCGCATGCAATATCGATTGCCGTAAGACTCGAAAGGCATGCGCTATGACCCTTCAGGCATGCGTCAGACAAAAGCGCAAGATAAACATGAAAGCGCACTGGTGTAGATATACCAATATGTCACCAGTGGTGGCGTTGACAGTGGGGGCAACTGGGAATGACCGGGAGGATGGGCAGCAGCAGCTATCTGCTAACAACAGCTAATTTTAATCACCCACCCAAGCGTTGTTATTATGGCAATTTACCCTTTGACTGACCCTATTGGTCATTGGAAGGTTGTAGTTCAGCAGTAGACCGTTAAATGATGATATGATGAAGATGATAAATAAACGATTGTTGAAACAAGATCACCAGGTGAAATGAGCCGGGAACGCACTGCTATTCGAAATTAAAAGTGAAGCGGAGCGGAATCATTGAGCACTCATTACAAACTGATTACAAAGTTAATTAAATCTTTGGTTTCACTGCCTGAACTGTTATTACTGGCTTCAATTAACGCTAAATTGGTAAGAGTGGTTTGTAGCAGATGATCATTAAAGTCCTCTACTCTTAAATCTTTGTGATTATAGAGGAGTGGTGGTTCTGGCTTAGATTCCAGTTTAAAGTGTAATTTTCCGTAATTGGAATGGCGATAGTTTCGGTTCTTATCACATGAACCTAATTTAACCTACATTTAGCAAAAAAACTGCAAACTGCTAGTGTTGATATTTTTTTTTTTTTGTTTTCTGAAACGTTTGCTATACAAAGTGGGGGTGACGTTATGACATTAAATGATAACCACGCATTCTATGATGAGTTTTACGACTGAACACAAATAATCAATCATTACATTCAATAGTTTAGTCACAGGAATTTTCGTACGATTTAATAATTTTACGAATATGAAGATCACTGCGCGAAGTTATGTAAATCTATGACCCGTTTAAACCAAAATTATCTTTATTTACACGTGTAGGATAGATATAGTTAACATAAGTTTCCACTTCAACGTCCCTTCATCTACTACATGAAATTGAAAAATCATGCGACAAAAAATGTGCTTGAAAGTAACTCATTTTTTGTGTACGGTACTAGAACACATCACAGAACACGTGGTAACATTTATATTGTTATAATGTCAATGTCAACCCCACTTTGTCTATAGCATACAGTTGTGATTTGCCCAAATCCAAAGCTCACGTGAGTCAAACAATGAATAAGCTGTCACCGGATAAAGCCAGTTGTTGTAACAATTCAAAATCACTCGTAAAGGAGTCATTTAGCCCCCCCAACGTGTTTTGCGAGTACAAATAATTACGTGACAAACGCTCCTCCTACGCTTCCAATCTGAGATTCGTACAATAGATTCTGCAGTGAACTACGGTTCAAGGAAACAATCAGGCAATTGGATAAATACGCTAAAGCGACAATTGAGCAGTTGACCTACTAACAAGTGGCTTGGTCTTATCGTAAGAAATCATTACGTGTGAATGATGCTCTTTTTGCTGTAATTCAACTTCCCGTATATACAACTGCAATTAGTGTTGGCTCATTATCTCAATCACAGAATTCAAGAAAGACTTTTCTGTTCGACGGTTGCAAGAAGATTGCTGGGATTTGTGATCGTAGTATTCTGAGACGAGACTTCTAATATAACCCCATAGATGCTTCTTATATTCGACGGACGGTTATTACAAGCCGACAAGCATCAAGCATGCACTTTTGCATAAGTAGAATACCAAGCGTACTAATCCATAAGTGGTTACCCGCTGAGCAGAAACTGTACCGCAATAGCGTGTTGATTTTAATGACTTCAGACAAGTTATTAGCTCATACACTACAATCATCATGACACGCTTGTCAGATGACGAAAAAAAAGCAATCAGAACTCATAATAAGAATTGTAGCTGAATTGAACTAATAACTGCCACTGCGGCAATCAATAAAGTGGAAAATGTAATTTCCGAAAGATTATTCCAAGAATCTGTCCCGACAGAATGAAAGATCTAAAAGATTTGCGATTTGTGTGAAAAAATGTGAATCTGGCACGTGTCTCATCTCTATAGGCATTCTCAGAACTGCTGTCAGGAAAAAGTAATCGTACCTAGATGTTATCGATCTTCGAGCTCTCAGATTCCCACGGAACGAATCTGAAGCGGGATCAAATACTTCTGAAATGTGAGTTATTTTGATGAAAAACGTCTTTCTAAGATGGTGATTTATGTTTCATGTATAAAGCTTTCTCTCATAGAGAGAAATAATGTTAGTTGACAAGAATATAGGTAACAATAACCCACCTAATCCAACAATATCGGATGCATGTGTCCTGAATATGAATGTGTCCTAGATTCTGAATGTATGGCGCGCGCGGGCAACCTAACGATTTGTGGTTCTGAATTAATTCGATGCAAATACTATCCTATCCTACAGACACAGTTTGCAGTTTAATATATGAAAATTGAAAGCAAAGTGAATAATTTAGAGCTCAGTCATGTATGATCGTAGAGCAATTTGCTAGCTCTTAAGTGCATCGTATCAAACAAATTTTACATAAATGTATGCTTTTAGCTTGATAGCAAAGCGATGGAGTACCTGCTCCTGCAGCGGAAATTAAACATAGGTATTATATTATCGAATTACATAATTATAAAACTCATTCACGCCTTTATTCCCGAAGGGTTGGCAGAGGTGTATAACGCCCACATTTCGCCGTTATATTTACGTCCCATGTAATAGGGGGCGAGCCTATTGCCATCAACCGGGCACAAATCCAGACTCCGGGCTGCTACTGAGAAATTCCACATGGAAAATCCCAATAACACTTTGCCCGACCTGGGGATCGAACCCAAGACCTCACGCTCAGCAGTTGCACTTGCGACCACTAGACCAACAACAGAGGCAGTCAACAATTAGTTACATAATTGTATCAAATTGATATCATGAAAACCTCAAAAATAAGTCTGGGTATCGTTAGATACCAAATGTGATTTTTAGGAGCAACGCCAAAATCACTAATATTGAGTAATATACGGTATTGGCGAATTTAGAACGCCACAATAGCAGAATATTGGACACCTGTCCAATTTTCACGTAACATCCCTCACAATTCTGTCACCGGCAATATTGGAGCGACCCTTTTTCCCAATTCTCAATGTACTCAATAAAACGGTCAGCACTTATGAACCGTGCAAATAAAATTTTCTCCTTCCTCTAAATTATTATTATAACAAATATCGTATGCTGTAAACCTAGTTATTCGTTTCCTAAGGATACGGCCCAGTGGCGGGGTCGCCTTGGTCGAGTCAGCATCGAGTTACCTCCCATGGGTATCAGTACCACCTGCGGGTATCCGGTAACGTTGGGCTTCTACGGACCAATTGCATTTTGCAATCCATACTGACTTATGTAACGATTAGTTCAGAGACGATAATCATTTACAGGATGTTAACAAATTCGTGTAATTCCTTCAAAGCGCGTGATCTACCTACCGGTGACATACCTAGATAAACCCTAAACGGTTTTTATCCAAAAAAAAAACTTGGGTATTTTGTTTCAGACTTATTTTAGCGCCCCGAGTTAACTGACTGCAAAGAGCGATATCGAGCTGGTCGTGCCTGTCAGCTGTGTCGCCGTGCTTTAATTTCATCGAGGCATCGAAATCTTATTATTATATTGCAAAAACAAACGTTTCTTTTATTGATACCATATGTGGTTTAGATAAAATCATCAAAGATCCGCAACAAAAAAGAAGAATTTGTTTAATTTTTTTATACTAGCTAAATCCCGTGCGCGGTGAATCTACACCAGTAGTACGTAGATAATGCGGTTTGAAGGAATTACACGAATTCGTTTACACCCTATAGGTATATGAGAAACGAATATGTTCATATTATTAAGCTTTATTTCCGGTAGATGCCTCACCTGAATGTATTACTAAAGTTAATATTCATTGAGTTAATTAATTAATTAAAACATGTTCAAGCCAACAACTATCAAGTAGATATAAAGATAACATTTCATTTCGACCAACACCCAAATCGAAAACTCCTTTCATCAGTAAATACATTCAGTCCCGCCGTGCGTTTATCAATGCTACTCAATTTAGAGTAATTTTAACAGTTTCAATTCCAAAGAATGAAGTAGTCATATGGTACGTCTACACCAGTGCGCTTTCGTGTTCATCTTGCGCTTTCAACTTCCAATTCCTCTTGCGTCAAGCGCATGCAATATTGATTGCCATAAGACGCATGCAGCTTATCGTCTACACCGGTACGCCTCGGTCAGTCGTCAAGATGGACGCGTGTAAACTTATAGCTATCTGTGCGGCATATTTAGACGGATTATCGTGCGCTAGGGGCATGCACTTAGTATTAAGGCATGCGCTATGGCGCTTCACGCATGCTTCAGACGAAGACGCAAGATGAACTTGAAAGCGCACTGGTATAGACATAGCTACACAATATTGCCACAATGTTAGAAAAGCAGGTAGTATGATAAGACAATGACGTAGATCGATGATTGCAAGTGTGAATAAAACATGACAGGGGCTCGGCCTTTTAACCTTGGGAAACGAAAACAACACTTGACCTACCCTACTATAAGTAGGTAGCATAAGACTTACAGTTTTCAGTAGCAATTACGATAACAGGTATTGTTTTAGCAAGACCGAAGCTCTTTCCACTCTTCGGGCAATCGCTTTTCCAATTACTCTTTCCGATTCGCTTAGTTTTCCGCTTCATAGGTGGCCAAACTGCAGCTGGCACCGAATAATTTCCCACTCAGCATTTCACTCCAACATAAATTAGATATAACGTGCTTTTCTCTTCCCCATTTACTTCCTCTATACTTATGCTTCCATTCTGAGAATACTTATCCTAACTAATATTATAAATGCTACAGTAAGTTTGTTTGTTTGTTACCTTTTCACGCCTAAACCATTGAACCGATCATGCTGAAATTTTTCATATAGGTACATCGCCAGTTGTACAGAAACGGACATAGTACCTTTCATTCCGAAAAAAAGTACTGTTGCCGAGGAAAACAACAATAACGATAATAAATGGCGCCACGTGTCTTTCGAATCATGATTGAATTATATTAATAAAGGAACTTTAGTAGTGTGTTAAGAGCTTTTTTTTATTATAAATTAACGCGAGCGAAGCCACGGGCAAAAGCTAGTAAAATATAATTCATAACATTGATTTTGTCTGCATCCGAGTTTAGAGAAAATGAAATAACACAAAGTTCATCTGCGCTCTTGTTTCGCAATTGATTACAAATTCCACTGTCTGCACAATACAGAACAATGTTTTGCTTCCAACATTATTATGCAACTGTATTGAATTCATTTAAACAGCGCTTTTTTAAACAAGATCAGCAACTTTGAAGTAGTGGAATAATGAGACAGATATTTTATACGAAGGGGTTACAAACGAATGATTTGCTTTGTCTTAGATGAGTTCTTAAATTTTACATTGATTAAGCATCTCACTAAATGAGATGGTGTCTAATACACCAAAAACCTTCTGAAATATAACTTGCAGAGATGGATCATAGATTTTATCTATGATCGTATATACGTCTACTACTGGACATAGACATCCCCCAAGCATCACCACATTTACCGGTCATGTGCTTCTCGCGTCCAGCGAGAATATTTTATAGCATCACTAAAATATTTACAGTAGAACTTTCGGGAAGTTTTATATTTCGCTGTTTATACAGAAAAGACATCGGGAACACTATATAATTATGATGTTGTGCATTGTGCAAGTCGTTTGTGCAGCTCGTATTTCAGTTTATATCGTTGAAACGTAACAACTTCAAACAGACCATTAAACGGATGCAACAATGGTACTAAAACATCACAGTAATAGGTACGTCTGTGTATTTCAGTTGGGTACACGGTTCGTCACACCTTTCCCACGTTCCTCTCATGTACGTTCGAATCATTTTAATTAAATTCGATCGAACAGCCTGCGGAACATCACCAGTGGTGCAGTGCGGCTGCATCTCGTTGCTCGTAATATTTTCACAGGCGTCTGATACCGAAGCTAACTCGTTTATGGAAATTCTATTGGGAACCCCTTTGGGCTTTTAGTACCATGTGAGCATGTAAAGACTCCTAATTTAATTTCTTTATGTAAACCCCTTTTTATTAAAAAGCTAAATCAGATAGGCAACGTTTAATATTAAAGTCAGTTTTTGATTGCTGTTCGATATAGGTAAGGCGGATTTTATTTTAGAAATAACGGCACATAATGATGGGGAAAATTAGGTATGTATTATTGCTATTAAAGGGCAGCGGAACTAGAGTACCTTTCGATCGATGGCGCCGTGAAAGCTTTAAAGCTGCACAGGCGTCGTGCTGACGATGCTTATTCTAAAGATACTCGTATACAAAGCTTTGCTTTCAGAGCAGAAAGTTTTAAAGAAAAAAACCTGTGGTTTTCAGATTTTCTTCGTGACTTTTTGGTGCAGCATTACCCGCCTCGTATTTATTTCAAGCTCCACTGGGATAGAAAATATCAAAGTAATTTCTTAAAAGCGTATAAAATGGAGCAAAGAATTCATTTTATGTGATTTAATTATGTATACAGGGTGTTAACGAATTCGTGTAATTCCTTCAAACCGCGTGATCTACTAGTGACACTGATTGACTCAGCATAGTTTTTTTTTCAAATACAACAAAAAAAAGTTTTCAAAAAATTTATAATGGTATTCTGTATCTAAGTAATTTTAGCGTCCCAAGTTAACTGTCTGCGTGGAGCGATATCGTGCTACTCGTGCCCGTCAGCTGTGTCGCCGTGCCTTCATTCATTTATGCATGGCATCGAATTTTTTTATCAAATAAAAAAATAATATGTGAAAAAAAAAGTTTATTTTTAATCAATCTAAATCTCGTGCGTGATTAATCTATACCATTAATAGATCATGTGGTTTGAAGGAATTACACGAATTCATTAACACCCTTTATAGTTAGAATAAATTCCTTTCAATGATTTATCCTATCTATAATTAAAATTAAATACTTAATATAACAAAACAATTACCTCCATGCTTCTTGCATGCTTCATACACTCGTCTTTCCTTATACACCGACCGAGACAGATTGAATAATTAATTCCAATATGATCTTAGCATGCTGATGATACATGTGTGCATAAATAATGTTTCATAGGAGGATCTCAAACCTGTATTTACAGTGCACTCGTAAACTTAGTTAAGGTATTATTAGCCGTGGAAAACTCCATAGTATAATTATCACAGATCGGCGATTATCGATATAAGATGTAGATTAGACAAGTTGAGATGGCAAACTTGTAACTAAACGGCCGTTTTTCCTGTGTTTTTTTATCCTATCTATCGGTAGTTTGCCCTACTAGAGATAGAAGTTTGAAATTATTTTCTACTATGCATATGTCAAATTACTATCTTTACAGTTGTCGTAATCTAATAAGGCGGATTTGATACCTTTCAAAATACTTGGAGTAATGTCAACACTACACAGGTTTGAAATTGTAAACACTCGACAAACCGAAATGGGAGATTGTACTCATCACTATAAACGACTTTTACAAATCTGCTGTTCCCTACATTTTGACGAGTTATGCGAACATAAATGTAGGGAACATCTGTTTTTTTTTTCGCGGTATCCTTTTTGGTCCCATAGTAAAAGGTGTTCATTAGTGATGAGTACAATCTCCCATTTCGGTTTGTCGAGTGTTTACAATTTCAACCTGTATAGTAACAATTACTCCAAAACATGGCGTTTTTCATTATCTATGACATGCGTGCGCCATCTTTAGATAAATAAAAAGGATACTTTCTTTAAAATCAAAGCCATGCAACTTCTGTACACATTTATTTAGTGCATTTATGCAAACCTCAAATCTGACCTTATTACATTGATCGAACTGTAGTTAGGTTGGTCTTCTTCTTTTCGTGCCAATAGGCTCTAGCTCTACCAACTCAAACTTTCTTAGAGTGATAGGCTATTGAAAACTTGTGAAGTGTATCCAGCACTTTACCGCAGCTTGTGTTGGTAGGAAAGCAGCGTAATTGGGTCAGGTCATGCAGACAGAACGCTTGGGATTTATTGCCTTAGACTCGGAGCTTGCCCATTCGCCCGTTTGTCGACTTTCATCCGCAATTTACCGTGAGATTAGAGATTGCAATTATACGCCCAGATTAGGCTTAATAGTCGACAAACACATGAAATGTTTTAGCTGATAACTATCTTTAGTGGTCTACGAATTAGCAGGAATTAGGTTACGCAATTACGTGAGACATTTCACCGTAGATACCTACAATGATAATGCTAAGTTTGTTAAAAGGACGATCCTTTAAAGGTTAATCGGAAAGGGGGTACTAATCCGCGGGCCCCTTAAAGTATCACTGATGTCTGTTTGACACATTCGAGTCCACCACACTTTTCATAGAGCTCATACGCCATCCCGCCATACATACTGCTAGTGGACCTTCCAGGAGGGTCCTCAACATTACGTTTGCGCTAAGAGTGAACCCTCGAGGAGGGTTCCTGGCAGTAGGTTAAAAACCTTGAAAAATACGCTACTACGTCGTAAAATAGGTGTTTGCTTGTTTCATGACCAGTGATCGGAAAAAGGTGAGCTAATTTACCTAAACTTCAAAGAACAGAGAAAAAAACTGGAGACTTCCTTACGACAACATTTTTTTTCGTGTAAATTATTCTGGGTTTCGGGACATCACTAAAGTACATTTAATATGAATGTTAATAGTACAGAAAATAATTAAATTCGTTTCCTATTTTTGTTTCCCAAAATTGGCACAAAACCAGATGACACGTTTTTCATTCTTTTTAAAAAGAGATTGTTTATTGTTTTCAAAAAAGGAGATTGTCTTTTATTTTTTGAACACAAATGAAAGAAAATCTCAGAGAAAATTCTCCCGAAAAAAAATGCTGTCGTAAGGAAGTCTCCAGTTTTTGTCTCTGTTCTTTGAAGTTTAGGTAAATTAGCTCACCCTTTTCCGATCACTGTTCATGACGGTGAATTTTCCAAGAAAAACCTGCATTTAAAATAAGCCCTCCACCAGGGCACCCGGCACTGAAGGTGTTAAAAGCAAGTGTTAAAATTTCAAAATTCGATCTTTTTTTTTCCATGTTACATTAGTCTCAATTTAGATTGTTCAAAAATTCTTCATCCCTGCTTTAGTTACGAATTCAGAAAATGGAGCTTCTAATCCGTCACCCCAAACATGACCTAAAATGTAAACACAGTAGATCATAATCGAGGATAGATAGATTTTAGCGTATTTTTTATGAAATCTTCGAACAGCTACAGCTCTGAAACTATTAACTTTTAAAACAACGACACAAACAAAAGTTAATCATTATTGTGTTATTTAAACCCCCTTTCAGATTAGTACCTCCGTTCCGACTAACCTTGTATAGAGGTTAAAGGTTGAATACTCTGAATAAACACAAAAGGGTTTCCTATAAACAATTCTGCTCGTTTTTCTAAGTAGATACATTCTATACAGACACTGATGCTCGACGATTACGCATGTTCAAATAATTTTCCTTAATCATGGGGTTTTCCAGAACACAGTTGAAAAATTTAACTGCAAACACAAACAGTTTTATATAACTACCCGATTTCGAGACGATAAAACAGTTTACTCTGCCAGTTTGCACCTCGCCATTTCTCAGCATATTTGTATCCCACAGCTCGTATTTTAACCTTTAAATTACCATTTCTATTGCAATCACAATACGGGGCGGACGTGGTTTGGTTTTCTAAACACAGCAGGGTCCTTGTAGACGGCGATGACGTCATTCGCCTTACTTGTGCTTTATTTTGCGACTTCGACAAGTCCTTTATGAGAAAATATTGCGGTTTCAATACGAGGCCGCAATAAAACTCTTGCTTAGCTTCAAAGATAATATAGTTTTAACTAGTACCTACTTTGCAAGGCAAAAAATTGCGTATATTTTATATGGCATAAACCACATCCAAAGAATATTTAATAGCTTTTTCGAAGAGACCGTAAAGTTCTTTAATAGCATACCTACTCAGAAGAAGCTTTGGCGGCACCCATAATTATTTATTTTCGAATCCTTTCACTTTCAATTCTAGAATTGAATTGCATACCTACCATAAAGACATGCTTCAAAATACATCTCTAATGAATAAAAACCCTCAAAGAATCATTTGAAGCAGCAATTAATCTACCAAAATAGCTTGAATCTCATAAATTGTGTAAGAACATGTACACACGTAGTATTCATAAAGTTAATCCTTTAGGAGTTCAAACCGCTTGTTGACCAGTACGGCTCGATATAGATCTGGACTGAAAATAGCCTTAGCACTTGAGTTGGAGTTTATAATGAAGTTGGCACTTATAGTTCATGCATCATTGACGTCAAATGCTTCCTGGAATTTTGCCTCTGGATGAAGGAATATTATTTAATTATAGTGTAAAAGTAAGCTTTTATTTGAGTGTTATGGCAAAACGAAGCGTACAAGAGGTAAAAAGCTTACATCATTTTGGCACTTTACGTGTTCAGAACGCCCGCAAAAGGGTTAAGGTTTAATCGAACCGGTTCAAAAGTGTTTCTATACGATACCTAGCTACAAGGACAAAGCTTAATTCTATTTTTTTTTCATTCAGAGCTCATTAGTCCCCTCACAAAATACCCATTATTAGATCCCAGAGTTTACGAGAAAAGACTTGTTTTTTTTTCCTTCTTGGCCCACTCTAGAAATTCTCCTGTATTGTAGTTCGTGGGTGCGTTTACGGACATTAATCTCACGAGCACAAACGCCCAAACCCGGAACAACTATCCGTAGGTCATACAAATATTTGTTCGGTGCGGGAGTCGAACCCGCGACCTGTAGCATAGAAGGCAATTGCTCGTACGCTGTAAGCCAACCGTGCAGTCACAGATTATGATAATGATCAATATATCAATGATCATAGTTTTACTTGCTTCGCAAAGGAGTACCTAGTCTAAAATGCAGCACGCTGCCCATTTTAGCCTTGAAGACTGTTGTTATAAATTGCATTGCTTCTTATTACATATTATAACATAACATAATCATAGTTCGTAATAGTGGTAATAGTACATTGTCTCCGCAATCTGATCGGGCGGCGTCCTTGACAGTGACACAGTTGTGTTTGTTGATCGACTCGTTACGACATGTAGGTAAGCGCAATTAGATAATGATTCAGCAGACAACACAACGTTATGTAAGTACGTTGTTTAGTAATTATATAGCATTTGTTATACGAGGAAGATGAGGAACAAGTGCTGTGGCATTAAAAACTAATGAAGGAAGTTAATTATAGGAAAACGTAGAAACAATAAAAGCATTTTTAAGGCTGAGGGAACTTTCTTCTTTAGTTAGTAAAAAATAAACTTTAAAAAAAGTAAAAACCGACTTCAAAGAAATACTAAAAGGAGTAAAATAATTACCATAATATAAAATTAACAGTTTCAGAAGTCGGTGGCTTCTATTTGCTTCAATGTAGAGTTGCACCGACTTCTGAAACTGTTAATTTTATATTATGGTAATTATATTACTCCTTTTAGTATTTCTTTGAAGTCGGTTTTTACTTTTTTTTAAAGTTTATTTTTTATTAAATACGTTTTAGTGTCATAATTTTAAGCCCCTCCTTCATAACCCATCTTTTTGGCTTTGACGTAGTCGGGCATAAAAAGTCCTTTCAAATGATACCTTACACGATATAATGAAAACATTCCAAAGGGGGGAGGGGGGACACGCACCCCCTCCTCTTTTCCAGTAGTCAGTTCCCAACAACAAATATAAACAAAGCAATATTAGTAATTTGAGGATTTTGCTTTGATCCGATGAGGAGTTCCATTCCATATCTCTGAAGTTCATGGTCTAATCATAACAAAATTTATATGGGACTAATCGGGAAGTATACCCTTTCGAACAAAAAAATATTTTTTCAAATCGGTACATAAATGACGGATATATGAGGTAACAAACATAAAAAAAAAAAAAAATACAACCGAATTGAGAAACTCCCTCTTTTTAGAAGTCGGTTAAAAACAATATAATACATAAAAATCTGTCGTTAAATATTTGAATTATAGAAAATAAAAAGTCTCTGTAAATTGTGGATAGCAAGAAATTGCTTTTTGATTCCAATTCCTACGCCAGCGGAATCCTAAAGCTATGCATATCTGTCGCGCTCCGTGTTATCCATAATGTATAACATAGTATACAAGATTGATAAGTATCAGCAATTAAATGGAGGCACGTATATATCATGTTTGAATATTTGCCTTCATCACGGCGACGCGGCGCGTAGTCTACACGATTATGATAATTTTAGACAACAATAACACAAGCTGCAGTTTCAGCTGATCAATATTCATGGCGTGTTCTTCGTTAAGTATGTTTTGAGATGGTATTTTAAGTAGTGAGTCATTCAGACTAACGCCAGCGAATACTGGATGAATGTCTCATGTCACGAACGCCATAAGTTACGATCTTGGGCTTTCTGCATCATTCTAATTCGCGGGAATTAGCGGGAAAACGCTATCGGGACAAATCGTCATACCATTTACAGGTGGTCTCCTCACTATTCTGCGTTTCCTGGCAACTTGATACGAGGTCACCAATCCAAAACATTACAGCCTTAAGTACCTCTCTGTCATCATTCATCATACAATAAGACTGAGTCATTACCATTCGCTTCGGAAGAGTCATCATCAGCCTAGCCTTTGCCAACTATGATGACGTCAGATAGGTACCAGTTTAACCAGATGCACCTCATTATTTATATTTTATACGGAGCCGACTGTCATCTGAGTTTTACAATCCAAGGGATACAGATATCTTAAGATCAAACTCTTAGGGCTTTGGGTTACCTTGAAGATTAATTTAATTCAAACGAGAACTACTACGGCACTAAATGTGATCTCCAATGTACAAAGGGGTCTTAATCAATACAGAAAAGTCGCCATGAAAGACTAATAGAAGGTTCCGGATTCCGGAAGATTTTGTTGCAAACACGCGTGCAAACCGCAGACGTTTACATATAAATTGAAAGGCAGTTTATTCAATTTCCCAGAATTGTAATCCATATTTATTTAACGTTTTACATACATATCTCGAGGGAATGAAGATAAAAGGAATGACGTTGATTGTAAACGTAAAATTTTATACGAGGCATTGACGTTCACTCGTTTTAATCCCCCAACTGGGAATCAAGGACAGCAAAAAAACTAGTAGAATGCTATTATTGACACCTATCGTTTTATTATTAGAAAACTCCTGCATAGTAAATAAGCGTAACCGGTCTAAAGACGCTCGGAATAAAACTTCACTTGTTCGTAGAGTATCCATTAATATTGCAGTAACAATAACTGATATTTTCTCAGTCAGTTTCGTAGAACACTACAATCACTGGATACCTGAAAGAAACAAAAAGTAACACGGAAAAAATAAGACAATGGTGGAACGCCTACGTCCATTGCTCGGCTTCCTACATACAGCCCACTCGTAGGCTTGTTCGGGAATAGGAACTTACATAATATTCCACACAAGTTGAACGGATGATTAGAAACTTGAAACTTAAGAACTGAGGCAAGCTAGGCATAGTTCTGAATTGCGGTGACGAGCCACAAATCGTACACTATTCTTATACCAAGCTTAAAGCACTTTTTCTTGTAGTTTTTACCAAATAAAAGGAACGCTTACATACTTTATTTCTACTTTTCTACCATCCGCAGTGAAATTACGACCGGCCTACATTTTGTTTTACTGAAACAAAACATTTTGGATTCCTGGAATATAATAGCTCTGCTCTGCTCTGTTTTTACATTGAACGAAAAAAATAATGAAGCAAGTACTTAGATCTAAAGTAAAAGCCAAATGTTAATACTATTTCTGCGAACTTAACAACGCTTTAATTAAATTTTCTGACTGAAACATTGTTACAAAATGGTGTATGTAATGAGGATTTCAAAAGGCAATAACTTTGCTAATAGGTTCAAAATTTATGATTCTAGGGTACCTTCTTCGACCTAGTATTATTAATCACGGCTTGTTCGTCTTTCCGCAAAATTTCCTCCATTTAGCCCGATCTTTAACAAACTCAATAGTCAATTAATTTAATCCTATGGGTCGCTCTAAGTACACCTATTTGTTATTTTTTAAGCTGTCTACAGTGTCTACCCAAAGCCTTTGCCGCAAAAAGCTTTGAGCGACATCGGCAATGATTTTTGAAACGTCTCAAACTCAGTATAACTCTGTTTCTTATTATCATGTTCGTAATAACTCCCTCCTATTTCGTTACTGCGGATTTTATTACAATTTGAAGGACACACATTAGATAACTAAGTTGCAAAATTCTCAGAAAATTCTTATCCAAAATGGTTCTAACTATTTTTAGAATACTGTCATCATAATCATCAATGTATTACACCTTTCCACTATCGTCGAGTGCAGCTAAAACTTCAAAATCTATTTAATGAGTGAAAGAGCATGTTTTTGTTTAACCAGAAGCTCATGTTTGCTTCGGAACTACAAATATCCATCAAACATCCCAGTGTAACTAGCTTCTCCAATACTAAGCACTTCTCCTTGTACTGTTTACTTACGGTTCTCCGAGAAATGTAGCACTCACTATTGAAGACCTCATTTACATAGCCTTTGTGGATGAGTTTATTTTGTAAAAGTTTAATGGCTTTGTTTTACTAGAAGACATTGTATAATTGGACTTTATTTAATTAATTAACTTGGCGTATTGCAGTCCACTGCTGGATATAGATAGTAGGTACTCCCAAGCTGCGCTACTAATTTGATTTTTTCTTAGTTTCTTGTAAAGTGAATCTTACAAGCTATTTCTCCATGCCAATGGATCTGAATCATGGTACTTAAACTATAAACATGCTTTTGCGCTAACAATAATTATGTTTAGTATAGATTTAGTATAGGGGTGCTTGAAAAGAGCCTCCACGAGTGACGATAGTTAAGTAGGTACGTCCGGCGCACCCTGGGCTGTCAGCTCTGCTACCAACCTTGCTGACTAGCTAATGTTTTCACCAGGGCATGAGCTATTCTTGTATAGCTCGTGCCGACACGATAGAAGAAGAAGTCTAGATTGAGATTAAACCCAAACCCCCCCCCCCCCCTCCCTCCGGCTCGCCTCCTAGACGCCAGGACTTTTAGTATGTTTTCTCCCTAAGCACCCTGAATAAGTTTCTGAAGAAATCGCTTAGGTTCCCGCTCACGCACTCTACAACTACTTTACTTTATTGACTGGACTACTTAAATAACACTAGTGACCTATTACATGATATTTCCACGTTGATTTCAATTCATTAAACGAAATAATACAAAATATCGTCTTTTGTTTACAACAATAGCACCCCATTAAAAATTAACGCTGCCTCCACTATGATGATGGTAGAGTTCAACTCTGACTTGCCGGTTTCAACTCCAATCTGAACGAATTAAAACGCATTGTCTCACTAACTGGTTCAGATTTCTGACGCATAAAAGCTCTCGAAAAGGATTACAAAGAGTCTGGCATTCATTATACTCTTTTTTTGTTGGAGTTAATAGTAGTTCCGACGGTTCTGAGCCTCATTGACGCAACGAACAATATGGGAGAGTTTTCAAAAGATTGTTTTTAATTGACCCACAAAATGCAATTACTGGGGAGTTTCATAATAAACTTTAATTCCGTAAATATATACAGCGCTCTTTCATATTTTATAATCTGTTACGGACATTTGGAGGGCATTAAAACCCCGCCCCCACACGTCCCCAAAAAAACATTTTGGAGTTCCTAAACGACTTGCTTCGGCTTGAACTCAATTTATGAACGTTAGAAGTTATTTAACGCCACTGTTTATTGTTTATTTATTAAAAACGGGATGTTGACAATGATTTGATTTAGTAACTTAGTCCAGTATTTTTTTCAGATTTTTTCTCTGTGAAATAGTGTTATGTGCCTTTAAAAGATTAAACGCATTTGTAAAACGGGAATAGCATCATCATAAACAGCAGTAGTAAGTAGTACAACTGTAGCAATCCACAGCGAATGACTTGTAAGCCCTTCATCGGAACAACGATATAAGATACAGCTGAAATAAGTCAACTAGAAACAAACTTAGTCGTCTACATCGTGCACTTCGTAGTTAAGCTCCACTCACAAAACTTTGGCATCAGAACTCGAGAGCTAATAACAGTACCAACTCGGTTTCGCGGCACCACTTGCACTCAACTTTCGTCCTAGCGGCGCACGCGCATCGGCGTCCCATCAACCAGAACCGGTTCTCATGAGCATTTCACCCGCCTAGTCCGCCTACGTTGAACGTTACTTATAAGGCTTGATGCTTCCAGTTACCATTCATGTGGTTAAGCTTTGATACCGGTTCGTGATTTGAGACGTTTAATTGGGTTTAATTGTTCCGGAGATAAATCATTTTTCTGAGATTATAAATAGAGTTGTAAATGTACTGTTGAATGTGTAGTTGTACTGCTCTCAGGGATCAGCTATTTTTCCTCTATAATCAAATCTTTAAATGATTGATATACATCTATTTAGAAAGAAATAAGTTTTACAGACAAATTGATCTAAATCATCATATCGATCATCATCACGTGTGGCAAACATGTTGATGACCGCAGAATGTTGTTATAAATGCAACCGATGATGCTGCTTAACTCATCTTCTCGACATAATCCCTTGGCCGCCTTTTACGGCACACTATCCTATTACGTGCAAAAATAGACTCGAGACATTCCCACACAACATTTATGAAAAGACAAATTGATGTTTACAGCTTTGTTAACGTTAGCGTCATCTCGTAAACTAGTTGGTGTATAAAATTACATATTATTCGACGTGATTAGTCCGCACTTATCTGAGTCAGCCACAAGACCTGTCTACCCACACAGACGGGCTAAGATGGCTGATGGCTATTTGCTTAATACCTGTTATGTTCGTCAAATCCTTATGAAGCGAACGGATGAACATTGTAAATAAGATTAAGAGAACGACTTTCTGTATTTGTTATTGCTTTCCTCGTTTTCTTTTGTTGCTGTTGAGTATTTTGTTTAGTACCCAATGCCAACAATGAGACATAGAAAACACAAAGAAATAATCTGTATAAGCACATTTTTAACATGATATCACGCTTTTATGAAACAAAGGTATAACGAGATGCTCTAGATTAGATTGTTTACCAAATTAAATCTCTCAAAAGGGTATAGAAATGCATTCCAATTCCATAAGCCCTTCCAAATTCTTGTAGCAACAAAAACTGCGGTCCCGTGAGTAAAAAACTTCAATAAATAAACCACTTAGTCTGCAACATGACATTCCAATCCGGCTTTATTGTTGGCGGTTAAAGGCTACGCTCAATCATCAGGAGGAGACCATAAAACGAACCGGGATACCGGGATACGGAACAGGGACACAGGTGTAAGCAAATGGAATGTTAATTTTCGGGAAACCATATAAAAGAAATATGGATAACTAGAAGAAAAGATGGATAAATTGTGTGAAAGATGATATGGCTAGGAAGGAAGTTAACACAGAGATGACAGCAGATAGAGATGTAAGAAGAAAAAGAAATGCTGCGCCGACCCCAAATAAATTGGAATAAGGGCAGAAAGACGATGAACTATGCAAACAAACTCGCTGTACTGCGTACAGTCACCAATCGGATGAAGATTAGCCAATAACAGCACATTACAAACTCGGTGAGTAGGATTCAAAGGAGAAATATGCCAATAAGTACTCCATTTTCTTCCGCCTCCGTGACCAATGACGTGATCGCACACGCCCTGTAGCCCTTAAAATGAAAGGGCTTGACGCGACACGGACATCCACCATAAGCCCATAATGGATGCCATTTGGAATCAAATTAACTAGGACGAGTGTGAACGATAAAATGGAATAGTTTCGTGTTTCTTGTTAATTAAGATTAACATAAGAGTCGACGGATTAAATGAGCTCGCGAATGGCTGTTAATGTCAGGAAGAATTAGCGCTCAGAGAAAACCATTCTTACAAAATATAACAAAGGAAAATTCTTGGAATACTTTTCTACGTCGGTATGCTGAATGAAACATCAGATTGCAAAGAGAGGTAGGTAAATAAACAGTTACAGAATTTATTTAAAGGAACTTTCTTAAAAATATTTAGAACTGCCAACTGCCGTCTTCACAAAGTGGGGATTCTTCACTCCCTGAAGTTGCATCATCATTTTAATGCATTTTTTAAATCCACTTCTATATTTCTTCAAGCAATCAGGCATGCGATGCGGGTCTTGCTTAAACAAGGATGTAGATAAGTACCTAAGGCAAATTTATCGACAGTTAATTAACATTTATAACACTTAAAAGTGGTAACTTGCAAAATAAAGATGTCAACCTTCATACAACGTTACAACACAAAATAAATGTGATGTCAGACGACCTTGCTTCTACTCCTATGGCGAGGAGCTAAAAAAACTTTTATGCGCAATAAATAACGCTCATTTGTGATTATTTTAAAGCGTTGCACGGCAGCTCAATGGTTAAAGGCGTTGACAGACGGCTGAGGTCGTGACTCTTAAGTTCAAATCCCACCCCGCTGAACTATTACAGCGAACCCACTCCCAGTATCATGTTTAACTTAATTAAAGGGGTTATTTAAATGCAATAGACCGCTACTTGCTATACAAATAAAACTGTGCAGTATCCCTATCAAATTTTCACCAAACGGATGGATGTCTCATGTCTTCGTCCAGAACCATTTGCGCCATTATCCGGAGATCCATTTATTAATCTTTTTGTGTCTCAGTGGCTCTATTCGAACTGCAGATCCACCCCTGGCCACGCCAAATAAGGTGCAGCATACGAATTAATTAACAAATGGCATTTTCGTATAAAAATTCAATTACCTTTTAACTTCAACAAAAACATAATTAAAACGAACTATACACAAGAAATGTGACTGTGTTATCTATTGCAAATCTTTCTAAAATCGCAATGAGTGTTATTCCAATATTTATGACATGACATCATTTTGTATGTTTCTAGCTTTGTTACTTTTAGTTTATTCTACAACAAAAACAAACGATAATATAATGTAGAGACAAATATTTTGATCGTGTAACACGCGATATTAATACATTATAACTTGTAATTCAATTACAAATACATCGTTCGAAAATACCTATGAATTATTTATTTCAACGACAAACCTTAGATGTAGCGTCAAGAAAATCTGTATCTTTTTCTATGAAAACAAACGCTCGAGGCTAGTATGCAGTAACTGTAGATAATTGCTTGTTGTTTATATATTTATCGACAACAGGTGCCATTGACGCGGGTTTCTTCGGAATTCTAAATGCCCTATCGATTGCATATCACGATTACTATGCTATAAATAGCAATGTAAGGAGTATGCATATTTTAATAGAAAACCTTGACCTGCTGTGTATGTCACAAATTTAATACACGTTATGTGAGTCACGCAAACTGTAATTATAATTAACGTCCATGTTTTAATGAATGGTATTCATATTATAGCATACATAAATTTTCACCACGAAAACATAATATTTTATATTCATGTTTTGTCCACGAAATCATAGTTCATTTTTAGTTTATAAGTCCAAACATCATTCAGTAAAGGTTATGAATTTCATTAGATTTCTCTTATGAAAGAGACAAGCTTTCAGCTCTCTGTTTTGTCTCTCTCTGACTTTGCTCTCTGCAGCCATTGCGGCATTACTGAAAATTGTAACCCCCAATGCAATTGATGACCTGCCGCATCGATCGGTCTCTGTCAGCAGCTCGGTGGAGCGTTGCTTTCATACAAA
Source organism: Amphipyra tragopoginis (assembly GCA_905220435.1). Taxonomy (NCBI): domain Eukaryota; kingdom Metazoa; phylum Arthropoda; class Insecta; order Lepidoptera; family Noctuidae; genus Amphipyra; species Amphipyra tragopoginis. Next base: position 9,795,324 of record HG992017.1, read on the forward strand.
TGTTTACCAGCTGACACTTTGTCGCACCCCTTAATTTTATCAGGTACGACGAAATTCTCTAATGTTTGTATAAATTCCGTCGGTAACATTATCGAAATACTATCCTTTATGAAAATATTGCACGAGCTGCTGTAGCCTGTTGATAATATTACTAATTCATAAATTACGTGGCATCGAAATGTTATTATATACTTAGATCAGGTTAAATTGAACTGACTAAAATCGTGCCATCGTGTACATTTCATCTGAGCTCTTAATTTTAAATAACATTAGGTAGTAATAAATAAAAATTAAAAAAAATGAAATTTGTACGCCCTTGTGGGCAAAACATGTAAGGACGTGTCTTTTTATTATAACATCTTGCTTTGCAAACCTGTTTGTACTGCATACTCATGTTTTGGACAAATAAACTATCTTTATCTATAACGTATAATAATAAATTACAATTGATCATCAACGTCAAAATCGTAGCAAACGTCAGTTAAGCACTTAAAGCTCATAATGAAAACAATCACTTTCATGCCCACACAATATTTCAAATACCTACCTACTTAAAAGAAAACTTTCACTGCGACCTTAATTAAAATAAAGTCAAGCTTCAATTAATAATGCTGAACATACGCTTATGTACAGTTGTTATCTGATAAAATAAACAATACGCACGAGGTATTGAAGAGGAAATGTCATGTAAAATGTGGGTAGTCTACGATACGGTACGGCACTGTCACATGTCACTTCAGCACGTAACTGTACTCCATACCTTTCCTTACAATGATAGTAGTTGAGAACAGTCGCACGGATGGCTTGTCACCTAATATGGTGGTATAATTTTGCAATAACGCAGCGTCTAAGGTGCGAGAGCGATGCCACGCAAAGAATAATTCATGAGCTTTTTTTAATTTCAATAAATCTGTCTCGTCAACGCGATATATGAACTTTCGAAGATGTTTCTAAGTATTTGCATACATTTCTTATTCACGACACAAGGAACACACTTCACTCCCCTGAGGTTATTTACTCTGTTGTACCTTTTATTGACAATGCTTTTGGCTTCTTTATTTACAGAAGCATCGTAAACACAATATTTGATATCGAATGTTATGGTTGTGTTTTTGTAAACTAAAGAAGCTACAAAAACTAGAGATCAATAAAAGGTTTTCCATAAGCAAGAATGCGCTTCATTCCGGTAATTATAAAAATTGGAATACAATAAGTCCTTGCGGAATTAAAATACCTAGTGAACACATGAGTGATTAGAAACAATTAGTCATTCCAACGCCTGCGGTAACTAAGCGAATTCAATTAAGATAATTTACATATCTTTGTCATTAGCTTGATTACATAGCATATGCTATAGATACTATCTCCTGATCCTGATGTAGGTTTGAAGGATAAGCCCTGCGACTCATAAATCATCATTAAGAATTCTGCGGTCACCGACACGCGACTGCGTGCATTATGTCCTTTTCTGGAAACGCCTATATCAAGCAGTAGATTGCGATAGTTGATTGATTGATTGAAGACAAGCAAGAAAAACTCTTGATTAGCTATGTTAAACGCCTTACCGATGATCGTAATGTGGCAGTCCATGGAAAACTACAACGGAATGTCTAGTGATGTGAATCACGCACTGTTATTATACTTCCAATGATCAAAGTGAAGGCGAAAGTGTTCAGCGAAAGTGCTTCACCTTTTTTGTGCAGTAAGTACAAGCTTACAAATACACCGCCCGTCCGACTGACAAATTATGAAAAGGTCGAATTTCGCTGACATTTATTTTAAATGCATCACATGTTAAACATCAAATTACATTTTAATATTTATTGCCTTTACTACCGTAATTATTTTCTCAGATAAAGAATTCTTCACCTGATGTTGATTTCCATATTATTTATGGTGGTAAACAGTGTTGCTTGTGGTGTGCAGGTTATTACCAAGGACTTTATATTGTACGTAGTACATATTAGGTACTTCTATGGTTATTACTTCCATGGCACAGAGCAACGCGGTTGACGTCAACTGTGACGTCGTCCGCGTTGCTCTAAGTTCCATGGTTTAAAACATGTTTATTAAATCAAGAACTTTATTCTATAGTAGTAAGTATAGTTTTGACATGGATCTAAATGAACGTGGCTAAAGAACTAACATAACATGATTTGATTTTTGACATCTTCACATTTTCACAAGCAGCGCTTCTTCTCTTCTCTCGTGTCAGCACGAGCTATACGAAAATAGCTCATGCTGTGGTGAAAAGATTAGAAGTCAGCAAGGTTGGTAGCGGGTCTGACTGCCCAGGATGCGCTGGACATACTTAAGTATCGTCACTCGTGGAGGCTCTTTTCTTGCACCCCAGCACTCTTTTCATGCATACAAGCAGCGCTGCCATTCACGTTCATTAAGAGCCATGCATAGAAGTAATATGTACTAGTCCTTGGAGGAATGTCGGACTGTGCACATTACTTCTATGCTGTGGTTTAAATTCTTTGTCACATGCTGTCACGCATCTCATGTCGTGACACATGAAATTGTCACCCACAGTAAAATGGATTAATTAAATTGGGTTTGGGTTTCCTTTAGGTTTAATGTATCTTTTAGTTTACAGTCCGAGTCCTTAGTAACTTGTAACAAAGTAACACCTGCTGCTGAAACAGTAGTTTTGAGTCAAATCATTTTTGCCAAAATAATGATGGAGTAGAAGTAAAAGCTGTTGGAACTATACTAAATTATACAGGAAGTCGGCCTTAACTCTATCTACTAGACATACAACAGTAAACCTTAAACGACGACATTTATGATACGAATGCGAGCCAGTAAATAAATAAAATTCGTTCTGTAGTTCCAAAGACATTTAATAGTACCTAGTATAGTTCACTGTTGACAGCCGATTTCTGGTTTAGATTATCCAATGTAAGACAATAAAGAGAAAGGACCTAATGATCAACATGAAAGTGCAAACCATGGATCGCGCAATAACAATTTATCATGTTTATCTGATGGCTAGACAACTCCTTGTTAATGAAACATGGTGTTACGGAGAAAGTAAGGAACAGACGTCATTCTAACATGAATTGTTACATCGTATTGTACATTATAATGCTTTAATTACCCTGTCACTCTGGTTTGAAGTCAATATTGGTACCTAGAAAATTTACCATCAAACTTGATTAATTACCTCCTTTAAACTAAAAGTTAATCTTTTTTTCTAACCAATTACATTTAACACCAGATTGAGTTATTAGTTTACAAAATTAATGACTTCATGCACGAACAGTTTTATACGATTTCAAACATTAAATACCCAATGAAATGCACAGACACTTCCTGTTGTCCCACAAATTTTAATATACAATTTTGAACTAACCTAGGGCATCCTGTTCCTTGTCCTTATAATGCAACCTTCTTATCAATATGCAGTGGAAAGCGATCACCGATGCAGTTTGCATGACAATGTACCACCCGCACAGCACGCGCGAATGTCACTTAACAACAGGGTTAGTTTGTGACGTCAGAGATTAACGAGGACACGGATCCGGAGAACATGTTTGGGATAAATATAAAGCAATGGGTAAGAATTTCTTTTAATAACTAAAACTTTATTGCATCTCATGATCTCATCCATTTAATACATGTCGCCGTAAGATTGTTATGGCCGATATGATCATTATCTCTAGATCTATCTTCTTAGCAGTAAGATGGTTAGACGATATCATTATAGATGTGATTTATTTACCTGGGACTCTATGGGGAAATTCTTACCCAAATGTGATACAGGAAAACTTTCTTTGAAGACATCTGCTCATTTTTATTGAATACAAAATTGGCTTAAGATAAATTTTTGGACAAGCGTGAATTTTCCATAAAAAATAATGAAATGGGCCATTTTTTTTTACACTTATCAATATCATTATACAACGAATAAACCTTACATAAAACGGAACTAGTTTTATATAAGGTTCAATTTGTTGTACATAAGACAAAAAAAAACAGAGCAGCAGAAGTTGGTACAATAATTGGAATCACAAAATCAATTTAGATATCTACAAAAATTACAATATTAAAACAATCCCAAATTCATGCAACAAATGATCAAATCAGATGATCATGTCACTAGTGTTAAGATCATATTCCTAGGGAGATTCTTATGAAATGCTTTCTAAGCAATTCCTGGTATATTATCATATCACTAGGATATGATTTTTATACATTATGAGTAGCACAGCGTATAGCCACACGCGTTTTTCAAAAATATTGGAGGGATACCACCCGGCTCAGGTCCCTTGGATAAATCAAGTGATTTCAATTCTCTGAGTACATTGTCTAAGCCGTCTAAGGAGAAGTGCAATTTACATATGTTAATATCATTCATTGCCGGTACCGCTAAATGGTGGATCTCACCAGTTAGAGGCAAATGTAGAGGGTTTATACCTACACAAAATGCAAAAGATGGAAAATAAGTTGCAGATAGAAGTGGAGGAAGGGAGGGTGGAAGTATTTGATATGGAAGCATTGATATATTAAAAAACCCGGTTTTTTAATATATCAATGTATGGAAGCGATTCTTTTGGTGGTTTTTCGGCTGAACCGAAATGCTTCAACATAGGTAGCAACAAACTTCAACCATTTTCAAGATAGCATTTACCGCCTTCTTTTTTAACCAATAAAACGTTTACAATTTTACAACGATAATTTTCTTAAGAAACCGCGCGTGTGCTGCGTGCGCGCATCGTCCTACATTCGCGACTCGACGCGCATGTTCTGTAAGCATTGCCATAAAAGATCGTTGATCGTACCGTTTCGTCTCAATCCCAACACGCATTAGTAAAAATGGTCAACAAACTATCAGCCAACGGGACTGTGTAACTGTGTGATTATAAGACAAAGAAAGCATTTCTTTTTAAAATTACAAATTACTGCCTACTTAGTAAATCACAACATGGGCTATATTTCTTTTCACATTAGACAAAAGTGGTCCATCAAAGCACAAATATCTTTTGAACTAAATCTTCAAGTTGAGTTTCAGCTAATCTTAATTGACCGTTAACATTCATAAAACCAAAATACTGTGCTGAATCGCTGCTGCTTTCTGAAGATTTACTTGATAAAATGTGTCTTATCCGTCTAATGTTCTATTAGAGTATAGATATCTACTTATATCAAGTAAATGAATATCAAATCAAATACCAAATAATATAAACCTATCTCGAAAATACCAAACAGCAATTCATAATAAAAGAAACGTCAAAATAACATACTAATTTCATCGTTAATGTTCACGCAAAGCGATTCCAAAGGTGACCTAACCCTAACTTTCGGAACAGAACAACAGTCTGGCAAAAACACAAATAGCAATAAATAACTCTGAACTGCCAAAGCCGAAGCAGTTTCTTTCACCCACCATAAACATAATTCTGCAGACAACAATACATACGTATAAGTATGAGTACAGTAAAAATATCTTTTAACAGTAATGTTTTTACATTTCCAAAGTGTTTTTCATTCCGGATTAACCGTAAATCCTAATTAATAATTCCCCCAGCGGCCAGCTAGAGGCTTCGCAGAATTAAAACGCCAAAAATTATTGTGAAAATTGTACCAAATTCGCTTTGAGTTAAGCCAGAATATAGAAACGGATAATGGCAGTTGGGAACTTCGTTTTATAAGATGTCGAATAATGATCGATCTGACAATATTTTAAACGCAAAATTACCAAAGAGTGAGTTTAAGACCTTGACACATCAGTTCTTGGTCTCCAAAAAAGATTTATTTCTGTTCTAACGTTTAGTGGCAATAAACATTGGTTTTTATGTCTATCTCGAAATGTAGAGTTAGTACTAACCTTTTGTTTTCGAAACGTGAGTTGAGTGCTCGAGTAATGTCACTTAATGACGGCCATATGTCCAAAGAAATATTTCCAGCACAACGTGTGGGAAATAAAAATAGGAAAAAACGCACGCGGTGTTATGTGACTGATGGACAAAGTAGAAAAGAGCAAGTTATTAAAGCTATTAATTATTGTGTAGTATAAAATTCTCCTTCTTCTGCCTCGTGGACTATTTTCCTAAGTATGGATATAAATTATCTTTGGTAACGATTATTAAGGTGATATAATCATTGACTTAGAATAAGTATGGACAACGAGTGTAGTACAAAATTCACGATAAAAGTGTCCTGAATTGACATATTATAAACTTAGAAATACCAACAAGCTCATTTACGATGTACGAATTCCTATGTCGTTATCATAATGCCTAATTTTGCTTGCAACAATTTTTACCATACGAAAACATGACAGCACTGCTCAATTTTTCAAATTTCGAAACTTCATTTAATATTAAACGAAAATTTGGAGAACATAGGAGTTATAGAGCAACCTTAATTTTTAAAAGATTTTATTATTAAGTATTTATATTTATTGCGATCGCTAAATATTTAGTCTAACTGAAAGAGCATAGAACATTTCTTGTAAAATTACAACATCGTCATTTTCAAATACGCGATTTCGCTTCCTTTACTGAAGTATCACCATCAGTATCAGCATCATCATCATCTAATTGATCTCAAAGAAAACTGAAATTAAATCAGAGGCAAATTTTTTTTTTTTGAATGAAACTATCTTTTGTCATGTGTATTTAAAAGAGTTTATGATAACTAAACAAACGAGCCCAAACGTCACGTGTTCACTATTTGCCATTAGGGAGTTCCAGAGCCCGTTTTCCGGCTCTACTATCGGACCTACGTCATTATTTATGTAATGAAAAGTGTTTATAATGACAAAATACATGAGCTGAAACTCGACAAGCCTACCATTTGTTCCTGTGCCTGCCTAATCTTCGGCTCCATCATCAAATTAGTTCAATGACATTTTAATGATCTAAGATGCACATACCTACCTGCAAAATTTCAGCTCGATCGGAAACTTGGTAGTGACCGAAAAACCAATACAATTTTGAAACGGAAGGACAACATACATATTTTCGTACATAATATGTTTGCATACAATGCAAGTTTAAAATTAACTTGTTTAAATGAATAGAACAAAACAAATTGCAATTGGTTCAAAATCGCAATACAAAAAAACATCGCGTAAAAATAACGACTCTTTGGAATCTTTGTTCTAATGTCTGACAAATATGTCAAGTTTCTTATGGTAATCCAACCAAATGAAGTTGACATAATTGGTCAAACAAAGGAAGGAAAATAAGATACTTTTTGTTTAGTTGGATTATTGTGTGTTTTGCTCTTGCAATTAATTCAATTTTAAGCAAAATACAATGTTCCTTAACAAAATAATACTTTAAAATTGTAAAACAATAATATACCTACTGAAAATGTGATACACCATCAACTTTTTTCACTTTTTTGAGTAGTTTTTACACGATCTCACTACACAGAACGGCATTGTTGACATGTGACATTGAGGTGTAGCTGCTTGTTCGCCCAAAAGAAGAATGACGCGCGCAAGTGTAGCTCTTTTCAAATTCATCGTGTTTTAACTCACTTTCGGTTCGGACATTTTTGAGCGATGACCCGAGGTCCATACTTATTCTAAGTCAATCAATGATAATATAAACTACTATAGATACGTTGCCCGCGCTCTGTAGTGGCTAGATGAATGCAAGGTAATTGCCTGACATCCATTTAGTCGCGTAGCAACCGTTGCCGCGGCTGTGCATGAAATTGAAATAACTTGTGTGTAATAACTTTCTCTATTAGCGAAAAAAAATGCCGTCCTGTGTGTGTTGAATATGTAATAATTATACTGCAACTGTAAAAGATAAAAAAGTGTAATTTCATGCGTAAATATCAAGAAAAAATATTTATTTCATTTAATTTTTTTCGATGCAGCATAATGGCGGCTAGCGAGGAAAATCGGCAACTTTGCATCAGTGTTTATAAAACCTACATTGTTTTTATTTTGATTAATTATATTATTTGAATATAATATTAGTTTTATTAAACCTAATGATCAATATAATAGACCAGTACTCGAATCGTACCTATCTCAGCAAGAGGTCATCACAGACATTTAACATACGTATGAGATTCTTTCTTGATTTCTTTGATTATATACTCGTAGACAAAGATTTTTATGTTTATATTACATTTTGTTTTATTAATAAAATAACTATAATTACTGTTGCTAAATACTGCATTCAGAATTTTAAGGATAGAGAATAATATTATTTTACCAAAAAATCTACTACTTACCTATACCAACACGAGAAAATTGAGTGTCAATTTTTCCCCACATGCCTCTTTTTGTACGCGCTCGACCAATGAGCATGCACCAAAAAATAATGACGTAACCTAAGATACATATTTATCTCTGTCTAACAACAGGAATTCCTTATGTGACATTTCGTTTTCTTTCCTTTTTCGTACGTTTATGCAGCTATCCAGCTACCGATAGTAATTTACGCTGATTTTGAGTGCCGTGATGTTGATGCATGACGCGTCTATTTATAATACGTCATTGAAGTCAATGGATATAATCCTTAGTTTCCTGACTTTACTTTTGTGATTAAGGAAGGGAGAGTAAAGTCCCCACCATAGACAACACATGTATGACCTACTTACGTCAGACTCGGAACACATGATATATTTTTAAATGATGTTTAGAATACGCGGTATTCATTCATTGTGTCCAAGTAACTTCTATCTCAATAATTCACAGGAAATGATTTCATTACATGTTTTGAAGTACAGTGAAGCAAGATTTGTGGTTCTGTCCCAAAATACGAAAACATGGAGCTATTGGTCGAGGCTTATTTGCATATTACGATCTATAATTCGCAGACCTACGTACAAACAAGAGAAAAAATAAAAGTGTTTTCCTTCGTTTTTCCAGTATCTACAGTATTATTCCGAACTAACAGGACATATTTTTCGCACGGGAATGATGAGGAACCTATATTGCAGTTGAGTTATCATTTTGCAAGTAGCTAATATTACTAATCGGCATTTTGTCCCACCAGTTGCCCTTTGTTTCATCCGAATTCGTAATACAAGAGGTGAATTCTAATTTTGGTGTCGTGTCCACAACTCGCTTTCATCTATACCTATAATAAAATCGTGGTTTGGAAGTAACTTAGAAATTTTTGTCTAGAACTTATAAATCGCGCGGTAACGAAACCATAGCGCGATCTAATTCGACGCCAACGCCATCTAGGGAAGTAAAGATTAAACATATGTTTGCATGTTTATGCAAGCATTACGTAAAAAGAGCTGACCCAATGCTGTTGACTTTTATAAACATATATTGTGCTTATCTCCAAGTAACATATTTTTTTTGTTTCATCGCAATCGGTACACGCATTCAAAAGATATGCAAATAATCAATATCTTCTATACATTTATCAAATCTGTAGATTTTGCGTATCTGTACATAGCAAATATTTTGAAGAAATATGGTTGGGGTGTTAAAAATAACCAAAAGAACCCATTTTTATCATTTTTGTATTTTGTTTCTTCTGTTTGTTGGTTTGTCTGTTTGTCTGTTTATCTGTTTATCTGTTTGTTTGTTCAAGCATCACGTAAAAACAACTGACCCAATGCTGTTGACTTTTATAAACATATATTGTGCTTATCTCCAAGTAACATATGCTTTTTGTTTCATCGCAATCGGTTCACGCAATCAAAAGTTATGCGAATTTTAAGTTTTCTAGAAGAACTTAGCATGTATTAGTTTATTTTCAATAGATGGCGTTACGTGTATCAAATCATGTTGTGAGGAAATATATTACTACGAATAAATCCACAAATTACCTAATATTCATTGTTGAATGAAACCTATTCTCAGTCTACGAAAGGTCTAATGATCTCTATCCTTATGAAAAAGGAACTAAGCTTTTACAAAAAAAAAAACGAAGATATTGTTATTTAGAATTTATTAGGTCAATTTCTTATTGTTGTTCACAATAAAATGAATTCATGATGTGGACTAATAGTAGGATTTTTGTTCATTGAATGTTCATACTTTTTGGGAATGCTAATGCCGAAAATAAGGTCCAAATTCAAATTGAAATCGGTGGCCATGATTATTTGCAAGGAAAGCGCTCACCCAGTGCTTTCGTTGAAATTTAGTATTTCGTAATCATTCTATCTACTCAATGCACTTTTTGGAATATTTTTCTATATTTTATTTTATTTTGTTCATTATTGTCAGATTTATTCAAAGCCTGTCGCCGTCGTTTTATTAAGTTTATTTAATTGAGTTTTTTTAAGCTTTAGGTAATGTTTCAAAGACATGGCCATGGAGGGAAAGTACTTTAAATATTAAAAATAGCAAATTTCACTCAAAGGAAACTTCATTTTACTTTTTTTTAAAGTAAGAAATATTGCCTTTTACTGATTTTTTTGCCTGAACCGGGAATCGAACTGACAAAGCTTTATGTACCATCCGGTATTATATTATGGCACCTGTTGATAGATATCTATAAGGTCAATAATAAGGATCAAATCTCTCCAACAAACACACTGCCTTAAATTGAAGGAAGTGCAAGAAATAAGAAGTAACAACAAATAAGTGTTTGAATTGAAATGTACCTAAGTTAGGTAGGTACTTAATGTTAGTTTTTATGGTCTTCCATCAATTTCAGGCACTATGTTTATTGGAGCGATTTGATCCGTATTATTGATCATATCGATTGGTGAAATAAAAATATAGATGATGTTTTTTCGCGTTTGTGTTGGTTCGATTTTCAGATCAGACTTTTTGAAAGCAGTACCTACCTATTTATAACTTATTAAAATTAAATGAAGTCTTCTATAAGTTTTTTTTTTAAATATTTAAAGTTCTTTTCTATACCTACCACACCTCGAATGAAATCATAATTTAGTTCGCAGATTGTAACAAGACGGCGTTGTAGCTATTTTTGTATCGCGATATGGTTTTGTTACATTTTCAATAAAAGTATCAATATTCAATTATAATCCATTTTAGCAAGGAAATGTATAGAAATAAGCAACACGTTTTTAGTATTACGGTTTTATGAATCTTTACGGTCAATCAAGAGGAGCTGAAACTCTACATAAAGAAATGGTTCAAAAGATATAAGTGTCTTAGTGGGACACCTTTGTCTATTATTATAATAAATGGATTATTTAGTTGCTGCGACACAATGTTGTTTTCCGACTTCCACGCGGACGGAGTCGCGGGCACAGCTAGTTAAAAATATATTTATAGGTCAGCTCGCATATATGACTGTGTCATTGTAATACTTTGGTACAGAAGAATATTAAATCAGGGAATTCAGAGTGCTATTTCCATGAAAAAAATGTTAATAGTTTTTTCCTGGAATCCTACAAACATATACCAAGTCCGTGGAAATGAAAAATTTTGGTGGGACGTCTTTGACGCGTGATTGCTACTACAATATAGCTTAATAGCAATTGAAGCACCCATACACTTGCAGTATTTAGTCTAGTTGGTATTGGCCAGCGAGACGAATGAAATTGTCAACATACTCGGTTTCACGTTTCGTATAGGATTTCCATGCAGACGCTGCTTTTCACTGTCAATGGTGAAACATTAGCAATTTATTTCTGCGTTTTTATGTAGGACATAAAGCTGAATAAAATATGTCTTCAGCAAGCCTAACATGCGCAGGGCGACATAATTTTGCAGTTATATTATCTCTAGCCAAGACGAGATAAGCTACAAGTTACCTCGTCTCAGCACGAGATAATGCGACGTCAAAACTTTGTTACACTGCGCATGTTAGCCCGGCTGGTCGTAAAATTATTATATCAAAAAGAAATGTACGATATTTCAACATTCTGCTGGGCGTAAAAATGTTGATGACCTCTCTCTCGTCAACGGTAGGCACACTTTGCATGGAGCCATCAAATTTAAATTATCTGCTAAATATGCTAACAAAATTAATGAAAATTGTCGTTTTCGTGAGACGGGTTCAAATAACAAGAATAATATTACTTAATTTTGCGTTTGGATAAGGATGTAGTAACATAATATGTACAAATGATACCCAAAGGGATTTTATTACCATGCTATTCTTTTAGAGCCATTACGCACTGTCGACTGGTCGCCGGAGACTTGGTCTCTCAGCGACCAAAACATAAGCGATTAGGGCCAGGAGACTAAGCCGAGCTTAGTATTTCTTGTACATTCGTGAAGAATGGACGTCGAAGAAGCTACTATTGCAATAGTAGCGTTTATCGGGAATCCCGATTGGAATATTGGTTACTGGATAAATCCCAAATAGCTTTTAGGAATTGTATTTCCAATATAAATTCTCTGTATCGAAAGCCTGAGCCATTTATGTGCGCGACGTCAGGTCGTCTTGACAGTTGCTCGCAGTGTAAAGTAAACGCTTCCATTTGAACCCGTGTTTCTATTGGTCGCCGGCGACCAGCAATCGCTTGTGTGTCGCCACTGCGCGGCGAGTCGCCGAGTCGCCCGGGCGACCGGCGACCATGTGCGTAAACATCTATTTAAAAACTATAGAAAGTCACAGTCGCCGTCGACCAAGTCTCCGGCGACCAGACGACAGTGCGTAATGGCTCTTAGTATTCCAAATGTGATAATACAATGTAGATAAACGATAAACCAATTATTTGACTCAATAAAGAACATAGATGGAAGAGATTTTAACGATTTTTTTGGAATCGCCTTACCTATCAAGCAACCAAAACAAATAGATTTACTCAATTTCTAATCGAAAAGCAGTAATTAATGTCTTTACTATAATATAAACTCCGCCAACCAAGCAAGACTCCTGCAGATTTTGAAGTCCAGCTGCCAGATTGTTGAGAGACAACATAAATCAAATCTCCGGAGCTTTCTTGAGCACTATCGACTGTGGGCCTCAAGCCGCAGGCCTCTTGAAAATTAGGCCTAGCTACAAAGCGGGTGAGCGCAGCTGCCATCTTCGGAGGCCGAGATGAAAAAGTAGGTTAAAAGTAGTTTTGTATCTTGCCAGCTATCTAGGGAGAATCTATAGAATATCTACTGAACCTATATGTAACACGTCAAACTAGAACTGATAAAATGAAGCGTGCGTTCACAAAATGTTTAGGCATGCATAGAATTGAACAATTATCTGGGTCTTCCCACGACTGTCGTCCATTCCCCTTTAGTGACCCTGCCAATTACAACGAAAATTTGAATTGAGAGCAGTTTCAATTTTAGATATGCATACTTCTGATCTTTCCATACGGTGATGATTAAACTGGTTCGTGTTTAAATTGCATTAAGAAAGGAAATAAATATTCAATGACTTGAACATCGTCTAACTAAGGAAGATCACATTCTTGCGTGTGCGTATCTCGGAAGCGAAAATTCATCTAGATGAGGTAAACGCTGCCTTTATTTACACTCTATTGTTAGAACTGAAGTATTCTGACTAAGACCAGACACCTGCCGGACGCGAGTGCCCAGTACAATGTAACACGAGTTCAAGACTGGACGAGAAAGTGCAGATAATGGGTAACGTATTGTGTGGGCCCATGGAGAAATGGGCACATTAGAGCCTGTGATTCAAATTGAAAAAGCATTATAAATGGAAAGCGCAATGCGACGGAAAGTGATAAATTCGATGAGACATTAATATTACTTTAACAACCTAAATTTTAAAATAAATGATATGAAAAATATGGAGAGCTCCCAAATTCACACGTTGCTTTTATTGCTATGTAGTTAGTACAAGATGTCATTTGACCCAATAAATCTCATGACAAACGCTCGGTTAATAATAGCGCGTGCATTAGACTGTGACGACATAATATATTCAATATTAGATTCTTTTGCATGGAACAATGAAGACCTAATGCAATTGTCGCAGCTGTCATGCTACGGTGCCCCACGTATGTGAAATTCAAACTACCGTCATAGATGATGCGGTATTGCATATCAATAAATAGTTTTCCTATTCTGTGGATATTGGAAATCAATTCATGTGTAGGTAACACACAATAAGTATATTTTCTGCGTATAATAAAAAAAATGCTTAAACCGCTACTGCTGTTTAGGACCAAGTTATATTTTTACGAATATTTGACATTAGTTGATAGTTTTATTAGGATATTTTTTTTCTTTATTTGTATATACTTTTATTTGTAATTATGTAAATATTATTTGTGTAAATATTGTATGGTTAATTATTAATTTAAAAATCAATAATATTTGACTGTTGTGTGGTTTCATATCAGTTGAAAAATGCTTAATTCATTCAGTATGTATGTCAAGCTTTATCAGTTCTGAAATCATAAAGCTTATGAAATCTGAGCATTTTATTATAAGCTTTCAGATGACATTATAAACAGCTGAAGGAGCCAGGTATCAGATAACGACTATGAGCTCTCTCGAAAAGATCCTCTCCGTAGCTCTCATGTTTAATAATTATTTAGATCCTAATTTCTCATCCATAACAGGATACATACTGAATACATTAACTTAAATAGAAAAATCCTGTCTCTGGTTTATACTACCGACTACTTAAACATGTAAAACCCGTATCATAATACCATTACGTTACGGTGTCCGCCGAAACAACCGGTTATGTTCAAATGTTTACATCATTCACTCGAAATACATATTGTTATGCTATACATAGCTGGAGTTCATTCCGCTTTTCTTTAATACTAAATTCGCGAATTGCTAGTAGAATATTATCAAGGTTCAGAAAATGTTCTACTTAGCAATTGTAAGCCAAATGCACTGCTGTTCAATGATGTCCCTACTAAAAGTAGCCGACCTTGTCAGGTATCTTAATTTATTCAAATTTGCATTTGTAGTTCTACAAGGAAAAAAAAACATGTTTGAAGAACTGTGTACAAACTGATCAAATCATTTATCCACCAAAGCATAAACTAGAATTCAGTTTGCAGCTACATAGTTTACACATCGAATTTACAATATCTTCAGTGTGATACGAGTATGACCCATATGATTCAATCCAATATTAGTAGATGCCAAAAATAGTTTACAAGTTCATCTACTAGGTAGGCAAGCATTTATAAGTTCTAAATGTATATTGCATCACAAGTTTATTTGCGGACTTGACACGGCCGAAATGTTACTGATTGGGCTGCGCGGACGCTGCATAAATGACGCCACTGTTTATTAAAGGAATATAGGAAATAAAAATACATGATTAACAATCAATCAATCAAATCAAAATCGCAAAATAGATTAAGTGTAGCACAACATTATCAATCCCACTAATCACTATTTATATGTATAACAAACAAAATTACTGCAAAAATGAATGCCAACGATAACAAAGAAATAGGAATGTTTACAATATTTAGTTAAAAATATGAATGCAGAAATGAGACAAAATGACATCGAAAATTGATTTAATAGGGATCTGCGAGTACATATAGCAACATACAGCATCCCAGAACCATTATATCCGTTCGTTGATTAAACTCTGATGCTATGCCATATGGCGGGATCAGACGAGTTGCTTTTACTGCTTATGTATGAGGAACTGAATTAATATCCAATAACACTTAACTATTCTATCCATACATAGAGTAAAAAGCTCATACAAATTCTTTAAAAGAAAATGATACTAGTTTCTATGTAAAGTCATTGAAAAGTGTGAAATTATTCCGTTTTTTTTTTAAGTTTAGTTAACAATCGAATGTAATACAACTCTACAGTGACATTAAAGCCGAGATCTAATTCGGAGACAGGGACTAGTGAGTAATAAAACAAATTACAAAATTGTGCAGTCCACGAGGTCCTGGTAACAGGATGAAATAATTTTTCTTATGATCGAGCACACGATGGGGTCGATTTATTGTCCTCCCACTCCGGTGCTTTTCGTTAATTTCCGGCCAAATCTAGAGCAATTTATTGTGAATAACTGTCGCATTCCCAGCGAGTTACCCCCTTACCCGTTTCAATGACTGCATTGTTACTGGTGACGGCTAACCGCAGTGAGATTTTTTGAAATTAAAATGCATTCTGCTTCATTGTTATTCAAATTGAGTCCCGGAGCTTTAATTCTATTCGAGATTGGAAAAGCACGATACAATTTTGTAAAAATCATGCAGTGGCTACGTGTCCGGACATGGTTCCCGATTATTAGTGATATCATATTTGTTTAAACCATTACTCAACTCTTATATACTGAACTACAAATTACATGCATGGTCACGAAAGTCCATATTTTACATATTGCCGATCATGACATACAAAATATATATCAATAACGTGTAATCATTCATTCAAGACGTCAATAACGATAAGCGATCTTTTTTATCAGGCAAGATCAAAAAAGATTTTTTTAAATAAGTAAATACGTAATTTGATAAAACATGAAATTCAAGGTCGACTCTTGCGGCAAACAAATGTACCGCATTTTCAGCATAATGGATATTTATTTACGGACCATTTATCTGCATAAAAAAGAGAGTCAGCAGCGAACAGTCGCGAAGGGCGACAAAACACGGAGAAGTCTATTCAACAAAAATAAGGTCAGCTTTTTCACGATGGGTTCTATAAAATGCTTCCTCCAAGTCAAAATATTATAATGAAGATGACATAATCCGGCCTCATGGTCAAATTTACGAACAACGTCGGACGTAATTTCGGACAGAACGTAGATTTTTTGTGTTGTTTCCTCGAACTTTGTCTTGAAGTTCGCTCGTGTCACCTTCACAATTCATTTATGGTATATCTTGATGATGTAGGATGATATATGATATGATGATAGATGAAGGGCAACATTACTGTTACAAATCTTAATTTGCAGTTTTGCGCACGCAAAGGGAGTGTTGTCCATAAAATTTATTAAGCAATTAGTATGATTAAAATAAACGGTCACAGTGGGTCATCAAAAGCTTAGTTTCCAAGTATTTCTGCGAACAACTTACGTTGTTCTTTACGACTAACACAATAATATAAATTGTATGCAATATATTTTAGAGGCAAGTAATTTTCTGAATATAGCTAAATACTGATTAGCTCCGCTGAGAAAACAAACAGTGTGAAATCATGTGCGCTGCAACGGTAAAGTTCTATTAGCGGAGGCCGGAAAGCATTACGTGACCGGTGCTACCAGTAGCCGTCTCAATGCACTCTCTGAGGATGACTTGGCTTGCAATATTAGCTTACACCGTCACAGAACGGCACTTCCGCAATGCTGTGAAATGGGACTCAAATGAAAATGCCATCGCTGAAACCATCAGAAAAAATCTCAAAGGTATCCGTTAGTTGTTCGGATGCCATTTAATAGGTGATGGATGTTAGACCTTTGATGATATAAACCTGCATAATTTTATTACTGGTGAGAATTCATTCGTTTCGCCATGGAAATTAGGTATGCATTAGCGTGCGAATTGCCATCAAATATTTTGATCACTTCCTCTTCAAAATTGAAGGCTAATTTAAGTGTATATTAATTTTGACAAAGATTAAAGGAAGCTTATGATCTCACCAGTATATTCTGTATTTTGTAAATACTGATCGTTTGATGGTCAATTTTATCGGCTATGAATGTATTTTGTGTGATGACTGAGACTTGAAAGTGCATATTACTCTTGTACGGAAATAATTCTTGGCACTCTAGTATCTAAGTCACCAGCACAAAACTGGCAACGGAAACATAATACGAAGAACTGAAACATCTCTTAACTTAGGATGTTAAAATCCGGTAAAAAATCTAGAGCGGCTAATACCATGGGGCCAGTAACCATGGTGTATTGTTTTATTTCCACTTGGCTGACCATCTGATGTCGTCACGCGCTGCCACCTTCCGTTGGATCAAGTGGAGACCACGGATGCGGTCAGTAACAGGCAGAGCATGCTTTTACATTATTTGAAATCGTGATTTACGAGTCTTTGTTTCCGAAAAAAAAGCTTGTTAGCTGTCTTCATTTCTTCAACATTAAAGCTTTTGAAATTTATTTCATTTCTATTTAGTGTTTTGGCAATTGGTTCCTTACCTTACCTCAAACGGTGCAATAGAGCAGTTAGCCATGAACGATCTGAGCTAACGCCCTCATTTGGCATTGCTCGCGCAAATAGCAACCATCTGTCTAGCAAAGGACGCTCGACATCTATATTTATATTGGTCTACAGTCTAGACCTAACGCGAGCAATTTGGCAAATATTAAAACTATAACTTTGTACGAGTTAATTTTCTCTCTTTATAGTAAATTCAGTTTCATTAGTTATATAACCTGTCTGTACAATTCCCGATATCGTGCGTTTTGGAGAAAACAAGGTGGATTTAATGGAGACATTAACGGACAAGTAAAATTGATATAGGTCTACTAATCGACTACTACTAACTAAGTATACGAAATTGAGACCGTACATAAAATGTCACTACCAATAGTTTGGGCAGTCAACATTTATTCATGCCGCTATAAGAAAGTACTTGAAGCAACGCGTATAAAGTTACATGAAAATATAGAAGATCTAACAAGCTTTAACGACCGACCAATTAATATTTGGTCCAAATTAGTCATGTCTAAAATAGCCTGAAACATACTTCTCAGTAGTCATTAATAACGATATCCAACTGCACAAAGAACGCGTTAAATCGATAGTAGGTCAGTAGACAAACTATTTCCCTCGTGTAAAAATGTAAACAAAACGCTCGTAAAAGAAACGAAATTAGCCAGGCAGGCACCGCCATTACGGACGAGACCAAGTTCTCAACTTGCTAACCCAAATGACTCGTGAAGAGTCGTGAAAACAAATGTGAATTTAAGGAAACCGGATTACTGTTGTTGGTAGACATAATAGTTCTTTCGGTTGAGTACTCGTCACTTAAATGTATCTTTCGTAGTCACGCATACAGTTATATCACGAAGCGCTATTACACAAATTGTTAGATATGTTTTTAGAGGTTGTATAATGTTTTTCATCTTCAAATATAGGTGTGCGATGACAGAATACTAGTAGCAGGTGATTAAAATCGAGCTATATCCGAAAGTGTGGCATGTTTAGATAACAGTACCGAAATAACCTCCACTTGTGGTGCACGCGTACGGCTTTGGTAGGTAACCGATCGATTATTTTCGACGCACTTTACGGAACGTCACGGAATTTTTCCTTCGTTACAATTTTGCATGTAAGCGAATCGTCTGTGACTCGATTAGGGATGTATTCCTAAAATTGTACAAAGCAAAATGAGATTTGGATTTTCCGGTATCGCGCTCGTGCAACGTATCGATCTAACATGACCTTTATGTCGTGAACGTAATATTTTCCTTTATTCAGCAACTAGCTGTACCCGCATGCGTTGCAATGCACTTTTTCCTACTTACTACCTACCTACTACCTACCTACTACCTACCTACTACCTACCTACTACCTACCTACTACCTACCTACTACCTACCTACTACCTACCTACTACCTACCTACTACCTACCTACTACCTACCTACTACCTACCTACTACCTACCTACTACCTACCTACTACCTACCTACTACCTACCTACTACCTACCTACTACCTACCTACTACCTACCTACTACCTACCTACTACCTACCTACTACCTACCTACTACCTACCTACTACCTACCTACTACCTACCTACTACCTACCTACTACCTACCTACTACCTACCTACTACCTACCTACTACCTACCTACTACCTACCTACTACCTACCTACTACCTACCTACTACCTACCTACTACCTACCTACTACCTACCTACTACCTACCTACTACCTACCTACTACCTACCTACTACCTACCTACTACCTACCTACAATACCGTCAATTTTGTTATTCCAAGTCTGATTCTTTTTTGTTATACCACGTTTTATAGTGACTGACGTTACATGTCAAGTCACACGGGAATGATGTCGAACGGGATAAAAAGTATCCTATGTCCTTCTCCTGGCTCTAAACTACCTCCCTGCCAATTTTCAGCTAAATCGGTTCAGCCGTTCTTGAGTTATAAGTGAAGTAACTAACACGACTTTCTTTTATATATATAGATATGTGTTTATATAGATTTGTATGCTGCATAGTTTTACTAAGTGGGCAACTGTCTCGGCATTTCACAAATGTCATTTGTTAATCTGCTCTACCTTTTTACTTTCATTTAGTACTAAAATAAACTGCCAGCGAGCCCACAATAACAAAATGTCAGAGAACCCTTTCACTCGAAGCGAAACATGTTAGAGCCACGGTCGAAATTATATGAAAACAAATAGATTAAAAGGCTCAAACAAAGACGTGCAATTGAATAGAAGCCTTTATTGGCTGATATAACAAAAATATAAACCAACACTGCGCAGTAACACGAGAAAGTTAATGAAACAAAAACTCTCATTTAATATTTGTTATCTTTTAATCTTTTCTTTAGATAACATTAATTGCTTGTGTACATTTACCGGTTACTCTCAGGTAGTGATAAAAAAATCATTAACAACAGATGACAGATAATTTTATCGCTGCTATCGGATGCGCCTGCGCAGCGTAGTATAGTTTGTCAACAATGGCTCTACTATCGATTAGAGTGTTACAGTCTCGTTCCGGCTTCAATGGATCAATTGAATACATAACTGTTCTGCATCTGAATTCTAAGCCATACATTGTGGATTCCTCCGTATACATGTGAAGTTTGTTATTGTTTGTCGGTTATGGGCCAATTTTTCAATCGTTTGGTACTTAACTTGAATGACTGATGAATAAATATGGTCATTTAACTTATTTTCTCTACAAAAGCGTCAAACTTATTCTTCAGGTAAAAGTTATCGGACGACTGAAAAATCGGCCTTAAATCTGCTAAATAAAAGTTGATTGACTGTCTGACTTGTCAATGCCCAGAGCCAGAGCAAACAGTTTATGATAGGGACATATTATTATAGTTTATATTGCTTTCACGGTAAGTTGATTAATTTGGCAGATGTCAGTTCATGATATGAAAATAAATTGTAATGGCGCTTGTGTATGACAATTAAATTCAACAAGTATTAAATCAATTTAAAATATTAATAAAGCGTTACCCATAAGGCTGTTTTAAAATCAGAAACATAGAAACAATATAGTTATATGTATTTAACGCCATAATTATATATTACATATGTGATTTTGAAAAAACCCCGACGCGTTTTCAAACTTGCGTCAGATGGTACCAGTTGCCAGAGACGTGCGTATCGATAAAATAATTTCGATAAATTTATATTAACAGAATGAATATTTTGACTATCGTAATAATAATAGACGATAGGCTCAGTTGATTGAATAATTAAAATAAGGCTCAATAAAGCCCAGTTGCCTTGCAAAAGGTCGGTCAGTCCTAAATTTTAGATGCGTGTTAAGGATATGTGTTCTTATAAAAATTACAAACTTTGTACCTTGAGTGACCTCGGCGCGCTCTGCCATCTTAGGTTAAAGAACCCAAAAATGAGTTTTTATTAAATAACTCCTTATGGGTTTTATGCCAAAAATTATTCACATCAATTTTGTAGAAAATTAAATTCTTATTTTTCATTCCCGACTCAAAATCAGGGGTATTTTATAGGTTTGAAGCCCACGTCTGTCTTTCTGTTTGGCTGTCTATTTCTCTCTCTGTCTGTGTGTCTGTTTGTTGGCTTTTCATAAAAACACCTAACATAACACATCCAAAATTCAGGACCGACGAACCTTTCGCAAGATAAACCTCTTTTTCGCGACCCGGCTACTGGGCTTATTATTGGTGATAAACATTTATTTTCACTCATCCCATACCTGCTGGATTCATTATCACATCAGCACGTAATCGTCTATTGTTGAAGATATGCATGCTAATTGACTTAATCCTAATTACTTAAATCACAAGTATTTGAAATGTACATAAAATCACATTACAATAATTTGTCAAATTATCGCTGAAATTTTACAAATTTTATCGATAGTTGAATCGACTACAGTCACATGTCTAGCAACTCCTATTGACATGTGTCATTTTAATCTTCTTATCGTGAAAACAATATAGGATAGGTGATATGTTTTGTAACGTAGATAATCAAAACAGGAGTTTTAAATGCAATTTGGATAACGATACCACACAACGAAACAAAATATTTGTTTTTATATTCTGGCATGTTTTATCACAAAGATGTTAGTTAATAACGTTAGCTGCATGGTCAGCATGGTTGATAAATGAACTTCATTGGCGCATTACAGAAGGGTGTCGTGAACTCTTGTGGAATAATCCAATTGATTTACGCTACACTCTTCCTCTTCGCTGTGGCGTATTTATAACCTCGCCAATATTCAACACAATTTCCACTTCGTGTAAGTTTAGTAAACAATACTTTCACGATAGAAAGGATAATTGTTTTCTTGTTCCTTCCTGTGTAACTTTAACCACTATTATGAGACGTTGTAAGGCTTAAAATTTCGTGGAACAAACTTTAATTTCCTTTCCACGGCGAACACATGCGAAACCAATTTCGCTATAACATTTCTACTTCGAAAGAGTAGTTAAACTTTCCCTGTAGGTACTTATAACAAAGAGAGCACGAAACTAGCGGGTTCACCCCTACACTTAGTCGAACTGCATTAATCTTTTTCAGGCTAGTAGGTATTATGTGTTTTTGGCAACCATTCTTTCGTGGTCTCCCCACTTCTATGTAAAATATCACGAACGCTATTCAAGATCAATTACGACAGTTCTTCTGTTGTCGGCTACAGAGCTGGGGGATGGTACTTATGTTATAAGTTCCATCCCTTCGGTCCCTCCACCCTCTCGAGGGCTGACGTCACGTCAAGCCGAGAAACCCCTCAAGGTCGCTTGAACTGTTTTGATTCGATAAACAGTTTGAAAATGTTTATGTAGAAAAAATCGTACACGTGTGCTGAAAGATAAAATTGCTTTCAGTGGGTACTTAATGGAAAAGTCTTCAGTAATAATGGACTCTACAGTCCATAAATGTCTACTCCCGAAAGCTATTTTGTGACTAAAGTTATTGGATCGCCGTTTAGTTACCAACTTCATGGCTCCATTATGACTGAAATAACGATTTTTCTAGTGAATAAACCGCAAGGTGGGTCGGCCACGCCCTGTGGGTACCCACAGTATCTAATAGGTACTATCATAACGTCATGGATCTGCGACGACCTTGACCGCAGAGGTTGAATCATAACAATCACTGACAAAACTAAGGATATGATCTATTTAGGTAATGAGGTCTCTACTAGACACATTTTACGCTAGTGTAAAACAAAAACTAGACTCTATTGCTTGGTATCTGACTCATGCAGACTGATCTAGATATTAGCCGGCTATAAAACATCCGCAAATCGTAAACGGAACAGGTAACGGCATCCAATCAAGCTACTCGAAGCTGCCAGAATTCTCAAATATTCCAACAAGTCTCAGAGACATTACATCATTTATACGAGTATTTGACATGCGACCACGTCATTTCCTTGGGATGGAATTCATTATGTGTCCCATTTTCAGCGTCATTCAACGGACCAAATCACATCTGTGGTAGTCATGAAGCCCAAACACGAGGTTACAGGATATTAACAAGGCCATGCAACATAAATAAGATTCCAAACATTTAAAAAATGAATGAATGAGTTCAAATTAGGGCAACGCAACCCGGATTGCGACATTACGCGAATTGTGTAGTAATGCAGCAGATGTTATCTGTAACAAAAAAATCTCGTTGCCGCCTTTTTTGCGTCATCCGTTGGTCTCGTTCCTCTTTGTTGTAGACCATAGTTCTTTATACATTTTTTTTGTAGGTACTTATATCTATCTTTAGCTTATCTGTAGGGATTTCTCATAGACATAATAAATAATATAGACATGAAACGTTCTACTATATAAAAAATAGTTATGCAAATGTGAGGAAAATCGACGCCAATATCAAAAAAATACTGCCATCTCTTTCTAACTTTTTTAATTTTGCTTATGTAAAAAAGGATAGTAATATTTTGACAGCTACCGTAATGGCAACCCGTCATTTCTGGCGACAGTAAAATACCTAAGTGCGGCCGGTCGCCATTTTATTTTCTCGCTGTTTGTTATTATCTAAGGGTACGTCGACTGTCAAATGCGTTCGAGCTGTGCTTATAATTTGTTGATTTTTGGAGTAAATAGCAGTTTTATTACGCTTAAACTTGGTTTTATTGTGGGAATCGTCGATAGCAAGATGCCGAATTGCAATATAATCGGATGTGGCATCAAAAGAAGCGGAAAACACCCAAACATAACTTTGCACTGTACGTATTCTGAAAAATGTTTAGATTTAGATAATGCTGGTTTTATTGTTGAAGACTTTCAACAGTAAAGCATTCATAATTTTCGTTTTTACTTTATTTTCAAGATTTGTACTTCAATAAATCATTTTGTTGATGTTTTGTTGTTATTGAAGAGTCAAGTGATAGAGTAGTGCATTTAGACATTGTTTTATTTATCGATAATGCAATTTATGCTCCTTTTTAGTTTTATGTTTTACTTTTAAGGCTGCCTACTAGAAAAGGTAAAAGAAAACTGTGGTTGGAATCCATCGGAGTTGAAAATTTAAGGACGACAACAAAAAACATTTTTATTTGTTCTCTTCATTTCGAAGAATCGTGTTTCAACCGAACACTGGGTAAAATAACATTACGTGACGATGCTTTACCCTGAAGAAACCTACTGGTAAGTAATATTATATACATAAATGATCTCTTTGAAAGAAATAAAAGATAAATGGTTCTTTTATTAGACGATAGAACGGCTTTAGAATGTAAAAATAAAAACAATTATGAAAATGATATTAATGATTCGCTATTTAATATTATAAATTGGATAAATGATAATGAATAAACGAGATAATAATTTATTGTTTCCAAAATATTTTCACATTTTAAAATATAATTAAACAAATGTCTATATTACTCGTGATTGATACTTATGAAGATTATAATAATAAAATGACTTGGAAACCATATAGCAGAAATTTGTAAACAATTAAGTAAATCTGCATATGCACTGCATCAGCTATCAAAAAATGTAAACACTAGTAACAGCATATCACAGATCAGAAACCTCAATTCTATGTTACAGTGTTATTTTTACGTGACAATCGACTGATAGGCAGCTTATATTTAAGATGCAAAAACATTGTTTTAGGTCAATGTGTTCTCTAAAAACAACACATGTACCGTTTTTTTTAATCTTTAGAATTGCCTCTTACGTCAAAACTGCATTGTTTGTGAGGATATTATTTTTAAAATTGTCCACAGATGTTCAAGCATAATATTCTAAAGCATATTTACGCATAATTATATTAAACCATTATTTTTATAAACATAATTCATACGCATAATAAGTAACTCCTAAAATGCTAGACACTGCGTGTACTATACCGTTATATTTAATGAAATTTGTAGGTATGGTTCGGTAGGGTGTTTTATTCTACATTATCTAAAAATAGAAGTTACAAGCCAAATTTGTACTAACGGGTCTTAAAAAAATTAACCCTAACCTAACCAGTTGTCGTTTATGGATGGCCTAGCTACGCTCGGAAAACAAAACTAGTCTCAACAATAATTAGCCCAACATAAATTGTATGGCAAAGTATTATTATGGAAAAAAGGGATCCCTTTCTTACCATCATTATTAATTTACCGAATTTGATCTCATAGATTGATTTGAGACTGGGTGGGAGATATCACTTGCTTGTTTTTAATATCTGTAAAGCTTAATTTTATTTTATTTGATTTCAGGTCCACACAGAAATGATAAAGAAATTAAAGGACAAGTGTCAAAATCAGTTAAAGAAAATAAAGAGAATGAGAATATTAGAAGAAAGACAAAAAGAATTACTCATTTTAGTAATATTATTAATATGAAATATACATGAATTTAAGATTCAAATATAATGCGAAGAAATATTCTGAAAGAATTTCATACAGAAATTACTTGAACAAAATAATATTATTTAGAAATGAATAACTTTGATTTATTTTATAATATTAAATACTTTATTATAATTATTGTTGACTTTTTATTAAAACCCACAATCATCTGCATGTTCGAAGAGGTTTGTAAACAAAAAAGGGTTGGAAACATTAATATAAAAAATATTAATTATGGTGGTTCCGCCTGTGAAATCATATTTTCATAAAATTTTTGTAAATTGCAGCTTTGTATGTCGTAAACATGTTGCGATAAAAATAATTTAATTGGTATTCAATTATAATCTTTAATGAAAAATAATAATATACTACACAGGATAAAGTTTTATACAGACCCTTGACGGAACCACCTTATGTAACAGTAAAAAGAAACCGTGTGGACAGCAGCAAATCAACCAAGAAAGGTCTCCTCTGTTTTAGAGCTCAGGGCGACGACGAATCCGTCGCCGCGCTGCCACCGTGTCATGACGCATGACTGTGAATAGGCCCTAAGGGCCTTTTCGCTGTCATGCGGGTTCGACCCCGCGTGCGAGCGTCACCCGCATGCGTGGCGCCCGCAGTTTACCTTTTCGTTCGTGTTTCACGCATCACATTATATACATCTTTGAAAAGGTGAAATTCAGGCACCACGGGTGCGGGTGTGGGCACGAACGCGCATGGCACTGAAAAGGCCCTTATAGGTATATGCGACGTTGCCACCAAGACATATCGCCGTTGCCACAACGCCAAGCATACTATTGACCGCTAACATATGTGGTCAGCAATGTAATTATATACCTAAATCAAGAGCTGGACTGGACATAACGACAAAACCAATTTGCCGTGTGTCCGGTCTAGACAGTTATGCGATTACTGATTCTAGTGATCATACGGTCGCGAGTTATACTTTAATCAACATATAATTAAATACTGTATTCCAAATTGCAAAAAACGAAAGAAAATTTGAATTTCGGAAACTACGGTCATAGTAAGAAAACAATTACAACAATTAAAAGTGGTATGTACAATTATGTAGGTACCATGATAATAGAAAAACATTATTATAAAGTTTTATCGATGTCATTTTTAAAAAACATCGATAGGGCCTACTCTAGTAACCGCCATTTTATTTTCTCAGCAAAGTTTAGGTATACACGCTTTTTTTGTAGGTATGCCAAGTCCATAGATTTCCTTATGTCGATGGGATTTCTCGGTGCAATGTCAACGTCACAGATGTCAGAGATTATTAAATTTGTCTGTCGAATGCAATGCAAATGAACGCATTTCGATTCATGTTTTCGAGATTCTTAAATTTGTTTTAAGTAGGTAGGTACTTAATGCGATTGTGGAAGAGGAAATGATAACTAAGTACGCCAGATTTAAAGATTTAGGTCGTAACCGTCATAACTCCATTCCCAGAAAAGGTACCTAGGTAGAGAAAGTAAAACTGGTTCACTTATCCGACAACTCGCTGTCCGCCGATGGTGGTTCGTCTCACTGATGGTGGTATATCGTCTCAGGTCAACGGGGCATGCCTATGGCCAAACTTGATAGGTAAAGTTCCGAACCTAGATAGCAGCTTAGTAACTCCTACACTTTGCCTGACCTAAGGTTTCTGGATGTCACTCTCCAAAGGCGGTATTGTGACCATTACACAGAATATACATTACAGAGAATAGGAACTTATGTAAATAAAAATTACACAAACATTACGTTATAACCAATTGATTGTATTTCAGATATAAGTAGTGCAACCATAGCTGAAGATGACATAGCTATAATTAGTATTAAGTAGTTGCAATAATAGTAATGACCACCACGGAGAATACTGGAATGCATCATGAAAACAGTCATGGTAGTAATCAATGTAAGTACTCGTTAAAGTTGTAGCTATTTGTGTAGGTAGTTAGATACAAATCCTACAACAAGGATGACAAACAAAATCTGTAAATATAATCTGTGATGCATAATTATTTTCAAAGAGTAATAATATTTCTGCTTCTCTACAAAATTTACAGTCTACATATTTAATCATATTTGAATAAATTAATTCTGCTTCTCTATATTTTCTTTGCTGCTTCTTTATTGATTTAGGTTGGTTTACAGAAAAATCTCTTCAAAGACAAAACATCAGATATTTCTCTGTTTTTCTTAGCTAATTAGGTAGGATGTCTAATTTATAATCTGTCAACGAAAAACACCTGGCTTTAAAATATGACTGTTATAAAAACAAGTTATATTTTATACTAAAGATGTAGAATATTGAATAGGTGATCATGATTTGACATCTCATTGAGACGGTCCATAGTTCTAATTGGGTCGGCAGACTGGGTCAATTAGTATGGCCTTTTTAGCACATGCCACAGAACTACTCTTCATAATGTGCTATAATATGTGGGAGATACTATCAAAATTAATTGCAACACCCACATAGTTATATCAATGATTGGCTCTACAGACTATAAAGATGAGAATATTACTTCATTCTGATTGATTTTTTTCAAATTGATTTTGAGTCTGTAGGTACCTACCTAGGTAATAGATAATTATAGCTATTTATAATACCTATTATATGAATCAGAATTTTTAAGACAAATCAAAGTACTTATCACTTGAACATTTTTTTTATAAATACTTTGAATACTTAGCTATTTGTCTCTAATCATATTTCTGTATAAAATAGTTTACAGATTCATATAGGTACTTAATGATGTTATGAATAAAACCTGTCCACATAACATCAATCTTGATTCTTTGAGCAGAATATTAAAATATTAAATATTCAAGGCCAAACAACCCATACAAGTTGATGTTATCAATAAGAAGTACCTATCATTGACATCTGACAGACATAATCAAGCTAAGTACAACCCAGAACAAGGTACCAATGACATATTTATCAAACAAAAGTACATCTGAGAGGAATTTGTCTACGTCGCTGGTTAACGTTTAAAAAACAACCGAAGGTTTTTAGTCGGTCGGGCTCTACAATGCGGGACACTGAAATATATGTATTTACGTATGATCAAGAATGACATCATATTTGAACGAAAATCGGTAGTAACCCAGAAAAAAGCGCCGCATAGTTACGCCTGAAATAGGTCATATCCCCGTTTAGAGTGACCACCTATCCAGAGCACCCCAGTCTCCACACAGTTATGATGCGCGAAAACACCCTTGCTCTCCGCACTGCCCCGGTTAACCGGTATTATTACTTAATAACAGCATGAAGGCGCCATCAAAAAATTTAAAATATAGCCTACAGACCTTTCTGAGTTTACAGTGAAGCTCTGAGGTCAAAGGATGCGAAAAATCGCGGTGAAAAAAATAAATTAAAAAGTCATATCGGTACCTGTTTACTTTTGTTGTCGATCCCATTCCCGTTCGCCTTGCCGTCTGGTACGTTGCCGTTGTTTTCCTCACTTTTTTCAC
Source organism: Amphipyra tragopoginis (assembly GCA_905220435.1). Lineage (NCBI taxonomy): Eukaryota > Metazoa > Arthropoda > Insecta > Lepidoptera > Noctuidae > Amphipyra > Amphipyra tragopoginis. The sequence continues at coordinate 9,824,576 of HG992017.1, forward strand.
TTTTCACACCCTCCAACGCCATATTCAAACGCTTATTTTATTCACTGTCATGCGAGAAATGTAAATAATTTCTCGTATTTCACTGTACATGAAATATTTTGTCACAAATTCAATACGAGCAAACACTCCCATAGACAACGGACTGTCACAACCCACAACGCGTCGCAGTAGCGGACGCATTGAGCGCGAATGAAAAAAAATGAAACGAACGGATTCGCTACGAGAGAGAGAGAGCGCACCAATCGTTGAGCCGGGGAGCCGATCAACCAACCGTCGCATTTCGCCAAACCTGGAGAATCAAATCGAAATCAAGAAAGCATTACACACAATATTGTTTATACAAATATAATAAAATAAACCATGCGTAGTCCTGGAATCTTGGATTAGTACTAAATTATTTCGTTTTAGATTTGGGCCACAAAGTACAAACTAAACTAATGGAAAATAAAAAAAAAATATGAGGTTTTGTAATTATTTGTATTATTCCAATCGGGTATGATAATAACTAGCATTCGGGGAGTTTCCGTATTCGGAAATGTGCCTAAAGACAAATAATTCTAAAATTAATTCACTTTTGTAGACAATAGATTTATAAATTAAATTTTCCCGCCTTTTGCAATGTTACTTCGTCGACCATTGACACTTCAAGTGCCATAGACAATAAAAGATTCATAAAAAATCTTTTTTTTAAATGATTTCATCATCCATAACATTAAATATAATAATATGTAGTGATAATTTACTTACCAATTAATTTCATAAATCACAATTAATTTGATGAATTGGATAAAATATAAAATCTCAGCAAGGAACAGCGAAGTATTATGAAAGACCTAAAAATATCGATATAAGCGCCATCTAGAAACAAGTAGCAAACTATAAACGACGCTATTTTCAAAAACAATTCGATAGATGGCGTAATCTTAGCTCAGCTGTTAAATTGCGCGATAAGTATAGTCACTTCATCACATTTCAATAAATCTTCAGGTTTCCGAATTCCAGATAGACCAACCGCTACAATAAAATAATCATAATATTGCCATAACGGTCACTGAATTAATTTTTGAAATAGCACTGCCTATTCCTTATTTTATGGGTAGTTCTTCAAAAAGTATTCTCCGCGTAACTTTCGTGGCGAAATTTTTTTTTAGAGGAATCTTTTCGTAAATGGCAGACATTTAAGACGCTGCAAAAATAATAAGTACAATTTTTATTATATGTAAATCGGTGCATAAACTACAGAGATATTATAATTTTGAAATTTCGGTGCCCACGAAAGTTACTAAAGATGCAAAGTAAGTTACAGACGTATTTTCTACAAGCAAAATATGATTTAAAATCTTTATTTTTTTCTCAAATTTGAGAAAATATACAAACAGAAACACACTTAATACGAGTGGTTACAAGAAATAAATTGAAACACATACATGAATAAATACTTATACAAATACATAACCTTTCTTTTGAGCTTCGCGACAATCGAGTAAGTAAATACATCTGCGGCGTCATGAAAAATCTAAAGTTATTATTAAACGGACATACACGTATGTGAAACTTACGTGTAAGTTTCATGGTACGCTAGCTAACTTTCGTGGACAAATGACCACGAAGGTTATGTCACGAAAGTTATGAAAATTTCACATCTTTGAGAATTACGATTAAAGTTATGGGTAAATGAACGAACAAAATACTTGGGAATAATTTCGAAGATCTATCTTATTCCCTAATTCAAAATGAGTTTGAAAATTAAAAACATTATCCTTCAAAATATGCGCATAAAAGTTTCTTGACAGAGGCTACTTGAAAATATTCGAAGGATAACCATACCTGTATTTTTTTTGTGTAGAAGCCATGAACATGCGTTTCTCCCCTACTGACACCGGGACACTAAGGAGCTACCGTGCAGCTAAAACTTGTAGCGATAAGTTGGCTCTCTTGGCAGATAGGTGAAGTTTTGTTGCGCGCTCGCGAAACTAGCAAAATCGTGTGACCGAGACATAATGCCTATTAACTATTGTAGCTTAAGAGCTACAATTAATGTTTATTGGTAATTATGATGCATAGTTAAACACGATTAATTTGATGTATTACATTATATGCTTATGAATTTAATACAAAAGTTATCAAAGTTTGCCGTGAGCGCCAACAGAGTGTGACGCGCGAAGAACACCGATTTTGCTCCCGTTTTCGACATTAGATATTTTTTTATTTAAACCTTATAAATAATGTTAAATGTTTAATGTTGAAATTATACACATATATAAATAGAGAGTAATCTGTATTTGGTCCTAAGATTGAATGTTTAATAGAGGTTAGGAATTAAGACCGTGTGACCGCGTTTTAAGGGTCCTTGAAGAACTACCCTTATACTATTGGACTGCTGCAGGTGGTCCTAGGGGACCCTTCCTACGTAACCGGGCAGTTATTGGCGAGACCTGAAGGGTCTCCAGCCAATTCGGAAGTAAAATACTTAACCTAAGCTAACTACTTGTACCTACTACATTAACATCATGACTACCTGCAACAACAGCACTAACGGCGACCCCTAGTGGGACTTGGACCTCGGCTTAGGGCGTTACTGGCGGGGACTTAGGGGGGGAGGGGGGGAGACAGCTTGATGAGAGCTGAATTATCGGTGTGACTGACTGCCTATTCCTATTATTATCTATTCTTACCTTTCATGTCACATACAGATCGCCGTTTTGCCTATAAAGCCATGAAACAATTCTGTCATTGCAATTTTATTGTTAAGAATAAACAATGGAAATCAACGCATGGGTACTCTGTTCACCCCAAGATGAGTCCTGATCATGACAGTTCGGTTATTTTCTCCTATCGAAAAACGTAAACTACCTACATCATCAAAAACCGTAAAATAGCTGTGTTATCCATGTTTTGTTTTTTCTAAACTTGACATGACGTTAATGCCTAATTTTATATACCTACCTCTATGTATGTATAAGGATGCACTGCTATAAATTATATCTCATCTATACAGGGTGTTAACGAAATCGTGTAATTCCTTCAAACCGCGTGATCTACTGGTGACACAGATTAACCCTAAATGGGAATTATCGAAACTAAAAAAAAAAAAAAAAAAATTGGTTTTCAATTTCTGAGTAATTTTAGAGCCTTGAGTTATCTGACTGCAAAGAGCGATATCGCGTTAGTCGTTCCTGCCAGCCGTCATCAGCCGTGTTGCCGTACTTTCATTAATTTATGCGTGGCATCGAAATGATCACACAAATAAAAATATGGCTTATTATTTTCCAGGTGACTAATAACTTAAAAGGCGACTAAGTGTTTGCAACTAATAAAATGAGGCGAGGACCTAGAAATAATGACTTGGCGACTAATAATGTTAGCAGGGTGGTTAAGGGGAATCCCGACATGGATAGGTTAGGTTCGAAGGGGATGACGGGGGCTAGAGTGAGCGAGCGAAGCGAGCGAACGAAGCCCCCGTCATCCCCTTCGTGTTAGGTTACTTTAAACCCTGCAGACAGAAATAGGAGCCCCGCACAGCGGGGCTCCGTCGACTTAAGCTCCACCTAGTTTAAAAAGAAAAACCAAAAGATCACTGCCAATTTAAATTTAAACAAAGCTTATGTTATCGCTAGTGGGTAACACTGGGCAATGTTGACAAGAGAAGGTAGTCGTCGATATGGATCGGCCCACCCGAGGTTATAAAGGCGGCGGTCATTCGACGAAGTAGAGCATTCCGTGTTGAACAGCTGAAGAAGTCTGACCTTTTATATCTGATTAGCTTGTCCTTATTTTATGATCTTGTAATAATTGTGTAAAGTAATATACTGTGATCTAGTTAATGTTACTAATATTAACCCAAATACAAGTACTCTCAGTGGTGGAGAGTCTATGTTGGTTTTATTTACTGTGTTTACCTTGCTCGCAATCCTGACATACCGATATTAGCTAAAACTGTAATGATAGAATCACCCCTGAACGATTATATTGTTGTGTCATTTACATCAGAAGTGGGATAAGAAAAAACCAGTCCACATTATGATTGTATACCCACATGTAACTATTTTCCTAAATAAAATCCCCTGTAGACGGACTGACAAAAACTTGATTATTGATATTACAATGGTGAGAAATGTGAGAATGAGAAAATGTGATAAATCCGGTGAGTCACAACCATTTTATTATGTGTGAAGGAATTTTGAGGAAGGAAATATAATATGAGAGGTTATTTATTCGTGTAAAATAAATATTAAATGATATCTTTGCTTATTCATGTAAAATAAAAGAGATGTTATCTGTATTTATTCGTGTAAAATAAATGAGATGATATCTGTGTTTATTCGTATAAAATAAATATGATGGTATCTGTATTTATTCGTGGAAAATAAATACGGCATCTGTATTTATTCGTGTAGGAAGTCATAGGTCATTGCAAGTCGTATTAGAGTTTGTGGTGAGATGCAACCAGGGTTGATCTTTGGCACCGCCCGGTTTGGCCAGCCGGGGTTGGCCGAAGGCTTCGCCTGGGGAAAACTGAAACTCTAACGTGGCGAAGCAATTGTTATAGGGCTGGAACCAAGGCGGGATATGCCATGATATGGCTAGATCCAAGGCGGGTGATGCCATGTTGATAAAGCAGGATCCCAGGCGGGTGATGCCAAATGAGTTGGCTAAATCCAAGGCGGGTGATGCTATTAATTGATGAATGAAAATGCAGTGAAAATGACTGATTCTGTTTTGAATTAATGTTTTGAAAAAGTTTTGAAAATATTGATATTTGTTTTTATTGGTTTTGTTATAATTCTTGTTGTAGAATGGTGCAAAATAGTTGATTGAAATTAAAAAGTAGTTTGTTATTATTACTTATGGTTTAAAATGTATTTTTTGTAGACGAAAACAGGAAATTGTATATATTATTGACGATACGTATTATGATGGCTTCCGTTAAAGATTGATTTGTCAAATTTATTTTTAAATAAGAAATAATTTGACTTATTTTCGATAAAGATGTGTATAATATATGTACTTATTGTATTGTTGTAAAAAGGTTGTATTATTAGCGCAACATAGAAATGTTATGTTTACAAAATCATGTCAGTTTTGTAATATGAGTTTGTGAATAATTGAGATACCTATTTGATCATGAAAAATGATACATAAGTATTATGATTTTGGAATAATTGAGATAATATTTTAAGTGTTTATAATTATGTACTATGATACTGTGAATAATGATTATAAGATATTTAACCATGAAACATTTAGGATGTTTGTTTTCTGATTTTGTGAAGAATTGAGATATTTAAGAATGTAGGATTTTGTGAATAATAATGAGATATTTAATCTTGAAATATTTTAAGTGTTTAACGTACTATGAGTTTGAAGTGTTTATATGCTGGTACAATGAATTGTGAATAATTGAGATATTTAATCATGGAATATTTTAAGTGTTAAATGTACTATGAGTTTGTAAATTATTGAGATAATATTATGTTATGATTTTGTGAATAATTATGAGATTTTTACGAATGAAATATTTTAAGTGTTTATGTATTATGGCTTTGTGAATCGTTGAAATATTTAACCAAGAAATATTTTAAGTGTGTATTATGAATTTGTGAAAAACTATAATGGATTATTTAGCCCTGAAAAATATTGTAAATGTATTTAAATGATTTTATGAATTTGTGTATGATGAGATTGTGTGTTTATGTACCTATTAGGATTTATTGAATAACTATGATTTGATGTTTAACCAAAGTAGAACTATCTATTAGGCATCTGAGATAGTATTTTATTGTGAAAATGTTGAAATCTAATGTGTAGATGTTGGTAAATAAGTAAGTTTGATACGAGAAGTTATAAACGAATATAGAACTAGGTTGATACTGAATGAATATCAACTAGTTTAAGTCATGGGTGATGAGCTTGTTGGCCGTCGATGGGATAACAAGCTCTAATCGATTCAAACATTCTTTGGATGCTCTTCATTTTACTTTGGTCATAGACATGAACATGAGTAAAATGACGAGGTCAAAGATCAGGTGTGGCCGAGATGTGTACTGTATTATTTGTTTCTGTTTAAGGTCCAGAGGTGTCACTGAAGTTAGGCCTTGATGTACAATCTTGACGATGGGGTTGATGGTGCGTCGACCACCAACCACCAACACACGAGGACGTGTGTTTTGCAGGAGGGCCGTGTTATCGCTAGTGGGTAACACTGGGCAATGTTGACAAGAGAAGGTAGTCGTCGATATGGATCGGCCCACCCGAGGTTATAAAGGCGGCGGTCATTCGACGAAGTAGAGCATTCCGTGTTGAACAGCTGAAGAAGTCTGACCTTTTATATCTGATTAGCTTGTCCTTATTTTATGATCTTGTAATAATTGTGTAAAGTAATATACTGTGATCTAGTTAATGTTACTAATATTAACCCAAATACAAGTACTCTCAGTGGTGGAGAGTCTATGTTGGTTTTATTTACTGTGTTTACCTTGCTCGCAATCCTGACATACCGATATTAGCTAAAACTATAATGATAGAATCACCCCTGAACGATTATATTGTTGTGTCATTTACACTTACAACTAAAAATAAAGCTGCTACTTTATACTTAAAATGCTACTTCACTGTAGCTGCCAACCTATTATTTTTGCTACCCATTTTAATTATTTTTAAAACCCTAAATCAGATTAGTTTGTCGCCGCGTTAAATACATGCCATAAAATATTTTTTTTGCAAAAAAAAATCTTATTTTTTTACTGAATCCTTATTAGATGGTTTAGATACGATCGGTAACAAAGCCGCAGGAAAAAAAAAGTATTTTACTTTTTATTTTTAATCAATCTACTTAAATCACGTGTGGAGCCAATCTACACCAGTAGTAGATCTTGTGGTTTTAAGGAATTACACGAATTCGTTAACACCCTGTATATGAATAAAAAGAAAAGTCCTGACTGACTGATTGACTGACTCATCAACGCTCAGCCCAAACCCTTGGACCTAGAAAGCTGTTTTGCACATAGGTTCCCTTTATAATGTAGACAAGGAATAAGGAAGGATTTTTCGAAATTCAACCCCTAAGGGAGTTAAATATGGGATGAAAGTTTGTATGGAAAATCGTCACTTAACGGGTTTAAAATTTCACCCAAGCGAAGCTGCGGGCAGAAGCTAGTTAAATAATAAAATGTATAGATGCAGAATAGATGCACCTCCCTGATAATAATGTTTTGTAGAGAAACTTTAGGAACCAACTTCATATGATATTGTTTATGAGCTGTGTTACAATTTTGGTGTACAATTAAGTGGTCTATATTCTATGCTATTCTACGGTGAAAAGAGTATAGGAAAGTAGGTACCTACTAGGTACGTTGATTAAGTTTCATATTAGTATTTTTATCTGAAGAAGACGCGTCTTATGACTTTTATAATCAAGACATACGGTTCATATTGCAATGATTCACGCGTCTTCGTGAGATAAAAGGACTACCAACATATCTAGGGTAGGTAGTTCACAATAAAGTTTTTTAATACATTATTTTCAAGGCCATATTTCTATTAAGAAAGTTATTTTTAACTAAGGCTCACGATATACCTAATTAGACATTATCAGTGTTGATGTATGACGTAGGTATTTGTTAGAAGATCCATTTACTAACGTGGTCATAAACATGGCTGGCACGTGACTGAAAAATATCAAGGTATTCAAACATGGAATAGCTTATTTGAACATTAGACTCTTATTAAAATAATGGCCAGGACTTCACAGTGGGGCCGGCCGTCCAGGTTGGTACCTACCTACCATTATAAGCACCCTGCAAAGCCACTAGGGCGAAGCCACTGAAAACCAAGTTTAAAAAAGACAAAACTGTCAAATTCCTTGCGATTTGGCATAATAATTTAAAAAAAACAGACCAATTCTGGTCTAAATATCTGTTTTAATATCGGTTCTGTAATTTCACCTCGGTCTACAGTGGCGCTGCCTAGCGGTTTTCAGACTCAAACTGGCCCCATTGATGAAAAACTGCGCCTTTCGTATCCAGTATGCCCTACAACTACCTATTTTAGGTCACAACCTCATGAAAATGGAATCCTCATGGATACGTTCCACCACCGGAAAAGCGGAGGGTTATGCCAGACTTACCGGCTATAACCACTATGATCTTCCTCTGAGGAGCTACGGTTAATAGGTACTTTCACCGCTATGTAAGATTTAACAAGTTTCTACAATAAACCTTTTTTATTTTATTTTATTCCGGCAGCTAGGTCTTGGTCCCCCCTTTGCCCTTCTTTGGTACCCGTTTCAGGTCCTGGTCCATTTATTTATTTTGTGGCATGCTGACTGATACTGGCCTATTCAGTTTCGAGATTGGCTCTACTACTACTAATAAGACTACTTGCTACTACCCAACTAGCACAAACTGTTGCTTAAGAGCTTTGGAGCTAATCCGATTATTCCCAAAGGCGCTAAGTTCAAGCGCCAGAGCGTGCACTGCAGACCTTATGCAGCCGCTTTGCAGCCAAAGGGGCACAATTTTTTGCAATCTACAGTTCCATTAGAAGTTCATAATAGTGGCATAAAAGCGCTACAGGAGCTGCAACTAATAATAAACACCACACTAAAGCTCTTGTGGCGCTTATTGAATGAATGACAGGTTTAACTGAACGAATAAAGGATCACTGATCATTCACCTTGTCTCTCATTTATTAAATACGTCTGTTGTTTCTGAGTCAGACATTACTGAATACAAATAAATAATAAGTGAAGTGAAGGTAAGTGTTTTTGAGCTATATTTTATATTATATGCAAGTGGCTAAAAACGCAGATCAGTTTATCGTGCATATAGTTAATATTATTGGAGTATTTTTAACGCGCCTCAATAATTACCTCAGAATATCGTAAAATATGTAAAATATTATTATATAAATATTATTATATCACATACCTAAACGATATTGAAATTACATACTTGACTACATTTGTATTTAGTAAGTTGCTGGTTCTATATTTAGTTATATTTTACTACAAATTGTGATAAAAACCTATAAATTTCTCAAGTAATGATAAATAATTGTCTTGTAAACATGGCGTCTATGAGAAGCAGCTTTAACTTGCAACTTCAACCTTAATACTTCCTCTCTGCGCGTCAAAGCGTTGAGTTTCACTCTTCTGAAGGTACAAGTAATACCTGTACCACTAATGCAGTTCAAGTCTTTACAATCACTTTTATTTCGTACTTACTGCAGATATCGAACCACACTAATGGTTATTTGTTTAGAGATCCGTAGAACTCGTTGAAAACCCTAAAATACGATGATCGTTTGTAGCTGCTTCTAGTTTTTTCACTCTTTCAATTGTTTAACACTTACTATGTCTTACCATGTTTTCAGAATGCCTTTCAAAATAATTCAAACTTATAATGAACAACAAAATAAACAAGAACTTTGCATCTGTCCATCTAAGTGGGAAAAACATAGAGTGTTACACCGGCCGAACAAAAAAAGTAAAAAATTATGTAAAATAGAAGATTCAACTGCACAACCAAACTGGACTAAAATAAACTGTATTGTTAAAAGGAACTCGAACTTGGCGCATTATTTTTGTTTGTTTCCAATGAATCCCTTAAAGAATAAATTAAATGAATAGGGTTTTATAAATAAAAGCTAAATTACTCTCACGTAATTGAGTTAAAAAAAAACTTACGTGTTAAGTATTTAATATTTCAATTACAGAATTCCCACACACAGTTGCCTTTTTAATTTCTGCATATTCTGATAAACTCTCCGTACTTTCTTGCGATATCCACCAGTTCTTTGTTTGAACTAAACTGGCGCTAATATTTTATAAAATGTGATTTCTCCAATAAAAATAACAGAATGTATCCAAATGAGTAGGCACTGTCCATTACTCTCCTGCTTCTATTGTGAATCCTTAATGTCGCTATTAGTAAAACAGTCGATCAAATTCTTACTTAAGTCTGCGCAAAAGTACAAATCACTTCTGCAATGAAACTATCAGTGGCAGAACAGTGATAAATATATATTGTATACAGTTCCGTTAAAAAGTCTGTAATTAATGTCTTTATGCAGTTCCGAAGCGTACAGCAGCGGCAATAGAAGCTTTTTTGCAGCTTTAAGCTTTAACAAACATATTTTAACTCTCTTTCAAAGCTATAGACGGCAAATGGGTTGTAAAATGAACTCTTATAAAACCTAGAGTGGCATTTGGTTCAGTTTCTGCTACCCCTAGTGATATTTACAGCTATGAGCAGTTACGGAAGCAATAGTAGAACTTAAAACCACTTTCTGAACCCCTAAAGCGCTACTGTACAACTAAAAGTTGCAAAATAGGCTGCTATTTCCACTGGTGTGCTAGTTGGGTAGCTAAGCTACTAGTTTTAACTTTTAACTGAAATTAAGCCTCTTATACACGCAGTACTTAAAACTATAACTACTTGGGATCAAATAAATCGAGCCACTTCTATTTTTCACGTATAATTGTTATTATTTTTGGTACCTATCTATTATGGAACAGATCAATTCGAAACATATATTGCCTGAAAGGTTATTTGGTAACCTTTACAATGAGGGTAGTTTTTTGTCAACTTAGTAGGTAACATAAATAAGTGTACAACCTCTTAAGGGGTCACTGTACTCATAATTATGAACAACTTTTACTATGATACCAAATCAGAAATCGCGAAAAAAAAATCAGCTGTTCTCTACATTTTGACGAGTTATGCAAACATGAATGAAGGGAACAGCTGATTTTTTTTTCGCGATTTCATCTTTGGTCCCATAGTAAAAGTTGTTCATAATGATGAGTACAGCGACCCCTTAAGAGATTGTTAGTGTTTTTTCAATAACCCTGTACCTATATGCAGCGTTAACCTTTTTCCATCTGTCCCCTGATTCAGAACAACACAACAAACAACAAGGTTTAACATAAATGTTACACCTTGTAAGTATAATCCGTGAAACCAAAACTAAAATAACCAGTACACGTGAAAAAAGGTGTGGCTCGATTTATTTGCCCCCAAGTGTATTTTAGATTTTATTTTAACTACAACTATCATCTAGAGCCGACTCTATTCAAGAAAGAAAGATACATTTTTATTACAAACTTATCTCAAAGTGTAGGTAAGTCACGTATGTTATCTGTAGGGCTGTAAGTTCGTAGTTAACCTCCTAATAACAGATAACTGATAGAGGTCATGTCCGGGACACACAAGCATATACATATACTTACCAGAATTACTGGGTCACAAAATCGTAGCTTAAAAACTCAAAACTTAATTAGGATTGCTCTAATTACGAGTCAAGTTGAAATTAATGAACAATAATGAATTTACTTAATAATAGTCAATCAATCAAAATCCCTTTTCACCGTATGGTGTCCTGACGTATTTTTCTACAAAACGTTACCATACAAAGATTATCAAATATTAAAAAGAAAAACATGGATAATACAGCTATTACCTTCTCGTGTAGACTTAAAGAATAGCACTACCCCATCTCTCCGTGGATATCGTCAAAGGCGACTAAGGGATTCTCTAGAGGATGGGCAGCAGCGTTCTCTGGGTACTTTGACAACCATACTGCGATCGCCAACCCGCCTGCCAAGCGTGGTAATTACGGCTAATCCCCCTTTGTGGGGGAGGCCTATGTCCAGCAGTGAACGTCTTTCGACTGAATGATGATGGTGATGATAGCTATTATACGGTTTTTGAAAGAAAGAAAGAAAAAAAGTTTATTTAGCACAAACTCTTGAGGAACACAGTTTAACAAATTTTATTGATGTCGTTGACGTTTCCGTAGCAGTCTTCTTACGACTGCTAGAAATGACCGCCATGTCGGAACTCATCTTTCATTATTCAATATTAGCAAGTCCTCGAAAAACTCTTCGTTAAGAATAAAAAGAATTACCTAACATACAGGCTAGCTAAGAATCTAAACCACATCCAATCCATGTCAAAAGTTCTACAAACAAGTGCGCGACATGGCATTAGCTCGACTGGTCGTAAGAGCGGCAGGTCAAATGTTCGACAGGTTGTTAATACGACATGTCAAAAGTTTGACAGGCCGTTGGAGCGACATTCAATGGGGTCATCATCATCATCATCATTCAGCCGAATGACGTCCACTGCTGGACATAGGCCTCACCCAAACAACGTTGGGGGAGGGTTTGCCATAATCGCCACACTTGGCAGGCGGGTTGGCGATCGCAGTATGGTTGTTAAAGTACTCAGAGAACGCTGCTGCCCATCCTCTAGTGAATCCCTTAGTCGCCTTTTACGACATCCACGGAAAGAGATGGGAATGAGAATGGAGTCACCTATTTACTAAGTAGCCAAACCGAGAGCGAGCAAAGCGAGCTCGAGAATTGAAGCACCCTGACTTGGTTGGTTTAGTTTCGAAGGGAATGACAAAGCGAGCGAACTAAGCCCCTGTCATCGCCTTCGAGTGGTTTTCTTGTGACCATCTTCTTCTTCCTACCCTGTTCCCAAGTTACTTGTGGTCGGCACAATATGTTTTTCTCTTCTGCTTTGTTTCCCACGGTGCGTGGTACCGCGCATCGCGATGCACGAGCTCGCACCGACGCACCATGGGAAGAAACTCGTCCGTGGTAACGTGGACGCGTGCGGAGCGGTGCGTCGTATCCGTCGTGACTCGGTAAATGCAAAGGTGCGGTGTGAGTTGTCTTTCATTTGGTATTTTGAAATTAAAAAATTGCTTCACATCACGCACCCTCATAATGTGGCTTCCCATGGTGCATGATTTTACGGATGATACCGCGCACAGCCGGTGCGCGCTACCATGCACCTTTGGAAGCCAGCTTTCCATTCTTGCCTTTCAGCCTCGTCATATACTTCCTTTTCCTTAATATCCTCCCTAACATAACCCAACCATATTTTCTTTGGTCTCTCTCTCCACATCCATCCATCGACATACATATTCATCGCTCTTTTAATCACAAGCGTTTTATCCTTCCTCATAACATACCAAGACAAAAGGTTTCCTTTCAACTTTTTTGTAACAATCATACCACTCAGAAATAGGAGCCCCGCACAGTTGGGCTCCGTAGGCACGGATTATACAGAGATAAACATTAGAACTTAATTTGATTTGATTTAAATTAAACAATGCCATTTGTTTGAATTGGACTAGAATATAGATCGAAACTCGAATGAAAACTACTACTACTAGCAATATACCTACCTACACGTGTTTAATCAGCTAATTCAGGTGAAAGTCCACGTTATCTGTAACTAACTAATAACATACTGAAACAGGCCATGTCCGCAGGATACCGGACAGATACCAGATAACGAATTATCAGTACAGTCGTTGAAATAAAAATGCGTACCTATTAAATTTTAAATGATATTATAAACTAGCTGTGCTCACAACTCCGTCCGCTTAGAAGTTGGAAACGAATATTGTATCGCGAAAACTAAATAAATGTCTTCTTGATAACTTTAAATTCTAATATCTTATGACTGAGCAAACCGATAACGATGAAACAAAAATTAAATGTTACTCCATTATACGCACAATATTTGTCTATAAAAGTTTACCGCATTTAGTGAGCACTTTTTAAATAATGCGTGCACACACAAATCGACAAACAGACAAATCAACAAACAGATAAACAGGCAAATATTCCAAGATCGAAATGGATTCCATCGGTTGTTATTTTTATGTTCAAAATATCTTGAGGTCGGCTAGATGACATGATAAATAATGCATTTATCAAGACGTTGAAAGACCTTAGGAACCTAGGGCTTTCGGAAAGACTCGAAAACGAATTGTGAAAACGACAATTAGTTACTTATTATGCGTCACATAAACAGTTGCAGACGCAGCAAATATTGCTACTTTTAAGTTCCAACTTCCAAATACTATCTTCATCAGTACTTACTTGATAATGTAAAGTAGACACATTATTTAAATGTATTTAGTCATTACTTGGATCAACAAATTAATTAACAAAGCAGACCAGTTGTACAGTCGGCAACCGATTCTAATTGAATACAATTTCAAGAAAGTGTGTGTGTGTGTGTGTCTAGTCTAGCCACTTAAATGGTATCTAGCCGTTTTTTTTTATTAAAGACAATTAAACAATATTTTTATCGTAATTCCCAATTCAGGCGACGCGATGTCACAATCAAAACGTGACAAAATATGATAAAGTGGTGATTTATTTATTTATCCTTGTGTGATGTTTTCCCTGTCTGTACCTAGTATCGCATCAGGCCAGGCCTGGCTATATGCGATCATTTAGTTTCAAATGCACGTGCCATGATTACAACGCGTTCTCATAATAAATAAATACTGCGTTTATTGTAATTATTTAAAATTATAATTTATAGTTTAGTGTGATTGGAAATCTTTTTATGAGCTGTGGTTGCATTTATTTATACAGTGACGAACCCGTGCTAAAGTGTAGTGTCAATTCCTAATAGCAATAGGTTTTTTTTGTGTAAACGCTTAGAAAATTTGTAAAAATGATTAAATGTAAGTATAAAATAAATTATGTTTTCTATGAATTGATTCGCAATAAAATCATTTTTTTAAACAATTTAAAAGATTAAATCATTTTATTGAGCAGTCACAGAAATTGTTCGAAATTATGACGTTTAAAAAGTTACAACGAAACGAAATTAATATTCGAACTTTTAACGATTACCTATTGAAAAATATATATTTAGTTTTCCTGAAATACGTATCTATTAATTCAGTGAAAATCAGGAAACCATACAAGTAATATAATATCGAAATTGACTAGCAATTTAGATAAATAGTTATTCTGTAACTTTCCTTAAGCAACTACCTAGGTGGTACCTACAATTAAATTTTGAAGGAACTTTTTTTCTTTCCGATGCACCTAAAATTTGGCACTTGGCCGTTGCTGTAATGATCGATATTTGGAAATCTCTAATCAAACGTTAGATACTTTATTTTAAAAGTTTATCTAATAGAAATTACAAAAATGAATCATCTTCACAATTATATATGGGAGCTACAATATTACTTTAATTTTGTGTAGGCACTAATAAAGTAAATTGATATTGGAAAAAAACATTTAAACCTCCTTGTATACCACAATCTAATAATAAGTTATGTAAATCGATATTTATATAATGCATCTTGGTTGTATGTACTCAACATTAAGTCAGAACAGTGCATGTTGTTGTTAAATGACGACCGATCAAGGTTCAATGGCGACGAGATACGAGAACGTTATATTTATTAAGAGACAAGTAGCAAACTTGTTCAAATAACGCTATCGTAGGAGCTTAGGAGATAGAAATACATTGGAGATAAAAACGGAAGAAAATGAAATGTAACCGTCTTTAGCGAGCAACAAGCCCTTGATTGTTTTAAAATTAGAACGATGTTCTTTTGTTTGAAAACGAAACTATGTTTCGTTGGCAATCACTTCGCGCGCGAAGTGTAGTTAGCAACTAACTTTGATTGATATAAAACTTAAATTAATTAACTAGGTAGCTTTTTAAATAGATCTGTTTAAACCAACCCCAAAAAATGTGTCTATGTTTGTCTTCTACATCTTTAGATCTTTCGCTCTATTCACGATTTCCACTTAGCTTCATTAGATAGCACGAATTTGCCATGCTTTCATAGGAAAACACTTTTTTTTTGACTCTACACAGAATAAGTATAAACGTGCCATTTCAGAGTACATTAATAACTCTATATTTTTTATTAATTTAAAATCATTCTAGATTACATAGAATATTCTCTACGATATAACTAATGGAGTAGGTAATTTTACCGTCATTTGAAAACCGCAATGCGTTTTCTAACACTACAAGTAGAAACGCAATGAAATAGTTTTTCAATTTGCAAATTTGCTAATAAAATAATGCATTCATATAGTCTTATGTATATGTGTAGAATAGAACAAATGAGTCGTTTAATACCATCAATTGCACGGTAAACTAGTCACAAGGCTGACCGCGACAAGTTAATTGTGCCAATAGACAATATTTACCATAGAGTATGTGTGCTTTGTTTGTATCGACAATATTGTAATTAATGTAATCCTTCAAGCTTATCCTGTAAATTAAGAGAACTGCATTGCATTTAAATATCAAAGTAATTAGATGAAGCATAGATAGGTACATAAATTTTCAATTTTAAAGTGGGCGATCCATTTGCGAGCAAGCCCGGTACGCCAACGAAACTCCGACTGGGAGCACGCAATGACGCCGGCAACGAAGCGACTGTTTAGTGCAGTCTTTCTCAAAGTGGGCGATAACGCCCCCTTGTGGGCGCTAGACGCTTACTGGGGGGCGGTAAAGGGCAGTAAAAGTAATGATTGTGATTGAGATTTGAAAGATGTGGTAAAATAAAAAAAATAGGGGGCGCTAGAAAATACTTGATTGTCAAAGTGAGCGGTAGACAAAATAAGTTTGACAACTTCTGGTTTAGTGCTCCAATGCATCACCAACGCGAGCCGGCGAGCCTACGAGCCAATAAAACAGACCGTTAGCTCGCCGGCTCGCCAATGGATCACCCACTTAAAGTTGAACGTCCAATGCCGTTTTCTTTCAGCAATACTCGTAGAAGTTAACCAGTCCACTGAACACTGAACTTTCCATAAACCAGATATTACTTAACATATTTTACAATAGTCTTGCACCTGGAACGGTCCATGACTGTACTCCAATATTGCAGCAGTGGATAGTCCCTGGCTGGTGCCCCATTCCATTTTAGGGCAAATTTATCTGTTCTGTGTGTAAAAAGACCCATCACATAGCCGAAATCTACGCACTCTGTACATCAAACTAAATAACATTGACCAAAAATAATTGCTGGGAAACGACTTTTATTTTTTGGCTTGAAAAAAAACGCTTTTTTTTGTAGCGCGCAAAGTGTGGTTGTGGCGATGCCGCGCGTTTGCATGCGTGCAGCGGCCACACAGCCGAGCCAAGGCGGTCATGTGCGTTTGATATTCATTGCGTTTTTGTAACTTCAAATGCGAATTTGTTAGGAAAAATTGAAATTTTTGATAATGTTTGTATGGAAGAAAGTTTAGTATTATGACTTGGAAATCGTTTTTGGAAAAAACTAAAAAAAATATGTGTACTTTGACCTTCAATCTCTCCAAAACCCATGATTTCCCAGGTATGGTTTGTTCGAAAAAAATGATCCCAATGATGGGTAGAATACGTGGTTTTCGTTATCGTTAAGGGTCTTTTTACACCCGATATTAATATAGAAACTTTAATAGTGTGTTAAGAGTTTCATTAACGCGAGCGAAGCCGCGGGCAAAAGCTAGTAGTTTATAATCGAACCATCCCAACGTAGTTTAACTGTAACCAATTTTCAGCCACATCCGGACAGACTAGAAGGCGACCCCAACAACGTTGGAAGAGGCTAGTCTGACGAAACTGATGATGCAGTTTACCTGTATAGCTCTATAGTGTGCATTAAAAGAGCCTCTATGAGCCATGAGTGACGATACCTAAATTCGACCGGCGCACCCTGGGCAGTCAGCCTCGCTACATTTCGCTGATTGGCTAATATTTTCACCACGAACATATCCTTCACCACACAATCCTCACCTTTGAAAACTTCATGAAAATCAATTTTGAGTACGCCAAAAAATAGTCAAGAAATAGTCATAAATAGTCACCAAGGTTAAAAAAATTGTCGCATTATGATTCCGAAGTTATAGCTATATGTTGGTGAGGATTGTGGGGTGG
The DNA here is from genome assembly GCA_905220435.1 of Amphipyra tragopoginis. NCBI lineage: Eukaryota > Metazoa > Arthropoda > Insecta > Lepidoptera > Noctuidae > Amphipyra > Amphipyra tragopoginis. The sequence goes on from HG992017.1 coordinate 9,842,290, forward strand.
ACGTCTCCATTCAATCCTCGCTTCAGTGCAAGCAAACGGCTGGGGGTATCGACTTGGTTTCAATTCCAAAAAATAGTCGTAACGCCATGCCAAATCTCGAAAATAGTCATTAAGGGATTCCAGAGATATAAAGGTGTTTTGGTGAGGATTACGCGGTGAGCCTTTCTAGCCACAATCCACACCTGATTACCACGGAACGCTTACGTTTTTGAATTTGAATTTGGTGTGAAAAAATAGTCAAGAAATAGTCCTCTCCAACCATGATAATTTTGAATGAGCTGTTCTCATATGTCTCGTGGTGACACGAGTAAAGAAGAACTGTGCTTGCGCAAAACTTTTAACCGATAGCTTAGATTACTAAACCATTATAAAATATAGTTATAATACGTTTTAATAAAATTGCAAGGTTTAAAGAGTGGAGAATCAAACTGTTGTAATGCAATCTTTACATTAATATGTTTAACCAGTTTTATGGATAGTTACAGGTACAGTTATTGCATTGTACGTGGCTTTTACAGTCTGTTCTGTCTTTGTTCTTTAACTGCTACTTGTGGTCGTGGCTTTGAGTGAATACAAGTCAATGAAGCATTCATAGAAGGCATCATACATAAATGTGTTTATGTTGTTTCAGTCTCCTCAATTTTAATTTACCATGTTTTCTTTCTAAAGTTTTTAATGAATTAACTTGCCAAAACATTTACCGGTAAAATAAATCGAGAGAGACCATTCTAGTTGTACTGCAAAGTGCAAAGGAAAAACATTAAAATGCATTTTTCTAAATTGTTTTAACTTTTTTAGCCTTGCTTTGATTCTGATCGAAGGCTATCTAATCAATATGAACAAGACTTTAGAAAGAGCTGAGTTAACTACCAATTGAACCCATTTACCACTCGTGTTTCCCACTCGTGGCACCCATGAAGCTTGAAAAACAATAAATCAATAGATAGAAACTACGATCTTGTCACTCCATCTATCTACTTGTATTTATTTCTCATTAGCGACCCGCCCCGACTTCGCACGTGTACGTTTTATAGCTTAAAACCTTCCTCTTGAGTCACTATCTATTAAAAACAACCGCATCAAAATCCGTTACGTAGTTTTAAAGATCTAAGCATACATAGGGACAGACAGCGGGAAGCGACATTGTTTTATATTGTGTAGTGATTACAAGATAATTTCGGGCCCAGACCTCTCCCAAGATAGGAAGAAAACTGTGATTTCCGATTGATGTGACTGTGATTGATGATTTGAAATCATCATCATCATTGCAACTTCTCTCACCCTTTGCTGAATATCCACACTCTCCGTTACACCACTGCACGGAGCTGTGATTGAGTCCGTTAAATTATATTTCTTAAAATCAAAAGCCGGGGTCATTTAACTTTAGGTAGGCTTTATTTATTCTAGTGCATTCATCCGTTACTTTACCTAAAAATCTGACACTGCTGGATGTCTGGAATAATTCTGGACCTGGACTTTTCACAAACTTGTCATCATAATCCTCTGCCATGGTTCTTTCTTATCCCAATGCCTGGATAATCCTAGATAATCTTCTCACTGCGGTTTTGATAATAACTTCGGTGCAGCTCCAGGGTTATCAGAAAAACTTGTGTTCCAGCTAGGGTTTCTGTTTTCTCGACATATTTTTTTTCTTGGGTTTCGAGAATTCTCGAGCTAGATTTCTCGAGTTTCTCGAGTCTTTCGAGAAATTTTTAAAAACCTTAAAATTCAGCTTATGCCCGGTTTCTGGGGTAGGTACCTACCTTGAACGAAGTTTATCTATTCGATAGAGCTATTGGTTCGATAAACTGACTCATTGCGTTTCTGGACACCCCAGTCAGAAGATAAACCTAGTTCAAAATTCAGTTGAGAATTCTCGAGCAGAAACCCTAGTTCCAGCATACTAAATAACTCTATGCAGTCAGAGATCACGGGGATTGCATATTAAGGTTGTTGTCGAGTTTAATGACCCAAGCTCCCTAAAATGTATGGAATTTTTCAAAGCGCCCGGTATCAATGGCGATGGCGATGAACCAGACGATTATTATGAAGTAATGACGTGACGGAGTTCTGTTTACGTTGGTTACGATAAGAAAGTTGTCTCATCCATTTAGAAGGAAGATGTCAATTCAAGTACTTACTTTAGCGAGCGAAAAAGACAGACGGAGGCAGCTGAAGGATTTGTAATGTTATTATAATTCAATTTATTCATTCTAAATAGGTACATATAAAATTAAATTTTTAAATATTTCCCTACAAAAAAAAAACATATAAAAATATAGTAGCCCACCGGCATCGGGAATAGGGTCCAAGCTACCGGTGGTCAGAGCCTCAGTCAGAGAGAGGAACTTCCTAACAATACGCGCCGTGTCCATAAGTACCGCTTTCTGCATCAGGCCCTTGATCCAGCTGCCCGACGAGAGCCTCTTTAGATGTTGGTCGAGGCTCTTGGCTATTGAACCATTAGCCGTTACGACTATCGGCAGAATGATTGCTGAATCAACATCCCACATGGCGACAACCTCGTGTGCCAAGTCTTGGTATTATTATTATTAACCTGTACTGTCCCACTGCTAGGCAAAGGCCTTTCTCCGTTCCTTCCACTTGTCGCGATTCTGTACAGCTTCATGCCAAATCTCAAGAAAGGTATCCAACTCGTCCCGCTATCTTCTCCGCAGTCTGCCGCGACCCCGTGTCGCTGTCTCAGGGCTCAATTCTTGTGCTATACGGGCCCACAGCTCATTCGACTTACGGCAGCAGACATGCCCTGCCCAGTCCCACTTCAGCTGGGCTTTTTGTTATGTTTCGAATTACGAAGCCACAAACACGATGGTAGATCATAATAGCAATAGGTTTAGCTTCAAGCGATGTGTCCATATATCGATCGTAGTGTTTGCGTCGATTATATGATGTGATAAGGCTGATAACACGTAACCCCGAGCTCTTGGCTCAGTTGGCAGCTGTGCCCCGCATCCGACACACGTGGACGGAAGATTTTTGTAATTTACGTCAGCTAGTGTGAGTTTCGTAATGTGTTGTATTTTTAGTTCATCTTTTTGCTTTTGTAACATTTTGGCAAATTTTGCGAATTTTTTGGATAGATTTCATTTAATAATTATTGCATTTATTTAAATTTCTTAAGTTTAGTAATATTTTGGAATTAAATTCAATTAGCGTGTTCCGTTGCGCTAATTTTATTTTTGAGTTATCTTATATTAATCTAGTTGGTTTTGTTATTGTGATCTTTACCTTTTATATCTGTATAATCTATTAGATGGATCTTACCGAAACGAAATAATTTTAATGGTTGTTTTAATCAGTTAAACTTAATTCCTGTATTCAAAATTGAAATCCTATCGCATTCTTGAAGTGGTTTTTATATTTATTTGTGGGACGATTGCCAGTTTTTATTTGTCAAAGTCTTTACCGTCATCTCCCATTTAATAATTTATTACGATTCCTGTAAAAGACATTGTATTGCCGCTTTCATCTTTCAGTAAATACCTTCCAATATATATTTGAAGAAGATTTTGATACAGATTTTCAAAACATCGATAAGTTCGTATCGACTTTAACGTCCTATGAACATATGATTTTTTATGAAAAACCCCAATTTGTCTCACAAATTATCATTAACACTTAAATAATTATCACCATTTTTTGTTTCAGTATCACTAGGCCAAGTCATGAAGATCGGATTCATCGGTGGCGGCAAAATGGCCTACGCCTTGGCCAACGGGTTTATCACAGCTGGTAAATATTGTATTACACATTTGAGATTTGCCGTGCCTGACAAGGCCCACACATGTTTCTTATATTAATGTAACATCTATTTAACTTGTGGAGTGCAATAAATGTATTGAGTATTGAGAAGGGTTACCAGATTTTGGGATTTGTCCTGACATGTCAGAATTTCTAGGCTTTGGTCAGTATTCTTTCTGCACTTTGATAATGTCAGGATTATTGAGCATTTAATGAAATTATCTGCCTAGCCTTTTCCCAACTATGTTGGGGTCGGCTTCCAGTCGAACCGGATGCAGCTGAATATCAGTATTTTACATGGAGCGACTGCCTATCAGACCTCCACAACCCAGTAACTGGGTAATACGATACTCTTGGTAAGACTGGTTGTCAGACTTTCTGGCTTCTGACCAACAGTAACGACTGTCAAAGATCTACAAATGACAGCCGGGACCAACGGCTTTACGTGCTTTCTGAGGCACGGAGGAAACTCGCTATGATAAATGGTCACCCATCCACAGGCCAACCTCGGCAAGCGTGGCTTAACCCGGAAGATCGGTCTATGCGGCTGTAATTATTTAGCCACGAGCTCCTCTGAGCATTTAATGAAATACTGAATAAATTAAATGCTTGGTGTTAGGATCTATACGGTCCGCCTGGCTAGCTACCACCCTCACATTAAAGTCTGGCGCCAAGCAGTTTACTGTGTTCCATCGTGTGTATGTGAAAGCCAGAGGGGTATAGGGGAATCCCTCTATATTTCTGATAATTGGATTCGTTTGCCATGTCTGTGCTTACCATCAGGTGCGACTAGGTTTAAAGGTGACAAAGAAGAACAATTAAAAAACCTTTTTTTTCGATCTTTTTCCCCGGCGCTTTGGCTCAAAACAAATACAAATTTTGCATTGCGCGCACTTGCATTCTTCTAGAAATCAAACTTTTTGTCAGGACCTTGCAGTTACATCGGGTAACCCTACATTAGAGGCACTACGATCTTGTGTAGTTAGTTTTAACTGCGACATAATGAGCACTAGAAGATAATAATAGCTTCGCTTCAGAGCCTGAGATTGGTTCATTAAGGTGTTCTTTGTGACTTTGTCGTCAAATGCGTGCAAATTTTTTATGTTCGGCTTCTGGTTAGAAAATTTAAAATAATATACGAATAGCATAACATCTTTAATCTAGATGTCGTAGGAAATTATTAAAAGGGTCTTTCTGGACCACTGGTGAGAAGGACTATAATAAATATATCAATGATGCTGTGTTAGCTATCCAGGCAGACAGCAAAGCATAGATAACCATGCTGGTACAACCTCATGCTGGTTGCTGTTTATTATCCCTTTTTTTTTTCTTTGGGAAGTCCTCATGGGTGCCCTTCGCCCGGGGAAGGCGAAGGGGTATGCCGGACTCTTACCGACTAAAAACCCACGGTGTTCCTTCTCCTGACCTATGGACGGAGTCGCGGGATTCGCAGCTGCATGCACCGCGACCCCGGCAGGCCTCGGTCCGCCAGCGCCTGGCGGACCTCTCCTTCTGTAGGGCCTCGCCCCACGTCCTCCTGAGAGGCGCGCGTTTAACACTGCGCGTCGCCTTCTCGGGCCTGTTACTGGTCGGGCGACGGGTCCCCGAACCACCCGCAGGCCACACACTAGAGTGTCGGCCGGAGGACGTCGCGCGCCCTCCGGGGTGCGTCTGGCGCGGGAAAGAAGAGTGGCAGTCGCCTCTCTCTCCCTCTCCGCTCTCTCCTTGGTCGCCATCACCTCCTCGCAAAAGGAGACGACGGCTTCCCACGCACTCTCGCTCCCGACCATGGACAAAACCACGGCCGGAACCGAAAGGTCACCACAGACTGCCGCGACTAGTTCATGGCGTCGCGTTGCCCACGCAGGGCACGCCTGCAGCGCATGCAGCGCCGTATCGTCGGGGCAGTCGACGCAGTGGTGACATCCGGGCGTCTGCTCCTGGCCTATGCGACACAGATACTTCCCGAAACAACCATGTCCCGAGAGCACCTGGGTCAGCCGGAAGCTGAGGGCGCCATGCCGCCTCCCCATCCACTCCTCCATTACGGGTCTTACCGCCGCTATTGCGGCGTGCCCTGGCTATTATCCCTACGAAAACCACTGAAAAACAGAATAGAGAAAGACACAAGACATGTTGCAGAAATCAACTACGATAACATGACACGCCGTTGTGTTTGGTATTTAGTAGACAGCTACAGATGCAGAATGCATCAGAGCTGAACGAATGACGCGTTGTAAATATTCTTTCTGACACATTTTTACTTGCAGTTCCAATGGAGGAGCGTGTCATTTATCGTAGTTCGGCTGTCCCATTTCAAAACCTAGTAAGGGCTTAAAACTAAATTTTACAGGAGAGCGCATAAACATTAAATCGGTCAGCCTTTGATAAGTATTTATGTTAGGTAAAACCATGTGGTTAAAGTGACTTACTAGGTTTTAAAATGATCAGAGGCAGTGAATGGCACTTACTAGGTATCGATGCTTAAATATATCTGTTTATTATGTGAGTTTTCAACGCTGGTGTTTTTGTATTTGGTAGAGACTTTCTAGGTTAGCAAGATTATGCAATAAAACGATTTTCGTTAGAAGGTGATTTCTAGGTGTAGGCATCTGAAGCAATAAATTATTTTCATGCAGAATTCTCGCACATATTAGGTACATGAGTATGTACACGTACAGTGTTATTGCCCTGTCATGACAAATATAATTTTTAACTAGGTAATATCTCTTATTTTTCGAAGGTTTGGTTAAACCCGATGAGATCACGGCGAGCGTCCACCCAAGCGATGTAGTCAGCGCTGAAGCATTTAAGGTAAACCATAAACAAATAATTAAAATTATTGTTTTTAATATCAAATATGGGTTAGATATTATGAATAAGGCTGGACAGTCATACACTTGACTATTTTCCTTCCATTTTACCTAAAAACATGGATCATCAAATTCATCATGCTACTTGCGCCTATGTTTACATAAAAGAGTCATTGTATCAAGTAAAGAAGCACCCATTTTTTTAAATTAAAATTTCGTTAGTGTCGTGTATACCAGGGAGTTACGCACCCACATGTTAAGCACCGGGTTTGCTGGTTCAAACCCAGACAAGTAACAAAGGGACTCTTTCAATGTCTTATGTAGTTTCTTAGTTAATCTAAGACACCACTGAGTTACGGTGAAGGAAAACATCGTGAGGAAACCTGCACACCTGAGAGAGCTCCTAAAAGTTCTACATGGTGTGTGAAGTTCACCAACTTGCACCAGGCCAGTGTGGTGGAGTAAGAGCGATTACGCACTGCATCCGATCCGAATCCGTGTAAATACGGATATAAAAATCTCGGACCGAATTCGGGTATTGCTTTACGCACTGCATCCGATCCGAATCCGTGAAAATACCGATCTAGAGTAAAAATCTCGGACCGAATTCGGATGTTGCTTACGCACTATTCCGATCTTTGATTCAAACAATTCAGGAGCCATCTTTGGCATATCCGTTTGGCGTCTGATTTGAATCCGAGGTAATGCGAAAGCGTTCATACAAACAGTACTACGGCTACTTCGGTCCGTCAATTGTTCTTCCGAATTAGAAACTCACGGATGACGGATGCCGGATGTAGTGCGTAAACTACCATACAAATAGTTCTATGACTACTTCGGAACGTATTTTCACGGATTCGGATCGGATGCAGTGCGTAACCGCTGTAAGGCCTAAACCCCTCTCATACTAAGAGGCCCGTGCCCAGCAGTGGGACGGTATATAATGAACTGATTCTGCTTATACTAATCTATCTCCGAGACCATCATTATGTAAGGCATCTTGATATTGTAGTATAACCAAGTTTCTGAAACATCAATAACAATTTTAAAGAGAGTTTCTCTTACTATTTACCCGACTGCACGACAGCACACACAGGGTAATGTTTTTACCTAGGTACTTCTGGCATCGGAATGCGAAAGTATTTCTAATAATAGGTATATGTTATATTAGCAGATAGATTGCTAGTAGAAGTAAATAGATAATGTTATTACATTATCGTAAATCGCATTACGATAGGGCACAATATAAACTACCATGATAAAGGATACTCAATATAACACTCATCCTGGATTGATAAAACCTTTATACACCCAACTTTAGAGGTTGTGAAGGTCTTAATAATTATTGTATAAGTAGGTAGATGTGATCATATAGGTACCGTCTTCCTTCGCGATCTACTGAGATCTCCCGTCGTAGAGCCGGTCTTCTCTACAGACTCTACAGTCACACCGATAATTCAGCCCTTATCAAGGTTTCTCTCTCCCAATCTCCCGCTAGCAACGCCCTAAGCCGAGGTCAGAGTCCCACTAGGGCTCGCCCTTGGTGCTATTGTTGCTAGGTCGTCATGATTTTATTTATTTTACTTGAATTTAAACGGTCTTAGTCCAATTACAATAATTAAAGATAGGAATAAGAAGAGAATTAGATAAAGATATAATACAATGGAAAGAAAAAAATTAAACAAATAACAATTAGAGCCACCTCTTTCATAAATCCCTTACAATGCCTCTAACAGTATATTCTTTCACTCATTCATGATGCATTCCTCTCTCAGTACTCCAGAGCTCCAGACCCTCCGACAAAATCACTCTCCATTCATCCGCAAACATATCAAAATTTGGTCTGACGTATAGGAATTGATGTTAATTATGTTATGATGTTAGTGTAGTATAAGTAGTTAGCTTAGGCTAAGTATATTACTTCCCCCCCCCCCTCCACCTTGGCTGGAGACCCTTCAGGTCACGCCAATAACTGCCCGGTTACGTAGAAATACTCCGCTAGGACCATCTACAAGAAGTCAAAGAGAAAAAAAAAGAAAACAATCTTCCTACAGAATTAAAAAGTTATATTTTATAATCAACAATCCTGGCTAGATACTAGCACAGCTGGAAGCTAAGGAATCTTATTATTTATTCCTTACTAGCTGTGCCCTCGCGGCTCTGACCACGTGAGAAGTTTTTTTAATGTCAGAAACTTTTGCGCTACTGCCAACAACAACTGTATCAAGTTTCAACTCGAACAGAAGAACGATGCGCGTACGCATAGAAGACGAACACGCAAACAAATAAAATTATTTAAGAAACTTACGGTACGTAACATGGAAATCACATGTATACAATACGAGCTCAACTCAAAATTGAGTTCTCTGAAATCTTAGAGCGAGAAAATCAAAAAGATACAAAGGCACTTAGCACGAAGGCAGATTGATGTTGATGTAGCAGGATTATACAGGCGGTAGTAATGGCCTCTCCATCTCCTGATGCTACTTCCATAGAAGGCTCTATTTGTATTTAGGAGTCAAAATCACATATATTTGCTCATTGTGTTCTTCAGAACAAACAAGCGACATAATAAATATAAATCTCATAAAGACCTCTCTGTCGGTCCCGGGTGTCATACCAATATCAATGACAGTCGTTACGGGTAGCCAGAAGCCCGAAACTCTGACAACCGGTCTAGCCTTAGGATATCGGCATTGCACAGTAACTGGATTGCGGAGGTCTGATGGAAGTCGCTCCTTGTAAAATACTGGTATTTAGCTGGTTAGACTGGAAGCTGACCCCAAGATAGCTGCTGGGAAAAGAAAAAATAGAAATTGAATGCATCCCTAGTGACAAACAAAAGTCGACACTAATAACGAAGACTGCACAAACGCGTTTAAGAAAATCGTAGAGAATAATTACTGAAACACTTATTATATACATACGATTTAAATCGAAACTCATTAAGCGTCATTTCGCCTTGACTTTGTACTTAATTGTCATGTAGATAAGAAGATACGTCTTTGACTCTATATATAACTATGATTATACATACAGTCACATATAGAATTCCAAATAATTTGGATTTGAAATAATATTTACACGACCCATTCCTGGAAGCACTAAAAACCCTGACAAAAGGCCAGAAAAACAGCAGGATTTAAAAATTAGGTCAACGTAAATTATAGTTGACAGACACTACCAATTAATCATTTTCTAAATAAAGCAAGCAAACTGTGAAATCAAGACAACTGTGAGATCCCCTCCTTAAATATCAGAAAAATAGTGGAGAAAAGCCCTGCAACGGCGCGGCTGCGCCAACACGTCGCGGCTGCGCCCTGTGGCTGCGCCTAGCAACGTGTCAGTGATTTTGAAAATTTTATTTTGTATGACGTTTATGTAAATATTGTTGTAATATATAGGTAAGGTTAATGTTAGGAAATGATGGTGGTAGCGACGCCGACAGAAGTGCCGGTCAACCTGCCACATCACTGGATATCCTGGTGAGATGTCCACATTGTCCCCAGGTACGCTTTTTTAAAGGTAAGCGGGGCCTGAATGTGCACTTTGGGAAAGTCCATAAGTCCCAAGGTGCACCTTCTAGCCCCATCATCTCATCAAATCCACAATCACCAGCTTTACAACCGTTTTGGCAAACATTAACAAAATTAAAAAACTCAGTTCCCGTTTTAAAGCGGGTTCCCCGCGGCGCTAGACCATCTGTCGCACAACACTTAGCACAATGTGTACGTCTTGTCGCCCAGGAGAACTCGCAGCGTGCCTGGGAGCAATTACTCACCTTCCCATATAGGATTCTACATGTACAAAAGAATTTGGTAAATAAAAAATCATTAACGGCCCAAATCAAAGAAAATTGTAACGTTTCGACCCAAATTTTCGACCCAAAATTCCCGGCACACAGCAGCTACTCCTCATCAAGAGGAATAGCTCATCATGTAGAATCCAAATTATGTGAAGGTGATATAAGGGGAGCGGCCAGGATACTTTTTAGCAGTGATGTGGTCGCGCCGTACTCATCTGATACCATTGCAGCTTTGGAGAATAAGCACCCCGCGCCAGCGGATGACCTCTCCTTCCCCGATCCGCCTGATCCAGACTTACATAATCTCACAATTTCAGCCCGCCAATTGGTAACGGCCATAGGCTCCTTCCGAAGTGGCTCCGCCGGTGGCCTCGACGGCTTGACACCCCAGCACCTGAAGGATCTGACGTGTCCAGGCGCCGGGGAACCTGGTGAGTCGCTTTTGAAGGAGCTCGTGGCCCTGACCAATCTAATGCTTTCCGGCAATGTGCACGAAGCCGTCATCGATGTTTTGTACGGGGCGAATTTATGTGCCCTGCGCAAGAAGGATGGCGGCATTCGTCCCATTGCCGTAGGGTGCACATATCGACGTATGGCAGCCAAGATTTGCTGCGCCCACTATAGCGAAACCCTGGCCAGCAAATTCCAGCCCCTGCAGCTAGGTTTCGGCTCCAGAGGGGGCTGTGAGGCTGCCGTACACGCGCTATCCACCTACGTCAATAGTAATGAAGGTGAGGTCATCCTTAAGGTTGACTTAAAGAATGCCTTCAATTCTGTAAACAGGGACACCTTGTTGTCAGAAGTCAAAAAGGAAATACCCGAAATTTACAGTTTTCTTTGGCAATGTTACAGACATCCCTCCAAATTACTATATAAGGACAATCTTTTGGAATCTGCAGTTGGCTGCCAACAAGGTGACCCTCTTGGGCCAGTCATTTTTAGTCTAGCCATCCACCCCATCATACAAAAACTAAATTCTAAATTCAACGTGTGGTATTTAGATGATGGAACCCTAGGAGGTGACGTAGACACGGTTCTCAAAGATTTCAACTTTCTAAAACAACAATTTAAATCAATCGGCCTGGACCTTAACCCCTCAAAATGCGAAATTTTTCTTTTTGACAACACCGACAGACAATCGACATTACAAAAATTTAATGCAATAGCCCCAGACATCAAAATTCTGGAAAAAAGTTCTCTAAACCTCCTAGGGTCCCCAATTTTCGAAGAATCTTTTTCATCCTTCATTGAAGAAAAAATTCAAAATTTTCGTGATATTTCGGAAAGACTTTTTAAAATTAACTTACATTCGGCATTTACCTTGATAAAATATTGTTGTTTTGGCCCTAAATTCATATATGTCCTCCGCTCTTCCCACTTATGGAAGCAGTTGCAACTTTTAGAAAGAATAGACCAAATTATACGAAACACCTTAACGTCCATTTTAAATGTGGCCCTGAACGACCGATCTTGGATCCAAGCCACACTACCTATTCGTTTTGGTGGGCTTGGCGTTCGCAAAATTTCCAGTGTAAGTTTACCGGCGTTTCTGTCCTCGGTCCACAGTACAGAAAAGTTAACCAGGAAAATCTTGGCTTCCTCACTGGTTGACTTTGAAGTGCCGTGTTTGACCGATGCTGTAGACGCCTGGAAAATGGCTTGCCCAAATACAGATTTGCCCGTCAATCCGTCTTCCCAGAGACAGTGGGATGAGCCGCTGTGCAGGTTGGTACGGAATAATTTAATTAACACGTCCACCAATACTGCTGAGCGTGCTCGTCTGCTGGCTGTGGGTGAATGGGAGTCGGGACTTTGGCTTCAGGCACTTCCCTCACCCAGCATAGGTACTATGCTGGATGACACCAGCTTTCGGCTCGCTACATGCCTACGCGTAGGTGCTCATTGTGTTGCTCCGCATCGGTGCCACTGCGGCGAAGCTGTCGACGGCCTCGGACACCATGGCCTGTCTTGCTGCAGGAGTGCAGGTCGCATAGCACGGCACGCGAACCTAAATGACTTAATCCGTCGCGCTCTTGTCACCGCCGGCGTGCCAGCTGTATTAGAACCTAATGGCTTGGTACGCGACGATGGCAAGAGACCTGACGGTATGTCGTTATTGCCATGGAAGATGGGTAGGCCTCTGGTGTGGGACGCGACTTGTGTAGACACCCTTGCTCCATCCCATCTTCCTAGCTCGGCGGGCTGTGCTGGCGCTGCCGCTGCGGCTGCGGAGACCCTCAAACGGCGCAAATATAGTAACATCATAGGAAATTATGACTTTGAGCCGTTTGGGGTGGAAACGCTCGGGTCATGGGGTCCGAGTGCGCGTCTTCTTTTTAAGGAAATAGGAAGACGACTGGTCGACACTTCACGTGACCAGAGGGCTGGCTTGTTTTTCGGCCAGAGAATTAGCGTTGCCATACAACGTGGCAACGCTGCCAGCCTTCTGGGCACGTTACCAGTGGAGGCCGAAACGGAGGAATACTTTGATGCAATCTTTTAGTTTATATTGATAGTTTAGTCTACGTTTTTACTTTAGATTTAGTTTAGATTTATATTGTACTAGTTTAGGTTAAAAAATGTATATGTTTGTAAATGAAATGAAACTTTGTTTATAATAAAAACCTTATAAATAAAAAAATAAAAAATTAAAAATCACTATGATTTGGGAATAATATTATATTATACGATTCATCTCGTATACAACTCAATAGATTGTAACTTTCCATGATGGCGTTTATCTTGCACCCTAAAATGGGGTTATTTGAGAACCTAGGCAAATAAGAATTCAAGTTAAGGAACGTGCTTCATAAGGACAAGGCTGAACCAGAAAATTATCAATATGGAAAATGATACATCCGAACGGCCCGAGTGCTGCGAGCGATCTTAGTTTATGCTGCCATTTTTTTTACTATTATTTTAATCCAATATATTATTAACCAGTTTACTTACTACAACATAATAAGACCTATTTTGAAAAAAGAATCGTTGAAATCTTATCTTCTTATATCTTCTTCTTATATATAAAGAGACTTGTACTGACTGACATTTCATTCATCAACGCAGAGCCTAAACCACTAAAGCTGGATATATGAAATTTGGACAGTAGGTTCCTTACGTAACGAAAACATCCACTAAGGAGGGATTTTTCGAAATTCAACCCCTAAGGGGGAGAAAAGGGTGATTAACGTTTGTATGCAAGTCCGTCATGTTTGAAGTAAGAAGCTTGAAATTAAGTATTAAGGTTTTTGGTTAGGAGTAAATGTACACGTGTATGAGCGTTTTTGGAAATTCAACCCCTAAGGGGGTGAAATAAGTGTTGTAAGTTTGTATGAGAAATCTGGTACTTTTGAAGTAAGAAGCATGAAATTCAATATTTAGGTTACTGGTCAGAAATAAACGTACACATGTTTCAGGGTTTCTGTAAATTCAACCCCTAAGGGGTGAAATAAGTGTTGTAAGTTTGTATGAGAAATCTGTTACTTTTGAAGTAAGAAGCATGGAATTAAGTATTTCGGCTTCTGGTTAGAAGTAAATATACACATGTTTGAGCGTTTTTGGAAATTCTACCCCTAAGGGGTGAAATAGGGGATAAAAGTTTCTACGAAGTTAAAAGCATGAAATCAAATAATAAGCTTTCTGGCTAGGTATATATACACGTTTTTGAACGTTTTTGTAAATTCTACCCTTAGGGGGTGAAATAGGAGGTGAAAGTTTTCTTCAAGTTAAAAGTATGAAATTAAATAATAGGGTTTCGGATTAATAATATGTATATGAACGTGTGTGAGCGTTTTTGTAATTTAAACCCTTAAGGGGATAAAACAGCAGATGAAAGTTTGTATAAGAAGTCTGGTACTCTTGAAATAAGAAGCATAAAACATACACGTGTTTCAGGGTTTTTGAAAAATCTATCCGTAGAGAGTGAAATAGAGGATGAAAGTTTTTTTATTGTTGACACTTGCGCGAGTTTTTCTGGCATAGTATGTACCATCACCGTAATTTAGGAGGTGGTGCGCGAGTCCTATCGGATGGTTTTAAATAAAAATTCACATCGTTCATCCGACTGAGTTGAAACTTCGTACAGTTGATATTGGCACTAGCGCCAGAGTTTGTGGTATAGTACTATTAACGTACAAAAGGTTGCGCGCGAGTCGTATCGGATAATTGTAAATAAAAATACGCATCGTTCATCCGATTGAGTTGAAACTTTGTATAGTTGTTGTTACTCACGCAAAAGTTTCTGACATAGTATCTTCAACGTACAATAGGTGGCGCGTGAGTCGTATTGGATAATTGTTTGTCTTCTTCTAATATAAAGAGAAAGGTACTGACTGAAACATGATATTTGGACAGTCGGTTCCTTTTGTACCGTAAGCATCCACTAAGAAGGGATTTCTCGAAATTCAACCACTAAGGGGGTGAAAAGGGTGATTAACGTTTGTATGCAAGTCCGTCATTATTGAAGTAAGAAGCATGAAATTATATATTAAGGTTTCTGGTTACAAATAAATGTACATGTGTTTGACCGTTTTTGTAAATTCAACTCCCGAGGGGGTGAAATAAGGGTTAAAAGTTTGTATGAGAAATCTGATACTTTTGAAGTAAGAAACATGGAATTAAATATTTAGGTTACTGGTCCGATTTAAACATACACGTGTTTTAGGGTTTTTGGAAATTCGACCACTGAGGGGTGAAATACAGGATGAAAGATTTTCTGAAGTTAAAAAGAGCATGAAATCAAATAATACAGTTTCTGGTTCGAAATAAATGTACACGTGTTTGAGCGTGTTTGTAAATGAAACCCCTAAGGTGGTGAAATATTGAGGGTTGAGAATTTGTATGAGAATAATAATAATGCCTGTACTAGGATAAACCTGTCAGAAATCTGAAACTTTATAGAACAAAACAATACACGTGTTTAGGGTTTGGAAAGACTACCCCTAAGGGGTGAAATATGGATGAAAGGTTTTCTGAAGTAAACAGCATGCATTCAAATAATAGGGTTTCTGCTGGGAAATAAACATACACATGTTTGATGTTTTTTGGAAATTCTACCCCTAAGAGGGTAAAATAATAAGTGTTGAAAGTTTGTTTGAGAAATGTGCTACTTTTGAAGTAAGAAGCATGGAATATTTAGGCTTCTGGTTAGATGTAAACATACACATTTGAGCGTTTCTGGAAATTCTTCCCC
Organism: Amphipyra tragopoginis; assembly: GCA_905220435.1. Lineage (NCBI taxonomy): Eukaryota > Metazoa > Arthropoda > Insecta > Lepidoptera > Noctuidae > Amphipyra > Amphipyra tragopoginis. Next base: position 9,857,861 of record HG992017.1, read on the forward strand.
TAAGGGAAGGGATGAATGTTTTTTCATAGTTAAAAGCATGATATCAAATAATTGGATTTCTGGTTAGAAATAAATGTACATATTATTTTTGAGTTTTTTACGATTTTCATTTTCAACCATTAAGGATCTGAAATATGGGTTGCAAGTTTTTATGAGAAATCTGGTACTTTTGAAGTAACTGACTGACTGGCTGACAGATCTATCAACGCAAAGCCTAAACCTCTGGGGTTAAAAACTTGAAATGTTCAAAGTAGGTACCTCTAATAACGTTGGCATCCACTAAGGAAAGGTTTTTGGAAATTCCACCCCTTAAGTGGTGAAATGTGTTAATGTTTGTATGAAAACCCTTATTCCATGGGGTTATTAACTTAAAGTTTTGCACAAACACTGTTCAAAGTAAATAATAAAAGACAAACTTTTTTCATTTTAAACCTACATTTAAAAAGGGGCTTAAAGAGGGTTTAAAAATACACGCAAGCGAAGCTGCGGGCAACAGCTAGTAGTGTATAAATTGATTTGAGATAATTCAAGTCAATAGGTTAAAAGCGGTGCTTGCAATACATTTTATTACGGCAACATTTATTGATTTAAATAAACACTAATCAACGTTTTCTCTAGACAATGCATGAAGTATTGTCAATTCTTTTTAATGAAATTTTTACCGTCGTAAATTTGGATAGAAAAGGTTTCAAACATAGACTTTTTGCATTGGTCTTGTCCTTAAACCATTAGGTACTGTTGATTTTAATTGCCGTTGACTTTTCAATCATTGAAATTATAAATTGTTCATAAAGTATGACAAAATGATCTCTAGTTCAATCCTGGTAATTTGTAACGATTTTGGCTTGACGAGTTAATTCCACAGTGAGAAATTAACTAAGGTAAGGTAAGGTATAACGGGCTGGTATCCGCAACTCCACGTCTAAGCGCGTATTTTGCGTGAGAAATTAACTATCATAGCAATAAATTATTTCTCAGGACCGATTGTGGTCTGGTCAATTGATATACCTACCGAATCTACGGTCTGCAACAGTTTCGAAGAAGAAATCTAAGATAGAAGAAACAACAAATCATAACATAACGTCACGCCTGTGTTCTCCAAAGGGTTGGGCAGAGGTGTAGGTATAGAACACCCTCATTTCGCCGTTATGTTTAAGGCCCCTATAATAGGGGACCAACCTATTGCCATCAACCGGGCACAAATCCAGACTGCCAAAAAGCTGCTACGCTCAGCAATCGCGCGCGTCACTTAAGTTAATTTAATTCCTAATTTTCTCTTTCCACTCTAGAAACTTGGAGCAACAGCAGTCTTCGAGAACAAGCCGGTGGTGCAGAGATCTGATGTAGTAATAGTGTCAGTCAAGCCTGAAGTGGTGGGGCCCGCCCTGAGGGAGGTCAAGGACTTACCGGAGACCAAGAACAAGCTGTTCATATCAATCGCCATGGGAGTCAGCACAGCTTCTATTGAAGAGGTAACTGGAGTTTTATTATTTGGTAACACAAGACGAAGGTAAACGTTTTTTTTTGTCATTATCAATGTAGCAATGTTTCATTTCTTTCCAAATTTTAGTGCATCACACGCTAGCCAAACATGCGTAGAGCGACATGATTTTGTCGTCGCATTATCCCGTGTCGAGAAAAGGTAATGTGCATATCTCGTCTCGGCACGAGACAACGACGACAAAATTATCTCGCGCTGCGCATGTTAGGTCGGCTGGTGAATTTATAAAATGTTTCTCGATTTACGAAGCTACTACAACAAACTAAAATGGCATTTAAATGCTCAAAGACCTGAGTAGTTTGTATTTACTCTTTAGCTGGATATGTCAACACGGGTATAGTGTCGTGATTGAATTGTTAGGATCGACGTCGATGAATAAATAACTGTGGCACTACACTAGGTAACTAAAGTGTTGCGGTTTCATTGATTAATTATAGTCCTGTCAGGGACATGCGCGCAGAACGTGCCTGTTCTATCTATGACTCTTCCTAACGAAGCTACTGTAGGCACAATTAGGTCTCATTTGACAGATCCATTTTAAGTGTCGTTTGGTTAAGACTTGAGATACATAAAAATAAAGGTCGTCAAATGTATGGAATTTTATTTTATGGTAGCTCCTCTAATGAGAGCTGTTTATTAATACGGGTCTAAAGCGGCAAAACAACTAGCAAATAAAATTGCGTAAATTATTGCAGCGAGTGCTACGAGTAGCTAAGTTGGTAAAACTTGCAGAATTTGACTTGCTGCGGGTGTGTCCATAGTTGAAATTTAAAGTCGGTTGTTGAGATCAACATCATCAATGTAACTTGATAGTGGCTTAATTTGGCGCTTAACACTGATACATTTATAATTAAACTAGCTGACCCAACAGATGTTGTCCTGTCTAATAGAAAATAGGACTTTCAGTTTTTATCAAATTTGTCAATTTTCCGGGCAACTTTTCCAATTTTTCTTTCCGTATTAAAACCTATTTCAGAATATTGCGAACCTTTAAAAACAGCCCAATCGGTCCAGCCGTTCTCAAATTATACGCTTACCAACGAACAGCATTTAATTTTTATTTATAGAGCCTGACACACTGTGACTAAGTTGTCTTCACATCATAATGAGTTCTGATTGTAACTTAGGTAATAAAACTCTCGTATCTTTTATATGACAGCACAGTTTTGAAAAATTCTAAAATTTGTTGCTGTGTATTCATTCATTCATGACCACCGTGCTCCATGCAATACTTAGAATTTTTGTGAATGATCATTCGCATTCTAAACGAACTATGAGTTATTAATAAACAGCACCTCTATGTACCTACTATAAATAAGTACTTAGATTGTGTTATCTGTCTCTAAATCCCCTTGTAAATGCTTGTACTGTTGTAATGCTCATGTAAAACCATTGTAATCTCAGCTTCTATTGTTTATCAATCGATTGTTGATAAGCGATCGACACACTTTAAAACGTGCGTTGCAAAAGACAATGTTTATCATTAATAATTATACAATGTGTCCGGTTATGGACTAGCGATATTCTAGGTACTTAGTACACAAATACACTATACACTAGGGTCCAATCCACTTCCATTTTTTTGTTGAGATATTCTGTACGTGTGTAGAAAAAAGTCATATCTCTCAAAGTTTTGACTCTACTGAGATGGCTTAGTAGGCGTTTCAGCCGCTGAGTGATCCGGCCGAAACACCCATTTAATTATTATTAATATTTTTGAGTGGCGTTTCGGACGATACTTTTTTTGAAGCAAATTTTGTACGGTCAGAATGAAAAATCTTAGGCAGGGGTATATTATTGAAGTAAAAGTCAGGGAATTGTTGAACAAAGATAAAGTTTAATAGACAATTACAACAATCAACAGTTAACATGATAAATCACAATAATCAGTCTTTAAATATCAAATAAAAAGCGTACCTACTATAAGAATTATAAATGTAAACAACAAAATCAGTCTTACATATCAATTAAAAAGCGTACATTATGAATTATAAATGTAAACAACAATAATCAGTCTTATATATCAATTAAAAATAAGAATTATAAATGTAAACAACAATAATCAGTCTTATACAGGGTGTTAACGAATTCGTGTAATTCCTTAAAACTGCATGATCTGCTACTGGTATAGATAAATTTACACCACAGGGGAACTAGTGGCAAAAAAAAATTTTTTTATTTTCTTTCCGTTTGCCTTGGTGATCGAATGTTAACCACCTAATAGCCTAATAAGGATTCAGTAAAAAATAAGACTTTTTTTATTTGATTGTACATTTCGATTTATCCATGGCCACAAAGTAAAATAGGTATTATTTGATTATGTTTCTGACGTTACTTTGCCTTTAAAAAAGAATTCGTCCGAAACACCACTCAAAAATATTAATAATAATGAAATGGCTGTTTCGGCCGGATCGGACGAAACTCAGCGGCCGAAACGCCTACTAAGCCACTGAGATAAAAGTAGGCTTATTCGGAGGGCAACAATATTGTCTATCGTTTACATTACGATACAATGGGTTCACATTGTCATAACTTTAAGATAGAGAATATCTCAATAAAAAAGCAAAATGGCTGCCAAATAGCGGGGAAGTGGATTGGACCCTAGTGTGTGGTGTATTTGTGTACTAGAATAGTTGCTATACATATAAGTACCTAGAATATCGCTAGTCCATGACCGGACACATTGTATATGTTACCGGAAATATGTATAATGCAGGTATTCTATACAATGCCTAGGCAATGTATAGAATGCCTGGTGCCTCCAGGTAATTTATGAAATATTATGAATATTATTGTCCATTACATACTTTGCCTAGGTAATGTATACATTTCCTAGGGATTGTATAGAATACCTGCTGGTCCACCGGCAATGTGTGAAGTAAATAGATTTGGTCATTCATTTGGGGCACCCCGACACGTTAATTTAAACCCTGCAGACAGAAATAGGAGCCCCGCACGGCGGGGCTCCGTCGACTCTCCTTTAGAAACCCAAACAACCTTCCAAACATCCCCTTAAGTTTTTCATTTGTTTTTATTGTGCCTCGCGTGGAGTTTACTGCCTGCTCGCACGTCTTTCCCTTCGCCGCTCTCGTCTTTTTCACACATTACCGGCTGCGCATTCGTTATTGTATAGAATGCCTAGGCAAAGTATAAAATAAATAATATTTCATACATTACCTGAACGTTTTAGGCATTCTATACATTGCCTAGGCATTGTATAGATTACCGGATTACACAGATTGCCGGTAACATACAGTGGTGGACATATATGTAATTAGAAACACCAAGGTGTGACTTTCATTTTTAGTACAAATTAACTTGATAATTAATGTTTTACGTATCATAGAGGGCTTATACCTATTTATCTACAATCTATCCACATCATGAAGTATTATTATGTCAGTTTTGGTAATATCATACAACCGTTCATGTAAAAACTGGTATAAGGTGCCCCGGGGCAAATGCAACTAGAAAAAATAAGGTTCCAACTTTGATTTTGTGCAGTTTAATTTTAATTGTAAATTTACTTTATTTGATTAATTTACACGGTTGACAATTTCATTAATATTACATTTGACCTAGTTCTGAAAAGAAAGGCCCTTAGGAATTGATATAATTAAACGATTTTCTAGTAGAGGTAGAAAAAGTTGCAATTACCCCGTTAAGGGGCAAATGCAACTAATGACAATCGTAGTGTATCTGTTGGTCTTAAAATTATGATATAACAAAGTTATTCAACGCAATGTGATAACGTAGGCGAATTTGAAACGTAAGTTCACGTACCTAAGCTCAGTTTGGAGTAAAATAAATATTTCCTAACTTCAGGGGCAGTTGCAACTATTTCGTTAATAATTAGTGTTGTGAATTTACTTTTCACTTTTGTCGATAATCGAATTTTATTGAATGTTTGATACGAGAAAAATAAAAAAAACAGCAGGATATATGGCACAGTGTTTTATTAGGAAAAGAAAGAAACTTACGAGTTGTCAGTCTTTATAATTGAGAAGTAACATTTAACAATCATAGTAAAAAATCACACAAAAATAAGAATTTACCACTCCTCGTGATCCGCGTAATCGGTGAACCAAAGTAGACCTCCGAATTCCGTAGACGTCAGCCGCTTGATTGGTGTTTAATTTATTATTCCTAATATCTTCTAGTGCTTTTAACAAATTTTCCTGGGAATATTTTATTTCTGTTTTTCGTTTATAATTCCGGACCATCTAAAACAATAGATTAAATTAATTTATGAAGCGAATGCGGTAAATTGGCCAGTCTTTATCATATCATCATTATCAATTTCTAATCTAGTAATGTACACAATATCAATAAAAATAAATATTTCACAGAATTAAAACATCGACATGGCCCATCACTATTGTTTGATGGTTTCATACAAACCAACACGGGGGAATTGCAACTAACGTCAAAGTTACAATTACCCCATTTTAGGTTATTATCGGGGAAAATGTAACTAAACACATATCTTGTTGTAGCATTAACGAATCTTTAAGCAAAAAATAGTCATAGCTACTTACGGTTGTCAACAATACACTCCACTTGAAACACCAGCAATAAAACACTCGAAAACATAATTTTTGTAGATTTTAATCACCACGTGCGTTCGAACAAAATTGTTTCAAAATGACGGTTTTACAAAACAACCTGTTTTACCTGTATTTTTAGCTGCAGTGCTGCCAGTATTATTTTTATGTTACAATAATGGTATGCTCAGTAATCTAGAGATGGCGTTATATTTAAAAATGTAATATTACGGGAGATATTTAATTTAGTTACAATAACCCCGTAGTTGCTTTAGCCCCGGGGCACCTTACTTTATAAAATAAAATGAAGCAGCACAACGTACTAAGGTGGACAACTAATTAGAAACAGAAAAAAACATTATCATAAATATGAACAAAGGTAACGAAACAATAAATAACGAAGTTAAATGGTACAAACGTTTTATAATGAACAATTAATGTTTGGTTGGGAAGCCTCTGCTGTCGATTACAGCTCTACAACGACGTGGCATTGATTCTACGAATGTTTCATACATTTCTAGGGAATATTTCTCCAAGCTTCTACAAATGCGTCTTAAAATTGTTGTAGTATGATACTAGTAGTAGTACGATATTAGTGATATGTTTATTGGACAATGTTTTCTTTACCATGTACACACGGCTACACATCAAGCTATACAAAACCAGTTTATCTTGGCGTCGCTTTGTATAATCTTTTCGCACAAGTAACGGTCAGCTTATACTGGTTTTGCATAGCTTGAAGTGTAGCCGTGTGTACCACAAATTTAGATTTGATTCAAATCCAGACTATTTGCAGACCAATCTAACACCGATACTAATTAGTCTCTTAGAAATGCTTTAGCGTTGTTTCTTTGGTTTGGATTATTGTAGTGTCGGTGTTAGATTGGTCTGCAAGTAGTCTGGATTTGAATCAAATCTAAATTTGTGGTATATTGCAAAGAAAACATTATCCAATAAACATTTCACTAATATCGTACTACTACTAGTATCATACTACAACAACTTTAAGACGCATTTCTAGAAGCTTGGAGAAATATTCCCTAGAAATGTATGAAACATTCATAGAATCAATGCCACGTCGTTGTAGAGCTGTAATCGACAGCAGAGGCTTCCCAACCAAGCATTAATTGTTTATTATAAAACGTTTGTACCATTTATCTTCATTATTTATTGTTTCGTTACCTTTGTTCATATTTACGATAATGTTTTTTTTCTGTTTCTAATTAGTTGTCCACCTTAGTACGTTGTGCTGCTTCATTTTATTTTATAAAGTATACCAGTTTTTACATAAACGGTTGTATGATATTACCAAAACTGACATAGTAATACTTCATGATGTGGATAGATTGTAGATAAATAGATATAAGCCCTCTATGATACGTAAAACATTAATTATCAAGTTAATTTGTACTAAAAATGAAAGTCACACTTGGTGTTTCTAATTATATGTCCACCACTGTATACAAGGTTAGTCGGAAAGGGGGTACTAATCCGAAGGCCACTTAAAGTATCCCTGATGACTGTTTTAAAGCAAGTGTTAAAATTTCAAAATTAGATCATTTTTATTTCCATGTAAAATTATTTTTATTTTAGTTTTTTCGAAAATTCTTCATCAATGCTTTAGTTACGAATTCAGAAAATGGAGCTTCTAATTCGTGACCCCAAATATGACCTAAAATGTAAACACAGCTGATCATAGCTGAGGATAGATAGATATTAGCGTATTTTTTTTGTAATTTTTAAACAGCTATTTCTCTTAAACTATTGACTTTTGGGAAAAGTTGTAGAACAAAAGTTACTCATTATTATGGGTACTTTAACACCCTTTCGGATTAGTACCCCCTTTCTGACTAACCTTGTATACAGGATGTAAACGAACTATGCTCTTGATGACGATTACCAAAGTTTGCCACGTTGGTCTAGAGGTCGCAAGCGCGACTGCTGAGCGTGAGGTCCTAAGTTTAATACCCTTGGGAAAAGAGTTACTGAGTTTTTCCGCGTAGAATTTCTCAGTTGCAGCCCGGAGTTTGGATTTGTGCCCGGTTGATGGCAATAGTCTCGCCCCCTATTATATGGGACTTTATCATAACGGCGAAATGAGAGTGTACAGTCACGTCTAATAATATGTATACACAAAGCGAAATTCAAAAGCGATTTTCTCCTAAAATATACACTAGAATTATAAAATACTAGCTTTACCCGGCATGCGTTGCAATGCACTTTTTTCTACTTATTACTTACCTACTACCTACCTTCAGAAACAAAATAAAAATAGTAACAAATAGTTAAAACTATTTTCATGCATGCGGTAAACAAATTAAGAATACGGACATACTGAGAATATTTCGTTTTTTTTTTAAATATCAAAATTTTCTTTCATAAGAACCTTCTCCTGAAAATTACGAACACAACAAAAAAAAAATTAGCGAAATCGGTCCAGCCGCCCCACACGTGATGCCGTGATAGTTGCTACAAATACATACAAATTATGGTTTCGAATATTTCTTAATTACAACCTATTCTCTAAGAGAAATTCGCTTTTTAGATTCGCTATATGTATACATATTATTAGACGTGACTGTACCATACACTTCTGCCCAACTCTCGAGGAATATAGGCGTGATGTTATTATGTTTATAATTACCGAAGTAACTGTAGGTAGTCTGTGAGTCTTAGGTAGTATTAGGTACTACTTAAAAGATTTCATCTCGTGTTTTTATGTTTGTATATGAATTAATCAAACTTACACCTGGCGCCTGCCTACGTTGAGGGTTTTTTACTCTAATTTAATTATTTATAAAACAATAAATAAATTATGAGTTATCTTAGTAACAGTAAAGATATTTATTTATTTATTTATTGACACACCAACGACTTATTCACTAAATTATTACATTAAATATATTCTTTTCTAACAGTTTTGCGGTGAATTCGTCACTTATAGGTGTGCACAGCACTTGTATTATCAATAATAAAAACTAAAATGGAAATATAATATGATAATAACAAAATTAAAATTTACATTGAATTTAGAATGTCAAGTTTAAAATTAAAATACAGTATCATTCAAAAATTAAAAAAAAAAGATCAATTAAATTGGAATGGAAAAACAATTATAAATTAAAACTATAAAAATAACAAATCAATTAGAACACATTTCATTCATTACAATTAAAATAATAGAATAGATTAAAATTTGAGTTCAAAAATTTAATTAAATTAAGTTGTAAATACATTTAATGGAGTCACACAAATTAACATTTTGTAACAAAAATAAACAAAGCGATCAAGAACTGAGGACGTATTGTCTGAATTCATTCAGACTGTTCGAAAATATGTCCAAGCTGTTAGTACGCGTGCTCAGCTTATTGTAGCTAGACAAAAACCGGTATAAAGGAGCTGAACGACCAAGATTAGTTCTATTTTTAGGCATTTGAAATGTTTTTGTTTTAAAATTGGATCTGTATAAGGTACGGCGGGGTACATCTAGACTGATCTCCGAAACCAACTCCGGTACATTCGCTAAATTATGAAGGGTCTTATAGAGGAAAATTAAATCTGAGCAACTTCTTCGTTGCTCCAAGGAGCTCATCTTGAAATGACAGAGCCTTTGAGGATAATCAGCTTCGCGATCACAAGTCTGTGATCTGTAGCGCAGGTATCTCGTAAACTTTTTTTGGATGCACTCTATTCTGTCGATGTGGACACGATACGCTGGGTTCCATACAGGAGATGCATATTCAAGTATACTCCTCACCAGAGAGTTATAGAGAATCTTAAGGGTGCCAACTGACCGGAATTCCTTGCAAGTTCTTTTTACAAATCCGGACATTTTATTTGCTTTGGCGACAACAGTGTCAAAGTGATTTATAAAGGATAGTTGACTATCAAGTTGGACTCCCAAATCACGAATGGTATCGACTTTCCGAAGAGTTATGCCGTTTAAGTGATATGCTGAAGGCTGAATCAACTTTTTCCGGGTAAATGTTATATGATAGCACTTTACGGCATTGAGAGTCATCTTGTTACTAAGACACCACTCATGAATTGCGTCCAAGTCCTTCTGAAGCAAAGCAATGTCGGTACTTGATTCAATTTCCCTGTATAGTTTTAGATCATCCGCAAACATAGAGCATTTTGAGTTTTTAATGGAGTATATGATGTCGTTCACAAATACCAGGAAAAGAATAGGACCAAGATGCGATCCCTGTGGCACCCCAGAGGTTGAGTAATATAGTGGCGACTGATAACCCTTTATAATAACTCTCTGTTGTCTTTCTGAAAGATATGATTCAAACCAGCGTAGCAAATGTCCATGCATACCATAGTTCTCAAGTTTTTGAAGTAGAAGCACATGATTTACTTTGTCGAACGCGCTACTGAAGTCAGTGTAAATTGAGTCCACTTGCACACCGGAGTCTACGGATCTGCTGATATCATTAATGTAGTGAACTAAGTTGGTGGTAGTGGATTTATTGGTACAAAAACCATGCTGTTGCGTAGCCAATTGAGTTTTAATGAGCGAAGTTAATACAGGACAAATTAGTGATTCGAACAGTTTCGAGAAAGTTGAAAGAAGAGATATGGGCCGATAGTTTTTAACATCAGTAGGCTCCCCTTTTTTAAATATTGGTACTACGTGTGCGTTTTTCCACTGCGTGGGAAACTTAGAAGACATAAGGGACTTATTAAAAATAAGTTTGAGCGGTAATGATAAATATTTGGCACATTGCCTTATGAATTGCGGCGGTAGGCCGTCAGGCCCTGGACCTTTGCAGATATTTAGTTTTTTTAATTCTTTGAGTATGTCGCGCTCTGTGAAATAATGGCTTCCTAGCGCAAGCTGAGGGTACTCTTTTGACTCTGTTTGAACCGCGAGTGTACCAGCTGGAGATGCAAAGGTGGCAGAAAAGTGTGAGGCAAACAGTTTACTCACTTCTACTCCAGAAGTTGCCACTTTCCCGTTCCAATACATCTCAGATGGAATGTCATTAGACTTGGCTTTTTTGGCCTTAACGAATGACCAAAATGCCTTCGGATTCAGTCTGATGTTATCTTCAGTGTTATTGACGTATGTACTGTAGCACTTTTTGATCATGTTTTTAGAACGTTCCTCCAATATACGGTATTCATATTTGTCCCTGGGATTTTTGTATTTCTTAAAACGAAGTCTTAACTTTTCCTTTTCGTTGAGGAGTCTGATCAAACATTTTGAAAACCATATAGGAAATTTGTTATTGCGTGGAGCATATCTAGGAACACATTCATCCACTATACGATTCAATTGTGCGTAAAACATGTCTACCATTAAGTCCACATCCGCCAGATCCGAAAACAAACGCGCCCAATCGATGCTCCTCAACCTCTCATTTACGAGTGCATAGTTGGCTTTCCAGAAGTTATATTTGAGAGTACTCTTACTTTTTAATATTGCGGGTGAAATATTCTTGATGGTGATGTCAAGAGGAGGGTGATGAACATCGACCAGCGACATTGGATTTTTACATTCACTGACAGATCCACCGTGGAAGTTACATAAAATAAGGTCTAAAGTTCTGTTGTAACAGTTCCTAACAGTGTTAATTTGCTTAACGCTATTTGACGACATAAAATCAACCAGTGAGTAGCCTAACCTGTTCGCAAAGTTCCTAGCAGTTGTACACGGTGAGCTGGAGAGAGTATTGTCCGTGCTCCAGTCGATGAACCCGAGATTGAAGTCCCCAGCAATTATTACATCTCCTCCTGTTGATTCAATCACTGCATCCACGTTGTCCAGGATCAAGCTAAGTGGGGCATGTTGCACAGGTGGTGGCAAATAGGCCGCACAGATGTATAGGTTGCCCTTTCTGCTATTGGTTTTGAGCTTGACCCACAGATCTTCAGCATCTGATTCCCATTTTGTTACGCGTGTTGAGTCTATCGCCCTAGAAACAGCGATCAGTACACCTCCGCCTTTTTTGCTGCCAAGAGGAGTAGAAGCTCTGTCTCTACGATAAATGATATATCGGGAGTCTAATAATTCGCCATCATTTACGCTGATTATTAGACTCCCGATATATCATTTATCGTCTGTGAGTGAGTCTATTCTTATTCTTATTTATAAAAAACAAAACTATATGGACTCCTTGGATGACATTGTGTTGTATTTATATCAACTACAACTAGGTTTAAAGGTCATTTTAACCCTTCTTCGTTTTTGCCTGTTTTTAAAATCGGATTTGCCTTAGGATCTGGTCCTCAGTTAATAGAAAAGGCAGAGTTACATTTAACATTATTGCTGTTGTTAAAATATGATTATTTTCTTACTACAGAGCCCATCTACATAAAGTTATTCATTTTATTTCTGTTTCTGATTCATCTGTAACAAATTTATTTATTTATTTATTTATACTTCTATGCACTATGGTGGTACATAAGGCGGACTTAATGCCATAAGGCATTCTCAAATTCTGATTCATCTGGGCACAAAATATTTGAACGTCGATATCTTGAAAACTACTTTATAAAAACGAGTCCCTCATTCAAATATAATATGTTATTTGGTATACCTATTTTCATATGAACATATCTTACAGAGCTGAAAGTGAAATTAAATTTTGGCCATATGGATCAGTCGAAGAATCAAATTTCGAAGAACTACCCATTGATCATAGCTGAGGACAGATAGATTTGAGCGTAACTTTTATAAAATCTTTGAACAGCTATTTCTCTTAAACTGTTTTGCTGACTTACTAACTGACTGGGGAAAATTATACAGCAAAAGTTATTAAATATTATGAGTATTTTAATACCCTTTCGGATTAGTACCTCCTTTCCAAATAACCTTGGAGTATCGTTATGTTTATTAGCACAGTATTTAACCCGTTTATTCTTCTTAATTCCAGTCACTACCATCAGAAGCCCGCGTAATTCGAGTGATGCCGAACACGCCAGCCCTCGTCAACCACGGTGCCGCCGCCCTCAGCCGAGGCTCCGGCGCCACCCCCGAAGATGCCAAGCTGACGTCACAGCTGTTCAAGGCAGTCGGTACCTGTGATGAGGTGCCAGAGTATCAAATGGATGCCGTCACCGCAGTTAGTGGCAGTGGACCTGCTTATGTGAGTAGAACTTATTAAAAGTACAACTCCGAGATGGAAACTGCAGACTGCAACCGCAGACCGTAAGTAAGTAGTAAGTCGCCATCGGAATAGCGCCTTTAAGGTGTGCACTTTAAAGGTGCTATTCCGACAGCGACTGCAACACTGCAACCGCTGCCCGCAGCCGCAGATCGCACCGCTAGCGATACTACTTTTGCAGTTTGCGGTCTGCAGCCCGTCTCGGACTTGTACTGCTTGTACCTTTATCCACCATATACAGGGTGTAACGGAATGGGTATATACATCGAGAAGGCAGGGCTTCTTTGGATGATACCAAACGATATGGCAAGGTTTTTTTTAATCCTATCTTTACGTGTATTGAAGTTATGAGATTTTTAAAAACATCGATACCAGAAACCGAACTTTTAAAATTCGAATAAACACATCACTAGCACTAAGTCAGCTGATCGGTGTCAGCGAACTATTTGTAAGTAAAAATAAACCTCTTACTCCTGGTATTTCTAGAGAAATGGTTCCGCATGTTTATTTTTTTGTTTGAAAAATTTTATTACTGACTTTTCTTTTAGCTATCATTTGGAATAAGCAATTTTATCAATCCGACAAATGAATATCCGCTTAGTGTAAACATAAACAATGCCGACAGTATTGTCTGTACTCGTATTTTGCAATTATGTGGATAAATCTACCTATTCGCTGTTTGGTTTTTAATGTGTTTGTTTTTATTAGCAACATAATACTTTGACTCCACGGTTGCCTTACAAAGTGGCTAAGCCATGAACTGCTGCGCAGCGTGTCGCGGGTTCTAACCTCGCACGGAACAAATACTTTTATGACTTACACATAGTTGATCCAAGTATGGGTGTTTGTGTATGTGAATTTCTTTGTTTGTAAACTCAATCAAAATTGTGACCATATCATAATTTTTTCCGAGTTTTGAAATTCGATTCACCTTACTATTTGCTTGAAGATTGCATAAAAACGAAGCGATTCGTATAATCATCAAATCGTTATTCATTGAATTGATTGAGATAATACATTTCCAGGTCTTGTTTTTTTTTAAATTACTTAGTAATATTATTGTTTGCCATTTAAACTTCTTAGAATGAAAAATCGATTTAGTAAAATAATTAAGTCCAACTGAACCCCAAAACATCATCTGTTTCGTATGTCTTGGACTCCTGGTACAAATAAAATTATAGTGGGTTCCGTTCATGATTTTTAAAATAAAGTTGATATCTTTTTTTCTTATAATAATTATCATGGAAACTATGAACAACAACTTAAAAGTTTGTTTTTAATTACAAAGGCATAGCAAGCATAATTATTACTTTCTGTCTGTGGTTAGTCTTAACTGGAGAACAATATCGGAATTTTATGCTCTGTCGATGCGGTGCTGTTTGGTAAATGGATTAACCAAGTAGTTTTTCGACATCGTAGACCTGGAACTCTATGGAACTCAAAGGGCACGAAAGAACAGAATGAACTTTTAGTCAGTAAGAGACTGACAGTCCCTTTCGCTCCACCTAGGGCGAGAAGATTCATTTAAATGAGATACCACACAAAGGATATTGGTTCGACCACGTGTCTTTCTTTATGTTTATTTTAATCCGAAATTCCAAATTATGTCAAAAATAAATTAAAATATTGTAAAAATGTCGCAAAACGGTTCATAATGTGAAAAGAAATTAAATAAAGTACTAAGACTGCATGAGTAATGAGAATTGATATTGCAAAAATGAAAATACTTCGCTTAAAGAACCCTGATTTCGTCGTACTTAGGTTTAGGGGGCGTGGTCAGTTGCCGTCCTTGTCGTGTCTTGGAGTCCTGTCCACAATTAAAATGACAATGGGTTCCGTTCCTGTTTTTTTTTAATAAAGTTGAAAACATTTTTTTTTCTAATAATTATGACGAAAAATATTAACAACAATTAAATAGTTTATTTTTGATTACAAAATGATACACGCACGCATAATTAATTAATTGTTACTGTTTGCATGGTCTGCCGGTGATGTTTGCTTTACATGTTTGTTTTACATGATGTAGTGTCGGGACATCGTGGTCCTGGAAGGAACAGGATGAACTTTTTAGTACTGACTAAAAATTTCATCCTATTCCTTGGGACTGTCAGTACTGACTGACAGTTCCTTTCGCTCTACCTAGGGCGCGAGGACTCGTTTAATGAGATAACCATACAACAAAATTGATTTCATTACGTCTTTATTTTAGTCCAATTTATGTCAATCCTACTTCCTACTAATGTTGTAATTATGTGAAAGTTTGTTTTGATGGTTGGATAGATGGATGGATGTTTGTTCCTCTTTCACGCAAAAATCTCTGAACGGATTTGGTTGAAGTTCGGTTCACAGATAGTTCATAACCTGGCTCAATAAATAGGATATTTGTATCCTGATTCTATGTTCCCACGGGATGATTTTCAAATTGTAGCGGGTGAAACCGCTGGCAACAGTTTTTTTTTTTTTCGTGGTAAAATCATCAAATGAGTCCTCCCACCCCGGGCAGGGCTGGAGGGACTGTCAGACTTGTACTGACTAAAATCCACGGTGTTCCTTCAATAGCCCTTTACGTTCCAGGGTCACGGTAATGAGATAAGTCCCGCGACCCCGGCTGGCAACAGCTAGTAGTAATAAATAAAATGCTTGCAAAAACGTCGCAAAACTGTTAAAAGAAAATAATTAAAGTACTAGCACTGCAAAAAAAATAGGAATTGTTATAGCCGTATTGAAAATTGTTTGCATAGAGAACCCTGATTTCATTGTTAGTTGGGGTTTAGGGTAAAGTGAAATTGATGTCCGTGTATTTTAAATTACTCCTGGTACAGACAACTTTGAATTGTTTAAAAATAACTTAAATAAGTAGTTAAGTAGTTCTCAAAGGGGCCTCTGCGCGGTTTTCAAAGGGGCCTCTGCGCGTTGGACCTGTGTCCCCGTGTATGCCTTCCAAAGGACCGGACGTCTTCCGCACGGAAGATGAGCCGTGAATACAGAGAGATATCTCATGTAAATTGATAAATTCCATACATAATCCTTATTTTATGTTGGTTCCCATTACTGCACCAGAAATTAATTAATTGGTTAGGTAAATACTGCGAAAGTACATTTTAATGGAACTTAGAACAGAAAAAGGATTTTGTAACATAATTTATGTTCAAATGAACCCTATTATTAACTTTCCTGCGCAACTTATGTGTGTCCTGGACTCCTGGTACATAAGTAATGCTAAAGGGTTCCGTGTTTAGTTAAAATTAAATTTTAAAAAAGATTGTTTTTGAACAAGTTAAAATGCAAATGTTTGTTCGCAGCTTGGAAAATGATTTTAGAACTTAGGTAGTAAGTAGACTCGTGATAAAAGCGGCAGTTTTCTAAAAATAGGTACTTTTACGTAAAAAAATAATAAAAAATAACATGCATAACGGAGTATCTAGCTCACGACTTTCGATGAACGTACAAATGTAGGTGCCTAATAATTATGATATTCGACCACAATTTTTTTAAAGTAACAAAAATATTCCTGTGAATTTCCGTTAACGTTATCGTTTTTAATTTTTAATTACCATAGTACCTATCTCAAATGAATTGCGTAGGTAAAGACTGAATAAAGACTACGAAATTAGAATATTACAGAAAAAAGATTTTGTAAAATAATTTATTTAAAAATGAACCCTAAATAACTTTCCTATGCAACTTTTGTATCTCCTGGTACAAATAAAATGCCAGTGGGTTCCGCTTTTAATTTAAATAGGATTGTAATAATATTTGGTAGTTTTTGCCATAATTATTTACAAAACAACCCGCACTAGGCCACCGTGGTGGTCTAAAGCCTTGACCTTCTCATTCTGAGAAGAGGTCCGTGCCCAGCAGTGGGTCAGTAATGAGCTGACGATGATGATGATGACAGCGCTAAGTAAGTAACAACATTACAATCTGAGTTGATTGAGAGGTTGTAGTTTGATGGTTTGTGATGATAGTCTTTATTTATGTTCAATAAATAAATCACAAATAAAAATAGGCCGCAAAATGTATTTACTATGGAAATAAATTGTTAAAAGTACTAGGACCGCAAGAGTAACGAGAGTTGTCCGGACAGCGTTTGCGCACAATAACTGAACGAACCCTAATTTCGTCGGTGGTTAGGTTGGATACCTACACACACACAATGATATTTAGGGTAAATGAGCCCGTTGCAGGTTGCTGGTACGAACGTGGAGGTAACTTTACGCCTGGTTTAATGTTGATCTCCGGTAGCCTTCAGTAAGAAATAAATGGAATCATACTCAACTTAACTATCGCAATTTTGATTAATCAATACTTACAAATAATACTATGGACTTATGTAGGTACCGCCGCCACCACAGTCCACAATAAAAATGATCTTATCGGTTTCGTGCGTCAACTCAGCTCTTGAGTCAATTAATGAACACCCTGGCCTAACTCTTCATTGATCGGTGTGCTTCCATGTATTAAATTGATCAGTTTTCTTGAAATTATTAATAATTGGGGAGGACTGGATGCGAAAGGCGGGGGATCGTGTGTTATGGGTGGCGCAACTTGGGAGAGGCCTGTGTCCAGCAATGGACAGCGATAGGCTAAGTTGATTAGTAAATTAATTTAAACAACAATTCAACAAAAATTTTAAAATAGTATTGTACAATAATTGGGCTAGCTACCCTACTACTAGGATAGTAGAAGATTTATTTTTCGGTTTTTCCCCACCGTTCTTTTGTCTTCGTCAGTGACTTCAGTCGTAGACTATTACTCGTGTCCTTCAGTCGCTCTCTCCATCCGATTCAGTGTACCGACTTGTGATTTCGTGATTGTTAAAAATGTCGTTAACTAATAGCGAATATTACGAGGTGATGATGTGTGTCGGAGCAGAAGATGGTAACCTGCGAGCTGCCCGAGACTTGTATCGTCACCGATTTATCCAGGGTAGACCAGATGCTGAGCGTCGGCAGCTGCCTTCGTTGGCGTGTTTGCCAAAATTATTTAAACTTCCTGATGAATGAATTAGACGATGTGCTCACTGTGCTTCCAGTATCAAGTTACGTGGATCTCGTGATGGAGAATACCATGGTTTTCCAACACGACGGTGCACCGGCACACTTTGCACGTGATGTGCATAATTATTTGGACGCGCGCTTCTCTCGGTGGATCGGACGTGGCAGCAGAAGCGTGGCTTGGCCTCCGCGGTCCCCAGACCTGCTCCGTTAGATTTTTTTTTGTGGGGGTACATTAAAAACGTAGTGTACGCAGTGCAGTGTGATACAGTGCACGAAATGAAAGTACGGATCGAGGATGCCTTCAGGACAGTAACACCGGACATGCTGCGCAATGTTCAGGTGTCCATGAACAAGCGAGCGGCCTTGTGCATACAATACCAAGGTCATCACATCGAACCCCATCTTTAAAAATGTAAGTCAATTTACTAAATTAAACATGGCTCTTAGATTTTACTGTTTAGGTATGTAATGAATGAGGGATAAAAACAAGCTAAGTAGCTAGTAGCTACCTAAATACTAGCTAAACTTTGTTCTGAATTTTAACGTAACTTTTTTACGTGTTTTTTTATTAACTAAACATTTTAATTTGTAATTTTGGCTGGATATTATCGTGTTTAAAACTGTAAATAGGGAAATTACGCATTGCATTATTACTTTTACACCACGGAGTACCTTCCTAAATGCCTATTGCGCACACGCGCTCGCGCTCGCATTGTCGGCTCGTTTGATCCCGTCAGTTCGCGCCGACATAGGGCGGCCGCGGCGGCACACTACCTACAGCGTGTACTAGGCGCACAGATCGCGAAAGAGATTTAACTTAATATTAGCAAATGACGTGAGAAGTTATTGACCCTCGTAGTGCAGTGACACGTTTGTTATGATTTGATTTCAATAAACCTGCGAAACCAAAAATTTGGTATCAATTCTTTGAGTAATTTATTTTGAGCTGAAACTTTGCACAGAGATTCTATACCTGATACACTCTTCACCCCTTTCGGATAGATATACCCTTTCTGTTACAGGCTGTATAGGTATAGTTGTGGAGACGTCAGATTGTTTGTCAACGTACCTTGCTACGGAATGGCTGCGTATATCGGGTGTAAAAAGACCCTTAACGATAACGAAAACTACGTATTCTACCCATCATTGGGATCATTTTTTTCGAACAAACCATACCTGGGAAATCATTGGTTTTGGAGATATTGAAGGTCAAAGTACACTTTCTTTTTTTTAGTTTTTTCCACAAACGATTTCCAAGTCATAATACTAAACTTTCTTCCAAAAATCATCCATTATCAAAAATTTCAATTTTTCCTAACAAATTACGCATTTGAAGTTACAAAAACGCAATGAATATCAAACGCACACGACAGCCTTGGCTCGGCTGTGTGGCCGCTGCACGCATGCAAACGCGCGGCATCGCCACAACCATAATTTGCGCGCTACGTTTTTTTTCATGCCAAGAAATAAAAGTCGTTTCCCAGCAATTATTTTTGGTCAATGTAATTTAGTTTGATGTACAGAGTGCGTAGATTTCGGCTATGTGATGGGTCTTTTTACACCCTGTACATACATATACATTATAATAAAATAAAACATTGTTTACGTACCGTATGTAATACGACCGAATTATCTTGGCCGCCCCGAACATCGTGCATGTGGTTGCGCAATATTTAGAGAGCCTATGTTCAGGGTGGCCAAGATAAATTAGGCGTACTGTAAATAATTACGCAATAACAGTAACGCTGTATTTTCAACATGATTCTAGTAATTTTCCAAGCATGTTCCAAATCCAATAGCAAGTTTCTCTACGTACGTACGTTGCGCAAGTTATTGCACTACATTTCTTAGTTCGTAAAACTTGCAGAAGTCGATTTGCGGCAGAAGTGCCCACAGTAAAAGTCGCTTGCGCAAATCAACTTGCGCAATAAAACTTGCAAGTTGATTTGGTGGCTCACGCAAAACAGTTGACAAAAACTGTAAATGATTCATGATTTTTGCCAATTTTTACTCCCTCTTGTAGGCTGATTCACATAGGTAATAGGCATGTTGACAGCATCAATAAATTGCAACCCTAAGTCCGCCAGTTAAAATTTTGAAAAATAATGGAAACTTATTTTTTCTTTTGTTAAATCTATGAATATTTGGAAAGATAAAACGGATCAAAACTCGAGAGTGCTTGTGACGTCAGAAGCAAGTAAAAATTGTACTTGATTGTGACGGTTTGCCAATTTTAAAAGTGTCGTATCTTCGTCAATGTTGGTTTGCGTAACAAAAGAAAAAATACGGTTTACCTAAATGTTTTTTGATAATCTAACTGACGGACTAATTAGATTTTTTCAGTCAAATACTTACCCTATTTCATGACGCGCCAGTCAACTTGCAGTGACGGTGCAGATATGTACACGTGAGCGTACCTATCTGACAGCGATCGCTCATTAAGAGAACATGAAAATCGTTGTTTTGATCGAAACTTAACTGCAACCTCACTGCAACTGAACTTCTTTAAAGCTATGTCTACACCAGTACGCTTTCATGTTCATCTTGCGTCTTCGTCTGAAGCATGCGTGAAGCGCCATAGCGCATGCAATAGCGCATGTCTTAATACTAGTTCGACTAAAGCGCATGCCCCTAGCGCACGCTAATCCGTCTATTATATGTCGACTGACGACTGACCGAGGCGCACCGGTGTAGACGATAAGCTGCATGCGTCATGGCAATCAATATTGCATGCGCTTGACGCAAGAGGAATTGAAAGTCGAAAGCGCAAGATGAACATGAAAGCGCACTGGTGTAGACATACGGTAAATCAGGCACCTGTACAAATGACCACATTTATTTTACCTTTAATAATATCTTCCAGATATACATGATGATCGAGTCGCTAGCGGACGGTGGCGTCCGCTGCGGCCTGCCCCGCGACCTGGCCCTCCGGTTGGCGGCACAAACCACCCTCGGAGCAGCCGCCATGCTGAAAACCGGCCACCCGGCGGTGCTGAAGGATAACGTCACCAGTCCTGCGGGATCCACAGCTGCGGGGACGTATCATTTGGAACAGCATGGTATGTGTGCTGCAGTAACATCGTATTATATTATGCTACCGACCCCAGCGTCGCTCGGGTACGTTTAATAGCTTAAAATCTACCGGAAGAAATTACCTAAATTAAGATGAAAACTTAGTCAAAACACATTGAGTAGTTTAGAAAAAGTAAGCGGAGAAACAGACAGACGCGAAAAGCGACTAGAGACTAGAGATATTTTACGGGGTGTATTGAAGGAGCTTCTACTTAAAGTTCCTCGGGCGCACCCTGCTGCCGTCCCATTTCTAAAAAGCCGCTAAGTGACTAAACCTAATTTTCATTTAATGAGTAAAAACGTAGAAAGTGTTGTTCCTAGAAATTCTGAAGACATACAAATGTTTATGGTTATACCAAATTATTGGGCTACTTTAAGCTCATTGTATAACTTTTAATGAGTTACAGGACTAATACAGTTTTTAAAATTAAAGTTTTTGTTTTTATGTCATGCTTTTTTTGTAGGTACTGAAATTTGACCATCTACAATATGGTACATGGTATTATATCGCAATGTCTCTGTAAAAGTCTCTGGATCTCGTAATTGACAAATGATAGAAAAATACGGATCAGACTGGTCGATGGAGAAAATGTTGCGCTTTTACGTTTACCTATACATATAAAACTCAAATTTGACAAAATGTCACTTAGCGTAAAGCAGCCTTTTTGCCCACTTCTATTATCCCCGTTTTGGAGCGCAGTGTACTGTTCCGTATTCTGTCTGTTCTTTTGACGCATAGAATACTGCGCTCCATTGCTCTTTGGCAAACTCCAAGCCGGGACTTTTGCAACTCTGTGAGCGACCAGGTCTGAGCACCGTAGGTTAGGAATGGCAGGAGACACATGTCAACGAGTTTACGCTTGAGGGAAGATCGGCAGATCGAAATATTTTACCACAGAAAAATACTTTATACTTACAATCATTTTTTTTTTTGCTTACTTTTTATTGATACCTACCTTATTAGGTGGTTCCTACCGCAAGAAAAACGTTTTTTTTAATCAGTCTATTCATATACCTACTTTGCTTGGTTAATTTATCCATTAATAGTAATTAATTAAATAACAGTAATTGAATTCGTGTAATTTTATGGAATTACACGAATTATTTCACACCCATACTTTATTTGTAGGTACCTTGATATCTGTAGATTGTTACTTGTTATAAATATGATTTTCTGTGACTGACTGGGTAATTTCTTTTTGACGATTTGTTTTTTTGCTGTTTCTTATTCTTATCTTTTATTTTCTGTTTATTTTCAGGTTTCCGATCAGCTATCATCGGAGCTGTAGGCGCTGCTGCCGACAGATGTAAAGTGGTCAACCAACAGCTTAATGAGTCCTCATGATGTTATTGTGAATATTCGCATATTTTAATGTAATTAATATGTTATTTTAAGAACTAATTAAACATTATTTTCGTAATTTAAATGGTTTTATTTACATTTTGTATGTTTACCTTAGGCTTTAATTTCTAAGCTTATCCGAAAATCAACATACCGGATGATAAGAATCTAATTTTGTGTTTAGGTACTTTTCCCATGAAGATTTCACAATTGCCACTATTGCCCCTGAAGTTGTATCACAAAGTAGTCAAAGTACCTACATTATTATGTAATATATAAATATTATGTTCTGTGAGTGAGATATCATGTCGAGTCTGCCTTACAACCTTGTCGTTCTCCGTGTTCTAATCATATTTAATTAGACTAACTAATCCCACCTGCCTGATCTGCCTACCCCATTTATGTAATCCTAGCTAGTCCTACTAGTACCGCCATCTAGATTTGAGCAGACAAAATTAAACCATAGATATTTAGGTCTTCAATAATACTGCTATTGGAAGTTTTCTGAAATAAACGCTAGATGGCGTTATTTACAGTCACAGTTTGACAGAATATTCCATTTATTATCTGTGAAAACTTGAAAACGAGTTTATCATATTATTATACTCTTTGGAGTTTATTGTCTTCCGTTTTGTTCCCAACGGCTCGGCTTGTGAATAAAATAAAATGAAACGTCACTCTCTAAATGGAGAGGACTGAATTGAATTTAATTGCATTCAGCCTGAACGTGAATTTGCGACCTTGTGTCGCCTCAACCAATCGCATTGTGATCTGTTGTTACGGCCGGTGCTTCTGTTTACATCTTATCAACCGAAAAGACAGTGTAATTCAGTCTTAGGAACGCCGCGGTTGTCGGCGTATGCCTATCAGAGCCCCAGTAATAGAATGCAAATGTCGTGTTGTGATGCGAAGGCTCCGTGGATTCGGCGCGAGCTGAGCTGACCTTCCATCTGAGTAAAGACATCGACCCACGCCGACTCATAAAGAGACTCCTACGCGGCCAGGCGATACGAACTGCGTCGTCTAAACATTACGATAAGCGAATTTATGACAATACAACCACTGTTGTGTCGTATGCTGTGCAATTTTAATTATAATTTAAAGTGTTTATTTGAATAAAATCTGTGGATACGATACAATGTGTCTGAATGCGTCGAAAGAGTAAGGCGTTGTGTAGTGTTTGCTGACCAAACTTCCAAATTCCATCAACAATCAAGGCTACTTAAAGAAACCTGCTGTTCTTCAACTGTGGAAACTGGTGCGTAACACGTATTTATAATTATTTCGTATGTATCTCAATGCCATTAGATCTGTAGTTTTTATTTCGTGAGGTTACATTGATTATCGCTTTTCAAAATTAGCTGATGTTTTTTTTTATTTATCGCGCGTCTCGGATAATATCTAAATGCCTAACTATTTTGTCTTAGTTTTATCAAAGAATGTTGTACATGATATTGCCTAAATTCAACCTAAACAAAATCAAACATCTGTTTCTTTGTTACAAATATTCCTTCATAGACCAATAAGCTTTCCAATATGTTTATTATTGGAATAGAACCTCCAACAAGTACTTATAAGATACATTTGAGCACATTAGTCTTGACCTCTGTATCATTTTTCATCATTCACTTTTATTCACAGTGTGTAAACATGCATATACTTATGATCACTTAGTTTTAAGACCTTGTCAGTCCATGTACTTGCTTATTTTGGGTGTCCTTTATTACCTTGACCATGGATTTTAATTTTTATGTATTTTTTATGTTTATGCAGCTGTTTTGGACAAATATATCCATATTTTGTTGTATTGAAATCAATACATTCATTTGAACAACTATTACACCTATTAAAATGCTATTAACATTCCCATTTGGAGCTAATCAAATTCTTCTATTTCAAAATACTCAATTTCAAGTAATACAAAACTCAAGTGTATCAATATACAGTCAGGAAACAGTATTATACAACCAGTAACCCGCTTGGTAATTAGCTGATTGGGTCACTTTCTAACTTAGGGTCATTTAAGGCAAGTCAACTATGCACCGGACTAGGTATATGGAATCAAGATCTATAAAGTTGTATGTAAGTGACTCCCACTATCTCCTTACAGGGAAACAGTTTTTTGTAATCTGTTTTTACTATTTTATTTCACAAATTTACTATTTTAAAGAATCTTAATCCTCAACTCAGACAAGGCTACAAATAAAATTAATAAGTACTAAAGCTTCTATTAATATTTGTTCAATTCTAAGACCTGGTTTGCTGATTCTCAGCAACTAAACTGACTAGGACAGTAACACTTCTAATTTGTCTCATGCCCACCTTGGGCCAGCCACCCAGCTGACTGTCCTCCACAGTGCATGAAATCCTACACCCTCATTAGACCATAATACAAATTAATTGAAATAAAAAATGTTACACTATCAAATAACTTCAAGAAAATGATAGTTTAATACCCCTTTCACTGTAAGTTGATTAGTGATGTTTCTCTACAAAACGTTACCCTATAAAGAATATCAAATATTTTTAAAAACAAAGCATGGGTAATATCACAATTTCACAGTTTTAAACCCAAAGAGTAAAATGGGACCCTATTACTAAGACTCCTCTGTCCGTCCGTCTGTCACCACGCTGTATCTCATGAACCGTGATAGTTAGACAGTTGAAATTTTCACAGATGATGTATTTCTGTTGCCGCTATAACAACAAATACTAAAAAACAGAATAAAATAAATATTTAAGGGGGCTCCCATACAACAGACATGATTTTTTTTGCCATTTTGATAGGATGTAGTACGGAACCGTTCTGCACGAGTCCGACTCGCACTTGGCTGGTTTTTTTATAGCAGTCTCCTTACCACTACAATTTACAAAATGACTAAGCTGTCAGGGCACCTCTTTTGGTGAACAGAGTATAATAGAATTTAGGATTATTTACATTATTTCAAAATACAAGAAAGATAGCTATCAATTGTACCAGTATTACACAAACATTATTACAAGGAACCATTTGATGTGTGACATCTCTTTATTTGATATTTCCTAATACAATATAATCTATTAACTTGCCTCAATTATGTAGTAAAAATAGTTATAGTTTATAACATTAAGTGGTCTAGCAATATTGTAGAACAGTACAAGTGTTATGTAACTCAGTAAGTACCTTGTATTGGTACATAAAGATGATGAGTAACTGCACATACCTTGCTCTTAGGTCAGCACTAAAATTAAAGGAAGCGCTTAACGTTTCTGAGAACAATTCAATGATGACACTGGAATTCACTTTTTTGCATAGTGTAATGTTTTATACTCTTGTAATATGTTACTTAGTTATAATATGAATATTTTATTGATTTATGTTTGATTGAGAATGAGCTAGAATATAAAACTTCCTCACCGCATGCGCCCATTGTGAGATTCAACAAAACCTAGCACACTTGGTGGTAGGATCTATACAGTCTGCCTATCTAGCTATCACACTCACATTAAAGTCAGACTCCAACCCCCTTATTACAAAAGATGGTCTAAGATAAACCTAGGTTTTAAACCGTCTCTTTTTGTTATATGACATAAGAAAGTGATGGGTATATTTTAAACCTGGGTTTACCTTAGTCTTGGTTTAAACCATCCTTTGTAATAAGGGGCAAGCAGTTTACTCTGTTTCTTCGCCAAGCAGCTTACTCTATTCTGTCGCCAAGCAGCGTACTCTGTTCCATCACCAAGCAGTTTACTGTGTTCCGTCGTGTTTGGGTGATAGCCAGAAGGATAAAGTGGAGTCCCTCTAGATCTCTTTTACTTGGATTTGTGCTTCAAATTAGACCTTGTCTGCACTTACCATCAGGCACAGTCGATAAGCTAAAGCAGTATTTCAACTACCTACAATTTGTCCGATTTGACACACCCACACAGACACGCACTGCAACAAGACAAATAAGGTATTTTCGGGATGCAGTTCCATACAAAAACAAAAAACTACTCAGTAATATAGAGCGTGTCTGTGTGAGTTTCAATTCTTGAGATTATAGTAAGTTGAGGTACTGCTTTAGCTTATAATTATGTCTACTGTGCATCAGGTGTGACAACGGTCGTATGCTACAAATAAAAATAATAAAACTGTTTGTGTGATACAATGATTTGATTGATATTATTATGATAAGATTTTTTCTTTCTTATTCACTTCACTATTATGCACGATTGTACGCTCCATAAAAAGAGGGTCCAATGGGACTTGTTTTTTAACAGGAGGCCAATGGATCCTATGTTGCATATAAGGTTCCATTTTGAAGGTCCAGTGGGTACAAGGTTTTTGGTAGAAGGTCTAATGGGTCCTGTCGAGTAGGTAGGGTCTAATTATGAAGGTCCAGTGGGTACAAGACCAACATAAACCTGACAAATAAGTTTCTTTTATGTTTGAGTAAAGAAAACTTAACTAGCAGCTATACAAACAAGTTAAATTAGTTCAAGAATAAATGTTCTAGTTGTATTTATGGCTAGATTTTAATTAGTGAACTGTGTTTATTACATTGCTCACTTGATTACGAATTAATACTTTTATTTTGTAAGTGTTTTGTAAACATTTGAAAACCTATTTATAATTAACAACTTAGAGAAAAATTCTAACTAATATCCTAACTAATATTATAAATGCGAAAGTAAGTTTGTTTGTTTGTTACCTTTTCACGCCTAAACCACTGAACCGATCATCCTGAAATTTTGCATATACGCTGTCAGGTGTACAGAAACGGACATAGGGTACCTTTCATCCCGAAAAAAACTACTGTTCCCGAGGAAAACAACAATAACGATAATAGATGGCGCCATGTGTCTTTCGAATCATGATTGAATTATAATATTATAGAAACTTTAGTAGTGTGTTAAGAGTTGATTATCAAAATCTAAATTAACGCGACCGAAGCCGCGCGCAAAAGCTAGTTAACAATAAAAATATGTTTTGGTTACAGATGCTACTTCAAAATATACTCAACTACAGTTTATAATACTCCAGATCATCCTTTTCAAAATGGTGTAGAAAGCCACGAGATAAATAAAAAACAACTAAGAAGAAATGTTCCAGCAGAGTTGAGCAAAATCTTTCAAAATAAGGAAGTCTGCGGCTCTGCTGTGCTACAAAGCGAGGATGGATGAGAGTGACGTCATCATATCATCCACGGAGATCATAAAAGGTAGGTCAACATATTTTTTCGAGATTTGAGAATACCATAAATAAGTAAATAATATGTTTTGGTTGAATGTTGGTTTACTGGCCCTGTTTTTGACCTACAAAGATTAACTACGTAAAGAGCCGAAAATAAAGTTAGTATTTTGTTTATTAAATTATGATAGGCATGTTGACAGCATTAATAAATTGAAGTTAGTTTTCAAAAATAATGGACACATATTTTTTCTTTTATTAAATCTATGAATATTTGGAAAGATAAAACGTATTAAAACTCGAGAGTGAGGGCTTGTGACGTCAGAAACAAGTAAAAATTGTACTTGGGTACTTGTGACGTTTTGCCAATTTTAAAAGTGTCGTATCTTCATCAATTTTGGTTTACGTAACGTACGTAAAAAGAAAAAATACAGGTCAAATATTTTTTGATAATCTAACTCTAACTGACGGACTAATTCGATTTTTTCAGTCAAATACCCTATTACAAATCTGCTATAAATAAACTGTTTTTCAGTACATTTTCCGGTCAATCCGTGAAAGTTAGCTAGATGTTATGGTAAGCTACGGATAGACTCCTCCTTTGTCTAAAAAAGGTAGAGAAAACATATATAAATTTGAGTAATTTTAATTCAAGTATATTAATTTTCCGTGGCCTATTCCCATGAAAATAAAGAAAATAGAGTGAGTTTCGCTACATATTCCTGAAGAATTCAAGTTAAATTCAAAATCTTTAAAAGATGGAGAAAAGAAAATGTTTGGGGTATGCACAGGAAAAGATTTTTTAATGTTTTCTTTTAATTTGCTATACAGATGAACCTTAATGTTTAGCCTAGGCACACACTAGGCGACACGCGGCAGCGACAGCTCGGCGACTAGACGCGACGACAGGCTGCGGCCGATAATTTTCATATATTTTGTTCAAAGCTCCGCACACTTGGCGGCAGAGTGGCGGAGTCGCAACGACAAGCTAGGGAAGTCATGCGCGCTCGCTACTTGTCGCCGCGTCTAGTCGCGCTGTGCACGCGCACACACGACGACAGTCGCGCGACAGTCTCGCTGTAAAACAACACGGCTGTCTCTCGAATACTCTACTACTAATGATCGCTTCCTGCACGACGTCTGCCGTAACGACTAGTCGCCGATGCAAGCGACAGCTCCGCGTCTTGTCGCCGCGACTAGACGCGACGACAACTCGCCCAGTTTGCGATGGCGGCCGTTAAACGTAACGGATTTCCATCTGTCATTTTATTATCAGCCATCATCGTGAGTGGACTCGATTCGCTTAACAGCAGAAAAAAGCGGTCAAATAGATCCCTTCACGGTCACAAAAATTTGGATTGACCTGACTTGAAGATAAAGGTACGCTGTGTGTGGGTCGTTCGCATATCGTAACTTGACTTTTTACCTACGCTTTCTGCAAATGCGTCAAGAAATCGAAGTAAATCTGAAAAGGAATGTTTTCTATTTGCAATTTTCAATACGTTACGTCATATTTCATAGTGCAGTTTAATCATCAATTCATAATACATCGAGTAACCATTGTTAAAGATTTTCCAAGTTGCTTTGGTATTTACTCTTATTTTACTCAATGGTAACTAAATTAGAAATTATCTTCTACCAGACTTAATTGATCCCGGCTTTCGCCAGGGTCCATCTTTTATAACAAAAATCGAATTTGCACTTTATGGAATGGACATAAAGTTGATGATCCCCGAGTATCTGTTTTGGTAAAGTACAGACGCCAACACATCAAGCTACCCTGAAACTGTCAAATTTTCCTAATCAACGTTGAACCTAATGCTTTTGCAATAAAGATAAAAATCTATTAAACAAAACAGATTATAGTAACTTTGTGTCTGTACATTTAGCGGTGGTCACTTGATAAATTTGATCTACTAACTATACCCGAAGTCAACCAGGCCCGTGACGTCAGCGCCGTGGGCGGTACCTTGTGGTGACACAAGGTACATTTACGGTCTCCCTACATTTATCGACGCAGAATCGGCGACCGGCTTAAGCCGATTCCGCGTCGATAAGTGTGCAGCAGACCCTTAGTAAATATGCGTCGGTAGCCACTTGTGACAAAGTATGTACTTTTCTCTATTCTTTATATTACAGTTTTATGTTTCATCGTCATGATCTCCCTGCCCTTAGGGCCTTTTTCCTGTCAGGCGGGTTCGTGCCCGCGTGCGTGCCTCACCCACATGCGTGGCGCTCGCAGTTCACCTTTTCATGCGTGTTTTACGCATCACAGTAAACAAATGTATGAAAAGGTGAAATTCAGGTGCCACGGTTGCGGGTGAGGCTCGCACGCGGGCACGAACCCGCTTGACAGGAAAAACGCCCTTATCCCACATTAGGTGGGGTCGACACAACATGTATTCCTCTTCCATTCTCCTCTATCAGCCGTCATCTCAATACTCACTCCTTTCTTACCCATATCATCTTTCACACAATCCATCCATCTTCTTTTTAGCCTACTTCTACTTGTATATCCATCCAACATTCATATTTAACACTCTTCTCTTTATGTTTACTGTTTAGAAAAAATCGAATTGTTATTTTTTCAAAATTTTGAATAGAGTAAAGCCGGGTCCGCAGCGCCAATTTTCTAACATGTTATTGTGTTTTTGCGAACTAAACTGTTAGGCCACGCCCCTATTCGGTTAGCAAACAATGTTAAGCCGGGTCCGCAGCACCAATTTTGCTAACAAAACTGTTAGGCCACGCCCGTATTCGGTTAGCAAACAATGTTATCTTGTTTGCTAACACGAAAACACGGCGCAGCGGACCCGGCTTAACAGTACACACACCCTTAAATCATACCTGTTATGACGTCACATGTCAGCAAGTTCGTACTAACTAGAGGTCTGCACAAACGGTGATACGGAAACTTTATTAAGTAATTAATACCATTGTAGGCAGCACGAGTCCCGGTTGAGTGAATTAAAGTTTGAGAGGAAGTGTCGCGAGCCGACTCCCACTTGACTAATTTAAATAATAAATATGAATTTGATACTTTTCGCTACCAAATACAGCTGGGCTGGTCATCTGGTTAAACACAAAAGACTTAAAATAATGTTATTGATATTTATTTATAGTTCACGAAGGTATTTCGTAAAACAAGGATTTTATATAACACTAGCTGTACCCGGCGTGCGTTGCAATGCCACTAAGAGAAAATAATTGTGACACTAATTTGCATTTTTAAAATCTAAATACGCGATAATCCGAATATTGTGGATATATGTTGTCCATTCGAAACCCATAATTAATACGTGCTTTAATTTGAGGGAACCCGAGTTTACCGTTCTGACGGGATGAACACCAAATGTTTGACAGCTAGGAACAGTTTGTATGGGAAAATTAAATTGTTGTTTTTACTATTGTCCTCGCAACTTTTCCATATTTTCTCACCACTTAAACCTTCTCTGGACTTCCACAAATATTTCAAAACCAAAATTAGCCAAATCGGTCCAGCCGTTCTCGAGTTTTAGCGAGACTAACGAACAGTAATTCATTTATATATATATATAGATAATCAGCCCACTATTGTCCCACTATTGGGCACGGGCCTTTTCTCAGAATGAGAAAGGTTTAAGGCTTTGTCCACCACGCTGGTCTGGTGCGGGTTGACAGACTACACACACCATCGAGAAGTCGTGGAGCCTTCTCAGGTGTACAGTTTTCTTTCACCGTTAACGCAAGTGATAATCAAATCCTGATCAAATTGATAAATGATATAAATTCGAAAAACCAGGGGTTCGGGCCAGGTTCGAACTCAGATCTTCCTGCGTGGAAGGCAAGCGTTCAAATGCTAGGCTATCACTGCTTAACAGCAGTAATAGACTACCATTTTTTTTAAGGATGGAATTTCGTCCTGTGACTTCTTCCGCTCTGGGCGGAGCGGAAGGGAGTGTCAGACTCTTACTGACTAAACCCCATCCGTGTTCCTCCTAAAGCCCTTTACGATCCAAGGCCTCGGTAACTCTTTCGAACAAATTCCGCAACCCTGGCAGGAGTGACAGCCTTTTTTTTTTTTCGGATTGGAAATCCTCATGGATGTCCTCCGCCCTGAGGTGGGCGGAGGGGTCTGTCAGACTCTTACTGACTAAAACCACCCCGGCGTGCCATCTCACACCTGCGCCGAGAGTCGCGGGAACTTACGACACTTCCGCAACCCCCGGCTAGTGCCGGCCCGCCGCAGCGGGCCTCCTCGAGGAGTGATACCTTTTTTTTTTTTTTTTTTTCGTTGTGGAAATCGTCATTGATGTCCTCCGCCCTGGTGTGGGCGGAGGGGTCTGTCAGACTCTTACTGACTAAAACCCCGGTGTTCCATCTCACACCTGCGCCGAAGGTCGCGGGAACTTACGACACTTCCGTAACCCCCGGCTGGTGCCGGCCCGCCGCAGCGGGCCTCCTCGAGGAGTGATAGCCTAGCCTAACTTAGACGAGCAAGCAAGGATTTTAAATTGAACTTAAACGCGAATGTCGAAAGAAACGCTGCAAGGTCGCTTCAGACGGACATTATATACACTGACGCTATTCGTGAGTCCTTCGAAAAGTTTAGAATGTTCAGAATACTTTAAACCTTCAAGAATCTAAATCGCCAAATCAACTAGCAACTTTTGTTGCGCCAGTTGACTTCTGCAACGTACTTTCAACCTGTGGAGACGCGGCAAATCGGCTTTTGCAAGTTTTACAAATTAAGCAAGTACTTGCTGCATTAACTTGCGCAGTAAAACTAGGTAGTGGATTTGGCACTTAAGGACCAGGTGATTTAATTTAGTTTCTGCTGACCCCCGTCCGGAAAAAACGGGTTATTGTGCATGTATTTCTGATAAGATATCAGAGGATAAGGAACAATATTAAATTCTGCACTGATAACATCAGAGACATGACTAATCCGCCAGCCAAGCGTGCCTGGTAACAATAGGGCAGACATTTTTTGTTATTTATATCTCAAAACTTTTGCAAAAAACAGGCAACCATTTTAAAACTATTTAAATATTTAATAAAATGCCCAAGTTATAAGGGATTTAAAATTGTCCACTCGACAGAGACAGCACTACTAAAAGATGACGTCATACTTCAAAAACTTCATTGTAACTTGACATTACTCCGTACAATGCCCGTTTCGCGCGACAAGGATAGTAAATGTTCCCATCCAATAACTTGAAACACGCTTATCTATCTATATAAATAAAAAGAAAAGTCCTGACTGACTGACTGTCTGACTGATTGACTGACTCATCAACACCCAGCCCAAACCCTTGGACCTAGAAAGCTGAAATTTTGCACAGAGGTTCCCTTTATAATGTAGACAAGGAATAAGGAAGGATTTTTCGAAATTCAACCCCTAAGGGAGTTAAATAGAGGATGAAAGTTTGTATGGAAAATCGTCACCGGGTAAAAAATTTCACGCAAGCGAAGCTGCGGGAAAAGCTAGTCTCCTAAATATTTACATCGATTTAGTTTTTTCTTTTTCCACAATCGCGTCCTTTCTATATCTTTGAAATAATATCGTCTTTGAACAAGATACTTGATCATTTTTTAAAGTAGTCAAGTGCCCCCCACTTTCTGTTCTAAGTGGAATGACAGAAAGGAGACGTTTGCTCTGCAAGAGAACACTAACCTCATATTTTATGTCTATGGTACAGCCCTAAGTTGAATGGTGATGAGATCAGATCAGACAGCCTTGACGCACCATGGTACTAAATATGGAATATTCCGATCTGTCCCCCTGATCTATCCCCTCGTCGGTAACAGGGGTACAGATCGAAACTTTATATTTCTATATGTCCCCCTAAAGAGCAGCAGGGGACAGACCAGAAATAATTCGTTCGATCTGTCCGTTCGTCTTGGTGACAGGAGAGCAGATCGAATTTATTATTGTCATTTTATTGTTATTTTTGCTATATTTGTTATTTTATTATCCTGATTGTCCCCCGAAGGTGACAGATCACGGGGATAGACCGGAATATTCCCTAATTAAAACGTCCTCAAAGTCAAAAACTGATTTTTATTCTCCTTTAGCATCTTGAAAAATTGTTTCATACACTAAAATGAACTCCTTTTACTTTGTCTCTCGTGTATCTCGGTTCTGTCAAATAAACGGTTTTCGTTCTTCGTTTCTGAAGGCATCTCGGTTTATTGCTTCACAAATCCTGTATTTTCTACCTACTGACAATCACCGTTTTTTTTTATTTTGTTTTTTATTCCTGCGTTTGACCGCCATCTCGCCTGGTGTTAAGCGATGATGCGGTCTACGATGGAGCACGCTTGCCCAGAAGAAACCGATTCACTTATGACTTGAAGACACCCACATTATAGCTGTCGGGGAACTCGAGCAGCGCATTCCACTGTTTGGCGGTTTTCACTATGAAAGTGGAATCAAAGCGCTTCGTTCGGGTTTTTGGTATCTATATCAACCATGAACCGATGGCGGTTTTTCATGCTTCTGGCCGTCCGATAGAAAAAAGGGCAGGGGGGAATTAGATCATGCAGAACTGAAGCACACTCTGAAATGACTAGCAACTTTGCGCTTTGGAGCTTGGTCTGAACAAGAGAGTCATTGCTGGTCTATATTGTGGTTTAAACCACAAGAAGCATAATTATAATCAACAGGAATGTATTAAGCCAATTGTATTTCGTGCAAACAGCGAAACCCCTTTACCTAACATTCATAAGTTATAAAAAATAGCATAGTATTGAGGTAGTAGGCGTCATCAGCGTCCGGAATGACGTCGGCAGTCAGTTTGTTGCGCATTACGTATATACCCTGCTACAGGCTCCGACCAGTCTGACCTTCATTGAATGATTGATCCATTAAGATATTACGTGCTATTGTGATGTAAACAAACATTAAGTCACTGATGTTGTTGTGGATGCAACATAGTGAGGGAATCACTAATGCCAATATAGAAACCTCCCTGGTATAAGGGACCGATGTCAATTCTTAAGATGTTGATTTGGGAAAATCTAGCTTTAAGTTGACACATGTACCCAATGATAATATAAACTACTATAGATACGTTGCCCGCGCTCTGTAGTGGCTAGATGAATGCAAGGTAATTGCCTGACATCCATTTAGTCGCGTAGCAACCGTTGTCGCGGCTGTACGTGAAATTGAAATAACTTGTGTGTAATAACTTTCTCTATTAGCGAAAAAAAATGCCGTCCTGTGTGTATAGAAAATGTAATAATTATACTGCAACTGTAAAAAATAAAAAAGTGTCATTTCATGCGTAAATATCAAGAAAAAATATTCATTTAATTTAATTTTTTTCGATGCAGCATAATGGCAGCTAGCGAGGAAAATCGGCATCTTTGCATCAGTGTTTATAAAACCTACATTGTTTTTATTTCGATTAATTATATTATTTGAATATAATAATATGTTTTATTAAACCTAATGATCAATATGTATAATAGACCAATACTCGAATCGTACCTATCTCAGCAAGAGGTCATCACAGAAATTTAACATACATAAGAGATTCTTACTTGATTTCTTTGATTATATAGATAAAGATTTTTATGTTTATATTACATTTTGTTTTATTAATTAAATAACTATAATTACTGTTGCTCAATACTGCATTCATAATTTTAAGGATAGAGAATTATATTATTTTATCCAAAAATATACTACCTACCTACCTATATCAACACGAGAAAATTGAGTGTAAATTTTTCCCCACATGCCTCTTTTTGTACGCGCTCGACCAATGAGCATGCACCAAAGAATAACAACGTAACCTAAGATACATATTTATCTCTCTCTAACAACAGGAATTCCTTATGTGACATTTAATTTTCTTTCCTTTTTCGTACGTTTATGTAGCTATCCAGCTACCGAAAGTATTTACGCTGATTTTGAATGCCGTGATGTTGATGCATGACGCGTCTATTTATAATACGTCATTGCATGTACCTACCTATGAAGTTAAGAAAACGTTCATAATTTGACACTTGAATGATGTGATATTTCTATCTCTAAATAGTATCAATCGGGTATTTGACTTAAAAAATCTAATTAGTCCGTCAGTTAGATTATCAAAAAATATTTGACCCTTATTTTTTCTTTTGTTACGTAAAACAAAATTGACGAAGATACGACACTTTTAAAATTGGCAAAACGTTACAAGCAACTACAATTTTTACTTGCTTCTGACGTCGCAAGCCCCCACTCTCGAGTTTTTTTGCGTTTTATCTTTCTAAATATTCATAGATTTAACAAAAGAAGAAATACGTGTTCATTATTTTTCAAAACTCTTAACTGGCAGATTGTGGCAGACTATTAGATTTGCAATTTATTGATGCTGTCAACATGCCTATTAAAGTCGCTTTTCGCGTGTCTGTTTGTCCGCTTACTTCTAAACTACTCAATGAATTTTGGTGCGGTTTTCATCTTAATTTAGGTAATTTCTTCCGGAAAGTATTAAGCTATAAAACGTATCAGAGAGCGACGCCGGGTCGGGTCGTTAGTCATTTTTAAAGCGATGTTGCGAGCGTTTTTTTAATACGAGCTTAATGCAACCCGGTAATCCGAAGTATAATGTTCTCAATCCTCTCATCAAAAGCATTTATCTACTGCAAACTATATTAACGGTAATGCCCGCGTGTACATCCGCACTTTTAATCAAAGCTGTGTGTAACTTGACTCACCGTTTGCTATCTGTATTTTATTGGTTAACACTTCTGACTCACGCTGCCTATTTTTGCAATATATCTGACGCCGGCTATACCTAGGAATCAGCAGAATGGATCGACCAAGATGATCCAAAAGCGAGGACTTAAGGGCTTATTACATTACCAGATTTTTAGGGCCCCTAAAGCGGTGACACAAGTCGGAGCGGGGTAATGCAACGGGTATACCACAGAGACGCCCGTCCGTCGCATAAACGTGCGTAAACCAGCTCAGAGGGGGCCTGCGCAGTTACCAGTTAACATCATAAACTTGTAGTAAAAATCATCTACTGCGCATCATAGGCCAATAATAGAAACATAATGCCACAGTGACCATTACAAACAGAAATGTCATACACAAACAAGCCATGTGGAACAAATATGATTACACAACACAATGTGGACCGTATGACTTTAGTTCCGTTGGTAGAACCGAACCTGTGACCCTGAGCTCAGGAAGCGACACAGTTTCTCCAACTGATTATATGTTAAAGAACCTGCTAGAATTTCTGAATAGTTATAAGTCTGAATTTGGCCAGCGAAAGTTGACACTGAATAACACGGCAAAATTGAAAAAAACTTGACTCAAAAACACTGATAACACTCAATACTGTTTTTTTTAATAAATTATTTTGTATTTATTTCTCGTTGTTTTCCAAATTAAACTAGCTAATTTGCAAATAAAAAACTTTAAATAAAAGTAAATACCGACTTCAAAAAAAAACTAAAAAAGAGTGAAATAATTAGCATTATATAAAATTAACAGTTTCAGAAGTCGGTGGCTTTTATTTGTTTCAGTGTAGAATTGCACGTACATTACACGGTTTAAGACTACAGATTTATATGACACGGTTGCGTAATCCTTCCATCAACTAGGTAATTTTCTTTAAGAATTGGCATTAATGTGTAATTATCATGACGCCTCCTTGCAAATACATACAATCTTCTTTGTGCTTGGCTAATGTTTCTGCGATGACAGTTACAACAGATATTGAAAGCCCTCATCAAAACTTTTGCTGAAGGGAACAAACCAAAACGTCATCTAAGTACTTGTTTTTTTGTTTTTGTTGATTTTTTCAAAAAGCGCTGAATCAATTTCGATAAAATTTATATGGGACCACCTCTGGTAACCAGGCCACCAAGTATGGTCTACCAAACAAAAAAAGAATCATCAAAATCAATTCATAGTGGCGGAGATATCGAGTAACAAAAAAAAAACTGACTATTATGACTGGTTGTGAGTGTTTTGGAGTCAGGTTTTTTTAATTTCGCGGTAGTATTCAATTTTAACTTTTGTTGCTCATTCTCTATCGATCAGGGCATTTTTGTCATATTATTAACATGCAAATGGTGTTGTCACAAAATTATTAAATTATGTTTTCAATTGTCAGTTGCGATTTTAAGATCAAAATTTAGGCTAAAGAAAAGAATACCAGAACTTCAAAGAATTTCTAAATAATTGCTACATTATGATAAAAAATTACCATCTAGAAAAAAAAAGCTGTACTTCTTAAGACTCTGAATAATGGCCATAATACAATCAAAATTCAACCTCGGGTAAGAATAAATTTGTCTGAACTTGAACAATTCTTAGGAATACTTACGATATTAAAATCAAGATTTACCCTTGAAAAAGGCTCTACATGAAAGTTATTTAAACCCTTGAAAAATCAAGGGCAGTAGTTCTGATTAAGTTTTTGATAAGATTCATGAAAACCTGAATGTTTGTAGGCACATAGCTCTTCTAATTAAATTATTTTGATCACGTAGTTTCACAACAGTTAAATATCTGTTTTCAAATAGTTAATTAAGTTGTTAACTCGTTTTTTTGTGTCGGGGTTTTCTAGTCAAATTGGCCAGAACCAATTACTTGAAATAATATGTA
The DNA here is from genome assembly GCA_905220435.1 of Amphipyra tragopoginis. Lineage (NCBI taxonomy): Eukaryota > Metazoa > Arthropoda > Insecta > Lepidoptera > Noctuidae > Amphipyra > Amphipyra tragopoginis. Next base: position 9,896,187 of record HG992017.1, read on the forward strand.
ATTAGTTAATGTTCCATTTGATTATTGTACAGTCTTGGCTGCGAATAGGGTCACCCGGAAAGTAAGGAATTATGTATGGCATTAGTAGAATACATACAGTAGTTTCCATTTGTGGTCTAATAGTAAAACTTTTACAAAAATAATAAGCAACAGTGGAAAAACCAATGAAATAAATAAATTGTTTACAAGACAGTGACAACACTAGAGTGCGCGCAAGATAACTCTGCGCGCGACTGAGGGCGTGCTAAACGTTGCCGTGATCGCAAAAGTTCAAATTACCGCTTTTTAAGCTCAACTTTTTTATCGCTAAACATAATTTTCCCGTTAAATATTCCTAGAATCAGGTAGTTCTACTATCAAAATTGATAAAACGGCACACACTTTGGTGGACCATGATTAGTTCCGATTTCGGCCGCGCGCAGACTTATCTTGCGCGCACTCTACTACCATATGGCGTCATACATTAAAGGACTTGTCACATTGGATGCGTTCTGCGTCCTGCGGTTCGGTCAACTCGAACTTCATGGTCAGGGCAACCGGTCAGCGAACCAGGCCGGGCAGCGATCCTGGCACGGCAATCGGTCAGCGATCTGACGGGTAGGGCAAACAACGGCCATTTTATATTTGATTGCGTGTAGTGGTGGACCTTTCTGTTGTAGTTTCAATTGAGGAGAATGATTACCGAGGAAGAAGAACATATTGTCATTATCGATGTCATCGATGTTTTTGCAACATCGATCACACCTATGAACTGCCCGGACAGCCGCCCGTCGCCCGCCGTCCGTTGCAAGCCTACCCCTAACCGGGCAGCCCTTCCGCGTCCTTCCTACACCGACCGCCTGACCGATGCGTTCCCTACGTTCTTTGCTTGTGCTCGCAAAGTCAGATCGTAATTAAATTAAATATATATAAAATACAAATGATATTCACATAGGATGCGGGCTGCGTTCAATTTGATTGGACCGTAGGACGCAGAACGCACCCAGTGTGACAAGTCCTTAAAAACTTCATAGTGACTTGACATAACTCTTTACAATATCCGTTTCGCATGACAAGGACAAAAAATGCCTCCTCAAACTTCTCTCGAACTCCGAAACTTCGAAAACGTGTATCTCCTCTATTTTCATCGATTTTATTATTATTTTCACATACTGTGTTCTTTCTTTACTATCTATAAAGTAATATTAAATTCTTGTACATTTTTAATAGTAGTCTTATACCCACCCTATTATGTCATTAGTAGAATAAAGACAGTACCTATATTTTATTTGTGTTATCACTACATAGTATAAAACAAAGTCGCTTCCCGCTGTCTGTCTGTCCCTATGTATGCTTAGATCTTTAAAACTATGCAACGGATTTTGATGCGTTTTTTTAATAGATAGAGTGATTTAAGAGGAAGGTTTTAAGCTATAAAACGTACACGTGCGAAGCCGGGGCGGTTCGCTAGTATTATAATAATACTCCCCCAATCTACCAAGCGCAGTATAGTAATTGAATAATGTCGATAATCCCTTAGAGAAATCGAGAAAATACGATTCGAGCAAACTGCAGTAATATTTGTATCAACGGTTGTGCACTACATCTGGTCCGAGTTTCATATCTTTTCAGCTGACTTTCCTCGGATCGTATTTTCTCGGATTCAGATCGGACTCAGTGCACAAGTACTCTTATTATTTCTTTGAAAGTTGGAGAGCAATTTTCAAAATTCATATTTTATGAGATTTTGTGTCAATGATCATTTTCAGCTTATTTTTTGTAAAATCGAAAAGATAACTAACCTTTTTTTGTTTGTTACTCGGAAAATAAAATGTATGCCCTAATACTAAATAGATACCGTTAAGGCCTTAGAGCATATACCTATGGAGGTAGCAATGCGCAAGTTCCCAAACATTTTATTCTGCCAAATTTTGGGGGGGACGCGGTAAACACGTACAGCACACATTTACAGCTTAACACATATAAATATCGTGTAGCTATGAACTCACACTAAAATAAAAGCCGGAATACAAACAAAAAACACGCACACTAACAATAAGTTCGTCGTATTTATTTATGTTGACGTTTAACACAAACGCAAAATATAGTGATGTGGTATGATAAAAGACCGATAAACTGAATGATAAAGGAATGAACAAATAAAATATATAATTTCATCTCTTGGAAAACAATTTGTATGTAATTATTGTTCTTTAAATTAAAATAAAACAATTGTAATAAGAATAACAATAATTTATTTTAAAAAAGGGCTATGGAGCGCAGTATACTTGGTGTTAAATTAATTGATCGAGTTCGAAACAAAATACTGCGCTCCAAAACTCAAATTGTCGACGTGGCTGAAAAGGCCGCCCAGCTGAAGTGGGACTGGGCAGGGCATGTCTGCCGTATGTAGGGTTGCCAACTATTTGTCGGTCAAAAATAGTAGTTCTAAAATTATTACCCACAAAAATATAGTAGATAACAAAAGGATGAGAAATAAAATAGTAGGTTCCAAATTTTATTTCTTTCAAGAATATTTTTTATAAGTTAACTTCAAAAGTAGGTACTCTTTTTTTTAACTTCAAAACACAAACTCGAGAGCGCGAAAATCGGAATTGCCAATCTGTCAAACTCAAAGTGAATGCAACCGTCAACTTGACATACCAGAATCGTTCAGAAATAGTTAATTACATTTTACGCTAACACATTTTGAAACGAATATTACAGCTTTGAGTTTGATGCCTTTAAAATATAGTAGTTTAAAATATAGTAGAGTCAGGCCTCTAATATAGTAGGATACTATATTATATAGTAGGGTTGGCAACCCTAGCCGTATGCCAAATGAGCGGTGGGCCCGTATAGGACAAGAATGGACCCCTGAGACAGCGAGATGGGGTCGCGGCAGACCGCGGAGAAGATGGCGGGACGAGTTGGATGCCTTTCTTGAGGTTTGGCATGAAGCTGCACAGAATCGCGACAAGTGGAAGGAACGGAGGGAGGCCTTTGCCCAGCAGTGGGACAGTACAGGCTAATAATAATAATAAACCCACTCTGGGAAAGGCGTTACCTCACCATGAGATTTACGTAAAACCGGAGGGAAAATTAGACTAGCTTTCTACAACCCCTTAATATAATAAAAAATGTGTCATGAGGTCTGCTGAAAAGCTTACAAACCGCAGGGCAGCTTGTGGCGAGCTGTTGGTGAGTGGCGACACTGCGTACCTTATTGCCTCAGAGAGTCGGTCAGGGCCTCGTCTTCAGTTTGCCTTTATTGGCTGGCTGGAGTGGAACCCCAAGAGTGCCCGCAGGACTCTCAACTCTGGCTTGCCTTTATCGGCCGTCCAGAGGGGGGCCACCAGAGCTATATGCTCGGAGGTGGAAGTGTCTAATGGCGTAATAGCGGAGAAACCCACTCCGGGTCTTTTAGACCCGCGACGGCGAAACCGGGGCCACACTTCTCTACACCTCTAGCCGCTCACACGTTTGTTGCCCCCTTCGCCTATACATATACTGGCCGCATTTCAGGGGGCCCAGCTAGTGAGCTGGCGAGTCACCGTCTGCCAACGCATTTCAAATTTAAACTTGAAAGGCAGACGCCGTTTCTTCCGGTAATAGAAGTTATCTAGTCCACCTAACACCCCTTCCCATAGACCAGATATTATTCACCATATTTTACAATAGTCTTGCACCCATCTGGGACGGTCCATGACTGTACTCCAATAGTGCAGCCGTGGATAGTCCCCGGTTGGTGCCCCACCCCATTTTAGATTAAAGTTCTCAAAGGGGCCTCTGCGCGTTGGACCTGTGTCCCCGTGTATGCCTTCCAAAGGACCGGACATCTTCTGCACGGAAGATGAGCCGTGACTACAGAGGGATATAATAATAAAAATGAGTCTTATATTATTTTCGCTAAAGTTAGGTACCATTAACAAATATTAAAAAAAATCAACACTTAACTAAAATAATAACTAAATAATAAATATTTTAAAATCACGGCAATCAACTTCCGCAATTTAACTTACAGGTGGATAAGGGCTACAGTGTTTTCATGTTTTTTTTAATAAAATAAAGAATAGTCACAGAGACTACGGCAGAAACAAAACGTTAAATAGGTACCGGGTGAAAATAAATATTAAGTGCTATCGCGGTATCGCTACGCGTGGTCTGTCAATTCGGGGAGCTTAAATGCCTCACGTTAAGAACACCCGTGCGTGACTGCCTCATTAACATGGTCATCACACCTGTATTCCCTGAAGGGTAGGGCAGAGGTGTATAGTATACCCTCATTTTGCCGTTATGTTTAGTTCCTTTCCCTTGTTATAGGGGGCGAGTCTATTGCCATCAACCAGGCACAAATCCAGACTCTGGGCTGCTACTAAGAAATTCCACACGGAATAATCCAATAACACTTGCCCGACCTGGGGCAAAGCGTTATTGAGAAAAATTTCAAAATTCGATCAGTTTTATTTCCATGCAAAACAATTCATATTTTGTTTTTTTTTAATTCTTCATTTCTGCTTTAGATATGAGTTCAGAAAATGGAGCTTTTAAACAGTGACCCCAAAATATGACCTAAAAGATAAACAGCTGATCATAGCTGGTGATACATAGATTTTAGCGTATTTTTCATGAAATCTTTGAACAGCTGTTGTAGAACAAAAGTTATTCACTATTATGGGTTCTTTAACAATAACACCCCTTCAGATTAGTACCCCCTTTCCGACTAATCTTGTGTACAAAAATCCACATTAAACACACAAAACGGAAGGGAACTATATTATACATGTGCTGTGCATACGCCGAATTGATATTAAGTACCTATTGCAAACCTTAAAAAAAAATATAAGGTATTCTATGATTATCTAAATGAATATTTTTTTAATAATTAGACGATGCATATGTGTTAATAAGTAATCAAAAAAATACTTTTATCACTTTTTACTTAGTTTTTAATAAAGTTCGAAAAAATAAACTTTGTCGGTCCGGCAAATGCTTGGGATGAAATAATCATTGAGAGCAACAATACCATTTAGTGATGATATTTATTTTGTGTACCATAAATAAACAAACTGTACTTAATTGAATTCATGGTATTTTAATTAATATTTTCTGTAGCAAAAAGTAAACTTTAGGAAGCTGGGTCAGTTTTCTCTATCAAACAGAACGACTGGTTATTCATTGGGCCTATAAAATAATAATTATAACACTACATAGATGATTGAAAATGCAAAATGGAAGTGATCATAACTTCGGTCTCCCATTCATTCATTCATTCGTTCATTCATTTTTGAGTTGTTCACTTATGCCTCTTCTAAATGACACTTAGTCTAAAATGCTATAAGGTGGGTACGGGTTCCAAACAAAATTACCCATTGTTCTTTCTCATGCCCATTCCACTTGTCCAATAACTTTGTCCAAGATTTTGCGTAGTCTGAGAAAATGGAGGAACGTGGAGTGACTTTATGTGCTGCTATCATCATTAGATTTTAATTAAAAACAAAAAAAGCTTTAGGTAAAGCCATGGATCGAAAGGCTAAGAGAAAATAGCATTCGTAGTTGTATACACCTCTGAACGTTTTGTTTTATTTTTGTAATCTTGGTGCCTCCTATTACATAGACATTCATTGCTTTCATAAGCATATAACAATAATTTCGTTTGAAATTATTCACGAAATCTTAGTTGCAGCCATTTTGATTTAAATGTCATTAATTTTTGGTCAAATATCGGTGATGCTAGTACATTTGATGAAGTCGTCCAATTTATTTGATCAAATGTACATTGGACAAAGATATTTGATAAGTGGAATACCAGCCTTAGCTTTGTCCTTAACTAGCAACAAACTTGTTATTTTACTAGAAACTAAAAAAAAGTCAAACAATAAAACAATGAATGAAAAAAAGGCACAAATAGAAACGAAAAACTTAATTTGACGTCAGAACGCAAAGATAAATGGTTATCGGGCTCTTGAAACAAAGGATGACTTAAGTCCGGGGATAGCCCACTTATTCTCAGATAATGAATGTTACAAACGAACAATGCCCTATCTGAGAAATGGACGCTATCTGAATTATCTGGAGTTTGAAAAATCAGCTCTAAAAGTCACTGTTTGTAGGTTGTAACACTAACAGATGTACTTGATCTTATCCTTCACAGCTCAATAAAACATTATCATCTTGTCTTTAGTCAAGATATTAACGGAACCTTGAATTAAAATCTACCCACCTAACAGAAAGTTTAAAAGGTCAATTTATTTGATAAGGTTAGTTAAAAAGGGGTACCTACTAATCCGAAAGAGTGTTAAAATACCTATAACAATAAATAACTTTTGCTCTACAACTTTCTTCAAAAGTCAATAGTTTAAGAGAAATAGCTGTTTAGTGACGATTTTCCATACAAACTTTCATCCCCTATTTAACTCCCTTATGGGTTGAATTTCGAAAAATCCTTTCTTATTCCTTGTCTACATTGTAAAGGGAACTTCTGCGCAAAATTTCAGCTTTCTAGGTCCAAGGGTTTGGACTGGGTGTTGATGAGTCTGTAAATCAGTCAGTCAGGACTTTTCTTTTTATTTATATAGATTTAGCTGGATTAGCTATTTAGCTCCACTTTCTGAATTTGTAACTAAAGCAGAGATGAAGAATTTCTGAATACGCTAAATTAAAAATCATTTTGCTTGGAAATAAAAAATAAATAAATTAACACTTGCTTTAAAACAGTCATCAGTGATGACCCACTTTCATACTAACCTTGTATATTCCATAGCAATATCTTTTCCATGGCAGTTATTATAAAAACATTATATAACACTCGTATTAATTAAAAAGCAAGAACAGTTAAAATTATCGGAAAAGAAATCCACTTTTCTAATTCCGCTGAAAATCCCTCATCCCCTTAATGCGCATAAAATTCTTTGCGTTTTTCTCATTCATTTATACAACGTTATAAAGAAACCGTCAAAGCAATTTCAAGAATCGCCATAAAAACATTCCTGGCAAGCACCCATTGAAATGCCATTACTGAAGGCTCAACCCTTCGATGAAAAGTGGAAGAAATGCGAGGTTAACCCCTTGTGCACCCTTCGTCACCCTCGAAGGGAGTTATGTACTCAATGTTTACTATTTCATGCTGCGGGGGTGATTACTTTATGGAATACTTGCACGAGAAACGTATTATAGTGTGTTATTACGTGAGCTGCGTTTGAACAGGCTGTTAGTTCATTATATTTTTATTTTTTGTTGATTTCGTTGCCTGTTGCGATAAAAATGTTACGTGTTTAATGTGTAGTCCTCAAGTTCAAGTCTGGGGATTAACTAACGGTTACAGACGTTATCGTTTGTAGAAAAGTGAAAAATGTATGGTAAGCGTTTCTAATGTTTATTGGTTAATGTTTTTAACTATATAAAATATATCTTCTTCTTCTTTTCGAATCGATGGTAATAATCCTTTTTTTTACAGTACTTTGGCCCAATATTTAGCCACATTTATCGCGGCATCAGTGGCGCTTAAAAAATATAAAATATATAAGGTGTTAAAAATCAACTAAGAATTTTGTGGAACCCCCTGAGTAACCACTCGGTATCGGAAATTGAACTACTTTTGTTGTACAACTTTTCGAAATTCACCAATTTTTTGATATGCTTGTCCATACAAATCAATTAAAATACTTACGTTTTTGATTTGTATGAAAAGTTATAAAAAAAAATACGCGAATTTCGAAAAGTTGTAGAACAAAAGTTGATCAATTTCCGATACCGAGTAACCCCGTAAAATTCTTAGAGTTGATTTTTTAACAGCTTGTATACTTATTCAAAATTCACCGCTGAGTTTTCGAATTTATGTGCGGATCAGAATTTGATTATCACTTGCGTTAAAGTTTTACACCTGAGAGGGCTCCATAAAGTTTTCAATAGTGTGTGTAGTCCGCCAATCCGCACCAGGCCAGCGTGATGGACTAAGGCTTAAATCCTTCTCATTCCGAGAAGAGGCCTGTGCCCAACAATGGGTCAGTAAAGGGCTGATTATGATTAACACAAGGGTACCAATTGAACATCAGCACTGGGTGTTTGACGCCCAGCATATGTTGAGTTGGTGACCCTTTCGGCTTGGACATGCTCGACAGCATAAAATGTGTACCTATGTTTTATTGTTTACTAGCTTTCGCCCGCAGCTTCGCTTGCGTGAAATTTTGAACCCGTTAAGTGACGATTTTCCAAACAAACTTTCATCCCCTATTTAACTCCCTTAGGGGTTGAATTTCGAAAAATCCCTTCTTAGTGGATGCCTACGTTACAAAAGGAACCTACTGTTAAAATTTCAACTTTCTAACCCCAGCGGTTTAGGCTGTGCGTTGATAGATCAGTCAGTCAGCTTCTCCTTTTATATGTATAGAATACTGTCATTGTGTCCTTGGCTGAAAAAAAATTCTTTCTTTCCAATATCATACGGTTTAGCTGAAGCTTTTATAAATTTGTCCTGATTTGACATACTCGAACATACACAAGTAGTGCAGAATAACCGACAACAACAAAGTTCCAAATTCCAACCAAACAAAGTTGGCAGTACCTACATAGTTAAAGAGCAACTTTCAGTAACCGAAAAGAAAGACATTTCCGAACTACTTCAATGCATAACAACCTACTCAAACAACAACATTAGCGTGACAAACAACTAACAACATTAAAACACGCTTAAGCACAAGAAAAATGTATATGCAAGCCATATTTAGCTTCTGAAAGCGTGGGGTAGTAAACGACAGTTTTGAAGCGGAGGCGGGTAGGTACCACTCCCCGTTATGGATGCATGTTGCTCACAGAGTGCTCATACTAACGTATTTACTCTAAAATGCATGTACGGTGTTATTACTATTAGTGGCAGTCTGCTGTGTGTCAGGTGTTTCTATAGAACGTGTTATTAAAGTCTTTAGTAACGTTAATGGATCAATTTAAGGCTTTTAGGGTTCTTGTAGGCGTGTTTGCCTACTTTGCCTGTTTTTCGGGGTCTAAGTAGAAGCTTAAGCCGCTAATGCTAAGTGCATTCACTGATTGGACTCTGTATTAGGAGAAACAAGATTGTTTTATGATCAAACTTGTGAGAGGTGAAACTTGCCAGACTATTGGCATTATCGTAAACCTACACTACGCTTGATAATGGTTTTCCAATATAGCCTTTCGCCATTTATCAGACGTTATTTCAATCTCGAGTAGCAACTGGGAGGTTGTCTGTCATAAAAACTCCAATTACAGTTTTATATTCATTGTTTTAGATCTAACACTGCGTATTTGGACTAAAACAGGCAGTGCAAAAGTAACTGTCTTTCATTTGAATCGCACAGAAGTCAATTTACTCTGTTTATTTGGAAGAAAAAAGCTATATCTACACAAATTACCTGTATGTAGCACTTAATCCTATCCAATTTTCAATCAGAACAATTCTCTTCCACTTTCTACCCGATTTCGCCAACACCCGCTACATCGATCCTCGAAAAAACAAAGACCAGAGTAATCAGATTCCAATTTCGAGACGAGACGTATTTCGATGTCGATTTCTTTGCATGATTCAAAGGTCTGTTCCAAAGGTCAAGTAGAATCGATTCCAATTACCATCGGAATCACATTACTCCTACGAAGTTATGTTTGGGCCAGATAGACGTCCCTTGAGATTACTTTTTAGGTAAAACATGTCGAGCAGTCAAACGCCTGAAAATTTATGACAACTGTTCTCACCTTAGGATAGGGGTATTCTCCCAGGTTGGACTTTAGAGGTCAGGCGAGACTCTCTTCGTGTGAAATACTGAAATCTACCCGACCACAACAAACTTGGGAAATAGCCAGGATGATAGTTTCAAGGAAGGTTTTTTAGCAAGGGTCTCTAGTCTAGCCTATAAAGCGTTTGTTGCCCCCTTACCTCCGGTTTCTGATTTGAGAATTCGGGATAAGCAAATACTTAAGTAACATTTGAGTACAAAGTTGTCAAAAAAATGCTTTAAAATCCGTCATTTTTTTTGACAACTTCATACTCAAATGTTACTTAAGTACTGCTTATCCCGAATTCTCAAATCAGAAACCGGAGGTTAGTCCTTAGACCTTTAACCTTCTCTTTGCCCTTTCAACAACACCTACCTCGCATAAAATACAACGGTTATTTTTGGACGAAATTATGCAAATGGTCTTTTTCAAAAGGCCGTATAAGCTCACTTGCATTGATTATGAACATGTCTTGGATGACCTTCGCGTTTGATCGTTATCAGAACTTTTTTCAGTCAACAAACCTATAAATATAAATTTAAGCGGTTCCATACGATATACTGATTTATGAGATCCTCTTTTGGGGCACATGAAATGTATTATTGGTTTGATGTTCTATATGGACAGATTGACAATAAAACTATCCATTAAACGTTTTTGAGCGCCCAATTGATTGTTATCCAACCAAATTTTGGAACGAAATAAAATTCTTTTTAGAAAAATAGCTGAGAGTATGTCTGTAAATTGACACGCGGATTGGCGTACAAAAGGTTTCATTTTGATTAAAATATAACATCTGCCTAGCAATAAAGAACACTAAAGCTAAGTATATCTTCTCCAGTTCACTGTATTCCATCCTAAGGTTGCTCTGGAAGTTCTAGAAATCGCCGGGTACGATAAGGCCGCCAATTGCATTTTTATTTTCGTGTACAATAGTCATCATCATCACCCTTATCCCAACTTATTTGGAGACGGCGCAGCATGTGTTTTCTTTCCATACATCTCTATTAGCCGTACAATAAAGAGTATAATAAATAAATAAAAGAAAAAGATTGATTGCTAGAGACGATATGCCTGGAAGTTGATTTCTGGACACTATCAATCACCTACTAATTTCTTAGTTTTTAATGACGAGTATCTATTAATGCGTATGTGGCTACTTTATGCCGTCTGTTGCCTCCTTGGCTCTCTAAGGAAAGCAAGATCATCGCAGACGTCGCGAAAAATATACAATGACTTGCGCGTTCCTTGGCAATACCATTTCTGGAATGAAAAAAGTATAACAATACAGCTGTATTATTTATTTTTCATCCCTACAATGGTATTGCCACATCAAAAATGTGTTTCCAACGCGACTAGTGTGACATCAAACATTAAAACACTGTCGTTATAAATTTCAGTATAAAAATACTACCACAGCATAGCCATACGAAGTACATCAATCTCGCTGTTACCGTCGCTACTTGAATGCTTTAGTTAAAATCTGCATATTTCAGCGTTTGCATAAACTCTTGCGATGTACTGCACGCTTGCCGCTCGGCTTGGAATATTATTATGTGTTTAACGTGTATTTTCCACCCTCGATAAGTGCTGTTAATGTGTTTATGTATTCGCGTGCGTTTATCCTTACGTGCTGAGTAATCTGCTAATGGTAGATAGTTTGTTTACCTTAGCCGTTACCCGATTAAAAAGTAGTTTTAAGCATAATCTTTCTCTGTTTCAGTATTTTATCTATTTTCATTCTATTTACTTCGGTCTATTCTGTTTTGCGGTTTTCTTCACCAATTCCTCCCCATGATGGCTTAACGATTAACTTTGCGGTCCGCGGTTGTAAGCTCTTAATTGCCTTTATAACAGTTCAAAACCAGGTCAGGATTGAACTACATTATCCCTAAAACACAAGAGCTTAAAACCAACTAACGGCCGATTTTAATGATCTCTATCCAAAGTTTATGGCTTGACGTAGGTTTTTACAGAAATTTAATTAAAGTATTTTTTATATACTCTTTATTGTACATACTCCAGGTAAACAAAACAAGGAAAGAAAATTTAAATAAAAAAATCCACATTGGGCTTGGGCGGTGTTATCGCGTAAGGCGATCTCTTCCAGACAACCTTTGGATGCACTGGAAAGAGAAATACGAGCAGTATAGGTGTTGAACATTTCGTTACATAATGTTACTTAAGTAATGTCTAAAACCTACATCAATAGATAAGTTTTGCATTGACATCGGTTATTAATATTGGCTGTAAATGATACATTACTAAACTTCTGTTCGATCACAAAACACCCCCACATGCACATGGCACACATTAACACAACCATACAGACACCAGATTTTGAATTCATCTATTGTGAAAACATAAATATAAAATATCACAGTGTTAATAATACTTCCTGAAGCAATACTGTCATTCATAAAGCAATAGATGACGGTCGTAATAATCGCAAGAGTCGTAACAAGATGATTTACGTTCGAGTCTCCTCACTTCGCTATAAACGGGGACACTTCACAGGATTCCTTGAAAACTAATAAATTTCAGTCTGCTTCAGTATTTCGTTACAACTTTGTTGATTTGTTTGGCCTTGGCGGTGAATTAAGATGGATAGCTATTCTAATATTACACAAATAAGACCCATCTTAACAAGGAAATGTATGGAAATCAGCAACATGTTTGCTTCCAGCAGGGGTTCGACATAGTATAAAGCTTTCATAACCTTAACGGTCAATCAAGACGAGCTGAAACTATTTGAAGAAATGGTTCAAAAATACATATGCCTTGGTCGACCAATTTATTCTAATCCTAAATTAAAGGAGTATAGATAAGAAAAGATAAAAGGCAGACCAAAGAAAAGATGGATGGATTGTGTCAAAGATGATATGGCTAGGAAGGAAGTGACCACTGAGGTGAGGAAGCAAAAATACATACTGCGCCGACCACAAATAAATTGGCTGGATAGAATGATGATGGAAAGCTATGTCTACACCAGTGCGCTTTCATGTTCATCTTGCGTCTTTGTCTAAAGCATGCGTGAAGCGCCATAGCGCTTGCAATAGCGCATGCCCCTAGTTTACGCTAATCCGTCTATTGTAAGTCGACTGACGACTGACCGAGGCGCACCGGTGCGGTGTAGACAATAAGCTGCATGCATCATATGGCAATTAATATTGCATACGCTTGACGCAAGAGGAATTGAAAGTTGAAAGCGCAAGATGAACATGAAAGCGCACGGGTGTAGACATACCAGAATGGAGTTAAGATGTTTTTAATGATGTAGATCATACATCTGAATTCTGGAGGCGAGGATTTACCCTATTGTCAAGATGCACTTTAGTTAAAACCTCAATCCTCTAAGAGCACTACTAGTTTTCATCTTTGACAGGACAAATTGAGTCAAGGCCAGACGACGACCTCCGAAACCCAAGTTCCCTAAAACCTAAATTTAACTGGGTCTTAACACGGTCTGTGTCGATTTAGAGAGGACGTTAAGACCTAACAGTACTACTTTATTGACACGCCAACTGGATTAAAGTAATAAAGTGTCGCTTAATCGTCGGATTATCCTCGTAAGATAGGACAGAAGGTTGTTGCGTAATTTCAGCTTTCAATAAGACCTTTTTCTCCATTTGCGTTTATTTATTTTTGGTGAATTTAATCTTGAGATTCCTTTTCCGTTAACAACCGATCGGATCATACGATTTGCAAGGTTAAGCTACACTTGTTGCGGTTAGTCCTTGGATGGGTGACCGTTCGTTACACATTGAGACCACTCCTTGCCTCGCAGAGCACGTTAAGCCATCGGTCCCGCATGTCATACGAATACCTATGACAGTCGTTACGAATAGTCAAAAGGCCGAAAGTCTGACAACCAGTCTAACCTTAGGATATCGACATTGCTCAGTACCTAACTGGGAAGTGGGTTGTGGAGGGCTGATGGTAGTCGCTCCGTGTAAAATACTAGTATTCAGCCGCATCTGATTAGAAGCGGACTCCAACACAGTTGGAAAAAAGGCTAGACAAATTTTTATTAATGTCCCAATCCAATGATTGATGTAGATTTTTTGACATTTCTTTGAATATCTCTCCAAGATCGGTTATTAATATCGGCCGTTAATCAATCAGTAACTTTGCTAGATACATTTTCATTTTAAAATATTTGGGACATCATTAATTATCCAGGATTTAATATTAACTGTACTTCTTCTATTCTCATGTCGGCACGGGGTTTACGAATAGCTCAAACCGTGGTGAAAAGATTAGCCAGTCAGCAAGGTTGGCAGCGAGGCTGATGGCCTAGGGTGCGCCGGTCGTACTTCATTATCGTCACTCGTAGGGGCTCTTTTAATGCACTGTGCTATTAGAACTGTTATAAATAATTTCGCCACTGTTCCAAAACGTTACATCACTAGTCAAAAACGGCTCCGTCTTGCCTGACAATCAAAAGTTGACGCCACCATTATTTCGCCAACATCTTATTCTAACTTCCACTTTGAACATTCATTAGAAACCTTGGGGTCTTTAAGTCAAGAGTGAATAGGTTACTTCTAGGCAACCGTGTTCTCCGTCGACAACATCATCGCTTACCATCAGGCGAGATAGTGGTCAAACGCCAGCCTATCGCTAAATAAATAAAATAAGTTTTAGATTGAAAGATGGTTCTGGAGTTGACTGCCAGAATGCGCTAGACGTATATGTATCGTCACTCATGGAGGCTCTACTAATGCACCCCAACTGTTAAATCAATGACATACCCCTAAAAAAGTTAAAAAGGCCTTTTTATTACCGACTCACTCCATGTTTCAAAACTCATTAAAAGTCTAACTTCCATTATACTTTTTTGCTTCAACAAACCGACAGTTTCACGCAACAGCACGTTGAAGTTTCAAGGTCTCTCATCGCTCAGTTTCAAGTGGCTACGTACAAACTACCCTGGCTAGACCACTGAAATAGCTGTAATTTCCTATTCAAGTGCTACACATGCAATGAAGGTGCGGCGCGAGTGTCAGCGTGACCTTGAGGCTGGGTTACGTAATTGTATGCAAACTTGGGGTGTGTCCCAAGGACGAGCGCGCGCGATTCCGTTCATTAGTATCTCAGTATTTATAAATAATTTTTCGTAGGCGTTGGTTTGTGAATGAAATATTGGTTTATTAGTTTCCGTTTGACTAACAACGTTCGACGTAGGTATTGGCCAGAATGTCTTGTGATATTTCCATGTTAATGGTCAGCGTATTTCTCATCCATTTTTGCCATTTATGTTTAATTCTTCGTATTCTTCCAGATGCTACCGAATATTCTGTACTTATACTAGTAGGGTTGAGAACTTCCATAGGTTTGGTTATTTTACACAAAACAGCTTTGTACAGACGCCAGCACATCAAGGTACCCGAAACTGTCAAATTTTCCCAATTAAGCTTGAACCTAATGCTTTTGCGATAAAGATGAAAATCTATTAAAGAAATTTGACCGATTGTAATAGCTTTATGTGCTGTCTGTACTGTCACTATTAGAAATAAACCTTTTTGAAGTTTCACCACACTACTTAGTCCTCCGCACGTCTCCGCCTTTCGGATCTATTATTCCTCAGTTGCCGTCTTCAAAATGTATTACTAATAACATCTTTCTTTTTATTAAGCCTTTGGATGGCACATCAGGGATTTAGTTAAAACCGCTTCCGTCTAAGTATACATACATTATTCATAGTTTAAACTAATATAATGTCATTGTGCAATGCTGACAAAGACTGGACAATGTCAACGTTACGTAATCAAGGCCACGTAACAATTTTAATACAAATTGATTAATGCTGACAAGAAAATCGTTTAATACTTCACATGGTCAGGGGATCACCATCATTAGCAACGTTTGGATTGCTAATGACGCTATTTGGGACTAACAGATACATGTTTGGGACTACTTTGTGATTATGTTGAGATCTTTGGAATCAAACATTTGTTCTGCCTAGCCTTTTCCCAACTGTGTTGGGGTCAACTTCCAGTCTACCCAGATGCGGCTGAAAACCAGTATTTTACCAGGAGTGACTGCCATCAGACCTCTGCAACCCAGCTACTGGCTAATACCGATATCCTAAGAATAGACCTGTTGTCAGACTTTCAGGCTTCTGACTGTAAAGACTGTCATAGAGATTCGTATGACACCCGGGGGCCTACTCCCTAAGTCCGTCAACGAAGTTAGTCGCCCGTCCGAAAGTAGCCCGAAACGTAGGAGTGAACAAAACAAGTGTCAAGTTCAACTTTTCGGACGGGCAATAACACATCGGTAGTAGGGACAACTGTCAAATCGTGTTTTCATTCATTCTTAGTTCGGGCCCCGAAATAATCGTATGTCCGTAGGTGATAGGGAGTAGGAAACGCTCGTAACTAAGGCCGAAACCACGGACTTCATGCTTAGGGAGTAGATCCTCCGGGACCGACAATTTAACGTGCTTTCAGAGGCACGGAGAGGTCTCGATCCCATCCACGGACTGACCGCGTCAAGCGCAGCTTAACCTTGGAAATCAAATGATCCGCACAGTTGATAATTATAGCCACGAGCCCCTTTTTTATTTCTATTGGACTGCTGTAGGTGGTCCTAGGGGACCGTTTCTACGTAACCGGGTAGATATTGGCGAGACCTGAAGGGTCTCCAGCCAGTGGTGGGGAAGTAGAATACTTAACTAAGCTAACTACTTAACTACACTAACATCATGACTACTAGCTACAACAGCACTAAGGGCGACCCCTAGTGGGACTCGGACCTCGGTTTAGGGCGTTGCTGGCGGGGGCTTGGTGGGGGCGGGAGACAGCTTGATGAGGGCTAAATTATCGGTGTGACTGCGGAGTCTGAAGTGAGCCACGAGCCCCTCTCTTTAGAATCACATGTATTGAAACATAATCTTCATATTCTTGTATCTTGTGACTTTGGCTACAAACTCTAGCATGTAAGGCAGGCGATACAGGCAATTACATCCACTTGACGTGACCGTCTATCCATGTACTAGTTTCATAGCGCTGCAGAAATAAATCAGCGCTTTTTTTAACTTAAGGCTCACACGCTCGTTCCTGGAAGTAATGTTTTACAGCACAAAGGTTCGCTGTAAATTGTAAGATTAGACTGTTTTAATTGGAGATGTCTTCCTTAGTTTTTTAAATGTTACGTTTTTTATAACGGTCCTCGGCTTCCGTCTTTTCTGTTTCCGTTGTTTCCTTCGCTTCGCTGTTTATTATGTCTTTTGGAAGCTTGTTCTTATCTATATTAAAATAAATTGCGTTGAAAATATCTTCTTTTAGCTATAATGTTTTCTTTTTGATTTGCCTGGGTTCACGTTGTTTTAAAGAGTGCACTAATTGCTAATTTCGACTAGTTCCCTCTGTCTACATTTACTCGTATGTCCTTTATTCTCATTTAACGCAGAGCTACGGCCTTTAGGAAAATCTGAGGCCCATTTGATGAAACTACTCTGCAACTCTGCACTCTATATTTTGGAACTACTCACCTTAATTTTTGGACCAAAGTATGGAGTGCAGACTTGCAGAGTAGTTTCACCAAATGCGCCTCTGGTATAAACGTCATTAGTTCCTAAGTGTATAATCCGCCAAAACGACCTAGCCTAATCGCTTCGTTCACTTTTCATAACACCCTTACAAATGTGGTGGCTATTCTTAGCCGTCTAGCCGAAGTCTAAATGGCCAATTATTTTAAATATTTAATGGATACGAACGTTCTACAAGACAATTGTTTACAAGAATATTCTGTAGGTACTACTTGTTTTTATGAGAAAACCTAAGTTCTATTTTCCTTAAGAAAAGCTCGCAAAAGCTTTACGACTCTGGTACGTATCCCGCATCGCAGAGACGAGATCTTTCGTCAGATTTATTTGTTTAATCAAACTTCCACGGTTGAAAAGGGTCTTTTTTCAACGACCTCATAAGTCTTTATAACGAGAAAATTGTGAATTAAGTTGCTTTTTTTATTTCACCAGAAAAATGTTAACTGTTTCAAGAG
This sequence comes from Amphipyra tragopoginis, assembly GCA_905220435.1. NCBI lineage: Eukaryota > Metazoa > Arthropoda > Insecta > Lepidoptera > Noctuidae > Amphipyra > Amphipyra tragopoginis. Next base: position 9,913,917 of record HG992017.1, read on the forward strand.
CCGAATTCCTTGTAAGGACTTTCGTAATGAAAGATTCTCAAGCTTGTAGCAAACCTTGACTACCGCAGTTTAAATCCGGAAAATACTAAGGCTGGCAATCACCAAGATTAATCCTCTGGTTAACCTACCATTTACCTGACCTTCCAGTGCATTTTTCTAGTAAACGGTTGTTTAACAATTAATGTTGGTTAACAACAGTCTTAATTTCTATCATCATTATCAGCCCTTATCTACCAACTACTGAGTAGGTAAAGGTCTCTTCTCTAGTACCCCACTCCTTACGATCATGTATTGTGCTCTTCGTTACGATTCTCCTTCCTCCTAGCCTTTTCCCAACTATGTTGGGGTCAGCTTCCAGTCTAACCAGATGCGGCTGAATACCAGTATTTTACATGGAGCGACTGCCATCAGACTTCCGCAACCCAGTTACTGGACAATGCTCAGTCAGATTTTGGGCTTCTGACTAACCGTAACGACTGTCATAGGTATTCGTATGACACGCAGGACCGGCTGTTTAACGTGCTCTCCGAGGCACGGAAGTATCTCGATGTGATATGAACGGTCACCCATCCACAGATTGACCGTGGCAAGCGTTGCTTAACCTAGCAAATCGTATACAACGAGCCTCTCCGTTACAACTCTACGATATAATATTACTATAACCACGTTTGGTAGTCAGGATTTAGAAGGCAAAGCTGCTTTCCATCAGCCAGTATTATCCCATAATCCCTTTCGTAACTTTCGGTCCTGCTTGTAACCTCATGTCACTTGCTCACATAATATTGGATCTGAATACAATTGAGCCAACATCTGGAAACTGGATTTTACATATGTCGAAACTGAGCCCTATTGACTTGGCAATTAATATTAATCTAATGAACGAGGACTATTTAGTCAAAGTTTGCGAACATTGTTGGATTCCCTTTCTTTGTCACAGATTTCAAGGTCGAGAGGTCTCTACAAGTGACCTTTGTCAAGTTCGTTAGGATGACACGTCAAGTGTTTTAGAACGACACCCTAAAGTCTACGTCCTAAATAATAAATATCGGAGAATTCTCTTTTTCTGTCTACACCTTTAAAATACATTCTAGTTTGCTTTTTGCTGGGACATTAAGCTACGATAATGTTGAACCCAAGGGAATAATTCGTTGGTTTCAGTTGCCTTCGAGAGGCTAAATACCAAAGTAAATAGTCTAGACGTTTAGAAACAGTATTTCTTTTAATAATCCTCAAACAAAGAATATAAGAGAGATTTAATATCATAATGCTATTTATAACTAGTCTGGCTAGATCTCTCAATGGACTGAATGATCATGAACTTTCCTCATATTGACAAACTAATAAATAAACAGAAGTGTATTCAATCCTGAAATAACTCCTATAGAGTCCCTTGAGGACGTTGGATATAGATAACGAGGTTTATCTAGTTTTTCTGTACGTTTTTCTTTGACCCTGACTTTTTCAAATCTATTCTGACGTCTGTTCTGGGTAATTTCTTCAACTATGCCGAACATCTGGTTTTGTGCGGCCTTCTTTTTTCGGTAAAACAACGTATCCTGCTCTCGATTCAGAACCTTTTTGATAAGCATTTGTCGACTGATGCGGTTTGTTATCTCGTTCTACGATTCTCGTAAAAACAGATAGCTCTGACTAATCGAATCATTTTGAATCAGAAGGCTGTAGGATAAAGTCTATGGGCAGACGGTGCTGTCCATCACCTACTATGGCTGATTTTGTTTACTTAAGACGTTCACGGGAAGTATAAGCTATATTAACCAGGGAACCTTAAGCTTAGAATGTCTTCGCATTCACTCCAATCGTAGCCTATTGCGCATTCTTTTGAAATAAATTTCAAGCTACTACCACGATTACCGAATCATATTTTGTAAGAACATAATACGGTAGCATAAAAACTACGACAGGTGTAACCGCGAAATATAAAAAACAAGTGGAAGTGCCCTTATACTTTCTTAGTACAACTTTGCTTGGTGGTAGGATCTTTACAGTCCGCCTGGCTAGCTACCACCCTCACATTAAAGTCCGGCGCCAAGCAGTTTATTGTGTTCCGTCGTGTGTATGTGAGAGCCAGAGGGGTATAGGGGAATTCCTCTATATCTCTGTTACTTGGATTCGTGTGCTCCATCTTAGACCCTGTCTGCGCTTACCATCAGGTGCGACGAGGGTCAAACGCGACCAAGTCAAGAAATAAAAAAAAAAGTACAGGAACCAGTGTCACCAAACTTACATAACAAAATTATATTGAAAGATATCAAAGTTTTATACTTTATACGCCTCTGCGAAATACATTTTCCGTCCTGCTATCATTTTAACACGTTAAAATTGCACAATAAGGCACGATTCTAATATTTTACGTATGAGTTCGAGACGTCGTGTTACAGCAGGAAGCTAATCGCGTGAGCCAGTGTTGCAGATCTCCGCATAATTGTGACTGCGTGGCACTTCCACCTGTGTTTAGGGTTCCGTACCCAAAGGGAGACCCTATTACTAAGATTCCGCTGTCCGTCCGTCTGTCAGTTGAAATTTTCACAGATGATGTATTTCTGTTGCCGCTATAACAACAAATACTAAAAAACAGAATTAAATAAATGTTTAAGGGGGCTCCCACACAACAAACGTGATTTTTTTGCTGTTTTTACAGATAATGGTACGGAACCCTTCGTGCGCGATTCCAACTCGCACTTAGCCGGTTTTTTGTATTCCTTAGGTGTTACCTGCCATACAATATACTTTTTCGCAAAAACAAGAACGGCTAACAGCAATACTACACGATCATATCACAACCACCCGCTTTTTTAATGCTAAAGTAGACATTGAAGTTGGAAAAAAAAATGGTTGGCACGGGCGTTCGATAGGAATAGTTAAAACTGCTCCTTAACATGCAACTACCCCCTTTGTCACCCTAGCTTGTAGGACATTTAATTTTCATTCTCACGAATGTTTTACTATTAATTTTGACTTCAACTTTCAAAAGTTGCTTTCTGAAGTGGGCAATTTTTAGAGCAAGTTTTTTACTAATGAAACAGCTTGTTGGGATTTCAGCGATTTTTTTGTGTGCGCTAAAGGTACACGGCGACACTTTACACTTGACACTCAGTGTCGACACCGAGTGTCGTCACTCAGTGTCGACACCGAGTGTCGTAGTGTGTAAATCGCCGTTACACTAAGTTGCGCTTGGTTTTGGGTATCAAAATCAAAAAATCAAAATCAAAAGTTTTTATTTCACATAAACCATTACAGGCGCTTATGAAAAGTCGAATTTAGGTGCACGGTTCCAATTAGTTGTTTCCTATGGAGAAGAACCGGCAAGAAACTCCATGGTTACTCTTTTAAAATCCATATCTTTAACAATTTCAGTGGGTACAGTTATGACTTAGATATGAGAGAGCAAAGTAGACTTAAAGAGCAGGAACCACACAAAAAAACAAAATGAAAAATATGGTTACTTAACTAGGTATCCAGGCATCTAGCAAGTCTACAAAGCTCTCACATTTACAAAAGGTAAAAGGACGCTAAACTATATAAAACAACTGACATGGTTAATTGCCATCAAAACACATTACAAAGAAAATCACTTTAATTTCAGTGTCGCGACTGCCTTGTGTCGAATGTCAGTGTCACCGTGTATAAGTACCATAAGAGAGCCTCATCTGCTTCTGGCCAAATATTCAAACGCTACTCGATTTTAAATTGCCGTAAAATCTCGTGTTGTCACTTTAAGGCAAAGTGACAGTAACAGCACGAAATTAATGACAACTTTTAATTTAGTATCATTTGAGTATTTGGCCAGCAATTGGATAAATAAGCGAAGCCGGGCAAAAACTTGCTACATTAATTTTAGAATTATTGCTTCACTTTGTTATTATACATCACTATCACTACATAATATAAAACGAAGTCGCTTCCCGCTGTTTGTCCCTATGTATGCTTAGATCTTTAAAACGGATTTTGATGCGGTTTTTAGTAGTAGATAGAGTGATTCAAGAGGAAGGTTTTAAGCTATAAAACGTACACGTGTGAAGCCGGGGCGGGTCGCTAGTGAATAATATGGACTCTTGGCACATTTCTCCATCGCGTTAAATCATCGGATTCCAGAGATCCATAATTCCTCAATTTCTATGGCAAAATTTGTAGCTGTTATCGAAATGTTGTTGATCTAAAAGTAAACTAATACTTAACTAAATCTCTTCGTAATCGCAGATTGTTTTTGTTCGGTGTTTCATTACACAAAAGTCGGTAATTGTCTTAACTTTGAAAGTACAAAGAAGACTGCAGGGATTATATTATTTTCAAGCGGTCTTTAGAGTTCAGAAAAAAACAATTAATTATTGTTGTTACATTCTTTATTGCTAGGCGCTCAGTATTTATTCTGTGCCTAAGGGCGTTTGTACACTACAAGGAATTTTACTGTCCGGCAGTCCGATTTTTTACGGTCCGATGTGGCATGAAAAAAACGGATGATTGGCTTCTGCACTTGTCCGTCTTTACTCGGATCGGTGCAGCGCAGTTTAGGGTAGCTCTCTTTGAAACTACACTCCCCGCCCGCTCATGAATAATACCGATCGCGGACGCAGTGCACAAGCATAAACACGTTTTTCATTACTGTCATCTCGGACCGGAAAAAACGACCCGGAATGGAGAAAAGTACAATGTCGGACGGTAAAATTACGTATAGTGCACAAACTAGTATATACATTTATGGCATGCCATATCGGACCGTAAAAAGTCGGATTGCCGGACAGTAAAATTCCTTGTAGTGCACAAACGCCCTAAGGGTCCAAAATAACCTTAGGGAGACCATAGACTTATCAGTATTATCCTGCATTGACCTGAATAAAGTCTGTGGCCCAGTTCGCAAATCCAATACCGCTTCGTCTTCAACTCCCCATTTCTAGTTCTATTGAACTATAAAACCAGCTTGCATAGTTCTTCTAACATTAAATTAGGCTTCCAATCACGCAATCATATTTACTACTTCTAGACAAAAAACTGCATAATAAAATAGGTATAATGCCTTCTATAATTCTAGAAAACTTCGGTTATTAGATTATCGTAAAATATATGTCTAGCCATCGAGTTTATTGATTGAATCGGCCTGGTGAAATACATTTTACTAGACGGCAAAAATAAAAATAATAATATTACAAGGCAAAGTTTGGATTTGCGTTCGAGTTACAACAGAATTGTCCACTATTATGGCTATAGGAAATCCTATATTAGTTTTCTGATGAGACAACATCGGTTTCTATGTATAGGTATCGACCAGTTATTCCTAGATAACAACTAACAACAGTAACGTGAATTTTTGTGGCGTTGATCTTCAATCCAAACTCCATGCTCTATCGCAATAGTGTAAGCCTTTCAGGGAAACGCCAGGATGAGAAAAAAGATGAAGCGTATCAGCTATAAGAGAACCATCAATACCTATATGCTACAAAGGCGTCTTTGTCGTCAATATACCATTTATCCATGCTTACCGTTAACCTGCATGCAATGAGAATATTAACCGGGCAATACCAACATTCAACTCCAAACCCGACAACCCCGACTTTTATTAACCAATCCTAATTCTTCCAGACAGACTTTACTTCGCGACTTTGAAGACCGGTTACAAGCCAAAGCCGACACGGAACAGCAAATACTTCCACATAGAAGATGAGATCGTCTATGAGAACTTTTATTTCGACTTCGGCCCTTACCACCTGTGCCACCTGTACCAGTTCTGCAACAAACTCAACGAGGAATTGGAGAAGAATCCGAAGAAGAAGATTGTTTTCTACACCAGTAACAATGAGACCCTCAGACTTAATGCGGCATATCTTATTGGGAGTTATCAGGTAACGTATCTTTTTCTATTGTTTTCATCACCACGTAAATGTTCCACTGGTGAACAACGACAGCTACAGCTACAATGCATGGTCATATTTTTTTAATGGGACTATCCGTCCTCCCTTTCCCACTGCAACTCCTGTAAGCCAGGATCTACAATGGCGACCAATCAGAGAAAAACACCGAAAAAATGAAGCTCTATGCGTCCCTGAGACGTGATGGCAATGCATGGTCAAAGGGGAATTGTCATGATCACCACGCTAATGAGACAGATTCGTGGTAACAGTGTTTTTAGCAGACAGGAGGACATTGCTGCCCATCCTCTTGATACAATCGCTTAGTCTCCTTTTACTATATCAACGGATGTGAAGGTGGCCCATACTTTGGCGGGAACCAACAGGAACCATCCTCACATGGATCTTCATTGCAATTTTTGTGTTTTTCTGTCCGTCTCAGTTTTTTACGCAACTGCGGCGCAACCCAAAAGGAATTGATATGTAATTAAATTTTATTTGCATGAATTACATATAGTAATTATGTGGCATTAAATGTTTCGCCAGGAGCTGGCATGCATTTTAATAAAAGTAATTGCAGCTTAATAATTAAAAACATAAACCTTTCCTGTTGCGCAGTCGATTAAGAGTAATGTTTTTAATTTGCGTATTATATTTGCTAGGTCTCGACTGTTCGAAATTAAATAAATCGACTTCCGTAACATCGTTAGTTCAGGGCTAATCAAATATCTCTAACACAGCCATACTATACTTCACTGGGCTATCACTTTAGTTTAGCCCAGGGTTAAACGATGTTTCACAAGTCTGCTTAAGCTAAGGAGCAGGGGGTCTGATCCCTAAGCACGAAGTCCGTGATTTCGGCCTTAGTTACGAGCGCTTCCTACTCCCTATCACCTACGGACATACGATTATTTCGGGGCCCGAACTAAGAATGAATGACAACACGATTTGACAGTTGTCCCTACCACCGATGTGTTTTTGCCCGTCCGAAAAGTTGAACTTGACACTTGTTTTATTCACTTCTACATTTCGGGCTACTTTCGGACGAGCGACTAACTTCGTTGACGGACTTAGGGAGTAGGCCCCCAGGAGCCAACCAAGGCCCGTAGTGGGACTCAGCCCTTGGATTAGGACCTTTACTTTGTTATCGGATACTAATACTAAGGCGTGATTGATTAACGAACATCTAAATTCACAAAGTCGCAAACATCCGTACTTTCACATTTATAATAAAATATTAGCCTGTAACTGTTCCACTGCTGGGCAAAGGCCTCTTCTCATAGAGAGAAGGAACGAGCATTGATCACCACGCTTGCTCATTGCGGGTTGGCGATTTCAGAACATTAAGTCCAGGTTTCCTCACGATGTTTTCCTTCACCGTATGTCAGTGGTGTCTTAGATTAACTAAGAAAGTACATATGACATTGAAAAAGTCACATTGGTACAAGCCTGGGTTAGAACCCGCAACCCGGTGCTTAACAAGCGGGTCTGTAACCTCCGGGCCACCACGACACTCCACATTTATAATATTAGTATAATATTAGGATTACGAATTACCAGTTCAACGTAGAGCGATAATTCACTTTTTTCTATATCGCTCTAATTTCAAATGTCCCATTTCGAGTTAATCTTATAAGCGTAACTCAAAATATGACATTTTAAATTTAAAGATAGATTTCGCTGTTCATCCATCCGATATAATAAAATCCCTTTAGACGCATCTCGTAACATCACGGGGACGAGGAATCATACGCCATATTAAGTTCTGATACGATTACTAGGATTCGCAGAAAATTTCTATTACCGTCTCGGAATATCAGGAAGACTTAGAAGTTCAAGGTTCTAGGTTGTGTAACTTTAGTCGATGTAGATGGTAGGTATACACGTGTATCGTACTAATTAGTATGTACAAGGTTCGTCGGAAAGGGGGTACTAATCCGAAAGGGTGTTAACCCATGATAATGAATAACTTTTGTTCTACAACTTTCCCCAAAAGTCAATAGCTAAAGAGAAATACACGTTCAAAGATTTCATAAAAAATACGCTAAAATCTATCTATCCTCAGCCATGATCAGCTGTGTTTACATTTGGGGTCACGGACTACAAGCTCCATTTTCTAAATTGGTAACTAAAGCATTTTTGAAGATTTTTTGAATAAACTGAGTAAGAAATCATTTTATTTTGAACTTTTAACACTTGCTTTAAAATAGATATCAGTGATACTTTAATTAGCCCGCGGATTAGTACCCCCTTTCCAACTGACTTTGTATAAAGGTGGCGACTGACCAGGGGCCCAATCTCCTAAAATAAATCTTGATAAATCACAACCGAACAAAGGCCGAACCGTTCATTCAGACGGTTCTCAATTTCAAAAGCTATCAAATTGTTTGACACAAAAAACAAAATCAATCATTTTGAAAGTTTTCGAAAACAAAAACTGACGGACGGTTGTGGTTCGATTGCGTTTGGCAACAATTTAATTTAGGAGAATTAGGCCCCTGAGCATCCGATAGTTATGTAACATTCGGAGCGAATTTGTTACGTTACGGCGCCTGCTAAAATCCGCGTAATATGCTCGTTCCAAACTCTTTGCTCTCTGTACTGACCGTCGCTTTGTAACATGTTTCATTATACGAATATCTGACAGGTCAGTCGCTGCTTTTACTGTTATTTCTTCCAAAGAACATTATACGAGGTGTAATAATTTAACAGAAACCAGAAAATGATTTCTTTGGAATTGACGCGACTGCTAAATCAATTTCAGCAATTTTTAATAGGGCTAATTAAAATACTACTTATACTGTTTTTGACGTAGAAACACATAGACCTCGGGTCAGCGCTCAAAAATGTCCAGACCGAATGATACTAAAACGCGAAAATGAAGACTAAATTACGTCAATAGGTGCAGTCGAATCTTGTATGGTGAAAAACTAAAAAAGACATTGTGATGGGGACATAGCATTTAAAGGGTCATTCCCAGTTGCCCCGCCACCACTGGCGGCAAATGGGATTTTTATATTAAAATGTATACAAAAATCCCATTTGCCACCAGTGGTGGCGGGGCAACTGGGAATGACCCCATTTAAATTAGCTTGTTGGTATTTCTTAGTTTATTAGGCAGTGTGGCTTAGCGCGCGCTCTGGTGGTGTGTGTGAACTCAGGGCAGTTTTTTCTTGAAATTTGTACTAAATTCTCTTGGTCCATGCTACGTGAATGTATTTTTACAAATCAGTCGGTCAATCGAAATTCCTAAGAGGCCCGTGCCCAGCCGTGGAGCTGTAGTAGGCTTACAATGCCTGTACTAAGCCCGAAAGTGACTGGCGAAGCCAAACTTGTTCTTGAAGCTGCTATTACAGCTCGTACACATATGATTATAAATAACTTGGTCGCGCAATGAATTTTCAGTAACTAAATGGCTAGTAAATTAACATTTACATCATATTTGAACTGGGCATTTTTAAAAGCGAAGGTAGTTGATAGTTCGTACAGTATCTGTTTTCTACCATACGTGCGCGAAAGATCAGAGTGCCTACGAGTATTCAGGGCGGACAGGATATTTCGGCCGTACTCCATGTAGTATAACTGACCCATAGCATCGTATGTTTGTTTCGGCCAGGTCTTTGTCAAGTTGGCATTTATGATTATTTACGGTTTACTCACGTGCCTTTTTCGGGATTGCCCGACTAGTAGCATTGCGCCCGCGACGAGAAGGGCGCGCCCCTACGCAACGCTACGCGGCGCGGTGCAGCCGAAAAATGCACGTGAGTAAACCGTAAATAATCATAAATATGAATATGTCTCACGAAAGTTATAATACCTACAAAAAAAGTTGGCATTTGTCTTCCAGATTTTCGAGACGTAGTTACTCTATTACACATAAGACCTAATACCGTCACTGATGAATAGTGGGCATACGACACTTAAATGCCTTCTAGGATTACAAGCGACACGGATACGTTACGTAACATTAAAACCTTGTTTTATAACGCCTACTTGCCAGTTACGTAGTGAAGTACCATTTAATCCGTTAAAAATACATCGTATGCTCAATTCTCGGTGGAAATATAACCCGGCCATAATTAGGGGTTACCGGACGATGTTCCCACGCGCTTACAATTATTCAATGATGTGTTACACGGCTCAGACCAGTGGAAATTGTCAGCGGGATGTACACCGAGGTCGTTCTCACGGATCATTGTCTTTGGTAGATTGCAGTTGGATTTTAGGATAGGTTACTGCTGCGATCACCAGTCCGTTTGCTACGCGTGATGATTATGGCAATTCTACTCCCCATTTGTAAGTTTAGTAGTGGACGTTTGTCATGTATATCACGGAAGTTCATGGGCTATCTAATACTGCTTCCTCCTGCCTCAGACCAAATAAAAGACCAAGACAGAACGCTGCGAACAATACAGTGAAGCATGCCAAAACTACACCTCCGCTCTGTGCATACACGCACACACGCACACATTTACAACATTTTTCAATCAACCTACAATCAAACTACACCTCACTAAGTGCACACATGTTTACGAAACCGGCCTCACGTCACTGTTGACAGCGCTCTGTCTTGGTTTTTTATTTGGTCTGAGCCTCCTGCTATTGGCCCCGAATCTGGGGCTCTACTCCCTAAGCACGAAGTCCGTGGTTTCAGCCTTAGTTACGAGCGTTTTTTACTCCCTATCACCTACGGACATACAGAGTTGGGCGTAATCGATTACTTTTGTAATCAGATTACATAATCTGATTAAAAGTAATCATGATTACATCAATCATGATTACTTTTAATCTTGATTACATTCAATCAAGATTACATGTAATCGTTAATTTTGATTACAGTAATCAGTAATCAAAATTACATGATTACGTATGATAGAGTTTAGCATAATACTTAAATGAATTTAGATCTAAACTTGACTAGCTTTTAATGTTTTGGATTGTACACACGGCTACACATCAAGCTATACAAAACCAGTTTATCTTGGCGTCGCTTTGTATAATCTTTTCGTACAAGTAACGGTCAGCTTATACTGGTTTTGCATAGCTTGAAGTGTAGCCGTGTGTACCATCACAATTCACATATTAAATCGTAAGTTTTATAAAAAAATATAAAAGTACTAGGTATTACCTATATATTTTTTATAAAACTTGCGATATAATCAGCGCCGACCTACCAGCACTTATCGGTACTGGTCCGTGCAGGTAACCGCTACATATAGGAGAAGCAGGGGCTGGCATTTTTTGGTATCAGGTTCAGGACACATGCGCGAAAGACATTTCCGCGAGAGACACCTGCGCAATTCCCTTTGCGCAACTAGACATATGTACGAATGGACTTTTGCGCGACTAGACACTTGCACGACTGGACAAAATCAAAATCCAAGATGGCGGCTGAGAAATTTTCCAAAATATGCGTCATGGGTGTCGTTTCTGTGGTTTTCGGGAGTCCTGATGGCGAAAATGAGGTGAACGTCAAAATCCAAGGTGGCGGCTGTGAAATTTTACAAAATATGCGTCATGTATGTCGTGTCCATGGTTTTCGGGGGCGCTGATGACGAAAATGAGGTCGAAGTCAAAATCCAAGATGGCTACTGCGAAATTTTACAAAATATGCGCCATGGATGTCGTGTCCATGGTTTTCGGGGGCGCTGATGACAAAAATGAGGTTAAAGTCAAAATTCAAGATGGCGACTGTGAAATTTTACAAAATATGCGTCATGGGTGCCGTTTCCATAGATTTCAGGAGTACTGATGCCGAAAATGAGGTCTAAGTTAAAATCCAAGATGGCGGCTGCAAAATTTTACAAAATAAGTATGCGTCATGGGCAATATCTTACAGCCATTCGTCATCAGCGCCCCCGAAAACCATGGACACGACACCCATGACGCATTTTTTGTAATATTTCGCAGCCGCCATTTTGGATTTCGACTTTGACCTCATTTTCGTCATCAACGCCCCCGAAAACCGCGGAAACGACACCCATGACGCATATTTTGTAACATTTCATAGTCGCCATCTTGGATTTTGAGTTTGACCTCATTTTTGGCATCAGCACCCCCGAAAACCATGGACACGATACCTATGACGCATATTTTGTAAAATTTTGCAACCACCATCTTGGATTTTGACTTTGACCTCATTTTCATCTTCTGCGCCCCCGAAAACCGCGGAAACGACACCCATGACGCATATTTTGTAAAATTTCGCAGTAGCCATCTTGGATTTGGACTTCGACCTCATTTTCGTGACGTGCATCACAATTTAAATGAATTGTGATGGTACAATCCAAAATATTAAAAGCTAGTCAAGTATACATAGATCTAAATTCATATAATATGTATTATGCAGTATGCTAAACTTTATCATACGCAATATAAATTGTCTTTTACTTATTCGGATTTTTGATATCAATCAGAAAAAGTAATCAAGATTACGATTACAGATTAATAATCATTAATCACCGAATACGATTACTTTTTTGATTAATTTCGTTAATCTGTAATCATGATTGATGATTACAAATTGTAATCGTAATCTTTAATCATTAATCTGATTACATTTTGCCCAACTCTGCGGACATACGATTATTTCCGGGCCTGAACTAAGAATAAATGACAACACGATTTGACAGTTGTCCCTACTACCGATGTGTTTTTGCCCGTCCGAAAAGTTTAACTTGACACTTGTTTTGTGAACTCCTACGTTTCGGGCTATTTTCGGACTGGCGATTAACTTCGTTGACAAACTTAGGGGCTATCTCCACGAGCGAGAATCGCGGCGATATTATCGTCGTGCCACGTATTTCTATACACTCTCTTAGAACGTGTCTCCACACGGCGATTTTATCGCGGCGATAGTTAGTATTGGATTTGATGGCACGGCGAGAATATCGCCGCGATTGACTCGCTCGTGGAGATGGCGCCTTATTAGGGAGTAGGTCCCCTGTTCAGCGTCGACTAAACTTAACTAAAAATATTGCTAATCTTTATTTGTAGATAAAACAAGAATGAGATGAAAGAATATTAGAGCTGTCAAATAATATTAGATTGAACTTAAATATACAAGGTTTAGACGACACTTCAGCATAGCCTCCAAAAAACACGGTGATGTAAAACAAGTAAAGTACATCGACAGCACTTCCGCCTCTTTCTTGTTTTGTCTGTTAATAAATAAAACTGTATAGTTAAGACATTGGAAAACCGGCCAAGTGCGAGTAGGACTCGCGCACGAAGGGTTCCGTACCATTATCTGTTCTGTTTTTTTAGTATTTGTTGTTATAGCGGCAACAGAAATACATCATTTGTGAAAATTTCAACTGTCCAACTATCACGGTTCATGAGATACAGCCTGGTGACAGACGGACGGACAGCGGAGTCTTAGTAATAATAGGGTTCCGTTTTACCCCTTGGGTACGAAACCCTAAAAATAGCAATATTTTAGTTAAATTTCATTGGTGCGTAACACCAAAATCAACACCATTATTTCTCAGTTGCCTCTTACGGCAACTACGGAATGAGTTGTGTTTTATTGAGATTATCACCTGAAATGTGTGAAACCTTACAGTATATAGCACAAGCTAGGTTGTATCGTAGTAAGTTTAACAGCCGACCGCCTCTATGAAAAGGTCGTGACGATGGCTATCTAGCAAAACTAGATAAAAGTGTAGTAAACCAGTTTAGTAGTAGGTAATAGAGATCCTTATAAAAGAGTTTGTCTAGGGAAGTACATAACATACATAGGTACATATTTATGCCGCTTATCAACATTGTTGTGTTCCGTCTTGTAGGGTATGGACAGTGGCGTAGCTACCGTATGGCTAGGCAGGGCAGTGCACCGGGGGCCCCCAAGCTCGAGGGGCCCCTCGGCCTCCATGAACGACGTTCGAAAAGCCTATATTAATATCCTAGTTGAAGAAAGAATTTTTGACTTTAACCTTTTGGCCCCTGACCAACGACTTTTACGTGAAAGCGTGACAAACTTTCACATTTATAATATCGATATCGTTAGGAATTACTATTAAATAATTATCTGCTCCGTTATACATAATGCTTAGTAGTTGATAGCTTTGCTTTATTATGCCCTGCAGTGGGTGATAAGGAGCTGATGATGAAGTAGTTTTGCACCTTCAAAGTATTTAGTTTAGTTTAAATCGAGCCCCAATTTCATTTTTGTCCCGTGGCCCTTGGTTACATAGCTACGCCACTGGGTATGGGGGCTGGTGATTTTACAGGCACATGAGATTTTTCAACTTTGTAAGTACGTTTGGCAAAGCATCAGTAATCCTATTGGTGTTGTTGGTGCATACAGGGTTATTGGAAAAACACTAACAACCTCTTAAGGAGTCATTGCACTCATCATTATGAACAACTTTTACGCTGTATAGGCAGCGGTAACCTCTTTCCATCAGCCCCTTATTCAAAACAATTCGATTAGTCAGTTGTCAAACGATTCTATAACCTATGTCTTACGTACGATTTCCATCAACCGGGCCAAGCGGAGCGCAGCGCAGCGCGTCGCAGCGGATGCTCGAGCACGCGCCCGTAGCCGATCGCGTCCGCCCGACGGCTACAATCTGCTGGAATCCGGGCGCATTCGCGCGCGTGCTCGTGTATCCGCTATCGCAGTCAGTTTCTACCTGCGGTATGGCCGGGCGGAGCCGACCGGACGCGACGACAGCCGAGCGCCGCCTTCCACGTACTCGAGCAACCGACCGGCTGCCGCGGCGTCCGAGCTCAGCCGACCGGCTAGGCGGCTGCCGCGGCATACGCGCGGATCTAACAGAGTTCCAAGCAGTGTAAATTCCACGCAAACATGAAACTTAAGTATTGTATAGAAGCCTAAATTTCCTTTGGCACAGTGTGAAATGCGCTCCGGTGCGGCCGCTTTTGGTGGAAATCGTACATTATTCTCTCGTGACAAGAATCGTAGACAGAACGAGATAACAAACCGAATCGGTCGACAACTGCTTATCAAAAAGTTTCTGAACAGGGGGGCAGGTGTTCCGTCGCCATGTTTGCCAACCTATTACATAGAAAAAAGAAAAATAGCAATAGATTTACCACCTGTCACAATAGGTCATGGAATTAATGCCGCATGAATACGTCTATATTCATACTTGATTGAGCATGTTAGCTTATCCCGCGAGGGACATAAACTTTATGAAGGTTATTTCCGTTCTCGTCAACCTCTGACATGGGACTCATAAAAAAGATTGAATGTATCGTTATTTACCAAATCGGTATGAATTTCCTATAACTTTATAGCTCGTATATCATATCAGTGCTGTTTGGATTTGATGGTATATGGAAGCTTTTACGTCTCCAAGGTCTAAACCACAGGTGTGTCGCCGTTTTGGCTCCCTATCTGCTGCTACGAGCTCGTTCTTGCGAGGCCAAATAATGCACTCATCTTGACTTCATTAGGCCTAGCACGAATGCTGTCACTTATAGTAACGTTAATGTGAGTGAATTTAGAATAATTGGAAATACTCGTCTCGCACATATTCGAGGATTATTATTGATGGTAATTAAATTGCCTGACGATATTTAAGTCATATAATTGACTGACGATGCTTAAGTCCGGTGCACCGTAACCAGTCAGCCCCTTTACCAACCTTGCTGATTGGCCAATCTTTTTACCAAGGCATGAGCTATTCTCATTGCCGACACGAAAATTGATTATGGAATCGCTTATCAGACGGATTAGTGATCGCAGCGTAGTAGGTTGCATTAGCTGGTAGGAGGACGCTGATCTCGTTCCACTCAACAAAATCGCACTTTTACGTCGTGTGTCTGGAACCACACGCTACTTTGACCTTGTAGACCAATATTAATCCTTCTTAAAGTTCCTCTTTTGTAAATATGCTCTCAATTCCCCAGATAATATACCTGGACACCAGTCCAGCGGCAGTGTACAAGCAGCTGACGGACGGCTCAGAATGGTCACTCCTGAACTTCCGAGACGCTTCGGGAGGACCTCCTCTCTTCGATATATCTCTCTTGGACGTGCTGCATGGCATCAAGGTGGCTCATGATGCTCGGTTCTTCGATTTTGACAACTTTGATGCGGATCAGTATTTGTTTTATGAGGTAAGTTTGCGTCATAGTGTTTGCCATAAAGGTATCATGAATATGTACTTGTAACATTATATAAAAGCTGATTAAAGAGTTCACGAGGATGTCGTTGACCTTTCTCCACGCTGAGTGGGCTGTACATCTGCGACACAATTTGGTTTGACATCCTACACAACATTTAAGTGGCTTCCAGTTAAATAAAATACCTACTCGCTGCAAAAATATATGCTGAAGTTTCGTTTTGCAATGTACCTACCCTTATAAAAACCAGATGCGACTGAACACCAGTATTTTACACGTAGCCACTGCCATCAGACCTTCGCGACCCAGTTACTGGGCAATGCCGATATCCTAAGATTAGACCGGTTGTCAGACTGACTTCTGACTACCTGCTAGGGTTTTCGCGTTCCCGGCCTATTTGTGTTCCCGGGAATCGGGAATTTTTACTTTTGATTCCCGGGAATTCCCGGGTACCCGGGAATTTTCATGTTTTTTGTATAAATATAGTTTTTCTCGTATATTTCAACATTGAACCTGTGTAAGTAATTTAAACATGATAAATTGTGTAACATACCGATCGACTTTTCTTATTAAAATAAAAAATCTGACACTTATTTAAAAAATTGAACAAGGAACAGTTACAGTCATTTATTGTGCGACGATGTCGCGAGTTTCTTTAGTGAAAAAAAAGTATTTTCATATAATATGGAAAAATATTACGGATTAACAATAGGGTGAATGACTACAAAGGTTGTTACCAAATTCGTGTAAAACCTTAAAACCACATGATCTACAACTGGTGTAGAATGACCGAGCACGGGATTTAGCTTGATTAAAATAAAAATGAAGTATTTTTTCTTGTGGTAGCGATATGTGATCGAAACATAACTAGCTAATAAGGTACAAATAAAAAAATAAAAATTGCTAAATGAAAATTTTATTCGTTGGAACATTTCGACGCCACTCATCAATGAATGAAAGCACGGTGACACAACTGGCTAGCACGACTAGCACGAAATTGTTCTTTGCAGTCGGTTAAGTCGGGGCGCAAAAAGGGCTCGAAAAAGAACTTTTTTTTTTTAAATACATTATTTTGTATTTAAAATAAAAACCATTTAGGGTTAATCTGTGACCGTTTTGTTTACACCCTGTATATTTTCATTATAAATCTCGAAATTACACAAAAGATAAGCATTGTGAATAGTTTCTACAAATGAATCAGTTAAAAAAAAATCAAGCGTTTAGAATTTGTTTACTAGACAGAGACAACAGTACTGTGTGCTGACATCACGATACATTTACCCCATTCTAAGTTCACACCACGCAGTACAGTGTCCGTTTCACGCGAGAGAGACAGAAAATGCTCTAAAATCTTCGGAAGCGTGCAGACCCTTCATTTTTCATCATCATTTCAAATAATTCCCGGGTACCCGGGATTCCCGCCAAAAAATTCCCGGGTCCTAAAGTCCCCAAATTCCCGGGAATTCCCGGTTCCGGGTAAGCGGGGCGAAAACCCTACTACCTACCCGTAACTACTGTCATAGGCACCTATTCGTGTGACACCTGGGACCGTCAGATTAACGTGCTCGCTGAGACACGGAGGGGTCTCGATGTGTAACGAATGGTCACCCATCCACGGATTGACCGCGGCAAGCGCAGCTTAACCTTGTAAAGCAATCCGCGCAGTTGTTAATTAGACACGAGCCCTCCTAGCCTAGCTTATTTTATAGTACCCTATAAAATAAGCTCCTAATTTCTCTTCCAGAAAGTCGAGAATGGTGATCTCAACTGGATCATCCCGGGGAAGATGTTAGCCTTCTCCGGTCCCCACCACCGGTCGCGGCTGGACCGCGGCTACCCCCTCCACAGCCCCGAGCACTACCACGACTATTTTCGCACCCACCGCGTCACGACTATCGTACGACTCAACAAGAAGTCGTACGACGCGCGTCAGTTTACTGCGCACGGTTTTGAACATAGAGAACTGTTCTTTGTGGATGGTTCTGTACCTTCGGATCTCATTGTTAATCGGTTCATAAGGATTGCTGAGGCGGCGAAGGGTGCGGTAGCTGTGCACTGCAAAGGTGAGAAGTTCTTTTAAATTGTCTCTTATGTTATACTGTATTTAGTCTTTAGGAGGTTTTGGACCGTGGAATCCGAAAGTGAAGTGTGGATATAACTTACTTATACACTATAACAATGTACTACTACGGTCCTAAAAACGAGGTATAGGTATGGTACTTACCATCTACCGAGTATCAGCGCTGTACGATAGGTATATCTGGTGCAGCACAATGCTGAGCCAATGATAATTTTTGTCTAATTCGGTTCTTTCGTCTGTTTTAGGTAAACACTTAATTTTATTTTTAATATTTGTTAAGTACATATTTTGTATTTGTGTTACTGTACGAGAGCAAAATTGAATTTTTCTCTTTCTTTATCTGTATAAGTAAGCTTTGGTAGTAATAGGACGGAGACGTATTTTCAATCCAAAAGGTCAAACTCCTGAACAAACCTGTTTCACCATTACCTATAGACGTAAATTCACGCAAAGAAAATACATGTCCTGTTGTGAGGACTGTAATTCTTCTCAATTTGATGTACGCTAAACTAACCTCCGACGTCTTAAAGTCAGATCAACGCAAAAAGTAACTTATCAGTTGTCAAATTACTCGTCAAGTGTTGTGTGTTGTTGTCATTCGTTGGCGTGAAATTTGACATCAGATTAAATTGATCAACGTTTCAACAAACAGCGGGTAAAGATATCTTAAAATATAGTATAATTTCAGCTGGCCTAGGTCGTACGGGCACGTTGATCGCCTGCTACCTAATGAAGCACCACTCGTTCACTGCGCGCGAGTCAATAGCGTGGTTACGTATCTGTCGCCCCGGCTCCGTCATCGGGCATCAACAATGGTTTCTTGAGAAGTAAGTGTATATGGAAATTTGATTTGTGATTAAGACACGTTTTTGCCAGAACCGGCTTCATCTCTTTAATTCCTACCTACAGGGCTTATAACGTCGCATTTGGTGAATCATATTTCGTGTCATATACAGATTAAAGAAGTGTCAACTGCAAGTGAGCTGCATATCCAGTCGGTAGTTGTTACGCAAATAACTGACTACATTCTAATTGCTTTCAAGCGGCATTTGACAGTTGCATAGTTTACAGTTACAAATAATGTGTTCCAAACGCAACGTTATTAGACCGCTTTTTTTTTCTTGCTAAAATCCTCATGGATGCCCTTCGCCCGGGGAAGACGAAGGGGTATGTAGGACTCTTATCGGCTAAAAACCCACGGTGTTCCTTCTCCTGACCCTTGGTCGGGGTCGCGGGAGTCGCAGCTGCATGCACCGCGACCCCGGCATGCGTCAGTCCGCCAGCCGCTGGCAGACCTCTCCCATTGTGGGGCCTTGCCCTACGTCCTCCTGAGAGGTGCGCACAGAACACATGCGCGCTGCCTTCTCGGGCCTGTTACTGGTCGGGCGATGGGTCTCCTAACCCGTCGCCCGCAGTCCACACACTAGGGTGGCTGGAGATCGTCTCGCGCCCTCCGGCGCCCGGTGGGTCTGGCGCGGGAAGGGAGAGTGGCAGCTGCCTCTCTCTCCCTCTCCGATCCCACCTTGGTCGCTATCACCTCCTCGCACATGGAGATGACGGCTTCCCACGCACTCGCTCCCGACCATGGACAGAACCACGGCCGGAAGCGAGAGGTCACCACCGACCGCCGAGCGTTATTAGCCCCCTGGTAAACTTATTCAATGGCTAATAAGTTTCTCGAATTTGATCAATAATAGAGGAACACTTACGTTGCTAACTTATCTGTGGTCAACGACGCTCGCTAAGCTCAACCAGAGCTTTCATTTATAAGTCCTTCATGACGAGCAGTCTAGGTTACGCACGAAACAAGTTAGGCAACCCCAAATCATACACAGTAAACTCGTGCCACACTCTTAAACTCCAGTTTAAGCGGTATAACATTTTGGAGTATTTACAAATTAGTTCTAAGTAACCTCACTTATTTCAGCGTTCAGCCGCGCATGCACTTAGAGGGCGAGTCGTACCGTCGACGTCACAACATCACCACCCTGCCAGTCTTCGAGCGAGGTATCTACAGCGAGGACCCTGAACCGGAGGATACTGTGGACGCGCCAGTTGACAACAAACCTGTGTCGCTGCAGACCATACTGCATACCAGCAAGATTACTAACAATAAGGTAATACTTAATACTTACTTAGCCTATCGTACTGCACTTAAGTCTCCTCGAAAGCACAGGTTACTTCCAGAGGTATTTTTTTCGCCTGACGCATCGCGACTAGGTTATGCAGGGAACAAGGGTCTTATTCACCTAACTAAAGAAGTTCAGTTGCAGTGTAGTTGCAGTTAAGTTTCGATCAAAACAACGCTTCTCGTATTCTCTTAATAGGCGATTGCTGTTAGATACGCTCGCGTGAACTTAATTGCAACGCAAGGGAGAGGCCACACGTTGCGGTGCGGCTCCGGCGTAATACATACAATTGTCCATGGTATACCACACGGTGCGCGTGCTCACCGGACCAACACGAGGGGGGAGGGTGTATGCGCCGGAGCGGCACCGGACGTCGCAGGCCGCTGATGTGTTGACGGAGAGCCGTTCCACATGTGGCTCTTGCGATGCCACGTACTACGTGTGTACGCTGACGCGGCAAAATGGTTGCGGTGCGGCGGCACACTACACCGCATCGTCTGGCCTCTCCCTCACTGCAACTTGATCAGCGCCTCATGAAATTATATGAATAGGGAATATGCATGTAACTTTTTTGTTCTCTTAATCAATAAAGCGCATTAATATAAACCCAAGAAAAGTATTAAAAGTCAAATGTTACTATTATTACTTGCTCAAAACAATTATTAAACTTCAACAATTTTCTTCTACAGTTCAAACGTCCTTTATTGTCGCGGTCATAATGTGACGTCATAATCCAAGATACTGCTTTGTTTATATCTCTTTTTTAGCCACAAATCATATAAATTAAATTATTTCTTTTGCTTTATTTAAGCAGAAATCGCACTTACTAACTTAACCTCAGTGAGAAATCAAACAATTTGCTAAGAAAAGATTATTTAAAGATTTATTCATATGGATTTTGATGTCACTTCCGGCATTTTCGAAGACGACGCGTTTCGAGTTTGCGTTCCGTTCCACGAAAAAAACGTAACATAAAACAATGAATTGTTAAATAAGTAATGAGTTAAAAAATGTAAAAAATAATGCAATTTGTTTTTTGACTCCTGTACAATGTATATTTAAATAATGAACGAGTTTTGAATTACATGCATGTTCCCTATTACCCTACAGTTCGGTAAAATAACACGCAACCCAAATGTAGCCGACCTGCAGGCTTACTCCCGACAGGATCGAGTTTTGAATCGAGTCGAGTTAGTGTCAATTCTTACTCTTGAAATCGACAAAACTGCACGACCATGCTGAGGTATGATTTAAAACTAACAAATATCAAAAACAGTCGTTAATTTTTATTCGAACCGGTGCACAATTGTGCGCTTTTGTCGATTTCAAGAGTAAGGCCGCGTTTCCACTGACGCGGAGCTGGGCGGAGAGGAGCTTAGCGGTGCACAAATTGACCAATGACTATGCTTGAAATCTCCGCTCCGCTTCAATGGAAACAGTACGAGCGGGGTGGAGCAGAGATGAGCGGATATTCATACATCGAGGCGGTGCAGTGCGGAGGACAGCGAGCATTGGGGTGCAGAGCGGAGGACAGCGGGGCGGTACGGAGCGGTGCGGAGCGGGGCGGTGCGTGACACGCGTGCAGTTTGTCAGTTGTCTTCGTTACGTCACTAGGTGCATACGTATCAAAATGGATGAGAAGTTCATTGAAACTGTTAGACAATTTCCGTGTTTATGGGATACGCGATTGAATACCTACAAATGCAACGAAACCAAAGATGCAGCTTGGGAAATTATAATCTCTCTCTCTCTCCGCCCAGCTCCGCTCCTCTCCGCCCAGCTCCGCTTCAGTGGAAACACTGACCACTTTTCACCGCTCTTCTCCGCTCCTCTCCGCCCAGCTCCGCGTCAGTGGAAACGCGGCCTAAGAATTGACACTAAGTCGACTCGATTCAAAACTCGATCCTGTCGGGAGTAAGCCTGCTGGTCAATGATCACTCGCCGGATGTTAAAACTATGTGTTGAGCCCTACTGAGTCGGTTGGAACTCGGGTTGCCGTTTAGACCCTGGGTTTGGAAAGAAACATCATATCTCGATCTCTTTTAAATAATATTTTTTTTATAATTTTATTACAGCTGGATAACGCACACGTGCTAAATGCGAACGAGACTGACTCAGAAAACAACGTGACCACAGTGATTGGCAAGTACAAGACCACCCCTACACCTATGCTACCCACAAAGACAGTATTCGCGCCCAAAATGAACTACATGATGCCCACAAACAACATAAGAAACGCCAACAACACCAACTTGAAACAACCACCCCGCATCATCAACTCGACGTTAAAATCCCATTATGCATCGAAGACGTCCACCTTCCCCCCCACAAGAAGTGCCAACTCTCAAGCCAATAAGCTAACGGGCAGTGTTAAGCCGTTTACGGGTAAAAGCAGCTTTCATGGGCAAAGAGCCAACCTAGCCCGGCCTACCTTAGGATATACGCATGGTGCAAGCCCGCTGAAAACGTTCACAAGAAAAACTGTCAGCGTCAGCAAGATTGGTAACAATGACAGCGCCGTTGTCACCACTCTCAACAACGTAACTTCAACCTTATCAGCACTGACAGAGAACTGTCATTTAAATGGTAAGAATCGTCTCCCATCTGAGCCAAACCTCAAATCAGTTGTGCAGACTAAAACTAATAATAATACTAACCTCAACGCCCGAAAGAAACTAATAGTCAGATCTAACTCTAATTCCCGAAAGAAGCTTCCCAAAAGTAATTTAACTAAAACCGGTCTTGAATCTACCCAGGATCTGTCTTCCAGTGATACAAATGTCACTAATATCTCCGCAGATTCCCTCGAAACACCGTTCAGGTTTAGACGGAAAAGGGACAAGTCTAATAGCCCGGAACCTATGGACTGTATTACTAATTCAGTGATCACAGCTGATGTTACCCCCGACAACTTTGAAGAGACTAATAACTCTCAAGGAAATAAGTTATATAAGATAAAGGCGCTAAGGAAGAAATGCCCCGCGTTTGGAGTCAGTTTGCTGAAGAAGGATGGTGTCCAAACTCGCTCGAGTAGTTGTGCCAGTAGCTCGACCGTCAAGAAGAAATGATGTTTGTGAATAACCCCGACGGTGGAGACGGCTAGAGAGTAGTTTCGTGTCTAGATGTATAGAGTTTTAACGATGTGCATAGCACACGATGATGTTGTAATCTATGTAATTTTTACTTTTGATAAATTTGTTTAGATGCTTCCTAACAATTTTTTAACAATCGACTGAACTTTTTTATTGAACTCATATCAAGTTTGAAATAATCTGCTATAAAAGACACGGTCTAAACAAATTTATCAATGTTTTTTGATGTATAGTTGTTTAAAAGCTAATGTGACCCCGCGGGAAAGCCTACTATATAATCTCATTAGTTACTACTGACAGTACAGTTAGCGAGTGGTCGATTGATTGACTAATGATGTGGCTGAATATACTAATGATCTATTTAAATATATTTATATTTTGTTTGTGGCATTTTGCGTCCATCGTGGTAACATTCGCTCTTTTACAGAGTATGAAATAGTGTTCAATACAAAATATAGTATGGGTTATACGTCAATATACTGTATAGCAATATATTTGAATGTATACTATATATCTATCAATAGTTGATTATAAATTATATACTACTATTATTGTGTCATTGTGAAATAGTCTGTTATGTATTGCATTTATACAGCGTGTAACTGAAATGCGTGATCATATTTATAGGGGTTGTTTGGACTGTTATTCAGAGCAAAATGCGACAGGTCAAATAAAATTGGTCAAGTTTTTTTTACTTTTCATTCGATTTGGTCAGCTGATGCAAAAAAATGACCCAATTTTATCGTTTGACTTATACCAACATTTGTTGCCCTGAATAAGATTCCAAATAACTCCTATATATATGACGACGCATTACTGTTACACGCTGTATAGAGAGTGTAATGACGACATGCATATTTTATAACAAGCGTATATCTATAACATTAGACAATCAGTTGATCGGTGTAGTGTAAGAAGAAATATTTTTGTAGTTTAAATTAATAAGTGATTACAAAATGCCATTTTCTTTAGCTTTTATTGAGCTTCTTGTTGTTTAGATTTATCGATCGGTTGAATATGTTAGATTTTGTTGTCGTCTAGTGATCATTATCAGTTTTATATATGTATACATATTATGTAGTTACGTTTATAAAGTCATTCTCAGATATTTTATGACTTGCAATTATTTTTATTAATGCTTGATGTACACTGAGACTTGGTTTGTGCAATATAAATCGATTTTATATAAAATAGTGGACATTATGACCAGATATTGCCTTCGATATATTTACTACATATACCGCGACGAGTCTTAGATATACTTGATAGTTTTTCTTAAAATAGTCTAAAATAACAGTATTTAATACAATAGTATATCATTTTATACAGCATAGTACTTCTGAGTGTGCATTAAGTACCAAGCTATATGAAGGTTATGTTTGAACTTGTCACAAACGCGGTGTGAGGTAGCTTTGTGTATACATTGTCATGTTAATATTAGTTTTAGAAGTGTAAAGTGTTTATACGTTTTTAGGAAACTAATACTATATTAGCGTTTGTTGAGTCACAAAATGTACAGTTGCGGTGAAAATATAATACCATCCTTCACCCTACCTTTGCTCTAGTAAATGTTACGGTGGGACGTCTCAAGTTGTATCTATTTGTTGTTTTACTGTAAACTCCGTTGCATTTGCAAATAGATGGTACAGTTCTGAATCGAACGGTTGAAGTTAAATGAGAATACTTATACAATTTAATACTAAAATCTTGCAATTTATTTCATATCGCTTGTCTGTTACTGTTTTTGCGACCTTCATCATCTGCCTAGCCTTTTCCCAACTATGTTGGGGTCGGCTTCCAGTCGAACCGGATGCAGCTGAATATCAGTATTTTACATGGAGCGACTGCCTATCAGACCTCCACAACCCAGTAACTGGGTAATACGATACTCTTTGGTAAGACTGGTTGTCAGACTTTCTGGCTTCTTACCAACAGTAACGACTGTCAAAGATCTACAAATGACAGCCGGGACCAACGGCTTTACGTGCTTTCCGAGGCACGGAGGAAACTCGCTATGGTAAATGGTCACCCATCCACAGACCAACCTCGGCAAGCGTGGCTTAACCCGGAAGATCGGTCTATGCGGCTGTAATTATTTAGCCACGAGCTCCTCCATGGCTTAACCCGGAAGATCGGTCTATGCGGCTGTAATTATTTAGCCACGAGCTCCTCCTACTGTTTTTGCGACCTTATAAATCTCAATTAGCATATTAAATTTGAAAATAGTATTAGGATTATGAATTATATATTTATTATTTTCATATTGTATTTTGACCGCGACTGTTCGATATTGAGCCTAAGTAAAGTTCCGACAAACTGTACGAATTTACAGTGTCATATCAGATTTGTACACGCTTGTGTGTTGTGCTCGAGCGTACCGGCCGGTACGACGCGTTGTGTTGTACACTATTGTTTTTAACACTTGGTGCTTATATATCGATTCTGTTTGATATACAATGTTAGTCAGTAATGGGACTACTAATCGGAAAGGGTGTTAAAGTACCCATAATAATGAGTTACTTTTGTTCTACAGCGTTCCCCAAAAGACTATGGTTTAAAAGAAATTTCTGTTCAAAAACGTCATTTTTTTATTATTATTTGACTTTGTCACGTTTGACCCTCGTCGCACCTGATGGTAAGCGCAGACAGGGCCTAAGATGGAGCACACAAACCCAAGTAACAAATATAGAGAGATTCCCCTATACCTAGGCTTGCCAACCGTCCCGCGAGAGCCGGGACGTCCCGCTTCTAGAGCTTTAGAGGATGCGTCCCGCGAAACACGTGTGCGAGACGCCAACTGTCCCGTTTTCTCGTACCTACGGATAAACCTTCGGGCAGAAGTCGGAATTTAGTGAACGCACGTTTTGTTTAGCTAGAAGAGTGGTGATCGCGACCGTGAGACTCGCGGCGAACGAACAAAAAAATAATTTCGAATTGTATTTTTCGCCTCCCTATACTTTGACAGTTGGGTCCCGCTTTTTTTTTTGCCACGTCCCGCATTTTGATTGCCAAAGTCCCGGTAAATTCGTACATAAAGGTTGACAAGCCTACCTATACCCCTCAGGCTCTCACATACACAAGACGGAACACAGTAAACTGCTTGGCTGCACTTTAATCTGAGGGTGATAGTTAGCCAGGCGGACTGTATAGATCCTACCACCAAGCGTGCTGGGTTTTGTTGAATCTTACAACACGCGTCTATGCTCAGCGTGCGGTGAGGAAGTTTTATATTCTAGTACGTTCCGACACGGGATAGAATATGCTAAAATCTATCTATCCTCAGCTATGATCAGCTGTGTTTACATTTTAGGTCATATTTGGGGTCACGAATTAGAAGCTCCATTTTCTGAATTCGTAACTAAAGTAGGGACGAAGAATTTTTGAAAAAACTACAATAAAAATTATTTTAAATGAAAATAAAAATGATTGAATTTAGAAGTTTTAGCTTTTGCTTTAAAACCGTCATCAGTGATACTTTATGTGACCTGCGGATTAGTACCTCTTTTCCGACTAACCTTGTATAATCGATTTATTATTAGGTTGTCAATGTTTAATGATTTAGTTTACTTCGAAATATGTAATCGGATACTTATTCGGTATTTCGGTTATTAAGTCGATTTATATCAAATATTTAGTCGATTTTATCGACAGATTTGTGTCGTCTAAATACTCGAATTGTAAGCACCAAGTGTTAATAGTATTTCATTACTGTTGAATGTTGTGAAGACTGTTGTCTATGCCATTTATCGTAATAGTATTATTTAATTAATCTGTACTTACAGTTTGATTCCTAATAATGCTTATTTTTATTTGTAATTATGTTATTTGCAATATGTAACCAATCTTATTTTGAAATAAGAAATGAATTTATAACAAAAGGAGAATGGGCAAAAAACCCAGAACCAACAGAAACTGCTCGTTTTGATATTTGTCACACTTAATGTCCTAAAACATCCTGCATATGCTTTTTCCTAGGGTCCAGGAGAGCTCAGTAAAATGAGGTCAAAGTTTGAAAAATTTTCTGTTCGTTTAGTCGGTGTAGTATCGAATTAAATGAATATACCGGGATGTTACGGAGGTGGTTTTATCGGAACCGAAGTCGGAGTCGGAGTTTTTAAATTTGGTTTGCCGGAATCGGATTCGGAGGTGTTAGCAGAAGAGAGATGTGTTAAGGGCAGGCCTAATAAAATAAAATAGTACCTACATAATTCAGTCAGCCTCTTTAATTTCAATAAAAATAATAAACCTACAAATAGGCGTAGACGATAAAAAAAATGCTTCGACATCCTATTCAAAGCTCCGATTTAAAAGTATCGGAGCCGAAGTCGGAACCGGAGATGTAATATCAATCGGAAGTTCCGACTTATCGGAGTCGAAGCTCCGTAACATCCCTAATTTATACTAATAATTCTACCGTAGATTACTACTGGGTATAGGCACCTCCTATAAATTGTCACCACACCAGTTGCTTACTCAGAAAACGGATTAAAACATTATCAGGCATTTATCTAGGAACTGGGTACTGTGATATCATTATTAATTATACTAAGAGAACTTTGCCTAGCAGTGTGACAATAGAACAGAGGGACAGTGGGTTTTTCGGTTTTGGTTATATGAAATGTGCCCATTCTCCTTTGCAGCAATTTATTCTGTAGAATTTTATTATCAACTATCAAATCGTTTCTCTGTGCCATTTAAAAACGTAAAACTACATGTATTTCAATTGAATTGTAAGTACAGTAAGCAGTATAATATGGATACGCTTTAGTGGTGCGGCAGCTAAGAAGGGGACTTCGTTTTACTGTTAACATAGACGATTATCATTGAGTCGTTTTTTTGTGGTATGTACTGCTATTTACGTTTATTAACTTTGTAAATATGATATTGATTATAAAATATGAATATAATATGTTGTGCCCGTATCGAAAATACATGTACTAATAATTCTACCTACTCTGTGTTTAAACATAATATTTATGTAAAAAAACAGAACGTAAAATTATGTGAATGAAATTAGAACTAATGATTTACAAACTAATTTCCTGATTAATAAATATTGATTTGTTTTTCTATGAAAGTGCAGTATCATATCACAATCGCAATTTTCGTAGTATATTTAAAGCCAATTTTATTAACATTTTTATTATTATTTTATGTTTATTAATTTTATAAATCAAAATTTATGAATGTGATAAGGTCGAAAATATATTTTTTAATACTTTCCAAATAAAATTATTACCATTTTAATAAAATGACTCTAAAATGATCGTTTTTCTATACATCTTTCTAGTCTAATGTCAGATTTTGCTATCGGGCCGATTACGCTTAGGGCGACATTCGTACATTTCGTACCTATATCGCACATAAGATTTTGCTAAGTAAGCGTTTCATAAAAATGTGAACATTATTCGTACGAAGCTAATGTTCATATTCGTATGACATGGTTTCTCACATTCGCTTATACGAATATGAACATTATTTTTAATAAAAATAAGATTCGTATTCGTATGAAACGTTTATTTAACAAGTCTTAAGGTGCGGTTTGTGAATCTCGCCTTAGTGACAAGCGTTCGGAAAGTGTTTTTCGTTACGCTTCTGTCATTGTTGTATGTTATGCTCGCAGGCTGGACTTGAGCATGTCAGATTTTTGATTTTTTTAATCTGAGACATGCACAGTGGGGCATTGAAGCTCATCTATTAAGCCTTTCACCGCCATAGTGGGATAAATCCAACAAAAACTTTGGTGTTCGCCCACGTCGGATATACAGGGTGTAAAAAGCCGTAAAAATCACATAGCCGAAATCTACGCACTCTGTACATCAAACTAAATTACATTGACCAAAAATAATTGCTGGGAAACGACTTTTATTTTTTGGCTTAAAAAACGCTTTTTTTGTAGCGCGTAATGTGTGGTTGTGTCGATGCCGCGCGTTTGCATGCGTGCAGCGGCCACACAGCTGAGCCAAGGCGGTCGTGTGCGTTTGATATTCATTGCGTTTTTGTAACTTCAAATGCGTAATTTGTTAGATAAAATTGAAATTTTTGAAAATATTTATTTGGAAGAAAGTTTAGTATTATGACTTGGAATTCGTTTTTGAAAAAAACTAAAAAAAATATGTATACTTTGACCTTCAATATCTCCAAAACCAATGATTTCCCAGGTATGGTCTAAAAGAAAAAAATGATCCCAATGATGGGTAGAATATGTGGTTCTCATTATCGTTAAGGGTCTTTTTACACCCGATATGTATATCCGTTTGTATAAAGGTTAATAAAATTGTCGGATATATCCGACTGGGGTGGTTAAAGGAACAGGCCAGTTGCTGTCTAACTCAGCATTCGGTCAGGAAAGATACGATGAGTAACTTCACCCAGAAAGGCGCCAAACATCTGCAACATTTTATTATACATGACATAACTTCATTCCGCATAAATTATTAGTAATGTAGAGATTAGTCGAAGTAAAAATTACGATGATTTTTGACCTTATGACATTGTCAAACTGTGCAGCGGTGCGTGGCAATTTGTTTTTAACAATTGTTATTTTTATTAATCACAATTAACTACAATAATGCTTGGATTAAAAGGCGCTGGAAATATGAATATAATTGTTACTATTTCGAAGTAAGCTATGATTTGTTTTAAGTGCAACTTACGTCTTATTCTTACTTATTTGCTTTTTAAGTATTATTTGGAATAGATTTTCTTAAATTGCAAAAACGATTCAGAGGCGTCTTTTAATCCAAGTTTTAAATCTAATAGGCGAAATATTTTAATTTGTAAGAGTTATATTTTTATTAAGGATATTTTTATGGCTCCGACGCTTAATACCAGAATCTCTAAATACCAGATTCGCAAATTACCAGACTCGCAAAACACCGGATTTGCGAATATACCAGATACGCAAAATACCAGAAACGCAAAATAACAGATTTTGTACAGCTGAAAACAAAATTTTAATTGAAAAAATAACTAAAGTAAAGACTAAAGTATAAAACTCAGAATAACTAATATAATATATAAGTATATAATATTAGTGATTCTGAGTTTTTTATTTTAGTCTTTACTTTAGTTAATATTATTATTTTTTTAATTGAAAATTGTTTTCATCTGTATATACATCCGCGGTATGCTAAGCAAATACAAGTGCTAAAGTAATTGAAATAAGGTTTAAAATTAAGTCACGACCGTTTTTGTATAGCGATCTCATTTATCTATCGAAGAAATAGTTACTAATACAGGATAGTCTATAAACAGAACTCAATTGTTTAGGACTGTACTTTTGGTATTTTGCGTTTCTGGTATTTTGCTTATTTGGTATATGGCGAATCCGGTGTTTTGCGAGTCTGGTAATTTGCGAATCTGGTATTTAGCGATTCTGGTATTAAGCGTCCGAGCCATTTTTATAACGATACGTTGGTGCGCAGGAGTGGATCGGATTAAGGGACCAGAGCGTTGTAGTGATACAAATTTTGTATTGTAATTGTTTTGCATCTGTTGTCTAGATATAGTTTAAAATATTAATTATGTTGTGATCTTGAGATCTAATCAGTTACTAATGTAATGTGCACTATTACCTATAGGTATATATTTATGTATATAACCAAGGTAACACCATTATTTCATGGTGTACAAATGCTTGTGCTTAATAAAATTAAAAAGATATATTCCAATTTATTTTGTTGTTTTATTTACAATGTCTCCGAAGGTCAATTGGGTACAAAATAAGGCGAAGGCGGATTATCTTAATTTATAGGTATTTAATACCAGACAATGTATAAATATTAAGTAGTCACTACTTGATATAACAAAAAAATCAATGACTTACAATATATTTTTACAAGCAAATAGTTTAAACATTTTCATTTCACAATGCAGAAAACTCATTCTTAAATTAACGTCCTCCAGTCGAGCAATTCACGACAAAATACAAGTAATAAAAAGCACTATTTTCTCATTTAACCATGTCCAGACCAGCCGAACAGGCTCGCGAGACAACTGCACGTCTGGGTTGGCTCGTACCCAAACCGATCCCGTGCGGATCACGCAAGCTTTTTCTACCGATCTGGACACGGTTACACACAATTTTACATGTCCACACTGCTACTAAAACTCATACTGCGAGACGATGACGACCAGCCTGGCCACTGCACTACCAGCAAACATGGTGCGCTGGTACAGAGACATGGTCAGCTCCAGTTCCACCACCTGGGGACCCTCAAGCGAGCACAGCAGAGAGATCACACAGATGTTGCCTGATGGACGCATGCTGGAAAATTAGAAGTTTCATTTAAGTTATTTGCTCGTCTTAGAGCTTAGTATTCAAAGCGTTCTCTTTGCACATTTCGAGGGGCTCCTTGTGACCTGTGTAGTTGTCGATGATGTCCAGCATCTTTTGGTGGAATGAGTCAAGAACCAGACAAGTACGGAGTTGTTGACAAAAATAAATTTAATTTGGGTACTTTTTTTGAAATTCTGGCTGCTCCAGAGAGTGATGCCGCAAAGATTGTTTATGACATGGCAATATGTCGATAACTCCACCATTTGCTAAAATTAATTTAATTTTTAGGAAAAAAAAAATATTGTTAAAATTTAGGTTAGGAAAGACAGAAAAAAAAGAGGGGCCCCTACACTCTGACGGGATGTGTCAGACAGTAGGGCCCCCTCTTTTTTTTCCCCAATTCAGAACCTTTTCGATGAGCAGTTGCCGACCGATTCGATTTGTTATCTCGTACCTACAGTCTACGATTCTCGTAATGAGAGTAAAAGAGATATCTTACCGAATCGTTCGACAACTGACTAGGTAATCGAATTGAGCTGATCGTGTACGCACCAACTGATGGAAGCTAGCCATATATCAATTTTCAGGGGTACCAAAACCACTACATCTTACTAACAGTTTGCTGAAGCAGATCTTGAACAACCTTGACATCCATTTGAACATACGCAAGACCTCATGGACCTCATTTGGTACAACCAAGTAGCTAATTAAGTAATTATTCTCCTGGTACTCACTCGAAACACCTGAAGTCAGCAGGCTTGATTCCCGGCGACGCCTCCACAGCCACCATACGCATTTCGAAGCTCACGATGGACTCCCGCCACGACGGACCATGCATCGTGAATAGGTCCACCTGGAAGATATGTGTTACCCTATAGTTCTGATTCAAAGCCAATACCTACTATGCTTTAAAAAAAATTGAAACGAGTATGCTTAGGTGGCTTGGTCATATTGAAAGAATGAGTAAACGGTGATTAACAGAAGGAATTTATAAGGCGGATGTCAATGGAAACACCAGTAGAGGACGCCATACAAGGACATACATCGATGTTATTGGTGATGTTCTTCAAAAAGGACAGGTGCGTAGTACTTTCAACCGGCGTGTGTGTATGACAAGATGTATGAACGTGGACGAAGCGAAAGGAGTATGTAAGGATCATGTGGCGTTCTGTAGTTTCCGCCTACCCCATTGGGAAAAAGGCGTGAGTTTATGAATGTATGTAAGTATTATGCTTACGAACAGCTTTCACATAAATAGGTACCTATGTAGTAATATACAAGCTTAATATTAGTATACATATACTAAACCTGAAACTAGTTTGTTCAGAATCACTAGGAGAATCGATTGACATATTTTTACACCACATTTTTTTTTTCATAAATTTCAATTATGTTTCAGTAGGTTTCTACCCATAACAGTTGACGGGAATAGACACCTTGAGGCTTAAGATGGTCCGCTCGGTTAGTTTCCGTGTATTAGACAACCCCTGCATAGCACATCTCAGGCATTTCACATTTTACTAGGGAACTTAACGCGACATAAACTACGGTGTAACTTGGAGATTTATTTAAAAAAACACATATTCAGGTATTTCTGATGAAAATCTTGTTGGGGTGTCTCGGTTTTTGTATATACTAAAAATAACGTTGTATAGTAATACTTACACTTCCAGAAGGGAGGTAGATGTTGGCAACGAAGGTGATAAAGTTATAGCTGTAAGTGCTTGGCTGCTGCAGACAGGTCCAGTCGCCCACCTGGCAAGAACGTTGTACGCGGGTACAGCGACTGAAATCATACATACATTGTCATTTAGTGTTCTGCCGATCCTTTATTCCAATTAAGTTGGGGTCAGCTTCCAGTCTAACCAGATTCGGCTGAACACCAGTATTTTACACGGAGTGACTGCGATCAGACCTTCGCAACCCAGCTAATGGGCAATGCCCAGAGGCGGAATGGTCTTGGCCGCCCTAGGCCGTGTAGTAGGTACTAGCCGCCTCCTTCCAAGCTCCATTACTGAACTAAGATATATTATTTTCTTCGATTGGGCGCCCCTTATTGAGGAGGGATGAAACGCATGTGACTAAAAGAGTGATGAATATGAATGTTGATGGATGGAGGGGGAGAGGGAGACCGGAAGAGAAAAATATATTGTGCCGACTCCAAGTAACTTGGGAACAGAGCAGGAAGAAGAGAGATTGGGCGCCCCTTACATTTGGCCGCCCTAGGCCCGTGCCTAGTCGGCATTAAGGAAAGTCCGCCTTTGGCAATGCCGATATCCTAAAGTTAGACCGGTTACCAGACTTTCGGTCTTCAATCTACTACCCTTAACGACTCTCGTATGTATTCGTATGACACCAGGGACCGACGGCTTAACTTGCTCTACGAGGCATGGAGTGGTTTCGACGTGTAACGAACGGTCACCCATCAGTGGACTGACCGCGGCAAATGTAGCTTGCAAATCGTATGATCTGCGCAGTTATTAATTAGCCACGAGCCCCTCTTACATTGTCATTTAGTCATTTAAGTAATACAAGGAGCATGTTCTTACACTGTCTCACCTGATGGCAAGCAATATGGTGTTACAACAACCGATTCACTCAAAGGGCGTATACATAAAGGAAGCAGGTAACTAGCGTCGACCTACCAGCGCTTATCGGAACTTGTCCGTGCAGGTAACCGCTACATAAAGGATGCGGGTAGAAGCAG
The DNA here is from genome assembly GCA_905220435.1 of Amphipyra tragopoginis. Taxonomy (NCBI): domain Eukaryota; kingdom Metazoa; phylum Arthropoda; class Insecta; order Lepidoptera; family Noctuidae; genus Amphipyra; species Amphipyra tragopoginis. Next base: position 9,948,162 of record HG992017.1, read on the forward strand.
GGGCTGGCATTTTTTAACAAAAGTACGCCTTGTTTCAAATACAAATTCGCCCAAATCCAGCAGCAAATGACAGCCTACCAGTGCTGATCGGAGCAGGTCGGAACTTGTCGGTGAAGTTCGGAGCTTGTCGGTGCTGGATCACTACACAGTATAGAGACCAAATGCGCCGACAAGCGCTGGCAGATCGGCGCCGGCAACCCGCGCCCTGCTTGTATACGCACTAACGCTGACCTACGAGACTAATTCTGAGAAATCTCTGGAAGTCGGATGCCTTTCCTGATACTCAAAAGAGTGTTTCAGCGTCTTCGATGTTAAGAAACTAGCTAAGGAGTCTCTAGTCAATTTCATTCTAGCTAGCTGTGATTCCTTTTTGAAAGAATCCAGCAGTCGGTTCCGGTCTGCTGTGAAATAGACCTATAGTAGGAAGCTGGTAGCAAAGTATGCAGAGACTCACTGCTTAGACTCGAGCTTGTAGCCAGCCGGACAGTCGATATGATGACAGTGGTAACTACCGCGCGTGTTCTGACACACGTAGCCCGCGTCACTGCCGTGAGCACAACGTGCCTCGCCTGTCTCACACTCGTCTACATCTGGAAAAAACAATTAAAACTTATTCAATGAGACACTTACATTTCAAAAGGGAAGTCTGTTCTGCCTAGCATTTTCTCATCTAGCAGCTTCCAGTCTAGCCAGAAGCGACTAAACGGGTGCAGCTACTGCCATCAAACCTCCGCAACACAGTTACTGGGCAATGCCGATATCCCAAGGTGGGACCGTCTGTCAGACTTTGGGGCTTCGGACTACCCGTAGCGACTGTCATAGGTATGACACCCTCACATCTCAATAGGGAATGATAACGGCAATTTATCAATGTGTGAACTAAAAAAACCGGCCAAGTGCGAGTCGGACTCGCGCACGAAGGGTTCCGTACCATTATCTATGAAAACGGCAAAAAAAACACGTTTGTTCTATGGCAGCCCCCCTTATATAGATATTTATTTTATTCTGTTTTTTAGTATTTCTTGTTATAGCGGCAACAGAAATACATCATCTGTGAAAATTTCAACTGTCTAACTATCACGGTTCATAAGATACAGCCTGGTGACAGACGGACAGACAGACGGAAAGACGGACAGACAGACAGCGGAGCCTTAGTAATAGAGTCCCGTTTTACCCTTTGGGTACGAAACCCTAAAAACAGCTTCGACAGTATACTGGTGGATAAGTTAGTGTTGCCACATCAAGCCAGATGTAACTTTTTACCATAGGTACTGTGCATCGACCGTAAGGTTTTCAGTTAGCAAGGTAGTTTAACTCGTTTATATTTTTTACCGTATATTACAATAGTCTTGCATCCATCTGGGACGGTCCATGACTGTACTCCAATAGTGCAGCCGTGGATAGTCCCCGGTTGGTGCCCCACCCCATTTTACATTAAAGTTCTCAAAGGAGCCTCTGCGCGTTGGACCTGTGTCCCCCGTATGCCTTCCAAAGGACCGGACATGTTCCGCACGGAAAATGTCATCGGTCTGATGCAGTGTGATAACTTGTTACCACACTGCATCGACCGTAAGGTTTTCAGTTAGCAAGGTAGTGTACTATTACTATTAGAGTACTTGGTTGGTTTAATTTCGATTAGGGTCTTTCTGAATAAACATGTCGTACCAACGCAGCTCCTGCTGTCTTCTGACAGCCTGTATCCTGCTGGACAGGAGCACCGGTAGCTGCCAGGCTCGTTGATGCACTCGCCACCACACAGCTTGCCGCGAAGACGAACCGACGAGAACTCTTCACACTCGTTCACGTCTACGCAGGTTCTGGGGAGTGATTAAGTAATTAGATTTAGGTAGAGCAGATAATATATCTTTAGAGACATTAACAAAAACATCTGACGATTAACGTCGGCCAAATCATCAGCTAATATGATGACTTGAAGACGATGATTAATATAACACAACTTACGAAATGCCTGCTTGTGCGAAACCGACAGGGTGATTCAAAACATTGCATTACTGAACTTGGGCATACACCGAGGGAAGGAGGTACCCGAAAGATTTTAACCTTCGATTCCGATTAGCTAGGATATAGTTTGTTGAATAAAGCTTAATTTTCAAAATATTCATTATTTAAAGATTTTCATTATTTATACTCTTGTTTAGAGAGAGAACACCTCTGCGCTAACCCCTTTAGAGATTACAGGCGTGAGTGTATGTACCCAAGTATATTACTGCATACAAAGATCTTTCATCTCAGCAGGTTCCTTTTACGATTACTTAGTTCAAGCCCTATAATTTTTTATGTATTCTGCCTAACCTCTGCAATCCGAGACTATTTACCTACGTCTGACCTTCAAGGTTCTCTTTTCGGTCCACAATTACTATCACCTTTATTTACTCTGCGCCAAAACGGCGAACTTACTTGTTGTCATCATCGATTCGGTACCCCCTCTTGCAGTAGCACCGGTAACTCCCCCAGGTGTTGGAACAGCTCTGGCTGCAGACTCCAGGAGTCTCGGAGCACTCGTCCACGTCCACACAGACCTTATCGTTGGAGGGAGCGTTGCGGAACCCATCGCGACACGCGCAGCGGTAAGAACCCCACGTGTTTAAGCATTCAGCGTTGTATGCGCATGGCTGGAAGAAAGAAAAATAAATAATAGTCCATCAGTCTATCTGCAACAGGAAGACCAAAAGAGGTAAACAGCTTGTATACTACGGGTGAAACGGTCTTTGGCAGGACGCTGCAATACAATTTTTGGTGAATATCTTGTGTCAGCAATAATCGCCACATATGACAGACGGGTCTCAATCCCCAAAATCTCAATATCTATGTGTTTATGCGAATAATTCAATTCACTTCGTTTAAGATACAATTATGTTAGGTACCTACTTTTACTCAAGGATCTTCTCCTAAGATCTGTGGGACATTCCCAAGTTCAGGTAAATTGTTATAACCTCTATCAACTCACGTTTCCATGCATGCACTCGTTGATATCCTCGCACTGGTTCTGTCCGACGAGGCGATGTCCGGCCGGACACTGGCACGAGTAGCCTCCATAGAAGTTCTCGCAGCGCTGGTCAGGACCGCACTCCGAAATGTTGCGAGCGCACTCATCAATGTCTGCAAGGTAAAAGGAGATAAGAATACTGTGAATTGATTGATACGTATTCAGATCAAACGGAAAGTTGTTGTTCGTTTTCTACAATTAATTCCAACTTCCAAACGAAACTGCAGATAGCGTAGGAAACAAATTCAGAAGAAAAAAAAATGATCCTTGTATGTACAATACGGCCGACGTATCTTGTGACGGTGCAGCGGTGGCGACTAACGGGGTGCGCCTATAAAAAGGCCGGCACGCTGCACTTCGTCCTCTCTCGCGCCTCAGCAGCCGCTAGTTAAGTACTACCTGCTACACCTGAAGACCCTGGACTCCTCGTATCGTATTGTCCAAAGAACCACGCCCTGTAAACTAGTCTAATTTTGTAACTAAGTATTATAAAATATATTATTTTATGGTTAAAAGTGTTTCCTTAATATTCTTATGTAAGTACATTCCTGCTAAACTGCTTCTGCTTGTTGCTAGATTCTGATTTTATGTGCACATGCTCGTTAAGGGTTGACTCCTCAAGCCACCCTTAACCCGCTAAGCGTGACAATCTTGGCAAGTCTGGAGTTAACTGATTAGCTGCGCAGTAGACAATTTCGTTTCTGACGGTGTCCTGCGTAAGCGACAAAAGCGATGCTGCGAACACGAAGAACGCGATCAAAACAATGGCGTTCTCTGCTGGCGGCCTATGTAGCAGTCTGCGGCGAGACGCGAAGTTAAGCAGGGTACTCACCTAGCCGTAAGCATGTAACGTATCTGATACTGTATCAACCTGCAAGTGGGTACGCCTTGTCCACGGTCACCGCGTATCTAGCTACGTGCTCCCGGATCCGCAGTGCTCGTGACGACATCACGCCGACAACATGTCTCAAATGGTGGCTAGTGCTGCGTTCATATTCATGTACAATATCATCGAAAATTATAAAAGTCCACGTCGATTCTGGCAAAGTGAAATTCCAAGGTCCCACAATACCGGAGTATTTTGATAAAGTTCAATTAAACTAAATACTTTTTCATTCGTCCACTCCATGATGAAGACGTTAGTTTGAAGCTCGCGCCTACGTACTCACTACAGAAGCAGTCGTGTCGCCGTCCACGCGCACACTGCGAGCCGCCTTTGTGTTCACAGTGATACCGCCACTCGGCGGGTCACTGCGAGCTTACTGCGCTCCACGCGTGAGCGGCTCGCAGCGAGCTCGTGCCTACGTACTCACTTGATACAGTATCAGATACGTTACATGCTACACGGCTAGGTGAGTACCCTGCTTTACGTGTATTTTCATCGCGTCGTGTCGCCTGGCGTCGCAAGGCGTCGCGTTTGTCGCTTACGAAGGACATCCCGTAAAAGATTCATTGCGCAGCCAAACAACTAACTTCAGACTCGCCAAGATACGTCGGCCGTAGTCGGCTATTCTATTCAAACTGATTTATTCATTTTAAATAAGTCTACTCCTAAATTAATTCTCAAAGAACATAAACACTAGTCTTTTCCTAGATGTCTTCAGACAACTCTTAAAACTACAGAACCACAATCTCACCATAGCATCTCTTATCAGGCGTGAGCTTGTATCCCCAAGGACACGACGCAACCATAGCTCCTACATCCGGCACTCTAGTGTACGTCGGTCGTGGGGAGTAAGGTCCTCGCTGTCCGTACTGAGCCCCCACTGTGATCACGTTGCGACCCTCGCTCGGAGACGGTGCAGAAGATGGTCGAGGAGTTGAGCTTGAAGGAGCTGGACCTGAAAGAATATTGTATTTTGTTAACGAGACATGGATACTGGAAAAGGTTGATGCGGACCTCACTAAAAGCCGAGCCTATGATGAATATATCATTACGAAATCGATGCTTACAGCCACCAAAGATACGGTTGAGCTTCAAACAAAACACTTGAATCCAGTGATCTGAGATGATAATGTACCTATTGAAAAACAGAAACAAACTGAGTTTCAAAATAGAAGTGTCTAAGGTTTCTACGATGGTAGTTAAGGGCGCGCTGACAAACATGCAGCGACCCTTTTTTTTTCGTGGGAAATTCCTCATCGATGCCCTTCGCCCGGGGAAGGCGAAGGGGTATGCTGACTCTTACCGGCTAAAAATCCACGGTGTTCCTTCTCCTGACCCTTGGCCGAGGTCGCGGGATTCGCAGCTGCATGCACCGCGACCCCGGCAGGCCTCGGTCCGCCAGCCCCTGGCAGACCTCTTCCTCTGTGGGGCCTTGCCCCACGTCCTCCTGGTCGGCGCGCACGGAACACATGCGCGCCTTGTTCTCGGGCCTGTTACTGGTCGGGCGACGGGTCCCCTAACCCGCCGCCCGCAGGCCACACACTACGGTGGCCGGAGATCGTCGCGCGCCCTCCGGCGCCCGGTGCGTCTAGCGCGGGAAGGGAGAGTGGCAGCTGCCTCTCTCTCCCTCTCCGCTCCCTCCTTGGTCGCCATCACCTCCTCGCAGAAGGAGGCGACGGCTTCCCACGCACTCTCGCTCCCGACCATGGACAGAACCACGGCCGGAAGCGAGAGGTCACCACCGACCGCCGCGACTAGTTCGCGGCGCTGCGTCGCCCACGCAGGACACGCCTGCAGCGTGTGCAGCGACGTGTCCTCGGGGCAGTCGACGCAGTGGTGACAACCGGACGTCTGCTCCCGGCCAAACAAACATGCAGCGAAAGCCTAACCAAAGTCGACGTGGATTACTCTGCAAACCTGCACATGGTTTCTCCATTTAGCTTAGAAGCTTCGGCGCTCTCTAGAACCCGACTGGTAGGCTCGCAATAGTACTAGGACTACTGCTTTCCATCTAGTACTGTTTTTTTGAGAATCTCCTTTTACTTACTGTAGTTAGGCTTGTCGATCTCCGCGTGACACCTCCTGCCGCACTCGCAGCGGAATCCTCCCTCGACGTTGATGCAGTCCTCACGCGGTGCGCACGTGTCCTTGTTCGTCGCGCACTCGTCTATATCTGATGAAAAAGATAGCATTTGATTAGCAAGGACTCCTTTGTATATGCTAATGTTAATTGCTATTCATACTCTAGGGTTGATAATCTACTCAGATAACTAACATATTCATACACCTTTCCTCAACATTTTATTATTCTGGTCCTATTCAAGAATCCAAACACCGATGATGTGGCAGACATAATATTAAAAATGTTCTCCGATTTATTCGATATTTGATACAAAGAGTACACTAGATGTTTATCTTCATACCTACATTTTCAAATTGCTTCTTAGACGAGTTTTTGTCTACTTTGTCTGCTGCTGGTTTAAATAAAGTTGATTGTATGTTGATCTTGTCCTCCAGAGCATGGAATGTTTCTGTTTTCCTTAGTCTAAGCATAGTGTCATTATTTTAGCCCTAAGAATTTGCCATGATTGACTTACCAACACATTTGCCGACATTGCTGTCGTAGCTGTAACCTAGCTCGCACGGAATTGGTGGATACCTGCGGCCTGATCGTGTTGGAGTGTACGGCCATTCTGGAGAGGTCACTGTAACGAAATATTATGTTAATTCACTCCTACTGCCTATTGGGCCTTGTTGATAGGCTCAGAAACCGGCGTCAAAAAGGACCAATTTCCTAAAATCTAATTTACTTAGGGTTAAACACAATCAAGACTTTTTGTGATTTTGGCAAGTGCTATTCAACTCACATGCAGTACTTTCGGTAGTACTGGTCGAGGTGCTCGTACTAGTGGTCCTGCTGGTGGTAGGGGTAGTCATGACGTTGCAGAACCCTGAGGCGTCCCTGCGGAACCCGGCCATACACTCGCAGATGTACCCGCCCGGCTTGTTCACACACACCTCCGTGGTCTTACAGGCGTGCTGGCCTAATGCACACTCGTTCGCGTCTGGAAATGGAGAATAGTATGAAATATAGGACGTTTTTAACCGACTTCAAAAAGGAGGAGGTTTTCAATTCGACTGAATGTTTTTTGCATTAAAATAACTTCCACTGCTGTACTTCCTACTCCCTTCAGGATCATCAGGGAATATTGCCATATCAAAATCAAGCACTTTCACCGATTCAGATGAATCTACATCATGACTTGTTCAATTTACATTCGAAAACCACGAACTGTGCTCATCAATCTCTACAACTTTTACTATGGGAAAAAGTACATGAACAGCTCATTTATTTTTTCACCAATTTCGAATTTGTCCCATAGTAAAAGTTGAAGTAAATACAGATTGATGAGCAGCTCATGGTTTTCGGATGTAATCTGACTAACCAGTCATGCTGTGTATGTAGATCCTCACCACCAAATCAATCAATCAATCAATCATTTATTTTGTTAAACATAGGTATGGTTACAGATAGTAGTGTCTAAAATATGCGCACTATGTTTTGCCAACATATGGCGTACAAAATTAACATATAAAAGCAATTACAATTAAGGTGGCATGTCAATAGATTACATTAAAAAATAATAAATAATAATTCAATTTAAGATGTCAGTTAGGTAAACAGGTCATTACAATTCCAGATAATTAAAGACATGCATACTCAATAAATAAAATCATAAGGGTCTAATTAGCAAGTCGGAATCGTCATACCTCTGTTTATCAGTAGTAAACTCAGTGATGGAGTAGTAACATCTATCTAAAAGGAATTTAAACAAAGATCTCTTAAAGGATCCCAGACACTCTTTATTTCTAATAGCTGCTGGTATACTATTATATATTTTTGGGGACATCCCTAACACACTTTTGCCGAAAAATGCGGTTGTATGAGAGGTAACATGAATGGTATTTTGATTACGGCGGGAGCGCAGTTTTTCAAATAAATGCAGGTTACTGCGAACAAAGACTCCCATTTCATAAATGTACATAGACGGTAGAGTGAGCAAACTTAGTTCCTTAAACAATGGTTTACAACTATCAATAGATTGTAATTTGGTAAACGATCGCAAGCATTTCTTCTGAGCTTTAAAAGCAATGTCTCTGTCAGTGGAGTTTCCCCAGAAAATTATTCCGTACCTAATGCCGGAAGCCACATAAGCATTGTACGCTATTTTAACTGTAATGCGGTTAACAATTTTTGACAGTTTGTACAGACCATACGCAAACTGACTAAGCTTCTGTGATAAAGCGTCGATATGGTGTTTCCAAGTTAGATGACTTATCTATGTAAAGGCCCAGAAATTTTGTGATTTCACTTTCAGAGATTGCTACGTTACCATATTTTATATTCAGTTTCGGTTTATTTGTTCTTTGATTGAATGCTACCAAACTACTTCCGGTAGGTATTATATATCAATTAAGAAATTATTCCAGGTTGGGTATGGTCCAACCATGTAGGTACTTAGGTACCTAAAACTCAAAGCTACCGCCAAGAAACATATCACAGCACGAAATGTGGTATTTGAAGAATTCGCTCAGAGAAATCTGTTTCCGTCAAATATTTCATTCTATCGAGTTACGTCTAGTATACATAATGTTCTTTGATAAAGTGATTACTGCAAGAAACTTTTATTCAGCAGATAGAATATTTATGTATTAATTGTTATAATCTCAAATAAATCTATCTATCTGGCTTCGATACCCAGGTCAGGTCTGGCAGTGTTATTGGATTTTTCCGTGTGGAATTTCTCAATAGCAGCTCGGAGTCTGGATTTGTGCCCGGTTGATGGCAATAGGCACGCCCCCTTTTAGAACGGCGAAATGAGGGTGTATTATACACCTCTGCCCTACCCTTAAGGGAATACATGTTATATTATGTGTTGTGTTATCAAATAAAATATCTACTCACCAACACAATTTCCTTCAGCATCTTTCTCATAGCCATCCAAACAGTGCAGATCATTGATATCAAATCCTGGAGTTTCATCATCAGGTTTCTCTCCTCCTATTTCATTTGTCCTTCTATCATCTGGTACTTCTGGAGTCGTTCCAACTGGAGGTTCTGGTCTTTCTTCAGGTCCAGTGGTATCAGGTCTAGGAGGTAATTCAGGCCTTGGAGGTGGTATTTCAGGTCTTGGAGGTAATTCAGGCCTTGGAGGTATTTCAGGTCTTCTAGGATATTCCGGTCTACGGGGGTAGTATTCTGGTCTACGGGGATATTCAGGTCTTCGCGGGTAGGGATAGTCTGGGCGTCTCGCTGTGGTTGTTCTAACTGTTGTGGAGCTGGTAGTATATCTCGGTCTGTCGTAGTAAGGAGGGTAGGGGTAGTTCCTGCTCGGTCTAGCTGTGGTGGTCGATGTTGTGGTGGGTCTGGGCGTGGTTGTGGTCGTCGTGGTGGTGGTGGATGTGGTGGTGGGTCGAGGAGTCGTTGTGGTGGATGTTGTGGTACTCGATGTGGTTGGTATTGTTGGCACCGTCTCTCTGTATCCACTGTCTGTTGTTGAGTTTTCTTCACTGTGGAAGTTGAAAGCATTTTTGTTGATTAGACTTGACAAAAGTAGTATCTTAGGACCTAACACAGTAATTGAACGTGCCTAGAATTTTTACAGCATGATGCTTTCTCTTTAGTCTCTTATTTAGTGAGAGACTGAGAACAAACGCGACAGGTGATTTTTATGCCCTATGTTTAATTTATAGAAAAGAATATCCATTCAGGATTCATACAATATTGAACCATTTTTTTTTTGCCCTGCCTTCAATTATTTTTTAAATTAATTATTATAAGTAGGGCGTAATGTTTTTAAGAATTTTTAGTATTACGCCAAAGTTGTATAACGACTGTTTACGGACATAATTATTTACCCTTGAATTAGGCAAATCAATGGTCCGTTTTTTTGGGCTCTATTACTTACTTTACTAAACATGAACAACATAGTTATTGTCTTGTCAACTCTTGTTAGTTATCTTTGGTTACATCGGACGGCTACTTACAGAACTATCATCTCACTTATTTTTGTTATCGGTTTATGTTTTCTGCTATGTTGCATATTATGTGTGCTCGTATGGTATATGAATATTCTCGGTTGCCATGTTGGTGGACAGGCTAATAGACCCCATCAGATGACACCTACAGCAGTTTCTAAAGCCAACCCATTGGGGATCAAAGTACTGACCTTTTATTAAACATACAGTACGCGTAAAATAACGAGGTAAAATAAAGGAGCTCGTGGCTAAATAATTACAGCCGCATAGACCGATCTTCCGGGTTAAGCCACGCTTGCCGAGGTTGGTCTGTGGATGGGTGACCATTTACCATAGCGAGTTTCCTCCGTGCCTCGGAAAGCACGTAAAGCCGTTGGTCCCGGCTGTCATTTGTAGATCTTTGACAGTCGTTACTGTTGGTCAGAAGCCAGAAAGTCTGACAACCAGTCTTACCAAGAGTATCGTATTACCCAGTTACTGGGTTGTGGAGGTCTGATAGGCAGTCGCTCCATGTAAAATACTGATATTCAGCTGTATCCGGTTCGACTGGAAGCCGACCCCAACATAGTTGGGAAAAGGCTAGGCAGATGATGACAGTACGCGTAAAATAAGTTTGCCTCTCTGAAACCAGGCTTGGAGCGTTCTGTTCCACACTTCAGAGGAGTAAAGTTATTTTACGCGTACTGTGATGAAGAATGTAGGTACTCACTCGGAATCATAGTACTCGTACTCATAGAGCGGCGGGTTGGTTGTGGAGGTGGTGGTACTGCTGGTGACAGGATGTCTGGTGCACGTGAACGTACCCAGCAGGTTCATACAGTGCTGGCCGTTGGCACAGTTGTCCAACTTTAAGGAGCATTCGTCGATATCTGGCGGCAAAGTATGTTGTAGAATTTAGACGCGTTAGAAGAAGAAAGCACTTCTTTGCGAAATATTTGCAATCAACAAAACGTTTAAGTGCATGACGATAATTATTATAGTATGTATGTAATAAGGGACGGATAAGCCCATGTGGGGACGGGCTAAAATATAAAACTTCCTCACCACAAGCTAGGAATAGACGCTTGTTGTAAGATTCAACAAAACCCAGCACGGTTGGTGGTACGGTCCGCCTAGCTAGCTACCACTTGAACATTAAAGTCCGGCGACGAGCAGTTTACTAGCCAGAGCAGTATAGGGGAATCCCTCTAAATTTCTGTTACTTGGATTCGTATGCTCCATCTTAGACCCCGTCAGCGCTTACCATCAGGTGCGCCTAGGGTTGAACGCGACCAAGTCCAATAATAAAAATATAAAAATAAGTTATCAAGTAGTAGACTCTAAGTCTTAGGGCTCTTTCAATTTAGACGTTTCGTGTCGGACCGCTGCGGTACCGAAGCGGTGCGTTTGTCGTATTGCGCACGGACGGTCGCTTGTTTTCATACAAAGCGCGCGGTACGGCAACAGTGCGGCGTCGGCACCGCGAACGCTCGACAACAGGACGGCAACATCGCAAACTCCACGTGTTCTTTTCGCTGTTGAATAGTGCGATGAATAGATGTGAGAGCTAATTTCATCGAATTTTCATTTATTTTTTTGCTTAAAATGGATGATATAAACGTGGAAGAGTTTTTAAATTAAATTTAAATACGTCCTACTTTAAGGAACTCCAAAAGCGAAAAATACAGTAATCGCACGGAAATAAAATAGTTTTTTGCCGCTGAATTTTACTTTTATGTAATTCAAGTAATTCGTGGAAACATTCTATAGGCATTATTAGGTAATTAAAAAAATTGCTTGGATCTTGTTTTAACCAAGGGTAAAGATTATGGAAATCACCAAAATTGCATGTTAACGAAAACATCGGTGATGCTCTTTTACGGGGGCGTCGTTTTTGTTTCTGTTTGATGTTTTTCAACAAGAGCACTAACAGTAATGTTTCTTCGTCAGAGTCCATGGCTTAACTGCTGTCAAATATTTTTAAAACATCACTAGCATACAAACGCACGGCAGTCGTTCATACGCTTTCAATTTAGACGTTTCGTGTCGGACTGCAACCGCACTGCAGCGGCCCGGCAGCGGGTTATAACCAGCGGCACGGTAAACGTGCGGCAGCGGTCCGACACGAAACGTCTAAATTGAAAGAGCCCTAGTCCGATAGTCTATAGTCCGTACGTACTATTTGTAGGTAGCCTTTTTGAGCACACTGCAAATTTTTCATCGGCTGATACATATAAACTGGACGCTATATGCTGACGATTGTTCGCGATTGCAAAGCCGAAACAATTGATTTTATGCGTCTTGAGAACGTTTAATTTTAGATACTACGGGACTCTGCATTGAAAAATACCAAGATACTGACCCACACAGGATCCAGAAGAGGAGTCTAGTTCGAAACCGTTCTTGCAGCGACACTCGTGTCCACCGTACGTGTTTATGCAGTTCTGGAACTGATCACACAGATGGGTTCCTTCCCGACACTCGTCAATGTCTGCAATGGAAATTAGTGTATGAAAATAATGCTTTTTTTAGTCTCCCCAAAGGTGCTTGACATATTCCCCCTTATAACAAAAGATGTTTTAAACCAAAACTTAAGATAAACCCACATTCAAAATATTCCCATGACTTACTAACATCGTATTAAAAAAAGAGATGGAGCTATTTTAAAACCTGGTTGTTCGCTCGTAACTCGCAACTGCCTCAAAAGACCAACAATTTCATATAGTTTACGATAGTAATATTATCAATATCTGACCTTCACAAATTGATCCACCAGGACGAACTCTAGTTCCTTCTTGACACGTCTTCGTAGATAGTCTGAAAAACAAAACATTGTTTTCATCATTCTCGGACAAAAATAAAGAATCATTCTTAAATCATTGTACCTATTCCTCTTTTGTTTTACTTACTTTGGTAGAGTGCTTATTTTGGACTTGCAGTTGTATGCTCCGGGCAGATTGATGCACACCTCAGCGCGCCTACATACTTCTGAACTCTCTTCACATTCATCGATGTCTGTAACAAATACGTAAGAGGTATTCAGAGACTTCTATGCCACGGTTTGTATCTGCTTCTACGCGGGGTTTATAGCGTAAATAGACTGAACCTCAGTACTTACTCGAGAAAGAAGGCAGTAAATTATTATGAAAGGAAAATTGCATAGCAAAAACCCAACTTTAGTAGAAACAGAATTTATTTGATATCATCTCATTTCTTTTTTGTTTACAATATGTTCTTGACGCAAAGGCATCCGCCCTATGGTCAAGAGCAACCCTTTTTTTATCTTGAGTTATATCGTGGATACACAAAACTCAAAAACTCATAAGATCCACTGACTGGCAATGTCCACGTCTCAACACTTCATAGGGGTGCATGAAAAGAGCCTCCACGAATGACGATACAAACTTAAGTACGTCCGGCGCACCCTGGGCAGTCAGCCCCGCTACCAACCTTGCTGACTGGCTAATCTTTTCACCACAGCATGACCTATTATCGTATAACTCGTGCTGACACGGTAGACGAAGAACACTTCATAGGCAGTTAGTTAGACAGGAAACACTGGTTGAACACAGATCTTTAAAGTTTTTGTTATTCAGAATAGACCAGAATTACTTAGTTCTTTTTGAACGTCCATGTTACAATAGACAGCCTCCAGAAAAGCCCACCTTTAATCGCTTCCTACGACAGTCTATTGCGGCTAAAACCCCACGGTATTCCTTCTCCTGACCTATGGCCGGGGTCCCCGGAAGAGTAACACTCCCACCAGTGGTTCAGCATATTATGTATCTGTGCTTGCCTAAAGCTGACTCTAACCAGGCCTTCTGCTTCTACACCACAACATGAGACACAAATACGGAACAAAATAACTCTCCTTTTTATTTTAAAGCGAGGGTTTATTACCTTCACATATTCCAGTGGCACTGTTGACCTTGAATCCGGGTGCACAACGCTTGGACACGTGGTCCTGACAGAAGAAGCTCCCGTGAGTATTGATGCAGTGCTGCGACAGATGCTGGCAGTCGTCCAGACGCTCTCCACACTCGTCGATATCTGGGTTACATGATAGATAAGTTCGATGGTATAAGTAATCTGATGTTTATCCAAGCTCATGTCACAAACAGCCATGTCATGACACAAAAGCCTCCAAAGCGAAATTGTATAAGAAACAGCTTTCGATTTTGAAAATTTAGATAAGGTTCTGCTGGGAGTGAAGCTTATTTTCTGTAGCTCAACTTAAATCGGATTACAAGTCAAAGTCAAGGTTTATTTTATTTCATTGTTAGTTGACCTGTTTACAGTTGTTTTCGAATGGTCAACATTAGGTGCATGGTTCTAAGTAGTAAGTCCTACGGAGAAGAGCCGGCAAGAAACGCGATGGACACAAAAAAAAAGTTAAAGGACTAAATAATATTCAAGCTTAGCTCAATAGGTAGGTCTTTGTACGTTTGTAGGAAGTTGTCAAGCAATATATCTAAATAATCTCCGCGTTCCTCTCCTATTTCAACGAGCTATCACAACACTATCTAGCAGCATTTGCTTATCTTTCAGAATCTTCCTTTCCCTTCTAATTTTACTTACCGATACACTCATCATCAGGCCCCGCTCTGAAGCCAGGCGGGCAGATATCGTTCTTGGGTGAAGTGGTAGAGCTGACTGTGGCCTCAGTGGGGGCTCCGGGCAAAGCTTCAGTGAACCCCTTGCCTACCTTCCCGGCACACTTGTATCCGCCTATCGTGTTCTCGCACAGGTACTTTGGGCAAGGTGGACGGGGCAGCTGGCATTCATTGATGTCTGTGAAGATGAAAAAAGATTTTTAAATAGTGGAATTGCTGTGTAACAACGTCTGAATCTGAAACGTTTGAATCGTCAAGATGTAAACAGGACATATAGGTTTCCAAAAAATCATGCTATCAAATCACAACATGCAGTCGGAGGCTACCTATGAATTATGTAATTCTCAAGTCGACTGACCAAAAAATATAGGTAGCCTCCGACTGCATGTTGTGATTTGATAGCATGATTTTTTGAAAATCTATACGTCTTGTTTACATCTTTTCAGTTCTTATCCTTTTTTTCTGCATCCTCTTTTTATCAACTTTTTAGTTCGCTTTTTAAGCAGTCGGATTTTTTGTTTTCATTTTTTTTTTTTTTAAGATTTATGTCATTTCATGCCTCGGAGAGCACGTTAATCCGTCGGTCCGGGTTGTCATAGAAAGTCTGACAACCGGTCTAACCTTAGGATATCGGCATTACCCAGTAGTCGGGTTGCGGAAGTCTGATGGCAGTCGCTCCGTGTAAAATACTGATATTAAGGCTAGACAGAACAATTAAGATTTAGGTTATTTGTAATCTTTTGAACATGAATGATTTTGATTGGATATAAAATGGATTTGTTCCATAAAAGACTAAAAGAATTCTAACTTACCATCACAGACTTGGTTGATAAGGTTCCTCTTGAAGCCAGGAGGACAGCTCAGCCCCACGTCCCTCTTCTTGATGGACACGCACTTGAATGCACCTGCTGTGTTATGGCACACTGTATCCTCCGCGGTACACAAATCATCCGACGCTTCAGCGCATTCATTTATATCTACAACAACAGGACGCCTAAGCACAGAACTGGGGACGGCCAAATGAGGAATAGGGAACAGTTCTGTTAGTTAATTGGGAAAGTCTCACTAAGACGTGAATAGGCAATGACATGAATGTACTGAAAATGATGCTGAACGTAGGGCTCCTTATGGACAACTAATATGAAATAGGTGCCATTATCACCACTGCAAACGATCTGGTGATTGCAATATGTTGTTATTAGGACAGAAAGAGGATGATGCTGCTTATCTCCTTTACATAAGACTTATATGTCAGTTCTTCAAAGGAGTAACTATGAAGAGCTCTTATCCACGAGTGACGATACTTAAATACGTCCGGCGCAGCTGATTGGCGTATCTAGGGTTATTTTCTAGGGGGGCCTAGCTCCAATATTTGATTGAAATGGTTCTTGTGTGTTGTCTTTATTCAAGTGTCCAGCTTAGAATTTCGGATCAGTAACCCAACGTCCTGGGGTGGGCGCCACACCATTCTGGGGTGGGCATGGCCCACCTGGCTGCACCCCTATATACGCCTATGTCTGTGCAATGAGCCTCGTTATTCACCACAACATGAGCTATTCTCGTATAGCTCGCGCTTAAACGAGCCAAAAAAACGAGTAACTGTCGTTTGGTCTCTACATTCCTAAAGAGCTCCAGCTCCATGCTATCAGTATACAGGGAGATACTATTGCTCCTTCACCAGATTTCATGGTTATTACGGCACTACACGAAACTGGCGCCCAACCGAAAATGGTTTTTTGTTTTGTATACAGGTTTGAAATATTGTTTAGATGAAGTCAGAAGGCCCTAAGACGATCTTATAAAGAACCCTAAACTTACTCCACAGATTTTATACCTTTACACGTCTTCTTGTCACCCTGCAGTCTGTACCCCTCGCGACAGGAGCACCTCACGACACCGTTCTCATCATTACAGTCATGTTCACAGGAATCCTTCTTACACGTCTGTTTCTCCACTTTCTTCTCTGTAGTGGTCTCTATCTTCTTCTCTGTCGTGGTCTCTACTTTCTTCTCAGTCGTTGTTTCTGGTTTCTTCTCTGTTGTGGTTTCTGGTGTTTCTGCTGCTTCCTGAAATGTTACAAAAGGACAAATAATGACTTTATGCAGCGCTTTAAAACTTTAACTGCATTTCGCAAAGTCAGCAATTTTCATGTTTTTGATGTTACACGAAATATCGTTTAGGTTATGTCGTCACATCCACGGCAAACTTACGAATCCTTATGATGAGGTAAAATTACAAAGGTGTTTTTATTTCTGATCCTTGTAAAATATTGAAGATCTGTTGATTACATTTTAGAACCAAATAAATCACAATACCGATATCCCAGTTACAAATTATTTATTTTAAAATTAGAAAAAATGTCTCAAAGTTTTCCCTGTAAAATGCATCTTTTGCAGATTCGTAAGTTTAGCCTGGATGTGACGGTCATCGCGTCATCCATGATCAAGAAGCTGCTGGGCAACTATCAGATGTTCAGTCGCTGCACGAAACCCACTATTGAGATTTAGTTAACTTTTATATTCTGTCCTTATTATTCCTAGGTTATCGTCGGATCCAGAATCCAAATAAAGTCGCTAAGAGCAGACTGTTATTTCCAAGATTTAGATTCAAATATTATGTATTCTAAAAGTAGGTTGTTTTCAATAGTTATACAAGTCACTATGATGGCTTTCTAGGTTAAGTATATTTACCACGCAGCACTGGTGGTAGGCGCTCTTTCTGAGCGCCGTAGAAGGACTGACGCCTTCTGGTGACGGCGCTGAGCCACACGATTCCTTGCCTTGAGATTCTCCTGTCCATCTTCCAAAGGAACACTCCTCACAACACGTCTGTAAAAAATCCAAACTTTAGCACATGAGCACCACAATAATGCTGCTCGGTGAACTAAAACATCAGAACACAACCACAATATTTTTATATATTTGACGTGGGTAGATGTAGATTTTGTAATACCTTTCCAATATCCGTGTCTGGCGTACTGCACTTCTTCGAAGCAGCTAACTTCATTCCTGCTGAACATGCTTCTTTGAATCTAAAATCAAAAAAATATGGTCCATATAAGAAGTGCTCCTGAACAACTTAAAATAAGCTACCTCGTGCATATCCGAGGGTTTCTAAAAGGACGACAAGGTATTAGGCATGATTTTAGCATGTCGTTTGATAGCAGTATCCTGTTTACTGATAACAGGATAGTGTATTTACGTAAAATTCCTCTCCGTTACTTGCCGTTTAGGTAGCGGAATGCCAGGATTGTCAAAATGATGATTCATTAACAATAAAGGAATACTTCAACATTAAGTGTATCAACTAAGCGTTGGAAAGAATTGCCTCTAACTGTAGGTAATTATTAAAAAAGGCTTCGTAACTTTTTAGCAGACAAAGCATATTAATATAATAATGTAAGCGAGTTTTTTTTCTGAAAAAGAACACATCTTTTCTGTTATATAAATATTATGTTTTTTTTTATTTTGTTTGTAGTTAGAGTTACAATCTTTTATGTAATTTTGCATGCCTATTGGTAAAATATGGCCGAACCTATTTTTTCTGTATAAGTATGACCATGTACTGTACCCATATTTGGAAAATAAAATATATTTTATCTTTATCTTTTATCCACGTGAAGGGCGGGCGTTTATTGGAAGCTGTCTTTTTTAAGATTGACGTTCAAAACAAACTAAGTAAATTTTCTAGTCTATTTTGAATCAATGAGTTTTGAAGTTCGATAATTATAAAATTATTGACCAATTGAGATTGATGAAGCAATGAATTTAGAGACAGGTACAAGGTTATGGTGACGGCTTATCCCTTTTACATAAAAATGACTCATTTGCATATATTACAACCACTTGTGTCATATTTGCAAGAACCTTGTGGTTACCGGATACAAACAGAACCAGTCACTGCTCTTCATTGTATAAGTGTTGCAATAACCGCAAGAAGCAACTTCGTGTTAATTTTTGGCGTCAATGGGTTTTCTAATCATGATGTTATCAATAAGGATAATGTTGAATAAAAGCCCATCACCTATAGATAAACCACCGTAAGCTTTGCCCTCCCGATGGCGTAAGGGACGCGGGAGGGGAGTCATTCGACCAATTAGCCAGTCCGCTGTTAACAGTCACTGCTGCCGGCCGACAGACGATTGGCTACTCCTTCCTCTTCCGCGTCCTGTAGACCATCGGGACAGCCAAGCTTACGGCGACTTACCTATAAGGAGCCCTTAATCATGAGCTGAACACGCGGCGAGGTCGCGAGTCGAACACGAGTCGGGCAACTTCGAAAAAAGGCACGTGAGTGAAGTAACTAATCATAAATATGAATGTGTCTCACGACAGTTATAATACAAAAATACCAATACGGAGGCTAAAGACTGAGACAACTTTAGAAGACTAAGCACGAAATTGGATCTTAATATCCGTAGGCTGGAATGGCGTTAGAAAGAAGCAAGAAAAAGGTGTAAGGATCATGCTGTCAATCCATCTGATCCTTCGTCTCCTCTTACATCACTAACGGCTAGACAATACATGGCCACAACAGGATACGAGTTCATTAATCAAATAGCTCAGCAAAAACTTAATCTTGTGCCTCATATGACTACTCACTTAAACTGCTGTTCGCAGCAACTGGCGAGCGCGGCGAGGCACACTTCCATCTGTTCAGGCTCGATGTCCTCCGGCGGCGTAACTCCTGCGCATGATGATGCTGACAGCGCCGCGCTCTCGCCGTGGGCGCAGCATGTGTCTGTTACTTCTAGTTCTTCAGACGAAGATAAGGCTGTGGAGAGAGTTATAAAAATGTTAATATTGGTAAACGGAAGTTCTTAAAATGACAGCGAGTAGAGTGGTGTGGTAACACTTTTCCCAATGATTTCAAAGAATGAAAAAGTGTATCAATTGACAGGGACAAAAAAACAGTAAATCACTACATAGTAATAGTATAAAACAAAGTCGCTTCCCGCTGTCTGTCTGTCCCTATGTATGCTTACATCTTTAAAACTACGCAACGAATTTTGATGCGGTTTTTTTAATAGAAGAGTGACTCAAGAGGTAGGTTTTAAGCTATAAAACGTACACGTGCGAAGCCAGGGCGGGTCGCTAGTACAAAATAAACATTAGAAGTGTTTTACTTTATCAGAATCCAAATACTTTCAGTAGTTACGGCCTAAGTATTAACTCATGCGGTATCCATCTCGAAAAAAGCTTCCGAACGTTTAGATGTACGCGCAAAATATTTTGCACTTGGCTGGTGCCAATGTTCAATGTTAAAGGGTCGTTCTCAAAAAAGTGGCACCGCTCGAATAAATTTAACAATTTTAAAAAATGTGTTAAATATTGAGTTTTCTGTACGGAAATCCATTGACAGTGTTTCTCATATATCGAATTGTTCGAAGGGAATGACATTTTTACATAAACAGACGAGATACAGCCTTTCAAAAAAACTGCCTCACAGGTTAAAGAGATATCGTACAGGTTAATGAAAAAAAACAATGTAACTATGCAAAATCAGCTTTTATTCTTAACAATAACAGTCATATTAGAAAGACGGGTTGAAAACTAAGAAAATATCGCCTGCTTAGGATACTAAACATTTCTTTCGATACGTTGAGAGAAAAAAAACATTCATTATTAACATAATCTGGAGTCCATTTGATGAAACTACTCTGCTAGTCTGCACCCCATATTTTTGAACAATTCGGCTGAATTTATATACCAAAGTAAAGAGTGCAGACTTGAAGAGTAGTTTCGTCAAATTCGCCCCTGATCTCTAAGAAATAAAATTTAAATTTTCTTCTTATACTTATTAATCTCAAATAATCAGTCCGTCAATAAAAAATAAAACATAAACATAAAGAATCTTCATAATAATATTTAACTTTTGTAATAAATACGTTTGGTTCTGGAAACCATCACATTAAATCAAAGCATTTTTGTTTAAAGGTGCAGTAATTGGAATCACTATCAATAACGTGCTTAAAACAGTTTGAAGGAGACTGTCACTTCACTTTAAGAGGTCCTTCATTTAAAATCCTATTTAAAGTACTTTTTTGAAGTTCCGGAGGCAATTCTATTTAAGACAGTGCTGAAAATGGTGTAGATCTATGAAGGACAGTAACCGATTCACTTAGATTTAACGGGGGCAAAAAAACTGTCGTGATCTAAATCTTGGAGCTCCAAGCAAGACTCTTGAACTCGAGCAGTGGCCATAGCAAAAGCTCTTATTGCTTTTTTGCGTTTTCCCTTTAATTTGCTGTCTTGAAGGCAGCAAAGACTTTCTTTCGAGATAGCAGGACTAACTTCTCTTGACCTGGAGTTAGACCAGGAAGTTCTTCTGCACTCAGAATTACCCTGTGCAGGGCTTGATGGTTCTTCTCCATGGCCGCCAATCATATTGTCAATATTATCCATGATGATATTTTTAATATCACTGGAAGGTGGACTGTGACATTCAATAAAGCGTTGTATTCTTGCTTTTGCTTCCTTTTTGCGTTGATAGGATTTTTTTGCATCTTCTCTCCACTTACTTCTTAACATTTTCTGATCTCTTGGTTTCAAACTATTTATAGATACTACTTTCCCGACATTTTTTAGTGTTTGGTATTTTGCCTTAATATTTTCTTTAAATTTTGCATAAAGCTCGGGTTTTTTTTTTTTCTTCCATATCTTTTTTTCTTTAATTCTCTTTCCCAACCTAAGATGTCTTCTCTTTTCTTACTGTTTGGCATTTTACCTTCTACAAATAAGTAAATAGGTTAGAGTATAACAAGAATTACACAAAGAAGAAACATAAACTACAAAACTGTCAGAAAGCCCCAATCAAAAATTTTAACGAATTAAATTATTATTTTTAGTATCATAGTAAATATCAAGTACATATTATTATTATTTATACCAAATTGTAACATAAAGTTTCTAGTAAAATGAGTTTTCTTAAAAAATAACAGGCAAAGTCTATTTAACCTGGTAGCAGTCTCATTAACCTGTGCATTCCAAACAGGTTAAACAGAGACAGGTTAATGAAAAAATGAAGGTTAGGACCTGATAACAACAAAACGGTTACGTTTGTGAGGTGTACACTTACAGAATAAGAAATAAGCACTAAATTACATATTTTAACGTTTTTATATGCAAAGCAGTTTAACCACAAATAAAAATATTAAAGACAGATTGTAGATAACATACCTGTTACAAACTCCGATTGCGGTGCTTAGACGTAATTTCTAGAAAAATGGCGCAAATTTTTTAAAATCTTTTCTTGGCAGCGGTTAGCCAGATACTGCCTGGTCATTTTACGCGGGAATGGGATGTTGAGTACGTAGTAATGTTGGGCGTAACTGATATATTTTCCTAATGCATTATACATTATATTATAATTTTCAAACTGTTGTTTTTAACTGTTGTAATATATATTATATTGTATTGAAGGAACACTAATTATCAATAGAGCAGAAGACTTGCAGTAATATGAAACTAAGTTTACACCTTAGAAAAATGTTTACACTAATATAATATAAAAATTATTTTAACGATAATAAAAATTTGCTCTTGTTATTTGTGAGTTAAAGTTCATAATCGTGTGACGCTTTAATACGATGTAAAGTACGACAATATTATTTTGCCAGTAATATGAAACAAGTTCACACTAATATTATGTAAATATTTATGTTATTTTAACGGTGGTAAAAATTTGCTCTTGTTATTTGTGGGTTAAAGTTCATAATTGTGTGACGCTTTCGGCCGACTTAACGACTCGACGCGAGTGGCGGGCGACTGTTACTTAAAGACAATAATATATATTATAACAGTCTTTGTTGCAAATAAATAATGGTTAGAATATTAGAAATGTATAATGAATTATATTATCTGTTATATGTTATAACGCCCAACATTAGTACGTAGTAGTATTTGTGTGATACGCGTTAATGTGCAAGTACAGGTTATGGAGGAAATCACTCCGGACAAATTTTAAACATAAATAGTTCGAAAATTATGTTGTTTCATAATGTATAATTTAAATGAAGTCAAAGTTAATGATATAAGGACCTGTATTTTAATGGTTTTGAACCCCTATTTAAAATGATTATTTTTTTATTTCACCTCAAAGTGTGACTCGTTGTGTTTGGACATGACAAGTTATTGAGAAATCGATATTACAAATTTATTTTGTTGAAAATGTATCACTTCAATCTGCTTATAATTACTCTGCCTCTGTGTGAAAAGTCTCTTTAAGTATAATATTGTACAGAATTTAATAAATTTCATTTAAAAAACCACACATTTCCACTAAAAACTGGCCGACAGGTTACAGAGCCACTTTTTTGAGAATAATCCTAAAAGAATTTGCTGAATGTATTTTTTTTATTCCATTTAATTAGTTGTCGTGCAGCATCAATGTTAGTTTCTGTTACCGCTGTCGCCGGCCGGCCTTCACGCGTGAGTCGTCTTTGAGATGAAATGTTTAAGTTTGAATTAATTATAAGTACTTACTTACAAATCTACGAGATGGGGCTTTATCATCAAACGGTAATTTAAGTCTTTGGCAGCTTTATTAGTGACCTAAACCACAGCGAAAATTGTAAAAATAATACATCGAATAATTCATCCATCATTAAGTAAACAAGCAATTTTTAAATTGGCGCCACAAAGTTTAAACGAATGACAGACGCAAAAAATAAAATGTATTCTACAGCCAAAGAATTCCATTTTCAAAAATAGGTATTACTTAAGTACTTTTTTAATATCTTAACTCCAATGGCCAGTTCCAGAAACTTTCAGTATGACCCACGTAGTCATTAGCAATTTGAACAACTTTTACAAAAAAAAACAGATTGTAAAGTTAACAACACGTTTGGTGTAGTGGCTAAGATATTGACTACTGTGCGCTACGTGTTCGATTCCCGCACGGAACAAATATTTGTATAGCCTAGAGATCATTTCGGGTCTAGTTGTTTGTGCGTGTGAGATTTATATCTGTAAACGCAAAATCAACAAAAACAAAAAATATTATACTTAGATGACGTTATGGCACAGAATAGTAAGTTATGGTTTGTGATTTCCTTCAACAAAAGTTTTGATGAGGACTTTCAATCTCTGTTTTAACTGCCATCACAGAAACATTAGCCAAGAACAAAGCAGATTGTATGTATTTGTAAGAAGCCGTCATGATAATTATACATTAATACCTATTCTTAAAGAAAACTACCTAGTTGTTGGAAAGAATACGCAACCGTGTCATTTAAATTTGTAGTCATAAACCTTGTAATGTATGGCACTAAATCATATTTAATAAATAACTTTAAATAAAAGTAAAAACCGACTTCAAAAAGAACTAAAAAGAGTAAAATAATTACCATAATATAAAATTAACAGTTTCAGAAGTCGGTGCAATTCTACACTGAAACAAATAAAAGCCACCGACTTCTGAAACTGTTAATTTTATATTAAGGTAATTATTTTACTCTTTTTAGGTTTTTTTTGAAGTCTGTTTTTACTTTTATTTAATGCCATTATTTTATCATCACACAAACTAGATTCTTCTCTAAACCCATCTTAATTTTTATTAGGATATATACGGAGCCCGCATCTACTACAGCATCACGTAAGAAATATGAAATATATCACGTGTTCCATTTTAAAGCTCAATAATTCCAATCTACCAACACAAAGCAGACAAGACAGAGCCAAGTCAAAGGCAGTTTGCTTGTTGAAGACAAATCGTTATTTAAGTGCATTTCATAAGACTGCAGTAGGTGAGCTGCATTATCCAATTTACTGGAATAAGCGTGACGATAGGCGGGGGCGAACACACGTTATCTTGATCGACAATGTTCATCATTACTGGGTAGTGTAGACCTAGCTTCACAGCTGTATTCTTGTTACCAAGTCTACAATATTAAATACATTATCAACCCATTACTGTCCCACAGATTTGCATGGGCCTCTTCTCATAATGAGAAGGGTTTAAGCCAGGGATTCACAGACTTACTAGGACTAGGGGCCACTCGGGCAGACTATTAGCACAGTCTACCTATGTCTTACTCCTTACAGTCGGTCAACGTAGAACATTGTCGCACTGTGGCAATCGTGCCGGGGGTTGCGATGTGAAGGAGCGGAGGTTATGTCCCGAGTAGCCATACTGCATACTTGGGACATAACCTCCGCCCCTACATAATTTTGACATTTCATAGGACCTGTCAAATGTATGAGCGTTGACCCACTGTATGTAGTAATTACGTACACTGTGCTATTAGCATGAAGGCGGGCCCCATAATTAAAAACAAACAAAAACCTAAACTTTAGACCTCTGTCGACCACGCTAGCCTGGTGGCGAACTACACACACCATCGAGGACATTATGGAGCACTATCTTAGGTGTGCTGGTTTCCTCAGGATGTTTTCCTTCACCTTTAACGCAAGTGATAGTCAAATTCTGAGGATAAATCGAGACTTTTTAGTCTATGCTTTCTTCTTCTAGATCTCTTTTCTATGAACTAATTAGATCAACCAAATACGAGCTTCTGAATAATTGCAATGTTTATTTTATGCTTATTAAGCTCAGGTACAGGTACACGTGTTGAAAAATCCAGCACCGAACACGTCATCCATCTGTGATAGTTGCAATATCGCATACAAATTAAATGAATGTTTGGTCCTTCGAGACGATTTTTGGTCCTTCAGGCAAAATGGGAATCCAAAACATTAAGTTTCACTAAAGAATTGCCTCAAGCATGATAACAAATAAAATAATTAGAAGGTTGGCTTCGGTTTTTAATTACTTAGTATTTAATTATAACATAATATAAAGTATTCTGCATACAAATAATTGCTACTTAAAAACAAATGAGGAGTATCTGTTCAAAGGGAGTTTCGGCCATAACAAAAAAATTGATAAATGAAAATAAAGTCGAATTAAGTTGTCGTAAGTAGATAAAAATAAACAGTTAAATATTGACGAAAGGTTTAATCACTCGAATGGCGTTTTTTTTGTTTTAATTTAATTATGAAGTTTGTAATAATAATTAAAGTTGTAAAACTATGGAATGTAGAAATACCTCTCTTTGAACAGACACCCCTCAAATTAGCCATCAAGTAGTATAATTTACTGGACTTCCTCGTTGGTCTCGTGGTCGCAAGCGCGACTGCTGAGCGTTCCTGGGTTCGATCGTTAGGTTTTTGTATGTAGAATTTCTTAGGAGAAGCCCAGTCCAGATTTGTGCCCGGTTGATGACTATAGGCTCGCACCCTATTACATGGGACTACACTCTCACCGCCATACGGTCCGCCGGCGGGGCGTATCTTTTCGAGTAAGGTACGCCACCTACATGTTGCACTGAGCGATTCACTTTTCTGTAGCAGCAGGCCACGCACTACAAATTGAATATGAAATTGCGAGGTCGTGGCGGACCACATGGCTAGCTATCAATTAAAAACAAACAGTGAGCCCGCCAGCGGCCCGTACGGCCTGCTTCACTCGTTATAGATTTTCACCGCGGCCTGCACGGGTAGGCAAAGTTGCGGCCGCCGGCAGACCGCACGCGCACGGCCTGCTGCACTGAAAAATTCTATATATGGGTGGCAGTGAGAGTGTCAACCTAACGGCAGGGTGAACTATATCTACCTACACCTCTTCCCAACCCTTCGGGAAATACAGATAACGTGATGTATAGTTTAGTATAATTTACCAAAATAACATCCAGTTACGTAAACATAAGTATTTGATAAACAAACACAACTAAAGCTTTCACAATAGCATCAAATATGAAAACCATAGAGACTGCTGTGTAGTTTCCATAATGTTAATACATATGTACATAACCACTAACATTTGAACACACATAATAAAGTTCTTGTTATATTAATTCGCAACTAAGTTTTCCTACACTAAAGAAACATCCACAATATTGATTATACATTCAAAATCGTTATATTTTAGGTTAGTATTTATCCAAACAGCTGATGCATGTTTACTAATAGTCTTATTAGGCATAAAGTCAGGACCAGTTTACGATGGTACCTGTCTCATAAATACTCGTCTGAATGGACCATCATCTGGCATAAACATAATATTTCTAATTGAGGCGTTGCTGCTACTGCTAGCGGAATATCTGATAAGCAGATTTTTCCTATAACCTGGGACTACTTCTAAGTGGTATCACTACCTGCCAGGGTAGCGGGATTCTGCCAGGGTTGCGGAATTTGTTCGAAAGAGTTACCGCGGCCCTGGAACGCAAAGGGCACTAGGAGGAACACGGATGGGTTTTAGTCAGTAAGAGTCTGACACTCTCTTCCGCTCCGCCCAGGGCGGAAGAAGTCATTTGATGACATTACAGACTTAAATAAAAAAAAACACTACCAGCAAGCAACACCATGCTGCTTGGTGGCAGCAAGCCTACTTCAAAGTTTTTTTTTTGAAATCGGCCCCTTGCCTTGCCTAGTATTTACATTGGACCCTTCTCTTACTTGGTAAGGAACACCGAAGCCAAGAAATATAGGTACAAGGTGGGTCAAAAATCGTGGATCAAACGAAACAGGGCGATCATCATCATCATCATTCAGCCGAAAGAAGTCCACTGCTGGACATAGGCCTCCCCCAAGCATCGCCACATCGACCGGTCCTGTGCTTCTCGCATCCAGTGGTTTCCCGCGACCTTCACCAGATCATCGGTCCACCTTGTGGGAGGCCTACCCACGCTTCGTCTTTCGAGCAGGGCGATAGTTGGGGTTATTTGCAGCATTTTACGGTAGTACATTTTTTTTTACAGTAAGGTTCTAAAGTTACAAATATTTTTTCGAGACATACAAGATATTGAAAAAAGTGCCAATACTCATAAATCATGGTACCCACTATAATAAAAGCACTTTCAAGCAACTAAACACCATTTATTGTTTTAAAATAGGTAGAGTTACCCATTACACTATAATTGCCTATTTTGGTATTTTCTTAAAAAACACTCAAATTGTCATAACTTTTAAGGTGATCAAGTTAGGGCTCTGCCACATAGATATTTTTAACTGCAAATAGCCCCAACCATCGCCCTGTTTCGTTTGATCTACGATTTTTGACCCATTCTGTAATAATCAGCCTATTACTGTCTCACTGTGGCACGGTGTCTTCTCCACTCATATAGTGCTGTAGGTATGCAGTACAAAAAATCGCCGACACTGTATAAAAAGAATAATGAAAGTAGAGGAACTGAGGAACGAGAAATGTATGTCAGGATGTAGCAGGTGGCGTTTAATTCATCTCTGCCTAACCCAGGCGTGAGTTATGCTGGAAAATTTGGGTCCTGTGTACTGGGGGTCTACTCCCTAAGCACGAAGTCCGTAGTTTCGGCCTTAGCTACGAGCGTTTCCTACTCCCTATCACCTACTGACGTACGATTATTTCGGGGCCCGAACTAAGAATTAATGACAACACGATTTGACAGTTGTCTCTACTACCGATGTGTTTATGCCCATCCGAAAAGTTGAACTTGACACTTGTTTTAATCACTCCTACGTTCCGGGCTGCTTTCGGACGAGCGACTAACTTCGTTGACGGACTTAGGGAGTAGGCTCTCTCTCTCTCTCTCTCTCTCTCTCTCTTTACAGTCTTAAACTGTACATGTTTTGCTGACGCGGTGGCTTACACCAGTCGCGCGTCATTTCGTTACTATAAATATACAAAACTTACAATAAATGAGCGAGTGCGATTACTGCTACGCGGTGACTAACATTAGAGAAAGGAATCGTCAACATATTTACTTGTAAATACTATTTATACGTAATAAACCTAACGGGAACTAAGTGATCTTTTCTCTACGCGCTTCAACCTGAACCACAACCTCAACAACAACAACAAGCAAGTGTACGAACCGTACACTCTCTGTTCACATGAATTACTCGTACTCAATGTAAGTAGGTATGTGTTATGGGTAATAGCCAAAGTGTGGCTACACCTAGTTTTAGCCAGCCGGCCACATGCGGTTAAACTTAGATGTATCCTACTTATCTTCGGTTAGAACTAGGTTTACCCTTCATCATAGCGGGTGCAGCCGCACACCGGTGGTTAAGGGGTGTTAGGTTACTTTAAACCCTGCAGACAGAATTAGGAGCGGGGCTCCGTCGACTTAAGCTACACCTAGTTCTACCCAACTGCTACTGGTTGCACCTAGTTGTACCCAGGTAAACCTAGGTGTAACCGCCATGCCGCCGGAGGGCGCGTGACGATCTATGGCACCCTAGTGTGTGGCCTGCGGGCAGCGGGTTAGGGGACCCGTCGCTCGGCCAGTAACAGGCCCGAGAAGGCGGCGCGCCGTGTTCCACAAGCGCCTCTCAGCAGGACGTGGGACGAGGCCCCATAGAAGGAGAGGTCCGCCAGGGTCTGGCGGACCGAGACCTGCCGGGGTTGCGGCGCACGCTTTGCGAATCCCGCGACCCCGGCCCACGGTCAAGTGATGGAACATCGTGGTGGTGTTAGCCGGTAAGAGTCCGGCACACCCCCCCGTCTTCCCCAGACGGGGGATAGTCTATGAGGATTTCCAAAGGCAAAAAAAAAATGTGTAACTGCCATTCGGCTTTTACCCGTAACATATGCACTAGCTGTGCCCGCGACTTCGTCCGCGTGGAAGTCGGAAAACGACATTGTGTCGCATCAACTACACATTGTAATAAGTACTCATTTTTAAAGTCTAATCACGTTTATTTCTAATTATAGAGGTCGCCCGCGTGTATGTCGTTTATCGCGTAGATATTTCGGGATAAAAAAGTAGCCTACCTATGTTCTTCTTCCGGTACCAAGTTTCATCGAAATCGATTCAGCGGTTTAGGCGTGAAAGTGTAACAGACAGACAGACTGAGTTACTTTCGCATTTATAATATTAGTAGGGATAATGTTACTGCTCATCACCCACAAACAATAGCGTGATAATTACAACAAAATCTGTGTATTGGCGTTTGGCGTGAAGCTCAAACATACAAACAAACAGAAATTCTAAAAAAAACTGTTTCGGCTTCTCAGTATCGTTACTACACGTAGCAATTATTTTTTTCAATAATATTCAATGTAGTACAGTTTTTGCTTCGTTACGATCCTATTATATTTATGGATGAATGTACAGTTTTTGCTTCATTACGATTTTATTGTATAGATAATACCTAGTATTATTATGACTAATTTAAAGTATGTATTCAAATCAATCCGCATGTACGCTCGCTATCAACATTGCCTGTATGTTTATAATTCGTGTCTGTCGATAATCCCGGTGACCTCAGAAACTGATCACAGATGCACTGACGTTGATATTTGTACTTCTAAACGATCTAAACGTGGTACAAGCTAATGATGATTTTATTACACCTGCTTTGAATTAATGAGGATTGCCTGCAGTGAGTGAAATAGCAAGCATTTTAATATGCAGATTATTGTAATTGTTTTATTATTAACTAACTTTTGCCCGCGGCTTCGCTCGAGTTAATTAAGCTCAAAAAAAAACTCTTAAAACACTACTAAAGTTTCTATGATAATATAATTCAATCGTGATTCGAAAGACACGTGGCGCCATCTGTGAACGTTATGGTTGGTTTCCTCGGGAACAGTACTTTTTTTCGGGATGAAAGGTACCCTATGTCCGTTTCTGTACACCTGACAACGTATATGCAAAATTTCAGGATGATCGGTTCAGTGGTTTAGGCGTGAAAAGGTAACAAAAAAACTTACTTTCGCATTATAATATTAAAGTTAGGAAGTTAGGATAGGATAGTTAGGATTTTTAGCATCTTATTACCTATATGTATTTGATTAATGTAACTGTAACTGTGATTATAGTAGTTATTTATGAAACTAAAGGCCGATTTTTCAATCGTCAGATAACTTATTGAGGAATAACTTTGACGGATTGACAGCCTTTGTACAGAAAAAAATGTCAAACCGCCATATTTATTCCTCAAATAAAAGATATCTGCCTTAACTTAACTCGGCCTTAAAGTAATCAAATATTTTAAGAATTTGAATAAAACAACACCCGTTATAATTTCTACTGCAAAAACTGCTAGATGTCAGTCATTCCTGTGTCGGCCATTTCTGTGGGAGTCATTCCTGTGTCAGTCATTCCTGCGTCATTCCTTTACTGCATTAAAAAGTCAGCGACTAAATAATTAATAATAATACTCACATCACTAGTTGAACGCTAATATCAGTGGCATCCAATTAAACTACTTATACGACGTCCCTGACATATGAACCTAAGTACTTGAGAAAAGGCGCCTTCCTAGCCTTTCCTCAAGCACGACAAGTATGATAAATAAAGCATTAACTACTTAGTTTGTTGACAAACATTGTAATAATTAATAAAGTCAGTTCAGACTACGCTATACATACTATTTCGCTATATAGTAAAGCATATCCTCCCTTCCACTCGACACCACCAAAACGACACCACCGGTGGTGTCGTATGGAATCTCTAGTCCATACGACACCACCCTAGTGATGTCCAGAAACGCGTGTTTTTGACAAACAGGTCCCAGTTCATTAAAATAAATAAATAAATAAATATCAGACAACATCACATACATTGATCCGACCCCAAAGTTATTATTTCAAGTTATCTATAGTTAAACGATAATTAATAAAACAGAGTTTATGAAATATAATTTTTTTATTTCAGTGAAGTAAGTAGTTATGTGGGTATTAAAGAACGGACCGGAAAACTAGTCTTGCAGCGTGTCCACAATTGTTGTTACGTTGGTACTTAATTGGAGTTTTCATATCAACAACTTTGTATGTAGGTAACCTCACTAATAGTCGGTGGTGTCGTATGGACTAGAGATTCCATACGACACCACCGGTGGTGTCGTTTTGGTGGTGTCGAGTGGAAGGAAGGAAGCATATTGCGTCATAAGCTATAACTACATAGCATAACGTTTACACTATACGCTATGTCGCAAGCGGGTTTACTATGTATGTATAGTAAGTTATTTGACGACGATCCGTCATAAAGATGTGACGGATCGTCCGTCATATCTTTATGACGGATCGTCGTCAAATAACTTCAACCTCCTCACTTCAACCCCGTCGTCTTCGACGGGGTTGAAGTGAGGCGGGGACCGGAGTATCGTACGATATAGCTCCAAGCCAATACTTTATAGCATAGCGTTGTGTAAACGTGTCCATTTAAATGTATGCTGAGCGATATCGTTGTGCTATACCTACAATATTTGATGTACAAGGTTAGTCGGAAAGGGGCTACTAATCCGCAGACCACTTAAAGTATCACTGATGACGGTTTTAAAGCAAGTGTTAAAATTTTAATATTCGTTATTTTTCCATGTTAAATTATTTTTAATTTAAGTAGTTTTTACAAAAATTCTGCATCCCTGCTTTAGCTAATTCAGAAAATGGACCTAAAATGTTAACACAGCTGAGCATCGCTGAGGATAGATAGATTTTAGCGTAATTTTATGTAATTTTTGAACAGCTATTTCTCTTTAACTATTAACATTTGAGGGAAAGTGTTGGAACAAAAGTTATTCATTATTATGGGTACTTTAACACCCTTTCTGATTAGTATCCCCTTTCTGAATAACCTTGTTTATTATAATAGCGTAGTCTGAATCGCGCTTTACTTTGTTGACAAACATTGTAATAATTAATAACGAGGAACAGTTTCCTTCACGTTATTGTCACACTCTGTGCAGATAGCGTGCTAAATAAGATTTGCTTTTCATTCATTTCGTGACAAGTTTGATTAAGCTTACAAAACAATTTCTAATTGGTATGGTCTTCTCCGCTTATTACTAAGAGTTAGATCATCCGCAAACTCACTATCACACAGCTGTAATGATAATTATCTGTCTGTACCAACCGTACTTTTACCGGTCATTACATTACGTAACGTAACATCATGCCTGAATTCCCCGAAGGGTTGCGCAGAGGTGTATAGTACACCCACATTTCGCCATTATGTTTAAATCCCATGTAATAGAGGGCGAGCCTATCACCATCTACCGGGCACAAATCCAGACTGTACTGAGAAATTCTACACGGAAAAACCCAATAACAATTTGTCCGACGTGGGGATCAAATTCAGGGCCTCACGCTCAGCAGTCGCGCTGGCGATCACTACCTAGACCAACGTTGCAGTCCAGATATGAGATATGCAGAAAGATTGAGTGAGTAAACGGCGATTAACAAAAGGAATTTATAAGGTGAATGTCAGTGGAAACGCCAGTTGAGGACGCCCTAGAAGGACATACATTGATGTTATTGGTGATGTTCTTCAAAAAGGACAGGTGCGTAGTACTTTCAACCGGCGTGCGTGTATGACAAGATGTATGAACGTGGACGAAGCGAAAGGAGTATGTAAGGATCGTAGCATGTGGCGTTCTACAGTTTCTGACTACCCCCATGGGAAAAGGCGTGAGTTTATGTTTGTATGAGATATGCAGATTATGATACTTTAGGAGAATTGAATAACCGCTAGGCAAGAAAGGTTTCCGACAGGCGACTATGAAAGAAGCGCGGGATGGCCCTCCAGCAGATGAATGGTGACCTGACTAACATCGTGAAGACCATTGTTTGCAATGCTAAAAATAATAAAGTAATGATTTTTATCTAAAAAGATGTTCCTGCGTAACAAACAACTCAAAATATTTGGTAAATCTAATCTATACATATAAAAGGAGAAGCTGACTGACTGACTGATCTATCAACGCACAGCCTAAACCGCTGGGGTTAGAAAGTTGAAATTTTGACAGTAGGTTCCTTTTGTAACGTAAACATC
The DNA here is from genome assembly GCA_905220435.1 of Amphipyra tragopoginis. Lineage (NCBI taxonomy): Eukaryota > Metazoa > Arthropoda > Insecta > Lepidoptera > Noctuidae > Amphipyra > Amphipyra tragopoginis. The sequence goes on from HG992017.1 coordinate 9,981,440, forward strand.
CACTAAGAAGGGATTTTTCGAAATTCAACCCCTAAGGGAGTTAAATAGGGGATGAAAGTTTGTATGGAAAATCGTCACATAACGGGTTCAAAATTTCACGCAAGCGAAGCTGCGGGCGAAAGCTAGTATATACCCGTAAAGGAAAATGTAAAACATCGTTGTGGCCTCATTGACCCTTTTTGGTCCTCAGACGGCGAGTCAAGGCAAAGACATATTTTGTCTTACATAACATTATGCAAACATAGTTCCAAAAATCTTATTAATATAGAAAGCGTTGGTTTACGTTATCCCATTTCTCTGTGAATCCGTGGCAGGCAGCGAGCAGTGCTTAATTAAATATTTAATAATTCCCAACTTGCTTTCACAGAGATTCCCGCTGTCTACTCTACTACAAAGCTAAATAATTCGCCCAAGCCGCTAGTTTACGTCAGAATGACGCCATTTTCATGTTTTGGTTAAGTTTTTGAGGTAAAAAGTTTAATCTGTTTATATTAAAACGTTTTATGCCGCTTTAGAGAAAATGAAAGCTTATATTTTCATAAATATGTTTTGTCTTCAAAACTTTATTAGTCGTTTTTTTTTTATTAGGCTGTCGTCCTGAAACCTTGTTGATCGCGTGCTGCGTACTAGGGTAGATGTACAATCAGCGAAATAAAATGGTGAGCAAATAGAGACAAAATATTTTCAGCTAAATGAACATTCCATAAAAGTAACATATGGTTTCAGGTTGTAAAAACTCTTTGGAAAACTACAAAAAATCGCGGAACATACATACGGGTGATTCAGGTACCTCTAAACATGGTCTAGTTCTGGACTTCCGCTTGACACAACTTTTTGGAACACCTTATATATATTAGTTTTCCCGTGAATTACATGTTTAGAAACTAAAATGTTCAGATACTTTTGTCGCTGATTGTACCAAAATCTTTCGCGAAAAGGGTATAAGTCTCCACTTAGGATATCGACGCTAGAAAGGCAAATTGTATTAACGACCATTGCATAAATTGTTCAATAAATTGATTTGAAGTTCTACTTTTCACAAAAAAAAACATAGTAAATTAACTTCTGGAGTATTCTTGATGAAACTCAGAATAGTTATTATTTAATATGTTTATTATTTAATTCCTAAGTCAAAAAAAATGTACATAAGTTTTTTGATATATTTTTAGGAGATAATACAAGGTTGTGAATAATCTTGGTTAGGTAAAATTGACTTAAGTCACAATTTCAACATTAGAGGTCCTGTAAAAAATGTTTTAACGATCGAATAGCTGCATACAACCTACAACTAAAGTATCTTACGTTCTATTTGGTAAACTTTAATATTCCAATAAAATGTTTTATCAAACCGAGCATATTCAACCGATGAAAACCAAAAAATCTAATCTCACTCATTAAACTTAGTTCCATCTAGGATCAAGGTATTATATCCCAATATTATTATATTTTTAGCGATAGTTAAAAAATAAAATACAAAATAAAGAAGTATAAAATTGTTTATTATACAAAAGCACACAAAACTAAATCATCTTTGAGATCACTGTCAGTCACATGAAAATTCAATCTTTTGTTACATGTTATTCACAACAAAACAAAATAAAAAACAACTTATACATTTATAATTAAACAAGAAAACTACTTAAATTTGAGATCAATCAGTCACATGAAAATTATGCAGGTGTTCGTATAATAATTATTGCAACAAAAAATTTGGGTGCTAATTTCAATATTATTGAAAGTTTCGTAAGTTTTTTCTGTATCAGAGTTTTCAATGTAATCACAATCCTGAAAATAAGTTGTAAATAGTAAGCCTGGTCTAGTCTGGTGTTTAAATTTTTCAGAAGATAATATAAAGTCCCCGTCGCGAGAGGCTATACATTTTGTAAACACACATTCAGGGGTTCGCAACCTTTGGAACAAATAAAAAAAAACAGTTATGTAATGATTTTTATATAATGGTTTTATTTTATTTATATAATAATAAATAATAACCTACGAAAACAACACAAACAAACTGAAACGCATTCAAAACTCAAATGACAGCATTGACAGCGTCAGTGTGAACTTACTTCAAAATGGCGGGCCAAATGTTGACGTTCCATGAGTCAGACACGTTCCGGTACCACAAAACATTAGACGATAGCGCTTTATATCGCTAAAATATAACCCGACTAAGTGAAATTGCTCGTTAGTTTCGTATTACACTAAGTAACTTTGAGTTGATTGAATTTGGGATTATTTGTTGTTGATTGAATTGTCGCTACGTAACTTTGTAGAAGTTCTTTATTTACAAAATTTATAGCTTCTCGTGACGGGGACTTTAGGTACCTATAACAATAAACCCGGATTTCAAAAAATATTAATTGTATTTTACAACAGATGTTAAATTATAATAAGATTGTTTAATAATAATCGTAATTAATTGATCTTACAAATAGGTATCCACATAGAACTTATAGACTTACATCATCCTGAGTACAATCCTTATTATTGTATCTCTTTTCAGTCACGGCTCATCTTCCTTGCGGAAGATGTCCGGTCCTTTGGAAGGCATACACGGGGACACAGGTCCAACGCGCAGAGGCCCCTTTGAGAACTTTAATCTAAAATGGGGTGGGGCACCAACCGGGGGCTATCCACGGCTGCACTATTGGAGTACAGTCATGGACCGTCCCAGGTGGGTGCAAGACTATTGCAAAATGTGGTGAAAAATGTCTGGTCTATGGGAAGGGGTGTTAGGTGGACTGATGACCTCTATTGCCGGAAGAAAACGGCGTCTGCCTTTCAACATTTAAAATTGAAATTTATTGGCAGACGGTGACTCGCCAGCTCACTAGCTGGGCCCCCTGAAAAGCCGCCAGTACATAGGCCAAGGGGGCAACAGACGTGTGAGCGGCTAGGGGTGTAGAGAGGTGCGGCCCCGGTTTCGCCGTCGCGAGTCTAAAAGACCCGGAGTGGGTTTCCCCGCTATTACGCCTTTAGACACTTCCACCCCCGAGCATATAGCTCTGGCGGCCCCCCTCTGGCCGGCCGATAAAGGCAAGCCAGAGTTGAGAGTCCTGCGGGCACTCTTGGGGTTCCACTCCAGCCAGCCAATAAAGGCAAACTGGAGAAGAGGCCCTGACCGACTCTCTGAGGCAATAAGGTACGCAGTGTCGCCACTCACCAACAGCTCGCCACAAGCTGCCCTGCGGTTTGTAAGCTTTTCAGTAGACCTCATGATACATTTTTTATTATATGATGGGGTTGTAGAAAGCTAGTCTAATGTTCCCTCCGGTTTTACGTTAATCTCATGATGAGGTAACGCTTTTCCCAGGGGGTTCAATCCTTATTTATTATTATTGTTGGCGACAGCGGTTTAAGCGAAGAATATTGATTAAAGTAATTATTGTGGCCAATATCCTGAAATAAACAATGCAAACAGTGTAAGAAAGACATGAATAATAAAAAATCGAAATCGTAATAAATATTATCAAGGTACTAATTACATTTTATTAAAATGGTTAGGTAGGTTAAGTACCTACGCAATTGTAGATAAGTGTGGTAAGGTCAAAAACCTAGTTATAGTAGGTAAATAGCATACATAGGTACTTGATTGTTGGTTTCCTCAATAATAATATTCGATTGGTCTGCTACTACGTTTTCGTCCTAAAGTAAAAAACGATTTGTGTAAAATGTACCTAGGTTTTTAATAATACGTAAGTACTCGCTTCATGCATTTTGATTTAGTAGGTACCTACTTTAAGATTTACACTAACCTGTTCACAATCAGCTGAATTTGGTTCAATATCAAACCTTAATCTCCTTCTTAGTCTAACGTTTTTTAATATTTTCTTGCATCGTTCGGACGCCATGATAAATTAATGTTTTACACTCCTAAGTGAAAACAATTTTCGAGTAGAAGCAGCGGGCAATTCGTGCGTGACCGGCATCGACAGTGCGTGGTCGACTGAAGCGCCCTCGCAACGGCCAGACCTCATACGCAGCGCTTCGTGAGCATAAAATGCGCTCCTTGAGTACAGCTTATCCACCACTTTTTCACCCAAAAAAGATTTTTTAAGTAGGCTTAACTTACTTAATACAAAAAACTTTGCTTAAATTAAAGTAGCTTAAATGCTAACGATGCGTCAAAACCGTTTCAGGTAAAAATGTATGATCGACCAACTTGCTATTGAACATTGACGACAAAATGCGCTTAACGTCCAAGTGATTGAAATTAGCTGAAAAGTACAGTGTATTAACGGAAAATAAACAAAAAAGTACACGCAAATAAATTGTTTTATTTTCAAAATTGGATAAAGTGGCCAATTAGTAAAAAGGTTTATTGATAAAAAAAAATTAAAATGATTAGATAAAGTGTTTTAACATCAAACCTTTATTTAGACAAAAAAAAAGCAAAATGAATTATGGCCATTTTTTTGACGTTATGTACGTTTTATGAAACAATTGACGAAAATGGTTGGATTTAAAACAAAATTAAATACCAAAATGACTGAAATCACCGTTGTATTAACGACCACAAAAGTGCTCGGATTTAACTGGAACCTAGACCATTCGAAAGAGAAAAATCTGCCGATTCCAACAGTGTAAATAACTCAATTTTGACCAAAGTGGTCGATAATACAATATGCCTTTCTAGCGTCGATATTGTTTCATCAATCATCATAAAACAACAAAATCAATCCAATATTTTCCAAGTTTTCCCTGAAGTCTTTCTAGGACAAACTAGAGATCTTTTGTAGGTAGGTATCTCGTTTTATGTACAGCGGAAACTTAGGTACCTACCTAATGTAATCAAAACCACTCCAGTCAAGTCGCACGAATCGAAGAATAACAAAACGTTCGAATTTCTAAGACGAGCAGCAGTTCTGAAAACTAAATCTGGGGTGGTTTGAAAGAGTTTAATGTTCCTTATTGGCCGAATGACCAGGAACCGATGCTGATAAAACTCATAAAACAGAAAAGTTGCGTACCTGGGACATATCTTGAGACACGACCGGCATCAACTGATGCAAATTATAATGATGGGTAAGATAGCAGCCAAGAGAAGAGTAGGCAGAAGAAAATGTCGTGGTTGCTTAACATCCGAGAGAGAACCGGCATTAAGAAAGCAAGAGACCTGTTCAGATTGGCTCAGAACAAGGAATCAAAAAACAAGAAAGAGTAAATAATTACCATAATATAAAATTAACAGTTTCAGAAGTCGGTGGCTTTTATGTGTTTCAGTGTAGAATTACACCGACTTCTGAAACTGTTCATTTTATATTAGGTATGGTACTTAATTATTTTACTCTTTTTAGTTTTTTGAAGTCGGTTTTTACTTTTATTTGAAGTTATTTATTACGTTTTAGTGTCATAAATTAGACGGTTTAAGTACTACAAACCTCTTTTTGTATACAATGTTAGTCGGAAAGGGGGTACTAATCCGCGGACCACATATAGTATCACTGATGACTGTTTTAAAGCACGTGTTAAAATTTCAAAATTCGATAATTTTTATTTCCATGAAAAATGATTTTCATTTTAGTTTTTTCGAAAATTATTCATCCCTGCTTTAGTTACGAATTCAGAAAATGGTGCATCTGATTCATGACACCAAATATGACCTAAAATGTAAACACAGCTGATCATAACTGGGGATAGATAGATTTTAGCGATTTTTTTTTGAGATATTTGTACATCTATTTCTCTTAAATTATCGACTTTTGGGGAAAGTGGTAGAACAAAAGTTATTCATTATCATGGGTATTTTAACACCCTTTCGGATTAGTACCCCCTTTCCGACTAACCTTGTATAATATCATTGACTACAAATTTAAATGAAACGGTTGTGTAATCGTTCCAATAACTAGGTAGTTTTCTTTAAGAATAGGTATTAATGTACAATTATTATGACGGCTCCTTATAAATACATACAATCTTCTTTGTTCTTGGCTAATTTTTCTATGATGACAGTAAAAACAGAGATTGAAAGTCGTCATCAAAACTTTTGTTGAAGGAAACCACAAACCAAAACGTAATCTAAGTATAATATTTTTTGGTTTTTGTTGATTTTTCAAAAAGCGCTGAATCAATTTCGATAAAATTTATGTGGGACCACCTCTGAAGTATGGTCTACCAAACAAAAAAATAATAATCAAAATCCATTCATAATTGGTGGAGATACCGCGGAAAAAACACAAAAAATAGAAAATCATTCAGACGAATTGAGGACCTCCTTCTTTTTGAAGTCGACCTTCGTTTATGAAGAGGCACGAAAATAAGAAAGAGTCGAGATCGTAGAAACATTGGAAAAAAAATAAGAAAGAGTCGAGATCGTAGAAACATTGGAAAAAATAAGAAAGAGTCGAGATCGTAGAAACATTGGAAAAGAAAATAAGAAAGAGTCGAGATCGTAGAAACATTGGAAAAAAAATAAGAAAGAGTCGAGATCGTAGAAACATTGGAAAAAAAATAAGAAAGAGTCGAGATCGTAGAAACATTGGAAAAGAAAATAAGAAAGAGTCGAGATCGTAGAAACATTGGAAAAAAAATAAGAAAGAGTCGAGATCGTAGAAACATTGGAAAAAAAATAAGAAAGAGTCGAGATCGTAGAAACATTGGAAAAAAAATAAGAAAGAGTCGAGATCGTAGAAACATTGGAAAAAAAATAAGAAAGAGTCGAGATCGTAGAAACATTGGAAAAAAAAAACATATAATCACGCCTGTAGACAGAGTTGTATTATAATAGTTACTACACCGTCATTTCGCCGTTATGTTTCAAGTCCCATATAATAGGGGGCGAGCGGGCGGCCTATTGCCATCAACCGGCCACAAATCCAGACTCCGGGCTGTTACTGAGAATTTCCTCACGAAAAACCCCAATAACACTGCCCGATCTGGGGTTCGAACCCAGGACCTCACACTCAGCAGTCCCGCTACGACCACTAGACCAACGAGGATAGTCAGAAAATAAATAATCTACCTTGAAAATACTCTCCAACAAGCCAAGAAGATAGTGGGAGTGACATAAGTCAATACCTACACGTAATTGAACACGCTACAATTAAAATTGATTGGATTAATTAACGATTAACATGATTGCTTTAGGTACGAATCAATTAGGTAAGTTTGTCTAGATCTTGAATGATGAAGTATAGGTACTTAGTTCCTATTGCTTTGAAATTAAAAATAAATTAAAAGCATGATTTGTAGGTTAAGTAGGTATGTTGTTTTGTTACAAGTCTAAAGCCCGATTTACAGGCATTAAGTTCAGTAGAGAGGTAACTTACCGATTAGGCAAATTAAGCAGAAAACCTCATTGGACTACAATGACTTGTTAAGTTTTGTACTTGCTCAATTAACTTTACTAAATTCGCAAGTTAACTCGCTCGACGTTAAAGTAATTATTGAGTACGAATAATAGTTAAATGAATCAGCCTGTAACTGTCCCACTGCTGGGCAAAGGCCTCTTCTCACACAGTATTGATCACCACGCTTGCTCACTACGGGTTGGCGATTACAGACCATGAAGTCCAGGTTTCCTCACGATGTTTTCTTTCACCGTATGTCAGTGGTGTCTAAGATTAACTAAGAAAGTACTTATGACATTGAAAAAGTCACATTGGTACATGCCTGGGTTTGAACAACATTAAATTTGCCTTTTAATTAATTATTGTATAAATTGTTAATACTCTGGCTAATAGTTTGATATTATTTAACAATTTTTATTTTAATATCTTTTTATTTTACAATACCTACCTACTCTCTAAACTGTAAAGTATGAGAATCACGCAGTACGGTCAGCATTAAAAGTAGCTGAACATTAGAGTTTTTAAACTTAGCATTAATTAGAAAACGAATTGTTTTAAAACAAAAAGTTTAATAGATACCTAGAGCTGCTAGATTTAGCTCTAAGTATGCCTTACATTTTTTGCTTCCTATCACATAGTTATCTAATTAATGCAAAGTTTAAAAACTCAAATGTTCAGCTACTTTTGATGCTGACTGTACCTAATTAATGATACACCTTTATTCATAACAATATTATGCAACTGCCTATTGTCAGGTAGTATGAGTCTGCCATGCTCACTAAAATATCCTGCTGACGGTGGCGTCGCCGTCGTCCATCCGATTATTGAGTACCCTGCAATATGGTTGAGCTGAGCGATGCGGATATGCACGTCATGCTCGTGAACGGGTGCCGTCTGTCGGGACTGGTCTGCTCTTAACTGCTATGACAATCCTAAAAGGCTTATTTTTCTATTTGTTACTCTTATATACATAATATGAGTTTATTTCTTACATTAACCTGCCTTATTCTCATAGTATTTTTCTCATATAGGTATCTATTATTTAAAAAGAGTACCTATCCATGGAGTTTCTTGCCGCTTCTTCTCCTTATGAACTACTTTTTGGAACCGTGCCCCTAGATTTGACGTTTTAAAAGCACCTGTAATTTGGTCTACTTGAAATAAAAAAACTTTGACTTTGAACCCGCAACCCGGTGCTTAACAAGCGGATCTGTTACATCCGGGCCACCAGGACAAATACATAATGTGAAATATTGCAAAAAAAAAAAAACTTTTTTTGCCAACATCTTATTCATATTCATATCTTTATTTGCATTCCATAATGTTAATAATACAGGTCTTAAAATAATAATGCTTATAGCTAGGTACAATTATGGACCCTGTGGGGCACAGCAAAAATTAAAACTTAAAATTAAACATACAATCACAATTCCAATTAAAAAACATGTTAACATTGCTTTGAATTGATAATCTTTAAATTAAACGTGTCAATATCTTAAAATCATTATAAACTTAAAATACCTATTAATATACATACATATATTATAACCAACTTTAAAGGTAGTCAGGTGATGTCAGTCTGAGTTAAATAATTTTTTTGTCATCCATGTATTCATTTATGGTGTAGTATGCTTTTTTAATTAGTATTTCCTTAAGTTTATTTGTGAATTTTGTGTTGCAAGTTTCACCCTTTAATGCGTCTGGTAGTTTATTAAATATTTTTATAGACATTACATAGGGACTATTTGAGTGCAATTTCATGCGCGATGACGGTAACATTATCATATTTTTAAATCTAATAGGTCGGTCGCTATGTTTTTCACCGCGGGTAATAAAGAAGTTTTTATATTTTCTAACAAATTTACATATTTCGAGTATATATAAAGATGGTACAAGGTAAGGTTGTAAGGTGAGTATTTTGTGCTTTATAAAAAAGGGTTTACAACTATCTGTTTGGTCAATGTTAACGATGATGCGGATTAGTTTCTTTTGCAGAATGAGAAGCGTTTGTGAGTCTGTGCTATTTCCCCACATTATAATGCCATAGCTGAGCCATGAATGAGCATAGGCGTAGTAGGTGGTTAGAGCAGTTTGTACATCGGTAGTTTTTTTGACTTCTCGTAGTGCGTAAGTAAATTTAGAAAGCTTTGCTCGTATTCTGTAAAATGAGGTTTCCATGAAATGTGTGAGTCTATTGTAAGTCCTAGCAATGTAAATTCGTTAACTACTTCTAATTTTATGCCGTTCGTTGTGAAGTTGATTGGTAAAGGGGGTTTTTGGCGGGGGTAGAAAGTCATTAGTTTGGTTTTTTTATAATTAATCTCAAGATTGTGATCATCCAACCATTTTGTTGTTTTATTTAACGCTGTTAGAATGCTGCTCTTACGCTGTTAGAATATTTATTTACATTCATAAATACACCGCGGGTCCGAGGTACCTACCCAAAAGATTTTAACCTTCGATTCCGATGCCTAATTGGAGAAGAAAAGCTAGGATATACAAGGTTAGTCGGAAAGGGGGTACTAATACGAAGCCCACTTATAGTATCGCTGATGACTGTTTGAAAGCAAGTGTTAAAATTTTAAAATTCGATATTTTTTTTCCAAATTAAATGATTTTATTTTCGTTTTTTCAAAAATTCTTTATCCCTGCTTTAGTTACAAATTCAGAAAATGGTGCTTCTAATTCATGACCCCAAATATGACCTAAAATGTAAACACAGCTGATCATTACTGGGGATGGATAGATTTTAGAGATTTTTTTTTGAGATTTTTGAACGTCTGTTTCTCTTAAACTATTGACTTTTGGGAAAAGTTGTAGAACAAAAGTTATTCATTATCATGTGTACTTTAACACCCTTTCGGATTAGTACCCCCTTTCTGACTAACCTTGTAGTTTGTTGAATAAAGCTTCATTTTCAAAATGTTCATTATTTACGGAAATTCACAAATCGAAAAATATTCTATGGTAACAAGTCGTATGAACGCGGCGTTGCGACTTTTGTCATGCCGTACCCCTCTCGCTGTAAGTATGTCTTATTTGTCGGGGAGGGTTGTAAAGTGAGAAGTTTCTTATCCACTCACACGATAATTTATAAATGTTGCCAGTTCAACCTAAGGTATTGTTTACAAGGAAGTAGTTATTTGATTAGTTAAGTTGTTTGATTAAAGTTAATTGAATTATTAAACACCGAAAAACAAAAAATAACTTATTTGGACTTTCGTTGATATAACAAACTTCAAAGAACAGAGACAAAAACTGGAGACTTCCTTACGACAACATTTTTTTTCGTGAAAATTATTCCGGGTTTCGGGACATCACTAAAGTACATTTAAGTAATCTTAATGTTAATAGTACAGAAAACAATTAAAATCGTTTCCTATTTTTGTTTCCCAAAATTGTCACAAAACCAGATGACACGTTTTTCATTGTTTTTAAAAAGAGATTGTTTATTGTTTTCAAAAAAGGAGATTGTCTTTTATTTTTTGAAAACAAATGAAAGACAATCTCCGAGAAAATTCTTCAAAAAAAAAATGTTGTCGTAAGGAAGTCTCTAGTTTTAGTCTCTGTTCTTTGAAGTTTAGGTAAATTAGCTTACCCTTTTCCGATCACTGCTCATAATACCATCAGAAAGGCGTGGTTAAACTCTTTCGGGTACATTGGGCCCACGGTGTATAATAATATAAGCACGCTCAATCTAATTTGTTTAACTTTAAATCATTCAATCGACACGTTTGCCTACTTAGGCGAATTATGACCACCATCGTTGACATCTACAATTACTTCTTAGAAACAGACAAGTGTAGATACATCATTGTTTGTTGTTCAACGCTAAGTGATAGATTACCTAGTGGAAATGTGACACGTTCGCGATCCTGAACTACTATGGGTTCCGATGACCGGGTTATCCACCTGTGACGTCAGTTCGATAAAGTTTCGTAAGTTTAGTGTAAGTGCTGATAAGACATCGTTGCCTACTTAAGTAGTTATTTTAAATGTCCGGTCTTAGTATAATTTGAGGAGTCGATTGGCGCAATGAAGTTTTGTTTTCTGCGTTAACAGCGGCGTTCGATGCCTGCTCTGTTAAACAGGTTGTTAACATTTCGTTAACATTCGTGTTATTACTTTAAACCATAATGATCTATTACTAATATAGATGAGCCCTGTACGGTATTTTGCTTGATTGAAAATAAAATAAGCGAAAAATAAACTTTTTTTTATGCGAAAGAACATTTTAGAATGCTTAAACGAATGGAAGCCCGGCAAGACAGGTGGCGGGCACTAACAGCGAGGTATCGCTTCGCGCCGTCAGTTAAGGCGGAGCTAAAATGCCTGCCTTTAAGAACACAATGTTTCCTTTAAGTTTTCTTTTGCTTCATCCAAATATATCCCATGCAGGGTCAATCTGTGTTACCAGTAGACCACAAGGTTTAAAAGAATTACACGAATCCCGATACACCCTGTAGATTCCATTTATAAATCTGGAGTCTGAATATTTTTCCATTTGAGAATCCACATTACCGTGCCTGTGTGGTACTCACTCACGGTACAAGAGAAACCCTTGGCATCGCTTATTTCAAGATATTACTCACTATCGTGAAGTACATACATTACCGATATGAATCTAACACGCTACTGACATATGGTGAAGGAAAACATCATGTGGAAACCTGGACTTAATGGTCTGAAATCGTCAACCCGCAGTGAGCAATCAATGCTCGTTCCTTCTTTGTACGAGAAGAGGCCTTTGCCCAGCAGTGGGACAGTTACAGGCTGATTTATTATTACATAAAATAACATCACGCCTGTATTCCCTGAAGGATTGGGCAGAGGTGTGTAGTAGTACACCCTCATTTCGCCGTTATGTTTAAATTCCATGTAATAGGGGGTGATCCTATTGCCATCAACGTGACACAAATCCAGACTACGGGCTGCTACTCAGAAATTCCACACGGAAAAACCCAATAACACTTTGCCCGACCTGGGGATCGAACCCAGGGCTTCACGATCAGCAGTCGCGCTTGCGACCGCTAGACCAACGAGGCAGTCATTTTTATTATTTATACCCTTAAAATGCTTTTACCCAGCTTCTTGATCGATCAGATTGCAAACTAGTAAGAATACTCCAAAACTAATGTTAACTAACCGAGAACTAACAAGAGTAACAAGTTTAAGTTACAAAGTTCAACTCTTGACCAAAGTTATGCATAAGTTATCGACAGAGATCAAACTTTGAGCTAAATCGAACTGACACGGGGAACGGGTTCTAATTCCAGCGTCCGGTTTGAAATAAATTTGGTACAGACTGCCTTACGACGATGCTAATATACATAGCCATTTAGCCGATGTAGTTAAAATTAAAAATAATTACCTTATACAAAAATGCTTTTACTTAATAAAAGAATGCTGAAGAATTTTGTATTTAAAACAAAAAAAAAAACAATAGACACCACTAATATAATATGTTTGTTGTGTTGTTTCCGGTTGATAAATGACTTATTGGAAGTTATTGCGTCGATCTGCGGTTAATTTATTTTTTTAATTAAGAATTATTTTGCAACGCCTGAAAAAGGCAACTAAGTCAAGAGAGCTATTTTGTATTGTACACTTAGTTGGCAAAAATAAATAAATACCTTTGAACCTTACCGTAAAAAATCTTTTAGGAAAATGTCTTGGTTATAGACACCAAACAATATGAATGAAACTGAAACATTATGTTAATCTTTATAACATTTAAACAATATTGCTTAACAACTCAGAAATAAATTATAAAATGTAGTGTAACTGTATTAATCACTATAATTTATTGTAGCCAACTTCTCCCAAAAAAATTGCGACTTAGTAACAAACAATACCTATTTAAAGAAAAGTTAACATAAAACCCGGTACTCACCGCAGACAAAACTCGCCGAAATTAAGCACAGCACTATACTTAACACGAATAAAACCTTCATTTTAAAATAAAAACACACACAACCTAAACAGAAAGAGTCTTCACTGTGTTATTTTTAATGTGTGTAGCAACCATAGTTTGGTATTTTGTAAGTTTATTCTGTGGGCAGCAGAGATTCCGCGTTGTCTTAGCACTGTCTTACTCCGCAATGATAGGGGCGCACAGGTCAGCACTACTGATAAGATTTCTGCGCATGACACCGCGAGCCGAGACGGGCCATAGTTCAGCGGGGAAAACTTTTGAAAACAATGTCGTTTTTTTTTGTAAACAGGATGTTTTGAGCAAAAAAGGAAGTTATATCAATATCAGGTCGTTTTTCTCTGATTAATATGATATAGTTAGTTAATAGTATTAGAATTAGCTCTGGATGGAGAGAGATGGAGATTAGTACACTGACAAGTGGCCTGCACTTAAATTTTGGATTTTGGATGGATGAATAGTATTATGAATTAAATATCGAGGAAATTGTAAAATAAATACGAAACCTTTAAATTAGTTTTTGTGTGTCGTTCTCCGCTTTGGTGGAGAGTGTCACTTAAATAACTCTACACATAGCTTACGCCGTACTTAGTCCACCATAGCGGAGAGGAGAGGAGACATCTTGAATAACCAAAAGGAATGTGTTATTTTCACATCTCTCCGCTTAGCTTCAACACAATCATGTATCTAGCTAACATCTCCTCTGCTCTCCGCGTTGATGGATAACGGCCTTAAGTCTTTAGATTTTATGATTCTAGATAGAATGTAACATATAAACTAAGCTTACGATGACCGTAACATTCTCGGACTAGCTACAATGTTTGTTGTCGTTCTTTGCTAAGAAGCTTACGCCAGCAACAGTAATTTATATTGTCAGCAAAGTGCAAGTAACTTCCTACTACCATGATAACGAGACTCATAAGTTGTAGGTTTAACCTCCGGTTTCTATTTGAGAATTCGGGATAAGCAAATACTTAAGTAACATTTGAGTATGGAGTTGTCAAAAAATGACGGATTTTAAAGCATTATTTTGACAACTTTGTACTCAATTGTACTCATCCTAGAATTCTCAACTCAGAAACCGGAGGTAAGACATCAAAACTACAACGACGAATTTAAATAACAAATAAAGTCTTTATAAATGTAATTCTTCTTCTTCTTCCTTGCATTTTCTTGGCTTGTAGTGAAAATAAATAGTGTGGATGATGGCGCAACGATGGTACCTACGTTACCTTTCGCTCTTCGAATTAATCAATCTCAAAACTCATTGAACGAGTTCTGTATTGTTTCAAGTTAATTGTATCACTTATGGCTGCTTGCTCCAAGAGAAAGTTAAAACGTAAACAAGGTGTGTTTAGGAACTTCCTAATTAATACCGGTATGTACTATGTACCTACTGTGTACAGCAGCCACGCTATTGTGTGCATATCGTAAAAGTACACATTCCCGCACTAAACGGGACCACGTGCAGGCGCCCTACCCCCCTCCTGCTAATTTAAAGTAATGAGTTTACTGAATTAAGGGGAAGCCCTTGTTTTAACTTTATTCATTTAAGAAAAGGTCCCCATTTCCCCAACAACAGTAGGTAATTTAAAAGCGGAACCTAGGACCAAAAGGATGTGGTTCAACATAACTTGCAAAAAATGTATTGAATAGTCATATTGTTTTTTAACGCAAACTTTTGTCTCTTCATTTACACATTAGGCTTTTGACGTAGAAATACATGGATCTCGGTTCAGCCGTCAAAAATGTTCGAACCGAATGTAAAGTTCGTTTTTTAATCCCTGAGACTGAATTGACAGGTGCGAAACGTTAAATTTGAAAATAATGTTCCTTAAATTTACAAGTTTGAAATTTGTGCCTGTCAATTTTGTATCCGAGATTAAAAAACGGACTATAAACTGAAACGCAGTCGAATCTTCGTATGGTGAAAACCTAAATTACTCATTATGATGACGACATAGGATTTTAATTATTAAAAAACACAAACAGTACAGGTTGTGATGGAATTTCCACAAAAATAATAAAACGGGTAGTGTACGAAATTGCACCTATTATCACCTATATAATAAATCAGTGTATTGAAGAGGGAATTTTCCCGACATATTTGAAAACTACTATAGTTACACCTATATTTAAAAAAGAAAACACGGAAGATGTACGATGTTATAGACCTATCGCTCTCATTCCAATAATGGCTAAAATATTTGAAAGAGTGGTACATAATAGTCTTAGTGAATATTTTGAAAAAAATGAAATAATAATAGATAATCAAGTTGGATTCAGAAAAGGAAAATCGATTAATACAGCAATGCATCAGTTTTTACAAAAAAATTATAACGGAATTGGATAAAAAAAATCAGATTACAGCTCTATACATGGACATGACAAAAGCTTTCGATTATGTTGACCATGAACTACTACTACGTAAACTAGAAATATACGGAGTTCGAGGTAAAGCACTAGAAATAATCAAATCCTATATCAGTAATAGAATACAGTTCACTGAAATAACACAATTATGTCCATTCACAAAAACAGAAATTAAATATCGATCATCGAGCCCAAGGTCTATTAAATTTGGTGTACCTCAAGGGTCGATACTAGGTCCACTACTATTTCTCATTTATATAAATGATTTACCTAAAGCTATTCGGCACCCTATGGTTTTATTTGCAGATGACAGTACGGCTTTTTTCACAAATAACAAAAATAAAAATCATGAACTAGAAATAAATGATTCCCTGTCTAAATTAATAAACTGGCTTACAATAAATAATCTAAAAATAAATCTTACAAAAACCCATTACATGAATTTCAAGAATAAAAACGCAAAATCAATTCCATTATCTATTGAGTACAATAATGCAACTGTATCTGAGGTTACAAGTACAAAATTTCTAGGTATCTATATAGATTCTGATATGTCATGGAAAACACATGTTAATAGTGTATGTAGCAAATTAAACCAATTCTCTTATGCCCTCTATATGCTCAAAAAAGTATCTAACCAAACCACACACCTTAGTGCTTATCATGCCTATGTGGGATCCACTCTATCTTATGGGATACTGTATTGGGGATATTCAACTAATAAAGAAATTGCATTCAAGGCACAAAAAAAGTGTATTAGATCAATATGTGGGATACACCAAACAGATTCGTGTAAACCTCATTTCATAAACCTCAAGATATTAACCCTCCCTGCTCTATATATCTACGCGGCCTCAATTTTAGTTAAAACAAACATCAGTGGCTATGACACATTAACAAGCAGTAGACTTAAAAATACTTTACGCAATAAAACATCCCACACTGCAGTATATAGCAATAGTATTTTTTGTATGGACATAAAATATATAATAAGTTACCCATAGACATTAAGAACATACATTCAATTAGTATTTTTAAAAGGAAGCTAAAAGAATTCCTGATTAAAAAGGCGTATTACTCGGTAAAAGAATTCCTTGAAGAAAAATAATTATTTAATATTAAAATGATTGTGATATGTACCTACATAATATAATGTGATATAAATTATAAGATTAGTATGATATAATATGAAATGTATGAATAACGATAATTAATATAATATAATGTAAACTGTATAATTATAATATTGAGTATGCATATACTATTATGCATAATTGTATTATTTAATTATTTAAATTGCAATGCCTTAACAGGCAACTAAGTTCTAAGAACCTACCTATTTGTTAACATCCTAAAAAATTCTGTACACTTAGTTCGCAATAAAGAATTTGAATTTGAATTAGTTTGTAGGTATTTCTAAGTTTATATGGCGGTGTGTCTTGGCGCGCGTTCTGGTGGTGTATGCTAACTCAGGGCACTTTTTTCGTGAATTTGTCATGTGTTTCTATGTCCATGTATTAGGCACTGTTTTACCATTGATACTCCTTTTATTATTTAATAAACAAGTAGAAACTAGCCTCATAACACTTAGAAACAAAGATGGTTAGGTATATGCTACTTTAAGCACTCGACATCTAATCTTCAATTCTGAGATATCGCCAGCTTCTAAAGCATTTCGTAATAATGATAATAGTTTATTAAATATTATTTTGTTCATTAACCTTATGTTATCATAAACAAATTTAGTATCAGCCAATTCTGTAGTTTCAATTTCAAGATAAACAAATATTTCTGCTTCCATTCTAAGTATTCAAGTAGGTATTCAATTGGCATCCCGCCAATAAAGTTTAGTATCGAAATATCAACAGGTCTTTTGAGATGAATTTAAAAATACTTACATAAAGAATTTCGCATAAAAGGAAAAAAAAATGATTAGATACATGCATTCGAATACATAACCTCCTCCTTTTTAAAGTTGGTTAAAAACAAAACTTCCATTTAAGTTCTATATTCGAATTACATAACGGCAATTAACAAAACAATCTACAAGCGTGTAATTAGCTATTAGAGAAATGTACACAAAACATGAAAACGTGCGCTCGCGCATCGCTGCCCGACGCGGTTTGAAAATTGGGCACGGCCAATGGGTCAAGTGCGAGTGATAACATTAGTTACCCAACCGCACATTTATTAGTAGATCACATATATTGGTCATATACATGTCTTAATCATTTGCGTGTGGTGTGAGGGCCACTTTGTTAAAACTCTTTGAAAACGTACTTAGGATTTAGTGAACATTCCCAAAAAATTGTGAAAGTCGGAATCAGATTTTGTGAAGTCAAATAAGCGACTTATGGACTGTAAAGTTGGGCCCTCAGTTCTCACATAGAGGATTAGGGCCCCCCTTTACCTGATAAACTATGGACACTACAGAAAAAGTCTTTATGCCAAAATCTAAGCTAATGCCAAACAAAATTTGTGAAAACAAGATATTATCACAAAACACTGTCCTACTTTGTATATATTCGTTCAAAATAGGCCCTCAATTCTCATACACGTAAAAGTTTAGTAGGTACGCAAAGGTGTATAGATACATGTAATAAAATCGTAAAAACTGTAGGTAGGTACATTGAATACTTTTGGAAATGACTAAGTGCAACGCATTCTAGGAACGACACTGAGGCTAAAAATTTAGTTTTTAGATTATTTGGGAATATTCCTGTGGAGAAACTCGATCCGATCCGAGAAACCGAACTGTCCCCCTGATCTGTCTTCTTCGGGGGGCCAATCAGGAATAAAAAAAATTATATGTTCCCCTGTCACCAAGACGAACGGACAGATCGAATGAATTATTTCTGGTCTGTCCCCTGCTGTTTTTTAGGGGGACAAATAGAAATAAAAAGTTTTGATCTATTCTCCTGTTACCGACGAGGGTACAGATCAGGGGACAGATCGGAATATTCCATTATTTGTCTGTTTGTATGTTTGAGCTTCACGCCAGTGCTAGAGGACAGATCCAGTTGAAATTTGGCAGCCACATCCGATAAAGAGCGGGTTAGGTTATACAGTACAAATTTTCACGCTATTGAATGTGGGTGATGAGCAGTAACCTTTGTTGCGACACAATGTTGTTTTCCGAAATCCACGCGAACGAAGTCGCGGAGTCAGCTAGTTAAAAATAAATGAAATTCCTAGAATATGGGTACCTTTCCACCAGAAATGTGCTATGCAGATATGCTGCGAAAATGTTAAAGCTAAGCTACGAAACTATGTGACCGTTTCCACTGATGCTAAGCTATGTAGCGGAGCGAATAAGATGTGCTATAAGTGCCTACTGTAGGTACACTGCTCTGCACATACCTAGCTATACCACTCGCGAACATCCGTAGCACGCATCCGTCCATATAAAAAACGTAGCTTAGTTGAATCAGTTTCCACCAGTGCTATGCTATGTGGACGAATGAATATGATTGGTGGATATCAAACGCATCCATAGCAACGTTGCATAGCACATCTCTGGTGTAAAGGCACCCTATGTCATGTTATCTTTGGGTCTTATGAGATAAGTAGAAAGACTAATGCTAATGACAGTCAGTTCAGTTTTCCATCACGTTTAATATAACAAGGTATGACTAATCCAATATGTTTGTATTTACTTATGATACCGGATCTGCAGGATGAAACATTTTATTAATCGTCCAAGTAACTACTTGGTGGTACTTGGTTAAGTATGAAAATTCGTATGATAAACAAGTGGTTGCGCAATCACATCGCATTCTGAATAATTGATGTAATACATACGTCATTTATAGTACTTGTTCTACTACTCTATTCACATATGACAAATCTAATTATAAAATATATTTATTACTTATACAATAAGTTACTGGTTAAAAGTAGGTGTATCGGCCTTTAGAATACACGGCATTTACACAGATAGAAATCCTTACAGTTTTATGAATCTGTCAAGAAACGATTGCACCAGTAGGCCATCTAATATGCTAAGAATTCCTCGTTAGTCTTTTTAATACATGAAGGCCTGTACTATGCGGCGATTGCGGCATATCGTGTAGCTCACGTCAAATTCACAGTAAGTGAACGAGCTACACGACCGAAACCTACCGTATCGGTTTGGCAGTGCAGGACTGAACGGCGTATCGGTAGGGCTATAGCACTCATTGGCAAACTGATCTGCTTCAGGGAGGGCAACACTCGCCCAAGAATGATGCGCTTTGTGAGGCGGGCGTTCTCGGGGACTGATATCAGCGCTCGAGACTATATGTCCCGTATCACAGAGCGCATCGACTTCCTGAAGCAGAAGGTTTATGCATGGGCAAACCGGTTCCAGTTCTTTTCAATATCCACTTTCTAAAGAACCCAGCCACTCTCTAAATGCATGCATTACCTACAAAGGATCTGACTCAAAGATATTGCACATCTCAAGGTTGTTGTCCCATCCCAAAATGTTGACATAATGAATCACAAACACGCTCGCTGGAAGTCCCAAAACGTTGTATTCGGGGAATCAAGAAGAACATATTCATACAGTTTCGCAATTACAAAGAAACTAACGTCATAAATATTAATGAAAGCATTATAATGCCTGTGTGCTACGATATTATTCAGTGTCTCTGGATAATTTGCACAAACGAAAATGTGAGACAGTAGTCGAAAAATTAGAGACAAAAAAAACATAATTTCTTCAAAGAAGCGTGTTTTGTAACTTGATGACTGTTTTTTAAGGGTTTACTCTGTATTTGCTGAGTAACATCAATTCTTAGCCATCATTATTGTTTTAATTTAAACGAAATACACGCAATTAATTAAAAGTTATTATTTTTTATTGTAAAAGAACTGAAAAGCGTTTTTTTTGTTTGTTAATTTTTCCATTTATTTGTCCATAAATTGTCTTCTTGTTTCACGCATTTTCGTTCGTGCACGTTATTCAGCAACACACTGTATTTTCTACGCGCCGTCGACGCGCGTTTCCGTCAAACTCCATACATAAAAAATCACAATGATGTTCTTTAAGTATGAAGTATATCAGAAACGCGCGTTGACGGGGCGTAAAAAAGACGTGTGCATAGGCTTTTAGGGATTTCGTCGCGTTGCCTTTAAACTAAATTACGGTTCGGTTTTAATCGGCCGAATGAATCGGTTTATTTTGAGAATTGTAGACAAAACGAGATACTTAATAAACCGAATCGATCGACAACTGACTTATCGATACATTCTAAATCAGGACGCAGATGCCGTTGGATGATGGATGATGGATTATTTTACACAGAGCGTTTAACATCCCTGATCTCACAACCACTAATTATTTTTGGCAGAAATGTTACTTGGATAGTACCAGGACTAGGATATAGGGTGCCATAGGATTTCCGGAAAATTAAAAACACGTGGGCTGTGCCGCGGATACCTACAGTTGGTTGTGGAATATGGTAAAGGTACTTTTTTTTTAAACCCTGGGAAATCCTCGAGGATACCCGCCATACTGGGGAAGGCAGAGGATTATGTCGGATTCTAACGACTAAAGTTCGTTTTAATCTCGGAGACAGAATTGACAGGCACGAAATGTCAAATTTGAAATAATGCTCCAAAATTTTACAAGTTTGACATTTGTACCTGTCAATTTAGTCTCCGAGATTAAAAAACAGTCTGTAAAACCATCACAGGTTTGCTCCGAGGACTGCAGGAGTCGCGGGATTCGCAATGTAGGTCCTACGGTACGCGATGTGCAACCTAGGCGCGCTTGCCAAAAATATCTCCAATAACTTTTGCCTTGAAGATTCCCAAAGAGAAACATTAAAAATAATTACGAAAGGAATATTTCGAAGCCTACAGCATACTTGCCATTTCTCGCTAGGTACCTAATAACCGTATCATGAGGTCTGTTGGTTGAATGTTAATGTAGGCAGAGGAAATGCCAAGAACGTCGTTGATGGGATAAATTGCAATGGCATATTTATTTCTCGTCGTTTTGCTCGGCATACTTAGTTGCGTGCAGGTTAATCTTGAAAACAGTTGAAGTGCTGAGTGGATTAAAATATGGTTTCTTTCGATCAGCACTTATGTAGAGCGTATTTTAAAGATTTGTGGAGTATTAGTAAGTAACAGGCATTCTAATAGCGCAAAACACTCGTAATCGTATGGTTTTGATTTTGAAAGGTCAACAATAATTTTCATAGCAACGTATGTACCTATTAACAATCTGACTTCTCCACAACGATATAACACACAATGAATATTGTGGTATTGTCAAAATGAAAGCTATTGAAATTACGAATGTGAAACGCAATTCGGATGCTGCACTGTAAAATTAAATACATTCGTTGGACTTTCATTTTTAATTTATAAATAAACTGATTTGTCTTTCATTCTTTCCGTCACTTTACCCAACGTTCCCGAAGATCTAGAGGAAGGTTTCCTTACAATGCGGCAGAAATTCCCTCATATTCTTTTCTTCGTGTGTATTCGGCGCAGATGATTACAATCGAAAAAATAACCGGCCAAGTGCGAGTCGGACTCGCGCACGAAGGGTTCCGTACCATTATCTATAAAACGGCAAAAAAATCACGTTTGTTGTATGGGAGCCCCCTTAAATATTTATTTTATTCTGTTTTTTAGTATTTGTTGTTATAGCGGCAACAGAAATACCTACATCCTCTGTGAAAATTGCAAGTGTCTAACTATCACGGTTCATGAGATACAGCCTGGTGACAGACGGACAGACGGATAGACGGACGAACAGCGGAGTCTTAGTAATAGGGTCCCGTTTTACCCTTTGGGTACGGAACCCTAAAAATCGAGATTAATCAATCTCATGCATATTGAAATATTTTATTTTGTTAAATACAGAAACTTAAGTCCTTTTGAGAATCTCTAGAAAAAACCCAAGCAATGCACGAAAGCATGAAATTGTATAAAGGTGATTTCTTTTTTATTTCGTCAATAATACGCATATTAATATTTCTGTGAATTTTACTTTTATTTTTTTCCAAATACTTCCTAACACTCCTGTGCCTGTAAAAAAATAGCAAACGATGATCGCTAGAGAATACAAACGCCAATTAAATGTATGGCAATGACCTAACAGATCGCTTGACCGGTCGAAAGCTTATGTCAATCCAGCAGTGCAATTCTGTAAGAATCTCACCTCGATCGCGACTGTCAATTAGACACTTGTCGTGACACAGCGTGGATAACAAGACTAAGCGTTATGGATTATACTGTCGATTATCTGTGTGTTATTTGCTTCTATTATCCATACTGTGACATTATGGATATCGAGCCAACCGTCGATATTGAGGTGGGTTTCTTACAGAATGACACTACAGTACATCTTTTTATTCTCTAGCGATCATCGATTGCCATTTGTCTACAGGCACTGTTGACCTCACGTAGATACCAATCAGGCAAGGCTTCCTGAAAATGCGGCAGTGACTCCCTCACTGTGTCGTTGAGCGCGTCGTCCAACATCTATCGGAACTCCTCTCGTGTGGTGTAGGAGTACTGTGTAGGTAGCATCTGCCGCATAAAAATTACCGTAGGGCTGTTCCTAAGGTAGGTTTGTGTTAATGGTTACAGCGGTTACCCACTGCATCTGATCCGGGTCCGTGAAAATACGGATACAAAAAACTCGGTCCGAATTCGGATATTACTTTTCGCACTGTATCCGATCAGAATTCGTGAAAATACGGATCTAGAGTCTAAAAATCTCGGACCGAATTCGGATATTGCTCACGCACTAATCCGATCTCTGATCCAAATCCAAGCAATTCAGGGGCCATCTTTGGCATATGTCCGATTTGAATCCGAGGTAATGCGAAAGCGTTCATGCAAACAGTACTACGGCGGCTACTTCGGTCCGTCAATATGGGTTCCCTACGTGACATCGAAACTCAATACATCGAATGTCGCATCATCGAAAACGGTGCATCGAAGGGTCACATAATCGATGGTACGCTACATCGAATGTCGTGAAATCGAATGGTTACAGTATCGAGCGATCACATAATCGATGGTACGCTACATCGAATGTCGTGAAATCGAATGGTTACAGTATCGAGCGATCACATAATCGATGGTACGCTACATCGAATGTCGTGAAATCGAATTTTTACAGTATTGAATGGTTACAACATGGACTGGTTGCAAAATCGATGGGTTATTGCATCTTAAGATTGTTGTATATATTAGTTACTGCACCGAATAAAAATAAATTAAACACATAAGAAAACAATATTAATAAAAAAACACATGTTTAACTGTTATACAATTCGCTGTGATGAGAAATCGATACTGTAACCATTCGATTTAACGACATTCGATGTAGCGAACCATCGATATCGTAAACGTTCGATGTCGAGACTTTCGATGTGGCGTACCATCGATGTAGAGTACCATCGATTATATGACCCTTCGATGTACCGTTTTCGATGTTGCGACATTCGATGTACCTATTGAGTTTCGATGTCACGTAGGGAACCCGCGTAAACTATCATACAAATAGTTCTATGACTACTTCGGAACGTATTTTCACGGATTCGGATCGGATGCAGTGCGTAACCGCTCTTACAGATTGAAGATGCGGCAGTCTTCTAGGGTTTATAAATAAAACTATTGTAATCAAGAGTTGTATATAAAATTGTTTATTGTGAAACGTAAATCGTTTTAATAATCATTGGATACCCCAAGCTTTAGCGGGAAATTATTAGTCATAACATAACATCAACACGTAAAATGGTAAAATTTTTAAATTTGTACGTATTTCCTCAATTTCACATGACATAATGAGCTTTCTTTTGTTTCCTTAATTTTAGGTGCTCTATTTTTCTTTCAACTACTTCCTAACAGTCCTGTTGACCTTCCCGTAAATTTCTGGAAAAGCTTCCTTGCAGTGAGGCAAGGATTCTCGCACTTTATCATAGAGCGTGTGGTCGAACATCTGCCGGAACTCCTCCCGAGTGGTGTAGGTGTCTGCGTAGAGCATCTGGAAGCCATCGTGCTTAGATACGAAGTCCTCGATGCGACGGATTGAGGGTACCTAGAGTAAGGGGTATATGTTAGAAAAGTATGTATAATTTCATGCCCGTATTTCCCGTAGAAAAAGGCATACATGAAGACCATTTTAGAAGACCAGCAGTTTACCGATGATAGCATTAAGTTGTATCCGTACTTAGCAGTGGCGAAGGCTCCATACAACTCGATTCCTATCGGCTTCCCTTTCGAAACGAGTAGTTATTGGAATTCACGCATCATACTTGAGCAAGGTAAGCATTTTTTGGTCCGGCTTCCCTTTTAAGAAAATTCACCCCACGCCACTGGTACTTAGTATCCGGAAAATCCGCTAACAATATACTGTATTCTTTAACGAATACAAAAGAAACTGTAGTTTATTTCAAAAAATCATTAATTTTGACCGTAAGTAAATTCGGACCGAATAAAGTGAACCGCTGCTGCCGTGCGTGCGCGGTACGGACGACGCACTGCTCTCCGGCCGCGTCAACTGTATGGAAAAACACAACCGCCCGTTTGCAGCACGACAGCCGCACCGCTGCGGGACGGCTACAGTACGACAACAACCGTCTAATTTGAAAGCGCCCTTACCCTGCGTGATCATATCAGAAATGATGAGATCCGCAGGAGAACCAAGGTAACCGACATAGCTCGAAGAATTGCCAAACTTAAGTGGCAGTGGGCGGCACATTGCTCGCAGAACGGATGGCCGATGGGGCCGAAAGTTTCTGGAGTGGCGGCGGGTACCGGAAGACGCAGCGTGGGGAGGCGACCACAAGGTGGACCGATGTGAGGAAGAAGGTCGCGGGAAACGGCTGGATGCGAGAAGCACAGGACCGCGAGATGTGGCGATACTTGGGGGAGGCCTATGTCCAGCAGTGGACGTCTTTCGGCTGAATGATGATGATAATGATGGGATGTTACTGGAGACATTTGATAGCTATATGTCTGTAGCTGCAGTTTGTAACAGTTTTGGTGTATGGACTGCAGCTAAAATCAAATGGTGATCAAGTGTGTAGGTAGTACCGAGCAACCTTCGCAAAGGTGACGAATAGCTTGAACATCCGATCGGCGTTATGTAACATTCGGACTGAACTTGTTACGGTACGTGTCGTCTACCAAAATCCGCGGAATCTCGTCCCGATCTCAACTCTGCTCGCTGTACTGACTGGCCGAATACTCTATTCGTAACATTACACGAATAATAGCTCAGTCGCCGCCTTTAGGGTCAAATTTATAAACAAGCTATTTCTCGGATACTTACTGTTTCGTATCCTTTAGCTTTAGGCACACCATACACGCCGATGTCGACGAACATCTGTGATTCAGCTTGCGTCTTGATCTTCAACTGACCTGGGTGATTGAACACCTTGAACGGACACAGCCAGATGGGATACACCTGGGAAAAATAATAATTGAATTACAACTTTGACGACACGTTTGGTGCAGTGGCTAAACGATTGGCTTCTGCGCTACGAGTCGTGGGTTCGATTCCCACACGGAACAAAAATTTGTATGGCCTACAGATGGTTGTTTCGGGTCTGGGCGTTTGTTTGTGAGATTTGTGTCTGTAAACGCACCCACGATACAAGAGAAATCTTAGTGTGGGGCAACGTTTTTAAAAAAAAAAAAAAAGACTTGAGCGCCAAATCCACTAGCAATTAAATTGCACAAGTTATTGCAGCAAGTGCTCGCTTAGTTCGTGAAACTGGCAGAAGTATTTTTGCTACGAGTCTACAGTGGAACGTTGTCTATACAACACGCCGTCATTCCCGGATGGGGAGGCAGAGGTGGACTCTTTTAGATTAAAAATTATTCACCGGCAATGGTACAAAAGGTTTCATTTAGTAAGGAGTAAGCCAGTGCCAATGCGAGGGTAGCGCGCAGTCGGACAGTAGACCGAGTTGCTCGTATTTGTCATATTTGGGTACGAACAATGCTACCACCGATACTAGGATGAACCTATCACAGTTTACTGGGCAATTTAACCGGTTGCGCATCGTCCCAGGACGAAACTTAATTGTCATATCTATTGTGTCTATAATTACGGTAATTGAGAGTTTAAACACAATCCGCCTTATTACAAAAGATGGTTTAAACCAAGACTAAGGTAAACCCAGGTTTAAAATATACCCATCACTTTCTTATGTCATATAACAAAAAGAGACGGGGCTATTTTAAAACCTAGGTTTTTCTTAGACCATCTTTTGTAATAAGGGGGCATGGGTTTTTCTCATTCTTACATTCCACACATGCAATAGTGGCCAGCTAGCTTAGTTTAATATTAGTAGAGCTCCTTTTAGTCCGGAGAAGTACTACCAGCATACCCATTTTTGCCGCCAAGCAGCATTGCTGTGTTCTGGTTTGAAGGGCTGCTATACCCTTACCCTTTGCTTGGGACTTTCAACTTTTTCTCTAAGGTTAACAAAACATCAGCAATTCTCTTGATATTTTAGGTGTATTTAAGCGGCGTTTACCACTCACCATCAGGGATGCCGCCGGCTGTTTGTAAACCGATAGCAGAAAAAAAAAAATCCTGACTTTATTAATTTATAGTCATGCTCGAGTGTACGATAAACTTATTAACAGCGTCTATTGCAGGACCTACAGATCAGACGCTTTTGGACGCAACTTACAGCTCTAATTTACTTCTAACTTCATAAGCTATGTCTACACCAGTGCGCTTTCATATTCATCTTGCGTCTTCGTCTGAAGCATGCGTGAAGCGCCATAGCGCATGCCTAATACCTAATGCCTAATAATAGTTCGACGTCAGCGCATGCTCCAAGCGCACGCTAATCCGTCTATTGTATGTCGACTGACGACTGACCGAGGCGCACCGGTGTACACGATAAGCTGCTTGCGTCTTATGGCAATCAATAATGCATGCGCTTGACGCAAGAGGAATTGAAAGTTGGAAGCGCAACATGAACATGAAAGCGCACTGGTGTAGACATACCAATACACCTACCTCCATCTCTTTATGGAAGACATCAATAGCTTTCTCCAGGTGTTCAATAGGTACCAGCATGTCTTGAATGACGTGTGCCTTTTCGTACAGCTTGGCAACGGCTTCGGGCTGTGTGAGCTTCAGCAGAGAAACTTCTGGGGGCATCAGCCATCCCAGGAGGTAACGGAAGATAGGGTTGTTGCCGAATGGGATGATATCCTAGATAAAAAAATATTATTTAAGTACTTATTTACATTCATAGACATTTTTAATTACTTAAATGAAATAACAATCCTATCTTATCATTGCATAAAAACTGTTACGTTGTTGCTGATTGTCTGCAATCTGATAATAACAGTAAAAACATAACATCACGCCTGTATTGCCCGAAGGATTGGGCAGAGGTCTATAGTACACATGGCTACTTATCAAGCTGCAGTATAAGCTAACCTCTCATTGTACGGAAAACCTATACAATACGAGATCAACTCAAACTGGAAATGTATAGCTTTAGCCGTGCCTACTTCCTCGTTGCGCCGATATGTTGTTTAAGTCCCAAGTAATTGGGGGCGAGCCTATAGCCATCAACCAGGCACAAACCCAGACTCCGGGCTGCTACTGAGAAATTCCACACGGAAAAACCCAATAACACTTTGCCCGACCTGGGGATCGAACCCAGGATATCACACTTAAAAGAGTAAAATGGTTTGTGCAAAAATGAATCCTACAGTCAAACATGACGTAATTCTTCTTCTTAAACCCTCGGAAGAGATGATAACGTCACTTTAATCTATTTACCTCCAGTTTCTGAATTGAGAATTCGGAATAAGCAATACTTAAGTAGTATTTGGGTACGGAGTTGTCAAAAAAATGCTTTATTAAAAAAAAACTATTTTTTTTGACAACTCCGTACTCAAATGTTACTTAAGTACTGCTTATCCTAGAATTCTCAATTCAGAAACCAGAGGTTCATAAGCTTGCCCTCGAGCTGAGCGGTGACAACAGTCTACGTTATACCTAGGCGTTTAGAGAGACATAGTGTTCCAACATTACTAGATAGATTCGTCAGGACGGAAGGAGACACCCCTTGAGAAGTGTCTCACCAAGCTAAATTACCCCTTATTCAATTAACTAACTGCTATTTACACTACATAAATGACACACAATTTTTGTAATCATTACCTGTACTTCCCAGAACAAGCTCCTAGTGTGCCGATGGTAGTAGTCCCTCAGTGGAATGTACTCCACAACCGAGCGGTTGTTCTTTAAGTGACGTTCCACTTGCGTGAAAAACCACTCCGCGTACCACTTGCCGATGGGGTTGAACTAGAATGAAACACATCAAAATAAGAACAATAAAACCATTGAAATGCCCATGAAACTGAGCGAACTTACTTAAATGGTTAATAGCTTTTGTTAATAGGATTGGTAGACCTGAGACAAATCTGACTGAATAAAGCCCAGAACAAAGAGAAGAGTATTTTATTAGCTGAACTGAAAACAACCAAAGACATCCTTTGCGGTAGAATGCAACACCCATATATTGACACCGTCAATCCCAGAAGACAATGAAATTCCAACCACCTGGATATACATATAGCAACTAAGTACAATAGAACTCTTTTGAAATAGTTCCTTGAAGCGATATTTTAGGAAGAAGTTGAATTTGGCATAGAACGGTGAAGGAAAACAGCGTAAGAAAACTTGCACATACAATCTGAGAGCATTCTAAAAAAATCTCGATGGTGTTCGAAGTCCATCAACCCGTACCAGGCCATCGACGTAAACTGTTCTCATTCTGAGAAAAAGCACGGGCTTTTTCTCAGAATGAGAACAGTTTACGTCACGACACGGGTCCAGGAGTGGGGCAGTTGTGGGCTGATTATGCCTATAGTAGCCCAGCCTATCGCAGTCTAGTGCTAGACAAAGGCCTGACCCAATTTGCGGAACAACAGTCGCACTCCGAATCCGACGCTGGCTTTAAATGGCGTGGACTGGTTTTGAATCAAATATTTAACAATTAGAGTAATCTACCCTACCTTTCCATCATCTCCGATCTCGTCCACCATGTCTCCAGTCATCAGGACTCCAGTCTCTTTGGTGTACAGCAGGGCCTCGATGAACTGATGCGACTTGGCCTTGACGGACTCCTCAATGAACTTGTTGGACAGCTCCGAAAGATTCGTGTATGGCTGGTATTGGAGGCGAATATATCTAGTGGACAAAATTAGGTATGAGACGTTTTAAAGGTACATTCTAGCTGATAGTAAAAACGGTCTAACATTAGGATATCAGCATTACCCAGTGACTCGGTTGTGGAGGTCTGATGGCAGTCGCTCCGGGTAAAATACTGGTATTCAGCTGCATCTGGTTAGACTGGAAAGCTGACCCCAACACAGTTGGGATAAGGCTGGGCAGAACGAATAGTCTTCCATGCAAGAGGGTCTTAATTCGAGTCCGGCCCGCATCTATGACTTAGAATTTATGTGCGGATCAGAATTTGATTATTACTTGCAATAACGGCGAAGAAAACATCGTGAGGGAACCTGCACAAATGAGCAGGTCCCAAAAAAAGTTCTCTATGGTGTGTGCAGTCCGCCAACCCGCATCTGGCCATCGTGGTGGACTAAGGACTAAGCCCTTCTCATTCTAAGAAGAGTGATGGGCTAATCATGATGTAGGTTATGTGAGCTGTTAGTGTATTTGAAAATAGTTTTTATAAAACTTCTTAGCCCGTACGCTCACTCTTGAACAGCTTTTTTAGACTGCTGGAGCTGAGCAGTCGATATTGCTACAATCATAAAGCGAGTGAATTGGTAATCGCAGTAAGTTGTTACTAGCCCATCAGGAAGATGGTGGATGTTGCCTATCATTATGGAATAGTCCTTTACTCTCCTTAAAAAGTACCCACGAGAAGAAAGGGGCTTGCCTATTCCATGCTGAAAACCACATGTTAAAAAACATTTTTACAAATCACAATACATTGTAGTTTCAAAATCGTAAAAAATGGAGAAGGTCCTGTCAATAAGAGTTGTTCATGAACTTACTTTTTAGCAGGAACAATTTTGATGACCGCAGATGTCAGGAACCCGAGTGTACCGTATGACCAGGGAACTGCGTAGAACAGGTCAGGATTCTCATCCTAGAAAATGTTACAAACAATATTAATTTAGACAATAAAAGCAACAGACCTTCGCTTCATGTGATTCAGCCACATTTGGTTAGAGTAACTGACCCTAACCATATTTTAGTATGCAAAAGGCCTGATGATTAATCATACTGTACCTTGCTACACGTTACGACAGATCCATCCGCCAGCACGAGCTCGTACTTCAGACAGATGTGCTGGAATAGTCCGAGCTGGTGTGAGGAAGACTCCACACCCGTGCCCATCACCAGTCCGCCCACGGTCAGCTGGTCGAGCTCGGGCACCACGGCCAGCGCTAGACCGAGTGGCGCCAGGGTGCGAGAGATCTGGCCCATTGTGACTAGAGGCTCACAGCGAACTGTCTGGAAAAAAGGAAATTATAGTTCAATCAGTATCCCGTGTGGGGACGGCTTATTCCAATGTATGTTCTGAAGTATACGCGATTAAATAGTTCGGGCGGCTGCGTAGTGGCCTTGTCTACTATCGAACTACGTGGAGGAGTTAGAATATAAAACTTCCTCACCGCGCGCTGGGAATAGACGCGATATTGTAAAATTCAACAAAACCTAGCACGCTTGGTGTTAGGATCTATATTCTATATGGTCCGCCTGGCTAGCTACCACACTCGCGTGAAAGTCTGGCGCCAAGCAATTTACTGTGTTGCGTCGTGTGTATGTAAGAGCCAGAGGGGTATAGGGGAACGCCTCTACATCTATGTTACTTGGATTCGTGTGATCCCCTGTGTGTGCTTACCATCAGGTGCGACTAGGCGTCAATAGGCGACCAAGTCAAATAATAAAGAATAAAAATCATATCTCTACGAGTTTTATATGTATAGTTGATATGTTTGATGAAATATTCATTTTATTTAAAGCAAAATACTTATAACGGTTTCTTGTTCGTCATACTAAAACCGTTAAACATATTTATTGTTATCTAAAAATATTTAAGTATAATGCAGTATTCGTATTTAATAAAATATTCCTACATTGCGAAATATACTGAATTTTAATGTTGTTTTCCGATCGATGTTTTTCGAACTTGATGTAATAATAGGTTCTATAATTTAATTAGTTAGATTATTACTTTCGAACCATTGCCCATCCATTCAAGACTTGAAGCTTCTGGTAGATTTGATGCTGACTAGAATCTGTAACAACCCAACCTTCTTATTGTTAAGATTTTTTCAATAAAACATCGATGGTTTGCTCTACTAGAGATAGAAAGACATTTAAGCTCCATACATCGGTAAACTGTTGATAGAATTATTGTCCTCGGCCGCTAAAGGAGCACCAACAGCACAGCCATTTTGTAGCCCGGGTTCAAGTAGCGAGAACACACTACAAGGTTAGTCGGAAAGGGGGTACTAATCCGAAGCCCACTTATAGTATCGCTAATGACTGTTTGAAAGCAAGTGTTAAAATTTCAAAATTCGATAAATTTTTTTCCCAAATCAAATGATTTTTATTTTAGTTTTTTCAAAAATTCTTCATCCCTGCTTTAGTTACAAATTCAGAAAATGGTGCCTCTAATTCATGACCCCAAATATGACCTAAAATGTAAACACAGCTGATCATAACTGGAGATAGATAGATTTTAGAGATTTTTTTTAGAGATTTTTGAACAACTGTTTCTCTTAAACTATTGAATTTTGGGAAAAGTTGTAGAACAAAAGTTATTCATTATTATGTGTACTTTAACACCCTTTCGGATTAGTACCCCTTTCTGACTAACCTTGTATAAATAATAGATAATGAAAAATTTCATATGAAATATATTTACCATATTGTCAGTATCAACTTCAAGTACATCGACGAGGTTGACCTTGATGTTGGTAAAGGACTTCTTGTAGAGACCCTGGCGGAACGACATGGTCTGCCAGGTTGGACGCGCGGTGCACAGGCGCGTGCTGCGGTCACCTGACAGCCAAGCTTTTACCTGAAATACGAAAAAGAAGGCGAATATAATAAACAAGTCAGAAAGTTGTAGATGAACGAAAGAAATCTAGCCTGCTTTCCGTTCTTGGAAATAGGCAACAATGAGAGAAATTTAAGCCATAGTTATTTTAATAGCAAAATCAGCCCATGGGCTGATATTAATAGCAAAATCAGCCCATGGGCGACATTATCGCAAAGCGACAAAGCCCGTACTAAAGAGAAAAAAAAAAAAAAAAAAAAACAGCCCATCTTCTTCTTCTATCGTGTCAGCACGAGCTATACAAGAATAGCTCATGCCGTGGTGATAAGATGCGTGAAAAGAGCCTCCAC
This sequence comes from Amphipyra tragopoginis, assembly GCA_905220435.1. NCBI lineage: Eukaryota > Metazoa > Arthropoda > Insecta > Lepidoptera > Noctuidae > Amphipyra > Amphipyra tragopoginis. The sequence goes on from HG992017.1 coordinate 10,014,423, forward strand.
GAGTGACGATACTTCAGTACGTCCGGCGCACCCTGGACAGTCAGCCTCGCTGACTCCTTGCTGACTGCCTAATTTTTTCACCACGGCATGAGCTATTCTTGTATCAGCCCATTACTGTCCCACTGCTGGACATGGGCCTCTGCTCAGAATGAGAAGGTTTTAGGCCTTAGTCCACACCAAGCTTACCTACACTTGGTGCGGGTTGGAGGACTACACTCACCTTCAAGAACTTTTTGGAGCTCTCTCAGGTGTGCAAATTTCCTCACGATGTTTTCCTTCACCGTTAACTTAAGTGATAGTCAAATTCTGATCTGAATGGGATTGACCTAGACCCTCCATTGTGGAAGGCTAGCATTTCAGCGCTAGGCAGTCTCACTTTTTTTTTACCCGACTACGGCTGTACGAAGGGTTATAAATCTCACTGGCTATGTATGTATGTAAGTTTGTGTCCCAGCACAGCCTAAAGTACTGAACCGATTTCAACAAATGAGGTGTCTTTGGATTGGTCTTGATCCAGAGAGTGTCCCAGGCTAAATGACGTCACAGGAAAACCATATACAAATATCACATAGTAAATTCTTTAAAAATCCTCCTCCCTGACCCCTCTCACCTGTCTCTGTACATCCTTGACCTTCCTCTCATGCATCTTAGGCGCGGTGCTCAGCTTAAACACCACATAGTTCCTGACGGTGGACCAGGCCTTCCAGATGACGGACATAGGCAACAACGCCACCAGCACCACTATCCACCGGTGCTGCACCAGAACGTACTCCATAAAGTTCTCTGGTTGCACCGCTGCCATTCTGAGTATGCAAGAAGATCCTGAAGAATTAAAAACAACAGTTTTTGAAAGGTGGGTGAATCATGAGGGTAGGTAACTGTTAATTGGTAAGTAGATGATAAATGATATTTATTTCTGTAAATCTGTTACAGACACTTTTACAAGTCAATGTAGTTTTTTTTAAGACTAGATGGCGCCGGCATTTCTTGACTTGCTCTGAGAAGAAAAACCGAAATAAACTCAGAGGTCAAGGTCTCTTTTAAAGTCCAGACATTGTGATATAAACTATGCGGGTGTAACAATGTAGGGCAACGTCTGGAATGGCCTTTTGAGGAAAGAGCCGTAGCAAGTTTGAGTTGACCTCTCCCAACTCACGGTACGCATGCATCAGCCATCGTGTAGCTTAACCTTATTTTAGCAAACTCAACGACCCGACGCACGACGCCACCAATCAGCCCACAGAACTTATAATATGAGAATAAGTTCTGTGAATCAGCCCACAGAACTTATGAATCAGCCGGACATTGGCAGTGGACGGTCTTCGATTTAACACGAATATTCTGTTTTTTTAAGCCTGCTTTGCTGTTTATTACGTGTAATGCAGCGTACAGGGCCGTCTCTACGGGCGCCGAGGCATAATGGGCGCCTCGGCGCCAGCCTCTGAAGACGGGTGCTGAGGCTTTCAGAGCGAGGTCTGAGAAATTATTTTACTCAGCAGTCAACTTGTGACGGTGATAGTGGTGGCGACTGGCGGGGTGCGCCTATAAAAGGACCGGCACGTTGCACTTCGTCCTCTCTCGCGCCTCAGCAGCCGCCAGTTAAGTCAACCTACACCTACACCTGAAGACCCTGGACTCCTTGTATTGTCATCGAATCACGCCCTGTAGTCTAAAGGCTCATTTACACGGAGATAGTTTCTCGAAGCGAGTCTCATGCTGTCTCTGTTTTCGTCGTAGAGAAAAACAAAGACAGAACGAGTCTCGCTTCGAGAAACTATCTCCGTGTAAATGGCGCTTTATTGTGTAATAACTATTAAAATATACATTGTATGGTTACAAGTGTTTTCATTATTATTCAGTAAGTACACTCATGCTAAACTGCTTCTGCTTCTTGCTAGATTTTTTGATATTACGTGCATATGCTCGATAAGGGTTGACTCCTCAAGCCACCCTTAACCCGCTAAGCGTGACAAACTGACAACGCAGTGGTTCACAGTTTCGCACCCCGGCACCAGATAACCTAGAGATAGCCCTGGCAGCGTACACACCTAGTCTACGAAGGACAAAGAAACAAAAGGCGCGTTCATAATTTTTTGAATTCGACTAAGCTTTGTCTAGTACGAATCCGGTTTCATTCAATTTTTACGGTATCGAGCCCCGTTCGTTGCTGTTCGTTGCCTAGGACGTGTGTACGGTGCATAAGATAATGAAAAAACAGCTTTCACAGTCATACGCTCAGGCACACTGTTCATCAAACTATAATAGATACCAACGTCTTCTGGGGGAAGCGACGCTTCGGAAGAAGAAGAAGGCTGGCTCCGAAATACCAGAGGGTGGGACAATTTTTCTATACTGGCGATGTCTAGTATAGGCATTACCAGCATAGGAACACTGTTTCGTTTGGTACGGAAAAAAGCGGAACATGCGAATACGAGGGCTAATCTATATACATTATGTTGAATAATAATAAATCATATTTAAATGACAGATAACATGCAATTACAAGATTACTTACGATAATTCCTATCAATTTAAGAACACCTGCACGTATTGGTAAAGTTATCAAAAACCAATTAAGTAACGCGCTATTTTAAGAATTACGGATGAATTCGTATTTATTTTATTTTATTTATGAATTACACAATAGTAGAACTTTTAAAATAAATAAATTAAATCAAACTTGGGAAATGTTTGCCGGGTAGTCTCGTAGCCTAAACAGAAAAGTCTAAAAAGTCTTCAATCAGGGTTCCTGCCTAACTGCCTATGATCTGCTGTGTTACTCAAAGTGGGGTACGCGAACCACTAGGGGTTCGCCATTCGAGGGGGTTCGCGACAAGATTTACGTAATAGTGGCTTGATGATTGGCAGGCACGAGAATTAAGGTTAAAATTGTCCAAAATTACTCCTAAAATCGACTCCATTTGCGACAAGAAACAAGCACACCCATCACATTAATATTAAAAAGATATTTCTTTTGGCACTTTGTTACCTTTTATTGAAATAAAAATAAAAACCTTATTTTCTTCAACAATTTTATTTTTTTCTTTGGGGGGAAGGGGGATTTAATTAGTTAGTTGAGGGTTTCGCTGTCACCTGGAAACTTTAACAGGGATTCGTGGAGCTGAAAGTTTGAGAAATCCTGATCTATGGTGTTGAGGAGATGTGGACATTCTCAGTTGAAATAGTATCGAGAGCTTAGAGACGATTTTTTTATCGTTAGTTCGTTGTACTTAGCCTTTTCCCAAGTCCAACTATGTTAGGGTCAGCTTCTGGTCTACCCAGATGCGGCGGAGTACCATTATTTTGCACGGAGCGACTGCCATCAAAATTCCGCAACCCAGCAATGCCGATATCCTAAGGTTAGGCCGGTTATCAGACTTTCGGGCTTCTGACTACCCGTAACGACTGTCATAAGTATTCGTATGACACCCGGGACCAACTGTTTAACGTGTGTGTATAACGCAACTTATTTTTCAATCGTTACATCACTACATAGTATTAAACGGGTTCCCTACGTTAGATCGAAACACTATTCTGCGAAAATTGTTACATCGGTGATTATACATCGAAGCCTTGACAGTGCGATGCCTTGTTTCTGCGACACCTTTTTTGTTCGATGATCCTATACATCGAATACCTTACTTCGAAACCTCGATTCTTCGAAGTTTGTTTGTTCGATGTAACGTTTCTTCGAAGTTTGTTTGTTCGATGTAACGTTACTTCGAAGATATTTAGGAAGCACATTTTTCTGCGAAATGCGTTACATCCTCTTTTTTGTATATAATATCATTGGTTCCAGTAGGTATATGCTCTAAGGTTCCAGCGAAGATTGCGATGAGAATCAATAGACAACATTTTTCTAAAACAATCTTTTAATAATCAAATAATGTCTTCTCGATCAGCATTATAGTAAAATAATTTTCACTAAAACTCGAAGGGAAAATTAGGTAAAAATGTAAATAACTTTCTGGGTAGTCTACTCTTTACTTTTATGTTTTCAGGGTTGCGTTTCAGTGATGATTTTATTTGTGTCCAAATTTTTTTTGGGTCCTACTTTTATTTTAAAATTTTGCCAATAGACTTTACAACGGATCTTTTAATCCCCTTTCGGCTTTACAGCGATTACGCACTGCATCCGATCCGGATCCGTGAAAATAAGAAATTACAATGTGGGGTATTTTTGTAACACGTTGTATATCATATCATATTATCGGTTTAACATATAATAACAGATACACTCGTAGTATTCGAAGTAAAATTTTCGAAGTAACGTTACGTCGAACAAATAAAGCTTCGACGAAAGAAACACCGAAGAAACATTTTCGAAGTAACGTTACGTCGAACAAATAAAGCCTCGATGAAAGAAACACCGAAGAAACAAGGCGTCGCATTATCAAGGCATCGATGTAAAGTCACCGATGTAACAATATTCGCAGAATAGTGTTTCGATCTAACGTAGGGAACCCGTATTAAACAAAGTCGCTTCCCGCTGTCTGTCTGTCCTTATGTATGTTTAGATCTTTAAAACTACGCAACGGATTTTGATGCGGTTTTTTTCATAGATAGAGTGATTCAAGAGGAAAGTTTTAAGCTATAAAACGTACACGTGCTAGTTAGGAATAAATTATTAACCGTTTTGACAGATTTTTTACACAAAAGCGTTGAACTTAACCCTCCGATAAATGTTATGAGCTTGTTTTGAAAGATATCTCACCCAAATGAGATTAAATCCGCAGAAGATACAAAAGTACCGACATACACAGATTGCAGGATCAGTAAGCGGGTTCGATTCCCGCACGGAACAAAATCCCTATGTGTATGTATCAGGTAGTGTCGGGGTTTGGGGGTTTGGGTTTGTGCAGGTAGAGATTTGTGTCTGTAAATTCACTTATGAGAAATCCTAATGTGGGGCAATATTTAAATCACTTTTAATTATAATGAATCCTTGTAGCACACAGTTATCACAGAATTCAGAAAGATTTTGAAAAAAAACTTTATTGCAGGGTTTTTCATTCACGGAAAGCTGTTGATACAGCAGCGCGGTTAGTAAACACAGACTTTTATTAATTAAAAGCAATTTTTCTCGCGGTTTGCTTACCAAGAACCCACTTACCACATAAATCGGTTTTAAGTATTATTTATAAACCGTTTGGAAACCGAACAAGATACTTCACAGATCCATTAAATAAAATGAACTAAGATATTATGTAAACCACTTTCATTTTAGAAATAACCTTCTAACACACCTTTAAATTAATTATTTCTAATCACAGCGCGGAGTCTGCATCACTTCAGCGCTGGCGGCAAACTGAATTCAAGGGCAAGTTATATCAAAGAATATTTCATCAGGACATCGAACTTACCCCAGTACAAGCAAAAATAAGCCTTATTCCCTCGTCAAAAGAAAAGAATGCTTGAAAACAGCTACCGGAATTTCAATTTTGTTCTACAACATTGTAACGACGATTTAAATAAATCAATTTTTATCAACCGCATATTATGTTTTATCTTTTAATACAATTATCTAAGACAAACGTAAATGATACGGTTGCTAAGTCGCTTCCGTCTTTAGAATAGAAAAAAAAAGCAATTCTGCTGTTTTGCATAATCAACATTACTAAAGTCATTACCAGTTTACTAAAACCGGCCAAGTACGAGTCGGACTTGCGCACGAAGGGTTCCGTACCATTATCTATTCTGTTTTAGTATTTGTTGTTATGGCGGCAACAGAAATACATCATCTGTGACAATTTCAACTGTCTAACTATCACGGTTAATGAGATATAGCTTGGTGACAGACGGACGGACAGCGGAGTCTTAGTAATAGGTTCCCGTTTTGCCCTTTGGGTACGGAACCCTAAAAAAACGAGAACTAATAGCGCAGACCAAAATAATTTTAGCCTGAATTAACTTGTTTATGTTAACTTAAGGGGTAACATAGCAGTGGCGTAGGGTGAATTTTCTAAAAGGGAAGCCGGACCAAAAAATGCTTACCTTGCTCAAGTGTGATGCGAGAATTCCAGTAACTACTTAACTTACTCGTTTCGAAAAGGAAGCCAATAGGAATCGAGTTTTATGGAGCCTTCGCCACTGTAACAACGTGTTCGTGCTACCTCGATTATAAAAGCTTTTAAAAGTCTTAATATAAAAAATACTGAAGACTTATGGGGCATTTCTGTTAGGGTTCTTGGAGCTATCATTAACACCATTACCCCTTTACTTACAGACATATTTAACCAATGTATAGATAGCGGTACATTTCCTGAGCATAGTAAGGTAATACCAATCTTCAAATCAGGTTGCAAGAATAACCCCTCAAATTACAGACCCATTTCGGTGCTTCCAGCACTAAGTAAAATCTTTGAGAAAATCATGCTTGATCAGATGATGTCTCATTTTGACCAGAACGGGATATTGCATAGTCGCCAGTATGGTTTCACGAAAGGTAGGTCGACTACTGACGCAGGAGTGAAACTAGTCACTCATATTTTGGAATCCTGGGAGAGCTCTCAGGATGCTATTGGCATCTTCTGTGATCTCTCCAAGGCTTTTGACTTCGTTGACCACAACACCCTCATCTGTAAATTACACCACTACGGAATTCGTGGCCGAGCTGCTGACCTTGTTTTCTCCTATTTATCTAATAGACAGCAAAAAGTTGGTGCTAACCGTGCGATATCTTCGGGGTCTCTAGTTAAGATGGGCGTGCCTCAAGGCTCAATTCTTGGACCTTTCCTGTTTCTAACCTATATAAATGATCTACCCTATATGATGACCGACTTATCAGACATAATTTTATTTGCCGATGACACTTCCCTTATTTTTAAAATAGATAGAAAAGATAGGGACGTTTAACATGTTAACGAGAGCCTTACTGTTCTTTCTAAATGGTTTGCAGCCAATAATCTATTACTAAATGCAAACAAAACAAAATGCCTTAAGTTTTCACTACCAAATGTTCCCCAAGTAGGATTAAATTTAATGCTTGAAGGCAATAATCTTAAAACAATTAATGACACCGTATTTTTAGGTATAACTCTCGATTCAAAATTGCAGTGGGGTGCGCATATTACTGCCCTGTCGGCTAGGTTAAGTTCTGCGGCATACGCAGTTAGGAAAATTAGGCAGCTGACTGATGTAGCTACAGCTAGGTTAGTATACTTCGCATATTTCCACAGCATTATGTCCTACGGCATTCTGTTGTGGGGCTCAGCAGCTGACGTAGATTCTGTTTTTATTTTACAAAAGAGAGCAATCCGTGCAATCTACAATATGGGTTCCCGCGAGTCCCTCAGAAACGTGTTCAAAGATATTAATATACTTACCTTGCCGTCATACTATATCTTTGAAAATATTATCTATGTATGTTCGGAAAAATTTGCATATGTTTAATGTTAGAAGCGATTTTCATGACAAAAATACACGTAATAAACATAAAATTGTGATTCCCAAATTTAGATTGAGTAAAACTAATAAGTTATTTCTAGGAAATGGCGTGCGTTTTTATAATAAGCTGCCGAAATCTGTAACTGATCTTACCGAGGGAAAGTTTAAAGCCCATTTTAAACGTGTCCTTATTCAAAAAGCATATTACAAGTCTAAGGACTACGTTGACGATAAAGATGCTTGGCAATAACTCCTTCTGCACATGTGGCTTCCCTGGTACCTCATTAACGTCGTATGTGTACCTATGTCTATTAACTAACCTCATTCGATTAGCTTTTTTTTTTATTACTAACGTTACTCTCAAGATATCTTTATCTTATACAGTGATTTTCTTTGTAATGTGTTTTGATGACAATTAACCATGTCAGTTGTTTTATATCGTTTAGCGTCCATTTACCTTTTGTAAATGTGAGAGCTTTGTAGACTTGCTAGATGCCTGGATACCTAGTTAATTTGTAACCATATTTTTCATTTTGTTTTTTTGTGTGGTTCCTGCTCTTAAGTCTACTTTGCTCTCTCATAACTATTCTAAGTCATAACTGTACCCACTCAAATTGTTAAAGATATGGACTTTAAAAGAGTAACCATGGAGTTTCTTGCCGGCTCTTCTCCATAGGAAACGACTAATTGGAACCGTGCACCTAAATTCGACTTTTCATAAGCGCCTGTAATGGTTTATGTGAAATAAAAACTTTTGATTTTGATTTTGAACATAGTCATAATTGACTCAGCCGCTTTATTAATTAAGATTTTTAAATCTAGTTTGTCAATTAGTCATTTCTTGATACAAATTCTTGTTTAGTACCTCGTCTATAAATTTTTTGTGGCTCATTGTCATTGTATCTTATCAGACAACATTTTATTTATAATATATCTTCACATCTCAAAAGCAAGATAGATAAAGGTTTTTAGGGACAAAATAACACATCATTTGGTAGTGAGTAAATTTATTATCACACATGTTGTATATTATTACACAATACTATATTACTTAGGTATACATATCACCATTTTGCTTTAAAAATTACTAACAAAAAAACAACTAGGTATTTTGGTCAGGAAATAGGTAAGTAGTTACCTAACAACAAAAAAAATTATAAGCACAGTCCACCTTTGTGTTAGAAATAATCACACTTCACAGTTTACTTTTCGATTTTGAGCCCTCATGTTTGATAGGTATCACAGTGTCTTTCTTCACCACTGGCAACCGAGGAACTGAAATGATAAGCAGGCCATCGGCAGTCAACCTTGACCTAACTTCCTCTATCCGACACCCCTCAGGGATTTGAAACCTCCTCATGAACTGCCGCGCGATAAAACCATAATCGTCTTGTTTTTCTTCATGTTTACCTTCAACCACAATAAACCCATCAGCTGTCTTTACCGATATTTCTTCGGGGGCATAGTCCTTCACTTGTATACATATTTCATACTTATCTTCTTCCTTCTTCACTACGTTTTCTTGTTTCCAAGGTAAACTCTCCAACCAATCTATTGAACGCAAAAGCGTATCGTCTCCAAACATTGGAGGTTTGTTTATCGTTGGTAGCTGGAGCATTACGACGATTATTCTAGAAATATCATAAATTAACACTACGTTCACTACGTATTGATTACGTTACGGTGCGCGCGTGTTAACAACACAGTGACTAAACTAAAACCTGTTGTGTTAGTTAGTTCGTAAAAATTAGGTAGAGATGGCGCTTTTTCAACAAATTGACAGTTAAACTTGTTGTGATTGCGTTATCTGTGGATAGAATGTGAATTTAGGCGCTAAAAATTAAACTTGACGCGCCACCATTTTCTAAATTATGACTCAAGTTTTGTAATAAGCACGGTAAGCCCACGTACTAGTATTTTCGTGTGTGCACTATAATTTCGTGCCTAAATTATACTGATTGAACGTTAAGCCGCCGCCACGCTTTATTTGGATCATACGTTATAGATTAGAACTTCTCTGTGTCCTATAAAATACCGATTACGGATTCAACAGCATTAAATTTGGTAAGACTGATAGCTGACGCTAACAGATTAGGGAAAAAAGCTAGAATGATGTATTGTAGTCTTAGATATGCTCTAAGATTGTAGTTGTAGCATTACCGGCTCATCTCATTGGTTTGGCGGCGGTGCTATCGCTACGAGAGATAACAGGTTCAATTCCCAGGTGTCATGTCAGTCAGTGTTATTAAGTTTGTCTGTTAGTTCATTCTGTGCAGTAGTTTGACGTTTGCTGTGCACCGACTAGTGGCAATTGAGGTCTCAGGTTCGACTCCCAGGTCTCAGGCAATATTGTTAAGTTTATTTGTTAGTTCATTCTCAGAAGCAGCCAGACGTTTGCGTACCGGCTAGTGGCAATAGGCTCGCGATTGTTACTTGTAATCAACATTTTTAATTACTGACATCACATTTCACAATCCGTATTGTTAGTTAGTTCATGAGTGTTAAATACAGATGGCGCCTTCGAACAAGTTGTCAATCGTAGACAGAGAATACTACTGTCTTACGTTGTCAATACCTATACCCTAATTCCATAATTCAGATAATTTATGTAAACAAAGAAATGTCATTGTCAAAGTGACAGGTTAGTGGTACAAAACATTTTATCATTAAATGTTTACTAAGTAATCATTTAAAATCAAGTTAATTTTAAGAACAATACAAACAAAATACCGTAGCCAAACAATGTCTTGTGTAGTGTGTCGGAGACGCGCCTTATAATCACTTTAATCAGTCCTTATACGCATTCATCACCATAAGTTTTCCTGTGGCACTCATAGATGTTCGAGGCCGCTTTTTAACAGGCGACAAAAAGTCGGGGGCGGCTGCCTTCGAGGGCCCCGGCTGAGGCTCCATTTGTCAAATAACAAATAAAACTTAACAAACGAACTCAACAAAAACAAGGAAATATAACAAACAACAACAAGATGAAAAACTTAACACGATGATACTATAGCACAATAACTAGTGTCCGACCGAAGGTTCGGTTTCGGTTTCGGTTTCGGCCAGTTTCGGCCGAAAAATCTTGTTTCGGCTACAGTTTCGGTTTCGGCCAAAAATCAGCCGAAAGTTCGGCCCCGCCGAAACTCACTGTTCGTGAATTGTCGCGCGTCTTCCGGCTATCTTCGGGTGAGTTCGGGACTCTTGTGTGGTTGCCAGCTGAGTTCGCCGGTCGGCGTACGGCGTGGTTCGTGGTTGTGTTGTGTTTGTGTTTTTGTTTGTTGATTTTTGACAAAGTTTGCCGAATTTCGTTTAATTTATTGTAATTTTTGTTGATAATTAGGTAAATAATTCTTTAACTACCAAGTATCAAATAGATATCTAAGTATATCAATAAATAATAAATTCATCTTTACGAAATTGAACGCGAATACTCAATTAAGAAGTCTGTGCTTTACGTATAAGTGTTGATTTTTGACAAAAAGTCTAAAAATTTTTTGATGTTAAATGTATTGTTAATTTAGTATACCTAATGAATGACTATTTTCATTACATATTTCCATTATTGTCTTTCATTTTATTTATCACGAGTAAACTGTCTAAATTCTGTATATGTGTAAAAAAGAAGATACTAGATTTCACTATACAAGGTGGGGCAAAAGTAATCAGCCGATGTTTGTAATTCTTTTTTTGGAAATGAAATATTTGGTTCTTCTTGTGGATTATGTTTATTTAATTAATTAGAATTTTTTCCATCAAGTCGAGAAAATGATATCGGTCAAGTGGCTGCCGTCAGAATTGATGGCCGGCTCGACCGGATACGGGCTAGTTTTATGACATTTTCAATTATTTTTTTTCGAGAACGTCTCTTGCCCTTCAGTTACTGTGGACGGCGAGCGCTACAGAGCCATGATCAACAACTTTTTCCTTCCTTAGTTGGATGAATTGGGACTGGAGGACATGTGGTTCCAACAGGACGGAGCAACGGTGCACACTGCACGAGGCACAACCGATATTCCGAAGGAAGCATTTCCGCGGCGTCTAATCTCTCGCTTTGGCGATTTGCACTGGCTGGCCAGATCACCCTATTTGACCGCTCCAGACTTTTTTTGTGGGGTAACTTGAAGTCCCGGGTTTATGTAACCAAGACTCTTGAAGTCCTTAAAAAGAATATCCGACCGGAATGCGAGAACCTATCGCCGAAAGTTCTGACACAACACAAGTGATGGAAACTGCCATAAAACGAGCCCGTATGGTATCAACTCTGACGGCGGCCTCTTGACCGATATAATTTTCTCGACTTGATGAAAAAAAATCGAATACATTAAATAAACATAATCCACAAGAACCAAACATTGTCATTCCTAAAAAAATTTACAGCAAAACAACATCGGGTGATTACTTTTGCCCCACCTTGTACAATAGAATTGATTTTTTTACATGTCTAAATAAGGTTCGGTTTCGGTTTCGGTTTCGGCCGAAACTGAGACTGGCGCCGAAGATTCGGTTTCGGTTTCTGTTTCGGCTAAAAATCATGTTTCGGTCGGACACTAACAATAACAAAATTAACAAACACGCAGCGAAAACGGGAAAAGAAAACGAATGTATTGTGACGCTAAGACAATATACAACTTTGACATTTTGTCAAACGAAATTTGAAAATGTTTTGTACTCCTACAGTGTTACCAGTATCATAAAATACTTTATACCAGAAAATCTCCTTTTTTTAATAACTTTGTTGAAAACTGAAAAATTATAAAAGTAATTACGGTATGATATTTTTTAAGTTATTATTTCTAAAATCAGTACATAAAAGAGAATCTAACCCTTTTTCCGGCATTTTCAGTGAATTACCATTAATAAAATATTTTTTTGATCTGTTATCCCCTTTGTTTACATAAATTATCTGAGTTAGGAATTTAGGGTATAGTTGTTGCTTCCTTAGCTTCTACCCAGATAAAACGGAATGTAAAATTCCAAAATACAGTATTTCGAGGTAAGTTCAAATTACGCAGTTTTCTAACATTCGTAGAATAATGTGTAGAATGAGCAAAACAGACAATATAGGCAAATTGTTTCATCCGTTTGTTAAACATTTTGCTGGCTGTTAACTTTTTCTGTAGTAAAGGTTATGTTTTTGTTTTCCATCCATCATAGTCCTCGTCAGGGGCACTAACTATAATACCTAGTTTTATGAACTTCCTAGCGATGTATGAAATTAGCGTTAAAAGGGCGTCCCACACATTCCCTAGGTATTCTATAGGTACAATTCCTAGGTAGATGTACTTCAGAGTATTTTATGCTCAAACTCAAACTTAAAACTCATTTATTCAAAGTAGACTAGAATTACTTAGTTCTTTTTGAACGTCAGATTAACAATAGACAAGCCCCCAAAAAATCCCTCCCTTCACCGCTTCCTAGTGTTTATGCTGTGAAGAAGAAACAAAATGCTAACGACTGTTAGGAAATGTCATCATCATCGCCCTGCCCTTATCTCACTCTAGGTGTGATCGACACAACATGTATTTCCTTTTCCATTCTCCTCTATCAGCAGTCATCTCGGTAGGTACTCACTTTTTTCTTACCCAAATCATCTTTCACACAACCCATCCATCTTTTCTTTGGGCTACCTCTACTTGTATATCCATTCATATTTAACACTCTTCTGGTAACATGACTTTCTTCCCTCCGCATAACATGCCCATACTACGCTATACCTAACCTCAAGTTTTCAGTCACTGGCGCTACTTCCAAACTTCCTCTGACATACTCATTCCTTATCTTATCCATGAGGGTGTATGAAAAGAGTCTCCACGAGTGACGATACTTAAGTACGTCCGGCGCACCCTGGACAGTCCCGCTACAAACCTTGCTGACTGGCTGATCTTTTCACCACAGCATGAGCTATTTTCGTATAGCTCGTGCTGACACGAGAGAAAGATCTTATCCATTCGTGTCACTCCACACATCCAACTCTCAACATGCGCATCTCCGCCGCATGCGCTCTCCTTTTCCCCCTTTCCTTGTCCCCTTGGTGGCCCAGCACTCAGTTCCATACAATACAGCTCTTGTGATAGACTTGTAAATCCCCTTAAGTTTAAAGGGCAGTTGTTAGGGAATGTATAAGACAGTATTTTAAATAGCTAAATGTTTCGAAGATCGCTTTATGATGTCAGAGGAGAGCAGAGTAAAATTGTTACAATACGGCCGACGTATCTTAGCGAGTCTGAAGTTAGTTGTTTGGCTGCGCAATGAATTTTTTAGAAACGAAATTGTCTACTGCAGCTAATCAGCTAACTTCAGACTCGCCAAAATACGTCGGCCGTATTGTACCTACCTACATAGCTTAAAATTACTTAGATATGCAGATTACCGGTTGGAAAGAACCTTCGCGATTGACAATACTAAGTATGCCAGACGCATCCTGGGCATTCAGCCTCGCTACCATCCTTGCTGACAGGCTAATCTTTTCACTACAGCATACGCTATCGTGTGGACACGAACTATTTAAGTGTAGCTTGTGCCGACACGAGCTACACTTTCGAGAACCTATTGTTATTCCGTTATGTATTTTACATATTTTGTACATATTAAACACATTTTTAAATATTTATGCAAAAAACAAAAACATTTGAAAAATATAAAACATAGCACACCGGCATGGCGGCATCGGGAAAAGGGTCCAAGCTGCCAGCTGTCAGGGCTCCAGAGTAAAGAACCTCCTCTTTATGCGTGCCGTGTCAAGGAGTACTGCTTTTTGCAAGCCCTTGATCAACCCGCCCAACGAGAACCTCATGAGGTGTTAATCGAGGCTCTTGGCTTTTCGCCGTAACGACTATCGAAACAAGGACTGTTGAGTCCACATCAAACATGCCGCCGACAACCCCAGGTGCTAGATCAAGATATTTTATTTGTTTTTCTTTCTCAGCTTTCACGAGAACCGATCATATCATTTATCATTGTAATTTAGCAAACAGAATATCTATCCGTTGTTAAAATATTTGTTTATGAATTATGATACTGTTATCGCTGAACTTTATTGCATAATCAATGTCACAGGCTCACAGCTGATACAAATTTATTGTATAATTTTTTTAGATCTACTAAAAGATGTCGCCGAATAAAGTAGCAATAGTTACGGGGGCAAATAAAGGACTGGGATACTCGATAGTTAAAAAACTGTGTGAAAAGTTTAACGGAACGGTTTATTTAACATCGCGAGACGAAAATAGAGGAAAAAAAGCGTGTGAAGAATTGAGAAAACTAGGACTTTGTCTTGTTTATCATCAGCTCGATGTCACTGACAGTGAAAGTGTAAAGAACTTTGTAGAACATATTCGTGAGGAGAATGAAGAAGTAGAGATACTAATTAACAATGCTGGTATTCTATTTTTGAAAGACGCGCCAGAACCAAAACTTTTTCAAGCGGAACAGACTGTTTCTATTAATTTTACGGCATTGGTTAATTTCACTGAAGCAATTTTGCCGTTCATAAAAAGTGGCGGGAAAATTGTAAACATTACGAGTTCTTCTGGTCACTTGTGTAGAATACCTTCCGAAGAGCTGAGAAAGAAATTCCGTTCGGAAACTTTGACCTTGGAAGAATTGAAGAGTTTGGTCAATAGTTATGTTGAAGATGTGAAACAGGGTGAGGAAATTAATAAAGGATGGGGCGATTCACCGTACGTTGTTTCGAAGGTTGCAGTCAATGCTTACACGTTTATGCTACATCGCAGGTTATCGTCTGAAGGTAAGCAGTGTATTCATTGGTGGTAGGGCCGGCCCTACCATTGGGCTAACGGAGCGGCCGCTCCAGGCGCCAAGTCCCAGGAGGCGCCTCACTCAACTGGTATATATTAGGGGCAAGCAAGAGGGGCACCATTTTGGCTGGAGACCCATCAGGTCTCGCCAATAACTGCCCGGTTACGTAGAAGGGGTCCGCAAGGACAGTCTACAGCAGTCCAATAGAAAAATAAAGGGTGCGCCATAATTAGATCCCGCTCCATCCTAAAACTTGTCTCGGGCCGACACTGCATGCAGTCAATCCCATAGACAGCAGAAAGCAACCTTTTAATAAGCCCAATTGTCTTCTAAGCGATACTCAACCGGTTGGTCCAGTGATCTGTGTATAATAACGCAAACGTTGTTCTTCTGCTAATCATTTTGGAGGATATACTTCATTCGCTCCGCAATAAGATAGAAATCGGTCGGTCCCGCTCGTTAATACCCCGTCGTTAACACTATTAACGACTGGGAAATAACACTTTTGCCCCATCTCTGCGTGCAAGTGTTCTGGTTCTGCGTTCAGCGTTTCCATTGGCTCGCGACCCAAACCCATGGCATTTCAAACATGGAACACAGAACGCTTGGCCGCAGCCTTTATGTAATAATACCTAAATGCTCACAGTTTATTTTGTAATTTCTTTCATTGTAATCGAAACTATGTAAAACTATTCCATCCCTTCTCAGTAAGTTCTAAAATCTCTCTTTTAGGTATAACAGTAAACTGCGTTCACCCTGGCTATGTGATGTCAGACATGACGCGCGGTGGCGGGTCGGTGACCCCGGCGGACGCGGCGGCTGTGCCGGTGCAGCTGGCCCTGGCACCATGGGGCGCAGGTCTATACGTGTGGAACAACGGTAACGAAGTGTCCTGGGATGGACCGGACCCTCGGGCTTATATTGATGGGAAAAAAGTGTAGATTTTGACGTGAGCGTAAGCACTGGAGTCCAACGTTACAATGAATACTCAAGTAACGACAAAACACGTACCCTCTTATTACGAGAGATAGTCTTTATCTGTCTTGGTTTAAACCACCTTTTGTAATAAGAGACACAAGTCTTCTAATTCTCATCGGATTTGTCTCAGGGTGCTGTTTAGAAAGACGTCGGAACCTATTAAATGGCATCATGACCTAACTAAAAGCCGATTTACACATAAATTGAGGTAGCATGTTAGGTTGCCAATTTAGTGAACTTTGAACTTAATTGAGCAAGTACTTAAACTTAACTCTGCAATAAATATGTCCAAATGAGGTTTACTGCTTAAAGGCTCCTACACACAATGCCGCCGGCACTGCCGCCCGGGCTTGCCGGGTGTATCCCACTATTTCTATTAGATATTTCTATTGATAGAAATACTGGGCCTGATTCAGACTGATTGTCCCACTATTTCTATTGCTGTCGGCTGCGACAATAAAAACGCTGCATCACCTCTTAAGACGGCGTGCACATAGAAACTATTTATTTAGCAATCAATCAATATAGGTACAATGATTGTAATTTAATTTTTATTGTTTTTTTTTTATTGTGGCTTTGTGTGATTTGTACTGTAGAGTATGTGGTGGAGAATTATTTTAAAAAATGGCAGATTATTAATTTGTTCTCCATTTATTTTTTTTGAATACCGAGAAAACTCGTGTTTTAAATTTTAATCTATTCATTAAAAATAGTAAACTTTTCAAATAACATAACTGCGTTTTTTTGTCGCAATAGAAATAATGGGATATAATTTGTAAAAAACGCTGGTCCCACTTTTTCTATTTTGTATTTCCATGGAAATAGTGGGATACACCCGGCTTGCCGGCGGGTGTTTAACCAGACCGCCATAACGCCTATTGATTTACACCCGGGTGGCAATAAGGCGGCGGCATTGTGTAGGAGTCTTAACTCGCTTGATCGGCAAGGTAATTTGCTCCTCATGTGTGTGTAATTAGGGCTTGGTTGCCATTCAGCTCCGAGCAATCGGTGGCCGCGTTCCTCTATACCAGTCAGTTTATTTATAGCTGCTAAACTCGAACTTGTGTCGTATTGTGACTTTAGGCTCTAGTGTTTACCTTTTAAACTTGGACGGTCTCTATCTATGTAGCTATCGAACGAACCTTAAAAGAACGACTATTAAATGAAACCTGTAGCTTGAGGCAATACTCAACTTTGTTTCAAGTCTATTTTTAAACACCTGTTGAATAAAAGGTTATTTTTGTCGTCGATGCAACTCTTTCTAACCGTGTTTTGTTATGAGTGATAAGGTATGTCATTAAAAGAGTGAATGTATAATTTCTTGCTTTAATTTTAATGATCTTTCTCATGGTTAATGGCTCAATAAGGTACAAATGGAACAGCGAGTTATTGGCATCTCATTTTAATATAGAAAATATAATCTGTCATAACAGGGATATGATTCTAGTAAATATATAACATATAACGAATATACATATACGCTCAGCGAAACGCAGTAAAGAACGAAAAAAGAATTCACTCTAAGAAATATGATAATTCATCACCGGGGAGCGAACCGAGACCGAACGAAAATAAATAAATCAAACTTTTTTAAATAAAACAAATAGGTTAATTTATTTTACAAATTCCTTTGTTATCATATTTCTCTCGTTAAAATATGCTCTTTCTTAATACAAAGATTTTTCGATCACATCACCAACGGAAAGAAACAATAATATTACTGAATAGAAAATATAATATCCGCCGTCGGGGACCAGTCGAATTGCACGTGTCGCGGGTCTACTTGGCGTCGATGCACTCGGCAGAGTGCTGCGCGGGTTTAGCGGGCGCAAAGCCGGGAGGTAGTGGGATGCCAGCGTAGCCCACGCCCCAGCCCAGCTTCTGCGACCAGCCGCCCACGCCGCCCATGCTGCCCACGCTGCCCACGCCGCCCACGCTGCCCGGCTGCACGCTCAGCTGGTTGAAGCGCGCGAACAGCTCCTGTTGCTGCTGGCTCAGCGCGTTCGTGTTCGCGCTCGCGCTTGTGTTTGTGTTTGCGTTGCTCACGCCGAGGTTCTTCCCGAAGTTCACCGATGTCGACATTATCGCGGGGTCCATCTGAGTCCAGTCTGAGAACATGGCGCTATTTGAGTTATAACCTGAAAAGGAATGCACAATGCGACGTAAGGACAACTGCTACTTTTTATGAATAACAGAAATGTCCTGACCTAGCTAGCTACAGCCACCGTCACAATCGCGGCATACCTCAGGGTTAAGAATAGACCAGCCCTTCCATTAATGGAGTGTCCTTAAAGCGAACCAAGGGATTATATCAAGAAGAGGGGCGACAACATCCTCATTTGCTCTTACATACACAATCACTAAACCACTTGCCAAGCGTACTGTTTATGGCAATAGTCTCTTTAGGCGATTTTACAGACTTATGAAGACAGGTACAGAAAAAAAATAGTTTTCAGTGAGCGACGACTCTGTGACAACTCACAGATGACTTTATAATCATCCATCAAGCTGACCGAGATCACCATCCATTTTACTCATCGAACACGGGCATTACTCAAATTTTAGGCGAGCCAATCAATAAAGTTAGTAATATGTTAGAATAAACAATAAGTCAATTACTTTGATGGTGTGTTTGTTGTGGGCGAGGCTGTCCTAATCCAAACGCGTTCATATGACTGAAACCGGGAGGTGCGAGGCGGGAACGACGTACGCGGTCCATGTTGTCACTGTAAACAATCAAATACATATTTTTTAAAACAGAATTATTAACAGTTGTATTGTCAGGTTGCAGTTTTGATCCAGTTTTTCTAGAGAATCAGCATTTGTGGACAAAGATAATAATGTCCTAAGACCACCACAGCTAATGCTTGGTTATCTCTAAAAACAAAAATCAAAATAGTCCTAGGATAATCATGCTGTATAATCACTTGATGTTAGCTTAACAGTATGACTATCGAGAGAGGCTTTTTATTTCTGGGTGTAAAGTTCTCTTGGAAGTTCAAATTAGGGCCTGTAGTCAGAATTTTGTCCTGCACTGTGTTGGATTAAACAAATTCCACACGCAAAAGCACCCAGACCCAGTACAGCTAGGTAGTTATAAAACGACACAACATTTAATTCAGTTAATCTTACCCGCTAGAAACTGTGTTTTGCAACATTTCTGTCTCCATGAGCTCTGCGAATGCCTTCTGCGTCTCTTTGAAGGGGTCAAAGTCTAGGTCATCGTCACCGTCACCGGCCGCGCGACCACCATTGCCTTCGTTTCCGCGTATATTGTTCATTCTGGAACATTTAAAGTATAGTTTAACATAAGCATTTATATGAATCGAGAGGTTAAATGGCAGATCGACGGATATGCGAAGTTGTACTGCGTTTGTTGCGACCATTTCTTGGATATGTGACAATTCTTTACATATGACGACATCTCCGAGAGCATGTTAAATGGCCCAGTTATCATACCAAAGCAATTGCATTTGTCAAGCGCGAGCGAACATACTTTGCGTCAATGCAATATACAGCGCTAACGTAACGTATACGAGACGATCGCACGTCGTTCGCGCTGCACTCACGATTGACGAATACCTACGCTGCCTGGACGCTTAGTAGTGAGATATCTTCCTTATGTCGAGTTTACATTCATACTGGATCCAGCATCGCTGGATTGCAACGCTGGAGTCTAGCGTCTAGTACCCAGCGGTTTATTTGAATACTATTAAAATGGCTAATCCACATTTACAGTCAGAACTCAAACAACGGCCGGTCCGCCCTCAGAATAGCGGTATAGAATCATTAGGCTGTTTAGATTAATTGAATACGTATGGTTGCTCTGTGATAATAGTTTACCTTTGCTTGTGTTCCATTTCGAGCCTCTCGGCGCTGAGCATGTTCTGTGGGTAGTGTGCGTGATCTAAGTAGCGACGCTCGTCGGCTGCGCCACGTTGTAACTGTAACCTCATTTGTTGCGCCTTGTGGAAATCCGTGAAGAATTTGTCCATATTTTCTGCTAGATACCGCACTTCGTTCTGCAGAGGTTTTAAAAGGATTCGATATAGCGAGGGCTTAGTCCCGAAAAGTTTTTAGGAAGCAAGTATCAAGTGCAAAAAGAGATGAAAAATATAAAAAATATTACCCTTAACTTTGAACACTCTGTACAATCTGCTATTTCGAAGAAAAAAAACCTACGATACCATGAGCCAAAGATCTTATTGGTGTTAATTAAAGCGATTACTTCTTGAGACTATAAAACTACATTGGAACCTTAGGTCTTTGATGTAGAATATAAAATAGGCCTAAAGCTTCCGACCTAAATGGTCAAAACGGAACCCTTATGGCGAGAATTCAGTGTCTGTCTGTTTTTTAAAACTCGTGCTTATATAAAGCGCAATTTTATTTTCGTTATTAGAATTCATATTGCTTATTTATTGAAGTAATGATACAGCTATTTTACTCACCGCCGACTGTGGTGCATCGAATCCGTTTACAAGGCCAGTCTGTTGCATTTGTTGTTGGTTCTGCTGCAACAACTGTTGATTGTGCATCATGAACCCGCCGCCCATGGAGTTGCCGCCCAACGAGCTCGCAGACATTGAGCTGCCGCCCATGGAATTGTCTACGCGCATACCGAACGGTGGAAGCATATTGGGATTTGGATGAAAATTAGCACCTGCACAAACATCTCAACTGTTAATCCCGCTAGCAACAACACAAGTCATCAAGTAACAGTGAACAGATGATATCTTACCTAATATTTCACTAGCAGACTCGAGTCCTATACTTGTTGCCGGCATATAGTGTTTGGGCTCGACCATAACATTGTGTTGTCTCGCCAGTAATTCGTTTTGTCTCATAAGCATTTCGCTCTGGCTGCGTTCCCGTAACAATAGTTCCTTTTGATCCATGAGACTTTGGTTAATTTGACTAATCTGTCTATCGTTACCTAAATAGCTCATAGTGTCCCTGTCTAAGAGGCCGTAGCCATTGAGTATGGGGCTCTTGATGTGTGGGAGGAGATGGTTGTTGTCGACGAGGCCGGCCAGCATATCGGAATGCCGCTGAAGCAGCATGACGTCAGGCTCGCCCAGCAGCCCGTGTGAGGGCTCGTCGTCCAACAGACTGTGATCACTACTGTCGAGCAGGTCGTGGTTCTCCAACAGGCTATGTCTATCTGATTCCAGTTCGTCTATTTCGTTGGACAGGAAGCTTTGTGTATCGTGCTCGAACACTGACGTGTGCTGCGTCTGCGTGCTATTGTATTGTTTGGTATCTAATATTTCGGTATCGTTAATATCATTATTAATACTATTGCTAGACTTTTGTTTGGATTTGTTGTCGGTTTTACTTTTCTTGCTGCTTTGGCCGTTTGTGCTGTTTGTTTCCTTGCTTCTATTTGTTTTGCTGTCTGTGTGTGTGTCTTTACTCTGTTTTGTTTGAGCCTGTTGTTGTACCTGTTGTGTGGGACTGGAAGATTCTGATGTGCCGTTTTCTTGTGACTTAACTGGAAAAAAAATAAAACAGTATTATTTACGTTTCTTTTGTTAGGTTCTGGTCGTGGTTCCCAGTAATGACTACGACGTCTCCTATGCACCAGTGGGTGTCGTAAAAGGCGACTAAAGAGCTCCACACGTCAAAGGCGGTGCGGAGGGCGATCGTGGCCGCCGAATTATGTGTGCATTTTTTATATGACACAATGTACACCGAACGCGATGGGTGCGGTGCGGCGTATATGGAACTGCACTTTCAAAGCGGCGGCCGCTGACCGATCCGCATTTGGTGTGTGGAGCTCGTAAGGTACAAATGCAACAACATACTACGCTAACTAATCCGTCAGTTAGGCATGGTAATTATCTGCCAGGGTTGCGGAATTTGTTCGAAATAGTTACCGTGGCCCTGGAATGCAAAGGGCATTAGGAGGAACACGGGTGGGTTTTAGTCAGTAAGAGTCTGACGCTCCCTTCCGCTCCGCACAGAGAGGAAGAAGCACGAAGCAAATACAAAGAGGAGATGGCATAAGCAACTGTGAACCGTGATACCAATGTAGAACCATTCCGTCCTCACGGTGGGCGTGGCCTATCAGTCTGTCGGCACTCGTCTTGTAAACATTACGTTCCCGCTCCCATTCCATTTCATCATTATTTATTATTTTCGTTGTCATTTAAAAGAAAAAGATGAAGTGTTGTGTGTTATCTTGTAAAAACTACTCAGATAAACGTTTTGGTACCATGGATGGCATCACATTTCACTCGTAACTATTTTTTTTCGATATTTATTAGATTCGTTCTAGAAAAATCTATTGTTATCACGTCTCGTACAATAGTTTTACTGCTCGACAAAAGATGGCGCACCCTATTATAACATGAATAACTAACAACTACGTAAGAAATATTCATATCTTTATAATTATAATGTATTAAAACAGATTTAAGATTTTTTTAAAGCCTTTTTGTTGACAAAAATATCGTATTATTGTTTTTTATCACTATTTTAAACCGTGATATTTCGGTCGCCATCTATCGTGGAATAGTGTAAACAATATGAATAGACAGGTCCGTACTTAGAATTCAATTATTTAATTACGATGTGTGGTGATACGTGACGTTTTAATTTTTATTCAATAATGGTGAACGAGGCCTGCATAGTTCCTTGATATTTAATTAAATTTAGATTATACTCGTATTTCAGATTTCCACCCGAAGATAATCTCAAACAGAAATGGATAAAACGATGGCTTAAACCGCCTTTTATACTAATAAGGGGGAATTTGTACAGAGTGTCTTTTTATTCACTGCAGTAAGCAGTAATTCAGTCCAAGAAACTATGAGTACGAAAAAAATTGACCATCGCCGTATTCATTTGATGTAGGAACTCGATTTGTTTTTCGAGAATTTCAATTTTAAATTAAAAGTACACAAAAATAATTCTGTAATAAATTTCTGTAGTAAATTGTGTACCGTATGTACATTATAGGCATGATTTCTTAATTATTTTCACTAAAATTCCACTAAAATCTACAGTTAACAAAAAATCGACTTGAATACAATTATTTAGCGGGGTGGTTACTTATTACTGTGTGAAGATTTTTCTTATTTATTACATTTTTGTTCACAATCTTTTTGTAATTTTTAAACCAGCTCTGCCGTAGGCTGGTACAAAAATTCTAAGTACGTCCCTGTCGTAACATACGTAACGTAGATCGTAATCTACGAGGACATCTAGCGTGAAATAGCTGAAACACGTATTAGTTACCGATGTACCCGAATCGTTTAGTTTTTCCTATTCACTACTAGATGGAAAACGTGAAAGTAGGCGTAAGTAGGCGGGGTGTAACGTTCCCTTCACCCCGCAAAGTATCACGCGTCGTATGATAGGAAAATCGAATTACACCATCTCCTCTTTGTATTTGCTTCGTGGGAAGAAGTCATTTGATGAATCCCTACACTAAAAAAAAAGGCATCGTGGTTATGGCAAGGTCCGTTCATCGTAGCGGTCATTGGGAGCCAATTTACAGCAGTGGACGTTTACAAGCTCATAAGTGGGATTGTGTATATCTGGCCATAAAACCCATAGCTAAAGGCGCGTTAATTAAACATCCAAGGGAGCGATGGGTCCGCTTTTTTAGAAAACACGGAAGTCATTCAAAAATAGAACACAATTTCGTAACACAACTTTCATTGAATATTTGATCCCATATCAAATCTAGGGTCTAAACTGACTGGGACAATAATATTTTAGGTAAAAAAAAGTAACTCAAAAAAAAAATGTTGTCTTTTATTCTCTGCCTGCTTACGATCTCTCTGATGATATCAAACGGCCGTCATTTTGGCTGGCTTATGTCGTGTTTCGTCAAAAAAGTCAATTATTGTGACTAGGGAATGTTTCGTCCTTTAAATTCAGTAATTAATTATTATTACTTAAGTTTCGACTTGCATATAATATCCAGCACAAGCGGACAGAAACGCGCGCTATTGAATGGACTTGCTTGACGGAGTGGACTTCAAATAGTTATAAGCAACTTCTAAGTACTTACCTATATTGTTTCGTACGTAAGAAAATACTGTTTTACATGTTGGGATACGCGCACATCCAATAGTGGTACATGGGGATATAAAGATCGAGGAACCCTATTATACAAAACAGCTATTTTTTGTTTTCTCGAATTTTGAGTTGCTCCCATGTTAAAAGTGGTTCATATTCATGGGTGCTTTCACCCCCTACAGCGGGGTCTCCAAACGATGGCCCGCGAGCACCACCAAACTGGCCCGCGGCAGTGGACTGGATTGGTGGTGTTCATTAAAACTATAGTATGTTGAACTAGGTCTTGGCCCCTTCGGATTTTGTGGAGGAGTCAGTGTGGCCCTTAGGCTAAAATGTTTGAAGACAGGGGTCTAAATTATACTGTACGAACTACTACTGTACTGTGACGATATTATACTGTAGGGCAGGGGCCCTACAGTATAATTTCACCTTTCTATTTCGTATTGAAATATAATAAATAATATAATACATACCCGTAGACTGTTGTGGTTTGGGACTGGACTGTTTTCTGGCGGGACTATCTGAAGGTGGCGAAGATCCGAGACTGGGCCACGCTTCTTTTCCGCTACCATTGTTGCCTACCCCATTACTGCTGCCCGCACTGCTCGAACCACTGTTGCCGTTTATAGATTCTTTTTTATTAGATCTGTAAACGATGTTGTCGTAAAAATTTGGTTCGGGAGAGTAAGTTTTTTGAACAAAGGGACTTCGTTTGTATGGAATGGCTGGCATCGGCACAAATAATGGTTTTTATTTAGCTTTTCGCAATTATCTGCTGGATAAAGGCGTTTCCCAAATATGTGGGTAATGCTCGTAGTAACGCTTTTTCGGCTTAGAATAGCAAAACATTGAATTAATGACCTAACATCGACAATTTTGAGTATTTTTGGACCGAAACGCGCGACAATACCACAATTTATTGACAAAAAATATTGAAATAAGCAGCCAGAAATTTTTAAATTTGTATTTTTATTGTGTCACACGTGTATTCTTAGATGGGGTAAGCAGAAGTGTACTGTAGTACACTCCGGTATTGACCCATAAAATAGGGGCCGAACCTATGGCCATTTAGCGGGCACAATTACAAAATTCTGGACATTAAAGTCAGGACCTCGTGAGCTTAAAAAACCCTTTTCATTATGATGAATAGTTCGTTGCAAGCCACTCCATACAAATGAATCTAATCCCTAAGGACGAATACAGCTAGTGTCTATATTGAAAAATATAAGTGTAGTGAAAAATTGTGCGTGAATAATGAATTAGGTAGTGATTTAAGGAGACCTGAAACAAGTCAACTACTATTTAAAAATTAGTTTTCTCAGCTGTATACGCCCGTTAACGTTTAATGGAAATACTCACTTAGAAGAATTGACTACGTTTATATGAGACGATGTGACCACTGTTGTTGGTATAAAGTTCGACTGATTACCTGAAATATAAAAAAAAACGTATATTAGAATTTTCTGGAACAGTCAAAAGAATATTTCCTTTGAGAGAAATATTGATACGTACCATCTTTTGAACTGCTTTTTTCTGCATTCGTACTAGAATTACCTGTAAGTTAAATAGCGTTATGATTTTAGTTATAATTTCCGTAACATCATTGTAATATATTTAAGGTAAATTTGGCAATAACTTTCGAAAGTTTTAAACGGTATATTACGGTAAAATTATGGTAAACATGTCATGGTAACTGGTTTTCTGTTATGTAAACAGATATGTCGTCATACAAAGACGTATATGTAGTAACTATTGACATTATTTATTAGTCCGCCTACGAGACTACAACTTTTTTTAGCGTAACTAATTTTGTCCAAGTGTACAAGTTTTGTAGTGGAATATACATTTATTTTCTTGTTTTAATCACAGTTTTTAGAATAATTCTGGGTTAAAATAACACAAGCAAGACCTACAAGTCACGATAGGCGATTAATCACGATTTGCTGAAAAAATCAATGCATGACACGCATAGCGTGGCGTCTACACAAGCAAAACATTATTAAATAAATGCATGTATCGAATTAAATAAGTACATGATGTATCGAATTATTAAATAAGTACATTGTATCAAATTTGTTACGAATCAATAAATCACGTATGTAAAAAAAAATCACCCACTTTTCTTTCAGACAAAAATATGTGAAACGATGGGAAAATAAGCATGATTGTTGGAGGGACATCATAATTGAGTGACCATTCCTCGATTTAACCTAACGCATAATGAGCTTCATCTTATTACCTCTGTCAGCAGGCCTGCACTACCGTGACAAGACATGTGTCATGGATTTTGTCTATACAATTAACACCAAATTCGAAAAACTTCAAGGTCACGCCTTTTATGGGGGAGTAAACTAACAATCTGCGTCATAGTGTGCGCACCTGAACTATTGTTGTGTTTGTCGTCTGGTTTGTCCCGCTGCGCCTGCAACAGCTGGTTGTGAAGCTTTCGCTCGTACACCTGGTGCAGGCCCGCGTGCATCTCCTCCTTCGTGAACGACGCTTTCGGATCACCTGCAATCATACAACATACACCACCTTATAAAACTAATGAAAACATCATCTGACTTACATTGATGAATATGGCGAAGAGAAAAGAGAAAGTTATTTACCGAAAATACTAACTTTTATTGGCACAAAACGGATAAATTGGTGTACAGTCAAATCCGTTTATGAAGAAATAAACGGATTTGACTGTAGACCAATTTATTTAGTGTTTAGTAGTACCTAGCTCGTGCAGATACATGCAGTCTGGCTTCGGACAGGGCTGGTTTTTCATGAAGTTGGCGCAGTACTTGGTAGTGCCGAGCGACCCTTTGAGCACCCGTCCGTCCAGCGTCACGTTGTTCACGCCCTGGATCGCTCGCAGCGCGTCCGCCGGCGACACGTACGTCACGTACGCTGACGCTGACGGACCCTGCGGATATAAATAACACGTATTATTCAACAAGTCTCCGAGGAAGGTCGAAGGGAATTATCACACCAGCGTTCATCCAACGAGTGCGTCCTCGCTGGGATCAGGCTTCATGCAGATACTGGATGAACTCTAGTGTAATATAAGCCTAAGATAAAGAGTTTAAACCAAAAAAAATATGGTTTACTTTTATAAAATTTTATCAACTGTATTTGTAATTAGGACTCGAGTGACGTTCTGATTAGCAAATGATGGTCGCGCGATATGCGCACTACTTTTGACAGGACACAATGCTTGATATATTATTTAAAAAAAACGAAAAAATAATAAAAGAACTTTGTCGATCGAAGAACTCGTTTTAGTGTTACTGCATGGTTTGATGATCAAAAACCAAGCAAGTATAGCGTCAGTTTTAACGAATAATATTAAATATTTCTCACCTGTGACCCTGCATACGTGGTACTCTGGTTTATAACTACTTTGTGAATTTTGCCATATTTGCCAAAGTACTCTTGCCGTTTGAGGATCTGAAACAGTAAACAAATTAAACTACATTCCTTTTTGTAGCAATCATTACAATTTATGTAAATGTATGGCACAAATGTTTAATATTCTAAAATTAAGGTTATCTTGCTCTAAAAATAGGCAAACAGTATAGCAAAATGACGATAAATGAAAAATGGACAAATGGTAACGTATTTTGCTATTTGCTAGGAAGTTGCAGTAGATGACAGAAATCCCACAAAAAGGGAGGTTTTTCTGGTCATCGTTGAGAGGGTTCAGTTGATGTTAAAGTTTGGGGCAACTTCCCCTGCAACCGGCTAGTTAATGTAGCATTCCCTTGTCCAAGTTTAAAACTGTAGGGCTTTTTTTTTGTTTTGGACTCCTGTACGTGTTCCTAGGGGACCACTTCTACGTAACCGGGCAGTTATTGGCGAGATCTGAAAGGTCTCCAGCCAAAAAATTGTAGGGCTTCGGGTACTAAGCTTATATAATGACGTAGTTCTTACCTCTGGGTCGGCGAGGCGAACGGGCAGTCCTACCACGAACACGAGGTTGTTCTGCACGACGCGCACGTTGGCTAGCGCGCGTCGAGACTCCAGCGTCTTGTTGTACGTTTATATAATGACGTAGTTCTTACCTCTGGGTCGGCGAGGCGTACGGGCAGTCCTACCACGAACACGAGGTTGTTCTGCACGACGCGCACGTTGGCTAGCGCGCGTCGAGACTCCAGCGTCTTGTTGTACGTTTATATAATGACGTAGTTCTTACCTCTGGGTCGGCGAGGCGTACGGGCAGTCCTACCACGAACACGAGGTTGTTCTGCACGACGCGCACGTTGGCTAGCGCGCGTCGAGACTCCAGCGTCTTGTTCCGCCGTTTCTGCTCGCGCGCTTTCTTCTCCGTCTTTATTGCTGCCACCTACACAATCAGACAATCAAGTTACCATCTTTTTATACTACTTATCAGCCCTCAGATCTACCACAAAAAGGCGAGTATTTCCTACTGGGCTAACATACGCAGCGCGACATAATTTTGTCGTCACATTATCTCGTGCTGAAACGAGAGAAGTTAAAAAATTACTACGCCAAACAGAATCAAATTTCTCGTATTGGTGGTGCTACTGATAACCATATTAGGTCCTAAAGCGATAAGGAGCGGGACTCACAAACAAGCTCCAAATTACAGATTGTCCTTTGTTCCAGTTTGACCTGGATTACTGATGAGTAACTTATCAGTTTAAGTAAAAAAGTATGGTTGAAACACCAATATTTTTACCGTCTGCGAGGCCTAAGCTGAGCTTTACATTTGTGTGAGAATGAATGCAGACGCGTCCTTTGCTTATAATAATAATAATAATTTATTTATTTCTTACCACAAATTACAGAGAAAGTAATTTTAAAGTCTACAGAGACAATTTATAATTAATTTGTGGAAGACTGGTGCCTAAACTAAGTTTTGTACAAAACTTGTATGTCAGGTCACCAGGCCCCCTAAAACAAAATTTTACATTTTTATTGATAAACTGGAGACGATCTGATTCGCATATAATATTATTCAATTATAAATCTCATACATTATAATGTTGCAATATTGTTCATAAAATTTGATTTACAAAAATAAAATAGTGAAAATAAAATAAAATTAAATTGTAAAAATAATGAAAATAAATTTATTTACTAAGGATACATGCAAGGGAGGATGTATGTGAATGTGTGTGGTGTGTGTGTGTGGTGTGGAATGCGTGCGTGTGGTGTGGTGGTGCGCTGCAAAGGGAACATTATGTTAGGACATGGTTTTGAAAAGATCTTCAATTTGGGTATAATCTAAGGTGATAAGCCAGTCAGTTATTTTTCTTTTAAAAGTTGTTTTGTTTAGCTCATGAATTGAGAGTAAATCATTCAGTCTGTTGTAAAGAAATGGGCCAAGAAAATAAAAGAAATTACGGGCAAATTTGGTTTTTACTGATTTAGGTTGGCATACATTCCTTCTTCTGCCTCTCATCTTAGGATTTTGATCGGTATTTATAACAGGAATTAGAGATCGCTGTTTCAAAGCAACATGGAGAATAAAAAGCTGCCGAATTGAGAGAACTTTAGAGGACTCATAAACTTCTACAGTCGGATGACGGAAAGGAAGGAACAATGCAACTTTAAGGACTGCCCTTTGAGCCCTTTCAAGTGCTAAAAGGTTAGTTTTAAACGTTCCACCCCACGAAGTGATGCAATAAGTCAGGAGCGATTGGCACAATGCACAATAAACAGATAGTAGTTGTTTGGAGTTAAGGATAGACCGAAGATTTTTAACCACAAAGATAAATTTTCGTATTCTGCTAGTGAGACACTTTATATGTGCAGCAAAATTCAATTTAGAATCCAAGGTTACCCCCAAATACTTAATATCGTCGACTTTCTGCAATTTTGAACAAGCACAATCACTGTTATGAGGAGAAGGACAGGTGTGAGCGAGAATGGAGAATGGTTGGAGAGATGACTGCGGGCTATTTCTTAAGGAAAAGGCTATATAGTTAGTTTTACTGGAATTTAAGGTGAGTATGTTAGTTCTTAGCCAATCATTTACAGTATTAAACCCGACTTGAGCGCAGTTATAAACTTCTTCCCATGTGTCTGCACTGAAAACCATCACCGTGTCATCCGCAAATGTAATAATACGTCCATTTTGAAGAGAGAGATTGCAGAGGTCGTTAATATAGACGAGAAATAACGTGGGCCCAAGGATGCTTCCCTGGGGAACTCCAAAAGCTACGGGAAGAGTGTCACTAAAATCGTTATCAATTTTAACAAATTGCGTGCGGTTAGCTAGGTAATCTCTGAAGAGTGCCAACTGATTTCCACGTATGCCGAGGTTTTCAAGCTTACGTAGGAGGATTGGAACCGACACTGTATCAAAGGCTTTAGCAAGGTCTAAAAAGATTGCTAAGGACTTTTTTTTATTATCCATATCAGAAACAATAAAATTTGTCAGCTCATGCACCGCCATAGCCGTCGATTTCCCTGCACGAAAACCGTACTGAAACTGGGATAGCAGGTTATTTGATTCTAGATATTTCACCAACCTGTTGTTTAATAGCCGTTCCAGAATTTTTGATAAGGCAGGCAGAATTGCTATTGGTCTATAATTATTAACACAGTGTCGGTCCCCACTCTTGTGAATGGGATGGATAAGTGCTTTTTTAAAAGCAAGTGGAAAGGTACCAGATTCCATCGCCAAGTTGCAGACATGTGTAATAGATGGTACTAAAAGATTCTTATGTGCTATGAGAAAGTTAGAAGAAATATTGTCGCAGCCCACGGCACAGTCGCGCTTGAGAGAGGAAATAATCGCAGCTACCTCGTCTTCATCAGTGGGGAGGATGACCATGGAATGAGAAAAGGTAGATAGGCGGGTACTTGTAGAGGAGTAACCTTGACCCAGCTGCTGGGCGGTTATTTTACTAGCTAATGTTGAGCCAATATTGGCAAAAAACTGGTTAATTCTATTCAAGGAGTGAACTGGTAGATCCTGCGGGCTTATTAACTCAGTAGGTGATGTCTTGGGTCTTGATCTATTCGAGACTTTATTTGCTTGGTTTAAAGCGGTTTATACTGCTTTTTGGCAATCGATTCCATGTGCACTCATACAAATGCAAAGCTCAGCTTACGCCTCGCCAGTTGTACATAATTATAACAATGTCTGTAAACATCCCATTGGTCAAGCTGTTGCAAATGTTGCTACTAAGTGAGCTTTCCAAACAATATTTTTCCATATTTAACAGAATTTCTCAGTAGCAGATTGGCGCAAAACTGGAAGGAATGGCGTAAAAGGGAGAAGGCTTATGGGCCTCAAGTGGGTTAGTAAAAACTGCGAATAATGATGATGAAGTTGAATTTTGGAAGTGAGAAATAGGTTCAGTTCCTATTACATGGATCTTTAGCCATCAGTAAAATGGGAGGGTACAAAAATATACATGTACAGTCGCGGACTTGAAATGTTTACCACCCTAAAGTCTATAATTGCTTGCACATTACCTTTTCATAAGGTCGATATGAGATAAGTTGTTGACATCTTAAACCTTATTGCCCACAGCGTGAGAAGGAATCGACTTTGAAATCTGATAAACTTTTCGAGTCCGCGACTTCGCAAAAGTCAAGCATGATATTATACAAAGTAGTTTACCTGCTCTTGACTGAGTGGAGTGAAGTCTGCCGGGTTCTCCGGGTAGGCCTTCCGACACGCCGGACATAGGCCGTTCTCGCCTTCCCGGATTCGATTCCAGCAAAACCGGCATATCTGTAATTTTAAATAACTTCTTTTAAACACAATGTAGGAACTCATCTTTCGCATGGTTCGACAACTTTGTACTGAAAGGTGCCTCGCTTTCTTGCCATGGTTTCCATGGTGTTCTAATAAGAATATACCACCTCCTTTCGTGTCACCTCCTTTTGTAAAATTACCCTGGAAGATTGTCCCTGGTGTGATAAATACTGAGATTACCAATTCGATTGCAAATTGCGGTGATTACTGGAATGTCCAGTAATCTTTCGGTCTGAGGAGACCCATTGGCGATGGGCGATTGTTGCAAAAAAAAAACAATCGACTGATTCGAAAATTGTAGTGTTGCGCATTTGATTGTCGATTTAGTAGTTCCTCACGTCGCAGCGTCATGTCGCTGCAGTTATGATTTCTAATAGCAGATGGCTGCAGGCTGCAGCAGACGACACGTATTCCAGTTAGTTCTAAATGTTCCGTGAGACAAGATGTGTGACCTGTTTGGGATTAGCGATCGCGATTTACTTTCGTATCTTTTGTTTTTGTTAGATGCATCGTACAGTGCAGGATATTGGGCCACCTGGTTTATCAGTTTTTCTTCCTCGGAATTAGAAAAACTCATTATTTGAGAAAGATTCAACGTGTCGTCGCTCCAGCGTCGGTGGCACTACTGATTTGAGGTCGAGCGACACGTCGTCTGCGGTCGTACGACATGTAGCCGGGCGACGTGTCTCTAGCTGCGAAAGGTATTTCATAGAAATACATATGAAACCAGTAGTGTCGGAGCGACACGTCGTCTGCTGCTGCTGTCTTCAGTCGGCTACCAACTCGTACTTTAATGATGGTTTTACACCAGAAGAACAGACTTGACAAAGCCAGAATTTAAATTCGTAATCGGGACATTATCTAAAGCCAATGTCTGTGCAACAATCTATTTGAGTCTCCTTTGAGTATTCAGTTCTAGATATGACATCCTGCAATGACTGTCAAAGCTTCAGAAAATCTGCACTTCTATGTACCCAATAGTCCACCATACCCATATTTGTTTATTTAACTTTATCGCTATCGCACTATCAGAGAGATAAATCGACAGAAGTTTATCAAGTGTAAATGTTGTACTTTTAAAGTCTCCACGGAGTAGGTCGAATGTCAACACAACCTTTAGTACGGGTTTGCAAATTACGAAAAACTACGATAGTTGTAGTAAGCCCGCTTAAGTCTATCTCTCTTACACACCCGAAAGAAAAAGAGACAAATACATTATTCAGTTTAGTGAGCTCACTAAACAGAGTACTGTTCAACGAAAGATGACTCCTGACATAGCGGTTATTTCGTAAATTGTAGCCGTAAGGAGAATGCTATCGAAAAAATGTTAACGACATCATGAAAAACCGTAAAATAGCTATATTATAAACGTTTTGTTTTTAATAAAATATTTGATATTTTTTGTATGGTAACGTTTCATAGAAAAACGTTACAGGACTCACCTTCCGTTGAAAAGGCTATAAAACTATTGCAGTTTTTGTAACCTATTCTCGTAGTAAACGATTGCTATTTTGCCGAGCCGTACCTACTTACGACAAAACTGTACCTGTCGACATAATCTGTCTTGTTCTAGATTTCGCAACGATCAACATGTTTGTTTACACTTTGTTTATCTATTTGATAGCATAATAATTAATAAACTTTTCTGTTGCATTAATTTATTAAAACGTAGATTGATAAACAAAGATATCCAAATATAAGGACTGTTTACTCTTATTTGCAAACTCTACAATCTGAAGTGTTTTTATTATAAATACATTTTATTATCGTCCGTCAGTATTATACTGGTTTTATCCTTAGTAATAATAATCTTGAGGCAGGTCGGAACTAAAGTTCGACATGGCAGCTGGTTTATGCCGCGTACACACTTAGACAACGAACGACGGCGAAGTACGAGCTTCGATAGTGCTAACAACATAATGAAACTGGATTTGTTCTATGCAAAGTTTGGTCAAATCCAACACATCGTCGGCTAAAAGTGTTAAAATGGTAACTCAATTTGAATTTTACAGGTAATGAATAAAATTTTATAATTTCTAAGTAGTTAATTATGTATTTTGCAAAAGATGAGCTTTCTAAGTTTGTAATTGTAGACTACTGTCAATAAACGTGATTTTGATTTTAAGTAATTATAATTATTGAAAAAAAAAAGGAGTTTTATGATTTTTCTGTGAAATACCTATATTGAAATGGAATTAATTATCAGTTCAACACTTTTAAGTGACGACATGAAAAACGTTCGTTGGCCTTCGTTTGTTAGGTATGTACGCTGCATTATAAAAACATTTATAATTGCATTTATATCTGGTATGGTATAGCATTGATTTGATGACTACATTTTTCGATTATAACACGCACTGTGCTGCCAGGGTAAGGAAAGGTCACATCATCTTTAACCATGAATAAAAGGCGATTAAAAAGATATCAGGTCAATGGGCGAGAGTATCTTTTTGTTCACTGATGACATCATAAAAATCAGGTTTTGTTAATAAACTATTAACGGGAGACTCGGCGGAAAATCAGTAGTTTGCGACATATCATCGCTCGGGAGTGAAACCCTCGGGAATGCAATTTGGTCATTTTTATTTTATCACGACTTACAGGGACTATATCTTAAAAGAGTGCCGCTCTATGTGAAATTAGTTTGTAGGCACTGAAACTAGTCTTTATAGGGTATATAAAAATCGTAATAAATATAGTAGACTAGCTTTTGCCCGCGACTTATTCCGCGTGAAAGCCCACAGGAACTGTGGAATGACCAAATGCATTCCCGAGGTTTTAACTCCCGGGCGACGATATGAATGAACGATATGCAAGCTGTATGCTCAGCTCGTTTCAATCTCTTCTTCCTCCTGGCTTTTTCCTAACTATGTTGGGAACAGCTTCCAGTCTAACTAGATGCGACTGAATACCAGCATTTTACACGGAGCGACTGCCATCAGACCTCCGCAACCCAGTTACTGGGCAATGCTGATATCCTAAGGTTAGACTGGTTGTGGCCTACGGGAGGCGGGTTAGGGGACCCGTCGCCCGACCAGTAACAGGCCCGAGACGACGGCACGCATGTGTTCCGTGCGTGCCTCTCAGGAGGACGTGGGGCAAGGCCCCACAGAAGGAGAGGTCCGCCAGGGGCTGGCGTACCGAGGCCTGCCGGGGTTGCGGTCCATGCAGCTGCGAATCCCGTGACCCCGGCCAAGGGTCAGGAGAAGGAACACCGTGGGTTTTTAGCCGGTAAGAGTCCGGCATAACCCTTCGCCTACCCCAGGCGAATGGTGTCCATGAGGATTTTGCGAGGATAAAAAAAAAGTTTAGACAGGTTGTCAGACTTTCGGGCTTCTGACTACCCGTAACGACTGTCATAGGTATTTGTATGAAGCCGGGACCGACGGTTTAACGTGCTCTCGACACACAGAGGGGTCTCGATGTGTAAAGAATGGTCACCCATCCACGGACTTACCGCGGCAAGCACAGCTTAACCTTGTAAATCATAATTATTATGATCCGCGCGGTTGTTAATTAGCCACGATCCCTCGTTCGTTTTAATCTGATCCTGGCAAAAAATCTAGGATATAGTTTATGCATGGTATAGGGACTTGTACATACTTGATATCCACATGTGCACGGGTAGAAGTGGAGATCGTCCACCTCCAAAGGTTCCATACACAGGGGACATTCCACCTGAAAATAAGAGTTTTTTTTGTTAAATATACATACATATTGAAATAAACTTTGTTTTTATTATTGTACTGGCTGTACCCGGCATGCGTTGCAATGCACTTTTTACTATTTACCTACTACCTACCTTCGGAAACAAAATCAAAATAGTAACAAAAAGTTAAAACCGATTTCATGCATGCGGTAAACAAATGAAGAATATGGACATACTGAGATAATTTAGTTTTTTTTAAATACCAAAATTTTCTTTCGTAAGAACCTTCTCTTGACAAATACGAACACAACAAAAAAAAATTGCGAAATCGGTCCACCCGCTCACGCGTGATGCCGTGACCAAGGGAAATAGGGATTCATTTTTTTTTATACATAGATGTCATATTATTGTATGTCTATTCCTACTATATTATAAATAAATGCGAAAGTAACTCTGTCTATCTATGTGTCACGCTTTCACGCCAAACCGCTGCACCGATTTTGATGAAACTTTGTACAGAGATAGTCTGGAACCTGGAGAAGGACATAGGCTACTTTTATCCTAATAAATACGGAATACGCGACACCCACGCAGGCGAGGTCGCTAGCAACCTCTACTTGTCAATAAAAAGTCAATTTTACTATCTCATGATTAATTGTTTTATAATAATGTGCCTATTATAATAGTAATTAAATAACGATTACTCGTTAATAAACTTTTTTGAACAACTGTTTTTTGTTGTCTCTTCTATCAGATATCGATATTTTACTGCAATCAAATTAATTTAAATTATTATTTTCTGTTCTTTTTACACCTAAACCGTAGAGTAGTTTTATTATCTACTCAAATACTAATTTATATTATCTGTTGATCTTGCATCATGTAGTAGAATTTAGACATCTTCATTGATATTCTATTAATTTTTTATTCAATGGCTAGGATTAAATGTTGCTATATTTTGATTACCAGTCAAAAACTACAACATAATCAGGGGCCTAATTCTCCTAAAATAAATCTTGATAAATCACAACCGAACCAATGCCGAACCGTTCATTCAGACAGTTCTCAATTTCAAAAGCTATCAAATTGTTTGACACAAAAAACAAAATCAATCATTTTGAAAATTTTCGAAAACAAAAACTGACTGACGGTTGTGGTTCGATTGCGTTTGGCAACAATATATTTTAGGAGAATTGGGCCCCAGGCCACTACTGCCCCACTGTTGGGCACGGGCCTCTTCTTAGGATGACGGTTTAGGTCTTGGTCCACAACTCTGGCCTTCCCCTGCTTCGCTTGCATTCCTGATTCCGAACGATTCGATTAGTCAGTTATGGAACGAGTCGGCAGGCTACCACTTTTTCTCTAGTTACGAGGATCGTATAGGCGGAACGAGATAACAAACCCAATTGATGGCTTATGGAAAAGGTTCCGAATCGGGGGGCTGGTGCGGGTTGGCGGACTACCCCATCGAGAACTTTATGGAGCCCTCTCAGGAGTGCAGGTTTCGTCATGATATTTTTCCTTCACCATTAACACAAATGAAATTCTGATCCGCACATGAATTCGAAACTTTGAAATTGAAATATTGAAGCTACAAACAAAAATATGATTTTAAAGGATTAACCTGCTCTTCTCCACTCTGGTTCAGCACTGACATCCTAGCCCCAAGAGCCAATGGTTCTGTACCCTCCTGCTAATGGCGAGCGAGCTTCAGTGTACACTAGAAAATAATCTACTGCAACCTGAAAACAAGAAAACCATTCATGAGTACTGGATCCGGAAGTATCATCATGCATGTCAAATATGGCGTTTTAAGAATATACAAGGTTAGTCGGAAAAGGGGTACTAATCCGAAAGGGTGTTAACACATTCGAGTCCACCACACTTTTCATAGAGCTCATAATTATGCCATCCCGCCATACATATTGCTAGTGAACCTTCCAGGAGCGTCCTCAGCATTACGTTTGCGCTAAGAGTGAACCCTCGAGGAGGGTTCCTGGCATTAGGTTAAAAACCGTAAAAATATGCTACTACATCGTGAAATAGGTGTTTGCTTCTTTCATGACGGTGCATTTTCCAAGAAAAACCTACATTAAAATAAGCCCTCCACGACACCTGGCATGGCGAATGCGACTATAGGGTGTTCTCCTGGAGGGCTCCCGGCACTCAACGTGTTAAAGTACTCATATTAATGAATAACTTTTGTTCTAAAACTTTTTCTAAAAGTCAATAGTTTAAGAAAAATAGGTGATAAAAGATCTAAAAAAAATTGCTAAAATCTATCTATCCCCAGTTGTGATCAGCTGTGTTTACATTTTAGGTCACATTTGGGGTCATGAATTAGAAGCATCATTTGTAACTAAAGCAGAGATGAAGAATTTTTGAAAAAACTAAATAAAAAAACATTTCGTCTGTTTTTTTTACCGATTTTATAAATTTTAACACTATAAAGCAGTTATCAATTATACTTTGAGTGGCCTGCGGATTAGTACCCCCACTCCGACTAACCGTGTATTTCAATATGATTTTCATTGACGGACACCGGTTCATGGATAAATCCTTTAGTAGTAGAGCTCCTTGTGAAAATAGTTCGTCCAGGGAAGTACTACAAACACAGCTATTTCTGCAGCCAAACAGCTTGTTGTTTGAAGGGTATAAGGTGCCGGTAAAATTACAGGCACATGAGATTTTACAACTTTGTCTTGAAGGTTGGCAACGCATCAGCAAACTTCTTGGTGTTGTAGGTGTATAACCGCTTTTCATCAGGTGGGCCCGTCGGCTTATTTGCCAAAAAATAACATTAAAAAGAAAAGCTTAGAGAATAAGGGCCCAACTTAGTAACTGGAGTTAGTCAAGTGACTGTCTACATGTTTCGAGTCACAAATTCTAGTAAAATTGGCAACAAAACACAAAAAAAAAGATTATTTATTTTCCCATACATTTGGGTCATGTGAACTCCGATAAAAAAATACCTTCATATTTAGAGCAACGCAGTCGACGTTTTAGTCAGTTCGTGTCAAATAAGACCTAATTTTGTTTGCCCTTAAGGCGCGATTCCATTAGGCAAGTTACTTGTATGCAAGTTGCAAATTGCATACAACTTGAACAAACCTGCATACAAGCTACAACTTGTATGAGGTAGTTTGAACTTGTACATTTTTTATTCAAGTGACGTGCAAATTGAACTCGCAAACGTTAGTGCACTTTTCGAATTGCGAACGAGTGATTGACACCCATGATGTCCAACTCAATCATTGTATGCAAGTAAAACCTGCCTCTCGAAAACATGTTTCCAATGTAAGCAACTGGTACGCAAATGTGACGTCATACTTGCATGCAAGACTTGTCTAATGGAATCGCGCCTTAAGCGAGTTGACAGTTGGGAAAAGTTCCGCATAGCCACTCCCGACTATGTGGACCGCGTTTAGGGTTTCTGTTTTCTCGACATATTTTTTTTCTCGGGTTTCGAGAATTCTCGAGGCCGATTTCTCGGGTTTCTCGGGTCTTTCGAGAAATTTTTAAAAACCTTAAAAAAACAGCTTATGCCCGTTTTCTGGGGTATTCTTGAACGTAATTTATCTGTTCGATAGCGCTATTGGTTCGATAAACTGACTCATTGCGTTTCTGGACACCCCAGTCAGAAGATAATCCTAGTTCAAACTTTAGATAACTTATTTTTCCGGTTTCTGAGGTACTCATAACCGTAGTTTATCTATTCTACCGCTATTGGTTCGATAAACTGACACTTTGCGTTTCTGGACACCCCAGTCAGAAGATGATCTTAGTTCAAACTTCAATTAACTAACCAATTTGGGGCATTTATCGGTTCTAGAACTTTATTTGTCGTTCTATATCATATTATAATAAGAGTATTTGAAGTTTTATTATTAGTATTTTATTTTGGATAGTGAGTTTTGGATTCCCAATGAAATGGACTCGAGTAGTTCATAGGAGTCTGATTTGGAAGTACTGGAGTCTACTTCAAATATATGACCAATAAAAAGGCATCGAAGAAATCCATCCGAAATGTTCACGGATGAAGAGTTTAACATGAGATATCATTTTAACAAGGGCACTAGGATATATCTTTATGAAATAACCAATCCTACCATAGAACCCATTCATACACCACAAATAGGTACGTTAGCCTAGCAATATTTTTCTTACAGATATAAATAAACTTTACTGCCCAATTTTATAAATTACAATAAAAAATTAAAATATTTGGTTTCATGGTTTTATTGTGTTCTTGGTATTATGAAAAAGAACAAAGAGAAAATATTGTGTTTTATATTTTATGAATATAATGGTTCGTTTTAAAATCATTACATATACCAGAGGAGATTTTCATTTAAACCTGGTGCCTACCTGCAAAAAGTTGTAAAGCTTAAGGCGAGAAAAATATATTTAGCTGGGCTAAAAAAAGAGATCCCATCTAGTGGTAAATTTACGAACTTACTTATTGTTTGGAAAATTGTCTATTTTGTATTCAGAAACCCAATAATAGATGAACGGAGTTTACATATATCTTATTAATTTTTAGTTGACGTTTTATGTCACATTATAACAAGAGTAATCGGAGTTGGAGGTTTATTAGGTGTCTGTTTCGTTTGCCCCGCTTACTCGCGCCTCGTGAGGTGAACAATGAAGCCAGAACGCAAAGATTACGCAACTTTTAAGCCAATTTTACAGTAATAAAAGAAAGTCTTTGATTTCTCGAGTTCTCGAGTTCTTGAGGTGTTTTTTCTTGTCTCGAAGTTGGCATGATTTCTCGACATTTCTCGCCTCGAGAATTCTCGAGCAGAAACCCTAACCGCGTTGCTCCAAGCCTTCATAGGACTAATTAATTATATCAAATGGATGGTCAGCAGCAACCATCCTATAAGTACAAATACGCAATTACAACATTTCGTATTAATTCCGCCAAGCGTTGGTTTGGTAATTTGGCGGAATTAACACTGAATATTTTAATTCCATATTTGTATGTCATGAATTTCCGCAAAGAAACGCCTGGTTTCTTTATTTATCTCTATATACTTATAGAATCATACTGCAAAAATAATGAAGACAATTTATAATTACAATTACTACTAACAAAATATCTATAAACAAAATTTTCAAAATTGAGTTTCATTCAAGCAAAAATGTAAGTGCTCTTCTTCTCTCCTAATAAAATAATGGTGTGCCCAACAGGGTCCATAATTGATCCACAGTCTTTAGCCTAACAC
Source organism: Amphipyra tragopoginis (assembly GCA_905220435.1). Classification (NCBI taxonomy): domain Eukaryota; kingdom Metazoa; phylum Arthropoda; class Insecta; order Lepidoptera; family Noctuidae; genus Amphipyra; species Amphipyra tragopoginis. Next base: position 10,055,179 of record HG992017.1, read on the forward strand.
CTGTCAAAATTACTTTAAGGAATGCAATAAAGTATTGAGTAAAATCAGATCTCCAATCTGCAAGAGTTACAGAAGGCAGATGGGCCATCAGATTAAATCAGAACTCCGCTTTGTTGTGATAAAAGTAAAAATTAAGTGTCTAGTTAAGCAATTATTTTGCTGAGTCATCAATTTTATAGTCTTACTGCATCACATAGGACAAAAACCGTATAATTATAAGATCGTTAAGGAAGAGAAAGTTATAAACTTAATTCATTCAAATTAGCTAATGGTTTTTTTATTCTATAAATTCGTAGTATAAAGTCGTCCGATTTTAATTGCGTAAATAATTTCCCAATAAATTATATTTTAAATCCTTTTTTGAACCATGCGTTCTTGTTATCTTTTTATTGAATAACTTTATCAACTATCATGTTGTATTCAAATAATATCTAGAATAAACTAGATTACGATAAAATGCAGATTCTTTTTTCAGTGGCATTTGTCGAAAGTCATTTATCAAAGTAAATAAATGTGTAGGTTTATTTTATCTACATCTACAATTTATCTAGAAGATTATATGAGTAAGCAGACATTGCTAATTATAATTCAAGATAAAACAAAAAAAAAACGTTTGGTGCAGTGGCTGAGTGATTAGCTTCTGCGCTACTGGTCGCGGGTTCGATTCCCGCACGAAACAAATATTTGTTATGCCTAATATAAAGTTCTTCCGGGTCTGGGTGTTTGGGGATGTGAGATGCGTGTCTGAAATACTAGTAAGAGAAAGATTTAATTTAAAAAAAGTGTTTCTAATTTTATTATGCTTTACTCCTATCCAATGTCCTATGGACACACTTCAATATCATTTGGACTAAAAACTACCGCGAAAAACATCTTTTATACAAAAGAAACTCTTATGATAATGAACGAAATAAAACAAAACTCGTTTTAGCGAATAAAAAAATGTGTGAACATGAACAGCAGGAATTCATAATGCCTCATTAAATGCAGAACGCAGTTGATAAGAGGCAGGCAATGATCGGCGAGTGATGATGAGCATTATGCAAGCCACTATTAGAAAGGCAGATTTACACTGAGGTCAACACATTTCAGTTTTTTTTTTCATACCATTGTGTTATTTTTTATTAACATACTGGTGATAAGATTTACGTTTTCCTCAAAACAAAAAAAAACAACTTTCGTTTTACAAGTGTAAACATAGCCTTATAAACCTGCAAAATTAACGTTAACATACTGCAACTGTATTTGCATTTAATTTCAACCGGAATTGAAAAATAATTTACATGCATATTTTCGCGCCATTTGGTTGAGCAGAGTGCCAGATAACACGATGCACAAACACCACTTAAAACGCGTCTATACTGAATAGATTAGATTTGAAGTGAAAGGTGACTAGCCCATCTTTTATGACCACCATAGATTCCCACAGTTTACTCTCACCCACTGGTTGCGTGAATGTTAACTACAATTAATCAACATTATAGACTCTTGTGTTAGCAAAAAGGCTTAAAACTGCATTTTTAGGGATCCGTACCCAAATGGTAAAACGGGACCCTATTACTAAGACTCCGCTGTCCGTCCGTCTGTCACCAGACTGTATCTCATGAACCGTGATAGTTAGACAGTTGAAATTTTCACAGATGATGTATTTCTGTAGTCGCTAAAACAACAAACACTAAAAAACAGAATAAAATAAATATTTAAGGGGGCTCCCATACAACAAACGTGATTTTCTTGCCGTTTTTATAGATAATGGAACCCTTGCACTTGGCCGGTTTTTTTCTTTTCGACTGCTGTAGCTGAACCTTGCGGGCCGTTTCTACGTAACCGGGCTAGTTATTGGCGAGACCTGAAGGATCTCCGGCCAATGGTGGGAAAGTAAAATACTTAGCTCCGGTTTCTGATTTAAGAATTCTGGGATAAGCTATACTTAAGTAATATTTGAGTAGAGAGTTGTCCAAAAAATGGTTTATACAAGGTGTAACATAAATAAGTGTACAACCTCTTAAGGGGTCAGGGGGTCACTGTACTCATCATTATGAACAACTTTCACAAAGGGACCAAACCAGAAATCGCGAAAAATCAGAAAAATCAGCTGTTCCCTACATTTTGAGAGTTATGTAGGGAACAGCTGATTTTTTTTTTCGCGATTTCCGGTTTGTTCCCATCGTAAAAGTTGTTCATAATGATGAGCACAGTGACAAGAAGTTGTACACTTATTTATGTTACACCTTGTATCCATATTTTTTTTGACATTATCGTACTCATATGTTACCTAAGTACTGCTTATCCTAGAATTGTTAACTCAGAAACCGGAGGTAAACCTAAGCTAACTACTTACACTACACTAACATCATGACTACTAGAAACAACAGCTCTAAGGGCGACCTCTAGTGGGACTCGGACCTCGGCTTAGGGCGTTGCTGGCGGGGCTTAAAAATGCTTATTTTATTTTTATACAAGGTGTAACATAAATAACGCACAACCTCTTAAGGGGTCACTGTACTCATCATTATGAGCAACTTTTACTAAGTATGGGAAAATGTAGGGAACAGCTGATTTTTTTTCGCGATTTCAGATTTGGTCCCATAGTAAAAGTTGTTCATAATGATGAGTACAGTGACCCCTTAAGAGGTTGTGCGTTATTTATGTTACACCTTGTATACTTGGTCGAGATTAGGGTTACCATATGACAGGCGTTTGCCGCATTTGACAGGCATTTTAAGGTTTAGACAGGCGTGCGGCCGGCATTGGTCTGAGACAGGCATTTTTAAATTTCCGTGACATTACAGAATTAATGAAAATCTGCCAGTTTGTGTTCTCTATTTTGGCACACAATGCGAATGTAGAACGTACGTTTTCTCTCGTCAACGCCCAGTGGAGTAAAGAAAGAAATCGGCTGACAATTGAATCAGTAAAAGCAATATTAATTACACAGGAAAATTACAAAACTGTATCTTGTGAAGATTTTTACGTTTATATATTAGAAAAGAAAGAACTAATAAAAAAATGTATGTCCTCTGACAAATATCAGTAATAAATATCCTTCTTCATTATTATCTGTTGGCTTTTACTTATTACCTACAGCGTTTTGCTTTAGATAGGCATTTTTCTGAAAATTCAGGCATTTTAGGTACCATAGACAGGCATCCCTCTATTTACATATGGTAACACTAGTCGAGATTGACCCTAGTCGCACGCACCTGATGATAAGCATAAAGTCTAAGATAGAGCACACGAATCCGAGAAATAGAGGGATTCCCTACATCCCTATGGCTCTTACAAACACACGACGGAACACATCTCGATTCCTAATAATGTTTTTTTCCGTTTTTCACAAACTGATTATGGAAATGTCGATGTTTCGTGCCCATGAACCTAGGTAGGTAGCATCTAATGAGCCATAATAATAAGTAATTTCTTCCTCATACTGAGAAGTCGGTAGTTAATCACATCTTGTTACAATGCGCCTTACTAAATAACAAACATATTTTTATTTAAACTATACTAAAAAAAATTGTTTACACAGATAATTTCAGGAAAATAAAAATAATAGCACATGCATGCTCAGACCAAATAAAAAACCAAGACAGAACGCTGCGAACAATACATTGAAACATGCCAAAACTACACCTCCGCTCTGTGCACACACGCACACATTTACAACATTTTTCAATCAACCTATAATCAAACTACACCTCACTAAGTGCACACATGTTTACGAAAGCGGCCTCACGTCACTGTTGACAGCGCTCTGTCTTGGTTTTTTATTTGGTCTGAGAATGCATGCCGTAAATAAATAATAGTGCAAGATAAATTAAAGGCTTATTACACTACTCTGAATTTAGGAATCCTAATTAGGATTTAGGAAAGGAAATAAGAAAAGTGATAAGAGTTAGGATGGTTAGGATCCTAACTGGCCAATCAAGATGGTTCCTGCCTTCCTGACTCGCTTAGCCTAGATCTTAATTATGATTCCGAAATTCAGAGTTGTGTAATAAGCCTTTTAATTACTTCATTTGATTTACAAAAGAAGATATTTATAAAGAAGTCAATCAAAGCTGTGTTAAAGGAAAACCGGCCAAGTGCGAGTCGGACTGGCGCACGAAGGGTTCCGTATCATTATCTGTAAAAACCGCAAAAAAATCACGTTTGTTGTATGGGAGCCCCCTTAAATATTTATTTTATTCTGTTTTTTAGTATTTGTTGTTATAGCGGCAACAGAAATAGAAATACATTATCTGTGAAAATTTCAACTGTCTAACTAACTATCACGGTTCATGAGATACAGCCTGGTGACAGACGGATGGACGGACAACGGAGTCTTAGTAATAGCACAGTATACCTACTTACTACATACAGTGGGTCAACGCCCATACATTTGACAGGTCCTATGAAATGTCAAAATTATGTAGGGGCGGAGGTTATGTCCCAAGCATGCAGTAAGGCTACTCGGGACATAACCTCCGCTCCTTCACCCCGCAACCCCCCGCACGATTGCTATGCGACAATGTTCTACGTTGAGCGACTGTAAGGAGTAAGATATAGGTAGACTGTGGTAATAGGGTCCCGTTTTACCCTTTGGATACGAAACCCTAAAAAAGGACATGAAAGGATCCGTGGCAAAAGGCGGTCGATGGTTTCTGCCTACCGACATTAGTGAAAGGCGTGTTGCATGCATGCATGTGAATAGGTAGTATACGTCAGACAATTCATAATTTTAATTTAAGGACGCGTTTGCAGAAAGCGTAGGTAAAAAGTATAATTACGATATGCGGACGACCAACACACACACAGCGTACCTTTATCTTCAAGTTAGGTCAAATCAAATGTTTGTGACCGTCGAGGGATCTATTTGACCGCTTATTTCTGCTGTCAAGCGACTCGAGTCTACTCACAATGATGGCTGACAGTAAAATGACAGATGGAAAACCAACTTTATTTTCACACAGTTAGGTTCATCGGCCTAGCAAAATATATGAAAAAAAATCAAAATGATTTTTTATTTTCCTGTGCATATTCCAACAATTTTCTTATTTTATTTTCTCTACCATTTTAACGTTAATATGTCTGTTAGCTAATGGTATTGTATTTATTTATTAAAACCCTTGAATTCTTCAGGAAAATGTACCGAAACTCACCCCATTTTCAGTATTTTCGTGGGAGGAGGCTACGAAAAATTAATATTATTTAATTATAAATTAACAAATTTAAAAGTGTTTTATCTACCATTTATAGACAAAAGCGTAGTCTATCCGTAGCTTACCATAACATCTAGCTAAGTTTCACGGATTGATCGGAAAATGTACCGAAAAACAGCTAATTAATAGCAGTTTTGTAAATACCCCTTAATGTTTTATAATAAACATAAAAAAGCGGAAGGAAAGGTACATACCCTGATTTAATACTTATCAATTAATTTTGTGTTTATAAAAAATTATAAACATCTCTCTATTATGCAAACATTGTTTATCGTAAATCGTCACTGATATGAATAAGATATATTGATAAAAAGCGCGCCCGAATTAAGAAACGATAAAGTTAGGTATATTATATTATTATAATAATATACGCTATGAGTACAAACTTATTATCTATGAGATAGACTTGGTTGATTCCTGTTCAACATTAATTAAATTATAATGGGCTATTTTTGTCAATATTGACCTATTAAATAATAAGTAAATGTTTTTACTAGATTTGTTGTAAGCAATGTGTTTCTTGTACTATCCAGTACTATGGAAATATTTTATTTCTTTAATACAGGGTGTAAACGAATTCGTATAATTCCTTCAAACCGCGTGATCTACTTGTGTCACTGATTGACCCTGCATAGGTTTTTTTCAGAATCAGCAAAGAAAAGTTTTCCTAAAACGAAACATGGCATTTTGTATCAGAGTAATTTTAGCGTCCCGAGTTAACTGACAGCATGGAGCGATATCGCGCTAGTCGTGCCCGTCAGCTGTGTCGCCGTTCTTTCATTAATTTATGCATGGCATCGAAATTTCCTGAGAAACAAAAAAAAATTGGGAAAAAACGTTTATTTTTATTTTTAATCGATCTAAATCCCGTGCGGGGTTAATCTATACCAATAATAGATCATGTGGTTTGAAGGAATTACACGAATCCGTTTACACCCTGTATACAAGGTTAGTCTGAAACTGAAGGTAGGTACTAATCTGCTTATAAAGTATCACTGATTACTGTTTTGAAACAAAATTAAAATGTTTTTTATTTTAGTCTTTTCTAATATTCCCCTTATCCTTTAGTTACGAATTCCGAAAGTGGAGCACGGTATAGCAATCCGTGACCCCAAATATGACCTAAACTGTAAACACAGCTGATCATAGCTGAGGTTAGATAGATTTTAGCGTACTTTTTATGAAATCTTTGAACAGCTGTTACTCTTAAACTATTGACTTTTGGGGAAAGTGGTAGAACAAAAATAATTCATTATTATGGGTACTTTAACACCCGTTCAGATTAGTACCCCTTTTCCGACTAACCTTGTATTTCCGATCAAGGATATCTTGCCATCTTTTTTACCTACAATCTCTTTAGCATATGGCTGGATAATTAGGTGTAAATCAAAAAGTGTACATAGCCACGTTCTGGTCAAATAAAAATATATGAGAAATATCAAGAAGTAGCTTTAGAATTACTTGTTTTACCCAATATTTATGGATTAGAACCTGATGAACAAACAAGGTTTAAAGTCTCAAGTACTGTAATTATAGACACAATAGATGAACAATGGCACTGACGAACCGGTTCGTCGGTCGGGCCGCTAGTGGAATAAACTATCTTTATTTTTTAAAATATCCTTTTAAAAAGCATTACAATTCTTACACTTAATTAGTATCCAATGAAAACGTTGTATGGTAATTATGTAATTATGGTGACGACACGTTTGGTGCAGTGGCTAAGCAATTGGCTTCTGCGCTACGGGTCGTGGGTTCGATTCCCACACGGAACAAAAATTTGTATGGCCTACAGGTGGTTGTTTCGGGTCTGGGCGTTTGTTTGTGAGATTTGTGTCTGTAAACGCACCCACGATACAAGAGAAATCTTAGTGTGGGGCAACGTTTTTTTTAAAAAAAAAAAAAAAAAAAAAAAAAAAAAAAAAAAAAAAAAAAAAAAAAAAAATGTTAAGTTTGTTTTGTAGACTCTATCAATATTTTTTAAATAGGTTGTATAAATAAACTTTGTATTAAACATAGCTAAGAATGGACCAGTCTGTTTAATTATAACTTGTTAAGTGAATAGGCAGCAACATACACCTATACAACAATAATCTGTTTACAAAACGACTTGCAAACTTTTTTTTAAACTTGCTATGTTGCTTTATCATTTTAATAAAACCAGATTCCTAATAGTCTTTAACTTGACAAGAACAATAACCAAAGTAACAGTAGGTACAATCAGACAGCATTAAAAAAAAAGTAAAAATATGTTTTGAACAAAGAGCCAGATACATAAAAACCCCAGGATGATATTTTTGTATGGTGTCTCTCCAGACTGCAAAGAATATCAGTTGGTCTCCTTCAAGGGGACGCTTTCATTGCCTCTGGATACAAATTATATTTCAAATCAGAATACAAGGATTTTTGATAAATATTTTTGGTCAGTCTGTATTATACAAGGTGTAACTTAAATAACGTACAACCTCTTAAGGGGTCACTGTACTCATCATTATGAACAACTTTTACTATGGGACTAAACATGAAATCGCGAAAAAAAAAACTGCTGTTCCGTACTTTTTGACGAGTTATGCGAACATAAATGTAGGGAACAGCTGTTTTTTTTTTCGCGATTTCTGTTTTGGTCCCATAGTAAAAGTTGTTCATAATGATAAGTACAGTGACCCCGTATGAGGTTGTGCGTTATTTAAGTTACACTTTGTGTATCACTACATAGTATAAAACAAAGTCGCTTCCCGCTGTCTGTCTGTCCCTATGTATGCTTAAATCTTTAAAACTACTCAACGGATTTTGATGCGGTATGTATAAATTGCACCCGTGCGGAGCCGGGGAGAGTCATTAGTGTTAATATAATATTAAGTACAAATTTCAAAAAAACAATAATCACAGGGGTTTCGGGAGTGAAAAAATATCAGCTAGCACAAGGAACTGGTAGCATGATTATAATTTTTTATTTGACTGCTTGTAGTCGGTCCTTGCAGACCATTTCTACGTGACTGGGCAGGTATTGACCTGAAGAGTTTCCAGCCAATGGGGGGAAGTAAAATACTTAACCTAAGCTAACATATACTACATCATGATTGCTAGCAACAACAACAAGCACTAAAGGCGACCCCTAGTAGGACTCAGACCTCGGCTTGGGGCGTTGCTTGTGGGAGGCAACTTGATGAGGGCTGAATTAAGTGCAAATCTCTAAGAATACAACAACAAAAAGTAGTATTATTAAATAAAAATATTTCCTTAAAAAGAGTAAATGAAATATCTGTGTATATTATTCCTCAATGTTTTCCTGTCAGATCATAACACACATGTATACATATTTTGATAATAGTTTTGTAACATTTACTACAAAAGATGTAATTTAAATACCTGTTCTAAATTGGCATATCCAAGACCAATTGGGGATAAATAAATGTAGTATCTGATATTTAATTTTATGTTTAGTTTAACTATCTTGAAAGGATTTTTTAATTTTGTAACCTGACATGGTATTTAGCCTGTAGTGATAGAATACAGTTGATTAATTATTGCAATATATGATAAGCAGACTTGATGCATATGTCAACGTCCTGCATTGCCTTTTTTCTTTGTATTTCATTATAAAATTCTAAATAAGAACTTTTTAGTGCTCAAATATTTTCAAAGTATTTGTTACTTAAAAGGATACAGCAATTAAATAAATTATGGTTACTACTCAGTCTGATGTCTTATTATGAAGTTTTGTTATGACTTGCAATAATTAAACCGATTCATTTGAAACTTATGAAAACAAAGAACTTTAATTTTATAGTAGAATTAGATGAATATGACAGTTGAACACTGGAGTCAAGTCAAAGTTTTTTATTTCAAGTAGACCAGATTACAGGTGCTAAAACGTCAAAACTAGGTGCATAGTTCGAAAAGGTAGGTCATATGGAGAAGAACTGGCAAGAAACTCCATGGATACTCTTTTTAAATAATAGATCATGGCAATTCCAATAAAGTAGTGTGAGAAAAAAAAAAGTGTTTGCTGTCAGCCTTTTTATCCATCTCTTGATGAATACATTAAGGATACAAAATAGTTAATTGATTCATTAGTTGGTGACAGGAGTCTCCTTTTAAGCAAATAATGCCTACGTTAGGAGACTCCGCTCTTCCACAACTTATGCAATGGAATTAAAATAAAAGTTTAACATAATTAACTCAATCACTCAACTGTTTGCTGGTAGAAAACTCATTTTTAAGTTAAGCTTGCCTTTGTACATGACATCTGTAAATTGTATTGTAATTTTCTAGTATACAATAAACAATAAGAACTTTTTTCATGTATTATCATTTATGTTCATATTTGGATAGCAAACAATTTTATTGTAATACTACACTTGGGAGCAAGGAAATCGAGCCACTCCTTTTTTCACGTGTCCTGGTTATTAGTTTTAGTTTCATGAATTATTTAATTCAAAATACAAAAAACTACCCTCATTGTAAAGGTTATCAAATAACCTTTTAGGCGATATATGTTTAGAATTGATCTGCTCCATAATACCAAAAATAATAACAATTATACTTACGTGAAAAATAGAAATGGCTCGATTTATTTGCTCCCAAGTATATTTAGAAATGAATAAACAAACAATGTGGATACAAGAAGTCCCTGAATTATCCACGTTATCTACCCTACTATATTATCCTCCAAATTCTATGATGTATCTCACAATGTTTTACGGTAGTTCAGATTATTTAAAGTGATACATTTCCTATGCTTATTTTCATATACAAAAGTTTAATTTAATAACTTAAGCGCTTATTTCCTATCTTAACTTTTAGAAACTTGTTTATAAACTAATGTGTAGGTTGTTTATTATAAACATTTAAGACATTAAAAACTTACACCAATTATAGTGTGCTGATGACCTGTTTAATTAGATTGTATAGGTGAGTATTGCATTATTTAAAGCCACTTAAAAGTTTATTATCTAATATGGAAATACCACTACTAATTTAGAGTATGATAAAGAAAGCTACTAAGAAAATTTCAAGTTAATGTATTCCCGTACTTGGCAATAAGATAATGTTTAAAATAAAGGCTTTTGTTGTAAATTATATGATTCATATATCATAGGAAATGAACAAAAGACCTGTTTAATTAACGATCATAAGAAAAAAGGCTAAATCTACGGAAAACCTGAATAAAAACAGCTGAATTGACAGTGGGGAAAATAGTATCTACAATCAGTTGAGAAGCTATAAATAATCTTTTATTCAGGTAAACAGTGTAAATAGGTCTTCAACAATAAGTTAGGGCGATAAATGGATCGCAACAATGACTCAACCCTGCTTTGACAAGTTCATAATTTGACATTTTACCTAAGAAAAAACAATTCAATCTACTGCTTTCGTAAGCGTCTTGAAACCACTATACACACTCAATCGTCACCATATTTTTGAAAATAATACGTTTACAAGCTCACAACACAGTTTACGTTGCATATTATGTACCTACTCTCGTAACTAGATGTACGTCGGTCAGCTGCCATTCAAAAGAATATGTGGCAAAAGTCAAACTTTCATTTCGTACAAGGATACACTAAAAATACATTATAAACACTCAATATACAACCACTTGCGTGTAGGAATATGCAATCTTTACTTATAACACACGATCCCATTTTAGGAGAAAAAAATTAAAATCGATGTTTACCTTACGTCTCCTCTCAATGCAAATCTTTTTTCTATTGCAGAACCGAGACTGCTAACCCTTCCGCTAGAGTCGACGATGAATCCTTTCCAATGGACCTACAATGCGGTTCACGAATCAATTTAAAATAAAATGCAAAGCTGAAATAAATACAACTGTCCCGAAGATATTTTCTGCGAGTTACTATACATTTGTTTTATGAAATGGCCTAATCTTTTACAAGATTCCGTTCTGTATTTCCATAGACAAATTCATATACTTTTTAATTTCGAATAATGAATGAGTAATTTTCCACTTTTGTCAAGGATGTTACTTTCTCTCTTTCTCAATATTTTATAATTAAATTTTTTACTAAAAAAATTTACTTAAAACTCGTGAAAAGTGTCTATTTATTTAAAAAATCACAATATTCATAAATTCGCTTCCGAAAAACAAAGGGTCATTTAGCAACATTTCGTAGTGCCAAGAGGCAATGTCTTCTGATAAATATAGTTGATTGGTAGATACAACATGACCAGAGACAATATCTATAATATCAGCCAATCACAAGGCTCAAACGAGTTGTTGACGTCGCCATCACGTTCTATCACTTTCGATTGATTGCGTCTTTTACATTTTTATGATGGCATTCTCGATTTATCAAAATTTGCAATTAATTCTCTAAATTTATTTTAATTGAAAATTTAACCTAAATACAAACAGTACATTAGGATACGATAAAATAAATAAAAATACATGTATCGTAATTACCTAATTCACATTCACGATATACGCACCGATTGGTGTATAATCTGTAACGCATTTTTTACTTGTTAGTCTTCGCTTCCTTCCGTTATTTAATAAAAATGCGGGAAAATCAAGTTTAATAAACACGTAAGTTATTGATAAAGTATTATAATGTTGCTAGCAGTAGTTAATTTGCTACCTATTATTAGCAATTCGATATTTAGCCAAACCTAAAGAAAGGTTGCACCATTTGAGAACTTGCGACATGCCTGTATTCAGCCCCGCCAACCGAATTGAACTGGGAATGGGCCTTTCAATAACCGCTCTAAGAAACAGTCTTATTATCCTTGCCTCTGTTGCCTTTTATGAGTCCCACTGATGGAATCCTTTTCTCTTGGAGAATCATATGCTCTGAACTGATAATGCCCTCAGTAAAACGGGTAATCCTAAAGAGTTAAATAGGTAGAGGTTTAAACGAGCCAACGGCCATCAGATATAGTGTTTTAAGGGCAAAGAGTTTGGGATCCTAATATCATCGGGTCTAGACATCATAATTATTTTGCTTCATTGAGTTTCTATACTTTCTATAGACAAACTGACTTTCTGCGATTGTTAATGCCTAACATAACTAGGGTGGATATGAAAATTAGGAATTTCGAGCTCAACAATCGCTCTTGGCGTAGATCACTATTATGTAGCTAGAGCTACTTTTATGCTAGAATTAGATTATAATTATCATGAGTGCAGAGTGATTACCTGAGAATAATAGGCCACCTTTTCTCCACCTATGGGTTTCGTCGCGCCAATGCGAGTAACGCCTTAGGCTCAATTTACACCGCCGTGGAATGGAATGGAAGCGACTTTCTGGAACGAAATTGTATATAGCATAATGAACTTTATGTCAATTGTATAAAGTACAAACTAAATACGAGCCAAAAAAAGGTAGCGCGTCTTCCGGGAATCTTCGCGCATTCTCGAGAATTCCCTTACTACTGTCGGCGCCGTCTGTGGAATCCGCGGGAAGTGGCGCGAACGGGGAGTCGGTCGGGACGGTCAGAGCGCATTTCACACTGTGCTAAAGGAAATTCAGGCTTCTATACAATAGTTAAGTTTCATGTTTGCGTGGTTACACTGCTTGGAACTCGGTTAGATCCGCGCATAAGTCGCGGCAGCTGGTCGGCTCCTTACGTATGTGGACGGCGGCGCTCGGCTGGTCACACCGCATGTAGAAACTGACTGCGATAGCAGATACACGAGCACGCGCTTGCATGCGACCGGTTTTCAGCAGATTGTAGCCGTCGGGCGGACGCGGTCGGCTAGTGGCGCGTGCTCGAGCATCCGCTGCGACGCGCTGCTCTGCGCTCCTGCGTGGCCCGGTTTGTGGAAATCGTACCTACATATTAGAATAAGAAAGAGGCTGACGTAAAAAAGAGCTGTCAAATTCAGTTGAACTAAAAAATTTTCATACTTTAGGCGACATCTCAAAACGTGTCGACTAAAAAGCATAGAAGTAATATTATGTAGGTAAGTATGTATTATGTAAAAAACACGGTGAAGTTCAAGGCGTCAACTAGTTTGACATCTCCAACTTGGTTCTAATTTATCAGTCCTTTTCTCGCGCTGCTTGTTGGTTTTTACCAAGATAGCAAGCAATTCTGTAGTTTTATTTTAGTTGGTGAACAAGAGAATCGGCACCAATATAATAATTCATAAAATATACTACGCACAGAAATGCGTGAGAAATGTGTTGCTCCGTACATTCGAAATTGAGCTTTAGTGTCAGGTGAGAGAGTTCCCATTTCACTGTAGGTACGTTCGTGGTCTTATTACATCGATTCAATCCTTTACTAACATTCGGTTCGGTTTCTTTTGCGTTTCACTCCGGAGTTGCAACAGCGCGTAGGCATGTTTTCATTCCTAAACCGTGGCTTGGGAGTAGTTCAACTTGAATATGTGGGGATTTTCGACTATTTAAAACCAATGGGCTAGAAATAAAACATGAGTTTACAAGCATATTATATATTTTTTTATAATAATTAAGAATAAATTCTTACATCACGAGTTATAAAATAAATACATTTATTGCCTTAAATTAAGTCCAAAAGTACTCTGTACAATTATTGTTAGCGATGTACAAACGAGAACGACAAGTAAAAAATATCCAAAAACAAAAAAATAAAAATTAAAAAGGGCCTTATCTTGAAGTCAGTAAAGTTCCCACAATTCTCCGTGTGACAAATCTACGAACAACTTAACAAATTGTGTCAGAATCACAACCAATAGTTTGCATCTTAATTTCATCTCTTATCAATATTACACAAACTATTTTATATCATTGCTCTTCGCTTATTACTAAAACAAGAACCATTCTTTACCTTATATTATAATTACAATTAAATTAAGACTATCTAATTGCTAGCGGGTGTTTCTTACTGGACTGTTGTGCTGTTTTCTCACAATAACTCCATGCCCTTTGTAATCTCGAGATCTAGAGCTGAGTGCAGACTGCTCTACGTTGAGCTTACACCGCGGCTTATAAATCAAGACAATAATTTCGTTGGAACGCGCTTCGTGTCTCCGAGACTATTTATTCGACGTGTTACGTCATCAACGATACTTGGCAATTGGTACAAAGCAGTAAATGAGATCACCGGAGTACTGGACTAGTGTTATGATGCTCAAATTTAGCTTAGACCTTACACTGTACACCTCCTATCCCTCATGTTCCGAATATAAATAATTTGTTCTCAATAAGTGATTGTAACACATTAAAAACCGTGAAATATCGGTGTCATAGATCATTTGACGCAGTTCTTGACCATATTTAATTAAAAATGGAGATCATATTTGCGCGATTTTGTCAAATAGTGACAAATTTAGATGACCATATTATTTTTATTAATAAATACGCTTTCCTAACTATAACATTTTAAACGTGAAGCTAATTTGGGTTATAATTTGTGTTACACAAATTAGCTAGTCACGTTTAGAAATATGTAAGATGAGAGTTTGAATTGTTTTGTTGTGATGAGTGTCGTGAGTTTGTAGTATGTAGTATTAATATATTATTGGTAGTGCAGTCTGCACGCAGGTCCGGTGTGTGATCGCTCATCGCTCACTCCGCTTCCGCCGGGGTTCATTGCTTTATAAACAAGGCATTACTTAACCAAGGCCACTGTGTCAACCACAATGTGCGACTACTAGCCTAGCATATTAATATGCCCTATGTACTATGATTAAAACAAAAACTGTTGCGTTCAGATAATCTTGGCATTGTTCATACAGAATTACAGACGATAATAAATTAAATAAGACGGTTAAAAATATCACGAAATTAAATTCATGTGGCAAATAATATGGCATCAGATTTTAAGTACTTTTAATTATTAAAAGTAAAGACTACTAGCACTCGCTTTTCGCAAGTTTTAGCTTTAAGTAGAGTATAAAAAAATGATATACTCGACACTAGCGGTATTGTAATATTAAGAGCCTAGTAAAGGTATTGGAAGACAGAAAAACATTGCTATTCAGATCAAATGAAACAGTTAAAAAACTGATACATTAATTTTCAATTTATACTGACCATAAAGCCAAATAATTATAATAAACCAATTTTACTAATTAGATTAATTAATATAAAACTAAATGGACAAAACATATAAAATTATGTACTTCTGTGTTATTAAAGTAACCAAAGTGCGGATTCAATAGTTTAAGATTACGTTTTAACACAGGGTCGGGCTCCATTAATTTCAAAATTGACTAGATATCTGTGTGCATAGGAATCATATATAAAAAATAGCTAAGTAAAGGAACCGATACACTGAAATTCTGGCATGTCTGTGTAAAAAACCATCTAAAACTAATTTATTGCCATAAGCAAAAAATTACGTCTAAAACTGTACTTTAAATTATGTAGAGTACACAATAACACGTCTAAATTTTGTACAATTTGTACAAACGCATCTGCATTCACTAACATAAAATCCATGCTCAGTCAAGAAACCTAGAATAATGACCTAAAACGAAACCGATACGCTACAATAAACATAATAAAATTAGTTTGAAAAACTTCACAACATCGAAAAATCTCACAATAATACGCGGACTAACGAAAATCACTAACAAAATATTTGATCTCTCATTTCACTGGTGTAGAATTTATTAAGTACAATCGCGTTTCTCGCAGACGAAAAACACAAAATACCACAGATCAGTCTGCAATACAAAAGAACGAACGTCGCTAAAACTTAACAGCGTCGACAGGCCGTATGATAGATCCGTTAGGTGCGCGCGCGCCGGCTACACCGCGGCGACACCGCGACTACACCGCGACTGGTCGGGCACGCGCGGCACACGCCGCACAGGGGCCCGCCGGTCATCACTTGGACGGCTGGTACGGCGGGTACGTCTGGTGCGGCTGGGCCGCGCGGGACCCCGTCGCGTACAGCTGCTGCTGGAAGTTGTGGAACTGCGCCGCGTACGTGGGGTCCGCCGTGGACGGCACCGCGAAGCCCTGCCCCTTGAAGCCCGGGCCCGGCCCGCCCATGGACGGCGGCAGCGGCTGCGCAGAGCCCATGCGCACGTTGCCCGGGCCCATACCGCCCTTTACGCCGCGGAAGCCAGGCCCGCACATAGGGTTAGGCCCGGGCCCGCCGAACGGGTCGGCCATCTTGGGCGGTGAGTTGAATCCGGCGGGGTAGTGGTGCGGCATGCGTAACATACCGGGCGCACGCATGACGCCCCGCATGCTACCTTCCATGTCCATGCCGCGTGCGCCCGGGAAGTAAGGTACGCCGCCCTTGCCGCTCTCCATCTGCATTTGTGGGTTCGTTACTCGCTGCAAGAAGTCAAGGCTGGGAGGTCCTCTGGGGCCTGAGTTACAAGGCATCTGCGGCCTCGTTGGCAGGTACTGTATCGTGTTGGGCGCGCTCGCCTTCACCTGCACGTTGGCACCGTTGAAGGGTGGCATCTTTCCGGCGCCACCCATCCTGGGTCCCATCATGGCCGCGTCAGGTCCCATCGGTCCCATAGGCCCGCCCATAGGTCCTCCGCCCATTTTTGGACTTAGATTCATGTCTGGTGGGAAGTCGCCGCCCATCATACCCTCCATAGGTCCACCCATTCCTGGGCCTCCCATGCTGTCCATATGGCATCCTAGGGCAAGAAACAAATGGTTAATTCAATTACATGATTATTTTATTCTACTTTTTATCATAACAAAGGGATCTCAGACTCACCTAAGTCGTTCATCATCATGTGTGGATGTCCATGCGGATGCATTGAGTGATGGTGTTGCATGTGGTGTGGTCCAGACCCGAAGGGGCCCATATTGCCGCCGTTGGGGCCCATAGGTCCCCCGGGGCCGGGTCCGCCGCCGCCGCCGCCCACCGTGTTTGTAAGCTGTTGTGACATTTGCGCGAGTGAGGAGATAGGGTCGAAGGAAGACGTGGATGTCATGGGCCCGTTGGGGCCCTGGTTAGGGTTGATGGGAATGTTGTCCGGCCTGTTCATACTGCACGGACCGGGAAAAGGTCCGGGAAGACTCGTGCTGTTTGGACCACCCGATAGTGTTGTCTGTTGATGAATAATAAATATAATATTTAGAGGGAGAGAAAGATAGATATAATGTTGTCAAAACGTACATAGGAGTTTTTATAAATCTGAATGTAGTTATTTTTTAAAGCTAGCATCCATGTATTCTCACATTTATATGCGGTCACACGTATCAATGTAAACACAAGTTTATGATTTGAAACAATGCAACAGGGACATTATGACATGTCGTCTGACAAGTCCTCAATAAAGAATCACAGCCTAATATTTTATTATCAAACCATACAATCCGAAGTCTACTAAACATTTCCATCACTTACTATAACAGTGTCCATCTTACCTCATTATTCCCCGCCATTGTATCATCCATGGACCCACTGGCAGTAGTGACAGCTCCGCTGGACGCAACACTACAGCTGCTCTTAACACTGCCGGCACACGACGACGCCGATGACGCTGGCGCATAGGGACCCTGGTTGAGGCCCGGCGTGTCCCTTTGTGGTGTTTTTGATGCGCTGTCTTGACTTGACCGGTTTGATTGCGGACTGGGGCGCGATTTTTCATCTGGATATATTCAGGAAGAATATGTGAATCAGCAAAGACACGATGCAGTCAGATTTTAGCAATAAATTAATGTGAGTGGAGACCGAGTTTCTGCAACATTGATCATCTGGATTTCAGATAAAATCTACAGAGGATCTGACGATCGAAATATGACGTGTGCATCTATCTTGCCAGGTTGAATAAGTTTGACGGGAGAAGCAACATCCAATCCCAGTTGTCCAAATTGTTATATGTATGTATCAGTGGTGAAGGCTCCATACAACTCGATTCCTATTGACTTCCCTTTCGAAATATGGCAAATACTAGTATATACTATTTTCAATTAACATTTAAACAAATAATTGGTCCGGCTTCCCTTTTAAGAAAATTCACCCTTCGCCACTGGTATGTATGATTTGTTTCTGAACTTTTATAAGCCAAATTAACTTGTTAATTGAACTACCTCTGGCATTTGTTGCTGGCAGCAAGGGTTCTGTCGATTTGGGCAAGGTAAGCGCAC
The DNA here is from genome assembly GCA_905220435.1 of Amphipyra tragopoginis. Classification (NCBI taxonomy): domain Eukaryota; kingdom Metazoa; phylum Arthropoda; class Insecta; order Lepidoptera; family Noctuidae; genus Amphipyra; species Amphipyra tragopoginis. The sequence goes on from HG992017.1 coordinate 10,073,402, forward strand.
AGCGAAGCTGTATGCTTCGCTAACCGTTAACCACACTTGCACGTTGTGCATCCTCTCACAGGAAACTGTACGCTGCTGGACGAAGGCTTCTGAAATGACGTTAACTTACCCTGGCACTTTGTGTTCGCAGCAGAGGTGGGGGTCTGGGGGTTATTGAAGCCGGGGCTCTGCTCCAGTGAGAAGCGGCCCTGGCGCGCCTCTGACAACGATCCGTGAGGCTCAGGGGTACCCGGCATCATGCTAAGTGGAATAAGGTCAGAATTTGAGAGCTGTTTGGATTGGAATTGAGTTTAGATATCAAAGCGACTCTTGAATATTTGTGGAAAGGCTCAAAAGATGGTTCGAGCTTACAATCTAGTGCATCGAGGAGCTAGCTATGTTTTAAAATCGAGTCAATTACAGTGGGTAGTTTGCTGCCTTAGGTATTAGAAAACTACACTTTAGTTTCATTAGTAGTTTTGAAAATTATCTGCATGCATTTTGGGAACATAAAAGTACACCTATTTTCAATGTTTCGGCCTTCTTCTGATAGTTGGAAACTAATATTATTTTTATAAAAGTTCAAGGTTGTTTTTCCACTTGAAGACTAAGAACTGAAAGATGAAGAAGACAGTTTATATTGGTACATACCCGGCAGGTGATTTCTGATTAGAATTAGATTGTGGCGTTTGCCCTCCGCTGTTTGACGGAGGCCCATTGTCTTTTAACGACGTGTTCGGCTGTTTCTGTATCGTTAACTCTTGACCTGTCATAATTTAATAATAAATTATTAATGATTATGGTATGAATAACAAACAGATGTTGATTTGGACGAACAATGTAGAATGAAAGAACGAATTAGCCATAGAGTATGAAAGTACATTATGTTAGCACATTTTCACCAACCACCACCAAAATGAAAACATAAAAATACAGAAAAACACACAAATACTACTATGAAACACGTGATACGATCAAAACATATAACAGTTTAGGTGTTATCACATTTTATTTTGACTTTAACGTTTAAATGAAATGTGTAACTACCCTAAAATATGAAACAAAAATTGTAAGATGACCGAGTAGTACAAATTTCAATAATTACAGAAATAAACTCGGTAATCTTGCACTGTTTACGGAGAAAACATTTAAAAGCGTAATAAAAATGCAGTCTTAATTAGAGTCACAAGCAGAAATAATATGATAGTAGTAATACCATTTGCCTGGGGTTACACTCAATTGTTAAAACATATGCTTACAAAAATTGGTCACACGAGATCAACGTGTAATTTTGAGTTAAGGGTGTGTACACATCTGACGAATGTGCCGCGAATGCGTCTGCTTGCTAAATAGTCTAAGATCCGGCCTAACATCGACCTTCCCTCATCTGTTTTTCTAACGAGATGTATTTTATTTGAAAGATTTTATATAAATAAACAAATCCCGCATGGGTTGCCTAGTCAGAAATGGTCCAGGCTACCCTTAATTAAAATTCATAAAAAATAAAAAATAATTACTCCTTCCCTCATCTGTTTTTCACAAAATATTATTACCAATCGAAAGGACAAGATGTAAGTTAACAGAAAAAAATAGGTTGCCTAAAAAAAAGTGGTCCAGAGATAGGGTTGCCGCGATTTAAAGTTTCAATATTTGAGCAGGAAAGTTCAGCGCGACAAAGAAGCACTACACGTAGTACTCTGTACAATAGAAAGATAACATGGCAGCTGCTAGTGGGCCCACTGCCGAGTAAAAGTGAGCGCGCATGCGCATTTTTCCGTGTGTAGAGTGACCAGGTGACCACTCTACTCCCCAGAATTTTTTTCGGAGTTAATTATATAAAAATCGTGGAAAATAAAATATTTTACAGAATAATTAATGTACATGGTGTATCCGAATTCGTGTATTTCCTTAAAACCCCGTGATCTACTTGTGAGATAGAAACATAAAACAAAAGATACAACGTGAGTCATTTTAACGCCCCCAAACTATCCGCGCAGTCTTTTAACTCGGAGCGCTAAAATGACGCAAAAACAGAACATCATGTTTTCTACGGGTTTTTTTTTGTTGCTTCTTAAAGAAAAATGCGCATGCGAGTTCACTTTTACTCGGCAATGGGCCCACTAGCAGCTGCCATGTTATCTTTCTATTGTACAGAGTACTACGTGTAGTGCTTCTTTGTCGCGCTGAACTTTCCTGCTCAAATATTGAAACTTTAAATCGCGGCAACCCTATCTCTGGACCACTTTTTTTTAGGCAACCTATTTTTTTCTGTTAACTTACATCTTGTCCTTTCGATTGGTAATAATATTTGGTGAAAAACAGATGAGGGAAGGAGTAATTCTTTTTTATTATTTATGAATTTTAATTAAGGGTAGCCTGGACCACTTTTGACTAGGCAACCCATGCGGGATTTGTTTATTTATATAAAATCTTTCAAATAAAATACATCTCGTTAGAAAAACAGATGAGGGAAGGTCGATGTTAGGCCGGATCTTGTACTAAAAGGCTTGCGAGCTGCACGCGTGGATTACGTAGTGCGATCTGTTTGCGCGCTGCTCCTGCACGGCGCGTTAACTGCGCTAGCGCTGCCTGCATGCAGCACGCGTGCTTGCTTCCTCCCGCCGTCACTCGCACCGATATTAATGGAAGCGAACTAAACTTCATGTACGCGATCTGCAAGCGCGCAGAACGCGCGCATTCTGCGAGCTTTGCGTGAGTTGTATAAAAGAGGCGCATCAAACAGTTGCAGTAACTGCACGCGTGCGAAGCGCGTGCAGTGGATTCGCGGCCTGTTCGCCAGATCTGTACAAACCCTAACGTAACATGGAGAATTTCGCGCAATTCCCATAAAAACTGGGAAAGTGTGACCCCAGTTTGAGAATGTTGATTATTTCTGTGGTCGTCCAATCAAGCTAGTTACCTTCAAACTGGTTGAGATACGATATTTGCTGCGGTGACGGCACGGGCATCAAACTCGGCTCCTTGCCGTGCGAGCTACCTTGTTGATTCTTCTGCTGTTGCGCCGCCAAACATTGGAGAGTACGAACAAACACCCCGTCGTCTAGCTTCTCTAGTATTTCTTTTGTGGCCAATGTTTGATCCAATGTTCGATTAGGTGTTAGAGCCACGTATCGTATGTATGACGGATTTAGTCCAGTTTTGGGTGTCAGAGGTGTATTCCATATTTTTGAAGGATTTTTATTGTTATTCGTTGTTATTCATCACACGATGGGATTTCAAGCGTCAAGCGTTTTGCGGGGGAGGGTAGGGAAAACAAAAAATACGCATTACAACTACAGAAAAACAAAAAATAAATAAAGAAAAATAATATCGTTTCACGCCAATGGCTCGGCGCGAAACTTGTCGAAAATAAAATCTGTCGTGGTTGGGAAAATGTCTAACACAGATACAAAATATGAGCATGCTCTAGGTACTACTTCTATGGCTTGAGTTTATTTATAATTATTAACTTTTCATGCGACATTCGTAGACTTACCATAATTATGAATTAAAAGGACAATATAGCAACCATAAACTACGACTTTATTTGGGAGTTCTTTACTCTGAATTTCGACTATAATTACCTTCAAATTAATTCTGCAAAGTTGTACCTAGCACTTCAGTAATACCTACAATACGCAGCGCGGGAGTGTGATTAACGTATTTTGCTATATCCCTTTTTCTTTATGTATCTGTCAAAATAACTTAGTTTTTTCATTGTAACCAAACTCCAGCGCTGTTGTTTTTTGTGAATACTAAGATAATCATGTCCTTTGAATTCATTCTCCTATAATGTAACTTTATAGTAAGTAATTAGTTTTAATGCTACGGTATCTGTACCGACCTGGAGCGTCATTCTTAGGGCCGGGCTTGCAATGCGCTGGGCTATTTAGCCCAGAGCCGGCGCGAGACGCTTCGGCCGACATAGGCATCTGGACTGACCCGTGGCCCGGGGATTGCGTTGCTGCGGACCGTGAATAACGATCATCTAAACAACATATAAGAAGACACATCCTGACGCTCGAATTCATAAACACAGAAGCAAAAACGTGGAAGATAGAACCAACTCCAAAAAGGATTTTTTTAAATTCAACTTAACAAAAAATAATGGACCATTTACTCCCTGAATCAGAAGTTCAGAACGATTCGATAAGTCAGTTGTCGAACGATTCCATAAGCTATCTCTTTTTCTCTCGTTACGAAAATCGTTGACGGAACGAGATAAGAGCCATTACGCACTGTCGACTGGTTGCCGGAGACTTGGTCGACGGCGACTGTGACTTTCTATAGTCTAAATAGGTGTTTACGCACTTGGTCGCCGGTCGCCTATGCTTATACAAGGTTAGTCAGAAAGGGGGTACTAATCCGAAAGGGTGTTAAAGTACCCACAATAATGGACAACTTTTGTTCTACAACTTTCCCCAAAAATCAATTAATTTAGAGAAATAGCTGTTCAAAGATTTCACTAAAAATACGCTACAACAACCCTATCATCAGCTGTGTTTACATCTTAGGTCATATTTCGGGTCACGAAACAGTATAGGTACAAATAAAAATGGCCGACTTTTCCCCTCGCAATTGCAACTTTGTAAGATTACCTTACAAAGTTGCAATTTAAACGAACAAAAAAATTGCGCAGACACGACAGTTCGCAATAGTATTGTACCTAATAATGCTCTGCATCTCAGAGTGATTTGTGTTAGCGCTGTTAGACTAATATTTTATCGGCTTATTATTATTAACAACTGACTAACCTGAAATTAAGGTTCCCTGTACCTACTTACTTAGAATATCTGTAATAACAGATGAAGAACCGTCAACTTGTCTATCAAAGGCTTGGATCACAAAAGCACGTAATTATTATTATGCTCTATTCTACATTAACAACTATTCCGATGCATCAGCAGCCAGTACAATAAGTAAGTTAATATCACAAACAATCCGAACAAAACAAACCTTCAAAATTGACCAATAATCTTACCGCACGATGTCGCTTCTGCAATACGTGGTCTGTAACGCCGACAAAGAGACGCCGCGGCGCCAGCGGCAAATTCAACTAGACTCTTTGTTCCGGCCGCTTGCCGCTTTAGTGTTGTGCAAAACTCAATTTTATAATTTTTTTTGGGAATGCGTACATGTTACGTACGTAGACCTGTCTGTCAGTCATTTAGTAAGACTAACAAATTAATGATTATTATCGTACGTAATAAACGTGTGTGTAGGTACTAAGAAATGTACCTATGCACTATCTTTTGAAAGCGCATGAACTCGACGAGGTAGATTTATCGATTTCCGTAATTGACCGTATTTCATAAGTTATTTTCCTTTTTGATAAAAACTTTGCGAGCATTTAAAGTTCCATCCTCTTAAACTTAAAATAAATCAGTTTTTTCAGCATGCTATTGCTAACCTAAGATCTTAGGCTTTAAATGTGTGTTCGAATCCCATATTATTATGATGTAGTGATAGATCCCCGTGACAGAAAGACACAAAATTTAAGGAATTTAAAAAAAGTTATTGAATTTGATTCCATTGTCAAATTCTCCGGAATATCGCGGGATTAAGTTTTTGGGATAACGTTGCACATCTCTAAAAGTGTTATAGCCTAAACATTTTATCCGATATTACTCGTATTATTGTAGGTAAGATTTCTTAGTCGCTTGCAACACTTCCCGGAATACAGTCGATAATTTTGATTGTTTACGCGAGTCGTGTTTTAATTTTTGTTGTTTTTACACGGAGGTTGACGGAGTACCAAATGAGGAGTGTTATAACATGGTGATGTGTAACGATAGTTGTGATGCCGTGCTCTCAACAGGCCATGAATTGTCCGGCAAAGGTTTTCGGTCTAGTATTCGAGGATTGTGTTGTGATCCAGCTAGTACAGCGGCGCGGCGCCGCGCCGTCGCTTCGTTTCTTTTCGCTCGCAGCCGTAGAGCGTACTGGGATCAGCAGTTCCCCATGTAGATCGGACGTGGCGTTCCTGTAGCCTGGCCTCCTCGCTCACCAGACCTGATTCCGCTGGACTTATTGTGGGGTCACGTGAAGTGTATGGGTTACGCTGCGGACTACAGCAATGAAAACAAGATGGGGTAAAGAGTAACATCTGCGTTTGAGAGCATGAAAGACAATCCGCAGATAGATGTTACGTAATGCGATCGCATCCGTCCGTAGGTACCTACATCGCCACGCGTCTTTGTGCATCACGCGATAAGGGCGGCAGATTGATCCTATTTTGTTTGTGATAACCAATAGTGCTTCTTGTGTTCCAATTGGAAATGAACCCTTTTCGTAGTGTCCGTGGTGATAGATTCATTTGTAGGTAACGTAAGTTCATAAAACTAACAACCGAAAGTGCTTGTTCCATTCGGAATTGAACCCTTCTTGTAGTGTCCGTGGTGATACGGGGGATACATCCATGCGTAGGTAGGTTAGGTACCTACGTACTTACATAAAACATTAATGACCAAAAGTGTTTCTTGTGTTTCAATTTAAAATTAAGACGACACGTGTGTGACATTCTCGTTGGCAGAGAAAGCGTCGACATCAGAAATGGTAAGTTTCTAGGTAATAATCATAATTATGTTCAAAAACTTCCGCTACACGCACACATACACAGTATCATAGTAACCTACGATTTCGGCGGCAGTCGTAGGTACGTAGGTACAGCTGGCGCTTTGTATTTTACCGCCCGCGCCGCACCGAACCGATAGGCTTATAACAAAATTAGGGTTGCGGAGTTTTTGAAATAAATAATATTTATTTACTTTTGTATGGAAATAAAAACATACGAATTTAATTTTTTTAACACATGCTATAAAACAGTCTTCAGTGATACTATAAGTGGCTTTCGGATTAGTACCCCCTTTCTGACTAACCTTGTATTTTGGTCGCCGAGAGACCAAGTCTCCGGCGACCAGTCGACAGTGCGTAATGGCTCTAATAAACCGAATCGGTCGACAACAGAACTGCTTATCGAAAAGGTTCCGAATCGGGGGGCTAATTAGAAAATTTATGTTATTAGCTCATCAAGACATAATTATTACTTGATACTATTGGTATTAAAGTAACATTTTTCTAATCTTCAAATAAACGAAGGTACAGGCTAAATCAAGAGTAATCATTAGATAATTCAGTGTAAATTGTAACTTACCAATAGGCACAGAGGCGGAACGATGTAAGGGTGAGGCGCCATAAGGTGGAGGCGGAAGACACCCGCCCCTCTCGGAACAAGGTGACTTTACTTGTGTGCCTGAAATCGCATAGTTGATATAATTTTCTGTAACCAAAAAAGTCTTAATACTAAAATGTTCAAGATAATAGTTCAGTAATTGAAGAACTGCGCACTGCGTTATGAGTAAGTAAACAGCTCATTGATGGAACTTATACCAAGGCTTTATGAAAGCCTGAAGTTAAAGTTTTGGAGCGAGCCGAGTTACCACCTAACCCAAACAAGCTCGTAGATGCTAAAACTCAAAGACTCCATATTTATAGATAGTCTAATCCACGAAGACGCACCCCACTCTGTCTAAATCGCTACAGTGCAAATAAATTGCTATTGTCTTAGGTCAATCGTCACATATATAGCATGTAAGGGTAAACACCGTTATCACTCAAACCATGGGTAGTTGACGTGAACACAAAAACAGAAGACCGAGTAAAAATAAAATAGTATACACGCGCGAGAAATGAGCGGCGCGGCGTACATGCCCTCGCTAGCGACAGCTGAATGACTGGGGTAGCGAACTGTGCGGGGCCGTGCGTCGGGCCACGCGGCGAGTTCCCCGCGCCCCCTCCCGTAGCTTGTTGCCCCCGCGCGTAGGGTGAAATGCTTTCGAGGAAAAATGAAAATTTTATAAAAAAAAGTTTGTTATTTTTCATTGATTTTACGTTCTATAAATGAAACCAAACCACTGGTTTCAAGGATAGCAGTGTTTACCCTTACAGCCTGTATACGCACACTATTTACCTCTCGCAAAAAGAAGTGGGGCGCGCCTTCGTCGATTGAATGCACTGTAAATGTAAACCTACTCTTATAGTCGTTGAGTTTTATTTTAACAAAATAAAATGTGAACTTAAAACAAGAAGATGAACTATGAGCAAAGTACTTACTCATATCATTATCCATGGACTTGGGGTCGTCGAAGAACTGGTGGTGTATCTTCTGCCAGTCGATGTCTGCCGAGGCGGGGCTCTTGGGACTCCGCAGCCCCACTTTGTGGACACCCGGACCCAACCCGCCCGGGTCGCCTGGACCCATCTGTGATTTGAAATATTGCTATGGAAATGTTTTATTTGAAGTTCATAAGGTCTTTGTCTTAAATTACTAAGGTTTGTCTATGCCCATGGTTTTCTGCTAAGATCAGGTAACGATATCAGAGACGATACTTAAGTACGTCTGGTGCCCCCTGAGCAGTCAGCTCCGCTACCAACCTTACTGACTGGCTAATCTTTTTAGCACGCCCATACCCGACATCATTGGCCCATTTGGACCCATCATACCATTAGGCCCCATAGAACCATGCCCACCCATCCCCATACCGCCTGACCCTACCATACCTTCCATAAGCCCACCCATAGGTCCATTTGGACCCATTGGACCTCCCATAGGTCCGTTAGGTCCCATTGGGCCGGACATGGTGCAGCTTGACCCAGCGTTCATGCTGCACCTATTCGCATATAGCTTGTATCTACACGAGAGAGGAACTGGTATCCAATCTCCATAGAAGTCGTTGGAAGCGATTTAGGGCTTATAATAATATTAGGTATACGTAGCAGCACGCCTCAGCCATCTGTATACTGACAACATGAGTTTCGTGCCATCATGCATTGTAAGAAAACCAAATTTTTTCGTCTTTTGAAGCGAATTTACTAGGACCAGAAATCCACTGACTGCGACAAGAAAGTGTGAGCTTGCTTTTAAGGGCTCAACCAGTTCCTTGTAAAAAAGGGAAAGAGCTGGATAACACTAAGGTATGGCCAGGCACATAACACGTCTTTTAGCACAAAACACATGGGACACACACAACGAATAGATGAAAGCCAACTTACATTTCTCCCGCGTCCATACTCGTCGCACATGGGCCCGTTGACCGGCATACCATGGTGGTCGGGCCCGCAGTCCCCATGCGGCACCATGCCGCCCATCATGCTGCCGTCCATCATGATGCCGCCTGGAAGACGCGGCACTTTGTACCATCGAACAATGTCATATAAACAGGTAAGGTAGGGGGCGCTGGTAGCGCTTGTCATTTTTGCATGCACATAATTTAGAAAAAATAGCGGTTTCTTGCTTTTTATTTCATGCAATGATTTTTATTTCTGTAAGTAAATATTTTAGACCTTTTTACAATTATTATTCACCAGACTTTTTTGGAAAAACGTTGTAGATGTAAATTAAAAAGTTCTGAATCCACTTAATTTGTGTTTCTAATAATTATAGGCGAAACAATCTCAATTTGTGTGGTTCATACACAAAGACGTGTATTTAAACTTTCGTTTTAATTTATGTAGTTAGAGTGAGATACTATTCAATGGTGTCCACGTTTAGTTTAATTTTTGCAATTAGTTTAGAATAACAAGCTTAGGGTACATGCCATAATTACGCCGTCTATCGTAATCATGCTCAGAAGCGGCATCCCGTACCATCTTACAATGTGATACAAATATAGAAAGCACTATGAGTATTTGTGATTTTTGAGTACAATATTGCATGCCTTATAAACCTTTTAGCTTTTATTTTAAGCGCCTTTTAAAACCATCCCTGCAAAACTCCGGGCAATGGAGAACACTACTGAAAGTTTCTTACCGTTCATAGCATTGAGATTAGGTCCTGGCATCATTCTAGGTCCCATGTGAGGTCCACCCATCATACATGGTTTAGGCCCTCCCATTCCACCCATGGGATTCGGCATTCGCTAAAACAAGAAAACAAATTGTCAGAAAAACTTTTTCCCTTCAAATTATCGATGTTTTAAAATAAAAGTTTTAGCCCAACTTACCCCCATTGGTCCTCCGCAACCTCTTCCCATATGTATATCTGTGCACATTCCCGTCTTCATATCTGGACCTCCACACGGACCTCTGATGCCCTTCATTCCACAAGGCCCCATCGGACCCATAGGACCGTTAGGCCCCATACCCGACATCATCGGCCCATTTGGACCCATCATACCATTAGGCCCCATAGATCCGTGCCCACCCATCCCCATACCGCCTGGCCCACCCATACCTCCCATAGGCCCGCCCATAGGTCCGTTTGGACCCATCGGACCTCCAGGGCCCATTGGACCTCCCATAGGTCCGTTGGGCCCCATTGGGCCGGACATGGTGCAGCTTGGCCCGGAGTTCATGCTGTTTGACATGGAAACCATCGGGCCATTAGGTCCAGATCCCATAGGGCCGTTCGGACCCATAGACATAGGGGGGAAGGGAGACATGTTCATATTGGCAGAGGAGTTGGGTGGGTTGATGTCGTTGGGAGCTTGTGAGCCGTCTCCGGGACCCTGGTTGGGGTTGTTTCCTCCACTTTCTGGGAACAGCATCTGTTGCATTTTGCGTATCGTGGCCAGTTGTTCCTCGCGATGCGCGCGCTGCTGTGGCGTTAAGTTCTCATCTGGTATTTTTACACCTGTACAAAGATATTTACATAGTAATTTTCTTAGATCAAACGAATTAAGTCACAGTAAACGTTGGATAAACGTGCGCACATTAACTTGCAAACAAAAAGATTTCCGAGTTATGTACATTGTTGTAATAAAAAGTGCATAAAATCAAAGACGTATGTGATAAGATTATTATGTAATGTAATGACTTTCTGTTGACGCTATTATGTTTCGATGTAGGAAGTTTAACCGGAATTAAAATTTAATGTTGTTTTGTTTCGGTTTTAGAGCATAAAATTTGTAGAGCCAGATTAGGTTTCGATTCCAAGTTACTTCCCGCAAAGACAACAGGGATAAGAGAGGTTCTTTCGATAACCGAAACATCATTTGAGAATTCGGGACCTCCCCGACACTCAACAACAATGTCGTATCTTATAATTTGTTCATGGGACAACTATTAGAGGAACTCTTTGGAGGCAGATCTCTGGTTAGATAGAACATTAGCTGTTTGATTGTATGCTTTCTGGCAAAGATAGAGTCCGAGCTTAGGGCCTTTAATCGCAGAATTAAACCAAGAATAGAATGGGCAGCACCATCTTCCTTTGGGCAAAACCTCATAATATGTTACTCGAAAAACTTCTGGGCCGCTCTGAAGTTCGGCTAATGGTGGCTCTAGCAAATTTACCTCTATATTTTTCTACTGCGCAACCATTCTCCAAACTTTAGAGCGTGCTGTCAACTTCAATCAATTCAGGAAGCAGAGTGATTGTAGCAATATTCTCAATCAACCATTCTTTTTAGTGGTCTATTGGGATGTTCATGTTCAGCATTAGATGTGATGAGTGTTACCTTTAGGTCCAGTCTGGCACGGCTGGTCGGGGCCTGAGTCAGAGTTGGACTGGCTGGTGGGCACATCTTGAGGCGTAGGGCCCGCCTCCGAACATGCGGGTAAAGAGCCCGGTCCATTCGCCATACCATTTGACATTACAGAGGGGTTTTTCTGCAAATATACCAAACATTTGTCAATAAATTACGCAAGAAAAGTGACATTTTTATATTAAAATAAATTGATTTACACTTACGGTGTCCCAGGGCATTTCACCATCAGCACCGAGGCCGTCCATGACACCACAGGACGGGGTGCCCCCTGGAAACCCATCCATGGGGCCCATCCCTGGTCCCATTTGACCCATTTGTCCCGGACCACCTTTCATCATCATCATTTGACCTCCTGGACCACCCATTCGATTCGGGCCCATCATATTTGGCCCCATGTGTCCCATACCGCCGTGACCCATCGGACCCATGTTGGGACCCATGGGCCCGCCCATCATGTGTCCCATTTGGTTTGGCCCACCCATCATGTTAGGCCCGCCTCGCATTCCGCCTCGAGTTTTGGCCATAGCGAGATTGTTGAGCCATTGTGCAGGACTTTGTTTATTGAACTGACCCATCTTCAGAGGGTGTTTCTGTAAGGCAAAGAATATGTTCCAATATTTTATTTAATAATCAGTATAACTACAAAATTTTAGTCTTAGAAAAGTCGTACTTACCTCGAGATATTTCTTAGTTCCGGGTTGCGCGCAATGGTACGCTATGATGGAGTGATGCTGTCCCGAAATGACTGATTCAGCACCCTTGTTAGCCAATAGCGTTGAGAACACGAAGATTTGACTTTGCTGCTGGGAAAACATCCAGTATTTAATATATTTTTTGCTTTAAACAGATAAAGAAAAAGCCAAGAGCTCCATAGATCAGGAATATAACATTTCCATTGAAATAGGGAGTTCATAAACCATGTTAAGATGCACATTCTATAGAAAAATTATGTTTGAATGCTAAGTTAAGCTAAAGAGCCATGCATATCGTCAGCGGTTTTTTTAAAAGCTGGCCCTTTTCTGCCACAGGTTACATTTTACGTAGCTATGTTGTTACCTCCATACTGCCAGCCTGCTTGCTAATGACGTTAGAGGGCAGTGTCTGCGCCTCACTGGCCGACATGGGGCCCATAGACACCCCGGGGCCCATTGGCCCGCCTCCGCCTCCCATGCGACATGACCCCATATTTTCAGGACCACCGTTAGGGTTGCGGCAGTTTTGATTTTGATCCTACGAATAAAAAAACAATATTATTTATTAAGACAAGGGCATAATAGGTTGCTTTACAAATGTACTGTTTACGGAACTTTATGATTGATTTTGAAGTTTCGAAAATTTTAATAGTTTATTCGCTTACCTGGAGATTACTTGTTGGGCCCCTGAGACCTGTTTGTGGATCCAATATATCATTCGAGTCTGAAGAAAGGCGCTCCGACTTTAGAGAGCCTGGCCCACCCAGTTCACAGGATGGAGACTTTGTGGGGTCACCTGAATTGTTTTGTTATTATATTTGAAAGGTTTCTTACATTTAATAACTAAAACCATTTTAATTTGTTATTCCCTCTGAATATAGCTTTCTTTTACACAGAGTTCAACTTGACATTGGGTATCAAAAAGTCATAGGAAATAGAAGTTGAGTAGCGAGTGTTAGTGTCCCCAAGTGGGGTGGGACCTGGCAGAATGACTGGTTAGTCACTATACATCCAAAAACCATGAACTTGGTCATCGTTATGTACAACTTTTACTATGGGACAAACTGAATTCTTAATTTATGTTTTGTATCAATAAGTAGGTACTTGCCTTGCATGTCGCTTAAAACCAGTTGTATGCCATTATATCTGAAGGAACCTTGTCTCCTAAAACACAGGCTTTTGGCCTAGTTTAGGAGTCATCAGTTCGCCCTTTAAGTGACTAACTATTGTACAACATTTACTAAATCCTTGTGTACTTATGTATGTTTTTCTATGTGTACAAATAAACATTATTATTATTATAATTCGTAAAAAAACTCTGCTGTTCCATATATTTGGTTAAGCAATTCTGATTATTTTGTATGGTAAAGCTGTTTTTTTTTCACGAATTTAATGTTTACTGGTTAGTAAAACTTGTACAAAACGATGAGCAGCGTTTCTGGATTTCGGATCTAAAGTGGCCAACCAGTCATGCTGTAGACAAAGTAGTAAATTCAATAAGATATGAAGGGTACAGGGGAAGATGGATCATATTCAATTTATTTTCAATATTTAATGTACAATGCCAAGAAGTTAAAAACTACAAAAGCTATCGAACTTGCAAAACCAGAAAATGCTTAAAAATAACAATTTACACACAAGATTCAAATACCAGTTACTACGGCTGTAAGAAAAAAGGTATGAAAAAAAAACATTTATTCAATTATCTCGAAACTAATAATGTTTGACAGTGATCCTTCTTCCCACGTACCTTCATATATCACAACAGATTTTTATTAGGTCTTGACAGCTCCAAAGAAAAAAGGTCTTACCGTCGCTGTCCATAAGACCGTCAATTTCAGTTTTGATGCCGTCAACTCCAAGGTCGGCAGTAGAATCCTCGCCCCCGGATTGACTGTGGGGCTCCAATTTGACCCTGTGCGGAGACTCGTCTGGCTCCTTCTTCAGCGCCGCCGGGGTCGGCAGCGACGCTGACGGCGGACGCGACCCATGTCCTAAGTGGTGATGGAAATAATGTTGGTTTTGTTTTTGGGTCGTTAAGTTTATTTTGATGGCTAGCTGGCGTACTTTGATGACTGAGCGAGACTTTTGGGCTATTGTGTACAAAAGCTTTTATATTTGACTACAGGTCGCCGGCGTGGATGTTGATTATCACGTATTCCGTGTTTTTCGGGATAAAAGTAGCCTAGGTCCTTCTCTGGGTTCTAGATTATCTCTGTACCAAATTTCATCAAAATCGGTTCAGCGGTTTAGGCGTGAAAGCATAACAGACAGAAAGACAGAGTTACTTTCGCATTTATAATATTAGTAGGGAAGTAGGGATTTAAAAAAATACATTGTTTTCAGAACTGCATTTTTTTTTAATCCTTTAAAACTTTTCCCTTTTTTTAAGCTCTCAATCACCGTAATAGGCATGTTGATAAAGTGCGCGCAAGATAACTCTGCGCGCGACTGAGGGCGTGCTAAACGTTGCCATGATCGCAAAAGTTCAAATTGCCACTTTTTAAGCATTACTTTTTTTACGCTAAACATATTTTTCCCGCTAAACATTCCTACAATCAGATAGTTTTAACATCAAAATTAATAAAACGGCACAAACTTTGGTGGACCATGATTAGTTCCGATTTCGGCCGCGCGCAGACTTATCTTGCGCGCACTCTAGCATCAATAAATTGCAAATCTAATTAGTCCGCCAGTTAGAATTTAAAAAAAAATGGACACATATTTTTTCTTTTGTTAAATCTATGAATATTTGGAAAGATATAACGCATCAAAACTCGAGAGTGGGGGCTTGTGACGTAAGAAGCAAGTAAAAATTGTACTTGCTTGTGACGTTTTGCCAATTTTAAAAGTGTCGTATCTTCGTCAATTTTGGTTTACGTAACAAAAGAAAAAATACGGGTCAAATATTTTTTGATAATCTAACTGATGGACGAATTAGTTTTTTTTTCAGTCAAATACCCTATTATAGACACAATAGATAAGACAATTAAGTGTCGTCCTGGGACGACGGGCGATACGCAACCGGTTAATCATAATTGTAGTATAATTATCTTATTTTTTGATTTGATAATTCATTCAGTTTATTTTTTATAAGACAGAGTTCAATTTAGACACGTTTCTTGTTACTTACATTGAGTACTAATAATGTTTGAGCATACGCTCAATAAACATCGGTAACTATGTTGCATTCCCTAATGAATGTGTAAAAATTACGAGTTTTCTGCGACAAACGCGATATCGACATTAATGAATGCGTTATATTTGTGAAAAGCAGCGATTTACGATTTTATAGTTTATCTAGATTGCTAATTATGTGTGTTGAAGATAAACGAGTCTAGCGGGATTATAAATGAGATGAATCAATTACATGCATAGCTGTGCATACTGCTTATGCTTTCACCATAGTTCGTAGTTTTTATTGTGTGGATAATTCAAAATGATGTTTTGTTTATGTCTAATTTGAATTCTTGTGCATTCCTAATAGATAAGTGAGTCTTAAGTGTGGCTGTTAATAAATTCGCCAAAATGTTTTATTGATACTTGTGAATAATTTCGTAAAATATTTCAATTATGTTTTTAGGGTTCCATACTTAAAAGGTTAAAACGGAATCGTTATAGTGACCCTTGTGTCAGTTTGTCTGTCTGTTCGTCTGTCTGTAGTCTGTATGTCACGGCCGTTTTTTTCAGTGACTACTATTGCTATAGTATTGAACTTAAGTACAATTGCAGAAATCATTTGGCTGCACCTATCTATGGTGAAAGATTTTAATTATTAACATTTAATTAAATATAACGCTTTTCGGAAAAACGTAAGTCTTCCTTTTCTTTGTATCAATATACTGACTGATTTGTAAAATATAAGTATTATGAAAGAAAATACACCCATTATAAATTGCTGAAATCGATTTAGTAGATTCTGAACTAACTACTTTCTGGCTATCTACAAGATGCAACATAAATAAGTGTACAACATCTTAAAGGTACAATTCCGTGCATTGCGGCCGATCGCAGCCGCGCGCGATCTATCGCATGCGACAGACGCGCGCGGCTGATGCGTCAATAGTCGTGTCTATAATATACTGACTAATCTGTCGTTAGCCGCACGCGTCTGTCGCAGACTTCGGAAGCGGTGTAATACATTTTCATACACTGACTATTGATGCATCAGCCGCACGTGTCTGTCGCATGCGATAGATCGCGCGCGGCTGCGATCGGCCGCAATGCACGGAATTGTACCTTTAGGGGTCACTGTACTCATCATTATGAACAACTTTTACTATGGGACCAAACCTGAAATCGCGAAAAAATATCAGCTGTTCCCTACATTTTGGCGAGTTATGCGAACATTAATGTAGGGAACAGCTGTTTTTTTTTTCGCGATTTCAGGTTTGGTCCCATAGTAAAAGTTGTTCATAATGATGAGTACAGTGAGCCCTTAAGTGGTTGTACACTTATTTATGTTAAACTCCTTGTAACATAAAAATTACAGAAAAAACAACATTTAGTTTTTCTAAAATATTTTACTGTACAGAACCCTTGGTGAAGTCTGACTCGCACTTGACAGTTTTTTTTAATGTTATGCGCGTCTAAATCGGGCACAATGAAATAAAATTGAGTACTGTGTGAATAAACTTGACATATTCTCTGCTAGGTTATTTTTAGATGTTCAGATTTCTGTCAAGGTAATGATTTTGAAATCATTAGTCCCTTTGTTTACTTGATTGAATCATCTATATAGCAGATATGAATTTAAAAAACCGGCCAAGTGCGAGTCGAACTCGCGCACGAAGGGTTCCGTACCATTATCTATAAAACAGCAAAAAAAACACGTTTTTTGTATGGGAGCCCCCTTAAATATTTATTTTATTCTTTTTTAGTATTTGTAGCAGCAACAGAAATACATCATCTGTGAAAATTTCAACTGTCTAACTACCACAGTTCATGAGATACAGCCTGGTGACAGACAGACGGACATAGTACTAGGGTACCGTTTTACCCTTTGGGTACGGAACCTTAAAAAGCAAATGTAACATGGCCCATGGCCACAGTCAGGAGGGCCATCACTTAATAATCCTCCTATTATGTTATGTTACTTACCGGGCTCAGCTGGATCACTGGGCTCGTCCTTGAGGCGGGCGCCTCCGCCCTTCTCCTTCTCCTTGATCATACCCCTGCGTGCCTTCGCCAACTTGACTGTACACACAACATTACAAGATTTATGGATAGGTCATATCTATCATATAAATCTGACAGCCAATTAAAGGTGAACACTACACAACCAATAAATAAACATAATTTTTTAATTTCATAGTGCATACAGGGAGCATTTTTTTTTTATTGTTTTGCTTCTGTGATTTACACAGACACAAAAAATTGGGAGTCCGGTCTCCAGTGATATTTAAAGTCTATTGTAATACTGAAATGTTCCATGTTACATGTTACATGTCTAGGATATAGATACAGATTGTAATATGGCTGGGAATTAAATCACAATAAATATTGATTGTGGTAGAGTTAGTAGCAGTTAGTTAGCATTGTCAAGTTTTAAATTTTGTGTAATTAGAATCATAAATTAGAAGAGGTATTGACTATAAAGTAGGTTTCTGCATATTTATAGAATTTGGATCATTAACAAACTGTTATAAATAGCAAAATGCCCATGATGAAAACATAATTAAAAAAATTAAAACCGATTTTCTGTTTCAGATATTTTTTTTTTAAGAATTCTTAGTTTTAATTTATAATTATGGTTAGGTAAGTACTTTATAGATGCCTTAGTAAATGTTTTGCCTAGCCTTTTCCCAACTAAGTATGTTGGGGTCAAGTTCCAGGGTAAATAAATTGTAATAAATATCAGTTCTTTTGAATTGAGTCAGTTTTATTTAGGTTATTCACATATGGTTTGAAATGCATCTTATTTTGTAGGAAATAAAATGAAATACAAGTATAAAAATATTTTTTCAGATCAAAAGGGAGAAATATTTCAAATGTTTGATATATTATATTCCTTGCTATCTTACTTTTTTAATTTGTTGCTTGAATGTATTTTGAACATTTTCTTATAGGTGATGAAGAAGCTTGCTATAAACCATTATTTAATCATTGTAGAAAATAAGTAATTTCATCTGGTTGATATAAAAGTCTCAGAAAGTTCTAAATAATTCAAAATATGAATCAAAAGAAGATTTTTCTTGTTTTATTTCTAAATTGAATTGAATGTGTGACAATTTAGATTGGTAAGTACAAATCATTACCAAAAAATAAAAATAAATTTTGAAAATACAATGAGATGTTGCTCTAAAAATAAATAATAAAAAGCTTTTACTTAATTTAAAATTATACTAGATAGAAAAACAATAGCTTGGAATATCAGGAAACTATAAGCTATGGCGGCAACGGCAATGATTTAACACTTTTGCATACTTGGATACTGCCAGCTCCCAAAGCTCTCTGTTTCCAGATGTACCAAACTATTATAATTTTTTTAGTACATAAACATTTAAAAAAAGCTTAATGTTATCTTAATTTTTTTACTTTTTAGTAATCAATCAAATCAAATTAAAAAGCAAATATTATTGTATTGTCATCGAAACTATGTGTGTGCAAAATTTCAGCCTGTTCGAATAACAGGGACTAACTCAATATTGACTTGTAGGATTTGTAGCTGACAAGAAAGCAGGCTAAATAAAAGCTTTTAGAAACACTATGTTATTTTAAAAGCTAATATTCAACATTGCTATAATTAAATATAAGATAAAAGACCTTGATGCTACACATATTAAACACAATACATACATACCTGTCATGAATAAATAATTAGAATTTAATATGCAATGCTATATTTGTAACTAGTTTTTTTTTTGGAACTAGTAGTAGTTCGTAATAACAAATGTTACAACCTGTGTTGTTTTGACTGAAAATAAATAAAAAACAATCTATGAATGTACCTGCTTGTCCACTAGTGTGATAAATAACACATTTACTGGAGATTACCACATTCAAACACAATCACTATGTTTGAGTCAGTGCATGACCATGGAACAACACTGTGTGAGATAATTCCATGTGAGCCCCATGTAATCCACAAACAGTAATGTTGTGCATTTGTATACATACAAAACTAATCCGCGGCGCGTTTCGTCACGGGCACAATAATTGGCACATGTCCCACAAATCCACAGAACGGCACTTCATTACAAGAATGTCATTATGCTGCACCAAATGATCGAGAGATTATTATAAATAGAGATCACGAAAAACCTTGGCGGTCGGGGGGACGCCGATGGCGCGGACTGACCCCGCCGTCACTACCAGGCGCGGAGAACCCCTGATCGGTTCCAGATATTCAACTAAAACGAGAATACACTGCAAATCCCCATAAAAATTCCTGGCTTATTCTCCATACATAAACAATGAGATAGGTCGGGTGTAGACGGGCGCAAGCACACGAAACGCACGTTTACTATGGCCGATTTATTGCCTCGGGAACGCTGTTCGAACGAGATGATACCACGGGAGAAAGCGTCTAACATTATTTTATATCATTCGTGTGATCTAATTAAGGTATAACGATGGGTATGCAGCAAGAAACAAAAAATCGGGATCGCTGACATTTTTGTTTATGGTACATCGACGAGATCCAGAATCCACAAATAGCGAAAGAACGTACACGATTACCGCCTCCCGACGGATTCACTATCACTTGATAACACAAAACACTCCGTTTCTTCACATTTATGTAAGTTTCATCGTCAAAATATACCTGATTTTATTTAATTTCTTTCTATCAGCATTAACACAAATCACCACGCACACACAACACAACATACATATATGTGAACAACACTAGAGCGATGAGCCGATTATCATAATCATTACTGAAATTGATTAGTCGACTAATCCTGTAATTTGATCATATGATTTTATTTCAGCGGAGAGTTTTATATTATTGTAAAAATCGTTGAATGAAACATTGCAACAACGTTATTTTGATGATTTAAAATAAGCTTCATTATTGATTATACAGTTTCCCCAATAAAACTCGATTGGCAGCAAAATAGAATCATAATAGCGCAGAGTCGAAGCGTTAATTTGAAACTTGAAATAGCAAATTCACACTATCTGCACAATACCTATAAAGCACATAAATTTCTTCTGAGATAAAAAGAAGACGAGCTAATTCGCGCGCATTCGACGGACTTCGCGCGTCTTAGCGCGACCAACGCATCATCACTCGTCGTTCGGAATTGGAAACTGTACGGTTCATAACGAATTTGATCTATTGTAACTTTTTTCCTTCACAAGTAGTTTAACTGCCAGTAACTAGGTACCAGTTAAAATCATAAGTTTTAGTCAAAATATAGACTTATGTTATGATAGGTACTACTTATGAGATTGTATTGTTAGTACTTTATCAATTATGTTTACCACAGTCGGAGGCCTTAGTAAAACCAAATTCCTATTTAGATTAGAACTTAATTAAAAAGCAATATCATAGTACCAGAATTGGACAATGTTAGAAGTAAATACCTTTCCTATCATTTTCGAAGTGTCAAATGCGTGAGAAGTTTTGCGTATTTTTATGTTTTTACTTTTTGCTATATTTTAGTAATTGCTACGACTGAATAATGAGTGGAGAGTACTCATTGTGATTTAAAAATCTTATTTAAAACCATTGCTGTAACTTCAAATTATTTGTCTTCGTAAAAAGTACATGGCTATAATACTTTTTATAGGTATGAAAAACAAAAAGTGTCTATTTTTTTACAGGATCATAATTCATTATCATTTTGTACCTTATCTCTCGGTTTCTGAAAGCCTTATCAAATATCTGATCAGTGAATCTGTTTTCTAATCTGATTATTTCATACAGTTCAGTCACAATCGATTTCTAATTTTATTAGTCGGTATTGATTGATTTACTAATTTGGTTGAATTGGGCTTCACTATTAAGTATAAATAAAAAAAATCGGATACACTTACCAAAGGTAATTTACAGATAATTTATTGCTTTGCTATATTTCTTTCCTTGTTTTATCAGTGGACCAGAAAGGGATGCATATACACAATTAAGTAAGCAGCAAGGTGTTTTTAAAGTTTTACATGCGGTTTTACATTACTATACGATACAATACTTACTAAAAAAATCGGCTTCGTGCTTGTAGAAACATAATTTCGATTTACAAATAAAAGAAAAAGTAAAATCAAAAGTAAATTGATGAAATGAATTCTTTAATTTTAATATAATAAAACTTAAGCAACTGTTTTAAACAATTCTTTTTTGGAAAGTAGATTTTTTATTCTCCATAGGCTGAATCCAGTAGTCGTTGCCTTAACAAAGTCAATCCTACAAAAAAACGCAATTGTCTATGATTCATTTACGGTGAAGGGAGGAGGGACGATTTCGCTTCGTTGTCGCCCAAATTATAATTTCATGGTGATTTGTGATAAGATCTTCGTATGTGGATTGAAATAAGTGACGTTATTTGGTGCTTTAATTGTGTGTAAGTGTGTATTTAACACCTATTCGGTTGCTAGTTTGTCGGAAAAGATTACATTCTGTCTGACCGCTCCCTAGGCGTAGAATAGTACGTCAGTCGTCAAGTATTTTTCATGCCTGTTTGTACTACTTGCATTAGTAGGGGGCCGTAATAGTAAAAGCTGTTGGAAAGTGCAATCGTACGGGAAACTGATGGTGTAAAAAACTATCTCACGTTCCATTTATGAGGTGTTTGCCGTGTTGGTGCATTTGTAAAGTTTGTAGCCATTTTCGGTGAGTCTTCATACATTTCGCTATTTACGTGTCGATGCCGACGATAATGTGTTTTACGTGATGATTGACCGCGAATATCGTGATTCGTGAGCTTTGATAACAGTGCCATACAGATTTATATTATATTTGCACGGATAAGTCGAGATTCTTATAAGTCTTATTCATTAATATGTCCTACAGTGTAATTTTATCATGTTTTATTGCTTATTTTGTTGTGGACATCGAGAATTTGTTGGAAAAGTATGTCAAGTGTTCGGAGAAAATGGTCAGAACTTTAGTATTGAAGAAAACATAATCTCCATCATTAGTCAATGGACTCTATATGTAGGTAAATTAGTACTTGAGTAATACTTCTGCTACTGTTTTTCTGTAACCTACATTGGTCAGTCAGTGATAAGAAGTGTATAAATACAAATAAACTGTATCACATAAGAACTGGTAGAGAGTACTGCTGTGTACAAAATTAAACTGTATCACAGTCACAGGTAATTTCTTTAAAAAGATTAAAATCAGTAATTCAAAGTTACTCATTTCATCTCTGCATCATCGTTACCTTGACTTTACCATTAAATCTGCCTGTGTACATCTGTTGCATAAATTTTAAATTAATAATTTAGGAAAGTCATGATAATAATCTTGATAACAGAATAAAAATTTGTTGTTATATGGACGTTGATATCTAGTTATATTTTTAATGTTCCAACATACATTTGCTTGACATTGTTGTAGCCAAAATTATCTTCAACAAATAACACTATCATTTTTTTTTTAATAAGTAAGTATATTTCAGTTAAACATTATTATTCCCTTTATTACATTTTAAACATATTTTGTTACATATTTTTTTAATATCAAAATATAAAAAATAGTAGCCCACCGGCATCAAGAACAGGGTCCAAGCTGCCGGTGGTCAGGCCCTCAGAGAGAGGAACATCCTAACAATAAGTTCCGTGTCGAGAAGTACTGCTTTCTGTATCAGACCTTTGATCCAGCTGCTCAACAAGAGCCTCATTAGATGTTGGTGGAGGCTCTTGGCTTAATTAAACATTATTTACAATATTAAAATCAATAAAACTGGGTCATTCAATAACAAAATTATTCTTTACATATTTTAATTTAACTAGTAATCAATACATTATTTAAATCCTGTAATCCATCTTGATACCATTTCCTGTTATGCAGTCTACTCCTCCCTCCTGGAAATATTAGGGTTTCATCATCATAACAGCAGCAAGAGTTCCTCAGCCATGTACCTCACTAATAAATTCCCATAGCTCTTTGCAAAATTTAACACAGAGAGACAATTTACAGTAACATTTTATTTACACTAAATATGCCAATTGTGTGACAATTCACACTCAATTACCTTTTATTTACGTTTGGTACATCGGTGACACACAATAGTGAGCCCAATAATTTGACGGTACCACCTACACGCACACATGATGTACCAGTACCTGTATTTACATTGATGTGTTGTAAACCCATTGTGATTGTTAGTACTGTGTGACTAATCAATTTGTGACTGTACAATAAAATTGTAGGATGTCCTAGACTAGCCCTATTTTGTACATTGTTATCAGGCAGTTTTTTTTTCATTCATGTAGTGCAAAGGTTGTGGAAGAAGCACATATTTGTTGCTTGATGATAGTAAAAAGTGAGTAATCAAATATTTGTTATTATTCACATCAATCAAATCAGCCTTGCGCAGTTAGCTGCACCAAAGCATGGTCCTCCACTGTTTACATAAATAATAACAAAATATTAAATGTTTTTTTCAAGATTTATGCACTGGTCTTTTATTTAACTGATTTAATACCGGAAACAGACACAATAGATGCCATCATTGACCCGCAGTGCTAGGACATAATACCCTTTTGACCATAAGGTGATTCCTGATGTTTCTCTACCATACAACATTACCATTAAAAGAATATCAAATATTTTAATAAACAAAACACAGATAATATCGCAATTTTATGGTTTTTGATGATGTTGTTTTTTTGATAGCAGCTTCCTAATGGCTACTTTACTAAATGACGGCTATGTCAGGATCCATCTTTCGTTAAACAGAGTATAGTATTTAAAGCAACTTTTTAGTAGTAGGCAAAATGTTTGTTCCAGACTTCTATACGTTTTCATATGCACCAAAAAACTCATTTATTTATCATATGAAATGTAACTCATGTCTGTCATAAAATCTGCTGTCTTCCTCATTGATGTATGTCAATGATCTTCCTACATAATAATATATGTATCATGTTCTTATGTGACAATTAAGTTTTTGTTACTGTGTTATGTGAACAATCACACAGATACAGATTGATTGTCACTTCCCCATTAGTATTTCACTTTTATTACACAATTGATCTGCAATACATTCACTATTTTCATTACAGACTGTTATTTTATTTTGTACTTAATAAGTGAAAAATAGAGGAAAGATATATAAAAAAAATAATTGGAAAAACAAACCTATTTACCACTAAGTTTTCAGCAGAAATAAATAGGTTACTTAACATCATACCTGTATTTCCCAATAGGGTTGAGCAGAGGTGTATAATACACCCTCATTTTGCCTTTATGTTTAAGTCCCATGTAATAGGGGACGAGCCTATTGTCATCAACCGGGCAAAAATCCAGACCTTGGGCTGCTACTGAGAAATTTCACACAGAAAAACCCAATAACACTTGCCCAACATGGGGATCGAATCCAGAACCTCACGCTCAGCAGTCGCGCTTGCGATCAATAGACCGAGGCAGTCCTGGCTTACTTAAAAATAAATACTAAATTAAACTATGCTGTACTTAATGAAAATAAAATCTCTGTCATTACCCCTTGATGTTTCTTTCTTGTATTTGAAGTAAGTAGGTTATTTACTAGGCTACTTATTTACTATAATTAACAAATTTCAAATGTACCAAGAATATCTTTTGCACATACATTCACACACAAAACCATTGTGTATTCACTTTCACTGAATTCTTCAAACATTTAAAAAATTTTGTTTAGTCATTCTACACGTGCTGTAGAAAGTAATACAACGTAAACATGTTCAAATATGTATAATACATATGTATGCTCATAACTAAAGTGGGTCTATAAACAAGTAAATATGTCTAGGTTTAATATTGTTTTACGTACGTCTATCTCTAAGTGTTTTACATTAACATTGTCCCCTGTGGGGAAGGGATAGAATATAAAACTTCCTCACGCCACGCTGGGAATAGACGCGTGTTGTAAGATTCAACAAAACCCAGCACGCTTGGTGGTAGGATCTATACGGTCCGCCTGGCTAGCTACCACCTGAACATTAAAGTCCGGCGCCAAGCAGTTTACAGTGTTCCGTCGTGTGTATGTGAGAGCCAGAGGGGAATCTCTCTATATCTCTGTTACTTGGATTCGTGTGCTCCATCTTAGACCCTGTCTGCGCTTACCATCAGGTGCGACTAGGGTCAAGAGCAACCAAGAAAAAAAAATTGGATTAAAAGAAAACAGTTACTGAAGGGTGCTGTCATACAACTGGTGATCGTACTTCGGCGATTATTTACATATTCTTTACGTATGATTGTTTTTGTTCTTCTTTTTTGTTCTATTGGATTCTTCTTCTTATTTGGGCCTTGTGAACCATTTCTACGTAACCAGGCACTTATTGGCGAACCAATGGTGGGGAAGTAAAATACTTAACCTAATCTTACTACTAGGTCACTAGATAAGTCTTGCAATACACTAGTTCTACTAATGGAGGGTAGTTACAAATATTTTTTTCTTAAAATACAGTTAATATCTTGACAGTTCTTATACAATAAGTCGACATTATTTGTTTAGTTAGCTGAGTATAATTTTTCTAAATAAATAAAATGTGCGAGTGTTCTAATGACGAGTTGCGCGTTGTTATGCGCTACAACTTTCTGCGTAAGCTGTCCGTAGATGAGTGTGTGGAAGAAATGAAAACTATTTTGGGGGAAAAGTGTCCACATCGCATAACAGTTTACCGATGACATCGTGAGTTTGAACATGGTTACTTTAATGTTAATGACGCTCAAAGATCAAAGCGTCCCGTTGAGGCTACCGGCCCAGAAAACATGGCAGAACTGTCAAAATTATTAAAGAAGATCGACGTATAACATATCAACAGATAGAGGAGATTCTGCAGATAAATGCACCAAACGTACACAAAATTCTTCACGATATCCTTGGCGTTAAAAAAGTTTGTACGCTATGGGTGCCGCACGACCTCAAAGTTGAAAAAAGGGAGGCTAAGAGTGAACTGGTGTAAAAAAATGTTAAAAATGTAAGCAAATGGTACTTCAAATACAAACAATAAAATTGTTACTGGTGGTGAAACCTGTCTTTATTATTTTGATGTACCTTCAAAAACCAAACCAAAAATGAGCAAATTCCAGTTCAGGTGCGGAAATCACGTTCAGTTAAGAAAAAGATGATCGCTGTATTTTTTACTCGGCGGGGTATTTTGGAACGAGTAGTATTGGAAAGTCAGCGTACTGTAATCGCCTCCTGGTACATAAATGAATATTTGCCCAAAGTTTTTCAAAAGCTTCAGGAAATTCGACCAAATTCTTTTCAATTCAGATACTGAGCTTTTGGCTGCTTGGGATCAGATCTGTTCAGAACTCCCAGAAGCGAAGTGGAAGGACATTTTTGATGATTGGTTTTTACGCATGACTAAGTACATAAACAGCCATGGAAATTATTTTGAAAGATTGTATAAACTAAAGCTGTATTGCAAAACTTATCTAGTGACCTTTGTACTTATACTACACTAACATCATGACTACTAGCAACAACAGCACTAAGGGCGACCCCTAAGTGGGACTCGGACCTCGGCTTAGGGCGTTGCGGACGGGAGGTTGGGGGGGGAGACAGCTTGATGAGGGCTGAATCTTTGATTATGCTCTGTTTCGGTTTGATGGGTACGGGTGCCAACGAAATTACAGGGGCCTACTCCGAAAAACGAACGTCGGAGTTTCGCACCGAAACGAAACCATGACAATCATCGAACTTATAATACGATCAATGTATTATCAAACAACGAACTACCTACTAGATGTTAATTAACATTTGAGAGTATGCTGAACGTAAGATAAAATTTTAAATCGCGATAATTGAGTCTTTGTCAAATCCGAAACACTTTCGTGGTTGGAAATCTTACGATCCTTCAGCCGCAACTTCGTAGTTCGCTTTTCAAACTCAAAACTCATTTATTCAAAACTAGAGGTCGCCAGCGGCTTCGCCCGCGTGGATGTCGTTTATCGCGTATTCCGCGTTTTTCTCTACTATAATATGCATGTATTATACATAAAAACATTCCTCTTGAAGCACTCTATCTATTATAAAAAACCGCATCAAAATCCGTTGCGTAGTTTTAAAGATCTAAGCATACATAGGGACAGACAGCGGGAAGTGACTTTGTTTTTATACTATGCAGTGATAGACTAGAGTTACTTAGTTCTTTTTGAACGTCAGATTAACAATAGATAGCCCACAAAAAAGCCCTCCCTTCACAGCTTCCTAGTGTTTATGCTGTGAAGTAGAAACGGCGCAAAGAACTCCCCAGCAACACAGATCTGTCTGTCAGGTGAATAATTTTCGGAGTAGGCTCCCTAGCACCCGAGATTTTCGTAATACTCTTGGTGTTTGTAGGTGGTCACAGGCAGCGGTTACCACTTTCCACCGTGTGGACGAATGTTTGCCAATTGATAACGTGAAAAAAAAGTCACCAATGCACCATAACTTAAAGCAAATTTGTATTATACGTATTGAGCAGTGTGTACTATTGTTGAGCAAAGACTGGGCACTGGGCAGTCGTCCTCCATCTCCTTACTTCCCCATTCAGCAGGCGTTAAAATCGTCTCGACATTCTCTGCACGCTTTTCACAGCGACGCGACGTCTCCATTTTTAAAGTACCTGCTGCAAAAATAAAATGTATTTGACATAGAAATTGTAGAAATAGAAAGTTTAACGAAAATAACAAGGCACATTATCTTACATATTTCGTTTTATTACCTAAACTAAAAAGTGCTGTAATTCAAAATGGATCTGTCTTATCCAATTTAATATAATGAATTTGAAATTATATTTAAATTACGTCTATCACTTTTCTAAAATGGAAGCTGCTATAACGGTCTGGTAAATCTATACATATAATAATTCTGTAGATTTGGCGTGTCTGTACATTGGAAATATTATAACAAATAATAGTGGTTTCGTTAAAGGATAACCAATAGAATCCATTTCGATCATTTTGGGAATATTTGTCTGTTTGTAGGTTTGTTTGTGCACGCATCACGTAAAAACAACTGACTCAATACGGTTATTATATTATTATTATTAGCCTGTACTGTCCCACTGCTGGGCAAAGGCCTCCATCCGTTCCTTCCACTTGTCGCGATTCTGTGTAGCTTCATGCCAAACCTCAAGAAAGGTATCCAACTCGTCCCGCCATCTTCTCCGCGGTCTGCCGCGACCCCGTGTCGCTGTCTCAGGGCTCCATTCTTGTGCTATGCGGGCCCACAGCTCATTCGGCATATGGCAGACATGCCCTGCCCAGTCCCACTTCAGCTGGGCAGCCTTTTCAGCCACGTCGACAATTTAAGTTTTGGAGCGCAATATTGTGTTTCGAACTCGATCAGTTAATTTAACACCAAGTATACTGCGCTCCATAGCCCTATGGCAAACCTTGAGTTTGGACTTCTGGATGTTGGTCAAAGACTAAATCTGTGCATCATATGTCAAGATGGGGAGAATGCACATGTCCATGAGCTTACGTTTTAGTGACATGGGCATACGGTTGACTTTTATAAAAAAATATTGTGCGTATCTCGGAGTAACATTTAGTTTTTGTTTCATCGTAATCGGTTCGCTCAATCAAAAGATATTAGAATTTAAAGTTATCAAGAAAAAAGTTTAGTTATCGTGGATGGACTTGCGGGCTCAGCTAGTCTAAAATAATCGTCATAACTTGAAGACCCAGTGATCCAAACCAATTTCTTTCGTAAGAAAAATTTGGAGAATATTATAAGTAGGTTCGTTGCCGTTTTATTCCGCTCTGCATCGGAAGTCCTATCATAAATATTTTGAGCTGCCTCCGCACTCCTCAGCTAATTGCCTCGGCAATTAACCCCGTTATGAGCAAAGTGTACTGCGAATGCACCAAACGGCGACTGTGTCTTCACCAGATTAACAATGGACTATGAAGCTTTCTTTTATTGCCAGTGTACACTTATTTCTTTGATAAATTGAAGTTAATTCATTCGTTGGTGTGCACTTTGGACTTCAGTCCCACGAAAGTATTGTTAATTAAAAAGTTAACGCGTCTTTGTCATAAAGTGGCTTATGTTTTAGTTTCAGTGACAAAGTAATCTTACATGCCCTTGTTATTATCGAAAATAGTACATTTTCCTGTATTGTGAAAGGTAACGAAAATAGAAAACTGTAAACTGGGTCTCGGTCATTTAAAAAGACGTGAGCAGTGTTGCTAGCTGGGCTAACATGTGCAGCGCGAGGATAATTTCATCGACTCATTATCTCGTGCCGTAACGAGATAAGCTATACATCATGTCGTCTAGGCACGAGATAATTTGACTAAAACTATTTCGTGCTGTGCATGTTACGCTAGTAGGAGTTTTATCCCCATATTCGGTGTTTGGTATTCGGTATGACAAAATAACCGAAGTATGAGTGGTTTTGTTGTGGTCACCCTCAGCTCAGCAAATCCCTTCTTCAGGCAATGTTCGGCAATTTTGTCAATTTGATCTGGCAACCCTAGCCGTGAGTTAAATCTGTTTCTATTTTTGAATCCGTATGTATTATTTTCTATTTTTCCTTTCCATTTTCGACGCTATTCAATGTTCTTGGTTTTAAAGAAATACTGATAATACAATATTTGAAATCAAACAAACTTTATCGGGGTTAGTTAGTTTATGCGGGGTTACGGGGAGACCCTGGTCGTGACGTGACTAAATGCACTACAAAGTACCCAAGACGTCGGCAAAACAAATTATCCAACCCAAACATAATATATCCCTTTAAGCCGTTTATTAACGTAAATATTTGAGTGTAATATATCAGAAAGTATCCTCATTGTATTCAGTTTGTAATTTGTGCGTGCTTGTTTGACTTTTAACAAAGTTTAGCACGGTGTTCGCTTGTACCGAGCGAGTTGTGGCCAAAAATAATTATGTATTCGTAAAGTTATTATGTTGTAATCTCACGTACCTTTCTCCGGTCCATTGTTATGAGCGTTAAGCAGACGTTTTCCTTTAGTCAACTTTTACGACGTGTCCGAAAAGATAACCAGGCGATGAACTGTGCCTTTATCTTTTTGCGGTGTATGAAAAATGTTCATATTGGATTAAATAATGTAGAACATTATAGAAACCAGATAAAGTTTTGTTTATTAAGAACTAGCTTTTGCCCGCGGCTTCGCTCACGTTAATTAAGCTCAAAAAACTCTTAACGCACTACTAAAGTTTCTATAATAACATAATTCAATCGTGATTCGAAAGACACGTGGCGCCATCTATGAACGTTATTGTTGTTTTCCTCGGGAACAGTACTTTTTTTCTGGATGAAAGGTACCCTATGTCCTTTTCTGTACACCTGACAACGTATATGCAAAATTTCAGGATGATCGGTTCAGTGGTTTAGGCGTGAAAAGGTAACAAACAAAACAAACTTACTTTCGCATAAATAATATTAGTTATGATTCCAGACTAAATATAAATACATCTAGACTGGACTTGAAACTCAAAATATTCTGAAAAATTTGTATAGGATGATGAACGATGACTAAATATAATTATTATGAGAACGCAACACTTGCTAAAGTTAACTTTTTTGATTGATCTGAATTACACTAACCAATTAACACATTCAATCAACGGTCATCAATATTGATTTAGGATCATCAACGAGATAGTCCTAAATCTAGACTAATTGGTTTACACAATTCGATGGATTAATATTAATCAATCTGGAGGTGATTACATGTGTGGCGTAGAGAGATACATTCTACAAAAAACGCGTGAACTGTTTCTCAGCAAATGGATAGTTCCTCCGAAGTTGGTTAAAGGAAGTGTGTCATGTTCACTTCTTCTTCTCCTTTCGTGTCGTCACGAGCTATACGAGAATAGCTCATGCCATGGTGAAAAGATTAGCCAGTCAGCAAGGTTGGTAGCGGGGCTGACTGCCCAGGGTGCGCCGGACGTACTTAGGCACCGACACTCGTGGAGCCTCTTTTAATGTTCTACGTATAATTCAGCCCTCATCAAGCTTTTCCTAATTTTCCGCCAGCAACGCCCTAAGCCGAGGTCCGAGTCCCACTAGGGATCGCTCCTGTGCAGTTGTTGTTAGTAGTCATGATGTTAGTGTAGTATAAGGAGTTGCTTAGGTTTAGTATTTTACTTCCCCAACATTGGCTGGAGATCCTTCAGGCCTCGCCAATAACTGCATGGTGACGTAGAAACGGTTTACAAGGACCAACTACAAGCCGGACCTACTCCCTAAGTCCGTCAACGAAGTTGTCGCCCGTCCAAAAGTAGCCCGAAACGTAGGAGTGGACAAAACAAGTGTCAAGTTCAACTTTTCGGACGGGCAAAAACATAGGTAGTAGGGACAACTGTCAAATCGTGTTGTCATTGATTCTTAGTTCTGCCCCCAAATAATCGTATGTTCGTAGGTGATAGGGAGTAGAAAACGCTCGTAACTAAGGCCGAAATTACAGGCTTCGTGCTTAGGGAGTAGACCCCCAGAGCCGAAAAAAAAGAAAGTTCTTTTTTTGCGTTTAGTTGCTCTCAACAATTGAATTCTATTTGTTTCCCTTTACTAGTAAAGACCTTTCTATTCAGATGCAGAATCATTTTAAAATTGCCATACTTCCGTGTATAGACCAATCAAAAAAGCGAATGCGACCCGTTTGGCATAGGCGAAAGGTTACCTATCAATTTCGAGAACTGCTGTCGGTCAATTGAGTTACTTATAAAAAGATCATAATTTAACAATAACCTAATGTTACGTAAGTCTGAAAGCTTATAGTATAGTCCAAGCAGACAGGGCTGAGATTAAATAACTATCACTTTTTGCCGGCAATGAAAGTTTGACCGATTTGCAATGGTAATCTCTAGATAATTTTATTCTGCATGCAAAGGATCGCATATCGTATGCAAGCAATTTTCGCCTTTATATACTCGTTCATTATTCTTAATTATGAGGGCCAAGAGGTCACTATTTGGGTTAATTTCGTTTGCTGATTATTTTAGTTTGACTTTTAATGCCCGCAGTATGAACAGGGCTTTTGTTTTGACTTTTAAAAGGAGTATTTATTTTTCTTCTTCAAATAAATACCTAATAGGTCGACATGTTCGTGCTTATCTCAGTTTAGTTAATAATTAATATACTCATAAAGTACCGTACATTGTATATTGTGATTCAAGAATATTAATCACAAATTATCCGCCTCGCATAACTCACTGAATACATATTAGTTTTATAGGGCCATTGTTATTATAATTGAATGACACAATACTTAGTATTACTTGTAACTGTCCTTAACCGCAAAGAATTATTGGCTTCAATTAATAATGAAATAAAATAAATATGATTTTATTCAAACAAACAAAAGGTACGAGGAATCGAAAAAAAACCCTCCTTTGTAGGGGATTTACACGGCGAAAAACGACCGTCTAAATGACAATTCGACTAGGCCGCAAGTGACTAAAATCGCAAGCCCCAAAGTTGGGTGCCATCCGACTTTAGCCGTGCGGCGACAAGCCGCATGCGGCGGGTGACTAAAATCGACCGTGTAAAAGGTCAGTTACAGGCGATCGCCCGCCGCATGAGGTGTGTTTTGCGCTGTGTTGTTCCGCTAGAAATGAACAAGTCGCATGCGATTTTTGTCGACCGGTGTAAATGTGGTGGCGATTCGATTTTTGCAAGCGATGCGACTGGTGACTTTCCGCACGGCTAAAATCGACCCGCGTAAATCCCCCATTAGTGTTGCGCCGCAGTTGGCTAAAAATAACGAGGATCGATATTTAACGAGAGAATAACATCTAAAATGAATAATAACAACTAGAAAAGAGCTGATGATCTTCAAACGGCTGAACAGAATTTCTTGAGTCATAGCTAAGAACACTCTCGATCAAGTCACCTTTCAAACAAAAAAAAAAACGAAATAAAAATCGGTTCATCCGTTTAGGAGCTACGATGACACATAGATACACACGTTAAACTTATAACACCCCTCTTTTTGCGTCGGGGGCAAAAAAATTAATAAAAAAGAAATTAAATAATCAACCACTATGTTGGATTCTTCAAATTCCTGACTATACTCGTAATAACAAAATTTTTTAGACACTTGTGATAGTCAGTGACACCCTGCTTGATATCCAAATCGGTCCACACATTAAGGCCACTTATGGTCAACATTACCCTCGTTTACGGTCGGCATCGTCACGTAAAAAGTTGAAGTATGAAAATTATAGCCCAACAAGCATCTGGCGAGAAATTGAAAACTTTTGTGTGACATTTCACAGCATACATTTTCTTCATTACCAAAAAAATAAAATGTACGACAGCCAAGTTTCACTCGTAAATTCCAAACTTAATATACTTATTACATTTTTATTCATGTTAAATGGGCGTGCTAAGTGGCGGGACCTAGTTTCCACTTTGTTTTGAAAGTAACATCGTTTGTTGCAGGTGAATCGAATCAACATCAGTATTATCAAGAGCAGCTCATAATGACATTACGTTGTAATACATTAAGTAGTCATTAGGGTATCAACGGTCGTGTTTAGACATGATAAGAAGACCACAGCAGACATGGACGGCGTGAAGAAAATACACTCGGGAACATTGTATCGGTAAGTGTTTTGAATGCTATCTTTCAAGGAAGTTAGAGGGAGTACTATGACCTCTTATGAAAACGTTCAAATGCCAGCCAGTCAACTTCCGTTCAAAAGCAAGCCTGCTTCTGAATCGCTAAAAATCGTACCATGGCAGTACTAAAGGTAAACGACTATTGAACCAAGTTGAACGGTAATGCTTGTTCATGGTACGAAAAGTCTATACAAAAAAAAACAGGTGAACGGATTTCGTAAACGTCAACGTAGCAGGCCAGGCCTGCTCTAATGATAACATAGTACAAAAAAGCAGGGCAGTTCAACTTCCAGGCAACTTCTGTCCTGCTTTAAGAGGTCATAGTAAGCCCCAGATGTACACTAATTAGCCTATCAGTCCACTTCTATAACTTGCTGACTATTCTGGTTTGTGACCGCAAAGCCCGATGACATAGTTGACTGTTGCCAATCTATGCTGGAAAGTCAAATAGTTGTGCTGTCATCCTTCGGTTGTCAGAGCCTCGTCAGCTAGCAGCAGATACTGAGCAGCTGAGGTTAATTATTGGAGAAGCTGGAAATTGCCCTCTTTTCCCTAACTTAGTGTGATTTAGTTTAAGATCTCCAAAGACACATGATGAAGGAAAAGACACTAGCGGTCTAACGCAATGGTTCTAATCTAAAACGAAATCTGATTAGTAAATCCGATGGTTAAGCTTCATGTTCAAAGTGGTTCTTCACAAAGAGATTCCTTTCCTAGCTTATTATTTACAGGATAAAGATTTATTTACAATCTTTTCTTCAGTTACATTCTCGTTTTAACTCTTTCCCAGTTCGGCAATATTTCACGGATAAGTCACGCATTAAACTCCAAAACAGCTCGAGTTTCCATTTCTTCTGAAAAGGATCGAAACCTGAGATCTTTCCTTATAACTTTCACATTGAATGGTGGTAATGACTTTTTCGGTTTCTCATTTTATCTAGAATGAATAGCTTTTCAAGGTTTTGCTTTACAGAAATTCTGGACATGTAGGATACGCTACGAGACATGTTAGTTGAAGCGAATACAGAATACAGATGTGATCGCTTTAGCCAATCCCATTCATCATCGTTAGGTGTTCTTATAAACTCATAAAAGATTCCTTCGTAACCTTTGCTTGTCTATTGCGGAGTATTTTTATTTTTAAGTAGAATTTCTAAGTTTAAAAAAAAAAAAAACTTGCTCGCCTTTGACCCTAGTCGCACTTGATGGTAAGCGCAGACGAGGTCTAAGATGGAGCACACGAATACAAGCAACAGATATATAGAGGGATTCCTCTATGTATCATTGTCATTTGTTCTTCTTCGTCTTGTGTTACGGATGATTTTAATAACCTTCTTCTGTTTCCCGAACTAGAGATAGGAATTTGACATTAATTTTATGGAGTATATGTCAAATTTCTATCTTTTGTAAGGTAACCGGCGGAAAAGTTTTAAAAACGACGATTTTTCGCATCCAGATTTGACATGCAGTTCTTTTGATTTCAAAACAGCAACACAATGCTTTAGTTTTGTTGTGACTTATTTACATCAAGAAGAAAAATACCCTTTGACGACCTACTTAAGGATTTAGTTGACATGAAAAAATCTACCACGTTTGGGCGCGCTAAAACGATTTAGTTCGGTTCCAACTAAGGAAAACTCAATTTAAGGTTCAAATTGGTGATCGACTAAACGTGTTTGAGCCTGTATAAAAAGCTAAGCTTTTCGCCTTTTCCCTCAGCCTAGGTAATGGGAACATCAACGAAATCTTAGACATGTTCCGTATTTTTTTAGTCTTTAACGAATTTCGCTACACAAATTGATACTAAAACTCGTAGATGAAGTTCCTAAGGCATCCTCTTAAAATGTCCTTTCTAAAACATTATCTTTAATGTAATCCGATCTAATCTTGTCTTTGTCTGCACATAACAGTCTAACATTGTCAGAATTCCATCAGTCTGGTATCTGGCTTCGTATCAACGCAAATACATATTAATGGCATAACTGGGAACTATACAGTTGTACCTGAATTATACAGGGACCGCTGAAAGCCTGCGTTTCAAGAGACACCGTATATTCCTGCTTTGTCACAAGTTGGGCATGTCTGACTTGTTGTACATTGACTTGGTACAGTTATAACTTAATAATCACGGTTTATGTTCGCTAACATCTAGTTTTAATTAGGAACTAACTTTAGTTGTTGCAAGTGCGGAATTTAGGGGAGTTGTATCTACTGCTCTGGATTCGGTCCTAATGTTTATGCTGTCGTATTTTACTGCTAAGGGAATTCAAAGAATTTCCTCGGGATCTCCTTCATTTTAAAGTCGTTGTGTTTGAGAATTTGAGACAAGTTTGCAAGTTATTGTTCTTGCAGAATTTTGCCCCTAATCTCAGAATTTTGTTTCACAACTTGGCACACAATCGAATCTTACTTCGATCCCGATTTAACTAAGAAAATGATACAAAGCAGTTATTCATGATCTGATTTCCATACTTAGATGGCAAAATGTAGGTATGGAGATTTGGTCATTACGATTTTCCGGTCTCGATAACTTGGTGATACTACAGACGTCATCGTTGATACAAACTAGATTACTTATGCTGCAAACTGTTAATATATTCATCGAATAAGGAAAAACGACATACCTATGACTTCTTTAGTTGAATACCAACATTGCAAAGAAAATCCCGTATTCAAATTTGAAAGAACATATAAGTTATCGATGCTGTTAGGAAACTGTCAGACACACTGTGGTAGTTAGGTAATGGAAATCTGATCTGAAATCGCTGACTGTCATTCTTTTTTTATTCAAGTTGACGCCTCAATGGTCTAGTGGATTTGCGAAACTTTTGATTTGATTCTATCTAAAGCGTTCGACATACGCGAGCGAGCGGTGCCTGTAGTCGGCGGGCCCGGGTAAGATTATTCAAGGGATTACTATGAAGCATGTCACATCAAATGCGAGAGCTGGCCCGCCGACTACACGATCCGCTCGCGCCTCGCGTTTTGTGTGGCATATGCTTAACTCAGTACCGTGTTCACCAACATAAATTATCTGGCAAACAGCCGTTTACCCAACATTCTAGTTCATTTTTCGAATAAACGGTTGTATAACCAAAGAATTTATATTGCTGAACACCTGCCTCAGGCTGCATTTCCACCAGAGATGTGTGCTACGGATGTGTTTCAAACCAGCAAATGGCTTCATTTTACTAACCTTGACTCATGTTTGAAAATCAAGCGAACCTTTTGGTGGATTTGGTAGAAAAGCAGTTACTGATGCATTTTTAATTAACACTACACAAGATGATATCTTCTAAACATTTCCATAAATCACTGGAGCAGTCACTTGGAAGATACACTTTCTGACATTTCTAAACGGTTATTCAATTATATATTCATTCCCAGCAGAGCCTGGCGTAGTCAATTCATCCGAGTAATTTTCGCAAATAGATCTAACATTCTAACAATAAACTCGAACCGAAAATCCTTCAGCCCAGGGGACAAATACAAATCGCCTATTGAGTTTACTCAAGTGATCCATTACGTATTTTCCCTGGCTATTAAAAATAGAGGCTCGCATTGATTCACAGGACAAACCACAATGGACTATTGTGAAGTCTATATATTGTTTGCAGTGTGTATGTAAAAACAATAACTGACCGCACAGATAGGCGGTGTTCCATTTCCATCCCATCTCGTGTAGTCAGATCACTTTATGAACAACACGCTGCCATTTAGGCCGCCGCTTGTGCCTCAGTGTACTGGCAACACAATACATGTAGTTGACAACAATTTATACTCGTAATTATGGAAGATTGGGTACTTTTCTTGACTGATCTACCTTTCCTGAATGTTACATCTGTAGCAATTTTTTCTCGTACCCTATTTAGTATTCTTGCCACCTTTGTTTGGTACGTAATACTAGGAAGTGCCTCTGGAATGGGTTTACTTGAACAATTTTCTGATTCTCCACCCGTTTCTAGATGTCTTATTTTTTTATTTCCGAGCTAAGTAATTGATATGTCTCGGGGGTCACAAAAAACGTATATGTCTACAATAAGTAACAAAATCGCGTTTGTTTTCGTATCGTATCATTTCCACAGTACAAGGTTAACCACTCCAAATTCGCAGCGTCCTTACAGGGATTTATTTCACAGAAATGGAGGATGTTACGAGAATTTGTAATCATAATCGTGTTTCGTACGTATTGTTTGTACATTGTTGCCTCGTTTTCCGTTATCGAACGAAATTAGTTGGGAAAGAAAACTAATATTTCTATATTACCAAGAATACAGCGGCGATCTAAAAATTGCCACATCAAACTTTGAAGGAGTTCGAAACAGTTCGCGAATTCGTGGGGCGCCCGTAATACGAATGAAGAAATCAAGATGATTAAAAATAACCCAGTTGTATACAGATGAAACCCCAAGTGGCGGCGGCGGCACACCTAACGTGCGAAATGTGCCTATTTCTGCCTTTTTTATTTTACCTTTGTTGGTCGTGTGTCTGTTGGCGTGACTGACTTAATCCATTCTGCGTACGGTCCCACGACCATGATTCTTTCAGTGTAAACTATTGATTTAATTTAAAGTATGTCTTTCCATTCTGGAATACATTTGAATGTAATACATGGACATACATTCGCGACTCTCTAAAAAGAACGTATCATTGTCGTTGGAACACAATTATTATTAAGGGAGTAACGTGTGTTCCAGTTCGTGCCTTCGTGGACAGTCTACCCATTTGTGGTTATGACGTAATTTGATCCCGTTCCAATGTCTTTGCTTGAAAATTTTCCATAAAAATATCCGAAACGGGGTTCTAACGCTAAAGTTCTTAAATCGGAAGTTTCACATTACTTTTAAAATTCTGTTGCGTTTGCTGTTTTCATAAATGTTATGTGTGATAATGATGGCAGAGTAATTGTTTTCCCAACTATGTTGGGTTCAGCTTCTAAGGGCGTATACATAAAGGAAGTAGGTAACCAGCGCCGATCTACCAGCGCTTATCGGTACTGGTCCGTGCATGTAACCGCTACATAAAAGAAGCGGGGGCTGGCTGTCTCAGTAGTTAAATACGCGTTGTTCCCTTGCAAATACAGCAACAACTGACGCCCTACCAGCGCTGATCGGAGCAGGTCGGAACTTGTCGGCGCTGGTTCGCCACAAAGTATAGAAACTAACTGCGCCGACTAACTGCGTGGATCAGCGACAAGCGCTGACAAATTGGCGCCGGCAACGTCAACCCGCTTTCTACGTGTATGTGTATACGCACTTACTAGATGCGGCTGAATACCAGTATTTTACACGGAGCGACCGCCATCAGACCTCCGCAACCCAGATACTGGGCAATGCCGATATCCTAAGGTTACACCGGTTGTCAGTTTCGGACTTCTGACTACCGGTAACGACTGTCATAAGTATTCGTATGACACCCGGGACTAGTGTAGGGTAGGACACGACTTGAAAAAGAGTTTGTAAGAGTAGCCTCTTTTTTGCTCTGAGCCAGTACAATGTACTACTTCAAATGAGGTGAGGCGTACTGAAGCTCGGTGATACGATTGAAGTAACGAGTACGAATATGACATTTGACGTTACTGCGGCGAGTCGAGTCGCGGTCGCGTAATGTCCCCTGACACTGACACACTGACAATGACGTGCTATTGTAGCATGTGCCTCGCTCCCTCTGTCTCACCCTACAGTTTACTTACCGAGAGTAACGAGTAACGCGACTACCGCGACATAAAAGTTGAAGTAGTACACTTTTAAATGTCGAGCCGCTCTTACATTTTGACGTCATGTACGGGACAAATGTACCGCCTCTTGTATGTCCTACTCAACACTACCCGGGACCGACGGTTTAACGTGCTCTCCGAGGCACAGCTGGGTTCTCGATGTTTAACGAATCCATCCCTCCAAAACCCATCCACGGACAGACCGCGGCAAGCGCAGCTTAACCCTGCAAATCATAAGATCTGCGCGGTTGACAATTAGCCACGAGCCCCTCAAAATCTACATAAGCATACCTACATGTAATGCGCATGTAAATGCGGCACATGCAGAATATCCAGCAGACTCATAAGTATTCGTATGACACTCGGGATCCACGGCTTAACTATGGCTCTTTCCTCAAAAGGCCATTCCAAACGTTGCCCTACACTGTTACACTCGCATAGTTTTATACCACAATGTCTGGACTTTAAAAGAGACGTTGACCTCTGAGTTTGTTTCGGCTTTTCTTCTCAGAGCTAGTCAGATAGGAAATGCCGGCGCCATCTAGTCTTAAAAAAACATTACATTGACTTGTAAAAGTGTCTGTAACAGATTTATTTACAGAAATAAATATCATTTATCATTTAACGTGCTCTCCGAGGCACGGATGGATCATGATGTGTAACGAACGGTCACCCATCCGCGGACTGACCGCAGCAAGCGCGCGGTTTTTAATTAGTCTGGAGCCCGTCTGATAGTGGCAGAGTAATTATGGTACAACATTAGAAAATTGTAGCGTATTTTCACTTCGGGAAGGCTGTGCATGATATTGATATGCATATTTTATGCTGTTGGTATTATTTTGTGGGCATAACGGTAAGGCAGCTTTGTTTACTAAAATATTGAAGGCCCTGCAAATTCTATCTGAATTCTAATAAACCGCGATGTTGTCTCCTAGATATTATCGATTTTATGAATTCGAATCAGGATTCATAAAACGAGAAACAAATTTCATTCGATTGGGCTTTGAATACTGAACAAGGATTAAGATTATGTAACTTAGAAATTAGATTTGTTTTGCATTGCCCAGTAACGTAAGTGGGTTACGGAGGTCTGATGGCAGTGGCTCCGTGTAAAATACAAGTATTCAGCTGCATCTGGTTATATTGGAAGTTGACCCCAACATAGGAAAAGGCTTGGATGTAAACTTAGAATTGTTTTAGTTTTTCCGTTACTATATCCAGCTTGAATGTATTCCGGATTTGCTTTCGGATACTACCTCGGATATCAAGTTATTCTAAAAGCTTCTAGGAACTCTATCTATACAGGCTGTTAACGAATTCGTGTAATTCCTTCAAACCGCGTGATCTACTGGTGACATAGATTGACCCTGCGTAGGTTTTGTTTTCAGAATCAACAAAAAAGTTTTCATAAAATGA
Organism: Amphipyra tragopoginis; assembly: GCA_905220435.1. Classification (NCBI taxonomy): domain Eukaryota; kingdom Metazoa; phylum Arthropoda; class Insecta; order Lepidoptera; family Noctuidae; genus Amphipyra; species Amphipyra tragopoginis. Next base: position 10,114,366 of record HG992017.1, read on the forward strand.
TACATAAATTGTATTCTGTATCTGAGTAATTTTAGCGTCCCAAGTTAACTGACTGCGTGGAGCGATATCGCGCTAGTCGTGCCTGTCAGCTGTGTCACCTTACTTTCATTCATTTATACAGGGCATCGAAATTTCCTATTAAATAAAAAAAATATTGAAAAAAAAAAGTTTATTTTTACTAACTAGCTTTTGCCCGCAGCTTCGCTTGCGTGAAATTTTGAACCCGTTAGTTAAGTGACGATTTTCCATTCAAACTTTCATCCTCTATTTAACTCCTTGAGGGGTTGAATTTCGAAAAATCCTTCCTTATTCCTTGTCTACAATATAAAAAAAAAACCTTTGTGCAAAATTTCAGCTTTCTAGGTCCAAGGGTTTGGGCTGGGCGTTGATGAGTCAATCAGTCAGTCAGTCAGTAAGTCAGTCAGGACTTTTCTTTTCATTTATATACATCAATCTAAATCCCCTGCGGGGTTTATTTATATACCATTCATAGATCATGTGGTTTGAAAGAATTACACGAATTCCTGAACACCCTGTAAAGTAACATTCGCTGGAAATGAAGCTTTGTGCTCCCATCTCGTCCGTCAAGGTTCCTGTGGTACACAAGAAACAAGGGATTAAAGAGAAGACAAGTCGTACAAGTTTGTTTGTTTTTCAACGTTTCACGGGAAAAACACATGCCCCAACCTTTAAAATTTCTCACACGATATTCTATTCTTGTTGATGGCGCGTACCCTTTTACTTGTGGTTGTTTACATCGCCGTCACATAAATTCTCCTTTTCAAATATTGTTAATAGAATACGGTATTGATGTGTACTCTGAACTCTGATGTTTCCGGAATTTTTTAATCTGCGCTATTCAATAATACAGTTTGGACGGAGTGTAAGGACCTACATTTGGGCTGTTTTATTTTTATCGTTTATACATTTACTTACTTACATGTAAATTAAATTACACATGCATACATACATACATAAACGGAAAAAAGGTTTTCTGCCAACAATCTTCTTTTAAATGCTAAGAAAACCAAATGCATTAAATTTTCATTACCAAATGTAGCTCCTATTAACGCAAATGTAAGTCTGGGCGGGAAAAGGTTAGATCTTGTTCCCTCAACAGTCTTTTTAGGGATTACAATAGACCCTAAACTACAATGGGGGCCTCATATAGAGGCTACTGCGGGTAAACTCAGTTCTGCCGCTTTTGCTGTTAGGAGAATAAGACAGCTTACTGATGTGACTACGGCTAGGATGGTGTATTTTGCGTACTTTCACAGTATTATGTCTTACGGCATTTTACTGTGGGGGTCAGCTGCTGATGTCGAGACACTTTTCATATTGCAAAAAAGAGCAGTCCGAGCTATTTATAACTTAAGCTCTCGAGAGTCTCTTCGTGAACGATTTAAGGAGATCAATATACTTACTTTACCATCTTTGTACATTTACCAAAATATCCTGTACGTCCGTAAAAACATAGCGAGTTACAGTAAGAAAAGTGATACACACAGCTTGAATACTCGAAATAAGCATAAACTTGTAGTTCCTGGTTTTAGACTTTGCAAGACTAGTAAGTCTTTTTTGGGGAATAGTATTAGGTTCTATAATAAAATTCCATCTTGTATTACTGAATTGCCTTACATGAAATTCAAGTCTTTGGTAAAGCGTGTCTTAATGTCAAGAGCATATTACAATATAAACCAGTACATTGAAGATAAAAATGTCTGGAATACGATTCCCAACTGCACACTGCGACCCACTGGCACTCCTTAATTGTCTGTTTAATCCTTCATGCGTAGGTCCTTAAATTTTTAATTTTTAACATCTAACTGTAGGTATCTTTTTTTTTTTTACCTACTCATTATATATTGTATTATAATTTTATATATCTTTTATTCTTTGATTCTGATATAGGTAGTATCAGTTTTCTTTTTAGTAATGCCCATGGCATCAAGCTATTAACAATTGTAATAATTACAAAATGTAAAATGTGAGTATCATGTAGCCATTATTGTCATGCTTAGTATGTTTTTTTTTGGGTATTCCTACATAAACCTGACTGTTGTCTGGCAGTTGAGGCTGTCATGCTCACTAAAATGTCCTGCTGACGGTGGCGTTGTGTATTGGGTTGTTAAGTTCCCTACAATATGGTTGAGTTAAGCGATGCTGATGCGCTCGTCATGCTCGTGAACGGGTGCTGTCTGTCGGGACTGGTCAGCTCTTACATGCTATGACAACATTAAGGCAATTTCTCATTGTTATTCTTGTACTACTGACATTGACCTACATTATTCTCACATTAACTGTAGTAATAATAATGTATTGGAATATATAGAGTCTATATATATTGAGTGTAGGTATATAATTGTATGTTTATGTTATGTTGAATTATCTATATTTAGATACTTTTACTTTTGTTTTCAATTCATCCAGAATTGTTCTAGGTAAATATTTTGTTTACCATCATCAACTTGCATAATTTAATCAATGTAATTAATATTTTACTTTTTTGTGTATAGACTCATTTAATTATTCACTTGACAGACTGAACTGTGTTGCTGGGGAGTTTGTTGCGCCGTTTCTTCTTCACAGCATAAACACTAGGAAGCGGTGAAGGGTGGGAGCTTTGGGGGTGCAGTCAAATGTAACTACCAAAATGTGACGTTCAAAAAGAACTAAGTAATACTAGTCTACTTTGAATAAACGAGTTTTGAGTTTGAGTTTGAAAACTCACGCCTTTTTCCCATGTGGGTAGGCAGAAACTGTAGAACGCCGCATGCTTCGTAGCATACTCCTTACATACTCCTTTCGCTTCGTCCACGGTCATACATCTTGTCATACACGCACGATGGTTGAAATTAAAATTAAATAAGTTAAATTAAATAAGTTACATTAAATTACATTTTTACATATTTTTGTATTATAACTTTCGTGAGACACATTCATATTTATGATTATTTACGGTTTACTCACGTGCATTTTTCGGGATTGCCCGACTAGTTTCGGACCCAAACGGAGCCCTTAATCATGAGCTGAACACGCGGCGAGGTCGCGAGACGAAGAAGACGAAGTTCGTCTCGCGACCTCGCCGCGTGTTCAGCTCATGATTAAGGGCTCCGTTTGGGTCCGAAACTAGTCGGGCAATCCCGAAAAATGCACGTGAGTAAACCGTAAATAATCATAAATTTTTACATATTCCCATAGATATAAAAATAAAACAAAAAATTGTAGCATCGGGAACATAATCCAAGCTACTGGTGCTCATGGTTCCAGAGAAGGAACCTCTTCACATTGCATGTCTTATTAAGGAGTCCCGCTTTCATGATCCTGTCACCCAACGACAGCCTCCTGAAGTGTTAGTCGAAGTACTTCGCTATTTAAAAAAATATTGGCATGATACTTTGACTTAACACTCGTAATTGCTTGCTTTTCATGTTGTTAACCGCATGTACATTAATCTGCATTGTTCTTACATTACTACAATGAAAATTGTCAAACCATTTACTTTTCTAAAAGAGTGTCTATGGAGTTTCTTGCCGGTTCATCTCCAAAGGACCTACTACTTGGAACCGAGCACCTAGTGTTGACCTTTTGAAAGCACCAGTGATCTGGTCTACTTGAAATAAAAACTATTTGACTTTGACTTTAATGCATGTAATTGATGAAATCAACCAAAAAGGGTTTCGCTTTTATACTGCTGATGACACTGAGGCATCCTTAATGCTATGCAAAAGACTCGTGTAAACACCACTCCGAAAAAACCTTGAAGAAAAAATTATTCAGTCTCCTTCAAAAAACATTCCAGTTATTTCAACTCCAGCACCAAAAATACGAACCTCGTGTAAGCTTAATTTGGCTCCAATACACCTTGTTCCTAATCCATTTACATTTGATTGAGTCTGAAATAGAGATACACTAAGTTCGGCTACAGACTAAACGGATTAGCGTTCGAGTTGAGGTGTAAATCAGTATGTATAGAATACGAATCTCGGTACGGGAGCCGCATTGGCAATTGGCAAGAGCGAATGCAATCGATACCTCAATACTCGACTATTTCTTGCTAGCATATGGTGTTGGTACGTAATTAGTAGCTTTAGCTTTATGTTTAGCGGTTCATTTAATAGCTTCTTAGATTACGTAAACTGCACTGCGCGTTAACGTCATCAGGTGTTGCCATCGTACGATAAAATTGATATTGCATTGATATTTTTATGAGTTGATAAGATAAAGTCACATTTGCACCTTGAACATTTGTATCCAACTATGATTAATAAGACTCTAGGGTGTGCCTTTGTCGAAAGTAGGAGGCTCACTATCCATCTTGTCATAGAGTTAAAATCTTAATTTTTTATTTATATGAATATCGAACATGACTGGATCGTCGCTTTACATCTGAAAACCATTAACAGTACCCCAAGTGTGAGTTAATTACGTTACTACTGTAATTGCGTCACGCCAAAAATGTCAAACAAATTTTTAGTCACGCTATTCGCCGCTAGAGGCGCTGCCAAAATTTTCATACATTTTTGACGTAACGCAACTACAGTAGTAACGTAAAAAAACGCACACTTGGGGTACAGATCATAATTCTGTACAACTTTTACTATGGAACAAATCCAGAATACGTGAAAAAACCCGCATCTGTTCCATATATTGTTTTGTTCAGCAACATTGATTATTTTGTTTGGATCAGCTGTTTTTTTAGTCAGGAATTTAGAGTTTGTCCCATAATAAAAGTTTGTACAGAATGAAGACCAGAGTTTTTGGTTTTGGGATCTAGAGCGACTATTCAGTCATGCTGTATACTCCTTTTCATATTACATTAGATAAAAGCAGCTCACCAAGGCACCAATAACTTTTGAACCATTTCTTCAAGTAAAATTTTAGCTCATCTTGATTGACTGTTAAGGCCCATAAAAGCATAATTCTGTTCTAAAAAAACCTTTGCCGGAAGCAAACTTTTTGCTTATCTATACAGGTTGAAATTGTAAACACTCGACAAACCGAAATGAGAGATTGTACTCATCACTATGAACAACTTTTACTATGGGACCAAACCGGAAATCGCGAAAAAAAAAACAGATGTTCCCTTCATTTATGTTCGCATAACTCGTCAAAATGTAGGGAACCGCAGATTTTTTTTTCGCGATTTCCGATTTGGTCCCTTAGTAAAAGTTGTTCATAGTGATGAGTAGGTACAATCTCCCATTTCGGTTTGTCGAGTGATTACAATTTCAACCTGTATGCACTTCCTTGCTAAAATGGGTCTCATTTGTCGAATATTATATTAAATAGAGTATAGTTCTATCAGGGGTTTTCAGAAAATTCTAAGCCTCTTTGTTAAGTAGTGTAGCGCTAATTGCTCCTTCTAATGCTACTATTGCTTTAATTAAATGCTCTCAGAGCTTGCTAAGTAGGTGTTCCGTCTTTATAGTCTGTATTACAGCTGTCTGGAATGCAACTGCACAAAGCAAAGGTTTTCTGTCAGTTGCATCGTCTTCACGGCTGCTCCTTTGTTATACCTATTATAACTAATAGTTTAACTACCTTTAGTATTATTTCCATGAAAAATATGCGTTTTAAGAAGCTGATTTTGAAACGAGTATTTTTTTCTTTCTTTCCAAGATACATGTATGGTACTGCCATTCAGTGCTTTTAGAGAGCAAAACTAAAATAAAATACCGGCCAAGTACGAGTCGGACTCGCGCACGAAGGGTTCCGTACCATTATCTATACAAACGGCAAAAAAATCACGTTTGTTGTATGGGAGCCCCCTTAAATATTTATTTTATTCTGTTTTTTAGTATTTGTTGTTATAGCGGTGTGGCGGCATCTATCCACGCCACATGCGAACTATTCAAGCCTACATCGCGATTTCAAGATTAAACACGCAGATAGTCAACTCCCAACATTCAACTGTTGGGCAGTAGCCCGCCAGGCACAAGACTCCGCCTGGTTGGAGGATCCTCCCTTTGGTTGGAGGAACACCACACCTGGTTCCTCCACAGCGGCAACAGAAATGCATCGTCTGTGAAAATTTCAACGTTTTAACTATCACGGTTCATGAGATACAGCCTGGTGACAGACGGACGGACAGCGGAGTCTTAGTAATAGGGTCTCGTTTTACCCCTTGGGTACGGAACCCTAAAAATTACAGTATTTTCCAAAAATTACAAAAGATTGAAAACGTCGATAAATTCAGTTAAATATTGATTGTTTAGTGATGAATTAGGGATATTGTCCGTGGTCCACTTGTTTTGTCCATCTAGGTGGACAATGGAGTTTTGTGGTGTTTCTCTTAGTTGGACAGAACGAGGTGGACCATGAGTAATATCCCATTAATTAATCTTCTTCGAATGCGGGGCTAATTACTCTTTTTCGAAGAAAACAAAAAACTAGTAAAGATATTCTTAGTTCACATCAAACTATTGCGATGCTTGGCTCTTTATACTGTTATGATAAATTAGTAGAGAGGCCAAAATTACAGTAAATCTACTGTAATTACAGTTAATCTGGATGTACTGCTGACATTTTGTCACTGAGATTGCAGATGCCACAGAATTTCGTGCGTGAAAACAGCACATCATGGCATTTGTTCGCTTTCAATGTGCTTCTGATTGGTGGCGTCGTGCGTCGGGTCGTTGAGCTCCCCAAAATAAGGTTGAGCTACACGATGGATGATGCATGCGTACCGTGAGTTGGGAGAGGTCAACTCAAACCTGATATGGCTTTTTCCCCAAAAGGGCATTCCAGACGTTGCCCCAAATTTTGCCGCCCCCTAAATTTTTGCCGCCCTAGGTCCGGGCTTAACTGGCCTGTATGGAAATCCGCCCCTGTAAAAACCCATGGTGTTCCTTCTCCTGACCTTTGGCTGGCCGGGGTCGCGGGACTCGTAGCTGCATGCAGCCATCTACATAATATCTCCTTCACTCGTAAAATATCCTTACACACTTACACGGAGTGGTTTTCTCAAATAACCTACGTAAACGTATTCAAATTCTTGTGTACACATAGTACCACAAACTAAACTCAATATTTAAATTAAACCGCGGTTTATCTACATCTCATTATAATACGCAATATGAGCCGCATGTTATCGCACCTACATACATACATTAAATGTATGAACTGGGTATAAGAACACATGTGCGTTTATTGCGTTATAAAGTTTTAAGTGAATCATTGAGATGAAGTCCTTTTGATTTCCTTTAAAAATCAAGACTAGAATAGAATAGAATAGAATATACTTTATTGTACACCAAAATTGTAACACTAGTTAGACAGTTGAAATTTTCACTGATGATGTATTTCTATGAAAAAAAGATTGAGTGAACGGCGATTAACAAAAGGAATTTATAAGGCGATTGTCAGTGGAAACGCCAGTAGAGGACGCCCTAGAAGGACATACATTGATGTTATTGGTGATGTTCTTCAAAAAGGACAGGTGCGTAGTACTTTCAACCGGCGTGCGTGTATGACAAGATGTATGACCGTGGACGAAGCGAAAGGAGTATGTAAGGGTCGTAGCATGTGACATTCTACAGTTTCTGCCTACCCCCATGGGAAAAAGGCGTGAGTTTATGTATGTATTTCTATTGCCGCTATAACAACAAATGCTAAAAAACAGAATAAAATAGATATTTAAGTAAGGAGGCTCCCATACAACAAACGTGTTTTTTTTTGCCGTTTTTATAGATAACGGTACGGAAACCGTGCGCGAGTCCGACTCGCACTTGGCCGCTTTTATTTTAAGTCGGTTTGTTTAAATATTTATTTATTTTTCCGTTATTAATGAACCAAACAATAACACAGCTGCCTATACGAAAACTGATTCCATTGTGATATTCAGTTCTAATACAAAGTTTCTGCTATAGGGTTATTGTTTAACAATGATTGCGATAGGCTTTCGATAAACAAAAGGCTTACCGCTATCTTGCCTAAATCGGGTATTCACCCCGCAGCATCTTTAACCACATAAATCCACGATTACCTGCCGAGAGAGGTAATTATCTTCCAAAAATAACATACCATCACGCTTGTATTCCCCAAAGGGTTGAACAGAAGTGTAACTGTATAGTACATCCTCATTTCGCAGTTTGGTTAAACTCCCATGTTATAAGGGGCGAGCCTATTGCCATCAACCGGCCACTAATTCAGACCCCGGGCTGCTACTGAGAAATTCCACACGGAAAAACCCAATAATACTTTGTCCGACCTGGGGATCGAACCCAGGATCTCACGATCAGCAGTCGTGCTTGCGAACACTAGACCAACGAGGCAGGCAAAATAAAATTATCTTCCTAAATTTTTGAAAATCGAATTCTAAGGATGCCTTCTCAACAAAGCTGTCCCATTGGCTGTTATAAAATGTATTATCTTGGTTCTAGTCTGCTGGTCAGGATTCGTCCGTTTGCAAGGAATTTAAAATCGATAGAAGAAAATTGGTCCCTACTGTATTGCTGGGAACTGGCTACCAATCGGGATTTATGCATTAATGCGGTTTTTAAACCCCTGTACATCACTAGCTAATCGGGAGAATTCTCTCAAGTGCAATTTCTAACAAAACCTTCCTTTTGCAGGAGATATCTTTGCTTGCCTACCAGTGGCGAAGGGTGAATTTTCTTAAAAGGGAAGCCTTACCAAAAAATGCTTACCTTGCTCAAGTGTGATGCGTGAATTCCAGTAACTACTCGTTTCGAAAGGGAAGCCGATAGGAATCGAGTTGTATGGAGCCTTCGCCACTGCTGCCTACTTTATCTCTACTATGTTGTGATCAGCTTCCAGTCTAACCAGACGCAGCTGAACACATGTACATATTTTACACGGAGCGACTGCCATCAGACCTCCGTAACCCAGTTATTAGGCAATGCCGATATCCTAAGGTTAGACCCAGTGCCGGCCCGAGGCATGTTTTAGGATGGAGCGAGATCCAATTATGGCGCCCCCCTTGCTTGCCCCTAATATACTAGTTGACTGAGGCGCCTCCTGGGACTTGGCGCCTGGTGCCGTTCGCCCTATGGTAGGGCCGGCCCTGGTTAGACCGGCTGTAAGACTTTCGGGCTTCTGACTACCCGTAATGACTGTCATAGGTATTCCTATGACACCCGGGACCGACGGTTTATCTTGCTCTCTGAGGCACGGAAGGTTCTCGATGTGTAACGAATGGTCACCCATCCACGGCCTGACCGCGGCAAGCGCCGCTTAACCCTGCAAACCATATGATCTGTGCGGTAGGTAATAATCGGCCACGAGTTCACAGGAGTTATCATTATTGAATCGAATAAAAAAAAGAAAACCCTTTTGTTTTTGTATAAGCTCCGTGTTTGTATTGTACAGGCGCAAAGAAAGGATTATAGCCGAAGCAATGAAAAGATAAAATTATAGTGGCTACAGTCTAGCTCAAAGGATTCCGTTGAAAATTTAACTTTCGCTTCGTGTAATAATAGTCTAGATATAGCCTTTATTTTAAAAGCTAGTCCGATGTAAAATAAATTCTAGAAATAAAAGAAAAGTTAGGTAATTTCATGTCTTTTATAAAGGTTAAAACCCGTAAAGACGTACATTCGTCGTTAAGTCCAGGTTTCCTCACGATGTTTTCCTTCACCGTATGTCAGTGGCTTCTTAGATTAACTATGAAAGTAGCTACATAATTATGACATTGAAAAAGTCACATTGGCACAGACGCCAGCACATAAAGCTACTACAATCTGTCAAATTTCTTTAATAGATTTTCATCTTTATCGCAAAAGCATTAGGTTCAAGGTTGATTGGGAAAATTTGACAGTTTCGGGTAGCTTGACCTGCTGGCGTCTGTACATGTGGGTTTGAACCCGCTAACTGCAGCTTGACAAAAAAAATCTTGCTTGATAAAAATCTCAACCTACTGAAAATGATATGCATTTTGGCATATTAATAGCCTGTTTTAACTCTTAACTGAGACAAATATGGCGATTTGAAAATTTCTAAAATCTGTCAAACCGCCATATTTATTTCCCAGAAAAGAATTATCCGACGATCGTGAAACGGGTTGTATAATTATATTTTAGCTACGTCTGTCACGGGCTTAAGCATGCGGTCGTTGAATGAGATTTGAGATCGGTTGGGGTGTCCTCTCGTATGTGTAGAACTTAATTAAGGGTTGGTACAAGTATTCTTTACATTTTTGGAAAAACTTGAACATCATAAATAAAACAACTGCTTGGTACAGTCACAAGGAATAATATGGGCCCATCGACGGTTTTAAAATCGCCAACAATAGCTATCTGACCAAAACGTCGTGAATAAGTGACTATGGATAGTACGGCCATCCGTTCTATCCATAGTTAAATAGTTTATGATTAGTTCCGGTTTACTCACGTGCATTTTTCAGGGTTACCCGAATAGTTAGACTAGAGTTCGACTCGCGACCTCGCCGCGTGTTCAGCTCGTAATTAAGGGCTCTGTTTGGGTCCGAAAATAGTCGGGCAACCCCGAAAAATGCACGTGAGTAAACCACCGTAACTATAGGTCTAGCGCATAACTGAGTCAGTGCTTGAAGTAGCTGCGCGGTGCGGGAGGGGTGTGGTGACGCGACGCGAGAGCTCACTGATTCGTCAACTTGTGACAATTGTCACCCTCCCGCACCGCGCAGCTATCTCAGGCATTGACTCAGTTATGCGCTAGACCTGTAATCATGAATATATAAATGTGTCTCACGAAAGTTTTAATATAAAATAGTTTGATAGTTATTATTGCTGATTTTAAAACCATCGATAGGAAGATATTCTTCTATTTCTGACTCTCACTGTACTCATATAGTAATTTTAAACATTGATAACGTGGCAGTTACTTGGCAATCGCAGTAATTAATTGTGGCGATATTTCTTAACGACCGTTGCTTGTAGAGGCTATTAGAAAGACCATGATTACCAGATGTTTACATCCTTATACGGATGTCCCAAAAGTTAATGTCAAGCTGGAAAGATATCTCAAACGAACAAATGATAGGTCAGTTTAGAACTGATTTGTTTTTTTATTAATTTTTTTCCTTTTTTCAAAAACACATTTAATATGTATGATTGTTGAGGTAAAATTTTATTCATGGTAATTTTGAAATACGAAACGGAATATACTTTTTTTTAAATTATAAACCCTTGTAATCTGTTCCGTTGTTGGTTGGCTTGTTGTTTAATTTTTGGGACATACTGTACCTATATCTAAAGCCGAATGTCATGACAGGGTGGTAACATGGTAACCCAACTCCTATCTTTACTAGTTCAATAACCATTTCCTACATACAACTTTTACGACTTTCGAAATGATAACAAGCTACATTTACACTTTATAATATTTTCCTCCTGTTCCAGACCAGAAATAATTTGTCTCAACTTAAAATACTTAGTTATGTAGAACATTAACTGCAGTCTGCAGAACTCTAGGGCATAGACATAAAAATGGTCTCATTTCAAATGCAAATGTGAGCATAATACAGAAGTCGGAATGTTTTAAAAGTTTCCTGTGGGGGCGGAAGATTTCAGAATTAAATTGTGCAATCTGAGCAGAGGTGTCTAAAGTTCGCTTGATCCCATCGATCCGCCGATGGGAGTGAATATTTGCCCGAATTTTTACGAGAGTGATTACGACTGGCCGTTCATAATGAGAAACGGGCACAAAGGTTGCAAACTTTGTGAGAACCTCTTTGGTTTCGTTGAAGAAAAAAAAAAACTTTACGTAAAATCAAAAAGGGTTTCGCAAACAGGCCCGAAGCCCGATATTTACGGGTACATTAACTGAAATAAAGGTAATTAGTTTATTTTCTCCATGTTTCGTGTATTCGCTGGACCGCGGCTGGCATAAAGGTCTTACATTACCTGTATTGTTAAAATAATTAAACAGTAAACGCGAATTAATCTGTTATTTATTTCGGTTGTGAAAATATTTACTTTTATACATCTATGTATATTTAGGAACATACATTTTTTGTATGTTCTAAAGCCTTGTACAGACTAAGCGTTTCAATGTACGCGTAGTCGGTTACGCGTACACAGGAACGCTTAGTAAAGCCTTGTACAGACTAAGCGTTCCAAATTCCAATGTAGGTACACGTCATCTAGGTATGTTGAATACGCGTACAGACTAATTGAGCGTTCACGTCCCCTTTGTGTACGCATTGCTGCAGGTACGGACTAAGCGTTCCTGTGTACGCGTAACCGACTCCGCGTACATTGGAACGCTAAGTCCGTACAAGGCTTAATAGTATACAGGTGCCTGTTTTAAGCCTTGTACGAACTAAGCGTTCCTGCGTACGCGTAATCGACCACGCGTACATTGGAACGCATAGTCCGTACAAGGCTTTACGCTACGATTAACCTTGTTTCCATTGTTTCACATGGATGAAGGACGTTGAAGGACAATAATCATATTATTTTAGAGGAAAGAACCCCAACGCAACGTGCTGTTATCACCAACCCGTCTGCGAACCATGGTGATTTTAGTATACTTAACTCTTTTTAAGGCTCGGCTCGCCTCCCCTGTTCTATGTTTGCATATGCATGAAAAGTGCTTCCACGAGTGACGATACTTAACACATTCGAGTCCACCACACTTTTCATACAGCTCATTTGCCATCCCGCCATACACATTGCTAGCGGACTTTCCAGAGGGGTCCTCGGCATTACGTTTGCGCTAAGAGTGAACCCTCAAGGAGGGTTCCTGGCATTAGGTTAAAAACCTTGAAAAATACGCTACTACGTCGTAAAATAGGCATTTGCTTGTTTCATGACGGTGAATTTTTCAAGAAAAACCTGTATTTAAAATGAGCCCTCCACGAGGGCACCCGACATGGCGAATGCGACTACAGGGTGGCCTCCTGGAGGGCACCCGGCACTGAATGTGTTAAGTACGTCCGGCGCATCCTGGTTAGTAAGCCCCGCGACCAATTCTGGGGCCCTACGAAAATAAAATGACATACAATTGTCGCCCCACCGGCACCCTATTGAAATTTCATTACGATTGTGACAGATTACATATTCTGCTAAAACTTCAATGTTTACTATTGAAGTAAGAGCTCAGTGGCAGTTGAATAACAGTTCAATTGAAAGTCAGTACAACTGGTCTTTAAAAACTTGCAGAATACCAAATATCTAACACTATTCTATCGACACACTATCGAAACTCCATTGAAGCGTTCGTAAATTAGCAGAATTGGGGCTCTGGCTGACTGTCTATATCTTTTCATCACGGCATGAGCTATTCTCGTAAAACTCGTGCAGACACGAGAGAAGTGGTGGATGAAATAATATTATACAGCGATTATGAAAATCCAAATGATTGTTGTAAGTAGCTAAAAGATGATCTAGGTATCCTGTTTATCAAGGTTCTTATCACAGTATCAATATGTTGACACTGATATTGGTGTCGTATTCCGTTATCAGTGCAATGCCAAACGTAATTTATGTTGTGTGTTTACACAACGCAAACACTGTATTGACTTAGATTGTACAAGTAATCATGTATTGCTAGTTCATGTAGTGACAATAATTTGAAGGAGTATGCTTATACCGTTTTCAAAATAATTTCAGTCCTGTCGTTTCTCTACAAAACGTTACCATACAAAGAATATCAAATATTTTTAAAGAACAAAACATGGATAACTAGCTTTTGCCCGCGGCTTCGCTCGCGTTAATTAAGCTCAAAAAAACTTAACACACTACTAAAGTTTCTATAATAATATAATTTAATCGTGATTCGAAAGTCATGTGGCGCCATCTATGACCGTTATTGTTGTTTTCCTCGGAAACAGTACTTTTTTTCGGGATGAAAGGTACCCTATGCCCGTTTCTGTACACCTGACAACGTATATAAAAAAATCAAGATGATCGCTTCAGTGGTTTAGGCGTAAAAAGGTAACAAACAAACATGCTTTCGCATTTATAATATTAGTTAGGATTAGGAAGTTATGATTTCATGCGTTGTCCTACTATTTGGTTCTACTGTTAGTATCACGGGTAATACTTGCCTACTAAAGTGCAAATTATTGTTTTCGTGATACTACCAGTAGAACCAAGGGCCACGTATGGATAATGTATCTGTTTTACGGTTTTTGATGATGTCGTGTTTTTTCGACAGCAATATTTACGGCTACTTTTACGAAATTATCGCTATGTTAGTACTCTTCTTTCGTTAAACAGAGAATAGGTGTTTTGGTCATGTTAAGAGAATGAGTGAACGGCGATTAACAAAGGGATTTTATAAAGCGGATGTCAGTTGAAACGACGGTAGAGGACGCCTGAAATGTTCTTCAAAAAGGACAGGTGCGTAGTACCCACAACCGGCGCGCGTTTATGACAAGATGTATGAATGTGGACGAAGCGAAAAGAGTATGGAATGATCAAGAGAAAGCATGTGGCTATTTGTAGTTTCTGCCTATCCCCATAGCAAAAAGGCATGAGGCATGGATATACGACTATTATTGATATTACAGGAATGTATTTGTATCTGTCTCAATGTCATGATCATTTCCAGCCTTTATTTAATGCCTGTTGGACACAGGACTCTCCCAACCCGGTTCTCAGCTAACTACAATAACTTTCTTCCTAGCCTATTACCAACTACGTTGGGGTTGGCTTCCCGTTTACCCAGCCCCATGTTAGTTGTCGAAAGATTCTGTTTGCTATCTCGTTTACTCTTGTCACGAGAGTCGTTGACGAAACGACATAAACTGAATCCGTCGACAGCTGACTTATCGAAACTTTCTGGATCAGGGCGTTGGTGCGGTTAAATATCAGTATTAGCCCGGCCCCATATTATCAGAAAGTTCTGTCAGAAAATTTCACGTGTGCGCGAAAGCCCTCGCGCATACATTTTGTAATAGAGTCAGCAGGCGACCGGATCCGGCAAATTTTGACAGTGTGTGGGGTCTAGTATAAAATTTACGAGCAGAGTCGCGCATCAGAAACTCACACCGATAATTCAGCCCTCATCAAGCTGTCTCTCCCCCAAGCCCCCGCCAGCAACGCCCTAAGCCGAGGTCCGAGTCCCACTAGGGGTCGCCCTTAGTACTGTTGTTGCAGGTAGTCATGATGTTAGTGCAGTACAAGTAGTTAGCTTAGGTTAAGTATTTTACTTCCTCCCATTGGCTGGATACTCTTCAGGCCTCGCCAATAACTGCCCGGTGACGTAGAGACGGTCCCCTAGGACCACACACAGCAGTAAAATAGAAAAAAAAGCGCGTCAGATATTTTCTGACGGAAAGTTCTATTAATGTGCGGTCGGGTTTATACACGGAGAGACTTTTTAATAGTCTTTAATCCTTATAGTATAGACCGATAGCCAACTATTGCATCTGACTACTATTTTGTCATAGGTATTCGTATGTGTTCAACGAGACTTCTGTTTATCTTCTTACTTTATAATAACCAGCTCTGTTCTGTCATTAGTCATAATCAATTCATCCTAGTTCTCAGTCTAATCAGATGCGGCTGTATATTGTTTTTTTACACGAAGAAACTCCGGTGTGACAAGGTGTGACCTATCATAATTATACAACTGAAATTATAAAACTTGTTTGGAGGAAAAACAGCTGACACAAACAATACAAACATCGAAAAAATATGCCGGTTTTCGCGAATGACTAGCGCGTTGAATTAATTAATGTATATTTTATTTTATACTCTACTATTATATTTGCTAAAACGGACGCACCAATAAAAAACAATTAAAACAAAAGTAACGCGCGGTCGATGCGCCGGATGACGTCATAAGTCAGGAATGTGTCCGCAGATTGCAATGCTGTGCGGCAACGATACGACCTCATGACGTCACTTGACATATTGTCCTTTTTCTCATTTTTGGATCCCGAACGGAAATAGTTATAATTGTTCGGATCGCCACTCAATTAGATCGCTTTACGGTTCATAAATCTCTACCTGTTCCGGCTTATAATAATCTGTTTATAGCTTTTGTGTAGCTTCGGCCAGATTTATAAGTAAAGCAGGCAATGTTTGATTAATTACGTCTTTTGCAAGACAGAACTAATCAATTTTGAGGGTCGGAATTAGTATATATTAAAAGGGTATAGTCGCGCAGCTTACAAGAGGGCTACGCTTAGCTTTGGGTTGCGATATTAGGCTGAATTAAACACAAGTGATAGCTGAAAATTTCAGCATATTGAAATCATTTATCTGAACTCCATAGTAAATACGACTGTCCCAAAAAATTCAAGATAGGTACTTGGAAGTGGGCGAGGGTGATGATAGAATAAAATGAGGCTTACGTAAAACGAGAACGCCTATCATAAAGCTAGTAGTAGATGGACACAAACTAATTAGACCCCGCCCACTGGAGGGTGGGCCGGTGTGCCACCCTTTGCGGGCCACGATTACCGCGGAATCTTCAAAGAAATAAATTCAAGATATTGAAATTAACGAAACCTAAATAAACGAAACGATTGATTGATATTAAACCAATAAACAAATTGGGGAAAAGTCGATCTATAAATAGTCTTAACAATCGTGCAGCCTTATAAAGGTTATAGAATTGGCACGTGTTTTATTTGAATGCGAAGTCTTTAGCACTCTCCCTGCCGACAATATATAAAACTTTTTAAGTTCAGGAGGCCATGGAGGTCGCCGGCGGGTCCCAAATTTTCTGCTTGTGAACGCCGTGAGTCAAAAGTCAAAATTATTACAAGAGGCCGTGGGATAAGACGGTAGGTCCAAAAAAAAATCTTTCAGGACGCCGTTGGATGCGCCCTGACCTCAAATCTGAATTCAAATAGTTTTTACAACTACTGGCATGCTGTTATGGAAAATGTGATACTTCTCTTGCGTCTTGCTTTGGCCTGCTCAACAAGATTTTTTGGGCGTCGCCGGCGGTTCCCTTGGCAGGCAGTGTTAGGAAAATAAAGAATAGATGTCGTCTGTTAGGTTTTTCCTTCATGATACGATATCCGGAAACGTTATACCTACTAATAGAAACAGCTATATCAGGTATAATAAGCATGTGTTTACATTGTTCTGCCTAGCCTTTACCCAAATATATTGGAGTCAGCTACCCGTCTAACTAGATGCGGCTGAATACCAGTATTTTACACGGAGCGACTGCTATCAGACCTCCACAACCCAGTTACTGGGCAATGCCGATATCCTAAGGTTAGACCAGTTGTCTGACTTTCGGGCTTTTGACTACCCACAACTACTGACATAGGTATTCGTATGACACCCGGGAACGACGGTTTAACGTGCTCTCCGAGGCATAGATATATGAGTGAATAAATCATTGAATATTGATCTACGCGACTGCTCTAAATCCATAATTTCTGCCAACCCTTTATATTACTTGGCTCAACCAACAAAAATAAACAATCAAGCATCAATAATCACTTTTATAACTCTACAAAGCGTTACATTTCCGTGACCAGCCACATAGCGGCATGTCTGTTACACGTTGGGTCTAAAATTATATCGCACAAGTCACAATTAGACCCGACATGCGTGTGAGTCGGTTAATACGGGGCTAAAGAGTACGGTACCTTCGATAAGTGTAGGTACGTAGTTATAGTGATATGATTATTGCTCATGGTAGATGCGAGTTGTTGAATTGATTTCTAGTTTTGGTTATTGGTAGATCAATTTTAATTGTGCTGTCTATTATTTCTAAGTGCTGGGGACGGCTAGTGCATCCAGATTGCGGTTTAACGCGTCAGTATTTTAGGGCCGAATGTCGTCCCTGTCTGGCCTTCTCGACCGCAGTTTTAGGATACTGTTATCGTAACTTTGTTTGGTTAGACCAGCATCTTAATTGCGCAAAATTTTGACAGGTCAACAATTTCCATAGCAACGTAAGTATTAACAATTCGACTTCTCCACAACTATGTATCACGCAATGAATATTGTTGTATTGTCAAAATGAAAGCTATTGAAATTACGAATGTGGTTCGCAATTTGAATGCAGTTGTCAGACATTATCATGGTTTTGATCGAGTCAAATATAGTGGAACAGCCGAGATAATACTAGAAATGTCGTCATGAGGTCTAATTGTAATTAAAGTCGTGAAGCATCTAATTAAAGCAGAACAGTATTATATTTGCCTGTCAGTTGCAGACTAAAATGTCTGCATTGATTCTATGGACGGTTAGTTTAACTCGTTCGATCAAACTTGCCTCCTTTTCCATGTAAAACAGTAGAACATTTTCCTCTAGCTCCAAGAATTTTCTAAGTCCAACCGCAAACATATTTAATTAAAATCAATCATTTGATTCTACTGTGCGCCGTTATAGGGATTCACAGTAATTACGCGAACGCCGCCTGGTGGCGTTTTAATCGGCCTCTATTCGAGTGTAAAATGTTCTGAACGGCTGCTATATTCAATCATAGTAATGCATCGAACTAGTAACTATGTTAGTTGTTGCAACAACGAACAAACTATAGTGCTTTGGTCTCATTTGTGCCACGGGACAGGACATGTAGTGCCGATCGATACGCGACCAATGAATTTGATATCGCCACGTTAAGCCACTCTAAATTGTTTACGAAATAGGGATTACCAGTTTTAATGTAGCTGTGTTTGTTAAATATCTTCGATATATTGTTACGTAATCAGTTAAGCTACTGCTGAGCGGGCTTCTCCCTCGGATCAAAAGGGACGTTTTTGAAGGGGAAGGTAAATGTTGATTTCAGACGCAATTTCTTCGAGTGGGTGGCCGAATTCACGTAAAAACACGATCTCATTGTTATAAAACAACTCGCAAGGTATTTTTGACTTAGATAATCTAGGGCTATTTCTAAGCTCGATTTAACTAAAGGCAATAAGTTAGATCTTTGTACGTGATACGCTGCCCATCTGTCACAACTCTTGCAATGCTATCTCGTAATCCTAAAGACTTATCACAGTTTTCCTCATCTAATCGGCCATCACAATTTCTGCCACAATCTTAATTAAATCAGCTCAGCCCAAGTACATAAAGGGTAGTGCACTATTTTATAAACGATCAAATTCAATTTAATCTCAGTTCAATGCTCTCTTAGAACGTCTGGCTGTCAACAATAACTTTATCGATTGTTTTATTTTTAACAAACCATGCAGTTTAACAACGAGACTCCGTCAACTCCGTGTCATGACATGTGACATCATTGATGTATGTACACGGTAATTGGACCATTAGTGACGCAAATTGACACAAATTTTATAAAGCATTCTATTAATTTTGTAAAACGTTACGTTGAACACGCTCGCGTATTCGGCTCGTGTTAATTAATTGTATTATTTAAAATTAAAGAATTTACATTATGGCGGCGGATGTTGGTAATTGCAATTTATAGAGCTTTCAATGGGGAATAACATTTATTTATTTTGAAATGCGATCGATAGTTCGATAGACAGGGATAGATTAATGTTGCCTATCTACTAGTTTATGATAGGGCCTGCGTCTGGTTTAACAGAATCTAGTTTTTTCTATATTCTGGAATCTTCGTCAGCAATCTAGATTTTTACGTCTTTATTAGAAATCCATACTGATTTATCGGTTATTTATGCTAATTTGAGGCGACAGTCGATGGTCATACTCAGCAAATATTCTATTAGAATTTTAGAAAATTGATAAGAAGGGAAACTTATCCTGCGCAAATTATTTGTGACATCTCGTTTGGATTTAATTAAATTAAAGATTGTGATAACACCAATGAAAATAGCTCTCAAAAATGTTATAAAAGAAGACTAATTAACGTCAATGGGTGTTAAGTCTTCGTATGGTTGTAAGCTAAATTGGGTATTGTGATGATGACTTAGGATTAAAATTAGATTGGTATTTCTAAGTTTTTATGACGGTGTACTCCGGTGGTGTATGTCAACCCAGGACAGTTTTTTTGAAAATTTTGTACTAGGCCCTCGTCCATGTGTTTCTATGTTAATGGGATACACTTTAAACGACCCATAAAGGTTTTTAATAAGTCCAACGAATTTTAATTGTAAACGTTCACAAATAAGGAAAAACTGCTTTAATCACAAAAATGGTGTCGCTAATCTAAATCATCTTTCATAAAAATGGTGATCGTTATGTCTGTGCGTACCTAAGCGCGGCTACACAAGCTAAACATTTCCAGTGTGAACTGATCTCGCACGCTCAGTCCCAGAAGGTCCACTTCGCAAAATGTCGACCTGTCGCAAAACGTCATTTTCTCAGAATGTCTCTTTCGCAAAATGTCCCTTTCGCAAGATGTCCTTTTCGCTAGATGTCCCTTTCGTAAAAGGTTTTTTTTTGAAAAATGTCTCTTTCGCAAAAATCCCTTTCGTAAAATGTTTTTTTTTGCAAAATGTATCTTTCACAAAATGTCCCTTTCGCAAAATGTCTTTTTTGGCAAAATGCCCCTTTTACAAAATGTCTTTTTCACAAAATGTCCCTTTCACAAATTGCCCCTTTCGCTAAATGTCCCTTTTTTCCAATGAACCTCCACTCCGAGTATCAGTAAAAAAAACCGGTCAAGTACGAGTGGGATTCGCGCACAGAGGGTTCTGTAATAATCTTTAATTGAGAAAGGTAGGTACATCTACAAGGTGTAACATAGATAACGCACAACCTCTTAAGGGGTGACTGTACTCATCATTATGAACAACTTTTACTATGGGACCAAACCTGAAATCGCGAAAAAAAAATCTACTGTTCCCTACATTTATGTTCGCATAATTCGTCAAAATGTAGAGAACAGCAGATTTTTTTTCGCGATTTCAGGTTTGGTCCCTTAGTAAAAGTTGTTCATAATGATGAGTACATTTATTTTATTGTCTATTATATACAAGATGTAACTAAATAACGCACAACCTCTTAAGGGGTCACTGTACTTGTCATTATGAACAACTTTTACTATGGGAACAATAAAATAAACTTAAAAAAAAAAGTAAAAACCGACTTCAAAAACAATAAAAAGACATTTTGCGAAAGAGATATTCTGAGAAATGGACATCTTGCGACCGGTAGACATTATGCGAAGTGGCCGTTCTGCGACTGAGCCATCTCGCATTGTATAGACTCTCCTTACAGTCGGAGGTCAGTTTATAATGGAAATGTAGGTACAGCTTGATATGTACCCTTGTGTACAAGAACCTACCTTGAATAAGCCTTCTAACATCGTAGACACACGAGATTTCCTTTTGATGTTTTCCTCTTTGCCGTCTCATCCTTAGATAATAATCTGTCTATCTCCTTTGATTCTGTAAAGGGATATCTCGGCCTATTACACGTTATTATAACGAGATTAATTAATGTACAAGTTATTGTTCAAATATTACGAGATCGAGTCACAAAGGTCACGCAGAAATCTGACTAAGCTGAGGTTGAGTAACTCGGAAATTTAACAATAGATTTGTAGTGAGATACTTAGGTCAGTTTATTGATTTATAATAACAAGTAAGGTTTCGTAATTTAATGTTTCTAATAACTTCAAATAGTCATAAGGGTTTTATATTACAAGATTAAGAAGACTGCAAAAGGTTACTTAGACTGGATGCGGTAGTCGGATGGTCTTGTATCTGGTGATGTGCAAAGAGTTGATTAGGTTCTCTGTTGGAATATCGAAATATTATTAGCCGATTCTTATCTGGCCGACAACCTTTCGCCACTTTTCATTTCGACGAATAATTAAAACGCCGAATGATTAAAGTCCCTAATTATGTTTTTTAACTTTTTGTTACGCCGACTAGTCTGCTGGCCACTGTTTCATTAGCCAACTGTAGTATCGGCCACTTTACACTTGTTAGATGGCTCATTTTCCCATCATGCAAGCAAGCATGCAAGTGTTTCTGGGTTTGCTCCGCCAGAAGACTCGCTTTGTCGCCTCTTTGCTTCACTTGCACACTCGACCAGCGCAGCGCTACACTCGCTGCGCTTCGGCCTCGTGCACTCGTTTCACTCAGGACCTCCTTCGCGAGCTTCTGGCTCCACGCTTTTAAATAACATTCTAGGGGTAGGACAGAGTCTGACCACGTGTAGTCGGGGTGCGCTGAGTCGGATTAAAATTACATTCCGTTGTGTGAAAATAATGTTGTGCGAATACTTATTTGGCAAATTAAACAATAGCCAAGTAAGTATTCGACTATAACAAAATTTCTGAATAATTTTTTGGCCAAATAATTATGGTGACTAATAATTATTCGGCGAAATCAAATTGGATAAAAGTTGTTTCGGCAAAGATTACGTAGGCGAGTCGTTGTCGGCGTAATGAAAATCGATATAAAATACTTCGGCAAAAACACGGGCACCCAGCTGATTAAAATAACACAATCAGCCCATTATTGCCCCCATGCTGGACACGGGCCTCTTTTCAGAATGGGAAGGGTTCAGGCCTTGGTCCACCACACTAGCCTGGTGCAGGTTGGCTGATTACACACACCATCGAGAACTTTATGGAACCCTTCAGGTGTGCAGGTTTCCTCACGATGTTTTCCTTCACCGTTAACGCAAGTGATAATCAAATTCTGATCCGCACATAACTTTGAAAAGTCAGAGGTGCAGGCCGGTTTCGAACTCTGACTCTCCAGCATGGAAGGCAACCGTTCAACCGCTAGGCTATCACTACTTGATGATTAATTGATTATAAGGTATTAATTGTACAGTCATGTTTTGGTGCTTCCATTCCTGTTATAAATGATAGATCAAAAACCGTTTCTTTTAGAGCCATTATGCACTGTCGACTGCTCGCCGGTGACTTGGTCGACGGCGACTATGACTTTCTATAGCTTAAATAGGTGCCTCCACGAGTGACGATACATAAGTACGTCCGGCGCACCTTGGGCAGTCAGCCCCGCTGCCAACCTTGCTGACTGGCTAATCTTTTCACCACGGCATGAGCTATACTTGTATAGCTCATGCCGACACGATAGAGGAAGAAGAATAGGTGTTTACGCATTTCGTCACCGGTCGCCCGGGCTATGCTTATGTTTTGATCGCCGAGAGACCAAGTCTCCGGCGACCATTCGACAGTGCGTAATGACTCTAAATGTTAGTAAATAGCAACCAAGAGCATTCTAATGTATTTTTAATTACCTTGTATAATTATAATAACAGTTATGCATGTATTACATAAATCACTGTAATATTTCTAATTGCGTTGCGTTGTCGCAAAATATTTCTCAACCTTATCGGTCTTTTATTTACACATCTTTGAACTTGCTTTGAAATAACTGACAGCGATGCTTATAAATATAGATATCATAGGAAACGTAGAGTGAACTATATTAAAATCTATTAAGACTTGTTGTACGATATTAGCTGTCAATGTTTAGAACTCGAAAACAAGTGTTGCTATTAGAAATAGGTCTAAAATCAGTGTTGAAAAGTGTGTCTTGTGTACTGTGTTATATTTTTTGGATTGGATTAGTAATTTGTCGAAAAAATATTGTAGTATTCAATGTTGGTTCTTCGATATAGTCAAGTGTTTCCTGTTCATCATAGATATGACAGAAGACGCTTTTGTATTTATCAGTCTTCCACTAGTGGATCTTCCAGGTTAGATCTTGTAATTCCTATAACAGTTTTAGGGTTATCTCCTTACTTTTCTGTGCGACAGCCAGCTTGTAGGTATTTGCTAAGTATAAAAACACACGTTGCAGCATAAAACTGACTTACATCCGTCACCTCACACTTCAGGTCCAGTTGAAAACCAGCGTCAGGCACTAGTTGTCTGGCATTTTTTGGTGAACTGGCAACCTTTTTGGCAAAGCCGTGAGGCACACTTTCCTGCTAATTTCTTTTTTTTCATGCTTTATTTTATATTGTGTGCTTTCCAGTCTGTACTAAATAAATGTATTTTCTTTCTTTCTTGTTATCTAGGATGTTTTTTGTCTGAGTAGGTACTTAAAATTAGAAGTGTAGAATACTGGTATTCAGCCGCTCCTGTTATACTCGAAGCTGACCCCAACATAGGAAAAGTCGAGGCAGAACGAACATAAGTTTTTGCCACTAAGTTAACCACTATGATGCGGAATTAGCTACTGTTAGATATCATCATCATCATTCAGCCGAAAGACGTCCACTGCTGGACATAGGCCTCCCCCAAAAAGGGAGGGTTCGGCGTAATCGCCACGCTTGGCAGGCGGGTTGGCGATCTCAGTATGGTTGTTGAAATACTCAGAGAACGCTGCTGCCCATCCTTTAGAGAATCCCTTTGTCGCCTTTTACGACACCCACAGGAAGATATGGGATAGTGCTATTCTTTAAGTCCGGCACTACACGAGACGTGTTGCTGTTGGATATAGGCTTCTCCAAATTTTATACAGGATCATTCTGGATTACCCCGCAAAGACTTTTGATGCAAAATAATCTAACGTTACATGTATTTTGTTACAGCAACGGGCCTGTGGAGGGCGCGTACGGTCCGCAACACAGTCCAGTGTCGCGGTCCGACGCCTCCACCGAGGACGCCGAGCTGTCGGCGGCTCTGGCTCATCAGCATCACCTAGCTATGCAGGTCAGTTACATGGTATGCTCACACAATCGGCCGTGCTGAACTTGTAACACAAGCAGTGGCGAAGGGTGGATTTTCTTAAAAGGGAAGCAGGACCAAAAAATGCTTACCTTGCTGAAGTGTGATGCGTGAATTCCAGTAACTACTCGTTTCGAAAGGGAAGCCGATAGGAATCGAGTTGTATGGAGCCTTCGCCACTGAACACAAGCATCTTGCTGCCGATCATAACTTCTCACCGCTGCATACGATGGCTTTACCTGACAAGTGGTCAGTCAATCCACAGATATAAATAGATAACGCAAGTAGGAGCAATCCTCCTCCTATTACTCTGCTAAGTCAGTTTTGTAAAGGATGCGTATGCGCGACCTTTTCCTACGAAAACGCGTGCGAGGAGTGCGCAATTTTTTACTTCCGAGTACAAAAAAAATAAAATAAAAAAAAAACAGCCAAATTACAGTATAAGAACATAAAAATGCCTAAATACTAATTGGTCTCGTTACGTAGGAAGTTGGAATAAAAAACGTGACACGCATATTTTCATACAATTTGACAGACTTGAGGTATATATTCAAATCAGTGTCTGTGGCTCAACCAAACAGATATTTACTACAGTAAATGCTGAATATATGCATCTATAAATATTGCTTGTAGTCGACGTACTCTGTAAGCAAGTTCACCGTGGAACTACGGGGCTGGTGACCGGTCGCCAGCCTGAGTACCAGTGACTGATGCTGCTGTCCGACTCTGGACTTTGGTATGCTGGCTAGTTGGATGGGGAATCCTATCATTCATGTGGCGTAAGAGCCTTGTCGGTTAGCATCAGGGTGCATCATGGCCAGTTGATGTCGTTATTGGGAAAGAAAGAAAAATAAATGTTATTACTTTCCTCGTAACTCATTACCCAGCCAGTGTTTGAGAACTTGTATTGAAATCCGCGTATGGTTCGAAGCATAGTTTGGCGCAGAAAAAAAAACATAAATTGTGCTGTGAGTTCTTAGAATCAACTGACGAGCTGACCTTTAAACTGATAGATATAATGAGATCATCATCATGAAGATAATAGGATTTGTAATTGGTCCAATTTTAAGTTTGAAATTATGCGGTTCACGTCGTTAGGTTATCTTAGAAAAAAATTGGAATAACAAATTCTGGGCGGGTCTCATTACTGATACAGTAGGCACCATGAATTCTAAAAGTAGAAAATTATGATTGAATATACCACGGGTCCTACGTCTACTAGTGCAAGTGTATAACACAACTTTACAGGAGATCGGTTTAAAGGTTCTTTTAACTTTAACATAAATCAATAGAATCATTTGAAATTTTGAACCATACCATTTCAAAATTACAAATTGATTGCTATTGAATGTCCAAATTAAACCGGTCTCCTGTATAGTTGTAGTGCACTTGCACTAGTATACGTAGCACCCGTCGAATATTATACCTGTATCTTTCAAAGAGTTTTGGCGATAGAAGTCATAACTGCCTCGTTGAACTCGCCAGCCACATTAATGCACATGCTAGAAGGTGAAGGAAAGAGTTGGAAACGACAACGAAGACATCAAATAGAAAGCACGGCTGCCGAACTCGAGGACCTCATTTAAACTCCTACAGTGCAACAAATCGAAGAAATACCTTTTGACAGCTATCAGACTTTTAGATTTATTTGACTAGGCATGTCTACGGTGCTGTGATTGCCGCTGAATTTGACCACTAGCCAATCGGATTGCTCAGCGAGCTTCCGTTCAGACACCAGAAGCACAAATCTCCAAAAATAAATCTTGAAAAATCGCAACCGACCCAAGGTCGAACCGTTCGTTCAGACAGTTTTCAATTTCAAAAGCTGTCAAATTGTTTGACACAAATCATTTTGACAGTTTTCGTAAACAAAAGCTGAGTGACGGTTGTGGTTCCTTTGCGTTTGGCTACAATTTGGTCAGTCGAATTCGCCCCCAGTGGTTGAATGTGAAACGTCAAAAGGTATTTCTTAGATTTGTCGCACTGTAGTGAGTCCTAAGTTCCTCTTCGGAAATTATTGTTAACAGCTCGGGCTTAGAATTTGTGTCAGATAAATGGCAATAGAATAGCACCTTATTACATAGACCTCAATACTACTTCACCGGCAAAATTTTGGTGTACAAAAGTACATCTCCATTACCCCTTTTCTGGGAATACAGATACAGACTACTCTATTTTTATATGTTTATTTGTCTGTTTGTTTACTCTATATGATTGTCTCATACAGGCTGGTGAATACCCGGTGGTCGGTGCGGGTGTCGAGCCCGACTACGGACAGTATGTGTCGTCGCCGGCCGCGCACTACAACCACATGGGACACCTCACCATGGCGCCCTCACAGAAGTATCCACACGTAAGTTATAAGAGTACCCAATAGAGGATCAAGATTCCATATTACGCGTTCCTGTTGCTGGATATTATCATCATCATCCAGCCGAAAGACGTCCACTGCTGGACACAGGCCTCCCCCTTTTGACGTAGTTCTTCTTCTTAAACCCTCGGAAGACATGATAACGTCATTTTAGTCTATTTAATAAGCTTGCCCTCGAGTTGAACGCAGACAACAGTCTACGCTATACGCATTTGAAGAGACATAGTGTTCCAACATTAGGTACTAGATAGATTCGTCAGGACGGAAGGAGACACCCAATGAGAAGTATCTCATCATCATTATCATTCAGCCGAACGACGTCCACGGCTGGACATAGGCCTCCCCCAAACAATGTTGGGGGGGTTTGCCGTAATCACCACGCTTGGCAGGCGGGTTGGCGATTGCAGTATGGTTGTTAAAGTACTCAGAGAACGCTGTTGCCCATCCTCTAGAGAATCCCTTAGTCGCCTTTTACGACACCCACGCGAAGAGATGGGGTGGTCCTGGATATGCTTCTTCCAAAACGAGAGGTCTCTAAATACGAGCGGCCTGTAAATACGACGCCTGTAAATACGACGTTAGAAGTGTATTGGGAACTGCAGACCCAGTGTCTGCTGCCTGTTTTGAATTACGTTGACGGACAAGCAGAATGGTTGCTTCCTGACAATTTGATTGATTTGATTGATTGAGAGACACGTCGGTTAGCGGCGATTGACAAAGCAAGATGTTTGACGCCCGTTCACCTCTCCGACGCCGGGCTTCAATTGGAACAGAAAACATTTTTATGCTGTTTGTATCTTGGCAAACCTCCGGTTTCTGATTTAAGAATTCGGGATAAGCAATACCTACTTAAGTAATATTTGAGTACGGAGTTGTAAAAAATTGCTTTATAATCCATATTTTTTTTGACAACTCCGTACTCAAATGTTACTTAAGTATTGCTTATCTTAGAATTCTTAATTCAGAAACCGGAGGTTAGACCAGTTAGTTAACGAAGGTAAAAATACCTTCGATGTCTATTTAAAGGCAGTGTGAAGGAACGAGGTGTGGTGTTCCTCCAACAAAAGGGAGGATCCTCCAACCAGGCGGACTCTTGGCTGGTCCGCTTGACGTTGGGCGGTTGTATACCTATACTATCTACGTGTTAAATCATGATAGCGCGATGTAGGAACTGTCATCTATGAGAGTTGTCGTTAATGTCGCTATAGTCGTCTACACTACCGGTGTGTTGCGTAGTTCGCATGTGGCGTGATAGATGACGCCGCCACAGCAGTTCTCTCTCTTTAAAGTTTTTCTGAATAATAACGACATTTTTACCTCATCCAGGTAATGGACTCAGTCTCAGTCAGCGGGGGAGGCAGCTACGCCGGCGCGGGGGGTGCTGGACATTATGGTACTTACGGACACTATGGTACCGCGGCCTACCAGCCACAGACCGCTTACATGGTGGAGACGACGCAAGTTCCACAGTATATGGGACAGGTTTGTACCTTATTTTTAAGGGATTAAGGTTTATTTTTGTAGTCTCGACGCGACCCCAGGTGGTATAAAATTATGTACTGTATTTGTATGAGTATAAGGTCGACTACGGTACCAGAAAGTACTAACAACAGACGCGACAGGAATGTTATCATATTATTACTAATAGTATAGAAACCTGTGGTTTTCAAATCGTCAACTATAGCTATCTGACTACGGATAGAACAAATAAATATGTGCCTATTTAAAGAACGGATGGCCGTACTATCTATAGTCACATATTTACTCTCGTTACTTTGGTCAGAGCTATTCGGTTTTAAATCCAACGGTAGGCAGGAATTATTGCTTCTGGCTGAATTCAATTCACATGGCAATAAGGCTGATACTCGAAAAGAACCCCAGAAAAAAAAACCTCTGGAACAAGCTGTTTCAATAATGGAGTTCTTGTGTAGTTTTATGATGTTAAAATAGAGCTAAAAATCAGCCACTTTTAATTTGGAATCAACACGCTTTGGTAATAGAAACCTTAATTTGATTGGACTTAGTTCAATTTTCATTGCAATCGAAAGTTTTATATAATTTTTTTGAAATTCGAAAGTCAACTTAGTAAAGATGTTCTTAAAGTTGTTATTTGTTTGCGTCGCAATAAATATGTTTCTTTTTTGTTTTCAAATTGGCTTGAGTTTAATATATTGCCTTGTGCACAGGAATACGTGGAAGGCGGGGGTAGCGCTTCGCCTCGGAGCGCATCCCCGGGTGCTCTGCCACAACACAATCTTCATCTACAACAAAGGTTTGTTTGTCTATGACTACTGAGTCATAGCTGATGTGTATACACCCTTTTACTGAAAAGGCCGTATACACATCAGCGGTAAGCTACATTCGACTTCTTTAAGGAGTTTGAAACCTAGCTTTAAACGGGCACCTCAATTTTCAAAGCCAGATTTAAATGCTTGTATAATGCAACAAATCCCTAAGCCTTCTTTAGTATACAGCAGTGGCGTAGAGTGAATTTTCTTAAAAGGGAAGCCGGAACAAAAAATGCTTACCTTGCTCAAGTGTGATGCGTGAATTCCAGTAACTACTCGTTTCGAAAGGGAAGCCGATAGGAATCGAGTTGTATGGAGACTTCGCCACTAGTATACAGGGTGTAAACAACGTCGAGTAATTCCCTAAAACCACATGATCTGTTACTGGTATAGATCAATTCTGCACGGAATTTTGTGTGATTGAAAATTAAATAAGTAATAGAAAATTTTAGTGCTACTTATAAATGAATGGAAGCCCGGCCAGACAGCTGGTAGGACAGACGACTACCGCGATATCGCTATGCGCAGTCAGTTTTCGGCGAGCTAAGAACACCATGTTTCCATTATTTTTTTTGCTACTTTCAATAAAATCCCATGCAGGCTCAATCTGTGTTACCAGTAGACCAAAAGAAACGACACGAATTTGGATACACCCTGAATAAGTTCAGCTAAAATCATTTGTTTGTGGTTTATAACATTTCATGTTTAAAAACTACTGAAACTCATCCTAAAAAGTTCGCCTCACCTAACGCAGGCGAGCGGCTCCCCGTCCGCGCTCCGCGTGTAAATCGCGTTTGTCGTATGTTCGACAATGTGAAGACACCTTTATGCATATTCTATGCTCTTTTCAGTTTCTTTTGAAGAGAATGCTTTCAATTGCCTTTTTAACAATAGATGTGTCACTCTTCTCTCGATGACATAAGACTTATAATAACAAACTATGAACCTCATAACATTTTTTTCTCAGTTCTTTCGCGACTCTCGAGGAATCAAATTGTAAAGGTTTACGTAATATTGCGAAGTTTATCCGATAGACATCAGAGGACTAATTTAATGTTAAATCTTTATAATTTGAGCCATGCAACAGTTAGTGTTTATCAGTTAAATCCACATCAAAAAGGTTCCGAACAGCTGCCTGAACTCATAGTGCGATTTTTCCGTACTCGCTGCAGCCGCAGGTTTGCGCGGTTAAAACGGAGAGACATTATTTTTGTTTGAAATATAAATCATTAGCGGTCGATTACCTATCAACAGTTTAATATTCATACAGTACCGAACCGTAGGTGGCAGTAGCGAGGGGTGAATTTTCTTAAAAGGGAAGCCGGACCAATTATTTGTTTAAATGATATTTGAAAATAATAGATATTAGAGTTTGCCATATTTCGAAAGGGTAGCCGATAGGAATCGAGTTGTATGGAGCCTTCGCCACTGGTAGCTGGTATGTGCATAAGAAGCGTCTTGAAATCCAATTATCCATATTACGAAATATTTTATAACCCACGGGAGTCGCGAGTTCGCATTCGCAGCGGGCGCGGGTGAATATTGCCTTGTGAGATCCTACCCAAAGGCTTCCATTCCATGTAAATATTATGAGTGCTTGAGTCAAACTATCGTATTTATTTACTCTATACTCGTAGGTACGACTCAGCGTCGCTGGAGCAGCTGGGGCGGCACTACTGCGTGACGTCACCACGCGGAGAGTACGCTCCCGACGCGTACGGATACCAGCACTACCCGACGGCCTACGAGCCACCGCATCAACCTCCACCGTTTAAAGTACGTTCACGTTCAACCATATACCAGCAGTGTAACCAATCCATTCGGTGGTTACTGTTGTCAACGATTTGATATAAAACAGGTGACTGCATTCTAAGTCAGAAAGTTATATCCCGAGTTGCAGTATGGTAGTTTGGGATATTAGTGTCGCTCAAATCGCACGATGGCTTTGTGAAAACGATTGCGTTGATCGACTGTTTGGAGTTTGCCTGTGTTGCTATGCAGATAGACTATGCTTATTTTAAACTCTTCTAAAGTCTCGGCGAGCAATCAGAGCAAAAGAAAGATTGGTTTGACCTCGGAAACCATGAAGACAACACTTTCACAGTAGATGTATGTTCCTGCCCTTTACCGTCCGCGAGGCCTAGCGCTGAGCTTTGCATTTGTGTGAGAATGAATGCAGACGTGTCCTTTGCTTGGTTTAAACCGGTTTATACTACTTTTTGGCAATCGATTCTATGTGCACTCACACAAATACAAAACTCAGCTTACGCCTCGCCAGTTTTACCTTATATTATACCTTGTGAAAATGGCACTCATTGATAGTAACGGTGACATTTATTCTCGCAGTTTTAAACGATTTCGGAGAAGTAATAATTTGATGTACTTTGTCTGTAGGATTCACAAAATGGATTAAGTCTGGGCAGCGCCGGTGGACAGTCAATGTACGGGGACGAGGAAGAGTTACAGAAACAGATGGCGAACATGGCACTAGGTGAGATAGGTACAGATATAACCCTTTATTACTATACTACTTTACATTATTGTTGTATTCATGTCATCTTAACTTCTGTACACAAAATATAAATAAAAACAAGTGGAAGTGCTATCGCGCCTGTGTCATAATTATGCGGAGATCTGCAAAATTGATCCACTGGTTCACGCGATTAGCTACTTTCTGTGACACGAAGTCTCGAACTTGTACGTAAAATACTAAAATCATGCGTTATTTTGCAATTTTAACGTGTAAAAATGATAGCAGCACGAAAAATTTACCTCACAAAGGTGTATAAAGTATAAAACTGGTGACTCTGGTTCCCGTACTAACGAAGAATAAGGGCACTTCTGCTTGTTTTTTTTTCTATTTCGTGCTTCTATTAGTCGTCATAGTCGTGGTCATAAAAAATATATCCAAATAAGTTCATTATTATGGAGTCAATGCTGGGGGTTTATGAGGCACACGATGTTTATTTTAGGAAAAGCTATGCAAGATGTTGTATTTTTCAAATATTAATACGGTTGAAACACCGTTTTGATTTCAAAAATGTCGTTTCCACAGTGCACGGCAGTGTTGGTGGTCGCGAAGAGACCGGAGGTCTACAATGGCGCGACCCGAACTTACCAGAAGTGATAGGATTCCTTAACTCGCCTTCCGATGTCGTGAAGGCCAATGCGGCAGCTTATTTACAGCATCTCACTTATATGGATGACCCCAACAAACAGAAGACCAGAAGTTTAGGTAATGTAGTATTTAAACTGTTTGAGATAAGGATTCATTTTGTATACCCAACTTGCTAGAAGTGCCTGACTTCCAGTAGGCGTAGCATGACAACCGATCAACAAATCGCCATTGCGTATATCAGTGGCGAAGGGTGAATTTTCTTAAAAGGGAAGCCGGACCAATTATTTGTATGATAATTGAAAATAATAGATACTAGTATTTGCCATATTTCGAAAGGGAAGCCGATAGGAATCGAGTTGTATGGAGCCTTCGCCACTGGCGTATTATGTCATTTTGTATGTTCTTCCGTTGACAAAACACTTATATCTATGGTGGTCATGCTACTCCTGCAGTAGGCACAAAACCCTTGTTAACCCTTGGTTTGTGGCAATGTTTTATTATAGCAGAGTTGTCTGCAGGGCCGTCTTAGTCAATGCAGGGGCCCTTGGGCACACAGAGTTTGGGGCCCTTTAAGAAAGTCAAAAAACATAAATTGTCGCCAACTTGTAGTTCAAGTTGTATTCATATTGTAGTGAAAAGTTGGAAAATCTGAAGTTGGCAGTAATTTGTCTTAAATTAAAGGAATCTTCTGCTGAGGTAACTTTTGCTGAGTAACTCTGGCTATCTGGTTGCTTATGCGTTGAACTAAGAAACCAACGTGTTTTTTTTAAATTGATTTTAGTATTGTTGTTTAGTATTGATTATATTAAATAAGTCACACATACCAGAAAAAATAATTTAACTAACGTATATT
This sequence comes from Amphipyra tragopoginis, assembly GCA_905220435.1. Lineage (NCBI taxonomy): Eukaryota > Metazoa > Arthropoda > Insecta > Lepidoptera > Noctuidae > Amphipyra > Amphipyra tragopoginis. The sequence goes on from HG992017.1 coordinate 10,147,446, forward strand.
CTCCCATTGCAGGCGGCATCCCACCTCTAGTGCGGTTGGTTTCCCATGAAAACCCAGAAGTTTGTCGCAACGCGTGCGGAGCGCTACGTAACCTATCATACGGAAGACAGAACGATGAAAATAAACGCGCTATTCGCGATGCTGGCGGTATTCCTGCACTTATGGCGCTGTTGTGTCGCGCTACTGATATGGAGGTGAGTTTATGGCGTTGTTGCCCCCTGGTGTTTGTCGAGGTCACTATACGACCTTTTGGAGTCGTATGGTTTCGGTTTTTTGCGGGTGTTAAGTTTTAATCGGTTGCAATCTATGGCCAAGTCAAAGTCAGAGCAATTAGTGACCATTTACAGAAAATTTTGAATAGTATAAAGAAAAAAGAAGTTACTGCCGCGTTCCAAAGCGTAGATTCCTATGAAGAAGTACGGGCACTAAACTCCATGGTTACTCTTTTTCATCAAATATTTACAAAAAATTAAATCAAGCGCGCAATCGAATTGTTTGCTTACATTCGACATCGTTCAGTATCTAACATGTTCATTTAGAAGTGAGGAGGTTTTAACAAGTCTACTTATTTCATAACCGTTTGTTTTATGCAAAGTTGGAGATACCACATGCATTTAATCAATCAATATATAAATCCTACAGGTCAAGGAATTAGTAACAGGTGTAATTTGGAATATGTCATCATGCGAAGACCTGAAGCAGTCAATAATAGACGATGCAGCCCAAGTAATCGTCAACAAGGTCATCATTCCGCACTCTGGATGGCATCCTACCAACCCTGGAGACACTTACTGGTCTACTGGTAAGATATAATATATGTGCGCTTTACATGCGAAAACCATGAACTCTGCTCATTCTGTAAAACTTTTACTAATGAATAAACTACAACTATGTGGAAAAAAAACAGGTGTTCCACACAAATGTGTCCTTACCGTATCACTGTCCATTGTTGAGCAATGAATTTATCTAAAAAAGGTGGGCCTCATTGCCACTCTGCTAGGTAAGCATCTTGTAGTCTACTTTCTCATTCATATAAGTGATACTTCTACCTGAGACTGACTTAAGATATAAATCTTACAAGGTCAATGGTTTTATAGCCATTTGTTGATCATCAGAGATTTCTTAATTAGCGTCAGGTTTTTGCGTTCTGGGTACCAAGCGCTTCCTTTTCGTGTCTAGAATATTATCATTAAAATGCTGTGATAAAAAGCTTGTCAAAATAAATAAAACTGATGACAGGACACTACAGAACTTTAAATTCTATTGTAGCCTATATTAATAACCTTTTGTGACGAAAATATGTTGTGGTGTGCAGTATTCCGCAACGCATCGGGCGTGCTCCGCAACGCGTCGTCAGCGGGCGAGTACGCGCGGCGACGCCTGCGCTGCCTGGCCGGACTTACCGAAGCGTTGCTGCACGCCGTGCGAGCTGCACTGCAGGCTAATGCTATCGGCACCAAGATCGTAGAGAACTGCGTCTGCGTGCTCAGGAACCTCTCCTACAGGTAATGTCTACACCAACAAGCATATTATACGCCTGGGGAAATCGAATCACTTCATAGCAAGCCCTATTGCACTAAAATACACTGTATATCACGAAGCTCCAAATCACCCTAGTACAGAGGTGGGTAAACTATAGCCCGTGGGCCAACTCCGGACCACAAAGGGTTTTAATCCGGTCCGTCAAACCTCCCTTTTAGAGCAAGATTGTATGCCTTCGGAAATATATTTACACTTCGGAGAGTGTGCGATGGAACTGCACAATTTGATTCCTCCTGGCACTTTCCATCATCGGACTACAAGACGTACGGCAATGCGCCATCGGTACATGGTGGACATCCCTCTCATACGTACAAAGCGTTTTGCGAACACTTTCATTGTTCGCATAGCTAAGAAGCGGAATTCCCTGCCGGAGTCTGTGTTTCCTGATAGCTACAACCTTGGGGTCTTTAAGTCAAGAGTGAATAGGCTACTTCTAGGCAAGCGTGCTTCACCGTCGACCACATCATCGCTTACCATTAGACGAGATAGTGGTCAAACGCCAGCCTATCGATAAATAAAAATAAAAAAACCCTCATCGATACAAACAGGTATAAAATAAATAGATAATATAATTATAAAATGCTATAACAAATAGTCGTAATTATTTAAGGCAAAAATATTAGTTTTGGCAGTACAAAATGCTTTTTTTTTTTTGGAATTCTGGCCCCTTCTCACTTGCGTTTTTGTAGCCCCTGATAAAAACAGTTTGCTCACCTAAAGTTGACCTATATGACCGCAGCCTATGTACGGTCGCACACTCGAAATGTTTATCAGATTTCAAATTTGATTCCTTATCACACTACGTAATAAGGTTTAAGATGTCATATCAACTTATGTCATATCAACCTTATGAAAAAGTAATGTGCAAGCAATTATAGACCTTAGGGTGGTAAACATTTCAAGTCCCCAATTGTATGTGCGCTAATACAAAAACAAGTTGCGATTTTCAGTCTTTTTAGCAAGCCGGTAATATCACCACCGTTCATGATACCGGTCGAACCGTAATTATAATAAATTGTTTAGCTACCTGTGCGCCCGTATGATTATATGTTAATAAATTGCCTCTGCTTCGTAGGTGTCAAGAGATCGAAGACCCGCTTTATGATACGAGAGCGCCGCCCACACAGTCATCTGGGCAGGCGAGGATACAAGCTAGCGCTTCTAAAGGTATGTGTTAAAATTATTATTTTGGGACGGCAATAATTTGTAAGAAAAACAAATTAATTTGTGTGACATGTCGCCTTTCTATAATCTAAAGCCTCGTCCCCACTAGGAACATTTGTCGAGCGACATGTGTCCCCGGTGACATCGGGCGATGTCGGGCGACGTCGGACGACATCGCCGCGACATTGTTGAAACTGTTCCTTGTCGCACAGTCGATGAAGAGTAGTGATAGAAGCCTCGTCCCCACTAGGAACATTTGTCGAGCGACATGTGTCCCCGGTGACATCGGGCGACGTGGGGCGATGTAGGGCGACATCGCCCGATGTCTCCGGGGACACATGTCGCTCGACAAATGTTCCTAGTGGGGACGAGGCTTAACTGACAAAAACGCTGTGGAGAAACTTGGTGTGGTGTTCCTCCAACCAAAGGGAGGATCCTCCAACCAGGCGGAGTCTTGTGCCTGGCGGGCTACTGCCCACCAGTTGATGTTGGGAGGTTGTATATATACTATCTGCGTGTTAAATCTTGATTGCGCGATGTAGGGATAGTTCGCTAGTTCGCATGTGGCGAGATAGATGCCGCCACAACGCCAAGAAGGAACTCTGTCACCAGCCGACATATTTTTGTGTAATCGCGCTTTAGGCTGCATTTACGTGACGGTTGTTCACACGATTTCTATACGTCGCCCGCGCCGTTATCGCGTTATCGAAATCGCAGCACAAGAAGCAGCAAAAATGACTATGAATTGTCTTTGAGACTCGGTTGCTTTTTCTGCCAACTGCCGTTGTATCGGAGGAGATATAAAGTTATTAATACAACTGTTTATTATTAGGCGAAAACCTCGGCTGTTTTGGCGGCAGTAAAAAGAAGAAGGAAGGTTCATCGTCATCCAACTCTACCAGCCCATTAGGGAAGAGTGAGCCGGACACGCAGCCGATAGGAGAAACTGGTACTACACAGCTAGGGTACTCTGTACCCAAAGGCACTGAGATGCTATGGTCTCCAGAGGTAAGTCGAGAAATAGGTAGTAGGGAAAATTCAAATCTAAGAACCGTATGACGTCCACTTCTGGACAAAGGGCTCAAAGTAATAGCTAGGGCCCTAGTTAGTGCTAAAATGCAGATAGGTGATCGTGGAGCATCATCTCACACCGATGACGTTGCTGCTTGATACCTGCCTCGGATTGTAGCAGAAGGGTGTTGAGTGGTGTGTGATGTGTGAAAAAATATCTTCAAAATACAGCTTCTGCTGCTCTAAACTGAAGCAAAGCACGTCGGCCAGTTACATAATTTACTAAACAATGTTAATCTTTTCTCTGACTAACTATACAGATTAGCGAAACATTTTTTTTTTGTAATACCTCTTTTATCTGTAGGCCATACGAATGTTTGTTCTGAGTGGGATTCGAACCCACGACCCAAAGCGCAGACCTCAATCGCTCAGCCACAACTCGAATCGAGATGACCAATTTTTCAATCCACTTATTATTGTTGTTCTCCAGGTGGTGCCCCTATACATGGCATTACTCCAAACGTGCTCTAACCCTGAAACCTTGGAGGCAGCGGCCGGCGCACTACAGAACCTCGCCGCCTGCTACTGGCAGCCTTCCATCGACATACGAGCCGCTGTCAGGAAAGAGAAAGGTACTACTCGGAATTAAACCTTACGTTCTATGTAGTAAGGTTGACTATTCGCTGTTTTATGGGCTGGTGCTGAAATAGATAAAGTTGTTTAGTTACCGTCCCGCATGTTTATGTTTATAAGGTTGAGATTACAACAGACAGGAGAGTTTTTTGTACATAAAATACTTCAAGTTGCATGTAGTAATGTCAAATTTTAGTAGTTGAAAAAACATAAGTACTATATCTTATGTCGTTAGTAGTAAGGCTTATGATTACTCGCCATAAACGCATGCTTGCTAAGGTGAACTGTCCTCTATTATTTATTTATTTATTTTCAGTAGTTGTGATAGATTAGCCAGGCCCAGAAACAGACAGTGAACAACGCTAACTTGTCCAGCTTTTTCAGGTCTACCGATACTTGTGGAACTCCTGCGCATGGAGGTGGATCGTGTCGTCTGCGCTGTGGCCACGGCGCTGAGGAACCTGGCCATCGACCAGAGGAATAAGGAGCTCATCGGGAAGTATGCCATGCGGGACCTCGTGCAGAAGCTGCCTAGCGGGAACCATCAGCATGATCAGGTCGGTGATGTATGTTGTCTGGAAAAAAAAAACATAAGAATTTCCATTGTCCATTACTAGATATAGGCCTTTCTCGAAACAGGTAATGTCTGAAATCAAGAAGCTTATTATGCGGGCTATAAACTCGCGCCGCGAAAGCTCGCGAAGGCCGCGAACCGCTAGTGTGATGCTTTCGCGGCATCGCGATCGCGCTTAGCGGCGTTCCCCGTCCGGTGGCGGTTTTTTGGTCCGCGTCAAAGGGTTTGCGAAGCGCGAACGCGAACGCATCCACACTCGCGGTGTGTTCGCAGTTGCGTTCGAGACGCAGTGAAAAGTTACGTAAATAAAAATGAGCATCGAGTAGAGTAACGATCGCGAACTAGTATTCTTTGAGTGTTATCAAGCATAACCCGTGCTTTGGCAAGCCCAACATGCTAAAACACACAGTGTCAGAGCAGCAGCAACAATAACTTCCACGTCCATTTCAGTCAAATGCGCGAACGTAAATGTGAAAGGTTGCGAGTGTAGAGGGCTATATTTTTCGCGCCGTGTTCAAGCGCGAATCGCGAAGTATGGTTCGCGGGCGAGTGTAGAGCCCGCTTTACAGATAGTTCAATCCACGAAGACTCGCTCCACTCTGCTTAAATCGCTACAGTGCAAAAGTGTGCATTATAAATAGCTATTGTGTTTGTACTATCGCCATACAACAGTTAGATGTGTGTCTAATAAGGTCGCACCACGCGGCTACCGACCACAACAAAGAGTGAGGTGCGTGTTCGTGGATTAAACGCACCGTACGCGGATTAGTGATCGACTGTTACAACGTTATGAGGTTGAAGTTTTGTATTAATACATTGTTTTTAGGGTTCCGTATCCAAAGGGTAAAACGGAACCCTATTACTAAGACTCCGCTGTCCGCCCGTCTGTCCGTCTGTCACCAGGCTGTATCTCATGAACCGTGATAGTTAGACAGTTGAAATTTTCACAGATGATGTATTTCTGTTGCCGCTACAACAAATACTAAAAAACAGAATGATAATGGTACGGAACCCTTCGTGCGCGAATCCGACTCGCACTTGGCCGGTTTTTGTAATTTTGTTTTGGTATTCTATTCATGACATGGTTTAATAACAAAGCCATTATTTATCTTACCAGGGCACGTCAGACGACACGATAGCCGCCGTGCTAGCTACACTAAACGAAGTTATTAAAAAGAGCGGCGAGTTCTCCCGCTCATTGCTTGAAGCGGGGGGAGTGGAGCGGTTGCTCAACTTGACCAAGCAGCGTCACCGACATACGCCCAGAGTGCTCAAATTTGCAGGTCAGTACCCCAAAGCAACAAGCTATCATTAGTCGCTTTCTTAGTTCAAGATTTCTACCAAATATAGATCGATTTACAATTTTAAAATTAAATTGCCGTGGCAAGACTTAATTAGAGTGCAATTTACTTATCAAGACCCCTCCATTTTACAAGAAGTCGATCTTGCCGGCTCCAATACGTTCTTATATGAATTTTACCACAGTAAATAAGAAAAAACAATCGATGCACGTCTTGTTTTCTTTATACTGACCTTTTTTAATGGTTGTTGGGGTCGGCTTGCAACAAACTGTGTTGGAGTATTAGCATCAATATTACTATTCAAGTGCACTTCTAAGGACAATTTGTTAGGCTGAAAGCTTATCCATAAAACTGCAGAATCATTGTGCGTATCTTGCACGGCTCATGTTTCGTCGCGTTATGCGTATGCATTGTGCTACATACGAATTCTCCTGCGCGGCCCCAGCGTATTTTATGATGTTACGCCGATCGTCATAGGGCCTAGAAGTTTCGTGCGCGCGCATTACTGTGCAAGATACGCTAAGAGTGTTTTGCGCATTACTGTGCAAGATACGTTAAGAGTGTTTTGCGCATTACTGTGCAAGATACGCTAAGAGTGTTTTGCGCATTACTGTGCAAGATACGCTAAGAGTGTTTTGCGCATTACTGTGCAAGATACGTTAAGAGTGTTTTGCGCATTACTGTGCAAGATACGCTAAGAGTGTTTTGCGCATTACTGTGCAAGATACGCTAAGAGTGTTTTGCGCATTACTGTGCAAGATACGTTAAGAGTGTTTTGCGCATTACTGTGCAAGATACGCTAAGAGTGTTTTGCGCATTACTGTGCAAGATACGTTAAGAGTGTTTTGCGCATTACTGTGCAAGATACGTTAAGAGTGTTTTGCGCATTACTGTGCAAGATACGTTAAGAGTGTTTTGCGCATTACTGTGCAAGATACGTTAAGAGTGTTTTGCGCATTACTGTGCAAGATACGCTAAGAGTGTTTTGCGCATTACTGTGCAAGATACGTTAAGAGTGTTTTGCGCATTACTGTGCAAGATACGCTAAGAGTGTTTTGCGCATTACTGTGCAAGATACGTTAAGAGTGTTTTGCGCATTACTGTGCAAGATACGCTAAGAGTGTTTTGCGCATTACTGTGCAAGATACGCTAAGAGTGTTTTGCGCATTACTGTGCAAGATACGTTAAGAGTGTTTTGCGCATTACTGTGCAAGATACGTTAAGAGTGTTTTGCGCATTACTGTGCAAGATACGTTAAGAGTGTTTTGCGCATTACTGTGCAAGATACGTTAAGAGTGTTTTGCGCATTACTGTGCAAGATACGCTAAGAGTGTTTTGCGCATTACTGTGCAAGATACGTTAAGAGTGTTTTGCGCATTACTGTGCAAGATACGCTAAGAGTGTTTTGCGCATTACTGTGCAAGATACGTTAAGAGTGTTTTGCGCATTACTGTGCAAGATACGCTAAGAGTGTTTTGCGCATTACTGTGCAAGATACGCTAAGAGTGTTTTGGCCCTAAATCTATACATATAAAAGGAGAAGCTGACTGACTGACTGATCTATCAACGCACAGCCTAAACCGCTGGGGTTAGAAAGTTGAAATTTTTACAGTAGGTTCCTTTTGTAACGTAGGCATCCACTAAGAAGGGATTTTTCGAAACTGTCTTCGTCTTTCTCTACGATGAAAACAGAGATAGCATGAGACTCGCTTCGAGAAACTATCTCCGTGTAAATGAGCCTTAAGGGAGTTAAATAGGGGATGAAAGTTTGTATTGAAAATAGTCACTTAACGGGTTCAAAATTTCACGCAAGCGAAGCTGCGGGCGAAAGCTAGTCAGATATAAAAGGTCAGACTTCTTCAGCTGATCAACACGGAATGCTCTCGCTTCGTCGAATGACCGCCGCCTTTATAACCTCGGGTAATAAATCGAGTAATCCATATCGACGACCACCCTTCTTTGTCAACATTGCCCAGTGTTACCCACTAGCGATAACAGATACGCTAAGAGTGTTTTAGCCCTAAATAGTCCATAAGAGCGTAGGATAACTGTTGTAACATTGTGCAGGTCAAGTGCTGATGACGATGTGGTCCCACGCGGAGCTGCGCGAGGTGTACCGCAAGCACGGGTGGCGCGAGGCAGACTTCCTCACGCCCGCACGAGCCGCGCAGCCGCGCGCGCCCTCCACCGCCAGCGGTCAGTCACTATGCTATAACATCAACTAATTATACATAAGAGTTAGTCGCCAATAGAAGTTCAATCGTCAAAAAAATCGTCCCTCCTGCAGCCACAACATGACCACCGCAGCACGTTTTGTCAATGGAAGGAGAGATAAAATGACATATTGTCATTGTGAATATGTCATCTTGTCTTTTCTTCCGTCTACAAAATCCTTGCTAAGGTGGTCATGATACGGCTACTGGTGTACGTTAGGTTGAGTAATTTTCTGGAGAAGAACAACAGTACACGATGGCACATTTAAGAAACTAAAGCCCTTATAACAAGAGTTGCAGATGGTAGTAGTCTGGACTTTTTCGCTCTCTCGTTACGTGTCCGTGAACTTAGATCTCTCTGTCTATCTCATTCCTTATAAAAGGCAGTTTTATGTGTACCTATTGTTGAAAAGAATTTAATTCTACCCCTGAAGAACATTTCGATAAGTCAGTTGTGGTTCGATTCGATTTGTTGTCGCGTTGCGAAAATCGGCGACAAAACGTGGTAACAACCCGAATTTGTCGACAACTATCTTATCAAAACCTAAATCAGGGGACGGAGCAGATTTCAATCAGCACTTTCCATAAGGTTCTTCCACGAAACTCTAAATAAGAGAACTATTCTTCTCAAGTTTATATACTTAAGAAGAATAGTTAAACAATTTCGTCTTCTCATGCAATTATATTGTAAATACCTTGTGAATATTTGTGTATTATGTGTATACGTGTGTACAGTCGTACTGTGTATCATTGTCACTCATAACGCTATGTGAATCTCACGCTAACAATGCTATAGCTACACTATCGGGCTTCGACAAAGACTCGTTTTAATCAAATAAAAAATTAATTATTTATCCAGAACAGGAGAGCTAATAATGTCACATTAAGTGAATCATAAATTATTACGTTGCATATTCGTAAAAATAACTGCAAGTGAGCTGCACGTTCAGTCGGCAGTTGTCATGCAGTAGCACTGACTGCACCCTAATTGACTTCAAGCTGCATTTGGCAGTTGCATAGTTTGCAGTTGTAACTGAATGTGCAGTCAGCTTACAGTTATGATTACGAATATGAAACGAAATCTGATTCACCAAATGTGTCATCATTAGCCTCCCTGCCACCCGTTTCAGGACCTTTAAGATAAGCAGTTGTCGACCGATTCGGTATGTTATGTCGTTCCGTCTACGTTTCTCGTAACGAGAGAAAAAGAGATAGCTTACCAAATAGTTCGACAACTGACTAATCGAATCGTTCTGAATCAGGGGCCGATGATAAGCAGACGCTTTCGGAATATAAATCTCTGCTTTACACTTACTTATGGCCGAGAAAAAGCTGCAAGCAACTCTTAAACAAACAATACATCCTTGTCGGTCATGTTATAATGATTCAAATCCAAAATTGGACGTGTAATTTGACGAATCTTTGCCGAGCCCGATGATGTTGCCCTAGCATAACAAAATCTAATAGTCACAACTAATAGTCGACTAATAGTCACTTACTAAATGTAACATCGTACTCGTTTCATGTTGTCACGCTTTAATAACTAGCAATTTAGATTTAATTCGCGGCGTGGCGTATAAATAAATTAAAGAGATTAATGTAGAAATAAATAAATCTAATTTCGGACCGCGAATTGAAGAGGGACCCAAATGTTTAAAATAATATGTTTGTTGTTGATTCGGGTTGATAAATGACCTATTAAAAGTAATTATGGCGATCTACGGTTAATTAATGTATTTTATTAAGAACTCTTTGCAACGCCTGAAAAAGGCAACTAAGTTAAGAGAGCTACTTTATACTGTATCACCTTTTGTAGGTACACTTAGTTGGCAAAATAAATATCTTGGAATCTTTGAATGCAAACGCCAAGCAGAAGAACATTTCGGACCTTTACAGCGGTTACGCACTGCATCCGATCCGAATCCGTGAAAATACGTTCTGAAGTAGCCATAGAACTATTTGTATGGTAGTTTACGCACTACATCCGGCATCCGTCATCCGATTTCTATCCGTCATCCGTGAGTTTCTAATTCGGAAGAACAATTGACGGACCGAAGTAGCCATAGAACTATTTGTATGGTAGCTTACGCACTACATCCGGCATCCGTCATCCGATTTCTATCCGTCATCCGTGAGTTTCTAATTCGGAAGAACAATTGACGAATTGTTTGAATTTTTCGGTCCGAGTTTTTTTATATTGTATTTTCACGGATTCGGATCGGATGCAGTGCGTAATCGCTCTTAGCCTTTATTAGCTTCAGACTTTCTCTACTCGAAACAAAGATTTTCAATAAAAACAATTTTACACCGTTATTTTTTGTTTGTGTTTGTGTTTAAATAATAATAACGAAATAATTAAAAAAAACAAATAAAATTATTGCGGACAAAAGAATAACATGCGTGAGACACATTTGTGTGAACACACGACGTAAGTAAAATGACACAAAAAACGATTTAAAATTCGTAATCCATTAAATAGTATTTACGATCAAAACTTCGTGCTAAAAAAATCTCTTCCACCTTCTTCACGTAAACCAATTAACCCGTTGATAACTTCCGCGTTCAGAAACTAATTTCCTTTAAGAATAGACAAAATAATTCCCAAAAGACAAAGTTAGCGTTGAGATTGACGAGACACACGTGAAAGCTTACGGTGTGGGGCTATAGGTCAGGGCACGCCGTCGTCGGGCGCGGGAGCCCCGCACTCGCCGAGCAACGCCAACAGCACGCTGAGCCGCCCCATGGCCTCCACCGGCGGCACCCGCTACGAGGACCGCACCATCCGCAGGCATCGGGAGGTAATGCACCGCTCTTAACGCACTGCACACTTATCTATCTATATTTACAATAAGCTATTAATGCCCGTCTGCACTAAACTTTGACAGCGCCTAAGTTCATGCCTAACTCTTTAGGGAGCACTTAGCCATAAAAATTAAGCCTTAAGCAGCTGCCTCAATGGTTAGGACATGTCCTAACTTTATGAAACCTCTTTTCAAATGTCAAAACAGCAAAACGTCAAAGAGAACGAATTGTTGCATTTTCCCGCTTTGTCTCATTCACCTACTTAGCTAACGTCAATAGTTCGTACGTTTTCATCTAGGTATCTAGTTGGTGCAGATGAATTTGATATTAAGGGTTGACTTAGTTTAAGAATTTATTAGTTTGTGGCGACATCTATCACGCCACATGCGAACTGTCATGCATCGCGATAAAAACATTCGACACGCAGATAGTACATAATACAACCGCCCAACATTGATCGTTGGTTTCACACCGATAATTCAGCCCTCATCAAGCTGTCTCCCCCCCTAAGTCCCCGCCAGCAACGCTCTAAGCCGAGGTCCAAGTCCCACTAAGGGTCGCCCTTAGTGCTGTTGTTGCAGGTAGTCATGATGTTAGTGTAGTACAAGTAGTTACTTAGCTTAGGTTAAGTATTTTACTCCCCCCCCCCATTGGCTGGAGACCCTTCAGGTCTCGCCAATAACTGCCCGGTTACGTAGAAATGGTCCCCTAGGACCACATAGAGCTAATAAAAAAAAAGATCCTTGGGCAGTAGCCCGCCAGGTATAAGACTCCGCCTGGTTGGAAGATCCTCCCTTTGGTTGGAGGAACACCACACCTCGTCCCTCCAGATGTTACGCTGTGACTTAGCCGAGTTTAGTTCAGACGCGCATAAGTCTCATACTTAAGTCGCGTTAACATTATGCAAGTATGAACGCAAGCACCAAGGTTAAATTAGGTTGAGTAATAGAAACATTGGCTTGCATGACAGTTGCCATAACGTTAAGGCCTACATGTGTGCAAGCAACTTGCAGAGTAGAAAGGCTGCTTTAGAAAAGAGATAGTTAGTTTTTATACAAGGTGTGTATTTTGGACTCCAGTGTAATTTAAAGAACTTTATCTGATTTTGATCACAAGTCATCGTGAAATGTAACAACTACACCGATTTTTGTTAAGTGAGTCGGTTGTACTTTACGGTTGCTCAAACACACATCTTGTATACTAACTATGCAGCTTATTATATTAAAATTGTAGTGTTCGCATTTGCCATTTCTAAAGCTTTTTGAGAAATGCGCAGTATATAAACTATGCATCCTCATTTAGTTCGCACCTCCTTTAATTAGCACTAGAATCGCTTTTATTAGTGCCGCAATAACTTTGTACTGTTCAAGGAAGACACAATATTTCCAATTAATGTTAACTGTACAACTAGTTTCCCTTCCTTTAATTGTTTTATGTGAATAATATTTTTGTTAGTATGCTGTATTATATTATTGTGAACTGAAAACTCACTTGATTTTTCTAAAATTACTGACATTTAAAACCTAACTGTCACATCTAATAGATTTTGTATCATAGCACAAACAGCAAAATCAAGAAAATACAGTTCTGAAAAAGAGGCTTCCTCACTTCAAGCAATCAAGGGCTTTTTGCCTCGTAGTTAATACTTTGTAAGATATTGTTAACCGTCTTCAATCGTCAGATAGATACCGTATCTGAAAAATAAGTTTGACGTTTTCATAGCTTTCCTGTACAAAATATGTCAAAACGTCAAACTTATTCCGAAGCTAAAAGTTATTTGACGATTGAAAAATAGACCATATCTGTTTTTTTCTATACCTACTAGACAGACTTGCGTTGGATCACTATCAGTGTCAAGTGACGATCTGATTCACGATGAAACACGCTTACCTTGAAGAAACCCATTTACTCGTTACTTAAAGACTCCTAGATTGTAGTCACTGACGTCCAGGAAAAGGGATGGATTATTTTTAGCCCCAGACTATATTTACTCATTTCTCTAGTCTTAAATTCGCCTATTTCCCCCAGAACGATGACATACCAGCGATGGAGGTGAACAACTACCACGACGGTCTGGGTATGGGCAACCCCAACGGGCGGCCCATGAACCTGCAAGGTGTGCAGGCGCAGATGCCCATGCCACCCAGCAGTCGTTAGCGCGCAGACGGCGCACGCGCAGTTGGACCACTTGTCGGTGAACATTGAGTAAATACTGGTTGAGGTGCTGTCCTTTTTCGATGAAAAGAGATGGGTATAGGTTGGTACTTTAGTTAGTTTTTATACTTGCAATAAACTTAACGGTGATAGCGTTTCTAAACAGTTGTTTTTTCGTTCAAGAATAACTTAATTTTTACACTCAGTGCTCATGACAAGGTACTATATGGTTTGTTTGGAATCAGGTTATTCGCATTTAAACTTATTTCTTTATTGAATGGAAAGAGATGGCAATACTGAATCAGTGTTTATTAAAATTTTATCGGCAAGAGATATTCAACTTCATAGAAATGTTTCAATTTGAGAAATCAAAGATCAAACGATCTCATGCTGCCTTCACACTTGTCTATGACGAAAGGATATTAGTAAATACCTTGAAAAATGTACTTGTGTACTGAAATACAGATGTAAAGGCAGCATAAAACTGAACGTTTACATGAAGATATTGGATATCTGATCTATCTACTGTGCTTAAAGAGATTGGCTTCGTGAGAATTACAAGATGGCTATTTAATTTAGATTTTTTAAGCTGGCAAGTTTTGGTTGTGTTACATTTTTGTATTTAAAAAATAAGAACAGTATTATCGTTGTTGTGACATGAAAATAATTTTCAGATCAATTTTGGTGTTTGTTTTAAATTCTCACGAAGTCAATAAGTACTGAATTATATTTATTATGGTATGAGAGGTAACATGCACAAGCATTTATGTTAAATAATCATTAAAATGTAGTGGTCGCTCGTTGAATGTGGTATACGCTATTTCAACGTTCATTTTGTACAGTCAACAACAATATTTATAAACTTTCAATATAAAAAAATCTGTTAGTATAAATATTTATTGCTCATAACATAACTTATACGAATTTTCTGCAATATTAAATGTTTTGTAAAAAGATGACTGAATAGGATGCAATTTTTCTTTCTATAGAGCTATTTCTTTCAAATACATGCTATGACATCATTTTTCAAAACCGCAGCTGTGTTTTTTGGTTAAGTTCAATCTTGAAGCTAATGTTGCATTTTATTTGAACCCGAAAGTTGACAACGACAGTAATCTCACAGTTTTTATTGTAACTATGAAAGTTTATCTTTTTACAGATTCATATTTACTTCAAATAACCAACAGCCATATTTATTTTCTAAAGTTGTTGTGATTGACTGTACATTACATTAATTAGCCTGAAGGCCTAAAATTTAATCATCGCATTTGGATGTACGTTTTATACAATTATTGCCATTTTGATTTGTAAAGATATCATGTCAATTCCCTATGTAAATAGTCGTGCCATTTCTGTATTTATAATAAAATAAATCTTAAAAGGGTTTCCTGTAGGTGTGTTGTGTATTTTCTATTTAAAAGTTGAGGCTCACAGTCATTGGAACGGATCTGTTTTGTTGAACAATTAAAATGGTTGTTAGGGGACATCACTATGAAATTCGCTCTCGAAGATATTAAAAAGTTATTTTGAAGTGTGAAGAAAAGATTGTTCACTCTCAAAATCATTCAGATAACTTTTTCAATGCCTGATTCGATTGTGAATGTTGACAGATGACGTAGAATATTCTAGAACATTTAATTGAACAACAAAACAATTCATATGATATCCTAATATAACCATTTATACTAAAGACGTCGACTAAACGTTTTACATTGATAAAATACATTTCAAATATTCGGGATTTGAACATAATTGTTATTATTTATAATGATTAGTTTAGACACACGACCCGTTACTCGAAATCGGAAATTTTCTAATTAAAGATTTCGTAGTATACGGTGTTATAGTATTTAATGGTAATTATAGAAGTTTTGTAATATTTTGTATCCATTCCAGACCCTCTACGGTAATGTAATATAGGCGTCTATTGTCCTCTAACGTAAACTAAGTAATATCCGTCTTATATTTAGCGTTAAGATGCGTAATCGTGGGACGCTCGTGATTTTGTTTCAAGGATTTGTTTTAAATTATTGTGGGAATGTGATTGAGTGACGTTTTTATGATTGATGACTGGAGTCATTTTTAATTCGACCAACTCGAACTATAAATCTGTCAATTTCATATTTATTTCGTTGCTGATCGAGTTTTTTAGTCACTAGCCCCCTTGTTACAAAAGGTGGTTTGAAACGAAACTAAGATAAACCCAGATTTAAAATATACCCATCACTTTCTAACATAATATAATATAAAGAGACGGGGCTATTTTAAAACCAGGGTTTTTCTTAGACCATCGTTTGCAATAAGGGGGTTTGTGGCTACATACATATACAGGGTGGTCCAAATAGTGACGTCCAAAAGTTTTTTTTGATTCCTCATACCCAGCAGGGGTATTCGAAAATATCTCATGCAAGTTCCGCGATTTTTATTATATTTTTTAGAATTTTTCGCCTGAACTGCTTTAAAAACCTCAATCTTTTTTTGAGTTGTTTATATTCGGTAGTTTATTTTGATTTTATGCGTAAAATAATCATCTTCCTAACATTTATGCAAGTTGCAAAAATCTTATGGGATACGTTAGTATTACTGTCAGGAAACAGTTGAAATATTAGGCCATTTGAAGCATTTAAGGAACACTGCATTTAGACTTTTTGGCGAAGCCGTATTAAAACTACTAGTCTCAATCATAAAGATGTCTTTCACAATTCACAAGCAGACGAGACGGTATACTGACAGGTTGGACGATGATGAAGTTATAATCAGTTGTAGATAATTTATAATTTCGTCGCATTTCTTTTAATAATGTCAGTTATTGTGAAGAGAAATGCTATTATAAAAACCCTCATGATTTGCAAGGAACACTACCAATCCAGAAAATAATTTATACAATTATAGATTCGATACTTATACAAATAAAGGCAGTTATCGCGTTAACCTTTAGGTTTAAGCGACCGTACCCATGACCACGAAAATTGTGAACGACGGCAGCTTTAAAATATTAATTTTTCGGTTCATTTCCCTCCGTTTTGATTTTAATTGTTAGTATAACTATTTATTTTACATTATCTTGTAAGGTTATATTTGTAGGTATAATAATAAATAAGGGTTTATGTGAGAAAACAAAATGTTTTTTTTTGGAATATATTTTATGCACAATAATGCATTTCGATACGTCCGCGGCAGGATAAAGTTGACTGACTAACCTGGTACAAAAGTAACCTCATCCAGTGCATTATAATGATTTAAGTACCCACGTATGTAAGTTTTGTATCATATTTTTTATTATAAAAATGTAAGCAAATGTACAAGAATGTTTTCATTACAATATGCTTGCCACGGCGTCGTCGCTTCTATGAAGCGAACATTTTTATTATATTTCCGCATAAAAAGCTAACGTTCATTGTGTTCGAGTTTGTCTAGATGTAAGTATATTATTTACGCATCATTTTATATTTTTATTTATCGTGTCTTTAGACGGGAATATTAGTAAATTGTAGGCATTATTAGATATATTGTTTATATTATATATCTATTAATATTAATGTCTATATTAAATTTTATAGGAATCATCCTTACTTAGGCTTTGTATAGGGCTGTCTTATATCGTTTTATGTTCTTCCACTTCACAGAAAAAGATCTCTAGATGTTTCCAAATTTTATTTTTAAGACATATAGTTTCACCATGTTGTCGAGCGTCTTAGCGCTGCCGTTTACTAATATTGTGACGTCATAGACATATCAGTGCAGCCCTTAATGACGTCACATGAAATACAGATAATGTAAAAAACAACTGATGCGGCTATGATGTCACATTTCAGTAAATGGCGGGACTTAGTGTTAAACCACAAGTAAAATATATTAACGTCTATGGTCAACCATAGGTTATAGTTGTTGGAACAGTAATACTCGATTATTTATATTTTATTTAAAAAATTATATTGAGAAAATAATTAATATTTAACGAGATCGTCTGCGTTTGTCGTTGCGACAGTTTAGTAGTTAAATAATTATAATGATAGTTTGTCTTATGTCACGTTGTATGTAGTTTAATAGAGCATTATTCTCTTACATAAAGATACCTTATCATTAAACAAATTATATTATCAAAGAGAATTAAACGAATGATTTTTTTATTTTTGGTTTTTTCTTTTTTGTTCCTTATTTTTCCTTTATTTTATTATTATTTTTATAACAGTTTATAGTTATTCGAATGTTATGGCCTATGGAGTGCGTCAGAATGGGTAGCTAATCATTTTGTTAAGAGTAGGATCTGGTAAATGGAAATGAACTTTATTGCTAAGTGCATAGAGTATGGATTTGTGTACCACTGTACGAGACTTTGTAATGGAATTAAAACATTTTGTAAGCATTTACAACAGGAATATACAGCTGTTAGAGAATAGTTTCAGCCATGGCTTCCATCTTTATTTAATTATCATTGTAGTTATCTCACAGTTTTCTAGTTAAATTAGGATATTTTTTACCAAGTGACGATAACTGGGTACTAGATCATGTAGCAAATAATAGCAGAAATGTTTTTTTTAATCTGTTGATTCAACTAATTCTGTCGAACGTACATTTATTAAAACGACCGACAAAATAAAGTTATAAAAGTGAATTTAAATTCATGTAAAGTCTAATCTTCGTCTGGTTGTTCTTATAAGACTAAAGCGAGCTATTCACGTATCTTAATTATGTTTCAAGGGTTATGAATGGCACATTCCTATTGTCTATGAACAACCAGACAGGAACTCGAGGCTTTCGATAATGTTAAGTAAAGTCTCCTATCTGTATGAATGCTCATGTTTTATATTTATCAGTAGTGACCTTAACGTATTGGAAAAAAAATCAGTTATTGAATTTATAGGTGTAATAGACGCATTATTAAACGAAATTGTAATGAATTATTGTAAGTTGCATTATAGGTGCGTGCACGGTTATCGGTGATAAAGAAAAATGTCTTTTTTTACTTAATGTATTTAATAAAATAACACTAATTGTTACGGTGTGGGTGTTCTGCGGTAATCGCGGTATAACAATATTCCACGACAGTATTATTCAGTAATCTCATGTACCAATGTTGCTAATACACTTACATACATTTAAATAATCGTGAGAGTTTTATTTTAAACCCTACGAAATATTATGAGGAGGAATGCGGTGTGTAGAAATAGAGAGTTGAACGGATATAGGGCTGCGGTCACCTAAATTGCCGACACCGGAAAAAGATCTCAAAAACCCCGTACATTTGGTCGAAATTGGAAATTTTTCTTGGAAGCCCTGGAAAATATTAAAAATATGTATTTTTTATTTATTAAAGTAGCCAAAATATAAGCTACCAACATATTCTAACTTACTATTACGCATGTAACTAATTGCTGGAATAGACAACTGCCAACGCGACGGGTTTCACCCGGGCACTTTGAGAATTCTCCCCTGGAGCCCCGGACGTCCTCCCATACTAGGAGAAACCCAGGGAAACCTGGACGGATGGCAGCAGCCCTAACAACAAGCTACAATACAGCAACTTTGTCAAATTGTATGGAAACGAGCGTGCCACATTTTTTTGTTCCAACAACCTTTTTTATTATCTTGGGAAAATCCTCATGGATACCCTTCGCCCGGGGAAGGCGAGCGGTTATGCCGGATTCTTACCGGCTAAAAACCCACGGTGTTCCTTCTCCTGACCCTTGGCCGGGGTCGCGGGATTCGCAGCTGCATGCACCGCAACCCCGGCAGGCCTCGGTCCGCCAGCACCTGGCGGACCTCTCCTTCTATGGGGCCTTGCCCCACATCCTTCTGAGAGGCGCGCACGGAACACATGCGCGCCGCCTTCTCGGGCCTGTTACTGGTCGGGCGATGGATCCCTTAACTCGTCGCCCTTAAAGGCCACACACTAGGGTGGTCGGAGATCGTCGCGCGCCCTCCGACGGCGCCCAGTGCGTCTGGCGCGGGAAGGGAGAGTGGCCGTCGCCTCTCTCTCCCTCTCTGCTCCCTTCTTGGTCGCTATCACCTCCTCGCAAAAGGACCGCTCCTGACCATGGACAGAACCACGGCTGGAAGCGAGAGGTTTGTTCTAACTACCTACGTAAGCGCAATTTCTCCTGGGAAGCATTGCGCACGCCCCGCAAGCGTTTTCGCAGTTAAAGTTCAAGCACACGCAACATGCAACCATTCGCGCTTGCAGAAATGAAAACAATCAAGAGGTGATTGGCTTGGTAGCATTAAATATAGGAGCATTGCACCTACCTACGGCACGCAAAGTAGGTCAAATTGCGTTATGTGGTGGTGTTACTTTTAACGAAAAAGGAAGATCGTCTATCTTGGCAGGTGGTGTGCTAGCCAGGTCTTGGGCCCGAAAGAAATTTCCTAAATTAACCACCTTTTTCAATACGTATCTATTCAACTATATGTACCGCTGAAGTTATAAAGAAGATTAAAATATTTGACGACACGTTTGGTGCCGTGGCTAAGCTATTGACTTCTGCGCTACGGGTCGTGGGTTCGATTCCCACACGGAACAAAAATTTGTATGGCCTCCAAATGGTTGTTTCGGGTCTGGGCGTTTGTTTGTGAGATTTGTGTCTGTAAACGCACCCACGATACAAGAGAAATCTTAGTGAGGGGCAAAGTAAAAAAAAAATATCGGGCATCGATATGAAAAAACAAAAAACTGTTCTATTTAATTAGGGCTGAGGATCAGGGTAAGTACCAAAGAGAATGGTAAGTACCAATGATTTATACGTGTGGTAGCAGAAACATTAACAGTGTAGTATCACCTTCTCGATCGTCATCTTCACCGACGGGCACCGGAATGCGTCTCACTTTGTACCAAGTGAGCGCAGGTTCTTCAATAATGTGGAGGCTCAGGTTCCAGCTCCCACGAGACCTCCGAGTCCCATGTAAAAGCAACGCGACTTGAAGTTTATAAAAAAAAATATAAGTAAATAGATAGTAAGTAAACCCAAAATTTTAAAATAATTTCTTCCAACTCGTTACATCGTGAGTAGAGTTCTATACAAAGTTAGTAGTAGTAATAGTAGTAGTAGAGTAGTATAGTAAGTAATTACTAGTAGTTACTTACTATACTACTACTCTACTAGTGTTGGCTGTGGGCTGTGACTACTACTAGTAGTAGTAGTAGTCACAGCCAGAATGCAACAACATAATCTCTAGCACTTTAACTTTACTGTTTGTATTTCCTATCTATCATCCCCATTCTTTTTTTTTCTCTTTACTATCTTTCCTTCCTTATCTACCTTTCTTTTTTACTTTAATCTTAAGGGTGCTACACACCCTTGGAACTGGTGTAGCAGACGTGCTCTCAGGAGATCCTAGGGCCGTCTGTTACATTACAACAGTATCACAGTGTACATACCTATCTAAGTAGGTATAGGTACAATCAACGTCTATCTAAAGTGACAATGGTTCATGCAGTTTCAAAATAATTTTATCAATGAAAACATGTTAATTATTATACGGTATGTTCACTAACGAAAGGCGTTCCCGTTAACCAGCAATACTATAGCGTCTCCGTACATACTAAAAAATATTCTCAAATAAAAAAATAAAAAAAATTATACCTATAGTTGTGACAATCTAATAGGTCCGATTTGACATCTTCAAAATACTAGGAGTAATGTCAACACTAGTAATAATTACTTCAATGCGTGGCGTTTCGTTTCATTTTATCAATACTGCGCTATCTGATAAATAAAAAGGCTACTTTCTTTAAGATCGAAGGCGTGATTTCTGTACACATTTATTTCGTGCTTATAAGGGGAAATTGTAAACAGTCGACAAACCGAAATGGGAGATTGTACTCATCACTATGAACAACTTTTACTATGGGACCGAACCTGAAATCGCGAAAAAAAAACTGCTGTTCCCTACATTTAAATGTTCCCTACATACAGCAGATTTTTTTCTCGCGATTTCAATTTTGTTCTCATGGTAAAAGTTGTTCATAGTGATGAGTACAATCTCCCATTTCGGTTTGTCGACTGTTTACAATTTTACCCTGTATGAAAACGTCACTGTACGCGCTTACTGTACATGCACACTTGTCTATCAATGTTTAAAACATGGCAACATCGCATTTAACCTATCTACGCTACTATTTTTGGTTTTCAACAGGCTGTTCCGAATTATTTTTCTTTTTTTTACCGAATTATTTTTAGGGTTCCGTACCCAAAGGGTAAAACGGGACCCTATTACTAAGACTCCGCTGTCCGTCCGTCCGTCCGTCCGTTGGTCACCAGGCTGTATCTCATGAACCGTGATAGTTAGACAGTTGAAATTTTCACAGATGATGTATTTCTGTCGCCGCTTTAACAACAAATACTAAAAAACAGAATAAAATAAATAGATATTTAAGGGGGCTCCCATACAACAAACGTGATTTTTTTTGCTGTTTTATAGATAACTAGCGACCCGCCCCGGCTTCGCAGTCGCACATGTACGTTTTATATCTTAAAACCTTCCTCTTGAGTCACTATCTATTAAAAAAACCGCATCAAAATCCGTTGCGTAGTTTTAAAGATCTAAGCATACATAGGGACAGACAGACAGCGGGAAGCGACTTTGTTTTATACTATGTAGTGATGGTACGGAACCCTTCGTGCGCGACTCCGACTCGCACTTGGCCGGTTTTTTGTATTTTAATTTTAATCCATTAATGATGTAGATTAACGGGTTTAAGGGAACGCCCTCTGTTATTTGACATACTGTATCATAAAAATAATGATAGCGTAGATAAAAGTTAGTATTATTATAAATTAGAATAACAATTGATTATTACGATATTTAAGTAATTTCAATATACAAAATTCCGGTTCCGTGTGCCGGACGTAAAGAATAACACTACCCCGTCTCTTCTCATAGGTGTCGTAAAAGGCGACTAAGGATTTCACTAGAGGATGGGCAGCAGCGTTCTCTGAGTACTTTAACAACCATACTGCGATCGCCAACCCGCCTGCCAAGCGTGGCGATTACGGCAAACCCGGTCCCCAACATGGCTTTGATGGCTTGGGGGAGGCCTATGTCCAGCAGTGGACGTCTTTCGGCTGAATGATGATGATGATGGGTATACAAAAATATTCATCGACTTTTGCTGTTGACTGTACAGGCTTAGATAACTTAATAATAAGTTCACAGTTGTTAAGAAACCAGCAACTACCTGATAGGTACCTAGAAGATAAATTAATAGGTCAGAATTAAATACCAATTAGTTACCTAACAACAGTACAGCCATCGGTTTCCAAGCGGCAAAATATTCAATTTTCATTAATAAATTACTTTCATTAACTTAAAGGTTATTGGGTTAAAGCATAAAATTAATCACAAAATCTACTCTATCATACCCTAAGATTAATGTATCCTTAGATACAAATCATTCACTTGACTGGTTTTCAACTTATTACAGAATATTGTGAACGTATGAAGTTAATTTAGCATGTTATTAATGAAAATGCCGATAATTTTAAATTGTAATTAAGTGTTCGCGCTAAATTTTAACGTAGGTTCTAATATTGCGTAATAATTATGAGTTGGGTTTATTAATATTTAGCTGTAAGATAAAGTAAGTTATACTTACTTCTCTATGTTTACTTACTATAAGTACGAGTACAACTTTATTTTTAGTACTTATATACAAAAACCGAGACGCCCCAACAATATTTTCATCAGAACTGCCTGAATGTGTTTTTTTTAATAAATCTCAAAGTTACACCTTAGTTTAGTAATACTTTAATAGACATCATTATGAAGAGTGTTTATGCCAAATTTCAAGCTAATTACCCCTGGAATAAGGATTTTCATACAAACGTTAACAACCCATTTCATCCATTTAGGGGTGCAATTTCTAAAAACGCTTAAACATGTCCCTGTTTATTTCTAACCAGAAGTCTAGATAATTAATTCCATGCTTCTTACTTCAAAAGTAGGTACCAGATTTCTCATTCAAACTTTCAACACTTATTTCACCCTCTTAGGGGTAGAATTTTCAAACACGCTTAATACGTGTACATTTATTTCTTACCAGAAACCTTCACATTTAATTTTATGCTCCTTACTTCAAAAATGACGGATTTACATACAAACTTAAACTACCTATTTAACTTCCTTAGGGGTTGAATTTTGAAAAATCCCTTCTTATTGGCTGCTTACATCACAAAAGGAACCTACTGTGAAAATTTCAAGTTTCTAACCCCAGCGGTTTAGGCTGTGCGTTGATAGATCAGTCAGTCAGTCAGTCAGCTTCTCCTTTTATATGTTCAACGATTATATAGTTACGTTTTACCATTTTTCGGGACTAGAGACTAGCTTCGGACCCAAACGGAGCCCTTAATCATGAGCTGAAAAGGCGGCGAGGTCGCCAAAAAAATACAAAAGATGTTAGATTTGTTTCGTAATTTATTTGCACCGTAACGAACAGCTAGCTGATACTTAAGTACGTCCGGCGCACCCTTGGCAATCAGCCTCGCTACCAACCTTGCATCACGGAATATATACTACTCAAAACAAAATAAGAGCCACTAGGTATTTAAGGTATACCATGAAAAATATAAAATTAACACATTGTTCAATTTACGTAAACTTAAAACAATGTTATTGTTTACCGTTTAGGCTAGTAACTGTTGAAATTAGTGATTAATAAACATTTTTATTTAACTTTTGATAAAAAATGACAATTTAGGATAAAAAACACAAATAACAAAAAGTCACTAAAAACTAAAAAAAAACTTCACTTTTTATTTCTTTTTCTCTTTTTTAATAACGGGTATGGCCCTCCTCTTTTGGCTATGCACTCCTGTAGCCTGGAATGCATGCTCTCTATCAAATGCCTGACGTTTTCAGCTGGGATCTCTTCCCAGGCACTTTTCAAAGCGTCAATCAGTTGCTGCTGGTTGTAGACCTCTTGCGCACTCTCTCTAACCCTTCGTTTTAATTGGTCTCACATGTGCTCGATCGGATTTAAGTCCGGACTGTTTGCTGGCCACGGCAACACTTGAATGTGAGAGCCTTCCAGTACAGACTGGGTCGCTTGAGCTGTGTGTGCACGGGCATTGCCTTGCATCAGGACGAACCCAGGACCCATTCGCTGTGCAAATGGAATCACATGAGGCCTGATGACTTCCTCAATGTAACGCTGAGCAGTTACGGAACCTTCATTTAAAATAGCGAGTTCAGTTTTGCCATGTAAGCTTATTCCACCCCAAATCATTACATTGGGTCCACCGAAATGGTCAACTTCGTAAATGCAGGCTTCAGAAAACTCTCGCCACGTCGCCTCCATACTCTAATGCGCCGATCGTCATTAAAGAATTTTACTTTACACTCGTCGGTGAAAAGTACCATGCCCCACTCGTTTATGCCCCAGTCTAAATATTGACGGGAGAAACTTAAACGATTTGCACGTTGAGCCCTGGACAAAGGAATTCAAACAACTCGACGTTTTGAAGTTTGCTGGTCTTCGTGCAATCGGTTACAGATCGTTTGGTCACTGACGCGAGTACCCGTTGTCAACCGTAGGCGATTTTGTAACTTACGAGCCGTCACTGTGCGTTCTCGGCAGGCACTTAACCGGATGTACCGATCCTCGTGAGTAGTTGTGATGTGAACTCTACCCGAACCAGGTCTTCTTGCAACACTACCAGTCTCTTGGAAGCGATTCCAAGCATTTTGGGTAGCTTTCCGAGAAAAACCCAGATGCAAAGCCACAGACCGCTGCGAAATTCCTTCTTGGATCATTGTAACGGCTCTGGTTGCAGTAATTGCGTCCATATGTCTTCGTACTTGTGGCATATTAACATAAAATGTTACTTAAACAAATTAACTAAACAAAGTTACACGATTATTTCAGATTACCATAAAGATAATCGAAACGAAACTTAAAGAAAAATCGAAACAAAATAACAAGAAAATTTCAAATTTTTTTTTTTTTTAAATGATGGTCTGCATTTTGGTCTCAAGAACAAAATCAAAGTGGTTAAATATCGAAGAGTTTGTAACATCAATATTTTGTAACTTATTAATTACTTAACGTTCATTAAATTACACTGAAATGTGAAAATAACGAGTGGCTCTTATTTTGTTTTGAGTAGTATATAATAGTACAGGTAGGTACTTGCATGCGCTATTCTCGGAAAATTTCACGCAAGCGAAGCTGCGGGCAACAGCTAGTAAGTACTAAATACGTTTAAAACAAACAACTAAGTATGAGACAATATACCCATTTTACTACCGAAAAGAATTAATTAATCAGTTTTACTCTACTTAACGTAATTTATCACTTAAAAAGAGTAAAACAAGAACATTGTAAGCGATGCTAACATCGTCTTAAGTAATCCTTAGTAAAAATATCCTTGAATCTCTTACTTTTTAAGTAAAACAAAGTTGTTCTGATGACTCTGTTTAAACAAACTGTTTTTATTTAAGCTCGCAATTTTCTTTAGCAAACAGACAGCAAAAACATCTTGGAATAAACAATCGTAGGGCTGCGTAGGTTTTAGTAAAGGTCACGACACACGGGTCAAATATTATGGCAGCAATACATTCACTTACATTTATTTCTTTTCCACTGTTTTATAGAACAGCCTCACAATTGTGTATCTGATCAAAAGTGGCTATTTTTACGTCATAAACAATTCTTCAGAAATGACCAAAAACTTTAAAACGAATTACCTTTTTGTAGTAAATAGCTAAAGAATTTGAACATTTTTCATAGAGAAATAGTTACGGTTGGTGCAGTCTGAAACCGGAAATGGATATGATTTAAAAAATCTACGTTGACAGAAAAAAAAACATTGGAATATGTAAATAGCGAATTTTGATCATACACTCCTCAATTAGGTATAAGTAATGACTGTAATGTAACAGATGGCCCCAGGATCTCCTGAGCACTTCTGCTACACTAGTTACAAAGAAATGTGTTATTAGTTAGGATACCTACCTACCCCTAGTCGGACAAACAAGGAAAACACTTAAAAGAAGACATCTTTATAATATGGTAAAAAACACTTGAATAAGTCCCTAATAGTATAGATAGAATAATATGGCGCACGTAAGTAAAACAGATGGAAACACAATACTCTCCAATAATACACAAGCTCAGTATGTCACCAGGCGAAGGGCTGGTAGTTCAGCAGTGCAGCAGCGCCGGAGGCTCAGTAGTAGTCCGACCTTTTACACGTTCCTTGTCCACGGTATCCGAATGGATACCAAAACTGTGATACTTGGAGTCCATGTTTGTAAAAGGATGCATTATTATCGAATTCTAGAGAATCCGAAGAATGTTATCAACTTATCATATAATTTGTTCTAAGCAGCATCTCCCAAGACGTAGCTTTTGTAGCAGTGTGATGTGATGCTCGCACTTACGCATAATATGCTTTTATTAGGTACTTAATTACTTATCCATTTGGAACTATATAAAAATACACACATGTACCTATACTTATCAGAATTGCAAAAAATTGTAATAAACCCATTTCTAATACATTAAAAATAATCGAATAACAATTAATATCGAAGTGGACTTGAGTAGATTTGGCGTAGATTTTGAGTAGGGAATAATAATGTGTTAAGTAGAGTAAGTGCGCCAATTGTGGACCACCTCAAGGGTATTGTCAAATAAAACTCAGAATTTTAAAGTATAATTAGCCTTATGTATTTTGAACAGTTCGATAATTATTTGTTATCAAAAGAGATTGATAAAATTCTTAAGAAACATCAACATCTTAGAAATAATCAACATTTTCTAAAATATGTCATTATTGTGAATTTGCAAAAAGTGTACAAAATATGGACCACATGGTTTCAAATATGGACCATAGTCAAGTTGGATTCAAAATTATTAAAAAAAAAACTAGTCGTGTTGCTTAAAATTTAATCAGTCAATTATTAGGGATAAACTAATAATATTGGTACACAATTCGCACACATAGAAATCAACCTATTCTAAGATTAATCCACTTTCACAAAGAGTAATATTTGTCGAAATGATGAGCTTACGAAGTTAGCTAAGAAATTACATCGCGTGTTGATCAAAACGAAAAATGGCTACCGTGAATAAGTGCATGCTTTCTACCGGCCTGCAAGCGACTAGCGGGCCGCAGGAGGGGTGAAACATAGCTTGCGCTAACCAACGACTCGATACCAATAACGCTCTTTGAGAAGCGCGGGTAGTCCATATTACAGAACCAGTCCATTTCATTCAAGAAATAAGTATACACGGTGTAACACGAGGGGTGATCATCGAGGGGTCATCGGAAGCAGGGCGATGGGGGACCTCAATACTTAGTGATTTAACCGTTTATAACCTATTAACTTAAATTCTCTCAAGCTAATTTAATGCGATTTCAACGATTCTTTTTTCAAAAGATAAATTATGAACGCTTGCAGTACTCGAGCCGTTCCGGTGTCATTTTCTATATTGATATTTTTTTGGCATGGTCTTGTTCTTAAGTATCTAACGCAGCCATTCTTTGCTCTTTGATGTCATAAACTTTCTGCTGAGGTGTCTGAAGGGCGGCCAAACATAATTACGTAAACCATACTAGGTATACATACTAAGAACTTAATACTTATTAACATATTCAGCTCTCATTAAACCCTTGTGAGTTGCGACGGATAATTTATACATAAACACATAACTTAACCCTTAAATCACGTCAATGCATGAGATTACTGTTCTAAATACTACTTAAGCTTATTAAAAGGGATAAATGATCAGTGTAGTTTCTAAACGGTCTGCTTTAACACGAGAAACGTGGTGTTAGATCGTGGATCGTGTAATTTTATAATCATATGCCTCAGACTAAAGGGATTACCATATTTGTAACACTCGAAGCCACGCCACATATCGTCGGTGCGCTAACCAAAACCCATATGTGCATGTTTTTCTTTTCTTCTTTTCTTTTATTTAATTTTGAAAGCCAGATACCTATATTATCAAAACCTCCTTTTCAAAATTTTCATTGTATCTCGATTTGCCAAAACCTAAAAGTGTTGAAAAAACGAAGAAAAAACATATGTGAACCTAAAATATTCAAATCTGAATAATAATAATAATAATTTATCATTTATTCTCTCTTCACAAAGCGGACTTAAAGTTAATGTGTACAAAAAATGTCTCAGCTGTATTCCACCTTTGTGGGAGACTGGTGCCTGATATAGGTTTTTGGGAAAAAACCTGTGTTACAGGTCACCAGGCCCCTTCCACGGCTAGAATTAGCTTATACACAGATATCGTGAAAGAGTCGAAGTTAAACAATATGCGTAACAAAAATAAAAACTAAGTGTCTAATAGTTAAACAATATGCTTAACACAAATAAAAGAAGAAGTAATAACAATAAAAAATACCTACCTATAATTCTGCAGAAGTTATTGAGTAATGTTGTGAGACGATGTGTGAGTGAGTGTTTATGTTGTGTGAGGTGTAATGAGGTGTTAGACTAGTAGGAGATGTATGTGAGTAATTCAGATGAGCAGTATGTGAGTGAAGGTGTCTTTTGTGGAGTGAGAGCAGCGAGAGTTGTTTTTCAAGGAGGTGAGGAACAGCTATGTATGTGGGGTTGGTCAAAATTAGTTTTATTTCAGAACGGACAAAAGATTCTCAGTTTTAGGATAGTCTAGGGTTTTTAAGTATTTTTTTATTTCTTTAATACAGCTTGATCGAGTTTTTGGATATAGGTTTAAGAATTTATTAAATTTATTGTAAAGATAACTCCCAAGGAAGCAATAGAATCTTTTAGGGAGTGCGGATTTGAATTGAGCCGTGGGACATACCCTACCCTTTCGCCGGTTGTCTTTGAGTAGCTTAACGTCAAACTGCATTTGAGAATGTTTTTTAAGTACAGTGAGTAGTATGAACGTTTGTCTAACAGTGAGAGTGTCCCATTCTTTGTATAGGTTAGTGGTCGGAAAACGAAAGGGGAGACCAGCTCCAACCTTGAGTATAGCACGCTGTGCCCTTTCAACTTCGACGAGGTGAGTTTTTGCGGCACCTCCCCATGATGTGATGCAGTAATCAATAAGTGATTGGCATAATGCGTAGTACACCATCTTAATAGTTTTTCGGTCGGCAGAGTGTCTTAGGTTTTTAAAAATGTAATAATGAATGCATAATAGATTTGACAAACAACTAAATTGCACATATCCGATTTTTGCGTGTACATAAGTCTGAATTTTACTTATTGGTTTTTGGTCTTTTTTAACGTTGCACGGCCATAACAATGACATGTGCACGAAAACTACAAAAAATAATATTATGAGCTTAATAAAGTAACACTAAATTTTTTTTTATCACTATATAAATCAAGATGTTTTGTTAGCGTTTGAATTTTTCGATTTTTCTTAAACTAGTTATTAGACAAAACAGTCCGCTTCCTGGAAAGTTAATAAAATACACTTAAAGGTTTTGACAAGCGCACCAACGATATGCTGAATCACTGGTTGACGAAATGTGGCCAAGCAACATTCGCGGCGCGTGGCGTAGCGTGTTACAAGTCTGTTCCTAGCTTAGGTTAATAAGTTATCAGAATGTATAGGTATCAGGTATTAGGTTTTCGTAATCTAGATTGTGTAATGCTCGGTTTGCGGAATATTAGATTTGTAATGTTAGGCTGGTGTGTGATTTATATGTTAATGTTTCATTTGTTTGATATAACTTATGCCTATGATTATTTTATGTAAATGGGTATTTACTTTGATTTCTTAATTGTTTTCCTGCTATTTTGTCGAAGTTCGCTTTGCTTCTGGCAAAACTTCGTCTAATATCTAAAAACCTGTTCCATTGAAAGTCATTCTTCCTGATTCCTGATGTTTGGTTTTGTCTAGAGTAATTAATTGATTTTTAAAACTTTCGCCACTAGGTGATAATGGAGATTCTTTATAACTGTATCATCAATTACGTTAGACTATAATAAAGGATAATCTGTGTAGCCCACACTATATTATTCGAGTCAGTGCATCTAGAATAATAATAGTCCTCAAAAGCAACACATACATACATAAACTCATGGCTTTTTCTTGCGGGGGTAGGCAGAAACTGTAGAACGCCACATGCTACGATCCTTACATCCTCCTTTCGCTTCGTCCTCGTTCAGACATCTTGTCATATACGCACGCCGGTTGAAAGTACTACGCACCTGTCCCTTTTTAAGAACATCAAAGATTCAAAGATATTTATTTTGCCAACTAAGTGTACATAAAGTAATACAATATAAAATAGGTCTCTTAACTTAGTTGCCTTTTTCAGGCGTTGCAAAAGAATTCTTAATAAACTAAATAAATTAACCGTAGATCGCCATAATAACTTTGAATACGTCATTTATCAACCCGAATCAACAACAAACATATTATAACATCCAGTGGAGTCACCGATAACATCGATGTATGTCCTTGTAGGGCGTCCTCTACTGGCGTTTCCACTGACATCCGCTTTAGGTATAAATGCCTTTTGTTAATCGTCGTTCACTCTTTCTTTCAACATGCCCAAACCACCACTATATCATCTTAAAAATAATGAGCTTATTAAAAACAATGAGCTCCAATAACCTTCTGAAATAGGTACCACTTTAAATGGATATAAAGTATTTTTCACACCTTGAGCAGATCCAAACCCAACATCTTCATTATTTCAACCTATACTTTTCGTAACATTCCATAGATCCGCATATAAAACCGAGTCTATACCCTGGTATTTACGGTATACAGTTATTTCGCCACAGTGCGATCAAGATCTGCAGGTCACCGCGCCGCCATTATTAGTAATAGAGGCCTTGTCGACTATTAGACACGTTAAAATTACACCTCTACTGTAAACTGCAATGGTTAGGCTTTTATGTCACACGACACGGCTACGATACGGGTTTTTTTTTGGTAGGAGTTGTTTTTTTATTTTTTGTTGAGTAAAAGGCGACTAAGGGATTCACTAGAGGATGAGCAGCAGCTTTCTCTGAGTACTTTAACAACCATACTGCAATCGCCAACCCGCCTGCCAAGCGTGGCGATCACGGCAACCCCCCCCCCCTTTTGGGGGAGGCCTATGTCCAGCAGTGGACGTCTTTCGACTGGATGATGATGAAAAAACATTGCAATTTCAGCGTGTACCAGTGGCGAAGGCTCTATACAACTCGATTCCTATCGGCTTCCCTTTCGAAATGAGTAGTTACTGGAATTCACGCATCACACTTGAGCAAGGTAAGCATTTTTTGGTCCGGCTTCCCTTTTAAGAAAATTCACCCTACGCCACTGGCGTGTACTATAATTTTTCTTGTATCATGATTTGCAGACACAAGTAATTACATACAAAACACTCAAACGCTACTCAACGTTTTAAGGTGCTGTTATGTCTCATGCTGTCACTGTTACTCTAAGGCGAAGTGAAAGTGACAACACGAAATTAACGGCAACTTAAAATTGAGTATGGCGTTTGAGTATTTGGCCATCAGATAAGCTGTAACAAATATGTGTTATGCGATGATCAAACCCCATGTGAATTTCCTAACAGAAAACCCTAATATCATTTTCCGTCTTGGGAGTCGAATTACGGACCTCACTCTCGGCAGTTGCAATTCGCATTAGCGATTACCTCTCTACAAAACGTTACCGTACATAGAATATCAAATATTTTTAAAAACCAAAGCTTGGATTATACAGAATGTCCCAAGAAGTATGGAACAAATCGAATAGGGGCGTGGGCAAGGTCATTTCCAAACTTTTTAAGCCTGAGAATGTCTGTGCAGTTTTTTACGGTTCAAAAGTTATAACCAATTTTTTTTTCAATAACTTCGCATAATCTCTATTCAAAGACATTGAAAAAAAAATTAAAGAAAAAAAAAACTATCAGAGCCATCAATTTATTTATTTTTTCAGGACTTTGCCGAAGACTGGGCCTTGCCTGTGGTATTACTTTTACGCAGCTAGAAAACATGTGTTCAATAAGAAAAAACAATAGCTGCAAAGTCTGGCAAAAAATTTAGTCAAGTTTTTACTAGACCAAAATCGTGAAAAAAAATTATCTCTCTGATAGATTTTTTAAATGTTTTTTTTAAATGACCGACATTCTCAGGCTTAAAAAGTTTGGAAATGATGCCCACGCCACTATTCGATTTGATCCATACTTCCAGGGACACCTTGTATAGCTATTTTACGCTTTTTGATGATGTCGTTTATGTTTTTTTGATAGCAATCTCCTCACGGCTATAAACAATTTACGAAATGACTGCTTTGTCCAGGACTCATCTTACGTTGAACGCCGAATGGGGTTCCCAACTTTAAAAAAATACTATCTACCTACCGATTATATTTCTATCACCAATATTGTTCAATATCTATAGTCATAGGGAAATCCCTTCTTGCGTGATATGTAAAAGTCAACTGTTAGAAAGGATTTAACTAGGCGACGTAGGCGTTAGATAATTTTGCCATAACTTTAACACGATTGCGATGGTTATTACTAGATATTTAGAACAAGTGACGAAACTAATAGTATAACACATACACCATACAGCATAACGACATAAATGCGTTTCGGCAATCTTCGTGATTCCGAACTTGTACGAATTATGCGAGTCACTTAATCTGGCTTCTCCCTCTTTGGATTAATTCCGGATAGGTCATTTAATTGCTCGCATAATTCGTTCAAATTCGGAAACATCAAGATTGCCGAGGCGAAGAACTTATGCCGTACATACAATATCACGGCTTTCCTTATGGGGGTGGCAGAAACTACAGACGGCCGAGTGCTATGATCATCACATAGTTACCACTTTTGCTTCTAGTTTTGTGAAACTATGATTACGTGATGTGTGCATCACGTAACTAAACTCACGCCTTTTTCCCATAAGGGAAAGGCAGAAACTGCAGATCGCCACATGCTACGATACTTACATCGACCTAACTATCTCTCTATAATTTTCAGTTGGAAGACAAGTTACAGTGTTTGGCCCAAAATTTAACCCACCTTTCAACTAACATAACTACTAAGTCAACTTAATACCGCCGCCGCGCCGGTGCCCGTTTTGGGTGCCAGCAGCCGGTGTTTTTAATCTCGGCTGCCGGCAGTAATGTACTGCCGGTTCCCAATGGCGTTATTTTTGGGTGCCGGCGCCGCCAGCGGAGGCACTCCCTTGTGTTATACAGTAATATTGTACCTACAACTTTCTCTTGAATATTGGAGTTGTCTACCAGTTTCAAAATGCTAGGTAGGGTTTATCTTTATCAATATATTGCCCTGTGCTCACTAAAAATAGGCATTCTCTTCATAGCCGTGGGTTTCATAAAAGGGTCGCCCTTTTAGGGATTGTTTCACATGAATGAACAGCAGTATCCACTGAAAAACAGATGTTCAGTTTAGGTCCAGAAATAAACTATGTTTAAATATTTCTCTACTAGCTTTTGCCCGTAGCTTCGTTTGCGTGAAATTTTGGACTCGTTAAGTGACGATTTTCCATAAAAACTTTCATCCCCTATTTAACTCCCTTAGGGGTTGAATTTCGAAAAATCCTTCCTTGTTCCTTGTTTACATTATAAAGGGAACTTTTGTGCAAAATTTCAGCTTTCTAGGTTCAAGGGTTTGGGCTGGGCGTTGATGAGTCAGTCAGTCAGTCAGAATTTTGTATTTTTATTGATATAGATACCTTTTTATACGGAGTGTAAACGAATTCGTGTAATTATTCGTTCAAACCACATAATCTATTCAGGATATAGATTAACCTCGGACGGGATTTAGATTAATTCAAAATAAAAAAAACGTTTTCTTTTTTCCAAATAAATTTTTTAGGTATGTGTAAGAAAATTTCGATGCCATGCATAAATAAATGAAGGCACGGCGACAAAGCTGACGGGCATGACTAGCGCGATATCGCTCCACGCAGTCTGTTAACTCGGGACGCTAAAATTATTCAGATACAGAATACGACGGTTTTTTTTATTGTTACTAAGAAAAACCTATGCAGTGTCAATCAGTGTCACCAGTAGATCACGCGGTTTAAAGGAATTACACGAATTCGTTTACACCCTGTATAAATCAAAAGTTAATATATCTGCCTAGCCTTTTCCCAACTATGTTGGGGTCGGTTTCCAGTCGAACCGGATGCAGCTGAATATCAGTATTTTACATGGAGCGACTGCCTATCAGACCTCCACAACCCAGTAACTGGGTAATACGATACTCTTGGTAAGACTGGTTGTCAGACTTTCTGGTTTCTGACCAACAGTAACGACTGTCAAAGATCTACAAATGACAGCCGGGACCAACGGCTTTACGTGCTTTCTGAGGCACGGAGGAAACTCGCTATGGTAAATGGTCACCCATCCACAGACCAACCTCGGCAAGCGTGGCTTAACCCGGAAGATCGGTCTATGCGGCTGTAATTATTTAGCCACGAGCTCCTCAAAAAAAATCCTGATAAATCAAAAGTTAATAATGTGTAAAATAGATGATGTACCTATGCTTAGTTGTTTCGGTCATTTTGAAAAAGTATAAATGATAGTGGAAGGACATGCATCGATGTTTTAGGTTAGGTTAGGTGAGATAGATTTCTGCCGGAGTTGCGGTGCATGCAGCTGCGAATTTCGCGATCCCGGCTATAGGTCAGAAGAAGGAACACCGTGGGTTTTTAGCCGGTAAGAGTCCGGCATAAACCTTCGCCTTCCCCGGGCGTAGGGTGTATACATGAGGATTTACCAAGAATAAAAGAAAAAAATTGTTTGGATTTCGGAAGTCGGTACCTTCAATTTGGTTCACCTTGGATTAGCATCGACTTCTGAAAGTATTAATACATGCTGTAAGGGTAATAAACATGGGTATCCTTGAAACCAGTGGTTTGGTTTCATTTATAGAACGTAAAATTAATGAAAAATGACATTTGTTTTTTTTTATAAAATATTATTTCCACAAAAGCATTTCACCCTACGCGCGGGGGCAACAACCCACGGGAGGGGGCTCGGGGAACTCGCCGCGTGGCCCGACGCACGGCCCCGCACAGTTCGCTATCCCAGTCAGTCAGCTATCTCGCTAGCGAGTGCGTGTACGCCGCGCCGCTCATTTGTCGCGAGTATATATTTTTTTTTACTCTATCCTCAGGGACTAGAAAAAAAAGAAATCCGTGTCTGTCCTGTATTTTTATGTTTAAGTCAACTACCATGGTCTGAGTGACAACGGTGTTTACTCTTACATGCTGTATTATAATTTTGTAATTATTATACTCTAGTTTTTTTCCTCCAAATCCCGCACAGTATAAACAAACACAGTATATAATACACCAGTAGGCGATTGAACCACAAACTGATTTATTGACGTATTATGTGACCGCCGACGTCTTAATTAGGTGCACGTTACTTTGTTACAAAAGAAAAAGGGAAAATCGCCTTTCAGTACCTACTACCTACGTAATGTATGAAAGTTATATGATTCATGTTTTAAATTACATTATTTTAAGTACCTACCCTTGTATTCTACTATGAAAGTATAATTTAAGTGACTTTTACTTGACCTGTGTTGTTTAAAGGTTAAACAAAAATCCGTTATCTTTGTAAGATTACAAAAAAAATTGTTTCTTTAGAAAGTCTTTTTTTATAGTTCTAATTTCCGGTTTCTGAATTGAGAATTCGAGATAAGTAATAGTTACTTATGTAGTATTTGAGTACGGAGTTGTCAGAAAAATGCTTTAACGGTGTCGACACCGAGTGTCGTAGTGTGTACATCGCCGTTACACTAAGTTGCGCATTAGCTCGGGTTTAATTTCATTGCCGCGATTGCATTGTGTCGAATGTCAGTGTCACCGTGTATCCTTACCGTAAAATCCGTCATTTTTTTGACCACTACGTACTCAAATGTTACCTAAGTACTGTTTAGCCTAGAATTCTCAATTCAGAAACCGGAGGTATGAGTCACTCAGAGTCGTATTTGAGCATAGAGGTTGCAATAAAAAGGCAAAGGCTAAATAGTGGTTAACAACAAAAACGGGCCAGAACTACAAAAAAAACGTTTACAATTAAAACGGTAGCTAGCTGGGTTGGAGTGCATGCAGAAGACAGAGGACCCAGTAATGTGGCCCAATTTGGGAGGCCTATGTCCAGTGGGCTGCGATAGCCTTTGAATGAGATAATTGATCTATAAACGAATTTCGGAATATTCCGATCTCTCCCCTCGTCGGTAACAGGGGGACAGACGGAAATTTTTATTTCTATTTGTCCCCTAAAGAACAGAAGGGGACAGACCAGAAATAATTCGTTCGATCTGTCCGTTTGTCTTGGTGACAGGGGAACAGATCGAATTTTTTATTCCTGGTAGTCGCCCGAAGGTGACAGATCAGGGGGACAGACCGGAATATTCCCGAATTTCGCAGGATAATAAAACCCCTCCTAGTAAGTATGTTAGCCTGGGGTCTACAGATCCTGAATCCAGACCCTGGAGTCATTGATAAGGGCTTGTAGGTCCAGAATTTCACTTTCAAGGTAAAATAATGACTACCTATTCTGTTAGGGAATATTTTCATTGGTTTCGATTTGGTATTGAATGGCGATAGATAGGCGTCAGGTCTCGTGTTGTGCCAGACTTAAAGAAAAGCACTACCCCATCCCTTCCCGTGGGTGTCGTAAAAGGCGATTAAGGGATTCTTTAGAGGATGGGCAGCAGTGTTCTCGGAGTACTTTAACAACCATACTGCGATCGCCAACCCGCCTGCTAAGCGTTGTGGTTACGGCAAACCCCCCCTTTTGGGGGAGGCCTATGTCCAGCAGTGGACGTCTTTCGGCTGAATGATGATGATGAGATAGGCGTTGCTGTGGCGCGGACTCGTTAAAGAACTCAGCGTTGGTTTAGCGACGTGTTTCAACTGGAGAATCTCATTGCATTAGACATCGTTCACACCAAACGTATTGTCCGCCGCTGACTGTGAGCACGCGTTACGCAGTTTATCGCTTTTCAATATGTATTTAACTTCTTGTTCACACCGAACCGACTATACGCTTTTACGTAGTGCGTTGTGACAGTGAGCATACTCACAGTCGGCGGCGGACAATACGTTTGGCGTGAACGATGCCTTAATACCGTCATCGGCCGACTTGCACGCTCTTACAAAAGATGATATAAGTAAAACCTTAGTCCGGTTAAAATACCTCCGTCTATTTTTGTGATGTCGTTAGAAAGTGATGGGTATATTTTTAATCTGGGGTTTACCTTTGTTATCGGTAGCGGGTAGCACTGGGCAATGTTGACAAAGGAAGGTAGTCGTCGATATGGATCAACGCACCCGATGTTATAAAGGCGGTGGTCATTCGACGAAGCGAGAGCATTCGGTGCTGAACAGCTGAAGAAGTCTGACCTTTTTTATCTGACTAGCTTGTCCTTATTTTATGATCTTGTAATAATTGTGTAAAGTATTATATTTGTGATTTAGTTCATGTTACTAACACTAACCCAAATACAAGTACTCTCAGTGGTGGAGAGTCTATGTTGGTTTTATTTACTTAGCTGTAACTGTAATGATAGAATCACCCCTGAACGATTATGTTGTTGTGTCGTTTACACCTTAGTCATAGTTTAAATCATCTTTCGTCTTTTACTCCTTTGGCGATCAGTATCCCAAGTGTGAGTTTTTTTCGTTAACTACTGTAGTTGCGTCACGACAAAAATGTATGAAAATTTAGGCTGTGTCTCTAGGTGCACCGTTCAATTAACGCGCGAATATTAGTTAGTGAACGGTGCGCCTAGAGACGCAGCCTAAAGGAGAATGGGCATATTTGTATGAAGGTTTGCCCAACCATTGTAGCAATATAGGGTATTTGATTATACGTTGTACTAGTTGCCCTCATCACATAAATGTATTTTTTTTTACTCTCAGCGACGTCAAAGTAATAAAAATCTTTTTTTTAAATTATTTAAAACATTGCATCTTTAGCAAATAACCTACTTGTTTAGTGGGTTATTGTCTGATATTTTATATATTTTATTCATTATCATAATATTATATGTACTATGGAGTATGTATGTCTACTGCTGCATGCTATTTTATTTGAAAGTGGTAAGGTGAGTGAAGTTCAAAGGGGGACAAAAAATTCAAAAATAACATGTGCATTGATCGGTATTTTTATTTGAAACAACAATATATTAGCAAAAACAACTAAGTATAACATTAAGACTTACACTTTTACCATATACAATAGAAATATAACACTTATATTTTGCTTTATTATTAAACTTTCTCATCATTTAAAATAATATATATATATATATATGATCATGAATATATAATCTAGAAAACTTGCCTTTGAAAAACATTTTGATGCCTTGCAAATCCCAACAACCAAACTATACTCATAATGTGAGCACAAGTTCCGATAGTACAACTTCCAGTTAAGCACAGTTGTGCATTATAGTGACGCCATTTTGATTTGTATTATTAATACACGTGGTAGTTTTACGTGTCTCGGTATGATATGTCAAGTTCTTTTAGAATTGCTGACAAATACGTTAAATAGATCTAAACACTTTAATGTGATGTAAAGGAACTTTAAGCTCCTGTAACTTTTTACTGATGTAGATTTCAGCATCGCTGTCATACAACAAATTGTTTGTCTAAATTATATCTTTCTAATGATATATTACTCAAAGTGCTACAATACTTGGGCAAATCTGCCCATTCTCCTTTCATACATTTATGTCGTGACGCAACTACAGTAGTTAACGAAAAAAACTCACACTAGGGGTACAGACCCATACGTAATCGTCAGTTGCCTCTTCTCCAAAAATAGATAGCTTCACCTAAATTTCAGCAAAATTCACAAAGGCCTACACTTTACGTATTCTGCGACCTGCGACGCAAGTTTATGCCCAGGTTTATAAGCTTTTAAAAGTGATCGTTCGTAGGATATTAAGAACTTTATACCTAAGAATATCGGCATGTTTACGGTTATAGATATTGACTAGCTTCTGACGCGACTTCGTCTGCGTGACTTTAATATTTTTATAAAAGCGCCATCTTTTTGCAAAGTTCGGAACTAAAGTTCTCTTCTAAACTTTGTAAATTATTACACGGGAACGCATTACAAAGTATAATTATAAGTTTTCGGAATGAAAGGTACCCTATGTGCGTTTCTGTACACCTGACAACGTACATGCAAAATTTCAGGATGATCAGTTCAGTGGTTTAGTCGTGAAAAGGTAACAAACAAACAAACTTACTTTCGCATTTATAATATTAAAAAGGATATTTTAATTCTTTAGGGTACCTATTTGCTTCTTCCGAATAGAAAATCCTCATTTGCATTCATAAACTCAACTGCTAAGTACACTACCATTAAAAGATAATTACAAGAAACATTGTAGCCATATTACATTGGCTGTTGAAATCAATTAACGGGATCAGATACGCAATGCCAGCCTACGCACTCGCCATTTCTCCAGCCTACCTGAAGATTAAAACGTCGAGACTATAGCTAACAGCTTCCTATGTTATTTTATAGCAATGTGTGAGAGCTTCAAAGTATTTTCGATTGGTTATATACCGAAGGTTAACGATACTTGTTAGCGGCAACATCATAAGAGGACGGCTTTGTACTTTCCTGTCGGCTTGCTTAGAGTAGTAACTACATCATTAATAATTTTTAGGGTTCCGTACCCAATGGGCGCCAACGGGACCCTATTAGGGCTCATTCACACGGATTCCGTCATTGACGATTCGTCATAAAACACGATACGTCACGACGGATGGACGTTCACATTGCATACGGAATCGTGTTTTATCACGATTTGGCAAAATATCCGAATTGATGTTCACATTCGTTTCGTGATTCTTAGTCTTGGATGAACTACCGAACACGATGGATACCTACGTCACAAAAAAAACACGATTCGTGTTTTTTGACGAACGTGTTTTTTAAAAGACAATAATTTTTCACGATTCGTGATGCGTGTGAATACGGGCATTTAAAAAGAATAGCCGCCGTCAAAAAAAAAATTTATCGTGAAAACAGACTATTCGTCAAAAAAAACGAATCGTCTTCGTGTGAATGGGCACTTACTAACCTTCAGTTTCTGATTTGAGAATTCGAGATAATAATACTTCAGTAATATTTGAGTACGGAGTTGTCAAAAAAATGCTTTAAAATCCGTCATTTTATTGACAACTCCGTACTCAAATGTTACTTAAGTACTGCTCATCCTAGAATTCTCAATTCAGAAACCGCAGGTTATTCTACGCCGTCTGTCACAGGGTTTTATCTTTTTAACCCTAATAGGTAGCCAATTGAAATTATATCTATTATTATACATAACATCACGTCTCTATTCCCCGAAGGGTACGTCAGAGGTGTGTAGTACACCCTCATTTCGCCGTTATATTTAATTCCCATGTAATAGGTAATGAGCCTATTGCAATCAACCAGGCACAAATCCAGATTCCGAGCTGCTACTGAAAAATTCCACACGGAAAACCCAATAACACTTTGCCCGACCTGTTTCTGTAGACAAATGTCAATCGATGATCGCTAGAGAATAGATACGCCAATTAAATGTATGAAAATGACATAACAGATCGCTTGACCGGTCGAAAGTTTACATCAAAAAATCGCAACATACTGTAGGACATAACCGGACGATTTCGAGTTTAATCAGAAATAAGGAAGGAATTCTTCCACTGCTTTTTGGTTTTGAATTAACGTCCTCCTTTATCACGTTCAGTGTCGGGTGCCCTCCAGGAGGGCACCTTGTAGTCGCATTCGCCATGCCAGGTGGAGGCTCATTTTAAATGCAGGTTTTTCTTGGAAAATTCACCGTCATGAAGCAAGCAAACATCTATTTCACGATTTAGTAGCGTATTTTTCAAGATTTTTAACCAAATGCCAGGAATCCTCCTCAAGGGTTTACTCTTAGCGCAAATGTAATGCCGAGGATCCTCCTGGAAGGTCCACTAGCAATATGTATGGCGGCATGGCGTATGAGCTCTAAGAAAAGTGTGGTGGACTCGAATGTGTTAAGCAAAACAAACTGGCAGTAGACTGGGTCATATAGGTTGAAAAATAAAAGAACATAATATAATGTATGTTTTACAAAGGGGCAATGACTAATTAACAACCGCGCGGATCATATACATTGCAAGGTTAAGCTGCGCTTACCGCGGTCAATCAGTGGATGGGTGACCATTCGTTGCCCATCCATGCCTCGCAGAACACGTTAAACCGTCGGTCCCGGGTGTCATACAAATACCTATGACAGTAGTTACGGGTAGTCAGAAGAGCGAAAGTTTGACAACAGGTCCAATTTTTTTTATCTTGCGAGTTTCCTCATGGATTCCCTCCGCCCGGGGAAGGCGAAAAAAACCCACGGTATTCCTTCTCCTGACCCTTGGCCGAGGTCGCGGGATTCGCAGCTGCATGCACCGCGACCCCGGCAGGCCTCGGTCCGCCAGCCCATGGCTGACCTCTCCTACTGTGGGGGCTAGCCCCACGTCCTCCTGAGTGGCGCGCGAGGAACACTGCGCGCCGTCTTCTCGGGCCCGTTACTGGTCGGGCGACGAGTCCCATAACCCGCCGCCCGCAGGCCACACACTAGGGTGGCCGGAGATCGTCGCGCGCCCTCCGGCACCTGGTGCGTCCTTAGGATATCGGCATTGCCCAGTAACTGGGTTGTGGAGGTCTGATGGCAGTCCCTCCGTGTAAAATACTGGTATTCAGCTGCATCTGGTTAGATTGGAAGCTGACCCCAACATAGTTATGAAAAGGGCTAGGCAGAACATGACGTATGTTTTACAGCAGAAAATTACAGGAAAACTATTTTACTTAGTAGTTATGAAAGTGAGGCGGCGCACTATAAATCATTTTTTGTAAGCCACCCTCGTCATATGAATAACTTTCATAATATCTAAACGATTTTTTGTGTCCTCTCTGTACTGTTTTCTTATAGAATATTCTGCATGGAATGCTTCTTTTATGACCGCCTAAGTTATCTACACCAGTGCGCTTTCATGTTCATCTTGCGTCTGCGTCTGAGGCATGCGTGAAGCGCTATAGCGCATGCAATAGCGCATGCCTTGATACTAGTTTGCCAAAAGCGCATGCCCCTAGCGCACGCTAATCCGTCTATTGTATGTCGACTGACGACTGACCGAGGTGCACCGGTGTAGACGATAAGCTGCATGCGTCTTATGGCAATCAATATTGCATACGCTTGACACAAGAGGAATTAAAAGTTGAAAGCGCAAGATGAACATGAACGCGCACGGGTGTAGACATATCATTATTGGTCTAGCGATTGTTACCAGAATATTATAGAATTTATATTTCAAGGTTCAATCTTATACGCCTATATGTAAGCCTCGTAAATATATTGTAAAATCTTCAATATTGTTACATAAAATAGCAGGCGCCAGGCCGCAAAAAAGGGTTTTAACTTGCAAAAGGTTGGGTAGTTCTGAATTATGGATACGTTTTATATTAAGCTAGGCGATCGTATGAAAATTTCAAATTTTCGACCTTGAGTGACTTCCGCGCGCTCCGATATCTCGGATTAAAGACCCAACAATTCGTTTTTAAATAAATGCTCAAGGCAAGAATTCTAGGGAATTTAATTTTGTACAAAAGTGAGCTATTTTTGCCCTTAACCCCATAGATAAGGAATTATTTAACAAAAACTTATTTTTGAGGTTTTTAATGTAAAATGGAGCGCACGGAGGTCATTCAATAATTTGAAATTTTCAAACAACACAACACTTACTTATCCAAAATTTTGTACTACCCTTCCTTTTGCAAGGTAAAACTACCTGGCGACTGGGCTATAATAGGAAAATGAAACTTTGGACGAACTCATTTTAAGAGTTGATTGTAATCTTCGTCTTCTATCGTGTCGGCACGCGAGCTATACAAGAATAGCTCACGCTGTGGTGAAAAGATTAGTCAGTCAGCAAGGTTGCGGGACTGACTGCCCAGGGTGCGTCGGACGTACTGAAGTATCGTCACTCGTGGAGGCTCTTTTCATGCACCCCATTTTCATGACGATTGTAATAAGACTAAAACAATATAATTATTTATACATGAGGTCGCGGATTTTTTAATCGGCCCACGTTATATGGGCTGATGGCCGCAAACGTCCACTTAACTATAGACCTCCAAAGATCCCCAATCGTTCCATCGGTCTAGGGTAATTTAGATTGAATCGCAGGAGGCCGCGCGTCAAGAGGATATGGATGTTGATGGATGAAGGGGAGAAAAAGAAAAGATGGATGGATTGTATGAGAAAGAACATGAAGGAAAATAGAGTAAATGAAGAGGCGACGGCTTAAAAATTTATTGCGTCGACCCTTTTTTTTTCCTTTGGAATATCCTCGTGGATGCCCTTCGCCTGGGGAAGGCGAGGGGGTATGCCGGGCTCTTACCGGCTAAAAACCCACGGTGTTCTTTCTCCTGAGCCTTGGCCGTGGTCGCGGGATTCGCAGCTGCATGTCCACAACCCCGGCAGGCCTCGGTCCGCCAGGCCCTGGCGAACCTCTCCTTCTGTGGGGCCTTGCCCCACGTCCTACTGAGAGGCGCGCACGGAACACTGCGCGCCGCCTTCTCGGGCCTGTTACTTACTGGTCGGGCGACTGGTCCCTTAACCAGCTGCCCGCAGGCCACACACTACGGTGGCCGGAGATAGTCGCGCGCCCTCCGGCGCCCGGTGCGTCTATTGCGCCGACCCCTAATAAATTCGGACCAGGGCAGGAAGATGATGATGACAGGAGGCCGTCCTCTTAACAAGAGGATGGGCTATACGAGGTATATAAGGTATAAGGTATAACGGGCTGGTATCCGCAACTCCACGTCTAAGCGCGTATTTTGCGTGATGGGGGGGCTATACGAGGCTACAGCATCTTATAGTACGCAAATGACAAAATACTGCGCTAACCATGCGATCATCCTTTTGAAAACCGGATGACACGTTTGCTGTAGTGG
This sequence comes from Amphipyra tragopoginis, assembly GCA_905220435.1. Taxonomy (NCBI): domain Eukaryota; kingdom Metazoa; phylum Arthropoda; class Insecta; order Lepidoptera; family Noctuidae; genus Amphipyra; species Amphipyra tragopoginis. The sequence goes on from HG992017.1 coordinate 10,191,774, forward strand.
CTAAGCAGTCTTCTGCACTACGGGTCGCGGGTTTGTATGGCCTACAAAAACTAACCCGCGTCTTGGTGTTTGTGCATGTGAAGATTCGTATTTTTAAACGCATCCACGATACAGGAGAAATCCTAGTGGCAACGTTTTATACAAAAAACAGGTGGTTCATTTACCAGTCCATTGCATTCTTCAGCCGCTTACATAAGACCACCAACAAGGAGGTGTTACCCCATCTAAATATCATTAATTAATCCCTAAATCAACAAAAACATCAACTAACAAATTACAATTATCTAAACCAGTATGTAAAATACCAATTCTACATTTACTTTACTGCGCGGCACCTGATTGCAATCACGGTTCAAGAAAATAATATTGTTGTAGCGAGCAATCGCCATAATATTCCAGTAAATGGAACCATTTGCAAAGGTAACGGGCCTGGAATGGCCGGCCAGACGTATAAGGGACCTCTGTGGACCTCCGAAGTATTGTAGGGTGGCAATGAGTGGTTGTAAAGTCGGGATTTTAAAAGGAACTTTTATTTTTTTGTGAAATTTCGGTCATGTTAAGAATTATAGAATAAAAAAAGAAATAGAAGAGTCGCTTCACATAATACATTATTTAAAATTTTGATAATATTATTTTATTTATTTATTATTTATGTTTATTATTTCTAGAAGTGTTTACGGGGTTGTCATGGTCAGAACCGGCACAAAGTACAGAGGTTTAGAGGGCAAATAGCAGGCCTTTGCTCGGCAGTAGGACATACATTAGGCTAAGAAAATAATAATACAAAAAAAAAATAAGCACCAGTTACAATGGGGTCGAATTGATACCACGCAACGTGAACGCACTTTCGTGACGAGGAGTGTTTTAATGTAGGGCTGGCCATCTTCTCTTATTCCTGGTAAAAACGTTAATGAGAGTACAAAGAAAGCAAAGCTAAGGAAATCATAAAAATAAAACAGTAAAACTCTTAACAAAAATCAAGAATTTCCTTAAAAAATCGTCCACATGGCAACACTAGTAGTTGTAACGTAGGTAACTATTACTGTAGGTTTTATTATTAGTAGAATATGGTAAATTAAATTATGTGGAGTCCGTCCGTTCTCTGTCGCCTGCGGACTATTTGTAGGCCTTTGCCCCCGCGTGCCGTGTTAAAAAAACCTTGTGAGTTTTAATAATGCAACGTGGGTTCTGTTTCTTTGTGACTAAATTAAAACAAGGCTTGGAAAATTTGCTCTTGAGTAACTGAACAACTCCTTGATACCTAGCTTACGCTTTTTTTTTCTTCGTGAGAAAATCCTCATGTATGCCCTTCGCCCGGGGAAGACGAAGGGGTATGTATACTCTTACCGGCTAAAAACCCACGGTGTTCCATCTCCTGACCATTGGCCGAGGTCGCGGGATTCGCAGCTGCATGCACCGCGATCCCGGCAGGCCTCTGCTACTGTGAGGCCTAGAACCACGTCCTCCTGAGAGGCGCGCACGGAAAGCTGCGCGCCGCCTTCTCGGGCTTGTTACGGGTCCCACACACTATGGTGGTCGGAGAACGTCGCGCGCCCTCCGGCGCCCAGTGCGTCTGGCGCGGGAAAGGAGAGTTGCAGCTGCCTCTCTCCCTCTCCGATCCCTCTTTGGTCGCCATCACCTCCTCGCAGAAGGAGGCGACGGCTTCCCACGCAGTCTCGCTCCCGACCATGGACAGAACCATGGCCGGAAGCGAGAGGTCACCACCGACCGCCGCGACTAGTTCGCGGCAAACCTACCTTACGCTTAAGAGAATATGAACTGATTGATATACGTATAGCATAACTATGAAAAATGGATGGATTGTGTGAAAGATGTTATGGGTAAGAAGGAAGTGACTACTGAGATGACGGCTGATAGAGGAGAATGAAAGAGGAATACATGTTATGCCAACCCCACCTAAACTGGGATAAGGGCAAGGAGATGATGATATAGCATTACTACGAAAGATGAGTCGTCACATAGCGGTAATTTCGTAATTTGTAGCCGTGAGGAGACTGCTATCGAAAAAATATAAGCGACATCATCAAAAACGGTAAAATAGCAATATTAATATTGAATTTTATTTTATTTTTATTTATTTATTTATTAATGATGTTTTGTTCTTTATAAATAATTGATATTCTTTGTATGGTAACGTATTGTAGAGAAACGTTAGGACTCACCTTACGGTGAAAAGGGCAAGTTAAATAGCAGAAGTTGACTTCTGCAGCCTACTTTCAACTGTGGATAAAGTTTTTTTTTATCATGCTAATTTCCTCATGGATACCCTTCACCCATCCCTACCCTATCCCAAGTAGTGGCCGGGGATAGTCTAGCGCCCTCCGGCTCCCGATGTGTCTAGCGCGGAAAGGGAGAGTTGCAGCCGCCTCTCTCTCACTCTCCGCTCCCTCTATGGCAGTCATCACCTCCTCGCAAAAGGAGGCGAAGGCTTCCCACGCACTCTCGCTCCCGACAATGGACAGAACCAAGGGCGGAAGCGAAATGAACTGTGGACACACCTACAGCAACTCGACTTCTGCAAGTTTTAAGAACTAAGTGAGCACTTGCTGCAATACCTTGCACAGTGTAACTTCCACTGGCTTCGGTGCTTTAGAGTCGTCGAGCGAGACTTGGTGTTATTTTGTATTTTCGTCACTGAACCCTAATAGTTAATCAATTTACATAATTATAGGCATATAATAGGTAGTTACATCAATCATAATCCTACGTCGTGGGTGTCATTATTGTAAAATGTGTGAATTATCGACGGCTTAAGAGCCAAGATGGCGAATTATACGAATTATAATATAATTTTAATGAGGCAAACGCCTTAAGCCGTGTCAGACATCGCCTTTTATGGATTAATATATGTTTTAATTTGTTTGGTTTGTTTAATCTGCGTGTTTTATTACAAGGCTGTACCTGTAGAGAGATACGTGAGTATTTTTTTTATAAATACCTTTTCCTACTCTTCCATTTCTTCTGTATCGTGGGTGCGTTTACAGACATATATCTTCACATGTACAAAGGCACAGACCCGGAACAACTATCTGTAGGCCATACAAATATTTGTGCCGTGCGGGAATAAAACCCGCGACCCATAGCGCAGAAGCCAATCGCTTAAACAACAATCGTGTCATCTATTTTTAAATATTTGGTAAAAAAGTGCTAGAATTGCTTTAGTAATTTCTCTGGACCCTGGCCACATTGGCGGGATTTTACGAATGTTTGCGTTGTCGCGGTAATACGCCAATTATGTTATATAATTATATGTTATAATTATGTGATAGTGTGGCCTGGTGTGGCCCAAATATGAGGAAAATCTAGGCATTGTTTTTTTTATGGCATCTTTACAATACTGTCCCAATGCTGGGCAAAGGCCTCCTATCTTTCCATCTGTCGCGATTCTGTAGAATTTCATACCAACTTTCAAGGAAGGCATCCAACTCGTCCCGCCATCTTCTCCGCAGTCTGCCGCCCTGTCTTTATAGTTTAAACTTATAAATAACGGATTACATTAGGTATTATTGTGTATAACATAGGCCATCGTGTATTTTAATACAAAAAACTTATGATTAAAAGAATTGCGCAATTTGTTGATGAATTTTTCGATACTCACTTAACTTTCCTCGATGTTATAACCTATCATACACACATACCCAACATAACATACATACATATCATACCCAACAGAAAAAAATACAACATATTATTGTAATACATGTTTGTAACGTTCTCATGTCAGACATCAATTAGTCTACACCTCAGTCTAGCCACTGAATTGCACTCCAAATCATTATAAACAATGTTACAGGAATACTCTGAAACTTTCAACATAACTCTGATTGTCCCATTTTATGGTTGACTGTTATATTTTTATTAAACTTATAACAAGTTTCTGTGGGAATGAAGTCAAGTTTTAACGTCATTACTGTAATAAAAAACACAAAGAAGGCATTGGACCAAAGTTCAGGAAGTTTCTCAGGCTAAAGTGCTTATTACATTTGGCTGAATTAAGACGTCTTAATTCAGTCGTTTCTGAATTAAGTCAAGTGTAATCGCAATTAGCAACCTAGGATCCTAAATTCAGTAGCAAGGATGGTTTCTGACTGACTAAATCATTTAGAAGCTTATTTAGAAACGGATTTAGGAAGGTGTAAACGCATTTAGTAACTAACTTCCGTCGCTGCGTGAGGTTGTATAGTTTTATTTTGACCAAAGAGTATAGTAATATATGGGAATAGAGAGCCCTCTCGCGAGATTCTTTGTAGATTTTTGCATGGTATTAACACAGTCTACTTAAATCTAACTCCTTACAGTCGGTCAACGTAGAACATTGTCGCAGAGCAATCGTGCGGGGGGTTGCGGGGTGAAGGAGCGAAGGTTATGTCCCGCCGAGTAGCCATACTGCATACCTACTCGGGACATAAATTCCAGGGCTCGCACTTTTTGATTTCGAATTTGATTGACATCGTTCATAGAAATTATATTAATTGTATGTATGTTGTACCTATTACGATAATTTTATTATAAAGTCTGTTTACTAATCCAAGATGGCGGCATACATACATTTTCAAATGATTGTTCGTGGGAAGTCATTTCCACGGTTTTCGGGGTCACTGATGCCGAAAATAACGTCAAAATCCAAATCCAAGATGGCGGCCATAACAATTTTCATCTAATCATCATGGGTGTTAATTTCATGGTTTTCGGGGTCACTGATGCCAAAATAACGTCAAAATCCAAATCCAAGATGGCAGCCATGAAAATTAGTAAATTAGTGGTCATGGGTGTCAAATCCATTGTTTCCTGGGGTGCGGATGCCGAAAATGAAGTCAAAATCGAAATCCAAGATGGTGGCAGTAAAAATGTCAAATTAGTCGTCATGGGTGTCATTTCCATGGTTTTTGGGGGTACTGATGTTGAAAATGAGGTCAAAATCCATTTCCAAGATGGCGGCTTTTAAAATTTCAATTTAACCACCATGGGTGTCATTTCCATGGTTTTCGTGGATGTTGATGACGAAAACAAGATCCATTCTCAAACACCAAGATAGGGACCACGTTTTACCTGGCAAATTACATTTAACAGATAATTTTTTTGACCGCCGTATATGATCGAGGAATACTTAGACTTTATTTCCAGCATCAGCATCCACGAAAACCATAGAAGTAATAACCATGAATAATAAGTAATTTTCTATGGCTCCTTCTTGGATTTGGGAATATTTTATGACTCTTACCTACCCCCGCAAGCGTTAGTCACTGCGACTGTAACCTCGACAAAATTTGTAGTTTTAAATATTGTTAGAAAATTCCAGGATAAGATGGCGAAATTGCTGCTACATACCTTTGCATTATTTTGTCAATCGTCAAAATTACGCATGCGTGGTTTTTTTTTTGCGTGTCACTGTTTCTATAAAACGTTAATTAATTTGGACGTTTGTTTGACAAAGTTTGTGTAATTTGTTTTATGTGACAACCCTATGACAAGTGTTACCAATTTTGACATTTCATAGGACCTGCCAAATGTATGGGCGTTGACCCACTATATGTAGTAAGTAGGTACACTGTGGTATTAATATGTGATTTTTGTATTTGCGAAAAATGATCGCCTACGTCAAGTACGTCACCCCCCCCCCCCCCCCCTTTGAGTTTCTGTCGATGCGTGAGGACGTATAGTTTTATTTTGTATTCCCAAATAAAAAAGTGTAGTGCGAGTGCGGTGCGCAGCGTGGGTACCTACGAAATTACGAAAGAAATAGAAGTTATGCTCAATATTTCAGAGCTGTATAAAGATATGCCCTATCTTTGGGACAAAAATGACAAAAATTTCCTGAACAAAAATGTACGAAATGAGGGCTTCCAAGTGCTACTGAGTTTATATAAAATATAGACGAATCGGCTACAATAAAGGCCAGGGCTGGGCAAAGGCCAATTTTTTGGTCTGGATAATACTGGAGCCATCCTCGCACACGACACGTCCGACTCCGTCGCGCTTTAACTGGCAACTGATTCAGTAACTAAAGTGTGGCAAAAAATCTGCCAAAATCTGCCACACTTTGCGCCAAAAATGCCAAAAATATGTCTTTAAGGAAACTGAAAAAAATACACAATGAATTCAATGAAATTTCTTTAATCAATAAAAATATTTAAGTTTTCTTATGCGTTATTATACTTAAACACTACTTACTCTACGTATCATCCGCATTTGCCTTCAAATTTTCGGTAAACATAGATTTTGACGACATCTTTTTGATCATGTTTTTAGTTGGTTATGTAGGAGACACAGTCGCCGTGTCTTTTGTTGTAATTAAAGCTGACACATGTTGATTTAGGAACCTATTCTTTATTTTTGTTTTGTTTAAATTCACCAAACAAGATTCTTTCGCACAAAGCGTTGGACATCGGCAAACATAATAATGCTTTCGCGAAATTTGTAATATTTGGTTTTGGATATTTTGTAGCCCCATTCGCGTCCAGGATTTTTCCAATCGCTCCCCAAAATTTGTCTACACTCAAAATTGTGCTGGTGGCGCTACTTCCACCTGATTCTAACAAGTCTCTTGGAAACCAAATCAATAAAGAAGTATTCCAGTTTGATTACAGTACATAATCATCTGAAGCACTTGTTTAAATAAGCGGGAAATCCCCGTATAATTTGGCCATGAAACAGAAGTTGCCAGTTCGAAAAAATCATTTGTAATCTCATTATACATATATAAAACCTGATGTACTGTATACTTTTAAAAAAGATAATTCAAATTATGTAATGTGAATTGTCATGAAATCATTTAAATCTGCCGAAATCTGCCACTTTTGTGAATCGTCAGCAGGATCTGCCACAGATAAAATTTTGGAGCGAAATCTGCCAAAATGGCAGAATTCTGCCACAAATGGTCACACTGACTAAATTTAGGACAGTGTGATCAGAAGCTTCTAATTTGCCCTTCTGAAATAAGACGTCTTATTTCAGCCAAATGTAATAACGGTTTTAGGTAGGTACCTACATTTCAACCTAGGTTGCCGCGAACTTACAGAATAATCGGTTTTCAAATATAAAGTACACGAAAGAACTTTTAAATTCCTAAAGAGGTTTTGAATGTGTTATCGAATTTGAATTTGGAAGTGAGTTCTGTTCATTCACTATGGTACAATATCATAAGATATTCTCTTCATGCGACGGACGTAGTAACTATTAGAGCGAGGTCACACGGGCGTTGTTGGTGCGTTGCGTCGTTGCACCGCTATGATTTCGACGTACTGACAGCCACACGGGCAATGCGGTCTCGCAACGCAACGCCGCTTACTACTACGTCGCAGAGTTTTGGTGTTGGGTGTGTCAGTCTTTGAACGACAATGTAGCGAAATAAGCGTGCGTGCTACGCTACGCATCGTCCCTCCCCGCTTCATTTCTCTAATTCTCTCACAGAACATATATACCCTGACGGGAATTCTCTGGTCCCCTTGTCCGTTGCACACGCGTTGTATCGTCGCACAACGTCACAACGCACCACGTGGCATGTCGCAGCGTCGCCGCTCAGGCGTCGCAACGCATCGTGTTGCTTCGATCTTAGTTAATCTGTGGCCAGGGCTTGATACACGTCTTAATTTGTGGTATTTTCCCACCAATAACAACCAAGTTTAACAAAGAAGCCGAATCTTATTGGTTCATTTAAAGCTATATCGTAGAATTGATGAAAGTTGAAATGCTGTGCGGCTGGTTCACAATTTTCAAATGAAAAACGTAAGAAAATCGCAACGATTTAAAGTAATTAATACTCGAATAAAACATTAATAATCGATTCCAATCCAAAATCTATGGATTGGTGTAGGTTTTTGACATTACTTATAATGAATTTCTGTCAGAAACCATCATCAATCCAGAGATTATGGATTGAGATCGGTTATTAATATCGACTGATAATTGTTTCAGATTACGTGTCACGGATTAGATGAAGATATTACGACCATAAGCAAGGCTTGACAAGATGAATGAAATGCTCTAAATTGCTCTATGGATAATATGGTTTCTTACCGGTTTTTGTTTCAAGCTTAGAGCATATACCTATGGAGGTAGCAATGCGCAAGTCCCCAAACATTTTATTCTGCCAAATTTTGGGGGGGACGCGGTAAACACGTACAGCACACATTTACAGCTTAACACATATAAATATCGTGTAGCTATGAACTCACACTAAAATAAAAGCTGGAATACAAACAAAAAACACGCACACTAACAATATCTAACTTCGTCGTATTTATTTATGTTGACGTTTAACACAAACGCAAAATATAGTGATGTGGTATGATAAAAGACCGATAAACTGAATGATAAAGGAATGAACAAATAAACTATATAATTTCATCTCGTGGAAAACAATTTGTATGTAATTATTGTTCTTAAAATTAAAATAAAACAATTGTAAGAAGAATAACAATAATTTATTTTAAAAAAGAGCTATGGAGCGCAGTATACTTGGTGTTAAATTAACTGATCGAGTTCGAAACACAATACTGCGCTCCAAAACTCAAATTGTCGACGTGGCTGAAAAGGCCGCCCAGCTGAAGTGGGACTGGGCAGGGCATGTCTGCCGTATGCCAAATGAGCTGTGGGCCCGTATAGCACAAGAATGGAGCCCTGAGACAGCGAGACGGGGTCGCGGCAGACCGCGCAGAAGATGGCGGGACGAGTTGGATGCCTTTCTTGAGATTTGGCATGAAGCTGCACAGAATCGCGACAAGTGGAAGGAATGGAGGGAGGCCTTTGCCCAGCAGTGGGACAGTACAGGCTAATAATAGTAAACCCCCTCTGGGAAAGGCGTTACCTCACCATGAGATTAACGTAAAACCGGAGGGAACATTAGACTAGCTTTCTACAACCCCATAATATAGTAAAAAATGTGTCATGAGGTCTACTGAAAAGCTTACAAACCGCAGGGCAGCTTGTGGCGAGCTTTTGGTGAGTGGCGACACTGCGTACCTTATTGCCTCAGACAGTCGGTCAGGGCCTCGTCTTCAGTTTGCCTTTATTGGCTGGCTGGAGTGGAACCCCAAGAGTGCCCGCAGGACTCTCAACTCTGGCTTGCCTATAAAGGCCGATAACGGTCACCAGAGCTATATGCTCGGAGGTGGAAGTGTCTAATGGCGTAATAGCGGGGAAACCCACTCCGGGTCTTTTAGACCCGCGACGGCGAAACCGGGGCCACACTTCTCTACACCTCTAGCCGCTCACACGTTTGTTGCCCCCTTCGCCTATACATATACTGGCGGCATTTCAGGGGGCCCAGCTAGTGAGCTGGCGAGTAACCGTCTGCCAACGCATTTCAAATTTAAACTTGAAAGGCAGACGCCGTTTCTTCCGGCAATAGAAGTTATCTAGTCCACCTAACACCCCTTCCCATAGACCAGATATTTTTCACCATATTTTACAATAGTCTTGCACCCACCTGGGACGGTCCATGACTGTACTCCAATAGTGCAGCCGTGGATAGTCCCCGGTTGGTGCCCCACCCCATTTTAGATTAAAGTTCTCAAAGGGGCCTCTGCGCGTTGGACCTGTGTCCTCGTGTATGCCTTCCAAAGGACCGGACATCTTCCGCACGGAAGATGATCCGTGACTACAGAGGGATATAATAATAAAAATGAGTCTTATATTATTTTCGCTAAAGTTAGGTACCATTAACAAATATTAAAAAAAAAACAACATTCAACTAAAATTTTTTTTTTTCAACCTATTTTGTCCCACTGCTGGGCAAAGGTCTCCCCCATAGCCTTCCACTCATCTCTATGCCTTGCCTTCTCTGGCCAATCTCCCATAAACGAATCTAAGTCATCACGCCAGCGTTTCCTAGGCCTCCCTCGGCGACGACGCCCGTATTCCGGCACCCACTGTGTGACAACTAAAATAATAACTAAATAATAAATATTTTAAAATCACGGCAATCAACTTCCGCAATTTAACTTACAAGTGGATAAGAACTACAGTGTTTTCATATTTTTTTTAATAAAATTAAGAATAGTCATAGAGACTACGGCAGAAACAAAAAGTTAAATAGGTACCGGGTGAAAATAAATATTAAGTACCTACTATCGCGGTATCGCTACGCGTGGTCTGTCAATTCGAGGAGCTTAAATGCCTCACGTTAAGAACACCCGTGCGTGACTGCCTCGTTAACATGGTCATCACACCTGTATTCCCTGAAGGGTGGGGCAGAGGTGTATAGTAAACCCTCATTTTGCCGTTATGTTTAGTTCCTTTCCCTTGTAATAGGGGGCGAGTCTATTGCCATCAAATCCAGACTCTGGGCTGCTACTAAGAAATTCCACACGGAATAATCCAATAACACTTTGCCCGACCTGGGGCAAAGTGTTATTGAGAAAAATTTCAAAATTCGATCAGTTAATTTCCTTTTTTTAATTTGTTTTTTTTTAATTCTTCATTTCTGCTTTAGTTATGAGTTCAGAAAATGGAGCTTTTAAACAGTGACCCCAAAATATGACCTAAAATTAAGATAAACAGCTGATGATACATAGATTTTAGCGTATTTTTCATGAAATCTTTGAACAGCTATTTCTATATAAAATATTGACTTTTCGGGAAAGTTGTAGAACAAAAGTTCACTATTATGGGTTCTTTAACAATAACACCCCTTCAGATTAGTACCCCCTTTCCGACTAATCTTGTATAGATGTATTAGAGAACATTTTAACCACGATTCAGTCGATTGTGTTCGCTGCACACGTAATAGGGTTTAAATATTAATTAAAGTTAAATTTCTTGATTGAAACTTAGTTCTATCATTGTTGTTGGAGGCAAAAAAACCTTTTATTTTTTGTTAAATAGTATCAACAAGGCAAAATGAAATAAAATCAATAACAGAGAACATTATGAGAAGCGGTAAACCTCTTTGTAATTTTCGTTCATTCAATTATATTCACATTGTCCCGTCACTGCCTCTCGTTTTAAAATATTTCTGTCAATTTCTGTCACAAAAGATGACAGCTAAGACGTGAATTATATTTTTGAAAATAATGCAAAATGTATACATGTTTGCCGAAATAATGCTTATTAGTGACAGAAAACTCCATGTTTGAGGAAGCAGACCGCTTTTTGCACGAAAATACCGAAGAATTAACCATTTTTACGAGGTGTGTGTCGTGACACGGTACGATATGAAATGGCCAGATATCGCGAGAGAACTAGTTTTTATAATCGTCTATGGCCATACGTCACGGGGGTACGTCAGAGGGGTAAGCGTATTCTTGCTCCCTCCATAGGTATATGCTCTAAGGTTTCAAGCAACTGAAGGTTACAACGGCTTACTGAATAATCCTCATTAGCCTTAGAAAAGCACTAGCTTTTTTAGAAAAACATATTCCCACTGAAGAAAGCAGCGTAGATAAAATATTTTATGTTTTACCTAAATTCTGGCAAATCCAAAAGGAGGTAAAAATTTTAACACTTTGGTGAATTTGTGACAATCAAGCTTATGCAACTATCGTCCCGCGAAAATTCAAATTCCGAACACAAGATGTTCGTGTTCGGGAGTGTCGGTGGAAACTTTAAATTTGAATGTGGAACGCTAAACTTTAGAAATGGCGGCTGACGACTGGGACCTATGCAGTTGAATTAATGCGGTTTGTATTACATACTAAATCTTGTATATATTAAATTAAGTTTAAAGAAAGATTAACTTACGAAAAAAAGTGTATTTTTTTGTTTCTTTTGTCTTTTTCTACTGATTATAAAAATGTAAAAACATTATTATGTTGGCTCCATCTAAACCCTACTAATATAATGCGAAAGTACCTATCTGTCTGTTACGCTTTCACGCTTAAACTGCTGAACCAATTTTGATGAAATTTTGTACATTGGAGCAGGATATAGGCTAACTTTTGTCGCAAAAAAAGGCTTGAAGGGGTTGAAATAGGGGATGAAAGTTTGTATGGAAGTCTTATTAAAGATAAAACCACCAAAGCACAGACCAAAGTAACTATTCCTAGTGGACGAAGTCGCGGGCAAAAGCTAGTAGAGTATAATCTCGGAACAACCCATCAGTCTAATTAATTCTTCGAATTCATTTCCCACTGTACTTACTAGTACTGTTTAAACATTAACCAAATGTGTAATTAACCGATTATCTGGTAGGTACATAATTAAATTAATTAGAAATTCAATACATACCACTCTCGAATCAGTACGCAAAACGCAGTAACACGCCCCGTTCCGGTTGAAAGCACAAACTGCAACCAGAGAGGGTTTCGTCGTTTCGCGGCAACAATTTAGCGGGAATTAGGGAACTGGGTCAACAGCATAGAGGAGTTAGTAAATGGAGTGACAATGTGCGGACCACCAATGCTATTGACAACTAGTGATGCGCCCCTCACTCGTGACTGTCCTCGTATGAGTTCTTAAAAATGAAAACTGGCCAAGTGCGAGTCGGACTCGCGCACGAAGGGTTCCGTACTATTATCTATAAACACGGCAAAAAAATCATGTCTGTTGTATGGAAGCCCCCCATAAATATTTGTTTTATTTTAATTTAATTATTTATTTTTAAAGTGAATACATAACTAAATATTCTGTGAATATTTCAAACGTTTACCTGTTGCCGTTATCAATATCGAGCAAAAACAAGCAAAAAAATCACGTTTGTTGTATGGGAGCCCCCTTAAATATGTATTTTATTCTGTTTTTAAGTATTTGTTGTTATAGCGGCAACAGAAATATATTATCTGTGAAAATTTCAACTGTCTAACTATCACGGTTCATGAGATACAGCCTGGTGACAGACGGACAGCGGAGCCTTAGTAATAGGGTCCCGTTTTACCCTTTGGGTACGGAACCCTAAAAATGATGGTGTTAGTGCTTATTTACATAGAGGTCCATTTTACAGGTCCGCTTTAACGTATACGTTTTTATTCGGCCATGACGTGTGTAGTTTGTATGAGCGAGTTCAAATACATGGCAGTATTCCAGATCTAGTAAAAAATACCGATCCGACAAAATATATAGCAGTCCGTTTTACAGGTTCGTTTTATCGTGTACGTTTTTATTCTGCAATGGTGTATGTAGTTTGTATGAGCGAGTTCACACATACAACACTATTAAAATGCGGTGTAAACATCACCTCCAGTAGCGACGGATCCGTTAAAATCGATCCTGGAAATACGGATGTTCTGTGTGAACGAGCCCTTTCATATTTCAACTTTGAAACACCTCATCTCATTCCTCGTATTATTATTTGTATAAGCGCGAGTGTGTATGACTGAAGACCGAGTGGGTGCGTAAGTGATAGTGATGCAAATATTAGATGAGGAGTGTTCGTTCGCGCGCTCGGTGCCCTTTCACTCTTCTTCCTTCACCCAGCGAAGCGGATGCGGTAGCGTACAAGCGAGCCCGACGCTCACCAGTCTCTGTCACCAATCCTCACCTCGAATGAGGGGTACCTCATGAGTACCTCACGAGGTAAAAGGGATCATCCCTCATCATCGTTTAAAATAGATGAGTTACCTATTACTGCAATCAAAAACTGTTTAATGGACGGAAGAGCCACCAATCAGATCAACGTCTTATAAAGCTTAGCCGACGCCCGAAAATTATTTCCCTGTAGGTCTTATTTTCTCTGTCGTTTCGGCACGACAGAGAGAGTGAGTAAGTTATGTCGTGGTGAAAAAATTGCCTGACTAGCTACGTTGGTAGCTGGGCTGACTGCCCACAGTGCGCTGGATGTACCTAATTAAGTATCATCACTCGTGGAGGTTCTTTTAATGCATCCCACGTAGATAAGTTGCATTTAGATTAATAAATTCGGTGAGTTTAATTCAAGGAAGAAATACGGACAAGAGTAAGCACTCTTTTAGATCATTATTCCGTGGTCAACATTACGGTACGAGCAACCAGAGACAAACCCTTCAGCTTTATTTGTAACGCGAGATGAGCTGTAAAAAAGTAATGCCCTTATTCATAAATATTACAGATATGCGTTCTAGTAATAAAATGCTATAGCTGTCTCGTTTTATTGAAAGGAAAAGTACTGCGGGAGATTTTTCCCTTTTGTTCAGTGCTTGTTTTGTGATAATTTTAACTTCATAAAAGATTTTATAAAAGCAGGTCAGACCAGGAAAAGTGGAAGAAAGAAAAGAGGCCTTTGCCCTGAAGCGGAACAATACAGGTTCATAAAAAAATGGATGTCAAAACATTGACGTAGACACATGGACCTCGTCATCACATGGTTAGTGCTCAATCCGAACCGAATGTAGAACGCGAAAATGAAGACTAATTCTAGTCAATGGATGCAGTCAGGTATTGTTATGACGACATAGGATTTAAATTCGTTTGTTGGTATTTCTAAGTTTATATGGCGGTGTGCCTTGGCGCGCTATCTGGTAGAGTCTGGCAAACGAAAGAAGACTGAAAAAGCGCGGCAAATTAAAAAAAAATATCAGTATAGCAACCCCAATTAGTATGAAATAACCTAATTTGACTTTTTAGAATTATATGTTTTTGTTGAAAAAACATTGCTATATAAAAAGTTTGCTAATAATTCGAGTGTCTTCTTTCGTTTGCCAGACTCTAGTGTATGTTAACTCAGGATACTTTTTTTGTGAATTTTGTAGACCCTTGGTCCATGTGTTTCTGCGTCAATGCGTCAAACATAGGTATAAACATTTATCTTGAATGAAACATTTATCTAATTTATTTTGAATGTTACGAATTACAATCCGAATACTTTTAATAAACAGAATTTGAAACGACGCGATTTTGAGAACCAAACCAAGGAAATAAATAGTCACTTGATTAAATATCGTTCTACTCAGCATATCAGCCATAAGGCTTCCTAAAAAGGATAATACCTTTAGCACAGGTGACTTAATAGCTATCCTGTTTTGTCACCAGTCTTCTTCTATCGTGTCGGCACGAGCTATACGAGAATAGCGTATGCCGTAGTGAAAAGATTAGCCAGTCAGCAAGGTTGATAGCGGTGCTGACTGCCCAGGGGGCGTCGGAGTATCGTCAATCTTGGAGGCTTATTTAATGCACCATTGATTAAAAGCATCATGTCTTATCGTCGAAGCTATGAATGCAGACTTGGCGCTTCATACGCTTAGTTTAGCATTTTCATAAACTATATGAAAAGATTTTGACCTATTTAAACCATCGGTCATTTTTCATATAGCTTTCATTGTTCTCTCACCTGTCGCCACACCCGATAGCCACTGAAACCGCGTTTTATTGCCGATCATATATCGCGGAATTTGGTGATGTCCGCAATTTTTGCCAACACTAGTAAATAGACTGTATGTCGATACCTTTGCGTGATATTATGTTGCCGCCAAAAGTTTATTGAAAACAACATGGCCGATGGAACTTTTAAATATTTGAATAAACATTGCGTTCACCGAATGAAGTCCCTTCTGCATTACGTTGGCACCACTGATATTTCATTATTTCGGAAGGTTTCGGACGATTTTATAAAGAATAGTCAGTGGTACCAACATAGCGCCGAAGGGACTTCTTTTCTATATATTATACTTTCTAGTGTTGGGTAGGACACGACTTGACAAAGAGTTTGTAAGAGTAGCCTCTTTTTTGCTCTGAGCCAGTACAATGTACTACTTCAAATGAGGTGAGGCGCACTGAAGCTCGGTGATACGATTGAAGTAACGAGTACTAATATGACATTTGACGTTACTGCGGCGAGTCGAGTCGCAGTAGCGTAATGTCCACTGACACTGACGCATTGACAATGACGTGCTATTGTAGCATGTGCCTCGTTCCCTCTCTGTCTCACCCTACAGTTTACTTACCGAGAGTAACGAGTAATGCGACTACCGCGACATAAAAGTTGAAGTACCTAGTACACTTTTAAATGTCGAGCCGCTCTTACATTTTGACGTCATGTACGGGACAAATGTACCGCCTCTTGTATGTCCTACTCAACACTAATACTTTCTTCGTTCCAATTTTCGTAGAGGTGCACCTTGCTACTGACAAGACTAACGACTCAAAGATGGTGGGTAAACCAATTAGCTAGCAAGTTCCAATAATCACGGCCAGCGTCGAGACTAGGATTTGCTACAAAAACGCATGTCCAGGGTGATGACTATACTCTGTTCAACGAAAGTTGAGTCCTGACATAGCTGTCATTACGTAAATTGTCTTTTTTTGCCTTACGGCTACAATTTACGAAATGACCGCTATGTCAGGAGAGTGCTATCAAAAACACGTAAGTGACATCATTAAAAATCGTAAAATAGCTATGTTATCCAAGTTTTGTTTTTTAAAAATGTTTGATATTCTTTGTTTGGTAACGTTTTGTAGATAAACTTCAGGACTCACGTTGAAAAGGGTATAGGAAAAAAACTTTCTTGAAGAGCTTGCCTATGTTATCTAATAGCTCTAGAGGACTGCTCTCCAGCGCGTAGGCTGAATTGTCGAATGGAAACCAGTTGCAAGCTGGAAATATAATCGGCAAAAAAGTGTCGATGTTTTAAAAACTTAAAACGCTTTTAAAACTTTGAAAACGAACCTTTTCGTTTCCTTCTTTTAACGAAATCTTTTGTTATTGACAGCGCAAACTACAAGCTACAAGGTTATGCATAAACATGTGTCTACTACAGCCTTCAGACTACGGACTTCAGGCAAAGTCGGGCGGCGCTAAACAGCGTGCGAGTTGCGGCTGCAAATCGACCATTGCACCGCGTAACTGCTTCGACAACCGCCGCGAAGGGGTGACCATGGCGTTGGAATATTTAGGATATTTTCTATGTACACACGGCTACACTTCAAGCTATGCAAAACCAGTATAAGCTGACCGTTACTTGTGCGAAAAGATTATACAGAGCGACGCCAAGATAAACTGGTTTTGTATAGCTTGATGTGTAGCCGTGTGTACGATAATTATTTATTTATGTACAAGTAAAGGTTTATATTATAGACAAAAAAGCGTGTTCAAGCACCTTGTTCATTCTATCTTTACTTCAAATAATGGTACACGTATCGTACACACACAACACCATCGATGCTTGAAAGGCAAAAATTACTGAGCGACATGTTGGCAAATTTACACTAGAGCATTTTAAAGTTTTTATTTGGAAATATAAATAAAAAATCACCTATTTGTCATAACTATACTCGTCATAACGATAATTTGTTTAAATTTTAGTTTTGTTTAGTTTAGTTTTTCTTTCTGCAGTCATCTGTATTTTGCATGCCAAATGGTTAAATATGGTGATACCAAATTGTATGTGATAAATGATTATTTTACATCTATGTATTTTCTGCCAATATTTGGAAATATTTTTATAAAATTTTGAATTTGAATTTAACTACTTGATTCCAACGAATTTTAAGTGCAGTTTAAAGGCTTTTAATAAACTGGCATTTAAAGATTATGAACTTAAATAAAACTTTAAAATGCTCTAGTGTAAAGTTGCCAACATGTCGTAATTTTTGCCTTTCAAGCATCGATGTGTATTACGATACTTAAGTTTAATAGAAGCAACGCTCAGTGGCTTCGTTGGGCTAAGCCATAAGTGGTTGGGGGTGCATTAAAATAGCCTCGACGAATGACGATACTGATACATCCGGCGCACCTTGGCCAGTCAATCCCTGTACCATCCTTGCTGACGGGTTAATCTTTTCACCTCGGCATGAGCTATTCTCGTCATTCTCTTCACTATCATCATAACATTAGTTTGTAAACGGAAGACCACGTTTACACTTAACATTGAGGTTTTCCTCGACCAAAGTCAAAGTTTTTTTATTTCAAGTAGACCAAATTACAGGTGCTTTTAAAACGTCAAAACTAGGTGCACGGTTCCAAAAGGTAGGTCTCATGGAGAACAACCGGCAAGAAACTCCATGGATATTTTTTTTTTAATAAAAAAAAATATCCATGACAATTTCACTACAGTATAGTGAGAAAAATAGTATGAGAATGATGCAGGTTAATGTAAGAAGTAAACTCATATATGAGTACCTAGGAAATAGAAAAATACGCCTTTTGGGATTGCCATAGCAGTTAAGACCAAATGTATTATCCCCTATAGCTTGACTCTTTTAAGTATAAGTACACTTGAAACAGATGACTTTTTGAAAAGAAATCATGTTATACCTAAAATATTTGCATATTTAAATCGAAGTTTTAAATCGAATCCATTTCATTAGATTTGTATGTCAATTTTCAGGAAAATTTCCACTAAATACACTGAAATTAAAGGACAGTCTCACCTAAAATCAAATTCATGGTCTCCTGTGGCGAGTAGTAACAAAAGCTATTACCTGGCCGGGCGCGACTCGCTAACTTGTGTGGAACGACGCCTTACCCGGGATTATCCCGCTTCGCGCTCCAAGTATGCTCGCACGAGTTTACGAACGCCGCCATTTTGTTGTAGTTGCATTATGTTGGGACTGAAATTTTTATGGAAATCTACTTTTTTAAAGGATGATAATGTTCACGTGAAGTAAAATGACAGATTTTTCACGGCATATTGTCACTAAGGCCCCTCGCTCACGGCGACTTTTGTAGCGATGCTGTCGCGCGTTTTGTGAACGCGCTTCTGCATCGCTACTATCGCGTACAGAATCTGGGCGAAGGTACACAGCCAGCAACAGCATAGGCTGTATCGATACACATGCGCGATAGCATCGCTACAAAAAGCGAGGCCTCTAAACCAAAATGAAAAATACAAATCTGACCTTTAAAAGGTCTACCAAAACTGAACAGTTAATAATCTAAACAAGAAAGGTAGGAAAGATACAGCTCAATGGAAAGTTGAAAGCCTTTTTGAGTGGCTAGTGCATGGGGTGCATGAAAAGAGCCCCCACGAGTGACGATATTTAAGTACATCCAGCGCACCCTGGGCAGTCAGCCTCGCTACCAATCTTGCTGACTGGCTAATCTTTTCAACACGGCAATAGTAATTATCGTATAGATCATGCTGACACGGTAGAAGAAGTGGCTAGTCAACCAATACTTTTATTGAATTGTTGCTACTTTTTCAGATTTTCATGTTACTATCATTTAATGTTGTCTCGTGTAGTGCCGGACTTAAAGAATAGCACTACCCCATCTCTTCCCGTGGGTGTCGTAAAAGGCGACTAAGGGATTCACTAGAGGATGGGCAGCAGCGTTCTCTGAGTGCTTTAATAACCATACTGCGATCGCCCACCCGCCTGCCAAGTGGGGTGATTAGCGCAACAAACCCCTCCCTTTTTTGGGGGAGGCCTGTGTCCAGCAGTAGACGTCTTTCGTCTGAATGATGATGATGATTATTTAATAGACTGCCTCGTTGGTCCAGTGGTCTGCTGTGCGTGAAGTCCTGGGTTTGTTCTCCAGATGGGGCAAAGTGTTTTTGGGTTTTTCCATGTGCAATTTCTCAGTAGTAGCCCGTAGTCTGGATTTGTGCCCGGTTGATGGCAATAGACTCGGCGAAATGAGGGTATACTATACTATACACAAAGGTGTATAGTATAGTACACTCTCATTTCGCCGCATTTGGCAGAGGCCAACCCTTTGGGTAATACAGGCGTGGTGTTATGTAATTATTTAACCGTTTTCCCATAAACTTTTACAAAGATCATCATCATCATCGTAACCAAAATTATTTGTATCTCTTTGGGAATCACGGCTCATCTTCCGTGCGGAAGACGTCCGGTCCTTTGGAAGGCATACACGGGGACACAGGTCCAACGCACAGAGGCCCCTTTGAGAACTTTAATCTAAAATGGGGTGGGGCACCAACCGGGGACTATCCACAGCTGCACTATTGGAGTACAGTCATGAACCGTCCCAGGTGGGTGCAAGACTATTGTAAAATATGGTAAAAAATATCTGGTCTATGGGAAGGGGTGTTTAGTGGATTGGTTAACTTCACAGATATAGATAGACCTATATCTGTGGTTAACTTCTATTGCCGGAAGGAAACGGCGCCTGCCTTTCGAATTTAAAATTGAAATGTGTTGGCAGACGGTGACTCGCCAGCTCACTAGCTGGGCTTAGCTGAAAAGCCGCCAGTACATAGGCGAAGGGGGCAAGAAACATGTGAGCGGTTATCATAATTATCATTATCGAGTCAATACTGTCCCACTTCTGGGCATGGCTTCTCAAAGCAAAGCTAACTTAAGTTCACAGCCGAATTGTTACCTAATTATTAAATTATTTTAACCCAAAACCATGAGTTATTTATATAAGCAATAACTATAATTTGTAATATAATATCCATACCTAATCAATATTCGATAAAAGGCAATAATGAAATCAATAAATGAATACAAACGACTTATTTTGTTTAAACTATACTTAGATAGGTGCTTTAAACATCTCAATTTGTTAATATATTACAGTAATAAGCTATTAATGTTTACATAATTTGAATATTTGTTAAGGGACACTTAAAAAGGTAACAAATCATAATATAAAATTAAAATATTGAATACAAAAAATGATGTTTGAATTTAGCATAAAACAATACTTAGCTTTTACGAAATCCTCAATGATCGATGGATTTGCGGAAAACAAAATAAGAGTTCTATTAACGAAGTCACTCGATATATTTTTATCACTGCTTTTATCAGCCTGTTAACCGTCACTGCTGAATAGGTAAGCAACAATTGTGAGGAAGTGTAGCACTAATAACCATGCGTGGACAAATAAATTTAGTGCACGTAGAATATGACCTGGATAACCTGGACTGGACATTAAGAGTCGAGTCAGTTTGGTCCGCGATATTGCCGCGAAAAGCGTGGTTAAGTCTTCCGGTTAGGAGTGAGGCGTATTTATCGTAACAGCTATTTAAACCAGGTATCTTATAATAACAGACTGTAACTGTGACAAACAAACTGAAAAAGCAGTTCCTGTTCCACGAGCTAACAAAGTCCCCTATGTGATAGTCACAAGCTTTTTTCTATTCATTCTTATGACTACCTTAGCTATAGTCCTTATAATATAGCTTGATTAGAATGACAGATGTCAGCAAAAGTGACGACAAAACTTTGTAGTTACGTCGAACGGGTGATTTACATTGGCACATGAAAAATCACTCACATAATTAGCATGATAACATTTTTTTTAAATACAGTGCTTCCCATATAATTCAAAATATTAAAGATCAGATTGAAAACTAAAATAATTCTTACTGATTCATAGTCATAAAATATAAATCTTGCGTTCTTCAAAAGTTATGTCATATTGCAAAAATGTTAGAGATGGGACACATCGATAAATGTAAATCGATTGAATAAAAAATTTATTAGGTTTGCATTTTTAAAATTTTATGCGATGATAATAAATAATTATACCTACTCTGTACAGTATTAAAAAGGTCTTTAAAAGTTTTATTTTTTAGACATAAATTATTGCGGTTATGATTATTCGTCATGGGTATCAAATCCAAAGTTTTCGGGTATGTTGATGCTGAAGATGAGGTCAAAACTCAAATTCAAAATGGCGGCCATGAATATTTGCAATTTTTTTTACATGGGTGTCAATTTCATGGTTTTCTGGTGTGCTGATACTGAAAATAAGGTCCAAATCCAAGATCACAGCTACGAAAATATACAAATTATACGTATTATATTTATTTTAAATTATTTATATCGATTTGATCAATCCTTTCCCAGCACTAGTCACGCTAGTTTGGCAGCTGTCTTTCTAATCAAGCTATATTTTAAGGACTATAGAATAAGATAAAAAATGTTACTGTAACTCTGTGACACCCTGTTACAGCCGTCATAAGCTCTTTCCTTTTCTCGCATAGGTTTAACACCTTAGTTAGAAAAAGAAGTCCTACTGTTTCAGTGAACAGGTTAAACGTTGTTAACTGTGGTATCAGAGAACACACAGTAGTTTGTTCCCACATAGTATGAAATAACAGACTGAAATTTTGTAACAGGTTTTTGGAACTGCTATTTACGTGTGGAACAGGCGTAACCATATACGTGATTTTACATGTTACAACCCACTCCTACTTCCGGTTGACTCCGAAAGTAATCAGGAAACCTTGATAAAATGCACATGAGTAATGCTCTACATAATCTTAAGCATGAATTACTAACAAAAACTTTTACGAGGACGAAGCGGTGGATACCTCTTTCTCGTTACAACAAAATTATATGTAGTTAGAAATGATTTTAAAGTGCAGTACAATAAATTCAAACATTGCAGATATGCATTCTCTATGTGCATTTAAAGGTTGCGGCATATAATCGCCAATTATTTTACTTAACGGGAGACAATCTTTGAAATAATGAGCATTATTTTAACGTGACCTTATAGGAAATTGATAGTAAGGTGTACATTTAAGCGTATGGCTTTATCAACAAATGGGACTGTCTTTAATTATACAGAAACTTAGTCAAGATTAACCACATTCGGTGGAAGTGTAATTAATAAAGATTAATCACACTCCCTCCCACTCTATTAGAGACTGCATAGCTTAGGGCAGCATAAGAAAGTAGGAGGGTAGTCTAGCCAGCATCCATTGGCTAGAGACTCGTCAGGTCTCGCCAATAACTGCCCTGTTACGTAGAAACGGTCCACAAGGACCATATTTTGATATTTCTCTATGATCTTAGGGAAGTTTGCCAGCATAAAAACATTTTTAAGTGTTGCTGTGATTTTAAAATTAAAAATTAATGTGTATTTCGTGTTATGTCACACACGGGAATCAAATTCGGCCCATATTTTTAACCGTGTATTTATTTGTTTTATAACAAGGCCATAACAATATAAAATAGGTGCAATGTAGCATATGATAATAACATGATTAGATAAAAAAAAAAAAAGTTTGGTCCTACATGGACGAGGGACATTTTGATTTTGTATGGAAGCTGTAATCAACCTAAAATATCAATCGAAAATTTACATACATAGCACAGATATTTTTGGATTTTAATTACGCCCTGCTGGGCAGGAATGCTCTAAATATTGATAAAACTGTAAATGGTATTACAAAAAATGGTACAGTATTTTTTTTCAAATTTTTTGTTCGGTCCACGTTTTATTTTTGAAACGAACATTTTTTCGTGGCCTTACCCTTATACAGTAGTAAAAGAGAAAAAAAAACTTTCTATCATACTTCTTTGGCCTGTGACGTTACCAAATAGTGGTTCCTAATCCTGCCAAATATGGTAATCGTTGGTAATTTTAATTGTGGCCTGTAATATATTTAAAAACTACATTTCCATTATTTTCCGGCACTTTCACTCACATCACTCGTAAATTCAGCTAGGCACTGTTCAGAATAACCACCGCAGCTCTGGATTAATGTCGCGAAAGATTACAGCGGTCGCACGCATGATTTATACAATTTAACAAACCGGGCACGGATTACCGAATTTACCGGTGTAGATAATGGACGGCCACTCATTTACCACGTTGGAAATACGCGTATTGACCGGTAAAGTTAAAGTGGGTTATTGTTCATGAATGATCGGAAAATATGTCATTGTATCAGTTCAATGTATGAAATGGTTCGTGTATTGAGTTGAGTAGTTGGTGCTCGGCTTTGTTATGCGAGTAAATAATGAAATCAGGCGTTATATTGCAGAAAGTATCCATGAGGATTAGTCCAGGCTAAAAAAAGGCCCGGCCCCAGGTACGATAGTTTACATCTTCCTACCTCAGTGAATACAGGGGGACCTTCTCATCCAGGGATCACGGGGTTTACCTACTTCCCACAAGTAAAACTGCAGGCGGCGTCACAATTAGGTGAATGAACCCGATCGAGTCGTGGTGTGTCAGTCGTGGTAGGTTAAAAGATCACGATTGTGCATAGTAATCTAACAGGTTCCATGTGAAAATATTATAAAACTGAGACACTATCTATGGAAAATATTTTACCTATACAATGAGGTAGCTATTTAATTAATCCAACGAAGCTAAAAAAATTAAAGGAACTCTTCGGTACTGTATGTAGTAATAATTTACGGGTTTAGATTTCCTTATTTTTTTCTTTTCAGTATTTTTCTAGTCGACTTATAAAAATATTTTTTGAAAAAAAAGGACCAAAATGAAAAAAAAATGTCAGCTAGGTACAGAAAAAAAAGGTTACAATTTAAACAACCTCACGAGGGCAAAAAAGGCTCAGCATAATGCTGCGACATTTAAAAAAACTTTGGAGTTACTGTGTGTTACACAAGGTCTTATAAAGGCACATGTCTATTATAATTTGAACGTAAGTACGTGTAAAAAAAGGAAAATCTAGTTTCTTTTGTAAATTGAAATACTTACATTATTTCACTGTAATTCGTTTCTATAAGTCGATCAAAGTCTCATTATTATACATAGATTCAGCCGTTTCTGTCTAATAAACTTTCAATTTAAACAAGCTAATATTTTATATATCAATTAGCAATGAATAAACCTTAAAACGACAACCGGACACATCAATTTGTAACAATTTCTAAATCATTTCTTGTAAAACCGTCGCAATATAAATAATTATTTAATGAAAACGAAATAACTTCGATGTATGACTGGTTATTCTCGACAATCAATATCTAGTTAAAACTAATAAGTATAAATCGATTGCCAATTGAGGTTGGGGGCCTATTATGCCGTCAATCCATAGCGACAACTCCTTAATGAGGAGTTAATTCCGAGTACAGAGGAATCTGGCTGCCGCCTGCCCTTTGCAAATGATTACCGTTAATGCTGAGGTATGGTCGCGAAATTGTTGGGTATTTTGCGAAATAAAGGGTTTGGAGGCAATTTAGAAATAATGCTGATATTATGTAATCTGTTGGCTGTAAATGGTGATTAAAAAGAAACGTTTTGTGGCGGGAAATTGAAAATGCGTTGACAGAGATCAAAATAGACGATCTAAAGTCTGGATGCTGTTTTGTTTCTGCCACTTCTAAGTCTTCTTCTTCTGTTGTGTCAGCACGAGCTATAGGAAAATAGCTCATGCTGTGGCGAAAAGATTAGCCAGTCAGCAAGGTTGGTAGCGGGGCTGACTTGCCCAGCGTGCGCCGGACGTACTTAAGTATAGTCACTCGTGGAGGCTACTAAGTAAACAATACCCACTCAACTCTTTGATTTTTGTAGATTCTTCAACTTAAGTGAAATTAGAGGCAAAGAGAAAACCAGGACCAAGAAGAAAGTACACAGACCAATTGAAGGAAATACATAAGTGAAAGCATACAGAGAAATGAAGGAATTGGCTCTGGATGGAGAAAGATGGAGATTGCTACACAGTCAAGTAGGCTTGCCAACCGTCCCGCGAGAGTCGGGATGTCCCGTTTCTAGAGCTTTAGAGAATGCGTCCCGTGAAATACGTGTGCGGGAGGCCAATTGTCCCGTTTTATCTTACCTACGGCTAAACCTTCGGGCAGAAGTCGGAGTTTAGTGAACGCACGTTTTGGAGTGGAGATCGCGACCGCGAGTCTCGCGTCGAACGAACACCGCTCGCGCGTCGTCCCGCTCCCTTCCCTCCCAATACTGTGTCTATTAAGTTTTATTATATTTCCTATTTTTTTCAACTTTTGTTAAGTTGTAACTTGTTGTAAGTCTTGTATTTGTATGCCAAAGTAAAACTTTAAATAATAAAACTATTTAAAATAATTTCTAATTGTATTTTTCGCCTCCCTATACTTTTACAGTTAAGTCCCGCTTTTTTTTGCCACGTCCCGCATTTTGATTGCCAAAGTCCCGGTAAATGCATACAGTAAGGTTGGCAAACCTAGTCAAGTGACTAGAATTTAAATTTTGGGTGCTTCAACTAAATAGTTTATTTTGATAAAAGTGTCTTTCTGAATTTAGCGGATTAGGTAGGTACCTACAGTGTGAAGCTAGTATGAGGTTTATTTTTTTTCCGAGGTTCTTTAATTTAACACGTGGCATAATGTAAAAGACACAATAACATAATCGTTCAGGGGTTATTCTATCATTACAGTTTTAGCTAATCTCGGTATGTCAGGATTGCGAGCAAGGTAAACACAGTAAATAAAACCAACATAGACTCTCCACCACTGACAGTACTTTTATTTGGATTAGTGTTAGTAACATGAATTAGATCACAACAATTACTACAAGATCATAAAATAAGGACAAGCTAGTCAGATATAAAAGGCCAGACTTCTCATCTGTTCAGCACCGAATGCTCCTGCTTCGTCGAATGACCACCGCCTTTATAACATCGGGTAGGTTGATCCATATCGACGACCACCCTCTTTTTGCGCTGCTTGCCCAGCGCTACCCGCTACCGATAACATAAATTAGATAATTTCGAGATATAATATGATATTTGAAATATATTTTAGCAACGTAATATACACTCATTGAACACATTATCACATTCAAATACCTGTTAACGCCTCCAACTATGTTAATTAACGATTGCATTGTTAGTCCCACACGATAGTTCAACAAGTAGGATTCGAACTCACGGTCTTTAACCTTCAACCAGCCATTTTAGTATTTGTGCCGTTGAGTGTTAGTTTTACCTTAACAATGGTAAGATAACTGGTGTCCAATCCTGTGATGCTACATTAATGCATATACCCACAAAAGAAGAAAAACCAGAAGGTCTACTTCTCGAAACGTGCGGTAAGAAACTTTTGAGGCTGGTCCTCACAAAATGCAGCTGCAGTCCGCCTTCAGTACTGGTGCGTTTCAGCAGAGGTTGTAATATATAGAAAAAATTGAATTGGCGTGTCTGCATATTGGAAATATAAAAAAATAAAAACAGCGCGTGCGTTATAACGCGCCAATTCAATTTTTCTATATATTTTATATTACAACCTCTGCTGAAACGCACAAGTACTGAAGGCGGACTGCAACTGCATTTTGTGTGGATAAAGACCGAAAAAGATCGAATTGGATTCTATTTCCTATAGGATATATATCTTATAGGATAACCAATAGAATCCAATTCGATCTTTTTCGGAATATTTTGTCTGTTTGTCGGTTTGTTTGTGCACGCATCACTTGAATCTCAATGAGGTCAACTTTCTATACAAATACTAGCGACCCGCCCCGGCTTCGCACGTGTACGTTTTATAGCTTAAAACCTTCCTCTTGAATCACTCTATCTATTAAAAAAACACCGCATCAAAATCCGTTGCGTAGTTTTAAAGATCTAAGCATACATAGGGACAGACAGACAGCGGGAAGCGACTTTGTTTTATACTATGTGGTGATTGTGTGTATCTCAGACTGACATTTAGTTTTCTTTTCATCGTAATCAGTTTGCTCAATCAAAATACAGGGTGTAAAAAGACCCATCACATAGCCGAAATCTACGCACTCTGTACATCAAACTAAATTACATTGACCAAAAATAATTGCTGGGAAACGACTTTTATTTTTTGGCATGAAAAAAAACATTTTTTTTTTGTATCACGCAAATTATGGTTGTGGCGATGCCACGCGTTTGCATTTTGCATGCGTGCAGCGGCCACATAGCCGAGCCAAGGCGGTCGTGTGCGTTTGATATTCATTGCGTTTTTGTGACTTCAAATGCGTAATTTGTAAGGAAAAATCGAAATTTTTGATAATGTTTGAATGGAAGAAAGTTTAGTATTATGACTCGCAATTCGTTTTTGGAAAAAACTAAAAAAAAAAAGTGTACTTTGACCTTCAATATCTCCAAAACCAATGATTACCCAGGTCTGGTCTCCAAGAAAAAAATGATCCCAATGATGGGTAGAATACGTGGTTTTCGTTATCGTTAAGGGTCTTTTTACACCCGATATATTAGAATTTAAAATAAAGAAGAAGTTTACTCAGTTATTGCGACACAATATTGATTTCCGACTTCCACATGGACGGAGTCACGCGCACGGGATCACTATGAGTTGTAATTTTCTTCTATAGCGGACGTGCTGCATTCATAGTAAAACTTCAAAATCCATTTATTCAAAACAGACTAGAATTAGAGTTCTTTTTGAACGTCAATGTGTAATTTAGCAGACGGCCCCAGGTTCTCTTGAGTCACGTCTGCTACACCAGTTACAAAGAATCGCATTGAGCATTCAATATCTAATACATCATCATCTGCCTAGCCTTTTCCCAACTATGTTGGGGTCGGCTTCCAGTCGAACCGGATGCAGCTGAATATCAGTATTTTACATGGAGCGACTGCCTATCAGACCTCCACAAACCAGTAACTGGGTAATACGATACTCTTGGTAAGACTGGTTGTCAGGCTTTCTGGCTTCTGACCAACAGTAACGACTGTCAAAGATCTACAAATGACAGCCGGGACCAACGGCTTTACGTGCTTTCCGAGGCACGGAGGAAACTCGCTATGGTAAATGGTCACCCATCCACAGACCAACCTCGGCAAGCGTGGCTTAACCCGAAAGATCGGTCTATGCGGCTGTAATTATTTAGCCACGAGCTCCTCTCAATACCTAATACATATACATAACAATAATAAAATGCTTATAGAATAAGAGGCAAGATAGCTTTACGTCCCTTGGGGTAGTCAGCGAATTCCTTCTTGTAGTTACGGTGTTTGGTGATGGCCCACACAGCCATTTGATAGAAACCGGCGGCAGCAAACAGTTCGGCTGGAGCGCATTTAGTCATGACGGTAAAGAATATCCAGGATCCGAATTCGTAAGTGTAGTTAGGGTCGGAGACGAAGTTGAAAGAAGGGAGAAGGGGTTGCCATCGGGCACCGGAATGCGTCTCACTTTGGTACCAGGGGGGCGCAGGTTCTTCAATAGAATCTGGATGCTCAGGTTACTCAGCTCACATAAGATAAATCCTATTCATCCCACGTAGAAGCAGGTGATGCAGGGACCAGTGTACAGGAGATGGTTGATGTGGCAAACCACATACAATGTAAACAGCAGTTTTAAATAATATTTATACTGATTTATACATACAGAAAATAATATATATACCACTTTCATCCAAATCTCTCTTTCGTGTCTCCATTGAAAACTCTTCTTCCAAAATTCGAATATCATACCAAACCATAGTGGCCTGTGATAAAAAGGTGTCAACATCAATAGAAAAAAGCTGAAATGACGCATGACGATGATGATGAAAAAGGTGATATTACAAATGTTACAAAAGACACCCCCCAAAAACGTCCGCCCGCTTCCTACTGTTTATGCTGTGAAGAAGAAATGGCGAAACAAACTCTCCAGCAACTCAAATCTGTCTGTCTGTATGGCCGAGCCACTTGTGGTCCTTCTGACCTATTCCATTTAGTAATATATCTATTTGGGCTAATAAACCGCGCTGATGATTGACCGGAGATTACCGCCGCCATGTTATGACGTCACATGACGTGAACCCGATTCAATCTGCCCCAGTTTATACATGCAGGTATAGTGTCAAAATTACATTGCAACGTGACGGAATTGACCGGTGGACTGTGACGTAATTGACCTGTTGATCTAATTAAGTACGAGGACATAGAATAGCTTCTCTTTTCAAGAGGATAGGTAACAGTAACCCACTGTTTTAAAACAACCACGTTCATAATACGATCAGTAATTAGGTTTTCAAGCGTGCTCGTCACTTCTTTCTCTTCTCTCGAGAATAGCTTGTGCTGTGGTGAAAAGATTAGTCAGTCAGCAAGGTTGGTGGCGGGGCTGACTGCCTGCCCAGGGCATGCTGAACGTACTTAAGTATCGTCACTCGTGGAGGCTCTTTAAATGCACCCCAACTTGGTCGTCCCTAAAATAGATAGTCTTCAATCAAGTCAGGCAATGAGTGAGTTGTTGACCCCCTTCCCACCTGTGGGGGTCGTAAAAGATGACCTGCATCTGGTAATAAGTGCCAATAAGAACCAACTGCGATAGCATAACTGCAGCAAGGTGCACCGTGTGCCTGTGAGGGCCTCAGCCAGTAAGCGATGCTTTTGTCGACACCAACAGCAATATTGTAAGCACAAGTGATGCTGATGTTTTTGATGATTCCATGGGGGACGGTTTAAGAATACAATTTCCCTTTCATCGCCGAGCAAGCGAGTTGTAAGAGGCAACGAACCAAGCACCATAATTAGTGTTGAGTAGGACATACAAGAGGCAGTACATTTGTCCCGTACATGACGTCAAAATGTGAGAGCGGCTTGACTTTTAAAAGTGTACTACTTCAACTTTTATGTCGCGGTAGTCGCATTACTCGTTACTCTCGGTAAGTAAACTGTAGGGTGAGAAAGAGAGGGAACGAGGCACATGCTACAATAGCACGTCATTGTCAGTGTGTCAGTATCAGTGGACATTACGCGACCGCGACTTGACTCGCCGCCGTAACGTCAAATGTCATATTCGTACTCGTTACTTCAATCGTATCACCGAGCTTCAGTACGCCTCGCCTCATTTGAAGTAGTACATTGTACTGGCTTAGAGCAAAAAAGAGGCTACTCTTACAAACTCTTTTTCAAGTCGTGTCCTACCCAACACTAACCATAATTGTGCCCGAAAAATGACAATAAGCTCGCCACCTTAGGACTTGTTACAAGAGGTGAAACGTGAGTGTACTACAGACTTTTGTGATAGGAGAACACCTCTGCCTATACTGTCAGGGATTACGAGCGTGAGTTTATGATGTATGTGTGATGCTGATGTACTTATAAGGAAATAGGGTCGCCCGCAGCTTCGCTCGCGTTGACGTCTTTTATGATGTAGATATTTCGCGGTTTTCGAGTTAAAAGTAGCCTATGCCCTTCTTTGGGTTCCAGACTATCTCTGTACTAAGTTTCATCAAAATCGGTTCAGCAGTTTAGGCGTGAAACCGTAATAGACAGACAGAGTTACTTTCATATCTTCTATATATATGAAAATGAATCGCTATTTCCCTTGGTCATCGCATCACGTGTGAACGGCTGGACCGATTTCGCTAAGTTTTTTTTTGTGCTGTTCTTAATTGTCAGGAGAAGGTTCTTATGAAAGAAAATTTTGATATTAAAAAAAAAAACTAATTAGTAGGTAGGTAGTAGGTAGGTAGTAGGTAGGTAGTAGGTAGGTAGTAGGTAGGTAGTAGGTAGGTAGTAGGTAGGTAGTAGGTAGGTAGTAGGTAGGTAGTAGGTAGGTAGTAGGTAGGTAGTAGGTAGGTAGTAGGTAGGTAGTAGGTAGGTAGTAGGTAGGTAGTAGGTAGGTAGTAGGTAGGTAGTAGGTAGGTAGTAGGTAGGTAGTAGGTAGGTAGTAGGTAGGTAGTAGGTAGGTAGTAGGTAGGTAGTAGGTAGGTAGTTATAAACTAGCTGTACCCCGCACGCGTTGCAATGCACTTTTTCCTACTTACTACCTACCTACTACCTACCTACTACCTACCTACTACCTACCTACTACCTACCTACTACCTACCTACTACCTACCTACTACCTACCTACTACCTACCTACTACCTACCTACTACCTACCTACTACCTACCTACTACCTACCTACTACCTACCTACTACCTACCTACTACCTACTACCTACCTACTACCTACCTACTACCTACCTACTACCTACCTACTACCTACCTACTACCTACCTACTACCTACCTACTACCTACCTACTACCTACCTACTACCTACCTACTACCTACCTACTACCTACCTACTACCTACCTACTACCTACCTACTACCTACCTACTACCTACCTACTACCTACCTACTACCTACCTGATATATTTTTTTTTTTTTTTTAAATATCAAAATTTTCTTTCATAAGAACCTTCTCCTGACAATTACGAAAAAAACAAAAAAAAAATTAGCGAAATCGGTCCAGCCGTTCACGCGTGATGCGATGACCAAGGGAAATAGCTATTTTAACTTACCACGCCTGAAACACAGGATGACCTAGTTCAGGCACATAACACAAGTGTTTTTTTCGTAGATTTAAGCAAATTTGTATTTAGTATTTTACCTTTTTACCTGAATAAACTTTTTATTATTATTATTTTAATTACATCGAGGAGTCACATGCGTGTACAATTACCGTGAACAAGCAGTTACGCACACAAGCCAAACCGATAAAAGCTAACATGTACGCTAGCGGTAGCTTTAATTTACCATCACTAGCCAATCATCCCACGCAGGTTGTAAGGGACAACTTGAAGAAATACTTTACTACAGTGCCAGGGATGCCGTCTGCAAAATCATTAAACCCGGACTAGAGGTTGAAAGCCCCGGACTTCTGTCTTGCTCTAAAGTGCGATACCTACGAGTTTTATTTACGTGTCGAATAGGTCCGGTATTATTTATTGACGGATTTGAAATTCCGTAATACACAGACGCTTTATAAGAACCCGTCCGTAAGGTCCTCGGACGCCCTCAAAACTAGTACAAATTCGGGGAAACCTGGAACAGATCACAGCCCTATACAGTGCTCACAGATTAAGCTGTACCAGACCAACATTCTAGTGGTGCAACACACTCTTAAGGCGCGATTCCATTAGGCAAGTTACTTGTATGCAAGTTGCAAATTGCATACAACTTAACCTGCATACAAGCTACAACTTGTATGAGGTAGTTTGAACCTGTATATTTTTTATTCAAGTGACGTACAAATTGAACGCGCAAACGTTAGTTGCACTTTTCGAATTGCGAACGAGTGATTGACACCCATGATGTCCGACTCAATTGTTGAACATCTCCACTTGTATGCAAGTAAAACCTGCATGCAATATGCACACTCTCAAAAACATATTTCCAATGTAAGCAACTTGTACGCAAAAGTGACGTCATACTTGCATGCAAGACTTGCCTAATGGAATCGCGCCTTTAATCGGTATAGCATTGATTTTGACACGTAAACAATTTCCATAGCAACGTACTTATGTCTGAATAATCCGACTTCTGCACAACTATTACATTTTAGAAGTTGCTATATTTGTTAAAACCAATAAACAGCTATTTTCCACTTTGAATGAAATTCGAAAACGAACTGTAAGTATGAGATCCCAATACCAAAGTCTATTGCAAACAGGTGGATATAAAACTACATTGTTAAAAAAAAGTGTTATGTGTATGGCACCAGTTATATAATAATAAAATACCCAACGTTATTAAAGAGCAACCTATTAGAATATTTAAAAAAACTTAACTTCATTACTTATAGAAAAGTGTTATTACTCTGTTACAGATTATTTAACAAATAAATTAAGTACTTACTATAATTTGAATTTATATAGTTTTTTTTATTACTTAAAATTTTAGATGTTATATATAAGACTTTACAATTAACTACCTCGCATTCAAAGTATAATTTAATGTTATAATCTAGCACTAGCAGACTGTGATTTAATTTAAGATTTAGTTGTACTTTTTAATTTTTGCATGCTGTAAGGTAGAATGTACATGGACTCACTAACAATTTGTCACCTTATCTGTAATACCTACATTCTAAACAAATAAATATTAATAAAAAAAAAATTGTATTGTTAAAATAAACGCCATAACGATGACGAGTGTGTTGCAATTAAGATGCTGTTATTAATTGTGGACGGCGATGTTTGTGCCTATAGGTTATCGTTGTGTTTGTCTTCGGACGATTAATGCTCCAATGTCGGAAAGGGCAGATCTATTGGCAAATATGATAAACTCTCAATAGCCGGTCTTGCTTGGCAGAATAGAGTATTAGTTGAGGGGCTCGAGGTTAAATTAACCACCGCGCGGATATTTGCAAGGTTAAGCTGCGCTTGCCGCGGTCAATCCATGGATGGGTGACTGTTCCTTAGAAAGTCAAAGTCGAATATTTTTCATTTCAAGTAGATCAGACTACTGGTGCTATCAAAAGGTGCTCGGTTCCAAGTAGTAGGTCGTAAGAAGAAGAGCGGGTAAGAAAAAAAGGCGACTTTAAATAAAACCGGCCAAGTGCGAGTCGGACTCGCGCACGAAGGGTTCCGTACCATTATCTATAAAAACGGCAAAAAAATCATGTCTGTTGTATGGGAGCCCCCTTAAATATTTGTTTTATTTTAATTTAACTATTTATTTTTAAAGTGAATATATAACTAAATATTCTGTGAATATTTCAAGCGTCTACCTGTTGCCGTTATCAATATCGAGCAAAAACGAGCAAAAAAATCACGTTTGTTGTATCGTTATATGGGAGCTCCCTTAAATATTTATTTTATTCTGTTTTTTAGTATTTGTTGTTATAGCGGCAACAGAAATACATCATCTGTGAAAATTTCAACTGTCTAACTATCACGGTTCATGAGATACAGCCTGGTGACAGACGGACAGACGGCCAGACGGACAGACGGACAGCGGAGCCTTAGTAATAGGGTCCCGTTTTACCCTTTGGGTACGGAACCCTAAAAAGGAGACTAAAAAAATGTGATTTGACAATTTTCATTCTAGTAATGTAAGAACAATGGAGATTAAAGTATAAGCAGTTAACAACATGAAAAGTAATGAGAAAGTTAGCCTTTTAAAACAATTGCCATAGTACGAGTACGAGTTACACATCGAAACCCCTCCGTGCCTCAGAGAGCACGGTAAGCTGTCAGTCCCGAGTGTCATACAAATACCTATGGCAGTCATTACCTATGTCATTATGTATATACCTTATATATGATAGAAGCTCGAAAGTCTGACAGCCGGTCTAACCTTAGGATATCGGCATTGCCCAGTAACTGGGTTGCGGAGGTCTGATAGCAGTCGCTCCGTGTAAAATACTGGTATTCAGCCGCATTTAGTTATTTATTTATTGTTCACAAAATCCACAGCTCTTTGAAATTTTATCTTATAATATATAACTAGTCTTACAGCCAATTACGGATTTACAATTTAATATCTATGTAATACATGTAGCAGAAACAAACATACAGAGTGAAGTGAACTGCGAACCATCTAAGCATTGCTAAGTGTACAGTGTGGGTGAGTGTGTAAGAGTGCATCAGGAGTTGCAAATGGGTGTGTGATGTACGGTCAGCATCAAAAGTAGCTGAACATTTGAGTTTTTAAACTTGGCATTAATTAGAAAACGAATTATTTTAAAACAAAAAGTTTAATAGATACCTAGAGCTGCTAGATATAGCTCTAAGTATGCCTTAATTTTTTTGCTTCCTATCAATTAGTTATCTAATTAATGCAAAGTTTAAAAACTCAAATGTTCAGCTACTTTTGATGCTGACCGTACTATAGTGGTGTGTGGTGATAGTCTGTATACCTTCTATTCAATTATATTTATTTAATCCCGCGTGTCGTCCGACGACGACACCGCCATTGTTTATCTATTGTGTCTATAATTATAATTACGGTGATTGAGAGATTTAGATTTATTTGTCAGTTCGTCACATACTGACGTTATTAATTGTTTCCTAGATTGGAAGCTGACCCCAACATAGTTGGGAATAGTTTAGAGCTATAGCTAGCTGTTTTTTTAATAAACATCAGCACATCACGCCTGCTTTCAAAGGCGGACTTCCCATAAGGCCGACTAGGCCCGGGCCTAGGGCGGACAGGAGAAAGGGGCGGCCCAACGCGGAAAAATCAATCTTAGCTCAGTAGTGGAGTTGGGGAACGGCGGCTGGTACTTCATGACCTAGGACGGATGGTACTTCACGGCCTAGGGCGGCCAAGACTGCTAGTCCGCCTCTGTCTGTATTCCTCTAAGGGTTGGGCAGAGGTGTATAGTACACCCACATTTCGCCGTTATGTTTAAGTCCCATGTAAAATGGGGAGAACCTATTGCCATCAACCGGGCACAAATCCAAACTCCGGGCTGAATTGAGAAATATCACACGGAAAAATCCAATAACACTTTGTCCGACCTGGGGATCGAACCCAAAACCCCACGCTCATTTATTCAAAGTTGCGAGGTATCTCCATCACAAGTATCCTTATCATTATAATTCCACATGATTTCCACAAAACGGGCCGCGCCGGAGCGCGCCGTAGCGCATTTCACACTGTGCTCAAGAAAATTCAGGTTTCTGTACAATACTTAAGTTTCATGTTTGCATGGAATTTACACTGCTTGGAACTCGGTTAGATCGGTATGCCGCGGCAGCCGGTCGGCTGCTCGCGTACGTGGACGGCGGCGCTCGGCTGTCATCGCGTCCAGTCGGCTCCGCTCGGCCACACCGCAGGTAGAAATTGACTGCGATAGCGGATACGCGAACACGCGCGCGCATGCGCCCGGATTCCAACAGATTATAGCCGTCGGGCAGACGCGGTCGGCTACGCGCGCATGCTCGAGCATCCGCTTCGATGCTCTGCGCTGCGCTCTTGCGTGGCCCGGTTGGTCGAAATCGTACATTACTTACCGGGGCGGCCTCAATTATGTGCTGCAAAACAACTGTATGAGAAACAATAAAACTTATAATTATTTTATTTATTTAGTCAAAATTGACTAGATGTAGGTACTTAGTTCTTTTTGAACGTCAATTTTACACATAAGACAGCCCCCCAAGAGCGCCCTTCCGTCGCCATCGAGGCAGCAATCTTTTTTTTATAATAACCCTTTAGTAATAGTTTACCGAACAATATGACCGAGGGTTGTTGCGTCATAATAGTAGGTATAATCGTTCGTCCGCGTGGGCCCGAACTATAACTAATGACTTAGTGATTATGTTCCGCATCAGGATACATTTCTGAACGTGTTTTACGACCAAATATACCTTTAGTATGCAGGTGCGTCTAGAAACTGTTATGAAGTTTAGTAATCGGATTTAGTTCGCGTTAATATTATACTTGATGATTGTACTTTACAAAATCCCCGTAGAAAATATTATATATACATATAGGTTGTTCGGAGTTAGAATTTTATGTTGAGCTTTGCCTGAACATAGGCGTTCCAAATAATCATGAACGGTCGAATTCGATAAATTTAACCTCTCAGCCATCTCACGAGTTGTTATTCGCAGGTTGCATAAATTAATGCCTTTATTTATTTAAACTTCATGTACATTGGTGGTACACAAGGCGGACTTAATGCCGTAGGCATTCTCTACCAGTCAACCTTTGGGTCAAAAATATACACTTCGAAACTGGTACAAAAAAGAATTTAAAAACAATCAAAAAGTTTAATTAAAAAAAGAAAGATAAATAAAAATTATACAGAATACTATATACTAACAAAATACAATATGCTTTACATATATAATATATATTATAATAAAAATACATATTATACCAATATACCTACTTACACATACATACATACATACAATAACTATGATGGATAGGCACTTCAGACTAGGATTGCAGCGATTTCAAGTAATGTTCTCGAACTTTACGTTTGAAAATGAATTTACTCGGAGCTTTTTTCATATCAAGGGGAAGCGCGTTCCAGAGTTTGATTGCTGAGACAGCGAAAGAATTGGACATGAAACCTGTGCGGTGAGAAGGAATGAGAAAAATTAGGTTTTCAGAGGCCCGAAGGCTACGACTGTGAGAGCCACCCAAAAGTTGAAAATATGTTTTTAGATAATCTGGAGCACAAGGATCGTTAATAATAGTGAAGAGTGAACAGAGAGACCTGAGGGATCGTCTCTGACGGATAGGAAGCCATTTCAGCTTAGAACGGTAAATAGAAATATGGTCGTATTTTCGCAGCCCGAAAATGAAACGAATGCAGTTATTGAGAAGCCGATCCAGTTTGTTTAGAAGGTCTTGGGACAGATCAGAGCAACAAACATCCGCATAATTAATCACAGGAAGCACAAGGGACTGGACCAGGAGTGTTTTAGTGCTACATGGAAGAAAATGTTTGAACCTATAGAGAGATCGCAGTATGGACGTGACGCTCTGACTTACCTGGTTTACTTGTTTGTTCCAACTTAGCCTGTCATCAATATGTAAGCCCAAATCCTTCACGTGTGAAGTCAGTGGGATAGATGTGTTGCTAAATACAATCGGCATAAGGTGGCGGGTATTGACGGCTTTCAGGTAAAATGGACTGCCCAAAAGGATAGCCTGACATTTGCTGACATTAACGGCGACACCGAACTTGCAAGACCAGTCTGCGATCGCAGTGAGGTCAGCATTGAGATTTGAAATGCAAGCATCTAAATCGGCAATGTCAGTTTGAGCGTATAATTGCAGGTCATCAGCATACAGATGGTAAGAGCATTTGAGAATGTTAGTGATAGAATTTATAAATAAAGAAAATAAGAGAGGAGAGAGTATACCGCCTTTACTGTGTCTTACTTCGTTTCAACTGGCCTTCCAGAATGTGGGTGCATCTTCAACATCAAAATTGCCGGATCGAAATTTTGCAAAACAGTTTTAGCACTGGCGTTCTGTCAATACATCTTCTCCATATACATATCGGATATTTTTTAACATTGCATTTAAGGCCGTTCCGAATTGTTTAAAAAAACCTTTCGTTTTTTTGTTGCTTATTTTTGAAAATTTATA
The DNA here is from genome assembly GCA_905220435.1 of Amphipyra tragopoginis. NCBI lineage: Eukaryota > Metazoa > Arthropoda > Insecta > Lepidoptera > Noctuidae > Amphipyra > Amphipyra tragopoginis. The sequence goes on from HG992017.1 coordinate 10,230,040, forward strand.
ATTTTTATTTTACTGTACTTATTAATGATGTAGAGAACGCCCTCTGTTATTTTACATACTGCATGCTCTTTTTTCTGATTCAGAGGCAGTGTACCTATTGCCCATTGCTTCAAGATTCTCAAACTTTCCCCCCTTATTACAAAAGATGGTCTAAAAAAAATCTAGGTTTTAAAATAGCCCCGTCTCTTTTTTTATGACACTAGCTTTTGCCTGCGGCTTCGCTCGCGTTAATTTATATTTTTGATCCTAAAATATAGCCTATAGCACTTGGATGCGCGAGAGTTAAATTTGCGAAACAAAAGTTTGGGTTTGCAATATGGACGACGACGAAACAAACTGCAAGGAAAAAGTGTGAAAAAGAAGCAGTCTGTGGAAAATGAGGGTGCACAATACCTTATTTATCCATGGGGAGGCTTGCGGGGACGACACAACAGAGATTCGATCGAGTTTCACATTTTTCCGGAGAGTTTGCGCGGAGCGGCACTTGTCACGAGCGCGGTAGTTCGGCCATTCTGATTTTCGAATTCGTTGCGTCGATAATACGCGGAGTGGCGCCACTGCGTGTAGCGTTCTCGCTTGCACGCGTACGAGAGGTAATGTGCGGGAGAGGAATGGGAATACGGGAAGTGCAAACCCAAATAAACTAAATCATGTTTACCAACAAACTAAATATTATCGAATCAGCGCAACCATTCCCCCGGGCTTGAAGGGATGCCTTCAAAAGTTAATTAAATCTAAGCAAGTTTACGATAAATGTTACTAAATTATGCGATAATCTAATTAAGAATTCAAATTTTTACTGTTACTCTAACCTACCTAAATGGGGAAACCTAAACGAACTATTGATTAGGTAACGGGCAAAGGCGCACGACAGGACGCAAGTACGATCCAGTCATTGTCTTCACACGAGCTATACGCGTAACTCCCATAGAATCGGGGAAAACTTCCTCCACGACACCCAATGGCCAGTGGAGTGGAGGCGAATTCTCAGTTAAGAGAATCACGACCGTACCGACAGTGATTGGATCCACTGGCGTGTTCCATTTACGACGCGATTGTAGGGTATGGAGGTATTCCGTTCTCCAGCGCTTCCAAAAAGACTGGACTAATCTATCTAGCAAATCATGTCTCGAAAGAGTATTTAAATTTTCATCAATTTCTCCAGCAGGTAAATATTTCAAAGGCGTAAGATTCAAAAAATGCGCAGGAGTAAGAGCAAGCGGCTCCGAAGGATCGCTAGAGAGCGTTCTACACAGAGGGCGAGTATTCATAACTGACTCAATTTGAGCAAGCACAGTGCTTAACTCCTCAAATGAAAGAATTTGATCACCTATCACGCGGTATAAGTGAGTTTTTAAACTTTTGACATTGGCTTCCCAATTCCCACCGAAGTGACTAGCAGCCGGGACATTAAGGGACCAATCTATGCGGTTTTCGGCTAACATGTGACCAAACTCAGTATTATGATATTTCGAACACAAAAACTCATGAAGTTCCGAAAGTTTGCGTTTAGCACCGATATAGTTCGTTCCATTATCAGAGTAGATTCTACCAACTGGACCTCGTCTTGATAGGAACCGTTTAAAAGCGCCCATGAAACTGGCCGTGCTTAGATCACCCGCCAGTTCAATGTGCACAGCACGTGTAGTCATGCAAACGAATAGACATACGTATGCCTTAGTCGAACGAACACCTCGACAGCGAGTTAGAGTAACTTTAAAGGGCCCAGCGTAATCAGTGCCCGTATGCACGAACGGTTTTGCGGATTGCACGACACGACAAGAACGATGATCTGCCATCTCAGGGAAAGTTGGCTTGGGACGAAGACGAAAGCAAGGAAGACATTTATGAATCCTATTTCGAACTAAATTACGTGCAGAAAGTATCCAATATTTCTGTCGTAAGAGAGACATCAGCAGGTCGGGACCTGCGTGACAGTTTAACTTGTGATGGTAATCAATCAACAAATTTAAAATAGGATCCTTACTAGGAAGCAAAATAGGGTATTTCCCATCAAAATTTAATTCCGAATTTCGTAGGCGGCCTCCGACTCTAATGAGACCATCCTTAAGAAAAGGTTTGAGATGTCGAAATGGACGGCTACAAACTTTACCCGCCTCAAGTCTAGCGATCTCATTAGAAAAATAAAAACGTTGGATTTCACGAAAGATTAATAATTCAGCGAAGTCATAGTCTGAAGCTGACATACGATATCGCTGTGGTAAAAGTTTTGAGAATCTACAAACGAAAACGACGCAACGCAACAATTTTGTCCAAGACGAGAAACAATCGCCTAACGAAACTATAGGAGATTTTTCACGAGGTAGAGCGGTAAGCAACGAATGCTTCTTTTCTTCGGGCGTCTCTGACACCACTGAAGGGTTAAAGGGAACAACAGGCCACTGTGAGACGTCTGAACGGGCCCACGAGGGACCAGTGAACCAAAGCGGATGATTTATAATTTGCGAAGGTGTGAGTCCGCGTGACAGGCAATCTGCTGGATTGTCAGTACCGGACACATGATACAAATTTTGTGGCGATAAATCACCTTGTATTTTCGATACTCTGTTGGCTACAAAGGTGTTCCACCGATGGGGCGACGAATGTACCCAACAGAGTGCGACGGTTGAGTCTGAAAACGCGAATATATTTTTAAAGGTAATGCGGTTTTGACAAGCGACTACGATATTTTTTACGAGTTGAGCGAGAACGAGAATAGCACAAAGTTCGAGACGAGCGAGGGAAACGACCTTCTTAGGGGAAACTTTCGATTTAGCTGTTATCAAGCTTAATGTGTTGCCATCGCTATTTTGGACGTGGAAGTAAATCACCCCCCCGTATGCTTTCTCGCTGGCGTCCGCGAAAGCCAAGATAGTTACGACACTATCAGCGACGGTACCTACATGACGTGGGATCTTTATATCAGAGAGCAGAGGGAGTTCTTCCTTGAATCGAGTCCACAATTTAACAATATCTTCTGGAGGTGTTTCATCCCAATCACACTCACATAACCAAAGCTGTTTTATAAGAAGCTTAGCATACAACACGACAGGCGCAACAAATCCCATTACGTCCCATATCTTAGCGACACATGATAATATGGTACGTTTAGTGCAAGTATGAGTGGGTGTACTAATTTTCATGCCGAAAAGATCTGTTGCGGGTGACCAACATAAGCCGAGTACTTTATGTTGATCCGACACATCAAATTCCTTGTCTGCTGGCAGGCGATGCGATGGCGGAATCGAGTCTAGAACCGGTTGCGAGTTACTAGTCCATTTGACAAGTTCGAACTGACCAGCCTTCATGAGACCTATCATCTCAGATGCGGTAGATATGCCCTCATCCTCATTTGGGACCGAATAGACGAAATCATCCATATACAGACCAGTATCAATTATGTCTCTAGCCTTAGGGAAAGAGCAACCTTCATCAACCGCCAGTTGCTTGATAGTGCGTAGCGCATGAAAGGGACTACACTTAAGTCCAAAAACTACTCTATTAAACTCGTAAACCTTTAAAGGTTCTTGCGGGGAAAAACGATATAGAATGCGTTGGAAACGCCTATCACATTCCCTAACGCCAATACTTGGAAACATTTGACGAATATCAGCGGAAAGCGCGATTGAAAACAAACGAAAATTAACGATAATGTTAAACAAATTTCCTTGAAGATTTTGACCACTATACAAGAGGTCATTAAGGGAAACACGAGTACTAGTCTTGCAACTACCATCGAGCACAACGCGTAACTTAGTTGTGACCTTGTCCTCTCTGATGACTCCGTGATGCGGTATAAAATACGATTGAGATCCCGACGTTTCTAAATCTGCAGGTGCAGGTGAGATATAGCCCTTATCTAAATATTCGTTAATTACGCTATCATACGCCACCTTTAATTTCGGAGAAGCCTGCATTTTTCTTTCCAAACAATAAAAACGTCGTTCGCTTGCTTGTCGAGAATCACCAAGTGAGTGTACATCACCCTTAAAGGGCAGAGCTACTACGTAACGTCCATCACTATCGCGAGATGTTGTACGGGTATAAAATTCTTCACAAAGTTTATCATCTGGGCTGAGTACCGGTGGGACGTCCACCTCCTCTAATTCCCAGAACTTTCGAATAGCGGAGTCCAAAGGATCACTAGTACAACAATATGAGACGGTCTCGTTGCCAACAACGCGGACCGGAGCGTCACCGACAAGAACATAACCGAGGACAGTTTCTAAAGCGAACAGCGACAGATGCGGAGGTTGACCTTGAACCTTGTGCGATAAGAGAAGATGCGGGAAAATCGAGGCTCCGATCAGCATTTGAATCGGACCAGAAGAAGAGTACGTATCGTCCGCCAACGGTAAGTTATTAAAGTTAGACAGAATTGAAACATCAACCGTAGCGGTGGGCAAACATTCGGTAATTTTATCTACTACCAACGACTCAATATCGTAATTGACATTACGATCGAAACGAGAATAAAACTTTATTTTTACGGAACCTTGAATAGTTTTACTTGAACCTCCTATTCCCTTTACTACGGAACAAGCCGGTCTATTATTCAGGTTCAAACCTAAACTTTGACAACAATCACGAGTAATAAAATTACTTTGAGAAGCGCTGTCTAATAAAGCGCGTACAATATGTTCATGACCACGAGAATCAACAATAATAACACGCGCGGTCGCGATTAGCACCGTGGTAGGGCCGTGAAACGTACGATTACTTGCGTTATCATTTGATAACGCACAAAGAGCGACGTCGTCAGTACGAGCGGAGCGAGCGAGAACAGTAGGGTCGCTAGGTCCCGCTGTAGGTGTGGAAGGGGCGGCGGCAGCGGCGCGGCTACCCGATGGCGCCGTCGCGCGCGGACGCGAATTACTATTACTAGTAGCGGGTTCATTGCCAAAACATAATAAAGTGTGGTGTTTCGAATTACACCTTCTACACAACGAATTTGAACCACACGCGGAAACACGATGACCACTACTTAAACAATTAATGCACAAGTTATTGGCCTTAACGAATTTGAAACGTTCATTCGGATTGTAACTATTAAAAACAGAACATTTATAAATATGGTCATGTTGACCATTGCACAAAGAGCACGAAGACAACTCTGAACTAGGTGCGGCATTTACATAGGCATGTGTAGTTAACGACTTAGGTGATTTAGAAGTTGTATCTATCTTACGATCGAAATGTTTTTTCGTAACTTCATATTTTACGGACGAAGTACGTTGTAATATTTTAATGTGATCGCGCACAAACGACACTAGATCTTGAAAAGATGGCATTTCGCAACTGCGTTTGTCCGATTCGAATGAACGTGCGGTATCGGGATCCAACTTCTTGAGCGCAATATACAAGAAAACGAAATCTAAAAGGTCATCAACCTTTAAATTTTTTAAAGCGGCGACTGACGATGCGAATTTATCTAAAAATGCTTCTAGACTGTTAGGCGTTGCAGACGAGATAGGTTTAAAATCGAACATTTGGTCTAAATACGAAGTGGCAGAGAGCCGCTTATCTTCGTACTTATCTTTAAGCAAATTAAATATTAATGAGTAATTTTCTGCACAGGGAGTAATTCCGGCGCATATTGAACGAGCCCTGCCAGTCAATTTGCCTATCAAATAGAACAATTTCTCAGAGTCCGTTAGCGACACGTTATGGTGAACAGCGTTTTGAAAACTAGCGAAAAATAACGGCCAATTTTTTATATCGCCATTGAACTCAGGGATATCCATTGGAGGCAGTCTAGGAGCCCTATGCTGGCCCGCTGGCTTGACATCACCGCCAGTGTGCGATTGCGATTGCAATTTCTTGGCAGCTCGTTTCACGCAACCTAATAACTCTTCGAACGACGAGAGCGACTGATAATCGACAACATAATCGGGATCTAATTTTAATTCGAGGCTTGCTATTTTATCCAGCACACTTTCAAAATCTTCACGTAATGAGTCAACGGTTTCGAACTCACACAAAAATGATTCAGTGTCGAACAACTTTGTATCCAGATCCCTAATACGATTACAAATACTTTGCATGCGAGAAAATATCCTATCTCTTTTAGCGTATAACAACTTTAAAGTTGCTTTAGCATCTGCAGTAGGTGCCATTTTTTATAACAAATGGGTACCTATGAATTATACCTACGACAAATCTTTACGGTAAAGGAACTAGGTAATAATTTGTTTTGCGGCAGAGAACAGAATATCTCCGTATAACTACCACGTAAAGATAATAAACGCGACGCGAGACTACTTTTTTCGATGTAGGTACTTACCTAATTACGTAGGTAAGGATACGTCTGTCCCCGTTACGAAACAGTATTATAGAATAGAAGTAAACACGAAATATATTCCTATTTCTCGAAATTGCGGGATGTACGAATAAGCAAACTATAACAATCTATGTATGTAGGTACATAAGTCCCTACTTGGGTATTAACGAACTTATTTACTTGATGATGCGGTTTGAACGAACGAAAATAATGTACCTTAGTAAATAAGTTTAAGCGGATATAAGCGAACGAAACGATATTTGCGATATTTCAACGATTACGAAGCGGGTGAAGCGAAATTAATACCTACCACGCACCGGGCTAACCGACGCCGCCCGAGCGTCGTATGTAGGTATAAGCGATTTACAACGAAATAAACACTGGAACGTGACAAATGCCTATGCAATAGCTACACTGATTCGATAAATCAAGAATCCGGCTCGAAAAGGACCATTAAATGGATGCGCGAGAGTTAAATTTGCGAAACAAAAGTTTGGGTTTGCAATATGGACGACGACGAAACAAACTGCAAGGAAAAAGTGTGAAAAAGAAGCAGTCTGTGGAAAATGAGGGTGCACAATACCTTATTTATCCATGGGGAGGCTTGCGGGGACGACACAACAGAGATTCGATCGAGTTTCACATTTTTCCGGAGAGTTTGCGCGGAGCGGCACTTGTCACGAGCGCGGTAGTTCGGCCATTCTGATTTTCGAATTCGTTGCGTCGATAATACGCGGAGTGGCGCCACTGCGTGTAGCGTTCTCGCTTGCACGCGTACGAGAGGTAATGTGCGGGAGAGGAATGGGAATACGGGAAGTGCAAACCCAAATAAACTAAATCATGTTTACCAACAAACTAAATATTATCGAATCAGCGCAACCAGCACTCAAGGATAACGTAGCTTCCTATTGGTGAAAGATTTTTTGAAATCGGATGAGTAGTTTTGGAGATTACCTCGTATGTACATACAAACAAACAAACAAATTCTACCTTTTTATAATATTAGTATAGATAAGAAAGTGATGGGTATATTTTAAACCTGGGTTTACTTTAGTCTTGGTTTAAACGATCTTTTGTAATAAGGGTTAGTGTTTACAATGGTCTGTATTTCAAGTGCAAACTAGCTGCAGAATGCCGTTGATTTGCGAGTAAACTTCATTTCTTCAACTGCTACTGATAAATGACGGATAGAGGAACCAAATTGTGAAATTGTTTAGCAGTAACAACGGACTGACATGCTGACTGCAACATATATAACTGCATCTTATAGTTGGAATATATCAATAAGGAGACCTTTGACATTTAGAATGACTTTTGAAATTAGATATGGCAATAATTTTAACACTTCATGAGCTTGCCAGTATTAACACATTACCTTGTTTAATTAATTTATATCTTCATTGCAGGTGGGTTGTTAATTGGTATAGATATCGGCAAGTTATAAAACATTGCAAAATTATTTATTATGTCAATTTTATCTTGTGATACAGTTTGTGACTCTTGCATTTTAATCTTAATTGGTTCTTATATGACAAGAGACGCAAAGTTCAACAGGGACACAGCTAGCTACGTATTTAAAAATTTTCAATGACGGGAAGACACTGGAAGAAGAGATTGGGTCCAGGTTGAATAAAACACGACAGTTAGCTTTAAGAACACTGTACACCCAATGTAGTGTCAGCATGAGCTATATGAGAATAGCTCATGTCGTGGTAAAAAAATTAGCCAGTCAGCAAGGTTGGTAGCGAGGCTGACTGCCCAGGGTGCACCGGATGTATTTATGTATCGTCACTCGTGGTAGCTCTTTTCACGCACTCTATGTCATTCTATGTCAATGGGGTAGGGAATTGGAGAACTTATGCCGCTAACATCGTTGGTACCAAAGTAATTTCATAGGTTCGATTGCATTACTCTACAAAGGTCGCGGAGATTGTAGAGTACATCAGTATCAAGACCAAGCTCAATCTGAGGGTCGAGCCGTTGGAGTCTCGCAACAGCGTGAATTTCAATTCGTTTGTGGTGAGGGTGCCGACTGAACATCTGTCGACCCTCACGAAGGAAGAATTTTGGCCGAGAGGTGTTGTGTTCCGGCGATTCCGAGGCCGGATACCCGACACCGCGCGACACACGACGCCGACTTTACGTGTGAAGTAGTTTTTAGATATTGTTTATGTATAGTATTTTTTGAATTATTGTATTATATTGTAATATATATTTTCTATGGGCCTTGATGCCTGAATTAAATAAATAAATTAAAAAATAAAATAGGTAAAATGTGTTTGACATTTTTGATAATATCAATTTAACCCGTCCTGTTGAGTACGTTGTGGTGCTGTCATCTGCTTTCATTTTGCGTAGGACCTAGAGTCCGACATGGGTCTAAATAAACGTGGATGCCGGCGCTGCTTGTGAAGGAAGATGTCAAAAACCTGCAAAATTATGTACATTTTATGTTAGTTTCTCTATTTCATTGATAAACTGGACTATTGACGAAACATTATGTTTTTCTTTTTATGTATTGACGTAGAAATACATGGACCAAGGGATAAGTACAAAATTCACGATAAAAGTGTCTTGAGTTTACATACACCACCAGAGCGCGTCAAGGCGCAGCGCCATATAAACTTAGAAATACCAACAAAATATTTTAAATCCTATATCGTGATCACAATGCCTAATTTTGCTTACAACCATACGAAGATTCGATTGCATCCATTGACGTAAATTAGTTATCTTTTTCGCGTTTCAGTTTTCATTCGGTTCGGATATTTTTGGGCACTGACCCGATCATCATCATTCAGCAGAAAAACGTCCATCCTCGTCATAGGGCTCCCCCTTTTTTTTTTTTTTTTTTTTTTTTTTTTTTTTTTTTTTTTTTTTATGGATGGGAAATCATCATATGACTCCTTCCGCTCTGGGCGGAGCGGAAGGGAGTGTCAGACTCTTACTGACTAAAACCCATCCGTGTTCCTTCTAATGCCCTTTGCGTTCCAGGGCCGCGGTAACTCTTTCGAATAAATTCCGCAACCCTGGCAGGCACTGGCCCTAGCGGGCCCCGTCTACAGTGCTGACATCTCTTTGAGGCGCGCGTGGAACACAACGCGCCGTCGACCCGGGCCTGGTTCTGATCGGACGGCGAACCACCCAACGCTCGCCGTCCGCAGGCCCGCGCCTACGGTGGCCGGGAATCGCCCTGCGACTCCCGACGCCCAGGGCGTCTCCTTCTGTTGCGGCGGCTGGGGCGTGAGGTTTGCCTCTCCCTCACGCGTTCCGCCTCCTCCTTCGCTAGCATTACTGCTTCGCAGAAGGAGGTGACTGCTTCCCATGCCCCCTCGCACCGGACCATGGATTGAACCAGGGCCGGACGCGAGAGGTCGCCGCCGCCGGACGCCTCTACGAGGACACGGCGGTGCTCCGCCCAAGCAGGGCAGACCTCCACCGTATGCTCCACCGTGTCCTCCGGGCGATCCTCACAGTGATAACACCCGGGCGTGTCATAGGGCTCCCCCTAGCATCGCCACATCGACCGGTCCTGTGCTTCTCGCATCCAGCGGATTCCCGCGACCTTCCTAGCTCATCGGTCCACCATGTTGGAGGCCTTACCTACGCTGACCCTTCCGGTACGCGGTCGCCACTCCAGAACCTTTCGGCCCCATTGGCCACCTATACCGATGTCCATGTGTTTCTACGTCGATCGACCACCATAATAGATCTCCTTAATTAGCTATTCCACTATCTCCACATCTCACAAATAGTTTGCGTAAAGGAAGCTGCACACGACATGTCCCAGAATGTTGATATAATAAACGTTATTGTAAATGCCAGCTTGCAATTGGTTGTAAGTGCCTATTACAGTCACGGTGCGTAATCGACCTAAAATCTTGCACTGTTGCCCTACGGCCCACTATTTATAAGTCTTAGATACGTTGCGCTAAATTTATTGTTAATCTCCATCGAATTATGCGCCTATTTCGCCTGCGTGTGCACGGACACAAGTTGTCTATTTATTTTACTTTAATTACATCTTAGACTAATTACAACAATTAAAGATAGGAAGAAGAAGATATATATGTTACGGGTAAAGCCCGAATGGCGGTTACACCTAGGTTTACCCGGGTACAACTAGGTGCAGCCGGCCACATGCGGTTAAACTTAGATGTATCCTACTTATATCCGGTTAGAACTAGGTTTACCCTTCATCATAGCGGGTAGAACTAGGTGTACCCGCACACCGGTGGTTAAGGGGAACCCCGACACAGATAGGTTAGGTTCGAAGGGGATGACGGGGGCTAGAGTGAGCGAGCGAAGCGAGCGAACGAAGCCCCTTCATCCCCTTCGTGTTAGGTTACTTTAAACCCTGTAGACTGAAATAGGAGACCCGCACAGGGGGTCTCCGTCGACTTAAGCTACACCTAGTTCTACCCAACTGCTACTGGTTGCACCTAGTTGTACCCGGATAAATCTAGGTGTAACCGCCATTCGGCCTTTACCCGTAACATATTATTGTACAACAGAAAGGAACGAATAGATAAGATTAGATTATAAAATTGTATGTTTCATAAAATAAATAAAAAAGAGACAGAAACATTCATGATGCATTCCTCTCTCAATACTCCAGGCATTCCGAAAAATTGTTGGATTGTTATTTTAGTAAAACGTATGTTTGATACGGATTCGTGATCTCCGACGCACAGAATTACAAGTTAATTTTGCTATTCACAAATATTCCGCTACATTTTAGGACGAAATAGTGCAGGAATCAAAGTCAAAGTTTTTTATTACAAGTAGACCAAATTACAAGTGCTTTTAAAACGTCACAACTTGGAAAATCCACCTGGAAACCTTAAAATTAATCATTTAAGTTGGGAATCGATAGCATTGACGTCTGAAATTTCAACAAGATTTCCCAGAATCAAACTATTTTGACTTGTGCCCCTCACAGAACTTTGCCGGTACGTTATTATTGGAACTTAGCTTATATTGCAATCTCGTACATAATTCTCTGTCTATTGTCGAGAACGTATTTTTGGGCTTTATAAACGACTAATAAGGAATATTTAGTAATGATAATTATTGCGTTTAAATTCATTTTCTGAAGTGATACCAGGTTTTAATTGGAGGCTCTAGAATTAGCGTGTAACTTCTGTTATGAATTGTTGCGATTATTTTATCTTTGTTGGCAAGCTTAGCTTCTAATTATTTTGTTTGAGACACAATCAACGAAATGAGAAATCTTAATTAGTTTTTTTTTTCAACTTTCTCATTTACTTTTCTAAGGTTTTTATGTAACCAGAAATAATATATTTAACATATAACACAACATCACGCCTGTATTCTCCGAATGGTTGGGCAGATGTGTGTACAGTACATTCATTTCGCCGTTTTGTTTTAAGTTTTAATACACCGGCTCCTGTAATACTAGCTCAGGGGCCAGGGATTTCAAATAATTGTTAAACGAAAAAATGACAGTAAACTTTTTTTTTTTCAAATTTCCTTTTCATAGGAGGCGAGCCTATTGCCGTTAACCGAGCCCAAGTCCAGGCTCCGGGCTGCTACTGAAAAATTCCACACGGAAAAACCCAATTACACTTTGCCCGACCTGAGGTTCGAATCCAGTACCTCACGGTCAGCTCTGTGGCAATCCTACAAGGCATATTTTTGTATTTTTTACTCATATGTGAGTTTATTTCTTACATTAACCTGGATTATTCTCATTCTATTTCTCACACGATTGTAATGGAATTGTTATGAACTACTGTTTTGAAAAGCGTATTCATGGAGTTTTTTGCCGGCTTATCTCCATGGAACCTACCTTTTGGAACCATGCAACTTAGTTTTGACGTTTTAAAAGTGCCTGAAATCTGATCTATTTGAAATAAAAAAAAAAAAACTTTGACTTCAGCATTCGTGCTTGCGACCACTAAACCAACGAGGCAGTCTTATATTTAATTGATTAAATAAAAAAGAATTAATTAAGTAATTATCATTTTTTCCGCAGCAGAAGAGATCGCGAATAAAAGCCTCGCTCGATCCCCGCGGTCTAGCCCTCATAGCTCAAACCTAACAATCGCTCATTTAAAGTACACAAAGTTTATTCTCAAACTGCCTACATCGACCTTTGTCTCGTTCCGCCTACTTTAAATTATTACCAAAGTTTAACAGAACTGTAGGTAAATCTAATGAATTTACCAAGAGGTGTTACGGTCACGGAGTTAACTTTGATTTGTGACTACGTTCGCACTGACCCGTATGATAATTTTGCACATAAATTCGTTATTTGCATTTGTACACTATAATTTTTGGTTGTTATATGTTTAATATCGATATTTATTGCGGTTTGGTAACTTTTCTGTGGTTCATGCGTAAAAAGGAGCTTGGAATTGTGGGAATTGTGTATGAGGAGCTCAGTACAGATTACCTAATAGTAGACGGTAAAATTTCTTCATTGGGTGTGTCTTTATTGTGGCCATATCTTCTTCTGTGTTTATACGATTTGCTAGCTTATCGCTCATCATAACATCACGCCTTATTCCCCGAAGGGTTGGCAGAGGTGCATACGGTGTTAAAAAATCAACTCTAAGAATTTTGTGGGGTTACTCGGTATCGGAAATTGAACAACTTTTCGAAATTCGCAAATGTTTTTTTTTTTAATTTATTCATTTAATTCAGGCATCAAGGGCCATAGAAAATATATATTACAATATAATACAATCATTCTAAAAACACTATACATAAACAATATAAAAGATAAATAATAAATAAATATTAGCCTGTAACTGTCCCACTGCTGGGCAAAGGCCTCTTCTCATACAGAGAAGGAACGAGCATTGATCACCACGCTTGCTCACTGCGGGTTGGCGATTTCAGAACATTAAGTCCAGGTTTCCTCACGATGTTTTCCTTCACCGTATGTCAGTGGTGTCTTAGATTAACTAAGAAAGTACTATGACATTGAAAAAGTCACATTGGTACATGCCTGGGTTTGAACCCGCAACCCGATGCTTAACAAGCGGGTCTGTAACCTCCGGGCCACCACGATGACATAAACAATATAATTATCTAAAAACTACTTCACACATATAGCCGGCGTCGTTTTATACCAGTCTATACAAATCAGATAAAATATTTTTTTGATTTGTATGGAAAGTTATAAAAAAAAATACGCGAATTTCGAAAAGTTGTAGAACAAAGGTTGTTCAATTTCCGATACCGAGTAACCCCATAAAATTCTTAAAGTTGGTCTTTGTTTTATTATTGGTAAAGATACAAGAATATAAATATTTTACCAACAACGTTTGGTAAAGCATAGGAATCGGCCATTAGATAGTAAGTCTTAGGGGGATATTACACTATCATATATCTAGGATAATATACAAATTTAGTCAAAAAGGGGGTACTAATCCGAAAGGGTGTTAAAGTACCCATAATAATGAGAAACTTTTGTTCTACAACTTTCCCCAAAAGTCCATAGTTTAAGAGAAAATAGCTGTTCAAAAATTACACAACAAATATGCTAAAATCTATATATCCTCAGCTATGCTCAGTTGTGTTTACATTTTAGGTCATATTTGGGGTCACGAATTAGAAGCTCCATTTTTTGAGTTCGTAACTAAAGTAGCGGGGAAGAATGTTTGAAAAAACTAAACTAAAAATAATTTGACACGGAAATATTTTTTTCGAATTTTGAATTAACACTTGCTTTAAACCCGTCATCAGTAATACTTTAATTGGCCTGCGGTTTAGTACCCCCTTTCCGACTAACCTTGTATAGGATCATATCTCTTATACTACCTCTAGATGACTCTAGAGGTAGTATAAGAGGTATCTGAGTATGAAGAAATGATTCACATGTCTATATTACATTGTCGTATATCATAGATCTATGATCCTAAATATATGATAGTGTAATATCCCCCTTAGGGTACAAACTACACCTTGTCGCTGATAATGCAGATGACATTGCCGATGCAGATGGCAGGATAGCCAAAATAACTAGTCAATCCCAAATCCCCAGGCCAGTGAGTCAGTAGCATCATTTGGTATAAGAGGACTGGTTGTGTGGTCACCATAATTTATGGTATCACCAAAAAGGTAAATACAAAGTCGCTATCCCTACTCAATGATTACCACCACTTAACCATTGTTGTCCCACCACTTAAAAATCTTTTAAATGCACACCACTACGTTATCTTTTGCAAAACTCGTCTTATGAAAGAAAATAATAATACATGTGTACATAATGTAGCATCATTAGTCTAAAAAAGATGTAAAAGATTACTTTAATTCGTCCTTACAGAGCGAGCGAGTGCCCAGCCTACCATTACGGCATTACCGCCGGGCGGCAAGCAGACAGATGTCAATCACGAATATTTTAACCGCATTTAGCTAACGACTGGTTTTGCATTACAATTGCACCGGTGTGTCGTACGTATCGCAAATGCGCATCGACTCCCGCGCAGGTTGCATTGCGGCAATGAGAAAAGTTGTCTCCCGTCCCTCTCTAACGCGCGGGAATTCGAAATGCGTGAGCAAGATAGTGATGTTATTATTTTGCAATGTTCGGATAGGCATCAAAATGTCAACACACGATACAAGGCGGGGTACTTGACTCAAACACTCACGGACAAAATAATACACCACTCTTATGTTTATTTATAACAGAGATTGTTTTGTTAAAAATTTATTTCTAAATTTACATAATAAGCAAACGATATGCATGAAAAAGGTTCGCTTGAATAGTGATATCCTAGAAATTGTATTCCCAGTTTTCCCAACGTACGCTCAGGTAACAGAATTTTGTATTATTTTAACTTGGAGTGAAATACAATTAGGTTAAAAGCATTTTACTTGAATTCAGTGTTTTTCTCTCGGTTTTAATCTTAGGTTAGTATCCTTTGCAGCGGTGTATGTCACTGGCTTGGATTACTTCCAGTTTCTCTGACTTTATCGTGTTAATTTAGACTTTCGACCTTGCCAAACACTCTTACTGTATTTACAACTTTGTTTATTGATAGCAGTCTTGTTAAAGTCAGAATAAAGGTACGAGTTCGTAGTCGACTGCATACAGTAGCAGCAGACGACGCGGCGACGTGTCGCTGCGACAGTACTGGTTTCTATGTATTTCTATGAAATACCTTCAGCAGCTAGCGACACGTCGTACGACCGCCGACGATGTGTCGTCCGACCGCAGATCAGTAGTGCCAAAGACGCTGCAGCGACGACATGTTGAATCGAGGTATTGCCTGTGGTCCACCTGTTCAGTCCACCTAGGTGGACCATGGCCAATAAAAAAACCCCGTGGTCCACCTAGGTGGACTACCATAATGTGTTTCTTTCCGTGGTACACCTCAAGTTTATCTACATAGACAGTGGCGCCACCCCGAAAAATGAACGGTGAATTTGTAGGCGGAATCGGTTTGATTGTCTTTGCTTAGCCATTCCCGAGGAATCTTATATTTTCCCGCGCATTCAGCATTAATTTTATTTTTTTCGAATTCGAATGTTAATCGAATAGAATTATTTTCAATTACTTAATTTAATAAATATGTCGCAAGACTCAGCCTCTGAAACGCAAGAATTAGGCGATGAGCTTTGTTATATAAACAGGAAAAAAGGAAATATTCTGTTGCATAATGCTTATCAATATTATAAAGTAAAGATTTTTAAAAATTCCGCTGTTTTGTGGCGATGCTCTAACTATAAAACGAAAAAATGTTCGGGTAATATAATTGTCCAGGTGAGAGAATCATGCATTTTTATTAAGATTCAGTAACTTTTAAATAGATTTTACGCTTGTACCTATTTTAATTGATATATTATGTCGATGTCCGTGTGTTACCCCAAAAACGGGTGGCCTACTCTTCCCCATCCGTGGGTGACGTACGACCTCTGCCAATAACATCAAATTGCGATCACCAATCCGTCTGCCAAGCGTGGTGATTACGGCAAACGTTCCCTTTGTTAGTGTAAGAAAAAGGAGGCATAGGTAAAAAAAATACCTGTTTCCTAATCAAGCAACGTTAACATCATCGGCTATTTTTTCAGGATAATTGTGTCATTAAAAAAAAAGACCATTCATGTCCACCTGACTTTTCGAAGAACGTAGTAGCGAAAGAAATTGAGAAGTTAAAGGAAAACGTGAAAAACTCTGCAGATCCAGTACCGACTATTTATAAAGAGTCTATTAGTAATATACAGAATCTTGGATTAGATTTAGTTACGGAAGTACCGTCCCTCTCAAGCATTCAACACAGTTTGTATAATATACGAAATACATCTTTAGGGTTACTGAAAACTACATATTTAGATTTTGAAGAAGTTACTGTTCCGCACAAATTTATAGAATATGTTCTGGCCGATTATTACCACGAGGGTTCGCGTATTTTGGTTTTTTGTTCCGTTCAAACCAGAGCAATTATTCAGGATATCACAGAATATTTTGGTGACGCAACATTCGATAGCTGCCCTAAACCTTTTTCCCAATTATATATAATTCATGGTGACATAGGAAGCTCAAGTATTAAAACAGCAACCATTCCATTAATTTATGCCCTAATGCCCAATAAACAGCAGGACACCTACATAACCTTATTTCAATTAATAAAATCACAGTTACCGCAATTTCAACCCATAAAATTTCATAGCGACTTTGAAAAAGGAGCAATCAATGGTTTGTTAGAAGTATTTCCAAATCTACAAATAAAAGGTTGTTATTACCACTGGAAGAGGGCTCTTTGGCGAAAGGCTAAAACCATGAATATAAAATCAAAACTGGACAAAAGAATTGTCGGGCTAGCAGCAGCTCTGCCTCTGCTTCCTGCGGAACATATGGCAGAGGGCTTAAATTATATTCAATTGGAAAACCGCGACAGAGAAAAGACGGCAAAATTTTTGCAATACATAAAGAGCTTTTGGTTCACAAGCAATTTTTGTGATATCTTATGCGTATATAACGAAAGACATCGGACTAATAATGTTGCAGAATCATTTCATTCGAAACTGCAAAAAAAAGTGAAAAAATCTAATACTACTCTTTTGCGGCTACTAATAGCTTTAAAAGAAATTGAATCCGCTTCAAAACTTACAAACAAAACCTCGAAAAGAACAAAAACTAATATAGAAAATGATGAAGAAATTACAATTATACAACTACAATTACTAAATGAGGAAATTTCTGTTGGTTATGCCTTAGAAAAGCTAAGATAACTTTGTGTTTATAAAACGTACTCATTTTTATTATACATTTTTATTATTCATCACAATTATGTTTTATTTTCATGAACGTGCTACTAATTACTTTCCGAAAACTACAACTCCTACACAAAGGTCAACTATTAGACCGCTACAATGTACGATCGTGAGAATTCCCATATTCACCATTTCCATGCTAATGCAAACGGATTAATGATTGCAGTAGGTACGCTGTTATTAGAGCATAAGACGATGCTGTTCACGTCTTCTTGCCATTTTCCCTTAGTCGCCTTTTACAACACTCGCGTAAACAGAAAACTTAATTGAGAATTAACTTTACCGTGGAACGTATGGAACATAACGATAGTTATCCATTTATTACAGAGTAATCTGAAATGAGGTTTTATATGAAAAGAAACTGTTGTCACAAAAATCCAACAGGTTAACGAGGTGGACTACGGGCAATACTTTTTTAAATATTAAATATTCAAGTCCACCTCGGTGGACCACGGAAATATTTTTTTGGCCGTGGTCCACCTAGGTGAACTTATCAGGTGGACCACGGGCAATACCTCGTTGAATCTTTCTCAAAAAATGACGCTCCGACGTGTCGCTACGACATGTCGCAACGACACGTCGTCTGCTGCTGCTGTATACAGTCAGCTACGAACTCGTACCTTAAATCGTACTATAAATTGTCTCGTTGGTCTAGCGGTCGCAAGCGCGACTGCTGAGCGTGATGTCCGGAGTTCGGTCCCCAGGTCGGGCAAAGTGTTATTGGGTTTTTCCGTCTGACATTTCACAGTAGCAGCCCGGAGTCTGGATTTGTGCCCGGTTGATGGCAATTGGCTCGCCCCCTATTACATGGGACTTAAAACATAACGGCGAAATGAGGGTGTACTACACACCTCTGAGTTTATGTTTATTGATAGCAGTATTGTTAAAGTCAGAATAAATCGCATTATTACGGCATCATTTCCTCCAATCCTTTTAATTCTTGCGAGTTACGATCGGTTTCACAAAGCAGCGATTCTTCGCATTGAATAGAATTGATTGTTCCCTTATTTTACCAGGAAGTGTACAGTTTGACGATCGGAATTAGATTGTAGCGGGATTATTTCTGTATTTGGCATTAGGCCGTTTGAAAAGGATCGTTAGGCAACAGCAACAAATCGTAGATAGAAATGTAATAATTAAGATATTGTTTTACATAATTAAGGCAGACATTTTGATTTAGTTTAACGCGGTTATGGAAAGCGGTGTGCGCTTTCAAGTCAAGTAATTATCTAAGATAGGCAATAAACTTAGTTCTACAATGTATTGGTTAGCTTGACACCGTATTACCAAGTGTCTTAGCCAACTTTTGCAATTTGTGCTACGATAAGAATTGTTATTAAGTGCATTTTGTCATAAATAGATTACGATACAAATTAAAATTATTGTTCTGTCTTTACCCAACTATGTTGCTTCGGCTTCTAGTGTAACTAGATGCAGCTGAATACACCAGTATTTTACACGAAGCGACTGCTATCCGCAATCCAGTTACTGGGCAATGCCGATATCCTAAGGTTAGACCGGTTAGGGGACTCGTCGCCCGACCTGTAACAGGGGGTCTACTCCCTAAGTACGAAATCCGTGGTTTCGGCCTTAGTTCCGAGTGTTTCCTACTCCCTATCACCTATCGATATACGATTATTTCGGGGCCCGAACTAAGAATGAATGACCACACGATTTGACAGTTGTCCCTACTACCAATGTGTTTTTGCCCGTCCGAACAGTTGAACTTGACACTTGTTTTGTTCACTCCTACGTTTTGGGCTACTTTCGGACGGGCAACTAATTTCGTTGACGGACTTAGGGAGTAGGCCCCCAGGCCCGAGAAGGCGGCGCGCATGTGTTTCGAGCGCGCCTCTCAGGAGGACGTGGGGCAAGGCCCCACAGAAGGAGAGGTCCGCCAGGGGCTGGCGAAGCCTGCCGGGGTTGCAGTGCATGCAGCTGCGAATCCCGCTACAGCGGCCAAGGGTCTGGAGAAGGAACACCGTGGGTTTTTAACCGGTAAGAGTCCGGCACAACCATGAGGATTTTCCCACGAAAAAAAAAAACGGAACTGTCGGGTCTCGATGAGTAACGAATTGTCACTCATCCACGGACTGATTGCGGCAAGTCTTATGAACCGTGTGACTGTTAATGAGCTACAAGCCTCTCATATTACAATTATTATTGATGTAATAAACCTTGAATAACAGGCTTTCCTTCTACTTGTGTGGTCCTCGATAAAACTGCAATCACATAATTTACCATAATTGCCATAAGATGCGACCAAAGTGGTAATAAATAGCATCAGATACTCACATGATAACACCATTCATGTACACCTACATAAAAATCAAGCTGCATATCGTGAATTCCTCGTTTGATCAGGGAAATTAAGGTTCCTCCTCCGAAAGCGGAGTATCCTGGGGTGTGTAAACTAATTGTGATTGTGTACATTGAACAATCTAAAGAGATTTAGATTTTTGGAAAAGTCCTTTTTTTTCTTCTATTGGACTGCTTGTAGATGGTCCTTGCGAACCGTTTCTTTGTAACGGGGCAGTTATTGGTGAGACCTGAAGAGTCTCCATTCAATGGGGGGGAGGGGGGGGCAGTAAAATACTTAACCTAAGCTAACTATTTATCAGTGGCGAAGGCTCCATACAACTCGATTCTTATCGGCTTCCCTTTCCAAACGAGTAGTTACTGGAAATCACGAATCACACTTGAGCAAGGTAAGCATTTTTTGGTCCGGCTTCCCTTTTAAGAAACTTCACCCCTACGCCACTGCTATTTATACTACGCTAACATTATGACTAATAGCAACAACAGCACTAATAGGGGATTTACACGACGACACGGCGAAAATCGACCGTCTAAATGACAATTCGACTAGGCCGCAAGTGACTAAAATCGTAAGCCCCAAAGTTGGGTGCCATCCGACTTTTGCCGTGCGGCGACAAGCCGCATGCGGCGGGTGACTAAAATCGACCGTGTGAATGGTCAGTTGCAGGCGATCGCCCTCTGCATGAGGTGTGTTTTGCGCTGTGTTGTTCCGCTAGAAATGAACAAATCGCATGCGATTTTTGTCGACCGGTGTAAATGGGGTGGCGATTCGATTTTTACAAGCGATGTGACTGGTGACTTACCGCACGGCTAAAATTGACCCGTGTAAATCCCCCATAAGGGCGACCCTGAGTGGAACTCGGACCTGGGTTTAGGGCGTTGCTGGCCGGAGATTGTGAAGGAGAAAGCTTGATGAAGGCTGAATTATCGGTGTAAATTTCGAAAGGTCCTATTGGAGTTGTTCATATTTAAGAGCACCGCAACGGTTGGGTTCAGTTCCGTTAAATGTTTGTGAAAAAGAATTAATACGATTTTAAATCGTATTTACTATGAATTCATTACCAGTATTTGAAAATAAAAAAACATCATCGTTTCACACAGTACTAACAACAAGCACAAACAACAAAAAATCTTCACTAAGAACGTTCCTACCGCGTCACGTTTTACAAATGAATGAAATAACATCCTGTGTGTGTGTTTACTAATTACATCACAATTTTGTGAATGGCTTGTGTAAACTAAAGTATTAAAGGTTCAACACACTTTTACGGAACGGGCGGTATCGGTGCGTAACACAACGACGTTTTTTTTTTTGGGTCTGTTGTTTTTGCTAACTTCGCAACACCTTTTCCTAATATTTTTAAAAGACAACACAGCATTTTCTATACGGTTCTATCATTACAGTTACAGCTAATATCAGTATGTCAGGATTACGAGCAAGGTAAATGTAGTAAATAAAACCAACATAGACTCTCTACCACTTAGAGCACTTGTATTTGGTTTAGTGTTAGTAACATGAACTAGATCACAATATAATACTTTACACAATTATTACAAGATCATAAAATAAGGACAAGCTAGTCAGATATAAAAGGTCAGACTTCTTCAGCTGATCAACACGGAATGCTCCGCTTCGTCGAATGACCACCACCTTTATAACATCGGGTGCGTTGATCCATATCGACGACTACCTTCCTTTGTCAACATTGCCCAGTGCTACCCGCTACCGATAACTTATTCCGTGTTGCTATCAATTTTATAACGTGTCATCCTACGTGAGCGATCTACAAGCGACGCGAAGCGGCGCGGCGCGACGCGAAAACAACAAACAGTCGATACCTATTGAAGTGGCCTACGTGACCAAACGCACGTGGAGTGCGGTGCGGCGCGGCGCGGGACGAAGCGAACGCTGTCAGTTGGCTTGATATTTCCACTCGAACTGGATGCGGTGCCGTACAGTGCTACTGAATGACGGCGGCGTGCGGTGAGCGGTCCGCGAGCTCGTAGGACAAAGCCGCCGCTTCGCACCGCATCGCATCGGTTCGCAATTCGCGTCGCTTTAAACCGCCTACGTAAGACGTCGCGTAAGGTAAGCGCCGCTGCAGCAGCCGACGGCGACTGCACATGCTGCTGCCGCGGCGCTTGGAAGCCATTTCGTATAAATACATACAAACCAGTAGTGTAGCTGCGGCCGACTTCATGCAGTCGCTGCACATGCTGTCGGCAGTTGCAGTTGGCAGCTCGGTTCGAAATAGTACCTTAATGGTGTAAACATAGCGCAGAAGGAACTTCTTTCGGTGAACGCATTGAACCTACCTATTTTGTGACCACAGAATACACAAAACCTCTTTCTTTTCTGTGCCAAAGAATCAATAAAACACCAAATTTTTATCTGGGAACAAGCTGATAAGTATCGTATTATTTTTCTTCAATATTTCTGCTCTCCTGATATTTTGTGTGTCCGTAGCAGCCCGTTCCGTACCTATTTCTCTAATCCTTAAGCCGCCGGCAGAATTATCTGGTTACCTCGGTCTCCGTCCCACTTCCTCTTACATAGATTGGTTGCTAAGGCAAAATAAGCTACAAATATTTTCACGGTAACTATTACCTATTAATCAATTAATTATTTACCCTAGCGGTTGAACGCTAACCTTCCATGCAGGAAGGGTATGAATCCCGGCCCGCAAAACAGATTTTTCGGATTTATGTGCGGATCAGAATTTAACTATAGGAAAACATTGTGAAGAAACCTTCACACCTCAGAGGGGCTCCAAAAAAGTCCTATAGTTTATTTTTAGTTTTATATATTACTAGCTGTGCCCGCGACTCCGTCCGCGTGGAACTCGGAAAAAAACATTGTGTCGCAGCAACTAAATAATGTATAGTATATCATTTATTATAATAATAAACAAAAGTGTCCCACCAAAGCGCTTGTATCTTTTAAATCATTTCTTTAGGTAGAGTTTCAGCTCTTCGTGATTGACCGTAAAGGTTCATAAAACCATAATACTAAAAACGTGTTGCTTATTTCCATACATTTCCTTGCTAATATGGATTATAATTGAATATTGATGTTTATTGTGATAATGTAACGAAACCTTATCGCGATACAAAAATGGCTACAACGCCATCTATGTAGTTACAATCGGCGAACTAAATCAAATCATTTTACGCAGTGCAGTGTTTAAAATGATTTCATTCGAGGTGTGGAATAGGAAAGTACTTTAAATACATAAAAATTTCACCTATAGAAGACTTCATTTTATTTTTATGAGTTAGAAATAGGTACTGCTTTCAAAGATTTCAAAAAGTTTGATCTGGAAATCGAACCAACCCAAATGCGAAAAAATATCATCTGTATTTTTATTTCACCAATCGATAGGATCAATAATACGGATTAAATCGCTCCAATAAACATTGTGTCTGAAATTGATGGAAGACCATAAAACGAAAATTGACTAACTTAGGTACATTTAAATTCAAGCACTTATTAATTGTTGTTAAGTACTTAGTTCTTATTTTTTCCACTTCGTTCAATTTAAGACAGTGTGTTTGTTGGAGAGATTTGATCCTGATTATTGACCATAAAGATATTATCAACAGGTGCCACCAGATGGTATAGCTTTGTCAGTTTGATTCCCGGTTCAGGCAAAAAAATCAGTAAGTAAAGGCAATATTTCTTACTTTTAAAAATAAAATGAAGTCTCCTTTGAGTGAAATTTGAAATTTTTAATATTAAAGTACTTTCCCTTCATGGCCATATGTTTTGGGACATTACCTAAGGCTTAAATAAACTTAATAAAAGGGCGATGACAGGCTTTGTATAGTTCTGACAACAATGAACAAAATAAAATATATAAAAACATTCCAAAATTTTTACAAAATGTGTATTTTTTACCGTTCACTGCAGCACTTGTTTCTGTCTACAGCTTACACTTCGCACTATATGTTCCGTTGCTCGGCATCTATGAGCAATAGCGTGATAGTTTATATACCAGCATAAGCGCAGGCCCATCAAAATCGATTCACGCGATTTTACGATCCAAATATTAAGCTTTATACTTCGCAGTATGTAGAAATAATGTTCCGCTGCTCGGCTCCTATGAACAATAGCGTAACAGTATATGTAAAAGCAAAATTGTCGCCCTTTAGGCAACACATCAGCGAAAGTCCCATCAAAATCCATCCACGGGATTTTACGTGATGCCCGGACGGAAAGACAGACAGACAATAATTCAAAAAAAAATGTTTTGGTTTCTGTAGGTATCGATAGTATAGTACCCCCAATCGAAATTTTGAGAAAATATTTAATTACAGACAAAGTTCACTTTGAATTCTATTAATAGTATATAGATTTATAAATACGTATATATAAGTATTTATTTAAGTATTAACAATTAAATATATGAGTATTTCAAATTAGTCTATCGTATTGCCTTGCACAATTAACAATTTAGAATACCTACACTCACTTATGAAATTGAGTGTATTTCTCTTCCACCGCCATTCAGATAGATTAGTACCTAATAAATTTTAAATAACGATATCTTCGTTTTTTTTATAAAAGCTTAGTTAGTACCTTCTTCGGATAGCATTTCAACAGACCTTTTGTAGACTGAGAATAGTAATATATTCGTTGTAATATATTTCCTCACAACGTGATTTGATACACGTAACGCCATCTATTGAAAAGAAATGGTATACACAAATACATGCTAAGTTCTTCTTCTAGAGAACTTAAAATTCGCATAACTTTTGATTGCGAGAACCGATTGCGATGAAACAAAAAACATATGTTACTTGGAGATAAGCACAATATTTATTTATAAAAGTCAATAACATTGGATCAGTTGTTTTTACGTGATGCTTGAACAAACAAACAGATAAACAGACCAACAGACAAACAGATAAACAGACAAACAGATAAACAGACAAAAATTCCAAAAATGTTAAAAATGGGTTCTATTGGTTATCTTTTAACTCCCCAACCAGGTTTTTTCAAAATATTTGCTATGTACAGACACGCCATGTCTACAGATTTATTATATGTATAGATATGTTTATTTATAGGTTAGTCAGAAAGGGGGTACTAATCCGAAAGGGTGTTAAAGTACATAATTATAATAATGAATAACTTTTGTTCTACAACTTTTCCCAAAAGTCAATAGTTTAAAGAGAAACAGTTGTTCAAAAATCTCAAAAAAAAGTCTCTAAAATCTGTCTATCCCCAGTTATGATCAGCTGTTACATTTAAGGTCATATTTGCGGTCATGAATTAGAAGCACCATTTTCTGAATTTGTAACTAAAGCAGGGATGAAGAATTTTTGAAAAAACTAAAATAAAAATAATTTTATTTGGAAAAAAACATATCGAATTTTTTAATTTTAACACTTGCTTTCAAACAGTCATCAGCGATACTATAAGTGGGCTTCGGATTAGTACCCCCTTTCCGACTAACTTTGTATTGTGTGTGTAGTCCACCAGCACAAGCCAGCATGGTGGGCTAAGGGCCTGTCCACATCTCCACGTCGCGACGTCGTCAACGTGGAACGGTGGGGTAACGTGACACGGTGCGTTGACGTAACGTGCAAATTTACGTTACCGTATCGTAACACGATCCGCCTCTAGCCGCAAGCGCACACGTATATGCGCTCCACCCGCGCTCTCCACGCCCGCGTGTTAGTAGCCGTCTATGTGCTCCGATGCTTTAAAACCATACCTTACTGTTTCTCTTATTAAAATTCAGGATCTACATGGTCAACGATAAATCTAACAATGATCCTGATGACGTGCATTTTTACGATTCGGTAACGTAAATTTGCACGTTACGTCAACGCACCGTGGCACGTCACCGCACCGTTCCACGTTGACGACGCGACGTCGTAACGTGGAGATGTGGACAGGCCGTAATGTCTAAATCTTGCTCATTTAGATTATCATAGACTTTTTTTACAACTAATCAACTCACTTTCTCTCAGTCCACTGTTGGACATATATGTTCCTACCTAGTTGCTCGTAATGTCTATGTGAGTATTCTGTCGTGTCGGGTACCTTTCACATGGAACACGATCTTAAATCGCGATCAAGATAAACTACTGCAAGTTGAATTAAATCGTGGTGATCGTGTGAGTAGTTAACGATATTACCTGCACGATCTACCGTAGATTACTTTACCATCACGCTAAATACTCCAAAGTGATAGGCAGAGCTACCATTTTGCATCATCAAAACCACCATGCGTCCATAAATAGATCTCTGTGTGGCCTATATTATCACAATTTTATCAGATGTGTGGTTTTATCCCATGTGGTGACGAGCTAGAACAGGAGTGGGCCAAATTTTTCATATCGGTAACAAAAAAATGCATTTCGTTAATCCAAAACTAAATATGTATTTTAGCCTAAATAATCAGGACTATTTGTTATGGCATTTTATAATTATCTCTGTATTTATTTTATACCTATGTGTGTCGATGAGGCTGCAAAAATATATTTCCGAGGGCCATACACTCTTGTACTAAAATGGAGGGCTGGCGGGCCAGATTAACAGCCTTCGCGGTCAGGAGTTGACCCGCGGGCCGTGGATTACCCGCCCCTGGGCTAGAATACAAAACTTCCTCACTGTACTCTGGTAATAGACGCGTGTTGTAAGATTCAACAAAACCCAGCACGCGACGTGGTAGGATCTATACGGTCCGCCTGGCTAGCTACCACCTGAACATTAAAGTCTGGCGCCAAGCAGTTTACAGTTTTCCGTCGTGTATATGTGAGAGTCAGAGGGGTATAGGGGGATCCCTCTATATCTCTGTTACTTGGATTCGTGTGCTCCATCTAAGTCCCTGTCTTAAAAGAATTTAAAAAATTGATGCGGACTAATGTAATAACAGATTTTAAACAAATCTATGAACAAATGAAAGTCAGAAAGGCAGGACCTCGAAGGCGAAGTCTTTAATCTTATTTTATCCAAATTAGGAAGATTGGTACATTCCATTCCTTTAGCAGGTATGAACTTTCAATAATATCACTATATAGTGTAAAACAAAGTCGCTTCCCGCTGTCTGTCCATGTGTATGCTTAGATCTTTAAAACTACGCAACGGATTTTAATGCGGTTTTTTTAATAGATAGAGTGATTCAAGAGGACGGTTTTAAGCTATAAAACGTACAATGTGCAAAGCCGGGGCGGGTCGCTAGTAATTGATAAGAAAACAAATGAAGCAAAAGCAATTCGCAGGTACAAAAGTAGGTAAAATACTCAAGCTTTCGCGACAACTTAACTAAACTGACGATGAAATCGCAAACTCTAAACTTATTCAAAATACTTATTCAAAATGGACTAGAATTACTTTTCTTTTTGAACGTCAACATTACAAAAGATAGTCTTCAAAAACGCCCGCCCTTCACCACTTCCTAGTGTTTATGCTGTGAAGAAGAAACGGCGCAACAAACTCCCCAGCAACAACAGATCTGTCTGTCAAGTGAATAAATTAATTGAGTTACAAAAAAGGTAGGTCTACATTTACGTCGACCAAAATTAGGCCACTTAATTAAACCACGAGTCTAAACCATTCCTTTTTGTATCAACACATGCTAAGCAATCACGTTATCGTCGAGTTAAGCATCGGTTGCGACATCGGTTCGATTCCCAGTTGGCCAACATATCGGCCGATCTGCCGACTAGTGCGGTCTAATGATATTGTTGTGACACGGTGACCCGGGATGGTGTAAATGTTAGCACATTCTGGTTTTGTACAGTTGAAATCGTAAGTTGTTGGGATCGTTTTGAGTTTTGTCTGCGATCTGTATTTCTGTCATAATTATTTTCAGAGCCGTATTTAAGCATAGGCTGCAGAATAGCGCATCACAAAAAATAATATGTAAAATTACAATAAGTATGTTTTTTTCATAATTGACCCGGCGAAATATATTAGGAGGAACACCGTGCTGGTTTCAGTTGGTAAGAGCCCTGCTGGTCATCATTTGCCTAAGGTATTAAGTAAAAGTACGTACTTAGTCCTAAAAGTAATAAATAGTTCTTGTAAATTTATTAGATTATTCTGTACACATGATTTATATGCTTGAGCTTATAATTTTGTTTTCAATTCTTTTATACCTTTTAATACGACTCCGTATCAAAGCTGCGACAAACAAATACACGCGAAATGTTAGGGCGACAGTACCATATGTCGTGCGACAGCACATCAGCTTGACGTACGTTAGCGCCACTGATTTTTTTCTCTACAAACCATAGGACGATGGAACTTCTGATCGACGAACGTTAGCGCGACACAACTTTCGCTTGACAAACTAAAGGCTCCTACAAATAGGCGCGATATCGCCTAGAAGATTCTGGGGCCAAGGTCGACGAAGCCCGCTGGGCGGGGCTCCTATTTCTGTCTGCAGGGTTTAAAGTAACCTAACACAAAGGAACCTAATCTATCCGTGTCGGGGTGCTTGAAAGCCCGAAGTTCCCTTCGTTCGCTCTTAGGCCGGTTTTAGTGCTTTACCGACCGTCGGTGCGTACGTCGGTCGCGCTTGTCATTTGTATGAAAATTCACAAGTCGTGACAGTGCTCGACCGACAGTACGCACGCGTATATTGCTACGCACTGCGTACGAGGACCGTCGGTCAAGCGCGTCCGTATGCGTGCCGTCGGTCGACCGACGCGCTATGGATACATATTAACGCGTTCAGTGCTACACCGATCGGTGGACCGACCGTACGGATGCGCGTATCATCGTAAAAAGAATGAAACCTACTAGTTCAAAACTTCAATGATATTGTTTGATTTTATTGGTATCATTACCTTTTAATGATTTAAGTACCTAATTTTGATCAAACATGGCATATACCTATTGACACCGAACGCCTAATTACCGAAGTTTGACTTCGTGAACTTCTGTGGGACGAAGGCCACGTGTTATACAAAGACCGTGATGCCAAGTTAAAGGCATGGGAAGAAGTTTGTACAGCTTTGTGTTCAAATTGTGGTATCTACGTCTTCTGTTCCTTATACGTTTACGAAGATAGTAAGCAGCAATTAAACAATTTGTAAACGCGTTCATTTCGTGTACGTGTTTGTGACTGTACCAGTCCGGCCAGTTTGGTTGGTCAGGAGAGCACTGAACGTTAAAAACTGACGATCGGTTATGCGTATCGTCAGGAACGATGGTACGCACCGACGGTCGGTCGAGCACTAAAACCGGCCTTAATGTATATTAATAAAAAGCACGCGGGCGATATCGCGCCTGTTTTGTAGGAGCTTTTAGTTTATACCGCTGAAAACGCGGCAAGGTCGCGAGTCGGACTGATTAAGGGTCAAAATACACGTCCGATACTTGCTTCCGGGAGCCAGATCCGACTATCTGATTGGATTCATGAAATACACGTACGATTCTCGTGTCCGATTTTTTCTGGACGACGATGACGCCCGTACGATGCTTACGAATCTGACATCCGATCCGATAATTTGATCGTACGTGTAATTCATGTTCAAACAAATGTATGACGCGGAGGCCTTCAGATAGTCTGATCAGAATATCGGAACCGACTATCGGAGGCAAGTATCGGACGTGTATTTGGGCTCTAAGGGCTCCGTTTGGGTCCGAAACTAGTCGGGCAATCCCGAAAAATGCACGTGAGTAAACCGTAACTAATCATAAATATGAATGTGTCTTACGAAAGTTATTAATGTTATTATAGTAATCGCATTGTATGTAATATTATTGAAATGAAACCTGACTGCACCGTAGCGGACTTTCACTTGTATGGTTTAAGCTTAACCGCAGGACTGTACTGGTTACCTAACCGTGAGCGAAGAGCTAGAACCAACAGGTAATTAAAGTTTATCCGAACGCGTTCATTAATTTTAAAACCACTAATATATTTCGTTAATATATTTGCTGGGAACTAGTGTTGTTCCATAACTGCTAATCAGTTGGAATTCCAATCTTAATTTTACTAAACTAAATGGTATCTACTTTTATTACTATTGTAGGTAATTCGAATAATTTCTACGCTATGTTTTGAAGGTTTTTTAGCAATAACCCAAATCCCTGTTATACAACGCGAAACAGAAATAACCAAATAAGTTAAAAGCGCAATACAATATTTAAAATTGAACTTTAACGAACTGTATCATATTTTATACAGAAATTAGTATTTCCTTTTCATTGCTAGCTGCATTTAAAATTTAGTTTAATTGCCTTGATAGAAACGGCTTAATTTCATTTATTTCAATTGACTGAGTATCAAAATAAAAAATAACTAAAAATAACACAAAAAAAATCCTGAAATCGATAGTAGTCGTGTCTAAACAAGTTACTTTCTGGTTTCTGATATATTCTTCATTTTACATATTCTAAAACGTAGTGTCTTCTAGTACTATTAGAGTATATTCTGTGGTAGTGTTCGCGCCAACTATAGGTGCGTTTACATTTTAAGTTATCCACTATTTTCTTAATATTTTATCTATCCTTTCTTGTCCTTCCCGCTGCACTCAAGTATTGTTCGCTTTTCGAACAGTCTACGTTTGGCCCTCGTCAAGGGTGGATTCAATGCTCGTGGTCGTCAACCACCTGACTTCCAAGCCCTGGATTCCGTGTCTACTGCATGATCCTACCGTTTTCCGTATCGTCTTCGATTGACTCTCGTCGTCGTCGGTCTTGTGGTGGTCACCTCTGACCATCATCTTTGAGCCACGTCCGCCACTTGGTTCTACTGCATCGCTTACAGACTCTTCGTAGTGATATTAAAGTGCTAGTGCAACGATCGGCAACTCGCGGAAGAAGGTCCAGATCCGCCTCCTTATTCAGAATCAGAATGATTCATTAAGTCAGTTGTCGAATGGTTCAGTAAGCTATCTTTTTTTCTCTCACTACTAGAATCGACAACTGGTTATCGAAAAGCTTCTGATTCAGGGGGCAGATACGGCCCGAGAGCGGGAGAAAACTGGACAGCAAAATACTAGAGCGCGAATGGTTTAATTTCTTGAATAATGATTACTTACTATGTTTTTAGCGCAAATGAGTGTGTTTTGCAATCAAAGATTACGTGACGTCGATATTGTTTTTAAAGTTTACGGACCCCTCTTTGAATTACTTGCCTTGTACTAGTGCCTAGTGAACCTGTATTATCAAGAAGAGAAGAAGTGCTGTCGAGACTGCCAGAACGACCACGAGGAACCTGCTGTTCAGGTCAGTCGTAGCGTAGCATACTTTAGAGCAGCTTCTCACAGCATACCATCTCTTCTGTTTTCGTAGGTTTCTGTCGACTTGGTTTCACTTCTGACCCGTACCGCTACTGTTTTGTATGCTCAGATTTGGCTGCCGCGCCGATACATAAAGCATGAGATTTATTCAACTAGATTTACAGTGATCAATAACTTATTACAACTATTTGGGAGCAGGATTACGTCAGTACGTACAGAGTGCGACAAGGAAATGCAATTTTATGATAATATGAAAGACAGACAGGAAAATCAAGAAGACTTAGAGATTTACTCCAAATTTTTCCTGTCTATAAATACATATAGAAAGAATAGAGTAGTAACTAGTGCAAAATCAAAATATGATGTATATTTGACTATTTTTTTAAAAGTTTGAGAATTCATTGTGACCTCAGAGCATAGTACTTAGTGTTGTCTCTGTCTAGTAAACAATTTTAAAAAGCTTGGGCATTTTTTTAAATATTTTAGGTATTCTTTTTTTCACTTTTGCTATTAGTTGATAATAGTTTTGTAATTTTGTAATAATTTAACACCATCTTGCGTCTTGGGGATAAATATAATTATGCAGCTGAATAATGTCGTAGTTACCTAAAGACAAGGCTAATTTAGTATCGGTATAAATACCCATATCAGCCTTGGTAATGCTAACTCTTACAGCTTGTGTGGGAGGACTACTTAGTATAATTAATTATTAGGTATACTGTACAGCTAATCGGAATTAACCAAGAACAGAATGATAATAAGATGGGATATTTATAGCTTTAAGCTTTCATCCACAATGTTATAGATAAATATTTGACGACACGTATGGTGCAGCGGCTAAGCGATTGGCTTCTGCGCTACGGGTCGTGGGTTCGATTCCCACACGGAACAGAAATTTGTATGGCCTACAGATGGTTGTTTCGGTTCTGGGCGTTTGTGTATGTGAGATTTGTCTGTAAACGCAACCACGATACAAAAGAAATCTTAGTGTAGGGCAACGTTTAAAGAAATATAGATTAGATAGATTTCTCTATGTGTTCGATTCTATTTTCTTCATCCCAGAAGATTCCTTTTAATGTATGATATTGTATACGAGCTGTGTTATAATGTTGGTGTACAATAAAGTACCTATATTCTATTCTATTCCCATCCCAACATCCAAATTCTCTGATTAATCATGTGAACATTACTTAAATGTTATACGGAAGTCTGTATTTACAAGATGAAACGTGTTATGCTAGGCGTCTATTAACGACCTCGGTTCAAAGGGTCGGACTTGAACTCACGACTCTACGATACCATTCATAACATTGTCTTAGTTATTGCTAAATTATGAGAAGTTTAAGAAGCTATTTAGCATATCGATTAAATCGTGGATTATTTATCACAGGAAGAGGAAATGTATGAAAGAGGGACAGGCAGAGAGCTCTTTTTTTACCGTCCTTTTTACTGTTCCACTGCTGAGCAAAGGTCACCCCTTTTGCCTTCCAAACATCACTATTTTGTGCCGTTTCTAACCATGCTAGCCCCGCAAACACGTCTAGATCGTCACGCCACTTACGCACGGTCGACCTCGACGACGATGTCCTCCTTCAGGCGTCTAGTCACTGACGATCTTTGCCCTACTGTCCGGGCTCATTCGAGCGACATGATCGGTCCAATCTCAGATAGGTAATAATCAGAGTAAAACTTTTGTGAAAGTTTTGTGTTTCATGAAATGCAGTTAGCATTGCGCTGGTAATTTAGTCGAGTGGCGAGTAATCTTGTAACAAAAATGTTGCCCAGTAGATTAGTATTAGGAAGCACGGCAGTGCCCCGGTCATAGTCGAGCAGGCACGGCCGTTCACCCTTTTCTCGCAGCAACTCGAGGCACTTTCAAGGTTCCTATATCTTTGTAATGGATGATTGTAAAAGCCTGAAAATTGTTACTAAATTCCCGTCATCCACGCGTTTTGGTATATCTACACCAGTGCGCTTTCATGTTCATCTTGCGCTTTCGTCTGACGCATACCTGAAGCGCTTTAGCGCATGCAATAGCGCATGCCCTACCTAATACTAGTTAGAGTCTATGGCAATCAATATTGCATGCGCTTGATGCAAGAGGAATTGAAAGTTGAAAGCGCAAGATGAACATGAAAGCGCACTGGTGTAGGCATATACCATTTGACTACTTAATTACCCGACAATTGCAAGCACAATCCGAATTGAAATAAAGTCCTAAAGCTTATTGTACCTATAACTAATAGGCTGTAAGGTAATTGCTTGATAATAGTGTATTTAGTTTAATGTTTCTTATTGGTTCGCTTATTTTTGTTGTTTTCATAAGATGTTTATGTTAATGACACAACGGTCTTGTCACTGAAATCATCTTTTAAGGGTCAAAATACACGTCCGATAGTTGCTTCCGTTAGCCGGATCCGACTATCTGATCGGATTCTTGAAATACACGTACGATTCTCGTGTCCGATCCTTTCTGGACGACGACTACGCCCGGACGATGCTTACGAATCTGACATCCGATCCGATAGTTTGATCGTACGTGTAATTCATGTTCAAACAAATGTATGACGCGGAGGCCTTCAGATACTCTGTTATGACTATCGGAACGACTACCGGAGGCAAGTATCGGACGTGTATTTGGGCTCTAAACCTCGACTGATATATCTGTCTAGCCTTTTCCCAATTATGTTGAGGTCAGCTTTCAATCCAACTAAGTAGATGCAGCTGAATACCAGTAACCGGCAATGCCGATATCCTAAGGTTATACCGGTTGTCAGACTTTCGGGCTTCTGACTACCCGTAACGACTGTCATAGGTATTCGTATGACACCCGGGTCCGACAGTTTAACGTGCTCTCTGAGACACGGAGGGGTCTCGATGTGTCACGGTCACCCATCCACGGATTGACCGCGGCAAGCACTAGCTTAACTTCGCAAATCGTATGATTTATTTATTTATTAACTCATCATCACTATCATTACAGGAATTTCATAATTCAATAGTGTGGCAATAATTACAGTTTTATTATTTACCAAAACATACTCGTATTATGTACATCGTGATTTTTGTAAACTCACTCAGAGAACAAGTAAAAAGATCCATGCTGTCTGCTACGTCATTAAGTACACGCAAGTTACGCGTTATAGGGGCTTCACTCAGCAGATTGGTCCTACTACTGGGCACCGCCAATAGACGTGGCCGTCGCTTTCGCAATACATAATTGTCGGGCACACACAGGTTTATTTCTTTCAATATACCTGGGTTTGAAATCTTGCCACGCAATAATTTAAAAATATAGGTAGTAAGACCTATGCCCCTCCTTGTTTCCAATTTATTGTATCCCACAATGCCTATAACAAACAACGTTGAATACATCAATGGATTAAATGGAAATACACCATACCACCTTAGGTACAGAAACCTAGTTTTATTTTGTATACGCTCCAGCATGAGACTGTATTTAGCTTCATGCGGAGTCCATAATTATGATTGCGTTACATGATCCGTGCAGTTCTTAATTAGCCACGAGCCACTCCTCTTAAACCTCTACCGATATTTTTCGAATTCATCGCTCCATATTATTATGTTGTTCTACACTTATTTAAAACAAAAATCAACAATTTAAACTATCCTATATCCCTATTAACAACCATTTATATTTGAATATGGCTCGCAGCCACTGTTATCTAAATATGGCGGCAGCTAAGCGAATCTAATCTGACAGTCACCATAAAGGTCGTATTATATGGAGGCGTACGCACGCGAATGCAGATGCTGCGTCAGATACAGCTGAGATGATTTTGATGTTGTTCTAAGTGGCTGATAGGGTAGTTCCTGGTATGGGTAACAATGAGATTGTATCTGTTTGTGATAAAGTTAGTTTAGATACTGATGTTTTAGTTTAACTATGGTTTAACCGGGTAGTGGCAGAACACATATTTGATAGCAGGATGACTCGGGTTAAACAGCCGTTTATTGGAAAAAATATCTAGAAATTTAGGTAAATGGGCGTTCATTCGTTACAGACGGGACCCCTCCGTGCCTCGGGGAGCACGTTAAGCCGTCGGTCCCGGATGTCATACGAATACCTATGACGGTGTATGGAGTATTACGGGCAGTCAGAAACCCGAAAGTCTGACAACCGGTCTAACTTTAGGATATAGGTATTCCTCAGTAACTGGGTTACGGAGGTTTGATGGTAGTCACTTCGTGTAAAATACTGATATTGCGTCTGGTCAGACTGGCAGAAAAAGGCTAGGCAGGTTAAAAAACCAGAGAATTGATGTTGGTTGTAGGGACACAATGCTGACGCATTAGTTTTGTATAAGGCGCACTAGTCTGTTAGCGCGGCGCGGCAGTCGCCTTCCCGCAACTGTACAGATATGTCGATATAATCATGTAATATAAAGTAATTATGTATTTGGACACTGGCACCAGTAAAGTTACATATATCCTAACATGTGACCCCTACAATGGTGAACACTAGCTTCAGATGTCTTCCTTAGGAATGAGGATAAGAGTAGCGCAACATCGAGAAAATTCGAAAGAATTGACAGTAGCTTTTGCCAAGGTAAGGGACAGTATTGACCAATTACGAAAAAAAAAACGAATTAATAATACTTTTCTTTCCTGTGTCCCGTTACTTAATGATAATTATTTCAAAAGCATGGGCTTGATGAATCTTTCTGGATGCTAATACCATTCTGTTGGCAACCATTCGACCATCCGTGATCATCGCTTTGCAGGGCTATCTATATGGTAATTGATGATCTACTTTTACGGAAATTAAACAGAATAAAAAAAAGCCTTTTTCTGTATTTCTTTAATTTCAAGTTCAACTACTTTGCTAAAAACATTCGGCCGCCTCAAAGGAACGCACTTATCTAAAACAAATACAGCACCATATTTATAGAATGAACTACAAACACAGCCCCATAACAGTTAATCTTTATATCGTAAAAGTAACCGCAATGATAGCGGTGATCACCGCGCCTATTAAACGCAACGATAAATAACTTGCCCGGGTCAGCGCATGTACGCTGCGCCGGCGCAGGCTTCTAGTAAATGTTGAAAGTCGACGCTTACTCATTCTGAAGGGACTAAATTGTTGTTATGTAGATAAGTTATGGAGGTTAGAGTGGTGGAAGGTGTAGGTATATGTATTTGTTTCTACGAAGAAAAATGTTAGAGATTTTGTCGTGCCTAAAAGAATGAAAATTAAAAGTTGATTGGTTAACGTATAAGTATGACTAAATACGAAGTGGCGGTTTTATAAAAAAAAGGAGATTGCTCTTTTTACGTGTATTTTTTTTGTAATTTTGCGAAGAAATGCGGAAATAAAGTTAAGGGTTATAAAGCTCTTTTGATTGTTTCAAATTGCGGAAATTTTACATACATAACATCACGCCTGTATTCCTCGAATGGTTGGGCAGAGAAGTCTAATACCCACATTACACCGTTATGTTTAAGTCCCATGTATTTATTTAAACTTTGTGCAACAAAAACGTACAAAGGCGGACTTAATGCCTTAGGCATTGTCTACCAGTCAACCAAAAGTGGTGACGAGATAACATGGCAGGTGCAAAAATGTATGCATGTAATAGGGGGCGAGCCTAATGCCATCAACCGGGTACAAATCCAGACTCCGGGCTGCTACTGAGAAATTCCACACGGAAAAACAAAATAATACAATAACACTTTGGCCGACCTGGGGATCGAACCAAAGACCTCACGCTCAGCAGTCTTGCTTGCGACCACTAGACCAACGAGGCAGTCAGGAAATTTTTAACATTTTTTTTTTTAATACAGTCGAACAGCGAATCTATAAAGAAAAGAAACTGGCACCATCTAGAAAATAAACATGAATGAAATTATACTTAAACAAGCTTTTGCCCGCAGCTCCGCTTGCGTGAAATTTTGAGCCCTCGTTATGCCCCTTGTTTGGTGAGGTTATAAAATCAAAAAACATATTTCATTCCCTATTTCACCTCTTCATCATCATCTTCCTGCCCTTATCCCATATTACTTGGGGTCGGCGCAACATGTTTTCTTCTTCCATTCCGTCCTGTCACCCGTCATGGTATCACTGACTCCCTTCTCTTTCATATCATTCTTCACACAATCCATCCATCTTTTCTTTGGCCTCCCTCTTCCTCTCCATCCATCCACATTTATATTCATAACTCTTTTGGTCACATGCGTTTCATCCCTCCTCTTCACATGTCCATACCATAAAACCCTATTTCACCTCTTACGGGTAGAATTTCCAAAAACCCTCAAACACGTGTAGGTATGTGTATTTCTCACCAAAAGCCTACATTTCTAAATCCATGCTTATATCTTCAAAACTACTTACCAGATTTCTCATACAATCTTTCAACACTTATTTAGGGGTTGAATTTCCAAAAACGCTGAAACACCTCTACATTTATTTCTAACTAGAAACCTTAGTATTTAATTTCATGATTCTTACTCCTAAAATGACGGACTTACATACAAACTTAAATACCCTATTTCACCCCCTTAGGGGTTGAATTTCGAAAAATCCTTACTTAGTGGATGCCTACGTTAAAAAAGGAACCTACTGTCAAAATATTAAGTTTCCTACCCTAGCAGTTTAGGCTGTGCGTTGATAGATCAGTCAGTCAGTCAGCTTCTCCTTTAATATACTCGTATATTTGAATTGACTAAACATTTTGCTACTTGTTAACCATAATGAACCATTTCACCAAATACCTTCAACTGCCAACCCTAATTTGCAAATGCGGTGCGCATGTCCGCGCGTCGCGGCGACTCGCGATTGAGCACTAACTCAGATAGCGCGATAGCTCACCTCCGCCGCCGCCTGGTTTATGTGTGCGCACCTTTATGAGAGTGTATTGACGCGATTACAGATAAAGAGCGTTTTGAGCTGGTAATGGCGTCGAGTATGGAATAGAGTGGGTTTTGATCGATAGGTTGAAGATGGAATATGTTGGGGACGCTTTAGGAGAGATTTCTTCAAAACGACCACGTTTAGTGGCCCAATTCTACTACTACAACAGAAATGTTAAACAACTGAGCCGAAGCCGAACCATTACGATAGTTCTCGTTTACAAAAACTGTCACATTGTTTGACAATACCTATAAACAAAACCAAAATATTTTGACAGTTTTTGTAAACGAAATCTGATTGACGGTTGTGTTTTGTTTGCAATTTGTGAACAATTTTGTTAGAATTCGCCCTAATAACTACATTGTAAGATTGTGCCCAAATGAATTAGAAACGAAAATTGAAAAGTATTTCTTTTGATTTGTTGGTTTTTGCCTGGTCAACTTTATTTGACGATTACAGAAAAAGATGATGTATTGTTTGAGTAACTAACTACCTAAATATGGTGAGGAAAGAGGTTTGATGATGTGTGGTGTAATGGAATAGGTCTGGGTAAAAACAAACAAATATCTTGGATGCTAAAAGATTTTACTATTCGTTTTACAAAACACCGTACGGCATGGACTTGGACGATGGCAAATGGCAGAGAGAGAGAGAGAATAATCAATCTGACGTTTATGAATGACACATGAAACTGACAGCTGACAACTATTAATATTGATGTACGTTTAGGTATTTAGCTTAACCTACATGGTGGACTTCTAATATCACTACATATTATAAAACAAAGTCGCTTCCCGCTGTCTGTCCCTATGTATGCTTAGATCTTTAAAACTACGCAACGGATTTTGATGCGGTTTTATTTAATAGATAGAGTGATTCAAGAGGAAGGTTTTAAGCTTTAAAACGTGCACGTGCAAAGCCGGAGCGGGTCGCTAGTTTCTTATAACATTAGAGAAAAGTTGCCTATAAAGATACGAATATCTTTTGAACCATTTTTTCAAGTAGAATTTATAAAATAAATAACTGGCCCATGCCAGTTAAATATTTAACCTAAGCTAACTACTTATACATACACTTCACTAACATCATGACTACCAGCAACAACAGCACTAAGGGCGACCCCTGGTGGGATTCGGACTTCGGCTGGCGGGAGATTGGGAGGGATATAGCTTGATGAAGGCTGAATTATCGCGGTATAGAAGAATATAGCGGTAATGAGTCCCGTTTTTAGACTTAGATAGTTCATTAGCTAGATGTGTACGCTGCAATACAAGCTTAGGTTTAGTATATACTAAACCTGAAACTAGTTTGTTCAGAATCACTAGGAGAATCGATTGACATATTTTTTACAACATATTTTGTTTTTCATAAATTTCAATTTTGTTTCTGTAGGTTTCTAGTTTCTACCCATAACAGTTGACGGGAATAGACACCTTGAAGCTTGAGATGGTCCGCTCGGTCAGTTTCGTTGTATTAGACAACCCCTGCATAGCACATCTCAGGCATTTCACACTTTACTAGGGAACTTAACGCGACATAAACTACGGTCTAACTTGGAGATTTATTTAAAAAAAAACACATATTCAGGCAGTTCTGATGAAAATCTTGTTGGGGTGTCTCGGTTTTTGTATATACTAAATAAAACGTTGTATATGTAAACGATTGACATACACAAAACATCTCCAAGACTATTCTATCAGCATTAACTTTGTACAAAGTGTCATGGTTCACAGGTACTGAGCATCAATAGTCGCGATTTCTAAATCACTAACATAAACATTCTCGCTCGTTACAAGTGTTTGTACTTAGTGAATGTACTTAGAGAAATCTTTACTGCCTAGATGGGTTAGTATATATCTGAATGACCTAATGCTTGTCTTGAGACCTAATGTTGCTATTAAGCACAATGTATACAGGTTGTCTTATTTTAACTATCATCAAAACGTAGGTTTGCATAAATCTCAGCCTAGTCTTGTCACTTTCTATATTAAGGTCGCTTCTAGTTCAATCAGTTGCATCTCTTTATTTAACACAGAGCAGAGTGACTGCTACATGATCTGTGCAACATCTTCTTCTTCTCTCGTGTCAGCACGAGCTATACGAAAATAGCTCATGCTGTGGTGAAAAGATTAGCCAGTCAGCAAGGTTGGTAGCGGGGCTGACTGCCCAGGGTGCGCCGGACGTACTTAAGTATCGTTTATTATCGTTATTCAAACAATGGTGGTGTCGTCCTCGGACGACACGCGGGATTAAAATAAATAATAGGTTGGGGAAAAAGTTTTTTCGCATTTTTTAAGAAAATTCAAAACATTTTTTAATATGGTTTATTTACATTTAACTAAAGTATGTAGGTACCATTTTGTTCGGTAACTTTTTGCCATCTTGTAGGTAGGGACATGATCCCATTGCTATAGAAATTTTGGGACTTCTGTTCAAAATACCGCGACAAGTGGTTTTGGCAGTCCTCTCGTGATGTTAACCTGACACTGCCTAAAGCATTCTGAAGAGACCGAAACAGGTGGAAATCTGAAGGTGCAAGGTCAGGACTATACGGCGGATGCATTAACACCTCCCAGCCAAACTCTCTTAATTTTTGCTGAGTGGCTAAAGATGTGTGAGGTCTAGCGTTATCATGATGAAAAACCACACCCCTTCTGTTGATTAATTCCGGCCGCTTTCTCTCAACTTCTTGCTTTTATCTCATCAGTTGTTCGCAGTAGAGTTCAGAATCGATGGTCCTGCCTGGTGGTAACAGCTCATAATGAATAATGCCCTTCCAATCCCACCACACACACAGCATCACCTTGTTGCGTGTTAACCCGGGTTTTGCCACAGTCTGTGAAGCCTGACCGGCCTTTGACCACGACCTTTTTCGCACGTTCTTGTCGTACGTGATCCACTTTTCATCACCAGTTATCAGCTTCTTCAAAAATGGTTCGGTTTCATTACGTCGTAATAAAGAATCACAAATGAGTACACGGTTCATTAGGTTTCTTTCAGTGAGCTCGTGAGGTACCCAAATATCGAGCTTTTTTGTGTACCCAGTTTTTTTCAAATGAGCCAAAATTGTTTTGTGGTCAATTCCCAGTTCTTCAGCTACATCGTAACTACTGATATGCCGATCTTGCTCCACTTTTTCAAAAATGGCATCCATTTTATCCGTAATAGGGCGACCAGAGCGACGTGCATCTTTGACATCAAAATTTCCGGATTGAAAACGCTTAAACCAAATTTGTGCTACTCTCACAGATACTGCACTAGGTCCATAAACATCGCAAATCTTTTTCGCGGCTTGCGTTGCATTTTTACCTTCTTTGTCGTAACATTTTAAAATGTATCGAATTTCTTCATTAGATTCACTCATCTTGACGGTACGAAAAACAAATGAAAATCACACATTTTCCTAATTTGAATTTGGAATTATGTTCTTT
Source organism: Amphipyra tragopoginis (assembly GCA_905220435.1). Classification (NCBI taxonomy): domain Eukaryota; kingdom Metazoa; phylum Arthropoda; class Insecta; order Lepidoptera; family Noctuidae; genus Amphipyra; species Amphipyra tragopoginis. Next base: position 10,271,399 of record HG992017.1, read on the forward strand.
AAAATTTAAACTTTCAATGATACCAAAACCATAGAGATACGTATAGTATAGCCAAAGAAATTTTATTACAAGTTCATACATACTAAAATGCGAAAAGACTTTTTCCCCAACCTAATATAATTGAATGGAAGGTAAACAGACTATCACCACACACCACTATAGTACATTCACACACCCATTTGCAACTCCTCATGCACTCTTACACACTCACCCACACTGTACACTTAGCAATGTTTAGATGGTTCTAGCAGTTCACTTCACTCTGTATGTTCGTTTCTGCTGCATGTATTCTATAGATATTAAATTGTAAATCCGTAATTGGCTGTAAGACTAGTTATATATTATAGAATAAGATTTCAAAGAGCTGTGGATTTTGTGAACAATAAATAAATAAATCGTCACTCGTGGAGGCTCTTTTTGTGCAACATTATCACTGGGCATTACCAGAACTGTGACTATACCAATATTCTAAGGTAAGACAAGTTGACAAAATTGTTGCTGGAAGAAGCTGGATGCGTTGGTTTGAGCGTACCTTAAGAAATTCTCGCTAAGAGACTGGCTAGGAATCAGTGTTGCCCAGATGGTTTTATAAAATGCCAGGAGTTTAATGAAAAAAAAAATGCTGGACGAGGACAAAAAAATCGGGATCTAGAAGAAAAGTAAAACAGTGGTTAAAATCCTTTAATTTAAATAGGACTCCATGAACAAAATGACTGACAAAAATGAAATCATTTTTCTAAATTACGGCGGCTAAATTAATTATTTTAGGCGTTCCGCTCAGGGTTTGCTAGAACCCTGACGCGTCCTGAGACACCTATGTGAAGCTGGCAACTAAGTATCCAATAATTAATGTTTATGACTTTCAACTGGAAGTCATACACATTAATGATTATATACCCAGTTGCCATTTTTTTACATTTTTTGTACGAATTTTCCAACCCCTATATCTCTTACCCCCTTATGGTACAAACGAAAAAAAAAGCGGTACAATCCGGTACAAACGTGGTACAATCAAATGAAAGTCATAAACATTAATTATTGGATACTTAGTTGCCAGCTTCACATAGGTTCCCGAGTCGGCTGAGAAACGGTACATCCTGCCAAAAGCGGATAGTCTGACAACTCTGGCAACAAGTTCCTCTTGTCTGCTAAGAACAAACATACTGCGATCACTAATCCGTTTGCCAAACGTGGTGATTTTGGCAATATCCTCCTTTACCGTTCTTTACAAAGTGGTCATTGGAATGTCCCTGCATTTTAATTGCACAACACTTGTAATCGCTATAGCTTTGATTTTGACAGGTCAACAATTTCCATAGCAACGAATTGTATAAGGGCGTATACATAAAGGAAGTGGCGCGCCGACCTGCCAACGCTTGTCGGTATTGGTGCAAGCAGGGGCTCGCATTTTTAACAAATATATACGCTTTATTCCCTTGCAAATACAGTAACAAATGACGGTCTACCAGCGCTGATCGGAGCAGGTCGGAACTTGTCGGCGCTGGTTCACCACACAGTATATAGAGACTACCTGCGCCGACTAACTGCGCGGACCAGCACCGACAAGCGCTGGCAGATCGCTTTCTACGTGTATACGCACTAATGTATTAACAATCCGACTTCTCCACAACTATGTACACACGGCTACACATCAAGCTATACATAACCAGTTTACCTTGGCGTCGCTTTGTATAATCTTTTTGCACAAGTAACGGTCAGCTTATGCAATGAATATTGTTGTATTGTCAAAATTAAAGCTATTGAAATTACGAATGTGATACAGAATTCGGTGACGTTGAAGGGCTGATATGGGTTCCCTATCCATTTGCATAAAATCTTAAAACCTAATATAACTTAGCATAATTTTGTTTGGCATAATTATATTTTCGCATAATATAATTACGCATAACAGCTTACGCATAATTTTTTAAGCATAATTTCTCTAACCATAATAATTATTAAGCATAAAGTTCTAAAGCATAACTTTTTTAAGCATAATATCTTAAAGCATAAATTTATTTACGCATAATGATATTAAAACATATTTTTATAGGTATAACAATGAAATAATTTCCGGAGCAAATTTCAAAAGAACAACGTACAAATCAACAAAGTTTAAAATAACGATGGTCATTTGATCAAAAGTTCAGCTGATCAAAGTCTGGAATATCAATGTTTAAATTATTTATTACACTATTGACCAAATCGTTTAAAGGTCAAAATGGATTACTGAATAAATTGTTTTTATACACCTTCAAGGCCTCTTCATGAGACGATTATTCGTCACCTACTTTCATTTTCACAATAAAAACTTAAGGGGATGTTTGTAAGGTTGAGGCTCCAAAGCAGAGTCGACGGAGCAACGCTGCGCAGGGCTCCTATTTCTGTCTGCAGGGTTTAAAGTAACCTAACACGACGAACCTAACCTATCCGTGTCGGGGTGCGCCTGCGACTAGATTATTAGACAACGGTAAAAACATTTCTGATTATCATAACTAACATTATGCTAATAGTCATTAGGCCTACTAACGTTATGCGAAACAAATTTATGCCAAAACAAATTAGTCTTTAAGATGATTATGCCAACATAAAATGTATGCCTAAAAAAATTATGCCGAAGTATTATTATGCCAAAACAAATTGTGCCAAAATCGTTATGCCGAAGTATATTAGGACAAAGAACATTATGCGAAAAGAAGGGATCCCGCTGATATGACGGTAATGAAGGAACCCTGGCACACCCAGTAAGCAATATATTTCGTAGAATATTGGAATCTCACAATGTCGTAAGCTTCGAGTACGGAAAACCTCCTATTATGAAAGTTACCGGCGACGGCTCGTAACCCAGTAGCTCCAGACGTTCGTAGTTGCGTAGTGGGCGATCTTTAGCCTCACGTACCTTGTATCCGTTATCGATAACAACTGAGTGCTGAGTTTAAAGTTCAGGAGTATACTTACCATAGGTCTTGCTCATTTATAAATTAAATACAAATAAATGAGATTGAACAACATTAGACTTACTTTTATTGCGGATATTAAGTAAATGCTCTACCGATGATCTAACTTTCCACTAGTGGTTTCCCACTGCTGCTGTTGGTGATCAAAAGTCTGTTCCAATTAACTGAACCTACAGTAGTCCATTGCTGGACATAGATTTCAGTTGTAGTAGAACTCCTTGGGAAAAAGCTCCAAAAGGTGAAGTACTACCAATTGAAATTGTGCAGTAGTACACTATGGAATACCCCCATGATCTATCTTTCACGTCTTCCTAGTCCATCCTGAGGTTGTCTGGAAGATATCGCTATTAGCTATAAGATTACCATTGTACTCTTGTTTTAAATAGTTTCTGTTTTTTTATAAAAGTATAGATCGGGTCTACTCGCGTAAAAAACTTTATAAGGCACAAAATACCTTTTATCCCGACGTTTCGGCCGAATTGCACCGGCCGTGGTCACGGGTAGACTGAAGTCATGAAGTGGCGGAGCAGTTGTCATCTTCGTGAAGCAAGGATATTTTCACCTACCCTCACTGGATCTTGATTTTTTATTAAGTCATAGTCGTTTTTAGGCGAGTAGACCCGATCTATACTTTTATAAATGTGTACAAATCGCGAAAGTTTAAAAACATTCTGTTTTTTTGTTAAGGTGTACTAAAGCATCCCAAGTAACAAAAGCTTCTATAACCAGGGTGTTATAACACCAAATAGTGATATAGTAGGCCTATAGTGGTAACCATTGTGCCTGCTTGTACTATAAAGGTTTTTAAAAGAGCGTTTTGGTTCTATAAGATTAAAGAGCATTTAAGTTCTATAATTTAGCTCTTAGAACGTTTACAGGACCATACAAAAGAATCTTTAAAGTGTTGCACTGTAATAGATATGAAAAAAGCGATTATGGTACTATTTAGTACTATAGACGACCTTTCTGACACTTTTATGTATCTATTTTGCACTAATAATGCGTAAAAATAACTTTTACAGTACTAGTATTGTAGAAGTATCGAAAACATTATTACAGTATCAATCTGCACTATAAAAGTACCTTGCACAACCATTACGTAACCTTTTAGCTCCTTAAAAGCTCCCTCAACATCGCTATGGCGCTAATTCTGTAAAAGTCATGAAAACTCTTCTATAGTACTAAATAGTACCATAGCGACTCCTAATGCACTACTAAGGTACTAAATCGTGACATAAAAGCACTAAAATTAATAATTAATGGACTAATTCGTTTTCGGTGAAAATGGCTGCCGTTTTTACGCCATGATAGCACATTAGCAGCACGGCTGGAGCCAATGTGTACTATAGCAGCCATAGTTGGGACAAGTCCTTATTTTATTAATTAAAATTTAATTAAAACACGAAAATTATGAGGGCGCATTGTCAAATTTGAAATCAGCATAATTATTTCATCGATACAATTATTTTCGCAAGTGCAAGTTATGGCAGAATTACGATCCATGAATGTTTTGAAGTTGTCCTTTTTATTACATGTTACGTTAAGCAACAATTACCGATATATTTTCACAACACGAACAAATTGTGTGATAAAAAAGATCACTGGAATCGTTTACGGTGCAAAATAGCACTATAAAGATGTTTTGGTTACTTTTATAGTGCAAATTTGTGACATAAACGATGCAGAAACACTATTTTAGTACTAAAAAGCGTTTCTCGACACTTTTACTTTTCAACTATAGAGCTGATTTATCACCGTGAGAGCCTGTATGTAATGCTTATAGAATAAATCAGTGATAAAACTAGGGCCTATTTGGGGTTCTGTAAACGTTTACAACACCATTATAGTACTAATCATAAACACTAAATAGCACGCTCCAAAACGTTCTCAGGACTTTTATAGTACCAAATTTTGTTACTTGGGATATTACTATTCTATCTATCTACTATCATACGTATTTCTGTCGCAGTCGCATTGCTGCTTTGTTCCAGTTTGAAGAGTATTTTGGATGCCGGTGAAATTACGTGTACATGAGATTTTCTAACTTGTCTCTGCCTTTGGTGTTGTAGGTGTATAGAGGCGGTCGTAACCATTTTCCATCAGGTGGTCCATCAGCTTTTTAGCCAACCTATACAAAAAATAAACGATCTTCTAAGTTCTCTGCTTTTTACATTCAGTCTATCCCGCTACCTTCTTCGTGTTCATTTTCAAAACTTATAGTCGGATGAACTTGTACACCAATACGACGGCGACCTATTTCAGCATCCCTACTTCTTCTTCCTGTCCTGTTCCCAAGTTACTCGTGGTCGGCGCAATATGTTTTTCTCTTCCATTCTTCCCTGTCAGCCGTCATCTCATCATTTACTCCCTTGTCATTCATATCCTCCTTAACACAATCCATCCATCGTTTCTTTGGTCTCCCACTCGCTTTCTTTCAGCATACCTAGTACGGTATTTTTGTGATTAGTATTTTTCATCCCCGTAGTGTCGGCTTCTAGAAGGCCGAAAACATCTCTATTTAAACAACATTAAATACCCGTTCAGACTAAGCTATAATATATAGCATTTAGCAAATATTGTATAGCACAACGATATCGCATACGTTTTATATGGACACGTTCACACAACGCTATGCTATAAAGTATTGGCTTACTGTACGCGATAAACTTGAGCAATCGTCCGATTCTTCGGTACCCGCCCCGCCTTACTTCTACCCCGTCCATCGTCCGACGGATCGCCGTCAAATAACTTGCTATACATAGTAGACCGGCTTGTGATATAGCGTATAGTGTAAACGTCATGCTATACAGTTAACCAGAGGTCGCCAGCGGCTTCGCCCGCGTGGACGTCGTTTATCGCGTATTCCGCGTTTTTCTCTACTATCCTTGTCCTTTGCTGGCCGTGGGCAGTACGCGCACCCGCGCCGCGGGGAACGCAAATACGCGACGCACTCTTACGCTTCTCAACTCACTTATATCTACGCAAGATGTGGACTTGTTCTCGGATAAATTGAATCAAGTCATATCCGCAGCACATGTCCACCTCACATTCTACCATAACTATCTTGGCCGCTCATAGCACATAGTATTGTATTTCATTTCACTATGGTCATTAGTATTGTATCATGCAAGTTGTATTTAGTGTAATAAGTATATTAAGTAAATTATTGTAAACTTGTTTGTAGACCCTTTGGGTGTACCTGTTATGTCTACAAATTTTTGAATAAATAAATAAATATTAAATCATGCAAAAAAATACATTACATATTAGTAATACATATCTATTAAAAAAACCGCATCAAAATCCGTTGCGTAGTTTTAAAGATCTAAGCATACGTAGGGACAGACAGACGGAAGCGACTTTGTTTTATACTATGTAGTGATTATTGTAATTTATCTGAAATAAAATGATTGAATTGAAAGCGAAATAGTATAGAGTAGTCTGAATCGCGCTTAAACACAAGCTTGTACAAAATCGAAATGTTCGTCTCTATTCCGGTAAACAGTTACTTGTATTTTGTACGTACATCGTCTTGTAAGCTGTAGTGTACCTATCTAATTTGCAGTACGTCTCGTCGAACGAGAGTAGGCGTACAGGTCCCGCATGGTGACCCTTGGGCCTGTGACGTCACATTGTCGTCTCGTGTCGTCGATAAGCGATAACAACCGCGTCCTAACAGTGCGCACACGCAGGGCTGTGGAGATTTACTAGTAAAGCTAAGGGTATTGTGTTTATTGTTAACTTATGGGTACATATAATATTTTATTGGCATTGCAGTCTACCCCAGGTAGTCGTTCATCTTCCTAGCTTGTGTAGAGCCATATAGCTTAGCGGTTGAAAACTTTTTTCCACTCAGGAGTATCTGAGTTCGGTCGAAACCTCAGACTTTGCGAATTCATGAGCAGATCAGTACCCCAAGTGTGAGTTTTTTTCGTTAACCACTGTAGTTGCGTCACGCCAAAAATGTATGAAAATTTAGGCTGTGTCTCTAGGCGCACCGTTCACTAACTAATATTTGCGCGTTAATTAAACGGTGCGCCTAGAGACACAGCCTAAATTTTCATACATTTTTGTCGTGACGCAACTACAGTAGTTAACGAAAAAAACTCACACTTGGGGTACAGAATTGAATTGAATAAAATTGAATATCCATTGCGCTAACGGTGAAGAAAAACATAGTGAGGAAACCTGCATAACTGAGAGGGACTTAAAAAGATGTGCACTGTGTAGTTCGCCAACCTGCATCAGGCCAGCATAGTGGACTAAACCCTTCTCATTTTGAGAAGAGGCTCGTGCCCAGCAGTGGGCTGATTCTGCTTTGCTTGATTCTAGAACATCCTCGTGTCTTACTTAAGCGTAATTCTCTCGGGCAACGTGGATCTCTACGAAAGCAAATTCTGTCGCAATATGTCGTTTAATCAGTGCAATCTTCTGTGTCACGCACCGCCTGCATAGTTGAGAAGCACGTCTAATTAGTTAGATTGAGTCCGTCCATCTTCTTGGAATCCACTCGTGCTGCCTCGTGCATTCGATCACCCCTGTGAACAACTGACATACTATCCTATTTACTCAAGAATGATAGAAACCTGTTAGGTTTGAAGTCTCATTAAAGTCTCAGCATTGTGTCGCTATCGTCACGTGGCCGTCTCGTCGACAGCGACGTGTCACGATAGCGTCGCTTCTAACTGTGCGCACACGCAGGGTTGTAGACTGTAGGGAGTGTTTCTTATTGGTTCTTTAGTGTTTATTTAAATATTTGTATTTACCAATGAGCCTGTGTTCCTTGAAAAAGAAGAGGAAAGGAAGAAGTGTTGAAAAGTAGGCTCACGTTTTAAAATTAAATTTTTGTCAAGGCCAATGACAGTATTACGCCCTGTATGTAATAAGGGACGAGGCGAGCTTATTACTATTTCAGTTCCGAACATTACAGCTGACAATGAGAATTTTTTCTTTCTTTTTTAAATCTTTGTCTGATCACCTGATGGTACGTGCAGACAGGGTCTAAAATGGTCTGACTATACCTCGGTCAACAGGCTTATAAGTCGGCCAAAGTGCTTTCATCTGTTAGCGGGATAACAGATAAGTCCTTTGAGCAGCCTAGGAATAGAAGCCCATCAGGCCTTCATGCTCAGCAGCCGCGAATGTGACCACTAGAACATTTTGTCAAGATACTGTGCCAAATTGACACCAAGAGATAGTCCCCTTACTTCCCGTTAAATACCAAGTAAAAGAGAGTTGCTTATGTGTGCGTGCGCCAGTAAATGTATATAGGAAGTCAAGTATTTGTGTAGTATGTATTTTCTGTCTCGTTAAACTTATCGATCGTCACGTGGTCGTCTCGTTGACGTAGCGCGATAGCGTCGCATCCAACAGTTAGACCCTAACTATGCGCACACGCATGCAGCGCAGTCAGTATGCCACTTACATTGAGTGTTTATTGATCCTGCAGATTACTGTGTGTGATCTATGTGATTATGATAGCTTTGTTGTATTGCCATTCAGAATTTATGAGTTCATCAATTCATAAATTGATTTGAAAAGGACCTCGAAGCAGAGTTCTAAGTTTCATGTGTAATGTAACAGACGGCCCTAGTATCTCCTGAGCACATCTGCCACACCAGTTGTAGGGATATGAGATGTTATTAGTGATTCCTACCTACCCCTAGTCGGATAAACAAGGAAAACACTTAAAAGAAGACAGCTTTATAATATGGTAAAAAAAACTAAGTCCCTTATAATACAGGATGAATGGCACACGTAAGTAAACTGGTAAACTGATGGAACACAAACTCCCGGAAGCTCGGTAATGTGAGCACGAAGTGAGGCGAAGTGCTGGAAGGTCAGCAGCGCGGCGACTCCCTCCAGTAGGTCGGAGCGCCGGAGATTCAGCAGTACAGCGTCTAGGCGGTGTGCTGGTAGGTCAGCAGTGCCGCAGGCTCAGTAATTCGTCAACTAGACGGAGTGCTGGTAGTTCAGCAGTGCAGCAGTGCCGGAGGCTCAGTAGTAGTTAACTCGGCGGAGTGTTGGTAGTTCAGCAGTGCAGCAGTCCGCTCTCTTTCGTGGTTGCCTTTAGAATGACCTCGCAAAAACACTTTTTCGAGTCTCTTTGAATTTTGATTAAGGAGTGTGTTCCAAAACTATGTGGCCTGTGATAGAAAAGAGTTTTTATAGTAAATTATAGTAAGTAAAAAGGAGGTGAAATGTGTGAAGTGAATGATGATGAAAAAAGGGGATCCTACACACGTTTTGAAATTAACTGACTGATCTATCAACCCACAACCTAAACTGCTGGGGTTATAAACTTGAAATATGGCACAAACACTCTTCAAAGTAAATAATGAAAGACGGATTTTATGATTTTTGAAACTACCTCTAAAAAGAGGCATAACGTGGATTAAAGTTTGTAGGGCAGAATTTTACTGCGGGGTCCGATTGACGTAACAAATTGTACTAATAATTTTTGTAGAAAATAATAAAATACATATCTTGGGATTTTAAAAATTCAGCCTTACATAGACCAACCAAACGAAGGCGTGTGCTCCTTGATACACTTTTCGACACACGAGACAGCGGTAACCACTTACCATCAGGGGCCTAATTCTCCTAAAATAAATTGTTGCTAAACGCAATCGAACCATAACCGTCAGTCAGTTTTTGTTTTCGAAAATTTTCAAAATGATTGATTTTGTTTTTTGTGTCAAACAATTTGATAGCTTTTGAAATTGAGAACTGTCTGAATGAACGGTTCGGCTTTGGTTCGGTTGTGATTTTTCAAGATTTATTTTAGGAGAATTAGGCCCCTGACTGTAGACTGGACTAAAACAGTCAAATAATATGAAAACTATTTTACAAGCTATCGTAATGTGGACTTTATGTGTGGGGCTATAATAGCACATCATTATCAGTTATATAGCATATAATAATCGCTTTACTGCCCCACTGCTGGGCTCTGGGTTCTTCTCAGAATGAGAAGGGCTTAGGCCTTAGTCCACCATCCTGGCCTGGTGCAGGTTGGCAGACTACACACTCGAGAGAACTGCGGCAGGGAGGCTCTGTCCGCTGATCATTGCCTGGTCGCACGGTTGCTAGTATTTACATACGTAACACCGTGCGATTAGCAAAGGACATGGAACAAAACGTACCCACCTTGTAGCAAATTGAGACTAGTACCATTGGAAAGGTCTTTAAAAATACATATTTATATTATATGGCGACAACTTTGTATCTCACGGGAGAAAAAAGTTATTCAACTTTGAAATGTGCTGAAAACTCTTCGTTAATTCACCCCGCGCGCCATTCAATCATACCCTTGAACTAGCGCAATATCCTGCTATGAGTCCCGTACGGTATAAAGAATTACCCTTGAACGATGTAATTGTCTACAGAAAGCATAGTTCACCGTTGAATGATAATACGAAAAAAACATTAGTCGATACCATTATTTACAGACGTTTCGCCGAAAAACGCTACAAAGAATGAATGATTGGCCGATACCCAGATTTGCCGATGTCATGGTTTGCCGGAACACGCTTGAACAGGCGTCGATTAAATTGCATTAACTTCTACTAACATGCGTTTATCTTAACTCCATACCAAAGTTGCGACAAGCAAATACACGACAAATGTTAGGGCGACAGTACGATATGTCAACCATCAGTGGTGCGACAGCACATCAGCTCGACGTACATTAGCGCGACTGATTGTTTTCTCGAAAAACCATAGGACGATGGAACTTTTAATCGACGAACGTTAGCGTGATACAACTTTCGCTCGACAAACTAAAGGCTCCTAAAAACAGGCACGATATCGCCTAAAAGATTCTGGGGCCAAGGTAGACGGAGCCCCGCTGGGCGGGGCTCCTATTTCTGTCTGCAGGGTTTAAAGTACCTAACCTAACACGAAGGGGATGACGGGAGCTTCGTTCGTTCGCTTTGCTCGCTCGCTTTAGCCCGCGTCATTCCCTCCGACTCTAATCTATCCGTGTCGGGGTACTTAAAAGTCCCAATGTGCTTAATGCTAAAACAAAAAATACGCGGACGATATCGCGCCTGTTTTGTAGGAGCCTTTAGTTTGTCGAGCGAAACTTGTGTCGCGCTAACGTTCGTCGATTAAAAGTTCCACCGTCCTATGGTTTTTCGACAAAACAATCAGTCGCGCTAACGTACGTCGAGCTGATGGTACACCACTGATGGTCGACATATCGCGCTGTCGCCCTAACATTTGTCGTGTATTTGCTTGTCGCAACTTTGGTATGGAGTCAAGATAAAGGCATGTTAGTAGAAGTTAATGCAATTTAATAGACGGCTGTTCAAGCGTGTTCCGACAAACCATGACATCGGCAAATCTTGGTATCGGCCAATCATTCATTCTTTGTAGCGTTTTTCGGCGAAACGCGCTGTCTGTAAATAATGGCATCGACTCATAGTTTTTTCGTATTACCATTCAACGGTGAACCATGCTTTCTGTAGACAATTATATGGTTCAAGGGTAATTCTATATACCGTACGGGACTCTGTTTATTTTGTGTATCTTAATAAATAAAAAACTGTACTTAATTGAATTGATGGCGTTTTAATTAATATTTTCCATAGCAAAAAGTAAACCTTAGGAAGCTTGGTCAGTCTCTCTCTATGAAACAGAACGCCTGGTTATTCATTGGGCCTATAAAATAATTATTATAACACTACATAGATGATTGAAAATGCAAAATAGAAGTGATCATAACTTCGGTCTCCCATTCATTCATTCATTCGTTCATTCAGTTTTGAGTTGTTCACTTAAGCCTCTTCTAAATGACACCTAGTCTAAAATGCTACAAGGTGGGTACGGCTTCCAAACAAAATTACCCATTGTTCTTTACTTAAAAATTTTTTTTTTTTTTTTGTCATACCTACATGCAGTCAGTAAATTATAACTAGCTATTTACCTAATCTAATTTGCGTAACTGCCAACATGTACCCATGATTATTGTGTGTTATGTTTATGTTGTTAACAGTTATAAAAATATCCCTTATAAGCTTTGAAAGGTGAATCGCTAGCCTCATAAAGTGTTTTTAATTATAGTGAATTAGTGTGGCTTAAGATGAGTGCATTTTTGTTCATTGTATCGCTGTTAAATAAAGATATTTGAAAATGAAAATGACTCGAGAGAACTTTTTCGTTATTTGTACAGTTTTCATCATGATGTTTTCCTTCACCGTTGACGCAAGTGATAATCAATTCTAACTATACAAGGTTAGTCGGAAAGGGGGTACTAATCCGAAGCCCACTTGTAGTATCGCTGATGACTGTTTGAAAGCAACTGTTAAAATTTAAAAATTCGATATATATTTTTTCCAAATAAAATGATTTTTATTTTAGATTTTCCAAAAATTCTTCATCCCTGCTTTAGTTACAAATTCAGAAAATGGTGCTTCCAATTCATGACCCCAATTGTGACCTAAAATGTAAACACAGCTGATCTTAACTGGGGATAGATAGATTTTAGAGTTTTTTTTTTGAGATTTTTGAACATCTGTTTCTCTTTAACTATTGACTTTTGGGAAAAGTTGTAGAACAAAAGTTATTCATTATTATGTGTACTTTAACACTCTTTCGGATTAGTACCCCACTTTTGAATGAACTTGTATAAAAAAAATGTTTTAGGGGCTTTTATTATTAAAAGAATATGTCAGCCCCGTTAAGTCACATCACAATTACACAACATAACATTTCAATGAAGGACATGAGGTAACATAACGAGACCTCACTGACGCATGAACATCCCAAATAAAGTGATGGCAGCAGATGACGTGGGATTTGCTAGAACTGATGTAAATGTACCAACATCCATCATATTTGATTTAAATTCACGCACCAGTAATTCCCTGTCTCTCGCCAATTCTAATGTGATATAATGATTCTTAAATATTTTCCCCGATATGGGAACCGAACTCTTCTTATCGTTAGGTACAGCGCGATCATAAAATAAGATGGCGGATGACACTCAGTACGGTACAAAGCCCTAAAGTGCAGACATTCGACCTTAAGGTCGTGTGTTCTAATACCTTAACAACCTGATCGATGCTTTACCTGTTCAAAAACGACCATATTTAGCCCATGATGGGGTCTTTACAACAAAGTTAATGTAACTAAAGATTGTTAGTTACGTTATGTGGATGTTTTCGTATAAAGCCCGTTTTACACGTCTCTAGTTGCATTGTAGTGTTTAGTTACTGGAATTTGTGACCTACGCGTATAAGAGAATAATCAAATGAATACACTTTTTTAAATGGCATGTGAAATTGTGTGCTTATAGATGCTAAAACATTCTACAGTTGCTTAAGCGCGTGTATATGTGCTAGAGCGCAGACAGTCGACACGTTTGGTGCAGTGGCTGAGCGATAGTACCTACGTTTCCGACTAACTCTGTATATTTTATCTTTCTTCCAAGTATGTTGTTATCAGTTTTCAATCAGTTGCGGCTAGTCGACTTAACACTGGAAACTTGAAAATTACGCTTTAGAGCGATTACGCACTGCATCCGATCCGAATCCGTGAAAATACGGATACAAAAAGTCGGACCGAATTCGGCTATTGCTATTCGCCCTGCATCCGATCCGAATTCGTTAAAATATGGATCTATAGTCTAAAAATCTCGCACCGAATTCGGATATTGCTTACGCACTAATCCGATCTCTGATCCAAATCCAAGCAATTCAGGGGCCATCTTTGGCATATGTCCGATTTGAATTCGCGGTAATGCGAAAGCGTTCACACAAACAGTAGGTACCTACTACGGCTACTTCGGTCCGTCAATATTTCTTCCGAATTGGAGACTCGCGGATGACGGAGAGAAATCGGATGACGGAAGTCGGATCTAGTGCGTAAACTACCATACAAATAGTTCTATGACTACTTCGGAACGTATTTTCACGGATTCGGATCGGATGCATTGCTTAACCGCTCTTAGAAGTATGTTTATAGTTTAATTTCGTAAAATATTTGCTTTTACACAATGTACATAGGTATTTTATCAACATTGTCACATAGCTTATTCGACGAAATGTTAAAAACATAGTTGCATAACAAACTAGCTAAGCTAAGCTATTGCACTTTCAACGCATTTATCGGAAAACGTATGCAACATTGTCGATAACAAAATGTCAATAAAATCATAGATTTTCAACACATTGTAATATTCTGTTTCGTTGGTTAAGTGGTAGGTTTCTTTGGTCTTGGTTTTTCGGTCAGTGTTATTAAGTTTTTCTGTAAAAAACACAACAACGCCCTCTGTCTGGCGGTTAGAATATGTCATGCTCACTTAAATGTCCCGCTGATGGTGGCGTGTGTCTTGCTCTTGGATCGTTCGGTCCCCTACAAAACGGTTGAGCTGAGCGATGCTGATACATGCGTCATGTTCGTGAACGGGCGCCGTCAGTTGTGACTGGTCATCTCTAATCTGTCATGGCAAATGAATTGTAGGTACTCTTATTAGCATAGCATATCTTACATTGTTCTCACATTTAGTTTTCTTATTCAGGTTACGTATTATAATACCTAAGTTTATTCTAACTATTTTCAAGATAACTACCGGTGCCGCGGCAGCGGCCGGCGAGCGCTACTTCCAAGTTGCTCGCAGAAATGTTTTCACATATATTATACAACATCACCAGTAAATCAAACACAAGACCACAGATAAATCAACAGTAGGTGAATCGTCCGTTAGTTCAATCAACCTTAGGTGAATTAATTGTAGTTGAATAAACCGTAGATGAATTCTCCTTTAAGGATTTCGTCCATTAGTTATTACAAAATTCGGTGAAACGATCTTTAGATATTTTAAACGGTAGGTCTTTTGACCGCAGTTATCTTGAAAATATTTAGAATAAACTTAGGTATTATGATACGTAACTCTTATTCACAATGTAACCAGAAAAAGAGTAACCATGGAGTTTATTGCCCGTTCTTTTCCATAGGAATCTACACTTTGGAACGCGGCAGTAACTTCTTTTTTTTGTCTCGACAATTCAAAAGTGCCTGTAAATGGTCTAATTGAAATAAATGCTTTGACTTTTCTCAGCAACACCCCGGAGTTTTTAATTAGGCTATGGGATTGGACCCAATACCGTTACTACTGTACTGTGGGTGTGAGCAGAACATCTTTGCTACTTTTTGTTCAAGGAATAAAAGTGTGAAATCACGTGATTTGATTGTTATTGAAATATTACTTTTAACTTAAAAGAAATGTTTTTAACTAGCGGGTAATACTGCTCTGGATTGACGTAGCTTTCGACAGAAATTCAATACAATATGACTGGTTTGGTTGGTAGTAGCATTCTGTACAACTTTTATCACAGGCCAGATTTTGAATTTGTGAAAAAAAACCTGCTGTTTCATACAAAATAATTAATATTTAATATGTTTCATACAAAATAATCAATAATTAAGTATTGTCTATGTTGTATTGTGTGTAGTATATATTTTGCAGCAGTACACCACGGACTAGCCCCCCCCCCCCTATCTTTTTCATTGTCTTCCTGTTCATCCAAAGGTTGTCTGGTACATATCGCTATCAGCGATAAAACCGCCATTGTACCCTTCAATGTATGTTATTGTTTATGAGCTGTGTTACAATTTGGTATACAATAATGTATATTCTATCCAGGGTTGTTGCGAACATCAGCATCAGCATCAGCATCCGCTGATCTTCAGCATCTTTTTCAACATCAGCATCAGCATCCGCATTGATCGATGCTGATATTAATGCTGATGTTCGAGTCGTGACATGACCGCAGAGGGGGCGGGACTTATATCCCGTGTAGTTTTTGCTTGCGAGTTTTGATCAATCCAAGGGCAGACCGGGATTGTGTTTGCAAACAAATACAAACTTGCCTCATTCATTACGTTATTAACCGACTTCAAAAAGGAGGAGGTTCTCAATTCGGTTGTATTTTTTTTTAATGTTTATTACCTCATATCTCCGTCATTTATTAACCGATTTGAAAAATTATTTTTTTGTTCGAAGGGTATACTTACTTCCCGATTGGTCCCATATAAATATTGTTATGATTAGACCATGAAATTCAGAGATATGGAACGGAACTCCTCATCGGATCAAAGCAAAATTCTCAAATTACTAATATTGCTTTGTTTATATTTGTTGTTGGGAACTAACTACTGGAAAAGAGGAGGGGGTACGTCCCCCCCCCCCCCCCCCTTGGAATGTTTTCATTATATCGTGTAAGGTATCATTCGAAAGGGCTTTTTATACCCGACTACGTCAAAGCCAAAAAGAAGGGTTATGAAGAGGAGGGGGTTAAATTTATGGCACTAAAACGTATTTAATAAAATATAAACTTAAAAAAAAGTAAAAACCGACTTCAAAGAAAAACTAAAAGGAGTAAAATAATTACCATACTTAATATAAAATTAACGGTTTCAGAAGTCGGTGCAACTCTACACTGAAACAAATAGAAGCCACCGACTTCTGAAACTGTTAATTTTATATTATGGTAATTATTTTACTCCTTTAAATTTTTCTTTGAAGTCGGTTTTTAATTTTTTTTTAAAGTGTATACATTAATACGTAACTGCGCGTGAAAGTTTTTTTTCGTAAACTTTTGAGTTTGATAAATAATGCCGACCCCGTTGAAATGTGGATTATGTACCTTTGATTAAATTCCAATATCTATTAATTAAACGAAAGATTGGTAGCAGATTATGCACTAGGTAGTCTAGGTACTTACTTAATTACTAGTACTCTACTAATTATTACTAAACTACTAAGTTTGATTATATTTTTTATTAAAATCCCAAAATTTTTGAGACAATCGTTTATTTCAGTAGGTACCAAAGAAAACTGTGCAACTTTTAGATATATATTCAAAATGGTCACTACTTTTTCCCTGCTTTTTTAAGAAAATAATGAAAATCAGCATCAGCATCAGCATCCGCTGATGTCAATGGTAAAACATCAGCATCAGCATCAGCATCCGCTGATGTGAAAAAAATATGCATCAGCAACAACCCTGTGACTATCTATCTATTTAATATTTTGATGACACGTTTGGTGCAGTGGCTAAGCGATTGGCTTCTGCGCTACGGGTCGTGGGTTCGATTCCCACACGGAACAAAAATTTGTATGGCCTGCAGATGCTTGTTTCGGGTCTGGGCGTTTGTGTATGTGAGATTTGTGTCTGTAAACGCACCCACGATACAAGAGAAATCTTAGTGTGAGGCAACGTTTTACTAAAAAGAAAAGAATATTGCTTAACAAAATGTATGGAACAGCAGTTTTTTTGGTCTTTTTACGATTTCAGAGTTTTTTTAATGATTTAGATGATGAGCAGAATTCATTGTTTACGGATGTAAAGTTTGTAAAGCGACTAACAATTACTACTGTATAGGTCAGAGGTTCTCAAACTTATTTCGTCTACCGCCCACTTTGAGAATCAATTATTTTCTAGCGCCCCCTAATTTTTTTAATTTTACCACATCTTTGAAATCACAATCGCAATCATTACTTCTACCGCTCTTTACCGCCCCCTTGTAGGCCTCTAGCGCCCACAAGGGGGCGTTATCGTCCACTTTGAGAAAGACTGGTATAGGTAATGTCAAAAACCTACATAGAACCTTAGATTTTGGATTGGGCTCTATTATTAACTGCCTCGTTGGTCTAGTGGTGCCTGAGGTCCTGGGTTTGATCTCCAGGTCGGGCAATGTGTTGTTCGGTTTTTCCATGTGGAATTTCTCAGTAGCAGCCCGGAGTCTTTGGATTTGTGCCCGGTTGAAGGCAATAGGCCCGCCCCCTATTACATGGAACTGAAACATAACGGCGAAATGAGGGTGTACCTCTGCCCAACCTTTTGGGGAATATATGCGTGATGTTATGTTATAAATATTAACACTAAGGGATTAAAAACTACCATAGAGGCTCATTTACACGAGGATATTTTCTCGAAGCGAGACTCGTTCTTACTTTGTCTTTCTCGGCGGTGAAAACAGAGACAACATGAAACTCACTTCGAGAAACTATCCTCGTGTAAATCAGCCTTAATACTAATTATAAATTCCATTCTATTACTCTACTTATTCAAATCTCGAATAAAAAAAAAGCAGTAACTAAGCAGTAACTCAATTTTAATCCCACGATTTAACTGGCGTTCCGATTCGATCCGATCTATATTTGCATTTAACCTATAAAATAATATCTTTATATTATAATTTACAACTCAATCTTATTAAATAATTAAGCTTCGACATCATTATGTTATTTGTTCAACTTTATTATTGTAATTAAACAATTCTATTGAACTTAAAGGCATTTGGTTATCCTTATCAAAAGCAGCCACCGTACTATGCGTGGGTTTGCGGGCGAGGAGAAGCAAATTAAAGTCTTTGATATCAATTACAAGTCGTACTTTGACAAACACAAATAAAATGATGCACAAAGATAGACGACGTTCCACCGAGTACGTGGGGCGCGAGCGCACATGCATCCAATCCCAATCACTTTTGTTATCTTAATCATGATCACCATTAATAATCAACACCGGGGTTTTTGCTCGATAGCTCTGACGTTATCTGTCTAGCTTTTCGCGGGCCGCCTCCCCAGTCCTCGGTGTTACGTCAAAATGACATTGACCGCTGTCATCTGGTAGATGTCATTCGTCCAGGAATCAATTAAGTTTGGAGTCGTCAAGCCAATTCTCTCGACGCGCCGACACGGCCACCCTGACTATCGCACGTCCTCGTGCGCTTGGTCGTCCTGATATTGCCCATCTGAAGTTCCACAGGAAACAACCTTTCATTACAGTCAGCTCGTCCATTCCTGACATGCAGGAGTAACGTTTAAAATTTAGAGATCCCTCGCGATGCACTACATTGTAGCTCAGTTTGGGCTGGGCGTACTAGGTTTCATTGCCCAGCCACAAAGTCACTGCGCGGCGTAGACCGGGCATTCGAGGCCTCTACGACTAGCCACCGACTCATAACATTACCACAACCCCTTACTGTGTGATGTGGGCCGTGCGTCCTAGGCCTCTTCGACCAATCACTAACTCACCATGCGGCCTAGACCGGGCGTACTGGGCCCTTCCGACCAGCCACCATCTCAACATGCGGCGTGGACCGGGCGTACTGGGCCTCTTCGACCAGCCACCGTCTCACCATACGATGTGGACCGGGCGTACTGGGCCCCTTCGACCAACCACCAACTCACCATGCGGTGTGGACCGGGCGCACTGGGCCCCTTCGACCAACCACCAACTCACCATGCGGTGTGGACCGGGCGCACTGGGCCCCTTCGACCAACCACCAACTCACCATGCGGTGTGGACCGGGCGCACTGGGCCCCTTCGACCAACCACCAACTCACCATGCGGTGTGGACCGGGCGCACTGGGCCCCTTCGACCAACCACCAACTCACCATGCGGTGTGGACCGGGCGCACTGGGCCCCTTCGACCAACGCTTAGCAATTCCTATTATCATGAGTAATTATCTAAAATGGGACTGGCGATGGGTGAAGAGCTTTCGCGAATGATGCCAGCATCTAAAAGAGTCTGCACTTTATCTCTGACGATTTCTTTTTCAGCAGGCGATAACCGATAAGGGCGCCTCTGAACAGTTTTACATGGGTCTATAAGATCAATTTTTAACTCACCTGTGGTCTACTATTTACAATTATTTCAGTCATTCTGCACCAATGTGTTAGTGCTCATTAACATCAGTAAGCTCATTAACACGTTCAACACTGACGGACAATGGTGGTGACACTACAAAAACATTGATTTTGCCAAATTTCATCGATAACTATAAACTGCTCTGATTTGCGGTCACCCGTGGGCGACGCGGCCAAAGTGTTGAACAGACAAATGCTTCCAATTTTATTCGCGCTCGGCTTCGCCTGACCATGACTGATCGTGCGCTCCAAGTACATTCAATTTCTTTTGCAAGAAATCAAGCCTCTCAAATAATTGCCTTTACGCGCCCAACACATATTGAACACACATATTACGGATTAGAGGATATCTCGTCCGCATCCTTCAAAATTACACACATGATCTACCTCACTACAAGTTAAAATCATTTTATGAGGGATCAGAAGAATTAGGTACAAATGGTTCAATCTTACCAGGGTTATGACATTGGTTGCAATCATAAGCTTGTCCGTTACCTCGCTCGCACTTCAGTACCTGACGGCAATACACATGGTGGTACGACGCAATCACACTTGTAGCACATCACGTCCCACTGGGCAGCACCACCGAAGAGTCCATGCGAGGTTTGACGTGTTGCAACCGGTCGGCAGATCCTCTGTCCCGTGTTGAGAGTCCCAGAATCAACTTTCAACCCATTTAAACTAACAATCACGAAACATTCACAATTTTTTTTCTTTTTTTTTTTTTTTATTGTACTGCGTAGGTAGGTACTCGTATTTTTTTTTTTAAAATAGCAATAGCGATTTATCAAGGAACAACTTGTATACTGTCTACAAATTAACACAGAAAATAAGATAGGCGATGGAGCCTATCCCACTTCTGATAAAGGCATTTGGTTATCCTTATCAAAAGCAGCCACCGTACTATGCGTGGGTTTGCGGGCGAGGAGAAGCAAATTAAAGTCTTTGATATCAATTACAAGTCGTACTTTGACAAACACAAATAAAATGATGCACAAAGATAGACGACGTTCCACCGAGTACGTGGGGCGCGAGCGCACATGCATCCAATCCCAATCACTTTTGTTATCTTAATCATGATCACCATTAATAATCAACACCGGGGTTTTTGCTCGATAGCTCTGACGTTATCTGTCTAGCTTTTCGCGGGCCGCCTCCCCAGTCCTCGGTGTTACGTCAAAATGACATTGACCGCTGTCATCTGGTAGATGTCATTCGTCCAGGAATCAATTAAGTTTGGAGTCGTCAAGCCAATTCTCTCGACGCGCCGACAAACTTATAATTGATATGTTTATTTTAGTTAAGAAAATATTCTTAGAAGGCGAATAAGATGTTTGATTTTTATTGCAAATATAAATGTAGTTTTAATTAGAATGTTGTACAGGTGCTCGTGCTCGTAAAATATTATTATCTCTGAGTAGAATGCCTTTATATAATTATGAATTGGAGAAAGTAAAGGTAGAAAAAATGCAGGTGGTTTATTTATTTAATTACTTTAGATATAATAGTTAGGTGTAATTAATTAAGAAATTAGAGACAAAAAAAGAAACACATTTATGGCGTAATTTTCTTTAAAAATATCTAGTAGTTTATCTTTATTTATGTCTTCAAATTCAGTGAGTTGAACCGTGTCAACATTTAAACAACAGTACCCCAAGTGTGAGTTTTTTTCGTTAACTACTGTAGTTGCGTCACGCCAAAAATGTATGAAAATTTAGGCTGCGTCTCTAGGCGCACCGTTCAATTAACGCGCGAATATTAGTTAGTGAACGCTGCGCCTAGAGGCGCAGCCTAAATTTTCATACATTTTTTCGTGACGCAACTA
This sequence comes from Amphipyra tragopoginis, assembly GCA_905220435.1. Classification (NCBI taxonomy): domain Eukaryota; kingdom Metazoa; phylum Arthropoda; class Insecta; order Lepidoptera; family Noctuidae; genus Amphipyra; species Amphipyra tragopoginis. The sequence goes on from HG992017.1 coordinate 10,292,843, forward strand.
CAGTAGTTAACGAAAAAAACTCACACTTGGGGTACTGTTTTGTAATTAATCGAAAGAAATTAGTCGAGTGAATGACTATACAGTTCAAATTGCATTTTTTTTAGACTAAAGACTTAAGACATGTACAAGGTTAGTCGGAAAGGGGGTACTAATCCGAAAGGTTCTTAAAGTATCCATAGTAATGAATAACTTTTGTTCTACAACTTTCCGCAAAATCAATAGTTTGAGAGAAATAGCTGTTCAAAGATTTCATAAAAATACGATAAAATCTACCTATCTATCCTTAGCTATGATCAGCTTGTGTTTACATTTTAGGTCATAATTATTTGGGGTCCCGAATGAGAAGCTCGTTTTTCTGAATTCGTAACTAAAGCAGGGATGAAGAATTTTTAAAAAAAATTATTATTAATATCATTTTTTATGGAAATAAAAATTATCGAATTTTGAAATTTTAACACTTACTTTGAAACAGTTATTAGCAGTTATTGCCATGAGATTCCGCTCCCTTGTTATTAGTGGTACTTTAAGTGGTCTGCGGATTGGTACCCCCTTTTCGATTAACCTTGAATATGAGACGTTGAGTAAAAAGTAAAATAATCTAACAGCAAATAACCGTAGGCAACCTACTTACATTAGCAGTTGTGAAGAGTAGCAAGCGGCATACACAAAGGGCATTAATAATTTCACAATAGTCATAAACAACAATAATGTTTGCAGAGTCTTCATTATTTATATTCATTAATCTTATTTTAGCCTCAAGGATGATCGTAAACCATAGCGGTGGATGACAAGGATGGTATAAGTTGGTAAGTGTTTATTTTATGGTGTGTTTGGAGCCCTACCAGTAGAATTATCATTAGGAGTGGATTGTAACAGGTTAAATCTCGTATCTGTTACGCCTGTTCCACGTAAATAACACCTACAAAAACTTGTTACAAAATGACAGTCTGTAATTTCATTATGTGGGCACAAACTATTATCTGTTCTCTGTTACTAACTGATATAAACGTTTAACCTGTTTACTGTAACAGCTGTTCTTACTTAGATGGTACACGTTACACGTTGGTACTTCTCTTTCTAACCAAGGTGTTAACTATGCGAGAAAAGGAAAGGGCTTGTGACAACTGTAACAGGGTGTCACAATGTAACACGTAATTTTTTTTATCTTATTCTAACTAGGGTAACTCCCATAATGAATAGAGAAAAGCTTGTGACTGTCGTATATTTTCGTGTGTCGGATTTTTTATCTCGTGGAACAGGAACAGTTTTTTCAGTTAGTTTGTCACAGTTTGTTATTTTATGATACCTGTTATATTTAACTGTTACGATAAATACGCCTTACTCCTAATTTGTCATCCAGAGAATAATCACTACATAGTATAAAACAAAGTCGCTTCCCGCTGTCTGTAATAGATAGTGTGATTCAAGAGGAAGGTTTTAAGCTATAAAACGTACACGTGCGAAGCCGGGGCGGGTCGCTAGTTACGTATAAGTATAGCGTAATCAGCCTGTACAGTTCCACTGTTGGGCACGAATCTCTTCTTAGAATGTTCTGCATAGCCTTTTCCCAAAAAAATATCTTGTGCTTCCAGTCTAAACAGATGTGACTGAATACCAGTATTTTAGTATTTACAACAAGGGCAACCCAGTTACTGGGCAAAGCCGGTTGTCAGACTTTCCGACTTCTGACTACCCGTAACAACTGTCATAGGTATTCGTATGAAACCCGGGACCGGCGCGACGGCTTAACGTGCTCGCCGAGACACGGAGGGTTCTCGATGTGTAACGAACGGTCACCCATCCACGGACTGATCGCGGCAAGTGCAGCTTAACCTTGCAAATCGTACCTATAATCCGTGCGGTTGATAATTTGCCCTTCCATGTTAATGTTTTCACACTATTTACATTTAAACTGTTCCATATTTTAATATTCTTTTTTTTCTCTCTTGGTCTGCTGTAGGTGGTCCTAGGGTCCGTTTCTACGTAACGGGGCAGTTATTGACGAGACCTGAAGGGGCTCCAGCCAATGGTGGGGAAGTAAAATGCTTAATCTAAGCTAACTACTTGTACTACACTAATATCATGACTACCTGCAACAACAGCACTAGGGCGACCCCGAGTGGGACTCGGACCTCAGCTTAGGGCGTTGCTGGTGGGGGCTTGGGGGAAGAGACAGCTTGATGAGGGCTGTATTATCGGTGTAACTGCGGAGTCTGATAAGACGACCGGCTCTACGACTGGAGAGCTCGATGGATCGTGACCGTTCCATGATTTAAAGAACTTTAACTAATGTATAAATAAATTTTCCCACGGTACAATAAAATAAGATAGCCTCTTCCCATGACAGCTAAATCACTAACACTGTACGTTAACACGACATGGCTACTGATGACCCAATAGGTAAGCTTCGGGTTCTTTTATCAAACTTTGTTGTTATTGGTGGGAAAATATCGCAAATGATGACGTAATACGGCTCATCGTACCTTGTTTTATTATACCATGCATTTTCCAAAATCCATTGTCCCAGCAAACATGTCGTAATTCTTCACTTTCTTCTCCACTTCGAAATAAATTGTATCCGCAACTTTATGCGATTTTATCAACCCTGTAATGCGTAGATAAGTATCTAGTACATTTAGGTGGATAGCGGTTGTGCCCCATTCGCGGGAATTATGCCCCATGTACCGGGTTCAGTGCCGTGTAAGACATTCTTTACTGTTACTTTATATCACACGTTATAATAATGAGGTTAGATTAGGGCTGGGAAATAAGGAAATAGATATTGTTGCCTTATGCGGTGTTGAGCGGTGATTATTGAGTGTTGAGCGGCGATTATGGGGATTCAAACTCAAACTCAAAACTCAAACTCAAAACTCATTTATTCAAAATAGACTAGAATTACTTAGTTCTTTTTGAACGTCGGTTTTACAATATAGACATCCCCCAAAAAGCCCTCCCTTCACCGCTTCCTAGTGTTTATGCTGTGAAGAAGAAACGGCGCAACAAACTCCCCAGCAACACAAATATGTCTGTCAAGTGAATAAATTAATTGACTCGATACAAAGAAAATCATAATATTTTTTACAATAATAAAATTATGTACATAAAGGAAAAGTAAAAATTAAAATAGTACATAAGTAGGTATATAAATCAATTACGTATGAATTGAGATATAAATCAAAATCGTATCTAAATAATATAGATACTTATACAAAACAACACACAAAAAGTAATGGTTTCCAGGGAAGCCACATGTGCAGAAAAGAACTAGCGCCACACGTCCCTATCGTCAACATAGTCGTTTATCTTATAGTATGCTTTTTTAATGAGAACTGATTTAACGTGAGATTTAAATTTGCCATCAGTGAGATCCGTAATTGATTTGGGAAGCTTGTTATAAAATCGAACACAGTTTCCTAGGAATGACTTATTAGTTTTGGATAATCTAAATTTAGGGACTACTAATTTATGTTTGTTCCTAGTATTTATATTATGAACGTCGCTTTTAACACTATACATTGGCAGATTTTTACGTACAAACATAATGTTTTCAAAAATGTAAAGGGAAGGCATCGTCAGAATATTAATCTCTTTAAAGAAATCTCTAAGGGACTCCCGAGGACCCATATTATAGATCGCGCGGATTGCCCTTTTCTGTAATATAAATATAGAGTCGCGATCGGCCGCTGCCCCCCACAGCAGAATACCATATGACATAATGCTGTGGAAGTATGCAAAATAAACAAGTCGGGCAGTAGGTACGTCAGTTAGCTGTCTAATTCTTCTGACTGCAAAAGCAGCAGAACTTAACCTACTAGAAAGGGCAGTTATATGAGCTCCCCACTGTAATTTAGAATCTATTGTTATGCCTAGAAATACAGTTTGTTCTACTATGTCCAGTTTACTGCCGTCAAGCGTTATGTTTACTCCTACATGGGGAACATTTGGCAACGAGAACTTTAAACATTTCGTTTTAGTAGCATTCAATAAAAGATTATTTGCAGCAAACCATTTAGAAAGAGCGGATAAACTACTATTTACATTTAAAAGATCCATGTCTTTCCTATTGATTTTAAAAATAAGGGAAGTGTCGTCCGCGAACAAAATTATATCAGATAGTGCCGACATCATGTAAGGAAGATCATTAATATAAGCTAGAAACAGAAAGGGGCCCAGAATTGAGCCCTGTGGCACGCCCATTTTTACTAGAGACCCTGAAGATGTTATGCCAGATATGCCTACTTTTTGTTGTCTTTTCGAAAGATAGGATAAGACCAGTTCCAGAGGACGTCCACGAATACCGTAGTGATTCAACTTACAAATGAGCGTTTTATGATCCACGCAATCAAAAGCCTTGGAAAGATCACAGAAGATGCCAACAGCATCCTGTGACCCTTCCCAAGCCTCCAAGATATGAGTGACTAATTTCGCACCTGCATCTGTCGTCGATCTACCTTTCGTGAAGCCAAACTGTCGATCGTGTAAAATCCTATTTTTATTAAAATTATTATTATTATAGATTTGGTGTTTTTTGTTGCCTATGTACTTGAGGAATGAAGTTGCTATTTTATTGGGGTAAAAATAATGTTTGTTAAGTATGTGAGAAATTCAAACTTCCTCTGCCTGCCCTGATTCTAAGTTACCTACTTGTAGTCGGCGCAACATGTTTTCTTCTTCCATTCTCCCCTATTAGTCGTCCCGCTATCATTTACTCCCTTTTCATTCATATCATCTCACATACAATCCATCCATCTTTTCCTCTTTCCCTCCATCTATCAACATTTATATTCATCACCCTCTTGGTTACATGCTTTTCGTTTCTCCTCATCGCATTTGAGAAATACATACGCTTTGCGCTTACATATGAAACAGCACTGTAGTTTAAGTTCGTTTTAATTAGAAAATCTACGAGTTTGTTTACCTTTTTTCTTTTTCGAGCAATTTGTAACAAACTTTTTAGTGCTGTCTCGAATCTCTACTTAGATTTTGGTTGTATTATCTAAACACGTGTTTGCGCAATAATTTCACCCATGATTCCTATGATCCCGTGGTCACAGTAGACATATAAGCTAAAGCAGTACCTCAATTACTATAATCTCAAGAATTGAAACACTCACACAGACACGCTCTGTATACTGAGTAGTTTTTTGTTTTTGTATGGAACTGCATACCGAAAATACCTTATTTGTCTTGTTGCAGTGCGTGTCTGTGTGAGTGTGTCAAATCGGACGATTGTAGGTAGTTGAAGTACTGCTTTAGCTTATATGTCTACTGTACCGTGCTGCTATGGTCAATCTATTAATTGTTTTAATTTAATTCCATCATTGTAGTTAATATTAGGTACCATTTTGTGTAAGTTTAAATAAATATATTTTACTTGACAGACAGATCTGTGTTGCTGGGGAGTTGGTTGGTGCGTTTTTTCTTCACAGCAAAAACACTAGGAAGCGGTGAAGGGCGGGCGTTTTTGGGAGCTGTCTTTTATAGAATTGACGTTCAAAAATAATTTTATGGAAGTCAGTATTTCCCTAACCAGCTTTTATGCATATCAGCAACAAAACTGTCCATTCACTTACCATAATTCCTTTGTCACTTTTAGCGACAGCGAAAAAAGTCGGCGTATTTTATTTCAACCACCCACGTTAGCACTTACGGGTCTCACGACTTATCTCAAGACAAAAGTCATGTGCGAAACACGGTAATAACTCCTAGAACCCTTTTAACGGATCCTACGACCGTACTAACTAACCTAGCCTATAACCGTGCGTATTTAGAAAACAGATCGAAACTAAACGACTAAAACGTACTTTTGCAAACAGCCCTATCTGAAACATTCAATATATTTACACATACAACCCTTAGAATTAATATGCATTGGGATTAGAAACCTTATCTCCATTACACATAGTTCAATTTCCATTGCAACGAAAACTGTTTTACGACATTTTCCAAAGCTTTTGCCATTGTAAATTCAACTTTGTGTCCATACAAATAAAGTTGATATTTGTATAAATAGGTCTGTATTTCCGTTTTCATATTGTATACACCACTGATCAGCTATAAAGTGTTGTTTAGTCTTAAACCAGTCTTATCGCGTACAATAAGATTCCGTAATCGAGTCAAAGAGCACGTAAGCGGCCTTCTTAGGCCTTATATAAGTGTCAGGACATTCTATTGGTTGTAATTAGAATGAGATACAACCTCATTGGTCGTAAATGACCAGTAATTTTTCAGTCAGAAAACAGAAAATTTTAAATAGGATGTTTACAACTAGCTGTCTAGTAGTTGCCGTAGCTATCGAAATGGAAGTCCTAGGTTCGATACCTATGTGGGAAAAAGTGCTACTGGGTTTATTCTGTCAGAAAAAATCAGAAGGGTAAAGAACTCCATGTAAATGGCAGTAGGTTCGCCTCTATCATATAGGTACATTAATTGTCATCAGTCTTTGATCATCAGCCATCCTAATCCTAACTTAATATTATAAATGCGAAAGTAAGTTCGTTTGTTACCTTTTCACGCCTAAACCACTGAACCGATCATTCTGAAATTTTGCATATACGTTATCAGGTGTACAGAAACGGACATAGGGTACCTTTCATCCCGAAAAAAAGTACTGTTCCCGAGGAAAACAACAATAATGTTCATAGATGGCGCCACGTCTCTTTCGAATCACGATTGAATCATATTATTATAGAAACTTTAGTAGTGTGTTAAGAGGTTTTTTTGAGCTTAATTAACGCGAGTGAAGCCGCGGGCTATCTCGTATCGGCATGAGATAATGCGACGATAAAATTATATCGCACTGGCCATGTTAGCCCGGCTGTTTGTCCAGCCTTGTCTAGGTCAATTCTACATAAAAGTACGAAAAAATAGACTGCCTCGTTGGTCTAGTGGATGCAAGCGCGCCTGCTGAGCGTGAGGTCCTGGGTTCGATCCCCTAGTCGGACAAAGGGTTTTTCTGTATGGAATTTTTTAGTAGCAGTCTGGAGTCTGAATTTGTGCCCGGTTGATGGCAATAGGCTCGACCTCTATTACAGGGGACTTAAACACGGCGAAATAAGGGTGTATTATACTTACTGCCTAGCCCTTCGAGGAATACATGCGCGATGCGCAGCGTAAGTACAAAAAAATATTTTTTTTTTAATAGATCTTTATACAGGGTGTTAACGAATTCGTGTAATTCCTTCAAACCACGTGATCTACTGGTGACACAGATTAACACTAAATGGGAATTAACGAAAATCAAGGAAAAATTTTTTTTTTTTCATTTTCAATTTCTGAGTCTTTTTAGAGCCTTGAGTTATCTGACTGCAAAGAGCGATATCGCGTTAGTCGTTCCTGCCAGCCGTTCACACATATAATTTTTTTTTTTCAAAGAAAAGAACGTATTTTTTCACTGAATCCTTATTAGGTAGTTTACGATCGGTAATAAAGCCACATGAAAGAAAAAGATTTTATTTTTAATCAAGCTAAATCCCGCGCGGGGCCTGTCTACACCAGTAGTAGATCATATGGTTTTAAGGAATTACACGAATTCGTTAACAACCTATATTCTTTAGATCACCATCATCTACTGCTGAATGGAGTCCTACCCATAATCATACCATTCTTCTTTTCGCTCTATCCATCTCCATCCTTTTCTGGCCACTGCTTCTGTCTTCAATCTATCAGCTTTTATCTATTTTTTGGAAAAATCTTAAGTTTTACTGTATCTATTTAAGTTTGCTATTATTCTGGCCTTACCATGTGTGTAATTAGAATGTCTATGCCATAACTTAGTTCGCAATAAACAGCATTAGATTTAGCGCTAATGTTGGCTACAACAAATCAAATGCGCCGCACTATGTTATCTACCGGACAATATTGCTTTTGGATAAGGATGTCTGTTCACGGAACTAAACTTAAGATATTTACGATTATTTACGATTTGCTTGCGTGCATTTATCGGAATTGCTCGACTAGTTTCGGACTCAAACAGACAACAGGAACCAACGCTGACCAAAACCGCGTTATTATTATACAGGGTGAAATTGTAAACACTCGACAAACCGAAATGGGAGATTGTACTCATCGCTATGTTACAACTTTTGCTACGGGACAAAACCGGAAATCGCGAAAAAAAACTGCTGTTTCCTACATTTTGACGAGTTAGGCGAACATAAATGTAGGGAACATCTGTTTTTTTTTCGCGATTTCCGGTTTGGTCCCTTAGTAAAAGTTGTTCATAGTGATGAGTACAATCTCCTATTTCGGTTTGTCGAGTGTTTACAATTTCAACCTGTAGCTGTTTGTAAGAATTAATCTTTAGTTTATACAAGGTTAGTATGATAGCAGGGGTTACTAATCCGCGGGCCACCTAATGTATCAGTGATGACTGTTTTAAAGCAATTTCTATGTAAAATGATTTTTATTTTAGTTTTTTCAAAAATTCTTCATCCGTGCTTCGTTACGAATTCAGAAAATGAAGCTTCTAATCTGCGACCCCAAATACGACCTAAAATGTGAACACACATGATCATAGCTGAGGATAGATAGATTTTAGCGTATTTTTATGAAATCTTTGAATAGCTATTTCTCTTAAACTATTGACTTTTGGGGAAAGTGCTAGAACAAAAGTTTTTCATTATTATGGGTACTTTAACAACCTTTCAGATTAGTAATAGTTGTAGTTTTCGACTTCGTAAACGTTTTCTATGTTATTATCATGAGACATAGATTTTCATAGCATCATCGCCACGTTAAATAAACCATTATAGGTAAAACAGTTTTCAAATCACCTGACTTGATCAGCATTCTAATTGCGCAATATACGCGTTATCGCTATGACTATGGTTTTGACAGCTCAACAATTTCCATAGCAACGTATGTATTAACAATCCGACTTCTCCACAACTATGTACCAAGCAATGAATATTGTTGTATTGTTAAAATTAATTCCGATTACGAGTGTTACGCAGTTAGGATGCTGCGCTGAATATGGGGCGAGGTCGCGAGTTGAACTGAAATAAATAAATAATCGTAAATATGAATGTATCTCGCGAAAGTTATACGCAAGTTAAGACTGTGGTTTTGAGAATTCGAGTGTCGAAACTCTCAAAAACTTTACATCTCACTCATGATTATCAAAAAAGGGATTGAATTAGGTGGATTAGCAGTTAATAGTTTTTGTAAAAATTGGTTAAGATTTTTTTTCTCCATAGTGTTAGATAAAGAAGAAGGGGAAGAAGTAATGTTCACTTGCTGCGAAACGATAGCTTATTAAAGCTGACGTTGGTTATTAAGCGAACGTCATAGAAGGGAAATTAGAGATAAAGAGTAAGCGAGGCAGACCAAGAAGATCCTACGCAGATCAACTGAAAGTGAAGACAGAAGATAAAACATATAAAGAAGTAAAGGAGTATTGGACAGAAAGAGATTAAGATTGCTAGACTGATATGTGCCCCGCACTTAAATTATGAATAGATAGCGTTAGATAGCAGCTATCATTAAAACTAGAGACATACAATTTAGTTATTGAGCAATTTTGCAATGACCATCAAATGAGGTGCGTGTACCTCACCTCACTACCTTACTTACTTTGTGCTACTCACCACCTTTGCCTATCTTGACCTAGGTATCTATGATGGCTGTTTAGCCATGCCTAGATACGGAGGCTAATAGATGTCCAAACAGGTATCTTTAGAATTCTAAGGGTTAAGTTATATATTTTCCCTTCATTCATGCAGTCATTATCAAAAATAACACATTCAAGTTCAGTAAACTAAAGTATTTATTAGTAAAGTTATTGCAATTACTAAGTAACAATTCATAAAAGAATATTATAATTTCGTTGCAAAAACTATAAATTATAATAATCTACCAGCTCAGAATAATCTCACTTGAAATTGCCACCATTACTATTCGAATGGAATATTAAAATGGTTATCAAAAATCTTATTTAAAGCGACATTCGTTTCAGACAACAGACTCCGATTTGCATGCAAACTGATCGCTGGGGCGTGTTTAAGTTTAGAATAGTCGTCGATATGTGTCGCAGTGGAAGCGTCGCGTCGTTGTCGTTCGGTGAATGGGACGCCGAGGCCCGCGGGAGAGCGCAGGTCGCGATGCATTCCCGCAGATCGGAACAGGATTCATGGAGACGACTGATTTTTTGAGCTTCTGAAGCTAGGTATTCCTTCCTTTTATGACAGTTAGGCGAGATGAACGAGAAGAATGAATCAATACTGTATTTCAATAATTAATCAGGAGCAGTATCATTAAATCCAAATCTATAAACACTATGCAGCGCTCGATTTCTGCTACTCACATTAGGATTACCAGACGTCTGGGTTTGTTCTGAAATATCAAGTTTTTTTTATTATTTAACAAAATACTGAATAATTCTATGTATATTTTAACGAAGTCGGGAGTAAAACAAATACTTAATTTGCATTGCGTGCGCTCGCGACAATTTAGGACATTTTTATAGAAATCAGGGTTTTTGTAGAGACTTTTCAGTACGGATACAGCCAGTGCGGATCAGAATTTGATTATCATTTGTATTACAGAATTTGATTACGGTGAAGGAAAATCATCGTGAGGAATCCTGTACACTTGAGAATGCAGTCCGCCGACCGGCACCAGGCGAGCGTGGTGGATTAAGGCCCTAACCCTTCTCATTCTGAGAAGAGGCCCATGCTCACAATTGGAATAGGAATGGGCTGATTATGAACCCTACTCACATAATTATCGAATGCGAATTCTGTACGATTTTTTAAAGTATTTGTTAGAAAATCCGGAAATCCTGACTTTCAGTTCCCATAAAGATTTTTTTCTTTGGCAGAAGCTTACTACCAGAAGAGAGAACAACAACATCAAATTAATTACAAAAATTTTGTGATCAACAATCTGTTGTGAGTGTTCACTCTTGGTGATGAAATTATTCATCATCACCAACTTGCTTCTGCCAACCCGCATCAAGCCAGCGTGGTGGACCCTTTTCACTGTAAGAAAACCAGACCAAACCCTCTGCCCAGCAGTGGGACATTAATGGGCTGATATGCTATCTACTTGCTAGTTAAGTTCCACTATCGTTTACTTAAATAATTTGTTTTGACGCAGTCTCTGGCTAAGTTCCATAATCAGAACTTGACATCATGTTGTAATATGTTAAAGAATTAGGTCAGAATTGACAGTGTTTACCACAGAACTTATAATAAGAGAATAGAAATGGTATCAATTGTTTTTCCTTCGGGAACCGATGTCGCCGCTTTTTTACCTCTAACTCATACATAGAAAAAACTAGAACCATAACTACGCAATTACGCACACAATTACTTGTACATTTACTACATACAATTATGAACCTTAAGACTAAGAAAGAGCGTTGAATAAACACCTACCGCATATTATACTCACACATATATAATTATTTTACATTTACGCTAGTACTTGACGCAAGATAAAATGTTATCGATTGTTACAATTTGCAGATGCAGTCGCTAGGGGATTTCTAATATTAAAGGATTTATTTTATTTGGTGTGGATGGAAATTAGTCCATGAAGAAGGTTGATACATAATTATAATTAGTGACGATTTACATCATAGTCCAATAGTACCTATTAGAATGTGACATGTTTGGCTGTGTCTATGGAATTGCGTGTGTTGAAGAATGATGTAAGATGTGTGTATGTGTATCTGTAGAATGTGTTAGATATCCTTTACGAAAATCAGTATTATAAGTTTCAATTGTACTGTGTATTATCTTGCACTGTGTGTTAATTTATTTTGTGTTCTTTGATGAAAGATATATTTGAAAAAAACTTTTTAATTTTATTTTTAACGTTTATTCATTGTATATATACATATTAAATTATATTTTTAAATACATATGTTATAAAAAATAAAAACAATACACATTTAAAAATATAAAAAATAGTAGCCCACCGGCATCGGGAACAGGGTCCAAGCTGCCGGCGGTCAGGGCTCCAGAGAGAGGAACTTCCTAACAATACGCGCCGTGTCCAGAAGTACCGCTTTCTGAATCAAACCCTTGATCCAGCTGCCTAACGAGAGCCTCATCAGATGTTGGTCGAGGCTCTTGGCTATTAAGCCATTGGCTGTAACGACTATCGGCACAATGACTGCTGAGTCAACATCCCACATGTCGACAACCTCGTGTGCCAAATCAAGATATTTGATTTTTTTATCATTTTCGGCTTTCACGAGGTTCTCGTCATGCGGAACAGTGATGTCAACAATCATTGTGCGGCGTTCTAATCGATCTATCACCACGATGTCAGGCTTATTGGCAACAATAGTCCTATCGGTGATGATAGATCGATCCCAATACAGTGTGACATGACCATTCTCGAGAACTGGGTCGGGCACATACTTGTAGTATGGTACTTCTGTGTCCACAAGGTTATATTTCAGAGCAAGTTGCTGGTGGATAATCCTAGCTACGAGGTTGTGCCTGTGCAAATACTCACCGTTAGCAAGACGAGAACAACCAGAGACAATATGTCGGATAGATTCACCGGGACAGTGGCATGCCCGACAGATGTCAACCGTGCCGTCCTTCACAATATATTTTCTGTAGTTGTTCGTCATCATTACCTCGTCCATAATTGCACAAACAAAACCTTCGGTTTCCCCAAATAGGTCACCGAAACGTAGCCAGGCCACGGACGCTAGAAAATCTACATCGGGCCCATGAAGAGCCCGGTAGAAGCGTCCGTGAAGCTCCTTGCTCCGCCATACCTCCATGCGACCTTTAGCATCAAGTACTACAGGTTTGCGCCAGTTCTCTTTCGCCAAGGAGAGCGGAGTGAGTCCCTTGTCCACTGCGACTACATCTCGGTGCATCCCCACGTCGGCTTGGGAGAAGTACTCCCTGAGACTGCACACCTCACGGTTGTGGAGGGTCTTAGCATTTAAAAAGCCTCGACCCCCACACTTCCGCGGGATGTACAGTCTCATTACCGATGAACGTGGGTGATGCATTCGGTATGCAGTCAGCAGCGTACGGACCCTCCTATCCAGGGCGTCAAGCTCGGTCTGAGTCCACCTGAGTATGCCGAAGGAGTACATCAGGACCGGCATGACCCAACCGTTAAAGGCGCGCACCTTGTTACCGCCCGACAAAAGACTTTTAAGTACTTTTATCAGGCGGCCAAAGAAACGCTCCCTCAACGATTGCTTCATGTCAGCCTCGTTGATGCCTAACGCCTCCGACATGCCCAGGTATTTGTAGGTCTCGGTTGAGGAGAGGGACCTAAGGTGTATGGAATCCGAGAGTTGGGTTCCCACGGATTCCATAATCCTCCCTCGCTTTACATGCATGACTGCACATTTGTCCACACCAAATTCCATCCTGATGGAATTACTGAAAGTTTCAGTTACCTTCAGTAACTCCAGCAGTTGCAAATTGTTGGGGGCAAAGAGTTTCAGATCATCCATGTAAAGGAGGTGGGATATTACCTGACCACCTCTTCTCAACCGATAGCCCAACCCTGACCCCTCGAGCAATGTGCTTAGAGGATTCAAGGCTAGGCAAAACCACAGCGGGCTCAGACTATCGCCCTGGAATATACCCCGCTCAATCCTGATCAGTTCACCGTTCCCTTGAATTTGTCGACATCCTGGATAGTGAAGCACCGTCCTCCATTGCCCCATACATGACATCAGGAAGGTGCGTAGAGTTGCATTTACTTTATACAACTCCAGCACCCTCATGAGCCATGTATGCGGCACCGAGTCATAGGCCTTCTTATAGTCTATCCAACATGTCGACAGATCCTTTCGGGACCGACGAACTTGTTGGCTGATGGCCATGTCAATGAGAAGTAGCTCTTTAGTACCGCGGGAGCCATTCTTACATCCATTCTGGGTAGCACACATAATAGCGTTACTATCAATATGATGGTTAAGTTTTGCTCTCAGAATGGATGTAAGAAGTTTATAGACCGTTGGCAAACACGTAATCGGTCTATAATTTTTGGGTTCCGCGGTACTACCTGATTTAAAGAGCAGGTGGGTTATTCCTGTCGTCAAGAACGCTGGTAACGACCCAGATTCCAGTGATGACTGGAATTGTGAGGCCAAACGAGCATGCGAACTGCGCAACCATTTTATCCAAAAGTTGTGCAGTCCGTCCGGGCCAGGAGATTTCCAATTCGGCATTGGACGGACCGCACTGGTTACGTCTTGGGGGCCAATAGTTACAGCCCCCATTTCCTGGATTGGTTCGCATGCTCGCTGGACCTCCTGCATCCAGTCACCCTCAGTGTGAGTGACAGGCACCGACCAGATATTGCGCCAAAATGCATTCATGACATCATTATCCGGAAGGCGCGTGTCACTCACACCTTGATCAGGCCGTTCCCACGTTCTATAAACCCACCTTTGGTCACTTTGAAAGATGCGGTTTTGGGTATATCGATCGACACGCCGCCTATACCTACGGATACGGTTCGCCCATGCATAAACCTTCTGCTTCAGGAAGTCGATGCGCTCTGTGACACGAGTTGCGTATTCTCCAGGACCGATATCAGTCCCAGAGAACGCCCGCCTCACAAAGCGCATCACTCTCGGCCGTCTATTGCCCTCCCTGAAGCAGGTGAGCTTACCGATGAGCACCCTGGCCTCGTCGATACGACGCTCAATCCTGCACTGCCAAGCTGGCACGGCAGATTTTGGTCGTGTAGCTCTGTTATCATTTGGAAATTTTACATGAGCTACACGACACGCCGCAACAGCTGCACAATACAGGATTGACTGTGTATCGCCGAGATCTTCGCTGCTCTCAAAAACATTTGGCAGCAGCGAATCCAGGGCGCACACCAGCGCTCTGTTTTTGTTATGCATAGGCAAACGCGGTAAACGCGGCCTAAGCTCGGGTGGTGTGGATCGAAATTCCCGGAGCGCATCCTCCAAAGCACTTCTCATTATTTCACTATATTGGGTACCTGCAGATATAGCCCTGTCCTCCCCTTCCTCGTCAGCGTAGTTGGACTCCAGCGGTACCGCAGGAGGTACTAGCGTCTGCGTCCTGATCTGCGACGGGAGAGGGGCAGCATGACTATTCTGCATTTCAGAACGAAGCCTATCAAGCGCGGCGTCATCCAACCTATGATCACGTTGGATGACTCGCACCTGATCCGACAATCGTTGCGCCGATACGTTGACAGCTGGTTCAAGTGCCTGAAACAGAGAGAGCATCCGGCCACGGTACGCGGTCAGGTTAGTTCCTCCCTCTGTGGCCCCAAAGTATGCGCGCATGCAGTTCTCATTCATGGACTGAGTCCATCGCATGCGCTGCACACTTCCGCCGGGCGCGGGGACCCTGTCAGAGGCTGGTGGGCCTCGAGGTCCCAAGCAGGTCGGCGGTCGGCCTCTTCCACGGCGACGCGCAGGTGGTGGTGATGGTGACGTCGCCGGTGAGAAGTATTCGTCGCTCGAGCTCGACGCAACTGCAGCGGCCGGTGTCACATCACTCACGATGGAGGCGGGTTCCGGCGGCTGCGAGGCGGAGCTGAGCGACGAAGCCGAAGATGGTGGTCGTGTGTTCTGGGCTTTGGCCCGGCTTCTTGTCAACATTGCAGCTATCTCAATAATAATCTGAGATCACATTTGTCTGAGGATCACATCTTGATCACATCTTTATAATTTCCATTTCGGTACATTTTGTAAGCTAGTTGTAAGCGGGTTTTTTCGTTTATTTATCATAATTTGTGTTGATTATTGTATTGTAGATTTATTTTAAATGTTGTGTACGATGTAAACAAAATTATTAATATTTTTCATTATTAACATTTTTTTTCAACCTATGTTGTCCCACTTCTAGGCAAATGTCTCCCCCATAGCCTTCCACTCATCTCTATGCATTGCCTTCTCTGGCCAATCTCCCATAAACGACTCTAAATCATCACGCCAGCGTTTCCCAGGCCTCCCTCGGCGACGACACCCGTCTTCCGGCACCCACTGGTTATATTAAAAATAAAGTTATAGAAGTCTTGATTATCAAATCACAAAATTATTTCTAAAAATTGACAAAATAACTAGAGTTGCTTACTAAAAATAATGCTATAATATCTATTTGCTGTTTTGGGTTGCTTAAAAATACTTATTACCCTGTGAAGTGAAGGTATTTGTTTAAAAGTTGCCTTTTTGATATTCTTGGCGTTGAATTTTTCATAAGGTAATGTAGGCGGATATCTACACAACCGAACGTGTTACATAATTCCGCTTAAAAAGAAAATGTTAATCAAGTAGTCTTTTATGGTTGTTGTCATTTACCTTTCGGGGTGCATGAAAAGAGCCTCCACGAGTGACGATACTTAAGTACGTCCGGCACACCCTGGGCAGTCAGCCTCGCTACCAACTTTGCTGCCTGGCTAATCTTTACACCACAGCATGAGCTATACGAAAATAGCTATATATAAATAGAGATGAAGATTTACCTCTCAGAGGAAATTAGGTAAGAATGTAAATAACTTTCTGGGTAGTCCACTCTTTATTTTTATGTTTTCAGGGTAGCTTTTCAGTGATGATTTTATTTTATGATTCGTCAAATTTTTTTTTGCGTCTTACTTTTCTTTTAAAATATTGCCAATAGACTCTTTACAAGGGACCTTTTAATCCCCTTTCGGCTTTAGGGGTATTTTTGTAACACGTTGTATACCATTCCATTACACATTTTGTTAATAGAATTACATGATTGTCCATGGACACTTGGTCAAATTGGTGAAAATAAATTTCTTTAAAAATGTTGATACCTACGAAATGATACTAAGCTTTAGCTGACACATGATTTTTAAATTTTTCTAAATTTCTTCCTATTTGCGCATCATCATTCTACCGAATGACGTCCACTGCTGGACATAGGCGTCTCCCAAACAATGTTGGGGGGGGGGGGGGGGTGTTCCATAATCGCCACGCTTGGCAGGCGGGTTGGCGATCGCAGTATGTTTGTTAAAGTATTCAGAGAACGCTGCTACCCATCCTCTAGCGAATCCCTTAGTCGCCTTTTACGACACCCACGGGAAGAGATGGGGTAGTGCTATTCTTTACGCCCGTTACCACACGGACGTAAAGAATAGAATAGTTTGGGCATCAATTGTAGTATTTTTAAATCCATTTCAATTTTTTGACTTGACTTGTTGACTTTAGATTTGGATTAAAATAAATTATGAAATGAAATGACACCAAAAACGGAATAAGAAAATTAAATAATATTATCACTGGAATTTTAACAAATCAAAATTTCTTGACTACTGAGGATATATCGATAACTGGGAAACACTGATATCACAGCACTAACTCACGTCTACCAACAGCGGCCGTACTATGGCATAGTTGTGGGTGAGAAAATATCGTTTATTGTTTTAATCCATTGCGGTGTCTCAATCGTAGCTTACTTTGTGTTCCGAACTTAAACAAGCAATGTATATCGAATTACTTGGTAGTAACAACATTCGGTCCTGTTTTTAAATTTGTCCGCAAAATTGTTGTTTTTATTAATATTATGTTATTTTTTAAATTACGGTATTCACCAGTGGAATGTAATCCTTTTAGAAGCACAGTTACCCTTTCCTAGACAATTTCTACAGTTGGATACGCTACAATAACCCATTTTATTGAACAGTTGTCATGACGACGGTTCGTTTCAGACTGAGCCCGGTAAATCAAACATCTGGCTTTTCAACCAGATAGGCGCCTCGCGCTTTTAGCTGAAGTAACATTTCTATTCCTCTTATTATAAGTTCTGTGGTGTTTACCAAGTATAAGAAAATGCAAAGAAGTAAATCCTTCAGTTTATAGCACGGGTGAGTTGCCAAGATATTTTCTAGGTCATGAGTCTTCAGTCAATTTCAAGATAAGTGTAAATAGAGAATTTTCCGAGCTGTTTCACGATGTCTCGGATGTTTTGCATCTTAGTAAGGAAATCCTAATTTTATTCATCACATAGTTGAATGAACTTTTTACGTTTATGTAAAAGAAAGTCCTCATAAGTTATTGGTTAAGTGTTTGCAAACGCGGCTCAGAACGTGAGGTGCTGGATTTGGTTTCCAGGTTGGTCAAAGTTATTGAGCTTTGCAAATCTTAGTAGCAGCCCGAAGTTAGGAATTATGCCTGGTAAATGATAATAGGATCGCTCTTAATCCATGGGCCTTATTTAGGTAAAGATCAACTGTGGGCGTACAACAGTACAGCCCCTTGCGACAAACTCTCTTTTCCTTAAAAGTCTACGGCAAGATCAAAATGTATGGAAACGACATTTGCTTACGCTCAAGCAAAAAATCATTTCCATTTGATCTATCCGCAGACATCGAAGTCCTGGTCTGCCTATCTCTTCGGCGATCCTTGACCTTAAGTGAAAATATTTCTTCGAAAATTTCTTGCTGTAGACCAAGGGTGGGAGAACTAAATGATAAATGATATTTATTTCTGTAAATAAATCTGTTACAGACACTTTTACAAGTCAATGTAATGTTTTTTTTTAAGACTAGATGGCTACGGCCCGCGGGCCAACTCCGGCCCGCGAACGGTTTTAATCCGGCCCGCCAACCCTCCTTTTTAGAGCAAGATTGTATGGCTATAACAAATAGCTGTAGTTAGTTGAGTCAACAATGCATTTTTTTTATTTGGAATTCTTTCCCATTTCAAAATTTTTTGCATTTTTATGGCCCTGATGAAAATAGTTTGTCCACCCCTGCTGTAGACGATGCGTTTAGCAGTAGCCTGTTACATAATAGTCCATAGATGTTTATTGCTGAGCAAGGGACTCATAGATAGCAAAAAAATAATGAAGGTGGAAAAACGGGGCTAATGCCAATAACTTAAAACTTTCCATGGCTCCTAGAATACAACCTTAATGTTAATATTTAAATAAATTATACAGCACGACGGTTGGTCACTTTACTTTTACTTTACTTTTTAATGTATGAAACAGCAGATAATTTTTTTACGAATTCAGTGTTTGTCTCGGGATCCCTTCTTTTCGCATAATGTTCTTTGTCCTAATATACTTCGGCATAACGATTTTGGCACAATTTGTTTTGGCATAATAATACTTCGGCATAATTTTTTTAGGCATACATTTTATGTTGGCAGAATCATCTTAAAGACTAATTTGTTTTGGCATAAATTTGTTTCGCATAACGTTAGTAGGCCTAATGACCATTAGCATAATGTTAGTTATGATAATCAGAAATGTTTTTACCATTGTCTAATAATCTAGTCGCAGGCGCACCCCGACACGGATAGGTTAGGTTCGAAGGGGATGATGGGGGCTAGAGTGAGCGAGCGAAGCGAGCGAACGAAGCCCCCGTCATCCCCTTCGTGTTAGGTTACTTTAAACCCTGCAGACAGAAATAGGAGCCCCGCACAGCGGGGCTCCGTCGACTCTGCTTTGGAGCCTCAACCTTACTTACAAACATCCCCTTAAGTTTTTATTGTGAAAATGAAAGTAGGTGACGAATAATCGTCTCATGAAGAGGCCTTGAAGGTGTATAAAAACAATTTATCCAGTAATCCATTTTGACCTTTAAACGATTTGGTCAATAGTGTAACAAATAATTTAAACATTGATATTCCAGACTTTGATCAGCTGAACTATTGATCAAATGACCATCGTTATTTTAAACTTTGTTGATTTGTACGTTGTTCTTTTGAAATTTGCTCCGGAAATTATTTCATTGTTACACATATAAAAATATGTTTTAATATCTACGTCTTACCCCATGACAATGTTTGCGGATGACAGTACAATTATTTTCAACAGTGATAATATAAATACGCTTGAATTTGACATTAATAAGAATATACAATCAGTAATCAATTGGCTAAAATGTAATAATTTGCAAATTAATTTAAATAAAACCTTATTAATGAAATTTAGACAAAGGACAAATGACAAATTAAATTTAAATATCAATTATAATAATGTGCCTATCAAGGAAACAAAATCAACGAAATTTCTTGGGCTACATATAGAAGATACATTGGCTTGGGGTATACAAATTGAAAATGTGTGTAATAAGCTGAACCAATATTCTTATGTTTTGAGAAAGTTACGAAATACTGTTAATAAATCGACACTACTTACTGCATATCACGGTCTAGTCGCATCATGCTTAAGATACGGAATCATGTTTTGGGGTAATGCGACTGGAAAAGGAACTGCATTCATTGCCCAGAAACGGTGTGTTCGTGCTATAAGCAATCTTCAAAAAACTGACAGCTGTGCTCCTCATTTTAAAGACTTAAAGATATTGACCCTACCATGTATGTACATTTATGAAAGTGTTCTTTTCGTTCGACGCAACCTGTCAAAATATTCCCGGGTCAGCAGCCTTCGTAGAGCTGATAAGTTAAACTTAATTCCAAGTAAAACTGCAATGTTTCAGAAAAGCATTTTCACTATGGGTCCTAAACTGTACAACAAACTTCCGAAATGTATAAAGGCAGCAGAGACTGTATATTTATTTAAAAAAATGCTATTTAAATTATTAACAGATAAGGCATATTATTCTATTGAGGAATTTTTTAATGATAATATTATGTTGTGATGTTGTGGGTTGACGAATTCTATAATTGACATTGACATAAAGTTTTCTCATTGTTTTCATTTTTATAACATTACGAATAATGATGTGTTTTCAAGTTTTAAAATTGACATTTAACCACAACATTTCATTTATATTTCATATTGTTCTTGACATTCCTATTGACTCTTTCCCTGTTATTGATTTATTATGTTATTGATTTATTATATTCTTTGATGTATTATTTGAATAGAATTAATTAACATTTGTACACCATTAAATGGTAGGCATAGTGATCGACTGCATGGACTGTAACATCTATTATATACCTATGTTCACAAATAAATATATTGAATTGAATATATTGAATTGAATATCATTATGCGTAAATAAATTTATGCTTTAAGATATTATGCTTAAAAAAGTTATGCTTTAGAACTTTATGCTTAATCATTATTATGGTTAGAGAAATTATGCTTAAAAAAATTATGCGTAAGCTGTTATGCGTAATTATATTATGCGAAAATATAATTATGCCAAACAAAATTATGCTAAGTTATATTAGGTCTTAAAATTTTATGCAAATGGATAGGGAACCTTTGTCTCATAGTAAAAGTTGTAGGTACAGAAATATGAACAGAGTTCATGGTTTTCATACTAACAGTGACTAACTAGTCGTGCTGTATACAAAATATAGTATGAATATCCTCTCCACACTTTAAAAAAAAATACAGACGCATCAAGCTACCCGAAACTGTCAAATTTTCCCAATCAACCTTGAACCCAATGCTTTTGCGATAAAGATGAAAATGTATTAAAGAAATTTGACAGATTGTAGTAGGTTTATGTGCTGGCGTCTGTACTATCTCCAATCTATGATGTCAAGAAGCAATATTACTACATACATAGTATAAAACATAGTCGCCTCCCGCTGTCTGTCCCTATGTATGCTTAGATCTTTAAAACTACGCAACGGATTTTGATGCGGTTTTTTTAATAGATAGAGTGATTCAAGAGGAAGGTTTATATGTATAATACATGCATATTATAGGACCCGTGCGAAGCCGGGACGGGTCGCTAGTTTACTTTATACCCTTTTCATCTTCAGTTGATTAGTGATGTTTCTCTACAAAACTTTAGGTACCATACAAAGAATATCAAATACTTAAAAAAAAAGGCTTGGATAATATAGCTATTTTACGGTTTTTGATGATGTCGTTTACGTTTTCTCGATAGCAGTCTCCTTACGGCTACAATTTACGAAATGACCGAGCTGTCAGGAGTCAGGACTCATCTTTGGTTGAACAGAGTATAACTATCATAGATTGGATGATGTGAAGAAGAAATATTTACTAACATTTTACACAATAAAATGCTAAATGCTAGAATAAGGAAGATTATTATTTTTGCAGTTAACGGTGGTTGTTTGCAAAGGTACAATTTGAAAATAATATATGTGAAATACAGGTGGATTTAAAATGAATACCTGCTACTTTTCCAATTGTACATTCGGATGGTAGAACGGCCGTGTTATTTGCGTGTTACGTCTTGAAATATCATAGTAAATGAGGCCCCTGGACATTTCCTAGAAACTTCTTACTAATAGGTATAATGTTGCAAAGAGATAATTAGGTTTTTAAAAGTCTTGGCTGGCGGGATATACTCATGGGGCGACTAAGAGGTTGTGGCAACAAGAAATGGGGTACAGTATTGTCCTGTGCACTTGTAACGGCGTTTTGGGATCACCAAATTGTTTGCAAAAGTTTGGTAATTTAGTGATAATAGCGATCTATTAGTAGTCCGATGATCAGTAGTGATCACTAATATATTTGCAAAGGTGTGGTCATTTGTGATAATAGTGTTCTGTTAGTAGAACGATGATCAGTATTAAAATCACCGATATGCATGCCAAAGTGTGGTAATTCAGTGATAATAGCTATCTATTAGTAGACCAATGACTGTTAGTGAGATTACCAATATGTTTGCAAAAGTGTGGTAATTTATTTTAGTGATAATAGCGATCTATTGGTAAACCGCTGGTCAGTAGTGGGATCACCAATATGTATGCTTAAGTGTGGTAATAATAGCGATCTATTGGTAGACCGCTGATCAGTAGTGGGATCACCAATATGTATGCCAAAGTGTGGTAAATTCATGATAATAGCAATCTGTTAATAGACCGATGATCAGTAGTGCGATCACCAATATTTATGCTAAAGTGTGGTAATAAGAGCGATCTATTGGTAGACCAATGATCAGTAGTGGAAGTTCTTAAGCTAATACGATTCGTTAATCCTTTTGTTTGCAAGCAGTTGCTTCCTTATTTGATAACACACTGGATGGCTTTGAATCCTGCCTTTTTTTTTGCTGGCAAGTTGGATATTTTAGGGTAGTTAGTTTTTTTATTTGAATATTTTGGAACTCAGGCCGTTGGCTCACCAAATAGTCAAGTCAAAAGTGATTACCGCCGTCTATAAACACCTTCAATCCCAATGGAATTACTGTGTTGCCAACCTTAGGCCTCATTTACGGAGATGCAGGGCGTCGCGCGTTGCGTGCGACGTGGCGTCTCGCGGCGCGTTGGATGTTTTTTCAGTTAACAGACAGGCGGCGCGTGCAGCGGCCTGCATCATCACACGCGCAAACACAAACATATGTCAATGTACGATGTTGTTTATGAAGATGCGGGGCGTGTAGCGGCGCGTGCGACGCCGCTTGCCCCACCGCGGGTGTTGCTACGTTTTACCGTGAACGGAAAATTGCAGGAATAGCTGGTCGCAACGCTGCGTGCGCCGCCGCGATAAACATCGCGTGTGACGCGGCGATGCCATCTGCGGGCTCCGCCTTCATTTCAAGCAAACGCGTGTAAAATCGCTTCGTAAACGCTCTCATACAACGCGATATGTTTGAATTTAGTGCGGGTTGCGTCGCCCAACGTAACGCGCGACGACCCGCGTCTCCGTAAACGAGGCCTTAGAGGCGAAGTTGTAAAGTTTCATGTGCGTTTATCACTGGCATTCACCCTTCAAATCGAAACACAGCAGTGCTGCTTGGCGGCTGTACGGTCCAACCGTAGGTACATTTCCTAAGTCAGCAATTTGACGCGACACATGCATTTTAATATTCAGTTCGTTCGCGTTAAGCTATCAAGAAAGCCGTGCATTCTCAAATTCATGTAAAGGCAACAAGGCCGCGTGTGTTCGATATCATTTTAACTCACATCAGTTCATTAAGCTCATTTTATCAGTTAAGTTTTGGACAATATATACGAGTATTTCAATCAGAACTATCGAATTTCATTTCTAACACAAAAGACTGTGTGGTCTAGCAAGGGACCACACAGCGGCAAAAATAAGTATGGTGGTAGTAATTCCCCTGACGAAGTCTCACAAGGAGCTCTACTACTGCTAGGTACTGTTAGCTACTGTCTTACACCCCTTTACACCCAGTTTTAATGAGCTCCTATAAAGTAAATGCGTCAGCCTGAGTTTTAAGACTCGCTTAATTTTAGTTATCTAGATTTTTTACGATATCTTTCTTGGCGTAATTAAGATACTTTCCTAAGAGACGGTCTTTAAACTTTATTTCTGGTTGTTTTACATTTAAAATTTCTTTCGCCTTTCTTTAAAAATTGGAGACACTGGTTTGCGACAATAGAGCCAACACGTAAAACGGCGTTTTGCGGCTTAGAAAAATAGATTAATAGGGGGAAAGGCTGTGTAGGGAAGGCATTACATACGCTCATGGATATCGTGAAAAATAGCATACGACGTTTGAAGCTTCGTTTCAAAATAATCGATCAAGCCTGCGTCTTTTGTCTAGTGGTCGTAAGCGCGACTGCTGAGCGTGACGTCCTGGCTTCCATCACCAGGTCAGGCAAAGTATTTTTGGGTTTTTCCGTGTTGAATTTCTCAGTAGCAGCCCGCGGAATCTAGATTTGTGGCGGGTTTATGGCAATGGGCTTGGCTTCTATTACATGGGACTTCAATCGGCGAAATGAGGGTGTACTATACACCTCTGCCCAACCCTTCGGGTATACAGGCGTGATGTTATATTAAGGTAATCTTTTTTTGTACTGATCGGATTTTCGGTTTTTTTCCTTGCAAATCATGTCCATCCAAAGGTTGTCTGGAAGAAATTGCCTAGTGCAATAAGACCGCCCATTGTACATTTCTATTTTATAAGAATGTTTCTTGTTTATTTTGTGTACAACAAAGAGTATTGTATTGTATTTTCAACATCTCTTGCGCCCCAACTCCTAAGGAGTAGGACGAAAGCTTTAGATTCCTTCTTTTTGTACATTAGTGTTAATGGACAAGGACCAACTAACAAGCAACCAGTGGCGAAGGCTCCATACAACTCGATTCCTATCGGCTTCCCTTTCGAAACGGGTAGTTACTGGAATTCACGCATCACACTTGAGCAAGGTAAGCATTTTTTGGTCCGGCTTCCCTTTTAAGAAAATTCACCCTTCGCCACTGCAAGCAACCCCATTTTTTTTCACGGATTTGCAAATTTCTATTAAGGCTTTCTATTAACTGGTACAATACCAGTTGGACAACAGGCTGCAGCAACAATTTGATTAACAGACAGCGTCAATCGGACTTATGACTCATGAGAGAATTCTCAACACTTTGTTCGTTATTTATAATTAATGTTCACATCAAATCTTAATAAATGTTCTATCCAAACGACTCCTTACATTCTCTGTGAGCAGTTTGCAAAACTTATTTATATTATATTCATTACTATAACTCTAAATCGACGCGCGGTAAACCGTGGAACGTGACTCGGGTCTCTCGCTCGCACTCTGTAGGCATCTCACTCATGCATTCTGATCGTGTGATAGATGCGATTGCGCAGATTTCGGTGCAGTTCTTAGTAAGAAATTTGATATTTTCCCCGGATTTCGATTTCTAGTGAGCGATTTATTTGATTTGTTTTGTCCTTAAAACCCTTTTCTGTCAATCAGATAACACGTATAATTATACAAAATACGTATTTGATCATATTGGTCAACCTTAGGAAATCGGCATTGCTCAGTAACTGGGTTGCGGAGGTTTGATGGCAGTCACTCTGTGTAGAAACACTGGTATTCTGCCGCATCTGGTAAGACTGGAAGTTGACCCCAACATAGTTGGGAAACGGCTAAGCAGCAGTGGCGTAGGGTGAATTTTCTTAAAAGGGAAGCCGGACCAAAAAATGCTTACCTTGCTCAAGTGTGATGCGTGAATTCCAGTAACTACTCGTTTCGAAAGGGAAGCCGATAGGAATCGAGTTATATGGAGCCTTCGCCGCTGCTAAGCAGAACAAATGTCAAATACATTCAATAAAAATAAAAGATTTATTGTCACTAAAACATACATTCACATTGGGTTATGTACTCGTAAGAGTAAACTAAACGTGTATTCGAAATTTCAGCTCAATCGATTGTGAATAACTGTTTTAAAATTCAGTTGCAAGATTTGCGATAAACAAACAAGCATACAAACATTGCAAGTTAAAATAAAAGCTTGTAAAAAGGGAAATGAAAAAAAATCGGACGTTCTTCAATGACGGTTTTCTACTTCCTCCCTCAGAGCGCATGTGAATGCCGTTCTTTTTAACCTGCAGATATTCGCTTTTTCCAAAGTTGCCAATACTCATCATCATCTGCCTAGCCTTTTCCCAACTATGTTGGGGTCGGCTTCCAGTCGAACCGGATGCAGCTGAATATCAGTATTTTACATGGAGCGACTGCCTATCAGACCTCCACAACCCAGTAACTGGGTAATACGATACTCTTGGTAAGACTGGTTGTCAGACTTTCTGGCTTCTGACCAACAGTAACGACTGTCAAAGATCTACAAATGACAGCCGGGACCAACGGCTTTACGTGCTTTCCGAGGCACGGAGGAAACTCGCTATGGTAAATGGTCACCCATCCACAGACCAACCTCGGCAAGCGTGGCCTAACCCGGAAGATCGGTCTATGCGGCTGTAATTATTTAGCCACGAGCTCTAATGTTGCCAATACTAGTTTACATAATATAGGTACGTTTTCTATGTTATTTGTCACGAGACTTAGATTTCATAGCATCGTCACGTTGTTGAATAATACTATAGGAAAAACAGTTTTCAAATCACCTGACCTGAACGGGTCCACCTTCTCGTTAAAACTAACCTTAATACTAACGGTTTCCTAACATATTCCACTACCAACCTTTACCCTCAAGCACTACATATGTTGACGATGGCTCATCACTATGGCACCGCCCATGGCATGTTCCTCTCCAACCTTGGACCCCGTGGCATGGGCCCCATGAGGTGGGCGGGCCGGTATCCGATCTCCTTAAATTACTTCCTGTTGCCATATTAATCGTGGAGAATTGAAGGGAATTTTGTGCGTGAATTTTGGATTGATTTATCTGATTTCTTACTTGGAGATAAGAAGAAGGTTCTTAAGAATTTATTTATGGATTCAGATAAGAAATTTCAGAATAGATATATGGTAATTTAAACGTTTCAGACTGCAATTTTTATCCGATTGTCCTCGGAGCACATTTAGTCAAAGTATAAACAAAAAAGGAAAAAAATAGTTGTCTCCATTTTTTTTTCCAAGTTTTTACTAGCCTCTGTTACTCTTAGTAATGCAAGGATTCTAACAATATCACATACATCTGAATCGGTTCAGACGTTTAGAAGTTATGATGGAATAAAGAAACACACACATACATACATAATATAACGCATAACAAAATCTGCTTTTATTGGGCAGTCGTGTAAAAACACCAAGGGCTATAATTTGGTCTCATTAAAGTAATATGCAATATTAGAACATGTTTTTTATAGAATTAATATTATGTATAGAATGCCTATGCACGATGTTCTTAGCAGGTAATGAAACAGAAGATGAAATGATGTTCGTCTCGCGACCTCGCCGCGTGTTCAGCTCATGATTAAGGGCTCCGTTTGGGTCCGAAACTAGTCGGGCAATCCCGAAAAATGCACGCGAGTAAACCGTAAATAATCATAAATAGAAGATGAAAGATCAATTAAAAAACATAATTAATGTGTGTGCAGAAATCGTAGGCGTGAGATTCTCTACTTTACTATCCGGTAAGTACTCATCGCATCGCTAAGAACTCATAACATCCCACTCAAACTCTAAAATCATAACAGAAAATCGCCGGAAGTCTTCAAAACCTAACGCTCCAACCACAATAAAAGTTTATTATAAATAAACACACCCACACCATATTTTATTCACTGTCACCGTTTCAAAATAACCGTTTATTGTACTGTATAATGTATGCCGAGTGACGTCACCGAACGGACCAATAAAAACCGATCGGATGCCATAAATTGGCGTATCAAGAACTCTCGAGCGTTGCGTTTAAAAACGAGAAACGGAGATATAAGATATATGAAATTAATATCTGAATCCTCGAGATCTGAGATATATCTTTTTATGTGTTGAGAGGAGAATTTATCGGGGTTTATTTAAATATTACTTTGTGATCGTAAGCGCTGGCGTTTCGGCACTGAATGAATTATGGGAAGGTGTTGTATTGAATGGCGTTCATAACGTTCTGTGCTCTATCATTTTTGTTGAATCGCTTTCAATTTTGAGGACATGTCTTTTGGGAGAATTAGATCCGTATTTAGGCTATTCTCTAGATATTTTTTATCTACGAGTACGAAAGCTTACTTTAACAATTTGGCAACTGTTTCTTTTCAACTTACATCTTCTACAATATTGTCATCTTCGAAACTTTTGGTCGGAAGGACCAGAAATTTTGGTCCAAAAAAGGAAATTATTATCAAGATAAAGAAAGAAATAGCTAAGTTACTTAACATAGTCAACTTAGAAAAGGCATTTATTCTTTGGTCTTTGGATACAATTTATGGTTGACCAGTCAAGGTTCAGGGGCGAGTCAGGAAGTAGTTACGCCTTTTGTAATGAAAGTAAAGTAAGTAAGCTGATAATATAATGGAAACATTTACTACAGTACCCATTGTTTTACTATTTGGCGGCAAATAAGTTAGTCTTATAAGTCCATATCTTGCGGAATGTTGTATACAGTTAGTTAGAGTTTTAGTTAGTAGCTGACTGGTTGATTGCTTTTGGTAAGTTTAAACAATGGCCATAGCACAGTAGGTAATTCGTCCTTTAGTTATGTGTCATCAGTATCCCACCTGGAAACTTGTCTTTCTTCATTTAGAGTTCTCCCAGATCTTTGTCAGGGTCTCTTTTGTATTAAATCACGCATCACAAAGGATCAGATTCAGAATCAGAAGATACAGAATCTGGTCCTTACGGTGGCTCATATCGTCACCCTCCCCGCTAACTGTCGTAACTAGCAATTGATATTTTTTCAGAGAAATTCTCAGAGAGTGACGTATTTGCTTCAAATGAATAGAAATAAATAAATATATACCTTAGGGCTTTAGGGCAACTACTAACCTACAAGAGGAAGCCAAGAGCAATATAAAAAAGATATTAATTTATTAAAATAAAGCCACAGCTAACGCAACTACTGAAAAATTATCAATTGCTAGTTACAACAGTTAGCGGGGAGGGTGACGATATGTGCTGCAATTTAAAAAGAGCCTCTATATTAACTATTGTAGTACCTACATTGACAATTCTAATGACAAGAAGTGTGGTCGTTGTTGGTCTTGCGAACCGCTTTGTCCCGTCCTAATTTCTTTATTAATAACTAGCTGTATCCACGGCTTCGTCCGCGTGATAATATATAGCATATGTCCATCCTGAAGGTACATTCTAAATATTGGCGAAATATTTTTTTAAATCGGATGTGTAGTTTCGAACATTATTACCTTCTGCATCTAAACTTATAAACTTTACCTCTTTTTAATATAGTGTAGATATGGTAAGTTCCTGAATTCTCTAACTTTATCCAATTCTCCAGTTTAATTGAAATGAAGATTCTCGATAGCAATAGACAAAATATTATTATATTATATTATTATTTTTATGTACCTATTATTGCTACATAATCTATACATATAATAAAACAGTAAAAAACTGTGTCTGTACATTGAAAATATTAAAAAAACAATAGTTGAGGGGGGTTTAGAAACAGTAAGAGAGCACGAATCCAAAAAAAAAAGTCTGTCTGTTTGTCTGTTTGTCTGTGTGTCTGTTTGTCTGTTTGTTTGTACACGCTAATCTTCGGAACTACTGGACGGATTTGAATGATTTTTCTTTTGTTGTATAGGTATTAAGTCTGGGCAACATATAGGCTATAATTTATCTTGAAAACTTGAACACCTGATACAGAACCGCAACAGACCAGCTAAACTATAAGAGATACAAAAATGGTACTGTAGCAAAAATTGTTCCACGTGATGAGCATTTTCTGTTGAGAGAATAAATTTGAAGATCTGGAACACCTGAAGTGGAACTCCAAGAGCCCAGCTACACTATAACATATATAGGAATGACGTTTTAGCAAAAGTTGTTCAATCTGATAAGCACTCTCTGTTGACTTATAAAAATCGAAGATCTGGAACACCTGTTGTGGAATTCCAAGCGCCCAGCTACACTATAACATATATAGGAATGACGTCTTAGCAAAAGTTGTTCAATCTGATGAGCACTCTCTGTTAACGTATAAAAATTTAAGATCTGGAACACCTGTTGTGGAATTCCAAGCGCCCAGCTACACTATAACATATATAGGAATAACGTTTTAGCAAAAGTTGTTCAATCTGATAAGCACTCTCTGTTGACTTATAAAAATCGAAGATCTGGAACACCTGTTGTGGAATTCCAAGCGCCCAGCTACACTATAACATATATAGGAATGACGTCTTAGCAAAAGTTGTTCAATCTGATGAGCACTCTCTGTTAACGTATAAAAATTTAAGATCTGGAACACCTGTTGTGGAATTCCAAGCGCCCAGCTACACTATAACATATTTAGGAATGACGTTTTAACAAAAGTTTTTCAATCTGATGAGCACTCTCTGTTGACTTATAAAAATCGAAGATCTGGAACACCTGTTGTGGAACTCCAAGAGCCCAGCTACACCATAACACATATAGGAATGACGTCTTAGCAAAAGTTGTTCGGTCTGATGGGCATTTCCTGTTGACTAATAAAAATCGGAGATCAGAAACATCTGATGTGGAAATCAAAGCTACCACTAATTTCACTGTATAATTATAAAATAACATAAGCTGGATGTACCTCCACGCGGTGAAGGCGGTAACAGTTTAGGACTGATTTTCGATGACGATAGTATATCATTGAAAGTTTGACTCTACTGGCCAAAACTTCCATTTATTTTTTTTATTTTATCGAATAAATATGCCTTCGGGCTTATGTTATTTGAGTGTTTAATTTCCTTTTCCATTTATTTTCGTAACACGGTAGCCTACCCGGTAACGCAGGGGAGCAGTCACTTAGATGTTAATTGATCAGTTATCTTCACAATAAAACCATGCTTATAAAGAGGCCAAATCTTTCCCAATGTTCCAAAGGAGCTAAAAGATTGAGGATCATAAGATCCCAAGAATCTACCGAAGAGCGTCAGGAGAGACTTGATGCTGTTCGAGAATGTCAGGTTGCAACTCGCTCCGTGTAAACTTCTTCGGATCGCGAAGCACGCCTGCGTTCTCAGCGTATTTACGCATCTACATTCAGATCTCTAGAGACCAGTGAAGAATATGATGCGCGACTGACCGCTGATCGTGAACGTCATGCATTGTCTCGCGAGTCGGAGACGTTCACGGAAAGAGAATTACGCTTGAGTTCTCAGCGTATATACACATCGACTTCGAGGTCTCTAGAGACAAGTGCGGAACTTGATGCGCGACTGACCGCTGATCGTGGAAGTCATGCATTGTCTCGCGAATCGGAGACGTTCACGGATAGAGAATTGCACTTGAGTTCCAAGCGTATCTACGCATTGACTTCTAGGTCTCTAAAGACAAGTGGGGAACGTGATGCTTGACTGACCGCTGATCGTGAACGTCACGCATTGTCTCGCGAGTCGGAGACGTTCACGGATAGAGAATTGCGCTTGAGTTCCAAGCGTATCTATGCATTGACTTCTAGGTCTCTAGAGACAAGTGGGGAACGTGATGCGCGACTGTCCACTGATTGTGAGCGACATGCATTGTCTCGCGAATCGGAAACGTTTACCGATACAGAATCACGCTTGAGTTCTCAGCGTATTCGTACATCTACTAACAGGTCTTTTGAAACGAGTGATGAACGGGATGCGCGACTAACTGCTGATCGAGATTATCATACATTGTCCCGAACACGCATACAACAAAATATTCATAATCAGTTAGAAAGTGAGAGAGAAAGAATTGCTGTAGTACGGCATGAAGAGACAGAAGAAGAGCGCAACGAACGTTTGAATTCTGATCGACTTCGACATTCTCTGAACAGAATGTCGATATCATCTGAAGAATCGGATGTGGACCAGCTAAAGTATAAGAGATATAAAAATGGTGCCATAGCTAAAATTATTTCACGTGAAGAGCATTTTCTGCTGTGAGAATAAATTTGAAAATCTGGAACACCTATTGTGGAACTCCAAAGCCCAGCGACACTATAACATATTATAGGAATGACGTCTTAGCAAAAGTTGTTTAGTCTGATGGGCATTTCCTGTTGACTTACAAAAATGAAAGATCTGGAACGTCTCGAATCGTCTCGCGCATCCCGTTGTTTTCCCGTCCCCGGGCTCTTAGAATTCAACATCAGACGCTTCAGATCTTCGATTTTGACGACCCCGTTGTCGCTGGCATAAGCAACAGGATCCGCGTACGAAGTCGCGGGCAGAAGCTAGTACATAAATAATAATTGAAAACACGTCCATATTTATTACTTTTCATTGCCAAATATAGCACTTGGTAATTTTAAAACATTACTAGTATTTTACGATGACATTCAATCATGGAGTCATTACGGTCAATTTTACATTGGATACGCTTCGCTGATGATTAAGTGCGTTTTAGAGTGATTACGGCCAAACACTTAATGGTACTTATCTTGACTGCCAGTTAAGGATTCGTTAAGAATTTATGTGAAATACTTAAATTTATTGGTTCTCGTTTACGAAGCTCTGTTTCTATGTAAATTGGAAATGAAAAAATATATGGTTGAGTATTTCATTGCTACTGCACTGTGGTGTGTATATAGTTGTCGCAATAAGATTAGTCTAAGAGAAGTTTAGTTATGTATAACTAGCGACCCGCCCCAGTTTCGCACGTGTACGTTTTATAGCTTAAAACCTTCCTCTTGAATCACTCTATCTACTAAAAAAACCGCGTCAAAATCCGTTGCTTAGTTCTAAAGATCTAAGCATATATAGAGACAGACACCGGGAAGCACTTTGTTTTATACTATGTAGTGATTGAGGCCATGAGGCCCAGAGTGGCCTAACGGTCATTTTTCGAAAGATGGAGTTTGTAAACTTGAGTTAGGAAATGATTAAAGTAGAAGAGCCACAATAGCCTAAAAGTGATTCTATAATTTTTTAATAGATGGCTCCACATATACGGACACTTAGGCTATTGTGGGCTATTGCCAGTGATCGGATAATCGGGCGCTTATATACCTAGACTTCTTCCCACGAAAGAATAATATGGACATCCCTTTCTGAATAAATAAGTAATCCTGGTATTCCCGGTTTCCCGGGATTGAAGAATTTTGTAAAAACAACTACAACAAATTTATTGAAATTATAGCAGTGGTTATTTTGATTTAGTATCTTTATTTTATTCAAAACATAAATATCAATAAAAAAGAAACATTTATCAACGAGTTCTAACTATATTTTGTATGCAGGTAATATTTTTAGCAATCTCATGATTACATGAGCATGTTTATCGTTCAAATGTAATAAATTACTTAATTAATGTCAATCCAAACAATTATGTCAAGATTATGTATAACTTAGATAGGCAAGGTGGTCCCCAAGATACAGGTTAACCTAGTTTGGGGATCAACGTTCATTCGATTTTGTAAAAACTACTTATTTGGAAATAAACGATTATTATCTCAGAAATTTCAAACGATTCCGGGATCTGGGATTCTGAAAGGCATGCCCGTATTATTCTTTCGTGGGAATAAAAGTGAAGTTTAGGTATATTAGCGCCCGATAATCCGATCACTGGTTATTACTTCCATTATAACGACAATAATTGAAAGATACAAACTTAATTTTTGAACATGCCTGTTGTGCTACTCAATTAGGGATATCACTAGTGATTTGGGGTCAAGAGACAGTGTTTTTTATTTTGGAAATTCCTCATGGAAATCCTTCGCATTGGGAGAGGTGGAAGGTTATGTCGGATTGTGGTTCTGAGAGATAAAATTAGTTGGTTGGTTAGGTAGAAGCTTGCACCTAGTACCTCGTACCTTGGATTGTATAGCTGAGGCTAATTGAAGATTTGTACTGTTCTTATTTTTTTTTAAACTTTGCCCCACACTAAGTCTTCTCTTGTATCGTAGGTGCGTTTACAGACACAAATCACAAATCTCACATACACAAACGCCCAGACCCGAAACAACCATCTGTAGGGCATACAAATTTTTGTTCCGTGTGGGAATCGAACCCACGACCCGTAGCGCAGAAGCCAATCGCTTAGCCACTGCACCAAACGTGTCGTCAATTATGTGTACTCCTGTTTTTTTTTCTTTAAGTGTGCAATACAGTTTATCTATCTATCTACTAACGATTTGGCTAAATCCAAGCTACTGCTTAGATTTAAATCGTAGTCATGTCAACACACATGGCATGTGTGTTGGCTTGTTGACTGAGATTCTGTATCTATTTTCTATTTTTCGAAGAGCTCTTCGACTATGTGTAGCCGTACCATCTCTTTTGGAAAAACCTATATCTTGTAATATACTCGTACTAAGTTTTAGCCATTGGAAAGATGCATCATCATCAATAAGTTTGCAGTCTATAAAACATAGTGATATCTCTATTTCTAAATAGTATAAATTGAAGTCGCTTTTCGCGTCTACCTGTTTGTCCTCTTACTCCTTCTAAACTACTCAATGGATTTTGATACGGTTTTCATCTTAATTTAGGTAATTTCTTCCGCAAGATTTTAACCCTTAAACAAACGCGAGCCGGTATGCATTTTTTTTTTAAGGTTGCATTGTATTTTAGGTAATTGAGGGTCACTGATTTCATATTTTAAAACAAAATTTAAAAAAGAATAGGGGATGGGGTAGTTTTTATGGTGGTAAATAATTTACCATTATCCGTTCATGACTACAAAATTTTTGATGTTGGTGGTAAAATTGTTACCATTGTCCGTTACGGTTTAATTTTCGTTTCTTGACTAGTGACTTCCTCTTAGTTCTATTTATAATATTTATTTTATATTTTGGAAATGAAACATTTAATTTTTTTAATATTTTTTTATTAACTTTTTGAAGTCTACTTTTTTCATTTAAATTTATTTTCTTTGACATATTGAATATCTGAAATAAATAAAGTATTAATTGACACGTTACGTAAGAACTTTATATGAACTTCTCAAAATATTTATTTAGCTTTTTGCAGTCCAAAAAAAATATACAAAAAGACAACCGATTTTTATAAAGATAATCTGATATTTTTCAAAGTGGGATCGGACAAGGGTAAGATATTTACCACATATTTGAAACATCTAAATTATATGAATAAGTCAATTGCAAATGCTGCTAACACGTGAGATTAGTCAAAATATGTTATAGTTTTGGAATTTGCGTCGAAAAAGTACTTGCCAGATTTTTTCTTGAACAAACTTTTAAAATTTCTGAAAACACCCGCCAAAAACTCGACTTTTTTCACAACAAAACCGTTGAGTCAACTTTGACATTACCTTACAGTGACAAATGACGTTGACAGGTTGTCAAATGAAATAAAATAGATAAACAAATTATTATAGATTTTAAATATGTGATATTTATACCTTTAGTGTTACCGTATTAAAAGTTAGAGTGCATTATTTTAAAAAACACGATGTGGTAATATATATACCTTTATTTGAATATAAGGGTTAAGCTATAAAACGTACCTACCCCAACGACGCAGGGGCGGGCTACTTAGTATCTAATATTTTAGTTAAGTAGACAG
This sequence comes from Amphipyra tragopoginis, assembly GCA_905220435.1. NCBI lineage: Eukaryota > Metazoa > Arthropoda > Insecta > Lepidoptera > Noctuidae > Amphipyra > Amphipyra tragopoginis. The sequence continues at coordinate 10,328,474 of HG992017.1, forward strand.
CCATTGTACCCTTCAATATATGATATTGTATATGAGCAGTGTTACAATTTTGGTGTACAATAAAGTATATTCTATTCTATTCTAAAGTGATCGACTTCTTTCACTTTTACATCAAAACTAATGATGTACCTTGGTGATTGTCAATCTTTCACCCAAAAGGGTTATGAATAACCCTTCTAAGAAAAATAATATTTTCGACTTAACATATAAAATAACTTGAGCTAGGTTAACCGAAAATATAAATTGAAAGACAAAAGAGAAATTGTATGAAAAATGTATTTCTTTTGATAAGTATATTCACCCCAATTTGGTGAAGCATATCAAAATTTAAGTGTTTATTAAGTGTTTATCAACATTTACGTTATATTTTATGTACTAGGCGTAAATTAAGGCAATGTGTGGTAAGTACCATTAGAGATATGTTTATTTATTAGGTATTAGAATCAATTATCGTAACAACGTTAGCTTAGTTAGCGATATTCGAGGATTATCGGTTGAGTCAGTGTGTTGAGGAGATAGGTCAGACTAGATACTGTGTAACAAAGGGCAATGAAGAGGGCTATGCTCGGAGTACCCTGCGTGATCATATCAGAAATGATGAGATCCGCAGGAGAACCAAGGTAACCGACATAGCTCGAAGAATTGCCAAACTTAAGTGAAAAAAAGGGGTGCATGAAAAGAGCCTCCACAAGTGACGATACTTCAGTACGTCCGGCGCACCCTGGGCAGTCAGCCCCGCTACCAACCTTGCTGACTGGCTAATCTTTTCACTACGAGAGAAGAAGTGGCAGTGGGCGGGGCACATTGCTCGCAGAATGAATGGCCGATGGGGCCGAAAGGTTCTGGAGTGGCGACCGCGTACTGGAAGACGCAGCGTGGGTAGGCCTCCACAAGGTGGACCGATGATCTGGTGAAGGTCGCGGGAATCCGCTGGATGCGAGAAGCACGGGGCCGGTCGATGTGGCGATGCTTGGGGGAGGCCTATGTCCAGCAGTGGACGTTTTTCGGCTGAATGATGATGATGATGGACCCAGCGTATCTATGTTACGGTTAAAAGCCGTTTTGCGGTTACATCTAGGTTTAGCCGGCTACAACTAGGTGCGCCCGTTTGCAGGTGGCTAGAACTATCCTTGTATTCATAGACTTTGAATAGACTAGGTTATCCGTGGTTGGTGTGGAGATGACTAACTTCTTTTCTCGTATTGGCACGACTTCGTGAGGAAATCCGCAGCAAAAATCTACTACTAGTCTACTCCCTAAGCACGAAGTCCGTGGTTTCGGCCTTAGTTACGAACGTTTCCTACTCCCTATCACCTACGGACATGCGATTATTTCGGGGCCCGAACTAAGAATGAATGACAACACGAATTGACAGTGTTGTCCCTAGTACCCCTACTAGGGACAACACTGTCAAATCGTGTTCACATCCGATGTGTATTTGCCCGTCCGAAAAGTGGAACTTGACACTTCTACGTTTCGGGCTACTTTCTGACGGGCGACTAACTTCGTTTATGGACTTAGGGAGTAGGCCCCCAGACCCGAAACAACCATCAGTAGGCCATACAAAGTTTTGTTCCGTGTGGGAATCGAACCCACGACCCGTAGCGCGGAAGCCAATCACTAAGCCACTGCACCAAACGTGTCGTCAAAATAAAACCTAATATAAAACGATGAAATCTGAAATTAGATTGTTAAAAACTTTCTTACAACCATTATAATATTCCAAAGATAACACTGTTTACTTTTAGCATTAAGTACAATTAAATGTTAATGCAGTCAAAAAAGGTTCTCTTATCTGGTACATCACTAAATTCTGCAATTCGACTATCGATGTTTCACATCGGGCGACGCGCCCCCCGCGTGGCGCCTCTCTAAATAATTAATTTTAATGATCAAATTTTTATCTTTGGCGGCAAACGTAATTGCTTTTTTGTATTAAAAAACACTGTGTTTGCTCAAATCGACTAAATATTATCAATGAAGACATTTTAAACGATTATAATAATATGAGAAAATATAGGTACTTATGTTTGGATAAAGTCATCAATGCTTATTACTGAACATTTCTCATAGTTTCATGTAATTTTATTATTTGGTTAATAATTAATAGTCATGTTTGGTAGTAAAATGCAATCAAAATACATATTAATATAATGTTATGTGATTAGCTTTTTTTTCTATTGGACTGCTGTAGATCTTCTTAGAGGACCATTTCTACGTAACCGGGCAGTTATTGGCGAAACCTAAGGGGTCTCCAGCCAAAGGGGGGGGGGGGAAGGGAGTAAAATACTTAACCTAAGCTAACTACTTGTACTACACTAACATCATGACTACCTACAACAACAGCACTAAGGGCGACCCCTAGTGGGACTCGGACCTCGGCTTAGGGCGTTGCTGGCGGGGGCTTAGGGGGGAGACAGCTTGATGAGGGCTGAATTATCGGTGTGACTGCGGAGTCTGAAGAGACGACCGGCTCTACCACGGGAGAGCTCGGTGGATCGTGAATGTGTTTAGCTTTATTTTACTATCCGTTTAAAACATAAAATCACGACATTACGCCTGTGTTCCATGAAGGGTTGGGCAGAGGTGTATAGTACACTCTCATTTCGCCATAAAGTTTTTTTGTTCCATGTAATAGGGAGCGAGCCTATTGCCATCAACCAAGCACAAATCCAGAGTCCGGGCTGCTACTGAGAAAATCCTCACGGAAAAACCTAATAACACTTTGCCCGACCTGAGGATCGAACCCCGGACCTCACGCTCAGCAGTTGTGCTTGCGACCACAAGACCAATGAGGTCATCTATTTATGTGATAGGTAAAGTTTAGTGTAATTTAGGGTTACTTTTAATTATACACCGTGGCCCCGAGGTACGAGTACCCGAAAGATTTTAATCACGCCTTTCTGATGATATTATGAGTCAAATGTTATATCAACGAAAGTCCAATTCAGTAATTTTGATTTTAGTACTTCCTTGTAAATAGTACCTTAGGTTGAACTGGCAACATTTATAGATTATCGTGTGAGTGGATAAGAAACTTCTCACTTCACAACCCTCCGCGACAAATAAGATATACTTACGGCGAGAGTGGTATGGGATGACAAAAGTCGCAACGCCGCGTTTGTAGGACTTGTTACCATAGATCTTTTTAGATTTGTGAATTTCCATAAATAATGAATATTTCGAAAATTAATCTTTATTCAACAAACTATATCCTGGCTTTTCTTCTCCAATTAGGCATCGGAATCGAAGGTTAAAATGTTTCGGGTACCTCGGGCCCACGGTGTAGTTCTCCCAATTAATTCTTTAAAATAAATTAGTAATGAAGGTTGTTGCTTCACATCAATTTAACGAAACAAAAAGGCTAATCTCCTGTTTCTGAGTTAAGAATTCTAGGATAAACAGTACCTAAGTAACATTTCAGTACAGTAATGTCAAAAAAATGCTTTAAAATCCCTACTCAAACATTTCTTAAGTATTGCTTATCCTGAATTCTCAACTTAGGGGATCTACTTGGCTAATCTTTTCACCACAGCATGAGCTATTTTCGTATAGGTCGTGCTGACACGAGAGAAGAAGAAGAAGGAGGTCTACTCCCTAAGCACGAAGTCCGTGGTTTCGGCCTTAGTTACGAGCGTTTCCTACTCCCTATCATCTACGGATATACGATTATTTCGGGGCCCGTACTAAGAATGAATCTCTCTCTCTCTCTCGTGTCAGCACGAGCTATACGAAAATAGCTCATACTGTTGTGAAAAGATTAGCCAGTCAGCAAGGTTGGTAGCGGAGCTGACTGCCCAGGGTGCGCCGGACGTCTTTAAGTATCGTCACTCGTGGAGGCTCTTTTCATGCACTAAGAATGAATGACAACACGATTTGACAGTTGTCCCTACTACCGATGTGTTTTTACCCGTCCGAAAAGTTGAACTTGACACTTGTTTTGTTCACTCTTACGTTTCGGGCTACTTTCGGACGGGCCACTAACTTCGTTGACGGACTTCGGGAGTAGGCCCCGAGAAACCGGAGGTAAGTATTTATTTTGATGTATTTATTGTTTACGTATAATTAAATGACATATCATCATGATTTAAAGCGACAAAGTAATTATTACGATAAGACTTATTAATACCGTAATTCTCATGACTAGTTGTCCATGCCGGCTTTCAGTTACGATAGAAGTGAGGAGTTAATTAGTTAGACGTATAAGGAAACTAGTAGACATCTAGACATCCTATATCTTAGGAAACTAGTCTGATCGTAATAGGAGATAGTTTATATGACAGCATGACATGTGACGTCACTTATAATAGTAATTGCCATCAAACTGGAATATCGCCTACAATATCTTAGCATTTTATGGCGGTACCTACCTACTGCTTTGCCACGGTAAATGTCAAAAATATGTTAGTTAACTATAGTAGGGGAGATTAGTCCAAAACCGGGTATGGAGGTAAAACCGGGACAAGGCAATACAGCCATTTACACGTTTCAAATTTAGGCGCGTGTTCGTTAGCTACTTTTGGCCAACCTGATCAGTTTGTCAACAAACTTTCAATGGCGTCGGAGCGTGCTCGACAACAATAAATAAGAAAAACGCTACATGGTCAATTGATCTAATATTCTTTGGAATTAACAAGTGTATCTTTATACTCGCGAAGGAGCGACGCATGGTGCAATGTTTTAAATGTAAGAACTGGGACCATGAAGGCTGTACGGGTTGGGAACCCGCAGAGCTTGATCATTTCATTGCTACCACTGTTAAGGGCCAAAATCGGGTATAAAATTTGGGTATACCCGGTTTTGGACAAGGGGTGGGGTAAAACCGTAAAAACATAACTTTAATATATTGATTATTTTTTGTTATTTAGAATTAAGAATAAAGTGATCTCAAGTGCTAAATATGTGATTTATAACTAAACTAAATATATTAAAATTGATTTAATTTTCTTCAAACTTGTGTTTTATTGTATTTTTGCCTTAGTATCCCGGTTCTACCCCACATTACCCATACTTGTAATTTATACATATTTTACTTTTTTCTTTGACATTTTAATGAACAATTGATCAATTATTAAATGTTAGTATTATTTTTTATTGAGAATGTGAGTACCGAGTAGGCTAGCATCGTACTTGAATTTCATAACTGTTTGGCGGTTTTGAGTCTTTCTTAGAATAGAATAGAATAGAATAGAATTCATTTATTTGTTAGAATATTGTACAAGGTTGTTATGTGTAATAATTATGATCATAATATTCTGCCGTTTCCGGCGTACAAATAAGGTTTACTAAATAATATGGGTCATCATTACATTAAAATTAGATAAGAATTAAAAATAAATTAAATACATTGAACATCATTAATTAATTTAGTCAAGGAGAAACATGTTTTGTAGGCAATAATGTCAAGTATTCAGGTAAATTTTTCTTTCATAAAATCTTCAGTTGAGTAGTAACATTTGGTTAAAAGAAAGTTAAATAATTTAAATTTAAATCTTCTGAGGCTGAGAGTTTTAAAGACATCAGGTAATTTATTATAAACAGTAATGGACATGCAGTACGTATTGTTATCAAACAATTTTATTCTACGCCTAGGAACATTAAGCATATGCACCTTGCGACTGGGTCTAGATACAACATCATTAAATAATTCAAATTCACGTCTATTTTGGTGGACAAAGACACAGATTTCAAAAATGTATAGTGCTGGAAGAGGCAGTATTTTAAGTTTTTTAAATAGTGGAACACAGCTGTCCAGTGGGTGCGCTCCACAAATTGAGCGTACACATTTTTTCTGAGCTCGAAACACTCTTAATAATTCAACCGAATTACCCCATATTATTAGGCCATAGCGCAACACAGACGAGACATAGCCATGGTATGCACATAGAGCTGCTTCAACACTAGCCACACGTGTTAGTCTATATAGAACGAAAACAAATCTATCTATCTTCTTACATAGATCTTCAATATGAGATTTCCAGTTACAGTATTTGTCAATTATTATCCCCAAGAATTTTGCATTATCGACCTCTTCTACTGTCTCATTTCCATATGGTATTTTAAGCCGTGGGCGATTACTTTTGTATGTCTGGAATTGTATCATTTTAGTTTTGTTAATATTTATATGAAGATTATTTTGTTCAAGCCATGTAATGATTTTGTTTAATGTCATGGTTATCTCATTTTGGTACTCGACAATGTCTTTATTTTCATTTATAATACTTAGGGTCGTATCGTCGGCGTAAAGAATGCAATTGTGGGAAGTTACTCTAGGCAAGTCATTTACATACAACAGGAATAAAAGCGGCCCTAGTATGGTTCCTTGAGGAACACCGCAGTTATTTTCCCGATATTCAGACCTATATGCGAGCTTTTGATTGCCTGTTTGTCCCAAAATTTCAACGCATTGCTGTCTATGGGTAAGATAGCTTTCGAGCCATTTCAGCGCGTTTCCTCTTATGCCACATCGGTCTAATTTATAAATTAACAGTTTATGGTTCACGAAATCAAAAGCCTTGGACATGTCTAGAAAAATGGAGACAATAGGTAGTTTATCATTAAGGCTTTTCGTTATTAGTTTTAATAGAGCAAAGCAAGCTGATGTGGTCGATTTATTTTTTCGGAAACCGAATTGATTTTCACTCAAGATGTTATATTTGGATAAGAAACAGAAGACCTTTTCGTACATAACCTTTTCAAATATCTTTGATAGTATTGGTATGAGTGTTATGGGGCGGTAATTATTTACATCACTTCTATCACCTTTCTTGTGGATTGGTTTAACGATGGAGAATTTTAATTGTGAAGGAAATAAACCTTGCATAAATGATAAATTAATAATGTGTCCAATATGAGTTGATAAAAATTTAGAGCAGAGTTTAAGAATGTTTGTGTTAATGTCATCGTAGCCTGTAGAGTTGGTTGATTTTAAAGAGCTAATTATTTTATATACATCGATGTCATACGTTGGGGTCAAATACATAGTGATGGGATTATATGTCATCGGTGGGGTGAAGTCAATAGATGGGTTAACTGTGTTATTCGTTATGTCTATAAAAAAATTGTTAAAAATGTCAGCTATCTTTTCAGGTTCAGTGTAAGTTTGTTTGTCTAATTGAATTCTATTTATGTCATGTGAAATTTGTTTTTCGCTGATATTACTTTTTATTACTTTCCAGGCAGCCTTACATTTGTTGGTCGATTGAGACAAATAACGCGTGTTTTCGCCTTTTTGTGCCTGGTACATACATCTTTTAAGAATGGCAGTATATTTTCTATATGTACTTTTATGGCGGTTCTTATTTGCTGTGGAGAGACGATATTTTAGATAAAGGCGCCGTTTGTTTATACAACACTTTTTAATGCCTTTTGTCATCCATTTATGTTTTAAGGGCTTTATAGTTATTTTGAACTTGATTTTGGGGAAACACAAATTATAAAATAATAATAAAATGTCATGGAAACCATTAAATGCAACGTCAGTATCTTCAGTCTGGTAGATGTCTGAAAAGGACAATGAAGACAGACAGTTGTCTTGTGACCTTCGCTAATGTCCTGCTGATTGGTGACGTCGTGCGTCGGGTCGTTGAGCTTCCTAAGGTTAATAGCTACACGATGGCTGATGCATGCGTACCATCAGTTGGGACAGGACAACTCAAAGCTGCTTTGGCTTTTTCCTCAAAAGGCCATTCCAGATGTTGCCCTACATTGTTACACTCACATAGTTTTTATAACACAACGTCTGAACTTTAAAATAGACCTTAACCTTTTAGTTAGTTTCGGCTTTTCTTCTCAGAGCTAGTCAGATAGGAAAAGCCGGCACCATCGAGTCTTCAAAAAATCTATTATAAAATTGACTTGTAAAAGTGTCTGTACAACAGATTTATTTACAGGAATAAAAATCAGTTATTTTGTTCCTCATGTCGCCGGCTTCCAAAAAATACTTGGCACTTGTAGGTACATCACTTTTTTATAATTTATTACGTGTATTAGGATTCCGTTTTCACTCAAAGAGATTTCTATAAACCAAGAGGCCATACAATACTATAAATCAGACTTAGGCGATTTTTTGTGTACATAAATCAGTCGAATGGTGATCGGCGTATATTTTAATCAAATTTTAATATTCATTCGTTTAGTAGCGGGCGCCCGCGTTCCTATGAGGATTTATGATTTCTAAATCTGTGATACATCTGCGATTTATGTTTTAATCTGTCATATTTTTTGCTGGAAAATCTCCATTTGAGCCTCTGTTGGATTTCATAGTAAAATACCTACGTAGTGGAATGTAATGGACTTTTATGTTAAAGTCTAAATATAAAAAACCGGCCAAGTACGAGTCGGACTCGCGTACGAAGGGTTCCGTACCATTGTCTATAAAAACGGCAAAAAAACACGTTTGTTGTATGGGAGCCACCTTAAATATTTACTTTATTCTGTTTTTTAGTATTTCTTGTTATTGCGGCAACAGAAACACATCATCTATGAAAATTTCAACTGTCTAGCTATCACGGTTCATGAGATACAGCGTAGTGACAGACGGACGGACGGACAGCGGCAAAAAAATCACGTTTGTTGTATGGGAGCCCCTTAAATATTTATTTTATTCTGTTTTTTAGTATTTGCTGTTATAGCGACAACAGAAATACATCATCTGTGAAAATTTCAACTGTCTAACTATCACGGTTCATGAGATACAGCCTGGTGACAGACGGACAAACGGACGGACAGCGGAGTCTTAGGCGATTAACACACGGCACCGTGCACCGCCGCGGTAGGCGGTGAAGCGGATTTCTAGTCGCATTGGTCTCTAGGAAATGCGTTGATGCCCGACCGCGGGGTTGGGCGGTCTGTGTACGTGTGTTAGGCATCAACGCATTTCTTAGAGACCAATGCGACTAGAGATTCGCTTCACCGCCTACCGCGGCGGTGCGCGGTGCCGCGTGCCGTGTGTTAATCGCCTTAGTAATAGGGTCCCGTTTTACTCTTTGGGCACGGAACCCTTAATAACTACCTCCACTGACTTGACTGCGTCGTTGTCATCTAGCGCGACTGCTGAGCGTGAGGTCCTGGATTCGATCCCCAGTACGGGCAGAGTTGTTGGGCTTTTCCGGGTGGAATTTCTCAGTAGCAGCGCGGAGTCTGAAAATAATCCAGTCGATGACAATAGGCTCGCCGCTGATTACATGGGACTTAAACATAACGGGGAAATAAGTGTATTATCAACCTCTGCCCATCCCTTTGGTAATACAGGCGCGATGTTTTGTATGTATACCTACAGATATGTGAAAAGATTTGAGGTATTTTTAAGGTGATGGAATAATAAAAAACACACAACTGGCATTATTTTCAATTTAAAATCTCGTCCTCTCTGCGGCGTTTACAGTTCGTCTAATAAATTCGAATCTCGATTCCTATGTTTCACCGACAAACTAAGAAATAAGAATTTACTTAAACACGACTTAGTCTTGACTGATATACGACCCGAACAAGCACTCAATCAGCCAAGTACACCTAAATAACAACCTTAGTGGAACTAATAAATAAACTAAAAACACTCTATAAACATTACTAATACATTTTATTGTCCCAGTCCAGATGTCGCCAATTATATCGATCGATACATTTATTGGGACACAATTAATACAAATAATACATCCATTTAGTAACGTTTTTGTTTGAGCGGGGTCCAATTAGGCGATTTCTCAGTCGCCACTGATATGAATATGAATAAAAGATGTCGTCTGATGAGACAATAAATCTTTGACGAGTGACAGTCAAGTAGTCGGGCTCGTTACTAGTGCATGTGGCGGGACGCGTTTTATCGATATCGACGACTTCGAAATTGTTATTTTTGTTACTTATGTCGTAGGGGTTTGTCGCTAATTAAGAAACGCGGATCATATATGATTTGCAAGGTTAAGTTGAGCTTGACGCGGTCAGTCCGTGGATGGGTGACCATTCGTTACACATCGAGACCGTGCATCGGAGAGCAGGTTAAACCGTCGGTCTCGTGTGTCATAAAATACCTATGATAATCGTTCCGTATGTTCAGAATCCCGAAAGTCTGACAACCATTCTAATTTTAGGACATCGGCATTGCTCAGTAACTTGGTCACGGAGGTCTGATGGCAATCGCTCCGTGTAAAATACTGGTTTTCAGCCGCATCTGGTTAGACTGAAAGCTGATCCCAACATAGTTGAGAAAAGGCTAGGTAGAACATTACTTTATTTACTTATATCATCACTATAAAGTCAAGAGTTATTATTGATAGTATATGTAGTATTTTAAAAATTAAAAAATTGAGGAGCTCGTGGCTAAATAATTACAGCCGCATAGACCGATCTTCCGGGTTAAGCCACGCTTGCCGAGGTTGGTCTGTGGATGGGTGACCATTTACCATAGCGAGTTTCCTCCGTGCCTCGGAAAGCACGTAAAGCCGTTGGTCCCGGCTGTCATTTGTAGATCTTTGACAGTCGTTACTGTTGGTCAGAAGCCAGAAAGTCTGACAACCAGTCTTACCAAGAGTATCGTATTACCCAGTTACTTGGTTGTGGAGGTCTGATAGGCAGTCGCTCCATGTAAAATACTGATTATTCAGCTGCATCCGGTTCGACTGGAAGCCGACCCCAACATAGTTGGGAAAAGGCTAGGCAGATGAGGCAGATGATATGTAGTATTTTAAACATCGTTTGCTACGAGCCTTGCTGAGCTTATTCTTAGGCTCAATTTACACTGCCGCGGAATGAAATGGAAGCGATGAAATTGTACATAGCATAATGAACTATATGTCAATTGTATAAAGTACAAACTAAATGCGAGCCAAAAAAGGCTTTTTTTTTGCCTTAAAGTTGAGATTAGAAAAGTACGCTGTGATAGGATGCACATTCATAGATTACCTGCTAGTAAAATAACAAACAAAGTCTTGGGTTGTTGTCCAGGCGACACCAGGCACAAACTCGTAGATTCATCATCATTATCATCATTTTAAAATTCTTACAAAATTGCGAAAATCGAACCAATTATTTCGATTATGGAAATGAAAATGTAAACTACTAATGTGGAAACGGAGGATATTGAGGAGAACCTCTCACAGTTGTTTAGAATAGATGATTCGCGTGGAACTGTAAGCTTGTATTTCTTCTGGCACTTTACTTAGAAATACTAGTATTGGATACTTTACTTAGAAATACTAGTAGTGGATTTACAAAAGAGAGATCGAGATAGAATTGTTTAAAAAATGCTTTCTATCGATATAATTTGTGATTGTTTCACAGCACTAATCACTGGTCCTGTCTAGTGTTCATAATATGTAGATGAAGTCTGTACAGATGTAGGGAGAGGATTAATTTAATATACAACTACCCGTTTTATTGACTTAATACAAGTTAATTACATTAATATTTAACTGTCTTTTGTACTAGTTTTTTCTGACTATTACTCGTCATTTGTAATAAGCTCCTTTTTTATTGACGTCATCGTGTAGTATTGTTCCTTTGCTTATTAATTTTTTCACATCCTTTGACAAAGTCGCCGCCTGAATCATTGATACATATTTTGAACCCGTTAAGTGACGATTTTCCATACTAACTTTCATCCCCTATTTAACTCCCTTAGGGGTTGATTTTCGAAAAATCCTTCCTTATTTCTTGTCTACGTTATAAAGGGAACCTCAGTGCAAAACATCAGCTTTCTAGGTCCAATGGTTTGGGCTGGGCGTTGATGAGTCAGTCAGTCAGGACCTTACTTTTTATTTAAATCGATTTTCACAAGGTTAAATTTTAACAGGAATTCTGAATTTTATACTGTGGGGCCTCAAATTAATAACACCATCGTCATCATAAATAGCTTGATAGAGATATACATGCTATCTAATATTAAAGACGCGAAAGTAAGTTTGTTACCTTTTCACGCCTAAATCACTGAACCGATTATCCTGAAATTTTGCATACACGTCAGGTGTACAGAAATGGAAATAAGGTTCCTTTTATCCCGAAATAAAGTACTGTTCCCGAGGAAAACAACAGTAACGTTCTTATAATAATAGATGGCGCTACGTGTCCTTCGAATCATTATTGAATTAAAGTAGGTATCCCGAAAAATATGGTACACGCGATAAACGACATCCACGTGGGCGAAGCTGCGAGTGACCTCTCATCATCATCATTCAGCCGAATGACGTCCACTGCTGGAAATAAGCCTCCCGCAAACAATGTTGAGGGGATTTGCCATAATCGCCACGCTTGGCAGGCGGGTTGACGATCGCAGTATGGTTGTTAAAGTACTCAGAGAACGCTGCTGCCCATCATCCAGTGAATCCTTTAGTCGCCTTTTACACCCACGCAAAGAGATGGGGTAGTGCTATTCTTTACGTTCGGCACCACACGGACGAGCGACCTCTAGTGTTACATAACTGGTGTTTCTATTAAGCTATGTCTACACCAGTGCGCTTTCATGTTCATCTTGCGTCTTCGTCTGAAGCATATGTGAAGCGCCATAGCGAATGCAATAGCGCATGCCTTAGTACTAGTTCGACAAAAGCGCATGCACCTATCGCACGCTAATCCGTCTATTGTATGTCGACTGACGACTGACCGAGGCACACCGGTGTAGACGATAAGCTGCATGCGTCTTATGGCAATCAATATTGCATGTGATTAGTTACGGTTTACTCACGTGCATTTTTCGGGATTGCCCGACTAGTTTCGGACCCAAACGGAGCCCTTAATCATGAGCTGATCACGCGGCGAGGTCGCGAGTCGAACTGAATCCCGAAAAATGCACGTGAGTAAACCGTAACTAATCATAAATATGAATGTGTCTCACGAAATTTATAATAATAAAATATTGCATGTGCTTGACGCAAGCGGAATTGAAAGTTGCAAGATGCACGCAAGATGAACATGAAAGCGCACTGGTGTTGACATGCCATTAAAGTACGAATGATTCCAATTGATTATGAATTTCGTTTATGTTGATTGACATAACATCACGCCTGTATTCCCCGAAGGGATGGGCAGAGGTGTATAGTAAACCCTCATTTCGCCGTTATGTTTAAGTCCCATGGTATAGAGGGCGAGCTTATTGCCATCAACCGGGCACAAATCCAGACTACGGGTTGCTACTCAGAAATTCAGCAATTCCGCTGTTGTTTAAATGCAAAGTCCGGGAATATTATCTGAAATCGCTGCCTCCCCCTATTTTGATATTTACAGTTTTCGTCATAATTATACATAGGCTCATACTATAATAGTATCATTATACATATATTTACGTATATTTACATATTTATTATTTCATCATCTATGTCCTTTACTTTTAATTGTTTTGTTATTTATAGTTAATTAAGTCGCAAATATCCTTTTTATTTTTAACCGACTTCAAAAAGGAGGAGGTTCTCAGTTCGTCTGAATGTTTTTTTTTTGTATGTTTGTTACGCGATATCTCCGTCAATTATGAATGGATTTTGATGATTCTTTTTTTGTTTGGTAGGCCATACTTCAGAGGTAGTCCCATATAAATTTTATTGAAATTGATTCAGCACTTTTTGAAAAAATCAACAAAAACAAAAAAAAAATACACAAATCGTATATAGACGGACGTTCTAGTTGTAGCGCTGGTCTGAGAATTTGTACACTATTGTAATTGTAATTTGTGGCACTAAAAAGTATAAAATAAAAAACTTTAAAAAAGTGAAAACCGACTTCAAAAAAAAACTAAACGGAGTAAAATACTAAACTACCAGTTTCAGAAGTCGGTGTTCTACGCTGAAACAAATTGAATGCACCGACTTCTGAAACTGGTAGTTTTATTAAATGATAGTTATTTTACTCCGTTTAGTTTTTTTTTGAAGTCGGTTTTTACTTTTTTAAAGTTTTTTTTATTGTACCTCTTTTCGATGTTGTTCTCTTTGACCCAAAGGTTGACTGGTAGAGAATGCCTTGTGGCATTAAGTCCGCCATATGTATCACCGTTGTGCATTGAAGCATTAAATAAATAAAATTCCACACGGAAAAACCCAATAACCCTTTGTCTAACTTGGGGATTGAATCCAGGACCTCACGGCAGTCGCGATTGCGACTATTGACCAACGAAACAGTAGACGAGGTACCGTACGAGGCAGTTTATATTGAATGCTTCTTTTTTAAACCGGTAATGACTGTGGCATATAATGAACGGCGCCGGATACGTGTGGACAAGGTTTGCCTTCGTTTTGCAAAACTGTTGCTTTGGCCCTACAAGGTATTTTTATAGATACTATTAAGGACGCATTTACAGGGGCGTAGGTTAAAAGTAAAATTACGATATGGGGATGGACCCACACATACAAACAGCGTAGGTACGTCATTAAGTCCTGGTTTTCACAGGCCCAGTTTCAGACCACCCAGTAGTCAGCAACTGTATATTCTACTGTCTTTACAGTACTGTCACTTCCCCGACGTGTTCTCACTACTGGGTCTGCATAGGAGACAGCTACTGTGTTACTAGTTCTGGCATGGTGTTTCTGACCTATTTAGTTGCATTCGTATGGAGCGAGTTACGACCCAGTAGCTGTCCTTGTGGGAGTGGGGAAAGGTCAGTGGATAGAAGAAACAATTTTTTTTGAAGTAGCTTTCCGACAGCAACTGACCGGTCAGTACTGGCTCAACTTTGTTTTCACGGACCCAGTAGCTGCCAGACAGTAACTGTCCTTCACTGTCCGCCAGCTACTGGGCCTGTGAAAACTAGGCTTAACCGTCTTTGAATAATTTATCTTTGGCCGTGGTTTCGAAGCCACGGCCAATAAGGGCCTGCGTTCAGATTTGCGTGATTTTTTTCGGCGCGAAACCGCGCGCGCTTTTTCTACGAGTCGCTCCCTCCTCAGAAACTTTGGAATTTAATAGTTAGTGCCTTGTCATAACGTACATATTTTATCGATGTAAAGTACACGCGCACGCTCAGCGTCTGAACAGATATCGCGTAGTACACGCGTTGCAATCGCGCAGCGTGCGCGCCGCCTCCACCCTCCCGACTAGGATGGCAAATGCAATGTGAGATCTATTGACGTGTCATAAGACTCTAATTATATACAACAAATTTCAAAGCAAGTTAGACGCGGGTGCGTCAGCGAGTGGCGTGCGCTTAGCGGGCGCGTGTCGTCTGAACGCGCCCTTAAGCTATGAAATAGTTTCTTTTAATTTTGAAGATTTGTTATACGAGAATAAATCTGAAGGATCAAATAGAGTTTGCGTTTTCTGCATTCATTATTTACACCTATTTACGTATAATAAAAAATATGTTGTCATATTTCTAAGCGCGCACGTAGTTATGTTTATTAAAATTAACATTGTGTAAAATTTAATTAAAAAGGTACTCGCTTTGAATTTTTAGGGTTCGGCAAGGTCGATCGTGTTAAACTAATTTGCCGTTATAAGTAAAGTTTAATCACGCTTGTCCCTAGTGGGGTGGGTAGAAGTGTTATAAAGTGTCAATTATCTTGATACTTTATGTAAAATTTGTAAATTGAATTCAAGATCTAAATTCAAGTTCATCGTTGATCGAATAATTTACAGTGTAATGACATTTATGGATAAGTTAATTAATAATAATTATTGTAGTAATGGTCCTGATGGCTGACAGAAAAAAGTGTTATATTCATCTCTTAATATCATTTCGGTTTTTGTAACAATAATATAATACGTACCCAATGATTAATTTGGGAGCCCCTTGTTTCGCACACAGAAATTTCATAGAATTTCGTTTCCCAGAAAATGTTTCATAATATAATATTTGATCCTTGTATTTTTATTGCGAATATTATTTTTTCAAAGACTATTTACTTGAATGAAACATATTTCACAGAAACACAATTCAATGAATTTTTAATCATATTTTTTTGTGTAACAAACTTATCAAATAGTAGAATTATTTTTAACGAATATTGTTTGTTCACACCCCGACACGGATAGGTTAAGTTCGAAAGGGATGACGGGGGCTAAACTGAGCGAGCAAAACGAGTGAACGAAGCCCCCATCATTCTCTTCGTGTTAGGTTACTTTAAACCCTGCAGACAGAAATAGGAGCCCCGCCCAGCGGCTCCGCCCAAGGAGCACTTAGGCGTTACCGACATCAAATATGCAGCACTTATAGAACTTACAGTTCTTTTGGAGACGTACAAGGGTGTCAAGAAAAGATTCTATATTTATAAGATTGATTTACCAGTTATTATACAGCTCAAGCTGTAGTAAATCTTTACAAAAGAATCCGCGTAAACTAAAGGTGTTAAAACGGAATATTATAACTCTACTTTAAAACTTTAAGAATTTTTGACACTTTAAGCTAATGTTTATTATACAAGCTGCACAGAGGCTGTATTTTGCATGTGATCACTTACTTACTACAGCTTTATGTGTTAATATGGTATCACTCTATACTTGATTCTGTATAATGGTATATGCAAACTCCTTTATAAAACTTATTATTATTGTGTAATTATACACCCTTGTAAGTGTTAGAGTTTTATGACTTCTGACAAATATGATGTTAAAACACTATAATAATAAATTAATTCTATAGTACAGCTTTAGTCTGTTTTATTGTCAGTTGTCTATCTTTGCAATCTATACTAATATTATAAAGAGGTAGAATTTGTTTGTTTGTTTGTTTGTATGTAGGAGGTAATCTCCGAAATTACTCATCCGATTTACAAAAATTTTTTCACCAATAGGAAGCTACGTTATCCCTGAGTGCTATAGGCTATATTTTGGGATCAAAAAATTAGGGATCCGTAAATTAACGGGAGCGAAGCCGCGAGCAAAAGCTAGTAGTAAATAAACGTGTAATTCTGGATAAAAATATGAGGAAAAAAGGAAAAAGGTCCGGTGGAGTCAAAAGGAAGATTATAAGAGAATATAAAAATATAACAAATTACCAACCAAATGAAACTAGTGATACTGAGTCGTCATTTATAGAGAATGAAAAGAATTTAGTCATGAATCGAGCAATCTATAGTCAAGCACCACTTCAGTCGACGTCTTACGAAGGTTCCGCAGCAAAAACGTCAAACATTGATCTTGAAAGTGAAAATTTAATAAAACCTTGGGAAACTGATAATGACATATTTTCATGCAGCAGTACAAGAAGACGAATTTTCAGAAAATTTACTGTTCCGTCGTAAAATTAAGGAATGGGCTATAGAAATAAATATATCTCAAAAAGCTCTTGATTACTTCTGCCTGATTATCAAATTCGGTGTCGCTATTTTGTAGCATGAGATCTAGTTCTCGTGTTGCTTCGTCGTATGATGATAATAATTGTCTTTTGACACAACAATGTGAAGAAGACCAATTATCTACAGGCTGCGAATATTCGTCCTTGACCAATTTATTGAAATCTAATCGCTTTTTTGGCCATCTTAAAATACCATTAGACTCCCAAAAACTAGGTATAATGCACAGTCGTTTTTGGCCTTTTTCTATTGTTTCAATTATTTTGAACGGCATATTTTCCTGAAAAATATTGAAAAACATATGAAAAAAAAACACACTAAAAACACTACTGCACATAGTTCTTAGTAAAATATTTTTTTTAAAACGAACTACCGTTTTATAACTCTTTGTTTTGTTTTTGACCTACCTACGAGTTTTACGACGTGGCAAACAAAGGATCGAAAAAAACAAATAAATGCATGCACGCTGTCCAGGCACTATCTATAAACTAATCGCGTTGCTTGTAATGTGACGCTGCTGTCTCGCTCTGTGTGTGTGTGTTCTATGGACGATGTTACCTACACGGTTGTTTGTTTACAAGTAATGTGTCTATCAGTAGGTGCGTCGTCTGTTGATTCTATCAAACTGCTTCAATTTGCCTTCAGCATATTACACACTTAAAAAACACGTTGTGTAAGCCGCGAGCGATGTAAACAGCGAAATCTAACAATTGCTAGCGATATATTATACATGGTTTTTCATTTTGAATACGTATCCCTAATGAGCTGTACAATTTATGTTTTGAAAACTGATATACAGCCTAAATATTAAAAATATTCTAATATAATGCCTATTTAAAGGCAATAGCTGTACAATGGAATCTAAAAACTGCGTAGTAAAGCTACAGGACCTATAATACCCTCCAGATATACTTTAGGCTGTTTAATATTTATCGCCATTTTTGAATAAACAAAAACAAAACATAATACAAATCAAACGATATTTGACAATAGCTACAGCTGCTATCGTAATTTTACAGCTAAAATAATGAGTGTACTCTAATATTATGCAGTATTTTCAAGCTTATTATATTATTCTAACCTCAAAACCATAAACCTATTTACCCGTTTTAGTTACATTTTTTACTTAATCTTGATTATATTGCGGGCGCGTGAATATTTTGACTCAAAACTATATACAATTTCACAACAAAATTAAATCGGCACGTCGAATTTACAAATTATCACACAGAAAGTCCAAGATCAGTACTTGATTTATAATTTTGCACGAAATATTAATCGATCGCCATTTATGTATCTAAAATATAAATATTTGACAAGTTTCACAAATTTTCCCTTTGTGATTCTCTTAAAAAACCGATTAAGAACCGTTATCTTTTAAAGACATTTATAAGAAGGTAACTATATTCCTGTGGTTTCCTTTTACACCATACTACAGCTCCACTGCAGCTATATTACAGCCTATTTTTTACTACTACAGCTACTGTACAGCCATAATAACGCATTAGGCTGTATAAGAATGGGCCCAATTTTTACTTATAAGGGCTGTATAAGCGCTGATACAGCCCTTGTACAGCCTCACTATACAGCCTGTGGTTTAAAAATAAACTAAAATACAGCTTTTATACAGCTTGTGGTGCTCCTTGGGCGTCGACCTTGGTGCCAGAATCTGTTTTTGGTGTAGATATTTGGTTGGTAGTGTGTAACTCGATAAAATGTTTTTCTTGGTAATAAGTTTCATATTAACTAAATAATATGAGGATAAAGAATATTTGATTTGTTATTCTATGAAATGATTATTCTAACATTAAACTTTATGTGAAACAAAAATCAATGATTTAGAAATCTTCAAAGTAAGTATTCTGCGTATTCATTATTCTATGAAACGAAAATATGAGAATTTTTTATTTTTTTATGTGAAACGAAATTTTATAAAACTATTAGCTATAAAACAACGGTCACCCGATTAATTTAAATATTAAAAGAAATCTCGTCGCATCTTATTAGACCGGAGAAAGCCTAGGACGATGAAGATGATAAGGGCTAAAAATGTTGACAACATTTTAAGGCAAAAATAAAGTCTTAATTGTTTGGATTTTGAATAGACGTAACTCGGTTAACTTTTTATTCAAATCTCATTCTCTCATTAGGATTTCTTCTTTGTAGTGGGTGCGTTTACAGACACAAACACATGCACAAACTCCTTCTGCCTAGCCTTTTCCGAACTACGAGTATGTTGGGGTCATCTTCCCGTCTAATCAAATGCGGCTAATACCAGTATTTTACACGGAGCGACTTCCATCAGACATCCGCAACCCAGTTACTGGGCAATGCTGATATCCTAAGGT
The DNA here is from genome assembly GCA_905220435.1 of Amphipyra tragopoginis. Classification (NCBI taxonomy): domain Eukaryota; kingdom Metazoa; phylum Arthropoda; class Insecta; order Lepidoptera; family Noctuidae; genus Amphipyra; species Amphipyra tragopoginis. The sequence continues at coordinate 10,348,029 of HG992017.1, forward strand.
TATACCGGTTGTCAGACTTTCGGGCTTCTGACTACCCGTAACGACTGTCATAGGTATTCGTATGACACCCGGGGCCGACGGATTAACGTGCTCTCCGAGGCACGGAGGGGTCTCGATGTGTAACGAACGGTCACCCTTTATTTTTTTTATTTTAGTTGTCTTTGCTCTTGACTCTGTTCAAGGTCAGAGGTGACAGAGACAAAGTCTACGATGGAGCGAGCTTACCCAGAAGAAGCCTGTTCATTTTAACTTTGAAGAGATTCGGGTTGCAAGCGTTCGGGGACACAGACGCAGGTTGTGAGTTCCACTCTTTTTCCGGATGTTTGAAAGCGCTTAGTGCGAATTGGTGGAATGGCAACTAGGTATGGATGGTAACTTGCAGTGCGTCTAGATGTCCGATGGATCCACTAGATGACCGCGACAAGCTCAGCTTAACCTTGAAAAGTTGTTAATTAGCCACGAGCCCCTCTACTCGAATCGTTTCACATGCACAAACGCACTATTACATTGTTTGTACACAAACACTTCGTTTATTTTTTTCAAAAATGGCGTTGTCGGTATCTCTGCAGCGTTTTCATAAGTATCCGTGGGTGGACAAATTTATAGCGAGCGGATAAGCATCGCAAACAAAATGCTTGTAATTTTAGCCATTTTTCTTTTTAAGTGGGCCCTGTTTGTTTTGAGGATTGGGCGCCTCTAATATTGTTGAATAAATAAACACTTATTGTACTATGTTGTGGATTTGAATCATTTTCGTTTATGTTATGTAAATGGGCGTGATAATTTGTGCAATTACTTGAGTATATGTTTTTGGTTTTTTATTAAATGTATTCTTGCGTTAAGCCGATTTTACACGGCTCCCGACATGACACGATAAAATCTGGTGACGGCATATACAGGGTTACAGCTTATTGGTCACGATTTCGTGGCAGGGTTGTAGGATAACCTGTCACCCGATCAGTAACGGGCACGAAAAGGCGGCGCACCGTGTTTCGCGCGCCTCTCAGGAGGACGTGGGGCAAGGTCCCACAGGAGGGGAGGTCCGCCAGGGACTGGCGGATCGAGGCCTGCCAGGGTTGCGGTGCATGCAGCTGTGAATCTCGCTACCCCGTCCAAAGGATAGGAGAAGGAACACCGTGGGTTTTTAGCTGGTAAGAGTCTGGCATAACCGTTCACCTTCCCCAGGCAAAGGGTATGTGGAGGAACGTGGTGTGGTGTTCCTCCAACCAAAGGGAGGATCCTCCAACCAGGCGGAGTCCTGTGCCTGGCGGGCTACTGCCCAACGGTTAATGTTGGGCGGTTGTATATATACTATCTGCGTGTTAAATCATGATAGCGCGATGTAGGAACTGTCATCTATGAGAGTTGTCGTTAATGTCGCTATAGTCGTCTATAGCGACGCGCCGGTGTGTTGCGTAGTTCGCATGTGGCGTGGATAGATGCCGCCACAGGTATAAAGAAGGACATTCCCACGATAAAGAAAAAGGGTTGTAGGATATGTTATCCTCTATCTAGTAACCCAGTAATGCTTCATACAAAAGTGAACAAATAATCATGTATGTTTGTATGAATCGGTAACCGTCAATAATGGCGTGTCATTTCGTGAGTAAACGGTTTATCATCATCCTCCCACCCTTCCTAATTTATTTGTGGTTGTCGTAGTATGTCTTTTTTTTCCATACATCTCTATCAGCCGCCATCTCAGTGTTCACTTCCTTCCGGGTCATATCATTTTTCACACAATCCATTGGACCGTGTTGTGCAAAAATGATCCAACCCACAAACTTGCCAAAATTAAGATATATATTGTTAGTATTGAATCACTTCTGCTTTACATTTTTAGACTTTTACATAGAAGTTGTGGATTGGTATAACGAATCATAAAAGAATATTTCTAGTTGATAGAATAAAATGAGTCTTTTCCCACATGACAATACTGATCTTTTTCGATAGTTCAGCATCAATACCTTAATTTTGGCAAGTTTGTGAGTTGGATCATTTTTGCACAACACGGTCCCATTCATCTTTTCTTTGGTCTAACTCTCTTCTTGTAGCCATCCACATTCATACTTAAAACTTTTCTCGTAAGTGAATGAAGGGAATGAGTAGGTATAGGTACTGTCCATATAAAATAATATGTCGGTATGTAAGCTTTGTGAGTGATTAATGAAAGAGGTGTCTCTAACTGCTAAATAATTAAAAAAAATCGTTCAATTGTATTGCATGTTTTCATCTTTTGCATTGCATCTTTAATCTTTGACGACACGTTTGGTGCAGTGGCTAAGCGATTGACTGCTGCACTGTTTGTCGCGGGTTCGATTCCCGCACGAAACAATTGTATGGCCTACAGATGGTTGTTTCGGGTCTGGGCGTTTGTGTATGTGAGATTTGTGTCTGTAAACGCACCCACAATACAAGAGAAATCTTAGTGTGGGGCAACGTTCCTATAAAAAAAAAAAGAATAAAAAAATCGAAATTATTGTAATTGGTCCTAGACCGTTTTAATTACAGTAAAATAAATAGATGGAGCTCAGAGTCACCGCATTATGTAGAGTCGTGTTGTGACTCGTGGAAAATGGCATAAGGAGGTACCACACCATACAGCTTTCCGAAACATAAACTTTATCTTCATGCAATGGACTGGTGCACTCTCGACCGGTAGATGGCGGGATAATCACTCCAACTTGCCAGCTTAAACAATAACTTTATTACTTCAAAATTGTGTTTAACAGTTGTTTAGACTAAACGGGTCTTAAAAACTTTTTTATGTATGGAGTTTTACGTTAAACACAGTTTTAACTAGTGTCTAACGTCCCAAGTATTTTGTATACATGTTAGATTTGTGTCAGTAAAGTTAACGCAACCACGATACACGAGTAATTCCAGTGAGGGGCGACTTTTGTTTTTAAACACAATAAGTTGATAATTATAATGACGTTTTAATCCCGGGATTTAAAAATCACGAATTATTTATTGGACTTTATTTATAGTTACGTTGTACGTAGAAGCTCACGAACATAGACTTCATCGTCATGTGAACGTCGAGGCAATCCAGCTTCTCGACCACACGAACATAGTGAGAAAACTCAAAAGAACAAAACCGTTCGAGCTAGTGTTTAGTGATAGTGAATAAGTATAATGTAGTACAACTGCTACACATAAAGAACACATGAACAAAGTGTCTTCGCCTTAATATAGACAGTAAGAAAAGTGCTATTGGACAAATTCTTAGTAAAATACAATTTAACAGTTTAAGTTATAAATAAATTACTCATTAGCCTAATTATAAGGCTAGATTGTAATAAGATTAGGGCGCATCGTCATGAAGCGCACTAAGATAGGAAAAAAACCATTTTTTTTTGTTACAAATTATTTATTTGAAGAAACTTATAACATTTTTTAGGTTTCAAACTCAAACTCAAACTCAAAACTCATTTATTCAAAATAGACTAGAATTACTTAGCGTATTTCCGTACTAAAAGCACAGAATAAATAGTACAAGCAAAAAATATTAAATTAAAGAGCTTTGTTTTACTTAATACATACATTGTTTTACATTTCACATAGTACGGAACCCTGAAAAATGTTATATATGATTTTTCAAATCAATAATTTTAACTATAAATAAAGTAGAATAAATAATTCGTGATTTTTAAATCCCGGGATTAAAACGTCATTCCGGGATTTTAGAGGAGGTATTATCTGTGTGAATATTCGAATTTCCTTAAAAAAATAATTAACAAATCATTGTTCTCCTTCGTCGTTAACATTAATATTAGTTTCAGATTGTTTTTATTCTTGTCTTATTGCTTGACGGCAGTGGTATAGTTTGATTTTTCATTATTATAATTGAATTTTGAAACATCTGCATTTAAGAACTTTGGGATGATGATAATGACGTTCTTATTTTTTGTTAACATTTTTCGAATAATCACCCATCTACTCTATGTTACTTCCTTCCTCGAAGTTTAGGTAAATATACTCTACCTATTCCGATGTCTGATCATAACAATGAGAACTTTTGCAACAATTCAACGCACTCTACTAATTGGCACAAATAAGACGTTGCCGCCATTATACCTGCTTACGGCTACTTGAAGATTAGTAACGGACTCGCATTCTTGCGTTTAACTATGATTGTGATTGCTATCAATGACTAACGGGCCCTTTGTGTTTCTGTATGTGCTGTGAAGTACTTGTTTCGGAGTTTCCCTTTACGAGGTCAATTGCTAATGGTATAATGGAGGTGGCCCGAAAAATGACAGAAATACTTGATTTTTGATACTTTTACAACATACTTAGTGATGATGACATGATGTCCAATCTTAAAGGAATATACACAAGCTATAAAACTCCCGTGATCTGTAAATGTTCTTTCAAATTCATTAGGTATATTTTTTCTTCGATTTTTCCCTTCCGCATCAGAATTTCTGTCAGACAATTTCTGACGTGCTACCCTAAGCATACATTTTGTACGAGAGCCAGCAGGCTGCTGGAATCACCAAATTCTTACAGTGTGCAAGGTGCAGTGTGTGAGGGTCTAGTAAAAATGTATGAGCAGGGTAGCACGTCAGAAATTTTCTGACAGAAATGTCTGATAGTTTGCGGCCGGGCTTACTAATGTTTCTTATCCTTGGCGATCGTTGATGGTCATCTTATCGATGATGGAGCTCAAAATCTTGCCAAAAACCAGCCAAGCGAGTCAGTTACAATTATGATTTTATTGAAATAATCGCTACTGTAACTCTTTGTTCACAAATGCCAGTCCCAAGTCTACGAGAATACGGCATTTGAAAGTGATAACATTAACACGAGACCGATTCAAAAATGGAACTCTCGAACGCTCCCGATCCACAAACGAACGCAAATAAAAATTCTGAAGTCGTAACAAATGTCGTCCAATCAAAATTTCACGACGTACATCGTTGGAAACCATAATTAAATTATACATTCATGCATAAAATGGCCGTTACTGTGTTATGGCGGGCCGTGCGTGCGATTAACAGATTACACGATCCCATCCCGACTAAATCTGAGTAGTATTCTTCACATTTATATGTATTCTTTGCATTAAAACGACAGAGAGTTACATCAGTTAAAATCTCCGCAATCATTTCTCTTTTTAACTGGTGGCCATGTTACATTTGTTATAAGGATTCTGGCTACTAATGGCCGTTAATATTTTTGGCTGATTTTGTGTGCATGCATTTTATTTTATGAGATGCGGGAGTGATTTTTAATTTTAAAAACTTTTTTAAGGCTTGTTATTTTAGGCAATGGGCCATCATTGAATTATGATTGCGTAAAGTACATTGATGCCCTTACTGAATATTATAAGAATATATGGATGTAAGTGCTATTAAATATAGGAGCCACGTAATAAATCTAGTACCTGTATTAGTGGTGCGAACTTTTGGATTAGTGTCTTATTTTGCCGGGAAAAAGTCCTGATAGTCGTTTTGCGTATGAAAAAATATTTAATGCAAGTGAACCTCTGTGAGACACGTATACAACTTTTCTCATATTAACTACGTTAATAGCTTAAAATCTAATGCAAAGATGATTCTTTTAAATCTTAACTTCTTGATCCAAATCTATTAATAATCAGTTCGATGTTCAAAAAGGCGGAACTTGACCTATGACCTAATCTGCCACAGATAATACAAGATTAATGACCGACACATGAACGAATTGAACGAATGTTTTATAAGAACAAAACTTTATTGCATTTCCTTTCGCGGGCGGGACGTGTAACAAAATTACAATTAACATGATTTACAAACTGCATAAATAACACTTCAAATTATTAAATACGACGCCCCGAGACATAACACCAGTTTTACCGTTCCCTTCAGTGTTGCTAGAACTTGATTCGAGAATTCCCTGATTTTTTGTTTTGATATCACGTCGTAACAGATTTTACGCTTCGATGCAGTCTGATCGATATTTTATGTTCTACAGATATTAATTATTCAAGTTTCTGCGGTTTCTTTTTAGGACACAGACATCCGTGATTGATGCTCGTAAATAAAGGTCTCCCCCACTTTATTTTACATCTCCCATACTTGTGGGAAAATTTTGCATGCAACATCTCGAGACTCCATTAAACTGTCGCTAAACATTGTTATTTATATTTTTGCAATATCACACCGCGTGTGTGCGAAAGGGACGGATACTCTGTCCTTTTCTTAAAGTTATTGGTTTGTTAAAGATTATCTCAACAGTGAAGAGTGCATTCGATATTGCTTGTTTTACATCGAATATTAATTCTTTTGGAGTGGAAGAAGCCTTGTAAAGTACTACAGTATTTGCAAAAAGAGAAAAAACCTTAATGATCACGATCCCGACTACTTTAGTGAGGGATCATTTTATTGTAGAATTTATTTTAAGCAAACAAGAATTTGTTAATGAAACTCATGTTTTTTTTTCTCGTTTGCATTACTACATTTATTATAAATATATTCATTAACGCACAGACCAGCTTAGCACAAAAAAATAATTTTATTTTAATAAAAAAAACAAAATTGCTTTCTTTAATTATCTCGAGACAAAACAGTAATAACAGCTTTATTATACCTTCATATTAAACCACTTTAGTTGCTTATACTAATCTGTACTCCTTCTCGATTAATATTAGCATTTTAAAACATAATCGATATCGCATACGTTGAATCATTAATCGCCTACACTTTATCGGACGGCGCGAAAAAGTACACAAATCACACCTCTCGAACGATGACTTTTTTACTTTTTTATGTGAACCCGACGCACTGAGAACGCGTTCTTCCAGCCACGGTTTTTTCTTTTTCGCGCCTTTTGGTGCTTTTTTTCGTGTAGGCGCAGTTAATGCCGTTTAGGATGCGGGGTAAAGGTAAAATGTCTTAAGTGCATTACAGTCGGTAATTTTGTATAGCTTGTTATGTTGAACGTATCCTATTCCTACACTACTCATTTGTTTTATGGCTATACGCCATATTTTAAAATCCTGGTTTGATCGCCATGTATTAGTTGTAGACTGAAGATGTTAAAATCTTTTTTTATTACATTTTAATTTTGTTCAACTCTGTTGTATTCTTGCTTTGTTTAATTAACGTGGTGCGTGCCCATAGAGGCACCTACTTATTATGCCATCATTAGGAGACCAATTAGGATCTTTTGTTCCATCAATTTCTTTCCCATTTCATTCGAGTTTGATCATAACGGCGTGGCGGTTACGCCATTTGGCATCCACGCCACAGATTATAACGTGTTTCCCGTCTTGTGTAGAACTGGTTGAAATGTTGCAAATCAAGTAATTTTTTGCAATTAGCGAAATTATTATTGAGAAATATAAATTGATTTAATTTTAATTATGACTCCGGACCAATTAGGTTTTGTGTATTGACAAGTGGAACAAAACGTTGAAATTTATGTCTATGACCAGTTTCTAAGTTCGAACATAAAAAAGAACTTCGTATACTTAATTGCAATAAAAAGGCGTCTTTGCTCTATACAATTTAGTTTTATTAGTTTCTATAGCTGTTCTGTCAAAGATTAATTAATTAATTCTGTTATAAATCTGCAGACAGCTCGTGTTTTTGCACTGGATACACATAATATTTATGTTCAAAAATGCTTCAGATTGAATTTTCGCGACTTACAGTATTGTCTCCTACGTTTCTCCTGGGAGTGTCTTTAAGCATCTAAAAGCAGAATTAATAAACAACTCTCATTTGAGAGACCTTCCAATAGCAGTTACCGTAAAGTAGAATTTCATACATTTGACAACTTTTTTTTTAATAGTATGTCTTGCTTCATTTTCAAACTACACTTAGCGGGATCTCTCAAATAAGGGGTTTATTAATACGGGCCTAATACCCAAATACTTACTCAAACGCTACTAAATTTTAAGTTGCCATTAATTCTCGTGTTATCACTGTCAGTTTAAGGCGAAGTGACAGTGACGGCACGAAATTAACGGCAATTTAAAATTCAGTAGCCTTTGAGTATTTGGCCAAAAGAAATTAAAAAAATCCTCATTAAGTATAATCGGTTCCCTCGTAAAATAGTACTTATAGAGAACACAAGAAGCAACAAATCATTGCAAAACACCATCAAAGATAATTGTAAAAATGCTTTCTTTAGAACTAAAGCCCTTAGGACGTCTAGAAAAGGACGTATATTCATAACCCTTTCATATTTAAAAGGTGTAATTGAAACCTCTTAATCTAAACCAAGGCTAACGACTAACAAAGAAAGATTCAGATTTAAATTGTTTAGTTTATAGTTACTGCAATATTAAAGTCTGTTAAGTATTAAATGGATATTTTCTTTTGCGTTATTAAGAATAATGGTTATTAAGAATATTGGGGTGCATGAAAAGAGCCTCCACGAGTGACGATACTTAAGTACACACATCAAAAAAAGTTTGCGATCACTAGCATAATTATGTATGTGAAGATTTCGAATTCAAAGTCCAACTGAAATCTGATTTATATTTATCTAGATAACTATCAATCTATTTTTATCATGATAATTATCGCTTTGAATCCCGATTAGAAAATTCGGCTTCAAAAAGGCTACATAATTTTTCAAAGTGATCGCAAACTTTTTTTGATGTGTGTATGTCCGGCGCACCCTGGGCAGTCAGCCCCGCTACCAACCTTGCTGACTGGCTAATCTTTTCACCACAGCATGAGCTGTTTTCGTATAGCTCTTGCTGACACGAGAGAAGAAGAACAATGAACCCATTCAGTCTCAGCGGATTGATTATTGATGAACGTTGGGGTTGAAGTGTTCTTGAGTGGAGACAGCGAATCGGTTAACGTAGTGTGGGACGCCCTCAGGCTAGTTGACGATCTTCGCCGGGCGGCTGGTAGCAGCTGGATAAGAGAAGCCAAAGATCGAGCTCAGTAGCGTGCCTTTGATGAGGCCTATGTCTAGCAGTGGATTGCTGTAGGCTGATGATGATGAGTATTGATTTTCGGTCGACCAACACTTGGACATTAAGGGTGAGGCCAAACGAGCGTAATTTTTTGAGCTGTGAGTCGCGTAAAATAAGTCAGCGTAATTTTTTTGAAGGATTTAACAAACTCATTTTGCTTATTTTTTTTTCTGTTTGACTGCTGTAGATAGTCTTAGGGGACCGTTTCTACGTAACCGGGCAGTTATTGGCGAGACCTTAAGGGTCTCCAGCCAAATCCGTGGCCGTGTGAACGAAACAGAAGTTTTGTATGAAACCGAATGTAGCAGAAATTACGCGACCGAAATTTCACGACTCATAACTCAAAAAATTACGCTCGTCTGGCTTCACCCTAAGATAAATAGATACCTCCAGTTATGTAAAGTCTGGAACGAATAAAAAAAAAAGTTAATTGTTCTTTTTCAGTCTTTTTATCTAAAAATGTTATCAAAAACTAAGGTATTGCTTAATTCAAATCAAGATTTCCAATATTGTATTCTACGTTTGTAGTTCTTCGTTAAAACACGTGACTATTTATAGATACCAACTTATTTTTTAATCCTTATGGTTGTTTCCCACACGGTGCGTGATATCGCGCCCGTGACGCACGAGCTCGCACCGACGCACCATGGTAAGAGACTCGTCCGTGGTAACGCGGACGCGTGCGGAGCGGTGCACCGTATCCACATCACGCACCCTCATAATGTGGCTTCCCACGGTGCGTGATTTAACGGATGATACCACGCACAGCTATAACGATAAACGACTATGTTGACGATAGGGACGTGTGGCGCTAGTTCTTTTCTGCACATGTGGCTTCCCTGGAAACCATTAGTTTTTATGTGTAGGTTTATGAATGTATGTATCTATAAATTATTTAGGTACGATTTTGATTTAGCTCAATTCATATAGAATTCACTTATATAATTTTTTAATTGTTAATTATTACTTTTCCTTTATATGCATAATCTTATTATTGTATAAATATTATCATTTGCTTTGTATAGAGTCAATTAATTTATTCACCTGACAGACAGATCTGTGTTGCTGAGGAGTTTGTTGCGCCGTTTCTTCTTCACAGCATAAACACTAGGAAGCGGTGAAGGGAGGGATTTTTTGGGCCCTGTCTATTGTTATGATGTTCAAAAAGAACTAAGTAATTCTAGTCTAATTTGAATAAATGATTTTTGAGTTTGAGTTTGAACAGCCGGTGCGCGCTACCACGCACCGTGGGAAGCCAGCTTTACAATACCTACGTATCTAGGTCGTCTTACCATCTGCTTCTGGGCCTGCCGCGACGTCGTCTTACTTTGTGTGGGCTCCACTCAATGCTGAATTTTGCCCACAGTTCGACATGCGGTAGACGTGACCGTGGCCAATTCTTCCACCTACTGGAAGGAACGGTCGCAGAAATCCTCAAGCCGAGAGGATTGGAAGGAGGGTACGGAGGCTTTTTTCGTGCAGTGGGACGATCATGGCGGTTTTTTATTGTTTCGTACCCAAAGGGTAAAACGGGACCCTATTACTAAGACTCCGCTGTCCATCTGTCTGTCTGTCCGTCTGTCACTAGGCTGTATCTCATGAACCGTGATAGTTAGACAGTTGAAATTTTCACAGATGATGTATTTCTGTTGCCGCTATAACAACAAATACTAAAAAAACAGAATAAAATAAATATTTAAGGGGGCTCCCATACAACAAACGTAATTTTTTTGCTCGTTTTTGATAACGGTAACAGGTAGATGCTTGCAATATTCACAGAATATTTAATTATTTAATCACTTTAAAAATAAATAATAAAATTAAAATAAAACAAATATTTAAGGGGGGCTCCTGTACAACAGACATGATTTTTTTGCCATTTTTATAGATAATGGTACGGAACCCTACGTGCGCGAGGCCGACTCACACTTGGCCGGTTTTTTTATATCTTCTTATATTTGTTCACCTTTTTCAAATTGGTTTTGGCATACGTTGTGAGATTCTGCCCAGAAGTGGACTGGTATAGGATGAGTTGGAAGGTTGAGTATAATACATTATTAATGTCGATTTTCGTCATCGTTCTAATCTTGTGGTCATCGGATAATGTTTAGCATTAATGGGCTCATTATGCGCTGTGATCAAGTTACACCCATGTTTTGTTACGTACGGTGACCATGTTTGATAAAAATGGTGGATAATAATAAGAAGCGATACTATACAAGGTTGGTCGGAAAGAGGATACACCTTCTAATCCGCGGGCCACTTAAAGCATCACTGATGACCAGTGATCGGAAAAAGGTGAGCTAATTTACCTAAACTTCAAAGAACAGAGACAAAAACTGGAGACTTCCTTACGACAACATTTTTTTTCGTGAAAATTATTCCGAGTTTCGGGACATCACTAAAGTACATTCAATATTAATGTTAATAGTACAGAAAACAATCAAATTCGTTTCCTGTTTTTGTTTCCCAAAATTGTCACAAAACCAGATGACACGTTTTTCATTGTTTTTAAACAGAGATTGTTTATTGTTTTCAAAAAAGGAGATTGTCTTTTATTTTTTGAAAACAAATGAAAGCCAATCTCCGAGAAAATACTCCCGAAAAAAAAATGTTGCGTATCTCCAGTTTTTGTCTCTGTTCTTTGAAGTTTAGGTAAATTAGCTCACCCTTTTCTGATCACTGCTAATGACTGTTTCAAACCAAGTGTTAAAATGTCAAAATTCAATATTTTTCTGGCCCACTCCCACTTTAGGCTGGCTGTTTTTTCTCCAACATTTGCTGCTTGTGCATAACACAGAGTGGTGTTTATATTTATTTTTACTCCGATTTAATACCTACTTTTATATTCACGTTCCTTTTTCCAGCATTATTCTCAAAACTTCGCAAGCACAAAAATTACAAGTGTCTCCAAGGCACAACATTTAAAGGAAACAAAAAATATAACGTTCGGGAGCTGAAAGTCGGCAAACTAGTTTGCATTTTCAATTTTAAGACGATTTAAGTTTTAAGTTCAGTTTAAGTCGTTAAAGATTCTACTTGGAAGGGATTTATCGTTCAATGGTTTCCTTTTCCTACGGTTCTGTTGCGAGCATATTGAATATAAATATTTTTAAAGCTCTTATTCTTGCTTTGTTCGAGGAGCTCGTGGCTAAATAATTAAAGCCGCATAGACCGATCTTCCGGGTTAAGCCATGCTTGCCGAGGTTGGTCTGTGGATGGGTGAACATTTACCATAGCGAGTTTCCTCCGTGCCTCGGAAAGCACGTAAAGCCGTTGGTCCCGGCTGTCATTTGTAGATCTTCGACAGTCGCTACTGTTGGTCAGAAGCCAGAAAGTCTGACAACCAGTCTTACCAAGAGTATCGTATTACCCAGTTACTGGGTTGTGGAGGTCTGATAGGCAGTCGCTCCATGTAAAATACTGATATTCAGCTGCATCCGGTTTGACTGGAAGCCGACCCCAACATAGTTGGGAAAAGGCTAGGCAGATGATGATGATTCTTGCTTTGTTGTCTGTCTGTCTACTGAAAATCTTGCAAGTCAATAGGCTAAAATTTTGCATAGGTACACGTGTTAAATGATACCCCCAAAGCTATTAGTTTCCAGATTTAAATTATTTTTACTTTTAATCTGATCCGTCTTTTTTTTATAAATCTTTTATTTAGGGTTTCATCGTCAACAAGAAACCCTTCTAGTTTCGCCATGTCCGTCCGTCTGTCTATGCGTCCGTCAGCAGCTTAACTCGGGGACTCTTAGTACTAAAAAGCTACAATTTGGCATGGATATACATATTAATCACGCCGACAAAGTTGTAAAATAAAATCAAGAAAAAAATAATTGTAGTTCCTCCTGTGCACTCACAGACTAGATAGGGATACAATTGTGCACTTAAAGTGGGGATGTTTTTTTTCTCGTCTACCCCATGGTGTGGGGTGTTGTTCGATAGGTCTTTTAAAAATATTGCGGGTTAGTGTTGCCAAACCATTTTCCACCATTTTGATGTTAGCAGCGGATGTACCATAGGATAACATGATTTAAACTTTTTTTATTCTGATAAAATTGTACAAGTTGTCTCAAAAGAAAGTTTATATTTATTTAGCTTACTGCGTGAACGCAACGAATCCGAGGGACGCGGGGGTTATGTCAATCGGTAGCCTGGCTCTTGGGTTGCTATGGATCGTTTCTCGGGAGCAGACCGTGCGTTGTGCGTGCGAGAGTTTTATAAAAACGGTGATTCGGCGACTGTAGCGTGTAGAAGATTCTGCAGTATTCGAGGTTTTCGCCACTTAAATGATGCGCCAAGCATTCCTCTTATTCGAAAATGGATCAAAAAGTTTGAAGAGACCGGTACGACGCTGGAAAAACCAAAATCCGTGCAAGAACGGTACGGTACGAACGGTAGAAAACGTGGAGAGTGTTAATCAGTCGGTTCGTGATGACTCGAACCTTTCAATTCGGAAGCGCGCAAGTGCTTTAAATGTGCATAGATCACCATTACACCACATTTTGCACAAAGACCTAAAGCTGCACCCCTACAAAATTCAATTGGTGCAAGAATTAAAACCTGCTGAGCCGTCATAAATAATTTTACTGTTCGGTTAAATGAGTGCCGCGAACGCGAGGATCTACATTTGGACGATAATTATTATTTTTATGAAATAAATTGCCAAATTGTGTACTTTAATAATTAGTAAACATTTTTTCGATGCACGGCTTACTTTTTTTTTAATCGATCCACTAAATATAAACTTTCTTTTGAGACACCTTGTATTAAAATTCTTAAAAACCAAAATATTTCAGTATAATCGTTTTACTACCCATAAGCGTTGGGTGACGGTAGAAGGCGCGTCTGCGAAACTTGCAGCTGAGTTCGATTCCCAGTTGGAGCAAAAAATGTAATTGGATTTTTCTGTTACAGCTTGAAATTGGAAATGTGCCAGGAATATAATGGCGATAGGTTCACATCCCATGAGATTTTACAAGTCATCGGCACTTTAGTAGAAAGTACTATAGCTCTGCTTAATCCTTTAAGAATAATAGGCGTGATGATGGTCTAGTGTTGCGGTGAACAAAACAATTTACCCATATGATATTGGGCCAATACGTGAACCAGTTGCATAACCAGCGCCAGCATGTCTAACATGCGCAGCGCGATATAATTTTCTTGTCGCAGTATCGTGTGCTGACACGAGATAAATGTATAACTTATCTGTTGCGGCACCAGTAATGCGACGACAAAGTTGTCACGCGTTTTAAGTCGGCGGGCTGTTATTTCATGGCCCACGATACGACAAAATGTGGTGACGACTTGGTTCGCCATATATTTCTCTATTCCACATTTTTTTCATGACGCACGTGGTGGCCTCAGGCTTGTAAGAAATATTTTGGAGACAGTTCAGTGGTACAAAGAGATTAATTTTAAAGACAACAACTGCCTTTTATCACTTTAATATTATACTGGTCCTCGTGTCCAAGGTGCATTCAATCAATTAAAATTATTTATTTGTAAGACATTGGTAAGGAGACATAATGTTAATTTAACATTAGAGAAGGTTCAGCCTTGGTAATTATTGTTTTTTGACTTTCACTTGAATATACTATAGGTACAAAATATTTTTTGACTTTCACTTGAATATACTATACTATATATAATATATGTCTTGGTTACTATCCTCGTGTCCAACAGGCATTATTTCTATATTGTTATTCATTTTGTACAAATTTATCTGGGATGTTTGTTACGTGGTCACCCTACTCGTTCAGAAGCCATCGGTACTTCCTAATTTGTGCGATCTCAAATAAAACCGACAGACGTCTTATTTTTTAAAGCAATAAAAATAAATACTCCCGCGCATACCAATTAAATAACTATCCAATGTTTTTTAATAAAACTTATGAATGTAGTGAGAAATTCTGTAACAGAAATTTTGTATGTTATAAATGAATTGTGCTATTACAATCCTCATCATCATTCAGCCGAAAGACGTCCACTGCTGGACATAGGCCTCCCCCAAGCCATATTGGGGGGTTAGCCATATTCGCCACACTTGGCAGGCGGATTGGCGATCGCAGTATGGTTGTTAAAATACTCAGAGAACGCTGCTGCCCATCCTCTAGTGAATCCCTTAGTCGCCTTTTACGATACCCATGGGAAGTGATGGGGTAGTGCTATTCTTTACGTCCGACACCACACAGTACTATTACAATATCAATGCAAAGCAGTTCTGAACGAATGATAGGGTTCAATTTACTCTATATATAGACTCGACATTAATACGTTATTGATCCGATATTGTTGAAAAATAAACTCTAATCTATCCATCCGTATCATTGACGTCGAAACACATACACGGCGAAGCCGCAGGAGACCTCTAGTCTATGGTAAAATTTTAATACCCGATGCAGACCAAAAGGTCGATATAAAATCGCCGTGTCTCTCGGTCGATGTAGACTCGCGCGTATTTCCGCGGCAAGACCAACAATTTGAAATTGGAACACAGGCACAAACATTTCTTTTTACAACATCAGCGTAGGAGTAATCTCCCATCTTTAATACGTTAACCTTCTTGCCAACCCTAGTGTTCAGGGTTGTTAAACACAAAACTGCCGTGTAACATGCGAGTGAATGTCGCAAAGGTGTCAGGAATGCGGTGTGCCCGCCAATTAGCCCCGCGTCGAATGGGACCGGTCCGCGTGGCGAAGTTTATGTACCATCCATGCCATCCATGTTGCCGATCAATGTGAGGTTATTTGTGATGGACGGGAGATTATTTTTAAAGTAGGTTATGTGGTATGTTGTCAATGTAAATTTTAATACTATCTGGATGTTGTTTTTTTGGCTTGGTCAATTGTGTTCTCTGTTTCAATTACAGGCATAAGTTCACTCTATGGGTTTATATCCTACACATCACAACCCTAATGGGGAATTGTCTGCGTGAAATAGGGATAACCAAAATTATTTTTTTATTCCGTCCATGACATTATTTGTAATTTCATTTTAAAATTTCAGGTTCTATTTTTTACAGTCCGTACTTATACAGGGCGTAAACGGTTACGTGTAATTCCTTCAAACCGCGTGATTTGCTGGTGACACAAATTGACCCTGAATGGGTTTTTTTCAGAATCAACAAAAAAAATATTCAAAATTGTGTACAAAACATTTTGTTCTGTATACGAGTCATTTCAGCGACCTAAGTTAACTGATTGAGCGGAGTGATACCGCGCTAGTTCTGCCCTCAAGCTGTGTGCTTTCATTCATTTATGCGTGGCATCGAAATTGAAATGTTCTATCACATAAAATATTTTTATTAAAACCTTATTAGGTGATTCAGATTAATTTACCACGATAGCAAGAAAAAAAAGAATTGTATTTTTTATTAATCTAAATTCCGTGCGGGGTTAATCTATACCAATAAAAGATCATGTATGTGTTTTACAGAGTTACGCGAAATCGTTTACACCCTATACAAGTGTGAACTGAAACTAAGTATAGCCCCGATACCCTATATCGACTAGGGTGTCGGGGCTATACTTAGGTTAAATTAAAACCTAAAAATTAAAAAGAAAGTTTTAAAATTTAGAAATTACTGTTATCGGTAGTGGGTAGCACTGGGCAATATTGACAAAGGAAGGAAGTCGTCGATATGGATCAACGCACCCGATGTTATAAAGGCGGTGGTCATTCGACGAAGCGGGAGCATTTTGTTTAGATCAGCTGAAGAAGTCTGACCTTTTTATATCTGTCTAGCTTGTCCTTATTTTATGATCTTTTAATAATTGTGTAAAGTATTATATTGTAATCTAGTTCATGTTACTAACACTAACCCAAATACAAGTACTCTCAGTAGTGGAGAGTCTATGTTGGTTTTATTTACTACATTTACCTACCTTGCTCGCAATCCTGACATACCGATATTAGCTATAACTGTAATGATAGAATCACCCCTGAACGATTATGTTGTTGTGTCTTTTATATTACTAAAAAGAAACAATAGCTTTTTAATATAAACAGCCTCCAGAAACCGGCTATATTTCCAGTCAAACAAGGTTCGGACTTGTCCTTTAATTTCATGCCTAAATAATGAGCTCCTTTTTAGTAAATTACGGGAATTACATCAATTAGCTTGAGCTTGATGTGAAATCGTGAATAAATAAGTACACGATTTTAGATTGGACACTTTCAGGAGTTTCGGGATTAACAAAGTTAAAGAAAAAGTTCGTTTGACATTAATTGTATTTTTAGAACTGTGATTGTTCTTAATCGTAAATTTGGTCGAGGAATAAGTTTTAAGTTGCTTGCGCACTTGTCACACACGATACCACCAGTGTAACCTACTTACTACATACAGTGGGTCAACGCCCATACATTTGACAGGTCCAATGAAATGTCAAAATTATGTAGGGGCGGAGGTTATGTCCCAAGTATGCAGTATGGCTACTCGGGACATAACCTCCGCTCCTTCACCCCGCAACCCCCGGCACGATTGCTCTGCGACAATGTTCTACGTTGACCGACTGTAAGGAGTAAGATATAGGTAGACTGAGATACCACCCTATGCGTGCTCATTGGACGATAGAAGGAAAGTAGCTTCACGAGATGAATGGCGGTCAATGAGCACGCTACTTTTTTTGCGTTGCGTGGCATACCACGCAGTTGAATTATCTTTGTTTAGATAACTGTAGGTAATTTTGTTTTCAATTCAACTAGAATTGTATTATACTTCACTACATAGTATAAAACAAAGTCGCTTCCCGCTGTCTGTCCCTATGTATGCGTATCTTTAAAACTACGCAACGGATTTTGATGCGGTTTTTAAAAATAGATAGAGTGATTCAAGAGGAAGGTTTATATGTATATACATTGCACCCGTGCGAAGCCGGGGCAGGTCGCTAGGTGTTTATAATCCGCATTTTGCATAATTTCATTATTGTCTATACAAATAAAAAGAAAAGTCCTGACTGATTGACTGACTCATCAACGCCCAGCCCAAACCCTTGGACCTATAAAGCTGAAATTTTGCACAGAGGTTCCCTTTATAATGTTGACAAGGAATAAGGATGGATTTTTCGAAATTCAACCCCTAAGGGAGTTAAATAAGGCAAGAAAGTTTGTATGGAAAATCGTCACTTAACGGGTGCAAAATTTCACGCAAGCGAAGCTGTGGGCAAAACCTTTTGCTATTTGATTCAATTGACACACAGATAAGTGTTGCTGGGGAGTTTGTTGCGCCGTTTCTTCTTCACAGCAAAAACACTAGGAAGCGATGAAGGGAGGGCGTTTTTGGGGGGCTGTCTTATATGTACCTAATATCGATGTTCAAAAAGAACGAAGTAATTCTAGTCTATTTTGAATAAATGAGTTTTGAAGTTGAAATTGACGCGTCATAATGTGCTACAAGTCTGTTCCCAGCATTAACCATCACTTGTTTCTGACATTTTGGCTAGTCCTATAGTGACCTTTCCAAACGTTACGGGAAAAGAATGTTTAGCACAGTAATATAATTGTAAAATAAATAGTTCCAAACGCAATAGTAGTTATTAAGTAGTGCATCCTTAGAGCATATAGTGCATCTGTTATTAAAAGCCAATCAGTTATTGATTTTAGTATGGCTCATTCACAGGCTATAAAAGGCTTTTGAAATCATGCAGTAGGTATCAAATTCAGGACCCCAGAAACGTGCGTTTAGTATTACCCCAATGAGCGAAGTTTATTTTTCTTTTATTCCTAAATCAACAAAGACTGTCTATCATTCGTCAATATGAATTGTCAAAGAATTGGCATTTTCACGACGTTTTAATTTCGCGCTTAATTTTGACAGCTGTCATTTAATAATTGACATTTTATAATGAAAGCTTTTTAGGCAAAGGTAAATGAATTTGATGCCTATTGCTAGGCAATACGTTTAATATCAAATTAAAAAGTATGATATAGAAACTGTGTCAAACAATGAAATCATCTTTTGAATGAGTAATCATTGTATGATGTACAACTTTCTATTTCATTTGTTTAACATTTCAATCTTACCAAGAAGTTTTTGCGCCCGCATTGTGAATATAATCCACCATCACTCTTATACATAAGGATTTAAGGTTCAAAATGGCTGTTTGTTTTGTTATTAGCACATACAATAAATAAGTTTACATGACATTAAGTACTCTTGTCAAAATTGTTCTTTCCGTTCTAACAAGCGCTAAGAACAAGCGATGTTACGAAATGTGCTTTATTAAAAATGGTTGCACCGTCTACTTACTATTTAATTTGTTCTTCATTATAATTTTGTGCGTACATTTTTTGTGCTGGCAACAATGTTTAATAATTGCTAGTAATGTTTTCGTTTCGCTTTTTAAAACAATTTAAATATTACGCTTGTTATTATAATATTACAAATCTGTTTGAGATTATATCTTTAATCTCTGTATCTTTTTAACTTATGTTATATTTAGCGTAACCGTTATAATAAACGAATATTTAATTTCATTTAGAAAGGAATGCTTTGTTTTACTTTGCATGTGCACATTGCTTGGTTTGCTTTGGTTTCCGGGGAAACAGCGCTCATTCGTTTGTTAAGTTTGGTGGTATTCCCACAAGAACATTAATTCATCATTATGGTAGTTTATGAGACCTGTGGACAACTAGGCTCATTAATGATAGGTACTATACTCTGTGCACCAAAAGATGAGTCATGACATAGCGGTCATTTCGTAAATTGTAGCCGTAAAGAGAGTGCTATCGAGAAAACGTAAATGACATCATCAAAAACCGTAAAATAGCTATATTTTCCATGTTTATTTTTATATTTGATTTTCTTTGTATGGTAACGTTTTGTATAGAAAAGAAACGACTCATATTACGGTAAAAAGGTATAGTATAGGTAATTTTATATTGATTTGTAAACCAATTGTACATACCATTAAATACTATTTAACGATAATTCCACTAATACTTTCCGACTATCCTGCAAATATTATAAATGATATGAAAGTTTGGATTTTTGTTAATCAATCACGGAACGGAATTGGATGAAATTTCGCACACAGGTAGTCTATGACCTGGATTAGGGCATAGGATACTTTATCTGGGTACATGAAGTAGTTTCTCTTGGATGCGAGTGAAACCGCGGACATAATCCTTACTAATATTATATATGTGAAAGTAACTCTGTCTGTCTTTGACCGTTTCACGCCTAAACCGCTGAACTGATTTTGATGAAACTTGGTACAGAGATAGTCTGAAACCTGGAGAAGGACATAGGCTACTTTTTTTTCCGAAAAATACGTAATACGCGAAAAACTACATCCACGCGGGCGACCTCTAGTACCTAATATTATAAATGCGAAAGTCAGTTTGTCTCTCCATCTGTAACGAATAAACTACCGAACCAATTTTAATGAAACTTGGTACAGATATACCCTGACATCCGATTATGTACATAAAACTTTTAGCGACATGCTACGCAAGCGAAACCGTGTACATAAGTCAGTAAAAACTTGTGCCATATAAAGCTCAAAGTAAAAACCATTGTGTACATTTACATTTATCTGATTCTGTGGTGAAAACCTGTTTGAATGATATCGGTTACATAAAACATGCAACGAATACGTATTGCAGTAATTATAATTAAACAAATATTGCGTCGGAGCGGTAAAACTTAATGGTTTTAATTATTGTGAATTACTTTTAATATGTAGGTATGTGTTTTGTTTACAAAATATTTTTTCTTCATTGCGAATTGAATAGAGGTAAAAGTGGCTAGTTTATGAAGCTATATTCTGAAAACTGCCTTGCTGGTCTCGATTGCTGAGCGTGATGTCCTGGGGATCTAACCCAGTTGCAGCCCGAAGTCTGGGTTTGTACCCGGTTGATGGCAATAGACTCGCCTTGGGGACATAGGACTTAAACGCAACGCTAAGGCGGCATCCTACGTGAGCGATCTAGAAGCGACGCGAGGCGTCGCGAAAACAACAAACAGTCGATATCTATTGAAGTGGCCTACGTGACCAAACGTACGTGGAGTACGGTGCTGCGAAGCGAAGCGAACGCGATTAGTTGGCTTGATATTTTCGCGCGAACTGGATGCGGTGCCGTATAGTGCTACTGAACGACGGCGGCGGCGGCGCGCGGCGGGTGGTTTGCGAGCTCGTAGGACAAAGCCGCCGCTTCGCACCGCATCGCATTGAATTCGCATGTCACCGCATCGGATCGCTTCGCAATTCGCGTCGCTTTGAACCGCCTCCGTAAGACGCCGCGTAATATTGCTATACCGAGAACTGCCCAGCACTTAAATTT
This sequence comes from Amphipyra tragopoginis, assembly GCA_905220435.1. Classification (NCBI taxonomy): domain Eukaryota; kingdom Metazoa; phylum Arthropoda; class Insecta; order Lepidoptera; family Noctuidae; genus Amphipyra; species Amphipyra tragopoginis. Next base: position 10,369,240 of record HG992017.1, read on the forward strand.
TGGCTGGATGGAAGCCGCATAGAGGTAATGTCAAACTTCTTAGGGCAAATGCTGATAGATAGGTTTTTGTAAACGGCCGTGTAAACTTAAGCGTTTATTCTCTGCTTAGAATCAAGTAACGTTAATCTCTCCATGGACGTATGAGTGTCTGAGGCACTAGGTAGGTACTAGTTTCGACATTAGAAGGACAAAAAGCATTTAACTGAATTTTATTTGATAGAATCTGTTTTCCATCGTTTTCGGAAGTCAGGGCATTACAGAACACCATGAAGGAAGTAAATGAAATCTCTGAAAACATTACTCATGTCCTTGGCCACCCATCCTCTTACCGGCCTGCCGCCGCATTTTGTCGGACGCGTTAAAGCAATAAATATTACAATGTATTTGATTACAGAACAGGGTGTCATCAATTTTAAATTTCGAATACAACAAAACAAATTTAAATTTCGATTCGTCGAATACGAGCGCTGGATTGGATGAGCAGTATTGCCACTAACGAAATTTTTCCTTTACTTTGGGAATATTTAAACTTTCTACATCTTTTTATACGTTAGATTTATTTTGTTTGAAGACATTCTTGTCTTCATTTGATTTAACGCTCTAAGAAAATATGTATTTAATCATCAGATTAAATACATATTTTCTTAGAGCGTATTTGCTCAGTAACGATGATTCGTTACTAAGCAAGGTTATCAGGAATAATAGTAAAGTTTTCCCATAGCTTCCCTGAATTTAATAATGGATAAAGGTTATTTGATAAACTCAACTTCATTTGGTTCAGTCGAACTTTGAGTAATCCAACAAAAAATATAATAAACCTAACATACACAACATCACGCCTGTATTCTCCGAAGGGTTGGGCAGAGATGCATAGTACACCCTTATGTCGCCGTTATGTTTAAGTTCCATGTAATAGGAGGCGAGCCTATTGCCATTAACCGAGCACAAATCCAGAGTCCGGGCTGCTACTGAGAAACTCCACACGGTAAAACCCAATAACACTTTGCCTGACCTGGGGATCGAACCCAGGACCTCACAAAACCTCAAGAAACAGGGGGCAGTAAAAAAAAATGTCTAAAATGTTATGTGATATAAAAAGGGACTCTAAAATTTCACAGCAGGCAACCCTAAACAAAATGGATGGCCAAGATGACAGCGAATAAAGTGTCGCGAACGTCGTTTGTTTAGTATTTGCATATTTTTGCACGGTCTCCTGTTATCCGATACTCAAAATATTCCGTGTAGGATTATTTTCGGTTTTATGTCGATAAATTTTATTTTGCGAAAGTGATTTTGATTTGTGGGCATTTTGTCCAGAAGTGGGGTCCTGGGATTTGAAAGCGGTCCTTTATTAGTCTTTTATTAGTTGGCCAACAGTAGTATTTTAGGTGCTTAATTTTTTCGGCTACCTCGCTTGGTCGGGGAATTGATTCGGAGAAAAAGGTTTGTTATAAGTTTATAACATCAGCCGTGTTATGATTTCTTGTCGTAAGGTTGACTACACATGAGCCGATAAATTGCTCGAGAGTTCGAGACTCTGATGATTGTTATTTGTTTGTAGCGTTTGATGTATGGTTTGCAGTTAAAAATAAATGGCGAACTACTGTGTCTCGAGCAACTAGTTTGAATTTTTGCGAAATCGTGTAGTTGTAATACATTCGTTTCATTATCGACAAATTTTGTATGGGAATTGTTAGTTAAATTCCCATACAAGCTTTGTCGATGACGAAACGAATATATTAACTATACGATTTAGCAAAAACTCGTTCTAGGACGCTAATAGAACCCTATTCTTTCGTTGTGTTTTTTTTAATATTGTAGGTAAGCAGACCTATTAACGGTTAACTATTAATTTTGAAAGTTGATTATGTGTTCTTTGAAAATTGATAGTAAGTAAACTATTAACGGACAGGAAAATATATCTATGTAATATTTTAAAATAAAGGAGATCACCCATTTTGTTCGATGATTTGGGATAAAAAGAAAGCCGGCGGCCAGGAATGAATTATATTTTACTTAAATGGTGGCAAGAGTACTCTAACATTTCTTTGTATGGCGACAATGCTGTAATAATAATAAAATAATTCTTAAAACCCCTAATAAACAAGTCGTCGTTTTAATTTTTACCGGGTATATATCTCCGAACCCAAATAGTTTTCGACTTTATCGCCATAGTAAAAAATAATGCGTTAAACGTGTACTTTTAAATTGTGTAACTATTATTGATGGCCGCCAAAAATCCCAATTTTATCCCAGAATGGGTTATCTCCATAAGGCAAATAACACTACCTACTTTTAAATCCTTATCTTTGCGAACGTATTTTATGGGGAATTAATTCCAAAGGGTGATAATTACAGAACATAATATTATTCTTGTTTCGCAGAAGCTATACGAGAATAGCTCATACTCGCTCACACGAGAGAAGTAGATTGTAACCTATAAGCTCCTTGACGTTCTGCCTAGCCTTTTTCCAACTATGTTGGGGTCAACTTCCAGTATAACTAGATGCTGCTGAATACCAGTATTTTACACGGAGTGTTATCAGTAGCGGGTAGCACTGGGCAATGTTGACAAAAGAGACCTAGAAACCTACCCGATGTTATAAAGGCGGTGGTCATTCGACGAAGCGGAGCATTCTGTGTTCATCAGCTGAAGAAGTCTGACCTTTTATATCTGTCTAGCTTGTCCTTATTTTATGATCTTGTAATAATTGTGTAAAGTATTATATTGTGATTTTGTGATCTAGTTAATGTTACTATACTAACCCAATTACAAGTACTCTCAGTGGTGGAGAAACTATGTTGGTTTTATTTACTAATGTTTACCATGCTCGCAATCCTGACATACTGATATTAGCTATAACTGTAATGATAAAATCACTCGTAAATGATTATGTTGTTGTGTATTTTACAGGAGAGACTGCCATCAGACCTCCGCAACCCAGTTATGGGGTACTGCCGATATCCTAAAGTTAGACAGGTTGTCTGACTGCTGGGCTTCTGATCACCCGTAACGACTGTCATAGGCATTCGTATGACACTCGAGATCGACGGTTTAGCATGCTCTCCGCGGCACGGAGGTGTCTCGATGTATAACGAACGATCACCCATCCACGGACTGACCGCAGTAAAGGTAGCTTAACCTTTCAAATCGTATGACTCGCGTGGTTGTTAATTAGTCAACGAGCCCCTCAACCTTCCTCCTCCTCAACCTCAAACTTTATATCGTCAGTGAAGTTCTAACAGTGTGGAAGTCAAAAATGGCTACTTTACAAGAGAGTGAAAAAACTATTTAAAACGAGCGTAACCTACGTTGAACGCATTTTTTTTTTAAATTATCCTTACAAATTAACTCTGATGATTTAAACCTTTGTAAATCCTAATAATCTTTTTCATTTCGAGTAAAATTGTGGCTTTCCCAGTGTTGTCTGTTTTTGTCACAAAATGACTAAGGCTTAAAACGCACTAGCGGCCTGCCGCAATGCGGCGTGCCGCGCCGCAGCCCCAAAACAAGCAGAGCGGTTGACGGCTGGCCGCAAATCAGTACGTCGATATCATGCGGTTTAATGTAAAAATCGATGTGCGGCCTGCCGCAAGCGGCACGCGCCGCATCGCGGCCAGCCGCTAGTGCGTTTACGAGCTAAGGCCTCTTGTTCACGGAACGGTTTCTTATCCGTATGGCGTTTTAGCCGCGCCGTAGAAAAATCGTGTGAGCACATGACACGGCAAACCACTAGCCGAAACTGATTTATATCCATTTTGTAACACAAAATCAGCGTTAGAAAGCTGTCATGCAATAATTGCCCGTCGCGAAAACGTCCGGTGCCGTTCACAAACTCTCATAGACTGTCATACAACACTAATGTAAATCAAACCGTGCGCAAAAGAGGAGTAGCCACGGTGCATACGGCGGCGCAGACGTGCCGTTGGGCAGCCGTGTCCGTCAACAAACTTCTATTATAGTAGTACATACAACACTGATGACCGTGCCTACACACGGCTAATTAACCGTAGGTTTTTACGGCAAAAAAACGTGTGTAAACAAGAGGCCTTACGCACTGTTAGAACTTCACTGATGATATATGATTGTTATTAAGTCAAAAGATTAATGCACCATTAACAAATAAAATATCGTTCATAAACCTAATTCAAAATACCAATGCAAATATCGCATAATATGAAATTCGATACCGCCTACTACCATTACGTAGATCCATAGATAACCGATATTTTTCATACATTAAAACGGTCACTTCATACAATTTGTATGTATGTAATTGCCGTCGAATTCTCGAAAACATGAACAGCGCCAAAGTATAAGTTACATGTTAATGTATTCAACCGGCCCAGATAGTGTAAATCAATTATAAATCGTTCTCGAATGCAAACGACCGTATGAACGACTGAACTTATCTCTTGCTACGTCAAAAATCTTTTTTTGGGTTCCTTGGGAAATTAAAGAAGTTTTTTAGGATTTTGATTTATTTATACTTCATGACTTTTAAGTCGTCTTACAGCCAAACACCATGAACTCTGCTCATAATTCTGTACAACTTTTACTATGGAACGAACACTGAAATCGTGAAATAAAAACCAGACGTTTCATACATTGTTGAGCAATATTGATTTTTGTATGGACCAGCACTGTAAGACGACTCAAAAGTCTCGGTATATTAATAGGATGGAAGCTGCTGAAACTACTTTGGAAAAGATAGCATGACTATCAGTGAAAATAAATAAAATAACCACCATGAATGATTTTAAAATCGGCGCCAAGCAGTTTACTGTGTTCTGTTATGTGTAGGTGGGGGCCAGAGAGGTATAGGGGAAGACTGTTATATCTCTACATATGATACTTGGATTCGTGGCTAAGTAACAGCCACGCCGATCGAAAGATCTGCGAGGTTAAGCTACGGTTATCGCGGTCAGTCCCCTGGATGGGTGACCGTTTTCTTAACATATTGAGATCCCCTACGTGCCTCGGAGAACACAAAAAGTCGTCGGTCCTGCGCCTGATTTCTCCGCGTCGTGTCCGATTGCCATACCCATCGGACTATGAGAGTGAGGGAATACAGGGTGTTAACGAATTCGTGTAATTCCTTCAAACCACGTGATCTACTGATGACACAGATTAAACATAAATGGGAATTTTTGAAAATCAACTAAAAAAAATTAAAAAAAAACTTTGTTTTCTATGTCTGAGTCATTTTAGAGTCTTGGGTTATCTGACTGCAAAGAGCGATATCGCGTTAGTCGTGCCTGCCAGCCGTGTCGCCGTGCTTTCATTAATTTATGCGTGGCATCGAAATGTTCACAAAAATAAAACATTACTTTTGCAAAAAAAAACTTTTTTTTTTACTGAATCCTTATTAGGTGGTTTCGATACGATTGGTAACAAAGCCGCGTGAAAAAATAATAATTTTATTTTTTTATTTTTAATCAAGCTAAATCCCGTGCGGGGCCTGTCTACACCAGTAGTAGATCATGTGGTTTTAAGGAATTACACGAATTCGTTAACAACCTGTAGTGAGTGCACTTGTGTCTGCGCACACACTTACGCACTATAATGTCTCCTGCGTAGTTAGCTAGTCTCCGATGAGAAAGTGGCCGCTGTGACTGAAATTCGGTGTGGAGTACATTACTTGGTTCCTGTGCTTCATCTTAGACCTTGTCTGCGGTTACCATCAAGTACGAACAGTTCTACTACTATAGTTCCATCAAATAATTAAACAAAACATTAAAATCAAAACAAAAACTGTATACGGAACTCACTTCCAACAGGAATATCAGCTCACGGACCATTATTTAACATATTTGGTACCACTCTCTTATCTAAGTCGCTTTATTGACTATCGTCTGTTTTAGACGTTCGATGTCAGACTCATGTCGGTACCAAAAGGTGATTATTTTGGTACTTTAGTGACATTATTACACATAAATTGTTACTAACGGGGTCTTTTACCTTCGAAAACGAGAGTGATGTTGAGAATGCAAGATGGGTTTTTTTTCAATTGACTTGGAAATTGTGTTCGATTGCAATTTGGCTTTAACTTACATACATAACATCACGACTCTGTTTCCCGAAGGGTTTGGCAGAGGTGTATAGTCAAAAGGTATTTCTTAGATTTGTTGCTCTGTAGGTACCTATTTGACGCATCAGGAGTGAGATTTCTGTAGGTACTTACGGAAATCTCTGTAAGTATCAAAATTCGTGTAATTCCTTCAAACCACGTGATCTACTGGTAAAAGATTGACCGTTTTTTTTTTCGTGGGGAAGTCCTCATGGATGCCCATCGCCCTGGGAAGGCGAAGGGGTATGCCGGACTTTTACCGGCTAAAAACCCACGGTGTTCCTTCTCCTGACCCTTAGCTGGGGTCGCGGGATTCGCAGCTGCATGCACCGCGACCCCGGCAGGTCTCGGTCCGCCAGCCCCTGGCAGACCTCTTCTTCTGTGGGGCCTTGCCCCACGTCCTCCTGAGAGGCGCGCACGGAACACAGCGCGCCGCCTTCTCGGGCCTGTTACTGGTCGGGCGACGGGTCCCCTAATCCGCCGCCCGCAGGCCACACACTACGGTGGCCAGAGATCGTCGCGCGCCCTCCGGCGCCCGGTGCGTCCGGGAAGGGAGAGTGGCAGCTGCCTCTCTCTCCCTCTCCGCTCCCTCTTTGGTCACCATCACCTCCTCGCAGAAAGAGGCGATGGCTTCCCACGCACTCTCGCTCCCGACCATGGATAGAACCACGGCTGGAAGAGAGAGGTCACCGACTGCTGCGACTAGTTCGCGGCGCTGCGTCGCCCACGCAGGACACGCTTGCAGCGTGTGCAGCGCCGTGTCCTCAGGGCAGTCGACGCAGTGGTGACAACCGGGCGTCTGCTCCCGGCCTATGCGACACAGGTACTTCCCGAAACAACCATGTCCCGAGAGTACCTGCGTCAGCCGGAAGCTGAGGGCGAACTGCATGGGATTCTATCAGATACAATAAAAAAAAACATGGTGTTCTTAACGGGAGTCATTTTAGTGCCCCCTGTCAACTGACTGCGCGGAGCGACGTCGCGCTAGTGCCCGCCAGCTGCGTTGCAGTGCTTCCGTCCTATCATATAAAATTAATTTAGATGATGTGGTTTTATAGAATTTTGCTATTCTTAATCATCACTCCTGGCAATCCGATTTGTAATGACCGTGCTTATATCGGGTGTAAAAAGACCCTTAAAGATAACGAAAACCACGTATTCCACCCATCATTGGGATCATTTTTTTCAAACAAACCATACCTGGGAAATCATTGGTTTTGGAGATGTTCAAGGTGTATACATATTTTTTTTAGTTTTTTCCAAAAACGATTTCCTAGTCATAATACTAAACTTTCTTCCATACAAACATTATCAAACATTTCAATTTTGCCTAACAAATTACGCATTTGAAGTTACAAAAACGCAATGAATATCAAACGCACACGACCGCCTTGACTCGGCTGTGTGGCCGCTGCACGCATGCAAACGCGCGGCATCGCCACAACCATAATTTGCGCGCTACAAAAAAAAGCGTTTTTTTTCATGCCAAAAAATAATCGTCGTTTCCCAGCAATTATTTTTGGTCAATGTAATTTAGTTTGATGTACAGAGTGCGTAGATTTCGGCTATGTGATGGGTCTTTTTACACCCTGTATGTGCACATACAAGGAATAACATAAATAACGCACAACCTCTTAAGGGGTCATTGTATCTACTCATCATTATGAACAACTTTTATTATGGGACCAAACCAGAAATCGCGAAAAAAACAGCTGTTCCCTACATTAATGTTCGCATAACTCGTCAAAATGTAGGGAACAGCAGATTTTTCTTTCGCGATTTCAGATTTGGTAAAAGTTGTTTATAATGATGAGTACAGTGACAGCGGTTACGCACTGCTTCCGATCCGAATCCGTGAACATACGTTCCGAAGTAGTCATAGAACTATTCGTATGGTAGTTTACGGACTATATCCGGCATCCGTCATCCGATTTCTATCCGTCATCCGTGAGTCTCTAATTCGGAAGAAATATTGACGAACCGAAGTAGCCGTAGTAATGTTTGTATGAACGCTTTCGCACTAGGTACCTCGGATTCAAATCGGACGTCAAATGGGTATGCCAAAGATGGCCCCTGAATTGTTTGAATTTGGATCAGAGATCGGATAAGTGCGTAAGCGATACCCGAATTCGGTCCGAGATTTTTACTCTAGATCGGTATTTTCACGGATTCGGATCGGATGCAGTGCGTAAAGCAATATTCGAATTCGGTCCGAGTTTTTTATATCCGTATTTTCACGGATTCGGATCGGATGCAGTGCGTAATCGCTCTGACCCTTTAATTAAGAGGTTGTGCGTTATTTATGTTAAACCTAGTATAAGCACACAGGAGCAGGATGCTGCTGCACATCTTTTAAACATAATCCTTCAGGCGCCGCGCCGTTAATGATATCCATCAACGAGATGAAACCGAGTTAGAAGTCATAACCTTCATGTTTACATACATTAAAAATCTTTATCTATTTTTAATATCCTTATTTTATTACACACTATTATGATTGTAAAGTGGGCTAAGTGAATTTTTATACAAAATTAATTTCAATTTTATAAGGATAATCCTTGCCAAATAGCCAATAAAATTTTATGTCTTCTAGATTGCAATAACAATCGTAAAATATTAGTTCCTATTAGTAAACTAGTGATCAAAACTAGATAAAGTCATAATTTAGGCGATTGACTACTTTGTTATGTGAATTTAATTATTTAATTAAAATACTGGTGTTGCTATTTTTAAGGATATACAGCTTGTAAACTTTTGTTTTAAGATTAGGCACTTTTGTGTTTGAAATTTTCCTATGGCGTTTTGCATATTGAGACAAATCAAATTGTCTTTCTAGGGTACAGTCAGCATATATCGGGACGAACAGACTCTTCATAATTACTAAACTAAACAAGAAAAGAATTAATTTAACCTTTTCAATGTCAAAGTTTCTTATTTCAAATAGACCAGATTACAGGCACTTTTAAAACGTCAAAATTAGGTGTATGGTTCCAAAAGGTAGGTTCTATGGAGAAGAGCCGGCAAGAAACTCCATGAATACTCTTTTCAAAATAGTAGTTCATGATAATCCCATACAGTAGTGTGAGAAATAGAATGAGAATAATGCAATTTAATGTAAAAAATACGTTTTTTTTTTGCCACGTCCCGTATTTTGACTGCCAAAGTCCCGGTAAATTCATACATAAAGGTTGGCAAGACTAATTGTGAGCGACAATCATACATTAATTAAAATGATTTCCCAGTCCGGTGATGGGCTATCGGTGCTACTTACCCCCAGAACAATTCAGCAACTATAATGACCAGACCACACAAAACCTTCAAGTAACAATATAAATACTAAAGTCAAGACTTAAAGTGTGTAAATTGCGACAAGATAATAGTTCTCGCCCGCTGGGGACTATTAAGAGATCTATTTTCTTGTAAAGATAACAACAAGCTAGACTTTTATTTTCTTTTTTTATTCCTTCATTTAGTACTTAAACTTCCGTAGATTTCGACCTTTTTAGTAACTTAGTGTGGTGTTCATCGACATTGATTCTCTGGTTAAATATCCATAGATGAAACAAATTTTACTAATTAGAATTTGAAGTAAACAGTTGATTATCAGTGAATTAATTTTGGTGAACACTAGTCCTAGTGGTTGCTTTTTTAGGGCTGATTTTAACAAAAAAATAATCAAGAAACAGTTTTTTTTTTCTTTGTTTTAAAATGTTATCCCGGTATATCCGGTTCCCTGGTAGCTTCTAAGTTAAAAATGCATTTTTCTGTGTATATCTCCACGCGCAATTAAAGCCCATCGAAACCTTAGAATCCCAAAATACAGCGAGGTAGCCCTACAATATAATAACAACTTTTTTTTTAATCCGACTTTTGTAAATTTAAATTCATCACGCAATAATGGCTTATGATAAAATTAACATTTTCTAGAGAACCACCTCCGTTTTTGAAGTCGGTTAAAAATGAAACGACTTCAAAAAAGAACTTTAGGCCGGCCATACACGGGCAGCTCGAGCAGTTAGCCATTGATAAACATACACGGACAGCTCGAGCAGTCAGTGGACTGCTTGACCACACGCCGGCGCCCCGTGCCGCCAACCGCTCGAAGCAGTTGCAACTGCTCGAGCTGTCCGTGTATGTACGTACGTAGAAGGCTGTAGTTTGCTATGCAGTTGCAGCTTCCAGCAGTCGATCCTTACTGCTTCAAGCTGCCCGTGTATGGCCGGCCTTACATATTAAGTATCTTTCCAGTACAACCTTCTCGATCAAAAACTAGTTAATAATTAAAACTACACGCGTTATGTACTTATGACTTGTAAAAACAAAATAATACCCACTGAATAAGTGTCAGTGGGTCGTTTTGTTACACTGCCGGACAAATTTAATGGGTTCTGTTGATAGGGCTGCCATGCTCCTGATGTGAGACGGGATGAGAAATAAATTGGTGTTCTTTTGTTTCTTGATAGTGGTAAGGTATTGGACACGGTAACGACATTTTTTTTTTGGTTTTAAAAATTATATTCAAGTAGCAATAGTTGATTCATATGATTAAATATGCACGTCATACCATTTATTTTATATAATAATCTTAATAGAGGTTTGTACCTGAATACCTCACCACTTGCTACGTTAGTTAGCTGTTGGAGCCGATGCTTCAATGCCATAAATATTATGTAACTTTTAAAGGATGATGGGCAAATTTGTATGAGACCTGTCCCCCCCCTTCCAACAGATTTTTTTGATGTGTTTTATTGATGTGTTGTAGTTTCATAAGGATCTATGACAAGACTAACAACCAGTTTTAACTTCAAAATCGATGGGGTTTAGTATATACAGGGTGGTAAAGGAGGACCGGACAAATTGGTCAACATAACCAATAACAACAGCACATATGTCATTAGATAGATATTGCAATATACTGCCATAATTACTATGGCGGCTCATTTCAAATCGCTGTATGAAAAAAGTTATGGCGATGTTTCGTAGGTTAGGTTATGTTAGGTCAGGTTAGGTAGTTTTTTTTTTGTATATTGATATGTAATGAAAAACAAACAGATTGAGTAAACAGTGTTATAATTATGTACCGTCATCCACAATCACATTAGAAATTGTCTGCAGAACCCCTGAAAGGACGATGCCTACCAAATCCTAAATACCACACTAGGAACCAATAACAACCACACATATGTCATTAGATAGGTATTTTAATATACTGCAGTAACTACTATGGCGGCTCATTTCAAATCGCTGTATGAAAAAAGTTAGGGCATTTTTTCGTAGGTTAGGTTAGGTGTTTTTTTTCTTATAAATGGTTCGGTAATAGCAAAAAATGCAATTAGAGTGAGTAAACAGTGTTATAATTATACGTCGTCATTCAAAATCACATCTAATAAATAGGTGATAGGTGAAATTACCTAACTTGACCTAACCTTTTTTTTTTTTTTTTTTTTGGGTTGGAAATCCTCATGGATGTCCTCCGCCCTGGGGTGGGCGGAGGGGTCTGTCAGACTCTTACTGACTAAAACCACCCCGGTGTTCCATCTCACACCTGCGCCGAGGGTCGCGGGAACTTACGACACTTCCGCAACCCCCGGCTGGTGCCGGCCCGCCGCAGCGGGCCTCCTCGGGTTAGCGGGGGGAGTGAGGTGTTAGACTCCCCCCGCGCCGTCTAAGAGGGGCGCGCTTGGAACACTTCGCGCCGCCGCCTCGGGTCCTGATGTGTGGGGGGTGACAGACTTCACCAAGTCCGTCGCCCCTGGACCCATTTAGGGGGGCTGGAAGAGGGCGTTGTCCGCCCTCCGCCGACGCCCGGTGCGTCTGCTGCGGGCCGGGTGAGTGGAGGTGATCTCCCTCACCCTTTCCGCATCCTCCTTCTGCGACATGACCGTGTCGCAGAAGGACACCACCGCGTCCCAGGACTCCTCGCTGTCGACCATGGACTCGACCACGGCCGACAGCGACAGGTCACCGCCTACTCCTGAGATGAGGGCACGGCGCGGCTCCTCCCAAGCGGCACACTCTGCCAGCGTGTGCCACGCCGTGTCCTCCCGGCAATCGCCGCAGTGGTGACACCGGGCGTCTGGCTCCCTGTTTATGCGACACAGGTACTTCCCGAAGCAACCGTGCCCCGAGAGCACCTGCGTCGCCCGAAACGACAGGGAGCCGTGCCTCCTCCCGAGCCAGCGCTCGAGCACCGGCCGGACCGCCCCGACGGTGGCGAGGCCGGCGGTAGGGCGTGAAAGCCTGTCCCGCCACTCCGCCACCAGGGCCTCGTGCAGCTGCGACCGACGCAGCTCCAACTGTCGCTGCATCGGCCGCTCGCCCCGCGTTCTCGCTTCCTCGCGCCACCGATATAGTGACGCGAGTACTAACGCCTCGAGGTCCCAAGGCGGAGATCCGGCCAGTACGCAAACCGCCTCGTAGGAGATCGTGCGATACCCCCTGATGACTCTGACGGCCAGCGCTCTCTGCGGCTTTCGCAGAACAGCGATGCTGCCGGCCGTCAGGTCAGCCGCCCAGATCGGGGCCCCATACAGGGCCATCTATCGCACGATCCCCACGTAGAGCCGCCTGCAGGCGAGGCTCGGGCCCCCCAGATTGGGAAGCAGCGTTGACAGCGCCCCAGCCGCGCCCAACAGCTTGGGCGCCAGCCGCTGGAAGTGGGGTCCGAAGTCCCACCGGCTGTCGAGCACCAATCCCAGGTACTTCATGGTGGACTCGACAGCTATTCGGACCCCCCCCAAACTTGACCTAACCTTTTTTTTTTTTTTTTTTTTTTTTTTTCGGGGTGGAAATCCTCATGGATGTCCTCCGCCCTGGGGCGGGCGGAGGGGTCTGTCAGACTCTTACTGACTAAAACCACCCCGGTGTTCCATCTCACACTTAGGCCGGGGGCCGCGGGAGCAGTACATTCGTCCGCAGCCCCCAACTAGTGCCGGCCCGCATATGCAGACCTCAATCGCGGGGGGAGTGAAACTCCCCCTGTGTCATCTAGGAGGCGCGCGTGGAACACTACGCGCCACCGCCTCTGGTCCATTTGGATGGGGGAGGCGGACGTCCCCAAGTCCGCCGCCCCTGGACCCGTTTACGGGGGTTGGAAGAGGGCGTTATCCGCCCTCCGCCGACGCCCGGTGCGCCTTCTGCGGGCTGGAAGAGTGCTTGCACTCTCCCTCTCCCTTTCCGCAGTCTCCTTCTGCGAGATGACACTTTCGCAGAAGGACATCACCGCGTCCCAGGACTCTGCACTGCCGACCATAGAACGAACCACGGCCGGCAGCGACAGGTCGCTCCCCACCTCAGAAACAAGGGCGCGGCGCGCTCCTCCCATGCAGTACATTCTGCCAGCGTGTGCCGCGCCGTGTCCTCTCCACAATGGACGCAGTGATGACACCGGGCGTCCGGCTCCCTGCCAATGCGACACAGGTACTTCCCGAAGCAACCGTGCCCCGAGAGCACCTGCGTCGCCCGAAACGTCAGGGAGCCGTGCCTCCTCCCGAGCCAGAGATCGAGCACCGGCCGGATCGCCTCAATGGTGACGAGGCGGCGGTAGGGCGTGAAAGCCTGTCCCGCCATTCCGCCACTAAGACCTGACGGAGCTCTGACCGACGCAGCGTGATCTGTCGCTGCACCAGTCTTTCGCCCCGCGTCCGCGCCTCCTCGCGCCACCTGTGAAGTGACGCAAGGCTTTTCGCCTCCAGGTCCCAGGGCGGGGATCCGGCCAGTGCACAAGCCGCCTCGTAGGAGATCGTGCGATAACCCCTGATGACTCTGACGGCCATCGCCCTCTGCGGTTTTCGCAGTATTGCGATACTGCGGGCCGTCAGGTCGGGCGTCCACACCGGGGCGCCATACAGGGCCATCGATCGCACGATCCCCACATACAACCGCCTACAGGCGGTGCTCGGGCCCCCCAAATTGGGAAGCAGCGTTGACAGCGCGCCCGCCGCGCCCAATAGCTTGGGCGCCAGCCGCCGAAAGTGGGGGCCGAAGTCCCACCGGCTGTCGAGCACCAATCCTAGGTACTTCATGGTTGGCTCGACAGCAATTCGAGCCCCCCCGACCACGATGTGTGATCCCGGTGGCGGCGCCCGTCGGGGGCCATGGAAAGCGATGGCCTCCGACTTGTTTAGGGCCACCTCCAGGCCTAGGCGCCGTATGCGGCTCACGACTTGTGAGACCGCAGCCGTAGCCAGCAACGCTGCCTCCCTGTGCGAGCTCCCCCGAGCCGTGACCAGCGTGTCGTCCGCGTAACACGTCAGGGTCACCCCCCGTTGGAGCTCGCCCCTCAGCACCCAGTCGTACCCGATGTTCCACAGGAGCGGGCCCAGGACCGAACCCTGTGGAACACCGCACGACATCTCGCGCTGGTCTCCGCCGTCGCGTCCCCTGAAGGTGACACACCTTTCCGCCAAGTAAGCCCCAACAACGTGACGGAGGTAGGGAGGCACCCGATGGTAACGCAACGCCTCCCTAATACAGCTCCAGGGCAGGGTGTTGAAGGCATTGGCGATGTCCAAGGACACCGCCAGCACCACCCCGCCCCTGGAGACCGCTTCCTCCGCCAGGACTCTCACTCGCATGATGGCGTCGATGGTAGAGCGCCCATGTCGGAATCCGAACTGACTGTCGTCCAGGTCCGGCCCCTCTCTGTACAAGTGGCCAACGAGGCGGTCTGCGATTATCCGCTCGAATAGCTTGCCCACCTCGTCTAGCAGCACTATGGGCCGGTAAGCGGACGGCGAGTCCGCTGGGCGCCCCGCCTTCCTGAGCAGGACCAATCGACCTGTTTTCCACTGAGTGGGAAACTGGCCCCGCTCGAGGCACGCTGAGAAGAGTCCTCTCAGTTGGGGCTCCAACTCCTTCAGGGCGAGGACGAGAGCGCGGCCGGGTACTCCATCGGGCCCCGGAGCAGTGTTTTTGGCCCGGAGCCGCATCACGGCCGCTCTCATCTCCGGTTGTGTCACCTCTGGGACGCTTACGCTCTCAAGCTCTGGGGCTGTGTGCGGAGCCATCTGCGGTGGCCGGTGCTCCGCTCTTGCAGGGAAGAGGGCTGCAACTACATCTTCCAGCAGCTGGGGCTGGAGACTCTCCGTAAGTGGGGGGGCCCAGGGACGAAGTTTCCCTCGAACCATACGATAAGGGCGCCCCCACGGATCCCCGTCTAGAGTCTCCAACAGCTCCTCCCAAGCTCGCGTCTTCGTTTCGCCGATGGCCAGCCACAGAGCCTTCTTCGCCGCGCGGTACACTTCGTACAGCGCGGCTTCCTCATCAGGAACCCGTCGACGCCTCCTCCGGTACCGAGTGTACGGGCGCCTAGCCGCCACGCATGCGACGCGTAGCTGCGCAATCTCGGCAGACCACCAGTACACTTGGCGCCTCGCGGATTGTGCATGGGCCCGGGGCATTGACGCATCACAAATTTGCATCATCGCCCCGTGGAACCACTGCGCCTCCTCTTCGACGTCGACGGGTCCGTGTGACGCCGACTCCCGGAACCAGGCCTGGACAATAGCGGCCTCCTCGAGAGCCTCCCTGTCGATGTGCCTAAGCACCCAGCGCGGACCGTCTCTTTGCGGGGCCGATGGGCTGCGGCTGCCAGCGGTCTGGGTAGAGACGTCGAAACGGATATTAAAGATGGTCCGACAACGTCTCCACCCCCACGGCAACACGCCAGCCACTAACACGGTGCGCAACAGCAGGGCTAGCGAACGAGACGTCCACTATAGACCCGCCCAGCTGCCGCACGCACGTGTAGACCGAGCCCCGGTTAAGGACGGCCAGGCCTGTCGTGATCGCCCACTCCTCCAGCACCTCACCCCTAAGGTCGGTAACCGGGGATCCCCAAGCCGCGGATTTTGCGTTGAGATCCCCGAGTAGCAGCACGGGGCGAGGGTGGTACCGGCCCACGACGGCTCCCAACTCGACAAGGAAACTCTCGAAGTCGGCGAGACTCTTGTTGGGCGAGTAGTATGCCCCGATGACAACTATGCCATCTGCAAGAGCAGCTACCCAACAGTGACCTCGGGTAGCGCTGACAAGAGTCCCGCCAATGATGGCCACCAAACCGTCAAGGTCCCCCGCCCAGTTATCTCGGGCGGGGACAGAATACGGCTCAGCAACCACAGCCACATGGATCGACCACTCCGCCATGCTCTGGAGCAAAAGGTCCTGAGCTCTGGCAGAGTGGTTGATGTTGCCCTGGAGGAAATGGTAAGGTGCCATTAATGGCACTCCATTCCCTCCACATCTCCTTCCCTAGGCCGGGAGTCGGCCGAAGGGCTGCTGGGCTGCGGGGGGGGGTGCGGATCCCCCGGCAGTCCTGGTCCCCTCCGTTTTCTTGCGGTTCTTCCCCCGCTTCTTTTTGCTGGTGGTGGGGCGGGGCGCACCGCAGCACTTCCCGCCTACTATGTGCTCCGCGGACTTTCCTGCAGCTGCACAAACACTGCAGTTTGGTGCCGCGGAGCATTGGGCCGCCTTGTGGCCGGGCCGACCGCAGCGATAGCACTGATCGCCGCGGTCTATGTCGGCGGTGCACCGTGCACGGACATGCCCGCTTTCCAGGCATCGGTAGCACCGCATGGCCCTGGGTTGCAGGAGCTTGACCTCCGCCGCAACCCATCCCACCAGCAAACGCCCACTGTCGGCGATCTTATTCGCCGCCGCTACCGGGCACCGCACAAAAATCGTGCCAAGCCCGTCAGCGTCGCGGCGAATTTCGCCCGCCCGCATATTTTCAGGCGGACACCCGCCGCTTCTGGCAATGGCCGCCACTACCTCCTCTGGAGTCACGGAGTCGTCCAGCCCTTTGACGAGCACGTCGGCCGTCTTGATGGGCCTCGACACCCGGATGTCCTCTGACTTCAGGGTCTCCCGTAGCTTGGCAGCCAGGGTATCCGCATTCTCGTCACTTGTGGGACCCGACAAGTGAAACAGCCGCGCTCCCGTGATGGCTGTTTTGAACCGGAAGCCATCCGGGGTGCCAAGGTCAGGGAAGTTGACCTTGGCCCTCGCCTCAGCCAGGACCGTCTTGTAGGTGACGCCCCTTTCTAGTGCTCCAGGCTGCAGTGTAAGCACTACAGCCGCGGAGCGTGGGGCGTGGATCCTGGGCGACTTCCGGCTATTTTTGGCGGTTCGGCCCTTCTTTTTCTTTCCCTTGCGCTTCTTCTTTTTAGTACCGACCGTCGTCCAGCCGGCCTCAGTACTAGGCCCGGCCATGGTCGCAGGTTGCGCGATGTTGCGGGGGGTCCCCTCCACGGGCTTTTTGGTCCCCTCCATGGGCGTCCTGGCCCCCTCCGCGGGCTTCTTGGCCCCCTCAGCGGGCTTCTTGGCCCCGTCCGCGGGCTTTTTAGCCCCCTGCACGGGCTTCTTGGCACCCTCCGCCGCTTTTATGGCGCCCAGCGCGGGCTCCGTCCTCGTGGACTCCTCCTTCCTTCGTTTGTCCGCTGCGAGTGGCGGCCGGAGGATTTCGGCTGGGAGGAGCCTTGGCTCCAACGCCTCGAGCCGGGCATTTATCATGCCCCCGACTTGGAGCGCGACAGCCCGCACAATTTCGGCAACCTGGTCGGATTGCAGGAATCCAGGGGCCAGGGTGGTGGAGACGGCGGCCGCGGAAGTCGCATGTTCTTGATGCCGACAAAAGTCGGCCCTTAGAACAGCGACATCCCGCTGGAGTTCCTTTATTTTGGACTCCAACCGGCCGTTCTCCTCCTGCAGTTTCACCGTCTCCTCAGAGACGGTGCGATTAAGGAGGACCTCCACCGCCTCCCTAATCCCATCCGCCGCCTCTTTCAGGGCCCGCGTGAACGTGCCCTTCAGATTGCCAGATTTCGTGGCAACCTCCATGACCACGTCCACGCCGTCCATCACCTGGCGGTTAAGAGCCGCCGCCGTCAAGCCCTCCGCAACTGTCCGCCTTTCCCTGGCCTGTCGGGCCATCTCGGCGACCTCGTCGGTTGCGACTGCCCGACGCTCCTCTCTCCTGGCGGCGTTGATCTCAGCCTTGGTGCTGACGCCTTGCATGGCCCCATCGGAGGCACTGTCTCCACTGGGTCCCGGCGTATCGGGGCGCCGCAGAAAACGACCTCGGGAGTCTCGTGACGATATCGGAGCGGATGCTCTGTCAATCGTCACGCGACCTCGTCCTCTTCTGGTCGTCGGCACCTTGGCAGCCGACAGCTTCTCCTCACTAGAGGAAAGGCCTATCGACCCTGCGCCGTCAGAGTCCTCCTCTCGCGGCCGTTTCCTCCAAAATTTGGAAGAACGACCCGACCCCTGGTCGGACATCATTTGTACGTCCTCAAAAGGACGTGAGCCTCCTCGTCTCCCGTTGCCATCACCGGCAAGCGGAAGATTGCATAGGCGCTCCAGGTTCACCTGAAGCACCTTTTCCCGCTGGCTGGCGCAATCTTGTGTCTCCACCTCAGAGTCGGTAGAGACACAAGAGTGCGCCGGAGCGGAATGACCGCCGGCGCCCCCCCCAGACACGGTGGGGCCGCCCTCAATGGAGGGGCGGGACTCTCCCCCCCTCGTCAACCTCGATGCAGTGTCCGAAGACACCGCACCCACCTTTTCATCAGTTTTGTGATTTAATTTTTCCATAGAAAACCCACGAGTATGGGGGAAATAAAAGGTCGATCCGGGCAGAGACCCCTGTACCCGGACAAGCCTACATACATCAGGAGGTCGGCTGGTATCCTGACGGGACCTGCACTCGCGACTGAATGTTCCGAAGAACTTGTAACTGTCAGCCATCCATCCCCTCGCCGTGCATCGCAACTTGGGATTCAGTGAAAACTTTATAGAGTTTCGCTCTTGGTCCAGGCGGTTAAGCCGAGACCCCCGGTCCTCTCAATGAGGATTACGGGTCGGGCCGAACGGTGGTCTGCATCAGACCGTGTCTGCCAGCCAACTATTGCCAGCTGACAAACCCGTCGCCCCTACAAGGCTCGATTCGACCACGCCCTCTCCTAGATGAGAGGGCGGGGAAGAGCCTTCCCATGGCCAACTGGCCACCCTCCCTTGGTCAGAATTCGCCACAGACAATAGCTCGCGAGAGCTATTGCCCGTGCCCAGGGTGCACCGGCCCGAGCAACTGCTGTTCCCCCCGGACGTATCCATAAGGGACCAGCAGCCACCAGGCACACGAGGAGGTTTCTGACCACGCACCCCTCTGACCACGCACCCCAAACTTGACCTAACCTTTTTTTTTTTTTTTTTTTTTTTTTTTCGGGGTGGAAATCCTCATGGATGTCCTCCGCCCTGGGGTGGGCGGAGGGGTCTGTCAGACTCTTACTGACTAAAACCACCCCGGTGTTCCATCTCACACCTGCGCCGAGGGTCGCGGGAACTTACGACACTTCCGCAACCCCCGGCTGGTGCCGGCCCGCCGCAGCGGGCCTCCTCGGGTTAGCGGGGGGAGTGAGGTGTTAGACTCCCCCCGCGCCGTCTAAGAGGGGCGCGCTTGGAACACTTCGCGCCGCCGCCTCGGGTCCTGATGAGTGGGGGGCGACAGACTTCCCCAAGTCCGTCGCCCCTGGACCCGTTTAGGGGGGCTGGAAGAGGGCGTTGTCCGCCCTCCGCCGACGCCCGGTGCGTCTGCTGCGGGCCGGGTGAGTGGAGGTGATCTCCCTCACCCTTTCCGCATCCTCCTTCTGCGACATGACCGTGTCGCAGAAGGACACCACCGCGTCCCAGGACTCCTCGCTGTCGACCATGGACTCGACCACGGCCGACAGCGACAGGTCACCGCCTACTCCTGAGATGAGGGCACGGCGCGGCTCCTCCCAAGCGGCACACTCTGCCAGCGTGTGCCACGCCGTGTCCTCCCGGCAATCGCCGCAGTGGTGACACCGGGCGTCTGGCTCCCTGTTTATGCGACACAGGTACTTCCCGAAGCAACCGTGCCCCGAGAGCACCTGCGTCGCCCGAAACGACAGGGAGCCGTGCCTCCTCCCGAGCCAGCGCTCGAGCACCGGCCGGACCGCCCCGACGGTGGCGAGGCCGGCGGTAGGGCGTGAAAGCCTGTCCCGCCACTCCGCCACCAGGGCCTCGTGCAGCTGCGACCGACGCAGCTCCAACTGTCGCTGCATCGGCCGCTCGCCCCGCGTTCTCGCTTCCTCGCGCCACCGATATAGTGACGCGAGTACTAACGCCTCGAGGTCCCAAGGCGGAGATCCGGCCAGTACGCAAGCCGCCTCGTAGGAGATCGTGCGATACCCCCTGATGACTCTGACGGCCAGCGCTCTCTGCGGCTTTCGCAGAACAGCGATGCTGCCGGCCGTCAGGTCAGCCGCCCAGATCGGGGCCCCGTACAGGGCCATCGATCGCACGATCCCCACGTAGAGCCGCCTGCAGGCGAGGCTCGGGCCCCCCAGATTGGGAAGCAGCGTTGACAGCGCCCCAGCCGCGCCCAACAGCTTGGGCGCCAGCCGCTGGAAGTGGGGTCCGAAGTCCCACCGGCTGTCGAGCACCAATCCCAGGTACTTCATGGTGGACTCGACAGCTATTCGGACCCCCCCCACAATGATGTGGGATCCGGACGGCGGCGCCCGCCGAGGGCCATGAAAGACCATGGCCTCCGACTTGCTGAGGGCCACCTCCAGGCCAAGGAGCCGTATGCGGCTCACCACCTGTGAGACCGCAGCCGTCACCAGCAACGCTGCCTCCCTATACGAACTCCCCCGAGCGGTGACCAGCGTGTCGTCCGCGTAACACGTCAGGTCTACGCCCGGTGGGAGTTCCCCCCTCAGCACCCAGTCGTACCCGATGTTCCACAGGGGCGGGCCTACGACCGAGCCCTGCGGAACACCGCACGACATGCGGTGCCGGTGTCCGCCATCACGTCCCACGTAGGTGACACACCTCTCCGACAGATAAGCCCCAACGATGCGGCGGAGGTAGAGAGGCACCCGATGGTAACGCAGTGCCTCCCTAATACAGCTCCAGGGCAGGGTGTTGAAGGCGTTGGAGATGTCCAAGGACACCGCCAACATCACCCCACCCCGGGACACCGCTTCCTCCGCCAGGACCCTCACCCGCGACACAGCGTGGATGGTGGAGCGCTCATGCCGAAAGCCAAACTGGCTCTCGGCCAGGTCCGGCCCCTCCGTACGCAAGTGGCCGGCGAGGCGGGCAGCTATTATTCGTTCGAATAGCTTACCCACCTCGTCCAGCAGCACTATGGGCCGGTATGCGGACGGCGAGTCCGCAGGGCGCCCCGCCTTCCCGAGCAGGACCAGACGACCAGTTTTCCACAAACTGGGAAACTGGCCCCGCTCAAGACACGCCGTGTAGAGTCCTCTCAGTTGGGGCTCAAGCTCCTTCAGAGCGAGGGCCAACACGCAGCCGTGAATCCCGTCGGGCCCCGGAGCCACGTTCTTGGCCCGGAGCCGCATCACGGCCGCCCCCATCTCTGCCTGTGTCACCTCCGGGACGCTGATGGCGTTCTCCTCTGTAGGCTCCGCGGCTGTGGGCAAAGCCATCGGCGGCGGAGTGTGTTCCGCTCTCGCCGGGAAGAGGGCTGCGACTACCTCCTCCAGCAGCTCAGGTTGGAGACTCTCCGTAAGCGGAGGCGCCGCGGCTCGAAGTTTCCCTCGAACCGCGAGATAAGGGCGCCCCCACGGATCCCCGTCCAGAGTCTCCAACATCTCCTCCTTGGCTCGCGTCTTCGCGTCGCCGACGGCCAGCCACAGAGCCTCCTTCGCCGCGCGGTACACCTCATACAGCGCGGCTTCTTCGTCAGGGACCCGACGACGTCTCCTCCGGTATCGGGTGTACTGGCGCCTCACCGCCACACACGCGACGCGCAACTGCGCGATCTGCGCGGACCACCAGTACACCTGGCGCCTTGCACTCTGTGCGTGGACCCGGGGCATGGACGCATCGCAGATTTGCGTCATCGCCCTGCGGAACCACAGCGCCTCCTGCTCGACGTCGACGGGTCCGGTCGTTGCCGACTCCCAGCTCCAGGCCTGCACGATAACGGCCTCCTCGAGAATCTCCCTGTCGATGCGCTTACGCGCCCAGCGCGGACCGTCCATCCGCGGGGCCGGCGAACCGCGGCCGCCAGCGGTCTGGGCGGAGACGTCGAACCGAATGTAACGGTGATCCGACAACGTCTCCACCTCCGCGGCGACACGCCAGTCGCGGACACGGTTCGCAACAGCGGGGCTAGCGAACGATACGTCCACTATAGACCCGCCCCGCTGCCGCACGCACGTCTGGACCGAGCCCCGATTTAGGACGGTCAAGCCAGTCGTGACCGCCCACTCCTCCAGTACCTCGCCCCTGGCATCGGTCACAGGGGATCCCCACGCCGAAGACTTGGCGTTGAGATCCCCCAGCAACAGCACAGGGCGAGGGTGAAGTCGGGCCACCACGGCCCCCAACTCGACAAGGAAGTTCTCGAAGTCGGCGAGACTCTTGTTGGGCGAAAAATACGCCCCAACAATGCCAACGCCGTCCGCGAGGGCGGCAACCCAGCCGTGACCTCGGGACGGGCCGACGAGAGCCCCGCCAATGATGGCCACCAAACCGTCTAGGTCACCCACCCAGTTATCCCTGGGGGGGACAAAATACGGCTCGGCGACCACAGCCACGTGAATCGACCACTCTGCCATACTCTGGAGCAAGAGATCCTGAGCTCTGGCAGAGTGGTTGATATTGCCCTGGAGGAAATGGTAGAGCGCCATTAAACGCAATCCATTTCCCCCTCTGCATCAACCTTAGGCCGGGAGTCGGCCGAAGGGCCACCAGGCTGCGGGAGGTGTAAAGAGCCCCCGGCAGCCTTGGCAACCCCTGTCTTCTTCCTCCTCCTCCTCTTCTTTTTCCCCCCCTTGTTGGTGGACGTGGACGTGCTGCCACAGGCGTTCCCGCCCGCTATGTGCCCCGCGGACCTCCCTGCAGCTGTACAGAGGCTGCAGTTTGGCGCCTCGGAGCACTGGGCCGCCCTGTGGCCGGGCTGACCGCAGCGATAGCACTGATCGCTGCGGTCTACTTCGGCGGTGCATCGTGCCCGGACATGCCCAATGTCCAGGCATCGGAAGCACCGCAAGCCCTTGGGTTGCAGCAGCTTGACCCTCGCCGCAACCCACCCCACCAACAGACGCCCAGCGTCGGCGAGCTTGTTCGCCGCCGCCACTGGGCATCGCACCCAGACTGCACCGAGCCCGGAGGCATCGGTGCGAATGTCGCCCGTACGCACATCCGCGGGCGGACATTGGCCGGCTTTTGCGACGGCCGCCACGACCTCAGCCGGGGTCGTCGAGTCGTCCAGGCCGTCGACGCGCAAGTCTGCAGTCTTCATGGGCCTGGACACCCGAACGTCCTCCGGATTGAGGACCTCCCTCAATTTGGCGGCCAAAATGTCCGCCCTCTCGCCGCTGGAGGCACCGGACACCTCGAGCAGTCGCGCCCCCGTAATCGCCGACTTCAACTTGAAGCCGGACGGTGTGCCAAGGTCGGGGAACGCGACCTTCGCTCTGGCCTCTGTCAGGACCGCCTTGTAGGTGAGGCCCCTTTCTACGGCTCCGGGCTGCAGTGTGATCACTACAGCCGCGGTGCTTGCGGCTCTCATCCTAGGCGGTCCCTGCGCCTTCTGCGTTGCCGGTGCCGGTGTTCCAGCGGGTGCCGGCGGCGCCGCCTTCTTTTTGCGGCGCCTCTTCTTCTTGACGACCGTCGTCCAGGCCTCCGTCAAGGGCCCGGGCGCGGTCGCCGGAGGAGGAGCGGCTGGCCGGGAAGTCGACGCGGATGCCCCATCCGCGGACTTCTTCGGCCCAGGCCCCTCCGCAGGCCTCCCAGGCCCCTCCGCGGACTTTTTCTGCCCCTCCGCGGGCCTCCCAGGCCCCTTTGCGGGCTTTCGAGGCTCCTCCGCCGGCTTTTTGGCCTCTTTTCCAGGTCTGGACGGCTCATCCGTCCCGAACGCTGGCTCCGGCCTAGCCGGCCCCTCCTTCCTCCGCTTATCCGCAGCGAGCGGTGGGCGGGGGTTTTCCGCCGGGAGGAGTCTCGCCTCGATGGCCTCGAGCCGGGCGCTCACCATCGACCCACACTGCACCATGCAGATGCGCGCGATCCTCTCGATCTCCGCATCCGCAAGTGCATGGGCCGACGATGGAGCCGACGTGGCCGGCGGCAGAGCTCTGGCCGCGGGAACTGCCTTCGAGGCGGCAAACTGCCGCTTGAGGTCCTCCAACTCGGATCGGAGACGGCCGTTCTCCTCCCATAGCTTCGCCGTCTCCTCCGTGGTTGTGCGATTATGGAGGACCTCAACTGCCTCCATAATGGCGTCCGCCGCCTCCTTCAGGGCGCTCGTGAACGTGCCCTTCAGGTTGCCCGATTTGGTGGCAACCTTCAAGACGACATTCACGGCGTCCTGGACCTGGCGATTGAGCTCAACCGCCGGTACGCTCTCCACGGCAGCCATCCGGGCCAAGCGCCGCTCTCGGGCCTGTCGGGTCAGCTCGCTGACCTCGTCCGCCGCGACCGCCTTTCGCTGCGCCCGTTTGGCCGCGTTCGCTCCTGCCTTATTGGACCCCAATAGGGACACTGAGCCCTCGCTCAGGTCCGCCATCGTGGGTCCAGGGTCGCTCTCTGCGCTCTCCGCCGGATGCCATATGGGAACCGGCGTAGCGGGCCGAGATAGTGGCACGAAGCGACCCGCTCGGTCGCGCCCCGGCAACCGAGCGGAACCTCCGCTCGTCACCGCGCGACCTCGTCCCCTCTGTGCCGTTGGCACTTTCGGAGCCGATAGGTTCTCCTCACTCGAGGAGAGGCCCATCGACCCCGAGTCGTTGCTGCGCTGGCGCTTCCGCCTTCCTTCTGGCGCAGCATTGCGCAGGCGCTCCAGGTTCACCTGGAGCACCTTTTCTCGCTGGCTGGCGCAATCTTGTGTCTCCACCTCAGAGTCGGTAGAGACACAAGAGCGCGCCGGAGCGGAATGACCGCCAGCGCCCCCTCCAGACACGGTGGGGCCGCCCTCAATAGAGGGGCGGGACTCTCCCCCCCTCGACACCCTCGATGCAGTGTCCGAAGACACCGCACCCACCTTTTCGTCGGTTTTACATTTTAAATCTTCCATTTCTAAACCCACGAGTATGGGGGAAATAAAAGGTCAATCCGGGCAGAGACCCCTGTACCCGGACAAGCCTACATACGTCAGGAGGTCGGCTGGTATCCTGACGGGACCTGCACTCGCGACTGAATGTTCCGAAGAACTTGTAACTGTCAGCCATCCATCCCCTCGCCGTGCATCGCAACTTGGGATTCAGTGAAAACTTTATAGAGTTTCGCTCTTGGTCCAGGCGGTTAAGCCGAGACCCCCGGTCCTCTCAATGAGGATTACGGGTCGGGCCGAACGGTGGTCTGCATCAGACCGTGTCTGCCAGCCAACTATTGCCAGCTGACAAACCCGTCGCCCCTGCAAGGCTCGATTCTACCACGCCCTCTCCTAGATGAGAGGGCGGAGAAGAGCCTTCCCGTGGCCAACTGGCCACCCTCCCTTGGTCAGAATTCGCCACAGACAATAGCTCGCGAGAGCTATTGCCCGTGCCCAGGGTGCACCGGCCCGAGCAACTGCTGTTCCCCCCGGACGTATCCATAAGGGACCAGCAGCCACCGGGCACACGAGGAGGTTTCTGACCACGCACCCCATTTCTGACCACGCACCCCAAAACTTGACCTAACCTAACCTAACCTATGAAACATCGCCATAACTTTTTTCACACAGCGATTTTAAATGAGCCGCGTTAGCAATTAGTGCAGTATATTGCAATACCTATCTAATGACATGTGTGGTGGTTATTGGTTCCTAGTGTAGTATTTAGGATTTGGTAGGCATCGTCTTTCAGGGGTTATGCAGACAATTTATTAATGTAATTGTGGAGAACGATAATATGACCTTTTACGTGAGTGGCAACAACACTGTAAAAACAACTGTAAAAAGTTTCAACTCAATCGGATGAACCGTGTGAATTTTTAGTAACAATTATCCGATACGACTCGAGCGCCACCTATTGTACGTTGATGGTACTATGTCAGAAACTTTTGCGTGAGTGCCAACAACAACAGTACAAAGTTTCAACTCAATCGGATGTACGATGCGAATATTCATTTAAATAAAATAATAATAATAAAAATGCGTTTTTCCCGGAATATCCCGCTCCTTTGAGGAATGTCGCTATAGGAAAAAATTATCACCCTACTAAGATGTTTCAACTGAGATACATTTCAGATCTGTTGGGGTATGGGGACGTTTTGTCCCATGGTCCTTTAACCACTAACATCATGAAGCTATGAATCAGTCGACAGTTAGACTTGTAGTGTGTTAAAATTCCTGAAAAGAAAACGGCCTAATTCCTGCTTGAACTCGTTCAATTATTTTCAAATATCTAAGTACACCACAGTTTTTGCAAACCCTACATTTACCTATATCAAAACAATAAAACACTATTTTCACCAACTCCCACCTAATCCAGCGACAGTGGCGCGCTCTGGTGACCCTAAGCATAACGAATTTAACGGCCAGCTAATGGCTGACAAATCGCGCGACGAATCGTCAAACCGGTCGCAGGAATGAAATACCAATTAATTGTTACACAGCACTAAGCATGCGAGGATGCGTGAAGATTCAGCTAAAAAGTAAAAGCAAAAAAGTGTATTTTACACAATAATAGCACAATTAACTACCCTTATCCCTCTGAATCTTGTAATGTTACACAATTAATCAATATAAATAAAAAGAAAAGTCCTGACTGATTGACTGACTCATCAACGCCCAGCTCAAACCCTTGGACCTAAAAAGCTGAAATTTTGCTCAGAGGTTCCCTTTATAACGTAGACAAGGAATAAGGAAGGATTTTTCGAAATTCAACCCCTAAGGGAGTTAAATAGGGGATGAAAGTTTGTATGGAAAATCGTCACTTATCGGGTTCAAAATTTCACGCAAGCGAAGCTGCGGGCAAAAGCTAGTGCTAAACAATTTTGTTCATGTAAATGTTATCAGACTGACTATAGATTGCTCTTGTCTAAGAGGACTGATCACACAAAGCGTGAATTGGGGCATACTGTTCAGAAATACTCAATTAAAATCACTGCAGACTTGCCGCCACCCCCCACCATGGGGGCTTGATAAGCACTGTTGAGAAAATATGTTGTGTATGATAAAATATTATTTTAACAGCACATAAAGACTTTTACAATTGCAATTATTACGTATTAGATGTTCCCGGCATGCGTTGCAATGCACTTTTTCCTACTACCTACCTTCAAAAACAAAATCAAAATAGTAACAAAAAGTTAAAACCATTTTCATGCATGCGGTAAACAAATTGAGAATATGGACATTCTGAGATAATTTCGTTTTTTTTTTAAATATCATAATTGTTTTCATAAGAACCTTCTCCTGATAATTACGAAAAAAACAAAAAAAAAGCAATGTCGGCCTAGCCGCTCACGCGTGATGCCGTAACAGAAAAAATAATAGTACAAGATGCCCGTGACCAAGGGAAATAGGGATTCATTTTTATATATGTATAGAGATTAAATGTTCACGCTACCGCTTAACACAACATTCCATTCTTTGAGATATCAACACAAGTATTAAGCATCATTGCGAATTGGCGAATTGTCCCGTACATTGTAGTGCACCTTAAACGTATTTATTCTTCGGGAAATACCTACTGCTCCCTGATTCATAATAATTTACTTTGATAAGTCAGTTGTGAACCGATTTGATATGTAGTTATTTCTACTATTCTAGTTAGAACAGAGAAAACGAGATAATAAACCAAATCGTTCAACAACAGTAATTGACTTATTTATGATTAGTTACGGTTTACTCACGTGCATTTTTCGGGATTGCCCAACTAGTTTCGGACCCAAACGTTGCCCTTAATCATGAGCTGAACACGCGGTAAGGTCGACTCGAACTCATGAGTGTGTGTGTGTGTGTCACACAACAGTGCGAATTTAAGGGTTAAGGGCTCCGTTTGGGTCAGAAACTAGTCTTGCAGTCCCAAAAACTGCACGTGAATAAACCGTAAATAATCATAAATCACGCATCCGTGTGGCACCGGATGTAAAGAATAGCACTACCCCATCTCTTCCCATGGGTGCCGTAAAGGGCGACTAAGGGATTTACTAGAGAATAGGGCAGTAGTGCTCTCTGAGTACTTTGACAACCATACTGCGATCACCAACCCGCCTGCCAAGCGTGGCGATTATGGCAAACCCCCCCACCATGGATAGCACAAAGAAGAAGCACAGGACTGGTCGATGTGGCGATACTTAGGGGAAGCCTATGTCCAGCAGTGCACGTCTTTCGGCTCAATGATTATGTTTTTTTGTTATTTATTTGTATCTCGCTTTACTCACGGCTCATCTTCCGTGCGGAAGATGTCCGGTCCTTTGGAAGGCATACACGAGGACACAGGTCCAACGCGCAGAGGCCCCTTTGAGAACTTTAATCTAAAATGGGGTGGGGCACCAACCGGGGACTATCCACGGCTGCACTATTGGAGTACAGTCATGGACCGTCCCAGGTGGGTGCAGGACTATTGTAAAATATGGTGAATAATATCTGGTCTATGGGAAGGGGTGTTAGGTGGACTGGATAACTTCTATTGCCGGAAGAAAACGGCGTCTGCCTTTCAAGCTTAAATTTGAAATATATTGGCAGAGAAATGTTATGGCACTTCAACGACTTATTCACTAAAACACACAAGAATAAATTATATAAATTTTTCGACATGGTGAATTTGTCACTTACAGAAGTGCACAGCACTTGTAAAAAAAACTTAAAGATAAATTGATATGTTAGTACAATATTTATTACGGACTATAACATTAAAAAGCTCAAATTAAAGAAAACACAAATTAAAATAAACCTCAAATAACGTTGTCTTAGGATTGACATTAACAACAAACAGAATTAAAAATCTAAAGTTAACAAGGGGGGAAAAGAAAGAAAAGAAATCATGATTCCAAATAAAAACATGGTAAAATGATGCAATGGTAACTGGAGCAATAATAGTGGATGCAATCATCAGTGGATTGTTGGGAGCGTGGATTAAGGTGAATCACCTTGAGACCCTAGATTGGCTATTAGTCTCATACGGAATTGTCGAAAAGAGTTTGATGAAGATGAATCACAAATATAATCGTGTCTCACAAAACTTTTAATACAGTAACTGACTTATTGAAAAGTTTTGAGTCAATATCGTGGCGTGATGGTACCTATATTACGTAATTTCGTGGCATTTAACTAGTGTCTATAGATATACAGACTATAATCACAATGTCCAATGTTCTTTCAATAGGTATCACATTGAGATGTGACAGAGTCTTAGCTTTCACTGGAAGAGATGCGTTGTCATCTCGCTCAGAATTATTTGATTGTAAACTTAAGTGTTGGATTGTTAATTAATTTGTATTATAGTATGAATTATGAAATTCTGGTTCTACATTTCGAAAGTTTGTTGTATGATGATCCATGCGCAAAAGTTTCGACAAAAAAACGACCACACTACTGTTTAACGAAAGATAAGTATGACATAGAGATCATTTCGTAAATTGTAGCCGTAAGGAAACTGCTATCAAAAACACGTAAAGGACATCATTAAAAACCGTAAAATATATACAAAGTTAGTCGGAAAGGGGGTACTAATCCACAGGCTACTTAAAGTATTACTTATGACGGTTCTAAAGCATGTGTTAAAATTTCAAAATTCGATAATTTTTCATCTGCATGTAAAATAATGTTTATTTCAGTTTTTTCAAAAATTCTTCGTCCCTGCTTTAGTTACTAATTCAGAAAATGGAGCTTCTAATTTGTGACCCCAAATATGAACTAAAATGTAAACACAGCTGATCATAGCTAAGGATAGATAGATTTTAGCATATTTTTTATGTCATTTTTGAACAGCTATTTTTCGTAAACTATTGCACTATTGTACCTGCAGACTTTTGGAGAAAGTGGTAGAACAAAAGTTACTCACTATTATGGGTACTTTAACACCCTTTCGGATTAATACCCCCTTTCTGACTAACCTTGTATATTAAACATGTTTTTTTTTATATTTGGAATTTTTTGTATGATAAATTGAAAACGTTTTGTAGAGAAACATCAGGATTCACCTTATATTGAAAGGGGTATAAATGTTCACAGTGGTTTTCGAGATGCTGCATTGACAAACCATCTGAAAGCATTTTTATGAGTAATGTAGGTACCGGTTGTTACTAGAATTCATTTGATAATGTTATGTGATGTTAACTATAGCAGTGCGATGCGCGGTCGAGTACGGACGTATTTGTGCTGCTCGGTACGAATATTATATTCGCGTATTGCGCGGCTATAGCCGCTGCCGATTTTCGTCGCTATGAGTTCCCAACCGCTCATAGCCAACGAGCTGCTGGCATTTATCAAACATGCCATCGATTATATGGATGAGGTCAGCATCTTGCAAATCTGCAAGTCTGGCTTCAAAGAAGAGGAGATCAGCGGTGCCAAGTTGTTGCTGTTTCAAACGCTCGGCAAAGTTGACCAGATGCCGTCCCGCTGGAGGGATGGTGGCGAGAAGAGTGTCCAGGATATCATCACAATGATGAAAAACACGGACCCAGATGACGTGCCCGCTTTCGTGGCGATGGAGCTGCATAAGCTGCCCCCCGTCACGTTCGACCACGTCGACGTCACCAGGCTGCTGAAGGATATAACGTTCCTAAAAGCGAGCCTGGCCGAGGTACAGTCCAAGCTGGAGGTGTCGAATAACACCATAGGGGACCTACGTGCCGAAGTAGGGTTGTTGCGCAACGCTGTTTCGGTAAGTAGGTCACCTGACGCCTCTAACGTGAACATTCGTCGCGGGGCGCAAAACGCTTCCATCGGCAGTTTTGAGTCGGCGAGCTCTACTGCGTCGCCAGCTGCCGATATTGCATGCGTTGCATCGTGCTCCGCCGCCGTGCCCATCGTTCCTTCAACACCGGTGGAAGTAGTGAGTCATGTAGGTACGTCGACCCCTAAACGTGCCTACGCTGCTATCGTCGCCACTCACAAACCTGCTATGTCGCAAACAAAACGGCAAGCAGAAAAAACAAAAGGGGGTAAACAGAGTCGCTGTGTATCGGTCAACAAAGACCTGAAACAGCAGGGTCCAGATAAGGACACGTGTGACAAGGATGACTTCATCAAGGTGGAGAAAAAGAAGAAGAAGAAGCCTCCTTGTCGAAACCAGTGCGGTACCGCGCTGGCAGGACCCAACATGCTGCTGCGTCCAGCAATACCGACGACGCTGCTGTACGTGTCCAGACTACATCACACCACGAAGGTTGAGGAGATCGTGGAGTATGTTCAGGTTAAGACAAACTGGACTTTGAGGGTCGAGAAGTTGGAGTCGCGCCACAACACAAATTTCAAGTCGTTTGTGGTGCGAGTTCCGACTCATCATATTGAGACCTTCCTTAAAGAAGAGTTTTGGCCGAAGGGTGTCATCTATCGTCGATTTCGCGGAAGGCTACGCGACACCACGCAGCGCAACACGACGCCGTCACTTCGTGTACAGTAGTTTTATATATTTTGTATTAGTTTATAGTTATATTGTTTTTATTATTTATGTGTTCGTTTTCTATGGGCTAAGTTGCCTGAAATAAAGGATATATTATTATTATTTGAAAATATTGTTTTCAGATTCATTTCTATTCAATGGAAAGTGTAACAAAGTGACATGGGATGTATCTAAGTTAACATTTGTTGTACAATAAAAAAACGTTTTATACGCTCAGAATACCTATTTCAAGTCTTATGCAATGTCACTTCTAAAAAGTTATACATCCGTGTAATTGGAATACTTTTAATGTCAAGCCTATGTTACACTGCGGGGGTCATCAAATAATTGGTTAAATCGCTTAGACGAGTGGGTTCCAACAGCCGTTTAGTGCAGTTAGCCATATCAAATTACAAAAGAAATAACGATAGAACGAATGTTATTATGATTATATTCCCGAAAATAGTTTGTTTTATAAATTTAATGACCAATTTAAATTGCACTACAGTGCATGCTTATTCAAATCAAAACTTTTTGAGCTAGTTGGATAGTTCGTTGTATCGTTGTATGGCATGTGTTCTGCCTTACTTTTGGTGCCTTAAATGCAAATCTGTAAAAATTCATACCTATTCTCGTAGTGCCAGTGCCATATAACTCTGCTGCCTTTATGGAAAGACAGAATGAGTTTATTCTAGACTAGCATTTGCCCGTGGCTTCGTTCGTGTTAGTTTATAATTAAAAAAAACTCTTAACACACTACTAAAGTTTCTTTAATAATATAATTCAATCATGATTCGTAAGACACGTGGCGCCATCTATTATCGTTATTTTCCTCGGGAACAGTAATTTTTTTCGGGATGAAATGTACCCTACGTCCGTTTCTGTACAACTGACAACGTACCTATATGAAAAAATTATAGCACTCCGGGATAACGTAACTTCTTATTGGTGAAAGAATTTTTGAAATCGAATGATTAGTTTTGGAGATTATCTCCTACATACAAACAAATAAACAAATTCTACCACTTTAGAATATTAGTATAGATAAGCCAATTTTTGATACCTTGGGTTACATTATTGTAATTTATTTACGGATCCCTAATTTTTTGATACTAAAATATAGCATATAGCACTCAGGGATAAAGTAGCTTCCTATTGGTGAAAGAGTTTTTGAAATCGGAAAACACAAACAAATTCTACCTCTTTATGATATTAGTATAGACTAGCGTATTCTAATGTAGATGACGTCATCTTTTATTATTTAGTCGTTCCGGGAGGCATTTCGCACGATTCCCCACGTGACCGCCCAGGAGCAGTACAGGTGCTTTCTACTACAGAAGTCGGAGTCCTTAGTTAGTAAAACCGACATTGGGGTATACCCAAAGAGTCGGGGACCTTTTACAAAATTCCCCCTCGAAGAAAAAGGCTTAACTGTATCATAAAGCACATACTAACAATTATAATGAAAGCTAACCCTTTAAAAAAAAGCTAAATATGCAACACAACGCAATTGTACGACATACGCATGGCGTGTCAACCGACACTTTAGCGCCCCTGGAGCGCTAATCTGTCGCATGTACTGCATTGTACGAGTATTAACTTGTTCCCTCATTTGACTTGAACAACTTGTTACTTGATAAGCTGCTGATATTCTGTGCACTTAGATTTGTTGAAAATACATCTTTAATTAAACCAAGTATGAAATGACCTATTGGAATAAAATAAAATGGAATATTCAATTTATCTGTGGACGAATCAACTTCAAAATAAAGGTCATGGAAAATTATACCGGCATCACCACTGCACAGCTGCAGCACGGCGTCGCCTCAAATTTAGGCTGCAGCTAGCCGCCAGCGCGCTAACTACGCGTCGTCCGCGAGGTGTAAGCTCGCAGTCCGCGCGCCGGCCGCGAGGTGCAAGCTCGTAGAGCGCGCTGGCCGCGAGATGCAAGCTTGCTGTCACCGCGAACACAGTAGTTATATGGCATTTGTGATTGAACGCCTACACTTACACACGCCTAGGACTTGCACGTTTTCATAACGACGTTGTTTCGCTGGCGACTCGGAGTTGGCGCACAGTAAGCACGCGGTCCGCTCGCTTGCAAAGAGCAGGCTGCGAGTCGAGTTGTATGGTAGCGGCAAGCGCGCTGACTGCCCGCGGATGGCTATTTCATATTGACATTATGAAATATATTATACGACCCACGATTTAATGCTCTAATTTGAATGACAAGTTACGTTGGAGCGGTGCCGTTGCGGTGCCGGTATAGTGTGCCATGATCTTAAATTAGAATAACGTTCGTTTTTTTGAACGTCAATGTAACAAAAGACAGCCCCCAATAACGCTCGCCCTTCACCGCTTCCTAGTATTTATGCTGTGAAGAAGAAACGGCGCCACAAACTCCTTAGCAACACAGATCTGTCTGTCAAGTGAATAAATTAATAGTCTATCCACAAAAAAGGTAATATTAATTACAATAATTAAGTTTTGCAAATTGGGGATGATAAACAAAGTATACACATAGAACAATACGCATCATCATCATCATTCAGCCGAAAGACGTCTCTTCTCCCCCAAGCATCGCCACATCGACCGGTCCTGTGCTTCTCGCATCCAGCGGATTTCCGCGACCTTCACCAGATTATCGGTCCACCTTGTGGGAGGCCTACCCAAGTACCCACGCTGTGCCTTCCGGTATGCTGTCGCCACTCCAGAAACTTTCGACTCCATCGGCCATCCATGCGGATCTCATCATTTCTGATATGATCACGTAGGGAATCTCTAGCATAGCCCTCTCAATTGCCCTTTGGGTGACCTTGAGCCTTCTTATGAGCATATGATGTCTCGGCTGGGCAGCGTTCGGGAAGCTATGCAATATCTTTTCGTCTCAACTACCGCAATGTCTAAAGACGAGTTTTTTTTAATTTTCTATCTTTTTTCTCTTGACTCTGACCAGCGCGTGATTACTTACGGCACTGAAACGTGGTCGCTCACAATGGGCCTCATAAGAACAATACTGGATGAATTGAAAGCAAAATTATTGGTATCCAATCCTTATTGCTTCATCCAACCTTCTGTCTTTATTCATCATAATATTCCTCAGATCGATATAGCCTTAAATCAAAGTAACAATTAACCTTAAAACAGTCTTAGCCAGTGACAGAGCACCAACATTGTTCCCTTAACGAAAAATCCAATCTTAATTTAAGATGGATAGTAAATCTCGGAGTTTCCAATGTCTTAGCCAGGCGATTAGGCTCATAATGTTCCCTTAATAGCCTTAAGGGTCACAGCGCTGAAGGTCAATGCGAGCGAGGATAGATTCAGCCCATGGTGTAGGAAATGGTGTAGGATAGGATCCAAGGTCAGCTGTCGACGGTGACGGTCTGCATTTGATCTTCAGCAAGCCTAACATGCGCAGCGCGACATAATTTTGTCGTCGCATTATCTTGTGCCAAGATGAGATAATTTAAGAGACAAAATTATCTCGAGCTGCGCTTTAATTTCAGCTTCAACACTCATTTATTCAAAATAGACTAGAATGACTTCAGTTCTTTTTGAACGTCAATGATTAAGACAGCCCCCAAAAGCGCCCGCCATTTTACCTATCATGTTAGTTAGCCAGATTAGGTTGGACAGAAAAGAATTGAATTGGAAACAGTTTTTTTGTTTTTTTTTTTACCTATACACATGTGATAGTAAGTAATCGAAGGTCTTAGATTGATCTTCAGGTGGTAAATGGTAACCTATATTTACTATAATGATGGTGAATAAGAATTTGCCTATCGCAGTATAGGGTCAATTGTATTGGACCTTATGTTGTACTGAATTGTAGATCTCCAACAACTCATATCGGCCTAACTTTCGAGAATAAGATATGGTGACGTATACAAATTGGGGCTGACATAATGACGATGAATTGAATAAATGACAAGAAATGACATAATGACCACGCATTCTATGATCCCCAAATGTGAGTTTTTTTACGTTACTACTGTAGTTGCGTCACGCCAAAAATGTATGAAAATATTGGCAGAGCCTCTAGCGGCGAATTGCGTGACTAAAAATTTGATTGACATTTTTGGCGTGACGCAACTACAGGAGCCCAATTCTACTAACAGAAACTTGTATCAATTGCAACTGAATCGTTTGTTCAGACAGTTTTCTTTTACAAAAACTATCAAATTGTTTGAAAACAAAAACAAAACCAAACCTTTTGATAGTGTTCGTAAACGAAAACTCCTGAAGAATAGAATTGGCTCCCTGTAGTAACGTAAAAACCTCACACGGGGTACTGTTCTACGACTACAAATCTTGTGATTTAATCATTTTACACACATCAATATCTCTTCGTAACCTGTATAAATCAAAAAAAAAAAAAAAAAACACTTCCACGTCCCTTCATCCAGAGAATAGATTGAAATTAAAAAATTAAACGAAATAAAGATAGAAAATAAAGTACCTACCTGAAAAAAAGGTGCATTTTTCTAGAACGCATCATAGAATACTTAATTGGTATCGTTTAATGTCATTACTTCAAACTATGTATGCATTTATTTTAATTCAATATAGACAGTCAATCGTTTAGTTTTCGATGTCTCAGTTCAGACAATCAGGTTCGCAATGTTCTCTTAATAGCGTCAGAGGTCAAAGTACGGGATTACGAAGGTCAGGGGCAAGGATGAAGCAGTACTGGGAACGGCTCGAAACTTTGTTCATTTTATCAAGGAAACTATAAGGACTTCACAAGTTTTCTGCCTATATATAGGTAGGTAGGGCCTACTTCATTTGTACTTTGGCTTTAGGTAAGTGTTATAACTACATATATAATATCACGCCTGTATTCCCCAAAGGATTGGGCAGAGGTATACAAGGTTAGTCGGAAAGGGGGTACTAATCCGCGGGCCACTTATAGTATCACTGATGACTGTTTCGAAGCAAGTGTTAAAATTTCATAATTCGGACGTCGGGACACCACCCTTAATATCGGAGACATGTCCCACCATATCGGGACGAATGGCAACCCTATCCTAGTCGCACCTGATGTTAAACGCAGACAGGGTCTGACATGAAGCACACGAATGCAAGTAACAGAGATATGAAAGAAATATTCCCATATAGGGCCTCTGGCTTTCAGTCTTGACTCTTAAGTCTTTCATAGAACAAAGGTTATAAAAAAAAAATAAGCTCAAAAGTAAACATAAATTCCGCCAAACAAAGTTTCTAATCTAAACAAAAACTCACAACACATTTAAAAAAAACGCGGAACAGTATAAAAATCAATTTACACAGACATTCGCACTAGGATCTACGAGATCCACAGATAACATAGGTTTAATTACGTCCATAAAACAAGCGGGGCTCTTGGGCAACGTCTTAAATGCTCATTAAGAACCATTACGCGAAGCTATGGTGGCTACGGAACGATAAACTCTGGAGAACGGAGAATCGCGGGGAATAACGGAGAAGCGGAGAAGGACAATGCTATATCGATGGCTCTCGATTCGATTTTCGATTGTGTTATTAAGTGATCGGTTCTGGAGTTGGGGGTGACAGTTGTGAATGGAAGTGGGGATGGTGTTTGTCTGTGGAGTTATGACTGTTATTGGTTCTGATGTCTCACTGTCTGAAGTGCTTTTATAATGTGTAAGTTGCTGGAGTAGTAGTGTGATACTTGCCAAAGTATAGGCAACTTCTATCGTTAGGTAATGCAGCGATAGATAAGTTAGGATGTAAAAGAATAGCCAACAGCAGCCTTATAGTACAATAAATAAAAAAGAAAAGTCCTGCTGACTGACTGATTGACTGACTCATCAACGCCCAGCCCAAACCCTTGGTAATAGAAAGCTGAAATTTTGCACAGAGGTTCCCTTTATAATATAGACAAGGAATAAGGAAGATTTTTTCGAATTTAAACCCCTAAGAGAGTTAAATATGGGATGAAAGTTTGTGTGGAAAATCGTCACTTAACGGGTTCAAAATTTCACGCAAGCGAAGCTGCGGGCAAAAGCTAGTAGTACAATAAATACAATCAAACATAATGACGACCAACGAAATGGACGAAATCCAATTCAATGATTATAACAGCATTGAATTTTTTTATTTGTAAAATCAAACAAACATTTAAAAACTTACACATTCTTCGTTAAAATTTAAGGAAAAATAAAACACAAATAATACGTTATAAGTTGTTTGAATGTGGTACTTCCTGGCCGCGCCACAGTCTCCAATTTGAATGAAAGTGGGCTTAAAAAAATGTACGTATATTGTACGTTTTTGTACTAGAAGAAAAAAAAAAGTACTATAAAGGATCGCGAGAAATTTAACAAAATTGGTGGCGCGGCCAGGAAGTATGCTTCCTAGCCGCGCCACCGCATACACTGCAATAAACAATCTAATAATGTACAAACTCATTGGTAAACAATTGTACGTCTATTGTTCGTTCTATTAATAACGAGAAATGCTGAAAAAAGTCATGAAGCATATGAAAAAAAGACAAAAACCGCGCCACAGTCTCCAATTTGAATGAAAGTGGGCTTAAAAAATTGTACGTAAATTGTACGTTTTTGTACTAGAAGAAAAAAAAATAGTACTATAAAGGTTCGCGAGAAATTTAACAAAATCGGTGGCGCGGCCAGGAAGTGTGTTTGCTAGCCGCGCCACCGCGTACACTGCAATAAACAATCTAATAATGTACAAACTCATTGGTAGACAATTGTACGTCTATTGTTCGTTCTATTAATAACGAGAAATACTGAAAAATGTCATGAAGTCTATGAAAAAAAAAAATCGTTAGGCCGCACCACAGTCTCCCATTTTGAATGAAAGTGGGCTTAAAAAATGTACTCAAATTGTACGTTTTTGTACTAGAAGGAAAAAAATTGTACTATAAAGGTTCGCGAGAAATTTAACAAAATTAGTGGCGCGGCCAGGAAGTGTGCTTCCTAGCCGCGTCACCGCGTACACTGCAATAAACAGTCTAATAATGTACAAACTAAACACAGAGAAAATGACTTTTTGCAGTATTTTTCGTCATTAATAGAACGAACAATAGACGTACAACTGTTTACCAATGAGTTTGTACATTATTAGACTGTTTATTGCAGTGTACGCGGTGGCGCGGCTAGGAAGCACACTTCCTGGCCGCGCCACCGATTTTGTTAAATTTCTCGCGAACCTTTATAGTACAATTTTTTTTCTTCTAGTACAAAAACGTACAATTTACGTACATTTTTTAAGCCCACTTTCATTCAAAATGGGAGACTGTGGTGCGGCTTATCGATATATTTTTTTTTCATAGACTTAATGACATTTTTCAGTATTTCTCGTTATTAATAGAACGAACAATAGACGTACAATTGTTTACCAATGAGTTTGTACATTATTAGATTGTTTATTGCAGTATACGCGGTGGCGCGGCTAGGAAGCACACTTCCTGGCCGCGCCACTAATTTTGTTAAATTTCTCGCGAACCTTTATAGTACTATTTTTTTTCTTCTAGTACTAAAACATACAATTTACGTACATTTTTTTAAGCCCACTTTCATTCAAAATGGGAGACTGTGGCGCGGCTTTTCGTTTTTTTTTTTTTTCATAATCTTCATGACATTTTTCAGTATTTCTCGTTATTAATAGAACGAACAATAGACGTACAATTGTTTACCAATGAGTTTGTACATTATTAGATTGTTTATTGCAGTGTACGCGGTGGCGCGGCTAGGAAGCATTCTTCCTGGCCGCGCCACCAATTTTGTTAAATTTCTCGCGATCCTTTACAGTACAATTTTTTTTTCTTCTAGTACAAAAACGTACAATTTACGTACATTTTTTTAAGCCCACTTTCATTCAAATTGGAGACTGTGGCGCGGCCAGGAAGTACCACACGTTGTTTGAATGTCCCGAAAAAAAAACTCGTTTTTTTTTCCAAATTGGGGATTGTACACGCTCCTGTAATAGGAGAACCGCTCTGCTTACCCCTTAAGGGGTTACAGGCGTGAGTATATGAATATATGTACTAATCTGTTAGTCAAATGTGGTGATTTTGGTGAACACAGTCGTTTATTATAGCGCTCTATGCGGGACTTGTGCGGCATTGTTCGTATTCCTTCTTATACTCGTAATTATGATGGTTAATAAAGCCAAAAGACGAACTTTAACCGTGTTTGATTTAACACTGCTACGGTATAAAGATGGTGCATGAAAAGTTGCACATATCTATAAAAAAACCGGGAAAGTGCTAGTCGGACTCGCGCAGGAAGGGTTCCGTACCATTATCTATAAAAACGGCAAAAAAATCACGTTTGTTGTATGGGAGCCCCCTTAAATATTGATTCTATTCTGTTTTTTAGTATTTGTTGTTATAGCGGCAACAGAAATACATCATCTGTGAAAATATCAACTGTCTAACTATCACGGTTCATGAGATACAGCCTGGTGACAGACGGACAGCGGAGTCTTAGTTATAGGGTTCCGTTTTGCCCTTTGGGTACGGAATCCTAAACACAGCTAAACTTAATAGCATAATGTAGTCAAAGGTTACCAAACCATCATCTATCTCCAACTTAACAACTTTAACAACCTCCTCGAGGTGACAAGCACTTACCACATTCTACATCTTCCTTCAACTCGCAAGATCCGCTCAAAAAACCCGTAAGTGATACATTTACGATGTTGTTGCCGGTTCACCTCCCATAAAAGAGGGTCCGCAACTAATTACCAACGCGTTAGCGGCACTAAAACGAAACAGAGATGTATTTTATTCTCAAACGTTAACAATAAATTAATTTTAGCGTTTTAGCGAACGATCCGTACCGACGAACATTATAATAATTTGTTGGGAGATCGTGTGTAATATTTTTGTGGTAATTAATTCCTGTCTGGGTTTAGATTTATAAATGCCGTTGAACACAGTGGTATATCATATCAGCACGTTTTTGGCCACTGCTGTTCTTGGGATTGCGTTAATGGGTGTTGTTAAAATCACCACACTAAGTTAACAAATCGGTGATCTCAACTTCTTGACGGAATCCCTCAAACTCTTTTTGACACTCATGTTTAGGAATATGTCGCCTATTCTTGGCTGGGAATGACATTACAGGTATTGCGAAGGTCGCTACGCTTTGCAAATAAATTGGTGATGATTACGATTAGTATAAAAAGAAGATGATAAAGCCTATTTCTTGTTGGCTGGAGACCCTTCAGGTCTCGCCAATAACTGCCCGGTTACGTAGAAACCGTCCCCGAGGACGACCTACAGCAGTCCAATAGAAAAAAAAAAACCTATTTCTTGCCCCTTGCCGCCTTTTATGACACCCACAGCGAGAGACGGGTTGCCTTATGAATAGAATGATGGTGCTTGAAATCTAGAGACAAAATAAAAGACAAAACCATTTAAATTTATAATGCCAAACAAAAATTATGGCTTATTGAAAATTGATTTAGAAGAATTTCTCAACTTTAAATAATATAAAGTTTACTCATAAAATGATTGTTGTAAGATTTAATTTGTTAAACAATCATTGTCTAAGATTAGGCGTGATGTGTTGTACTATATTTCTAGCGAATGAAGTTCTATTCTATTCTAAGTACCTATTCTTAATTACTCTTTGCTAGAAACGCCATAGAAAGAAACCGAACCTTAACTGTATCGGACAGCCCAATTGCGTTACACTTACAATCGGATCGAAATCCAACCAAGCGTCGAACATTACACTAATTTGTCAGGGGTACGCGTAAAATATTTTGTGTAAAAATTAATCCCTGTCAGGCCAATATTTATATACCCCGTATAAAACAGTAGTAACCCTTACAAAATATCAATTGGGGCGGGCTGTCGTTTTTTATAGTAAAGTCTGTAAAACATCGCTATAGCGTGTGGAAGCGCCTTATGCCCGCTTGGCACGCGAGGTACACTCGTAACAAAAAGTGATTTAGGTAATTTTTCTGGCAGTTACCTATTAACTCGTAA
The DNA here is from genome assembly GCA_905220435.1 of Amphipyra tragopoginis. Taxonomy (NCBI): domain Eukaryota; kingdom Metazoa; phylum Arthropoda; class Insecta; order Lepidoptera; family Noctuidae; genus Amphipyra; species Amphipyra tragopoginis. The sequence continues at coordinate 10,410,807 of HG992017.1, forward strand.
TATGTGCCATTTGCTACTACCTACGGTTTTATGTTTCCCTTTACATTTAATGTTATGTACTTAAATGGCGAAATGGTTCAGATATTTTGGGCGACCCCAATATTGTGTTATTTTGTGTAAATTCTTATTTATGAAAATGTTTGAGTGGTGCCGATTTTTCTGTTTAAGTGTTGGGGTTTTGTAGCCATAAAATGTTATGGGTAATTTGTACTATGCCTTAATTTGTAATCCAAAAAATATAGTAATAGGTTTTTTCATGGTTACCTACTCTCAAATGACGAACATTACGTGGAAATAGTCCAATCTTTGACATTGACTGGCAATGGAAAGGTCAATGGTTCAAATTGGGGTTAGATTTTTGAAGTAATTAAAGCCCATTCTTAGTCAAAGCAAAACCTTACTATGAACGCTTAATCAATGCACGAGACATTATTTTCAATTTTATTTTATAAAAATATGATTTAAGAAGTTACGACCATTAGACATAGCATTCTATTTATTTTGAACAAAATATATTTTTATTATTCTGAAGATTTAAATTAAACATACATAAATACCTATACACAGAGACAAATAATAACATGCTTAACGGAATAATAGCTGATGACCTTACTAATATTTTCAAAAATATACCTATCCGTAGGGAGTTTAGGGGTAACACAACATTCTCAGTTTCAATTTTTTTTTCAATTGCCTTTCGCCATTTATAATCTGTAAAATCTTAAAGCATTTTTACAGATTATAATCGCCCATAGCAATTCGTAGCTGTGTATGTCTCTTCTCCATTAATCCACATAGAGCGTTAATACATTAGTGCCGTAATCAACAAAAGGCGCGAGATGGATAAAAGATCGTACATTATTCATGGTTACTAGGGTGCATGAAAAGAGCCTCCACGAGAGAGGATACTTAAGTACGTCCGGCGCACCCTGGGCAGTGTTCTTGTGACCTATCTTGCTGGCTGGCTAATCTTTTCTTTTATAGCTCATGCCGACACGAGAAAATACTCATGGTTAGAGCGTTTGTTTACCGCCGCCGTCACCGAGAAACGAGATTATTTCGGACCGAGTTCAGAACGACGTGACGGCGATCGTGTGTCCACCGCCACCGATCTCGGTGGTTCCCAACATAAGAAAAAATCCGTGCACCGGCGCCGTCAATCTCGGATCACGATCTCGGCGGAGTTCTAGCGGTAGCGCCGAAATACGCACAATCTCGGCGGCCGAGATGATGGCTCTCGGATGACGGACGTGCGGTGGACATGCTGCCATAGTAATGTATGTATCGCTACTTCGGCAATGTCATCTCGTTCTCTGTGACGGTGACAAACGATCTTACAGTAACAGCTTTGTCCCAACAACATAAAACAATTATACAAACAAAATCAACATCTCAATTTACCGTAAACACATTAATTTCCGATTTTAAAAGGTTAATTAAGCCCGAGACTTATCTCCTCAACTGTACAGGCCCCTTTTATATTTTTTTAAAGGCAACATCGGCTCGACCGCAAATGATCGAGCGGTCGGTTACTGTGTTATACATTTAAAGTTATCCTGATCAAAAGTGTAGTAATTTGTTAACTACTATTTCTATGCTGAATCGAATTAAAGAAATATGTTAAATGTTTATTTCAAAGGGTAAATTGTAGGTCAAACTAGGGTTGAGATATTATTGTGATTTAAAAGCAGTTAGATTGCTGTTGAATCTTGTAGTATAGTCGTATAAACTACCTTATCTTTTCTTATAGGTATCTTTAAATGTGTCTAAATCCTAACTAATATTATAAATGCGATAGTAAGTTTGCTTGTTTGTTACCTTTTCACGCCTAAACCACTGAACCGATCATCCTAAAATATTGCATATACGTCGTCAGGTGTACAGAAACGGACATAGGAAACCTTTCGTCCCGAAAAAAGTACTGTTCCCGAGGAAAACAGCAATAACGATAATAGATGGCGCCACGTATCTTTCGAATCATGATTGCAGTATATTATCGTACCTACCTAAAATTCTAAATCAAAGCGAGCGAAGCCGCGGGCAAAAGCTAGTGATGATATAAATTTATTTTAAAATGAAAACGGAGGCATTTACACCAGTAGTATTCCTATTACTATTGTGATTTGAATTGGTGCTCTTCAAATTTGTGCTAAATGATTTACCACTGAAAATGGTAAGATCATATAATTAAGAAAGAGGGGTTTGTCGTTATTTGTACCTACGAAGTCACTAATTTGAATTTTATTGATAATTTTATTTTATTATGTGTCCTGGGATAACATTTCTTGTAGAAGCATTCCATTTAGCGCACTAATTCGAATCACACCGATAGTAATAGGAATAGGAAAACTATTGGTGAGATTCGAATTGATGCTCTTCAAATTCGTACGCTAAATGTCAGCTCTTGTAGCTCCGACTGCAACTTTAAACGCAAAGGGCGATAGTTATTGATTTATAAATGATAAATATGTTTTGTTTGATAATATTGGACTTTAAACAAAGACCATAATAAGATTACCGGCTGTTCTTTGTGTATTTCTATATTGTATTTCGTCAGTGAAGTTCTAACAGTGCGGAAGTCAAAAATGGCTACCTACTTTAAAAGAGAGTGAAAAAACTATTTAAAACGAGCGTAACTTAATTCGCTGAACGCAATATTGTTTTTAATAATTATCATTATACATAAACTCTTTGATGATTTATTAAACCTTTGAAAATCCTAATACCTAATCTTTTTCATTTCAAGTAATATTGTCACTTTCGCAGTGTCGTCTATTTTTGTCACAAAATGACTTACGCACTGTTAGAACTTCACCGACGATTTATATTATTGTAAGTCTTTGTTTATATCAGGAGACATTAAATCTTAGCATCAAAATATTCTCGGAAAAAAAGACACCATACCATTAAAAAATCCCATAAGTATATTGATATTCCCTATAAACTCCGTCAAAGTGCCGATTCAAAGAACTAACACAAGTTTTATCAAGTAAATAATTTCAATGGTTAATTAGTAACAAATTTCTTTGAAACCGCTCACATGCCAATGAGGTATAAAAATTAAAAGTGCAATTTAACACCGCAGCAGTATGTCGTGTTGTGCCAACATAACACGCAGCGAAGGCTTTAAAACTAATTATTTTTATTTAATTTTATTTATTGAGAGATCCGACACGCGAGAATCGAACCCGCTCACGGCGGGAGTCGCCAAACCTGTTACGCGTAAAAGGCAAAAATTTTAATTTATGCACACTGTATCCCTTTCAAACATACACAGGATTTTACACCTTATTTTGTATAGAAACAAGATCGGAAATTGTATGTATTGTATCTGTTGTTGTATCACATGTGTGCCCGATTGTACTCTTATATGAATACACCTATGTAAGAAATGTATTCCGTTTTAATTACCATTGGTTTTTATTGTGTTTATAAATATGGTTTTTATGTGTTTCCAGTGAACTATGTTGGTTATTTTTAGTAAACTAAATATACAGTGGTGGACATATAATTAGAAACACCAAGTGTGACTTTTATGTTTACCACAAATTAACTTGATAATTAATGTTATACGTATCATAGAGGGCTTATACCTATTTATCTATAATGTATCCACATCATGAAGTATTATTATGTCAGTTTTGGAAATATCATACAACCGTTTATGTAAAAGTTGGTATACTTTATAAAATAAAATGAAGCAACACAACGTACTAAGGTGGACAACTAATTAGAAACAGAAAAAAAACATTAGCATAAATATGAACAAAAGTAACGAAACAATAAATAATAGAGTTAAATGGTACAAACGTTTTATAATAAACAATTAATGTTTGGTTGGGAAGCCTCTGCTGTCGATTACAGCTCTACAACGACATGGCATGGATTCTATCAATGTTTCATACATTTCCAGGGAATATTTCTCCAAGCTTCTACAAATGCGTCTTAAAGTTGTTGTAGTATGATACTACTAGTAGTACGATGTTAGTGATATGTTTATTGGACAATGTTTTCTTTACAATGTACCACAAAATTAGATTTGATTCAAATCCGGACTATTTGCAGACCACTCTAACACCGACACTGCTTAGTCTCTTAAAAATGCTTTAACGCTGTTTCTTTGGTTTGGATTATTGTAGTGTCAATGTTAGATTGGTCTGCAAATAGTCTGGATTTAAATAAAATCTAAGTTTGTGGTACATTGTAAAGAAAACATTGTCCAATAAACATATCACTAATATCGTACTACAACTAGTATCATACTACAACAACTTTAAGATGCATTTATAGAAGCTTGGAGAAATATTCCCTCGAAATGTATGAAACATTCATAGAATCAATGCCACGTCGTTGTAGAGCTGTAATCGACAGCAGAGGCTTCCCAACCAAACATTAATTGTTTATTATAAAACGTTTGTACCATTTAACTCTATTATTTATTGTTTCGTTACTTTTGTTCATATTTATGCTAATGTTTTTTTTCTGTTTCTAATTAGTTGTCCACCTTAGTACGTTGTGTTGCTTCATTTTATTTCATAAAGTATACCAATTTTTACATAAACGGTTGTATAATATTTCCAAAACTGACATAATAATACTTCATGATGTGGATACATTATAGATAAATAGGTATAAGCCCTCTATGATACGTATAACATTAATTATCAAGTTAATTTGTGGTAAACATAAAAGTCACAACACTTGGTGTTTCTAATTATATGTCCACCACTGTATGTTAGCTCTTCGCTGTATATTATCTGGTTTATTCGCGAAAGTTTGATATCAATTCATGGTATTTTATAGGTTAAGTAGCATAGAGTAATAGGCCAATCGGGGGATTATAAACGTATCGTAGTTTATCTATAAACTGCTTATTGGTTGGTGGTCTATAGACACATTTATGACTAAGCTATAATTAGCATCGGTAAGATGCTGTTAACTTGAGAAAGTTTTGTAGTAAGTAGGTATATATTTAGGTAGGTACAACTAGTGAGGCCTAAGCTGAACTTTGTATTTGTGTGAGAATGAATGCAGACGCGTCCTTTGCTTGGTTTAAACCGGTTTATACTGCTTTTTGGCAATCGATTCTATGTGCACTCACACAAATGCAAAGCTCAGCTTACGCCTCGCCAGTTGTACCTACCTAGATCGATGGGTCCTATGTATAAGGGCCAAAGTGGCATTTTAGTAATTTCCAATTTGGACCTTATAACTGTAGATATATGTAGGTTCACATTGGTAATGACAAAAATTCCACTTTAGCCCTTATACATAGGACCCATCGAAATATAGATATTACACAAGTAAAGAACTCGATTAATATCATATAAATTATAACACAAGATCATTAACTGTCGCCCTATAACCGGTTTTCCAGGTAACGAAGTTCATTGAACTCTGATCACAATGAAAAAATGAGTATGTCAATTTAATATACGTCTTGCTGAGTAGCTGCCGATATGGTATAAGGCCCTTACCTCTTGGGCACTATTTCAAGGGAATGTGTATTATGTAGCAACTTTTTTAATAAAAAATCTAGGTCGCTTTTCACCCTAGATTTCACCTGATGGTAAGCACAGACAGGGCCTAAAATGGAGCACACGAATCTAAGTAACAAGGATATAGAGGAATTCTCCTATACCCCTCTGTCTCTGACATACAAACGACGGAACACAGTAAACTGCTTGGCGCCGGACTTTTATGTGAGGGTGGTAGCTAGCCAGGCGGACCGTATAGATTTTACCATCAAGCAAAACGTTGTCCTGATGCCCTGCGACCTTCAATTGATTTGCCAGCCATGGTGGGACAATATTCTCGACACCTAACAGCGGTCTATGAGAGGTCTCAAGTTCTAGGCTTCTCCGGGTTGCTATCGGGTACGAGAAGGCAAGTTATCGCAGATAGTGTCAGGATTGTAGCTAGAGGGTCTTGGACCCGAATAGCATGCGTAAGAGCTCTTTATTAGAGGCCCTTTCCACTCGTTCGAGGCCCCTTATGCTGGGCCATAGCTACGGCCCTGGGGGCTTACTCCCTAAGTCCGTCAACGAAGTTAGTCGCCCGTCCGAAAGTAGTCCGAAACGTAGGAATGAACAAAACAAGTGTCAAGTTCAACTTTTCGGACGGGCAAAAACACAATGGTAGTAGGGCCAGCTGTCAAATCGTGTTGTCATTCATTTTTAGTTCGGGCCCCGAAATAATCGTATGTCCGTAGGTGATAGGGAGTAGGAAACGTTCGTAACTAAGGCCGAAACCACGGACTTCGTGCTTAGGGAGTAGACCCCCTGCTCCGTGGAGTTTATAGCCGATTCTTTTCCATAGAACCTACTATTTGAAACCACGCACCTAGTCTTGACGTTTCATTACTTCTTTGTGTTATAACTTTCGTGAGACACATTTATATTTATGATTTTTACGTTTTAGTCACGTGCATTTTTCGGGCTTGCCCGACTATTTAAAATCGCGAGCTCACCGCGTGTTCAGCTCACGATTAAGGGCTCTGTTTGGTTCTGAAACTAGTCGGGCCATCCCGAAAAATGCACGTGAGTAAAACGTAAATAATCATAAATATGTTTCATAATCCCTTCTAATATTATAAATGCGAAAGTAACTCTGTCTATCTGTGACGCTTTCACGCCTAAACCGCTGAACAGATTTTGATAAAATTTCGTACGGAGATAGTCTGGAACCTGGAGAAGGACATAGGCTACTTTTATATCGAAAAATACGCGATAAACGACGTCCACGCGGGCGAAGCCGTAAGCGACCTCTAGTCTATTATATTTGCAAGTAATCTTCTTCTTCTTCTTAGTGTATCGATGGCAAATATAAATACAAAATAATACAATTTTGTAAAATTTGTTTGGCCCAGAATTCAGCTACGACAACACCACCTGCTGACGCAGTCATTAGGTCCTCACGCGTGCAGGTGATAGGGCATGCGGCGCAAGACCAAAGGTGGGCCATGGTCTGCGGAGAGACGCCGCATGGGCACTGAAGATCGGTGCCATCTGCGAAACCCCACCTTAGGAGATTCGCTTTACTGCGGCCGACCTGGGTACGAAGTCTGTTTAAAGTCTTCCAAGTCGGCTACGGCAACGAGTGCCCAAGTGGAAGACTCTGATGGCTCGATGAACTGTTCAAGAGGCTTAAGTTTCTCTCGCCAAAGATCGCATCTTACCGAGGTGGAGTTGCCATCAGACGGGCTCAAGCATCTAAGAATTTTTTTCCGGCTTTTAAATCTCTGGTGCACAGAAGTATAATTGTGCATTGGGTGACGTGGATATTTTTCTACTTTCGCCCTTTCTATGCGGCTTGCTACAATCCTACGAATTTTCAAGTAATAGCTATTGCCTAAACTTATACATACTAATTACTTTTAATTTATGGTTACTTCTCAAAAATGATCGACACTCTATCTTTCGGTCTTTTAAAGACCCCACCAGTTTCATACGATACGAAAGTCGTATGCATTCTGATACATTTATCTTTTCACGATCTATATTAGCGTTGTTCTCGGAACCTTGTGAGCGATACCCTCGATATATAATACTTGTCGATATATATATAGATATGTAACGAATCGGAGCCGGCGGCGAGTGCAGTTGAAAAGCGGCTTCCTACGGACGAGGCACCAGTTGCGAAGTCGGGTAGATTAATGAAGAAATGGAGGAGGCATTAAATTACTTATATTCCAGATGTTTTGTACATGGATTGTGGGTAAAAAGCTCGTAGTGATGATGATGATGATTTGTAAGATTAAGCGAAGGGCAGCGAGTTAGATTATTGAGCAGAGCAGTACTGCTACTATTTAAACGCATGTGCTGCAACAGAACAGTGCTGGTCACGATCCACCGAGCTCCCCCGTCGTAGAGCCGGTCATCTCTTCAGACTCCGCAGTCACACCGATAATTCAGCTCTCATCAAGCTGTCTCCCCTCCCACCTAAATCCCCGCCAGCAACGCCCTAAGCCGAGGTCGGAGTCCCACTAGGGGTCGCCCTTAGTGCTGTTGTTGCAGGTAGTCATGATGTTAGTGTAGTACAAGTAGTTAGTTTAGGTTTAGTATTTTACTTCCCCCCCATCGGCTGGAGACCCATCAGGTCTCGCCAATAACTGCCCAGTTACGTAGAAACGGTCCCCTAGGACCACCTACAGCAGTTCAAAAGAAAAAAAAACAGAACTGTTCTGCCAGAACAGTAAGCGCGCTTTCAAATATTAGCAATACTTTTCTGTTCACTACTCTGCCTCGCTGCCCTACCCTTGTGTGAAACTGGCATAAGAAGGGCTGCTGCGGCTTCCATTGTTTATCTATTGTGTCTATGTTTCCTGAAATTGATCAGTTGAAAGAGCCTTTATGAGTGACGATGACGATACTATGTCCGGCACACCCAGGGCGACAACCCTGACGGGTTGACCGCGCTACCACTCTTGCTGACTGGCTAGTTTTTTTACCGTGATACGAAGTATTCTCGCATATCTGAAAGTAAGAAAGAAAAATTTGTTTATTCGCGCCAACATGATGCAGTAAAATAAAATAAAAATAAACACAAAACCAAAAAGAAACTTTTGGGAAAAATATGCGTCACATCTGCGCAAAACGGCCATCGCTCAACATGATGCTGTGACTCACGTGCGAGATAGAGCCACAGCGCTGGTTTTCAGCAACAGCCGGCGTTGACACGATGACGTCCACCGATGCAGCAAGCAAAAAGAAAAAAAAAAAAGAAAACAAATAAGGAATAATCTAAAATTGTAATATTATTATAGTAGTAGGTATATAATATTTACATATGGCAACATTCCGTCACGCCGACATCAGTCGACAGCTTTTAAATATGGCAACTTATTTGTTCTGGTCTTGTGCCGATACAAGACTAGAAGACTTTCAGAGATAGTTCTCTCTTAATTTTTCGGTACAAGCATAACCTTATTACGTTTTTGCATCAATTCCATGTACCGCATCTGCCATCCACTCGTTCAAGGCCCAGCATTGCCCACATATTACCGATCGGCTACGCGCGACGCGTTGCGCCGAGCCTCCCAATAATAGCATTACGCTAATTACAATAATGCCCTGCATGTGTGCGCTTTTATCCCTCCCGGGGCAGGTCCGTACACCTCCAGGCGAGTGTTGCTCTTAGAAGATATTAGTGTGGTGTAGTTAGCGCGGTTTAGCGGGATAATGAGTGTGTGAAACTATTCTTACGCGAATATTTAATGCGATTAGGGATCTCCCTGGAAGCTGGGTGGTTCAATTCGGTTTGTGGCAGTTTACTGTGGGATAACAGTTCCAAAATAAAAAAAAAAACGGTCAAGTACAAATCAAACTCGCGCACACAGGATTCCGTACCAAAAAATAAAAGGATAGAAGTGTTTTACTCGTTCTCCAGACACAAAATTTCTCGTGTGCGGTCAGTCTTAGCTTGAGGAATGGCAAGCTGGATGTCGTACGAAACTATAATAAAATTCACTCTGTTTGTAGTTAAGATCATTCTCCATCATCTTCTTCTTCTTGTTGTTCAGCCTGTAATCACCTGCTGCTGGATGAATCGTGCAGGGCTTCTTATAAAGCCGCGCCATTATCATTGTCGCTAAGCAAAAAGAAGTCAGAAGACATATCATTGACGCGCCAAATTAAAGTTACGATTCAAAAACACTCTAATTGGAAGAATTTACAGATGCTATCTCTTTCACTCTCATACTTTTCGTATCTTTGTCTTAATCATTAGAGTTACTAGTGAAAATAATGCAGGATTGAATTTTAAATGCCATGTTCTATGAAAGTAATTTATCTATAGTATTTAATAGTGTTGATTCTGTTAAGCACAATTTGTCAGTAAAGTTTTAGCAGTGCGTAAGTCAATTTGTGACAAAAACAGACGACACTGCGAAAGCCACAATATTACTTGAAATGAGAAATATTATTAGTATTTTCAAAGGTTTATTATATCATCAAAGAGTTTATTTGTAATGATAATTAAAAACAATATTACGTTCAGCGTAGGTTACTCTCGTTTTAAATCGTTTTTTCACTCTCTTGTAAAGTAGCCATTTTTGACTTCCGCACTGTTAGAATTTCACTGACAAATTGCCATCTTTTTCCGTCTGATAAAATAAGAAAGAGGAGGACGTACCTAAATAAGAGCTCTCTTTAGTTTAACTATTCCATACATTGAAGTTTAAAGCGTAAACTATTTTGACATTTTTAACTGTCCGCCGCCGTCCGGCATACCGTCCTCGCCGACGAGGCCCGTCGCGACGTCCCACCGCCGCCGGTCACGATCCACCGAGCTCTCCCGTCGTAGAGCCGGTCGTCTCTTCAGACTCTGCAGTTACACCGATAATTCAGCTCTCATCAAGCTGTTTCCCCCCCTAAGTCCCCGCAAGCAACGCCCTAAGCCGAGGTCCGAGTCCCACTAGGGGTCGCCCTTAGTGCTGTTGTTGCAGGTAGTCATGATGTTAGTGTAGTACAAGTAGTTAGCTTAGGTTAAGTATTTTACTTCCCTCCCCATTGGCTGGAGACCCTTCAGGTCTCGCCAATAACTGTCCCCTAGGACCACCTACAGCAGTCCAATAGAAAAAAAAACATCTTTAACTTAGTTCTTATCTATCACCGTCCTTTTCTCGCTCTGTATGTTAGTGAAAGATAGCGAATTGGCACCAATATCATTGTTGTGGACATTATTTTTTATTGTTACTTGTTATACAACTCCTAAATTCTTCGTGAATCCTGTTTTAGCCTGGGGTGTTACACAATACAGCTACTCAAAGATTCGCAAAGAAAAAATGTCGATTGTGGGTTGTGGGTCATGCACGAGAGTTCACCTAATTTTCTTTTGAATGAAAACAAGAAATGTTTGCATGAAAGCAATCGTTATTTTCATGTTATTTTTAGATGGTTTATTGTGGTCGTTTTTTAGAGCATAACATTACGCCTATGTTCCCCGAAGGGTTAAGCAGAAGTGTATAATAGTATAGTACACCCTCACTTCGCCGTTATGTTTTAAGTCCCATGTAGTAGAGGGCGAGCCTATTGCCATCAACCGGGCATAAATCCAGACACCTGGCCGGTACTGAGAAATTCCACATGGAAGAAACCCAATAACAGTTTGCCCGACCTGGGGATCGAACCCAGAACTTCGCTCTCAGCAGTCGCGCTTGCGACCACTAAACCAAAGGGGCAGTCAAGTCAGTCGTAACTAACATAAAAGTCCATTTACGTTCATTTGGCCATTTGTATTTTGTTGATGTAGTCAAAATACCAAGATATTCATATTTATCTGTTTCTTTTGTTTTTACTCACTATTGTCTACATTTCTTGTTCTAAATTCTCCTCTCACAGGTCTGCTGGAACAGATTTCTTTTAGAAATAAGCAGTGCCTTTATACGCTATGGTCCTGATTAACTTATCTTTTATTAAGTGTTGTGTGTACAGAAATCCTTACAAATATCATAAATGCGAAAGTAAGTTTGTTTGTTTGTTTGTTACCGTTTCACGCCTAAACCACTGAACCGATCATCCTGAAACTTTGCATATACGTTGTCAGGTGTACAGAAACGGACATAGAGTATTCATCCCGAAAGAAAGTACTGTTCCCGAGGAAAATAACAATAACGTTCTAATGATAATAGATGGCACCACGTGATGGACCACGTGTCTTACGAATCATGATTGAGTTATATTATTCTAGAAATTTTAGTAGTGCGTTAAGAGTTGATTGTCAAATTCTAAATTAACATGAGCGAAGCTGCGGTCAAAAGCTAGTTGTTAAATAAGTAGATATTCATTGGCTTTTCCTGCTGACTGTACTAGCTTTAAACTTAAAAGTTTCAATCAATGTGTACTTGCTTTAGACATAACATCAAGTGTTCTGTATCTGACTCCTACCGGACGCACTCCATCAATACACGCTTCATTATCTATCATTCTACAAATACACATAAATACTAACATTTACATATTCTTAGTACGCACAGATTATAAGGAGTCTGTAAGAGACTCGGCTCTCGTGCAGAATGATCGGTTTGCAATGTCAGTCTTGGTTTTTTTGGGACTTAGTGAGTCAGAATTTTAATGATTGAGATAAAACATTGTGCGCTGATGTTTCACTTATTATAATAAGTGCATTAATAGTTCAGTTAAGGAATGACTCAAAGGAGGGTATAGAGTGCGTGAACGGGAACCGAAGCGATTTCTTCAGAAACTTATTCGGGGTGCTTAGGGAGAAAATATACTAAAAGTCCTGACGCCTAGGAGGCGAGCCAGAGAGAGGGAGTACAAAGGTCTCAATTTTAGGTTTTCCACCAATATCCCAAAAATGGTGCGTTGTAGCGAAAAATGTTCTAGAACGAAATGAAAGCTTATACAATTCTCTATAACTTTGACTCTGTACACTTGTTCCATATTCCCAACCGTTTTTGAACTACACGGTCCAGAAATGTAGATGATCGTAAACGTCATCTTAATTATTACGTCATCGAGCTAGTTAAATAGGTACAGACGCCAGCATATCAAGCTAACTCATCCCCGACGAACAGTTCGGTTTTCGAACCCAGCACTGTTGCATTCGACAATTGCACCGCATAGTCGAACACATTAGCTCCCGTTTTATGCGCTCGTACAAAACGGGCATGCTCTTCTTCGACGTAGCGAAAGCCTTCGACAAGGTCTGGCACAACGGTTTATTATACAAACTGTACCAATTCAACGTGCCGGACCGTCTCGTGCTCATCATTCGAGACTTTCTGTCGGATCGCTCCTTCCGCTATCGTCTAGAAGGCACCCTCTCGTCCCCTCACCCCATTCGCGCCGGCGTCCCTCAGGGCTCCGTGCTATCGCCCCTTCTGTTCACGCTGTACACCAGCGACATTCCCAAACGTGGCTTGGCCAAGTTGGCTCTCTTCGCCGACGACACGGCTATCTACTATTCCGGTAGGAGTCTCGATAGCATCTCTCGAACCCTTCAAACCGCAGCCAACACCCTCGGGGTCTGGTTCCGGAAATGGAGAATAGAGGTGAATCCCGAAAAGAGCGCAGCCGTTCTTTTCGAGAGACACGGTGATTCCCACACCCACATCCGTCCCGTCCTAATGTTCGGCAAACAGATCCCTTGGGAGATGAAAGCCAAATACCTGGGGGTTATCCTCGACCACCATCTGAGTTTCCGAGACCACATCAAAGCGGTGCGCGCTCGCGCCGCTTTCGCTGTCGGTCGCCTCCACCCCATCCTTAGAGCGCGCAGTAAATTGTCACTTAGAAATAAGCTGAGAATCTACGTGACGTGCATCCGCCCCATCTTGACTTACGCTAGCGTCGTGTTCGCACACGTTAAGCCTTGTCGCTTCAAATCCTTCCAAACCCTCCAGAATCGAGTGTTGCGCAGAGCCGCGGCTGCCCCGTGGTTCATGCGTAACGTCCAACTCCATCTCGATCTAAAAATGCCAACCATCAGGCAATACCTCAAACGCATTTCCAAGCGTTACTTCGACAATGCCCCCCGCCATCCGAACCCCCTAGTCGCCGCAGCGGCCGACTACAGTCCCTCTCTCATAAGTAAAGTTCGCCGTCCCAGGCTCACACTTTTAGAACCCGACGACGAAATAACCCTCCTCCAGGAGGCGAGTAAATCGACCAGCACACTACACAACGTCCGCCGCCGTCCGGCATACCATCCTCGCCGACGAGGCCCGTCGCGACGTCCCACCGCAGCCGGTCACGATCCACCGAGCTCTCCCGTCGTAGAGCCGGTCGTCTCTTCAGACTCCGCAGTCACACCGATAATTCAGCCCTCATCAAGCTGTCTCCCCCCCCTATGTCCACGCCAGCAACGCCCTAAGCCGAGGTCCGAGTCCCACTAGGGGTCGCCCTGAGTGCTGTTGTTGCAGGTAGTCATGATGTTAGTGTAGTACAAGTAGTTAGCTTAGGTTAAGTATTTTACTTCCCCCCCATTGGCTGGAGACCCTTCAGGTCTCGCCAATAACTGCCCGGTTACGTAGAAACCGTCCCCAAGGACGACCTACAGCAGCCAATAGAAAAAAAAAAAAAAAAAAAAAAGCATATCAAGCTACCCGAAACTGTCAAATTTTCCCAATCAACCTTGAACCTAAAACTTTTGCGATAAAGATGAAAATCTATTGAAGAAAGACAGATTGTAGTAGCTTTATGTGCTGGCGTGTGTACATCAGAAGAATGCGTGTCGGTGTCGTCCAATGCGATGTAATATTAATTATTATTGCTAAGTACTTAAAGTCGACGAAAAAGGAAAATAACAATTTTGAAAAAAAATGCTAAGTATCGGAACATATTATGTATTCAAAAAAATAACTGTGTTCACGAGAATATTGCCGAAAAACTATAGGTTTTTATCATCATTTTAGCAGGAAATTTATAATATCGCCGGGTTAATTCAAAAACCAACTAACTGCCCAAATCATGATTTGGAGTACCTATTGGCGTTTTGAAAGTTTGTGTCCTAAAATTTCATATACCATCTTATCTAAGTTTGTGTCCTACAATGTCGTATATACTATCTTATACAGGGCTACTGGTAATTCGACGTATTCCTTGCACCACGTTATAGGGGGGCTAATATGCAACAAATTTAACCCCACATATGTTCTACGAAATTCAATGGATTTCGAAATATTGCAATTTTTATATTATTTTTAATAATACCCAGAATTCCTCCTTAAACATTATTTATTTATAAAATATCAAATTGATCGGCTTTGATTATGATATTAGCTTGTAGCTGATACTTTTACGAAGCTTTCTGTGTATTTAACTGTTCTTAATGACCATCCAATTGAAAGTAATCATTAAAAGTTAAATAAGTGTATTAGAAAATCATCGAGGTACACGATAAAGAATGATGTTTATCTCAAAAAATTACTATGACACTAAGTGTACAAAATGCAAGACAAACATCCTTATTTAATCAGCTATCCAACGAGGTATACACGTTCAAAAAATATTTAGAAACTAATGTAAAAATGTCATACAATACTGACAAAGGCGATTTCTGAAAAATCTCTACAAGCACGCAGGTGGCCCGTTAAGTGCAATTCATTGCATAATCCTCGCGTAGAGATTAAACAGCAGTCTGTCGGGCACCAACTGTCCTCTAAATGTCAGGATTAGATTAGGTCAGGTCGTTAGGTTATGTTTGGTCAGGGTTAGGTAGGTTAGGTTAGGACCTAAGTGTGCGAGGGAACACCGGGGTGGTTTTAGTCAGTAAGAGTCTGACAGACCCCTCTGTCCACCCCCAGGACGGAGGACATCCATGAGGATATCCAGTAGGCAAAAAAAAATGGTCAGGTTAGGTCGTTAGGTTAGGTCACGGTTAGGTTTAGATTTGGTCACAACTTCGATGCCCTGGGATCTGGAGGCGAGGGTCCTCGCGCTGAGATATCGCCAAAGCGAGGAGGCGCTTGAGCGGAGTGGTCTCCGCCAGATCCTAGTGGCTGTGGAGGGAACGATTTGCGCAACCCAACGCAGGGCACGCCGCGTGTGTAGTGCGTAGTGGCGGTAAGACCCGTAATGGAGGAGTGGCTGGAGAGGCGGCATGGCAACCTCAGCTTCCAAATGACGCAGGTGCAGATATTTCAGCGCGGGGGCCCTTGCCTCTAGATCCCAGGGCATCGAAGTTGTGACCTAACCTAAGCCTAACCGTGACCTAACCTAACGACCCAACCTGACCATATTTTTTTGCCTACTGGATATCCTCATGGATGTCCTCCGTCCTGGGGGTGGACAGATGGGTCTGTCAGACTCTTACTGACTAAAACCACCCCGGTGTTCCCTCGCACACTTAGGTCCTAACCTAACCTACCTAACCCTGACCAAACATAACCTAACGACCTGACCTAATCTAATCCTGACATTTAGAGGACAGTTGGTGCCCGACAGACTGCTGTTTAATCTCTACGCGAGGATTATGCAATGAATTGCACTTAACGGGCCACCTGCGTGCTTGTAGAGATTTTTCAGAAATCGCCTTTGTCAGTATTTTATGACATTTTTACATTAGTTTCTAAATATTTTTTGAACGTGTATACCTCGTTGGATAGCTGATTAAATAAGGATGTTTGTCTTGCATTTTGTACACTTAGTGTCATAGTAATTTTTTGAGATAAACATCATTCTTTATCGTGTACCTCGATGATTTTCTAATACACTTATTTAACTTTTAATGATTACTTTCAATTGGATGGTCATTAAGAATAGTTAAATACGCAGAAAGCTTCGTAAAAGTATCAGCTACAAGCTAATATCATAATCAAAGCCGATCAATTTGATATTTTATAAATAAATAATGTTTAAGGAGGAATTCTGGGTATTATTAAAAATAATATAAAAATTGCAATATCTCGAAATCCATTGAATTTCGTAGAACATATGTGGGGTTAAATTTGTTACATATTAGCCCCCGTATAACGTGGTGCAAGGAATACGTCGAATTACCAGTAGCCCTGTATAGTGACAGTAGGTATATGATATTTTAGGACACAAACTTTCAAAAGGCCTTACTTGAAATCATGATTTGGGCAGTTAGTTGGTTTTTGAACTAACCTGGCGATATGTTATAACTTAGAACAATATGATTTACAAAATCTATGAAAAAAACTATGTATAAAAAAAACATACATTCAAAATCTCAAGAGTTGCCATAAGCGGCAGTTGCTAGTTTGAATCGGTAAACACAATAACACTAAACGTTTGTCTTTTAAGATTTGTCTCTCTTGTTCTATCAGTGTCGGAACTATGGGGGCTACACCATTTAACTCATGGTTTTACACAATGGCGACACAACAGTGTCCGCGGGTCAAGACGGAATGCCTAATTAATTGCTACCAGGAACTAAACAATGGGGCCCGAAGAAACGATCCAACAGGGTTGGTACACTGGAAAACTGGGAACTAGCAGTTTAGAAGACAATATAATACTTAAAATATACAACCGTACTTTTAAAAGTGTGATTCTAATAGTTATGCGCCTCGGCCATCTTCGTGATTCCGAATTTGAACGAATTTGCGAGCCATTCATTCTTTGTGAGTATTTATAACGTAAGTTTAGGTAAATTATCTTCAGCTTCGTCCTCTTTGGTTAATTCCGGACAGATCAAGAGAATCAAGTGGATTGCCGAAGTGCATAAACTTATGTACACTAGTGTCATAACCAGTGATCGGAAAAGGGTGAGCTAATTTACCTAAACTTCAAAGAACAGAGACAAAAACTGGAGACTTCCTTACTATACGACAACATTTTTTTTTCGGGAGAATTTTCTCGGAGATTGTCTTTCATTTGTTTTCAAAAAATAAAAGACAATCTCCTTTTTTGAAAACAATGAAAATCGTGTCATCTGGTTTTGTGACAATTTTGGGAAACAAAAATAGGAAACGAATTTAATTGTTTTCTGTACTATTAACATTAATCGATTGGCTTCTGCGCCACGGGTCGTGGGTTCGATTCCCACACGGAACAAAAATTTGTATGGTCTACTGATGGTTGTTTCGGGTCTGGACGTTTGTTTGTGAGATTTGTGTCTGTAAACGCACCCACGATACAAGAGAAATCTTAGTGTGGGGCAAAGTTTTAATAAAACGAAATGTACTTTAGTGATGTCCCGAAACCCGGAATAATTTTCACGAAAAAAATGTTGTCATAAGGAAGTCTCCAGTTTTTGATTTTGTTCTTTGAAGCTTAGGTAAATTAGCTCGCCTTTTTCCGATCACTGATCATAACCCAAGTGTTTGAAACCTTTGCCAGACACAAAAAATCTCATATTATTATCATCATGCATTTACGGCCACTGTATTCTCACATGCACAAACATCTAAACCCGGTGGCCATATAAAATGTGTTCCATGCGAGGATCGAACTTGCGGCCCGTTATGCAGCAAATATAAAACTATTTATTTATTATACAGCATGTAAGGGTAAACACCGTTATCACTCAAACCGTGGGTAGTTGACTTAAATATAAAAATACAGGACCGAGTAAAAACAAAATAAAAAAATATACGCGCGAGAAATGAGCGGCGCGGCGGCGCTATGACGCGGCGTACATACACTCGCTTACGAGACAGCTAAGTGACTGGGGTAGCAAACTGTGCGGGGCCGTGCGTCAGGCCACGCGGCGAGTTCCCCGCGCCTCCTCCCGTATCCTGTTGCCCCCGCGCATCGGGTGAAATGCTTTTGAGGAAAAATGATAATATTGTAAAAAAAAAAGTTTGTTATTTTTCAATGATTTTACGTTCTATAAATTAACCCAAACCACTGGTTTCAAGGATAACGGTGTGTACCCTTACAGCCTGTATTTGTACACACGACAACAACTTAGTAATAATCGGTATGGTAAAAGTTCTGCCAGCAGGCCTGCGACAGGTTAGAGATAGATTATGTATGATGCACCACCATGTGTTTTTATTCTACATAGATATAAAATGCACTTTTGATTTTTAAAGTGCGCTTGCACATCAATTAATTATTGTGAATTTATATGGGTCATAAGCGTGATGTATTCAGAATAAATGTATGGGTTTCTACTTTTTTTGCAAGTTTGTCAATTTTGTGTACAATTATTCACAGAATATTCCCTGAAAGTTAAACAGATCACATACGTTTAGGAGCAACGATGTCACAGACAAACTGACACATAGAAACTTAGACAAAAGCTTCAAAATTATAAGACCTCTGTTTTTCGTCGGAGGTAAAAAAATATATAAAGTCTATTTTTTAATCCTAAAGTCTATTTATTAACTTGACAGGCACAAATGCCAAAATTGTCAAATAATGTTCCAAAAATTTTCATATTTGATGTGTGTGCCTGTCAAATTACTATCTGGGATTAAATAATACACTTTAGACGGAAATCTTAACAGGACTTTTGTAATCAAAGTTTTGATTAACCTTTTGTTTAAGATGACCAGCATTTTAGCTCAGACTATGATCCTATGTTCTAAGACCATATTGCTAGCAGCAATATGCAGTAATAAAGTTTTAGTTTAATGACTGCAATAACGCATAAACTGCGAGTGGCTGGCCCATAACCTGTACCATGGCACCATGGCACTACCATAAGATTTTAATACACCAAGTTTATGTTGCATTCTCAATTTAATGTGAATGCGTAATTATAATTATAAATTGTATTTTAATTTGCGTTCACGTTAAATTGTGAGTTCGATATTGAGTTGAAATATGTCTAGCAAAATGAACAGTGATCATCATCATCTGCCTAGCCTTTTCCCAACTATGTTGGGGTCGGCTTCCAGTCGAACCGGATGCAGCTGAATATCAGTATTTTACATGGAGCGACTGCCTATCAGACCTCCACAACCCAGTAACTGGGTAATACGATACTCTTGGTAAGACTGGTTGTCAGACTTTCTGGCTTCTGACCAACAGTAACGACTGTCAAAGATCTACAAATGACAGCCGGGACCAACGGCTTTACGTGCTTTCCGAGGCACGGAGGAAACTCGCTATGGTAAATGGTCACCCATCCACAGACCAACCTCGGCAAGCGTGGCTTAACCCGGAAGATCGGTCTATGCGGCTGTAATTATTTAGCCACGAGCTCCGAGCGAAAATGAACAGTGATCATTCTCTCATTATAATGAAATTTATATCACATACCTATTTCACCGTAATGTGAGTCCAGTCCAGGTCTACTCCCTAAGCACGAAGCCCGTAGTTTCGGCCTTAGTTACGAGCATTTCCTACTCCCTATCACCTACGGACATACGATTATTTCGGGGCCCGTACTAAGAATGAATGACAACACGATTTGACAGTTGTCCCTATTACCGATGTGTTTTTGCCCGTCCGAAAAGTTGAACTTGACACTGGTTTTGTTCAATCCTACGTTTCGGGCTACTTTCGGACGGGCGACTAACTTCGTTGACGGACTTAGGGAGCAGGCCCTATGACGCTTCTCTACAAAACGTTACTACCGTACACGGACTATCAAATATTTTTTAAAAAACAAAACATGCATTATATAGGTATTTTACGGTTTTTGATGATGTCGTTTACGTTTTTTCAGTCTCCTTACGGCTACAATTTACGAAATGACCGCTATGTCAGAACTCAGCTTTCGTTCCTCTAGTCTCAGTAGTTCGGTTGTTTTGTTCGGGACCGGACTACTGAGACTAATTTTGTCTCATTAGTTCGGTTATGAACGTCAAACCGAACTGTTCATACTAAAAATATACCAGTAGTCAGTAGTCCGGTTAGGGATGTAAACATAAAATTACATAAACATAACTTCACGCCTTATTCCCCGAAGGGTTGGCAGAGGTGTATAGTAAGTACACCCAGGTTTCGCCGTTAGAAAAAAGGAAACAAAATTATTTTATTATAAATAAAAGAATCAAACATATTCTCTGAAATTATAGTTTGGTAGTTATTAATTAATAGGCACTTTCATAAGAATACTGACCGGAGAATACTGAAATCACTAACCGAACTACAGAACACGTCTCAACAGTTCAGTTTGACGTCATAACAGAACTAATGAGACAAAATTAGTCTCAGTAGTTCGGCCCCGAACAAAACAACCGAACTACTGAGGCTTTCTTTGAACAGAATATTAAATACATGCAAACTTATAATACGAGCAATAATTAAATATTATTAAAATTATAATATAAATAAATAATAAAATGATAAGTGATAAATATCATTTATCATTTATTTATACTAGTGCAGGGCAAAACCCTCTCCTCAAACGGAGAACGAACGAGCATTGATCACCTCGCTAGCTAATTGCGTGTGGGTGATTTGAAACCATTAACTTCAGGTTTCCTCACGATGTTTTCCTTCGCTGTAAATCAGTCTCTAAATGAATGAAAACTTTATTTGGACACAGCACAACGTAAGTACAATGGAAACTAGCGAAATAACCAAAAAGGAATTCATTAATAAAAGATAGCATGAAAAAGTTACATTGAAAAAGTCACAGCTGTGCATGCCAGGTTTTGAATCCGCTACATGAAGTGTCTAATCATACTATGCCGAAGGTACGCGGCCGAAGTTCGGCATGATTACGCCTGCAATGCTATTTGAATTACTGACGACGCATTATGCCGAAATTACGTTGCGCGCACTTATAGTGTAGAGCACACATTATACGCGACCGAAGTTTGGTTAGATTGCCGACGAAAATCCGGGGCGGGGAGCAGCGGGAGGCAGGCATGCCCGCGCCCCACGTGCCCGCCCACAAATTTACGCAATTGAATTTCTGCCGAGTAAGTTCGGTACTTATGTATGTCTTATCAGCCGAATACAGCTGCGTAAGTTCGGCACTTATGTATGTCATATCAGCCGAATACAGCCGCGTAAGTTCGGCACTTATGTATGACATATCAGCCGAATACAGCCGCGTAAGTTCGGCACTTATGTATGTCATATCAGAAGAATACAGCCGCGTAAGTTCGGCACTTATGTATGTCATATCAGCCGAATACAGCCGCGTAAGTTCGGCACTTATGTATGACATATCAGCCGAATACAGCCGCGTAAGTTCGGCACTTATGTATGTCATATCAGAAGAATACAGCCGCGTAAGTTCGGCACTTATGTATGTCATATCAGCCGAATACGTCGGAACGTGAAATCAGCCGCGGAACTTCGGTCGCGTATCTTCGGCATAGTGTGTTTGGACACGAAGGTTCAAAAATAAATTCGTAAACCACTGCCACGACATTAATCAAAGCCTTAATAAGGAAAAAGGAGTATAATATTTTATTCCAACTTTTTTGGAAGATGTCACTAAAACCTCCTTGTTTTATTTTTATTTTTAAACCTGGCAATTATTTTTATTATTTCTTTAATGGAATATAAAAATTATACATTTTTTTTAAACAATTGCCCTTATTGTTTTTAATTTACGTTTCTTAAACCTTATTTAGGCGTTAATTCAGAATATAAAGTATGTATGTTAAACATTAAAATATTATTTTCATAGATGCAAGATTCGATCCTGCGACCCGAAGCACTAAACTAACTCCATCACTTCAAGGTTGTCAACCAATATTTATCATAAATTTATAATTCACCAATCACAATTTATTTTCCCAAAAGTGTCGACCCTATCCTTAATTCGCAAAGGGTGTATTGTAATGGGGATTCTAACAAAACTGAGAGTATTTAGGAAATATTTGCTGAACATTTGCGACTCCTTGATGGAAGAATGTCGCAGGCTCTCATACTGATTACAATTTAAAAGGTTTTTGTCAACTAATTCGGGTTGATGCGTTCTTCATGATAATTCGACTGGTGAGATTCGATTTTTAAATAAAATTCGTATATTTGAGGGTTTTTCGTTTGCGACATATTTGTCGGAAATATTTTGAATGAATTAGGGTTGCCTCATGGGTCTTTTTGTCGGGAATTCGTCCACTGTTGGAAATCGACCTCCTTATAAAACACTGCAATGGATGGTCACAAAGGTTTCCAAAATTGCCACGCTTGGAAAAAGGATTGGTGATGGCAGTGTCTTATTATTACCACAGAATTATTTTAATGTTATGACTCGCATGGATATTTTAATTCGCGTTATTCAATACTAATGTTTAATTATATGATAAGGTAAAACAAACTTGTAAATTATACAGCCACCCAATGTAAATTTACAGAGTTAATTACTAATTAAACAGTTACCGCGAAAACCTGTTGTACCTCCATTAAAAACTAAAAAAAAAAAACAATCCATTAATATCTTTCAACTTCAACTTAATACGTCATTTTATTGAGAATAGACTAGAAAAAGATAGCCCCCAATAACGCCCACTCTTCACCGCTTCCTAGTGTATAATGCTGTGAAGAAGAAACGGAGTAACAAACTCCCCAGCAACACAGTTCTGTCTGTCAAGTGAATAAATTAATTGCGTTTATACACAGCAAAAGGAAATATTAATTACAATAATGAAATAATGCAAATTGCGGATGGTGAACAAAGTATAGGTAAAGAACAATAAATTCTGGATGAATTGAAAACAAAGATACCTTTAAGTATCTAAATAATTTAGATAATCCAACATACGGTCTAGTGGTCGCAAGTGCGACTGCTGAGCGTGAGGTCTTGGGTTCGATCCCCAGGTCGGACAAAATGTTATTGGGTTTTTCCGTGTGGAATTTCTCAGTAGCAGCCTGGAGTCTGGATTTGTGCGCGGTTGATGGCAATAGGCTCGCCCCCTATTACATGGGACTTAAACATAACGGCGGAATGTGGGTTTATTATACACCTCTGCCCAATCCTTCGGGGAATACAGGCGTGATGTTTAATTCAACATAATAAAAAACTTTGAAAACTAAAAACATAAATGATTAAATAGTATACCTCGAATACCATTATTCACACCTGTACGTCGCCATACGTTTGACAATTTAACATCCATCGCTGCGTTCACTTACAAAACATCCTAACATAGTAACAAACTCTTCAATGAACGTTATTACGCGTTTATTGACGTACAAACTACAGACCAGCATATTTTGACAGTTCATGATAGCGCTGCTTGTCAAAGACAGACGTCCTGTCTGATGATATTCCCCGTCCTATCGTTTTTGTTAACCTTGGATCATTTCCCCTTAATGCAAATTCTATACAAGGTTAGTCGGAAAGGGGGTACTAATCCGCAGACCACTTAAAGTATCATTGGTTTAAAGCAAGTGTTAAAATTTCAAAATTCGAAAATTTTCATTTCCTTACAAAACGATTTTTATTTTAGTTTAAAAAAAAATCTTTACCCCTGCTTTAGTTATGAATTCAGAAAATGGAGCTTCTAATCCGTGACCCCAAATATGACCTAAAATGTAAAGAATAAAAAAAAATGTTTTTTTTGGGAATTTGGTACCTACGTAAAACAAGGCATGAAAAAAATTCGAAAAGTTGTAGAACGAAAGTTGTTCAATTTTCGATACTGAGTAACCCCACAGAGTTGATTATTTAACACCTTATATATTTATCACGGCTAATAATAATTATGCGATTATAGTTGGTAAGACTCCTACCTATTCGTTTTATTCCTTTACTTTAGAAAAAAAAAACGTAAATGCAATGCTTAGTATGCTTACTGTACATGCGCACTTGTCTATCAATGTGGAAAACACGGCAACATCGCTTTCAACCTATTTACGCTACTATTTTGGCCGTTCCGAAATGTTTTTCATTTTTTAATCTTTTTTTTGAATTTTTTTCTCTTTTTTTTACTTTGTTATTTTTAAGGTTTAAGGGTTTAAGGGGACGCCCTTATTTTACATACTGTATATATCATTAAAATTTAGTTCAAAATTTCGCCACGTATCAAGATAAACTGGGTAGCTCAGTAACCCTTCTCAAGGCCGGCAACAGGTGGTGAAATACAAGTTTGAAGTACTGCCGACCGAATGATTGATACGTATACCGATCGATCGCTCATAGTGAAGGATCTACGAGCGGTTATACGTAAACTAACGAGTCGATGTCTTCATCCGATGCAAAAACTCATACATAGTGATGAGATGGATTGAGAGGTTTAGTTTAGATAGTAAAATAAATATAGAATGTATCCGTTGAAAGGAGTGAAGATATTGTGTGTTATTGTTAGATTTGAAGCATTAAATTAGTACATAGCGCAGTGGTTTTGTCTCTGATTATGAAAAAAATATTTCAGTCCTTAATTTGTGTAGATCTTATTTTTGAATCAATGATCTGTTTCTGAAAACCTGTTCTATATGTATATAGCGTGACTGGTAATTAGTGACCGATACTTTAATACATGATTGTACTCATGATAACAAACCTGATACCCGTAATTTCTAAGATTTTTGAAAGAATTATGTACGATAAATTGCACTCCTTTATAATAAAACATTCAATTTTAAAAGAGGAACAGTTCGGTTTCAGAAAAAATAAATCAACAACTCTTGCATGTTTCTCTCTTGTGAAAATGATTACCTCTAGTCTGAATGAGAAAAGGCCAATAGCATCGATATTTCTCGATATGTCAAAAGCATTTGACTTCGTAGATCACAAACTGCTTCTCTTCAAACTGAATCGTTATGGTGTTAGGGGAAACGCATTACAGTGGATAGAATCTTATTTGGATAATCGCCAACAATGCGTAGAAATATCGAGGCATACTGCGGCATCAGAAAATAAAATATATAGATCCGCTTATCGTCAAAACTCATGTGGTGTTCCCCAGGGCAGTATATTAGGACCCTTTTTATTCTTGCTATATATCAATGATTTGCCCAACGTAACTTCTTATTCTTGCATTCTATACGCCGATGATACAACTCTTAGTATTGAACTCACCGATAACAATATCACTAAATACGAAAAAGAGATTAATGACACGTTAAATAAAATAATAGAATGGCTAAAAGACAACAATCTACATGTCAATATTAGTAAAACCAAACTTATACAGTTCCAAGCTTACAATAGCAAACGTCACCAATTAGAAATTAGATATGCAAATAACACTGTAGAAGAGGTTGAAAGTGCCACTTTTTTGGGGATAACATTGGATAAATATTGCAACTGGAAAATACACATTGACAAATTATGCACTAAGCTGCAAAGATTTGTATTTGTTTTAAACAGAATAACTCGCGTAGCTGGTATCAATGCAGCACTTTATGCTTATCATGGTTACGTAGCATCAATTCTCCGCTACGGCATCATTATATGGGGAAATTCTGTTGATACTATTAGAGCATTCCGAGCCCAAAAGAAATGTATTCGATCAATGACTAAAGCCCAACCATTACAAAGCTGTGTCCCAATCTTTAAAAAATTAAAAATGTTACCACTCCCATCCTTATATATATTCGAACTCTGTATCTTTGTACGTAAAAACACAGGTTTATTTCAGGTACACAATGATATTGTAATAAGAAAAAGTCGAAATATCCATAAATTAAATGCACCCCAACAAAGAATTAAACTATTTTCGTGTAATGTTTACTGTATGGCAATCCAAATTTATAATAAATTACCTAATGTTTTTAAAAGTCTTAGCCTCATGACATTTAAAAAGAAACTGTTTAACTTTCTATTGCAAAAGTGTTACTACTCAACGAATGAATTTTTAAATGAAAAATTCGATTCAAAATTTAAATTACACGACGACTTACCTTTGTGCTCTTAATTTTAATTTTTTTAAAAGTATTTGTACGCTGGAAACAGCAGAATATTATGGACATCATATTATGTGTAACACCTTTATAACAACAATATTCTAGCAAATAAAATTATTATTATTATTATTATTAAAACAACTTTACCAAAGAAACATTATTTTTATTTTATTATTTCATTTAAAATTTATTAATAAACCGTTACGGAATGGACGCGGCTCGTAATATGTTTTTTTTTTTTTGTTTTATATATAATGTTTCTTTGGGAAAGTTGTTTGTTATCATGAGTACAAACATGTATTAAAGTATCGGTCACTAAAGCCGGTTGCAGACCGAAAACTAAGCTATGCCAAGGCTAAACTAAGCTATGCCAAGCAAAGCTAGGCTAAGCTAAGCTAGAAATAAATAGCGTGCTCACCAACAGCTAAGCCAGCACTGGCAAAGGATGTGCAAAGGGTGTGCGGGGTAGCGGGAGGGGCTTAGCTTAGCTCGTGTAGCTGCGCATCGGCATACACAACTAACTTAGCTTCGAATATTTTAGTTAGCTCACATAGCTTAGTTCGCATAGTTTGCGGTCTGCACACAAGTATGGAAAACTGCGTCAGCTATGCGAGCTAAGCTAAACTAACTTAGCTTAGCTCTTGGTCTGCAACCCGTATAATTACGAGTCACCCTATATAAAACCGCTCATAGTTCGCTCGGCGTGAAAAAACCGAAATATTGTGTGGGTGTGTGCAAATTCGGTTACCACTTTAGAGGATTCAATATCAATATCTGGGATGATCTCCATAATCAGCGTATTTGTTTGACCTCTCCTCTCTGCTGCATTTTATACAGGGTGTTAACGAAATCGTGTAATTCCTTCAAACCACGTGATCTACTGGTGACACAGATTAATCCTAAATGGGAATTTTCGAAAATCAACCAAGAATAAAATTCAAAAAAAAGTTTGGTTTTCAATTTCTGAGTCTTTTTAGAGCCCTGAGTTATCTGATTGCAAAGAGCGATATCGCGTTAGTCGTTCCTGCCAGCCGTTTCGCCGTACTTTCATTAATTTATGCGTGGCATCGAAATGTTCACACAAATAAAATTATTTTTCGGCAAAAAAAAAATTCTTATTTTTTTACTGAATCCTTATTAGGTGGTTTAGATACGATCGGTAACAAAGCCGCATAAAAAAAAAGAATTTATTTTTTTATTTTTAATCAAGCTAAATCCCGTGCGGGGCCTGTCTACACCAGTAGTAGATCATGTGGTTTTAAGGAATTACACGAATTCGTTAACACCCTGTATATTGATAATAATGTTAATTGTGTTCCGTATTTTTATTTCGAAAATGTGTCTAAATAACCCTATTTTTATATTGGCCTCGATTTTAACCAAGCAGTTTTGGAAATATTTAGGTTTGAAATTTTGGAGACCAGAGCGATATTATTTTGAAGATTGAGCCTTCTATATCCCATCTAAAACTGTGGGCCTCTACTCAAGAGTTGGCAGGTAAATCCCGGACTCACCAGTCACCTGCCGGGATAGCATGCGCAGGGCTACATAATTTTGTCCTCGCATAATGCTTAGATGGACCGACGATTTGAAGAAGGTGGCTGGCAGCGGATGGATGCGGGCTGCCCAAGACCGGGATGGTTGGCGATCTCTGGGGGAGGCCTACGTTCAGCAGTGGACGGCAATAGGCTGATATGATGATGATGACAATGCTTAGATCATGTTTGGCTTATCTCGTCTCGGCACGAGATTACGCGTCGACAAAATCATGTCACACTGCGCATGTAAGGCTTACTGGTTAGTTTTTTTTTTATGACAAGATAGATATTCCTTTCAAAAGTATTACCCTCTGTAGTTATGATTTCTATATTACATCTTTACCCTCTTCGATTATGATTTCTATGTGTGTTACATCCATTGACGTAGAATTACATGACATGAAATTGCTGCCGTGACCTTTTACCCCATTATAAAGAAAAGGAAAACCATTTCACGCAGGTATTGCATTTCATTACAATATATTAGTACTTTTTTCAACTCAGTAAAGTCATGTTAAAGCAAATGTCACTAAGGGAAATGGATGACTGCGTTTTCTGAACCGTAAGTAAGTCTTGAACAACTTGACATTTCATGTATGTATTTTTGATTTTACATAACATATTGTATTGCTACCTTTGCCTTGGGGTGGGCGGAGGGGTCTGTCAGACTCTTACTGGCTAAAACCACCCCGGTGTTCCCTCGCACACTTAGGTCGGGGGCCGCGGGAGCAATTCATTCGTCTGCATTATACAAGGTGTAACATAAACAAGTGTACAACCTCTTAAGTGGTCACTGTACTCATCATTATGAACAACTTTTACTATGGGACCAAAACTGAAATCGCGAAAAAAAAACAGCAGTTCCCTACATTTTGACGAGTTATGCGAACATTAATGTAGGGACAGCTGATTTTGTTTTCGCGATTTCAAATTTGGTCCCATAGTAAAAGTTGTTCATAATCATGAGCACAGTGACCCCTTAAGAGGTTGTACACTTATTTATGTTACACCTTGTATATTGATATAGAGACCTAGTCCAACCTCACTGGTTTAGTTAGTCGCAATGGTGGCTGCAGAAAGTGAGATTGTTGGTAGGATTCCCGGGTCGAGCAATGATGAGTCCCATCGTTATGAAATGTTCAGTAGTAGTAGAGAGTTTGTGTTAGATGAAAGGCAATGAGCTCGCCACCTAGAGTACTGCTTAGCACTTCACCCGTAACTGCATGGGAATGAATAGTCATCGGCAAAATGTAGAGGAATAAACAGTCAACCTCTGCCTACTCAGGAGTTTAAAGGTGTGACGAGTGACGTATATATACAGTGTGAGTCTCGATAAAGTGCATTGGCTGGAGACCTTTCAGGTCTCGCCAATAACTGCCCGCTTACGTAGAAATGGTCCGCAATGACCACATACAAGCAGTAAAAAAGAAAAACAGAAAAAAAGGGGCACATATTATGAAATTGGGTGAAAGAAGACATACTTTTAAAGAGTGGAAAAAAATGATTAATACAAAGGAAACATTAAGTTTTTTTAGGGTTCCGTACCCAAAGGGTAAAACGGGACCCTATTACTAAGACTCTGCTGCCCGTCCGTCTGTCACCAGGCTGTATCTCACGAACCGTGATAGTTCGACAGTTGAAATTTTCACAGACGATGTTTTTCTGTTGCCGCTATAACAAC
The DNA here is from genome assembly GCA_905220435.1 of Amphipyra tragopoginis. NCBI lineage: Eukaryota > Metazoa > Arthropoda > Insecta > Lepidoptera > Noctuidae > Amphipyra > Amphipyra tragopoginis. Next base: position 10,440,158 of record HG992017.1, read on the forward strand.
AAATACTAAAACAGAATAAAAAAATAAATTAAGTGGGGCTCCCATACAACAGACATGATTTTCTTGCCGTACGGAACCCTTCGTGCGCGAGTCCGACTCACACTTGGCCGGTTTTTATTGTATTTTTTAACCCAGTGGTCTATTATGTTAAAACAAAAACAGTAATGATTGTAAATAACACGCAATGACGATGAAACACAATTAACCAAATATATCGTCACTTAAAAATAAGGAAGAATGTACGGAAAATATGATTATTTTGTGTTTTTCACGGTAAAGGTATTTTTTTTTTTTATTTATTACCTACATTTCTCGTCGATAAAAATTATGTCTCCAATTTCATAATAAATGTGCATTTTATGGAGGACTCACATGTATTTCGATTAACATTACGTTACACCTACAATACTGCTTACCCCACAGACGTGCTATAAAACACAAAATAAATCACAATAGCCATCCACTTTACGTTCTCATTCCACTATCGTCAATCGTTGTCGTGTGTGGCACTTTTTGCGCTCAGCCGCATGTCACGAATAACTGTACAGCCAGCGAGCGGAGCGGTCGGAGCGGGGAGCGGTCAGCCCCTAATTAGTACTAAAAATAACTTCGGAATAACTTTGTCTTGTGTACAAATCCTGTTATGGGAGCTCGCATTTTTGTGGTGTAAAATGGATGGTGATATGTTTTAAAAGTCGAATTGTTTATTAAGGTGTTGTTTTAGGGGGATATCTGATCGCATAAGTGTCTGATTAAAAGGATTCGGGTTGATTTTAGAGAGTTTATTTGTAATACTAACTACTCACCGTTACTTAAATTTTTTTTTTTGCTTGGTTTGTCCTCATTGACCATCCCCCATCTGGGGAAGACGGGGGGGTGTGCCGGACTCTTACCGGCTAAAACCACCACGATGTTCCATCACTTGACCGTGGGCCGGGGTTGCGGGATTCGCAGCTGCATGCACCGCGACCCCGGCAGGCCTTGGTCCGCCAGGGGCTGGCGGACCTCTCCTTTGTGGGGCCTAGCCCCACGTCCTGCTGAGAGGCGCGCGTGGAACACGTCGCGCCGCCTACTCGGGCCTGTTACTGTTCGGGCGGTGGGTCCCCTAACCCAGCGCCCGCAGGCAACACACTAGGGTGGCTGGAGTTCATCGCGCGGCCTCCGGCGCCCGGTGCGTCTGGCGCGGGAAGGGAGAGTGGCAGCTGCCTCTCTCTCTCTCCGCTCCCGCCTTGGTCGCCATCACCTCCTCGCAGAAGGAGGCGACGGCTTCCCACGCAGTCTCGCTCCCGACCATGGACAGAACCACGGCCGGAAGCGAGAGGTCACCACCGACCGCCGCGATTAGCTCGCGGCGCTGCGTTACCCACGCAGGACACGCCTGCAGAGTGTGCAGACTGTGCAGGGCTGTGTCCTCGGGGGAGTCGACGCAGTACCGTTACTATCCTAATCCCAACTTCCTATCTTAACTTCCTAACTAATATTATAAATGCGAAAGTAAGTTTGTTTGTTTGTTACCTTTTCACGTTTAAACCACTAAACCGATCATCCTGAAATTTTGCATATACGTTTTCAGAAACGGACATAGGGTAGGTTTCATCCCGAAAAAAAGTACTGTTCCCGAGGAAAACAACAATAACGTTCATAGATGGCGCTACGTGTCTTTCGAATCATGATTGAATATAATGCCGAAAAATACGGAATACGCGATAAACGACATCCACGTGGGCGAAGCCGGGAGCGACCTCTAGTGTACCAATATAGCTGAAATTACACTCTCTGGCAGATTAAGACCTGTTAGGACCTAGGCTATTTGATACCTTGGTTAAACTCTTTAGCGATTCTCACTCCCATAACTATTATTATCTAATTAATCAGGAATTCAGGGCTTCTTCTTCTCTTCTGCCGGCACGAGTTATACGAGAATAGTTCATGCCCTGATGAAAAGATTAGCCAGCCAGTCAGCAAGGTTGGTAGCGGGGCTGACCGCCCATGGAGCGCCAGACGTACTTAATGCCCGTCGTACACGATGCCAGTTCGCGGGACAGTTCAGAGTGTCAGCTCAGTAAGCCAGTGGCTCGTGGTCGCGTACACACATTGTCTTCAAATGTATTCGCCAGTGGAAGGCACTGACTGAACTGACTCGCGCACTGGCCTCGTGTTTGGAAAGCATACCTAAGTATCGTCAAGGTTCTTTTCGAATCAATTCAGGAGTAAAGGACAATGGGACAAAATGTATGGACCCCGTCCCCACTCTTGTAGCACTATAGAGTGAGTTTGAATGAATGAACGAACGAATGAATAGTCGAGAATGAGTGAAGGAATGAATGAAATCGGTTTGAAATAAAATAAAAATGATATTTAATTTTTATTATTTCCTCATTTTAAATCAATTATTGGCTGAAAAATAAATGCTATAGTCATTATATTCAAAATAAACATTCAAAAATATTGTAAACCGTTTATAAAGTCAATGAATCAAAAACTCCTAAATGAAGAGTATTATAATTTGCCCGAACATGAGGACGGGACGGATGTGGGTGTGGGAATCACCGTATCTCTCGAAAAGAACGGCTGCGCTCTTTTCGGGATTCTCCTCTATTCTCCATTTCCGGAACCAGACCCCGACGGCGCTAGCTGCGGTTTGAAGGGTTCGAGTGATACTGTCGAGACTCCTACCGGAAAAGTAGATGGCCGTGTCGTCGGCGAAGAGAGCCAACTTGGCGAATCCACATTTGGCAATGTCGCTGGTACCTCTACCTATACAGCGTGAACAGAAGGGGCGATATCACTACACAACTCCGGCGCGGATAGGGCGAGGAGACGAGAAGGTGCCTTCTAGACGATAGCGGAAGGAGCGATCCGACAGAAAGTCTCGAATGATGAGCACGAAACTGTACGAGTTTGTATAATAAACCGTTGTGCCAGTTCTTGTCGAAGGCTTTTGCTACGTCGAAGAATAGCATGCCCGTTTTGTACGAGCGCATGAAGCGGGAGAGACTATGCGGTGCAATTGTCGACTGCAACAGTGCTTGGTTCGAAAACCGAACTGTTCGTCGGGGATGCAATTCTGAGTACGATGCGCAGCTAATGTAAACCCTGTCGGGTGATATTACGTTTGAAAATGGTAACCGCTGCCTAAGGCCGCGCGCCGCGTGTCGCCTCTGGACGCGTGCGCCTCTCGTTATCTCTTTCCCACATTGAACTATTGTTACACTAGCTTTGGAGCTCTTCAAATAACCCCTTATCACTAACTAAAATAATTATATTCATATTGAAGTAATGATATACGCATTTTTTAAAGGTAATTTTTGTTACTTTCATGCTAAATAACTATTAAACTATACATTTTACAGATGAGCTGTCATACAATAAAATTAAGAGATTAATAAGGTCTTTCATATACAATAGGTAAGAAAGTGCTACACTACTGGGGACGTTTTGTCCCATTGTCCTTTAATGTACTTACCGTTATTAAAATTTTCACTAATTTTGTTTGGATTTAGCTACACAAGTTTATGCGCGATTCGATTATTCTAAGTTTTAAATTAACAATAAAAATTCAGTAAAAAATAGATCGAGACGGTAATTCCGTTCGTTACTCGTATAATAAACGCAGCGACGATCTTTCGTCTGATTTGAATCTAATTTAGTTCCCCGCTCCGTGCTATGTCTGTATAGAATGATTTGATGTTAAGATGTTTCAGATGAAAATAATGTATTTAAAAAAAATGTAGTTAATTTTTTTTTGCATAAATGTTCTTTTATTTTTACAAATGTTAGGTAATTTATAAAAGAAAAAATAGCCATTGGTGCCGATTGCCATCTTTGTCACTCTGATAAAATAAGAAAGAGACGGACGTAAATATTAGCTGTCAAAATTAGTTGAACTAAAATTTCCATACTTTAGACGACACGTTACAACGTTTCGACTAAAAATACGGTGAAGTTCAAAGCGTTAACTAGTATGACGTCTCTAACGCGGCATCCTACGTGAGCGATCTAGAAGCGACGCGAAGCGGCGCGGCGCGACGCGAAAACAACAAACAGTCGATACCTATTGAGGTGGCCTACATGACCAAACGCACGTGGACTGCGGTGCGGCGCGGCGCGATGCGAAGTGAACGCGATCAGTTGTCTTGATATTTTCATGCGAACTGGATGCGGTGCCGTACAGTGCTACTGAATGACGGCGGCGCATGGCGGGCGGTTCGCGAGCTCGTAGGATAAAGCCGCCGCATCGCATTGAATTCGCGTGTCACCGCATCGGATCGTTTCGCAATTCGGGTCGATTTGAACCGTTACCTACCCTTTTCTCGCGCTCTCTGATATTAAAAGGTTGCAATGGGGATGAAGCAAAATTCTTGACCACAATTTTTTATTTTAGATTTTGAAAATATAGAGTAATCTAAGAAACCGTTTTAAATATTTTTGTTATTTTCATTGTAATTTTTTTTTTATTAATTATTTAAAATTCAATATCATTTCTGATCTATGACGTCATCAGTGGCATGAAATCTTTGGGCCTTTGCCTCAATCCATATTCTAAAAACTGTAACAGTGATGTCAAATGTCAATAGTGTCAACTGTCAAATCAATGAAATAATAACCTCAGATTATTATGTTCCTTGCCTTTAATTCATAACAAACAAAACACCACGTTACGCCGCTATTGCAATTAATCTCGATCGTACGCCCTTCATATTATTTAGCGACCAACCAATCGCCATGAGTGATACTTTTATCAAAGCTGACTCGCGGAACCTTCCTAAAGTTGAGTTCCCGAACACGAACAAAAATTTTGTTTGGGCTATTTTTAGTGTCGTTCTTGCAGGTAGGAACAAAGCACTTCCTATATTCCATCGTTATTGCTTGACCGTCTCAATAAAACACTTTAATAGTAATAGTTGAATTTCTGTTGAGGATTGAGGTTATGTTTATTGTTTATTATTTATGACATTCACGTCACGTGACCACGTCTATCATTTTTTTTATTTACAATCGTAGGGTAGGCAAAGGCATTACTGCCATACTGCCAGCAATGACGTCATTTGGAGGATAAATTAAGGTCATTCACATATAACCCGAAATACTAATAATCCATAATTATTTTCCATTTCTAAATAGTGAGATGTGATCAGTAACCTTATTCCTCGAAATGGTTTTCATATCTTAACAGATTTAAAAAAAATGCACAATGCCCATTCTCTAAATTTAGTTTCGTTGGTGAACAGAGAATCGGCGCTAATGTGTACTTAATTAATTAGATAGTAAAATGTCAAGAAGATGGACAGCATTATCCTCCTTTCTGTTTATAATAACGATATTAAGCTATCACGTATCCGTCTGCCAACCGTGGTTATTACTGCAATATTTCCTATGGTTATGATTAGGCTTGCCAACTAAACAAACAAACGTCCCGTTTCTAGATCTTTGGAGAATGCGTCCCGCGAAAGACGTGTACTGGACGCCAATTGTCCCGTTTTATCGTACCTACGACTAAACCTTCGGGCAGAAGTCGGAATTTAGTGAACGCATGTTTAACTAGTTGTATGCCAAAGTAAAACAATCATTAAAACTATTTAAAATAATTTCTAATTCTATTTTTCGCCTCCTATACTTTGACAGTTGGGTCCCGCTTTTTTTGCCACGTCCCGCATTTTGATTGCCAAAGTCCCGGTAAATTCATACATTAAGGTTGGCAAGCCTAGTTATGATGGCTATGACTGGTCATTGTGTACCGGTAATTGGGAGGCCCATGTTCAGAGTACACGTTTACAGGCTAATGAGACTGAATGCAGTAAATTAATTTCATCAATCATCATCAACAATTTATTGCATTCTACGAACTACCAAAAAAGGAAGTTCGATCTGTAGTTTTGCCATGCCGGGCACCATCATTGCGCCCGGCCGCACATTATGAGTTTCTGTCAGAAGACGCGTGCGCAATAACCCTCTCGCATACATTTTGTACTAGAGGCTGCCGAATCCAGCAAATTTTGATATTATGCGGGGTCTAGTACAAATATGCAAGGTGTAACATAAATAACGCACAACCTCTTAAGGGGTCACTGTACTCATCGTTATGAACAACTTTTACTATGGGACCAAACCTCAAATCGCGAAAAAAAATCAGCTGTTCCCTACATTTATGTTCGCATAACTCGTCAAAATATAGGGAACAGCTGAACTTTTTTTCGCTATTTCATATTTCGTGCGTGATCTACTGGTGACACAGATTAACCTAAACCTAAATGGGAATTACTGAAAATAAAGTAAAAAAAAAATCGAAATAAAATGTCGGTTTTCTATTCCGGAGTCATTTTAGAGCCCCGAGTTAACTGACTGCAAAGAGCGGTATCGCGTTAGTCGTGCCCGCCAGCCGCGTCGCCGTGCTTTCATTCATATATGCGTGGCATCGAAATGTTCACTCACATAATAATTGAAGACGTGAGTGGATGAAGGTGATGTGTTACATTTTCAAGAATTTTAGTTTTTCTTGCCAAATGAAGGTGTTTTTTCCAAATGCATCGAGAAACTCTATATTTTGAGCATTGTTTAGAAAATATTATTATGTGTACATTACCTTTTTCCAGTCACAACTACAATTACCAAATGTTTAACGCTCATTTACTCGAATTCTTGAAAATGTAACATATCACCTTCATCCACTCACGTCTTCAATTATTTTTTGCAATAAACAATTTTCTTATTTTTTACTGAATCCTTAAAGGTGGTTTAGATACGATAACCTACTCCTACCGCATGACAAAAAAAGGATTTTATTTTTTATTTTTAACCAACTTAAATCCCGTACGGAGCCAATCTACACCATTTGATAGATCATTTGGTTTTAAGGAATAACACGAATTCGTTTACACCCTGTATACATATAGTGTGAGCAGAGTCACGCGTTAGAAATTTTCTGATAATGTGCGGCCAGGTATAAACTACAAACTTTAAAAATCTCGACTGTATTTAAAATTGACCAATACAAAAAACACAACAAGAAAATATACCATTAAAAAAGGCTGGAAATAAACCACAATATTTGAATTCCAATTATTCGAAAAAAAAAAAACAGAATACATATGCTGCTTTCGGAGCAAGCAGAATTTTTCATATTTTTTATTTCACAGATAAAAAATAAAATATCTTTTGTTGAAACCTGGGACGGACACAATATAATGGGTGTATAGTATATGTTCATACATGCAATAATTAATCAGTGGAACAGTCGAATTTAATTAAAAACTGGCCCAAATTCGGCGGTCGGCCGCAACGTTGCATCGCAAAAATTCACAATATGTACGAACACTCAACTTTTATGTTATATTGTGTGCACTCGTGTCAGACATGGAACAATACAAATATCCAATGTATGAAATATTCAAAGTATGAATGTACAGGTGCACAAGCCATAGATGTTCTGCCGAATATACGTGCATCCCAAATTTTTTTTTGTTGTTATTATTTTACTTGGTCGTGCACAAGGGATGAAGTTTCAATTAATTTTAATTACACGCTGCTTACAGCCCTATCGTCGGTACGGAAAGATATTGATAGCAAGAATCCATCAGAGGTGGTTACTGAACGTAGAGTGCCACTGTCTGCGAGTTTTAGACCCGATTTACACTTCTCCAGTGTATAGTAGAGTGAGAGTCTTTAGTCAAAAGTTGAGCAAGTCGAAGTAAACAACCACCCTACTAATTACTAATATCTGAATAAATGATTTTCTTGGTTCGAGTAGAAATATTGTAAAATAAAAAAGAGGAGCTCGTGGCTAAATAATATCAGCCGCATAGACCGATATTCCGGGTTAAGCCACGCTTGCCGAGATTGGTCTGTGGATGGGTGACCATTTACCATAGCGAGTTTCCTCCGTGCCTCGGAAAGCACGTAAAGCCGTTGGTCCCGGCTGTCATTTGTAGATCTTTGACAGTCGTTACTGTTGGTCAGAAGCCAGAAAGTCTGACAACCAGTCTTACCAAGAGTATCGTATTACCCAGTTACTGGGTTGTGGAGGTCTGATAGGCAGTCGCTCCATGTAAAATACTGATATTCAGCTGCATCCGGTTCGACTGGAAGCCGACCCCAACATAGTTGGGAAAAAGGCTAGGCAGATGATGAGTAGAAATATTGTAAAAAAAAAAAACTGATTCGATACCCGTGTTTTAGACGGAGTGACTGGGTTTAAGGGTAGGCAAAGAGAGATCATTTTGATCACGCGAGACACAGCTTGTGGACGTGACTAGGGCGATATCGCTCCGCGCAGTCAGGTAACTCGGGGCGCTAAAGTGACTAGGAAACAGAACACCAAGATTTAAAAAAAGCCCGTTAAAAACCCATTCAGTTCAATTTACGTTACTAGAAGATCACTCTTTTTTTTTATTCCTTCTCTTCGTCGCATTTTACCCTCGTCGCACCAGATGTTAAGCGCAGACAGGGTCTAAGATGGAGCACACGAATCCAAGTAACAGAGATATGGAGATATTTCCTCATACCCCTCTGGCTCTCGCATACACACAACGGAACACAGTAAACTGCTTGGCGCCGGACTTTAATGTGAGGGTGGTAGCAAGCCAGCGGACCGTATAGATCCTACTACCAAGCATATTGCATATCGTCATAGACAAAGCTACGAATGCTATGATCAGTGATCGGAAAAGGGTGAGCTAATTTACCTAAACTTCAAAGAACAGAGACAAAAACTGGAGACTTCCTTACGACAACATTTTTCTTTCGGGAGAATTTTCTCGGAGATTGTTTTTCATTTGTTTTCAAAAAATAAAAGACGATCTCCTTTTTTGAAAACAATAAACAATCTCTTTTTTAAACACAATGAAAAACGTGTCATCTGGTGTTGTCACAATTTTGGGAAACAAAAATAGGAAACGAATTTAATTGTTTTCTGTACTATTAACATTAATATTAAATGTACTTTAGTGATGTCCCGAAACCCGGAATAATTTTCACGAAAAAAAATGTTGTCGTAAGGAAGTCTCCAGTTTTTGTCTCTGTTCTTTGAAGTTTAGGTAAATTAGCTGACCTTTTTCCGATCACTGGCTATGATTGATAAAAATAAAGAAAGAAAACAAAATTTGCGTCTTGACGCTCATAACAACCAAAACACACAAAGGTAAAAATAAAGAAGAAAAGGCAAAATTGACAGCCGGTCTAACTTTAGGATATCGGTATTGCCCAGTAACTGGGTTGTGGAGGTCTGATGGCAGTCGCTTTATGTAAAATACTGGTATTCAGCCGCATCTGGTTAGACTGGAAGCTAACCTCAACATAGTTGGAAAAGGGATAGGCAGAAATACAAGGTGTAACATAAATAACGCACAACCTCTTAGGGGGTCTTTTTGTTTTCTATTGGACTGCTGTAGGTCGTCCTAGGGGACGGTTTCTACGTAACCGGGCAGTTATCGGCGAGACCTGAAGGGTCTCCAGCCAATGGGGGGGGAAGTAAAATACTTAACCTAAGCTAACTACTTGTACTACACTAACATCATCACTACCTGCAACAACAGCACTAAGGGCGACCCCTAGTGGGACTCGGACCTCGGCTTAGGGCGTTGCTGGCGTGGACATAGGGGGGGGAGGGGGGGGAGACAGCTTGATGAGGGCTGAATTATCGGTGTGACTGCGGAGTCTGAAGAGACGACCGGCTCTACAACGGGAGAGCTCGGTGGATCGTGACCGGTGGCGGTGGGACGTCGCGACGGGGCTCGTCGGCGAGGACGGTATGCCGGGTCTTAAGGGGTCACTGTACTCATCATTATGAACAACTTTTAGTATGGGACCAAACGCGAAATCGCGAAAAAATATCAGCTGTTCCCTATACAAGGTTAGTCGGAAAGGGGGTACCAATCCGAAGCCCACTTATAGTATCGCTGATGACTGTTTGAAAGCAAGTGTTAAAATTTCAAAATACGATGTTTTTTTTTCCAAATACTTCGTCGATTCGTGTGCTCCATCTTAGACCCTGTCTGCGCTTAACATCAGGTGCGACGAGGGTAAAATGCGACGAAGAGAAGGAATAAAAAAAAAGAGTGATCTTCTAGTAACGTAAATTGAACTGAATGGGTTTTTAACGGGCTTTTTTTAAATCTTGGTGTTCTGTTTCCTAGTCACTTTAGCGCCCCGAGTTACCTGACTGCGCAGAGCGATATCGCCCTAGTCATGTCCACAAGCTGTGTCTCGCGTGATCGAAATGATCTCTCTCTGCCTTCCCTTAACCCAGTCGCTCCGTCTAAAACACGGGTATCGAATCAGATATTTTTTTTTACAATATTTCTACTTGAACCAAGAAAACCATTTATTCAGATATTAGTAATTAGTAGAGTGGTTGTTTACTTCGACTTGCTCAACTTTTGACTAAAGACTCTCACTCTACTATACACTGGAGAAGTGTAAATCGAGTCTAAAACTCGCAGACAGTGGCACTCTACGTTCAGTAACCACCTCTGATGGATTCTTGCTATCAATATCTTTCCGTACCGACACGGTAGGGCTGTAAGCTGCGTGTAATTAAAATTAATTGAAACTTCATCCTTTGTGCACGACCAAGTAAAATAATAACAACAAAAAAAAATTTGGGATGCACGTATATTCGGCAGAACATCTATGGCTTGGGCACCTGTACATTCATACTTTGAATATTTCATACATTGGATATTTGTATTGTTCCATGTCTGACACGAGTGCACACAATATAACATAAAAGTTGAGTGTTCGTACATATTGTGAATTTTTGCGATGCAACGTTGCGGCCGACCGCCGAATTTGGGCCAGTTTTTAATTAAATTCGACTGTTCTACTGATTAATTATTGCATGTATGAACATATACTATACACCCATTATACAGGGCTACTGGTAATTCGACGTATTCCTTGCACCACGTTATAGGGGGGCTAATATGCAACAAATTTAACCCCACATATGTTCTACGAAATTCAATGGATTTCGAGATATTGCAATTTTTATATTATTTTTAATAATACCCAGAATTCCTTCTTAAACACGATTTATCTCTAAAATATCAAATTGATCGGCTTTGATTATGATATTAGCTTGTAGCTGACACTTTTACGAAGCTTTCTGCGTATTTAACTGTTCTTAAAGACCATCCAATTGAAAGTAATCATTAAAAGTTAAATAAGTGTATTAGAAAATCATCGAGGTACACGATAAAGAATGATGTTTATCTCAAAAATTTACTATGACACTAAGTGTACAAAATGCAAGACACACATCCTTATTTAATCAGCTATCCAACGAGGTATAGACGTTCAAAAAATATTTAGAAACTAATGTAAAAATGTCTCGTAATACTGACAAAGGCGATTTCTGAAAAATCTCTACAAGCAGGCAGGTGGCCCGTTAAGTGCAATTCATTGCATAATACTCGCGTAGAGACTAAACAGCAGTCTGTCGGGCACCAACTGTCCTCTAAACGTCAGGATTAGATTAGGTCAGGTCGTTAGGTTATGTTTGGTCAGGGTTAGGTAGGTTAGGTTAGGACCTAAGTGTGCGAGGGAACACCGGGGTGGTTTTAGTCAGTAAGAGTCTGACAGACCCCTCTGCCCACCCCCAGGACGGAGAACATCCATGAGGATATCCAGTAGGCAAAAAAAATATGGTCAGGTTAGGTCGTTAGGTTAGGTCACGGTTAGGTTTAGGTTAGGTCACAACTTCGATGCCCTGGAATCTGGAGGCAAGGGCCCCCGCGCTGAAATATCTGCACCTGCGTCATCTGGAAGCTGAGGTTGCCATGCCGCTTCTCCAGCCACTCCTCAATTACGGGTCTTACCGCCACTATTGCGGCGTGCCCTGCGCTGGGTTGCGCAAGTCGTTCCCTCCACAGCCACTAGGATCTGGCGGAGACCACTCCGCTCAAGCGCCTCCTCGCTTTGGCGATATCTCAGCGCGAGGGCCCTCGTCTCCAGAACCCAGAATCGAAGTTGTGACCTAACATAAACCTAACCGTGACAAAACCTAACGACCTAACCTGACCATTTGTTTTTTGCCTTCTGGATATCCTCATGGATGTCCTCCGTCCTGGGGGTGGGCAGAGCGGTCTTTCAGCCTCGTACTGACTAAAACCACCCCGGTGTTCCCTCGCACACTTAGGTCCTAACCTAACCTACCTAACCCTGACCAAACATAACCTAACGACCTGACCTAATCTAATCCTGACGTTTAGAGGACAGTTGGTGCCCGACAGACTGCTGTTTAGTCTCTACGCGAGTATTATGCAATGAATTGCACTTAACGGGCCACCTGCCTGCTTGTAGAGATTTTTCAGAAATCACCTTTGTCAGTATTACGAGACATTTTTACATTAGTTTCTAAATATTTTTTGAACGTCTATACCTCGTTGGATAGCTGATTAAATAAGGATGTTTGTCTTGCATTTTGTACACTTAGTGTCATAGTAAATTTTTGAGATAAACATCATTCTTTAACGTATACCTCGATGATTTTCTAATACACTTATTTAACTTTTAATGATTACTTTCAATTGGATGGTCTTTAAGAACAGTTAAATACGCATAAAGCTTCGTAAAAGTGTTAGCTACAAGCTAATATCATAATCAAAGCCGATCAATTTGATATTTTATAGATAAATAATGTTTAAGGAGGAATTTTGGGTATTATTAAAAATAATATAAAAATTGCAATATCTCGAAATTCATTGAATTTCGTAGAACATATGTGGGGTTAAATTTGTTGCATATTAGCCCCCCTATAACGTGGTGCAAGGAATACGTCGAATTACCAGTAGCCCTGTATTGTGTCCGTCCCAGGTTTCAACAAAAGATATTTTATTTTGTATCTGCAAAATAAAAAATATGAAAAATTCTGCTTGCTCCGAAAGCAGCATTTATGTATTTTGTTTTTTTTTCGAATCATTGGAATTAAAATATGGTGGTTTATTTCCAGCCTTTTTTAATGTTATATTTTCTTGCTGTTTTTTTTGTATCGGTCAATTTTAAATACAGTCGAGATTTTTAAAGTTTGTAGTTTAAGCCTGGCCGCACATTATCAGAAAATTTAAAACCCGTGACTCTGATCATACTATACACAGGGTGTAAACGAATTCGTGTGATTCCTTAAAACCAAATGATCTACTACTGGTGTAGATTGGCTCCGTACGGGATTTAAGTTGGTTAAAAATAAAATAATTAAATCCTTTTTTTGTCATGCGGTAGGGGTAAGTGATCGTATCTAAACCACCTTCAAGGATTCAGTAAAAAATAAGAAAATTGTTTATTGCAAAAAATAATAATTATGTGAGTGAACATTTCGATGCCACGCATAAATTAATGAAAGCACGGCGACGCGGCTGGCGGGCACGACTAACACGATACCGCTCTTTGCAGTCAGTTAACTCGGGGCTCTAAAATGACTCCGGAATAGAAAACCGAGATTATATTTAGATTTTTTTTTACTTTATTTTCAGTAATTCCCATTTAGGTTTAGGTTAATCTGTGTCACCAGTAGATCACGCACGAAACCTGAAATCTCGAAAAAAAATCAGCTGCTCACTACATTTTACTATTTATTTATTTTACGGTTACTCGTGCCTTACAAACACTCAATGAAGTCGCCGAAAGGATTGTCATTTTTTCCTGTTCACTGAATGAATTCGCAAGAATAACTTTAAATTATTTGTGCTATAATTTGTAAAAAACAAATTTAGTTATGTACCTACCACCCTATCGCATTGGGATATCCTGTAATGATAGAAGTGTTGTCATAAATAAATAAATAATATAAAAATAAATAAAATTTTGACGAGATAAGCGAACATAAATGTAGGGAACAGCTGATTTTTTTTCGCGATTTGTGGTTTGGTCCCATAGTAAAAGTTGTTCATAACGATGAGTACAGTGACCCCTTAAGAGGTTGTACACTTACTTATGTTACACCTTGATATTTGTACTAGACTCCGCATACTGGCAGAATTTGCCGGATTCGGCAGCCTCTAGTACAAAATGTATGCAAGAGGATCCTCGCGCACACGTCACAAATTTTTAGCCGGTATTAAGCTACGCTCATGTTACAGTGTGCAATTTGATCGATCTCGGCTGCGTCTGTCTGTGCCTTATAACGTCACTTCCACACGGAATCTGCGATGCGCTGCGTTTTGTTCGACAGTGGTGGCTATTTTGTAGTACACAAACTAAATTTATTTTAGACTATAGCTATCTTTTTACTCTGATAAAGTTAGAGACGGACGTAAATAAGAGCTGTCAAAAGTTGAAATAATATTTCCGATTAGACGACACGTTAGAACACTCAGAACGTCTCGACTTAAATGAAAGGAAATGAAATAAAATTGTTTACTCTGAAAATTGGATATTTGAACTTGTCACTTTTACATGTCGGTTTGTTTTTTTAAAGCTAGATGTCGTATCTGACTACCTCTGAGAAGAAACGCCGAAACAACCTCAGGGGTCAAAATCTCTTTTAAAGTCCAGACATATTTTCTGTTACAAAAATTTATGTGAGGACAATGCAGAGCAACGCCTGGACTACCCTTTTGAGGAAAGTTCTAGAGCAGTTTGAGAGGACCTGTCCCAACAGATGGCACGCGTGCATCAGCTATCGTGCAGCTAAGAAATGGCGAAAAAAAAATCAGCTGTTCCCTACATTTTGACGAATCATGCGAACATAAATACAAGGTTAGTCAGAAAGAAGGTACTAATCCGAAAGGGTGTCAAAGTACACATAATAATGATTAACTTTTGTTCTACAACTTTTCCCAAAAGTCAATAGTTTAAGAGAAACAGTTGTTCAAAAATCTCAAAAAAAAAACTCTGAAATCTATGTTATTTTAGTTAGTTTATTAATATAGCTATGAACATTTTGACCCCTGAGGTTGTTTCGGCGTTTCTTCTCAGAGGTAGTCAGATACGACATCTAGCTTTAAAAAAACAAACCGACATGTAAAAGTGACAAGTTCAAATATCCAATTTTCAGAGTAAACAATTTTATTTCATTTCCTTTCATTTAAGTCGAGACGTTCTGAGTGTTCTAACGTGTCGTCTAATCGGAAATATTATTTCAACTTTTGACAGCTCTTGTTTACGTCCGTCTCTAACTTTATCAGAGTAAAAATGATAGCTATAGTCTAAAATAAATTTAGTTTGTGTACAACAAAATTGCCACCACTGTCGAAAAAAACGCAGCTCATCGCAGATTCCGTGTGGAAGTGACGTTATAAGGCACAGACAGACGCAGCCGAGATCGATCAAATTGCACACTGTAACATGAGCATAGCTTAATACCGGCTATAGTTATCATAGTGGTCTTAGCTCACTGTTTATGCATATGTTTGATGTACCAAGTAGATTGTGTAGTGGAAGTCTGTACATAGTATAATACATGGTCGCTTCCCGCCGTCTATACGCTTAGACCTTTTAAACTACGCAACGGATTTTGATGCGGTTTTCATCAATAGACAGAATGATTCAAGAGGAAGGTTTATATGTAAAATATATGCTTATTATAGTAGAGAAAAGGCTAGAATTTCAAAGATTGGTTATGTGATGTCGTAAAAAACATATTTTTTTCTACATTGCACAGGTGCGAAGCTGGGGCGGGTCGCTAGTTGTATTATATTTAATTTTAGAGATTAAACGAACTTACCTGAAGTGAAGTTCTATCCAAATTATACTTCATTGCTTCGTCAGAACAGATTAAGAAAACGTTGTAGTAATACGTCTAAGATTCCGCATCTCATTCATAAAGTATGAATTTATTTATTTTATTCCAAATAAATTAATCTATTTAACACTTTTTCTCGTAAAAAGAAGAATTAATATAGTGATCGGCAAAGCACTAAAACGCGAATGAATGACAAGTACAGGAATCAGACAGAGGAAGAGAGCCACAAAAAAAAACATAATAATTGAATTCAAACTTTGTGGATGAGAGGCGACATCTTAGGGTTTTATCACAGCGGCGATTTGTGACCGAGTTCAAAACGAGGCGAAAACGCAGCGGGCTCGCCACGACTTCGCAGCGAAAGGGCATTTGGGTCGCCGTGCGGCGAGCGGCGAGTCCGCTGCGCTCTCGTTTCGCTTTGAACTCACTCACAAATCGCCGCTGTGATAAGGCCTTTAGACGTATTACTACAATGTTATTATCTTAATCTCAAAGGACGAAGCAATGAAGTATAATCCATTTAATATAACTTTAGACAAATAAGACCCACCCCATTTTAGTAAGGAAATGTAATGAAATAAGCAACATGTTCGCTTCCAGTAGAGATTCCACGTAGTACTATGCTTTTATGAACCTTAACGGTGAGTAAAGATGAGCTGAAACTCTAATTGAAGAAATTGCACAAAAGATATTCGTGCCTTAGGGTACCTTTCCACCAGAGATGTGCTATACAGCTTTGCTGCGAGAATGTAAAAGCTAAGCTACGAAACTATGTGACCGTTTCTACTGATAGTAAGCTAAGTAGCCGAGCGAGTATGTGTTATGAAAATGCGCCGCCGCAAGGTAGCTGTGCGAAGATGCGCAGCTCGTGCCTACTTTCGGTGGCCTACTGTAGGTACACTGCTCTGCACATAGCTACACTACTCGCGACCATCCATAGCACGCATCCACAGCTCGCATCCACAGCACGCATCCTTCCATTTAAGGCTGCTTTTCTAGCAGAGATGTGCTATGCAACGTTGCTATGGATGCATTTGATATTCACCAATCATATTCATTGGTCCACATAGCATAGCACTGGTGGAAACTGATTCAATTAAGCTACGTTTTTTATATGGAACGATGCGTGCTGTGGATGCGTGCTATGGAAGCGAGCTATGGATGCGTGCTATGAATGGTCGCGAGTGGTGCAGTTATGTGCAGATGCCTTCCCTATTTTCGATACGTCGTATAGCTCGAGCTGCGCATCTTCCTCGCACAGCTACCTTGCGGCGGCGCATTTTCATAGCACATACTCGCTCCGCTACATAGCTTAGCATCAGTGGAAACGGTCACATAGTTTCGTAGCTTAGCTTTTACGTTCCAACAGCATAGCTGCACAGCATATCACTGGTGGAAATTCACCCTTAGAACCGTAAACGTAAAAGCTTAGTTGAATCAGTTTCCACCAGTGCTATGCTATTTGGACCAATGAATATGATTGGTGGATATCAAACCCATCCATAGCAACGTTGCATAGGACATCTCTAGTGGCAAAGCAGCCTTAATGGGCCACTTTTGTCTAGTGTTATGTGAAATGGAATATAGGTAGTTTCAAAGTTAACGTGACGTAATAGTTACGAATATCTAAAGTTGGACTCAGAATTGTATCGTTAAGGTACGACTTGGTAGCCGACTGCAGACAGCAGCAGCAGACGACGTGTCGCTACGACACTACTGGTTTCTATGTATTTCTATGAAACACCTTCCGCACTAGCGACACGTCGCTCGCCCGACTACACGTCGCACGACTGCATACGACGTGTCGCTCGACCGCATATCAGTAATGCCACCGACGCTGGAGCGACAACACGTTGAATCTTTCTCAAAGAATGAGTTTTTCTAATTCCGAGGAAGAAAAACTGATAAACCAGGTGGCCCAATATCCTGCACTGTACGATGCATCTAACAAAAGCAAAAGACACAAAAGTAAGTCGCGATCGCTAATCCCAAACAGGTCAGACATCTTGTCTCACGGAACATTCAGAACTAACTGGAATACGACGTGTCGTCTGCTGCAGCCATCTGCTGTTGGCTTCGGAATCATGACAGCAGCGACATGACGCTGCGACGTGTCGTAACGACACGTCGTCTGCTGCTGCTGTACGCAGTCGGCTACGAACTTGTATCTTTATTGTGGAAAATATTTATTTATTTATTTGCAAACTCGTTTGATTACGATCCAACCTGATGATGTGTGGTTACGGTGAAGCACATATACAATGTGTCCGGTCATGGACTAGTGATATTCTAGGTACTTAAGTAACAATTATTCTAGTACTCAAATATACTATACACTAGGGTCCAATTCACTTCCATTTTTTTGTTGAGATATTCTGTACGTGTGTACAAAAAAAGTCATATCTCTCAAAGTTTGGGTCTTACTGTGATAAAAGTAAGCTTATTCGGAGGGCAACAATATTGTCCACCGTTTACATTACGATACAATGGGTTCACATTTTTCTAACTTTAAGATAGAGAATATCTCAACAAAAAAGCAAAATGGCTGCCAAATAGCGGGGAAGTGGATTGGACCCTAGTGTGTAGTGTATTTGTGTTCTAGAATAGTTGCTCTATAACTACCTAAAATATCACTATTCCATAACCGGACACATTGTATAGTCTAGAATAAGATCAAAGAAAGAAATAAAGGAAAGTAAGGAAATCTATAGGAAAGAAAGGAAAGAAAGAAATAAGGTTTATTGGAATAGAACGTTTGGAATAATAGAATAGCATCTTTCTCTAAGACTAAACATGCCTTTTACTTAGGCCTTCTGAATCAAAGGCTAAATGGTTTTATGGCCTAATAAAACAATTTGACGGACGCACGCTTCGCGACTAATCGTAACGTTTATCTTTACTAAATAACAGTAATTCAGTTAAATGGTACTATTAAACTCATTAGATACCGTTTTATTATGAATCCATGATTTAACAGGATTAAAATATAAGTCAAGTCCACAAACTAAGTTCTAGACTAATAACATACTTAACATAAAATAACACCACGCCTGTATTCGCTAAAGAGTAGGGCAGAGGTAGAGGTTGGCCATCAACCAGGCACAAATCCATACTCCGGGCTTCTATTGAGAAATTCCACACGGCTTTTTTTGCCCAGGGAAGGCGAAAGGTTATAAGTTAAGGCCGGACTCTTACCGGCTAAAAACCCACGGTGTTCCTTCTTCTGACCCTTAACCGGGGTCGCGGGATTCGCAATTGCATGCACCGCAACCCTGGCAAGCCTCGTTCCGCTAGCCCCTGGCAGACCTCTCCTACTGTGGGGTCTCGTCCCACGTCCTCCTGAGAGGCGCGCGCGGAACACTGCGCGCCGCCTTCTCGGGCCTGGGGGCGTACTCCCAAAGTTTGTCAACGAAGTTAGTCGCCCGTCCGAAAGTAGCCCGAAACGTAGGAGTGAACAAAACAAGTGTCAAGTACAATTTTTCGAACAGGTAAAAACACATCGGTAATAGGGACAACTGTCAAATCGTGTTGTCATTCATTCTTAGTTCGGGCTCCGAAATAATCCTATGTCCGTAGGTGATAAGGAGTAGGTAACGCTCGTAACTAAGGCCGAAACCACGGACTTCGTGCTTAGGGAGTAGACTCCCTGTTACTGGTCGGGCGACGGGTCCCCTAACCCGCCGCCCGCAGGCCACAAACCAAAGAGTAAAATAATTATATGCCAAACACTGTGGTGGCTGGAGATCGCCGTGCGCCCTTCGGCGCCCGTTGCGTCTGGCACGGGAAGGTGAGTGGCAGCTGCCTCTCTCTCCCTCTCCCCTCCCTCTTTGGTCGCAATCACCTCCTCACGAGGCGACGTGACGGCTTCCCACGCACTCTCGCTCCCGACCATGTACAGAACCACGGCCGGAAGCGAGAGGACACGGAAAAACCTAATAACACTGCCCGACCTGGAGATCGAGCTCAGGACCTCACGCCTAGCAGTCGCACGTATGGCCAGTAGACCAACGAAGCAGTAATTAAGTTAAATAGAATAGAATAAAATATACTTTATTGTACACCAAAATTGTAACATAGCTCTTATACAATATAATTTAGTGAAGGGTACAATGGCGGTCTTATCGCTGATAGCGATATCTACCAGACAACCTTTGGATGAACAGGAAAATAATGAATAAGATAGGGGGGATAGTCCGTGGTGTACTGCTGCAAAATATATATATAAGTACTATATACTACACACAACACATAGACATAATACTTACATATAAAAATTATATATCTATAGTATAAATACATAATATGTTATATAATATAAATAAGCGATAGGGAAAAACAAGGTAGGTTGATGATGAGGTATTAATATCAATGATGAAATAGAAATGTGTTGAGAGTAGAAATGAAAATAGTGAAATAGTACTTTTAAACTTTATACATATAAACCCTATTACTCACAGGATTACAATGTGCGTCATGTCCACAAACTCAGTCCTAGACCAATCTTAAAATTAATAAGAGCGAAACCCAACAAATACAATATTGTGCTAACATTTCTATTTAAACCGAAAACTTCAATATGATCCATTAGTACTAACGTCATCTTCTTAACTAAAAGCCGAAAGCCCCATTGTCTGGGCGCATTCACCCCAAAATGGCTTTTTGTAATCGCGAGAAAGAAAAAAAAGGAACATTTCTTTCTTTTTCTTTTAAAAAGAATTCTATTGGGCACTTTCTCTTCATTCGTTTTGTCAAAGCCAGCAATTTTGTCCAGGAGACATCGTTTTGACCCACTGTGCAATTACAGTTTGAATGGATAGACGTAAATCAACGTGTGTGCACTGTGCACCCTTTTGTAGCGATGAAGTTTTCTTGGTTTAGCACAGTGGGCAAGATATTGGTTGATTGGAAACTAAAATTGTTTGTCTTGTTGTTGTTTGATTTTGTGAAAAATATACTGTGATTTTTCTTTTACGGGTAAGTTGATCTGCTAGAATTTGTTATTAGGTATTTTGGTGCTATGTTGTAAGGGCTACCTCTTGTTATACATATTACCTACATAAGTCTCTTTAAGCCTTTATTTTTTTATTCTTTAAGTCCGGCACTACACGAGACCATGGACGTTCCATGTATGAACATGGGTGAAGCGAAAGCAGTATGTAAGGATCGAAGCATGTGGGGATCTGTAGTTTTTATCCTACCTGGGGGTACCTTGGAAAATGGCGTGAATTTATGTATGTATTAACGTGGCATTTCAGAAACCGCTGGCAACTTCTTGTAATGATAAATGATATTTATTTCTGTAAAGAAATCTGTTACAGACACTTTTACAAGTCAATTTTATATGTTTTTTTAAGACTAGATGGAGCCGGCATTTCCTATCTGACTAGCTCTGAGAAGAAAAGCCGAAACAAACTCAGAGGTCAAGGTCTCTTTTAAAGTCCAGACATTGTAGTATCAAAAACTATGCGAGTGTAACAATGTAGGGCAACGTCTTTAATGGCCTTTTGAGGAAAGAGCCATAACAGCTTTGAGTCGACCTGTCTAAACTGACGGTACGCATGCATCAGCCATCGTGTAGCTCAACCTTATTTTAGGGAGCTCAACGACCCGACGCACGACGCCACCAATCAACAAGACATTTGCGTAGGTCACAGAAAACACTCAAATGTATCCGAAACATTTAAGTTTACTACTGAAGTTTATGGTAAGGGAGTAAATAAGTACAAAAAACATACCTGTATAGTATTTTAAAGTACGGTTTATAATCCTTACCGTCATATTAAGTGTATTTAACACAACATTTGACATAGATGTTGACATTTTGACAAAGAGAAAATGTTGATGTCCCGGCTAAAAATGAAGCAGTTCATTTAGCGCACCATTTTGAAGAGTACTTATAGTATTGACGACACGTTTGGTGCAGTGGCTAAGCGATTGGCTTCTGCGCTACGGGTCGTGGTTTCGATTCCCACACGGAACAAAAATTTGTATGGCCTACAGATGGTTGTTTCGGGTCTGGGTGTTTGTGTATGTGAGATTTGTGTCTGTAAACGCACCCACGATACAAGAGAAATCTTAGTGTGGGGCAACGTTTTTTTTTAAAAAAAAAGAAAAAGAAGTATGCCATTCCAATATTATTGGTGCGATTGGAATTGGTGCAATAAAAGGGATGCCTCCTGAAAATAGGCCACCGATTGGTGAAGAGCCTGTTCTAAGCGTGGTGATTGGGTCAATATAATGTCCTGATGAGTCACTGAAGTCGTCATTGAGAGGCCCAGAAAGGTTCAGTTTTATAGCAAAAATATGTTACAAATCCTAGAAAACTACATTAAAAAAAAAATTACGACCCGTGATAGACAGACACGAAACTAATTCTGTTTTCACCGCTAACCAACACTAATCCAACACGAAGTAACGTAAATAAATAAAATCCCAAACAGAACTGAAACAATCAGCCTAATGAATTCACTTAAAGATTCATCGCACTCATTACCGAACAAGAGTTCGGTGACGTGTGAACCGACCCTTACCGACCGTCTAAACACGTCCTTTTACCATTTACCCCGATTGATGACGTCACTATGTCCCCTTCGCTGCCACATTTGCGGTACGTGAGCTGTCCCTGGCCTTGTGTACTTGGAGTACATAAATAAAGTACATAAATACACAACTGTGTACATTTAAGGCCTTTAGATGTAATGGAACTTTTGGGTTTTAGATATGGGGACAAGTTGTGGTTGGAACGGTACTAAATAGTACTTTAGTAGACGAAGTATTTTATCTGATTAAGGCCCATTCGATTCTATTGGCTGTGTGATTTAGAATGAAGAAAAGATGACCAGCTCTGTTCCAAAGGGTTTCATAAATGGTGACTTAGGTGACATGTAATGGCTTGTATAGACCATCTAAACGAAGGCGAACGAAGGCGTACGAATTGATTTCGCCGATAGTCACCGAACGCTCGCTCGCGTTCACTGTTATGTCCATACAGAACGAACGTTTGATGTTCCGACAAGCTAATTTTATCTATATGTGCCTTGTACGGTTCTCTCTTGGAATATCGAAATGTTACCAGCCGATTTTTATCTGCCCGAAAACCTTTCGCCACTTTTCATTTCGCCGAATAATTAAAACGCCAAATGATTAAAGTCCCTAATTATGTTTTGTAACTTTTTGTTACGCCGACTAGTCTGCTAGCCACTGTTTCATTAGTCAACTGTATTATTGGCCACTTTACACTTGTTAGACGGCTCATTTTCCCATCATGCAAGCAAGAAAGCAAAGAAGCATGCAAGTGTTTCTGGGTTTTCTCCGCCAGAAAATTCTCTTTGTCGCTCCTTCGCTCCGCTCGCACACTCAACCAGCGCTACGCTCGGGAGGTCGCCGACTCGCTTCGCTCGCCACCTTCCCCCGTTCGCTGCGCTTCGGTCTTGTGCACTCGTTCCACTCAGGACCTCCTTCGCGAGCTTCTACCTCCACGCTTTTAAATAACACTCTAGGGGTAGGACAGATTCTGACCACGTGTAGTCGGGGTGCGCTGAGTCGGATTAACATTACATTCCGCTGTGTGAAAATAATGTTGTGCGAATAATTATTTGGCAAATTAAACAATAGCCAAATAAGTATTCGACCAAACTACCAGCCAAATAATTATGGTGGCTAATAATCATTCGGCGAAATTAAATTAGGGTAAAAATTGCTTCGGCGAATCGTAGTCGGCGTAATGAAATTCGATATAAAATACTTCGGCAAAAACACGGGCACCTGCCTTGTATAGACCTACTGCGATTATCACTCCGTTTGTTAAAGAAAAGAAGTAAAGTGTCTAAAACAGATTTATGTACTGAAAATGAAAATCATTTATATGATTTGACTAGCTTCTGCCCGCAGCTTCGCTTGCGTGAAATTTTGAACCCGTTAAGTAACGATTTTCCATACAAACTTTCATCCCCTATTTCAACCCTTAAGGGTTGAATTTCGAAAAATCCTTCCTCACTCCTTGTCTACATTATAAAGGGAACCTCTGCGCAAAATGTTAGCTTTCTAGGTTCAAGAGTTTGGGCTGGGCGTTGATGAGTCAGTCAGTCAGGACTTTTTTTTTTTATTTATATAGATTTGACAGTTTGTTCCATAGTAAAGTCGTAAAGAATAATAAGCAGAGGTCATGGTTTTCGTATGTAAAGTGAGTAACTAGTCATGCTATAGCACTTTAATCTGCGGCTCGAGTCAAACACGTGTCTGATTTAAGCGCAATTCTCTAAATAAATTGGGATTTCTGTATAATACTCATGCAAGAAAGCATTTTACAACGAAAATTACACCTATTCATCTTTGTTCAAAAAAGGTCCAACGAAAAATGTACCAATTTAAAAAGAGCAAAGTGGAGTTGATAGCACAGTTCTAATATGTACCTAGATTATTTGCCTAGAACTACAGACACAAAGGCCCACTTTATAAGATTAGTCTAGATTCCATTTGACATAAAATTTCTAGCTTTAGTATCCAGCGGAAAGAATGAGAATAAAAAAATATTTATACGTTTAAATTACTTAAAAGCTTTTTAAAAGTTTGACGACACGTTTGGTGCAGAAGTTTGGCTAAACGATTGGCTTCTACGCTACGGGTCGTGGGTTCGATTCCCACACGGAACAAAAATTTGTATGACCTACAGATAGTTGTTTTGTTGGGTCTGGGCGTTTGTGTATGTGAGATTTGTGTCTGTAAACGCACCCACGATACAGAAGAAATCATAGAGGCAATGTTTAAAAAAAATTAAACAAAAAAAAGGTTAATTTGAAAATTGATTTGAATTTATAAATTTTAAGTTATTTTGTCTTTCTGTTTACGAAGGTAACACAATTTTTTTGCTGAATATGTGAAAAAAATAATACTAAATTAGGTACCTTCGTACAGTCAGTGACGAAAATCGGTTAACCTTACACTGCACATTGGTATAAGGTTGTATCGATACTCGTCTCTCGTATCGTTTGATTATACTCGTAGTTGCTCTATTGCTGTGTTTAACGCTCCACTAAGCATTTGAGCGATTGGTACTGATACGATTTAAGTCTTTAACTGAATCGATTGCAGGCTACTGCTTAGACTTAATTTGGTAACTGACTAGCCGCAGTTACGGCGCTGAATAAGCGCCTTGCTAAAACCAGGTTTAAAATTCTATGAAATTGCACTAGAGAGTGAGAGAACGCATTTACAAACGAGCATTTATCGTCAATATAGAATACAAAAAATAAACTTTAAAAAAATTAAAAACCGACTTCAAAGAAATACTAAAAGGAGTAAAATAATTACCATAATATAAAATTAACAGTTTCAGAAGTCGGTGACTTCTATTTGCTTTAGTGTAGAGTTGCACCGACTTCTGAAACTGTTAATTTTATATCATGGTAATTATTTTACTCCTTTTAGTATTTCTTTGAAGTCGGTTTTTACTTTTTTTTAAAGTTAATTTTTTATTAAATACGTTTTAGTGTCATAATTTTAACCCCCTCCTTCATAACCCTTCTTTTTGGCTTTGGCGTAGTCGGGCATAAAAAGTCCTTTCAAATGATACCTTACACGATATAATGAAAACATTCCAAAGGGGAGAGGGGGGACACGCACCCCCTCCTCTTTTCCAGTAGTCAGTTCCCAACAACAAATATAAACAAAGCAATATTAGTTATTTGTGAATTTTGCTTTGATCCGATGAGGAGTTCCGTTCCATATCTCTGAAGTTCATGGTCTAATCATAACAAAATTTATATGGGACCAATCGAGAAATATACCCTTTTGAACAAAAAAAGAATTTTTCAAATCGGTTCATAAATGACGGAGATATGAGGTAACAAACATAAAAAATAAAATACAACCGAATTGAGAACCTCCTCCTTTTTGAAGTCGGTTAAAAATCAGCCCGTTAATGTCCCACTACTGGACACGAGCCTATTCTCAGAATAAGAAGGATTTACTCCGTAGTCTATCACGCTGGCTTGGTGCGGGTTGGCAGACTACACGGTATCCCATGGTCGGGAGCGAGAGTGCGTGGGAAGCCGTCACCTCCTTTTGCGAGGTGGTGATGGCGACCAAGGAGGGAGCGGAGAGGGAGAGAGAGGCGACGGCCACTCTCTCTTCCCGCGCCAGACGCACCGGGCGCCGCCGGAGGGCGCGCGACGATCTCCGGCCGCCCTAGTGTGTGGCCTGCGGGCGACGGGTTAGGGGACCCGTCGCCCGACCAGTAACAGGCCCGAGAAGGCGGCGCGCATGTGTTCCGTGCGTGCCTCTCAGGAGGACGTGGGGCAAGGCCCCACAGAAGGAGAGGTCCGCCAGGGGCTGGCGGACCGAGGCCTGCCGGGGTTGCGGTGCATGCAGCTGCGAATCCCGTGACCCCGGCCAAGGGTCAGGAGAAGGAACACCGTGGGTTTTTAGCCGGTAAGAGTCCGGCATAACCCTTCGCCTTCCCCAGGCGAAGGGTATCCATGAGGATTTTCCCAAAATAAAAAAAAAAAAAAAAAAGACTACACGGTATCGATAACTTTATGGAGCCCTCTCAGTCGCGCAGATTTCCTTCACCGTTAACGCAAGTGATTTTCAAATTCTGATCCGCAAATGAATTCAAAAAGTCTGAGGTGCGGGCCGGTTTTGAACTCAGACCCTCCTGCTTGGGAGGCAAGTGTTCAACCACTAGGCTATCACTGCTGTATACAGGGTCGTGTAATTCCTTCAAACCGTGTGATCTACTGGTGACACTGATTAACCCTGCATAGGTTTTTTTCAGAATCAACAACAAAAAGTTTTCATAAAACGAAACATGATATTCTGTATCTGAGTAATTTTAGCGTCCCAAGTTAACTTACTGCGTGGAGCGATATCGCGCTAGTCGTGCCCATCAGCTGTGTCGCCATGCTTTCATTAATTTATGCATGGCATCGAAATTTTCTATATAAAAAAAATTATATGGGAATCAAAAGTTATTTTTATTCAATCTAAATCCGGGGTTAATCTATAACATTAATAGATCATGTGGTTTGAAGAAATTAGACGAATTCGTTTACACCCTTTATAGCTTTATAGTAGAATAGATTAAAACAGTATAGTAAAAGTAGAATAGGTATAGTTACAATATACATAGGTTTCTTAAAAGTGATACCGTTTATTCTATTTCTTTGCCAAATATCAGCAAACACCGCAAAAGACACAAGCATTAATACCATTCAACAATAACCTCTAACATATAGTCGGCAACAAATCCGATGAAGACGCCAACATTAGCCCAACTGACTATTGGCTTAACAAACACTAACATCTGTGTCTGGACCGCAGAACGAAGAATTACAGAAGATTCATTCGTAACAATCTATAAACTCAAACAGATGGACGCTGGACAAAACCAAAATATGACTAAGATCGCGAGCAACTTTTTTTTTGTGTTCTTTTTTCTTCTGGATGACATTTCGCACGCTTAATAATAAACCGGAATAAGACAAAACTTCACTTTTTTGGGAAATCGCGCTCAAAGTTTTGAGTCTCTACCTTGTTGAAAACATTTTGATGGTTTTCACGTGTTTATGGTGTTATTTTTATTTTCTTGGTCTTAAATTGTAGAGAGATGTATAGCGAATATAACTGACATAATAATTTAATTATATTATTTATATCAAATGAATAAATTAAGTTTATTTTCTAAAGTTTCGACTTATGTCAGTTTAGTATAAAAATTAATGATCAATTTTCAAAAATTTTGCAAACTAATATTTAATCATTCAGTTTAGTATCAATAAATAATGTAATCTATTTAAATGTATAATATTTATTACACTTTAAAAGTAAAACGGAAATAAAAATACAGAAATATTTCGCAAAACACCTTTATATTTGTTAATGTAAAATAAAAGTTTGTATTTTAAGTTTTATCGTAACTGCTTTCTTAACCTAATAATAACAGTAGTTATAATAATCAGTCGTAATAGGAACTTATACTCATTTTTTAACAACCACAAAATAGTAATTAAAGTTTCATAGTCATCACAAAATGCTTGAGAGATCTAGCTTTACATAATTATGCTAAAGAACAATAAACATTGTAATACAAAAGAATAAAAACTACTTATATACCTACTTGTATTTGGTACATCTTCTTCTTCTTCCTGCCCTTATCCCATATTACTTGCGGTCGGCGCAACACGTTTTCTTCTTCCATTCCGTCATGAAAACCGTCATGATATCACTGACTCCCTTCTTTTTCATATCATTCTTCACACAATTCATCCATCTTTTCTTTGACCTCCCTCTTCCTCTCCATCCATCCACATTTATATTCATGACTCTTTTCATCACATGCGTTTCATCTCTCCTCTTCACATGCCCATACCAAGACAAACGATTCCCTTTCAACTTTTCTGTCACTGGCGCTACTTTCAAACTTCCTCTAATATACTCATTCCTGACCTTATCCATTTTGGTCACTCCCCACATCCATCTTAACATTCTCATCTCCGATACATTCAATCTTTTTTCATCCGTCTTCTTCACGCCCCAACATTCCGATCCATATAGTACAACAGGTTTTATCACGGACTTGTAGATTTTCCCCTTCAACTTGAGAGTCATCCGTGGGTCGCAAGTTATTCCATTGGCCTGTCGGCATTTCATCCATCCTGAGTTGATCCGGTGTGTTACGTGTCGGTCTACTCCGCCATCCCCTTGGACAACCGACCCGAGGTACCGAAAGTCGGAGCAGGTCGGTATGGGCGTTCCGGCGAGAGATATTGACACAGGACTAGAGAGCGCCAAAATCGCAAAACAAGTACTCCGTTTTGGTTCTACTCAATTTCAGGCCAACACTCTCCAGTCTTTGCCACCACACCTCCAATCTGCTCTGGACCTCTAAGCTACTCTCGGCAACCAGCACAATGTCACCGGCAAACAGCATGCACCAGGGAGCCTCTTCTTGGATGTCCGACGTCAAAGCGTCCATTATTACCAGGAAGAGATAAGGGCTGAGTGCCGACCCTTGATGCAAGCCGACAGCCACATTAAAGCTGCGAGTAGTACCCAGTAGATCGGACTTGGGTACTGCATCGACTGTACATTGCTCGAATCAATTGCAAATATTTCCCAGGCACACCTTTCTCCTTAAGGGCCCACCACAAAACCTCACTAGGCACCCGGTCGTATGCCTTTTCGAGGTCAACAAACACTATGTGCATGCTTTTATGCGCACTTCTGAGTTTTTCGCATAGCTGGCAGATGGCGAAAATGGCATCTGTTGTACCCCGACCTGGCATAAAACCGAATTGGTTTTGTGAAATTTCACTCTCTTCTCTCAGCCGCCTTTCAATAACTTTCTCCCAAGCTTTCATACTGTGTGACATTAGCTTTATTCCTCTATAGTTGTTGCATTCCAGCACATCACCCTTGTTTTTAAAGATGGGCACCAGGCTACTTCCAACAACAACTTATTGAAGAATGAAGCCAACCACGTCCATCCATTAACCCGTAATACCATCTGCACTTCAACTGGCATTCCATCTGGACCTATTGCCTTACCATTTTTCATTCCTCTTACTGCTATTCTCACTTCATCCATACTTACGATTCTCACTAACCCTTCATTCATTGGTTTATTTTCATGCACACCACTCCAGTCATTCTCCTCGTTCATCAGTCTTTCAAAATAACCCTTCCACCTATCCCTAATTTTCTCATCATCCGAAAGAACCATTCCCGCTTCATCTCTGATACATCTTATTTGACAAACATCCCTCTCCTTTCTTTCTCTAGCTCTAGCCAGCCGGTACAGGTCTTTTTGGCCTGCTAGACTAACCAGTGCATCATATATTTTATTCTGGGCTTTCACTCTCGCTGTGGCCACAGCTTTCTTGGCTTTTTTTAGAGCATCATACTCACTCTTCTTTTCGGCTTTTAAACTAACACTATTCTCTTCAAAACTCTACCATTCCTTGAATTTTCTCTTTTTTTCCTTCAACACATTCTGTATTTCTGTCAACCACGACCATGTATCCCTATTTATCGTGCCCTTTCCTCTCGTGTCTCCCAAAATATCCTTCGCTGCACACCTAATACACCCAGCCATTTCATTTCAGCATTCATTCACACTCCGATCATTCATATCTCCCATCTCTATCATTTTATTCACCACTCGATCTCTTAATTTTCTTAGCACAATCAGTCTTCTCTAACATATGCCATTTAATTTGGGGGGGGGGGGGCTCTTTGTTTTTTAAACACTGTAGTGTTAAAACTACCGTCATTACTAGGAGTCTGTGCTGTGAGACCAAATCTTCTCCTGGTATCACTTTGCAGTCTCTGACGTACTTTATTATATTATAGCGTCTGACAAGAAAGTAATCTATTTGGGTCTTGTGGTTGCCACTTTTATATGTTATTAAATGACGGTCGTTCTTCTGAAACCAAGTGTTGACCACTGCCAGGTCAAATGCAGTAGCGGATTGTAGCAGCGTCTCTCCCTCGTCGTTGGGATTTCCAAACCACATTCTAAAACCGGGACCACACGGTCATTACAGTACATTTACTTACTTTTATTTCGAGTGGCTTACAATATCCGTATCAGTACATCCAGCATTATTACTATTCACAAGATCCGTATCAGTACATCCAGCATTATTATTTATCATAAGAAGTTTTAGGGTCCGCTGCTTCCTATTTTGCAGACGTCATCTTCAAGATTAAAACTATGGAACTAGAAATCTAATACTTTTCATTAATGGGTACCTACTCGTATTTAAAATAAATTGAAGGGACATTTTGTAATAAACTGCAGCAATTGCTAGCGCACTTTTAGACTTTAGGATTATTTAAAACGTAAACCGAAATAAACACAAGTATTATTTAAATGTACCGATAGTTTTGGTAATAAAGTGATAAAAAATGAATTGCTTCTCAAACAAAAGTAATAATTTTATACTAAAACGCACTAATACGCAATTTCTCTTATCTATAAAATTATAATTTAATGATAATCTGCAAAAACTCTAAATAGTACATGCTGTATTATAACACCGTTTTCAACTAAAGTGAAGTAAAACGAAACATGCTACTTTAGAAAAAAAATGAAGTAGAATAGTCTCACCTGCGTTTGAAAAGAAACCGAATTATTTCACCTTACTCCACCTTAGTCGCAAAACAACGAAACCTATCTCACATCACGGTCGACGCATCACTAAATGATTCTCTATCGCATGAAATACATTGTCGCGCGCTTTTGTAGAAAAGAGAGGGGTGATCTAACAATCGGCTATTTTGGTTTGTTTCGCACGGCGGGATTGTACCTATAGATTCTTCAATCGGAGTTAGTTCGTTTTATTAACAAAAGTGGGAATCCTTAATTTTTGACATATTCCGGTTTATTATTAAGCGTGCGATTTAATTATGTCAATTGTTTTGTATAGTTTAGCTTCATTTTATCTTTTGTAAATGTGAGAACTTTGTGGACTTGCCTAAACATATTTATAATTCTGTAAATAATTATTATTCATATTGTTTTTTTGTCCTTTTTAGTTAAGTTTTGTACTCAAGACTTAGTACTACATTTCTCCAAGGTCTGTGGTCAAAACTACATTATACATTGTTCTCTCTTAACTATCCTAAATCTACTGTATTCACTGAAATTGATAAAGATATCCTTTTTTTAAAAGAGTAACCATGGAGTTTCTTACCGGCTCTTCTCCATAGGAAACGACTAATTGGAACCGTGCACCTAAATTCGACTTTTCATAAGCACCTGTATTGGTTTATGTGAAATAAAAAAAACATTTTGATTCTCTTTTTTGTATTTTCTCTCTTTCGTGAGATACATTCATATTTATGATTAACTAGAGGTTACCCGTAGCTTGTCGCAGATGTCGTTTATCGCGTAAATATTTCGCGATTTTCGGGATAAAAGTAGCCTATGTACTTACTTCTTCGGGTTCCAGACTATCTCTGTACCAAGTTTCATCAAAATCAGTTCAGCGGTTTAGTCGTGAAAGCGTAACAAACAGACAGACAGAGTTACTTTCGCATTAGTAACTAGTGGGGATTGCGGTTGTTGATTTTTTGGGATTGCCCGACTAGTTTTGGACCCAAACGGAGCTCTTAATCATGAGCTAAACACGCAGCGAGGTCACGAGAGGAACTTTTTTTTACAATTCCCTTTGTTGAGTTTGAGCGTAATCGCACCTGATGGTAAGTGCAGACAGGGTATAAGATGGAGCACACGAATCCAAGTAACAAAGATATAGAGGACTTGCCCTATACCCCTCTGGCTCTCACATAAACACGATGGAACACCGTAAACTGCTTGGCAAAGTCGACTATGACTTTAATGTGAGGGTGGTAGCTAGCCAGGCGGATCATATAGATTCTACAACCAAGCATGCTGGGTTTTGTTGAATCTTACAACACATCTATTCTCAGAGGGTGATGAGGAAATTTTATATTCTAGCCCGTCCCCACACGGGGCCTAATTATAACCTAAAGCGTGAGTGGCCCTTCTGTCCACTTTATTTGGTGCTTGGACCTCATGGGGACAAAACGCTCTGTCGTCCAAAACAAACATCTTGTGACGCGTTTATCTTCTAGAGCGAGTAGACCGACAGCTCCCCGATGGAATAGTTGGAGCATATTCCTAGACAAAGCTGTCAAATTTATCATAGAGACGATATCGGTGTTATTGTGAAATGAAATGATGCTAGAATATTTTTGATTCCGGCATTTAAAATTGAAGTCTCAATTTGATTTTTATTAATGATGAAACTGTGTCTTAAAAGACTTCATGAATTCGTATTTTATGTAATTGAAATAGTCAATCAACAGCAAAAATTGATGACTTGTTTGAAACTTCGTTTACATTACCAGTAATCATTATTAAAAAAAAACATTATAATTTAGTGTTGTCTATTCTATTTTTTTTTATATACATAATATTGGAAATCTAATCAACGAAAGTATACTTGTATACAAGCATGTCGCAGTGATAAAAGTCAATTAACATTTCTGTCTTTTAAATCATAATTGAACAAACATATTGAAAAAAAAGAGACTGAAATAACATTAAAATAACACAAACTCTTGTCAATCTATGTAAATATAAAAAGAAAAGTCCCGACTGACTGACAGACTGACTCATCAACGCCCAGCCCAAACCCTTGGACCTAGAAAGCTGAAATTTTGCACAGAGGTTCCTTTTATAATGTAGGCAAGGAGTAAGGAAGGATTTTTCGACATTCAATCCTTACGGGAGTTAAATAGGGGATGAAAGTTTGTATGGAAAATCGTCACTTAACGGGTTCAAAATTTTACGGAAGCGAAGCTGCGGGCAAAAGCTAGTTACATAATAATTATGCTACATTGTATCGAATAATTTCCAAGTAAAAGTAACAGTGTTAACCGACTGTCGCCGCTGACTGTACATGCATATACAACTTAAAGTTACTTTCCAAAGTGAATAAAAAAAGCTATCTATCTGATATTGCCAATTTCGATTTGCTGAACGAACTATTGTTCAGTTCAACTCCATTCATGTGAAAATATGCAGGAGCCTCGCAGTAATCAAGATAGACACAATTCAAATCTAGATAGAGGCCAACGAAGCAACGTGTGGCACTTTGGTTTTTGACTGACACTACACGCTAATCAGATTTCAGATCTTTGGTCAGGACTCTTTAAAATGTTGGGCGTGCTGTTCTGGGCATGTTATTCTCGGTAAAGAACAGGTGTATAAACGACACAACAACATAATAGTTCAGGGGTGATTCTATCATTACAGTTATAGCTAATATCGGTATGTCAGGATTGCGAGCAAGGTAAATGTAGTAAATAAAACCAACATAGACTCTCCACCACTGAGAGTACTTGTATTTGGGTTAGTGTTAGTAACATGAACTAGATCACAATATACCTAATACTTTACACAATTATTACAAGATCATAAAATAAGGACAAGCTATTCGGATGTAAAAGGTCAGACTTCTTCAGCTGATCAACAATCAATCACACATTGATCCATATCGACGACTACCTTCCTTTGTCAACATTGCCCAGTGCTACCCGCTACCGATAACAGGTGTATGTCCATCTAGCAGGCCCCAACCAAATTATCCACGGGAGATGGCTTATCATTAAGACCTTTTTTGTACATAGGTACATACATAATATTAATTTTAAATATTTAGTTCCTCAACCGGTTCCGTGTGCTGCCCTACGTAAAGAATAGCACTACCCCATTTCCTCCCGTGGGTATCGTAAAAGGTGACTAAGGGATTCACTAGAGGATGGGCAGCAGCGTTCTCTGAGTATTTTAAGAACCATACTGCGACCGCCAATCCGCCTGCCAAGCGTGGCGATTATGGCAAACGCCCCCTATTGGGGGAGGCCTATGTTCAACAGAGGACGTCTTTCGGCTGAATCATCATCATCAGTACCTCAACAGTTTTATATACCTATAATGACGTTTTAATGCAGCGTCTGGCTAGCGGGCCCTCGAAAGGTTTTTTGCAAAATGTTTTATGCTTTTTATATTATCACCCAATATTAATATTATGTAGATACAAAATAAGGTCTTATGAATAAATGAAGCTATCCCTCATCGAAAAATTTGATTGAGGCCTGCCAGATAGGCATATACAAAGTACAGGCCATACCCGTTTTCTTCATTACCATTTTTTTTCTTGTGAAAATCCTCGTTAATTCCCTTTGCCCGTGGAAGGCGTTGTTCCTTCTCCTGACCTTTGGCCGGGGTCGTGGGATTCGCAGCTGCATGCACCGCAACCCCGGCAGGCTTCGGTCTGCCAGCCCCTGGCGGACCTCTCATTCTGTGGGGCCTTGCCCCACGTCCTCCTGAAAGGCGCGCACGGAACACTGCGCGCCGCCTTCTCGGGCCTGTTACTGGTCGGGCGACGGATCCCCTAACCCGTTGCCCACAGACAGACCATGCACTACGGTGGACGGAAATCGTGCGCGCCCTCCGGCGCCCGGTGCGTCTGGCGCGGGAAGGGAGAGTGGCAGCTGCCTCTCTCTCCCTCTCCGCTCCCTCTTTGGTCGCTGATGGAAGCGAGAGGTCACCACCGACTGCCGCGACTAGTTCGCGGCGCTGCGTCGCCCACGCAGGACACGCCTGCAGCGTGTGCAGCGCCGTGTCCTCGGGGCAGTCGACGCAGTGGTGACAACCGTGCGTCTGCTCCCGGCCTATGCGATTTATAATCTTTGTAAGATTGTAAAAAATATTTAAAATATAATTTTAGTGGCATACAGTCTGTCAAAAAAGAGTAGAAAAATTGGGGGCACCACTAGTCAAACATTATTAAATTAAACATAAATTCGCGTCTCTAAACTCCGCTTGTGGATCCTTTTCATGTCACGATGCGCTCTGCTTTCAACATCTAACAAAATGAATTCTCCAAAATCCATTTGTTTTGCAAAAATAGCTTCAAAGAATCTTTATCTACCGACTTTTAACTGACGACAACAATTCGTGATAATTCGAAAAATTTACCAATAAGAACTGTCAAAACTCGACATAATCGATAAGATTTGTCGATTATATCGAGGCCTCGATAAAATACGATCCGAGCTACCTTTGTCGTTTTATCTAAATCTTATGTCAAATTTGACGTTTAAAATAGATAAATTTCTCGAATCGACTCGATAAAAAGAACCGTGCTCGCACTGCTGGTGCGGGTAGACTATACACGTTACAAAGAACTTTTTGGAGCCGTCTCAGGTATATAGGTTTCCTCACAATGTTTTCTTTCACCGATAATACAGGTCATAATCAAACTTTAATCCGTATAACTTCAAAAGTAAAGGTACGAGTTCGTGGCCGACCGCATACAGCAGCAGCAGACAAACGTGTCGTTGCGACATGTCGCAGCGTCATGTCGCTGCAATCATGATTTCGAACCCAACTGCAGATGGCTGCAGCAGACGACACGTCGTATTCCAGTTAGTTCTGAATGTTCCGTGAGACAAGATGTCTGAACTGTTGGGATTAGCGATCGCGATTCACTTTTGTATCTTTTATTTTTGTTAGATGCATCGTACAGAGCAGGATATTGGGCCATCTAGTGCATCAGTTTTATTCCTCGGAATTGGAATAACTCATTTTTTTGTGAAAGATTCAACGTGTCGTCGCTTCAGCGTCGGTGGCACTACTGATCTGCGGTCGAGCGACACGTCGTCTGCGGTCGTGCGACGTGTACTCGGGCAACGTGTCGCTAGCTGCGGAAGGTATTTCATAGAAACCAGCAGTATCGAAGCGACACGTCGTCTGCTGCTGCTGTATGCAGTCGCTAACGAACTCGTACCTTAAGAGGTGCGTGCGTATTCGAATTTAAACCTTCCTACACGGAAGGTAAGCCTACAATCGCTATACTATCATAGCCTTTTTAGCTAACACTGACTTTAAAATTGCTTCGGCAAAATTCAACAAAAGCTGTAGCGAAATCCAACCTCAAAAGTTCACCACACAAAAAACTCTAGACTTTTCTATTAGTTTTTATTTAACAATGTTTGTCCTCGCCGAGACTCAAATTGACTACGTTAACGTTTAAAAGCCAGAAAATAAAATTGTTCCACTAAGTGCACTCATTTCCCTGTCTCTGTTACATTTAACGTTGAGTTTTCTGCGGAACCCGCCTGTTGTGGTATTTTATTTATTTTCTAGACTTACTCAAGATTGTTGCGGTTGAAGTCTGCTTTGAGTACTTAAGTAGGTTCGCCTTTAAACAAATGAGAATAACTTGTTTTTTTACGCATTACACTGTTTTACTGTGATAGCATGCATTGTGGATGACATTTCTTATGGGGTAGTTCATTAATCACGTGATGTTTTTTAGCAAATTTTTAGCCCCCCCGCCCCCCCCCCCCCCTGGTGATACGTGGTGAGGTTTTAGACTAACCTCCCTCGCCCCCTACCCAAAATCACGTGTATTTTTTTGGTACAATATTGTCTTTAAATACAGGTATAATAAAATTTCATTCTGGAAAATTAGCACTGTGATAAAATGTCTAGGCAGACATTTAGGTTGCAAAAAACGTTACCTGGCAACGGCGAGTCAAAATCACGCGCCATTTTTCGGGATAGAAATCGCGCGTTCAACGAAAAAAATTAATACACGTGATATCTATATCTACACCCCCCTTCCCCCTCCGAACCCCCTCCCCCCCCTTTCTAGCCTCACGTGATTAATGAACGATCCCTATACAAATGGCAGAACAAGGCTACCCAAATATGTTGAGATCAGCTTCCACTCTAACCAGGGGGCCGACTCCCTAAGTCCGTCAACGAAGTCAGTTGCCCGTCTTTCCGTCGTCACTTTTTGTCCGGCGGATTGCTGCGCACAAGAATGAACATAGTTGGTAGTTGTTGCCCGTCGCGAAATCCGACACGGACTCAACGCACACGACGGTCATTTTGTCCGTAGTTGTCGTTAGAACTCTAGTGTCTTTACTGGCAACCACTACCAGCCACGTTCAGGCTAAGCGTGTGCTAAGACGCAGGTGACGCAGCGCAGCACAGTACATATTTTGCCGCGCAGGGCAGGCGACGCAGACATCGGCCACGACCGCATGCTGCGACGCAGCTCGAAGACACATTCGAGTTTTAACTAGTACAAAGAATGGACGTGTTCGAGTTGACGAACGTTTTTTTTTAATAGTCTGGATTATTACTCGTAGTATACAAACAAGGTTCACAACGCACTAATTCAATTAAATGTTCTGTCATTGCAATAAAATTCGGCTCCCAGATGCGGCTGAATACTAGTAGTTTATACGGAGCGATTGTCATCAGACGTCCGAGACCTAGTTACTGGGCAATGCCGATATCCTAATGTTAGACCGGTTGTCAGATTTTCAGGCTTTTGACTACCCGTAACGACTGTCATAGGTATTCGTATGACACCCGGAACCGACTGTTTAACTTGCTCTCCGAAGCACGAAGGGGTGTCGATGTGTTCCGAACGGACACCCAACCACGGACTGACCGCGGCAAGCGAGCCCCTCACTCTATACAATATTTAATTTGTATAATCTGATTTAATTTTGTATAATTCTATTTTATTTGCTAAATCCTATTTCAAAATTGTTTATCTAATTCTATTTAATTTTGTATTATTACGTGTATAATTTAGCTTTGTCTTATTTCCGTTTCATGATTGTCTTTTATTAGCCTATAACTTGTATGTTTGGTGTCTTACCACTGTCAGTGCGAGTTGGTGATTAATAAATAAATAAATATACGCTGTTAACGCTCATTTAGATGGAAATAGTTTCTCGAAGCGAGACTCGTTCTGTCTTTGTTTTTCTCTACAATGTAAATAGAGAAAGCATGAGACTCGCTTCGAGAAACTATCTCCGTGTAAATGGGCCTTTATCCGTTCGCGGAGCATGGCGTGCCTGATTTTCACGCTATTATGAGGACACGAATAGCATCCCTGATGCGGCGAGTGCGCGGTAGCTCTAACAGCTTGGTGGCAATTATGGCGAATAGAATGGACAGTCCAATGATGTGGCACTGGATGACCACTCACCGTGCATCTTTTAGGTATATAAAATAAACTGTGTTTTCGTTTTTTGTATCAAAAATATGGACTAAATTTATTTTATAGTCTGAAATAAATTTGTTTATTATTATTATCTTGTATCTCTTTGGACATCACGGCTCATCTTCCGTGCGAAAGATGTCCGGTCCTTTGGAAGGCATACACGGGGACACAGGTCCAACGCGCAGAGG
The DNA here is from genome assembly GCA_905220435.1 of Amphipyra tragopoginis. NCBI lineage: Eukaryota > Metazoa > Arthropoda > Insecta > Lepidoptera > Noctuidae > Amphipyra > Amphipyra tragopoginis. Next base: position 10,478,584 of record HG992017.1, read on the forward strand.
CCCCTTTGAGAACTTTAATCTAAAATGGGGTGGGGCACCAACCCGGGACTATCCACGGCTGCACTATTGGAGTAGGTACAGTCATGGACCGTCCCAGGTGGGTGCAAGACTATTGTAAAATATGGTGAAAAATATCTGGTCTATGGGAAGGGGTGTTAGGTGGACTAGATAACTTCTATTGCCGGAAGAAAACGGCGTCTGCCTTTCAACATTTAAAATTGAAGTGTTGGCAGACGGTGACTCGCCAGCTCACTAGCTGGGCCCCCTGAAAAGCCGCTTATTATTATTATTATTATCTGTGTTACAAATATTTTGTCAAACTAAGAATCGAATCCTTTGCTCTAGTGGGACGCTTCGCTACTGCGCTATTTATAAATTAATAGATTTTGCCCGCGGCTTCGCTCGAGTTAATTTAGAATTTGATAATCAACTCTTAACACACTACTAAAGTTTCTATACTTGGGAGCAAATATCGAGCCACTTCTATTTTTCACGTAGGTATAATTGTTATTATTTTTGGTATTATGGAACAGATCAATTCTAAACATATATCGCCTAAAAGGTTATTTGATAACCTATACAATGAGGGTAGTTTTTTGTATTTTGAATAATAATTCATGAAACCAAAACTAATAACCAGGACACGTGAAAAAAGGAGTGGCTCGACTTCTTTGCTCTCAAGTGTATAATAATATAATTCAATCATGATTCGAAAGACATGTGGCGCCATCAACTATCATAAGGACGTTATTGTTGTTTTTCTCGGGAACAGTACTTTTTTTCGGGATAACTTTCAAAGTCAAAGTCAAGTCAAATAGTTTTTATTTCAGGTAGACCAGATCCCTGGTGCTTTCAAAAGGTCAACACTAGGGGCTCGGTTCCAAGTAGTCCTTTGGAGAAGAACCGGCAAGAAACTCCATAGACACTCTTTTTAAAAAAGTAAATGGTTTGACAATTTTCAGTGTAGTAACGTAAGAACAACGCAGATTAATGTACATGCAGTTAACAACATGAACTTACACTTAACTTACTTAACAACTTTAAACTTCAAAACTCATTTATTCAAAATAGACTAGAATTACTGAGTTCTTTTTGAACGTCAAAATTAGTTACATCAAAGACAGCCCCAAAAAGCGCCCTCCCTTCATAAAAGGCATAAGTAAGTCCGTTTCTGTACACCTAACAACGTATATGCAAAATTTCGTGATGATCGGTTCAGTGGTTTAGGCGTGAAAAGGTTACAAACAAACATACTTTCGCGTTTATAGGTAATATTAGTGAGGATATTTCTATTGAATGTTAATTAACAACGAATTATGATATATCGTATGAACTAAATAATTGTAGCTAATAATGTAGAATTAAATTACCCACGTTTAACACGCAATCATTGTAACATTAGTGAAAGCTTATAACGTCGCTATTATTAGACTGAATAAACAACTGTCTGAAATAAACAATTTCTATTTAATGCTTGAGCTATGAAGTTAATGAAAACAACATTATTGATACAGAAGCACTATTCTAGTATCCTTTTATTTACGTTATCTTTTCTGACGAAAGAAGCCAACAATTTGTGAACCGATTCGATCTTATACATTTAAATTAAGAGTTTTAAAAATAATTTAAGTTTAGTACATAGACACAATAGATAAACAATGGAAGCTGCCGCAAATATACGTCGTTGATCACTGAGCGTGAAGCTACACTGCTCCGTTGCGTTGCGGTGCGACGTCGCAGCGCTAGATTTGGACCAATCCTGTTCCGTGCGACGTCGCAACGCTAGATTTAGACCAATCCTGTTCCGTGCGACGTCGCAGCGCTAGATTTAGACCAATCCTGGTCCGTGCGACGTCGCAGCGCTAGATTTAGACCAATCCTGTTCCGTGCGACGTCGCAGCGCTAGATTTGGACCAATCCTGTTCCATGCGACTACGCACCGCTAGATTTGGACCAATCCTGTTCCGTGCGACGTCGCATCGCTAGATTTAGACCAATCCTGTTCCGTGTGACGTCGCAGCGCTAGATTTAGACCGATCCTGTTCCTGCGACGTCGCAGCGCTAGATTTGGACCAATCCTGTTCCGTGCGACGTCACAGCGTTAGATTTGGACCAATCCTGTTCCGTGCGACGTCACAGCGCTAGATTTGGACCAATCCTGTTCCGTGCAACGTCGCAGCGCTAGATTTGGATCAATCCTGTTCCGTGCGACGTCACAGCGTTAGATTTGGACCAATCCTGTTCCGTGCGACGTCGCAGCGCTAGATTTGGACCAATCCTGTTCCGTGCGACGTCACAGCGTTAGATTTGGACCAATCCTGTTCCGTGCGACGTCACAGCGCTAGATTTGGACCAATCCTGTTCCGTGCGACGTCACAGCGCTAGATTTGGACCAATCCTGTTCCGTGCGACGTCACAGCGCTAGATTTGGACCAATCCTGTTCCGTGCGACGTCACAGCGCTAGATTTGGACCAATCCTGTTCCGTGCGACGTCGCAGCGCTAGATTTGGAGTCTGTAGATTGGTCCAAATCTAACGCTGCGACGTCAGAACACAGTGCAATGGAGCAGTGTGGCTTCAGTCTAAGAGGAGCCCAGGCAAAGGTCATGTGGTTCATTGCACCGTTTCGTGCAAATTTGAACGATGTGTGGAATAAAAAATCATTACTCTCCTCAAAACAATTGGACGGAATGGATGGTAATGATGTAGGTAGAGATAACTTTTTATTTGATAAATTCATTATTGAATACATTCATCAACATCATTATCATCAGTCAGCCGAAACACGTCCAATGCTGGATATAGGCCTCCCTCAAGCACTGCCACGTCGCCCGGTCCTGTGCTTTTCGCATCCAGCGAATTCCCGCGACCTTCACCAGATCATCGGTTCACCGTTATTTTTTTGTCTTTGGAACGTTCTCATGAATACCCTTTGCCCGGGGAAGGCGAAGGGTTCTGCCGGACTCTTACCGGCTAAAAACCCACGGTGTTCCTTCTCCTGACCCTTGGCTGGGGTCGCGGGATTCGCAGCTGCATGCACCGCGACCATCATCGGTCCACCTTGTGGGGAGCCTCCCCACGTTGCACCTTCCGGTACGTGTTCGCCACTCCAGAATTTTTTGGCCCCTTAATCGGCCATCCGTTCTGCGAGCAATGTGCCCCGCCCTCTGCGACTTAAATTTGGCAATTCTTTGAATAAAGTAGCGAATCAATAGTAAAAAAATAGGAACGAAATCGTTAATTTGGCTTAATTATTGCGTATTAATTGAAGTCGTCAATTCGAATGTAGACAAATAAACATTAATTAACCTCCTGAGATCTCTGGTTGGAAACAGAGAGGAACGATTTACACGCAGTTTTCTTTTAGAAAACCATCCATAGTAAGTGTTTTATTAGCAATACTCCTTTTAAAGCGATATGATTTTACCTACTTCGCAAATAATACTTCAATTTAAGTTTTTTCTCGTGAGTAAATTAGTCTAGATTTTCTTTTTGCATGAAAGTACAGAACGACCCATGTAATTTTTAAATATTGTGTTGTCCATAGTACAAGAAAACTTCAATTTTGTGCTTCTACACATTTACCCTTTTACTAAATAAGAATCCGCGCACAATATGTATGATAAAATTCTTCTTCACATATTCTTCTCAAGAGCTAAATAAAGCAAACTTATTTAGTACACGATTCCACGAAAAAGTAAAGAGAAATTACTTTAAAAGTATCGTTAACAATCATAGCGACGTCTGATTGTCCGATTGTCGGAAGTCAGTAATTTGTTCAGTAAATTGTCAATATTTCTTCACGTAATTGTAGTAAATTACCTTATTAGAATTAATAACAGTCATAAGGAGACCCGGTTTTGTTGTTATACGGTGAATGTCACTTAATGTTTGTTGTTTGTGGTTGAAATATTAATTTGGATTGGTTTTTTTTTGTTTGTATACTTTGCCAGACACTAGGATTTTTCCTGTATAGGTAGGTTTTTTACCAGAGACCGGAATAGGTACAGTATTATTTACCTAAACTTCGAGGAAGGAAGTAACATAGAGTGGATAATACCTCCTCTAAAATCCCGGAATAAATATAATGACGTTTTAATCCCGTGATTTAAAAATCACGAATTATTTATTGAACTATATACAAGTTTAGTTCTTGCCACGCTTGCCGAGGTTGGTCTGTGGATGGGTGACCATTTACCATAGCGAGTTCCCTCCGTGCCTCGGAAAGCACGTAAAGCCGTTGGTCCCGGCTGTCATTTGTAGATCTTTGACAGTCGTTACTGTTGGTCAGAAGCCAGAAAGTCTGACAACCAGTCTTACCAAGAGTATCGTATTACCCAGTTACTGGGTTGTGGAGGTCTGATAGGCAGTCGCTCCATGTAAAATACTGTATTCAGCTGCATCCGGTTGGACTGGAAGCCGACCCCAACATAGTTGGGAAAAGGCTAGGCAGATGATGATACAAGTTTAGTTTTAGTATGCACTAAACCTGAAACTAGTTTGTTCAGAATCACCAGGAGAACCGATTGACATAGTTTTTACACCACATTATATTTCTCCTTTTTTTTCATAAATTTCAGTTCTCTTTCAATAGGTTTCTACGCATAATAGTGGTCGGGAATAGACACCTTGAGGCACGAGACGGTCCACTCGGTCAGTTTCCGTGTATTAGACAACCCCTGCATAGCACATCTCAGGCATTTCATACTTTACTAAGGAACTTAACGCGACATAAATTAAGGTGTAACTTGGAGATTTATTAATAAAAACACACACATTCAGGCAGTTCTGATAAAAATCTTGTTGGGGTGTCTCGGTTTTTGTATACACTAAAAATAAAGTTGTATATAGTTACGAATTATTATTTATTTGAACAATCATATTTTAGATTTTTTTGCGTTCTTAACTGCCTTGAAGCTGGCAATTGAATAGATTACAGTTGCGACTAAATGTGGCGTAATAACGCCTTTTAAAACACCTAACACAATCAGCCTATCTTCTCAGAATGAGAATGTAATGCAGCGGGGCTAATAAGACCCTATCCCCAGGATGAATAGCATTATCCATGCACTTAGCACTAATAACCTCTGCAATCACCAATTTGTATGTGGAACGTGGTGATTATGAAAGATTTCTCGCAAGGATGGTTAAATAGCTGTCTAGTTAAAGGTTATACAGAGTGTAAACGAATTCGTGTAATTCCTTCAAACCACATGATCTATTAATGGTATAGATTAACCCCGCACGGGATTTAGATTGATTAAAAATAAAAAGAAAACTTTTTATCCGAACTAAAAATTTTATGTGAAAGATAAATGAATGAAGGCACGGCGACCCAGCTGACGGGCACGACTAGTGCAATATCGCTCCACGCAGTCGGTTACCTCGGGACGCTAAAATTACTCAAATACAGAATAACAAGTTTCATTTTTTGAAAACTTTTGTTTTGGATTTTGAATAAAACCTATGTAGTGTCGTCATTCAGTGTCACCAGGAGATCACGCGGTTTGAAGGAATTACACGAATTCGTTTACACCCTGTATACACGCTGACTTTTAATTGGTTGCTTTACTAGAACCAACGTTGTTCAGACCATGGTCTAGTACCTTAGTAAAGAATCAAAAAAAATCTAGGCTTTCTTAAAAAGTCTTGTCGCTCAAACGTGTTCAAACATTAAGAGGGCTATCGCATTTTCTCACCTCTCTCGCTCGCACAGGACCATATTTTTTAAGAATGTTAAATTAAAAGATGCATTTTTTAATAATGTATTCAATGGGCTCCCTTTAAAATAATATTAATTTAATAGGTATAATTATTAAAAACATTTTTATTGTGACATTTATTAAACTTATCTCAAAAACGGATCATAATAATTATTGAGCTGAGTTTATTAGGGAACACGATAGTAATGTGTTTTTAATAATTACCTATCAAATTAATATTATTTTAAAGGGAGCCCATTGAATACATTATTAAAAAATGCATCTTTTAATTTAACATTCTTAAAAAATATGGTCCTGTGCGAGCGAGGCATGAGACAAAATGCGATAGCCCTCTTAACCGTGACATCAAAGAACTCAAAACAACCAATTAAATGTCAGCGTGTATAAGGTCATACTTTAATAGTCTACAATATTTTGCATAGCGCCTTAGTGAATGCTGAAGATATTGTACGTGTAGGTATGACTAAAACTGAAATAAGTTGTTTTTTTTTGTCATTTCTTTTTGATAAATCAATCATTTCATCACTTATTGGTTCTTTAATATCCATCCGTGCATCTAGCAAGCAAATGGTAGTGTGCACGGAAGTTCTTTTACATAAAAGAACCAGCAAATTAAGTGATTGCTTCATAACAAATTCTTTTACAGTTTTTTTTATCTTATTGTTTTTTTTTGGTAGTTAGCATTCACTAAGGCACTATGCAAAGTATCGTGGATTATTAAAGTAAGACTTTATATTTAAGGTTTCGCTTCATATTTTGTGTAATTAATGGGTTCATGACCTTAAGCCTTAATTCCTCTGGAAAGGTAGAACAAAAGATTAAAGATATCTGTATCGTCTGTTTATTTTACTTGTTGGGGTATAAATAACGCTATAGAGCGATTTATTAAAAGGTCAGGAAAAGTAGTTGTTTAAAGCGAAAGACGATAGTTTTGACATGTAAATAATTTATTGTATTATTTGCATGCCTATAGTACTGGTGAAATGTGTTTGGATCTAAATGTTATGTAACAACTTGTGTACCATATTTCAAACAAAAATACAAGGTCACTTAAAGTATCACTGACGACTGGTTTAAAACCGCTAGTGGCCCGACCGACAAACCGGTTCGTCAGTGCCATTGTTTATCTATTCTGTCTATAATTACAGTACTTGATACTTTAAAGCAAGTGTTAAAATTAAAAAATCGAGTATTTTTATTTCCATGCAAAATTATTTTTAATTTACTAATTTCAAAAATTCTTCATGCCTGCTTTCGTTACGAATTCAGAAAATGGATTTCTAATTCGTGACCCCAAATATGACCTAAAATGTAAACACAACTGATCATGACTGACAGGATAGATGATATATTTTAGTGTATTTTTAATGATATCTTTGAACAATTATTTCTCACTAGCTTTTGCCCGCAGCTTCGCTTGCGTGAAATTTTTAACCCATTAAGTGACGATTTTCCATACAAACTTTCATCCCCTATTTAACTCCCTTAGGGGTCGAATTTCGAAAAATCCTTCCTTATTCCTTGTCTACATTATAAAGGGAATCTCTGTACAAAATTTCAGCTTTCTAGGTCCAAGGGTTTGGGCTGGGCGTTGATGAGTCAGTCAATCAGTCAGTCAGGACCTTTCTTTTTATTTATAATAGCTAAACTATTGACTTTTGGAGAAAGTTGTGGAACAAAAGTTATTCATTACTTACTACTTTCAGTTTTTCGGATTTGTACCCCCTTTCCGACTAACCTTGTAAATAAAATATATCTTACGTTTCTCTTGTTACGTTACTTACGTTTGTTTATTAATGTTCGACATTTTTATCATTATATTCGTCATACTTTTATCTATTGCCTCAAAACTTGCGACAATTATAAAACTAAATAAGGGTACAAATGCTGCATGAATTTTTATATTTGTGCTGCTTCTACTTTCATTTTTTACACATCGAGACCCCTCCAAGCACGGAGAGCACGTTAAGCCGTCGGTCCCGGGTGTCATACGAATACCTATGACAGTCGTTACGGGTAGTCAGAAACCCGAAAGTCTGACAACCGGTCTAACTTTAGGGAATCAACATTGCCCAGTTAGGGTTGCGGAGGTCTGATGGCAGTCGCTCCGTGTAAAATACTGATACTCAGCCGCATCTGGTTAGACTGGAAGCTGACTCTAATATAGTTGAGATAACTTAATAAATTAAAAAAATTAAAAAACCCCCAACGCAAATAACAAAACAGCTGATGACCCTGAAACGGCAGAACAGATTTTGATAAAACATGTCTAAGAACCACCGCTAAAAAACCAGCTTTTAAATAAAAAAAACCGCACCTAAATCGGTTCTCCCGTTTAAGAGCTATGGTGCCACAGACAGATACACAGACAGACAGACACACATAGCGGTCAAACTTATAACACCCCTCTTTTTGCGTCGCCGCGTCGGGAGTTATAAAGGCTAGGCAGAACGATTACCTAGTCTGATTCATACTTCAATGTTAGTATAGTCCATTGTTTCGTACTATAAGTAATTGTTAAAATTTCACACCGTGAGTAAACTCCAGACTTAATTCAAACGCGTAGGTAACTAATTCTAAGCTCTACAAGTTTCTACGTAAATCTTTTGTTTTGTTTCACTCACTTGTTCGGTGACAGGCAAAGTTGGGATTTGTTTTAAAATTTATTCCCGTGGAAGACTGCCATTCTGTTTCCTCTTACATTCGTTGTTTGAATTCTAAATGGCCAGAAAAGTTTTGTGTGCGTCGCCATCTTTTTCCACGGACGAAAAAGTCTCTCCTACTTCTAATGGTTTCGGAAATTAAATTTTTGGTGAATTGATATACATAATGAGTTTTCATGAAGAACTGTGTAATTTAGAATTTGAGAACCGTTCTGAATTTTCGACGGAATTTTTGGCACACGATTCCGTTATGGGCTGTTAAAGGAATAGACATTTCAGTGTAGTATTTTACTGCTAATAAGGATATATTTTGTCCTATTCTTGAAACTCTTCGCGGAATTGCGAATACAGTAACAGTTTTTCATGTAAATTGGATTGAAGCGTCGCGCTGTCATTTTGTAGAGGAAACATTTAAGATTATTAAATCTGTAGTCGAGTAGATTCATATGAAGTTTATTTTCGTATTTTTCTTTAGAAAAAACATTTTTTCCATGTTCCGTGTCTTTGATTCATAACCGTTCTTAGACTTTCGTCAGTGTTATTAAATTTTTTAGTCCCTGTGCCTCGGTGTTATTTTAAGGGTTTTTTTTTGTTTAGGACAGAATAGTGAAATGGTATTGCGTTAAATATTCGATCACACATTGCGTAACAATTTTTTTTAAGCAAAGTAATATTATGTATTTTTGGTAAAACAATCCTATCTGGATTCCTAGTATTTCGCGGGTTTAATTCCGTTGCTTTCTTGAATGATTCATTATGTAATTTAACAAACTTTGAAGTTTCTAAAATGTACATACAAGGCAATGTAAGCACTTTAAGTGTCTTAAAAAGAGACTTGCAGGATATCCAAGGAGCAACTCCGCATATCGCTCTAACACATTTTTTCTGAAGAAATAAACAACAATGTTTGATTTCAGCAGGGATCCAACACAGTTTTATGCTTTTATGAACATTAATGGTCAATCATATCGACATTTTAGGAAGTACCTACGAGGCTTGCATAGTCACCAAAAGTGAATAAATGCATCGAAAGAAAAAGTATGTGCTGAAACTCCACATAATGAAACGGTTCAAAAGATATTAGTGCCTTGGTGGATCACTTCTGTCTAATAAATAGAAAATATAAGTCGGAATAGACTAATTGGAATAATAATGTTAAATATTGATTTTTCAACTATTCCAAATAACAGAACACTTCGTAAATTTTTTTCAAAACTTCATTTATGGAATGTTTTGTTTTAAATAAAGCGAGAAACTAAGTATTTTATTGTCAGTGAAGAAATATGAGAATTCATACGATATTTAGTATATTTTAGTGGAGAGTGCTTATCGTTGTCGGTTGTCAGTCAGTACCGTCGCTCCACGTGTTTTTATTTCTTGCGAAAATCAACGCTCAATTGTAAAAATGTATTTCTAGTTTGATTTTTATTGTAGCTTGTTGGGAAAGAGTGGTTGATTTTATTGTTCTGCGTAGCCTGTTCTCAACGTTGTTGAGGTCAAGTTCCAGTTTTATCCGATGCGGCTGAATGCCACTATTTTACACGGAGAGACTGCCATTAGAAAACCGCAACCGAGATTCTGGGTAATCTCGATATTCTAAAATTAGACCGGTTGTCAGACTTTGTTGTTTCTGATTCCATTAACGACTGTCATAGGTGGAGGGTTGACACCCGGGACCGAATGGTTTAACGTGCTCTCTAAACGTCATGGCACATTATACCGGCACCGCAACTGCACAGCTGCAGCACGGCGTCGCCTCGAATTTAGGCTACGGCTAGCCGCCAGCGCGCTAACTACGCGTCGTCCGCGAGGTGCAAACTCGAAGTCCGCGCGCAGGCAGCGTGGTGCAAGCTTGCTGTCACCGCGAACACAGTAGTTACATGGCATTTGTGATTGAACGCCTACACTTACACACGCCTAGGACTTGCACGTTTACATTGCGCGAACTAGCCATAATCGCTATTGCTCTCGACGAAGAACAGAAAAATAAAAAGAGCGCGGACGACGGCGCAACGACGTTGTTTCGCTGGCGACTCGGTGTCGGCGCGCAGTAAGCACGCGGTCCGCTCGCTTGCAGCGCGCAGCTGCGAATCGAGTTGTATGGTAGCGGAAAGCGCGCTGACTGCCCACCGTTCGCTTTTTAATATTGACATTAAATATGGAGTCTCGAAATGTAACGAACGAGACTTCGATACCCATTCCACGGACTAACCGCGGCAAAAGCAACTAAACCTTTCTAAATTCGTATTATCCGCGCGGCTGTTAATTAGCCATGACTCTCTCTAATTAATTATTGATTTTATTATAAGAGAAATTGGTTTTGTTCATTTATAACTACAGGGTTATTGTAAAAACACTAACAACCTCTCAAGGGGTCATTGTACTGATCATTATGAACAACTTTTACCACGGGATCAAACCTGAAATCGAGAAAAAAACAGCTGTAAGCCTAGCACGAATGTTGTGACGAATGGTAACGTAAACGTAACGTTAACGCGAGTGAATTTTGAATTGGAAATACTCGTTTCGCACATAATATTTAATCGAATTGAAAACTTTATTCATAACTACGAGTAAGTATGATACAACTTGTGCTTGTTGCATTAAACTAAAATGCTATGTTCTATGTTAGGAGATGTGGTTTCCGCACTTAGTCCTTTAAGTGGACCATTGTACGTGGGCCATGGCGGCCATCATTCCAGCCAACCCACCTCCTTCCAGAAGCAGATTAGGGCTCTCAGTCCGCTCAGAACATTTGCGAGTGATTTCGGTGCGCCAAGGGTTGCTTCTCGTATTTGGGTGACCCCTGTGCATTCAACTAAAATGCTATTGAATAGTTGTATTTTCGATTTAAAATTCACTCACATTAACGTTACGTTTACGTTACCATACGTTAAAATATTCGTGCTAGGCATACAGTTCCCTACATTTATGTTGGCGTAACTCGCCAAAATGTATGGAACAGCTGATTTTTTTTTCGATTTCAGGTATGGTCCCATAGTAAAAGTTGTTCATAATGATGAGTACAATGACCCGTTAAGAGGTTGTTATATTCTTTTCACCATAAGATGAGTCCTGACAGCTCGGTCATTTCGTAAATTGTAGCCGTAAGGAGACTGCTATCGAAAAAACGTAAACGACATCATCAAATACCGTAAAAATTTTATATTATCCATGTTTTGTTTTAAAAAAATATTTGATTTTCATTGTATGGTAACGTTTTTTAGAGAAACGTCAGGAATCAACTTATAGTGAAAAGGGTATAGTGTATTCCCAATAACCCTGTTTAACATATAATAATCTTTCTCCCCTATCTTAATCTGCTTTGATTAAAACTCTCTCTTTTTCCTTAGAGGTCAAAAAAATTCCTCAATACACATTTCGGATATAATATTCTTGAAAATAAACCAAGAAAATAAACACTAGGATTAGGTAGAAATCTCACATGTTTCTATGTACAGTCGCGGACTTGAAATGTTTACCACCTATAATTGTCTAGGTCTATAATTGCTTGCACATTACCCCTGTGTTTACATTTTAGGTCATATTTATTATATGTATAGATTTGGGGTCAAGAATTAAAAGCTCCATATCGTCGGTGCGCTTGCCAAAACCCATATGTGCACGGCGTAAAAAATCTGCCTTATGCACGAAAAATACAAAAAAAGTATATTTTGAGGTAATGAAATAACACTAAAAAAATGTTTATCACAGAATATAACAAGATGTTTTGCTAGCGTTTCGAAATTTTAAATTTCTCTTATAAACTTACTAATTATCAGATAAAACAGTCTGCTTCCTGTAAAGTTGATAAAATGCACATAAGGGTTTTGGCAAGCGCAACGACGATATTCTGAATTCGTAATTAAAGTCGGGACGCAGAATTTATGAAAAAACTATAATAAAATTTTACATGTTTTCCTTATCAAATTTTGAAATTTTAACACGTGCTTTAAAGCAGTCTTCAGTGATACTTTAAGTGGCCCGCGGATTAGTACACCGTTTCCGACTAACCTTGTATACAGGGTGGTAATTTGAGATGGGGCATGAAGGGCAACTATCTTAACCATTGTAACTACAGGAAAACGTTCTTAGAAGACTACCCCTAACTTTTGGGATAATTACAATCGGAAGATTAACGTTAGCGCCCTTATAACGAACCAATCTGGAATAGTTTTTTGTTATTTCTGACGTTTCTAGTACTCAAACCTCAATTGGTCTGGAAGAGTCTTTTGATCCTTATGGGAAATGGGATCGTTTGGCATCATAAAAAGTTTTGTGAAAACAGCCCTTTTTCTCGCTGACTGTACTTTTTTTCAAAATCTGTGAATGCCGATTGTAATTATCCCAAAAGTTAGGGGTAGTCTTCTAAGAACGTTTTCCTGTAGTTACAATGGTTAAGATAGTTGCCCTTCATGCCCCATCTCAAATTACCACCCTGTATAGGAATATTTAAAAATGAAACTAATAATATACAGGATGCTAATGAATTCGTGTAATTCCTTAAAACCACATGATTTACTACTGGTGTAGATTGGCTGCGCACGGGATTAGCTTGAATAAAAATAAAAAATCAAAATCTTTTTTTTTTCATGCGATCTTTGTAGGTGATCGTATCTAAACCACCTAATAAGGATTCTGTAAAAAAAAGATGTTTTTTGTTCTAAAGAATGATTTTATTTGAGTGAACATTTCGATGCCACGCATAAATGAATGAAAGCATGGCGACTCGGCTGACGGGCACGACTAACGCGGTATCGCTTTATGCACTCAGTTAACTCGGGGCTCTAAAATGACTCAGAAATAGAAAACCAAAACATTATTTTGAATTTTTTTTAGTTGATTTTCAAAAATACCCATTTAGGTTTAATCTGTGTCACCAGTAGATCACGTGTTTCAAGGAATTACACGAATTCGTTTACAACCTGTATAAAATGAATAAAGCCCAATTAAATAAATAATTTTAATTAAAATCAATTTTATAATCTAAATATCTGTTATAATATCGGTTCTGTAATTTTCACCTCGGCCTCGGTCAAATTGGCGCCCATTAATGCAGCTGTACCTAGTACCACCAATATTCGCTTCTACATTTCTGAATGCAATATTTTCGAAACCCCCTCGTCTGGTATTTCTTTTGATCTTTATCTCGTGTCCATCTGCATAGACGGTCGCGACTACAATTTAGCGGTAACCATTGTCAGTAGCAGTCGCTACAATCAACGGTTTCATGATGAGAGTAGTTCAGTTTACGTACGGGTTGATATTGCGTCGAGCAATATTTTCACTTATTTTTTGAATTGTCGTATGTAACAAGAATAATTTGATAATTTTTTTCTTCTGCAACTTGTAATATAATAAACCCTGAAAGTATTATAGTTTGTTAAGAATCGGCTACTGGTAATACCGTTTTTTTTTTAAAACGTGATTTTTACACTTTTCTTTTAATTGACACGAAAAAAAAAATCCTTGTGCCTATTAGCCTTATGTCAAGGACTGAATTTTAAATGCAGTTAACAATGAAACGTTAGTGCTCATTCACACTAAGACGATTCGTTTTTTTTGACGTATCGTCTTTTTTCACGATTCGTTTTTTTTTTACGGCGGCTATTCTTTTTAAATGCCCGTGTTCATACTGTGTGTTTCACGAATTCGTCAGTGAATTGTGAGTGCACTGCAGTTCACTTCTGCCTACCCCTTCACGGAATATAGCCGTGACGTATTATTTTCTAAAACTTCACATGCATATCAAGTTGTTGGTAACTTAGACCTAACTTAATACACCTAAATATAATTGTTAAGTTATGGCCATTACCTTGAACAGTGGGTGCGCAGACACAAGATATAGTGATACTACGCGGTTGACCCGGGGCGTGTGACCGCTCTGGCTTACTTTCGATTAAATATACTGCTTACCAGAATAAGAATTTAAGGTAACCTAGAATATTAGATAAACGGCTAGACCTAGAATATAAAGTGAGGCTAGAAAAGCTAGGAAGAAGGTGAAAATAGGTACCTAGTTATTTTGCATCGTCATCGTGTTGTCTCCAGCAGTAGTTACTTCAACCATAACTGAAAAACAATTGAACACATAGTCAGACCGATTACACGGTCTTATGGAGCTTTGTTATTTAATGGGGGATTTCATAAGTAATAAATAAATTATAATAAATTTTATACAGGTTGCAATTGTAAACACTCGGCAAACCGAAATGGGAGATTGTACTAATCACTATGAACAACTTTTACAATGGGACCAAACCTGAAATCGTGAAAAAAAAAACAGCTGTTCCCTACATTAATGTTCGCATAACTCGTCAAAATGTAGGGAAGAGCAGATTTTTTTTTCGCGATTTCAGTTTTTTTCTCATAGTAAAAGTTGTTCATAGTGATGAGTACAATCTCCCATGTCGGTTTGTCGAGTGTTTACAATTTCACCCTGTATTTTACAATTACCTACATGATGTACGGTTTTACGCGGCTGCTGGTGTAGCGTGTTTGAGAAACCAGATTTTCGCCGTATGGTACTTTTTTCACGCTGATACGAGTAGATGGTGTAGGCTCCGCTCGCCCCTTGGATCTTGCCCCTAATTGCGTAAATGTATCTACTCGCCCCCTTGAATATTAGATACCCCAAATCGCCCCCGATTGTGAGTAAGTTAAAAGTACAGTCAGCACTCTAAGACCATCATGTCCAAGAAGTATTTTATAATTCGCTTCTTTCTAAATTTTTTTTCTGTTGGTCTGCTGTAGGTTGTCCTAGAGGGCCGTTTCTACGTAACCGGGCAGTTATTGGCGAGACCTGAAGGGTCTCCAGCCAATGGGGGGGGGGGGGGGGGGGGGAAGTAAAATACTTAACCTAAGCTAACTACCTGTACTACACTAACATCATGACTACCTGCAACAACAGCACTAAGGGCGACCCCTAATGGGACTCGGACCTCGGCTTAAGGCGTTGCTGGCGGGGACTTAGTGGGGGGGAGACAGCTTGATGAGGGCTGAATTATCGGTGTGACTGCGGAGTCTGAAGAAACGACCGACTCTACGATTCTTTCTCAGAAAATAACGGAGAGTTTTATACCTCTACCTACAGGCAAAATCAAATCACATGAGAGCGTGACCCAAAAAAATGCAACCATCAAAAAAACGTTTACAGTTTCAACAAGTTGTCCAACAAAAATGCTCAGTCTCCTGCAACCTCCCTCCCTATATCCAGCCACCTTCAGCCCCTTCATAACGCGTTATTGCTAGCCCGAGACGGGACATGTACCTGTACGGCGCATTGTTGTCGCGATGCCTTTTTTAAAAGCACAACAAAGCCGCAAGGCATGCATCGTAGTCTATACTGATAGACATGCGTTTTGATAACTACAGGGTGCGGCGAATTGGTTTTGAATAATGTTTATTTATTTAATAATTTATTTAAATTGTGTCATGGTGGTCCGTAGGTTACAGACCCGCTTGTTAAGCACCGGGTTGCAGGTTCAAACCCAGGCATGTACCAATGTGACTTTTTCTATAGATGTCATATGTACTTTCTTAGTTAACTGACATATGGTGAAGGGAAACATCGTGAGGAAACCTAGACTTTAACCCCCTTATTACAAAAGATGGTCTAAGAAAAACCTAGGTTTTAAAATAGCCCCGTCTCTTTTTGTTATATGACATAAGAAAATGATGGGTATATTTTAAACCTGGGTTTACCTTAGTCTTGGTTTAAACCATCTTTTGTAATAAGGGGGTACTGGTCTGAAATCGTCAAATCGCAGTGAGCAAGCGTGGTGATCAATTCTCGTTCCTTCTCTGCATGAGAAGAGGCCTTTGAATAGCAATGGGGCAATTAAAGGCTAATACTAATTTATTTTTATTTTATAAATTGTTTTAGGGGCTCGTGGCTAAATAATAATCGCATGGATCATACAATTTGCGAAGTTAAGCTGAGCTTGCCGCCGATGGGTGACCGTTCGTTAAGGTGCGTACAGGATTAAGTAACATGTTGTATAACTTGTGTTATATAACACGTCTACAATATGTAACATTGTTTTTCAACATTGCAACATATAACAATACTGTACACATTAGAATAACAATGCAATATAACCACGTTATATAACACTGTCGTTTGTCGTTCTGCAGTGCTATTCACAATGTCGACACAAGAGGACGTTTTGCTAGCTGCTGCAGCGACTGTTGTACTTTTAAATAACAAAAGAAAAAAACGTAGATGCTGGGTTCGTCCTAGTTTATTGACATTGTTGTAAATATTAATAACATGTTACATAACACGGTTTTATAACATTCAGTCTCCACATTACTGAAACATGTTATATAACAACGTTTTATAACAAGTTATGTTATATAATATGTACGCACCTTTATGCATCGATATCCCTAAGTGCCTCGGGGAGCACGTTAAATCGTCGGTCCCGGGTGTCATACAAATATCTATGACAGTCGTTACGAGTAATTAAAATCCCGAAAGTATGACAATCGGTCTAAACTCAGGATATCGGCATTGCTTTGAAAATGGGTAGCGAAGGTCTGATGGCAGTCGTTCCGTGTAAAATACTGGTGTTCAGCCGCATCTGGTTAGATTGGCAGCCGATATCAACGTAATTGAGAAAAGGCTAGGCAGATGATTATTAGCGTTTTTTGAAATTATACTTCTATTGACGCATTAAGGGTAAAAATTTCATTGTTATGGAAGTTACGCACGCAGCTGTAGCGGAAATGCGACATCATGAAGTTAGTTGTTGACATAAACCTCTGTTCTATATGACACCATGAAGTTAACGGTTGACATAAACAAACCTCTTTTCTATCTCAGTTGATTTATAACTTCTACAACGCGTACATGAGCACGCATTATTCTTTAAACTACACGGAATCTTTGTCATCATAGTTTCCTTTCCAAGTCAAACAATTAATTGAGTTTCATTTTTGTAACTAAATACCTATAATTGCTTTACGCTGAACGACTGCTGTCTGATCTCTACAACTCAATTAGTACGGATACCGATTATCTGAGCTTAATCCAATAGCTAGACATTGGGGGTTCGTAGCTGGGACCCACAGCTTAGTATACTAAATGAATCTGAGGAGTGGTCTCGATGTCTAAAGAAGTCTCATTCTTAACGTCAAATTTTTTTTTGTCACTGGATGTTCTTCATGGGTACCCTTCGCCCGGGGAAGACGAAGGGTTATGCCGGACTCTTACAGGCTAAAAACCCACGGTGTTCCTTCTCCTGACCCTTGGCCGGGGTCGCGAGATTCGCAGTCGCATGCACCGCGACCCCGACAGGCCTCGTACTGTGGGGCCTAGCCCCACGTTCTTCCTGAAAGGCGCGTGCGGAAATTCTTTAGGTCCAATGATTTGACCATTGAACAACTCGATTGATCTGCGAGGCAACCATTTAGCCAAAAGCTTAAAACGTAAGCGGAGCGAAAAATTTTGCAGGTTTTGTTTCGTCTATATTTTTCTATTTTTACGCACTACCAATAGGCGTGTATTTTCCAAATAAATTTTCTTCGCTAAAAAAGAACCTGTACTACAAAAAAGATAAGATAAACTAAGTAGTTTTCCTTGGAGGAAACTGAGGGAAAACTAGGCAATAGCGATTCAGATATTAGGCGTATCTGGTGTCTAAATTAGGTCGTGAAACTCCCAAGTGAGTTGTGATCAATTTTGTATGTTGCCGTTTATAGAAAACGTAGGTAAACGTTTTTATTAGTTGGGCGGATAAATATTTTTGTGAAAAATCGAATCTAAGTAGAACATTTCAAAGGCACAAATTACCTTTTTTATCCCGACGTTTCGACCGTATTACACCGGCCGTGGTCACGGGTAGACTGAAGTGGCGGAGCAGTTGTCATCTTCGTGAAGCAAGGGTATCCTCATCTACCCTCACTTGATCATGATTTTAATAATGTTATCGTCGGTACTTACACATCACACTAACGACGTCTTTACACTCGCCTAAACCGTCCCGTCTACGATAACACTTGGTGATGACCGGATTCCATGACACGCCTATGTTTTGTTTAGTTATTATTTGTAAACTTGGCCTAAGTATGTGCAATGCGTACGTTTATGATATTGATTTTAAAAAAATCTATAGATAGGGGTCGGCAACCTTTTTTTTATTTTTTTTATTCTTGATCTTGTTCGCGTCTAGCCCTAGTCGCAACTGATGTTTGACAAGTCACCCGATTTGTCAACAACACACAACTTAAAAATACAATATACATATATTCTTCATAATAAAATTGTAATGAACACAATATTCCTTTAAAACGTGCACCCCAACGTCATTACAAAATTTATTCACTTTGACATATAATAATCCAAACTTAAAAAATAAAGTCCAAATCTTTTCACGTGCGCTTGTTAGCGCCCTGTATACAGCAATAAGGCAGAGTGCAGACAGCTTTGTGTCGTCATTCCGATGCACGGCCGTGTGTAAAGGCCTGTACTGTTTACGTCATTTGCGTTTAATTATAGGGGGAGTGTGCGAATGTAATGGGGTGAGTGACGATGTGACGCGGTGTGATTTTTGTGTGATTATCTTGTAACTACAACTGGAGATACAATTGTGATGTTCATCTGGTTAGACTGAAACACGACCCCAATGTAATTGGGAAAAGGGAAGGGTGGTTATCCTGTATCACTACTGTATGTCACGCATAGGAGGGGAATCCACAACCATGGAATATCAACGTGTTACAAAAATACCCCTAAAGCCGAAAGGGGATTAAAAGGTCCCTTGTAAAGAGTCTATTAGCAATATTTTAAAATAAAAGTAAGATAAAAAAAAACATTTTGGACATATCATAAAATAAATTCATCACTGAAACGCAACCCTGAAAACATAAAAGTAAAGAGTAGACTACCCAGAAAGTTATTTACATTCTCACCTAATTTCCTCTGAGAGGTAAATGACAACAACCATAAAATACTACTTGACAAAATATATGAGTCAGCTGATTTTTTTTCACGAATTCTGAATTCTTTCAATAGTAAAAGTTGTACAGTTGGTGGGGAGGCCTATGCCCAGCAGTGGACGTCTTTCGGCTGAATGATGATGATGATGATGAAAAGTTGTACAGAATGATGAGCAGAGTCCTTGGTTTTCGGATGTAACCCAGTCATGCTGTATAATATAATAATAATAAGAGGCGTAAAGTTGATTATTAATAAGGTCTTACTCAATAGTCATTGATATTTTGCATAGTGCCTTGGAAAATACTAAAGATAATTTAGGTATCACTAAAAATGTAGTGGTATTTTTTTGTATTTTTTTTAATAAATCATTAATTTCATATCTTACTGGTTCTCTAAGTTGTAATAACATCCGTGCATATAGCAAGAAAATGGTAACGTGCACGGATGTTATTACACCTAAAAGAACCAGTAAATTAATAGATTGATTTTAAATATTTTCTTTAACACAAAATATATTGATACCATCATATTTAGGTGAATATTTTTTAGCATTTACTAAGGCACTTTGCAAAATATCGTGGATTATTATAATAAGACCTTATGCATATACCTTCTATGCAGGAACAGGTTGCAAGTCTCTCGCCTCTTCACTAGTACATTAGGTACTTTATGAACCCTTTCCCTACTCAACATTTACGACTTCCAAGGTTGATATGCACCTGATACATTTTATGTTTGTCTATTACCGCAAATAAATTATGTGTTCAGCTTCTACACATACTCTTAGCGCATAAGTAAACATGTTGTGTCGTGAATCGTGATTGAGATAAGTTTTAAGTTATAGTTTTTTACGTAAGCCAATTAAGCCATCTTTTATTAAAATTGAGAAGTAATAAAATAATTCGCAATATATAGGTTGTAAACGAATTCGTGTAATTCCTTTAAAACCACGTGATCTGATACTGGTAAAATTTAACAGTACACGGCACATCGAAAAATTAATAAAAAAAAACTTTTCTCTCTTGCAATAGTGATAAGTGATCGTATCTAAACAACAAGGTAGGGCTTAAAAAAAAAGCAAGAACATCTTTCTAATTATTATTTTATGTGATATATCATTTTCGTTTCTACTCAAAAATGAATGGCCCTACTATTGCACGGCGACACAGCTGGAAGCATGACTAGCACAACATCGCTCCGCGCAGTCCGTTAACTCGGTTAATTAAATCAATTATTTAATCGGAAAATTATTCAAGTTAGGATCACAATGTGTTCATTTTATTTATTTTTTATTTTGAAGGATTTTTATGCAAATGGCTATTTGAAATAACATTTGAATATTTTGTAATAATAGGTGCAATAATTTAATTTAATTACAATTAATAAAATATCCAATATCAATAATTAGATTAGAAGTGCTCACTTATTTTTATTTTTTTAATATCGCTTATAATCTGACTCAATTTTTTCGCTGATCGTGCATCTCTGATTAATTATACATTCTCATTGACCAATGTTGGATTGCACCGGGTACGTTAAATTAAGTAATATACTTATCAGCCAGAAAATCTTTTTTCATTTCATGACAACAGGAAAAATTTAGTTTTTACGTCAAAAAAATTGCACAACAAACGCAAACCGAAAACCGATATCAGTAAAGGTATATTTTTTAGATTTTTTAGTTTTCCAAACCAACCTAACCACAACAAAACATGTTTCCCGCCAATTAAAATGAAACCCAAACACACAAACACCGCAAAATCAAACATGCAAGCAAATCTGCGCGAAAAGTGCTCTCTACCGCCAGCAGGAGGCGCCACTAGCGTGATGTTTGCGGATTTCAGCCGGATAACAATGGGCGTCCGATACCCGGCTTTGTTTTCACTTATCCGGAATACCCGGGCAGCTCGTTACTCATATAGTGCTGGTGCGCGGGTATTGTTAAGTTTTTAAACAATATTACAGTTAAAAATGTTTGTTTTTTGTGTGAGTGTTGTAAGTTTGAGAATTTGTTTTAGTATGGTTTTGGGTAGAAAGCGAAAAGTTGGTTTGTGTTAAACTCTCAACCACCGTAATTATAGACACAATAGATAAGACAATTAATTAGTGTCGTCCTGGGACGACGGGCGGTACGCAACCGGTTAAGATTATTTTGGGGTAGTTTACTTTTTGTTCTAATTTTATTATCTAGGAATTTGAATACATATTTTTATATTCAGTGTATGATTATGATAAAAATAAAATTTAATTAGCCATTTAAGATACGTAGGTAGTTGAAAGGCCACCAAAGGTTCCTTAATTTGGCGGCCTTTTTACTTGTCCCTAAACTTTATAGGCAACATACAGACATAACTAAATAAAAAAAAACGCATTGAGTATATAACGTTACTATTTTTGTTAAAAATGTTGTGCATCTCTGACAATTGTGACGTCACTGCCAACAATAAGCGATTTAGATATAAATAATCACAAATTAAAATTACTAGGTACCCATACCCATGTACTTCCATACTTCACTGTCTATTACCTTCTCCTGCCAATCTCGTTAAAAAGCGACCAGATCGCCTCACCAGCGATTCCCTGGCCTAGCTCGTCTATCCTCTGGCACCTACTGTACATCAATCTAATTCCTATCTACTTCAAAACTAATAAGTATAGTACACCCCTCACATTAAAGTCCGGCGCCAACCATTTTACTGCGTTCCTACGTGTGTATGTGACAGCCAGAGGGATATAGGGAAGTCCTTGTATAGTATGATTTGCTACTTGGATTCGTGTGCTCCATCTTAACGCCTCTACACACCAAGGGCTTCACCTGGCGGGTTTTTTTTATGGATGGGAAATAATTATATTATTACCTATGACTCCTTCCGCTCTGGGCGGAGCGGAAGGGAGTGTCAGACTCTTACTGACTAAAACCCACCCGTGTTCCTCCTAATGCCCTTTGCGTTCCAGGGCCGCGGTAACTCTTTCGAACAAATTTCGCGTCCTAGCGGTCGAGGAGTCAACATATCCTGAGGATGCCCCATGCAGGGGCGAAACACATTGGTTTGGTTGCATGTTGCATTATTTTTTCACACTTTCTGCATGTGCATATATTTGTGGGCGGGAGGGTGGTGCTGCATATTGCATCCAAACTAGCGATCTTGTTCAGTGGAATTAAAGCTAGATATTCTATTTGTATTTTTGTAAATTCCGCAACCTTTAGACTCTGTCTGCACTTACCATCATGTGCGACAAGGGTCAAACATTAACAAGTTAAAGAAAATAAAAATAAAGTTCTGCTAACAACTTGCGAAACAACAGCTGATCAATTCTCCCACCCAAACAATAAACTAGTTGTATGTAAAATATTATCGAAAAAGTGACAGTGACATTTAACGCGCATGTCATCGGCTGATTGGACATGTTCGGGCTGTCCGCTTCATTGTGGGACATGTTTATGCCGCGTCAATATTTGTACACAACACTTCGCGAAAGCGATGTTGCCATGGGAGAATAAATTAATTAATATGTCATTTTTGGTAAGTTTGATTTTTTGGTGGTTAAAACGAAAGGTGGAACAACTTTTCTTGTTTTTGTAGAGGTGTGTTGCCAGGTTTAGCAAAAAGTATATTAGAAATATTACATTTATCTACAGCTACATTAATGGCTTAATTAATGATTAGTATAAAATAATAATATTGACTGCCTCTTTGGTCTACTGGTCGCAAGCGTTACTGCTGAGCGTGAGGTCCTGTGTCTGATCCCCAGGTCGAGCAAAGTGTTTTTCGGTTTTTCCGGGTCGAGGACGCGGCGCTGCATACGCTGCAGGCATGCCCTGCGTGGACGACGCAGCGCCGCAAACTAGTCGCGACAATCGGTGGTGACCTATCGCTTCCGGCCGTGGTTCTGTCCATGGTCGGGAGTCAGAGTGCGTGGGAAACCGTCGCATCCTTTTGCGAAGAGGTGATGGCGACCAAATAGGGAGAGAGCGGCAGCTGCCACTCTCCCTTCTCGCGCCAGACGCATTGGGCGCAGAAAGGGGCGCGGGCGGGTGGCTATAGGCTCGCCCCCTATAACCTGGGACTGAAACATACCGGTGAAATGAGGGTGTTACTATACACCTCTGCCAAACCCTTCGTAATGTTATGTTAATAATACATCAATATGTCGTGGTGGCCCGGAGGTTGCAGACCCGCTTGTTAAGCACCGGGTTGCGAATTCAAACCCAACAATCAAACATGTCCATACCACGCTATTAACTCCTCAACGTTTCAGTCACTGGCGCTACTTTCAAACTTTCTCTGACATACTCATTCCTTATCTTATCCATTCTTGTCACTACATCCATATTATCCATATAGTTGCATAAAACTTGTCTTCCTCTAAATTAATTCATAGCATAAGATTCAACGCTTCATTCTAAAACCCGATAACGATTCCTCAATGGGTGTGTACTGTGTAATATTAATAAATTTCTTAGATAAAACTACGATTTTGTCAATTTTCTGGACGTGCGCCCACGATCGGCATTCTTAGCACGTTGCTATCGATAGTTTTGACTGCACGGCAGTTATGTCGATGTCGACAACCCGTCAATTTGTTGACGTTTGATGGTTTATTCGGTAAAGTGTTATGTCGTTTTTATTGGGCTATTTTGATCTTTATGCGTTGCGTTGTTAGTACTGATATTGAGACGATAAAATGTTCCGTCTGTTAGTTCAATATGGAAACTGGTGACATGTCATGTTATGCTGTAGTTTTTTTTTAAGGTAGGTTATAGGTCCAATTGTCAAATGTTGGTTGTGTGGCGATCATAACGCCTCTGATTTTTCGAGTTCATGTGCAGATCATTATTACGCTTAAGCTACTCTCAGTGGCGAAGGGCCTGTTCGGTTTTAACCGACGCCAAAAAAAACGAGTTTCTCAATTCGACATGTTTTTTTTTTGTATGGTTAGCCAATTGTGAATGATTCTGTTTTTGTTTTAAAGAGATGTACAACGGAACTCTTTAATGGATCACAGCAAATCAATCGCGATTTCTAATCGTATGCTTATTGTTTATGTGAAACTTTCCTTTAACTTTTGTAAAGGAGGTGTAAGATTTACTGCAAAAGTGTACAAGATTTTGAAATAAACCTAATTTAATTTTTTATTTTTAACTCAAAAGAGAAAAAATAAAATTACTTTAAAAAAACTGAAAACAGTAAAATAATTATCACATTATAAAATTAACAGTTTCAGAAGTCGTTGCCTTCAATTTGTTTCAGCGTGGATTAGCACCGACTTCTGAAACTGTTAATTTTATAGTATGTTCTCGTTTCAGTTTTTTTTAAGTCGGTTTTTCTTTTTTTTATGTAATATTTTCAAGTTCATTTGCCCCATATATATATTTACGCTATTACCAGTGGAGGGTCTAAGTTTTTTTTAATTTGCAATAGGTATTTGACATTTGCCGTTATCATCATCATGCAGTCGAAAGACGTCCACTGCTGGACATAGACCTCCCCCAAAAGGGGAGAGGGGGCGTTGCCATAATCGACACGCTTGACAGGCGGGTTGACGATCGCAGTGTGGTTGTTAAAGTACTCAGAGAACGCTGCTGCCCATCCTCTAGTCAATCCCTTAGTCGCCTTCCCTTAACGATACCCACGGAAAGAGATGGTAGTGCTATTCTTTACATCCGGCACCACATAGACGTTTTGCTGTTAAGTCACACACAAATATTGTAACTGTAATGCTAGACTCACTTCTAAACAATTCTATACGCTGCAACATATGAATGAATAAGCTATTCCATTCTTTACTGAGACCACACGGCCAGTACAATATGGTACATAACCAACAAATAATGCGTTACTAGCCTGTTATACATAGTTTCTATGGCAACACATACTTAGCTCGGACACTACACACCTCGTAAAAATAAACGACCTTCAAGATAAGATAGTTTTAGAATACACTGAGATACAAGGAATGCTGTGTTGAACATAAAGATATAGTAATGTTTGTATGTTATTGGTTAACTCTCGTCCTGCGAGCTTGTTTGCACGAGCGAAGCTTAACTGTAACTTTATTTAGTAGAACTTCCAAGGTTAACACATTCGAGTCCACCACAGTTTTCATAGAACTCATATGCCATCCCGCCATCCATATTGCTAGCGGACTTTCCAGGAAGGTCCCCCGTCCCATCCTCATGTTCGGCAAACAGATCCCTTGGGAGATGAAAGCCAAATATCTGGGGGTTATCCTAGACCACCATCTAAGTTTCCGAGACCAAATCAAAGCGGTGCGCGCTCGCGCCGCTTTCGCTGTCGGTCGCCTCCACCCCATCCTTAGAGCGCGCAGTAAATTGTCACTTAGAAATAAGCTGAGAATCTACGTGACGTGCGTCCGCCCCATCTTGACTTACGCTAGCGTCGTGTTCGCACACATTAACCTGTGTACTACTGTAATTATAGACACAATAGATAAACAATGGCGGCCGTACCGTTTTCGGTAGGTACACTTGGGCGAGACACATTAAGCCTTCCCGCTTCAAATCATTTCAAACCCTCCAGAATCGAGTGTTGCGCAGAGCCGCGGCGGCCCCGTGGTTCATGCGTAACGTTCAACTCCATCTCGATCTTAAAATGCCAACCATCAGGCAATACCACAAACGCATTTCCAAGCGTTACTTCGACACTGCTCCCCACCATCCGAACCCCCTAGTCGCCGCAGCGGCCGACTACAGTCCCTCTCTCATAAGTAAAGTTCGCCGTCCCAGGCACGTACTTTTATAACCCGATGACGAAATAACCTTCCTCCAGGAGGGAAGTAAATCGATCAGCACAATACACAACGTCCGGCATACCGTCCTCGCCGACGAGGCCCGTTGTGACGTCCCACCGCCGCCGGTCACGATCCACCGAGCTCTCCCGTCGTAGAGCCGGTCGTCTCTTCAGACTCCGCAGTCACACCGATAATTCAGCCCTCATCAAGCTGTCTCCCCCCCCCCCCCCCCTAAGCCCCCGCCAGCAACGCCCTAAGCTGCGGTCCGAGTCCCACTAGGGGTCGCCCTTAGTGCTGTTGTTGCAGGTAGTCATGATGTTAGTCTAGTATAAGTAGTTAGCTTAGGTTAAGTATTTTACTTCCCCGCCATTGGCTGGAGACCTTTCAGGTCTCGCCAATAACTGCCCTCTTACGTAGAAACGGTCCCCTAGGACTATCTACAGCAGTCCAGTTTAAAAAAAAAACTAGGAGGGTCCTCGGCATTACGTTTGCGCCAAAAGTGAACCCTCGAAGAGGGTTTCCGACATTAGGTTAAAAACCTTGAAAAATACGCTACTACGTTGTAAAATAGGTGTTTGCTTGTTTCATGACGGTGAACTTTCTAAGAAAAACCTGCATTTAAAATGAGCCCTCCACGAGGGCACCCGGCACTGAACGTGTTAAGCTGCGCTTGCCGCTTGGATGGGTGACCGGTCGTTACAAATTAAGACCCCTCCGTGCCTCGGAGGGGTTAAACTGTCGGTCCCGGGCGTCATACGAATACCTATGACAGTCGTTACGGGTAGTCAGAAGCCCGAAAGTCTGACAACTGTTCTACGGCACTTGTCCCACCGCGAACGATGAGCGAGCAGCGAGTAGAGCTAGAAACGAGAAACGAGTTGGCGAGCAGCGAGAGGCGAGTGTGTAGTTCCGATAGTTTTGTCGATGAGCTATAATGAGCTATAAGCGAGTGTGCGAGTGCGACGGGCGATTACTCGCACCACTCGCAAATAACCGCTGGTTGGGCTCTCAGCGTGAATTCTGATCGCCCAGCGAACATCGCTGAGCAAGTATCGCTGAGCGAGTATTATCTTTGATAGCTCTTGTCGCTCAGCGACAAACTAGTGGAGCGAGTCCTCACCGGCAGTGTAAACAGTCAGCGATCAACTATTAATATATGCGTTTCTTTTGTTAACACGGCATGTACGAGTATATTATATATTGTACGTTTCTTGAGCGAGAAAATAGCCGATAGTTAGTCGCTTCCTCGCCGGCGGTTGGACAACTGCCTAAGCTTAGGATATCGGTTTTGCCCAGTAACTGGGTTGCGGAGGTCTGATGGCAGTCGGTCCGGGTACAGTACTGGTATTCAGCCGCATCTAGTTAAACTGGACTCCAATATAGTTGGGAAAAGGTTAGGAGGATAGTTGAGCTTTTTGTGAAAGAGTTCGTCCAGGGAATTACTACCACCATATCTATTTCTGCCACTAAGTAGCATTGGTGTGTTCTGCTTTTAAGGTTATGCTGGTGAAATTAGTGACAAGAGAATTTTCGACTTAGTCTCTATGGTTGGCAATACATCAGCAATCTTCTTGGGGTTGTTAGCTGACGGCTTGTTTGCCAATCCATTCTATCTATTTAGCCCACATTCACCCACTGCTGGAGTTAGACCTCCTCTGCTTAACGCCAACTTATCTCTGGGAAAATCCTCATGGATTCCCTTCGCCCGGGGAAGGCAAAGGGTTAAGCCGGACTCTTACCGGATAAAATCCACGGTGCTCCTTCTCCTGATCTTTGGCCGGGGTCGCGGGATTCGCAGCTGCATGCACTGCGACCCCGGCAGCAAGAATCTTCTTGTTGTTCTTGGTTGCCCAGCTTCTGTACCCCAAGTGTGAGTTTTTTTACGTTACTACTGTAGTTGCGTCACGCCAAAAATGTATGAAAATTTAGGCAGACCCTCTAGCGGCGAATAGCGTGACTAAAAATTTATTCGACATTTTTGGCGTGACGCAACTACAGTAGTAACGTAAAAAACTCACACTAGGTGTACTGTTTTCAGCTTCGTGTCATTAAATGGCAATGATCAGAAGTGGACTACGATTGTTTATTTAAGAAAATTAAAAAAAAAACAGCTCATAATTTTACTAAAATTTTCGATATTGCAAAAAGCAAAATCATCATTCTCCTGCCCTTATCCCAATTTATTTGGGGTCGGCGCAACATGTCTTTTTCTTCCATGCTTCTCTATTAGTCGTCATCTCGGTAGTCACCCCCTTTCTAACCATATCATCGTTCACACATTCCATCCATCGTTTCTTTGGTCTTCCCCTACTCTTATAGCCATCGACATTCATACTCAAAACTCTCCTCACTGCAAAAAGCAAAATCTAAAGCAATAAAACAGTAAAATGTTACATAATATTTGCCAACAGCTAGTGAAGTGAAATCGTTATTATTTGACGCTGTTACACTTATAGCTACTAAATCTTCTTTGATATCGGACACTGTGCCTTGCCCGGGTTGAGTTGTGTGGAGACGGACTTAACTCCACAGTTAGACCAATCGAATTTGACAAAAAGAAAACAATATTTTTAAGCCTTGCATGACTAGTTAGTCACTGTACATTTGAAAACCATGAACCCTGCAATCATTCTGTACAATTTTTACTATGGAAAAACACTGAATTCGGTCAGAGTTCATAGTTTTTGGATGTAGATTGACTAACCACTCTTGCTGTATAGATTTACACCTGAACTGAGGGATTCCCAGCCAAACCAGTGGTATTAAATTATATGAGAACAAAGACAGCGCGATGGATGATATGGATAAGAAAGGAGTGGGTGCTGGGATGACGGCTGATAGAGGAGAATGGAAGAGGAATATATGTCGTGCCGACCACGACTAGTGTTTGATAAGGGCAGGGAGATGATGAGGATGATATGGTGAAGAAAGACAGTGCGATGGATGACACGAGTAAGAAAGAAGTTAGTACTGAGATGGCGGCTAACAGAAGAGAATGGAAGAGGAATACATGTTATGCCGACCCCACCTAGTGTGGGATGAGGGCTGGTAGATAGATGATGATGATGATGGTAGGGTGAATAGAGACAGTGCCAGAGAATGGATCAGAAGTCAAAGTTGTTCACCGTACAGGTCGGTAACCAATACAATATAATTATTATCATTTGTTCCCGATTAACTTCCGAAGTAATGGAGATAAATGGTTGAAAGTAATATAACGATTAATAATGATTAAAAATAACCAGATCATTACTGTAAATATTTTAAACAAATTGCCGCCAAGTTTTGATTGCAGTATGTTCAATAAAATTGCATGATTAAATTGCCATCAATGGGTTATAATTAATCATATTTTGAATTAAACTTACACATGATTGGAAAGTATATATTTTTGTTGTTTTTTTTTACAATGAACCGTATACAAAAGAAGAAGGTTGGTTTTTTAGCAGCTTTGAATCATAATTTAAAGTTTTGTACATTTAGCAAGTAAAAGCTGTTTTGTCTCTTTCCGTGAGTGTTTTAAGGTCTTAAAACTAAGGATTGTATCCATATCTTTCTGCAATCCAACCGGAGGCCTCCGCCTCCTATTCCCGCCTGTATAATAACAACAGTTTCTTCAAGTAAAATCGTGGATTTGCCATTATTGAAGGTATTGGTCTGAAGAAGACTATAGAAAAGTACCCACGTATGCGATGCAGCAGAGGGGTGCTTTTTTCTGTGTCATAGGTTAGCTAACAAGCTGCGACCTACTTGATGGTAAGTGAACTATCGCACCGCAGCCTAAAACTCACAACACCAAGGGGATTGCTGATGCGTTACCAACGGTAAAAACAGCTGAAAAGTCTCATGTGTCTGTAATTTCACCGGCACCTATATATACTTCAAATCGGAACACAGCAAAGTGGCTTAGCGGCAGAAATAGATACTTCCCCAGACGAGCTCTTTCACAAGGAACTCTACTAAGTACTAAATGTGTAAAGTGCGTTTGCAACACGTTACCTGGCGAAGTACACATTGAAATCACATTAAACTCCAGCGCCAAGTAGTTTAAAATAAAATAAAAGGTTTATTGCAGAAACTTGTACAACTTTTACAGTAAATCTTACATAGGAACCTCCTTTTAAGTAAAAGATATACCTGTGCTAGGGGAGATCCCGCTCTTCAGTGTCAAATTATAAAATGGCAAAAGTGGTGTATTTAAAGAAGATAGACATTGTATAATTTTGAAATAATAAACACCATGCAAGGAAATTCTTACCAGGAAACATGCCTTTAATTTTCTTTTATTTCGAAAAAGATTATTATTTATGGCAGAATTATTATATGCAACACATAATTATTTATATAACATAACATCACGCCTTGTATTCCCCGAAGGGTTGGGCAGAGGTGTATAGTACACCCTTATTTCCGCCGTTATGTTTAAGTCCCATGTAATAGAGGGCGAGCAAACAAGAAATCATAAGCAAAATATAAAATTAAACAAGATAGGAAAAAAACTTAGAGATATATCCTAAAGGAGATCGGACGGGTGTGGCCCAAGTGGCGTCGGAGCATGGCGCTTATTTTGTTTGAAAGTTCACTAACTAAGCTTACTTTTTTTGTATGGGTACAAACAAATCTATCCTGGGAGAAAAAAGTTATAGTGTATATTAAAATACTCATATTTCGAGCTATTTTCAACTATTTATTCAATTAAATCTATTTCTTTTAAATTAATATGGTATGTTTGCTGTTGTCTAACACCTATGATGACTCAAACGCGTAGTATCTACTACACCAACGTTAGAAATATACAGGGTGTAAACGAATTCGTGTAATTCGTGTAAGGACGGGAGTAATAATACACGTCTATGTTGGTATAAGGTTTGTATTATACTAACAATAATTAGGAATACATTGAATATATGGGCGAAGGCATGACTACCACACTACACCTCCACCGCAAAAAGAATTAAAAAAAATGGTTACATGTTTTTTTTTATAAGTATCTAGGTATAATTAAAAGATTACATTCATAATAATAAAACTAAGGATTAAACAATAATTCATTATTTTGTCAAGTCCGAGTATCTTAGCTATCTCTCATGGGATGCTATGCCAAAGTCCTGGGTTTTGTCCGTTTTTTCTAATATTCACTGGACCATTGCAGACAACAGTGTTTATTTTCCATAAACAATTATTCATAGGTTTTTTACTTACTTATTGTTTGTTTTTTCTTCATATTCTTCATAATCGCATTTTATTTATATTTTAGCATGTATGCATACTTTTTATTAATTCATTTTTATTACTTAATATTCTTTATTTATAATCCCAGTTCTCTCACTAAAACGACTTGCGTTGATAATGATCGAGATATTGGGTTATTATTTATACATTATTCAATCGTTGACACATGTCACATCCACATCGCATTTTATTGTCATATCACAGTAGTATTTCCAAGACATAATCCCTACAAAATTATTTCGTTTATATAATATAATTCTGCAACTCGTGGTTGATCAGACCATTTGTTTACAGTTATATTTAGCAACAAATTAATTTCATTTTCCTACATAGTTCTTATCATTGTCATAATATTTTAAGCTTAAGTCAATAATGCCACCTACATAAACACATCTCCTTATTGGCAATGGTAATGCATGTCTTTCCTAATAAGCAGTAAGCAATAGGACACTAGTGTCAAGTGACCAGCGCTCTGGAATGTTAAACAACCTTAGTGAAATTAATTCGTAATAAAGTTCTAACAAAACAAATATCCTATTTCAAATAATATATGATGTTTATAATCGATAAAATAATTTCGACTCTGATTATCATTAAAGGTTTTTTTTTTAAATTTCTTTTCTTTCACAATTTTATAATTATACTTGCTACTTATCAAGTCACCCCAAATGATTGTCTCTAAAATTTTGAAACCGACGTCATCAGCTATTACCTAATACATTGCACTTAGTACTACACTACTTTAGTTTTACACTTTGCACAATTAACATTGGCTCTCACTTTCTGGTCACTCTCAAAATTAAGTTTTTCCGGTAAAAAGTTGTCTCCACCTTGCATCAAATTAGGTACTAAGTCGACGATTTTTTTTTCATTTTATTCCAATGCCTCATCGCACTGCTCCAACTTATGACTGTAGGTTTTCTTCGCACTTTTCTGTCTCCATTCGAAGTCACTCATAGTGGTTTTCTTTTTCCTTTTCTTTCGCCTCATTTTGATTATTTTACAGTTAGTTACGATATGCTCAATAACAATATTTAAGCTCTCCAATGCTTTTAAGAAAAAATATTCCTAGACAAGCGCGCACTTCGCTTGCACTGGCAGGGTCGCCATGTAAGGACGGGAGTAATAATACACGTCTATGTTGGTATAAGGTTTGTATTATACTAACAATAATTAGGAATACATTGAATATATGGGCGAAGGCATGACTACCACACTACAGTTTTAAGGTCTTAAAACTAAGGATTGTATGTGTTGTGATTCCTGACCCGACCACGACATGGAACGGAGATTTTACTATGGCACAAAATGGTTATTTTAATTGTGTTTTATTGTGCCACTTATCCCAGGAATTTGTGCCTAGTACTTTTCGAGTAATAAGAGTACGATTGTGGTCGGGCTGGGGATCACGGTTCCTGACCCGACCACAACCAAATCTAATAAAATATCAATAGTGGGAAGTTACTGATTATGCCAAAAATATGTGTCAAATTGTGCCTATGGCACACACAACGCATTAAGTCAAGTAGTCACACTCTATGTATAATTTAGTCTGCAATTAAACATTTGAATTCTGTTAGTTAAGATTTAACTGAACTGTTGTCGTAACAAAATTGGTCATTTGTTACGACGTAAGAAATAAAAATGGAGTTTATTTCGTCAGCTTCCTTATTATTATATTTATTAAATTTTTACATAAAAAAAATCTATGGAAATCGCTCGGGAATCAAAACCAGGGTGCTTCCCGTTGATCTAGAATCATGAAATTTGGCAAGATGCAAGATCTTAGGTACATCACAAGTAAAGGAAATAGTCTGAAAACTATGTTTTTATATTTTAAAAGGTTAATTCTTAACTATTAACTTCTTGACCCCTGTATTAATAGTAAAAGTATGCAGCAAGGGATCAGCTTGTACTGGTACTCTTTAAACGAGATAATTTATGTTTAAATTTCAACTTATCGTCATAATTTGCGTTACAGAACCCTCAGGAAACGAACCCGACTCGCATTTGACCGGTTTTTTATACAAGCTTAACACACTAATATAATGCTACAAAACATAGTGGTTGTATTTTTTTTTATAAATACATTTATACGCGTACGAAGTCGTGAACAAATCCAGTAAAATAAAATAATAAAGTCCTTTATATGTAGCATAATTTCAGAAAATAAAACTGCTTGCAAAGTCGTAGTAAAATTGCATAGCGTGTGATTGACACACTTTCATTTCTTGATTATTCAATTTTATCCGAATTAAGATATATTCTGTAATATGAATAGTAAAAGAATTTCGTGTGACATAGGCACAATTTGACACATATTTTTAGCATAATCAGTAACTTCCCACTATTGATATTTTATTAGATCTGGTTGTGGTCGGGTCAGGAACCGTGATCCCCAGCCCGACCACAATCGTACTCTTATTACTCGAAAAGTACTAGGCACAAATTCCTGGGATAAGTGGCACAATAAAACACAATTAAAATAACCATTTTGTGCCAAAGTAAAATCTCCGTTCCATGTCGTGGTCGGGTCAGGAATCACAACACATTGTATGTGTTGTGATTCCTGACCCGACCACGACATGGAACGGAGATTTTACTTTGGCACAAAATGGTTATTTTAATTGTGTTTTATTGTGCCACTTATCCCAGGAATTTGTGCCTAGTACTTTTCGAGTAATAAGAGTACGATTGTGGTCGGGCTGGGGATCACGGTTCCTGACCCGACCACAACCAGATCTAATAAAATATCAATAGTGGGAAGTTACTGATTATGCTAAAAATATGTGTCAAATTGTGCCTATGTCACACGAAATTCTTTTACTATTCATATTACAGAATATATCTTAATTCGGATAAAATTGAATAATCAAGAAATGAAAGTGTGTCAATCACACGCTATGCAATTTTACTACGACTTTGCAAGCAGTTTTATTTTCTGAAATTATGCTACATATAAAGGACTTTATTATTTTATTTTACTGGATTTGTTCACGACTTCGTACGCGTATAAATGTATTTATAAAAAAAAAATACAACCACTATGTTTTGTAGCATTATATTAGTGTGTTAAGCTTGTATAAAAAACCGGTCAAATGCGAGTCGGGTTCGTTTCCTGAGGGTTCTGTAACGCAAATTATGACGATAAGTTGAAATTTAAACATAAATTATCTCGTTTAAAGAGTACCAGTACAAGCTGATCCCTTGCTGCATACTTTTACTATTAATACAGGGGTCAAGAAGTTAATAGTTAAGAATTAACCTTTTAAAATATAAAAACATAGTTTTCAGACTATTTCCTTTACTTGTGATGTACCTAAGATCTTGCATCTTGCCAAATTTCATGATTCTAGATCAACGGGAAGCACCCTGGTTTTGATTCCCGAGCGATTTCCATAGATTTTTTTTATGTAAAAATTTAATAAATATAATAATAAGGAAGCTGACGAAATAAACTCCATTTTTATTTCTTACGTCGTAACAAATGACCAATTTTGTTACGACAACAGTTCAGTTAAATCTTAACTAACAGAATTCAAATGTTTAATTGCAGACTAAATTATACATAGAGTGTGACTACTTGACTTAATGCGTTGTGTGTGCCATAGGCACAATTTGACACATATTTTTGGCATAATCAGTAACTTCCCACTATTGATATTTTATTAGATTTGGTTGTGGTCGGGTCAGGAACCGTGATCCCCAGCCCGACCACAATCGTACTCTTATTACTCGAAAAGTACTAGGCACAAATTCCTGGGATAAGTGGCACAATAAAACACAATTAAAATAACCATTTTGTGCCATAGTAAAATCTCCGTTCCATGT
This sequence comes from Amphipyra tragopoginis, assembly GCA_905220435.1. Classification (NCBI taxonomy): domain Eukaryota; kingdom Metazoa; phylum Arthropoda; class Insecta; order Lepidoptera; family Noctuidae; genus Amphipyra; species Amphipyra tragopoginis. The sequence continues at coordinate 10,513,728 of HG992017.1, forward strand.
CGTGGTCGGGTCAGGAATCACAACACGGATTGTATCCATATCTTTCTGCAATCCAACCGGAGGCCTCCGCCTCCTATTCCCGCCTGTATAATAACAACAGTTTCTTCAAGTAAAATCGTGGATTTGCCATTATTGAAGGTATTGGTCTGAAGAAGACTATAGAAAAGTACCCACGTATGCGATGCAGCAGAGGGGTGCTTTTTTCTGTGTCATAGGTTAGCTAACAAGCTGCGACCTACTTGATGGTAAGTGAACTATCGCACCGCAGCCTAAAACTCACAACACCAAGGGGATTGCTGATGCGTTACCAACGGTAAAAACAGCTGAAAAGTCTCATGTGTCCGTAATTTCACCGGCCCCTTTACCCTTCAAATCGGAACACAGCAAAGTGGCTTAGCGGCAGAAATAGGTACTTCCCCAGACGAGCTCTTTCACAAAGAGCTCTACTAAGTACTAAATGTGTAAAGTGCGTTTGCAACACGTTACAATCACATTAAACTCCAGCGCCAAGTAGTTTAAAATAAAATAAAAGGTTTATTGCAGAAACTTGTACAACTTTTACAGTAAATCTTACATAGGAACCTCCTTTTAAGTAAAAGATATACCTGTGCTAGGAGATCCCGCTCTTCAGTGTCAAATTATAAAATGGCAAAAGTGGTGTATTTAAAGAAGATAGAATGTGTATAATTTTGAAATAATAAACACCATGCAAGGAAATTCTTACCAGGAAACATGCCTTTAATTGTCTTTTATTTCGATTTTTTTTTATTATTTATGGCAGAATTATTATATGCAACACATAATTATTTATATAAATAACATCACGCCTTGTATTCCCCGAAGGGTTGGGCAGAGGTGTATAGTACACCCTTATTTCGTCGTTTTGTTTAAGTCCCATGTAATAGAGGGCGAGCAAACAAGAAATCGTAAGCAAAATATAAAATTAAAAAAGATAAGAAAAAAACTTAGAGATATATCCTAAAGGAGATGGACAAAAATTGTATAGGCCTGTACCCCAGGCGGTACAGATATGAAATCTATGTAATTTAAAAGTACATTTCGTCAATATAAAGAATATGCAAGGTACATGTAGCTCTGCAGATTTGGACAAAAGTTATGAAGGTTTAAAATGTTGGTTTGGTCACTTTGATTTCACTATGATTTTTCTACTACTATTCTTTTGTAGTATATTACAGCCTGAAAATAAAACAAAGTGCACTGTTTATGCATTTTACTTTTAATGTGATGAGTTAGTACCGTATATTATAATTATGATCATCAATACTTTCTTGGTGTATCTCGCCCATATAAAGTACCACAGGTCCATTTTCCTTATTCCATTTCACTTATATACAACATTGTTTATAATAAGTGGAGCACTCGTATGGAACTACGACTCTAATATAAACAGAGACTATATTGATATAAAGGTGAAATAAAATAATAATACAAACACGAAGCCAAAGAACAGAAACGGCGCAGAATCGAGTATAAAGCGCGAAACACGTGAGTCGCGATCGCGACTAACGGACGCGACTGGTGGTCGTGAAATGTGTGCATGGTCGTTTTCGGGCACCCTGTTATATAAACCTAATAGATAATCTGGCTGAGGCGCAGTGTAACCGTTATATAGAGAGTACTATTGCTGTAAACGTAGGGTTCATATTGCGGGGCGTCCGAAACCGATCGTACAGACTGTTAGTCACGATACGACAGCTAGTCGCGTCCGTGAGTCGCCTTTTAATGGATTGTGTTTCGCGCTTTATTAGTTTGACAGTTTTGACACTTGGTTTACTTTTTTACTTTGACACTTGCGGTATAGAGTAAAGTGATATAGAATCTATTTATAGAATTATTGAGTGTTGCTAGTACTAAAGTCAAATAGTCCTGTCCGTAAGCGCACTTTAATATTATGATAAATTAATTGATTAATAGAAGGTCGTTTTTATAGAAAACTTATTATAAAAAGTATTCTTAATATATTTTAGGTAATTAATATTTTCCTTGTTTAATTTCTGCCAAGCGTTTAGTTACTATTTATTCCCTACTCTGAGTTTTGTTAATATTATATGGCAATATTTAAGGTAGTTTAGAACTGTTTGAAATGAATTTAATACGGAAAAATCATTAAAATACTTTTAATCTTGTACTTTTCTACAAATCTGCTATGAAATGTAAATAGCTATTCAAAAATCTTTTTTTATTTTGTTTAAATTAACTGCAATACTTTTAGTTCTGTACTACTTGGGGCACAATTTGGCCATCTCCTTTGTATGTAGTGTGTGGGTACATGTGTGTGTTTGGGTGCGTGTGTGAATCTTTTCATCTTATATTGACAATGCTTGCAGAAACAATTCAATGTCAATAGTTTACTGTGTTTCATGTTGTGTATGTGACATCATCATCATCATTCAGCCGAAAGACGTCCACTGCTGGACATAGGCCTCCCCCAATGTATGAGACAGCCAGAGGGGTATAGGAGAATCCCTCTTTATCTCTATGACTTGTGCTAAATTGTAGACCCTTTTTGCGTTTACCATCAGGTGAAACTAGGTGCAACCAAGGGTATTTCCCTAAGGGTGCTGATAAACCTTAGCATTTACTTTGAATGAGCATTCTAGCAAATCTTACAAAAGATAAAATATGTATGAATATTCAGTTTAAGAAAATTTAAAAACAGCAATTGCTCGATGTTCTGTTACAAGAGAATGCTCAATTTTATCGGCACCCTAATATATAAAAAGGTCCCATAATTTATAAAAAGGTATGCTGCATACACGTTTGCAAACATGCTATTGCAGATAACCCACAAGTTCCTCATACAATTTAATATCAATTTTTAAATAACGCTGTTTCCACACTTTCGCGCCATACCCGAGCGCTCGTAATTGAAATCGTCTGCCCAGGAAACGTTACGTACAATAGATATTTTACAAATGGAAATATAAGAGCAGCGACTGCACTTCTAATTCCTACGTCCGTACTGCTAATTCACCAGCTAAATTGGTTTTTAAATAAAACTTCTGGGTGGAAAAAACGAGAATGGAGTTACGACTTCGCTGTCGGTTGTTAGGTGGGATATATTTTTAGTTTATGGTACTTTAGTAAGTCTTTTTTATGTGGCTGTTCGATGGTGGGGAAGCTGAAGAATTAGGAGTGATTAACATTAAATTGCATAAGGCACGTGTGATGGTGATGGCAAAGATTGGAAAAGGCATATGTGAAGCTGTGGATGATAGGGTGTTTTGATGACGATGATGAAGGGCTAAAAAAATATTCCACAGGAGTGCAACCCCAAATATGTATACGGTCTTTATGGATAGTAGAACCGTAGATAGTAGAGATAGTAAACCCGTAGAACGGGGTTAATTTGATCAATTTTTTGAGCTTAACGGGCCTTATTACAAAAGATGGTTTAAACCAAGACTAAGGTAAAACCAGGTTTAAAATATATCCATCATTTTCTTATGTTCAAGTACCTGGGCCACTGGGTCACCGAGGCCCTCACAGACGACGTGGATGTGGAAAGGGAACGCAGGGCATTGTCAGTTAGAGCTAATATGCTGGCCCGTAGGTTTGCACGATGCACTGCACAGGTGAAAATAACTTTATTTAAAGCATTCTGTCAGTCATTTTATACGTGCAGCCTATGGGTGAAGCATACGCAGAAGACTTATAGTGCCCTGCGTGTCCAATACAATAACGCGTTCCGGATGTTGATGGGGTTGCCACGTTTTTGTAGCGCATCAGGTATGTTTGCAGATGCACAAGTAGATGGCTTTATAGCAATACATCGCAAAAGAACAGCGTCCCTGATGCGCCGCTTGCGGGGCAGCCCCAACAGTTTCCTGCAACTCATAGCAGAAAGAATGGACACGGACTGCTCCTTCATGGAGCACTGGACAAAATTACATGCTCTGCATTCTTAATATTCCATTATTGTTATTTATTATTTTAAAATTAATTAATGTATGGATGATTTATAATTATTGTAATTTGTCTGAAATAAAATGATTGAATTGAATTGAATTGAATTGAATTGAATATAACAAAAAGAGACGGGGCTATTTTAAAATCTAGGTTTTTCTTAGACCATCTTTTGTAATAAGGGGGCATGTGTTTGTATCTTATTTATTTTCGCTTTTAGCTACTATATCAAAAATATTTTATGTAGACTGAATTAACTGAGATATATAAAATCACTTAGACTAGATAAAAAAAACTACAGAGCACAGTTTTCGATAAAATAAAGGAGAAATTTTCCTTATCAAAGTCGGACCGTAGGCTTTTACTTTGATAATCCCTGTTTTTAACCGACTTCAAAAAGGAGGAAGTTCTCATTTCGGATGTTTATATTTTTTTTTTTATATATGTTCGGGCATAACTCCGTCGTTTATAGACGGATTTGCAAAATCCTTTTTTTGTTTGAAAGAGCATTCTTCCGAAATGGTCTTATTTAAATTTGGTGAAGATCTAATGAAGACCCTCGGAGATTGATAATGGAACTCTTCAATGGATAACAGCCAATTACCCGAGATTGCTGTAATTGCATGTTTGTGTATTGTTAATGCCACTAAAAATCGAATTTAAATAAAATAACTTTAAAGAAAAGTAAAAACCGACTTAAAAAAAAACTAAAAAGAGTACAATAATTACCATATTATAAAACTAACAGTTTCAGAAGTCGGTGCCTTCAATTATGTTCAGTGTCAAAATAGCTCCAATTAGGACTCGAATTTGGTAAGTACTTCTTCAGGGGTGTGATTTAGTATTTTTTATCTTCGCCATCTAACTTCGCAAACACCTCTATACCGTATGGTAAAATAGGAAAACTGTCAATGTTGCATATACAGCTAAGTTAAAATGCATAAGTTCCATTTTTATAGACATATATGACCAAATGCAATATTTTTAGTAACTATCAATGTCGCCCCTTGATATCATAGTAACCTCAATCGCTGGTACTTATTATTTGCACTCTTTTAGTTAGTTTAAAGTTAGGGGGTAGACAGGGAAAGCGGTTAGGGGTAGGGATTCGTGGCTAATTACCACCCGCGCGAATCATATGATTTGCAAAATTAAGCTACGCTTGCCGCGGTCAGTCCTCGGATGGGTGACCGTTCGTTACATATCGAGACCCCTCCGTGTCTCGGAGAGTTAAACCATGGGTTCTGGGTGACATACAAATACTTATGACCAGTGATCGGAAAAAGGTGAGCTAATTTACCTAAACTTCAAAGAACAGAGACAAAAACTGGAGACCTCCTTACGACAACATTTTTTTTCGTGACAATTATTCCGGATTTCGGGACATCACTAAAGTACGTTTAATATTAATGTTAATAGTACAGAAAACAATTAAATTCGTTTCCTATTTTTGTTTCCCAAAATTGTCACAAAACCAGATGACACGTTTTTCATTGTTTTTAAAAAGAGATTGTTTATTGTTTTCAAAAAAGGAGATTGTCTTTTATTTTTTGAAAACAAATGAAAGAAAATCTCCGAGAAAATTCTCCCGAAAAAAAATGTCGTAAGGAAGTCTCCAGTTTTTGTCTCTGTTCTTTGAAGTTTAGGTAAATTAGCTCACCCTTTTCCGATCACTGCTGATGACAGTCGTTACGGGTAGTCAGAAGCCCGAAAGTCTGATAACTGGTCTAACTTTAGGATATCGGCATTGCTCAGTAACTGGGTTGCGAAGGTCTGATGGCAGTCGCTCCGTGTAAAATACTGGTATTCAGCCGCATACGGGTAGACTGGGGGCTGACCCTAACATCGTTGGGCAAAGGCTAGGCAGAACAGTTAGTGTCAAGTTAAATCGTTAGTAGGAAATCTTTCCACGTAATCTATCACAAAAAAAGGTTGTCTTTTTATTCCAGATGGCAGTGTTTAGAATATAACACATAACTACCTGTTTTTTGGATATGCAATGTTTACTTTTATGCTATTCTTTACGTCCGTGTGGTGCCGAATGTAAAGAATAGCACTACCCCATCTCTTTCCGTGGGTGTCGTAAAAGGCGACTAAGGGATTCACTACAGGATGGGCAGCAGCGTTCTCTGAGTACTTTAACAACCATACTGCGATCGCCAATCCGCCTGCCAAGAATGGCGATTATGGCAAACCCCCCGAACATTGTTTGGGTGAGGCCTATGTCCAGCAGTGGACGTCATTCGGCTGAATGATGATGATGATTAATATTTACTTTTCGAAAATTTGTCGGCAATTCATAAACTTTTTTGCGAATATTATTTATTTTTACAAGCTCTCGTAAAACATCCCAAATATTTAATGCAATACAAAACACGTCGTGTCCGCCATTTTTTTCTAAACTCATAATGATGTTAAGAACGTGACAGCTTTGATGGCACTCCAAGAATGTCGTTAATGCGATGTCCCACGTGAATAGGCAACGAGGGGGCAGTTTTAACATTCCTGCTCCCCCCCTCGATGGTCAGTCTTGAAGATATTTGGGAATTAAACAATGACCTCTGGGTCAGTGGGATTAATATGTACTAGGAATATTTTAGATTATTGAATTGTAGAATAAATAATACTAGCTTTTGCCTGTAACTTCAGATGGTTTATTTAGGTAAACATCGTGGGCCCGAGGTACCCAAAAGATTTTAACCACGGCTTTCTGATGGTATTATGAGTCAAATGTTATATCAACGAAAGTCCAATTCAGTCATTTTGATTTTAGTACTTCCTTGTAAACAATACCTTAGGTTGAACTGGCAACATTTATAAATTATCGTGTGAGTGAATAAGAAACTTCTCACTTCACAACCCTCCCCGACAAACAAGATATACGGCGAGAGGGGTATGGTATAACAAAAGTCGCAACGCCGCGTTCATAGGACTTGTTTTGTTACCATAGATATTTTTCGATTTGTGAATTTCCGTAAATAATGAATCTTTCCAAAATTAAGCTTTATTTAACAAACTATAAGTATCCTAGCTTTTCTTCTCCAATTAGGCATCGGAATCGGAGGCCTACGGTGTATAGGGAGGGAAGAAGAATCCTATTTTGATGCATCGATCACCATTTGTTTACATGTGTATATGTATGACATTCATAACTCCGTGTCTCGGTGAGCTGTTAAGCCGTCGGCGTCGGTCCCGAGTGTCATACAAATACCTATGACAATTGTTACGGGTAGTCAGAAGCCCGAAAGTCTGACAACCTAACCTTAGGATATCGGCATTGCCCAGTAACTGGGTTGCGGAGGTCTGACGTAAAAAACTGGTACTCAGCCGCATTTAAATAGACTTGAAGCTGACCCCAACATAATTGGGAACCACAAAACCAGCTGCGGACTTTTTTGTAAAAATATTTTATACACAAGTTTTATTGATGATGTAAATGTCGTAGTAACAGTAATCCACCGGCTAAATTGTTGTTATTTATTACGATTTTACAAGGAAATTGCTTTTTACAAAGAAGAGAACCTTAAGGTGTTGGGCTAATAACTCAATTCAGATTCTAGTGATGTTACCATTCCAAGTATAAGTAATATCGACAAGATATAATTTTGGTTGTTTTTTCTCGAAAACTTTGCAACAGTAGGCACAAAACATTAATGAAGCCTTTTAATATGAGGGTAGGTAGAAACTATAGTATGCCACTATCATTGCTTACATGATACCTTTACTTCTTTTTATCAATATATACATCAGTGCTGATACCGATTCTCAATATCTTATTTTAATATCAAGTTTGCTTCCAGTTTTACTAGATACGGCTCTACGAAACCTTCTTTTCTACCTCTTTTTCGGGGGTGCATGAGAAGAGCCTCCACGAGTGACGATACTTCGGTACGTCCGACGTACCCTGGGCAGTCAGCCCCGCTACCATCCTTGCTGACTGGCTAATCTTTTCACCACGGCATGAACTATTCTTGTATAGCTCGTGCCGACACGATAAAAAAAAGAAGAGACCTCTTTTTAGACTTTTTCATCTGCAGGGTGTAAACGATTCGTGTAATTCCTTCAAACCGCGTGATCTACTGGTGACACAGATTGACCCTGCATAGGATTTTTCGAAACAAAAAAAAAAGTTTAAAAAAAATGAACCATGGTATTCTGTATCTGAGTAATTTTAGAGTCCCAAGTTAACTGACTGCGTGGAACGATATCGCGCTAGTCGTGCCCGTCAGCTGTGTCGCAGTGCCTTCATTTATTTATGCATGGCATCGAAACTTACTATCACATATAAAAGTATTTGGGAAAAGACAAGTTTATTTTTATTTTTAATCAATCTAAATCCCATGCGGGGTTAATCTATACCATCAATAGATCATGTTTGAAGGAATTACACGAATTCGTTAACACCCTGTATTAACAGCGAATATAATAATATCATTGGCGCGATCGGAGAAATATCGACGCGAAAGTGTTACCCATATGTTCACAGTAAAGTTAGTCCTACATCAAAACACATGTAAAGTGGGGCTAAAACAAAAAAAAACATATTGCGTGGTAATTAACTAGGTGTTTTTTTGGTAGTTGAGTTTTTTTGTTAGATCAGGTTAGTGCTTGGTTAGTGCAGTAAACGTAACTTATTGTGAAACAGTGTAAGTCTTACATTAAGATGATGGAAGACTCATGTTTAATGTTTTGCTATGGTAGGCTGCAAATTTTAAGCTACATAAATTACAGCCGAGCCATTTCATAATACAAAGGATATGCTAGCTAGTAGTTCGTTTCATATGCTAGCTAGCTTATCGCCTAAGTACATCGTTGTGACCTATATCCTTCAGCCAAGTCTAATAACGCGATGAAGCAAGCGACTGATGCGCTCTGTAGTAATTTTCTAGACTCATCCGAGACTCATTTTTAAAAAGAAAATACTTCATCTTGATTCTACTGCTGGCTGATATTTCTTTGTGAACCTTACCTACCTTTGTGGCATGCGTTGCAATGCACTTTTTCCTACTTACTACCTACCTACTACCTACCTTCAGAAACAAAATCAAAATAGTAACAAAAAGTTATAAGCATTTTCATGCATGCGGTAAACAAATGAAGAATATGAAAATACTGAAATAATTTCATTTTTTTTTTAAATATCAAAGTTTTCTTTCCTATGAACCTTCTCCTGACAATTAGGAACACAACAAAAAAAATTAGCGAAGTCGGTTCAGCCGCTCACTCGTGATGCCGTGACCGAAGGGAATATGTAGGCACTTATAGATATAACACTAGTAAAACAAAATATTCTTGTTGTACCACGACATTTTTTTTGTGCAATTTCACCTCTCTGTTTGTAACCTCCGTTCGTTTTACGAAGTAGTGTCCACAATAATAATTGATACACCTATTTTAGTAGAAAAGTAGGTCAAACATTAAGGTCCTTCTTTGTTTATATTGGGAACGTGAATCGAATACCGAATAGATACCACCCACATTAAAGTCAAGCCAAGCAATTTACTGTGTTCCGTTGTGTGTATGTGAGAGCCAGAGGGATATAGGGAAATATCTCCATATCTCTGTTACTTGCATTCACGTGCTCTGTTTTAGACCCTGTCTGTGCTTACCATCATGTGCGACTACTTAAGAGTCAAAAGAGACAAAACAAAAAAAAAACTTCCAAATGTCACTCTTTTAAGCAGTCATACATACATATACAAGGTTAGTCGGAAAGGGGGTACTAATCCGCAGACCACTTAAAGTATCACTGATAACGGTTTTAAGGCAAGAGTTGAAATTTCGAAATTCGATCATTTTTATTTCTATAAAAAATGAATTTTATTTTAGTTTTTTCAAAAAATCTTCTTCCCTGATTTAATTACGAATTCAGAAAATGGAGCTTCTGATTCGTGATCCCAACTATGATCTGAAATGTAAACACAGCTGATCATATCTAAGGAAAGATAGATTTTAGCGTAGTTTTTATGAAATCTTTGAACAGCTATTTCTCTTAAACTATTAATTTTTGGGGAAAGTTGTAGAACAAAAGTTACTCATTATTATGGGTACTTTAACACCCTTTCGTATTAATACCCCCTTTCCGACTAACCTTGTATGTAATAAGTAATATAAAATTTCTTACAGTGCGTACTCTATCGATAAGCTACACGCACATCACTACCCCGTAAAATAAAGCTGTTAGTTTTAGGGTGGGGCTATTTCGCAATCGTAAAGCGTTGAGCCGAACACGTCGAAAGCTTAGCCTGGGCTAATGAGCGCCAACAATGTTGGTAACAAGCTGTTCTGCTGTTGAGAAAAAGCATTCCGTTGTTAACCTATTCTTTTTGTTGACGCAGTGGGTTTTAAGGTAAGTAGAGCGAGCGGTGCTGTCTTGGTTATTGAAAAAAAGTTGGTATGTGTGACCAATATCTTAGATAGACCTATGATGTTAGCTTATGAACTTAGATAGGAACATAGGTAGGTACAGTCCGCGAGGCCTAAGCTGAGCATTGCATTTGTGTGAGTGATCACTAGAGATCGAATATTCGGATGCATATTCACCTAAACTTGAGCCCCCATAGTACAAAAGATGGTCTAAGAAAAACCTAGGTTTTAAAATAGCCCCGTCTCTTTTTGTTATATGACATAAGAAAGTGATGGGTATATTTTAAACCTGGGTTTACACCACCTTTTGTAATAAGGGGGGAGATGTTGGCTAATATGGAACGCGCTTTCGTATCGAAAAATCCCGCGGTTCCGGGACAATTATGTATTTTAATTTATGTTTTTTTTTTAGTTTATCTAAGACACACCATTCTTCTTCTTCACTCTACTTATACACATATTATTTGCATCGGGGGTTAAACATTAATTTTAAATAATTATGCAATCCAAGAATCCCGGAGTTTTTTTTTTTTGATAAATCATTTTAAGATGTTGCTTCCATATTATACACCCGACCTGTGTTCCTGGCATCCCGGGTTTTTTCTAACAAAAAATATGTGGAGAAACTTGGTGTGGTGTTCCTCCAACCAAAGGGAGGATCCTCCAACCAGGCGGAGTCTTGTGCCTGGCGGGCTACTGCCCAACGGTTGATGTTGGGAGGTTGTATATATACTATCTGCGTGTTAAATCTTGATTGCGCGATGTAGGATAGTTCGCTAGTTCGCATGTGGCGAGATAGATGCCGCCACAAATATATTTTAAGAAGCCGCTTCCATACCTACTTTCGTAGCTAAAAATTAAATTTAGGTAAATGTGCATCCGAATATTCGATCCCTATGATCACACAAAAATGTGCCAAAAAGCAGTATAAACCGGTTTAAACCAAGCAAAGGACGCGTCGAGCTCTAGGCCGACATCACACTTACACTATCTACGTGCACTCACACAAATGCAAAGTCTCAGCTTAGGCCTCGCGGACTGTAGTATTTATAGGCTTTCAATACAATAAGAGGTCAGCGTATACTGGAAACGTATCGCTTGATATGGAGCCGTGTGTACAAGAAACATGATATTTAAATTTTAAAGTGATCATGAAAGTTATAAATTATGTTTTAAAATATTAAACTGTAGGTCGCTTTACTGTTTACAAAATATGATCGGTCGTTTAAAATGATGTTAATATTTTTTATAGTATAGTTAATTGTGTGCAAAGAGCAATGGAGCGCAGTATTCTATGCGTCAAAAGAACAGACAGAATACGGAACAGCACACTGCGCTCCAAAACGGGGATATTAGACGTAGGAAAAAAGGCTGCCAGGCTCAAATGGGATTGGGCAGGTCACGTCAGCCGCATGCAAAATGACCGCTGGGCAAAAGTCTCCACACAATGGGTACCTGAAGGGGGACGACGCCGCCGCGGTCGGCCCAGAAAGAGGTGGCGAGATGACCTAGACGCGTATCGCGAGGGCTGGTTTGAGGTAGCGCAGGAAAAGAGTACATGGAAGGACTTGGGGGAGGCCTTTGCCCAGCAGTGGGACAGTATAGGCTAACAAAAAAAAAAGAAAAAAGTTAATTGTGTAAATATCTATAGTATAATTATTATAGTATAATTAATTATGTAAATTACGTTTATACAAGCAACGCACAACATCTTATGGTGTCACTGTACTCATCATTATGAACCACTTTTACTATGGGACCAAACCTGAAATCACGAAACAAAAATCAGCTGTTTCTAACATTTATGTTCGCAGAACTCGTCAAATGTTAGGAACAGCTGATTTTTTTTTCACGATTTCAGTTTTAGTGCCATAGTAAAAGTTGTTCATAATGATGAGTACAGTGACCCCTTAAGAGGTTGTGCGTTATTTATGTTACACCTTGTATATGTACAAATAAATATATAAATTGGCATTGTTATATCTTTTTTCAGGTAAACAAATAACATCAAGCAGCAATGGACTTGGAGTATACGAAGTGAGAGCCCGCGGGGGCCCTAAAAACTTTAAAAGCGGTACCCAAGCACCTCGCAACAACACAACGTTAAAAAGTGGTAAAAGAATGTTCTGGACTGCAGAACTTCAAAGCCTGACATTTATTCTTATTGCATCATAACATAATAAACTTTTACTCCGATATCAAGCAATATAATTTGCGTTGGCATTAACTACAAGTTTAACCTTGTATGCAAAATACCATACCGAAGTACTAGGCGCACATAACTTGAAGGAGCTTCCATTACACCGTTAACGTAACACATCGGGCCTCATAATTTATTTGTACCACCGGTCTATCGCGTGTAATAAGTACAGATGTTTTATTTAGCTATAACCCGCTGAAGTGCATGGAGCCCTAGTTAGGGGGTTGCATTAAAAATGTAATGATTCAATCGCTGTTCTTGGAAACAAGTCTATTGGTTCGACGGGGTGCAGTGGCCCTACTAAGGTAAGGAAAAGGGGAATTAGATTCATATGAAAATATGGTTTTTGAACCGAATGTAGACTAAAACTCTAAAATGAAGATTAATTTACGTCAATGGATGCATTCGAATCTTCGTATGGTTGTAAGCTAAATTAAGCATTGTGATGACGACATAGAATTTAAATTAGTTTGTTGGTATTTCTTAGTTTAATGGCAGTATACCATGGCGCGCGCTCTGGTGGTGTATGTAAACTCAGGACACTTTTTACGTGAATTTTGTACTAGATCCTTGGTTCATGTGTTTCTACGTCAATGATCTTTGTTCTTCTTTTTCTTGCATGTCAATGGTTCACAATGTGTTCACGTAGAATTTGGCCAATTCCATGGCATTGCTTGCTTCTTTATAAATGACAATGACTTGCTGGTGTGAGACATGTCATTGCTTTTTGGAGTTCCTGGCGACAAATCTATCCAGTTAGTTCATAGAGGAAGGTCCCATGTTTCTATCCCGGAGTTGCCCCCATATTAAAAGTAGCGAAGAATATTGCTTAAAAATTGACTTAATGAGATTATGATGAAAAAAACGAGGTCTTTTACGGTATTTGAGTAAATAGGCGTGTCAAAATCAATTCTCAACTTACAGCTTTTCCAAACGTCAACGTTCAAGTAATGCAGAGTGCAGCTCCTTAATGAAGCTCTCGTGAGACGTTGAGAAGGCGGGACAACTAGTTCAAATATGCCCGGTAGACCAAGGGTATTGGCATCACCAGTGCCAGAAAACCGTCCCTGCAGTCGCCAAACTACTTGCTGAAAGCGGTGAACTATTGACATTATCAACCACTGCGGGGATTGACTATATCCAGTATTTAACTGCAAAGGTCTCAGTCACAGATAGATATTGAATTAAATAAATCCTGCAAGTTTGTCAAATTGTATGAAAACAAGAGTGTTTTTGTTCCAACTCTGTAACGAGGGTAATTTAGGGCTGGGAAGTAAACACTGCGCACACCTCACGCTCTTCGCAGCGAAAGGTCGCGCCACTCGCATCTTGGAAACATTCGCGCTTCCGGTAATGGAAACAGTCGGGAAGGAACTGGATTAGCAGTATTTATTACAAGTAAGAGCATTGCTCCCACTGAATTGTACGCAAAGGAGGCCAGCTTGGGTTACCCATGTATCATATAGTCTGTGGTCTCAGTAATTCTTTCTGTCTCCTAGTCTTTTCCCAACTATTTTGGGGTCAGCTTCACGTCTACAATCAGACCTCCGCAACCCAGTTACTGGGTAATGCCGATATCCTAAGGTTAAGCCAACTGTCAGACTTTCGGGCTTCAGACTACCATCAGGTTATGCCAGGGACTGACGGTTTAACGTGCTCTCCAAGGCACGGAGGGGTCTCAATGTGTAACGAATGGTCACCCATCCACGGACTGACCGCGGCAAGCGCAGCTTAACCTCGCAATTAGAGAGACGAGAGCCCCTCAGTAATTAATATCATATAAAACAAGTAAGGGCCTATGCACACGACGTCTTTTCCACGCGCCGTCGACGCGCGTTTCCCTCAAACTCCATATTCAAAAACATGATCACGTTTTTTATGTATAGAGTTTGACGGAAACGCGCGTCGACGGGCGGCGCTTGGAAAAGACGCCGTGTGCATAGGCTCTAAGGAAGAAAATAGAAATATGTATATCAATGGCACTAATTAAGAAAATGACAGAGAGAGGAGTTTCTCCTTTCATATGATTTAATGAGGTTGCCATACAAAATCCAACACAATCTCGATTCAATCTCCATAGTAGTGGCACTCATGGCGTGACTGCCGTCCACCGCTAGATGGCGTGACCCAGCTTAATAGTTTGACACCGCTGCCTTCTACAATTCTGATTGCATTCTCAAATACATGCACTCGCTAATGCTTGCGCATGAGATTCAAATCTCTTCAAATAACACCCTGGATCAAATTGCAAGGAATTTTGTTGAAGGTAAATCAGGTAGGTGGGATATGAATTATTCATTGGTGTATACTTTAAAGGTAGCGAGGTTTTGTTCTGTTCTTTGGAGGCTTTATTTGAGGGTAGGTAGAAGTTGTTTATCAAAAGTATTAAGTACTAACTGACTGCCTCGTTCGTCTAGTGGTCGCAAGCGCGACTGCTGAGTGTGTGGTCTTCGGTTCGATCCCCAGGTCGGGCAAAGTGTTATTGGGTTTTTCTGTGTAGAATTTCTCAGTAGCACCCCGGAGTCTGTACTTTACACCTCTGTCCAAACGCCTGTATGCCCCGTAGGGTCGGGCAGAAGTACGTGTACACTCTCATTTCACCGTTAAGTCCCATGTAATAGGGAGCGAGCCTATTGTCATCAACCGGGTACAAGTCTAGACTCTAGGCTGCAACTAAGAAATTCCAAACGGAAAAATACAGGGTGTAAAGAGACCCATCAAATAGCCGAATATTATTATAATTGTAAAAATGCTTGAGAAATTTTGCATAAAGCAAAAAAAAAATTGCCCGCTTCAATGACAATAAATAATACGTAGAAACTATCGTAATGGATGTTGAAAATAGTAATGAGCCAGTATTTGTTATGTGTATCAAGTTTTAAATTATTTAATTTTAAAAAATTGTCCTTATTTTTTATTTTTTTAGTTTATATGGCTTCTTTACCACCTACAGATGTATCCCTTAAAATATTTCGTGTATGAATAGATGGACCTTATATACAAGCGAAATTCTAAGTAGTATTAAAACTGAAAGTTTCCAGGAATACTGTTCAGTTTACGTCTTAATTCACATACATAACTAATATGTATTCGCTAGAAAACCTTCCTGTATTTAATCGTTTATTTATTTCGTTCTACGAAATACTAACATTAGACATTACAACTAGCAATGTAGATTATATAACTAGTGGTCTAGTTTTAGAATAGGAATTTAAGTAACAAGGTCATTGACTTGTAAAAGTGTATTGACTTGTAAAATTGTATTGACTTGTAAAATTGTATTGACTTGTAAAAGTGTATGTAACAGATTTATTTACAGAAATAAATATCATTTCATTTCAGGTTATTAATTTAACAATGTAATAATTAGGATTTGAACTTCGGTGTAATTACTAAAGTCTGAGAGAGAAAGAATATACCATTTCGTATAGGCAAATCTTTTCAGTTATATGACACTTTGAATGTATACAATACATGTTTCATTCCGAATAATTAGAAGATGTCACATTGGTCATATTTGGTCTCGAATTTAGTTTGCAAAAGATGATCACTTCGAAACTTTTTCCCAATTAACCTTGAACTTAATGCTTTTGCGATAAAGATGAAAATCTATTAAAGAAATTTGACAGATTGTAGTGGCTCTATGTCTGTACCACGCAATGAATATTGTTTTTAACACATCAACTGTCACAATTGATTTTGGTTACGTTACACAATTTTACGAATAAGTAAGTACCTAATATCATATCAGCGAAATGTGAAAAAATATCGGAAAAGTCTGATAATTCCAAACAAAATCTCCATTTATCTTCAATTTAGAATAATAAGCTGAATTCGCCATTTCAATTTTCGGTATACCGTCTCTTAAATACGGTAGATAATGAGATACCTGCATCCAAAACCGTTGTATCCTTCAATACAACATTCTTTCCGATACGCCTTCAAAATGGCGTCTTCAAAAGTTGCAAGAAAGAATCGCAATAAGCATTTGATTATTTTTATTGGGGAAATGTCTCATTCGGTCTCATTCGGGTTCTGTTGGTGACTCACAGTCTACCATCAAGCTGTGAGGTCGCCGCGGGTGGTCAGACACCACTCTACATCGACCTCCCCCGCCACCCCCTAAACACCACAAACCGGACATCTAAACGCAACATAACCATTAGTTGTGGCTCTAACAATACTGGCCTTCAAAACTTTTGTTCTTGGACCATCGAGTCCTGTCAGCGAGTTTAGGAAGCGTAGCGCCACGCGAATTTGAACCTTATCTCCCTGTGATAACGAGGTACAGTTTTGTTGCAGTTCCGAGAATGAGTTTAGTTAATAATTATTGCATTTTGACCTGCTACCGTCAGTTGACGTGATTTAGGAGGATAGTTTGTTCATTTGTCATCTCTGGGCTTGGAAACAGGATGCCATTTGTTTTAGAGCAAGTGATTTGATAGTATATATTGCAGTTTGGAAGATAGTAAGTGCCGGTTGTACGTTAGTTCGATAGATGGGAGTCGGTATTGTAGTCAATATTTTTGAAGTAAGTATCCTTTTAAACCAGTTTCTATAAAGGATGGTTTAAAGAATGCGTTCGTGAGTACGGATGAGTCAAAACGAAAATAAGTTCCTAACTTAGGCTTTAATTATGTCATTTGTTTTATTTAGTTTAGCTTCCTTTTATCTTTTGTAAATTAATGTGAGAACTACGTAGATTTGCTAGATGCCTAGATAGTTATACAAGGTTAGTAGGAAAGTGGTTACTAATCCAAAAGCGTATTAAAGTACCCATACTAATGAATAACTTTTGTTCTACTATTTTCCCCAAAACTTAATAGCTTAAGGGAAATTGCTGTTCAAAGATTTTATAAAAATCTATCTATCCTCAGTTATGATCAGTTGTGTTTACGTTTAAGGTCATATTTTGGGCTCATGGATTAAAAGCTCCATTTTCTGAATTCGTAACTTAAGCAGGGATGAAGAATTTTTGAAAAAAACTAAAATAACACACATTTTGTAAATGTTAGAACTTCGTAAACTAGTGACCTAGTGAAATATTGTTTTTATTTTTTGTGAGTTCCTCCCCTGTTCTCTACATTGCTCTCTCATAAGTATATACCCTATACATAAAAAAAATCTGTAGACTTGGCGTGTCTGTACATTGGAAATATTTCAAAATGCATTTTTTCGATCAGTTTTGGAAGTTTTGTCTGTTTGTTTGTACACGCATCACGTAAAATGTTCTGACTCAATGTGGTTGACATTTAAAGACAAACATTGTGCATATCTCAGATTAACACTTAGTTTTTATTTCATCGTAATCGATTCACCCAACGAATTTATTATTATTATTATGCATTAGAAGTTAAAGTTATCAAGACGAAATTTATTTAATTATTGCGACACAATATCGATTACCGACTTCCACGCAGGTACAGCTAGTTATGATAAATGATGGAATCAGGCGTTACTTTGCGGAAATCTATGACATACAAATATGCAAATACAATATCTAGCATTAATTCCGCTGAACAAGATCGCTAGTTTGGATGCAGTATGCAGCATCACCCTCCCGCCGACAAGTAATGCACATGCAGAAACAGTGAAAAACAATGCAACATGCAACCAAACCAACACACGACACGTGTTTCGCCCCTGCACGGGGCATCCTCAGGATATGTTGACTCCTCGACCGCTAAGACGCGAATCCAAGAAATCCTAGCGGTCGAGGATTTAGTTTGGTTGCATGTTGCATCCTATCTTGTTCAGCGGAATTAAAGCTAGATATTGTATTTGCATATTTGTACATTGTGATTTCATTGTGATATCTTCAAATCGTCGATCCCACAATCCCTTAAGACCAGGGTCTTTAACCAGTGCGTCCTACCCGTAATGACTTACGGAGCCGAAACGTGGACACTCACCGTGGGCCTGGTCCACAAATTTAAGGTTGCTCAGCGTGCTATGGAGAGAGCGATGCTCGGGGTTTCTCTGGTGGATAGAATTCGCAATGAAGTCATTCGCCAGAGAACTAAAGTCACCGACATTGCGCGTAGAATTAGCACGCTGAAGTGGAAGTGGGCCGGCCATGTCTGCAGACGAACAGATGGTAGATAGAGCAGACACGTGTTAGAGTGGAGACCGCGTTTGGGCAAACGTAGTGTGGGACGCCCTGCGGCACGATGGACCGACGATTTGAAAAAGGTGGCTGGCAGCGGATGGATGCGGGCTGCCCAGGACCGGGATGGTTGGCGATCTTTGGGGGAGGCCTACGTTCAGCAGTGGACGGCAATAGGCTGATATGATGATGATGATATTTGTACAGCTAGTTATATTTATACAACAAATGCCAGGGTACATTACAAGAGGCTCCAAGGGTACCAGGGGCGTGGATAATTAATGCAGCTATCTGTAAATTAAACGCATCCTCCAGCAAAAGCTAAGCATTTATAAATGTGTCACCTTTACGCTCATATTATGCACAATCACATATGCAGGGAGATATTTCAGTGTCACAGGCAGATACAATGTTTTAATAGAATTACTGGTGATGCGGCAATTGACGCCGGATCCCAATTTACATATTAATTTCACATTATGTCTACCTTTCACTGATAATTTATTGATGTTAATATTATTAACTTTATATTGTTAAGTGATTTTTATTGATGGAAGATTGAATGGGAGTATAACTACTATAAGTTACTCTAGGTAGTGGTGAACTATGAGAACAGAAAAAATTACAACATCCGGGGAGAGGGGCTAATTATTAACTGCGCGGATTATATGACTTCCAAGGTTAAGTTGCGCTTGCTACAGTCAGTCCGTTGATGGGTGACCGTTTGTCACACATCTAGACTCCTCCGTGCCTTGGAGAGCACGTTAAGCCGTCGGTTATGGGTGTTTTACGAATACCTATGTCAGTCGTTATGAGTAGTAAGAAGCCAGAAAGTCTGGCAACCGGTCTAACCTTTTTTTTTTATCGACGGGCGACGGGTCCCCTAACCCGTCGCCCGCAGGCCACACACTAGAGTGGCCGGAGATCGTCGCGCGCCCTCCGGCGGCGCCCGGTGCGTCTGGCGCGGGAAGGGAGAGTGGCAGCTGCCTCTCTCTCCCTCTCCGCTCCCTGCTTGGTCGCCATCACCACCTCGCAAAAGGTGGCGACGGCTTCCCACGCACTCTCGCTCCCGACCATGGACAGAACCACGGCTGGAAGCGAGAGGTCACCACCGACCGCCGCGACTAGTTCGCGGCGCTGCGTCGCCCACGCACGGCACTCCTGAAACGTGTGCAGCGCCGTGTCTTTCGGGCAGTCGACGCAGTGGTGACATCCGGGCGTTTGCTCCCGGCCTATGCGACACAGGTACTTCCCGAAACATCCATGTCCTGAGAGCACCTGCGTCAGGCGGAAGCTGAGGGCGCCACGCCGCCTCTCCAGGCACTCCTCCATAACGGGTCTTACCGCCGCTATTGCGGCGTGCTCTGCGCTGGGTTGCGCAAGTCGTTCTCTCCACTCAGCCACTAGGATCTGGCGGAGCTCACTCCGCTCAGGCGCCTCCTCGCTTAGGATATCGGCATTGTCCAGTAACTGGATTGTGGAGTCTGATGGCAGTCGCTCCGTATAAATTATTGGTATTCTGCCGCATCTGGTTAGACTATAAGCTGATATCAAGCATAGTTAGGAAAAAGGCTAAGATAGTTACGAGAAATCTTTCCAATTTTGACTAAGGCGACAAATCTATACTCTAAAGAAATTGGCTCATAGATTCCGTTTGTCCTATTTAACATTTAGCGAAAACACGCGGCTCGGGCCTTGTGTCGGAGTTCCTAAGTTTGAGTCCCGGGGGAGACGGATTATGTCGACGTTTTTAGAAGAGAATGTTTTTTTTTGTCAATCTTTATTGATAAATTGGTGTTTGTAAATTAGAAAAGATTTTAGTTGAGAAAAAATTGTGTTTTTTGATTAAAGATTTTTTACGCAAAAGTGTTTCTTCCTGTTTACAAAAAAACCTTTTATTAAACTAGAGTATGTTTAATTAGCGAATATTCTCTGTGTATACAACATGACTGGTTAGTCACTTGACATCCAAAAACCATTAACTGCACAACCTTTACTATGGGACAAACTAAATAATAATTCATGAAAAAAAAACAGTGGCTCCATAGTTATTTTGTACGAAACAGTTTTTTTTTCTCTTATTTAGAGTTTGCCCCATACATACTAAAAGTTGTACAGAGTGATGAACAGAGTCCATGGTTTTCGGATGTAAGGTGACTAACCAGTCATTTTGTATAGCACCTCCGCTGGGAAGCAAAAGCCTACAGAGTATTGGTTCACCTAAGTTTAAAGAAGTTTATTTTCATACAAACATGCCACTTACATGAAAATATAATAGGATCATTCTCACTATTTTAGTGAACTTATTCTAGATCGCCGAACACTCAGTTAATAGCTTCATAGCATCTACTGGAAGGTGAAAAATATTCAAGTATATTGAGATAGTTTAGACTTAAAGCTAATAAATGTATTTACATTTTTTATATTAGAGGGCAGTTTATTATACAGCTGTGCTCCTTCATAGGTAATACTTTTTTTGCGTAGTTTGTTCGTATCTTTGGCAAAACAAATAAACTAGATCGACGAAGACTGCGTTTGGGAATTCAGTCAAGTTAGTATAATTATATGGTTTTATCGACAATTTTTTCCAATTAAAATGCAAGTATTGTATATGTTACCGGCCAAACCCGATTTCAGGATAAACTAGTTTTGCCTAGGCTAAACTAGTTCTTCCTATAAGTGATAGGAGTAACTAGTATAGCCTAGTCTAAACTAATTTGGCCCAAGCCCGATAGGATAAACTAGTTTAGGCTAGTCCAAACTAATTTGTCCTAAGCGCGATAGGATAGACCAGTTTAGCCTAGGCCAAACCAGTTGATCCTGATATAAATACGTACACTCTAGGATAAACTGGTATGGCCTAGTCTAAACAGTCTAAACAAAAAAAAATTGCAGAGTCGAAAGTAATTGAGCAAACATGTCATTTGACGAAGGCAAAGGTGATCTCAGAAACATCATTGGTGGAGCTTAAGTCGCTCAAACTAGGTGGAGCTTAAGTCGACGGAGCCCCGCTGTTCGGCTCCTATTTCTGTCTGCAGGGTTTAAAGTAACCTAACACGAAGGGGATGACGGGGGCTTCGTTCGCTCGCTTCGCTCGCTCACTCTAGCCCCCGTCATCCCCTTCGAACCTAACCTATCCATGTCGGGATTCCCCTTAACCACCCTGCTAACATTATTAGTCGGGTAGGATCTACTAGTTTGGCCTAGCCTAAACTGGTCTATCCCATCGGGCTTAGGACAAAGTAGTTTGGACTAGCCTAAACTAGTTTATCCTATCGGGCTTGGGCCAAATTAGTTTAGACTAGGCTATACTAGTTACTCCTACCGCGTATAGGAGGAACTAGTTTAGCCTAGGCAAAACTAGTTTGTCCTGAAATCGGGTTTGGCCGGTAACATATACATAAAGTTGTTTAATGTTGATTAGTTTTGATTCTTTGTAGATTTTTTAAAAGTTCACATAATTCAGAGAATGGGAGAAGATCGCGATGTTAAGAGATCCTATCTGGTCGGATCGCTGGAGCGACACAATGCCAGCTAATCTTCGGAAACATAGCAAATTAACTGAATGATTCCTGCCAAAGTTCAAGTTAAGTGGCGTTGCCCTTTTCAGAGGCCAAGAAACATGACTCACTGAGCCAACGGAGTAAGTAATTATTTTCTTACCCATCTTGCGCTTACCATTGCCTATTCAGTGGCTAATATAGTTAGTATGGTGATGACCATAACCTTCTCGGAGACCATCGCGTTGGTCGATGATCGAAAAATCGGGATAATTCATTTATTATAACCACAGGTCTAGCGCATAACAGACTCAGTGCCTGAGGTAGCTGCGCGGTGCGGGAGGGTGACAGTTGTCACAAGTTGACAAATCAGTGAGCTCTCGCGTCGCGTCACCATACCCCTCCCGCACTGCGCAGCTACCTCAGGCACTGACTCAGTTATACTGACTCAGTTATGCGCTAGACCTGTAGACAAAGTTTAGTTTAACAAAGTTGATTTATTTAGTGTAGGAAGTTTCACAAAACAGCATTCTACACTCGTCATCGTTATGGCTTTGATTTTGACAGATCAACTATTTCCGTAGCAACGTATGTATTAACAATCCGACTTCTCCACAACTATGTGCCACGCAATGAATATTGTTTTTGACACATCGAGTGTCTTAGTTGACAACATTTCACATTTTTTACCTTACTTTTCATTCATAATTTCAACTTTGAAATTCGGCGTATTCTAAAAAGACGTAACCGTCAAATGACGTCATACATACGGTGGAATGACGATATAACCTTTGCTTTACTGTGAGCCGTCAAAAAAACTGTTAGCTATAATGTCACTGTAGATAAACTTCATAAGTGACATGTCTTGTTTGACATTATTGTTTTCATCTAAAACTTTGGAATGCATAGGCAAAGGTAACTACCTCATTCCACCATATATGTGACGTCATCATAATATATTTTTTGATTTATTTATTTTTTTGTCAGAATTATAGAAATAAAAAATATGTATTTGAATTCAGGATACGAAAATAAAAAAAATGGTATTTTTGTTTTAAGGTCGTATCAGTTTTGAAATGTTGTCAATTTACAGTTGATGGTTGTTTTGACTGTGGCTCCGACCATTCATGACGATAACCTAATTTGATGGTTGGATCCGCGTCTCTGCTTACTCTGGTCATCTCCAAATCAAAATTGGCCGTGAAAATAAAACCAACCCTGACATCAATCGGCAAGGGTCCAGGTCGCCCAAGGGCACGAGTGCTCCCGACAGTTTTACAGCCCCGACTAAAGTATGGGGCATTTATTATATTTATTTGCTTGCCCCGGCATTGTAGGCATTTTTTCTCGCTCGGCTGATATCTTGTATTGAATGTGAGGGTTTACGTATTACGAGAAATATAAAGTAGAAAATGTAGTGTCATATTTTGCAGGACTATTGTAAAAATAAATTGTTTGTCTCGTGTAGGGCCGGACTTAAAGAATAGCACTACCCCATCTCTTCCCGTGGGTGTCGTAAAAGGCGACTAAGGGATTCTCTAGAGGATGGGCAGCAGCGTTCTCTGAGTACTTTAACAACTATACTGCGATCGCCAACACGCCTGCCAAGCGTGGTGATTACGGCAAATCTCCCCTTTTGGGGGAGGCCTATGTCCAGCAGTGGACGTTTTCGACTGAATGATGTAATTGTTTTTAAGAATTTTACAAGATGATTTTCAGCATGCAAAGAGGCGACATGCTTTCGGAACTCGCATGCTGTTTGTGTTTGCACTCGTGCTGTATGCCTTGCTAATAACCATAGTGTACATAAATAGGGACTTCTTTAAGTACTTAACTGCTACTTATCAGTATATATCTGCCGAGCCTTTTCCCAACTATGGTGGGGTCAGCCTCCAGTCTTACCAGATGCGGCTGAATACCGTTAATACACGGAGCGACTGCTATCAGACCTCCGCAACCCAGTTACTGGGCAAAGCCGATATCCTAAGGTTACACCGGTTGTTAGACTTTCGGTCTTCTGACTACCCGTAAGGACTGTTATAGGTATTCGCATGTTACCAGCGACCGACGGTTTGACGTGCTCTCCGTGACTGAGGGCGGTCAGCGCAGCTCAACCTTGCAAATCGTATGATCCGTTTGGTTGTTAATTAACCACGAGCCATTCAACTTCTACTTATCAGTATTAAGGTAAAATTGACGGTTGAGGTATACATACAAGTGATGACCTATATGATGTGATATTTTAAGGTTTAAAATGCATAGGTAAAATTTAATCCCATATTACATCCTTTTCGTAGTTTTCTGCAAAAGGTCTGCTGAAAGACTTGTAACTATTATAAAATAAAGGGCGTAATTTTCGTAAGTTTCAGAGTTTGATTGTCACTTGCGTTAATGTTCAAGAAAAGCAATGCGAGGTAACGTGTGAACACAAAATGCATATCATTTATTTAGTTTCCTTTAATTAGAACGATCTAAGACCAATTATTAAAGATAGGAAGAAGAAGAGGAATAGAAGAAGATAGATACAAAACAATGGAAAGAAAAAAACGTATTTTCGATTCACACAACGCTTCTGACAGTATATTCTTCCACTCATCCGCAAACATATTACAACTATGTAGGCACCGAAACCATCACATACATACTTGTTTTTCTTACTACAATCTCCTCAAATTAAGTTACAAAGTATTTATCGATTTACTTGCTACAGATTTGTGTCCAACAAACCAAACATCACAATCCTAACTCAATCAAGCCACAGTAACGATAAACACTTTCTACACGAGTACTTCAAGCCTGTATGAAGAATAAAACCGACGGATAAATCATTCACAAGCCAACGCATCGGCCTCAGGCCTAGGGCTCAAGGTCGCCCGGATTTTAGGTAATGGGCCTCGGGAAATCCTTTCAGAAAGACTTTGTTATGTCCAGTAAGAATATCCATTGTTGAAAGTGTTTTTGTCGGAATAATTTGCTGTTGTGTGATAAGGAAAATAACGGGTGGTTTGTGTTTCATGTATATTATTCCTAGGTATATTCTGGTACTTACCGAGGACAGACCATGCAGTGGAGATGCGCATGTTGAGATGCATATGTGGAGCTTTTTTTTTATGCATGGGAAATCGTCACATCACTCCTTCCGCTCTGGGCGGAGCGGAAGGGAGTGTCAGACTCTTACTGACTAAAACCCATCCGTGTTCCTCCTAATGCCCTTTGCGTTCCAGGGCCGCGGTAACATTTTTGAATAAATTCCGCAACCCTGGCAGAAATAATAACGTGTGCCTACCGATGGATTTTAAACCTCCAATTTTTTTTTTAGTACGATAATAGTATAACCTATTAAGTGTCATGCTCATAGCTCATGGAAATATATGGCGCTCGGAGTCGTCACAACACTTTGTTGTGTAGTATCGTGAGACGTGGAAAATCAGCCTTGAACGACTCCTACGCGAAGAAAGGATGAAGCCTATTTGGAACCTCTGGCTCTTGTTCTAATAACCAACTTAATAGAGCCTCTTCCAACCTTTGAAAAGTGACCTATTTCCAGACCACTCCAGTTCAAAAGCACCAAAACTCCATCGAAAATTGAATTGTTTGTCAATCAGAATGTTTGTAAACTCGCGTTTCACGCTCCGCCGGTTACTGAAACCTTTTTAGCGTGTCTGTCAGCGTGCCGCATGACGTCATAGTCTGCGTTTGACGGCCGCGTAATTGCCACAAATGTTGCCAGTAACAAAAATACAAAGGGGTTGAGAGGAATGTGTGATTATGGAACTGGGTTAGCTCTAGTTGTTGTTTGGGTTTTGGGTCACTGATTACTTTCCTACCATCGTGCTGCATTTTGAATATGAGCTAGTAGATGTTGCCCGCGATTTCAATCGTATCTTAAGGGAACTGCTTTATGTAGGTACCCTGATAAAAAGTATCCTTTGTGTTAATCCAGGACAAGGTACATGTGTGTGTCAAATTTTATCCAAATCTGATCCGCCGTTTATACGTGATTGGGTAGCAAACATCTTTAAAACATCCATCTTCACATAATAATATTAGTAGGATTACTTTAGGAGAAGCCCATTTCCAGCGTTAGGTTATGTAACAATCAAGCAGTTTTACTAATCCGTAGATCAGAATTTGAGTATCACTTGCGTTGACGGTAAAGGACAACATCGCGAGGAAACCTGCATAATTGAGAGCACTCACACACAAAAAGCAACGATCTCGATGATATGTGTGAGAAAGAAAGAAAGAAAAATCATTTATTCAGCACAATTTTTTACTAAATTAAGTACTACTTACTACCTTTGTATAATATAAATTGCGCTGAAACGGCGCTGGTTCAGCGTATGTCAGACGGAATGCCTGGCGCTGGTTTTGGTGTAGTCCGCCAACCGGCACCAGACCAGCGTGGTAGTCTAAGGCATAAATCCTTCTCATTATGAGAAGAAGCCCATAGCCCACTGTGCCCAGCAGTAAGACAGTAATAGGCTAATGATGGTTATGCATGTACAGCAGTGGACTGAAGAGAGTGTAGTGAATGAATGTGAACACTCAATATAAAATTGAACTCTTCTAAAAAGTAACCATTGTAGTTGATACCCAGAGAAAACGACTTTCTGTTTTAAGATTTCCTTATGACATCATAAGGAAATCTTAAAACAGAAACATCATTGATCATTTAATTTAAACTTCGTGGCTGGAACATGAATTAACTGTACTGCAATTGGACTTAACTGTTAAGCGCAGTTCAGACTACGCTCGCTATACTGTTTCGCTTTACACCGTGTCCCAGAAAGTAGTGTAAAGCGGAACTCCAGAGGTAGAGTACCCTTAGAGGTACCATGAATAGTTAAGACAAATGCGTTTTCCATTCATCTAATCTGAAAAAATAACTATTCACGTCACTATGATCAAAAATGTCATTAAAGTCAGAGTTTGGTTAGAACATGAAATGACTTCATAACTCGAAAACTACAAAAAATCACGGAACATACACGGGGGTGATTCGGATACCTCTAAGGGTAAATGATGGAATCGGGCGTTACTTTGCGGAAATCCATGACATACAGAAATGCAAATAAAATATCTAGCTTTAATTCCGCTGAACAAGATCGCTAGTTCGGATACAGTTTACAGCACCACCCTCCCGCCCACAAGTATATGCACATGCAGAAAGAGTGAAAAAATAATGCAACATGCAACCAAACCAATACACGACACGTGTTTCGCCCCTGCACGGGGCATCCTCAGGATATGTTGACTCCTCGACCGCTAGGACGCGAATGGGGCTGTGAAGCTTTGAAGCTGAAGCTGTGAAGTCTTTCTGCATGTGCATTTAAACTTGTGGGCGGGAGGGTGGTGCTGCATACTGCATCCAAACTAGCGATCTTGTTCAGCGGAATTAAAGCTAGATATTTTATTTGCATTTCTGTACCTCTAAGGGTGTTCTTCCTCTGGACTTCCGCTTGACTCTACTTTCTGGGACACCCTGTATAGTACTGCATATTGCGTCATTAGCTATAACTATATAGCATGACGTTCACACTATACGCTATATCACAAGCCGGTCTGCTATGTATAGTAAGTTATTTGACGGCGATCCATCGGGCAACGGACGGGGTAGAATTGAGGCGGGGCGGGGACCGAAGAATCACACGATATACTCTGAGAATCGCTCAAGTTTATCGCGCACAGCAAGCCAATACTTTATAGTATAGCGTTGTGTGAACGTGTCCATATAAAATGAATGGTGAGCGATACCGCTGTGCTCAATGATATTAATACAGAAAGAAGTAGATATGTTATGTTCATTTGTAGATCTTTGACAGTCGTTACTGTTGGTCAGAAGCCAGAAAGTCTGACAACCAGTCTTACCAAGAGTATCGTATTACCCAGTTACTGGGTTGTGGAGGTCTGATAGGCAGTCGCTACATGTAAAATACTGATATTCAGCTGCATCCGGTTCGACTGCATGTACATTATTCTGCATTGTTCTCACATTACTACAATGAAAATTGTCAAACCATTTACTTTTTTTAAAAGAGTGTCTATGGAGTTTCTTGCCGGTTCTTCTCCAAAGGACCTACTACTTGGAACCGAGCCCCTAGTGTTGACCTTTTGAAAGCACCAGGGATCTGGTCTACTTGAAATAAAAACTATTTGACTTTGACTTTGACTGGAAGCCGACCCCAACATAGTTGGGAAAAGGCTAGGCAGATGATGATGTTATGTTCATAGAACATGGCGTTTAAAATTCGACCCTGCATTATTTTCGCTAGTATCTGTAATGAGTAAGACGAAGATAGTAAATAAATACGAGAGTGAAAGAGATAGCTATTTCCAATTACAACAATTGGTGTAATTTCGAATAGTCATTTTTGGCGCGTCAATGACATATCTACTTCTTTTTGTATATAATATCATTGGCTGTGCTATATAATATTTGCTACTAGCTGTATATTATAGCGTAGTCCGAACTGCACTTTACTGTTAGCCCTTAACATCCCACTGCTGGGCAAATACCTCCCCTTTCACACACTTAAAAAAGCAAATCAAAACAAAATTAGATACTTTAAAAAAGTACTCATCTACCTATTTATATTATCGTGTCGCACAACAGTAGAATTCCACCAGAACAGCCATAACATCTAGGCGTTAGGTCAGTAGGCCACCACCATAAATAGTAATAAATCCCACTCTTGACTTTGACAAATGATGGTGAAATACCACCAACCATGGCGGAAGTCACAGACTGAGTAACAATGGAAAATATAATGCTAGCTACATGGATTTTGTGATTACGTTACGTAAATAATGAAAAGCCTTCAAGGTTGGTCTAGTAGCGAGCAGACTGCCGAATGTGAAGGTTTGGATTCGGTTCTAAGTTAAGACAAAATTGAATTGGGTTTTCATTGGAAAGTATTCATTACAAAGAAAAAAGGAAAGAAATTTTATTCAGACATAATGACAACATAAGTACAACATAAAAAAAACATCACGCCTGTATTCCCCGAAGCGTTGGGCAGAGGTGTAAAGTACACCCTCATTTCACCGTTTTGTTTGAGTCCCATGTAATAGGGGGGCAAGCCTGTTGCCATCCACCGGGCACAAATCCAGACTCCAGGCTGCTACTGAGAAATTCCGTACGGAAAAACCCAATAACACTTTTAACCCAACCTGGGAATCGTACTTAGGACTAGGGTTGTGACGGAGCTTCGCCTCCGCCTCCGTTACTGCGGAAGTTCCGCAAGACATTGTATCTTCGCATCCGCCTCCGCCTCCGCATAATTTTTGCGGAGTTGTACGGAGGTTTATTTACGTCATAATCATAGAACAATAACGCGCAAGCAGCGACGCTCGACAAGATTCAACGTGTGCACAGTGGCAACGCGGTTGGGGTGGGGGAGGGCGTATATCAAATTGACAATTATATTTTAATTTGTCAAATTAATGTCAAACTGTAAAATATAATTTGTAATTTTGATTACCAGAATCATGGACGTACAAAAAAGATCGGACAGATTTTCGCTAACAAAAAACTGTGTCAGTCAGAGTCAGTCAGTTTGCTGTACGTACAGGCTGGCACGCACACATTCACAAAAAAAGTCAGTCATTACACGCGTAAACGTCAACAGAGTCGGGACAAAAAGCGGCAAAAAAAATTAAAATATAGCATGTCTTGTGTGGTGAAATGGTGTAAAAACCGTAGTGATCGGAAGAAAAAAAATCCAGGAATCACGTTTCATAGGTCAATGAATAATTCAATCACTTAATTCCCAATTGTATACAATAAAATCAATGTATTCACCAGAAGAAAAGAATCTGTCACAAGGCCAGTGTTGTCAATATTCACGTGTGCAAATTACCCTAAATATGAGAAATTTATAGTTTTTTGTTCAATTCAATTTATTTATTACTAGGTATTTTATTTATATATTTTTTTACTAGATTTCCTAAAGAAAATGAAGTATGGAGAAATAATTGGATTAAAAAAATGAGAAATTGTAACGGTGAAAACGATTGAATTCCAAACAAATACAGTGTCATTTGCAGTCTACATTTTGAAGCTAACGAGATATATAATACAACTAAAGGAGGACTCCGGTGTGTTGTTACATAAATGCAGTACCTCAAAATGTAAATTAACAATCTAAGCTAACATGGCATTTATTTTGCAGATATTTTCATAGGGAGATTTGGTTCTTACCATTAACCTTTTCAAATGGCACGGTATAATTCTGCCGACATTTCCAAGAAATTTGTCTGCCAACCTGTATTTGTCTTAAAATAAAATGATAAAAAATGGGTAAATTTGGCTAACATGACAACCCTAAATTCATTCACACTTAGATAGCCGCCGCCATTACGGGACACAGTTTTGTCTTAGCGGGAGTTCCGTCCGATCTTTTTTGTACGTCCATGACCAGAATGTACTATGAATGTACATATTTGAAATATTTTTTTTTGACTTTCAATGTACCTTAAACTTGTATTTTTTCCACATCCACTTTCACCTCCGCCTCCGCCTCCGTTAACCTCCGCGTCCGCGGAGGCGAAACTCGTCGCCTCCGCATCCACCTCCGCCTCCGCTAAGAAGCCTCCGTTACAACCCTACTTAGGACCTAACGCTCAGCAGTCGCGCTTGCGACCACTAGACCAACGAGACAGTCTATAACTTAAGTCATCATCTGCCTAGCCTTTTCCCAACTATGTTGGGGTCGGCTTCCAGTCGAACCGGATGCAGCTGAATATCAGTATTTTACATGCAGCGACTGCCTATCAGACCTCCACAACCCAGTAACTGGGTAATACGATACTCTTGGTAAGACTGGTTGTCAGACTTTCTGGCTTCTGACCAACAGTAACGACTGTCAAAGATCTACAAATGACAGCCGGGACCAACGGCTTTACGTGCTTTCCGAGGCACGGAGGAAACTCGCTATGGTAAATGGTCACCCATCCACAGACCAACCTCGGCAAGCGTGGCTTAACCCGGAAGATCGGTCTATGCGGCTGTAATTATTTAGCCACGAGCTCCTCCTCGAGTCTACAACTTAAGTAATTAACTGAAATAAAATGAGCATGCCCATGCCAAAAGGGTCACCAACTCAGCATATGCTGGGTGTCAAACACCCAATGCTAATTTTCAGCATTGAGTGACACGAGGTGATTTTGAAGTAATACCCGAATTTGCTGAAAATATACCTCATGATTATCTTGGTACTGGCAGCTTATGTCGCCTTAGCAAACTTGGGTTTCACGACAGAAGATACATAAACCTATGCCCAATCTTTTGGGAATTAATTAGGTACGTGATGGTTGAAATGACTATGATGTCTTGACAAATACGAAGACAAGGACAGGGAAGCATCCACCTTGGAATACAGTATTCTTCTTCTGTTGTGCCGGCACGAGCTTTACGAGAATCGTTCATGCTGTGGTGAAAATATTAACCATTCAGCAAGGTTGGTAGTGGGGCTGACTGCCACGGGTGCGTCGGACGTACTTAGTTATGTATCGTCACTCGCAGAGCGTCTTAATGCATCGCATTATAATTATGTATTTTAACTGTAATATATGTATGTTGGTATGGTTTGTTGTTGTATAGTTGACTGGTATAGAATGCCCATGGCATTAAGTCCGCCTTGTGTACCACCAATGTACATGAAGTTTAACTAAATAAATAAATATGTAGCCGTTTTGGTTAAACTGACAACTGACCCTACAACATAATTGAGAAAAGACTAGGCGTCTACAGACTTCCAGACTTGGTACAGATATCTTCTGCAAGTCTTCTAAAACTAGTCTTTGTACAACGTTATGTTTAGAAACACCCCAAGAAGATTTATCTTACACACATTGACTTAGAATAAGTATGGACCTCGGGTCATCGCTCAAAAATGTCCGAACCGAAAGACAGTTAAAACACGATGAATTTGAAAAGAGCTACAATTGCGCGCGTCATTCTTCTTTTGGGCGAACAAGCAGCTACACCTCAATGTCACATGTCAACAATGCCGTTCTGTGTAGTGAGATCGTGTAAGAACTTCTCAAAAAAGTGAAAAAAGTTGATGGTGTATCATATTTTCAGTAGGTATATTATTGGTTTACAATTTTAAAGTATTATTTTGTTAAGAAACATTGTATTTTGCTTAAAATTGAATTAATTGCAAGAGCAAAACACACAATAATCCAACTAAACAAAAAGTATCTTGTTTTCCTTCTTTTGTTTGACCAATTATGACAACTTCATTGGGTTGGATTACCATAAGAAACTTGACATATTTGTCGGACATTAGAACAAAGATTCCAAAGAGTCGTTATTTTTACGCGATGTTTTTATGTATTGCGATTTTGAACCAATTGCAATTTGTTTTGTTCTATTCATTTAAGGGCCGATTTTTCAATCCTCAGATAAACAGACAAATAGCATTTATTCAACAGATAGCAAAAAAATGATTTTTTCAATTGTCAGATAGGCTTTATTTGACGAATAATTTGACTACCTGAGGAATAACTTTATCTTTCCCTTTGACGGCCAGATAACCGCTTATTCATTAGATAGTTTTATTCGATGACTGATGGATGATGTAAACAAAAAATATAATTTAACTAGACGATTCTTGGGTTTGCGTTTTCATCAAAGTAAAATGGATGTATAATATTTGATAGCACTGATGATCTGGCAATAATTGAGGAAGAAGCTGTAATAAATGAATTCATAAATCCAGGAAGGAAAGTAAGAATTATCACATCCAGGCCCAATCATTTTCCGCCGGAGGGCGCGCGAATTTCTCCGGCCACCCTAGTGTGTGGCCTGCGGGTGGCGGGTTATTGGACCTAACGCCCGACCAGTAACAGGCCCGAGAAGGCGGCGCGCAGTGTTCCGTACGCGCCTCTCAGGAGGACGTGGGACGAAGCTCCACAGAAGGAGAAGTCTGCCAGGGGCTGGCGGACCGAGGCCTGCCGGGGTTGCTGTGCATGCAACTGCGAATCCCACGACCCCGGCCATAGGTCAGGAGAAGGCATACCGTGGGATTTTAGCTGGTAACAGTCAGGCATCCATAACCCTTCGCCTTCCCCGGGCGGAGGGAATCAATGAGGATAAAGGCATGATAAAAAGAAAAACATGCCCAGTCATTTTACAGTGTGGGATTCAAGAGAATTCCATCGTCGATTCAGACTTTTAGAGATCATGCAATATTTACTTATAGATAATGGTAGAGGATAAAATCAAGCTCAAACACAAAAGTAAGTTTTCAATCGTTTATTATACAAAAAATAACTGCGATATAGGTTCATGGGTACATAACAGAGCTGTAGTAATCCTGTCGTTCGAAGGAATGTCGCATGCGCACTTGAGAAACATAACCAAGAATCCGATCCCCGACATCCCCTCTACAAATACACAACAGCTCCGGGTAGACTTAAGAGTCGGAACAGCTTTCTGCGTAGCACACTTGCCATGAAAGACCAACCATCTACAGTGAGACGTAAGTTATGGGAGGAAAATCATCCACCACCTCCCAACTTCGTTCAACCCCAGGAACACCTGCCACTCGGATGTGATTTGCAGTGGCCTATATGGAAAGCGCTCAATAGACTGCGCACCCAAGTAGGCCGATGCAAACATAACCTAGCAAAATGGGGGATCATAGATCCCTTCGACACCCAGTGCGAGTGCGGTGCTCCTGACCAGACGATGGCCCATCTGCTTCAGTGCCCAAAGTGTCCCTACACTTGCACTTTGGAGGACATGAAAAACGCCACTGATGCCGCGATAAATGTGGCTACATATTGGGCCAAAGTACTGTAAAAAAAAAAAAAAAGGATTATTACCATCGATTCGAAAAGAAGAAGTAATTGATAGTGTAAATCTTCCTAGCGAACTATGTTGGGATCGTCTGCCAGTGTGACCGGATGCAGTCGAATACCAGTATTTTACATAAAGCGACTGCCTATCTGACCTCCATCACCCAGTTAGTAGATAACACGATAGCTCTTGGTAGAACTGGTAGTCAAATTTTCGGGTTTCGGTTCTGTACATTTCTTGCCTGCATGGAGGACTTTTTTGGTCTTTTTTCAATTCCCTCGTACTTAATTTTTAATGTATTCCATGAAAGGACACTGGTTGCGATTCCACCTGAATTAAATGAGATCTCAGTTTTCCTCCATGCAGATTCTTTGTCTTTATTCATCACCGCATCGGTCGGTCTTCTTATTTCTTCGGTTTTCTTATAACGTGTTTGTATTTATCGATTAAACTTACGAGGAATTGAATTACAGCACTATTAAAATTCGCCGAACGCTCTCTTTTTTTGATTCCATTGTAATAAACATATAAATATTAATATTGATTTACAATCAAGATAAATAACACGACATGACAGGAAGATAGTCTGACAGTGTCATTTTTGCCATACAGGTAATTAATGTACTCTAGACTCTGTGCATGTAATTGAAATAGTCTGTCCTGCTCTAACGTTCGTTTATGCCATATATTTATTTCACCTCCCTGAAGTTAGCGTTGCTAAAGTCAATGAAATCGGTCAGATAGTAATTCGTGAGATAAATGGCAATTAAAACATTGACAAACAATTATCAGGCAGATAAACAGCCAAATAACTTTGTTCGTCAGGTAGTTATCAGGCATTTTATCTGAGGATTGAAAAATTGGCCCTAAACAAGTTAATTTTAAACTTGCATTGTATGCAAACAAATTATGTACGAAAATATGTATGTTGTCCTTCCGTTTCAAAATTGTATTGGTTTTTCGGTCACTACCAAGTTTCCGATCGAGCTGAAATTTTGCAGGTAGGTATGTGCATCTTAGTTCATTAAAATGTCATTGAACTAATTTGATGATGGAGCCGAAGATTAGGCAGGCACAGGAACAAATGGTAGGCTTGTCGAGTTTCAGCTCATGTATTTTGTCATTATATGCACTTTTCATTACATAAATAATGACGTAGGTCCGATAGTAGAGCCGGAAAACGGGCTCTGGAACTCCCTAATGGCAAATAGTGGACACGTGACGTTTGGGCTCGTTTGTTTAGTTATCATAAACTCTTTTAAATACACATGACAAAAGACTGTTTCATTCAAAAAAAAAATGCCTCTGATTTAATTTCAGTTTTCCTCGAGATCAATTAGATGAAGATGATGCTGATGCTGATGGTGATACTTCAGCAAAGGAAGCGAAATCGCGTTTTTGAAAATGACGATGTTGTAATTTTGCAAGAAATGTTCTATGCTCTTTCAGTTGGATTAAATATTTAGCGATCGCAATAATATAATATAACAAATAATAAAATCTTTTAAAAATTAAGGTTGCTCTATTACACCTATGTTCTCCAAATTTTCGTTTAACATTAGATGAAGTTTCGAAATTTGAAAAATTGAGCAGTGCTGTCATGTTTTCGTATGGTAAAAATTGTTGCAAGCAAAATTAGGCATTGTGATAACGACATAGGATTTCGTCCATCGTAAATGAGCTTGTTGGTATTTTTAAGTTTATAATATGTCAATTCAGGACACTTTTATCGTGAATTTTGTACTACACTCGTTGTCCATACTTATTCTAAGTCAATGCTTACACACATCTTTTTTTCAAAATCATCAAATTACTTACTTGCTTTTTATGTAGCTGCAAGTTCCCTAGTAGGTTGCGAGGTACGTGCCGGATGACGGATGACAAGTAGAAACATGTTAGTAGTTTCTCGAATTGCGTTTACAATAAAAAGGTAGATCAAACCTACAACTATAAACGCAGAGTACGGAGACTTGTCCACTGCGCCATAGAGGTCATCAAATCCACTTTATCATAATCAGCTTTCGTTATAATTGCTTTTATGAATACCTCGATTTAGGGATCCGTGAATTAGGGACCATTAGCGGTCATTTGTAATTCAACAGGCTCGCTTGAATTTTAATTATTTTACACGTTATATAATAGCTGTGTTTCCTTTGTAAAAATAGGTCACACCTTTTGCGTGGGTATTGTAACAGGAAGGGTAGGTATATCACTAGAATTGGTGGAAAATATCCTACCCTAATAATAAATATTATCCAATTGTCTTCTTTATCTCTCGTGTCGGCATGAACTACAAAATACTTCATGCCATAGTGAAAAGATTAGCTAGTAAACAACGTAGTTAGTGATGCTGAATACCCAAATATAATAATAATACAAACAAACCCCCTCTGGGAAAGGCGTTACCACCCCATCTGGGAAAGGCGTTACCTCACCATGAGATTAACGTAAAACCGGAGGGAACATTAGACTAGCTTTCTACAACCCCATAATATAATAAAAAATGTGTCATGAGGTCTACTGAAAAGCTTACAAACCGCAGGGCAGCTTGTGGCGAGCTGTTGGTGAGTGGCGACACTGCGTACCTTATTGCCTCAGAGAGTCGGTCAGGGCCTCGTCTCCAGTTTGCCTTTATTGGCTGGCTGGAGTGGAACCCCAAGAGTGCCCGCAGGACTCTCAACTCTGTCTTGCCTTTATCGGCCGGCCAGAGGGGGGCCGCCAGAGCTATATGCTCGGGGGTGGAAGTGTCTAAAGGCGTAATAGCGGGGAAACCCACTCAGGGTCTGTTAGACCCGCGACGGCGAAACCGGGGCCACACCTCTCTACACCTCTAGCCGCTCACACGTCTGTTGCCCCCTTCGCCTATGTACTGGCGACTTTTCAGGGGGCCCAGCTAGTAAGCTGACGAGTCACCGTCTGCAACAGTTTTCAATTTAAAATGTTGAAAGGCAGACGCCGTTTTCTTCCGGCAATAGAAGTTAAATAGTCCATTTAACACCCCATCCCATAGACCAGTTTTATTTTTCCCATATTTCACAATAGTTTTGCACCCACCTGGGACGGTCCATGACTGTACTCCAATAGTGCAGCCGTGGATAGTCCCCGGTTGGTGCCCCACCCCATTTTTTAATAATAATAATGTTTATTTAATCAAAACAAAGGATTGTAGTACACGTTAACAAAAAATACAGTTTTACAAAATAAGTGCTATATCTACAAACGTGTGGGTGAGCACTGCTCTCCTAGCTAGGTTATGAAAACCTGTGTTAAGGAGAAGCAGTTCGGTCCCCTAAGGTATAATGACGTAAAGGTTACATAGTGCTTGATGTTACTGTTACAATTTTGGAGTATTGAGATGGACAATATAAGTTTAAGATACGTTTTATTAACGTGAAAATAAAATAATTTTAAGGTAAATAAATGTGTGTGTGTGTGTGTGTGTGTGTGTGTGTGTGTGTGGGTGTGTGTGTAAGTGTGTGTGTGTGTGATTTTGCGAGTGGGGGTGTGTATTTGTGTGTGTGTGTGATTGTGCGTGTGAGTATTTGTGTGTGTGTATCTGTGTTATCTTGTCCATGTTGTTTATGTTAAGATTTTTTCTGTTTCGTCATAAGACTTATTTTGGAGGTACAATTGCACAATCTTTTTGCATTTGTAATACGGTAGTCCGTAGATTTGACACTCTTCGTTTATTTTATTATATAGGAACGGACCAAGAAAATGAAAAAATCTCTTTACAAAAGTTGAGCGTACTCGCGGCAGGGTGCATATCCCATCTTTTCGGCGTTTACCACGTTTTTTGTTTTCTATAATTCGGTATGGGGTTTTACGGTGTTGCAGAATAACTGTCTGTAGTATGAAGTGTTGCCGAACATTTAGAACTTTGCAATGATCGTATAGTTGGTCAGTTGGAAAAAGAATAGGACGAAATGTGGCCACTTTTAAAATGGCCCTATGTGCTACTTCTAGCGGCTTGAGTGTGGTTTTTGCTGCGCCGCCCCAACAGGAAATACAATACGTTACGATGGATAGGCAAAGTGCGAAATAGACATTGCGTATTATAATGGGATTGGCAATATACCGAAGAGTTTTAAAGATGTATATCAGTTTGCGAACTCGTCCAGTTAGCAGACCAATATGACATTTGAAATTGAGATTCCTGTCTAAGACTACTCCCAGGTATCTGATGCTTTCAGCAGAGGTTAAAAGAGGACATTGACAATTTGAACCCTGTAATTGTGGATGACACTTGTGAGCTTTAATTAAAATTGGAGTCTGTGGTTGAGAGACTGAGCTGATAGAATAAGTCAGAAATTTGGTTTTAAGCTTGAAAGGCAGACGCCGTTTTCTTCCGGCAATAGAAGTTATCCAGTCCACCTAACACCCCTTCCCATAGTCCAGATATTTTTCACCACATTTTACAATAGTCTTGCACCTACCTGGGACGGTCCATGAGTGTACTCCAATAGTGCAGCCGTGGATAGTCCCCGGTTGGTGCCCCATCCCATTTTAGATTAAAGTTCTCAAAGGGACCTCTGCGCGTTGGACCTGTGTCCCCGGGTATGCCTTCCAAAGGACCGGACATCTTCCGCACGGAAGATGAGCCGTGATTTGAAGAGAGATACAACTGTGATAGGGTGATAAATTGATCAGAGCGCTGCGCAATGATTATTGATATCACTGTCCCGCATGACGCGAATCTCGTGAAAGCCGAGAAGGATAAAGAAATTACGTCCCGCGTGTCGTCTCAGGACGACACCGCCATTGTTTATCTATTGTGTCTATAATTACAGTACTTGAGTAATTTAAGCTTGCACAGATAAAAAATATTGCGTAAAGTTCGAAAGAATGTAACAAACTAAAATATAGAAGCTGTATTTCTCTTAATCATTGGAACAGTTGCTATAAATTGAAGTGTAGGTGTCTAGGTACTATCTTTGTTATTACAAGACAAACGCCCACAGGCCTCTGTCAGGGGTGCCTACAATACTCCACAATTAGTCGACAGTAGCTCTCAGCGAGGCTTTGACGCGATCGAGAGGTCAGGAGTTCAAATACTGCTCCGACACGATTGAACCTTTGTTCTGAACTACTGTTCAATCGTGCTTAGATTCGTTGAAGGAGTGAGCAGGGGTGTTTATTATGTGAAACACTATGATTTTGCTGGTCTGTCTCACATCTAGATTTAAAAAAGGCTCTTCCAATTTAATCTCTTTTATATTATGCGTAAGCCGAAAATAATTACCCTTTCTCAACCCCTACATAGTTTTTTTTATGCGTTGTGTATACACGATAAATAAAACTTTTACATTTTAAATACCGTTTTTGTTAGCATTGCACGGTTAATTCTGAAAGGATTGGTTGAATTAAATAGTTATACTATATCCTTTAACTACTTTAAAAGATTGCACGTAGCAGAGATAAAAAATTTGAGGTAGTTTTGTGGAGTGACTACAATGGATAAAGTTAGAAATAAGTATATTAGTGGAAGTTTGATAGTGGCGCCTATGATAGAAAAGTTGAAAGGGAACCGATTATCTTGATATGGGTATGTAATGAGGAGGGAAGAAAAGCATGTGACTAAAAGAGTGATGAATATATATATGTTGATGGATGGAGGAGAATAGTGCGACCAAAGAACACACGACACGACCTAGCACGACCAGGGTATCTACTTGTACACAACTTAGAGAGTGGGAAACGGCCGTGGTTCAGCTGCGATTCGATTGCGATTTTAAACAATTTTGTTAGAAAAATTAGCCTCCTGTCCCAGTGAGTCTTACCTATACCTGCTCTTGGCAATGATGAATCTGAGTCACGAGGTTATTTATTTATTTATTTGGGATCTCCAACAAATCTGAAAATGAAAAGAATTGTATAACTTACACAATAAATTAAATTAACAGTTTCAGAAGTCAGTGCAATTCTACACTGAAACAAATAAAAGCCACCGACTTCTGAAACTGATAATTTTATATCACGCTAATTATTTCACACTTTTTTAGTTTCATTTTGAAGTCTGTTTTTACTTCTATTTAAAGTTTTTTATAACCAATGACGCTCGATAATTCGTAGGAATCGGACATAGTATAATAGAGTTGTTTCGATGTTGATGGCGAAAAATCAGCTAAACTTTGAGACCCGCCTATATCCGGTACTGGGCGGGAATTGGCTACAAGTACTTACACAGTGGTTTTGATTTTTCAAAGATTTTTTCATGCCCTGCAAATCACCATTTTCGATAATCTTGTTAAGTCGCACAAGACATTTAAATGGTATGTCTCTACCCGTGCGCTTTCATGTTCATCTTGCGCTTTAAACTTTCAATTCCTCTTGCGTTAAGCGCATGCAATATTGATTGCCATAAGACGCATGCAGCTTATCGTCTACACCGGTGCGTTTCGGTCAGTCGTCAGTCGACATACAATAGACGGATTAGCGTGCGCTAGGGGCATGCGCTTTTGTCGAACTAGTGTTAAGGCATGCGCTATCGCGCTTCACGCATGCCTCAAACGAAGACGCAAGATGAACATGAAAGCGCACTGGCGTAGACATAGCTAAAGAGTTGTTTTACTTAAAATTAAGTTATTTATTAGTTTCATCTAAAAACCTATACGTTTATCTTAAACTACCTACTAAACTCAGCTTTAATTCGAAGTATTCTTTCAATTTACATCGGCGTTGTAACACGTCGATTTCACCTTTGACCCGATTAGTGAAACGTAAAAACGGTCTGTTGATTTTTCCCGGACAAAGCTGTGAAACGAACTTAACGTGAATAAACACGTTTTAACTGTTAAATTAACGAAAGCAAAGGCTGATTGGTTAAATAGCTCACTAGTTACGAGGTATAGTTTCATTTGCGAGATTTTGTTTAGTGAAATAAGTATGGGTAATCAATGAAACGAATCACGTTATTTGCTGATTGTGTAGTATTTGAAAGAAATAAAATTGATTTTTTGTTGTCTATTTATCTAGTGTTCTTAACCGCCTCATTCGTCTAGTGGTCGCAAGCTCGTGAGGTCCTGGGTTCGATCCCCAGGTCGGAGAAATTGTTGTTGGATTTTTCCGTGTGGAATTTCTCAGTAGAAGCCCGGAGTCTGGATTTGTGCCCGGTTGATGGCAATGGGCTCGCCCCCTATTAAATGGGACTTAAATACAAGGTTAGTCGCAAAGGGGGAACTAATCTAACTACTAATTATAGTACTCGTATCACTGATGACTGTCATAAAGCAAGTGTTAAAATTTCAAAATCGGTAAATTTTTTTTCATTGCTAAATTATTTTTATTTTATTTTTTTTCAAAAGTTCTTCATCCTTGCTTTAGTTACAAATTCAGAAAATGGTGCTTCTAATTCATGACCCCAAATATGACCTAAAATGTAAACACAGCTGATCGTAACTCGGTATAGATAGATTTTAGAGCTTTCTTTTTGAGATCTTTGATCACCTATTTCTCTTAAACTATAGTCTTTTGGAAAAAGTTGTAGAACAAAAGTTATTCATTATTATGGGTACTTTAACCCCCTTTCGGATTAGTACCCCCTTTCTGACTAACCTTGTATAACAGCGAAATGTGGGTGTATTTAAGTACTTATACACCTCTACCCAACTCCGAATTATAAATGGGATATATTCGAATACTGTAAAATCCTACTTTCAATAACTTTGTCTCTAAGATTGCCAACGCACCAGCAATTCTCTTAGTGTTGTATGCGCCTATATGGGCAGCGGTAACACTTGCCATCAGGAAGGCTGTCGGCTTATTTGCCAATCTAAAAAAAACACAGAAATGATAATATTTTAACATTAAACATAGGTTAAAGAAGAATGACCAAAAGTGGTACCAAAAAGTCTCATGCATCAAGATAAAAATTTTATAGTAATTATTTTCTTAATTTTTTACAACATTACACGTCGGGGATATGATTTTTGAACAGGGAATTTAATTTAAACTAAAAAAGTGTTGATATTGTTTTATTCCCTTAACATGACGTTCCGTTTCACATGATTTATGATTACTATATCCTTGAATTTTAAAAGTGACATGATCACATCTTTCAAAAACATGTAAAAATATATATTTTGCCGATTCTACAATAATTAAAAACAACTAGAATAGATTAGAATTTTTATTTAAACGATTATCGTTTTTTTATTCATGGTTAATTTGCCGTTCACGGCTGGTCATAGAGATGTAGAATGCAATAGATGCGGATTACTGTTTTTTAGAGCAATAATAAATCGTGTATGACATGTCCACATTGTCAGGTTATTTAGATTATTTCTAAAATCTCCGAAACTCGCGTTTTGATTATAAAAAGAACTTTTGTAGAAGTTAATATGATAAGTGTAGTCTATAAAAAACAAAGTTTGACTTTGATGCAGCATGGTACGGGACTCCATACATCCATGAGCATTGTTCTTTATGAATATTGTTTCAATTAGATGCAATTTGTTTATTTTTCGTTTGAAATAAAACCATCTTCATTTATCTTATTTTACGGTTTATATACCTAACAATTTACATAAAATCAGCATTGCTTTAACTACTGAAATAGTGCATTACGCAAACACCCACAAAAAACGTAGCATAATAATAAATAGTCCATAAAGTGTGGCCATAAAATCCGCGGCAGTGTAATAGCGTTTAAAATTCAGCTTTTTATTACATCAATAAAATATTTATATGTCTTACTTGCGAACTATATTTGGAACACCTTGTATATAAAATATAGGATTTGGAGGGATAAGTATTTTCTATATCGTCGCCTTAGAATAAAAAGCTTGGGGATGCATTTTGGTCATTAAACGGTTCCTGTTGGCTTTCCCGCGGACGAAGTTGCGGGCAAAAACTAGTCAATTATATTTATTTTGAATGTTATGTACCCAATAAAGGTTTAATTTGAGTGCCAACAAACTAATTTCGCATAGAGCGGCTCACTTATATGTGTATTATCTATACATCTGCGTAGCATTTTCCCAACTATGTTGGGGTCGGCTTCCAGTCGAACCGGATGCAGCTGAATATCAGTATTTTACATGGAGCGACTGCCTATCAGACCTCCACAACCCAGTAACTGGGTAATACGATACTCTTGGTAAGACTGGTTGTCAGACTTTCTGGCTTCTGACCAACAGTAACGACTGTCAAAGATCTACAAATGACAGCCGGAACCAACGGCTTTACGTGCTTTCCGAGGCACGGAGGAAACTCGCTATGGTAAATGGTCACCCATCCACAGACCAACCTCGGCAAGCGTGGCTTAACCCGGAAGATCGGTCTATACGGCTGTAATTATTTAGCCACGAGCTCCTCTAACTCTATGTGTATTATCTATACGTCGTGATAAAATAAAAAAACGGCCAATTGCGAGTCGGACTCGAGCACGAAGGGTTCCGTACCATTATCTATAAAAACGGCAAAAAAATCACATTTGTTGTATGGGAGCCCCCATAAATATTTATTTTATTCTGTTTCTTAGTATTTTTTGTCATAGCGGCAACAGAAATACATCATCTGTGAAAATTTCAACTGTCTAACTGTAAATCTGTAACAACTTTCGTTGATAGAACAATTGACTAATAATACCATCAGTACCCCAAGTGTGAGTTTTTTTCGTTAACTACTGTAGTTGCGTCACGCCAAAAATGTATGAAAAATTAGGCTGCGTCTCTAGGCGCACCGTTCAATTAACGCGCGAATATTAGTTAGTGAACGGTGCGCCTAGAGGCGCAGCCTACATTTTCATACATTTTTGTCATGACACAACTACAGTAGTTAACGAAAAAAACTCACACTTGGGGTACAGAAAGGCGTGGTTAAAAAATTTCGGGTACCTCGGGCCCACGGTGTATAATTACAGCTTATGACGCATATGCTTTACTATACAGGGTGTTAACGAATTCGTGTAATTCCTTCAAACCGCGTGATCTACTGGTGACACTGAATGACCCTGAATAGGTTTTTTTCAGAATGAACAAAAAAAAGTTTTCTGAAAATGAACCATGGTATTCTGTATCTGAGTAATTTTAACATCCCAAGTTAACTGACTGCGTGGAGCGATATTGCGCTAGTCGTGCCCGTTAGCTATGTCGCCGTGCCTTCATTAATTTATGCATGGCATCGAAATTTTTTATCACATAAAATTTTTAATTCGGAAAAAAAAAGTTTGTTTTATTTTCAATCAATCTAAATCCCGTGCGGGGTTAATCTATACCATTAATAGATCATGTGGTTTGAAGGAATTACACGAATTCGTTAACACCCT
This sequence comes from Amphipyra tragopoginis, assembly GCA_905220435.1. NCBI lineage: Eukaryota > Metazoa > Arthropoda > Insecta > Lepidoptera > Noctuidae > Amphipyra > Amphipyra tragopoginis. Next base: position 10,557,903 of record HG992017.1, read on the forward strand.
GTATAGCGAAATATTATAGCATAGTCTGAAATGCGCTTAAGAATACGTTATTCAAGTCACAATATATGGTTCTACAAGCTTTTATTTTCATTTCACAAATGTTCGTATCCTATGTTATTTTTACTGCGCAGACAAACAAATTAGTTTGCTTTCTTTATTTCTATTAAAAGCTAACATGATGTCAAATCAAATGAATCCTTTGAACCAAAGGCTTGGTTTATGACCTTTGTGTCTTCCACTTTGACATGCCTTCATGTTGATCAAAGAGACAAATGACAATATGACATTGCTGTCAACTGTCAACCAACAGTCTGGGATTTGGTAAACAAGTCTTTATAATCTTCTCTATATATAAATAGACAAAGCTTAGACAAAAACAAACAGTTAAGTACCATTTTGTCTTCTGATTGTGTACCGTTTTTCTTGAGTTTCTATTGACGAGCAGTAGAGTTATTAAAAAAAAAATGGAATCGACATCATAAGAAATGATTACGGTCGAATTTCGACCACTGTGGGCGAACACTAGAGTCGAGATATATTGTTAAATTATCAGTAACTAGCGACCCGCCCCGGCTTCGCACGTGTACGTTTTATAACTTAAAACCTTACTCTTGAATCACTCTATCTATTAAAAAAAAACCGCATCAAAATCCGTTGCGTAGTTTTAAAGATCTAAGCATACATAGGGACAGACAGCAGGAAGCGACTTTGTTTTATACTATGTTGTGATAATACATCAGCCTATATATGACCATTTTTGAACATGGCCTGCAATGACCACGCACCACGCACGCAAAATGCATGATCGAATCTATCATCACCATGTTTGGCCAAAGCATTAGTCATCGCAGTATGACTTTATCAGCAGAGATAAGAACATTACAAGGCTCGTAACTGTACAGGATGTCCCTGGAAGTATGGATCAAATCAAATAGGGGCGTAGGTCACGGTCATTTCAAAACTTGTAGTTGTAATAACTTGAGTAAAATTTTTGCCAGACCAAAAAAGCCTTTGCATAAAAGTATTACCACAAGAAAGGCCTACTGTTCGCCAAAGTCCTGAAAAAAATAATAGCTCTGAATGTTTCTTTTATGTTTTTTTTTCTATGCGAAGTGATTGAAGAAAAAACAATAATTGGTCATAACTTTTGAACCGTAAAAAATTGCACCGACATTCTCAGGGTTAACAAGTTTGGAAATGATATTGCCCACGCCCCTATTCAATTTGATCCATAATTCCAGGGACATCCTGTATAACAACTGCGCGAATCATAAGTTTTGTGAGGTTAAGCGGCAATTGCCGCGGTTAATCTATGGATAGGTGACCGTTGGAGAGGCGGCATGGCGCCCTGAGCTTCCGGCTGACGCAGGTGCTCTCGGGACATGGATGTTTCGGGAAGTACCTGTGTCGCATAGGCCGAGAGCAGACGCCCGGATGTCACCACTGCGTCGACTGCCCGGAAGACACGGCGCTGCACACATTGCAGGAGTGCCGTGCGTGGGTGACGCAATGCCGCGAACTAGTCGCGGCGGTCGGTGGTGACCTCTCGCTTCCAGCCGTGGTTCTGTCCATGGTCGGGAGCGAGAGTGCGTGGGAAGCCGTCGCCACCTTTTGCGAGGTGGTGATGGCGACCAAGGAGGGAGCGGAGAGGGAGCGAGAGGCGACAGCCACTCTCCCTTCCCGCGCCAGACGCACCGGGCGCCGCCGGAGGGCGCGCGACGATCTCCGGCCACCCTAGTGTGTGGCCTGCGGGCGACGGGTTAGGGGACCCGTCGCCCGACTAGTAACAGGCCCGAGAAGGCGGCGCGCATATGTTCCGTGCGCGCCTCTCAGGAGGACGTGGGGCAAGGCCCCACAGAAGGAGAGGTCCGCCAAGGGCTGGCGGACCGAGGCCTGCCGGGGTTGCGGTGCATGCAGCTGCGAATCCCGTGACCCTGGCCAAGGGTCAGGAGTAGGAACACCGTGGGTTTTTAGCCGGTAAGAGTTCGGCATAACCCTTCGCCTTCCCGGGGCGAAGGGTATCCATGAGGATTTTCCCACGATATAGGTGACCGTGCCCCAAAGAGTACGATAAACCATCGATTCCGGTGGTCATACGAATAATTAAGACGTTACGGGTAGTCAGAAGCCCGAAAGTCTGACAACTGGTCTAACCTTCGGATGTCGGTGTTGCCCAGTAACTGGGTTGCGGAAGTCTGATGGCAGTCGCAGAATGGAAGCCGACCCCAACATATTTGGGAAAAGGCTCGGAGGGAGATAAAGAACATTGTAGCCAATAACTTCTGGCATGTACAATGTATCCGGTCATGGACTAGCGATATTCTAGGTACTTATATAACAACTATTCTAGTACACAAATACACTATACAATACACTAGGGTCAAACCCACTTCCATTTTTTTGTTGAGATATTCTGTACGTGTGTACAAAAGAAGTCATATCTCTCAAAAGTTTGGTCCTACTGAGATAAAAGTAGGCTTATTCGGAGGGCAACAATATTGTCTATCGTTTACATTGGCATTACATTACATTGCAAAATGGCTGCCAAATAGCGGGGAAGTGGATTAGATCCTAGTGTGTAGTGTAATTGTGTACTAGAATAGTTGTTATATAAGTACCTAGAATATCGCTAGTCCATGGCCGGACACACTGTAGAAGCCCCCTCCCTCCATCTCCTCTGTTCCTTGCCCGAAAGCACTCGACAAAATCCATTTATCATAATACCATTGTACATTTGTCTAGTAAGAAAGTTCAGCTCAGAATAAATGCTTTACATATTTTTCGTATATGATTCTTTCTACAAAAAACAATGACAGTCAAGCCCTATATTTTCCTATGCTTCAAGGCAAAGCACCTGAGATCCACTAATTCAGGTCACTTATTTTAAATATCCCTATAGAGGAAGGTTTCGTATTTTTCAAAGCGCTTCCTAACAATCTTTCTTTGTCTCCACTATCTAGGACGCTCTCTTAGAACTAAAAAGATATTCCAGTAAGGATGTGGACAGCGTGATGGTTGCGGAGCGTTTAGCGTTACTGAGAATTTTGTCTTGATGGGGCCTAAAGGTTCTGGAAGGCGCAGCGTAGGTTGGCCTCCCACAATGTGGACTGATGATCTGGTGAAGGTCGCGGGAATCCGCTGGATGCGGAAAGTACAGGACCGGTCGATGTGGCGGTGATTGGGGGAGGCCTATATCCAGCAGTGGACGTCTTTCGACTGAATGATGATGATAATGAGCGTTTTGTCTGATAAGATAAATTTAGACTTTCAGAAGAAGGGGTTGATAGTTCTTGTTATTCGCAATGTCCATGGTTGTGCAGCGCCAATAGTGAACACAGATACTCTTTTGACAGCCTATCATGGTCTAGTTGCATCCATTCTAAGATGTGGAATTGTTTTTTGGGGAAATTCAGTTGACAAGGAGATTGCTTTTAAAAACCAAAAACGCTGTATCCGAGCCATGTTTGGACTACAAGTGACAGACAGCTGCAAACCGATGTTCATAAAACATAACATTTTGACCCTCCCATGTCTATATATTCTTGAAGTAGCTTTATTTGTTAGAAAAAAATTACAATTGTTTCCTCACAAATCAGATGTCAGTAAACGCAACAGACGTGACGGCAATAGCCTCTGCTTGCATAAGTTCAGAACTACACATATGTGGCGAAGTATTTTCTGCATGGCGCCAAAAATTTACAATAAAATACCTAATGCATATAAAACCCTAACAGTTAATTTATTCAAAAAGAAATTTAAGAAATTGCTATGTAAAAAAGGGTACTATAGTGAAAATGATTTTTTACTAGATAATTCCATTGTGCCAAATATTTAAAATTATTGTGCTAAATTGCGGTATGTAAACTATTATACTTACATTAATTTTAAGTAATTTGTGCGCCTGATACGGCAGGACATGTTGATACCATTATTCATATTTTAACACCAAATGTAAAAATGTAACACATGTTTCATACAAATCAATGCATCTTTATCTTTATCTGTGTTAGAGGTGTGCAACGAGAACTCATTTGCGGATCAGAATTTGATTATCACTTGCGTTAACGGTGAAGGAAAAGATCGTAAAAAAACCTGCACACCTGACAAGGCTCCGAATAGTTCTCGATGGTGTCTGTAGCCCACCAACCCGCACCACCCCAGCGTAGTGGACTGAGGCTTTCCCTTTTCCATTCTACGAGAAGGCCCGTGCCCAGCATTGTAATGGGGTTGATTGTGTTTTATATGTATGAGTAAGTTTTCAAAGTTTCAATGAAATCTGACGGTACAGGAAACCTTGCTTTAAGCTGTCAAAATAGTGGCAGGTGTGGCGACGGGTTAGAATCTAAAACTTCCTCGCCGCACTTCTAATAATAAAAAAATCTTAAAAGACGGTGATAAAATTTTATGGTCAACATGTTGAAGATGATTCAGCAAATGTACTGAAAATGATTGAGTATATTCATTTTCTGAAAATCGCTCCGCTACTCTCATCACGCAACCTAACATGTCAGCCCGCAGAGATATCGCTCGGGGATATTTTCTTTAGATTAAACTAAAGACGTAATCTTATATAATCTTCGTTTAAAATGTGTAATTTCTTTTACATTGTTGTTAATTGGTAATCTTGCTTACAGAGAAGGTTCTTCTCTAGAGGTTTCTACAGATAATTTAAAAATTTTATACCATTATCTTACTGGTCTCGTGGTCGTGGTTGGGCGTGGGTCTTCGAGTAAATTCCCAAATCAGGCGTGTGTTATTGGATTTTTACAGCCCACCTGCCCCACTGCTGGGCACGACCCTCTTCTCAGAATGAGAATGGTTAACCCTTCTCATTGAAAGAGCCTCCATGAGTGACGATACTTAAGTACCTACGTCCGGCGCTCCCTGGGCAGTTAGCCCGGCTACCAACCTTGCTGACTGGCTAATATTTAACCACAGTATGAGCTATTTTCGTATAGCTTGTGCTGACACGACAGAAGAAGAAACTTTTCATTCTGAGAAGAGGGCGAGGGATTCTGATGCGGTTTGGCAGATGATCCACACCATCAAGAACATTTGAAATGAATGATGAAGAACATTTTGGAGCCCTCTCAGGTGTGCAGATTTAATTAATTTATTGTCAGTCTTTAGCTTTGTCTAGAATTAAGCCCATCTCTTCGTACAATGCACACCATCTTCTTCCTCTCTCGTGTCCGCAGGAGTTTTAAGAGAATAGCTCATGCCGTGTTGTAAAGATTAGCCAGTCAAAAATGTTGGTAGTGGGGCTGATAGCCCATGGTAGTGATTGATAAATCATCTATACTTGGGAGCAAATAAATCGAGCCACTCCTTTTTTCAAGTGTCCTGGTTATTAGTTTTAGTTTCATGGATTATATACCAAGTTGACAAAAAACTACCCTCATTGTAAAGGTGACCAAATTACCTTTTAGGCGATATATGTTTCGAATTGATCTGTTCCATAATAGGTACCAAAAATAATAATAATTATACGTGACAAATAGAAGTGGCTCGATTTATTTGCTCCCAAGTATATTTTAAACCAGTGTGAGGAAGGACCTCATTTTACTTCGTGTGGTACTTATGAACATGGGTGAGCGATGGACTCGCTCGTGCGCTACCGCATGCTGCTTTGCTAGGTGAGGGGAGAAAAAGAGAAAAGGCGCCGATTGAGCGAACTAACGAAGACTCCCCATCAAATATTTGCTTCTATCCTATACAAATAATAAATTGAAGTATTAGATGAGGTGGTTCAAAAAAACAAGTAACCCCCTCATTTTTCATTTTGAGGAACTCAAACGGGCTTACTCACGAGTTTGGGTGCTCTAAGCCCAAGATGCGCCGAACGTACTTAACTATCATCACTCCTGGAGGCTCTTTTCATGCACCCTAACCCAATGAACAAGGAAGATAAATAAGAATCCACCTGATAATAATTAATCATCATAATATTCACCTATTAAAACACCCACATCCACATAAGTGAGGGGTGGGTTATACTCAGCCCACACAGGCCTCTTACGAACGATACTAAAATACTCAACATGAACAGATCCCTGCCACTCCGATACGGCTATAAACGCAATGACCTATAAAATTATAGATTAAAGTATGCAATATTTATCTATATCGATGTTGGATGCGACCTTACCCGTAAGGCTATTTGTGTATATCTTATCGTGGTAGTGTATCTATGTATGTGTGTTCTTAATTTTACTTTGAAGTTCTAAAAAAATAAATGATTGAAATAAACGCATAGATAAATCCACCCAAAATTTATGTGCTGTGCACTTGTCAGTGTAGCAATCTCCATCTTTCTTTATCCAGAGCCAATTCCTTCACTTCTCCTTTTTTTTTTTAGAATGGGACTGCTGTAGGTCGTCCTAGGGGACCCTTCCTACGTAACCGGGCAGTTATTGGCGAGACCTGAAGGGTCTCCAGCCAATGGGGGGGGGGGGGGAATTAAAATAGTCAGCCTTTTTTTTTTTTTTTCTCGTGGGTAAATCCTCATGAATACCCTCCGCCCGGGGAAGGCGAAGGGTTATGCCGGACTCTTACCGGCTAAAAACCCACGGTGTTCCTTCTCCTGACCTATGGCCGGGGTCACGGGATTCGCAGCTGCCCCGGCAGGCCTCGGTCCGCCAGCCCCTGGCGGACCTCTCCTTCTGTGGGGCTTTACCCCTTTGCCCCACGTCCTCCTGAGAGGCGCGCGTGGAACACGGCGCGCCGCCTTCTCGGGCCTGTTACTGGTCGGGCAGGCCACACACTAGCTAGGGTGGCCGGAGATCGTCTCGCGCCCCCCGGCGGCGCCCGGTGCGTCTGGCGCGGGAAGGGAGAGTGGCAGTCGCCTCTCTCTCCCTCTCCGCTCTCTCCTTGGTCGCCATCACCTCCTCGCAAAAGGAGGCGACGGCTTCAAGTTAAATACTTAACCTAAGCTAACTACTTGTACTACACTAACATCATGACTACCTGCAACAACAGCACTAAGGGCGACCCCTAGTGGGACTCGTACCTCGGCTTAGGGCGTTGCTGGCGGGGACTTAGGGGGGAACAGCTTTCAGAGAGCTGAATTATCGGTGTGACTGCGGAGTCTGAAGAGATTCACTTCTCCGTATGTGATCACCTCTGTCTTTTCCTTCAATTGGTCTCAGTACTTTTTCTCGGTCAACCTGGTTTTCTCTTTCCCCGTAATTTACGTTCTATGATGTTAGCTGTAAAGCTGTCGTGTCGCAGTAAGTGACCAGTAATTTTCCCTCTTTTTCTTTCTATATCCCTACATGTTCTGTCTAACCGTTTCCTAACTTCGTTGTGGTCAACTTCTAGTCTAACCAGATGCGACTGAATACCAGTATTTTACACGGAGCGACTGCCATCAGACCTCCGCAACCCAGTTACTGGGCAATGCCGATATCCTAAGCTTAGACGGTTGTCAGACTTACGGACTGCTGACTACCCGTAACGACTGACAACTATGTACTACAACAGTGTACGAATCTCGTTCATATAAAATAATATTAAGTTAAAGGAGGATGGGCGTTTTGGTACTCATGTCCAATCAAAATGAATTTACCATCGTTGGATAGCTCTTTTCAAGAGTACAAAAAACTACTATGGCAACAAACCCGTATCAATTGTCCGTTTTGAAATATAGTCTTCAGAAGATCTGGATATTCAGTTCGAAATAGAATTTCAAAAAATCATATCGCCGGTTTCGCTTGACCGATTTTGATGATATTTGCACAGATTTTGAGCTAAATAAAATTCAGTTAACGGGTGAAAATCACAACAAAATCGGTTTAGTATTTTTTCAGTTAAGGGTGATCTATCTATTAAAAAAATCGGACGCGTTTTTTATGCCTAAAAATAAAATTCGTTTCCCAGCAATTATTTTTGGTCAATGTAATTTAGTTTGATGTACAGAGTGCGTAGATTTCGGCTATGCGGGTCTTTTACACACTCGTCTACACACTGTATACTTACATACAATAAGCGATGAAACTTACTTCGAACTTGTTTTATTTACCTAGATAATGAAAAATATTAATAATAATTATTGTAATACCATGCCAAAATGGAGAAAAATGACAATAAAAGTATGTGTACTTAATAGGATGTAACAAAAATAAATAACTTTCAAGCAGGATTACTTCGTTCGGACAGCGAATCGGGACTAGCGCCATGGTTATTCTTAATCTACACAAAAATGCCTTTCCAACGGTGTATCGATCATTCCGATTGGAGCCAGTACCAGACTCCATACATTTGTGCCCATCATCCTTTAATTATTTTTGTGTAGCAACACTAAAGCCTGATTTACACAGGGTAAGTAACTGACTCCAAACTCGAAACAAGTCAGTGCTGACCCGATATTTACCTAGTGTAAATTGATTTGGAGTCAGCTACAGCGCTGTCGCGATCAATTTACACTAGGTAAATATCGGGTCAGCGCTGACTTGTCTCGAGTTTGGAGTCAGTTACTTACTCAGTGTAAATCAGGCTTTATATGATAGAATTTTGATTATCTGTGGATCGCAGCAATGGTGCGGTTTACTGTTTTCCCTTTGTAATTAATATTAGTACATTGTGCCACAAATACAGTCCACTTAATTACATGTTAGTGAGTTTTATTGTCCGATCCTTAGAATACAGAATACTTTCTGTATTCTGAGGTCCGATCACTAAACACAGAGAACTTCGTAACTTACCTCTTATACAAGGTTAGTCGAAAAGGGGGTACTAATCCGCAGGCCACTTAACTGATAACGGTTTTAAAGCAAATGTTAAAATTTCAAAATTCGATAATTTTTATTTCCATTTAAAATATTTTTCATTTTAGTCTTTTCAAAAATTCTTGGTCAATACTTTAGTTACGAGTTCAGAAAATAAAGCTTCTAATTCGTGACCCCAAATATGACCTAAAATGTAAACACAGCTGATCATAGCTGACGACAGATAGACAGATTTTAGCGTATGTTTTATGTAATTTTTGAACAGCTATTTCTCTTAAACTATACTTTTGGAGAAAGTGGTACATAGAACAAAAGTTACTCACTATTATGGATACTTTAACACCCTTTCGGATTAGTATCCCCTTTCTGACTATCCTTGTATTGTTATCATAATTCTGGATCCTACTCCTAAGTCTGTCAAATTGTTTTGAATTGTTCTACTACGAAACTCTAATAATAATGTTTTACACCCCAACCCCTACGGTAATCTACTGTGTAATTAAAGCAATAATTGTGCAGCTCAGCAAGAAAATAGGTCGAGCTCATTAATACCCTTTTTTAATTTGATAAAACTCAGCGGATACTTCGACCTAACTTTATTCATAATGATGAGCTGGCTGCTTTTGCTAGCACTTGCACTTGCAACTATAAGAACCTCTTAATAGGCGAGAATAATGTTATAATATCTAGTCTCGGTTAAGTTAAATGAGCAGAAAGTCTTTAGCTATGTCTAGATTACACCAGTGCGCTTTCATGTTCATCTTGCGTCTTCGTGTGAAGCATGCGTGAAGCGCCATAGCGCATGCTCCTAGCGCACGCTAATCCGTCCATTGTATGTCGACTGACGACTGACTGATGCGCACCGGTGTAGACGATAAGCTGCATGCGTCTTAAGGCAATCAACATTGCATGCGCTTGACGCAAGAGGAATTGAAAGTTGAAAGCGCAAGATGAAGATAATGAACATGAAAGCGCACGGGTGTAGACATATCATTTAAATGTCTTGTGCGACTTAACAAGATTATCGAAAATGGTGATTTGCAAAATCAAAACCACTGTATTCTGCAGCCAATTCCCGCCCAGTGCCGGATACAGGCGGGTCTCAAATTGCATCTGATTCTTCGACATTTGACAATTCGCCATCAACATCGAAACAATATATCCCATTCCTACGATTTATCGAGCGGCATTGATTAAAATTAAGACTTTATTTATTTATTTAACACAACACTTCTATCATTACAGGATATCCCAAAGCGATAGGGTGGTAGGTACTTAACTAAATTTGTTTTTTACAAATTATAACACAAGTAATGTATTCTTGCGAATTCATTCAATGAACAGGAAAAAATGTCAATCCTTTCGGCGACTTCATTGAGTGTCTGTAAGGCACGAGTAACCGGTGCTTCATTAAGCAAGTTAGTCCTACCGCGCGGCACAGCCAGCAACTGCGGCCGTCTCCGAGTTGTATCTTTACGAATAATGAAGCAAATACCACATAACTTTACATAGTAAACTCTTCCGTACGTTTGTAGATATCAATGATAAAATAAGCTTACAAGTCTACTTATACGCCCAGTTTAAAAATAAACAACACTACCATTGGTAAGCAAAACGATTCGTTTTTGGCAATAGGAACCGGGCATTGGGCTGGACATCCACCAGAGCTGTGCGAGGAAAATGTGCGGTGCGAAAATGTGTAGCGAGGATGTGAAACGAAGTGATCCTTTCCACCAGAGCTGTGCGAGGAATGTGTAATGTGTTAATGATCATCTACCTCTTCCAAACACCATCTATTGACTGACTGGTAGGCGCATATTTTCAAATCGTCGCACACATCCTAGTAACACATTCCTCGCAACACATCCCTCGCAACACATCCCTCGCAACACATCCCTCGCTCGCATTTCTCGCTTGTTTTGCATGAACAAAAACCTCGCACCGCTAAGCCCATATCCATCAGAGCTGCGCAGAGCGAAGCTAGGTAAATGAAGTGATTCTATTGGTGCTTACAAAACACATTCCTCGCTACGCAGCTTAGCACAGCTCTGGCGGATGCTCAGCCTTAGGCCCGGACTCCACAAAAGCGGAGATGTGCGGAGATGTCTCGTAAACAACCAATAGGAATTCGTTTTGAGTTGAAGCTACGCGGAGAGATTTGAAAATAACGCAATCCTATTGGTTGCTCGAGACTTCTCCGCACATCTCCGCTTGTCCGGGACTTAAGGTCCTTTTTCTATCTGGCTGGAGGACGTTTCTACTACCGACGCTTTCACTTGTTTATTTTAATAATAGATTCTAAGATACAATAATGTAAGCTACCTAGCACGGATTTAATAATCATTCACCTTTCACTTCATTTAATCTAAACATTTACCCGCGCATGTACACTCAACACAATAATTTAATTACCACCTGCGATACCTAATCCTTTCAATTTCGAATAATTGTTGAAACAACACTCCCTCCCTTTGTTTCGCTCACAATCGCGGGACCCGCAAAATTAACTGGATGGTGATAAAAACTGACCGAAATTACTAACCCTTTCTCAGCGAATTACTTTTTAGAAATCATCTTCATTACGAAAAATGTCGACGTAAAAAACGCTAAGTCTCGCTTTAAGAATGTACTGGAAGCTCTAAAATGGTTTCGTAATTACGTTTTTAGTTTTAAGTACTGATTGCTTAACATTTTTGGCTGATTGTCTTTCGGAATTTGATCTAAATCTCGATTTAAAAGTTTTAATATGGGTTTTAATCTGTGGCTGTGTCAGTTAACCCTTTTACTGACGTATAGTGTATTGTAGCTATAGTTGCTATATTTCAATTAGTCTTTATTTATTGAGTGTTGTCTTTATTCGGTTATTTTCTTAATACCAACATTACCAACCGATTTTATTGTATTAGCAAATATATCCATAATGAGCATAATGCACATTACTTATGCATGTGCATTAATTTGCCTAGTAACCAATATAACGATACTAAAAGTGATGGAATTGGCAAATAAAAGATGAGTGAGTGAGACGGCAATAAGCGAAAAAGAGATAGCAACATCGCAGTCCAAAATTGTGTCGTTTACCATTGACTAACAAAAATGCATTAATAACTTCAAAAAACATTAAAAACAAATAAATCTGCTATAATAATCTGCTTAACTGCTTCATTGGTTCCTATAGTGGTCGAAAACACAGCTGCCGCGAATGATGTCCTAGGTTCGGTTTCCATCCTGCCAGGGTTGCGGAATTTGTTCGAAAAAGTTACCGCGGCCCTGGAACGCAAAGGGCGTTAGGAGGAACACGGATGGGTTTTAGTTAGTAACGGTAAGGATACACGGTGACACTGACATTCGACACAATGCAATCGGGGTAATTCATCAACTCGTCCTACATGCCTACGGCCCATTTAGGACGACTTGCAGAAAATCAAAATAAATAATATTTTCATCCTGCAACTCGTCCCACATTACTATTAAAATGAGAAAAGGTACAATCAGTAGCAAAAGTGTTAGTATGTAAATAATAAAAAAAGTTAAATGGCCACAGGGAGGTATGGCGGAGCAAGGAGCTTCACGGACGCTTCTACCAGGCCCTTTATTGGCCCGATGTAGACTTTCTAGCGTCCGTAAAAAGTATCTCCTGATAAGTCTGCTTGCCTAGTATGGTACTAGGCAAGCAGACTTATCAGGAGATACTTTTGTGAAGCATGGGCTTCACAAAATGTTAATTCCACATTTAATTTTTATTTTACCGCGTCTGACCCGCAATTATATTCGCAATAATATTGCCAATACAATATTGTCAACATTATTGCGTGTGTGTGGGCGAAAAAAGTATCTCCTGATAAGTCTGCTCGCCTGGTGTCATGCTTCACAAAATGTGAATGTGATCTGTGTGATTCTTTTCTCATCACAGGCATTTCTGACGTTGAGTGTTTAGGTAGAACGGCTGTAACGCGACTGATCCAAGAAAAAATGCACCTTCAAGAATAAGGGCTGTTATAAATATAAACGACGTTACGCGTAGCGGCCGTAGTGCGACTCCGTCAAATAATCTATAAACAAAACGAAAGTAGAACCTAAATATTCTTAAAATTTTTTGTTAAATCTTGTCTTACTAACTGTACCAAATGTCGATAAAGTTTAAAGTTCCACACAAAAAGAAACGTGGGACGAGTTGCAGAATGAAAATATTATTTATTTTGATTTTCTGCAAGTCGTCCTAAATGGGCCGTAGGCATGTAGGACGAGTTGATGAATTACCCTGCAATCGCGACACTGAAATTACACCAGAGCTAATGCGCAACTCAGTGTAACAGCGATGACACACTACGACACTCGGTGTCGACACTGAGAGTCGAGTGTAATGTGTCGCTGTGTATCCTTACCGTAAGAGCCTGACATTCCCTTCCGCTCCGCCCAGAGCGGAAGAAGTGATTTGATGACTTGTCGTCCTTATAAAAAAGGTCCGGTTCCCATGTTAGGAAAAATGTGGTTGTCTCTTTGGGAATTCTTGGCAAATTGTGCCCAATGAAGAGCAATAGGCTCGCTCCCCATTACGCGGGCCTAAATAGCTAAATACCGTCATCAACGACTAATGGGTCTATAACCGTTCGTTATCCTTGAGGAATACAAGCCTGACGTCACTTGTTTTCAGATTATATTAAAACATATTTCAAAATACAATGTCACCAAAATCAGACATGTCCTTATTTCAAAAGCGATAATCTATAGCGCAGTTCCGACTATACTATATACGCGACTATTCTATAGCTCAACGATATCGCTCAGCATACATTTTATATGGACGCATTCACACAACGCTATGCTATAAAGTATTGGCTTGCAGTACGCGGTAAACTTGAGCGATTCTCAGAGCTACATCGTACGATTGTCCGGTTTCCGTCGCCCGACGGATCGTCGTCAAATAACTTGCTACACATAGTAGACCGGCTTGCGGTATAGCGTATAGTGTGAACGTCGTGCTATATTGTAGTTATAGCTTACGCAATATGCTTTACTATATATATATAGCGAAACAGTATAGCGTAGTCTGAAATGCGCTTAACTCTTGTATTCATTTTAAACAAACATTAAGAAGGAATTCTGGGTATTATTCAAAATGATATAAAAGTTGCAATATCCCGAAATCCGTTGACTTTCGTAGAACATATGGGGGGTTAATTTTTTGGCATTTTAAGCCCCTTATAACAGGGTGCAAGGAATACGTCGAATTATCAGTAAACCCTGTATAGTATAGAGAAATAGTATAGCGTACTTAGAAGGCCAATTCTCGTAATTAAAAATGTTCAAAGTATAGTTTCGATCTAGTCTCAGTCTAGTCTCAATTTCATAAATATGACAAATGGTATTCTTGTTGAGGAGCTCGTGGCTAAATAATTACAGCCGCATAGACCGATCTTCCGGGTTAAGCCACGCTTGCCGAGGTTGGTCTGTGGATGGGTGACCATTTACCATAGCGAGTTTCCTCCGTGCCTCGGAAAGCACGTAAAGCCGTTGGTCCCGGCTGTCATTTGTAGATCTTTGACAGTCGTTACTGTTGGTCAGAAGCCAGAAAGTCTGACAACCAGTCTTACCAAGAGTATCGTATTACCCAGTTACTGGGTTGTGGAGGTCTGATAGGCAGTCGCTCCATGTAAAATACTGATATTCAGCTGCATCCGGTTCGACTGGAAGCCGACCCCAACATAGTTGGGAAAAGGCTAGGCAGATGATGATGACAAATGGTATTCTTGTTCGTTAACAAACAACGTCAAACGTGAGATTATATTGAAATGACATTGAAAGTTGACTGAAGCCAAAAGGGTATTCTGGTTACATTATGTAGGTACTGAGCCATTTTGACAAGTTGGAATTCTCATTTATTTCTAGAATTTTAGTCTATGACTGCTGATATTCATATGCTAACGGTAATAGATTTTAAGTTGAGTGAATTGAAATTATATCGAGATACACTGAGATGATACTGAAACCGAACCTCCTAACTTTAAGTGTACCAGAATACCATTTTTTGTTCAATTCATAAAGGTATTTTAATCTCAGTTCAGTCAACCTTTAGTTTTACTTCATATTAATTACGAGAATTGGGCTTCTGAACTGCGCTTATATCTTTTTATTACAAAAGCGATAATCTATATCCGTGCTTCAGTCAGCTAAACTTGCGACTAATTAGTTTACTAATTGAGCTCATTTAGTAGAGTAGGTAATCAACGCGCCCATTGTTTTGGCGATCAGATTACTCACAATCTGAGGCGAGAAAAAACTGGCTTTATGATATAGTGAGTATATATTGGATGATGGATGACTTCAACGTAGAAAAAACGTTAATCGTAGTTTGAAAAAATGATATCATTATGGGCGCTATCTTTTTTGCTATTTATTTTTATGTAATTATTCCGTTTATTCATTTTTGTTATAAACTTGTTTAAATAATTACAAAAAAAAACTTTTCAAAATTATATGGATATAGTATTATTTTTAGGGTTCCGTACCCAAAGGGTAAACCGGGAACTAAGACTTCACTGTGCGTCCGTCCATCCGTCCGTCCGTCCATCTGTCACCAGGCTGTATCTCATGAACCGTGATAGTTAGACAGTTGAAATTTTCACAGACAATGTATTTCTGTTACCGTTATAACAACATATACTAAAAAACAGAATAAAATAAATATTTAAGGGGGCTCCGATACAACAAACGTGATTTTTTGCCGTGTTTATAGATAATGGTACGGAACCCTAGAAAGAAACACAGAAATTAGAGAAACTGCTAGATATAGTAGTACCAATATTTTATGTATTACTGATTGTAAAACGAAAAAATGCTGTAAAATTTGTTTTATAAAAAGTTGGTAGTCATCATTTTGTTTTATTAATTCCTATAAAAAATCATGTCTATTTCATTCAAACCATAATTGGGTGGGATGGCACAAAAAAAAAAATTAAAAATATTTCGGGGACAAATGAAACTTTTACTTCCTATCTTCCCCCGATTACAAGTTCGGGGGAAGATGACACAAGCATTCCCATTTTCCCCCATTCGGGGGCAGATATTCGGAGGAAGATGGGAATAGAACTTCCTATCTTCCCCCGATTACAATTTCGGGGGAAGATACCACGAAAATTCCCATTTTCCCCCATTCGGGGGCAGACATGCGGGGGAAGATGGGAATAATCCCATTTAATAGCGCATGCCTTAATACTAGTTCGACAAAAGCGCATGCCCTTAGCGCTCGCTAATCCGTCTATTATATGTCGACTGACGACTGACCGAGGCGTACCGATGTGGACGATAAGCTGCATGCATCTTATGGCAATCAATATTGCATGCGCTTGACACAAGAGGAATTGAAAGTTGAAAGCGCAAGATGAACATGAAAGCGCACGGGTACACACCATTAAAGGTTGTTCTTTCTTTGCCCAGCTGTGGGACAATTATGAGCAGAATTTAGAAGATGTCATTAATAGTAGTAGTTTACCCATTTCACCCACCGCAATATCTTGTAAGAATTTTGTAAATATGAATGACGAAATTGATAACACATTGGTGCCCACAGCAAATTAAACTTTCGTAGCCATCAAAAGACCAAATCCAATAAATAACTGTAATAAATAAATACATAATTATCAAATAGAACATTTTGAAGTCAGCATAGAAAAGCAATAATGAAAATTGGACTCGAATAAAAAAAAACTCAGTTAAAATTTTCACAAGAAAATCTAATACGAAATCTTAATAAAGTCTTATACATTTTGTACGTTCATTTTTGCCCGATCTTTTTTATTACAATGGCCCTTGGGGGCAAGCGGGTATTTTGGAGTGACCCTCCATAATAACGCTAGCTAAAAGATATTATCTTGTAAGTACTTCACTAACAATAAAAATCGCGTTTAAGTGTCGTTTTAAAAATACCGAGGTGGTATTTACGGCGGCGACTGTACAGAGTGGCTTAAAGTTATGTTTAGTAAAGAATTATATTTTTTTTGTTTGGAAATAGGGGAAATAGTGTTTTTTTATTGAAGTTTTGACTGTTGACTGTAAAATGCGTTAAAAACTTAGAAAGAAAGTTATCATTCGACACTATTAGAGAGTAACCATAGAGTTTCTTGAGGGCTCTTCTCCATAGGAAACGACTAATTGGAACCGTGCACCTAAATTCGACTTTTCATATGCGCCTGTATTAGTTTATGTGAAATATTTTTTTTGATTAATTTTGATTTTTGACACTATTGCAAGTGGGTAGTTTAATGAGTGTCTACTATTGCATTTGCTGATTATGCTTTTATTATGCTGGTTCAATACGCAGTCGAACCATCCCGAGAAAAACGAATGTATCACATATGAAAATCTGTGGAGCATCGTGTACCACAGATTAACTAATAGTTCCTAATGATTATCCCGTGTGAGGAAAGAGCAACGATTCAACAAAATCCAGCACTTTTTGTAGTAGGATTGAACGGTCCGCCTGGCTAGCTACACCAGAACATTAACGACCGGCGCGTCAAGGGGTTGACTGTGTTCCGTTGTATACAACGTTATTTTTAGTATACCAAAAACAGAGACACCCCAACAAGATTTTCAACAACTGCCTTAAAACGTGTTTTTTTTTTAATAAATCTCCAGTTTACACCGTAGTTTATGTCGCGTTAAGTTCCCTAGTAAAGTGTGAAATGCGTGAGATGTGCTATGCAGGGGTTGTCTAATATACAACGAAACTGACCGAGCGGACCATCTCTCAAGCCTCAAGGTGTCTATTCCCGTCAACTGTCATCATGGGTAGAAACCTACTGAAACAAAATTGAAATTTAAGAAAAAGTTTTTAAGTTTTAGTTTTAAGGTGTATTTTTGCTGTAATGCCAATAAACGCATTTTTCTTTCTTTCAAAAAAAAACTTTTTAAAAAAATATGTCAATCGATTCTCCTAGTGATTCTGAACAAAGAGGTTTAGTATATACTAAAACTAAGCTTGTATACTCGAATGTGAAAAATTTGAATTTTTTTGCGAGGCTATTTATAAGTTGGGTTGGTAGATATCTTATAAGTAGATACTTATTCATTAATACGAAAAAAGTGACCCATGATATGGTATGGATATTCATGATCAAGTAATCGCTTAGTTCGTGCATGTGCTTTGGACGGGCGTCGCGTCGCCGGCTACAGCCGGCGGCATGCGCTGTGACGCAAGCGCGATGAGGAGGCGCGCTGCTGTGCATGTGCGTTGCAAACGACTACAACATGCAATAGCAATACGATAAACCGTAGTTATATTATTTGTTGGCATACGTAAATATTGCATTGGCAAAGCTAAAGTGCCAGGACATCGCGCTGAAGAGTCGTTGGCTGCGTATTCAGCCAACGACGTCGTCTCGAGCTATTCGGCCGCGTCTTCAAAGATTCAATTCAACTCCGTTCATCTATCGTTTAAGTCCCTGTCGTTGTTTTCTCGTTCGTGGAGTTGTACTAGTGTTCGAAACTAAATCCACAGCACGAGTATTCATTACGACATTCGGGTAGACCGACAAGTAATCTTCAACGTAGCTCCCGTCCAGGTGGCGCAGGAATCGTGTCGATCGCCGACTCTGTTGAAGAGTTGCGCATAAACATTCCATAGGCTAGATGCCGTCTGTACTCATCAACTTTTGTATTGTAGTTGTGGGTGGAGTTCATGTTTTTACTTTTCCTTTACTATACTACTTTACTTCTTTAATTACCGTTTACCCATCTCCCACCGAAGCACCGCTCTCGCGTTCAATTTTGGTTCATACATAAACGAACGTTACGTCGTCCCTAGTCACAGCTATATTGGGATGGTTCAGCCCGGTTGATACGCGGCCGAACCATCCCGAGAAGAGCGAATGTTCCACATATTATATTCTGTGAAGCATCGTGGTGTGTCGTCGTACTAAATAAACGGCATTTTGGCATCGGATTGGAACATAATTACACTAAGTATGAACTTCTTTGCAAGGTTTTTCACAAATGAGAATTGTATCTTAGAACTGAATACGGTAGTTATTTTTAGGACAAAAATGAACAATGATATGGTATGGACATTCACGATTCAGCGATCGCTTAGTTCGTGCATGGGATCAGGACGGGTGCCGCGTCGCCGGCTTTAGCCGGCGGCATGCGCTGTGAGGAGGCGCGCGCAGCTTTGCACGTGTCGTTGCAGACGACCGCTCGCTTGGTGTTGATAGCCGCACGATAAACAGTAGTTATATTATTGTTGGCACACGTAAATATTGCATTGGCAAAGCTAATGTGCCAGGACATCGCGCTGAAGAGTCGTTGGCTGCGTATTCAGCCAACGACGTCGTCTCGAGCTATTCGGCCGCATCTTCAAAGATTCAATTCAAATAATTTATCGTTTAAGTCCCATTCGCTTTGTTCTCGTTCGTGGGGTTGTACGAGTGGTCAAGACTAAATCCACAGCACGTGTATTCGTTACGACGTGAGGGAAGATCGATAAGAAATCTTCAACGTAGCTCCGTCCAAGCGGCGCAGGAATCACGTCGATCTCCGACTCTGTTGAAGAGTTGCGCGTAAACATTCCATAGGCTAGATGCCGTCTGTGTCTGTACTCATCAACTTTTGTATTGTAGTTGCGGGTGGAGTTCATGTTTTAGTTTCCCTTTACTTATACCTATACCATTTCGCACCGAATCACCGCTCCGGCATTCAATTTTCATTTCGGCCCTAATCATAGCTATTTTGTAGGATGGTTCAGGCCGGTTGATACGCGGCCGACCCATCCCGACAGGAGCTATTGTTCCACGTGTTGAAATCTGTGAAGCATTCTGCTGAGTACACCACACCTGCAGCTTTTTGGCATCGGCACGTAATACATATACATATTTTGAAAATATTTTGTGGGCATTGTATTCAAGCGAATCGTCTGGATCAGGCAATGCATGGCTCGCGTCCGAGTCCGTTCGTCGGCCACGTGCGTTTACGGAGAAATTTTGCGGTCGCCTCTGCTCTGGCTGGTAAACAGCTACCAAACTGTGCGAAGCTTGGTCGTCCTTCCCTCAAATAACGCGTCGTTGTCCATTGCGCCTAATGTATCATATGTGTATGTATTATAATTATGTTCTCAGGATACAATAAGAGCAATGGAAAACGATGCGTCATTTCAGGAAGGACCGCGTGGCGTGGTTTATCTAAAATGACGTCACGTATGATGACGCTCATGGCACGTCAGTCGCTTGTCGCTTTGGAGTGCGACATATAATGTGAACGTAGAGATCGATGTCATCGGTACTTTTGGGTACCTACGGCAATTTTTTTTACCATGTTGTTTTGTGAAAGTCGACGAAATGGTTAATTGTTAATGGTTTTTGTACACAAAATAATTTTACGAAAGGTTTCATATTTTTTTAAATTTAATTTAGTTTAATTATTTAAGTACAAACTAGAATTAATTGTTCACAATTTATTACTTAGATTAGGTACTTTCTTATTAGGACGCATTATCGCATTTTAGCTTTTATGTTCAGGTTCAGGTTGAAGTTAGAATACGAAGTGGAAAAAAAATGTTTTTTTTTTTAATTGTCTTGTTGCCAACCTGGCATTACATGATAACGCAATTTATCAACTCCATGTTATATATTTAACTAATAGGAACTAACGTAACCTCTCAGCGACATTTGTACCTACGTGATGATTCATTTATTAACAGTCTTATCACTTCTCGCGGTGGTGATGACGTCATAGACATGAGTAGGTAATTATTATTTCGATTAAATTGTAGACAAAGTCAGAGTGAACTTTTATAGAACCGATTATTTTTCAATTGAAAAAAGCAAATACGTACTTGTAAATTACTTACTGTGATTGATATTATAATCCAACCAGCAAACTAGTAATTAACATTAAGTTCTTTAAATAAAATTCAATTATACAGATTTATCTGCCAGATACAACAAAATAAAATTAAAAATAAGTCTGTTTGTTCTTCTCCTGTGTCACTTTAGCGCCTTTAAGGCTAAGCGTATGCTAGGATGCAGGTGACGCAGCACAGCACAATTTTTGATTCATACCTGGCTGCCTGGTTGATAATCAACTAGGCTGAACCATCCCAGATATAGCTATGATTATTTAGGGACGAGCGACGCAACGTTCGTTTATGTATGAATCAAAAATTGAACGCGGTAGCGGTGCTTCGGTGCGAGATGGGTAAGGTATAAATAAAGGGAAACTAAAACATGAATTTCATCCGCAACTACAATAAAGCAGTCAATGAGTACATACGGCATCTAGCCTATGGACCGTTTAAGCACAACTTTTCAGCAGACTCGACGATAGATTCGATTGCTGCACCCTCAGGACGAAGCTACGTTGAAGACTTCGTATCGGTCTTCCCGCACGTCGTAATGAACACGTGCTATGGATTTAGTCTCGACCACTTGTACAACCCCGCGAACGAGAAAACAGCGAGAGAGACTTAAAAGACAAATCAACTGAATTGCATTGCTTCTTTGAAGACGCGATTGATACGCAGCCGAACCATCCCAACAAGAGTGAATATTCCACATATTAGATTCCGTGAAGCACCGCGGTGTCGTACTAAATGAATGGCTTTTTGGCATCTTATCGGAACATAATTACAAAACTGTGGTTCTCTGCGAGGGTTTTTAAACGGGGTAAATGTTAGCTGTAATTACAAAGTAGATTAATTGTTCGGAATCATTATAAGTCGGTGCTTCCTTATAAGGACGCAGTGCTGTTTCTTAGCTTTTAGTGTCAGTTTTAGGTTAAGTTTGAATAATAAAAGGAAAAGTTTTTTTTTTGTTTTTCGCTGTTTGCCGTCCTGGTAATCAACTCCATCTGGGGGCACGGCAGTGCCCCGCCAAGTCTCGAGCAAAGCGGGCACGGCCGTACCATCTTTTCTCGAAGCCATTCGCGGCCCTTTCACCCCCCCTATATCTTCGCTGTGGACAAAGCTAGCAGTTTGAACTTTCGGTAACCAAGAGTAATCATTATAACTAGCTAAACTTCCAAATTACATCATATTTGAACTTATAGTTTACGAGTTATCATCGATCAAAGTTACATCATTTTGTCACTCACTGACTCACTGACTGACCGATCATCAAAATTCTAAGATACTTCTAGCAGGCCTAGAACCTTGAAATTTGGCATCAAGATAGATTATTAGGCACATATAAAGGAAAAATTAGGAAAACATAAAAAAATTGTTAATTATAGAAAACAATTTTATATTTGCCATTTTGCCAGGAACATGGTGTATGAATTTCGACTGCATTGTTAACTTTGTTCTTTGTTTACGTACAAAAAATATTGAATTGGTGTAGATTATTCATAAATTGTTATTTATTTAGGGCAAAATCTGAGAAATGAGATTCCATACCATCACGCCTGTATTCTCCGAATCGTAGGACAGAGGTGTATAGTATACTAAGTATGTAACTATATGAACCCATTTATTACTGTATCTAGATAACATTCATAAAGGCTAATTTAAATTGTTTAAAGTTTTAATATCTCACAAGTTTTCAGGTCAAAATCAAAATCCAAGATGGCGGCTTTGAAATTTTACAAAATATGCGTCATGGGTGTCGTTCCCATGGTTTTCCGGGGTGCTGATGCCAAAAATGAGGTCAAAGTCAAAATCCAAGATGGCGACTGTGAAATTTTACAAAATATGCGTCATGGGTGTCGTGGCCATGGTTTTCGGGGGTGTTGATGACGAAAAAGAGGTCGAAGTCAAAATCCAAGATGGCGCTGTGATATTTTACAAAATATGCGTCATGGGTATCGTGTCCATAGTTTTCGGGGGAGCTGATGACGAAAATGAGGTCAACATCAAAATCCAAGATGGCGGCTGTGAAATTTTACAAGATAAGCGTCATGGGTGTCGTGTCTATGGTTTTCGGGGACGCTGATGACAAAAATGAGGTCAACGTCAAAATCCAAGATGGCGGCTGTGAAATTTTACAAGGTATGCGTCACGGGTGTCGTGTCCATGGTTTTCGGGGGGGCTGATGACGAAAATGAGGTCAACGTCAACATCCAAGATGGCGGCTGTAAAATTTTCAAGATATGCGTCATGTGTGTCGTGTCCATGGTTTTCGGGGGCGTTGATGACGAAAATGAGGTCAACGTCAAAATCCAAGATGGTGACTGTGAAATTTTACAAAATATGCGTCATGGGTGTCGTGTCCATGGTTTTCGTGGGTGCTGATGACGAAAAAGAGGTCGAAGTCAAAATCCAAGATGGCGCTGTGACATTTTACAAAATATGCGTCATGGGTATCGTGTCCATAGTTTTCGGGGGAGCTGATGACGAAAATGAGGTCAACGTCAAAATCCAAGATGGCGGCTGTGAAATTTTACAAGATATGCGTCATGGGTGTCGTGTCCATGGTTTTCGGGGACGCTGATGACAAAAATGAGGTCAACGTCAAAGTGCAAGATGGCGGCTGTGAAATTTTACAAGATATGCGTCATGGATGTCGTGTCCATGGTTTTCGGGGGGAGGGCTGATGACGAAAATGAGGTCGAAGTCAAAATCCAAAATGGCGGCTGTGAAATTTTACAAGATATGCGTCATTAATGTCGTGTCCGAGGTTTTCGAGGGTGCTGATGACGAAAATGAAGTCGAAGTCAAAATCCAAGATGGCGGCTGTAAAATTTTACAAAATATGCGTCTTGGATATCGTGTCCATTGTTTTCGGGGGTGCTGATGATGAAAAGGATGTCGAAGTCTCCAAGATGGCGCTGTGATACTTACTTTACAAAATACGCGTCATGGGTGTCATGCGAAATTCGTGTGACAGCGCCATCAATCTATGAAAAAAACCACTTGGAAACTAAAAAAATATAATAACATAAATTTATATTCGGCGAAACGAAGTTTATGGATATCCGAATGAGCTAGTTATTAGTTACTTAAATAGTTAGTTATAAAAAATACTAATTTAATACATAAGTAGTTTGTTGTATATTTAAGAAAGAAAGAAAGAAAGAAAGATCAGTTTATTTGTTAAAATATAGTGCAGTAGGTGTTACAAACTATTGAAGTCTCTTATATTCTACCATTTCTGGTGTACAAATATTTCCATTTCTAATAAGTAATAATTTTACGATACTGGTAAAACAATCTAAAGATAACTACAGAAATTCCCAAACAAAATTAGGTGCAGTCTAAGTTTACACTTTGCAAATTTCTGTCATTGAGATAATCATTTGTTGAATAATAACATTTGCTTATTAATAAGTCAAACAATCTACGCTTAAACAAGTTTAAATTAAGGCTTTTTAGACAGTTCGGTAATTTATTATAGATTCGAATAGCCATGCAGAAACAATTCTTGCTATACATTGTAGTACGTTGGTTAGGGACATGTAGTTTATTAGGAAATCTACTATTTCTATTAGTAATAGCAATATTTTTACTAAAAAGGATTGGGTGTTTGTAGACAAATATACAAATTTCAAAAATATAGACACGGTAGTGGTAGTATACGGTGTTTCTTAAATAACGGTACACAACTATCTAAGTATTCTGCGCCACTTACCGACCGTACACACTTTTTCTGTGCCCTAAAAGCTCGGATTAGATCAACTGAATTGCCCCATATGACTATTCCGTAACGCAAAATCGAGGAAACGTATCCGTGATAAGCGCAGAGGGTAGCACTGGATGTGGCGACTTGTCTTTTTTTTCACTTGTCTTTGTCTTTTTTTGTAACTTTTTTTTCGCCTCGTTGATCTTGTTGTGAGCGGACGTGTTAAGTTGGATTTTTTACGTTTTTTCTAAATATTTAATTGATTTAATTGGTGAAGTTAGTTGACCCCGTTCGAAACTCGGTGCCTCTCTTATTATCTTGCGGAGGTGTCCATATAGAACCAGCGCCATATTTGAAGTTGTATTGCTCCATCCCGCTCCTGTGCCGGTGAGTGAAGGTGACTACTATTTTTGAAAACATTGGAAAAAGTCAGCTGAGCGTGCGCTGTGATTTGAACCTGCGACTCGTCGCGTGCTGCGTCCGCCGGTCGTTCCTGTCGCCGCTAGACCAACATTGAGTGGAATTCACGCGGCGAAATAGGTGACTACTTTTGGAATAACAATTTATTGCTGTTATTGATATAATATTTTGAAGTGCATAATGCTCCGATCACCAAACAAGAAGTGCCTTTCGAATCCAGATCTTGCGAATGCATCTGCAACTGTAGAAAATGTAAGTCAAAGAAAACGCAAACAACCGGAATCGGAGTTTGCAGATGCTATCAACAAACTTTCTTATGATCTAAATAAAAAACTCGATGATTGGCGAGGAGACTTGGACTGTGTAATATCTAAAATATCAGATAACGTCAATAATATAAAGGTTGAGCTTACCTCCATAACTCAAGTTACTTCAGAAATAAAAAATGAGCTCAACTGTCTACGTTCGAATCATATTAACCTTGAAAAACAGGTATGCAACTTAGAGTCTAAGCACCTTGTTGTGACTGAAGAGGTGGCTAGTCTTCAAAAGTCGCTCCAGTATACCATGGACCAACAAGTTGATCTCACGAATCAGATAAAATCAGTTTGTGAACAGACAAAGAATACAGAAATCTTAAAAAATTTGGTATCTGGACTCGAAGCTAAGATCGACTCCCTTGAACAACAGGCTCGGCAGTGTAATCTGGAGATATGCAATGTTCCAGAAAAGCGCAGCGAAAACTTGCTGAACCTTATGGAAGACATCAGCTCTAAAATAAAATTTTCGTTGAATCAGAAAGACATTCTCAGCATACATAGAGTACCACACGCCCATAAACAAAGTACTAGCCCAAAGAACATAATTGTGAAGTTGAATTCCCGTATTTTACGCGATAACTTATTGAGCGCCTTTCGTTTAGCAAAGGGACTAAACAGCGACCAGCTAGGTTTCACCGGGAATCCATATCGTGTGTATATGCATGAACACTTAACGTTGAAAAAGAAAGAATTATTTCGTCAATGTAAAGATGCAGCTACCAAAAACAATTTTAAATATGTATGGGTTAAGCATGCCACAATCCTTGTGCGAGAGATTGAGTCTGAGCCATCTATTGCAATACGATCACTTGAGGACATTGCTAAAATTAAGCCTACCAAACAATCTACAAGTCCTAAAAACCACTAACATTGTATATAGTTCCATTTTCTATTCAGTTGTTTTTACAGTTGGGTTCTTTTTATTTTTATTTTTTCATTTTTGTTTCTGTATGGCTATTCAACCTGTCTATTTTAAGATATATATAGCATATTTAACTCTTTTATTAACGGCACATAAAGTATTAGGACAAATTCATAATATTTTAAATTATTTTAATATATATTGTATACAGTCAAGTCTGTTGTTACACGTAAAAGTGGGTACATATTTTCGTTCCTATAGGTACATTAGATGCAGTCTGGACTTTGGTCTCATTACATGCAAGTACAAACTGAACTATACTACTAATGTTATATTGTTAGAGTTGTGTTTTCATCGTGGATAACGTAACCATTTACTACCAAAACTGTAGGGGACTTCGGTCTAAATTACATACTGTGTTCATGAACATACTTTCGTACTGCTATGATATAATTATTTTAACGGAGACATGGTTAATACCACAAATAATTGACAGCGAATTTATCGATGAGAGGTACACAGTTTACAGATGCGACCGTGACCGGGAAGCCACGACCAAAAAAGACGGGGGTGGAGTTCTCATTGCGGTGTTAAAAACCTTACGTTCTACGTGCGTAGCGCCTGAGTTTCCCACACGTTCTCTTGTGGAAGGTATTTTCATTCAGCTCCCTGGCTCTAGGAGTAAGAAATATCTTATTTCTGCAGTTTATATTCCCCCCAGATCGTCTGAAGACGTTTATGTTGCTCATTTTGAAATTGTACAACACTTAATGGATGAATACGGTTTTAATCATTTTTATTTATTCGGTGATTACAACTTACCGGATATTGAGTGGTTACCGGCAACATGTTCAGATAGCAACGCAGCACTTATTTGTAATGATGATGGTGGTTCATCTGCTAGTAGGCACATGAACAATTTTATGGCTCTGCTTAACGCCTACCAGTTTAATTCTATAAGGAATTTTAGAGGACGTATTCTAGATTTGCTTATTAGTAATAACGATTGCCCTTCATACTCACCACCGAGCTTACTGGTACCGCCTGATAACTACCATCCTCCTTTTTGTGCCAGTATTAAATACGAATCGACTTTACAACCCCTAAGACCCGCAAATTTAATTAAATATAATTATTATAAAGCTAATTATGATCTCATTAATGAAGAATTACTCAAAATAGATTGGAATGGGCTTTTAAGTGGGCTGTCAGCGGAGGAGTGTGTGAATGAATTTTATGATATTATCTTTGCAGAAATAAAAAAACACACCCCTAAGTCTAAACCGCGCTCGTCTAAATTTCCCGTGTGGTTCTCTAATTCTTTGATTCGTATGTTTAGACACAAAAACAGAGCCTGGGTAAAATGGAAGTCCTACCGCAACATCTCGGATTACGAACAGTTCTCTCTATATAGACGTAGATTTGAGACAGCATCCAGGGAGCATTATCATAACTACATTAACTCCGTAGAGGTTAATATTAAGAAAAACATAAAATTCCTGTGGAGTTACATCTCGAGGCGCAAGGGCAGTGCTGGTATTCCGTCCACTATGTCCTATAAAAACCAGAGGTCTATTAATCCAGATGATATGTGTAATATGTTTTCGAATTTCTTTCATTCCGTTTATGAGAGCTCCACCCTTAACGCTGACACATGGTCGCCCCCTGAAGAAAGTAATGAACATCTTACTCATATCACAAATATTACATTTAGCGCACAAAACATTTTAAAGGCGTTAAAAGCCTTAGATACCACTAAAGGTCCAGGACCAGATAACCTGCCCCCTTACTTTCTCAAGAAGACTGCAAATAGCTTGTACACACCTCTTCATATAATTTTCAACCGATGTTTGTTGGAAGGAACTTTTCCAGAAATATGGAAAAGAGCTAATATAATTCCCGTATATAAAACCGGATCTAGACAGGATGTTCAAAATTACCGTCCCATATCCATTCTGTCTGCCTTGTCGAAGCTTTTTGAAAGACTTGTCTATAATGAGATACATGAGCCCGTTTACAAAATTATTTTAGAACAGCAGCACGGATTTATTAAGAGAAAGTCGACAACTACGAATTTGCTTGTTTTTGCTGATTACTTATTTAACAGCATGGATCAGCGGATTCAAGTTGATGCTGTTTATACGGACTTCCAGAAGGCTTTCGACAAGGTAGACCATGAATTACTTCTAGCTAAAATAGCATATAACGGTATCCGCGGTGATTTGCTTCGATGGTTCACGTCATACGTTACAAAAAGAACTCAAAAGGTTGTTGTAAGAGGGTTTCATTCCGCTACTGTAAACGTTACATCTGGTGTGCCCCAGGGATCGATTTTGGGCCCCCTCTTATTCATACTATTCATTAATGACATCGGTGATTGTTTCAAATACTCAAAATTTTTATTATATGCCGACGATTTGAAAATATTCAAGTCGATAAAGAATCATACGGATTGTCAACAATTGCAAGAAGATTTGGACCGTTTTTCAGACTATAGCATTAAAAATAAACTTCATTTAAATATCACAAAATGTTCCACAATCTCATTCACAAAAAATAAACACAAAATATTCTACAATTACAACTTAAATAAAATTTCTCTAATAAAAGTTCCCTCCATAAGAGATCTTGGCGTGTTGCTTGATGACAAACTACACCTTGATCAGCACATACATAATATAATTAAGAGCGCCTTCCGTATGTATGGATTTGTTATGAGGGCTACAACTGATTTCAAACGTGCTAGCAGTTTCATCCATCTTTATAAGTCATTAGTTAGATCCCAACTAGAATACGCTGTGGTCATATGGAACCCTTTTTACAACAAATATGTAGACAGTTTAGAAAAAGTCCAACGTAAATTTCTAAGATCAGTGCAGTACCGATGCTACCGGAACTATCCGTCATATAATGATTTACTTAAAAACTATAATGTGATGAGTCTGCGGTCCAGAAGATTGTACTTGGAAACCATGTTTCTTTATGATATGTGTAATCACAGATACGACTGCTCAGACATAACTAATAGAGTACACTACATTGTTCCTAGAACTGTCATAAGACGCGAGGTGCGCGCACGCCCACTTTTTGCGGTCTCCTCCTGTCGGACCAACGCTGGAGTCCGCGCACCTCTGCGTCGTATTAGTAATAATTATAATAAGTTATTTACAGAATTAGACATATTTGCAATGCCGGCTAATAAGTTTCGTAACTGTCTTATTAAATCAATCAAGAGCCTTTAAATATGTTTAAATAATTGTTTTCACCTTTAACATTGATTCGTTTTGCTCATAACATAAATATTCTGTTTTGTATTTTGTGGATAACGGTGTGAGTTGCACATTTGTATCATGTATTTGTTTTGTAAGTTAGCTCATAAGATCTAATGTGTAACTGTTTGTTAGTCCCAAATAAATAAATAAAATAAATTGTCTTAATCTATTTAGAACGTATACATAGCTGTCTAATTTGGAGCATATTTTATCTATGTGTTGCTTCCAACTACAGTGTTTGTCAATAATTAAACCTAGGAAAGTAGTGGTTTCTACTTTATCCACAGTTTGATCATTTTGGATAATTTTTGTAGCTATAGGGTTACTATTATATGTCTGAAATTGAATAACTTTAGTTTTACTAATGTTAATGTTTAAATTATTATTATCTAGCCATTTAGTTACTTTATTCAATGTATTATTTACATCCTCTTCATATGTGGTTTTATTATTGCAATGTACTAGTAAAGTGGTATCATCAGCATACAGAACACACTTGTAAGTGGTTGAGGCAGGTAAGTCGTTAATATAAAGTAAGAATAACAGTGGTCCCAAGATACTTCCCTGTGGTACCCCACATTCATTTATAATGTATTGAGAACGCTGTGAAGTTTTGTAAAGTCCTGTTAAGCTTGGTATTTCAACACACTGGTACCTAGATGAGAGGTACGTTTCAATCCAATTAAGCGCATTACCTTTAACCCCATACCTATCAAGCTTCTGGAGAAGTAAATTATGTGATACGAAGTCGAAAGCTTTGGACATGTCTAGAAAGATTGATACAATCGGGATCTTTTTATCTAAGAATTCTGTAATAGTTTTTACTAATGTGAAACAAGCTAAAGTAGTAGAATAGTTTTTCCTGAAACCGAATTGTTCTGATCTTAAAATATTATGCTTTAATAGAAAATTATATAATATATTGTACAAAGATTTTTCAAATATCTTTGATATAATTGGAATTAACGTTACTGGGCGATAGTTATTCATCTCAGTTCTATCGCCTTTTTTATAAAGTGGTTTTACTAAAGAGTATTTCAATCGAGTTGGAAACATACCTTGAAAGAATGATACATTTACTAAATGGCTAATTGGGTCTGATAGAAAAGGGGCGCATTTTTTTAAAATTTTCGTGTTTATGTCGTCATATCCTGTAGAATTTGTGTTATTAAGTGAATTAATAACTTTATAAATGTCCCTATTATCTACCGGATTTAAGAAGATAGTGTTTGGATTACTAGGAATGTTTTTAAAAATATTGTTATCAATTACGAAGGGTTTGTCTCTTTTAGTTAGATTGATAAAATAATTATTAAAACTATCGGCTATATCTTTTGGGTTAGTAAATTCCTTATTGTCCAGTTTTATTAATTTTATATCTGATGCGTTTATCTCAGAGTTGAAGTTACTTTTTATTATTTTCCATGCAGCTTTGCATGTGTTTTTAGATTCAGATATATATTTAGTATTATGTATTTTATGAGCCTGAATGTTACATTTATTTAATATGGTTTTATAAATATTATATTGTTTAAGATGTGTGTTTTTGTTTATGGGTGATTGAAGGTACTTCAGATAAAGCCTCCTCTTCTTCAAGCTTGATTTTTTTAAACCTGAGGTAATCCATCTCGATCGAATGGGTTTATTTGTTATTTTAACGTTTATAATTGGGAAACATAGATTGTAAAATAGAGTTATTGTATCATGAAAGAGGTTAAATGCTTCGTCGACTTCAGTGCACTCATAAACGTCATTGAAAGAGAGAGCGGCCATACAAGACATAAACTTATTTATGTTTTCAGTGCTATAGTCTCGTCGTTTTTCGAACCAAAATTGACTATATCTTATTCCGTTACTAAGTTTAATACTCTCAAAGGAAATGCTCTGTCCAGTTTCATGATCAGATAACGCTAAGTAATGAACTTTCGAAGTGACATTCGATAAATTGCTAGTTATCAAATCTAAACAAGCCTCTTTTCTTGTAGGTTTAATAATATGATTTTTAATATTATGATTTTGGAGTATGGAATGTAATTCTTTTGTCGTGCTATTATTTTTTATCAAATCGATATTCCAATCCCCACACAGTATAACTTTTCTATTATTTTTTCTTGTAAGTTTTTTAGCAGCTCATCGAGGTATTGTAAGAATAATGTTGCATTGTAGTTTGGTATTCTATAGATACATACAATATATAATTTAAGTGACACTATTTCTGTACAACAGTATTCAAAGTGAAATGGTTTAGGTTCTATAAAATTATTTACGGGTTTGCTGTCTAGGTTATATCTTACAAGAATGCAAGAGCCGCCCCTGCGTTGGTCAGTCCTGGAAAAGGATGCTGCCAGTTTATAATTGGCAATCTTGAGGTTGGCCTCTGATCCTCTTTTCATAAAAGTTTCTGTGAGACATATAATATCGATTTGACCTAGTTTTTTTTCTAACTCTTGAATAGTTATTTCAAACAAATCTTTTTTGCTCAAAATTCCCGCTATATTTTGATGAAAGATTGTATACCTCGAATTATCCTCGAAAAAAACATTTTTCGTTGTCATCCTGACCTGGTTTATTGTTTAGAGTATTTTCAGAATTGCTGTTTAGTTTTAGGAGTAAATTTAAATTTTGAAATATATTTTTCATACCATTACTGTTTAATAGACCTTTGTATTTAGAAAACATAATAAAATCGCAAGATAACTTTAAATTCGAATCCAGTATAATAGCATAATTAAAGGTTTGATTATCTATGCAAAGCATGTTATTGAACGCTTCAACCCTCGAATTGTACATTACGGAACAGTCATGTAATCGGTAAGTGGGTAGACATAGAATAATATTTGTGTGAGTATGTGTTATTAATGTTTCCCTAATTTGAACGATCAGGTTATGGTAATTCTCAATTCTTATAAAATCTTCTTGTCCTATCATAATGACACAATAGTCTCTTTGTGTGAATTTACTAATTTTTTCGCCTAAATTATCAATTACTTTTATTACACCGCAATTCGGAGTAAGATAATGACATATTTGGAAGTTTTGAATGGTATTTTCAGCTATCTGTAATATTTTATTGGTTTTGTTGCTGCTAATAAGTTAAATTTAGTTTGTTAGTTAGTTATAAAAACAAAATAGATAGAGACAGAGAATAGGCTCTAAGCAAAGAAGCAGTTGATGAACAAGACATTATTATGTCACCCAAAAAGAAAAGAAAGAGACCCACCTACAAAAAATAAATGAGATCCCACCAAAAACATTAAAAGTAAAAAATGCCAAGTCTCTATAATATGCAATCTTTCCACCGTAAAAAGTTTTAAGATCTCATAGAAGCCAAGTCCTATTCAATTTATTTTGTAGTTAGTTATCTATCTAGTGACTGTATTAATAGTTTTATTTCTATTATAATTATAGTGACTTGGCAATGAGCACAAGAAGAAACAAATATAAAACGGCATATTTAGAGGAGGTGAAAGTAACGCATAACGCACGCGTAATGTTTAATATCACAGGATTAGTTAAGTTCTTTTGATTTGACCATTAAACATAGGTACCTATAGATAATAATTGTCATGTTCTTATCAAATAAACTTAGGTTTTCTTAAATATGTATTGACGCACGTAGTCGATGGTGACCATAACTACTCATTGGTCGTAAAATCACGTCTGCATATCATAAATCACACATCAGCATAACAACTAATGTAATCATAGTACTCATAGATATCAATTCGTCATTAACAGTTGCACATAATTCCACACAGCAAGCAGCTTTTAATTTGTACTCATTGCCAAGTCACTATAATTATAATAGAAATAAAACTATTAATACAGTCACTAGATAGATAACTAACTACAAAATAAATTGAATAGGACTTGGCTTCTATGAGATCTTAAAACTTTTTACGGTGGAAAGATTGCATATAGAGACTTGGCATTTTCTACTTTTAATGTTTTTGGTGGGATATATTTAACGAAACGGAACTAACTTAACCCCTCAGCAACGTGTGTACGTAAAGATTTATTTATTAATAGTCTTATCAGTTCTCGCGGTGGTGATGACGTCATGCACATGAGTAAGTAGGTATTTATTATTCCGATATGAGTGTAGACAAGGTCAAAGTCAATGCAAACTTTTATTTACAGTTAACAGATTATTTTTTCAATTCAAAAAAGCAAATGCATATGTAGTACTACGACACGATTATTAGTTGTGAAAAACCTCGCAGAGAACCACAGTTTTGTAATTATGTTCCGATAAGATGCCAAAAAGCCATTCATTTAGTACGACACCGCGGTGCTTCACGGCATCTAATATGGGGAACATTCACTTTTGTTGCGATGGTTCGGCCGCGTATCAAGCAGGCTGAACCATCGCAGAGGTAACTATGACTGGGGACGACACAAGGTTTGTTTATGTATGAATTTAAAATTGAACGCGAGAGCGGTGCTTCGGTGTGAAATGGTACCTATAGGTATAAGTAAAGGGAAACTAAAACATGAACTCCACCCGCGACTACAATACAGCAGTCGATGAGTCAGACGGCATCTAGCCTATGGAATGTTTACGCGCAACTCTTCAACAGAGTCGGCGATCGACGCGATTCCTGCGCCGCATGGACGGAGCTACGTTGAAGATTACTTGTAGGTCTACCCAAACATCGTTATGAATACACGTGCTAAAGATAAAGAAGATAAGATAATTTATTTATGTAAACATGAGTGAATGTAGGACGTTGGGTTTTTATATATCGACCTAACATGTTTTTCCACAATAAGGCGAACAAATTAAAGTACAGCCTATAGTTATATTCTGTGAGGCATCGCGGTGTGTCGTTGTATTAACTAAACGGATTTTCGGCATAAAATTGGAAGATAATTACAAAGCTGAGCTTCTTTGCAAGGTTTTTCACAAGTAGTAATCGTATCTTAGAACTATATACGCTAGTTATTTTTACGAGAAGAGTGACCAATGATATGCAGATTCAACATCAAGCGATTGCTTAGTTCGCGTATGGTGTACGGACAGGCGCCGAGTCGCCGGC
The DNA here is from genome assembly GCA_905220435.1 of Amphipyra tragopoginis. Classification (NCBI taxonomy): domain Eukaryota; kingdom Metazoa; phylum Arthropoda; class Insecta; order Lepidoptera; family Noctuidae; genus Amphipyra; species Amphipyra tragopoginis. Next base: position 10,592,087 of record HG992017.1, read on the forward strand.
TTTAGCCGGCGACATGCGCAGTGACACAGGTGTGATGAGATACCGCGCTACTTGCGACGTGTTGTTGTAGACGGCCCGTTCGTTTGGCGTCGATAGCAACTGCCGCGTCCTCGAAGAAGCAATTCAACTCCGTTCATCTATCGTTTAAGTCCCCGTCGTTGATTTCTTGTTCGGGTTGTTTTACTAGTGTTCGAAACTGAATCCGAAGCACGTGTATTCATTACAACGTTCGGGTAGACCGACAAGTAATCTTCAACGTAGCTCCGTCCATGCGGGGCAGGAATCGTGTCGATCGCTGACTCTGTTGAAGAGTTGCGCGTAAACATTCCATAGGCTAGATGCCGTCTGTACTCATCAACTTTTGTATTGTAGTTGTGGGTGGAGTTCATGTTTTTAATTTTCCTTTACTATACTACTTTACTTCTTTAATTACCGTTACCCATCTCCCACCGAAGCACCGCTCTCGCGTTCCATTTTGGTTCATACATAAACGAACGTTACATCGTCCCTAGTCATAGCTATATTGGGATGGTTCAGCCCGGTTGATACGCGGCCGAACCATCCCGAGAAGAGCGAATGTTCCACATAATATTCTGTGAAGCATCGTGGTGTGTCGTCGTACTAAATAAACGGCATTTTGGCATCGGATTGGAACATAATTACACTAAGTATGAACTTCTTTGCAAGGTTTTACACAAATGAGAATTGTATCTTAGAAGTGAATACGGTAGTTATTTTTAGGACAAAAATGAACAATGATATGATGGTATGGACATTCACGATCCAGCGATCGCTTAGTTCGTGCATGGGGTCAGGACGAGCGCTGCGCCGCCGGCATCAGCCGGCGGCATGCGCTGTGAGGAGGCGGCGCGCGCAGCTTTGCACGTGTTGTTGCAGACGACCGCTCGCTTGGTGTTGATAGCCGCACGATAAACCGTAGTCTTATTGTTGGCACACGTAAATATTGCATTGGCAAAGCTAATGTGTCAGGACATCGCCCTGAAGAGTTGTTGGCTGCGTATTCAGCCAACGACGTCGACTCGAGCTATTCGGCCGCGTCTTCAAAGATTCAATTCTAATAATTTATCGTTTAAGTCCCATTCGCTTTGTTCTCGTTCGTGGGGTTGTACTAGTGGTCGAGACTAAATCCACAGCACGTGTATTCATTACGACGTTCGGGTAGACCGACAAGTAATCTTCAACGTAGCTCTGTCTAAGCGGCGCAGGAATCGCGCCGATCGCCGACTCTGTTGAAGAGTTGCGCGTAAACATTCCATAGGCTAGATGCCGTCTGTACTCATCAACTTTTTTATTGTAGTTGCGGGTGGAGTTCATGTTTTAGTTTCCCTTTACTTATACATACCATTTCGCACCGAAGCACCGCTCCGGCGTTCAATTTTCAGTTCATACATAAGCAAACGTTGCGTTGGCCCTAGTCATAGCTATTTTGTAGGATGGTTCATTCAGCCTGGTTGAAAGGCGGCCGACCCATCCCTACAGGAGCTATTGTTCCACGTATCGAAATCTGTGGAGCATCCTTGCTGAGTGCACCGGCAGCTTTTTGGCATCGGCACGTAATACATATACATATTTTCAAGATATTCTCTGGGCAATTGTATTCAAGAGAATCGCGTCTGGATCAGGCAATGCATGCCTCGCGTCCGAGTCCGTCGTCGGCAACGTGCGTTTACCGAGAAATTTTGCGGTCGCCGCCTCTGCTCCGACTGGTAAACAGTTACCAAAACTGTGCGAAGCTTGGTCCTTCTTCCTCAAATAACGCGTCGTTGTCCATTGCGCCTAATGTATCATAATATGAATGTATTAGAATAACGTTTTCATGATACAATAGGAGCAGTGGACAACGACGCGTCGTCATCTGATGAAAGACCACGCGCGACGGTTCCTCTAAAATGACGTCACGTATGATAACACTCATGGCGCGTCATCGGCTTGTCGCTTTGGAGTGCGACACTGCATATTATTATAATGTGAACGTAGAAATCGATGTCATCGGTACCTTTGGGTACGGCATTTTTTTTCACCATGTTGTTTTGTACGTGAAACTTGACTAAATGGTTAATTGTTTATGGTTTTCGTACACAAAATAATTTTACGAAAGGATTTATATTTTAGTAGAGTTTAATTATTTAAGTACAAACTAGAATTCATTGTTCACAATTTATTACTTAGATTAGGCACTTTCTTATTAGGACGATTTTATTTTTATTGCTATCATTACTCTCAAGATATCTTTTATCTTACTCTATAATGATTTTTTGTCTAAGTTTTGATGACATTTAAGTATGTCAATTGTTTTATATAATTTAGCTTCATTTTATTTTTTGTAAGTGTGAGAACTTTGTGGACTTGCCTATACATATAATTGTGTAAATTACTATTATTCATATTGTATTTCTTTTTTTCTATTTTTTTTCCCTTTTTGGTTAATTTTTGTACTCAAGACTTGGTACTATACTCCAAGGTGGTCAAGACTACATTGTTCTCTCTCATAGTAACTACTGTATTCACTGAAATTGTAAAAGATATCCCCTTTTTTTTTAAAAGAGTAACCATGGAGTTTCTTGCCGGCTCTTCTCCATAGGAAACGACTAATTGGAACCGTGCACCTAAATTCGACTTTTCATAAGCGCCTGTATTGGTTTATGTGAAATAAAAATTTTTGATTTTGATTTTGATTTTGACGCATTATCGCATTTTAGCTTTTATGGTCAGGTTCAGGTTGAAGTTAGAATACGAAGTGAAAAAAAATGTTTTTTTTTTAATTGACTTGTTGCCAAACTGGCATTATATGATAACGCAATTTATCAACTCCATGTTATATATTTAACTAACAGGAACTAACGTAACCCCTCAGCGACTTTTATTAATAGTTTTATCATTTCTCGCGGTGGTGATGACGTCATAGACATAAGTAGGTGATTATTTATTATTCCGATAAAATTGTAGATAAAGTCAATTCGAACTTTTAACCGATAATTTTTCAATTGAAAAAAGCAAATACGTACTTGTAACTAACTTACTGTGATTGATATTATAAATATGTAGTTCCGTTGCGTGCATGCGGGAGCTTGGGGGGTATTAGGGAATCCCTCTATATCTTCGTTACTTTACGATTCGTGTGGTCTATCTTCTACCTTGTCTGAGCTTACCATTAGGTGCGACTAGAGCAAAGGAGAGAAAGCGAAAAATTATATTTTCTTTCAACTACGTAGTAATATTATCATTAATCGCTACAAAACCGATCACAAAATACGTATTTTCTGCTTAGAAGCAAAACAGTGCAGAAATGTTGTATGAAATCTCATTACTGCACTGCAAAACAGTGCAGAAATGTTGTATGAAACATAACTGCACTGTTTTTTTATTTTTTATTTAGATATAAAGGAGGTGGCCAACATCTGCCCCAGATAGTCGATAACACACTTATAATTGAAACTGAACTTGTACAAAGTAAAGTAATCAATGATAAAACGTTCTTTACATATTATTGTAAGACCTATTTTTCATTTTTTCTGTACAAGTCCTGGAAATTATGATGAAGATAATAAGATAGTATATTTATATTTTCCGCCCGTCGGCCATTATGCATTATTGATGGATGACATTTGAATTTCTTTTAAACTCTAAGGGCTGTTCATTTTGTGATAATCGATTTCAGTAAAAAAATCGTTATGCCTATAGTACAACTCACATGGATCGATAACATTCAAATAAACGTAAATAAGCCATTTAATACCTAAAACCTAATATTATTAATATTTTTCATATTTTGTTATTAATTAAATTGACAAATAATAATTTAAGTACCTACCTAATAACTCAGGATTATTAAGTACATTTAATGTCATTTAATTTTTCACAGTTTAAGATTTGTTTATTTTTTTCTTTCAAAAATTACTTAGGATGACAAGCTTTTTAAAAATACGTTTCCCCTTTTTATTTAAATACATTTGTTAAAACGTAAACCATATCGAAACCAAGGAGTTTGATATGTTGTAAAGGTTTGGTTTATAATTTATGCCAACGTCTAGCACAGGTTGCTAGGCAACAAAAATAACACGAATGAATAAGAAATGTAACGCTTTTTAACACAATTTAATCTTTTATATAATATAATAAATTACAGTGCTACTTTTGCCATCTACTTTGTAGTTTTTTTTAATGGTGATGTGTAGTAGCGAGTGGTGAACAACGTTATAGGTATATCGTGAGCGCGTTTACAAACACAAATAGTCATTTGCAAAAACACCAAACCCGGTAACCATCATGTTTCTGTAGACCATACAGATATTTATTTGATCAGTCCGGGAATCAAATAATCAAACCCGCGACACGTAACTCCCCAAAAGACCGCTCAACCGCTGCGCCAACCACACCATTATTTTTTTCTCTCTTAAATAGACTTTATCGAAAGGAACACAAACAACTATTCAAGATGCCACTACGTACCCAGGTTCTCAAGCTACAGTTTTGCTTAGTTTGGGAACTACTGACAAAACCTTTAAGGATAAAATAACTAGTGACTTGTATTAGAATATTAAAATAAGTTTATGAAAACTGCAACGGTACCTACTTTGTGACTTGTAATAGAAAAATTAAACAATTATCGTTATTATTAATCAATTAACCACATAGAATAATCGATTTACACGTTTGCGACCGGGCGACCCCAGCACTAATAATTACCTTCTGACAGTGAATGAAAATGTCATAAGAAAAAAAAGCTTTAAAAAAAGAAAAAAAAATGTAAATGGCCAGCATGATTTCGGCGGGCTGACTTAGAGGTTGTATTAACAGGTCAATAATACTTTTTATCTCTGTTATATAAAAATAACAGTACTAAATAATTGTCTAGCCTAGTATTTTTGTACTAGCTACCGATTAGTACCACTGACACGGTGACAAGTTATCTGATCATTAATAATATGGATGAATATTTTAAAACTTTTAATCATACAATATTCGTATTTTATTACAATTACGATATTCTATTAATTTGCGAACTACTGTGATGTATTTTTTCTTATTTACTGAATCTTTAAACGTTTATTTCGAAAAATGGTATCAATGTATCCGAATAAATAACCACACAGACTACGTGACCAAATAAAGGAGACATACATTTTTATATATATTGCTTCTTATTAACCTTGGTAGGTTATACAGGGTGATAATTTGAGATGGGGCGTGAAGGGCAGCTACCTTAACCATTGTAGCTATAGGAAAACGTTCTTAGGAGACCACCCTTAACTTTTGGAATAATTGTTATCTGCATTCACAGATTTTGAAAAATATGTACAATCAGCGAGAAAAGGGGCAGTTTTCAGTAAACATTTTTATGATACCAATCGATCCTATCTCTCGTAAGGATCAAAAGACTCTTCTGGACCAATTGAGGTTGGAGTACTAGAAACGTCAGAAATCGCAAAAAAAATACTATTTGAGATAGGGTAGTTATATGGGCAGCTACCTTAATCGTTGTGGCTACAGGAAAATGTTGATAGGAGACTGTCCATAATTTTTCACATTATTTCGAACTGCATTCAAAGTTATTGAAAAAAAATATATTGGTACAGTCAGCAAATAAATGGTCAGTTCTCACAAAATATTTTTATGGTGCCAATCGATCATTTTTCTTATAAAGATCAAAATACTCTTCCGGACTCACTGATATTAGAGTACTAGAACGTCAGAAATCATCATCATCAAAGTTACATTCATACCGAAATAAAACTCATATCTATGAATGCAGTTCCAAATATTTCTGACGTTTCAAGTACTCCAACCTCAAATGGTCCGGAAGAGTGTTTTGATCCTTAGGGGAACTAGGATCGATTGGCATCATAAAAATGTTTTCTGAGAACTGCCCCTTTTCTCGCTGACTGTACATCTTTTTCAAAATCTGTGAATGCAAATAGAAATTATTCCAAAAGTTAGGGGTGGTCTCCTAAGAACGTTTTCTTGTAGCTACAATGGTTAAGGTAGCTGCGCTTCATGCCCCATCTCAAATTACCACCCTGTATATATTTTTAGACTATTTAGGTACATCTTTTTAGCAAGGTTATATTATTATGTCGTCAGTAAGAATGAAACAAAAACATCGTTATTTAACAGGGCGTTGTGTCAACCGCGTCGTGAATGTTATTTATAATAACAGATAATAGTTACTGAAAGGAACAAATGTTATCTGGTATTTTAAATACCTGTTATTTTCATATTTTTTATCTGTGTGTATCTATTCGTCATTTTCTGTAACATTAGTTATAATTTGAATTGAAAACTGATTTTCACAGCTTTTATTATGGACTAAATAATAATTATTGTGAATTGTGTCAATTGTGCTTTAGCTAGGTTCGATGAGAAATATGATTTTTTATTTTATTTTATTTATTTGGCTCACCAACAATTGAATACACTAATACAAAGATATGAGATACATTCAATGGACTTACAGACTAGTGTACCAATTTCTTACAGGTAAGCACAACATGCATTATATATTTATCAAACGTGTTGAGTGCCTACTTAAAATTAAATTAATAATAATTTAGCCGTTTATTGCAAATTGTAATATCATAGAATTCTGAGCGTCGGGATAACATATTGTGAAATACAGGTGATATAAAAATCCTTTAATTTAATTTCAGCAGATATACGGTTGTAGTTGGTATTAAGTAGCAGTTTAGTATCAAAACTACTAAAAACTAATCGGGATAACTTGGAACATAGGTATAATACGTTTTCTGAAGGTTTTTAAACAATATTTATTTCAATGTTAACAATAAATAACACCTGACATTTAAGTTATAGTACAGTAAGAAAACTGCCCTTTAAAAAAAATACAGGACCTCTAGGCGCTTTTTGTTTCCATATTGTAAGTCTTGAGGTCAAACGCTTTGAAATGAAGTAATTATTTTTTGTGTACATGTATTTCGATGGTGGGGTAACGGTCCCTTAAAAAGTTGGCCACCTCCTTTACCACAGAGGTTTAATGTCTCCCGTTAAGTTTAATATTAAATGTATGCATTCTTATGCATTAGATCAAAAAGATACTGGCTGAAAATAAAAATCGGCTGAATAAAAACGACTTGATGAAAAAAAAAAACAAATGGCGCGCATTTTTTACCATTGTAAAACTTTGATACTTCTTATTTAGCAAGAAAAGTTTAAAAAAATGGAAATAGATAGCGATATGAATTCAAGTCCAGAAAGTATAAAAACAGCTGCAAATGAAATTTTTAATAACCTTTTGCCGCAAAAGTCGCAGGATAACCTTGTTTTCATTAACTTGAGATTTTATTTTGAGTAGGTATATTTTATCACGGTAGGTAAATTGGTAGTTGAAAGAAAAGTAGATTACGCACCTTGCTGAAGTGAGTGATTAATGCACTCGTGTTAATTTAGTGCCCTCGCTTGCGCTCGGGTACCAACATAACACTCGTGCATTAATGACTCACTTTGCGCTCGGTGCAACAATCTACTATTTACAACTCGTTTTACAATAGTATTGGCGTATACTTTGCTGACAAATTAATTAATAGAATATTTTTTTAATCAAAGGCTATTCACAAGCGAGGATCGTAGATATCATAGGTATAAGAAGATATTTTTACAAGAAAAGCGACCCATGATATGGATATTCACGATCAAGCGATCACTGAATGGGTATTCACGATCGAGCGATCACTGAATGGGTATTCACGATCAAGCGATCACTTAGTTCGTGCATGGGTTCCGGACGGGCACTGCGCCGTAGGCATGTGCTGTGAGGAGGCGCGCTGCTTTGCACGTGTCTTTGTAGACAACCGCTCGCTTTGTGTTGATAGCCGCACGATAAACCGTAGTTATATCTCTCTGTAGTCACGGCTCATCTTCCGTTCGGAAGATGTCCGGTCCTTTGGAAGGCATACACGGGGACACAGGTCCAACGCCCCTTTGAGAACTTTAATCTAAAATGGGGTGGGGCACCAACCGGGGACTATCCACGGCTCCACTATTGGAGTACAGTCATGGACCATCCCAGATGGGTTCAAGACTATTGTAAAATATGGTGAAAAATATCTGGTCTATGGGAAGAAGGGGTGTTAGGTGGACTAGATAACTTCTATTGCCGGAAGAAAACGGCGTCTGCCTTTCAACATTTATAATTGAAAAGTATTGGCAGACGGTGACTCGCCAGCTCACTAGCTGGGCCCCCTGAAAATCCGCCACTACATAGGCGAAGGGGGCAACAAACGTGTGAGCGGCTAGGGGTGTAGAGAGGTGTGGCCCCGGTTTCACCGTCGCGGGTCTAAAGACCCGGAGTGGGTTTCCCCGCTATTACGCCATTAGACACTTCCACTCTCGAGCATATAGCTCTGGCGGCCCCCCTCTGGACGGCCGGTAAAGGCAAGCCAGAGTTGAGAGTCCTGCGGGCACTCTTGGGGTTCCACCCCAGCCAGCCAATAAAGGCAAGTAGTTATATTATTGTTAGCATACGTAAATATTGCATTGGCAAAGCTAATGTGCCAGGATATCGCGCTGAAGAGTCGTTGGCTGCGTATTCAGCCCATGACACCGTCTCGAGCTATTCGCCCGCGTCACAGGGACTAAAACGATAGATGAACTCAGTTGAATTGCTTCTTTGACGACGCGGCCGAATAGCTCGAGCCGATTGCCGACACCGTCTCGAGCTATTCCAATTCAAATAATTTATCGTTTAAGTCACTTTCGCTGTTTTTTCGTTCGTGGAGTTGTACGAGTGGTCGAGACTATATCTGCAGCACGCATGTTCGTTACAACGTGCGGGAAGATTGATACGAAATCTTCAACATAGCTCCGTCCTGAGGGCGTAGCAATCGCGTCGATCGCCGAGTCTGTTGAGGAAGTGGGCTCAAAAATTCCATAGGCTAATTGCCGTTTGTACTCATCGACTGCTTTATAGTTCATGTCATTCTCTAGTCATGGCTACCTCTGGGATAGTTCAGCCTGTTTGATACGCGGCCGACCCATCCCGAGAAGAGCAAATGTTCCACATATTAGATTTTGTGAAGCATCGCGGTGTGTCGTCGTACTAAATAAACGGATTTTTGGCATCGGATTGGAACATAATTCCAAAGCTGACCTTCTTTGCAAGGTTTTTCACAAATCAGAATCCTATCTTAGAACTGAATACGATAGTTATTTTTACGAGAAGAGTGACCAATGATATATAGTTATACATATATTCACAATCAAGCAATTGCTTAGTTCGCGCATGGTGTACGGACGGGCCCCGAGTCGCCGGCTTTAGCCGGCGGCATGCGCGGTGACACAGGTATGATGAGGTACCGCGCTACTTGCGACGTGTTGTTGTAGACGGCCGTTCGTTTGGCGTCGATAGCAACACGATAAACCGTAAGTATATTATTTGTTAGGACATGTAAATATTGCATTGGCAAGGCTTTAGTGCCAGAATGTCGCGCTGAAGACATTATTGTTTAAACCTTATTAAGTTAGTTACGATCACTTACCACTATTGCATTTTTTATTTTTAATCAAGCAAAATCCCGTCTATAGTTAATCTATACCAGTAATAGATTGTTGTTTTTTTTTACTTTTTTACGAATTACACGAATTCGTTCACACCTTGTACAATAGAATATGACAGCCCTTTGTCTGAGGTCATTGCACTGTTTATGGGTGAATTTTAATAAAGCTTTGCACTATTTTTGTATGTTTACTTCACATTGAAAAGTAGCGTGTATTAGGGATGGGACATGTTTAAATCAAATAGAAACACTCGCGACCAAATCTCAGTATGAATAGTACAATTTAATTATTTTATGTATTTTCTCCAAACATACAAAATCTTTACAGGCTAGACCCAATGCAATATTTTAGCATACCTTAAATTTAAATAGTACCACTCTTTATACCATAGCAAACTCTGTTTTTGTAAATGCACTCAGAGCGCAACAGAATATGTCATCATCATAGCAATTATGTTCCGCCTAGGCCGTTTCAACTACCCCAACGATTGGGGTAAGAATTCTTTTTTTTAATTCCCTGCCCCACCTTAGTCTTTCTCTTGTATCGTGTGTCGCCCAGACCCGGAACAACTATCTGCAGACCATACAAATATTTGTTCCGTGCTGAATCCAACCAGTAACGCAGAAGCCAATCGGGCAGCTACTGCACTAAACATAATTATAAAACTTGTTTATCTATATGGGGCTAAACACCAGTATTTTAAACGGAGCGACTGCTATCAGACCGCGGCAACCCTTGGGCAATCCTAAGGTTAGACCGGTTGTCAGACTCTCAGGTACCCTTAGTATTCCATGCAAGTTTTTTTTATTGTGATTTATTTATATATACATGTACAAAACATTCTACCTACAGTTAAGTTACATGTAAGAAAAAACAAACCAAAAATAGTGATGCGAATTTAAAGTTGGCAAGGGCTTTAAAAGCCTTTAATATATTTGTTTTTTGTAATATGTTGGCTAACAAGCCGAAGGCCCAACTGATGGTAAGTAGTTATCGCCGCCTATATTCACCGACAACATCAAGAAGAATGCGCGTTGTCAATCTTAGAGACAAAATCGGAAAGTCAAATTTGCCTCTAATTACATACCCTTCAAACCGGAGTACAGCAATGCTGCTTAGCAGCAGAAATAGGTACATATGTATTTAGTTCCCTGGACTATAAAAGACACAACAACATAATCGTGTAGGGGTGATTCTATCATTACAGTTATAGCTAATATCGGTATGTCAGGATTGCGAGCAAGGTAAAACACTGTAAATAAAACCAACATAGACTCTCGACCATTGAGAGTACTTATATTTGCGTTAGTGTTAGCAACATGAACTAGATCACAATATATTAATTTACACAAGTATACAAGATCAGAAAATAAGGACAAGCATGTCCCCCAAAAATGCCCCGCTTCGTCGAATGACCACCGCCTTTACAACATCGGGTGCGTTGATCCATATCGACGACTACTTACCTTCCTTTGTCAACATTGCCTAGTGTTACCTCTAGCGATAACAGGACAAACTTTTTTACAAGGAGCTATAATACTCTTAATTAAAAAAATTCAAGATTATATCGCTGTCACAATCTCAATTGACCTTACATGCTGTGTAATTTTAATAATCCCTTTATTTAAACTTCGGCTTTCGTTTAAAAGCCGACAAGACGACGAGCTTTCGCTCATCACTATTTGAAATAAAATATTTAATGTAGGTAAATATTATTGAAAATTTTCTGTTCGTCAGCGTGCAAATTGGATTGTACTAGGTTTAAGCAGGGGTGGAAAACAGTCGAATCATTTCAAACCAATATCTTGGTAGGATTTTGTTTAAATTTTTAATCCGACAAGGGGCTTGCCTGCATCGATTTATATCAGTTTGAGATGAATTAAAGTTGCTGTGGCAGGGTAAGGAATGAAAAATTGTTGTTTCAGTAATATAAATAAAGTAGTATGTTTAGTCATAACAAATAATTTTCATGCAAACTTGTGTTACTTGGGCCCTATAATGTACGGGAATTATAAGGAATTTGGTGGAATAATAACTGCAGGTGTACCTACCTACTCAGTGCAAGAACAATTAAATTTATTGCGGGATTAATTTGCGGGAACAATTATTATTAGCAGTATTTTTTGGCGGGAAACAATTAGCAAGTGCGTATTCTAACGTTGTGACAGATGACAGGTGTCAAAAAAAAAAAAAATGCGTTCCATCCATTCAGCCTATGCTGTGTTGATCACAAGCTCCAACAAATAATATACTGTTGGCAACATTGGAAAAACGTGTATCACAGGTTAAAAAGAGCGGCACGCGCATGCGCTCTAGGGTAGTAAGTAAAATAACCGCCATTGAAGAACGTCCGATATTTTTGCTATTTTCCCTTTTTATGATTAACTTTGTTGTGATAACTTAATAACTGATTGTGATTCAGTGTCTATGTTTTTAAAAAAGTACCTTTAGTTCAAGGTATACAAGATCAGAAGTGGGATAGGATCTTCGTGACTCTATCTCACGTGCCCACTGATTTGTTTTATAACACAACATGTAAAGAATATCGGACGGTGCTCAACATGATTTGCATCGACTGTAATCATGATTAGTGGTCGCAATAGGAATGGCCGAGTGTTGTGTTGTGTGGAAACTTTACATTGTACTTGATATTACAGAACATGACCAAACACAGGACGACCGAGTTTACCGGTCTCAATATTTTGGCGGGAAACGATGCAGCGACACCTATCCGAAGTTTGCAAGCACAGTCAACTGATAAGCTGGACTCGTGCGCGGCCCATACCTTGTGGTGAAGATAATACCTCAAAGGCGTTACGAGCTGCAGCTCCAGGCTGGATCCTACGGGAAGTCGACGCATGTATCGTCGGAGTACATGATCCCGTGGCGGGGAGAATGGACTTCTGAAGTGTGTGTTGCTTACTGTAATGGTGAGTTGTTTGGCTACTTAGAGACAGGTTTGCTTTGCCTCTCAGGTGTGTATAATAGTTGGGATACGCTTCACGTAGTGCCTCTTTCCCTTTATAACAATTATTTGTGTGCGGACATGCTTCACGTCGTGCCTCTGTCTCGCTGTTATTAAGACATGTTTCACGTCGTGCCTCTGTCTTGATCTTTTGCTAAGCTATGCTTCACGTCGTGCCTCTAGCTTGGTTGTGTGTTGAGATACGCTTCACGTCGTGCCTCTGTCTCATGGTTATTAAGACATGTTTCACGTCGTGCCTCTGTCTTGATCTTTTGCTAAGCTATGCTTCACGTCGTGCCTCTAGCTTGGTTGTGTGACGGGATACGCTTCACGTAGTGCCTCTTTCCCGATAGATATTTTGTGTGTATTTTTTTGTATAACGATGTATGTTTGCTATAAATGCTCGTGCATTTATGTAACCGCATGGTCGGTCTTTTAAGTGTTTTGTGCAGATGCAGTGCAGACATTTAAAATGAGGAGTCTCATACTGCTGAAGTGTCACCAGGGGAGCTGCTCTCAAGCGCTGAGCTCGATGCTGCCGACGCCGCTGGAGGCCGAGCTGCAGATGCTGAGTTAACGATGCTGAACGAGGGAGGGAGTCCGAGGACAGCCTCCTGTCAGGAGAGGCCGTGTTGGCAACATTGGAAAAACGTGTATCACAGGTTAAAAAGAGCGGCACGCGCATGCGCTCTAGGGTAGTAAGTAAAATAACCGCCATTGAAGAACGTCCGATATTTTTGCTATTTTCCCTTTTTATGATTAACTTTGTTGTGATAACTTAATAACTGATTGTGATTCAGTGTCTATGTTTTTAAAAAAGTACCTTTAGTTCAAGGTATACAAGAATACCTATAATAAACTTCCTAAGACTGTAAAAGAAGTAATGAATTTTATTTCCTTTAAAAATAAATCAATGATTTACTTGATTAATTAACCTTGTTACTCAATTAACGATTACTTCAATGATAAATGAAATGAAATTAATGAGTTATATCATAATAAAATTATATAGTACATAATTAATTTCATAATAATGGTTCATATTTATGATTAGTTACGGTTTATTCACGTGCATAAGTCGCAAGTGCATAAGAGTCCGGCATAACGCTTCGCCTTCCCCGGGCGGAGGGTATCCAAGAGGATTTTCCCACGAAAAAAAAAAGAAAGGATATTATGGTATAAAAACTTTTGTTATATGTAGCATCTCATGTATAACCAAATTCAGGCAAATAAATGATTTGTATTCGTATTATTTATAGTTTATCTACTAATGCGTCATAATCAGATCAGCTCATATCCGTTTAATGCCAAACATTTATTTATTAAATTATACATGCACAATACACAGCTTCAGCTATCGCATTATTCAGTTATAAATTCACAGAATAACATTATTTAATTCTTAATGATGTATGGAAACATAATTAATATACACGTAACATTTATACTTCATTTATGAGATGATTGTGGCTTATTATCCTCCGCACGGATTTATGAATATAAATGGTGATGGATGGAGAGGAAGAGAGAGGCTAAAGAAAAGATGGATGGGTTGTGTGAAGAATGATAATGAAAGAGAAGGGAGAAAAGGCCTGTCCACATCTCCACGTCACGACGTCGTCAACGGGGAACGTAACGTAACGTGGCACGGTGCGTTGACGTAACGTGCAAATTTACGTTACCGTATCGTAACACGTTCCGCTTCTAGCCGCAAGCGCACACGTATAAGGCCGCGTTTCCACTGACGCGGAGCTGGGCGGAGAGGAGCTTAGCGGTGCACAAATTGACCAATGACTATGCTTGAAATCTCCGCTCCGCTTCAATGGAAACAGTACGAGCGGGGTGGAGCAGAGCTGAGCGGATATTCATACATCGAGGCGGTGCAGTGCGGAGGACAGCGAGCATTGGGGTGCAGAGCGGAGGACAGCGGGGCGGTACGGAGCGGTGCGGAGCGGGGCGGTGCGTGACTCGCGTGCAGTGTGTTAGTTGTATTCGTTGCGTCACTAGGTGCATACGTATCAAAATGGATGAGAAGTTCATTGAAACTGTTAGACAATTTCCGTGTTTATGGGATACGCGATTGAATACCTACAAATGCAACAAAACCAAAGATGCAGCTTGGGAAATTATAATCTCTCTCTCTCCGCCCAGCTCCGCTCCTCTCCGCCCAGCTCCGCTCCTCTCCGCCCAGCTCCGCTTCAGTGGAAACACTGACCACTTTTCACCGCTCTTCTCCGCTCCTCTCCGCCCAGCTCCGCGTCAGTGGAAACGCGGCCTAATGCGCTCCGCCCGCGCTCTCCACGCCCGCGTATTAGTCTCCGTCAATGTGCTCCGATGCTTTAAAACCATACCTTACTGTTTCTCTTATTAAAATTCAGGATCTACATGGTCAACGATAAATGTCACAATGATCCTGACGTGCATTTTTACGATACAGTAACGTAAATTTGCACGTTACGTCAACGCACCGTGCCACGTCACCGCACCGTTCCACGTTGACGGCCGGCCGTGATATCATGACAGCGGACAGGACGGAATGGAAGAAGAAAACGTGTTGCGTCGACCCCAAGTAACATGGGATAAGGGCAGGAAGATGATGATGATGTTGACGGATTTGAAAGGTTAAGCTGCGCTTGCTGCGGTCAGCCGGAGGGTGGGTGACCGTTCGCTATTTATCGAACCCCTCCGTGCTTCGGAGATCATGTTAAACCGTCGGTTCCGCGTGTGTGAGCATAATAGCCACGACGCGAATTTCGATATGTGGTCTTTCTGTGATTGCCACAACGCGTTGTGGTCGTATAGCATAATAGCCACGACACGAATTTCGATATGTGGTCTTTCTGTGATTGCCACAACGCGTTGTGGTCGTATAGCATGATAGCCACGACACAAATTTCGCTATGTGGTCTTTCTGTGATTACCACAACGCGTTGTGTTCATATAGCATGATAGCCACGACATGAATTTCGCTATGTGGTCTTTCTGTGATTGCCACAACGCGTTGTGGTCGTATAGCATGATAGCCACGACGCAAATTTCGCTATGTGGTCTTTCTGTGATTGCCACAACGCGTTGTGAGCGTTTTCATAAGAGCCATAAGGGCCACAAATTACGTCACACGTTAAGGGGGGGGGGGGGAGGGGGTCGACAAATTGTGACTTTTCGTGACAAGGGGAGGGAGGGGTCCTAAATTTCATGACGTCACATTTCAAAATCTAATATGTCTAAGTAATAAATGGAATAAAACTAATTTCGGAACTGCTGCTTTAATTTAATAATTTCTAGATGCACACTAGAGAGGGAGGTGACTCACAAATATGACCAGCTGTGACAAGGACGGGGGGGGGGGGTGTCAAAAAATCATGAAATTCGTGTGACGCCCCTAACACGAATTTCGCGATGTGGATGTTTTACAGCGACCATAACGCGTTGTGAGCTGTTTTTTTCGCTCAATGAGCGTTTACGGTCTTTGAGTGTAACATATACATAAGAATATTATGTACCTATCACCTTTGTGAAGAGAGGCAAGGCATTATTATTTCCCTTTTATTTACTTTTACACAACACACAAAACACATTTTAAATTAAAAATCATTAAATTCTAAAAAAAAAACATAAAAAAATATATAGGTAAGGTAGTAACCCAGCGGCATCAAGATCAGGGTTTGGACCCTGATCTGCAGTGGTCAGGGCTCCAGAGAAAATAATCTTCTGACCATACGTGCCGTGTCAAGGAGTACAGTCCGGGAGGCCTAAGCTGAGCTTTGCATTTGTGTGAGTGCACATAGAATCGATAGCCAAAAAGCAGTATAAACGAGTTTAAACCAAGCAAAGGATGCGTCTGCATTCATTCTCACACAAATGCAAAGCTCCGCTTAGGCCTCGCGGACTGTACAGCTTGCTATATCAAGCCCTTGATTCAGGTGCCCAACGAGAGCTTCATCAGATGTTGATCGAGGCTCTTGGCTATTAAGCCATTAGCCATAACTACTATCGGCATAATTACTGCTGAATCAACATCCCACATGGCGACAACCTCGTGTGAAAAATTAAGATATTTTATTTGTTTATCTTTCTCAGACTGCCTCGTTGGTCTAGCGGTCGCAAGTGCGACTGCCGAGCGTGAGGTCCTGGATTCGATCCCCAGGTCGGGCAAAGTGTTATTGAGTTTTTCCGTGTGGAATTTCTCAGTAGCAGTCCAGAGTTTGGATTTGTGCCCGGTCGATAGCAATAAGCTCGCCCCCTATTACATGGGACGTAAACATAACGGCGAAATGTGAGTGTACTATACACTTCTGACAACCCTTCGGGGAATACAGGCGTGAGTTTATGTATCTTTCTCAGCTTTCATAAACTTCTCGTTATGAGGGACAGTGATATTAAAAACTCATTCATTGTGCGGCGCTCTGAACGATCTATTATCACGGACAGGACTATTGTTACCAAGAAGCCTTATATAGTGGTAATACATGACCTCAATAGAGAACCTTCGTCTAGTCATTACTTCAACTATAAGAGACAAACCAATGCCGTATACCAATCCTAAAATATAAATGAGACAAAGAATAATCAACTTACGAATTACGTCTTCATTAGTCCCAGTCATCAAGGAATATTTTATATACAGTAATATACAAAAGCTTTCACAATCATCTCTAACAATGGTCGTGTAATCTCATAAAAACTCTCCCTGTCCGTTCTTATGACTGTATTGTGTAACTTGCAACCAGTTGCTGCATTAAAATTGATATAAAATTGATCTACCTTGCTTTTACTATACTCACCACTCAATCAGCTCAGCCTATCGCAGTCCACTGCTGGGCCTCACTACACTTGGTCTTCTTCAATATTATATGCGTAGTGGAAAATTAAGCATTGTGGGAGGAATGCCATCCTAAGAACTTCTGCTGCCAGGTAACGATCTCCCGTGGCTAATCAGAAAATCTCTCATCCGACTTCAGACTCAAATCGGTCGCTGTAGACAAAATCTCTACAAATGAGGAGATTACTGCAAGACTCCATATTGAATAGGATTACAGCCCATAATTTCAATCCATGTTCCATCTGGTTCTCATCCTTTGTGCCAATGTCACGCAAAAAGAAGTGGAAAATATTGAGCTTAATGCCACAAATCAGTGAAATAAGCATTTTTTTTTATCAAATAATGAAATATTACTTACGTGTTGCTTTAAAATTCTTTCAATTTTTGCATTCATTAATTACATGATTGTAATTTTATTTAACATACTTATTTCACTGCGATTGCTAAACAACCGGTAGCCGTTGCGAGTTACAGAGCACCCCACGCAGTAACACAATGAGTCAAGCGTCGAAAATTTAATTCGTTTCAAAGTTGCCAGCCTAATTCGTTTACCCATTCGGGAAATTAAATAGATGGGTAATATAGCAACCCCATTAAGGGCACCGGTTTAAATTGAGGACCTAGGGCGCAAACTACCGCCAGATTTATGAGACGGCGCCGAATTTATTTGAACTGTGAGGTGGGCTGTGTTGCCAGTTCTATAATAGATAGTAGTAGCTTGTAGAATTTGTTGTATGTTTAGATAATAATTAGAAACGCTTAGACGGTTTTTAGTTGTGACGATTAATGATGGTGATGTTGGCTCAGTCACGAAGGACTTTTTAACTTAAAAATTTAAGTGGTTTTGTCAGATGATCCACATTATAGATTATTGTTTCTAAAAATTAAGCAATGGCAGTAAAATTACAGTTTTATTATGTTTTATAACGAGGTTACTTATGTGTGAATATAATTTAAAATTAAATTAATGGTAAAAAAACATTTTTAAAACCAGCTTTTAACTCACGCCTGTATTCCCCGAAGGGTTGGCAGAGGTGTATAGTACACCCACATTTCGCAGTTTATGTTTACGTCCCATGTAATAGGGGGCGAGCCTATTGCCATCAACCGGGCACAAATCCTGATTCCGAGCTGCTACTGAGAAATTCCACACGGAAAAACTCAGTGACACGTTGCCCGACATGGGGATCGAACCCAGGACCACACGCTTAGCAGTCGCGCTTGCGACCGCTAGGCCAACGAGGCAGTCACTTTTACTTAAATGCTGTAAAAGAAGAAAATAAGCTTTTAATTATATCAAACCCATCAATTTATTACATTATACAATTTATATGATATAAAAGCTTGTCGCGAGATTAACCTGTGTAAATAAAGAAAAATACAAAATGTATTCTTGATATTGACACAAGTAATTTAAAATAAACAATATGTATTTCATGAAATACTTTATTTTTGTTAAAATAAGACAAAAATGCGACCCAAACAAAAAAAATAAACAAAATTAAAATAAGAAGCATGTTTCATCCAACATTTTAAAGCCAAGCACACATCGAAAATAATCAGCTTACTACCAATATATCCGAGTGCAATCCTGCTGAGTACCGTTAAATAAAGTTACCCCCCCTCCCCTCGGTAATGCGTTTTATCCATGTTTTAAATACATTGCTCGCAAACAAAGTTTTTTGTCCCTCTCACTCATTGAAACGTTAATGGTGATGAATAGGATCTGGCGAGAAGCCAGTGGCTGTTTGGATTAAACACCTACTTTTGGTACTCGAAAGAAATTTGGAATACAAAAAAATTGTGTAAATATTAGTTTGAGTACTATTAAAAGTGTACAATAATTTAGTATAGAAAAGAAAGTATAGAAAAAAAACACCAGTTTTTTTTTTTTTAATCAATAATAATAAAATTTATAATTATCATATTGAAATTTATTTACAAACTTTTACAAAAAGGTGTACAGATTTTACAGATTAGTATTAAATTAGTAAGTCCTTATAATAATGGTTATATTAATGTCTAAATATAAAGTAGTGTGTAACTTATATTAATTACAGGTGCAAAAAAAGTTACCTCCGATTAGAATGATATGAAACTACCTACCCGATCTAGGTTTATTCAAACAATAAAAAACTAGAGGAGCTTTCAAAGTTTGTAAAGGAGGACTTTACTGTCCTTCCGGGCTAACATGCGTAGAGTGAGATAATTTTGTCGATACGACATACATCACAATACATTATCTCGTCATAGTAAGAGACAATTATCTCACGCTGCGCATTTAAGGTTAAATTGTTGCGCGAAACGGATAGTTTTTGGGCTATTACGTCATTTTAATAGTAGTGTGGTCTATATCTAGTCAAGTTTTTTTTTTTATAACTCGCTCATACTATTAAATATTTCATTGGATTTTTCGGTGGCTCCCCCTATTACATGGGACTTAAACATAAGGGTGAAATGAGGGTTTACTATACACCACTGCCCTACCTTTCGGGGAATACAGGCGTTATGTTAAGTTCCGTTTATTCATTTAAAATACATATAAAAATACATTTTTAAATATTTCCATAGAAAAAAAGAAACATTTAAAAATATAAAGTAGCCCGCCGGCATCGGGAACAGGGTCACGCTCAGGGCCTCGGAGAGAGAAACGCCATGTTCAGGAGTACCGCTTTCTTTATCAAGCCCTTGATTCAGCCGCCTATTATGATATGTCATTATTACCTTTACTCATTTAAAATCTTATCAATTATATTTTTAAATATATCAACTAGAAAAACGTAAAATATAAAAATTAAGATACACATTTAAAAATGTAACAAATAGGGGTCCCCCGGCATCGGGAGCAGGGTCCAAGCTACCGGTGGTCAGGGCCTCAGAGAGAGGAACCTCCTCACAATACGCGCCGTGTCGAGGAGGACTGCTTTCTGCATCAGGCCCTTGTTCCAGCCACCTAATGAGAGCCTCTTGAGGTGTTGGTCGAGGCTCTCGGTCATTAGGCCATTGGCCGTTACGACTATCGGCACAATGGTTGCCGAATCCACATCCCACATGTTGACAACCTCGTATGCTAAATCAAGATATTTTATTTGTTTAACATGATATGTTATTATTATGATGATTATCTGCAATCACCAATGAATTTGCCAGATACGGTGATTAATGCATATTCACGACATTATTTCATAGTGATGAAACGGAAATTATAATTTATAAAAGATCACATTTTTTGTCAATCACTAAACAAATAGTAAGGGATGATTTCTTTTATGTTTTTGTTAGGGGAGAGCTTGTTAAATAATTTTATGTGCCGCTACTCACATCCTGTAAAATGGACTTTCACAAAATGGCCGATTAAATCAAATTGTGTCTAGACGGCAAATAATATACAACTGTGACCAAACTCATAATTGAATACGCAATTTGTTCACTTGTTTTTTAGTTGATTGTAACTTTTATTACATGTAGTAGAGTATATTATTTTTATGAGGGGCAGACGATTTGCGAGGTTAAGCTGCGCTTATACAGAACTAGCTTCCGCCCGCAGCTTCGCTTGCGTGAAATTTTGAACCCGTTAAGTGACGATTTTCCATACATACTTTCATCCCCTATTTAACTCCCTTAGGGGTTGAATTTCGAAAAATCCCTTCGTAGTGGATGCCTACGTTACAAAAGGAACCTACTGTCAAAATTTCAATTTTCTAACCCCAGCGGTTTAGGCTGTGCGTTGATAGATCAGTCAGTCAGTCAGCTGCTCCTTTTATATGTATAGATGTCCTAAAAGTAGTGTCAAGCGGAATTCCAGAGGAAGAGCACCTTAGAAGTACCCGAATCACCCCAATGTATGTTCCGCGATTTATTACAGTTATCGAGTTATATATAAAGAGACTGGTACTGACTGACATTTGATTCATCAACGCAGAGCCTAAACCACTAAAGCTAGAAGTATGAAATTTGGACAGTAGGTTCCTTACATGACGAAAACATCCACTAAGAAGGGATTTCTCGAAATTCAACCCCTAAGGGGGTGAAAAGGGTGATTAACGTTTGTATGCAAGTCCGTCATTTTTGAAGTAAGAAGCATGAAATTAAATATTAAGCTTTTTGGTTAGGAGTAAATGTACACATGTTTGAGCGTTTTTGTAAATTCAACCCCTAAAGGGATGAAATAAGTATTGTAAGTTTGTATGAAAAATCTAATACTTTTGAAGTAAGAAGCATGGAATTCAGTATTTAGGTTACTGGTCAGAAATAAACATATACGTGTTTCAGGGTTTTTGAAAATTCTACCCCTAACGGGGTGAAATAAGTGTTGTAAGTTTGTATGAGAAATCTGTTTTTTTTTTATTATATACCTGCATTTAAAAAGGGCTTAAAGAGCGTTTAAAATTTCACGCAAGCAAAGCTGCGGGCAACAGCTAGTCGAGTTATAATTTCTTTTCATGTTTTAATCCAACTCCGACTTTAATGACATTTTTGATCATAGTGTCATGAACAGTTGAGACAAATGCGTGTTTTTTTAGAGTTCCGCACCCAAAGGGTAAAACGGGACCCTATTACTAAGACTCCGCTGTCCGTCTGTCACCAGGCTGTATCTCAAGAACCGTGATAGTTAAACAGTTGAAATTTTCACAGATGATGTATTTCTGTTGCCGCTATAACAACTAAAAAACAGAATAAAATAAATACTTAAGGGGGTTCCCATACAACAAACGTGATTTTTTGGCCGTTTTTATACATAATGGTACGGAACCCTTCGTGCCCGAGTCCGACTCGCATTTGGCCGGTTTTTTAAATTTGATTCTGTATTCTTCTTCTTCTCTCGTGTCAGCACGAGCTATACGAAAATAGCTCATGCTGTGGTGAAAAGATTAGCCAGTCAGCAAGGTTGGTAGCGAGGCGGACTGCCCAGGGTGCGCCGGACGTACTTAGTATCGTCACTCGTGGAGGCTCTTTTCATGCACCCCATTCTGTATTAAATAATTTAAACAAATATTCACGTCGCTTAACTTTTTAGGACAACTTGTTTATCGCGGTCAGTCCGTGGATGGGTGACCGTTCGTTATACATCAAGACCCCTCCGTGCCTCGGAATGCACGTTAAGTAAATTTTATATTGTCTCAGTTAAAGTTAGTTATGGTTGTTAAATTTTTATTATTGTTAGTATTATTTATTTATACTTCTATGCACTATGGACCGCCGATCCCGGGTGTCATACGCATACCTATGACAGTCGCGGTCTAATCTTAGGATATCAGCATTGTCCAGCAGTGGCGAAGGGTGAAGTTTCTTAAAAGGGAAGCCGGACCAAAAAATGCTTACCTTGCTCAAGTGTGATGCGTGATTTCCAGTAACTACTCGTTTCGAAAGGGAAGCCGATAGGAATCGAGTTGTATGGAGCCTTCGCCACTGTTGTCCAGTAACTGGGTTGTGGAGGTCAGCTGGCAGTCGCTCCGTGTAAAATACTGGTATTCAGCTGCATTTGTTTAGACTGGAAGCTGACCTGAGCTGGAAGGCAGCAGATAAGCTAGACACTTTAGATGACCTGGGAATCGAACCTAGGAAAATAACTCTAGACAGCTCTGCATGCTACCACTATACTAATGAAGAAGTTACAATCCAGCGTCAAGTACTTATAGTGCTTGACATTAAGCTGATCTGGACACCTTTTTGGTCCAGCCGTGACTTTTTTATTTATATCACACTTTTTATCTGTTGTGTTTTTTTGTGCTGTGTCCAAATAAATTATTCCTTATCTTTTATCTTTTTTTAGTACTATTCGATATCCATGGTATTAGGTATACTCTATTCACACAAAGATGAGTGCTGACAGCTCGGTCATTTCCTAAATTGTAGCTGTAAGGAAACTGCTATCAAAAAAACGTAAACGACATCATCAAAAACCGTGAAATAGCTATATTATACATGCTTAGTTTTTTTTTAAATATTTGATATTCTTTATATAGTAACGTTTTGTAGTGAAACATCACTAATCAACTTACGGTGGAAAGGGTATAGTTTGCACTCTTCCCCATAAAAACATGTCGCAAAAAAACTAATAATAATCCGCAAACTAGAATGAAACACCTACTTTACCTACTACAGTTATTTAGCTGCGGCAGTTAAATTAACAATGTTTGTTAAACTAAACCGGGAAGTTTAACATATAACCCTGTGTTATATAAATTACTGCTCCGTCCGCTTGCAAACTCAATTTTGTTTTTATTCTGTTCCAATTTGTTATAGTGTGATGAAACTATTGCATATAATATATGTATGTATGTATTTATATGTTGTTTGTTTGTTAGTGTGTGAAATTAAATTAGAGAAAAAGCTAGTAATATATACAAGGTTAGTCGGAAAGGGAGTACTAATCCGATGGCCACTTCAAGTGGTTTATTCCACTTTGTTCACCTGGGTGATATCACCTGGGTGAACAAAGTTGAATTTTTAGTGTCTTCAATTCACCTCGGATTTATTTCACCTGACAATATCACCCAGGTGAATTAGTGCGACATATTTGGTCTCCTTTGTTCACCTTGGAATTAAATCACCCAGCTGAACAGTTGCGACTATTTTATTAATGTTGTGGACTTTATTCACCCACATACAACATGCTAGAAAAATCAAATCAAAGCCAACTTAATATTTAAATGAGTTTAATGTAAAAATAAACAAAAAAAAAAGTACAAAAAATATTGTTAATGTTGATTAAATTGTGTAAAAAATTTGTCAACTTGAAAAATGGTTGGAATAATTAAAATATAAGAAGATAATGTATGTCAATTATTAAACATAAATATAAAAAGTTATTTAAAATGCTGGGTCATCGTAACTTTTCGAGAAAATGGCCAATCGAAATGCGTCCGTCTTCTAGTGTCATTTGGCACTCTTCTATGAAATTATTGCGAACTACTGCAGGGGTCAGATTGGATGAGGACGAATACTCGCCGAGATTTATATTTATTCTTTGTTTTAAACGCAACATGTAAAATGATGCATCTTTGCTCAACGCATCTATTAAATGTATAAAATTATTTTTACGACGACGTACAGAGGAATTTAGCCCATGGTGCCACCCTTCCAAATCATTTGTCGTTCGTCGTAAGTTGGCTTTGATTTGATTTTTCTAGCATGTTGTATGTGGGTGAATAAAGTCCACAACATTAATAAAAAAAGGCGCAACTGTTCACCTGGGTGATTTAATTCCAAGGTGAACAAAGGAGACCAAATATGTCGCACTAATTCACCTGGGTGATATTGTCAGGTGAAATAAATCCGAGGCGTTCAGTGCCCTCCAGGGGCACCTTCTAGTCGCATTCGTGATGCCCTCGTTGCGGGCTCATTTTAAATGCAGTTTTTTTTAGAAAATACACTTTTGTCAAACAAGCAACAAGACCCCCTGAAAACACAATTTGACTACGTAGTAGCGTGTTTTATGGTTTTAAACCTAATGCCAAGAACCCTCCTCGAGCCTCGAGGGTTCACTCTTAGCGCAAACGTAATGCCGAGGACCCTCCTGGAAGGTCCACTAACCCTATTTATGGCGGCATGGCGTATGAGCTCTAAGAAAAGTGTCGTGCACTCGAATGTGATAAGCTATATCTATACCAGTGCGCTTTCATGTTCATCTTGCGTCTTCGTCTGAAGCATGCGTGAAGCGACATAGCGCATGGAATAGCGCATGCCCCTAGCGCACGCTAATCCGTCTATTGTATGTCGACTGACAACTAACCGAGGCGCACCGGTGTAGACGATAAACTGCATGCGTCTTATGGCAATCAATATTGCATGCGCTTGACGCAAGAGGAATTGAAAGTTGAAAGCGCAAGATGAACATGAAAGCGCTCTGGTGGAGATTAAGTAAGCTAAAGTGGCAACAGGACGGCCATAATATTAACTGTATAACCAATAGCCGTCAAAGTAGACATGTTCTGTGTGTGAAGATTTATAACGTTCAACGACTTACTTACAAAAACAATTTAAAACTATTCTACAATTTCAGAAAAATACAACTATTCTACAAATTCAACACCAATCTATATTCACCAAGTTTAAATCAACAAGCTTTGTATATTTAATAACTGTTGTACCAAACAACACCCTGACATCGCAATAGTAAACCACCAAATACTATCATAGCGAGAATTTAATAATTCATACAATATTCACAATTCATTCAACCATGTCCGAACAGAGGGCAACGGCGATTCATCAGAATTAGCGCTGATTGGCGGAGAGACTGATGACGTCATCAATATGCAACCAACCGGCTGCGAGAGTTTATTGAGTCGCTAAACGATTCCAATTTTAATTTTTCGAATTTGTTGTTTTTAATCGTAATTTGTTGTCAGGTGTAGTAAAAGTCAAAATGTACAAGTGTTTGACAAAAATCATATTATTTGACAGCTATGTATCAAAAATGTTAAAGACTACGAAATTATAAATCTGAAAAGTATTTTTTTTTCTCTTTATTTATTCGGGACTTTTAACCATTTGGAGGTTATGTCAGCCCCAACAGAAGTTATATTTAAATCGCCCTTAACATTTTGACAAAGTCAACATTTAACAATCTTTTCATAGACTCTAGAAATTTTCAAGACCACCTTCGCCCCTCCGCACTTCAGCATGTAATTTCGAAGTAATTGGATTCAAATATTTGTTTTCTTAGGACTCTGAGTTGGGACTGTTATGAAATTGTTAAGTGCTGGCTATTTCTGTACATTGAATAAAAGAGGGGAGGGGGAATCGGCAAGAATTTATGGAAGTTGGTCCTCCAGACCAATAACGACCATCTATACAGGGTGTTCTAAAAATCAGCGTCAAGTCGGGAACGAATGATAGGGCAGATAACGACTGTTCAGAAACAAATAAAATTAATGATCGTTTCTTCTTTTACATTTACACCACACCGTCCTATAATACACATCAATCACGACATCACACACACCAAATCACACATACACACCACACCACATCACACATACACACCTCAGCATACTCATACATATAAAAACACCATGCACTCACTCTCATAATACATAACACTCAAAACTATTTTTAATAAGTAGATAAGACATGTTACTTTTCTTTTTACGTTATATTCTACTCAATTTTATTTCAAGACCATCGTTCATGCTTTTATTGTACCTATACTGTGGAAGGCGCTGGTACCTGTGATACAATGTTCTTCATTAGTACAGGAACCAACGTTACCTCCTTTTCTGTAATCAAACTTTTTTTCTGTCAGTAAATTATTATTTATTATTATTATTCTTTTTTTAAACACTTAATAGTTAGATTTTATATACTTAATAGAAAATTTTATTCATGCTATCTTTGAAACTCGAAAATCAACAAACATTTTTTTATAACTCATTCAATAAAAAAAATAATTCTTCCCTTTCATTTGTTCCCGGATTGACGTTGAGTTTCGGGACATTCTGTATATGATAAGGACTGCAGCTTCTTGCCTCGGTATTTTTTTTTTCACACCGCGGTTTACCACGAAAATAGCTTTCTCATGACATTGGTCGTTATTGGTCTAAAGGATCACTTTGTCCAGTCCTCCTTTAACTTTGAATGTGTACGGTCACGGACTCAATGGGCCTTATTACAAAAGATGGTTTAAACCAAGACTAAGGTTTACCTTATATGACATAAGAAAGTGATGGGTATATTTTAAACCAGGGTTTACCCTGGTTTAAAATATACCCATCACTTTCTTATGTCATATAACAAAAAGAGACGGGGCTATTTTAAAACCTAGGTTTTTCCTAGACCATGTTTTGTAATAAGGGGGGAAATGTTTATCAGATTTCAAATTCGATTCCTTCTCACACTGTGCGCAATAAGGTTTAAGATGTCATATCAACTTATGTCTTATCGACCTTATGAAAAAGAAATGTGCAAGCAATTATAGACCTTAGGGTGGTAAACATTTCAAGTCCCCGATTGTACCTATACAGAGTGTAAACGAATTCGTGTAATTCCTTGAAAGCACAGTCATGATCTCACTGGTGAAGATGGACCATGCACGAGATATAGCGAGATTAAAAAAAAAAACTTTTTTTATTGACGTAATTGTCGTATCTAAACCACCTCATAAGGACTGAAAAAAAAACGCAAAAATGTAATAATTAAAAAAATGTTTTTAAGTACGTGATCATTTCTAAATCACCTGAAAGTGAAAACGAATAATAGCTACAACTCAAACAATAGAACAAGCTATACAGGTTCAGTATAAGCTGACCTTTCATTGTACGGTAAGTCTATACAATGCAAGATCTGCTTATACTGGATATGATTATGATAATGTATCTTGCTTATCGCCTATAACCGCATTTGAAGTTACAAAAACGCAATGAATATCAAACGCACACGACCGCCTTGGCTCATAGCCGAGCCAAAAATGCGTAATTTGTTATGAAAAATTGAAATTTTTGATAATGTTTGTATGGAAGAAAGTTTAGTATTATGACTTGGAAATCGTTTTTGCAAAAAACTAAAAAAAAAATGTGTACCTACTTTGACCTTCAATATCTCCAAAATCAATGATTTCCCAGGTATGGTTTGTTCGAAAAAATGATCCCAATGATGGGTAGAATACGTGGTTTTCGTTATCGTTAAGGGTCTTTTTACACCCGTTATAAGCTAAATCAGTATTTCAACTACCTACAATCGTCCAAATTGACACAATCACACAGACACGCACTGCAACAATACTTCTAAGTTATCATCGGAATACAGTCCAGTCAGGGGGCCTACTCCCTAAGACCGTCAACGAAGTTAGTTGCCCGTCCGAAAGTAACTCGAAACGTAGGAGTGAACAAAACAAGAGTCAAGTTCAACTTTTCGGACGGGCAAAAACACATCCGTAATAGGGGCATCTGTCAAATCGTGTTGTCATTCATTCTTAGTTCGGGCCCCGAAATAATCGTATGTCCGTAGGTGATAGGGAGTAGGAAACGCTCGTAACTAAGGCCGAAACCACGGACTTCGTGCTTAGAGAGTAAACCCTCAGTCACAGCTGTCATAGAGTACCTACATGACAATGAGCGCATTATACTCAGTAACTATACAGTGCGTGTCTGTGTGAGTATGTCAATTCAGGTGATTACAGTAAGTTGAGGTACTACTGCTTTAGCTTACATATCTACTGCGCCGTAACGGACACATTACAAATTCGAATTTGGAACTAATCTAAAACTGAAATCAGTTTAGCGGGCGCGAGCGCGGATTGGCGCGCTGAATGATGACGTCATCAATACCCGTCGCTCGACCAACCGCAGCCCGCCGCAGTGCCCATTGAGCCGCGCAACTATCATGAGTTATTTCCCAATAATTTGGAGCCTTGAAATGAACTAACCTGTTTAGTACTTATTAGTGTAACTACTTGGGAATGTAAACAGTCCGAAGTAGCTCGGTGGAACAACTCAACTTTTTACATTGCATTTTTTGGGTTTTACCATAAAGCATGTCTACAAGGTGTAACATAAACAAGGGCCTAACCTCTTAAGGGGTCACTATACTCATCATCATGAATAACTTTTAATATGGGACCAAAACTGAAATCGCGAAAAAAAACTCAGCTGTTCCCTACATTTATGTTCGCATAACTCGCCAAAATGTAGGGGACAGCAGAATATTTTTTCGCGATTTCTGTTTTGGTCCCATACTAAAAGTTGTTCATTATTGATGAGTACAGTGACCCCTTAAGAGGTTCTGCCCTTATTTGTGTTACACCTTGTATATCTATAAAAATCAGTTTTGAAGTGTGAGGTGGTCAGATATTTATGTCGCTGACTGTACTAATAAGCGTAGTGGTGTTACGTCCGTCTTTTTGGCAAAGGGTTTGATTCCTGCAGTTGGACTAATTTTTGGATGGCTTTTAAGAATTTGTTTCGAATCCGAATGTTTGTTTGCATTTAAAATATGTTAACCACCAAAAAATTAAGAATATCGAGCATGAACATTGCCCACGTTGTAATTCCATGCTTAGAAACTGCAGATTATTCGTAATATGTTATTAAAATATTCATTGTTATGAAACCAATATTCAATGCAAAAAAAGGTCAAATATTATGAAGGCTCGAAAAATAATATTAAAATACGAATAATTTTTTGATAGATATTTTGAAACCGTGGTTTCAGATATTGCAATAACGTGAGAATCACGTATATAAGTTGGCTTAACTTATCCTTCATAAATAATACATTTTCTATCAAATATATTGCAGAAATAAAAAGGTAAATCATTCAGTTTTCCATTTTTTTTTATTATGCAAAATAAATTCAAAGATATATCAAATTTGACAGAAAGAAATAATGTCAGTGTGTTTTTGGACGTCTGAGCCGATTTTTATATTTTATTTATTGTTTTTTTATACGTAACTTAGAACCTAGCGCAGAAAATGGAAAACCATTTTTCACAAATATTAATAATAATTCGCTTTGATCCTACTGTAATTTATTTAGTTTTGTGCAAACAAGATAATGCGATCTTTTTGTATTGGCAATATGACACGTGGTTTTTAGGCTCAACTCAAGTTATCTTATCCATTTAGATGTCTTACTAGAAGGAATGCAATCATATCATAATAAATGAAAATCATACATATTGTTGCATTTTTTTCTATTAGGGAGAAAGAATATAGGTAGTAGTACCTATTTTTTATACCATACTGCGCAAATATAAATAACCAATACGCATGTTGACAGCATCAATAAATTGCAAATCTAATTAGTCCGCCAGTTAGAGTTTTGAAAAATAATGGACACGTACTTTTTCTTTTGTTATTAAATCTATGAATATTTGGAAAGATAAAACGCATCAAAACTCGAGAGTGGGGGCTTGTAACGTCAGAAGCAAGTAAAAATTGTACTGGCTTGTGACGTTTTGCCAATTTTAAAAGTGTCGTACCTATCTTCGTCAGTTTTGGTTTACGTAACAAAAGAAAAAATACGGATCAAATATCTTTTGATAATCCAACTGACGGACTAATTCGATTTTTTCAGTAAAATAGCCTATTGATTAAAAGGCCTGACTCTTGAATTCATTTTAAACAACCATTTTTTATTGTTTGCAATGGGCTAGCTTTTGGCCTGCAGGAGTTTTGTGACCGAAACCGAATTCCGAACTTTAATTTTTACATAGGTATAAGTATATTTTATGTATTTGTCAATAGCTATGTCTACACCAGTGCGCTTTCACCTTCATCTTGCGTCTTCGTCTGAAGCATGCGTGAAGCGGCATAGCGCATGCCTTAATACTAGTTCGACAAAAGCGCATGCCCCTAGCGCACACTAATCTGTCTATTGTATGTCGACTGACGACTGACCGAGGCGCACAGGTATAGACGATAAGCTGCATGCGTCTTACGGCAATCAGGCTAAGCGTATGCTGAGACGCAGGTGACGCAGGTGCACGCAGCGCAGCGCAGAGCAGATTTTGTAATGTATGAACGTAAGAGCTGCGTACGCTGCGGCGCAGACACGTACGACGCAGACATGCATCTGCCCTGTAGTTTTTTGCGCGACGCATGCATGTCGACACGTGTTTTTACCGCTAATTCGAATTTTATTGCAATGACAGAACATTTAATTGAATTAGTGCGTTGTGAACCTTGTTTCTATGATACAGATGATACTAATCATCCAGACTATTAAAAAAAACGTTCGTTAATCGAACGCGTCTATTCTTTGTACTAGTTAAAACTCGAATGTGTCGTGCGTCGCAGCATGCGGTCGTGGCCTATGTCTAACTCGCCTGCCCTGCGCGGCAAAATCTGTACTGTGCTGCGCTGCGTCACCTGCGTCTCAGCATACGCTTATCCTCAATATTGCATGCGCTTGACGCAAGAGGAATTGAAAGTTGAAAGCGCAAGATGAACATGCAAGCGCACGGGTGTTGATATGCCATATGGGTCTTTGTCGCCTGGAATAAAGTGACATTTCTATCTATACGTAAATTCTAAATAAATTTTATTGATCGATAAACACAACGTAGTGCCTGCATTCCCCGAAAGGTTGGGCAGAGGTGTAATACACCCTCATTTCCCATTCCCATATCATAGGGGGCTAGCCTATTCCCATCAACCGGGCACAAATGCAGAATCTGGGCTGCTACTGAGAAATTCCACAAGGAAAAATCCAACAACACTGCCTGACCTGGGGATCGAACCCAGGACCTCACGCTCAGCATTCGGCCTTTATTTTTATTATTTGATATTTTCGGAAAATAATATAAACACGCTCTCTCAATGTTATTGAGGAGTTGATTGACAAAAACATCATCAAATTCGTAGACTAGCACAAAAAATGTTGCCATTAAGTAACCAACCTAACTAATCCTTTGTGTTCGCTCATTAGTATTAGGCTATCTATAATTCAAGGATAAGGCATGGCCTTGCCTCGTCTAGACATACGACTCATGGTGTTTGTGTCCTTCAATTGTATATATGTTACGCTCAAAGTTCGAAAACGCTCATTGAGCGAAAAAACAGCTCACAACGCGTTGTGGTCGCTGTAAAACATTCACATCGTGAAATTCGTGTTATGGCTTTTATGAAACCACTCACGACGCGTTGTCGCAATCACAGAAAGACCACAGAGAAATTCGTGTCGTGGCTATCATGCTATACGACCACAGCGCGCTGGGTTAATGAAGATACCGTTGTAATTTGTCGCTTCGATTTTTCTAAATATAAAGTAATCCCAATAAATAAATGTCCTTTTGTTTTAATGACACGATTTCTTTATATTATTGTGTTTAATAATGACAATACGTCATGCAGCGGTTTTCAATTTTAGCAGCAGAAAAAGCAAAGGACTTTTTTTTTTCTATTTGACTGCTGTAGATGGTCCTAGGGGACCGTTTCTACGTAACCGGCCAGTTATTGGCGAGACCTGAAGGGTCTCTAGCCAATGGGGGGGAAGTAAAATACTTAACCTAAGCTAACTACTTGCACTACACTAACATCATGACTACCTGCAACAACAGCACTAAGGGCGACTCCTAGTGGGACTCGGACCTCGGCTTAGGGCGTTGCTGGCAGGGACTTGGGGGGGGGGGGGAGACACCTTGATGAGGGCTGAATTATCGGTGTGATAAAGCAAAGGACATTGTTTGATTGGTACTTATGACAGGACAAAAAATATCTACCAAAAAGTTTCGAGACTAATAGGACTGTAGGACCCATATCGCAAATCACTGTGCGTCACGACTTTTCTATATTGCCACAATGCGTTGTGATCGTATAGCATGATAGCCACGACACGAATTTCGCTATATGGTCTTTCTGTGATTGCCACAACGCGTCGTGAGCGTTTTCATAAGAGCCATAACACGAATTTCGCGATGTGGATGTTTTACAGTGAGCACAACGCGTTGTGAGCTGTTTATTCGCTCAATGAGCGTCTTTGGTCTTTGAGCGTAACATATACATTATGTCGCAACAGCAATCTGAGATCCTTTTGTGTATGAAAATAGATATTGTCATTTCCTTTCAATGTATCAACCGGCTAAGGGATTTAATGGGTTAAATCATGGGGTCAGTTTCACCTGTGTCGTCAGTTTGTCTTTGTTCACTGCTAGACTAAGGCCTGTCCCAAACACAGTGGGAGGTAATTAGGTAATACTTTTATAACTTGCGTGTGGAGGCATTGTTTCATATTTCGATCAAACTAGCTATATATTTCTATTTCTCATTGTTCCTCAAATTATAGGCAAAACTATATCGTGCGGGCAAGCAGGAATCTCAATAAGTTTTGCAAAGAAATCTCCTTTGATCCATTTGTCATGAAAAGCTTCACGGCAAGAAGGATGCTCAATCTTAAGTTTTTTGATAATATTATTATTATTTATAACCTTTACTTAAAACATAACTAGTAGTTGTCCTGCTTAAGTGTCCTTTAAGTTTTTTGATTTTATAGTCAATCGCTAATCGTGAAAACCTGTAATCGGCTTTATGACACATATTGTATTTTTTTACTCCATTTTATAGCTGTTGGTTTTCCAAAATAAATAAATTAATAATATTCACCTATTAAAACACCCTTATCCACATTCGTGAAGGGGTGGGTTATTCTCAGCCCACACAGACCTCTTACGAACGATACTAAAATACAAACAGCTACTTTCGAGTTTGAGGAATACAGACTTGAAGCTATAACGAAGACATTACACAGGTGTTAAACTTACTTGATTTGTATGACAAGATAGCACTTGTCCAACGTAAAACTAACGTGAATATGTAGACCAAGGTAGCAGTAATCTAAATGTAAGTAGTAATCACGGCAAATGGATGCGACTAATTAAGTCAAGCTTGCAACGTCGCCATGAATCTGTCGCCGTCGCTGGCAGGGTTGTCGCTATGCTTTACAATTTACATACTATCTCATGTTGTATTTGTGCATAGCCCCTAAGAAGGTAGATTATCTTAGGTATTTAAAATCGAAATAGACCTATGTAGCCTTGTGCCCACATTAATCATACAATGTGTCCGGTCATGGAGTAGCGATATTCTAGGTACTTATGTAACAACTATTCAAGTACACAAATACACTAAGTATACAGTAGGGTCCAATCCACTTCCCCGCTATTTGGCAGCCATTTTGCTTTTTTGTTCAGATGTTGTCTGGAGCTCCCGAATGGTAATTCCCAGACTAACAAACAACCGTTTCCATAAAATTCTGGTCCATTTTTTGAGTAAACAGTTGTTTACCCAGATAATTATTGTTGGTGATGACCAGCTAGCTGTATTTCCACATGACAACATCTGATAACTCTGAGCGCCATGTACATATTTCTCCAAAACTTTGACTACAACACTAGTATAGTTTCCTGTTGTTTCGTGAGTAAACTACTTAATTTCAATAATGGTTCTGTTTAGACTTTTCCCAATTACGTTGGGATCAGCTCCCAATTTAACTGAATACCAGTATTTTACACGTAGCGACTGCCGTCAGACCTCCGCAACCCGGTTACTGGACAAAGCCGATATCGTAAGGCGAGACCGGTTGTCAGACTCTCGGGCTTCATACTACCCGTAACGACTATCATAGGTATTCGCGTGACACCTTTTTTTTATAGTGGGAAAATCCTCATGGATACCCATCGCCTGGGGAAGGCGAAGAGTTATGCCGGACTCTTACTGGCTAAAAACCCACGGTGTTCCTTCTCCTGACCCTTGGCCGGGGTCGCGGGATTCGCAGCTGCATGCACCGCAACCCCGGCAGGCCTCGGTCCGCCAGCCCCTGGTGGACCTCTACTTCTTTGGGGAACACATGCGCGCCACCTTCTCGGGTCTGTTACTGGTCGGGCGACGGGTCCCCTAACCCGTCGCCCGCAGGCCACACACTAAGGTGGCCGGAGATCGTCGCGCGCCACCTGGGACCGACGGCTTAACCTGCTCTCCTGCACGGAGGGGTCTCGACGTGTAACGAACGGTCACCCACGAACGGACTGATCGCGACAAGCGCAACTTAAACTTACAAATCGTATGAACCGCGTCGTTGTTAATTAGCCACGAAGCCCTTTCGATTGTATTAATTAATAAGTAATTAATACAATTACAAATTATTAAATAATTGACATGTAGTGCCGGACGTAAAAAATAGCACTACCCCATCTCTTCCCGTGGGTGTCGTAAAAATCGACTAATAGATTCACTAGAGGATGGGCAGCAGCTTTCTCAGACGCGGCGTCCTACGTGAGCGATCTAGAAGCGAACGCGGAGCGGCGCGGTGCGACGCGAAAACTACAAACAGTCGATGCACGTGGAGTGCGGTGCGGCGCGCCGCGGCGCGAAGCGAAGCGAACTTGATTAGTTTGCTTGATATTTTCGCGTAACTGGATGCGGTGCCGTACAGTGCTACTGAAAGGCGGCGGCGCGCGGCGGGCGGTTCGCGAGCTCGTAGGACAAAGCCGCCGCTTCGCACCGCATCGCATTGAATTCACGTGTCACCGCAACGGATCTGTTCGCAATCTTTAAAAAAAAAGCTTTGAACCGCCTACGTATGACGCCGCGTGAGTACTTTAACAATCATACTGCGATCGCCAACCCGCCTGCCAAGCGTGGCGATTATGGCTACCCCGACCCCTTTGGTCTATGTCCAAATGTCCAGCAGTGGACATCTTTCGGCTGAATGATAAAATAATTCGACGACACGTTTGGTGCAGTGGCTAAGCGATTTGCTTCTGTGCTGCGGGTCGTGGGTTCGATTCCCACACGGAACAAAATTTTGTATGGCCTACAGATGGTTGTTCCGGGTCTGGGCGTTTGTTTGTGAGATTTGTGTCTGTAAACGCACCCACGATACAAGAGAAATCTTAGTGTGGGGCAACGTTTTTTAAAAGAAGAACGTTTTTTTTTAAAAGAAGAAGAAGAATTGACCTGTAGATACGAAATCCTCTTTCATAAATATTTTATTACCATTTAATGAAATTTTCAAAGCAATAAAACAGCAGTAGTTGCACAAGGGATGAAGTTTCAATTAATTTTAATTACACGCAGCTTACAGCCCTATCGTCGGTACGGAAAGATATTGATAGCAAGAATCCATCAGAGGTGGTTACTGAACGTAGAGTGCCACTGTCTGCGAGTTTTAGACTCGATTTACACTTCTCCAGTGTATAGTAGAGTGAGAGTCTTTGGTCAAAAGTTGAGCAAATCGAAGCGTGGAAACCACCCACTCTACTAATTACTAATATCTGAATATAGAATATAGAAAGTATATAGAGATAGACCATGTCCTCAACTAACAAATACTTTTTATCAGAAACTAGTATGGGAATGAAATCGCAGGTAACAGCTAGTACGGTCAGCATCAAAAGTAGCTGAACATTTGAGTTTTTAAACTTGGCATTAATTAGAAAACGAATTGTTTTAAAACAAAAAGTTTAATAGATACCTAGAGCTGCTAGATATAGCTCTAAGTGTGCCTTAAATTTTTTGCTTCCTATCAATTAGTTCTCTAATTAATGCAAAGTTTAAAAACTCAAATGTTCAGCTACTTTTGATGCTGACCGTACCTACTCTAATAAAATAAAAAAAAAAACACTAAGAATTACAAACATAAAAATACCGAGACAATAATCTGGTAATTAATTTACTCCTTTCAATTTTTACTTTTTAAACTTATTTATTTAATACTTTTTAGTGCCAGAAATTACAATTACAATAAAGTATGTACAAACTCGTGGACCACTACTATAACTCGAAAGTATTCCGCACCAAATAAAAAAGAATTACTCAAATCGGTCTGCAAATCTCGGAGAAATCGGTGTGGGTACATACAATCAAAAATTAAAAAACCCCCAATGCAAAAAAAAAACGAACATTTAAAAAGTCAAAAAATACCTATCGTTGAGCCATCAAAATCGATTGGTAACACCTATATATTTTAATTATAGAAATGGCGCTATTATGTCGCGTCGGGTTACCGCTTAAGTAAGTCAAACCCTTATTTGATTGACTATCTATTAATTTACTAGCATTTCCGACCAACTTGCTTCGATACAATCAATTTTTTGTTGCAAATCTATACTTGGGAGCAAATAAATCGAGCCACTTCTATTTTTCACGTAGGTATAATTGTTATTATTTTTGGTATTATGGAACAGATCAATTCTAAACATATATCGCCTAAAAGGTTATTTGATAACTTTTACAATGAGTGTAGTTTTTTGGATTTTGAATTACATAATTCATGAAACCAAAACTAATAACCAGGGCACGTGAAAAAAGGAGTGGCTCGATTTCTTTGCTCCCAAGTGTTGTTATATTGGGTGTTAAATTGTTAATTCTAAGAGCGCTATGAGTTTGAAATCTCCCTATTTTAGCTACTTAGTTATTGCTTTAAACTTAGCACATAGCGCTCAAACTTATAACACCCCTCTTTTTGCGTTGGAGGTCAAAAAAAGATTTGCATCGAAATTGTTAACCTCAACCTTTTCAAAGTCGGTTAAAATCACTACAACATAGGTACGTTACTCCAAAACCTTATTCCTTATACAACAAAAACAAAAAAGATTTATGCAACCAACCGCTCTATCCACGAATAAAATGCACACACACGATATTACGTCGTTCCCCAAAACCGTACCTTATAATAAGTAGATCAAAACAAATGATTTCATTTACTGCTAAATATATTCCACTCATTTTCACAGGGACTCGGGTAACGGAGTGGAAAAACTTTTACCCGACTTTTGAAAGAGACAACGATACGAATTTGTGTAAGTTAGAAAGGGATGGATATGTTTTTGTGTGTTGTGTTTTTGAACAAAGGGCTAACCTTGTACAGAGTGGCTTATTGATGCCATACATTGTTCTTAAATGTGTAGCAGATGTTTGGTACGTTGTTCTAATGTCGTAGAAAGGTTATTTCGTGAGCTTCGCGCGTCTATGGGCGATTTTGGTGCTAGATTTTAAAATGGATGTCGGGATTCCGAAATGTTTTACTTACGTTGATGACGCTTGTGATTTTACACAGTTAAGTGAGTGTACTACGGAATTTCGACGCACAAAATATCGACAAATGCTAATGCGATAGATCTTCACTGTTGGATGTAGCGTTCGCCGGCCGCTGCCGTGGCACGCTCGCTTCGCTCGCTCGGCTCACGCGTGTGTGGTCACAGTTCTAACCTAACCTATCTGGTCGAGGTGCCCTAATCTAGTCACTCCGACTTTCGCAACAACGAACGTCGCGATGGTAAACTTTCGCGGTAACGTAGTCGCGGACTTGAAACGTTTACCACCCTAAGGTCTATAATTGCTCCTACCTCCTCCTTTTTGAAGTCGGTTAAAAATAATTATGTTTTGAATTTTAAGTATGCGTGTGCGTCCGCTTGGGCGTAAGAATAAATATTTTTTTCTTTCTTTCTTTCTTCTAACAAACGGAACGGTCCACGAACTAACCGCGGCAAGCGCAGCTTAACCTTGTAAATCGTTTAATCCGCGCGGTTATTAATTAGCCACGAGCCCCCTCCATCACTTTCTAACATCATATAACAAAAGAGACGGGGTTATTTTAAAATATTCGACCATCTCGTCTCATAATAAAAGAGTACAATATTCGGAAAAATACAGGGTTAATTGAAAAACACCAACAACCTCTTAGGGGT
Source organism: Amphipyra tragopoginis (assembly GCA_905220435.1). Classification (NCBI taxonomy): domain Eukaryota; kingdom Metazoa; phylum Arthropoda; class Insecta; order Lepidoptera; family Noctuidae; genus Amphipyra; species Amphipyra tragopoginis. The sequence continues at coordinate 10,630,532 of HG992017.1, forward strand.
CATTGTACTCGTTATTATGAACAACTTTTACTATGGGACCAAATCTGAAATCGCGAAAAAAACAGTTGTTCCCTACATTTATGTTCGCTTAGCTCGTCAAAAGTCGTCGTTAAGAGGTTGTTGGTGTTTTTCAATTAACCCTGTATAATATGGCAAAACCACAAACTGGTTCTCATATATTTTCAGGACATTACAAAATTTGTTTAATCCAAGGTATTCAATTGTATTTGTAGCATTAAAACGCCCCGAACATTTAACAAAAACTAAGGAACAATCATTATTTTGAGTACTTTTCTACCCGCTCGTCTTTAGAAAAATACTTATCATCTTCCAATGCTGCACAAAAGGCGACTATCACTTAAATCTACAATATTAAGTACAAAAAACTAAAGAATTTAAAAAGCTCAGCAGACTCTAGCTTCGGTGCGCTTCGATACACTTCGGCGCGCTTCGCTTCGTTCCCAACGGCTCGAATTAATGACGGAGCGGCGAAGTGTCATTGAAATAATTGACATGTTTCCGTATAAAGGACTTCCTTTGAAAAATTCATCGATTTATCGCTGTCCCTGCTTGTTATACAGGCACAGGTAATCTGATTCAGGCTCTCAATGGTGCTGGGTAGGCAGAAAAGGGAAAATAACTTTAATTTGCAACATACATTTTGCTTTTCCGCAATACTGATACTTTTAAGTGCGAATGTGAGTGCCCAGATCAGACTTTTTAACGATGCACGGTATACATTAAGGTAATGCTCAAAATTACACAAAAAATAAAATATATATTAAAAAGTATAAACACTAATTAGGAAGCGATGAAGGGTTGCCGAATTATACTGATTTTCTGTCAAGTTTAAATAAATGAGTTTTGATTTTGCTTTTGATTGATAACGATGTTCAACACTTGAGAAGAATGTTCGATAATGATGATTTAACGTTTGTTCTTCAAAACAAACAAAGTGTAATTTTTAACAAATATTTCAATCAACAGTAGGTGATTAAAATATAAATTCATATAATGTCGTCTCCTAACCCGTGATTATATTTTTACCCGGAATTAGTAATTCGGTAATTAACTTTGAAGCTGTCAACAAACTCGCGAAAAATGTAAATCAGATATAACTGTAGTCTGGCCAACAAATAAAAAAAAAAATATGAACAAACCGTAGATCGTGAAACAATCATTTAAAGAAACATACACATATCAAAAAAAGTTTGCGATCTCTAGCATAATTATGTAGGTATGTGAAGATTCCGAATTAAAAGTCCAACTGAAATCTGAGTTATATTTATCTAGATAACTATTAATCTATATTTCTCATGATAATTATCGCTTTGAATCCCGATTAGAAAATTCGGCATCAAAAAGGCTACATAATTTTTCAAAGTGATCGCAAACTTTTTTTGATGTGTGTTTGACATTTAGAAACCTAAACACTTATTCAGCAATGGTTCTTCTTTTTCAATCCGTATTCTTAACACAAAGTAAATATTTCCGAGCTGTAAAGTACGAAAACAATGCTATCACAAAACAATTCCGCAAAAAAGCCATCGTGCAGCTACCAAGCAAATATACTCCAAGCTTTTCCATCAAGCCATCAAAAACAAAATTTATCACTTAACAACTCTAATAAAACCATACAGCACTAGATAACCGCGTTAACACTCTTTTCCGATCATAAAACATAAGTAATCATTTTCGACGCTCTCCGAAGAGAAAACGGCTTTGGACGTGAGGGTAGGTCGATTTTTTTCTATCTCCGGCGTTGGGTAACGCAGCTGCGCCATTGTTAAGGGCTCACTACATCAATAAGCCATTCTGAGAGACGGCCGTAAGGGAACGGTCACACTTGGTGATATACGGAGAGGCTGAAACTAGGTTACGTCGATGGAGCAAATATTTTAAGTTAGATGTTTTTAGATTTGAGTAGTGTGGGTAATAGAAAAGATTAAAAATATCTTGCACCTGATGTAAACCATTTACTAACCACCTTTATTCATTGTCCAAACATACATTTGACACTTTTAAATACATTCATCCATCCAAAATAAAAACATATCATTAATAAACACATATCACAATAATGTACAAGAATAGCTCGTGGCGTGGTCAAAAGATTAGCCAGTCAGCAAAGTTAGCGGGTCTGACTGCCCAGTCGGCCTAACAAGCGAAGCGCAACATAACTTTGTCGTCGCGTCGACATGATTATCTCGTGACGAGACGAACCATAAAATATCGGCATGAGATAGTGCGACGACAAAATTATGTCGCACTGCGGTTTTTAGGCTTGCTGGGTGCACTGGCCGCCGTATTAAGTATTGTCACTTTTTTAATGCAAACCACCCCACCTCGAGGTCATCTACAAAAAGTCAAGCAGAGGGGTACCATTTTCATAGTGTACAAACATTCACTACTGGATCTGCAGGCTTCTGCATCGGCATCTGTCTTGCAGGCCACTAATATAGGCTGCAAGACCTGTAGCTGTCCCACTCCTGGGCAAAGGCCTCTTCTAATACAAAGAAGGAACGAGCATTTAGCGCCACGCTTGCTCACTGCGTGTTAGCGATTTCAGACCATTAAGTCCAGGTTTCCTCACGATGTTTTCCTTCACCGTATGTCAGTGACGTCTTAGATTAACTAAGAAAGTACATAAGTGTTATGAAATTGAAAACGTCACACTAGTACCTACATGCCAGGGTTTGAACACTCAACCCGGCTTGCAGGCCATACATGAAAATTTTCTAATAGAAATTCTAATCCTAATTACACTGCTCAATCTGTTTGAAAAAGCCCAGGACATCGAAATCCAAAGCCGTGCTTCCAACCACAAGACAACAAGACAGATAACACTACACTAACACATTTCTCCAAAAAAGGGTACAGACACATCGTTACAGCCAACAATAAGAATAAAGCAGTAAAGTGTTAGTCACAAATCACCGTACATTGTGCACGGTCCCTAAATTCGGCAGCGTATGTTTATTTATAGGACATTAGAAAAGACGAATTCACGTTTCTCCGGGATCCTTTTTGTAAGGCAGTTAAGTTTCTTAGAAAATGTTCCAGTTTCACACGGTATCGTCCTATTTTGTGTTCTATTTCGGGTATGATCTAATACTAGCTACTTTTAAGTATTTTTGACTGAATTTAAAGAAACTGTTATACATCGTGTTCCTGGATAATGTGTACAAACGAAAATGGGTGAAACTAAACCACAATTTGTCGATAAAAAAATAAACTTTAAAAAAGTAAAAACCGACTTCAAAAAAAGTAAAATAATTATCATTTAATAAAACTACCAGTTTCAGAAGTCGGTGCATTCAATTTGTTTCAGCGTAGAACACCGACTTCTGAAACTGGTAGTTTTATTAAATGATAATTATTTTACTTTTTTTGAAGTCGGTTTTTACTTTTTTAAAGTTTATTTTATTTTATACTTTTTAGTGCCACAAATTACAATTAAAATAGTGTACAAATTCTCGGACCAGCACTACAACTAGAACGTCGTCTACATACGATTTGTGTATTTTTTTTTGTTTTTGTTGACTTTTTCAAAAAGTGCTGAATCAATTTCAATAAAATTTATATGGGACCACCTCTGAAGTATGGCCTACCAAACAAAAAAAGAATCATCAAAATCCATTCATAAATGGCGGAGATATCGCGTAACAAACACACAAAAAAAAAAAAAAAAAAAAAAGAACATTCAGACGAATTGAGAACCTCCTCCTTTTTGAAGTCGGTTAAAAATGGAAAAAATATCTAAACGAATTAAAAATATCGAGTTCGACTCGCGACCTCGCTGCATGTTCCGCTCATGATTAAGGGCTCCGTTTGGGTCCGAAACTAGTCGTGCAATCCCGAAAAATGCACGTAGGTAAGTAAACCATAACTAATAAAAAAAATAAACTTTAAATAAAAGTAAAAACCGACTTCAAAGAAATACTAAAAGGAGTAAAATAATTACCATAATATAAAATTAACAGTTTCAGAAGTCGGTGGCTTCTATTTGCTTCAGTGTAGAGTTGCACCGACTTCTGAAACTGTTAATTTTATATTATGGTAATTATTTTACTCCTTTTAGTATTTCTTTGAAGTCGGTTTTTACTTTTTTTTAAAGTTTATTTTTTATTAAATATGTTTTAGTGTCATAATTTTAACCCCCTCCTTCATAACCCTTCTGTTTGGCTTTGACGTAGTCTGGCATAAAAATTCCTTTCAAATGATACCTTACACGATATAATGAAAACATTCCAAAGGGGGGGAGGGGGGACACGCACCCCCTCCTCTTTTCTAGTAGTCAGTTCCCAACAACAAATATAAACAAAGCAATATTAGTAATTTGAGAATTTTGCTTTGATCCGATGAGGAGTTCTGTTCCATTCTCTGAAGTCCATGCTCTAATCATAACAAAATTTATATGGGACCAATCGGAAAGTATACCCTTTCGAACAAAACAAAAATTTTTCAAATCGGTTCATAAATGACGGAGATATGAGGTAACAAACATAAAAAATAAAAAAAAAATAAAAAAAAAAATACAACCGAATTGAGAACCTCCTCCTTTTTGAAGTCGGTTAAAAAATAAAAAGATATTGAAAAATCCGGCAAAAATAAAAAAATAAACTAGAAAGAAACGTCTTTTCAACTTAATGACTGTTTTTTAAGTGTTGCTTTGTATTTACTATGCCACATGAATTTTTCATGATTATTTTTATTTATACGAAATAAATTCAATTAATAAAAAGTTACGACTTTTTATAATAAACAAGCTAAAAAGAGATATTACTTAATAATTTAAATTAAACTGCTTTCTTTTACTTTTTTTTTCGATAAATTGCACATTTTCCAGGGACACAATGTATTTAGATTTAATTCATCAAGTTTTGTCTATGAAAATAATACAAAATTCACTAAATAAAGCTCGTAATAACCATTACCATTAATAATGAGCGTATAATTCGACAATATTTTTGTAAATAATCCATATCTTACCGATTACTGCCGGTATTTAGGCTGTGTAGTGATCGTTAGTCGAACGCGCCGTAGCGGTTAATTTCCATTGAGTTAACCGCCTGTTTTTAATGCCCCGTTTTGTGTCGGTTGTTGTGAATTATTGTAGGTTTGCTATAGAAGAAAATTTCGCGGAAATGATCTTGAAAATGTGTGTTGGAAACAAGCTAACGTATTTTTTTTTCGAGAATTGGAAGAGATTTGAGCGAATTTAGTTCTGATTATCTTTATAAATAACCATTACCTTAAATTTGTTTCGTAATTGTTACTTTTCCATGATTTTTATGATCTTCTCTGTCTGGTAAGATTCCTAATCCTTTGGCGTAGCGTAAGGTGAACCCAAGGTGCACATTTATAAAAAAGCCAATTGTTCACGTATTGGATACCTTCAAGAGATCCAAGTTACAAGTTTCTCTCTAACACTCTACCTATTCCTCTTCTTTCTTGTCGGCAACAGCTACTTGAGAATAGCTCATGAAAAGCTCATAGAAAGCTGGTGAAAGAACAGGACAGTCAGTAAGGTTGGTAGCGGGATGACTGCACAGATTGCGCCGGACTTACTTAATTATCGTAATTCGTGGAGGCTCTATTAATTTATCTTTTCATTTTAGAAGATTCTGTTGTTGATATAACGTCTTGATGACCTCACAAAGTGTCAAATACCCAAAATCAACGCAGACATTGTAATGTAACAGACGGCCCTAGGATCTCCTGAGAGCACGTCTGCTACACCGGTTGTAAAGCATGTGTAGAGCATTCAATACCTAATACATAACAACAATAATAAGGTGCTTATACGAGTAAGAGTCAGCATAGCTTTACGTCCCTTGGAGTAGTCAGCGAGTTCCTTCTGGTATTCACAGTGTTCGTCGATGGCCCACACAGCCATCTGATGGAAACCGGCGGCAGCAAACAGACCGGCTGTAGCATTTAGTCGTAGTCATAGTAGTGGACGTAGACGACAGCAGGTCCGATCGCCGATCTCACAAGTGTAGGTAGGGCAGGAGACGAAGTGAAAAGAAGGGAGAAGGGGCCACCATCGGGGCGCAGCTTCCCCAACTGAATGTGGAGGCTCAGGCCGTCCAGCTCACACAGGACAACCCCCGGAGTCCCATGTAAAGGTAGGTGTTGCTTAGAGCAGTGTATACCGGGGATGCTTGATAGGGCATTTAACACAAAATATAAACAGCCAGTAGATTGAATATTACCTATCGTATATTTTTATAGTACATATAGAAAATCAAAATATAACACTCTTATCAAAATTACACCATGGCGTAAAAAAACAATCTCCAAAAGCCAAGTCTCAATTCGAATCCCTATCTCTATCTGTCATCATCAAAAAAAGTATAAAATATAAAAATGGCCAGTCGGTGAAGATGACGATCATGAAGGTGATACTACAACATAAAAGTAATTCAATAAAAACTACAGTTATACAAACATAACATAACATCATGCCTGTATTCCCCGAAGGGTTAGGCAGAGGTGTATAAAACACCCTCATTTCGCCGTTATGTTTAAGTCTTAAGTCCCATGTAATAGGGGGCGAGCCTATTGCCATCAACCGAGCACAAATCAAGACTCCAGGCTGCTACCTAGAAATTCCACACGGAAAAACAAAATAACAACAATTATCCAAGCATTTGCAAAAAAATGTATACTTTATCTGCCTCTTACTAATCGTCGTCAATTAGCTGACTTTTCTTTTTTAATTAAGTTAATTTCGAATGAAATTGACAGCCCTGAGTTATTGCAGAAACTTAATTTTAGCGTCCCAAATAGGTCCCCTAGATATAAACCCCCTATTTCTATTCCGCATTGTTCCTCAAATTACAGGCAAAACTCATATATCGTGCGGGCAAGCAGGAATCTCAATAAGTTATGCAAAGAGTTCACCTTTGATCCATTTGTCATGAAAAGCTTCACGGCAAGAAGGATGCTCAACCTTAAGTTTTTTGATAATTTATAACCTTTACTTAAAACATAACTTGTAGTTGTCCTGCTTAAGTGCCCTTTAAGTTTTTTGATTTTAAAGTCTATCGCTAATCGTGAAAACCTGTAATTGGCTTTATGATGTAAAAGACACAACAACATAATGTTCAGGGGTGATTCTATCATTACAGTTAAAGCTAATATCGGTATGTCAGGATTGCGAGCAAGGTAAACACAGTAAATAAAACCAACATAGACTCTCCACCACTGAGAGTACTTGTATTTGGGTTAGTATTAGTAACATAAACTAGATCACAATATATTACTTTACACAATTATTACAAGATCATAAAATAAGGACAAGCTAATCAGATATAAAAGGTCAGACTTCTTCAGCTGATCAACACGGAATGCTCTCGCTTCGTCGAATGACCACCGCCTTTATAACCTCGGGTGCGCTGATCCATATCGACGACTACCTTCTTTTGTCAACATTGCCCAGTGCTACCCGCTACCCGTGCCGCTACCGATAACAATGACACATATTGTAATTTTTTTTACTCCATTTTATGGCTGTTTGTTTTCCAAAATAAATAAATAAACACTGCCCGACTTCGGGATCGAACCCAGGACCTCACGCGCAGCAATCACATCAGTCAGTTATACATACTTACACGCATAACTTACGTAACATACTGCAGCATAAGTGAAATAAGTAACAATATCAATCAGCAGTGATCAGGTGTGGCGACCACGAACGGCATGCGACCGCAACCGGCCGCCGTCGCACGACCGCAACGCTCACGGAATTCAAACTATTTCAGATAGGTATAACATGCAAGTGTGTATCGTCATGTTGATAATAATGTTACACATTGCATATGTGTTGATGAGTGACATTCTATACCAAGCCAAATACCAAGGTTAAAATGTTCATAGGTCAATAAATACAATCAAATGTTTAGTAATAAAATTACACATCAAAGATGTTCATATTTTACGTAAAACATTTTTTACGAAAACGATTTGAAGCGGCACGATAAAACGTATGAAAGCGACGCGCCTGCGCCGTATCTGCACCTTATGCCTTTTCTGTGTAATTTACTCTTAAGGATGGTCCTTGGGATACCTTGTATATGTCGTGGCCATATCGTAGAATTGATCACTTCATGATGTGGCCGGCCATTTCATGAAATGGTTGTATTTCATGAAATGGCCAACTAAAATTGGCCATATCGTTGAAACGTCAACGTTTAATGATATGGCCATCCACGTTTAGCCATATCATTAATGTAGGGTTTCCATGATATCAAAGGTTTAATAAAAAATCCAAATAAAGGAAGCACGTACCATGCAAGCAAAGGAGTAGACTACGGAATTTCGACCCACAAAATATCGATGCACGTTACCGCGAAAGTTTAATAGTATGATTCACCAACAATTAAGGGGATCTGGCGCTCACTAATGTTTGACCATATCATGAAGTAGCCGTGCGTTTAGCTGATCATATCGTTAAACGCTGATTATTCATTGATCTGGCCAGGCCATTTCATGATGTGGGCAGCGCGTATTGGCCATTTCATGAAATGCAACCATTTCATGAAATGGCTGGCCACATCATGAAGTGATCAATTCTATGATCTGGCCACGACATATACATATCGTCACCCTCCCCGCTAACTGTCGTAACTAGCACTTGATAATTTTTCAGAGTAATTTTCACAGAGTGACGTATCTGCTTCAAATAAATATAAATAAACAAATAGATACCTTAGGGCTTTAGGGCAACTGCTAACCAAGCCAAGAGTAAGCCAAGAGCAATATAAAAAAGTTATTAATTCATTAATAAAGCGTTCATTAACGCAACTACTGAAAAATTATCAATTGCTAGATACGACAGTTAGCGCGGAGGGTGACGATATAACACAATGAATTCTCAGTTAGCATCACAAATAACGAAATCAACTTACGGTAATCAAACTAATCAATACTACAAGTAATTAAAGAAAACAAAAAACAACGAATTACCGGAAAACGTAAGCAATAAGGTAATGAATTTTCATTTCACCCGAAAATTACGATTTCAATTAAGTAAATTGGTCTATAATTAGCTGAGTTTACGAACCAGATAACTTATTTATTGACGAGAATCAGTATTCATTGGAAAATCATTAAGAAGCAATTGTAATTTAATTCTTACATACTTTTCATAATTATGCCTTTTTCCCATGAAGGTAGGTAGAAGCTATAGGACGCCACATTCTACGATCCTTACATACTTTCGCTTCGTCCACGGTCATACATCTTGTCATACACGCACGCCGGTTGAAAGTACTACGCACCTGTCCTTTTTGAAGAACATCACCAATAACATCGATGTTTGCCTGTTTTATAGATAACTAGCTGTACGTTTGTTTGTGCGTTGCAATGCACTTTTTCCTACTTACTACCTACCTACTACTTACCTACCTTCAGAAACAAAATCAAAATAGTAACAAAAAGTTAAAACCATTTTCATGCATGCGGTAAATAAATGAAGAATATGGACATACTGAGATAATTTTGTTTTTCTTTAAATATCAAAATTTTCTTTCAGAAAAACCTTCTCCTGACAACTACGATCACGACAAAAAAAAATTAGCGAAATCGGTCCAGCCGCTCACGCGTGATGCCGTGACCAAGGGAAATAGGGATTTATTTTTATATATATAGATGGTACGGAGCCCTTCGTGCGCGAGTCCGACTCGCACTTGGCCGGTTTATATGCTTTCGTAACTGAAGCAGGAATATTGAATTTTTGAAAAAAACTAAAATAAAAATTATTTTGCATGAAAATAAAAATGATCGAATTTTGAAATTTTAACACTTGGTTTAAAACCGTCATCAGTATCATCATCATACTTTAAGTGACTTCCGGATAAGTACCCCCTTTCCGACCAACCTTTACCGTAAAATTGAAACTTTAAAAATTACTTCTTTAGTCGATAGAACTTTGGATAGTGTTATTCATTTTAAAATTGATTTGAGCGTCACTATTAAGCTTGCCAACCATTCCGCGAGATCTGGGACGTCCCGTTTCTAGAGCTTTAGAGGATGCGTCCCGCGAAAGACGTGTGCGGGACGCTAATTGTCCCGTTTTATCGTACCTACGGCTAAACCTTCGGGCAGAAGTCGGAATTTAGTGAACGCACGTTTTGTTTAACTAGAAGAGTGGAAAGAGATCGCGACCGCGAGTCTCGCGTCGAACGAACACCATTTTATATTTCCTAATTTTTTCAACTTTTGCTATGTTGTAACTTGTTGTAAGTCTTGTACTTGTACGCCAAAGTAAAACATTCAACAATACTATTTAAAATAATTTCTAATTGTATTTTTCGCCTCCCTATACTTTGACAGTTGGATTCCGCTTTTTTTGCCACGTCCCGCATTTTGATTGCCAAAGTCCCGGTAAATTTATACATTTAGATTGGCAAGCCTACACTATACACATTTATCGTCTAATAAAAAACTAAATATCACAGCTGTGACAAACGCCTAATAAAATACTTATTGTCACAACAAAAAGCAATGACAATTTTTTTTTACCGATTATTGACTTATCCGAGCTGTAGATAGTTACTCAGTAATCGTTAATCTTTTCGCGTCACCGCGTCTGTATTAAATACGTTATTTGAAAGATATAAATGAAAAACAGTAAATGAATTCAATATTCCTTGAATACATTCATAAAATACCAAATTATTGTAACTCGAAACTTTTGGCAAACATTTATTTTTATCACAAAATCTTTATTGTTGGGATATGAATATCAAACTTATGTAAATAAAAATATCTGAATTTTCATAATAACGCTATATAGGCCCAAAGCCAGTCGCAAACTTTGTAAAGGTCTTGTATTTGCAAGATGGCGGCGAGACATTTGCGTTTCAACGCACGTCATTGTAATAATAGTTGAAATATTGTAAACGGTACATGATTGCGTTGTATGTATGTGTGAATCAAAATGGTGGCGAATTTAGAAAAAGGTTAAGGTACCTATGAGTCTTCCATAGTAACGAAATTGAACTATACTCTGTTCAACGAAAGATGCCTGACATAGCGGTCATTTCGTAAATTGTTGCTGTAAGGAGATTGCTATCGAAGAAACGTAAACAACATCATCGAAAACCGTAAAATAGCTATTAGTTTTGTTTTTTAAAAATATTTGATATTCATAGTATGTTATCTTTTTGTAAAAAAAACCCCAGGACTCACCTTACACACCTTGAAAAAAGGTATCGAAAAATAGTTCAAAGAAAAAAAAATATAAAAAAACTTCTGATTGAAACACATCTTAATTAGGATACCCCGCTTTGGTCCATAAATACCCCTGCCTTCGTAAGCAGAAGATTGATAAAGAGATATGGTGTCATCAGCATATCTCTTTATCAATTCAGTCTATAAGAACCCAATGTTGGACTTAAACCCCTCCTAAAAGAGTTAAATAAAAATAAAATTTCTAATGAATATTTTAATAGGGAATCAATGATGCCGATTCTGTTATGCACAAACTAAACTTATTTTAGGCTATTGCCATCTTGTTCACTCTGATAAATTAAGAAAGAGACGGACGTCAATAACAGCTGTCAAAATTAGTTTAGTTGATGAACAAGAGAATCGACACCATTTTCATTCAGCACACTTTTCTAAAACTTAGGGGCATTTCACCATCAGAAGGACGTGGGGCAAGGACCCACAGAAGGAGAGGTCCGCCAGGGGCTGGCGGACCGAGGCCTGCTGGGGTCGCGGTGCATGCAGCTGGGAATCCCGCGACCCCGGCCAAGGGTCAGGAGTAGGAACACCGTGGGTTTTTAGCCGGTAAGAGTCCGGCATAACTCTTCGCCTTCCCCAGGCGAAGGGTATCCATGAGGATTTACTCACGATAAAAAAGGGGGCATTTCACCAACCTATTATTAACTGTTCATTAAGTTAATTCGTTCTCTAAACTTTTCAATAACTAACATTTGCATTTCACCACCATATCAATAGTGATAATGACAAGATTATTGAACACATAAATGTCATCTTTCTAGGTCACATTTAGCTTATCTAGTCAATAGTTACGGACTACTTATTGATAAACGATGGTGAAATACACTACAAATCTAATTAATTATGTCATTCATTCCTATTTATTTTTATCCCGAATAAAACTTACGATGCAAGTACAATCGTACTCATTGCGGACGTTTTAAAGAGCGCTGTGAAGCAAACAGTATCCTGACTCACTCCCGCAATTTATCAAGTGATAATAGTTGTCTAGGTTTTATCTTCTTTTTGTTTACAGCCGCCATTATGTCTTGAGAAAGCAGAAGGTAAATTACGCTAGGAACTTCATTAAACATGTTGTTCAATAGGGTTTTTGACTGAAAAAATCTAATTAGTCCGTCAGTTAGATAATCAAAAAATATTTGACACGTATTTTTTCTTTTGTTACGTAAACCAAAATTGACGAAGATACGACACTTTTAAAATTGGTAAAACTTCACAAGTAAGTACAATTTTTACTTGCTTCTGACGTCACAAGCCTCTCGAGTTTTGATGCGTTTTATCTTCCAAATATTCATAGATTTAACAAAAGAAAAAATACGAGTCCATTATTTTTCAAAACTCTAACTGGCTGGACTAATTAGATTTGCAATTTATTGATGCTGTCAATATGCCTATTCGGTATGTAAAGTAAAAATTAACCTATGTTGATTCCAAAACCATTTCGAAGTTTTAGTTTGGTAAACTTTATTTCGCAATTTTTAGCTCTTAAAATTATAAGATGGTGTTTATTTTATCAAAAATGCATGAATTCACTTGACCACTATTTGACCTCTCTTCCTATTTCGTGACGTATCACGACATAGTTACGAATAGTCGTTGTTGTTTGTTTGTCTTTAGAACGTCATTTATGGTGCATATGTTACGGCTAATAGCCGAAGTGCGGCTACACCTAGTTTTAGCCGGGTACAACTAGGTGCAACCAGTAGCAGTTGGTTAGAACTAGGTGGAGCTTAAGCCGACGGAGCCCCGCTGTGCGGGGCTCCTATTTCTGTCTGCAGGGTTTAAAGTAACCTAACACGAAGGGGATGACGGGGGCTTCGTTCGCTCGCTTCGCTCGCTCACTCTAGCCCCCGTCATCCCCTTCGAACCTAACCTATCCGTGTCGGGGTTACCCTTAACCATCGGTGTGCGGCTGCACCTAGTTCTAGCCGCTATGATGAAGGCTAAACCTAGTTCTAACCGAAGATAAGTAGGATAGATTTAAGTTTAACCGCATGTGGCCGGCTGCACCTAGTTGTACCCGGCTAAAACTAGGTGTAGCCGCACTTCGGCTATTAGCCGTAACACATATACTTTTACTTTTTCTGTACTTGGAATTAACAAAGAATTGGTTTCTTTGTCTATCGTAAGTACCCTGCAAAAAAAGGAATTGAACTCTTATTTCTATCGCGTGACATCATCACTAGAAAAACTTTAAAAATACATAAAAAAAATAACTACCGTGTAGAAAACAAAAATATTCAAATTAGTTTCTCAAATCCTAATATTTAAGAAAAAAATACCAAAAAAAAAACTTTACATACCGAATTCAAGTAAGACTTTCATGCTGTTGGCCAACTTCTATCTTGTTTCTTATCCCTCTGGCTCTTTCAAAATCTGTTCTATTCTGCCTAGCCTTTGTCCAACTATGTTGGGGTCAGGGGGTCTACTCGCTAAGCACGAAGTCCGTAATTTCGGCCTTAGTTACGAGCGTTTCCTACTCCCTATCACCTACGGACATACGATTATTTCGGCCTGAACTAAGAATGTATGACAACATGATTTGACAGTTGTCCCTACTACCGATGTGTTTTTGCCCGTGTGAAAAGTTGAACTTGACACTTGTTTTGTTCACCCTTATGTTTCGGACTACTTTCGGACGGGCGACTAACTTCGTTGACGGACTTAGGGAGTAAGTGCCCAGCTTCCAGTCTAACCAGATGCAGCTGAATACCAGTATTTTACACGGAGCGACTGCCGTCAGACCTCCGCAACCCAGTTACTGGGCAATGCCGATATCCTAAGGTTAGAGCGGTTTTCAGACTTTCGAGCTTCTGACTTCTGACTGATTTCCCCATACCACCCTGACTCTTACATACACACGAAGGAACAGTAACCTGCTTGCTTGACTTCAATATAAGGATGGTAGCTAGCCAGCGGACCGTATAGATCCTGCCACCAAGCGTGCTGGGTTTTTAACCGACTTCAAAAAGAAGGAGGTTCTCAATTCGTCTCAATGTTTTTTTTTTGTATGTTTGTTACGCGATGTCTCCGTCTATTATGAATGGATTTTGATTATACTTTTTTTGTTTGGTAGGCTTCAGAGGTGTTCCTATATAAATTTTATCAAAATTGATAAAGCGCTTTTTGAAAAAATCAACAAAAACATAAAATATAATTCTTAGAAATGATGTTTTGGTTTGTGGTTTCCTTCAACAAAAGTTTTGATGAAGACATAGGAAATATTAGCCAAGAACAAAGAAGACTGTACGTATTTGTAAGGAGCCGTCATGATAATTATTCATACTGAGTTCGGGGCCCGAACTAAGAATGAATTACAACACGATTTGTCAGTTGTCCCTACTACCGATGTGTTTTTGCCCGTCCGAAAAGTTGAACTTGACACTTGTTTTGTTCACTCCTACGTTTCGGGCTACTTTCGGACAGGCGACTAACTTCGTTGACGGACTTAGAGAGTAGGCCCCTGTATTTTTGTAATCTGTTGTATATCTACTTTTAATTGCATCCAATCTTCTGCCTTTCTCCTCTATAGTGTTGTTTCTGTATAACGTCTCCCAGTTTTCCTGGAACTGTGTCTGCAGCAGCTGATTAACTGCATAAAGCTCCGTGTATATTATCTATATTATTTAAAAGCTTCTAGCGCTAAGCGCACCCCTTTGCCAGAACAGTTTCTGCTAAATAGACCAATCAGTAGTTGCTAAGTTTAATCTTTTAGCTTAAATAGATAACTACCCATGAGAGTAAGACGTATTAAACAGCTGTTTTGCTTCAAAATCAAATTCAAAAATTCATTCATTCAAAATAGACTAAAAGTTGTTTGAAATTCTTTTTTTTTTGGCATGTTTTTATGTGGAATGAGAGAACTTCGTAGACTTACCACGGCCTGTAGACAAATGGCAATCGATGATCGCTAGAGAATAAAATCAAGCGATCTTTTATGTCATTTCCATACATTTAATTGGTGTATCTGTCGCAGTCGGATTGTGTAATCCCCCATATTACATTACGGCTAGCCGTTATCAAAAACAGGGCCGTTTTGAAATGCGGCGGTTCAACGATTAGCCGGATTGTCATTGCGATACGTTCTTCAATAAGGCGGGCCACGTTTAGCCGCATCGTACTACTACTTAGATTGTAGGGTTGTTTGGGTTTCCAAAGGAGTGTCAACGGAGCCCCGCTACGCGGGGCTCCTATTTCTGTCTGCAGGGTTTAAAGTAACCTAACACGAACCCTTCGAACCTAACCTATCCGTGTCGGGGTAAGGAAATGTATATTTTCGCCCACTCAGTACTCGACGGAATTGTTGTTGTTATGTCAAGCAGCGCCACGAGTGTTAAGAATCGGAACTAAAACCTGTCAAAGAGGCGGCTAATGTCTCGCTGTATTACATTATAGCTAGCCATGTTGAATAACGTATGGCGGCGAATACATTTCGGCGGTTTTTTATTCAGCTGCATTCAATCCGGCTAATCGTTGAACCGCCGCATTTCCAAACGGCCCTGTTTTTGATAACGGCTAGCCGTAATGTAATACGGCGAATTATGCAATCCGACTGCTATATATCTATTGTCTAGCGATCATCGATTGCCATTTGTCTACAGGTACGGATACTTTTTGTGAACTAATTATTATTTTTCTTTTTTTGTGTGATTTCCTGCTCTTTATTTCTCTCTCATAACTATGCTAAATCACTGTATTTTTACTCAATTTGTTTAATGACGTTTCTTGCCAGCTCTTCTCCATAGGAAACGACTAATTGGAGCCATGCACCAAAATTCGACTTTTCATAAGCGCCTGACACGGTGAAATAAAAAAATGGATTATTTATTTATTTACTTTAATTAAAACGGTCTTAGACCAATTACAATAATTAAAGATAGTAATAAAAAAACGATACATAAGGTCAAGGTGGCGAAGTCCGGCATAGTTTATTGTGAGTTCGATTTGATAAACACCTTATGGCTGATTTTTTAACTTAATTACGTGTCTTGATTGTTAATGATGACTAAAAATTCCTTATTTATTAGTTACATCTGCAAATCTCAATGTAACTATCATCAAACTGGAAATAAACATGTTTTTAAAAATGTAGTAAGTAGACGGACTTTCCCGAATCTGGGGGGCAAATCCGTCATGAGCATTATTTTTGTATAATTTGACAGAATATTGCCCAACCCGTATTCAATAAATATTTAAAAATGAATGTTGACCAAAAATGTGCTTTACACACCATGATATAAGGTAGCAGTCACAATCTATGGCGGTAAAACTATGAAGGAGGGTAAGTCCGGCACATTCAAGAGGGAAGGGGTTGTCAACATTTAAATATTATAAACTATATAGACGTATTTGAAGTACATACAGTTTATTGTAAAGGTATATTTGTTTGTTTCTACTAGAATGTAATGCGGATTTTTATAAAGTTTGGTATTTTGATACCACAAACCAGATCCGGAGTACCTTTAAAAATACCATGAAAAAACATAAAAATCGTAACAAACAAACACCTGGTTACCTATATTTTTATTGTTTGAATGGATACGAGTAAGTATCACTATTAATGATAGGTATGAATAAAAACTCGCTTTGTTCTATATATTATTTACTTGATATAACATAATACCTTTAAAGGTTACCTTTCCTTTAATGTAATAAAAAACAAAAACAATCATGTAACACCATAAATAACATTTCAAAAACCAACTTGTTACGTAATAAATTATGAATGTTACGTAAATATGTTAGTAAATGCTCATTAAATACTTACAAAACGAAAATCTTTGTCAAATCAACACCATAACTTCTATACCATATTAATAAAATAATTAAAAAACAAAAATATCGAAATCAATCAGTCATGTCATAAATAAACCTTTCAAAAAATCAACATTTAGAATTAAAAATATACTTATTTCACCAAACGAAAATAATTCAATAATTTATAATCGACGGTGTAGGTATACAGAATATGAAATATTCACCCATTGCAAATAATAATATATTTAACGAAAAATCTTAGAAAAGTCAACATTTTTACTTAATTCGTCTTCTCAGTCTGCTCCGTAGGTAATAACTAAATAAATTCTTCAAAAAATCAACATCTTACGATCTGTTCTTACTTGCTAGGTATTAAAATTTATTAAAACTAAAAGTCTCGTGAATACTTATCAACTTTCAAACTTAATCTACTTGTTTTGAGATCTCTTATTGACACTAATAATATAATTACTGAACGAAAATATTTAAGGGATAAACAACAAACGCCCCTAATATAAAATAATTGTATGCGTATATGTAATTATGAAATAATCATCTTTGGAAACAAAATTA
Source organism: Amphipyra tragopoginis (assembly GCA_905220435.1). Lineage (NCBI taxonomy): Eukaryota > Metazoa > Arthropoda > Insecta > Lepidoptera > Noctuidae > Amphipyra > Amphipyra tragopoginis. Next base: position 10,648,118 of record HG992017.1, read on the forward strand.
ACAATCTTTGGAAACGAAACATAGGTTATGGCTTGGTTTACACCCCCCGATTTACAGCCAAAAAAAGAAAAAAAACAATTACGAAAGAGTTGACAATGTTCAGCAAAAATAGCTCACCTGTAATTGCTTTCAAAAGTAAACAGCGTCACCTTCATCAACTAGTACAAATGCGTTTGATTTAGACGGCGCATTTATTAATTCAATCTTTTTTATAATTAAAATTTCAGGAACCTCATCACGATCAACTACTTTTGTAATTTTAAACATTAAACTTGGTTTTTTAACAGTTTTATAAAATCTGATATTGTAATAAGGTTTTTCATTTTCTATGATATTTTCAATTACCCCCACATAATAAGTCCATTTATTCTTAGTATAATACCGAACTAAAACACGATCTTCAGGACAATAATTAGCATTAACCGGCAACTGAAAATCTGATTGGTCATCAGTGTCAGAAGATTCGGAAGACAGATTTTCAGTTTTCATGTTTAGTTTCTGGAAATTATTAGTTCTAGTTTTTAAGTAAGAAGATTTATTTCTCTTTCTTGCTCCTTCAAGAAGATGTTCTTTTGAATCTTTGTCCACTTTATAACATTCATCATCGGAAATAGACGGAGAAGAAACAGTATATAACAAATCAGAATCACTATGGTTGCTTATAGACCCTGAGACACTAGTCGTAGAACTATGAGCTGACGAGTTGTGTTTATAGTACATATTTTCATTGCATGATAAGATGTTTTCTTTTCCTGAGCTTTTCTTCCCTATGCCTTTACCTTTTCCAGAGTTTTTTTTTCCCATGCCTTTACCTTTACTCTTAATCTCGGTGGGTATTTTGTTTTCTGTATTTGCGGGTTTTATAACTATATTGGATAAAACCTTAATTTTACGAGAATCCGGTATTTTATTTTGTATGCAATGCGGAAGATCACGAGGATTGCTTACGGCAAATGGCTGAATTTGATCATCATTTCTTGATATTTGACCTAAATATGTAACTGTGGAATCGCTTGAGGAACAAGGCTTTTCTTTTTGTTTAGTTTTTGTTTGCTCTAATTTCTTTCTTTCTATAACATCACTGTGAGTGATAACTTCGGCACCGGGTGCTACTTTTCTTCGTGTAGTTTTTTGGCTGTTACCCTTTTGAAGTTTAGTAAGCAGAAGTTCTTCAAAATTAACTGGAATTACTTCTGAAATATGGTTATTTACTTGATTCTGGGTAGATTCGTCAATCAGGATCATATTTTTTGTAATAAAATCTAGAACTATAGAAAGTAAAGTTTTTGGGCCCTTCTGTGACATTTTACCGCCGAAGTCACCTGGGAAATCTTGTGTATTTATGAACTTCTTCCATTTATTTAATTTTAACAAGTCAAACTGGTTCTCATTTACTACACCTCGATCGAGCGGATGAATACCGGATTTACGAAATCCATTTTGGATTATATCAGGCTCTATCTGAGCCCATACTGTACCAATCAGCCGTGAAAATTCGCTCTTCGGTAGAGGTACACCAATATTAAATCTTTGCCATTTGACCAATACAGTATCCCAACGGTCTTTGAATGATTTCATTACGGCTACGTCTAGAGGCTGTAATACATGGCTCGTATGAGCAGGGAGTTTGATAATTACAACATTTTGTTTCCGTGCCTCTTCCATTATATTAAGCCCCACGTGAGTTGAGTGACCGTCGAATATTAGAAGTACAGGACGTTCGTTTCCAAGAGCAGGTAAAAAAGATTTTTTAAAATAATTTTCGAATACTTCGGTTGTCATCCACCCGTTACTTGTGGCAGCATATGTTGTTTGTGGATATGCTTTGGGCGAGTTCCACTGGTCCCACACGTTTTTACCTTTAAATACTATCAGTGGAGCAACTTTTTCCCCTGCGGCGCTGGCAGCCAGTAGGACGGTTGTATTATCCTTTCCTGGACTAGCAATCATTCTAGTTGCTGCGTGACCTTTGCGGCCGACTATTTTCGTTTTAGACGGATCTTTGGAAAAACTTGTCTCATCCAGATTCCAAATAGCTCGTGGTTTGTTTGTTAAGCCTAATTCTTCAATGGTTTTTTCTAGTAGGTTAAAATATGGGTAAATAATATAGGGGTCTACGGCCTTTTTCCGTGCATATTCGACGGCTTGTGGTTTTTTAACTGATAAATTATTGCGTTCTTTAAAAGCCACAAACCAATCCTTGCCAGGCTTGCCATTTTTGAATGGAGTCTGTATTTTATTTATGTTGACATAATCTCTAACTACTTCTAACACCTCATCCCTAGAAAGCCCAAATCCATACCGTTCCATAGTGTGAAGATATGATGCCAGTTTTTTTTCAATCTCCACTGAAAGGGCTGTGGGCCTCCCGAGAGTAGTTGATTTGCACCTTTTATTCTTGACATGATCCATGATTGTCATTCTTGGTATGTTATAAATACGAGCAGCCTTATATCCACTTAATTGCCCATTCCGGACAGCTTGCACAGCGTCTAGCAATTTTTGTTTGGTATAAGACGATTTGTCTGATTTTCTTTTGTAATTTCGAGTCATTGTAAGAAAATATACCTGAAAAATAAAACAACACCAACTGTTTTGAATCAGATAAATAACTTTTTATTAATGACAATAAGAATCCTAAAATATTATCATGATATTTATTTTTAATGAAGAAACGTTACTAAAAGAATCACAATACACCAAAAATTCGATTTCCTAAACATGTAACAGATGTATAATGCAATAGGAAAATAAAATTTAAAAAAGGTAAACCTAAAAAGGTTTGCAATATCTGCCTTGGGGCAAGATCGGCATATGACGAACTTTCCCTTGAATACTAGACGGTCTTTCAATATGATAATGAATTTAAAGGTTAGGATTACATCACAACAGATATTACCGTATAACACAGTCTATACTATATTTGAATAGAATAAAGTAATAAAACGTAATATAAGCTGGAAACTTACCACTAAAAAACATTAAAATCCTTTGATATTTACTTATAACTCAATGTAAAATCACGACACAACTCACTCTGGTCTCAACTTCTCAACTACAAAAAAAGAAATGGCCGTTTTATTCTTCTGAACGTAACTTAACGCCATCTACAATTTAAAGGTAGAACTAAATAGTGACTCTGCTTTACCGACCAACCTGCCATCGTCGTATCTTTTAAAAAAAGCGTCCAACGAGACGGTGTACGAAGTTCCCCCGTTGACGGACTTACCCACCTTGACCTTACATAAAAGGACAAGAAAAAATAATTCTAATAAACTCTTTCATAAATCCCTTACAGTGCTTCTGACAGTATATTCTTTCACTCGTTCATGATGCATTCCTCTCAGTACTCCAGACATTCCGACAAAATCACCTTCCATTCATCCGCAAACATATCAAAATTCGGTCTGGCTTCCAGGAGGGCATTGAGCGCAGTGAGACTTCGCGGTATGGGTGATCTTGAACGAGCCACAGTACGACTTGTCGGAACAGCAAGTTTATGTTTTCTGCTCCGGCGGTAATTGTTATGATTTGGACTATTACAAAATACATTCCCCAAAACTGTTCGGACTACCACTTTTGTTAGTCGGAGAGTCACACCACGAAACAGAATATCAAACAGTTATAAATGTGTGCTTTTCCAAATACCATACATTTTTAGGGTTTGGTACCCAATGGGTAATACGGGACCCTAATACTTACTAAGACTCCGCTGTCCGTCTGTCACCAAGCTGTATCTCATGAGCCGTGATAGTTAGACAGTTGAAATTTTCACAGATAGGTTAGGTTAGGTTAGGTTAGAACTCTGCGGACGAATGTACTGCTCCCGCGGCCCCCGGCCTAAGTGTGAGATGGAACACCGGGGTGGTTTTAGTCAGTAAGAGTCTGACAGACCCCTCCGCCCACCCCAGGGCGGAGGACATCCATGAGGATTTCCACCACGAAAAAAAAAAAAAAAAAAAGTTAGGTTAGAACTGTTCTCTGGTCGGGGTGCCCTAATCTAGTCACTCCGACTTTCGCAACAACGAACGTCGCGATAAACTTTCGCGGTAACGTACATCGCGGCAATGAACCTCGCAACTATGATTTACACCCGAAAAGTACACGTTACGTCGCGCCAGTCGCGGGCTGCTACATAGGCCTACAGCAGAGAATGGCGTTGTTTTGGTCGCATTCGTCGCATTTGTCACGTTCGCAGCATCGCGTCTCGTTTCACGCTTACGCGGCATCCTACGTGAGCGATCTAGAAGCAACGCGAAGCGGCGCGGCGCGGCCCGAAAACAACAAACAGTCGATACCTTTCGAAGTGGCCTACGTGACCAAACGCACGTGGAGTGCGGTGCGGCGCGGTGCGTAGCGAAGCGAACGCGATCAATTGGCTTGATATTTTCGCGCGAACGGGATGCGGTGCCGTACAGTGCTACTGAATGAACGCGGCGCGCGGCGGGCGGTTCGCGAGCTCGTAGGTCAAAGCCGCCGCTTCGCACCGCATCGCGTGTCACCGCATCGCATCGCTTCGCAATTCGCGTCGTTTTGAACCGCCTACGTAAGACGCCGCTTTACGAAGGACACCCCCTCGTCATTTTAACATTGACAGCCATTGAGTTGAATCAATTAATTTAACGACGTGGCTGCTTAATCATCTTTCTTTTTTTCTGCATTTGTCCACATAATATCTATTCAATCAGGTGCTGATTTTATATCGCTTATTTTCTGAACTCCAAGACGTTACCGGCAGACATTAAAAAAGCAGTTGAATTTGAATCAGTCCAGTTTTATGAGCATTTCGCTATGCACTACCGCATCCCGCACTTAATTCAGTTTTAAATGAAACTATAAAAAGGGATTAGCGACGGCTCCTTTAAATATATCAATTGGGATTGATTGGAATTTAAATTGTTTTATTCAATTTCAAATTAAATTACCTTTAGAGGTAACTATACAAAGTTAGTCGGAAAGAGGTACTTATCCGCGAGCCTTATAAAGTATACTGTTTTAAAGCACGCTTAGGTAATGTTAAAATTTCATCATTCGATAATTATGATTCGGCTATATTGTATTTCTATGAGGCTTTACATAACTAAGTATACAAAATTTGTCGGAAAGGGGTACTAATCTTTGGGCCACTAAAAGTATATCTAAAGTAATTACCGTTTGAAAAAAAGTGTTAAAATTTCAAAATTCGATAAAAAGACATGCAAAATGATTTTATTTCATTTTATTAAACTTTATCAAACATTCTTTATCCCTACTTTAATTTCGAATTCAGAAAATGGAGCTTATAATCTGTGACCCGAAATATGATCTACAATGTAAACACAGCTGATCATAGCTAAGTATAGATAGATTTTAGAGTATTTTTTAACCGACTTCAAAAAGGAGGAGGTTCTCAATTCGGGTGTATTTTTATTTATTTTTTTATTTTTTATGTTTGTTACCTCATATCTCCGTCATTTATGAACCGATTTGAAAAATTCTTTTTTTGTTCGAAAGGGTATACTTTCCGATTGGTCCCATTTAAATTTTGTTATGATCAGACTATGAACTTCAGAGATATGGAACGGAACTCCTCATCGGATCAAAGCAAAATTCTCAAATTACTAATATTGCTTTGTTTATATTTGTTGTTGGGAACTGACTACTTGAAAAGAGGAGGGGGTGCGTGTGTCCCCCTCCCCCCCTTTGGAATGTTTTCATTATATCGTGTAAGGTATCATTTGAAAGGACTTTTTATGCCCGACTACGTCAAAGCCAAAAAGAAGGGTTATGAAGGAGGGGGTTAAAATTATGACACTAAAACGTATTTAATAAAAAATAAACTTTAAAAAAAAGTAAAAACCGACTTCAAAGAAAAACTAAAAGGAGTAAAAGAATTACCATAATATAAAATTAACAGTTTCAGAAGTCGGTGCAACTCTACACTGAAGCAAATAGAAGCCACCGACTTCTGAAACTGTTAATTTTATATTATGGTAATTATTTTACTCCTTTTAGTTTTTCTTTGAAGTCGGTTTTTACTTTTTTTTAAAGTTTATTTTTTTTATGGATACTTTGAACGGCAATTTCTCTTACTTTTGGAGAAAGTGATAGAACAAAAGTTATGTGTAAGTTACTATAACACTCTTCCGGATTAGTACCCCCTTTCCAAGTAACCTTGTATAGCTACGCAATGGGTGAGGTCTATATCCAGAAGCACAGAATACTATTCATTCTGTGCTTCAGGATATAGACCTCACCCATTGCGTAGCTACACAAGGTTACTTGGAAAGGGGGTACTAATGTAGTAGACTGTAATGCAATGAGTTGGTGTTGGTGACATTATTACATAACATAAAGGTAAGGATACACGGCGACACTTTACACTCGACACTCGGTGTCGACACCGAGTGCCGTTGTGTGTACATCGCCGTTACACTAAGTTCCGCATAAGTTTGGCTTTAGTTTCAGTGTCGCGATTGCCGCGTGTCGAATGTCAGTGTCACCGTGTGTACGTACCTTTAAACATAATCAGCCCATAATTGTACTAATGTCGAGCACGGGCCTCTTCTCATAATGAGAAGGTTTAGGCCTTAGTCTATCACGCTAACCTGGTGCGGGTTGACGGACTACACATCATCGACAACTTATAGCGCTCTCTCTGTGCATGTTTCCTCACGATGTTTTCGAGCATCCATGTTCTATATTAGGAGATGTGGTTTCCGCACTTAGTCCTTTAAGTGGACCATTGTACGTGGTGTTTTCGAGCATATGACTATTATTAATACTAAATCGCTGGCAACATAGTTAAAGAAATAAAAAAAGAGAAAGACAATTAATATTTCACTTTATTGCAGCATAAAAAGAATGAGATTGTATGTCTACACCAGTGCGCTTTCATGTTCATCTTGCGCTTTCAATTCATCTTGCGTCAAGCGCATATTTAGTGCATTGATTGCCATAAGACGCATGCAGCTTATCGTCTACACCGGTGCGCCTCGGTCAGTCGTCAGTCGACACACAATAGATGGATCAGCGTGCGCTAGGGGCATGCGCTTTTGTCGAACTAGTATTAAGGCATGCGCTATGGCGCTTCACGCATGCTTCAGACGAAGACGCAAGATGAACATGAAAGCGCACTGGTGTAGACATAGCTATATAGAAATACAGTCAGAAAAAAATACAAAGCAAAGAATAATAATCAACACCAAAGACTGGTCCCCACAAATAGAGACTCCATAAGAAAAAAAACAAAATACGCATCCAAATTACAATTCCCAAACGCCAATACACTCACTTCACACACACATCTCCATTTCAAATGGAGTCTTGTCGAAAATATAAGAGAAAAACAAAAAGTTTATCATCGATAGCAGCTCAATCTCGGCAAAGACAATAGCTGTACAGCCTACAGGGAAAGGATAATAAAGTATTGAAAACAGCGGGAAAACTCCAATCAATATCTCATATTCTCGGGGGATCGAGCCCCCATCTCAGGCAATACGATGCTGTGTTTGTTTGTAAGCCGAATTTGTGGCTTACAGATTGAGAATTGGTTGCAAGTTTTTCGAAGGTAAGTTATTAAATATGATACAAATACAAAATAGTTTATTGATTCATTAAATGGTGTGACTAGCATGGATGAAGTTAGAAATGGTTCTCTGATGGAATATCGAAATATTACGATATTTCGATATTCCAACAGAGCGCTACTTACTTACTTAGTCAGGACCTCCTTCGCAAGCTTCTGGCTCCACGCTTTTAAATTACACTCTAGGGGTAGGACCACGGACTAGAAAAAAAAGAAGGACTCCGCGCCACGCATATCAAAAGTGAAGCACCGTACCGATCTATGTGTGCGTAATTTGAGGGATACCAGATAAATGAAAATTTCCCCATTTTATTTTTTATATTTTGAAAGTTTCATTTCTTTAAATGAAGCCATATAAGAAGTCCGCTTACATTATTTAATTGCAATTACAAACATATACTTAGTTAAAACTTAAAATTAAGTATTTATTTTGTATGAGTAACAAGAAAAACGTTTTCGACGGAATTCAATGTTCTTCATCTCTGCAGGCTCTTATTATTTTAATCCAATCATTATTCCATGGTTGATTTGCTGTAGGAAATCTATAAAAATAATCGTATTCGATACTTGCAAAAAAATCACAAAGAACACAAAAAAATGGATTACCCAATCTCTCGGGAAAATTACCCATTTATTTTCCGACAGCACTGCTATGTCTTTTGAGGTTTTGTGTTCCAATAGTAATGATTATAAAATGTCAAAAATACAATAAATCAACAGGTTAAATAAGTGTCTTACTTGTGAATGTTATTCCTTGACACTTTTTCTGGGATGTAGAATTATTTTTAAACCATTTCACAACACAAGAAGGCATTATTTTATTTTATTACTTGACGTAAACAGTACCTACAATGACGGCGCGGTGCCGCGTAATGGCGGCCAGTCGGCACCTTATGATGTAAATGTGTGCGTGAGGCATGTTTGTACAAACGGTCCGGCATACTTATAGTGCTTCACTTTCGATACACGTGGCGCGGAGTCCTTCTTTTTTTTCTAGTCCGTGGGTAGGACAAAGTCTGACCACGTGTAGTCGCGGTGCGCTGAGTCAGATTAACATAACATTCCGCTGTGTAAAAATAGTGTTGTGCGAATACTTATTTGGCAAATTAACCAATAGCCAAATAAGTATTCGACTAAAACAAAATTTCTGAATATTTTTTTTGCCAAATAGTTATGGTGGCTAATAATCATTCGGCGAAATCAAATTAGGGTAAAAATTGCTTCGGCAAAGATTATGTCGGCGAATCGTTGTCGCCGTAATGAAATTCGATATAAAATAGTTCGGCAAAAACACGGACACTCAGTTAGAAATGAGTAGGTATATGAGATAAACATTAAAAGTGGCGCCTGTGGCAGAAAAGTTGAAAAGGAACCGTTTATCTTGGTAGGGCATGTGATGAGGGACGAAAAGTGTGTGACTCAGAGAGTGATGAATATAAATGTTGATGGATGGAGGGGAAGAGGGTGATCAAAGAAAAGATGGATGGATTGTGTGAAAGATGATATGAATGAAAAGGGAGTCAATGATACCGGGACGGATTATAGGGAAGAATGGAAGAAGAAAACATTTGGCGTGCACCCCAAGTAACCTGGGATAAGGACAGACAGAAGAAGATTCATAAGGGGGTTCTTCTTCTGTCGTGTCAGCACGAGCTATACGAAAATAGCTCATGCTGTGGTGTAAAGATTAGCCAGTCAGCAAGGTTGGTAGCGGGGCTGACTGCCCAGGGTGCGCCGGACGTACTTAAGTATCGTCACTCGTGGAGGCTCTTTTCATGCACCTAAGGGGGTTTACAGTAGTTGATGACAGGAGCCTCCTTATAAGCAAGTAATGCCGATGTTAGGAGACTCCGCTATTCCATAACTTATGCAATGATGCTAGAAATCAATTTGAAATAATTTTTCATCACTACATAGTCTAAAACAAAGTTGCTTCCCGCTGTCTGTCCCTATGTATGCTTACATCTTTAAAACTACGCAACGGATTTTGATGCGGTTTTTTTAATAGATAGAGTGATTCAAGAGGAAGGTTTATATATATAATACATGCATATTATAGTGGAGAAACACGCGGAATACACGATAAACGATAACCACGCGGGCGAAGCAGCTGGCGACCTCAAGTCATTTCATAAATCAATTATCTATCTGATACATATGTCCCAATATTCAACACTTATATTTTTATAGCGTTTCTTAGTCAAGTTAAGACAGAAGAGTGGATACAAGATACATTTAACAATTTCACAAAAAAAAAACTCACATTTTCAAATCCACCACTAAAATACACACATCAAAAGTGTCTAGGGATCAACATATATTTTTGCAATAACTTTTCTCCTGATTGATATTAATTAAAATTTTCTTTAAGGATTCATCAAATAAAGTGTTTTCGTTTGTCACAGTAACGATAAACCAAGTCACCTTTGCATTAATAAAGAAATTTGCCATTTTCCTAATAAAGGGATTTTTGACATTTGAACCACTAACACAAAAGTTCGAAAAAAAGACTGAAATAACAGTTTTCTTTAAAATTTTATTGGGTAACTTAAACAATTAATAATCCGTGTTTCTACCGCGAACACTAACAATACAAGAACATCGGTTTGGCATACTCAAAATGAGTTCATCCAAATCACGCTGTGGAATGGCCGCCCATGTTCGTTGCAACAACAAAAAAAGGTCTTCTTGCGACTGGATACCCTCCATATTCGGCAGAGCTCTTCTCTGTAGCATATCCCATGCATGCTCAATCGGGTTCAAGTCTGGCGACTGAGCAGGCCAGGGCAGGACATTGATGTTAGCTGCGGCGAGAGTCTGTCTTACAACTCTTGCGGTGTGCGGTCGTGCATTATCATGCATTAACTGAAATAAGGGACCGATTTGCGCTTGTAGAGGAACGATGACGTCTGATACAATCGTCTCAGCATAAATTTGAGCGTTGAGGTTGCCTCTGATCCAAATCAACTCAGTTCTTCCGCCGATCCAAATACCCGCCCATACCATGATGGTTCCACCACTATAAGGATGGACTTCCTGGCAGGATTTTAATCGCTGTTGGCGTCCAGGGGTTCTCCAGTGTCGTATACGTCTTGTATCCGGTCTCATACCAAAACGAGACTCATCAGAAAAGCACACGAAACGCCATTGTTCTTCTGCCCAATTTCTGTGTCCAAGAGCCCATTGATATCGAATCCTACGATTGTGCATTGCTATAGGTGGTACCCGTAGCGGTCTTCGGGAATGAAGGTTCACTTCATGCAAGCGGTTTCTGACTGTTTGGTCGCTAATTAAGTTCCCTGAAGAGTGATGAAGCCTCACGGCTAACATCATGGCGGTTATTGTTGGAGCTCTTCGAGTTAAGATTTGAATGTATCGGTCTTGTCTCCGTGTGGTGCAGCGATACCGTCCTCCATGGCGCTCAGCCAGGGTACCAGTGCTTCGGTAACGTGTCCAAAGTCGACTGATAACACTCTGACTTGTATTCAGAGCTAAAGCCACAGTACGTTGCCGGGAACCAGCGTCTATCATTCCCACGGCTCTGAGCATTTCTTCCCTGCTTAAATGACGTCGCCGCTCCATAATAACGTTGGTTTTAATCAGTAGTAGGGAAACAGTAGCACTAATAATGTCTTCAATGCGTTGTATGTTTTTATAGGGAAAATATTGACAGCTGATTTTCATCTTTTACTCGAATTTGATTCACAGTTCCTGATTCAAATTATGAAATGCACCAAAAAGGATCCATATAAATTTATAAAATCATAAATTTATTACAAAGCCACATCTCAATCTCAAGAAATCCGCATAAAAATGCTTGATCCCTAGACACTTTTGATGTGTGTATTTAAAGCTATACCAAACACTAATTAGTAACGTCATTCATGAATAGTAGCCGTATTACGTGGATTGACCATGGTGGCACATTGCTGGCATTCCTCGGTGGCCACGCAGGCAGCGACAATAAATAGAACGCCACACTTAAAACGCTATATCACCAACATGTTTGTGATTAGGAGGATAATATAGAAGTATCTTGGGTTACAATGCCATAGATTTGTACAGTGCAGTGGGGCTAATGTCTTGTCATCTGAAATACTACCTTTTTTACCTCTCAACTCTTCGTGCTGTGGAACAGAGCCATTTTTAGTCAGAGGACACAATGGGCGTTATTATGGCTACACAGGTCAAATGTGTGTCAGGTTGTTTGAGCAACATGTCAGAGGTTTGACAGGTCGATGGAGCGATAGTCAATGAGGTATACCTCCGGTTTCTGAATTGAGAATTCGGGTTAAGCAATACTTAAGTAGCAGTGGCGAAGGCTCCGTAGAACTCGATTCCTATCGGCTTCCCTTTCGAAACGAGTAGTTCCTGGAATTCACGCATCACACTTGAGCAAGGTAAGCATTTTTTGGTCCGGCTTCCCTTTTAAGAAAATTCACCCTACGCCACTGTTAAGTAGTATTTGAGTACGCAGTTGTCAAAAAAATGCTTTGAAATCCGTCATTTTTTTGACAACTCCGTACTCAAATGTTACTTACGTACTGCTTATCCTGGAATTCTCAATTCAGAAACCGGAGGATAGTCACCCATTGACTAAGTAGCCAGACCTCGGGGCTTGGAGTACTCCGAATTGGTTGGTATAAGTTCGAATGGAATGACGAGGGCTGGTGAGTGAGCAAAGCGAGCGAACTTAGCCGCCTTGAAAATCTTTCTTTACTGTCGTTCCAACCTTGCTTGTCGAACCTATAGCATAAAGTCCATTATCGTTATTATTTGACAAAAAACACGACTTCTAAAACCGTCCATTAAAATATTTACCACCAATCCCCGCTGAACAAAGGGTTGTAACATCACCAATTAGTCCCCGCATTGGTGAATAGTAGACGTATTACGTCGAGTGGCGATGATGGCACATTGGTAGCATTCCTCCGGGGCCACGCAGGTAGCGACAATAATAACAATTAGCGATGTAGGGTTGTGCGCTAATTTCGCGGTCTAATGACCGACATACCGGAGTCAGCATGTAGGGGACGGATTTGGGTGAAAGAATTTTATGGTTTTGGTGTTAGAACATTCTAAATTTTCGGAGGTCTGATGGCAGTCGCTCCGTGTAAAATAAAATACTGTAGACTGGAAACTGACCCAGACATGGTTGGGAAAAGGCTAGGCAGAACACAATTGTACTTATTCACTTCTTGTGTGCCTGTTTGTGTGTTTTCTAACTCCTAGACAAAGGCAACTTCATACCAGTTTTTTCCATACTTTCTTTCAACCTCTTCACAGTTTTTTTTTCAACCTGTATTGTCCCACTACTGGGCAAAGGTCTCCCTCATAGCCCTCATCTCTATGCATTGCTTTCTCCGGCCATTCTCCCATTAATGACTCTAAGTCACCACGGCAGCGTTTCCTAAGCCTCCATCGTCAACGACGCCCGTCTTCCGGCACCCACCCGTGACGACTCTGGCCCATCTGTAGTTATGCATTATGCATACATGGCCCGCCCAATCCCACTTCAGTCTTGGAGACTTATGGCTCATATCGGATAGATATATTTATTTATTTATTTATGTACTTTATTTTACAGAAAGCTTACAGGCTAATGACAAATTTAAATAATTTATGATATGCTTGTGGACAATTCCTAATTACTAGCTTCCACATATATGTATATATGTATCAATTAGCAAATATAATGAACACACAATAACAGAATTACACAATGTTAAAGAAGAGAAGAACACAATGCAACGGAATGAAGAAATTGTGTCAAGCCGTGCGATATTTCCTATCATCACCAAAATATTCCCTATATAGGATGTCTCTAATTTTACGTGCGCTGGTGTTAAATACATCAATTTCCAAGTGCGATGGTAAATTATTAAAGGCTCTTACACTACGTATACAGAAGGCGTTGCGCCTGTTAATTGTTAGCTTTTAATTCAGCTTCTGAAATTACCATTTTAACAACAAATGTTGTTTCTAATAGCATTCTAGCAATAATTGTAACTCTGTTTCCCGTTAGGGATCAAAAGCAACTTGATTCCAGCGAGTGCTGCATGCAATGTAGCGGTATAAAATACCTAAGCATGAATTAAAGTTATAACAATGATAAGTTAGGGTTTAAACATTGTGTTACTGAAACAAACAGTTGGTTATATCATCGGATAATGTCTTTTTCATGTTTAAAACGACCATTTTTACAATATAATTTCTAAAATGTAATAAATAAATCTTCGTTAGCTTGTTCAGACAGAGTAAGGTATGTTTAATAACAAAGCTTCTAATAAAAATTTATTAATGTGTTAAAAGTTAGCTGTTCTAAGATTTCCCGTGGTCCCTTAGTTGGCTAACCCGTTCCTAATGGGAAACTTTTTTTGGGGTGCATGAAAAGAGCCTCCACGAGTGACGTTACTTCAGTACGTCCGGTGCACCCTGGGCAGTCAGCCGCGCTACCAACCTTGCTGACCGGCTAATCTTTTCACCACGGCATGAGTTATTCTCGTATATCTCGTGTCGACACGATAGAAGAAGAATGGGAAACTGCTACTGCTTAACGCTTGCTACTGCTGCTGCTGCTACTATTTTAAATCTGTGCTGATTAAATGTGTTCATGATGCCTGCATGTTATTATGTTTTTGCGGACAAAACTGTTAGGCCATGCCCCTATTCGATTAGCACACAATGTTAAGCCGGGTCCGCTGCGCCAATTTTGCTAACAAAACTGTTAGGCCACGCCCCTATTCGGTTAGCAAACAATGTTATCCTGTTTGCAAACACGAAAACACGGCGCAGCGGACCCGGCTTTACATTTTTAAACTTCTTTCTTGGTCCACTGCTTTTTATTGAGATTATATTGAGGGGTTCATGAAGGAGCCTCAACAAATGATGATACTTAAGTATGTCCGGCGCACCCTGGGCAGTCAGCCCAACGACCAACCTTACTGACTGGCTAATCTTGTCACCACAGCATGAGCTATACTATATAGCTGGTGCCAACACGATCAAAGAAGAATCTTGTCACGGCGTGATTCTAGAAGATACGATACGAGGAGTCCAGGGTCTTCAGGTGTAGTAGTAATCAACTTAACTAGCAGCTGCTGAGGCGCGAGAGAAGACAAACTTTTTTTTTTCTATTTGTCTTCTGTATGTATTCCTACGGGACCGTTTCTACGTAACCGGCAGTTATTGGCGAGATCTGAAGGGTCTCCAGCCAATGGGGGGGGGGGGGGGGCACTAAAATACTTAACCTAAGCTAACTACTTGTACTACACTAACATCATGACTACCTGCAACAACAGCACTAAGGGCGACCCCTAAGGACGTTGCTGGCGGGGACTTAGGGGGGGGGGGGAGACAGCTTGATGGGGGCTGAATTATTGGTGTGACTGCGGAGTCTGAAGAGACGACCGGCTCTACGACGGGAGAGCTCGGTGGATCGTGACCGGCGGCGGGGACGGTATGCCGGACGGCGGCGGACGTTGTGTATTGTGCTGGTCGATTTACTTGCCTCCTGGCGGAGGGTTATTTCGTCATCGGGTTCTAAAAGTGTGTGCCTTGGACGGCAAACTTTACTAATGAGAGAGGGACTGTAGTCGGCCGCTGCGGCGACTAGGGGGTTCGGATGGAGGGGGACGAACTGCAGCGTGCCGGGCCTTATATAGGCACACCCCACCAGTCGCCATCACTACCACCGTCACAATCTTCTTTGCTTGTCATCACCATCATTAGTCTAAGTATCAGTCTACTACCTAAAAGAAATATTTCCCGTACATACTTGCTGGGATTGGCGACTCTTGGTTGTTACAATCCAATCTCGTACCGGGTGTAGAAACTAACTACTGAATAACAGAGTTAAAATACAAGATTCATACTGCGGACTTAACATTAGGACTCAATAACACTTGACTGACGTTACTAGCGAATGCGGGCTCCGGGCTATGTATGAGTCGGCTGTTTTGCCTAGCCGAATCAACACATTACGAGCCGAAATCATTGACCTATTTACATGTTTGTACTAGTCATTGATTGAATGCATGCCTGCCGGATGTAATCGAGCGTTGCTATGGAACTTGTGTTGAAGTTTATGGATTGCCTGAGATTAGAAAAGGTATTTTTGATTTTATAGGAAACGGTAAATGGTTATTATACTGTTTTCACCCTCAGATGAGTCCTGACAGCTTGTTAATTTCGTAAATTTTAGCCGTGAGGACATTGCTATAAAAAAAACGTAAACGACATCATCAAAAACTGTAAAACAGCTGTGGAAGAACGCGGTGTGGTGTTCCTTCAACCAATGGGAGGACCAGGCGGAGTCTTGTGCCTGGCGGGCTACTGCCCAACGGTTAATATTGGGCGGTTGTATATATGTATACTATCTGCGTGTTAAATCATGATAGCGCGATGTAGGAACTGTCATCTATGAGAGTTGTCGTTATTGTCGCTGTAGTCGTCTACACCGACGCGACGGTGTGTTGCGTAGTTCGCATGTGACGTGGATAGATGGCTATACATATTATTAATGTTTTGTCTTTTAAAAATATTTGATGTTCTTTGTATGCTAACGTTTTGTAGAGAAACTTCAGGAAATAACTTACGGTGAAAAGGGTATAGAAGGTCAGGAGTCAGGACTTGGGATACCGGCATTGCCTAGTAACTGGGTTGCGGAGGTCTGATGGCAGTCGCTCCGTGTAATATACTGGTATTCAGCTGCATCTCATTGGACTGGAAGCTGACCTCAGTATTGTTATCGATAGCGGGTAGCACTGGGCAATGTTGACAAGAGAGGGTAGCCGTCGATATGGATCGGCCCACCCGAGGTTATAAAGGCGGTGGTCATTCGACGAAGCGGGGGCATTCCGTGTTGAACAGCTGAAGAAGTCTGACCTTTTATATCTGATTAGCTTGTCCTTATTTTATGATCTTGTAATAATTGTGTAAAGTAATATGCTGTGATCTAGTTAATGTTACTAATACTAACCCAAAATACAAGTACTCTCAGTGGTGGAGAGTCTATGTTGGTTTTATTTACTGTGTTTACCTTGCTCGCAATCCTGACATACCGATATTAGCTAAAACTGTAATGATAGAATCATCCCTGAACGATTATATTGTTGTGTCTTTTACATCAGAAGTGGAACAAGAAAAAACCAGTCCACATTATGATTGTATACCCACATGCAAATTATTTGCTTTGTAAAAATCCCCTGTAGACGGACTGACAAAAACTTGATTATTCGACTGATATTACAATGGTGAGAAATGTGAGAACGAGAAAATGTGATAAATCCGGTGAGTCACAACCATTTTGTTATGTGTGAAGGAAGTTTAATGAAGGAAATATAATATGAGAGGTTATTTATTCGTGAAAAATAAATATTAAATGATATCTTTGCTTCATGTAAAATAAAAGAGATGTTATCTGTATTTATTCGTGTAAAATAAATGAGATGATATCTGTGTTTATTCGTATAAAATAAATATGATGGTATCTGTATTTATTCGTGGAAAATAAATACGGCATCTGTATTTATTCGTGTAGGAAAATACATTGCAAGTCGTATTAGAGTTTGTGGTGAGATGCAACCAGGGTTGATCTTTGGCACCGCCCGGTTTGGCCAGCCGGGGTTGGCCAAAGGCTTCGCCTGGGGAAAACTGAAACTCTAACGTGGCGAAGCAATTGTTATAGGGCCGGAACCAAGGCGGGATATGCCATGATATGGCTAGATCCAAGGCGGGTGATGCCATGTTGATAAAGCAGGATCCCAGGCGGGTGATGCCAAATGAGTTGGCTAAATCCAAGGCGGGTGATGCTATTAATTGATAAATGAAAATGCAGTGAAAATGAGATTCTGTTTTGAATTAATGTTTTGAAAAAGTTTTGAAAATATTGATATTTGTTTTGATTGGTTTTGTTATAATTCTTGTTGTAGAATGGTACAAAATAGTTTATTGAAATTAAAAAGTAGTTTGTTATTATTACTTATGGTTTAAAATGTATTTTTTGTAGACGAAAACAGGAAATTGTATTTATTATTGATGATAATTACTATGATGACTTCCGTTAAAGATTAATTTGTCAAATTTATTTTAAATAAAAAAATAATTTGACTTATTTTCGTTAAAGATGTGTTTAATATGTATTGTATTGTTGTAAAAAGGTTGGATTATTAGCGCAATATAGAAATGTTATGTTTAAAACATCATGTCAGTTTTGTAAAATGAGTTTGTGAATAATTGAGATATTATTTTGATCATGAAAAGTTTTAAAGGTTATTAATTTAAGTATTATGATTTTGGGAATAATTGAGATAATATTTTAAGTGTTTATAATTATGTACTATGATACTGTGAATAATGATTATAAGATATTTAACCATGAAACATTTAGGATGTTTGTTTTATGATTTCGTGAAGAATTGAGATATTTAAGAATGTAGGATTTTGTGAATAATAATGAGATAATAATCGTGAATTATTTTAAGGGTGTACTATGAGTTTATGAATAATGAGATATTTAATCTTGAAATATTTTAAGTGTTTAACGTACTATGAGTTTGAAGTGTTTATATGTTGGTAAAATGAATTGTGAATAATTGAGATTTATAATCATGGAATATTTTAAGTGTTAAATGTACTATGAGTTTGTAAATTATTGAGATATTATGTTATGATTTTGTGAATAATTAAGAGATTTTTACGAATGAAATATTTTAAGTGTTTACGTATTATGAATTTGTGAAAAACCATAATGAGATATTTAGCCCTGAAAAATATTGTAAATGTATTTAAATGATTTTATGAATTTGTGTATGATGAGATTGTGTGTTTATGTACCTATTATGATTTATTGAATAACTATAATTTGATGTTTAACCAAAGTAGAACTATCTATTAGGCATCTGAGATAGTATTTTATTGTGAAAATGTTGAAATCTAATGTGTGTATGTTTGTAAGATGTTTGATACGAGAAGTTATGAACGAATATAGAACTAGGTTGATACTGAATGAATATCAACTAGTTTAAGCCACGGGTGATGAGCTTGTTGGCCGTCGATGGGATAACAAGCTCTAATCGATACAAACATTCTTTGGATGCTCTTCATGTTACTTTGGTCAAAGACATGAGTAACATGACGAGGTCAAAGATGAGTGATCAGGTGTGGCCGAGATGTGTACTGTATTATTTGTTTCTGTTTAAGGTCCGAAGGTGTCACTGAAGTTAGGCCTTGATGTACAATCTTGACGATGGGGGTTGATGGTGCGTCAACCACCAACCACCAACACACGAGGACGTGTGTTTTGCAGGAGGGCCGTGTTATCGATAGCGGGTAGCACTGGGCAATGTTGACAAGAGAGGGTAGCCGTCGATATGGATCGGCCCACCCGAGGTTATAAAGGCGGTGGTCATTCGACGAAGCGGGGGCATTCCGTGTTGAACAGCTGAAGAAGTCTGACCTTTTATATCTGATTAGCTTGTCCTTATTTTATGATCTTGTAATAATTGTGTAAAGTAATATGCTGTGATCTAGTTAATGTTACTAATACTAACCCAAAATACAAGTACTCTCAGTGGTGGAGAGTCTATGTTGGTTTTATTTACTGTGTTTACCTTGCTCGCAATCCTGACATACCGATATTAGCTAAAACTGTAATGATAGAATCATCCCTGAACGATTATATTGTTGTGTCTTTTACAGTATATTTGGGAAAAGGCTAGGAGGAAGAGTGTCAGGAGTAAAGGTACAATTCCGTGGGTCACAGCCGATGCGACTGACGTGCGTGACTGACATGCCGCTTCTTATGTGACATAGTGATGCACGATCCGATCCGATACTTTGCAGTATCGATACAACATGATACGATACTTCGATATTTTGGATTGATACAAACGAATACGATACATTCTTGGATCGATACAAAAGTACCTGTATTGGAATGAATGGATCGTATCATACTGTGTTGATTATATGATCAGTTAATTTAATATATTCATCATCATCATCATTCAGCCGCAAGACAACCACTGCTGGATATAGGCCTCCCCCAAAAAGGGGATGGGGGCTATTAAGGTACTCAGAGAACGCTGCTGCCCATCCAATAGAGAATCCTTTAGTCGCCTTTTACGACACCCACGGGAAGAGAGCTATTCTTTAAGTCCGGCACTATACGATACGATACAATTCGGTATTTTGAGGATCGGATCGAAATCATTCGATACGATCCTAGAATCGTATCGCGTAGTTGCGATCCGGATCGATCCGCAGTATCGATACAAACGCAAGTATCGTGCATCCCTAATGTGACAATACTAAACACTATGAAAATGTATGGTAGACCGCGCGTGTCTGTCACGGGGGGCTTGGAAGCGGTCCCGTAGATTTTCATAGTGTTTAGTATTGTCATAAGAAGCGGCATGTCGGTTGCGCGTGTCGGTCGCATCGGCCGCGACCGACGGAATTGTACCATAAAAGTCAACTCGGAATGGAAATGAAAAACGCTCCGAACCAGCCAGATTCAGATTTTTACCGATATAGTATCGCGTTGTCTACAATTCTTGTAGCAATCCTAACTAATATTACAAATGCGAAAGTAAGTTTGTTTGTGTGTTACCTTTTCACGCCTAAACCACTGAACCGATCATCCTGAAATTTTGCATATACGTTGCTAGGTGTACAGAAACGGACATAGAGTACCTTTCGTTCCGAATAAAAGTACTGTTTCGAGGAAAACAAAGTTCATAGGCGCCACGTGTCTTTCGAATCACGATTGAATTATATTATTACTAGCTTTTGCCCGCGGCTTCGCTCGCATTAATTTAAAGTAAAAAAAAAAACTCTTAACACACTACTAAAGTTTCTTTAATAATATAATTCAATCATGACTCTAAAGATACGTGGCGCCATCTATTATCGTTATTGAAAAATTTCAGCATGATCGGGTCAGTGGTTTAGGCGTGAAAAGGTAACAAACAAACAAACTTACTTTTGCATTAATTTATAATATTAATTAGGATAGGATGCTACGGAACCCTTCGTGCGCGAGTCCGACTTGCACTTGGCCGGTTTTTTTATGTTACCAAAGAAAGCCGCCAAAAACGCCAGACCCGAACTTTGGCTATTCAGAGTGTAATCATCATCATCATCAGTAGGGTGTTAAGATTTTTTTTGAGTTTAATAACGCGAGCGAAAACGCGGGCAAAACCTAGTAGAAAATAAAAATCGAATCGTTCTATAACTGACTGATTTGAAAGTTCGAATCAGTTATATGTAGATTTCACAATCTGAGTCCTTTATTCGTTCGCGATTAAGATTTTTAAAGCACTATCACAATTCAATGCTTTTAAAATACAAAATAGTTTTCAGTCCACTTTTAAAGAAAACTCATCAATCTATCAAATAAAACGAATAAATCGTGTCACTAAAAAGTGATAAATGGTATGTGACTGATGCCTTTAGAAAAAGTAGGTTTATCTCACGATTCACAACAGTTTTTGTAGATAAAAGATATTTTTTACGTCGATGTGCTATCAAAAGGCTGAGTAATAGCTTAAAAAAGAGTCCTAGCGATGATGCGACTTAAATTTATTGAATAAAAGTAATAGGAGAAAAGGTGTTATGTCTGCCTAAGTGAAGGCTTTTACGCCGGTGTGTAAATGTAGCAATATATTATACTTATCGTAACTGATAAATTTCGGAAGCTGAAGAAAGCATTAATTTACTTAGTGACAAATACAATCTTACTTTCCATTGATGTTTTGAATAATTTATCGCGGTTTGTCATGACTTTTTAGGGTTCCGTACCCAAAGGGTAAAACGGGACCCTATTACTAAGGCTCCGCTGACCGTCTGTCCGTCCGTCTGTCTGTCTGTCTGTCACCAGGCTGTATCTCATGAACCGTGATAGTTAGACAGTTGAAATTTCCACAGATGATGTATTTCTGTTGCCGCTATAACAACAAATACTAAAAAACAGAATGATGTAAATATTTAAGGGGGCTCCCATACAACAAACGTGATTTTTTTGCTAATTTTTCCTCGATTTTGATAACAGCAACAGGTAGGTAGACGCTTGAAATATTCACAGAATATTTAGTTATATATTTACTTTAAAAATAAATAGATAAATTAAAATGAAACAAATATTTAAGAGGGGCTCCCATACAACAGACATGATTTTTTTCCCGTTTTTATAGATAATGGTACAGAACCCTTCGTTCGCGAGTCCGACTTGCACTTGGCTGCTTTTTTTTTATTTTATTCTTTGATTTGGTCGCGTTTGACCTTAGTCCCACCTGATGGTAAAATGCACACGAATCCAACTTACTAAGACATGGAGGGATGCCCCTATACCCTTCTAGCTCTCACATGTTACACACCGCAGATCACAGTAAACTTTTTGGCGCCGGACTTTACAATGAGGGTGGCTAGCCAGGTGGACCGTAGAGATCCTACCACCACGCAAAAGCAATAGTGATAAGTGTGATAAAATTTATCATCATGAGAAACATTGGTGGAGAGGCCTGCAGACCTTACAGTTTCACTCAAACGGATCTATTCTGCAGTATGTATCCGAGAGACGGAAATTCTACATAATCTCTAACAAATGTATACCATGTTTTATGCAAATAAATACATTATTATTATTTTGTATCTCTTTCAGTTCACGGCTCATCTTCCGTGCGGAAGATGTCCGGTCCTTTGGAAGGCATACACGGGGACACAGGTCCAACGCGCAGAGGCCCCTTTGAGAGCTTTAATCTATATTATTATTATTATTTATTATTATTATTATTAAATAGGCATTGATGTAGGTACTTCCAGAAGACAAATTACTTACAGTGAATACGAAAAAAAAACTAAAGTACGCAATATAAAAAAGTCAAAGTTTTTTATTTCGAGTAGATCAGATTAGAGGTGCTATTAAAACGTCAAAATTAGATGCACGATTTCAAAAGGTAGGTCTTATAGAACCTTTTACTTTTTAAGTTTAAAATCGAAATTTACATTCTGTATTCCCAAGTCCGGCCCTGCTAATCATCGCACAGGGCTGCCACTTACGTATATACGTTTAATTAATTTTAAATTTACATGCAAGGGTTGAAAAAGATATAAATTCAAGTTTCAGAGTGCCGCGGAGTGGTTCGTCTGTGTTTGTTCGTGTGATTACCTTCATTTGCCTAAAGTGGACCTCCGGATCTGATTTTGATTGTACAGGTAATTTTGAAAGGATGGCGATCGGAGATGGCATTAATTTTAAATGAACGTATTCTTTTCTTTATTTGGTCATTTAGTGCTCGTTCACACAGAGGTCTGTTTTACAGGTTCATTTTATCGTATACGTTTTTATTCAGCCAAGACGTATACAAGATTAGTCGGAAAGGGGGTACTAATCCGAAGCCCACTTATAATATCGCTGATGACTGTTTGAAAGCAAGTGTTAAAATTTCAAAATTCGATATTTTTTTTTCGAAATTAAATGATTTTTTTTTTAGTTTTTTCAAAAATTCTTCATCCCTTCTTTAGTTACAAATTCAGAAAATGATGCTTCTAATTCATGACCCCAAATATGACCTAAAATGTAAACATAGCTGATCATAACTGGGGATAGATAGATTTTAGAGTTTTTTTTTTGAGATTTTTGGACAACTGTTTCTCTTAAACTATTGAGTTTTGGGAAAAGTTGTAGAACAAAAGTTATTCATTATTATGTGTACTTTAACACCCTTTCGGATTAGTACCCCCTTTCTGACTAACCTTGTATAGTTGTATGAGCGAGTTCACACACATGACAGCATTCCAGATCCAGTAAAAAATACCGATCCGACAAAATATACAGCAGTCCGTTTTACAGGTCCGTTTTATTGTGTACGGTTTTATTCGGCAATGGCGTATGTAATTGTATAAGCGAGTTCACACACAGCAGTATTAAAATATCACCTCCAGTAGCGACGGACCCGTTAAAAACGGTACTGTAAATGCGGTGTGAACATCACCTAGCGACGGACCCGTTAAAAACGGTACTGTAAATACGGTGTGAACATCACCTCCAGTAGTGACGGACCCGTTAAAAACGGTACTGTAAATGCGGTGTAAACATCACCTCCAGTGGCGACGGACCCATGAAAAACGGTACTGTAAATGCGGTGTGAACATCACCTCCAGTAGCAACGCACCCGTTAAAAATGTAACTGTAAGTGCGGTGTGAACATCACCTCCAGTAGCGACGGACCCTTTAAAAACGGTACTGTAAGTGCGGTGTGAACATCACCTCCAGTAGCGACGGACCCTTTAAAAACGGTACTGTAAATGAGGTGTGAACATCACCTCCAGTAGCGACGGACCCGTTAAAAATGTAACTGTAAGTGCGGTGTGAACATCACCTCCAGTAGCGACGGACCCTTTAAAAATGTAACTGTAAGTGCGGTGTGAACATCACCTCCAGTAGCGACGGACCCTTTAAAAACGGTACTGTAAATGCGGTGTGAACATCACCTCCAGTAGCAACGCACCCGTTAAAAATGTAACTGTAAATGCGGTGTGAACATCACCTCCAGTAGCGACGGACCCTTTAAAAACGGTACTGTAAATGCGGTGTGAACATCACCTCCAGTAGCGACGGACCCTTTAAAAACGGTACTGTAAATGCGGTGTGAACATCACCTCCAGTAGCGACGGACCCTTTAAAAACGGTACTGTAAATGAGGTGTGAACATCACCTCCAGTAGCGACGGACCCTTTAAAAACGGTACTGTAAATGAGGTGTGAACATCACCTCCAGTAGCGACGGACCCTTTAAAAACGGTACTGTAAATGAGGTGTGAACATCACCTCCAGTAGCGATGGACTCGTTAAAAACGGTACTGTAAATGCGGTGTGAACATTATCTCCAGTAGCGACGGACCCGTTAAAAACGATTCTGGAAACACGGATGTTTTGTGTGAACGAGCCCTGGCGCTACGTTCACACGGAATCACGTTTTGCCGAATCTTATTTTCATCGGATCTTGAAAAACCGAATGTTGTGTTCACACGGCACATCTTGCGTTGCCGTATACGATGGCCCCGAATTGGGATCCCGTGTGAACATACGTCCCGTGTCCCTCCCCACCCACTCCCCCGCTTATGCGACCCGACATGTATTCAGTTTCAAGATCCGGCAAATAACCGAATCTACACCTGCTTGTATCGTATGAACGCATGTATTGAATGCGCTATGCCACTGCACCGGACCATAATTTTGCTGTACGGCCGGATCGGTTTGTAGTCGCCAAATCGGATGTCAACTTCAGCAAGAATCGGTTTTTTTGCTGTGTCTTGAAACTGAATGCATATGTGAACTCATGTATTGAAATACTGTTGCCACTAAACCAAATCCTGTAAAAAACCGATTCGGTAGAAAAACACACGACGCCATGTGAACGTACCGTTATTCTCAGATTTAGAGTATCGTTAGCAATATTCCTTTGAATGTTCCTTGTAGCGGTTAATAGGAGATCCATTTTCAACAGTGTCATTTACCGGCTAATGAAATGATGAGTTCAGTTTCTAACCTTATTTTTGTTAAAACTAGCTTTTAGACTTCGTTCGGGGCACTACCCATCAGCAAAGTTTGCACATCTAATGAGAAAAGCCGATACACCGAATTGTCCAATCTGTGGAAAGATTGAAGATGTGCAACATTTGTTGATGGAGTGCGCCAGGAACAAGGCGGAGAGGGGGTCAGTGTTGAGAAAGTATGGTATTGCAAATATGAATGTAGGCAATAAACAAAGTGCTTTGAATGAGCCTGCGTCAGAGACAGCACAAGCGTTTTACCTGATAATGCCGCAGACCCAACACTGACCCCCGTAGCCACCTTTAAGATTGTTATGTAGTTTAATTAATAGTAATAAGATACAATGGGTTTGATATATGTTGATTCATAAAAAACCCTAAATAAAAAGAAATTTAAAAAAAACCTTTTGTTTTGGCGTGATGCCGCACCAACCACATTTTCACAACACAATAATTTCACCTGAGCATTATATGAACATTGTTCTGTGTAAATATGTCACTTAAAGGTACACCTTTTAGTACACTATTGTTGTGTGTACACTAACACAGGCATATTAGACAATTTAAGGAAATAAAATGAGATAGTTTAAATCTAAATAAGTACATTCAGTTTTGAAACAATATTAATTCAAATTAATTTAAAATTGGCGCTGCAAAATATTCAAGCTTGTATTTTATTTTATTTATTTTATTTACACTTTCGCACATAAATTTGTACAGAGGCGGACTTAATGCCATAGGCATTTTCTACCAGTCGACCTTAGGGTGATGCAGAGAAAACATGGTAGGTGCACTAAAAGAGCTATGTGATGTGTACGCAATTAAAAATAAACACAAAGATACATAAACTGAAACATTTTTGACAATAATAATACCTACATACATATGAGACATTTACGTATATATTAAATAAAATTATAAATAATAGATATTATATACATATGTATATATATTAATAATATATAATACAATACCTACAAATATATATCTATTTATATAAAAATATATCAGCGCTGTGATGATTCTGCCAATTCCTTGTGAAGATGTTCACGCACTTTAATTTTAAAGGAATAGAATTTATATGTATTTATTTTTAGAAAGAGAATTTCATGGGTACATTTGAAAACTTTTTCTGTTAATTTATTTCAAATCATTTCAAAATTACACTTAAGGCGCGATTCCGTTAGGCAAATCTTGCCAAAACTTACAAGTGGAGATGTTCAACAATTGAGTTGGACATCATGGGTGTCAATCACTCGTTCGCAATTCGAAAAGTGCAACTAACGTTTGCGAGTTCAATTTGCACGACACTTAATAAAGAAATGTACATGTTCAAACTACCTCATACAAGTTGTAGCTTGTATGCAGGTTTGTTCAAGTTGTATGCAATTTGCAACTTGCATACAAGTAACTTGCCTAATGCAATGCAAAACCAATAGTTTTTAGATGTAGGTTTATGTATGTATCTACATTAGTAAGATACGATTATGATTTAACCCAATTCATACAGAATTGATTTATATACTTACTTTATTTTTAATTTTTCCTGTAATTGCGTAATTTTATTATTGTAAAAAATATGATGATTTTCGTTGTATAGAGTCAATTAATTTATTCACTTGACAGACATATCTGTGTTGCTGGGGAGCTTGTTGCGCCGTTTCTTCTTCACAGCATAAACACTAGGGAAGCGGTGAAGGGAGGGCTTTTTTGTGGGATGTCTATAATATTGTAAACCAGACGTTCAAAAAGAACTAAGTAATTCTAGTCTATTTTGAATAAATGAGTTTTGAGTTTGAGTTTGAATGGAATCGCGCCTTTAAGATCTCTCAAATTAGAGCTTTTTATTATTACTGGTCGTATGGCCAAATACTCAAGCGCTACTCAATTTTAAAATGTCGTTAAGTCTTGTTCTGTCACTGTCACTTTAATTTGAAAAGACAGTGATAACACGAAATTAATGACAACTTAAAATTGAGCGTATTTGGCTATTAGATTCATGAAGGACAAATTGCTAGGGGTCACTTATTAAAATTTACGATCCTTTAATGAAACATCTCCAAATTTTTACTATCAATATACACGTAAAATAGTGCTATAATAAGCTGGGTTCGGCTCTATAAATTAGTGTAAACAACCCATAAAAGTTGATCACTTTTATTGTTCGAAGGGTGTTAAGTACGTTGACCCCCAGTCACAATATGTGACAGCAAGTGTAACATTTTGACTTGACAAACATGTGATGATCGTAAAATTAGGGGATCAAGTTGTTTGGGAAAGATTAATTACGAATAATAGGGCTTAGTGTGTCTACGGGTTTATTTGTTAGTTCCACGCCTGGGAAGGGCGCCCCAAACTTTAAGCGAGTGTAAAAACAGATGAAGGATTAGATCTGGAGATTTAGCATCCACTTACTTACAAGACTTCTTTCTAAACATGTTCTCTTTATAATATAACTAGTGACCCGCCCCAGCTTCACACGTATACGTTTTATAGCTTAAAACCTTCCTCTTGAATCACTCTATCTATTAAAAAAACCGCACCAAAATCCATTGCGTAGTTTTAAAGATCTAAGCATACATAGGGACAGACAGCGGGCAGTGACTTTGTTTTATACTATGTAGTGATGAGGGACCTAAACGATGATGATATTATTATGATCCCTACTTCTTCTTCTTCTTCTTAGCGTTTCGATGACAAACTACCTAATTATTGTGGCCCAGAACTTGGCCACTTGGACTGCGTTGTCATTGGCAAAATGTCAAAATTACCGGTAATTAATTGCTGTCTACGGTGGCCAAGTGGCAACAAAACTCGGCAACACGAGCATACCAGCAATGTTAAGATTATATTGGTGGGCTACTTGTCAATGTTGTCCTTATATTGATGAGTAAATGACCATTCATAATATTATTTATTTATTTTTAGTTTACTCATTTTACAAATTTGTGAATTATATTTTAAAATACATATCATAAAAAATAATAAACATTTAAAATATAAAAAATACTAGACCACCGGCATCGGGTACAGGGTCCAAGTTACTGGCGGTCAGGGCTCCAGAGAGAGGAACTTCTTAACAATACGCGCCGTGTCCAGAAGTACCGCTTTCTGAATCAAACCCTTGATCCAGCTGCATAACGAGATCCTCATCAGATGTAGGTATTTATTTTATTCTTTATGCACAGAATTAGTATAGAATCGGACTTAATATCTTAATTACCGTATCGCCCGGCCATACCTACTATTGCCGGTCACACATTGCCGTAAAATGTTGTGCGCTTTCACGTTCATCTTGCGCTTTCAACTTTCAATACATCTTGCGTCAAGCGCATGCAATATTGAATGCCTTTGACGCATGCAGCTTATCTTCTACATCGGTGCGCCACCAGTGATGGATTAGCGTGCGCTAGGGGCATGCGCTTTTGTCGAACTAGTATTAAGGCATGCGCTATTGCATGCGCTATGGGACTTCAGGCATGCGTCAGACGAAGACGCAAGATGAACATGAAAGCTCACTGGTGTGGACATAGCTTAAGAATTTGAATTTTGTAGACCTTATATTTATGACTGTACAGGCAAAGCAAAATATTATTCAAAAACTATGCGCTAAATAAGTATTATTTATGAATGTTCACCAACAAGTCTGATTTTTACGAGAATAGAGCTGTAAACAGGGGTAAAGCAATACGGTACGCTTAATTAGGGGTTGGCAATTAAATTATCGGTTTTATAGTTCAATATAATTTTATGAGCCAGTGCAACCGATTGATTTAACATAATTAAGATTTAATTTTACGGATTGTATTTTTATAATATGAAGTTTACTTGAATGAGTTTTGTTGGAATTGTAATTTGAAACGTCAATCAATAGATAAATATCTGTGTAGTTAGGTTTAACATGTCTACAATTTTAAAATGTTTTGCGAAAGAACTCAACGTGATGATAAATAACATCACGCTTGTATTCCCCGAAGGGATGGGCAGATGTGTATAGTACACCCTCATTTCGCCATTATGTTTACGTCCCATGTTTTACAGCCACTAACCGGGCACAAATCCTGACTACGGGCTGCTACTGAGAAATTCCACACGGAAAAACCTAATACCTCAAACCCAGAACCTCACGTTCAGCAGTCGCGCTTGCGACCACTAAACCAACGAGGCAAAGAAAGTTTTTCATCCTGTGTTGTCCCACTGCTGGGCAAAGGTATCCCCCATAGCCTTCCACTCATCTCTATGCATTGTTTTCTCTGGCCAATCTCCCATAAACGACTCTAAGTCATCACGCCAGCGCTTCCTAGGCCTCGATTGGAGAATGTTATATTCGTTATTGCAATTCGAGCGAATAATTCAAGTGAATGAAGACCAAGCCATGAGTCCAATTCTACCAACAGAAACTTTTATCAATTGCAACTGAATCGTTTATTCAGACAGTTTTCGTTTACAAAAACTATCAAATTGTTTGACAACAAAAACTAAACCAAACATTTTGACAGCATTCGTAAACGAAAACTGACTAAATGAACGATTCAGTTGCAATTGATAAAATTTCTGTTAGTAGAATTGCTCCCCATATCCACTGCTTAGCATGGAACTCCTCATAGCCCGCAACCAAGAACAACTGTAAAGCAATAATGCTATAACCATTGACATAGAAACACATGAACCTCGGATCAGCGCTCAAAAATATCCGAACCAAATGCAGACAAAAACGCGAAAAAACTAAGGTAAAAATAAGGTCGTCTGTTAGAAAATGCCTATGGCATTAAGTCCGCCTCTGTACTAATTTTGTGCGAAAGAATAAATAAATAAATACTAATTTACGTCAATGGGTACTCTCGAATCTTCGTTTGGTTGTAATCTAAATTAAGCATTGTGATTACGATATAGGATTTAAATTAGTTTGTTGGTATATCTAAGTTTATATGGCGGTGTACTTTGGCGCCACCGGCGCGTGCTCTGATGGTGTAGGTATGTAAACTCAGGACACTTTTTTCTTGCATTTTGTACTAGATCCTTGGCCATGCTTGGCTATAAGTATTATAACAATCAAATATTACAAAATCCTCATAACTAATTTTTTTTTTCTTTAATGGAGAAACAGAGATTGAAAGTCCTCATCAAAACTTTTGGTGAAGGAACATACCAAAACGTCATCTAAGTAATTATATTTTTTTTATTATGTTGTTTTTTTTTTTCAAAAAACGCTGAATCAATTTCAATAAAATTTATATGGTACCATCTCTGAAGTATGGCCTACCAAATAAAAAAAGAATCATCAAAATCCATTCATAATTGGTGGAGACATCGCGTAAAAACATACAAAAAAAAACATTCAGACGAATTGAGAACCTAACCTTCTTCTTTTTGAAGTCGGTTAGAAAAGATTGTTTAATTGTTCGCTAAACCAAATCCAGACAGTCTTTCTAGCAACGCCCAACCCGAGCCCTTGGGCACCCTAACAGCTGTCCTTGTAATGCCTTCAATACCATCATCAGTTACAGCTGTTGCAGTTTAAATAATAATAAAAAAGAACCACAAGCTTCCCAAGTCTTCAATCGACGAAGAATTAGCCAGTCTAGGTACTAATTCAAGTCCTTATTCGGAATATTAATAGGCATAGTCCATCAGTGCCGTAAAGTGCGCACACGACCCAATGAAGTCGGCTATTTAAAGCTAACAGAAACAGTTTAACGTAATGAGATGGGACCGAGTGCGCGTGACGTGCCCACTTTATTATATTGTTAGTGTTGTTGCGCAGTAAAAGATAGGATATGATATATTTTTTACTTAGCGAAGCTTGTAGCGAATATCCTCCCTACTTATAAAATATTATCACTAAATAAATTGTACCTGTCGTTGTCATTTATAAGCCAATGAATAATATATATATATATAATAATAATCTTTATTTTTCCAAAAAACTTTGACTACATGTTAACTTAAGTACTACATGTCATCATGAGTGACGGATAGGAATATTACAGTGGACAGCGGAGCAACACCCAGTTCGGTGCTAGGAATTAACCTGTGTTACGGATACTAGGTCCCGCTCCATCATCTCACTAGAAACATTACCTCAAACACCTGTAGTAAAAAAATTATTGAGTTACTGGATTCCCAATTTAGGCATGCCTGTATGTAGGGAATCCATATAAATTAGTTACTAAAATACAAAAGTATGAATGTGCCACATTCACGACGTGCAATAGAGATGGTAATAGACTTAAAAGGCATTTTAGTTAAACAACCGTTAACCATAGTTTATATGTAAGCAAAGCAGAAATTAATAGTTCTACAGTCGAAGCTGAAGCTATAGATATGTTATCCGGATCACGTCGTATTGAAATGAGTTTTTGTATTACCAGAGACTGGCCCCTCAAATAGTTGAACCTGGAGCTGTGTAGTTGTGATCCCTAACAAAGCGTTGAGGCCACCTATGTCTTTTTCGAGTCGTTAACATAAGCAAGTCCGTAATGTAGGTTAGAAAGTACCTAAGTCCTAGCGTTTTCGTACCTCCTTACTGGCTAACTATTTATTACCAATAGGTATAGATGTGATTGAATGCCAATAAATCCGATAGCAGTTTCTAAAAATAAAAAAACCAACATCGTTTCCATTTCTATGAAGAACCAACGTAAAAAGGAAGCCTCATTCATTACACTACCAAACCTACTATCTATTCTCCCTTAAAAAATGTGTTCACACTTCATACAAGATAGTTCAGCTTCGCTTTGCAAGCGTTCGCTTGCAGTACCCAACAAGCTTTACCGCCCGGGCACGTGAGCACACGTGGTCACAATATTTACTTCAGGAACGCACTCTGCATATTTTGCTCCTTATTACGCCGCTTATTATATAGCTTTCAGTGTGAGACAGCTTGTGATAGATTAATACGGGGAATTTTATAGCGTTTTTAACTTGTTTTTGCCTTTTTGGGGTGTGATGGGAATTGTGGAAGTATGAATGATTATTTTGGGTGGACAGTGATGAGTGCGGTGAGAGCTTTGCACTGATGACATTGTACTGCATAAAATGATTCCTGGTAAATGACTTAGCAGAATATACAAGGTTCGTCGGAAAGGGGGTAGTAATCTGCAGACAACTTAAAGTATCACTGATGACGGTTTTAAAGCAAGTGTTAAAATTCCAAAATTCGATAATTTTTAATTCCATGTAAAATATTTTTTATTTTAGTTTTTTAACAATTCTTCGTCCCTTCTTTAGTTACGAATTCAGAAAATGGAGTTTCTAATTCGTGACCCCAAATATGACCTAAAATGTAAACACAGCTGATCATAGCTGAAGATAGATAGATTACAGCGTATTTTTGTGAAATTTTTGAACAGCTATTTCTCTTAAACTGTTGACTTTTGGAAAAATTGTAGAAGAAAAGTTACTTATTATTATGGATACTTTAACACCCTTACGGATTAGTACCCCCTTTCTGACTAACCTTGTATAGGAGCGATGTATCAGAAAGATGGGCAGTTAATACAATGCTACTTTTAGTAGACACAAAAGCCGAAAGACTTCATCAAGATTTTTATCAGAACTGCCTGAATATACAGGATGACCAGGAAAACGACCTCAAGAATGAAAATTTAGAAGCCTCATATTAATTATAAAGGGCTATCGAAAACTCCCGTATGATTTCTTTTAGTTTAGGAAATATAGGTACTTAGGAGCAAATAAATCGAGCCACTTCTATTTTTCACGTAGGTATAATTGTTATTATGGAACAGATCAATTCTAAACATGTATCGCCTAAAAGGTTATTTGATAACCTTTACAATGAGGGTAGTTTTTTGTATTTTGAATTATATAATTCATGAAACCAAAACTAATAACCAGGACACGTGAAAAGGAGTGGCTCGGTTTCTTTGCTCCCAAGTGTAGATGTTTTAATTAACACAAATAATGTTTACACAATGATTTTATTTTCCTTACTTCTTTCGTTCTCCTCTTTTATTTTCCTGTTTTTTAGAATTTACACTTGCATCGAATTTAATTTCTTTTCTCTTTCTGTGAGAACTTTGTAGTTTTTTATTGGTGATCAGTCGCCACGTTACGTAGTACAGTCTGAAAAAAAAACTGTTTACCTAAACCATGGAAAATAGGAGAAAAATAATCTATCTCATAAACTAGAAAAAATCGTAGAACAACGTGAAGGAAAAAAACTTCGAAGCCAATTCATAAAGCCCTTTAATATATAAAAAAACCCCCTTTTTTGGATAGCCCTTTATATGAATAGGCTTCCTTTTTTTTCTTGATTTCACTTTCGTCGCCCTCCTTAGCTATTCCATTATCAGTCCAAGTTACATGATAGTCTTCGTTGCGTTAAGTTCCTCAGCAGGGTGCGGAATGCGTAAGGTGTGCCATGCAGGTGTTACATGGTAACTTATCAAGGCCACCGCCTCAGGCCTCAAGATATTCATGGTCCACTGATATGCGTATAGATACCTATTTAATAAAAGTCGTTTGAATATTTTTTTGGGAAAAATAAAAATGTTACGTGGTATAAAAACTATACCAATCGATTCTCCTGGTGATCCTGAACAAACGAGGTTTAGATTTAATAATAATATT
Organism: Amphipyra tragopoginis; assembly: GCA_905220435.1. Classification (NCBI taxonomy): domain Eukaryota; kingdom Metazoa; phylum Arthropoda; class Insecta; order Lepidoptera; family Noctuidae; genus Amphipyra; species Amphipyra tragopoginis. The sequence continues at coordinate 10,681,832 of HG992017.1, forward strand.
TCAAATTTAAGCTTGAAAGGCAGACGCCGTTTTCTTCCGGCAATAGAAGTTATCCAGTCCACCTAACACCCCTTCCCATAGTCCAGATATTTTTCACCACATTTTACAATAGTCTTGCACCCACCTGGGACGGTCCATGACTGTACTCCAATAGTGCAGCCGTGGATGGTCCCCGGTTGGTGCCCCATCCCATTTTAGATTAAAGTTCTCAAAGGGGCCTCTACGCGTTGGACCTGTGTCCCCGTGTATGCCTTCCAAAGGACCGGACATCTTCCGCACGGAAGATGAGCCGTGAGCTCCAAAGAGATACAATATAATAGATTGTATTTAGAGACTCAACTCAAACTTGCTAAGGCTCTTTCCTCAAAAGACCATTCCAGACCCTACATTGTTACACTCGCATGGTTTTGTTACGGCTTATCTTCTCAGAGCTAATCAAATAGGAAATGCCGGTGTAAAAAAATCATGAATGACATTGACTTGTAAAAGTTTCTGTAACAGATTTATTTACAGAAATAAAAGGGGGCAAGGGGGTGCACTTGCACCCCCCGGTCGTGAAAGAAAATATGTAGGAAAAAAAAAAAATTAAAAAAAATAATAATTTGACATTAATTTACTTGACATGACGTTAATGCCTTTGCCCAAATAATTTATAATTATAAGGATGAGGTTATTATTATAATGTATAGATGCAGAAGCACCTCCCTGAAAATAATCCTGGCGGCGCCCATGTTTATCATTAAAATCCAATTTCAAGTAGAAAACACTAAGTACTACGAATTGGCACAAAATGGGCTTAGTAAATGTCACGGAATATTCTAGACACGACAACTGTTTATATCTGTCGTCCTAGACTAAGTTAACAATACACTAAACACAATTAGCACTAAATACCTACAATTAAAACATCATTCTGTCTCTATCAACTACAAACATGATACAAGAACAACAAAACAAAAACACGATGATGTTTTAGTTTTGATTAGCGCTAATTGTATTTAGTGAGTCTTCGCGCTAACCTTACTCTACCTAACATAACATCACGACTGTATTGTCAGAAGGGTCGGGTAGAGGTATACACCGCAGACCCAAGGTACCCGAAAGATTTTAACCTTCGATTCCAATGCCTAATTGGAGCAGAAAAGTTTGTTGAAAAAAGCTTGATTTTCGAAATATTCATTATTTAATGAAATTCACAAATCGAAAAATATCTATGGTAACAAGTCCTAGGAACGCGGTGTTGCAACTTTTGTCATACCATACCCCTCTGGGTTCTGGCTTCAGGGTTGTGAAGTGAGAAGTTTCTTATCCGCTCACACGATAATTTATAAATGTTACCAGCTCAACCTAAGGTATAAGGTACAAGGAAGCACTAAAGTTAATCTATACATATAAAAGGAGAAGCTGACTGACTGATCTATCAACGCACAGCCTAAACAGCTGGGGTTAGAAAGTTGAAATTTTGACAGTAGGTTCCTTTTGTAACGTAGGCATCCACTAAGAAGGGATTTTTCGAAACTCAACCCCTAAGGGTGTTAAATAGGGGATGAAAGTTTGTATCGAAAATCGTCACTTAACGGGTTCAAAATTTCACGCAAGCGAAGCTGCGGGCGAAAGCTAGTTTATTAATAAGGAAAAGTTTTTTTTTTTTGCTTTTTTCAACTTTTGTGATATCACATTTGACTCTTAATAGCATCAGAAAGGCGTAGTTAAAATCTTTCGGGTACCTCGGGCCCACAGTGTATAGTATACTCTCATTTCGGCGTTATGTTTAAGTCCCATGTAATAGGGGGCGATCCTATTGTCAGCACTGGGCACAAATCCAGACTACGGGGTGACACGCTTTGCAAGACCTGGGGATCGAACCCAGGACTTCGCGCTCAGCAGTCGCGCTTGCGGCCACTAGGCCAACGAGTAGTCAAGTCTACAACTTATGTTATCGCTAGTGGGTAACACTGGGCAATGTTGATAAAGGGAGGTAGTCGTCGACATGGATGAACGCACCCGAGGTTATAAAAGCGGCGGTCATTCGATGAAGCGGGAGCATTCCGTGTTGAACAGCTGAAGAAGTCTGACCTTTTATATCTGATTAGCTTGTCCTTATTTTATGATCTTGTAATAATTGTGTAAAGTAATATACTGTGATCTAGTTAATGTTACTAATACTAACCCAAATACAAGTACTCTCAGTGGTGGAGAGTCTATGTTGGTTTTATTTACTGTGTTTACCTTGCTCGCAATCCTGACATACCGATATTAGCTAAAACTGTAATGATAGAATCACCCCTGAACGATTATATTGTTGTGTCATTTACATCAGAAGTGGAACAAGAAAAAATCAGTCCACATTATGATTGTATACCCACATGTAAATATTTTGCTAAATAAAATCCCCTGTAGACGGACTGACAAAAACTTGATTATTCGATTGATATTACAATGGTGAGAAGTGTGAGAACGAGAAAATGTGATAAATCCGGTGAGTCACAACCATTTTATTATGTGTGAAGGAAGTTTGATGAAGGAAATATAATATGAGAGGTTATTTATTCGTGTAAAATAAATAATAAATGATATCTTTGCTTATTCATGTAAAATAAAAGAGATGTTATCTGTATTTATGCGTGTAAAATAAATGAGATGACATCTGTGTTTATTCGTATAAAATAAATATGATGGTATCTGTATTTATTCGTGGAAAATAAATACGGCATCTGTATTTATTCGTGTAGGAAAAACATTGCAAGTCGTATTAGAGTTTGTGGTGAGATGCAACCAGGGTTGACCTATGGCACCGCCCGGTTTGGCCAACCGGGGTTGGCCAGAGGCTTCGCCTGGGGAAAGCTGAAACTCTAACATGACGAAGCAATTGTTATAGGGCTGGAACCAAGGCGGGTGATGCCATGATATGGCTAGATCCAAGGCGGGTGATGCCATGTTGATAAAGCAGGATCCCAGGCGGGTGATGCCAAATGAGTTGGCTAGATCCAAGGCGGGTGATGCTATTAATTGATAAATGAAAATGCAGTGAAAATGAGATTCTGTTTTGAATTAATGTTTTGAAAAAGTTTTGAAAATATTGATATTTGTTTTTATTGGTTTTGTTATAATTCTTGTTGTAGAATGATGCAAAATAGTTTATTGAAATTAAAAAGTAGTTTGTTATTATTACTTCTGGTTTAAAATGTATTTTTTGCAGACGAAAACAGGAAATTGTATTTATTATTGACGATAATTACTATGATGACTTCCGTTACAGATTAATTTGTCAAATTTATTTTTAAATAAGAAATAATTTGACTTATTTTCGTTAAAGATGTGTTTAATATTTGTATTGTTGTAAAAGGTTGTAATAGCACATTATAGAAATGTTATGTAAGTTTACAACATCATGTCAGTTTTTTAATAAGAGTTTGTGAATAATTGAGATATTTGATCATGAAAAATTTTAAAGGTTGATACTTAAGTATTATGATTTTGGGAATAATTGAGATAATATTTTAAGTGTTTATAATTATGTACTATGATACTGTGAATAATGATTATAAGATATTTAACCATGAAACATTTAGGATGTTTGTTTTATGATTTTGTGAAGAATTGAGATATTTAGGAATGTAGGATTTTGTGAATAATAATGAGATATTTGAATCGTGAATTATTTTAAGGGTTGATATATGTACTATGAGTTTGTGAATAATGAGATATTTAATCTTGAAATATTTTGAGTGTTTAACGTACTATGAGTTTGAAGTGTTTAAGTATTATGCTGGTAAAATGAATTGTGAATAATTGAGATTTATAATCATGGAATATTTTAAGTGTTAAATATACAATGAGTTTGTAAATTATTGAGATATTACTTATGTTATGATTTTGTGAATAATTGTGAGATTTTTATGGCTTTGTGAATCGTTAAGATATTTAACCAAGAAATATTTTAAGTGTTTATCTATGATGAATTTGTGAAAAACTTTGAGATATTTAGCCCTGAAAAATATTGTAAATGTATTTAAATGATTTTATGAATTTGTGTATGATGAGATTGTGTGTTTATGTACCTAATATGATTTATTGAATAGGTAACTAAAATTTGATGTTTAACCAAAGTAGAACTGTCTAATAGGCATCTGAGATAGTATTTTATTTTGAAAATGTTGGAAATCTAATGTGTGGAAGTTTGTAAGATTTTGATACGAGAAGTTATGAACGAATATAGAACTAGGTTGATACTGAATGAATATCAACTCGTTCAAGCCACGGGTGATGAGCTTGTTGGCCGTCGATGGGATAACAAGCTCTAATCGATTCAAACATTCTTTGGATGCTCTTCGTGTTACTTTGGTCATAGACATGAACATGAGTAAAATGACGAGGTCAAAGATCAGGTGTGGCCGAGATGTGTACTGTATTATTTGTTTCTGTTTAAGGTCCAGAGGTGTCACTGAAGTTAGGCCTTGATGTACAATCTTGACGATGGGGTTGATGGTGCGTCGACCACCAACCACCAACACACGAGGACGTGTGTTTTGCAGGAGGGCCGTGTTATCGCTAGTGGGTAACACTGGGCAATGTTGATAAAGGGAGGTAGTCGTCGACATGGATGAACGCACCCGAGGTTATAAAAGCGGCGGTCATTCGATGAAGCGGGAGCATTCCGTGTTGAACAGCTGAAGAAGTCTGACCTTTTATATCTGATTAGCTTGTCCTTATTTTATGATCTTGTAATAATTGTGTAAAGTAATATACTGTGATCTAGTTAATGTTACTAATACTAACCCAAATACAAGTACTCTCAGTGGTGGAGAGTCTATGTTGGTTTTATTTACTGTGTTTACCTTGCTCGCAATCCTGACATACCGATATTAGCTAAAACTGTAATGATAGAATCACCCCTGAACGATTATATTGTTGTGTCATTTACACTTATCTATTAATCTATTTTCTACAACACTATAACTCCCTTTGCAGATTTTTATCTATGAAGTGTGAAAAGATCCACTCAAGATTTTGTTAATATAATATTTTTGGATTAATATTATAAACAATTTTTCATATTTTATTGAATACACGTCGTAAATACCAATTACAATGTGCAACAGATGAGCGCAAATATTAAATTTCTTACATTTTATGCGTATCACAAGTGTTGATAAATAAGTTATTTTATTTAAGCATGGCTCCACATGTCTCTTACATATTTTATCTACACTCATGTCGTAAAGTTCTAATTATGAGTTCAAAAATAGTACCATAATGACATGCTATAATCACGTGCATCTGTAATAAAAATTACAAAGTTTTATTAAAGTACGGTTTTCTTAACAAAATAATGCTTGAAAATTACTTTTTTTCTATTAAAGTACACCTCGGACCGATCAAAGAGTTTTCAATTCATTTTTTTCTGCGGCTGAACGTTTTCTGTGATGGCGCGTGTTCCGGCGTATGCGCGATGGGCTGCTGGGTTTGACCGCCATATTATTGTTTTTGTTTTAACTTAAAGACTCATTTACACGGAGATAGTTTCTCGAAGTGAGACTCATTCTGTTTTCGTCTTTCTCTACGATGAAAACAGAGATAGCATGAGACTCGCTTCGAGAAACTATCTCCGTGTAAATGAGCCTTTAGTCTTTTATTTAAAATAGATATCCAGCTATTGCATGTGTTTATACAAGGTTAGTCGGAAAGGGGGTACAAATCCGCAGGCCACTTAAGTATTACTGATGACGGTTTTAAAGCAAGTGTTAAAATTTAAATATTCGATAATTTTTATTTCCATGTAAAATTATTTTTATTTTAGTTTTTCAAAAAATCTTCAGCTCTGTTTTAGTTATGTATTCAGAAAATGGAGCGTTTAATTCGTGGCCCCAAATATGACCTAAAATGTAAACACAGCTGATCATAGCTGTGGATAAATAGATTTTAGCGTATTTTTTATGTAATTTTAAATAAAAAATTAAATGCTTTTATTTTTTGCGGTAGGGGTGAGTGATCGTATATAAATCACCACTTAATGATACAAAAAAAAAAATAAGCAAAGAAAAAACATATTGATAAATAATTTCGTTGCCACGCATAATTTAATTAAAAAACGATGACACAGCTGACGGGCACGACTAGCGCGTTATCGCCCCATGCAGTCAGTTAACTCAGGGCGCTAAAATTACTCAAAAACCATGTTTTTCTCTTGTTTTTTTTAACCTTTTTCGTCCCTTGCAGGGTTAATCAGTGTCACCAGTAGATCACGCGGTTTGAAGGAATTACATCAATTCGTTTACACCCCCCCGTATATCGTCACTATTATCTCAGCTTACCACAGGGGATCAGACAGAAAGTAATCTTCATTATTTTCTACCTTTCCAACTATATTGTAATGATATTGAATACGTACAAGTGTAATAAGGTTAATCCGGATCTTACAAGCTGATTATAGTGTTGGATTAGTGTCACCCTATTGGAACATTTTGTTAGTTGTGGCTTATTGTGACACATTGTGAAGAATAAATTAAACTGTAAATAAAAAGGAAAAAAAACTTTTATTTCGGACGATTCCGCTGTATACAGTCGCTTATGTATTTATAAATAATAAACAATAAATAAAATATTTTAAAAACGTACAACAAAGGTGCTGTTTAAAATATAATGTAGTGACAAAAATTGAAACTAATCTGCTTAGGTGGTTCGGTCTCGTTGAGAGAATGAGTGAACGACGATTAACAAAAGGAATTTATAAGGCGAATGTCAGTGGAAACACAAGTAGAGGACACCCTAGAAGGACATACATCGATGTTATTAGTGATGTTCTTCAAAAAGGACAGGTGCGTAGTACTTTCAATCGGCGTGCTTGTATGACAAGATGTATGAACGTGGACGAAGCGAAAGGAGTATGTAAGGATCGTAGCATTTGGCCTTCTACAGTGACTACAGTTTCTACCTACCACCATGGGAAAAAGTCATGAGTTTATGTATGTACGTACTTTTTTGTATTATAACTTTCGTGAGAGACATTCATATTTATGATTATTTACGGTTTACTCACGTGCATTTTTCGGGAATGCCCGACTAGTTTCGGACCCAAAGTCTCTCTCGAGTTCGACTCGCGACCTCGCCGCGTGTTCAGCTCATGATTATGGGCTCCATTTGGGTCCGAAACTAGTCGGGCTTTCCCGAAAAATGCACGTGAGTAAACCGTAAATAATCATAAATATGTACGTACCTACTTTATTCATAATTACGTCTAGTAGCATTGAACTAGTAAATAAAGACAATGCCGAACTCATTAAAAACTAAAAATAGCCGTAACGCTCAGAAACAAAAACAAAATCTGCCTTCCATTCCCCATCTACCGTTAGCACTGACATAGTTGCCCCGGGCAATCCCGATAAGCTCAATAACGTTAATGATAACGATAGGCTAGGTAACTCAATACAATAACAATACAAGCCGGCCCCCCTGTGTAAACTGAAACCGTCTGACACGATGAGGCTATTAAAACAGCGGGGATAGATCGCTGTTAGCGGAATAGGCATGTTGACAGCATCAATACATTGCAAATCTAATTAGTCCGTCAATTAAAGTTTTGAATAATAATGGACACGTTTTTTTGTTAAATCTATGAATATTTGGAAAGATAAAACGCATCAAAACTCGAGAGTGTGGGCTTGTGACGTCAGAAGCAAGTAAAAATTGTACTGGCTTGTGACGTTTTGCCAATTTTAAAAGTGTCGTATCTTCGTCAATTTTGGTTTACGTAAAAAAAGAAAAAATACGTGTCAAATATTTTTTGATAATCTAACTGACGGACTAATTAATTTTTTTTAGTCAAATACCCTATTATCTGGTAGTACAAAAACCACCCAATCAATGGAGAGAACTATGCTTGGAGTTTCAGAGAGAGTTGCGTGATCATATCAGAAATGATGAGATCCGCAGGAGAAATAGGGTAACTGACATAACCTGAAGAATTGCCAAACTTAATTGGCAGCGGGTGGGGCACATTGCTCGCAGAACGGATGGCTGATGAGGCCGAAAGGTTCTCCGAAGGCGATGCGTGGGTAGGCCCCCCTACAAGGTGGACCAATGACCTATTGAAGGTCGCGGAAATCCGCTGGATGCGAGAAGAACAGGAGCGGTCGATGTGGCGAATTAGGGGAGATCTATGTCCAGCAGTGGACTTCTTTCGGCTGAACGATGACGATGATAAAAAAAATGGGAGATATCTTACATCAAAAGTGCTAATACATATTATCGACTGGTGGTCGATTCGTTAAGGGCTAAGAATGGGATCAGGGGCCTTGTTCACTGACACAGAAATGTTTTGACAATTTTTTTGAAAAATTAAAATATTTGCAATCGGTATAATAGGGTAATAAATTTAATGAACTGAATTTGACATATTATTGTCAAATGTCCTTAACAAGCAGCGCCATCATAAGGGTTTGTGATGTTTGTATTGTACGAAAACGGGACCTACAGCTCCAGTCTGTTGTATAGACTCCTTAACCACGAGTGGACCTTTTAGTAAGTACAATATCTATCATGGAGCAAAAACTGAAAATTTTCTGAGAAAAAAAACATCAATTTTCCCAGCTTGAGATGCTTAGCTTAACGTTATGGGGAAACATTTCTTGCTTCTTCGAAGAGCATTAGTTCTTATGATCAGGCTGTTGAGAAAGACAGGATACGGAAAAAGAAGGACCGACTGTCAAAGGCACAAGGTAGAGGCCTTTTTTGGTACTGTACTAAACTGCGGTAGGCTGTTTGGTTAACTGGGAGAGACGTTTGGATCTAACTGTGGACGGCGCTATGCTAGATTTATAGAAAGAACCACAAGAACAGCGACAGAATACTTTCATAGGGTCTGTCCACGGCAAATTCGCTGATGACATATAATCGCGCCAACTATCGTGCGACGGATATTCTATGCGCTTCTCAGAAGCGATAAAATAATTACTCCATGTTTGTAGAATACTACAAATCAGGGTTGCGAATGACGATTTTTTTTTCTATTCTACTGCTTTTGATGGTCCTTGCTTGCGTTTCTACGTAACCAGGCTGTTATTAGCGAGACCTAAAGGGTCCCCAGACAATGGTGGTGAAGTAAAATACTTCACAGCACTATGGGCGACCCCTAGTGGGACTCGGGCGTCAGCTTAGGGCGTTGCTGTCGATGGGCTGGGGGGGACAGCTTGATGAGGGCTGAATTATCGGTGTAAAGTGAAGACATCGAGAAGAAGCGGCGAGTCAGGTGACTATAGAGAATTGTTCGCTGAAATGCGCTCAGCTACGTTTTGGGGCCATGTTCATACCTTATCTTCTTCTATCTAGCGCAAAAAATATCGACCGTCACTAAGATGGTACAAAAGCAACATTAATTGAATTCCTGTAATACTTAAATCATCTGTCTCCACTCGCATGTTTAGTGGCCTACCGTCACTATGTAATACAGTAATGACCACTCAAGGGTCAACGGCCGCTGGACAAACATTAGCTCCTGAATTATTAAGACATAAGATGTTCATTTAGTACATTTTTATTGCTTATGTGCAAACAATTTCATTTCGAGCTATGTGTTAGCCATTTTGTTGCTAACAAAGATAAGCTGGTATCTCTCAACCCGTGGGTGTTGTAAAGGTGACAAAAGGATTTTGTCAAGATTATAGACAGCAGTATTCTCTACCTAAGAATAAAAACATACTGCAATCACCAGTCTATCTGCCAAGTGTGGTGATTTATCCGTATAGTCCGTAGCGGGCCCCGATCGGGGCCGAACACAAGAACTACCGTAAACTCGTTTTCGACCCCGATCGGTCCCCAGAATGATGTCATACGACATCCTAATTGATATTATAAACATTTAATTACCTACCTATCGGATCTTGTCATTGGATAAAAATTAAAAGAGCTAAATAAAAATACCACGCTTGAGTACCATTGAATCTATCCTATTTAGCGCACGAGTTTTAATATTTATGTTTACAAAACTGAATGTATAAATGCGATAACCGCCATTTGATGACAGTCACGGTGGACGCTAAAAATCATAAAAAAAAATGGATTCTGGACTACCATACATCACAAAATGAGTAAATCATTTATTAATTCGAGGAAATCATCTATAGTTTGTAAAAGACACAACATCATAGTCGTTCAGGGGTGATTCTATCATTACAGTTTTAGCTAATATCGGTATGTCAGGATTGCGAGCAAGGTAAACACAGTAAATAAAACCAACATAGACTCTCCACCACTGAGAGTACTTGTATTTGGGTTAATATTAGTAACATTAACTAGATCACAGTATATTACTTTACACAATTATTACAAGATCATAAAATAAGGACAAGCTAATCAGATATAAAAGGTCAGACTTCTTCAGCTGTTCAACACGGAATGCTCCCGCTTCGTCGAATGACCACCGCCTTTATAACCTCGGGTGGGCCGATCCATATCGACGACTACCCTCTCTTGTCAACATTGCCCAGTGCTACCCGCTACCGATAACACGGCCCTCCTGCAAAACACACGTCCTCGTGTGTTGGTGGTTGGTGGTCGACGCACCATCAACCCCATCGTCAAGATTGTACATCAAGGCCTAACTTCAGTGACACCTTCGGACCTTAAACAGAAACAAATAATACAGTACACATCTCGGCCACACCTGATCACTCATCTTTGACCTCGTCATGTTACTCATGTCTTTGACCAAAGTAAAATGAAAAGCATCCAAAGAATGTTTGAATCGATTAGAGCTTGTTATCCCATCGACGGCCAACAAGCTCATCACCCATGACTTAAACTAGTTGATATTCATTCAGTATCAACCTAGTTCTATATTCGTTCATAACTTCTCGTATCAAACTTACTTACTTACAAACATCCACACATTAGATTTCAACATTTTCACAATAAAATACTATCTCAGATGCCTGATAGGTAGATAGTTCTACTTTGGTTAAACATCAAATCATAGTTATTCAATAAATCATAATAGGTACATAAACACACAATCTCATCATACACAAATTCATAAAATCATTTAAATACATTTACAATGTTCTTCAGGGCTAAATATCTCAAAGTTTTTCACAAATTCATAATACATAAACACTTAAAATATTTCTTGGTTAAATATCTTAAGGATTCACAAAGCCATAATACATAAACACTTAAAATATTTCATTCGTAAAAATCTCATAATTATTCACAAAATCATAACATAATATCTCAATAATTTACAAACTCATAGTACATTAACACTTAAAATATTCCATGATTATATATCTCAATTATTCACAATTCATTGTACCAGCATATAAACACTTCAAACTCATAGTACGTTAAACACTTAAAATATTTCAAGATTAAATATCTCATTATTCACAAACTCATAGTACATAACAACGATTAAAATAATTCACGATTCATTATCTCATTATTATTCACAAAATCCTACATTCTTAAATATCTCAATTCTTCACAAAATCAGAAAACAAACATCCTAAATGTTTCATGGTTAAATATCTTATAATCATTATTCACAGTATCATAGTACATAATTATAAACACTTAAAATATTATCTCAATTATTCCCAAAATCATAATACTTAAGTATCAACCTTTTAAATTTTTCATGATCAAATATCTCAATTATTCACAAACTCATATTACAAAACTGACATGATGTTGTAAACTTACATAACATTTCTATAATGTGCTAATAATACAACCTTTTTACAACAATACAATACTTATTAAACACGTCTTTAACGAAAATAAGTCAAATTATTTCTTATTTAAAAATAAATTTGACAAATTAATCATTAACGGAAGTCATCATAGTAATTATCATCAATAATAAATACAATTTCCTGTTTTCGTCTACAAAAAATACATTTTAAACCATAAATAATAATAACAAACTACTTTTTAATTTCAATAAACTATTTTGTACCATTCTACAACAAGAATTATAACAAAACCAATACAAACAAATATCAATATTTTCAAAACGTTTTCAAAACATTAATTCAAAACAGAATCAGTCATTTTCACTGCATTTTCATTTATCAATTAATAGCATCACCCGCCTTGGATTTAGCCAACTCATTTGGCATCACCCGCCTGGGATCCTGCTTTATCAACATGGCATCACCCGCCTTGGATCTAGCCATATCATGGCATATCCCGCCTTGGTTCCAGCCCTATAACAATTGCTTCGCCACGTTAGAGTTTCAGTTTTCCCCAGGCGAAGCCTTTGGCCAACCCCGGCTGGCCAAACCGGGCGGTGCCAAAGATCAACCCTGGTTGCATCTCACCACAAACTCTAATACGACTTGCAATGTATTTTCCTACACGAATAAATACAGATGCCGTATTTATTTTCCACGAATAAATACAGATACCATCATATTTATTTTATACGAATAAACACAGATATCATCTCATTTATTTTACACGAATAAATACAGATAACATCTCTTTTATTTTACATGAATAAGCAAAGATATCATTTAATATTTATTTTACACGAATAAATAACCTCTCATATTATATTTCCTTCCTCAAAATTCCTTCACACATAATAAAATGGTTGTGACTCACCGGATTTATCACATTTTCTCATTCTCACATTTCTCACCATTGTAATATCAATCTAATAATCAAGTTTTTGTCAGTCCGTCTACAGGGGATTTTATTTAGGAAAATAGTTACATGTGGGTATACAATCATAATGTGGACTGGTTTTTTCTTGTTCCACTTCTGATGTAAAAGACACAACATCATAGTCGTTCAAGGGTGATTCTATCATTACAGTTTTAGCTAATATCGGTATGTCAGGATTGCGAGCAAGGTAAACACAGTAAATAAAACCAACATAGACTCTCCACCACTGAGAGTACTTGTATTTGGGTTAATATTAGTAACATTAACTAGATCACAGTATATTACTTTACACAATTATTACAAGATCATAAAATAAGGACAAGCTAATCAGATATAAAAGGTCAGACTGCTTCAGCTGTTCAACACGGAATGCTCCCGCTTCGTCGAATGACCACCGCCTTTATAACCTCGGGTGGGCCGATCCATATCGACGACTACCCTCTCTTGTCAACATTGCCCAGTGCTACCCGCTACCGATAACAAGTTTTGGTAAATTTAGTAGTGATAACAAAGTTTTTGATATCCAAAGATTCCCACCAGTTGAGCTTTTATTGTTGTTCATGTATCATTAATAGAATCTCCTAAATGGAGTGTCCATATCAAGCCAACGAAAGCCAAGGAACGCCAAAGAACGTTCTTCATTTGATGAAGAGAGGTTTTACTAATTTTTGTATAAAAAGTTAGTCGGAAATGGGGTACTAATCCGAACGAGTTTTCATCATCATCATTATATTATCATTCAGCCGAAAGACGTCCACTGCAGGACATAGGCCTCCCCCAAAAGGGGGTGTTTGCTGTAATTACCACGCTTGGCAGGCGGGTTGGCGATCGCAGTATGATTGTTAAAGTACTCAGAGAATGCTGCTGCCCATCCTCTAGAGAATCCCTTAGTCGCCTTTTACGACACCCACGGGAAGAGATGGGGTAGTGCTATTCTTTAAGTCCGGCACTACACGAAAGAGTTTTAAAGTACCCATAATAATGAATAACTTTTGTTGTACAACTTTCCCCAAAAGTCAATAGTTTAAGAGTAATAGCTATGTAAAGATATCATAAAAATTATGCTAAACTCTATTTTATCCTCAGCTTTGATCAGTTGTATTTACATTTTAGGTCATATTTGGAGTTACGGATCAGAAACTAAGAAAGGGTGTTAGAGTACCAATAATAATGAGTAACTTTTGTTCTACCACTTTTCCCAAAAGTCAATATTTTAAGAGAAATTGCTGTTAAAAATTACAAAAAAAAAAATATCCTAAAATTTATCTATCCTCAGCTATGATCAGCTGTGTTTAAATTTTAGGTCATATTTGTGGTCACGGATTAGAAGCTCCATTTTCTGAATTCGTAACTAAAGCAGGGATGAAGAATTTTGAAAACAACTAAAACATAAATCATTCGTGGTGGGATTTTTTTTTATCGAATTTTGAAATTTTACACTTGCTTTAAAACAGTAATCAATGATACTTTAAATGGCCTGCGGATTAGTACCCCTTTTCCGACTAATCTTGTATAATATACAGGATGTAAACGAGTTTGTGTAATTCCTTCAAACCACGTGATCTACTGGTGACACTGATTGACCCTGCATAGGTTTTTTTCTGTATAAACAAATAAAAAGTTTTCTAAAAATGAAACATGGTATTCTGTATCGGAGTAATTTTAGCGTAGAGGAGCTCGTGGCTTACATTACAATTACAGCCGCATAGACCGATCTTCCGGGTTAAGCCACGCTTGCCGAGGTTGGTCTGTGGATGGGTGACCATTTACCATAGCGAGTTTCCTCCGTGCCTCGGAAAGCACGTAAAGCCGTTGGTCCCGGCTGTCATTTGTAGATCTTTGACAGTCGTTACTGTTGGTCAGAAGCCAGAAAGTCTGACAACCAGTCTTACCAAGAGTATCGTATTACCCAGTTACTGGGTTGTGGAGGTCTGATAGGCAGTCGCTCCATGTAAAATACTGATATTCAGCTGCATCCGGTTCGACTGGAAGCCGACCCCAACATAGTTGGGAAAAGGCTAGGCAGATGATGAGTAATTTTAGCGTCCCGAGTTAACAGACTGCGTGGAGCGATATGGCGCTAGTCGTGCTTGTCAGCTGTGACGCTGTGCATTCATTCATTTGTGCGTGGCATCGAAATTTTCTATCATATAAAAAAAATATTTGGGTAAAAAAACTTTTTTAATGGGTTAATCTATGCCATTAATAGATTATGTGGTTTGAAGCAATTACCTGATGATTAACATGAATTCGTTTACACCCTGTATAGGCAGCGATAGCCACTTTTTATCGGGGTGGACCTACGACCTATTTGCTAACCAATACATATAACAAAGTGCAACAATACGTAAAGCAATTAATTTATATAATTAACCAATCTTATTCTGTCGCAAACATTAACCCAATAAAATATCCAAGTCCAACATTTCAATTAATTATTCTAACAAATCTTTATCATCGCACTTAGTACTAAATCGTACAGTACAGGTACTTAAAGTGCCGGTACTAAACTCACAGGTCTAAGTGCGTGGGCGTCGCGTAGGCCGGATTGACGCTTAAGAGGTAATGACTAGAAATATTGACACACACTTCATTTTATTTATCTATCTAACAGCTAAACTGTCTGGGAAAATGTCTGACGTGGTACTGAGGAAATAATTAGTTGTAACGGGATTATTAATAAAAGTAAAGGAGCTCGTTTATTGTTTCGTAATCCGCAGGCGACTTGAAGCATCACTGATGACGGTTGTAAAGCAAGTGTTAAAATTCGAGAATTTTTAGTACCTTGTAAAATATACTTGGGAGCAAATAAATCGAGCCACTTCTATTTTTCACGTATATGTATAATTGTTATTATTTTTGTTATCATGGAACAGATCAATTCTAAACATTTATCGCCTTAAAGGTTATTTGATAACCTTTAAAAAGAGGGTAGTTTTTGTATTTTGAATTATATAATTCATGAAACCAAAACTAATAACCAGGATACGTGAAAAAAATAGTGGCTGGATTTCTTTGCTCCCAAGTATAATTACCCAATTTTAGTTGTTTCAAAAATTCTTCGTCCCAGCTTTAGATACGAAGGGTTTAGTCAGAAAATGGAGCTTCTAAATCGTGGTCCCAAATATGACCGAAAATGTAAACAGCTGAGGATAGATAGATTTTAGCAAACTTTTTATTCAATTTTTGAACAGCTTATTCTCTTATACTATCGAGGTTAGGGGAAAGTGGTAGAACAAAAGTTAGTCATTATTATGGGTACTTTAACACCCTTTCGGATTAGCAACCCCTTTCCGACTAACCTTGTATAGAATAATAGAATATCTCAGGTTGTGCTTACATCTTGTTCAGAATGCCGTAGCCAGCCCATAAATCTGTCTGCGAAAACTATCGTCAGCACGTCGTCTGTCGCATCAAAATCAAAATTATACGGGGTATTTTTTGCTCGTTCTGCAACTCCCCCTATTGGTACTTCCAACTTTAATAATCATCCAAAAAGGTTCAAGAGGTTCATGAAAAGAGCCTCCACGAGTGACGATACTTAAGTACGTCCGGCGCACCCTGGGCAGTCAGCCCCGCTACCAACCTTGCTGACTGGCTAATCTTTTCACCACAGCATGAGCTATTCTCGCACAGCTCGTGCAGACAAGATAATATGAAGAAAAAAAAAAGCATCTGTCTATTTAATTTCGACGAACAATTGTACGCTGTACTCAATACTAGCTCCCTAACTGTAAGATAGGAATAAAGTGATCTAAAAGTCTTAAGCAGATCTAGTTTTAATTTCCAGGGATTATTTGAAGGGTTCCTATTTCAATCGAATTTAATTAAAATCAGTACTATAAACTTTTGTTCTGTGGTCTAGTTTCCAAGAAAAGTTCATTAAGTCTTTGCCTTAGTTGTCTTAACTGGTAAAAGATTAAATATTATAAATCAATTAAGTAGCCACAGATAGCATCGTACTGCGAGGATCAGATTTTTTAACAGACTTCAAAAAGGAAGTGGTTCTCAATTCGGATGTTTGTATTTTTTTTTTATGTATGTTCGGGCATAACTCCTTTATATATAGACAGATTTGCAAAATTCTTTTTTTGTTTGAAAGAGTATTCTTCCGAAATGGTCCCATTTAAATTTGAAGATCTGATGAAGTTGACAATGAAACTCTTCAATGGATAACAGCAAATTACCCGACATTGCTGTAATTGCATGTTTGTGTATTGTTTATGCCACTAAAAATAGAAAAATAAAATAACTTAAAAAAAAAGTAAGTTCGTTTTTTTTGAAGTCGGTTTTTACTTTTTTTTAAAGTTATTTTATTGGTTAAAGTAATGTAAACGAGTGTATACGTAACGTAAAGGTACGAATTCGTAGCCGACTGCAGACAGCAGTAGCAGGCGACATGACGTTGCGACATGCCGCAGCGACATGTTGGACCGTCATGTCGCTGCAGTCATGATTCCGAAACCAACTGCAGATGGCTGCAGTTTATCAGTTTTTCTTCCTCGGAATTGGAAAAACTCATTTATGAGAAAGATTCAACGTGTTGTCGCTCCATCGTCGATGGCAATACTAGTCGGGCGACGTGTCGCTAGCAGCGGAAGGTATTTCATAGAAATACATAGAAACCAGTAGTGTCACAGCGACACGTCGTCTGCTGCTGCTGTCTGAAGTCGGCTACCAACTCGTACCTTAAGACTGTTCATGGTAGGTCCTACCATGTTTTCTGTCTTTCTTTGTTCCAAGTTGTACCACAATACCTGCATTGTAATTGCACAACACACCAGTGCCGATGGGTGAATTTTCTTAAAAGGGAAGCCGGACCAAAAAATGCTTACCTTGCTCAAGTGTGATGCGTGAATTCCAGTAACTACTCGTTTCGAAAGGGAAGCCGATAGGAATCGAGTTGTATGGAGCCTTCGCCACTGCAACACACTCGTAATCACAATGGCTTTGATTTTGACAGATCAACAATTTCCATAGCAACGTATGTATTAACAATCTGACTTCTCCACAACTATGTACCACGCAATGAATATCGTTTTTGACCCATCAACTCTCATGATTGATGTTGCTTACGTTACACATTTGCCCTGCTGGTTTTCTAAGCCACCCTAATTTCTACCAATTCAACTTACACAAGCTAGCAAAAGTAAAATCACTTAAAAAACAATTAAATGCCAAGCTTCTAACAATAACTTCGTGATCAGATACAAATAATTAAAACTAACCTAGCTATCTAAAGATGAGGTGGACTCCCACGTCGCTCGTGACCGGTTCATCGCATTGATCGTCGCGTGCGCCGATAAATCATCTCAGTTCGTACTGACCGGAACTGTACACGGATTTACATTCAAAGATAAATTGAAACGAATGTTAAGGTTTTAATTTTGTAAAGTTTTTAATTCTCACCGTTTAATATTTAATGAGGATTTTTTTTGTGTTGCTAAATTCCTACTTGTTTTTTTAAAGATTTGTTAGTCTAATGCCTCTTCACTTGACTAAAGAAAAGATCTTGAATCTTATGAATTTTTCTCTTTCGAAAGTTTAACAAATGATTAATCAGTTTTACATAAATACATTATTATATTTTTGTACTTCATATTACTGTAATTAATATTACCTTTTTCTGTTTATCCTTCAGTAGACACACAGATCTGTGTTGCTGGGGAGTTTGTTGTGCCGTTTCTTCTTCACAGCAGAAACACTAGGAAGCGGTGAAGGTGGGCGTTTTTGCAGGATGTCTTTTGTAACATTTTAACAACTTTACATAATATATAAAATCTAATCTACTTACTAATTACGTACAAAATAGGGATACAAATTGAGTACTAAAATAAACCTATACAAAAACCGCACTTAGGCGTCTTCCACATCGCTGTCATCTGGAAGAATCAGCGTTGCCATTTCACGTGGCAACGCTGCCAGTCTTCTGGGCACGCTCACGAAAGTATTAAAATTTTGTATAAATCAACGTCGAAAAATAACACGAATTTTGAGACAAAATATGTTAAATAGGCTAGCTATATTTTAAGATGGTTTTATTATGTCCAAGTCTGACCAAGTTCAAGCCAAGAAGGGATGAAACGTATGTGACTAAAAGAGCGATGACTATGAATGTCAATGGATGGAGGGGAAAAAGGAGACCAAAGAGAACAAAAGATGGATTATGAATTGTGTTAGGCAGGATATGAAGAAAAAGGGAGTAAATGACATGGTGACAAGGAAGAATAGAAGAGAAAAACATATTGCGCCGACCACAAATAACTTGGGAACAGTACCCGAAGTGTGAGTTTTTTTGTTAACTACTGTAGTTGCGTCACGTTAACGAATAAAACTCACACTCGGGTTATAGGGCAGGAAGACGAAGAAGATTATATCCAAGTCTCCGTTTACATCGCTTCTAGATCGTGTACATCTCTGTAACAACAGTATGACATCACCATCACAAAGGTGGTTCATAACAAATGACCTGCAGAAATTAGCCGCACTCCAACTGAATGCTATTTATCGTTCCACTTGATAGGTTCTGAAGTTATAAATGTTATAAAATATATGGCTTGGAAGGAATGTCTGATTTGTAGTGAGCATTTCGTTCCAGTGAAGGTACATTCAGAAGATTTAAGAGAGGTATATTTATGTTGCAGGGAAATGACTGTACCAGGGATTTTGAAATCACGGATGATGTCGAATTTAACAATCCTTAGCCACAACGTACTGAAAAAATCTAGTATATTATCTAGATAAATGCCATATCAATTCCTTCAAATCAATCCCGAAAAATGCACGTGAATAAACCGTAACTAATCATAAATATGAATGTATCTCACGAAACTTATAATAAGAAAATGTGAATATCGATTTATTTCAACATCTCACTAGAATCAGTCCAGTAATTTGGCGTTTGATGTAATACGCTACATAGTACCTAATCCCTTGAATACAAATTACGCGGGCCCGCAACGGCATTAACCGCTCTTTTCCCGTGTTTAGTGTGTACACTTTACCCATAGTTAAAATCAAAAGTACACATTCCCCCATAAAATAGACGCCACTACATACCGTCTTAGCTAAGAAACATTTTTTCCAATTCCTTGCGAGCTACAGCCTAAAGACAAACACTGGACCACTTTTATCTAGGAATCTAGGTTGCAAGAGGAAACCTAGAGAGTGTACCCAAAGCTTAGAATTGTTACAATATTGTTCACAGAAAAATCGCTTTTATGTCTTGAATGATAAAGAAGAAAATTCCATGTGTATCCAAACGTTTGTACTTTGATATAGTAGATTTTCTCACTGATAAATCGAGTTAGGATAAATAAAAATAAGTGAAGTAGAAATATGATTATGCATAAATTCTTTTATGGACTTATGATGATTCTTTTATGGTCCCGCCATTATGGTATACAAAATTCATGACATAACTTCGGTAAATGTGCAGTTAAAATATAATACATCCAGATGTCATGCAATACATTATAATTCAATTATTGAAATAGTTATATATGTATTTATGTCAAATTACAAATTATTCATTCAATGGATTCGCTTCAATGTATTGTCATCTAGAAATTCTCTTATACAGTAGTAACATTTACTTATCAATAATTCGTGTAGTTTATTTTTGAAGGTATTTATATCGCTCACAGCTCTGAGAAAAGGTGAGAAATGATGATAGACCTCAGTCCACTACGCTGGCCTGGTGCGGTTTGGCACACACACCATAAAGACTTTTTAGAGACCTCTTAGGTGTATAGGTTTCCTCCTATACCGTTAACGCATGTGATAATGAAATTGTGATCTGCACATAAATTCGAGAAGCCGTTAATAAGGTCATCGAACACAGACACCCACTAAAGTTTTCGTGCTATGACTAGTCTATATCTTTTTTTGCCACCAAGCAGCATTGCTATGTTCCGGTTTGAAGTGTCCCATATACTGCTGGTGAAATTACCGGCATATGAGACATATCAAATGATATAACATGACATGTCCTAAGTGGGTGTCACCTACGAGGTATTGCAGTTGTAATAGGCAGCAGTTATCGCTTTTTTTTCGTGGTTAGGTATATCCTCATGGATGCCCTTCGCCCGGGGAAGGCGACGGGTTATGCCGGACTCTTACCGGCTAAAAACCCACGGTGTTCCTTCTCCTGACCCCTGGCCGGGGTCGCGGGATACGCAGCTGCATGCACCGCAACCCCAGCAGGCCTCGGTCCGCCAGCCCCTAGCGGACCTCTCCTTCTGGCCTTGCCCCACGTCCTCCTGAGAGGCGCGCACGGAACAACACGCGCGCCGCCTTCTCGGGCCTGTTACTGGTCGGGCGACGGGTCCCCTAACCCGTCGCCCGCAGGCCACACATTAGGGTGGCCGGAGATCGTCGCACAGTGAAGGCAAGCTTTCAACCGCTAGGCTATCACTGCGATTAGACATCTACTTCTGCAAAGTTTTCGTGCTATGATTAGTCTATTTATTTTTTTGCCAGCAAGCAGCATTGCCGGTTTGAAGTGTCCCATACAATGGTGAAATTACACGCACATGAGAAACAACAAATAAAAAATAAAAACTTTGTTTCGGATAAGTAACATCCATACCTAGTTGGTTATTAAAAAAGTGTCGGGAACTTCGTAGAGTGAGCGCCATCTGTTGTCCGCCACCTAACTAACCATGACGTCAACATCGGACCACCACTGCCCGTTGGAGGGAGGAGACTGGCTCGCGCGGTGCGCCCGGAGGATTGCTTCTTGGACCGTACGACGAACACTCGTCTAGAGTATTCTGTGTAGATTAGCTGAAGAAGTCTGACCTTTTATATCTGACTAGCTTGTCCTTATTTTATGATCTTGTAATAATTATCTAAAGCATTATATTGTGATCTAGTTCATGTTACTAACACTAACCCAAATACAAGTACTCTCAGTGGTGGAGAGTCTATGTTGGTTTTATTTACTACATTTACCTTGCTCACAATCCTGACATACCAATATTAGCGATAACTGTAATGATAGAATCGTTCCTTAACGATTAAATTGTAGTGTCGCTAACAAAAGAGACAAAAAAAGTTCTGTTAGTAAAAAAAATAAAAAACTTTTTTTTTTGTTTTATGGCAACAGCCGATGACGACTATTCTGCCAGCGTCATGTAAAAAAAAAACTTTTATTTATTACAAGTTCATTGTTCGTGACATGACATGACACGACATGTCCAAGGTGGGTGTCACCTACGAGATATTGCAGTTGTAATAGGCAGCAGTTATCGCTTAACATTAGGTGTACCAACCCATAACTTAGAAGTTTCTAATAGGAAATCCCCAATTACGTATAACATCAAGCCGCACCTTCGTATCGAATTACATTTACTTGAAAGGAAATTAAATTAGATGGGAATATTTATATGGGTATAGATAATTTGCAAAAGCTTTCGCTCTCCTACTATTTTTGCTGTGCCCGACAGGGTCCATAATGATCTCATATTTTTTAGTTACCACCTGAGTTTAAATTGTGGAATGCAATCAATATATTGAGTATTGACTATAACCTGGGGATGTAACGAAGATTCCGCAAATGCTGCTGGCTTCCATAGACAAGAAAAGTGTAATAAAGAAATGAAAAAATAGTAATATTGAATTTAAAAAAAAACTGCAAGTAACGTGTACACCAGGAGCCTAATTCTACTAACAGAAACGTTTATAAATTGCAACTGAATCGTTTATTCAGAATTGTTTGACAAAAAAAACAAAACCAAATATTTTGACTGTCTGAATGAACGATTCTTCGATTTTCTGCACATGTGGCTTCCCTGGTAACCAATAGTTTTTGGATGTAGGGTTTATGTATATTAGTTAGTTAAGATGATGATTAAACCCAATTCATACGGAATTGATTAATATACTTACTTTATTTTTAATTTTTATTTTACCTGTAATTGCATAATTTTATTATTGTAAAAAATATGATGATTTTCGTTGTATAGAATCAATTAATTTATTCACTTGACAGACATATCTGTTGCTGGGGAGTTTGTTGCGCCGTTTCTTCTTCACAGCAAAAACACTAAGAAGCGGTGAAGGGAGGGCTTTTTATGGGATGTCTATAATATTGTAAAACTGACGTTCAAAAAGAACTAAGTAATTCTAGTCTATTTTGAATAAATGAATTTTGAGTTTGAGTTTGATTCAGTTGCAATTGATAAAAGTTTCTGATAGTAGAATTGGGCTCTTGATTTCTGGTATACTATGACGAAATTTATTTATGTTGTATATTCTTATTTTTGCAAGTAATTACAGTCAGCATCAAATATATCGGGACGAACAGACTGTTCAAATGATCTGAAACATCTAGGAAAATTAAACTGTGTCTCAATGATACAAGGGTTGTTTCAGAATGAACACGGTACACGACAACTGTTATTCTGACAAGAATTTTATCCCATTGAGATAAAGTTCAATTTCTTTAGTTGTTCAGATCGTTTTGAACAGTCTGTTCGTCCCGATATATTTGATGCTGACTGTACCTATACGAAAAGTATTAAGAAACACCTAAAACATTTCGCTACAGATGTTATTCAACGATGTTCTCAATTTCTCTCAAACAGATTTCATTTCAAAAATGACTAAAACAACATAAATTAAAAAATAAAAATAAATTAAGTAAAGTTTTTGCACTACTTGCACGTTGAACATAATTAGGTACATGTATGTTAATCTATCTATATAAAAAATTGCTAAAACAATTACCTACCCGTCTCTAGGAAGGCTAAGCTAATAACTTAAAAATGACTAACTTAACCTTCGGACCATAATTTAATAACACCTACAGTCTGCAAAAAAGTCTATAAAAATTATAAAATCGTGTCTCTAGATTAAAATACTGTTTAGAATGATACTAACAATGTTAGAATCGGATGATATAAATCACAACGCACAATAATTAAGGAGGCCACAATGCTTAATGACGTAAGCAAAAAAATATACTGAATGCTATTCGATACGACAAAAAGTGGTCGATTTGTCATAGAGTAGTTGGAGTTGCAGAACGGGTTACAACAGTTTTATCAAATTGTAAAATAGTGGTCGTTTTAATTCGTATATTCTTCAAACCCAGTGTGAAGTTTTTTTTTTCTTGTGTATATCCTCGTGGATTCCCTTCGCCTGGGGAAGGCTAACGGGTATGCCGGACTCTTACCAGCTAAAAACCCACGCCCCTTCGCCGGAGTCGCGAGATTCGCAGCTGCATGCACCGCGACCCCGGCAGGCCTCGGTCGCCCCTGGCAGACCTCTTCTTCTGTGGGGCCTTGCCCCACGTCCTCCTGAGAGGCGTGCACGGAACACAGCGCGCCGCCTTCTCGGGCCTGTTACTGGTCGGGCGACGGGTCCCTTAACCCGCCGCCCGCAGGCCACCACTACGGTGGCCGGAGATCGTCGCGCGCCCTCCAGCGCACGGTGCGTCTGGCAGGGGAAGACAGAGTGGCAGCTGCCTCTTTATCTCCCTCTCCGCTCCCTCTTTGGTCACTATCACCTCCTCGCAGAAGGAGGCGACGGCTTCCCACGCACTCTCGCTCCCGACCATGGACAGAACCACGGCCGGAAGCGAGAACCCAGTGTGATCTACTAGTGACACGGATTGACCCCTCATTGGATTATAACAATTTTATTTTTGGAACTTTGTTTTCTTGTTTTTTGTCATTTTGATTGCGGGGAGCGATATCGCGCGTAAACTTTGTCGCCGTGCTTCTATTCATTTTATACGTGGCATCGGAACGTTCTATCATAATTATTTTTTCTGCTTGTTATTTAAACCTTGTTTAGATACTATCATTTACCACTACAGAAAGACAAAAAAAAAACTTTTTATCAAGCAAAATCCTGTACAGGCTTGATCTACATATACAATGTGTCCGGTTATGGACTAGCGATATTCTAGGTACTTATTTATATAGCAACTATTCTAGTACACAAATACACTACACGCTAGGGGCCAATCCACTTCCCCGCTATTTGGCAGCCATTTTGGTTTTTTTGTTGAGATATTCTCTATCTTAAAGTTATGAAAATGTGAACCCGTTGTATCGTAGTGTAAACGATTTGTTGCCCTCCGAATAAGTCTACTTTTATCTCAGTAGGACCAAAACTTTGAGAGATATGACTTTTTTTGTACACACTTACAGAATATCTCAACAAAAAAATGGAAGTGAATTGAACCCTAGTGTATTTGAGTACTAGAATAGTTGTTACATAATTATCTAGAATATCGCTAGTCCATAACCGAACACATTGTATACCGGTAATAGATCAAGGTAATTATACTAATTCGTTTAAATCCCGAATTATAAAGGCAAAAAGTTCAGACGTTTGTTACTAAACTACGCCGTAACAACTCGACAGGTTTCGCTAGAATTTAGTACACAAGTGAATTCATCCTTGATTAGCGCACACACTTTTCATTCTGGAAAACTAATAATTTTCGCGGTTTCAAGTCCGTGACAGACTCACTAACCGCATATTCTGTTACATATACACAGCTTCAAATATTAAACAAATACAGACCTAGTCTTTTAGAATGTGCGGTGCGTACAAGCATTGGTAGCCTAACGGTTGATTGCTTGTCTTGAGCTGATTGTGAATATGTACATTCACTCCTTTACTAAAACCCAATAAAATAGATTTAAAAAGAACCCACACTGTAACTAAATAAACCTTCTTTAAAACTGCAAGTATTTAATCTCTGACAAGGTTATCTATAAAAAGTCAGATATTAAGTGGAGGCGATGTGTTGCGAACAAGATGACTATACTATTTCTTACAGCCGTGAGTTACCTAGGAAGGTTCAGCCGTCCGTATACTCGTATTATCTATTATTTAATACTTCTAATTGGCATTATTAACATATTGGATTGCTAATACTAATGTAAATCCTCGCAAGTGGCTCCTATTCTGTTGAATACTCACTAAACTAATTATTTCTATTCTTTACTTGCACATAAAACAAGAGAAGGACGGAAGATTGTTTTTTGTTTTGTCTGGAATTGGAATTCCTCATGGACACTGTAGTATCACCTTCATCATCATCGTCATCTTACCTTTTTGCTATTGAAGTTATACTTTTTTTATACCACTATGTTTATGATTCGATTTTTGACTTGGAATTGGCCTTTTGAGTTGGCTAGGGAGATTTTTTACGCCATGGTGTAATTTGGATAAAAGTACGATTTAATTTTATTGTTCTGTATATGTAAATAACATACAATATTCAAAACTACAAGTGGTCGTTTAATTATGTGGAGTGCCACATTAACCATCCCCTGAACACTGCTTTTACATGGGACTCGGAGGTCTTGTGGGAGCTGGAACCTGAGCCTCCACATTCTGTAAAGAACCTGCGCCCCCTTGGTACCAAAGTGAGACGCCTCCTGCCCTACCTACACTTACGAGATCGGCGATCGGACTGGCTGTCATCTACCGGCATCACTAAATGTGCTACAGCCGGTCTGTTTGCTGCCGCCGGTTTCTATCAAATGGCTGTGTGGGCCATTGGCGAACGCCGTAACTACAAGAAGGAACTCGCTGACTACCCCAAGGGACGTAAAACTATCCTGCCTCTTATTCTATAAGCGTTTTTATTATTGTTATGTATGTGTTGTGTGTGGTATTGAATGCTCTACACCATTCTTTACAACTGGTGTAGCAGACGCGCTCAGGAGATCCTAGGGCCGTCTGTTACATTACAACACCCAAGCCACCTCACGGATGAGGTGGCTTGGGTAGTGTCGGACTCTTACCGACTAAAACCACACTCCTGCCCCGGCGCGGCGTGAGCCCCTGCCATTCAAGTTACGCAGGGATTTTACTATGGGCTGTTTGTATTGTATAACGCTTTTTTAACCGACTTCAAAAAGGAGGAGGTTCTCAATTCGATGTTTACATTTTTTTTTTAATTTTTATTCGGGCATAACTCCGTCGTTTATAAACGGATTTGCAAAATATTTTTTTTATTTGAAAGAGTATTCTTCCGAAATGGACCCATTTAAATTTGGTGAAGATCTAATGAATCGATCTGATGATGATGAACGGAGATTGACAATGGAACTCTTCAATGGATAACAGCTAATTACCCGAGATTGCATGTTTGTGTATTGTTAATGCCACTAAAAATCGAAAAATAAAATAATTAAAAAAAAAGTAAAAACCGACTTCAAAAAAAACTAAAAAGAGTAAAATAATTACCATATTATAAAACTAACAGTTTCAGAAGTCGGTGCCTTCAATTATGTTCAGTGTAAAATTGCACCGACTTCTAAAACTGTTAGTTTTATAATATGGTAATTATTTTACTCTTTTTAGTTTTTTTTAAGTCAGTTTTTACTTTTTTTTAAGTTATTTTATTATGAGAAATAATAAATCAAGTCACAAAGAACAATGCTCAAAAATGTATGGACACCGTCCCCACTCTTGTAGCACTTTAAAACCTATGTTAATCTACGGGCCATAGCCATCTTAATATTTTATTGTATGACAGCGAAACTGAAATATCCATCCGAAAAAAGTTATATCAACACGAAGAAACCGTAATCTGAAGTCACAAGACACAATTATTGTGCCGTTTAATGATCTTTATTATTAAAAATATGGCAAAAAAATATGGTATTTTCGTGAAGTAACAACCATTGACGTTTTTAGGCGTTTTCAAATATTAAATTAAAACATTTTACTCTTTTTGCAACATTACTCGGTGTTTTCAGTGTCTATTACAGTATTGTCCCAGGCACTGGCTGGCCCAAGGAAATTCTCCAAATGCCTTCCAATACCATAGTACCACATGATAGTGACGACATGCGCACATGCGCCAACCGTCCTCATACCCGGCAAACATGAGCAGTAATATGTTTGAATAGCGTTTATGCCCTGTGCGTTATTCAGTAATAAATACGTGTAATAGGTCGCATTTGACCTATGTCTAGATAAAATTCGACCTCCCAGAAGAGTGCAATCTTCCGAGTCTATACCGTACTGATTCATAAGTGGGCTCGGAGTTGCACAAACCTCTATGTTATAGACCCGCCACGCAAATGTTCGCTGACATAGGAAGCTGCCAGTTTTAAATGATATGTCCCCAAACTAAACAAAATAATATCTTCGTTCGACAATTCAGGGAACGGCATATTTATGGACTCGTCAGTCAGTGTCCTGAACGCAGCCCGTTGCCTGTTAACATTTTTTGAAACAACGTAGTTGCCCAAGACATTGTTTGTGTGAATTCTGCGACTAATTCGTTCTATGAAGTCTGTGGCGTAGACACTGTCATGAAAAGGCTCCCTGAAGGTGTTGAGAAGCGCTCCAGCAATTCGGAAGTCAGTAAAAAGATGAGGAAGTGATTTATTGGATATCACATTCCTGATCATTTTAAAGTCACGTTTGAATCTCCCGTTTATGGCCTCAATAACCCAGCGCACAATTCTTATTAAACGCGATTTATTCGCTTGATCATTCGTAAGCTGAGTTGCGTTTCTGTCTTTTGTGGGTGGCATGTGTGGCTCATAGCCACATTCTTCGATTGCAGGAATTGAGTCTCTGAAGCCTCTGTCTAAAATAAAAACCTCTTTTTCAGTGAATTGTAGAATAAATGTTATTCATGATATCCTTCATAATCTGAGCGTCTGATTTTCTAGCAGAGTAGGGTCCTAGAATATCTATTATATACCCGTCTGGGCACACCAAAAGGAATGGCTTCAATAATGGGTTACATCATGTCGAAAAAGAACATTAAACGGCAACGGAATTGTGAGTGATTTCGGTTTCTTCATCTCGATATAACTTTTTTCGGATAGACATTTCAGTTTCGCTGTCATACAATAAAATGATCAGGTGGCTATGGCCCTTCAATTAACATAGGTTTTAAAGTGCTACAAGGGAGGGGACGTTTTGAGCATTGTTCTTTATTTATTGGCCACGTGACCAAACTTCTCATTTTATAACTAAGCAACGGGAAAATGAGATAACCTCTAATAAACTAATTCGACTTTTTTACAACGCCAACTAAATTTTTGGGCACCCCGACACGGATAGGTTAGGTTCGAAGGGGATGACGGGGGGTAGAGTGAGCGAGCAAAGCGAGCGAACGAAGCCTCCGTCATCCCCTTCGTGTTAGGTTACTTTAAACCCTGCAGACAGAAATAGGAGCCGCGCGCAGCGGGGCTCCGTCGACTCTTTTTGTTTTTCATTTGTTTTTATTGTGAAAATGAAAGTGGGTGACGAACAGTGGCTTATATAGAAGATAACTAGTGGCTAAGATAGTATCATTCAGACGCTCGTTAATTGTGGCTGACTTAGTAATTTAGAAGCCAATGTAGATTTTTAGAGGCGAATAATGCTATTAAAAAGAAGTCTGTTTAATTAGCACCCTTTTATTATTATGTGCTATTTTGGAAGAATATTAGAGCTTATTAGGTTGAACTATTTACAAATAGATTTAGATGACACCTCAGCATATTGATGCCTAACAGCCAAAAAGGGATAAGTGCTATTTTTTTCTGAATGGACTCTGTTAGTCGGGGGTACTCCGTGTTCAAAGATTTCAAAAAAAATACGCTAAAATGTATCTGTCCTCAGCTATGATCTGTGTTTACATTTTACGTAATATTTGGTGTCACGAATTAGAAGCTCCATTTTCTGAATTCGTAACTAAAGTACAATACGGCCGACGTATCTTGGCGAGTCTGAAGTTAGTTGTTTGGCTGCGCAATGAATCTTTTAGAAACGAAATTGTCTACTGCGCAGCTAATCAGCTAACTTCAAACTCGCCAAGATACGTCGGCCGTATTGTAGGGACGAAGTTTTTTTTTTTAAACTGAATTAAAAAATATTTTATATGGAAATAAAAATTATCGAATTTTGAAAATTTAACACTAGCTTTAAAACCGACATCAGTCTGCGGACTAGTACCCCGTTTCCGACTAACTTTGTATTGTTTCAATCAAATCAAAAGTTCCAATTATTAACTACGTTTGTAGTTTTTAGGGTTCCGTACCCAAAGGGTAAAACGGGACCCTATTACTAAGGCTCCGCTGTCCGTCTGTCTTTCTGTCCGTCTGTCACCAGGCTGTATCTCATGAACCGTCATAGTTAGACAGTTGATTTTTTCACAGATGATGTATTTCTATTGCCGCTATAACAACAAATACTAAAAAACAGAATAAAATAAACACTTAAGGGGGCCGCCATACAACAAACATGATTTATTTGCTCGTTTTTGCTCGATATTGATAACGGTAACAGGTAGACGCTTGAAATATAGACAGAATAAGTATTTAGTTATATATTCACTTTAAAAATAAATAATTAAATTAAAATAAAACAAATATTTAAAGGGGGGGGGGGGGGGGGGGTTCCCATACAACAGACATGATTTTTTTGCCGTTTTTATAGATAACTAGCTGACCCGGCAAACGTTGTTTTGCCATATAAAATTTTAATTTTTTTTTTTTTTGCATCATTTATGGGGATGAAAAATAGATGTTGGCCGATTCTCATAGATACCGATAAAATTTCATCAAAATCGGTCAAGCCGTTTCGGAGGAGTATGGCAACGAAAACTGTGACACGAGAATTTTATATATTAGATGGTACGGAACCCTTCGTGCGCGAGTCCGACTCGCACTTGGCCGGTTTTTTAGTATTTTTTATTGAAACAAGTGACTATTTTTGAATACTTATTTTTTTTAAATAAGTCACCAAAAGATTGTTTATAATACCTTTTTATCAAATTGCTTTCGTATAGAGTTTACTTGAACATCTCTAAAAACTTTAATCTCTTTCTTGTGTTAGTAACAGACTATTTTTAGTTAAATTTAAGTTAGTGCTGAACAGAATCGGCGCCAGTGTTTATCTATAAAATACGTGTCTGAATTAATTTTAATTTCTTTATCTAAGGAGGACGTATTGAGTACCTATATCACGTGGTTATCTTTCTGCATAAGTTATAAGTGTCAACTGGGGGAATGGGTCGTTCAGATAGTACATACTTTGTATAAGGACTGGGTATGACCTGGCAGTATGATAAATTGATAATATCACGTACCTATTAGAGGAGTGCCAAAGAACTTTTTGATAAAAGTGATGAAATTGCGTTTGTTGCTTCTCTGGTTCAACAGCCGTTTACCTAAAATTGGAAACTGTGTTGCTAAGAGAGTGACCACTTTGGATGCTTACAACAATATGAGTATTGGACTGCGTACATACATATAAATGAATTTATGCCCTTCTGATCTTTTTGATTACCTCGGATGCTTACATCAATTTGACGTTGACTGTACAAGAACATTGATTTTCTGGATAAACAACAGTTTATTCGAAAAATGTACTAGATTTTTTTGTAAGCAGATGTTTCACTAATCAGAGAATTATGGTTGATGAGCACCAATCTTAATAGCACAGGATGCTGGATCACGGAATACAGAGGGCTTACTCTGTAAATCGAACAACGAGGTTTCGGCTGTCGGATCGCATGTTTTCCAACCACGAAAGTGTTTCAGATCCGACGATCGATTTGATTTTCGGGATTTGACATTTTGTCTTTCGTTGACCCTACTCCCAAATGTTAATTGACATCTAGTAGTTCGTTGTTTGACAATAGTTTGATCGTACGTTTATAAGTTCGATGTTCGTCGTTGTTTCGTTTCGATCCGAAACTTCAATGTTCGGTTTTCGGCGTAGGCCCCCTGAATTCCGTGATCTAGCATAATTGTACTATATCGGGTGTAAAAAGACCCTTAACGATAACGAAAACCACATATTTTACCCATCATTGGGATAATTTTTTTCTACCAGACCATACCTGGGAAACCATTAGTTTTGGAGATATTGAAGGTCAAAGTAGACATTTCTTTTTTAGTTTTTTCCAAAACCGTATTCTAAGTGATAAAACTAAACTTTCTTCCATAAAAACATTATCAAAAATTTCAATTTTTCTTAACAAATTCGCATTTGAAGTTACAAAAACGCAATGAATATCAAACGCACACGACCGCCTTGGCTCGGCTGTGTGGCCGCTGCACGCATGCAAACGCGCGACATCGCCACAATCATACTTTGCGCGCTACAAAAAAAAGCGTTTTTTTTCATGCCAAAAAATAAAAGTCGTTTCCCAGCAATTATTTTCGGTCAATGTAATTTAGTTTGATGTACAGAGTGCGTAGATTTCGGCTATGTGATGGGTCTTTTTACACCCTGTATAAGGATAGTCGGAAAGGGGGTACTAATCCGCAGGCCACTTAAAAAATCACTGATGACGGTTTAAAAGCATGTGTTAACATTTTAAAATTCGATAATTGTTATTTCTATTTAAAATAATGTTTATATTAGTTTTTTCAAAAATTCTTCGTTCAAAAATTTTAGTTACGAATTCAGAAAATGGAGCTTCTAATTCAGGACCCCAAATACGACTTAAAATGTAAACACAGCTGATCATAGCTGAGGATAGATAGATTTTAGCATATTTTTTATGTAATTTGAACAGCTATTTCTCTTAAACTATTGACTTTTGGGGAAAGTGGTAGAACAAAAGTTACTCATTATTATGGGTACTTTAACACCCTTTCAGATTAGTACCCCCTTTCTGACTAACCTTGTATAGGCTGATATTCACCACAATAGTTCGCTGATGCGGGCCGGGATCGTATTCAGACCATTCTGCATACTAGGCGGTGTTCAATGCATAAAATTACATAAAAATGTATTTTCTAGACACAGAATGTCCTTCACGTTTGCCAATTATTCCGGGATTAAGCACACACATTAAGTATCTAATCTTCTATACATATAAAACGAGAAGCTGACTGACTGACTGACTGATCTATCAACGCACAGCCTAAACCGCTGGGGTTAGAAAGTTGAAATTTAGACAGTAGATTCCTTTTGTAACGTAGGCATCCACTAAGAAGGGATTTTTCGAAATTCAACCCCTTAGGGGGTGAAATAGAGTATTTAAGTTTGTATCATACAATACATAATGTAAGTCCGTCATTTTTGAAGTAAGAAGCACGAAATCAAATATTAAGATTTCTGGTTAGAAATAAATGTACAGGTGTTTCAGCGTTTTTGGAAATTCAAACCTTAAGGGGTGAAATAAGTGTCGAAAATTTGTATGAGAAATCTGCTATTTTTGAAGTAAGAAGCCCGGAATTTAATATTTAGTCTTCTGGAGAGAAATAAACTTACATGTATTTGAGCGATTTTGGAAATTCAACCCCTAAGAGGGTGAAATAAGTGTTGAAAGTGTGTATGAGAAATCGGGTACTTTTGAATTAAGAAGCAGGGAATTAAATATTTAGGCTTCTGCTTCGAAATAAACATACACGTTTGAGCGTTTTTGGAAATTCTACCCAAGGGGTGAAAGAGGGGATGAAAGTTTTTCGAAGTTAGGAGTATTGTATGAAAATTCTTATTGGGTTATTGACTTGAAATATGGCACAAACACTCTTCAAAGTAAATAACAAAACGCGGATTTTATAGATTTTAAAACTACACCTAAAAAGGGGGTTAATGAGGATTTAAAATTTCACGCAAGCGAAACTGCGGGCAAAAGCTAATTATCTATACAAGAACTTTAGAAGTCTGTAACTACCTGGTTTTTAAATAATCCTAATACAATATGCGAACGAAATGATTTATTGTAAAAAAAATATTAAGCTTTTCTTAAAAATATTCTGATATATTTATGACTTAATCGAATTAGCACGTTAAGTCATTTGGTTTAGTTTGGGTGTGGACATTTTTATTTATTTATGTAATCTACACTTCTCATCAAAAAAATCGAAACACTTCCGAAATTATCTTTATGGCGACAATTAAACAAAAACAAGCATTAATTCATTATAGAAAAAACATAATTTAGTAGCTGGAAGTTTGGCCTTTACAATGGTGTACGAACCATCCAAAAAAATTTTTTTTTTTTTTCAGTATTTGTCCTTTAAATGAATGGAACATTGTTTTGAGATAAACGTGTGTTTAGAGTTGGAGTACATTTGTCGTGCAAAAAACGCAAAATAACGCATTACTTTAAAAATTTCTGTTTGTAATTTGTTGATTAGGCTCTGTGACGTCTGATAAAAAGTTTTTTTTCTAACACACATGCATAATTCACCCGCAGCAGCCGCCCAAGTAGTGGCATTGCTGGATTCTGGGACTAGTCAGCGTGTTGTGGCTGCAAGATTGCATCTAAGCCACTTGTCTGTTCAAAGAGTGTACCAACGCTATCGGGAGACTGGTTTATTTACGCGCCATCCAGGATCTGGTAGGAATCGGGTCACTTTTGAGTGAGACGGCCGATTTATTGCAACCGTTTGCTTGCAAAATCGACGCCTTCGCGCTTTTCAACTGCAGCAGCAGCTCCTTGTTGTTCGAAGGGTGACTGTAAGTGGCTCTACGATTTGAAGAAGGTTGAAGGAACGTAAACTGGTACCACACAAGCCAGCTAATGGGTCAAAATTAACAGCAGACCATCGAAGAGCTCACCAAAAAAAATCGAAACACCTCGCAAGTTTTGTTTTGAATGGATTATTAGAAAAACATGTTTTTTTTTTTAAATAAATACTAAATGCCATTTAATAGTAGGTAGCATAAGGTTTAGAATTCCTTATGTTGATGTTCCATAATTTTACTCTCGTCAGAAAAGAGAACCTTGCTCATTTGTAGATTTGAACAATTTAAGTGCACAAGTGCAAAGTTAAGGCGCGATCTTCGATGGTCTGTTGTTAATTTCGGCCCATTAGCTGGCTTGTGTGGTACCAGTCTACGTTCCTTCAATCTTCTTCAAATCGTAGAGCCACTTACAGTCACCCTTCGAACAACAAGGAGCTGCTGCTGCAGTTGAAAAGCGCGAAGGCGTCGATTTTGCAAACAAACGGTTGCAATAAATCGGCCGTCTCACTCAAAAGTGACCCGATTCCTACCTGATCCTGGATGGCGCGTAAATAAACCAGTCTCCCGATAGCGTTGGTACACTCTTTGAACAGACAAGTGGCTTAGATGCAATCTTGCAGCCACAACACGCTGACTAGTCCCAGAATCCAGCAATGCCACTACTTGGGCGGCTGCTGCGGGTGAATTATGCATGTGTGTTATAAAAAAAACGTTTTAACAGACGTCACAGAGCCTAATCAACAAATTACAAACAGAAAATTTTAAAGTAATGCGTTATTTTGCGTTTTTTGCACGACAAATGTACTCCAACTGTAAACACACGTTCATCTCAAAACAATGTTCCATTCATTTATAGGATAAAAATTGAAAAAAAAAACAAATTTTTGGAAGTTTCGTACACCATTGTAAAGGCCAAACTTCCAGCTACTAAATTATGTTTTTTCTATAATTAATTAATGCTTGATTTTTGTTTCATTGTCGCCACAAAGATAATTTCGGAAGTGTTTCGATTTTTTTGATGAGAAGTGTAGTTTAGGTAGTTTCCGGCTATTAATAATGTTAGTTTTTTTTGTAAGTGCGTGTTTTATGGCTTAAGCAATTGTTTTTAGTCTGTTAGTCTGATTTGTGTTACACGTAAGGCGCCCATGATAATACTGTTTTGTGAGCCAAAAAAGTTAAAATTTTAAAAACATGTTTGTCTCCCTCGTTGGTCTAGTGCAATGATGGGCAAAGCACGCGGGCCAGTTCCGGCCCGCGAACCGTTTTCATCAGGCCCGCCGACAACTATAGTCGTAGGATCGTTTCGAATAGTCTGGAAAATAAATGTAGAAACATGCGTTGTTTGTGTCGACATAAATCAATGTAAAGAAATTCTGGACTCCACAAGATTGATTCGTTTTTTTGACCCTTGATGAGATAACTTTGCCCTCCTCTGGTCTCGTGGTTCGATCCCCAGATTGGGCAAAGTATTATTGGGTTTTCCGTGTGGAATTTGTGGTTGAATGCAAAAGGCTCGCCCCCTATTACATGGGACTTATAACGGCGAAATGAGTGTGTACTATTTCTGCCTAGGAGTGAGGCGTATTTATCGTAACAGCTATTTAAAACAGGTATCTTATGATAACAGACTGTAACTGTGACAAACAAACTGAAAAAGCAGTTCCTGTTCCACGAGCTAACAAAATCCCATATGTGACAGTCACAAGCTTTTCTCTATTCATGCATATGACAGTTACCTTAGTTAGAATAAGATAAAACATGTTACTGTTACTCTGTGACAACCTGTTACAGCCGTCACAAGCTCTTTCCTTTTCTCGCACAGGTTTAACACCTTAGTTAGAAAGAGAAGTCCTGCTGTTACAGTAAAACAGGTTAAACGTTGCTGTCTGTGGTAACAGATAACACACAACAGTGTGTTCCCACATAGTATGATAATTATAACAAGATATAACAGACTGTTATTTCGTAACAGGTTTTTCGAACTGCTATTTACGTGTAACAGGAACAGGCGTAACAGATATGTGATTTTACCTGTTACAACCCACTCCTACTTCTGCCCAACCCTTCGGGGAATACAAGCGTGGTGTTAAGTAATATGAAACATTACTAAAAATAATATTTAATGAGAAGCCAATCAAAAAAAACAAATAGGAAGTCAGAATTTAAATTAATTCTAAAAATATCCCTAAATATATGAAAACGACACTTATCAACGTTTTATCTTCATAATAACAGTGTGTGGCACACTTTTATCAGTGATTCCCACGGCTTGTCCAAATATGATGCAGATGTCAACAAACGATTAGATTTGGGTCATGTTTGTTATGGCGGCGGCTTTAAATATTATGTTTATGTTCCAATTGGCCTTTTAATAACTGATGACGGATGAGTTTCAGGATGATTGATTGTAATATTATCAAATAGACGACTGCATATACTTTCAGTGTTTCCCTCGATAATGTGCACAGAGGAAAATGGGTGCGACTATACTTACCACAATTTACCGCCAAAAATAATTTAGAAAAAAAACATAAAAAATTTGTTTTTTTTTAAATGCCTATTAAAAATAACTAAACCTAACTGGTTAAGCACAGTTTTGTAAATGACATGGCAATATAATCGTTCAGGGGTGATTCTATCGTTACAGTTTTAGCTAATATCGTTATGTCAGGATTGCGAGCAAGGTAAACACAGTAAATAAAACCAACATAGACTCTCCACCACTGAGAGTACTTGTATTTGGGTTAATATTAGTAACATTAACTAGATCACAGTATATTACTTTACACAATTATTACAAGATCATAAAATAAGGACAAGCTAATCAGATATAAAAGGTCAGACTTCTTCAGCTGTTCAACACGGAATGCTCTCGCTTCGTCGAATGACCGCCGCCTTTATAACCTCGGGTGGGCCGATCCATATCGACGACTACCTTCTCTTGTCAACATTGCCCAGTGCTACCCGCTACCGATAACACGGCCCTCCTGCAAAACACACGTCCTCGTGTGTTGGTGGTTGGTGGTCGACGCACCATCAACCCCATCGTCAAGATTGTACATCAAGGCCTGACTTCAGTGACACCTCTGGACCTTAAACAGAAACAAATAATACAGTACACATCTCGGCCACACCTGATCTTTGACCTCGTCATTTTACTCATGTTCATGTCTATGACCAAAGTAATACGAAGAGCATCCAAAGAATGTTTGAATCGATTAGAGCTTGCTATCCCATCAACGGCCAACAAGCTCATCACCCATGACTTAAACTAGTTGATATTCATTCAGTATCAACCTAGTTCTATATTCGTTCATAACTTCTCGTATCAACATCTTACAAACATCCACACATTAGATTTCCAACATTTTCACATTTTCATAAAATACTATCTCAGATGCCTATTAGACAGTTCTACTTTGGTTAAACATCAAATTTTAGTTATTCAATAAATCATAATAGGTACATAAACACACAATCTCATCATACACAAATTCATAAAATCATTTAAATACATTTACAATATTTTTCAGGGCTAAATATCTCATTATAGTTTTTCACAAATTCATAATACACACTTAAAATATTTCTTGGTTAAATATTTCAACGATTCACAAAGCCATAATACATAAACACTTAAAATATTTCATTCGTAAAAATCTCATAATTATTCACAAAATCAGAACATAATATCTCAATAATTTACAAACTCATAGTACTTTAACACTTAAAATATTCCATGATTATATATCTCAATTATTCACAATTCATTGTACCAGCATAAAAACACTTCAAACTCATAGTACGTTAAACACTTAAAATATTTCAAGATTAAATATCTCATTATTCATAAACTCATAGTACATAACAACGATTAAAATAATTCACGATTCATTATCTCATTATTATTCACAAAATCCTACATTCTTAAATATCTCAATTCTTCACAAAATCAGAAAACAAACATCCTAAATGTTTCATGGTTAAATATCTTTAAATCTTTAATCATTATTCACAGTATCATAGTACATAATTATAAACACTTAAAATATTATCTCAATTATTCCCAAAATCATAATACTTAAGTATCAACCTTTAAAACTTTTCAGGATCAAAATAATATCTCAATTATTCACAAACTCATATTACAAAACTGACATGATGTTGTAAACATAATATTTCTATAATGCGCTAATAATACAACCTTTTTACAACAATACAATACATATTATACACTTCTTTAACGAAAATAAGTCAAATTATTTCTTATTTAAAAATGAATTTGACAAATTAATCTTTAACGGAAGCCGTCATAATAATTATCGTCAATAATAAATACAATTTCCTGTTTTCGTCTACAAAAATACATTTTAAACCATAAGTAATAATAACAAACTACTTTTTAATTTCAATAAACTATTTTGTACCATTCTACAACAAGATTATAACAAAACCAATCAAAACAAATATCAATATTTTCAAAACTTTTTCAAAACATTAATTCAAAACAGAATCTCATTTTCACTGCATTTTCATTTATCAATTAATAGCATCACCCGCCTTGGATTTAGCCAACTCATTTGGCATCACCCGCCTGGGATCCTGCTTTATCAACATGGCATCACCCGCCTTGGATCTAGCCATATCATGGCATATCCCGCCTTGGTTCCAGCCCTATAACAATTGCTTCGCCACGTTAGAGTTTCAGTTTTCCCCAGGCGAAGCCTTTGGCCAACCCCGGCTGGCCAAACCGGGCGGTGCCAAAGATCAACCCTGGTTGCATCTCACCACAAACTCTAATACGACTTGCAATGTATTTTCCTACACGAATAAATACAGATGCCGTATTTATTTTCCACGAATAAATACAGATACCATCATATTTATTTTATACTAATAAACACAGATATCATCTCATTTATTTTACACGGATAAATACAGATAACATCTCTTTTATTTTACACGAATAAGCAAAGATATCATTTAATATTTATTTTACACGAATAAATAACCTCTCATATTATATTTCCTTTATCAAAATTCCTTCACACATAATAAAATGGTTGTGACTCACCGGATTTATCACATTTTCTCATTCTCACACTTCTCACCATTGTACAATCGAATAATCAAGTTTTTGTCAGTCCGTCTACAGGGGATTTTTTTAGCAAAATATTTACATGTGGGTATACAATCATAATGTGGACTGGTTTTTTCTTGTTCCACTTCTGATGTAAATGACATGGCAATATAATCGTTCAGGGGTGATTCTATCGTTACAGTTTTAGCTAATATCGTTATGTCAGGATTGCGAGCAAGGTAAACACAGTAAATAAAACCAACATAGACTCTCCACCACTGAGAGTACTTGTATTTGGGTTAATATTAGTAACATTAACTAGATCACAGTATATTACTTTACACAATTATTACAAGATCATAAAATAAGGACAAGCTAATCAGATATAAAAGGTCAGACTTCTTCAGCTGTTCAACACGGAATGCTCTCGCTTCGTCGAATGACCGCCGCCTTTATAACCTCGGGTGGGCCGATCCATATCGACGACTACCTTCTCTTGTCAACATTGCCCAGTGCTACCCGCTACCGATAACAGTTTTAGATAAAACCTAGTTCAAATTATATTTAATTCCTTATAATCTACAATTGGGTGGAAGAATACTACAATACGCGCATTTTATCTTGGCCGCCCTGAACTTCGTACAGATGGTTTTGCAACAGGTTTTTTAAGTACAACATTATTTAATTTTGGGCTTTATGAAAAGAGCCACCATGAGTGATGATTCTTAAGTACCTTCGGCGCACCCTAAGCAGTCAGCCCCGCTACCAACCTTGCTGACTGGCTAATCTTTTCACCAAGCATGAGCTATTCTCGTATACTTAGTTCATGTTCATGCCGACACGAGAGAAGGAGAAGAAGTAGGTACAAAATGGCTTTTAATTAAGACCATCTTAGGATCGACCTTAAGCGAAGTTAAACGAACTTTATTTAATACAGGAACTGTTTCCTTTTTGAGTATACATATATATGTATACACGTATATATATATGTATAAACTTTCGCGCATATGCGCGAAAGTTTGGAGATCCTATTTTCAGGGCGGCCAAGATCAAACCCCCAGCCGCCGTAACAGCTATCAGAACCAGGGGGTCTACTCCCTAAGCACGAAGTCCGTGGTTTCGGCCTTAGTTACGAGCGTTTCCTACTCCCTATCACCTACGGACATCGATTATTTCGGGGCCAGAACTAAGAATGAATGACAACACGATTTGACAACTGTCCCTACTACCGATGTGTTTTTCCCGGTCCGAAAAGTTGAACTTGACACTTGTTTTGTTCACTCCTACGTTTCGGGCTACTTTCGGACGGGCGACTAACTTCGTTGACGGACTTCGGGAGTAGGCTCCCTGGCCGGTGCGGCACGGCGCGTTGTGTTCCACGCGCGCCTCAAAGAGATGTCAGCTTAGTAGACGGGGCCCGCTAGGGCCAGTGCCTGCCAGGATTGCGGAATTTGTTCGAAAGAGTTACCGCGGCCCTGAAACGCAAAGGGCATTAGGAGGAACACGGATGGGTTTTAGTCATTAAGAGTCTGACACTCCCTTCCGCTCCGCCCAGAGCGGAAGAAGTCATTTGATGAATTCCCAGGATTAAAAAAAAACCGCCTGGTTTTTTAACAATCTCTTTCGCAAAAGTGTTGGTGACAGGTAACACAGAAAATATTACACAATTGTTTAATTCAATCTAGATATTATAGAGGCAGGTACAGAGAACGTTTGAATTCGTTATGTTAATCAAATTCTTGTCTTACAAATACCAATACAAGCCTGCATATTTTATCTACCTTATTATGTGTAAACTTAGTTTATCTATCTCCAAGGATTTAATTAGGAATGTCTGCGGCTCACGTTATTTACATATTTTAAATTGTGTTATAGCCTATATAAAGTACTAAAGTAGCGTAGTTCATCCTAGCTAGCTGAGTGCAACCAGTAAGGTACATAATTTATAATATAACAAAGTTCATGACAGCTCTATTTTGAGGATCGAGAAAATATCGATATTTTTATGCTGCATTAGGCGTAGCATGGCCTACGGTGGCAATCATGATTATGACAAAACTATCATTACGAGAGATCAGTAACAAATGACTTTTTACATTTACATATTACAGTAGATTTACTAAGCGTGCAGCTAGACCACCTGGTCAATTATTTAGCAACATTGTTCTACAACTGGCAAGACGTAAGCTGAGCTTTGCATTTGTGTGAGTGCACATAGAATCGATTGCCAAAAAGCAGTATAAACCGGTTTAAAACAAGCAAAGGACGCGTCGGCATTCATTCTCACACAAATGCAAAGTTTAGCGGTAAGTTGACGGTACATAGATTTTTTCCAACTATGTTGGGGTCAGCTTCCAGTCTAACTATATGCAGCTGAATACCAGTATTTTACACGGAGCGACTACCATCAGACTTCCGCAACCCCGTTACTGGGCAATGCCGATATCCTAAGGTTAGACCGGTTGTCAGACTTTCGGGCTTCTGACTACTCGTAAGTACTGTCATAGGTATTGGTATGACACCAGGACTGATGGTTTAACGTTCTCTCCAAGGCAAGGCAACATGGTATACTGTACTACTCAGTATCTAGCTTGTCGCAATCACTTTGTATGCAAAACTAGCCTTTGTCCGCAGCTTCGCTTGCGTGAAATTTACAAACTTTCAAAACTTATTTCACCCCCTTAAGGGTTGAATTTCGAAAAACGCTGAAACACCTGTACATTTATTTCTAACCAAAAACCTCAGTAATTAATTTCATGCTTCTTGCTTCAAAAATGACGGACTTACATACCAACTTAAATACCCTATTTCACCCCGTTAGGGGTTGAATTTAGAAAAATCCCTTCTTAGTGGATGCCTACGTTACAAAAGGAACCTACTGTAAAAATTTCAAGTTTCTAACCCCAGCGGTTTAGGCTGTGCGTTGATAGATCAGTCAGTCAGTCAGTCAGCTTCTCCTTTTATATACAAGGTTAGTCGGAAAGGGGGTACTAATCCGAAAGGGTGTTAAAGTACACATAATAATGAATTACTTTTGTTCTACAACTTTTCCCAAAAGTCGATAGTTTAAGAGAAACAGCTGTTCAAAAATCTCAAAA
This sequence comes from Amphipyra tragopoginis, assembly GCA_905220435.1. Lineage (NCBI taxonomy): Eukaryota > Metazoa > Arthropoda > Insecta > Lepidoptera > Noctuidae > Amphipyra > Amphipyra tragopoginis. The sequence goes on from HG992017.1 coordinate 10,724,084, forward strand.
AAAATCTCTAAAATTTATCTATCCCCAGTTATGATCAGCTGTGTTTACATTATAGGTCATATTTGGGGTCATGAATTAGAAGCACCATTTTTTGAATTTGTAACTAAAGCAGGGATGAAGAATTTTTGAACATAATTGTTTTAAAATAAAAATCATTTTATTTGGAAAAAATATATCGAATTTTGAAATTTCAACACTTGCTTTCAAACAGTCATCAGCGATACTATAAGTGGGCTTCGGATTAGTACCCCCTTTCCGACTAACCTTGTATATAGATAACTGTTTTCGACAAGCAACTGTTCTGTAAGGTCATAATTTAAGACATTAGCTTACAATTACAAGTACAACTGACATATATTATCTGTGACCCTTTCATCAAACAAAACAGCCTACTTAATAATAATATAAGTATGCTATTATCTTCGTTACAGAGGGTGAGCAGAATTCCTGGGCTAACAATGCAGCGATCACAAAGAAACATGATACATTGTATCTATTGCAACAATGCTGCCACATTAACATCAAAACATTACAAATAAAATAAATTCATGATCTAAAGAGTGTGTAGAATAATTTTACATAAATACTTGTCACACTTATTATTGGGTCAATTTCAAATAGGCTGTTAGTGAGATTTTAGATTTGGTTACGCTATTTTGTTTGCACAAATAAACCCCATCACGCCCATGCTGCGAAAGCACCAGTAGGTTTTAATATTAGGAAAGTAAATAAGACAATCAGAAAAGTGTCAGGATGAAAGCCGGAGGGCGATGAACGATCAATATCGTTTTATTATCGTCTATTTCTCGATCCCCGCATATCTCCATGCATATGCATCCACATTGGTATTCCGCATCCTCGCGACTATCTACTTGCAAAATGGAGGTGTGTTATCAAACGGTTTTAATTGAGCAGAAATTATTATGAGACGTGTAACTCGAACCTTAAGATCTATCTCAAGATACGTACTCCCAGATAAATACTTCAGTAACATGTTCAAAGTATAATTTATGTAGATAGGATGATGTCAGTGTTCTTAAGATAAAGTCTGAGATAGTTTTATTTCTAGCATCAAAACTTTGACTTGACTTGGGCGTTTCAGATAGGACTTGGTTCCAGATCTTGAGACACGTATCAAGATGTACATCGTCTTTATATCTATCATTTGAAGTGAAGATCCAAGCAGTATCAAACCGACTGTCGCGCTTCAAAAAGAGGCGAAATGGCCACGCAATTCTATTTCTTATACTTACTTGGCATGAAACGCCTACTTTGTACTTATCCAGGATGCGTTCGACCTTCGTTTGGAATTTTATCTTTTGAGCAGCCTTGCAGCAATCATTTAGCCCAGCTGCCAATATCCAGCTGCACAATACAAGTTTTGTCCGAAAATTTCTGACACGTGCACGAAGGCCCTCTACACTACTCTACATTTTGTACTAGAGCCAACAGAGTGTCGGAACCGGCAAATTCGGACAGTATGCGGTATATACAGGGTGTTAACGAATTCGTGTAATTCCTTAAAACCACATAATCTACTACTGGTGTAGACAGACCCCGCACGGGATTTAGCTAGATTAAAAATAAAAAAATAAATTTCTTTTTTTTTCATGCGGCTTTGTTACCGATCGTATCTAAACCGCCTAATAAGGATTCAGTAAAAAAATAGTTTTTTCTTTTTGCAAAAAAAAATGTGTGTTAACATTTCGATGCCACGCATAAATTAATGATAGTACGGCAACACGGCTGGCAGGCACGACTAACGCGATATCGCTCTTTGCAGTCGGATAACTCAAGGCTCTAAATTGACTCAGAAATAGAAAACCAAAATTTTTTCTTGAATTTTTTTTTAGTTGATTTTCAAAATTTCCCATTTAGGGTTAATCTGTGTCACCAGTAGATCACGTGGTTTGAAGGAATTACACGAATTCGTTAACATCCTGTATAGTCCAAAACCTCAGGCACGCGTCAAAAATTTTCTGATGTTTTGTGCGGCCGGGCTTAATCATACACGTTTACAAATAATTAGCGACCCGCTCCGACTTCGTCTAGGTAGATATCAATAAGTTGATTGAGGATTTTTTCGTCAGTTTTCATCAAGTATTTGATATTTTCTACTATCTTGACAGTAATCGTGATAGCTCAGCTAATAATATAATGAAACGTTTATAAATTATACACATAAATTTTCGCCGAGAATCAAGCTATCTAATTGTAACAACCGAAAAAAAAACCCGTTCAGTAGTTACGGAGAAAATCGCGCACACAGAGACGCGTCGGGGGACTCTGTTTTATAATAATGTAGTTGATGTAGTGATAGAAGAAGAAGTGATATTACCTATTTATTATGTAACTTAGAATTATAACTTACTAGCGACCCACCCCGGCTTTGCATGTCTACGTTTTATAGCTTAAAACCTTCCTCTTGAATCACTCTATCTATTAAAAAAAACCGCATCAAAATCCGTTGCGTAGTTTTAAAGATCTAAGCATAAATAGGGACAGACAGCGGGAAGCGACTTTGTTTTATACTATGTAGTGATTCTCTTGTCTCTCTCTCTTGTAGTTATTCATCTGTGTTATCAATGATTACCAATCTGACAGCCAAATGTGGCAATTATGGCTTCAAGACGTCTTTGAAGTGACTTATGCGACATTGTAATATCCACAGATTATCAATACTTCGTGTTTATGTCCAACAGTGGACTTTAATACCCATCGCAGCACTCCCAACAAACTGACCTAATTTCTTACTTCTCTTACATAGAGAAAATGATATTATGTCACATACTCAGAGCCAAAACCACACGACTACATATGAGTAATTTAATTCAGTTAATTAACTCTTACGTCTCTGCAAAAGTACCACTCCATAAATACATCTCTCTCAGTGTCAGTCCAATGCGAAACGCGGCAAGACAAAATAAAACATAGCTATACCTATTTTAACTTGTAACACCGTACCTAATGAATTACTACTTAAAACTTGTTTATTCAAGTAACATTTAGACTAACAATGGGTATCCCTTCCAATTCCTGTCGGTGGAATTTGAAAGATCAAAGAACAGTTAAATAAAATGTTCTTGCTTTGGTACAAGCTAACGAGGCATTTAGAATGCAATTTATGTCAAATAAACTAACACGTGGTGGGACAATAAATAGATCTTTGTCGACGGTTCGGGTTTGGGTTTTGTGATGAGAGGCAGCGATGTTTGTTACTAAAATTTTGCAGTCGTCATTGAAGGTGCTATTCAACTGGCGACTGCAAGCTCCAACCGCACACCGCAAGTCGCCGTCGGAATAGCGCCTTTAAGATACACATCGTTAAGGTGTGTGACGGTGCAGCGGTGGCGACTAGCGGGGTGCGCCTATAAAAATGGCGCACGCTGCACTTCGTCCTCTCTCGCGCCTCAGCAGCCGCTAGTTAAGTACGGTAGTAGTAGTCTTTAGACAGTACGATACGAGGAGTCCAGGGTCTTCAGGTGTAGTAGGTAAACTACACCTGAAGACCCTGGACTCCTCGTATCGTACTGTCTAAAGAACCACGCCCTGTAAACTAGTCTAATATTGTAACTATTATCTATACTAATATTATAAAGAGGTAGAATTTGTTTGTTTGTTTGTTTGTATGTAGGAGGTAATCTCCGAAATTACTCATCCGATTTCAAAAATTATTTCACCAATAGGAAGGTACGTTATCCCTGAGTGCTATAGGCTATATTTTGGGATCAAAAAATTAGGGACCCGTAAATTAACGGGAGCGAAGCCGCGAGCAAAAGCTAGTAAAATATATTATTGTATGGTTAAAAGTGTTTTCCTTAATATTCTTATGTAAGTACACTCCTGCTAAACTGCTTCTTGCTAGATTCTGATTGAATGTGAACATGCTCGTTAAGGGATGACTCCTCAAGCCACCCTTAACCCGCTAAGCGTGACAGGTGCTATTCCGCCGGCGACAAAACTGCAACCGCAGACCGCAGCCGCAAGCGATAATACTGGTTCATACAAACCAATGTGACTTGCGATCAGCGGTTGCAGTTTGCTGTCTACAGCCCGTCTCGGATTTGTACCTTGATGGTAACACAAACAGGGTCTAAGATGAAGCACACGAATCCAAGTAACGGAGATATAGAGGGATTCCCTATGACCCTCTGGCTCTCTTATACACACGACGGAACACAGTAAACTGCTTGACGCCGGACTTTAATGTGAGGGTGATAGCTAGCCAGGTGGATCGTATAGGTCCTACCATCAAGTGTGCTGGGTTTTGTTGAATGGACACGGGATACAATTAGATTTTAGACTTTGTCATAGATAATATACTAGACTATAGGTTTGGCAGAATAAATCTCTAGTGTGTGCAGTTGACAACTAAAGTTAAACGTGGCCTCACGGAAAGTGGCGTTACAATTAGTTACATTTTCTTAATAAGTACTGAATAACAGCATGTTGAATAAGTACACTAAAACTTTTCGGGGAAGTAGCTTTCAAGAAGTGGTTGAGAAACTGCCGAACTGGGGTGGAAAATTGTATGATGTATGTTGCTACGTTTTTCTACAAAAACTTTGGCAATTTTATTAAGTAAGTACAAGAAATGAAGTAGTTAACAAATTGACATTCCTTTTTTCGCCGCAAAAAAATCGAGGTTTAGCCTAGATTTTGCGAAAGATAATCACTTTTGCCTACTTCTAAGAAAAGATACAACACGGCTTTGCCATTATTGTTTGTTGCTAGGTGGTTTAGGCTACAAAGGCAAAACAAAATAGCTTACGGTCATGAAAATAATTGACCTAAAAGCTAACCTAGAATAAAAATGGAAATTAAAAAAAGTCATAATAAAATATAAGAGACGAAACTATGATAATACTTAAGAAGATCGTTTTATTTTCTTCCCGCTAAACGCTTCGCTTATCACTATGCTCTCACCTTAGAAGTTAGCGAGCGGTCAACAGCTGCCTTCACGAGTGGATTAAAACAATTGATTAATTCAAGTGCAACTAGCTGAATGAGGTTTCTGGATGCCTTCCAGATGTCTTCGGCCATGCAAGCTTAGAGCGAAAACACAAGAGTGCGGTGCGGCGCCGCAACTCAGAAGTTGCACCGCAACTCAGAAGTTGCACCTCAACTTGGTGCGGTTGCGGCGCCGCAACGATCCCGCCGCATCGTTTCGTAGGAAGAATTGTGTTGGTACGTTGAAATTAAGAAAATATTGGTGGATCGGGTCGGATTTTCATTAATTAAAACATACAATTATCATCTATTCCTCGTCCGGTTTATAAACTAAATGGTGAGCCCGCAAAAAAAATGTCTCGCAACAACTGTGAATGTACATGTACTCCATTTTTTTAATCTAATCAAATTTGTTTCCAAAAATAAGGTTACTGCTTGTCACCCACACTCAATAGCGTGATAATTTCTACTCTATAATCTGACCCGCTCTTTAACAGATGTAGCTGCCAAATTAAAACTGAATTTGTCCAGTAGCACTGGCGTGAAGCTCAAACATACAAAAGAACAAACAGACAAAACATCTAAAAACTACATTTTTGGCATCAGTATCGTTCATAGAATGCGTTACACTTACTTTTTTTTCAAAAATATTTAATGTGTAGTTTTAGCATCGTTCCGATTTTATTATACAAGGTTAGTCAGAAAGGGGGTACTAACCCGAAAGAGTGGTAGAATACTCATAATAATGAACAACTTTTTTTCTACAACTTTCCCCAAAAGTCAATAGTTTAAGAGAAATAGCTGATCAAAGATTTCATAAAAAATATGCTAAATTCTATCTATCATCAGATATGATCAGCTGTGTTTACATTTTAGGTCATACTTAGGGTCACGGATTAGAAGCTCCATTTTTTTAATTCGTAACTAAAGCAGGGATCAAGAATTTTTGAAAAAACTAAAAGAAAATTCAATTTCCATGAAGATAAAAATTTTCGAATTTTGAAATTTTAACACGGACTATAAAACAGTCATCAGTGATACTATAAGGTAGTACTTCGGATTAGTACCCCCTTTCCGACTAACCTTGTATATTATGTATCTATAGATTTGGCCCATCTTAAAACTTTGGTCACCTTGAAAAGCCAGTGCCATTCGTCTGCTGTTTAATGCAGCGCTGTTTCTGCGTTGCGTGCGGCACCGAAAACTTTGGGAGTTGCGGCCCCGCACCGAAATTATCTTGTGTCTTCACCCTTAGTGCATACCTAGGCCGAATGTGTTGTCTCCTTGTTCCATATTTCGCGATAATAGGTCGTTTGTTAGTGAGTGAATAGATGTTCTATCGGAAATAGTAAATTTCCATTTAGTATGAGTTAAAACATAGATAAATTGTTATCAGTCTCTACATTGCATTATTGAATATAACATCGTCTGTTATACCTTCAAAAGGCCAGCTTACACACAAGTTGAAGGAGCTTAAGCATTTAATTGTCAAAAGGTATAATGGTAAGTATAATCTTGAAAGTTGAATAACCGTTTACTGTGATTCAAGATTCAGGATTTTTATTTTAATACTAGATTTGCCCTCGCAGCTCCGCCCACGCTTTTTTTTTACTATGTCAAAACCCTTTGCGTAAGTGTCAACAACCACTGTACAAAGTTTTATTCAATCGGATGAACGATGCGCGAACGCATAGAAGACGAACAAACAAACTTTAATTTTTATGTAATAGATAATAGAAATGGAATAGTATATATGGGCACAAACAATTAAAAGAACCAGTAAATAATTAATTATTTTTTTAACAGAAAATATATTTATACCATCAGATTTATTTTTTTGTGGTAAGTACATCATCTTTAGCATTTACTAAAGCACTATGCAAAATATTGTGGATTATTAAAATAAGACCTTATAAAGTACATGCCTGAATTTAGATTCACGGTTCCAAAAAGTTGATAATAATTTATGAAATCAATATGCATAGACACTGTCTGCGTTCATTATCGGAAACTCGGAACTAATTTTTATAACTATATTTGAACTGAGGGCTCCCATAAGGGGCTTGGTAATAACGCTATCAAGTTGCGAGTTCTTTTAGGGGCGACCGTAGAAATGATAAATATTATAACTATAAATAAATATTTCTTGTCACTGTAACCAAGTTTATTTGTATTAGAGAAAAATAATATGGTCATATTTAAAGTTACTATCAGAAACTAGTTACAATTCAAAGCGTAATTACCATTGTCTTCACTTTACAGACTTTTATCACGAAGTTGGAACTTTACCTATCATGTAGGTACCTATGCCAAAATGTAAGATTCTAATAATTTTACCTCTATTTACACCGTCAAAGATTTTTTTTTTGTTTTTTTATCCATTACAAATCCCTACTAATATTAAAAATGCGAAAGTAACTCTGTCTGTCGGTCTGTTGCGCTTTCACGCCTAAACCGTTGAACCGATTTTGATGAAACTTGGTACAGAGATAGTCTGGAACCCGAAGAAGGACATAGGCTTCTTTTATCCCGAAAACCGCGAAATATCTACGCGATAAACGACCTCCACGCGGACGAAGCTGCGGGTGACTTCTAGTAAAATATAAATAGAAAATATCATCAGACATGATGTCTTATAAGAAAATATAAGCAAGACATTTATATTAAAAGAAAGTAAAGCAAAAAAAGTAATTTATGTGAGTAGGCAGGTATTTATTAAGGGTAGAATTTATACAAAAATATGAATAAATACAGACAGTAGTTTGTCTAGACTAAGTATGTAAGCAGACAGGTAAATACAGAAGGTCTACTATAAGAAATCCAGAAGAACAATTCACGCACATAAGGACGAGCTCCGTCTTCACACAGATCTAATACAATATTATTTGTATGGCTATAGATATTGAATCTGAATCAGAGTATAAAGTACTTCAAACCGATAATTCAGCCCAAATCAAGCTGTTTCCCTTCCAATCTCCCGCCAGCAACGCCCTAAGCCGAGGTCCTAGTTCCACTAGAGATCGCCCTTAGTGATGTTGTTGCTAGTAGTCATGATGATAGTGTAGTATAAGTAGTTTACGTTAAGTATTTTACTTCCCCCCCATTGGCTGGAGACCCTTCAGATCTCGCCATTAACTGCCCGTTACGTAGAAACGATCTGCAAGGACCATCTAAAAGTAAAAAAAAGAGTATAAAGTAAAAAAAGTATAAAGTACAGCACAATACACAGAAAACTGGTATCGCGTTATGAGTGTTTAGTATTTCAAACAAGCTTATTTTCTAAATAAAAATGCATTTAAAGTAAGAAAAATTGCACAACTCGTGATTAAAAAGCATAACGCGTTAGATTTTCGTTTTTTTTTTTCTTTCATAACATTTTTTTTGTACTTCCATTTTCTTCTGGAGACCTTTGCCCAGCAGTAGGAGAATATAGGCAGACAAAAAAACACTTTGTTCACGTAAATATTCAATTCTCAACAACCTTTTCTCATTTGAAAATCAGCGTCAGACGGCATCTGTCTGGCATAATGTTGAAGTTAAGGTTCACTATTTGGTGCAGCCGTGAGGCAAACAGAGTTTTTTTGTTGTTTTTCATGCTATTTTTATTATTTTTTACACTTTTATTTTAACTTTGTATTTGTAAATTTGTGAAACTGTGTTCCTCAAGAGTTTGTGATAAATAAACTTTTTTTCTTTACCTTTTAGACGACAGGGTGAACTAAACCTTCTGCTCTTTCTTGCGGAGGTCAACGAGAGTGGCCTGTCTGAAACCTTTAACAGGATTAGGCAAGACAGCTGATATTAAGACCTTCTTAGTCCGTTTAACTGGACTACCGAAGGCTACCGAACGCCTATTAACGTTCCCATTTATTGGAAAGCCTTTGTTAGAGGGAAGTTGAAAATGTTTCGTTGAATAGTCGATTATCGAAATGATTTTGGTTGAATCGATGTTTTGTATCGCTTTTGTAACTAATATTCTAAATACAAATGTTTGGATTATATCAGATGTGTAGATAAATCTGGTAAATGTGTATGTATTTTCATATATTGCAATTAAGTTTGCATATAGGTTCATAATCAATTGGCTTCAATTGATAATGTTTTTTGTATTTTAATTGCTATTGATTTTTGGCCGATATTAAAACCAATCTTAATCCAAAATCTCTGGATTAATGTAGGTTTTTGACAGAAACTCAATAGAAGTAATGTGAAAAACCTGCAGTTCAAAGATTTAATAGCAAATAATGTATTCCAATAGGTATAAAAAAACATTAAAATAATGTAGGCAGGTACGACTGAAGTGTGTAAGTACATGGTGACTTAATATCATATTAGGATTTAACTCACGTATTAGTTAGTGGTTGTGTCATTTCACAGAAAGATTTTTGCGACAGATATATCTATTGACAAGAAAATAAAATTAAGATGAAAGACACAAGGTGAAACTTTTGCTCAACAATGGCATGTTCATTGCAGTGTACAATTCGGCATACGGGATTCATAAGTACTACTTAATTCGAAAAAGCCTGTTTACTCCATAACCATTCATAAATTACATTTTTACCAAACATTTCTACTTAAATAAATAGTTAGGACTTCTTTTGGGTCTTCTCCAGCCTTTTCTAGCAAATTCGGTCTTTTGCTAAAGTGGCCCACCCTTTTGATTTACCTACTACTAATCTAGACATCTATTTCATCAGCCCAACGTGTACATGTCCTGCCTGTCTTTCTCTTATTCACAATATCATATGACCCTGTAACAATCCCAAACTAACTCACTTCCCCGCCTAATCACCAGAAATTATTAGCACTCATAAAATGATTCATACTTACCAACTACTTATACCAACTAGTAAAAGTGTGTGATTAATTCATATTTATAACGCCAAAACGTGCCAAAACCCCGTCAAAAGTGTAATATCTTCACGATAATAGCAGGACTTATGTATCCAAGGTCGGCGCAATGACAAAAATACTAGGTTTGGTGCCAAGTTCCAGAAACAAGTCACTTACCCGTGACAATGGGAAGTGCGTACTGTGTCGTAATTTTTCATATGGGAGAAATAAGAAATATACTACAGAAATCGAATATTCGACAGAGGAAAAGTTTTTGTTGATTTCTGACTGTCTACCTCAGTTTGTCTCTTAATTCTTAAACGAAATAAGATCAACTAGGGTCCACAATTTTTTTTTTCTATAGTTTTTTTCAAAATCTGTTTATTCATTTCGCAATATTTTCCAAAATTACGGACAGTCATAGGAGACCGTTTTCCTGTAGCTACAACGGTTAAGTTAACTGCCCTTAGCGTCTCATCTCAAATTTCCACTATAGATTTATGCTTTAAATTGTATAGATAGAGGTTCCCTGATATCGACAAAGTGGCTATGAGGCTTCCATCATCATCATCCTCATGTCTTTATCCAGACTTCTTTGGAGTCAGCGCAGCATGTATTTTTCTTCCATACATCTCTATTAGCCGTCATTTCAGTAGTCACCCTCTTTCTAGTCATATCATCTTTTACATTATCCATCCATCGTTTCTTTCGTCTTCCTATAACCTAATAACCATTCATTCTCAAAACATTCCTCACTGCATGTTCCTCATTCCTCTGCATCACATGCCCATACCATGACAACCGGTTTCCACGCAACTTCTCAGTCACCGGCGCCATTTTCAGACTTCCTCTTATCTGTGAGGCTTCCATAGTCACAAAAAGCGCACTAAAGTCTAGACAAAAAATGAAGAAAGAAAAAAGATTGAGGTTCACGGTTATGTATCAAGTTTATTAACTAGATACCTACATAACTGAGGTAGACTTATAATTAGATTTCCGGTATAGCCGACACGGTAAAAGGCAACTGCATCTTCCTGTGTGCTAATAAAATTATAACTTACTGCGGTAACCAATCTGCTTACTGAGGCTATTTTGATGATCGTTGATTACTGTTGTCTATGATGATGTCTGAGCAGTGATAGCCTAGGTTAAACACTTGCCTTTCATGCAGAACTTTAATCGCGAGGCAACTCTGACATTTCTAAATTATGTGCGGATCGGAATTTGATTATCACTTGCATCAACGGTGAAGACAAAAGTTTTGTCAATATAAAAAGAAGTCACTGCCGCGTTCCAAACTGTAAATTCCTGTGGAGAAGAACAGGCAATAAGCTCCATGGTTATTGCGTGGTGCATGGTCTTTTCCATCAAATATTAACAAAATTTGCCTACATTGTCAATAAGAAAAATAACCAATCCCAACTGACGACGCCCGTTCACGAACATGATGCATGTATCAACATCGCTCATCTCAACCATTTCGTAGGGAACCGAACGACCCAACACACCACAATCAGCGGGACATTTGAGTGAGCATTATATACTCCTAACAGCCAGACACAGAAGGAAAACATTGAGATGAAACCTGCACATCTGAGAGGGATCCATAAAGTTCTCGACGATGTGTGTAGTCTGCCAAACCGCATTAGACCAGCGTGATGGACCAAGGTTTAAACCCTTCTCATTCTCATTTCTCGGCTAAAGCTCAAGCTTAGAATAATTTATTATAATTATAAATATCCTACAAAAACTGTTTTAATAAAGTCTTATGATTAACAAGAGTCTACTAACCTTATCTAGACGACCTAGGTGACCTATAATGTGGTACCGATAAACTTTGCAGGCATTGTCGCGCGGTTAGATAAATTAGTGCTCAAAGGTTGTCTAAAGGACACACACGATATTGTATTAAGATCACATAATGTATGTTAAGCCGGTATTGAGAGGGACATCTATTGAAACTAGGGTTTGAAGGTCTGCCAGCTTTAATAATATTGGGTTATAGATAACTAGATCAGCAGGGCAAATACGTAACGTAACCAACATCAATCACGACAGTTGATGTGTCAAAAACAATATTCATTGCGTGGTACATAGTTGTGGAGACGTCGGATTGTTAATACAAACGTTGCTATGGAAATTGTTGATGTGTCAAAATCATATACAAAGCACAGGTTCGTTCGTGCATGGAGTACTGCTCGCACCTTAATCTCTCATTAAAGTCCATTGAGAAGCGTGCTAAGAACCTCATCAGCAACGACTCCCTTGTTCAGACCAAGCTCCAAAGTCTTGAGCAACGGCGCAAAGTTGCTAGGCTATCGGTTTTTTATCGGATACATTTCGGAGAGTGTGCTTCAGATCTGCATGATCTAATTCCCCCCTGCCCTTTTTTCTATCGACGCCATCGGTTCATGGTTGATATACCAAAAACCCGAACAAAGCGCTTTGATTCCACTTTCATTATGAAAACCGCCAAACAGTGGAATACGCTGCCCGAGTGGGTGTTCCCCGACAGCTACAATCTGGGTCTTCAAGTCACGAGTGAATCGGTTTCTCCTGGGCAAGCGTGCTCCATCTTAGACCACATCATCGCTTAACATCAGGCGAGATGATGTAAAAGGCAGGACCAATATGAAAAACAAAAATATAGCCGTGCGATTACGAGTGTGTTGCGCAATTAGAATGCTGTTTGAGTTAGTATCGTCTTCGAAAAAGTATTCTCTGCCGTCGTATAGCTTGTCGACCGATGGAGCCGAAAGGTTCTGGAGTGGCGAACGCGTACCGAAAGGCGCAGCGTGGGTAGACCCCCCACAAGGTGGACCAATGACCTGGTGAAGGTTTGAGGAATACGCTGGATGCGAGCACCGGACCAGGCGATGTGATGATGCTTGGCCTATGTCCAACAGTGGACGTTTTTCGGCTGAATTATATACAGGTTGTCATGACCACACCCATGACAACCGGTGGTGGTGTTTCGTGTAAACCCGGACTTAAAGAATAGCACTACTCCATCTCTTCCCGTGGGTGTCGTAAAAGGCGACTAAGAATTCTCTAGAGGATTTGCAGCAGCGTTCTCTGAGTACTTTAACAATTATACTGCGATCGCCAACCCGCCTGCCAAGCGTGGCGATTATGGCAAAACCCCCTTTTGGGGGAGGCCTATGTCCAGCAGTGGACGTCTTTCGGCTGAATGATGATGACGATGATGATGATGTCATGGGTATCGAAAGAGGTGACGTGGATCCGTATTCAGCAACTCTCTAACGTTAGATTATTCTAAGTAGTTGTCTAGCTTTACATCTATTACGCACAGGTAGAAAATGCATGTAAAAATCAGGCCTTATTAGTATGATAGGCAGCAATATGCAACAGCTTTAGGTGTATAGTAGGTATACCACAGACCACAGTATAACCGAAATCCCTTTGAAACAAACCAGACGCTCATTCCACCAAATTGCCTTTTGATTTGCCAATGACGGTATATACTCGTGTCTATGAGATCTGAGCACCTGAATCGGATGGGGGTTGGAAGTCAAAAGTGATAATTTTCCACTCAGCAACCTGCATCCTAATTGCGCAACACACTCGTAATCGCTATGGCTTTGATTTTGACAATACAACAATATTCATTGCGTGGTACATAGTTGTGCAGAAGTCGGATTGTCAATACATTATGATACATACTTTGGGGTGCATGAAAAGAGCCTCCACGAGTGACGATACTTAACTACGTCCGGCGCACCCTGGGCAGTCAGCCTCGCTACCAACCTTGCTGACTGGCTAATCTTTTTACCACACCATCACCTATTTTCGCATAACTCGTGCTGACACGAGAGAAGAAGAAGAAGATAAATACGTTGCTATGGAAATTGTTGACCTTTCAAAATCAAAACCATATCGATTACGAGTGTGTTGTGCAATTATGGTTCTCACACAACTTTTGTCTCTTCTTCTTCTAGCCTGCGTCATCCCACTGCTGGGCAAAGGCCTCTCCCGAACTTTTGTCTCAATATTGTAAATTACTAGACTGTACCTACTATATTTAAAAAGAGTATCCATGGAGTACTTGCCGGCTCTTTTCCATAGGAAGAACTTTTTGGAACCGTGCTACTAAATCGTCCACGTTTCTTAAGAGCATTATACTGTGATTATTTTAAATCTTTTCCTGTCTTGTTAGCAGCAATGACCTGTACGAGAACAGCTCATGCCATGGTGAAAAGATAAGCCAGTCCGCAAGGTTGGTTGCGGGGCTGTGCGCCGGACTTATTTAAGTATCGTCACTCGTGATCTTCAATCTTCAATATTCGTGTTTTAAGCCACATAGAAACATTGATGTTGTCAAATTTTCACTTACCGCTAATTCGTTTGACTAGCTATAGAAAAGCATAATGATTTTTGTCAACGGGTAAAGCGCGTCTCAGACGGTGAAGATAATATAAAATATAGGTACAACGTGTTACATATTTCCCCTTAAAAAAGAAAATGTCATAAAATTAAATCATCACTGAAAAGCAATCCTGAAAACATAAAACTAAAGAGTAGACTACCCAGAAAGTTATTTACATTCTTACCTAATTTCCTCAGAGAGGTAAATGACAACAACCATAAAAGACTACTTGATTAATATTTTATTTTTTTAGGGGAATTATTTAACACGTTGTCTGATATCGCTCACCACGCATTTCTTTGAACCATCACACACGACCAAGGTAGTATATTTTGATGTTACAGCATCCAGCTATTGAGCTATATGGATATATACAGTAATATACATAAGATGTTATCGTAAGATAAATGCGGGTGATACATATTTTTTTGGTGCGTGTATCTTATTGCTTTGTAATGTACATATATTTTTCTATACTATCGTAACTTAGCATACCTAAAGATACTATAATATATCTTCTCAGTAGATCTTAATTTCTTTTCTTTCTTTTTCTTGGGGGGGTGCATGAAAAGAGCCTCCACGAGTGACGATACTTAAGTACCTACGTCCGGCGCACCCTGGGCAGTCAGCCCCGCTACCAACCTTGCTGACTGGCTAATCTTTTCACCACGGCATGAGTTATTCTCGTATAGCTCGTGCCGACACGATAGAAGAAGAAGAATTTATTTTCGAACACATGAACGGGGCTTCTGCGGGAACATAGATATTAAAGGTAAAGGTAGCCTCTACCTACCCACTCACAATAATTAGCTTGACAGTTACATAGACCTAATAAAGCAAAACCCAAACATGAATAACAAAATTGAATTCACAAATCATATTAATTCTCTTCGTTCATAGAGTTACAAAGTTTGACAAACGCGTATTAAATATTAATTAACTTCAAAAGTAGGTGTCAAAATTTATAATCGGTATTTTAGACAATAATGGTTATTTGAGGAGTTACAGAACTAAATTGATTAGTTACGATCAATGTTTTCATTGAATATATTATACCTTTTGGAATATTTGAAATTATATTGAAACTGCTATTTAACTCAAACTACGATTTATTTCGGACTGAAAGTAGTTTTAGATGGCGACCATTCGGTTCGATACTCAGGAGTTTTCTTTAGTCCCTGGGTTCTTCAGTCCGGAGTAAGTCCAAGCAAAATGAGCCCGATAAAATCTCAATACGCTCTTCGATATTACGACAGTACGTGATACCACTCTCAAACTGAATTTCGACAAATCGTTCTACTGGGTTACCCTTGACTCATCGAAAAAAAATTGCCAAATTATCACTTCCCAAACAAGTTTCCGCATAATTTCATTTGCCAAATTACTACTTAGCAAATAAACTCTTAACAAGTAAATTGTAACGCAAACCTAATGTTTGGCAAGTGAACATTTAAACAATAACTTTCTTACCAACTACTACTTTTAACAATTTTAATGTAGTCAAATATTTCAGTTGGTATAACATATTTTACGCAAAAATAATGTTTCTGGCACTCGCCGGCCGCTGCCGCGTCACGCTCGCTTCGCTCGTTCGGCTTGTGCGTTGTGTGGTCACAGTTCTAACCTAACCTAGCTGTTTTGATTTAAAAAAGATGTAAGCGTGTTACATTAATTTGACTAAATATTTATTGTCTAAAGATTGTTTGCTGTAATAAATAATTTGATTAAAGACCAAATGCCTTAATGGTAATATTCTGCCGAGTAAAAATTTGACCAAATGAAAATGTGCGTAGCTAAAATCATTCCAAAATATTGCATTGGTATGAAAAAAAGATTGCTAAAATGCGTTTGGGTAAAGAAATTTTGTCAAAATAGTTTTCGCAAAACGGCAGGCTCCCCGTTCTACTACAAGATTTTACTTCGACACTATGAAACTCCGATATTACGCTACTCCGACAATTATGGAACACCTAATTTGGGGCACCCGGACACGGATAGGTTAGGTTCGAAGAGGATGACGGGGGCTAGAGTGAGCGAGCAAAGCGAGCTAACAAAGCCCCCGTCATCCCCTTCGTGTTAGGTTACTTTAAACCCCAGTGTCGAAGTTCCACAATTGTCGGAGTAGCGTAATGTCGGAGTTTCATAGTGTCGAGGTAAAATCTTGTCGTAGAACGATTGGTCGAAATTCAGTTTGGTAGTCCGCTACTCCGACAATTATGGAACTTCGACACCTAATTTGGGGACCCCGACACGGATTAGTTAGGTTCGAAGGGGATGACGGGGGCTAGAGTATGAGCGCAAAGCGAGCGAACGAAGCCCCCGTCATCCCCTTCGTGTTAGGTTACTTTAAACCCCACGTCTTCAGCTTAATTAAGTGTACAAAGGTACACCTAGTGCCTAATACTTTACAAATAACATAATATAACAGCACGCATGTATTCCCCAAAAGATTGGGCAGAGGTGTATAGTACACCTCATTTCGTCTTTATGTTTAAGTCCCATGTAATAGAAGGCGAGCCTATTGCCATCAACCGGGCACAAATCCAGATTTCGGACTGCTACTGAGAAATTCCACATGGAAAAACCTAAAAACACTTTGTCCGACCTGAGGATCGAACCTACAACCTCAAGCTCAGCAGTCGCAGACCACTAGACCAATGAGACAGGACTTTGCAAATAACAGGTGTAAAAATGGCTTGCATTATACAGGGTGTAAACGAATTCGTGTAATTCCTTCAAACCACATGATCTATTAATGGTATAGATTAACCCCGCACGGGATTTAGATTGATTAAAAAGTTTTTTTTCATATAAAATTTTTGTTTGATAGAAAATTTCGATGCCATGCGTAAATCAATAAAGGCAAGACGACACAGCTGACGGGCCCGACTAGCGCGATATAGCTCCTCACAGTCAGTTAACTTGGGGCGCTAAAATTACTCAGATACAGAATACAAAAGTTCATATTTAAAAGCTTTTTTTGTTGATTCTGAAAAAAACCTATGCAGGGTCAATCAGTGTTGCCAGTAGATCACGCGGTTTAAAGGAATTACACGAGTTCGTTTACACCCTGTACAGGTATCTTAATATGGGAATGGCATTCAATATTGAATCCATCGAAAGGTAATCATCTGTCCACTTGCTTCCACATACAAATAATTAACTTTTCGTCCACCATGATCCAATCATGGCAAGTGGGGTAGACTGGATGCGGATAACGGAGAACCAGCTGCGAACTCCGATAGGCTAAGTTAATTGATTGATTGGAGTAGTAGCAAGTATTGAGCTGCTTACCCCGCAGTTTTTAAACATGTTCTACTTACTTCGCTATCCACTGTTGGACTGGGGATCACAAATGAACGCTGTACCAGTCCTCTAGGACTTCGTGTTCTGCTAAATAAAATATTAGCAAATTATACAATGTGTCCGGTTATGGATTAGCGATATTCTAGGTACTTATCTAACAACTATTCTTGTACACAAATACACTAAACACTAGGGTCCAATCCACTTCCCCGCTATTTGGCAGCCATTTTGCTTTTTTGTTGAGATATTCTCTACCTTAAAGTTATGAAAATGTGACCCATTGTATCGTAATGTAAACGATAGACAATATTCTTGCCCTCCGAATAAGCCTACTTTTATCGCAGTAGGACCAAAACTTTGGGAGATATGACTTTTTGTACACACGTACAGAATATCTGAACAAAGAAACGGAAGTGAATTAAACCCTAGTTTACAGTGTCTTTGAGTACTAGAATAGTTGTTATATAAGTACCTAGAGTATCGCTAGTCCATAACCGGACACATTGTATAGTTCCAAACACATTTTGCCTTTTGTGGCATGCAAAAATATAATACCTAATTATGAAATATGTCCTAATTTACAAGGTACACGCATATAATTATTATCTTTATCATTTTTTAGTAGCAAATCACAAGGCAGAAAGTCATATTCTCAGAAGGCTGTTGAAAATGGATGTGAATGGATTAATTTACAATTTGGAATTTGGATGGATGGAGAAATTTGAATGGATTGTGTAAAAGGTGTTTTAATAAAGCTGTGAGTCTGCTAAACGGCTAAGATTTTGTCATCGGTATCTTGTACATAAAAAGTTGCGAGCGAGGTACAAGTATACATTATTTGCCTGCATACAAGGGGCTTACTATAAAACCTCTTAAAGCAGGACAGAAGATGCCTGGAAGTTGAACTGCCCTGCTTTTTTGTACTCTGAAATCGATATAGCAGGCCTGTAGCAGGCCTGCTACGTTGACGTTTACGAAATCCGTTCACCTTTTTTTTTGTATGGAATTTTCATACCATGACGTGTTAGTTGACAGCAGTAGAGCGTCTATTGAGCGGCTGTAATGTCAAAATAAACGATCTTGAAAAAGTTACTATTTACGAGCGTAGTCAACATTGTTTACTTCATTCAATAGTCGTTCACCTTTATTACTTACTGTCATGGTAGGATTTTTAGCGATTCAGAAGCAGGCCTGCTTTTGAACGGAAGTTGATTGGCTGGCATTTGAACGTTTTCATAAGAGGTCATGGTAAGCCCCCTGCACTCTTTTTCCGCGTGTACATGAGTACATACATAATTATTATTTATACTGGATCTACATATAATATCAACCTTGTAAACAACTGTATTACCATTAATTATTTATCAACTAATAACTATGCTAATAATGCATAGTAACCGTAATCAGATTAAATTATATTGGAATCTTTGAATAGGTCCTTTATTGATAGAATTCAAAGCAAATAAGGAAACCTTACATGTTATGTTACATTAATATTAATGTTTATTGCTAACAACACAGATTGCAATTGTTTGTTATAGATCCCATTCGTTTGTCACGTGGATTGAAGAATTTACATTTAGACTTATTCACGCACTAGGCAATTCTCTTGTTCACCAATTAAACTAAAATTAGAGAATTGCTGTCTTTTACTAACAGATAGCGCGAGAAAAGGACGGTGATAGACAACAACTAAGTTAGAGATGTCAAATTAGTTAACGCCTTGAACTTCAAAGTGTTTTAGTCGACACGTTTTAAATGTCGTCTAAATTTGTATGGAAATTTTAGTTCAACTAAATTTGACAGCTCTTATTGTCGTATGTCTCTTTCTTATTGTATCATAGTGATAAAGATGGCAATAGCCTAAATTAAGTTTAGTTTGTCCATAACAGAATCGGCACCAATGTCTACTAATATTAAAAATGCGAAAGTAACTCTGTCTGTCTGTGACGCTTTCACGCCTAAACTGCTGAACCGATTTTGATGAAACTTTGTACAGAGATATTCTGGAACCTGGAGATGGATATAGACTTCTTTTATCCCGAAAAATACGCGATAAACGATGTCCACGCCGCCTTTTTTTGGACTTCATTATGTGATCCTTAGGGACCGTTTCTACGTAACCGGGCAGTTATTGGCGAGACCTGAAGGGTCTCCAGCCAATGGGGGGGCGGGGAAGTAAAACCTATGCTAACTACTTGTACTACACCAACATCGTGACTACCTACAACAACAGCACAAAGGGCGACCGCTAGTGGGACTCGGACCTCGGCTTTAGGGCGTTGCTGGCGGGGGCTTATGAGGGGAGTTAGACAGCTTGATGAGGGCTAAATTATTGGTGTGAGAAAGGCCGCGAGTGATCTCTAGTAATAAATAGAGCGTGAGGCTCAACGCATGTATTTTTAGGATACCATTTCACTGATTAGCGATTAATATGAACTTTGATGGGCGTTAAAAATAACTTGATCAGCGAAAAACATTAAAGCGATGCATTAACAGCATCATCAGCGATGCATGATCAGCGTGATCATCGTTGCATGATCAGCGTGATCACCTTTGCATGATCAGCTATGCATGATCAGCATAATCAGCGTGATCACCTTTGCATGATCAGCTATGCATGATCAGCATGACCAGCGTGATCACCTTTGCATGATCAGCTATGCATGATCAACATGATCAGCGGAGAGATTTTCGACGATATGTTTATCTGTGTGTTTAATAAAAATAACCACGAAGTCCAAAGTAACCTTTTTTTTATCGTGGCATGATCCTCATGGATACCCTCCGCCCGGGGAAGGCGAAAGGTTATGCCGGACTCTTACCGGCTAAAAACCCACGGTGTTCTTTCTCCTGACCTATGGCCGGAGTCGCGGGATTCCCAGCTGCATGCACCGCAACTCCGGCAGGCCTCTCCTTCTGTGGGGCCTCGCCTCGCGTCTTCCTCAGGGGCGCGCGTGGAAAACGGCGCGCCGCCTTCTCGGGCCTGGGGGTCTACTCCCTAAGCACGAAGTCCGTGGTTTCGGCCTTATCATCTACGGACATACGATTATTTCGGGGCCCGAACTAAGAATGAATGACAACACGATTTGACAGTTGTCCCTACTATCGATGTGTTTTTGCGAGTCCGTAAAGTTGAACTTGACACTTGTTTTGTTCACTGCTACGTTTCGGGCTACTTTCGGACGGGCGACTAACTTCGTTGACGGACTTAGGGAGTAGGCCCCCTGTTACTGGTCGGGCGACGGGTCCCCAACCGCTGCCCGCAGGCGAAGTCCAAAGTAACATAACCTAACAGAGTCGGGTTCTGATTTTTGTGGTTGACCAAAAATTTATTCCGCTGATTAATTAATTAGTTCACTTCTTTATAGCACATAGGTACATTTGTTTATCATATAATATAGTGAACATTTTAAGAGAATGGCAAATAAAAATCAGGCTAGCTTTTTCCCAGCAGGAAGCTGGAGCCAGCTTCTATTTTAACCAGATACGGAACTACCGTCAGACCTCCACATCCCGAAAGTAATACGTCAGTAAATTATCTTTTTTATAACTACATTTATTAATTCAACTTAATTAAATAAAAAGTTCATGGCATTAATAAAGTGTAATTGCCAACGCTGAAGCTGAAAACGGAAATGTTACACAACGATTTATTTCACATGATTAAATTACATTCTCTCTCAAAATGCTTTTCTGATACACACTCGCTGGGTATTCTTCAAACTACAGTTAATTTTGGCAATTCCCAAAAATCTTCTATTTTAATTTAACGTAAAATGGCTGCCTACTGAGCCGGTAAATTAAATAGTAATAAAACTGAAATGACTCCAACAATATAATTTTATTTGATTATAAAAGTACCTTTTGTGAAAGATTTTCGTAAAGGTCGCTTAGTAATTTTGTCTCAGTCTGAGTATATTAATATGCGATCTTTTATTTGGATCTAGTAGTCTGAAAAAACATTAAATAAATTAACTCAGTCCATCGCAGTCAGCCGAAGTGACCTAAGTTACTGTACTCTGTTCAACGAAAGATGAGTCTTTACGTAGCGGTTATTTCGTAAATTGAATAAGAAGACTATATCGAAAAAGCCGTAAACGACATCATCAAAATCCGTAATATAGCTATACACTGTAGGATCACCTTTTTGATCATCATCCACTTACGACATTTCACCTTCTTTTTATGTACTACAAACCTTTTTTTTTATCACAGGCCACATAGTTTATGGAACACACTCTACATTCAAAATTCGAAAAGCACTCGAAAAAGAAGCAAATTGCTTTTGCAAGGGATTCTAGAGGCGACAACGAAATGACGAAAGTGAGCGGACTGGTGTCAATTGGAAGGGGACTACTACTGGGCCTACCAGTACTCCACCTAGTCGACCTACTACTGAGCCTTCGGCACTGCTGACCTACCAGCACTCCGTCTATTCGACCTACTACTGAGCCTTCGGCACTGCTGACCCACCAGCACTCCGCCTAGTCGACCTACTACTGAGCCTTCGGCACCGCTGACCCACCAGCACTCCGCCTAGTCGACCTACTACTGAGCCTTCGGCACTGCTGACCCACCAGCACTCCGCCTAGTCGACCTACTACTGAGCCTTCGGCACTGCTGACCCACCAGCACTCCGCCTAGTCGACCTACTACTGAGCCTTCGGCACTGCTGACCCACCAGCACTCCGCCTAGTCGACCTACTACTGAGCCTTCGGCACTGCTGACCCACCAGCACTCCGCCTAGTCGACCTACTACTGAGCCTTCGGCACTGCTGACCCACCAGCACTCCGCCTAGTCGACCTACTACTGAGCCTTCGGCACTGCTGACCCACCAGCACTCCGCCTAGTCGCTGTACTGCTGAGCCTCTGGTCACCAAAATATCACTCTTTGTGTATCCATTAATTTTATTTGCCGGGAACTTTACCGCGATTGCCGCGATGAGTACTTTAATGTTACGGTTAATGTTTGAACACGTTTGAGCAACGATACTTTTTAAGAAAGCCTAGTTTTTTTTTTTCTTAAATTTTTTTTGATGCTTCACAATGTTAGTAGACCATGGTCTGAACAACGTTTGTTTTATATGTTAAATATTATAGTATAGTAAAACGACCAATTAAAAATCAGCGTATACTTATAATCCATGTTTTAAAGAATATGATATCATGGACTGCCTCGTTGGTCTAGTGGTCGCAAGCGCGACTGCTGAGTGTGAGGACCTGGGTTCGATCCCCAGGTCGGGCAAAATGTTATTGGGTTTTTCCGTGTGGAATATCTCAGTAGCAGCCCTGAGTCTTGATTTGTGTCCGGTTGATGGCAATAGGCTCGCCCCCTATTACATGGGACTTAAACGTAACGGCGAAATGATGGTAGGTATAGTATACACATCTGCCCATCGCATTGGGAAATGTATTGGACGTTTTGGTTTTAAAATATTTGACATTCTTTGTATGACAACGTTTTGTACAGCAACATCAGATGCCCTATTACCGTAATTAATTTGAAGTAAGACTGAAGGTTGACTGAACTGAGATTAAATTATGAATTGAATAAAAAATGGTATTCTGGTACACTTAACGATCGGTCCGGTTTCAGTATGATCTCAGTCTACGAGTATCTCGATATAATGTCAATTCAGTCAACATAAAATCTATTACCGATAGCATACCGATATCAACAGTCATAGACTAAAATTCTAGAAATAAACGAGAATTCCAACTTGTCAAAATGGCTCAGTACACAATGTAACCAGAATACCCTTTTGGTTTCAGTCAACTTTCAATCTCATTTCAATATAATCTCACGTTTGACGTTGTTTGTTAACGAACAAGAATACCATTTGTCATATTTATGAGATTGAGACTAGACTGAGACTACATCGAAACTATATTTTGAACATTTTTAATTGCGAGAATTGCTGAATCAACTTACGGTGAAAAGGGTATAAGTACCTTCTAAATCTAGGGTAGGTAGTACCTATCTACCTAGTGGATATCACTACCTATCCCATCAAGGATAGCATTCAGAGAACATAGTACAGGCTATTTCTCAGCCGAGTACTGCATGGCAAATGAAAATGAAGACCACATGCTTGGTATTAATCAAATAGTCGGTTGTCCCATTTCAAAACCTAGTAAGTGATACTTTTTACAAAAATTGTTTTATTGCATAATCTTGCTAACCTCGAAAGTCTCTACCAAATACAAAAACACCAGCGTTGAAAACTCACATAATAACCAGATATATTTAAACATCGATACCTAGTAAGTGCCATTCACTGCCTCTGATCATTTTAAAACCTAGTAAGTCACTTTAACCACATGGTTTTACCTAACATAAATACTTTTCATAGGGTGACCGGTTTAACGTTTATGGGCTCTCCTGTAAAATGTCGTTTTAAGCCCTTTCTAGGATTTTCAAAAAGTTAGTTTTCTTACAAGGGTTTTTAAAATCTACAAGTCCGTGCTATGACCTGTCGTACAAAATCTACAAGTCCGTGATAAGACCTGTCGTACAAAATCTACAAGTCCGTAATAAGACCTGTCGTACTGTATGGATCGGAAAGTTGGGCCGTGAAGAAGACGGATGAAAAAAGATTGCATGTAGCTGAGATGAGAATGTTGAGATGGATGTGTGGAGTGACCAGAATGGATAAGGTCAGGAATGAGTACCTTAGAGGAAGTTTGAAAGTAGCGCTAGTGACAGAAAAGTTGAAAGGGAACCGTTTGTCTTAGTATGGGCGTATGAAGAGGAGGGATGAAACGCATGTGACCAAAAGAGTTATGAATATAAATGTGGTTGGTTGGAGAGGAAGAGGGAGGCCAAAGAAAATATGGATGGATTGTGTGAAGAATGATATGAAAGAGAAGGGAGTCAGTGATACCATGACGGGTGACAGGACGGAATGGAAGAAGAAAACATGTTGCGCCGACCCCAAGTACCATGGGATAAGGGCAGGAAGATGATGAGCCCTTACTAGGTTTTGAAATGGGACAGCCGTAGTGACTTCGTGTCCATACACGCAACAAACGCGTGCATCCACTTGATATTTCCATCTATTCACGTTATCAAGATGCAGGCTTGTAATTAAGCCTAGTTTCTATGTGTAGATTTGTGAAACGAAGTACCTATGGCAAACGTGTAACAAACGGGTAGTCGGAAAATAAGCAACCGGTGACACCCAGCCAGGGGCTGAATTGCCGAAAACTACGGTATTTTTAGGTAACGATATGACCTACCTATTTAAACTGGTTAACCGAAAATTCCGGTATCCTGAAATTGGGCGTAGTTAAGCAGAAAACGAGCATCGACGAAAAACGTATTTTGAGATATGGCCGTTTTAAGGTACTTTGGTTGTTTTTTTTTTTACATGATGTGTACTGTACTTTCATATAAATTTTGATACCGAAATCGAATGATACCAAATAGGCATGTTGACAGCATCAATAAATTGCAAATCTAATTAGTCCGCCAATTAGAGTTTTGAAAAATAATGGACACGTATTTTTTCTTTTGTTAAATCTATGAATATTTGGAACGATGAAACGCATCAGAACTCGAGAGTAGGGGCTTGTGACGTCAGAAGCAAGTAAAAATTGTACTTGCTTGTGACGTTTTGCCAATTTTAAAAGTGTCGTATCCTCGTCAAATTTGGTTTACGTAACAAAAAAAATACGGGTCAAATATTTTTTGATAATCTAACTGACAGACTAAGTAATTAGATTTTTTCAGTCAAATACCCTATTATAATGGTTAATCAAAATATAATAGTTAAATAAAAGATACTTGTTCCGGGTCTGGGCATCTGTGTCAGTAAACGCACCCACGATACAGGAGAAATCATAGAGAGAGGCAGATTTAAAGAAGAATTGTTTTGATTTTTAACCTAAACAAAACCGATTACGGCAGATACAGTTTAATTTTTTAAGGACGGAAATTGTAGATTTGTTGACCGACAGGCTTGTCAACTGTAGACACTGCTGCGCCCCGCGCGCCCAAGGCTAATTCAAAGTATATCGGTACCGAAATGAAATTGTGTCAAATAACGATATACTTACACGAAAAGGGTTGAGACGCGGTCTCGTTAATTTCAGCTGGTTAAATACCGAAATTTAACAACCGTTTTCAGTTCCTTTCCTCAGCTCAGGATACTGATAACATTAATAATAAAATACTGATTAGAAGTACCGTACTACAGGTATGTGCCCGACCCAGTTCTCTAGAATGGTCATGCCACATTGTACTGGAATCGATCGTTTATCACTGACAGGACTATTGTTGCCAATAAGCCTGATATAGTGGTAATAGATCGAGCAGATCGCCGCACAGTGATTGTTGATATCACAGTCCCTCGTGACGAGAACCTTGTGAAAGCTGAGAAAGACAAACAAATAAAATATCTTGATTTAGCACACGAGGTTGTGACTTAGCAGTAATTGTTCCGATAGTCGTTACGACAAATGGCGTAATAGCCAAGAGCCTCGATCAACACCTTAAGAGGCTCTCATTGGACGGCTGGATCAAGGGCTTGATGCAAAGAGCAGTACTCCTTGACACGGCACGCATAGTGAGGAGGTTCCTTTCTCTGGAGCCCTGACTGCCGGCAGCTTGGACCCTGTTCCCGATGCTGGTGGGCTACTATTTTTTATATTTTTAAATGTCTTTTGTTCTTTTTTATACCAAAATGTTTAAAAATATAAATGATACGTATTTTGAATGAATAAACGAGAAAATACTGATTATATTAGCTGCAAAGTATGTGTTGTAGTCAGATTAGGATTCCACCCTGAGACCTCCACTTGATTGGGAAAAAGCTAATGATGTGTTATAGTAGCTAAATAAAAAGTAAGTCTTATTAAGGTAGAATAATATTAGACCTCTTCCAAAAATAATTGTTACTCCATGTAATTTTTTTTGCATTTAAGGAAGGATGGAAAAATAAATGTTTACCGATCCCTACACCAGGAAGTAAGTTATAAAAATCCTTAGTTCAGCAGTTTATCAGGTTTCCGGGTCAACGGTTCTAGGTCCAAATTCCGGATATTAAAGTTATATAGACGTTTTACGATTAACGTTATTGGTTGATATTGAATTTCACTTTGGCTGTTCGGAAAACACTTTTTGCAGTTTTAAGATCTTACTGGGACGACTTTGGTTGTATTTTTCTTCTTAAATCTTTATTGAAACGGTACTATTTGGTTTAATTATGTTTTTCAACAAAAAACACTGACAGCTGCCACGCTGAAGTGGAATTGGGTTAGATACGTCTGCCGCATGTCAGACGACCTATGGGCCAAACTTACGACCCAATGGGTCGCTCTTAATGACAAATGCCAACGCGGCCAGCTCAGACGGAGATGGAGAGATGAGCTTAACTCCTTCCAAAAATACTGGTCCAGCAAAAGATAGAGAAGTGAAAGAAGAGCAAGAAGGCTTTTGCCCTGTAGTGCGACACTACAAGCTTTAAATAATAAAATCACTAAACAAGCATACGACTCTGTAGATAGTAATGCTATTCCGACTATCGATTTGCCTGTTTAACGTGGTGATGGCAACATATTTCTAAGAACTTTTGTAGTAGTAGTCTATGATAGTGGCTAACCCTTAGTAATAGAATATGTACGGGTTGATAAAATGGCAATTTCATTATGAACTTGATTTATGAATTTGATAACATTTAAACTGGCTAGTTAACCCGGCCGGTATATTGAGTAGGTATAGGTTTATAATTATGTGTTTATATTACTTATGTTGAATTATCTATATTTAGATGATTTTACTTTTGTTTTCAATTCATCCAGAATTGTTCTAGGTAAATATTTTGTTAATCATCCTCAACTTACATAATTTAATCAATGTAATTAATAATACTTTATTGTGTATACACTGACTCATTTATTTATTCACTTAACAGACAGAACTGTTTTGCTGGGTAGTTTGTTGCGCCGTTTCTTCTTCACAGTATAAACACTAGGAAGCGGTGAAAGGGGAGCGCTTTTGGGCCAGTTTTATGCAAAATGGACGTTCAAAAAGATCTAAGTAATTTTAGTGCATTTTGAATAAAAGAGTATTGAGTTTGAGATTTGGCCGACCTGACGAAACACAAAATGTTGGGGAGAATTTTAGGGCAGGGTAGATTTGAGACGACAGGTTGGGTTATGTGGCGCAATCTGGAAGGAAGCTTATGGCCGGCATTAGACTACAATAGCTAAAGGTAATTGATTGACGCACAGACTACAAAACCCATTGATGTATAAGATAAGGTAAAACCCCGAATCAATAGCAAATCTAAAGATATTTCAATAAAGTCTAAGATTTACCATGTACCGGTTAGCAACGAAATTATAATAAACACCTATATGAATGCATTAAAGGAAGTCTATAAGCGCCATTCTTTTCAAGAGCCATCAAACGATGGAATTCGTAAGACATAAAATGTGTCAAGATAATATTTACATCTTTCTCTCTAGAAAACCCGTTCATCCTTTTTATTCAGAAAAGTATGCCAAAATATCGACGCCGCGTGTTCCCTTTGTTGTTAAAGAACATTGTATGGTATTTTTTACGACATATTTCGGTCCACACAGAACTTTACGACAAAGCAAACGCCCGAAGTTTTAATTCTGAATAAAGGACTTGGAATACTAAAATTAAATTGACTTTACCAAGTGAAATTATATTAAGTCCCTATTTTATGATTACTGGATGAGCTTTGTTCGTGTCCCTAATTGGGAAGAATACGAAGAATAGAGCTTACGTAATGATAAAGGAAATTGAAATGAAAAGAATAATGAAACTTATGCCTATTAAGTTTCAGTTAAAATGATTACTTATCAACTATCACCCAAACGCTAATAATGTGACATTCTTATGTGACGAAAGTCCAAATGCTCAAACGTTACTCAATTTTAAGTTGCTGTTTATTTCGTGCTGTCATTGTCAGTTCGCCTTAAAGTGACAGTGACAACACGAGACTTAATGGCAACTTAAAATTAAGTAGCGTTTGAGAATTTCGCCATAACTGCATGACGAAGTAGTGGTTAAACAATAACATAAACTGTTACAGTATTGAGAAAATTCAATGCTAGAAATTAAATCAACATTTTGAATGTTAAGTAATGCTTCACCACCTCTAAAATTAGTTCCACACTCGACCATATTTTAAAAACAACTAACTAGCACTCTGTAACAGACCATAGAGGCGTGAATTACAGAAACATTCACGGTACAACCTGCGTATGCAATAACGAACAAAACTAATAACGAACGAACCAATTCGATTTTCGAGTTTTTGACGACCCACTCGACGTCGTCTCGACGCGCCGACGTCACTTCACCACGCCAGTTGTAATTACACGCCAGTCCGCGAGGCGGCGCTAGCTGCGCGACAACACAGCAACACCATCACGCAACCAACGCTACCTGACCC
The DNA here is from genome assembly GCA_905220435.1 of Amphipyra tragopoginis. Lineage (NCBI taxonomy): Eukaryota > Metazoa > Arthropoda > Insecta > Lepidoptera > Noctuidae > Amphipyra > Amphipyra tragopoginis. The sequence goes on from HG992017.1 coordinate 10,752,997, forward strand.
CTCCGACCCTTACTCACACATTCACAAACCAACCGACGCACGGAGCTCAAAGTAATCCAGCCGAGAAAGTACGCTCAAATTGTTCACGGTAAACATTTACATACAAACACACTCAGTGAACGCGAGGAGGTATCTCCTGTAACGGTGAACCCAAATCCAGGGATTAACTTCAAAGGGCCACACGGCGATTCAGAAAATGCGTTTTTATAGAAATACCGGCTTTGACTACAAAGATTTCGTCAGCGGATTGCGGATAGCTGAATTTCAGCGGATCAGCCGATCTTGTTTCAGGAGGTAGGTCATTTCGAGAAATTCATGGGATAAACGTTGTAAAGACGGTTGAAAGAAAGTCATTATCGAAAAGCGCTTTAAAGATTCCGAAGCAGGTGGGCGTGTGTCTCAAATCATTTTTATTGTTGGAGACGTTGGAGAATTCTTTCCTTCGCAAATTGTCAAGAGACTTGGAACAGATAACTCCATCAAAGACATACCTAATTTCGAAAAGTGTTAAACAAATCATAAGAAGTCTTTGTGAAGTTATAATGAAACTATAAAACAAATAACTCATGAAACAAGATATTGTGAGAGAGACGCAAGTCGAAACAAAAAGGATTCGCAGTAATCAGAATTCAAAAACAATATTTTAATTTAACAACGTGTACAGTGCACCTGTCAGTGAGGCTTGTAATAAATAGCGTACATGTGCATTATTTAAATACTTTACGTCGATACAGCGTGCACCACAAAGGTAGAACATGAAATAAGGTTTATATCCTGAATGCATCGAATATAACGTCGGTAAACGCTTCACGTTTCAATCATGTTCCAACATTGTGCTATTGTTAATATTTTATACATAAATTACGTATTTTTAACCGGTGCCGGTGTCAATAAAGGAGGCTTTATTTCCGATTGCATTAGACTTGGACGCGTATTAATTAACTGATGTAGTTATTGTATGCTAACCGTTTCGCTTTTATGTATCCATTTTCTTCGTTTCTCTTTTACTTTTTTCTTCTATATTCTTGTCATCTTGTTGGAGGATCCTGCTTTCTCTATTTTCGATGTCGACCTATTGGTAGCAATTTAAAATGTCGAGTTAACGCTGGTCCATAATTCAGAATTACCGCCAAGCGCCATCTTGTCTGCTAATAGGGGTTTATTAATATCGTAAAACTCCTAGCCTGCCTTAAGCGGGCATTTTGCTTTTAAATTAATGTTCGGTGTGTATTGGGTTTAATCCTGGCTTGCATGAGAAGTCGGCAAAAAAAAATCCGTGGATAAGGATAGTGGATGTTGATTAAATATTGTTTCCAGTTTGATTGCAGAAACATCATCTGTCGAAACAGGAGTTTATTGCACATTTCAAGCTGTTTTTAATGGTTTATTTCTCTTTGATTCCAAGCTAAGCTTATTACACAAAACGATAAGAACATTTTGAACCCTGTTGAGAACGTAAACAAAAATGTATTCATAGGTCCGGTAGAACCCGATGCCTATTATAGAACAATTACGAAGACAAATAGACAATTCTGAAAGGCTATCGACGTTATTCCAATAAAACAGAATTGTAAATAGTCGCTACAAACAAAACCTAAACCCGCGACCTGACTTGCTAGGGCAATGCTCTGATCAACTGAATTATAGATGCAATATGCTTTGAAAGATACAATAATGAAGGTACGATACGAAACGTAATATCGAACGAGTAGCAATCCGTTGTAAATTTGATTGTAGATAGAAATGCAGCGCACTAAGCCCGGGTAAGTTCAGCCTTTATCGAATGGATGGAAAGCGTAGGAAGAGACAAAGACCCCACATCTCGTGTCGCTGGGAAGCGTGTCCACTACGACACGTTGGGATTTTTACTATCTTTATCTATCGCAGCGTACACTGCACTTCAATCAAAGATCCGAGGCCGCTCTAGGCCGACGCACTCGCCGACATAACACGTGCATTACTCACGAAATATTTTCATAAAACCGAACCAAACGCACCCGTCCACTCCTCCCCGCGACCCCGCGTACCCAGTAAAACCAGTTCAGTTCGTGCCCGGCTGCCGTGCGCGTCGGTTGTCTCGCGGAGAGAGTGTATTCGCCGCGCTGTGTTACGAAAAAACATCTTTTGTACCAAAACCAAACCAGTGCTGTGGATTCCTATTATTATAGTGCTCGTGTGAGATTGTGCCATTTCATATTGTGATGTTGCCTGTACGAGATGTTATAGTGGAGGATTTCTCTTGAAAACTGTGGAACGGGTTCCGCCTGCCGCCGCCGGACGCCTTTTCTCTACGATCTCGGGATATCATTAAGGTATTTATTGTTACACCGGCTCATTGTTGTAAGGAATTCTTTCTACGACCCTCGTGTAGAGTTAAATCGATAGTCTTGATTCGGTTTCGTGCGAGTGAGGAAGCTCAGTGCTTGTAATGCGTCGATATTGAATCGCAGATTGTGGATGGTGTTTGTGGATTTGCATTGTAGATGCGCACGGCGTGCAATGTGCAGTAAACATTGCGGCCCTGCGAACGGGTTCGAGTCCGGCCGAGGCTCGAGTGGGCGAGTATTAATTAGGCGACTTGCTGTAACGGTACAACTTGATGGTACTCGCCACCCGGCTCCACTTAACGATCATTTGATAACTTTTGTTGTTGGATTTTCGTCGATTCGATTATAATTGTGTTAATAACATTTTTTTATGGTCGAATGAACATTATGAATAGTTACACCGGCAGATTACGATAGATAAGATTAGTTATGGTGACCGAGCTTTTTAGTTGAAAGAATATGAAAGCTTAGTGTTAATCTTTCAATACTAATGATCGCATTGAAGTTTTGTAATTTACATTCATTAGTACTTAGGTACTTAGTCCAGTACTTATGAATTTTATCTTATATTTTCATCTAAGTAGGTAGGTACATCAAATAGTTATATTTACCAACCTCCATTATTTACTCGTAAAGCTTTTTACAGCGTAGTCCTAACAGTTTTTCTATGTAACTGGTGCACTAAAGCAAACACAATAAAATCACATCATAAAACCGTTTCTGCGAATTCTTTAAAATATATATTTTGTAAGTTCGTGTTCATTCACCCGCCCGGTAGATGGCGTAACTCGTGGCAAAACAATGAGCTTTTACCACTCTTAGCACGATCTAACGTTTTGGGGCGAATCTTTACTGCTAATTATACAAAACAACATAATAGATAGCTTTGTTAACTCGATTTCACTGAAACACAGCAATCACAAACATTTTGAACACTAATTTTACGTTTCGACATTAAAACGGCACGCAATTTACATTACAAACAAGCAAACAACCCATTAAAATTTCTGTGAACAATAAATGATTGTTTAAACAAATTATGCAAAAATACGTATTGATAAAGTACCGATTTTAATCATTTCGATTATTTTAATCGTATCGTTAAATTACACAGAAGACACAAAATCACTGAATCAAATAATTATTGACGTTTAAATCGGCGGGAATATTCCTGACAGTTGTGATTGTAGAGAAGTAGAGATGTACTTACCACAAACCACAAGTAATAGTGTAGTGCTTTGAAACATTTAGTCGAGTACTAAGAATCTGTCAAGCTAACGAACTTCATCGCATCGTCGTTATTACAAGCAACAGTGGTCTCAAATTCAGTTTTATTATCCATATTTGAATACCTACATCGGATAACATAATTTTATAGACAACTTAAGGGTTACAATTTACAAGATGAAACCGTTGATTTAGTCGTAAAACAAGTCGTAAAGGCCGTATTGATGGCGGTCGTGTGCAAGATAAAGTTGTGGATTTTGAATAATAATAAATACTTAAGTAATGCTCGGGGAAAACAATAAAAGTATGGAAATTGGAATGTGTGAAATGTTATTGCAAGATTGTAAACCAGACGCTGCAGTAAAATCTTACAACGATATGAAGTGTTTGTCAAAAAGCAGGCTTATGAAAAGACCCAAATAAACACCAAATTAATGAAAAAGAAATGTATGAAAAAGTCTATAACTTGTTTTTCCTACGTAGCTATTGTCGTGCAACGAAAGCCTCAACATTCTTTCGAGTCACACAATGCACTCGTAATCAAAAACAATGCACATGGATTTATTACTGTTCATTTAGGGTGTTTGTTGAACACACGTGTAGCGCGGTTTTTTCGAGTATGCCCGGAGCGTTAATTTACCGCATAAAAAATCTAAGTCCGGAAACGTGCGTGTCGCATCGGTAGTTGTAGAACAGATGTTGACATGTGTCGCCTGGCTGTATGGTGCGTTGCCGTGAGCTAATTGACTAGGAAAAAACGTGAGCTGCGTTCCATACTCTGTGGTTCCATCCTACGTTAGCGCGGGAAATATACGATTGATGTGTGATGGGACTTGACATTTTTTTCGGTGTTCCTTTTGATTTATAGGAGTTTATTTTTGGATGTAAATTTTACAGAAAAGATTTGCTACTTCGAAATGTTTCTAAACTAATTTGCTGCCATTTTATTTGAGAACACCAATTGACTACAAGAAATTGTACCTACCCACGTTTTCATTCTAAGTTCACAAAAAAATATTTTGCTATCATTCTGAACTAAATCTTTTTCTTTTTAATCTAATAACGCGATGGTGTTAAAATTTACGGCTGCTCAATAGGGGTGATTTTTGATTTATATGTAAGAATTTACTTTTCGGAGTTTGTTGAATGTAAATTACTTTTGCGTCTAGCGGTCAAATAAGGACAAAATAGGTATGTTTTCAACTTCGTAGCATGTTACTGAGTCATGCACGTAGATTTTTATTGCTACCAAAGAAAATTACTGTTGTCTATTGTATTTTAAATTACTCATTTTCTGTAATTGTATTGCTATTGCCTGTTTTGATACTGTGCCAACGAGAAAAGGAAAATAAGTTTCAATGGAGATGCTTCACGCAATTTGCAGATTTTGTGTTCCAAGCTTTAAGATAAATTTATTCATTCTAAATTAACATTAAATGATAACCTAACTGACATCTTATCAGCTGAATGAACAGCAAAATCGCACTCATTAGCAAGGAATTTGACTTTTTTTGAAACTTGCGCTACAAGTTATTAGTTCTTACTTACCTCCGGTTTCTGAATTGATAATTCGAGATAAGCAATACTTAAGTGGTATTTGAGTACGGAGTTGTCAAAAAAATGCTTTAAAATCTGTATTTTTTTTGACAACTCCGTACTCAAATGTTACTTAGTACCTACTGCTTATCCTAGAATTCTCAATTCAGAAACCAGAGGTTAGTAAGACAAATGATAATTTATAATAAATCGAATCATATGAAGTGCCATTGAAAACGTTCCTCTATCTATTGTTTGATAACAAAGTACAACCTACATCAACATCGAAATTATTGATTGTTAACGAAAGTATTGTCGATAGACTAATTTTTATCAAATATGTATTTGTTTACTTACCTACTCTTATCGCTGTTGAAGTTCAATGTTGATTGATAATGATTAATGAATGGTAGGGTCAAGTGTTGTACCTATGGACGGCTTTACCTATGGACACTGTCAATATTTCAAAAACTAAACGACGTAAATTCATAATCTGAACGCATTCGTAAACTCTTTTTGACGAATGGCAACACTGACTAACTGTCATTGTGCTGTCAGTGATAAATCTGTTGTGATGTGCTGTCGAAGATTTTTATTTCAAAAAGTAAGTTTTTTTGTACATTTTCAAGGTGTTTTTCTGTGAGATAACTTAAACTAGAAGTATAATTGTAGATGCATTACAGAACTTCGTTATTTTTCATTGAAATAAGGACCATTCTGTGATTCTATTAATGCTCTGTTGAAAGATTTAACCTTTTCTAGGTTATGTCTTAATATTTGTACCTGTAGACGGAGGAATGAATGTACCTGTGGACTGTCCATAGGTACATAATATCGGCTGTACCTGTGGACAGTAATTTACACAGACAAATTACTATATTTGTTTTGGGTTTTTTCAGTGCCACGTAGTAAAACCAGAGTGAAACGGAATATAATATGTCCAAACACTTTCTTGAAGCAGTAATAGAGGTCAAAAGTGGATGTTCAGTTCGTAAGGTGTCTGAAAAATACAAAATACCAAAATCTACCATTTTTAAATATTTTCAACTCAATAAAGATAATGATCTCAATGAAAAATCTATAGATTAATTATTAGATAGATGTATTGTTATGTTATTGAAGAATAACGTTAATAAGGTGTTTCAAGAGCATGAAGAAATTATGTTTCGTGAATATTTAGAAAAGGCAGCTTACCCGCATATGGGTCTAGATTCTAAACAAGTCTGGAAACTTGCCTACCAGTTTTCTGGGCAAAAAATAAATAAAATACTCCTAAAAGCTGGTATCAATACAAAATGACTGGTATAGGATGGTTTCGATGTTATCAACAACGTTTTCCTGAATTATCGCTACGAAAACCAGTTTTTTTTGCAATGTTAAATGCTTGTCTACAAGTACGTTACCGTCCATAAGTACATTTGTGCTGTCCATAGGTACATTTGTACGTTGTACCTATGGACGAAATAAGGGTTTTTGAAGATCTTTAATTTTCTAAGCAATTGTTGTTGCCATCGCATTTGAGACTGATAATTATTAAGAGTTGATTAGTTACCAAGCCGTACAATAAATAATTTCATGAAAAAAGAAAGAGGTTTTTTTTAAAAAAATACTTTTTTGTCAAATTCTGGAAATCGTCCACGGGTAGAGCACATGCCCCTACATGGAATTCTTTTGAACAAGGTAGGTGTTTTATATCATAAGTATAATTATTTATTATTTTTGTGTAGCAAATAAATATTTTATGAGTATTAAGTAAGTAGATATTTTTTATAAAAATAAGATTTTTAAGGACTGTTTTTTAATTTTGTATGTAATACATGTATCAATAATGAAATGAATGAAAAAATTACAATAGAATAGAAAGCGTTGGTGTTACACCTCAAACATGTTAAAAACCCTCACTTACACAATATGTACTATTAAGCTCGTCCCTTAAACATACAAAAATAACCCATCATAATGCGCGTGGGCACTTACCAACAAGATCTAAATAAACCATCAACTTATCTTCGACATTTAACAGTAAAAAAATTCTGGACCATCGCTTACCGTTACTCGAGCGGTCAGTTATAGTAAGTGCGGCCACAAATAATAAAGACACTGTATGTCGCCATGTTTGATCTCAACGGATTAATAAAATTTGACAAGCCATTGTGACATGTCATCATGATGAAAATTACTGTTACTGTGAAGGGCAATGAGTTGAAATCTCGCGTCGTTTAGCGCGTACGGCGTGTTATGGCTATATAGATCAATCAGACGTGTTTGAAGTCGAGTCAGCTGTCAGTTTTGCGTGATCGGAATGGATTGATAGTTTAAAGTCCACATGCTTAATGATTTGAAGCTTTACGGCAAAATTATGTATTGAAATAAATCCTCATAAGACCGTGACTACTCAAAAAGTCGGGAAGTGTCAAAAAACTACATTATTGTAGATAATTATAATGTAATACAGTTTAATAGTCATAGAAATTCAATCTAATGAGATACCTAATTATTTGCTTACCAATGACACGTGGAATTAGATGATTACATCCATTCTGTTGATGGATGTAGATTAAGTCATTGAGATTAACATGTCATGATGCTAGATATGACACATCTGTCAATGATTTTATTAGTTAATAGCCGACTAGCTATGGACCGTTATCTGTGTTTCCTGCTATTAGTTTATCCTGTTTTTAATGTACGTTTTTAAATTTGAAAGCTTTTAAACCTAAAAGAGAAACAAAAGTTAAAACGGTCATAACTGAGAGGTCAAAAGAATCGTTAAGCGTAGAATAGTTGTTCTAATCGACTTCTATTCGATGTAAAGACCTATATTTTGAATACTTTAGGAGGTAAAATATTGAGAACACTACTAAGAACCTATTCTGTTAGAAGTAACGGCGATGCATTGAAGTGCCTGTGAAAAGCTTTTCGTCCGATTTTGTGCCTTATGTTTAAAATTTTACGTAATGTTTTCTGAGTGTTTCAACAGAAAATGTTGCTTTCTTTAAAATCTTGGCTTGTACGTCATTCAAACGAAATGGAGTGGCTTTTGCTATGTATTTAGTCGTGAAGATTTCTGAAGAATCTAAATTATTTTCTGGATTTACTTACTTAAGCTTTATTTTTGAGTTTTACTTTAATCTTTAAGTACACCAGTCCAAATTTTTTAAGTTTTTGCATAATATTCTTGTTAACACTAGTACCTAAGTACTTGTACGTAGGTATTAGAGTAGTGATCGGTACTTAAGAAGATTTTCTTTTATCAAGAATAGATTAATTGCTGTTAAGAACTTATCCCATCTCAGCTTATGATACTTTAACAGTCTCGTGGGAATTTAACGTTTCTCATAACTCGATGCAGTATAACTGAAGATAATAATAAACTTTCTAATAGCGAAATAATATTTAAAATCTTTGGAGTAGCTCATAAGATTAACCTGAATGTATTAAATATTTTTATGACATAATATTGGATATAACTTTTTTAATAACTTCTTGTTTGATCATCTGAAAATATTGACATGTCTACAGTATTTATTGGATATACGCCCAAGTGTATATGTGTCAAAACAATCAGTAAAAACCCGGGTAATTAAGTAAATTAAACAGAAAGCTTTTAGTTTTTAACTACAATCTACTTTTTGATGTTCACTTTAGTCATTCTTTTTTAGTGTTCAGTCTTCAGAAGCGATTTAAAAAACCACGACATTAACTTAATTTAGTGCATAAATTCCCTTTTCATGTGGCTTCAAGAAATTAAAGAGACTGTATTTTAACTAAGCCGTAAAACTGTCCTCTTTATAGACGTTTAATAATAGTATTTAAACACTAATGGCATTCAATGGCGACTTGGAAAAGGTTGAAATGGCTGTAGGAGAAACTACTTTAAAATGATAAATTGAATAATCTGTACCTCATTTACAAGAACTGGCTACACGCCTGGTCTAGAATTACTAAATCGCTTAGGATATTACCCTCGATTACTGTAACAATCAATATTATAATAGCGGACTCATTAAATCACTTGGATGTCCCTCGGAGCGACGTGCAAAGTCGCTCTAAGCCCCGTCAACTATACTTTATTGCATTACCTAGACTGAACCTGGAGTGTTGCAGTTCGAGAAGCTGTTTAATTTTTTTTTCTCTACCTTGAGATGTTAAGAACTGTAATCCTGGGAGTTTTGCAACATTTTATTGTTTTATTACACCCGGGTTCTGTTGGAGCCCGTAAGGAAGTTACGCACATTACGGGATAGCCCCAGGGCGGAATGGTTATAAGAAAGCTATTTTATTGTCTCGAAGGCTCGCCTTGGAAATAATTTCGGTTGCCGTTAGGATCTCGAGTTGAAAGTTTATTGTGGACCGAAATTGTTTCAGAATTATAGACTTACGGTCGTTCCAATCTCTATTGTCAATCAAATTCACTAACACGGTATTGCATGATAAAACAAAGTCATAAAAAAGTTTGCTAGAATTCGGTTGTGAAGCTGTAAGCTGATGAGATTACAGAGCAAAAAGCGAGGTTTTCAATCTAGCAATCAGCTGAACAAACGATCGATTTATGTAACGCCGCTTTACGAGTTCCTCCCCACCAACATTCTGTAGTAACAAGCCGACTTTGCACCCCCAGAAACCTGCAACGTAGGTACAGAGTTTTCCCTTTATAAATTCGGCGGGATTTGCGTGTAGAAGGAGAAATGTAACGATAACAGCGACAGGATCGTTCATTTATGTTAGATTACAGAATGGTGGTGACTCAAGAGTCTCGCTGGGGTTTTACGAGTTTCGTATGACTCCCGAATCGGCTCCGAGGCAGTTTTCCAGAACTCATTTGAGAAGTTTGTCGTCATCAAAAGTGGAAATCCGTGCGTCATAAGACTGATGCCTCTTGTACTAGTCGTATTAAAGCTATAAAAACTCTAGTTACTGAGAATCTACTCATATTGTTCATCAAAGTTGAATTTGGTACTTTGAGATGTAATTCGATCAAATAAAAAGTCAAAACATTGACGCAACCTTTTATTTTATAGAATTATCACCCCATTTATTAATGTGTGAAAATATTTTGAATAAAGACGTCATTCATAAAATCCTTTAAAGCGTCATCATCGGGACATAATAACATTAAGGATATTTCAAAAGTGTCGCACACATTCGCGACCCTTGTAATACCACTGTCAACGCTAGTAATAACATCAGGTAAAAATTGGAGCCCAAACTTGTCCCTTCGAATCGGAAAGGGGATATCGGTTCTCTCTTTCATTAATTGGTTCGAGAGGACAGAATAACTCGAGCCCGAGAAAGCCGAAACAGATGGATCACGAAGCATTTGTCATTTAAAAACGTTCGACTGGAATTCAAACGCTCGGCCCAACGATAAAAATTAGGCGCGCCTAAAATAATTGAACTCTTTTATTTGGGTCGTAACTCCGAACGTTTGAGATACTTTGAACGCAATCAAGTTCGCCTTCACTGCTTCGGAGTTAAATTGAGACATTGAATGCTTCCCATTTTCTTTTCCCTCCAATTTCGCGCCAATAGCTAAAGTAAAAAAGCTCGCCGATACCACCAACATGGAAGTCGATGTACGACCTCGCCGGAGAGGACCATTTCCTTTAATGTTTTCATGAGTCTCGAGAACTAAAGAGCGTGTAACAACGTATCTGTTCGTTGCCTTTTAATAGCCCAAGAGCGAACAAACTGCCAAGTATTAACTTTTATCAACCATCTGCACGAATGTCACGTCTTTATTACTACTTATTCTTTGTCCTCATGAATGCAGCGGCCGCGGGAGCGAGATCGAACTATATGTGTGTCCCGCTTTAGTCTTGTGGTTTTTGCTGCGCATGAAAAGGTAGGGAAACGAGCGTCCCTTTCGGGCATAGGTGTTCAATTCAATAAAAAATGGCGTACCTGAACCGGTCCCCTGACATGTTTATACATTTTTCTTACTGTTGTGTAGAGGATTTTTTTGTTACGTATTTTTCGATTGAGATTGAATCCGGAGCGTTATTAAAAAAGTTTGTGGCGTAATTCTCGCGGGGCGATTTTTACTCTGTACCCGCGGATTTTTAGCGAATTTTCATTTTGTTTTAACACTTATCGAGAGTCCGTTGTGACGTTGATTTATTACAGCATGTTTTGAACACTGTGTGCCTGAATTCCAAACGTAATTAGTATTCTAATTAAATATTAATTTCTACTGCGAAAGAAAAGGTTCTCGGCATTGTGTTGTTACCACGAAATCATAATGTTATGAATATGAAATGTAACGTTAATTGTTATTTGACCCAAACTAGGCTATTTATGTGGCTTCGCTAATAAAACAGTTTTGACGTAAACAGCGATCTGAGTAGGTACCTATTTTAATTTGAATTCAGTATTCATTCTAAATTACTATTTCCGAAGCTTTGTTATTAATAATTAGTTTGGGAATCATGTAGTTAAGTTTGTCCGAAACATTGGCTTGTTATTATTTCCAGTGTAAATTAACAGATAGCGTAACTGCTTATTTATTAACCAGTGGATCGTATTGTGCTATTTTAGCGTACATTTTTTATTGTATATTTTTGGCAATGTTTTGTTATAAGTAGTGTTTCGACGGAAATACTTAAATAGATTTTCTGATGGATTCACAGTCAAGTATAATAATACAAGCTAAGTTTTATAATACACTAAACCTGAAACTAGTTTGTTCAAAATCACTGGGAGAATCGGTTGACATATTTTTTACACCAGATTTTTTTCTATTTTTATTTTTTTTCATAAATTTCAATTTTGTTTCAATAGGTTTCTACCTTTCTACCCATATCAGTTGACGGGAATAGACACCTTGAGGTTTGAGACGACTTTGAGACGGTCCGCTCGGTCAGTTTCCGTGTATTAGACAGCCCCTGCATAGCGCATTTCACACTTAGGCTGAGATCTATAGATCCAACTTGGACTTAGCTTAGACTTTGCTCAGACTTTACTTACGTAATACTTTGCTAAGTGTATGCTTAGCATAATCTTAGATTTGGAATTTATAGACGTATCACGTTGAGACAATGCTGAGCTTAGGCTAAGCATTAGCTAAGACGGCCGATGTCAAAATACAAGTTAGTGTTTCGTTTCAAGCATTACATTCTTGATTTTTCTTTATAAATGTTTAACAATAATAACATGTAAATAATCTAGAACTATGCTCATATTTCTTCTATGTATTATTATTATAAGAATAAGCAGAAATTGGCATGCTTATAAGTGTTTTTTTTTTTTTTTATAAACGAACACAATATTATATTCATTGAAACGGATCGCATCGTTTTGACATCTGCAATTTGGCGAAAAAAAGTAACTTTTAATTCATTTTTATACATTTTAAACTTAGAAAAACTTGTTTTATGTGATGTTATACTACCTAATTGTTTTTATCTTAACTAATTCAGAATTAGTTATCAACATCAAGGAAATCTTCCCTAATCTGGTATTACTGAGTTGAGTCTGGTCACTTTATAATACTAAAAAATTAAAAAGTTGTGTAAATTAATGATGGTAAAGTAAATTACGGACCATTATTTTTTGTTAGGATAATAGTAACCTAAGTATTTGCTAAGTCGTCGATTTTGTGAACTTAGACTTTGCTAAGCATTTGCTAAGCACGCACTCAGATGAATTCAAAGACGGCTCTATAAATACTGACTTTGTCATATGTATAAAGTAAAGTCTGAGCAAAGTCCAAGTTGGGTCTATAGATCTCAGCCTTAAAGTTCTAGGGAACTTAATGCGACAGAAACTAAGGTGTAACTTGGAGATTTATTAAAAAAAACACATATTCAGGCAGTTCTGATGAAAATCTTGTTGGAGTGTCTCGGTTTTTGTATATACTAAAAATAACACTATATATAAAAACACAACTGAATCATCTTTTAATATCAAGCATAAATATCATTACATTATCTCGGAAATACCCGACAATAATCATCGCACAACTACACAAATACCCTTCGCATTAAACAAATCTAAATAAGCAACAAACAAGCCATTTATTCGAAAAAACGAAGAAACAACTTCCAAATATCCCAGTAGCTAATGCAATAAAAACAAATTGTATCCGAACTCAATCGAATCGTTTGTCTATGCTCGCAGTTTTAAAAAATAAAAATCCAATATGGCGGGTGCTAGCACTCACAGCTGACTCAGCGCACCTTACGATGGCGTCCGACGACTCTTTGTCCCGATGCCTTTTGCTAAGCGTTACGATTGTTACTGCCATTTTATCTTTTGGAAAGCATTGGCGCCGACGACGACGTGGTATTTGAAATAAAAAATCCTTGCGTCGCATGAAAGGTAATATGTCTGTTTGTGATTTGTTTTGGCACGACAGTCGCATTGACCAGCTACTTTAATTTGTGATCATTGGAGAAATAATTGAGAGATGTTTAGAAACTGTTGCTGTAGGTAATAGTGTAACAACTTTGAAAAAATTGTGTCATTTAACCTTTACAACGTAAAGTGAGTCCGAACTTTTCTCTACAAAACATTACCATATACTTAAAAAAATCAAATATTAAAAAAAACAAAACACGGATAGCATAGCTACTTAATTCACGGTTCTTGATGATGTCGTTTACGTTTTTCCGATAGCAATCTCCTTACGTACAATTTACGAAATGACCGTTATGTCAGAACTCCTATTTCGTTGAACAGATTACACGTACTGAAAATCCCTAAACGGTTGAAAAGGTGTAAAGAATTTATACTCTGTTTAATCATTAGACAATTAAGACTCATTTTAACAAGGAAATGTATCGAAATAAGCAACACGTTTACTTCTAGCAGGGATTCAACACAGAATTATGCTTTTATGAACCTTAACGGTCAATCAAGACGAGCTGAAACTCTAATTGAAGAAATGGTTCAAAAGATATACTTAAGTGCCTTGGTGGACCACTTTTGTTTATTGCTTTATTAAATGGAGTATAGTTTCGAGACGTGTTCATGAACGGGCGCCGTCACTTGGGTCATTTCTAATCTGCCATGGCAAATGAATTGTACGCACAGATCGTACATTGTTCTTACATTTATTTTTCTTATTCACAATATGTATAACCAACTTTTTGTAATTATATTTGATGAAAAAGAGTAACCATGGAGTTTATTTGCTGTTCTTCGCCATAGGAATTTACACTTTGGAATGCGGCAGTAACATCTTATTTTTTGACAATTCAAAAGTGCCTGTAAGTAAATGGCCCGATTGAAATAAATGCTTCGACTTTGATTTTGAGAATCGTATTAAAATAATACGTAAACTATCGTTTCTTGTCTTCTAATAGATAAGTCTATTGCCAAAAACTGCACGGAACCATGTCAAAAGCCAAGCTGTATCCATAGACAATTAGTTTCGATCTATGCACGCACTCCGAACAATTGCACAACCGAAAGTATTCTTCTTTTCACACAAAAGGCCCGGGTTCGATTCTTAGGTAAGACATTTTCTGATCTATTATTATCTGGTTTCGTAACAGACGTTTAGTGTTGAGTAATTCTTGCTTTGAACATCTTCATTGAAAATATAATTTGTACAGTAGTTAGGTAAGTACTTTTATGATAGACGATTGGAAAGTTGTTGACGGGTTTTATGAAAAAGAGACGTATCAAAAAGGTCCGATGCGTAATACTCTCAACTGGCGAGAAATTAATAAAACACACGATTAGCCTGGCCGAAAATTATAAGAAACTAGCTGTACGCGTATAAACTAGCTATGCGTTGCAGTTGCAATGCACTTTTTCCTACTTACTACCTACCTACCTACTACTTACCTACCTATCAAAAACAAAATCAAAATAGTAACAAAAAGTTAAAACCATTTTCATACATGCGGTAAACAAATGAAGAATATGGACATACTGAGAATATTTAGTTGTTTTTTAAATATCAAAATTTTCTTTCATAAGAATCTTCTGCTGACAATTACGAACACAACAAAAAAAAATATTAGCGAAATCGGTCCAGCCGCTCACGCGTGATGCCGTGACCAAGGGAAATAGGGATTCATTTTTGTATTATATAGATTTTTGACAGATACATTCTGACACGTCCACGAAGACCCTGGTGCGCTCTGGTGCTAGAACCAGCTGCTGGTGGATCCGATAGACCCCATAATTTTCTGGCAGAAATTTCTGATAATGTGTGGCTGGGCTAAATCTAAAATGTAACTAAAGGAAAAACATGTTTTTAGGAAATTGCGTTTAAAGTTTTTATCCTTGTGTTATCTTATAAAATAAAGTTACAGTAAAACTGTGATAACTGTGGGTCTTTGCGTTTTGTGTATTCACTAGCGATCCTCCCCAGCGTCGCTCGGATACCTTTTTTATACCTTCCGGAAGAAAATACTTAAATTAACATGAAAACCGCATCAAAATCCATTGAGTAGTTTAGAAGAAGTAAAGACAAACACAAAGACGCGAAAAGCGACTTCAATAACTAATTAAAGATACGAGTAGAGAGGACAGTAACAGTGACATTATTTAATAACATAAAAAACACTAATTTTCTTTTTGTATCCGTTAAGATTTAAACTTGCGAAAAAATGCAGTAATGTGTAAGAAGCAAAAAGATTTCTGGCTACCCTCATTGAAATAGCGTCATGTCATGGAAGTATTTGTGAAAACAAAAAAACTTTCCACAGTTTATCTCATAAATAAGACCAAAACAAGTATTATACCTAAATGATATCAAATATTTCCATATTTCGACCAAAACTAATGAAAAATATTAAGAGTATATTAATCTACATAAGATAACTTTAGAATCATAATATTCGTATCACATGGAGTTTAATATTCTAATAAATTGGTTACAATATTCATGATTACGTTGAACTCTGACATTGATACTTGACTCCTGTTAAGATCGCGTTATATTAAATGCTTAGCTTTCAAATGGTATGCTAAATATGCCATTCTATCAATAATTGGAAATATAACACGTTATTATACCAATGAATGACATTAGGTTTGTGAATACGTATTCAACAAGTTTAAAGGTATAATGATGACAATTAAAATAACATTAATGTACTAATTTTATCATTTTCGGCTTTCACGAGATTCTCATCATGCGGGACAGTGATATCAACAATCATTGCGCGGCGCTCTGATCGATCTATCACCACTATATCAGGCTTATTAGCTACAATAGTCCTGTCAGTGATGATAGGTCCCAGTACAATGTGACATGACCATTCTCGAGAACTGGGTCGGGCACATACTTGTAGTATGGTTGAATTAATATTTAATATTAAAATATAGACCAGATTATTTCGTGCAAGTCAAGGAAAAATAAACAGCCAGTGGTGCAATTCTGTTGTGCACAAACCAAACTTAATTTAAACTATTGTCATCTTTTCATATTTTGATAAAATAAGAAAGAGAGACATGTAAATAAAGACTCAAATTTAGTTGAACTAAAATTCCATTGTCAGAACGTGTCGACTAAAAACACGGTGTAGTTCAAGGTGTAAACTAGTTTGACATCTCTTACTTAGTTCTTATCTATCACCGTCCTTTTCTCGCACTGTCTGTTAGTAAAGCAAGTAAGTAAAATTTAGTTGGTGAACAAGACAATCTGCCCCAATTTAAGCATGTCAACTCTGAACATGCGGCCTGAGAGCTGGCTTCCAAAAGGCGCTGCCAAAGAGTAGAATTCCATACAATACGGCCGACGTATCTTAGCGAGTCTGAAGTTAGCTGATTAGCTGCGCAGTAGACAGTTTCGTTTCTAAAAGATTCATTGCGCAGCCAAACAACTAACTTCAGACTCGCCAAGGTACGTCGGCCGTATTGTACATTTGAAACCTTTTTTTAAATCCACCTAGCACTCAAGTCATATCAAAACGGATACAAATATATTAATAGGGTTTAAATAAAAGGCATGTGTCAAATAGTCAGGCTTATTTCGAAGGCTACTGGTTCCATTTTGTAAGTCCTTAAGTGGAGACCATGAAAAGGCGAACGTAGTGTGGGATGCCCCCTAGGGGGATAGACCTACGACCTATGAGACAGCTGGGATAAACTGGATGCGGAAGACGTAATTTTGGAGTTTAAGACCCCTTTAACAGTAGTCGACTGCACCGAAACTTAATTGATTTTTAAACACAAAATTTTGTAATTGAATACAATATTAAAAAGACGATAGACGAAACCTCAGCAGAAAAACAACTCATTAAAAAAACCCTGTTAAGTTGGGCTAGTAAATTCGAAAAAAACCTGTTGTAAAATAAATAAATAAAATAAACTAATATTCGTAATTGCAATCCCGAAATAAATAGAAAAAAATTAAGAATAAAATTGATTTACGGCCGACTTTTCTATTGTCAGATAACTTTTATCTAAGGGAGATATTACACTATCATATATTATATGGGATCATTTATATTATATCTCTTATAAGAGCTCCAGAGTCATATCTCTGTATGAAGAAATGATACAATGTCTATATTACATTGTCATATATCTATTGATCCTAGATATTATATGACAGTGTAATATCCCCCTAAGGAATTGATATGACGGTTTGACATAATTTTTAGTCTACACAAAAGCTGTCAAAACGTCAAACTTATTCCACAGATTTGTCTATACAAAAATCAGTCCTGAAAATATTTTATATGTACCAGCAAACTATGCGCCCATACAACGATATAAAATGAGTTGTAACCTACTCATCACACTAAAAACAATATCCTCAACTATCCTTACCTAAACATGACGTATTCAAATGACCTTGACAACCATAATTGTTTCATCTATATTTTACCCTATCGTGTTTGAAATCGTGCTAACCATATTTAATAACCGGTCACCTTTATTTTTATTCTGTTGTTATTAATAGTGCTGTAAGTACTGCATTTATTATCTTAAGTACAATACTTGATTGTTACATGAGCAAAGAACTGAGTCATAATTATGTTGACAGTTAGATATGCATGCTGAATTATGTGCTTTGTCATAGTTCTGATAGCCTTTGTTAAAGATATCGACGTTCTGTGTACTTCTAGAAGTACCTAAGAAGATTGGAATTCAACTCAGGCTTTTGCAGTCTACTGGTAATCATGAGCGTCACTAAAAGTGTCCAATGCCCGGTTCCTATAGCCAAATACGGATAGTTTTCCTTACCGATGCTAGCATTTTTTATTACCCAACTAAGAATTGTAGATTCGTGAGCAAATTTTACCTGTGATAACTAGTAACGTATAGCTATGTCTACACCAGTGCGCTTTGATGTTCATCTTGCGTCTTCGTCTGAAGCATGCGTGAAGCGCCATAGCGCATGCCTTAATACTAGTTCGACAAAAGCGCATGCCCATAGCGCACGCTAGGTCTATTGTATCATTGTATGTCGACTGACGACTGATGTAGTAGTGTAGACGATAAGCTGCATGCGTCTTATGGCAATCAATATTGCATGCGTTTGACGCAAGAGGAATTGAAAGTTGAAAGCGCAAGAAGAACATGAAAGCGCACGGGTGTAGACATACCATAAGACCTACCTATTTTAACAATGAAATGTACAGAAATAAGCAACATGTTTGCTTCTAGCAGGGATTCAACACAGTATTATGCTATTATGAACCTTAACGGTCAATCAAGACGAGCTTAAACTCTACTTGAAGAAATGGTTCAAAATATATTCTAACCTTTGTGGGCCACTTTTCGTTGCCCTCCCCGCTAACTGTCGTAACTAGCAATTGATAATTTTTCAAAGAAATTCTCACAGAGTGACTGACGTATGTGCTTCAAATGAATAGAAATAAATAAATAGATACCTTAGGGCTTTAGGGCAACTACTAACTTAAAAGAGGAAGCCAAGAGCAATATAAAAAGTTATTAATTCATTAAAATAAAGCCACAGCTAACGCAACTATAGTGCGCGCAAGATAACTCTGCGCGCGACTGAGGGCGTGCTAAACGTTGCCGTGATCGCAGAAGTTCAAATTACCGCTTTTTAAGCTTAACTTTTTTATCGCTAAACATAATTTTCACGTTAAATATTCCTACAATCAGGTAGTTTTACTATCACCACTTTGGTGGACCATCATTAGTTCCGATTTCGGCCGCGCGCAGACTTATCTTGCGCGCACTCTACTGAAAAATTTATCAATTGCTAGTTACGACAGTTAGCGGGTAGGGTGACGTTTTGTCTAATGTTAAATGAAATGGAGTATAAGTACTAAGTTTATTCACCTCTAATCCTCCGATTCAATTATCTATCTTTACTTGTTCGTCGAAACATTAATAAACGTATTATTAAGACTGTTTATTATGCCCTACTTTCCCACTAAGATATAATAAACCCCACATTTCACAATACACAAGTGCTAATCATTTGGTTTGATGCGCTAAGATGAGTCATTCGAGAAGTTATGTTCCGTATGAGATCATCCTCTTTAAAGTTCCACTTTCCTTGAGCTTGTTCCAGGAAAATAATAATAGTTAATTGAGTGTTTCTGAACAGGTTTATAGTTAAATATTGGATAAATATAAGTTATAGTAGCAATACAAAATTCTACAAAGGACAATTAAATTATAAATAAACTCAAGCGTGTTTTTTTTTCACCTAAATATTACTTTCTGTGAATATCCCTCACTGTGCCGATACTGTAAAAATAACGACAGTTCAAATATTTTTATTTCTAAACGTATCCATTAAAAATTTAATGTTGGTGGATCTTACTCAATCAAAGCAGATGGGAGATTGATATAACATTTCGTTCAGATGTTCCAAATGTGGGTTAATGTTTTTGAGTTAATTTTAATGAGGTTAACACTGATATAAAAAAATAGTTTTGAGTTATTACCTTTTTAAAGACACATACAATACTTATTTATAATATACGGAATGATATTTTCAACTGGGCATGGATGGCCAAATCGGAAAGTATAAGAAATAAGGAAAAATACTCAAAGTAGTCTCGGAGCTGATTTTGATAAAAACTAAAACTGTAAGTACATTTAGATTAAAAAAAAAAAAAACCTTGACGGGAAACGAAGCAGTTCAATTTGAAAAAAAAAACAGTTTGTAAATTTGCGCCATTCCAAAGTGTCATAGTGCATAAAAGAATAAAATTCTGGAAAGTAATTTTAAATGGCAAACCAAAGGTAAGGTCTACTAATTTTTATGAAAATAATATTGTATTTTTCTTACATACATTTATTAAACTTTAGGTTTAACTAATCAAATTGTTCGAAACAATGTCCATTGTTTTCAATAAATACCCTGACTGGACGTCTCAAGGCTTCAGATCGTAAATAAAGGATCTGTATTTTCATAAAAGTTAGACCTTTGTTTTGGGAATAAGATCTTTCATTACTTTAGAATTTACTAGGCAGAACTACTTTACCCTTTTCACCGTAAGTTGATACCTAGGGTTTCTCTACAAAACGTTACCATACAACGAATATCAACTACTTATTTGTGAAAATAAATCAGTGAAAACAGCCATGTTACGGTTTTTGATGATGCTTTTTACGTTTCTTCGATAACAGTCAGGAGACTGTAGCTGCAGGAGCTGCAGCTGTCGGGATCGGGGGTCATCTTAGGGTGAAAAGAGTATAGAGGCTGTTATCCTATTACCGATTATAAAAAGCTGTCTCCCCCCCCTATGTCCACGCCAGCAACGCCCTAAGCCGAGGTCCGAGTCCCACTAGGGGTCGCCCTTAGTGCTGTTGTTGCAGGTAGTCATGATGTTAGTGTTAGTACAAGTAGTTAGCTTAGACCCTTCAGGTCACGCCAAGAACTGCCCGGTTACGTAGAAACCGTCCCCTAGGACGACCTACAGCAGTCAAATAGAAAAAAAAAACCGGTTATAAAAAGTTAAAATAATAACCATTTTCGACGCATGTTAAAACTTAAAACAGTAATAGCTACATTGACAATGTAACTTTAAAATACACAATATAATTATAACACAATCTAATTCAAACAAGCATAAATTCGCATTCAAATACCAAAACTTCCTTATCAACGCGGCGCTACAATTATAAACGACTCTAGCTATTTATTGCTACTCTACCGTACATTCCATTCTACACCCCGTGAAATTCCTGGAACTTTCACAAAGTTCAAACCAAAGTACTACTAAATAGGGGCTGTCTCTTTCCCTCGTTACCTCGGCCATAAGAAAGAACGAGACGGGTATATGAGCATAATTCACGCAGCTTTTAGTTGGGGAGTCGTAAATCTTCGTAGTCAATTCGCATTGATCGTTTGCGCTGACGCATAAGATACGACGGTGTCCTTTAGATAAGATAGAAATGTAAACTGTTGAAATTGGCGAAGACATGTCTTTAATCTTTCTGTTAAAGGTTTTAAATGTAAGAATTTCGATTGTCTACTTTATTTATTTTGATTGCCTCGTTGGTATAGTGCTAACAAGCGCGACTGCTGAGCGTGAGCTCCTTGGTTCAATCTCTGGGTCGGGCAAAGTGTTATTGAGTTTTTCCGTGTGGAATTTCTCAGTAGCTCGGAGTCTGGATTTGTGCCCGGTTGGTAATAGGCTTGCTACGTATATGGGACTTGAACATAACGGCGATATTAGGGTGTACACCTCTTATCTATCTATTACACCTGATTAGTGGGGTGGTGGTGGGGTGTATATCTATTACACCTCTACCCATTCATTCGGGGAATACAAGCGTGAAGTTGTTGTTTAAGTTAATTTGTAAATTCTTTAGAAGAAGCACCTATCTAGATGTTGTAATGTAGCAGACGGCCCTAGGGTCTCCTGAGCACGTCTGCCACACCAGTTGTAGGGATGGTGTAGAACATTCATTACCTAGTACATAACATAATAATGAAATGCTTATAGAATAAGAGGCAGGATAGCTTTACGTCCCTTGGGGTAGTCAGCGAATTCCTTCTTGTAGTTACGGTGTTCGCCCACACAGCCATTTGATAGAAACCGGTTGAAGGTTTGCTATCCATGTAGGATGGTCTTTGTCGATCCTGGCCAGCACCTCTGACTTATAAAGCAAGTGCGGAAAGGAGAGGGCTCGTTTGTAGTCCGCCAACCCACTCCATGCCAGCGTGGTGCATTAATGGATAAACCCTTCTCATTCTCAGAAGAGGCCCGTACACAGCAGTAGAACAGTAATGAGTAGATTATGATACATCAATGGTAAAGCTGTGGCACATTTTAACACGATCCCTTAGCACCGATTCACGGCACCCAACTGACCCAGCAGAAAGGGGAATGCCCTATTTTTCCGGGAATCACGCCATCACGAATATGTACGTATCTAATTGAAAGGTGTTGTAACCCAACCGGTGCCGTGGGCAGATTTAGAAATTAGGTCGAACGTGCTATTTCGTGTGCCTATCTTGACTGCACGGATCTGCCAAACACGCCAATAAATCTGATAACAATAACTTGTACTATTTTACTTTACATTCTAGGAACGTGGAACTTATTGGAACAATAATTTAGTATGAATTCTAAGGCATTCGAATAATTTTTTTGATTTATTGAGGCTTGTTTTAGTTTGTGTAGTTCCCAGCAAAACCAACCCTTCTAATGCCGCGTGTTTTGTAACAGGTAACGGAATGGAAAAAAATGCGTTACCATTGTCATATTATCCCGTGGCCACACATTGGACTCAACTTTGAGTTCAAGCTTGGGTCCAATATTAAATAGGAAATTTTTAATCCAACATCACTATCTAAGTGTCGTTGAAGATCCATCCACACATTGGTGTATTGGCTCCAAGACATTACATTGGTGCAAATACGGCCAATGTGAGGCTGCGGTATTAAGCTTATTAAAAACGTTTTACGAACACGTAATAATATTCCCTCATAGCATAGCCAGTCCACTGATTACTCCCACTGCTGGGCACAGGCCTCTTCTCAGATGGATTTAGGCCTTTAATATTAACATAGAGTTTATTTTAAAGGTCTTACAATATACATTTAGTTATAATAATATAATAATAATAATAATCTTTATTGATCAAAAAATACAATAGATGTTGCACATCGAACCCTGGCCTCCACACTAGGATTCCCTGTGTCGTGGAGGTCAGTCTCTTTCATCTATGTTATACAGACAGTGTTGTGCACAATAACTTGTTCTTAAGCATGATGAGCTTAGACTATACATATACAGGCAGAACGAGCAATAGCGCAAGTAGATAATTATTATGAAAAATAAAACTAAAATTAAAAAAAAGGGGAAGCTTGGCTACTGGCATATTGTAAAGTATAGTTCTGAATACTTTATACTCTTGATAACTCAGTTTTTGACATTTAAATAATTTCATATTTATTTTTCATGGTGACTGCCTTGATAGTAATTGTAAGCGCGACTGCTGAGTGTGAAGTCTTGGGTTCGATCCCTAGGTCGGGCAAACTGTAATTGAGTTTTTCCGTCTGGAATTTATCAGTAGCAGTCCGGAGTCTGGATTTTTGCCCTGTTGATGGCTATAATAGGCTTGCCCTCAATTACATGTGACTTAAACATGACGGCGAAATGAGGGTGTACTATACACCTCTGCTCAACCCTATGAATACAGGCGTGATGTTATGTATGACTTTAGTTAATTCAGAATTTCATTTAAGTTTTTAGTCTCCAAAGTCATTTAAAGGTCTTCAATTTCATGTAAACTACACGCGGTAGTTAAGGTTTACTTAGGCTTCTATTTTGCCGTCGACTGGCCCATCCAGAGTCCTTGTTTCGGAGCGCTTAGTTCGTAACTAGGTCAGGCGGAACATCAGTAGACTGACGTCTTAAAATTGCATTGCACACAAATTCCCAAGCACAGACATAGATTAATGACTATGAAGTTAATTATGCAACTATAGAAACTGTTTAACTATAGAAAGCAAGTGAAACGGTAAAGATGTACAGATCTCGTAATCATAGGGATGTGCAAAAGTTCAGATATTACGATAAGATTCGTGTTCGTTGCGCAATGGTGAATAGTGAGTGTGTGATGTGAATGGTATAAGCTATAAGCGGTGTGAGATCATAGGTTAATGCGTGACTGAGAAGATTTTTCCTTTAGTAATAGGTAATAAGATTTGATTATCATTTGCGTTAAGAGTTAGGAAAATGACGTGAGGAAACCTGCACAAATAACGTCACCCGGACGCTGTCGTAACTAGCAATTGATAATTTTTCAGAGAATTTCTTAGAGAGTGATGTATCTGCTTCAAATGAATAGAAATATTTAAATAGATACCATAGGGCTTTAGGACAACTACTAACCTAAAAGAGGAAGCCAAGAGCAATATAAAAAAGTTATTAATTCATTAAAATAAAGCCACAGCTAACGCAACTACTGAAAAAATATCAATTGTTAGTTACGACAGTTAGCGGGGAGGGTGACGATAAGAGCGCTCCAAATAGTTCTCGATGGTGCGTGTAGTCCGCGAACCCGCTCCAGGCTATCGTGGACCAAGATCTAAACCCTTCTCATTTTGAGAAGAGGTTCGTACCCATCTATGAGACAATAATAAGCCAATCATAACAGGTATAAAAAATACAGGAAAATAAATAAAAGAAAAAAATATCTTTCGTCATTTTAACACAATTAATGCCTCAGTTTTTCAAGCTTTTATGTGTCAAAACCTTACTTTTAGCACAGAATAAACAAGTTGTTCTATTATAGAACTACTTTTTGTGCTTAAGAGACTGTATGAGTTATTAACGCTGTGGGTTTAATTTAATAATCCCACCATTCAACTTCCCGTACATTGCACCATACAAAAAAACGTTGAGCCGGCAACAGAACTCGCTCTCTAGCGCCTCACTGTTTCGGATCATTAATTTGACACTTGAAATAGCTCAGAAGTGTTACAATGGCAGTACAGACCCGCCCACAAAACATTTACGGGTTAAAGGTTGGCGATCTTTTTAAATGTGGCTCGGAACGGTTGGGCAACCCTGCTTTTGTTAATGGAAATGTAATGAGTAAGAGTGAAGGTTGGTCGAATGGGCCCCAGCCACGATAATTGGTGTGTTGGATCGTGCCGCGCGGTTCCGGGTTAGAAATTTAGAATTCGAACTGGGGAAAAATGGAACGTGGAGATAAAAATTCAGATATACGAGTAGTGATTTGAAAATAGAACGAGAATGTGGTTTTTGTGAGATTATTGGTGGACATAAGTGCATTTTAGGTATTGTTTATGCTATATTGTCACATAAATTAAAAACAAAGGGAAATACTGCTATTAGATTCGCTGTTGTTTTTCATTTAAATTGATATTCGTTGTAGAAAGTCTTTGATCATTTTTAGCCATGACTATTATTTATTCCGTCTTCTAAATCACAAGATAGGTATGTTTCCACATATTCGTTGAGCAAATTAAAGTTTTATAGGCCGGAGACTGCGATAGACCTAGCAGTGATAGCCTACCGGTAGAACGCCTTATCTTCCATGCAGGAGTATCTGATTTCGATCCCGCCCACACCTCAGACTTTTCGTATTCATGTGAGGCTCAGAATTTGATTTTCATTTGCGTTAACGGTGAAGGGAAACATTGTAAGGAAACCTGCACACTTAAGATGGCTCCAGAAAGTTCTTGATGGCTTGTGTAGTCAGCCAACAAGCACCTGACCAGCGTGCTGGATAAGGCTTAATCCTTCTCATTCTAAAACTAGCTTTCGCCCGCAGCTTCGCTTGCGTGAAATTTTGAACCCGTTAGTGACGATTTTCCATACAAACTTTCATCCCCTATTTAACACCCTTAGGGATTGAATTTCGGAAAATCCTTCCTTATTCCTGGTCTACATTATAAAGAGAACCTCTGTGCAAAATTTCAGCTTTCTAGATCCAAGGGTTTGGGCTGGGCGTTGGTGAGTCAGTCAGTCAGGACTTTTCTTTTTATTTATATCGATAGAAGAGGCTCGCGCCCATCCTAGGCTGATCATACTGCAATAGACTGTCTATGATCGATTACTTCTGATCATATGATCCTGTTACAGAATCCCCATTATTAATTCACTACCACCATGAAATACAATCACCTACTACATTAAATTCTCGTTCCCTTTTTATAAGTTGCAACATTACGACAATGCTTTACGCCGATATCCAATATATAGGTTTATGTGATAGCATGGTGTCTTTTATGGGTCGTTACAGCCTATATGGTATAGTTATCATAAGATAATGTCTTACGTTTTAATAGCCGATATCCTGGTTTCTGTATTTCACAAGTTTATTTATATTTAACGACTTATTTTTGTTTATTTCTTCCTGTTGTTATCATTTGTTTTTTGATGCAAGCGTGATTTGACGTTAAGTTGTTTTTCTTTGACTTTTTCAATTTACTGTCCCGTTGGTCTAGTAGCGCGGCTGCTGAGCGTCTTGGGTTCGATCCGCAGGTCGGTTAAAGTGTTATTGGGCTTTTCCGTGTGGAATTTCGCAGTAGTAACCCGGAGTCTGGATTTGTGCCCAGTTGATGGCAATAGGCTCGCCCCCTATTACATGGGACTTAAACATAACGGCGAAATGAGGATGTACTATACACCTTTGCCTAACTCTTTAGGGAATAGAGGGGTGATTTTATGCTATTGTTTATTTAAATTGTTTTTAGCTTGCAACTTTGGGATACCAACCTCGCTTCTTTTTTAATGTAGTTTATTATTTATTATACAAAAGTAATTAGGAATAGGTATTTTTTGCATAAAACAAACCACCAATGACAAGATAATGATAGGAAAAAATGCAGTTTTACTTTGTTTGAATGACTCGCTATACGAGTACCTACTATTTATTGAATGACAAAACTCAGCATGAATGACAATGACCACACATTGAGTCAGAATGATTAACCCAAATAGGTACCTAACAATTATTAAAATTATCACACGTACAGCTGTCCCTTTCTATCAACTTGACTAAATCGAAAGGTTTTCTTTTTTATTGACAACCAAAAGAAATTTATTTACACAATCAATATTTACATAATTACAAACAGGTATTCAAAACAGATATTCAAATAGACAAAGAAAAACATATCCTGATAAAATTACGAACTAAAATTAAAAAAATTAAAAATCCCCAACGCAAATTACAAAACAGCTGATGACCCTGAAACAGCTGAACCGATTTTGATAAAACATGTCTAAGAACCACCGCTAGAAAACCAGCTTTTAAATAAAAAAACCGCACCTAAATCGGTTCACCCGTTTAAGAGCTATGGTGCCACAGACAGACAGACACACAGCGGTAAAACTTATAACACCCCTCTTTTTGCGTCGGGGGTTAAAAATATGGCATCAAAATATTCCTCCGCCTCACTATCGACTGGTAACATGCCCAGAAGACTGGCAGCATTACCACGTTGTATGGCAATGCTAACCCTTTGACCAAAGTAGAGGCCAGCCTTCGGGTCACGGGAAGTGTCGACCAGCTGCTTGGACAATTGACAACCAAAACATTCAAACAAGGCCACATATTCTTTCAAATTTAGAACACAAAACCATATCAGGCCACAAATAAAAAACGAAAACCAACCATCAAAGTTCGAGCCTAACATAGCAAACCATTACTTATTCCATAATGAATCCGTTACGAAATGGGTCCCGAATACCTAACCCTGCGAAAACTAAGGGTATCGCTTGAAGGACTTGGGAAGTCGATCAAAGTGGGATTTGCGCTGAGATCCGTACAGACGCGGCGCGCGAAGGGTTGGTCCACAAATTGAAATTTTGTTTTTGTTTATTTAGATTGTCAGGTGAGATTTGAAGGGTTGAGTTGGACATTGTATGGGGAATTAATTAAAAATATATCTACATATTTTATGTTGCGGTATTATCCCATGGATGGTGTAGGATTAGGTGACAACCTGGGAACGCTTCAGTTGTATTTAACTTGCTGTAAAATTGTGCTGTAATAAAAATAAAAGAATGTAGGTACTGGCAAAAACAATTGTATTTTTTCCTTATGAAATCATAGTAATCAATAGCTCATAGGAAATTATGGGTCATTTTCCTTGTCTGCCTACCTCTTTTTGTCTCTTATTTTACTCGTTAAGTATCGTTTTAGAAAAGATATACAAGTATTCCTGAGAAACAGAAGAACCTTAATAAAAGAATCATACTATCGAATCAATCTATATTTTTTTCCTAATACACTGTTAAAGTGAATGATAGTGACCCGAAAATTGGCATCACTAAATCTAGGAAACACATTGAGTGCACACTAGGGTTTCTGTTTTCTCGACATATTTTTTTTCTCGGGTCTCGAGAATTCTCGAGCCCGATTTCTCGGGTTTCTCGGGTCATTCGAGAAATTTTTAAAAACCTTAAAAAATCAGCATACTCCCGTTTTCTGGTGTACTCTTGAACGTAGTTTATCTGTTCGATAGCGCTATTATTTCGATAAGCTGACTCACTGCGTTTCTGGACACCCCAGTCAGAAGATAATCCTATTTCAAACTTCAGATAACTTATTTTTTCAGTTTCTCAGGTACTCCTAACCGTAGTTTATCTATTCCACCGCTATTGGTTCGATAAAATGACACATTGCGTTTCTGGACACCCCAGTCAGAAGATGATCTTACTTAGTTCAA
The DNA here is from genome assembly GCA_905220435.1 of Amphipyra tragopoginis. NCBI lineage: Eukaryota > Metazoa > Arthropoda > Insecta > Lepidoptera > Noctuidae > Amphipyra > Amphipyra tragopoginis. The sequence goes on from HG992017.1 coordinate 10,781,638, forward strand.
ACTTCAGTTAACTTGACTGACCAATTTGGGGCGTAAATCGTTAATCGATAGTGAGTTTTGGACTCCCAGCGAAATGGACTCGAGTAGTTCATCGGAATCTGATTTGGAAGTGCTGGAGGCTATTCCAAATAAATCAGTACCAATAAAAAGGCATCGAAAGAAATCCATCCGAAATGTTCACGGATGAAAAGTTTAACATGAGATATCTTTAACTAGGGCACTTTGAAACCTTTGTGAAATAACCAGTCCTGCCCTAGAACCCATTCATTTACACCACAAATAGGTACGTTAGCTTAGTTTTTTTTTCAGTTAATAATAAACTTTACCGCCCAATATTATAAATTACAATAAAACTTTAAAATCCTACTTATTTTGTTTTAATAGTTTTATTGTGCTGTTGCTATGATTAAAAATAACAAAGAGAAAATATTGTGATTAAAATTTTATATTTCATGTGTGTAATGATTCGTTTTAAAATCATTGCACATAGGTACCAGAGGAGATTTTCAATTAAACTTGGGGCCTAATTGCAAAAAGATGTAAAGTTTAAGGCGAGAAAAGTATATTTAGATGGGCTTTAAAAAGAGACCCCATCTAGTGATCAATTTACAAACTCACTTATTGTTTGGATAGTTATCTAGTCGTCGATTTTGTATTCAGAAACCCAACAATAGATGAACGGAGTTTATCTAACAGTTAATTTTTATTTGACATTTTAATGTCACATTATAATAAGAGTACTTGGAGTTGCAGGTATATTATGTGTCTCTTCGCTTGCCTCGCTTACTCGTGCCTCGTAAGGAGAACGATCAGAAGCCAGAATGCAAAGATTACGTAACTTTTAAGCCAATTTTACAGTAATAAAAGAAAATCTTCGATTTCTCGAGTTCTCGAATTCTCGAGGTATTTTTTCTCGTCTCGAAGTTGGCATGATTTCTCGACATTTCTCGACTCGAGAATTCTCGAGCAGAAACCCTAGTGCACACACTATCCTATCTAATATCTAAGTATACCTCACTATCATAATATTTCTTCACAAAATTAACAAGTACCTAACTCTGTCACTTAAAAGTTCGTCACCCAAAGAACTTAAAATATTATAAGCGACAAATTCAACAATGTTTTGGCAACCCTGTCAGCTTAATACACCTCATCTTAGAAGTTAAATCCTCGAGTTGCAGCCCTGATCTTTCACGTCGATGGCTCTACGAGACAGACTTAGGGCCGTTTCAGACGAACCACTTTCGTACCACACCACTGTGACAAAAAAGTGGTCGGGCACAAATATGTATGTAGAAGCCTAGTAAGCAAAGATCTCACTATGTTAGATGTTGGATCAATTAAATATCGTAATTTGTATAGCTATCAGAAACGATGTCATGTGAACAGCGCCATATAACATGTACAGCCGTGAGGCCAGACGATTTTTAGTAGTCTCGACATAGTGGGATCAGACTCTTAGTTTAAATCACGCGGGTCACATTTTGCAAACCAACGGCTGTCGTACGTGTGGAACTGTGGACGATGAATTGATATCGACCACATCGCAACTGCAAGCGTACCATGACCACCGTAGACAATGGTTTTATCGACTGAGGAATAGACAAAATGACACATTGCTATTGTGTGGTCATGCCACGTCTGCTGGTAATGATACCGTCCGCGAGATTGACTCCGACCGGACAAACACAAGTTTTATGATTACTACAACGCAACCACAATCAGTTGCAGTGGAACTTATTTTTATTTACACATATGTATACCTACCACAGACCACTACCCGCTTGTGGTTCAAAAGGGGTACGTCTGAGCAGGTCCTTAGTGTTTTGCTAGCTTGTCCAATTTGCATAAGTATTATGTCTAGAACTGGGAGTCAGTTCATGAAACTGCTTAGTCCTCTTGTTTTGTCTATTGCATTATAATTAGACGTTTGTTTATGTGCAGTCATTGGGAGAATAAAAAGTGGTTTATTTGAAGCACAAAAAATCAAACAAGTTTTGAGAATGATGCTGCGTTTTTGTGTTGCTATACAAAATCGTATTTAATAACATAATATCACGCCTGTATTCCCCGAAGGGTTGGGCAGAGGAGTATAGTACACCCTCATTTCGCCTTATTAAGTCCCATGTAATAGGGGGCGAGCCTATTGCTATCAATCGGGCACAAATCCAGACTACTGAGAAATTCCACAAGGAAAAACCCAATAACTGCCCGACCTGAGGATCGAACCCAGGACCACATGCTCAGGCAGTCGCGCTTGCGTATCATAGACCAACGAGGAAGTCATATTTAATCTGGGGCTGAATTCTCCTAAAATAAATCTTAATAAATCACAACGAACCAAGGCCGAACCGTTCATTCAGAGAGTTCTCAATTTCAAAAGCTATCAAATTGTTTGACAAAAATAACAAAATCAATCATTTTGAAAGTTTTCGAAAACAAAAACTGACTGACGGTTGTGGTTCGATTGCGTTTGGCAACAATTTATTTTAGGAGGATTGGGCCCCTGAACATTAACACATTCGAGCCCACCACGCTTTTCATAGAGCTCATATGCCATGCCGCCATACTTATTGCTTGTGGACCTTCCAGGTCCTTCCTCGGCATTACGTTTTCGCTAAAAGTGAACCCTCGAGGAGGATTCCTGGCATTAGGTTAAAAACTGCGAAAAATACGCTACTACGTCGTAGAACAGGTATTTGCTTCTTTCATGACGGTGTATTTTCCAAGAAAAACCTACATTTAAAATGAGCCTTCCACGAGGGCACCTGGCATGGCGAATGCGACTACAGGGTGCCCTCCTGGAGGGCACCCGGCACTGAACGTGTTAAAAGAGCCTCCACGACTGACGATACTTAAGTACGTCCGGTGTCCCCTGGGCAGTCAGCCCCGCTACCAACCTTGCTGACTGGCTAGTCTTTTCACCATGTCATGATCTACATTCTCATATAGCTCGTGCTGACACGAGAGAAGAAGAAGAAGAAGAATGGAAACAGAGACAACTATAGGAACTCGTACATCACACGATAGGATTATGCTTCCAATGTTGTATTTTTTTTAAATAATGGTGGCTTACTCTTTAAAAGGAACGAAAAGGTCGAAAAAGTATTCCACCTAATTGGTAGTTCTTTTTTTGCTCGATACTTACCTGTTCCCCGAAATGCCTAATTAAGTCTTCATTACAGACTTGCATTAAAACTTTACGTTTACAAAGCCATACCGTTCTCGAGAAATCTTTATTATCAAATTGTCTCACGCCAATTTTAATTAAGAATATTTGCTTTAACTTTTTTTTGGGTAACAGGAAAAAACAATTCTCGTAAGTTGGGTCTAATTTGGGACCAAAAGTGTTTAGGAAATGAAAAATAAAATTAGGAGAATTTATAGTCTGGTAGGTACTTATCTTGATCGGGACAGATCGTTAGGTTAAGGTTTTAGTAGTATACCAATTAGTAAAGTTGTTATTTGAGTATGAATAAGACAAGCTATTGAGGAGTGTTAATGTAAATGTTTGTACATTTTGCAATCTACACAAAAGTATAAAAGATATATTCTAATAAAAGACCAACAAACTTACGTCATTAAAAATTACGTGTTGACAATTTATTTCAACGTTTGCGAACTTTGTTGGCGTGTTTGAAACTTTACGAAAAATTGTTAGCAATGTGCAATGCGTTTTTATAATACAAGGTGTAACATAAATAAGTGTACAACCTCTTATGGGGTCACTGTACATTATGACTGCACTTATCATAGGTACTTATTGGTACAATTTTGGAAATTATTTGATAATCTCGTGTATAGGAAACGTACAGAATGCTTTAAGATGTGTAGCATAATAATATTGTGTCTCTTCATGAATAAATTTGTTACTATCATAATTAATTTCATGTACCTATTGCTCAGAATTTTTGTTTTGCTGCCTTATCTTGTTTACGACCTGTAATAATTTTATGAATGACAGAGATGACCATACTCTGTTCAACGAAAGATGAATCCTGACATAGTGGTCATTTCGTAAATTGTAGCCGTAAGGAGACAGCTATCGACAAAACGTAAACGACATCATAAAAATCGTAACACAGCTAATAATACACATGTTTTGTTTTTAAAAATATTTGATATTCTTTGTATGGTTTTGTAGAAAACCGCAAAGACTCACCTCACGTTAAAATATGGCTTGTACCGTTCATACTGTCGTAGTGCGCTCTATGTAGAATTAATTCCTTAAAGCTAGCAATATGCTGAAATTACTGCATATTTAGTGCAGTGTCACGAGTTACTGACAGCTGCTAAATCATGGCTTGTTCAATAGGAGTGTCGACAGTTCGACACTTGTACTTAGTTCCAATTACTTAAGTGGTTTAATATCTGATCTATTGAATATAACATCTATTTAAAACTTATATCTACGCAATTTATAAGGTTCAGTCAGCTTTGAAAAGGGTGACTACTGAGTTCACGGCTAATAGAGATGTATGGAAGAAAAATACATGCTGAGCCTAAATAAGTATGGATGACGGCAGAAGGATGATGAGGATGATGAATCAGGTTTGAAAAGTTTTGTGAACTTCTTTGACTTTAGCTTAATTATTTTCTTAAAGATTACAAGTCCGAGACGGGCTGCAAGCTGCAAAAATAGTATCGCTTGCGGTGAGATCTGCGGCTACGGTCTGCGGTTGCAGTTTTGCAGTCGCTGTCGGAATAACACCTTTAAAGTGCACAACTTAAAGGCGCTATTCCGATGGCGACTTGCGGTCTGCGATTGCAGTCTGCAGTTTGCAGCCCGTCTCGGACTTGTATCTTTATTGGCGTTAGCTACCTACTTATTGAACTAATTTTATTCATTCAATGCTATATTGAGTCTTTAGATCAGGTAAATAAATTTCAAGTTTGCTTAAAATCACTAATATTAATTTGCTCGGTGGTATGATCTATACGGTCCGCTGGCTAGCTAGCCACCTTCACGTTAAAGTCCAATATCAAGCAGTTTACTGTGTTCCGTCTTGTGTATGTGAGAGCCAGAGGGGTATAGGGGAATCTCTCCTTAATTTTGCAACTTGGATTCGTGTGCATGTCCATCTTAGACCCCGTCTGCGTTTGCCATCAAGACTAGAGAGTCAAACAAGAACAAGAGAAATAATAATAAAAAAAGTCTATTAACGGATATTTAAGGAGATGAGTACTTAGCTTAAGTAACATCAGACATAAAAAGGTATAATTATGCTTTCCCCTTTATTATAAAAGATGGTTTAAACTAAAATATATTAAAACCTTCCTCTAAACACTAAACACTTATTTATTGCTTTACATCCTGTTATCATTATTTATTCACCTAGGATCGAGCGTATGGCAACCGTGGGTCGCAGCTGAAAATCTGCGTTAGGTAGTAAGTAATTATACTACTACCTAACAAAATGCTGAGCTGATGGCCCTTGGTACTTACATTTAATTGTTTTTATTTTTTTTTTATGTATCTACAGTTGCGTTGTGTTGTTTGTGCCAATAAATCTATCTTTTTTTTTCTTCTTTCAAAACGATACACCCTGATTTAAAATACGTATACTTAACCATCTCTTTCTTACGTCATATAACAAAAAGAGACGGGCCTATCTGGGTTTTTCTTAGACCATCCTCCACCAGGGTTTAAGACACATCAAGTATATCAACATCTAACAAGCGTCAACCAACTTTCTAAAGCCCATCTCTCATCATCACCTTTTACCCTGGTACCCATTTAGCCCCAATACCCCTCCATCCTCAATTTGTTATACTTACCATGCATCCCGTTTTGAGACAAAACCTCTTAATGTCGATCAACAGGATGCTCCATAAACAATCCTCTTCATATATATTTTGTTAACTAGAATACCATGTGGTCGCCATCTTGGATATTTACGATCAAAATTGACATTTACGACGTTCGCGTAAAGTTTAGAATTGTTTGTTCCTGCTTGTCAAATTGAATTGTGTTGTTTGCCAAGTTTGAATTTGCTGTTGGTTTGATGTTGTAAAGTTTGAATTTCGACCTTCATGTTTTGTGATACGGTTGTTTAAATACTTTCGGGGGTGTGATTTTAATGTTGTAATAGGTGTTGTTTGCATATTGACAGACAAGGAACACCCGAACAAAATAGTTGGGGTTTAAGATAGATTTTTTTATTATTTTTTGTTTGTTATTAATCTATCAACGGTTTTGGTAACAAAGTTGATGGCATGTTATTCGACATGTTTTTAAAATAACTATGAACGAGGGTTTTATAATAAATTAACATCGAGAATGATGCAGTTGTGCCGAGGAATTAATAAAGTACATTATATTGAAAAATGTATATTGATTAAAAACAAGAAGTTATTTCTGTGTACCTGGAAACCTGTTTATCCTGTAAAGCAAGTGCAGTAGCGTGAGAATATAGTCCTAAAGACCTTATTTAAGGACCAAAGCTAACAAACATCCACGCCGCTATTTATAACATCCAGTCCTTTATAAATACGACACCCCATAAAAATACATAATGTACCTACATTTTTACATCATTCGCTTTTTTGGTGAAAAAACTTTATTTCACGACAAAAAGGCACTCGCCCACAAGAGCCACTTGAAAAAAAAAGTACGAAATAACGCGCGGTATCCTACCGGAAGTCGGGCGGCGGAAGTCGCTAGGCTTCCCGGAAGTGCTAGAGGGCACTCGGGAACGGCCCAAATTGTATTTAATCACTGTATATTGCAACCTCAGAGGCTGAAAATCGGCACGTTTCGTGTGGACATCAAATTATTAAATATTTAAAGGGCTACCCTTCATTTAGGTGCCCGATAACTAATTTAGGTTGGTGTAAATGTGTGCCTAATTTTTTATTTATTTTTGGCCCGTTTTCGCTAATGGTTTCGGCAGAAAAAGGACCGACAGTTCCCTTGGAACTTTAAAACATTTAGCAGTAGCTGGCAAGTTGGCAACTGGTGTTTACCAACATTAATTTATTTAGTTAGAAAACCGTTAACTAGAATTTAGTTAAGCAGTTGTTTAACCAGAGAATTTACGTTGGTGTACACCTGTCTTAGAATCGTAAACTGCAGTGCCATTATTATTGTACAAATCAACTTTCAAAACACCATGTGTCTGCCAAACCTTTTGGGTAGAAATGTGGACTACATTGTAATGATTCTGTTTTATTCTAAGTAATTGTTCGTTTTTATTTTATCATTTAATTTTTTATCTTTTTTTATTGACATCGATTTTTATTGCTCTTTACTATTAATTTATTTTTATTGTGTCATTTAGTATAAGTTTTTTATAAAATTGTTTTATTGGCCTGGCTTATTTTTATTAAGTACAAGATTTAATTATTGAGACTTATCTGGCTTGATTAGGTAGGTACTTAATTTCAAACATTTGTACGCCATCGGGCATAGGGAACATAGCGAACTCTTTATTATCTTATCGACGGCAAAGTGACAAGAACTCCTATGTGCTAAAACGGAATTTTATTGGGAACGTAGTTTATTATGGGCTATTAACAGCAAATTTTATGCACAGTTGCTTAATAGTTATTGTCAGTTATCAATAACCCATTAAAAAATAGAGAGTAAATTTATCTGTGCCTGCGAGCTCACGCAAATGATTTTTTTAAAGCTATCTATGTAAAAAAACTCTAAATCGCCGAAATGTCAGTTAGGAGTTCTTGTCACTTCGTCGTCGTTATACCATTATTATTGTATCTATGTTAAAGAAGTTATTAAATGACTAATGACTTAGTGTAAGTTTTATTATTTATCTTGGTCGCTTTTTATTTTTGTCACACCTAATGGTAAGGGCAGACATGGTCTAAGATGGAGCACACAAATCCAAGTAATAGAAGGATTCCCCTGTACCCCTCTGGCTCTCACACACACACACGACGGAACACAGTAAACTGCTTGGCGACTTTAATGTGAGGGTGGTAGCTAGCCAGGCGGACCGTATAGATCCTACCATCAAGCGTGCTGGGTTTTGTTGAATCTTACAACACGCGTCTATTCCCAGCGTGCGGTGACGAAGTTTTATATTCTAACCTGTCCCCACACGTACCTACCTATGTCGCGTCACGTCATGTCAATTTATGTAAAATAAACTCAGGTGTTTCGTAAAAGCGTCTATTATTATTTGGCAATATGTTAATACCTCAATAACAAACACTTAGAGAGATGGATTATAGTAAAATTCAAAGAAAAATATGTGCTTGATAAAAATATAAGTTATTTTATTATTTTCAACATTTGGTTGAACATTCAGGATTATTTATGGCGTCAAAAAATCTAGGGCTTTTTAATAAAGTAGTACAGTCAGCGGCACTTATTGGTTAACCCTCTCAAGAACAAACTTGTTCGTTAGAGGGGTAACCAGTTGGTGCAGCTGACTGTACCTATAAAGTACAGATAATTCGAGAACTAATGAATTTGGTAGCCTAGTTGAGAGAGAGTGAAATTGGACAGTAGCGAAACTTTTATTGTTCTTAAAATAAACAGCGTTAAAAAATCTCTTAATCTTAATTCTCTTCAATTAAACGCCAAAGATAATAAACATTTGTCCACTTAAGATTCAAATACTCCACACAAAACAGAATGTGCGACAATTTCACCAAACCGTACTAAACTAGTTGAGACGAAAATATGAGCAGAACTTATTTGCGTCAAGCGCTTCTCCTTTTCTTTGACCTTACATAATTACCACTCAGCCTTCACTAGTACTGACCCGACTAACTGCAGTACCTACATTAAGGAACTTTTTTCCCTAAGGACTTGGTAAAGTGTTGGTCTGAATGACGGCGGCGCGCGTGCCCGGAGCGGTAGCGGAGGCGATATTTTTTGCACTTTTTTTTTCATAAAACATAATTAAATCAAAAAAATATTAGCTACAGGACACATAGAGATGTGATCTAAAAAAATGGGAAATTCGTATCGCATTCGCTTCGCTATCGCGTTCAGCCCGCTATCGCTCTCGCTCCGCTAACAGTAGGAAGCGTTCCCACGGAATACTTCTAAATACTCGTCCAAATAAAGCTGAGTACATAGCGGCGAGATATTAAGTCTTGTAAGTACTTGTCAGAACTAAAGTTGTAAATTGCAAACTTTGTGTCGGGACGCTCAATGCGCGTTGAGTTCGCTCATAATGTTTTGATGGTGATGTTTCATTTTAAAAACTAATTTCTTGATGTTTTTGGTGTTTAGCTGATGTTTTAGGCAGTTTCGTTACGAGTTGAGACGGCATTTGAGAAAGAAAACTACATCTTTAGGGCAAAAAATTAGGATAGTTTTTTATTTGTTTTTTTTTTCTATTTGACTGCTGTAGGTCGTCCTAGGGGACGGTTTCTACGTAACCGGGCAGTTATTGGCGAGACCTGAAGGGTCTCCAGCCAATGGGGGGGAAGTAAAATACTTAACCTAAGCTAACTACTTGTACTACACTAACATCATGACTACCTGTAACAACAGCACTAAGGGCGACCCCTAGTGGGACTCGGACCTCGGCTTAGGGCGTCTCTGGCGTGGACGTAGGGGGGGGAGACAGCTTGATGAGGGCTGAATTATCGGTGTGACTGCGGAGTCTGAAGAGACGACCGGCTCTACGACGGGAGAGCTCGGTGGATCGTGACCGGCGTTTTTTATTTGTGTAAAATGTTATTTGTATTGTCTTTACTGACTTCAAAGATTTTACATTTGAGATTACACATTAGGTTCATGTCCGTTTTTAACAGCCTTTTTGATATAAAACCACAAAATAAACAGTTCAACTCAATTCCTGAATCCCTAATACAATAATTAAGCTGTCAATCTCCGGAGATCGCTTTAAAAATCACGCCAGAAATTGGCAATCAACATAAAAGTCGGCCTCCCCATAAAAACGTCACATCATTTCTAATCTTACGTGAATCCAATAAAACTCACGCTATAACCCAAAACGAAATACACATATATCAAAACATGTTGTACTGTACGTTTTTATTTATTATTTTTGTTTACAACATGTCAAATGCAAGGCGACGCGATCTATCACTGGAGCGCCTGGCGGCAAGCCAAGGAAACTATTTCCAACAATTCGGACAGCTACGTTAATAGTTTTACAGTTGTGGCCCGCTTGTGTGCGCTAAGCTTTGTAATTAATACCCAACTAGGATATGAAGTTGATTTAGTTGTTTAATGACAACCGAGAAATTTAATTTCATAATAAAATGTAGATGGAATAAATCATTACGCTCGACAAATCGTTTATCAAGATTTCGTCCGAGGAGATACTACCACCAAATCTATTTCTATCACCAAGCAGCATTGCTTTATACCGGTTTGAAGTGTATGGGTTCCATACGAATACCTATGACAGTCGTTATCATGTTTCATGTTCATCTTGCGCTTTCAACTTTCATTTCCTCTTGCGTCAAGCGCATGCAATATTGATTGCCAGCTTATCGTCTACACCGGTGCGCCTCGGTCAGTCGTCAGTCGACATACAATAGGCGGATTAGCATGCGCTAGGAGCATGCGCTGACGTCGAACTAGTATTAAGGCATGCGCTATTGCATGCGCTATGGCGCTTCACGCATGCTTTAGACGAAGACGCAAGATGAACATGAAAGCGCATTGGTTTTGATTTTTTTTTTGATTTTAAATAAAACGTTGCCCCACACTAAGATTTCTCTTGTATCGTGGGTGCGTTTACAGACACAAATCTCACAAACAAACGCCCAGACCCGGAACAACCATCTGTAGGCCATACAAATTTTTGTTCCGTGTGGGAATCGAACCCACGACCCGTAGCGCAGAAGCCAATCGCTTAGCCACTGCACCAAACGTGTCGTCAAATTGGTGTACCTATAGGTAGTCAGAAGCAAGAAAGTCTGACAATTAGCCTAACTTTAGGATATCGGCATTACCTAGTAACTGGGTTCCGGAGATCTGATGGCAGTCGCTCTGTCTATGGCCTGAATTACACAGAAACGGCATAAGGCGCAGGCGCGTCACGTTCATACATTTGTCGTGCCGCTTCTTTTTTTTCGCACAAAATGTATGAAAGCGACGCGCCTGCGCCGTGCCTGCGCCTTATACCGTTTTTGTGTAATTCACGCTTAACATACTGATACTACTCAGCTTCATCTGGTTAGGCGGGAAGCTAATCTCAACACAATTGGAAAAAGGACACGTTCAGCATTTGATGGTTATTGGCCCGTGATATGAAAAGGATATGAAGTCGATTTACTTATTAAAATGACATCCAAGAAATAATATTTCAAAATAAACCGAATCTAGAACGATTAACATAAACATTGGTATGTTTTTTTTATATTTCGAATGCCCATTATACTCTAACACTTTATGGCGGCGCTGCTGGTTGAGGCAAATGTCAGTAATACGTCAAATTTAGTACATTTAAATTTAGTTCCACATTCCGCCGCGGGTCAAGACTTACTGGATGTCATAGGCGATCCGGATTCTTTTTTTATAGATGACAGTCATGTTTCAAACAGTTGATGCTGTTTATGATTTAGTGATTTTAAAACTGTAATAATGTTTTAGTGTCTACCAAACACGTTTGGTTAATTTATAATTCGTTGGTAGTGATAATAAAATGCCGTGTAATAACTTATTGCGTCTAAAAAATAGTGATAATGTTTTGTAGATTTTTTTTATGGATAAGTTTATATGTTAATCCTTTTTGAATAATTAGAACACAGACTCCTCGATTAACAAAAACAAAATAATGATCGTACAAAAGTCTCGTGACTAGATTTTAATACAATATGTTTAAAAAAAAAAAAAAAACTTCACATTGACAACAGTTTAATCAGTGAACAACTCAACTATTTTTATGTTTATGACTTATAACTTTTATCCGGTAAAAGCTAAATTAAGATGTTTATTTAATTTAATTTATAAAAAAAAAGATGATTTACCACTTTCTGTAACATGCGTGCATTTTCAGAATTCACATGCAAAAACTTCCATATTCTCAAAACAAATGTCTCATAATTCCAATTATTAAATTATACCTATTTACTATTCTATATCCACAAACTTTAACAAGACGATATCAATAGAAAAACATCGTGACATCTATGTCGTCACAGCTCACGCCTAATGAGTGGGGTGAGTGACCTTTGAGGAGGGAATTTTGCAACCGCAGCGAGTCCCAAGTCCTCTTGTATTGAGGGCTGGCGAGCTTTTTTATTTTATTTGTTAAGCTGATTGTGTGATGTTGAAGTAACCTATAGAATAGTAGCGGGTAGGTATTGTTTTTGTTTGAAATAAGTGGTGTTGTTTTTTGTAAAGTTTTTTTTTTAATTTTTTTCTTACTTGCCGCACCTATTTTTGTGCGTTGCAGTTTTTTTAGCATTATGTAAACCAGGTTTACCTTTTAGATTAAGAGCCTAAATACACGTTCGATATTTGCCTCCGATAGTCGGTTCCGATATTCTGATCAGACCATTTAAAGGCCTCCGCGTTCATTTGTTTGAACATGAATTATACGTACGATCAGACTATCGGATCGGATGTCACAAGCGTAAGCATCGTCCGGCCATCGTCGTCGTACAGAAAAAAATCGGACACAAGAATCGTACGTGTTTTCATGAATCCGATCAGATAGTCGGATCCGGCTCCCGGAAGCAACTATCGGACGTGTATTTTGTCCCTAAGTCATCTTGATTTACTTTGACAGATGATTCACCCGAAGGACGTCCACTGCTGGACATAGGCTTCCCCCAATGGGGGGGGTTTGCCATAATCGCCACGCTTGGCAGGCGGGTTGGCGATCTCAGTATGGTTGTTAAAATACTCAGAGAACGCTGCTGCCCATCCTCTAGTGAATCCCTTAGTCGCCTTTTACGACACAAGAGATGGGGTAGTGCTATTCTTAACGTCCGACACGGAACACTTTGACTGATTCTGACGTAATTACAGACATATCCTTAGATTTCTAGTGCTCTTTTTGCTTTTGTATATACTTCTACTCTTCCCATAAAAAAATAAAGTGACAAATCGCACACCTAGATCTAAACAGACAACTCAAAAAATGCAATTTTTCAGGAGACGAAAAAAACGTATATCTGCATTTTTTGTTACACATTTTTTTCGTCTCCTGAAAAATGAATTTTTTTTTAATTGTCTCTGTTTAGACCTTGGTGTGCGATATGGGCGCTGCCAGTGTGGGGCGGATGGGGTTTACCCCACCCTGGCAAAGACAGAACAAGTAAATAGTCTAGATTCACTGCCTGTTTGGTCTAGTGGTCACAAGCGCGACCGCTGAGCATGAGGTCCTGGGTTCAATCCCCAGGTAGGGCAAAGTGTTTTTGGCTTTTTCCGTGTGAAATTTCTCAGTAGCAGCCCGGATTCGGATTTGTGCCTGATTGATAGCAATATGCTTGCTGAAGTGAGGGTGTACTCTACATCTCTGCCTTACCCTTCGGGTAATAAAGGCGTGATGTTATGTTATAATATACTGTTTGACTGACCTCCTTTTTTCCATCCTGAACAAAATCACGGCAACGCCCACGTACACACATTATCTGTTTTTTTTTTGCAATTACATTCAAATTACCATCAGAATACCATACCACAGAAAAAAGAAAAGAAATAAAAAGTATTTATTTTTTACACACAGACAGATACAAAAAAAAAACTACCTGGACGAAGCCAAAAGAAGCTCCTATCTCAGCATAATGCTGCGACATTAAAAAAAACAAAACGCTGGTTTTCAGTTAAGACCATTGTTATGCCACGGGCAATAAACAACACATCCGAACACCGAATCATCAAAACACACTTTTCCCTTCAACTCATACATATTCCTTCCCACCACGAACGTTTCCAAGCTTAAATTAACATCCAACAGTACTAAAGATTGATTAGTTAGCAGCCTTGACCCCATTCTGCCGACCCCCGCACCGCATGATAGTTCTGTCAGTACGAATAACGTTAACGAAGCGAGTTCGTGCATAAATCTTCAGGAATGTGTTTAGTAAATTCACTACACAATATAATGTTAAGTAGATCGTGAGTAGTGGAGGTCAAATGGAGTAGAAGAGGAGCGAAGATTTTGCTGTTTAAGGGCCAGTGCAAACCAAACTGCAAAATGCTCTCGCATTATCGAGCAAAATTTTTACTGCTCGACCAGCCAAGCGGCAAGCACGCCCTTCCGTGAGCAAGCTCCGTTGAAAATGCTCTGGGTTGCCAGGCAGACGTGCATGACCAGTACACTGTTATAAATAAGACAGTTGTACACTGGAGTTTGTCCTCAACTATATTATCAATCTCTCCCTATCACTCAAAGGTTTGCTGGTAGAAAACTCATTTTTGAGTTAAGCTCGCCTTTGTACATGACTTCACTAAATTGTAATGTTTTATTGTAATTATCTTGTGTACAATAAAGAATAAGAACTTTTCTTTGTCCATGATTTTCAACACACGTCCAGACAGTTTTCTCGCTGCGGCAATACCACAGAATTAATAGTACAATTAGCAATACTGAATCTCAGCTCGCAATCGCAGCTCGCAATCTTGTAAGCTCGAGCATGGTGAGCATCAATTTGGACGTGTATGTAATTTTGCACTGTATGCTTATAGTCTGAAAGTCATTTTTTCAGTGGTCGCAAAAAACGCTCTGCTCTGCTCTGCTCTCGGCGTACGCCGAGCTTAATTCCTGGGTAACAGCCACAGCTTAGGAGAGGAAGATGCCTGATTTTTCTCTCGTGTCCGTACCAGAATAGTTATACAGACTAAACGAATTGTAATCTCTTCGAACTACATAATCTATTAATTGTAAAGATTAAGCACGAAAAGGATTGAGACAGATTAAAAAAACAAAAAGTTATTTTAATTTAAGGTAGGAAGGTAAGGTTAATCTTTTCACTACGGCAAGAGTTATTCTCGTATAACTCGTGCCAACGATTAAGAAAGAGGAAGGCCATGTTTAATTCTTTTCTTTAAAAGACTGTGTCCCGCACTGGAATCTCCTGTATAGTGAATTCAAAACAACAGCATCGCAATCTAATAAATAATCTTTTACCATTGTCTTACACCATCATCTCGTCCCCCATTACACGGTTCACCCGTGGGACCTACCACATGGCACCTTATACCTTTATAGGCGAATTGAGGGGGCCCATACACCTCTGGGATTGCAAGCGTAACGTTAACCTCACATGATCTCCACTTAAATTAATGGAATAATTTGACGACACGTTTGGTGCAGTGGCTAAGCGATTGACTGCTGCGCTGCGTGTCGCGGGTTCGATTCCCGCACGGAACAAAAATTTGTATGGCCTACAGATGGTTGTTTCGGGTCTGGGCGTTTGTGTATGTGAGACTTGTGTCTGTAAGCGCACCCACGATACAAGATAAATCTTAGTGTGGGGCAACGTATTTTTCAAAGAAAAAATAAATAAATAAAAAAACTTAGTTTTGATTTCCTCATTTTGACTGACTAAGCCTTCCTTGTTCAATGAACTTTTCCCAATATTTTCTTAAATTGAATCTATCTAAGTACCAGAATCTAGGTCACCCTCATGAAAAAAAATCGAACTAACAAGTGCAAACATAAACCTTAGCAACATCTAAATAAAAACCAAAATACAAAACCCTATCATTCATCTTGCAATTTTCTAAAATAATCCCATGTTTAGTTTGTTAGCAAAACAAACGTATCGCCCCATCAGATAGGATCAAGTGTCAATCAACAGAGATAGATTCAATTATCCGTGTTGATCCAAAACAAACTGTAGCGCACACGCACGACAGATGCGAAAAAACATTTCTAATCTCCATCACTTTACCTCTAAGCTAGGAATAAACTTTAATAAAAGCGAGCTGAAGTTTAGATTAATAGAAAAGTACTTTCTGTCATCATATCTGGTTACTTTCCACTGCTAAACTATGATGGGCTTCGTAAATGACTGCTAAAATAAAATTGCTAAATTCAGCACAATTGACAAATAGATTGGCAATCGGGTAATTGGCTAGTCGGTCAATCCCGAAAAATGCACGTGAGTAAACCGTAACTAATCACAGATTGGTCTTTATGATTAGTTTTGTTTTACTCACGTGCATTTTTCGGGATTGCCGAACTAGTTTCGGACCCAAACGGAGCCCTTGGTCATGAGCTGAATACGCGGCGAGTTCACGATGCGAAAAATGCACGTGAGTAAACCGTAGCTAATCATAAATATGAATGAGTCACACCAAAGTTGTGATACAAAAAAAGATTGGTCATCGCTGTTTGTTCTGCTGGCAAAAGATGCTGCTGCTCTTCAGATAATTCCGAATCGTCTTATACGATACAAACCATAAGATAGTCTTCCCACTTCTCATTTATATAAAGGTTGTGTGTGACACCTGGCGTCGTAAGTTGGTTGATACTAACTAAAAGCAATCTGTTAACATCTAAAAAGTCCTTTATTTACTTTCCTCGCTAAGTAGCTTTTTGTATCGCCTTTTTAAGAACCTCATAACTCCGTTCCGAGAGGAAACGTTCACTTTAATTACGTTCATATTGGAACTAAAAATAAAATGCCGTTATATCCATTAGACGCGTTGACAACCCTGTCGTCCGATATCTGAAGAGCTTTCATCGGTTCTTACAAATCGCTTACGCCCCTCGCCCCCTCGTTCGAACGTTGAGAACCGCTGCCAACACGGGTCCCTTGTTTTAAGGCAAAAATTATGGGTTGTACTGTCGCTCGTCGCTTTTTATTTGGCATCCTGTATGCTACGTTTTTGGCGGCGAGGAGACATTTGGATTGCTCAATTCACTGGCAACATTCAGAACCTTTTGCGGAATGTTTATTGCAATATTTTGAATTTCGAACGGTGTTTTTAACAACGGTATTAAAGTTTGAGAATTGCTTGTTTTTTTGTCGATTCGATACAAAAGGTAAAGAGGTATCGACTATATTTTCGCTTTTTCAACAGACAAAGATGGATTTTCTATAGGTGACGTTATTGTTTGATAAAATCGAATCCACGACAAAGCTGGGTATTCTGTAGGGACAAAGTAATTTGCTAAAGTGGTAATGCCTCCCCTTTCCACCCCTGACACCCCCCGATAGGCGTATGTCGTCTATCTACTAAGGCTTAGGTACTTAGTGGTATTCTTTCTATCTTTTCATCTTTTTCTCTTGATAAATATGAAGCGTTTTCTTGTCATATTTTTTGTAAAATTAATTAATAGGATTAGTTATGTGGAAACTGATTTTTTTTGTATTTATTTATTTAATCATTTATGTACACACAACCTTTATAAAAGATATTAACCAGGATCATATCTTGCAAAGGCACTGCTTATTTCTTAAAAAAATCTCTTCCAGCAAACCTGTATTATGTGTATGACTGATAATTTTCTAAAAAGCCTACTTAAAATTACTGTGCATAAATACGCTATCAAAATAACAACGTCATAACTCAAAAATTCCGAATTTTATAATAATTTTGACAAGACGGTCCCGGATCGTCGCACCGAAATTCCTTTAAAATTCTATCACATATTAACGTCGAAAAGCGTCGTAATTCATCTCTTAGCTTTTAGTAGACGACAGTAGCGTTAGAAAATAAGCTGTTACTGCTGATGTAATGCTGTTTTATATTTCATGTTAGCTTGTAAACGTCTGTATACCGGCAAACATGGCTGCGCAATCGATTACTTGAGGAACGATCTTAGGGGTCTTGATAATGTCTTAATCAGCAGGCTTAGCACGCACAGTGTGACGTTGTCAGTGCACCCTGTACGGATATACAGCGAGGCTTACTCCCGACAACTTTGGATTCTGAATCAATCGAGTTTGAATCGAAGTTGTGTCAATTCGTACAAAATGCAAGATCGTGCGGAGTCTCTAATTGAAATTAACTGCTGTTTTCGATACTAGTTTCAATTTAAATTTCCGCATGATCTTGCGTTTTTATCGATTTTGAAATCGTATGAATTCGAATCAAACTCGATTAACAGTCGGGTGTAAGCCACCAGTTTGTCAAGCGTGTTGGTTATGGCAATATTCCCTTGTAGCCCTTCTTGGTCTGTTTGACAACCAGACTGGTTGACAGGATACATTTATATGTTGCCAATCGCTAAGAGCTCTGTATCTCGATAAACAAAAACAACTATAAATAAATTTACGTTGTACGTTACTACAAGGTTTTTCTTAAGAAATACATCGAGAGTAAGGTGTAGCACCTGGCTGCGTACAAACAAACAAACGATCCGTACTATATTTAAGTAATTGGGAGTAAATCGTGAAAACAACCGTATCTCCGTATTGGCCGTGACCGATTTTTTGAGTTGTGTCGTTTTTCGTCGACTCATTGTGTCATTCATCAAATTGTTTATCTAAAACAATTATTTATCATTACTTGTAACTCAACTGGGGACTTGACAGCTACAATAACTGTTATTATTTCTTTATTAATGATGGTTAATGCTAGTATATTTTGGTAAATAAATAATAGTTTGTGTGACGGCATTAAATTACAAAGTAAGTAAGGTATCATAAAAAGAACTCAGGTCTTCGGCTAATATACTTACATAAAATCAGTTTTTCTCGTCTCGTTGGTGTTTTTAGGTTTATTTATCAAGAAGGTTGTCTGCAGGATCCAATAGAGCTTATGAAAGGTGAAGAATTAAATGGCACGGTTGCAAATAGCTAGTGCTATGAAGAAATGGCGGCAAGAAACTCCAGGCATTCATGAACATTTCCTTTCGACTGGATTTCTTTTGGGACACGGAATGGACGGCCTTAAGTAGTAGCGTCATAAATAAGAATCTAATAATAAGCAAATTTCATTGGTTTTATTATTGCGTATAGGTCAAAACGGTAGCTCCAAGTTGGAAGCAGTCTCACGAAATTAGGTTAAGGCTTCCTACCGAAATTCCGGACCGAATTCTTCATTTGAGTGCTTCGTTAACTGACGGAATGGCGAATAATTATGAAAATTTCGTAATACCCTCATAATTACGTTTAAATCGCTGGGTATATCGATACTTGAGTGCTATGTTGAGTGTTTCGATCGAGTGAAGTGTTTTGTTGTGTCAATGTTGTAAGTGGCATTTATTTGTACTTTGTAGACAACATAGTTATGCGCAACGCAATAATAAAAGTGATTGCATTTTATTAGTAGATTATAGCGTGCTTTAAAGCGTAAAAGCTAATAAAGATGGTATGATTACAATAATATACTACACAACAGATTTTGTTAATTATGTGTAGTTCGGTTTCCTGTCTACTCAGAAACTTGCAGTAAGTGTAGAAAGGGTTCTATAAAAAATTGGATCACTCAAAACCCTCAGAAAATACTATAATAATGAAGACTTGACTATCAAAAATGTTGTCAAGTATACACTCAAAATGATTCTCTCCATATTAAGAAGTTATCGTTAAAAAAATAAAGGAGGGAGTTTACGTGAGATAGGGTCAGGTAAGCGCTGAGTGGTGGGTAAACAACCTTGTTTACCCCTTAGATTGGAGGATTATGGGGCTCTCGCCACGTGGAGCACTGGGAAAAATGGTGTTATCACGCGTTGTGTGCATGGGCAGGAGAATTATTATTGTTTAAGCGGAAGATTGGTTAACCGTATAGCCGTTAATTATTGTCACATACGAAAAAAATAAAACAGTTTTTGTATAATTTTGAGTTATGTCACTTTTATTGTTTTATTGTATGCATATCAAATACTTACATAGATATAGGAGTTTACTACTGCAATCAAAATAACAAATATTTTTTTACATACATATCTAAACTCACGCCTTTTTCCCTCGGTGGTAGGCAGAAACTTAAAAATCCCACGTGATATCCTTACATACTCCTTTCGCTTCATCCACGTTCAAACATCTAGTCATACACGCACGCCGATTGAGAGTCCTACGTACCTAGGATGTGTTTACATTTTAGGTCATATTTGGGGCCAGGAATTAGAAGCTTTCTGAATTCGTAACTAAAGTAGGGACGAAGAATTTTTGAAAAAACTAAAATATAAATTTTACATGGAAATAAAAATTATCGAATTTTTAAATTAACACTTGCTTTAAAACCGTCATCAGTGATACTTTAAGGTGGCCTGTGGATGACCCCCTTTCCGACTAACCTAGCATAACTGAAAAAATCCGTAGTAGAATCTCGCGTTAAAATATGATTTTGATTAAGCAAATGAATTATGTCCGGAGATTGAGAGCACATCAGATAAAATCGTTAATGCCTTAATTTTAAACAAAATTCATAATTAAATGCCTTTTTTATTTAGCACGTTTTTTTAGGCGCAAAATTTGATCTTTCCCCTAAACGCTCATAATCTTAGCTACATTGGCAGTAGCCTACACTTAAAGTAAAACATTGTCTTATCTCAAAAACAACGACAAATAGGTGCAATGTTACACCAGTGTAGGTTATCAACCGATACATGCCATTCCGAGAAATGATGTAACGTATAGTTCCAACAAAAGCGAAGCAATAAAGGAGGATCATATTGTATTACAGAATATAAATGGATCGTAACTCGACATTATATTCTGAGAATCGATTTTAAAGTTCTTCATAAAGGAAATATAGTCAAGTTTCTGTTTTGCATTAGTTTTTGAGAATCAAATGTTGCAGTGGAGAGTTTTGAATCTTGCTTTCATTTTCGCTTCACACTGTGGCTTCTATCTTGTGATAAAATTTGGTCAATCGTCATTTATTGTGCACAAATACAATTTTGAAGATGAAGATGAAAAGATTATGTAGTGACAAAATTTGAAGTGAGTGAATTGAGTGAACGGCGATTAACAAAAGGAATTTATGAGGCGGATGTCACTGGAAACGGCAGTAGAGGACGCCCTAGAAGGGCATACATCGATGTTATTGGTGATGTTCTTCAAAAAGGACAGGTGCGTAGTACTCTCAACCGGCGTGCGTGTATGACAAGATGTATGTATAAGGATCGTGGCGTGTAGCGTTTTACAGTTTCTACCTACCCCAATGGGAAAAAGGCGTGAGTTTATGTATGTATGTAAATTCAATTTTATCCCGAGATTTATTGGAACAGGAAAATTCTCATTCATTTGATTTCGTTCATCTTGGAACTTATTCACTTTGCTTCATCGTCACTATCATTTTATCAGCCTATCGCCATCCACTGCTGGTCATAGATGTCAACCAATTATAAAAACACAAAGGCTTCAAGCACGATTACCGAATGCTTTTTCAATCTTTCATTTCTTTATTTTCTTTTAAAAGACGTTGTCTCAACCTAGGGTTTCTCCTGTATCGTGGGTGCGTTTACAGACATTCACAGATCTTCACATTCACAAACACCCAGACCCGGAACTACTATCTGTTGGCCATACAAATATTTGTTCCGTCCAATCGCTCAGCCGCTGCACCAAAAGTGTCGTCAAATCTCATTTAGTATTCTTAAATTTACAGAACCTAAGTATACAAACGATTCAAGAAGTCCTCCGTTCCATATAGGGGTCAATAAATCAACGCAGGAAGCCTGTCACCGCGGGTCCTAAGACCTCTATAAACTATTTGATATGCACCGTGTGTGGGCACATTTAATCCCGTAGTGTCACGGTATCTTATCTCTATTCCCGGGAACTTCCCGAGGTCTGGGTGTGGTCAGACGTTCTAAATGTGTGTTAAGTTGTGAGATTGTGCTATTGGATGTGAGTTATGTATTTTGTGTGTGAAGTGAGAATTAGTTTGATGTTGTGTTGTTGGTATGATTTGTAGTTGTCTACTTACTATAACGAGGGGGCCAAAAGGTACGTTTTGAAAATAGTGCCAGTAACTGAAAAGTTGTGGAGTAAAAGCTTAGCGTGGTATGGAAATGTTATGCGCAGGGAAGAAAGTCATGTTACCAGAAGAGTGTTAGAATGTGGATGGAGATACAAGTAGAGGTAGGCCAAATAAAAGATGGATGGATTGTGTGAAAGATGATATGGGTAAGAAAGGAGTCAGTACTGAAATGACGGCTGATAGAGGAGAATGAAAGAGGAATACTTGTTGTGCCGACTCCACCTAGAGTAGGTTAAAGGCAGCGAGATGAAACAACAAATTATATGACCAGTTGCCAAAACACAACAACCAACCGAATATCCAGAGAGTTTTTGTTTACAAAAACTGTCAAAATGTTTGGTTTTGCTGTCAAACATTTAACCAATGGTGGTTTTGTTTGCAATTTGATAATAAGTTTTCTTTTTTGAAGAAATTGCCGTCATTTTACAGAAATTTTCAATTCAGTTTAGTTTAAGAAAAACAATTTCGATCTTTGTTTTATGCTAAGTACCTATTGCTAGGCAGCTTCATTAAATTATCTTTTGCTTACAACTTATTTATCTATCTACGTTTACAATTTCGATACGATAACATGAATTAATCATAATTCATGCAGCATATACTTACGTACATTAAATTGTGCATAAAATCACCACTTACCCAAACAACTCAAAAACAGCTAACATCATCGAAAATTCTCGAAATTTCATCCAAAAACTTGCTTATTCCATGTAACACGCTGATTCGAGCTGATATCGATTTAATATCGTGTACCCGATCGTGTGAACTAACCCGTTTAGCTGAGACCACTCAGCTGATTGTCATTGCATTGTGACGCTGACTCCGCTATCAATTGATTGGTTGGATTGAGACGTGTGATCAGTCAGGTAGAAGTCATACGTTTTGGGAGCATGTTTGCTACATCTATGTGTAACAACACTTTTTTTGTCGTGTTGTAGGAAATATGTTGTGGCAAAAATTGATGCTGTTTAGACATGTAAGCCGCTCATTATAAGAAATTTCTGCCAGATTTCCGACGCTTGCGCGAAAGCACTTTGCGCATACATTTTGTACTAGACCCGTAGACGCATCCGGCAAATTTCTGATAGTGTGTCTAGTAATAAAGGTATGCAAAGAGTGTCCGGCGAGCGGCAGAAATTTTCTGCCAGACAATCGCTTATAATCTGCGGCCGATCTTAATAAACCTAATGACGGCTTGGGAGCAGCATCGCAAGAAGAGCTGTCAAATTGTAAACGTCACCTGAATTTTATGCAATGACAACACTTATTTTTTTATTATCAAATATGCATCATGCTTGTTATGAAAACGGCACCTAAGACAGCCAAATAGTGCTTAAATGAGAGCTGTTTATTAATTAATAAGGATCTTAGAGTATATCCGCATATTCTTCAATCAAAAAAATATAAAGAATGTATTTGTTTTTCGTAGTAATTACAGTACAATTAACGCCAAGCTGTTTTGTGATTCTAGATGCACAATTAATTACACCAATTGACAGATTTTGTGATACACTAATATGCCAAACGTGGTTTCATATAAACTAGTGACGTTCCGACAGTCGGTAAAGCCGACTATCCGGCCACTTTTGTAGTCTGCGACTATTCGGCAAAGAGCGCCGACTATATCTGGCTTCTTACTTTGTATGTATTTCTCAATAAAATTTATATAGAAGAAAATACATTAAATAAAAAAGAAACAATGCGAAGCAAACAAAACATGTTCCGACACGCTGGCAGACGGCTGCGACTTGCGCGCGAATAAGCTGTAGTAAACGAAGCCTCACGAAAATTGTCGAACACCCCCCGAAATCGTGATCGGTTTGGCCAACTAATCGGCCGACTAGTCGGACTCTTTACAACCGACTAATCGGCTAGTCGGCCAAAGTCATAGTCGGCACATCTCTAATGTAAACCTTTGTATTGTATTAAAATATTAATTTTACAAATAGCGCTTAAAGTAACATTAATATTATAATACCTACAACATATTCCTGATTTCCTGCTAAATTAATATCATATTTATCATAGTCTCTGCTAATTGGAATACCGATTGTATCATTACATTATACACAAACTGAGCGCAGAATTCTGCATTAACGATTGATTAAACAGCTAGTTACTAGCACTGCTTTCTAATTTAAAAAGAAAATGGTTTTATATCCTCAAAAGTAGGTCAACTGCTAATCATAGTGTTTGAGTAGACGTTGAAAGAATATTTAATCCCCCACGGAAGCTGGATTTGTATGGGATGAGTTCCGAAGCGAGACGATACGGAGTTAGACGGAGTTTTATTAATCAGCCGTTTAGAAAATGTTTCCTTTGTTGGGTTAGATGTTGAAGTAATCTAGGGTTGAGTGGTGGACTTTTACAATTAAAACTTTATAAACTTTTTATTGTTGTCATTTTCATTTTAATAAAATAAGAAGGTTTTATAAAACTATCGAAATATTTACTCTTAAGTTATGTTTTGGAATTATGTAACTTTGGCAATTATAATTCAAATGCTGCGATTTTTTAAAAAGCATTTTTTGAAATAACGAATCCGTAAACAAATTCAAAAATATTACCTACTACAATATCTAGTATTACTTTTGGGGTGCATAAAAAGAGCCTCCACGAGTGACTTTAGTACCTACATCCGGCACACCCTGGGCAGTCAGCCCCGCTACCAACCTTGCTGACTGGCTAATCTTTTCACCACGGCATGAGCTATGTATACTCGTGCCGACACTAGAGAAGAAGAAGAAGTATTACTATTGATGGTAGCTACACTGAGCAACATTTACTTTACTCCTACATAATTCTGTTAGCTCTTGATGACACTTTGAAGATAAAACTTGGTTTTTATCAGATTTGACTTAAAAAAACAAAAAACAACGATTTAAATAAATGCAAAAAAGGGGTGTTTCACCAATATGTCAATAATGTAGTCCGTAACTATTCACCAGATAAACTAAATGTAACCTAGAAATATGACATTTGTGTGTTCAATAATCTTGTCACTATCACCTTTATTCAGTCACATTCATAACATTACATTTTTAAACATACATCAATAAAAAAAAAAACGAGGTCCACCGGCATCGGGAGCACGGCCAAGCTACCGGTGGTTAGCGCTCCAGAGACAGGAACCTCCTCACAATACGCGCCGTGTCGAGGAGGACTGCTTTCTGTATCAGGCCCTTGATCCAGCCACCTAACGAGAGCCTCTTGAGGTGTTAGTCGAGGCTCTTGGCCATTAGGCCATTGGTCGTTACGACTATCGGCACAATGGTTGCCGAATTCACATCCCACATGTTGACAACCTCGTGTGCTAAGTCAAGATATTTGATTTGTTTGTTTGATTTGTTGAAGAGGTTTCCATCATGCGGGATGGTAACATCAACAATCATTGTGCGGCGTTCTGATCGATCTATCACCACTATATCAGGCTTATTGGCGACAATAGTCCTGTCAGTGATGATAGATCGATCCCAATACAACGTGATATGACCATTTTCGAGAACTGGGTCGGGCACATACTTGTAGTACGGTACCTCTGATTCCATCATTATCGCTATTGATATGTGGTGAAATGCAAATCTTAGCTATTGGAAAGTGTAGAGCTCGAATTAGCTTAATGAACAGTTAATGATAGGTTGGTGAAATACCCCCAAGTCTTGCAATTTCTGTGCTTATCTTGGCGCCTGTATGTCACTCGAGTGTTGCGACATTTAAGGACACTTTGAAGGAATTATCCCTGATTTTAACTGTCCCTCCGTTAGAGACTTATGGATCCTGATACTTGTACCCTGGAAATCGGCTTGTCCAAGGTTCTGTTGAGTTATTTATGAGATAACGGACATTTAAAGTGTTTTATTTACATATTTAGCGGAGAATTTTGGTTAAGTCGATAGAAAGCTGTTGTTGATAAGTGTACCGTACTTATTTGTTTATTTTTCTTGCTTACAGGTAAATACTACAATCTTCTTTGATTTGAGAATGTCGTGCTGAGGAAAACTACTTATAAGGTAACAAATAGAGTATTTGAATGGAAAAATGTAATTAGTCCGTCAGTTAGATTATCAAAAAATATTTGACCCGTGTTTTTTCTTTTGTTACGTAAACCAAAATTGACGAAGATACGACACTTTTAAAATTAGCAAAACGTCACAAGCAAGTAGAATTTTACTTACTTCTGACGTCACAAGCCCCCACTCTCGAATTTTGATGCGTTTTATCTTTCCAAATATTCATAGATTTAGCAGAAGAAAAAATACGTATCCATTATTTTTCAAAACTCTAACTGGTGGATTAATTAGATTTGCAATTTATTGATGCTGTCAACATGCCTATTACATAACACATATTTTTATTTAAACTTGTTAACATTTTTTTGAATGAACTCACGCGCACAGTTAGTCGAACAACAGCAAATAACTAGATCATAATTAACAGGTGACAACATACAAAAAACATGTTCAACGAACAATCACTGTAATGTGTCTATTAGTGCGCAGGAGTTCACACGACAGCCGAATTAAAAACACATCAGAAACGTATTACACTAACTTTACCACCCGCGCGGTAAGCCTTTGTATCTTCAGCTGCGCAATATTAGACCCAATGTTCCTAATAATACGCACTAAGAAGACCCAGGGATAATCTACCACTCAATCAAATTCAATCCTTAAAGTTCCGGGAATAAAGTTCAAATTTCAATATCAGACAATTCCCGGAAACGTAGGGATGGGAAGGCATGGAACCAGTTCTGCGGTTGTTTTTTTTTCTGGAGAGTTCAAAAGTAGAATTAAGGTTGTAAGTAAGCGACAGAGCGATTCCGGGAAGGGTTCAAACACCGCGCGACTGATTAAAATTAACAGCTAAGTTATTTTAGGTTGCGTGATATGGTTTTTGAAGACAATCTTTGAGATCGCGGTCTAGAAAAGATTGTTTTTCTTCGAAAGATGCCAGATTATGGCCCAATTTGTCAATGGCCAGATAAGCAGTAGATAGCTGTTATTTTGAATTTGGAACAGATTTCTAGTTTGATTCTGTCTTGATTTATTGTTTTATCAGAAGAGTAGCAGCTTATCAGTGTCTGCTAAAAAATCGAAAAATCGTCTCGAAGTACTTTTGACTCTTAATAATATCATCTCATTCAATGATCTTATACAGTGTCCCAGTACAGATCCGAATTCATGTAATTTCTTCAAACCTCATGATCTACTGTACCCCAAGTCTGAGTTTTTTTACGTTACTTCTGTAGTTGCGTCACGGCAAAAATTATAAAAAATTTAGGCAGAGCCTCTAGCGGCGAATAGCGTAACTAAAAATTTGTTTCAAATTTTTGGCGTGACGCAACTACAGTAGCACACTAGGGTACTGGTGATTGACGGTGCATAGGAAATCCTCAGAATCAACAAAAAAATAATTAAAAAGAAAACGTTGTATTCTTAACCTGAGTTATTTTAGCGCCCCGAGTTAACCGACTGCGCAAAGCGATATCGCGCTAGTCGTGTCCGCCAGCTCGTCACCCTCCGCGCTAACTGTTGTATCTAGCAATTGATAATTTTTCATTATTTGCGTTAGCTGTGGCTTTATTAATGAATTATTAACTTTTTTATATTGCTCTTGGCTTTCTCTTGGCTTGGTTAGTAGTTGCCCTAAGACCCTAAGGTATCTATTTTCTTTCTATTCATTTGAAGCAGATAAGTACGTCATTTTGTGAGAATTTCTCTAAAAAATTATCAATTGCTAGTTACGACAGTTAGCGGGGAGGGTGACGAGCTGTGTCGCCGGCTCTCATTCATTTATGCGTGGCATCGAAATGTTCCATCACATTTTTGATATAGATGGTTTTTAAAATATCACTAAATATCGCAAAACAAAAAAGATTTATTAATCTAGCTAAATCCTGTGATAGGCTAATCCATATCACTAATACCTAGATCATAATGGTTTAAAAGAATTACACAAATTCGTTTACGAGTTTAAACGAAATATTGGTTCTAAAAACATTTTCGTGGTGTTTCAATAACTAGCTGTTTTCGAAACATTGTTAACTAGTGAATACGTGGTTTTATGCTCGACGTATGTAAAAGACTGCCTGGTTGTCTAGTGGTCGCAAGCGCGACTGCTGCTTGCTGCTTGCCCGAAGTCAAGCAAAGTTATTGGATTTTTCCGTGTAGAATTCCTCAGCAGCAGTCCGGAGTGTTGATTTGTGCCCATAATGATAATAGAGTCGCGCCATATTACATGACACTAAAACTTAACGGCGAAATAAGGGTTTACTATACACCTCTGCCCAATCTTGTAGGGAATAGAGGCGTAATGTTACGTTATGCATGCTAAAGTTCGCAGTGTGACACGTGGTCTTTACGAATCTTTTAACATCTTTACGAACAAGAAGAAATAGGCTCCTATCATTATTCACTTTTTTCGTATTTCATGTTTTTTGTTAATATTTATTCCATGTTTTTTGTATTTATTTATAAATTTACTAGCTTTTGCCCGCGGCTTCGCTCGCGTTAACGTAGAAATTGACAATCAACTATTAACACACTACTAAAGTTTCTTAATATAATTCAATCAAGATTCTAAATCAACGTTATTGTTGTTTTCCTCGGGAACAATATTTTTTTTCGGGATGAAAGGTATTCTATGTCCGTTTCTGTACACCTGACAACGTATCTGCAAAATTTCAGGATGATCGGTTCAGTAGTTTAGGCGTGAAAAGGTAACAAACAAACTTACTTTCGCATTTATAATATTATAGTTAGGATGTCTGAATAATGTCTGAAAATTTGCGAATGAGTGGTAGAATATACTGTCAAAAGCATTGCGAGGGATTTATGAAAGTGTCTGTATCTAATTGTCTGGGTTTAATTGTTATTATATCATACTTTTTTTCCCCTTGTTTTACATTGTTACTTTCTTCTGTTCCTATTATGTCTTCCTATCTTTTCTTATTGTAATTGGTCTAACACCGTTTCAATAGTTTAAAGTAAAATAAATACCATATTCTCCATAACTATTTATCACCCTAAGTTCCCATATCAGTTCCAGATAGCGGTTCCTTTAATTCTGACACACAATTTTATAATTCGTTCCGCGTTATTAAAAGGGATTGTTATATTATCTTTTGACACGTAAGTACATGTTAAGTACGTACTTAATATTCTGATATACGTATCGAATTCATAATTTCATGAGGGATTGTTAGTAAATGGCTTTTTATGGGAAAATTATTAGTGTCTTGGATCAAGATTGTTTTATAAGACATGATAATAACATCACGCTTGTATTCCTCGTAGGTTTGGGCAGAGATGTATAGTACACCCTCATTTCGCCGTTATGTTTAAGTCCCATGTAATATGGGGCGAGCCTATTGCCATCAACCGGGCACAAATCCAGACTCCCGGCTGCTACTGAGAAGTTCTACGCGGAAAAACACAGTAACATTTCGTCCGACCTGGGGATCCAACGGAGGACCTTACGCTCAGCAGTCGCATTTGCGACCACTTCACCAACGACATAATGACGCTTTTAAAACAGAAATAAAAAAAGATGGGCATTGCCCCGTAACTATGGGTTGCGGAGATCTGATGGCAGTCGCGTCATGTAAAATACTGGTATTTGGACGCATCTGTTTAGATTGCAAGCTGACCCCAACATATTTGGGAATGGGAAAATGCTAGGTAGAACATGAACACGGCTGAAACTAGTAAAAACAGGTAAAAAAAAACATACATCCCTTCGCTATGCTTGCTCAACTCGAAAACAAAACAACTAAACAAGAAAAACGTAAAATCCAATACCATTTTATTCCCAATTAGAAATAAAACAGATTAAATCAAGCACGAACCTGCAAACTCTCATCGATCTTAAGCCTGGTTGACATGGGTAATCCGTTGTAAACTGGTGTACAACTTTGTGAAAGATGAAGTGCCTTCAAATATTTGTTTTTCGCACACGAACAAGTTTGATGGGACGGCGACACACCGGCAAGTTTGCTTATCAGACCCCTTAGCTCTTTAGGCTATAGTGCCCATTATTTTAGAGGGAAACTATCGGGACTTTTAATTTTTGGACTATAAAAGTGCTAATTCTGTTTTATATCAACTTAACTGAACTAAAAATATTGTCATCTGTTATTATTATTAATAAGGAAAATGAGAAAGACAATATTTTTCGAGCTGTCAAATTAATTTACGTGTTGAACATCATCATGTTTTTGTGGTTTGAAATAACTTCGATGTCATAAGATTTATTCATCCTAACTATATGTAGTTTGTATGTTTGTTACCTTTTCACGCCTAAACTACTGAATCGATCATCCTGAAATTTTGCATAGACGTCAGGTGTACAGAAACAGACATGAGTACCTTTCATCCCGAAAAAAAGTACTGTTCTCGAGGAAAACAACAATAACGTTCATAGATAGCGCCACGTGTATTTCGAATCACGATTGAATCATTATTATTGTAAAAACTTTAGTAGTGTGTTAAGAGTTTTTTTGAGCTTAATTAACGCGAGCGAAGCCGCGGGCAAAAGCTAGTTAAAAATAAATTAAAATTTTGTTGGGTTTATTGCAAAAACTAATCATTACTAAGTATCAATATTATGTAGGTAGTCAGAAAAAAAAAACATGCTATGTTCGTTCAATACGCGGATTCGAATACAAGTACTACACATAGAAGCGTAGCTGGTAGTCAAGTTTTAAGGCGACATATGCTGAGGCGTCGTCTAAATCTGTTTGGACTGCTAATTTAACAACTCTATTAATCTTCCATCTCGTTCTTGTTTTATCTGTAAGTAAAGGATAGCAGTGTGAGATTAGTCGGTGCTCGACATAATCGGTGTTTTTGGTAAATAAAATAGTATATATTTGGCTTGGCAAATATCGGGGTGGTTTATTTTCAAATCCTGTAATTGCCGGCACGCATGCAGTTCTAAAACTAGACCCCATTTCATTTAGTTTCGACTAAAAAAGACGAATGCACCAACCAATCCTCAAGTTATCCAAAAGCCAAATATTTTCGGAATATAGTGAAAAGTTTCGGAATAAAAGTGGTCCAGATTTATTAGAACTTTCGCGTATGCTTTTGCAGGATTTTGAGTAGTTTTTGATTTGTCGAACTAAATTGCTTGGTCCATTTGCGATAAATTTTAACAATTCCAACCCCAAGTTGTTTAGCGTGAAGGTGAATGCTCTGACACAAACGGAAATAATTAACAATGAGATATGTATACATAAAAACGTTAGTCTCGACTCAATAGACTCCGATTTATGTTGATAAAAAACACTACTTAAACTTAAAACATAAAAGCGCGCGCTTTTTTTATTCAAATGATATTGTAACACAATACTTTTAACCTCGATGTGAATTTACTGCTACAACTTGAAATCTAAATATATTTGATGGCCGGCAACCTTGTATAGAGCTAATGCGTGTCTTTGTTAATATTTCGTATAAATCCAAGGGGTCACCTACACTACTAAAAAATGACAGGTGTGGTACTTACGACGACATGACATGCCTCCATGTTTGGTCCAACCATATTTTTTGTATAAAAAGTAAACAAACAAAACTTTGACAGTGAAACAATAAGTAATTTTATTTGAAACTAGCGACCCGCCCCGGCTTTGCACGTGTACGTTTTATAGCTTAAAACCTTTCTCTTGAATCACTCTATCTATTAAAAAAAACCGTATCAAAATCCATTGCGTAGTTTTAAAGATCAAAGCATACATAGGGACAGCCAGACAGCGGGAAGCGACTTTGTTTTATAATATGTAGTGATAAAAAGTAAACAAAACTTTGATAGTGAAACAATAATTTTATTTTAAATTCCGTCACACATACGCATTTTCAGCTTCCTAAAAATGACAACAACAAACACGTTGAGCGTATTGTGCGTGGTTCATGTTTCGTCACGTTACGCTATGCTTCTTATTACATACAAATTCTAGTACGCGGCCTCACCACGCGCATTTTAAGTTATTACGCCGAGCGTAATATAGCATAGGGCCTAGAAGTTTCATGCGCGCGCGTTACTGTCACAAAATACGAGACAGAAGATAATCTAAGTGTGTTTTGGCTCTAACATTTATTCTTCAAAGGGTAAAACGGGACCCTATTACTAAGACTCTGCTGTCCGTCTGTCACCAGGCTGTATCTCATCAACCGTGATAGTTAGACAGTTGAAATTTTCACAGATGATGTATTTCTGTTGCCGCTATAACAACAAATACTAAAAAACAATAGATATTGGAACGGAACACACTTAGGCCGGTTTTTTAAATTATCTTTGTTCTAAAATGTGTATTTTTTATCCATTTTTAAAGCAATTTAATGTTTCACGATCAAAACTTTGTACACCTTTAATACAACATTTAAATAACGGGACTAGAGATACGACGACACAGATACACCGTTGTTCCCTTGTTCGAGGAATTCCCAACTTTTGTCTTACTAACTACAAAACTTACAGTCACCCTACGGATGTCCAGGACCTCTACGTGCTGGAGACACGATGAATTTATACGACCTCCTTACTAGACTTTACTTTGTATTGTCGCCGATGTCTTCTGAATTCCTCAGAGTTATGCTCATCATTATTTTGTGTTTTATGTGCCATGCTCTTATAGATTCTGTGTCGTGTGAAACAATGTTGTTTTGAGATTTACTACGCTGTATAGATGAATCTGGGACGCATCTTGAATGTCTATCAGTGCTGTAATAATCATAAATCTGTGCATATTCTGCAAGTTTACGTATTTTAAACTCTATTAACAACAATACTCAGCTCGGTCATTTCGTTAATTGTAGCCGTAAAAGAAACTGAAAAAACGTAAACGATGTCATCAAAAATCGTGAAATAGCTGTGTACCCAAAGGGTAAAACGGGACCCGATTACTAAGACTCCGCTGTCCGTCCGTCCATCTGTCACCAGGCTGTATCTTATGAACCGTGATAGTTAGACGGTTGAAATTTTCACACATGATATATTCCTGTAGCCGCTAAAAAACGGAATAAAATAAATATTTAAGGGGGCTCCCATACAAAAAACGTGTTTTTTTGCCGTTTTTATAGATAATGGTACGGAACCCTTCGTGCGCGAATCCGACTCGCACTTGGCCGGTTTTTTAAATATTTGATAGTCTTTGTATGGTAACGTTTTGTAGAGAAACCGTCACTAATCAAGTTACGGTGAAAAGGTTATAGTTGTGCCCGTAGCTTTGCCCGTGTGGTACATAGTAATTATATAGTCTACTAGCTTTTGCCCGCAGCTTCGCTTGCGTGAAATTTAAACCCGCGCTAACCCCTCTTTTTAGGTGTAGTTTTTTTTATTATTTACTTTGAAGAGTGTTTATGCCAAATTTCAACTTAAGAACCCCATGGAATAAGGATTTTCACAGAAAGTTAACAACCCATTTCACTTCTTAGGTGTGGAATTTCCAAAAACCCTGAAACATGTGTATGTTTATTTCTCACCAAGAGCCGTAATTTTTAATTCCATGCTTCTTACCTTAAAAGTACCAGATTTCTCATACAAACTTTCAACACTTTTTTCACCCCTTTAGGGGTTGAATTTCCAAAAATGGTCAAATACGTGTACCTTTATTTCTAACCAGAAACCTTAATATTTAATTTCTTGCTTCTTACTTAAAAAAATGACGGACTTTCATACAAACTTAAATCCCCTATTTCACCCCCTTAGGGGTTGAATTTCCAGAAATCCCTTATTAGTGGATGCCTGCGTTACAAAAGGAACCTACTGTCAAAATTTCAAGTTTCTAGACCCAGCAGTTTAGGCTGTGCGTTGATAGATCAGTCAGTCAGCTTCTCCTTTTATTTATAGGTATAGAAGATATCCATCCTGAAGGTCCATTCAAAATATTGGTGAAAGAATTTTTAAAATCGGGTGAATAGTTTCGGTGTTTACCTACTACATCCAAACTTACAGACCTCTTTATTAGTATAGACTAATTAAAACTAAACATGTTTTTTTTAGTTCACCGCGCGTGCTTTAATTTTGTCCCGAATATTTATTTAGTATTCTAAATGGCATTCATAAGCATTCCCTTTCGTTTCTCCCACAAAAAAGACTCAAATGTTTGATTGGTCAGCTTCGTCGATAATGAATTAATGATTTTAAAACATCAAAGACGTTGTTCATCTTAATTTATAATATGGCCATGGGACAAGGATTCCTTTATGATTGTTCTTTGTTGTATTTTAAAGGCGAGGAAGATAGGAAGAAAGAAAAACAAATATTTCTACGCTAAAGCAGACGCACATACTAAAAATTTAAACATATCGAGCCTGTTATGGAAAAACATCGTAAACGACAGAATATAGGTATTTCACTTTTTTATCGTAACGTAAAGCAAAAATGAATAAATAACCAATGAAATACCTTTCCTGTAAAATTGTATGTGTGTCGCTTACGATGTTCTTCCATAACAGGCTCGATATTTCTTAAAACTTATGTAAAATTAATTCTAAATAAACAAAAATTGAACTTAAATTTAATCATATTTGCTAGGTAAACCAAACAAAAAAAAGTAAGGTTCATACAGTCTATGGCATGGCCGCATGGCGTACATTTTAATATCTACTAAAAATAAAATGAATTAAGTTGAATTTGTGCGTCAAATGTGCGTAAAAAATTAGGTCGTTGCTCAGCATAAGCTTCGGACGAACCTAATGCCAACAGCGCTAATTTTCAGCTTAACTTCAAATCGGATCATATTTAAAAGGGATGTGTGTACAGAATCATAGGATAATTGAGATTCCTAGCAAGGTAGTTATCTTCATGGCGTGATATTACACACACACAAATCACATACTCAAGCATCCAGACTCGTAACTCATACGTGCAAGACTGCAAGCTAGACAAATATTTGAATCTTGATCACAGAGAGCGGATTATGCCTGTGGAGGTATGTATGGTGTTCCTCCAACGAAATCTGCTCACTCATCCCGTACACGAACGACCTGAAAACTATTACTGAGAATATATTTTTGGCCTTCCAATGAACATCGACATTTCGGGTTCACCCGGCGGGCCTTATGACGTCAGGCGCACCCTGGGTAGACCCGCTACCAACCTTGCTCACTGGCTAACCTTTTTACCACGGCATGTGCTATTTATTCTGACAACCTTGCTCACTGGCTAACCTTTTTACCACGGCATGTGCTATTTATTCTGACAACCTTGCTCACTGGCTAACCTTTTTACCACGGCATGTGCTATTTATTCTGATTTAGCTCGACAGACAGGAAGACGCTGCTGGGCATGGGCATACTCATGACCTCATCCCTTACATCTATGGATGGAGACAGGGTAGCCTATTCTTTTCTGTGATTGTGGATGGATGAGGATGTGGTTCCCCACATCAAACTTATTTTAATAGTGACTCACGAAATATTACAATCGGAATCAGTAATCTGATCACAGAAAAACTAAACAATAACTTATTCAACTTAAAACATCCACATTAGTGCATAAACCAATGTAAATGTGTCCCATATATATAGAACATTTATATACAAATTAGTGAACAGAATGTTTGTGTATTAACATATTTATGTCATTCGTTATTCGGGGCCATTGATGCGATTTCCACTTGACTATAAATAAGAGAACAACTCGGCCTATAAAACGTTTTTTTATGCTAAATCTAGAGGAACTAATTCTGTGTGCGTTCGCGCTTGTATATTTTAACAATGTCTTATTTTGCAAGGCTGTATGCCGTGATTTTTAGGCGAGATACGTTGTAAATGTGTTGGTTTAGCAGATACGGCTTTTTATAGTATGTCACGGTACATCTTTATTAACAGTCACAACGGAGACGCGCGTGCGTTATGAAAATTAAAAAAAAAAAACCGGCCAAGTGCTATTCGGATTCGCGTACGCACTAAGCACGAAGTCCGTGGTTTCGGCCTTAGTTACGAGCGTTTCCTACTCCCTATCATCTACGGGCATACGATTATTTCAGGGCCCGAACTAAAGGCTGATTTACACAACACCAGTTTCTTGAAGCAAGAATCGTCCTGTCTTTATATTTCTCAACGAAAAAACAGAGATAGCATGAGAGTTGCTTCAAGAAACTGGCGTCGTGTAAATCAGCCTTAAGAATGAATGACAACACGATTTGACAGCTGTTGTCCATACTACCGAAGTGTTTTTGCCCGTCCGAAAAGTTGAACTTGACACTTGTTTTGTTCACTCCTACGTTTGTAGCTACTTTCGGACGGGTGAATAACTTCGTTGACGGACTTAGGGAGTACGCCTCCCGGTTAGACTGGAAGCTGAACCTAACCTAGTTGAGAAACGGCTAGGCAGATTTTAAATCTTAAAACATCAAACCATTAGGCAATTTGCAAAACAAAAAAATATTATATTTATGCACTAATCTTATCATTGACGCCTAACGAAATAAAATCCATTAGGTAGGTATATTAACTATAGTACCCACATAATTTATATGACTTTATCTTATATATTTACATATTATGTAAAGAAATAAAGGACGGTACCTCTCTTAATGCGTGGACACATTAGCATATACCCAAATATTATGTTATTAGGAGATATGGCTCGGCTAATTGTATTTTTAATGTTAAGAGGTAACAAAATGTACGTTACAACATTTTGTTTTTAAAATTTTTAATTTGGAAGGCGGTCTTCCTTTTTTTTGCAAATTTATGGCTTGTGCACGTGTGTTGAATAAGGTTGATGAGAATAAAATTGTAATTAGAATGCTATAGACTTAGGACAAAACGTTTATTAAATGCTTCGGCTTTAAAATATCATAATTTTGGTTTGAAAGACAGATTAGTGTTTTAAAGCGTGCTGCATATACTTATTTTCAGTTTAAAAACATGCCAGTGCGAGAAATTATAATTTTATATATTTTACCTGTCTCGTTGGTCAAGTTGTCGCAAGCGCGACTGCTAAGAGTGAGATCCTGCGTTCAATCCCCAGGTCGGGCAAAGTTTTATTGCGTTTTTCTGTGTGAAATTTCTCAGTAGCATCTCGGATTCTGGATTTGTGTCCGGTTGATGGCAATAGGCTCGCTCCCTATTACATGGGACTTAAACATAACGGCGAAATGGGGTGTATTGTACACCTCTGCCCAAATTTTCGGGGAATAAAGGCGTAATGTAATGTTTGACCATAGTAACAAAAACGGAAACGTAGCAAGCTTACCCTTAACTTAAGTGTTTTGCAACAAAATTGCGTATCAATGACACGACAAATATGCTCTGTGATGGAAGACTGATTAACAAATAAATGATTATTGAATTCGGCCGATTTTGGGCACATTTCGACCGTGACCTTCTTTCTTATCGCTCAGATAAAACCTGTTTTGAATTCTACAATACAAAGTAGCTTTTTAGAACAAGAAAGCTTTTGTTAGGATTTTAAATGGGTTCTATATAATGTCTGTTGAGTTTTTGATAAGCTAAAAGTTGATTTATTACATTCTAGTCGTCAAGTCATCATAAAAAGGAGCACAATTATTTTTATACTGTATTTTATTCAACGGAAAAAATAATTTATAACAATGGTAATTTTAAAATATTTGCCCACTAAAAGACCTATGGACGCTAACGTCCACATAAGTCTGTAGATACTTATGTATATGTCGTCGTCTGATCGTAGAATTGGGCATATCATGATGTGCCTGGGCATATCATGGAACAGCGCCATTTCTCGGAATGACCTACTTGTCTAGTCGCCCAATTAAAAATCGGAAGCATCGATTAGAAGCAAACGTTTGTCGATATTCCTAACTAAACACATTGTTACATCATGTCTTACCCAAACCACAGTATTGTTAGCAATTTTATGAAATAGTTACATTTCACGCCACTAGTGGCGCTGTCTCCGCTTTGTTTTAAAGTGTTTTTTACTTTTATCTATTTTTTATGACGTACACGCAAAATGGCTGCTTCAAAGCAAACTGTTTATTGTGAAATAGAAATGGTTATTTTTTTATAACTTCCAACGTGAGCCACAGCTGCAAAATTTTTATACCTACCTGTTAGGCTAGGTTTTACTAACACATGCGAAGTTTCTGTCTCATATCTTAGAATTTATTCAGCCCCTCCCTATTACTATACATATATGTAAACCGTAAAACACACAACTAAACTATACCTACAAAAAAGGAAATCGAAATCACAAAACGAAACAAAAGGTAATCTAAGATGGCGACACAAAAAAAAAGAAAACAATAGAAAGTAAACTGAGTCACCTCCCTTTTCGCGATTTAAATTAATTAAGCACCAAAGCTTTTGCGAGTTGGATTTCAGCTTACATTCTTTTGTAACAACCTGTATAAACAAAAGTGGGGTATAGTGAGCAAGTGAGGTGAGTGTTACTGTTACAAAGAAGAGATTTAAATGTAACAATGTTGGAACGTGGAGGGTGCTAAAAATCTGGCTTTAATTTCTTTAACCTACTTCTAGTTTTGTATGTCAAAATTTGTTTAGAACTCCATGGAAAGATTGGGTATTCTCCATAGGATCTTACAGCAGAACTCTTTGAGAAGATAATTCCATAATCATAGGTGATTAGCGT
This sequence comes from Amphipyra tragopoginis, assembly GCA_905220435.1. NCBI lineage: Eukaryota > Metazoa > Arthropoda > Insecta > Lepidoptera > Noctuidae > Amphipyra > Amphipyra tragopoginis. The sequence goes on from HG992017.1 coordinate 10,820,006, forward strand.
TGACTCATCACTCAATAAAGTCATAAGACTTTATTGGGTGATGAGAAGGTGGGGCACAGATCATATGATTTGCAAAGTTAAGGTGTGCTTGCCGCGGTCAGACCGTGGATGGGTGACTAATCGTTACACATCGAGACCCCTCCGAGCCTCAGAGAGCATGTAAAGCCGTCAGTCCCGGTGGCATACGAAAACCTATTACAGTCATTACGGGTACTCAGAATCCCGAAAATCTGTCAAACGCCTGCTCAAGAACTGGGTTGCGGAGGTCTGATGTCAGTCGCTTCGTGTGAAATACTAGTATGCAGCCGCATCTGGTTAGAATGTAAGCTGAGCCAACATAGCTGTAAAAAGGCGAGGCAAAACGATTGGCAGATAAGTAGGATATTTAATAAAATATAGATTTTCATTCATGTCATTTTTGCGAGCTGAATTTCGCTAACTTTTAAAACAGCAGCATGTATGTTGTTTAATGCAGTAGCTGCAAGTTTCTTAGGGTTAGGTGTCGTTGTAACATTGTAGCGTTTTAAATTTCACAGCGAAGTGCACGTAAAAGTATTATATGTCCTACTTTTGTTACTTTTTTATTGCTTTCTCTTCCGTTACCATAACGGAGATTTATGGCACAGTGGGAACAAAAGCGTTTTTAGGAATAATCTTAGTAACTGGGATCATCAGTTTAGAAAAACAATGTCAGAAGCGATGGGGAAAGAAGTTGTTTATTTTTTTTCTAGATTTTTATAATTATTTTTGCGACTGCGTCGTTGGTTTAATGGTCGCAAGCGCAATGCCGAGCGTGGGGTTCTGGGTTCGATCCCCAGGTCGGGTAAAGTGTTATTGGTGCGGAATTTCTCAGTAGCAGCCCTATTACATGGGACTTAAATATGATGGCGAAATGAGGGTATAATACTATACACCTGTGCCCAATACTTCGGGGATTACAGGCTTGATGTTTTGTTATGTTATTTCTGCGATTTGGATTCAGTCCACTTCTACAGTCTGTAACCATCCACAGTTGGATGTAGGCTATCTCATTGACAGCCTGACCCTCCATTGTCCTCTGCCCAATCGTCCTTTAATTTAGCATTAATTTATTTATTTGTTAAATTCAACTTTTTAATACATACATACATACTCCGCCTTATAAATTCCTTTTGTTAATCGCCGTTCACTCATTCTCTCAACATGACCTGTAATACTTCTTTAAATTTTTGTCACTACATCATCAAGTTTTTAATCAATTAGCAGAAACTTCCAAAGTATTGTGCATTTCTCTACCGCTGGTTCTTTCGAAGTGTTAAAAACAACTTTTTTGTTTTCACCATAGCACAAGTAAATGGAAAGATTTTTAAGTGTTACCGAGTACGGGAAAGCGGTAAGTGGGGCCATAAATTGTAAAAGTAGAAAAACATCGTTGGCCAACGTTACTGTGTTTAATTTTAGTTCTTGGCCTGTTTTGGCTGTTGTAAGCCGTGCATTTGTTGTTTTTATGGATAACTTATTTTGCGGTTATTTATATATCCATATAAATAAAAAGATTATGCTGTTTGTTTGTTACCGCATCACTTGAGAACGGCTGGACCGATTGGCAATTTTTTTTCTACTCCGAATCTCAGACCAAATAAAAAACCAAGACAGAGCGCTGTCAACAGTGACATGAGGCCGGTTTCGTAAACATGAGTGAGGTGTAGTTTGATTGAAAAATGTTGTAAATGTGTGCGTGTGTGCGTGTATGCACAGAGCGGAGGTGTAGTTTTGGCATGCTTCACTGTATTGTTCGCAGCGTTCTGTCTTGGTTTTTTATTTGGTCTAAGCTCCGAATTAGGTATTTATGGAAAGTAAAATTGGAAAAGTTGCCCGGAACATTGACAAATTCGGGAAAACCTTAAAGTTGGTGACACGTTTGGTGCAGTGGCTGAGCGATTGGCTTCTGCACTACGGGTAGTGGGTTCGATTCCCGCATAAAAAAAATATTTGTTAGGCCTACAGATAGTTCTTCCGGGTCTGGGCGTTTGTGCATGTACTGATTTGTGTCTGTAAACGCACCCAAAATATAGCAGAAATAATAGAGAGAGACGTTCAAATCAAAAAAGACTTTTAAATATTATTTTTTCAAAGTTACAATAATCTAAAACAAACTGTTTTTAGAAATTTGTAGGTGAAATACTGTTTTTTGTGATTTTCGGGGATGGATAACTATATTTTTTCTTATTTTAGTATCTATCCTACCAACAAAATATCAATAAAAAATATCGGTCACAGAAATAATACAGTCGCGAACAAAATTTTTATGCTTAATATATAATTGATAAATTAAAATTAACGGCCCGCTCATCGCTATTAAACAGTCCCCACACTATAAAAATCCGTACATAAAACTCCTCGTAACTTTAGTAGTCAATAAGAATTGATATTAAGGTCATTCCGGACCCTTACGGTAATTGAATTTCAATTTACGACTTCTTATCCCCGCATTTTAAATAACATTCCATATAATTGCATTTATCTTCATTTAGTTTTAGCACCTCATAATACAGCTTATGAAAGTTGCAAATTATATTCAAGTAATAAAATGTCAATTAACGTTTGAAAGTTATAACTGTCTTACTTTATTAAATTTTATTGTGGCATTTCAATTGAAATTTGATTACTTATTTCACTACTCATGGCAACGTAATTCAGTAAATCAAATATGACATTACTGTTCAATAAATCTTTAATATTCAGGGCGTAATACGGTAATATTACCTAAATATCACGATTTCGCTTATAAAATCGAGGTAATTACTTCGAATTCTAAGTAACAATAATATTATTCAGTTTGAGTGAGTAACGAACACATTAATAAGACTTTGTAACGTGTCCGAAGGTAATAATTGTAACATTATGATTGAAATGTAGTCATAACAAATTAACCTAACCCTAAGCAGTCAAAGAACAAGATTATCGAGCTATATTTTTTCTTTTATTATGAAATACTTTAATAAAACTTTATCCGCGTGGCGTGACTATGACCAGCTGTGGCCAGAGCCTGCCTTCCCACTCAATCTTCTTTATTTTCTGCTGCAATTTCAAGAAATACGAGAGCACTACATTCTTTTCAAATCTAGTGAAATCAGAACGATTGCACTACCTATGAAGCCACTACGTCATCATAAAATTAAATTACTCCCAAACGACCGACATTTGAATCTATATTTACATTTTTATGAGTTTAATTTATCAAATTCAATATGAATTATGAATCGGATTTGTCGTGTATCGATTAAATTGGTATTTAATATCGATACGACCTCATGGGAAATCATTCGTTATCATAATAAATGGAATATATTACGGGAAAAATATTTTATTATAGGCGATTTCGTTCACGATTGTACTTTGTTGTCTAATTGCCTTTTGTTTGCTGTGAATTCGTTTTATATTTTTTTGAATAATAATTATTTAAATGCTCTGGTTTTAATTTCAAAAGTTTTATGTTGAATAGCCTTTCCCCGCGACTTCGTCCGCGTGAATATCGGTTATTGATCGCTAATTTATTGATAGTAAATATAGCCTATAGCATTCAGGGATAATGTAGCTTCCTATAGGTGAAAGAATTTTTGAAATCGGATGAGTAGTTTCGGAGATTACTTCCTACATACAAACAAACAAACAAATTCTACCTCTTTATAATATTAGTATAGATTTATTCTTAAATATTTATTCTGTGATTATACCAAATAGATTTAGTTGCAGGAGCTATTTTAAGTTTTAAATCATAACTGTAACTTCGATGTTGGTGCCAATTTTTCTAACTAAAATTAGAGAATTGCTAAGTATCTTTTAACAGACAGCGCGAGAAAAGGACGGTGATAGATAAGAACTAAATTAGAGATTTCAAACTAATTTACGTCTTAAACTTCACCGAACAGTCGACACGTTCTGTCGTGTTGTCTAGATTTTTAAGGAAATTTTAGTTTAACAAATTTTGTCAGCTCTTATTTACGTCCGTCTCTTTCTTATTTTATTAGTGTGAAAAAGATGGCAATAGTTTGAGTTAAGATTAGTTTGTTCACAACAGCATCGGCACTATTGTTAGGACTGACAATGATGAATACCCATTCATCATTATGGATGGTTAGTTCATCCATAATGATGAACTAAGAAACATAATTTTTAGTTAGTTAGTTAGTTCATCATTATAGATCATTATTAACTAAGTATGATAAACCTACTAAAGCAATGGTATGCTACAATCTAGGTTGAAACTCCAAAGATTTAGTTCATACTATAGACATCATAATGCTAACTAGACTTCCCTAAACCTTCCTACACAAATCATAAATATTGAAAAATTGAAAGAACTAGTAGTACTATATATAACTCTCTAAATCAAAACTTTTTAATAAGAATCGCGGTCAAAATATTCTATGTACTTCTGAATACACAAGGAAAACTAAGCTATTGGTAGAAGGATTTAGATTTCCACACAAAAAAGTCGTTTATTGGAAAACTTTTTAGTAAGGAATAATAGTTGCCAGCGCTATGTACGGCTATGAAACCAGCGGGAGATGAAGACAGAATGAAAATGAAAAGATGGAGATTTGACATAGAAGTAGAAAAGAAAGAATGAAAGACGAAAGATAAATAATTCATTTGTGTTTATGATTAGTTACGGTTTACTCACGTGCATTTTTCGGTATTGCCCGACTAGTTTCGGACCCAAACGGAGCGCTTAATCACGAGCGGAACACAAGGCGAGGTCGCCAGTCGAACAATCAGGCAATCGTTTGGGCAAAAGTTATAATATGTATCAAAATTCTTTGCGACTTAAAGAAAACATACTTTTGTACGAATTTTAATATTTCCCTACATCCATTTTAAAAACTGCTTTTAATATTGTATAAAGCCGAAGGATTAAGTTGCCTTAATCCCTCGGATTTATTTATAGTTTACATGAGCTTAGTAACTAATCCTTAGTACTTGTCACTAACACCTTGCGTGCAAACATGCCGTATTAGTGCTAAGTTTTATTGAAACTCCAAGTGCGAATGAATAGAAGCCAATACTATGTACTAAGCGATAAGAAAGTACTAAGCGTTTTTCCCGTGCGAGGACGGGCAAAATTTCTTCATCGTACGTTGAGAATATACCTACGCGTGTTGTAAGATTCAACTGAACCCAGCACGCTTGGTGGTAAGGTCTACACGATCCGCTTGGCTAGCTACCACCCTCACATTAAAGTCTAGTGCCAAGCAGTTGACTGTGTTCCGTCATATGTATATGAGAGCCAGAGGGTTATAGAGGAGTATCTCTATAGAGGGCTATATAGCAAAGATATATCTTTGCTACTTGGGTTCGTGTATTCGATCTTAAACCATGTCTGAGCTTATCTATCAGGTGCAACAAGGGTCATACGCGACCATGTTAAAGAATACAAAATGTTAAGCACTAATGAAACGTACTCAACTTGTGTAAACAATGTCTTAAAACTAAAGGAATTTGATATAATCTATAGTATTGTTTATTGAGCTATTCAATTTGCTTAATATTAGGTGAATGGTGTATTCATCTGCATACTGATCACAGCACACCGCGTTGATCAATCGGTGGTCAACAATCCGATTGGATGGTAGCCAAGCGAGATTATTACAGCATTATCCACCCAAGATTGTTCATTGTTTCGCTCAAGTTCCGTTTCTGTTATAGATGGATGGATGACCTACATACCTACATATTGGTGACGTATTCTTAGCTAATAGAGTCCTATACATTTAATAGTAGAGTATTTAGATGACACGATAGGTGGAACGATTGAGGAATTGGCTTTTTGCGCTACTCGTTGCTGGTTCTACAAATATTCTTCCGATGTCTAGGTATTTTTGGGCATGTGCGATTTGTGCCTCTCATGTCGACTTATTAGGAGGTACCTATGAGGCTTTCATAGTCTCAATAAGTGTAAAAAGGTCTTTTTTTTTATTAAGTATGCAAGTTGTAACATAAATAATGCACAACCTCTTAAGGGCTCACTGTACTCATCGTTATGAACAACTTTTACTATGGGACCAAACCTGAAATTGCGAAAAAAACAGCTGTTCCCTACATTTACGTTCGCATAACTCGTCAAAATGTAGGGAATTGCTGTTTTTTTTTTGTGATTTCCGATTTGGTCCCATAGTAAAATTTGTTCATAATGATAAGTACAATGACCCCTTAAAGCCGGGTCCGCAGCGCCGTGTTTTCGTGTTTGCAAACACGATAACATTGTTTGCTAACCGAATAGGGGCGTAGCCTAACAGTTTTGTCAGCTAAATTGGCGCTGCGGACCCGGCTAAAGAGGTTGTGCGTTATTTAAATTACACCTTGTATAACTTTCTCGTCAGGAGAAATACAAGTATGAGGCAACCTTTATTGACAATAAAAATAAAGATATTTCATTTAAAGTTAGGGTATGGTAGAATAATTACAGTGACCTATATTTTTACAACTTATCCGCTGCCGCTCGTGCCATTTCCCGCTAGTTTTCTAGCCCTACATCTAGTGAGAAAACATTCAAGCGAGCTAACGTCGTTGGGCAAGTTTTACGGCGGCCATTCCCAATGGACGTCTTCGGCCTACACCCTATATCCGTTTCCGGCCATTTGGCTAATCGTTTATTGTCAACGGAATCTTTTTGTGATATATTGGTTGTGGTATAGATTAGTTTTTTGTGGTGAAAGTGGTGATTTGAATGGGGATTTGTGGCAATGGTAATTTTTTTGTCACTTTAATTGATAAACTATAGTTGGTTTTAGTCTACCCTTAGTGGGATACCATGTCGTTTCTTCCTCCAAGAGCCGCGACAAAAGTATTCTTGCGAGCTTGAGTGATGGTTTGCATACCTGATTTTTCTCAAATTAATTACTAGCTTTTGCCCGCAGCTTCGCTTGCGTGAAATTTTGAACCCGCTAAGTGACGATTTTCCATACAAACTTTCATCCCCTATTTCTCCCCCTTAGGGGTAGAATTTCCAAAAATCCTTTCTTAGTGGACGTCTACTAACTATAAACTACCGCCCTGCCAAATTTCATCTTCATACGTCTAGCGGTTTTCGATATTTCGTGATGAGTGAGTGAGTGAGTGAGTGACCTTTCGCTTTTATATATTTAGATTTAGATATTATGAAAGACAGACAGGCAGTCACTAATTGTAACACTAGTAAAACTAATAATATATTTAATGGACATAATATTTTTGATAATTACCTTAACTTTCACACACACACACACATACATACATACACGCGCGAGCGCGCAAGCACACATACACTCACTCACGCAAATCCACCCATTTTAGCACACATATTTATTTTTATATTTTTTGTGATTAATTCTATCTAGAACCTTTTTCTTCGTCAAAAATATACATGACTCATAATGCTGCTTTTAGAGATTTAATGCCCAGCTTTGTCCATCAGTGGAGTGGGACCTTGATGACCTCTTATACAGGTAGGCCTATCACAAGCACTAGTCTCTTACAAAGTTTGTGAAGAGGAAATAAACCCTTTATTAACTTTCAAAAGACGTTTCACGTTCCAAAATCCCGCTATCTATGTAAAACAAACCTATCAGGTATCTACACTAAACGTTTACTTAAAAACCAAACACTCAGCTGTGTAGCCACACTAGTTGGAAAGCTGTTTACCGCTACCACCACCCAACTAGATCGAAATCCAACAACTAATCGACGCAGAACTTTCCGAAATACTCCCCCGTGTGTAACGAACTGCTACTATTTAACTGAAATCACTATTTAGTATCGATTTCGGAGTTCTGTAATTTTGATGTTACGCGATAGCGTGAGCTGGGTATTTTATAGTGATGCTATTTCTACGTGCTGTTATTTTTAGGGATCCGTAGTTGAATGGTGAAAACGTTGGTCTTTCGATACGTATAGGTACGAGTAACAGGCAGTGTTTGTGTGTGGGATAGTATATGTATGTGTGAATGTTTGACTGCGGCCTCGTAGTTATCAATGACAAACATTCTTAATTAAAAAGTTAAGTAAAGCTATTATTACCATCCACATTAAAAGGTTTTTCAACTCAAATTGACACCTTCGAGAGATGTTAGAATTACCTATTATATTTATTTATTCAATAGGAGGAGCTCGTGGCTAAATAATTACAGCCGCATAGACCGATCTTCCGGGCTAAGCCACGCTTGCCGAGGTTGGTCTGTGGATGGGTGACCATTTACCATAGCGAGTTTCCTCCGTGCCTCGGAAAGCACGTAAAGCCGTTGGTCCCGGCTGTCATTTGTAGATCTTTGACAGTCGTTACTGCTGGTCAGAAGCCAGAAAGTCTGACAACCAGTCTTACCAAGAGTATCGTATTACCCAGTTACTGGGTTGTGGAGGTCTGATAGGCAGTCGCTCCATGTAAAATACTGATATTCAGCTGCATCCGGTTCGACGTGAAGCCAACCCCAACATAGTTGGGAAAAGGCTAGGCAGATGATGATTTATTTATTCAATATCTGTATAAATCATTTCAAAAATGAAGTCTGCCAAACTGCATAACAGTTTGTCAGCAATTGTTCTCGCTTTAACAATTAAAAATATTGTTTTTCTTACTAATGTGCTAATTATGGCTTAATGCTAATTATAAAATGTACCAACTGTTGTAAAATGCTTCATTCTTACATATCGTCACCCTCCGCACTAACTGTCATAACTAGGAATTGATCATTTTTCAGTAGTTGCGTTAGCTGTGGCTTTATTAAAGAATTAATAACTTTTTTATATTGTTCTTGGCTTACCTTTAAGTTAGTAGTTGCCCTAAAGCCCTAAGGTATTTATTTATTTCTATTCATTTGAAGCAGATACCTCACTCTATGAGAATTTCTCTGAAAAATTATCAATTGCTAGTTATGACAGTTAGCGCGGAGAGTGACGATATATCATCATAAAGTAGGTATTCCATTGTTAACGGTTTACCTCTATGCAGTTTTCGAGACTGCCCGAATAGTTTCGTACCCCAACGAAAGTCCAAACGGAGCCCTTAATCACCAACTGAACGTCGAAACTAGTCGAGCAATTCCAAAAATGCACGTGAGTAAAACGTGAATAAATATGAATGTCACACGAAGGTTATAATACAAATACTTCATAAACAGTGACACCTTTCATCTTTCATTATAAAAATAATGCTATACTGAGGAATATAATTTTGTATGTAAAAGAAACGAAACTCGTTCAAATCGTGAACATTGTTACAGTCACAAAAGATTTAGGGTAATGATGATACTGACCCACAATTTTGTAACCATCCTAGCCACTTGTGGTGTCATTGGTTTAATGGTTATAAGCACGGGATGTTGTTATACTCTCAATTTCATATTCTATTGTTGGTTGAGATCTTCATCCTTCAAAATAAAACCAAAGCTAGACTAAAATTTCTAGTGTAAGACATTTAAGCAGAATCCAACGTTTAATTTTAGTGTTTAACTTCTTACAACATTTCATCGTCTACAATTCCACAGAACAGTATTTTTTTCTTCGTTAACCCCACACTAACTACAGTTAACCAATCAATACCAACTTCAGCGCACGTCAAACCGAAAGATTAAGTCAAAAACTTAGCGCGCGAAATGTTTGCCAGTTTAGCTTGAGCACAGTGAAACAGCAAAAGAGAACGAATGTTTAAACTCGGTTTAACGAGTCTTTAATGTTGTACAGAGAACTTGTGGTTTGTGGAGCGGAATAGATTAGACCTTTTATGAGATCTAAACTGTTTCAGAAAAAGGCGAAAGGGAGACAATGTGTTGTTTCGCTTTGGGAATGTGTTTGGAAATTGTTGGTTTTACACTGAGTTTAATGTTGATTTTGGAAATAATTGATGCACTGTTGAAGATGATTCTGTCTTTATACAATTTAATATGAACTACTCATTGATTGATGGCTGTTTTTTTACACTGCTTCGTTGGTCTTGGATTTTCGATGCCCAGGTCTGGCAGAGTATTGTTGGTATTTTCCGTGTGTTTCTCAGTCGGAGCCCGGATTGGATTTGTGTTCGGTTAATGGCAATAGGCTAGCTCCCTATTACATGGGACTTAAACTTAACGGCAAAATGAGGGTGTACTGTACACCTATGTCCAACTTTCGGAGAATAAAGGCGTTATGTAATATTATTTAAAAGAAGATATAAAAAAGACAAGATTGTTGAAAAACTAAATAATTTCGATGAAAAAATGAAGGAGATACACGCTTTTAAAGCTTTTGGAGGTGGCATTTTCTGTTATTGTCGCGCGAAACGGATTTTGTACAGAATGAGAATTTACCATGAAGTTATTAAAGAATGACGTCGTTGTTCGGTAGTGCTGTCTCTGTCTAGTATTTTTTAAGAGTCACCATTATCTCAGGCATTTTATTAAATCGATGCCTCCCACGTAAGTTGTTGTAAGCCACAAATTGCATTTTTGTGTTTTTCACGTAAGAGTGTCTAAATTTATGTATTATTATCTGTTCCAAATATAAAAATGGCAAAAATATATATCGTTTTTCGGTATTTTTATATTTGGAACAGATAATAATACATAAAATTAGACACTTTTACGTGAAAAACACAAAAATGCAATTTGTGGCTTACAACAACTTACGTGGGACTCGTGGGAGGCATCGAAATATTCCATTGTTTTTTCCAGTGTTGTCTTTAATTTTTGTCAAATATAGATTCAAAAAATCTAATAACAAAAAGTCACCACCTAGTCATGCACTTTCAAAAACTGTATCCACCAAAAAGACAATGCGAAAACTAACAAGTGAAGATTTATAGTCATATCAAAATTTATTGATATCGCCTTGTCCAACAAAAACTAGACAAGTAAGGGCATTTATATAAGTAGTTTAATACTGCTCCACTTGAAAAGGATGTCATAAAAATGAAATATGTCCCTAGCCCGACTGTTAATAAGAATGACGGGCGTTATCTGATCTTATGATAAAACGGGGTTGGGATGAATCGTAGCCCTTGTGTTGTTGGAGTTTTGACCTTGGGAATTGTCTCTTGATATTTTGCGCGTTGTAGGGTTAGCTAGAAATGTTGTTACTTTTGAGCAGACATTAAATATGTCTAGTACTGTTGAATGTATTTGCTTTTGTGTTATCAGTAAATTATTCTCTTTTGTCATCAATTATCATGATTGGCAATGTTTTCTTTTATTACAGTCGACAGCAACAGTCGATGAATATTTTGAAATTTTAAAATTATTTACCTAGGGAACATAATAGGGTATTTAACTGAAAAAATCTAATTAGTCCGTCAGTTAGATTATCAAAAAATATTTGACCCGTATTTTTTCTTTTATTACGTAAACCAAAATTGATGAAGATACGACACTTTTAAAATTGGCAAAACGTCACAAGCAAGTACTATTTTTACTTGCTTCTGACGTCACAAGCCCCCACTCCCGAGTTTTTATGCGTTTTGTCTTTCTAAATATTCACAGATTTAACAAAAGAAAAAATACGTGTCCATTATTTTTCAAAACTCCTGGCGAATTAATTAGATTTGCAATTTATTGATGATGTCAACATGCCTATTATTTCTCTAAATTTACCATAATATTATACTTTAAATAATTATCTTCTCTATCATTATTGGTTAACATTATCATCACTTAGTCGAAAGATGACCTTTACCAAGCATCGCCACATTGACCGGTCCTGTGCTTCTTGTATCCAGTGGACTCCCGCGATCTTCATCATTCGTATTTGCTAACATGCATGAAAAGAGCCTCCACGAGTGACGATACTTAACCCGGCGAGCATGAGGTGAAAAAAAGTTACTTCAAGAATGTGGCAGGGTGGGACATACCCTTATCTTAATGTACCGTAATGTTGTTCTTATTATTAGTTTTGTGTTATAACTTTCGTGAGACACATTCATATTGATGATTATTTACGGTTTACTCACGTGCATTTTTCGGGATTGCCCGACTAGTTTCGGACCCAAACGGAGCCCTTAATCATGAGCTGAACACGCCGCGAGGTCGCGAGACGAACTGGCGCTGCAGCGCGCCGCGTAGCGTTGCGCCCGCGACGAGAGGGGCGCGCTCTGTGTCGGTATTGCTCGTGCGTCTTCGTCACTTGTCGTGTCCGGGTTGATACATGAAATAGTACCGGTGCATGCCGCGCTAAATGTGTCGCACTCCAGACTTAACTCACTTTTATATGAAGTAGACTTCAGAGCTGGTTTCCAGGCAGGCGGCAGTGTCCAACCACCGTCTCTATTGAAGTTCGGATGACGGCTGATTTCGATGGCTTCACGTACTTTTCGCGGCACGAAATATTTCTCCTTCGCTAGTACGGAAGCCTTATCGAAACGTATAAAGTGAGCCGTGCCCGTGTTACAGACGTGTTCTGCAACTGCCGACCTCTTGCTGTCCATACTCTTCATACTACTTATGTGTTCGCTAAGTCTGGTTGCGATATTGCGGCGAGTTTCCCCTATATAACTCAGGCCACAGACGCACGGTATCTTGTATACACCAGGAACGCCTAGCGGATCTTTGTCCTTTGGTTCGTTCTCGTCATACGTGAGCCCGGCGGTCAGTTATCACACACTGTTTACAGGAAACCGACTCACACAGACCGTTATCTACGCGCAGACTCCCATCATCACCCTTCACACCTATCTTCTGTACCCAGAACGCTGATTAACCGGGCGCTCAGTTTGTGTGATCCTCAGTACGTGGACACGGAGTTACGTCATTTACAGAACGTACTGGAGCGCAACGGTTACCAGTGGCGGCGATGCACTCGTAGTCTGAGTACGGTGGACACGGCTCGTAGACGAACGGCTGGAGCGGAACGTACTCCTGCGTTTTTGCCGTTCGTGCGAGGAGTTACCGACAAAATAGGTCACCTGTTACGCCGAAGATATAGCATCAGGACGATCTATCGCCCGCCTGGACAACTGCGGCAGTTGCTACGCTCACCAAAGGACAAAGATCCGCTAGGCGTTCCTGGTGTATACAAGATACCGTGCGACTGTGGCCTGAGTTATATAGGGGAAACTCGCCGCAATATCGCAACCAGACTTAGCGAACACATAAGTAGTATGAAGAGTATGGACAGCAAGAGGTCGGCAGTTGCAGAACACGTCTGTAACACGGGCACGGCTCACTTTATACGTTTCGATGAGGCTTCCGTACTAGCGAAGGAGAAATATTTCGTGCCGCGAAAAGTACGTGAAGCCATCGAAATCAGCCGTCATCCGAACTTCAAAGAGACGGTGGTTGGACACTGCCGCCTGCCTGGAAACCAGCTCTGAAGTATACTTCATATAAAAGTGAGTTAAGTCTGGAGTGCGACACAGTTAGCGCGGCATGCACCGGTACTATTTCATGTATCAACCCGGACACGACAAGTGACGAAGACGCACGAGCAATACCGACACAGAGCGCGCCCCTCTCGTCGCGGGCGCAACGCTACGCGGCGCGCTGCAGCGCCAGTTCGTCTCGCGACCTCGCCGCGTGTTCAGCTCATGATTAAGGGCTCCGTTTGGGTCCGAAACTAGTCGAGCAATCCCGAAAAACGCACGTGAGTAAACCGTAAATAATCATAAATCTTATTATTATTATTTTGTTAATTTATTTTGTAAAATAACGAACTATTTAATAGAATTATATGAGAGAAGTTCTTTAAAAAATAATTATTATTTATTTATTCACGTTTTTCTTGTACAATTATAGGAACAAAATTTAAGGTTTTACAAAAATTAAGAATTTAACAAAAATCTTAATCTTTGGAATGTGAATCAGCTTAAACCTAAAAGATAATGAGATCCTCCTCGTAATTAAACTTTTTAATTTTTTTTTATTTGATAATTAATGGATTTATCAGTACTGTTGAGATCAGCACAATTTTCGCAAATAAATTTTGCATGCTCCAAACATTATTATGGGCTTGGCACAAGCATTACAGGAATGTTTGGTTTTTCTATCCTTCTTATATGGACAATCCTGGCATCTGACATATCGTCCGGGTACATTTGCATGTCTAGGTGAGGGCTCACTGAGCTGTTTTTCTATTCGCTGGTGGAAGTAATTTGTTTTTTTTTTTTTTGATTTTCTTGAGTATAGGTGTTCGTAAATCATTGATTAGGCCAAATTACGAATGAATTCTGTTCTCTTGATCGTAACTAATGAAATAAAATAAAAATGTTCAATAAATGAACTAATGACAAATCCATTTACCTATTATAATAAAAAAATATAGAACAAAAAGCTAAAAACAACAAAGACAACAAACAAACAACAAAGACAACAAACAAACAACAAAGAGCTAAAAATAACAGAAAAAAACTATTAAAACAGTTAAAATTCATGATTATATCATGACGTAAACAAAATACGTCAAAAATGAGGCAGGGTATAACATACCCGAGACAACTTTGGGCACGGATATCCCGGCCATTGCCTCACGCCACACTGCAATCACGCCACTACCCCGTCCCACACGCCCCTGCCTCCAGCTACTGAGCGAGCTAGTGTCGCCAGACGAGGATTTTAAAATATACACTACTTTTAAATTTTACCAGGGTGTGAGATACCCTGGCTCATGCTCGCCGGGTTAAGTACGGCCGGCGCACCCTGGACAGTCAGCCCCGCTACCAACCTTGCTGACTGGCTAATCTTTTCACCACAGCATCAGCTATTTTCGTATAGCTCATGCTGACACAAGAGAAGAAGAATTTGCTAACAAAAATTATTATTTTTGTTAGCAAATTCTTCTTGTCTCGTGTCTACAAATTTACAACTTTTTTTTTTTTTAAATTCAATTAAAATTAATGAAGGCTACATATTTTTGTAGCCTTCATTAATTTAAAAAATTAAAACTGAGCAATCATTAAGGGATGATTGAAAGTAAGTACTTTTGAAGTTGACTATCCTTACCGCACCTTCTTTCGTCTGCATACAATTTCGTTCTTTTTCATGTTCTTTGCTGTTTCTGTGATTAAATCATGGTACCTTACTAAATAAGAGTTATTTGCTATTTCATATTTCTTACATCATACATTGCAGTTGCGAAATTTTGGATGATTAGATGATCACGAATCACGTACGCAGTAATGCCTTAACAAATTCGAATGAAATTTAGTACGAAGACAGAATGTAGGTATCCTGGATGAGAATGTGGGGTAATTTTCATCTCTGAAAACCAAGAAGATTTTACGTGAACGAAACTGTAGCAACAATAGTTTTGTAGTAAAAAAAAACAATATTAGCAAAGGTAGAATCTGATGCCGTCTCGTTATTCCTATCACAAGGAACCCTTGAAGACAGACAAGTAACTATGTAAGTCAGTAAACATGGAAATGCACAAAGCGACATCCGTATTTGCGTTTCTGCGAAAAGAATCCCGATGTAAACAGAGCCTTAGGTAATAGGATTTGTTTAAGCTCATTATAGAACAGGCAAATGTACTCGTTCGAAGAGTATTAGACGAAAAGTATTTGTGTTATTAGGTATTAGTTGAAATACAGAAAAATCAGAAGCATATTCTGCCTAGCCTTTTTAGCCAAGTTGGGGTCAGCTTCCAGTCTAACCAAATGTGGCTGAACACAGGGCTGGATTATCCATAAGGCGGATTAGGCAACTGCCTAGGAGCCCCGCATCGACTAGGAGCCCCGTGCACGCACCAAGAAAAAAAAACGCTACACCGAACATTTTTTTATTCATAAATTTGTATTCTTCCTCAATACCTATTACTCCTTTTTTTCGGCGCATGTTGTCAGTTGATCGGCTGATAAGTTAGACTTTGACTTTTAGAGGTTGAAGTAACAGGATACCAAAGGACTCGATCTGATCGACTCAACTTTTGTAATAGAAAACATGTATTTTAAAAAGTAAGAAAAGTGTAAGGAAAGGGTCTCCGAGAATTGCATTGCCTAGGGGCCCTGATAGGGTTAATCCGGCCCTGGCTGAACATCAGTATTTTCCAAGGAGCGATTGCCATCAGACCTCCGCAACCAAGTTACTGGGCAGTGCTGATATCCTAAGGTTAGACCTGTAGTCATGACATAAACTCAAAAGTAATACATAATTAGGCATCGGTTTTGGATAGATTTCAACGCCAAATCCACTAGTAAGTATAACTGCGCAAGTTATTGTACGCGAATGCTTGCTTATTAGCGAAATTAAGACTGTTGCATCTTTACTAATAATAGACCAAAGGCTAAAGCTATGCATAGTATACCTTCTCACACATGTTAGTAGATATTACAGGTGAAATTAACTTACTAGTCTATTTATCTGCCCAGTTTGACAGTAAAAAATGCTACCATTGATAAACATAACGATTCGGTTATGCTCGTAACCGGTAGCCATAGGAACCGGGCATTAATTCGTGAAACTTTCTCGAATGGACTGCTTGTAGATAGTCCTTGCGGACCGTTTAGCGTAACCGGGCAGTTATTCTCCAGTCTCCAGCCAATGGGTGGAAGTAAAATACTTAATACAAGCTAACTACTTGTACTACACTTACATCATGACTGCTAGAAACAACAGCACTAAGGGCGACCCCTAGTGGAACTCGGACTTCGGCTTAGGGCGTTGCTTGCGGTAGATTTTGAGGAGGATAGCTTGATGAGGTCTGAATTATCGGTGTGACTGCGGAGTCCGAAGAAACGACCGGCTCCAATGACGTATTATTTATATTATCATTGACCGGCTCTACTACAGAATAAAAAAGTAAAGTAGATAAAAAAGTGCCTAATCCCTCCCGGATTAGGCACTTTTTTATCTAGTCACACGTTTCTACTTTTGCCAACGCTCCGCGTAAAATAGTTACCTGGTTTATGTCAAACTCAATATAATTGAGAAAAACTCGGCTGACAATTTTGAAGTCTATTTTTGGATAATCTTTGTGTCGATTAATCCCCTAGGTTTTTCCAAAGTCTAAACTTATAATAGAACTTTAATTTCAAGCATCATTTGGCAAGCTTCACCAACTTTTTTCGCGCCTAATTATCCTTACATCTCTCACAAAATTAGGGCCAACTTTCTATCCCAGCTTAAATTGTGGTACTCTATCAAGTCATTACTGAAAGCCCTTAGAAAAAATACTTGAGTAAAATTTACAATTCCTGAAGTCTCCGTCAGTTGGATCACCATTAAAGTTAATACACGGAGGTCGGGAATTTGAAGTCTTTTTGAAGTCTACTTGAAGTCCCTCAAGTTTCAAGTGTCGTAATTTAATTATATTCTCTTCGTATTCGAAGTAATTACGCGAGTGATTTCCCAATGTGAAATGCCCTTACTACGGATTTTTTATAATGATGTTAAAATCTCGATTGGGTTTTGTTTTTCATCGAAAATTAGGGAAATCGCTTTCATTATGAATGAAGGAACCGGTAAGCGTGTTATGGCATAGCCAATGCTTTTTATGCCAAATGCAGTTTTCTTCTAAAAACTTCTGAAACTGAACTGTTCCACGGACTAAGATATTGAACGCATTGAAAAATCAATGAAATGTTTAACTTAATCTATTACTTTTCATGGTCTTTGACTGTTGCCATATAACCTGTTTGGTTTAAAGTCAATGTTTTTTCCATCATCATCATCAACATATCAGCCTATTGCCGTCCACTGCTGAACGTAGGCCTCCCCCAGAGATCGCCAACCATCCCGGTCTTGGGCAGCCCGCATCCATCCGCTGCCAGCCACCTTTTTCAAATCGTCGGTCCATCGTGCCGCAGGGCGTCCCATACTACGTTTGCCCAAATGTTTTTTTATATTTCAAATAATAGACTAGATTTCAGACACTTTTAAAATGTCAAAACAAGGTGCACTGTTCCAAAAGGTAGGAGAAGAACCGGCAATAAACTCCATGAATACACTTTTTAAAATAGTAGATCATGACAATTCCATTACAGTAGTGGAAGAAACAGTATCAGAATAATGCAGGTTAATGTAAGACAGACATTATTTTATTTTCCTCAAAAAAGAACGTAGATAAAATTCACTTACATTGAAAAAAGTAAATATTTAACCACTTCCCTGTCCCGTGAATCACATATGAACATCTGCATTGTTTAACTATTGTGTCTGCTATCTGGACAGTGAAGTTGTTAAGCATGTATTACAAATCCGTGAGTCTTACAATTCTTATTTTAGGGTCATTTTATTCAAAATTGTTTTACAAATTAAGATCTAATCACTAGGTAAAATGGCTCATAATCGATTAATAGCTTACATTTCATTTCATTGACCGTTACTTAAAATAAACTGATAATCTCCACACATTTGACCGATGAACTATCAATCCCATTTATTTACGCTCTATTTAAGCCTCGCAGTCTCCCTTCACTGACACTTTAAGCTCTGCTCACCCAATAAGGAAAAAGACCGCAAAGATAAACTATCTGTATGGTATACAAGATGTCAATTTGTTTCTTTCAATGCAAATCAAGTTCTATTCAAATCTTAATGCTTTTAATACTTAGGCATCATTTATGGACCCGACGACTACATTATTTATGGTCCGTCTTCGATATTCAAAAAAATAGAATTTGTATTAGTTTTTTTTTACTGGTATCGTAAATAACCTCTTTTCGTGATTCGATTTTGATTAAAATGTTTATTTTAATTTACGAGGTCGATGTTAATTAGGGTATTATGAAATCGTAACGTTTTTTTTGCTTAAATATTTTGCGTGATAAAGAACTTATTTGGAGTTTATCACAAAATTAACATTATAGGGGTTAATTAGCGAAGTTATGTAACAAAATGTTAAAATCGTATCTAATGTCAATTTATCATGACTTTAAGGTCTTAAGTTTGAGGTCTAGAGATCATCAAAACATGTAGAATACAGAGTAATAATATGCTGAAATTACGATTCAGATTAAAATGTTAGTATCAGATGTATGGAAAAAAACACGAGCTGCACTGACCACAAATAAGTTGGGATAAGGTCAGGAGGATGATAATGATGATATCCCGAGATAAACATTGCAAAATATAGAACTTATTTGGAGTTTATCACAAAATTAACTTTATAGGGGTTAATTAGCGAAGTTATGTAACAAAATGTTAAAAATCGTATCTAATGTCATACATGCCAATTGACTAAGGTCTTAAGTTTGAGGTCTAGAGATCATCAAAACATGTAGAATACAGAGTAATAATATGCTGAAATTACGATTCAGATTAAAATGTTAGTATCAGATGTATGGAAGAAAAACACGAGCTTCGCCGACCACAAATAAGTTGGGATAAGGTCAGGAGGATGATAATGATGATATCCCGAGAAAAACATTGTGTAAAAATTACATGCTCATGCTATGATATAACATCATGCAACCCAGTAAGTTTAAATCACATTAAAATTGATTGACAGGGTGTTAACGAATTCGTGTAATTACTTCAAACCACGTGATCTAGGTACTGTTGACACAGATTAACCCTAAATGAGAATTTTTGAAAATCAACTAAAAAAAAAACTTGGTTTTCTATTTCTGAGTCTTCATTTTAGAGCCTTGAGTTATCTGACTGCAAAGAGCGATATCGTGTTAGGCATGCCTGTCAGCCGTGTCGCCGTGCTTTCATTAATTTATGCGTGGCATCGAAATGTTCACACAAATAAAACATTTTTTTTGCAAAAAATAAATTCTTATTTTTTTACTGAATCCTTATTAGGTGGTTTAGATTCGATCTGTAACAAAGCCGCATGAAAAAATAATATTTTATTTTTTTATTTTTAATCAAGCTAAATCCCGTGCAGGGCCTTTCTACATAAGGGGCCTAATTCTCCTAAAATAAATTGTTGCCAAACGCAATCAAACCACAACCGTCAGTCAGTTTTTGTTTTCGAAAACTTTCAAAATGATTGATTTTGTTTTTTGTGTCAAACAATTTGATAGCTTTTGAAATTGAGAACTGTCTGAATGAACGGTTCGGCCTTGGTTCGGTTGTGATTTATCAAGATTTATTTTAGGAGAATTAGGCCCCAGTAGTAGATCATGTGGTTTTAAGGAATTACACGAATTCGTTAACACCCTGTATTACACAGTTGCATGAAAAGAGCCTCTACATAGACCAGAGTTTCTCAAACTTATTTCGTCTACCGCCCACTTTGAGAATCATTTATTTTTAGCGCCCCCTAAAATTCTTAACTTTACAAAGTCTTAAAAATCACAATCTCAATCATTACTTTTACCGCCCCCCAGTAGGCCTCTTGCACCCACAAGGGGGCGTTATCGCCCGCTTTGAGAAAGACTGACATAGACGATACATAAGTACGTCCGGCGCACCCAGTTAAGCTAAGCATCCACCAGAGCTGTGCTAAGCTGCGTAGCGAGGAATGTGTTTTGTAAGCACCAATAGAATCACTTCATTTACCTAGCTTCACTCTGCGCAGCTCTGGTGGATATGGGCTTAGCGAAGCTAGGTTTTTGTTCATACAAAACAAGCGAGAAATGCGAGCGAGGGATGTGTTGCGAGGAATATGTTACGAGGAATGTGTGCGAGGATTTCAAAATATGCGCCTACCGGTCAGTCAATAGATGGTGTTTGGAAGAGGTAGATGATCATTTGTACACATTACGCATTACACATTCCTCGCACAGCTCTGGTGGAAAGGGTCACACCGTTTCACATCCTCGCTACACATTTTCGCACCGCACATTTTCCTCGCACAGCTCTGGTGGATGTCCAGCCTTAGCCCCGGTACCATTTTTGCTGGCTAGCTACACGAGAGAAGAAGATGACAGTCTCACATTGACCTCAAATATCAATCCTCAAAACAATCCCGAACCATTGTAACACTTAACGGAAGTATTAAAAAGCCCTGGACAGGTGCCAACATTCCGAAATAAAAAATACACTCTTTCTCCGCTAACATGATTACTATAATAAACCATATATGAATAACTTAAAACCCTCGACCTTCGTTTTAAGGGATATTTCCTTTGGGTAGTACGTTACTGCATAATAAATATGCTAAATGGACGTATGAAGAGGTATTTTTGGGTTATTGTTTTCTGGTGTATTTTTAGAATGTTTTTCGTTAATAGAGGAGAATATTGTAGTAGATGTTTTGCCTGACTTTGTACATAACATCACGCATGTATTCCCCGAAAGGTTGGGCAGAGGTGTATAGTACACCCACGTTTTGCCGTTATGTTTAAGTCCCATGTAATAGGGTGCGAGTGTATTCCCATCAACCGGGCACAAGTCCAGACTCCAGGCAGCTATTGAATACGGAAAAACCCAGCAACACGTTGCCCGACCTGGGGATCGAACCCAAGACCTCACGCTCAGCAGTCGCACTTACGACCTCTAGACCAACGAGGCAGTAGTAGTTTGATTTAAGGTCATGGCACATTATACCGATACAACAACTGCACAGCTGCAGCACAGCGTCGCCTTGAATTTAGGCTACGGCTAGCCGCCAGCGCGCTGACCCCGCGTCGTCCGCGAGGTGCAAGCTTGCTGTCACCGCGAATACAGTAGTTATAATGCATTTGTGAAAGGAGGAGGAGACGGCGCAACGACGTTGTTTCGCTGGCGACTCGGAGTCGGCGCGCAGTAAGCACGCGGTCCGCTCGCTCACAGCGCGCGGGCTCCGAGTTGAGTTGTATGGTAGCGGCAAGCGCGCTGACTGCTCGCCGTTGGCTTTTTCATATTGACAGTATGAAATATATTATACGACACGTGATTTAATGCTCTAATTTGAATGACAAGTTAATCGCTGGGTTGGAGCGGTGCCGTTGCGGTGCCAATGTAGTTTTCCATGTAGGTTGTGAGGCTAGAGTTTCCTGGAATGTTAGCCTTCTCATAATTATATTTGGGTCGGCTTCCAGACTAACCAGTCTGATTCACAACGATTCGATTAGTTAGTTGTCGAACGATTCGGTAAGCTATCTCTTTTTCTCTCGTGACGAGAATAGTAGTCAGAACGAGACAACAAACCGAATCAATCGACAACTGCTCGTCGAAAAGGTTCTGAATTGAGGTACAGATGCGGCTGAATACCAGTATTTGACACGAGCGACTGCCATCAGAACTCCTCAACCCAGTTACTGGGCAAAGGTTAGAGCGGTTGTTAGACTTTCGGGCTTCTGATTACCCGTAACTACTGTCATAGGTATTAGTACTCTTTCAGAGTGGAGACGGGCGCGGGCGCGTGTTAATCAAAATGTATGTAGACGCCAGTTCGGAGCTCGTGGCTAAATAATTACAGCCGCATAGACCGATCTTCCGGGTTAAGCCACGCTTGCCGAGGTTGGTCTGTGGATGGGTGACCATTTACCATAGCGAGTTTCCTCCGTGCCTCGGAAAGCACGTAAAGCCGTTGGTCCCGGCTGTCATTTGTAGATCTTTGACAGTCGTTACTGTTGGTCAGAAGCCAGAAAGTGTGACAACCAGTCTTACCAAGAGTATCGTATTACCCAGTTACTGGGTTGTGGAGGTCTGATAGGCAGTCGCTCCATGTAAAATACTGATATTCAGCTGCATCCGGTTCGACTGGAAGCCGACCCCAACATAGTTGGGAAAAGGCTAGGCAGATGATGATGATGTAGACGCCAGTTGTATTCACAGTGCTCCCGCGAGCCGCGCGTCTTCATGAGGCGGGCGCGGTCGCGGGTGGCGC
Organism: Amphipyra tragopoginis; assembly: GCA_905220435.1. Lineage (NCBI taxonomy): Eukaryota > Metazoa > Arthropoda > Insecta > Lepidoptera > Noctuidae > Amphipyra > Amphipyra tragopoginis. The sequence goes on from HG992017.1 coordinate 10,842,623, forward strand.
GGGTGTTTCTAATGTCTCATAATGTATCGCTCACAGTGATATAGCGTCTGCCTGACTGCGCGTGTGGTTCTAAACCATTTTGATTCACCCGCCGAAGCGTCGTACGATAGCTCGGTCGGCACTACTGTGAACACACAAACGCCAAGACCCAAGCGCCCGCGCCCGCCTCCGCACCCGCTAGTGCTGATTGACCCACTAAGTATGACACCCGGGACCAATTATTTAACGTGGTCTCTGATACCTACACGAAATTCTCGAGGTGTAACGAACAGCCACCCATCCATGATTTGAACGCGGCAAGCAGCTTAACTCTGCATACGATCCACGAGCCCCTTATATCAGGTGCATATCTCTTTAATAATTAAAATTTAATTAAAATTAGATTTACTTGCGATCTTTGCTCGTACAACGCCCACGGTCATGGCCCTAATCTTGGTACGGATTACACGGTCTAAATAAATCAGCTGTTTATAGCCCAACGCAAATTGTCCTAAGTAAGATTAAATGTGGAAAGTAACATGATTACATTCTTTCTCGGCTATCTTTATTCTTAAAAGGGGCATAAGTTACTGATACTTCGTTGATAGACAAAAAGACGTCTTTTTTTAAATAATATACTGGCTATGCATGACCTGGCCAGTGTAAGACTTTGTTTTTTCTTTACCTTGCTCTCAAAATCTCACCAAAGTTTCACCCTAATGGGATGAATGGTATAGGATTGTATATGAAATAAATGAAGAAAATTCATTTTGATATACTCCGTGACCGTCGTTTTCAACCGAAAACCATGAACTCAGCGCATGTACAACTTTTACTATAGGACCAACATTGAAATCGTGAAAAAGAAATCTGCCAGTCCATACAAGATAACCAATGTTGCTAAACAAAATGTATGAAACATTTATCTTGGTCCCATGATAAAAGTTGTATAGATTGATGAGCAGAGTTGCTGGTTTTCAGCTGTAAAACGACTAAAATGTCTCAGTATATATAAGATAGATAGACAGAAGAAGACTGACGCCAGAAGAATAAGGCGCAATGACAACAAGGAATTAGCAGTAGGTTGAATGAAGTAAGCTGTCAATGATTCTGCTATCATATCGGTACGGTGGTGTAAAGATTATCCAGTCAGCAAGGTTGGTAGCGGGGCTGACTGCCCAGGATGCGTCGGACGTACTTAAGTATCGTCACTCGTGAACGCTCTTTTAAGGCACTTCAATTTCTGCTGTCATGAAGGTATTTATATAAAAAGAAGTTAGAAGAAGCCAAAGAGTCTTCAAGCCGTGCAAAAATACACGACTATACTTTTTCAGTACTTAAATATAAAAACAAAGACTACAGCACTAGATTCTTTCAATTCCATCTAAAACTTTCCACCATTGCTGACATTTTGAGCATTGTTCAACTAGAAAAAAGTACAAAACCACACTCAAAGGTAGTACTTTAGTACCCAAAACAGCTTTCAATGCAAAATCAAACAGTAAGACCTCTTCTGAACACAAAATACACTAGAACTTTGCTAGTGATAGGCTTCGTTTCTCTAGAGGCTAAGAGGATCGGGGCGGTCTAGACTAAATGACTAGTTATAATGGAAGTTCACACCAACTTTTTAATGAATAGTTGTTCAACGAAAAACTAGACGGTATTCTTTCATTGTTCCACCATCTTTTGAGATACCCTTTGTGGCTTTATTGGAAATTATTTTGAAAATGGAATTTTTAACGCTTCTTTTTTAGTTTGAATTATGGTTAGATCCCTACTAATATCCTAACTATGTAATATTATAAATGCGAAAGTAAGTTTGTTTGTTTGTTACCTTTTCACGCCTAAATTGAACCCATCATCCTGAAATTTTGCATATATGTTGTCAGGTGTACAGAAACGGACATAAGGTACCTTTCATCCCGAAAAAAAGTACTGTTCCCGAGGAAAACAACAATAACCTTCATAGATGACGCCACGTGTTTTTCGAATCACGATTGAATTATATTATTGTAGAAACTTTAGTAGTGTGTTAAGACTTTTTTTGAGCTTAATTAACGCGAGCGAAGCCGCGGGCAAAAGCTAGTAATGTTATAAATGCGAAAGTAACTCTGTCTGTCTGTGACGCTATCACGCCTAAACCGCTGAACCCATTTTGATGTAAATTGGTACAGAGATAGTCTGGAATCTGGAGAAGGATATAGGCTAGTTCTATCCCGAAAAATACGCGATAAACGACATAAAAAAGCGGGCGAGGCCGCGAGTGACCTCTAGTAATAATGGTGTTACTGACAAAGAGAATTAAAGATAATTAAGGCTTTATGATAGTAGAAATCACGGCATTCTAAAGTGTAAAGTAGTTTCGTTCTATTTTAGATTAACCTTTCATTAGCTTATTGTACGTTGTACAATATTTTATGTACCTTCAGCACCTGAATTTACAACTTGCCATATAATCTAGGTTTACTATAAAGTACTTAACATAAATGCAGAGTAATGTCTACACCAATTTCAAATCAGTTAAACTCGCTAATACTAAAGTTTATTGGCCATCAAAATTTGCTTACTACTAAATCTATCAATGGTTTATACCAAACAATGTATTGAATGAAGCAATCACCAGAGCCATCATACGTCCAATAACAGCGTACCAAGCTATTTCAAAACATTTGCGGTTAACCAAACGATTTTCTCTAATTCCGTTTTAATTTCAATAAAAACATGGAGCGTGGCTTTTTTTAACAAAATGGCTGCCACCTGTTACAACCAAATTATATGCTTGGGTCGCAACTCGCAACAGATAAAAAAAAAACTCTGGTTGGGCATAGAGTGTGCTAATAGCCAGTCATATGATTCTGTTTTTAAAATAACAGTGATTGCGGACTTTTGTTTTTAATTTTTTACTTTTTATGCTGCTTGTTTTTTTTTAAATAGAAATCATATTGGCACTATTTGTGTTATGATTTAAAATAAATGATGATTTGGTTTTCCTAGATCCATAGAAAGTTTTATTCTATTGTTTGTTGTTGGCATTATTAAAAAACAATAGTTAAACAAAAGAACTGTTTTTATTTTTATTGTAAAACCCTGAAAAATAGGCTCAGTTTGACTTATCAGTAATCATTTCATTACACATGGCGTCAAGTAAGCTTAAAAAAAAAAAAAAACATTTCGTTCAATACTTACTTTCTTGTTTGCACTTTTTATACGGGAAAACGTGGCCAGTGGTCCAATTTGTTTACATGTTTGTGCTTCGAAATTTGGTTTGGTCTTTTCGCTGCTTTTTCGCCAGCATGCAGGATCGCCGGATGCAAGGGTTTTTTGTCCCCAGTTTAAGTGCAACTCAAACATTGGCCGACTGTGTTTTCACAGCCACTAACTTTTTTTTACACCAATTTCGTTATTTGGAGATAATTCTGCCGTCACATTTTTGGCCATATGTTTGGGTAAATGCTCGTAATGATGGTGAATTTGAGAATGGGAATTCGGGCAAAAAAATATATTTAGTCATTCATTACACTTACTGCCATCATTTATTTTTTTACCTGAGAAAATAAACAACTTTTGCGTGAAATATTAGCTCGCTTTACAACTTTTATACAATTATGCTTAAAATGTAACTTCAGGTAAGTATTTATTCCCTTACTTTTCTATAGTTGCCTTTTTATTAAATTTGTCTTATACTTTTCCCGTACTTCGTAACGAACTAACAGTAAAAACGGTCTATCACTATTTTATAAAACATTTAAATTAGATACAGATGATGTAAACAGCCAATAAAAACTGCGAAAACGAATCCCCAATGAGCCGAGCGGCGGTTTTTGTGGACAAAAACTAAGCAACGTTTTTACTAAAGCCTCTAATGGCAGAAATCGTGCACTTACTTCATTTCGCCTCAATCGATGTTCTTTGTTGCCAAATGGAGGGTTTCCTCGACCTTGTGACATTAAAAAAATGCTTAAGACTAAAGTAGATTACTTTCCCTTTGAAGTTTTAAGTGTCTGTTTCGTAACTTGAAGCTATTTGGATTTGTAATTAAAATTAGAAACTTTTTGCACGGTGTCCGTTTTAACTTTTCTTTTCAGCGAATGTTTTCCTTTTGAAATGTACTGTTAGCGGTAGTCTGAAAAGAATTGATTTGTTTTGCGTTTTAATGACAAAGCAAAACAATCATTTTAGTTGGATTTTAGTATAACTGTTTTTAAGTCATCTTCTTTCGTGTCAGCACGAGGTATACGAGAATAGTGCATGTAATGGTTAAAAGATTAGCCAGTCAACAAGGTTGGTAGTGGGGCTGACTGCCCCAAGATGCGTCGGACATACCTACTTTTGTATCGTCCCTCAAATTGATGTTTTAAGTAATCATCATTCTTTCCATCAATTAGAGCCACAGTTTACCTTGATTATACTACCATAACACAAAAGAATTAACCATTACCAAAAACCCTGACGTATACAGAACTAAATCAAGCCACAATCAATACAAAACACAACCCAAATGCTTCATTATCGTTACCCGAACTAAATACCAAGAGAATAACGGAAAATAATGTTAGTCACGTTTTTTATCTCATTAATGGCAGAGAGCTATTTATCTCTTCATGTCGTCTGTGTAGCCACCATTAATACATGTCAAAACGGACTTCTCTACTGTCGTCGGCTCTCAAGGGACTTTTGTGTTTCGTTTTGCCCACTGACGTTTCGATTTGGAACCACTGTGTGTATTGTCTTTTTGTGAGGGTTGCTCCTCTACGCTTTTGAGGGGATTTCGGGATTATAGCAATGTTTTGTTTTCCGGGTTATAATGGGTGTTTGTAGTTTATAATTGTTTGTATTTATTTTGTTTATTGTTGTTACAGGTACGTTGTGTTTGGGAGGTAGTTTCTTGGTAGATGGAGAGACACGTAACTGATAATAGTTTTTGAGTTGTTGGCTGTATTTTTTTTTTGTTTTTATTTCTTTGCTAATTTTCGTGTACCAATCGATTAATCAGTCTTTACCGTTGTTGTCGGCGAGAATTTAAACTATACAGCATAACTGGTTACTCACTTTATATCAGAAAACTATGAACTTTCCTCATGATTCTGTACAACTTTTACTATGGGAAAAACAAAGAATTCTAATAAAAAAAAACGATTTTGCATGCAAAATAATCACTTTTTTTATTATTATAACTTTCGTGAGACACATTCATATTTATGATTAGTTACGGTTTACTCGCTTGCATTTTTCGGGATTGCCCGAATTGTTTCGGAGTCGAGTTATTCGACTCGCGACCTCGCCGCGTGATCAGCTCATGATTAAGGACTCCGTTTGGGTCCTAAACTAGTCGGGCAATCCCGAAAAATGCACGTGAGTAAACCGTAACTAATCATAAAAATAATCACTGTTGCTGGCAGCAGGTTTTTTTTCACGATTTCCGTTTTTGTGCCATAGTAAAAGATGTAGCAGAGTTCATAGTTTTCGGATGTCAAGTGACTAACTAACTAGTCATGCTGTATAAATGATAGTCTATACAAGAGTAATGCAAAAGTAGATATTCTTTTATTTTTGGTAAATTTTGCTTTTTCCCCCGATATGATTTATCGTGGACCTTGCACTTTTTAAATTGGTCTCCGCTACAAGACTGTAGGCAACAAGCAAATGGGATTTTTCAAAAAAAAAAAAACTTAATTTTTTTTTTCTTTTTCCTTTTTTTTTCTTGTAAAGATGAGGAAAAGAGATATTCCGATACTTATTACGAAACAGAAAAAATTAGACAACTACATCAAATGATTGCGTAGGCAATATTTATAACAAGAGGCGTTAAAAATAAAAGACAATCTAAATATATTCTAAGAACCAGTCATAAACCGCCTAGGGGTAGTAATTAAAGCAATGAAGTCTTTATAAAGTACGTGGGTTTGGCGCCGTGTCGGGACTCATAACGGTCAGTTTTATCTCCCTTTAAGATCTGTTTTAAACCCACACTTAGAACCGGATTAAAGTACATAAATTTTACCTGAGTTGCATTAAGGTGTGCTTGCGCATTTTTAAAGCGAATGTTTTGAAATTCTAGTGTATTTCGAAATTATTCGGGAATTAGAAATAATTAATTGAGGCATTAAATTTAGCGCACCTATTTGAAGAGCACCAATGCGAATACTAACGGTGAGATTCGAATTGGTGCTCTTCAAATTCGTGTGATTCGCAATGGTGCACTTCAAATGGGTACTCACAGGAAAATAATTGAGGTATTCCGTTTAGCGCACCTATTTGAAGAGCACCAATGCGAATCATACGAATTTTGTATGCGAATACGAATATGTGCGCTCAATGAAATGCCTTAAATAATTATTTTTAATTTCCGAATAATTTCGTAATACTAATGGTGTAGTTGGAATTCGTGCTCTTCAAATTCGTGTGATTCGCAATGGCGCTCTTCAAACAGGTGCGCTAAATGGAATGACTCAATTATTTTCCTGTGACCTTTGATACGTACTGTAATCACCGGCCTCATTGCCAAGCGTGGTGATTATGGATCGTTCTTCGTTCGTTCTTTTTGGCATACTATTAAAGAAGTCCATTTTCAGAGGATTGGCTGATATAGAGAAGTTTGCAAAAAGAATAAGAAGAATAATCACTAGTTCTGGGACACATAGTAGACTAAAATCTAAGAGTTTTTTTATTTACCTACTAGCTTTTGCTGCGGTTTCACTCGCGTCCTAAGAAAAATACTTCATGTACCCTTTTTTTATATCGTGGGAAAATCCTCATGGATACCCTTCGCCTGGGGAAGGCGAAGGGTTATGCCGGACTCTTACCGGCTAAAAACCCACGGTGTTCCTTCTCCTGACTCTTGGCCGGTGTCGCGGGATTCGCAACGGCATGCACCGCGACCCCCGCAGGCCTCGGTCCGTCAGCCCCTGGCGGACCTCTGCTTCTGTGGGGCCTTCCCTCACGTCCTCCTGGGAGGCGCGCACGGAACACTACGCGCCGCCTTCTCGGGCCTGTTATTGGTCGGGAGACGAGTTACTTCATGTACCGTGATAAAAAGTATCCTGTGTCCTAATCAAGATCATGGTCTACATGTGTGCAAAATTTCATACTTATCGGTCAAGCCGTTCTCAAGTGATACGCTTACCAACGAACAGCATTTAATTTTTATTTACATTGATATTCAGGTTATTCTTAAGATGCAAAACAGTAGGTAGGTATTTAACATTCTAAACTAGTCCAAACTTTTATGAATATTTAATTTAATATTTAAAGGTAGCCACTTTGTAACTCACCTCTGGAATTTATTTCAATTCAAGTTGAACTGAAGTGTAATACATTATTTTAATCTTATAAAGTTTAAGTTTTTTTTGCCAATAAAATATCAAAAAGAACGCTTATTTGAGATATGCTATTTAAAATTTAAATTGTGTTAAGGTTCAATAATAACTGCCTTTGTTGATCTATTAGCCGAAAGCGCATCTGCCATGCAAGATATCCTGGGTTAGACTTCTTTTTTGGGTAGTGTTATTGCGTTTTTTGCTAGGAATTTCCCAGCAGTAGCTGAGGTTTAAAATCCAGTAAAGGTCCGGTCTTCATGATGATGTAATCTTACTAATTTCGACCATAGCGACGGCATTCTGTTCCGTGTGGTGCCGGACGTAAAGAATAGCACTACCCCATCTCTCAAACTGCGATCGCCTACCCGCCACTGCCATGCGCGGCAGTCATGGCAACCCCCCCCCCCCCTTCCCTAACATGGCTTGGGGGAGACCTATGTCCAGCAGTGGACGTCTTTCGGCTGAATGATGGTGATGATGACAGCATTCTGGCTTCCTATCATAGTGATTCGTGTCATGAGACGAGGTTTATTACTTTACAGTACACCTCAGTCTATTCGATACAGAAAAAACAGTCATCTAACCTGTACCTTCAGGGAATACAGCTCAACGATACGGGAGGTCGTCAAAAAAATACAAATAAAATAATAAAAGAAAATTCATCAATACGCATCTCATAAGGAACAATAGATAAACAATAAACCGATAGTTAAAACATCTAAAAAAGATATTTGTGATGAGCACATGTAAATTTAAAGTCAGGTAAGCGAGCACACGGACGGACGTGGTTGAGAATTTAAAATAATGTCATCTGCATATCGTAGGGATATGGGTGGAATATATGAGTTGTATTCAGTGGTGACGAAAATATGCGTAAGCGTTGTCTATGGTTGTAAAAGATTGACGGGACTTATTGTCCTCAGTAAAAATATGAAATTTTTCTTTCTAAACTTTTGTGACACGTTAGGTGCAACGCCTGAGGTGATTGGCTTCTGCGTTGCGGGTCGTGGGTTCTATTCCCGCACGGAACAAAATTGTATGGACTACAGATAGTTGCTTTGGGTCTGGACGTTTGGGTATGTGAGATTTGTGTCTGTAAATGCACCCACGATACTACGATACGGAGAAATATTGAGGGGAAAAGGCTTTATTAAAAAAAAAGAAACTCCACTAACTCTACTAGGAATTTTAGTTTTTCATTTATTAGACTGTCTGGTTGGGCTAGTGGTTACAAGGGCGACTGCTGAGCCTGAGGTTCTGGGTTCGATCCCCAAGTCGGGCAAAGTGTTATTGAGTTTTTCCGTGTGAATTTCTCAGTAGCAGCCCGGAGTTTTGATTTGGACCCGGTTGATGGCAACAGGCTCGCCCCTATTATATCCTTCCAATGTTATTTTCATACTATAAAGACCCTTTTTCGACGTGGTGTTTTTTGGGTAATTTGAAAAGTTTTGCAGGCGTAATCATGCTTAGGTTGGTCGCATAATTTCGGCATAGTGTGTCGCTACACTAAGGTAGTGGGCATGAGTAATATAGGCATAGTATAGCCCGTAATTACTTATAAGGGAGGACTAGGCACTAAGCTAGCAACCTTTTACAACTTAGCACGATTTTTCATGCTGTAGTCCGCACGGCTATTATCCAGTATAAGTTGATCTCGAATTGTATTTGCTTTTCGTACAATGAGAGGTCAGTTTATACTGGAAATGTGCCTATGGCTTGAAATGTACCCGTGTGTACCCAAGAATTCTTCCTTTGCACCAAAATCTTAGTTTTCTAATAGAAAAAGTGTGTGTCATCAAAAAACACACGTAACTTGAGTTATGTTTACAAACTATTATAGGTAGGGTAGACAGAACTTGTGCTATCTAAATACAATCTACGCACTCCACTTTGTGGTAACGTGTCTTATCATTTTATCTGCCAATGTGTGGGGTGGTTGGCCACTCGTGGACAACATCTGCTACATGATAACATGACGTTAACCTCAGACTGCTTATCAATTTCCATTGTATCTAAATCTTGTGAAAAAACTGGCCTTGTTTGGGAACAAAATTTAGAATTAGCAAAGATATAAAAATCTATATATAATACAAAAACCGTACATAAATCATACCAAGTTAAACACTTAAAGTTTTTCATCCACTGCAAGCTACGACGTGGAGGAGCGATAAAATATAGCGTCATTAAACACAGAAATCGTCTATCTATGCACAATGGTTCACCAGGTGTCACCGCCACCCCCACTGAATCTATCATAGCGCTATCAAAGTGCTTCCAATGGTTGTGTAAAAAATTAAGTATGTTCTCCTCTGTTTTAAACGTGGTTCCGTAGAATAATTAAATGTATTTTTTATAAAAGTATAATATTTTTTTTTGTTTTTAAACTTTCGCGATTTGTAAACATTATATATTTAAAAAAATGTCGTAGTGGCCCGGAGGTTACAGACCCGCTTGTTAAGCATCGGGTTGCGGGTTCAAACCCAGGCATGTACCAATGTAACTTTTTCAATTTCATATGTACTTTCTTAGTTAATCTAAGACGCCACTGACATACGGTAAAGGAAAACATCGTGAGGAAACCTGGATTTTTATGGTTTGAAATCGCCAACCTGCAATGAGCAAGCGTGGCGATCAATGCTCGTTCCTTTTCTGTACGAGAAGAGGCCTTTGCCCAGCAGTAGGACAGTTACAGGCTAATATTTATTTTAATGTACCTTTTTATCCCAACCTTTCGGTCGTGGTCACGGTTAAACTCTTAGGATATTTTTACAATACATTTTTGTTGTTTGATTCATACTTTGAATTGATTAAAATTGAAAGCGTGTTACGTGGTCATATTTGGCGTTAAATATTTAAATTCAAATACAAAAATGTTCTTTATGTATTGTATGTTAATATTTTTGCGAAAACAATACTTGAACAGACATACAAAAATAACATTGCATATACAGTTTAATATACCTACTGCAATTTGGTAGTCTTGTCTATCTCTTAATTTTCCTCTTTAAAACTTTTGCAGATATTTTTTTTATTTTACAATTTACTAGCCCGTAAATTGCAACGTCTTGCCGCAGGGCAGAGCGCTCCCCTCTTTAAATCACCAATAAAAAACCATAAACTTTTAAGCAGGAAATAAGCCCCACACAGTACTGAAATGGGACTTAAAGGTTTTTCCCTAAACGGAACCCTAAAAAACCCCTCCTGCGCTATTACAGATAAGAAGATGTAAATTACTCTGGGAGGGTGTTTAAACGAATTTACTGAAGCGCTCCTCTTGAACAAAATTGATGTTTCAGGAGCATGATCGAAGATCAGGGCACTCAGGTGAGAGCGAGCGATTTACTTATCAACGTTTAGTCCAACAAGAACCCAATAAAGACGGTGAAATTGCTTAATTTTAGACAAGACTATAGATAGATAGGATATAAAAATATTTATGTCACCATTTTTTTCATTTGCACTTTTGAAATTTAATTTTCAAAACTGAATTCTCAAAAGGAAATATATTTTACTGACATGCTAAATATACAGGGCGTCCTACGACTTTGCCACATGGAGGGGAAGTACCTTAAATACTGTAGATAGAAAAAAATACTAAATGAAGACTTCTTTTTTATTTAAAAAACAATACGAACTGCATTCAAAGAATTTTAAATAATCACCTGTCTGAACCGGGAATCGAACCCGCTAAATGTGAAAATAAAAAAAACTGTAATTTTATTGTACTAATCGAAAGACTCGATTAGATACATTTATTTCTTCTAAGTAACATAGCATCTAAAATAAAAGGAACACCGTGATATTTAACATTTAACTTAAAATTTTGTTCAGAATAATGAATAGCATTCTCTCTGACTACGTCGTGCTTATAACAACTGACTTTATGTACTACCGCTTTATTATTATTTCGAAGTATTATTTCAAATAATTTCACTACCTATGAAAAAAGAAATAAATCAACGGTAAGCGAGATAGTTACAATTTGTATACAATAGGAAGAGACACATTTTGAGTATTTAATAAATTAAATTGTTTGTAAGTTGCACAGTTAAACGTGTCTTAATATTTCAAATAAATGTAAAATTTCATGGTGTTCCTTTTATTTTAGAAGCTATGTTACTTAGAAGAAATAAATGTATCTGATCGAGCCTTTCGATTAGTACAATAAAATTACAGTTTTTTTTGTTTTTACATTTAGCAGGTTCGATTCCCGGTTCAGACAGGTGATTATTTAAAATTCTTTAAATGCAGTTCGTATTGTTTTTAAAATAAAAATGAAGTCTTCATTCAGTATTTTTTTCTATCTACAGTATTTAAGGTACTTCCCCTCCATGTGGCAAACTCGTGGGACGCCCTGTATATCATAATGTAGGAACCGAGATATATAAAGGGTATACAAATTAATTATCACATCAGACCATTAAAATCGGCTATGATTATGCAGATAATACCGACCGATTATGCAGACCGCCCATTGTACAATTCTATTTTTATGGTAATGTTTTTGTTTGATAATGGTGCCGATTCTCTTGTTCACCAACTACACTAAAATTAGAGAATTGCTATCTTTTACTAACAGATAGCGCGAGAAAAGGACGGTAATAGACAACAACTAAGTTATAGATGTCAAATTAGTTTACGCATTGAACTTCACCGTGTTTTTAGTCGACACGTTTTAAATGTCGTCTAAATTTGTTTGGAACATTTAGTTCAACTAAATTTGACAGCTATTTTTTACGTATGTCTCTTTCTTGTTCTATTAGAGTAAAAAAGATGACAATAGCCTAAATTAAGTTTAGTTTGTCCGTATCAAAATCGGCACCAATATGATATCTATTAGGTGTCATACTAGAATATGTTCCTGTTATGAACACCTGTCTTCAGGCGTTTCACTTGGGGCCAGAATATAAATTTATTTAGAAATTCGACCGTATGAAAAGTGGGTGTTCTCTTTTGTTTGTTGTGGTGACCCAGTATCTGTTGTTTAGGTACAACGCCGACACTCAGCCGTTCTAGGTAAAATACTAACATTCAGTCGCATCTGGCAAGACCTGAAGCCACTCACAATATAGTCGGGAAAATGCTAGACAGATAATGACTATAATAGTTACTCTTTCTACTTTATTAATCATCAGTAGGACATGAATAGCCCGGCCATAGAAAGTTATATAAAGGGTAACCAAATCTTTACAAGCGAAACATTCATTTTGCCGTAAGAATCCTAACTAATATTATAAAAGTAAGTTCGTTTGTTTGTTACCTTTTCACGCCTAAACCACTGAACCGATCATCCTGAAATTTTGCGTATACGTCGTCAGGTGAACAGAAACGGACATAGGGTACCTTTCATCCCGAATAAATGTACTGTTCCCGAGGAAAACAACAATAATATTCATAGATGGAGCCCACGTGTCTTTCGAATTATATTAACACTCATTCTTCTATCGCTTAAAAATAGGTACTTAAGTATTTTTAAACGATTCTCAATAGTGAATGTTTCACTTAAAAAAGTTTGTTTACCCATACACAAAATTAAAATGGCCGGATTAGCCTGCACCACTTAATTACGTTGACTAACGGGCTATAGGAGTTAGCTAGCATATCACTTATTTACATTGATTACACTGATAAACAATATCATACACAGGCTATCTTTCACTTAACTGAACAAATATACGTTCCCTCCAAAACCCTGGCTCAGCATTAGAGCGAACTAAGCTAGGTATGGTAGATACACATGTTCAACACTTCGATGTATCAACAATGGTTGCTTTGTTCGTTTATCGATTCAACACAGTGGGACACATTGTGCTGGGGGTGGACAAAATACCCATTTGTGAAGGATAAGATAATTTCATAAATATGTACGAAAATAAAAGGTTTTTTGTGTTTTGAACAAAAATAATGTGGAAATGGAAGTATATTGACACGGATGTTGATTTATAAAAAGAAATGTAGTTAAGGAATGTCCAATCAAGAGCTAAAAAGAAAAGTCCTGACTGACTGACTGACTCATCAACGCCCAAGCCAAACCCTTAGACCTAGAAAGCTGAAATTTTGCACAGGGGTTCCCTTTATAATGTAGACAAGTATAAAAGAAGGATTTTTCGAAATTCAACCCCTACGGGAGTTAAACATGGGATGAAAATTCGCATGCAAAATCCTCACTTAACGGGTTCAAAATTTCACGTACTACTAGTTTTTCATAAATGACAAAAAAATATAGGTAAGTAGTTAGCTTGTTTGAGCAAAATTAAGAATTTTAAGGAATTATTTTATCGAGAAATTGCCACTTTTGGTGCAGTCTGAAATCGAAAATGGATACGATTAAATAATTCCACAACGATAGAAAAAAAATTGAAAATTGTACATAGCGACTTTTGATCAGACACTGCTCAATTGTAAAAAAATTGTCAGAAACAGTAAAAAAGAGAAACATAATAGATTTTATGTCATTTGTCAAGTGACGCATGGTCATGAATGAAAAAATATTTTTAGAACTCTCAGAGGCGAAATAACAGTCGTAACGTTTCGTTGTCTGTTCGGGCGTGTTACACAAAAACTATTAAACGGTTTTTAATGGATCTTTCACTTTTACAAACGGATGTCCGCTAAACGCTTAAAAAAATACTTCAACTTGTCATCCATCGCGTTCTCAGAATAAATCAAATTAAGCTGTAAATTGGAATAACTAACTCTGTTTTTACTACGCATAACTTTAGCATGAAAATAAATCTAAAATCCATTTGAGAACTCAATATTATCATTGATCTTCATTGATACATTTACATAACTATTAAAGTAAATGAATACATTATTAAGTTATTATGTACTGAAACTAATGACACACCAAATAGCAGCCAGTAAATCTACTAATTTGTATAAATTACATACTCTCTAATTTGGCCCAAACGTCTGTGATATCATTATTGACTCAGGTTTCTATAATTCAATTGCACAGTGGTCCAAACCATTAACTATGTGTAGACAAAATAATTTCGCGTCTGTGGTGTAGTTAATTTCGGGGTCGAAGTTGTCTTACGGCAGACACCGGTTGGTTACCTAAGGCACTCTAACTAAATTACTTTGGCTACTCCGTACCAAATTTATTTGGAAACTTCTACACGTTACACGGTGAATGATTAAACAAGTGAACAACTTGCGTTAATAAAACTGCTTGTTCTGAATTGTTGGAGTTCGCTGAAGGAACTTTCTTAAGAATTTTCAGCTTAGTAGATAAAATAAACGTTACACGCAAACGTTTACCGTTAATGTACGCTGAGTTTTAATTATATTTGAAAAATGTCACTTTGAGGAGAAATTGCAGACGCCCGATAAAGTAACAAAGACGAAGTTGCACTGGTTCGGGATACCTGTATAACTAACAAAGGATCTATAGAAATAATTGTATTAAAGACGAGGTTTTAATGAACAGGAGCGGTGAATGAATTCTAGAAACTCAATTCTGGAGTAACACCTAAAACTAAATATTCCTTTTATAAATATCTCGCCGAGACAAGATCGTTTACGTTTCTGCTGAAATATTTCTACCAAAAATTCACAAAAGTCAATAAACGACAAGTGGGACTGTGAACGTCTAAATATATGTCTCCGTGCTACCGGGCGCACTGTGGGTGCAAACAGCCGATAGCGCGGACAAAAAGATTCCACCGCATTGTGGCCGAGACACAATGGCACGCTGCGAGAAAGGAGAACTTGTAATTACTATTTTCCTACGGGCGCCTTTTCAGGGGGTTTATATTTCAGAAAAATGGAATATACGTGAGGCGTCCCACTTCTTTGTGGGACCATCTCATATCTTTGGCATACATCACTGACAGACGCAAGTGAGAGATTCAACTAAAAGCTAATCTTACTAATGTGCTCCATGTCGCATTTTATTTTCTATCTTTATCACTCTGTTCAAATTGCAACAATATTTAATGCTGGAAATGACTACAATTTAGAGCGGATATTCAGAATATAAATGTGACATTTACTGCCTAATTAAGTGAACATAACGATCTGGTTGACAAATAACTTTAATGTTGTCAACTCATAACGTTTTGTTAAACAAATAATTCTTGATTTCTAGATATGTTAATCATTATTTATTAACGGATGAAACTAGATTCGTACGATAAAGACATTAAATTATATAACCCCAGTTCGTAAGATCTTAAGCAATCGAAATCTTCTCCGAGTCCGTAATATTACAGAAATTGCTAGGTATAAGCTATTAGCATCGAACATAATGGTCATTGGTTGGTGTAATCTCATAAAAGGATCTGCCACAAATGTTGCCGGCTAGCCCCTCAATATTTACTGGAATAAAGTGTTTTTCAAAGAGCAAATGACAGGAATGAGCCGATGTTAGGAGCAAGTGAGAGGCAACTCAGGCTATTTACCTCGATGGCACATCTGTAATTACTGTATAGCGTATACGAGAGTTAAAATATCCCGTCGCTTTACTTGGAATTTTGTCCGCGCGACTCGAGCGTAAGTGCCACTGGGCGACGAGCGATTATCAACTGTATTCTCTTTAATGAACCGCGTCCGTGCACACCGTGCCGCCGTTAAGAAACTTTTCATAGTTTCATAGTTACACTAACTAGTTTGAAGAGAAAATTAAATACGGACCATTGAAACGAAACCTTTGAGATTTTCAACGACCTTTTGTTTATATGAATGAGAGAGGTCAACAGACATTGTGTCGGGCCTACTGGCCACGAACAAAAAACGTTGGGCAGACTACTTATAACCAATAAAATTTTGAGAGAACTCCTAAGTGGCATTTAAGTGTCAGTCAACTGGTGTTTAGGCCGTTTTGCGTTTGGAGGTGTGCGACCGGCCCGAGGCGGACTGGTTTGAACCGAAGCCGGTTGGACAAAGTGTAGCGACTTAGTAAGTCGGTATGGATACTCCTTTGTGGGCGCATTCCGATAGATACGGGCCCCGCCAGACTGAAATGCGGATAATGAAGAGCGCTTATTGTGATTTGTGTGGCATCCGAGTTGGGAACTAGATATGCAGTTGGTCCTGTTTAGTATCATGAGATCGGTAGATTTATGCTCTCATACACGTCTTTAGCTCGCTGATGTGAATAAATATTGCTTTGAAGCCTTTAAATTGCAGTTTGTTTCGCAAAAAAAACGGTACAAGTGTATTTTGAAGGAAAAACATTGCGAAAGTAAATCGAGGAGGATTTTTTTTGGTGTCTTTTTGAGATGGTGGTGTGGCATGAATCTCAAGTTATTCCGGCTTTAAAAATCCCCGAACACGCGAGGTTACGGCCAAATTCGGCAGTTTTACGACCGCCAGATAGGGTTATTTATACCGGGAGTCTTATTTAATAACGTTATCGGAATTGGTGTGTCGTTAAATCCATTAATGCTTGTCTTACCTGTATATTTCGGATGTTTTAAAAGATATATGCCTTGGATTTTGTTTTATATTTCTCTTTAAGTGCTTTAATGGTTTAATATACCAACGTTGTAAGTGCGTTTAAAGAATTTTGTTTTAATACTAAATGGAATGAAGCACATTTGATTATCTTTCTGCGAAATTCTGGAAGCACATCGAATTGAAAATGAAGACTTGAAACAGGTAACATTAAAACATATCTTTCAATTAATCTAATCTTATTACTTAAACTAGCCTATTATAGTGTACACATCTGGATATAAGCCTATCCCAAATTAGGCCACAATGCAATACGTTTCTTTTAACTGAACCTATTATAGTGACTCATTATCATCATCTTCCTGCCCTTACCCGTTTTGGATGGGGTCGGCAAAACATGTATTCTTTTTCAGTTCTCCTCTATCAGCCGTCATCTCACTATAGCGACCTATTATATTGACTGAATAGCTTAAAATCGCATCAGATCAACTCCAACATTACTTATACCTATTTCTTAAAAGAACACAATCAAAGCATGAGCGCCCTCTATATTCATAACTCTGTCAGTGCCCACATAACACATCATAATATCTCATATCCTGTTATTCCGACTTCCTCGTATGTCGTAATACAATTTACTGTAATCACATTAGCTAGTAATGACATCAACACACTGATCCATTTAGCCATACTTTTGTTTTGTGCATTTAGTCCTGATATTATTTCTGGACGGACCATTTTCAGTTGTTGTATTTTTGAACATGGGCGACCTGGATTTCTATGTTTGGAGATTTGAAACTCAGTGTGAGATATTCGTGAAAAGTATTGGAACCTATTTTTGTATAACAATTGGGCTGCGGATTATTGGGGCTACCGCGGAAAGTTTTGAGAATCTAGACTCTCGGAATTGAAGCCCTAAACTGGGACATGTAAAAGGAAGTTCTCGTTCGAGTTAATTATAGGAATTGTACTATGTTAAAACTTCCCCGAACACCTTAAAAGACCGACAATTTTCTCTGTAACTAAATAATTATGTATAAAAAAAACAACATCGTATGCAAGATCTTAGAAAAGTAATTTGATATGCAACTTAAAGTCAAATTTATCTTCAATCTATGGAAACATCCTTACAAAACACTTATCTTATATCTAAATACTGCCATTTATCTTGAAAAAGCAGGCCAAATCTTCCAAAAATGGTTCAATGACCTCCTTAACATACTCGGCGCGTAAAAGCAAATTTTTTTTCACCCACTCTTAACCATGGCATCCCAATGCATGGTGTTTAAACCCAGCACACGTTGCCACGCGGAAACCATTGTTATTTTATTTAAAATTCATGAGACGCAATATTATTTTGTCCATAAAATTATAATTTTGGTGGAATGGAGCACTGTGCATGGTCGATTTGGATTAGTGGTGGGGCGTGGAGCTTACAGTTCCTATGTCTTGGGTAATATTAGATGTAATTTTATTAAAGAGATTTTATGCTGAACTTGATTGGATAAGGATATTCAAAGCGAATCTGCTTTGAAAATTTCATTTATGTTTAATTTGTTAAAAAAAGACAGTGATCCTACATTACGCTGCTACGGTAAACTTAATCCCCCTAAATACAAGAGAAGATTTGAACCAAGACTAAAGTAAACCTATTTAAAATATACCCATCACTTTCGAACGTCATATAACAAAAAGATACGGCGTTGTTTTATTTAGATCATCTTTTATAATAAGAGGGATTGAAGAGTCTGTTCGGAAAGAGAACCCATCGTGGCTTAAAAAGGAAGTAACATCATGATTGCATATTATTATATACCTACTGAGTTGCTACGATTACTACACACACGTTAACGTTTCAAGCCGTTAAGTTATCTAGTTTACCATAGCAGTATTAAATATTGCCGTTTTTGTGTGCAACAAGATACGGTACCTAATTAAACACAGCGAAGCCTTCAAATCCACGACGATTCTCTTTCCGAACAGACTCTAGTCAAAAAACTCAATTAGAATTAATCAGGTTAGGTGTACAACCTTTTTCAGGTTTTTTATTGTTTAAAAATGATCCTAAAACATGTCTCACGCTAGTCCTAGTAACACTAATTCGCTTATTACCATTTAAACTAGGCATAAGCTGTTCACCTAAATGGGAACGAGGGGTACATAAATAAACCGAGGAGTTCAGTTTTAACTGCACTATTATAGTCGGATATATTTTGTTTTAACACGGCAGTTAAAGTTATGAGCAGCGTAAACTATAAATAATCTAGTTAACAGCTAATGCCGAATAATGGTCTGTGACAACTGCATATTAGTTTTAATGTTAGCATAAATAATTGTAATATTGTGTTTCTGGGTTCATCTGAGAAGCTATCATGATCCAGTTACACGATAGATTATGGTCAAAAGTTATTTTAACAAAAAGTTCGTTTTGTTGAGTTAACAAAATGTCTTTTAAATTACTGAGATCTATATTCAATACTCAATTCTTTATTGCATTCCTTATCAGGCAGGGACCAGCTGAAAATCAGTGCTGTGCTGTACGCACAGCGAATACTGAGCTGCTTGCCACACACCGATAGTATCTTTAAAATTATTTTTAAAATTATTTTTAATAAGTATTGTAGTGTATTGATTAGTTACGGTTTACTCACGTGCATTTTTCGGGATTGCCCGACTAGTTTCGGACATAAACGGAGCCCTAATCATGAGCTGAACACGCGAGTTGAACTCGCTCTTGTAATACAAAAATATGTAGTCTGTGGCAAAATAAATCATCATCATCATTCAGCCGAAAGACGTCCACTGCTGGACATAGGCCTCCCCAAAAGGGAGAGTTTGCCGTAATGGCCTCGCTAGACAGGCGGGTTGGCGATCGCAGTATGGTTGTTAAAGTACTCAGAGAACGCTGCTGCCCATCCTCCAGCTAGAGAATCCCGCTAGAGAGCTAGAGACTCTCTCTAGCTAGAGATGGGGTAGTGCTATTCTTTAAGTCCGGCGCTACATGAGACGCAAAATAAATAGTTTTAATGTAATTTTAACAGGTAACAGGCTTAAAACTATGAAGTCAATTATGGACCCTGTCAGGCATAGCATATTATAGTTGGTTATTCGATTTAAGTATGGAAAACAAATCTGTAAAACTTACAAATTTATTTCCAGACGTTCGTGTAATCTGTTTCTAATAAAACTCTAAACGTTGTTCGGCTCTCCGACTTTCAAACAAAAGTATATAACTTCCATAAATTCCTAGAGACGACCAAAATTATCTAGCATTTCTTATTTTATGTAGCATTGTAGTCAAAAACAATTCACAACACTATAGCATGAATAGAATTGTTTTTTCCACAGCGCGTCGCGATTAAGGCGCACTGTGCATTATATTTTATCGTTACCGATTCGCACTGGGTTTTATTGCTCGGCGTCAGCGTTTCTTGCTAATATTGCGTTGTTTATTGTCCATTGTTGCTTTTGACCGTAGGAAGGTACAGGCGATAGTTCTAAACTAGCTATGTACTGCCTTTGACGATTTAGTGTGAAGACATGTAACATTATTGAATATTTAGATGCGTAGAAGGAAAGTAAAATGACAAAAGAAATTGTATTGATGGATATTCTGTAATTTTATGTGACTGCCTCGTTGGTCGACTGCTGAGCGTGAGGTCCTAGGTTCGATCCCTAGCTCGGGCAAAGTGTTATTGGGTTTTTCCTTCTGAAATTTCTCAGTATCAGCCCGGAGTCTAGATTTATGCCCGTTTGATGGCAATAAGCTCGCCCCCTATTACGTGGGACTTAAACATAACGGCGAAATGAGGGTGTACTATACACCTCTGCCCATCCCTTCGGGGACTATAGGCGTGATGTTTTGTGGCCAGTAACAACAGATATACTACCAATTTGTAAACATTTCACTAAGTAAAAATATTACGATATTATCCTACATCCCTTTCATAAAGTGATGTTGTATTTGCGATTTTGTCGAACCAATATTAACACAGTGGTCAAAAGCGAAAAAACTTTTTTTTGTTGATTCTGAAAAAAAACCTATGCAGTGTCAATCAGTGTCACCAGTAGGTCACGCTCGCTGTTTGAAGGAATTACACGATTTCGTTCACACCCTGTATAGTTATAGCTTATGACGCAATATGCTTTACTATATAGCGGAATAGTATAGCGAAGTCTGATTACTCTTGAAGCATTAAAAACAAACTGAAGGTTTTTATTTGGTCTTTTAATTTGGGTATTGGAGGCAAACATAATACATTTGCCTCTTATCTTGTAATGGTCGATTTATGTTACAATTAGTGTTTCGATAATTTTGGCTTTCAGTGCCTTTGAGTGGGTAGAAATTTATTATTTGTGTATTTTTTTAAAACTGATTATTCATTCATTTGAGCAACTTATTCAAGTGACTTAAAACAAAATTACATGAAAAACTATTTTTGTTCGTTTTAGTTTCCAAGTTAGAATATTTTTTTTTTTTCAAGATTTTGTAGAAGTTGTAAAACAAATACCAGATACTTTATTCAATAAACTTACATAATAATAATATGAAGGACGTGAGGACTCACGATAGATCCATGCCGGTTGCATTGCAGAAAGTAAACGGTGTAGAGCCAGTTTTTTTTTAAAGTGAAACTCTCGTTTTAGGCCGGGTGTAAAGGGTTATGAAAAGACACGAATTCCGATACAGCCTGTATACAGACAGAACGCGCATTATTAATACTCCCATTACTTTTATCATAGAATAATTTCCAACTGAATAATTAAATAGTTTGAACTCCAAGACCGCAATAGATAACTGCTATTCACAACTTAAACCGTGTCCGTACAAAAAATAACTGCGAGAATCAACAAACAAGTTATCAGTTCCCACGAATCTTAACTAATTCTGACAAGCGTCTAACACTTCAGATATCGCTATACGAACCACACGAACATACAAGTACATTGTTTTCAACAACTGTATTTTATTACTGCTTCCTTTTATTGAACACGCCATAATACAAATCGACATGGGTATTAAAATTGTAAGAAACAATCACAGTCACATACGTCTCTCTCTTTCGCTCGCACGCAATAAAAAAGAGATTGCAATACTTTATAGCCCAGTGATCGCGAGACAAGATCGGTGCAGCCAAAAAACATTTATTACACGCCATCAATTTTTAAAAACCCATGTAACGTGACACCATAGGAACAAATGAATGTGTTCAAGACAACCGAAATGCGTGTTCGACCGCACAGTGGGCCGAATAGTGATGTTACATGGCCATAACATTTTTTCACTGCTAACCGCAGATTTATTCATTCGTTATACTTTTTTATGTTTCAAATAAAACGATCGTTAAATAAATTACGGGGTATTAATTGAGAATCTTCAATTTTTATATTAAAAGTGCAAAATAGTCGTAGCTGCTGGTCGAGAACGTCGTTTTTTGCTCTTTCCTTTGCTGTGAACGCAAAGATTTTAATGAGAAACCGTAATAAACTGATATTATAATAGTTCTCTATAGCAATAATGGCGGTGAGATAATAAAATGGTTATAAGACGGTTAAGTGTACTTTCTACGCTGGTCCGACACTCCTATTAAGATTGAGTAATTCTAGTAAAAAAGCAGAGTCGAGTTGTTGGTTTGATTTTAAATATTTGACCTAGAGTTTAAATGTAAAAAGCAAATATACTAGGTAGCCCTCATTGTAATTTCAAAACAAAATCTTTAATATCTGCAGCTTTTAATAACATGACACAATCGTAAAAGTATTATCCGATTAACTGTCACAATAATTTAGAGCCTAGTAAAACCTTTGCTAAACCTCATTCCTCTATTCAAATTCCCCACAAATGCTTTCAAATCCTTACAATTTGATGCCACTACACTGAAGCCGCAACTTGGCCAGTCATAAAATTTGAACATAAAAGCGTAATGGTGCAATTACAGGGTTAATTAGCGAAGCTGAGGCGTTTGTCAGCCCAAGTTTTACGATATACGTGACAGAATTCGATCGGTAACTACGATGTCTGAACAACTTGGTCACGTGGTGTATTTATTTTTGGGGCGAGGGCACGGAATTAATTACGAGATTGGGATTAGGAAGATATTTTTCCAGAAAACGGATAGAAAATAGATGGATTGTGAAACAGCTGGTTAGGTCAACGACCTTTTGTTATTTTGTTTTAGGCTTGCAGCCACAATAAACTGATTTATGTAGAACTAGAAGTCGCCCGCGTGGATGTCGTTTATTGCGTATTCCGCGTTTTTCTCTACTGTATTATGCATGTATTATACATATAATCCTTCCTCTTGAATCATTCTGTCTATTAATGAAAACCGCATCAAAATCCGTTGCGTTGTTTAAAAGATCTAAGCGTACAGGGGCCTAATTCTCCTAAAATAAATCGTGATAAATCACAACCGAACCAAGGCCGAACCGTTCATTCAGACAGTTCTCAATTTCAAAAGCTATCAAATTGTTTGACACAAAAAACAAAATCAATCATTTTGAAAGTTTTCGAAAACAAAAACTGACTGACGGTTGTGGTTCGATTGCGTTTGGCTACAATTTATTTTAGGAGAATTGGACCCCAGACGGCGGGAAGCGACTTTGTTTTATACAATGTAAAGATCGTAACAGTAAACTTGTTTTTCAGTTACGAAATAAACAAACCTTAAGCCTAATCGTAAGATTTTAGCCTAGCAATAAACAAAAGGATTACAATAAGACACAATGTGGTTGCAACTTCAAAAACAGCTGTAATCATTTGTCAATTTACCTACTATAACTTAAACAAGTTTTCTTAAACTTCCAACTAACATATATAATGCAGACAGAATGGCTTTAATTGACAAAGTTAACAACAAAACATTTAAAGTAATCATTAAGCAGTGTCAAACTTGAACTAACTTTGTATACGCGAACTTAAACTTCAATCATATTAAATTACTCAAGTGAGTTTAAGCATTATTTCACAAAATTAGCCAAAATATAGTGCTTTTACGAAGTCACCGTTACTTAGTTCCTTAAAATATGGAGCTCCTAAGACTTTTAATTAACTAAAGTAGGTAGGGGAAGGATGTGAGGAGTCATTTCTTGGCGTTACGAGAGAGACGTGAACTCATGTGAAGGACTAAAAACCGCCCTTTTTCTTGTTTCACTCTTTAAAATGAGTTTTTAAACATGTTACCTAAGTAATCTTGAGTGAAAATTAAGTTTCGTTTAAATGAAATTATTTTGACTTGGATTTCAGTGATGTATGATTTGGAGCACTGTGTATAGCGATTAAAATATTATATTCATGTGTAAGTTTTTTTTATCTTTAATATTGCATTCATCCGTTTTTATTTTTTTTCTGTAATAAAATAAAATATCAGTTTTTAAAAACAAACATTATGTAACAGATCGAAAATATGCGAATATGAACTACTTCGGTGATTATGGAAATATTAATTGTAGACCAGAAATGATAGAAAAAAACAGACTTAAATATTGTTAACACCTATTGTACGGACTATTTTGCAACAAATGAATTGATCTTTAGTTCTTTATCTTTCTCCAATGTATAACAATTTTCTTTGGGCTTTTACAAAAACTTTACTTGTTACTATACTCTGTTCAACCAACGATGATTCGTGATAGCTCGATCATTTCGTAAATTGTATCTGTAAGGAGACTGCTATCGAAAAAACATCATCAAAAACCGTAAAATAGCTATTTAATCAATGTTTTGCTTTGTAAAAATATTGGATACTAGCTTTTACCCGCGGCTTCGCTCGCGTTAATTTAGAATTTGACAATTAGCTCAATTCAATCGTGATTCGAAAGACACGTGGCGCCATCTATGAACGTTATTGTTGTTTTCCTTGGGAACAGTACTTTTTTTCGGGATGGAAGGTACCCTATGTCCGTTTCTGTACACCTGACAACGTATATGCAAAATTTCATGATGATTGGTTCATTGGTTTAGGCGTGAAAAGGTAACAAATAAACTTACTTTCGCATTTATAATATTAGTTAGGATTAAGATGTTTTGCTTTTTTAAAAATATTTGATATTCTTTGTATGGTATCGTTTTGTAGAGAAACCTACAGGATGACTTACCGTGAAAAGGGTAAAACACCGGTTGTACTACTTATCTCAAAAATAATTACAGCACACAATCTTCGTTGTAGTGTAGCAAGCTCTAATTAATAATGTATATATTTAGTAAGCATGCTTGAGCACGTACTGCAGCTCCTTTGACTCTTTATATTCTAAATATATATATTTTGCTTGATAACGTACCTATTATGATTTTCTACAAAGTATGTCGTGATAAAGAAACTTAATATCCGTGGATGTTAATGGAAATACCGACAGAAATGTTCAAGAAGATCTGCTTTTGATGTTAAATAAATCTTGGCTGTTTGATCGAGAACAGCTTTCATTACAGACAGTGTTATACTATGGTAATCACAATTTCATAGAAATATAAGGTCTAACTATTCATACTCGAAATATTTTAAGGGATAGGTACATCTATTATAGGTGGTAAAGAAACCACAAAAAAGCGAAAAAAAAATTTGTGTAACAATTTTTTTTACGTAATTATTATAATTGTAATTATGCCTTTTGCATAAATTTGAAAAAAAAATTGTCTGTTTCAATGACAAAAGATACTACGTAGAAACTAGCGTAATGCATTTTAGCGGTAATTATTTTTCTTTAATATTTAGTCATAGTTATAAGAGAGGAACTACGGGACTGACTTGTTCAAATGTGGAACGGAAGTCCCTTTAAAAAAAAATAAAGATTAAAAAAAAAAAAAATGTTGAAAATAGTAACGAGCCAGTATTTGTTATGTGTGTATCAAGTAATTTTTTTTTTTTTTTTTAAATTTCTATTTCTTCTTTACCACCTACAGATGTATCCCTTAAAATATTTCGTGTATGAATAGATGGACCTTACATATGTTTATTGCCATAAAAACAATGTGTTTAAACAGAGTAACCATTGAATGTATTACCCCTTCTTCTCCATAAAAAACTACACTTTTAAACGCGGCAGCGGTACTTCTTCTCGACAGTTCAAAAGTGCCTGTAAATGGCCTAAAAGATTTCTTCTTTACCATGGGAAGTCGTAAGTAGGTGACTAAGGCATGCCCGGTGCAACGCCACACCCTAGGCCTAAAACTAGCATAACCCATGAATAATGGCGCTGTCTCCTTAATATCGTTCTTTGTAGTTGTCTATCGGGGTCTGTTCACTACTAAATGTTGGCCTCCGTCATCACTCAGATGAAAGACGTCCACTGCTGGACAAAGGCCTCCCCCAAGCATCGCCAATTCGCCACATCGACCAATCCTGTGGTTCTCGCATCCATCCCGCGGATTTCTGTAACCTTCACCAGGTTCTCGGTCCACCTTGTGGGGGCCTACCCATTGTCACAACTCTTATAACTCAGCTGTCTTCTGTAGAACACCGGTCCTTCTTGCTGGGGACTTGGGGAGAGCCCTAATCTGCTGCTGGTACTAGAAATTTCATTGTTCAGATTCGTCTTCAAATCCATCTCGACAAGAAAATACAAGTACAAAAATAATAAATCTACTTCTTAACAAAACAAAAGTAAGACGAGCCCATAAACAAACTCGCGATCGCACAGAGCGCATATCGATTAGACACGGCGATAAAACTTAGCACAATTTGCTGCAATCGATTCGCTTCGCTTTAGCAACGGTGTGGGGTACTGGGCTCCCCATGACATCATTGCATGAAAGTTGGCTATGTCCTACATATTATAATGCGATAATAGTGCCCTTATTAATTTTAATAGAATTGCTCATTCTATATAAATTAATAAACGCATGCAAATAAAGGCATTATAGTGAAGCATTCCTACTCATTCCAATTGAATTGCTTTGGAATGTTTTTTAGGGAAAACAGGAATGATGATGTCATAAAAAACAAGCCCTAAGTTGTAAATGAATGTCAATTGAGATAGACATTCACAACATTGAGACGGGGGTGCATGAAAAGAGTCTCCACGAAGGACGATACTTAAGCACGTCCGGCGCACCCTGGGCAGTCAGCCCCGCTACCAACCTTGCTGACTGGCTAATCTTTTCACCTCGGCATGAGCTATTCTCGTGTTCAAGCAGCAAAAAATATAAAAACTGCTTAACTGAGCTAGTCCTTTGTTCTGGCTGCAGCCTTGTTATAGATCTTGACGGTTCAATGTCCAGGTGAAATAAAGAGAACAAGTAGGTACAATAGGTACGATATAATTAACCACAGTGTACCTACTTACTACATACAGTGGGTCAAAGCCCATAAATTTGACAGGTCCTATGAAATGTCAAAATTATGTAGGGGCGGAGGTTATGTCCCAAGTTGCAGTATGGCTACTCGGGACATAACCTCCGCCCCTTCAACCCGCAACCGGCACGATTGCTCTGCGACAATGTTCTACGTTGACCGACTGTAAGGAGTAAGATATAGGTAGACTGTGATATAACTAAGAATTTTCATCGGTAAACTTCGTAGAACCGATCACTTCCGAATCAAGTGCGACTTTAAGACCACGAATGTTTATTAGCACTGCAGTAAAAAATGGTCTTTATGCTTACGCAATAAGTGTGAGTAACGCGAAAATGAGCGACTGCCATTGGTTATTCGATCAGGTACATCGATGTAACTTATTAGTTATGTTGTACCCTGATAAAAGTTTGATTAGAATTGTGCCCGGGGTAAACTCATCCATACAACATAAGTTTTGTTATTTCGCCGAAGCGTGGATGTTTGTAAATCCACCTCTAGGCATGCATAAAGCGCAGTTCAAACATACAATATACCACATTACGTAATAAGCTATAACTATACAGGGTGGGTAAAAAATCGTGGATCAAACAGCATTGCAGCATTTTTTTGGTAGTACATTTCTTTTTACAATAAGTTTCTAAAGTTATAAATACTTTTTGGTGACACTTAAAATATATTGAAAAAAGTATCAATACTCATAAATCATGGTACTCACTGTCATAAAAGCACTTTCAAGCAACTAAAAGCCATTTTATTGTGTTAAAATAAATACCCATTTTACTCTAACTGCCTATTTATTACAAATGATAAATTTTCTTAAAAACACTCAAATTGGCATAACTTTTAAGGAGACCAAGTTAGGGCTCTGCCACACAGATATTTTTACTGCAAATAACCCCAACTATCGCCCTGTTTCGTTTGATCCACGATTTTTGACCCAGCCTGTATAGCATGTCGTTCACACTATGCACTAGATCGCAAGCCTGTCTACTTATGTATTAGGCTTGTTGAAAAAATATCGATATATCGAAATATCGATATTTTTGATTCGATATATCGATATTTTTACCCGATATATTTTAATCCGATACATCGATACAAAATATTCAATATCGAAATCGTATCAAAAACGATATTTTTTTTCAAATTTAATTTTTTACCTGGATATTTAGCAGAAAAAAGACGTAAAAGATAAGAACGAACGGAAAAAAGGAACTGTGTTGTCTATGACTGGCACTAGCTGCTGCAGCCAGTAACAATGCAGCTAATTTAGCCTCCCATAGTAACAGAATGCCGGACGCGTTGAAGCAATTCCTAGATGCTCCAAATCTATCCCGCAAGGAAAACCCGATAAAATTTGGATAGACACGAGACATCTTATCCCAGTTCTTTCGAATCTGGCACTTAAATACTTGACACCTACGGCTTCCTCTGTGCCTTCAGAGAGAGTAGTTTCTGCCGTTAATCTGTAAAGGCTGACAATAGTAACAATGGAGCATGTAAAGAGCAGAGTTTTCCTACTTTCGCTACCGAACAAATATTGGTTTGCCTGAAATAATAAATTGGTCTTAAAAATATTAGAAATATGTTATTTAGTTTTTGATATTTTCTAATTTTGCCTAATCTTCTTCTTCTCTCGTGTCAGCAAGAGTTATACAAAAATAGCTCATGCTGTGGTGAAAAGATTAGATAGTCAGCAAGGTTGGTAGCGGGGCTGACTGCCCAGGGTGCGCCGGACGTACTGAAGTATCGATTTTGCCTAATAAAAAGGAATAATGATTGAATTACCTTCTTTTTTATTAAGATTCTCATACATTAAAATAATGTGCATTTTGTATAAAAAATACTATTACCTATTATTGAGCCAGACTGAACTAAATACATTATTATTTAAAACCGAAAATCTCTGAAAATTTGACCGATATATCGATATTTTTTCCTCGTGATATCGAAGTCGATATTGATATTTTAATAAATATCGATATATCGAAAAATCGATATTTTTTTCCACTTCCGACATCCCTACTATGTATAGCAAGTTATTTGACGGCGATCCGTCGGGCGACGGATGGGGTAGAAGTGAGGCGGGGCGGGGATCGGAGAGTCTAACGATATAGCTCTGAGAATCACTCAAGTTTATCGCATACAGCAAGCCAATACTTTATAGCATAGTGTTGTGTGAACTTGTCCATATAAAATGAATGCTGAGCGATATCGCTGTGTCCCTTTGTGCGTGACGTCTATAAATGGCGATTAATCCGCATGCGTGCCGAAATTTTTCGCGTGCTATACAGTATTTGCTATATATTATAGCCTAGTCTGAAATGCGCTTAACTCTTCAGGTTTCACAGAATTAATATTTATGTTAGTATTTTACTTCGAATACAAGAATTATCTACAATTATCTTGTGTTTTCAAATAGACTCTGTGTAACAATAAACTCCAGTTTTTATTAAGAATTGCAATCGTTTTTATTAAATTATACGGATGTGAACAGAATCAAGCTTCACTTATTATTAAGATACGAATCTCAGTGTAGTTTTTAATTCATATTTTAATTAACTTCTTAAATCGCATTGTGAGATAAATTCGCCTTAATAAAATGTACACGATACAAATGTTTTCGTGTCAGACAACTAAAATAATAAGTTTTTGATTAAGTTGTAGTTTTAAAGTATTTTTGCATATTCAATTACTTTAAATTTTAAAGCGTGGCCGTAATTAAAACGTATTTAATTAAATTTCTGTATGCAACATAATTTTAACATAATTTAAAGTTATTTATCACGCGAACGTTTTTTAAATTATGCGTTTTTAGCAGCATGCTAAATCATGCGGTGGTATAAAATGACTTGAATTTTGTAAAACGACACAACAATATAATCGTCCAGGGGTGATTCTATCATTACAGTTATAGCTAATATCGGTATGTCAGGATTGCAAGCAAGGTAAATGTAGTAAATAAAACCAACATAGACTCTCCACCACTGAGAGTACTTGTATTTGGGTTAGTATTAGTAACATTAACTAGATCACAACATATTACTTTACACAATTATTACAAGATCATAAAATAAGGACAAGCTAGTCAGATATAAAAGGTCAGACTTCTTCAGCTGATCAACACGGAATGCTCCCGCTTCGTCGAATGACCACCGCCTTTATAACCTCGGGTGCGCTGATCCATATCGACGACTACCTTCTTTTGTCAACATTGCCCAGTGCTACCCGCTACCGATAACAATTTTATGAACACATCATGGGTTAGTGATGATTTTGCTGATGAATGGATGACTCTTTTACATGTGTCTATGTTTGAAGTACTGTGAAATGAGTGTATGAATATTATGTGTTTATTCTCCACTAGTCTTTGCCTGACTATGTTAGGGTCACCTTCCCGTCTAACCAGGGGGCCTACTCCCTAAGTCCGTCTACGAAGTTAGTCGCCCGTCCGAAAGTAGCCCGAAACGTAGAAGTGAACAAAACAAGTGTCAAGTTCAACTTTTCGGACGGGCAAAAACACATCGGTAGTAGGGACAACTGTCAAATCGTGTTGTCATTCATTCTTAGTTCGGGCCCCGAAATAATCGTATGTCCGTAGGTAATAGGGAGTAGGAAACGCTCGTAACTAAGGCCGAAACCACGGACTTCGTGCTTAGGGAGTAGACCCCCAGATGCGGTTGAATGATAGTATTTTAGACGGAGCTACTGCCATCAGACCTTCGCAACCCAGTTACTGGGCAATGCCGATATCCTAAGATTAGACAGGTTGTCAGTTTCGGGCTTCTGACTACTCGTAACGAGTGTCATAGGTATTCGTATGACATTCAGGAACGATGGCTTAACGTGCTCTTCGAGCCACAGAGAGGTCTCGATGTGTAACCAATGCAGCAATGGTCACTCAATACCCGTTTTTTTATTCCTATCTGCAGTCATTGTTATACTAATAACAATGACTGCTATAGGGTATATAGTGACAGCTATTGCTAAGGACAAGCTTCCACATATACACTTCTCATCAAAAAAATCGAAACACTTCCGAAATTATCTTTGTGGCGACAATTAAACAAAAAACAAGCATTAATTCATTGTAGAAAAAACATAATTTAGTAGCTGGAAGTTTGGACTTTACAATGGTGTACGAAACTTCCATTTTTTTTTTTTATTTTTTCAATTTATATCCTTTACATGAATGGAACATTGTTTTGAGATAAACGTGTGTTTAGAGTTGGAGTACATTTATCGTGCAAAAAACGCAAAATCACGCATTACTTTAAAATTTTCTGTTTGTAATTTGTTGATTAGGCTCTGTGACGTCTAATAAAAAGTTTTTTTTCTAACACACATGCATACTTCACCCGCAGCAGCCGCCCAAGAAGTGGCATTGCTGGATTCTGGGACTAGTCAACGTGTTGTGGCTGCAAGATTGCATCTAAGCCACTTGTCTGTTCAAAGAGTGTACCAACGCTGTCGGGAGACTGGTTTATTTACGCGCCATCCAGGATCTGGTAGGAATCGGGTCACTTTTGAGTGAGACGGCCGATTTATTGCAACCGTTTGTTTGCAAAATCGACGCCTCCGCGCTTTTCAACTGCAGCAGCAGCTGCTTATTGTTCGAAAGGTGACTGTAAGTGGCTGTACGATTTGAAGAAGATTGAAGGAACGTAGACTGGTACCACACAAGCCAGCTAATGGGTCAAAATTAACAACAGACCATCGAAGACCTCACCAAAAAAAATCGAAACACCTCGCAA
The DNA here is from genome assembly GCA_905220435.1 of Amphipyra tragopoginis. Classification (NCBI taxonomy): domain Eukaryota; kingdom Metazoa; phylum Arthropoda; class Insecta; order Lepidoptera; family Noctuidae; genus Amphipyra; species Amphipyra tragopoginis. The sequence goes on from HG992017.1 coordinate 10,874,369, forward strand.
GTTTTTGTTTTGAATGGATTTAGAAAAACATGTTTTTTTTTAAATAAATACTAAATGCCATTTAATAGTAGGTAGCATGAGGTTTAGAATTCCTTATGTTGATGTTCCACAATTTTACTCTCGTCAGAAAAGAGAACCTTGCTCATTTGTAGGTTTAAACAATTTATGTGCACAAGTGCAAAGTTAAGGTGCGCTCTTCGATGGTCTGTTGTTAATTTCGGCCCATTAGCTGGCTTTTGTGGTACCAATCTACGTTCCTTCAATCTTCTTCAAATCGTAGAGTCACTTACAGTCACCCTTCGAACTACTCGGAACTGCTGCTGCAGTTGAAAAGCGCGAAGGCGTCGATTTCGCAAACAAACGGTTGCAATAAACCGGCCGTCTCACACAGAAGTGACCCGATTCCTACCAGATCCTGGATGGCACGTAAATAAACCAGTCTCTCGATAGCGTTGGTACACTCTATGAACAGACAAGAGGCTTAGATGCAAGATTGCAGCCACAACACGCTGACTAGTCCCAGAATCCAGCAATGCCACTTCTTGGGCGGCTGCTGCGGGTGAAGTATGCATGTGTTTTAGAAAAAAAAACTTTTTAACAGACGTCACAGAGCCTAATCAACAAATTACAAACAGAAAATTTTAAAGTAATGCGTTATTTTGCGTTTTTTGCACGACAAATGTACTCCAACTCTAAACACACGTTTATCTCAAAATAATGTTCCATTCATATAAAGGACAAAAAAAAAAAATAAAAAAAAAAAATTTGGAAGTTTCGTACACCATTTTAAAGGCCAAACTTCCAGCTACCAAATTATGTTTTTTCTATAATGAATTAATGCTTGTTTTTTGTTTGATTGTCGCCACAAAGATAATTTCGGAAGTGTTTCGATTTTTTTGATGAGAAGTGTAGTATTTTACATACGTATAGTATATTTTACATATACACTTCTCATCAAAAAAATCGAAACACTTCCGAAATTACCTTTGTGGCGACAATTAAATAAAAACAAGCATTCATTCATTATAGAAAAAACATAATTTAGTAGCTGGAAGTTTGGCCTTTACAATGGTGTACGAAACTTCCAAAAATTTGTTTTTTTCTTTCAATTTTTATCCTATAAATGAATGGAACATTGTTTTGAGATAAACGTGTGTTTAGAGTTGGAGTACATTTGTCGTGCAAAAAACGCATAATAACGCATTACTTTAAAATTTTCTGTTTGTAATTTGTTGATTAGGCTCTGTGACGTCTGTTAAAAAGTTTTTTTTCTAACACACATGCATACTTCACCCGCAGCAGCCGCCCAAGAAGTGGCATTGCTGGATTCTGGGACTAGTCAGCGTGTTGTGGCTGCAATCTTGCATCTAAGCCTCTTGTCTGTTCATAGAGTGTATTAACGCTATCGGGAGACTGGTTTATTTACGCGCCATCCAGGATCTGGTAGAAATCCGGTCACTTCTGCGTGAGACGGCCTGTTTATTGCAACCGTTTGTTTGCGAAATCGACGCCTTCACGCTTTTCAACTGCAGCAGCAGCTCCGAGTAGTTCGAAGGGTGACTGTAAGTGACTCTACAATTTGAAGAAGATTGAAAGAACGTAGACTGGTACCACAAAAGCCAGCTAATGGGCCGAAATTAACAACAGACCATCGAAGAGCGCGCCTTAACTTTGCACTTGTGCACTTAAATTGTTCAAACCTACAAATGAGCAAGGTTCTCTTTTCTGACGAGAGTAAAATTATGGAACATCAACATAAGGAATTCTAAACCTTATGCTACCTACTATTAAATGGCATTTAGTATTTATTTAAAAAAAAAAACATGTTTTTCTAATAATCCATTCAAAACAAAAACTTGCGAGGTGTTTCGATTTTTGTTGGTGAGCTCTTCGATGGTCTGTTGTTAATTTTGACCCATTAGCTGGCTTGTGTGGTACCAGTCTACGTTCCTTCAATCTTCTTTAAATCGTAGAGCCACTTACAGTCACCCTTCGAACAACAAGGAGCTGCTGCTGCAGTTGAAAAGCGCGAAGGCATCGATTTTGCAAACAAACCGTTGCAATAAATTGGCCGTCTCACTCAAAAGCGACCCGATTTCTACGAGATCCTGGATGGCGCGTAAATAAACCAGTCTCCCGATAGCGTTAATACACTCTATGAACAGACAAGAGGCTTAGATGCAAGATTGCAGCCACAACACGCTGACTAGTCCCAGAATCCAGCAATGCCACTTCTTGGGCGGCTGCTGCGGGTGAATTAAGCATGTGTGTTAGAAAAAAAACTTTTTAACAGACGTCACAGAGCCTAATCAACAAATTACAAACAGAAAATTTTAAAGTAATGCGTTATTTTGCGTTTTTTGCACGACAAATGTACTCCAACTCTAAACACACGTTTATCTCAAAACAATGTTCCATTCATTTATAGGATAAAAATTGAAAAAAAAAAAAAAAAATTTTTGTAAGTTTCGTACACCATTGTAAAGGCCAAACTTCCAGCTACTAAATTATGTTTTTTCTATAAGTAATGAATTAATGCTTGTTTTTTGTTTAATTGTCGCCACAAAGATAATTTCGAAAGTGTTTCGATTTTTTTGATGAGAAGTGTAGTAGTTTTTGTTATGTCTTTAATTATTGTAATAGACCAGCAGCCATTTTAATTAAATTACAATTAATTAAGAAAGAAAGATAGATTTAGGCACAAATGTCTTTAAAGGCACAAAAGACAATGCAGCGGTACATAAATAAAAAGAATTAAATGTAGCATTTTGTTAAGTAGTAGTACAAATACTTACTACCTAACATTGATTTTCAGCTGCGACTCACGGTTGCCATACGCTCAAAACTAGGTGAATAAATAATTAGGAATAACAGGATGTAAAGTATACAGGGTGTAAACGAATTCGTGTAATTCCTTCAAACCGCGTGATCTGCACTGGTGACACTGATTGACCTTTGATGGGTTTATTTCAGAATCAACAAAGAAACGTTTTCAAAAAATGAACCATGGTATTCTTTATCTGAGTAATTTTAGCGTCCCAAGTTAACAAACTGGATGGAGGGATATCGCGCTAGTCGTGCCCATCAGCTGTGTCGCCGTGCCTTGATTAGTTTATGCATGGCATTGAAATTTTCCATAACATAAAATTTTTTTTTGAGAAAAAACGTTTATTTTTATATTTAATCTATCTAAATCATAATACATAAATGTGGAAGCTTGTAATTAGCAATTGTCAGTTGTTGTTATTGTTACGTTACCATTTACGTGTATTAGTTTGTAAGCTTTCTTAAAATTGTATAAATAAATAAATCAAAACGAAAAGGAAAGCGAAATGCGAAAGGAGTATGTAAGGATCGTAGCATGTGGCGTTCTACAGTTTCTGCCTACCCCCATGGGAAAAAGGCGTGAGTTTATGTATGTATGTATGTATGTAAATAAATAAGTCAATCCCGTGCGGGGTTAATGTATACCACTAATAGATCATGTGGTTTGAAGGAATTACACAAATTCGTTTACAGCCTGTATAATTAGTCGCACCCTGCTAAATTAGCATCGAGTGGTACATTTTTTTTAAAGTTTTCTTACATTTCTTCCTTTTTAATCACTTATTGATTACGTAAACGTGTAAAGCCGACGTCAAACTGAGGGCTTATAGCCTCATGCTCCGAAATTCGACCAAACATCTTGTGATAACCGCCTACTATTGTATGCCGTAAGGACTCAGGAGTCACATCGACTCAGGCCATATACATCGTATTAATTACTCCTATCTCTCAGGCCGTGTACAGCCAATTGAAGCCAATTAGACGTAGAAGGAGGGCCGATTGAGGAGCTGAGAAGATGGCAGGATTATGGACAGATGAAGAGCTTCTCGATTTCGTCGGGTTATGGATGTGAGGACTTAATTTAGAGGTGTGGAGATTAAACGGTTTGAGTGGCGAGGAGAGGGTTAATATTGAGCGATTGCTAGTGCTGGTTGGTGTAACAATATCTTTGAAATTCGATCTTTCAAACTCTATACATTTTTGAGCTAAATCTGATAGTTTAACATTATTTTTGTTTGGCACTTTTAGATGTAGCCCAAAATGTATGATGTTCTTTAACTTAGAATAATTTGCGTTATGATTGTCATTTTTTCGTGTAATTACTCCGTTAGGGTAATTTTTATTTGATTTGAGGAAAGGCTTATTACAAGCTCATAAAATAAGGACAAGCCATCACATATAAAAGGTCAGACTTCTTCAGCTATTCAGCACCGAATGCTCTCCCTTCGTCGAATGACCACCGCAATATAACACCGGGTTTGTTCATCCATATCGACAACTACCTTCCTTTGTCAACATTGCCCAGTGCTACCCGCTACCGATAACAATTACACGACAAATTAATTATATCAAAGCGAAAATCATTTATTGGAAAAACAGTACGCGATACACACAGATAAACATATGAAAATGGGAAAACTTGGTCGAAATCGAATCATGTGGTGGCCACTTACGACCGCGAAAACACCACAATCCCAACCACACTTTATAACAATTGAATTCAAAGTGCAATACGAACTTCCCACGAGATTTATAACAGATAGCTACTCTGTAACTGAAGTTACGATGACAAGCTGCTAACATGCTTGGACGGGGTCGTCCTATGACATTAGTTTATAGCACAGGTGGAACAATGCGCCGATTTATTATTGTCCAACTGCACAGTGCGCTGAGCGGTGTACAAAAAATTGTGGTCTAGTCGTGTAGATCGAATTGTTGGCTTAAATTAGATTGTCGGGGTTGAAATAAGATGATTGTTAAAAAACTTTGCTGGACAAATTGGTCGTTTCCGTATTTTTATTATCAAGCCTTTGTTTTCGTGTAACAACACATTTAAATACGATTGTAACAGTAGAATGATTTTACGTTTTTTGTAAAGCACAGTCACAGTAATTTAAAAAAAAGTAATTTTATTCCGTTTATTCCTTAAAAATACATATAAAATGACATTTTTAAACCATTCTAAAAAGAAAAGAAAATATATATCGCTAACAGGGTCCAAGTTACCGGTGTCGGTGCCTCAGAGTGTGGAACTTCCTAACAATACGCACCGTGTCGAGAAGTACCTCTTCTGAATCAAACCCTTGATCCAGCTGCCTAATGAGAGCCTCAACAGCTGTTGGTCGAGACATTGGCTGTAACGACTATTGGCACAATTACTGCTGAAGCAACATCCTACATGTCAACAACTTCGTGGTATTTTTATTATCCGATTCAAAAACTTTGTAAAGAAACAAACGAACTTCGAATTATACTTATGACTCAAAATATTGAGAACCAAACATCGTAACAACTTAAATCACTTGTCCAACAATAGCCAATTACAAATTGATTCTAAACCCCCAGCTCCACAAAGTAACGATTTAATTTATATTCAAAACTTCATCCGGAAACGTTTAGTGTTTTTGTTAAAGCAATTTTTCATTATAATTACTTGTAAAATATTTATAGACTATTGTGAACAGTTTTTATGGAGCTCCCGGGGCAGAGTACTGGTTTGAAGAAATAATTGTATAATTTATGTCTTGTAATTTTGTCCAGGGCACGTCGAGATTTATACCACAGTGCAGTGAACGTATGATTTAGTAACCGTGTGTTTGAAGGCTATTTAAACTAACGGTTTGACGGAATCGTGTCGGTATAGTGTTGTATAGTTAAATGATTTACTGTTTAATTGTTTGTGGCTAGTACTAATAGATTTCCCTTCGAAATACTTGAATTTATTTGATCGTTCAGTTTAAATATAAGGGAAAGGCAGTTAGAATTGAATGGATACGGTTTTTATTATATCTATGGCTTCCTTTATTAGTTGTAGTCATGGTCAATGGTTTTGCATGCTTTCGATTGCACCACGAGTTCTATTTCTTGTTGCATTATTGTAAAGAATGCCATTATCTCGCTCAGTAGGCTTATTAGTTCAGCAATGGCCGAGTTACAGTGGACCGTTAGTCGCCATGAGATACCAAAGAGACTAAAGAGAGCAGAATTGGTAACCTTTTAGTAGTAGTACATACTTGTGAAACGGGATCTCTGGGGCAATACTACCAACGTACTTATTTCTGCCGCCAAGCAGTATTCCTGTGTTCTAGTTGCCGGTGAAAATACGGCACATGAGATTTTCCAACTTCGTCCCTAAGGCACTTGTCCCACCGCGAACGATGAGCGAGTAAAGCTAGAAACTAGAAACGAGTTGGCGAGCAGCGAGAAGCGAATGTGTAGTTTCGATAGTTTTGTCGCTGGGCTATAAGCGAGTGCGACGGGCGATTACTCGCACCACTCGCAAATGACCGCTGGTTGGTCTCTCGGCGTGAGTTCTGACCGTCAAGCGAGCATCGCTGAACAAGTATCGCTAAGCGAGTATTATCTTTGATAGCTCTTCTCGCTCAGCGACAAACTAGTGGAGCGAGTCCTCGCCGGCAGTGTAAACAGTCAGCCACCGACTATATATGCATCTCTTTTGTTTACACGAAATGTATATCTATTGTACGTTACTTAAGCAAGAAAATAACCGATAGTTAGTCGCTTCCTCGCCGGCCGGCGGTGGGACAACTGCCTAAGGTTGGCGACGCGTCAGTCGGAAAGGGAGTACTAATCCGGGGACCGCTTGTAAGTATCACTGACGACTGTTATAAAGCAAGTGAAAACAAAATTCAATTATTTTTCAAAAATTCTTCATCCTTGCTTTAGTTACGATTTTTTCTTAAACTATTGACTTTTTTAGAAAAGTTGTAGAACAAAAGTTATTTATTCAAATGAGTAATTTAAGGCAGTTGTCCCACCGCCGGCGAGGAAGCGACTACTATCGGCTATTTTCTCGCTCAAGTAACGTACAATAGATATACATTCCGTGTAAACAAAAGAGATGCATATATTAATAGTCAATCGCTGACTGTTCACACTGCCGGCGAGGACTCGCTCCACTAGTAAAGTCTGAGCGAAAAATACTCGCTCAGCGATGCTCGCTTGGCGGTCAGAACTCAAGCCGAGAGACTAACCAGCGGTCATTTGCGAGTGGTGCGAGTAATCGCTCGTCGCTCTCGCACACTCGCTTATACCCCAGCGACAAAACACTCGCTTCTCGCTGCTCGCCAACTCGTTTCTAGTTTCTAGCTCTACTCGCTGCTGGCTCGTCTTTCGCGGTGAGACAGGTGCCTAAAATTCTTTCGGATATTAGTACCCCCTTTCCGACTAACCTTGTATAAACGGTGGTGGCTACTTGCCATCAGTTGAGCCGTAGAATAGTAGATACATAGAAACAATTAGTAAAATATGAAATAGCGTGTCAAACACATTTCTGCCATTTCTTACAAACGCGATCTCGTGCACAATACAGGGTGTAAGTTCATTTGTTTAGTACACGTCAAAGAATACTATTAGCTGTAATAAATAAAGGAACTTCCTGTACATTTGTAAACCACGCGAGTGAAACACGCCATTGTTATTAATTGTTTTCTTATTAGAAATCTGTTAAATTGTGATCAAGATTGGAATTACGTTTGGGACAAAAATGTGAAATACGTAGTTATGTTTTAACTTAGCTGTTTCCTGTGGATTCGTTAAAGTTAGTAATCCATTTCTAGATTTGTGATAATATTATTATTATTATAACAAATCTATCTTACTTATACTTATCAAACCTAGGAATTATTTGTAGCCACTTTAACTGTAGCTGGATTCACTAATAAGCATTTACTTAGTACTTAGTAGAGTAAGTTGAATCACTAGATTAGGTACATACATCCGTGAGTTCAAATCAGCGATAGGCAACGGTTGTTTTGTATTATGCTGAATTACAACAATTAGGCAGAAAAAACCAAGTGTCTAAAAATTTTATTTTTTTATTTTTATACTCTCAGGAGCAATGAATCCGGGAAAAAAGAAATCACCAACAAAAAAGAAAGATTATCGTTTTTTTTTTTAAGTTGTATTAAATAACCTATAAATAATTGACTAAGGGATTCTCTAGAGGATGGGCAGCATCGCTCTCTGAGTACTCGAACAACCATACTACGATCGCGCCAAGCGTGTGATTACGGCAAACCTCCCCTTTTGGGGGAGGCCTATGTCCAGCAGTAGACGTCTTTCGGCTGAATGATGATGATGATGAAATAATCTATAAAATACATTTTATTTGAATAAGCCATCATTCTTAGTTTCCAAGATATTAAGGTTTATGTTGCTGACTCGGATTGATTGCTCCTTATTATGTTTCATTTTACGAATTGATCCTGATAGGTAGGTATGTGTCGAGTCTCTTATTCTACAAATGTAAACTGGGTTAAACTTTTGATAAAACTGTCCTCTTTGTACTGACTTCAAATTCGTTTGATTGTAACAAAACAAAATTTAAATTGAAAGTCACAAAATGTAAAATGAAGCCATCCACATAATTACTATTGTTGTTAAACATAATATTTTAATTACTATGAAAAAGGCATTTTGTAACGAATCATTAAAATGTTTAGTCGGTTAGTAACTATTAAGCACTGCAACAATGCATGTCGTATCAGTAAAAGATGAGGTGGATACACACTAGAGGAATAATAAATAAAAAAAATATTATAATAAAAAAAAGTTAAAAAATAATAAAAACATCGACCATTGCAGGCGTTTCTGAAAAGTCTAATTTAGGTGCACGGTACCAATTTGTCGTTTCCTGTGGAGAAGAGTGGGCAAGAAACTCCATGGTTACTCTTTTAAAATCAATATCTTTAACAATTTCATTAAATACAGTAGGTACTATGATTCAGGACAGTTATGATAGAACAATGTAGTCATACAACTAACGTAGGTAGGTATGTAAAAAATAATAAATGAGTAATAAATAATACTTTTACTACTATTACTACGTTTACTACTATTTAATATGCATAGTTTACAGGAGCTTATTTTAGTAACTAATGCTTATACTTGTCACTGACACTAACACCTTGCGTGTAAACACACTGAATTAGTGCTTAGTATTCGTGAATAGGAAGTGCGAGTGAGTAGAAGTCGATCCTATTTACTAAGCGATAAGTACCTACTAATAACATTGTACTAAGCTTGTGTAAACAAACCATGAATTATTATTTTAGCGACACTATGCATGATTGTGACTTTGTCCGCGGAGTTAATTTTCTTCTATAAAATCTTAAATACCTTGCTATTATACGCTAATTTATAGCATATATTTTATGTTAAAAACATGTAATGAACAAAAATAAAAAACTGTACTTAAACTCTATGAATAAATTTTAGTTCATTTTACACACTGTAACATTATTATTGCATCATTATAAGCTAAAAGGTAACACATTTTTATATCTTTTTAAGCAAATAAAAATGTATTACTTTGTAGAAGCACTAAAACATGCTATAAAATATTATTTTATAACGTAAACTGCTATCTAATGTGCACTGGCTTTACACGACTAATTTTACTACTAGCAGCTAATTAAGCACCCTGCCGGAAGTTGTACTAAGTTATACTTACAATTATGTGTGTGCTTGGTTTTATTTTAAAGAAGGGTAGGTAATGGGGTGGCGCCGGTCGATGGGGTCATAACTTTTATGAAAAGTTTCTTGTTTTTAAGGGTAAGTTAGTAAAAATGTTTAATGATGAATGATTTATTCCAACTTGAGGTTGCCCGCGTGGATTTCGTTTATCGCGTATGTTTTTTTCGGGATAAAGATAGCCTATGTCATTTTCCAAGGTCTAATGTATCTCTGTACCCAATTTCATCAAAATCGGTTTAGCGGTTTAGGTTCAGCGTAACAGACAAACAGACAGAGTTACTGCCCGTTAATGCCCGTGGCATCACTATGGTCCTATCTGAAAACCAGCGTTGCGACATTTTGTTTTTTTAAATGTCGCAGCATTATGCTGAGATAAGAGCCTTTTTTGGCCTCGTGCGGGTAGTTTTTATTTTTTATTGTTTTATAAATTGTTTTTGTAACTGCCTGTGTAAGTCCAAAATAAATATTTTTTCTTTCTTTCTTTCTTTACAGAGTTACTTTCGCATTTTTAATATTAAGTAAGGATAATTTTTTTAATAAAATTTTAAGTCATCGACTTCGACTGAGATTGTGGTACTGGTTTCGATCCCCAGGTCGGAAAAAGTGTTACTGAGTTTTCCGTGTGGAATTTCTCAGTGGCAGCCCGAAGTCTGGATTTCGTAGCCCAGGAGTGAAAACCTCGGAAATCCATTTGTTCCTTGCATGGTTCTTGTGGGCTTTCAAGCGGACGAAGTCGCGGGCAAAAGCTAATCAATTATATTTATTACCAATTTTATATACCTAATAAAGGCTAGTTTCAGTGTCTACAAACTAATTTCACATAGAGCAGCAGGCTTACTCCCGACAGGATCGAGTTTTGAATCGAGTCGACTTAATGTCAATTCTTACTCTTGAAATCGACAAAAGCGTAAAATTGAAGGGTTATTTACAAAAACAGCAGAATTGGAATTTTCATCCTTTTTATCCTAAGCGTTCTTATAAATAGTTTACAGTAATGTGAAACATTTAAGATTAAAATAATACATAATTGAATTTATAACTTATTCAACATTATCATAAATTAAATTCAAATTTTTATCTTTAACATTGACAATGATGAAGCTTTTTGTCTGTATTGAAAAATTTTACGAAAAAAAAGTTATGCTGTTTTTGTAAATAACCCTTCAATTGTGCACCGGCTCGAATAAAAATAAACGACTGTTTTTGATATTTGTTAGTTTTAAATCAAACCTCAGCACGGTCGTGCAGTTTTGTCGATTTCAAGAGTAAGAATTGACACTAAGTCGACTCGATTCAAAAATCGATGCTGTTGGAAGTAAGCCTGCAGCTATCTTATAAGATATAAGACCTATACACATCGTGATACAATAAATATGACCAAATTGTATTCCCCAGGTTTTCACTCCCAGCCGACGATTTGTGTCCGATGGCAATAAGCTCACCCCCCTATTACATGGTACTTAAACATAACGGCGAATTGAGGCTGTAATACCTCTGCCCAAACCTTCACGGAATACAGGCGTGATGTTGTAATAAAATTTAATAATCACTTGCGTAAGCGGTGAAGGAAAACATCGTGAGGAAAGCTGCACAACTGAGAGGGACTCCAAAATAACAGTTCTCGATGGTGTGTAGTCCTCTAACCCAGTGTCCCGCAAACGTTTCGTGTTCAAGGTACACCTGCAAAATCTGGAAATTTTAGAGGTACACTATACGATCGCTGTGTCGTGTAGGTAGGTAGGTATTGTAATCTTCATAACTTTTTGACAAAACTTGCGTTCTTTCCGCGACACACCAACTAACGACCACGGTACACCAGTGTGCCGCGGCACACACTTAGCGGAACACTGCTCTTACCCACACCAGACCAGCGTGGTGAACTAGGGCCACCGTTTCTCATTCTGAGAAGAAGTCCGTGCACAGTATTTACTGTTCTAAGATAGACATTATTCTTTTCTAAATAGAGGATTAAATACAGGCTTAAATTCATGAATAATCATATTGATGCATTTGAATATTAATACTCCAATGATAAGTGAGTTTGAATCATGAATTTAGTTTGCTATTTAAGTATGAAGGATACTTTATCAATATTTTGCAATTCAAAACGTTGTATTCATAATACTTCAAACTGAATGTTTTGAATAGTTTTTATTTATGCCTTTTAAGACGAATTGTTTTGATTGTCAAGCAATACATTTCGTGTCAGCTCGAGGTATACGAGAATAGCTCATGCCGTGTTGAGAAGATTTCAGTCAGGCAAGGTTGGTAGTGGGGCTGACCTGCCAAGAGTGCGCTGGACGAACCTAAGAATCGTCACTCATCCCATTGGGTTCTTCACAAACCTTATTGACAAAATAGGACACAGGGTGCAACAAGAGCAGGTGAAAAGGTTCGAGCTTCTTATTTTCTTTATTCAAGATAAACAAATTAAATATCTTGACTTAGCACACGAGGTTGTCAACATGTGGGATGTGGACTCGACAACCATTGTGCCGATAGTCGTTACGGCCAATGGCTTAATGGCCAAGACCCTCGACCAACACCTCATGAGGCTCTCGTTAGGTGGCTGGATCAAGGGCCTGATACAGAAAGCAGTCCTCCTCTACACGAAGCGTATTTTGAGGAGGCTCCTGTCTCTGGAGCCCTAACCACCGGTAGCTTGGAGCCTGCTCCCGATGCCGGTGAACCTCTATTTTCATATTTTTAAATGTATTTTTTATAGATTTATATTTAAAAATGTAAACAATAAGAATATAAATTATTGGGGAAGCTAGGTTATTCGAGCTTCTTATTTTTATTATTAAGCTTCGTAGGTCTAGTGGCCGCAAGCGCGACTGTTAAACGTGAGATGTTAAGTTCGATCCCCAGGTCAGGCAGTGTTATTGGGTTTTTCTGTGTGGAATTTCTCAGTAGCAGTCGGAGTTTGGATTGATGGCAATAGGCTCGCCCCATTACATGGAACTTAAACATAAAGCCGAAATGAGGGTGCACTATACACTTCTACCCAACCCATCGAGGAATACGGCATGATGTTATGTTTAAAGTTAAAAAAAAAACATTTAAAAAAAGAAATAGTAGCCCACCATTCTTAGGAACAGGGTCTAAGTTACTGATGCTTTGGGCTGCAGAGAAAGGAACCTTCTCACAATACATGCCGTGTCTCAGAGTACCGCTTTCTGTATCAGACCATTGATCCAGTCGCCTAACGAGAGCCTCTTAAGGTGTTGATATAGGCTCTAGGTATTTGGCCATTGCCGTAATCTTTATCGTATCTTTACAATGCTGTTATATTTTGCAAAGGTGCGTCTTCCGGCAGTATCTTGTCCTCTCTGATAAATTAGTACTTGAATACAGTCAAACAAACATACGTGCTGTATTTACAACATCGTGTGGAACTAAAAATACATTATTTATACGAACAAGTCATACGTCAACCTGTGATTTCACCCGTGTCTAAATTGGTATTATGAATAGTGGTACAAGTGAAAAGTGAGAGCGACAGAATAACATCTAAATTCAGTGTTTTTCCTCCGAGTTATCAAGAAGCTTTTCTCAGAGAGATAGATTATTTGATACACCTAAAAACTTAGACAGTAAGCGTTTTCCCTCAAGAAAAATACACGAAATCACAATATTTTTTTCTGCACTTTTTGTATCAACTACTAAAGACAAAGTGTAGGGTATAAACGCAGCACCTTTTAATTTTACGGGGACAGTTGTCAGTCCTTCAACAGAGAAGAATCAATACGTGACAGTAATATAATTTCAATAAGCAAGGAATTATAGTTTTTTTTTTGTATCTGTGAAAACTGTTCGAAATATTTTCATGGATAGTCTCTGAGGAACATTTTCTTTTTGAGAGTTTTTTTGATACGGTACAGAAATATGATCGACTGATATCGTAAAAATGTTGTGAAAACTGCAGTTTTACTCGCTGACTGTTTTTTTTTTTTTTTTTCAAAGTCTGTTGAGTCTCCCAAGAACGTTTTCTTGTCGCTATAACGGTAAGCTGCTCTTACTGCCTCAACTCAAATTTCCACCCTGTTTAAAAAATATGTTATTGTCCACAAGAAATAACATCGAACATTTCTGAGCATCTGTCAGTTTCACTTAACTCTCATAACTTGCACCTCATCTAAATTGAGTTCGTCTTCAACAAGGAGTCACATACATAAATATGTGTTTGTATTTGTATACATTGGCCAAAATACTAAGAATAGCGGTTGCATATTACAGAAGCGAGATAATTTTATATATTGACATAATGTGATTATAAATAAAGTCTAGTTTCATCGCATTATTATGTTTTGCCAAGCTTATGTAATTTCAAAGAAGTTTTATCAGAAACATTTACTTAAATGAGAAGATTATTCTGATATCAATCGTTATTTCCCGGATTTTTATTAAGATATCTTTATAGATCCAATTTGCCGCTTGGCAAGTCCATTTTTTTTAATTGCTCTTTTTACCTTCGAAATATTATTTAGCCCACATTTTCAGCTAAATAAAAATGTCTTCTAAAGAATATTTATTTATAAACAACTTTGTAACGCAAAAGTAATTTCATAATACGCTTATAACATTGTGCATTCAGCGTAATGTGCGTGCAACGTTGGACGACATCAAAGTGAATGAACGAACGAATGGGCGAGCTGTGAACGAGTGACCGGGTGAATGATTCCACACGCTCCGATGGAAGTGACCGGGATAAGTGCGGTCATTCGAACCTACGTAGTTTAAACATTCGATTAGTCGTTCCTCAGTTTATCGTGGATAGATAAACTAAAGATGAATAATAACAGGATATCCTTGTGACTGATGGATTTGTTTCCTAGCGAATAAAAGTCAAAATTATATTGTACTGAGCATTTTTTTGTTTGATTTAAAACTTGAGACGGTTAAGTAATTGCCTGTAAGCCATCTGTAATTTGTGGGCTTTGATTTATTAGTGTTAACCTATTCTGGGCTGTTCACGGAGCAATTATTAGTCTAAAGCGCTAGCTACACTAAACGAAGAACTCGCGTGGTTTTTCTGACGCAACGACCTGCTCGCGCCCCGCGTTCTGTGTGACGTACTCTCCAAAGCCACCGTCACCGAGAAATGAGATTATTTCGGACCGATATAACGGCGATCAGTTGTCCACCGCGACCGAACTCGGCGGTTCCTAACACAAGACAAAAATCCGAGCACCGGCGCCTGCAATCTCGGGTGTAGTCAACAAGTACAGTTAGTTTTGTATTGCCAGCATTTCGGCCCGCCAAGATCTCCGGTCAAGTTCTAGCGGTAGCGCCGAACTACTCACAATCTCGGCGGCCGAGATGACGAACGTGCGGTTGACATCTAGCCATAGTAATGTATGTATCGCTACTTCGGCAACGTCATCTCGTTCTCGGTGACACGGCGGCGGTGGCCGACGCTCTAACGCCATAAGACATTTTTTTTTTTGTCTGAATTTTTTGTATAATACTTTTAATATTTTATAATTACCCTCGTTATTATTGTCATCAAATCATCAAATGATCAAAAAATACCCACTTAGTATCTGTGTTATTATAGCCCTAGGTACTCATAAATCAGTGCTTTATTTAACAGTCTAATGCAAATTATCGGGTATTGTATGGAAGTGTGTGAATGTTTGTGAATGAGGAAGACTGACCTACCGTGATACAGTTGTCACTAGTACGGAGGTCAGTGTGAATTAAGCTCAAACAACCGCATAAGGTACACAGGTATTTATAACGACATACGTAATTATATTCATGTATTAATAGACACAAATCACAGGATTATTGGGATATGTGTCTCAGGTTTGTTCATTTATATTGTCAATAAACTTTTTTACATAAGGTCCCAGGTGCATTGTGCGACGATCCTGCGTCTGAAGGTTATTGCAGCATCGTCTACCAATACACTGGCAACACAAAGCGGCTATAACCGATCCCCCTGCCAAATGAGGAGATTTTGATCCCCTCCTCGTTGTAGCAATCGACGGAAGAGGTCATGTTGAACATGCTGATGACACAACTCTGTTGTTCAGCCTACCCTTTTCCCAACTATGTTAGTGTCCACGTCCAGTCTAACCAGTCTAACCTGAATACTAGTATTTTACACGGAGCGACTGCCATCAGACCTTCGCAACCCAGTTACTGGGCAATGCTGATATACCAACGTTAGATCGGTTGTCATACTTTCGGGCTTCTGACTATCCGTAGCGACTGTTATAGGTATTCGTATGACTCGGGACCGACAGCGAGGCACGGAGGGGTCTCGATGTATAACGAACGGTCACCCATCCACGGACTGACCGCGGCAAGCGTAGCTTAACCTTGAAAACGAAACGAACCCCTAAAATGATATAACTCTATCCCCCTTATTACAAAAGATGGTCTAAGAAAAACCTAGGTTTTATAAAAAATAAACTTTAAAAAAAAGTAAAAACCGACTTCAAAGAAAAACTAAAAGGAGTGAAATAATTACCATAATATAAAATTAACAGTTTCAGAAGTCGGTGGCTTCTATTTGTTTCAGTGTAGAGTTGCACCGACTTCTGAAACTGTTAATTTTATATTATGGTAATTATTTCACTCCTTTTAGTTTTTCTTTGAAGTCGGTTTTTACTTTTTTTTAAGTTAATTTTTATTAAATACGTTTTAGTGTCATAAATTTAACCCCCTCCTCTTCATAACCCTTCTTTTTGGCTTTGACGTAGTCGGGCATAAAAAGCCCTTTCAAGTGATACCTTACACGATATAATGAAAACATTCCAAAGGGGGGGGGACATGCACCCCCTCCTCTTTTCCAGTAGTCAGTTCCCAACAACAAATATAAACAAAGCAATATTAGTAATTTGAGAATTTTGCTTTGATCCGATGAGGAGTTCCGTTCCATATCTCTGAAGTTCATGGTCTAATCGTAATAAAATTTATATGGGACCAATCGAAAAGTATACCCTTTCGAACAAAAAAAGAATTTTTCAAATCGGTTCATAAATGACGGAGATATGAGGTAACAAACATAAAAAAAAATACAACCGAATTGAGAACCTCCTCCTTTTTGAAGTCGGTTAAAAATAGCCCCCGTCTCTTTTTGTTATATGATATAAGAAAGTGATGGGTATATTTTAAACCTGGGTTTACTAAGGTAAACCCAGCTTTAAAATATACCCATCACCGTCTTGGTTTAAACCATCTTTTGTAATAAGGCCCTATAAGTCCATAATACTGCCTCGTTGGTCTAGCGGTCGCAAGCGCGACTGCTGGGCCTAAGGTACTGGGTTCGATCCCCAGGTCGGGCAAAGTGTCACTGGGTTTTTCCCTGTGGAATTTCTCAGAAGCAGCCCGGAGTCTGGATTTGTGCCCGGTCGATGGCAATAGGCTCACCCACTATTACATGGGACGTAAACCTAAACGTCGAATTGTGGGTGTACCTACTATACACCTCTGCCAACCCTTCGGGGAATACAGGCGTAGGTTTAAGTTAAGTCCATAATATTGTGCAGTGATTTTATTCCGGTGACCATTCAACGCAATCGTTCGAAACCATTCCACCCCTTAAAAAAACAGCAACAAATTAAAAATCAAAACAAAAAAACGCTAAACTAATGCTAATTTATAAATAAACCGTGTAACAGGTCAGTGTCCATGGACCAAGTAATCCGTGAACGAATGAGTGAGTGAACGAATGAACGGCTGATTTATTTGTTGGAGCCGATCCCGGCGGAATGGAGCCAATTGAGGGTAGAACAAAGCTTTGAATGAGTACTTATTTGGAATGCTTAAATAGACGTAAAGAGAAGAAGCGGATAGTGTTGACAATTTTTTAAACACCTTTTTGTGGTGTTTCTGTTTTTTGGACTTTAACTACTGATTTTGGAAGGATTCTAGCTTAGTATGATTGGAAAAGAGTCTATTACCTACTTTTGATTGAGTCAGGTCGGTGCTCTGCGTATGTAAGGACTAAAGAAATCTATGAAGTCTTCTCTTCTCTCGTGTCAGCACGAGCTATACGAAAATAGCTCATGCTGTGGTGTAAAGATTAGCCAGTCAGCAAGGTTGGTAGCGGGGCTGATTGCCCAGGGTGCGCCAGACGTACTTAAGTATCGTCACTCGTGGAGGCTCATTTCATGCACCCCAAATCTATAAAGTAATTAAGACAGACAAAGACACAATATCATCAATGCCATATAGTACAACATAACTAACTAGTAACTTCGATGAGCCTGATCAAACAAATAATGGATGACGCTCATTTTCGCCACTCGCACTTTCTGCATCAGCCTAAATATCATTGTTTACTGCAGTACTAATAAACAGTCGTGGTCTTGAAGTCGCAGTCAGTTCGGAAGTGATCGGCTTTACGAAGTTTGCCGATAGAACTTCTTAATTGTGCTGTGCTGTGGAATTTCTTAATAGAAGCCCGAAGTCTGGATTTGTGCCCGGTCGATGGCAACTAGGGACTGAAACATAACTTCGAAATGAGGGTGTACTGTAAACCTCTGCCCAACCCTGTTGTTAATACAGTCGTGATGATATGTTATAACGGAAAAAAAGGCTAGCCTCATTATGTGAAGACCACACAGCATGACAATGATAACTGATATTACACATTTCATTCACCATATTTAACCACATGCAAAAGTATAATTATATACACCTACTACAATAAACACGTTTCCAACCTCTGATTAGAATAACGGTGTCAATCTTAAACTCACTCGTTAATAAAAAAAAGTCGAGCGCTCGCATTACCGTGGTAAGATTGTATAAGTACGGTGCACAAAAAAGGTATATTTACCCCTGGAACTCGCGTCTCAATAGGTATTACACTCGAAATGTTCCTCACAAAAGAATCTTTTTCTCTTCCATGTTAAGTAGACGCTGGGTTTTTAGATATGTACAGTCAGCAGGTAAAGTTTAGATTGCTTTGGTTTATGTTTGTTTTTCGGAATCTTTCTTACTTTCGTGTTGCTAATGATATTTTCTTTTTTGTTACAGGTAAATAATCGTTTATTGCGTACTGATGCGTGTTTGAGGATTGATTCAAAGTCAACTTAATTAAACTGTAAGTTATTTTTAATTGCTATGGTAAAACATTGAGTTTAATCTCTCCGTCTTCTCTATAAATAAAGCAATTGTGAATGGATTCGTATACAAACCTCACAAACACAAAAATCCAGACTCCTAGCAAAGCAGGCTATGCAAATATTTGTCCCGATGCGGCAATTGAACAATCGACTCATTGTACAAAAGCCAGCTGCTACACTACTGCACCTGTTCGTCAAAACTTCCTGCATTATATCGTCACCCTCCGCGCTAACTGTCGTAACTAGCAATTGATAATTTTTCAGAGAAATTCTCACAGAGTAACGTATGTGCTTCAAATGAACAGAAATAAATAAATAGATATCTTAGGACTTTAGGGCAACTACTAACCAAGCCAAGAGTAAGCCAAGAGCAATATAAATAAGGTATTAATTCATTAATAAAGCCACAGCTAACGCAACTACTGAAAAATTATCAATTGCTAGATACGACAGTTAGCGCGGAGGGTGAAGATATATTCAACACTTACCTACACTATATTAAAATGTGCACCTACTTACATAGGTACCGTTTTACGCACTTAAGTTTGTAACGTCAACCAAAACCTGCCCAACTTCTTCTGCTAACCGTACCACCATTCGTCTCACCAAGGGCTTGGGACGTCGAACAAAGGTAGCAGAAACCAATTTGTTACGTGATAATATGCCCCCTTCTCCCCTCTGATACGAAATGAGACTACCCCAGCCTACTCTTTGACAATAAAACGAACGTTTACTTACACTGTTTTAGTAGGATCTGGTTTTTATCATGCGAAACAGGAAAAAACCCTGAAAACCGAGCGAAGCTATAAGCATATAGGAGAGCTTCCCTGCCGGAGTCTTAGTTTCCTGATAGCTACAACTTTGGGGTCTTTAAGTCAAGAGTGAATAGGTTACTTCTAGGCAAGCGTGCTTTACCGTCGACCACATCTTCGCTTACCATCAGGCGGGACAGTGGTCAAAAGCGAGGATACCGCTAAAAAAAATAGCTATATTTATTTATTTATTAATACTTCTATGCACTATGGTGGTACATAAGGCGGTCTTAATGCCATAAGGCATTCTCTACCAGTCAACCTTTGGGTTAAAAAGAAAAGCATCGAAATAGGTACAGCAAAAAAATAAATAAAAATGAGTTGACAATGTTGAACAGAATGTAAAACAAATTGGTAAGATATAAATTACATAAAATACACATATACAAATAATAAAATATATAGATATTATAATATATACAAAATACAAAACTACAAGAAAATCTAAATGCAATTTTGAGGAAGACTAAACTAGATGATTAGGAGTATACTATACGTGGTGTCCTCATGATCACACAGATAATGCAGCCCTCATCAAGCTGTCTCCCTCCCAGCCCTAAGCCGAGGTCCGAATCCCACTAGGGGTCGCCCTTAGTGCTATTGTTGCTTGTAGTCATGATGTTAGTTTAGTAGTTTAGCTTAGGTTTCTTTTTTTTGCTATTGTACTGCTGTAGCTGTTCCTAGGGGACCCTTCCTACGTAAACGGGCAGTTATTGGCGAGACCTGAAGGGTCTCCAGCCTATGGGGGGGGGAGGGGGGAGTTAGCTTAGGTAAAGTATTTTACTTCCTCCCCCTCATTGGAGATCCTTCAGGTCTCGCCAATAACAGCCCGGTTAAGTCGAAACAGTCCAAAAAGACGACCTACAAGCAGTCCAATTGAAAAACAAGTGCGAGTCGCACTCGCGCACGAAGATCTATAAAAACGGCAAAAAAATCTTATCTGTTGTAGGAGAGCCCCCCTTAAATATTTATGTTATTCTGTTTTTTAGTATTTGTTGTTATAGCGGCAACAGAAATACATCATCTGTAAAAATTTCAACTGTCTAACTATCACGGTTCATGAGATACAGCTTGGTGACAGACGGACGGACAGCGGAGTCTTAGTAATAGGGTCCCGTTTTGCCCTTTGGGTACGGAACCCTAAAAAAGGTGTCCTCGTGACATCTACTTGAAAGTTTAAAACTTTAAAGCATGAATCTGTAACCGAGGGTACCTACTCTAAAAATTATGAAACAACTAGCTGTAAATTGTAAAGCCCATGTTATTTATACACACATCAAAAGTGTCTAGGGATCAACATATATTTTTGCAATAACTTTTCTCCTGATTGATATTAATTAAAATTTTCTTTAAGGATTCATCAAATAAAGTGTTTTCGTTTGTCACAGTAACGATAAACCAAGTCACCTTTGCATTAATAAAGAAATTTGCCATTTTCCTAATAAAGGGATTTTTGACATTTGAACCACTAACACAAAAGTTCGAAAAAAAGACTGAAATAACAGTTTTCTTTAAAATTTTATTGGGTAACTTAAACAATTAATAATCCGTGTTTCTACCGCGAACACTAACAACACAAGAACATCGGTTTGGCATACTCAAAATGAGTTCATCCAAATCACGCTGTGGAATGGCCGCCCATGTTCGTTGCAACAACAAAAAAAGGTCTTCTTGCGACTGGATACCCTCCATATTCGGCAGAGCTCTTCTCTGTAGCATATCCCATGCATGCTCAATCGGGTTCAAGTCTGGCGACTGAGCAGGCCAGGGCAGGACATTGATGTTAGCTGCGGCGAGAGTCTGTCTTACAACTCTTGCGGTGTGCGGTCGTGCATTATCATGCATTAACTGAAATAAGGGACCGATTTGCGCTTGTAGAGGAACGATGACGTCTGATACAATCGTCTCAGCATAAATTTGAGCGTTGAGGTTGCCTCTGATCCAAATCAACTCAGTTCTTCCGCCGATCCAAATACCCGCCCATACCATGATGGTTCCACCACTATAAGGATGGACTTCCTGGCAGGATTTTAATCGCTGTTGGCGTCCAGGGGTTCTCCAGTGTCGTATACGTCTTGTATCCGGTCTCATACCAAAACGAGACTCATCAGAAAAGCACACGAAACGCCATTGTTCTTCTGCCCAATTTCTGTGTCCAAGAGCCCATTGATATCGAATCCTACGATTGTGCATTGCTATAGGTGGTACCCGTAGCGGTCTTCGGGAATGAAGGTTCACTTCATGCAAGCGGTTTCTGACTGTTTGGTCGCTAATTAAGTTCCCTGAAGAGTGATGAAGCCTCACGGCTAACATCATGGCGGTTATTGTTGGAGCTCTTCGAGTTAAGATTTGAATGTATCGGTCTTGTCTCCGTGTGGTGCAGCGATACCGTCCTCCATGGCGCTCAGCCACGGTACCAGTGCTTCGGTAACGTGTCCAAAGTCGACTGATAACACTCTGACTTGTATTCAGAGCTAAAGCCACAGTACGTTGCCGGGAACCAGCTTCTATCATTCCCACGGCTCTGAGCATTTCTTCCCTGCTTAAATGACGTCGCCGCTCCATAATAACGTTGGTTTTAATCAGTAGTAGGGAAACAGTAGCACTAATAATGTCTTCAATGCGTTGTATGTTTTTATAGGGAAAATATTGACAGCTGATTTTCATCTTTTACTCGAATTTGATTCACAGTTCCTGATTCAAATTATGAAATGCACCAAAAAGGATCCATATAAATTTATAAAATCATAAATTTATTACAAAGCCACATCTCAATCTCAAGAAATCCGCATAAAAATGCTTGATCCCTAGACACTTTTGATGTGTGTATTTTTGAGATGATCCATCTCTAACACCCATATTTGTTATCAAGAATATTACATTGCCAAAAATGATAGACAACAAAAATATTTGCGAAACTATCACACACCTGAGTTGCCATTATATAAATTGGAATACACATAATATTTTATAGCTTCTAAATATGTAAGAAAGGTTACAATAATGTCAAAAAAAACTATTTTTGACACAAATATTGCGTGTTGACAGTTAATAAAATTGCACTATACAGGGTGGAAATTTGAGATAGGACAATAAAGGCTAAATAAGCTACTTCAACCGTTGCAGCTACAGGAAAACGTTCCTAGGACTCCTAGGTCTTCTACACTATTACCTTTTAAAGAAATTCCAAACTCTGCTGCCATCACAAATTTACACACTGTATAATGTAGTACCTAATAAGTCGCCGCTTATAGAGCAATCTATTAATCTAAGGCATGTACAGTTATCGATCGCCAAACAGTCTACATCAGCGCATTTAGTTACACTGTACAATGCAAAGTCGGTTGATTGTGTATGTTTGTACGAACATATAACTAGTGTACATTTTAAAAGTATAGATCGGGTCTACTCGCGTAAAAAACTTTAAGAGGCACAAAATAACTTCTATCCCGACGTTTCGGCCGAATTGCACCGGCCGTAGTCACGGGTAGACTGAAGTGGCGGAGCAGTTGTCATCTTCGTGAAGCAAGGATATTTTCATCTACCTTCACTCGGTCTTGATTTTTTATTAAATTATCGTCGGTACTTCGACACACCACTGACGACGTCTTTACGCTTGCTTAAACCGTCCCGTCGACGATATCACTTGCTGATGACCAGATTCCATGATGTTGATAGTTTGTATCCATCTTCCCGATTGAAATTCTTGTACTTCTTAATTTCAATCGCTTCACGTACAATTCTGGGATAATAGTGACGATCGGTGGAGAGGATTTTTTGACAGTGTAATTCTATCCAGTGATTGGAACCGGACTCCAGAAGATGCTCGGCTATTAAGGTACAAATCCGAGACGGGCTGCAGACCACAAACTGCAAAAGTAGTATCGCTTGCGGTGCGATCTGCGGCTGCGGTCTGCGGTTGCAGTTTTGCAGTCGCTGTCGGAATATCACATTTAAAGTGCACACCTTAAAGGCATTATTCCGATGGCGACTTGCGTGCAATCTGCAGTTTGCAGCCCGTCTCGGACTTGTACCTTTACGGACTTTTACGAGAGTAGACCCGATCTATCTATACATATAAAAGGAGAAGCTGACTGACTGATCTATCAACGCACAGCCTAAACCGTTGGCCTTAGAAACTTGAAATTTTGACAGTAGGTTCCTTTTGTAACGTAGGCATCCACTAAGAAGAGATTTTTCGAAATTCAACCCCTAAGGGAGTTAAATAGGGGATGAAAGTTTATAAGGAAAATCGTCACTTAACGGGTTCAAAATTTCACGCAAGCGAAGCTGCGGGCGAAAGCTAGTACTTTTATAATGTGTACAAATCGCGAAAGTTTAAAAACATTTATAACTAGTGTATGCTTAAAATAGCTAATGCATTAAGTGTATCAAATTATGTGTATTGATTTCGAGATATCTAATACAAAATTCTAGCCTTTCCCCATCTTTGTTGGGATCACCTTTCAGTCGAACCAGATGCAGCTTAATACCAGTATTTAACATGGAGTCATAGATATCAAACCTCCGCAACCCAGTTACTGGGCAATGCCGATATCCTAAGGTTAGACCGGTTGTCAGACTTTCGGGCTTCTGACTACCCGTAAAGACTGTCATAGGTATTCATATGACTCCCGGGACCGACGGCTTAACGTGCTCTCCGAGGCACGGAGAGGTCTCGATGTGTAAAGAATAGTCACCCATTCGCGGAATGACCGCGGCAAGTGCAGCTTAACCTTGCAAATCGTATGACCAGCGCGATTTTTAATTAGGCACGAGCCCTTATATACAAATACTCATACTCATATCTTGTACTAAGACTTCCACATTAATATAGTATCGACGAAACACCTCTTCGCATTTTCTTTACTCCTAGTACACCTCAGCTCCGTCAAAAATTCAAGCCTTATCCGAATTCCAATAAAACGCTAAAACCCGCGTCTTACCGCCAATATTACCAATATAACATTCAGCCAATATTTGTCAAAGACAAAATCACCTCTCCAAGGCATGTAGGGCGGGGCCACGTTGAAAGGCGTACCACAAGTAAAGGTGTAATTTCAATACGCCGTCTATAGTAAGACGCTGTGGATTATGCGTAAACTTTGCATAAAATACTTTGATTTTGGCTGCGATGTTCTTTGTCAAAGGGACTATTAGCATATTGTGTAGCAATTCGTCAGAGATAGCGACCTAATGTCTTAAACCTTGGTTTGTGCGTAGGTTGTTTGAACTTTGACCAAAATCTGGTGTGTGAGTTATAAAGGCTTGGTTCTAATTCTAATTGTAATAAAGCCAATAGAAAATGTTTTACCACTTACTGTTTCTACGGTGTTCACACGCACACACACATACCCTGGGTGGGTATGTGTGTGTGCGTGTGAACACACACACACACACACATACACACACACATACAACACTCGACACACACAGATATACACACAGGCACACATACTTTTTGGCAACATTTATACAGCTCAGTACTAAAGAATACGAATAATTGAGGCGCTACTAGATAAAATATAACTTCTCTGATTTTAAATCAATTTGTGCGTTTTAATACACATTTATCGCCTTATTAATGCGAAAGAATGTATGTCACAAATCTTTTTTAATTTACACAACAATACAATTACCATAAAATATAATACACTTATTGGAAAAAATTACCAAAATTACATACCTCCGACAGACATTGTAAAATTAAATATGAATAAACGGTTTACGTTAAAAATAAGTTAAATTAATGCGACGAGGGGCCGTCAATAAGTGCTTTTTCTGTATAGTATTTATTTTCAAATTTCTATCGCTTGTCCCACCCCTATAATCTCTTATGATCGTTGATACTAAAAGACTGGAAACGCCAGCAATAACGTATTTGACTATTATTATAAATGTACAACAATGTAGGTAGTATTATTTTATAGAAAGTATAGAAAGAATACGGTACATGAAAAAATAAATAAAATCGCTGTAAAACTAGAGAAGATAATATGCTTTCGGAGTTTGTTAAGCCGGGTCCGCAGCGCAAATTTTCTAACATGTTATTGTGTTTTTGCGAACAAAACTGTTAGACCACGCCTCTATTCGGTTAGCAAACAATGTTAAGCCGGGTCCGCAGCGCCAATTTTGCTAACAAAACTGTTAGGCCACGCCCCTATTCGGTTAGCAAACACGAAAACACGGCGCAGCGGACCCGGCTTTAAGGAGGCATTTTCTGTCCCCTTCACACTAAACGGATATTGTACGGAATGATGTCAAGTCACTATGAAGTTTTAAGGTATGACGTCATACGGTATTAGTGTTGTCTCTGTCTTGTGAACAATTTTAAATCTTTTATTACTTGGGCATTTTATTAAATATTTCATTGTTTTTTTTACTGCTGCTTATTATTTTTATACTTAATAGAATCGATATTTCGAAAAAAAATAAGTGTCATATACCTACCCTATTTAATTTTGTTACCATAATTCATACAATGAAGAGTGTCTCGTGGCTGTGGCTGCCGTACAGAACAATCGTTCCTCAAGATCAAGCCGAGTTATCAAGATCAAATCTTGGATTGGTAGTCATTCCTTCATATCAAAACCCCTCCGTGTCTCGAAGCAAGTTCCGCCAACGGAACGGTTGACAACACCTATTGCATTTGTTTCGAGGAGTTCGAAGCCGTGAAATTTGACTATATGTATGCAATTGAAGAACTAGAACCAAATGTATATATGTATGATAGAGAGTATACAGATAGATAAATTATACAAGGTTTGTCGGGAAGGGCCACTTAAAGTATCACTGATGATTGTTTTAAAGCAAGTGTCCATTTTATTTTAGTTTTTCCAAAAATTCTTCATCCCTTTAGTTACGAATTCAGAAATGGGGCTTCAAATCCGTGACCACACTAGATTGATAGATGTTAGTGTATCTTTCATGAAATCTTTGAACAGCTATTTCTCTTAAACTATTAACTTTTGGGGAAAGTTGTAGAACAAAAGTTATTCATTATTAAGGATATTTTAACACCTTTTCGGATTAGTACCCCCTTTCTGACTAACGTTGTATAATTTATGTAAAAAGCTCTGAGAAAGACGATAGCTAACAGGCTATATGGACTGTTAAACATTCTAATAAGATGACTATCTACAATGATGTATTATTTACCACACCATAATAATATGATATAAAACTTAATTACACCTTTTACGTTGTAGACTGAGCTTTAATGGAGACTTAGTTTTTTGAACATCTTTATAAGGTAACGACGATTTGCAATTTTATTCGTTGGCTGTGATGTCTCATGTATAAGAGAATGTGGAGACAAGTTATTTTAATATTTAATGTCAAATTTCTTTATCAATCACTAGCGACCCGTCCCGGCTTCGCACGGGTGCAACGTATTATACATATAAACCTTCCTCTTGAATCACTCTATGTATTAAAAAAAACCGCATCAAAATCCGTTGCGTAGTTTTAAAGATCTAAGCATACATAGGGTCAGACAGCAGGAAGCGACTTTGTTTTATACTATGTAGTGACTTACATGATATATATTTATTTCTGTAAATCAATCGGTTACGAACACTATTCACAAGTCAATGTATTGTTTTTTAAGACAAAATGGCGCCGCCATTTCCTATCTGACTAACTTTTAAAGTCCAGACATTCTGGTATAAAACTATGCGAGTGTAACAATGTAACAACGTCTGGAATGGTCTTTTCAGGAAAGAGTCATAGCAGATTTGAGTTGAGCTGTTCCAACTGTACAAATAATACCTACAGTTAAATCTTTATAATTCTAGTGGGGATACTTTATACTGAAATCTACTTTTAACACGTATTTGAGACTCTACAAACCTCACCAAATCAAAAACATGGTTTTATAATGCCATGCCATGCATGGTAATATTTTCCCTCGTGTGGGCAAAGGCTAGAATATAAAACTTCCTCACCGCACGCTGGGAATAGACGCGTGTAGATTCAACAAAACACAGCACGCTTGGTGGTAGGATCTATACGGTCTGCCTGGCTAACTACCACCAATTTACTGTGTTCCGTCGTGTGTATGTGAGAGCCAGAGCGGTATAGGGGAATGCCGCTATATCTCTGTTACTTAGATTCGTGTGCTCCTTCTTAAGGTACAATTCCGTGCATTGCGGCCGATCGCAGCCGCGCGCGATCTATCGCATGCAACAGACGCGCGCGGCTGATGCGTCAATAGTCAGTGTATGAAAATGTATGACACCGCTTCCGAAGTCTGCGACAGACGCGTGCGCCTAACGACAGATTAGTCAGTTTATTATAGACACGACTATTGACGCATTAGCCGCGCGCGTCAGCCGCACGCGATAGATCGCACGCGGCTGCGATCCTTTATCTTTAGACCCTGTCTGCGCTTACCACCAGGTGCGAGGGTAATATGTGACAAAGTCAAATAAAAAAATGGCGACTTTTACATATACAAGGTTAGTCAGAAAGGGGGTACTAATCCGAAAGGGTGTTAAAGTACACATAATAATGAATAACTTTTGTTCTACAACTTTTCCCAAAAGTCAATAGTTTAATAGAAACAGCTGTTCAAAAATCTCAAAAAAAAACTCTAAAATCTATCTATCAAACTCAAACTCATTTATTCAAAATAGACTAGAATGACTTAGTTCTTTTTGAACGTCGATTTTACAATAAAGACATCCCCCAAAAAGCCCTCCCTTCACCGCTTCCTAGTGTTTATGCTGTGAAGAAGAAACGGCGCAACAAACTCCCCAGCAACACAGATATGTCTGTCAAGTGAATAAATTAATTGACTCTATACAAAGAAAATCATAATATTTTTTACAATAATAAAATTATGCACATAAAGGAAAAGTAAAAATGAAAATAGTACATAAGTAGGTTATCCCCAGTTATGATCAGCTGTGTTTACATTTTAGGTCATATTAGGGGTCATGAATTAGAAGCACCATTTTCTGAATTTGTAACTAGAGCAGGAATGAAGAATTTTTGAAAAAACTAAAATAAAAATCATTTTATTTGGAAAAAAAAATATCGAATTTTGAAATTTTAACACTTGCTTTCAAACAGTCATCAGCGATACTATAAGTGGGATTCGGATTAGTACCCCCTTTCCGACTAACCTTGTAAATATAGCATTCTTTGCCAGCCATTTGCGGTTAAAGGTCAAACACAATTCAAAGGTCATAAGGACCATCAAAGAAGATCAAAAACACAAAATTTTAGCAGACTTAATGTACAAGTAAAATTATACAAAAATGTCACATCCAGCGATCGTTAATATCATCTAGTTAGTATCGGGAAATATATTAAATTTGCCGGGAGTACCGGAGTACCCTTCCGTGCCGTAACGATGTCTGTCCGTCCCGTCCGGGCCCGTCCGGGGCTGTCCCCCGTCCGGACTTTACCTAAACTTGTTTGGATTACGTGTCCAATTTAGACGTATTTATACTTATTTTTATATTTTGTTTTCGACTGTAATGGGCAATGGCGGCTCATCCCGGAATTTTGCGCGTTGTTGTCGTCATTTGTCGTGTTTAGTTATATTTGCGATGTTTTTGTAATGAGCGACATTTAAGTCGTGAATATAAATAAGCAAGAACGAGATGATGATATTTCTGAACCTAAATCAAACCGAATTGTTATCTACATTTCAAATGACTTCGAAAAAGAGCTGGTTCTCTGTAGCATCTTGCAAAATTGTCTCAAAAACCTTTCACCAGATATTTTATTTTCTTATACTACTTTTTTTCGTGTATATGTTCTATCTCTTTGTAATATGTTTCGGTTGTGTCAAATAAACGTTTTTCCTTCTTTCTTTCTTCTTATCTCAATAGAGATTTAAGCGTGCAAGTCTCAACGATTGTTTCTATCAATCAACACAGTTAAGCCGCAATTTGAGAGGGCTCATGGCCGGTTGCAATCACAATTTAAAACAGAACTCTCTTTCAAGTTGCTACATAACACCCTGTTCTTCGCCAACACAATCAATCATGACGTCACAATCCACCTTGACCACCCTACAATATCTAGCTTCAAACAGTCGAACCAAACCCACAAACAACTGAAAATCACCACTAAACCAACATACCTACTCAAAACCAATCAAAAACAACGTTATTATTATAATAACAAAATCTCAATTAAAATGGCGACCGAATTTCTGGTACCAATTGAAATTACTTTCTGACCACAGAAATCTAAATAAATTAGTAGAAACGGCATTGAGAGAATTTATACGAAGACTGATGCCGTCAAATGCACAATAACACGTATTACTTGAAATCATCATCATCATTCAGCTGAAAGACGTTTACTGCTGGACATAGGCCTCCCCAAGCATCGCCTAATAATAGGTACAATAATCCTCCAGAAAGAATCCTCCTCCCCCCTGATTCAGAACGATTCGATTACTCAGTCAGTTGTCGAACGATTCGGTAAACTATCTCTTTTCCTCTCATTGCGAGAATCATACACGGAATGAGATAAAAAACCGAATCGATCGAACACTGCTTATCGAAAAGGTTCTGAATCGAAAGGCTGATCTCCCAATGACCATTACAATGAATAGGGAATATTTCCATAATCACCATTATTGGCAGATAGATTGGTGATTGCAGTTAAATGATGTTAGCAGAAAGTAGGACGCTGCTGCTAATCCTTTTGAGATAATGCCTTAATAGCCTTTTATACTTCTTCTTCTTCTATCGTGTCGGCACTAGTATACAAGAATAGCTCATGCCGTGGTGAAAAGATTAGCCAGTCAGCAAGGTTGGTAGCGAGCTAGCGAGGCTGACTGCCCAGGGTGCGCCGGACGTACTCAAGTATCGTCACTCGTGGAGGCTCTTTTCATGCACCCCAGAAGAAGATACTAAAGAGGGAAAGCCTATTCCTCGCAAGGAACCACGTGCCGGGGAGTTTGTTGCACCGTTTCTTCATCACAGCAAAAACACTAAGAAGAGGTGAAGGGTGGGTGCTTTTGGGGCTGTCTTATGTAATATTGACGTTCAAAAAAAACTAAGTCATTCTAGTCTATTTTGAATAAATGAGTTTTGAAGTTGAAGCTAGCCTAAAATGCACAGTCTTTATCTCGTGTCGACATGAAATAATGTATGGCTTATCTTGTCCAGGCACGAGATAATGCATCCACAAAATCATCTCGCGCTGCACCTGTAAGCCCGTCCGGGCTAGTGAAGTTTTAGTTTTGGCCGTTGACGGGGATTTATTTTGTTAGTTCTGGGTTATCTCCGTAGTTCTAGGCTAGAAGATGTTGCAGAACTTGACTTGACCTTGCCAAACTCTTTAGATAATACATAAAAGTCATAAAAGAAAAGAGTAAAGAGGTGGCCTATTAATTCCTTGCAGGGAACTATAGGGTCATGATTGTACTGCGAATCCCCATTTTGAAATAGAATCTATAACCGCGAGTCGTGCACTTAATGTCCTGTGGGACACACGTGACGTCGACGGGAATGCGACTTCTATTTACTTATTTAGATTCCTGTATTTCTAACACAAACATGAAACCACTTATTAGAGAATTGTGTCAACAAAGTTTTGTACAAAGCTATCATTGTCGAAGTACAATTTTCTGTTAATTATTGGTGTGGAATTAAGCTTTTTTAGGTGGCTTGTAATTACGTTTTTTTTATTGTAGTTCTCGTAATTAACACGGTTTATTAGGGTTTTTGTGTTTAGGTATTATTTATTTTTCATTTTGTTTTGTTATGTGGCTCGTAGTTGATTAACAACCGCGCAGATGATACGATTTCCAAGGTTAAGCTGCACTTGTCGCGGTTAGTCGGTGGATGGGTGACCCGTCCATGCCTTGGAGAGCACGTTAAGCTGTCGGTCCTGGGTATCATAAATCATATATTATAAATACCTATGACTGTCGTTACAGGCAGACAAGAGCCCGAAAGTCTGACAACCGATCTAACAACATCAGGATATTGGCATTGCCCAGTAACTGGGTTGCGGAGGTCTGATGGCAGTCGCTCCGTGTAAAATACTGGTATTCAGCCGCATCTGGTTAGACTGGAATCTAACCCCAACAAAAAGGCTAAGAAGAACACAATAAGAACAACGAGAAGTCACAATTGCCTTTGTTAATTCCTAATTCTTCCCAAATTATTATCTTTCAAGTACCTACTATCATCATCAGCCTAGTCTTCCTCCCAAGTATGCTAAGGCTTTCAGTCTCTAATCAAATTTGGCTTAGCATATATGTACTTTATATGAAGCAACTACCAACCACTCTAAGTGTCAGTCAATATTAAAAATGATGGGATTTCGTCGCGTCAAAAATGATACTGCATCATTTATTTTCATGTCAATTTAGCTGGCTGAAAAATGGGTCGTATCACACGTTAGTTATGGAATATGGGTTACATAATAGTAAACCTGGTAGATGGGCCAGATACCTGGGCCTATACAACTCTCACTTCACCGAAAGCTATGCTTATTAAAGCTGCTTAAATGTACATAACTTATTGCAGCATTCATGTGCAAATTCGACCCATTTTCACAACGATAAAATACATATTTATCGATCCAGCTGTAAGTACCCTTAATATGACTCAACGACATCCACTCGAAAAATAATAATCATGACAAAATTTTGATAAAAACATTTTGGTTACAACATGAAGTCAAAATAAAATTACGGTAAAATTTTAATATTCCTAAAAACATTGTTAGAACTTAAAAAGGTAAGTGTCACCAGCCACACACTTTACGACAACGCCTGTTAATGAAAATGAAAGTCTCAACGAGTTTATTTTCATTCTACCCTCGGATTAACCGCAACGAACGAAGCAACGGGGAATCGTAGTAAAGCAAATACTGGCCATGTGTGTGTAAATATTGTGCCCTTTTTGCTAGTCCCCACGGATGGTCTATTGTTTGGGTAAAGAACTTGGGGTCTTTTGGTTAAATACTACGTATTTTTGTATTGTGTCATTGTTTTAGTTAGCCGTCTTTACCCTTTAGTCTATATTATCCTTGTGGGATGCTGGGTTGGAGTGTCTAGAATAACCTTCGGTATTTTCCCTCCTTGAAGCTAAGTAATGTGTTGGTTTTAATCATAATGCTTGTGTTCAAGTTTCTACTGTTCCTAACTTAATATGAGACAATGCAGCCCTTCCCTTGGGTATCGTAGAACGCTATCAGCAACCACTTGTATAAATAAAATCGTAATTATCACTGCAAAAACAGAATACAGTTTTAACTTACGTAATAACAAAATGTTTGTGCGGTATGGAAATATTAGATATGACTAATGGCTCTTCGGGGCCCAACAACTGCATTGTAGCTGTTAAGTTAATGTTGAATTAACCTACATTGACTTTGTGTAATGTTTTACTATTGATATTTGCTGATAAAGAAATGTTGAACGATTTCTAGCTGCCTCAATGTTGATTCAATTTTAATAGATCAACTCGTTGGTTGTTTAATCATTTATGCAAAGTAACAGTGCCCATGTGAAATTGTTTTAACACTGTATTACAATTCGGATTATGACTTTGATTTAGGAATGGCAGTCTGAAGCCACTCAAGCCTAAAACCTAAGGGGCTTAGTACTCCCTAAGACCTGGACTCCAATTCTAATTTAGTCTTTAGATAATAGTAAAATAAATATATTTTCCTAATAAATTCAATTCTCTCTCTAATTGAAATATTACTAAGAATCCTAGGAAGTTCTTCCAACGGAGAGATATTTAATATTGCTCTGCATTTCATTTTGACAATGAATTTGCGTATTGTGATTCCATCCAAGTTCTAAAATTTAATCAAAACAATTGTATTTATTGTTTTCCATTATAATAATGAAATTTTTGTGAACATTCAATTTCCTGGGATCGTTACGAGCTTTTGTTCTATTATTCTTATAACATTTCTTATTTTTGTGTAAATGTGTTTTGTTTCTTTAATATTGAATTGTCCATTTATTGGTACCAACACCAACGGTCTTAGGATTATCTTCTAACGTATACTGACCCACTGCTGGGCGAAGGTGTATCCGTACCTTTTCCTGCCCTGTCCAGTCCCTTGAATATGACTGGAACAATTCTTTAAAGAGTAAAGCTTGCTACCTTATTCTCAGGAACCTCTAAATGTAGGCTATAGATGCATTACTACTTACTTATGACATTGATTCTCAACTAATTCTTGTAAATCTAGCTCTTGGCACACAAAGCAAATCTTTTGACTGCTGTACCTTCTAATTCGTCAAAACTTTGATCCATAACTTCACCAATGTAACAAAAAATCTCATTTTCACAAACAGTCCCACCTAGAAGCTTACCTTGAAACCCCAACTTTAATCAAAGTAGCACAATATCTAGGAAATGCTTTATTTCTTTCGGCAATTCTTAGATGTCGTCCCCAAAATAGGATGGGATTGGGGGCCGTAAACCAAAATAAGCCCGATTTACAGTCAGGTACTGTCTGAACACCCGAGATACAAGGAAATGGTTTATGGGGAATCTACATGAGTGATTTAGATATCATCTTCGTTTGTAAGACCCGTTTTAAGGATATATATTTGACTTATCGAGGGGAGAATGCCTCGCACACAAAACATGGTGCCTCGAATTTATTTTGATGTGCGTTGTTGCCTAGTTTAAAACAATTTATTTTGATTTCAAGGCTAGTACTCGTATCTAAATAAAAATTAGAAGTAGGCCAAACATTGAATTTAACCTAGGACCTTTTTTCATTTCAATGTTTGTCCTTTTGTTTTAATATTCAAAATTTATTATTCACCTATTTATTTAAATAATATATGTATATTCAAAACGAGGACAACGAGGCCAAAGGTAGACCAAGCAATGATCCCGAAATAGGATGTCATGAAAAGTTAAATTGTTTCGCAACCCAACCGTAAAAAACACGGGTTACCAAAAATAATATGCCAAAAATATCTAGTCGGGACCCACATTCCGGAAATATATTCTCACTTTGTTTTGTAAAGTAGTGAACCGAAGTCTAAGTAGCTATAGGTACCTTAATCGAAAATGCAAAAATTAAACCAGAGAGAGATCTTTAGGACGTGATAAAAACTTATATTGTCATTGCGTATTTATCATCTGTCTAGCCTTTTGCCAGCTAGGTTGGGTCTGGTTCTATAGCCAGTTTTTTACACGCTTTTTGAATCAACAATTAATAAAGTAATATTAAGATTACTTCAAAGATATGATTCATATCAGACGAACAATGAATTCGCAGAATATTCTACCACTTGAGTCTTCAGATTAATTAAGTATCCATTTGATCCCACATTACATTTAAAAATCATTCTTTGAAAGAATAAAACATATTGAACTACGTCAGGCACTCAAAACCACATGCTGCAGTAAACGCTGAATTCGGACAATTCTGTACTTATAACACCACTTCGGAGTACTGCTTCCCTTTCGAACATTATCTCCAATCAGTGTCACACACGTGGCCCACACGTGTTTACATTATTAGCCACTAGTGGTGACCAGATTATAAAGACCCCCTTACTTTGATAGCATAATGATTTTTTCTTTTGTTAATTGAACACAAGAGGGGAGGGTAGATTTAGTTAGACTGGATTTTGGTTACCCTATGCCGTTACGTGTCATATGCCATTGTCACACTTTTGCACTGCGGTATTGTTAATAAAAACGTGTGATATTATGACCCTGTAATAATCTTTTGCAAGGATTTTACCTCCAGGGGATAAACTACCGAAGATTTGTATAAGGTATCCCTGATATACAGGGTGTTAACGAATTCGTGTAATTCCTTCAAACCACATGATCTATTCATGGTATAGATTAACCCCGCACGGGATTTAGATTGATTGAAAATAAAAATAAACTTATTTTTTCCCAAATATTTTTTTATGTGATAGAAAATTTCGATGCCATTCATAAAAGAATGAAAGCACGGCGACGCAGCTGACGGGCACGACTAGCGCGATATCGCTCCACGTAGTCGGTTAACTTAGGATGCTAAAATTACTCAGTTACAGAATACCATGGTTCATTGAAAACTTTTTTTTGTTGGTCCTGAAAAAAACTTATGCAGGCTCAATCACTGTCACCAGTAGATCATGCGGTTTGAAGGGATTACACGAATTCGTTAGCACCCTGTATATAACCACGTGGATACGTAAAAAAAAAAAAAAAAAAAGAAAAAAAAACTTGTTAATGCGTAACTAACCATGAAATGAAGGGAATCCTACAGTAACGAGTTATCGTGATGTCGTGAGTTCAAACCCGGGTGTAGCAACGTTTTTAAAAACACATTATTTAATATACTACTTTCAAAGGGTGAAGAATAAAACGTTGAAAAGAAACCCGTGCAGCATTATAAAGAGGTCTTTGTAACATAAACAGGAAAGAGTTGTGTGATGGCCTAGAAAGATAAAACTTTTTACGAATCCTTAACAAAGAAATTTAGGGACTCTCACTTAAACGACTTATTAATCGATGTGAAAAAGAAAACGTAAAATAACAAAACCAGCAAAGCTTTAAAGACACTAAAATCATGTTGCAATTGTATCGATAACATTCACATCGAAATCATATTGTGTAGGTACCTCTAATTTTATTGCTTATTTGCCAGTAACTTAATATTAGTTTTAATTGCTGTGTATAATTTTTGCATGCTATGATCTCTCATAATTGAAGGAGTACACTGGCTATATAATTAAGCGAATTATTACCATTATCTTTTTGGGTATGTCCTTTGTCAGAGATCCTTAAGTAAATAAGTAATAAAAAAAGAGAATTTCCATTAGCTAATTTTCAAACCTAAGTACCAAACACCAAAATGTCATGCTATTTTGCGACTACCTTACTATTTTCATGTTCAAAACATTCAAACCTTTGACCTGGAAACTGTAAAAGCCTATCGGCAGTCAGTAGTCGACTACAGTGGACCATGGGCGTGTCGGATGTGGAAATTGCATTTCGCTACCCTTTGTGTGACGGTTTTTTGTTTACCCACTCAGGTGTTGATTCGACTCACAACTCGACTGTAGCTGGCTCGTGTGAGGGTAATCCTAGTTGATTAATTTACTGTTGATTGTCGTCGCTAATTAAGCCACTGATTCTATCTAAATGGGTAGAATGTTCAGTGGAATCGATACCTGATTTAACGTTTAGTAGTTTAGAGGTAACATTAGGCAGAAGAATTTTTTACTGCATTCTACATGAAGTCGCTCGGGAGTGAAAACCTCTGGAATGCATGTGGTCATTGCACGGTTCCTATAGGCTTTGAAGTCGCTAGCTAACGCTAGTCAATTATATTTATTACGAATTTTATATAAAAAATAAAGGCTAGTTTCAGTGTCTACAAACTAATGTCACATAGAGCGGCTCTCTTATAAGATATAGTAACTATACGGGCCAAGTGCAAGTCAGACTCGCGCACGAAGGTTTCCGTACCATTATCTATAAAAACGGCAAAAAAATCACGTTTGTTGTATGGGAGCCCCCTTAGATATTTATTTTATTCTGTTTTTTAGTATTTGTTGTTATAGCGGCAACAGAAATACATCATCTGTGAAAATTTCAACTGTCTAACTATCACGGTTCATGAGATATAGCCTGGTGACAGACGGATGGACGGACAGCGGAGTCTTAGTAATAGGTTTTTACCCTTTGGGTACGGAACCCTAAAAATTACCAAATTGCATTCCCGAGTTTTTCACTTCTGGGCGACGCTATGCACTTCTAAATAGGTCTAATTTGCTTTTAATAATCTTTCTCTCTCTTTGCTGAAACGAAATATTTGCAGCACTATGTATTTTCTTTTGAGCTTCAAAGCCAGTCACTAAATCCTTGTTTTGTCTATAGCAAAAATAGATAAAACATATTCAACCGTCAAAGTCAAAGGTTTAAACGATAAACCAAAAACGCACAAAGGCCACAATCCGTACTAAAAGACCGAACAGAAAACAAGTACATATCGATATCAAAGAAACGCATCCTCTGAGCAAGATAAAACAAAAATAAAATCGCCTGCTCTATATAGTTCAGTATGCAATGGAGCGTGGAACGTGGACGCCAATTATTGGCCGCTGGATTTACGTCGCGTCACTTTTCTGGCCGGTGATTGACTGACGGCGGCCATCTTTTTTTTCATTTTGTTAAACAACTAGCACTCTCCGTGTATAGAGGAGAACTAGCTATTATTAAATTGTTAAAAAGGGTTTGTTTGTGTCTTGATTTGGTGTGTGATTTGTTGGTTCGTTTTAAATGTAATCTACTTAGGAATGTAGTATTTGGTCCTATGATCCGTAATGTTAGAAGATCGTTTCATGTTACATTTACAACCATACAAAATAGAGACCATGTTCAAAAGAAAAAGGGATGCTATTTTACATAACCAAGTCTTTTCATCTCAATCGATTTATCTGCCCTTGATACCGATTGACAAAAAGGCCGTCCCTAATAGGGTTTCCTTTCCTAACCCTAAAATAATACCTATCGACGTTCCCTCTGTAAAATGGCGTGAATATATTCGATGGTACTATTCAGTAGACACGTCTCAATCCTCGACGGTAAGACGGAAATCATTTACGCCAATAACACCCCTCGCCCCCTCTTCCAGGGTGATTTAAAGAGGGGAGAAGTACTTCAGTAAATATCGATCTTCTTAGGTAAATATTTACGTCGTTTATTCCCTTTTTTGTCGTCGTTATGAAATTGTTATTGAGGTATAAAAGTGGAGAGATGAGGCGTTTAAATGTGTTGTAAAGTCTAAATTATTGAAGATGGAGACATTCTTCTGAGTCGATTTTTAAAATGTTTTCTGCTGTTCCTGTTTATAACTTTTATAAGAGAGTGAAGTTTAATATAAATTAGTAATTGGTAGCACAATGTAAAAACGTAGCTATATTCACCAAGTCATCAAAACAGTCGTGTACTTCACACGAAAAAGACCCAACATTTATTTCTTAAAATTTTTCATGTCGAACATTTACACTTGGGGATATTTTTGAAGAAAAAAACTTCTCAAAGAGCATGGAAACGGAAATAGACGCACAAAGCGGCGATGTAACGAGTGGGCTAGCTCTCATTACTACTGTTACAAAGATGTACAATTTTACACGGAAATGACGCGGATGGTTTTAGGGACTTTCACCCCTCGAAAAGCGAAACTTATTGGTTGGGATTAGGGCCGAATTCATTTTAAAAAATCGAGTCTTTTTCTCTTTAATTTTGAAATGATTTTTTTTTCGTTCTGATAAATTCTTAAAGATGAGTCTTTAAGTGTTATAATTTTTGTTACAATATCTACGAGCTTGGCAAATAATATTTAAATTACAATAAAAAAGCATCACTGTTGATGTTTTTCAGTCCCATGTAATAGAGGGTGAGCTGAAAATTTACTTTTACTATCTACTGGAATTTTTTGCACAGAAAAGCATAAAAATTACGTAATTGGATATTATACGTATATCTACGAGCATACGAAATACTCGGCTTACATACGCGGAGGCACAAATACATATGCTTTTAACATAGCTAGTGCCGGGTGTTCAAAATATCTTATGATCTTAGTGAACGTATCCAAACGGGCTGCGCCAAACGTGACACGGCGCACACCTGTCGCCATTCTCCTGCGAATAGCGATGTTGTAAGTAGGCATTTATTTATAGATATGTTATAACATCTGTATGATTATATTGGTTACTCTTTGGTCATTATAAAACTGGGTAGGAAGTTATTATTCGATGATCTTTTTGTTGAAGGATTTAAAAATTTGGTCCTTTTTTGGATGTAAAGACCAGAATATGGTCATATACAATACATTCATTCGCCACAAGATATCGTATACAAGGATGTTAATTACAAAATTAAGTTCGTCATATCTCGCCTTATCAAAGGCATGCGAATTTTTAAAATTGATTTTGGTTACAATGACTAATTATATAATTAAAACTGTTTTTTTTTTATCCTATACTGTCCCACTGCTGGGCAAATGCCTCCCCCAAGTCCTTCCATGTACTTTTTTCCTGCGCCACCTCAAACCAGCCCTCGTGGTACGCGTCTAAGTCATCTCGCCACCTCTTTCTGGGCCGACCGCGGCGGCGCCGCACAACTGTTTACATTATTATTTATTACATTAGCTAAAATTATTTCAATAATTATATATTATATTGTCTATTTTGACTAAGTTCTGGTTCCGATTTGAACTTGAAGTGTCCTTGGAAGAGTAGCACGAAAATAGTTCAGCATGTTTGCTGAATTTAAAACATAATAGGTTTATTTATATTTTTTATAGTTTATCTGGTTAATTTTATTATCAACCACGGAAATCCTTCCTTCACATTTTTGGAATTAAAACTGATAACCAACGAAAAAATAGCATTGAGATTTTTTTGTTCTGACGGCTAAGTTATACGACCAATACTTAAGTTGTTAATTAAGGTCAAAAAATAATTTTCACCCAAAAAGTCACTAAATTCGAGCTAATCGCAGTAACTCCCATAATAACAAAACGTATCGTTTGATGAAACATTATTCCGATAAAACGCCGTTCGTGAAAACTAGGAAATGTGTATTGCAAAATCTGTAAATCATGTTTCGATAAATTGATACTTTGATTAACTGATAGTTCTATGAAATGTAAATTCGATGAACAGTATTCTAATAAATTCGAACCGATTGTTTGATGAAACATTGGTTTAAAAAAGTATGACTAAAAAAATATGTGAAATGATATTCGTGAAACAGTTTTCCGTGACATGAAATTCGATAAAAGTTTTTGATCCCTACTAATATCATAAATGCAAATGTAACTGTCTGTCTGTGACGCTTTCACGCCTAAACCACTGAACCGATTTTGATGAAACTTGGTACAGAGATAGTCTGGAACCTGGAGAAGGACATAGGCTACTTTTATCCAGAAAAATACGGAATCACTACATAGTATAAAACAAAGTCGCTTCCCGCTGTCTGTCCCTATGTATGCTTAGATCTTTAAAACTACGCAACGGATTTTGATGGGGTTTTTTTAGTAGATAGAGTGATTCAAGAGGAATATATATATGTATAATACATGCATATTATAGTAGAGATAAACGCGGAATTCGCTATAAACGACATCCACGCGTGCGACCTTTAGTAGTTAATAATAGACACCCCAAAAAATACGATTCGTTTACGAGTAGTCTGATATATCATAGTATTTTTTTCCTAAATGATCTGCCCTTTCCAAATCACAATATATCCAGGGGCTGTCGCTTCAATAGAGACAGCGGAATGTCACCAAAAGACATTGTTTCCGAAGGCCGATGCAAATTGGGGCACAGTTTCATATTGACTCGTTTTATTGGACATTTGTTCAAGACAAAACAAGCAAATGGAAAGGACGTAATCGACTGAGAATTAGATATTAGTGTTTGTGGTGATTAGGAGTTGCTGATTTTGTACTGGTGATATTCATGGTTTTTACACAACTGCCTAAAAAAAGAGTGTCATGTTTTCAGGTTAATTTAACTCTTTTTAGTGTTCTGTACCCAAAGGGTAAGACGGGACCTTTAGTCTTAGTAATCTAAGACTCCGCTGTCCGTCCGTCTGTCACCAGGCTGTATCTTATGAACCGTAATAATTAGACAGTTGAAATTTTCACAGATGATGTATTTCTGCTGCCGCTATAACAATACTAAAAAACAGAATAAAATTGATATTTAAGGGAGCTCCCAAACAACAAACGTGATTTTTTATAGATCATGGTACGGAACCCTTCGTGTGTGACTCCGATTCGCACTTGGCCGGTTTTTGTATTATAATGTCTGATGTAATGTTATGATGACGACGGCTGAGCGTGAGGTCTTGGGTGTCTTCAATCCCCAGGTCGGGCAAAGTGTTATTGGGTGTAGAATTTTTCAGTAGCAGCCTGAAGACTTGTGCCCGGTTGATGGCAATAGGCTCGCTCCGTATTACATGGGAATTAAACATAACTACGAAATGAGGGTGTACTATACACTTCTGCCCACCCTTCGGGGTATACAGGCGTGATGTTATGTGTGTATTATACTGTCTTTGTCATTCAGTTATAGAATCTACCTACAAAAACGATTAAAGCTGCCCACGCAATGGATATCTTCTTCATTATTCCCTAAGTTCTGGGAGACAGTGGAAGGGCGAATTCCAATGCTGTATTTTATTTAGCACTGTGTATACATACAACGTAGCTATAATTTCTACTTTTCAGAAGAAACATAACATCAATTTGAAGCTACAGTCCAGGTAACCCACCTTCGCAGTTACTCGTAAACTTTCCTAATGGAATCGGAGAATGAACCCGAAAGTTTACCGAAAAAATTGACGAACAAAAAGTATAGACGTGTATCATAAAATGTATACATCTTATTATACATAGGTACAGTCGCGGGCTTGAAATGTTTACCACCCTAAGGTCTATAATTGCTTGAACATAGGGTTACTATTTAGAAATTTGAAAAGTCCTGACAAAAAGCCTGACATTTCAATAAAAGTCCGGACATTTTAGTCACAAAATGCAAACATTCGAACATTTATTGTTTGATCTCATTAAGTTGATTGTTAAAGATTTATATTTTGTTTATAGATGAATGAGAAGTTAATAAAGATTAAAAAGTTATTTGATATTACATAAATAATACATACATGTAAGTTTCATTACTCGTATTCCATCTAAGCCAAAAAATCCGGACAAATTAAAGAGCCGGATAAAGTCCGGACAAAAGTCTAGAAGTCCGGACATGTCCGGACAAATCCGGACGGATGGTAACCCTACTTGCACATTACTTTTTCATAAGGCCGCTCGCAAAGAATTGACAGGGCAAAGATGTTTTTTTTCTTAACTGGTATCGTACCGGGTGGCACACCGGTCTGCCGCCGCTATTGTTTATCTATTGTGTCTATGTTTACGATGATTGAGTGATTAATTGACGTAAAAAGGTTAATTTAAATAGGCTTTACACTAAGTAGCATAGAAAAAGAGATCAACCTATTTACTGAATTCAATCAAATTCGCTTTATACAACTTTTGACAATACACACACGTACCAAAATACATCAAAAAATGGTTAACAGCATTTTTGCTAGAATTGACGCTTCATAATTTTAAAAACTAATACATAATTACATAACTGTATTGTTGATATGACATCTTAAACCTCATTGCGCGCAGTGTGAGAAGGAATCGAATTTGAAATCTGATCAACATTTGAAGTCCGCGGCTGTACATAATAATGTATATTAAGGCCAGCAAAAGTATGATAGGTTTTTCATGTTTGCGTTTATTCTGTTTTTGTTTAATAACTAGCAAATAGCTTTCTGATGTTAGAAAATTTGTGGTTGTTTATTTATTATTTTGTGTTTTGATGTTATTTTTCGCTGATCGTGTTGAAGTAGTTTTTGTGGGTTTTACTTTTAAAAGAAACGTATTTAAAAGTTTTTATTTAGTTAGAGATTCTTAGGTTACATATACACGGTGACACTGACATTCGACACAATGCAATCGCGACACTGAAATTAAACCAGAGCTAATACGCAATTCAGTGTAACAGCGATGTACACTCGGTGTCGACACTGAGTGTCGA
This sequence comes from Amphipyra tragopoginis, assembly GCA_905220435.1. Taxonomy (NCBI): domain Eukaryota; kingdom Metazoa; phylum Arthropoda; class Insecta; order Lepidoptera; family Noctuidae; genus Amphipyra; species Amphipyra tragopoginis. The sequence continues at coordinate 10,917,391 of HG992017.1, forward strand.
GTTTAATGTGTCGCCGTGTATCCTTAACATAATACTTACATGTTTCGCTTTTAATTAATATACTTACCTACCTAAGCTATTGGCGTGTACACCGTCTTTTTCTGATCGAACAAGCCTCATTAATTCTTCTTGATTTTTTATTCTTCATTTTAAATTAATACCCAAGGGACTCGTAACTAATTAACAATCCCGCGGATCATACGATTTGCAAGGTTAAGCTGCGCTTGCTGCGGTTGTTCCTTGGATGGGTGACCATTCGTTATACATACCCTTCTGTGCTGTGGAGAGCATGTTAAGCCGTCGGTCTCGGTTGTTATACGAATACCTATGACAATCGTTAAGTGTAGTCAGAAGCCCGAAAGCCTGACAAGCGGTCTAAACTTACGGTAAGGATACACGGCGACACATTACACTCGACACTTAGTGTCGACACCGAGTGTCGTAGTGTGTACATCGCCGTTACACTGAGTTGCACATTAGCTCCGGTTTAATTTCAGTGTCGCGATTGCATTGTGTCGAATGTTAGTGTCACCGTGTATCCTTTTCGTTAGGATATTCGGCATTGCCCAGTAACTGGGTTGCGGGGGTCTGATGGCAGTCGATCCGTGTAAAATGCTGGTATTCAGCCGCATCTGGTTAGACTGGAAGCTGATGCCAACATAGTAGGGAAAATGCTATGCAGCAGTGGCGAAGGCTCCATACAACTCGATTTCTATCGGCTTCCCTTTCGAAACGAGTAGTTACTGGAAATCACGCAAGCAATTGAGCAAGGTCAGCATTTTTTGGTCCGGCTTCCCTTTTTAAGAAACTTCACCCTACGCCACTGCTATGCAGAGCTTTTTATTAATTCATGAAATACCTACCAAAAATAAAAAGCTCCCATCTTGTTCTTGTCTCCCCTTTACAACAGAAAATACGTCATTTTCATAGTAACTGTTCATTGAGCAAAATGATCCCTCAAAATTCGAGCCTAACTACATAGTAAAACATGAGCTGGGCATATGTTGAGCTTGCTGAGCGTCTCGGGGATACGAGTCGTCCTAGATTGTTATGCAGGGTTGACACAAAAAAGAAAAAAATATTTTCGTTTTTTTTTTTCTTTTCTTTTTCACTTGATACATCCTAACTTCCTAATATATTATAAATGTGAAAGTAAGTTTGTATGTTTGTTACCTTTTCACGCCTAAACCACTGAACCGATCATCCTGAAATTTTTCATATACGTTGTCAGGTGTACAGAAACGGACATAGGGTACCTTTCATCCCGAAAAAAGTACTGTTCCCGAGGAAAACAACAATAACGTTCATAGATGGCGTGACATGTCTTTCGATTCATGATTGAATTATGTTATTAGAGAAACTTTAGTAGTGTGTTAAGAGTTAATTGTCAAATTCTAACTTAACGCGAGCGAAAGCTAGTTGTGAATATAACTTATTTAAAGTTAGGGTTGTCCTATATCTAGGGCGTGTGGTTTTTATAAAATCTTAATACCTATGTATGTGTAAATATATTGTCATTATATATTTCTTACTAGCTTTTCCTGCGACAGTAATACGGAATAGTTCCTGTTTCGAATACTGTCTATCTAATTTTATTACCTACCAATATTTCGCTATCCTTCAAAATTTGAGCCTAAGGAGATAGTAGTAAATACGAAATTTGAGCACATGTCGTGCGCTGGCTGAACACGTCTCAGGATTCGAGCCGGTCTCCTAGATTGCTACTTAGGGTTGGCAGTTTCGGTTTACAGAATATGCATTGCTTAGAAGTAAGTTATGTTTTTTTTTGTCTTCTTAAATCAGTCCTGAAGTCATTACTGTTATTGAAATAATGTTATTACTGTGTTTTCAAGTTGTAAAAATTATTTAAACTGACATTTTAAACTAAAAGCATATCAGGGTTTATGTAGATATTTATTGGCAATATATATATATATATCCTGAATTTATAAAGCTACAAAAATACAAAACACGTTTCATCACTCTTACATTGAATACATTTGTTATTCGTGTGGCCATGACGGATCCAATATTTATTTCTGCGTCGAATTTACAGCATTTATTTTTTGCTAACGCTCTGCCATAGAACGATTCAATTTTCAGCTGTTTCCAACCTATATATTTTGTTGCAGGATTAAAGGAAATATGTTAACTGTTTTTTTGTGTGAGATAGTTGTGTTTTCGATCTGCAATTCGGGATTTTAAAAAAACACATTTACATATCCGAAATAACACGAGACAGGGATTTCACCAATATGCGTAAACAAATATTTGAACATTATAATTTAAAAAACCACCGCTCCACGCTTATCCAAACATAATATTGATTATACAACACAAAAACAATATCAAATACCAAGATCAACGTAACAAAAACTGCAAAAAGGTCTCAATAACAAAAACCAATAGCAAAAAAATATTTTTTGCGTTTGAGACAGCCCTGCAGCCATCTTATCTCGTCGACAGGTACGCTTGACGGGACTGCGTCAATAGACTGGGGTCTATAGCCTTGTGTGTGTGTGTGCGTCAATCCGTGTGTATAATAGTGCATAGGTATTGGTGTAATCGAATAAGAGGCGTTTATTAAAATCCAGGATATTGATTAAGAATCGATTTACCTGTCGTTATATTTTTAACTAGCTTTCGCCCGCAGCTTCGCTTGCGTGAAATTTTGAGCCCGTTAAGTGACGATTTTCCATACAAACTTTCATCTCCTATTTAACTCCCTTAGGGGTTGAATTTCGAAAAATCTCTTCTTAGTGGATGCCTACGTTACAAAAGGAACCTACTGTCAAACTTTCAACTTTCTAACCCCAGCGGTTTAGGCTGTGCGTTGATAGATCAGTCAGTCAGTCAGTCAGCTTCTCCTTTTATATGTATAGATTCTCAGGCACGTTCGCGAATGCAGGGGTGATTTGAATAGATACAGAAAGCGGTTTTTTTTTTGGTGTGCTGTTTATGGTCCTTTCGGACCCTTTTTACGTAACCGGGCAGTTTTTGGCGAGACCTGCCAGCCTGCAGCTAATGGTTGGGAAGTAAAATACTTGACCTAAGCTAACTACACTAACTAATACTAGCAACAACAACACTAAGGGCGACCCCTAGTGGGACTCGGACCTCGGCTTAGGGCGGGCTGTCGGGGGCATGGGGGGGGGGCAGCTTGATGAGGGCTGAATTAACGGTGTGACGTGGTTAAAAATATGGTGTCAGGTCAGTATGACAGAGGGATTGTAAGGTATTTATGAAAGAGGTGTCTCTAATTGTCACATATTATTTAAACTTTATTTTCTTCATTCTATTGTATTATAAATATGTCTATCTTTAATTATTGTAATTGGTCCTATACCGTTTTAATTAAAGTAAAATAAATAAATGTTTGAGAAACATTCAAAATGGCGCCCTGTGGAGCGTCCACCGTATTAGGCAAGATATATCATGGTTATATAAAAGCTTTAATGGGGAAATTAACGAATATGTTTGAAAAAAAAATATGCGAGACCCGAGCTCAGTTTATAGTTAAACAATTAATACTTCCGTACTAAGTAAGTACTTAGGTCGTCCCTGAAAATCAGCGCTGTTGATGTTGCATGTTGGGAAAATTAGACCCAATGCTGGAACAACAAAGAATTATGCTAAATGATGACCCAATCTCATGCGAATGCGACGCATTTCTGTAGTTTTAGTCTACTAATAGTTTACGGTGTAATAAACATGGTGCTTGTTACGTATTTTTATTTTGGGAACCTTTACTCCTGTTGCCATTATAGTAGGTATGTATTGTTTCAATTTTCATTTCATTGCATGCTGAATAAATAGCTTTTCTTTCTTTCATTCTTTTACTATTTCGATCACGACTGAATAAACTAATATTACTATCTATTATCGCGTTTACTACATACAATAGTTTCGCTACAAAAAAACTGTTGATACCTTCCAACATCAATTTTTCCACCACAACTATTTGACAAAATATACCGGAAAATTTCCTAAACACATGATATATTGATATACATGCCTTTTATAGGGAAGGCTTTCACGTCCCACAGAATTCCATACCCTTTATGATGGCAAATTTATTTCTCCGTCTAAAATCGATTCCCGGTTCGTGGTATAATACATTATTCAGACCAGATTTTCGAAACCAGTGAACGACAGTGAGAACCCGACTTTATTGTGTTACTTACTACTTTTCATAGAGTTGTCGGAAATGGAACAAAGTAGTCAGAATTTTGGTGTTTAAAATCTATTTTTGGAAGAAAATGCGTTTTCTCGTAGCCCATACAAATTCATCATAACACAACATCGTAACATCACGCTTCTATTCCCTGAAGAGTAGCACAGAGGTGAGATAGAGAGGTGTAATAGAGGCCAGCCTTTTGCTATCAACCGGGCACAAATCTAAACTCAGAACTGCTACTGAGAAGTTCCACACGGAAAAACCCAATAACACTTTGCCCGACCTGGGGATCGAACCCAGGACCTCATGCTCAGCAGTCGCGCTTGCGATAACTAGACCAAAGAGGCAGTCATCAAATTCATCATTTAAACCGTAAACATCTAGTTCTAAACTTAGACCTTCCAATGACCGATCAAAGGGGAAATTGCATTCCCACATTTGATGACGCGGCTGGTTTGATGATCGCAGTTAGCTGTTATTTGCAGATAGGAGAACGTTTCCTTCCATCTTCTTGACAGGGCATATTTAGAGCTCCAATTCAAATAACCCCTATAGTATTCTTATTCCTATTACTATTGGTGCTCTTCAAATTGGTGTGCTAAATGGAATGCCTCGTCTTGTCAGTCGCCGCTTACGATACCCACTGATGAGGAAACGGTGGCCTATTCTAACGGGGTGTCCTATAAGCGACAAACGCGATGCTTCGAACGCGAGGAACGCGATCAAAACAATGGCATTTTCTGCTGGCCGCCTAAGTAGCAGTCTGCGGCAAGACGCGAAGTTACGTGTATTTTCATCGCGTCGTGTCGCCTGGCGTCGTATCGCGTCGCGTTTGTCGCTTACGCAGGACACCCCATAAGCCAGGAATAATACGGAAAATACAAAGACCAATATTCGCTTATTTCTAAAACATAGAGACAATTGTGCTGATTCTCCTGTTCAAAACCTAAACTAAAATTAGAGAATTGCCATATTTTACTAACAGACAGCGCGAGAAAAGGACGGTGATAGATAAGAACTAAGTTAGAGATGTCAAACTAGTTTACGCGTTGAACTTCACCGTGTTTTAATCGACACGTTCTGACGTGTCGTCTCCAATTTTAGTTCAACTAAATTGAACAGCTCTCAGTCTCTTTGTTATCGATGCCTCCAACGTAAGCTATTGTAAGCCACAAATTGCATTTTTGTGTTTCACGTAAAAGTGTCTAATTTTATGTACATTATCTGTTCCAAATATAAAAATACCGAAAAACTATATATATTTTTGCCATTTTTATATTTGGAACAGATAATAATACATACAATTAGACGCTTTTACGCGAAAAATACAAAAATGCAATTTGTGGCTTACAACAATTTACGTGGAGGCTTCGTTCTTTAGAGTGAAAAAGATGGCAGTACCTAGGCTAAATTAAGTTTGTGCACATACCTAACTTAGGTATTTATAAAATTAATTCCAAACATCCCCTATCCCACCAACAATTTACATAACTACATACACATCCGTCTCAGGATGTTAGTATGTATGTATGATATGTGTGTATATTGCCGGTACCGACAACCTCAGGTGATTAAGTTCCGTTCTGCCAACGCAGAGATAAATGACAAATACCTAATCAGTCGGCTGTTATGCTTGATGTTGCATTGTTTATAGGGTTGGCAGAGTACTGGCTATCTATCTATATAATGTTATGTATATGTCGCAATCGGATTGTATAATCCCCCGTATTACGGCTAGCCGTTATCAAAAACAGGGCCGTTTTGAAATGCGGCGGTTCAACGATTAGCCGGATTGTCATTGCGATACGTTCTTCAATAAGGCGGGCCACGTTTAGCCGCATCGTTCTACTACTTAGAAACTACTAACTACTTTAGAAATCCTTTAATTGCACCTGAAAATCATTGTTAAAGTCACTGTTCACGGACATATTTAACACGTTTTCATTATTTAATTTACTTATATAACTTCGCAATTTAGCAAGGCTTATGTTTAACTTACCACCAGATATAGTAACTTAATGAACACCAAATTGTCACTTGTTTGGGTGTCCAACAAAGTAGAGTCGACGGAGCCCCGCGCAGCGGGGCTCCTATTTCTGTCTGCAGGCTTTAAAGTAACCTAACACGAAGGGAATGACGGGGGCTTCGTTCGCTCGCTTTGCTCGCTCACTCCAGCCCCCGTCATCCCCTTCGAACCTAACCTATCCGTGTCGGGGTGCCATGGGGGTGCTAAGATTGTCAAAGAGGCGACTAATGTCTCGCTGTATTACATTATAGCTAGCCGTGTTGAATAACGTATGGCGGCGAATACATTCCGGCGGTTTTTTATTCAGCTGCATTCAATCCGGCTAATCGTTGAACCGCCGCATTTCAAAACGGCCCTGTTTTTGATAACGGCTAGCCGTAATGTAATACGGCGGATTATACAATCCGCATGCGATATATTGTAATGTAACAGACGGCCCTAGGATCTCCTGAGAGCACGTCTGCTACACCAGTTGTAAAGAATGTGTAGAGCATTCAATACCTAGTACGTAAATAACAAAAATAGAAATGGCTAGAGAATAAGAGGCAGGACTGCGTCACGTCCCTTGGAGTAGTCAGCGAGTTCCTTCTTGTAGTTACGGCGTTCGCCAATGGCCCACACAGCCATTTGATAGAAACCGGCGGCAGCAAACAGACCGGCTGTAGCATATCTAGTCATGCGGAGAGGTGACAGCCTAACCCCTTCTTCCTTCTCTTGCACTTCGTCTCCTGCTACACATACGAGATCGGCGATCGGGAAAGAGGTTTATAGTACATTATAAAAAGTAAAAAGGAGGTGAAATGCGTGAAGTGAATGATGATGAAAAAGGTGTGATCCTACAATATATAAAAATGAATCCCTATTTCCCTTGGTCACGGCATTACGCGTCAGCTGCTGGACCGATTTCGCAATTTTTTTTTACTGTCTTCTTTATTGTCAGAATATTCTTGTGGAGAAACTTGGTGTGGTGTTCCTCCAACCAAAGGGAGGATCCTCCAACCAGGCGGAGTCTTGTGCCTGGCGGGCTACTGCCCAACGGTTGATGTTGGGAGGTTGTATATATACTATCTGCGTGTTAAATCTTGATTGCGCGATGTAGGATAGTTCGCATGTGGCGAGATAGATGCCGCCACATTCTTATAAAAGAAAATTTAGATATTTAAAAAAAAAAAACGAAATTATCTTAGTATTTCCATATTCTTAATTTGTTTACCTACCGCATGCATGAAAATGGTTTTAACTTTTTGTTACTACTTTGATTTTGTTTATGAAGGTAGGTAGTAGGTAGGTAGTAAGTAGGAAAAAGTGCATTGCAACGCATAGTACGCGGGTACAGCTAGTTTAAGCATAGAAGACACAGCACAAGCACAGTCAGGTACGTTATACTTTAAAATTTGTCCAGCAGTGGACTGCATTAGGCTAAATTCTTCTTCTTTCCTGTGTCGGCACGAGCTATGCTCCTGCTGTGGTGAAAAGATTAGCCAGTCAGCAAGGTTGGTAGCGAGGCTGACTGCCTTAAGTGCATCACTCAGGGAGGCTTCTTTAATACACCCAAATGCTAAATTGATTGATTTACTGATAAAGCAAACTACGATTAGGGACCTAGGTATATGTAACCCCGTATAAAAGGACCCATAAATAAAAAAGTAATCTTACACGAAAACATGAAAACCTCGCGCGAAACAGACGAAACTCCACTACCATTATAGTATCATTAAGCTATATACAAAATGGGGTAAATTGCAACGTAGCAACAGAAAAGGATGCTTACGATACTGAGATCTCAACTGAAATTGCTCCCAGATTATCATGAATAAGAATAAAAAAAGGCTTTACAAAAAACCTACCGAAGCATGGCCCCCACTCTAGATTAAACGTACATTCAGCAATATTTTTCACAAAAGGATACCTTAATCCCTAACAAGTGGGGGTAAGCCTTTATACTCCGATTTTCATAACCGCTCGCTCTTGAAAATTGAAATTGCAGCTATATAGAATAGAGGTGGAATTGGTTTTGTGTAAGGCTCCAAAAGTAAAAGTAAGTTCGAATTTTAAATGCTATGTTATGAATTTTTGAGCATTTGATTTGAAAAATATGTAAGTTACAGCAGTAATCGTGTAAGAATCAAATTTTCTACACCAGTTTTGATGTTACTAAAAAAATCATAAAACAGTTAGTCAGAAACACCAATATTATGCGTTCTTATTACGATAACTATATTCTCGACAAGATCTCTGTCCAAATACCAAAAACACTAGCATAAAAACACTAGGACAGCGAATTCTAATCACTACAACCAATCTATTTGTTTCCGTGTTTAAACACAAACTTTCAATATTTACCTCAAAAAGGGTGATACAAAAACGACCGCCAGATGGCTACGATTTCGATACTGCTCGCCAGGTTTCGCGCGCGATAAGATTCCGGTTGTGTTGACAATAGGCCGCATAAGCTTTCATTCCGATATTAATATTGCCGAGTTTCGACTCGTCGATGAGTTGCCATCACTTTTTTTATTGAAAACTTTTGCTGGATTCAATGGTGTCTGGTCAGTGAACCTCGTATACAATGTTACGGGGAAATTAAAATATGTAGACAGTTTTTACTTGTCTCGTTTTCAATTTCTGTTGATTCTGTCTAGTATCTGTAGAATAGGAAATAAAGGAGAGGCATTGTAAAGTGTTTTGCTTCATGAGACCCAAAGGACCAATTTTTAACAGGGAATTGTACTCTGCAAGCCTTACGGTAAGTTTGAGAGACAAAATGGCGACGATTGATGGGTTTGATGATGATGATCATGCCACATGATCTATTACTGGTATGCATTGACCAATAAAATAATATACTTGATTGACCATAACAATGCTACGCTTATGTATGGAAGCCCGGCGATAAAGCTAGCGGGAACGACTAGTTCTGTATTGCTCCGCGCAGTTGGTTAACTCGGAGCGCTAAACTGACTCATGTTAAAAAAAAATGATGTTGAAACTGAAAAAAAACCTTTTCAGGGTCAATTTGTGTCACCAGAAGATTACGAGGTTTGAAGGAATTACTTCGACGAATTCGTTTATAGACGTATAGATGACTTCCTTGGTAGAGGCATAATAATCATGCTAATAAATATTTTGTTTAATAGGTACCTTCAGTATCTTTGACGGCTACTTTAATTAAAAAGCTATCAATTTCTAGTTTAGACTTAAATCTACATTTATTAACAGTACAAAACATGAATATAGATTCAGAAATTATAACTTTATCCTCATAAAATCTTAGCCTGGAATAATTATGAAGTGGACTAGAAATATTTAAGCAAAAAATCTATGTAAAACGAACCGTATTCAAAGTGGGGAAGACTTATTTTTAGACTTAAACAATGGGCAATTAAGTTGGGCATTTCTTGGGACATTATAAGTGTAAAGTTAATCTATTGTGACTGGTAATTAGTGAGTTGAAAGTAGTTAAACGATACTTTTATGGGTGAGTACCCATGAGTAAAATTAGCTTTTATTGACGTTATATTATAGGCACCAACCAGTAAAGACGCGTGTATATGAAACTATTTTAAAATACGTACAATATGTAGTGCACCACGGACTGCCCCCATGATGTATCTTTACCGACTTTCTAATCCAGCCAAAGGTTGTCTGGATGATATCGCTATTAGCGATAAGACCGCCATTGTACCCTTGTTTCAAATTGTTTCTGTTTTTTGCTCTTGTTTATGATATACAATAAAGCATATTCTATCCATATATATCAAAAATGATATTACATCTGACGCATCTGATCCAATTATCGACATTCCAATAAGGACCAAAAAGTTATATGTGTGTTTTTCTCTTATTATTCCATATTGTAATAAGTTTGGTATTTACCTAATTTCGCCCGCACATCATTAAAACTTTATCTATAAAACATGTTATTTTTATATAAATATCAGCACCCTTCACCTTATAAGTCAACCCTGTCAAAGGTTACACATTGATAAGCTGGTTAAATAAAAAGTAATTAGCGTTTTTAAAAACATTACCAAATGACGTACAATGAAAAAAAAACACAAAATAATTTGCCCTTTCACTAAGTGTCAGGGGTCAAAAGTGATTACGCTTGAACACCATAATTCAGGGCGAAAGTTAGAAAAGATTCCGTCCAAAGAATTAAGGACAAAAGACCTTTTTCGGGCGGTTTACATAATAAAACAATGGGCACCGACGGAACCCTGTTTGAAGCTAGGGCTGTCAGGACCAAAAGTTAGGACTTAGGGACCAAGTTTTAAAAAATGTTTTAGAATTTGGATTTAAACAAACAAGCGAAATACAATAGTTTTTGTTTTTGAAAAGGCAAAGACAACGGACATGCAAAAACTTATTAATTTGGTCCTTACAGCCATTAGGACGCAGGTAGCACATTTTTACGACTTCGGATACGCGTATATTGTATCGGAAGATGATCTCAGCCTAATGTGGCAAGCATACATAATTATTATTGGAGATTAAATTAAGGTTTGTGACTATGAGTCATGGTGGAAATGAATAAAACAATAAAAAATATAACGACCATGTTTTGCCAATATCCGGTAGTATTCATAGCTGTTATCGACAGGCATTACAAGTATCGACAGGCAAGTTTCCGAAAGCAGCCTGAGCCTGAGCTTGTGGCTATTACAGAGCTAGAGTACTAGCCATGTCCAAGCCTGCTATCTTCTTCCCCCACTGCTAAGCTAGGGTTTTCTAATAGCAGAAGATATTTGTGACATACTTCGTCCTATAGTCACTTTTTACGACAAGAACGTCTGTGGGGCCGTTGATGAGGCGACGCGACGAGTCAGATTGATGCTGTCAACATGCCTATTGCTAGATACGACAGTTAGCGCGGAGGGTGACGTATTGTGCCCATAAAACTGCAATAGACTCGCCACCTATTAGTACATGGGACTTAAATACAAGAGGCGAAACGAGTGTGTACAAGACTCCTGTAATAAGAGAACACGTGAGATATCGTCGCATAAGTTCTAACACCTCGTAACTCAAAAAATGCCAGTTTTGAGTTAGGCACGTCATTTAGTAGAGAATTCAAAAACGCGTCGTTTGACTAATTACAATTAGCGGTTAGACTCAATAGCAAAGCGTTATTTCAAAACACAGCGTATATAGGTACGCTCCATAAAGCTGGATACATTTTTTGCTCTTCTGATAAGTTGACTGGTTTGAGTTACGCGGTGTTAGAACTTAAGCGACGATATGTATGTATGTTTGGAAGATCGGCCTATTATTTTGTTAAAAATCACAGCTTCAAATATTTTTTTTGCTGTTTAGGAACACAGTTTTGGTATTATAGCTATTTAAATGCATAGGTGGCATGGTTACTGCGTGACCAAACCGTTTTTTCTTCGTAAAATCATCATCATCTGCCTAGCCTTTTCCCAACTATGTTGGGGTCGGCTTCCAGTCAAACCGGATGCAGCTGAATATCAGTATTTTACATGGAGCGACTGCCTATCAGACCTCCACAACCCAGTAACTGGATAATACGATACTCTTGGTAAGACTGGTTGTCAGACTTTCTGGCTTCTGACCAACAGTAACGACTGTCAAAGATCTACAAATGACAGCCGGGACCAACGGCTTTACGTGCTTTCCGAGGCACGGAGGAAACTCGCTATGGTAAATGGTCACCCATCCACAGACCAACCTCGGCAAGCGTGGCTTAACCCGGAAGATCGGTCTATGCGGCTGTAATTATTTAGCCACGAGCTCCTCTTCTCGTTTTTTCTTCGTAAAATAAAGATTTAAATATAAAAACTATCTAAATACAAAACTGCCAACCCTACCATGTATACCAAGTAATAATGCGTTATTTGACGTGAATTATGTGAATTATTCGCGTTAAAGCAACTCCAACCGCGAAATTTTAATAATGAATTAAAACATCCTTTCAAAATGTAAATTTTTAATTAGTATTGCGTTGTGTTCCCTTCGTGTTTCATACGACGATTATTGTTGTGTTTGTTCACGATGCTCAGTTTTAGTAAGAGAGAGCTATCTGTCTCATTGATCTAGAAATCGCAAGCGCAGCTGCCGAACGGAAGGACCAATGTTCGGCTGATTGGGTGTTTCTGTGAGAAAATTCTCAGTAGCAGTTCGAAATTTGGTATTGTGGCTCGTCCTTATTACCGTCACCGATTTACTATAGATATAGCACTGCCTACCCCTATGGAAATGAAGTCGTGGTGTGTATTAATTTAATTATTTTATTACGTTGGCGTGTCTTTGCTGTTTCGTTCATAGGAAGGTTATTGTGTTGTGTTTGTTCTTTACGCTTAGTTTTGTTACCTTGTATTGGACACGGAATAGAGGGAATAGCATTTATCTATTAGTACGTAGTTACGTACGTTAGGTTTGGATTTCTGTACAATGAGAGCTTATATAGCTTATGCTGAAAATGTACCTATAGTTTGATATGTAGCCTTGTGAACTACTTCTCTCCAGACGATCTGGCTATATTAAAGTTATGTAACATGCTTTTGATGTCCGAAGGATAGGCTGATAATATCTTAACTGGTTAACTTATAGTGGATGTCTATCCACCATTGGTTAGCCAATGATGGTACTAATTCGTGTTTTAACTAGAGCTTGTTAATACAAAAACCCCGGTAAACTTGCTTGAACTTGAACTCGACCAAGTTGCGTGGGCATATTTATAAAATACCTTACCTTCATGTCTATAATCTCCTTGAAATTACCTTATCAGTAATAGAATATAATACTTTAAGTAGGTAAGTACTATTATTGTATGCCTTGCAACACCCTTTCAGGGTCTATGTATGTTTGGAATAACTATTCTATAAGTTTTCTATAAACTACATTGTGCAATAAATAAATGAATTAACTGCTAAAATGTATTTGCACCCGGCTGCAAAACCTTCAGTCAGTCAAAACATCAATAATTGCAATAAATACCACAAAGTGTCCCTTCAAAACAGAGCCCTAATAGCCCCCAAATCGGTACTCACGCCCCATCAAATAATACTTTGATCATCTGCATTAAGAATTTAATAATCGAGGATCTAAACAACAGCATAATGTGTCAACAAACGCAATCCTCAAACAAACAAGTTAAAAGGAAAATTTACCCCCCCCTTCCACCTCCCCAATAGGTCCTTTGTCTGCTAGGAATCGATCCCCTGTCACTTAATAATATTTCTATAAGAAAATCACCCCTTTCGATTTTCTATTCACAGCGCCATTTTAAGCTCATTGTCCTTCAAAGTACAGTCGGGCCGAAAGTTTCGGTAATTAAATTTTAATATCTCCTTCCGAAGGAATAATATTTTTTTAATACTTCCCAAGTTTAAATGTCTTGTAAATAAATTAGATTGAACATTTATGGTAATGTAATTAACATATTAAGGTTCTAAAACTGCGGAATTATTTGGATTGAATCGATTTTTGATTATTAAATAATAACCATATATATCTAATTTGTATATAACACTTCGTAGAATACTAATGTCGTTGTAGAACGCGTTATTTTCTTGTAATGTTCATGTTTGCATAAATTTTCTGTTCGAATCTTTTTCGCTTTTGATGTTTTAAGTCTGCATACATTATGTCGAGCTTGTTTTGTTTCTAAAATATGCGTGTTTCGCATTATTTTTGAGCAAAGCCATAAAACATAATTCCTAATGAAGATTGAAACACAACATGCATTTGTATAATAGTGTTATAACTTTGTGTGTACACAAATTTATTCAAATGACATAGTCGGCTTAGAAAATGAAATTAATGGTCTTGCACTCATGAATTTGTTAAACTTAATTGTTCTAAGAAATGCTTGTAAGCTAAACTAAACTCATTAGAATCATATTTCTTTCTGAAAGACAAATTAATTAAGAGCGACAGTTAGGTATTCAAGACAATTACGTTTGCAAATCATTTGGTACGACAGCAACTCGAAAATGTAGAAAAAAATGTAAAAGAAAATGGCGAACAATTTTCACAAATCCAATAAAAATCTTGTCAAAAATTCAGGCGTCAATAAAGTCGTCCCCTACACAATTATTAGTATAATAATGAAACATTATGACAGAGTCAAAGTTTCCAGATAAGGGGAGCAACACACCGAGCATAAATATATTATTCGAACACTTTAAACTGTCCTCCCAATGGGGAACTTCCTTAAATATTGCAGATTTATGCTAAACGTTAACGTGGACTCTGGGTTTTTTATTACCGCATAAAAACTTAATTCAAATTAACTCCCGGTGTAAGACGAGTTTTTACTTTTACCCTTCTGGGGAAGTCTTGAAAACGTTTTCGACTTTTATATCATTAATGTAAATCTTTAAAACCTAATTAGAATCCTAAATCTGAAAAAAAAGATATGTCTGATACAAAAAGGTACAATTTATTAGCAAGATGGATCGTTTTTTCGACGATTATCAAGATTAAAACGAAATAGAGGCTCGCTATTTCAATTACATTTATCATTGGTCATTTATCAATCTTATTTCATCACAAATCATGGGTCGACTGAATAGTTACAGCACTTTCATCATTTCTCATAAAAATTTAAACATTCATTCATTTTCGTTTGAACAACTGAAATCCGAAGATATTATTCTGACGCTAACGCAAATATCTCAGTGTCATTTCAAAACGGATTTTCTAGAAATAATAAGTTTCTATCAGTGAAAATAATAGCCAAAACGCTTAGACGATTCATAAAACCTTTTTAGAATAATTCGAATAATTTATTATATTAATGGAAAAAGTGATTTAAAGAACATATAACAGAATCAATCCACGCTCAGTTCACGCGTCACGAAATTAGAGCATATGATGTTTGATTAATTTTAAACCAAATATTTCACTGTAATTGTTTTGTACGGTTATACACCAAAAAGGTCCTCGAAAAAGGCTGTAAGTCTTGCAAACCTTACGTAGTCGGAATCAACCTAAACAGACCAAATTTGAAACTATCCGAAACACAGAAAATATTATATGTACCAGTCTTTGCTGTATAATAATTATAATGTGTCTACAACTGCTAGAAAGTGGCTCAGCTTTAGACGGCTTTAACGTTTTTGTTAGTGACTCCGTGCAATACTGCATCTTACTAACAATTGCTTGTAAAGCCATTCGCCAAAAAGCCTCACAACATTGAGGTTATATACAAAAAAGATCAAAGGACCAACCGAACTACTTGACTAAACTCTTCCCGCAAAAACCAATAGTCTCTAGTTAAGACTCCAGTCTCCATTTAAATGGTTCGATTGAAATCCGAAGATTGAACACTTAGACGAAGTTAACATCCCAAATTGGACTTAATTCTTTAGCCGTTAAAGTTGAAAGTTGCTGTTAAAAGTTAAGATTTTCGTCTACCCTCGCCTATGAATAATTCAAGTGGTTCCTAATAACTAGTACAGTGGTAGATGGACGTATGGATTTTGTCCTTTTCGATTTTGGTGGGATTAGATGAAAGGAATGATCGATGACGTAGTCCTTTTGCTTTGATGCGCTTGACTGTACTTATTTTTCATTAAAATATTTTTATTCATCGAAATTCTTTGGAAAGTGAAACTACATTAATTTTGACTATAGATACACATCTTAGATGCTCTGTATTTGTACGTTTCATCTTCTATACAAAAAGAGAAACTGAATGATTGATAGATCTATCAAAGTCCAGATAGAAAACTTGATATTTTGACAGTAGGTACCTATAATAAGGCAAGCATCTACTAAGGAAAGGTTTTTGGAAATTCAACCCCTAAAGGGGTGAAATAGGTTCCTCATTCTATGTTGTTATTTTGGCAAAAGCACGCGTAACGTCCCCCCCCCCCATCTCAACGAAGTCTCTTTTACACTAAGTAGTTATTTTTTAAGCTTAGCTACTACAGTTTTTTTTTTTTTTTATAAATAGGTACACCAACAGTACATACATTTTACATTTAAATAATAAAAGTACATGGGTTATGGTTCCTATGTAAATACCAATTACAGGTGTACACAGCATTCGCATGAAAACAATCAAGCATCGTACAAGTTATACAGGGTGTTAACGAATTCGTGTAATTCCTTCAAACCACGTGGTCTACTGGTGACACAGATTAACCCTAAATGGGAATTTTTGAAAAAGAACAAAATAAGAATTTTCCAAATTTTTTTTGTTTTTCTATTTCTGAGTAATTTTTGAGCCTTGAGTTATCTGACTGCAAAGAGCGATATCGCGTTAGTCGTGCCTGCCAGCCGTGTCGCCGTGCTTTCATGAATTTATGCGTGGCATCGAAATGTTCACACAAATAAAATATTTTTTTTGCAAAAAAATAAATTCTTATTTTTTTACTGAATCCTTATTAGGTGGTTTAGATACGATCGGTAACAAAGCCGCATGAAAAAATAATAATTTTGTTTTTTTATTTTTAATCAAGCTAAATCCCGTGCGGGGGCTGTCTACACCAGTAGTAGATCATGTGGTTTTAAGGAATTACACGAATTCGTTAACACCCTGTATAAAATAAAATATAACATAAAATTAACAAACAGTAAAATCAATTAATTAGCGAAACTACTACTTATGACAGTTTAAATGTCTGTTCAGATGGGAATACAACAGGCTTCTGAACTTCGGTAGGGAACTAAAGAACACATCCAAGTCGGGCAGCTTTGAATTAAGTTCATTGTATTGAACACACATCCTAGACACTGGTGAGTGTCTCTCAATGTTACTTCTGCAGGACGGCGGTTGGAACAGTCTAGAAATTGGCTGTCTAGGAATATTGAACGGGACCGACAACATGACACGTTCTAGCAACTGTTCACAATCAATTTGACTATTGACAACCTTAAAGAGAAAAACCAAGTCATGAACAGTGCGACGGTTTCGAAGCGACTCAATATGAAAGAAAGCTAAGCGCTGTTCATATGGACATCTGTGGGATATTCCTGGGGACACGTAAGCAATATGTCTTGTGAACGCTCGCTGGATGTTCTCGAGACGTTGCGAATGAACAGCATACATAGGATTCCATACTATACTAGCATATTCTAATTGGGAACGTACCAAGGCCTTATAAAGGATAATTTTAGTTTTAGTCCCAAAAGATTTTGTGTTTCTCTTGATGAAACCTAACATTTGAGCCGATTTCTTAACAGTATCTGAGATATGAGTGGTGAATTTTAGTTTTTGATCTAAAGTTACTCCCAGGTCCCGGATTTACAAACGTAACTAACCAAAACATTTTCTTTTTCAGGTACGTACTCCAGAGCGGTATTCAACAAACTTCTACACTTCACTACAATAAATGCAACAAAGAAAAGTTCATGGACGCCATCTAGCGGTGGATACTGGGAGTTTAAAAGTTTGTATAGCTACCCTACTTTTACTTGGAAACGGGGATAGATTTTGGTCGTTGGGTCCAACATTGCATTTTTTAAACTAAAGCTAGGTACCAGCGATTGGGGTACTTTGATATCAAGGGGCGACATTCATCATTCGGTCATATATCTCTGTAAAAATGGAACTTATGCATTTTAACTTAACTGTATAGGCAACATTGATAGTTTTCCTATTTTACCATACGGTATAGAGGTGTCTGCGAAGTTAGATGGCGAAGATAAAAAATACTAAATCACACCCCTGATTATGTACAAAATTCGAGTCCTAATTGGGGCTACTTTGACACTGAATGATAAAACAGGGATTATCAAAGTACCTAAAAGCCTACGGTCCGACTTTGATAAGGAACATTTCTCGTTTTTTTATCGAAAACTATGCTGTGTTGTTTTTTTTTTTTATCTAGTCTATGTGATTTTATACTATCTCAGTTAATTCATTCTATATAGCATGTAAGGGTAAACACCGTTGTCACTCAAACCATGGGTAGTTAAATTAAACATAGAAATGTAGGACAGAGTAAAAAAAATATATACCTATATACGCGCGAGAAATGAGCGGCGAGAAATGAGCGGCGCGACGGGCGCTACGACGCGGCGTACACACACTCGCTAGCGAGACAGCTGAAGCTGACTGACTGGGGTAGCGAACTGTGCGGGGCCGTGTGTCGGGCCACGCGGCGAGTTCCCCGCGCCCCCTCCCGTAGCTTGTTGCCCCCGCGTAGGGTGAAATGCTTCTGTGGAAAAATGAAAATTTTATTAAAACAAAAAAGTTTATTATTTTTCATTGATTTTACGTTCTATAGGTAAATGAAACCAAACCACTGGTTTCAAGGATAACGGTGTTTACCCTTACAGCCAAATATTTTTGATGTAGCAGCTAAAAGCGAAAATAAATAAGATACAAACACATGAAGCTAAAAAAATGATCAAAGTAACCTCGTTCTACGGTACTAACATTCCGATAATTAGTGCATCTCCAGATAGATTATGACTTGAGTTGTTGTTCCTGCGATAAATCTCAAGATATCTGTAACCATGTAGGTATTCTGTCACATTGAAACACGAGGAGGAATTTATTATACGTAATGTAGGAATCGCTTAACTTAATAGACGCCGTGAAGATTCAGAGATAAGCAAACGTATTATTTATCTGACATTAGGATATTTTAATAAGGATGAGAGCAGTGGCGTAGCTACGTAACCAAGGGCCCCGGGGTAAAAATGAAATTGGGGCCCTATTTAAACTAGACTAAATACTTTGAAGGTGCAAACCTACTTCATCATCAGCTCCTTATCACCCACTGCAGGGCATAATAAAGCAAAGCTATTTACTAGTAAGCATTATGTATAACGCAGCACATAATTATTTAATCGTAATTCCTAATAATATTATAAATGTGAAAGTTTGTTTGTTTGTGACGCTTTCACATAAAAGTCGTTGGTTAGGGGCCAAAAAGATAATGTCAAAAATTCTTTATTCAACTAGGATATTATATAACTTTTTCGAACGTCGTTCATGGAGGCCGAGGGGCCCCTCGAGCTTGGGGGCCCCGGTGCACTGCCCCGCCTAGCCATACGGTAGCTACGCCACTGGATGAGAGGAGCTCGTGTCTAATTATCATCTGTGTGGATCATATGATTTGCAAGATTAAGCTACACTTGCCGCGGTCAGTCCGTGGATGGGTGACCTTTGTTAAACATCGAGACACCTCCGTGCCTCAGAGGGCACGTTAAACCGGTCCCTGGTGTCATACGAATACGCATGACAGTTTTTGCGGGTAATCAGAAGCCTGAAAGTCTGACAACCGGTCTAACCTTAGGATATTGCCCAATAACTGGGTTGTGGAGGTCTGATGGCAGTCGCTCCGTGTAGAATACTGTTATTCAGCCGCATCTGGTTAGACTGGAAGCTGACCCCAGTATAGTTGAGAAAAGGCTAGGTCGAACGAACGATTAGGATATTTTGAACTCCATATAAAATCACAACATAGTATAAAACAAAGTCGCTTCCCGCTGTCTGTCCCTATGTATGCTTAGATCTTTAAAACTACGCAACGGATTTTGATGCGGTTTTTTTTAATAGATAGAGTGATTCAAGAGGAAGGTTTATATGTATAATACATGCATATTAAAGTAGAGAAAAACGCGGAATACGCGATAAACGACATCCACGACCGTTAGCGACCTCTAGTGAGTAATAAAAAAATCTCTATTTTCACAAACAAACTCAAACATAAACCCTAAAGGCAATTTTACGACATCTCCTAGAAATTATTGCCCTATAAAACTAACAAAAATAAATGTTTTTTTGAATGGCAACATTGGGCTGTCAAACGCATATACGCTCATAAATCAATGCAAGTACTAGGGAACATTGGCATTGTTTTATAAACACCACGTCCTATATGTTACGGAGTTAGCTTTGCGATAATATAAACAGAAATGCGAATACGTGACCAATGTATTAGTTTCTACGCTATTGATTGTAAACAATCTTAGTAACGCTTGAATGACGGTATGAGAGATCGTGCAAGCTTTTTTTGTATGTGGATTTTATTTGTGTTTGATTTGCTTTATTCATCAGTTTTAAAAAAAAAATATGATTTTATTGTAATAATTTGGGGCAGAGGAAATGCTTAGGCTCTATACATATAAGTATGCATTACTTAAAAAAGTGTGGAGTAACAGCTTCAGTTTTTCTATGTAAAGAGTTCTTTTGGCTAAAAACTTGACTGTTGTCTGAGCACAATGGACGTTAATAAAATCGTATTTGCACAGTTATGGCACAGTTTGGACTTTACTATTAAAATAGTACCTATGTGTTTTCTTTTCCATCGACCAAATAGATGGAATCGTTTTTTTTTACTCGCCTATCGAATGTGCCACTGCTGAGCAAAGTCCTTCCTTTATGTCTTCGAAAACTTTATAGTCTTTTCGGGGGAATAAAAGATAAAAAAAACTGCTGCAAAATTCCATGCAACGCTTGCTATCCTAATAGCACAATTATTAAATCCTCTATTATTTACCTCAACGTACGGTTAGGTCAGTAAGAAAAGGTAATAATACAGAATTATAC
This sequence comes from Amphipyra tragopoginis, assembly GCA_905220435.1. Lineage (NCBI taxonomy): Eukaryota > Metazoa > Arthropoda > Insecta > Lepidoptera > Noctuidae > Amphipyra > Amphipyra tragopoginis. The sequence continues at coordinate 10,938,070 of HG992017.1, forward strand.
ATCGCAGTTTAAATTTTATTCCTGTACTTATACCGGTACGGTGTACATTATGCAAATACAAGTTTAGTTGACGTCACATCCTTAATCTGCGAAATGGTAGAATATAGCGTAAAATAACACTACTGTTAATTAGGTCTTGAACTGAATAAGGATAAAACTGCAGATTTCGTTGGATCTAGAAGTTCTTGTAGTGATGTTTCTATTCTCTAGTCGAACAAAAGAAGTTTTCTAAATAAATAGTGTGTTAAAAAATCTTTACACAATATTAATTGACAAAAACTGCAATTGATACATTAGCAAACTATACTGTAAAGAAACAAATAAAATGTGTTTTTTTTTATTTTTATTTAATAAAACTTTGCCCCACACTAAGATTTCTCTTGTATCGTGGGTGCGTTTACAGACACAAATCTCACAAACAAACGCCCAGACCCGAAACAACCATCTGTAGGCCATACAAATTTTTGTTCCGTGTGAGAATCGAATCCACGACCCGTAGCGCAGAAACCAATCGCTTAGCCACTGCACCAAACGTGTCTTCATTTATTGTTTATGTTTATTTGCAAACAGTACAATAAAAAATATGTACACATGAAAGTTTAAAAAAAAAAATGCCAAACGGACCTCAGCATGATGTCAGATGGCAGTACCAGGTACTAGCACCTAACGCTGATGAAAGCCTTATAGCTACAACCAACGAGTGTTGTACTAACTGTATTGTCTGGTCTGTTATCCAAAATACTTTATCTTTTACCACATAAGTTTAAAATCTTTAAGGGAACATAACGTCGTCTTAGACTAAAAAGATCGGAATTGCAATTCTGGTTATTTTTATTTTATCACGTCGTTAGTCGTCACAAAAGAGCCGCTCATCGCGAAATTAGTTTTTAGGCATTGAATTAAGCTTTCATTGGGTATGTCGGGTGTAAAAAGACCCTTAACGATGACGAAAACCACGTATTCTACCCATCATTGGGATCATTTTTTCGAACAAACCATACCTGGGAAATCATTGGTTTTGGAGATATTGAGGGTCAAAGTACACTTTTTTTTTATTTTTTTGCAAAAACGATTTCCAAGTCATAATACTAAACTTTCTTCCATACAAACATTATCAAAAATTTCAATTATTCCTAATAAATTACGCATTTGAAGTTACAAAAACGCAATGAATATCAAACGCACACGACCGCCTTGGCTCGGCTGTGTGGCCGCTGCACGCATGCAAACGCGCGGCATCGCCACAACCATAATTTGCGCGCTACAAAAAAAAACGTTTTTTTTCATGCCAAAAAATAAAAGTCGTTTCCCAGCAATTATTTTTGGTTAATGTAATTTAGTTTGATGTACAGAGTGCGTAGATTTCGGCTATGTGATGGGTATTTTTACACCCTGTATAACATTCGTAATAAATATAATTGACTAGTTTTTGCCCGCGACTTCTCACAGTCACACAAATGACTGCAGGAACCATGCATTGACCGAAATGCATCCTCGATCTTTTCACTCTAAGGAGACGATTACAGAAAACGCATTCCTCTTAGGCGTGAATTACATAGAAGCGGCATAAGGTGCAGACGCGGCGCAGGCGCGTCGCTTTCATACATTTTTTGCGAAAAAGATTTGAAGCGGCACGACAAAATGTATGAAAATGTAATTCACGCTTTACTCATCTTCCAATGCTAAATTTTGCTCGCTAAAGAAGCAATTAACCATCCAACAGTCATTTGTTTCTCCTACTCTATATTTCAACAACCCTTTAACAAAACAATCTTAATTCAAATAACATGAACAACTTCACACATAACCTTGATTTAAACCCACAAAAAGGGCTAATAACCACACTAACCACAAAACAGTATAAATAAAACTAAATTTGCACAAACACTGTTAATAAAGACATACCGCTTCCAGTAATGGGATTGTATTGTTTGGTTCACTCTCGCATGACTGCTGCCCAAAGTAGGTCATAGTTGGCGCATAGAGATGTTGGTTCGTTTGCTGTACGAAATTAATGTTCGTAATTGACTTTGGTACAGTTAAAACTATTAGATAAATTAGATTAAAAAGCTCTAGTCTAGTTTTTTTGGTAGGTTTTGGAAACCAGTATCCTGCGAGACAGGATAAAGCATAACTTTTAGTTTATGTAGGTGGATTAGACGTATCACCGATTTTGTTCAGTCACACCAATAATTCAGCCCTCATCAAGCTGTCTCCCTTCCAATCTCCCACCAGCAACGCCCTAAGCCGAGGTCCGAGTCACACTAGGGGTCGCCCTTACGTGCTGTTGTTGCTAGTAGTTATGATGTTAGTGGTCAGCTAAAGGTGTGTCCACACCTGGCGAATGTGCCGCTCGCGAGCCACTTGCGAACAACGCGCGTGTTGCTCGCATGTGGTTACAGCCTACGTTTGGTGCGCCGCTCTAGTGCAACTCCGGCAAGGCTCGAGTGGGCGCGCGTGTAGCTCGTGTGCACACAGCTTCTTTCGCGTTTGAACTATGAGCCTCAGTTGTGAATTTGCTTCCGAATTTGATTGCGCGGGCGGCACTCGAGCACCTCCTGCGCCGCTCGTAACTTGCGCGGAGACGGCGCGGCGCAGGGGCTGCGTACGAACATAAAATGCACGCGCGCAGTTCGCAAGCGGTTTGCGAGCGGCGCATTCGAGGCGTATTCGTCAGGTCTATCTGGAAACACCTTTAGGTTACGTATTTTACTTCCCCCCCTATTAGAAGAAGACCCTTCAGATCTCGCCAATAACAGCCTGGTTTCGTAGAAATGGTTTGCAAGGACTACATAAAAAAAACCCAATAGAAAATAAACCTGATTTAATTTAATCTCTCATACGAAAGACCAAATCCGTGACGCGTCTTTTGTTCATGTAGTGCATGGTACTTAAAACGTAATTAATTAAAATACTGTGCTTGGTTGTAGTTAAATATTATACATTAAACTGCAATCATGGACTTGAACACGGGTTAAATCTTACTGTACTTTATCCTTTTTTATACTTTGTGACTTTAAGTTGTAATACATCTCTTTATTATGTGCTTAGCATAAAGTCTATTTTGCATGTTACTATAGACTAACATGCAAAATAGACTTTATGCTATACATATAAAGATATAGCTTGACCTAATTTTTATTTGGTTTCCGTACCCAAAAGGTGCCAACGGGACTATTACTAAGTCTACGCCGTCTGTCCGTCCGTCCGTCTATTGTCGCAAGACTATATCTTTTTAACCGCAATAGGTAGCCAGTTGAAATTTTCACAGAATATGTTTTACTATGACCTCTATCATGGTAAATATTAAAAATAATAAAAAGTCTGAACCCAAAGGTAGTCCCCATACAAAAAACCTCGAAAAAGATGCATTTTTTTAATGTGATTTGTTCGTGGGTGTCTAGTCCCTAAGCACGAAGTCTGTGATTTCGGCCTAAGTTACGAGCGTGTCCTACTCCCTATCACCTACGGTCTACGGACGTACAATTATTTCGGGGCCCGAACTAAGAATGAATGACAACACGATTTGACAGTTGTCCCTACTACCAATAAGTTTTTACCCGTCCGAAAAGTTGAACTCGACACTAGTTTTGTTCACTCCTACGTTTCGGGCTACTTTCGGACAGGCAACTAACTTCGTTGACGGACTTAGGGAGTAGGCCCCCTGCTGTTATCTTAAAAACGGTAATACATACAAGCTCGAAACATTTTATGATTGTAGTACGTACTCTATAGTTAAACAAAAAATAATAAAAAGAAGGAAAACTAGTGGTAGTACGGAACCATTAGTGCACGAATTCAACTCGCACTTCACCGGGATTTTATGTTATTTCATCCCACCACATATTTAGGACTAAACTAAAACCATCCTTGATACCCTCCATTGGCCAATTTCATTTTCGAAATTCCATTTTCAAAAACGCAAAGCTTATCCTATAGTTACCATCAGTCGTTTTAAAACGCTCATTGTGTGAACAGCGTATGCAATGACAGAGCCACTTCAGAAAATATGACTCCTCTCGTAGGCCACAATGGGTGGAAACTGGGTCAGGAACCAGAGCTACTCCACACCATGAGAAGGAACAACTTTGTTACTTTCATTCGCGATTGCTGGAAACTGTTTTGCCTGCCCCACTTTTTTTTTAGGTTAATTGGAATGTACGAGGTGTTTGTTGGGAAATGGGGGGTTTTGAGGATCGGGATTTTTATGTTATTCAAGTTAGTGTGCACTATTGTTAAATGTATTATCAAATTGATTTACTGAGGTACTTTGCGAAATTGCCTTGTATTTTTCTGTTTTTTTTTTATCATACTCTAAGTAAGGTTTCCTAAATATGAATTTGTACGAACGCTTTTTTTTATGTATTTCTTTTTTGGTTTGTCCGTTTGGTTAGGTAGTGGTGTAGGTACTTATAAACATTCACATTTTGCCGGTTCAGTCCCAGCTTGGGGATAAATTCCTAAGTCCGGGGTGAATATTTCCTTTCAAAATCTCCAATAATACTTTACCCTACCTGGGGTCAAACCTAAGAGCGTGTCTACATCTCCACGTCACGACGTCGTCAACGTGGAACGGTGCGGTGACGTGGCACGGTGCGTTGACGTAACGTGCAAATTTACGTTACCGTATCGTACCACGTTCCGCCTCTAGCCGCAAGCACGCACACGTATATGCGCTCCGCCCGCGCTCTCCACGCTCGCGAGTTTGTCGCCGTCTATGTGCTCCGATACTTTAAAACCATACCTTACTGTTTCTCTTATTAAAATTCAGGATTTACATGGTCAACGATAAATCTAACAATGATCCTGACGTGCAGTTTTACGATACGGTAACGTAAATTTGCACGTTACGTCAACGCACCGTGACACGTCACCGCACCATTCCGCGTTGCGGACGTCGTGACGTGGAGATGTGTACAGGCCGTAACGCTTGGCAGTCACGTTTGCGACTACGAGACAATCGAGGCAGTGTAGATGTTTGTAACTGCACTTAAGATTGGACTACATCAAAAACAAACGGCGATAAACTGCGTATCGAACAACTTATGGTCGATTCCTGTGCTTATTGGTTGAAATTAAGACTCTTCTATCCTTTACATGCCTAGTTGGGGGGTGTACTATGCCATATCGAATGACAAATCATCGAATATCAATTGATCGATCACTATAAATCGAACGTCCAAATAGTCGAACGTTCATTTCATCGAATGGTTAATAAATCGAACACTCAATACATCGAGTGTTCAAAATATCGAATGCTTGTTTGATCGAACGTTTAAAATATCGAATATTTGTTTGACCGATCGTTCATCAAAAAAAAAAAAAGAATAAGCAGTGTTTTTCTTCGACATGGCCGTAATTTTTGTATACTAATATTCAATATAATTAGTAGTCAGTATGTTAACATTTCGATATAATGAATATGCGATGCGTTGAACGTTCGATCAAACAAACATTCGATATTTTAAATGTAAGATCAAACAAACATTCGATATTTTGAACACTCGATGTATTGAGTGTTCGATTTATTAACCATTCGATGAAATGAGCGTTCGACTATTTGGACGTTCGATTTATAGTGTTCGATCAATTGATATTCGTTGATTTGGCATTCGATATGGCATACCTCTAGTTGGGTAATTAGAAATGCCACCATTGGTAAGCAAAACTATTCGATTTTGGCCATAACAATCGGGCGTTAGTAGCTCATGATCTTACAAGATATGTTTAAAGTTAATAACATCACAACTACACAAGATGAGATATGAAAAAACTTTGTTAGTTTTATTTATTCGCATTGCAGTGCTCGTCCATTTATTTCTCCTTGTTATGTTGTTAACTTCACAGACAGGACACTGCTTTGAAATTGCAGAATACTTTAGATGTAGAACAACTTTATTAGTGCTGTAAAAATTGGTATTCTCGTGTTTTTAGGGTTCAACTTCAACTTCAAAACTCATTTATTCAAAATAGACTAGAATTACTTAGTTCTTTTTGAACGTCAAAATTATATACATAAAAGACAGCCCCAAAAAGCGCCCTCCCTTCACCGCTTCCTAGTGTTTTTGCTGTGAAGAAGAAACGGCGCAACAAACTCCCCAGCAACACATATCTGTCTGTCAAGTGAATAAATTAATTGAGTCTATACAAAGCAAAAGGTAATATTAATTACAATAGTGAAATATGCAAAATGCGGATTATAGAAAAAGTATAAGTAATACAATTCTGGTTGAATTGTAACAAAATTACCTAAAGTTATCTAAACAACATAGATAATTCAACATAATATAGGTACACATAATTGTATACACTCAATATATTTAATTCAATACAATCATATTACAATGATGTGAGAATAATGTAGGTAATTGTCAGAAGTACATGAATAATAATGAAAAAGTGCCTAACAACTGCCATAGTAAGTATGAGCCGACCAGTCCCGACAGACAGCACCCGTTCACGAGCATGACGAGTGCACCAGCGTCGCTTAACTCAACCATATTGTAGGGAACTTGACGACCCGATACACAACGCCACCGTCAGCAGGACATTTTAGTGAGCATGACAGACTCAAGCCACCAGGCAACGGGCAGGTTTATGTAGGAGTAAGCACCTACAGTAAAACGTAGTAAACAATAATGGCTACATGATACTCACATTTTACATTTGATAATGCTTAAATACTAAATAGATCGTTGCCAGGGGCAATACTAAAAGTAAAACTGATAAATATCAGAATACATTACGTTGTAAACAATAAATGTTACATGTCCTAAAATAAAAGTTATATAATAACTAGTGTCCGACCGAAGGTTCGGTTTCGGTTTCGGTTTCGGCCAGTTTCGGCCAAAAAATCTTGTTTCGGCCACAGTTTCGGTTTCGGCCAAAAATCAGCCGAAAGTTCGGCCGCGCCGAAACTCAGTGTTCGTGAATTGTCGCGCGTCTTCCGGCTAACTTCGGCTGAGTTCGGGACTCGTGTGTGGTTGCCAGCTGAGTTCGCCGGTCGGCGTGCGGCGTGGTTGTGTTGTGTTTGTGATTTTGTTTGTCGATTTTTGACAAAGTTTACCGAATTTAGTACAATTTATTGTAATTTTTGTTGATACTGATAATTAGGTAGGTACCTAAATAATTCTTTAACTACCAAGTATCAAATACAAGATCTCAATGTCAATAAATAATAAGTTAATCTTTACGACATTGACCACAAATACTTACTCAATTAAGAAGTCTGTACTTTGCGTTTAAGTGTTAATTTTTGTCAAAAAGTCTAAATTTTTTTATGATGTTATATTGTTAATATAGTATACCATAAATGAAAAACTATTTTCGTTACATGTTTCCATTATTGTCTTTCATTTCATTTAACACGAGAAAACTATCTGTTTATGTGTAAAAAAGATACTAAATTTCGCTATACAAGGTGGGGCAAAAGTAATCAGCCGATGTTATTAAATTTATGTTATGTTTTAAAATTGACATTTAACCACAATATTTCATTTAAATTTCATATTGTTCTTGACATTCCTATTGACTCTTTGCCTGTTATTGATTTATTATGTTATTGATTTATTATATTCTTTGATGTATTATTTGAATAGAATTAATTAACATTTGTACACCATTAAATGGTAGGCATAGTAATCGACTGCATGGACTGTAACATCTATTATATACCTATGTTCACAAATAAATATATTGAATTGAATTGAATTATTTTGCTGTATTTTTTCCCGGGAACCAAACTCCTTGGTTCCTCCTGTGGATAAACATATATTCAATTTACCAGACTTCCTTCCATCAAGTCGAGAAAGCGACATCGGTCAAGTGGCCGCCGTCAGAATTGATGACCGGCTCGACCGGATACGGGCTCGTTTTATGGCATTTTCCATTATTTTTTTCGAAAACGCCGCTGGCCCTACTTGGACGGCGAGCGCTACAGAGCCATGATCAGCGACTTTTTCCTTCCTCAGTTGGATGAATTGGGACTGGAGGACATGTGGTTCCAACAAGACGGAGCAACGGCGCACACATCACGAGCCACAACTGATATTCCGAAGGAAGCATTTCCGCGGCGTCTTATCTCTCGCTTTGGCGATTTGCACTGGCCAGCCAGATCACCCGATTTGACCGCTCCAGACTTTTTTGTGGGGTTACTTGAATTACCGGGTTTATGTAAACAAGACTGTTGAAGTCCTTAAAGAGAATATCCGACGGGAATGCGAGAACCTATCGCCGGAAGTTCAGACACAAGTGATGGAAACTGCCATAAAACGAGCCCGCATGGTATCATTCCGATGGCGGCCACCCGACCGACATCACCCCCCCGACCCGATGGGAAAAAATCCAACACATTAAATAAACATAATCCACAAGTAGAACCAAACATTTCCATTCCCAAAAAAAAATTACAGCAAAACAACATTGGGTGATTACTTTTGCCCCACCTTGTACAATAGAATAAATTTTTTTACATGTCTAAATAAGGTTCGGTTTCGGTTTCGGTTTCGGCCGAAACTGAGACTGGCGCCGAAGATTCGGTTTCGGTTTCTGTTTCGGCTAAAAATCCTGTTTCGGTCGGACACTAATAATAACTATGATACAATATATAATGAGTAGGTAACAAAAATGATACCTACAGTGAAATATTAAATACATATAAGTGAAAATTTACATTTAGACTGCCAGTTAAGGAGTGCCAGTGGGTCGCTGTGTGCAGTTGGGAATCGTATTCCAGACATTTTTATCTTCAATGTACTGGTTTATGCTATAATATGCTCTTGACATTAAGATACGCTTTACTAAGGACTTGAATTTCATGTAAGGCAATTCAGTGATACAAGGTGGAATTTTATTATAGAATCTAATACTGTTTCCCAAAAATGACTTACTCGTTTTACGAAGTCTAAAACCAGGCACCACAAGTTTGTGCTTATTTCGAGTGTTCAGGCTGTGTGTATCGCTGTTTTTACTATAGTTCGATATGTTTTTACGAATGTACAGGATATTCTGGTAAATGTACAGAGATGGTAAGGTAAGTATATTTATGTCCTTAAATCTTTCGCGAAGAGACTCTCGAGAACTTAGATTATAAATGGCTCGAACTGCTCGTTTCTGCAGTATGAAAAGTGTCTCGACATCAGCAGCTGACCCCCACAATAAAATGCCGTAAGACATAATACTGTGAAAGTATGCGAAATACACCATCCTAGCTGTAGTCACATTAGTGAGCTGCCTTATTCTCCTAACAGCAAAAGCAGCGGAACTAAGTTTGCCCGCAGTTGCCTCTACATGCGGCCCCCATTGTAATTTAGGGTCTACTGTGATACCTAAAAAGACAGTTGAGGGAACCAGATCTAACCTTTTTCCGTCCAGAACTATATTTGCATTAATAGAAGCTACATTCGGTAAAGAGAATTTAATACACTTGGTTTTCCCTGCATTTAAAAGAAGATTGTTAGCAGAAAACCAGTTAGAGATTAAATTTAAAGTGTTATTAGGCTCTATAAGATCCCTGTCTTTTCTATTTACTTTAAATATTAATGATGTGTCATCAGCAAATAGGACTATATTTGACATGTTATTATCCTTCATCATGTACGGAAGGTCATTAATATATACTAGAAACAAGAATGGACCAAGAATTGATCCTTGGGGTACGCCAATTCTGACTCGTGAGCCTGTAGAGATGACATCACCGATAGCCACCTTTTGTTCCCGATTTGACAAGTAAGACGTCACAAGATCGATAGATCTACCTCGGATTCCGTAGTATTTCAATTTTAGGGTGAGTGTGCGGTGATCCACGCAGTCAAATGCCTTAGAAAGGTCACAAAACACACCTAAAGCATCCTGTGCCCCCTCCCAGGCCCCCAGTATGGTTTTAATTAAAGTGGATCCAGCATCCTCTGTAGATCTTCCCCTCGTAAAGCCAAACTGTTTGTCATGTAATATTTTATTTTTATTAAAGTGGGTAAGCATTTGATTTAGGATTAATTTTTCGAAAATTTTGCTTAGGGCTGGGAGTATTGATATCGGCCTATAGTTGGACGCGTTATTTGAGCAACCTGCTTTAAAAATGGGTATGATTTTACTGGTTTTCATAAGATCGGGAAATATGCCTTCTGTAATGCAAGAGTTAAAGATTTTTGCCAGCATTGGGGCGATCTCGGTAATTATTGCCTCCACAGCTTTAGTTGATAATCCCCAAAGGTCTTCAGTTTTTTTTATTGTTATATTTTTGAAAGTTTTTATTATGTCAGTCGGATTTACAAAATTAAAATTAAAATCAGCTACCTGCATGTCTACGTTTTCTTTTAAAAATATCTCCGCCGATACTGGTGACGATGGAAGATATTTCGTCGTCTCTAATGGGATATTAGTAAAATAGTTATCTAAGAAATTAGCGACTACATTCCTGTCTGAAACTATTTCGTCATTTATTTTTAAGCTAATAGTGTTGTCTTTTAACCCACGATTGCCAGTTTCTGTATTGATTATCTTCCACGTCGTTTTTATTTTATTATCTGATTTACTAATTTGATTACTTATGTAGGCTGCTTTAGCCTGTATACAAACTTTTTTGAAAAGCTTAGAATAATTTCTAACATAATTATGAAAGTCTACATTGGGTGTGTACGATTTTTTATCATATAATTCGTATAAGACATCCCTACTTCGCCTTATACCCTTGGTTGCCCAAACACTGAACCGTAATTTATTAGTTATATTAACTTTTTTTATTTTGCAAGCCTTATGAAATTCGGTACTTATCGCATTAAATAATGTATGGTACATTTTATTGGGGTTGTCAGAATGTGTTTTTATTGTATTTAATTCGCATTCAACATTTTTCCTAAATACTTCTAGACATTTTTTTGTCAGGGGCCTACATTCTATTATTTTCCTACATCTAATGGAGTGACTATTACATTTTATTAATTGACATTTATGGTCCGAACGGACTCCACTAATAAGGCTCTTTTCTGTTATTTTAAAGTTTGTTATAATATTATCAATACATGTAGCTGTGGTGGGTGTCACTCTAGTCGGCTCAGAGAAGATGCACTTTAAATTAAACGATTTAAATAAGGACAAAAAGTTACGTTTATCGGTGGTGTCTAACAGAATGTCTACATTAAAATCCCCACATACTAAAAGTTTCTTGTTTATTTTTATTTTCCTAAGAGCATCTTCCATAGTTAATAAAAATTGAGAGGTACATGAGGATGGAGGCCTATAGACACATAAAATAACAAATTCCTCAGTTTCTGCACATGCCAGCTCACACACTCGTTCAACAGATATGTTGCGTATATCTAAACGCTCTTTACATTTTAGGTGATTTCTCACTAGAATTAGAGTTCCCCCACCTTCTGCTGACACCCTATTGAACGAACTGGCTACCTTAAAATTAGCTACACTAAACAACATTGAATTTGCCTTTAACCATGTCTCTGTAAGACATAAGATATCTACATTGTAATTTTCACTAAACAACTCAACGTCTAAAATTTTGCCAGAGAAGCGGTTAATATTTTGGTGTGTCAATATTAGATAATGACTATCACTCTCTGTTGTCAGACAATTGAGTTTAAATTATTATTTAAAGTAACCATCTGATTATTAGTACTATTACTAATTATGGTGGATGTAAGAGAGAACTTCGTCATATTACTTATGACCGAGTTAATATTATAGGCTAATAAAGTAGCAATATGTCGCCTAGGTTTCTTAGGCAGATACACAGAGTCTCCGTTCATATGTAGTTTACCAACAAAAGCATTGGTGTCAAAAAATATGAACTTGTCACTATGGCGACTTACTAAGAAGTGTATATGCATGTTTAGCGTATGGACATAATCATTTTGTTTGTCTGACAGATGGTCAAGATAGGGAAATGCACATAATATTATCTTATTACAGACCAAGTTTAACATTAAGGTAACACTGTCGGTGATATCTTTTTTCCTAACGTTTAAGCTATTGCCTACAAGTAATGTTAAATTAGTATTTTGTGTAAATATATTTGACATAAGTGATGATATTATTTGCCTGTAGGATGACCCAGGCATACAGTGATTTTGTGAAGAGTGACACAGGCTGTTGCTTAACAATTCCCCAAAACCTTTGCCTATGTTATCAGAATACATTATAGATTGCCAACAAACATTATTCCTATTTGAATTGATATTACTACTTATGTTTACTGCTTGAGATGTATTCACAGTTAAGATGTCACTAATATTCCCGGACTGAGGTAAGTCCTTCAACATCACTGGTGGGGGGGAGCTTTTACAGTGTGAATTGCTCATACACGTACACACATTGTTGTTGTCAGTCAATAAGTCCAGTCTGTCTGCATTATACTTGCACATGTCAACTAAATGGTTTGCAGCAAGTATATGTTCCTCAATTTGTTTTTGTGAGGTCATATATTTATTATATAAAGAGCTGAGCGACTCTTCCAGGATTTTAATCTCAGATTGTAAACGCTGAGTGTCAATTTCATATATATTTTTACTGTCCTCAATTTTAATTTGATAATTTTTAAGTTTATTTACTAAAGCAACACGTTCTTTCCTTAATTCAATATTATTACAGAAGTGCTTTTGTTTTCTTTTTAGGCGTTGACATTTCTTTATGATTTTATTAATTTTTACATATTTTTTAATTGTATTGTGACTAGTCTTATTAATACATTTTTGACTTACTAAGGAAACCTGATCTGTAAGATCAATGGTAACTAAAGACTGTTCTGACTTAAAGTTAGAGTTGGGACAGACTAGTTCTTTAAATAGGTTTTGGGTTGCAACCGACTGTATACATTCTTTGTCCTGCTGTAAGCTTTTTATTTGTAAATTTGCACAAAGTAATTCATCCTCTAGGTCCCTAACTTTCCGCAATGCCTCCTCATACAAATCACTACATTGGCTAAAACCGTCCGTCACCACCTGAAGTTTGTCCCGTTCGTCAACAACGTCCAGGTATTGTTGATGTAGGACTGCTAGCTCCCTTTTCAAGCCTGTATTCTTGTCAACAATCGACTTCACTTCCTCCTCACTTTCCTCTCTCTCCTGTAGGAGCTGTTGACATTGGCTGTGGGAGGTTTTCAGTTGATTGAGGGCCGCATTTAACTTGTGCTCCATGTCTAGGGCAGTAGCTTTACGGGTTAGCATAGGCATGTTGTGAGGACTGGTTACTGAAAGTGGAAATATAGAAAAAGTGAGAACAATAAAAATTCTAGTAGAGAAAACAGATGAAAATGGGAAGAAAATGAAATAAGAAGGGTTCAAAATAACTATGTATATCAGTTAATAATATGGGGGGCTTATGAATAGAAAAGAAAATGAAAATTATTCTGAAATCATATTATTATGACTTATTGAGGGTACCTAGATTGTCAAGACTAAAATTATACTGTTAATTAATTCTTAGTGCAAAGCAATATCAATACTAGTTACACAGAACAATATTGATTTTCACCACACCTATTAAATCAAAAAGGAAGTCTTTGTTAATTGATATTTTATAAACTTCGATTTCCACCTACTTGTCAAAAAAGTGTTAAAAAATAATTAATTGAGCCTGCACTGTGAATAAACTCTGTATGTATTTTTAACAGGGTTGTATTACAGGGCCTAAATGAGTGTTGATGAATATATTAAAAGACATATAATAATAAACAATACTCCCTGCTTTAGTCCAAAGTTCAATCAGCTGTTGAGAGGTTACCGGCTACGGTGAGTAACCAAACACTGTGTTATAGTGCAGATAATCAAAGGAAAACAATAGTCCTGGAGATTTATAATGTCTTGATAGATTTTATCACAAGATTACTCGATTTAAACACTTAATTACAATAATATAAATTTTTAAAATACGAAGCTAATATTTGACATGTCACTTGAACAGTGTTGCCAGTCGAAGCCTCGAAGGGTTCCGTACCCAAAGGGTAAAACGGGACCCTATTACTAAGGCTCCGCTGTCCGTCTGTCTGTCCGTCTGTCTGTCCGTCTGTCACCAGGCTGTATCTCATGAACCGTGATAGTTAGACAGTTGAAATTTTCACAGATGATGTGTTTCTGTTGCCGCTATAACAACAAATACTAAAAAACAGAATAAAGTAAATATTTAAGGCGGCTCTCATACAACAAACGTGATTTTTTTGCTCGTTTTTGCTCGATATTGATAACGGCAACAGGTAGACGCTTGAAATATTTAGTTATAATATTTACTTTAAAAATAAATAATTACATTAAAATAAAACAAATGTTTAAGGGCTCCCACACAACAGACATAATTTTTTGCGGTTTTTATAGATTATGGTACGGAACCCTTAGTGCGCGAGTCCGACTCGCACTTGGCCGGTTTTTTTTTTATTGTTTTGGCATATTTGCTTTGTTCTTAAAATATGTTTTTTTTAAGGATGGTAAATCATCAAATGGCTTATTCCGCTCTGGGCGGAGCGGAAGGGAGTGTCAGACTCTTACTGACTAAAACCCATCCGTGTTCCTTATAATGCCCTTTGCGTTCCAGGGCCGCGGTAACTCTTTCGAACAAATTCCGCAACCCTGGCAGGCACTGGCCTAGCGGGCCCCGTCTACTATGCTGACATCTCTTTGAGGCGCGCGTGGAACACAACTCGCCGTCGACCCGGGCCTGGTTCTGATCGGACGGCGAGCCACCCAACGCTCGCCGTCCGCAGGCCCGAAAGTACGGATACAAATGAAATATCGTCAATGACAATGTACTCGTAAATCGCCTATTGATTAAGTTTGCTTGTAAATGACGGTCAAATTCCTTTTAAACACAAAACACTAGGAAGCGGTGAAGGGAGGGCGCTTTTTGGGGCTGTCTTTGATGTACCTAATTTTGACGTTCAAAAAGAACTAAGTAATTCTAGTCCATTTTGAATAAATGAGTTTTGAAGTTGGAGTTGAAGCTTAAGATTATTCTGGGCATATGAATACGAGTAGATCAGCAGAGTCGTAGTTGTTTCCGGTACTACAGCCACAAACTATTCTTATCAGCTATTCTTATTTTTAAGAAAATTACAACATAAAAGTACAGTTTATTGAAGTCATGTATACTCGTACAGGCGAGCTTAACTCAAAAATGAGTTTTCTACCAGCAAACCTTTGAGCGATATAATAATATCAAGATTTTTAATAGGGCTGAGGGCAAACTCCAGTGTAAAACTGTCTTATTTATATCTGCTTATAAATAATACCTTAAAATACAATATTAAACTCTCAATCACCGTAATTATAGACACAATAGATACGACAATTACCTAAGTGTCGTCCTGGGACGACGGGCGGTACGCAACCGGTTAAAATATACCTAAATAAATATACAAGAAGAAAATATATACAATACTAACACAAGTTAATACAGCATTTCGGACCAACAGTGTGATACTTGGAGGTGCACTTAAGTGGGTTAAGTGATAAAAACTATTCAGAAACTAGACTTAAGCATGAATTATATTAGGACAGAAAACCATTGTAATGAGGTTAGTACATGTCAACACACACACTTATTATTATTTACAGCCAAAGTAAGGTCATTGAGTACAAAAGTACAAACAAAGTACATAAACTATCAAAAAATACTTCACAAAATTCAGGGCTGAACCATTATATTTCATACACTAGAATATAATTTACTAGAAACACAGTTATTCTTTTATTCTACCAACACAATACGTGCCTATATAAAAATAATAATAAATCATAAATCATTGTATAGATTTCTTTACTCGTAACATCAAATCCGATAATCTGTAGGTCTCAGTTTTAATATATATTTTTACGATGCCACCCCTTATTCTGCCTCCCACTGTGCCATTAATAGCGTGATATTAATCCGTTTAATCGCGTAAGTGGAGCTTTTTACCTAATTCCAAGTCTGTTGGCAATTTAATTATTGAATCTTTGTTTTGATTTGAGTTGTGTCATTATTGTTCTTTTGGGTTGTCGCAGTTTTTGATTGTAACGTTATTTTCTTTTAATTCTTTCTGGATTTGCTTTAGTTTCGTCAAATTAAGCTATTTTTATAGTTGATTCTTTAGCTTGCTGTTGCATTAATCCAGCGTTATAGATGTAATTATTTTCTTGGAAACGTGAGAACAATGAGATCTTACAGATATAATTATTACAGTACTTTTTGCCAATTATATCACCGACACCTACTAATTTGTATCCTTACTTACGTTCAGCATCGTATTACAACAAAGGTCATCCTTATTATTTAATACTAGCGACCCGCCCCGGCATTGCACGGGTTCGTTTTATAACTTAAAACCTTCCTCTTGAATCACTCTATCTATTAAAAAAACCGCATCAAAATCCGTTGCGTAGTTTTAAAGATCTAAGCATACATAGGGACAGACAGCGGGAAGCGACTTTGTTTTATACTATGTAGTGATTAGTTACTTGTAACTGGGCCGATCATGTCGCTCGAATGCACCCGGACAGGGGCCCAATTCTCCTAAAATAAATTGTTGCCAAACGCAATCGAACCACAACCGTCAGTCAGTTTTTGTTTTCGGAAACTTTCAAAATGATTGATTTTGTTTTTTGTGTCAAACAATTCGACAGCTTTTGAAATTGAGAACTGTCTGAATGAACGGTTCGGCCGTGGTTCGGTTGTGATTTATCAAGATGTATTTTAGGAGAATTAGGCCCCTGGTGGGCAAAGATCGTTACTTACTGGACGCCTGAAGGAGAACATCGCCGTTGAGGTCGACCTCGGCGTAGATGGCGTGACGATCTAGACGTGTTTGTCCCCACAAACACGTCTAGATCGTCACGCCTAGCATAGTCAGAAACAGCACAAATAGAGATGTTTGGAAGACAAAAGGGGAGGCCTTTGCTCAGCAGTGGTACAGTAAAAAAAAAACTTGTAACAGAACGTAATGAATTCATAGATCATTTTTTTCTAGAGATACTTGCAATTTTTAAACTCAATAGGCATGTTGACAGCATCAATAAATTGCAAATCTAATTAGTCCACCAGTTAGAGTTTTGAAAAATAATGGACACGTATTTTTTCTTTTGTTAAATCTATGAATATTTGGAAAGATAAAAGGCATCAAAACTCGAGAGTGGGGGGGGCTTGTGACGTCAGAAGCAAGTAAAAATTGTACTTGCTTGTGACGTTTTGCCAATTTTAAAAGTGTCGTATCTTCGTCAATTTTGGTTTACGTAACAAAAGAAAAAATACGGGTCAAATATTTTTTGATAATCTAACTGACAGACTAATTAGTTTTGTTTAGTCAAATTCCTTTTCCCAGCTCTTTTCATCTCAATGTAATCTAAACGTAATATTTGATCTTCCAAAAAAAAAAACAGTATTGTAAGTTGGCAGTTGCGAGTGTTAGGACCGGTGGCAGTCGTTAATGGCGCAATGGCAGTAACTGCACGCACGCGACAGTCCTCATAGTGCTCCCCCTCGGATTTATAATAGAGAGAAATAAAATGTACTATCGATCGGCGGGGGACTTAGGTAGGGATGTGCTGAGAGAAAAGATATTTTTGTTTAAAAAAAGTTTTTTTTTTTAGATTTTTTCTTTTCGGGTTTCGTAATAAGTCGAAAAAAAAGTAACGAAGAAGGAAAGAAGGTTTTGCTGTGATCAATTTACATTTACTTCTAAAATACTGAAATCGTAGCTCCAAGTCTGAGAAATAATAAGAAAAAATCTGGTAACAATTGAACAAGTTTCCAAATAAGTTATTTTGAAATCAAAGTAGGTAATATGTTTACTATAAAAATATGCAAACCGTCTTAAAGAAATATTATAAATATTACTTTAATTAATTATCATTATAATTTGGAGGTCACTACAAAAAGAAACAGCGGCAACCATCTTAATATTAATGCTATTAGCATAATTAATTACCAATTATTTTAATATGCCTCATTAGTTTAAAGAAAGACATAACAATATTTTTCATATAATAGCTATTTTTATGAATTAATTGGGAATTGAAATATCATTATGAATATAAAGAAAACTCGTAATAAGTATTGCTACACGTCTCTCAATTATCTCTACTTATTATTATTTTATCAGAGAATTTTGAACATACTTTCAACCACACTATCAATCTCTCTCTACTTATTACTCAAAGGTTTGCTGGTAGAAAACTCATTATTGCGTTACGCTCACCTTTGTACATGACTTCACTAAATTGTATTTTTATTTATTGTAATTTTCTTGTGCACAATAAAGAATAAGAACAAGAAAAAATACTTTGGTACGTTTTTCGAACTTAATTTTATTACATAAATTACATATTTCTAAACTAGACTCCAAACTGGGATTCAATCATATAAAACCATTAGCCAAATTTATGGTTTACTCACGTGCATTTTTCGGGATTGCCCGACTAGTTTCGGACCCAAACGGAGTCCTTAATCATGAGCTGATCACGCGGCGAGGTCGCGAGTCGAACCGCAAAATGCACGTGAGTTAACCGTAACTAATCATAAATATGAATGTGTCTCACGAAAGTTATAATAATAAAACATTAGCCAAATGTTCAATCTTGCAAATATTAATTAAATCCTTAATCTGCTCATAAGATAGGTAACCCTACAACTAGTCAAACTTAAAAAAAGAGTACCAACAAAATAAAGTGCCAACTGCCAGTCGAGTGACACCCCTGGCACGCGCGGCCCATGAATGCGCGGTTCGCACGGCCTGTTTATATTACCGGCGGCAATTGCCATTTTTTTGGCGTTAGAACCAATGAATCAGAACTTATGATATAATGCGAGTAATCGTCTGAATCCGTTTATTTCTATTAGATTATTTTTTAGTGATGGCCAGTTAATCTGTATTGTCCTTTAGGGTGAAAGGAGATTTTGATTTAATAAATACTAGAGTACAGTTGACTGCCTCATTGGTCTAGTGGTCGCAAGCGCGACTGCTGAGCGTGAGGTCTTGGGTTCGATCCCCAGGTCGAGCAAAGTGTTATTGGGTTTTTCCGTGTGGAATTTCTCAGTAGCAGCTCTGAGTCTGGATTTGTGCCCGGTTGATGGCAATAGGCTCGCCCCCTATTACATGGGACTTAAACATAACGGCGAAACGTGGGTGTTACTATACACCTCTGCCCAACCCTTCGGGGAATACAAGGCGTGATGTTATGTTAAATACTAGAGGTCGCTCGTAGTCGCCCGCGTGGATGTCGTTTATCGCGTAGATTTTCCCGTTTTTTGGGATAAAATTAGCCTATGTCCTTCTTCTGGTTCCAGACTATCTCTTTACCAAGTTTCATCAAAATCGGTTTAGCGGTTTAGGCGTGAAAGCGTAACAGACGGACGGACAGAGTTACTTTCTTTTTTTAAGTAAGTTTGTTTGTTTGTTATCTTTTCACGCCTAAACCACTGAACCGATCATCCTGAAATTTTGCATATACGTTGTCAGGTGTACAGAAACGGACATAGGATACCTTTCATCCCGAAAAAAGTACTGCTCCCGAGGAAAACAACAATAACGTTAATAGATGGCGTCACGTGTCTTTCGAATCATGATTGAATTATATTTTTATAGAAAAATTAGTAGTGTGTTAAGAGTTGATTGTCAAATTCTAAATTAACGCGAGCGAAAGCTAGTTTATAATATTAGTACCTAAGGATAAGGATTTGGTTGAACCAAATTATTGGCACGTTTTCTGGTAATATTAAAACAATGTTTCAATGTAAGTGAAGGTTATAGGAAATCAGTTTCCTGTATTGTATGTTTGTAATTGTAGGTAAACAATAAGAACATGTAAAGTTTCAACATAGGTAACAGTTACACAACGAAGGTTAAGATGCAAAAATAACCTAAATAAAGTTAAAATAAGCATTATTGATCTATCATAATGCTTATCTATGTCTCACAAATAAAGCAAAGTTCAGGTAAAAATATCTTGACACGTGTAAGATGATCGATTATCTTTTAGCCTGGCAAGTTATTCAATCAACTGTTCGTATTGTTCAATTATTTCCTTCTAAATCTGTTATTTAGAATAGATGCATGCATACACAGACATATAAATTTTTTAAATACATCTCTTCTAAAAATGTTTAATACCGATAACTTTAAAAATATAAAACGTAGTAAGTAGACCACCGCTTTCGAGAACTGGGCCCTCCTAGCTGCCGGTGGTCAGGGCTGTAGAGAAAGGAACTTCCTGACAATATGTGCCGTATCAAGGAGTACCGCCTTCTGTATCAAGCTCTTGATGCAGCCACCTAAAGAGAGCCTCATTAAACGTTGGTTATTAAGCCATTGCCAAGCCGCGGTGCATGCGGTGGACTTCGAATACGGGGATGTTTTGCGACTTAAGGTCGCTGAGGATGGCGTCGGAGTCAATCTTGGGGATGCCGCGAATAACGACTCTAATAAGTCGCTCATCGGGAAGGGCAAAGGTGTGGAATGACACGCTTTTTTCCCTTGACATACGCGTGAGATCGCGGAAGTCTTTTGATGTGGAGACCATGACTTTAATGCCCTGTTGGGTGGTGCGGGCGCTGAGATAGTTGATCTTGCGATCGACACATATCTTGGACACATCGGTCCACTTCGTCTTGTCCTGAATGAACAGAGGCGGAGGAGAGGGCTCTTTCCTCGGAGCCGAGGGTCGTAACGACTATCGGCACAACGACTGCTGAGTCAACCTCAAACTTTTTAATGCATTCATGTGTACATTAGATGTTATATTTATGTAAGTACATATATAGTTTCAACATGAAACCCGGTAAGGGCACAGCAACATACTGTTATTAGGTTCTATACCAATAAAATTATAATAATAAAATTTTAGAATGGTAATAGTAATAACAGTTATTAATAATAATCTACAAATCGCATAATAAGTAATTTTGATTAGATGACCTACATGTCGACAACCTCGTGTACCATATATCTTTTTTATTATTATTATTTCGTCGTGTTGGCCCAGAGGTTACAGACCCGCTTTTTAAGCACCGGGTTGCGGGTTCAAACCCAGGCATGTACCAATGTGACTTTTTCAATTTCATATGTACTTTCTTAGTTAATCTAAGATGCCACTGACATACGGTGAAGGAAAACATCGTGAGGAAACCTGGACTTTAATGGTCTGAAATCGCCAACCCGCAATGAGTAAGCTTGGCGATCAATGCTCGTTCCTTCTCTGTACGAGAAGAGGCCTTTGCCCAGCAGTGGGACAGTAACAGGCTAATATTTATTTTATTTTTATTATTATTTTGCTATTCATACACGGTTAATTAAATAAGCAAGCACTAAAAAAGATCTAATTAAGTTTCAAAAACGTAATAACATTCACTTGTCTACGAAAATCGAATGATATGTAAAACAATAACGAAGCAGATGTGAATCATATACGCGTCGAAGGAACAATTCAAAGGGGATAGCCTATAGCGTCCCTTAATAAAGGCCCATTGTCCTCCCCCTGTATTTATTTCAGAGATAGATAATCTTTTATTATTCCTAGTCACAATTTATGGTTGGACGTCGAATTTCATTTGTCACTGACGGTCTTTGTAAACGATCTTTTGTGCTCTATTCTCGGTAAGGTAATCGATACTCGATAGGAAACTACACACATCAAAAGTGTCTAGGGATCAAGCATTTTTATGCGGATTTCTTGAGATTGAGATGTGGCTTTGTAATAAATTTATGATTTTATAAATTTATATGGATCCTTTTTGGTGCATTTCATAATTTGAATCAGGAACTGTGAATCAAATTCGAGTAAAAGATGAAAATCAGCTGTCAATATTTTCCCTATAAAAACATACAACGCATTGAAGACATTATTAGTGCTACTGTTTCCCTACTACTGATTAAAACCAACGTTATTATGGAGCGGCGACGTCATTTAAGCAGGGAAGAAATGCTCAGAGCCGTGGGAATAATAGAAGCTGGTTCCCGGCAACGTACTGTGGCTTTAGCTCTGAATACAAGTCAGAGTGTTATCAGTCGACTTTGGACACGTTACCGAAGCACTGGTACCGTGGCTGAGCGCCATGGAGGACGGTATCGCTGCACCACACGGAGACAAGACCGATACATTCAAATCTTAACTCGAAGAGCTCCAACAATAACCGCCATGATGTTAGCCGTGAGGCTTCATCACTCTTCAGGGAACTTAATTAGCGACCAAACAGTCAGAAACCGCTTGCATGAAGTGAACCTTCGTTCCCGAAGACCGCTACGGGTACCACCTATAGCAATGCACAATCGTAGGATTCGATATCAATGGGCTCTTGGACACAGAAATTGGGCAGAAGAACAATGGCGTTTCGTGTGCTTTTCTGATGAGTCTCGTTTTGGTATGAGACCGGATACAAGACGTATACGACACTGGAGAACCCCTGGACGCCAACAGCGATTAAAATCCTGCCAGGAAGTCCATCCTTATAGTGGTGGAACCATCATGGTATGGGCGGGTATTTGGATCGGCGGAAGAACTGAGTTGATTTGGATCAGAGGCAACCTCAACGCTCAAATTTATGCTGAGACGATTGTATCAGACGTCATCGTTCCTCTACAAGCGCAAATCGGTCCCTTATTTCAGTTAATGCATGATAATGCACGACCGCACACCGCAAGAGTTGTAAGACAGACTCTCGCCGCAGCTAACATCAATGTCCTGCCCTGGCCTGCTCAGTCGCCAGACTTGAACCCGATTGAGCATGCATGGGATATGCTACAGAGAAGAGCTCTGCCGAATATGGAGGGTATCCAGTCGCAAGAAGACCTTTTTGTGTTGTTGCAACGAACATGGGCGGCCATTCCACAGCGTGATTTGGATGAACTCATTTTGAGTATGCCAAACCGATGTTCTTGTGTTGTTAGTGTTCGCGGTAGAAACACGGATTATTAATTGTTTAAGTTACCCAATAAAATTTTAAAGAAAACTGTTATTTCAGTCTTTTTTTCGAACTTTTGTGTTAGTGGTTCAAATGTCAAAAATCCCTTTATTAGGAAAATGGCAAATTTCTTTATTAATGCAAAGGTGACTTGGTTTATCGTTACTGTGACAAACGAAAACACTTTATTTGATGAATCCTTAAAGAAAATTTTAATTAATATCAATCAGGAGAAAAGTTATTGCAAAAATATATGTTGATCCCTAGACACTTTTGATGTGTGTATTTCGATACGATAGTTGATCGATTTTGTTGCGTTTCGTAATTTTTGGTGACTTTTTTTTTCGTGTAGTGTTGAGCGTGTCTAATTTTCTGATTTTCAACGAAGTGATTAGATACCTTTTATTGGAGTGTGAAATTGTTGATCAAGCAAGTTATTACTGCTTTTGGAAAAGTTTTGGGTAGAATTCAGAAATGTCTGCACTTTCGTATATTTTATAAAGAAAATAATATATCTTTTCTCCACACTAGGATTTCTCCTGTATCGTGGGTGCGTTTATAAACAAATCTTCACATGCACAAACACCCAGACTCGGAACAACTATCTGTAGGCCATACAAATATTTGTTCGGTGCGGGAATCGAACCCACGACCCGTAGCTCAGAAGCCAATCGTGCAGCCACTACACTAAACATCAACATTCTCCCACCCTTATCCTAACTTATTGGGAGTCGGCGCAGCATGTACATATTTTTCTTCGTACTTCTTATTTCACTTGTAAGGCAGTTGTCTCACCGCCGGCGAGGAAGCGACTAACTATCGGCTATTTTCTCGCTTAAGAAACGTAAAATAGATATACATTCCGTGTAAACAAAAGAGATGCATATATTAATAGTTAATCGCTGACTGTTCACACTGCCGGCGAGGACTCCCTCCACTAGTTTGTCGCTGAGCCACAAGAGCTATCAAAGATAATACTGGCTCAGCAACGCTCGCTTGGCGGTCAGAACTCATGCCGAGAGACCAACCAGCTGTCATTTGCGAGTGGTGCGAGTAATCGCCCGTCGCACTCTCACAATCGCTTATAGCGACAAAACTATTGGAACTACACACTCGCTTCTCGCTGCTCGCCCACTCATTTCTAGCTCTACTCGCTCATCGTTCGCGGTGGGACAAGTGCCTAATGCTGCAAATGTTTTGGCTAACTTATATGACTGGCCGCCTGCCTGACTTGTCATCATATTTCTATTTACCTATTTTATCTTTTCAACAAGCATTTCAAAGTCCTAATACCAATTACGCGTAGTACTCCTACGTATATTATAGAAAATCTGTCTTTTTAATCACTCAACATACCTACTGATTAACCCAAAAAAAGAAACAAAATCGTATTTAGGCGTGAAATCTCACCCAATTACCCCATACACACTTAAAACCCATCGGAAGTGTTTCTTCTTAATAGTTCCCATCCGTTACCGTCATTTACCAACCGTTACCGACTTTCACAGGTAGCTGTCAATGGTAATTTAACTTCGTTACCAAATCAACGGTCTGTACTTAAGTATACGTTCGTTTAATTCTTACTTTTACGAGTTAAAAACGTTTTATCGATAAACCAGTTGTTTTCGGTGTATCGGTACGGTATAATCGGGCACAGAAGTGGTTCGACTGATTAATGTAATCATTATTTACGTTGTGTTGTTTTGCTCGATAGTAAGAAAACATGAACGCTGAGTACACTATATTTGGATTCTTGCAGTAATTGTGAACAGTGTTTAAAACATAAATCAGCGATGAGTCATTACTACTATTCAAAAACAATTACAGGCACATAACAATATTCACACCTAATCTCACTATCTCATCATGTTGTGTAAAATACGAATTGTAATAAAATTTCAATAAAACTTGGTAAGTACAGAATCTAATTTATTCAGGTCTAGCGATCCGCTCGGCATCGCTCGCGTACATTTTGTAGCTTAAAATCTATCCGAAGAAATTTCCAAAATTAAGATGAAACCCCATCAAAATCCATTGAGTTGTTTAGATGAAGTAGCGGACAAATAGACGCGAAAAGCGGCTTCAATGTAAACTATTTAAAATACACAGCCAGAGAAGTGCCGCGGATATATGTATACATAATCAATATAAGCATCGACAGTTTGCTTGCTACTAAAAATCTCATAAGGTAAATGATTTTGACAAGCATTAAATTTTCTTTTACTACTTCCTACATCTCAACTATTTGTGAATTTTAGAGAAGCCATAAATTAAAATTGAATATTTAAGAACTTTTGTACTCATTTGTACAGTTTTACGATTTAAAAGGCTATAATTGATTTCGCAATCTCAGTCTTGAGTTATGCAGTTATTGTGTTCTGCATAATCAATTATTTAACTGATAGCGAATAGCCTAGTTTTATGAGATTTTAGTTCTCAAACTATAGAAAAGTTTACCGTTATAAGAAAACTTGTTTTAGATTTGTTTGGGTTTCGTATCTAAAGTTCTCGCATAGTTTTATGCTATCCACAATTTCAGTATTTAAAAAGAGACTTTGGCCTCTCAATTTTGTTTCAGCTTTTCTTCTCAGATCTAGTCAGAAAGGAAATGACGGCGCCATCTGGGCTTAAAAAAAACATTACATTGACTTGTAAAAGTAACAGATTCACTTACAGAACTAAATAAAATTTATCTTATAAAGTAAAACGACTATCTTAAGTAAAATTATGTTGTATAACATTAGCTTTGGCACGCTTACTCTGGCAGCGCCCAAGCACAAATTGAAATCAAGATTGGTACTGAATAAGGTTCAAAGTTAAAAAAATGCTATCTATTTAATAAACTGTCACTAATTTTGTCAGTAACTATGCATTTATATCTATTTCTTCGCCTTTTGCATTTGGTATACCTCCATCCGTAAATCATCCCCGCGTTTATCTTGTCCCAACCATATTTCTAAATAAAAAACATTGCTTTATTCTATAGATACCTAATTCAATACATAAATATGACCGTTAGCAAAAATGTTCTAATGAATTCTTGCAGACAAATAGGCCTTATTACTGGTCTTTCTTATTAAATATTGTACAGAATACAAATATCAGAATTAGTGGATCGTTAGACGCTGCGCACAAATTGTATTCGAAGTACTAGACATACTTTGTGCTATAAATATATTTTTGTGTTATTTTGATGGGTGATCCGTAAACAAAAACTAAGTAAAGATATTGACAGCGATGCGTAGGAATATTTTTATGCCTTCTAACCCCCTCATTTATATCTAAAAACAAGTTGTGATACAAGCTGTAATACTAGTTGTGGTTGTGATACAAGCTGTAAACACATTTTGTAGTGGTCTTTTTAAAAGAAGTTACTTGTTTTTAACACGTAATGAGTTGTATATAATTGCTTCAATATTTTTTGTGAAACATATTGAAGCAATTATATACAATTCATTGCGTGTATAAAATTAAAATAAGATTTACCACATACAAAACTCAGGACTAAATATGTAAGAATCAGCTCATTAAATCATTTTATCTTTCTTTAGCTAAATTATAATGTTACAAAACAATAGTATCCCCGTAACCCACCATAAAAAATACTACACACTCAATTTTCACGTCGTTCGAACAATCTAAAAATTCTAAATCAATCGAAGGCAACAATGGGGTCTTTAATCAACTATTGTTAATAGCAATTTATTGCTCATTAAAGGGGTCTTATGAAGTAAGGACCATTCGCAGTGGCCATAAATACATGGTACGATAGGCAATTAGACCGAGACGCTTTTCTATGGCCATATTACCTACGACGAAGGTGTGTGAGTAATAGGATTGTTTCCTCACACACATTTTGTAGTGTTAAAATCGTTTAATGGTGTTAAAGGGAAGCTATTACTTCTCAGGTTTAGGAATATGTAATCTTATACACAGGTTTCTGAGCTGAATGCAATATTAGGTATAGAGGAAGACAGTGCTAACTCAAAATGCTGTTAATTTGAAGACTCGTGAATATTAGTGACCCTAAAATCGATCTTGAAGAGTTCCTTGCGATATGATAACATAACATCACGCCTGTATTCACCGAAGGGTCGGGCAGAGGTGTATAGTACACCCTTATTTCGCCATTATTTTTAAGTACCATGTAATAGGGGGCGAGCCTACTGCCATCAACTGGGCACAAATCTAGACTCCGGGCTGCTACTGAGACATTTCACACCGAAAAACCCAATTAGGTACATTTTACAACATTTACCTATGGTTTTAAGGTGGATATTGCGCTCGAGAGCTCTGAACAACGTGTAATAAGGCCAAGAAATGTCACTTATCAGATTTTGGCTCATTTTTAACGCAACAAAGTTTTTTTTTCGATCAACAATTTAATGTTTCAATTCTAATCATACAAAACCGACCACTAGTGAGCTACATTAAACACAAACTGTCAGTTCAAAACAGCATCTACTGAAAATTATACTCTAATGATACCATACCATTAACAAATATACCATTGACTGGAACTATTGGAAATCCTACCACATAACAGCACATTCTAACACAAACGTATGGCTTATATACGGCTCATATCGGTTCCGGTAATCCCGAAACGACAAATACCGTCCAAATTGTTTGAATTTCTCGAATGTTCGTAATATTGACGCCATGTTTGTTTGATTGTAATAGATTTTAGTGGGATTGTTTTGATTCTATCATAGATTGAAAAGGGTGATTGGCTTTATAGAATTACTTACTGATACGTTTTGATGTTTGGTAGGAATCGTTTTAAATAGTTGAGAGTTTAAAGCAAGTTGTAATGTTGTTGTTCAATGCTGAATTTAGGGTTTCATCATCATCAGCCCATTACTGTCCCACTGCTGAGCACGGAGAAGGTTTTAGGACTTAGTCTACCTCGCAGACCTTGTACTGTTTGGTGGACTTCAAAACAATCGAGAACTTTTTAAAGCCCTCTCAGGTGTGCTGGTTTCCTCACGATGTTTTCCTTCACCATTAATGCAAACAATAATCTGATCCTCACTCTTGAATTCGATATGTCTGAGGTGCGGGCCGGTATTAAAACTCCACTCTTGTATGCAAGTGGATCTAAGTTACACAGGTTGACTTCTATGGAAGGCAAATGTTTCACCCTGTTTGTCTATCATTATCACTACATAGTATAAAACAAAGTTGCTTTCCACTGTCTGTCCCTATGTATGCTTAAATCTTTAAAACTACGCAACGGATTTTGAAGCGGTTTTTTTTAATAGATAGAGTGATTCAAGAGGAAGGTTTATATGTATAAATTGCACCAGTGCGAAGCCAGGGCGGGTCGCTAGTACGTTATAAAAACGAAATGAAACCGCTAGGCCAGTGCTTAGTAGTACATAATTATAGCATTGACAACATCCTTTAGTCTATTCCTACGTACATAAACCCAAGTGAGGAATAAGAAAGTAATGTTGAAGTCTCCAAGTTCAAAAGCCACCATAAGACAAAAACTTCACACATACACCGTATGATTGTTATAGTAATATTTCATAACATTATCGCTAATGCGAGCCGCGTGGGTTCGTTTGCTCGCCCTCCTTTGCTTCCTAGCATTGTGTAGACGCTACACTCCACTGCCTTTGCTCCTATAAGCTTCTGCGTTACGAGTAGGGCTGGGCTAAAAACAAATATTTTTTTAAAGTCACGCTGTATTGCATTCAAGAATTTACAAAAAAAAAGTGTTTTTCTTTTTGTGTTACACACTGTACGGCACGAGGAAAAAGTAAAAGAAAAGCTTTTTATGCAATGTTATGCACTTTGTATGTTGTATTACGTCTTCTGATTGCATATTCTTGATTGGAATTGATAAAGAAGTTTTATTGCTAGCCATAGCGTGTCTATACTCAATTATGCATTTTTTGTTCCATCCATTAGGCATAACACGTCTAATTATAAAGCTAAAAATACACATCTTGATTGCAGCTGATTAAAACAGTTTTATTGCTTCTCAGATACGCTTTTATAATTTCCTAGCTAATTTAAAATCACAAATAGAAGCTCAGACAAAAACTAAGCACCTAAAAACACAAACCAGAGCCAACGGACCAAAAAAAAAAGACACAATACCAAAAACACATCTAGCGTACTAAAAAAAGGAAAGTGACGGCCCTACCGCTACGTATGTTGTTTCACACATAAATCCGGGGGTACCACGCGGGTCGGCTAGGTGTTTGATTTAGTACGCCACGAGAATAATATTGCATTCCCCTGTTTTACCTGTATTCTGCTTACATATGATTTATACAAACGTTTTTTGGGTGCGAATGTTCGTCGTAAATATGATTTTCGGGCTAGACTTCTCTGGTGTTTATGTGGTTGTATATTAGAGCGAAGTGTTTGAAATGTGGGGGTAGGAATTGGTAAGTTTTGGGCTGTATTTATTATAACCTAAAAAATTTTGCTAAGTAAAGTGAGGGTTTTTACAAATATGAACATTATAAGTGTAAAATTAATGTTCAGATTCGTATGAGACGCTTATTCACATTCACTTATATGAATATGAACATTACTTGTTCAGAAATAAGGTTCAAATTCCTGTGAATCTCGCCCAAAGTGCTAATGTTAAGAGGATAAGCAGTAGCGTCCTCCTGTTTCATAAAAACACCGATGTGTGATGTAGGGACGGGCTAGAATATAAAACTTCCTCACCGCACGCTGGGAATAGATGCGTGAAGTATGATTTAACAAAACCCAGCACGCGACGTGGTAGAATCTATACGGTCCGCTGGCTAGCTACCACCCTCACATTAAAGTCCGGCGCCAAGCAGTTTACTGTGTTCCGTCGTGTGTAGGTATGTGAGAGCCAGAGGGTTGTGTAGGAAACGTCAGAAATTGGAAAAAAAAAACTTATTTGTGATGGGGTAATAAGGCTACTTTAATCGTTGTGAATACAGGAAAATGTCTCAAATTAAAGCCGTTTATTAATACGTGCTACCTTAGAGGCAGCTCTCAAATAAGAGCTAAGTATTTATTAATAGGGGCGCTAGTATTAGTAATAAAAAATAACTTGCCAACATTAGTGTCAGACACTCGTGTAGGTACTCTAATGGTAAGGATACACGGCGACGCATTACACTCGACACTCAGTGTCGACACCGAGCGTCGTAATTTTTACGTCGCTGTTACACTGAGTTGCGCATTAGCTCTAGTTCAATTTCAGTGTCGCGATATGCATTGTGTCGAATGTCAGTGTCACCGTGTATATGTAACCGAAGGGGGTATTTCACCGACATAGATAAGCTAAATGTGTCCTAGAAATTAATTAATTTATACATCATGACTTTGAGCCGTTTGGAATGGAAACGCTCGGGTCATGAGGTCCGAGTGCGCGTCTTTTAAGGAAATAGGAAGAAGACTGGTCGACACTTCACGTGACCCGAGGGCTAGCTTGTTTTTCGGCCAGAGAATTAGCGTTGCCATACAACGTGGCTACGCTGCCAGCCTTCTGGGCACGTTACCAAAGGACAGCGATGCGGAGGAATACTTTGATGCAATCTTTTAGTTTATATTGATAGTTTAGTCTACTGTACATATAATTTTTCTATGTTTTTACTTTAGATTTAGTTTAGATTTATATTGTTTTATTTAGGTTAAAAAATGTTATAAAATAATCATTGATGACAAATAATTTTTTTCTAATGATAATCATTCATTTATGTGTTCAATAATCTTGCCTTTATCACTATTTTTATGTGGTCAAATGAAAATGATAGCGATTTAAAAGTTTAGAGACAGATTTAGCTTAATGAATAGTTAATGAAATATCGGTGAAATACCCCTGAAATGTAGTTTCAGAGACTTCCCTCATAGATACTTCAGATATAATTGGAGGGAATAGCCAAATTCAATACACTTGATAAGAAGCAATGTTGATTGTATTATGAAGTTATCAGACTCAGGTGTGCATTGCCTTTCGTATTCCCCAAGGATGGGGTATCCCCTCGTTGTAAGCGGAAAAGAAATGGCAAATATACGTCTTCAGATAATGAGCATCTGCTTCGCTGGTTTAGTAATAGTGTAGCTGTTGTAACTCGAGTATACCTGATTAGGACAAAGTTTTATTGCGTTTTTTTGTTAGAAAAATGTTCCGTATTCTGAATTTAAAATGCGTATAGTCGTGGCTTATCTACCGCGCGGATCATATTATGATTTCCAAGGTTAAGCTGCTTTGGATACTAACCGCTTGTTACATATCAGGCTAGCACCATTGTGTTTTTTTTTTTTTAATTTTCCCCCCTTACATAATAGAATTTCTCCTGTATCGTGGGTGCGTTTACAGACACAAATCTCACACACAAACGCCCAGGCCCGAAACAACTATTCTGTAGGCCATAAAAATTGTTGTTCCGTGTGGGAATCGAACCCACGATCCGTACCGCAGAAGCCAATCGCTAAGCCACTGCATCAAACGTGTCGTCAAATGTAAAATGTACAGTCGCCAGCACATATAGCTACTACAATCTGTCAAATTTTGTTTAACAGATTTTCATCTTTATCGCAAAAGCACTAGGTTCTAGGTTGGTTGGGATTTGACAGTTTCGGGTAGCTTGATGTGCTGGTGTCTGTACTTTCTTAGTTAATGTAAGACGCTACTGATATACAGTGAAGGAAAATCTTGTCGCTTTAATGGTCTGAAATCGCCAACACGCAGTAAGCAAGCGTGGTGATCAATGTTCGTTCCTTCTGTGGCGGCATCTATCTCGCCACATGCGAACTATCCTACATCGCGCAATCAAGATTTAACACGCAGATAGTATATATACAACCTCCCAACATCAACCGTTGGGCAGTAGCCCGCCAGGCACAAGACTCCGCCTGGTTGGAGGATCCTCCCTTTGGTTGGAGGAACACCACACCAAGTTTCTCCACACTTCTCTGTATTGATGTTTACACCCGTGCCCTTTCATGTTCATCTTGCGCTTTCAACTTTCAATTCCTCTTGCGTCAAGTGCATGCTATATTGATTGCCTTAAGACGCATGCAGCTTATCGTCTACGCTGCGCCTCGGTCAGTCGTCAGTCGACATACAATAGACGGATTAGCGTGCGCTAGGGGCATGCGCTTTTGTCGAACTAGTATTAAGGCATGCGCTACATATTGCATGAGCTACATAATAATAATCTTTATTTTCAGACCATAACATCCATATCAATGAGTAAACAAACTTACCTACTAACTAAAACACACTAAACAAAAACTTTTATAACATATATCTGAATGCCGGTCTGTGTGCCGCCATCCAGTGACAAATTATTTGGCCATCGACCCTGCTGGTTACAGTAGCCACGAGGCTGTTGGGGCTGTCGCGCACCCGACGCCTCAGTGATGCGATTCGCAGACGTAGCAGCGAGCCGAAATCTGGAACGTGTGCGTCCGCGAACATCCCTGACGCGCTACAGAAGCGCGGCAACCCCAGCATTACCCGGAACGCATTGTTGAATTGTACTCGTAGAGCATTGTACGAGCCCTATGCGTGAAGCGCCAGCGCTTCAGACGAAGACGCAAGATGAACATGAAAGCGCATTGGTGTAGACATAGCTTATGATAAGAGGCCTATACCCTGCAGTGGGACAGTTACAGGCTGATTTATTTATTTATTAAATAACATCTCCTTATTTATAAGAAAAAACAATACATCATTACAAATTCTCGTTCATAACGTATTCATGACTCCATCAAATATTACGAAAGTAATCTGATATGATTCACTGCTAATACAATGGGTGGTCCGTAATAGCATTGTTTTAATTACAAAACGGCTAATGATTCTGAGTAGCACAGAATCACTGAGATCAAATTCAGAGAAATGTACAAGGTGCTTATGGCGACCAATGTATCTTGGTCCGCGGATAAATATGGAACTAAATTTAAACGTACTGTTGTTAGCTTCTGCCTTTGAAAGCAGCGCCACTATGAAGTGTCAAGGTATACTGGTACATGTAATTCGGTGTACCATTTCTTGTGTAAGTGAATTCTTTTTGCGGTCTTAGTAAACAAGTGTTTGGTTTCTGTTCTTGTTATGTTATCAGTATTATAGATTAAACTTATTATAATTATGAATAAGAAGAAGCAGTAGTTGGTCAATTGTAATTAGTTACCTAGAAAGGATACACGAAAACTGAAAACTGAACTGAAAACGAATTTGTGTAATTCCTTAAATCCACACGATCTACTTAATACTGCTGTAGATTAGCCCCGCAAGGGATATTTAGCAAATTAAATTCTTTTTTTCTTCATGCGGTTGTGTAAGTTGTCGTATTAAAACCACATAATAAGGATTCAGTGAAAAAATTATCCGGTATACCCGGATATACCAAATATACCCCCGGTTTCGGGGGTATTCGGCAATTTCCGTGACGCTTCGTTTACAGCTTATTCGCGCGCAAGTCGCAACCGCCGCGGCGGTTGCGACTTGCGCTGCCGTTGCTTGCCGTCTGGGAGCGTGTCGGAACATATTTTCTTTACTTCGCATTGTTTCTTTTTTTATTTAATGTAATTCCTCCTATAACTTTTTTTGAGAAATAGAAAGTAAGATACAAGATCATTTATTTGCCCAAAACATGAGTATACATACAGAGCATGCAAGATGTTAAAATTACAGAATAAGTATCAGTCATGTCTTGCCTTTACGGCGTACAAATATAGGTGAATTTAATAATAATAATAGGTACATTGATTTTATTGACTATCACTATAATGACTATCACTATTATTGAAGAATCTATCAATGAACAATTTTTGAAATTGAAACAAATTAACAGTCGAAATTAAATGTGAATATATGTTATACAAATAACGACAAAAAGTATCATAATAAATAAGCTAATAGAAATGTCAAATTCGTTTTTTAACACAAAAATTAAAATAATCATCTGGATAATAATCTGGATAATAAATGCCAATGATTCACATAAAACAGTTAGGACGAAGTTATATTTTATCAGTCAGAAATTCATCAATGCTATAAGCATATAATTATAAGAAGCCGTATAGTCGGCGCTCTTTGCCGAATAGTTGCCGAATGCCGGATAGTTGGTTTTGGCGACTAGTCGGAACATCCCTAGTAAATATACTCTGCCTATTCCGATCCCTGCTAATTACAGAGACAAGCGCATATTAAACAATGGAAGGCTAAAGCTTATGGATGATGGAAAGCAATCATATTTTAACGTTATAATTTTACTCTACGTATAAATTTTAATAATGATATTCTCTGGCTTGATTTATGTTGTGAGCTCCCCGCCTATAAGTCGCTACTTGTACGATGATATAAATTAAAACAGACTCTTAGACTATTGCCTAGTAGCACCTCATTTTAGTTGAGTTATAACTTCCTGGGACTAATTATCAAGTTGAAAATCATGAATTTAGTTTATTAGTCTGGAAAGGAAATATTTCAAAATATTTTATGTTTAAATCAAATGTTTAATTAGTAAAATTACTGGTCTACTGTTAATAGTAAGGACTGCAAAACTCTTTTAAATAGTATTTATTTATTTACCCACACTTAAAACTATCATAATGCGTATTTGTTGTCGTGACAGAAAACCCTACACTATTCATGCAGATCAAGGGTTGCCCAAAATTATAATAAAAAAAATGTGTGTTTTTCAATTTCGTTCTTTTTTAAAAAAAAACGTTGCTCCTTACTGGGATCTCTTCTGTATCGTGGGTGCGTTTACAGACACAAATCTCACATACACAAACGCCCAGACCCGAAACAACTATCTGTAGGCCGTACAAATTTTTGTTCCATGCTGAAATCGCCTGTAACTATGCCTCTGCTTATACCTTTAAACTTCACAGGTATAAAAGCATTAAAACAACAGCTTAAACAGTACACGACAAAACCAAAATGGCGGCCACGAATTTAGTTAAACCGTCACGGACACATAAATTAAAGTCACACAAATATAATCCTTATTTTAACGTACAGGATTAACAAACGATAATATTTGCATAGCATTCATGAAATAACAGGAACTGCTATTATGATTTATTATTTAGTACATAATCGCTATGTAATAATACAAATAAAAGGTAAATATGGACGCTTCAAACATATATTTCTACATAAAACTAATAATATAAATGCGAAAGTAAGTTTGTTACCTTTTCACGGCTAAACCACTGAACCGATCATCCTGAAATTTTGCATATACGTTGTCAGGTGTAAGTACAGAAATGGACATAGGGTACCTTTCATCCCGAAAAAAAGTACTGTTCCCGAGGAAAACAACAATAACGATAATAGATGGCGCCACGTGTCTTTCGAATCGTGATTGAATTATTATTATAGAAACTTTAGTAGTGTGTTTAGAGTTGATTGTCAAATTCGAAATTAACGCGAGCGATGCCGAGGGCAAAAGCTAGTATTTCTAGAAAACTAATGGTAAATATTAGGTATATCCGATTGATGTCGATTTACTGCTAAATTCATTAATACTTTGATAGGAATTTGATTACCTATTGAAAACGTTTATTTGAGTAGAGCTAATAAAAAATAGCTGTTATTTAAACAGAATGTTGTGATGCACTAAAATCACTCTAATTAATGTAGTCCTGATTGATATTTAATCGCATATGGTTAGACTGGAAGCCGACCCTAACATATTTGGGAATGAGGATTTGTTAGGTTCCAAATAGTACCTTTACACCTTTTTTTAATGTCAGACTAAACTGTCCCACTGCTGGGCAAAGACCCCCAAGTTCTTCCATGTAGGTACTCGTTTCCTAAGCCGCTTCAAACCAGCCCTAACTATAAATGCTTTTTGGATAAAGGAAATGTAAGGCGAAAGCTTGAATCATCGCCGAAGACCGAAAGTGTTCTAACTATACCCATTTTAACATGAGGTGAGTTCTGACGTTTTTCTACAAAACATTATAGAAGCTTAGTCAAAAAAGAGGTACTAATCTGAAAGGGGGTCAAAGTACCCATGATAATGAATAACTTTTGTTCTACAACTTTTTCCAAAAGTCAATAGTTTAAGAGAAATAGGTGAACAAAGATCTCAAAAAAAAAGCTCTAAAATCTATCTAAACCCAGTTAAGATCAGCTGTATTTACATCTTAGGTCATATTTGGGGTCACGGATTATAAGCACTGTTTTCTGAATTTGTAACTAAAGCAGGGATGAAGAACTTTTGAAAAAACTAAAATAAAAATCATTTGTACCTACTGTTTTTTTTTTTACCGAATTTTGAAATTTTAACACTTGCTTTATGACAGTCATCAGTGATACTTTAAATGGCCTGCGGATTAGTACCCCCTTTCCGACTAACCTTGTATGAAGAAAATCAAATATTTTAAAAACACAAAACATGTTTAATATAAGTAGCTATTTAACGGTTTTTGATAATGTCCTTTAGATTTTTTTCTATAGCTGTCTTTTTACAGCCACAATTCACGAAATAACCGCTATATCAACCGTTTCGTTGACCGGAGTAAAGTCAAAAAAATTGTTTCACTTAATTTCACACCATAAATCTAAATTTTATAATGGACAAGCATTATTAACTGCAACATCAGACGATCGAATACCCATAATAAAGAACAAAACAAGAGGTGACATCGAACAACATGTCTAAAATATCCAGCTACCATCAACCGTCGATGTTTATTAATTAAATTTCATACATTGTTGGCGTTCGGAAAGTGGCGATTTACCTGTGAATTAATTTGGCATCAGCTTCGACATGTTACGCGTCACGAACAACCCTAGCTTGTCTTTCCTAGGGCTGTCGCTTGCATTTAATGGTCGCGGAATATTCCCAAAATTGAATCGTTTGGCAAACGAATCGGTAATCATAATCACATATTATGTATATTTAAAAATTCTGCTATCGTCTTAACATCGTTGCTCATCGTTCCTATGGCCAAATCGAATCGTTTTGCTTACCAATAGTAGCATTTTTCATTTTCAAACTTGGCATATAAATAGACTCAAATTTAACTTAGTAATTTTAAGTGCGATAGCTATTAACGTATGGGTGGGTCTAATATGCAATTACAGGGTGTTTGATTCAATATTCGTGAAGATAGAAGAAGCCTTAATTTTAACCAATAATGCTCGGTATATCACAGGAATCGACCAATAGTCGAGTTTTACAAAATGTAGAAGGTAGAAAGGTAGAATATATTGATAGAAATCTAAAGAAAAATGTGACGCACGTTGACGTGCGAATTTTGTGCAAGGGTGCACAAAATAATTAAATAAAATACGGTTCCAATTACTATTCAAGTATTATGCAGCGTCATACTTTCAAGTTTAATCCTTACTGGGTTAGTAGTGTACTCTGAATGTATGTGAAAATCTTGTAGGTTTGTATTTATCTATCTATAATAGATCAAACCAAAGAACACTAACAAATTAATATTCAGTCAATAACAATCATATTGTTAACTCAAATTACATTCAAAACTTTTTTTCTAACAGCCAAAAGGTGTTAAAAAACAACTAACAAAAAACACATAACACCTCCAAATTAATCCCCATCATAAAAACATAACCAAATTAACCTTATCATTTTAAAACTACTCACCAATTAGCGAACACTACTTAATCGAATCGAATTAATTAATTTTTTAATTGAGCAGCCCTGTGACATTCGCTACGAGTCCCTAGGGCTGGCAACTTCCACAATTTGGCTGTACAAGTTGGGCTGGTGTCCAGCGTATAACGTATTTACTGTTGCGAAATATTAATCTGCTCTGTAACGAACCGGCGATAGTTTGGTGGACAGACGACATAGATTATGTGAGCGGATGCGACAGTTCTCTGCTCTATAAAATTAGGCGTTTTGCTTTAAATCAGTGATGCACAGACTTATTAGGACTTGGGGCCACTCGAGCGGACTAAGAGCTAAAGACGGGCCACCACAATTAAAAACAATAAAAAAAAGTTGAAACTTTTGATAAAATTCAAAATCTTTATTCAGAAGCTGGCCATTATTGATAGAATGTAGTATTTTCATACAAACGCATAAAAGAGTTTAATTTGCTGGCGGGCCGCATGTACATCGACGGAGGGCCGCATGCGGCCCGTGGGCCGCGATCTGTGCATCCCTGCTTTAAATGTTAAACGCTGAAACGGCAGGAACCAGAATTTGGTCGAAAGACATCCACTGCTGGACATAGGCCTTCCCCAATTTGGGGGGTTTGCCATAATCGCCACGCTTGGCAGGCGGGTTGGCGATCGCAGTATGGTTGTTAAAGTACTCAGAGAACGCTGCTGCCCATCCTCTAGTGAATCCCTTAGTCGCCTTTTACGCCGCCCATGGGGAGAGATGGGGTAGTGCTATTCTTTACGTCGGCACCACACGGAGATTGGTGTGCTGCGTGGTTATTGTGGTGGTATTTATTCCATACATAGTATGAGCACAGTGTACCTACTTACTACATACAGTGCGTCAACGTCCATACATTTGACAGGTCCTATGAAATGTCAAAATTATGTAGGGCCGGAGGTTATGTCCCAAGTATGCAGTATGGCTACTCGGGACATAACCTCCGCCCCTTCACCCCGCAACCCCCCGCACGATTGCTCTGTGACAATGTTCTACGTTGACCGACTGTAAGGAGTAAGATATAGGTAGACTGAGTATGAGTATGATATAGTTTGATTGTCTTGTTGGTGTAATGATCGCAAGCGCAACTGTTGAACGTGAGGTCCTGGATTCGATCACTATGTTGTGCAAAGTTTTATTGAGTTTTTCCCTGTGAAATTTCTTAGTAGCAGCCCGGAGTCTGGATTTGTATCCGGTTGACGGCAATAGGCTCACCCCCTGTTACATAGTAAATGAGGGTTTACGATACACCTCTGCCCGACCCTTCGGAGAATACATGCGTGATATTATGTTAGTATGAGTGTATTATCTTGATAAAATAACGAGCAGTTTCTAGAAAAAAAGTACTAAGAACTATGTTACTTTGTAAAGGTTTAAATTAAAAATATCGCGTGGGATCTCCTGTAAAAACATCTCATTTACCTGTTTTAATAAAACATTTAGTAAAGCCTGTTTATTGAGACACACGTCATTTCCATGGAATCCCATAGAAACAAAATAAATTGTTTGCAAATTACTAAGAAACTAATAGCCATTTAATTAGACTTCATAACCATAAAACCACGTGTAAAATGCAAAGTAAGTCATAAAATAGAATTGCGTCGATATTCACACTATGTAGTATGTTTATCTGCAAGTGTGAATAAATATCTTGAAGTATAAATAAACATATAGAGCGCATTTACGGCAGTTGGAATTGACAGCACAATGAGAAATATAGACACAGAATTCGCTATCGTTTTAGGGGTAAAATTGTCAGTCCTACGCGTATTAAGGTTTCAGCAATTGCCTGGACAATCTCTCAGAAAAATATCCAAATCGTGGCATCATTGTTCCCTCTGTCTGCCTCAGCGGCGTTCTTCTTCAGGCACTGTGTAACAATCTCAAGCCCATCTTTATAATATAATAACTAAATATTCACGAATTCTTAATCAAGACTTATGTTCCCAAAAGAATATATTACGCCAAAAACGTCATTACAGCATCTCGAGTTTATCGCAACTACTACATTTGCGTTTCAAAAACTTTACCGCAATAGTACTTAGCGTCCACTATTTACATAATGTACTCTAGGGCTGCAGGAAAACAGTATATCCTTCAGCGTAAGGTGCCTTCTACATTATTAGCGCCAAACAGCTTGTCTCATTTATTCTCGGGTGCGAATAAATATCTTAGTGTTGTGCCTTTCCTCGACCCACAAATTAGTATTTTATTGCCATCGCCCGTTTTCAATTTTTATTGGGCTTTGCCAAATAGAAACGAATAAATCTTGTTACTTTGATTTCGCACGAACAGTTTATTGATATGTTGAAAATATAACTTGTTTTATCACTGTTTTTGTTGCTAATAAGTCTAAACTAATTCATTAGGTTAATATTCCTCTGACTATACATGGTAAATTACACTATAGTTTTTTTTCCGGTTAACAGCAGTCAATGGCCGGTGCTAATAAAAATAAATCGTAAATCTAGTCTTTAAGACCGCATATAAAATTAATAAATTTCTTTTGGAAATTATTGGATCTAATTAGTTCCTCCATTTTGCTATGCACCTATGTCCCTTTCTATTTCTCCTGTTTTATGGGTACGTTATGGCATTTATGCAGTGTATCCGATAAATATCCGAGAATATTTGATCCGAACAAGCTGCAGCAGATACAGTCAACAAAAGTGTTAGGTATACAGCTATACAGGCATCTGCCAGGGTTGCGGAATTTGTTCGAAAGTGTTATCGCGGCCCTGGAACGCAAAGGGCATTAGGAGGAACACGGATGGGTTTTAGTCAGTAAGAGTCTGACACTTCCGCTCCGCCCAGAGCGGAATAAGTCATTTGATCATTTCCCATCCTTACAGGCACGTATATCAATGCACTACTCAAGCAATTGTCATTGTAATTGTGTGCGTAATAACTTTTTATACGCAAGACTCGCTCAAACAAGCGATGGTAAAAACTTGGCCACTTAACGTAAGCATTACTCTGTTTAAACTCATCATCATCTCCCTGCCCTTATGATCCTTATAACATGTATTCCTCCTCCATTCTCCTATATCAGCCGCCAACTCAGTACTCACTTCTTTCTTACCCATATCATCTTTCTCACAATCTATCCATTCTTTCTTTGGCCTACCTCTACTTGTCATCCACGTTAATATTTAACACTCTTCTGGTAACATGACTTTCTTTCTTCCACATAACATGTCCATACCACGCTACTCCTCAATTAAACTACTAATGTAATTGGTTGCCTGTATATTTATCTTTTTTGATGGCTGTACTATTTTATGAACGGTTGTGTACATCCGACCGACATTCTCTTTCATAATCTTTGTCCCAATGACAGTAAAGTACAGTTCACAGCAAAAGTTCGTTTTACGAGTTGAAACTTAACTAGAATCACTCAGCTATCACACTGAGTGTAAACAAATTAAATTTTAACGCTTAACCAACAATGTGCGTAAAACGTAATTGGATTGTCACTAGAAACATTACTGATAAAGTTTATATTTTGCTGAGTTTTATTACTATAAGTACCTGTTCACTTGTTTTACGACAAGTTAATACATAAAGGCTGGTTTAAATTTAAACTATTGTTGCGTATACAGTGATAGCAATTTAAAGGTGAAGATTTTAACGTCTCAGAAAAGGAGTGCTTCACTATGGGTCAGCTTTGTCACGCTTAGCGGGTTAAGGGTGGCTTGAGGAGTCAACCCTTAACGAGCATGTGCATATAAAATCAGAATCTAGCAAGAAGCAGTTTAGCAGGAGTGTACTTACATAAGAATATTAAGGAAAACACTTTTAACCGTACAATAATATATTTTATAATAGTTAAAAAATTAAACTAGTTTACAGGGCGTGGTTCTTTAGGCAATACGATACGAGGAGTCCAGGGTCTTCAGGTGTAGGTGTAGTACTTAACTAGCGGCTGCTGAGGCGTAAGAGAGGACGAAGTGCAGCGTGCCGGCCCTTTTATAGGCGCACCCCGCTAGTCATCACCACTGCACCGTCACAGCTTCCAGTCTAACCAGATGCTACTGAATACAAGTATTTTAAACGGAGCGTCTGCTATCAGATCTCCGCAACCCAGTTACTGGCATTGGCCAGTAACAGTAATCCTAAGGTTAGACCGGTTGTCAGACTTTCGGGCTTCCGACTACTTGTAACGACTGTCATAGGTATCCTTATAACTTCCGGGACCGACGGCTCGTACACGAGACACGGAGGGGTCTTGATGTGTAACGAGCGGTCACCCATCCACGGACTGCTTAACCTTGCAAATCTTATGATACGCTCGGGTGTTGTGTAGCCACGAGCCCCTCCTATCCCTTCAATCTATTGTTTTGTAAACCTTAAAAAAGGGTGCGGATTAGAATGTGATTATCGTTTACGTTAATGGTGAAGGAAAACGTTGTGACGAATCTTGCACTCCTAAGACGACTCCAAATAGTTCTCGATCACGTGTGTAGCTAACCCGCACAAGGCCAGCGAACTAGATTAAGGGGGGTGCCTTTCCACCAGAGATGTGCTATGCAGCTATGCTGCGAGAATGTAAAAGCGAAGCTACGAAACTATGTTATATTTCAGAGTGGAGGCGGGCGCGGGCGCGTGTAAATTAAATGTATGTACCTAGACGCCAGTTGCATTCACAGTGCGCCTGCGAGTCGCGCGCCTGCATGAGGAGAGCGCGGGTGTTTCTAATGGCTCAGTCCGCTCGTATCATTCACAGTAATATAGCGTCTGCTAGGTGACTGCGCGTGTGGTTCTACTGCGAACACGCAGACGCCAAGACCCGAGCGCGCGCGCCCGCCCCCGCACCCGCTAGTGCAGTCTGATTGACCACTAAGTGAGCTTTTCCACTGATGCTAAGCTGTGTAGCGGAGCGAGTAAGATGAGCTATGAAAATGCGCCGCCGCAAAGTAGCTGTGCGAGGAAGATGCACAGCTCGAACTATGCGACGTATTGACAATAGGGAAGGCATCTGCACATAGCTACACCACTCGCGACCATCCATAGCACGCATCTACAGCACGCATCCTTCCATATAAAAACGTAGCTTAGTTGAATCACTTTCCACCAGTGCTATGCTATGTAGACCAATGAATATGATTGGTGGATATCAAACGCATCCATAGCAACGTTAGATAGCACATCTCTGGAGGCAAGGCACCCTAAGGCTTAAACTCTTCTCATTCTCAGAAGAGGTCCCCAGCAGTGGGACAGTAATGACCTGATCATATTGTGTATACCGTTATACCAATGTGAAGGTCAACACTTTAATATCTTTGAAGATGAGTTCTCAGATTTATTACAAAGAAGAAACCTTAATACAGGTTGACCCTCCCCTTAATGGACAGGTAATTTAATGAACGTTTCAGGGAGCTGCCAAAAATCATTTATTGTAGAAATCATAACGAAAAGCCTATTGATAATAAAATTAATATTGATTAATGAATGACTGACAGAAATTGGACTAAAAATAAAACAAACACACACACACTTACACCTGTTATGCCTAAAGGGGTAAGCAGAGTTGTTCTCCTATTACAGGAGTCTGTACACCCACGTTTCGCTCTTGTATTAAGTCCCATGTGGAGAGCCTATTGCCATTTTTCGGGCACAATTACGTTGCCAGGTTCGCCAGTTCTTACAACTCGCTTGCCTGGCGAGTTTTTCCCGCAAGTTCGGTCATGCATGGAGTACTGCTCTCACCTCTGGGATGGATCTGCCAAATACCAACTCGATGCACTTGAGTCGATCGACAAACGGGCTAAGAGGCTTATCGGCAACAATGCACTGGTCAACTCAAAGCTCCAGAGCCTTGAACATCGACGCCGAGTTGCCAGTCATGTACTCAAGGGGTTTAAAGATAAGCAGAACCACAGGGGACTCAGACTGTTACCTTTGAATATACCACGCTCGATCCTTATCGGTTCCCCTCTCCCCCGAATCTGTCGACATCCTGGATAGCGAAGGCCCGTCCTACATTGCCCTATACATGACACCAGGAAGGCGCGAAGGGTGCCTACTATAGTTACCGGCACGGATCTTGAGCGCTGACTGTGTTGCGTAGTAGTTGATTTTGTATGCGATA
This sequence comes from Amphipyra tragopoginis, assembly GCA_905220435.1. NCBI lineage: Eukaryota > Metazoa > Arthropoda > Insecta > Lepidoptera > Noctuidae > Amphipyra > Amphipyra tragopoginis. Next base: position 10,981,639 of record HG992017.1, read on the forward strand.
CTGCTACTGCGCATCAAGGTCAACGCTCAAGATTTGTGCCGGTAACTATACTCGGTGCCACATACACCTCATGAGATTGCTGGACCCATGAGCCATGTACGTGGCATCGAGTCATAGGCCTTCTTATAGTCTAATATCCAACATGTCGACACATCCTTTCGGGAGCGACGAACTTGTTGGTTAATGGCTAAGTCAATGAATAAACGAAATAAATAAAACAAGCTCCCACAGTAATGACCTATTTGTCAATCCCGTGCAAGTTATAAAAGTCAGCTCACTTCTCAACACGACTGCACATCTGCAGAACAATAACACACTAAAAATTGCACCAAAATTAAATACGTTTAAAGAATGGTCTTTCAACTCCATAATTGTACTGTTTACCATAAAAGTTTGGCACGAAACAATGGAGAAATATACTGCGGAACATCTTTCATGCCTTCAACAAGTTTTTTCCCATAAAAAACCATATAATTAAAGACTGTTAATATTTATGTACGGCAAGTACAATTGTCTATAAAACTCGGGACTCGGAAGAAGTGGCAACACTTGTAATTCGTAACTCAACAACTTGAGTACAATTCTTTCTTTTTCGAACGCGTATTTGAGTGTATAGCGATGTATAGAATATTGGAAGATATAATGCCGTTTTAATATCTATATGTTATTTTCTTTCTTTTACGAGTTCCAAAGTTACTTATAAGAAGTATATATAGAAGCAAGTTTTTCTAATCATAGTAACTATTTTTCACAAATTAGATATCGAGACTTGGCCCACGAGGTTGTCGCCATGTAGGATGTTGATTCAGCAGTCATTGTGCCGATGGTCGTTACGGCCAATGGTTTAATAGCCAAGAGCCTCGACCAACATCTAAAGAGGCTCTCGTTGGGCGGCTGGATCAAGGGCCTGGTACAGAAAGCGGTACTTCTCGACAGGGCGCGTATTGTTAGGAAGTTCCTCTGTCTGAGGCCCTGACCACCGGTAGCTCGGACCCTGTTCCCGATGCCGGTGGGATACTATTTTTAAATGTTTTTATTTCATATTTGAATTTTAAATGTACTTAATATGTTTGTAAATGAATAAAGTAACTTTTTGCAGTTCTTATCCCTAAGTGGGTAACGCTGATTTTCCGCTGCAACTTAGAACTGCTATCTGACATGTTGAACGGGAATCCCTTTTGGCTTGTTTATTATTATTTCCATTACGTCCAAACCTATTACTTGTTGTATTATGTGCCAATAAATACATTTTCTTTTTTTCTTTTGAAAAACAGAAACTTTTTCATATCCAGTGTGATGCATATCACTAATCCATTTTGTTTATTTTCAGGTACGTCAACACTGTTTAAAGAAAGGTGGCACCTATTTGCTATTGCTTTGATAACCTGGGACTTCGTAGCAACTTAACTACTAAAAACAAGTAAGACTGTAGCTCAAACCCATGTTTGTTTACCTTATTCAGTGATCGATATCCATTACTATATTCTAAATACTTAATGATATGTCTACACCAATGCGCTTTCTACTTTTAATTCCTCTTGCGTCAAGCGCATGCAATATTGATTGCTATAAGACGCATGCAGCTTATCGTCTACACCGGTGCGCCTCGGTCAGTCGTCAGACGACATACAATAGACGGATTAGCATGCGCTAGGCGCATGCGCTTTTGTCGAACTAGTATTAAGGCATGCGCTATGGCGCTTCACGCATGCTTCAGACGAAGACGCAAGATGAACATGAAAACGCACTGAAATAGCTTAATAACAACAAAAATTTAACGAAGAATGCTTAGGTGGTTTGGTCAAGTTGAAAGAATGAGTGAACGGAGATTAACAAAAGGAATTTCTAAGGCGGATGTCAATGGAGACGCTGGTATAAGACGCTCTAAAAGGACATATATATAAAAGACACAACAACATACTCATTCAGCGGTGTTTCTATCATTACAGTTATAGCTAATATCAGTATGTCAGGATTGCGAGCAAGGTAAACACAGTAAATAAAACCAACATAGACTCTCCACCACCGAGAGTACTTGTATTTGGGTTAGTATTAGTAACATGAACTAGATCACAATATAACACTTTACACAATTATTACAAGATCATTAAATAAGGACAAGCTAGACAGATATAAAAGGTCAGACTTCTTCAGCTGATCTACACAGAATGCTCCCGCTTCATCGAATGACCACCGCCTTTATAACATCGGGTGCGTTGATCCATATCGACGACTACCTTCCTTTTGTCAACATTGCCCAGTGCTACCCGCTACCGATAATAACACATACATCGATGTTATTGATGATGTTCTTCAAAAAGGACAGTTGCGTAGTACTCTCAACCAGCGTGCTTGTATGACAAGATGTATGAACGTGGACGAAGCGAAAGGAGTATAATAAGAATTGAGCATGTGGCGTTCTACAGTTTCTGCCTACCCTCACGGGAAAAAGGCGTGATTTTATCTATGTACCTAAATCCTCTAGCAAGTTTTACAATCTGAAAAATGGTTAATAGAAAAATGTTTCCATACAGTTAAGGAATATGTTTTGTTTGTTATTAATGCATTCTTAGATTTGGTCACATTATCTTTAAATTATTTTATGCCCAAAATGGGCTGATTGATGTCTCTAATATAATCATATATGTACAGTCAGAAGCAATAATATCTTCCTATCGAATGATTTAAAACCGCCGATAATAGTCATCTGACCCAAGCCAAGAGAATAAGTAGGTGATTATGGGTAGTACGGCTATCCGTTCTATACATAAGCCCATATTTATCCGCTCTATCCAAATTCAGATTGCTACTGTTGGCGATTTTGAAACCGTCGATAGGAAGATATTATTGCTTTTGACTGTACAACACTTATAACTACACAATCAGAAACAATTAAGTTTACTTTACAGCGCAAGTAATTGCACTCCATTGTACGCTTAATTCATAAAACTTGCTACAAGTTACCACAGTTTGAAAGTCGGTTCCACAAGTCAACTTGCCCATTAATACTTGCTTGGATTTGCCGCTTAAACATGAAAACTATGCAATCATATAAATTGCTCCACAAAATGGCCCTAACAAATTCAAATTAAATCATAATTTAACTTCTAACAATCCCAGTGCAACTAATTCGATATTCTAAGTTATTGTTGTAGATGTTTTGCTTCGTCAAGCCAATCTAAGTTGTGTCGACAACAATTATAAGTTTGCCGCCTCCTGTCATTTTGTTTTAGTGTAGCCATTTCTGTTAACTTGGATGTAACTTAGTATTTCGAGTAATATCCTGGTATTTTATCATTACCCTGCCCTTTTATCAACTTATTTGGGGTCAGCGCAGCATGTATTTTTCTTCTATACCTACATCTCTATTAGCCGTCATCTCAGTAGTCACCCTCTTTCTAGTCATATCATCTTTTACATTATTTATCCATTGTTTTTTGGCGGCATCTATCCACGCCACACACGTTGCGTAGTTCGTGTGTGGCGTGGATATACACCGATGGTGTAGACGACTACAGCGACAATATCGACAACTCTCATAGTTAACAGTTCCTACATCGCGGTATCATGATTTAACACGCAAATAGTATATATGTTACGGCTAATAGCCGAAGTGCGGCTACACCTAGTTTTAGCCAGGTACAACTAGGTGCAGCCGGCCACATGCGGTTAAACTTAAATCTATCTTACTTATCTTCGGTTAGAACTAGGTTTAGCCTTCATCATAGCGGCTAGAACTAGGTGCAGCCGCACACCGATGGTTAAGGGTAACCCCGACACGGATAGGTTAGGTTCGAAGGGGATGACGGGGGCTAGAGTGAGCGAGCGAAGCGAGCGAACGAAGCCCCCGTCATCCCCTTCGTGTTAGGTTACTTTAAACCCTGCAGACAGAAATAGGAGCCCCGCACAGCGGGGCTCCGTCGACTTAAGCTACACCTAGTTCTAACCAACTCCTACTGGTTGCACCTAGTTGTACCCGGCTAAAACTAGGTGTAGCCGCACTTCGGCTATTAGCCGTAACATATATACAGCCTCCCAACATTAAGGCTCGGTATCCACCAAAGTGGAGAGGATAGATGTCTCGAACAGCCAATAAGGTTGCGTTATTTCCACATCTCTCCGCTTAGCTTCAACTCCTAAAGAAACCCTATTGGTCGTTTATGAGACATCTCCTCTCCTCTCTGTTTTGGTGGATACCGGGCCTAACCGTGGGGCAGTAGCCCGCCTGGCATAAGACTCCGCCTGGTTGGAGGATTCTCCCTTTGGTTGGAGGAACACCACACCTCGTTCCTCCACAGTTTCTTTGGTCTTCCCTTATAACGATCCACATTCATACTCAAAACTTTCCTCACGACATGTTCCTTATTCCTCCGCATCACACGCCCATACCATGATAACCGGTTTCCACACAATTTCTCAGTCACCGGCGCCACTTTCAGACTTCCTCTTACATACTCATTTCTAATTCTATTCATTCGCGTAACACCACCCATGTTTCTTAGCATTCTCATTTCACCTGAATGCAATTGCCTTTCATTTTCATTTTTCCGGTATTTTATGGAATCACAATATAGAAAAAATAATTGGAAGTGCCCATATACTTCCTTAGTACAGGAACCAGTGTCGCCAAACTTACATAACAATTATATTGAAAGACTAGCTACATATAAATCTTCCTCTTGAATCACTCTATCTATTAAAAAAAACCGCATTAAAATCCGTTGTGTAGTTTTAAAGATCTAAGCATACATAGGGACAGACAGCGGAAAGCGACTTTGTTTATACTATGTAGTGATATCAAAGTTTTATCACACTAATATGTATTATAAAGGCGAAAGTTTGTGTGTGTTTGTATGTTTGTTATTTCTTCACGCTCAAACGGATGGACCAATTTTGATAAAATTTGGTATGGAGCTAGCTGACATCCTGGATTAACACATAGGCTACTTTTTATCCCGAAAAAAGCGGGTGACACCGCGGGGCGCAGCTAGTACTTTATGCACCTTTGTAGACACATTTTTAGTATTGTTATCAATTTTACTCGTTGATATTGCACAATAAGGCATGGGTTTAATATTTTACGTACGATTTCGAGACGTCGCGTCGTGTAAAAGAAAGTAGCTAATCGCACGAGCCAGTGTTGCGGATCTCCGCATAGTTGTGACACACGCGCGATAGCTGCGTGAAACTTCCACTAGTTTTTTCTTTTCCATGTATGTTATATTCTTTGTTATTTATCAATACTTATGTTAGCTCCATATTAAAAATGTTGCTTGGTCGTATAAAATCTGGATATAGGTCAACCTTTCATTCTCTTCCACAGCCATAAACTTTTTTCATTACCTCAAAGTGCACACTTTAACCTACGTTCATCTTTTATACAAAAAACTTGATCTAAAATATTTCCATTTAAACGAAAACCAACAACACGTCCGTGAAACTGCAAAGTGGTACGAAGAAGTAACGACTCTAGACAAAAGTTCAAACTAAAGAAATCACGTTTCGCGAACCATTGTCACCTGCGTCCACTACCAAAAGTGCATTTCCAAGAAACTACACTCACGGCACCGAGGGACTTAGGTTTGTTTTATTTGTAACCTAAAGCACGAATCGCCGTTCTACAAACAAATACACGTCCAACCGTAAAAACTAAATTAAATTGGGTTTCCTGTGTCAAAAACAAAATATAATGTTCGTTCTCAAAAGTTTCTGAACAAAAATATCTTTCTGTTTATTGCTGTTCCAAAAAATGTTCAAGCAAGACAATGTTTCAACCTGACAAACGTTTTTATGATTCAACAAGACCATGCAGCTTAGCTTGCAGTCTCAGCGTTTTCTCTATCGGAAAAACTTCAGCGAGAGACGGAATTATAAATCGGGGCAGTCAGAGAGAGACAACAGATGTCTGGAATAGAACAAGTTCGAAAATTTACGGGCTGACCGGACCGTCAGTTTTTTGGCCAACTACTGTAGTGCTCCGCCACACTGGGCGTGTAAAATTCATGTAATTTAAAACTTTTGTTGAATTAGTGAGTTTTTGTACACCCGTGTGATTAATGTTACCTTCATAGGAGGTGGGGGGGTTGTGGGGGTGGAAACTTTTGCTATTACTTTGAATGGATGTTTAAATTTCTCAATAAAAGTTCCTCGGAGATTGTTTGGACTCGCATTGTGTATTTGATATTTTGACAGTACGTTTAGATGGAAGTTTGTGTTCGGGAAGTTGGCTGAAACCGCTTAATAAACGTCTGGAGGAACCTTTGCATATGTAGATGAGAAGTTTATGCGTGAAACTTATTTATTGAGAGACAATTCTTGATTTCCGTTGAATTTCGGGGTTTATCTGATATTGTCATACGTTTATGTTTGGTTTATTAGATCAAAGATCGTACAAACAACTGTTTATGAAATGAAGAGAAGGAGATTTGCAATTATCTATGTTTACCGGAGCTTTCCTTCATCGGAAACGAACCGTTTGTTTGTTGTTTTAAATTCTTTTCTTCCGAAGAAATATCTGTAAGAAATAAGCAATGCCTTTTGTACGCTATTACTCCTAATTAACTTATCATTTATTAAGTGTAATAAATAAATTATTAAACGAAGAGATAGAAAGAACATTTTTAGCTTTTATTATTTGACTAGGTCGCGTTTTGATCCAGATCGTACATTATAGGGTCGCGTAGCCAGGGTCTAAGATGGAGCACACGAATCCAAGTAACAGAGATATAGAGGGATTCCCCTATACCCCTCTGGTTCTCACTTACACACGACGGAACACTGTAAACTGCTTGGCGCCGGACTTTAATGTTCAGGTTGTAGCTGGCCAGCGGACCGTATAGATCCTACCATCAAGCAAGGCGTTTTTTTTTTCTATTGGACTGCTGTAGGTGGTCCTGGTGGACCATGTCTACGTAACCGGGCAGTTAATTGGCGAGACCTGAAGGGTCTCCAGCCAATGGGGGAGAAGTAAAATACTTAACCTAAGCTAACTACTTGTACTACACTAACATCATGACTACCCGCAACAACAACACTAAGGGCGACCCCTAGTGGGACTCGGACCTCGGCTTAGGGCGTTGCTGGCGGGGGCTTGGGTGGAGGAGACAGCTTGATGAGGGCTGAATTTTCGGTGAGCTAAGCGTGCCGGGTTTTGTTGAATCTTATATACGTGTCTATTCCCAGCGTGCGGTAAGGAAGTTTTATATTCAAGTCCATCACCATATGGGTTATTTCTTTTGAATTTTGATGTAATGTATCAATTAGTCGATGATGACTCCTGAATGTGGATCTTATTGTACACCACTCAAGTGAACGGTGATGAGGGAGTAATGCTATTAATCAAAGACTGTGGTTTTATTCTCTTTGCTATTAATCATCACGTGTAGCAAATGGATTAGTGATTACAGTATGTTGTTCTTATCTTACAATTGGTACTGCTGACCATTCTCTTTCAAAACTTTTTCGTCCCACTGCTGGGCAAAAGCCCACATTCTTCCACAACTCTCAAATCTCAATCGCATTGACTTTTCCATCCAATCAGAAAGACATCCAATTCATCTCTTTCTAATCTCCTCAAAATTCATTACACAGTTTTTTTTCGCAACAATTTCTTAAATTTAATGAACAGGGAACCTTTTCCAATAAAATTGTTTAAAACTAATGAATTAATTTAATTGAATATTGGATTTCGTCAATGAATAACGCACCGCCCACTTTTTGTCAAAGCTGAGTGATTTGTCCAAACAAATTAGATCGGATCGGAGCAGGTTAGGTTTCTAATAACAATTAGAATTGTGTGGGTAGAGTTTATTAACTAAATTATGTACTTAACACCTCACTTATGTGCCTAGATTTCTTGACGGGTTGAGGAGTTCTCCACGAAGATACCTATGAGTAAATCCTGTAGTGTAGTATCTAGTTTAAGTCTCTTTTATTTCATTTCTAGCTGTGTCCGCGACTTCGTCCGTGTGAAAGTCGGAAAACAATATTGTGTCGCAGCAACTAAACAATATAAAATACTCAATTTTTTTAATCTATTCCCAATAAGGTTACTGCTTTCACCCACACTCAATAGCGTGATAATTTGTACTTTATAACCTGACTCGCTGTTTAACGGATGTGGCTGCCAAATTTCAACTGGATCTGCCCAGTAGCACTGGCATGAAGCTCAAACATACAAACGGACAAACAGACAAAAAATCTAAAAGCTACACTTTTGGCATCAGCATCGTTCATAGGATGTGTTGCATTTACTTTTTTCCAAAAATATTTAATGTAGGTACAGTTGTAGCATCTTAACCATTTTATTATACAGGGTGTAAACGTATTCGTGTAATTCCTTCAAACCGCGTGATCTACTGGTGACACTGATTGACTGTTTTTTTTTCAGAATCAACAAAAAAAGTTGTCAAAAAATGAACCATGGTATTCTGTATCTGAGTAATTTTTGCGTCCCAATTTAACTGACTGCGTGGAGCGATACCGTGCTAGTCTTGTCTGTCAGCTGTGTCGCCGTGCCTTCATTCATATATGCATGGCATCGAAACTTTCTATCACATAAAAAAAGTATTTGGAAAAAAAAGATTATCTTTATTTTTATTCAATGTAAATGTCGTGCAGGGTTAATCTATACCATTAATAGATCATGTGGTTTGAAGGAATTACACGAATTCGTTTACACCCTGTATGTATAGATGACTGCCTTGTTGGTCTAGTGGTCGAGTGGGCCTGTTACCTCCGGGACACCACGACATAGTCTTACATTACCTAAACTTAAAAAACACAGCTTAAAACATCCATTACACCATACATCTTACCTGACATCATTTAAGAGGAGATAAATGGTGCTACCTAAAGCTATACATGCGCTATACGCTGCCCTGTCCAGTTATCTCAAGAACAAAGATGCTGCAGCGCCGTCCATTTGTCACGCTGACAACCTGGATACGATGCTGCGATCATTATGGATCTTGAAACGTGTATTTTGCACTGTACGTAGTTTTGGGAAAATTGAGACGAGTTTTCAGTTTTCTGTTAGGGTTTTATTTGTGGAAAATGTTAGAACTGTCTTGGTGAGGAGAGGTGAGCTGTTGTATATTAAATACGATATTAGGTCTCACGGAATAGGGAGCGAGCGTATTGCCTTTGGTGAGCACAATAGGGTATTTGACTGAAAAAATCGAATTAGTCCGTCAGTTAGATTATTCAAAAATATTTGACCCGTATTTTTCTTTTGTTACGTAAACCAAAATTGACGACGATACGACACTTTTAAAATTGGCAAAACGTCACAAGCAAGTACAATTTTTACTTGCTTCTGACGTCACAAGCCCCCACTCTCGAGTTTTGATGCGTTTCATCTTTCCAAATATTCATAGGTTTAACAAAAGAAAAAATACGTGTCCATTATTTTTCAAGGCTTAGTAGGCGTTTCGGCCGCTGAGTTTCGTCCGATCCGGCCGAAACACCCATTTAATTATTATTAATATTTTTGAGTGGCGTTTCGGACGATACTTTTTTTAAAGCAAATTTTGTACGGTCAGAATGAAAAATTTAATATACAATTACAACAATCAACAGTAAACATGATAAATCACAATAATCAGTCTTTAAATATCAAATAAAAAGCGTACAATAAGAATTATAAATGTAAACAACAATAATCAGTCTTACATATCAATTAAAAATAAGAATTATAAATGTAAACTACAATAATCAGTCTTATACAGGGTGTTAACGAATTCGTGTAATTCCTTAAAACTGCATGATCTGCTACTGGTATAGATAGATTTACAACACAAGGGAACTAGTGCCAAAAAAAAAAATTTTTTTTTCTTTCCGTTTGTCTTAGTGATCGAATCTTAACCACCTAACAAGGATTCAGTAAAAAAATAAGACTTTTTTTATTTGATTGTACATTTCGATTTATCCATGGCCACAAAATAAAATAGGTATTATTTGATTATGTTTCTGACGTTACTTTGCCTTTAAAAAAGAATTCGTCCGAAACACCACTCAAAAATATTAATAACAATGAAATGGCTGTTTCGGCCGGATCGGACGAAACTCAGCGGCCGAAACGCCTACTAAGCCTTTTTCAACACTCTAACTGGCGGACTAATTAGATTTGTAATTTATTGATGCTGTCAACATGTCTATTTATTCTAGAAACCGCATTTAAGGTCCGGCTCAGCGACTTGCATACGCAAACAGCTTGTGCAAAACTTTACACAAACGGTAGTGTCGGTATTATACTCTGTGCACCCAAAGATGAGTCCTGACAGCTCGGCTATTTCGCAAATTATAACCGTAAGGAGGCTGCCATCGAAAAAACGTAAACTACATCATCGAAAACCGTAAAATAGCTATAGTAACCATGTTTTGTTTTTTTTAAATATTTGTTATTTTTTGTAGAGAAACGTCAGAAATCGACTTACGGTGAAAAGGGTTTATTAGAATTGTGCGGTATGCCGTTTTGCCGCCTTAACGTCCTTACTTGTGCAAATTAGAATCTGTGCAAATAAGTTTGAGCGTTCGTAACTAAAGGTAAACAAACAACTGATTTCTTCTCAGACAACTCCTTTGTTAGAGGCTGTCAATTTGACAGAATACAAAAGTGATGATTGAGAGGTTGGTAAAATTACAAATTTGTTTGTAGAGATGGAGATTTTGATATCATAGAAGAACCCAGTAATGCTTTGTATGACGTGAGAATCGAACTCTAGACATCACACTTGGCAACATAGTGAACTATGTCTATCATTGTCTTTATTTTTGCTTTTTTGACCGACATAAAAAAAAGGAGGAGGCTCTCGATTCAACGGAAAGATTCCATTAATTTATATAAATAAAACCCCTGTACAGCTGTAACTGAGTATTTCAAAACATTTGCTTTCTATTTTAAAAAATCTGTTTTTATCAAAAGAATACCTAAAATATTTTTCTTAAAATTTTAACAAATGGCCCATGACATTTAACATTGTTAAGGTGACATTCCAGAAATATTTAGCAAAAAATTTCAAATAAAATGCTATTTAAGTAAAAATATGTTTTCGTAATGTAATTTTAAATTAATCTTTTAAGGTCAATTTGCAGACTTAGATAATAAGTTCTTGTGAAAGATTAGAATTTAATGAAAACGCAAAAGATTCAACTCAGATTTCATTATTGAGAATCGAATAAAAACCTTTTTTTCAGGGTTCCGTACCCAAATGGTAAAACGGGGCCCTATTACTAAGACTCCGCGGTCCGTCCGTCCGTCTGTCACCAGGCTGTATCTTATGAACCGTGACAGTTAGACAGTTGAAATTTTCACAGATGTATTTCTGTTGCCGCTATAATAACAAATACTAAAAAACAGAATACAAAAAATATTTAAGGGGACTCCCATACATACAACAAACGTGATTGTTTTGGCGTTTTTATAGATAATGGTACGAAACCCTTTGTGCGCAAGACCGATTCGAAATTGACCGATGTGGTTAAAAAATAAAAAAAAAAACGGGAAATGGCTAGACTGAACAAGGGTTTCATTAAGTTTTATACAAAATTTAAAATGGCAAGACTATGCATTGTTGCACAGGATCCCTTCATCGCTTGTGGCTTCCCTGGAACCTCATTAACGACGTATGTGTATGTCTATTAACTATCCTCAATTAGGTTTTTTTTTTTTTGCTTTCATTACTCTCAAAACATCTTTTATCTTATTTTACAATGATTTTTTCTCTAAAGTTTTGATGACATTTAATCATGTCAATTGTTTTATATAGTTTAGCTTCATGTTATCTTATGTAAATGTGAGAACTTCAACTTCGTGGACTTGCCTATACCTACATATAATAAATAATACGTAAATTACTATTATTCATATTGTGTTATTTTTTTCATTTTGGTTAATTTTTGTACTCAAGACTTGGTATTACATTACTCACAGGTCTGTGGTCAAACTACATTGTTCTCTCATACCTATCCTAAATCATAGTACTGTATTTACTGAAGTTGTTAAAGATATCCTTTTTTTAAAAGAGTAACCACGGAGTTTCTTGCCGACTCTTCTCCATAAGAAACGACTAATTGGAACCGTGCACCTAAATTCGACCTTTCATAAGCGCTTGTATTGGTCTATAAGTTTTTTTTTTTGATGTGATCGATTTTGATTTGATTTGCTTTTTACGGCACCCATGAAAAGAAGAGGGTGGCCTGCTATGCCTATTTCACCTGTTATAAAATCAAAACTTTCTCCAGTCACTAAATAATAGCATAGTTATAAGATTGCGCCAATAAACAGCAAAGTTTTATCGAATCCCCAAATTATGAGTTTTCAAGGTCGTCTGGTGAAACCACTAATACTTAACTTTTCTATCGACCCTAACTTATAACAAACTTGAAGCTATGTTAAGTTGCAAATTCCAAACTAAAGTTGTGTTATACAACACGAGCAATAAGCCTGAGAAGCAAATTAGGTAAGATTCAAAAGGGGTAAAAAGTATCCCATATATCAAAAACATGAATGTTAAAAAAGCTAAGTCTCGCGAGTCACGCCGTAAAAAGTTCTGAGATCTAATGTAGAGCGAAGTCTGGTATTTCATTTATAAAGATATTTTTCTGGGTTTGCAACCACGCAGCATAAGGATATACTAGACTACAAGTATTGTCACTCATGTAAGTCTGACGATCCTACATTGAATTAAGATTATTCTTTCAAATAAAAAATAAAAAAGCTTCCGGGGAAATTCTAAAAATAATACATAAATACATGTGCACCTAGATTTCTTTAGAATTGGTTGGAGACCAAAAATCTCGCCATTAACTGCTCAGTTACGCAGAAACGGTCCAAAAGGACCATCAGCAGGCAGACGAATCAAAAAAATAAACTCTTCAATTGATTTGTGGCGGCATCTATCCACGCCACTTGCGAACTATTCATGCCTACATCGCGATATCAAGATTTAACACGCAGATCGTATACATACAACCTCCCAACATCAACTGTTGGGCAGTAGCCCGCCAGGCATAAGACTCCGCCTGGTTGGAGGATCCTCCCTTTGGTTGGAGGACCACCACACCAAGTTTCTCCATAGATTAAAAGGGTAATCTCTGAGAAAAGGGTAAGGTGTAAAGACTCCTTTGTTTTTACACCTTACCCTTTTCTCAGAGATTTCTGTTTTTCATCACACTAATAGAGTGAGTTTGTCAGTTTGTTACTCAATCACGCATAAACGGATTTGGATGTAATTTGGTGCACAGATAATCCATGTTCTGGATTGAACATGAGATACTTTTTGCCCAGATACATGAAGTAGTTCTCTTAGGATGCGAGTAAAACCGAGGGCAACAGCCAGTACATATGTAGGATGTTAAAAATGAACTCTAAGATTTTAAGTGAGTTACTTGGTTATTATTTTCCATACAAATAAAATAAAATTATTACGTGTGGAAAGTAATAAAAAAATACGCGAATTTCGAAACGTTGTTCCACGAAAGTTCTTCAGCTTTCGATACCAAGTTACCCCACAAAATTATTACCACTAGACCATCGAGGCTGTCATTATTTTCTTCTTTTTCTCTCGTGTCAGCATGAGCTATACGAAAATAGCTCATGCTGTGGTGTAAAGATTAGCCAGTCAGCAAGATTGGTAGCGGGGCTGACTGCCCAGGGTGCGCCGGACGTACTTAAGTATCGTCACCTTCCATACTTAAGTACGTACGGCGTTCTTTTTTTTTAATACCCTGTATAAAACTAATGCAGCCTGTGAATTTTCCGTCGTGAAGATATTATTTGCATATTTTAATGTATCTTGTATATTCACGAATCGGGTCTCTCACATAACCATTTTACATTCCGTGCAAATGTAAAATGACCTGAACGAATAGAGCAATTTCGTAAAATTCCTACAAATCGTATTGCCATGTCTGATTCGCTAGTAGTTTACTTCCCACGATTCAAAACTTGTTTTACAGTTTACTATTTACTATACAAACTATGTGCTTAATTAATTGATTAGCGAAATTTATATTCTCAGTACCTACTGTAACTATCACCAAAATAAACAAAAAAGTTTGCCATGTCCATTGTCCATCGTGTTTGAAGAAATGTTAAAGTCAAACATATTAAACCCTCCCGAAGTTCCGGGATTTGCCAAATTTTAAAAGTTTAACTGGTCCCAGAGATCAATAAAAATCTTCCGGTATTAGAAACGCGTAAGACATCACAGTAAATCAAATCATAGGCAGCTGATCGCAATGGTGGTGGAGTTTGCGATCGGACTTCGCTCGATAAATAGCACTTTCAGACACATCTTCCTCCTCTTCTTGTTTTAGCCTCTCTCCCAGAATTTATGTCTACAGAGTTGCAACCTCCATCCTAACTTGTCTCCAAAAAACTAAACTGCAAGCAATTACTGTCCAACTGACAAGCGTGGTGATTTAAGCAATTTCCCCTCTCGCCGTTTATTGTAACGGTTATTGGGAAGCCCTGGACATTTACAGGATGATGAGAACCTTGGATAGGGTGACGATCAGGGGGCTTACTATGACCTCTTAAAGCAGGACAGAAGTTGCCTGGAAGTTGAACTGCCCTGCTTTTTTGTACTATGATATCGTTATAGCAGGCCTTTAGCAGGCCAGCTACGTTGACGTTTACGAAATCCGTTCACCTTTTTTTTTGTATGGAGTTTTCATACCATGACGTGTTATTTGACAGCAGTGAAGCGTCTATTGAGCGGCTGTAATGTCAAAATAAGTGATCTTGAAAAAGTTACTATTTACGAGCTTAATCAACATTGTTTACTTTTCTCAATAGTCGTTCACCTTTAGTACTGTCTTGGTACGATTTTTAGCGATTCAGAAGCAGGCCTGCTTTTGAACGGAAGTTGACTGGCTGGCATTTGAACGTTTTTGTAAGATGTCATGGTAAGCCCCCAGGACGCTGTGGACGGCTGATTACAATTCAAAATACAAAATAATAATTTACTTAGTAAAATAACTTGAGAGCAGAACTTGCCAACCTTTTTACTTAATTCAAGCAACATATAAAACGTATTAAGCGATAATACGGGGTGGTGTACACGGCTGTATTAAGTGCGGTCGGGTGTGCACCTGGGACCTAGCATCAGGCTTTATACATACATGATGACGTAGAAAGCTTGACAGTTTGGCTTGATACTTTATTATAGATAATGGTTTAGGAAGGTAATGTTGATAAAGATACATTGTTTGAGTATTTTTCTGACAACAGACAAGTATTGCAAAATAATTTATTCTTGTTGTATTTCCTGGCAGCCTATAGAAAAGTTTTAAGTAGGTATATTATTATCCTTTATTCGGTAAAAAATAATAATTATATTAAATCGTCATCATGACGTCTGCGTAGTATTGCCAGTATTGCTTTCTGAAATCCTGCCGTGCGTGAGAGTTGAAAGGAAAAAATAAATTGTGCAGTTTTTGTTTTCTTTTATGTATTTTGTTATACTTGCGCCGTTGTTGTGGGCAGAAATAAAAATATTTCCTTTCTTCTTTCAAATAGCTTAGTGATATTTTTAGAAGTGTTTTTTTTTCTTTTTTACCGTTTCTAATAAACAGTCATAAAAGACACTCGTCCAACAAATTTAATTTGCTGTGCATTTATTTGCAAGATCATGGGCTGTTCTTCAGGATTCCCTCAATCACTTTTCTTTGAAGGCGGATTGGCTATCGTAACATGACATTATGTCAGGACACAGGTTGTTTGTTGGCTAGAGACCCTTCAGATCTCTCCAATAACTGCCCGATTACGTAGAACTGTCTGCAAGGACCATCTACAGGTTTAGTCTCGCCTCTTCCCCTTCCCATCTCTTCCCCTTCAACTCTCTTCTCCTTCCCATACCTTCCCCTGTGCAATAATTACTACAAAAAATTTCCATCTCTAAGAAACGTAGTAGGGGAAGAGATGGGAAGGGGAAGAGATGGGACTAAACCCATCTACAAGCAATCCAATAGAAAAAAAACGTTTTGTTCTAACAAAAGTTAAAGAAAAGTGGACACTGCACTCCATCCCTCTAAAATAAGACCTCAACTAAAAATTATGGTCACTTATAACCAGATGGGACCTCGTTTCGTCCCCTCTTATACCCCAATTTTTTGGACAACATTTACCCAACGTATGTCGTACAACACTGACCAAAAGAGGTAGTTTATTAAATATTCTTATTTGTCTAAGTGACGTCACGACCACGAGCTTACATTTACATAATTAAGGGCGGCCATCTTGTGTCATTAGTGTGCTTATAACGTGCCTTTATTTTTATGTCTCTTTGTATGCGAGCGAGGAAAATATGTGCAAATATGTTTAGGTGTTCCGTCAGGTTGAAATGCAGAATAAAAACTCGCTAAAAAGGGAAGGAAAGATAAATTATGGGGAAAATGAGCATGCAAAGATAGCACGTGGCGTTTTATAGTTTCTGCTTACACCTATGAGAAAAAAAGTGATAGCAAAATATGTACACGGTAACTTCAAGAATGGGATTCAAAATGGCGGATGCACTGTTTGCCTCTCACTCACAGAGAATGTGCGTGAGCGAGATGCGAATAGCGACAGCAAGAAGCGCTGCCATTTTAAATTAGATTCTTTATGTAATCGGATTTTATGTATTTCTTAACTCAATTAATTATCACAGTTAAAAAATCGAGTCATTTTCTTCTTAAGAATAATAGCCTTTGGGCAAAATAAACTTAAGAACAGGTTAGAAAAAAACTAAAATAGATAAATTAAATAGACAATGGTGCCGTTTTTGTTGTGCCTAAACTAAACAAATTTTGGCTAATGCCATATTTTTCTCTTGAGCTCTCAAATTAAGATGAACTAATTTCCAGACGTGAAAATTTCCAAACTTTGCAGTGTTTTTAGTCGACACGTCAGTGCGTGTCGACTAAAAACACTGTGAAGTTCAAGATCTAAACTGGTTTGACATCTATAAAGGTACAATTCGGTGCATCGCGGCCTATCGCAGCCGCGTGCGATCTATCGCGTGCGGCTGACGCGCGCGGCTAATGCGTTGATAGTCGTGTCTATAATACACTGACTAATCTGTCGTTAGCCGCACGCGTCTGTCGCAGACTTCGGAAGCGGTGTCATACATTTTCAAACACTGACTATTGACGCATAAGCCGTCGCGTCTGTCGCATGCGATAAATCGCGCGAGGCTGCGATCGGCCGCAATGCACGGAATTGTACCTTTACTTAGTTCTTATCTATTACCGTTCTTTTCGCGCGCTTTCTGTTATTTTTTCATCACAGATAATTAAAGAATAACAATTCTCTAATTTTAGTTCAGTTTGTTCACAACAAAATCGGCACCGGTTTTTTGATAATAACTTCACTACATTTTCCGTGTCTGGCTCACAAGGATAATCCCAAGTGGTACAAACATTAATTGCTTTGGCAAACTTGACACAAAGTGCATACAACGAGCTTAGACTAAGTTAGATGTAGTACAGTTCAAATCTAATCTTTTATGAAGTCTTTTTAGCCAATTTTTAGAAGGTAGCTCTGGTGAAACAATTGAACGTGAACCTCCCAAAGACTGTTTCTACACATACATAACATCACGCCAGTATTCCCCGAAGGGTTGGACAGAGGTGTCTAGTACATCCTCATCTCGCATGTTTAAGTTCCATGTAATTGGGAGCGAGCCTATTGCCATCATTCGGAGCCTATTGATTAATTTCGGAGAGTGTGCTTCAGATCTGCATGATCTAATACCTCCCTGCCCTTTTTTCTGTCGGACGGCCAGAAGCACTAAAAAGCGCCATCGGTTCATGGTTGATATACCAAAAACCCGAACGAAGCGCTTTGATTCCACTTTCATTGTGAAAACCGCCAAACAGTGGAATGCGCTGCCCGAGTGGGTGTTCCCTGACAGCTACAATCTGGGTGTCTTCAAGACACGAGTGAATCGGTTTCTTCTGGGCAAGCGTGCTCCATCGTAGACCGCATCATCGCTTAACATCAGGCGAGATGGCGGCCAAACGCAGGCCTAGTAAGAAACAAAAATAAAAAAACAACCTGGCACAAATCCAGACTGCAGACTGCTTCTGAGAAATACCACACGAAGAAACCCAATAACACTTTACCTGATCTGGGGATCGGAATTGCGCTTGTGACCCTAGTGGTCGACTAACGAGGCAGTTCCTACATGTTCTATTTCTACATAGAACGATACAAGAGCCATCTTCTTTAAGAGGTCACTGTACTCATCATTACAAACAACTTTTTACTATGGGACCAAAACAGAAATCGCGAAAAAAAAATCTGCTGTTCCCTACATTTATGTTCGCATAACTCGTCAAAATCATGGGAACAGCGGTTTGTCAGCTGAATATTGACCCTATGTTCTTCATATCTTCTGCCTAGCTTTTTCCCAACTACGTGGGCTTCCAGTCTTACAAAATGCGGCTGAATACCATTATTTTACACGTAGCGACTGCCATCAGATCTCTGCAACTCAGTTACTAGGCAATACCGACATCCTAAGCTTAGACCGGTTATCAGACGTTCGAGCTTCAGACTACCCGTAACGGCTGTCATAGGTACTCGTATGACAACCGGGACGGACGGCTTAACGTGCTTTTTAAAGAATGGAGGGGTCTCGATGACACAAACGGTCACCCACCCACGGACTGAGCCTATGTTCTTCGCATCTGCATGGAATTCTCTAAGAGAAATAGCATTCTAATTTTCTATCTACATTAGGCTGCCAAATAATACAAGTCATGCTTGAAATAGCCGAGTCACAAACGTGAATGGATTATGTTAATAATTGTCAATTATACATCAATAGATATAGATTTAATAAGACATAATTATTATAAAATACAGTCTCACATTCATAGGTGAATCTGTCTTATAATTATAGCAAATCATCTAAGGATTATTATTTAAGGGTAAGACTCTATTGTTAACTATTTTAGGTTGAATAAATTGTAAGTTTTTACGTCGGTTCTATTTAAAAAAAGAAGTACAAAATATTTCGCTTGTCTGCCGGACTTTAGTTAACATGAGAAAAATAAATAAAAAACCGGCCAAGTGCGAGTCGGACTCGCACACGAAGGGTTCCGTACCTATAACATCCTATCTATAAAAACGGCAAAAAAATCACGTTTGTTGTATGGGAGCCCCCTTAAATATTTATTTTATCCTATTTTTTAGTATTTGTTGTTATAGCGGCAACAAAAATACATCATCTGTGAAAATTTTACTGTGTAACTATCACGGTTCACGAGATACAGCCTGGTGACAGACGGACAGACGGCCAGACGGACAGTGGATTCTTAGTAATAGGGTCCCGTTTTACCCTTTGGGTACGGAACCCTAAAAACACGCATTCGTAAAAAAAAGACTACTCCTTTTCAACGTAAGGTAAGTCTTGACATTTATCTACAAAACGTTACCATACAAAGAATATCAAATATTTGTAAAAACGACTGCAACTTTCCTATATTACCGCTAAATCAGGAGTCATCATAATATCATGGTTTTAATTGCTAGGTAAGTTAATGTTAAGACCGCTCTATCGCATTAGGTGTACACCTGTAAGGATAGTTGTAAGGGTAATTTTAATAAATAAATAAAAATCTTTCGTAGACAAAGTGTGGTACAAAAATATTTCGCTTCGCTACCGGACTTTACAGATAATGAGAATCATAGCAAAAACAGACATTCTTTAAAAAAAATATTAATAAGCTAAGTAACGTAGAAAAATAAAAATCCCTGTAAAAACCACATCCCTCGCCTTAACAACTAAAATGCAACGTAACGCATCATTGTATAGTGAATTAGATATCTATACAATATCATTTGAAACAGGTTGTTCTATTAGTGTATTCTCACGGAATAGATCAATAGGCAAATTGTCTAGGATTATCATTATTTGAGAATACTATTAAGCCTTTTTTACCTTCAGTACTTGAGTCATTGTAGAGTTTTTGTGGTGTAACTTAGGATAAAAAATTTTACTAACAGAACAAGTGAATTTTGCTCAATCTGGGAATCAAACTCAGGTTCTTTGTCTAGCCTAAGTCGAACCTACCACAAGGTTCGACTTAGGCTAGACAAAGAACCTACCACGATTCTCCGGTCCCCGCCCCGCCTCACTTCTAAGATACCCCGTCCATCGCCTGATGGATCGCCGTCAAATATCTCGCTATACATAGTAGACCGGCTTGCGATATAGCGTATAGTGTGAATGTTATGATATATAGTTATAGCTTGTGACGCAATATGCTTTACTATACAGCGAAATAGTATAGCGTAGTCTGAACTCCGCTTAACATCACTGATAAGATTAGAATTTGATCACTCATAAATCACATAATTAAAGAAACTCAACTCTAAACTTTAATCCTAATTTAATTTACCATCAGTACCTAATCTCCCAAAATTCACGTACCACCAATCGCTAATACGAAAAACAGTCATGTCAGTCATCAATCATGACGTCACGCGTACAGTCAACGGTATCATCAGCCAACAAAGACTGTAATCACATGTTAATTAAATGTCTGCTACGGATGCAGGGTACATAAATCTTAGCTTTACTTGGAAACGGGAGGATGAAACGCTAAAATATGACTTTGTTTTAAAAGGTAAATTTTGTAAAGAAAAAGCAGCGTTTTTTTAAAAATCCTTTGTAGAATTTTTATATGTTGAAAAGTATAATCTTCTCTCGTGTCAGCAAGAGCTACACGAAAACAGCTCATACTGTGGTGAAAAGATTAGCCAGTCAGCAAGGTTGGTAGCGGGGCTGACTGCCCAGGGTACGCCGGACGTACTTAAGTATCGTCACTCATGGAGGCTCCTTTCATGCACCCCCATGAAAAGTATAATAAAACGGGCTCAAGGGTCAAGCTACGCTTGCTGCGGTTAGTTTTTGGGTGGATGACCGTTAAACATCGAGACATCTCCGAGCCTCGGAGAACACGTGAAACCGTCGATCCCGGGTGTCATATGAATACCTATGACAGTCGTTACGGGTAGTCAGAAGCCCGAAAGTCTTACACCATACATTAGGTACATACATTACAGTCTAATTGTGCAAAACATTCGTCTTCGCTATGGCATATACAAGGTGTAACATAAATAAGTGTACAACCTCTTAAAGGAGTCATTGTACTCATCATTATGAACAACTTTTACTATGGGACCAAAGCAGAAATCGCGAAAGAAAAATCAGCTGTTCCCTACATTTATGTTCGCACAACTCGTCAAATGTAGGGAAGAAATGATTTTTTTTCGCGATTTCTGGTTTGGTCCCATAGTAAAAGTTGTTCATAATGATGCGTACAGTGACCCCTAAAGAGGTTGGACACTTATTTATGTTACACATAGTATATATGATTTGACAGGTAAAAAATTCCATAGCAACATATGTACTAACAATCAGACATCTCCACAACTAAGTACCACGTAATGAATATCGTTGACCTGTCAAAATCGAAGCCATAGCGATTACATTCATCATTCATTGTCTTCCTGTTCATCCTAAGGTTGTCTGGTAGATGTCGCTATCAGCGATAAGACCGCCATTGTACCCTTCAATAAATGATATTGTATAAGAGCTGTTTCAATTTTGGTGTACAATAAAGTATATTCTATTTTATTACGAGTGTGTTGCGCAATAAAAATCCTTTTTTTATCGTGGGAAAATCCTCATGGATACCCTTCGCCCCGGGAAGGCGAAGGGTTATGCCGGACTCTTACCGGCTAAAAACCCACGGTGTTCCTACTCCTGATCCTTGGCCGGGGTCTCGGGATTCGCAGCTGCATGCACCGCAACCCCGGCAGGCCTCGGTCCGCCAGCCCCTGGCAGACCTCTCCTTCTGTGGGGCCTTGCCCCACGTCCTCCTGAGAGGCGCGCACGGAACACATGCCCGCCGCCTTTTCGGGCCTGTTACTGATCGGGCGACGGGTTGCGCAATAAAAACCCTGGTCTAACCTTAATACATCGGCATTGCCCAGTAACTGGGTTGCGGAGGTCTGATGGCAGTCGCTCCGTGTAAAATATTGGTATTCAGACGCATCTTGTTAGACTGGAATCTGACCCTAACGTGGTTAGGAAAAGGCAATGCAAAACAAAACGCTTGTTTGCAACAAGAACGTCTAAAGTCCAAAAACCAGATTTTCCTGAAAAAGCCTTTGAAACTTTTGAATAAAGGCGTTTTCTGAATAATCCGGTTTTCGGACTTAACACGTTCTTGTCGCAAACAAACGAAAAGTGTAAAATTAGTGTGTATTTTGTATGAAAGGTAGCGGTCAGTGGTCACCAATTTCATTGGTCACTAGGCGTAATGCCTCAGTTTCGAAACAGCTCTTTGTCCAGCAGATACACTGCAATTAATCAAGCCGTAGTTTCACACACAACTTCGAGATATATGAAAGCGATTAGTTAGTAACAAAGACCCAAGCAAACATGGGTTTGTTATTCCAATTTACCTAATAGATACCCCATGAACACAGCTCGATTCATCAACAGCTCAAACTCAATGAAGACAATTAGCAGTCTTATCTCTTTTTGCCAATTAGGTTAAACGCAGATAAACTGCGCCACGCTTATAATAGGGTATTTGACTGAAAAAATCTAATTAGTCCGTCAGTTAGATTATCAAAAAATATTCAACCGGTATTTTTTCTTTCGTTACGTAAACCAAAATTGACGAAGATACGACACTTTTAAAATCGGCAAAACGTCACAAGCAAGTACGATTTTTACTTGCTTCTGACGTCACAAGCCCCACTCTCGAGTTTTGATGCGTTTTATCTTTCCAAATATTCATAGATTTAACAAAAGAAAAAATACGTGTCCATTATTTTTCAAAACTCTAACTGGCGGACTAATTACATTTGCAATTTATTGATGCTGTCAACATGCCTATTGAGTTCTCTATTGGCTGGGTACCTATCTTACCTTATATTAGACTTAATGGTAATCGTTTCATTACTGTTCCACTTCTGGGCACGGGTTCCCTATCAGAGCGAAAGGGGCTCAATCAAAATCAAAAGTTTTTATTTCACATAAACCATTACAGGCGCTTATGAAAAGTCGAATTTAGGTGCACGGTTACAATTAGTCGTTTCCTATGGAGAAGAGCCGGCAAGAAACTTTATGGTTACTCTTTTAAAATCCATATCTTTAACAATTTGAGTGGGTACAGTTATGACTTAGGATAGTTATGAGACAGCAATGTAGACTTAAGAGCAGGAACCACACAAAAAAAACAAAATGAAAAGCATTATCACAAATTAAATAGGTAACCAGGCATCTAGCAAGTCTACAAAGCTCTCACATTTACAAAAGGTAAAAAGGACGCTAAACTATATAAAACAACTGACATGGTTAATTGTCAACAAAACACATTACAAAGAAAATCACTGTATAATATGATAAAGATATCTTGAGAGTAACGATAGAAATAAAAAGAAAGCTAATCGTAATAAGGTTAGTTAATAGACATGAGTATGGCTAAGGCCTTAGTTCAACACGATAGCTTAGTGCGTGTTGTAGACTTAGCATAGCCTTGAAATACGAGTTAGATAATTATAAGACAAAGAAACGCGGCTCATAATCAAAGAAAACATCAAATAAGAAAACAACACTTATTACAATTTCTTACAGCAATTCCAAACGAAACAGGAAAATATAATCACACAATTCCACTTGAATAGTTCGGAGCACTGAGAAACATTGTCAATACATAGCACAATGGAAAACGTACCCCGCGCCAGCGCATTACGCCCCTCCCCGCGATTACGTACAGGAACCGTAGCAATGATGGATAGCCGGAACTTACCGGTGCTCCAACATTACTGTCTATACCTAGGGCTGCCTGAAAATCATTAGACCGGGACGAGGAATTCGAACCCCTTAATTTTCATACAAATGGGCGGATTTAATGTTTATGAATTATGTTCTATTTTGGTATGATTATGCATGTATGAATTCTCTCAGTGCCTAAATTACTAGACTGATTATTGCAAATGAGGTGTTTACCGATTCGTATAAAACCTAATTGACGAGCTTGGTAGAGGGTAAACTTTCCACAGTAATGGTTGAAGGAATAAGGAGCTTCTTAATTATTGATTTTAAAATCTGGAGTTTTTTTCGATTATTATGTTTGTGTGATCGTCTTCTATGAGTTCGTGCAACGTCCATCCGATTGAGTTGAAATAACAAAGTTTCAACTCTAATCGGATGGAAAGGTGTAGTTAGCACCTGCGCAAAAGTTTCTGATATACTACCATCAACATGCAATAGGTGGCGAGCGAGTCGTATCGGGAGTAGGATTTTTAGAAATAAACTCCTGAGTGGGGAAGTAAAATTTATATAGAGAAAAACTATTTTCTCATATAAACAACTTCAAATTCGAAGTAACATTGTGTTACAAGCCCTAGAAGTTTCGTGAAGTACCGCCAAGTTCACCATAGCGGGGAAATCCTTAGAAATGGCAGCCCTACCAACACCTACAGATTCTCTTTGTTTGAGCGCGTTTAAAATATGACCCGTCTCGTTTATTGATGTATTTCGTATCCGTATTTTGTAAATTTGCTTACGGTAATTTGTTTTTTTGGTGCTGTTTGCGCAATGAAAGTAGTTTTTCAGCCGATACACTCCGTTATTATAAAAATCGAGAAGAATTTTTCTGGCGTATATTTTATAAACTTTTTTGTTTTTTATATTAATACTCTAATGGCTAACGTATCAATTTTCTACTTAATGGTAGTCGAATTGATAGCTCTAAAACTTTTTAGAATAACATTTTGATTGCTGTATTTATGGTTTTGGTTGATATGTTTTTACTGTGAAATAAGTACATATTTTTTATTAATACCATTGGCAAGTTTTCCAATCTGTCAGTCTTTTTTTTTGTATTGTAACTTTCGTGAGACACATTTGGTTACTCACGGTTCACTCACGTGCATTTTTCGGGATTGCCCGACTAGTTGCGGACCCAAACGGAGACCTTAATCATGAGCTGAACACGCGGCGAGGTCGCGAGTCGAACACTAGTCGGGCAATCCCGAAAAATGCACGGGAGCAAATCCTAACTAATCATAAAAATGTCCGAGTCTTGTTTAATAATGGTTTGTATTTTTTTATTAATTATCACGTAGCAAAACTTTTTGTCACTTTATTAACTACCTAACGTCCTAACACAAACATAGATTTGGTATCAAAACCAACTAAGCTTCAGACACCCTGACCTAGCAAAACTTTCCAACCTAATTACACTACGCAGCTTCAATCTTTAACATATCCCCCCCCCCCCTCCCCTAGTTCGATACATGGTCAAAGCTCCAGTTTATAAGCCACAAGCAAGGCATGAAACGCAAACTTTGTCGAATAAACGTGAAAAGCGAAGTTAAGTAAACGTGCGGTGAGGCCTAAGCGGATAATAATGTTAGTGAAACTTTGCGGTTTTGCAAAATAACTATTAGATGTCAATGTATTCATGAATCCTTAGAAGATCATAGATAATATTTTCAGTTTTTATGCATATTTAGTGACAACCAAATAAACTGAGTAAGCGCTTGCGATCCCCGATGACCCGGATTGTGATATGTATTGAGCGTTTAGATCAATAAGTTGAAAGACGTCCACTGCTGGACATAGGCCTCTCCCAAAGGGGGGGGGGGGGGCATTGCCATAATCGCCACGCTTGGCAGGCGGGTTGGCGATCGCAGTATGGTTGTTAAAGTACTCAGAGAACGCTGCTGCCCATCCTCTAGAGAATCCCTTAGTCGCCTTTTACGACACCCACGAAGAAATGGAGTAATGTTATTCTTTAAGTCCGTCACTACATGAGACATCACATTGGCATAGGATTACGATCCAAATATCGTGATAAATATTGAACATGTCGCAAGCGCCTTTTAAAGTTAAGTACATATTTCGGATGGCATTACTGAAATGGTTCTATCAACTAAGTAATTACGTACCTACTTCAGTTAAAGTCCAATCTAAGTACAACCCTCGTTCCGCCAGCGCTGATAGTTTTCAAACTATAGGTAGTAGGTACCCTATGTATGTATCCAGGATAAATTCAACCTGTGTTCCTAATTTCTTACGTAACAGACATCCAAATGGATATTTATAATATTAGTGAGATTAATGTTGAAAATTAATGTAAGTACCTACTACATGACAATTATTTCAGCTATAGTAATTAACTTTAAAAGCAATAATTCAATACGCATTCTATTAATACAATTTAATTGTCAAAGAATGAAAGCTCCATTGAGACAGTAAAATATTCTTCGTCTGACTGCATCGACAAAACATACTGTACCTAAACAAGAATTTCATAACTACGCAACTACATGAGAAATTAAACTCACATCTGCATTCTGCAATTCAAACAATTCCCTCTATTAAGTCGTAAGTCATTACTAATAAGCTGCATAATTACATAATCGCAGTATGATTACAATGCATTAGGTCTCAGGTGAGGTAGGATCAGAAAAATTGCAACATAGCATTTTAATAACGTAATTGTAGACGCGTTAGTGGTCTGACACGTTGTAGGCATTTCCTTGACGCGCGGTGTATGAATTAATAGGGTATAGAAATACGCGGTTAGGAGTTCTAATTTTAAAACGTGTTAAAAAAGATCTTTCGTAAATTATCGCATTATTGTGCAACACACTCGTAATCGCTATGGCTTTGACAGGTCAACAATTTTCATAGCAACGTATGTATTAACAATCCGACTTCTCCATAACTATGTACCACGCAATGAATATTGTTGTATTGTCAAAATCAAAGCCATAGCGATTACGAGTGTGTTGCGCAATTAGAATGCAGTTCTTAAACCATTTTGACAACAAATGCTATGTATTTACGATTTTCATGTTATTGTTTAAATAATATGCCCAAAAATTTCCTATTCTAAGTTTATGCCAATTAGCCCAATAGTTCTCAAATAGCCCCATTATACCGGGTTTTTATTTGTCTACCTTATCGGAGTTGTGGTCGCTAGCACGGCTGCTAAGCATGAGGTCGTAAGTTCGACTTTAGGTAGTACGGAAAGTGTTGCTAGATTTTTTCTATTATCAAATTCTCAATAGCAGCCTGGAGTATGGAAATGTGAATAGAATAGAATAGAATAGAATAGAAATAATTTATTTGCATTGAATGTAGGTAAATACATGAGTTGTTACATTAATTTTAGTTTTTGTTCCTGGTACATTCTACCATTTGGCATGCAAAAATTTATACTTTTCAATTACAATTTAAAAACTTTCACAAAAAATCTATATCAAATTATCTTGTACTTAACAAATAATAAAATAAAAAAATCAAAACGAATTAAAAATCATAATAATTAGTAACATAGCTATACTTTGTCTATTATGAAATCTGATACAGAATAATAACATTTTTGTATTAAAAAGGAAGAAAGCTGTTTTTTAAAAATTCTTAAAGGTTGCTCCTTGATACTACTTGTGCCCGATAAATGGCAATAGGTTTGCCCTTTCCCCGAGGAATAAAGGCGTAATGTGCAGTTATGTATTTATTTGTAAAACTAAATTATTTAGGTCAAACAATTTTCATATCAATGCTGCAACTGTCATCATATCATTCGTTTTATTGAAAAATACATTCTAAAATGAAGAACTAACAATGGAATGATTGATAAATGAACTGGTTGCGTGAGGCGTCGCATATTTTGTGTTTAATCACAAACTGACGATTGATTTATAGCAATCAAAGGCTTTACATGGATATTTTTTATTTAGTCAATAAATATAACATAAAAAACATAACATTTTTAGTGCTTATGGGAATAATTTCCTGAAATAAATGATTATTATTATAACATTACGTCTGTATTCCCGAAGGGTTGGGCAGAGGTGTATAGTAAGGATACTATACACCTCTGCCCAACCCTTCGAAATGAGGACATTTC
Organism: Amphipyra tragopoginis; assembly: GCA_905220435.1. Taxonomy (NCBI): domain Eukaryota; kingdom Metazoa; phylum Arthropoda; class Insecta; order Lepidoptera; family Noctuidae; genus Amphipyra; species Amphipyra tragopoginis. Next base: position 11,009,575 of record HG992017.1, read on the forward strand.
GCCGTTGGGGAGCGACCCTATTGCCATCAACCGGCCACAAATCCAGACTCCGGGCTGTTACTGAGAAATTTCACACGGAAAAACCCAATAACGCTTTGCCCGACCTAGGGATCGAACCCAGGACCTCAAGTTCAGCGGTCGCGCTGACTGCTGAGATGGTCTAGTGGAAAATACATTAAACTAATGTGTTTTTTTTTTCTTTGCAGGTACAAATCTGAAACCTCTACAATATTAATACACGAAATCTGCCAGTCTGTAAGTTACATACTTTTATTTTTGAGTTTGAATAAATAAATTGCTTGAATTTTATCGAACTATGAAACAAGCCTTCTTATAAGACCCATTGGTAGCGCCCACGTTTCAGAGCCGTAAGTGATCACTGGCAACACTGGTCAAAGACTTTCGGTGGGGCACATTGCTCGCAAAACAGATGGCCGATGGGGCCGAAAGGTTCTGGAGTGGCGACCGCGTACCGGAAGGCGCAGCGTGGGTAGGCCACACGGTGGACCGATGACCTGGTGAAGGTCGCGGGAATCCGCTGGATGCGAGAAGCACAGGACCTATCCATGTGGCGATGCTAGGGGGAGACTTATGTCCAGCAGTGGACGTCATTCGGCTGAATGATAATAATGAAACAAGCGTTTGTTTTGAAAATATAATATAGAATATAGTTTTTTCGGTCGCAGTTATTAAATAATAATTTTTATACCATATTTCTAGAAAGTTCATTCCATCAAGATCCAAAAAATTGTAAAGGTTCATAATAAAGTATCAGAAAATCAATTTCCCATTGAAAATGAATTGTCACATTTCAATGAACGACATGACAGTCGAAAAACAATTTTAAAACATCAATTGGCTGGAATGGACGGCATTCTGCAAAATGTTATCGGAAATGAAAACATTTTGCTTCACAGGTCCAACAGAGTGACGGCTTCGAAATTAAAGTTTATTATATTAATTTAATGTACAGTTGGTATCAAAAGTAAGTGATCTTTGGACAAACTTCGAAAAGTTTTTGTCAAAAAAGGTTTTTTTTTTTATATAAGGTCTCGTTTTAATAATCGTTTCGTTTTAATAATTTCGTATTTTCTTAGTACCTAAATGCTAAATATTCTACCACAAAAAAAAATATGATTGTATAATTATCGTATCTGTTTAAAAAAAACTGAATCAATCAATTAATTTACTGGTTCTTTTAAGTAAAATTCATCCGTACACGCTACCATTTTCTTGCTAAATGCATCGATATTGTTACAACTTAGAGAAACGGTAAGTAATGAAATGATTGATTTAATAAAAAAATATACAACTGATTTAATTTTAGCGATACCTACATTATCTTCAGCATACACTAAGACACTAGGTATACAAAATATCGTGGACTATTAAAGTATGACCTTATACAGCCTGTAATAGAAGGGGTATATCTATCCGAAAGGGGTGAAGAGTATCAGGTATAGAATCTCTATGCAAAGTTTCAGCTCAAAATAAATTACTCAAAGAATTGATACCATATTTTTGGTTTCGTAAGTTTATTGAAACCAAATCATAACAAACGTGTCACTGCTTTCACTCCTATAAAGTCACAATAAAGATAAAAAGATTCTGTAATTATTAATTTCTAAATTCGAAAACGTTCATGTACACACGGTGTCCCAAGAAGAGTATTCATTTAACTGAATTATTGGTTTAATTTTTGGTCTTGAGCACAACATGCTGCATTCGATAATTCGATAGTGTGACCGTTGTGCTCAAAACCAAAACGTCATTTAGGTGGATACTTATTTGGGACACCGTGTGTACCTACTTAGGATGCTGGCTGTACGTTGTAAAATGTCTTCGCTGAAAGTTATTAATTTTTAGTTGAAAGAGAAACAATGTTGCGTAGGTATTTTATGGAGTCTCATATAAGCTGTGGTGTCGCTTCCTGGTTCTATAAACAATAGGACTTGTAATAAAAGGAAAATATTATGAGCAACTAGCTCATAATATTTTCCTTTTATCACATTATCAAACCGAGGCTAGATAGAAAGTGACGTAGATATGAGAGTTTCTGATCGTTTTATTAAACAGAGATGCGGTCCTGGAAGCTGTCGCTGGTCATCAACTGTACATATAAATATATAACAACAATATATATAAATAATCCTGAAACTTAACCTGTTAGTGTCAATATGAGAAAAACATAGTTTATTATGACTGAACCATATGGTCGGTAAATAGATAGAATTTAAAATACCCTAGATGGAAATAGAATCCAACTAATATACAAGTTCCTGTCTCACTTTTAGTTTGTTATGAATTTACTTTTAAAATTAGTATCATGTTATGTTAGGTTATGAATTAAAAATAAATTGTAGGATAAAAAGAGGTGGAGTTGTATTAAAAGAGCCTGCACGAGTGACGGTGCTTAAGGAAATCCAGTGCACCCTGAGCAGCCAGCCCCGTGACCAACCTTGCTGAGTGGCTAATCTTTTCATCACAGCTTGAGCTATTATCGTATAGTTCGTTCCGACACGAGGGAAGATAGGATGAAAACATGTACACGAGAATTCGCATGCCTACTGATATATAAAGCTACTATGCGTAAAATATGCTGTACTTCTGTACCGTATCCTTGGCGAATAAGTATCCTAATTTCCCCCATAATTAATTTCAAAAATCCCAAAATGTTTGTACAACGTGTTACAAAAATACCCCTAAAGCCAAAAGGGGGTTAAAGGGTCCCTTGTAAAGAGTCTATTGGCTATATTTGAAAACCGTAGAATGACCCAAAAAAAAAGAATTTGGGTAAAACATAAAATAATCATCACGGCAACAAAACATAAAACTAAAGAGTAGACTATCCACAAAGTTATTTTCATTTAAAATACTACTTGATTAATATTTTCTTTTTCATGGGGAATTACGTAACACGTTGTATACTTATTTACGATGCTGACTGTACTTCTTAAGGCATAAATATATTACTAACATCATTTCTATAGGGGCCCTCGCGTTCCCTAAAAAGCCATGGTGCCATTTGTAACAATTACCATCGATTCGTCTTACCAATGGCGATATTTCTCAATCACGACCCTATTGAGCCTGTGAAGGCCATTTTCGATACTTTTGTACAATGGTCTGTTAATGTAACTTAGATTTAAGTTATGTGATTGGATATGTATTTGTTAGGAGTATGATTTATGTTATCTTCACGTTTACTCTGGAGATGAGCTGGATATTAGGTTTTAAACAGACGTGGATCCAGCTTTCAAATTAGGTTTGATATTATACGGTTCACTTCTGACTTTCAATTTGGATGAAGCAACCAAGTTGAACCATGTAAATATAAAAATTCATCATTCAATGTCATTGTGCAATTACGTTCAATCGCGTTGAAAGAATTGAACATGCTCAATATTTTTCACTTTTGGCGTTCACTATTCAACGCAGTTGAACGATAAATGAATTTGTAAACACAATATTGAACGATTCAAACGTCGATATTTACTCGTGGGTGCTGCAGCATCACGGAAGAATGCCAAAATTGACAGTTGATGATGAATCAATTGATGATTGATGTATGAATCTGGATCCTCTTCTGCCAATTTTCTCAATAGACTGTTTGAAGCTCCCAAACTTCTCTTCTTAATATCCATGGACGCATCCACCAACGTCATCGATTTCTTCGCTTTGTTTATCAAATGACGTTTTGAACGACGTGAATTCTTGATCAAATGACGACCCAAGTATACGACCTGGGGCCTAATTCTCCTAAAATAAATTGTTACCAAACGCAATCGGACCACAACCGTCAGTCAGTTTTTGTTTTCGAAAACTTTCAAAATGATTGTTTTTTTTTTTTTGTGTCAAACAATAAGACAGCTTTTGAAATTGAGAACTGTCTGAATGAACGGTTCGGCCTTAGTTCGGTTGTGATTTTTCAAGATTTATTTTAGAAGAATTGGGCCCCTGATTCGACGAAATCTTCCGGAATCCTAAATAAAGAAAACTCTCGTGAGTTTAAAAAAAACATTTAATTATTTATTAAAACAGAAGAATGTCTGATTCCTTAACAGAAACATCCTAAAATCGTAAGACAGAACATTACTTAAGTATAATTACATTAATATTAAAAGCGAATCAAAATTTAACCAAGTTGAGGATCATTGCAGCAGACAAGATGACAGCTGTCCTTAACATCTCCATCCCTGTTATAAAGTGCTCTTCAATTAGTTCTGCTTGTACCAATTTTGATATGGTCGTGAATTTCGGTTTCACGCCCTCATATCTAAATTAATCTCAATCTGGAATATGACACAGTTTTTTAGGCTTAGGTGATTAGGACCCGCATGTTTTTTTAAGCATCATTTAGTAACATTACACACTTTAGTTTTGCTGTAGTTGGATAAAACAGTGTTGCTGGAAACCCCTTCATTAAAGCTAAGTATGAGTTCACCTTTAAAAAATGTAGTTCTAGCCTCAGACCAAATAAAAAACCAAAACAGAGCGCTGTCAACAGTGACGTGAGGCCGGTTTCGTAAACATGTGTACACTTAGTGAGGTGTAGTTTGATTGTAGGTTGATTGAAAAATGTTGTTGTATATATATATAATAGTTTTGGCATGCTTCACTGTATTTTTCGCAGCGTTCTGTCTTGGTTTTTTTTTTTGGTCTGAGGTTCTAGCTCAAGCAGTTCCACCCCTCCGTTCCTCGGAGAGCACGTTAAGCCGTCGGTAACGGGTGTCAGTCGTTACGGCCGACAATCTGACAACCTGTGTCACCTTAGGATATCGGCATTGCCCAGCAACTGGGTTACGGAGGTCTGATGGCAGTCGCTCCTTGTAAAATACTGGTATTCAGCCGCATTTGGTTAGACTAGAAGCTAACCCATAGTTGGGAAAAAGAAGGGCAGAAAAAAAAAGTTAGAAGGGTTTTCCATTGCAAAAAAATGATTTTAAAATGGTCAGAAACGAAGCTTTTAAATCCTACAAAGTATGTCTTTATTATGCATGTAATAAATTAACCCCGACGTACCAAAAAGTATATTGTATTTTAAGCCACCAATCCGTCTTCAAACATTTTATTCCCCCTCATTACCCTGGCAAAATATAGATTGCCAGGGAAATGACCGCAAAAAAACAAAATACGGCCATATGTCAATCTTTTTGTGCACGACACTCAATCAAAAAGTCACTGTAACACTTGAACATAAGGTTGTCATTTCCGTGGGTATTGATTTCGATGGCAAATGTAAGTTTGTCTGTTTGTCAAGACGTCGCGGCCAATTTAAGAGGCAGACAAAGACTAAATAAACGGAAAAAAAATCACTTTAATAGCTAGGACATGCGTCCCTTTAAGACGGTTATTTTTAAACAAAACAGATGTAAAAAAGGACATGATTGTCGACTGTGATTATGTTGTTAGTAAAAATGTTGCCATACAATTATATTATTTATGTCCTTAATGTTAGGTGCTATATTTCTGTAACAATAAAAGTTTTATGTTTACATTCCATGGGAAAATTTATTTTAATGTTTTTACTAGTAAATACAGATGACTGGTATTAAATGAATAGGTTTGAAAAACTGGTTTTCATGACTGCAATAAAATATACAATGTTTTTGCTGTAATCAATCAATTAACTTAGCCAATCGCCGTCCACTGTTGGACATAAATCACTTCCAAGTAACGACCCTCAACTTAACATTTACTTGTAACAAAATAAAAATCTAAATAAAAATTCGCTGCCGCATGCAACTTACTAGCTGATGCTCCAATCAATTGAATACGAGCAAATAAACATATTTCAATAAATAACGCATGTGGGGCAACCCTAGCTCGAGGAATTGGCGTCAAATTCAGCGCTCGGTGAAACATCAAAGCGCGCCGACATGTCGCTAGGGTTGCCGCGCTATTGATTTGTGCACGATACGTGTGTATTGATAAAAAAATACCTTTACGATATGGAAGATGTGGACTTTTTTGTGAAAATATTTTGATGTGACTTGAGTAAACATTTTAACTTGGAGCTCTTTGTAAAGAATTTTTGAGATAAAATTGTTTTGGATGAACATTTTTTACCAAATATTTTGCTTAGCTGATATATTGATGTGCTATCTATAAAAAAAATATCAAATGTAAACAAAATATTTTCTGTATTACAAGTTTCGTGAGACACATTCATATTTATAATTAGTTACGTTTCACTCACTTTATTTTTCGAGCATTTTTGAGTTCGACTCGCTTCCTCGCCGCGTGTAGGTACAGCTCATGTCATGATTAAGGGTTCTGTTTGGGTCCGAAACTAGTCGGGCAATCCCGAAAAACGCACGTCACTAAACTGTAACCAATCATAAAGACATTCTCTCAAGTTTTTCGAGTTTTTTTTTTGTAGATAGGTATAAGTAAGTCAAAATTTAATTTAAACTTTTTACTTTTTGCCTCTAAAATAAATTAATACTAGCTAAACCACCTAATACAAATTGACTACATCTAACAAACCATATTCTCGATAATCCAGTATATTGATATATCCAAAGGCTTCACTAAGCAATGATATACCGTACGGTAGCCAGTTCGATGCCCGGGGGTGCAATTACGTGTATCAGTGGCAAATTTCCTCTCACATACCGACCTAACCATAGGTTAATAATAATAATGCTTATGGATACGGCGTTGTTCCACGTTGTCTGTTGTAAGTTGTAATATTGGTGTTGATTCTGTTGTTCAACAACTAAGTAAATTATGCTAAAAATATTGTTATCTTTTGCTAATAGGCTAAACATGAAAGAGAATTTATTTAGAGCTGTTCAACTAGACATGCCGTCATAATTAGCGGAACTTTTACAAATTATTCAGATTTTTTTTGTTATTTGGAACTGCTATGCTATGACGGTTTTTATTCAAAAAAACCTTCAATTTTGACTGCATGTTGAGGAAAAAAAATTGGTTGATTATTTGTCTTTTAATGCATTTAACCCTAATTTTGAAATGTTTAAACAAAAACATTATTAAACAATACATAGTTATGGAGGAGCTCGTGGCTAATTAATTACAGCCGCATAGACCGATCTTCCGGGTTAAGCCACGCTTGCCGAGGTTGGTCTGTGGATGGGTGACCATTTACCATAGCGAGTTTCCTCCGTGCCTCGGAAAGCACGTAAAGCCGTTGGTCCCGGCTGTCATTTGTAGATCTTTGACAGTCGTTACTGTTGGTCAGAAGCCAGAAAGTCTGACAACCAGTCTTACCAAGAGTATCGTATTACCCAGTTACTGGGTTGTGGAGGTCTGATAGGCAGTCGCTCCATGTAAAATACTGATATTCAGCTGCATCCGGTTCGACTGGAAGCCGACCCCAACATAGTTGGGAAAAGGCTAGGCAGATGATGACATAGTTATGGAAAATAATGTGGAATGGTACGTTTGTGTTACGGTGTGTGTAGTTTACACATTAGGTAATTGTTGAACATCGCCGTATTTTTAAACGACTTATGCAGAGGTATCGACTAAATATTTTTAGTTTTAGTTCAACCGAATTTGAGAGTCTAATCTTCCACCTCTTTCTTATTTTATCTGCAAGTAAAATATATTATATTTTAAAGTAAAGTTTATTCGAAGCTAAACAGAATTGACGCCATCTTACTCTTTGAATATAATTTTATATTTGACCTTATTTCGTGGTGAAAGCTTCTGTATTGTATTATCTTTGAGTAGAGATATTGATCGGATGGAGTTCAAGGTTAATGATATTTCATTAGATTGGGAATTGGAGAAAATCTAGCTTCTTTCTTGATCTTGGGAAATAGCTTTCAATGTAACATCTTATTATCAACCGGCGTATATTTTGGGAATCATTGATGTATAGGGAGCCTTTTTTTAACTGTTTTCGAAAAAGGAGGTTTACTTTTCGATGCGTTTTTGTATGTATGTTAACCGATTTCTCGGAGATTTATGGACTGATTTACGTGATTCTTTTTTTGTTTTGCAAGAATATACTTGCGAGATGGTTCCATTAAAGAGATAGGGAATAGTAAGTTGATATTAATGGCCATATAACAAAATTAACATTTTCTGGAGTCAGTACCTTTAATCACACTTAGGTTTATATGTGGATTATGTTAATTTTATTATATGATGGTTTATTATTTGATGGTTTTTCAGTTTTTTTGAAGTCAGTTTTTTTTTTAATATTTATGTTTTGGTGTGTTTCTAAATTCTCTTATAACAATCAGAAAAATAAAATAAGAAAATGACGCTAAAACAGTGTTTTTGTAAAATATATTTTATTTTTAAACCTGGCATTTTTATAACGTAGAAATTATAAAAATGATTTTTTTATTATTTAAGATGTACAAATTATTTGTTATTTACTTTTTTCTAAAACCTTATGCTCAATTAAGTTTTTATTAATATGAGTAACACTAACAAGGGCATTGGAGGTTAACACGAAACATGATTTTAGAGTAAATCGACTGCGCTTATTCGCAATGCAAGCAACTTGATATTTCAACTTGCAATTCTATCTAGTTCTAACCCTTCAAAGCTACGCCAAACAGTTCCAAGTAGTACTTTGACCCTACGAACTCCGGTTAACCCGTTAGCGCTCATAAACACGACTTTAAATGTTTGCCTTCTTTCACAACTTACAAGATTCAATTGAAATTAGTTATTTTAGTGCTTTTCTGGTATAGTAAGTAACATTACCTTTTATGCAGTTTTGTGTTTTGTATGTAACTGTTCGGCATGCTTTTAGTTGCCGTCCGGTACAGTCTTTTGAACTTGTGTTTTACCGTTAGAAAAGGGTAGTATTATGTAAGCGAGATTTTAGCTGATTTTGTTAGAAATGTTTTCTAATGGAAAGGAATGGTTGTTTGAGTTTTGTGTGAACAGTTTTGATTTGATGGAAATGATCCTGTGTTTACCAATAAACTGTTTGAATGCAATTTCTATTTAAAATGATGGCTCGGAGTGTAAACTAACAATCAAATAGAAATATACTTCTTCGTTTTGATATCCCGGACTAAAAATGCCAAAGTCCGCCTTGCGGCTTAGTTTTTTCCACTTAATTTGGTATTTAATGCGTTTAAAACTGTACTGAAGTACATCTTTGTAATTGTAATCGTGTAACTTCTGACAACTTTACCGATTGAAATCACAGTGTAACACATTTTTTTTTTCGCGATGTTGCTTCGTAGCTGTGCTAGGATCCGATAAGTGGCGCTGTAGTCAGGTTATTCACTCGGACACATCCGCGGGAGAACAGCTAGTTACTGTACAAGGTTAGTCGGAAAGGCGGTGCTAATCCGTAAGGGTGTTAAAATACCCATAATAACAAACAACTTTTGTTCTACAACTATCCCCAAAAGTCAATAATTTAAGAGAAATACCTGTTCAAAGATTTCATAAAAAATACGCTAAAATCGGAATCGTCACGACATTCTGTCGTGTCGTATCAACAGCTGTGGAAAAAGCAGCCACACGGTAAGTTATTTCAAAATACAAGCCCAAAAGCTATATTCATATACACCATAATTGAGACCTTCCACATTCAGAAATGTTCAAAGCTATTCAGACAAATTATTACCATATCCAATCGTTCTCAGTTCGTGTAGGCATTCAATTGGGCATCGCGTACAACGAGCGTAGGAATTCGCCAGAATATTTTGTGACAGCCTCGTTCAGGGCAAATGTATCGAATTCCTTTATGTTGCCCGGGTGGGCTTGCAACGGAATTCGTATCTGTTTGGGCAGTTCATGAAGATTTTGTTGCCTGTTTTTAATTAATTGAGGTTGGATTAAAATGTTGTAATTAGTTTTGTTTTCATCTGATTGTAAAGAGGATTTTATAGGCGTATTTATCATAACAGCTATTTAAAACAGGTATCGTAGGATAACAAACTGTAACTGTGATAAACAAAATGAAAAAGCAGTTCCTGTTCCACGAGCTAAGAAAATCCCCTATAAGACAGTCACAAGCTTTTCTCTATTCATGCTTATGACAGTTACCTTAGTTAGAATAAGATAAAAAATGTTACTGTTACTCTGTGACACGCTGTTACAGCCGTCACAAGCTCTTTCCTTTTCTCGCATAGGTTTAACACCTTAGTTAGAAAGAGAAGTCCTGCTGTTACAGTAAACAGGTTAAACGTTGCTATCTGTGGTAACAGAACACACAATAGTTTTTTCCCACATAGTACGAAATAACAGACTGTTATTTTGTAACAGGTTTTTGGAACTGCTATTTACGTGTAACAGGAACAGGCGTAACAGATACGTGATATTACCTGTTACAACCCTCTCCTAGGATTTTAATGCTTGTTATTGATTATCATTCGTGGTTAAGGTATTGTTACAAGTAGAGGTACGGTTGGCTAAATATGTGGTTTACCAGTTTTGACAACAGTTCCTATCAAATGAAAATATCGCTAAGGTTGTTGTCAGATAATTTTTGCAGTGAAAATCGACTTTATTGTGTTATGACGTGCAAACGAATTTCAATCTTACCTCAGGTATCTGAATTGAGAATTTGGGATAAGCAATACTTAAGTAGTATTTGAGTACGGAGTTGTCAAAAAAAAACTCAACTCAGAAACCGGAGGTTAGGGTGGTAAACCACGTTTTTGGCCGAGTGTACGCACATGTAAGTATATACGTACACGTAGCGAAATTTTCTCCCTAACAATCGATAAAATTTATGAAATATTTTTACATGCCATGTGATTTTATGCAAGCAATATTTAGAATTTTCCATTACAACTTCTTAGTTAATGCATTTTATAATTTCGCTACGTGTATACATGTTGGTGCTCGTGACTGTACTGTAATAAATTTGCGGTAAATACCTATAATGTATTGCATTGGATTATACTAGATATTCAAGCTTAGTCAATTTGTTCTCGTTATGCCAATAAATTAGGCTAAATGAAAAGTTGCTCTGTCTAGCCTGAAATACCAGGCCTTATAATTAAATGTTAATACATACTTATGTAATGTTTCTTGATTTGATATCTTGCTTAGGAAATCGACCCGATGCAATATGTAGAAAGACAGGGATATAAGTTAAATGTTTACCTTAATTCAAAAGCGATTTCCTTCTAAAATATCCACAGAATTATGAATAGTTCGTCTAGACAGTTTCTTCAAACACAAAAAAAATATGGTATGTTTTCTTAGTTTAAATCTATTCACTTTACAATTTAAGGTACCTAAATTAAAGTAAACAAAAATAAAAAAAAATCTCAAAACAGTATTATTTTGCTAAAATAAATATCACTACATAGTATAAAACAAACTCGCTTCCCGCTGTCTGTCTGTCCCTATGTATGCTTAGATCTTTAAAACGACGCAACGGATTTTGATGCGGTTTTAATATTATAGATAGAGTGATTCAAGAGGAAGGTTTATATGTATAATACTTTGCACCCGTGCGAAGCTGGGCCGGGTCGCTAGTTAATAATAAAATTGATCACGTGGGTGCAGGCATGAGCGCAAAACCGTGAATAAGAGACGAAATTGTCTTCCGCGATTTAACTGTGTAGTCGTTAATATGCAGAATAACTAGGTAAAGTTCAGATACCTGCTACTTTAAGTGTAATTTCGCTCTTTAACGGATCGCACCCAGTAATCTGCAGATTACCTGGTTAATGCGCATATTAACGTATTCCGCATTCTGACGGTAACATATACAACGTGTTACATAATTCCCCTTAAAAAAGAAAATATTAATCAAGTAGTCTTTTATGGTTGTTGTCATTTACCTCTCTGAGGAAATTAGGTAAGAATGTAAATAACTTTCTGGGTAGTTTATTCTTTAGTTTTATGTTTTCAGGATTGCTTTTCAGTGATGATTTTATTTTATGATATTTTCTTTTTAGGGGGAATTATATAACACGTTGTACTTACATAATATTACCCGTAACTGTACATGTCAGATAAAAATGCCATCCAATGGTACACGTCGCTGGATTCCAAAACCCAAAAAAACACAAAATTATGCAAACAGAATCAAAAGAAAATGTCTGTAGATACTTACAAATAAAATAATGTTCATTAGAAATACGTAACAATTTGCATATATTACTCATCAAGATCGTATTCAACATCCCCCCGTATTGCGTATTTTACAAGTTATCTTTCATTCTTCGAAGAAAAGATGTGGGGAGAAGTTTACTTTTATTCCAAGTATGGCAGTGAAAAGAAATTTGAATCTGACAATCTTTATGTAGTTTAGAATGTTTGATAGTGACTTTGTGACTCCCAGCAAAGAAAAAAAAAGCCACCTGTCTTCCCATTTTTTTTTAACTTGGGCACTTTTTTATATATTTGATTCTAGCCTCTAGGCTCGTCGAGGTAGGGGCGAGGAGCTCGTGGCTAAATAATTACAGCCGCATAGACCGATCTTCCGGGTTAAGCCACGCTTGCCGAGGTTGGTCTGTGGATGGGTGACCATTTACCATAGCGAGTTTCCTCCGTGCCTCGGAAAGCACGTAAAGCCGTTGGTCCCGGCTGTCATTTGTAGATCTTTGACAGTCGTTACTGTTGGTCAGAAGCCAGAAAGTCTGACAACCAGTCTTACCAAGAGTATCGTATTACCCAGTTACTGGGTTGTGAAGGTCTGATAGGCAGTCGCTCCATGTAAAATACTGATATTCAGCTGCATCCGGTTCGACTGGAAGCCGACCCCAACATAGTTGGGAAAAGGCTAGGCAGATGATGATTCTAGCCTCTAGGCCTGCGTTTGACCGCAATTTCACCTGATGTTAAGCGATGATGCGGTCTACGATGGAGCACGCTTGCCCAAAAGAAACCGATTCACTCGTGACTTGAAGACACCCAGATTGTAGCTGTCGAGGAACACCCACTCGGGCAGCGCATTCCACTGTTTGGCGGTTTTCACAATGAAAGTGGAATCAAAGCGCTTCATTCGGGTTTTTGGTATATCAACCATGAACCGATGGCGCTTTTGTTTTCCCTTACCTCTGGAAAAGGCGAGAGTCATGCCAGACTGTTACCGACTGAAATCATCACGTTATTCCTCCGAGTACGTATAATCGGGATCGCGGAATTCGCTGGTGCTTTCACCACAATCTCTCTTCCCCTGGATGTCTTAAAGAAGAAGAAAGAAAGAAAAAATATTTATTCTAGACTCGCAAAACCAGATAGAGAAAAAAAAAAGATTTAAGCAACCTGCACGAAGCCAAAAAACGCTCCTATCTTAGCATAATACTGAGACACTTAAAAAAACAAAATGCCGCATCGCTGGTTTTCAGATAGGACCGTTGTGATGCCACGGGGACTAACGATACAAATAAATAAATACATAAATAGAATATGTTCAATATTAAAGTACTACTAAGAAAAATGTCGTAGGTGGACACATCAGTGGATGAGCAGCAACATCCAAACTGTGCGCTTATCTGGTATCTGAAACAAATGCACGTCGCACTTTTAAGAGAACTTATCGCTTACAACTATTTTACTAATTTATTTATTTATATTTCTATGCATTATGGTACATGAGGCGCACTTAATGCTATAAGGTATTCTCTACCAGTCAACCTTAAGGTTAAGAAGAAAAGCATCGAAATAGGTCTTACAAAAGTAATGATTTGACAATTTTGTTTAACTCAAAAGACTACTAATCAAATGTGAACCAGACTTTACTGCCATTAACGGAAATAAAACCTGGAATGCATTTGCCTGTAGCTTGCACAGCGACATGCAAAGAGCTTGCAGATACCAGCAACTGGCGCGTGTATACATAAAAAGGCATGCCTTTAGAAGGTAAGTCAGTAAATTGCACAGCGTTTGATTATTTGGAATGCTATGTGCGGTGGAGTTGAATGGGCTGCAAGATGCATACTAAAAGACATGTCTAAACGCATCCCACAGCTGTAGGCATGCAAGCTAGGAAGTCAATGAAGCAGTGTGACATTAAGAATAGAATAGAAAAATATTTATTCAAGTGACTTAGTAATAAATGTTTTTAAACTTTCGCGATTTGTACCTATACATTATAAAAGTATCCCGACGTTTCGGCCGACTTGCACCGGCCGTGGTCACGGGTAGACTGAAGTGGCGGAGCAGTTGTCATCTTCGTGAAGCAAGGATATTTTTATCTACCCTCACTCGATCTTGATTTTTTTTTCAAGTTTCCGTCGGTAGGTACTTCGACAAACCGGTCGGTAATTCGACCGAAACGTTGGGATAAAAGGTATTTTGTGCCTCTCAAAGTTTGTTACGCGAGTAGACCCGATTTATACTTTTATAATGACTTAGAGCGATTACGCGCTGCATCCGATCCGAATCCGTGAAAATACGTCCCGAAGTAGCCATAGAACTATTTGTATGGTAGTTTACGCACTACATCCGGCATCTGTCATCCGATTTCTATCCGCCATCCGTGAGTCTCCAATTCGGAAGAAATATTGACGGACCGAAGTAGCCGTAGCACTGTTTGTATGAACGCTTTCGCACTACCTCGGATTCAAATCGGACGCCAAATGGATATGCCAAAGATGGCCCCTGAATTGTTTGAATTTGGATCAGAGATCGGAATAGTGCGTAAGCAACATCCGAATTCGGTCCGAGATTTTTACTCTAGATCGGTATTTTCACGGATTCGGATCGGATGCAGTGCGTAATCGCTCTTAGTAATACTAAAAAACTATGTTAGTAAGGGATATACATTTTATGCATGACTATGACTCACCGCTGCCTCATCCCATGAGAGACGGCGCAACAGCGTCCCACATATACGCAATCTAATCTGCTTGCAATCATGTTTAGGATACTGTTAGAGCTGGCCCGCTACCTGTTCACCAAGGAAGCGGACCTCTTACGCATCGTTGCGTAAAAGCAATCGACATGTGCGTCTGCGATCATTCCCGATGCGCTACAGAAGCGGGGCAGCCCGACCAGTACCCTAAACACATTATTGAACTGAACTCAAACTAAAAGGCATGTCGTTTCACTTTTAAACGGATCTTCTGTGTGCCATCTTATGGCATGGATTCAACAATAAATAAATATTCGCCTGTAACTGTCCCACTGCTGGGTAAAGGCCTCTTCTCATACAGAGAAGGAACGAGCATTGATCGCCACGCTTGCTCACTGCGGGTTGGCGATTTCAGACCATAAGTCCAGGTTTCCTCACGATGTTTTCCTTCACCGTCTATGTCAGTGGTGTCTTAGATTAACTAAGAAAGTATATATGAAATTGGAAAAGTCACATTGGTACTTGCCTGGATTTGAACCCGCAACCCGGTGCTTAACAAGCGGGGCTGTAACCTCCGGGCCACCACGACATTCAATTCAAAAATCATTCATGATCAACAATAGAACAGATTAAAACCAAGCCTCATACAAGTTTAGTTTTAGTGTATTACACTAAACCTGAAACTAGTTTGTTCAGAATCACTAGGAGAATCGATTGGCATAGTTTTATTATACCACGTTAAATCTTGCATTTTTTTTTAATCTTTAATTTTGTTTCTGTAAGTTTCTATGCATAACAGTTTCCGTGTATTAGAAAACCCTTGCATAGCACATCTCACACATTTCACACTCTACTGGGGAACTTAACGCAACATAAACTAATGTGTAACTTGCAGATTTATTTAAAAAAAATACATACTCTGGTAGTTCTAATTAAAATCTTGTTGGGGTGTCTCGGTTTTTGTGTATACTAAAAATAGTGTTGTAAATATATAGGGTGACTGGTAATTAGTGACCGATCCTATAACACATGATTGTACTCATAATAACAAACAACTTTCCCAAAGAAACATTATTTTAATGTTATTTTTTTCATTTATAATTTGTTAGTTCGTTATGGAATGGACGCGGCTCGTAATAATGGAAATATTTTTTATAAATAATGTTTCTTAGGTAAAGTTGTTTGTTATCATGAGTACAATCATGTGTTAAAGTATCGGTCACTAATTACCAGTCACCCTACATAATTATACAGATGCCATAGGCATATAGATGATTTTTGACAAATGCTAGCAGGCTGCTCACGTCATTTTACGGCATGCAAGCTTACTGACATGTGTATTCCCGGCTTAAGCATAGAAGTTATGTTTTAATAACCAGACTAATTAATAGACAGAACTATCTCCACATAATATAATTTTAACACCGATAACTAAGCCGCGAAACAATAGATTCACACCCCTATGTAGGGGAGGTGGTTCACTGACCTCGTATTGTTATATTAAACAAGCGAAACTCGGCTCTAAATTTACTGTATAAAGTTTATTATTGCATGAATGATTCACCAATTTTGATTATCATTTTAACAGCACTCATAGTCTGAGGTGTAACTAATATTTAAAATTTATTATGCCGATTCTTTAGTATTCATTTCTGAGGGTCGGGAATGAACCTTAGACTTTTCGTAAAGGCATGATTTATGATTAACATTGTCAGGTGTACAATGGTGGGTAGGATACATTTATTTTTGATGGAAAGTTGAGGTACTTAGCTTTCGCCTTTTACCGGGGTATTTTCTTTTTTTTTTAAGGTTATTACCTTGCCCTTACTGTAGTGGCCTTCGTCGCAGGACTGTTGGCAACAAGGACATAGATTTTTATTGTTTTTTTTATTTGTTTTTTTTTTCTTGTTTTTTTTTTTACTTTTTTATAGTTCCAAACCCAAAAGGTAAAACGGGACCCGATTACTAAGACTCCGCTCTCCGTCCGTCCGTCTGTCACCAGGCTGTATCTCATGAACCGTGATAGTTAGACAGTTGAAATTTACACATAATAATATGATGTATTTCTGTTGCCGCTATAACAACAAATACTAAAAAACAAAATAAAATAAATATTTAATGGGGCTCCCATACAACAAACGTGATTTTTTTGCCGTTTTTATAGATAATGGTACGGGGAACCCTTCGTGCGCTAGGCCGGCTTTTTTTTTATTACCTATTTCCAACAGCCTTGAAACGGAGTAATACCTTAAGGGTCGACGCAGAAGGATAGACAAAACTGCGCAACTGTCATTTGTATGCAAAAAGTTAAGTCGAGGGTGTGCTCAAACCCTTAGGGACTAAAGTTTCATCTATGACGTTTTGTGTACATGTGGATGCGTTTGTCTATGCCTGTGATTTTATCCCTTAGTCATCACTTGTATCTTTGCAACCCCTCTGTAAGGGGTGGCTTGTTCGAGCACACGTGGTGCATTTTATTAAGTGTTCTAAACGGATTAGATGAATTATTGGGCACTTGATCTGATTCATTGTGTATGAATTAAAGTGTCTCTTGTCCTTATTCTGTGCTATCATGATATAAAAAAAAACTTTCATGCGATTGATTTTGTGTACAAAAAAGATGATAAAAAATTACTGTAAAAATTTTTTGGGATTAGTCGTTATCGGAAATTAAACAACTTTTCGAAATTCGCGTAATTCTTTAGATAATTAAGATAGAAAAAAAAAAACAAAAAAAAAACACAATCAGAGTAAAATGGTACTGTGTAGTGAAAAGTTGTCACCTATTATAACCTAACTATACAGGGTGTAAACGAATTCATGTAATTCCTTCAAACCGTGTGATCTTCTAGTGACACAGATCGACCAAGCACTGTTTTTTTTTAGTTTCAGCAAAAACATTTTTTCGTAACAATAATCTGATTTTCTGTTTCTGAGTCATTTTAGCGCTCCAAGTTAACTGACTGCACGTAGCGATATCGCGCTAGTCGTGCCTGCTGTGTCGCCGTGCTTTCATTTATTTATGCGTCGCATTGAAATGTACTATCACATAACATTATTTATTTGCAAAAAAATATTTTTCCTTTTTTTTAGTGAATCTTTTGAGGTGGTTTAGATACGATGACTTAACGCTACCAAAAAAAAGATTTTTTTATTTTTAACCAAGCTAAATCCCGTGCGGGATCAATCTATGTATACCTATCATTAATATATCTTGCGGTTTGAAGGAATCACACAAATTCATTTACATCCTGTATAGTATTATTAACAAAACTATAAAATGATATCCCGAAAACAGAGATTTTTTTTTAACCTAAAGCTCTCCTTTCCCACATCCATTTCCAACACTATATCACCAGAAAATATCTTATCATAAACACCTAAATCTTAAGAATAATACTCCACTTTAGCTGAATAAAACCCTCGTTCTTCCAACTATTTGTTGCAGTCGACTAAAGCTACGTGTCTGTCTAGCAGGAATCTAGGAGATTGATCCAGACATTAGCATAGCATTAGGAGATAGCACTGTTTTAGTTTCAGCTAGAAATTCTAGATTTTGGTCCATTTTATCGCTTATTACATTTGTAACTTTCAAGATTGGAAGATAGATAGTACCGCGGTTTAAAGTCGGATTTTTGAATTTGTGGGTTATTTAAGGGCTTGGGGGGAAACTCGCCTCTCGTCCGCGGCCCAAATTACACGCAGTAGGAACAGTAGTGGAAAAGTTGGGCGAATGCGTGGGCCAGAATACCATGGGAAAAAAGTATCGTAGTTAAATCGACCCATTGGGATTTAATTTCATTAAAATTAAAAAAAAGGTGCGAAATAAAACGTAAGTATTAAAATATGGGGTATTCCTCGAAGCGCACCAACGATGAAACATGGAGAAGAGCATGAAAGGATATCGTAATAAATGATATTGATAGACGTTTTAAAATTCAACTGTCCTAATTGTTTATTTATTAAAACTACCAGGAAAGCAGAAATGAACTGGAGCTAGGTGCTTAATTAACTTCGCAAGTTTTACCTAACCCTATTTAAGTAGGAATTTACATAGAAATAGTGATTAAATCTGAAAATCTAAGGTGTCGAATTTCAATTGGAGGATTGAATACTGCAATAGGAAGGTCAATGGGATAATAAATGCTGTTAATTGCTATACCATGGTGGACCATCTAGCATATTTAGTTAGAGAGCTTAGCTAAAGTGATTGACAACTCGTCTACTCTTGCAGAATCGCACTTTCGAAAATTCTGACAGAGGATTTAGTTCAGTTCTGAGCTACGCCTTGATTCAAAAAGTTTTGATAAGTCAATTGTATTGTGTGTTGACCGATTCAGTTAGTTCATGTATATTTGTTCGTGTATTGTTTGTTAACGCACCTACGTTAATAGGTGAATTTCTCATGAAAATTATAAAATAATTTACAATCCTCAGGATTTCAATACGACATCGCAGTTTCCAACACGACAAACTACACACATTCACATCGAAATTATTTTCCCAAAAGAAAACCTTTTCCGTACATGTATTCACAAATCAGCGGGCATGTTTGTTCAGTGAACGTAAAAACAAAACACTTGACAGGTAACCACCCTGGAGGGTAGATATCAAATATAATCCGCGGGATCTGCAGGCGACTGGCATGGCCGCCATCTTGGCGATAAAAATATAAGCTCCCTCATACATAAAACTATTACACGGCCACGTTGTATTTGATATTTGACATGTTTTTTGGGTCAAATGTAGTGTAGTGTAGATTTTCTCAGGAATTGCATTCTAGATAACTTTTGTTATTATCGAAATATTTGATAGTTTTGCCGTGCGAATTGTTAGGCACCTAGGTTCCAGTGGCGAAGGCTCCATACAACTCGATTCCTATCGGCTTCCCTTTCGAAATATGCCAAATACTAGTATCTATTATTTTCAATTATCATTTAAACAAATAATTGGTCCGGCTTCCCTTTTAAGAAAATTCATCCTTCGCCACTGTTAGGTTCCTAGCAAGATGACCTACCTATATGGTCATCTTATAAGGAACTTTTTATAGAGATACTTGGGGTATAATAGTAAAACTAAAATTGATTATAAGCATTGTCATGTCATGCGTACTGAAAGGCACAGCGTGGGTAGGCCTCTCTCAAGGTGGACCTATGATCTGGTGAAGGTCACGGGAATCCGCTGGATGCGAGAAGCACAGGACCGGTCGATGTGGCGATGCTTGGGGGAGGCCTATAGGTCCAGCATTGGACGTCTTTGGGCTGAATGATGATGATGGTCATGTCTGTCCGCCCGTCTCTGTCACCTCAACCCAGCCTATCGCAGTCCACTGCTGGACATTGGCCTTTCTCTTTCTTTCTTTTTCTTCTTTTGTAACTACCATCTGCAGCGTCAATAACTCCCAAAAAGCCCTATATGTTTCCCAAATTCATGACCCTAAAATTTCTAACTACAGTTATCTAGCTATTCTGACGACGTATGTGGTCTAGTGGTTCGAGTGTTGGACTGCTGATCACGAGGTCGTGGGTTAGATTCCCACAGGACACAAATGTTTATGTGATGAACATAAGTGTTTGTGTTGGTCTGGGTATTTCTTATGTATTGTAAGTATGTATTTACAAAAAAAAGTATATGTATAAGTATTATATCCATTGTCTAGTACCCGTAGTACAAGCTCTGCTTAGTTTGGGACTAGATGGTGCTGTGTAAAAAATGTCCCAAAATATTTATTATTATTACCTAATATTTATTTATTTATTATATTCTCAAGTTCCATAATAAGTTCTGACACATCTCAGAACCCCACTCACCTCCTCAAACAACAACCCCATAACAAAATCCAATTACGCACCCAATCACAATACAAATAATTTTTACGGCGGCCATCTTAGTTGTCAAATTCTGCTATTCGACTGAACAATTTATAACGGTAACACCGTACCGGAAACGGATCCAAGTGAATTCACGTGCGTAGTTTAACGGCTGAAACATGGCATCCGGAAAGGACGGTTACGGCCCGTGAATGTGTACCTACCCTTTTGTAGGCTGTAAGGTATAAGGTGCCTCTTATTATGTGCGAAATTCAAAAACGTTACGCAGTTAAGGATGTGGATGGGTGATGTATGAGTTTTGGGATTATAATTGTAACGTTTTAGTAAAAATAAGGAGGGATTTTGTGCGATTTTATACTATGAAGTATTTTATATTATGAGGTCTGATAACAGTCGGTCACAGCTGATCCTAACATAGTTGAGAAACGGTTAGAAAAAACGAAATAAGTACTTAACCTATTATTAAAACCAGTTTTTGATCTGGTTATAAAGGATTTTAATGCACGGTTCCCATAGCCAACAATGAATCGTTTTGCTTAATAACATAAACTCACGCCTGTATTCCCCGAAGGGTTGGCAGAGGTGTATAGTACACCCACATTTCGCCGTTTATGTTTACGTCCTACGTAATAGGGGGCGAGCCTATTGCCATCGACCGAGCACAAATCCAGACTCCGAGCTGCTACTGAGGAATTCCACACGGAAAAACCCAATATCACTTTGGCCGACCTGGTGATCGAAACTAAGACCTCACGCTCAGCAGTCGCGCTTGCGACCGCTAGACCAATGAGGCAGTCAATAATAGCTTAATAACAGTAGTATTTTTTATTGTCTTACTGAAAATGAAATAGACTCATGAGCTAATTTTACCTGTGATAGCTGCATAAGTAATTGTACCTACTACCTATACCTAACAAAATGCTGAGCTGATAGCCCTTTTGCCACTTACATTTAATTAATTTTATTCATTTTTATTTATGTAACGTTGCATTGTGTTGTTTGTGCCAATAAATCTATCTTCTTTCTTTTACATACGGGTGGGTCTTCTATGGAGTCTTTGCTTCATTATTGGTAAAAATACAGCCACAGGAATTGGCCACAAATTGAGAAGATTGAGTAGGATGTTGGACATTCTAAAAATACAAAACAAACAATTGCACATCTCAGCCAAAATCTATACGTATAAAAGGAGAAGCTGACTGACTGACCTATCAACGCACAGCCTAAACCGCTGGGGTTAGAAAGTTGAAATTTTGACAGTAGGTTCCTTTTGTAACGTAGGCATCCACTAAGAAGGGATTTTTCGAAATTCAACCCCTCAGGGAGTTAAATAGGGGACGAAAGTCGTTATTTAACGGGTTCAAAATTTCACGCAAGCGAAGCTGCGGGCGAAAGCTATTTTTTTATATGAACAACGCCAACCAAAACAAAAAAAGTATCGTTAGGTATCTTCTTTAAATAATAGGGGTTCCAGCAATTAAAGAACCTTAAGATCATTAGATAAACATTGCAACTAATAAGATTTTCATAAATTAAATTGATTATAACTATCTCTAACAACGGCAAGCGTGTAGAACATAAATATTCACGCTATATCTTCAAGGGACTGAATTGTAAACATTTTCGAACCCCGAATGTCACACAGAGTGACTTCTCCACTAACATTATCTAATCTATGTCCTTACTATTCCATTTGCTGGACGAAAATGCACCTTAAAACCCTAAAAATAAGGAGCTGCCAACTGCAAATGTATTTTGCAATAATTAGTATGCCGAAGCTGTGCGTTTCGCTGATTGGCTGACGCTGTGAGGGGGGGTGTCTCAAGATTTCCCCTTTATCGTTTAACTCAAATGACTGACTTTAAAGTTAATTTCCTAAGATTTAAAATATATAAATAAATTGTTTGAATCAATCGATTGAATATGCACAGAAAATCGTGTAATGGCTGAATAGATAATTATAAGTCGGGGAAGTCAAAGTTTAGATTTGAATAAAGGGAAGCTATTAATGACATGATGAATATCAATTAAAGTTAATCGGCTGTCTACTTTGTCGTGAATATTTAATTTAATTCGACGTTAACTCCCGTTAACGCCCACTGGACATGGTCCTACTTCTACTAAAGACCGCTTTAATAATATTTTCTCGGGATGTAGTTATCTTAATAACAACAATTGTTTGTTAAACATAACCGGCATAACCGATTTCTATTAAACATAGCCTATAACCATCTGAATTAAACCAGTAGTGTCATTCTGTAAGAAACCCACCTCGATATCGACGGTTAGCTCGATATCCATAATGTCACAGTATGGATAATAGAAGCAAATAACACACAGATAATCGACTGTATAATCAACAACGCGTAGTTTTGTTATCCACGCTGTGTCACGACAAGTGTCTAATTGACAGTCGCGATCGAGGTGAGATTCTTACAGAATAGAGTATTTGACTGAAAAAATCTAATAGTCCGTCAGTTAGATTATCAAAAAATATTTGACCCGTATTTTTTCTTTTGTTATGTAAACCAAAATTGACGACGTTATGACACTTTTAAAATTGGCAAAACGTCACGAGCTAGTACAGTTTTTACTATCTTTTGACGTCACAAGCCCCCACTCTCGAGTTTTGATGCGTTTTATCTTTCCAAATATTCATAGATTTTTGTATTATAACTTTCGTGAGACACATTCATATTTATGATTAATTACGGTTTACTCACGTGCATTTTCCGGGATTGGGAAACTAGTCGGGCAATCCCGGAAAATGCACGTGAGTAAACCGTAATTAATCATAAATATTCATAGATTTAACAAAAAGAAAAAATATGTGTCTATTATTTTTCAAAACTCTCTGGCGGACTAATTAGATTTGTAATTTGTTGATGCTGTCAACATGCCTATTGCACTGCTGCTTTCAAACAAAAAAAAAACGCATTGAAATCGGTTCATCCGTTTGGGAGCAACAATGCTACAGACAGACAGACATAGGCTTCATACTGATAACGTGGGTAATATAGCTATTTTACGGTTTTTGATGATGTAGAATTTGTGTTTTTTCGATAGCAATCTCTTTACGGATACAATTTACGAAATGACCGAGCTGTCAGGACTCATCTTTGGGTAAACAGGGTATAACGAGCTACATTACAATGTCGGGGGTATCTTAAAAGTTTCAATTTAAAAGTTATTAATCTAAAACTAGCGACCCGTCCCAGCTTCGCACGGGTACTATAATATGCATGTATTATACATATAAACCTTCCTCTTGAATCACTCTATCTATTAAAAAAAACCGCATCAAAATCCTTTGCGTAGTTTTAAAGATCTAAGCATATATAGGGACAGACAGCGGGAAGCGACTTTGTTTTATACTATGTAGTGATATCTTAAAATTTTCAATTTATCTGGGGGCACGGCAGTGCCCCGCCAAGTCTCGAGCAAAGCGGGCACGGCCGTACCATCTTTTCTCGAAGCCATTCGCGGCCCTTTCACCCCCCCTATATCTTCGCTGTGGACAAAGCTAGCAATTTGAACTTTCGGTAACCAAGAGTAATCATTATAACTAGCTAAACTTCCAAATTACATCATATTTGAACTTATAGTTTACGAGTTATCATCGATCAAAGTTACATCATTTTGTCACTCACTGACTCACTGACTGACCGATCATCAAAATTCTAAGATACTTCTAGCAGGCCTAGAACCTTGAAATTTGGCATCAAGATAGATTATTAGGCACATGTAAAGGAAAAATTATAAAAACATAAAAAAATAGTTTATTATAGAAAACAATTTTATATTTGCCATTTTGCCAGGAACATGGTGTATGAATTTCGACTGCATTGTTAACTTTGTTTACGTACAAAAAATATTGAACTGGTGTATATTATTTATAAATTGTTATATATTAAAGCTAAAAATAAATTTAATACATAGAGTTAATAATAGATTATTCATTAAATGAATAAAACTAAAAAAAAACTTTATGAAAATATCAATGTAATGCAATAAATAGTCTGTGCTCGCTCGAGAGATGGCGTAAGTCAAAATCCAAGATGGAGACTGTGAAATTTTACAAAATATGCGTCATGGGCATTGATATATTAAGAAACCCTTTAATATATCAATGGTCATGGGTGTCGTGTCCATGGTTTTCGGGGGTGCGGATGACGAAAAAGAGGTCGAAGTCAAAATCCAAGATGGCGCTGTGATATTTTACAAAATATGCGTCATGGGTTTGGTGTCCATAGTTTTCGAGGGAGCTAATGACGAAAATGAGGTCAACGTCAAAACTCAAGATGGCGGCTGTGAAATTTTACAAGATATGCGTCATGGGTGTCGTGTCCATGGTTTTCGGGGACGCTGATGACGAAAATGAGGTCGAAGTCAAAATCCAAGATGGCGGCTGCGAAATTTTACAAGATATGCATCATGGATGTCGTGTCCATGGTTTTCGGGGGTACTGATGACGAAAATGAGGTCAGCGTCAAAATCCAAGATGGCGGCTGTAAAATTTTAAAAAATATGCGTCTTGGATATCGTGTCCATTGTTTTCGGGGGTGCTGATGATGAAAAGGAGGTCGAAGTCAAAATCCAAGATGGCGCTGTGATACTTTACAAAATACGCGTCATGGGTGTCGTGTCCACATGCGAAATTCGTATGATAGCGCCATCTATCTACGAAAAAAACCACTTAGAAACTAAAAAAATATAATAACGTAAATTTATATTCGGCGAAACGAAGTTTATGGATATCCGGATCAGCTAGTTATTAGTTACTTAAATAGTTATTAAAAATACTAATTTAATACATAAATAGTTTGTTATATATTTCGTTTGTTAGTTAGTTATAAAAACAAAAGAGATAGAGACAGAGAATGGGCTCGAAGCAAAGCAGCAGTTGATGAACAATACATTATTATGTCACCCAAAAAGAAAAGAAAGAGACCCACCTACAAAAAAAAAATGAGATCCCACCAAAAACATTAAATGTAAAAAAATGCCAAGTCTCTATAAGTATGCAATCTTTCCACCGTAAAAAGTTTTAAGATCTCATAGAAGCCAAGTCCTATTCAATTTATTTTGTAGTTAGTTATCCATCTAGTGACTGTATTAATAGTTTTATTTCTATTATAATTATAGTGACTTGGCAATGAGCACAAGAAGAAACAAATATATTTGGAGGAAACTTAGGTTTTCTTAAATATGTATTGACGCACGTAGTCGATGGTGACCATAACTACTCATTGGCCGTAAAATCACGTCTGCATATCATAAATCACACATCAGCATAACAACTAATGTAATCATAGTACTCATAGATATCAATTCGTCAATAACAGTCGCACATAATTCCACACAGCAAGCAGCTTTTAATTTGTGCTCATTGCCAAGTCACTATAATTATAATAGAAATAAAACTATTAATACAGTCACTAGATGGATAACTAACTACAAAATAAATTGAATAGGACTTGGCTTCTATGAGATCTTAAAACTTTTTACGGTGGAAAGATTGCATACTTATAGAGACTTGGCATTTTTTTACATTTAATGTTTTTGGTGGGATAAGTTATTTATCTAAAACGATGTGAACGACACGTAATCATAAAACCTAATCTCGGCTTTTCAAATCAAATAAACAATTACATTTTCATCATCTTCGTATCTCTACAAATAGAATCATATATATGTTACTGTAAAAACTCGAACAACGGTAAATCCTAAGATTCTCCAGTAAAACCTAAGATTTACCAGGTCTTAATGGTAAAAGTCCAAACTCTTCTGTGATAATCGTTAATTTCGGACTTTTACTAGCATTCCCTCAGTAAATCTTAGGTTTTACCTCAGACCCATGGTAAATGTTGAAAAATAGTAATTTCTAGACATGCTCGGGGCACTATCGTAACCAAATTAAAATTATAATAATACCAAATGATATGAAAAATTTATGAATAATTAACTCAGCTAACGTAGGTATTATGTTATTAAGAAGAAAATTTTGTTTATTTCACTGTACAAAAAGTATTTTGAAAATGTTTTAAAATTGTTAGTAACTTACCTGCAGGTATTGACTTGTAATGATAATGATTGATAAATACTTTCTAATTATATAATAGGTATTGTTTTATACCCAAAACCAACATTTACTAATCGCCGTTGGTAAAACCTAGCATGTGCCAAACTAATGGTAAAAGCCCCAAAAATGTTTTTACTTGAAATCAAACCTTACATTTACCAACTCATGTTGGTAAATCCTAAGATTTACCAATATTCGAGCTTTTACAGAAACATATATACATAATAATATGGCACATAATCCTTCGGCGTATATATTAATTGATGTGTTCTAGTATTCTCTTGGTAGTAGTATTTAGTTTTAATTGGTTTAACATACTCCCTCGAGGAGGCAAGGCTGTAGAGGAATAGCTATTAATAGTGCTTATTTTAATGTCTGTCGAAGCCTTAAGAGCTAATAAGGAGGCTTCAAGTATTGGAAAATGAAGTTGTTAGTTCATAGTGGAATTATTGAAATAGTTAGCACAATCGACCTATTACTTTTTTATGTAATAGGTTGGCAAATAAGCCGACGGCTCACCTGGTTACTACCGCCTATATACACCTACAACTAGGCTTGCCAACCTTTATGTACGAATTTACCGGGACTTTGGCAATCAAAATGCGGGACGTGGCAAAAAAAAGCGGGACCCAACTGTCATAGTATAGGGAGGCGAAAAATACAATTAGAAATTATTTTTCGTACTTCAACGCGCGACTCGCGGTCGCGATCTCGACTCTTCTACCTAAACAAAACCTGCGTTCACTAAATTCCGACTTCTGCCCGAAGGTTTAGCCGTAGGTACGATAAAACGGGACAATTGGCGTCCCGTACACGTCTTTCGCGGGACGCATCCTCTAAAGCTCTAGAAACGGGACGTCCCGGCTCTCGCGGGACGGTTGGCAAGCCTACCTACAACACCAAGAGGGTTGCTGATGCGTTGCCAACATTACATACAAAATTGGGAAGTCTCATATAGTTAGGTACATTAATGTCACCGGTACACTTCGAACTGGAACATAAGCAATACTGCTTAACGACAGAAATAGTAGGTACTTCTCCGAACGAACTCTTCTCCAAGAAATGTCTTACCGCTGGGCACGGTCTTCTTGTCAGAATAAAAAGGTTTACCCTCTTATTACAAAAAATGGTCTAAGAAAAACCAGACCGGAAGACCGAAACTATTCGGGCAATCCCGAAAAATGCACGTTAGTAAACCGTTACTAATTATTAAATATGAATGTGTCTCACGAAAGTTAAAATAAAAAAATAAAAAAAAAATGCCTGTAACTGTCCCACTGCTGGGCAAAGGCCTCTTCTCGTACAGAGAAGGAACGAGCATTGATAACCACGCTTGCTCACTGCGGGTTGGCAATTTCAGAACATTAAGTCCAGGTTTCCTCACGATGTTTTCCTTCACCGTATGTCAGTGGCGTCTTAGATTAACTAAGAAAGTACATATGACATTGAAAAAGTCACATTGGTACATGCCTGGGTTTGAACCCGCCACCCGGTGCTTAACAAGCGGGTCTGTAACCTCCGGGCCACCCCGACATTTCTTTGTTTTTTATACAAGAATGTATTAAATATTAATATTCAACTAATACTACACAGTTACGGTCTGAAATACTGACTGTAACTTTTAATATTGTATATTTACGTTTTAATCAAGAAAATGTCAAAAACATATAAAGGATCGATTAATCTTTTGATGGCATATATCTGATATAATTTGTTCGAAACTAAACGGTTCTGCGAACGTAATAAGAACTTAATTTCGCAATTACATTTACCTTTTCACGAAAATAGGTTAATAAATTGATATTACATTAAATAAATGTCTGACTTTCAAGCCAATGTCGTCATCTTGTCAACTAATCAAAAAAATACTTATACTAAGGGGGATGTTACACTACACATATACCTAGGATCATATATACAAGGTTAGTCGGAATGGGGGTACTAATCTGAATGGGTGTTACCCATAATAAATAAATAAAAATAAAATCTTTTTATTTCAGACACTTTTGGCCCATAACATAAGTAGAACGACTAATACTACGTCTACGACTAATAATACAAACAACAAATTTAATTTAAGTATTTGCCGCCCTCTGGGACCCCGGGAACTCGCACTTGTACTTGAACCCAGTGCCCCAGAAGGGGGCTGTCCAGCTTGTGGCTGAGCACGCTCAGGATGGTGTTGGTGCTCCCACACGTTCGGAACATCAGCGAAGCGATACGACGCCGCAGCACAGTGTGAAAGCCGTCTGTGTGCGCGTGCGCAAACATCGCAGACGCACTACAGTAGCGTGGGAGCCCCACCAGCACCCTGAACGCGTTATTATATTGTATTCGGAGAGCGTTAATGGCCCGCTGCGTGTAGTTGACCCACAGATTGCAGGTGTAGAGAGTTTGGCAGAATGCTTTAAACAGAGTGATCTTTACCTCTAAACTACACCTCGCAAATCTGCGTGCCAACATGTTGCAGCGGACCGCCATCGCTCTCCTCTCCCTTTCTATGTCCCAAATATATGGGACCAAATCTGAAATCGCGAAAAAAAAAACAGCTGTTCCCTACATTTATGTTCTCATAACTAGTTAAAATGTTGGGAACAGCTGATTTTTTTTCGCGATTTCGGATTTAGTCCTATAGTAAAAGTTGTTCATAATTATGAGTACAGTGACTCCTTAAGAGGTGGTGCGTTATTTATATTACACCTTGTAATGATCCTTAGTATATGATAGTGTAATATCCCCCTTACATAGCGATCTAGACATACGGCAGTGTGCCTAGCCAAGTTCGCAAAACAAAACCGCGTTAACTCAACGAAATTGACTATCCCAAAAAACCGCGTGAATGCCAATAAATCATATTTCAACAACTAATTCTGAAAGGGCCAAATATTGGGGTTTGGTTTTCGCCTAAATTCAAAGTCAAAAGCTGAATCTATTCATTGATACCCTTTACTGTTATTTCGATTAATCACCGACCTTTAATTTGAATAGGACAACTTTAGAACTCGTATGAATAGGCACCATGAGTATGATTACTTTGATCAAATTACTTAAATTTCTAAAGCTCGGAAATGGATTAATTTTAATACACGAATGGGATTAGTTTGTCTTCATTGTCCTGTATTATTGTTTTCCACCCTTTGTTTTCTTCATTAAAGTTTTGACATCGTTTTAAATTTTAATATTTTCGTGGATCTGAGAAAATATTTTTAATTACGTGCGAGTATTAAAAGAACTCGAATTCAGGTATTCCGGTTCGTGCAAAATATTTTTTGCTCAGCAGATTGATTAAAAAATATTTCTGCTTTAATTATGAAAAGGTTTTTATAGTTTTTATAGAAAAATATTAATGTAAAATGTATTGAAGCTTTGTGCCGAAAAGAGCTTAATTTTTTTCTTGAATAAATCTGAATAACTGGGTATTATACTTTTCATTTCCGAATGATAAAATATTAAAGGTTTATTTTATATTTTCCTGGAAGAAGACGTCATTTATTATACCTTTATGAAAGTTCATTGAATATGAAATCAAATATTTGATTTATATATCAATATTTTAATTACCTATAGCTTTTTATAATGACGTTGCTTATTAGGTGTCATCCCACTGAAATGTACGTTTTATATTTTTATGAATATGCTTTTAAAATACCCCAGCGATCTAAAAAAAAAAAACTGGCCAAAATGCCATTATCTATAAAGACGGCAAAAAAAATCATGTCTGTTGTATGGGAGCCCCCTTTAATATTATTTTTTTCTGTTTTTTAGTATTTGTTGTTATAGCGGCAACAGAAATACATCATTTGTGAAAATTTCAACTGTCTATCACGGTTCATGAGATACAGCCTGGTGACAGACAGACAGAAGGACAACGGAGCCTTAGTAGTAGGGTCCCGTTGTACCGTTTAGGTACGGAACCCTAAAAAAGTAAGGTTTTAAAAAAAAATACAGCTCAAAAATAAAACACGTAGATGGTGCACTTATCCGTCTAAATATTCTTCCGCATCACTGTCACCTGACAGCGTTGCCACGCTGGATGGCAACGCTAATCCTTTGGCCAAAGAATAAGCCAGCCCTCTGCTCAAGCGAAGTGTCTACCTGCCTTGGGGAAATTTCCTTAAAGAGTAGATGCGCACTCGGACCCCATGACTCGAACGTTTCGACCCCAAACAGCTCCAAGTTAACAAGCAATATTAGAGACACGGCAAACAAAATAACAATAAATAATATTATCCTCCAAAAATAAATATCAACTCAGGTACAATTCCAGGGGTCTTTTCGCTCATTTTCGTACATCTTAAATGGTGTAGAAATAATTACATTACGAACATTAATAGCAATGGGACAAACGTATCTGCGACTGTCAAACTGGCCGTCAAATTAATGAATGCCAGGCTTGCCAGGGTACTAAGGTAATGACATTGCGAGGCAGTCATTCGGAACTGATAGTAGCCAACAGAATAGGGGGTAGGGTCTTGAAACAGCGGGCGGTTGAGAGGCGGGTAGCGATTTGGAAAAGCGTTTGTGCTATGGAGGACAAATCTTGTGGCGCTGCATGGGTGAAGCCCCATTCGAGCTGTGGGTTGCTGGTCGAAGTTCTTTTTTTTTATACTTTACCCCACACTAAGATTTCTCTTGTATCGTGGGTACGTTTACAGATACAAATCTTTACATGCACAAACACCCTAAGTGGCTCGTTTGATAATGATATTTCTGTCATAGCATAATCACAGTCACAGTCTCGTGTAGTGCCGGATTTAAAGAATAGCACTACCCCACCTCTTCCCGTGGGTGTCGTAAAAGGTGACTAAGGGATTCTCTAGAAGATGCGCAGCAGCGTTCTCTGAGTGCTTTAACAACCATACTGCAATCGCCAACCCGCCTGCCAAGCGTGGTGATTACGGCAAACCCCCCTTTTGGGGGAGGTCTATGTCCAGCAGTGGTCGTCTTTCGGCTGAATGATAATGATGATAGCATAATCAGTCCATTACTGTCCCAAAGATGAGCAAGAGCTTCTTCTTAAAATTAAAAGGGTTTAGGCATTAGTCAAACACGCTGGCCTGGTGCGGTTTGGCCGACTAGACACACAGGCAATCGAGAACTTTTTCTTTTTTTTAAGTCCTCAATTGTGCAGGTTTCATCACACCATATTTTCTTTCACAGCCTGTGGTCAAGACTACATTGTTCTCTCCTAACTATCCTTAATCATAGTACTGTATTTAATGAAGTTGTTAAAGATATCCTTTTTTTAAAAAGAGTAACCATGGAGTTTCTTGCCGGCTCTTCTCCATAGAAAACGACTAATTGGAACCGTGCACCTAAATTCGACTTTTCATAAGCGCCTGTATTGGTTCATGTGTTTTTTTTTTTTTTGATATTGTGTCAGATCCGCATATGAATTTGAAAAGTCGGAGGTAAGGGCTGGAATTGATCTCAGACTCTCGTACATGGAAAGCCAGCTTGCAACTGCTTGGCTATCACTGCTATTCCCTTATATAATTTACTATGATTTAAAGTTGTATGCAGAGCTAAAGATGTTTCGTAATTCATGAATATGTATTGTATAAAGTGCTGGTTTTGTTAAATAATCTTCGGTTTTGCTTCACAAATGTCGGTTTGGTGGTTTCTTCCAAGTAGCTTAGCTCGGAGCTTAGAATAATGTTATAAGTACCTATCGTCAGGTTGAATGGTACAGTGACAATATTAACGAAGAATAACATGTTTTTTTATTCTTTTACTAGGTCGCCTGATGGTAAGACAGGATCTTAGATGGAGCACACGAATCCAAGTACCAAAGATATAGTTGGATTCCCATATGCCCATTTGGCTCTTACATTCATACGACGGAACACAGTCGAACGGACCGTATAGATCCTATCACCAAGCGTGCTGGGTTTTGCTGAATCTTACAACACTCGTCTATTCCCGGTGTACTGTGAAGAAGTTTTATATTAGATCTTACAGAATGTCCCAATAAAGTAGATGACGCCTTAGTCAAGCCGTAATAATGGATAAGTCGATCTAGGACTGGAACTAAGGTTTTCACTTTTGATAGTTGCACTTCATTATCATCTCCCGGCCCTTATACCACTCTAGGTGGACTTGGCATAACATGTATTCCTCTTCCATTCTCCTCCATAAGCCGCAATCTCAGTACTCACTCCTTTCTTACTCATATAATTCTTCACACAATCCATTCGTCTTTTCTTTGGCTTATTTCTAGTTGTATATCTATCCACATTCATATTTACCACTCTTCTAGTAACATGACTTTCTCTTTCCGCATAACATGTCAATACAACGCTAACCTTACTCCTCAACTTTTTAGTCACTGCCGCTACTTTCAAACTTCTTCTGACATATTTATTCCTTATCTTATCCATTACTAGTTTTTGCCCGCAGTTTCGCTTGCGTGAAATTTTGAACCCGTTAAGTGACGATTTTCCATACAAACTTTCATCCCCTATTTAACCCCCTTGGGGTTGAATTTCGAAAAATCCTTCTTTGTTCATCGTCTACCTACATTATATGTATAGGGAACCTCTGTGCAAAATTTCAGCTATCTAGGTCCAAGGGTTTGGGCTGGGCGTTGATGAGTCAGTCAATCATTCAGTCAGGACTTTTCTTTTTATTTATATTATAGCATGTCACTCCACATATCCATCTCAACATTCTCATCTCCGCTGCATGCACTATTCTTTCATCCGCCCCCTTTTGACAGTTGTACTTGCAACCAATAAACCTGGAAGTACATTTGGCTTTTGTTTTCCATCTCATATTAATTTTGAGTTACCTTCATCATCACTTAAAACTCCGCTACCTTTAAGGCCCCACGCTACACCAAAGCAAATACCACCCCTATTCGTTAGCAACAAAGTCCACATTCCCCTACACCATCACCAGGGTAGTTTACAGTAGGTTTCAATTGATTTGGCCAGAAGCAATCTTTTCTGATTCTTTGAGAGTACATTTCTTTCCCCGCCAAGTATTTGCATTTGCTTGAGTGTATACAAAAGGGGGAATTTGCTTACGTTTGTTAGAATTTGAATGAGATAGTCAGTGAGATAGAAACATATTGCTTCTTTGTCTTTTTTTTTTGTTAAATGAGTGCTTTGATTGTTTTGAAAGGGAAAGTGGTTTAAATCGACTGGGTAAGGTAATTAAAATACTTTTCTTTTGCAATTTTGTTTTATTGATTCGTTTTCTGTTGGGAAAAGAACTTTTATGTGATGTATTTACGGTTCACTCACTTGCATTTTTCGGGATTGCCCGACTAGTTTCGAACGCAAATGGTGCCCTTAATCATGAGCTGAACTCGAGAGTTGAACTTTATATCATGGCTGATTGGTTTCAATTTTTTTATTGCCACCATAAGTTGATTTCCTGATGTAAGAAGCACAGGGCCGGTCGATGTGGCGATGCTTGGGGGAGGCCTATGTCCAGCACTGGACGTCTCTCGGCTGAATTATGATGATGGTGATAATTTGGTTTTTGGGAGGGACTTATGTGCAACACTGGGCATCGATAGGTTGTTGATGAGACGAGTTTTAAACTGTAATGACCCAAAGATGGATAAAAAGGTCGTGATTGCGAATCCCAACTATGCAAATATTACTATGAAACAATCATGTTAGTAAGTAGCAGCTAAATATACATTTAGTTTAGTTAGAAGACAGGACTATTTAGTATTATTATTACATTCTAGCAATGTATGTATAGTTTAAAAAGTTAATTAGTTGGTAGAATGACAAATGTGTTTATTATTAAATAATATTATCTATGCTTAATTACAGTTAATTACCTGTCACATAATTCATGAACCCAACGAGGCTTTGCATTATCTGTAGATGTAATACGATTACATGGTGTACAATTAATGATGTCGAAATAAAAATACTTTTACGATAGGTACTTGTGGATGGATAACCTTGCGGAACATAGGATTTGCGAGGTTAAGCTGCGTTTACTGTGGTATTTTTTTGGATGGGTATCCGTTCGTTACAAATCGAGACCCGTCTGTGCCTCAGTGAGCAAGTAAAACCGTCGCTCTCGGTGTCATACGAATACATATATACATATATATATATATATATATACGGTAAATACATATATACAAAATATATGTATTTATTTATAAATAAATAAATACATATATTTTGGACATTTTTTACACAGCACCATTTAGTCCCAAACTAAGCAGAGCTTGTACTATATTACTAGACAATGGATATAATACTTATATACTTTTTTTTTGGTAAATACATACTTATAATACCTACATAAGAAACACCCAGACCAACACAAACACTTATGTTCATCACATAAATATTTGTGTCCTGTGGGAATCGAACCCACGACCTCGTGATCAGCAGTCCGACACTCGAACCACTAGACCATAGACGCCTATGACAGTCGTTACGTGTAGTCAGAAGCCCGAAAGTCTTACAACCAGTATAACCTTAGGATATTGGCATTACTCAGTAACTGGGTTGCGGAGGTCTGATAGCAGTCGCTCCGTGTAAAATACTGGTATTCAGTCGCATCTGGTTAGACTGGAAGCTGGGGGTCTACTCCCTAAGCACGAGGTCCGTGGTTTCGGCCTCAGCTACGAGCGTTTCCTACTCCCTATCACTTACGGACATACGATTATTTCGGGGCCCGAACTAAGAATGAATGACAACATGATTTGACAGTTGTCCCTACTACCGATGTGTTTTTGCCCGTCCGAAAATTTGAACTTGACACTTGTTTTGTTCACTTCTACGTTTCGGGCGACTAACTTCGTTGACGGACTTAGGGAGGTAGGCCCCCTGACCCCAACATAGTTGGCTTGTGAACGGATCGGTATAAAATATTTTCAACTTAATTCTATTTCGATCAGATGAATCCTCTTAATTTTTGTCTTATACCAAATTGTTGGTACCTAAAATCATATATCATACTATCAGAAACGAAGAAAATATCAACCAAAAAAAATACGATCTGCCAATAGAAATGTCACAACTTTCCATGTTTACGTTCATCATAAATAGATTGAATTTTATATCGGGGTCGAAACAATAAAAATAAATTGCTTTTCGGTCCGTCAATACGCAGCGAATAAAACGACAATAACGCCACCCCGTAGAAACATAGATAGATAGATACTATTGTATGATAATCTGTTACAGAAAGCAACACAGTAATCCTGATCTGTCAGGGACAACCCTGCGTTTGGCAAGCTCCCCGTAATCGGACAATAAATAGTTGGCAGCCCTACCCATCTGTCACTTAACTAGTAAAATATACAAATGTCATTCACCGCCACAGTGAAAAATCGCGGCGTTCTGTACCACCCCTAACTTGTACAGTCGGCTAACAAAACGATCCCAACTTTAAAATAAAGTATTAAGGTCGATTTTTATATGCGTGCAACAATGAATAAATTTAAATATTTGTTAACTTAAAATGTAACCCATGTTACCGGAAATACAGTCTAAATTGCACGGCTGAACATTTGTTTCTTCAATTGTGTATAGCACAAACTGAAAGCAACTTTAAAGATATTCATTTAAAGTTCAGAATCGGTTGTGTTTGTTCCCGATTCCCGTCAACCTTACGTAGGGGTTATTTAACTTTGAAGTCGTTCAAAAGACCCACGATTTGGGATTCTGGTGGATTTCTTTTTGGATTAAAGACCCCATGAATATAATGATAATGCATTCGAGGGTTATTACAGCGCGATTTTGTCACGCGTCAGCATTTGTATAAGCTTTCTTTTTTATTAAAAAATCTTGTACCGTCGGATCAGATGGGAAGTTATAATGATGTGGTTTTTTATTCTATTATGTTTTTATTAAGGCGCATGTGATTATGAAAACTTCTGTAATCCAGTGTTACTAAGTTAATTCACACGTTTCTTTACAAAAGTTTCCATACAAAGAATCCTAATCCTAACTTCCTAACTAATATTATAAATGCGAAAGGAAGTTTGTTTGTTACCTTTTCACGCCTAAACCATTGAACAGATCATCCTGAAATTTTGCATTTACGTTGTCAGGTGTACAGAAACGGACATAGGGTACCATTCATCCCGAAAAAAAGTACCGTTCCCGAGGAAAACAACAATAACGTTCATAGATGGCGCCACGTGTCTTTCGAATCACGATTGAATTATATTATTATAGAAACTTTAGTAGTGTGTTAAGAGTTTTTTTTGAGCTTAATTAACGCGAGCGAAGCCGCGGATAAAAGCTAGTGGATAATATATCTTATTTACGGTTTGAGATGATGTCGTTTACGGTTTTTCGAGTGCAGTCTCCTTTTGGTTACAATTTACTAATTAACCGCTATGTAAGGACTCATCTCTTCGATGAATAGAATATAGACCTATTTGTTACTTTAGTTATTAAAATCCAGATTTGACAAATTACTAGAATTATTAAAAAAAAAAAAACAATCATTTCTAAATAATTTTCCGTATAATTTAAATCAAATAATACAGGATTAAAACCATACTCATATTACTATTATGTCTACAGTACTTAGGGTCCTCCATTCATAAATAGTATAAATAAAAACCCTTTGAAGCTACAGTTAATACCCAAGGAGCACTTAGGCGTTACCGACATCAAATATGCAGCACTTATAGAACTTAGAGTTCTTTTGGAGACGTACAAGGGTGTCAAGAAAAGATTCCATATTTATAAGGTTGATTTAGCAGTTATTATACAGCTCAAGCTGTACTAAATCTTTATAAAAGAATCCGCGTAAACTAAAGGTGTTAAAACGGAATATTAAAACTCTACTTTAAAACTTTAAGAATTTTTGACAGTTTATGCTAATGTTTATTATACAAGCTGCACAGAG
This sequence comes from Amphipyra tragopoginis, assembly GCA_905220435.1. Classification (NCBI taxonomy): domain Eukaryota; kingdom Metazoa; phylum Arthropoda; class Insecta; order Lepidoptera; family Noctuidae; genus Amphipyra; species Amphipyra tragopoginis. The sequence goes on from HG992017.1 coordinate 11,047,037, forward strand.
GCTGTATTTTGCATGTGATCACTTACTTACTACAGCTTTATGTGTTAATATGGTATCACTTTATACTTGATTCTGTATAATGGTATATGTAAACTCCTTTATAAAACTTATTATTATTGCGTAATTATACACCCTTGTAAGTGTTAGAGTTTTATGACTTCTGACAAATATGATGTTAAAACACTATAATAATAAATTAATTCTATAGTACAGCTTTAGTCTGTTTTATTGTCAGTTGTCTATCTTTGCAATAGTAAATAAACGTGTAATTCTGGATAAAAATATGTGGAAAAAAGGAAAAAGGTCCGGTGGAGTCAAAAGGAAGATTAAAAGAGAATATAAAATATAACAAATTACCAACCAAATGAAACTAGTGATACTGAGTCGTCATTTATAGAGAATGAAAAGAATGTAGTCATGAATCGAGCAATCTACAGTCAAGCGCCACTTCAGTCGACGTCTTACGAAGGTTCCGCAGCAAAAACGTCAAACATTGATATTGAAAGTGAAAATTTAATAAAACCTTGGGAAACTGATAATGACATATTTTCATGCAGCAATACAAGTAAAGAAGACGAATTTTCAGAAAATTTACTGTTCCGTAGTAAAATTAAAAAATGGGCTATAGAAAGAAATATATCTCAAAAAGCTCTTGATTACTTTTACTTCTGTCTGATTATCAAATTCGGTGTCGCTATTTTGTAGCATGAGATCTAGTTCTCGTGTTGCTTCGTCGTATGATGATAATAATTGTCTTTTGACACAGCAATGTGAAGAAGACCAACTATCTACAGGCTGCGAATATTCGTCCTTGACCAATTTATTGATATCTAATCGCTTTTTTGGCCATCTTAAAATACCATTAGACTCCCAAAAACTAGGTATAATGCACAGTCGTTTTTGGCCTTTTTCTATTGTTTCAATTATTTTGAACGGCATATTTTCCTGAAAAATATTGAAAAACATATGAAAAAAAAAATAGGCACACAACACCACACACTAAAAACACTACTGCATATAGTTCTTGGTAAAATATTTTTTTAAAACGAACTACCGTTTTCTAACGCTTTGTTTTATTTTTGACCTACCTACGAGTTTTACGACGTGGCAAACAAAGGATCGAAAAGAACAAATAAATGCGTGCACGCTGTCCAGGCACTATCTATAAACTAATCGCGTTGCTTGTAATGTGACGCTGCTGTGTCGCTCTGTGTGTGTGTGTTCTATGGACGATGTTACCTACACGGTTGTTTGTTTACAAGTAATGTGTCTATCAGTAGGTGCGTCGTCTGTTGATTCTATCAAACTGCTTCAATTTGCCTTCGGCATATTACACACTTAAAAAACACGTTGTGTAAGCCGCGAGCGATGTAAACGGCGAAATCTAACAATTGCTAGCGATATATTATACATGGTTTTTCATTTTGAATACGTATCCCTAATGAGCTGTACAATTTATGTTTTGAAAACTGATATACAGCCTAAATATTAAAAATATTCTAATATAATGCCTATTTAAAGGCAATAGCTGTACAATGGAATCTAAAAACTGCGTAGTAAAGCTACAGGACCTATAATACCCTCCAGATATACTTTAGGCTGTTTAATATTTATCGCCATTTTTGAATAAACAAAAACAAAACATAATACAAATCAAACGATATTTGACAATAGCTACAGCTGCTATCGTAATTTTACAGCTAAAATAATGAGTGTACTCTAATATTATGCAGTATTTTCAAGCATATTATATTATTCTAACCTCAAAACCATGAATTTATTTACCCGTTTTAGTTATATTTTTTACTTAATCTTGATTATATTGCGGGCGCGTGAATATTTTGACACAAAACTATATACAATTTCACAACAAAATTAAATCGGCACGTCGAATCTACAAATTATCACACAGAAAGTCCAAGATCATTACTTGATTTATAATTTAGCATGAAATATTAATCGATCGCCATTTATGTATCTAAAATATAAATATTTGACAAGTATCACAAATTTTCCCTCTGTGATTCTCTTAAAAAACCGAGTAAGAACCGTTATCTTTTAAAGACATTTATAAGAAGATAACTATATTCCTGTGGTTTCCTTTTACACCATACTACAGCTCCACTGCAGCTATATTACAGCCTATTTTTTACTTCTACAGCTACTGTACAGCCATAATAATGCATTAGGCTGTATAAGAATGGGCCCAATTTTTACATATAAGGGCTGTATAAGCGCTGATACAGCCCTTGTACAGCCTCACTATACAGCCTGTGGTATAAAAATAAACTAAAATACAGCTTTTATACAGCTTGTGGTGCTCCTTGGGTAGTGTTTGTTTTGCAAAAAAGTTTTAATTACGAGCAATGTGTGATCAAATGTTTGATAGTTGGAGCCAATATTTGCGTTTATGGCCGATCGGCGTGTTTGTATAAGCGTTCGTTTAATTATACTTTCTTTTTTTTTATTTCAGGTATGTGTGACTGGATCGTTTTGAAAACTGAAGCCTTCTTTTGGATTTTTGACAGCTATATTTTGAAGAGTAAGGTTTGATAATTTTAATCAATATTAATTCGCATTATCAAAGTTAGTCTCCTACAATAACAAAATAGAAAAAAAAAATACAAGATTGATTTCGGGTGATTGACAGATTCGATTTATGGAGCTTTTAAGAATAAAATTTCAGCATGCTCATCTGATTTCAACGGTACAAACACCGGTCAATAGTTTTTGTTTAGTGTAATATATTAAGTACTTATCGCAGTGTCTTTTTAAACTTGCTGTTGGCAGAATCATTGAATAAGGAGGGAAATTAAAAAAAAATAAAAAAATTGTGAGACAAAAAAAAAACAAAAAAAAAATTAGATCTATGAAATTTTCTTTCTCTGAGCACCTCAAATGTCCCAATTTCTTGATACAAAAAATAAATAAATCAAAATACGCAGTCTTTCTCGAAAAACAGTGTTATTCATGACAGATCGCTACAATCTTTGTACAATTTACAAGAAACCTACTTCGGTGCAACTATTTTGCGGCGGAGAGAGAATTTCCCCGGGTAATTTAAATGTAAAATTTATGTTAATCACATTCACACCTTGAGTGTTTTGTGAACCACGGTGGCTGGCCTGTTTTGTGTGTGTGTCTATAGAAGCAAACTTTGAGCTTCATTGTAAGTGACGGATGGACTCGACTGTACCTTAAAATTTATTTCATGTGTTTTGAGAAATCGGAATATGATTTGACTTGCGTTAGCGGTGAAGGAAAACATCGTGAGGAAACCTGCATACTTATTTATTTATTTACACTTTCGCACATAAATTTGTACAGAGGCGGACTTAATGCCATAGGCATACCTGAGACGCCTTCAAATTCTGCCGTCATAACGAAGAGTGCAGTAAGTGCAATTTTTGAACATAGAATATTTAACCTTTTGCGTCTGCGTAACCCAACACTAAGGTTCAAAATTCTATGTTCAAAAATTGCACTTACTGCACTCTTCGTTATGACGGCAGAATTGTCCTCGATGGTGTGTGTAGTCCGCCAACCCGCACCAGGCCAGCTTGGTAGACTAGACCTTAAAACCTTCTCGCTCTAACAAGAGGCTTGTGCCCAGCAGTGGGACAGTGATAGAAATATCGTTAAAATCACTACATAGTATAAAACAAAATCGCTTCCCGCTATCTGTCCCTATGTATGCTTAGATCTTTAAAACTACGCAACGGATTTTGATGCGGTATTTTTAATAGATAGAGTGATTCAAGAGGAAGGTTTTAAGCTATAAAACGTACACGTGCAAAGCCGGGTTGCTAGTATATAAATAAAAAGAAAAGTCCTGACTGATTGACTGACTGACTCATCAACGCCCAGCCCAAACCCTTGGACCTAGAAAGATGAAATTTTGCACAGAAGTTCCCTTTATAATGTAGACAAGGAATAAGGAAGGTTTTTACAAAATTCAACTTCTAAGTGAGTTACATAGGGGATGAAAATTTGTATGGAAAATCCCTCACTTAACGGGTTCAAAATTTCACGCAAGCGAAGGTATATTTACAAAAGTTACAAACACGTAACTTTAAATAACGTAACAATACGCCGGTATTTACGCCTTTGGGCAGAGGTGTATAGTAAACCCTGATTTCGCCGATACATTTAAGTCCCACGTAATACGGTGAGCCTATTGCCATCAACTGGGCACAAATCCAGATTCCGGGCTGCTACTGAGAAATTCGACACTGAAAAACCTAATAACCTTTTGCCCGACCTAGGGATCGGATCCAGCAGTGCAATTCTGTAAGAATCTCACCTCGTTCGCGACTGTAAATTAGACACTTGATTATACTGTCGATTAAACTGTGTCTTAGTTGCTTCTATAATCCATACTGTGACATTATGGATATCGAGATAACCGTCGATATTGAGGTGGGTTTCTTACAGAATGACACTACAGGACTCTCAGCAGTTGGGCTTGCGACTACTACACCAACGAGTAAATCACAGTAATATTAAATCTAAATCACATTTCAAGTCAACATTGCCACTACCACTCAACAATGATTACCATATTGGACTGTCAGTAAGTAGGCCACTATTGGACATAATAATTTATGAGGTCGTCAGTTAAACGAATTTATTACTGTATCATTGACTAAATGGACACTTGACCACGACACGTCGATATTGTGTTTTAGAATAGCTCTTGTTAATAGAATGGCTTTATTGTTGGCCAACTTATTGGTGGTAGGTTTTTTTTTGCTTTGACTGTACCTATATATGTTATGTATACTATAAAATATGTATATATTTGTGTTATAATATTTTTAATTAGTAATTTAGTTGTTAGAACGTTTGTGGACTGCCTCCAATCCGAAACTGAGAAAGTACGATCCAAGGAAACTCGACTATAAATCTATTTATTTCGAACGCAGGTGGATACTATACCTTCGTGTTATAATATGTATAATTATTTATTAGTTGTCACAGCACTTGTGGACTGCCTCCGATCTGAATCTGGGAAAGTACGATCCTCAGCTACAAATCTACCTATTAATATCGAACGCAGTCGGATGCTATACCTAAAAAATATATAATTCGCAAACTGACTGGCCAAAAACATAAGTAACCGCCTACTGCATATTATGATTTGATAGGATGATTTTTTGAAAACCTATGTTCTCTCTAAAACATACGTCTTGTTTACATCTTTTTAGTTCGCTTTTTAAGCAGTCCGAAATCGGTACAGCCGCCATTGTTTATCTATAATTACAGTACTACACAGGTTAATTTACTTTTTTTCTTACTTATCGAAGGGTGTTATAAAATTCGCAAGCAAAGCAGAAGAGGAAATAATTCTCGGAAGTTTCCAGAGAGTACGTATATTAAAGATCACTTGACAAGTCGATCGTAATAAAGTGTATTGTATAGTATTTATGATAAAAGGACATGGCCGGAATTTGTATAGAGCTGTGCCCTTACAAAAAATATTCATGTACATTGACATACAGTACGTCTTAGTAAAGCTTACAGGTATGTAATCCTAAAAGATTAAGTTTTATGATCAGAGAAGAAGCGAGAGATATTATAAATAGGATACAAAAAAAAATGTGCCTAAACATTTCTCATGACGTCCACTGACGTTAGTGACGACATCCACTGACGTTATAAGCCGTCACTTTGCAAAAAATATACAATTGGATAGGCAATAAAACACTAACATGGTATTTGATTTTTTATTTATCTAATTAAGTAGGTAGGGTATCCATTTGCATTTAAAATATAATTATCTACTTCTACTTGTTTTACAGACATTTTAAGAAAAAAATCATTGCAATTACTCAGACAAGACACATTCAATGTTTTCATCCACTCTTAAGCCAGGGACAGGCCATCCAACAGGGATGACATGCTAACAGATTTGTCCTCCGATCCTGTAATTTAATAAATTAATTTAATTTGATTCATCATGGGAACAATACAATAACAATTTATAGCAGCCAGGGTAAAGTAGGCAACAGCGCACACACCTGATTGTGGGTATTCCATGAGAAGAAAATATCGATTAATGGACTGATTCCTTCAAGTGTGTGGTGTCGTACTGAGTAACGCCTCCCCATAACAGAGAATCCACAACCAATACACACCATTGGGTAGCCCAGTACTCTGCTATGTGTACCTTCTTCCGAGCGTTGATTTAACAATACATAACACGCATTGCAAATCACCCTATCTGAGGGAAGCTGTAAAACACGAAATACTGTACTCAGTAAAGTAATACGTGATCGTTATATTGTACTACTCTTTCGGATTATAGAACTCAACTGTTTATAATGGCAGGTGAAGTTGGTAAAATATGCAAATAATTACTATGTGGATACATACCTCTTGTATAGATTACCATTCAGTCAATGTATTTTGTAACTGCGGTAATAAAGTTGTTACAATATGCCTTCGCATTCGATTAGTAGCCACACTACAATTCAGGCACCGTGACATTGTGAGCGTCAGAATCCAAATCGTAAACAAACAAGTCCAATATTATGCACAGCAGAATATTAACGAAACGTAAACGAAAGTCCGATAAACGATAGCGTGGGGTCAAGTTAAAATATCCAATACAGTAACGAAAAGACAACACAGTTTAAATGATAAGATCAACGCAAGGACTGCACAGACAGTTTTGACAGTTTAGTTTAGCGAGCGCAGAACAGAAACGTCAAAAATTCAAAATAACTGTAGGAAGTTTGGATACACACTCTTGAATATATTGTCGATTCATAATGTGTAACGTGAGTGCCATCAAGACGAAAAGTTCGAAAAGTGGTGTCTGCGATAATCGTGAAACCGTTAACTTTTTTTGGCAATACAATTTTGGCAGTCAAGGGTGTTTTATATACCTTCAGGCGTACTACAGATAGGTACAGTGTTTGTCTTATGTGTGTATCCAAACGTAAATGCAATTTTTATTGCATTGTCATTATTTGTCATGAAAAAAAACCACACAAAAACAATTAACACACATATTTTTTTGGGATTTTTCGTCGCCTGTTCTAGAGAAATGTAATTGTTGCGATTTATTTTTATTTATTTTAGAAGTAATTTTCATATAATAACAATTAATGTACATAATGAATTTTGAATTGATTCTGAGGGCAGGATCCGGCCATGTCCTTTGGCATAGAGGTAATCTAAATCACTGAGAAAACACACCGGTCTTGTAAAAACCGCTGATGTCAGATCACAAGTTCAGACAACAAGTTCTATAAAAACTTTATGCCTCTGCATAGTTTATACAGTGCAACATTAATCTACATAAAAAATACGAGCATTTGTACCCAACGTTCTACTGGGAGCAATATCGTTAAAACGAAACATACAACGAAAGCCTTTCTCGGTCTAAAATCTAGGTAACCGAGCTTACGACCTAGAACCTAGGTACTTAGGTTACAACCATAAATATTTCTAGATAAGATAATCGTGGCACAATGGGCACTTATCTAGACTTTTAGCTAGGAAAGGTGTTCTCAAATAGAATGTTATCTAACTCACGGTTTTGCCTAAAGAGGGTAGGCTGAACTCACAGTACGGGATACAGTTCCGTTTGGTACATTGTATGCTAAGTTAAATACACGTTTTAAAACATACATATACTCACGCTTGGTATTGAAGGGGTGAGCAGAGGTATTCTCCTATTACAGGAGTTAGATTAGTACTTAGTCGCATTTGACCCTAGCCGCACTTGATGGTAAACGCAAGCAAGGTCTGTTCGGTGTTTTCACCGAACACGTCACGCCGATATTGCTTAGTATGCAATATCGGCGTGACGCGGGAACCAAAGGATGATGGGCACAAATGTATGGAGTATGGTACTGGCTCCAATCGAAATTATTGGTACACCGTTGGAAAGGTATTTTTGTGTAGATTATGAATAACCATGGCGCTAGTCCCGATTCACTGTCCGATCGAAGTAATCCTGCTTGAAAGTTATTTATTTTTGTTACATCCTATTAAGTACAAATACTTTTATTGTCATTTTTTTCCATTTTGGCATGGTATTACAATAATAATTATTAATATTTTTCATTATCTAGGTAAATAAAACAAGTTCGAAGTAAGTTTCATCATTTATTGTATGTAAGTATACAGTGTGTAAAGAGACCGAAATCTACGCACTCTGTACATCAAACTAAATTACATTGACCAAAAATAATTGCTGGGAAACGACTTTTATTTTTAGGCATAAAAAAACGCGTCCGATTTTTTTAATAGATAGATCACCCCTAACTGAAAAAATACTAAACCGATTTTGTTGTGATTTTCATCCGTTAACTGAATTTTATTTAGCTCAAAATCTGTGCAAATATCATCAAAATCCGGCAAGCGAAACCAGCGATATGATTTTTTAAAATTCTATTTCGACCTAAATATCCAGTATATTCTGAAGACTATATTTCAAAACGGACAATTGATACGGGTTTGTTGCCATAGTAGTTTTTTGTACTCTTGAAAAAAGCTATCCAACGATGGTAAATTCATTTTGATTGGACATGAGTACCAAAACGCCCATCCTCCTTTTATTACGTTTTTTTTTTTGGAAACGTTGCCCCCCTTTCAGATTTTTCTTGTATCGTGGGTGCGTTTACAGACACAAATCTCACATACACAAACGCCCAGACCCGAAACAATCATCTGTAGGCCATACAAATTTTTGTTCCGTGTGGGAATCGAACCCACGACCCGTAGCGCAGAAGCCCATCGCTTAGCCACTGCACCAAACGTGTCGTCCTTAGTTAGTTACTTAGTATTTAATATTAAGTTCAGTGCACATTTGTCTACCGCGTTAGCCGTGTGTATTCATTTAACAGTTTACTTCACATAACAGTTTAACATTAAGAACGTTTTGAATGTGAGACGAAAATATTAAATAGTGTTCAACATTAACATTCGTTTCTCCTCGACAACACACGACACCTCGCTTCGTACCCCGACAAGGTCTAAGATGAAGCACAGGAATCCAAGTAACAAAGATGTAGAAGGATTCTCCTATACCTCTTTGGCTCTCACATACACACGATGGAACACAGTAAACTGCTTGGCGCCGAACTTTAATGTGAGGGTGGTAGCAAGCCATGCTAGATCCTACCACCAAGCGTGCTGGGTTTTGTTGAATCTTACAACACGCGTCTATTTCCAGCGTGCGGTGAGGAAGTTTTATATTCTAGCCCGCCCCACATGGAGTTACAAATTACTTCTTCACAACTAAACTATTCTACCAATTTTGATAAAACTTGGCACAGTGATAGCCTGAAACCCGGAAAAGAGCATAGGATACTTTGTATTGACATACCACGCAAGCGAAGCCGCGGCCCTCAGCTAGTTGGTCATATCAATAAAAATAAATATTCCTCAGCCCTAACCGTAACATAAGAAACTTACCGCAAAACTCGTAACTTAACCACGATTGCAACTAAGTTCTCAGTCAAATAGTCTGTAATATCGCTGATATAAACTTAAACTTGCCATCAACGCGTAGGGCTAAGTAAATCTTATATGCAAATTTAGTAACTTATACTTTGGTACAAGACAAAAGAGATTAGCAGAGGGTTAGTAGTTAGTACTTTACTTGACTGGATATTAGATTTGGGGGTAGATGTAAATGGAGTGAGATTGAAGGGAAGATAGATAATAACTTTGATGACATTATTCAAATTGTATTTTAATAGTTATCCTTAGGATAGTGTAAATTACCATAAAGGTGTAGGAAAACATCGTGAAAAGCATGCACAAAGGAGAGAGATAAAAAAAAGTGTTAGGTGTGTGTAGTCCACCAAACAGCGAGGCAGACGCGAGTCCCGTACATGTTAGCGACATTACAATTTAATCGTTAAGGAGTGATTCTATCATTACAGTAATCGCTAATATTGGTATGTCAGGATTGTGAGCAAGGTAAATGTAGTAAATAAAACCAACGTAGACTCTCCACCACTGAGAGTACTTGTATTTGGGTTAGTGTTAGTAACATGAACTAGATCACAATATAATACTTTAGATAATTATTACAAGTTATTACAAGATCATAAAATAAGGACAAGCTAGTCAGATATAAAAGGTCAGACTTCTTCAGTTGATCTACACAGAATACTCTAGACGAGTGTTCCGTCGTACGGTCCAAGAAGCAATCCGCCGGGCGCACCAAGCAAGCCGGTCTCCTCCCTCCAACGGGCAGTGGTGGTCCGATGTTGACGTCACGGTTAGTCAGGTGGCGGACAACAGATGGCGCTCACTCCACGAAGTTCCCGACATACATGTTTTCGAAAACCATTTTCCTCATTAACTGATCCCCTAAAAACTTAACACTTTTCTAATTCTGCTCGATTGAACTACAGCCCAGTGAATGTTTGATGTTTAGCATAATTATTTACATAAAAATCACCCGCTTCCGCCCCCACCTTGATCACTACCCATCTTTATATCTGCGGACTGATGATACTGCATAAAAGTCAAGCGTTTTTGGGAATAGCAAACATGCAGCGATTCTGACCGTTAAACAAACTTGTTTGAATAAACCTTACTGTTGGGAAATTAGGAAAAACTTTATTAGCATATTCGTGAGAATGTTGAGAAAGCTAATTACAATAGTACCTATACAGTTTGAATCACTTGTCAGCTAAACCATTCTGTGCTATCACCAGTTTGCTTGTCAAGCGTGGTGATTTTCGCTGTTACAGTTCTTTGTTGTGTTTGACTGAGAAACTGTGTCGTAACCGGTTATCATGGTATGGTCACAGTGTACCTACTTACTACATACAGTGGGTCAACGCCCATACATTTGACAGGTCCTATGAAATGTCAAAATTATGTAGGGGCGGAGGTTATGTCCCAAGTATGCAGTATGGCTACTCGGGACTTAACCTCCGCCCCTTCACCCCGCAACCCCCTGCACGATTGCTCTGCGACAATGTTCTACGTTGACCGACTGTAAGGAGTTAGATATAGGTAGACTGTGGTATGGGTATGTGATGCAAAGGAATAAGGAACATGTCGTGAAAAAAGTTTTGAGTCTAAATGTGGATAATTATAAGAGCAGAGGAAGACAAGAGAAACGATGGATGGATAAATGTAAAAGATGATATGACTAGAAAGAAGAAGACTACTGCGATGACGGCTATTGTATGTATGGAAAAATATACATGCTGGGCTAATAGAAGGGGAGGAGGATGATGTTGACAAGCTAGTGAGTAAAGTTTTATCTGCTTTAGGGCGGTACTCAGATCAGTAAGTATGACAGATGAACATCTACGAAGGCAATTTCTGAACGGGGGCAAGAGTTAGGGGGTCCAACAGCGGTGTTTTCAATCCACGATGACGCGCCCCACTCCTTTTGTAAGAAGTAACGCGTGGTGCATATGCACACATCTCTTATTATTTTCTTATATTAGTGTGCGTAGGTAGGAGGAGCTCGTGGCTAAATAATTACAGCCGCATAGACCGATCTTCCGGGTTAAGCCACGCTTGCCGAGGTTGGTCTGTGGATAGGTGACCATTTACCATAGCGAGTTTCCTCCGTGCCTCGGAAAGCACGTAAAGCCGTTGGTCCCGGCTGTCATGTGTAGATCTTTGACAGTCGTTACTGTTGGTCAGAAGCCAGAAAGTCTGACAACCAGTCTTACCAAGAGTATCGTATTACCCAGTTACTGGGTTGTGGAGATCTGATAGGCAGTCGCTCCATGTAAAATACTGATATTCAGCTGCATCCGGTTCGACTGGAAGCCGACTCCAACATAGTTGGGAAAAGGCTAGGCAGATGATGATTAGTGTGCGTAGGTATGCACACATCTAACTATTGTGTGGCGATGGAACTAATACAATAGCTATTTAAAATGCACACTTTTGCACTGTAGCGATTTAGAAGAAGAGTGAGGCGCGTCTATGTGTATTGAACGATTTGTTAAAATTATATTTATAACTAGAAAACTAGACGCGATAAAAAAGTAACTAATCATGTATAAAGTTCAAACAGATTGAATAAGAATTGTGTAAGATTACTAGGTTGCTTACATCACCCATTGCATTGTAGTACAATCAGTAACAGCGTAACATGTTTAGGGTAATTAAAAAGAACAATTAGCTAATCACATTGTAGTTAACTCAAAAATTTAACAGGTACAACCGACAAAAGAGTTAGTATACAAGATTAATCGGAAAGGGAGTATTAATCCGAAAGGAAAGTACCCATAACAATAAATCACTTTTGTTTTACAACTTTTCGCAAAGGTTTAATTTAAAAGAAGTAGCTGTTCAAAGATTTCTTAAAAAATACGCTTATGTCTATCTATCCTATGATCACACAGCGTTTACATTTGAGATCATATTTGGGGTCACAGATAACAAGCTCCATTTCCTGAATTCGTAACTAAATCAGGAGTGGAGAGTTTTTGCAAAAACTCAAATAAAAGGCATTTTGCATGGAAATAAAATGATCGAATTTTGCAATTTTAACACTTGCTTTACAACTGTCATCAGTGATACTTTAAATGACCTGCGGATTAGTAACCCATTTCCGACTAACCTTGTACAGGCAAACAACAGATATATATCAACGCAGGCAATTGTCCTTGTAATTGTGTGTGTAATACGTTTTTATACGCAAGAATCGCTCAGACAAGCGATGGTAAAAACTTGGCCACTTACGCATAAGTCTGTTGAAATAAGAATTTAATTAGTTGCCTGTATACTTATCTCTTTTGTTGCCTGTACCAACATTGCGTTAATCTGTATTCTCAATCTTAAAGAGGAAACTTTGCACTCCAAAAATTTTGCAGAATTTGTCAAAAGTACATCAAGTACCTCATCTAAGAATAATCCCCTTCAATCAATCATAATTGCGTAAATTTAAACTTTGACCTAAATAATAAGCATGATCAAAAGTTATAAGTCAAATCAATCAAAATTTCAAACCAATTAGGTATTAACTGGCTTAAGTTTACCTTGGCGTCGTTAACTTTTTCAAATAACAGCCCCTAGATAATTAACTGGCAGTTTAAAATTTAACTTCCCACTTTAACTTATGTTTGGACACCTTTAATTACTAATATCGCGTAACCGTCAGGTACACTCAGGAGCAATGAATCTGGGCCAATAAATTAAGAATGCTAACTTATTCAAATAAAAAGTATTTTATAAACTAACCAAAAAGTTTTATTAACTTTAATTGTCGTGGTGGCCCGGAGGTTACAGCCCCGCTTGTTAAGCACCGGGTTGCTGGTTCAAATCCAAGCAAGTACCAATGTGACTTTTTCAATTTCATATGTACTTTCGTAGTTAATCTAAGACACCACTGACAAACGGTGAAGGAAAACATCGTGAGGAAATCTGGACTTATGGTCTGAAATCGCCAACCCGCAATGAGCAAGCGTGGTGATCAATGCTCGTTCCTTCTCTATACGAGAAGAGGCCTTTGCCCTGCAGTGGGACAGTTACAGGCTAATATTTATTTATTAACTTTATTTGAGCAGTATTAAATATTTATGATTAGTTACGGCTTACTCACGTGCATTTTTCGGGATTGCTCGACTAGTGAGATCAAGTCGCGAGTCGAACCTTCGAATTCGACTTGCAACCTCGCTGCGTGTTCAGCTCATGATTAAGGGCTCCATTCGGGTCCGATACTAGTCTGGCAATCCCGAAAAATGCACGTGAGTAAACCGTAACTAAACATACTATTATACTCGTAGTGGTCGCAAGCGCGACTGCTGAGCCCTGAGGTCCTGAGTTCAATCCCCAGGTCGGGCAAATTGCTATTAGGTTTTTCCGTGTGGAATTTCTCAACAGCAGCCTGGAGTCTAGATTTGGGCCCGGTTGGTGGTAACATTGTCACCCCCTATTACATGGGACTTAAGCATAACGGCGAAATGAGGGTGTACTTTACACCTCTGTCCAACCCTTTGGGGAATATAGGCGTGATGTTGTGTTATTAAGACACGAGTTTTGCCAGGACAGATTCAAACTCATGACTACACAGTCGCCAGTCAACGCGTTTGGTCCATAGTCGCTCAAACATTGAATAATAAAAAGTTAATAAAAAAAGCTCTTGAAACTGAAATGAATTCAATATCGCAATGTTTTTATTCAAATAGGTCGTTATAAGTACTCTTGAATCGCCAGGAGCCGCGGTTCGATTCGGCGATCATGCAGCGAATCAAAATTCAATTATGTTGACATTTTTAAAGAGATTTCCGTTACAGTTTACATTTAATTTATCGAAATTAAAAGGTTTCAGAGTAATGGCAGATGTTTATAACGTTATCTTTGGTATGCATTTTTAATCTCGTTGTGATTGGTTAAAATTTCATTACTTTATTCGTATGCAGATTTCAGTAAGTATAAAATTACGCTTTACTGTTTACTGACAAGTACATTTATACGTAGAAGCTACTGTATATATGAGGGACTTTTAAATTTATTTAATGCTCTGCAATGTCATCAAAAAGCACGAATACACATGACTTGTTACGGGTAGTCAGAAGCCCGAAAGTCTTACAAGCGGTCTAACCTTAGGATATCGGCATTGACCAGAGGTCTACTGGCAGTCACTCCGTGTAAAATACTGGTATTCAGCAGCATCTGGTTAGACAAGAAGCTGACCCCATCATATTTGCGAAAAGGCTAGAAGGAAGATTATATGCCCTTTTTTATGAAGGGAAATCATCAAATTACTTCTTCCGCTTTGGGCGGAGCGGAAGGGAGTGTCAGACTCTTACCTACTGACTAAAACTCATCCGTGTTCCTCCTAATGCCCTTTGCGTTCCAGGGCCGCGGTAACTCTTTCGAACAAATTCCGCAACCAAGATTATATTGCAGGGCAAGATTATATGCCCTGCAATACAGATTTTGCTATGCAGCCAAAGTTCTAACTATCTATACTTACCTATATCGTTTGAATTCCCAAAAACTGTGTTGAAAACACAAGCCAACAATCACAAAAACAAAGCAGTGTCAGTATCTTCCTAATGATTTGCTAACCTATCCGTTTTGCAAAATACTTCAGACAAATCATCATCATCATTCAGTTGAAAGACTTCCACTGCTGGACATAGGCTTCCCCCAATCATCGCCAAAACGACTGGTCCTGTGCTTCTCGCATCTGACGGATTCCCGTGAAAAATACTTTGTCATAAATACTAATACTTACTTAGATGACTATCTACTGTATTATACTGCGACTAACTTAGTTGAATTTTTTATTCTCATTTATATAACTTAACATTAGATCTCACCTGTATTCCCCGAAGACACAGAACTGGGCAGAGGTGTATAGTACCTACACCCTCGTTTGGCCGTTATGTTTAAGTCCCATGTAATAGCGAGCGAGCCTATTGCCATCAACCCGGCACAAATCCAGACTCCGGGCTGCTACTGAGTTTCACACGAAAAAACTTAATATCCCTTTACCCAATCGGGGGATGGAATCCAGGACCTCACGCGCTTACGACTGCTAGACCAACAAGGCATTACCTATAAAGACTTTCAACAAAAACCTTTTTTGTTAAATTTATTATAATAAACCATAAATTTTACAGTAGGTAAGGTAAACACAAGCTACGCGTAAAGCTCAGCGATTTAGAACCTTTCAATGAAAAAGTTAAAGATATAAATCCAAACTATGTAATAATACGCAACAATACAACTGTAGTCTGTTATTGTGGCCCATTCGTTATATAGTCCTAATTTTTTTCTTTGATTCTTTCGTCTACTTTCACCCTTGACCCATCATTCGTTACTATTAGCTATACAAGCTTAACCATCCAAAAAAAATCTTAAATCATTTGCAAGTTCAGTCGAAATTCGACTTTATGTTGAGAGAAATGAATTCACTTTTACCGTGTATTCTAGATGTATATGGGATGTTTTGCCTTGTTGTGTAGTGTTTCCAGCCTTATATAAATGCTAACAAAATGTCGGGTTCGCGTGATATACACTACTTATCGTAGTTTTACTATTTTGCATATATTACCTCACTATGCATATTCTGTTGCCGGTGACTGTACCAATTTTATGTTTTTGCTCGCTCTAATGTAATCAATGTTAGGTTTTAGGCTTTCATCGATGTTTTAGATGGAAAATATAATTTCGTTACGTAAGATTTTTGGGATAATGGAAGCGGGGTATGGAACGTATAATACCGTATGCTAGTTCTTTTATATTAAGGCTGAGCTTCCCCCAGAGCTGTGCTAAGCGTAGCGAGGAATGTGTTTTGTAAGCACCAATAGAATCACTTCATTTATCTAGCTTCGCTCTGCGCAGGTGTGGTGGATATGAGCTTAGCGGTGCGAGGTTTTTGTTCATACAAAACAAGCAAGAAATGTAAACGAGGGATGTGTTGCGAGGAATGTGTTGCGAGGAATGTGTGGCTAGTAATGTGTATTATTCTCCCTCATATTCGAAAAGAGTCCGCTACCTATCCTCACACCGCTCATTTGCACACATTCCACATTACATATTTCTAGCACAGCTCTGGTGGATAAGGTCACACTGTGTCACATCCTCGCTACACATTTTCGCTCCGCACATTTTCCTCGCACAGCTCTGGAGGATGCTTAGCCTTAGTCCAGGAACGGAGCTAAAACATGGGCTTAATAAATCTTTTCTCTAACGGTGACTAGGGATAATTCGGGGCTATGTGTTTTAGGTTATGTAAAAGGTTTTGGGGAGTGAAAAACATGGTACCTGCTTGCGAAAGTTGGAAAAGTTTTTGGAGGGGAACTGTTGCTATGGGGCGTTTAGGCTTTTACCTGACTACCTTTCAACTTCGTGCAGTTAACCTACGTGTAGTTATTACGCATTATACTTCTTTTGACATCAATTTCAATGTAAATCCTATTGTCTCCAAAGGTACAACTCTTCGTAAACCTATAGGAAGCCCATGACAGTATTAAACGCTATGGGATAACACCAGTCTTGATCGCTATATAACAAAATTTCGACAATTTCGCAATATATAAAAGAATTTCGAAAAACCCGGCAAAGTTCTTAAAAATAATCAATTTGTGTCCCTATCAGAATTTAATTTTAACACTTCAAAAATGTACTCCCAAACATATCTCAACTATAACAACTTAAGTAATCAAGTTTACAGAAAACACTTCAAACTTAAACTTACAACTTTACCTGGATCGAGCAAATCCAAGAGCGCGTTTAAAGCTGCGTGGAGCTTCCAAGGGTCTACATTATCATAAGTTTGAGCCGGTTGAGCCCTTAATCCCTGGTCTAATCCTTGATCAACGCAGCTTTGGAACCCCCTCGCTTTAGGATGGCCCACTAGGGCGTTATTTCAATAATGTGATCGATCTTGTAGTAAACAACTTACCTGTAATAGCAGAATATTTTCGCATGAGAGTCCGTTTTAATATTTTTTTTAAGTCCACTTTTGATATAAACAATAAATAAAATAATAATAAATATTAGCCTGTAACTGTCCCACTGCTGGGCAAAGGCCTCTTCTCGTACAGAGAAGGAACGAGCATTGATCGCCACGCTTGCTCATAGCGGTTTGGCGATTTCAGACCATTAAAGTCCAGGTTTCCTCACGATGTTTTCCTTCACCGTATGTCAGTGGCGTCTTAGATCAACTAAGAAAGTACATATGACATTGAAAAAGTCACATTGGTACATGCCTGGGTTTGAACCCGCAACCCGGTGCTTAACAAGCGGGTCTGTAACCTCCGGACCACCACGACTTTTGATATAGCGTGCATTATTTAATAGTATTGCGTGTGATGAGTGTGTCGTTTTTTTTTTCAAACTTATTGTTTCTTTGTTCGGGGAACTGATTAGTATTTTTATTTCGGTTCTACATTAGTACGTATTATTGTATTGGTATTTATTGAACTGCCTCATTGGTCTTGTCGTGGCAAGCGCGACTGCTGAGCGTGAGGTCCTGGGTTCGATCCCCAGGTTGGACAAAGTGTTATTGGGTTTTTCCGTGTGGAATTTCTTAGTAACAGCCCGGAAACTGGATTTGTGCCTTGTTGATGGCAACAGGCTGGCCCCCCCTATTTCATGGGACTTAAACAACGGCCCAACCTCTGCCCAATCCTTCGGATAATACAGGCGTCATGCTATGTTATTTGGTATCTATTTGAATTGATTTACTGATAGGAAAACCTTTACGAACCGTATGCAATATTTTGTGCTCCACCACCTGCGCTGTAGATCAATCTCAAGAAAAAATAATCCAGAGATTTCGATATTTACACTCACAGTAACAATCTAAAAATACTTTTATCTCTTATAAAATAAACTAAAATACTTGACGCCAACCCTCCAAAAGAATTTCACGCGAAATTCCCAAAAAATCCCAACTCTTTCCATCGTAACATTTTTTTTTAAAATAACTTAGAATTTCTTAAACTTCTCAAATCTCGCAAGGAGTTCATGCCTCAAAATTCAGAATAAAGTCAAGAAAGCTCCATTGTTCAAGCACCAGTACCCAAATCTACTTACGGGAGGACTCGCAGGCATCCAATGCAATCACTCCGGACCTCCCCGGGACCTCCCTGGACCCCCCTGTGAAGGGATGAGACATTAGCATTTTTATCGATAGAGAAAATTGTAAGACGTTATTGACTGATCATTATTGATATTCCGATATTATATTCAACTAGTAATAGTTGAGTTTGATAGCGCTTTTTTGTGAACCTTTTTTTGGGTTTTGAAAATGTAATCTTGATGTCGTGATAAAATAATGGTAAATGCAACAAGTGACAGTAAATGCTTATGTTTTTAAAATGGCAAACGATAAAGTAAGCAAACTAGGTTTTTTTTAAGCCAAAATACTGCATACTGTTCGCGTAAAATAACGTTGCCTCACTGGAGTGAGGAACTGAATGCTCAAAGGCTGTTTTCAGAGCGGCCAAGTTATTTTACGAGTACCAAATAACTTTGCCTCGCTGAAGTGATGAACAGAATGCTCAAAGTCTAGCTTCAGAGAGGCAAATGTATTTTACGCGTACTATAAAATGACAAAGAATCTATTCCTCACAGTAAAATTGTAGCTGTAATTAAAAAAAGCAATATTTTCATCTACCCATCCATCCTCGATTGATGGCTAGGGTTGGCACTAAAACTATCGATGTCCATCCCAGAATCCGTCTAAACGCACCCGGTGCGGCGAATTTCCATACGTACACAGAGCCAAATCCAACTGAAGTTATTGGCCATCCCGCGGGACTTCAATATATTCGACTATTTTTATTTACTTGAAAGGAAAAGCTTTCGCGCGTTGACTGCCGTCTCCCGTCTCGCGGACGCAAAACGACCGTGGAATACGTTATTTTTCGTCACATCACTATTCTTTTTTTGAAAATTTAATATTTTATGAAGACTTGAAAAAATCTGCGTTTATTTAAATTCAGAACGCAACAGTTTTGTCTAAGCGAGAAGAACTGTTCGATATTCAAATATAAAATGCAAGACTGTGCTAAATATGATGACCCTATATTAAAAAAAAAAACTATTACATTCAAGGGCTGTCAATTTAAAGTGCTTTTGTCCCAAAAATGATGCACTTAATCTAAATCATTATATTAAATCGCTAGCATTAATAGGACAAAGAAACTCATCTCAAGCCTCGAAATTTAGTTAACGTTCGCTATTAGAAGTTTATTTAATGCTGTAATAACCAACATAAACTGATATAGACCACCCACGATTACAATCTTCCCACATGATTACAACATGAAATAGCAATAAAAAAATATTAAAACTTGAGATTATAGACAATGTTATGGATCTACCTATACTTCCTCAAATGTCAAGTGGTCATAGCGCAAGTCTGAGGATATTACTTTTTTTTCTTTTTTTGGCATGAACTTTGCCCCATACTAGGATTTCTCCTTTACCGTTGGTGCGTTTACAGACACAAATCTCACATATACAAACGCCCAGACCCGAAACAATTATCTGTAGGCCATACAAATGTTTGTTCCGTGCTGAGATCGAACCCACGACCCGTTACGTAGCTCAGAAGCAAATTGCTCAGCCACTGCACCAAACGTGTCGTCAGATGGTTTTTAGAGTTAGAGTAAGATTCTTACTTTGATTCCCAGGTTCGGCAAAGCCTCCCACCTCTATTTAACTCTTCTTGTACATCTAATTTTCCATCTAGCTATAACATTTTATTTATATTTACTTACCTACGCAAAACCCGAAAAAAAACTTAAAAGCCCAACCACAAAAAATTCCCAGTCCGTTAAATCTACGCAGTGAACATTAAGATAACTTCCAGAACAATAATTGTGGCAAGAGAGAAAAACGCAGCAGTTTTAATTAATAAAAATGGCGCCTGGAATTTCTGCAATTCAAACACGGCGGGCCCAGCCAATGAGCGACTCTTTATGTACATATGCTAATGAGTGACAACCCTGCGCGAATGGAATTGTCATGTAAGGGCTGTCATTACGTTATTCTGTGAGGTTACAGGGATGAGACGTGAATGTTATTTTTGCATTTGAATATATCTTGTCAACTTTGTAATGTCATTTTTAGCTGTCTTTGTTTTATGCTCGGTAAGTAGAAAGTGACAAGTGAAGTTCGTGAATAAGCCAATCAGCATCGAGCATGTTTTTGGTCTTTAGTGATGTGCCCGTAATTTAAGCAAGGCGTCTCCTAGGCCCTTACGATGAGGTAACCAAGAATTTGTCGGATGGGTAAAGTACCTTGAATTATTTCGATATAAATTAGTGTTGTGATGTGATTGATTACTGAAATTATCGACTATTGAATACACACATGTTTGGTTAGATACCTACTCAATAAAATATAATAATGATTTGACTAAAACATAACAACGCAGGTATTTCATAAGTCGATCCGTCTAAATGAACCCGTCAAACTCAAGGAACGTTTAACTGATTTTGAAGCGGTTTTCATAATATTAATTGGAAAGTTTATTTTGTAAGTAAAGTTGAGAGCGATAAAACTGCACGTTACGATATTAAACGACCTCGTACGCAAAAGTTTGGCATCTCCGGGAACGCTTTATGAAACATTTCAAAGAATTAATGAATTTTGTAAATTTTTAAGTAGGTGAGGTACGCATACGAAGTATAATAGAGATTTTTGAGGGGGCGTGGTTAAGCAACCACGCAGTCCTGCGTTATTTTAATGAAGACTCCTTCGTGTCTTGGAGAGACATACCTACGAATACTGATGACAGCTCTTATGAGTTGTCGGAAACCAGAAAGTCTGACAACTGATTCTAACCTTAGGACATCTGTATTCTCCAGTAAGTTAGTTACGGAGGTCAGATGACTGTCAGTCTGTGTAAAATTCAGGTGTTAAGCCGCATCTGGTTAAGATGGAACTGCAACTGCAACATGGTTGAGGAAGATGACCCTGGCTATAGTCAGTAAGAGGAACACCGTGCGTTTTTAGCTGGTAAGAGTCTGGCATAACATTCTGACTGAACTGAAGTCACGGAAGAAAACACTTTCTGTCGTATAAGTTTTTAAACTGACATGGTCACTAACACAATCATTAGAACTTAAAACGGGATATTTACCATGTTTATTATTTGATGTGAGTATCCGATATTTCGGCACCGTTACAAGCGCCATGATCACGGATGAGTTTTAAGTTCTAATGACTTTCAGTCGTGTTGTGTATTCATTGAAGTTTATTACTTACTTGAATTATTGTTCGAGCATAATTATTGCGGTCAACCTCTGTTTATTTCAAAATGAAAATATTTACGATAACGCATAGAACTTTACTATTCGACTAACCAGCAATAGTTGTACATCCTAATCGACTGACAGGCACAACTCTAATTCACCGAGTGATTACATAAAGACTACTATTCAAAGGCGAGCGAATCGCGTTTGCATTTTAAACGTCCTATTCACAACAAAATGTTTTTACGCGAAATAACGAGTGAACTTTTATATTCGCGTAAAAATTTTCGAAGACGCTCGAGGGTGTAGCAAATCGTTTATTTCACCTTTTTTTCTTCTATAAAGCAACCGTTGCTTACGTTGAACGTGAGACGTTAACGCAGAATTTATTGCCCTACGTTGGCTCTTAAAGGTGAGTTTTGCTTGAAAACTAAATCGGTTCTGTTGGTACTTACCTTTCTAATTTACACGGGGTTGCGAGGTACTTTGTTCCTTATTTGACTTGGGACAGTTGTGAACAGAAGTGTTTAATCGTAACGTGTGAAGATTGCCTATTACTTATAGAGTTTGTTACTGTTATGGTAACCGTATATTGCTCAAACTGTGTTCATTTTGGAGTGAGTTTATTAAAATACTTCACACTTAGAATAACCAACAGCTGATACAGTTTATGTTTATCTCCTATTCCCAGAACGGAGACTTAAGTCTGAATATAGCACTTGTGTTTGGATATATATACTCACAGAGTGCTGACCCAGACATAAAGTTGTGTTTCGTAACTTCGAAACTTAGTGTGGTTTCGGACCAAGAATAGTCCGTGTGCTGAATCTTAGGAATAGGACCAAAAAATAACATTGGTCCTTCAGTACAAACCTCATTTATTCAAAATAGACTAGAATTACTTAGTTTTTTAGAACATCAATATTATAATAGACAGTCTCCAAAAAAGCCAGCCCTTCACAAATTCAAAACTACTCGAAAAGCAAGATACTGATGGTTTCTAGCCAAGAATAAACCATACATATACAGATATCAGCAGAAGGACCAAAAAACGTAACGATAACGAAAATAGATCGTACAATACAAATTAAAATCCATTCAAAAGGAAAGAAACTGAAACAAAGCAACATAATTTACAAACAGCAACAAGAAAATCGTACAACGATCGTAACGAATACTGTACGTAAATTACTCAGCTCGCAAATACCAACATTAGAAACTGTGTTACCTGCAAACGGTTCCCAATAAATAAAACTAAACGAAATAAATTCCTTTTGCAACTGGGATGCGCATATATTACTCTCAGATAACGTACATATATTCAGTTTTCGAGGAATAGTAGAAAAGTTTGCGAGAGAATTTCAATTGTACCTTTAAATAAGAGTGGTGGTGGAATTTTGAAATAGTGATTTGTGAGTCGTATTGAAATGGTTTACAAAAGTGGTAGCTTAAAAGACTTTTCGGTTTAAGTTTAGAGTTCGGGACTGAAATTTTGTAGAAAATATTCAGGAATATAAACGGGATTGTTCGGACTATCCATGTCGTAATACCGAAATAACTTTGACATTGGTGCCGATTCTCCTGTTCACCAACTAAAGTAAAATTAGGGAATTGTTATCTTTTACTAACAGATAGCGCGAGAAAAGGACGGTGATAGACAACAATTAAGTTAAAGATGTCAAATTAGTTTACGCCTTGAACTTCACCGTGTTTTTAGTCGACACGTTTTAAATGTCGTCTTTTGTATGGGACTTTTAGTTAAACTAAATTTTACAGCTCTTATTAACGTATGTTTCTTTCTTATTTTAATAAAGTGAAAAATATGGCAAGTTTAGTTTGTCCATAACAGAATCGGTACCAGTGTCCAGAATTTTGTATCAGGGAAGCAGTTAATTACAAGGTAGGTATACACGCTGTAGTCATATTTACTACCTACTTAATCTTCATGTCTTTACACAGTTGATATATTACTGTTACTAACAGTAGCCTTTACCATCCCGCTGCTGACTAAAGGTGATATTAAAGAGATTTAAAAAAAACTGCCTGTGCAGTAATATTATCTTCATAAAATTACATACCTCATACCTCAATATCTAAATTTCTTTGCTGATAAATTTTTTGTACATTATGTTTTGTTTAAACCATTTAAGTCATTAAAAACACTCATAATCAAATTTCGATTATCTAAAATAAGATACTGATATCTTGGACGGTATTGCAGTAATTTTTAAAACACTAGAGATAATCCCAAAATCTTATAAAGATTTAGAATTCTCAATTTATATGTACGGCTTGTCTAAAATTTATATTCTTATGGTTACAGCTTTTAGACTTAACCGTTAAGATAAAGCAATAGTACTTAGAATTTTTACATCTTTTTTATTACAGAATTATTCTTGACAAATATAAAAACGTGTTTCAGCCTACAAATTAGATAGTGAGGCCTTGTTATCTTAACTTTTGCGTCTTATATTGAACATTAAATTTGTCCTTTTAAAGAGTATATAAAATTTGGTCCTTCGTCTTTGTAAAGATTATGCGTAGGAGTAGAAACATTGGTTTACATAAAACGTGACTAATAACTAAGGAAAGTAATTAGTTTATCAACATAGTATGTAAACAGACTCATGTGTTATTCTTAGACAATTATTTTGTTGATATTATTTAATTTAATGTTATGAACCAGCACAATGATTTTCATGTTCTATTTGAAATCTAAATGGTCCTTTGGTGTCATGAGCTAGCTTGTGCTTAAAAGATCAATTTCGTAGATCTTCTAAATCTTTCTTTTTACAAGTAACATCATCACAATCCTCAACATTTTCACTATCCGTAATCATTATACTTCTTATAATAAATTCTGGTGTATCTCATTAAACCTTATAACTGTCATATGCTATGATTTTATTAACACATGGCCATGAAAGCCAAACATTGGCTGTCTAACCGAACAAATATCAACTTCATATACATACGAGAGAGTACGCAGCCGGGACGCATTCAATTTTTCTTGTTTGTCGCCAAAAGCGCAAACAGCCGTGTTTTTTCAATATAAAACACACATACCTCCAGTTTACTTGGCGTGTTCGTGGAATTGTTTGATTTTACCTTTGCTGAATCGTTTTTTCTGCTTTTTTTGTGTTTAATATGGTAGTGTTGTGTACTAGTTGACTGGAAACCTTCATTATTGACGAGGTACAGTAACAGCAATAATTGTAGAGTAATACATAATAATAGTATAGTTTAGCTGTGTGGTCCTTGAGCACAAAATACTGCTTGATCTCTTGTGGAATATCGTAGTAAGTGGCTACAAAGTTTTTGCGGGCTTATAATTCTATCTACAAGTTCAAGATAATGCAGTACTGGTAAGTCATCCCGCGTTAAACCAAAAACATGGACATAAAATTAATAGCATCCAATATTAAATTGAAAAATGACTACCTGAAACAAGACCATTACCAATTTATGAAAGCGCTTATATAAACCACACAAGGCACATGCTTAAGCATTTCTCTGAACAATTCCCTATAAAACCAATAAACGGAAGAAAGTATTACTCGACATTTTGTGCGTAACAAAAAAATAATGTACCTAAATTATTTCTTTTATCCTTCGGCAATAGAAGGGAATTGTTCTCGAATTCGTCGTTTCGTTCGACAGAATCCCTTTGATGACTGCATAAGCTTATTTGCCTGTAAGGCTTACGATAGAAGTTGGTCTTTGTCCCATCCATGAATATTGATGGTTGATTGCAAAACTTCGTGATTGACTTACAAGTTTTCATTTGATGGTGTATGATGGTTTGTAATGTACTCTTTTGAGTTTGAGTGTTTTTTCACTCTTTTAGCTTAAGGAGGCCTAGTCAATTTTATCGTAGTAAAAAATATTTCAGCTCGTAAGTTTCCACCGCTCAACATGGCTGAGTTGATTGATTGAAACGTCATTTAGCAAGCTGATTGGCCGTGATATAAGTGTCAATAACAGGAGCATCTACCTGTGTACTATTATCTAGTGCTCAAGTAAAGACTTCTGCTATGTAAGCTTCTGATAATTTTAAGTTACTTCTTACAATATCAGGTCTGAATAAAATGGGTTATTTTTAATCAAGAACCAAAAACAATGCATAATTTACAAAAAATGGTCCTTCCGACTTACATACAAAAAAGAAGTACATAAAAACATACCAACACAGACAACACAAAAATAACCTTTTCTAAAATAAAATGATTTACAAGAACGTCCCAGAGTCCCGCAAAATATCGACTTTACCCGCGTAATGCCTATCCCGAAGAAAATGATATCCGTTTGATGTGGCAGCTTTATACATATTTAAATGAATCAAATATTTCTCTACTACTGAGTTCCCATGTTTTTTGTTTATCCTATATTTTTTTCATTTGCACACGTCGAAGTTTTATGAGGTAAGAAGATTTGTGGTCCTTTTCTCCGCGATGTTATTAAGTTTTTTGAGTGGTTTTACTGCGAGTTCTTTGGTTGGTTATTTGGCAGATTAGATTCAGAACATTGTATGATAGTGCCTCTTGACTTTAGTTGAAAAAGGTGATAAGATACGTGTTCCAGTCGTGACTTGTCTACCATTTCTTAAGGTTTTTAGAGCTCAGGGGTCCAACGAAATCTGTCTACTTATAACAAACTGTCGCAACTGACCAATCCACTCTTTGGTGATCATAGCTTTCATCATCGTCTATTTATCCAATTTCCTTTTTTTTTTTTTAACAAATCGTTGTTCTCCCGCATTGTTAACATTACAGTAGTTTCCGATTGTTTTTATTCTTATCTTATTGCTTGACGATTGTATAGTTTGAGTTTTCGTTATCATAATTGGGGTCTTAAACATTGCAGTCTTAACTTTGGGATGATGATAATGAGGTTCTTAATTTATGTTAATATTTTTCGAATATTATATATACCCTTTATACTAGCCGACGAGACAACCAATCCTCTGGCATCAGTAACACTATCTATTCTCATATAGCTCGTGCCGACACTAGAGAAGAAGTGACCCACAATATCTTTTCTAGGTCCAATTTCAGTATTAGACGTCTACGTTTCACACGTAATCTAAGAATGAATGATGAACATTTTAATTCTCCTTCGACCCGCTAGATTTAATAAAGACACAGAGTTTATTAACCTTGAAGTCTAGTTGTCTTTGACTGTTTCATTAACAAAATACATTGATTAATGAGGGCACGAAATTAAGGTCGCTAAATTCTGACTTCTAGAAAGCAGTGTTGTACTATATTAAATATTTAGGAGTTGTTGAGTACCTTTTGAATGCCGCTGTTTTTTTCTGTATCTAGTGCGTGCGTTTACAGGAAGAAATCTCAAATGCACAAATAAAGATATATTTACGACATAAAATATATTTGCCCCAGTGCACGATCTCTTGCACATGATACTGCGACGTTCCATCTCCTACATCTAAAGTTTTTTCATGCAGAATGACCTAATCTGCAGGAATCATAGCTATCTCATGTTGAAGTTCAGAAAAGGCTTTAGTTAAAAAAAAACAATTCAAACGTTATAACTGAAAAGAACAATACAATTTCCCTCCTCGACACCGCAACAAAAAACAGGGCTAAAGTCCCAATTGTCGTTCCACTAAATACGTCGATTATATTTTCACAAATCCCATTTCCGTCAACGTCCCGCAAATGACCAAGAACGCTAAGGTAAACGGCACAATTGTTGTCCGGCGGCCCCCAGGTGTTTCACCCGTACACCGCATTTCTCCACGTCATACCAATCCAGTTTTTACTATACGTACAATTTATGTGTTTATGTTTGTTTGTATGTTCGTCGAGCATAAAGTTTTAGTACAACTGCGGTTTAGTATGATGCAGAAATATGAAATTTAGTTTTTATCACAACGATATGAAATTTTTCGTGGTTTATGCTTTTGTGGCGAAATGTAATGCAATTTTTAATGTTATTTTTTTTCAGTTGTTATGTTTTGTGTAACGCTTTGTTTCTTTATCTGTGTGTTATTAACAAGCTCGAGTATTCTTGTTAGATCTTTAGATTTATGTTTAGAATTAAAAAATACACGAGTAAACAAGTAAATATCACGTAGTTTATGTTCATGCAAAATGATTGTAAAACGAATGGTAAGATCATTTCTCATTTACACGACGTCTTCACCGTCTTACTGGTTTTGCCAAGAAGTCAAGGTCACTTACATTAAAGAAACTGGTTGAAAGCTCATTACTCGTTTCTGGTTTAACACTTAACGACTCTCCACTTATACATCCGTTGCGGAAACCAGATCTTTGACTCGTGTTGGCTAGTGCACACATGGCGGATACATAATTGCATAGCGATGCCACTCATCATCTATTTTATAGAATCCCTGAGTCATATCTCAAACCACCGTCACGTATGTGCTGGTATGGGATGGCTAGTAACGGCCATTTGCAATAACCCATCTAACGGCGGTTTACCTTACTAGAGATAGAAATTTGACGTAAGCTCCATAGGGGGATATTAAACTATCTAAAATCATAGATCTATCGGTCATAGATATATGACGATGTAATATAGATATATAAATAATTTATCATACACAGACATGACTCTAAAGGTCCTGTAACAGATGTGATAGATCCTAGATATATGATAGTGTAATATAGAAGTAATGTCGAATAAATACCAGTAGAGGAAACTGCCGATAGAAAGATGATTGAAATGAAATAAGAGGCATCATTTTAAGCCAAGATAAAATGCTGAAATATCAAAAAAACTCAAGCCTGTACTCTTTTAATTTGCAACACAAAATTAATCATCAATTGTCATCAAAAGGAGTCAGGTGTGTTTCATTTTACAATTCACTCGTGCACCAACAGAGGGAGCTACTATAAATCATGCTTAACCGTGCCTCGGGGGATTGTTCGCGTTTTTGCTCGCGTTCCCATCAAATCCCATTAGTTTAGCTGCGGTTAATGAGTCTAGCTTTTCTTTTATTTTCCTTCGTTTGTGGTAATTAATGTTGAATTTGTTAATGGGTGTGTCGAGTAGGTTTTTTTGGTAATTTGATTATGTGTTGCTTGTGAAGGTGATGATGTTTTGTTTGTATGTTCTATAAGCCAGTATTAGTGTATCACTTTTCCATTTACAAGAAATTAATTCCCTAAATTCATATTTCTCATCATCATCATCTCTAGAGTCTGCCAGCTTAACCAGATGCAGCTAATATATCAGTATTTTAAAATAGAATATCTTAAACTTGTTTTGATGGTACAATAAAACAAGGGTCGAACATAATAAAGATAAAAACTACTTAAAGACGTTTTAAAATTAGATTGATAAATACAAGACCGATAATATTTCAAAGAAGGAAATAAATCAACCACAACATATACTGAAGCATATTATTTCAACTTAAACAAATTTCAACTTTATAACCACATGAACTAAGTTAATTTTAGAATGTCAAATACTATTGAAAAGGTAATAAAACAATTTCAGTTGCAACGAAAACTAAACTATGTCAAATAGAACTAAGGTTTCTAATCCCGAAGCATGTTAATTTTAAATTTAAAGTGGCTGATGTATAATGCTTATCGGCGACCGTAACTGTAAGTTGAGAACCTTATACTTGGACTGTCATTAATCTACTCGGTCGTCCGATTCATCCAGTTTTAATCTCGATAACGTCCCTGTTAAATTCATTTCAGTGAGAAAAATAATTTATAGTCTCGATTTAATTTGGTTTTCGTTTTTAATGTCGCATTTACGAATAATGATATTTTGATCAATTCAGAATTTTTATACTTGGTGACTTTGTTTTATAGGACCATTTTTTATCTATAGCAGGGGTCAAATACCACTCTTCGACGATATGTGACTCCCGTATCACAGCCACAGTCTCCATCTATGCATAAGCAACCAGAAACGTCATAAATGCCAACTTTAAAATTACATTAAGTCCCTGTACCCTCTGAAGGCATACTGCAGTCAATTCACGCAGAACCAGATACGCATAATAACTCAGATGAATGAAGTGGTTCTGTACTTGCTAATGAGAGAACAACTGGATCCTTTACAAGGCGAATTTCGGCAAAAGCAAGACTAGGAATGGTAGGAAACTAGGATACTGAAGAACTCTTGGGATTTCAAACAGCTTACGTCATAGCAATATGAATTATTATATCTGCGAATAACATAAATTTATGTGCGAGTTCGGACTCAAAACAAGGTGTAATTTATTTCTATGTTCCCCTTTTAACAATTAAAACAAATTCTTTTTCTGATGTTTACGGTACTTTCCCTACACTAATTAGGAAAAGACACACCCCACCCATCATTACTAGATCTTAAGCTTAACACTTTACACTTAAGACCTAGAATATAGAATAATTTCAAATTTTATAGACCACTCCATCGAAACATATGACCTTTTATAACACTAACAGAGATTTGAGGCCGACATGAGGCGGAGTATTTCCTTAACGAGACACCACGCGAATAGGCACTTAGCGTATGAAATTTTCACAGCGCCCTCAATAGTTGAACGGCGATTTAGTGGGGGAATGCATTCGCCAAATTGTAGGCGACGTGAAGTTACGATGCCGACAACTGGGGGTCTCACCTCGCTGGATAGTTCAATGAAATTTTATTCACTACGTTTTATAAGGCTTTGAATTTTTTATTTAAAAGTTTGTAAAACATTTTAATTGGAGCAGAAAATAATCAATTACGCTGGAATTATCCAAATTAAAATTCTCAAAAATATTAACAGTTTTGGATAAACTATCTGCGTTTGTAAATAGCTATAGTAAACACTATAGTAAACACTATAGTTTATAGTAACTAGGTCACTGATTAATATGCGAGCTACGAATACTAAACGCATTTGCACTGTATCATATTGCCTAATATTACAAGCAAACCGCAGTACCCTCTCTATTTCCTTCGTAGCTTCGGCGATGTAGTCTAGAATGGACGGGAAATGGTCTAGATTCTAGATCCTTATCGCACTTAGGGAAATCGGGACTATGCCACCGAACGCTTAATGCTACCGGCTTGAATATGCCAATATTTCCAACGAAATTGTTACATTACCATTCTATTCGGTTGCTATCTGTTTAATATTACTGTAATGGTCAGTTGTGGAATTCAAGAGGGTAAGTTAATTCTTTGGTCTGGTTTAATTCTAATTTAGTGATTCGAATAATCGTGGGAAATAGAGAAACTAATTCGAGAAATCTAGTTTAGAGTTTTTCATTATTCGGTTAGTATGAACTTGAAAACACTCACTATACTGAAGCAATAGCAACTAACAATCACTTGTCAGTAGCATAGAAATACTTGTCCACATAAAAATATAATCTAAAAACAAAATCATACAAATCTGCAAAATAAACACCATCTTCCAAGAAATCGCTTCATTCCCTTGACAAAACCTTGATACTAATAAATTATTCTCTAAAAGTATCTTACAAACCATTTCTCCTTAAACCGGAGTTGATGCAAAAACGACTTCCTAAGCATTAAGTGGAAAAATTCCTTTAAGTACAGTACTTGTTCCTACTGGGCTGTAAACAGGGTGGAACCAGGCCCGACCTGTTTAAGGCCATGAAATTTTAACCCCGCCTGCGACGCAACGCTGGTTAGACGGGGTGTGGTGTAAGGGTTCGGCTGATGCGATCTTGATAATTTGTTTCACTTCAGAATTTTAGATGCTTCAAAGTCCAGAGCGTGAGAAATGATATTGAGAATGTGACACATATCTAAGTATTGTTTATGTTTTGATTAATGTGTTTAGGTTGAAATATTATAATATTTAATAAAGGTTTCTGCAAATACCAAGTATCCATGAGAACATGTATTTAACCAGCGAAAAATCTAAAAAGATGTTTTGTAGTAAATTGTCTCAACCATTCATCTCATTAATAACTCTATAAAAAAGCAAAATGTTAAAGTTAAAAGCAAAAAATACACTCAGTGCCTCTTCTCGCTTCTTTATTACTATGAAATTAACCGACTCCACATTTTGCATTGCTTTAACTTCCAACCCTCTAAAACACTCTTTATTAGTACCTATTTAATCATTCCGCTCCCCTCCCCAAACTTCAGCCAGCACCACTAGGAATGCACTGACCATTCCACTCAGGCCATTTCTAAATTTAGATTGGACATAACCAACGTTCCTTTTAAAGAATAACTGACCATCTTGACTGTTATTACGTACGTTTAATTGCGTACGTGAAAAATGAGCAGCCATTTTCTTTTTATCGTGTTCAATATTCATTTTTATGTGAGCAGCTTTTTCTAATGCTGCCTTTTTGGTTTTCTGTAATTTGTCGTGTTTTATGTTGTTAGCTGTTCTGTTTTTAATTAATCTATTGAGCAGGCTTTATGTTTCATAATCTCTTATTAGTGTAAGATTTATATTTTTTTCACATTCTCTCAGTATTAATGTGCTTGCCAATTTCAAACAATCTTGTTACTCAAATTAGACCACTTAACAACAGTAACAAGCAAAACAAAACCAGCAACGAGCACAGTAGCTCTAACCACCACTCAACAATTTCTACAATCCTTAACAGAGACATCTTTGCAACACTTACACCAAAATTGATGACCCGTTGAGTTTTTAGTCCGACTCCGCTGCAACTGCAAATTCCTGTGCAAAACAAACTGTGAAACCGGGAATGGCAAAACAAACAATCAGTCAAGAGGGGGGAGCGTTCGCCCCCGCACCTGTGCTCGACCTCCCTCCAGAGGGCTAAAGAGGAATGGACCTCAGGATTGTAACGATAAATGACTGTTTATATTTCTTCTCAGCGTTTCAGACCTGTCTGAGGCCACTTATTCAAATTTAATTCGATCCGCAACAACCTCGTTGTGCTGGATTTAAAATTTTGCATTGTATTTTAATTTAATTAAAGTTGGGGAAAAAATTGTGATGATTTTAAATTCAAACGAGCAAACCCAGATGGTGGAGTACAGAATTATGAAAAAATATTTTTCAGCAACTTAATTGGATGGAGTGAGAAAGTTGTTTCATGTTCATGATAACCTTAAATTAAAACTGGAGTTTTCACTGAAGAGTGCACTGATAAATTTAAACTGGATATTTCAGAAGCAATTTTAATTGAATGTGATAAATTCAAGATTGTTGTAAATAGGACGATGGAATACAAAATCAACAGCCTATAAGCTACCAATGAAAAGGAAACCAATTGATGGACAGGATACACTTCCTCTAACTCCCAAAGACCATTGAACAAAACTCCTACCGAATCCAATAAAATTCTCTTTTCTAATAAAACGTGTACAATTGGACAATAACTCATGATAACACCTGTGAAAGATCTCAGGGTGGGTAGTCCACCTGAACTTTCAGCATGTCCCGGGGGGCTAAAACAATTTTCAGTTACGATCTACGGACCCCGGCTGTCCGGACAAGTCCGAACGAATTTCCTCCCGTCGTTAAGCATAGAAATATCGTTGCGACGTGAGAATTATTCTCGTCGTTGGCTCATTGATCCCGCTATCGGCGATTCTCTTTTATTTTGCTGTAATGGCTTGTAATGATGACATTTACCTTAATTCAACCCTTTTTATGTTTACCTTTTTGAATAAACCTTTTCCTATAAAGTTGAGGACTTGTTAATTGAATGTTAGTTCTCTTTGTTTAAGTTGCATTTTTGTTTGCAAATGGAGATCTGTTGTCATTATTATCACGCTCGTTTTATTTACTGAATGAACAGCATTGCTTGCGGCGGATACTGGTTGGCAATATCTTAAATGGCACAGCGATAATTTGTTAGGTTTCAATTCTGTTACATTGCTAGGAACGATAATAACTTTGCTTAGGGGCATCATAGTTTCACTTATCATAACTTAAGCAGAAGTATTAGAACCTGACTTTAAATGTACTACTGTCAAATTCATGACTTCTGCTTCAGTATTAATTGAATTAGATTCATATCAAAAACCCAATAGTTTTTTTTGGTTTTTCATTTTTTTCGAGCCATTATTTCAATTTTTGTGACTAAGGAAGCCTGGTAGATACCTCTAAATACGCAATTATCGACGACGTTGTTTATGACTTGATGTCCAAAAACAGTTTCCAAAAATGTTCATCACAAAACCCAATCATGTTATAGATTCTAAAATTCACAAATACCGTTCAAACCGAAGTATTCCATTATCCGGGCACCGCAGGACTGGCTAGCCGGGCAAGGGCAAGGAAGATTAATGAGCTAGCTTTGAGCCCGGATTGGCACACCTGAGCCTGCCTGCAGTTTGCCTGTGCATTGTTCTGTGTGTAAACAGTTTGGAATTTCACGTTTTACGGTGTTAAAGATATATAGGAAGCTGGAATAGTTATGTGGGTGGGTATAGGTGGAAAAGGGTGGAGAACCGTTTGTTGTGGTATTATAATTTGTATCTATGTGTATTATTGTAGGGCAAATAGACGGAGTAGCTTCAATTAAAGAACTTGTTTCTAGATTTCTTTTTTATTTATTTATTTTCTTATGGATGTCTTTACCTACATGTAGTTTAAACTTAAGCACTTTACCACTGACTGTAAGTTTGACAGCCTCTTTGGTCTAGTGATCACAAGCGCGACTGCTGAGCGTGAAGTTCTGAGTTCGATCCTAAGGTCGGGCAGTGTTATTGCGTTTTTCCGTGTGGAATTTCTCAGTAGCAGCCCTGAGTCTGGATTTGTGCACGGTTGACGTCAATAGGCTCGCCCCTATTACATGGGACTTAAAATAACGGTGAAATGATGGTGTACTACAACTATACACCTCTGCCCAACTCTTCGGTAAACACAGGTGTGATAGTTTGTTATATAAGGTTATCCAATTACGTCAGCAATGTTGATAAATTGTAAGTGTAAAGCAAATACGTTAGTAAAAGTACTAAAACAAAAAAAAAACGACAGCCATCATTTACGAACATCTCAGTTCTCAGCCATAAATCTCCAGACTTTACTGAAGTTAGCACGCCGTAAAAACTAGCAATAACAAAATCCTATCCAATTTCGCACCTTTCTACTCAAGTGCTCAATAGTTGAAGACGATACAAAAAATAATCCCTTCGTTATCGAAAACTTGACGACGAACGAACAAAACCGACTCATTAGGGCTAGACCAGACTTGTCCACTTCTTAATCCGGCTTTAAGAAACAAGTTCATCTTACTCAGACTTTATCTCCGTCATTGGGACGCAGGTGGCCTCAGTGCATCCCCCCTCCCCCCACACCCGGGCTTACGGCGAACGATAACACATACTGTCACATCTCTTGATGAATTGCTTATTAGATTGTCGGCAGCATTCCCGTTTTGTGCTTATTTTCGTTCCAATAATTCTGTCCTGTTTTTATTTTCCGTAAGAAATTTATGGTCGGCCGATTGTTGGTGCGTTTACCCTATTAAGTTGTTAGTGTTTTTGTTTGGTGGTGGTAAACTAGTGTTTACGTGTGGGTGCGTTCGTGTTGGCTTGAAAAATAGCTGGCAATAAAAAAATAATGGATAGCCAATCATCGCGCATAGGCCTAATAATCTTATAGGCTATATTTTATGGGAATTTGTGCCATAATGGAGTTATTATATTGCGGTATAAAAATAGTACTGCATTCTCTTTAAATAATAAACTTTATATTATTGTGAAATCATACAACGTAAGCGGATAGAACCTTTTAAACTTGAAATGTTTTAAAACATTTTTAATCCCTCTCTCATCATCATATTGCATCGAATGCTTTTAACAAAATGCTTTTTCGTTTAAAAATAATAACTTTTTGTTGAAATAGTATCTATACCTACTATCTTTGTTATAAATTATTAACACTTTAATAAGACTTTTAACACCTTTGTAGCAACTAAGTATAATTTCATCTCTGAGCAAGCAAAAACGAACTAGTAGACTAAGGTAATTTATTTTATACTTCTTGCAATGTGTGAAGTGTATATTCTTATAACTAACATTAAATTCTTCTGGGTTGATTATGGTTTTATGAGTAGGTTCAGTTTTTACTTTAACATTTTACGTATTTTTACTTGTAGAATGTGAACTGATAATCTCTCAATCGCCAATCACTATCTTAGTCCTTGCACTATCCAATCCAATTCAGGCAGCCATTGATGTATTGTTTCCCATTATTAGGCATAAGTTTCCCCCCAAAATGGAGGTTTAAAATATATCTATTTATCATTTTTATCAGTACCATGTCCAACCGTCACATCTTCCGGCTGCTATAATGACGATAATTTTGTATCAAATTTACTAATGTCAAATTTTCTTCTTGTTACAGATGCAAACCCAAGATGAGCCCGGAATTTGACCACAAACAACCACTATTTCTCTAGCAACATCCTACCAACACCAACCATGACTGGTCAACCAAACCTGGACCCGGTCTTAGAACCTTTGGGAAATCCCATTACGACGAAAAAGAAGAGTCTACAAGACCTCAAATATCTTCTAGAAGATAGAGGATATAAGAGAAGAGAGTGTAAAAACAGAGTTAGAAGTAATAGTTATGACAATAATTGTAATGAATCTAGTGTAGTGAATGAAAGGTTTAGTAGAGGGCGTTGGTGCTTTAGTAGGTTTAAAACTATCATGTTTTTGTTATTAATGTTTGTGACTGTTGATAATGTGGACGCCAGGAGTTCAGGTGAGTTTCTTTTCAATTATTTCTTTAGCCTTAATTTCTAAAAGCAAATTTGAGAGTACTCCAAAAAGTGCTCGATGATGTTGTGTAGTCTAACAACTCGCCCAAAGCCAGCGGGGTTGGATTAAGGCCTAAACTTTTCTGAGAAGAGGCTTATGCCCAGCAGCGGAGCTGTAATGAACTGAGGCCTGACTCACCTAACTAAAAAAAAATCTGTTGCTGTTAAGTTTCGATCAAAACAGCGCTCTTCATATTCTTGTAATAGGCGATCGCTGTTAGATATGCTCGCGTGAACTTAAGAGCCATTACGCTCTGTCGACTGGTCGCCGGAGACTTGGTCTCTCGGCGACCAAAACATAGGCAACTACGGCCAGGAGACCAAGCCGAGCGTAGTGTTTCTTATACATTCGTACAGAATGCACGTCGAAGAAGTTACAATAGTAGCGTTAGTAATTACAAAGAGAAAAAAAAAATGCAAGAAAGTATTGGGTACATCCTTTGTTGCACGAACGGAGATTGAAACAAATGTTTAAAATATTTTATGAGACATTAGAAAGCATCCTCGTATTTCTTTAATCACGCAGGAATATCTGTGCGTTCATGTTTTGTATTGTGTCTTATAAAACCACATATAACTGGCACAGATACTAATATGCGACCCTGTATTTCTCCGGAGCCATTTTTGTGCGCGACGTCCGGTCGTCTCGACAGTTGCTTGTAGTGTGAACGCCAGCCGTTTGCGGAATTCCTCCCTTTTCCCCAAAAATATACGTCAGCGGCTGGTGATCAGTGCGCAATGTAAATCGCTTACCAAACAAGTATTGATGGTGTTTTGTGCTGTACTGTAGTTGCGCTCGGGCGCACTAAGTGTTCGCGAGACGCAGCTGACGGGTCGCTCGCTGCCATTCTCGTACCGGTGAGCTAGCACTGCGCCCAGTCCGTATGCGCTACTGTCCGCCGATAAGACGAATTCGCTTCCATTTGAACCCGTGCTCCTATTGGTCGCCGGCGACCAACAGTCGCTTGTGCATCGCTTCTGCGCGGCGAGTCGCCGAGTCGCCCGAGCGACTATCGACCAAGTGCGTAAACACATGTTTAAACTATAGAAAGTCACAGTCGCCGTCGACCAAGTCTCCGCGACCAATCGACAGTGCGTAATGGCCTTAATTGCAGCGTCACTGCAATTTGATCGACGCGTCAAGAAATATCATGAATTAGCCTACTGATTATTCTTGTATTATGCTTCATCTGAGGTACAGTCCACAGATGGATAGATCAACAGCCAACTACAATAGGCTCTTGATGATGTTCTGTTTTTTCTTCTACTGACAACCAGCTTAGCGAAACAGCCTACACTTTTTTATGAAATCCTTGAATGTTTAGCAGGTTTCCACAATACATAAACGTCAATGACACACAACACAGAGCCTTATAATCAGCGTCATTCAGATATTAGCGACGCTTTGACGCGTGCTTACCCCCCGTAGCGTATAGAATTGCTTTTATCAAAATCTATCGAGTTCTATATTTAAGACGATTACTTACTATTATAGTTCTTC
Source organism: Amphipyra tragopoginis (assembly GCA_905220435.1). NCBI lineage: Eukaryota > Metazoa > Arthropoda > Insecta > Lepidoptera > Noctuidae > Amphipyra > Amphipyra tragopoginis. The sequence continues at coordinate 11,084,917 of HG992017.1, forward strand.
GGAGCTTGATAATTTTTTTATACAGCTTGAAATGAATAAAATCAATAGGAAGTTTTTGTAAGAGGAACTTTTTTTGCCAACAATTTTGCTTTCTGAATAGGTAAATGACACAGTGTGTAGTTTAATGAGAACTAAATTAGATTTTTGGCTTTCTGGAATAGATACGTGACACTTTCCTTCAAGATTTCAAGGGATCAGAAGAATTCTAAGCTACTTGCTATCGGTTCTTTAAAAACGTTCAAAAAATCTATACTACGTATGATCTTAGGTTTTTACAATTAATTTGCTCTTTATAAAAACGAAAGAACTGTTAAAAGAGACGTAGTAGTACCACAGTTTACCTACTTACTACATACAGTGGGTCAACGCCCATACATTTGACAGGTCCTATGAAATGTCAAAATTATGTAGGGGTGGATGTTATGTCCCAAGTATGCAGTATGGCTACTCGGGACACCCTTCACCCCGCAACCCCCCGCACGATTGCTCTGCGACAATGTTCTACGTTGACCGACTGTAAGGAGTAAGATATAGGTAGACTGTGGTAGTACTCTGCGATACACGTATAGATAATAATAAAATAAATAAATAAATATTTTTTTGGGACATTTTTTACACAGCACCATCTAGTCCCAAACTAAGCAGAGCTTGTACTATGGGTACTAGACAATGGATATAATACTTATATACTTTTTTTTTTTGTAAATACATACTTATAATACATAAGAAACACCCAGACCAACACAAACACTTATGTTCATCACATAAATATTTGTGTTGTGTGGGAATCGAACCCACGACCTCGTGATCAGCAGTCCTACACTCGAACCACTAGACCACAGAAGACGTCAATAGATGTTATCTTAAGACGATTTTTTGATGAACATGAACAATATAATCCTCAGAAGCTGTCTAGATCAATTGCGCTAAAAAAGAGAACCTCGCAAAAATCCGTTAGCAAAACTAATCCACCGCAAATTCTTTCTATAAACAATAACTACAAACATTGACTAACTCCTTACTCATATTCAAGTGTAAATCAAATCAAAACCAACAAAGAAAAAAATGAGTAATCGTCATCATTTACAAATACATAGGGTAAAACTCGGTAAAACGCCCCACTTTTTTTAAAATTGTAATAAATAAAAAATCTTACAAGATATAATCAAACTTTTTATTTTGGAACAATATTTAGTATTTTAACAACAATACCACAAGTAATAATGATAATAGGAACTAAGGATACAATAATATTTATTATTTAAAAAAAACCTTAGGTGGGGCGTTTTGTAGTGTGATCGTTGGCTAATACGACTCACTCTTATTATAAAATGCCCCAGTGTATTAATCATACATTTTTGCATATTTTAAACTATAACAACAATTGTTTTGACAAAAATTAACTCTCAATCTTAACTTAGGATAATAAGAGGCAGTTACTCAGTCTCTTTATCAAATCAGACTTTTTAAATAAACATGGTACAAAACTCATGTAACCACGCTAAACAAGACAGGCATTGAATCCAATCTTCTGTGGATTTTGTATTATATAGTAATCTTCCGTGCATTCCACGCATCTGATAATGTCGTCATGTTCGTCTGAGATTTCTTCTTCAGAAGTATCTACCCTGCCCTCATTTTCATCATTGCTTTGAGAAGAGGATGAATAGCTTACTTTTTTCTTCTTCTTATTTTTGACATACACTTTCTTTGGCTTCTTTTTACCTCCTTTTTCTTGTTTCTTTTTATCACCATCTTTTTCTTCGATAGGTTTAGTTATTTTTGTGGTCTTAGTCTGCTTTAATTTTCCAGCTGCTGGCTTCTTTTTGTCGGCAATTACCTTCCTTTTCTCAGAGAAAATCAGAAGGCTTGTCGCTTGACAAGCCTTCTGATTTTCTCTGACTTAATTCTGAGTTGCGAGCCATGAGTCCCGAAAACCAAACATTTACAGCTGATGCTGAACTTGATGAAAATGGATTTTTAATATTGAGTTTCCTAGCAAGTTGAAATGCCATTTCTTTAACATCTTTTCTATCAGGGGCAAATCCACCTTTCTCCAATTGCTTTATATGGGCAACCAGTTTTTTTTCGTGTTCTACAGAAAATACTGGTTTGCGTCCAAGAGGGCCCTTTGATTTTCCCGATAAAATGTGTCTTCTTAGGGTTCGAGATGGTATGCCAAAGCTTCTGGATACCTCATTAACACCCATTTCTTTGCTAAGTACACTGCGCATGGCTTTGTCTAAGTCGTCTGCACTCCATGATGCTCGTAGCGTTGTTCTTTGATACTTCCGAGACATAATCTGAAATAATAATACGCGATAAAAAATACTTTAACACAGTTCAAATATTGGGGCGTTTTGTAAATTGACTTAGGGGCATATTGTCAAATTTGATTTTCAATACGCCCCACCGAGGTCAAAGCAGTAGATTCAAGGTTATAACGTTCGACAAAATAAAAGTATAAAGGTAATTTCATCTATTTTACGATAGTGTGGATCATTATAACACAAAATCTAAAAGTATCAATATATATGAATTTCTTAGAAACTTACCGCAAATTATTTCACTCCAATAAATACAGATTTTGCAATATTTTTTAAACGGACATCACAAACTACGTGCACACGTCGGCCATGTTGTTCGCCTACTAGTGGGTCTCCGCGCGTCTAGTTGTGAGCGGCGCAGCTTTGATAGTGTGAGTGTTGGAGTGGTGGGGCGTTTTGTCACTTGGGGCGTATTACCGAGTTTTACCCTAGATGTAAAAACCCAGCTGTATGTGGCACAATAGATTTACCTTGTATGAGTAAGACTAGGTTAATTAACAGGTTTAGTTAAGACGGAATTAGCAGAATTCGCTTAATTTCGAAGGATTTTTGGTAAATAATTTTAGGTTACGGAGATCGGACAATCGCTATGGCGCAAAAAATGCCGTTTCACGGTAGAATATCCATAAGTAAATCAGCATTCTAATTGTTTAAACCACTCGTAACCGGTATATCGTCATCATTCAGCGGAAAGCTGGACATAGGCCTCCCCCAAAAGGGTGGCCATAATCGCCACGCTTGCCTGCCCTGGGTTGGCGATCGCAGTATGGTTGTTAAAATACTCAGAGAACTCTGCTGCCCATCCTCTAGTGAATCCCTTAGTCGCCTTTTACGACACTGTTGGGAATAGATGGGGAAGTACTATTCTTATTTGTCTGCTAATCTTATAATAAAATAGTAACGAAGCAGAAACAGAATGTAGAATATTTTTGAAAAATAATTATTGCTTCATGTATTAGGAACGATTCTGATGCCGAAACTGAAGCTTCTAGAATTTGTCTGTTTGTATGTTTTAGCAAGGTACTGAACAGATTTAAAAGAATGTCCATTATTGACCGGGTCAGGGGCCTAATTCTCTTAAAATAAATCTTGATAAATCACAACCGAACCAAGGCCGAACCGTTCATTCAAACATTTCTCAATTTCAAAAGCTGTCGAATTGTTTGACACAAAAAACAAAATCAATCATTTTGAAAGTTTTCGAAAACAAAAACTGACTGACGGTTGTGGTTCGATTGCGTTTGGCAACAATTTATTTTAAGAGAATTGGGCCCCTGGTTATAGGATACAAATTATCACGCTATTAAGTATGGGTGATGAGCAGTACAGTCCGCGAGGCTAAGCTGAGCTTTGCATTTGTGTGAGAATGAATGCAGACACGTCCTTTGCTTGGTTTAAACCGGTTTATATTGCTTTTTGGCAATCGATTCTATGTGCACTCACACAAATGCAGAGGTCGGTTTAGGCCTCGTATAAATGTGATTAGATTTAAAAAATGAAGCACATGCATTGTTTAGTTGTTTCGACGTGAACGAAGTCGCGGGCACAGCTAGTTTCAAATACAAATAATACTCTTTCGACATTAGCAAGATCCCGTAACAAAGCGAAGTAACAAATTAAATACATTGAACTAATCATAGAGCTAGCTAATTAATGCTACTGTTTTAAATGTAAGTCCTGAATTTATAGAAACAGAACAAGGAGCGACTTTAAATCGCGATTGCGACTGTGACTTTCAAGGACTCTTGCAAGCTACTGAAGTTTCCAACAATTTAAATAGAGGGTGTCAAACGAATATGGCGTAACCTTTCGTTTAAAATCATTGGTGGGGTTAGCAGAGAAGGATGTGGGTAAATATTATTGAAACTAAATGACGTAGGGTTGTCATAATCAAATTATAATTCTGAGCTGTCGTACAATTAATGCAAGGCTAATGTTCGGCCGTGGACTATTACGAGCTGATATAATGATGATTAGAAGACAGTGATGATGCTGATAACAGTACTGGTTCCCCTGGGTATCTTAAAATCTTTGAAGTTGATGTAAGCTACTATGCGATTATGTCAGAACGACGGGCAGCAGCAATCTCTTGTACTCTCCTAACAACCTATGGCGATCACCAATAGTTTGCAAAGCATGGTGCTTGGTAATATGGCAAACGATTGGTAATATGGCTATACATACAAAGAATATCGTCAATAATACCTCTAAGCTCGGTAGCGCTCGGCGGCGCTCGGCAGTGCTCGGCAGCGTTCGGCTGCGATCGGCTGTGCTCGGTAGAGCTCGGCTCGTTCGTTCGTTCGTCAGGATCAGTGAGACACTGACGTGGTTACGAGTCAGTAGATATGTAATTTTTTTAAATTCTTTTCAATATTCTTTATTTGTGTAATACACATGGTGTCACAATAAACAAATTTATTTAAAGTGAAAAGCGAACGAAAAGAACTATTAATAATATACTTGTGACGTTTACCCACCTGCTTCTCAGCTTACCCGAAATGTTAACCAATTCTCCATAACCAGGAAACAATAACAACGAGGTTCACCCATCTGATATTATAACAACATGGCGATAGTTCGGAACAACACTTCGCTAAGTATATAGAAAACAATAGCTAACTTTGTTAAGTTTATTGTCCAAGTTATCGTTATGTAAAGGACTTTCAGTGGCTTTACCGTTGGTTTGTACTCTATTAAGGACATTTCTTTTCAATACTACCTTTTTTTGAAGTTAGTGGGCTGATTAAAGGTGAAAACAGATTGAGCTTATGTGACGCGACGCCACGTCATATGATTTTATGTTAGAAACTAACTTTTATGTTAGTAACTCCACTTATGCTACGCCACACAGTGACGTAGTGTTTTGTTTCGCTATAGTCAGTGACTGCCTCGTTAGTCTAGTGGTCGCAAGAGCAACCGCTGAGCGTGAGATCCCGGGTTCGATTGCAGGTCGGGCAAAGTGGAATTTCTCAGTTGCAGCCCGGAGTCTAGATTTGTGCCCAGTTAGTGCCATTAGGTTCGCCCCCTATTACATGGGACTTAAACATAATAGCGAAATGAGGGTGTATTAGACACCTCTGCCTAACCCTTTGGGAATACAGGCGTGATGTTTAGTCAGTGAAGTGTCGTCGTGTTTCGTCTATGACGAGAGCTGCGAACTACTGACGTGTCGTATGCACTCAATACACACGCGTGAATTGAAACTATCGGAGACGTCACGTAAGACAAGTCTGTTTCTAAATTGTGCTATTTCGTATATTTAAATGAAATCTTTTGCTTCTGATGCTTGCAGCTGCTGCTGGCTTCTGATGACCATAGCATCGCGTAGGCTCGGTTAATCAAACTATACATATCCAGTATGAGCTGATCTCGCATTGTATAGACTTTTCGTACAATGAGAGGTCAGCTTATAATGGAAATGTATCATAGCTTGAAATATAGCCGTGTATACGTCGTATCACGTAAGCCCAATCTATTTGCGCTTTAAGACGTAATAAACTTCAGTTTATAGATTATCCAATTCACTTAAAACATCTTCAAACATTGTTTTCATTGAACGTTATATCAGTAAACAAATCGCCAAACTGAGCAACTGACTTTAAAAGGCATACAAATTATGTTTATATTTCAAAAACGTATCCAAACAAAAATATTACGAACCCTTTCAAAATTCGGTACGTTCATCGCACTAATCGATTCGTTCGCAAAGCCGATCGGATACGAAAAAAAACGAAGCATTAGGATTAGCTGCAGACACCGCTCGAAAAAATTAAATTGTTATTTTCCCTAATTGCTCGCCGATTCAAAGGGACGAATAAAAAGGTCCCATTGCGTCGGGATACGTTTAATACTCTATAGAAACCAATCTACAACAGGATTGTGAAAAAAAGACTTGCAAAATATCTGCAGGTAAGCCGAGTAGTCCAATCATACCATAATCCATTAAGATTTCGCTCCGCTTCGACGCACACACTTCCAAACTCCCGCGAGGTAAATATTTCAACCTCCCCTCCAGCTTTCTCTAGTATAATGTATTCTACACCCCCCAGACCTCATCTTTCCGTCCCTATTTTGCATGAAGGGGGAATTTAAATTGTGTAATCTAACTTTCAATTCATTCATACATTCAACGCCATCTCTCGGTGATAAATTGAAACTGGGATGGATTCTTACAGTCATTTAGCTTTTGGGCCGGTCGCGGGGCGGTCGCGTCGACAAACGTCGCAGGATTGATATGGTAATGTGGTTCCCACGATGTTTTCACTGCATTTAAGTAGTTAAATAACTTCAGTGGGTCAACTTTGCGAGTTCATATCTGGGGCACATAAAATTTACCAACTTTGCTACTCTGTGTAATGAAGTAGTTTTAGTATGACACCAATGAGGCTTCCTGCATGTCTTGAGTTAATTAAATGTTGGTATCGTGTTTTGAACATAAATGCTCCAAAGTTTAGGTAGCCAGCAGTTAATATTGCTTGAATTTTCATTAAGCAGAAACAAGACACTTACCGCCTGACACAACTGAGAGGGCTCCAAAAAGTCTCCGATGGTGTGTGTAGTCCGCCATCCTGCACGATGTCAGCGTGGAGGACTTAGGTCTAAACTCTTCTCATTCTGAGAAGAGGCCCGTACCTAGCAGCGGAACAGTCTGCTTAAGCTAGACACTTACCGACTCTTTCCCGTAGAGGAACGAGGTCTGGTGTTCCTCCAACCAAGGGGAGGATCCTCCAACCAGGCGGAGCCTTATGCCTGGCGGGCTACTGCCCAACGGTTAATGTTGGGCGGTTGTATATATACTATCTGCGTGTTAAATCATGATAGCGCGATGTAGGAACTGTCATCTATGAGAGTTGTCGTTAATGTCGCTATAGTCGTCTACACTAGTGTGTGTTGTGTAGTTCGCATGTGGCGTGATAGATGCCGCCACACTATCATAACATCCATTATACTCCTATAATTCTTGAACCTTTTGGCCCTTGAAACTGTTTGACTAGACTTTAATGTGAGGGTGGTAGCTAGACAGTTGAACCGTATAGATCCTACCACCAAGCGTGCTAGGTTTTGTTGAATCTTACAACACGCATCTACTCCCAGCGTGCGGTGAAGAAGTTTTATATTCTAGCTATCCATCAACCTCGCATTAAAGCCCTGCAGTTTACTGTGTTCTGTCGTGTGTATGTGAGAGCCAGAGAGGGTATAGTGAAATCCCTCTATATCTTCGTTACTTGGATTCGTGTGCGCCATCTCAGACCCTGTCTGCACTTACCATCAGTTGCGACTAAAGTTCGTTTTTTTAATCTTGGAGACTGAATTGACAAAATATCAAATTTGAAAATAACGCTCCAAAATTTTACAAGTTTGACATTTGTACCTGTCAATTTAGTCTCCGAGATTAAAAAAAAACAGACTGTAGGACCAAACGCCACCAAGTGAAATAGTAAAAAAAAGTATTTTTAAACACAACCTACAGTCTGTTTTTTTAATCTCGGAGACTAAATTGACAGGTACAAATTTAATGTCAAACTTCTTAAATTTTGGAACATTTTTTTTTTTGTTTTAGAAAAACGTTGCCCCACACTAAGATTTCTCTTGTATCGTGGGTGCGTTTACAGACACAAATCCCACAAACAAACGCCCAGACCCGAAACAACCATCTGTAGGCCATACAAATTTTTGTTCCGTGTGGGAATCGAACCCACGATCCGTAGCGCAGAAGCCAATCGCTTAGCCACTGCACCAAAAGTGTTGTCAATTTGATGTCGATGTCGATCGACGACATTATTTTCATATTTGACATTTCGTGCCTGTCAATTCAGTCTTTGAGATTAAAAAAACGAACTTTAATAACCTAATGAAGTCTACATTTCTTCCTAAAGCTAGACTGACACAAAACCTTTTTATTACAAAAAAAAAAAAACAAAGCAAATCCTAGCCGCGTTGTCAAATATCGTTCTTGTCACTTTTCAGCGGCTTGCTTTAATACAATTCGCACTGAATCCCTTTTGTCTTCATTTACAAAAACATTTTTCTTTTTTACGTTTAGAAAAAAGCAATGTTCGTTTTATAAGCTACGTTCTCATTTTCCAAATGTGATGTTAACAAGATTATACGTCGATAGAAAGAGTGTTTTCCTTTTTCTAATAGGATGCTTTCTTTTACCTTTTTCCTTATTGATTGTCAAGTTTTATTCGATTATGGAAAGAAGGATTTTGGCTTTTATTTTACACGTGTGCTAGGGCATTAAGGCTTGAGCTTGTTACGTGGTTGAAAATTCCTTTGAAGGGTTAAGTAATTGGGTATTTGACTGAAAATATCTAATTAGTCCGACAGTTAGATTATTAAAAAATATTTGACCCGTATTTTTTCTTTTGTTACGTAAACCAAAATTGACGAAGATACGACACTTTTAAAATTGGCAAAACGTCACAAGCAAGTACAATTTTTACTTGCTTCTGACGTCACAAGCCCCACTCTCGAGTTTTGATGCGTTTAATCTTTCCAAATATTCATAGATTTAACGAAAGAAAAAATACGTGTCCATTATTTTTCAATACTCTAACTGGCGGACTAATTAGATTTGCAATTTATTGATGCTGTCAACATGCCTATTCTATTTTCTGTTTTTAGAATCAAATAGAAAACGTTAATAAAGACAGATGGATCTGATTCATACACTGGAATAATATTTACGAGCAAGTCTCCAGCACCAAGCTGACATAGCAAATATTGGTCGCAAAGATGAGTTTTGGAAACCAATCTCGGAGGACTAGATGTAAACATGTTTTGGCTAGATCAGGAATTGAGAACGAAATCTGTTTCAAAAACATAATAAATACGTCTTATAATTTACTAGCGACCCGCCCCAGCTTCGTACGGGTACTAGAATATGCATGTGTTATACATATAAACCTTCCTCTTGAATCACTCTATCTATTAAAAAAAACGCATCAAAATCCGTTGCGTAGTTTTAAAGATCTAAATATACATAGGGACAGACAGCGGGAAGTGACTTTGTTTTAGACTATGTAGTGATAGCGAAAACGGTCAAGAATTTTAAGAGCATAATGGATGACATGTTATTGTAGGAAAGAAAAATATTTTGTGGCGTAAAACCTGACAATTACATTTATTTATTTTCGGCATTTATTTATAACTACTTACAAATATATAACCATAATAATTTATTTAAAACTACAAATAAAAGACCCTCTATAAATTTATTTTGGTTCTTATTAGAAAATAATTATGACCTCTTTTCGGTTAAATAAACCTTCTTCCATTTTAGAGCACGTGCGCCATCCGAGTTTAAAGAGTCCGAGATGGCTCCAAATGAACGTGGATGGCGACGCTGCTTGTGAACGAAGATGTCAAAAACTTGTCTAATCCAATACATTTCATGCTAGTTCTCTATTTCGCCACGTTCTTTTAAATCCATGTCAGACTGTAGATATTTTTGTTTACGTAACTTCAGTTGAACTTTGCCGGTACACGTGCTAACAAAAAGTTCCATGACACGTGTTAGCAAAGTTCCATGTACAAGCTTTTTCCCGCGGCTTTCCTCGCGTTAATTTAGAATTTGACATCAACTCTTAACTTCAATCATGATTCGAAGGACACGTGGCGCCATCTGTTAACGTTATTGTAGTTTTCCTCGGGAATAGTACTTTTTTTCGGGATGAAAGGTACCCTATGTCCGTTTCTGTACACCTGACAACGTATATGCAAAATTTCAGGATGATCGGTTCAGTGGTTTAGGCGTGAAAAGGTAACAAACAAACTTACTTTGGCGTTTATAATATTAGTTAAGAAGTTAGGATATAAAACGTATAAATAAAATTATTTAAAAACAAAAAAAGAATAGTAGCCCACCGGCATCGGGAACAGGGTCCAAGCTGCCGGCAGTCAGAGCTTCAGAGAGAGGAACCTCCTCAGTATGCGTGCCGTATCTAGGAGTACTGCTTTTTGTCTCAAGCCCTTGTTCCAGCCGTCCAACGAGAGCCTCTTAAGGTGTTGATCGAGGCTCTTGGCTATGAGGCCATTCGCCGTAACGACTATCGGAACAATGATTGCTAAATCAACATCCCACATTACGACAACCTCGTGTGCCAAGTCTTGATATTTATTTTCATTGATAACTATTATTATTAGCACTTAAAGTTGGATTTAGTTGCTCAGTTCCCACTGTAAGGTTCGATGGTATTAAAAATCCCCATAAAATACAACCTTTAACTCTATGATACTTGCATACGAAAGCAATCAAACTTTTCACAGTCTGCTAAAAATTAAAAAGAGACAAAAGAAAGTCTTGCTCGTCCTCACAATCAGCGCTAATGAAAGGGCCCTCCCGTCCGTTTATCACTGAATTATCTTCGCACGTTTGCCCGTCTATACGTTTCTACCTCCGGAATTACTGAACCGTTTCCGAGAGGTGTAAATTCAGACTGTTTAATGTGATTTTCATGTCTGGCAAGGAATTAAAAATACAGTTTGTGCTGCTTTTTATTTTTTATTACGTAGTTTGAACTTGCCCGTTTTTTTATGGTTGGTTGCCCCGTTAACGTACAGTGCTGAAAATTGGTTTCGCAATAAACGGTTTATAGAACAATCAATGGGGAAATTGCCACAATCACCATACTTGACAATCGAACTGGTGATGGCGTTTTTTGTTAATAACAGATCGGAGTCTTTCAGTTGATTACAATTAATTATATTTATAGATCTCGAGATAGACTGCCTCGTTGGTCTAGTGGTAGCAAGCGCGATTGCTGAGCGTGAGGTCTTCGTTTCAATCCCCAGGTCGGACAAATTGTTATTGGATTTTTCCGTGTGGAATTACTCAGTCGCAGCCCAGGTTGTGGATTTGTGCCCGGTTGATGGCAATAGGCTCCCCCTTTATATGAGACTTTTTAACCTCTGCTTAACCTTTCGGAGAATATAGGTGTAATGTTATGTTGTTATAGATATATGAAGAAATAATCCAAAAGTTTCAATTTTGTTTCCGGTAGAGTTTAATAAAAGATAAAATATTTACATTTTTTTTTTTCAAATTGAGGATAAAAATAGTAAAAAAATGTATCGTAATGTTCATCTTTCTGCGCCTGTCGTAAAACTCAACGGAGAGGAAAAACCTGCTTTATGTCTTGGCAAAACCAAGCCAAGTTTATGTCTCATAGTTCATTACTAATCTCATAAAAACTATGTAGTTTTCTCAAAGCGGGAGCCCAACGTAGGCGAATCACGCGACCAGTACAATATAAAATACTAGCTTTGCTCACTACTCCGCCTGCATAAAAAGTTCTTGGTTTTTTAGGATGAAAATTGCGTATTTCATAAATCAGAATACACTTTACCTTTATACTGAACTAGCTGTTGCCCGCAGCTTCGCTTGCGTGAAATTTGAAACCCTCTATAAGCCCATTTTAAATGTAGCTATAAAATCCATCTTTTATTACTTTCTTTGAACAGTGTTTGTGCCAAATTTTAAGTTAATAACCCCATGGAATAAGGGTTTTCACAGAAACGTTAACAACCCATTTCACCACTTAAGGGGTGGAATTTCCAAAAACCCTGAAACATATGTATGTTTATTTCTGACCAGTAACCTAAGTATTGAATTCCATGCTTCTTACTTCAAAAGTATCAGATTTCTCATACAAACTTACAACATTTATTTCACCCCCTTAGAGGTTGCATTTCCAAAAACGCTCAAACACGTGTACATTTACTCCTAACCAGAAACCTTAATATTTAATTTCATGCTTCTTCCTTCAAAAATGACGGACTTGCATACAAACGTTAATCACCCTTTTCACCCCTTTAGGGGTTGAATTTCGAGAAATCCCTTCTTAGTGGATGTTTTCGTCACGTAAGAAACCTACTGTCCAAATTTCATATTTCCAGCTTTAGTGGTTTAGGCTCTGCGTTGATGAATGAAATGTCAGTCAGTACCAGTCTCTTTATTATAAGATAAGATTTTATAGAAATCTGTTAAGCCGTTATGATTTGATCGAGTAACAAACATGGGTACATCCAAACTTCGCATGTTTAAAATATTAGTCTAACGCCCTACAAATAAAATTATCATAATGTATGCAGCATTCTGTTGTAATTCAATAATAGTTTTTTTTTGTAAGGACCTTTTTTCGATGCCTCTGTAACTCAAAGGTTGACTGGTAGAGAATACCATGAGGCATTCTTAAGTCAAACTTCAAAACTTATTTATTCACAATAGACTAGAATTACCCAATACCTGCACCGCTTGCTAGTGTTTATGCTGTAAAGAAGAAAAGGCGCTACAAACTTCCCAGCAACACAGATCTGTCTGTCAAGTCTTTTTCTTCTCTCGTGTACGAGCTAAACGAAAATAACTCATGCTGTGGTGAAAAGATTAGCCAGTCAGCAAGGTTGGTAGCGGGCCTGACTGCCTCGTGGAGGCTCTTTTCATGCACCCCATGTCTGTCAAGTGAATACATTAATCGAGTCTATACACTGAAAAATATAATATCAGTCCGTCTTGTGCACCATGATTGTGCATAAAATACAAATAAATGAATATTTTTGGGGTAATATTGCTGCCGTGTAGTCTTTCCCCAAGTAGGATACCCCTCTGTTTAAGGGTGTAAGAAACGATTAAGAGATTATGTAGGGTGAATGGTCAGTAACACCCACCTTTTAATTGATATCATAATGATCACTAATTGTTTTCTCAATTATGGAGAGATCCCTCCTAAGATCTTTAGTTAACATCATTGCATTGGATCGTCATGGATATTATAGTTAACTAAAAATATTAAACTTTTTTATAACATCTCCATTTACATACGGTATGTAAACTAACGAAAGGCGTCTATAGCGTCCGTACATAGTAAAAAAAAAACCGAACCAAAAAAAAAAAACATTATTTACAAAAAAATAAAAAAATTATGCGTAAAAGACACGCTTCCTGTACATACGCACTTGTCTATAAATTTGGAAAAAACGGCAACATTGCATTTAACCTATCTACGCTACTATTTTTGTCTTAAACAGGCCGTAACGAATTGGTTTTCATTATTTTTTTTCTATTTTTTTTTTTTGCTTTTTTTCTTATTTTTTTATGTACCAAGGATGTAGCAGCTTTAAATGCCCTCTGTTATTTAATATACTGTATACAGGGTGTAAAAATAAGTTAGTTTGAGATTTTATGAAACCAATCTGTATCGAATCTAGGATACAGGAAAAATACAAAAAATATTGTTTCTCTTAGAATCTCAAAATACCTGATTTTACCATTCTGTTTAGCCATGATGGATGCTCCGAATAACACGAGTGCTGGTTTCGCAACGTCCTATTTCAAAATTCATTTATAAATCCATTTTGTCAGCAGCACATAACAGATGGTAGATGAAGTCACTTTTGTAATATTGCATAGTGACCCCGTTCTTTGTTCATTTTTTTTTTGTTTTATCTATTTGCATGACAACTGCAACAATGCTTATAGGTCGGTAGTACGTAAATTGTGAAATACTTCACCTGTTTCGAGATTTTTTTATTGTTTGAAAATATTCTATTGTGTTCCAATGTGGTTTGTGCCGGATTGTCGCTGGTAAGCTTGGCTTTTGATGACGTCATAGTTGTATGTTTAGCTTACAAGCTCAGATCAGACTGCGCTATACTATTTCGTTATTTATACAGGGTGTAAACAAATTCGTGTAATTCCTGAAAACCACGTGATCTACTACTGGTGTAAACTGGCCCCGCACGGGATTTAGCTTGATTAAAAATAAAAACTTTTTTTTCATGCGGCTTTGTTATCGATCGTATCTAAACTACCTAATAAGGATTCAATAAAAAACAAGTTTTCATTTTGCAGTTAAAATATTTTAATTGTGTGAACTTAATGAAAGCACGGTGACACTGCTGGCGGGAACGACTAACGCGATATCGATCTTTGCAGTCAGATAACTCATAGCCACAGAATCATAGCTCTAAAAATTACTCAGAAATAGAAAACCAAGATTTTGTATTTGATTTTTTTTAGTTGTATTTTAAAACTTCCCATTTAGGGTTAATCTGTGTCACCAGTAGATCACGTGGTTTGAAGGAATTACACGAATACGTTTACACCCTGTAATAGTTATAGCTATGTAGCATGACGTTCACACTATACGCTATATCGCAAGCCGGTCTACTATGTATAGCAAGTTATACCCCGCAGACGAGGTAGAGGGGCGGGGACCGGAGAATCTCAAACTCAAAACTCATTTATTCAAAATAGACTAGAATTACTTAGTTCTGTTTGAACGTCAGTTTTACAATATAAACATCCCACAAAAAACCCTCCCTTCACCGCTTCCTAGTGTTTATGATGTGAAGAAGAAACGGCGCAACAAACTCCCCAGCAACATAGATATGTCTGTCAAGTGAATAAATTGATTGACTCTATACAAAAAAAAAAAAAATTTTTACAATAATAAAATTATGCTATGCTATTAAATCGTATTCGTTGTAATTCGTCGTAATCGGAATCGTACGATATAGCTCTGAGAATCGCTCAAGTTTATCGGGTACAGCAAGCTAATACTTTATAACATAGCGTTGTATGATCGTGTCCATATAAAATGTATGCTGACCGATATCGTTGTGCTATACAATATTTGCTATATATTTTAGCGTAGTCTGACCTCCGCTTAAGCCTGAGGCTTTAAACCTATGAATTTTACAATGCCGTTTACTGTGTTCCGTCGTTTGTATGTGAGAGCCAGAGGGGTATAGGAGAATCCCTCTGTGTCCCTGTTACTTAGATTTGTGTGCTCCATCTTAGACCCTGTCTGCGCTTACTATTAACGAAGGGTTCCGTACCATTATCTATAAAAACGGCAAAAAAATCACGTTTGTTGTATGGGAGCCCCCTTAAATATTTATTTTATTCTGTTTTTTAGTATTTGTTGTTATAGCAGCCACAGAAATACATCATCTGTGAAAATTTCAACTGTCTAACTATCACGGTTCATGAGATACAGCCTGGTGACAGACGGACGGACGGACGGACATCGGAGTCTTAGTAATAGGGTCCCGTTTTACCCTTTGGGTACGGAATCCTAAAAATACAAGTTAATATTTTATTCCACCTTATTTTATGGTATAGGAAAGCTGAGTTTTCAACGCGTGGGAGCTAATTTGAGACTGTTTTATTAAGAATAGATAAAATCTAATTATAGAAACACTTAATTCCTCTGAATTCTGAAACAGAGTAACTTATTGGAAGATTCTTCGTCTACGTTTGTAATAGAATAGCAATTCGTGAAGCCACTTAAGACCGGACTGCTAGTCAACGCCCCCGTTGACTAGACGTTGAGAAAATGTTGTTTCAATTTCATTATTATATTTTACTAGTTTTTGCCCGCAGCTTCGCTTGCGTGATATTTTGAACCCGTAAAGTGACGATTTTCCATACAAACTTTCATCCCCTATTTAACTCCTTTAGGGGTTGAATTTCGTAAAATCCTTCCTTATTCGTTGTCTACATTATAAAGGGAACCTCTGTGCAAAATTTCACCTTTCTAGGTCCAAGGGTTTGGGCTGGGCGTTGATGAGACAGTCAGGAATTTTCTTTTCATTTATAACTTTTACGTAGGGCAAACCTCATGAATCCCATTCATTCCTAGAAGAAGGTAGAAGTTTATGTTGGTGTCTTATCGACTAAGGGGGATATTACACTATCGTATATCTAGGATCATAGACCTATGAGTCATAGATATATGAGAATGTAATATATGTAGATATCGTCGCTCGGGAGTGAAAACCTCGTGAATGCAATTTGGTCATTTTTATTTTATCACGACGTGTAGGTGCTATCTATATCTATACTAATATTATAAAGAGGTAGAATTTGTTTGTTTGTTTGTTTGTATGTAGGAGGTAACCTCCAAAAATACTCAACCGATTTCAAAAATTATTTCACCAATAGGAAGCTACGTTATCCCTGAGTGCTATAGGCTATATTTTAGTATCAAAAAATTAGGGATCCTTAAATAAATTACAATAATGTAACCCAAGGTATCAAAAATTGGCTTAGAAACTTTAGTAGAGTGTTAAGAGTTTTTCTTTATTATAAATTAACGCGAGCGAAGCCGCAGGCAAAAGCTAGTATCTTATAAGAGAGCCGCTCTATGTGAAATTAATTTGTAGGCACTGAAACTAGTCTTTATTTGGGTATATAAAATTCGTAATAAATATAATTGACTAAGTTTTGCCCGCGACTTATTCCAAGTTCAGAACGACGTGACAGCGATCATGTGTCCACCGCGACCAATCTCGTTGGTTCCCAACATAAGACAAAAATCCGAGCACAGGCGCCGTCAATCTCGGATGGAGTGGACAAGAACAGACGCGTTTTGTATTGCCGTCATTTCGGTCGTCCGTCACGATCTCGGCGGAGTTCTAGCGGTAGCGCCGAACTACTCACAATCTCGGTGGCCGAGATGACGGCGCTCGGATGACGGACGTGCGGTGGACACGCAGCCATAGTAATGTATGTATCGCTACTTCGGCAACGTCATCTCGTTCTCAGTGACGGCGGCGGAGGGCAAACGGCTTATGGGTACCAGTGAAATTACAGGCACATGAGACTTTCCAACTTTGGTTCTGAAGTTCACAACGCATCAGCAATCCTTTTGGCTTTGTAGGCGGCGATAACCACTCACCATTTGGTGGGCTAGTACGTTAAAAAACAGGACTCTGCCCAGCAGTGGGTGGGACAGAAATGGGCTTTTGACATTGGTAATCTTTTTACTCCGAACAAGAATATAAACATTAAAAGGAAAAATAAAGTTGCTAACAATCTATCCGTGGAATTACTTTCGAATTAAAACATAAACATCTCAAGAATAATTAAAGACAATGAAAAAATACTTTCCTGATACAGCCACATTAAAATCCCTTACACAGTCGACTTTCAGACTTACAACCTTAACTTTAGAACTGATTCTCGCTTGTAAAAACAAAACAAATAATTTTGAAAGAAAAACGTCGCCCGTTGAACTAGGACATAATTTTTTGTGAAGAAAACTGGTCCAGCATTCATTTCGAAAACATTCAATTATGAAAATCGCAAATTAGGAAGCTGAGCAGTAATAGTAATGGACATTTTTCTTTTTAGGATTCCGTAACTCGTAATGAATTAAAGAAACACTTTTAGGATTACTTTGTTATCCGTCTGTCTGCTTAGATATCCTATAGGAAAAATATAGGAAAAAGGGTCCTAGATAGGTTCCTTTTTCTCAAGAACGGCCGAAAGTATTAAATTTAAAGAAGGTATTTATAATCACCTGCCTCAGGCCGTGTTCATCTTGCGTCTTCGTCTGAAGCATGCGTGAAGCGCCATAGCGCATGCAATAGCGCATGCAATAGCGCATGCAATAGCGCATGCCTTAATACTAGTTTGACAAAAGCGCATGCCCCTAGCGCACGCTAATCCGTCTATTGTATGTCGACTGACGACTGACCGAGGCTCACCGGTGTAGACGATAAGCTGCATGCGTCATAAGGCAATCAATATTGCATGCGCTTGACGCAAGAGGAACTGAAAGTTGAAAGCGCAAGATGAACATGAAAGCGCACTGGTGTAGACATACCATATGAGTCATTACGGGTAGGTAGTCAGAAGACCGAAAGTCTTAAAACCTGTCTAAGCCTAGGATATCGGTATTGCCCAGTAACTGGGTTGCGGAGGTCTGATGGCAGTCGCTCCGTGTAAAATACTGGTATTGAACCGCATCTGATTAGACTGGAAGCTGACCCTACCATAGTTGTGGAAGGGCTAGGAGGAGGAGAAATCCCGTATTAAGTTTCCTGTCTAGTATTTTCGATCCCTGAACTCCTTATCTTGGTTTAGAGTCTCTCGAACCATGTAAACTAACTACTCGCATAACTACTATTACTAAAGCAGAACTTTGCAGAACGAAATTTTGTAAAGGAAACTATCAAAACATCAGAAAATTCTAAAGCCACGTATTCACTAGTAAACTTTTGTTTATAAACACTGTTTCAGAAACAAGAAGGTAGGTGTTTCTGAAACATTAATACATGTTGCGGTAAACCCTACTGACAGTTTTTGATGACAAAAGCACCGAAACATTGTTTCTACAAACATTAACGTGATGTTTCTGAAACTTCTGGCAGCTTGTTCTGAAACATTTGTTTACAAGTGAATACGTGGCTTAATTATCTGCGCGGTTATAACGTGACAAAATTAAAAGAACAGCAAATTCGTGCTACAAACAGTATTTTTTAGATTGATGCCTAAAAGTCTATTTCATGTTCTTAATATAGTACGGAACCCTCATAGACCGAGTCCAGCTCACACTTGGACGGTTCTTTTTCCTCTTCGCTAAAGTGAGTTCTTACTGTAAAATCTTTTCGGTACATTGAATGTGAACGAATTTACTTTACAGCTCAATGAGTCTTATATATTAGTGGCCATTGGGAGCATTGAAAAGGCTTTTTAATGAATTTTCCGATTTCTGAACGAATTTAATGTTTTGGCGGTTTGACGGTCGTGGGTTTTGTGATTGGGTAATCAATGGGGTTAATTATTTTGGGGTGGCTAGATCTCTAACAGAAAGTAGAAAGGGAGAATGATTGGTTGCTTACTATGACACGACAGCTTTATAACTAACGTCAGAGAAGATAATTTAAAGGCAAAGAGAAACCCAGGAAGACCAAGAAGAATATACACAGTCCAGTTGAAGAAAAAGACTGGAAAGCTATGTCTACACCAGTGCGTTTTCATGTTCATCTTGCGTCTTCGTCTGAAGCATGCCTGAAGCGCCATAGCGCATGCCTTAATACTAGTTCGACAAAAGCGCATGCCCCTAGCGCACGCCAATCCGTCTAAATATGCCGCACAGATTCAAGATTCAAAGACAAGTTCACACGGGTCCATCTTGACGACTAACCGAGGCGTACCGGTGTAGACGATAAGCTGCATGCTTCTTATGGCAATCAATATTGCATGCGCTTGACGCAAAAGGAATTGAAAGTTGAAAGCGCAAGATGAACATGAAAGCGCACTGGTGTAGATATACCGAAATGATTGGACTTTAATGAGAGGGTTGTAGCTAGCCAGACGGACCGTATAGATCCTACCACCAAGCGTGCCGGGTTTTTTAGAATCTTACAACACGCGTCTATCGTGTGCGGTGAGGAAGTTTTATATTCTAGCTCACCTCCGCACGGGACAAATTCACACCGATAATTCAGCCCTCATCAAGCTGTCTCCCCCCCCCCCCCCCCTAAGTCCCCGCCAGCAACGCCCTAAGCCGAGGTCCGAGTCCCACTAGGGGTCGCCCTTAGTGCTGTTGTTGCAGGTAGTCATGATGTTAGTGTAGTACAAGTTGTTAGCTTAGGTTAAGTATTTTACTTCTCCCCCATTGGCCAATGACTGCTCGGTTACGTAGAAATGGTCCCCTAGGACCACATACAGCAGTCAAATAGAAAAAAAAATCTCTATCTCTCATAGATCACTATGGGAAATACTCAAAACCACACACACTTGGCAAAAGCTGAACCATTAATATTTCATCCATTATTAATTTGCTAACTAAGCTCACAAACTAGATTAATGTATCGTTGGAAATAATCTAGATCATCATCATCTGCCTAGCCTTTTCCCAACTATGTTGGGGTCGGCTTCCAGTCGAACCGGATGCAGCTGAATATCAGTATTTTACATGGAGCGACTGCCTATCAGACCTCCACAACCCAGTAACTGGGTAATACGATACTCTTGGTAAGACTGGTTGTCAGACTTTCTGGCTTCTGACAAACAGTAACGACTGTCAAAGATCTACAAATGACAGCCGGGACCAACGGCTTTACGTGCTTTCCGAGGCACGGAGGAAACTCGCTATGGTAAATGGTCACCCATCCACAAACCAACCTCGGCAAGCGTGGCTTAACCCGGAAGATCGGTCTATGCGGCTGTAATTATTTAGCCACGAGCTCCTCGAACTGGAAATAATCTAGATATCACGACATTTATAAACTGTGTGGCAAGCTTTACACCTAGGTATGTTCCTATTTCGCACAATTCTCATTTCCCCCTCGATACAGCGTGTTTATTGCAATGGCTCCGTCGGGAGCGGTCACTGCCTTTTTCCACCGAGTTTTGTTTGCTGACCACTTCACACCGTCCACACGGGAGAAGGCTGCAGTCGTTTTTTTGTAGTTTCTGGTGTGTTTATGTAGGTTTTATTGTTGGATATATTATATAGAGAAGGTTTGCTAATTTGTTTAGGTTTTGGGACATTTCAGATTTTTCTTACTTTAAAAGTGTATTTTGAGTATAAAGAGTCTTTTTAAGTCTGTCTTTAATTTTTATGGTAGATTTCCTATAAGTAGCGGTCGTTTGTTCCATCCTTGTAAAACATATTTCCAAAAAAAAAACAAGTTTGATTCTGTTAAATCGACATTAGGCTGAGCATCCACCAGAGCTGTGCTAAGCTGCGTAGCGTGGAATGTGTTTTGTAAGCACCAATATAATCATTTCATTTACCTAGCTTCGCTCTGCGCAGCTCTGGTGTATATGGACTTAGCGGAGCGAGGTTTTTGTTCATACAAAACAAGCGAGAAATGCCAGCGAGGGATGTGTTGCGAGGAATGTGTTGCTAGGAAAGTGTGCGAAGATTTGAAAATGGAAGAGGTAGATGATCATTTGTACACATTAACATATTACACATTCCTCGCACAGCTCTGGTGGAAAGGGTCACACCGTTTCACATCCTCGCTACACATTTTCGCACCGCACATTTTCCTCGCTCAGTTCTGGTGGATGTCCAGCCTTAAGCAAGACGATGACCTCACTCAATCAAAAATTTGGAGTTCCATAAAAACTTTTTTAAGAACAAAAATTACCCCAAACCACGTGCCCAATTAAAATAATTACCTAACACGATAAGCGTAACACAAAACTTGTACCACAATCGTAAAACAGAAGTTACCCCATACAATCAATGTTAACCCCCACTCGCGGGACATTTATTGTACCAAACCGATCTCGGACGATACGGGAAGCACCCTCGGGGGAGAGGCGGCTTTCCAACTAAATTTTTAAGCCGAGTTCGCATCCACAGTGTTATAAGTATAAGCCTTTTGAAAGTTTTACGAGTTTAAATAGTGGTTAAATCGGTTGTTTCGATTATTTTATAGGTAGTAGTAGTTTAGGAGATTGTTAAGGTGGGAATTTGGTACGAAATGTGTGCTGATATTGTTTGTACCGCTGGTGTACACCAACGTAATTTTTTTAGTTAAACAACTGTTTAATTAAAATTAGGAGGAGCTCGTGGCTAAATAATTACAGCCGCATAGACCGATCTTCCGGGTTAAGCCACGCTTGCCGAGGTTGGTCTGTGGATGGGTGACCATTTACCATAGCGAGTTTCCTCCGTGCCTCGGAAAGCACGTAAAGCCGTTGGTCCCAGCTGTCATTTGTAGATCTTTGACAGTCGTTACTGTTGGTCAGAAGCCAGAAAGTCTGACAACCAGTCTTACCAAGAGTATCGTATTACCCAGTTACTGGGTTGTGGAGGTCTGATAGGCAGTCGCTCCATGTAAAATACTGATATTCAGCTGCATCCGGTTCGACTGGAAGCCAACCCCAACAGTTGGGAAAAGGCTAGGCAGATGATGAACTGTTTAATTAAAATTACTAGTAGGTGGGTAGGTTAACTGCCTAGTTGGTCTATTAAGGTACAATTCCGTGCATCGCAGCCGATCGCAGCCGCGCGCGTTCTATCGCATGTGGCAGACGCGCGCGGCTGATGCGTCAACGGTCAGAGTATGAAAATGTATGGCACCGCTTCCGAAATCTGCGACAGACGCGTGCGGCTAACGACAGATTAGTCAGTATATTATAGACACGACTATTGACGCAATAGCCGCGCGCGTCGGCCGCATGCGATAAATCGCGCACGGCTGCGATCGACCGCGATTCACGGAATTGTACCCTTAGTCGCAATCGCGACTGTTAAACGGAAGGTCGTGGGCTTGTCATAATCGCCATGCTTGGCAGGCGGGCTGGCGATCGCAGTATGGTTGTTAAAGTACTCAGAGAACGCTGCTGCCCATCGTCTAGTGAATCCCTTAGTCGCCTTTTACGACACCCATGGGAAGAGATAGGGTAGTGCTATTCTTTACGTCCACACGGAGCCTACTAAAATAGTGTTTGATGAATATTGAAGCTTATTAAAACTGTTATTGGGTTTAAAATCCGGGGTTTTGTACGTTTATACGCAGAGTTGTCACTCTTTCAGGAAAAAATCTAATTAAAATCCGTTCCGTTGAATCATGGACAAGTATAATTAAACAAAATGTAGTACATTAGTGGGTATCAAATAAAGGTTTAATTCGTTATGTGCTGAGTTCATGCCGTGTGTTAGTTCACACGCTACACTATTATCAACATTATTGGTTTCCACATTTTATTTGGTAGCACAGAGTAGGGCAAGACCGGAGGCGACACGTTGAAAAATATTGAATGGGCGGTTTTTCAATCGTCTTCTAACTTTAATCTGAGGAATAATTTAGACTTTTTTTTTAAAGCTTTTGAAACGTATTTTCTTGGATTCAAACCGGACGTACAAGCGCTCTTATAAGTAGTAGGTATATATAAATGCAACAGCTCTATTCATCTGACACACTATAGTCACTTAAGACATCATGACATCCATTTTGTTATAAATAGTAATTACTTAGCTGTTCAGTTTTCCACTCAAATATAATAGACATACATACATAACATTACGCCTATATTCCTCGAAGAGTTGGGCAGAGGTGAATAGTACACCCTCATTTCGCCGTTACGTTAAAGTCCCATGTAACAGGAGGCATGCCTATTGCCATCAACCGGGCACAAATCCAGACTCCGGCTTACTAGTGAAAAATTCCGCACAAAAAACTCAACGGCACTACCCGACCTGGGGATCGAACCCAGCACCTCACGCTCAGCAGTCGCGCTTGCGACCAGTAGACTAACGAGGCAGTCTAGTAATAGGCGTCGTCTTATAATTGACAGTTTCACAATGGCTTATTAGGACCAAATTGTTTCATTCAGAATTGTAAAAACACCATTTTATCTCATACTTTAAGATATTTGATTCAACATTCGCACCATCGCATCGCGCGATCCCGCCTATTAGGCCGTTGCCGTAGACTTACCTGCGTATTAAATTTTAAATTATTAGTACAATCAGTCTCTGTTTCTCAATTACTCTATATCGCGGGCTAGAACGCGTTGGTACGACCGTAATGGACTCGTCTAAAACCCGCCGAACTTTTACAATGTTTAGGCATTTGTTGTAAACTGCCTCGTTATTGTTCGACTGGTATCGTGTTAGTTATTGTAAATTAGTTAGTTTTAACTTTGACGCCATTATTTCGTATGGATTTAGACGTCTGCGAAATTTTCGAGAACTTTGATTTCTGTTCGGTCTAAGTTGTTTGGTTGTTTTGTTTGGCGTATTGATCGGTATTGTTATTTAGATTTAGTAGGATAGGAGCGTAGTTCGTATGCATACGATTAGCCGTAGACTCATTTTAGCCTCTAGGTTATAGTTCTGCTTGTAAATGAAGTAGTTGTAGGTCATTTTAGGTTGTGGATGATGACGACAGATCTAGACACTATCATCGCGGCTGTCAAAAGATTAACGACACTTCATCATTATTATCATTCAGCCGAAAGACACTGCTGGACATAGGCCTCGCCACATTGACCAGTTCTGT
Source organism: Amphipyra tragopoginis (assembly GCA_905220435.1). NCBI lineage: Eukaryota > Metazoa > Arthropoda > Insecta > Lepidoptera > Noctuidae > Amphipyra > Amphipyra tragopoginis. The sequence continues at coordinate 11,109,003 of HG992017.1, forward strand.
GCTTCTCGACACTTAATCACTACATAGTAGAAAAAAAAGTCGCTTCTCGCTGTCTGTCTCTATGTATGCTTAGATCTTTAAAAGTAAGCAACGGATTTTGATGCGGTTTTTTTTAATAGATAGAGTGATTCACGAGGAAGGTTTTAAGGTATAAAACGTACACGTGCGAAGCCGGGGCGGGTCGCTAGTTAACTATAAATAACAAACCTCTAATAACAAAAACGTCAAATACAGAATACTTCATGAATGATCTAATTTTACCGACCTTATTTTGTATCGATAGAAACGCCTATGTATTGTTATTTACACTTCTATGTACTAAGGTGGTACATAAAGCGGAATTAATGCCATAAGGCATTCTCTACCAGTCAACCTTTGGGTCAAAAACGAAAGCATCGAAATAGGTACAGGAAAATCGATGAGTTGACAATTCTGTACTAAAAAGACTACAAATTCATAAGATAAATATAAATGACATAAAAGTACCTACAGATCAAATAATAAAATATTACAATATATAGGCTGTAAACGAATTTGTGTAATTCCTTCAAACCACGTGATCTAGTGGGGACACAGATTAACCATAAATGGGAATTTTGGAAAATCAAAAAAAAAAAATTGTAAAAAAGACTTGATCTTCTATTTCTGAGTCATTTTAGAGCCTTGAGTTATTTGACTGCAAAGAGCGATATCGCATTAGTCATGCCCGCCAGCCGCCGTGCTTTCATTCATTTAAGTAGGTATGCGTGGCATCAAAATGTTCAATAAAATAAAATACATTTTTCGCAAAAAAAAACGATACGATCACTTAAATATACCGCATGAAAAAAAAAGAATTTAATTTTTTGTTTTAATTTAGTCTAATTCAGGGCCGGGTCACTCTAGACCAGCAGTAGATCATGTGGTTTTAAGGAATTACAATAATTCGTTTACACCCTGTATACCAAATACGAAACATAATGAAAACCTAAATGCAATTATGACAACCTTAATTAGATGATTAGGAGTGCAGCGACTTCAAGTAGTATTCTCCCTAACTTTGTAATTCTTGTATGTATTTTTCTCTTGTCCCTCTTGGAGTACAATGAAGTAGGTATGCACCATCTTTATGCATCTTTATTTATCCAGTTGAAAACCAGCGTCAGGCACTAGTTGTCTGGCATTTTTGCTGAACTAGGCCTTTTTGGCGCAGCCGTGAGGCACACTCTCCTGCAAATTTTTTTTGTTTGTTTTTTACTGCTTTATTTTATATTGTGTGCCTTTTTAGTCTGTGCTAAATAAATGTATTTTTTTTCTTTCTTTCTTTATCACTCTTAAACGGTCACCCATCAAATCTCTGACCGTGGCAAGCGTCACATCACAGATTGATCGTTCTATGCAGTAGCGAAACACGCACCCTCCCATCGAATTCTTAGAAATAGACTTCTAAGTTCGTTTCTCTATGTCAACATGTCTGGCCGGCTCTCGATATTCATCGAAATAGCCAGACACGGTTCAGCTTTTAGGCCTAAAGTGTCATCTTAAAGTTTTGCAGATCGTTTGACAGCTCGCGGGTATAAATAGCAGTTTTTGTCGATGTAATCGAATGGACTTTTAAGTTCTAATTGTTTGGTTAAATGACGTGTGGAGTTAAGTTCGTAAAGGAAAGTTTGGATTGAATAGGCATGTTCACAGCATCAATAAACTGCAAATCTAATTAGTCCGCTAGTTAGAGTTTTGAAAAATAATGGACACGTATTTTTTCTTTTGTTAAATCTATGAATATTTGGAAAGATAAAACGCATCAAAACTCGAGAGTGGGGGCTTGTGACGTCAGAAGCAAATAAAAATTGTACTTGCTTGTGACGTTTTGCCAATTTTAAAAGTGTCGTATCTTCATCAATGTTGGTTTACGTAACAAAAGAAAAAATACGGGTCAAATATTTTTTGATAATCTAACTGACGGACTAATTAGATTTTTTCAGTCAAATACTCTATTGCTGATATAAACACAATATACACGATATAAAAACTTAAACATAGCATCTAGATTTACGCTTAGTTAAAACTTAGTTGCACAGACAGACCATTAACCAAACACTTCAAAAATAAACAAAATCACTTTCTAAATGTTCAAGTCCTACTCAGACCCTTTCAAAAACACATGGATGACGCACACATCTCACAAAAAAGGCGTTAAAAAAATATATCGAACAATACAAAATGATTTTAAACGATTCCCCACGGCTTCGCTTTAAAAACCAATTAATCAATGGAGGACCACACACTGTAATGAAGAGTTGGAGTCTTGGAGTAGTGGAGCATCATAATCTAACTCATTAGAGGGAATTATTTAATTTATTGGTGACAGAGAGAGTGTGTCGCTTCGTATTAGTTTTTGGATGCGCTATATTATGACTTTTGTTCGAGGAAATATGTGTTTTTTACCTAAGATCAGATCCTACTTACGAGGCTGACGTAGTGACAAAAAGTGAAGGAAAGGGTCGAAATAACTAACTGGAAGTAACGAATAGTATACTTTTATGTTCTCGTTAATAGAATTTGATTTGAATGTAGGTAACATAAAGGCATCAATAATGGAGAAGGAGTTTAAAAAAAAACGAATATTAGAATTAATAAACGGATAATGGTTATGGAAGCTTAGGCTGTTGCATTTCTGCTTGTAAATGAAGTAGTTTAGTCAAATCTAGGCTTAACAAGGAAGGAAACGTATGTTTCCTTCCTGTGTGTTAAAAAATTTACTCTAAGAATTCTGCGGGGTTACATGGTATCGGAAATTGAACAACTTTTCGAAATTCGCATGTTTTTATTACTTACAAAACAAATAAAAAAAGATGATATTCTTAGAATTACTTTTTTAGCAGCCTATATTGGCTAAAGCAGACGAGAATGAACCTACGTACCCAACAACTTAAATATATTTTATTCAATTACCACATCCACCAATTTTAAGCTTAAAGTCGCTTAAACATATTTCATAAAACGCAATCAATCTCCACCCGCGCACGTATATATCTCTTACTCGACGCCATTTTACATTTTATTCAAATCTCTAATTCCCACTGATGACTTTATTTCGTGATATGTAGCTTTATATGCCGCATATGATATTAATGTCGATATTTATTAAAACTAGATTTCGTAAATGTAATTTAATTGTTTACATTATGAGTTATTATGCAATTTAATTGATAGCTGTTATTTATTTGACTCGATTGCTTTAAACTCTAGTAGATAGGCTCCAAGGTGGAGTACACTAATCCAAGTAAGAGAGATATAGAGGGATTCCCTTATAAAATAAAATAATCTTTATTTCGGATAAGTAACATCCATAGTTGGTTATCAAAAAAGAGACAAGGAAACTTACAGGTTAGTAAAAAAAAAATGTTTTCCAGTTCATTGTTCGTCATGCATCTTTGAACAATGGCATTCAGCAAAGAAGAGTCGTATCTCCCTGCTATGGTATTCAGGATGGAGTTGGAGCTGGCCCGCACTGTTCAGAGCAACGAGGCAGATCTCTGTCTAACGATGGCATGAAAGTCATCGAGGTGTGTTTGCGTGAGCATACCAGATGCACTATAGAAACGGGTCAGCCGCATCAACATCCTGAAACCGTTATTGTATTGGACCCGCAGGGCGCTGATAGTCCGCTGAGTATAATTGGTCCACAGGCTGTACGTGTAAAATACTTGGCAATAAGCTTATACCTCTCTGGCTCTCACATACACACGACAGAACACAGTAATCTGCTTGGCGCCGGACTTTAATGTGAGGGTGGTTGCTAGCCAGGCGGACCATATAAATCCTACCACCAAGCTGTCTGTTGTTGTTTTAGTTCTTTTCTCTCTTTCTTGTTATCCACCTATGTAAAGGTGTAGAACAGTACTTTCCTCCATGTGTTGATGGTAACCACAGGGATGGTTTTAGCCGGGCCTGCGGACGGCGAGCGTTGGGTGGCTCGCCGTCCAATTAGAACCAGGCGCGGGTCGACGGCGCGTTGTGTTCCACGCGCGCCTCAAAGAGATTTCAGCTTAGTAGATGGGGCCCGCTAGGGCCAGTGCCTGCCAGGGTTGCGGAATTTGTTCGAAAGAGTTATCGCGGCCCTGGAAGGCAAAGGTCATTAGGAGGAACACGGATGGGTTTTAGTCAGTAAGTGTCTGACACTCCCTTCTGCTCCACCCAGAGCGGAAGGAGTCATATGATGATTTCCAATCCATAAAAAAGGGATGGTTTTTGTGAGGTTATAATCCCACATTCCCCGGTCTCCCAGGTTCCACCCCGAAAAATTAGATAGAACCAATTTACCTGCATTTGGCTGCCTCATTGTTTTTGTGGTTGCAAGCGCGACTGCTGGGCATGATTCCTGAGTTCGTTCCCAGGTCGGAAAAAGTGTTAGGGTGCTTTTCCACTAGAGATGTGCTATCCAACGTTGCTATGGATGCGTTTGATATCCACCAATCATATTCATTGATCTACATAGCATAGCACTGGTGGAAACTGATTCAACTAAGCTACGTTTTTTATATGGAAGGATTCGTGCTGTGGATTCGTGCTATGGATGCGAGCTAAAGATGCGAGCTATGGATGGTCGCGAGTTGTTTAGCTATGTGTATTGTATATGCCTTCCTTATTTTCGATACGTCGCATAGCTCGAGCTGCGCATCTTTCTCGCACAGCTACATAGCTTAGCATCAGTGGAAACGGTCACATAGTTTCGTAGCTTAGCTTTTACATTCTCGCAGCATAGCTGCATAGCTAATATGATTTTCTAGAACTGAACTGAATTTAATGCTGAGATAACTTTCCTTTTAATTAAAATAATAAGTACCTGCAATGAGAAACATTAAAATATACAAGTATATTGATGGAAACTAATGCATCGAAAACACATTAATGTTTAAAAACACTATAAATTATAATAATGGAAAACGATAGTAAGAACGACTTCTAAATTAATTGAAATTACATGTAAGAAAACATATAGCATACAATTAAATTGAATTACATTTCAAATTAATTAAATTACTCCTTTAACTGATTTTCGAACGGCACTAGAGTTTTACGATGTTCATAATTGCATATTTTATTATGCAATTAATTGTAATTTATTAAAAGTTAAGCATCAATTAAGTTACATTAGCCATGTTTATTAACTTCAATGAGCGAATGATAATGGGAGATCAAAGGAAGATAATTAGTTTTGTAATGTTCATTTCAAGTATTGTCGTGATATTATAGAGATATTGTGTTCTCATTAGAATTAAGTTAATTTTGTTATTTTGTGTTGTCATGTTTATTTTCTAGTTAATGGAAGAAATAATGAGATAAGGGTTGTCAATATGCATTTCAGAGCAATTCTAGCAGATGAATGAAAAATAACATTTTGTTTTTGGAGGCAATCTAAGAAAGTGATCAAAAGTATAATACTGTACTGAGCATGTTTGAATTGTTACTTAACTAGTTGAGAAGAAAGACAGGTTATAATATAGTTAATATGAATATCGTCAATTGTTTTACTGTTAGTTTATGGATTATTTCTAGACATGACAACATTTTTTCTAACCCGTAACGCCCTTGTGGTCGCAAGCGCAGCCTTCAAACGATTCCCAAATCTTGACTGATCTGGGAAGCGAGTGTTTTTATTCCGTTACGAAATGCGTAGTAGCCTGGCGTTTAACACGTGCGCGGTAATCGGCAATAGGCTTGCTCCCTACTACATGAGACTGTACCGTCATTGACGTAATTTGGATGTGCAACGGTACACCTTTTCCTAGCCTTTTGGGGTGTACAGACGGCCGTGATGGACAAATTAATATGCCTAATATTATTTGTTGTTTATTTTTTTAAATCGTTGCCTCACTCTGGCGTAGGTTTCCTGTGTTGTTAGTGCGTTTACAGACACAAATCTTGACATACCTACACAAACACCCAGACTTGGAACAATTACCTTCCAAAAAATTATCCGTGCGGGAATCGAACTCGCGGCACGTTACGCAGTAGCCAAACGCTCAGCTACTGCGCAAATCGTGTCCACAAAATTATTAATAAACAATGAACTGGAATACTGCATTATGTATCCAATATTAAATGTATGTAGGTACATCATCGAAAAAGCCATCACGTAACAAATTACAAATCCAATCACCCATATAAAAATATATCATGCGAAATATAAAATTAATCTACGAAAAATAGCATTCCGATATCCATTCCTGGAGCAATTTTAATCGTTCCTCATTAAGGGCATTGCCGCGTAACCACTGGATTTTACGGCGGCCATCTTGAATTAATAACACGTCAACAAAATGGCTGCCCTGTCGGTGCGGACAGTAAAATTTTTATTAATCTCGAATGAAATCTTGAAAGCGTGAATTGCTTTACCACGTTGTAATTATTATTTTATTAATTTTTGTTTTTAATATTTACCCTCTTTTTATTTTGGAATACTGATTATTTTATTGCACATGATTGTACCTTTATAGGAACATAGGTCTATATTTCGGTCTGAAATTCTATGTTTTAATTCCAAATGGCGGACCAATTGAAAGGTTCTTAGTATTTACGACTAGGTTTTCCATTTTTGTTTTTTTTTTATCTTCAGTCATATTTTTAGTATTTTTACTTGTATAAATAAACCTTTCCTTTATCTCAACAAATATGTATTTATACTTAGTTATTTAGTTTATTTCCGATTTTTGTTAGTTTATAATTATTTGCACGCTGCAAACTGCGCTTTATATTTTTATTAACAATTCTTTCCATCCAATGGTTGTCTGTAAGAAATTGCTTTAAGCGATAAGACCGCCATTTGTACGGTTCTTAATTACGTGTATTGCTTCTGTTTTATTTCTTCTAGTACCTATACAATAAAGTATATCTATCGGAACATCTATTACTTTGCCCGGTATAATGATAGGCAGCTTATAGATACTGCAACCAAACCGATTTGTACTCAATTAGGCTATCATGTTGCTAGAAAAGGGTCATTCCTGTTATCAATTACCCTTTACCCAGCTCGTTGGGCTGAAACCGAACCGTTCTAGGCATTACCTATTGTTTTTTTATTCGTAAAGCAATCACTGTCAAGTACAGCCGTTATTCCAGGTCCGTTGCTTAATATTTAACTAAAAGTCTACGGCCATTTTCCTTGTTTGAGTCCAAGATATAAGCGATGAGCGAGGTAATAAGTAGATTGTGATATGTGCGAATGCTAATCATTGCTATAGTCTCTAAAAATACTTGGATCATTTTCAATGCACCATAGTGCTGAGCGATGAAGCTCTGACGACCACCAGATGGCGGTAAAATCTTCCACCTGGAAGATACCATAAGCCAGAGATGAATAGAAACGTCACCAATTCTAAAGGGTAGCTCTATTAGTCCAGTCATATTAGACTTTTGAGACAACTTGGGTATACGAGTTTCCAGCTTATTGTCTCTCATTCCGAGGTGAAATCCCATTTTTTTGCTTAAATGACTGCATTATACCTATAGTCAAATGGTAACTTAGTCGCTTGCCCAGCATAGTAACTAAGGACTGGAGAAGACATTATATGCCCAAAACCCTTAGCACTAGACTCTAAATATGCCTAACAGATATTGCCAATAACTCAAGTAAAAATATAAACAGAATATCGTGACGTAAATATTTTATGTCACTTTATTAGGCAGGCAGGAACTTCTCTTTTGTCAGTATGAGCGATACGAGAATAGGTCATGCCGTGCTGAAAATGTTAGCCAGCTAGCTACGTTGGTAGCGAGGCTGACGGCAGTGAAGTATCGTCACACGTGGAGGCTCTTTTAAAGGTGGATGAAGACTTTGCGAGGCATGCGCCATGAACGGCGCACAACGAATGCCTCGGAGTGAGGCGTGCGTGTCGAAAAATATACCAACGTATGCTCGGGTCGAGCCATCGCGTGCGTAGCAAATGCTTCGTTTGTCTGTCTTCATGTTTGTGGCGAGGCATGTGCTGCGCACAGGCTGAGCATGTGCGAGGCGAGCCAGCGTGTGTCGGTAGGGATACGCATGCGTTGTGCGCCGTTCGCGGCGCATGCCTCGCAATGTCTGGATCCACCTTAATGCACCTCAGGCAGGAACAATTACTTGGCAAACATTGGCTTTTAAATTATCCTACAAGTGACCCAATAAGCGTTTCGCTTGTGCCTTACCCCACACATTTATAAAGCATTCATAGTAGAACCACTAACACAGGCCATGTCGCCGAACCTTACTATTAAAACGTCTTTGTTTTCATGTAAATAACGCGTTTTTATTATGTTTTACCACGGGCAGGTAATATTTATGAGGTAATATGTTTGATGTTTTATATATTACCTTTTGTTCTGAAGGCGAGGAAAGACGAAATGTCTTTGCTGCTAGGTATTTCGGTAACTATTTTCATGAGAAGAGAATTTGAAGTGTTTTTAACGGTATTTTTGATGTCCGGTCAAAAATTATTTCTTACATTTTTCTAGTTGTCTTGGATATTTTCTTTTCTGCAGTTATGGGTGTCGTAGAAGGCGACTTTTATTGATCGAACAGGTCTATTTGACGGTACACGATTCGTTTGCCAACCGTCACGAAGGTGGGAATATGTCGATGATCCTATGATACAGTCAACAGCAATAGTAGATGATTTTTTATAGAATTAAAAAAATATTATCTCTTGCCTTTACTGTTTCTTTTAATTTGTCATATATCTACTACTCTTTAAATAATTCTCTAGTCTATCGTTATTAAGGTATAAAAAAGAAATTATTAACATGTTTTTATTCATAAAATACTTTTGAAACTTTGACCAATCATTACTTGACTGTATCCGAGCATGATTAACAGCACCTTCTTTTGTACTAATATCTAATACTGCGATCACCAACTCGCATGTCAAGCACTTTGATTGGGGCAGACCGTGCCTCAGAGAGCACGCTAAACCTTCGGTCCCGGGTGTCATACGAATACCTGTGACAGTCATTACGGGTAGTCAGAATCCCGAATCTCGAACAACCGGTTCAACCTTAGAATATTGGCATTGCCCATTCACTGGGTTGCACCGTTGCAGGGGTCTGATGGCAGTCGCTCCGTGTAAAATACTTGTATTCAGCCGCATATGGGGGCCTACTCCGTAAGTCCGCCAACGAAGTTAGTCGCCCGTCCGAAAGTAGCCCGAAACGTAGAAGTGAACAAAACAAGTGTCAAGTTAAACTTTTCGGACGGGCAAAAACACATCGGTAGTAGGGACAACTGTCAAATCGTGTTGTCATTCATTCTTAGTTCGGGCCCCGAAATAATTGTATGTCCGTAGGTGATAGGGAATACGAAACGCTCGTAACTAAGGCCGAAACCACGGACTTCGTGCTTAGGGAGTAGATCCCTGGTTAGACTGAAAGCTGACCCTAATGTTGTTGGGAAAGGGCAGAACATTCATTGTAGTTACTTATAAGATCGATAATTATAATCGTTAGTAATGTAGATACGTACGTGTACCGGATTGGTATTATAATACTTCAAGGTTACTATGGACAAAACTATCATAAAAAAATACAAAAATAAAAAACCAATACCTAGCAGATTTGATATTATAAAGGAAAACATAAAATACGTCAGCTGCTCAACTTCCCACGATACCTTATAGGATCGAATCGACTAGGGAAATGTATTCGAGGACGATCGCCTAGCAAAGCTAAGTAGCGACTTATCGAACATTTATGTACAAAAATGTCGTATTCATGTTACTATTAAGCCATGCAGGTACTACATTTAAATGTTTCTAGAACAAGAATCTACGTGTTTCTAAAACGTTAAGACATATTGCAGTAAATACTACGTGTTTGGCTCAATCTCCATAATAACAATAGATGGCTCTACCAGAGCCATCTCTGGTGTTCCTTCTCCTGACCCTTGGCCGGGGTCACGGGATTCGCAGCTGCATGCACCGCAACCCCGGCAGGCCTCGGTCCGTCAGCTTCTGGCGGACCTCTCCTTCTGTGGGGCCTTGCCGCACGTCCTCCTGAGAGGCGCGCACGGAACACATGCGCGCCGCCTTCTCGGGCCTGTTACTGGTCGGGCGAACAGTGTTTAAACCACCCTTCATCAAAAAAAAATCCAGCAAAATTCTCATTTAAAATCAGTTTGAGAGATGCCAGTACAAACACCCCTAAAGATGAGAATATGTACGGATTCCCGTCACTCATTCAACTAAGTCTAGTCAAGAATTTAATTATACCAAACAACATGTACCACCCTTAAGACGTTTAATAAAAAAACCATAGGAATGTCTCATTATCACCACGTTTGTTACGTAAAGGAAGATAATAAACAATTTGAAGGCAGACAGCACGTTCAACTTGACTCGAGTAGGATGGTCTTCTCATTTTAATTGGAATAATGAAGGCCGACATTTTGAGGTTGTTAGGCGAGTTTAGAGTGACAAGTTCATTATATGTTACTATTTGTACGTGGTTTTATTAATATAAGTAAAAGCCCGATGAATTGTAAATTTGAAGATATTGTTAGATTATTGGTAACATTTAATTTCATTGGCAATATTGTTTACAGTCCTTGCTTTGACAGCTGTCAATTGAGAATTGAAAATATATTTAATCTGTGGTTGAGACTAATGAAGTTTTTGCTAAAACAGATGAACGTTAACAAACCAATACCATTGTATTTAGTTATTACATAATTAGGAGAAGTTAAATAAAATACACTTATGGATATTTCAATTAATTCTTGCAAAATAAAAATAACCGAAGTCGAAAAACTCGCAAGTATTTAGTATATTTACTAGCTTAATTCACTAAATCTGACTATCTACTGGAATAAATTAGAATTTGCCAATGAGCAGGGTTTAAACAGTAAAAAAAACGACGTATCTTCACAAAATTATGCAAACGATAGTCCTAAAAGTCCTAATCCTGAGTTAATATTTATTCCAAAACACTGTCCAACTTTTATGCCAAAAACCTGCCTACTAGTGCCACACTCACTTTTTCCCACATCCAACGGAAAGATAAACAGCTAAAACGCTAAGATCACCAAATAACAGCATTTAAAAAGTGAAAAACGACACTTTTAAAACACTGTTCTCACCCCCAACCCTACAATCGTATATCAAGACAGCAAAATATATTGTACGATATATTTTCTATATTACTTCTGATGGCACGCCGGGGATTCACAATTCGCGGGAAAAAAAGGCCGAGATACAAAGAAACGGTGCCTAAACGAAACGATGTGGAAATGTATACTTAAGATTATAACCATGATTTACTATGCTTTGTGAAAATTAAATGTATTGTGGAGGTAGATTTACAAACCTACCGTAACATTATATTCATGCCTTTAATCTCCGAAGTGTGAGCAGTTTTGTTGTCGTACATCTGACACTGACGGTATTGAGTCCTATGGTGTAGGCATCTGTCCGTCTACTACTAAGTCCGTCAACGAAGTCAATCGCCCGTCCGAAAGAAGCCCGAAACGTAGGAGTGAACAAAATAAGTGTCAAATTCAACTTTTCCGACAGGCAAAAACACATAGGTAGTAGGGACAACTGTCAAATCGTGTTGTCATCCATTCTTAGTTCGGGCCCCGAAATAATCGTATGTCTGTAGGTGATAGGGAGTATGAAACGCTCGTAATTAAGGCCGAAACCACGGACTTCGTGCTTAGGGAGTAGACCGCCTGGACCGTAAAGGGCATTAGGAGGAACACGGATGGGTTTTAGTCAATAAGAGTCTGACACTTCCTTTCGCTCCACCCAGAGCGGAAGGAGTCATATATGATGATTTCCCATCTATAAAAAAAAGGGCTCGCAGCAATTGTAATTTGCCTGATGAGCGGAAGAAGTAACATGAAGAACGGAGAGCATTAAAAAGATGGTGTAGGCATTTATGCTAAAACAAACGCTGACTACCTCGTTTAAGTATAACGAGCGTGATGTTTAAAATTACATTTAGACAGAATGAATCTGCAATGTTTGTTATTAACGACTCACTAATTCGAATAATAAAATTATAGAATTATTCGAAAACATAATCATATTTAATCTACTTTTCAATTACGCCCAGATTAACAGCAGGTTCGTTCTAAAAACACTACACAATACATAATCCTTAAACACATTTATAATTATTAATGCAATACTACGCTTATACATATCCTGTTGAACATAATTAATTTTATTTATTTAGTTTAATATCACTAGCACATTTCATAATTAAGTTTCCATTCCCATTCACTGCATTTAATTGCACTATTTTACTAAATAAGTACCTATGTTTTAATTTTCTTTTCTTTTGCAGGTAAGCAAATTCATAATCCTACAATCTTTAAAGCCGGAGGGTGAGTCTATCATAAATATAATTACCTTCATTAAAGTCTAGCACATAATTTAGATTAATGTTTAACATCGTAAATCTACATGAAGCCCCAGGTTCGAATAAAGCGATGATGCCGCTGAATTCTCACTTAAACGACGTGACAGAGTATCTCTTAATCAAATAACGTTAACATATGGGACATACTGCAGCTTAGTTCAGTATGCATACTCGCGATCGCAAACTAACAAGAAAACTTCGCATAAAATAAAAGTTATTCGAAGCAAACGATTATGCTAAAAACTGAGACAAGCTATTATTTAAAATCAACACATTATTCGAATATTGATGTTCTAAATTCAAATGGAGTATTATGCTGAATAAGTTACGATAGTAAAAGAGAAATTTAGAGGATTTGTTCTGAAATATACCTTTCGATAAAATTAGAATATCAGTTCGCTTCAAATTATGTTTACACAATTTAGTTATTCGAGAAAAGAACATTTTATTGAATTTGTATTCGAGTCTAATGATCTTTTTATTATTATTCAGTCTGATATTTCAATTTAATATTGATATTTCAATACCTAATACGCAATTGATATTCTTTACGAGGAGTCTTACTTTAGTAATTATTTTCGACTTTTCTAAATGGAATTCGAAACACTTTTTAGAATTGGATCTGTTATTAATTACATTAAAATCAGTACCACAAAATAATGTTATTGTACGATTGAAAAACAATCTTGCTCATCACAAAAGAGTTATTAAACCTCATTATTTAGAGCTTTACCAGTCAGTATGAAAAAGTGAACAACTATTTCATAAAAAAATCTTCAAGCGTTCATCACAAAGCGTCGCTGATCTAATTAATGCTCTCAAATTCTTCTTATATCGTAAAGTTCGATATATACCCTCCAATTTATCGCCACGATATCTTCAAGCCTTCGGAATCTTCAGATACTCGTAAAGGCAACGTGCATGCCACTTGTTTTACGATATTTCGAACTATTAATTTAATTGGGTCGTCATCTTGTCGTGGAATCGCTGAACAAAGGATTTTCCCGGGCTATGCCACAACACCAGGTTATTTGCCTCTCACTTCCATTGTTTAAACATCATCTGATTAACAGCTTACTAGAGTCTACTTCTGAGCATATGTCCCTTTAAAGATATTAATATTCAGACCCAATGAGGTATTGATATTGGTGATCCCATGAAGTGACGGTCTAGTGATCTTAGAACCAGCCATCTCGCAAAAAACATCGCTGGGAATAAATCAGAGAAGGTACAAAGCAAGCTTTAGAAAATACTACCCTACAGGAACACCAACAAACTTTCAACAGCTCCCCCACTTTACCAACTCTATGTCACACAGCAGCAAAACCACGCGTTCTAAGATTTTAATTTGGCCACGACTGAAGCCTAGTCGTTTTAATCAGGGCGGAAAGTACCACGGGGCTTGTTTAAATTTTCTATTAAATCCGTGAGACGAGTAAGGGGAGACAAAAGCGACGTATCTCCGATCTATTAATAAGGCAGTTTAATTTGGAAAGCGGAAGGTGTAGCGACAACGTAAAAGGCGAACGAAATCATTGTTTTAATGAAAATTGAGATCGGGTTTTTGTGTGCGAGAATTTTGTGTTCATATCGCTTGGGAGCAGGGGTTCTTGTTAATTTTAGTTATGATAGACATTTATTTTAGGTAGATGTTTTTATAACATAACCTGTTTGGATAGCATTGTCAGTATTTGTAACGTAACTACGATTTTTTTAAGAATTTCATCATCATGGCTTAATAGATAGCCCCTCATCTACAACGGCTGACTGGCCAATATTACTGAAATGAAGTTATTAACGCTCAACTTATGGAAGCAAGCTTATCGACAGATAACGAGCAAATTTTCAATCTCATCCCCTCATAATTTTACCAAAATATTACACTCTGTTTACCAAAGATATGGCCCACAAAAATAGCCAATCAACAGAACATTCCCAAGACAGACAAAAGATCAGAAATAACAGCACATTCAATGATAATAGAGCATACATAATGCACACATCAGTTCAAGAAACAAACCTTAAAAGCCCTCAAACCAACGAGGCATCGTAAAGTAACACATTTCACATATTTTTCGAGTATCACAACTAATGAGAGATATTTCGAATTTATTTTTGATGTATGTATTGTATTTTTTCAACGAAATTCTCTCTCGCAAACATTTTGTTACAGCTGAGTGCCTGCTTGTAGTCCTCTTAAATGTCTCGACGCGTTCTTAAAATAATTTTTGTATTTTTCTTGTATTCGTGTAATGAAAATGTACTCATAATAAGTGTATTGCGTGACGCAACCTACTGATTGTTAGATATTTCTATACGTTTTTTTATATTCACGTATAGTAAACTTTGTGATTGAAGAAAAAAACTAGGTATATTAAACCTCAAAGAGAACTATCATTTCTAAGAAAATAGTATACTATTTTCCATTGAAATATTGTCCGATCTTTATATTGTCCGGTCATTCATGAAAATCAGCTATACGTCAGCTAACCAAAATTTATCAAGACCACAATAAATATAATAGAAAAAAAAATAAAAGAATTCATCCACATTTTTTTCTACAATTTTAATTAACATCTTCGTTCAGTATTTTGCTGACCGTACCTCTCGCTGTGACAGCTTCGTACACGAGCCAGATTAATGGTTATATTTAAATTCCCGTGTATTTTATGTTACTTTTTACTGTATTTCAGCCAATTTCTTTATTCAGCTTTTTTCTACAATTGTATATTTTTTTTCATTCGCTGCATTTCATGCTCCAATTACAGTTAAGCTTGTTAGAGGATAGTTCGTGTTCGAAGCGTAGTTATTCGAAGCATTCGACTGGGATAACTTGCTTCGATTTAATGTGACTTATTCATAGTTGTAATATGATTTCATTATTGAATTTATTCAGGAGTCTAGAAGGTTTGTTTACTTGCTTAGATATTGCTAAAATATAATACATACGAATAACAGCATCAACCTGAATGATTATAAATATTTTGCAGTTGCAAAACCGGGATCACCGTATATCCCAAAGTTCCCAGAATTAGCGGAATGAAGTCAATCTGAATAGCACAATTCTACGAAACCGTTTCAACGGGAAATTAATAAACGTACACAAAAATATGAAATTTCTAAACCTACCCTCATTTCAATATTCAATTTCAATTAAAAAAAACGTTTTTGTTTTTTTTTTTGTTTTGACTTCTTCGTTGGTCTAGTGGTCGAAAGCGCGACTGCTGAGCGTGAGGTCCTGGATTCGATTCCCAGGTCGGGTAATGTGTTATTGAGATTTTACTTGTGGAATTCCTCAGTAGCAGCTTGGAGTCTGGATTTGTGCCCGTTTGATGTCAATAGGCTCGTCCTCTATTACATGGCACTAAAACAAAACGTCGAAATGAGCGTGTACTATACACCTCTGCCCTACCCTTTGGGGTATATAGGCGTGATGAAATGAAAACTTTTCTTTTTTTGTTTCAAAAACTCTTTTGAAACAATTCACTTTAATAGCTTAGATACTTATTAAAGAAGATTTAAAAACACCACAGCAACAGGAAGACAACCAATTTTACAAAGAAAAAAAACATTTTACTTTCGACCTTTCCCCGAAATTCGCATCATCTACTTCTAAAGGTGTCATCGAAAGGAACCAAACCAGAAAGCTTTCTAAATTCCTCTCTCAATAATGAAAACCTCTTTGTATTCCCCTCAAATCACACCTTTCAATTTCGTCTCAACTTGCCTGTGGTTGTCGAAGGGAATTAATTTTAATTACTCTCTCCCCCCCTCGTTGAGACATTGTTTTGTATCAATCTGGATTTCAACCTCAATGGTGTGTAGATAAGTTTGGAGTGGAATTGGCTGTCAATCAAATTTTGTTATTCTTATTTGCTATTTTATTTGGCTTAGGTAATAGGCATGTTGACAGCATCAATAAATTGCAAATCTAATTAGTCCACCAGTTAGAGTTTTGAAAAATAACGGACACGTATTTTTTCTTTTGTTACATCTCTGAATATTTGGGAAGATAAAACGCATCAAAACTCGAGCTTGTGACGTCAGAAGCAAGTAAAAATTGTACTTGCTTTTGACGTTTTGCCAATTTTAAAAGTGTCGTATCTTCGTCAATTTTGGTTTACGTAACAAAAGAAAAAACACTGGTCAAATATTTTTTGATAATCTAACTGACGGACTAATTAGATTTTTTCAGTCAAATACCCTATTAGCAAGTAGTTTATATACTGTTTTTAGACCCAAAAGGTTCTCTGAATAGTTAGGATGGAGGCACGGTAAATGACGACGTCATCGCTAATTTACTGCCATTGTTTGACGGGCTAGAATATAAAACTTCCTCACCGCACGTTGAGAATAAACGCCTGTTGTAAGATTCAACGAATCGCTTGGTAGTAAGATCTAAACGGTCCGCCTAGCTAGCTACCACCCTCACATTAAAGTCCGGCGCCAAGCTCTATATGCCTGTTGCTTGGATTCGTATTCTCCATCTTAGACTCGGTCTGCTCTTACCATCAGGTGCGACTAGGGTCAAACGCCACAAAGTCGAATAATAAAATATATTTTGCTGTAATTTCTTAAATATTTTAATTTACGATGAATTAAACAATCGTAAGGAAACCAGCTATGCTATTCTCTAAGAGACAATTTCTTGGCTGTACTCGTCGACGAGCTCGTGGACGAAACAGCCTAGAGATCGACCGAGCGCGCAGCGCTGATTCAAACGGTATTCACTAGTGCGGTTAAGGTCGTCGACGAACTCTAGGCTGTAACCTCTCGTCGCTGTTTCGTGGTCGAATTAGAGCTTGAAACAAATTTCTTTAAATCATAATCGATCAATCTCGACTGAGAGTTTTATAGGTTTAAAATATATATTAAAGGTCAATCTTTAAGTATTTTAAGGAATAGAGTAAAACTACAAACGAATTTAACCATAATAAGAGTTTACTGCATTTTTATTATTAAATTTTAAGGCTGAATGACGATTCATTTGCCTATTTCGTAAATAAGTAACGCGACGCGGCTGTCACATCCGACCGACCATATTTTTTGTAAACAAAACCACTTGAGTTTAGAGTTTGAAAACTTTTGGGTACTCTTACGACAATTAATTAGTTGTATCAGCGATTGTTTTGAACATAGTTTTGTGACTAAAAGGATAAATAAACAGAAATGTAAGTATTATGATAATTTCACTGTTATTACCACTGTTAATGTGTCAGAATATTGTTGTGGTCCACGAATTATTAAGTAAATTACCTATTTATGTATTATTTTATAGTAATATTTTATTGTTGTAACGTAACATCGTGTATTTTAAACATGCCAAGAAGTGCGGTCCCATCCTATGCGCAATTAACCAACTTATTTTTTGTATTACAGTTTGAGGCTAGATCACCACCTGCAGCAGGGTATATATGTTCTGTGACCTGCAGTGCCTCATAGGAGGAATGCCCCAATTGCCACTTCATGTAAGATTAACTTATTTATTGGATTAGTGTAAGAAGCGGTACATCATTAAGTAATAGATTCCCATTTTGGACCAACTTGCTGGTTTTTCTGTAGATTTTTTCACACAAACAAGTAACACAAATAACAGTAGCCCATATTTACAATTAACATGCTATACCTACTATATGTTTATGTACTTCATTATAATATGTAATCCTTCGAGAGAGAGACGTTATACTTACTGTTATAAATATTGCCTTCATACCAATTTTTTTTATCTCTAATAGTTGGTAATTTGTTGCATTTTATATGTTCACAGCACCCCGTAGGCGTCGTTTGGTAACGACACGACGCCGTCTGATTCAGCGCTCACCACCTTCACAAAGGCAGTCACAAATGGCAAGCCTGACTGAACGGTTGTTGTCCATTGAAGAGAGGCATTTGGATAACCAAAGACTCATTCTTAAAAATCAGCAGAAGATGTTGGAACTTATCAAGGGAATAAATATTTGGTACATAATATTTTGGTACATTTTTCTACACAGCACCGTCTAGTCCCAAACTAAGCAGAGCTTGTACTATGGGTACTAGACAATGGATATAATACTTATATACTTTTTTTTTTTTTTTGTAAATACATACTTATAATACATAAGAAACACCCAGACGAACACAAACACTTATATTCATCACATAAATATTTGTGTCCTGTGGGAATCGAACCCACGACCTCGTGATCAGCAGTCCGACACTCGAACCACTAGACCACAGACGTCGTCGCATAAATGAGTCATGGTTAAGGTTCTTTCAGGAAAGGTATGCATAATGCATCCATCAGACGGGGGAGTTGAATGCCCGTTCAAAAAGCATATTACAAGACTAAACACTACATTGACAATAAGAGATGGAGTTTAGCTTTAAATCCTTCTCCACATGTGGCTTCCCTGGAACCTCATTAACAATGTCTGTGTATGTCTATTCCCTGACCTAACTACGGTTAGCTTTCTTCTTTTTTTTTTCTATCATTTTCCTCAAGATATCTTCATCTTGTTACAGTGATTTTGTTTGGTATGTGTTTTGATAATAACTAACTAGATATGTCAGTTGTTTTATATAGTTTAGCATCCTTTACCTTTTGTAAATGTGAGATTTTTGTAGACTTGCTAGATGCCTGGATAGGTACTTACTTATATGTATAAATTACTAACTTATTATTTTACATAATTATTTTTTTGTGTGATTCCTGCACTTCAAAACTTCGAGTCTACATTGGTCTCTCATAACTTTGCCAAATCATAAATGTATTTACTCAAATTATTAAAGATATTGATTTTAAAAGTAGCACCTAACCATGTAGTTTCTTGGCGGCTCTTCTCCATAGGAAACGACTAATTGGAACCATGCACCTAAATTCGACGTTTCATAAGCGCCTGTAATTGTTTATATGAAATAAAAAGTTGATTTTGATTTGAATTTAATTATTTTTAGTTTATTTTATAATGTAAATAAAAAAGAAAGCATATTATGTCCCTATTTAATGTATCATGCCCCATTCTTTGTGCACATTTAAAATTTACTAAAAATTGTGACAATGGTACAAATACATTAGGAAGTCTTAATTATTTTTCATAACATACTTATGAAAAAAACTTCTTAACTTAAAAACTCATTTATTCAAAATAGACTAGAATTACTAAGTTCCTGTGTGACTAGAATTACTAAGTGAATACCTAAATTAATTGAGTCTATACACAGCAAAAGGTAATAATCCTTATTATACATAAAAGTAATTTACAATCACAACAAATATATTTATTTGACACCTTAAAGACATTACCTAATTATTTAACTAAAGAAGTTAATACTGATTAGTCTATGCACATAAGTATACATTAACATTTGCTAATTACTTTCATTAAAAAAAAATATGCATATTAGTGTGTATTGTCCAATCAATTATGGTGAGTACCTATATCCTATCTAAACATGATTTCCACTTCTGAAAAGAAAGAAAACCATAATTAGATAAGACATGCTCTCCATAATTGATTAACTAAATCTCGCCTACTTCCCTACCCGCTTACTAACTTATCCTGTGTTGCAGCTTGCTGTGTCAGGGTCCCAAGTAGGTAACCCAGATTCTTCATCCAAGTCACATTGGTCTAACTGAGGAGCTGGTAGCCCGGCTCGATTACACATGTTGTTTAAAACACAGCAAGCTATTACTATTTTTCCCACCATTATTGGATCATAGTGCAACATCCTGTGAACTAATTAACATCTGAACCGCCCTTTCAGTATTCCAATAGTCCTCTCCACACTGTTCCATGCACTGCTGTGCAAATTATTGTAATGGCTCTCTGGAGTCTGAAGTTCTGGATTACTAAACGGAGTCATTAAATAAGGCCTTTGAGGATATCCTGAGTCACCTGAAATCAATGAATGAAGCTAAATTAAGTGCACACCTGACTAGTGATTAAGTTATCATTGTATTATAATTAATAACTTACCAAGTAAGTATACTATTTCTCCATTATTATTTAGATTATCCAAATGCTCCTATAACCTAGTGTTTGAAAAAACATAACTATTATGTGTTGCTCCCCCAAAAGTCACATCCACATGCAAGATGTTCAGATCAGCATCATTAATCTGAAATAAGTGTAATAATATAATACAGATTCTATAATATCTATTAATATAATTAAGAAAGACCAACAACTTACAATTAAAACGTTTCTGGCATGATAGCCTTTTCGGCAATAATATCTCTCCTCATGTTGCTTAGGACGTATCATGGAAATCAGGGTGCCATCAACGCAACCCTGGAATGTTGAATTTCTCATAAAACCTGTAATCAGCATTGAAAATTCAAACGATCATGTTTTACAAGATTATAGAGAATAACAAGAAAATTAATTTTGATACTTTAGGTACTTACCTTGACTTTAGCACTTGTCGATCATTGTGGTTTTGTGGAAATCTAATATATTTACTAGGTAATTATGTTTTTATTATTCAGAGCATCAACAACTTCGTGGATTGCCCTAGAGGCAGAAGGCTGAGATACATATGTATCTACATTCTTGCCAATGATTTTTTGGTAACTTCCATTAGCCAAAAAAGATAAGAGTGCATAATATCTGAAACATCACGTATTTAATAGGCTTTTGTTGATGTGTGGTCCATTATATCTCATTTATTAATAAAGAAATCTATCTGTAGGTAAACAAACCTTTAGCCTCTTATTTAAACCACTCGAACGAAGTCACGGACGCATATATGTAGTTAAATCATCTTCCAGTATATTAATTAAGTCCTCATATAGCCTATAGTTATGGATAAACTCTACATCACGGGATATTGTTTTAAACTTTCTTTTAAGTGTCTCGCCTGTTGGGCTTTCTTTAAATCATCACTTTTCTTAGCTTCTTCTAATAAATAAAGCTTTATAATTAACCGAGCTGCCATTTTTACAATTATATAAAAGAATCGAAACAGTTCAAATAATATTTAGTACAGTTTATATTATTTTTGTCATTAAATTCAAGGAGTTACGCACAAATATTGTAGCTTTTGGATTTGACAGATAAAATCGAGGCTGTGGGCGAGGCTGTAAGCGTCGTCGAGGCTGTTTTTTGTAAGGGAATACCAAAATGTATGAAGAGCTGTCAATAAGCTCGCCGT
This sequence comes from Amphipyra tragopoginis, assembly GCA_905220435.1. Classification (NCBI taxonomy): domain Eukaryota; kingdom Metazoa; phylum Arthropoda; class Insecta; order Lepidoptera; family Noctuidae; genus Amphipyra; species Amphipyra tragopoginis. The sequence goes on from HG992017.1 coordinate 11,130,513, forward strand.
CGAGTAGTTCTAACTCACGGCCGTCACAGCCTTGAGCGCTAGTGTAGTTTTTCGCAGCTTAGTGAATACCAAACTGTTGTTTCGTCGTTGCGGCAGCGCTGCACGCAAGGCTGTATCCTTAGAGAATAGCACTGCAGGACTTAACGAAATTGCCAGCAACTAGTAAGCAAGCGTGGTGATCAATGCTCATTTAAAGACTTGATGAGTGACGATACTTAAGTACGTCCGGCGTACTCCAGGCAGTCAGCTCCACTACAAACCTCGTTGACAACTAATCTTTTCATCACGGCATAAATTATTCTCGTATAAATCGTGCTGACACGAGAGAAAAAGAAGAATGGTCCTTCCTTTTCTCTACGAGAAGAGACCTTTGCCCTGCATTGGGATCATCACAGGCTGGTAGTATTTTCATTCTAATTTTCATATCAGCGTGTGCGGCCGCGGCCGACGATATCGGTCGCTGCGTTGCTCTATAGCGTTAGCCAATAACCAGCCGATTGTAGCAGTGACCTCAGATTAGAAATACGTAACCTAAAAGTACAACAATAAAATGTCTATAGCCACAAACCCATAAATTCCTCAGTTCAACCACTAATATCCACATTAGCCGGCCAATCCGGACATTACCCAAAAACCTACAATAATTCTAATCTGCGTCGTAAGTCAGAATTGCCTGCTGTAGGCAATCTTGTGGGCCATAAATCACGTTTCTTTAAGTTTTATATACGCGCTGTTTATGTATAAGTGTGTTAGTTGTGCTTAATCTCTGTTTAAGCGAGCAGGGGAACACGCCAAAGGCACATTAATATTAGAACTTAGTAAAGTATAATTGGGGCTGGCGTAATTTATAAGCGACAGCGATTTGTGTTAAATAATCTTCATTTATTTTTAACCGACTTCAAAAAGGATGAGGTTCTCAATTCGTCTGAATGTTCTTTTTTTTTTTTTTTTTTTGTGTGTTTGTTACGCGATATCTCCGCCATTTATGAATGGATTTTGATGATTCTTTTTTTGTTTGGTAGACCATACTTCAGAGGTGGTCCCATATAAATTTTATTAAAATTGACTCAGCACTTTTTGAAAAAGTAAACAAAAACAAAAAAAAAATACACAAATCGTATGTAGACGACGTCCTAGTTGTAGTGCTGGTCCGAGAATTTGTACACTATTGTAATTGTAATTTGTGGCACTAAAAAGTATGAAATAAAAAACTTTAAAAAAGTAAAAACCGACTTCAAAAAAAACTAAACGGAGTAAAATAATTATCATTTAATAAAACTACCAGTTTCAGAAGTCGGTGTTCTACGCTGAAACAAATTGAATGCACCGACTTCTGAAACTGGTAGTTTTATTAAATGATAATTATTTTACTCCGTTTAGTTTTTTTTGAAGTCGGTTTTTACTTTTTTAAAGTTTTGAAAAATAAATTGGTTATCATTTTCGGACCTGTTTCAAAATACAGCCACATACATTTTAGTGCGTTTTGTAAATCTTTACTACCCTAACATAACATGCCGAATATCCCTAGCCCTATAATGAAACAATACGCCGCCGCGCCGTAGCGTTTATTTGATTTTTAAAGATTACATGCTGTGATTTCACACCAGTAATATATTTTTGATGTAATCAATAGCCTCTCAGGCCGACCAACTGATAAGCGGTTCCCGCGCCTATAAACACCTACAACCCCAAGAGCATTGCTGATGCATTGCCAACCTTAGAGACAACGTTGAAAAGTCGCATGTGCTAGTAATTTCAGCAGCACCCACATCCTCCAAACCGGAACAAACCAATGCTGCTTGACATCAGAAATAGGTATAATGTGATAGCATTAATAGGTATTCGCCTAGTTCGTCGCCCGTAGCGAGTTAATGGGATAGCCAATGACAAACAGTTACATAACCTAGGAAAAAACAACGCTAGTCTTTTATAACTTAAAACTACGCCTAAACATGATTACATAAGAAATTGCTAAAAAACTCAATCGATGTATAGACGATAGAGAAACATAATTTATGCGAAGCATAATTTTCATTTATTTTCCGACTTTATTAGTTCCAACTTTTACTACTTTTTACAAGAATTTATTTAACTTAATTGCCAACTTAAGCTAATGGTCATAAGCTTGTAAATTGTGCTTCAAGTAAAAAGTTTTCTCGTCATAGTTATTATAACTAAAAGTTTTTATAATCATCTTTGCGCTCGTTTTTAGCAGGGATAGTTACTGTTTTTAGTTTTATTTTACATTTTCTGATGTTTCAAAAGATAGTTGACATCTTAGACCTTTATTGCATGACGTCACTTAGGCTGAACGCAGATGGGACCTTAAGTCGCTCTAGACACTGTTGATCGCATTAAATATAAGGCTTACCTGGAATGAGAAGACGCTAATATACTTCCCTTTCATTCTTCTCATTCATTACTAAAAATAAATAATTAAAGTTTTTGGTGGCAGGGGATCTACTCCCTAAGCACGAAGTCCGTGGTTTCGGCCTTAGTTACGAGCGTTTCCTACTTCCTATCACCTACGGACATACGATTATTTCGGGGCCCGAACTAAGAATGAATGGCAACACGATTTGACAGTTGTCCCTACTACCGATGTGTTTTTTTTGCCCGTCCGAAAAGTTGAACTTGACACTTGTTTTGTTCACTTCTACGTTTCGGGCTACTTTCGGACGGGCGACTAAATTCGTTGACGGACTTAGGGAGTAGACCCCCAGGTTCGATTCCCGCACGGAACAAATATTAGTATGACTTACTGATACATTTCTCGGAGTGTTTGTGCCTGTGAGCTGTGTCTGTAAACTCACCTATTGTACAGAAGAAATCCTAGTGTGGTGAAGTTTCCTTCACTATGAAAATACTTAACAATTAGTTACTCTTTGATATCGCTAATTTCTTATACCTGCCTCCCATCAGAAACACTGCATTTATCATAGCATCCCAGATTAAAGTAAACTTCTCGAAATAACCCAAAACTCACAACGCATTTAAATTACCATCACATAAGACTAAGCGGTCGCATGTACCCGGAAATTATGAATTCAAACCTTTTGCCCGGGATTCTAACTAAATACATTAGCTATTTAGTAGCCGACTTAACCCTTGCACTGGCGAGCTGTCTGGTTAATTTGGCATGAAAACACGCAAACAGACCCCACCTGGAAGGTTGAGTTACTAGATGAGACTCCGACGTAGTGCCTAAGATATTTTAAGCGTAGTTCCAAAAACGAAAATAATATTCTTTATTTAATTTTTAATTTTTTGATTAAATAAAAATGTTTTTAAGCTATTTGTGGTCTGATTTTCTGTAAACCAATCCCATTTAAATGTAAACTGTAATGTAGCGGACGGACCTAGGATCTCCTGAGCACGTCTGCTACACCACAGAGATGTGTTATTAGTTAGGATTCCTACCTACCCATAGCCGGACAAGCAAGGAAAATACTTAAAAGAAGACAAATTTATAATATGATAAAAAACACTTGAATAAGTCCCTAATAGTACAGAATAATATGGCACACGTAAGTAAAACTGATGGAAACACAATACCCCCGGAAGCTCAGTATGTCACCAGGCGAAAAGCTGGTCAGATACTTATTTAGACTAAACAATTTCCTTGGATTATCATTTAGCTCTGGGCTAAATGATATCGCACAAGTCACTGAATCATACCGCTATGGAAGGCCAGTACTTCACAAAATTGTTTTCTTCTTCCTCGTCATAATCTCACCTATAATCGACTCGATCGAATTCAGCACAGTTACCCAATGACTGTATATTATTCAAGCCCTTTTACCGGTAATCTTAAGGTCTTCGTTAATAATTAACATTACAATAGTATCAGCTAATAATCTAGCTTCTTCTTTTCGTGACAATAGCCCAACTCAAACCTTCTTCGACCAATACATGCACCCTGGATAGCATGAATCCAGTTTACCTTGTAACGGTATTGTACCCCTACATTTGCAAATCTAATCTTTTTTCTCTACAAAGAAATATCGCGCAAAGATAAGGTTCCCTGCATAATATGCCACACGTACCTTACTAGATTCACAGCGTAGCATTTCTAGCGGACCATAACTCTTGGGAAACACTAAATATGTTGATTCGGCTATTTATTCTCAGTTGCTTCTAACCATCTCCTTTTGTTTTACTAACGAGTACTCTCTTTGTTTTGTTACCACTATATTCTGAGAAATTAGCTATAGTATTTTGTATTGTAGGAAATAAATATTTAGGATAAACTAATTGATCTAGAACTAACGGCTTTGGACCTTGAATGTCCAGGACCGAATATACAAGCCTGAACTTTTCAAAACGTTCACGAATGCGTGTTTTTTAATTCTTCATAATCATCAATATCAGCCCATTTCTGTCCCACTTCTGGCACGGGCCTCTTCTCAGAATGAGAAGGGTTAAGGCTATAATAGTCCACCACGCTGGCCTCGTACAGATTGGTATACTGCACTCCCGTGCGGGGCTCTGTTCTTAAAACCTCAAAAAAGTATTTCTATTTTATGTTTCCAACCAATCAAATTTCTTCAAACATTCGCAGTAAATTAGCTCAGAGGAGCTCGTGGCTAAATAATTACAGCCGCATAGACCGATCTTCCGGGTTAAGCCACGCTTGCCGAGGTTGGTCTGTGGATGGGTGACCATTTACCATAGCGAGTTTCCTCCGTGCCTCGGAAAGCACGTAAAGCCGTTGGTCCCGGCTGTCATTTGTAGATCTTTGACAGTCGTTACTGTTGGTCAGAAGCCAAAAAGTCTGACAACCAGTCTTACCAAGAGTATCGTATTACCCAGTTACTGGGTTGTGGAGGTCTGATAGGCAGTCGCTCCATGTAAAATACTGATATTCAGCTGAATCCGGTTCGACTGGAAGCCGACCCCAACATAGTTGGGAAAAGGCTAGGCAGATGATGATTCGCAGTAAATTAGCGATGGCCCCGTCATCTACCGACACTTCATCCTAACCATTCAGAATCATAGCCATAATCTTTATTTATGTTATTAGCTTCAACTCTTTAGTTAAATCTACCTTTATACACCACTACATCCTCTACAGATTATCCAACAGCAATCCATCGCGCTCAACTTTTAATTTGACATCAGCAAATTCATACAGCCATTGCAAACTACGATTTTAATTCATCATTTGACTATAAAACGGTTGAATACAGAATACCATTAATATGTCAAATAGTTTTCGATTCAGACGCGTTTCAAACTCTGTGTATTGATGGTGGCCATTAATATTAAAATTTCTGGTTAACGCAGTCAGTCATAGTACAGTAGTAAATAAAACTGATATGATTTTTAGTTTTGTTCGATTGTTGAGTCTCTTTTTGTTGAGGTATGAATTTCATTTCTGTTAACTATTTTCGATGGAAGCCCAGTTGACTGTGTGGTATCAAAGAGTGTTTAAAACCTTCAAACCAAAGATTTATACATTTATTTCACTTGCTGTTTCCAAGATAGCTTCAATCATCAACTTATATTTAAGCGGTGGAAAACAAATTGTAAACCCTTTTTTAAAGAACAATAAATTATTATTATTATTATAGAACTTTGCCCTGCATTAGCACTTCTGTATCGTGAGTGCGTTTACAGATACAAATCTCACACGCTCAAACACCCAGACCCGGAACAACTATCTTTAGGTCATACAAATATTTGTTCCGTGCGGGAATTGACCTGCGACCCGTTGTGTAGCAGCCAATCGCTCAGCTACTACGCCACTCGTGCCATCAAATCAGCTTTAGGATCCAGGAACCAATTAAACCAAGATCACTTGGCTATCAGGAGATAAAAACATGTGGTTATAGGTTTCAATAAAAAGTAAATATTTATAAACTGTAGGTGTCATGTAGTAAAGTAGTTTACAAAACCATGAATACTGATCAGCAGCCGTTTAAAATACATGTCCACAAATTAAATCTTGCTTCATAACACATAAGGAAACTTGAGAAAGCCCACGCCAATGTAATAAATTGTGAACGAGCATAACTGGCGCCACCTGACATATCCAGAATGAACTACCGGTGCTACGTGTAACTCGGTGTAACCAGTAGTTAAGTCACCGGTGATTAACATGCTGCGTCTGAGTAATGTCTTGTAAACCCGGAAGGCAGAAGGAAAGGTAGGCTTGTATTAGAAGAATGTTTTAAAAATGAACTGTTTTTTTCAAGTGTTTAAGCTGATATCGTTGTATTCGATTCTTGCTAGCTACTTGTAAGTGTTTATGAAGATTTAGAAAGATGCATAAATCTGGTAGAAGGAAAAGGATGTGACATACATTCTATATACATTTGTGTACATTACAGTTATATACATTTGTATTTAATCTATTGACGTTAGCCTAGGCCTTAGTCCTCCCTTCGTCTACGGCATCGATACATATACAATATATACGTATTGATATCAAAACAGCTCAAACGAAACATCTCTATCCGAAAGAATGAAGCGGCATTGAAAAAGAAAATTCAAACTTAAATCTATTTCTTCTGCTCTCGTGTCCGCACGAGCTACATGAGAATACATGACGTATCATAGGTGAAAAGATTAACTAGTCAGCGAGGTTGGGGCTCAGGGTACGCTGGACGTACTTCAGTATCATCACCTAAATCTACTATTGATCTAAATTTAGATACAGACTTCAAATGATCTATCACATCATCATCTATCATATCATCTGTAATGTGACTATCACATGACAGTATTGTATATTGTCTATATCGTTATGAGAACTATACTCCATGAAAAAGAGAATATCATATATTCCAGACATTCCAAACACGGAAAATATTCTATTCCGCGATCTAAATTGTAAGCCAAATCAAAAGAAATTTGAACCAAAAATAACACACCTCGCCGACGTCAAAAGGCGAAAATAGCCAAATTGAATTCCACATATCCAAATCGTATAATGTCATTATATTACCAACGGTAACTCCTAACTCGAGAAATTCAAGTCTATATTTGCCAGTATTGAATTTACTTGCAATCCGCATAGTAGCTATGTGAAGTGCACTTTGATTTAGGAAAATAATACCCGTGGAGCTGGTATCGGCGGTATTGTTTTGAGATATAATGCAATATCGGTATGCCAATAATATTTCCGGTTTGATATAATCTTGTTACAATGGGTATAGTATTATTTTTGAAGCACTAAATCATGTTAGCATTCAAAAGGCAGAAAGAATGGGAATAAGAATAAAGTTTTGTCATTTATGTCTATGGTATGGTTGATGTTAAAATACATATCACCATAAAAATTTAAAACACTTTATTTCTATTACTACTATTTCTTCTCTGCCAGTAGCTTTTCAACTCAGGGTATTCATGATAACAATAAATTTCAATCGATTAATTTAATTCTACATAGAAGAAATGGAAATATTAAAAATAAACTGAAAAGCCTAGAATTTACTTTGAATTTTAGAAGTTTTCAATAAATTACTAAAGATTTCGGATACTTATACATAATCCATGCTCTAAATCAAATTGGCTTTCTATTCCAAAATTTCAACCGCCTTATCCATCATTCCAGATTTATTTCAAGTGGTGTAAGGGTTCAAATGTCTTACCTATTGATTTTGTGGAAATAGCGGCACGTCTCGACGATTCACGGGCATTGCCGAGGGAATACCGTTTCGTTGGGAAAGAGACGCCTTGGCGCGCCTTGCCTTGTCTTTTTAACATGTCAGGATCTATGTTAGTGTCTAATGTTTTTGGGATTTCTGTTGTTTTGTCTGACTTGGGAAGTATGCATGTTGTGGAGGATGAAATTGAATACTCAGATCGTGAGATGTATTTAACTGTTTAGGATGTGATCAAATACCCTTTTTGCCGTAAGTTGATTCCTGATATTTCTCTACAAAATGTTACCATACAAAGAATATCAAATATTTTCAAAAAACAAAACACGTGTAATATAGCTATTTCACGGTTTTTGATGATGTCGTTTACGTTTTTTCGATAGCAGTCTCTTTACGGCTACAATTTACGAAATGACCGAGCTGTCAGGATTCACCTTACGTTGAACAGAGTATAATAAATTGACTTATATTAAATTATATATATAATTTAAGAATGTAGGCAGCTCAACTCTCTACAATGAACTCTCAAAATTATCTGTTCCCTCAAACATTTCATCCGCAAATACACTGTCTGAAGAATTTACCAATCCAAAACTCGACACAACTCGAAACAGAACCGGAGCCTCTATTTTATTTTTACTGCCTTGTATATCGACTGAAGCTTTACTGAGAACTATAATTTACTTTATACAGCTCAATTTCCCTATATATGAGTTCCTGTTGCATTTTACAAAGGTTTCGCTATGTATTATTTAAATGTAGTAATATTGTAGGCAGGATTTTCTAAATCTTATAAACATCTTCTTCCAGGAATAGAAACATTACTTGTTTCTTTCCTTTCGTCTCTATAAAAGAATTACCTAGAATTGGACAGCTTTTTTATCTTCATTTATTATTGGGGTTTTTGTTCTCACGGTCAATTCTATTCTTATTATTTATTTAACTTTAATTGTAACAAAAACATCAACAAAAAACATTGTAATTGACCTTCTATAACTTTCCGTAGAAATAGTTATAGCCATCTTAAATATTACAGGGTGGGCATCTTTATAATTACCAATAACGTTGATGGGATGGATGAGCACTCCATCTGCCAAGCCTGCTAATTAAGGCAATAACTTCCTCAGACTGCTCGCTATTGTTTTTAGAAAATATTCATGTCAGCATTGAATATTTACGATCTGATATGACATGCATACGATTGACCTCTAACAAAACGTATTTTCGGATTTCATCCCGCTTGGAGTGCTCTAGAGCATGGTTTATTAGATTTCTGTACCAGAACGATAAAAAATGGACTTTCAGAGTGAAGTCGGGGACAAAAGCTAGTGGTTTAATAAAAATGTTGCTAGCTCGATGGCATGTGAAAATTTTGGTGTATGTGAAATTCGGCACGACTCCTGTTTTGAACTGCTGACCCAGTTTTGAGACCGTTGTCTGTTTGGAACATCGCTAGTTGCTTTTTTTTTGCATGGGTAGTACAATTGGTGTTACATTGTTTTAGCGCTGGAAATTGCATACTACGGCTTGTTAGATATCTATCGAATAACGATAAAACGTAAAGTAAAATGTCCATATTCAAAATAAAAATTTACTTACATAACAAAAATTTATCCTCACGCGAAATTCGAATGCAAAGCTTTGAAACAGAAAGCGAACACACTACGACTTAATCGTTTGCAAACAGTGAAAAGATAGGATCGCAAGACAAAATCCTGTTAACTATATAGAAGCAAACGAAGCAGAAAATAGCTAACTTCAAGTCTTCGAGACAATACTAATAACCCGATTCCCAGACCATAAACTTGTTTCCGAGAATATCAAACGTCAGACAGACAGATCAACGCACTCTGCCATGGTCCCTTGGGGCATACCCGCATTCTATCACTCGACGAATTAACTCGCTTTGTATGTTTCAAGAATTTGATTGTATCAAGGACTGGTGTGCGTTGCTGTAAACTGCATTATTTCGTCACTGTGTCATTGTGTAAAAACTTTTTTTACATTCTAAAGATATCTGTTGTGAAACGTCTTTGCCTAAATTAAATAAGTACATTCTTTTTTGCAAAAGCAACAAGGTCTTCATCGTCTATTTTAACAAGAGCACATGGTTTAAATGTATGTCTATAAAAGTAGTTATTAATTCAATATTAATTAATTTTTAAACATTGGGGCACTATGGGATATAATAAGTATTTAAGTAATAAAATAATTTTAATATTTTGTATCTTTTGCGATCTTACATCATGATCTTACAGTCCTACCTTAAATTTTACATGTTGGGTCACCTCCGCAATTGCAAAACAATTAGTAGTGATCTTTATGCATCAACCTTCCCATCCCCTTAGACATCTTGAATTCGCACAGCAAAATAACTTATCCTACCTAATTTTAAAGTAGGATAGGTTAGGATGTCGCTTACATATAAGTTGCTACTTGATTTCTACCACTTCCAAATGTCAATCACATCCAGTAATCCTATCTCCATAATACGGAGGGATATTCCTAGGGGCAGTTAACAATAGTCCATGAGGTTTCTATGGGTGTTTTGTTGTGCCCGCATGCAAGGACTAGGGGGATTTGCAACTACCGTTTGGGTAACGGGTTCAGAAACTGAGATTAAATTGACGACCCAAATGTATTAATGGATTGTCCGTTTTCCATGGTAAAGGATTTGATTCCTGTATTGATGCAAGACTGTAGCAACGTGGTTTTGCAAAATGTTTGATACAAGTCTCTACGTTTGCGTTTTTGTTCTATGTCTGTAATGGCATTTACAATCTAAATTAGTTCTGCTGCGATTCTATGAGTGTGAGGCAAATTATTTCTAAATTATGTGTAAGTAGGTTAATAAATCTCTGCGATAATCAATCATCTAGATTTCTGTCACGATTTCATCATTGTATCGTTACTGGTATGGATATAAATCTGCAATTACTGTACTTTAATGATAAATTTATATGTACAAGTACATTTATAGATGATGTCATCGGTAATGGGTTTAAAATTTTCAATTTAAGGTAAACTTCTTGTTGTCTTATCATTTATTATAATACTACCGGTTGATGTCAATGAAGTTGTAATAAATGCATTGATATCAATTATAACATCACATATTCTACTTATCTCTCTTTCATCCCGATCAACAATACAGATATAGTAATAATTTAAAACTGGTTTCGCATAAATCTGTGGTAGAAATAACGTCGGATGATACAGATTCAGATTTCCACATAAATTATATCGCCATAGCTTATATTTCTCCAATGCCTCGTAAAGGTAAGGGTTATTAGGCTGCCGCTAGGTAAAACGAGTAGATATCTAAGTCTATGTTATGAGACAGAAATTGCTTGGATAGGGTTTATTTAATATTATATTATGATGCTCTAAAACTCCTTATTGCCTTTAGAAACTTTTCATTATCATCATATTTTGCCTTTATTATTCAATTGTACTTTTAGGATTGTTAACTTTTCCTTATGATAAGAGAATCATGTTTTTCTGACTTATTACTAGCATCATCATCAATTTTTTTTCAATATCCTTTCCGGCGTCCGTTAACTTCACAAACAGACTTTTCATTCCGGTTTCTCGTGTAACTACTACAGTTTGACCTTTGCAATTCATAGCAAAAAACATGAAGCCCCCATAAATATTTAAACAAACTGTAGACCAATCAAAGTACAATGAAAGTAAAATCTCATCGCATGTACAACTATAGAAAAGATTCTTCTACCCATACTGCGTGCCACCGGCTCGTTCAAAATTATAAGGTAGAACCAATTAGCTCGTCGGTTCCATTAGAACATAAACTTGCTGAGATTGTGGTTCAAGTTAATAGCTTTAAGTATAAGGGATCGCAGCTAGTGAGCGAACTGGACGGGAATTACACTAATATTAACAGCTCCTTAACTTGCTTAGATCAGTTTACTACACAGTAATAAGACGGTTTAGCAAAAATTGCTCGGGAAAGTACGTTAACCTGTTAGGTTGCACCGAAGGTTATTAATATGGCTTTGTGGTTCAACTTTTGGTGTTATTATTCGGCAGTTGTTTTATTAATACTATATTTTATAACTTTTGATGTAAACTAATCAACTAACTATTCTTTTTGGGGTGCATGAAAAGAGCCTCCACGAGTGACGTTACTTCAGTAGGTACGTCCGGTGCACCCTGGGCAGTCAGCCTCGCTACCAACTTGCTGACTGGCTAATCTTTTCACCACGGCATGAGTAATTCTCGTATGCCGACACGATAGAAGAAGACTATTCTTTTCACTCAATATTTTATGTTAGCTTCCACTCTCAATCACAATTTCAGTATTTTATGTGTACTAAATCCACAAAATGGTTTCCAGAACATCTTAATACCTCGTAATGAGTACCCCAATATAAACAACTATTAGCATCTGTTAAATGAAACCGTTTATCAGAATTTACTGTTTCCCGATACAAGCGAGCCCCTAAATGTTTGGCTATTCCAAATCAGATATAGCCGGCGCGAACCAGTTCAGGACGGACGAAACTGGATCACAACCGGGACGGACTGGTCGAAACCAGATTAATCCGCTAAAGTTCCTCGCATGGTTTCGCTGATTTAGAAACTTGTTTGTTCCTTGAGACGGCCGCAGAGGTTTCTATAGAGTTTCTGCTCAAGTTTAATGGAAACTAATTCTAGATAACATCGTCCTTTTGTATCTAGCTTTATCTGTCTGACTGTAGGTAAATATTTGGCTAACTTTGAGAATTCTTGAACCCTTTCAGTTTGATTATTATGACTAGGTAGGTAGGTTCAAGGTCTTATAATTTTCCGGTATGATTAAGTTTGAGGCCCTGTCAGATCAGACTTTAGCGACTCTTGTTTTATTTACAATGGCTTGTATTTTCATTTGTAATTATATTTTGAATTATAACTTTTGTGACACACATTCATATTTACACACATCAAAAAAAGTTTGCGATCGCTAGCATAAACTGATATAATTTTTTAATTTGAACTTTATTAAGAAAAATTCTTGTTGTGTGTTTTCTTGATAAAGAAAACTCGTGTCTAAAGAATCTAAAAAGAAGAAGAAATCATAATATAATCTACCGTAACAAAAAAGATTTCGATTTTTCAAAGTGATCGCAAACTTTTTTTGATGTGTGTATGAATAGTTACGGTTTACTGACGTGTATTTGTCTGGATTGCCCGAGTTCCTGACTATTAGTACGTTTAGATAAGATCGCTTACCCCTCTGCAAGAAAAACATAAACTTTAATTTTTAGTCAATCTAAATCACGTGCGAGGTTAATCTGTACCGGTACCAGTAATAGTTTTTTTAAGGAATTACACGAATTTGTTTATACTCTGTATTATGTAAGTTTCGTATAGTTTCGAAGTATTATAATTAAGATAAGAAACTGCTCATTGTGTAGGAACGTTTTGTCCGTCTTTTATCATACCTACTTAAAATTACACTTGTTTGTTCCAAAACTTAATATTATCACCAATAAAAACCACATTACTTAGAGTAATCTAAACCTCGTATTTACCGGCCATTCTCAACATTTGCTACAAACGTCTAACTTTTAGAGATACAAACGCTGAAATATTTTGAAATAAACTGGAATATACAAAGTTGTGCTGTATGAAAACAGGATCTCCTTCCGAATGGACAGTAAACATCCGTCGAGTAGTTCAAAAGACTTTGCGGGTACAGTCGGCACAATAAACAAGTAAAATAATATACCAACTTGTGTCTCTAACTTATTTATGTATCTTAGTTAGCTTTAAAGTTGGTATCGTCGGTTTTAAATTATATATTTATGTGTTTAACAGGAAGCAGTGGTTGTATTGCGTGACCGCAAGTGTTTATTACTGCTAATGTTATTTTGTTTTAATTTATATGGAAGTTTGTTAGATTTACTTCAAGTCGTTCAGATTAGTGTTGGTATTGATGTAAAATTGAATTTGTGTCATGGCGTTTGGAAATTGAAAGGAAACCATTAGTTTTATTAGTTGGAATAGTTAATCTTTGACGAGATTGGCTCGCAGTATCATAGTCTACTTGTAAGTATTGATGATGTTGTTCGTGTATAATTCTCTGCTGCAGTTGAAGATAATTTTATAGAAAAAAAAAACCTAAGTAGTACAAATTGAAACAACATGGTACAGCTCTGCACAAAAAAGTACGAAAAATGAGGGCATCACTAGTTATAGATTATAAAATTTAAACATTAAAAATAACTTCTCTGGTAGAACTTCGGATAGTATTATTCATTTTAAATCAATTTGAGAGTATTGATTCACATTCCTCGCCTGCTAAAACAAAGACTGACACAGGACTGACAAATATTTAAAAAAAAAACTTCCGCTCAAAGACTTGCGTTGAGCTGTACTAGATTTATCTACAAACATAGTTTCTGCGGTACCTAAAATATAAAACCACAGTTCTTAGTAGCTAATTTAAATAAACATAAATTTAATTAAAAGCACCTCTTTATACCAAAGTAACTAACTGCTACATTCGTCGCATTTCATGCGTTATGCGGTTACCCCAAGCTCAACGTTTTGAGTCCGACTGTACAACATTGTACAAAATTCTCTGTGTGCAAATATCGCCAGTACAGATACACTTAGTTTCAGTTTGTCTGGTTCGTGGTTCTAGTATTTTACAACAACACAGTTTTAATGTCTTCTCAACCTGAAACAGTTTTGAGTGTGATGGTACGTTTGTTGTATTTGTAATTCTGGTTTATGAAAAATATTTTTTGTGTCCCTACTTTTAAAGCTGTGTTTTGCATGTCAAGTGCACCTCCTACTGGATCAATTAGTGGTTTGTATTTAGGGTTGTAGAAATTAAAGAATCATCTGAGATTAGCTAATACGATAGCGGCCATTTCTAATAACCTATCTATCGACGGTTTGCCCTTCTAGAGATAGAAGTTTGACATAAGTTCCATAGAAATAAAAATAATGTCACTCTCTAGTAGGACAAACCCCCGATAGATAAAGTACCTATTGAAAATAGCTGTAAATCATCAGTGCGTTAAACTATCGTTACCAAGTCAGCTATTACATATTTAAGTATACTTTTTCTCTTGATGACTTTTACAAACTCATTAGAATTAGAATTATTATATATTTTTGCAATCAAAAGTAAGTGTGTTACTTTTAAATCAATTAAACTCCGTCTTGCTGCAGACTATTACAGTAAGTTTAGATTTGGTAATTTTATCTTTAGTACATATCTTTAAAGTACCCCAAATTCTAAGACGAGCCATCCAAAGCGTTAATCCGAACGAACTGAAGAAATATAAACCATCATACAAAAGCAACAGACGAGTTATCCACTCGAACTCACTTGCAAGCTAGAGAAATCGTCCACCTGTGAATTAATACATCAGTGTGTACTAATTAGCTGTGTAATCTTCAAAGGGGCCGCTTGTGTACACAGGTACACAGGTTTGTGTACTCGGTAGAGGTAAAGATACGTTTAGATGACAGATTGTGTTTAAATTGCAGGGGAAAATATGAGTACTGCTGATTAAGCAATTGATTTGTGTATATGATATTACATTGCACTTCATTGATGTCGTAAGCTGCGACCAGAGGCTTATGAAAGAATGAAAGAAGGAAAATACATTTATCTGGACACATGGAGACATTACAAAAAGAATTTAATTAATAAAAAAACTAAATTGTACTAGATTTTGTGTGCCCTATGGCTGCGCTAAATAAGTCCAGTTCAGCATTTAACTAGACAACCAAATTAGTGGTGCCTGGCACTAGTTTTCAACTGAACCTGTTTGGTGACTCACGGATTTAAATTATGAAAACAACCTCCTTTTATCACTAGTGGTCGTGCCACTTCTAAACATGAGTTTTCCCCATATAACTGATATACCGCTTCAAATGACGATCATGAACGAATATTGCATGATTTTGGTGCATCTTACTTTAATACCAGCAAACCGCACTCGTTTTCTTCCAAACGAAGATCATTGGCGGTTCTTTTTCGCAAAACCCAGAAATTAGGTCGTGGATAAAGATGCTAGTCACATGTGCTTACCAATGAGCGCCCGAAGCTCAGTTAAAATCTTAAATGAAAACAGCGTGAAAATCAGAAGTCTGCAGACAAACTTTTAGCGTGCGCAAATTCATTCTTTGCTTGTTACAAACTAGACTATATTCTTGTACACTTTTGGCTTTTTAGTTTTCCCCAAAACATCGTGAAACATTTGTAGTTTTAAAATATTTCAGAACTGTATGTGTAATTGTGATACTAGTTTCGCTAAGACGTCCAGAAATGTTTCCTATTTATTCGCCAGAAGCCTAATTTTAGATATGATTTCAGTAAGGTATAACTCTAACTGGTTTAGATGTTTGAATCCTATTAGTTTCAGCTTTCAAGATGAAGTTTAATCTAATGTTTCAAGTAGATGAAAACAATACCTATGTACTTTAGTGTAAGTAAAAGCGTATGAGAATAATACGTTTACGTTTTTAATTGTCTAGAAGTATTATTTGGAATACGTGTTGCCTTAAAAACAAAACAATTTAATTAAACAAAACACAATATCTAAGTTGTTATTGTATTTAAGTCTAACTTAATAAAGAAGATATTTTAGCCGGCATGACAGTTTTTAGATACACAAATCCCTTAGGAACATTGCATTGAACTTTTAGTCACCAGTTCTAATCAGATGCCGAATCTCTTTCAACTTGAAATGCTAAATTAAATATTCCCGACTGCAATATTAATGAATGCAAAATGGAAAAGTAAATAACATTTTACTTAAGTACACTGAATTGAATCGAGCTGTCGTTGAGTTTAGTTAAATGAAATTGAACCCAAACATTTCTTTGTTAGTTATTTTGTGTGTAATTAAATTTTATTACGAAGTTGTAGTGCTTTATTTTTCAAAAGTATTTTTAATCAAACTATACAACTAAAAAGATTACAGGTCTTAAGATAACTTAAAACATACACTCACTGCTGTTATTGATATCAATTGTACCCAACCCACTAGTTAACATCTTTTAAACACATGTTACGCTTTAAATTAAACCAAATTATATATTACGTGCCCCAGGATGCCTCCCTGCGAGACACCCGCAAACCGCGAGCCCCTACACCCCTCCTTGACTTCCGTTTCCACTGCGGTTGGAAGAAACATTCCCCTGGAATTGGATTACAGTCGCCAGAGGAATACGGTGTATGTGTGAATGCGAGAAACCAACGTATAGCATTAATGACAGACTCATTTGCATCTGTTAGAACTGTAACAAGGTTATCTGTTACATTATAAATCGTCTTTAATTCTTTTAAACGTTAAGTAAGACTTATTAAAAAATAATACCACAAAACAATTTGGAAAAGTGTACGCCTGTTGGCTATCAATATATCTAATTGCAATATGATTAATGTTATACCAATATTTGTAATAATTCGATATTGCTTGATTTATTACGATTACAACTTAACAACTACTAGTTACGCTTTAGATATTTTGATTTATTTCTAATAACTTTAACAAGAGTCGGTGTTGTAATATGCCAAGTGTAGTATTTGTAATCGAGAACTAGAGTTAAAATATCGTATTGACATTTACAAGAAGAAAATTCATGAAATTTATTTATACTAAGATTTCGCAGACTTATTTTGAAAGTTTCAATTTACTTATCTTCAAATAATACTTAACCTTTGAAATTATCCATCTGTATTTAACGCACAGAACTTATAGCGGCTTTTGCGGTCGAATTATGAAATTTAACCAAGACTAGGTTCGGACGAACGGATGCGAATATCAAAAGTTTATGAACAACTTTCTAAGAAGTTCCAAAGTCTGAAACTTGCCCGACCACACTGGTCCGCTATTTGAAAAATGAATTGTCTGCACTCCAAATATATGGTTTAAGTTGTGGAGTTGTGCAAAATATGGGAAAGTTAAGGAAATTCTGTTATTACCTTTTTCTTAGCATGATTTACGAGTTGTAAGCCTTAGTGACTGCCGTAGATTTCAAAAGAAACGCGAACAATTGGAAAAGGTCGATATAATTCTGTAACACTGACCAAGAATCAGCATCTTTCATCGTTCATATATTTTTTTATACTATTCTCATATTTATTTATTAATCGCACTGATAATACGCTGAATGGCAAAAACACGTCCTAGAGCTATATCATAGTTAATAACTAGATTAACATAAAGCACCATCCCATTGGCCTCTATAACCCTTAGAGAAACCAGGCTATCACAGTATGAAGTTATTAATCATAGTTTATTAGTGTTCTCAACCATGACACTTTAATCTTTCAAAGTAGCTATCCTGTTACTATTTTCAGCGTCACTAGTGATGACGCCATTAAAAATTCTATTAATAACCTCACATTACAGATTTAGTCCTGCAGTAATGACATTGAAATATGAAGCGGCTGAAACAATAGACTTAAGGTTAAAAGATCAAACTACTTATATAAAAACTGGAGACTAAATAAAACAATAGTCTTGAACCTATACAGCTAGGTCAGTCTGCACCACGAAGCAAATACAAAGAGGAGATGGCATAAGCAACTGTGAACCGTGATACCAATGTAGAACCATTCCGTCCTCACGGTGGGCGTGGCCTATCAGTCTGTCGGCACTCGTCTTGTAAACATTACGTTCCCGCTCCCATTCCATTTTATCATTATTTATTATTTTCGTTGTCATTTAAAAGAAAAAGATGAAGTGTTGTGAGTTACCTTGTAAAAACTACTCAGATAAACGTTTTGGTACCATGGATGGCATCACATTTCACTCGTAACTATTTTTTTTCGATATTTATTAGATTCGTTCTAGAAAAATCTATTGTTATCACGTCTCGTACAATAGTTTTACTGCTCGACAAAAGATGGCGCACCCTATTATAACATGAATAACTAACAACTACGTAAGAAATATTCATATCTTTATAATTATAATGTATTAAAACAGATTTAAGATTTTTTTAAAGCCTTTTTGTTGACAAAAATATCGTATTATTGTTTTTTATCACTATTTTAAACCGTGATATTTCGGTCGCCATCTATCGTGGGATAGTGTAAACAATATGAATAGACAGGTCCGTACTTAGAATTCAATTATTTAATTACGATGTGTGGTGATACGTGAAGTTTTAATTTTTATTCAATAATGGTGAACGAGGCCTGCATAGTTCCTTGATATTTAATTAAATTTAGATTATACTCGTATTTCAGATTTCCACCCGAAGATAATCTCAAACAGAAATGGATAAAACGAAGACTTAAACCGCCTTTTATACTAATAAGGGGGAATTTGTACAGAGTGTCTTTTTATTCACTGCAGTAAGCAGTAATTCAGTCTAAGAAACTATGAGTACGAAAAAAATTGACCATCGCCGTATCCATTTGATGTAGGAACTCGATTTGTTTTTCGAGAATTTCAATTTTAAATTAAAAGTACAAAAAAATAATTCTGTAATAAATTTCTGTAGTAAATTGTGTACCGTATGTTATGTACATTATAGGCATGATTTCTTAATTATTTTCACTAAAATTCCACTAAAATCTACAGTTAACAAAAAATCGACTTGAATACAGTTATTTAGCGGGGTGGTTACTTATTAACTGTGTGAAGATTTTTCTTATTTATTACATTTTTGTTCACAATCTTTTTGTAATTTTTAAACCAGCTCTGCCGTAGGCTGGTACAAAAATTCTAAGTACGTCCCTGTCGTAACATACTACTACAACTACGAGGACATCTAGCGTGAAATAGCTGAAACACGTATTAGTTACCGATGTACCCGAAGCGTTTAGTTTTTCCTATTCACTACTAGATGGAAAACGTGAAAGTAGGCGTAAGTAGGCGGGGTGTAACGTTCCCTTCACCCCGCAAAGTATCACGCGTCGTATGATAGGAAAATCGAATTACACCATCTCCTCTTTGTATTTGCTTCGTGGTCTGCACTAAGTTTCGCCTATTGACCTTCACCCATAATACAATAGGACTAACATATTCTATTATTAATACGATTTTAGTTAGAAAGCATCTGTTACCACCTTGTTTATGTAATGATGAAGAAAGCCAAGTTTCCTTTTCCTCTATCTACGCCAAATATTTCCTACGACATCTTCTGTACGTATTATTATAGAAATTTTCAGTTCCCGAAGGGTACTCTTCATATTAAGATTAATTTCGCATTTATTTGTTTCCACTTTATTTATTTTAGGATACATGATTCTCTCGAAAATTTGGCTAGCCCACATCTTATTCGTCACCTAATAATAACAAACTGAGATCACCAGTCCGTCTACCAAGCATGGTGATTATGGCAATTTTCCCTTTAACAGTTCATTGGGAGGTTCATGTTTAGCAGTGGACGTTTCTGGGCTGATGATGATGATGGTATCATATCGTTAGTATGATCCAGAATTGTCTAAAGAATGGAATCTGGAGTATGCGAAATAGCACATCTTATTCAAAGCCATAACAATTAGGAGGCAGAGATGGATAAGCTAATAAATATTGCTTTTTTTTCTACATTTTAACAATCCAATTATTACTTCTCCATCCAAATTTACCGCAAATCCAAAACCTTGTTTATTTCAAGAAAACTAGAAGTACTCCCCGAAATAGGACGTAACGTAAGAGATGTGGGTTGAATTTATTATCCAAGTTACGTGTGGGCTGCCCAGTCTTAAGTTATGGTCGCCACGCATGCTAACTCATATTGTTATGTATGTTAGGCGTTACACGAGTTATGCTACTGAAAAATAAGATTTATCTTTGATTAAACGTGAACTACAGCTGTCTCTATAGCCCTGGTAAGGTCACTACATTTCTTGATATGATCGCAAGAAACGATAAATAAATCATGTAATTGTAAATTAATGACATCTTACTTCCATCACGAATCTGCTAGAATAGAATAGTCATGACTGCATCTCTCATTTATGGGATTATAAACATTCTTATTAGGCTGCGTATTCCAAACAAATGTCGATAAATCGAATGATGTTTGTCTATGTCTCATGACGTGACAATTAATGTCCTGTGACATTCTTTGTCCCCCAAACAATATACAGTTTATAAAAGGGAGAGAACAATAGATACTGCAACAGAATCAGTACGTTTTGCTAATTTTATTCTGTAACGATCAAAATAATGTTAGATGTACTAAATCAAAAGTTTCTACGATATAATCGAACATAAAGATACATAGTATAGATGAAAATATGAATACAGCTTGGAATCTAGTCAATACAATAATGTAACCAACTGTACCCGTTAAAATGTTCCCATATTTTATATTCAACATCCAACCCAATCCACAATGTTATACACAATGGCAATTCATATAAATTCGCTGCTTGCATGTCTTCCCTTATTATTGACCGAGTAATACTGGCAATAATCGCATGCAAACTAAACATTAAGTATGCAGCTCGCATCCAGCGCTGCGTATGTATGTAAGCACCAATATGATGGTTGAACGCTTTCTAGGTACTGAGACAATAGAAAGAAACTTGTCAGAAGGTTCATAATCATGCTACAAAAATGGCGGCTGATAATAATATTGTTCAATCAGAGCTCGCAGCAATGGCGACGGCGACCTCTCGCGTCCGGCCCTGGTTCAGTCCATGGTCCGGAGAGAGGGGGCATGGGAAGCAGACACCTCCTTCTGCGAAGCAGTAATGCTAGCGAAGGAGGAGGCGGAACGCCTGAGGGAGAGGCAAACCTCACGCCCCAGCCGCCGCAACAGAAGGAGACGCCCCGGGCGTCGGGAGTCGCAGGGCAATTCCCGGCCACCGTAGGCGCGGGCCTGCGGACGGCGAGCATTGGGTGGCTCGCCGTCCGATCAGAACCAGGCCTGGGTCGACGGCGCGTTGTGTTAAAAAAAAGGGCTCGCAGCAATTGTAATTTGCCTGATGATGCATATAACCTATGCTTGGTGTATTATTTTCACATGAAGAGTATTGCCCAGCTTCATGACAAGGCCAGCCCTCATCATTGCCGCCGATATTTGTCAGCACCTAATGCATCTAGGGCTGGCTATTCTAATAGTTCCACTGCCATCTAGAGTGTTCAGACTGCGGAAGTTGAAGGACCGAGTATTGTAGCTCAATTTCAGAGAGGCCTTAAACTTGGACGGTGATAGGCTTAATGAATTGATAGATGTCAGATGTTTGGAGCATTGTCAAGATGAGGTGAACGTCTACAGAAACACGATGTAATACGCATATCTCTTACAAATTCGTGTCAAATAAATAAAACATGTGCAAAAAATCTATGCTGTGTTCCGAATTTGATCCATCGAGATTGCATTGTACGGAGTTGACCTTCTATCAATTTTGTATTGGTCTAATACGATACCGTTCTTGAGTATGTTCGTTCATATTGAGAATAGATATTGTCAATTATTAAGACTAGTATTCATACGTTACGCAAACAAGATTGGAGGCTGAGTAGAATGCCAAGTGTAATAAAGAGTTACCGGTAGTAGAGTGATAAATGTTAAAGTGTTGCATTTATTTATTAGAAGTGTAAAGTGTGTGTGTGATGAATTTGCGTTGAATGATAATTTAGAGAATACTTAGCAATGTAATAACATCAGACGATATAACGTCTCGCATAAAAGATCATAATGGGACGTAGGATGATGATACAAAGATTGATATTGGCAAAAGGAAGTGTTTATTGAGTTATCGTGCAAGCGGGCCTAAATATGTTTAACTAGCTTTTGCCCGCAGCTCCGCTTTCGTGAAATTTTGAGTCCTCGTTAAGCCCCTTGTTAGGTGTAGTTATAAAATCAAAAAAATCTTTCATCCCCTATTTCACCTCTTACGGGTAGAATTTCCAAAAACCCTCAAACACGTGTATATTTATTTCTTACCAAGAGCCTACATTTTTAATTCCGTGCTTCTTACTTCAAAAATGACGGACTTATATACCTACAAACTTAAATCCCCTATTTCACCCCCTTAGGTGTTGAATTTCGAAAAATCCCTTCATAGTGGATGCCTACGTTACAAAAGGAACCTACTGTCAAAATTTCAAGTTTCTAACCCCAGCGGTTTAGGCTGTGAGTTGATAGATCAGTCAGTCAGTCAGTCAGCTTCTCCTTTTATATATATAGATAGACGATCAAAAATTAGACTTTAGACACTTACAATGACAGAACTTGTTACATAATAAATATTCACTTCATATAAAATCCCTATTTTGACCGTTCGTTACACATTGAGACCCCTCCGTGCCTCAGAGAGTACGCTGAACCGTTGGTCCCGGGTGTCATACGAATACCTATGACAGTCGTTGCGGGTAGTCAGAAGCCCGAAAGTTTGACAACCGGTCTAAACTAAGGATATCGGCATTGCCCAGTAACTGGGTTGCAGAGGTCTGATGGCAGTCGCTCCGTGTAAAATACTGGTATTCAGCCGCATCTAGTTAGACTGGAAGCTGACCCCAACATAGTAGAAACATAAAATCACTAATCTCATAATAAAATCTATGCAAAGAAATGAAGCACAAACAAATAT
This sequence comes from Amphipyra tragopoginis, assembly GCA_905220435.1. Taxonomy (NCBI): domain Eukaryota; kingdom Metazoa; phylum Arthropoda; class Insecta; order Lepidoptera; family Noctuidae; genus Amphipyra; species Amphipyra tragopoginis. The sequence continues at coordinate 11,153,649 of HG992017.1, forward strand.
CATGAAGAACTATGACCAATGTCAAGATCCGTTCTTGAAACTCGAAACCAGAAAATCGAAACAACACACTCCCCTAATCTATATAAAATCCAAAACAGAAAGCTAGACACAAAAAAAATGTCTATTTCGACCAGATCGACCTCTGTCCAGCCCGGTAATCGAACAGGCGATCAATCAAACACTGTCTCCCAACATTTATCTTCGAAACGAATATTAAAAGGAAAAACGGAATACATGGGGAACGCCAACCGGAATTATTCATGTACCGATATGGTTGGGATAACATGGGTTCCGTAGAAGCCTTTTTGCAGGTTTTTTTATGCTCTTGTTAAGTTTAGATTGAAAGGTTTTGGAAATTATTTTATTTATTATAACAAAATCTTAATAAATACAGTTTTAATATTTTTTTAATCTAAACATACAACTTTATTTTTACTTTATACGAAAACCGAGACACCCCAACAAGATTTTCATCAGAACTGCCTGAATATGTGTTTTTTTAGTAAATCTCCAAGTTACACCTTAGTTTATGTCGCGTTAAGTTCCCTAAAAAAGTGTGAAATGCCTGAGATGTGCTATGCAGGGGTTGTCTAATACACGGAAACTGACCGAGAGGACCGTCTCAAGCCTCAGTGTCTATTCCCGTCAACTGTTATGTGTAGAAAACTACTGAAACCAAATTGAAATTTATGAAAAAAAAGTGGTGTTAAAAATATGTCAATCGATTCTCCTAGTGATTCTGAACAAACTAGTTTCAGGTTTTGTATATACTAAAACTAAGCTTGTATACAATATAATTCTAAAGTAAAAACAAAGAAAAAATTATCCTAGACTAAACTACCAATATAAACTAAAAGAGTGCATCAAAATATTCCTCCGCATCGCTGTCCACTGGAAACGTGCCCAGAAGGCTGGCAGCGTTGCCACGTTGTATGGCAACGCTAATTCTCTGGCCGAAAAACAAGCCAGCCCTCTGGTCACGTGAAGTGTCGACCAGTCTTCTTCCTATTTCCTTATAAAGGAGACGGGCACTCGGACCCCATGACATTTTTGGAAATCAATATTATGATCTTAAAATACCGTGGGTTTTGAATGGCTAAAATACTCGTAATTCTAATAAGCGCATTTGCAATAGTCATACCATCAGCTCAAAGTTGAATGTTGTCATGACCCACAACAACTAAAACTATGTTTATTATGGAAATCCAGGAACAACTTAAATAGTACCTATTAGAACTTCTTGTGAAACAATTCGTCCAGGGAATTACTACCTAAAGGTACAAATTCGAGACGGGCTGCAGATCGCAAACTGCAAAAGTAGTATCGCGCTTGCGGTGCGGGCTGCGGTCTGCGGTTGCAGTTTTGCAGTCGCTGTCGGAATAGCACCTTTAATGTTCACACCTTAAAGGCGCTATTCCGATGGCGACTTGCGGTCTGCGGTTGCAGTCTTCAGTTTGCAGCCCGTCTCGGACTTGTACCTTAATACCTATTTCCACCGCCAAGCAGCGATGATGTGTTCCGATTTATAGAGTAGTGCTTTAGAAGCTTTAGTTAGAAGCACATGAGACTGTCCAACTTTGTCTCTAAGAATAGAATATAATTTATTGTACACCAAAATTGTAACACAGCTCTTATACAATATCATATCGCACCCCCGGTGCAACACTGTCACTTTTGAAATATTTCGGAAAACGAGCTTAGTATTTACCTATTATGTGGCCTAAAGTACCTCTGCACTTGGTGCGACCATGTCACTGGATTGGTACATTGGTTGGCGTAAGTGTCGTTGTGGAAAATCAGGAAGTGTCATCATACGATACTAAAATCTTTAAATGCTTCTCCTGAAAAAATGCTTTTTTGCAACAGTGACAGTGTTGCGCCGGGGGGGTGCGACTGAAGGGTACAATGGTGGTCTTATCGCTGATAGCAATATCTACCAGATAACCTTTGGATGAACAAGAAGACAATGAATAAGGTAGGGGGGGGGTAGTCCGTGGTGTACTGCTGCAAAATATATAATACTACACACAATACTAACTAAGATTGGCAATGCATCAGCAATCTTCTTAGTGTTGTTAGTACAAGCAGCAGTCTTCTTCTCTCGTGTCAGCACGAGCTATACGAAAATAGCTCATGCTGTGGTGAAAAGATTAGCCAGTCAGCAAGGTTGGTAGCGAGGCTAACTGCCCAGGGTGCGCCGGACGTACTTAAGTATCGTTACTCGTGGAGGCTCTTTTCATGCACCCCCAGTAGCCACTAGCAGCAGTAACCACTTCCCTAATTAGGTGGACACGCCGGCTTGTTTGCCAAGCGATTACATAAAAAACCTTATGTATTTAGTACAGATTAGCTTTTAATTAGCAATCAAATAGACCATAAGTAGCTTAAAAATCGGTATCATTTATCTGCGAAAGGTGTAGATGAAGTACTTCTCCACGTCTTGTGTGAAGGAGACACACAGGTGCATAATTTAACTACCCGTAAGAGGAGGCACTTATGCAACTCGAGGGAACTCTTTACTAAGAAAATCTTACAGTTTTTAGCATTATAACTGCAGATATAAGCCTCTTGCAAACGACATTCTTTTTGCGCTATTTAGATCGTATTGTTTACTTGACATTACTTTTTTCTATACTCTGTGCGTCGTTCTTTTTATGCGCCATGTGCGATGCTTCATACAATTTAGTGTTGTCCATTTTTACGTGCAAAAAGAATGACGTAAAAAAGACATCGTCTGTTAGAAGCCTGAAGTGTTCTTCCTCTCTCGTGTCAGCACTAGCTCATAGCTCATCCCGTGGTGAATAGATTAGCCAGTCAGAAAGGTCGGTAGCGGGGCTGACTGCCCAGGGTGCGCCAGACGTATTTAAGTATCGTCACTCTTGGAGGCTATTTAATGCGACCCAAAGTGCTATAAAGGTTTTACTTTTGCGGATCCCTATAATATTCCATGTCACGGCCCATCGAGTAACAGATTCATAGTGCTAAAATAAATATTGCTTTTGCAATATACTGCTATTTAATAAGTATACATTCCTATGTAATATTTATTTATTTACTTTAATTATAACGGTCTTAGACCAATTATAATAATTAAAGATAGTAATAGAAGACGATACATACAATACAAGGTAAAGATAATAAAAATTAAAAAAAAATGTAATAATTCTAATAAATTCTTTCATTAATCCCTTACAATGCTTATAACAGTATATTTTTTCACTCATTATGTTTAATAAAAAGGAATTCGCTATGTATTCTACAAATTGGTGTAAATATTTATAATACAAAAGTAAAATTGAACAAAATCTAAAACGAAACAATCCAAAAAATATTAACAACAAATTAACATGTTGCATAAACCCATTAAGTACACTCAGCGTCATAAATTTCTCAACATTGTGAAAATACGCAATTTCCCCATACCCGCTCAATTTATTTAGCGAAATAAAAAACAGAAAAAAAGGAAATAAATTGGATTCATTTATGCGTCCCCCGTTCCCGCCATATCCGTTAAGGGTAGACGCAAAAACGAACAATGAAATACCAAATTGAACTTTGGTTTGTGACAGCGCGGTTGCAGTTTAAAAGCCTTCGTTCGGCTATCAATCAACATCCGAGCCTATTTACATTTTTGTCTTCGCCTTAAATTGTGTAAACGATTTTTAGAAACTTGTTACTTTGACCGTTTTGGTCAAGGGTTGTAACAAAAATGATGTCATGTCATTTCTTGCTAGTTGTTTAAAATGAACTCAGAAAGTCAATAGGATATATGACTATAATGTTTTTATTAGAAATCTTGGATGGTACAGGTTGTGCTCGACGGGCAACTAAAGAGGTGACGCATGCCCTGTGATGGTGCTCCACACTGGCACTGCGTTTGGGATGGGTGAAGAATGCCCCATTTGGCCAAGTTAGTTTTTCAGCGGCCAACCTGGGTCCGCAATCCACCTGCATCATCCAAGATCTAAACGAGGCCAATGATAGAGCTGTACAGGTTGCTCAATACTGGTCGGACAAAATTCAGTGCGAGTCAAACGACATGAAAAGAAGAAGAAGAAGATTTGAAATCTTGAAGCTATTACAAAAATAATAAGCAACAGTGAAAAAACCAATGAAATATTCAATTCAATAAAATGCCCAAGTTATAAACGATTTAAAATCATTCACAAGACAGAGACAACACTACTACCGTATGACGTCATACATTAAAAACTTCATACTGACTTGACATCACTCTACACAATATCCGTCTCGCGTGACAAGGACAGACAATGCAGTTTCAACAAACTTCGAAAACATCTCCTCTACTTTTTCATCAATTCTATTTATTTTTCACAAACCGTGTTCTTTCTAGAGGTTGTAAACGAATTCGTGTAATTCCTTAAAACCACATGATCTACTACTGGTGTAGATTGCCCCCGCACGGGAATTAGCTTGATTAAAAATTTTTATTTTTTCTTTTCTTATGGTATTTTTTTTTGCCTTTGAAAAATTTGATATCAGTATACATTTCAATTCCATGCATAAATTAATGAAAGCACAGCGACGCGGCTGGCGGGCACGACTAACGCGATATCGCTCTTTGCAGTCAGTTAACCCGGGGCTCTAAAATGACACAGGAATAGAAAACCATGATTTTATAATGTTTTTTTACTTGATTTTCAAAAATACCTATTTACGGTTAATCTGTATCACCAGTAGATCACGCTACGATCATTCTATAAAATAATACAAAATTGATGTACATTTTTAATAGTAGTCAAATAGATCAGCACTAAAGGAGATATTCTTGTTTTAAAATTGAGTTAGTTATGCTTGCAATGAAAATTAGGAACTTCATCACATGACCTAAGGAGGTAAAATATTGTACGATTTCACTTCCAGAGTCCTCTTAGTATAATTTCATCTCTTCAGTAAGGTTCAGTCTCTGCGTCTATCATTAATGAGGCAATTTAGATCTTTAAGCCCACAATAATAAGCTTACATTTACTTTAATACATCTACGCATAGTAATATTGGTGTACATTATTAAGATTTATTACATTGCAATGTAACAAATCTAGAATCCTAGAATCTCCTAACGATAGCTAAAATTCTACTAATAATAAATAAACCAATATCAACCTTCTCACCAAAACGCAATTACGAAAATAGTTTTACGAAACAAAAAGGATTATTCGTCTAGAAACTAAAGATACCAATAGTAAAGCAATTTGTTAAGGCTAACGAATATTAGTTTTTCATAGTTATTTGAAACGCAGCTGAGACTCGAAACTGTTATTTTATTAGTTCTATTAATTTAGGGCTTAGCAATAATTCTCAAACTTGGGTCATCCTTCTTAAAATAATTAATATTTTGACGCTTCTTTTGCTTGAAAGAAGAAATTAACTTAATTGATGTTGGTGTTCATTCACCTTATAATCTATGAGATGGCCGCGGTTTCTCTCGCATTTTAGACAAACTACTTTATGTACCCGGATAAAAAGTATCCTATGTCTTAATTCAGGATATGGTCTATCTGTGTGTCAAAATTTATCTAAATCCGTTCAGCCGTTTATGCGTGATTGAATCACAAACATCCATTCATCTTCATAAAATATCACATTTACATGTAGTGGTATTACTTACAATTTACGTCATTACGTCTCCCTCAAAGATCAAGACAATTCTTAACGTAGAATATGTCCTTTGGGACAGGATTCTTAGCGATGGATTTACAAAGAAGAAACACTAATTCTGATTCCATTATATTAGTATCTGAGATCAAATCAATATCCTCTCCTCCCCCATTTGCTTCAACTTCAAAGACAATTATCAACGCATCCCAATATTTAAACTTTCGTTTTTTCTTTTTCTCCCTCTCGTATTGTTCTCATTTGATGGTATTTCTTGCGCAATTTGCATTTCGAATTATAGTGTGTCTCATGGCTAATCTTTGTTGGGATAACGCCTTTGGTGTCGGAATTTTTTCGTAATGAAGGAGGGTAGGATATGTATTTGTTAAGTAAGAATTACTGTCAGTTTTTCAAATTTACCCCACGTAAAATTTTGAAGAGTAATATGAGAATAAAATATGTATTTCTATTACCACTGTTGCATCGCTTCACATATTTATCGTTCTATCTACATCAACGAATTTATTGAAGAATGTTTCAATTAATATTATATTGATTGGATTTACTACTTTATTAACACCTCGAATGCTTAAAACCAACACTATGAAAATAAATAAACCCTTTTCCGTAAATCGATAACCATAAAACCTTATTGGAACTAAAATTACTAATACAGTAAATATCTGAAATAGAAATAATGAACATAACTTGTATCGAACAATTAAATACGATACGATAGAAATAATACTTCTGATTGTACACAGTAGTAATTAAGACAGCAACGATGTCTCCGGGAAGGGTGGTCTGTCCATACAAGAATGTTTGACGTTCAATTTCCGGGGAAAACATGTTGCATCAATGGAACGAAGCTATATTGGGTATTAGTTTTAATAGGTATAGGTGAAATAAACCAACAGCTTGGTCTACCGCATCGCTGGACCAGTGGGTGGCAAGCATGAGAGAACCATCAAGGAGTTCCAAGACAGATAAACGACTATGTTGACGATAGGGACGTGTGGCGCTAGTTCTTTTCTGCACATGTGGCTTCCCTGGAAACCATTAGTTTTTTATGTGTAGGTTTATGCATGTATGTATCTATATTATTTAGGTACGATTTTGATTTAGCACAATTCATATAGAATTGATTTATATACTTTTTTAATTTTTAATTATTACTTTTCCTTTATATGCATAATCTTATTATTGTATAAATATTATCATTTGCTTTGTATAGAGTCAATTAATTTATTCACCTGACAGATAGATCTGTGTTGCTGGGGAGTTTGTTGCGCCGTTTCTTCTTCACAGCATAAACACTAGGAAGCGGTGAAGGGAGGGATTTTTTGGGGGCCTGTCTATTGTTACGACGTTCAAAAAGAACTAAGTACCTAATTCTAGTCTATTTTGAATAAATGAGTTTTGAGTTTGACATCAACGGGTTGCAGTTACGATTCCCGCACGGAGCAATTTGTATGGTCGATTAAATAACTGTTCCGGGTCTGGGTATAGATGTGTAGATTTATGGTACGGAGCAAAAGTTTTATCAACAAAAAATTCTTTCAGAAATCAAGGCATTATGATAAACAATTGTAACAAAGGCTGTCCATTAATTTATTTTTCAATAGACAAACACTTTCCACTATACTCTTTTCACCATGAGTCCTGACGTAACAAATATTTAAAAAAAAACAAAAATTCGATTATACAGGGTGTTAACGAATTCGTGTAATTCCTTAAAATCATATGATCTACTACTGGTGTAGATTGGCCCCGCACGGGAATTAGCCTGATTAAAAATAAAAAATAAATTTTTTCATGCGGTTGGGGTAAGTGGTCGTATCTAAACCACCTAATAAGGAATCAGTAAAAAAATTAGTATTGTTTTTTGCAAAAAAAAAAATTCATGCTCTTGACCATTTGGATGCCACGCATAAATTAATGAAAGCACGGCCACGCGACTGGCGGGCACGACTAACGCTATATCGCTCGTTGCAGTAAGTTAACTCGGGGCTTTAAAATGACTCGGAAATAGAAGACCAATTTTTTTTTTGTTTTTTTTTTTTAATTACATTTTCTTAAATTCCCGTTTTGGGTTAATCTGTGTCACCAGTAGATCACGTGGTTTGAAGGAATTACACGAATTCGTTAACAGCCTGCATATGTCTACGTTCTATACTTTAATATAATATTCGTTAAAATTTTCTAACACTACAGAAATAGTTCGCATAAAATATTCTTCCATAATTTTGCACGTCACTCAGATATTTTTCAGCAACAATATCCTAAAAGCTTCATAATTTGATGGATAAATTAACGTTGAACATTTTATATGCATATTTTAAAAGCGGAGAACAACGAAATTTTTACCCAGCATAAAATTTAGGAAAGGTATATAAAAATATCTAAAATGTCTCTCTGTTTTCAGAGGAGCGGATAGTCGGCGCCAAAAATAACTGAAATTTCAGAACGCATATTTTCACTGAGCATTACTGACGACATTTTTTATTCATAATTGGTGGAACTCTGATATATATTCATACTTACGACATCCGAATAATAAGAGCTTAAAAATTTCGGCTTTTATTAATACTTCTTAACTTAAAAAGTCCATTTTTTAATTCCGGAAACTGAATTGAAAAACAAAATGTCAATCTTGAAATTAATGTTCCTAAAACTTTCGAATTTGACATTTCTACCTGTCAAATTTAGTCTCTGATATAAACAAAAACGGAATTTAGATTAGTATCGAATTTGATTTAGCTCATTACTCTCTAGAATCACGGCTCATCTCCTGTGCGGAAGAGGTCCGGTCCTTTGGAAGGCATACGGGGGACACAGGTCCAACGCGCAGAGGCCCCTTTGAGAAATTTTTACCTCATTATTATTAGGGACTTGGGGCTACTTAAAAACCATGCGGATCATAGGATTTGCAAAGTTACACATCGAAACCTCTCCGTGCCTCGGAGAGTACGTTAAGCCGTCGCCGCGTCGGTTCCAGGTGATATACGAATACCTATGACAGCCGTTACGGGTAGTTAAGAAGCCCGACAGTCTGACAACTAGTCTAACCGTAGGATATCGGCATTGCCCAGTAAGGCCCGCTGTCCACCAAAGCGGAGAGGAGAGGAGATGTCTCGTAAACAACCAATAGGATTTCGTTTTGAGTTGAAGCTAAGCGGAGGAATGTGAAAATAACGCAATCCTTTTGGTTGTTCGAAACATGTCCTCTCCTCTCCGCTTTAGTGGATATCGGGCCTAACTGGGTTGCAGAGCTCTGATGGCTGTCGCTCCTGCAGTGCAATTCAGTAAGGCGCCATCTCCACGAGCGAGTGAATCGCGGCAATATTCTCGCCGTGCCATCAAATTCAATACTAACTATCGCCGCGATAAAATCGCCGTGTGGAGACACGTTCTAAGAGAGTGTATAGAAATACGTGGCACGACGATAATATCGCCGCGATTCTCTCGCTCGTGGAGACGGCCCCTAAGAATCTCACCTCGATCGCGACTGTCAATTAGACACTTGTCGTGGATAACAAAACTACGCGTTATTGATTATACTGTCGATTATCTGTGTGTTATTTGCTTCTATTATCCATACTGTGACATTATAGATATCGAGCTAACTGTCGATATTGAGGTGGGTTTCTTACAGAATGACACTACTGGTATTCAGCCGCATCTGGTTAGAGTGGAAGCTGACCCCAACATACAATACGGCCGACGTATCTTGGCGAGTCTGAAGTTAGCTGATTAGCTGCGCAGTAGACAATTTCGTTTATAAAAGATTCATTGCGCAGCCAAACAACTAACTTTAGACTCGCCAAGATACGTCGGCCGTATTGTAGTTGGGAAAAAGCTGACAGAACACCAAATGTTATTTGAATTTCGCGATATTTCGGAAAACAGATAAATTAAAGTCTTGCACTCCATAAAGCCATAAACGCACATCAAACTAATTTGTTGCCATGGACCAAACTCCTGGGCACAAGCCAGCGTATACATAAAATATATGAAATTGTACGTGCTGTCATAAATGTCGGTGTGGCATTAAAAATTCACAGCAAATGCAGCCGAGACAGCTAATATAGGGCGTGACGTAGTTAGACTGGTACAGTCAGGTACGTATGGTGTCAACTGTAAAATTGACGTTTAAAAATTTCTATTAAGAGTACATTTCGAAGGCGACGCGCCGGGAAGTGTTATTATCGAATGAATTTTGTATTTGCGACGGTTTTTGAACGACGATGTGTAATATTTCTTTGTTTTTAGTTGGAAAATTGTGGTATAAAGTAGCGTCTTTGTTTTGTAATGGAGATTACAAAGTTTTCGTTAAATGTGTACTAATAATTTGTTTCTAAGGCGTAAATAAAATTGTTGTTTAAGTTATTTAAACTTTTTACGGTGTTAGTTTAATTTATTAAAGACGCGTGCAGCTGACGAGTAATAAAAAGATAAATAAAACTTTTTTCTTAAAAATCATCGTCCCCATTTTTTTTTAAATTCTTTATATTTTATAAATATATTGAAATTATTACTTTTAGCTTCGCATAGGTTCTGGAATTAGTCTACATATTACATTTTCATACATATTTAAATGAGTTCTATATTAAGTAGCGAAAATCGCTAAATCTTCTAATACTTATCGTTATTTTCGATCGACTTCGTGATAAAATGCTTAATTCGGAGATTACCGAGGGCGCTGTTTGAAATATTATGTAATTCCGAGCTCGTCCTACGAACAGCAATTAACGTGGCTTACTGCACTTGAGTATGTTTTATTCTTTGTCGTTATTTGATCAGTTTTAATTTTATATGTTGTTCGATTGTTTTATTTGCGCCGTAAAAAGACACAAGATATGACTATAATTGTTCGTTTTATCTGTTCATATTTACCGACCTTCTGAGATTTTTTCACCATTTTAAGGGTTAATATTTTTTCTCCTACATATAAAAAAAATCTATATAAATAAAAAGAAAAGTTCTGACTGACTGACTCATCAGCGTCCAGACCAAACCTTTCGACCTAGAAAGCTGAAATTTTGCACAGAGCTTCCCTTTATAATATAGACAAGGAACAAGGAAGGATTTTTCGAAATTCAACCCCTAAGAGAGTTAAACAGGGGATGAAAGTTTGTATGGAAAATCGTTACTTAACGGGTTCAAAATTTCACGCAAGTGAAGCTGCGGGCAAAAGCTAGTATTAAATATAAGGTATATTTTTTTATTACTACACCATTGGTGACATAGAAGCCAAGTTCTACATTAAATCAACAATTTCTTGCGACTTGATTTTATTAACTTTGACTTCAATGTGACGTTTACTGAAATATTTATAAAGCAGGATTTTCGCAGATAACATAGGCATAACTGACGCAACCAAGCTGTATATGAAAACACATAACAATTTCTAAACAGAGTTATAAATACACAATATTACGTTAATGGGCGCAGATATTTTCCTTTTATTACACCAACTGTTTTACTCCATTAATAAAATTTATACTGCATCTAATTACACTAAGACTTTTAAACCTTCCTCGTTCTTATAGAAGTGGAATTAAGGTTCATTTTTGATTGGCATAAAACGATATTTGGTACGAATGGCAGCGATTCGATCTGGGTATTACGGTAGGATTAGAGTCACATGTGTTTAGATTTTGTCAATTTTCGTCGCATATGTGCTAAGATCCGATGTAATAGTGACTCATGGTGTTATTATAGTGTTATGTAAGCCAGCTTTGGTTGTAGTGGTAACGTATATCGCTAATACTCGTTTGATGGTGCAATAATATTTGATAATGTATTTATTGCTTTTATGAAATGAATAAGCTTTTAATTGTTTACTTCATGCTTGGGACTGATTATGTCATAAAGTCTCGGTCATAGAAAATTAGAAATCCTTTGTAAAAAGGTTACAAAAAACTTTAAAAAAGTAAAAACCGACTTCAGAAAAAACTAAACGGAGTAAAATAATTATCATTTAATAAAACTACCAGTTTCAGAAGTCGGTGCATTCAATTTGTTTCAGCGTAGAACACCGACTTCTGAAACTGGTAGTTTTATTAAATGATAATTATTTTACTCCGTTTAGTTTTTCTTGAAGTCGGTTTTTACTTTTTTAAAGTTTTTTTTTATTTTATACTTTTTAGTGCCACAAATTACAATTACAATAGTGTACAAATTCTCGGACCAGCACTACAACTAGAACGTCGTCTAATACGATTTGTGTTTTTTTTTTGTTTTTGATGATTTTTTCAAAAAGTGCAGATTCAATTTCAATAAAATTTATAAAAAGAATCATTAAAATCCATTCATAATTGGCGGAGATACCACGTAATAAACATACAAAAAAAAAAAAAACTAAAGAAACACTCAGACGAATTGAGAACCTCCTCCTTTTTGAAGTCGGTTAAAAATGAAAATACAACCCGTGCATTGTGCTTACAGCTAAAGAGTGAAACTTCTTTTTTTTCTAATGTCCTTCTCGGTGTTCTCCTCCCCGGGAAGGCGAAGGGTTATACCCACATGGGTACCCACAGTGTCCCTTCTCTTAACTTGAGACCGGGGTCGCGGTATTCGCAGCTGCATGCACTGTAACCTCGATTAGACCTCTCCTTCTGTGGGGTCTTGCCCTACGTCCTATTGAGAGGCGTGTGCGGAACACGGTGCGCCGCCTTCTCGGGCCTGGGGGCTTACTCCCTAAGACCGTCAACGAAATTAGTCGCCCGTTCGAAAGTAGCCCGAAACGTAGGAGTGAACAAAACAAGTGTTAAGTTCAACTTTTCTGACGGGCAAAAACACATCGGTAGTAGGGACAACTGTCAAATCGTGTTGTCATTCATTCTTAGTTCGGGCCCCGAAAAAATCGTATGTCCGTAGGTGGTGATAGGAAGGGCGTGATGGGCGTAGGAAACGCTCGTAACTAAGGCCGAAACCACGGACGTGGTCGTGCTTAGGTTATTGGTCGGGTGACGGGTCTAGGAGTGGATCTCCCTGCCAGAGTCTGTGTCTCCTGATAGCTATAACTTTGGAGTTTTCAAATCTCGAGTGAATAGGTTACTTCTAGGCAAGCGTGGACCATCGCCGACCGCATCTTCACTTACCATCTGGTGAGGTAGAGGTCAAACCAAAGACTACAAAAAAAGCAATGATGATCGCTGTTTTTTTGCAAATTTTGTCTGCTTAAAAAACACTTGTCATATTATAGATACAATACAAACCATTACAAATAGTATCTAACGTTTCTACAGCTTGGAAACCAGCAAATGTATCTACTATTTGACGTAACTAGAATTTCTCTCATTCCAATTAGCATAAAAGCTGAAAAGGACAAAAAAATGGCACATCTAACAATAAAACTAAAATATATTACTAACAGCGCAGCGGTTCGACTTGTCTGCATTTTTACATCTTCACAATACCGCACATATCGAGTTGCGTAGTCGTAGGATTTCGGTTCATATCGTATTATTTCGGGTGAATTCGTTTGTTTTATTTTTTTGTTATTTTACTGGTTTGGTTATATGTAAGCAAATACCGGCCACATTTATTTATACCTGTACTTAATTTAAATAGTATACTTAAATAAAGACATGCTAATGAACCTGAAGGCTAAATTAGACTTCAATATAAGGTCTTACTTTAATAATCCACGATATTTTGCATAGTGCCTTAGTAAATGCTAAAGATGATGTACCTACCACAAAAAAAACTGATGGTTTAATATATATTTTCTGTTAAAAAAATAATTTACTAAATCAATTAATTAATTAATTGACTGGTTCTTTTAGGTGTAATAGCGTGCACGGCGCTTGCTTTAGCACAGCGCGGGGCTATTTTCTTGCATGAATGTTATCAGCTTAGAGAACCAGTAACGAAATAAATGACTTCTAAAACAATTTTGACAAAAAAAATACAACTGATTTAATTTTTAGTGATACCTATATTATCTTGAGCATTCACTTAGACGCTATGCAAAATATCGTGGATTATTTAAGAACCGATAGAGAAGACCTTATATTATTTGAAACTGAAACCTAATCTGAAAATAAATAAATGCCAAAGTAACTCTGTCTGTCTGTTACGATTTCACGCCTAAACCGATGAGCCGATTTTAATGAAACTTGGTACAGAGATGGACTGGAACACCAAGAAGGACATAGGCCACTTTTATTCCGAAAACCGAGAAATATTTACGCGTTATACGACATCCACGTGGGCAAAGCCGCGAACAACTTCTAGTAGTTTATAAAACATTGATAAAATTATGCCAAACAATATCGGAAGTTTAGAAAAAAACTTTCATCATTCATTTTTGATATTGACTGTACAATAGTAACACCTCAATTGAATTTTTATTAAATGCATTTTTTATTGTATACCGAAATTCGCGTAGAATAAATAGTACATATAAAATATAACCCATTTTTAACCCAACAATAAAAAAGAACGTACATACAGACAACTCGATAGGTAGGTACAGGTAGCCGCTCAATGGCGCGCGACTTGCGATAATTAAAATAGATATAAAATAGAATATTCGATGCTACCCGCCAATATCCGGCGCGGCCGGAAGCGACGCCATTTTGTTCTGTTGCGTTATGTTGGTTCAGGTTTTACATTGAGGTAAAAAATTTAAAATGTAGGTAACTTAAAGAATGTTGATGAATATTACCTTGCTAAATTCTTGTAAGGTAAAAATTCAACCTTCTCTTGCTCTAAAATGCAGATTTCATTGTCTTTAAAATTAAAAACTTAGCTTCAGCATCAAACCTTTTACTATGAACTTCAGTTGGTCCTGTAACATAGGTTTATAAAAAAGAGTAGGCTTATAATTTCGTCATGATGTGAAACTACAGGGTGTAAACGAATTCGTGTACTTCCTTCAAACCGCGTGATCTACTGATGACACTGATTAACCCTGCATAGGTTTTTTTTCCAGAATCAACAAAAAAAGTTTAAAAAAAATGAACCACGGTATTATGTATCTGAGTAATTTTAGCGTCACTAGTTAACTGAATGCGTGGAGTGATATCTCGCTAGTCGTGCCCATCAGTTGTGCCGCTGTACCTTCATTCATTTATGCATGGCATCGAAATTTTGGCTTAGTAGGCGTTTCGGCCGCTGAGTTTCGTCCGATCCGGCCGAAACAGCCATTTCATTATCATTATTATTAATATTTTTGAGAGGTGTTTCGGACGAATTCTTTTTTAAAGGCAAAGTAACGTCAGAAACATAATCAAATAATACCTATTTTACTTTGTGGCCATGGATAAATCGAAATGTACAATCAAATAAAAAAAGTCTTATTTTTTTACTGAATCCTTATTAGGTGGTTTCACTAAGGCAAACGGAAAGAAAAAAAATTTTTTTTTTTTGGCACTAGTTCCCCTGTGGTCATTTATAGTTCTTATTTTTAATTGATATATAAGACTGATTATTGTTGTTTACATTTATAATTCATAATGTAGGCTTTTTAATTGATATATAAGACTGATTATTGTTGTTTACATTTATAATTCTTATTGTACGTTTTTTATTTGATATTTAAAGACTGATTATTGTGATTTATCATGTTTACTGTTGATTGTTGTAATTGTATATTAAACTTTATCTTTGTCCAACAATTCCCTGACTTTTACTTCAATAATATAACCCTGCCTAAGATTTTTCATTCTGACCGTATAAAATTTGCTTCAAAAAAGTATCGTCCGAAACGCCACTCAAAAATATTAATAATAATTAAATGGGTGTTTCGGCCGGATCGGACGAAACTCAGCGGCCGAAACGCCTACTAAGCCGAAATTTTCTATAACATAAAAAATACTATTAGGGAAAAAAAAGTTTACTTTTATTTTTGATCAATCTAAATCCTGTGCGGGGTTAATCTAGGTATACCATGAATAGATCATGTGGTTTGAAGGCATTACAGGAATTCGTTTACACGCTGTTGTATTAATTATTATCAGTTTTTAGTCTTACATCATTTTATTTCAATTTTAAAACTGGTATTGTACCAATTGTATGTTAATTACAACATTTTATGTATCATTAATCATATCTAATATTACGTTATTTTTTGTTTCAGGTATGTACCTAGTTTCACCGTCTACTTCTCCAATTAAAATGAATTCACTAACAAAAATACTGAAAAAAAAACAGTAATCAGAGTGTTTATTGTCTACGAAGAAAAATATCAACTCAAGGGCATGTACTTGTAAGTAAAGCTTTATACAAATTTTCTTTCAACTTCGCACATAATGCTATCCATTACAATCGGCAAACTTCGGCAAAGTCCGGCTTAATTCGGTTTGAACGAGGTAAGTGCGCAGACACATAAATCAGGGACAATTTTCGGCGCTGGCGACACTGATTGGGGGTCTAGTTAACTATGGGGTGTAATGTGAATTCTCTCGTTATTTTTGTTCAAAAGGGTAATGTGTATAATTACCTTTTCAAAGGGGTAACTAACAACACGTGTTTAATTTTGAAACATTTGTAGTAATATTTAGGTATTCGAGATAATGATCATTTTAATATTAATACCTTGAATTGATAGGTCGGCGCTCACTAACAGTACAGTACGGCAAAATATTTTATAGGCACAATTATTATAATACATTTAGAACTCGTGTTGCTCCTTTGCTGAAGCTTCGCGCGGCATCGCGCGCATAATTCCTCCAGCGAAAGTCGCGCCACTTCAGAAAAAAGTGTTATTTCTGTCAACACACAACATAATATTGAAATTTCGTACGTACAAGACTTTGGTCAAGTGACGTAGAAATTTAAGAACACCCAAAAACAACACTTGGCATCCTAAAGTTTTAGTAATTAATGCTAAAAACGGCCGTTTTTGGTACTGATCGCTAAAACTTCGAATCCAGTCTAGTGTTGATATTTGGTGTTCGAAAATTTCTACAACACTTGACTAAAATTTTGTACGTACGAAATTTCAATATGTTGTGTGTTGACAGAAATAATGTATTTTTTCTGAAGTGGCGCCACTTTCGCTGAAAGTATCGCCTTAAGAGAATCCTATGCCGTGCCGTTCTGTCAGTGAGCCGGACAATAAAGTTTTACAGTTTATTATAACAGTTTCAGCATCTTTACTATTTTAATACATGCTAAGGGTGCAAAATTATAAAAACGTATCCTACATTTAAAACACATGACCTACAATTTCACATCGCTAATCTCAAGATATAAATACGACCAAGCATCTGCGTCTAACATTAATAACCAGAACCCAGTGATCGAGGGGCAAAGCGATTCGCCTTTATAATTAAGGAAATTTGAAAACCGACATCAAAACGGGGTTCAGTTGGGGTTACGATCTGATATGGTACGGGGTGAAAGGGGGTGAAAGGGGGATCATTAATCAAGCAAGTGACAGATCTCCTGCCATGTGTTTCTAGTAGATTATTTCTTGTAATTTCTAGTTGTTTAGTCGCTATTGTTTGATTGTGTTACAATGTAGGGAGAAAAGAGTCGCGAAAAGAGATGTTTCAGAAATGTATGAAGCCTGGGCTAGCACCATGTACACTATATGTAATTATAGCTATACAATAAAGTAACCGTTTTTTAATGTTAATTTTCTATAATTTTACTTCCATTTAATTGTACATTCAAGATATCATGGTCAAGGAGAGCAACACACACATAAAAATATGACGGATCGAAATTATGTGAAATGTCATTTTGACAACTGTTGACATGTCAACGACCTCATAGTGTTTATTTCTTGTGTACTTACATAACCTATCTACGTTGTGTAACGACGAAAATACTTGGATTTCGTTATAATTATAATGAAATAGAACTACAGGTGTTGTACTCGATTGCATCACAGACACATCACGAAACCTAGGACTGTCAAAGTTGTCAAACTCATGTCAATGTCAAACACAACTGTCATGGCTACCAGAAAGAAAGGGTTAACATATTAAAAAACGTCGCCAAATAATAATTCCAGTACAAGAGTAACTACTCTTCTTCAAATTAATTTATTAGTATTTTTATGGAAATCCTCCATTTTTTCCCATTTTTCTATATACTGTACATAGTGGTGGCCCAAAATCAAACATCTCCTTTATTTATTTATTTTACTTTCATTTAAACTGTCTTAGACCAATTACGTTCCGTGTGGTGCCGAACGTAAAGAATAGCACCACCCCATCTCTTACCGTGGGTGTCGTAAAAGGCGACTAAGGGATTCACAAGGGAATTCTGGACCGATTTCGCTAAATTTTTTTCTGTTGTGTTCTTTATTTTCAGGAGAAGGTTTTTATAAAAGAAAATATTGATATTTAAAAAAAAAACGAAATTATCTCAGTATGTCCATATTCTTCATTTGTTTACCGCATGCATGAAAATATTTTTAACTTTTTGTTACTATTTTGATTTTGTTTCTGAAGGTAGGTAGTAGGTAAGTAGTAGGTAGGTAGTAAGTAGGAAAAAGTGCATTGCAGCGCATGCCTGGTACAGCTAGTATTGCCATATTAACCCAGTCCATCCTTCAAAGAAACGAGCAAAATAAGCTAACTGTATTGTTCAAGGTCGTTAAGGTCACCGATAAACCGATAGCCTAAGTAAACAAAGCAAACTAATTGAATCAAACGTAGCGTATTCTGGGCGGGTATTATAATTATTCGGCGTGAAGGTAACGTACCTTTTTGTGGTTGACCTTCGAGGGAGAGGAGGAGAGGAAGAGAGGGAGACGGGGGAGTTAGTAAGACTTTGTACTACTTAAGGCTGTAGGTATAGAGGTTGTATGCATACTGATTGCTATTATGACCCTTGTTAAACGTATTATTATGTGGCAAAACATGACAAATGAGGTTGTTTGTCATATGAACCATACTGCCGTCCGAATTCTAGAAGACTGTTAAGTGACAATTTGTCAAATTTGAGTTTTATACAGGGTGTAAACGAATTCGTGTAATTCCTTCAAACCGCGTGATCTACTGGCCCCTCAGAACACGTTAGGTAAAAAAATAAATAAAATCGATGGAAAAGTAGAGGAGATAACACGCTTTCGAAGTTTGTTGAGGAAGCATTTTTTGTCCTTGTCTCGCGAAACTGATATTGTACAGAGTCATGTTAAGTTTTTAAGATATTACGAGTATGAACAATTTTAAATCAAGTTTTTTCACGGTTGCTTATTGTTTTTGTAATAGTTTCGAGATTTCTAATGAGAAAAGGAATAGTCAAATACCCAATTATTATTTAAGTAGCAAGAAGCATAGGACCCAACAGATTTCTATTTAACCGCAAATTTATATCAGTATCTCAATCTATACCTGTTTCGGAAGTCAGAAATAACAATATGTTAACTAAGTCTTACCTTTGACTAAGATAAGGGACCAATAAAATTTTATAGGACCATAATTCAGGCTCTATTTTAGAACAGTAATTAGTAAAGTTAGTATGTGAACGAACCCAAGACTCGGTATGAATTATGCTAGAAACGTCTTTGGCAAAGTCGAAAGGTTAATTCAGAGTCAAATTTATGAAAAATACGAGTATTTCGTTGAATTCATACAAATGTTTGAGATGTTAGGAGTACAATAAAAGATATTGAGAGTTTGTTGTTTGAATGCTGATATTTTTGAGGTTGAAAGAGGCAAACTCATTTATAAATATGAAAAAAAGAGTAAGTGAAGTCTTTTCTAAAGTTATTAAAAATAAGCGCAGATGTTCAACACTGGACGTTTTCGGACTGATTTGAATAATCTTAAACAAAGATTATAGATCTCTTGTAAGTTGTTACTCAAAAAAGCAAAATTGCTCTTCCACTCCTAATCTAGCTATCGAAAATCACATCGGAAAAAATGTAGAAGCTAATGCTAGATACTTTAAAGAAGCAACAACTGGAATTACCCAGACCAGACAACATAAAGAAGGATTTCACTTTAAGGTTTGCAAAGACCTAAATAATGATAATACAGACTTAGTAATACAGATTTTTACGTAACCCTAAGCTTACTGAAGCGGCGCCGGCTAAGCTAATTGTAACCACAAAGTCTCTTTTAACCCTATGCATTGTTAAATTCAGGTGACTGAGTAATAACTATTAGAGCTAATTAGATTATATGAGATAAAAATCACGTAGTATAAATGCCACGAATCTAAACTTTTGTTAGTAACATAACTCATAAAAACTTACCTACAAAAGATCGTCATAACTTTTTTCACACCGCGATTTGAAATTATTATTTAAGTACTTTAAAATACCTATTTAATGAAATGTGTGGTTGTTCTTGGTCATGTGGACCATTTTGTCCGATTCATCTTTGTAAGCCTTATGTACCAAGATCAGCTATCGAAACAATGAGGCAAACGAAATCACAACCCTCACAGTAGCTGGACACTGTTAATTTACAAATAAAATCAGCATAGCTGCCATTATAAATCAGATTCAGTTACAATCTGCCAATTGGAACGACTAAAACACTTATTTAATGTACTAATGAAGGCCGGTCATTGGATCGTGGAGAGGGGTGGCATAAAACGTCCATTAGCTCTGAAATGCATTTATATTCACGACTAATTATAGGGGGTGAGTGCACGCCATAGATTTAGGGGAAACTGTGATGGCTCCTTTTGTTATGGTGCCACCTACTGCGCTTTGTGTAAGTAAGTACACGGTCGGAAGTGAAGTACCTGGGTTGATGTCGTCTAATGCTGATATGGTTCGTTTAGTTTTAATAATGGCTGATGAAGTTAGGAGTAATGATAGTCAACCCTTGGTTGGATCAACAAAAGACAATCTGTTTAATGCTATGTATTCACTAGTAAACAATGTTTCCGATACAAGTTGCCAACAGCTTCTAAAACACCATGTAAATGTTTCGGAACTTTTGTTGTCGTTGTAAACTTCTGAAAATTCTTGTTTATGAACAGTGTTCATAAGCAAAATAGTAAATACATAGGCTTTCTGTAAACAAATTACTAGAAAATCAACAATTTTTTCAGAACATGCAAAGTTAACCTTAGTAATGACCTAGTTAAATCAAAGAGTAGGAGTAATCCGAGTTAACTACTAAACTTTAAACATGTTTTGTTAAACGATGACCTCCCACTTATTCTGCTACCGTAATGGATCCTGTACTTTGATACACTTAAAGATAAACCTGCTATCAAAACAAAACATAGATCCTCCACCGTCACCACATTAAGGAAGCTTTTATTTAAAGCATTCGCAAATCACCACTTCCCGCTATCATTGTATCAAATCACCGAATTAAAGAACAAAAGGGCACATTAACCGCGCGGAGAGCGTTTGGTAAAAATGCGTTTGCACTAATCGTGGCAGCCATTTTGTTTGATTGATTGGCGGGAGATTTTACTTTGAGGAAACTGTTTTTAGAGATTATATTGTTATTCGCAAGATTTTTGGAGGTTGTCTCTGTATTAATAAGTATCGTTTACGAGTACTCGCACTATATCAACAGTTGTTATGATTTGAGTTCAATGAGCTCTTTCAATAAATAAATACAACATTTGCGGAAGTAAATGTTATGTCATCAGGTGATCAAATCATTTATGTAAGTAATATAATTTGAAGGGATTTAGATTACTACTAAGGGCTATATCCCGAAATTTCTCGGAAGTCTATAATACCGAACCGAATACAATTCTACGAAGTAAACTTAATAACGTGTTTCAATTACTTTATGTCAATTATTGTCCTTTCGATATTAGTTGTAAATCTTGTTGGTAGGCGAGACTACTGATTCCTAGTGTTAGTGACATGTTTTACTATTTTATAACCAACTACCCGCACGGGTGCAATGTATTATCTCTCTTGAATCATTATGTCTATTGATGGAAACCGCATCAAAATCCGTTGCGTAGTTTAAAAGATCTAAGCGTAACAAGCGGCGGGAAGCTACTTTGTTTTACACTGTGTAGAGATAAGTTACACCCTAAATTAGATCAAAATGATATGTACCTAATACAAAACGCTTTCATTCATCTATATTTTTCGTATATTTGGGTGACTTCCTAAGTTTAGATGGGTTTCTGAGAGAACTACTGACAGACAACCTATTGAATTGACTTCTTATTTTGTAAATGTATTGACAACAGTTAATAAACTGACCGGTCCTAAAGATCTTATTGAATCTATCAGACAGCAAAATTTATGTAGGTATTTAGGGATCCAAAGAAATAAAAAGTCTACAGAAAATATAGAGACACATTTAGGTCTTGCCAGATATTCTATTTTGATCCCTACAGACAGTTTTCTTTTTTATAATAAGAAAAAAGAAAAAAAGATATCAGATTTATTTGCATTTTGAGGTAACGCACATAACATTTATCCTCCAGTTGAAGTGGATTCGTCTAAAAATCATTGATATAAGCCTAAACCAACATTCATACATACATAAAATCGTCTCAGAATTTGGAACACCCAAAATTCTCATTGTCGCGACCCCTACCTGAGATAATTTAGAAACAATAGCTACGAAAGAATAACTTTTTCTATTACCAAACACACTTGGTGCAAAGTTGGTGCGATAAACACCATCGGTCGGGTTCTCATACATATTAATACATTCTGCGACGCTGAATGACTCTCAGAGGGCCTTCGGAGGAGTCTTGTGTTTATTTAGCCGACTCAATGCAGCACCAGAGAATTATTGTTTTAATAATTGCAAGCAATTTCTTTTAGGACCTCCCTGGAGTCTGACTGGACGTTTGAGGTTGTTAGTACATAACAGTTGATTAGGACAACGATTTTAGTTGATTATTTTTCTTAGAATATTTTTCAAAAGCTGAGAGGTGGCTATTACGTATTATTTTGAGTGTGTTTTAACTCTTAAAGAACCATGGAATAATGCCATATAAATGCCACTAATTGTGAATAATAAAAGTTAGTCATAACGACGATGAAAAAACGATAATTTATCCAAATTACTGCCCTTGTCTTTCTGTAGAGACCTTTAAAGTTACAGCCTTGGTACTGAGCCTTTCAGCCTCGTAAGTCCAAATCATAATTCCAAGCACATATGAAGAGCTTATCATAATCCGTAATAAACGAATGAACATCACAGGCAAGTCTTGACACTAAACAATATTCTTGCAAAAAAATGGGAATTAATTTCCTGCAAACCTCTATATTTCCCGCGTCTAAATATAAATAAGAGGCTCGAAGGCTTAGTGGCTGTCGGCAACCGTGTCCTTGCTTCATAATGTCGCTACGTTGTTGACATCGCGGGATCCATTCGCCCGCCATTTTCGTCGCCATTTTGGACGCGCCAAAAGCGCGGGAATCTTGCTGTCATGGCGGCAAAAATAATTAGATTTTGTCGGCGTACTTCTTCTCGGTTCATTTCTGTATGTTTTGTTAATTATTTCTTCGTGAATGTCACGCCGACGAGTCTTAGTGTCCTTTTTATTTTTTGTTTTCGCAAGGTGAAGCTTTTGTTCCGCTAAATATCGCTAAAAAGCGAGGTGTAGACAGTCAACGTTTCTTTTTAATTTTTAATACGAACGTTTTCTGCCCTCGTCTCCGAAGTTTTTCATTTATTTTGATTTAACTTTTGAACGTAACATTGCATTCTTTGCTTTGTATAAATTAACCATTCTGTCTACAGGCCCCCTCAAATGTACAAATTGATATTAATTGTGTTAGAAGCCCTAGTGGCGTTACCCCATGTGTTTTTCTTAACAATCAAGCGTTTGCACAATCCTTTTACTGTTAACGAAGTGAAAAAGAGTGCAATACTCGACTTTATTGCGCAGATAATAGTAACGCAATCGAATCTATTTGAGCAGAAAATTAAGTTAGATAGTCTGTCGTGTCTCTCACTATTTCTAAATTCAATTTGTGTTCGAAATACAAATTGTGGCGGTTAAATCCCACGCGTCGGCCATATTTGAATTAATTTCGTTTTTAACTAACGCGGGAAAGCTCTTTATAGGGGCGACACCTTGTGAAAAGTGGTTTTATAGTGCATTTGGGAATTTTGGCCATACGAGAGCTGAGACGTGTATTGCTCTACAAAATTAGGTGTAATTACTGTGAGAATATTTTATAAGGGTAATGCAGGGTAATGTGTTTGAATTTTTTATTACGATCAATGTTAACTTTAACTTTGTGGCAACCTTAATTATCCTTGCTTAATATTATAAATACAAAAGCAACTCTGTCTGTCTATCCGTCTGTTACGCTTTTACGCCTAAACCGCTGAATCGATTTTAATGAAATTTGATACAGAGATAGATAAGACTTTGGTGTGTGTGTTTATTTTTATCCTGAAAAACACTGAATACCTATGCGATAAACGACTTCCAAGCGGGCGAAGACGCGGGCGACCTCTAGTTTTAAATATGTAAGGAAACGGATATTTTTCGTAGCTTAAAGTTTTTATACAGGGTGTTAACGAATTCGTGTAATTCCTTAAAACCACATGATCTACTACTGGTGTAGTATTGCCCCCGCCCCACGGGATTTAGATTGATTAAAAATAAAAAATCTTTTTTTTTTCATTCGGTAGCGATAATTGATCATATCTAAACCACATAATAAGGAATAAGTAAAAATAAGAAAAAAAAAATTGTAATTTTTTTTTATTGCGTTGACGTTTCGATGCCACGCATAAATTAATGAAAGCACAGCGACACCGCTGGCAGGTACGACTAACGCGATATCGCTCTTTGCAGTTAGTTAACTCGGGGCTCTAAAATGACTCAGAAATAGAAGACCAAGTTTTTTTATGAATTTTTTTTCAGTTGATTGTCAGAAATACCCATTTAGGGTTAATCTGTGTCACCAGTAGATCACGCGGTTTGAACGAATTACACGAACTCGTTTACAGCCTGTATAATAACAACTTAAAAAAAACAAATGAAATTAAAATATTTTCATTAAATATATTTTTATCTAATTCCCAAAAATAAATAACCTAAAACACGAATTAATCATAACAACAAGAAGTTTCAACATTAAGCCCTGTTCACACCTACGTAACATTTATCAAACTATATTACCGGGGTAATAGTAATAAATTCGGGTAAATGTGTAACATTCGCCAACTGTTCCGTTTCAAGTGTTAACAGGAGTTTCTACGTGTAAAAGTTTGTACCGATTTTTTTCTCTCGAGCTATGATCAAACTATAGTAATTGGGAAAGTTTGCTCATTATATTTTCGGCGGACGTTTTTTTTGGGTCGTGTGTACTGGAGTTATTTAATGTAAGTTTTACCTATGATATTATTATTTGAGGAGTTTGTTACAAGTTGACGCCCGCAACTTTGCTCGCGTGTTATTTCAATAAAAAATATCCTATACCGTTTTCATCGTAAGTTTAATGTTTCTCTACAAAACGTTACTCATCATCTGCCTAGCCTTTTCCCAACTATGTTGGGGTCGGCTTGCAGTCGAACCGGATGCAGCTGAATATCAGTATTTTACATGGAGCGACTGCCTATCAGACCTCCACAACCCAGTAACTGGGTGATACGATACTCTTGGTAAGACTGGCTGTCAGACTTTCTGGCTTCTGACCAACAGTAACGACTGTCAAAGATCTACAAATGACAGCCGGGACCAACGGCTTTACGTGCTTTCCGAGGCACGGAGGAAACTCGCTATGGTAAATGGTCACACATCCACAGACCAACCTCGGCAAGCGTGGCTTAACCCGGAAGATCGGTCTATGCGGCTGTAATTATTTAGCCACGAGCTCCTCCACAAAACGTTACTATACAAAGAATATCAAATATTTTTACACGGATAATACTTATAGCAATTTTACGGCTTTTGATTATGTCGTTTACGTTTTTTCGATAGCACTCTCCTTACGGCTACAATAAGGTATTTGACTAAAAAAATCTAATTAGTCCGTCAGTTACATTATCAAAAAAAATTTAACTCGTAATTTTTCTTTTGTTACGTAAACCAAAATTGACGAAGAAACGACACTTTTAAAATTGGCAAAACGTCACAAGCAAGTACAATTTTTACTTGCTCCTGACGTCACAAGCCCCCACTCTCGAGTTTTGATGTGTTTTATCTTTCCAAATATTCATAGATTTAATAAAAGAAAAAATACGTGTCCATTATTTTTCAAAACTCTAACTGGCCGACTAATTAGATTTGCAATTTATTGATGCTGTCAACATGCCTATTTAAATAGTATGGACTTGTGTGGATTTGTTTCAAATAATTTAGCTGGCCTGCTAAAGCAGACTTAGGACTAAGTCTTATTTAGTTTTTCTTAAACTTACTGAACAAGTCAAAAGACATTTTTTATAATATTATAAAACTTGAGTATACTTAACCCAACAAATATTTTTCTAACTATTCTTTATAACGTCCATTTTAATAAAAATTCTTTTACAAAGTCCATCTAACTTTTAAAAAATAGAATAAAATTTACTTTAACGTAGATAAAAAAAAACAGAAAAAATGTTTTCTTTTTCTTTTTAGCATTGACACATGTCAACGAAGACAAATCAAATGACAGTAACACAATCTCAAATCTTTTCTTCACAAAAGATTTTCATCTTGCTGACGTCAGTAAGGATAAAAGGGTGATTTGTACCACAGACAGTAAAACACACACACACACACTTGATTACTCTGACCTAAATGTATTATCGCGAGCTATAGGCTCTGCAAATACCACGACATTTTTGGTTTGGCATATGTGAGCCGACATTTTAATAAAGGTCGGAGTACAATAGCTTAATATGGTGAATCAGAGGAAGTTAAAGGTCTATTAAGACACTATTTTTATGAAAAATGTGCTGCTATAGATCTATACGAAATGTAACAAAATAATATTTGCTTTTTACATAACAATTATAGAGACAGTGCAGTTGTAAGTGCCCGTACAGTGTTCAATGAAAGATGAGTCCAGAGATAGCGGTCATTTCGTAAATTGGGAGGCTGAAAAAACATAAACGACATCATCCATATTTCCAAGTTTTGTTTTTCAAAAATATTTGATATTAGGGCCTGTCCACATCTCCTCGTCACGACGTCGTCAACGTGGAACGGTGCGGTAACGCGGCACGGTGCGTTAACATAACGTGCAAATTTACGTTACCGTATCGTAACACGTTCCGCTTCTAGCCGCAAGCGCACACGTTTAATTATGCGGTCCGCCTGCGCTCTTCACGCCCGCGAGTTAGTCGCCGTCTATGTGCTCCGATGCTTTAAAACCATACCTTACTGTTTCTCTTATTAAAATTCAGGATCTACATGGTCAACGATAAATCTAACAATGATCCTGACGTGCATTTTTACGATACGGTAACGTAAATTTGCACGTTGGGATGTGGACAGGCCCATATTTTTATGGTAACGTTTTATAGAAAAATCCCAGGACTCACATTTCGTTAAACAGGGTAAAGCCTGGCCTAGACAATTCGCTTGTAAGGTTGAAGGTACCCATGAGGCTTCTATAGTCACGAAAAGCGAAAAAAGCCAAGAAAAAAAATGTCATAAAAAAGAAAAGTTTGATCATGGGTCCTATATTATCGGAATAAGAGATAGGCGTGACATTGTTTGCGATCTATCAACAATAAGACAGATAGAAGAATTGATCAGGCAGTGTTTCGAAGTTTTTTTTTAAAATCAATTATTATAAAACAATTACTGAGCGTGAGGTACTGGCTTTTTCCGTGTGGAATTTCTTAGTAGCAGCCCGGAGTCTGGATTTATGCCCGATTGATGGCAATAGGCTCGCCCCCTAAGTGCGTATACACGTAGAAAGCGGGTTATTGCCGGCGTCAATTGTTACTGTATTTGCGCGAATTCGTAAAAATGCCAGCTCCTGCTTCTACCCGCTTCCTTTATGTAATGGTTACCTGCACGGACCAGTACCGATAAGAGCTGGTAGGTCGGCTTACCTGCTTCCTTTATATACACGCCCTTATACATGGGACTTGAAACATAACGGCGAAATGTGGGTGTACTATACATCTCTGCCTAACCCTTCAGGGAATACAGGCGTGATATTATGTTATTTATTATAATAAAACAAGCCGACAATTACATACTTCAATTGCCTCTAACCCACACAAACTTGCGACGGACTATTCTTAGAACCGTCAAACATACTCCCTTACCTTTACAACCACAGTTAATTACAGTAACAACGTTGAACCACTAAACCTAACAAATATCACTACAGCTAATTGATACGTACAAAGTAACGAGACGGTTTCTAAAGGCTATCCGAGTCGATAATCAAAGATACTTTAGTCACCAGTTTACTTGATCTCCCACCTTCCTAGTGGCGTAGTGGTTGGGGTATATATGAGATATGGAGCGCTGATACAGTTTATGGTACCTAGGAAAACTGCGTACACGTATGAACAGATATTTTGTAACTCCTTCTCGCTCGTCATTTATAAGATTAGCTCATAGTAGCCCATACCGCGAAGTCTCACCGCGCTCAATGCCCTCCTGGACGCCAGACCGAATTTTGATATGTTTGCGAATGAATGGAACCCTCCATTTTTTTTCGGAATGTCTGGAGTACTGCTAGAGGAATGCATCATGAATGAGTGAAAGAGCTGTCAGAAGCATTGTAAGGGATTTATGAAAGAGTTTATTAGTTTTTTTTTTTTTCCTTTGTATTGTATGTTATCGTCTTCTATATTTAACTATTGTATTTGGTCTAAGACCGTTTTGATTAAAGTAAATAAATAAATAAATAGTCAGCAAGGTTGGTAGCGGTTCTCACCGTCCAGGGTGCAACCAAGACGTTTGAAATATCGTCACTCATGGAGGCTCTTTTAAGTATAATTTTGTTGCTGCTTGCACGTGTTGAATGATTGTAGCCTTATTTGTTGCTTAAAGCAACGATTTGTGGCAGTTTTATTATTAAATATAAATACCGATGTTACATCTATTAAAACTTTCCTTTCGACATTGCATTATTAATATATAAGTAGTTGGAATATTCATAACATGAAATTATAAATTATCTATTGCATTACATTTCTTGAAGTTAGGGGTTTTTTTAGATTTTCCGGAGTTTTCCACCATTACACTCGTGCCGACAATTCAATGTTCCGTAGCCGCGACTCGTTATATTCCGGTTGGCTCAGAGTACGTAGTTTGTAACATTCATATTACAAGTTATCGTCATTACATACAGGTAATGACGGAGGCAGGTGATGTGTAGTTAGAGATCCAATTTACTTGCCCCGTCATATTTCTTTATGCTCAATCTTCTTCCTTCTACTCTTTTTTCCAACATATTGGAGTATTCTTCCCGTCTAACCAGATGCGCCTGAATATCAGTATTTAACACAGATACCCCGCAATCCAGTTACTGAGCAATACCGAAATTCTATGTTCAGATCCCAACTGTCCTAGATATTCATGTGGCGTAACTTTTTTCCTTTTTGCTTCTATACTTTGTTTAATTCATACTCTCGTGTATCGATGTAGGTAATGAAGAGGGTAGATGAATGTGTAGTCGGAGATCCAGTTTATTTGGCCTGTTATATTTCCGTGTCGTCTGTTGGGGAGGTTAGGGCGTGGGCTAAGTGATAAGCGTAGGAGTTTCGTAATTGTAGAGTTCCTATTTATTATTATGATACCTATTCAAATAAAAATAGATGGATAGGTGCTTTATTTTTAAAGGCTATTATTGTAATAACGTTTGGGGGTTGACGTATGATAGGAAAAACACGAGTTTATTTTAGAAATTCAAATAAATGATGATTAGTTTTTATTTAGGTACCCATTATCAGGCAGTAGTAAGTAATTGTTACCAAAGAAGATAAAATATTGGATTAGGCTGTAGCAGTCAATAGGAAATATGCAAGTAATTCAAAACTCTTTAATTATTTAAATATACATTGTACAGGAGTCAAGAAACAAATTGCATTGTTTTTTACATTTTTTAACGCATCACTTATTTTACAATTCATTATTTTATGTTACGTTATTTTTGTGGAACGGAACGCAATCTCGAAACGCGTCTTCTTCGAAAATGCCGGAAGTGACATCAAAATCCATGTGAATAAATCTTTAAATAATCTTTTCTTAGCAAACTGTTTTATTTCACACTGAGGTAAGTAAGTGAGTGCGATTTCTGCTTGAATAAAGCACAAGAAATAATTTAATTTATGTGATTTGTGGCTAAAAAAAAGATGTAAACAAAGCAATATCGTGGATTATGACTTCACATTATGGCCGCGACACTAAAAGCTGTTTGAACTGTAGAAGAAAATTGTTGAAGTTAAATAATTCTTTTGAGCAACAAACAATAGTAACATTTGACTTTTAATACTTTTCTTGGGTTTATATTACTGTGCTTTATTGATTAAGAGAAAAAAATAATTACATGCATATTCCCTATTGCATATACCGCGATTTCTTTCTTTCTTTAAGCGATCCCTACCTGGTTTGTAGCTGCATGCTGTAACTTGTACTCAACTGTCGAGATGTGAGCGTCACAGCGGAACGAGGTGGCGACGAACAGCCCTGATTGCGGGCCAGCTACTTGCGCTAATTACTCGCCGAGAACTGGGTGAAGTAACTTACCTTACGGGGGTTTGAAGATGTAAGGGTTTCTTTCACGGTTATCGGTGTATGCTAACGTGTTTGATGCTGGTGAAAGGAATTGGTAATTGTATACAGCATGGCTGGTAAGTCGCTTTGCATCCGAAAACTCTGTACAACTTTTACTCTGGGACAAAACCTAAATACAAGAAAAAAAAAACTCTTGTTCCATACAAAATTATCAATGTTGCTTAACAAAGTGTATGGAGCAGCAGATATTTCACGAATTCAGCATTTGTCACTATGGCCTCTATCATGACAAATAAATATGAAAGAAGAAAGAAAGAAAAATTATTTATTTGCGCCAACATGACGCACAAAAATTCAAAAACTACACAAAACCGCAAAGAAACTATTGGGAAAAATATGCGTCACATTCACGCAAAACGGCCATCGATCAGCATAATGCTGTGACTCGTGCGAGACAGAGCCACAGCGCTGGTTTTCAGCGAAAGCCGGCGTTGACATGATGACGTCTACCGGTGCAGCAATTAAAAAAGGTATAAATAAAAACAACACAAGAAAAACAAATAAAAAAAATACGCAATAAATGAGGAAAAATAAAACATTTTTAAATATGGCAACGTTTTGTTGCATCGACATCGTCGCTCACGCAGGCATAAGTCGTACTATCGTGTATTGTCTGTGGGCATTACGTTCTCTGTGCGCACAACTGTCAAATATCAAAAATAATAAAAATCTAAACCCAAAGGGAAACTCTCTATTAAATACGGGCCATTACCTAACTATATTTAGTGTCCATGTCATACATTTATGATGTCAATAAAGTAATTAGCGTTAATTATAGTTTCTATATGACGTCAATTTCCAATAGTTTTCTACTGCTTTCTATGAAGCGTGACCGTGATTCCATAACCTATAACTTTATCTTTACTAACACATAAATCCAATAAGTATAATCCATAAAACAAACGCGACCATCCTTAATACTAAAAAGTCCATATTTTTCCCATAAAAAAACTATGTATGGGTTCTACTCATCTAATTATTTCACGCCCTGACATAAAAGTGATGTTTAGCACTTTTCATGGAAAAATAATCACTATGACTACTGTAACTATTTACCATGGCATAGCATGGTGACATTAATGCATAATAACACCTTTTGGAAGGAGATAGTACCCGGAATCACTACGATTGGAAAGCAGCTTAGTCTAGTCTTTTTGAAGGTAAGAAACAGTAGTATTTAAAGGATAATTTCGGGAGCTCACTAGGGAAACAACAAGTCAACGAACCAACTGTTTATTTGCGGCCTACCCGCTACTTAACTTCACTTAGGGTTACCATTTCGAAATTTGAAAAGTCCGGACAAAAAGCTGGACATTTACCAAAAAGTCCGGACATTTAAAAAAAAAATCCCGATATTTTAGTCACAAAAAGCAATAATTGATTGTTTTAAATTGATATGAGACTGATAAACTAGTTGTAGGTATGTAGTTTAATAAAGATTGAAGACTTATTTAATACTCGTTTTATTTTTAAGTAATTTAATGCGAAAATTAAACATTAATTCAATTTTATTCCATCTAAGCCAAAAATCCGGACAAATTAAAAAGCCCGACAAAGTCCGGATGAAAGGCTGAAAGTCCGGACATGTCGGGATAAATCCGGACAGATGGTAACCCTAACTTCACTGCAGTCTAATATATAGCGTGACTGGTTTGTGTCTTTACATCTGAAAACCATGAACTCTGCTTATCGTTCTGTACCTACAACTTTTATGATGGGACAAAGTAACAATTCGTGAAAAAAAAACGCCATGTAAAGCGTGAATTACATAAAAACGGCGTAAGCTGCAGGCGCGGCGCAGGCGCGTCGTTTTCATACATTTTGTCGTGCCGCTTGAAATCTTTTTCGCACAAAATGTATGAAAGCGACGCGCTTGCGCCACGTCTGCACCTTACGCCGCTTCTATGTAATTCACACCTAATACATTTTGTTTTGCAAAACTGATTGTTTTATAGAGAAGCAGTTTTTTTTTGCACCAGTTTATAATTTATCCCATCGTAGAAGTTGTACAAAATGATGACTGGAATTCATGATTTTTGGATGTAAAGTCATGCTGTACATTAATACGATAAGACGTTCCGAAACGAAAAAGTACACAGAATTACTACGAACAGTATTTTTGAAGACAAGAAAGATTCATTGCTACCTTTCTGTTCAGAATATACAAGCGGTTGCCAGCGGTTGCACTCGCATCCTAAGAGACAACTTCATGTACCCGGTGTGTGTATTTCGCCAACGCGCACCAGGCCAGCGTATCGTGTTTACTTAGGCCCAGCAGTTGGATTCTTAGGTTATGTGCACTGAAGAGCTTCGCAGTCCACAGGGTAGTTATTAGTATCTGTTTGTCTGCAACATCCCACTGATGGGATAGCTGCCGAAACCCGTGCCCGTGTTTTTGCCGAAGTATTTTATATTGAATTTCATTACGCCGACAACGACTCGCCGACGTAATCTTTGCCGAAGCAATGTTTACCCTAATTTGATTTCGCCGAATGATTCTTAGCCAACATAATTAATAGGCCAAAAAATTTTTCAGAAATTTTGGTTTCGTCGTACTACTTATTTTGCCTATTGTTTAATTTGCCAAATAAGTGTTTGCACAACATTATTTTCACACAGCGGAATGTAATGTTAATCCGACTCAGCGCATCCCGACTAAACGTGGTCAGACTCTGTCCAACCCCTAGAGTATTATTTAAAAGCGTGGAACCAGAAGTCTTCTGGCGGAGCAAACCCAGAAACACTTGCATGCTTGCTTGCTTACATGATGGGAAAATGAGCCATCTATCAAGTGTAAAGTGACCAATAATACAGTTGACTAATGAAACAGTGGCCAGCAGACTAGTCGGCGTAACAAAAATTTACAAAAAATATTGACTTTAATCATTCGGCGTTTTAATTATTCGGCGAAATGAAACGTGGTGAAAGGTTGTCGGCCAGATAATAATCGGCTAATAATATTTCGATATTCCAACAGAAACCGCCAAAACCGTATAGGTACAAAAAGAAATTGGACATCATTCAGACAGTTTTTCTTCCAAAATATCATAATGAAATTCGTATTCCAAACGGTCATATTTTATGCTGACGAATTTAGGTCAAACACAAAACGTTGCATCGGATTGAATAGAATTAATATTATTAAATTAGTGCTAATTATGCTGAAACTAATCCAAAACAGTTGGATTGATATTTTCTGATCCCAATTGTAAACCTATTACGCGTAATTACAGTTGTTTTGCTAGGAGCTGTTGGATTAAATTTTATATAATAGGCTGTATGCCATGAGTGTTTGCCTGTTTATTTTTCTATTGCAACACCTGATGGCGCCACTTTGTATTAGGACTGTCATGGAGTTTACTTACTGTGCATTGTGTGTAATTCAAATAAATATTTTCTCAGTTTAAACTCAAGAAGTCTTGTTTATTAACCTAATCTCAATAGGAGCTGCTGTATTTGAATTGTTTGTTTGATTATTTGAACCGTATTGGGAGATTTGGTATATTTATTGGGAGATTCGGTATGTATATTTGGTATAAACCCCAAATACATATCAATTATATTTTGAATTACATAAACCTGCCTCGTTGATCTACTGCTGAGCGTGAGTGAGGCCCTGGGTTTGATCTTCAGATCGGCCAAAATTTATAGGATTTTTCCGTGTGGGAATTTTTTAGTAGCAGCTCGGAGTCTGGATTTGTGCCCGGTTTATGGCAATAGGCTCGCCCCCTATTACATGGGACTTAAACATAATGGCGAAAATGAGGGTGTACTATAGGTACACTTCTGCCCAATTCTTCGGGGAATATAGGCGTGATGCTATTATGTTATAATTATTATAAAATAAACAATAAACATTTACATATTTTTGTATTAATAACTTTCGTGAGACACATTCATATTTATGATTAATAACGGTTTACTCACGTGCATTTTTTTTCGGGATTGCCCGACTAGTTTCGGATCCAAACGGAGCCCTTAATCATGAGGTGATCACGCGAAATGCGCTCAGCCGAGCTCCGGCGCGACCCGTTTGGTAGAAATCGTACATTAGCGTCTAAGGCCGGCCATACATGAGCAGCTTGAAGCAGTTGGGATCGACTGCTTTAAGCTGCAACTGCGTAGTAAACTTCAGCCTTCTATGTACATACATACACGAAACAGCTCGAGCAGTTTCAACTGCTTCGGGCGGTTGGCGGCATGGCGTGCGGTCAAGCAGTCGCCAGGCATACACTGACTGCTCGAGCTATCGACTGCTCTCTCGCAGTTATGCTGGTTTCACACGGGGGCAGAACAGTGAGGCAGAGCAATAAACAGCGCAGTATTGCTACTGTTTGAACGCACACGCCGAGACAGGCAGAACACTACACGACTGTAGCCGACCGCGTAAAGTTGAAGTCACGACTGTATGCAGTTAATATTGACTTCACACGACTGCAGCCGACCGCGTGAAATTAATATCACGACTGAACGAAGTCAAACGTTACAACTGCATGCAGTTGAATATATCGACTGCGCGCGGTTGCTGCGATGCAGTCTGTCTGATGGCAGCCTAACATTGAAATTGCTAACTGCTCGAGCTTACTTATCAATGGCTGCTTCAAGCTGTTGACTCTGACTGCAAGAGCGGTCCGTGTATGTTTATCACTGGCTAACTGCTCGAGCTGCCCGTGTATGGCCGGCCTTACCTACGTTCCCGATCAACAGTACTTTAAAATTCTTCAACATTTCTTATCTCATTATTCCCGGTCACAAACACTTCAATAGCACAAATCTTCTCTATAAAAATTACCTATTTCCTAGTAAACAATTGCTGTCCGGTTGTCCGTTCAATAGTCACTTGTGGTAATTGCGTATCCGGTCCGTGACTCTCGTGGCCGGCACTTAAAACCGGACCGGTTAAAAATCGACCGGATAAAGTGATATTTGCGTAATATTTTACACCGTGGGCATGGCGACATCTGTCGGTGACAGGTAGAGTTTTTAGATGGGAGTTTAATTTGATTAATTTATACTGAGTTTTTTTGTTTTATGGTGGTGCTGAGTGGCTACTTCGGGGTGTAGGGTAGTGACTTCGAGCCCGAGTGGGGGTAAACATTTGGCAACGTGTCCAGACTTTATTTGATCAATGTCTGGACAATTTGTGTAAGAAATGTAATGCGTACTGAATCCCAAAATTTCACACTAAGAAATTTTTCTAGGCGAGTGACAAACACACAACCCCTTATTACAAAAGATGGTGTAAGAAAAACCCAGGTTTCACAATAGCCCGTCGCTCTTTGTATACGATATTAGAAAATGATGGGTAGGTACTTACCTATATTTTAAATCTAGTTGTACTTTAGGTTTGGTTTAAACCATTCTTAATTATGTAAGGGTTTATATCCCCTCGTAACTGAGGGGAATTAAGTCTTAAACTAGTCGAAATACAAACTAAAATAATTACTACGCATACCTTCAAAACATCGTGAGGAAAACTGCACACTTAAGACAGCTCCATACAGTTTTCAATAGAGTGTATAGTCCGCCAACCTGCACCAGGCCAGGAAACTAAGGCCTAAACTCTCATTCTAAGAAGAGATCCATGCCCAGCAGTGGGACAGTAATCAGCTGATTAAGCTATACCATCAAAAACTTCAACAACCAGCTTCAAAGATAAAATCTCCCAAAAAAAACTACCTCTTTAGAAAAAAAAACCCGATAATTAAACCACTAACCCTCTTAAGCTTCTCCACAAACGTTCAGCCGGTAAAAATTACGGGTCCTTAGAGCCCTTAATTGACCGGTACATAATACATACTTCTACTAGGTGTGGGCAATAAATCTCTTGCACCTGGACACTCGCGTGTGCTCGGCAATAGTCGGGAATAGTCGGCAACTTGCCCACAGATAAATCACTGAACGAGGGATGAACAGATACGGGGAGATTAAAAATGTTTCTTGTTTTACAAGGGGAAGTAGCTTGAAGATAAAATAAGGATATAGATACCTATTTTAATACAACAATACATTGGTAGAATTTCGGCAAAATATTTGCAATTTAAAGAAAAACAAAGAAAGTTAGAAAATATTTTTATTTCTGGCTACAAAACCGGCTATAACACCAGTTAGACTAGCGACCCGCCCTGGCGTCGCTCGGTTACGTTTTTTTATAGCTTAAAACCTTCCGAAAAAGAAGGAAGCGAACGAACAGACAGACGAGAAAAGCTACTTCAATTTATACTATTTCGAGAAGAGAAAAAAGAAACAAAAATTAAATTGTTAGATTTTTTTCCTTCCTACACATTAAGCCGGGTTCGCTGCGCCGTGTTTTCGTGTTTGCAAACAGGATAACATTGTTTGGTAACCGAATAGGGGCGTGGCCTAACAGTTTTGTTAGCAAAAAGACAATAACATGTTTGCCGAGACGAATGGATAACATTTTGTGTTCGCGCTCACTATAAGAAGACGCCATCAGTGTTGCGCAGCGGACTGGCTGTTTTGCTAACTTGTTTTGATAACATGTTTTGTTAGGAAATTGGCGCTACGGACTCGGTTTTACGTTTAAGCATGTCACACCAAATGCGTACAGCCACCGACACGTCTCACACTCCGAGTACCTACCTCGCAAAAGGAAACATACTTATATTACTTAGAACAGCTATACTTAAGTACTTGATAACATCATTAACAAACAAGATCATCAAGAACACATCTGCAATCCCCAAATAATAATTAGAGACTGTCTTCAAATCAGTACACGCAATCAATCAATAGTTTTTACGACAACCACCCATTACCGACGGAGTGGGGGGGTGACGTAACGAATTGCATCCACCGGTAATTAATCCTAAATCTGCGGAACCAACAAGTCTAAGGGTAAACGACCTCATTTAGGGTTCCGTGGAAAGGGGGCCTTTGATTGATTGTAAGAAGTTTCCGTCTCAATATTTGTCAAAATATTTCACGCTTCGAGAGTTTTGGTTTGAATGTTTTATTAATTTATTTTGGGGTTAAACTGTAGGTTGTTACCACAGTATAATAGGCCGTGTACTTGTGGGAATTAAATGAATTAACCGATAGTCCGATACCATAAGCCAATGATTTTCAGGGTTCCGTACTCAAAGGGTAAAACGGGACCCCATTACTAAGACTCCGCTGTCCGTCTGTCACCAGGCTGTATCTCATGAACCGTGATAGTTAGACACTTGAAATTTTCACAGATGATGTATTACTGTTGCCGGTATAACAACAAATACTAAAAAACAGAATAAAATAAATATGTAAAGGGGCTCCCATATAACAAACGTGATTTTTTTGCCGTTTTAATAGATGATCGTCTGTCACCAGGCTGTATCTCATGAACCGTGATAGTTAGAGAATTGAAATTTTCACAGATGATGTATTTTTGTTGCCGCTATAACAACAAATACTAAAAAACAGAATATAATAAATACTTAAGAGGGCTCCCATACAACAAACGTGATTTTTCTGCCGTTTTTATAGATAATGGTACGGAACTCTTCCTGGCCGGTTTTTTTTGTGTAATTTTGCACGATACCGACACTAAACTGTTACACGATATCACAGAGGACTAATTTATAGTAGCTAATTAATATTTCCTGTTAAATATACATATCATCGCGCCTGAATTCCCTAAGGGATCGGGCAGAGGTGATACAGATACAGGGTGTATTATACACCTCTGCCCGACCCCTTATGCCCCATTTCGCCGTTATGTTCAAGTCCCATGTAACAGCGGGCGAGCCTACGGCTATCAACCGGGCACAAATCCAGACTCCGGGCTGCTACTGAAAAATCCTCACGGAAAAACCCAAAATAACACTGCCCTACCTGGCGACCGAACCCAGGAACTCACGCTCAGTAGACCAACGAGGCAGTCAATGAGATTGTGTTAATTTTATTTATTTATTTATGTTGCAATGTCTATAATTATTTGCATACTTGCATACGCTTGCGTGAAATTTTGAACCCGTTAAGTGACGATTTTCCATACAAATTTCATCCCCTATTTAACTCCCTTAGGGGTTGAATTTCGAAAAATCCTCCCTTATTCCTTGTTTACATTATAAAGGGAACCTCTGTGCAGAATTTCAGCTTTCTAGGTCCAAGGGTTTGGGCTGGGCGTTGATGAGTCAGTCAATCAGTCAGGACTTTTCTTTTTATTTATATGGATGTGTTCGTTCACGTATGTTTTATTGCAAGTTAGGATGCACGTAGATAGGTGCATCAATAGGTGTAGTTAGTTTGGGTAATAATAAATAAGAAGATTCTAATACAACGCACATCTCTCTCGGTGTCATAAAATGAAATACACTACTAGAGAGATTCTCGAATAATTATGGTCGAAGTTGAGTAAATACTCACAAACACAACATAGTAAAAACGAGTATTTACAAACTTTTTATTATTTATCGCGTATTTTATTCGCTTGCCCGCTAGACATGTACAGTCGGAACTAATTACAAAAGAGTATTTATTCTAATGATTGGGTTCCCCTGATTATTCGCAGTCCTCAGAGATCCTCATAAAATAAATTACAACAGGCCCAAAACAACTGAGCCGAGCCTTTTGTTTCGTAAATTCATCAAAGGGTTCCTGAAAAATCGCGCCAAGCCTTACAAGGAAAAAATCCCTGATCTCTCAATTGATAATGAAAGAAAAACAACCTCTGCTTATCTCGACGAGATGAGAATGTAAATGGTTTGAAGCCTCCATATGTGATGGAGAAATCAACGGATTACTTTTCATTATCATCATTCAGCCGAATGACGTCCCCCAAGCCATGTTGGGGGTATTTGCCATTATCGCCACGCTTGGCAGGTGGGTGGGATCGCAGTATGGTTGTTAAAGTACTCAGAGAACGCTGCTGCCCATCCTCTAGTAAATCCCTTACCTCGATGGTGTATGTAGTTCGCACGCCTAAGCACGAAGTCCGTGGTTTCGGCCTTAGTTACTAGCGTTTCCTACCCTATCACCTACGGACATACGATTATTTCGGGGCCCAAACTAAGAATGAATGACAACACGATGTGACAGTTGTCCCTACTACCGATTAGTTTTTGCCCGCCCGAAAAGTTGAACTTGACACTTTGTTTTGTTCACTCTTATGTTTCGGGCTACTTTCTTACTTCGTTGACGGACTTAGGGAGTAGGCCCCCAGGTCAGCCTAGTGGATTAAGGCCTAAACCCTACTCGTTCTAAGAGACGTGCCCAACAGTGGGACAATAATATGCTGATTATGCTTATGAGTTATTTTCGTATAGCTCTTGTCACAAAAGGAGAATACATTGTATCTTTCTATTGTTTTCAACGTAGCAGTATTCTTTCATAGTTTTCAGCTTATAAACTGTGGACATCTGTATCAAAGCCATATTGGATTATTGGCACACGCCCAGGATCGAACTTCTGACACCAAGTTATTGTTTTTATTGGGTACCACACAAGTCAATAGGAACTAAATTCTAAACGCGTAAAAAGCATGCAGTTTACAGCAAAATGTCTATATCTTTATATGATAAATATGAATTTTCCAAAAGTATAAATAACTAGCTTTTGCCAGCGGCTTCGCTCGCATTAATCAAGCTCAAAAAAAAATCTTAACACACTACTAAAGTTTCTAAATAATATAATTCAATCGTGAATCGAAAGACACGTGGCGCCATCTATGAACGTTATTGTTGTTTTCCTCGGGAACAGTACTTTTTTTCGGGATGAAAGGTACCCTATGTCCGTTTCTGTACACCTGACAACGTATATGCAAAATTTCAGGATGATCGGTTCAGTGGTTAAGGCGTGAAAAGGTAACAAACAAACTTACCTACTTTCGCATTTTAATATTAGTTAGGATCGGATGTATGTAAAAAATACAGTAATTGTGTCACCCATGTAAATATAAGAGCCACAGTTTTCTCAGTTTACCACTTACTTTACCTTCTATTCAAGATTGTGAACATAAAAACACACAGGTACAAGTAAAATGTGTGTTTCTGAAACATTCTTTATCATTTCCTTCGCAATCATACCTGAACACACAAAATAGTTTTTTCCACCTCGCAATTCTCCCCTCCATT
This sequence comes from Amphipyra tragopoginis, assembly GCA_905220435.1. Lineage (NCBI taxonomy): Eukaryota > Metazoa > Arthropoda > Insecta > Lepidoptera > Noctuidae > Amphipyra > Amphipyra tragopoginis. Next base: position 11,193,905 of record HG992017.1, read on the forward strand.
TAATTCTCGACCTTCGGACCGGCCCTTTGTGCCGCCCTCCCATAAATTCCTCTTGCCACTGCCATTCACAGTCTTTGTTGGAAACTTTCCTTTCTGAAAGTGAATCGGGATCTGATAAGGGAAGGTAATGAATAGTACCTATTGTTAGATAATTAATTTCTTCATTAATGTCTTTTACACCTTCTGAAGTTAGGTAAGTATGTATGATGGTAATGGCACCTTTATGTGTAATTAGTGGAATTAATTGTCTGAGATCTATTCAGATTTTGGGAGCTTTAGTTTGCTTTTGTCATCGAGAATGTGATATTATACTAAGTTTTGCTGTAAGGGACGGAATTAGGCGCAATTCATGACGTAGGTAGATCGAATACCGACATTTTTTCGATAGTGAAATGTTCTCATACCAGGATATTTTTTTCGAAAATGAGAACGTTATTTTTACTTTCAGAGCTTTCGGACTTGCTACCGTACTTTGGCTAATATAGGTCAACATTTAGGTTCGAAGGTTACACGATAATTCCTAAAATGGAAACGATTTTTTTCAGGTCACTAATGTGAACTGAGGCTGGTAAACGATCAACATTTTACGGTAATGTGTGAACGGCAATGTTCCGGCAATACGGTCAAATTACTTGTCCGTATTTTGGCAACATTGACAAGTTAGCCAGTAATATTGCTGGAATGCTCGTTTGTAAAAGATAGCAATTAATTACCGGTAATCATTGAGCTACAAATTGCTGTGATGCTGAACATTGCTGTGATGCTGAACATTGCCGACTAAACATTGCCGTAAAATGTTGATAATTTATCGGCCCCTTTAGTTTTAACATTGGTTTAACAAATTCCTGCAATCATGCTAGTGATTCCACGACATAAACTATTACTTATTTATTTAAAATATTATGGCCTTATATCAAACGGTAGATACTCAATTTTAAGTTGCTACGAAGTCTCGTGCTGTCACTGTCACTACGGCTAAAACTGATACTAACAGCACGAGACTTAACGGCAACTTAAAATTGAGTATCGTTTATGAATTTAGCCGTAAAAACTATACCGTTTGCTTGAGCAAAAAAAAGCTTGTATCGATATTACCTTTACAAAACAGTCGGTTTAAACTACACCAATCCTTCCTACTAATATTATAACCATGAAAGTTTGGATGTTTGTTAATCTATCACGCCTGGGGGACCCACTCCCTAAGTCCGTCAACGAAGTTAGTCGCCCGTCCGAAAGTAGCCCGGAACGGAGGAGTGAACAAAACAAGTGTCAAGTTCAACTTTTCGGACGGGCAAAAACACATCGGTAGAAGGGACAACTGTCAAATCGTGTTTTCATTCATTCTTAGTTCGGGCCCCGAAATAATCGTATGTCCGTAGGTGATAGGGAGTAGGAAACGCTCGTAACTAAGATCGAAACCACGGACTTCGTGCTTAGGGAGTAGACCCCCTGAACGGCTGAAATGGCTGCGGGATTTGGATGAAATTTGGCACACAGGTAGCCCATGACCTAGATTAGGACATACGATACTTTTTATCTGGGTACATAAAGTAGTTCATCAGCTAGTAGCTAGTAAAACAACTACACTTGGGAGCAAATAAATCGAGCCACTTCTATTTTTCACTTATAATGGTTATTATTTTTGCCATCATGGAACAGATCAATTCTAAACATATTATATCGCCTAAAAGATTATTTGATAACCTTTACAATGAGGGTAGACTTTTGACAACTTTTCATTTTAAATTAAAAATAAAAGGGTACAATAAAATTATTGCATTTAATTTGGTCGTGATATTTTGATTGCACTCCAATAATAAAAGGTTAAATTGTGAGTTTTTGTTAATTATACCCATATTGTAGTGTGATTGTTACAATATTTTTGTTTTTCACTCTTTTTTCTGGACTGTGTTACCTTAAATAATTTTCTATCAAAATTAATGTTTTTTTTTTTGAACCAATAAGTTATCATTCAAAACGGTTATCATTCAACAATTTACCCTGATTTTAAAGATTATTTAATAAACTTTCAAATGACATACGTATTTTATAGAATTATATAATTCATGAAACCAAAACTAACAACCAGACACATGAAAAAAGCTCTATTTATTTGCTCCCAAGTATAGTTAGTTACAAGTAACATCCCATCACATAGCAACAATCATTGTTATTAACTAAACACCATCTAACAGAGCTCTGTCCGATCTCTTTGCTTATCTGTGCGGCGTTAACATACAATGGTGAGGCAACAATGTAGCGATTTCCAATAATGTACAGTCGGGCACACAGATGTCTTAGATAGATAAATTGGAAGTGTATTGTAATTTTAATGTAATCTTTAAAAGGTATAGTGTAATGTTTTACGTACGTAAGTACAGAAATATATGATTTGAAAATTAAAATTATCTTGACAAAGTACCTATCATATTGAACAAGGATGAAATAGTAAATGCGGAAAAAAAAACACTCCTTCCAAATGGTTTTGCACTGGACTCCTGAGAGTAAAAGTGTGCGAATTCCGTGTGGAATTTCTCTGTAGCAAGCAGCCAGGATTTGTGCCCAGTTGATGGCAATAGGCTCGCCCGCTATTCTGTCTAGCATTTTCCCAACAATGTTGGGGCCGGCTTCCAGTCTAACCAGATGCAGCTGAATATCAGTATTTAGGCTCACCCCCATTACATGGAAAATACACCTCTGCCCAACCTTTCGGGAAATACAGGCGTGATGTTATATTTTTTACCAAAGTTAGGAAATTCCAACAACAAGCACGATTTAAAAAAAAACGTAAATTTTGCAATATCCTATTTTAAACTAACTAAATAACATCTCACAGAAACAAAATCTATCCCTGTGACTTAATTAGATAACATGCGTAAAGTTCTCTTCAAGTTAAAAACACTTAAGTGTAACATTCTCATGTACACTAAATCGCAAGGTCTAAAATATATCTTATATCTGGTGTTGACTGTACAAGCATCCATGACAAAGCTTAAGAGGTCGTTAAACCCAGCTTAAATATCTGACATACGGTCGTTAAGTTCGCTGAGCGGTATCGGGTACTGCTAATAAAATGTATTATGTGACTTGGCGGTGTGTGAGATGCGGGGAGTTCGAATTATAGAAATTAAAATTGACAGCCCTAAAGCACCCTTACAAACTGTACAAATAATTATATATATCATATTCAATAGATCTTAAATAAATTAATATAAAAAAATCTTAAAACAATAAACTCTAATCTTAATAAAACAATTAATAAATGTTTATAAAATTTTAACATTTGACATAAATATTTAAAATGAGTTTTAAAAGTAGACTTGTTATTTATGTTAACTTAATTATATTTTAAAATATGGAAATACTGTTTGTGTACTGTTACTCCATATTTTAACTCAATATGTAGGTAATTAATTAGTAATATTTAATTAATTAATAAAGCGAAATTATTATTTCGCTGAAAATAAACACAGAATTGTTATTCGAACATTTTCATTTAAAATTTATTAAAGCTGAAATGGAATATTATTTTATCGTAGTTATTATTATTGGAAAAACGCGTTCGCACAACTTGATGCGCGGCAGTAAACACCGCCAAGTCCGCTGCAAAAAGTGATTATTTTGTAGGATAACTTTATCATCATCATCCTCATTTCACCTTCTTTTTAGTTATATTAAACCTGTTTTTCTGTCGGTCTGAAATCGCCAACCCGCAGTGAGCAAGCGTGGCGATCAATGCTCGTTCCTTCTCTGTACGAGAAGAGGCCTTTGCCCAGCAGTGGGACAGTTACAGGCTACATAATATAATAATAATAAATAATAAACCTGTTTTTATCACAAGCCACATCGTTTCCTTCTTTTCTTTTTCGAGTGCTTTTCCAATTTTGAATAATTATAAGATGTTCCTAAAACGATGTGGCCTGTGATAAAAAAAAAAGGTTTAATATAACTAAAAAGAAGGTGAAATGACGCATGAGGATGATGATGAAAAAGTTATCCTAGAATTTTCAGAAAAGAACAAAAAACTATTTTTACTAAAAACCAGTCTGCCAACTAGTCTCTCTACTAGCTGGCGCCACCTACAGTCCGTATTTCCTCCTCAACTATGCGAGCCGGTTTAACAGTAGTAAATCAGTGCGGTTACCGCGCGGTCCCCGTGCCATCACTCATGCCTAAACTCCGAGGTTTAGAGCACTATGATGTATGGTGTGGAGCTTAAAACTTCTGAGATGCTCTTGTTTACTAGGTTTTAGGGTTACGAAACAGTATGTCATGTAGATATCTAGGAACCTATTTTTTTAAATGGAAGGTTAATGATATCATTTGATTTTTGTTTGGTAAAAAAAATTCCGATAGGAATTCGTAATATATGTATATTATCTTAAAAAAGCACCGCCTGTATTATTATCTACATAAATAAAAAGAAAGGTCCTGACTGACTGATTGACTGACTCATCAACGCCCAGCCCAAACCCTTGGACCTAAAAAGCTGAAATTTTGCACAGAGGTTCCCTTTATAATGCGGGCAAAAGCCAGTCTATAGGATATTGTACATCGCAGTCTAATGCTAGTCATAGGCCTTCACCAGAAGAGGTTTTATAGCCCATAGTCACGGCGCTAATCAATCTGCTTAGTATTTCCTAGTACAACTTTGATGTTCGTATTTAGTACTCTTTTAAAGTTAGTTGGGAATAATCACAATAACAGATAAATCATTCGATCATCAGCGATCTAGGCTATTTAATTGTCAAAATTATATCAAGGCAAAAAAAACAACAAGTAAAAATATTTATCCCTATACCGAAGCAGCGACCCTAACCAAAAGAGGCGTCCGCCATTAAAGTCGTTAAAATTCAATATAATATATGCAGGTAATTATGATGGATAGCTACAACTAAATGTGTTACGATTTGAATATCCGTATGGTCAATGATCTTAAGGCCAATCTAATCTATCATCGTAGTTTAAAAACGTGTAGGAGACAAAACAATATATTTTTATCTTTGGCCATTGAACAACCAAATAAGATGAATTGTCACGTTCAGTTAGACATGGTTAATGTATTTAATATAGTGACAAAATATAATAATGCAATAAAAAAGATGAATAGAAATTATTATGAATGAATGATCTTCATTGTCCATTTTAAAATAATAACGTTAAAAATTAAGTAAGTTAAAATAATTATTTCATCAACTAACTTGTGCGCACGTGCGCTTGTGTTATTTATATGTTGAAAACTTCCAGCGTCATCTTAAGTCGGTTAGTTTATTTGTAAGATCTCTAATGATTGGTTTAGGTCTGAAGAAGGTTGCAGGTTTTTTTTTTGGTTCCTCAGAATCGAAAATCTGGTTTCAATAAGGTGTAACAGAAGTCGAGAAAGGCTGTCAAGGTGGCGCGATGGTGTTGACAATATTAGAAGTGTGTAAGTATAGGGTCGAGGCTTGGAGAGGAGAGGGCATTAAGTTATAAAACTGGTGTAACATTATTAAAATGATCTTTTTATTGCAATTGGTGTGTAACAAGTGATAAAACAGTGATTATATTTCGATAGTTTTACTGAGCAAAGAACTAGCCTTCTTCATAAAAGTTGCAAAGATGTTATTCGCTCGAGGCATTCCATTTAGCGCACCAATTATTATTTAAATAGCATCAATTCGAATCATACCAATAGTATTCCTATTATTAATGGTAGGATTCAAATTGGTGCTATTTAAATTGACGCTTTAAATAGAATACCTCATTCGATCCGCGCATAAAACTAGAAAAACTGATAATGTCATGACTCAGAACTTGGCGTTCTTTTTTCCAATGCTTTCTTTCGAAAATAGACTGGCAACTTCATTGTTTATCCTCCTTCAAAACAACCTGACGACGCCATATCAGAAATAAAGATTTCCTTTTTCCTTTTAAGGTAGAATACAGACTAATTTAATAATACACCCAACGTTCTCACGTCAATATTAATTTGCATAAAAATTGAGCAACCCTTTAGACACGCCACGCATGGTAAAACACAATTGTCTAAGGGAGGGGGGGATGCCAATAATTTCCCGCTCTATTTCGTCCGGACATCGAACCGGCACCAGAAGGGTTGGAGCAGGTCGGCTGTAAAATGTCCCGGACATACCCTTTCGTGTTATTTTTGGCGGATTTTTACGTAAAATCCTTCGGTTAGAGTAAATTAGGTACACTTTGATCTTGTGTTCCAAAAAATTTGGAGTCATCGGTTTAGGAATGGTTTGGTGAACAGTTTCAAAGGTTTAGACTTTCTAGGTAGACTGTTTTAGAACCTATTAGATAATTTACCAATGGACAATGTGGCATACATACCTAGCAAACGAAGGCCACCGTATTTTCGTCATTAGTTGATATTGACCAAACTTTGTATGGAACGAATCCGCTTTCAATCTATTTTTAGCGATATACGTATGTAAGTTGCAATATACGATGCGTATCTATAGATCATTTTATCTGAAAGCTTTGGTAACCGCAGAGCACACGAATCCAAGTAACAGAGATATAGAGGGATTCCTCTATGCCCCTCTGGCTCTCACATACACACAACGGACAGTAAACTTCTCACGATTAGCGGGTTAAGGGTGGCTTGAAGAGTCAACCCTTAACGAGCATGTGCACATAAAATTAGAATCAGAAGCAGTTTAGCAGGAGTGACACATAAGAATATTAAGGAAAACACTTTTAACCAAACAATAATATACTTTATAATAGTTACAAAATTAGACTAATAGTTTACAGGGCGTGTTTCTTTAGACAATACGATACGAGGAGTCCAGGGTCTTCAGGTGTAGTAGGTAGTACTTAACTAGGCGGCTGTTGAGGCGCGTGAGAGGACGAAGTGCAGCGTGCCGGCCCTTTTATAGGCGCACCCCGCTAGTTGCCACTGCTGCATCGTCACAAACTGCTTGGCGCCGGACTTTAATGTGAGGGTGGTAGCTAGCCAGGCGGACCGTATAGATCCTACTACCAAGCGTGGTGGGTTTTGTTGAATCTTACAACACATTTCCATTCCCAGGTGAGGAAGTTTTATATTCTAGCCTTTACACGGGATAGTCATTACAATCGGCCAATATTCACCAATCTTGATTCAGCCGAAAGACGTCCACTGCTGGGCATAGGCCTACCCCAAGCAACGCCATTTCGACCGGTCCTGTGCTTCTCGCACCCAGCGGATTCCAGCGACCGTCACCAGGTCATCGGCCCATTTTTGACGCAAGAGATCAAAAATATTAATATCAGTCAAACTTCCGAATAAAGTCCAATCATAATTCTAGCCGGATTACGCCCATCCTTCTCCCAGGCTGTAACGACCGGCCTAAGCCGATGGCCGCTTCAATTTGGCTAAAAGCTAAAACATCAAAATACACAATTCATAGATATATGGATAAAATAGAGAAGTTGCTGGATGAGATATGTTTTTATTGGCGTTTTTCTGACGGTAGGCTAGACGATAATATTTTCTAGCCTAGGACTATCCTCTGGGGTAAAATAGAAGGCCATTGACTTTTATTTTACCTGGGGTAAAATAAAAGGCTACGATACCAGAAGGCTGTGCCTGTATTTTTATTAACAATCACTACATGTGTTTTTCTTTTTCTTAAAATCATTCTAGTTATATCCTTACTTATCGGTAAATCACTACATAGTATAAAACAAAGTCGCTTCCCGCTGTCTGTCCCTATGTATGCTTAGATCTTTAAAACTACGCAACGGATTTTGATGCGGTTTTTTTTAATACATAGAGTGATTCAAGAGGAATGTTTTAAGCTATAAAACGTACACGTGCAAAGCCGGGGAGGGTCGCTAGTTCATAATATCCTGTGTTAGGCTTAAACCGCGGTCACACCAATACTGTTGCTGTAAACAGAAATAAATATTTTGCTTTTCACAGTTGCTAGACGCTAACCATCACATAAAAAACTAAAAATATAATATTATTTAAAAGGAGGTACATAACGGGCACCACTGTTGAAAAACTAATAAAATCGAACAAAAAATGGAGGTGATAAACGGTTTTTAAGTTTTCTGGTATTTTCCCGAGCGAAACGGACGTTATACGGATCTGAAGTTACTATTAAGTTCACAGGGTATATCATCGCCTCATAGTCTCTATCTAGTTAACAATTTCAAATCGCTTGTAACTTGGACATTTTATTAGTTTTTTTCTTGTTGCCTATACAAGGTTAGTCAGAAAGGGGGTACTAATCCGAAAGGGTATTAAAGTACACATGATAATGAATAACTTTTGTTCTACAACTTTTCCCAAAAGTCAATAGTTTAAGAGGAACAGTTGTTCAAAAATCTCAAAAAAAAAAAACTAAAATCTATCTGTCCCCAGTTATGATCAACTGTGTTTACATTTTAGGTCATATTTGAGGTCATGAATTAGAAGCACCATTTTCTGAATTTGAAACTAAAGCAGGGATGGAGAATTTTTGAAAAAACTAAAATAAAAATCATTTTATTTGGAAAAAAAATATATCGAATTTTGAAATTTTAACACTTGCATTCAAACAGTCATCAGCGATAATAAGTGGGCTTCGGATTAGTACCCCCTTTCCGACTAACCTTGTACAGGGTGTCCCTGAAAGTATGGGTCAAATCGAATAGGGGCGTGGGCAATGTCATTTCCAAACTTTTAACCCTGAGAATGTCGGTGCAATTTTTGACGGTTCAAAAGTTATGACCAATTATTGTTTTTTTTAATCACTTCGCATAGAAAAAAATCATAAAAAGAACTATCAGAGCTATTTTTTTTCAGGACTTTGGCAAACTGTAGGCCTTTCTTGTGGTAATACTTTTACGCAGCTAGAAAACATGTGTTCAATAAGAAAAAACATTTACTGGAAAGGCTTTTTTGGTCTGGCAAAAATTTTACTCAAGTTTTTACTACTACAAGTTTTGAAATGACCTTGCCCACGCCCCTATTCGATTTGATCCATACTTCCAGGAACATTCTGTATAAAAATTGTAAAGCCATCGATATAATCTGAAAAAAAAAAATGTCTGCTTCCATTAAGGAGATTGTCGTTTGGGAAAACTGAATGCTACGTGCTGCTTACCCCATCCGATATAATTCCGTTATTAAATGACCTGCCGCTTCTAGCAACAACAAAGTTCTACGTATAACCTACTTCCTAAACTAATTGAACTACAACATTTCGTGAACTGCTCGCCATAACGAGTTAGGCCATCTTAGCATGAATTTATAATAGCATCCCATAGTTACGGCCTCTATTGTACGAGGATAGTTTCAGAAGGATTTATTCCTGTTCCGTATTATAATAAAAACAAGCAATTGTCATAATCTTTGAGTAGGTTTTGCATTCTGGAATTTTCCACAATGCAAGTAACTTGCATGTTTATTTGAAATCACCTTTTCGTAGGCCGCAATTTAACATAATGTAATGGTAACTTGCATGTAAGCTGCTGTTTTCTACTTGCAGTTGGCGTGCAAGATACTTGCAGGACGTAAGTTTGTCTTAAAGGGAAAATCCAGCATTCTAATTGAGCAAAACATTCGTCATCGCTTTGATTTTGATAGGTCAACAATTTCCATAGCACCGTATGTATTAACAATCCCACTTTTCCAAAACTACGTACCACGCAATGAATTTTGTTGACCTGTCAAAATGAAAGTCAGAAATTTCGAGTGTGTTGTACAAATGCAGGTCTCAAAAGGCACTTGCAATAAGTCTGAAAATATACTTATAATGAGATCCAATGACAACTCAGTGGTTTAAGATTTATCATGATTCTCTGATCAATCTTCGCAGAGATTCTTCGAATATTATCTCGAAGATACGTCTTGAAGTACCAATTTATTTGAAAAAAAAATCTCTTTCTTGCCCATATATTTGAAATAGCAATTTACCTGCAAAATCTAGTTAGATTAAATGCCAAAAGCCTTCAACATAATATTAATTCTAGCAATAATTAAAGCACACATGTAACATTCTAACTAAAGAACAAATTATTGGAATAATATTAAATAATTAAATCAGATAATTAGTGCCGTTTCCAACCCATCTGCCAAGCCTATGTAACCCAAAAACCATATTTTGCTTTTTACACAACATGGAAATTTCGGAAACTACGATTTCAACTCGACAGCTATTTTCATGACGTTAAACAGCTCAGCTAAACGAAATACTTAGTTACTTCACTATTCAATTAGTCGAAAACCGTTTAACACTAAAACCGTCTCAGAAAACAACGAAATAATTACTTACCACACTAAACACGAGAAACAAAACCGAAATACTTATTCCAGCCATAAATAAAAGAAATTCGCGTAAGTATTCCTGTGCCGCCATATTGGGTCAAACTAAAACTAAGTGCCAATAAATATAACCACAAGAATTACCAAAATAACTATCTCATAACTGTTATTAATAACAGCAAAATTCAAGATGGCGGGAAATTCTTTATTTATTGCTACAGCCTTCATTAACGTACATGTTTTCTTTTGACGTCATCTTAGTGTTGTGACAATTCTGATAGTTACTTAGTTTAGTCGATTTTTAGCTGACTAAATAATGAAAATAGAATTTAAAAAAAGTCGTCGTCGGTTAACTCTTAACCAAGAGATAATTATGGCGGTTCGACAGTGGTGCCGATTCTCTTGTTCACCAGCTAAACTAAAATTAGAGAATTGCTATCTTTTACTAACAGATAGCGCGAGAAAAGGACGGTGATAGACAACAACTAAGTTAGAGATGTCAAATTAGTTTACGCCTTGAACTTCACCGTGTTTTTAGTCAACACGTTTTATATGTCGTCTAAAGTATGGAACTTTTAGTTCAACTAAATTTGACAGCTCTTATTTACGTATGTCTCTTTCTTATTTTATTAGAGTGAAAAAGATGGCAATACCCTAAATTAAGTTTAGTTTGTCCTAACAGAATCGGCACCAATGTCTCTATTGAAAATCTAGCGTGTAGGGACGGGCTAGAATATAAAACTTCCTCATCCTCACTGCACGCTGGGAATAGATGCGTGTTTCGATTCAACAAAACCCAGCACGCTTGGTGGTAGGATTTATACGGTCCGCCAGGACTGAAAAACTAAAACTAAAAAAAAAACTGTCAAGCCGCCATATTTATTTTACGGATGAAAGTTATCCGACGATTGTGAAAAAAGTCCTAAGTATATTTTTTGTTTTGTAAATATGTTTTGTTTGCCTCTGAATTACGCCCTATTATTTTTTCGGTTGTCAAGAAAACTGATTAAAGCCATAGAAAGTTATTTTAACCAAAGGATCCACAATAGAATTTACATAATTGTGATCACTTATCTGCCAGTGCCTGTCAAACACGATGGCAGAATGACAATCTTCACCGAGTGTGTGAATTCACAGAACTTCATAAATCTATTTTTTGTACTTGTGTTTTTCTTTTTCTTAAAATGATGCAAGTTACATTCTTACTTATTGGTGAATGTAAACATAAACTAAACACCAGCAGTAGCAGCAGAACATCTTAGCCAAATTAATGTTGCAAGGGACAAAGTCCATCAAATAAACATAAAACTATACTGTTACTTAACAATCCGAAACACCAGTAACTATCCACATGTCACCAGTTTTAGTTTTAGATGTTTTGTCACTTTCCCAACCCTACGTTGTCCGAAACTTGGCGAAACTTGTGGCCTACAGGAGCAACTTGGTCAATCCCTACTGTCGCTATCCTTTTCTTACATGGAACTGTTATTATCTGTTGTCTCTCTCCCTCTTTTTGTAATTAATAATGTATGAAAGCCGTAGACGCTATGCATCATTATGATGTACGGGTAACTCTTAGGCCCTTTGTAGCGTTGACAAAAAAAATGGAATTTAATTAATACTAGTTGATTTATTGTGCGCTGCCTAGGTGAATTTAAAGTCGTTCTCTTCGCATGTCATATTATTTATTATTTTGTACATCTTCATACTCTGAGTTGCAGTGTAAAAAGTTGTTTTATTGATACATGCTTGAAGACACGTCTTGTGGCTTGTATTCATAAGTAACTGACATGTATAAATGCTCAATAAGTCATACCTGTCATTGTCATTTTGCTTTCAATAGAAAGAGATGGAAATATACAGTTTTAAAGCGTATTAATACACTATAGAACCAAAGGGGCTATTGTCAAGACCTAATTATCAATGTGAATAAATTAATTTAACAATAATACATAATGATGCAATTAATTTATGTGATTTTGTATTCACTCTTATGCATAGACACGTAAAGCGCGTGTGGATTAAAATACCTATAGAATTTGAAAATAGAAAACACAATTCATCGTCATCACGATCACTATGTCATGTTCATTCCTTTTTCAAATCCAAATAGCCAATAGAAACATTAAGAATCTAGTACTGCCAACATGATAAATATAAATTTTAAAATATATCCTACATACGAATATGAAAAATGTGTTTCGCACGGAATGCCTTTGCCTCCTACCGTTTTATTTTAATGTGGATGGTTTTAAGAAATCATTAATATGGATTAAGCAGAGACAATTTATAGCGACGTGGATGTTTTGTGACATGTTCGCAAGTGCTTTTTAATTAAAATAAACATGAAATGAAAATTGTATTCTTGGGACAAGATTTCTGCGGTTGGTATACCTACAATTGGTTGTCTGTATTACTTAACGAGTAGTTTTATTAAAAAATGTTTTATTTTTTATTTCAAGCATGTACACACGGCTACACATCAAGCTATACAAAACCAGTTTATCTTGGCGTCGCTTTGTATAATCTTTTCACACAAGTAACGGTCAGCTTATACTGGTTTTTCATAGCTTGAAGTGTAGCCGTGTGTACTTGATATTAATAGTAATGATTGTTTATACCTTGGTTTTTTGGAGCTAGGTTAGTTTTAAGGGCTAATTTTGGTTACAACAAGTGACTTTCTGCGACTTTACGGAAATATATGAATATAATTTCATCTTACCTTTTAAAGATGTTTTTCGATAACCTTGGTCATCTTTTTTACTAGTTTTTTCTTTATTTTTCTATTTTCTTGAACTAAACTTGTTTGATAATGACAAGTACATTCGACCCTGAAAAAGGTTCATATTAATTACTTCGTCCTTCATATTAGAAGTAATGGTTTTTGAGTATACTTAATTTATTATTTTAAAACGGTTTAGGGTGTTCGTGCATAGATTTGTGTCTGTAAAATTATGCACCCATGATACAGGAGAATTCGTAGTGCGGGGAGTTTTATAAAAAACACTAAAAGCTTTTTTTTTTTAAACTCAAACTATTTTTTCATACTCAAAAAATACTTCATTAAATTCAAATATACTACTAATATACTCACTTTCCTGCTGACCGTACCTAAGTACGTGAAAGAGTTTCGAGTTATTTATTCATTTAGTTATCTCACGTTTTATATAATTATACGAAGCTCACTCTTAAGGCCGGTTTTAGTGCTTGACCGACCGTCAGTGCGTACGTCGGTCGCGCTTGTCATTTGTATGAAAATTCACTAGTCGTGACAGTGCTCGACCGACGGTACGCACGCGTATATTGCTACGCACTGCGTACGAGGACCGTCGGTTAAGCGCGTCCGCATGCGTGCCGTCAGTCGACCGACGCGCTATGGATACATATTAACGCGTTCAGTGCTACACCGATCGGTGGACTGACCGTACGCATGCGCGTATCATCGTAAAAAGAATGAAACCTACTAGTTCAAAACTTCAATAATATTGTTTGATTTTATTGGTATCATTACCTTTTAATGATTTAAGTACCTAATTTTGATCAAACATGGCATATATTGACACCAAACGCCTAATTACCGCATTTCGACTTCGTGAACTTCTGTGGGACAAAGGCCACGTGTTATACAAAGACCGTATTGCCAAGTTAAAGGCAACGTTTTGACGACACGTTTGGTGCAGTGGCTAAGCGATTGGCTTCTGCGCCACGGGTCGTGGGTTCGATTCCCACACGGAACAAAAATTTGTATGGCCTACAGATGGTTGTTTCGGGTCTGGGCGTTTGTTTGTGAGATTTGTGTCTGTAAACGCACCCACGATACAAGAGAAATCTTAGTGTGGGGCAACGTTTTTTTTAAAAAAAAAAAAAAAAAAAGGCATGGGAAGAAGTTTGTACAGCTTTGTGTTCAAATTGTGGTATCTACGTCTTCTGTTCCTTATACGTTTACGAAGATAGTAAGCAGCAATTAAACAATTTGTAAACGCGTTCATTTCGTGTACGTGTTTGTGACTGTACCAGTCCGGCCAGTTTGGTTGGTCAGGAGAGCACTGAACGTTAAAAACTGACGATCGGTTATGCGTATCGTCAGGAACGATGGTACGCACCGACGGTCGGTCGAGCACTAAAACCGGCCTAAGTGGTTGCAACATAAAAATTAGGTGCCACACTTGAAAGTAATTTAGAGTCACAAGAAAACTAGCAGCATTCTTAATAAAGAAATTTAAATTTCATTAGTGTATCTTGGGATTTTTGGGTTTGTTTAAGTATATCATAACATCACACCTGTATTCTCCGAAAGGTTGGGCAGAGGTGTACCTACACCCTCATTTTGTCGTAACGTTTAAGTACCATGTAATAGGGGGCGAGCTATTGCTATCAAACAGACACAAATGCAAACTCAGGGATGCTACTGAAAAATCCCACATGGAAAAACCCAATAACACTTTGCATCACCTGGAGATCGAACCTAGAACCTCACGTTCAGCAGACGCGCTTGCGACAACTAGGCCAACGAGAGGCCGTATTATTTTAAGTATAATAATATGAATTCTTGTTAATAATATGAATGAGTACTACTTGATATTTTTTTCATTTTACTTTTGTTTTTGTGTTTAAAAGTTGAATTATAATTTACTAGCGACCTGCCCCGGCTTTGCACGGGTGCAATGTATTATACATTTAAACCTTCATCTTGATGTACTATCTAATAAAAAAACCGCATCAAAATCCGTTGCGTAGTTTTAAAGATCTAAGCCATACATAGGGACAGACAGCGGGAAGCGACTTTGTTTTATACTATGTAGTGATTATACAAGAATTGAAATTGTCTCGTGTAGTGCCAGACTTAAAGAATAGCATTACCCCATCTCTTACCGTGGGTGTCGTAAAAGGCAATTAAGGGATTCTCTAGAGGATGGGCAGCAGCGTTCTCTGAGTACAACCATACTGCGATCGCCAACCCGCCTGCCAAGCGTGGCGATTACGGCAAACCTCCCCTTTTGGGGGAGGCCTATGTCCAGCAGTGGACGTCTTTCACCTGAATGATGATACAAGAATTTTTTTTTTTGTGTTCAGGAATTGAAACATCATGTATTAATTACTTTTATCTTTTTTTACAGGTAAGACATCTCTACTAACTACTATGAAAAGAGATGAATGAAGAAACTTGGACCACGAAAGGCTAAGTTGGAAAAATAACATTAAATATCTTTAAAGGAAGTTTCTTATGTACGATTCCTATAAATAATCGATTAAAATTAGGACTTTTATCTTTACCAACGATTAAGGATTTTGAGTGGCCGAATGCCACCATTTTAAATAGATTTTCATTCCAGAAACACGTCTAACAACTCTTAATCAGTTGATATGACATTAAAAGGCTGATGATCACCAACATTAAACCTATAGTTAATTAAACGACTGTTTTCTCGAAAAACGTACAACATTTTTAGGTACGTAAACGGTTATTTAACCAGAGAACTAACTTTAGTGAATACTAGTCTTACACTCAGTTGCAAGAAAGGTTCATTAAATTTTAATGCTCTCATTAGAATGTTAATGCTCTATTAACCTCTTCTGTCCATTGCAAGAAGCTAGATTTAATGGAATGATTAACTATCCATTAAAATTAATTTTTGATGTGTCAAACTCCCCATGATTTCAATATATGATAATTAGTAAATGAAGAACGAACTACGACCTAAGTAGTGTTCATGCAATTGCCATTAATTTAATGAAAACATTATTCTTAATGACGGATTAGTTAATGATCACCTAATGGTATCTTTCTTGCAACTCAGTGTTAGTATATTACCCTCAAATTATCATGGAAGCATAACTCTTCAAAAATGTACAGCTACTTCCTTCTGCGCCATCTCCATCATACTTAAACGCCTACCCATCTAATTCGTGGCCTTACATTACTCAACTGAAGCCACAACAATCTACAGCGACATAACTAAACCATTCCGTTGGCACCTGAACTTGAAACTACACCACTAAGTTTTAAACCTTATGCTTATCAAGATAGGGTATAAATTCGCTTGTGTCCGATGACTTATTTCTATATTACCACAGAGTAGATAAATCCCGTATTAAAATCCGATGGACCATACGTTATCCAACATTGTTACATGAGAATCGTTTTAACTGTGGCTCGGCTTGGTTTCGTATAGATTATCGAATATTTTATTGATAGTATGGGTTGAATCTGATTATGACGTTGTATGCGTATGGTGTTGTAATGATGATCTATGTTGCCTCATTGGTACAGTGGTTGCAAGTGCAGCTTTCAAATACGAGGTTCTTAGTTCAATTCCCAGATCCGGCAGTGTTATTGGGGTTTTTGAATAAGAAACTCTCAGTAATGTCACGAAGTTTGGAATGGTGACCGATAAACAGTATGAGGCTGTTACAAAAGTTTTTTTTTAATATTTCCCCTTTCTAGGGTTTCTCCTTTATCGTGGGTGCGTTTTCAGACGCAAATCTTCACATGCACAAACTCCCAGACCCAGACAACTATCTGTAGGGCATACCAATATTTGTTCCGTGCGGGAATCGAACCCACACGGCCCGCAGCGCAGAACCTAATCGCTCAGCCAACGCACCAAACGTGTAGTTTACCTATATTGATGAAGTAATCCATTAAATATAGGTACATGATTTTTGAAAAATTTGCCTTATTATTTTTCTAAATTTACATGACATCAGGCCTGTATTCTCCAAACGGTTGGGCAGGTGAATTGTACACCCTCATTTCGCCGTTAAGTTTCAGTCCTCTGTAATAGTGGGCGAGCCTATAGCCGGGCACAAATCCAAATTCCTGGCTGCTACTGAAAAATTCCACACGGAAAAATCCAATAAACTTTACCCGACCTAGGGATCGAACTCAGGGGATCTAGCACGAAGTCCGTGGTTTCGACCTTAGTTACGAGCGTTTCCTACTCCCTATCACCTACGGACATACGATTATTTCGGGGTCCGAACTAAGAATGAAAGACAACACGATTGACAGTTGTCCCTACTACCGATGTGTTTTTGCCCGTCCGAAAAGTTGAACTTGACACTTGTTTTGTTCACTCCTACGTTTCGGGCTACTTTCGGACGGGCGACTAATGTCGTTGACGGACTTAGGGAGTAGGCCCCCTAGACCTCACGCTCAGCAGTCGCACTTGCGACCACAAGACCAACGAAGCAGTTTTCTAATCCTCTAAAGGTGCGTACAGATTAAGTAACATGTTGTATAACTTGTGTTTTATAACACGTCTACAATATATAACATTGTTTTTCAACATTGCAACATATAACAATACTGTACACATTAGAATAACAATGTAATATAACCATGTTATATAACATTGTCGTTTGTCGTTCTGCAGTGCTGTTCACAATGTCGACACGAAAGTGGTATATAACAACGTTTTATAACATGTTATGTTATATAATATGTACGCACCTTTACAGCAGAAATACACGACTCTATTAAACCCACTAACATATTTAAAAGTGAGCAAAAATTACCAAAAAGTCGTTCCTCCGTTAACACAAACAATGTTTAACAAACACTGTCACCAATCGAAGCATAAAAATAAATAAAGCTATATAACACCACCACTTTAAAGCGAGCTCGCGTCGTCCGTCAAAAAATTTTGTTTGTCGGTAACATACAACATCAGTTTTCAGCGGTTTCAGGCTGGAGCGTGAATCCCGCCTGTCAGGCGCGTCTGAAAACTTCCTACCTACAAATTATTTCAGCCCCCAATTGTTGGGTAGCCCCTACCATGTGTTGAGGACGAAATTTATGGCTTTTTTTAAATGTACAAGTGTGAGAGATTATTTTTTAAATGTACTTACAGTATGAGAGATTATTCTATCAATATACAATCAAGAGGCACTATTCTTTAAATGTACAATCAAGATACACTATTCTTTAAGTGTACAATCATGAGAGATTATTTTTAAATGTACAATCATGGTACATTATTTTCAAATGTTTAATCAAGCGGGAGTATTTTTAAATGTACAATCAAGCGGGACTATTTTTTAAATTTACAATCAAGGGGGACTATTTTTAATGTACAATCAACGGAGACTATCTTTTAAATGTACAATCAAGGGGAACTATTTTCTTAAATGTACAATCCAGAGTGATTATTTTTTAAATGTACTATCATGAGAGAGTAGTTTTTAAAAGTACAAGCATGAGAGATTATTTTTTGAATGTATCATGAGAAATTATTTTTCTGCAACCCTTAAACGTCCAGTGCTGAACATAAGATTTTTACTGACCGCTGGCAAGGAACAGTCGCTAATAAACTATTAGCCGGGCTTTACATTTTTTATCAAAAGGTAAACAAACCTTTTATTGTGCAATCCTATTTAATTTGATAAAATACTGCTCACCAACTCATTTTAGAATTATTTACCAATTCAAAACAATTTTAAGTAAAACACAAAACAAGTCATCATTTTTCCGAATGTCATGTAATATATTTCAGTTCAAATCTTCGTAGTAAAATAGTAGGGGCGTTTAGAAGTTAGCTTCACAACTCTATTTTAAGGCTTCAGTAATGACAACATGCTGTAGTGTTGAAGTTGTCACGAACAAGTGTTGAGCGCGGTTTTGTTCGTAAAATATGCAGTAAGTACCTAGAAAGGTCATTTGCAGCACTTAGTGTAAACACGCCTTTTATTTCTTCGTGAGACGGCTCCAGGGATTGTATGTCGATTAGAGCATTTGTACAGCCAACAAAAGAGTTAGGTACACAGGCAAAGCATCGGATATCAATGCACTACGCAGGCAGTTGTCATTGTAATTGTGTTTATAATAACTTTTTAACCCAGCCGGACAATAACATCTATCAGAAAATTTCATACGCGTGCGTGAAGGCCCTCTGCGTGTATATATTTTGTACTGGACCCACAAACTGTCAGATCCGGCACATTTCTGTGCTAGTCGTCCATTAAAAAATATACGAAAAATTCATTTCGCAAATTTCTTACAATGATGCCAAGCTAATACGTAAGATACAGTCAGACAAGCGATGGCAAAGACTTGGCCACTCAACACACACACACTCTGTTAATATACCTACGAATGTAATTAGTTGCCTGTATAGGTACTTATTTCTTTGGTTGACTGTACACTGCTTAGAATCCGAATCCGGAAAAACAGGAATTGAGGAAACTCGGCTGAAAATTCGGATCAAACGCAATGCGTCTGCTCATACAGATAGTACTGCGGTAATTTCGGGTCTATTTTTCCGAATTCTGATCAGTTGCAGTGCAGCGCCTGTGCACTGCATCCGATCCGAATCTGATTAAATACAAACAAAATAACGAACGACGAGAACTTTTGTTTTGCGATTTGTTAATTATGATTAAGATGAAATGTAGATTTGTCTATCTTTTTCGATTGTATAGGGGTTTATTAAAAAAAAAAACAGAATCTGCCCGACTTTAGTCGGGTCGCTACTTGTAGTGAAGTTATTCAAATAATTGTTTAGTTTGTTTACATTGTTCGAGTTCCCAAACTTTAGTAACCATAGACATGAAGTCTACTAAAGACTGGAGACGTGTAAATGAGACGATAATGAGGAGAACGAGGCGTTAGGTAAATGCCAGAAAAACTTGGCAGACAAAACACAGTTAAGTAATCAAAAATTCAATCTACGCTCTCAACTTTGTACTATAAAAACAAACAAATATTATGAAATACGAAAATAATTAACTAACGAAAACAGCCCATCTATATTCTATATCGCAAATCCATCAGTTAAAGCCAACCATGCCAAAACAAGGAACGTCCAACACGTTATTAAGTCACGCCAAAATTCGGCCGTAACACCCAAAATATACCGAAAACGGCTGAAATTCGGGCATCCCACGTTAACCCTCGGGCAGTTAAAATCACAGATTTCCCTTATGAAAAGCAAACACAGGTGCTGCTATGTAATTTGTGCGTGGAAGTCGGAAATTAATAGCCAAAGAAATTTATAACTTTTTCTGAGTTATAAAAATTAATGTTTGTAGGGAAAATGTCGTTTAAAGGAGATTGGCCAGAGAAAGCAATGCATAGAGATGAGTGGAAGGCTATGGGGGAGACCTTTGCCCAGCAGTGGGACAAAATTACGTTACATACATTTGGTGCAGTGGCCAAGCGATTGGCTTCTGCGCTACGGGTCGTGGGTTCGATTCCCACACGGAACAAAAATTTGTATGGCCTACAGATGGTTGTTTCGGGTCTGGGCGTTTGTGTATGTGAGATTTGTGTCTGTAAACGCACCCATGATACAAGAGAAATCTTAGTGTGGGGCAAAGTTTTATTTAAAAAAACAAACAAAAAAGGAATAGGGAGAAAAAAAAAGTTAGAATGTATTTGAATAGGGTTCTTATAAGAAAGAGTGCTTCGTTGTTCTAATAGTTGTAAGCGCGACAGCTGAGCATGCTCGTGGGTTTTTTCATGTGGGATTTCTCAGTAGCAGAACGGAGTCTGGGTTTTTTGCCTGGTGCTGATAGCAATAGGCTCCCCTGTTACATGGGTCTTGAACATAACGGCGAAATGAAGGTGTATATGAATACACTTCTACCCAACCCTTCGGGGAATATTGGTGTGATGTTATCTTATAAGAAACGTTTTCTGGAACATCAATACTTCTTTATGTAGCACATTAAACAAACTTGTCAGAACAATGGTTCTCTTTACCGCCAAATGCACTAGCAATCTTTGTTGCGCAAATTATTGCACTCCATTGCTCGCTTAGCATACTTTCAGCCTGTGAACACACTTTTAGCAAGTCAACTTCTGCAGCTTTTACGAATTAATGGCCTATTCCTATAATTCACGGAGCGTTATTGCTTAAAATTATGACTACATAAATATATTTAAACAATATTTACATAACTAATAAACACAAATATTATTTATTTAATTACAAATAAAAGTATGACTATACAAATAAAGAATAATATATCCTAATAAAACTATAAACTAAAATAGGGCATCAAAATATTCCTCCGCATCGCTGTCGACTGGTAACGTGCCCAGAAAGCTGGCAGCATTGCCACGTTGTATGGCAATACTAATCCTTTGACCAAAGTAGAGGCCAGCCTTCGGGTCAAGGGAAGTGTCGACTAGCCGCTTTGCTATATCTAATCAGACTACATTAATAAAGAAGAAAGACACATATCTTTAACAATAATGAAGCAAGGACTTTTTTTAGGGACCATAACTTTGCATAGTTGGCCTTCCTACACGTTAGAAACTATAACAAGTTAAAATTTGCTTACGAGTATAATTATATGCCCAGTTTGGCAATAAAAAATGCAACCATTGGTAAGCAAAACGATTCGTTTTTGGTTATAAGAACCGGGTATAAACGAGCAATGAATTGCAATAACTTGCGCAAAAAACATTGTTGCGCACTTGTGGGCATTGCGCTTTTGGTCTCTTATCGCCAAAAAATATACGAGTGACGATACAATACTTCTAGCGCAACTCACAGTCAGCGACACTACTAAACTTGCTGTCTTAATTTTTTGACCATAGCATGAGATATTCTCGTATCGGATAATGTCATACCTATACAACACATCCCTCGACAAGCGATAGAAGATATCTCACCTTTAGAATTAAAGAGACCTATTCGAAATTTTAAGATATCAACTTTTACTCATAGATTGACCCATCTTCTTCGACTCTTAATAAAACAGAGGAATATTGTGGCGTAGAAATGTAATGCAACCGAATAATCTGCCGTTTCTACAAACTCTATAAATATACGAAACTTTATTCAACGTTTTCCAAAACCTTAGTTTTTTTAGATAGGTCTCTTTAATTCTAAAGGATCGTATAGCCTCTAGGTTGCCCCTAAAAATCCATAGCGATTGTAAAACACGATCTCTGAAAAGAATAGCAAAGATAATAGCAAAAATATCAACGAAATATCCACCCCTGCAATCGAAGTGTGCACCAATATTATTTTTTATATCAGCACCATGGATTACCCCAACATCCCCTTCAAACGCGTGACAAACAGCCAAACAGATCCGCAAATCATCTTCAAAAGGGAACAAAACCCGCCCATATTACCCAAAGCTGCTTGCTATAAATCAATTATCAGTGTGCAACATTTGTCAGTCTAACCCTAAAATGCCTTACGTAAGGTACACCTGAACGCAGCTACCACCTGCAAATGTCGTCTGGAGTTAAGCCGATAATTACGGGATTATTCCCCCTCAGTCTGGATCCCCCTTTCCTGTCTCGCCCCCCACTTCACTCCCCCACTCCACTTTGCTTCAATGCACCACAGTATGTGAGCTAATGGTTTTTAGGGGTATAATTTTTCGTCTGATGGCGTTTTTTTCGTGAATAATTCCAGTGAAATTATTTTCTAGTGCACTTCTGTGTGAGTGTTTCTGTTTGTCGATTGTTTGATGTGAGGTATGTAATGGCGTCAGTATGTAAAGGCAGAATTGAGTTCTTTTTGGACCGAAAGTCCAGTGTCAAACTGATTCGTAGAAAGTGATAGATACCTATTGATTAAAATTATTACTGTTGCTTTAATGAACAAGTTATCATAAACCCACAATCTCAATATAATGAGTACATATAAAACACTAACTAAAAACTACAACTAAAAACACTTATTAAAAAGCAGCACTTATTGAAAAAAGACTAATGTCATTCAAAAAAGATCTTCATTTTTAAACACTTATTAAATGATACCTGTTCTTGTCAATTGTATGTCAATGAATAGAGATAGCAATAGACTTGAGAGCTTAAGTTAAACAACGTTTAACCATCGTTTATGAATAACTAGCGACCCGCCCCGGCTTCGCACGTGTACGTTTTATAGCTTAAAATCTTCCTCTTGAATCACTCTATCTATTAAAAAATACCGCATCAAAATCCGTTGCGTAGTTTTAAAGATCTAAATACATACATACATACATACACACATACATACATACATACATACACACATACATACATACATACAGGCATACATAGGGATAAACAGCGGGAAGCGACTTCGTTTTATACTATGTAGTGACTATCCAAAACCTAAGATTTCTTAGAATAACTAAAGTTAAAAATTAAACATCCTAAAATTCCTAAAACAACTCTGAGACGGTTTTAAGAACGGCAAATTATTCCGGTACTAGTTTAACAGTTTAATACAAGTGTTTGGGAACTTAACTAAACTCAATTAAATTACCGATTATCTAACAGTCTATACAACGAGTATACCGAGTAGGGAGCCAATGAAATCCTCTCAAGGCGTCTTATTAGACCAAGTTGGATTGGATTGTAATTTATTACGGTTATTGCAAGTTTTGGTCGATGGGACGTTACGACCCGCCGCGGCGTTATAGGGTTGACCAAATTAGAAGGAAATTAATTTTGATGTTAGTTACAATTATTGTTTGTACATTTCGTGTTGGTTTAGCTAATTAATTTGATTAAGCAAGGATTGCTATATTGGATAGTATTGAAAATCAATAATATTGTACTAATTACAATTTGGGATCGTCAAATGTGGTTTAATTTACACTATAGGTCTGATATCAATCCAATGCCAATCATTCTAACTCTGATTTAATATAATTTTAGAAATAGAATGTGTGATACCAAAATACTTAGCTCTGTCATTCCAAATTAAAGACGATCTTAGTGCTTCTTTACATGAAAGGTAAAAATAAACTTTAAAAAAAAGTAAAAACCGACTTCAAAGAAATACTAAAAGGAGTAAAATAATTACCATAATATAAAATTAACAGTTTCAGAAGTCGGTGGCTTCTATTTGCTTCAGTGTAGAGTTGCACCGACTTCTGAAACTGTTAATTTTATATTATGGTAATTATTTTACTCCTTTTAGTATTTCTTTGAAGTCGGTTTTTACTTTTTTTTAAAGTTTATTTTTTATTAAATACGTTTTAGTGTCATAATTTTAACCCCCTCCTACATTACCCTTCTTTTTTGCTTTGACGTAGTCGGGCATAAAAAGTCCTTTCAAATGATACCTTACACGATATAATGAAAACATTCCAAAGGGGGGGAGGGGGGGACACGCACCCCCTCCTCTTTTCCAGTAGTCAGTTCCCAACAACAAATATAAACAAAGCAATATTAGTAATTTGAGATTTTTGCTTTGATCCGATGAGGAGTTCCGTTCCATATCTCTGAAGTTCATGGTCTAATCATAACAAAATTTATATGGGACCAATCGGAAAGTATACCCTTTCGAACAAAAGAAGAATTTTTCAAATCGGTTCATAAATGACGGAGATATGAGGTAACAAACATAAAAAAAAAAAAAAAAAAAAAACAACCGAATTGAGAACCTCCTCCTTTTTGAAGTCGGTTAAAAAGGTACGTCGTTCCGACGTAACAAAAAGAATAGCCTTTAGTAACAGTTGGATTGTTTCCGCATGTGCATTACAATAAAGGTAATGACAAACTGATTCCACGCATGCGGCGATGCATTATGACATCTGGGCAGGTGAACATGCAACTATTTACTATCAAAGTACATGATCTAGAAACTCACTCGTTACACATTGCGTGTGACAAGTTTGTATAAATCATTTACTTTTATAACAAATGATTGTATTGCCCAGATGTCATGATGCATTGCGTGTGGAATCCGCATTCTAATTGCGCAACACACTCGTAATCGCTTGGCGGCTTTGATTTTGATCAAAAATTTTCATAGCAACGTGTGTATTAACAACTAGCTTCTGCCCGCAGCTTCGCTTGCGTGAAATTTTGAACCCATTAAATGACGATTTTCCATACGAACTTTCATCCCTAATTTAACTCCTTTAGGGGTTGAATTTCGAAAAATCCTTACCCATTTCTTTTTTACATTATAAACGGAACCTCTGTGCAAAATTTCAGCTTTCTAGGTCCAATTGTTTGGGCTGGGCGTTGATGAGTCTATCAGTCAATCAGGACTTTTCTTTTTATTTATATAGATTTAACTATGTATACCACGCACACTATGTACAGCGCACTATGTACCAGGCTATGAATTTGTATGTGTCATAATCAAAGCGATTACAAGTGTTTTGCGCAATTAGGATGCAGTTTGTCTATAGGTACCTTAAGATTTGTATCTATAAATACAGTGTATTCAATCCACGAAAATTCGAACCACTTCTTTTTGTGAGAAGTAGCCGCGTGGTGCGTATGCACACCTCTTTTATTATTATCTTATACTAGGTTTTGCAAGCGGCTTCGCTCGCGTTAATTTATAATAAAAAAAACTCTTAACATACTAAAGTTTCTAGAATAATATAATTAAATCATGATCCGAAAGACACGTGGCGTCATCTATTATCGTGATTGTTGTTTTCCTTGGGAACAGTAGTTTTTCTCGGGATGAAAGGTACCCTATGTCCGTTTCTGTAGACCTGACAACGTGCATTAAAAATTACAGCATGATCGGTTCAGTGGTTTAAACGTGAAAAGGTAACAAACAAAGAAACTAACTTTCGCATTTATAATATTAGGTAGGATTAGGATTTAAAATTGGTCATAAGGCAGAGAACACTACTACCATTATAACACCATACCTTAAAAACTTCATAGTGACTTCATACTCACTCAATACAATATTTAGTTTCGCGTGACAAGGACAGAAAATGCCTCCAATACAAACTTCGAAAGCGTGTAGGTATTTCCTCTATATTTTTATCGATTTAATTTATTTTTCACATACCGTGTTCTTTCTGATCTTTTTATAAAATAACTAGTGACCCGCCCCGGCTTCGCACGTGTACGTTTTATAGGTTAAAACCTTCCTCTTGAATCACTCTATCTATTAAAAAAACCGCATCAAAATTTGTTGCGTAGTTTTAAAGATCTAAGCACACATAGGGACAGACAGCGAGAAGTGACTTTGTTTTATACTATCTATGTAGTGATAGTGATGCTTAATTCTTGTACATTTTTAATATTATCAAATACCATATTGGTATCAGCTCCTTAGTATTAAGTATCACTACGTCAGCCAAGTTGGCTTAAGTTAAATTTATACTCCCCACACGACGTTATTAGCCAGCTTATTTAAGACAGTTATTGGCAGCCTCGCAACCTGTCGCTACACACTTAATGCATTACTGCAGTTTTGAGCCTGACAGGTATCTTAAGACCTTTAACTTATTCCGCTAGCACTTTAGGGTTAAAAGCGTGGGTCTATATTAGGCATATCAAACCAACTCTGAAATATCAGACGACAGTCGCTACGTGTAAAATATTAATGAGTATCTGTGCATGCGACTCTGTCTAGTGTATAATTTCCTGTGCACCTAAATTCGGCTTTTCTTAAGCGCCGATAATAGTATACAAGGTTAGTCTGAAATGGTGTTAAAGAACCCATAATAATGAATAACTTTAGCTAGTGAGCTGGCGAGTCACTGTCTGCCAATGTATTTCAATTTTAAGCTTGAAAGGCAGACGCCGTTTTCTTCCGGCAATAGAAGTTATCCAGTCCACTTAACACCTCTTCCCATAGACCAGATATTTTTCACCACATTTTACAATAGTCTTGCACTCACCTGGGATGGTCCATGACTGTACTCATAAAGTTCTCAAAGGAGCCTCTGCGCGTTGGACCTGTGTCCCCCGTATGCCTACCATAGGACTGGACAGCTTCCGCACGGAAGATAAGCCGTGATTCAAAGAAGGAATAACTTTTGTTCTACAACTTTCCCTAAAAGTTTAGGAGAAATAGTTGTTCAAAGATTTCATAAAAATATGCTATCCTCAGCTATGATCAGCTGTTTATATTTTAGGTCATATTTGGGGTCACGGATTAGAAGCTCCATTTTCTAAATTCGTAATTAAAGCAGGGATGAAAAAACTAAAATAAAAAATATTTTGCAAGGAAATAAAAAATATCGAATTTTAAAATAACCTTTGTTTTAAAATTGTCCTCAGTTATAATTTCAAGTGGCTCACGGATTAGTAAACCCTTTTCGACAAAACTTGTATGTATATGAGAAAAAATTACATCTTCTTTACAGTCAAACGGATACACCAAATGAAAGAAGTTAATCTTTTAGATACAGGTGTTTTTCCAACAGTGGAATGCGATCGCCCGACTAAAAGTGCTAGAAATACTGGCATTTCTAGCATATTATACTTTGAAAAGATAAAAGATAATCCTTTTTAAATCGGCGCTACATTTCCGTATCCCATAATATTACAGCCCATACCGACTATTTGATGTGTAAGCTATCATCATGCGTGTAATGGCGTTAGGCGGGCTGCACGCTGAGCGATCAAATTGGTGGAAAATACTAGTTGGCAACTAACTGCTTCCGAGACGCCGCGATGGGGTAAAGATGGCTGTACACGATGTTATTTGTGAAAATATAAGCTTTTAGTGGGGAATTTTAACTTGATAAATGGCTATGGGAGTGTTTTGATGCGATGATGATTTGATGTTTTTTGAGTGCAAAAGGATTATGATTCTTTCTTGAATGTTGGAAAATAGATAAATGTAGTGATATAAGAGTTGTCGTTTAGATTTCCCTGGGTTTCGATTACCTACCTTCTATTTCTAGCATTATAACTTTCGGATATTAGAGTTCGTAAGCCACGATTTATAGTTTATCGAGTGAGTCATAACGAGACGGAGGGTGGATTGATAGTGCAGTACCTAACTCGATTATACAAAAATAATAATATGCCACCACCACTGCTAAGGTACAATTTAAGTATAGGTGTTTCAAATAGTGACGTCAAAAGGGTTTTTTTTGATTCCTCATGCCGTATGCTCCGCGATTTTTTGTAGTTTTCGAGATTTTTTCGCCGGAACGGCGTTAAATACTTTTTTTTGTGGAGTTATTTTTTTTCGGTGCTTTCTTTTGTAACATTTTGTTTTGATTGTTTTGAATGGTAATTTTATATTTTATGTATAAAACTAGAAGTCGCCAGCGGCTTCGCCCGCGTGGTTGTCGTTTATCGCGTATTCCGCGTTTTTCTCCACTATAATATGCACGTATTATACATATAAACCTTCCTCTTGAATCACTCTATCTATTTAAAAAAAACCGCGTCAAAATCCGTTGCGTAGTTTTAAAGATCTAAGCATACATAGGGACAGACAGACAGCGGTAAGCGACTTTGTTTTATACTATGTAGTGATAATCATCTTCCTAACATATCATACAATACAGAAAAGACACCTTATTTTACAAGTAACTAGAAGGTCTACTCTACCCTTTCGATACTTCTAAAATCCACGTTTTCAGTTTCACAAAAGTATCTATTTCAGTACATATCTATTTAAAGAAGCTAACCTTTAAACTACAAAGGGAATTCCTACGTCAAATAAACGTACATACCTTTGCTTAACACAAAACAGAACAGCAACAAAACGGTGTTTAAAATCAACTATAAACACATGAAAATACACGCTTTTGTTCCTGAAAACAGTGAAAGTGTGGGTATAAAAGTAAAAAGGCTACATAAATCTGTTAATCGATAAAATAGAAGCAATGCCCTTTACAGCGGTTACGCACTGCATCTGATCCGAATCCGTGAAAATACGTTCCGAAGTAGCCATAGAACTATTTGTATGGTAGTTTACGCACTACATCCGGCATCCGTCATCCGATTTCTATCCGTCATCCGTGAGTTTCTAATTCGGAAGAACAATTGACGGACCGAAGTAGCCATAGAACTATTTGTATGGTAGCTTACGCACTACATCCGGCATCCGTCATCCGATTTCTATCCGTCGTCCGTGAGTTTCTAATTCGGAAGAACAATTGACGGATCGAAGTAGCCGTAGTACTGAATTGTTTGAATTTGAATCAGAGATCGGAATAGTGCGTAAGCAACATCCGAATTCGGTCCGAGATTTTTACTCCAGATCGGTATTTTCACGGATTCGGATCGGATGCATTGCGTAAAGCAATATCCGAATTCGGTCCGAGTTTTTTATATCCGTATTTTCACGGATTCGGATCGGATACAGTGCGTAATCGCTCTTAGGATTATCTTGGGAAGGAGAGTACTCAACTTTACTCGAATTCATTTTAACATCAGACAAAAGTGGAGTACCATGACACGAATTTCAGCTCAGCAAGAGTTTCAGCTCATCTTGATTGACCGTTACGGTCGTAATAGCTTAATACTGTGTGGAATTCCTGCTGGAAGCAAACACATTGCTTGTTTCTACAAGGTGAAACATAAATAAGTGTATAACCTCTTAAGAGGTCACTGTATTCATCATTATGAACATCTTTTACTATAGGACCAAAGCTGAAATCGCGAAAAAAAATCAGCTGGTCCCTTCATTTTCACGAGTTATGCGAACATTAATGTAGGGAACAGCTGTTTTTTTTTTCGCGGTTTCCGATTTGATCCCGTAGTAAAAGTTGTTCATAATGATTAGTACAGTGACCCCTTAAGAGGTTGTACACTTATTTATATTACACCTTGTATACATTTCCTTGCTAAAATGGGTCTTGATTTGTCTAATGAACGAATCCTAAACCAATTAATCAACTACAGATTACCAGTTGCATAATTAGTTTAGTGGTAACATCACAGGTCTCAATTTTGATCCACAATATGAAAAACTAGCTTATGCCCGCGGCTTCGCTCGCGTTAATTTGGAATTTGTCAATCAACTCTTAACTAAAGTTTCTATAATAATATAAATCAATCATGATTCGAAAGACACGTTGCGCCATCTATTATCGTTGTTGTTGTCTTCCTCGGAAATAGTACTTTTTTTCGGGATGACAGGTACTCCATGTCCGTTTTTGTACACCTGATAACGTATATGCAAAATTTCAGGATGATCGGTTCAGTGGTTTAGGCGTGAAAAGGTAACAAACAAACAAACTTACTTTCGCATTTATAATATTAGGTAGGATGTTGGTATAATGGAATTTTCTCTATGAATCAATTATAGTTTAGCAAATCACTAATCAATAAAAGCATCGACTCCACTGTAATTAAAAAACGGTCGATTACGTTTATCGATTACACTGAAGTAGTGTAGTTTTCCTGATCCCTTTCAAAAGCAATTAAGACTGTTAGTGTATCACAAAAACATTTTTAAAGTTACCTATACCTATCTTCAATATGCAAATATCCTGAACTAGCGACGGTGAAGTTAATCGAGTGACGTACGAGAGGGTGGTAGAAAACACAATTATTTTTATGGCAACACAATTTTCCTCGGCTCATTACATACATGCCGTGGTTATACGTACTGGCAACATTAACATGCCGCGCGGGTGGGGCTCGTGTAATGCCCCGTGGGCACGCGAACCCGTTTCTGATTATTTCCCCAAAATTATATCGTATTTTCACACCAAAGGACCCTTAGCGTGTGCACGATTCGAGCTTATGATGTTCGTGACCAAAGACAAAATGTTGAGAGTCACGGCTCGGGAGAACGGCCGCCATTTTGGTTTTTGTTCTTTTTTTCAATCTTCCCGCCTCCGGTTGGTAATTATGGCAGTGTGCGATTCTTTCGCGTGAACTGTGTTAAATTGATTTTTGTGCAAAATAAATGCGTTGAAACAAGACACGTGTTCTGGAGCGATTATTGTAATGTCGGACACATAAGTGTACTTGAATTTTTGAATGAGGTTGTACACTTTATACGCATTAATAATAATGTTTTGTTAGCGACAGTACCCTCAAACTTGCTACTTCCTAACTTTCATAAACATAATAAATAAATAAATCAGCATGTAACTGTCCCACTGCTGGGCAAAGGCCTCTTCTCATACAGAGAAGGAACAAGCATTGATCACCACGCTTGCTCACTGCGGGGCGATTTGAAACTAGTCCAGGTTTCCTTACGATATTTTACTTCACCGTATGTCAGTGGCGTCTTCGATTAATTTACTAAGAAAGTACATTATGACATAGAAAAAGTCACATTAGAAAATAGAAAACCTATATTTGCACAAAATGTAGGTTACATAAGGTGGATAATTTAGCAATCAGTGCCAGATACATTTTAGCGCTTTACGACATACAAATATTAAAATACAATAATTCAGTTCATCTTGGATGTCAGCAACATAGTTCTATTATAATTAAGACAGCATGCAAATAGTAATTTAACTTATTTTAATAATTCTGATACTGAATAAAATGATTTTTCTAATAGCCATATTTTTATTGGTATCTTCATCACATGCCTGCGGTGCGAGCACGGATCTTTTTATCGAGTTGATTCGATAAATGTATCTATTCTAAACGTCAAATTTGACATAAGATGTAGATAAAACGACAACTGCTGTCGTTTCATCTATAAGTTATGTCAAATTTGACGTTTAAAATAGATAAATTTCTCGAATCGACTCGATAAAAGATCCGTGCTCGCGGGCCTGAGTTATTTTTTACTTTTATTTGGCTGGCGACCCTTCAGGTCTCGCTAATAACTACCCGGTTACGTAGAAACAGTCCCCTAGGACCATCTACAGCAGGTCAACAGAAAAATAAAGGGCTGGGTTTGAACCCACAACCCGGCGCTTAACAAGCGGGTCTATAACCTTCGGACCACTATGATATAATAAACATGTTCATAAACATAACACAAAGGCTAAGCGCACCTCCAAAAACCCAGCCAGATTTTTATCATTTCGAATTACCTTAACTGACCTACCTAAATAGACTGACGTCATAACAATAAACCTAAAACTTAGCTTTTAAGTGACCTTGAAGCCTAATGAAGATATCACTCAGAAATAAATCGCCGAAACGATTCCAAAAATACTTCGTGACACGCATTAACTGTTCTGAAATCGCAGACTGGCTTATCAGGCCGTTCAAATCGCGTGGCGGACCAAAACGCGCATTAACTCACATAATCTACCAAAACGAGTTCAATAAAATGGCGAATTTACGTAAAAATGGCGGGAAATTCCAATAGGAGCAGTCGCCAGACGGATTGGACGTTTTTAGGTTATCCCGGTATAAGCTAGCAGACTTCGTAATAGCTTGTTTCCTAAATATATAGTTTTGTTTTTCTCTTGTAAAAGATTTTGTTCTGGTCTAAGGGTCTTAGAATGAGGTTTATTTTTTTCCTTTTTTGTTGATTGTAGTAATAAAATGCTTGTAACAGATGTTGCGTGTGGTGCCAGACGTAAAGAATAGCATTACTCCATCTCTTGTCATGGGTGTCGTTGGCAACTAAGCGATTCACTAGAGGATGGGCAGCAGCATTCTCTGAGTACTTTAAAAACCATACTGCTATCGCCAACCCGCTTGCCAAGCGTGATGATGATGGCAAAATCCCCAAACGAGGCTTGGGGGAGGCCTATGTCCAGCAGTGGACGTCTTTCGGCTGAATGATGATGATGAACAGATGCCTGGATTTAGCTAGTCATCGGAATACGTGGAAATATTCCGTCGTATATATAATACTAACTTTCCGCATGATTTGAGCTCGTAATGATTACGGAAGTATTGGAAAATATAATCCCCATAAATCTCGTTCCATTTTCATCGAATACATTACTTTAATTTGTATTAACGATAAGTCGTAAATCGAAATGTTTTTCGATTTCAAATGTTTGTTGTTTTTGGAACGTTATTCTTTTCAAGTGAAGATTGAACGCAGAGATCAAGCACCCAAGTATAATAACTTTGAAATATAAAAAAAAAACATTACACCCATAAAAATACATAACACTCGTCTCATAAAGATTACATAAATTCAACATAACTCAAACGAGAAACATGAAACGGCGTTCAACAGCCGACATTAGTGTTGTCGTGTCCGGATTCCCGTGAAAAAATTTGTCCTCCTTGTTTATGGTCCGATTTAGATAAAGATATTAAGAGTTAAGTGCGCCACTGTATCAAATTCGCTCGCCGGTATATATTTTTTTATTTAGGCAAGTCACGCGAGCCGGTAACATAACCCAGGAATGCTGTTATCGCTCAGATTGCATAAAACAGATTTTTTCAGCGCTTTATTTTGATGTACGCAACTTTTTTTACGATAAGTTTGAGTTACACCGCTTAAGTGACGTCATTTGACATATACAAATTAAGGGTAAGTTTTAATACCGTTTTGTATCAAAATTAAAGCCGTGATTAATAATTGTATGACATATAACATTAAGTCACGATATTTTGGTTTTTCGACGGTCAAAGGATTACTATAATTAATAGATTTTATCATATGTAAATACAATATTTAACTTGTCGGCTTTTGGGCATTAATTTGTTAAACTGTGTACAAAAAACAAATTATTTTATTTCCTCAACCATTATAGAATGGAAATCAAATAAATCATGATGTACCCTACCTCAATTTACACAATATTGTATTATTACTTATTTGTGAAATAATATGTGAATATTTCTACTATTACAATGTAGAATGTCGCTACACTATTATAATTATGTTCGGAATAGAACGTGTACGTTTCAAAAGTGACACATCCCTAGAGAGATGTTCGATTTCAAACGTTTTGGCGGCAACGCGGTGTCAAGATGGCCGCCGCAGGACGACGCGATATCGCACCAATTCTTTTGTGCAAACTCCGCGGATATATCTTCTTGGATTCGTATTCCGATCCGATTTGAAAGGACAAGCTAATCTCGCTATCATTGTACAGAATTGTACTATAAATTTTGCTTTCTACATTTACACTTGGCTTTTTAAATTTTCTTAGCAAAAGTCGAGGATTTTCTCGCAGTTTAAAAAAGTACGCCTTATTTTTAAAATATCTTTAAATGTATTTTGTAAGAGAGCGGTGCTAAGTTTAAACTTATTTTTTAGTTAGTAACACTTTCGTATTCTGGCTCACCTTGTCTGTTACGTTTTTAATTACCACGAGATTTTAAATATTTGGAAAACATCAACCCACACGAAAACATCGCACATTAAAATTTGTGCTTTCGTCGTAATACCAGCATTAATTTTTATAGATACTTAACTAATGACTGTTATTTTTAACTTTAAAGATAGTAAGATTTTGTTAGATACCATAAAATATTTATAGCAAGAAATAAACATGTACTTGTAATAAATATAAAAACTGAGTTAAAAATGCAATTCAATGTATAAATAACTATAAAAATAGGGTTGTTTTTACTATAACGGACGGTCACGCCCACTGAGTAATATAGTGGTCACCATTAAAACATAACGAGTTCTTTCACTATAAATAACCAACAGCCATTATAATTATAGCGAACGAAATTCCTCTTATCACGCTCATATTTCACCAAAGACTAGCATTAGGCAGAAACACAAAATACCGTGGCCTCAAAAAAAGTATTTTAGAGAACAACGCGGCAAACAAATTACTTTCTTTCACCTCGATTAAGTGATCATTACAGGAGCAAATATCATTTATAATGGCTCAGGACAGCCTCGGTGGGCTCGCGAAAAATAGAAGCTCAGGAAATTGCGTGTGCGGTTAAAAGAATAGGTAGGTACGTAAGCCGCACGACAACCGCCCTTTTGACGTGACATGTCTCCATCTTGGAAATCATCTTTTGTCAAGTGTTGCGAAATGTCGATTGAGTCACGTAACAGCTCCCTTAAACAAATCTTTTGCGCGTTCCTTGAAGATTTGATGTTTTTGTGATTTCATTATTACACTATCATATAACTAGGATCATAGATCTATGAATCATAGATATATGATGATAGTATAACATCCTTGGGGGGATGAAACTATCATAATTATACCTAGGATCATTATAGGATCATAACTCTTATTATGATGACCTCTAGAGTCAGATCTGTGTATGAAGAAATTATTCATTGTCATATAGCGATGACTCATAGATTATCCTATGTATGTGTGTGTATGTATGTGATGATATATAAGATATGATCCTAGATATATGATAGTGTAATATCCCCCCAAGGTTGTCAAAACAGAATGCCAACAATAGAAAGAAATTGCATTCAATAATTGACAATTGCTTGTCGTATAGGTGTGTTAATGAGGTTCCCACTCAGCATGGTGGTGGATGTAACGTAAGCCACAATACAGCGCTGGTTTTCAGTGTTAACCCCAAGCGACTTAGTGAGCATGAAGCTAATCAACATTAAAAATAGTTACAATACTTATTTAAAAACGTTAATAGTATGTAAAGAATGAAAATGGCCTGTACCTGTCCCACTGCAGGGCAAAGGCCTCTTCTCATACAGAGAAGGAACGAGCATTGATCGCCACGCTTGCTCACTGCGGGTTGGCGATTTGAGACCATTAAGTCCAGGTTTACTCACGATGTTTTCCTTCACCGTATGTCAGTGGCGCCTTAGATTAAATTAAGAAAGTACATACGACATAGAAAAAGACACGTTGGTACATACTTGGATTTGAACCCGCAACCCGGTGCTTAACAAGCGGGTCTTCAGCCACCGGGTCACCAAGAAGACATTATAATAAAATACTCGTACATAATATAATAAAAATAGGAATACAGGTCACGAAACAGCGCAATACATTATTATAATGAAAGTAACACTAGTTTTACGTGTGCATCTTGGTGATATTACGAATTATCAACGGATGAAAGTCCTCTTCTTACCAAGCACTTAAGAAATAAATCTATCCGTTTATCTAAAAAATATACCAAATAACACAAACGTTGACTGACCACAATTTTATTAGTCTCACAATAATTGCTAAATGTAGAATGATTGGCGAAATAAAAGAAGATTCGCTTTATACAACGTTTAACCGAGTTACGATTCGAAAACAGTGGAACCGGTGTTCCAGCACTAAATAGCGTAGAACCGGAACGAACCGATACGTAATCGAGTTTGCTGAGTATCGATTCGAATTGAAGAAACTTTTACGGTTTTCGTGGCGGGAAGACAATTATTTGGGATTGTGTTTTGACCCGCTATTGTTTCTATAAAGTTAGGTATTCTCTTATTTTGCTGTGCAGTTATTTCCTGACTGATCAGATGAGGCAATGTAACTAATGGCTGGCGCTTCTAATTTTCTTCTATAGATGGATTCATATGCAGACTTGCGTAAAATATCAAGGTATTAAGAATCGAGGGTCAAAGGTAGATAAAATAGCACTGTATTGTCAAGTTGTCATGCCAACCCATCCTTTAGCGTGTCTTGACAATAACCCTTTCTGTCAGTCATCGTTACTTTTGTAGGATGGTAAACACTGGTAAACAGCTGAAACATTCCGTAATAGACATTATTTTATAACCGACTTCAAAAAAGGTGGAGGTTCTGTATTTATTGCTAGGGTTATTAATTCTTTTTTTTTTCGAAAGTATTTCAATACACTTAATTACATCATTTTTGTTCTGAAATCAAGGGTGTAAATCAGGACGCGTTAAAATGTTAAACATTTGTATTCCTTAAAAAGAAACATTATTACATTAAAAAAACGAATTAGTAATAATAATGTAAAACAAAGTTTCACCTCAGTAAAGTAACTGAACTGAAAATATAGTTATAGATTAAATATTTTTGGTTTAATCAATTTAAGTTTTATATTTTTATTGAGTTAGTTTCATATAATTTGAGTTACAAATTAGTTTTATTTAAATTTTATAATAATAATTAAAGTAGACGTAATAATATTTAACGTTAGCTGAATATTTTAATATGCAAAATAGGCTTTACTTTGAAATTAATAATTCATGAAAAAAACTGTGAATCTGAGTTTACCGTGGTTTCAGTATGTTACCTTCCTTTTTGGTTAATGGCATACAAAACATATTTGACTACCTCGTTGGTCTAATGGTCGCAAGCGTGAGGTCCTGGGTTCGATCCCCCAGGTCAGGCAAAGTGATATTGGGTTTTTCCGTGTGTAATTTCTCAGTAGCAGCCCGGAGTTTGGATTTGTGCCCGGCTGATAGCAATAGGCTTCTATTACATGGGACTTAAACATAACGGCGAAGTGAAAGTGTACTACTACACACCTCTGACGACCCCTTCGGGGAATATAGGCATGATGTTATATTAAAACACATTTCCTGCTAATAAAACAAAGCATCTCATTAAAGAAAACGCCTCCACGATCTGTCAACGTACTTTATACATCACCTATGTACAACATGTTTAGTCGTCCACAAATATGGCGGTACACGCAAAAATCCCTAAGGAAAAAACCAAAGAAATAAGTCCCTTTTGTCGCGACTAGCATCACAAATTCACGACTCACGTACTAATGTGTGAAATAATATTTTTTCCCCTAATAAAAGCCTTGAGGCAGTTGTCGTACGATGACGTGAAGTACATAGCAATCCGTAATTCAATCTAGCCTCCCCCTAAGGAGCTAGGGCTAAAATTGGTAAGGTTTGTGGTGTAGACAGATACGCGGCAATAATTAGGTGCGATTCACACTTTGGATAGTGTAAATCGATTGAGTAAATACCGATGTCGATAAGTGTTTAGAGTAGGTACTCATGTATGGAATTGTCACGATTTAGAAATGTGGCCAGTTAAAAATAGAATTCGAAATTTTGTTCCGATAAAAAAACATTGCCATAACGAAATGTAATTTATAGTAAAACTAGCTACCCGTCCCAGCGTCGCTCGGGTACGTTGTATATCTTAAAACCTCCTGGAAGAAATCACCTGGGTGATTATTCGAAAAATGTTTGTAAAAATAAGAACGTCATTATCATCATCCCAAAGTTCTAAATGCATATGTTTCAAACTTCAATTATAATAATGAAAAATCAAACTATACCGCTGCCGTCTAAGACAAGAATAAAAACAATCTGAAACTAATATTAATGTTAACAACGAAGGAGAACAATGATTTGTTAATTTTCTTTTAAGGAAGTTCGAATATTCACCCACCTAAGTTAAGATGAAAACCGCATCAAAATCCGTTGCGTAGTTTAAAAGATCTAAGCGTACGAGCGACGGCGGGAAGCGACTTTGTTTTATACTAGGTAGATTTATAATAAAACAGTGAAATAACTACATACAGGGTGTAAACGACGAGTTCGTGTAATTCCTTCAAACCGCGTGATTTTCTGGTGACACTGATTGACAGGCTTTTTTTCAGAAACAACAAAAAAAAATGTTCAAAACATGAACCATGGGATTCAGTTTCTGAGTAATTTTAGCGTTCTAAGTTAACTGACTGCGTGGAGCGATATCGCGCTAGTCCTGCCCGTCAGCAGCATTAATTTATGCATGGCATCGAAATTTTCTATCACATAAAAGTTTTACATGGAAAAAAAAGTTTTTTTTTAAATTTTTTAATCAATCTGAATCCCGTGCACTGTCAATCAATGATAGTAATAGATCACATGGCTTTAAGGTTTTCTCTATTTAACGTGATATTAGACAAATAAAACTAATTTTAGCTTCCAGCAGAGATTCAATACAGTATAATGCTTTTATGAGCCTTAACGGTCAATCAAGATGACCTGGGGCCTAATTCTCCTACAATAAATCTTGATAAATCACAACCGAACCAAGGCCGAACCGTTCATTCAGACAGTTCTCAATTTCAAAAGCTGTCGAATTATTTGACACAAAAAACAAAATCAATAATTTTGAAAGTTTTCGAAAACAAAAACTGACTGACGGTTGTGGATCGATTGCGTTTGGCAACAATTTATTTTAGGAGAATTGGGCCCCTGAAACTGTTTGAAGAATTGGTTCAAACGATATTCGTGCCTTGGTGGACCATTTTTGTCGAATGTTATAATAAATTAAGTAATTTTCCACATATGACGTAGGTATTTGATTGACTGATATATCGATACGACATAATGATTCCCCGTAATTAACTGAACGACATAGACCTTGAACTTCGACATAATTACGTCGATAATTACTGTTGTACTAAAAAAAGAAACGACAAAATTACACGGCACACCACCCACGTACAGCCATACAAAATACATATCGATGCTGTTGTCGCACTGCATTTTTTTCATGATCATTACACCGGTATCAAGTGTACTGTGGTCGTAACATGATGCCAGTGGTCAGCTATATGGACTGACCGGAATTATGCGGTCGTGTGCGCCAGGGTTTCGGGCTTTGTCTCTGTATTATCACGGCAGGGTCCGTCAGGGGTAGGCTGTGAACCTGTATAGTTTTTACTCATTTCGTCACCCTCTGCGCTAACTGTCGTATCTAGCAATTGATAATTTTTCAGTAGTTGCGTTAGCTGTGGCTTTATTAATGAATTAATAACTTTGTTTATATTGCTCTTGGCTTGGTTAGTAGTTGCCTAGTTGCCCTAAAGCTCTAAGGTATCTATTTATTTATTTCTTCAACTTCAACTTCAAAACTCATTTATTCAAAATAGACTAGAATTACTTAGTTCTTTTTGAACGTCAAAATTAGGTACATAAAAGACAGCCCCAAAAAGCGCCAACCCTTCACCGCTTCCTAGTGTTTATGCTGTGAAGAAGAAACGGCGCAACAAACTCCCCAGCAACACATACCTGTCAAGTGAATAAATTAATTCCCCTTTATTACAAATGATGGTCTAAGAAAAACCTAGGTTTATGATAACCCCGTCTCTTTTTGTCATATGACATAAGAAAGTGATGGGTATATTTTAAACCGTGGTTTTCCTTAGTCTTGGTTTAAACCATCTTTTGTAATAAGGCCCATTGAGTATATACAAAGCAAAAGGTAATATTAATTACAATAGTGAAATTATGCAAAATGCGGATTATAGACAAAGTATAAGTATCATTCTTTTGTTGTGACGACACGTTTGGTGCAGTGGCTAAGCGATTGGCTTCTGCGCTACGGGTCGTGGGTTCAATTCCCACACGTAACAAAAATTTTTATGGCCTACAGATGGTTGTTTCGGGTCTGAGCGTTTGTTTGTGAGATTTGTGTCTGTAAACGCACCCACGATACAAGAGAAATCTTAGAGTGGGGCAACGTTTTTAAAAAAAAAAAAAAACTTTTCATTTGAAGCAGATACGTTACTATGTAAGAATTTCTCTGAAAAATTATCAATTGCTAGTTGCGACAGTTAGCGCGGAGGGTGATGATTTGTCTAGCTTCGTTTTATAATAACCCTTGTCTCCTTCTAAGTTTTCGTCAACCTTGTTCGGGTCTTTCCAACAAGCGTAATACGTCATCAACCCATCATTTTGTGAATGATGATGATGATTCAGCCGAAAGACGTCCACTGCTGGACATAGGTCTCCCACAAAAGGGGGGGTTTGCCATAATCGCCACGCTTGGCAGGCGGGTTGGCGTACGCAGTATGGTTGTTAAAATACTCAGAGAACGCTGCTGCCCATTATATAGTTTTCTTATTTTTGTTTGGACTTCTCTCTGTGGTCCTTGGGGGGACCCCATCTATGTAACCGGGCAGTTATTGGCGAGACCTGAAGGGTCTCCAGCCAATGGGAGGGAAGTAAAATACTTAACCTAAGCTAACTACTTGTACTACACTAACATCATGACTACCTGCAACAACAGCACTAAGGGCGACTCCTAGTGGAACTCGGACCTCGGCTTAGGGCGTTGCTGGCGGGGACTTGGGGGAGGGGAGACAGCTTGATGAGTGCTGAATTATCGGTGTGATCATTCTGTAGTGAATCCCTTAGTCGCCTTTTACTAGACCCACGGGAAGAGTTGGGGTAGTGCTATTCTTTACGTACGGCACCACACGGAACCATTTTGTGAATGCCTTAAATTAATTGTATCTTTATTGAGTTCCATCGCCATTGTCCAATTAAAATCTATTGATCCTCATTGTTTAATATTTTTTATAGGTACATATTTTGTGGCTAAAAATAGTTCAACGCCAAACAATGTTCTATACAACACCATATCAGTTTTTCCCGGTATTTTGAAACCGATACTAGATTGGATAGGAATTCAATAACGGGAAAAAATCGTTCTAACTCGCCGATATCAAACTATAAACAAGCGACCGGAAAAGTAACAAAAAGCATTGGTTTTTTACTACAAACTATGCCTGGTTACCACCTGTGGAAAATTCCATGAAAAATGGATGGTATTCATGAAGGGTAAAGCTCCGAAATTTTGGTCTTATTATGCAGTAGCTGTACGAACATCATTTTGAAGATTTCATTATGTCGCTCTTCTACACCTTATTTTCGTGAACGTTTTCGTCATGGGAACAATGTAATATTCGTTCAGATCAAAAGAGTAACCATGGTGTTTCTTCTATTTCGTCATAGGACATGTCATCTTGAATTTGAAATAGAGTCTCAAAGATTCGTAATATAATTTTTTGATAGTACGGATTCTTGTTAGTTTAGTTTGTTTTACACAATCGTGTCTCATGTTTTATATGCACAAACAACTAAATCTGGAACAAATCTTTCTTTTTTCCTACTAGAGTTTAGTTCGAAACAAACTTTACTTATTCAGTTTTGTCGTATCCACATAAGTAAAGTTTGATTCGACCTAAATTCAAAATTAATGCAATTAGGTATTTCAAACTATTTTACTTTTCGGAATACTTCATATCGTGATATAGCTGTGAATTTGTAGTCTTTTGACAAAAATCCTTTATTTTCATTGTAGAATTAAAAACAATACTTACTGTGTACCTGCTGTTATCTGTCATTTACTGATGTTTATCCTTAACCTAACCAAATGGAAGTTTTACCTTTTCTAAAGGCTTATAGCTAATCATATTGAATTGTAATTTTATGTTTTTTATGTAATTTCGAACTTTTTCTTAAGCTATACCTAATTAAATGTGAAAAAATATTGCGCGATATATTTTAATATTGAGAAAATAAGCAGTCGGTCTAATAAGCTAAAGGCAGGTGTAAAATTCTTCGATAATTTATGTTTAACACAAATAAAATTTAGAACTAGGCAATATGGCTTAGCAGTATCGTTGATTTCTCATAAAGTGTTCGATGTAATGAAAATCCCCCCAATGAACCCCCTTAACACATTGTGTTGCAATCAACAATACCACAATATTCAAAAACTGTAGACGTACCACTATTTACTTGCAAAGAAGTCGTTAAAATATTACATGAACATTCAAGGACTCTTGTGGGAAACATTTTTTGTACAATGCCTTGCGATCTTTCGCATGCAATAGGAGATTGTCGCAATCTGATACGATGCAAGGAATTCTGACACTTGTGGTCAGCAGACTTATTGGGCTTCTTGCATACCTATGGACTGTTGGACATTGTCGCTGGAATGAAGAATCCTTACTAATATTATGAATGCGAAAGTAACTCTGTCTATTACGCTTTCACGCCCAAACCCCTGAACCGATTTTGATGAAACTTGGTACAGAGATAGTCTGGAACCTGGAGAAAGACATAGGTTACTTTTATCCCGAAAAATACGGAATACGCGATAAGCGACGAAGCCGCGACCGATCTCTAGTTTCTAATAAAGAAATGAGCGCGTTCATTACTTTCATTGCTTAAAAAATTGCTTTCATACCCTTTTCGAGATGTACAAATATTTCAAAATTATTCGCATGTGCACATAAATCACTAACGATGTTTCGAACAATTTTTATTCGATTTGGTCGTTAGAATTTTTTCTGCTATCCATACCACGATTTTTGTTGTTAGTGTGTTCCATCAAACTATGCACAATGAATGTATGATTTTAACAAATACAAAAAAAAAAAAAAAACACCAATATAAGTAATCTTTTAAAAAAGAGGAAGAATCGACATCAATTGTTTGACACACTGTCGAGTAATTGATGTACAGACGTCAGCACGTCAAGTACTACAATGTGTCAAATTTCTTTAATAGATTTTTATCTTTATCGCAAAAGCATTAGATTCAAGATAGATTGGGAAAATTTGACAGTTGTCTGTAGTCTGTACAAACTTGTATGTAGGGTGTTGATTTGCATCCTGAATACATTGATTTTCTTTTCTTTCTTTCTTTCATGTTTGTATCTGGATGACATTATCATTGGGATTTAGTTATTTCAAGATTTCATGGCAATAACTGAATGTTTTTATTATGAAAAAGGGACCTTTTTGAGACCAAGCCTAACTAACACGGTACAGTTTGAATCAATTCAATCAATGTATCCATGCAAAAAAACTCGCATTGAATTAAGAATCCAACTTCGGTTTTTTTAAAACTCCGTTAATTGACACGCTTCACTCTCTAAGAAAATCTTTATACAGGGACATAATAGTCTTGATCGAATTCGAAGACGTTGAACTCTTCCAAAAAAAAACTAATCACATTTTCAAGGATTCAAACTCAAACATTTATTTGCAAACTAAGGTAAAATAATACAGGTCTTATTATATAGAGTAGGTACAGCTTAGCAACCTTTTCCATGTGTTGCAATATTTGAGGGCTCTAGTTAGATAAAAGTATATTTATAAATTTACTTATAATGTGTCTACTTGGTACATAGTACCTAATTCTTGAATATTGTTATTCTTAATACACAAGATTTTTAATTAAGGATACTAGAACTAAAACAACAAAGTATATCGAGTACCTAATATGTTATCGAGTAAATAGGTATTCCTACAACGTCTTTTCCAAAACTACCACTAAGTACCTGTATTTATATTCCCCGCGAATTTTCACCATTTCTTAACAACGTGCAAACTGTAAGTGCAATTCTAACACCAATATTCGCTGACAATAGACTCGCGAAGGGCAGTACCCCAAACTAAGGGTACGGATCTACGGAACCCGCTTAAATTTAGTGCACTACATTGTAAGTATA
Organism: Amphipyra tragopoginis; assembly: GCA_905220435.1. Taxonomy (NCBI): domain Eukaryota; kingdom Metazoa; phylum Arthropoda; class Insecta; order Lepidoptera; family Noctuidae; genus Amphipyra; species Amphipyra tragopoginis. The sequence goes on from HG992017.1 coordinate 11,237,787, forward strand.
TCGCAAAGAGTCGGTTTATTTATCGTCCTTGTAGGGGAACCCACAAAACCTTTAACACTTAAAAAATAATTCAGCTACCTACAACTGTGGGGATGTAAGTTGTAAGCGCGGGACATGTGAATTTTTCGTAGAATGTAGTAGTTTTGAGCTGCGGTACTTGCGGTGTCATATAGTAGTGTCATGAATGTTTGTTGTTGTTATACCTTTATTTTTGTGAGAGGTACTTTGCTAAAATATTTTTAGTGTACGTTTACGAGAGTACCTACATTTTCTAGTGTTCAAATCTTTGTTCTTTATTCCGTTTAATTTTTAAATAGCCTGAAACGTTTTTTTTTTTCATTTACACAAAATATAGTGGTGTATATTTTTAATTTAATAACATGTAATAATAGTATTTAAATAAAGTAATTTGTCAAGTGATATTTTCACATTGAATTAGAATTTCCAAAAACGCTGAAACACTTCTACATTTATTTCTAACCAGAAACCTTAGTATTTAATTTCATGCTTTTAACTCCTAAAATGACGGACTTACATACATGTAAAATATATCCCGTAACTTTTTGATGTTTTTGCTATCTTTATAAAAAACGAATTAGTTCCCTAGCAATTCTCTACGGCTTGATGCTACTTCATCAAAGTGAACTTGCAAATATTCCTCTTGAAAAAAAAACTCTACACCTCATTGCCAAAACTGACGGTGCATTTAACCCCTTGGGAGACACCACACCATACATAAACAGCAAGGGATAAAAGTATCAAGTTCCACACATACAAACTCCTTGCCTCATATACTTACGGCAAACGGTACTACGTCACAAATTGTATAACCGGACGGACCCTCTTGCCCGGGGGTAGATTGAGGAAAAAATCTTATTTGGCAATGACAACCCCCTTGCAATTCTCACCTCCCTTGTGAAGACGTGTGAAGCTGGCGAGTCATGTGCAATACCCGATTAGTGTGGAAGTGATTTTTTCGGATTAAGTAGGAATTTAGAAGATGGACTTTGCCCGTTTATTTAGGCACAGTTAAATAAAAAGGACCAAGAAGGTTTGTTCCTTCCATATAAATTAAATCTTTGTTATTTTATTTTTTTATTACTTTTTCCTATATTTATAATTGTTTGTTTGTATAGTTAATTAAGTCGCATATATCCTAATTTCATTTTTATTTTTTGTACCTCTTTTAGATGCTGTTCTCTTTGACCCAAAGGTTGACTGGTAGAGAATGCCTTATGGCATTAAGTCTGCCTTATGGCATTAAGTCCGCCTTATGCCTTATGTCTGATCTATGCCTACCACCACTTTGCATTGAAATATTAAATAAATAAATAAATTCATCAGTTATTATGGATTAAAGTACGATAGGTATCTAAAAAAATACAGTAAAAATCTGATATTTTAATAATGTCCACTTTGTTGATTTAGCTGTTACTAAGAAAAAAAGTTAGGTCCAAGCAAATAATCTGATAAGCCGCCTTAAGACAGAAGTTTTTATTTTAAACAAAAGACAGAAGTTTTTATTTTAAACAACCTTTTAAGTCAAAAGTTTTAAAGTAATTTGTCTCTTTATATAATCGTTTATTTTTTTGTAGACGACATTTTCATAAAACCTTCGGCAAACGACGAAGTTTTCTGAAACAACTCTTTTTTAATCGAGTTTTTTTTAAATATCGAATAAGACTAGAATAAACTGTCGATTCGATATCTCGCCTTTTATTCGTCCCCACTCTAAAATTACATTTCGTTTTCATTTTTTGTTTTGCAACTTATTTAGGGTTCTCTTCAGACATTGTTCGTATACTCGTATCATAAAATGAAGTCATGCTCGCACTGACAAGCAGATCCAGGAAATGAGATTATACCAGACGAGTGACCATCCTCCATCCATCTCCACCCAAAAAAACGTAAAACCCAAAAAAAAAGAAAAATGAAACCGTTCATACAGGAAGCTACTTCATACGAGACGTGATCAGGGGTGCATAATATCTGAGGAGCCGTTAAAAAAGCCCTAAGGGTTCACTACCTCTGCCTCGCCCCTCGAACACCGTCGCAATAGTTTGCCGACGATTTACTCAAATCACATTTTATTTTTTTGGTATCCTATTGTGCACCTTAAAACTTGACACAAAAGGTAGAATTTTTGCATTGCAATTTTGTTTAAAGTTTATTTATGTGATTATAGGTGTTACTGTTGAGAATTTAGAGGTGTTTTTTCCTAGAGTGTTAGATTTAAATATGAAAATAGGGTATATGGTGTCTCAATTAGGTTATGATGTCCAGTCGAACGGTATAATCGTGTTTGACAACGAAATAATATTGGAAATAAGTTGTTTGAAGAGGGCACTTTAAGATCGAATAACGGAAGGGCTCCTAATCCATGTATGCACATTTTCATAAAGTAATTTTATACGAACCTACTTTTATTAGTCATGTCTTCTAGCACGAACGGGTCGTCCTTAATCATTTTAGTGTCCAAAAGATTTCATTAACTATGATCAATAATTAATTTTTGTCTAATGTCCATTTCATATAAGATTAGACAAAAGTGGCCACAAGGCACTAATATCTTTTAAACCATTTCTTCAAGTAGAGTTTCAGCTCATCTTGATTGACCGTCAAGGTTCTTAAAAACATATTACTGTGTAATCCCCGCTGGAAGCAAATATGTTACTTATTTTATTGATAAAACTAGATTATACCCGCGACTTCGCTCGTGTTAAAAAACACTTAAAACACTACTAAAGTTTCTATAATAATATAATTCAATCGTGAATCGAAAGACACGTGGCGCCGTCTATGAACGTTATTGTTGTTTTCCTCGGGAACAGTACTTTTATTCGGGATGAAAGGTACCTTATGTCCGTTTTTGTACACCTGACAATGTATATGCAAAATTTTAGGATGATCGGTTCAGTGGTTTAGGCGTGAAAAGGTAACAAACAAACTTACTTTCGCATTTATAATATTAGTTAGGATTAGACAAAAGTGGCCCACCAAGGCAATAATATCTTTTAAACCATTTTCTTCAAGTACGAAGAGTTTCAGCTCATCTTGATTGACCGTTTAGGTTCATATAAGCTTATTAGTGTGTTGAATCCCTGCTCAAAGCAAACATGTTGCTTATTTTACATTTTATTGCTAAAATGTGTCTATGAATGGTGCTAGAAAATCTCATTTTCGGCACTTCGAGACACTCCTTCACATTTCTCAAGTAGTAAGAAGTATATTGTGATGTTCAATGATCACCAGACGTATCAGAACAATCATACGACTCTTTTACGAGAAGCAAGACAGCTGACAAGCTCAGAATTTTATCTCGCTTAAGAATTACTTTTATTCCCGCCTCATATCTAACTCAATCAAAACTCATTTTTAGCACCACTGAGGCATTCCTTCACATTTTTCAAGTAGGTAGTAAAAAGTATATGTAATTTCCAATGATCACCAGAAATATCAGGACAATCATACGACTCTTTTACGAGAAGCAAGACAGCTGTCAAGCTCAGAATTTTATCTCGCATAAGAATTACTTTTATTCCCGCCTCATATCTAACTCAGTCAAAATCTTCGTAAACCTAAAACATGCAAAGCATCCTCATTCCCTGTGTTGTTCTGAAGAACTCGATCCAGCTACAAATCTCACGGGCTTTATTTTTATCAGAGCACTGCAAGTTACGTCGCTATTTCCTATGTTACCGCCAAATCGGGCCGCGATTTTGTAACTCGTAAAACAAGTAGTAAAACGTCTCCTACGGTTTGAGAATCGATCGCCCGGGACGTCAGACAGGCTCAACGTGCCGCTCTAGTCCGCCATTTTACTGCCGAACGGTTAAATCTTTTAAATTTCGAATGGTGGCCGTTCGATTTTTGTTTTTACAACTTCAGTTCGTCTTGATATCTTCAGGTGAATGGTTGGTTGGGAGGATGGATTTGTTTAAATGGTTTTTGTTTTAGATGGCGACGGTATTTTTTCGAATTCAAGTTTTTATGCTGCAATTATTGTGACGTAGGACTTTTAAGTCAATTTAAATTATTTTAATTAATGTTTGAGCTTCACATAATCTGCATTACGTACCGTACCCTACCTACTTAAATAATTCGACAAAACAACAACTTTTCCGGAACTCATAAAAATGGACATTAACAAATCAAAAGGTAGGGTAAAACGCCCAGTTACTGACCGTACCCTACCCGAAGTTTTTGGCGGAAAATATGCAAATTCGTGTAATTAAATCCGCGGACCGTATTTGACGTACAAAACTGTTGACAATTTTATTTTTGGTATGGGTACTGTAACTTACGGTTTTGATGGGATGTGTAGAATTTTTAATATCATCAGATACTTAACAAAAACAAGTAAAAATGAGAAATTGAACGATGTTCCGATTTTTTTTCGTAATTTTGAATAAAAAAAACACTTAATTCCCTCCATAAAGATGCAATACAGACCTTAGTCCGGTTTCCTCTATAATCATCGTATAAAAATTTGGTTTCACTTTTTCCTCAACCAAGTCCTGCTAAGCCATTTCTAAACAAAGTCAGTTAACAAAATTTTCTTTCTATTGGCAATGTAAATAATATAACGTGCTTTCGCCTTCCATGTCACCTGGTACTAAAATTGCGATGGAAAATTCTCTCAAATATATGAAACGACGTATCCTCGAGGACCTCGTAAAATATACTATAAAAAGGCCTTTTCAATTTGTCACCACGCTACCTACAGTGTATCAGTTCGTAAAAGTATAATTTTGTTATATTTAATAAAATTTTGGTTGTCAAAATTGTCTAGAGTGAGATTAAGTTTTTTTTTTCCGTTTAATATTATTTTACGTATCTTTTTCTAATTTTTATTATTGTAATTTGATCTAGGCCGTTTATAAAAAAAAAGTAAAATAAATAAATCAATGTTATATTAATTTTTTTAACTAAACATTAAATAAAAAAATACACCGTTTTCTTAATTTGATCATAAAATACTCTTTCTATTCTCAAATTAATTATTTTATAATGACACTAAAGATCAGGGACGCTAAAACACATTCCACAACCAATTCCAAGTCATTACTATGTAAATTTTAGCCACAAAATCTATCTCCATAATAACTTCCACCCTAAATGCATTCGGCAACCAGAAATTCTGTTAATAAAATTCCATATAATCCCTCAGTATAACCAATGCTGATCTCGATTAATGACGTAGTGAATTAAATTCACCGGGAAACCAATACTCTTGCATCTGCGGCCCAAAATTAATTAACAACAGTTTTGACTTTGCTACCATGGATATAGCGAGTATTTTTGCTTAAAAATACACGGACATTTGTTGGTGCATTCACCCTGTTTGGCAGTTGGATATCAAATGACAATAGTGATGGGAATCGTGTAATATTTGGATGTGAAGTAATAAAGGCTTCTGGTTGACGTGCAAAGGGATTATTTAAGGAGAAATAATTGGGGCTTCGTGGTATTTTTGGTTTTATTAAATTTTACCGACGTTGATTTTAACCAGAAAAGTTTGAAAGGAGTGATCAATATTTTTGCGTCGGTTTTAAAACGTGCTTGCCAATAAACCGCATGCAAATAAATGGATGGACGTGCAACTCAAACTCAATACGATTCGAGTCTATTCGTGTTCTGTTTGTTGATCGATTCTAATAGTAAGAAATTTAATTGACTCGAGACATCACTATCCAATGACACTCATGTATTCCAAACAAGGTTCCATGATACTCCACCATTTTCTCATTCAACTTGATTTAACAACTCTAAACCCTAATGCAACGGATTAAGAAAGTCGTAGTTAGAAAATAATAAGTTTGCGTAATGTTGCCGGGTAATTACAGGGTTTGAAAAAGGAATTGTAATGTAGCAATGTAATTATAGTGTGTATGTGTGAGTGGGTATGCGTGTGTCTGTGAATAAGGGTGTTTATACAACAGTGAAGGCAATACAAAAGATTATACATATTTTATGTGTTATAGTTTTAAAGGTGGGTGTGAACTGGCTTTATTGTATGCTGTGAATTTAATATCACAGTGCAAGGATGTCGAGAACTGGCGTTGTATTAAAATCTGAATTCCATTTTGTTATGCTTGTCTCAGAATTAACTTGAATGTTATTTGATATTAAGTAGAAAAACCGGCCAAGTGCTAGTCGCGCGAAGGGTTCCGTACCATTATCTATAAAAACGGCAAAAAAATCATGTCTGTTGTATGGGAGCCCCCTTAAATATTTATTTTATTCTGTTTTTTAGTATTTGTTGTTAGAGCGGCAACAGAAATACATCATCTGTGAAAGTTTCAACTGTCTATCACGGTTCATGAGATACAGCCTGGTGACAGACTGACAGACGGACAGCGGAGTTTTAGTAATAAATACTAATAGACAGAATAAAATAAATATTTAAGGGGGCTCCCATACAACAAATGTGATTTTTTTGCCGTTTTTATAGATAATGGTACGGAACCCTACGTACGTGAGTCCGACTCGCACTTGACGGGTTTTTTTGTTAAGCTTTTCATGTATAGACAGACGCCAGCAAATTTCTTTAATAAGATTTTCGTCTTTATCGCGAAAGCATTAGGTTCAAGGTTGATTGGGAAAATTTTACAGTTTCGGGTAGCACATAACTAGCTCAAAAAAAAAAACAGTTAACAAAACTCACAAAATACCCTATCATCCACCAAGGGATACTTGTAAATTGTTTTCAACCCCTGACAAGTGGGTAGCACTGGACATCTCAAATAAATCATTTTTATTATCCACCCTCAAGCCCACTATTGAGGGGGTGACTAGCGATTTTGCCCACGATACGAGGCGTTATTTTCGAGTGATTTAAAATAGTTTCTAATATATCTAGTTTCATTGTCAGTAAGTGCAGTTTTGCGTGTTGGGTCGGTTTTGAATTGTTGATAGATTAATATCGATTTTTGAGCGCAACACTATTCGTAAATAGGGTTGTCAGATGGGCCAAATAAAAATAATTAACGGGGGAAGGATTGAGTGGATTTTGGAATATTTATACCTTAGTATATTTTCATATATAAAAAAAACGAACTTTCAGTATTTTCCGAATTTTTCACCCGCACAAGACACTAAATAGCCTGACCGTCCAGTGCCTGTAGACAAACATCAATCGATGATCGCCAGAGAATAGATACGCCAATTAAATGTATGGAAATGACATAACAGATCGCTTGACCGGTCGAAAGCTGATGTCAATCCAGTACATCTCATTGTCGTTTCTATTCTCTAGCGATCATCGATTGACATTTGTCTACAGGCACAAGAATAAATGCGACATCTGATAACTATGTTCCATGATACCTATACTCTGTCCAATGAAAGACGAGTCCTGACATAGCGGTCATTTCGTAAATTATAGCCATAAGGAGACTGCTATCGAAAAAACGTAAACGACATCATCAAAAACCGTAAAATTGCTATATAAAAAAGTTTTTTTTTTTTAAATTACCAATTGAAATTTGAAGTCCTTCGAAAATTGACGAAAATAAATTTGATTGATTTTTGTGTAAAAACTACGGGCATTCAGGGAATTTTAAGGGTTGTGGTGGATAGCAGTGCTACTTAGGTTGCCGATACAAAAAAAAAAGCAGAAATACTTGTTTTTTTCGAAATAGGTACTATTTCAATTTCTTTTAAAAGGAATTTAAAAAAAAAAGTTTTTTTCTCGAGTTGTCATGAGCAGGTCCACCCTCTGTTGCCCGCTTATCGTTGAATTTTAGGACAAGGTGTATATCCATGTTTTGTTACTTAAAAATACTCAATATTGTTTATATGGTAACGTTTTGTAAAAAAAGCCCAGGACTTATGTTGAAAAGGGTTATAAGACGGCGTTGATGTTCACCATCTTCAAACAAAACAAACAAATTTACTAATCCTATCAACACTGTAAAGAACATCGATTCATAGACAATTCCTTTGAAAATTGAAAATCATTATCGAATTTTAGATTGTCGTCACATAAACACATTTAGCTGTCATTGGTAAGAACTTAACAATCGGATCCATTAATGAAATGTCGTTGTATCGGTCATTAAAGTGATCAAAGAAGCTACTTAACAATTCTAAGACCGAATAATTAAAGGTACATAATTATAGGGTTACCAACCATACTTTTTAATAACGTATCCTACTTTATACTTTTGCATAAAAATAAAATATGCGAAAATAATTTATTTCCGATCTTTATTGTGATGCGTAAAACGAAACACTCATATGGCTAAGAACTGACTTATTTATCGATATTTTTATGTTAAAACAGAACGTACTTATAATGATGAAAATTATTATTAATTACTGAACGAAACGTTAGATGTCAGATGTGACCGATTTCGTTTTTGAGACTTTGAAACTTTCAAATATAATTAAAAAATTGTTAGCATGTGCTAAAAGCACTCAAAAATATGTCTTGAATGAAAACATGAATTTGAAAAATACTTTTTTTTCTTCCAATTTTTTTTTCTTTTTCATTCAATTTCATACGTTTTTCTTGTAAATAAAAGTTGGCAACCCTAGGTGCATACCTTCCTATGTAATTATATTTCGATAAAAACATTTTGTATTGTCAATAATAAATGGCGGCCGTTACCGTGAAGACGTTTATTCTCGAAATAAGAACACAAACAGTTCGAATTTCAAAATAGATCCGTTTTAAATTGTTGTAATTAATCGCCGTCCGGCACAAAATGTCGACCATTTTGGATTCATGTATCGATAGAATTGAAGTACCGTAACGTCACTTTTATTTTATAAAATGCATTTTAAATATTGCTGTATGGAGCTGAATAGTTTACTAACTAAACTCAAAAACGACAAAGCAGAATAATAGGGACAGTTTTTTCGCTGGTTTTTCGTAATTATTCAGAAAAAGACTACCTCGTTGATCTAGTGGTCGCAAGAGCAACTGCTGAGCTCGAAGTTCTGGTTTCGATCCCCAGGTTGGGCAAAGTTTTATTAGGTTTTTCCGTTTGGAATTTCTCAATAGCAGCCCGGAGTCTGGATTTGTGCCCGGTTGATGGCAATAGGTTCGCGCCCTATTATGGACATGGATCTTAAATGTAACGGCGAAATGTGGCTCTGCCCACCCCTTCGGAGAATACAGGCGTGATATTATGTTAATTGTAATTATATTTTAGAAACTTATACAAAAACTCTTGTTTTGTTATATCATAACATCTGTTTCCACACAAATCACAATTAATCGCTTATTTACATAATTTAGTCATTTATCTAAATTGCGAACATTTGTGAAATAAATTGCATTGTAATCGAATATCTAAACGATTTAGTAAACATCATTTCAATTAGCACCATTGATAGTTATACTTTTTTCTTTAATAATAAACGTGTAGACATATCTACTTCATTAGGTACCTACTTATGTATTTTTTGTCCTTAAGATATTGTTTTAAATTTTAGAGCCAATGCACACGACGTCTTGTTAACGCGCCGTCGACGCGCGTTTCTGTCATACGTCATACTTAAAAAACGTCATTGTGATTTTTTATGTATGGAGTTTGACGGAAACGCGCGTCGACGGCGCGTAGAAAAGATGCCGTGTGCATAGGCCCTTAGAACTTCATAATTAAATCCTAAATTATAAAAGCACATCACTAATAACCCGTCAATACGAACTGTACTTTCAAACTGTAAATTTCGAACTGTTTTTTTTTTCGAAAACCATATTCGAAATTTTAAAAGAATAAAGCCAACATTTTCTCAACATAGTTCGCAGAGCTGTCATAGACTAGATATTTTAATAAAACCGTCACATATCCGTATTCGGTAGAACTCCAAAACTCTCATCGAAAATGTTTAAAGGACGAATTTATTGCGAGGACATGAGGCTTATCGTTAATCTGTTCGAACAATAAATTGCTCTGGCAACTTTTTTGATTAATAGCAACGTATTCGTACGATTATTGCGGCCACAGTGATGTATGTATTGCGTTCGTTATTATTTATATAAATCATGTGTCACCTTAGATACGGTGTGGTTACGGAAGATCAGATTAATTCTTGGTACACACGGCTACACATCAAGCTATACATTTCCAGTTTACACTGACCTCTTATTGTAATGAAATCCTATACAATGCGAGATCAGCTTATACTGGAAAGTACAGCTTGATCTGTAGCCGTGTGTACCTTTGTGTTTTCTTCTTTTATTATTCATTTCTTATACGACCATCAATATTTCTTCCAAGTGCATCGCGAATAAAGGCTTGGGATGTGAAATCGCAGCTTTAAAGACCAGTCAATACTTTCAACGCTGACTGTAGGTAGTCCATTCAAAAATAAAAGAGTACCTAGGAGAGTTAGAAACATGACTCTCACTGCTTTAATTCTACAGAAACTTACTCAGTTAATGGTACAGTAAAATGACGTGATTTTATTTAAATTTAATATATACCTATAAATCAAATTAAACAATACATACCACAATTTATTCACAAAACAAAAACAGCAGCTATATTTCCAATCACGGCAAAATAACCCTAATTAAAATAATCTCCATTTTACAAAAGCAAAACAATGGCGGCTTCGAAAACATCCATTTGTAAATAAATCCAATTAAACGGATCACGGATATTGTGACCGGATCGTTACGCAAACCCATTTATCTAAAACACCTACAGAAGACAAAACAAAAACTGTCTACTCAACGTCTCATAATTAATTTCTGAATCCATCTGCGAAAATGCGTAAATGCGAAAAACAAGCGCCTCCCTAATTCCGCAATCTCCATCGCTTCCTTGCTCAATTCAACCGAAATGTTCTTCCAACTAAAACTGCGATGGATGTTGCATGAATTTTATCGTTCGCCGAATCGGGTAGGTGCCCATATTGTAAGGATCTCGTATAATAAATCTGGCTAAATTAATGACGGTACTGACAGATCGTTTACTGGTTTTCGCCGACTCACACCGCGAAATGAGCGCCTGTGTATGATGGAGTGAAAACCCTGGCTGTTTTAGGGTTGTTTTATTCAGCTTTTTTTAAAGCTACTCGAGGTCGGGTAGTTCATTAACTGTAATTTTGTTTCATTGTATGTAAGAATGGAACGTAATTTTTGATATACAGCATGACTGGTGACACTTTACTACCGAAAACTACGTGTTCTGCTCTTCATTCTGTACAACTTTTACTATAGGACAAATTCTGAATTCATGAAAAAAAAACTGCTTTACTCAAACCTGCTATGGATCTTTACCCAAAAGGCCATTCAAGACGTTGCTCTGCATTGTTACACTCGAATAGTTTTTACACTACATTGTCTTTTTGTTTTGGCTTTCCTTCTCAGAACTATTCAGATAGGAAATGACGTCGCCATCTAGTCTTAAATAAAAAACATTTCACTGACTTGTAAAAGTGTATGTAACAGATTTATTTACAGAAATAAAAATCATGAGAGTTTTCTTCGGATACCTATTAGTAAAACAGTAAAACTAGTAACAAAACAGACAACAGTATCTGTTTTTCTTCTAGCAGAAGTAGTTTTCTGAGGCGAGATTAAATCGATTAGCCAGGGTATGGCTTTCGGTCCAAACTTTCCACTTTTCTGCGCGATGCCGGAATCTATTCTATTTTTGTCATACTTTTCTAATTTCTAATCTATGTATTTCCTTTTCCACAGAACCGCGGTACGAAACCGCGTACGCGTGTGAAGGCAAAACCCTGAAGATCGGCTGCAGGGAAGGCTCTGTGATCCACCTCATCAGGGCTAACTACGGCAGGTTCTCCATCACGATATGCAATGACCATGGCAACACCGACTGGAGTGTTAACTGTATGTCCACGAAGAGCTTACGAGTTCTACATAGCAGGTAATTTATTTTTATACTTTTAATCATTGACGTAGAAAAAGATGGACCAAGGGTCTAGTACAAAATTCACGAAAAAAGCGTCCTGAGTTTACACCACCATCACAGCGCGCGCCAAAGTACGTCGCCATAAACTTCTGCATGCTTATTATTATTAGCCTTTTCTGTCCCACTGCTGAGCAAAGGCCTCCCTCCGTTCCTTCCACTTGTCGCGATTCTGTGCAGCATCATGCCAAACCTCAAGAAAGGCATCCAACTCGTCCCGCCATCTTCTCCGCTGTCTGCTGCTACCCCGTCTCGCTGTCTCAGGGCTCCATTCTTGTGCTATACGGGCCCACAGCTCATTCGGCAGATATGCCCTGCTCAGTCCCACTTCAGCTGGGCGGCCTTTTCAGTCACGTCTACAGTTTGAGTTTTGGAGCGCAATATTGTGTTTCGAATTCGATCAGTTAATTTAACACCAAGTATACTGCGCTCCATAGCCCTTTGGCAAACCTTGAGTTTGGACTTCTGGATGTTGGTCAAAGACCAAGTCTGTGCACTGTATGTCAAGATGGGGAGAATGCACATGTCCATGAGCTTACGTTTTAGTGACATGGACAAACTGCCCTTGAATTGCTCTTTCATACACCAGTAGCTCCGTGTAAAATACCGGTATGCAGCCCTATCTTAGTTTAGTTAGACTGGAAGCTGACCCCAACATAGTTGGTGAAGACTAAGCAGTAGATAACGGTCAAGGGCCGTGGTTGAGCTGCGGTTCGATTGCAATTCTAAACAATTTTACTAGTAGAATTGGTCTCTTGTTTTGTTATTTTGGCACCCGTAATTTCGCACATATTATCAAAAATCTTACTGGGTTTTTTCTTAATAAATGCAACATCTAATCCAGAGAAAGATTAGATATTACCAATAAGTATACGCATCGTGCATTTCGCTAAGCAAGACAAAATACCAACATCAACCCTTCATCGACCAACATATAGCTATCTAATATAAAATACTTAACATTTTACGCACCATGTCATTATTAATTCTGCAATACGGCGAAGCGAAAATAGCTGCGGTATTCATAGATATAATCTGCTTAGAGATATAAGCTCAAATAACAGTTAAATTATGCTTATACGCTTAAAATAACGTTGCGGTTTTATTTAAATGGTTATAGGTAAATAACTGGCGTGATTTGAACGGTTAAGGGTTTTGCTAACTGATTTAAATAGAGGTAAATACATACTTGGTAAATTCACGTGTAATAAATAATATATGTATACCTACATAGCGAACTTAACAAGCGAATTTCTTTTAGAGAATAATTTGTAAGTAAGTAATATTCGAATTCGTATGTATTTGTAGAAACTACACTTGGAAGCAAATAAATCGAGCCACTCCTTTTTCACGTGTCCTGGTTACCTACTAGTTAGTTTCGTGAATTATTAACCGACTTCAAAAAGGAGGAGGTTCTCAATTCGGTTGTATTTTTTTTTTTATTTTTTTTATTTTTTATGTGTGTTACCTCATATCTCCGTCAAATAGGCCAATCAAATTAGCTAAACCTGGACATAATTCGATAACTCGTTGTTTTTATTATTTTATGGGATATTGATATTAAGTATCAAATATTAATTAGATATATGATGTAAAAAACCCGCGGTGGTAACCGTTTATTTAAAAAAAAACGAGATTTCGTACACTACTTAGCTTTTTTCTAAAAGCAAAATAGGTAACCAAATACCTTGTTAGTATAATTTTGAGGGGCATTCAAATGCTATCACCTAATAGCAAAATTAAACTGAAACCAAATTCGTATGTATGTTTTTCTTCAAAGTATTCATCTGTTCTCAATATCTAGATAAGCAAAAATGGTAACTATGGTGGTTGTATCTGATTAAGCTTTAGTGCGTCTTTTTAGACATTTAAGACAAAAATTAAACATTTATTTCTTACGTTTTAATAATAATGTTTTTCTCAGTAGTTAAAAATCGAAACTGTGAAATTTTTGTTTAATAATAGGTTTTTGTGTATTACAATCATGTTTTCATCAAAATTAAACATGTTAATGTTACGCTTTTAAAATTGAAAATATTATTGATGATACGCGCGAAAAAGTATTGGAGCGGGATGCATGCGGTGGGTGCGGGGCGGGGCGCGGCGTCAGCGGCAAGATGTCTTATCGAGTTAGTGAGGCCGCACACCAGAGATTCATTTGTGTTACAATAATTGTAGCGCCACATTTGAACCGCGACACATTTTATCGCCCCCGTATTTTGTATGTAAACCCGCACATCAAGGATACAGTTGTAGTAGGTGTAGTTTGTGGTGAGACGTTTGCCGCGCTTTACAAAAATGAAAGACAACATTGAATTTTACGTTGAGTTTATTGCAGAGGTTGAAAAACCCTATTTTATATAATCACACGCTCACTGTGTATAGCAACAGATGGATTACAGAAATGATATGGACTAAGATCGGCGAAAAATCTAATGAAAGGAAGTACCTACCTATACCTAACCTATACAATTTTGATTAAACGGATGAACCCAATAACGTCTATTTTTTCTCATTAATCGCCACATCAAAAAATCGTCGTCGTCAGACGATGATGTCGACATTCTGTTGCTAGTGCCACGTTACAACTGTGTTTCCGATGTGCGCATACACGATACATTTGTCGCCGCGTAAATTTTATCGCAATAATTGTGGTGCCCTAAATGTATGTTGCGTACGTGTAGCGTGTGATGCCGGTGTGCGGCCTCACTTAGGGATGCAGGAAGTCCCAAAAAGTATCGATATAAATCAAATTAATATTTAAAAAAATATATTAATTTCAAACTCGATACATCGAAAAGAACAATCGATAGGTACATCGCTGAAATTTTCAAAAAAATATGTGGTTATGAAATTCTATTGTGTTTGTTTTTACGAGTCTAGTTCAATAAATATTTCACTATTACTATTCGTATAAATACCTAACTAGGAAACTTGCTATTGAAAATAAATCGTATTTGATACATTTTCGATACTTGATATTTTATACAACGTGGGCCCGGCTGTTTTCTCAGTTAAGTTAAGTAGCAAATTTACTTCCATGATCTTACAATAGCTGCAACGCCGTACAATGCACACCTACCTAACCTAACTGAGAAAACAGCTGATAATTACGCAACGGCTGAACCGATTTCCATCAAACTTATAATAATGCTGATTAAACCAGCTTGCTGAGCTGCTTGCTATAACTGAGTATAGATAGACTTTAGCGTATTTTTTAAGAAATCTTTGAAGAGCTATTCCTCTTAAACTATTGACTTTTGGGGAAAGTTGTAGAACAAAAGTTATTCATTATTATTGGTACTTTAATATTTTAGTGCCTACCCCCTTTACGACTAACCTTGTATAATGAGTTTTATTTGCTGTTATATATATACCGTACCATACTGCGATCGCCAACCCGCCTGCCAAGAGTGGCGATTATAGCAAACCCCCCCAACATGGATAGCACAAAGAAGAAACGTCCCCTAGTCCCCGGCGGCACTGCTAGCCCTGGTCAAGGTAGCGGCCTAGGTAACGGCAGGGCGTAGGGTGCTAAGAATCCCCGGCAGAGATCCGGTTACCACAAACAACGACGACTGGACCTGGCAACGTACAACACGCGTACACTACGGACCGACGAGAAGATTACCGAACTCGAGGAAGAATTGAGCAGGTTACGCTGGGATATTATAGGGTTATCTGAAATCCGAAGAGAATCCCGGACTCGATAATCCTCAAATCCGGTAACTTGCTCTATTTCCGGGAGGGCGATAGACAGTCCCAGGGTGGTGTCGGGTTTATCGTCCACAAGTCCCTTGTGAACAACGTGGTGAAGATCGAGAGTGTGTCGACCAGAGTGGCGTACCTTATACTCAGAATATCCAAAGGGTATTCGTTGAAGGTCGTACAGGTATACGCCCCGACCTCGGCATACTCCGACGATGAGGTGGAGACCATGTATGAGGATATCTCCAGAGCCATGCATGGCTCTAAAACTCACTTCACTTTTGTCACCAGCTTTGTGGAAAAGGAGGGGCTCTTTATGATGAACTCCTTCTTCAGAAAGCGTGAGCATAGGAAATAGACCTGGCTGAACCCTGATGGTGCAACTAAAAATGAGATTGACTTCATTATGTCGACGAGGAAGCAAATATTCAAAGATGTCTCTGTGATCAACGCGGTGAAAACCGGAAGCGATCACCGCATGAGGCACATTGAGTCTAAATATCAAGCTGGAAAGATCTCGACTGATGAAGTCTACGCTCCGTCCTGCACCGATCCAGATTCATAACCCCGAGAGCTTTCAGATTGAACTTCAGAATCGTTTCGAATGCCTAGGGAGCTCCGTGGACGATTACAACGATGGGTTTGTGGAAACTGTCCATACTGTCGGGTCTAAGATCTTCAAGGCCCGTCGTAGAAATAGAACCGAAAAGCTCTCTGACCCTACTCTTAAGGTCATGGACGCAAGGCACGAGATGATTCTGCAGTCTCCAGATGACGCGCTTATGTACCGGCAGCTCAATAGACGGATCTCTAAGTCCTTGAAGTGCGATCTACGCCGATTTAATACAGAGCGTTTTAAGGAGTCGATTGAGCGGAACAAGGGCTCCAAAGTTTTTGCAAGAGATTTGTCTATTGGGCAGAGTCTTATGAAACTGAAGACCGATGACGGCAGAATCGTATCCGCCAAACCAGAGCTTTTGAGAGAGGTCGAGAAGTTCTATGGGCAGTTGTACACTTCAACAAGCGAACCCGTTGCGAATCTAACGAAACGACCCAAGAGCTAGATTGATCCGACGCTATACCGAAGACATCCCGGACGTCAGCCTGTACGAGATTAGGATGGCTCTGAAGTACCTTAAAAAGAACAAGGCGCCGGCGATGACGGAATTACGGCCGAACTTCTGAAGGCGGGTGGAAAACCGGTCCATAAGGCCCTTCAGAAGCTGTTTAATTCCGTCATACTCGAGGGGAAAACGCCACAGGCATGGAACAGACGTGTGGTGATACTTTTCTTCAAAAAGGGTGATAATACCCTATTGAAGAACTACAGGCCCATCTCACTTCTGAGTCATGTCTACAAGCTGTTTTCAAGAGTCATCCCGAACCGTTTTGACGACTTCCAGCCTCCCGAACAAGCCGGATTCCGAAAAGGCTTTAGCACCGTAGATCACATACATACGCTGCGGCAGGTTATACAGAAGACCGAAGAATATAACCTGCCTCTTTGCTTAGCGTTTGTGAACTACGAGAAAGCTTTCGATTCGATCGAGACCTGGGCTTGTACTGCAGTCTCTTCAATGGTGCCAGATTGACTATCGGTACATCGAAGTGCTGAAGTGTTTGTATGAAAACGCCACTATGTCAGTCCGATTACAGGATCAGACCTTGAAACCTATCCTTCTGCAGCGAGGTGTGAGGCAGGGAGACGTCATCTTTCCGAAACTGTTCGCCGCTGCACTGGAGGATGTCTTCAAGGTTCTGGATTGGAAAGGGCTAGGCATCAACATTAACGGCGAGTACATCACTCATCTTCGGTTTGCCGACGACATAGTCATCATGTCTGAAACCATGGAGGAGCTCAGTACATTGCTCGATGACCTTAGTAGAGCTTCCGAAAGAGTGGGTCTTAAAATGAACATGGATAAAACAAAGATCATGTCAAATATGCATGTAACACCCACTCCCATGAAGATCGGAGACTCTACACTCGAAGTTGTCGACGATTATGTTTACCTAGGGCAAACTGTCCAGTTAGGTAGGTCCAACTTCGAGAAAGAGGTTAATCGTCGAATCCGACTCGGCTGGGCAGCGTTCGGGAAGCTGTGTAGAATCTTTTCGTCCCAACTACCGCGGAATCTCAAGACGAAAGTCTTTGACCAGTGCGTGTTGCCAGTGATTACATACGGTACTGAAACGTGGTCGCTCACAATGGGCCTCATAAGAAGGCTCAAGGTCACCCAAAGGGCAATGAAGAGGGCTATGTTCGGAGTTACCCTGCGTGATCATATCAGAAATGATGAGATTCGCAGGAGAACCAAGGTAACCGACATAGCTCGAAGAATTGCCAAACTTAAGTGGCAGTGGGCGGGGCACATTGCTCGCAGAACGGATGGCCGATGGGGCCGAAAGGTTCTGGAGTGGCGACCGCGTACCGGAAGACGCAGCGTGGTTAGGCCTCCCACAAGGTGGACCGATGATCTGGTGAAGGTCGCGGGAAACCGCTGGATGCGAGAAACACAGGACCGGTCGATGTGGCGATGCTTGGGGGAGGCCTATGTCCAGCAGTGGACGTCTTTCGGCTGAATGATGATGATGATGATGATACATATACCTGGTCTACCAAAATTTACAAAAAATTGGAAAACAGTACCTATCACAAAACAGTAAAATCATCATAATACCTCATCCTGAACAATTTAGTTATTATCGATCTAATGAACACAATATTTCAATAAATTTCGGCCCTAGTCGATCCGCGGTACCACGTGTTCATAAAAGTTTGACAATCATTGACTATATAGCTTATCGAATTCTTACTAGGTATATAATATTATAAAGAGGTAAAGTTTGTTTGTATATTGGAGGTAATCTCCGAAACTACTCATCCAATTTCAAAAATTCTTTCACCAATAGGCTAGCTAAGCTACGTTATCCGTGAGTGCCATAGGCTATATTTTATTATCAAAAAATTAGGGATCCGTAAGAAAATTACAATAATGTAACCCAAGGTCTCAAAAATTTGCTTAAAAAAATATTATTTGGCGTACGCTGCGAAAACTATTGACGATACATAAAAATATTGTACCGTAGAACGGGGTTGCTTTGATAAATTTTTTGAGCTTCATGTGTCTTCATCTTATTTATTTTTGATCTTAGATGCTACAACAAAAATCTTTAATATAAACTGAATTAACAGATATATATAAAATCAAATAGGCAACATAAAAAAAATAACAGAGCATTGTTTTCGAGAAAAAAAAGGAGAAATGTTCCTTATCAAACTTGGACCGTAGAGCTTCTACTTTGATGATCTCTGCTCTACCATTGAATTTCAAAGTAGCCCCAATATAAAAATCGAAAAATCGATTTTTTTTCAAAATCAGGGGTGTAATTTAATATTTTTTATCTTTGCCGTGTAAAATCGCACACTCCTCTATACCGAATGGTAAAATAGGAAAACTGTCAATGTTCCCTACAATATTAAATTAAAATGCATAAGTTCCATTTTCACAGAGATATTTGACCAAATGCAATATTTTTAGTAACTATCAATGTCGCCCCTGTATTTTAAAGTAACCTCGGTTTACCGGTACATGTTTATAGCACTCTTCATTATCCACAAAAAAGTCCATGAGGGTATATGTCTAATTATTATAGTTAAGTCACATCAACCGTTTTTTTGTTCAAATGAGTCGATCAAAACACGAGTAGAATCGAAAGATGAAGACATTCCTATCATGATATTAATCCTTATCCAAGTAAATAGCTTCATAATCAAGGTTGATTATGTACATGTAAAATGCTCTTTAAATTATTCGAATCCACGAAGCAAATACGCTTCGTGTTCGAATCGGACCTTTCGTTTAGAAGTGCTAAAAATAAGAAAAATGCCGCGGTGTGAGCGAACTGCCCAACGTTTAGTCTATTAGTTAACTACACATTTTATTTTTTGTAAAGTGGAAACAATTGAATAGTAGTTTATAATCTATACAGGTTGTCCCTGGAAGTATGGATCAAATCAAATCGAGGCGTGGGCAAGGTCATTTCAAAACTTGTAGTAGTAAAAACTTGAGTAAAATTGCCAGACCAAAAAAGCCTTTGCAGTAAATGTTTTTTCTTATCTAACACATGTTTTCTAGCTGCGTAAAAGTACTACAACAAGAAAGGCATACTGTTCGCCAAAGTCCTAAAAAAAATGATAGCTCTGATAGTTTTTTTTATGATTTTTTCTATGCAAAGTGATTGAAAAAAAAAACAATAATTGGTCATAACTTCTGAATCGTAAAAAATTGCACCGACATTCTCAGGGTTACAAAGTTTGGAAATGACATTGCCCACGCCCCTATTCGATTTGATCCATACTTCCAGGGACACCCTTTATATATAATTAAGAAGAAGATAGCTCGACCCCTAGGGAAGGACAAAGGCAAATTTTTAATTCGTGACTTCGTCAGCATCCGTGATAATAACCGACATTCACGCGGTCGAAGTAGCGGGCAAAAACTAGTAATAAATAGTGAGATACAAAAATCGCTCGTTACTCGCGATAGCACGGTCGGGAAATGGGACACAAAGAAATTACGACCTTAAGCTACAAGAAATAACGTTTATATTGAAATGTAACAAAGAAAAAATTTCAATAAATGAATAATCGTGAACATTTATTGTTTAATTTGTTTACTAAGGTACTAAACATATTTTGAAGGCATGAATTAAACACTTTTGAAGTAGTTATGTATTTTGGCATTCCAAAAATTACAAATATTTGTGACTTTATATTTCCGCAAAGAGAATCTGTTTAATTTTTAATAATTTATTAACACACATGTTAAACTATGCAGAATAAACTGTTGAATTATAGTTATCTATAATTTCTGGTAAGATAATCCACAAAATCTGTAACTTACTGAACCTTCTTCATTAATGATAGTCCCGAAAGATTAATTAGTTTAATTTAGACGTTTTTTACTGGAATACAAGCGTCATATCATAATAAAGGTACTTTTACAAAGTTATTTATTATGCTGTACTTACGAAATCAAAATGTGTTGATAATTTAGTTTTTAATTTTTTTTACACTGACGCGGAGCTTTAAAATTTTTAATTCTATTTATTTTAACTATAATTAACAATACTTTATGTCATAGAAAAAGAAAATTACAGTTATCGAATTATGTCCAGGTTTAGCTAATTTGCTTGGCCTAAAATATGAACCGATTTGAATAAATCTTTTTTTGTTCGAAAGGGTATACTTCCCGATTGGTCCCATTTAAATTTTGTTATGATTAGACCATGAACTTCAGAAATATGGAACGGAACTCCTCATCGGATCAAAGCAAAATTCTCAAATTACTAATATTGCTTTGTTTATATTTGTTGTTGGGAACTAACTACTTGAAAAGAGGAGGGGGTGCATGTCCCCCCCCTCCCCCCCTTTGGAATGTTTTCATTATATCGTGTAAGGTATCATTGGAAAGGACTTTTTATGCCCGACTACGTCAAAGCCAAAAAGAAGGGTTATGAAGGAGGGGGTTAAAATTATGACACTAAAACGTATTTAATAAAAAATAAACTTTAAAAAAAGTAAAAACCGACTTCAAAGAAATACTAAAAGGAGTAAAATAATTACCATAATATAAAATTAACAGTTTCAGAAGTCGGTGGCTTCTATTTGCTTCAGTGTAGAGTTGCACCGACTTCTGAAACTGTTAATTTTATATTATGGTAATTATTTTACTCCTTTTAGTAAGTATTTCTTTGAAGTCGGTTTTTACTTTTTTTTCAAGTTTATTTTTTATATAATTCTAAGTTGACAAAAAACTACCTTCTTTGTAAAGGTTATCAAATAACCTTTTATTCGATATGTTATGTTTAGAATTGATCTGTTCCATAACAATTATACGTGAAAAATAAAAGTGGCTCGATTTATTTGCTCCCGTATATGTGAGTAATATTTCATAATTCGAATAGGTATTTTAGAAGGAAATCGCTTTTGAATTTCGCTCTGTGTATACTAGTCGCGCGCAGAAGGTTTGCCGATGACTGCGCCTCCCACTTCACCGACCGCTACCCGCGCTCGTCTGAATCGTACCGACCATCGACGCGTGACGTCATGAGGCCATCGGCAAACCTTCTCCGCGCGACTTATACATATTTATACGTGACTGTACATAATTGCTTATGTAAGTCAAAATACATATTTCAGTCATAAATAATTTACTTTAATAGACTTGTAATTTTTGGAACGTTGGATGAATATTACAAATTCATAATTCAATTGTCTCAAATATATTAAAGGCAGTTACCAATTTATTAGCATTTTAGATATTGTTTGATGTCTCATTACACAATTTTTGATTAAGTCATTATTAAAAAGTCTATCTATAAACATAAACAAATCATGTTGAAATAAAATATTGCTCACTAGATGACTATAAAAATAAACATTCTGCTAATAACGAAAATAATATTTTTTTTACATTTTAGTTGGTAGCCATTTTGATTTATACTCTACAAAAAAAAATATAAATGAAAATGGCAGCCGTCACATCAATCTCTTCTCATTACGATCAAGTAATTCTACACCCAATAAGAAAAACTGAAAATTTATTTCGTTGAAACATAATTCAAATTACTTTTTCTAGTAACGGCCTATTAAATATCAAACCGATTATGTTTTATATCAATTTTACGATTAACTTTGTTATGACATCAATTATTTTTTAAATATCAAATTAAGGTTTTTATTACCTACAATATTTAGCAATAATTCGTTTATTTACTAAATAATCGAGGGTCTATAAAAGTGACACTGATTTCTAATCTAAAAAAATATTATGCTTATTGATATTCATTACAAGAAAATTTACATGAATTGGTAGCTTATGATTACCATAATGGGAATTTAAATTTTATGTGTTACAAGTTAAAATGGCCGACTATTTGTGTTAATAGAATTATGTTTTGTTTTTTTCGTGATTTTTCTATGTTAAAACGTTTATTAGCAAAACACAGAACTGTTTAATTATTCTGGCTATAACTTTAGGCTTTGTGTACCTAAGTATTAATAATTTACCCTACATGAATAATACGATGAAAATTTGCGTGCTGAATGAACGTTCAAGTGTTTAGAGAGAACATAGGTACCTTTACTATTTGAAATTAGCTATCGATTTATAAAAAAAAAATACATTTAAAAAATCAAGGCACAAATTGTTTGAAATTAATACGAAACGACATAATCTGCTAAAGAAAAAACAATGAAATAACCTGTAATAAAAAATATTTCAGAACAAAAAGGAACGCTTTTAAAAAAATGCTAAACACATCAATTTGGTTATAACAACTCGATTTATTTTATACATAAACACGGATAAAATCGTTATACCGAGGCCGTCCGGAAAGTGGCGAAAATTGCCGAGGATTGCCGAAAATTAAATACCTATTCCGTAAGTTGATCGCGTTAGCCCGCGAGATTGCCAATAAACGCAGACCCCTTTAACTCATGCAAATGATGCTCAAATTGATTGTCGCATGTCGGCGTCACACTTGTTTTTATACTGTAGGTATATGTAAATATGATGAGTTTATTAAATAAATAAAAGAAACACTTGTTTTTCAACTCCAAAACTATTTCCTTTGTTTTTAAACTGGCATGGTCATTAACACCGTTTTTAGCGCTTAAGCCGGGATACTTACTATGTTTTATAATTATTTTTAGTCTTCAATATTTTGGCACTGTTGCAAGCGTTAAACTAGAGAAGATGGTAAATATCCTGTTTTAAATGCTAAAGATAGTAATTTCCTTTGTGATTGGATACAATTTTGGAAAGATTTTTTGAAGATCAGATAACTTTTGTGTAAGGAATAAAGACGTTTTGCCAGATTATGCCTTTCATGAGCGATTTCCTAAGCAACAATCAATCAATTAACGCAACACCCCCCAAAAGGCTTGCCAGGGCCTGGCGGACCAAGACCTGCCGGGGTCGCGGTTAATTCACTAACGAATCCCGCGACCCTGAGCGATTAATGGTTTTTTTTTCTTTTTTTCTATTGCACTGCTGTAGGTGGTCCTAAGGGACCCTTCCTACGTAACCGGGGCGAGACCTGAAGGGTCTCCAGCCAAAGCGATTAATGGTTTTAGCTGGTGGTAGTCTAACATAATCCCTAGGCCCCAGCCTTCGCCAGGTTGAAGGAAATCTATGAGAATTTCCTCACCATAAAAAGGGGACTCTCGGTGCCCAATTTAATACTAATTTGTAACAGAACTAATTTAATTAGATATACCATCTAACTGAATGTTTTTTTTTATGTTTACAGATGTAGCATGCACCAGAACTGCAGTATACTGGCCAGTACGAACATGTTCGGTGATCCATGCCCAAACACGCTCAAATATCTAGAGGCGCATTACCAATGTGTGCCTGGTAAGTAATCTTATCAACAGTTTTGAAGTTGAATCCCTTAAATGATAAATGATGATAAATGATATAAATGATAAATGATATTTATTTCTGTAAATAAATCTGTTACAGACACTTTTACAAGTCAATGTAATGTTTTTTTTAAGACTAGATGGCGCCGGCATTTCCTATCTGACTAGCTCTGAGAAGAAAAGCCGAAACAAACTCAGAGGTCAACGTCTCTTTTAAAGTCCAGACATTGTGGTATAAAACTATGCGAGTGTAACAGTGTAGGGCAACGTTTGGAATGGCCTTTTGAGGAAAGAGCCATAGCAGGTTTGAGTTGACCTGTCCCAACTGACGGCACGCATGCATCAGTCATCGTGTAGCTCAACCTTATTTTAGGGAGCTCAACGACCCGACGCACGACGACACCAATCAGCCGGACATTTGCGTAGGTCACAAAAAAATACTCAAACCCCCAAACAGTTTTACGAAACGTATATAAAGCTAGCCTACATTGTACTCACATTCACAATTTAATAAAATAAAAAATAAAACAAACGACATATTAATAATAATAGTCGATAAAATAAAAAATAAAACAAACGACATATTAATAATAATAGTCGACAAAATGTCAATAAAAAAAAATAATTCAATAATAATAATTCAATAATAATAATTATCAATATATCACCATGCAGAATGTCAAAAATTAGGAAAAAAAAATGAAATAATTTCAATGATTTCAATGATGTCTCTGTGATAAGATATTTCTTATTCACTACTTACAAAAGTTTTTGCCTTTTTTAAGCATTATTTCTTTTAGAAAAAATGCTTTAGTTTTCGTCATAAACACGTATTTGATAACAACTTAACAACTATCATCCTCCTGCTCTTATCCCAACTTATTTGGGGTAGGCGCAGCATGTATTTTTCTTCCATACATCTCTATTAGCCTTCATCTCAGTAGTCACCTTCTTTTTAGTCATATCATCTTTTACATTATCCATCCATCGTTTCTTTGGTCTTACTTAACAACTATGGTTTTCTTAACTTCCAGCGTCAACAACAAGCACAACAAACCGGCCATCCCCACCCTGGTTAATCACCTCGCAGCCTACAGTCTGGCGGTCCACCCAGCCGCCAGTCCCCAAGAGCCCGGTGCAGACGCAGCAGAACGAACGGAAGAAGCCGACAGTCATCACCCCGCCGACCTTTAGGCCGCATATCACCTTGCCGCCGGAGGTCAAACTTGGGGATGTTGCTTCTAAGGTGATTATGTTCATTTATATGATAAACTAGCTTTCGCCCGCAGCTTCGCTTGCGTGAAATTTTGAACCCCTTAAGTGACGATTTTCCATACAAACTTTCATCCCTTATTTAACTCCCTTAGGGGTTGAATTTCGAAAAATCCCTTCTTAGTGGATGCCTACGTTACAAAAGGAACCTACTGTGAAAATTTCAACTTTCTAACCCCAGCGGTTTAAGCTGTGCGTTGATAGATCAGTCAGTCAGTCAGTCAGCTTCTCCTTTTGTATGTATAGACTAAAGGAACCTTTTTAGGGTTGCTTACTCAAAACAGAACCCTTATAGCGAATCTTCAGCATCTACCTGTCCGTATGTGTGTTATCTGTCTGTGTGTCACAGCCGTTTTTCTCAGAGTCTACTATTGGTATCGACTTGTTTCGCATAGTTGCAGAAATTATTGGCCCTCTCCTATACGTGGTAAAAGAATTAGAGTTTTTTTTTTTGTCTTATCATCATCATCTGCCTAGCCTTTTCCCAACTATGTTGGGGTCGGCTTCCAGTCGAACCGGATGCAGGTGAATATCAGTATTTTACATGGAGCGACTGCCTATCAGACCTCCACAACCCAAGTAACTGGGTAATACGATACTCTTGGTAAGACTGGTTGTCAGACTTTCTGGCTTCTGACCAACAGTAACGACTGTCAAAAATCTGCAAATGACAGCCGGGACTAACGGCTTTACGTGATTTCCGAGGCACGGAGGAAACTCGCTACGGTAAATGGTCACCCATCCACAGACCAACCGCGGCAAGCGTGGCTTAACCCGGAAGATCGGTCTATGCGGCTGTAATTATTTAGCCATGAGCTCCTCCTATAGTATTGTCACAGTGTACCCACTTACTACATACAGTGGGTCAACGCCCATACATTTGACAGGTCCTATGAAATGTCAAAATTATGTAGGGGCGGAGGTTATGTCCCAAGTATGCAGTATGGCTACTCGGGACATAATTTCCGCTCCTTCACCCCGCAACCCCCCGCACGATTGCTCTGCGACAATGTTCTACGTTGACCGACTGTAAGGAGTAAGATATAGGTAGACTGTGGTATTGTTATCCCAATTTTAATGTGGTATTGTTGAAATTTAAAGGTATATTCCCGTGACGGATATCCTACAATGTAAGATAAAAAGAGTGCTGCAATGCACCGTCGTAATTAATTGCCAAGCTTAGCAAATAGATCGATGATTCCAGTGCGCTGCTTTTAGCATATTACGAGGATGCTGCCCAAAATTTTATCATAAAACCTTAGACGCCATTTCATACACCCGGGGCGAGATGTACCTAGTAGATAATTCTTACCCGAAGACAAACTTTCAAAAGCGATCTGAGGATTTTAGACTGACACTGCTTCAGTTTCGACTTCTTTCCCAAAATACTTCACCAATACCACTTTTTATAACACTACCATCTTTCAGAAGACCACGACAAGACAGCCGGACACTTCATCCGAGAGGGAACCACCTCAGAGTCCTCGGGAAAGCATACCTGAAGTCAAAGAGGAACCCAAGGTTGCGGAGCCTGAACACAGCCCGAAGAACGATAAGCCGAAGGAAGATGAACCAAGTAAGATGCAATTTTTGATTTTTGGCTCCTAACTGTAAATGCCCAAGCTGTTAAAATAGGCTTCCTAACAGCTGCTTCAATGAATTGTCCATGAACTTCAAGATGCTTTGCTTGGGTTTGCCAGGATTGGGGAACTCAATGATTTAAGTATTATAACTTCCGTGAGACACATTCATATTTATAATTAGTTACGGTTTACTCACGTGCATTTTTCGGGATTGCCCGACTATGACTCGAATGAGTTCGACTGGCAACCTCGCCGCCTAATCAGCTCATGATTAAGGGCTCCGTTAGCGTCCGAAACTAGTAGGGCAATCCCGAAAAATGCACGAGAGTAAACCGTAATTAATCATAAATCTCACTGATTTGTTATTAATTGGTTGATTGATAACGAGCCGTAAGAGGCGATGAACCTGGCACCATAATTGTGCCCTAAAAATGGGTCATGGGACTTAATACCAGAAGCGAAACGTAGTGTACAAACTCCTATAATTTAAAGACACTTCAGCATTCTACTCGTATTGCGCAACACACTTGTTATCGCTATGGCAATGATTTTGACTGGTCAACAATTTCCATAGCAACGTTGTATTAACAATCTGACTTCTCTACAACCATGTACCACGCAATGAATACCTATTGTTTTTGACATATGAACTATCATGATTGATGTTGGTAACGTTATACAATTGCCCTGCAGTACCCCTTCGGGGATTACAAGCGCGAATTATGTGTATGTATGATTGAATGAAAAAAACATTCCCAAAGAAAATACTTATGCGAATTTAACATAACTTTGTTAATATAAAGTCATAATTAAACAAATAATGTTTTTCACAGCTGTGACGGAAGGTACACTAGAATGGCCTTCCAAGGATGAAGACTCGGACTCCACACCATCTATACACCTGCCTCCAAAGGAGAGACCCGACACCGACATTGTTGATGATTACGATAGAACTTTTTGTAAGTTTTTACTATAATTGCTTATTGCTTACTTAATGTTAGTAATGGGACTGGGCTGGTCACGTCTGCCCCATGTCGGACGAGATGTGGGCAAAACTCACCACAGAGTGGAGCACCGTGGTGTCGTGTGGTGCCGGACGTAAAGATTAGCACTACCACATCTCTTGCCATGGGTGTCGTAAAAGACGACGATTCACTAGAGGATGGGCAGCAACTTTCTCTGAGTACTTTAACAACCATACTGCGATCGCCAACCCGCCTGCCAAGCGTGGCGATTATGGCAAACCCCCCCAACATGGCTTGGGGGAGGCCTATGTCCAGTAGTGGTCGTCTTTCGGCTGAATGATGAGTGGAGCACACACAACGTTAAGAAGGAGAAGGTGATACGAGTTAGACACTTATTGGAAGGATTGGTTCCAGAAATAATTAAACCGAGAAGAGTAGAAGGAGGGTAGGGAGGCCTTTGTCGTGTAGGGGGATGAACAAGGCAGAATAAAAAAGTGTTAGTAGCGTGGTTTATTCAATATCCAGAAATATCGTTTTTTTTTATTCTATTGTAATCTCTTTAGGGTGTTTAATACTTCTACAGACGTGTCATTTGTGTACATAGCCACCCAAACACGCAATTTACGTGCGCAATTATGTACAGCCCGGTCATTTAAATTTTGTGTAAATGGTAAACACACCTTGCATCTTAAAACATTGATTTTGCTTTATGAATCCATTAAATATACATGTTTTTGGAAAACCTAATACTTATTCTTTAATTGTTTCAAAATGTGTATTTTTAAAGGATTCTTAAAACTAAATTTCATCACCAAAATTTTTTTTACCTACCTTTTACAAAGATTTAAAATGTGGCTGACTCCAAAAACATAATTCCGTATGTTCTTAAAACTAGACGTTGAAAGGTCAAGCGGTTACAACTAACTAACCTAACCTAACGATGTCCTATGTTGCAGCAACGAGCGCAACTCCGAACATCGGTCGGCGCGCGTTCTGCCCGCAGGTGAGCGCGCGGGGACTGAACTGGAACTGGACTGTAGCCGGCACGTACGCGGTGCAGCCCTGCCCCGGTGGCGCCACCGGGCTGGCTAGGTGGAAGTGAGTATACACGATCATTTGTAAAGGAACTAGTGCATGATACAATGAAATATACACCGAGACCTGTTAGTACGACTTTTACTAATGGACCAACACTGAAATCCTGAAAAAGAAGCAGATGTTTCACATATTGTTGAGCGGCATTGATAGTTTTGTGTTTACTGCTTATATTAGTGCAACACTCAAGCAAGCATGCTTGTCAATTCTGCAGGATATGGCCACAATAAAAGCAATATCGCAACTGAAGTTTTACATAGAAATCACCCTTTTTTTTTGGGAAAGACCCCATTGGTGTCCCTCGCCGGACTCTTACCGGCTAAAAACCCACGGTGTTCCATCTCCTGACTCTTGGCTGGGGTCGCGGGATCCGCAGCTGCATGCGCCGCAACCCCGGCAGGCCTCGGTCCGCCAGCCCCTGGCAGACCTCTCCTTCTCCTGGTCGGCGCGCACGGAACACAGCGCGCCGCCTTCTCGGCCCTGTTACTGGTCGGGCGACGGGTATAGAAAACATCCTAATTTCACTCTGTTTTTGTGTTCATGACAGTTAGATCAGGCCTTCGATGATTGAAACTGTCAACCAAAAACAACAAAAGTCTCTATTAAACTATGAGTCACTTAACCTTTCTTCCTTCTACAGGTGCACGCTAACTCCTCACCAATACACGGAGGAGGAGCGTCCTCGGCGGCGCGGCACCGGCCTACCATCAGGGGAGAACTACCACGACCTGGGACTGGACCAGCCCAGTGATCGGCAGATGCAGCTGATTAGAAGACTTGGCTCTGAAGCATTGCTTAAAGGTAAGAGTAATGCTAGCTTTTAAAATAATCAATGATTTATTAAAATACGATTAAGTACTTTACAGAGGATGAACCGTTGACCGCTTTTTAGTTTTATTGGTAGAAAGAAGAAATGATTTAAACAAACCGTGACAATCTGTCGAATGCTTTCGGTTATTTCTTTTTGGGATTAGTGAAACCAGAATTCAAAAAGTCATTTCTCAAATAATTAGACGAAAGACAGAAATGGCAGACATGCAAGCGGGTTAGTCAACACAGAACCAAATACACTAATGGCCGATTCCTGATTTACCGAGCGGTATTGGTTAAAATGTAGACTCTTGTATCTTTACTAATAATGAAGCACAGACCAAAGACCACATAGCTTTGCATAGACGACCCTCCCATGCGTTACTAGCCATCATACTTAAAATTAACTTACGAGAAAAATGCTACTATTGGTAAGGAAAACGATTCATTTTTGTAAAAAAAAATTCATTGATAAATGTCATCAGAGCAACGGCACGCGTAGCATCAAAGAATGTTACACATCCAGAGCGGTTTCCTCTTAAATAAACTTTAATATAGACTTCAATAAACAATATTGTATGGTGTAGGTCGTGACGGCGACTCTCCGGAGCATATAATCGACTACCGAGGAAGCAGTGGTCTCGTCGACCCACAAGGCAGCCTTAACCAACTTACTAACGAATTTATATACAGTAAGTATATAATTTCTATACTATACAACTGCAATCAGTACCATGGCTGGTAGTAATAGCCATCAATAGACCAACTCACCTTTGCACGTGTTACAAAAGTTTTTGTATATCCGTTTGAGATTCTCTCGTCAGTTAATAAGTGACTACTGCAGAATTTGGGCCTTCCAATGGCCGCTACTGATGAACACTCACATTACTGGGTATATCACCATAATCATCTCGCTTAGCAGACGGAATGGTGATTGCAGTATGTCGCAGACCAGGAGGACACAACAGCTTCCCCTGTTTCTCTTATCCCTTTGCCACCCACGGTTGGGGGGTGAGCTATTCCAGAAACGGTTGCGACTTTTAAATTGCTCGGATATAAAAATGCTCTCTTTCACAGCTGATGCAATACCAGAATGGCACGGTGCAACTCCTGATCTAAGTGAATGTCGTTCCGTGTGGCTCAACAGTTTAGAAGCAAGAGTCAGGGAAGGAGAATCACTGCTCAGCATCAGCAATGATTTAGCACAGGTATGTATGCAATTCTTCTTGAAATACATTTGAAGAACTGTGAAGAAATTAATTTCATTGTATGTTTATTTTACGATGAGCTTGGTTTTGAAGGCCAAAATAAAAGGCATTTTATAGAGAAACGTTTCTTTGTTTAATATTTGTCGACAAATGCAATGAAACTGTCATGAAATGCTCAGTGAAGCTTTGTGGGGCTACCATTCAGTATGTGGAGAAGCACAAGAAGAAAAACTGCTTTTGATCAGTATTTATCTCATCCCACATATCTTCTCTTCTCTCATGTCGGCACTAGCTATTCTCGAATAGTTCGGGTCGCGGTGAAAAGATTAGCCAATCAGCAAGGTTGGTAGCGAGACTGACTGCCCAGGGTGCGCCGGACGTATTTAAGCATCTTCACTCGTGCAGGCTCTTTTAATGAATCCTATACAAGACAGCTTTTGCGTGTCTGCACTGCGTTCAATTCAGCCTATTGAACGATTGATAAAATAAACCTCCTATCTTCAGGTGACATCATCAAAGACACTCTACGGCGGCGACATGATGACCACGACGAGTATAATGAAGAAACTTGCCCAGCGCATGTCGCAGAATGTCCAAACGTTCCCAGATCCAAGGCAAAGAGAAGCCATCGTCACTGATATGCTACTTGGAGTTATTAAAACTGGTAAGTTGTACTTATTTTTAATTATATATTGATGACTAGCGACCCGCCCCGGCTTCGCACGTGTACGTTTTATTACTTAAAATCTTCCTCTTGAATCACTCTATCTATTAAAAAAAAAACGCATCAAAATCCGTTGCAGTTTTAAAGATCTAAGCATACATAGGGACAGACAGACAGCGGGAAGCGACTTTGTTTTATACTATGTAGTGATGTCCACTGCTGGATATAGGCCTACCCCAAGCATCGCCACATCGACCGGTCCTGTGCTTCGCGCATCCAGTATTTCGGCTGAATGATGATGATGGTGATTGATGATGTAGTTAGAAAGTTATTATTTTTGTGGGGACTTCCGTCATTTGGAAAACTGAGGCTTATGTCAGACTCCCTAACTGCTAAAACCTGCTTGCTAACAAATCCTTCTTCTGGCGTGCGACTCTGGTATGGCTTAGCTTCACTTTAGGTTATATTTATGTACTAAATGTCGCCCGCGTGGATATCATTTGTCGCGTATTCCGCGTTTTTCGGAATACATGTAGCAGGATCTACGGGTTCCAGATTATGTCTGTACCAAGTTTTATCAAAATCTGTTCAGTAGTTTAGTCGTGATGAGGTAACAAACAGACAGAGTACTTCTCGCATTTATAATATTAGTAAGGATTCATTAATTATGTAATTACTACTAAAATGTTAACTTAAAATTTATTATTTATTTTGACATTACCGCCTGGTATGTTTAAACAGCTGTGCGTTGTAATGTATGAAATTGTGTATATATGTATATTGTTTGTATTGTATATTGAATCCATTGCGTTTGTAAGACTACATAGTACACTCTTGCGCAGTGCGTCTGTACATCTCCGTGATGCAGTCTTGACTTGACAAAGTGCTTCATTCGGTGTGTTCTAGATTTTAACATATCTCTTCCATGTAGATGATAGTTTTATCTTCAATGGAGATTCTTCTTAACGCGACTAGGCAGAAGCTCGATTTTTTCATCATTTTTGCCAAGTACTACTGTAAAATTATCCTTGAACTCCAATGAGTGGTCTCACAGCTCTTAAAACAGTTTGTTTATACTCCAAAATCGGCAAAAATGGTTTTCAAAGAATCGAACTCCTGTCTTATGCTTTAACTACTTATCCTTACATTCAGGATCGGCCCTGCTTAACTTCGCCAACTCACTGACCTCTTCCCCACCAGGATCCAACCTTCTTGAGGAAGGACAGCGGTCTTCTTGGGCGGACCTCAGTTCCGAAGCCCAGAGCAGAGCGGCAAGTGCTCTGCTGACCCAACTAGAGGAGAACGCCTTTCTGTTAGCTGATGCGGTTACCAAGGAGAAGACTATACTGCAGATTGTTAAGAATATTTGTAAGTAAACCACTGTTTATTTAGGTTAATAGTAAGAAAGAGGTTGGGAATGAAACTTGAAAATTATTACAGCAAAGAAATAACGGAATCTGTGACATATCTGTATTGTTTTATAGCTTAAATTTTCCGGATTAGGTTAACCAGCTTGTGTTTAATTCTCTGCTGATTATGGACTTCCTATGATGATAATCTTGCAGGATTATGCGATAATAAGCCGTACTTGACTTGTTTTAAAGGAATTGATGTCGAAAAATATTCTGTGGTCTGGAATACGATCACCTACGCTGCTGTCAAGTTTTGCGACACTTCTGATACTCACAAAAAGGGAGGCGAACTTCTTTCTTGCTGCCCCCCCCCCCCCCCCCCCCCCCACCTCTTAGCCGTTGCAACCTAAGAGCCTAGGAACACGACGTCTTTTCTACGCGCCGTCGACGCGCGTTTCCATCAAACTCCATACTTAAGAAACATGATCATGGTTTTTTATGTATCGAGTTTGACGAAAACGCGCGTCGACGGCGCGTACAAAAGCCGTCGTCGTAGGCCCTTACCAAGACTACTTACCTAAATTACAAAAAAAAAACCTATTTCCAATAAGGATGTCCAAACTAAACTTATCAATACTTCTCAGGTCTATCAGTGAGGGTTTTGGAAGTGAAGAACGTGGAAGACGAGACGTTCCCATCGATCATTGCGCAGGAGCAGTGGAAGGGGTCCGACGATACCATCACAATACCCAAGGCGGCTTTACTTGGTGAGTATATTCCTGAACGTAGTTTTTTTAGGATTTAACAATCAAAAGTTTTCATGGTGACTTTGACATTCAATAAATTGAGTATTTTTATTAATTTATTATTTTTTGACTCGAAGAAGAGGTTAATAACAAAAGTATAAGCTAAGATAATTAAAGTAACATAACACTACGATTCATCTTAGCCTATAGCAGTCGACTGCTGGATTAAGGTTTCACCCAAATAGCTTTAAAAAAGCCTCGCTGGCTAGCACAGAATAATAAATAGAACTACGTACAGAAACCTAACTTCCGAAAAATTACATAGAATGTTTTTCTCTGTGCATGCTAAATTAAGCTTTAGTTTGAGGCAGGAGAGCTCCATTTCTGCTGCGTGTTCACGCTTTTATTACATTTTGTTTCGGTTATCTTTAGTGTTTCACTCCAGAGGTGAAGCGACACGTGGCATGTTTTCATACCTAGTGATACAGGCTTACCCTATGCTCTAGTGAGTTAATATTATTGTAACAATGTCTCCTTTTTTCAGACAACCGTCAAAACGATCTAGTCCGCATAGTCTTCTTCGCGTTCGACCGTCTCGAACAGATTCTCCCGCCGACCTTCGGCAAGACTCCTCGGTTCCTCTCCACCTTTCAAGCTGACAGCGGCACTTCTTCTTCTACTAGCATCAACTCGGAGAGGGAGAAGAGGAATGTTACGAGGGTTCTGAATTCTAAGGTAAGATAATATATATTTTTTTATCAGAATATTCTATCCTTAACACGGGCGTTTCCATACTTTGCTGAACAGAGTGGTAATGGAAGGAGACCGTCTGGATGCAAATTCTAAGCACTGTTCAAACAATAAATGTGCCCTGATTACGAAAAAACCTATTCGTAGCATCTATTTGAATTATTACGGAACCCTACATTTAGATCTGCGTTGCATTGATCGACACCTTACACCATTAAAGTGGCGACTGAACTCTGCATTCTAATACGTAATGTAACAGTCGGGACAATACTTGTTCCGTTACATCGCCCGCTAAAATCCGCGTAGGTAATACCCTCGTACTCGCACTCGAATCGCTTCGCTATATCAATTCGCTATATGCAAATGCTCACTTCGTAACATGATATGATAATACGATATAAATCAGTCGCCGCCTTTAGTTTTCAATCAATAACGAATCTCAACATCTTCCTAACAGGTGATATCAGCAAGCCTCGGCAATGGTCGTCATATCCAGCTCTCTCAGATGGTACAAGTCACTATGAAGCATCTCAAGACAGAAAACGTTACCAACCCAGCCTGCGTGTTCTGGGATTATACGTTACAGTAAGTTATTTTTAATCTTAGATGACGATGCTTTGTATAGTCAAGTTAAAAGGGTGAAGCAAATGTGTCACAAAAACAACGCCTTGTTTTTTTTTTCTATTATTTTACTCGGTCCCTATTCGCACTAGTGGTAAGTGAAGACAGGGTCTAAGATGGAGCACACGAATCCAAGTAACAAAGATATAGAGGGATGCCCCTACACCCCTCTGGCTCTCACATACTCACGACGGAACACAGTTAACTGCTTGGCGCCGGACTTTAATGTGAGGGTGGTAACTAGCCAGGGGGACCGTATAGATCCTACCACCAATCGTGCCACGATCATGAGTGTTGTCGAAGAATAAAGGATTTTGTTTTTTAATTTTCTTATTTATCAAGGTGTAATCTGAACCACCTTTGTCTACATACAGCAGTGAATGGTTACAGAGAGAAAAGGAAGAATCTGAACTACTATCTCCATGTAGTCTTTTTATCTCTCAAAGACGCGTGAATCATTGCAATATGAACCTTAAACCTTTGTAATAAAAGTCACACAACGCATCTTCGTATAAATAAAATATTTCAGTTATACATATTCTTCTTTTTCTTAAGACATCACACTATACTTTTTTCTTATGAATTTGATTTTCTCATTGGCCAGGATTAAACTCTTTTCATTAATCAAACCAATTTGTGTACAGTGGCTGGTCCCCCGAAGGTTGTCAAGTGGAGTGGTCCAACGCGTCCCACACGGGCTGCGCGTGCTCGCACCTGACGAACTTCGCGATACTGATGGACGTGCACGGCGTGCCGCTGAGTGCGGGACACGAGCTCGCGCTGCAGACCTTGACGTACATCGGCTGCGGGATATCTACTGTGGCGCTGGCGGCCGCCATTATTGTCTTTATGTGCTTCAGAAATGGGAAGGTATGTGTTATTTATTAAGTTTTTGATTTGCTTATCGGAATTCACCTATTTTAAAAGATTTCTAAATTCAAACTAGAAATGTGTCTATTTGTTTGTGTCATCATTGCTCCAAAATAAATGGGTTAATTTTGATAATGTTTTATGGACTAAATGATCAGTGTAACGATATCAGGTGATCATTGACTATTCTACTTATAATATTCTGAACAACACCTTGTTTGGGCAGATATTTTAGCAAAACCTTACATGATATTAGCACAGTCTACCTATATCTTACTCCATACAGTCAGTCAACGTAAAACATTGTCGCAGAGCAATCGTGCGGGGGGTTCGGGGTGAAGGAGCGGAGGTTATGTCCCGAGTAGCCATACTGCATACTTGGGACATAACCTCCGCCCCTACATCATTTTGACATTTCATAGGACCTGTCAAATGTATGGACGTTGACCCACTGTATGTAGTAAGTAGGTACACTGTGATATTAGTGTCTATAATACCGAGCTGCTACTGTCCACTGAAGGCTTCTTCTCATACCGGGAAGGAACGAGCATTGATCAACACGCTTGCTTACTGCGGGTTGTCGTTTCAACCCGTTAAGTCCAAGTTTCCTTCACGATGTATCGTCGTGAAGGAATCATCAGTAATGTCTTAAATTAGTTAAAAAAGTACATATGACATTGGAAAAGTTACATTGCCCGGGTTTGAACCAGCCAACCCAATCTGGGTCAACAAACGAGTCCGTTACCTCCGGACCATTACCTACGTCATATTTCTCTGTTCAACATAATATTTTATTGTATATTTTCATCTATCTCCATCATTATTTAAAAAAACCCAATCTGTTCAGCAGTCAGACCGCGCGTTGATCCACAAGAACCTGTGCGCGTGCCTCCTGGTCGCAGAGATAGTGTTCCTGGCTGGCATCGACAAGACGCAGAACAGGATATTCTGCGGAGTCGTCGCCGGACTCCTGCACTACTTCTTCTTGGCTGCCTTCGCTTGGATGTTCCTTGAAGGTATGTTATGTAATAAGGTTCTTAGGAGTTAACCCCTAAGATCTTAGAAGTGTTTACTATTAACAAAACAACTTTATTTCTAGAACTTTTGTGGTATCGAGGTCTTAAAACGATTTTTTTGGACTATCCAGAATAAAATTCGTTTTAAGTTTTTTTTTATATTTATTGAATGAGCAACTCTCAAGTACTTTGATGATCCGTATTTTTAATGGAATGGAATCTTTAAAAAAATATTGAATACACAATCTTGTAAAAATATTTTCAAAAGTAACCTTAAAATACCTTGAGAAACTCTAAATTCACAAAGTAAAATTTGTTCAACACTAGACACCAATTATTGACATATGAATCCTCCATATTCCAGGATTCCACCTCTATGCCATGCTAGTAGAAGTCTTCGAGCCAGAACACCCTAGAGCACGTTGGTACTGCACCTGCGCGTACCTGGTGCCAGCTCTAATAGTCCTGGTATCAGCGGCCGTGTACCCAGGAGGGTACGGCACTGACCGGCACTGCTGGCTGACGACGGACCGGTGGTTCATGATGAGCTTTGTTGGACCTGTCATTTTAGTGCTAGTGGTGAGTTTCATTTAGATTTGTTTATATTGATCTTGTCACGCTTAGCGGGTTAAGGGCACTTAAGGGTGGCTTGAGGAGTCAACCCTTAACGAGCAGGTGCACATAAAATCAGAATCTAGCAAGAAGCAGAAGCAGTTTAGCAGGCGTGTAGGTACTTACTGATTAGTAAGGAAAACACTTTTAACCTTAAAATAAATATTTTTTAATTGTTACGAATTAAGATACAGGGCGTGGTTCTATGACAACACGAGGAGTTCAGGGTCTTCAGGTGTAGGTGTAGGTTGATTTAACTGGCGGCTGCTGAGGCGCGAGAGGACGAAGTAGCGTGCTGGCCCTTTTATAGGCGCACCCCGCCAGTCGCCTCCACTACCACTGTCACAATCTTGGTCTCAACCTCTAATATTCTGTGCCAGTTTGACGCTCATCCTTGAAATGTCTCACTCGTCGTAGCGGCAAGAGCTTTACGAGAATAGCTCAAGCTGTCGTAAATAGATTAGCCCGTCAGCAAGGTCGTGTTTTTTTTCTATTGGGCTACTGTATATGGTCCGTTTCTACGTAATTGGCGAGACCGGAAGGGTCTCCAGCCAATGATGGGGAAGTAAAATACTTAACCTAAGCTAACTACTTATACTACACTAACATCATGGCTACTAGCAACAACAGCACTAAGGACGACCCCTAGTGGGGGGAGGGCGAGGCTTAAGGCGTTGCTGGCGGGGGGTTGGGGGGGGGGGGTTGCTTGATGAGAGCTGAATTATCGGTGTGACTGCGGAGTCTGAAGAGACGACCGGCTCGACGACGGAAGATCTTGACCGGATTAAATCAGCAAGCGGGGCTGACTGATCAAGGTATGCCGTACGTAGTATCGTCACTCGTGGATGCTCTTTTAATGGACCTGTGAATAATACTGTGGCGGCATCTATCCACGCCACATGCGAACTACGTAACACGATGTAGACGACTACAGCGACATTAACGACAACTCTCATAGATGACAGTTCCTACATCGCGCTATCATGATTTAACACGCAGATAGTATATATACAACCGCCCAACATTAAGCATTGGGCAGTAGCCCGCCAGGCAAAGACTCTGCCTGGTTGGAGGATCCTCCCTTTGGTTGGAGGAACACCAGACCACGTTCCACCACAATTCCAATACAGCAACGTAAATAAACGAGTTTTATGTTTTAATGGGACAAGTTGCCCATACTCCATCCCGCCGTGAGCCAAAATCTATGAGGGCAACCGATGGAGGTACGACCGAGTAATTTCTCACAGAATTCATTTAACTGTGTTGGAACCCGCAAAATAATCATTAAACTATTTCTGTAAAGAGTAATTAAACATGAATCTATAATATTATATTCTTTGTTCAGGCGAACTGGATCTGCCTGATTATGGTGATCTACATGATGTGCACACACTCCACCGTCTCATTGAAAGCCAAGGACGATGCCAAACTATACAAGATGAAGTAAGTGATAGTCTTATTTAATCTAGTCTTAAAGTGTTACTGACAGAAGAATATTTATCTATATATAGGTATAAAAATGAATTGCTGTTCATTAGTGTCGCTAAAACTCGAGAACGGCTGAACCGATTTGGCTAATTTAGGTTTTGAAATATTTGTGGAAGTCCAGGAAAGGTTTAAGTGGTGAGAAAATATGGAAAAGCTGCGAGGAAAATCGTAAAAACATCAATTTTATTTTCCCATACCAACTGTTCCTAGCTGTCAAACATTTGATGTTCGTCCCGTCAGTACGGTAAACTCCGGTCCCCTCAAATTAAAGCACGTGTTAATTATGGGTTTCAAATCGACAACATGTATTATATCCACAATATTCGGATTATCGCGTATTTAGATTTTAAAAATGCAAATTAGTGTCACACTTATTTTCTCTAAGTGGCATTGCAACGCATGCCGGGTACAGCTAGTTCTATGATAAATGCGTGTGTATGCAAATGGATGCACATGCGTTTGTCAAAATTGATTTAGACTGGTGTTCATCGATATTAATTCTCTGGTTAAGCAACCGTTTACTCGAAAAATGTACTAGAATTTAAGAATACAATAGTTCTTTATTTGCACAGAAAGTAGGTACAAGTTTCAGAAGTTAAGTTTAAAATGATCCGTATACTAACTACCATAACTAAGGCATGCAAAATAATAACAAAAAGGTAAGCAGTTTAGGTAAACAGTTGTTTAACCAAAGAATTAATGTTGGCGAACATCACCCTTAAAAGTTTATTTAACCAGAGAATTTTATTTTGAATTCCCAAAAGACGAGAAGAAATACTCTTAAACAATGATTCTTAAACCTTTTTTATTGTATCATTTTGCTGTTCTGTAATCATTAATTATTGCTACATGTACCCCAAACGATATTTTGGCTACTTCTGTAAAGGCTCATTTACACGGAGATATTTTCTCGAAGCGAGTCTCATGCTATCTCTGTTTTCATCGTAGAAAAAGACAACGACAGAACGAGTCCCGCTTCGAGAAACTATCCTCGTGTAAATCGGTCTTAATAAGATCATATTTTTTTTATTCGTATCCTTCTTTACGAGAACTTTCTTTCCAAGGTACCATAGAGCACTCTATAACACCCTTCTTTCTTCCAGGGTCTGGCTAAAAAGCTCGCTAGTTCTAGCGTTCCTTCTCGGCCTGACATGGACTTTCGGCTTACTGTACCTGAGTGAACAGACGGTAGCCATGGCGTACGCATTCACCATACTCAACTCGCTGCAAGGACTTGTTATCTTCATCTTCCATTGTCTGCAGAATGATAAGGTAAGAATAATTACCATTACCAGACTAGCTTTTCTAATTACTTTGGAATCTGCTTCCAGTCTTACCAGATTGTAGTTTAATATCAGTCTTTTATACGGAGCAACTGATGTTTTGCCTCTGCAATCCAAATATTCTAAGTTTAGACATATGTTCTCAGACGTTTGGGTACTGCTTGCCCGAAGCGACTGGCATACGTTTTTCGAGACAAGGAAGGGTTTTAAAATAAACTACGGTTTCTGCGGTAGCCATGAACCCTCAAAGAATAGTATTTATTTTATGACATTGACGTATCGTCGTTTCCTATGGCCGAAAACGAATCGTTTTACTTATCTATGGTAGCATTTTATTGCAAAACTGGGCAATTAAATAGACTTGTAAGATAATTTTACTTGTGATAGCGACTAATGTATGGAAAAGTATACTATGCAAACCTATGGGGTCTTTGCTTCATTATTGGTAAAGATACAAGAGTCTTAATTTTAACCAATACCTAACGCTCAGTAAATCATAGGAATCGGCCGTTAGACGACCTTAATTGTCAGATTGCATTTCGAATCAAAGTTTCTTCGACATTCTTCTTCTTAGCGTGTCGATGGAAATCTAAACTGTGTCCGCCCAGAACTCAGCTATGAGTATTGCATTATCAGTAGCATCTACAAGTTCATCTACCGTGGAGGTCTCCGGCCACGCAGGACATTATGTTAAGTGCCCCATCGTTTGCGGAGCTGCACCACATTTAGCCTGCTGAGATGATAGGGGAGTCAGTTTCTACGCAGTGAAGTAGTACCTTGGGGTGGAGCTACTCTAAATCCACCCCACCTTGGAACACAATATGCCTGGAGCTACTATTGTGTGTCCGTCTCTCATGACGACGTCTCATACAGGTCTTCTCATAGCCTGTAACCCAAGATGTGCCTGCACGACGCTCAGGCTGTTGCCAAAGCACTTTCGTCGTGTATCTAGCCGTCAAATACGCGCTTAGCTGCCGATAATCTCAAGGATCTATACAGACTACCTATACCCACTACTGGACATAACAGCTGTTCCCCCTACATATAACAAATTACCATTCACAGTTCCGCAACGAATGCGCGCGCATCGGCCGCCGTCACCCTTGGCTGTCGTGCTGCCTCCACTTCACCGGTCAACCCTCAGAGACTCTCCAGCATAACAACGGTCCCACAGCTTCATCTTCAAACCACATGGACACCCGGCAGGGCTCCGTCAAGAGTCGGAGGTACCACCAGAGTTCGGCCGACGTCGACGATGTCGTGGATCCTAGGGATGTCACGGTATGTGGAATGATGATTAAAAATAATGAGGGTTGGTGATAAGACTGGATAGAGTGGGTTAAACTTGCATCAAATATAATTCTTCTTTTTTCTTCTGTAGTTAAATAACTTCATTTCAAAGGCGTAGTCAGAAGAGAACAATCTGTTTAATAACTTCAATAGTTCGCCAAGAACGGTTCTAGGTCCCATCATAAAGACCATAAAGATTCAAACCTTTTATTTCAAATAGGCACAGTACATGCACTTAAGAAACGTTGAAAACTTAGTTGCACGCTTCCTAAAATATTATAAAATATTTCGGTCTGTCCCCCTGATGTGTCCCCTTCGGGGGGCCAATCAGGAATAAAAAATCGGTCTGTTCCCCTGTCACCAAGACAAAGGACAGATCGAACAAATGATTTCTGGTCTGCCCCTGCTGTTGTTTAGGGGGACAAATAAAAATAAACAGTTACGTTCTGTTCCCCTGTTACCGACGAGGGGACAGATTAGGGGGACGGATCGGAATATTCCCCTAAAAGTAGGTACTATGGAGAAGAGCCAACAAGAAACTCCATAGATACTCTTTAAAATATTATATTTAAAATATTTTTTGCTTTTGTAACTCTTTTGCTTAGTCAAAACGAAAGCGAGAAAATGATACATCCAAGTATATGGATAATTATGTTTGATGCAAGTTTCGAATGACTGAGCTATAAATTAATGGTTTTATGTGGGCCCTGAATGTTATGGGATTAGCGTCGGAAGTAACGCACAAGAATAGTTGTTGTTGATCCATGTCTCATCAACATCAACATTTTGGATGGGTTTTGTCGTGAAGATATCTTATAAAGTGCTATTTAACCTCTACATTAAAATACAATTTAACGTGAAAACATTGAATAGTAATGAACACACAAAAATAACGTCTAAATAAATATTATCACAGTATTTTGACTGATTAAAATTTAGCAAAATTTCGGCACAGTTATAACTAAAATATTATAAAAAATCTATTGCATGAAATTGGTGGTGGTATACGTACCTAACTTATTTAATATACAATTTGTATTCAATATATATTTTGAGGGACAATTTCAACATTCATAGTACAAAATTACATATTATTGATAGTGTTGAAACTGACTCTTACTGAGCTTTACGTAATAATAATCTCGAGACACAAAATAGCTGCACTACCAAAAAACTTCACTTATATTAAAAATATATATTTATATCAAAATATATACACAAGTATACCCCAAAATAAAATCAATTACAACTTATAGCAGAGCACGGCAAGCACATCCGGGCTCCCTGCAGCGTCAGCGTCAACAACAAACAACCTAATCATCAAGACGTTAAACGTTGTTGTCAACAACAACAATCACAACAACAACAACGTCGTCAACAACGCCGCTGTCGCGTCACTAGCCGCTGCGGCCGCAGCACACAGCTATCATTCCAACAGAAATAGACGAACCTCCCAAGAAAACCAAAATTTTGGACCCCCGGGTAACTTTGGTCCTAGTCTTAACGCGACAGCGGCGAGTTTTGGCCATAATATGCCTGAAAGAGAACCCCCGGCACCAATGACGCAACTTAGGAGCCCTATCAACCCTGGTAGCGGAAGATACCCCCACGGATATCGGCAAAATGGCCAGCAAGGTGCGTACGCATTAAATAGAGATAGGATATTTCCAAAATTTTGAAAAAAACATTCAAATTTATACCACCAGACACCACGGCTTTGTCACTAATTGGTTAAAGACAGCTCAATTTTATGTTTGTTATTTTTTGTTAACATGTTTTTAGTGTGTAAAAATGTCACTAACATTTTTATGTCTTTCAAAATGTTTGTATGCATTTTTTTTGCTACGGTAAGTCCAATTTTGTTTTTTTTTTTTCTGTCACTTAAAGCCTTCTTTCACTAATGCTTCACTAATAATCATTTCAAATTGTCTATTAACACTTTTTCTTTAGTGGTGTGGTGGTTATTGTAAATACTGACAGCATCTCTGAATGGTATCAAATATTTCTAACTAACAGTTAAAAATATTGATCCATTTAGTTTGGAAATACAATAAATCCTATCTCTCAATGCGTAACGCATACATTAGTCATTCTGCCGTCTATCTTACATATCTATGTATTTAAAGTATTATATGTGTATTATATCAAACATTCTTTATATAGAGCTACAACTTGCAACCTGAAGCGGCGAGGTGGAATATTCGACCGACAGCACCAATTTACGTGCCAAGTGACGATGCAAGATCGATGCGTGTACCTACACCACAGAATATCCCACATTCTACGTCACACACTCAGAGTATTGCATCGATGCA
This sequence comes from Amphipyra tragopoginis, assembly GCA_905220435.1. Classification (NCBI taxonomy): domain Eukaryota; kingdom Metazoa; phylum Arthropoda; class Insecta; order Lepidoptera; family Noctuidae; genus Amphipyra; species Amphipyra tragopoginis. Next base: position 11,281,763 of record HG992017.1, read on the forward strand.
TAGCTACAGGAACAATATTGAAGTTCCTAATGAGTACCAGAATTTGAGGTCGCGTTCGCCATCTTGTTTTTCGAACAAGATGGCGGCGTCGATTGGCGCGAACGACTGGGCGGTGATGGCGAATTCAGCTAATGTTTGGAAGGTGAGGGGAGGGCTGTAAAAACGCTTGCGTCTGTTAGTTTTCAGTTTGATGTTTTGTTTTTAGTTTTGTTTTGCGTTTTCGTAAGATCTACGTTTAATCTTCGTTGGAACTCGGCAAACAAAAAGGTCCGAAATTACTTCGGCTTCACGAATATTGGAATTTTGATCTAATAGTTGCTACGTACGGCTAGAAAAAAAAGATAAAGAACACTATTTCCTATGTTGTGGAGCCTGCAGCTGTTCAAGGAATATGAAGTGTCATTAATTAATTGGTTATTAATGTATCAAACTTATCGGGCGAGTTAACTGGAAACTACTACCTAAAAAGTTTTGTAAATAGTATCCTTAATTTCGTTCCTCAGTCGGTTATCTGTAACTTGGGATTCGCAGCTAAATTGTACCATTTACAGTCGTTTATTCATATATTTTTTTAAATACTACTAAAAAAAATTGAAGCCCTCGGCAAGAGGAACAGGGTCCAAGCTGCCGACAGCTAGGGCTCCAGACAAAGGATCCTCATCACTATACGTGCCGTGTCAAGGAGTACTGCTTTTTGTTGTATATCATTATCCATTTACATCTTTATTACTGTTTTATTGTCAAGACGCAGCTATGGGCAAATTCGAGCTGTAATGATAACAATGATGATTCTAATTAACCTACTACACAATAAACAACGATTTTGTATGACCTTATCATACAAAGAATTTAGTTAAACTAATATCACAAGATGTTTTTTAAAATTTTCAGGTATTACTTATTACATTATTTAAACTTCATTTTACTTTTCGGTGACGGTTAACATCGGAGATTCAGATCTTACTAAATCGTAAAGAATCACCATAACCTAACTGCATGAAAATAACCTTAGCGGACATTGCATGACGTCACCTCACTGCATATAGCCCTACCCATCTCCTTCCGTATATCTCCTGTACACAGTCGCCCAACATGGTCAATCTATACTCATTAAATGTTCAAAACTTTCATCAAAGTATTTTTAGTTATAAAGCACAGAGTAGTAACCAAATGGAGTCCTAATCTCCCTAGAATCAAGCTCCATTCATTTGTGACATGTGCAGAGAAAAACATACATACATAACAAACTACCATGAGAAATTCACCGGTATCGCTACAGATGGTTATGCTCATAAATGGTACAGACCCCTTAAGCTTGGGTTTCCTAAAAAAGTGGTGGCATCAGCGGCCCCAAAATGACGACTGCTATTAAGATTCGTAATTTTTACCAGTGTTTCGATACAACGGTGTCAAAAAACACTAAATGGACCGCCGTCATTATACAACGGCTCCGCTTTCTTAGGAAACCCAAGCCTTAAGCAACATAAAAATGTATGATGATAGCCAAGGATGAGAAACATCAATGAAATGTACGGAGTTATCGAGCAGTCACATGATCGGTAAAAGTAATTCCCATACATTTAATTGTAGCATACATTCTTGAAGATCGTAGATTTTCGACTTACCTATTTCAGAGAGCTGGTCTAATCGTCTAAGCGACCGCAACATACTCAGTGTTTGCCCAAATAGCAAACATGTAACAGATTCTCTCTCCATTTGCTTTACTATTCCATGTCTTAATTTAATCTACGTATGCCAGCATTCGCCATTGTGTACAGGAGTGTTAACACTTCATAGCACTTAGACTAGCTAAGTTTAGCACTACCATATTGACTCTCTTACATTTAGCGAGTTTTATAAAATAAAGAAAACATTAACTAGGATTGTAAAATCTTCATTTTGTATTTAAAAAAATATCAATAATATCTGTATTTTGATTTCAATTTAGAAAATAAACTACACAGCATACAAAATGTATTGAAATAATTTATTAGGATTTCTATTTTAGAGTTGATAAATTTTCAGAATGCTTAGATTGTATTTCTTCTCGTAATGAATGACTTATCAATTCCAAATATAGAAAAAAAACTTAGTTGACAAACAAACTAAAATTGGGCTGTCTTCTCTCTTCACAGCCACCTAAACCTCCATTCTAACCTCAATCTTTGTATTACAGAACACTTCTTCTAAGCACCATCCGGTGAACTCGTCGACTCTTCCTCATCACGACACATTGTCGAGGCAGCTGGCCCAGCAAAACCACATCCACAGCCCTTACGAGTGCGACGCGCCTCTCGCACCCCCTTCCCCTCGACACGCCATCAAAGACGAAGAAAGCCCTCTTCACCACCCCCAAGGGTACCAAACCACTCGAAGCTATAACCACGACTTCAGAAACCCTCATGTGTACATGTCTCAACACTCGCCAGGCAGCCAGGAAATGATCTTCCGAAAACACTACAAAGACGATCGCAGGAAACACCACCACCATCATGGAAGCCAGAATATCAACCATACGTACTCCGAAATCGCGAACCAACAAGGCAGAATGTACAGGCGAGGTTCCGAACAAGAGTTCCGCGTCATACAAGATGATCCAGTTTACGAAGAAATCGAGAGGAACGAGACTTTAATGTCCGACATGTCGGACGACAACTCCGGGCCAGATAACTGTCGACAGAACCCTGGACACCACGGTTCTTCCAGCTCCAAGTTTTTTGGTGATCACCGCCCTTTAATCTCCTACAGTCCTGGAGACAGGCATCATCATGAACAGGAGCATTATGGGAAGTATGGGAAGTGGGATACCCTGGAGCGTTACGATCAGAGGCATTATGAAAGCGGGAGGCTGATGCATCCGTACCACCAGCCTCAGGAAAGCAACATGAGGGCTCTGGCAGCTGTTCTCAATGGAGAAAACAATGTCGTTTGCCACTTGGAGCCCCACAACTCCTATGACGTTTACCAGCCACAAAGTGGAAACCCAAGGACTGTGTCACAACCCAGTTTTTAAACAGTGCAATTGAATTTGTGATTAGAAAGTGACGGTTATGTGTTAGCGACCATTTCGCGTGTTGTACAGAAGAAAAAAAAAACTAGTAAAAATGGAAATTTTTCTATGGACGTAGACAATTAGAAAGTCTTAGCAACACTTAAGAATTATTTAGAAAAACTTGCCATAACATGGACATTAATATTTATAGTATAGTGACTTAAATTTAAATCACTTTTTCACTGTGATCCTATTTAAATATAATGGCTCAAGATTCTATATCGCGACCATGTACTCATTGCGAGTTGGATAGTAATTTTGTATATATGGTTAGCGTTTAGTACTAGATATTTAGTACTTCCAGTGTGACCTTACTATCGTTACTACTTGGGTTACAATCATGGCATTCTGTCGCATTACATGTTTTCTTACTGTAGGGATGATATCTGTGATGTCGCAGTTCGTTGTTGTGTTTAGCGGGGTAACTGACTCTAGGCAACGTTATCCTAGTGTTGGAAGACTTTAGGCACTGCATTTCTGACTTTAGGAAATATGTTTCCGACTCTAGGCAATGTGTTTCTGACTTTAGGCAATGCAAATAAATGTACGTGGCAAATGTACGTTGACTTTTTTGGCATTAAATACGCTTATTATAAAGTAATTTAATTTTAACAAAATATACTCATATTTTCAATGCAATCTTTTAACTATCAATGCAAAATATAAAATTAACACTTAAAATACAATTTAATAGACTTTTTAAAAGGAATTATTTTAGTGTTACCCTTGCGACCATTTTTTTAAAGCATACCACATTCTGGCCATGTTCTAAATGAAGTTCTAGAAAACTGTAAAAATTTTCAAAAATTGATGTTTCGCTGAACACAACGACGAATTGTTCTGTTTAGTTTAAGTTTGCTTATAGCCATTATTGTGTCACTGCCATAACGTACTGTTTCGTATGCTTTTATACAATTTTAAAGCTTAACCGTAACAGTATACGGTTGTTTTTAGTTTAAAATATCAATTAGTGGTGGTATTTTAAAGACTCCTTCAAAACTACATACATAGTTACTTTTTTTAAGACTGCTAATAATACCTACCCTATAAAAGACATTATTTAAATTATATTAAGTGATATGGACAATTTAATTCCTACAGGATTTTGATAGAAAACATATGGATTTATTAAACTTTCTATCTTTTTAACTTTGAAGAAATACCCTGCTAGCACAAACTTACTAACATTCCTAATCGACAATTTACAAGTTTTATCTACCTATTTCTAATACGTAAAGATATACCTAGATAATTAAATAACAGCTACAAATAATTGCACAAAATATGGACAGTTAACACTGCCACCGAAATGAGTCTTTAAAATATCAGCCATAAAGGTAAGCACCGACTATTTCGGGCCACATGGAGCGCATCGCATTGTTAAATGCGACCTTGCTATAAAATTATGAGCTTGCGACACATTTGCAATTTCTTTACTACAATATCTACTTAATACCGTAGGTCTATCCTACTAACGGACCTCTTTTTACTCTACTTGACCTTCACAATATAAATAATGGAGATGCATTAGTAATACTTACATTCATCATCAATCAAGCCGACTCCAACATAATTATTTAGGAAAGGCTAGAATGATATTGGTTTTAGAGTAATGCGTAGTGAAGATATTGTACAAATAATTTGCAGAAACGTTGCGGCCTAAAGCAGGTAAGAGCACCTTATAGCGCTGCAATGCGGCCTGCTGCGGCCCGCCATAATGTGAGCGCACCTTAACAACGCAGCTTCTTAATATTATAATTTGTCAATATTTCAAAAAATCCATCCATCCAATCCTATTATAGACTGACACCACTTGATGTTGTGCACTTTCTGTACATTAGGACTAGCGTAAATATCTCGTTTAATAAAATAAATGATAAAAAAAAATGACAAAAAATATGATTTCTACTACGTAATGTAGATTTTTAATGCCATGGATATACCTGTTACTTTAATAGGATGGTTGATGCTTCTCTTTGACGTTCAAATCGTGATAAACGTTGTATGATGTAATTTCAAACCATAGACCGCATTTTTAATAGTTTGCGCACATGATCGACTTAGCTGGTACTGCGCAATTGTTGTTTATACGCAGAACTGCCGATTGCGCAAATTGTATTTTAACCTCCTTTTTTAACTATAGACTTAACTGTTGTAAGTTTAACATAGGGAACGTCAAATAGAACTATCACTATAATGATAAGGAATTGTTTGATTAGAATTGATAAAAGTACAATAATAACAACATTGATTTCCATGTATATTTTAAATGTAAAGCAATATATATTAGACTGAAGTATTTGATAAATTTTCCGCCATTTTTTACTATAATACAATTAATTTATAAACATTTATACATGTAGGCGAAAATTTATAAAATACTTTTTAATGGGAAAGTAAATGATGAAAATTTTCTTGGGGAATGATTATTTTTTCTAATTGGGTATACTAGTCCATTGTATTTTTCCCATTCGTCTGAATAAGTGTAAGTGTACATTTCTCATGTATTTCTGTTATATATTATTATTTTTTTTTGTTTTTGTAATGTATTTTAAAAACGTTAACGTCATAAATGTAAAGTAGAAAAAAAAGGAAAATGTGTAAATAAATTAAAATTTATAAAAATAAAGAGTGGCCGTTCTGTGAGGACGGCGCATATGAATTTTGTGATTTTATTTTGTAAATATCAACAGCTGTACCTACCTTGACACATCCCGATTCATCATGTGCACCAATTTACTACATGTACTTATGAAAAAAACCCTGTGGAAATAGGTAGGTACCTAATACTGACAACACATCCAGTGAATCATTTAATTATTACGTTATTCATACCACATCGTAACTGCAAGTGTACAGCATTTCCAGTCAGCAATTCTCACGCACTTGTCACGCAGTTGCATTGACTGCAGATGCAGTAGAGATCTACTGCCTACAAACTGCATTTGGCAGCAAAATGGGACTTTAATATAGCACCCGTGAACAACAATTCGACTTGCATTAGAGTTGCACTTCCTAGCTTAGAAAGACTAGTGGGTCATTTTTCTTCTTCTTAGCGTGTCGATGACAATCTACACCGTATCGGCCCAGAACTCGGCAATGAGTTTAGCACTATCCGTAGCGTCCATTAGTTGTTGTGGCGTACAGATAACAGGGTAGGTGGGGCATGATGTTAAGTGCGTCATAGTTCTCATGCCATGCCATAGAGGATCATTAACTGAGGAAATTTAATGATTATGCCAATTAAATGGGTACACCCATTCTATTAAGAACTTGGAACTGGCAACTTGGAGTTTTGTTACAAACTAACCCAATACGCACTGCCCGATCTGTGAATGGTGAGAATTGAACCCAGGACCTGCACTGGACTGTTCGGCTTCAGCGCTTACAACAACTAGACAGTTCAATATTTTTATAAGTCATTATATCTGTATGATTAATGGGTAAGCAGAAGCATAGAGACGCAAAGTCCGGATAGTATGAATTGTTACTGCGAATTTCCTAGCAGAAAAATCCAATCAATTAAATGAAAAATATGCCGTTTTCGGCAGGACCGTTTTATTATCTAAAGAAAATACTTAACTGAAATGTAGAAATTATGCCAATTTCTAACTTAGGCTAAGACCGATCATGCCAAGTTTAGTCTTAACCAAACTTGGCAAGTGATCTTGGTCAAATACAAACTTAGCAAGATTGGTCCTGGTCAAATACCAAACTAGGCAAGTTCGGTCTTGGCCTAAGTTTGAACTTGGCACAATTTCAACATTTGTTGAGAAGTGCAAGAAAACAATTATAATCAAGCCTGTTTTGTTGGCTTATGCCCGGTTCCTATGACCAAAACAAAGTCGTTTTGCTTACCAATGATATCATTTTTATTGCCAAGCTGGGCATTTAAATAGACTAGGAAGCTTATTTTATCTGTAATAGATATAATACTAATTTATGGAGGGTACGCTATGCAAAGCTTAACTTCAAACCAATATGGCAGTAAAAGTAACGACACACCTCGATAGTCCACGACAGTGACGTCGATAGTGACGAGCATCCATCTCACTCTATCACATTGCTTTTTCGCACATTATCGGATAGAATTTTCATAGGTTTCAATATTGCTCCGTTCTAAATACTTGCCAAGTTTAGTCTTGGCCAAATATTACACTTGGCAAGTTTGGTCTTGGCCAAATATCAAACTTGGCTAGATTAAATACTAAACTCACAGTAAGTCTTAATTATAACCGAAAACGCAAGGAAAATCATAGAAATTCAGTCAGAAAAAGTAAAATCCTCCTTCAGTCCCCGGCTCCTATTACTGAGCGATGACAAGAAAAATCACTCGAAGGTAATGAAGGGGGTTTAGTTCCCTTGCTTTGCTTTCTTCGAACCTGTACTAACCTAGTCGGGGTGCTCCAAGTTCCGGACTCCCATCGTTCACTCTTATTGCAACTTACGACACGTTTGGTGCAGTGCCCCAGTTTTTTTTTGTATGTTTAATAAATGGGCTTTCTCGCTGATGCGAATATGTAAAACACAGAAGATTTTGGTGATTTAAGAGTCGGTCAGTGGTGCCGATTCTCTTGTTCACCAAATAAACTAAAATTAGAGAGTTGCTATCTTTTACTAACAGACAGCGCGAGAAAAGGACGGTGATGGAAAACAACTAAGTTAGAGATGTCAAATTAGTTTACGCCTTGAACTTCACCGTGTTTTTAGTCAACACGTTTTAAATGTCGTCTAAAGGATGATGGGCACAAATATATGGAGTCTGGTACTGGCTCCAATCGGAATGATCGATACACCGTTGGAAAGGTATTTTTGTGTAGATTAAGAATAACCATGGCGCTAGTCCCGATTCGCTGTCCGATCGAAGTAATCCTGCTTGAAAGTTATTTATTTTTCTTACATCCTATTATGTACACATACTTTTATTGTCATTTTTCTCCATTTTGGCATGGTATTACAATAATTATCTATACATATAATAAATCTGTAGACATGGCGTGTCTGTACATAGCAAATATTTTGAAAAAACCCATTTTTAACATTTTTGGATTTTTTGTCTGTTTGTCTGTTTGTCTGTTTATCTGTTTGTTTGTTCAAGCATCACATAAAAACAACTGATCCAATGTTGTTGACTTTTATAAATAAATATTGTGCTTATCTCCAAGTAACATATGGTTTTTGTTTCATCGCAATCGGTTCACGCAATCAAAAGTTATGCGAATTTTAAGTTTTCTAAAAGAACTTAGCATGTATTTGTGTATACTTACCATTTCTTTTCAATAGATGGCGTTACGTGTATCAAATCACGTTGTGAGGAAATATAATCAACGAATATATTACTATTCTCAGTCTATGGAAGGTCTATTGAAATGCTATTCGAAGAAGGTACTAACTAAGCTTTTATAAAAAAACGAGGATAATGTTATTTAAAATTTATAAGGTACTTATCTATCTGAATGGCAGTGGAAGAGAAATACATTCAATTTCATAAGCAAGTGTAGGTATTCTAAATTTTTAATTGTGCAAGGCAATACGATAGATTAATTTGAAATACTCATATATTTTATTATGAATACTTAAATATGTATTTATAAATCTATTTAATATTAATAAAATTCAAAGTGCACTTTGTCCGTAATTAAATATTTTTCCAAAATTTCGGTTCGGTGGTACTATACTATCGATAAAGAAACCATAACATTTTTTTTTAGAATTATTGTGTCTGTTTGTCTTTCCGTCCGGACATCACGTAAAATCCCGTGGATGGATTTTGATGGGCCTTTCGCTGATGTGTTGCGTAAAGAGCGACAATTTTGCTGCTACATATATCATCACGCTATTGTTCATAGGAGCCGAGCAGCGGAACATTATTTCCACATACTGCGAAGTATAAGCTTAATATTCGGATCATAAAATCGCGTGAATCGATTTTGATGGGCCTGCGCTTATGCTGGTATATAAACTATCACGCTATTGCTCATAGATGCCGAGCAACAGAACATTATTTCCATATACTGCGTAGTATAAGCTGTAGACTGAAGTAAGTGCTGCAGTGAACAGTCGCTGGCTGTGTCCTGCGTTAAAACCTCACTTTAAAAAAATACACTTTTTGTAATTTTTTTGGAATGTTTTTATGTATTTTATTTTGTTCATTGTTGTCAGAACTATTCAAAGCCTGTCGTCGCCGTTTTATTAAGTTTATTTAAGCCTTAGGTAATGTCCCAAAACACATAACGATGAAGGGAAAGTACTTTAAATATTAAAAATTTCACTCAAAGGTGACTTCATTTTATTTTTAAAAGTAAGAAATATTGCCTTTACTGATTTTTTTGGCCTGAACCGGGAATCAAACTGACAAAGCTATACCATCTGCAAAGGCACCTGTTGAAAATATCTTTATGGTCAATAATCAGGATCAAAACTCTCCAACAAACACACTGTCTTAAATTGAACGAAGTGGAAAAAATAAGAACTACTTAACAACAATTAATAAGTGCTTGAATTTAAATGTACATAAGTTAGTCAATTTTCGTTTTATGGTCTTCCATCAATTTCAGACACAATGTTTATTGGAGCGATTTGATCCGTATTATTGATCCTATCGATTGGTGAAATAAAAATACAGATGATATTTTTTCGCATTTGGGTTGGTTCGATTTCCAGATCAAACTTTTTGAAATCTTTGAAAGCAGTACCTATTTCTAACTTATAAAAATAAAATGAAGTCTTCTATACGTGAAATTTTTATATATTTAAAGTACTTTCCTATTCCACACCTCGAATGAAATCATTTTATAGACTGCACTGCGTAAAATATTTTGATTTAGTTCGCCGATTGTAATTAGATGGCGTTGTAGCCATTTTTGTATCGCGATAAGGTTTCGTTACATTATCACAATGAATATCAATATTCAATTTTAATCCATTTTAGCAAGGAAATGTATGGAAATAAGCACCGCGTTTTTAGTATTATGGTTATATGAACCTTTACGGTCAGTCAATAAGAGCTGAAACTCTACCTAAAGAAATGGTTTAAAAGATATAAGTGCCTTGGTGGGACACCTTTATCTATTATTATAATAAATGGAATATATACATATACACTATTTAGTTGCTGCGACACAATGCTGTTTTCCGAGTTCCACGCGGACGGAGTCGCGGTCACAGCTAGTTATTAATATTTTTCATTATCTAGGTAAATAAAACAAGTTCGAAGTAAGTTTCATCGTTTATTGTATGTAAGTATAGAGTGTGTAGACGAGTGTGTAAAAGACCCGCATAGCCGAAATCTACGCACTCTGTACATCAAACTAAATTACATTGACCAAAAATAATTGCTGGTAAACGACTTTTATTTTTAGGCATAAAAAAACGCATCCGATTTTTTTAATAGATAGATCACCCTTAACTGAAAAAATACTAATCCGATTTTGTTGTGATTTTCATCCGTTAACTGAATTTTATTTAGCTCAAAATCTGTGCAAATATCATCAAAATCGGTCAAGCGAAACCGGCGATATGATTGTTTTAAATTTTATTTCAAACTGAATATCCCGTATCTTCTGAAGACTATATTTCAAAACGGACAATTGATACGGGTTTGTTGCCGTCGTAGTTTTTTGTACTCTTGAAAAGAGCTATCCAACGATGGTAAATTCATTTTGATTGGACATGAGTACCAAAACGTCCATCCTCCTTTGACAGCACTTATTTACGTATGTCTCTTTCTTATTTTATCATAGTGAAAAAGATGGCAATAGCGTAAATTAAGTTTAGTTTGTCCGTAACAGAATTGGCACCAGTGAGTGCCCAAAATTGTGATATTTGGACAAGTATGTTCTGCCTTGCCTTTTCCCAAATATATTGGGATCAGCTTCCAGTCTAACCAAATGCGGCTGAATACCAATATTTTACACGGAGCGACTGCCATCAAATCTCCGCAACCCAGTTACTGGGCAACGCCGATATCCTAAGGTTAGACCGGTTAAGCGGTTGTCAGAGTTTCGGGCTTCTGACTACCCGTAACGACTGTTGTGTGGAAACTGTGGGACCGAAGGCTTTTAACGTGCTAACGTTTGAACACTCGTATTTTGGGCACTATTCCACCTAGACGTATGAATACTACCTAAATTCAGTCTTGTAACAGACTTGTGTCAGACTCGGAGATAAAGGGGTCGGAAAAGACTCAAAATGGTTCGTGTGAATATTGCAGGGTGCTCGTTCGATTTGTTTTGCGAGAACTAGGCTTGGCGCACTCTGCGATTTGACCGCCGGACCTGGGAATCGAACCCAAGATTATTATATCTATGATTCAAAATATAAAGGTAAGTAATGAAATAAATCAGACAAAAATATATTTTCGTAGACATATATATTTCTTAAAGACTTTACACCCACAAAATAATACGAATCGTAAAGAATTGAAAATTTATTTTATAAAAAACTTATCAACATGAAAATGTTAGTGTTTTTGACAATAATCAAGTTACGTCCAAAAGATTCTAACACAAAATTCTTAACCCTACAATGTTTATTAAAACATTTATTTTTTCTTTATTTTGTTATCCAAAAGTTTTGGGAGATCTTTATGAAGGCACTCAATAGAACAGCTGCCTTAAAATGAGATCTAATTTTCGAAAATTCTACGCCCGTTAAAATTTTTCTAAAAAAAAAACCTTAAATTACGAAAAAATATCTAAAAAATTTGATCACGCCAAAATAATACGACATACAAGCCAATACAAGGGTAGGTACTGATACAATAATATGTGTATGTTTTATAAATAAAGCAACTATCGTTTAAGCACCACCCGCTAGAATCTTAAAAGAAACTACTTTTTTTTTTTATAAAAATATAATTTTGAACGAGATCCAAACAATATCAAAAGAGAAATTCCAAAAGTACGTATTACATTACATCGAATTACATATAGAACCTACTTATAATTAAATTTTGATGGTAAAATGGATAATTACTACGCTAAGATGAAAAATACGTGAAGGCAGAAAACACAAAATACATTTCACGGGCAACATAGATTAAGTAGATAAAACAGAATTGATAGTATTTCATTGTAAGAAAAATCTTAAATTTCAAGCAATACAATTTTTATTAATCTTTCCTTGACATTTAAAAGCTAATAAGGTCATCAAAGTAGGTCACAATTGGACTAAATGTAATTTGATTTCATCACTATCGCAAACTGATGGAATACCTAAACGGCTTTCCTAGAATTTAATGCACAATTAATTTATATAGTAACAGTACTGCCCGTGTAATTACTATGAAATGCGATACTGGACGTTATAAAGTCTAAGTTAAGACATATTATAGAAAAAATAAATGCCATTTTGAGACGCAAGTAAAGCATTACTTGATAACTCATTGCTACATAATAAAAAATAAAACGATAAATGTATTATCGCTTGAACCTTTTACACCATTATCTTTGTCCAATAAAAACACAAGGGGTCACTTGGTTGGAAATAAAAGTATGATTATTGATTTAAAATAATTAATTAACTGATAATCGCCTGTTTTAGAAGTTAATTAATAAATAGAGATAAGCGTAGTAGATAACTAAGTTAATAGTTATCTAACACTGAGAGTTGTTTCGGCAGGGCGAATATGCTATTTGATGATTGAAAATATACTCGAAATGGGTGATACCTACTTACAAGTGCTGTTATAAGAATATGAGATTATGATTCACACGAGGCTAGATCAATTAAAGAAGGTAAAAAGAAATCGTGATACAAAAAAAATTAATAAAATGTAATAAAAAGCAAACACTTTTGCAATTAGAGCGTTAATATGTTGTTATTTAGTCCTCATGTACGGCCTCAATGTATAAAACTAGCGCTATATTAACCAGCTAATAAAATTACTAGCCTCGTCTGAACCAGACATTACAGGTTGAGTAATTTAAACTAGACGTAGGTACAAACGTAAAATAAAAATGTACATTTTTCACACTCACGGCACACAACACAAAAAGGTTTGCAGTCTTCAAACGAATATCACATAGCTATAGACTCCACACTTAGGGCTCCAAGTATATCTTGCATAATAAAATATTTTCAAAATAAAAAGCATCCCCAAACAATAAGAAAATAATTTAAAAAAACATTAAAATACCAAAATGATTTAAAAAAAGTGAAATACAATTTTTAGTTATTTTTTAGCTAGTAGAATTTTAGAGTTAAGTTTGTTCTAACGTCACGATTTACGTAAAACTATTAATGAAATATTACATGAACTCAAATTGAATAATTTCTTTGTGATGTGTAGATATTACGATAAAAGTTTTTTGAAACAAAAGCAATTAGGACAATTTTAAAATAAGCCAAATTCTAAGTAATTACGAAAGGAAAAAGTTGCATTTAAAAATGCGTACGAAAATTTACTTTGACAAGCATAAAAAAGAAAGGGCTGGCAAAATTACCAATCACCATTATCTGCCTAACTTCAAACAAGCATTTGCTATAACTTGGAGCCCAAACTATACTAAGGCGTTGCTATGAGCATCCGCAGCTTTCAACCACCATCCCGGGAATTGTCCCGTATATAATATTATAATCGTGGTCGAAATACAGCATCGTGATGCTGCTCATCCTCCGAGGAGCACAGCAGGGCCCCCCACTTCCTTGAGGGGCAGCGAGATGAACTAAATGAGTGTGTGGATACTTCTGGAGGAAGCTGTAAGGGCACTCTCCACTGCAGTAGTTGGCGTCGTAGATCTTCGGAGCGATGATCCAGTCCCATCCAAACTCTTCAAAGTTGACCACGAGGGGGTACCGACAACAGCGCGCTTCCTTCGAGTTTTCTGTGCAGTCCATGCCGATGGTTCGGCGCGTGCGCTTGTGCGAATTGTCCCTTAGACTTACTTCTATGTATGGCATCTGGAATGAAAAATACCAAAAAATTATTACGTTAAGATTTCTGAGGAATTGATATTGAAATCGTCTATTTAGCAAAATTGACCAGTCCTGCCACTGACGTCCGGAATCTGACGCCAAAGTGGATCAGTAATCGTTTTAATTTTAATAGCATTCGGGGGCTAGTATTTTATCCAACCAGGAATACTTAGATCCAATAAAAGAACTATTGGTATCTCCAATTTATATTCAACAAAATCAGACGTGGACCAAAGGAATTATTATGAGTTAATGAGTTATTTTACTTAAATGTTTAAACAGCTATCGATTTCCGCAAAATTGAATCATTATAATGATACTATGTCAGACAAAGATTGGATACGGTTGCAGCCAATTTCTGTGTCAAATTAAGAATATCAAAAATTATTAATAATTTTTTGAGACCTCTTGACCGCGGCCCTGATTTTTATATATTTTATTTCAGCTCTTGTTTGAACATTTACATAGATTACAATTTTGATACACTACACTACATTTCCATTAAAAGTAGGAGACTCATGATTAGCTGTTTGATGACGACGATGAAACTAAAATCGCAAAATCAAATTCACAAGTTATTTTTCACACCAGTGATAGCCAAACGGTTAAACGCTTGCCTTCCCTGTAGGAAGCCGCTAAGTTCGAAGCTAGCCAGCACCCCTGAATTTTCGAATTCATCTGAATTTAATTATCACGGTGAACGAAAACATCTTGAGGCAACGTCAAAAAATAAAGCGGGCTAAACAAAATGCTCGATGTTTTGTGTATTCCGTCAACCCTCACCAACCCAAAGTGGATTAAGACCTAAATCTTTCTTATTCTGGGACACCCTTGTGTCTAGCAGTGAAATAGTAATGGACTGATTATAATTATGAACGAGTTAAATACTTACCAAAGCGTTATTTGATTCTGAGCTCGGATGCGGCACAACCAAACTCATCCTATTCTTCGAGTCTTGTACTCTCACTACTATTGCTAAATTCTCCCGCGGCAGTCTGCAGAACTCCGCAACCATCGTGGTTACATTAACCTTCAACCACTTCCCAGCTCTTAATTCTTTCCTCGTCATCTTCACCGAATTGTCGGTGTAAGGAACCGAGGCCTTGCTTCCCTGGTTGTTTCTTGTCACCCTGCTGACTTGCAGGCTGATTGTGAATGGTTCGTCAGGGTCGATGGTGGTGTTCCTCGTCTCCAACTCCTGGATGTGGAGGCTTAGGACCGCTTCATCCAGCTCGTTCTGCAGCACTTTGTTGGTTAATCTGAAGTTGATCACTTTTAGACCTTTGAAGTGACTGTGCCGCCGTGTGTCTGTGGATTTAAAAGTATTGCATTATAAATAGGATCTGAGAAGTTCTGAGTTCCATTTATTTAGTAAAAATAGTTTTAAACTCGTAAGTTTGTGCCCAAAATCTAGATAGAAGCAGTATTGCTGCGCAGTGAATTTGTAGAAAATTTTACCCTGCAATAAATCCGTTTAACATAGCTAATATTATTTACTAGCTACCTATATTAACGAAATTCCTTACTTCAATTTCATTTTCGTATTTAAATCCTTCTTACAATATACGTACGTAACCCTACCTATTTTTAAATTGACGTTAAAACTATCCAAAACCTAGATGTTTATTGCTTCCGCAGCAATTTATCGCAATCAGGCATAATGTTTCAATATTTATTTACATTCACAACCTTCATACATCCACACACATATGGTTTTTCTATGGTATATAAAAACCAGAGCCGCCACTCTGGCTACTATAACCACAAAATCACCAAAAACATCCGTCGTCATTCGTAATGTTGTAAATGTTAATAAAAATAGAAATATTAAACCTAATTTTTATATGACATAAGTACTTTATTTTTAATTTAAAATAATGAAAACTAAAATTTACATAAGTTTTATATTTATTTTAGTTTCAGAAGAGTTATTTAAAGATTATTCAAAGCGTGTTTTTGAAATAAAATTGGAAATTTTAATTTTCTTTGAAAAAATACGACGTAATCATTGAGCATTATATCATCTCATTAAAGTTGATTTAGCAAAATTTTATAATATTTAACAAAGATTAAACCAATTAATGGTTTTATTTGAGTATGATTAGATTGATTAGTAATCCAATTACGTCAAATAGACTGAATTAGCTTCGAATTCATATTTGATTAAGTTTAAATTTAAATTTAAAGATAGATATTATGATTTATGTAAACATCCAAACGATGTTTTGGATGGATCTTGGTCTGGTCTGCTTCACCGGCGGTTGCCATATCTGGAAAGAAAAGAAAAAAGCAATGAAATAAAATATTGAAACCTAAATAAAATCAGGAAGGGCAGTAGCGACGTGTCTGCTTGTAACTACATACTGCGATCACTAATTTAGCTGTCCAGCGTGTTGATTTAATGATTACATCAATATGAACGGAAATCTTGTGCTTAATGAAATTATTTATGTCATCGGATACACGTATGAGCTGATTAGCCACATTAGCCTTCTCCCAACGAAGTTGGGGTCAGCTTCTAATCTAACCAAATGCGGCTGAATACCAGTATTTTATACGGAGCGACTGCCATCAGACCTGCGCAATCCAGTTACTGGGCAATGCCGATATCCTAAAGTTTCTGACTACCAGTATCAGCTGTCATAGGTATTCGTACCAAACCCTGGACCGATGGCTTAACGTGCTCTCTGAGGCACGGAGGATAACGATATGTAATATAACGAATTTGCCCATCCACGGACTGACTGCGGCGAGCGCAGCTTAACCTTGCAAATCATATGATCCGCACAGTTGTTAATTAGCCACGAGCCTCTCATTAATCACATTAGTATACTGGTTATTTGTTACTATCCGTAACTACACTTGCAAACTGTATTGTATTTCCGAAGAAAATTAAAAAACAACATTTCCACATTATTTTGTACAATTTAGTAATCAAGTAATCTTTTACTAAAAATAAAATTTGTCTCGTTTTTATTTTTAATTTTTTTATTTAATGCTAAGACATGAGCCAGAGTTACGTTATGGACAACACTTGTTTAAGAAAAATTTAACTAAGTAATTCCTTCATCAATGATTGGACAAAATTCTGAGGAAAATCAGATTTCTGTAGGTTTACCATTATACACGTGTATACCTACATCCATATTGGTGAAGTTATGTAGAAAAAGATATTTATTTTCTAACTTATAACTATTCACACCTAGATTTGAACTGACGAACTGACCTACACGTGAACTTGGCATGGAAGATGTCTTTCACAAGTACCAAGGTTACTCTTTATCAAAATATTTTGCGAACCTAAATCTAAGTTTGTTTAATAACACAGAATATAGGGATACAAATATTTATGTTTTTAGAGATGGGATTAAATTTGTGGTTTTAATCTTAAATTAAAACTTGAAGCCTACTTAAGTTTATTTTTAAAGTATTTTTTTTAAGTCCCGCTGGATTTAAGCCTTCTATTATAAAATATTATGTTACACAGAGTTTAGGACAAGTCAAGGCGGAAATGATTCCAAATTAATAAAATATTTTCACAGTTTTACTAATAAATTATTATTAAAGAATATTAAATATTGATATAGTTACTCTATATCAATCATTGATAAAATTAAACCAGTAACTAAAATTAATATTTAAAAAATAAAATTGCCAAACTTAAAAGAATAAAATTAAAATATTACAATTATTTTAGACGAATATTTAACCTATAAAATGTATCACGAATGAATATCACAACTCAAATTCAAAAGCAAAAACATTTAAAGTCACCAGAAGAGGAAACACTAAAAAAGATAGCAATCCTAACGTTACCTGCCAAGACACACCACCGTACTACCGCACTAGGCACGCACTTAAAAGTTCGCGAACTGAACAGGTGCTAAAGAAACATCTAAAAATAAAGAGTTCGTTCATCTAGATAAGAAGGCCAGCCCCTCCCACTACGGATAACATCATCGCGATATTTTAACGATAATATTTCACGAAGTATTCGACATCCAATGCTGAGCAATGTGCACAGTTTTGACAGGTTGTATATAAATCCGTCGTCGACTGTTTACAATTAAGTTTTTTCGGTTTGTTTTTATAGAACAGGTGGTTTTGGTTCTTGCCAATGTCAGGATACCGTGGATACCTAGAATTTTATCTAGATTTTAGGATTCCGTAGTCAGGAAGTTGGGAACCAATGTGAGACAAATTTTGTTTGGTGAAATTGATAAGAATCTCATGGAGTTGCAGACACCGATGCTAAGTTGAATGTTCTAATACGTTTTATAAAAAAATTGACAAAAGGGAAGTTAGGTTCAAATTCTAAAACTCTTCACGCTACTTGAGAGTGTATAATGTGTCAAGTTTAAATAATAATATTTAATATATAGGTACATGTAAAGTATTTTTTCTGTATATGTAAAGTATTTTTTCTAGTTGAGCATAAAAAAATGAAAAGCAATGCTAAAAAGCTATTTTAAGTATAATAAGATAAATTGGACAAACAAAACCTACACAAAAAACACATAGCCAAAATACTTACAACGACAAAATAGTAAAACTAAAAAAAACATTTCAAATTGAAATTGTAAAATAAAATAAAAAAATTATTAAATTTAAATTCAACTGTATTTATTTCAAGTTTACTTTTTATTATGGTTCTACCAGAAACTCCGACCCACGCTTGGCCATTCATTGTTTGTATTGCAAGCGTTAATAGCTGTAAAATATTTAAGCGCACTGAATTTCAAAGGAAATCAATTCACTAAATCTATTTAATGCATATCTCGCCTAGAAACCAACGCACCGCGTGGTTTTACCAAATGATTAATCAAATTCAACCAAGAGGATGTCTAAACACAAGATATATTATATAAACATCTCTTAATTTATTTGTGAAAGCATTCTCGAATGTAGTTCAACTGTAAAGTTTCAGTTAATTTATTTGTATTTATCATCACGTCAGTAAGACGTCCACGTGGTTTAGTAAATTCTTACAATTTAAATGCAGATACTTAGGGCGCGAACACATCTGACGAATTCGCAGCGAATGCACCTGTTTGCGAAAGGCTCACGCGCTGCTTCCATGCCGCTCGCGCGTAGGGTTACCATTTCGAAATTTGAAAAGTCCGGACAAAACGCTGGACATTTGCCAAAAAGTCCGAACATTTCAAAAAAAGTCCAGACATTTTAGTCACAAAATGAAATAATTAATTGTTTTAAATTGAGATGAGACTGATTAACTAGTTTTAGGTATGTAGTTTAATAAAGATTGAAGACTGATTTAATACTCGTTTTATTTTTAAGTAATTTAATGCGAAAATTAAACATTCAATTCAATTTTCATCCATCTAAGCCAAAAATCCGGACAAATTAAAAAGCCGGACACAGTCCGGATGAAGGGCTGAAAGTCCGGACATGTCCGGATAAATCCGGACGGATGGTAACCCTACTCGCGCGTAAGCTACAGTACGCGTAAAATAAGTTTGCCTCTCTGAAACCAGGCTTTGGGCGTTCTGTTTCTCACTTCAGAGAGGCAAACTTATTTCACGAGTACCAAATAACTTTGCCGCATTGAAAACAAACTTTGAGCGTTCAACAGAAGTGTTCGAACAGAAGTTCCTGATTTCAGAGAGGCAAAGTTATTTATCGCGAACTGTGCGCTCCGTGCGTGATCTGCGCTAGCGCTGCCTGCACACGTGCTGCGTTCCTCCCACCATCACCCGCAGCTAAGGACTCACCCGCTCAGTTTGTTTATAACTACAACTGAAGGGTAATAAAGGAAGCGAACTGAACTGCATGGCTGAGATCTGCAAGCGTGCTGAATGCGCGCAGCATGCGAGTTGTATAAAAGAGGCGCATCAAAGCAGTTCCAGTAACTTCACACCGATAATTCAGCCCTCATCAAGCTGTGTCCCCCCCAACCCCCAGCCAGAAACGCCCTAAGCCGAGGTCCAAGACTCACTAGGGGTCGCCCTTAGTGCTGTTGTTGCAGGTAGTCATAATGTTAGTTAGTGTAGTATAAGTAGTTAGCTTAGGTTAAGTATTTTACTTCCCCACCATTGGCTAGAGACCCTCTACGGTCACAGGTATCGCCAATAACTGTCCGTTTACGTAGCAACGGCCCGCGAGGACAATAAACATCAGAGTAACAGAAAAAAAACTTGCTGTCTGCACGCTTGAATGCGCGTGCAGCACATTCGCGGCGCGTTCGCCATATCTGCACAGACCCTTACACAAATTACTCATTCGGATACGTTATGTCCAAGCTAAGTGGCGACGATTTATATCAAGTAAATGTATTGCGAGATTCTGGTTCAACGCGGAGCTAGGCATGTGACCTCTGTGACCAGATTTTTATTAGTCATCTTCGGGTAGAAGACCCCGCTACCCGATTTTTAGGACCCGGTTGAAAAAGTCCCGTCCGAAGACCGAACAGACCGGATGCCCTAAATGTTATATACTGCACTGAATAAGAATTAGGTACCCTAAAAACCGGTTATATAATAAGTCCTTTAGTAGGCCCCGTGTCGCGACAATTAAGCCCTAATAAAGCAAAGAAAAATAATGAAACAAGAACGTGGAACCTCAAAAACTTGGGGTTTATGCCAAGGGGATGATGTTTTTCTTCTACTGTAGGGACGATGTACCGGAAACTAAAACAAGAAAATATCCCAAAAATTCGAACGATTAAAATAAACGTTTCTTTTTCAAAATGTACAATGATAAGTAACTATCATAATAATTATATTATCGGAATAAAATAAGTTTCTTTTTTCATCACCAAAAAGTAAAATTAGTGAAAAATAAAATCGGAAATGTTGGAAAACTTCGATCAAAATTTTCACTTGTTTTCAATTCGTGGGCTGAATTGGCTATTTGAGTTTTCAGTAACAATCATTACACCTTACACCCGGCAAAATTGCTATAATCCTTAATGACCTTTTACGGTACCCCAAGAAAATGTGGATTGATAGACTCCATGAAACCATTTGTAAACTTTGATAAGCGTTGAAAAATTTTAAATTGCACTGTTGCATTATCAAATGCCTAAGCTAAAAATACCTAATCACAGTCATTACCAATTTAAACCTCAATCTACGAAGTCGATTTGTAAGTTTCTAAAGATCACCACACACGTATAGGTGTATAGCGATTTTGATTATATCCTTTAGAGCCATTACGCACTATCGACTGGTCGCCGGAGACTTGGTCGACGGCGACTGTGACTTTCCATAGTTTAAATAGGTGTTTACGCACTTGGTCGCCGGTCGGCCGGGCCACTATGCTTATGTTTTGGTCGCCGAGAGATCAAGTCTCCGGTGACCAGTCGACAGTGCGTAATGGCTCTTAGCCAATTTATTAATTAATTCATTGATGATTATTGATTCAATAGATGGATTTACCAATCAATAAATCAAATCAAATCTAGCCCAGCGGTTGAACGGTTACCTTCTATGTAAGACGATCTGAGATCGATCCCGGCCCGCACCTCTTACGTTTTGAATTCATGCGGATCATAATTAGATTATCACCTTGCTTTAACGGTGAAGGAAAACATCATGAGGCAATCTGCACAACAGAGAGTTTAAAAAAATATGTTTTGATGGTGTATGTAGCAGTGGCGAAGGCTCCATACAACTCGATTCCTATCGGCTTCCCTTTCGAAACAAGTAGTCACTGTCACGCATCACACTTGAGCAAGGTAGGTAAGCATTTTTTGGTCCGGCTTCCCTTTTAAGAAAATTCACCGTACGCCACTGGTATGTAGTCCACCAACCCGCACCAGGCCGACGTGGTGGACTAACGCCTAAACGCTTCTCATTCTAAGAAGCCTATGCTCAGCAGTGGGACAGCACTGGGCTGTAGATGAAAAGTGAAGTATAAAGGTACGAGTTCGTAGGCGACTGGTCTCTATGTATTTCTATGAAATACCTTCCGCAGCTAGCGACACGTCGTACGACCGCAGACGACATGTCGCCCGACCGCAGATCAGTAGTGCCACCGACGCTGGAGCGAACATTGAATCTTTCTCAAAAAATGAGCTTTTTCAATTCCGAGGAAGAAAAACTTGACGGCGCGTCGAGAGAATTGGCTTGACGACGCCAAACTTAGTTGATTCCTGGACGAATGACATCTACCAGATGACAGCGGTCAATGTCGACTTGACGTAACACCGGGGACTGGGGAGGCGGCCCGCAAAAAGCTAGACAGATAACGTCAGAGCTATCGAAAAAAACCCCGGTGTTGATTATTAATGGTGATCATTATATTAAGATAACTTAAGTGATTGGGATTGGATGCATGTGCGTTCGCGCCCCACGTACTCGGTGGAACGTCGTCTATCTTTGTGCATCATTTTATTTGTGTTTGTCAAAGTTTGAATTGATGACTTGTAATTGATATCAAAGACTTTAATTTGCTTCTCCTCGCCCGCAAACCCACGCATAATACGATGGCTGCTTCTGATAAGGACAACCAAATGCCTTTAAACTAATAAACCAGGTGGCCCAAAATCCTGCACTGTACGATGCATCTAACAAAAGATACAAAAGTAAATCGCGACCGCTAATCCTAAACAGGTCACACATCTTGTCTCACGGAACATTCAAAACTAACTGGAATACGACGTGTCGTCTGCTGTAGCCATCTGCTGTTGGGTTCGGAATCATGACTGCAGCGATATGACGCTGCGACGTGTCGCTACGACGTGTCGTATCCTGCTGCTGTATGCGGTCGGCTATGATATGAACTCGTACCTTAATGTTTTTTTAATGTCCGGGGTTTCCAACTTCATGTTCTGGTTTAATTATTTTCTAGATGGCGGCCCTTGACCGTTTTCGCCGTAAAGCTGTGTACTCACCGATAGTTTTACTCGATAGTTATACTCGATCGCGAGGAAATCTCTTCATGTGGACCGCAAAACTCACGGCTTGATTGGTGTGGTTTGCGGTCTGTATGGAGAGGTTTACTCGCGATCGAGTATAACTATCGAGTAAAACTGTCTGTGAGTGCACAGCTTAAGGTGAGTCCTGACTAGTGTTGCCAGATGTCCCGATTTGCGCGGGACGTCCCGATTTTCAGGGGTCTGGGGACGCGTCCCGATTTGTACCTGATCGGGACGCGAAATGTCCCGATTAATCAAAAAAAGAAAAAAAAATTGTAAAAAAAAATATATTTACACTACGTAATTTTTTTAACACGGAACGCCATCTATTGGCTTTGGAGTACGATTTTATTTTATAATTTCTACTAGTCTAGCAAGACTGATTACTTGTTATGTAAGATTAAATAGACTTAAAACCCCTTGTTTTTTCTTTTGTTTACTGTCCCGATCTGCAACCCTAAATCCCGATTTTTTTGACCTCATGTACCGATTTACAACAAATCGGACCTGGCAACACTAGTCCTGACGTCTCTCTACAAAAAATTACCATTAAAGAATAACAAAAAAAAACACCCTATCCTAATCCTAACTTCCTAACTAATATTACCTATAAATGCGAAAGTAAGTTTGTTTGTTTGTTACCTTTTCACGCCTAAACCACTGAAACGATCATCCTGAAATTTTGCATAAACCTACGTTGTCAGGTGTACAGAAACGGACATTGGTACCTTTCATCCCGAAAAAAAGTACTGTTCCCGAGGAAAACAACAATAACGTTAATAGATGGCGCCACGTGTCTTTCGAATCATGATTGAATTATAGAAACTTTAGTAGTAAGTTAAGAGTTGATTGTCAAATTCTAAATTAACGCGAGCGAAGCCGCGGGCAAAAGCTAGTGGGTATTAACGGTATTTTACGGTTTTTGACGATGTCGTTTACGTTTTTTCGATTGCAGTCTTCTTACGGGTACAATTTACGAAATGACCGCTACATCAGGACTCATCTTTCGTTGAATAGAGTATAATAACAAATAAAGTAAGTGAGCAGCCACAAGTTTGGTCTATCTAAAATCAGGTTAGGTTCACCTAGACCAGACTCGGCCGTTATCAATGATCATTACGCTATGACTATGACTAATCGGATGACATCATGATGGTTGTGCACCTCTGCAATTTTAGTCGAATAATCGTTTCGTAGTAACCATTATTCATGCATATAAGGCTACATACGCACCATGCGGCCAGTTGTCCGGTTGACAGCATGCAATAAAATGTTTATAGTAAGTATGTTAAATAACAGAGGGCGTTCCCTTAAACCCTTATAGCCAGTTTCTTCATCAACAAATATAGTAACTAGTAAAAGTATTAACTTTTAGTTGACCTTTAGTGATACTACGGCAAATGTGTTTCTTCATTCAAGTAACAGCTAAAGTTAAAGTCAAAGGAGCTGCCATAACACAAACGTCGTAATTTCCCCAAAAAATCGTTAGGGAGCTTTTTTTACACATGGCATCACTGCAATTTTACTGTCAAGTAGTGCCAAATGTAAAAGTGAAAGTTCTTTGTGACGTTACTTTGTCTATTACTTTTGATGAAGAAACTGGCCGTTAGTAAGGTCTAACCAAGTAGTACTTATTACTTCTATGTGTCTAACCTACAACTTGATAAAATGACGTTTACTTTAGCTTTCACAGCAGCTTATTGAGCTGTAAAGGTTAGAGGCAAAAGTAACAGTAAAAGCAACAGCTACAAGTGTGAAGAAACAAATTTTACCATTACTTTGATTTTGTCACGTTACTTTGATGAAGAAACTGGCCGTAAATCTACATCATTAAAATAAAAATAATAAAAAAAAGCAAAAAAAAAAAATAGAATAAAAAAAGTTAAACAATGCGGAACAGCCTGTTAGAGACCAAAATAGTGGAGTAGATAGGTTAAATGCAATGTTGCCGTGTTTTCCAAATTGATAGACAAGTGCGCTTATGTACAGTAACCGTTCCCACGGGATGTGCCCTAACGGGCGCTGTATAGGGAGGGTTCTGGTACAGTCCCTTAAGAGGAAATAGAACCCTCTCCATGTGCTAATGATGACCACCGGGGTGCTTTTAGTGAGGTAAGAATCCCACACTCCCCGGTCTTACCCCCAAGGACCACAGCTTTTGATGGATTCCCACCGAAAAAAAAAGAAAAAAAATGTAGAGTAGGCGTTGCTTTTAGGTTTTTTTTTTGTGTTTTTTTATATGTATATTTTTTGATTGGAAATATTATTTTTAGTATGTACGGACGCAATAGTATTGCTGGTTAACGGGAACTCCTTTCGTTAATTAACATACTGTATATTATGTTCAGACGCCAGCACATCAAGCTCTACCAATTATAATATTAACACCGCTAAGAAGTCATTAGTCACGAGGACAATAATGATTTGTTAAAAAAAAGCTAATCTGAATATTCACCCTTGCACTGGATAAAAATACTGGACCGACTCAATTAGCTTTTTTTTTTTAAACTTTGCCCTACTTAAGATTTCTCTTGTATCGTGAGTGCGTTTACAGACACAAATCTCACTTACACAAACGTCCAGACCCGAAACAACCATCTGTAGACCATACACATTTTTGTTCCGTGTGGGAATCGAACCCACAACCCGCAGCGCAGGAGCTAATCGCTTAGCCACTGCACCAAACGTGTTGTCGTGTGTGAAGTTTGCGTTTAGCTCGCGCGGTTTTGACAGCCCCGCAACGCACGTCGTACGTAAAGTGCGTATATATTCTGAAAGATGGCGATGCTGTCCAGAATCGGCCACTCACTGTACATATTTTGCTCTGTTTAGATGTTTTAAAAGGAATATCCATTGGCAGGAACATTCCCCTGAGCACTGTTAATATAAGATCAGAGTACTAATTAACTAATTATTATACTGCGAAAAACGTACTTCCCGTAGAGCAGTAGGAACCCAGGAATTAGTCATTAATGAACTACACTTGAGGTTAGTCGGAAATGGCCAAACAGCATGCAATTTAAAGTATCACTGATGAATATTTTGAAAATATTTAAAAAAAACCGGCCAAGTGCGAGTCGGACTCGCGCACGAAGGGTTCCGTACCATTATCTATAAAACGGCAAAAAAATCATGTCTGTTGTATGGGAGCCCCTTAAATATTTATTTTATTCTGTTTTTTAGTATTTGTTGTTATAGCGGCAACAGAAATACATCATCTGTGAAAATTTCATCTGTCTAACTATCACGGTTCATGAGATACAGCCTGGTGACAGAAGGACGGACGGACGGACAGCGGAATCTTAGTAATAGGGTCCCGTTTTATCCTTTGGGTACGGAACCCTAAAAACGTTTACTCGTACTTCCACATAAATAAAATCTGGTTATTTATTTGAAAGAATTGACAACCCTGATTATGTTACGAATGTAGAAAATGATGCTACTAATCCGTGACCCCAAATATGACCTAAAATGTAAACACAGCTAATGACATACCTATTGCGTATTTTTTTATGAAATGAAACGAATGGATTTGGAGGCGCTTAGATATGGTCAGCGCGGGGAGGCGCCTGAGTGGAGCGAGCTCTACCGGATCCTAGTGACCCAGTGAAAGGAGCGACAGGCGCAACCTAGCGCAGGGCCGTAGTAGCCAGGTAAGACCCGTTAAGGAAGAGTGGCTGGAGAGGTGGTACAGCGCCCTCTGCTTCCGTCTGACGCAGGTACTCTCGGACATGGCTGTTTCGGGAAGTACCTGTGTCGCAAAGGCCGGGTGTCACCACTGTGTCGACTGCCCCGAGGACATGGCGCTGAGTACGCTGCAGGCGTGCCCTGCGTGGGCGACGCAGCGCCGTGAACTAGTCGCGGCAGTCGGTGGTGACCTCTCGCTTCCGGCCGTGGTTCTGTCAATGGTCAATGATGATGATGAATGAATGATGGAAGCCATCGCCTCCCTTTGTAAGGAGGTGATGGCGACCAAGGAGAGAGCGGAGAGGGAGAGAGAGGCAGCTGCCACTCTTCCTTCCCGCGCCTGACGCACCGGGCGCCGGAGGGCGCGCGACGATCTCCGGGCACCGTAGTGTGTGGTCTGCGGGCGGTGGGTTAGAGGAACCAGCCCGGGGTCTTGATTTGTGCCCGGTTGATAGAAATAGGCTCACCCCCTACATGGGACTTAAATATAACGGGGAAATGACGGTGTACTATATTTTGAAAGTCAATGCCTGCGAAAATAAAGGCCTTTTTGCATATCACCGTCATAAGTTTTGTGACGCACTTCGCCAGATGATTGAGGTAAGTAATAATTCATTTAGCCAAATATAATAATAATAATAATAATCATTTATTTGCAGACCTTGAAGTCCATAGTGTTAGTATCTACATGAAATATACTTATTTAACTATTATTAGTAACACATACAATCACAAATACAAATAGTAATATAATAGAAATAAAATAAAATATACTAGATGCCCGTACTATTTAGAGCCGACCTGTGTGTGCAGTCTCACCCATCGTCCGAGCATCGGGCAGTCCCATCGGTCACTCAATGCCCTCAACATGCTGTGGGAGCTGACGTGTGTTCTGTGCCGGAGAGAAGCGCATCTCTTTCGAATAATGACCAAACCGTATCAACAAAAAATAGTTACGTGGCTCACTGTTTCAAAGTCCGTCATTATTTTTAACAAGTTTACACGTGGAGTTTGAAATAATCCATTGAATTAAATATAGATTGATGGAGGATCCATCTATCAACTCATCTATCTATGCTGTTAACGTACACAGATTGTCTCTAAATATAGATATTATCTATACATAATTTGGATAACACGTTATACCTAAATCTAAAAACTTCTGGACGTTCCTAGAACAGCGAAAATAATGTGATTATCACTTGCGTTTACGGTGAAAAAAAAAATCTTGAGGAAACCTGCACATCTGAGAGAGCTCAAAAAAGTTGCCGATGGTGTGTAAAGCCTAAACCTTCACATTCAGAGAAGAGGCCGTTGCCCAGCAGTAGGGCAGTAATAGGCTGGTTATTGATTTCGTGTAATCATTTTTATGGGTGGGGCGTGTTTTTGCCGAAGTATTTTAATTTACTAATTTGATTTCGCCGAATGATTTATTAGCCACCATAATTATTTGGCCAAAAAATCATTCAGTTTGTTTTAGTCGAATACTTATTTGGCTATTGTTTAATTTTCCAAATAAGTATTCGGACAACATTATTTTCACACAGCGGAATGTAATGTTAATCTGACCGTGCACCCCGACTACACGTGGTCAAACTCTATCCTACCCCTAGAGTGTTATTCAAAAGCGTGTAGCCAGAAACTCGCGAAGGAGGTCCTGAGTGGAAAGAGTGCACGAGGCCGAAGTGCAGCGAGTGGGGGGAGGTGGCGAGCGCAGCGAGTCGGCGACAAAGTGAGTCTTCTGGTGGAGCAAACCCAGAAACACATGCATGCTTTCTTGCTTGCATGATGGGAAAATGAGCCATCTAACAAGTGTAAAGTGGCCAATAATACAGTTGACTAATGAAACAGTGGCCAGCAGACTAGTCGGCGTAACAAAATGTTACAAAACATAATTAGAGACTTTATTCATTCGGCGTTTTAATTATTCGGCGAAATTAAAAGTGGCGAAAAGTTGTCGACCAGATAAGAATCGGCTAATTATATTTCGATATTCCAACGGAGAACCAATTTTTATAGCATACAACTTACTTTTTTAAATATTTCTATAAAAATAATCATTTAAAATAGTAGCCCACCGGCATCGGGAACAGGGTCTAAGCTACCGGTGCTCAGGGCTCCAGAAAAAGGAACTAAAAGGACTATCACGCGCCGGAAAAAGGATCAAAACTTTCCAACAAACTTAGTAAATTATACAACCTAAATTACGATGAACAACTGGAGAAGTGCATCGGATTGACATGTAGGTATCCGTATTGTTTAAAGTTTAATTAACTTTGAATAGACTTCGGGCGACGACGGGTACGAATCCAGCCATTGGTGGTCTGTAATAAATCGGAGGTAGAGATAGGGAGCATCGCGTAACCCGTGCCCAACCAGTAACAGGCCCGAGGAGGCGGCGCACCGTGTCCCGCGCGCATCTCACCGGAGGGCGTGGGGCAAGGCCCCACAGAAGGCCTCGGTCCGCCGGGACCTGGCGGACCGAGGCCTGCCGGGGTCGCGGTGCATGCAGCTGTGGATCGCGCGACCCCGTCCAAAGGTCAGAAGAAGGAACACGGGTTTTTAGCCCGTCAGAGTCCAACAAAACTCTTCGCCTTCCCCGGCCTTTCAAAGTCTTCATGACTTTCCCAAGAACAAAAAAGCAAAAGGGTGCATGGCGTGCAGATGGAACGAAATAAAACTGCCCCATTAAACAAATTCATATCAACTGTTTGTAGATTGACTCTGTATTGTCAAGTTTGCTGTCACCTAAATAAATTAACAGCTTCTCAAGAAAACTATCAATTCTTCTAAAGAATTTGATAATCACTTGCGTTAACGATGAAAGAAAACATCGTGAGGAAACCTGCGCATCTGAGAGGACGAGCACCAGAGCCTGTAGACCAGGGATGCACAGACTTATTATAGGACTTGGGGCCACTCGAGCGGACTGTGAGCTAAAGGCGGGCCACCACAATTAAAAACAATAAAAAGTTAAATTAGTTTTTTTTTTTAAATATAAGTCCCTATCGTAGTGTGGGCTTTTGATAAAATTCAAAATATTTATTCAGAAGCTAAAGCTTGGCCATGACTGATAGAATGCAGTATTTTCATACAAACGCCTAAGAGTTTAATTCGCTGGTGGGGCGCACGTACATTGACGGAGGGCCGCATGCGGCCCGCGGTCCGCGGTCTTTGCAGTCCTGCTGTAGACAAATGGCAATCGATGATCGCTAGATAATAGAAAGATGTATTGGATTGACATAAGCTTTCGACCGGTCAAGCGATCTGTTATGTCATTTCCATACATTTAAACTCTCAATCACCGTAATTATAGATACAATAGATATGACAATTAAGTGTCGTCCTGGGACGACGGGCGGTACGCAACCGGTTCATTGGCATTTCTATTCTCTAGCGATCATCGTTTGCCATTTGTCTACAGGCACAGACCAGTGTAGAGGACTAAGTTCTAAACCCTTCTCATTCTGACCGTGCCCAGCAGTGGGACAGTTAAGGATTGATTATGAATGAGACGTAAAAAGTTGACTTTTAGATTGAGCATCAAAAAATTAGTACCTAATTAAAGGAGCTAAGAGCAAAGTGCAAAGTTAAGGAAGTTTACAATAACGAATAAACAAATATCCGACTAATTTCCTGTAAACTGTAATGATTCAAGGCAAATTCTAGTGATTTATACGTGAACGTTGCCTGAATCAGCGGATATCAGGCAATAGTTGAAGCTGACGGAAGTAGCCTTGGACTAATTTTCATGTAAATGAAAATACATTTTCGCAAACACTTTATTGATGAGAGGCGGATGTCGAAAAAGTAGATACTGTGACGTAATTGGAGAGGTCTAGCAGTGTGTGATATGGGCTGTGTTGATTTAACATTAAGAGCTCTGACACACCACGTTTTTTTCAGGCGCCGCGCCGTCGACGTGCGTTTCGCTTACGCGCGTTGTCGGCGCTGCTAAACTTGAAATAAGCTGATTACTTGCGATTGCATCGCTGCAAACTCACAAGAAACGCGCTACAGACGCGCGTGAGCAACTCTCCTTGCAAAATAAAACGCGCGTCGCAAGCGCGCAATGGAGCATGTATCGCGCAAGTAACCGATTAAAACGCGCTGTACATATGTGTTTGCAGCTAAAGAGACGCGCTGTGCCAGCGCGTCTGTATTGTAACTCCGCGCTACGAGCGCGTCGAGAGCTCGCGAAAAAGTCGTCGTCTGCATACTACAATTTTATGAACGTGTGAATAGGTAAATTGGTTGCGATAACATCGCGTTTGCAGCGCGTTATAGTTGCGTGCGACGCGCGTCGTCAGCGCCTGAAAAAAACGTGGTGTGTAAGAGCCCTAATATGTGAATGAGTCGGTGTAAGAGAACATCGTGAGGAAACCTACACATCTGAGATAGCTCCTTTTTAGGGTTCCGTAAGCGTAAAACGGGACCCTATTACTAAGACTCCGCTGTCCGTCCGTCCGTCTGTCACCAGGCGGTATCTCATGAACCGTGATAGTTAGACAGTTGAAATTTTCACAGATGATGTATTTATGTTGCCGCTATAACAACAAATACTAAAAAACCGAATAAAAAATATATTTAAGGGGGCTCCCATACAACAAACGTGATTTTTTTGCTCGTTTTTGCGTCCGTTTAGTCTATGTCCTTTTCCGGGTTTCAGACTATGTCTGTACCAAGTTTCATCAGAATCGTTTCAGTAGTTTAGTCTTGAAGACGTAACAAACAAACAGACAGAAAGAATTACTTTCGAATTTATAAATTAAGTAAGGATTTTCACTTGATATTTCGGTTCTACCAAAAATTATTTTGTATATCAAACTATATTTTGACAGCACTAGGATTAAAAAGGTAGACAATTCACAGTATTTTTGTCTCCGGTGAGTTGTAAGAGAAATTGCCAAATTGTTGCGCAAGGAAATTGGTCCTAAGAGGCATACAGGATGTTAACGAATTCGTGTACTTCCTTCAAACCGCGTGATCTACAGGTGACACAGATTAACGCTAAATGGGAATTTTTGAAAATCACCTAAAAAAAATCTTGATTTTCTATTTCTGAGTCATTTTAGAGCTTTGAGTTATCTGACTGCAATGAGCGATATCGCGTTAGTCGTGCCTGCCAGCCGTATCGCCGTGCTTTCATTAATTTATGCGTGACATCGAAATGTTCACAAAATTAAAACATTTTTTTTTGCAAAAAAAAATGGGGCTCTGTCTTGCATAAGGTCGCAGCATAATGCTGAGCGATAGCCGTTTTGCGAGGATATGACGCAAGTTTCCCTCAACCTTCTTACTTTTTGGTTTTTGTGTTTATTTTCTTTTTGCGTCATGTTTACCGCAAATAAATGTATTTTCTTTCTTTCTTTCAAAAAAATAAATTCTTATTTTTTTACTGAATCCATATTATGTGGTTTAGATAGGTACGATCGGTAACAAAGCCGCAGGAAAAAAAATAAGTTTTTAATCCAGCTAAATCCCGTGCGGGGCCTGTCTACATCAGTAGCAGATCATGTGGTTTTAAGAAATTACACGAATTCGTTAACACCCTGTTTATAGGAGCTATAACACTAGATCCTAACTTAAATATTGGTGCTCTGTATCCTTTTACTTGTCTCCTACATATAGTAATAGAGTTGTGACGATTTACCGCGCTCATTACGATTCGCTAGGTTAAGCTGCACTTGCCGCGGTAAGTCCGTGGATGGGTGACCATTGGTTACACATTGAGACCCTCGTACCGTCGATCCCGTGAGTTATACGAATACCTATGACAGTCGTTACGGGTAGTCAAAAGCCCGAAAGTCAGACAACCGGTCTATCTTTAGGATATCGGCATTGCCCAGTAACTGTGTTGCGGAGGTTTGATGGCAGTCGCTCCGTGTAAAATACTGGTATTCAGTTGCATCTGGTTAAACTGACGCCACTGTACGTGTCCCGATTGCATCTACAAAGGTCGCGGAGATTGTAGAGTACATCAGTATCAAGACCAAGCTCAATCTGAGGGTCGAGCGGTTGGCGTCACACCATAGCGTGAATTTCAATTCTTTTGTGGTGAGGGTGCCGACTGAACATCTGTCGACCCTCACGAAGGAAGAATTTTGACCGAGAGGTGTAGTGTTCCGGCGATTTCGAGGCCGGATACCCGACACCGCGCGACACACGACGCCGACTTTACGTGTGAAGTAGTTTTTAGATAATTAGGTATATTGTTTATGTATAGTATTTTTAGGATTATTGTATTATATTGTAATATATTTTTTTTCTTTTTTTTTTATAAAAACGTTGCCCCATACTAAGATTTGTCTTGTATCGTGGGTGCGTTTACAGACACAAATCTTACAAACAAACGCCCAGACCCGAAACAACCATCTGTAGGCCATACAAATTTTTGTTCCGTGTGGGAATCGAACCCTCGACCCGTAGCGCAGAAGCCAATCGCTTAGCCACTGCACCAAACGTGTCGTCGTCATATATATTTTCTATGGGCCTTGATGCCTGAATTAAATAAATAAAAATAAACTGGAAGCTGTTCCCATCATAGTTTGGGAAAAGGCTAGACAGATAGACTGATAAGATTTCAATACACACAAGTCTCGTGTGGGTGCCGAGTGCAAAGAATAGCACTACCCCATCTCTTTTTCGTAGGTGTCGTAAAAGGCGACTAAGGGATTCACTAGAGGATGGGGATTAATCTATAGTCTCCTTATTTATTGTTGCACCGAGAACTGCCCCTCTCTTTTTTTCTTGCGCTTCATGTCCATCCAAAGGTTGTCTGGAAGAAATCGCCTAGTGCGATAAGACCGCCCAATGTACATCTCTATTTTTATAGTAATGTTTCTTGTTTGTTTTTGTGTACAATAAAGAGTTATTGTATTGTATTGTATTGATGGGCAGCAGCATTCTCTGAGTACTTTAACAACAATACTGCGATCGCCAACCCGCCTGCCAAGCGTGGCGATTACGGCAATCGCACCCCTTTTGGGGGAGGCATATGTCCAGCAGTGGACGTATTTCGGCTGACACACAAAAAAAAATTTATTTTGCCTACTTTTGGCGTTATGCCTTATTTTCTCGTTTGGGTACGTTTATTAGAATGGAAACAAAATAAGATTACAATGATTTGGATGTTGAACCAATATCTATTGTGTGTATGTTACAGGTTTGGGACTGATGCTGGTCGCATATTGTCATGGAAAAGGCAAAACAATTATAGATGTTTTTTTTCTGTTTTGGTAGTTTTTATGGCTGCCAATGAACTGCAATGAGCTGATGATGATTAAGTAATACCCTGTCTTTTGAATAATCTAATAAAATAAGTGAAAATCGAATAAATATATCAACCAAGATACCGATTCGATTTTTCAAAAAGAGAATGAAGAGATATCGACTTAATATTTAAATAAATGAAAGTAATTATTATTGTTTTGGAAACATTCGATACGATTAAGTTAAGTTCTATTGTTATGGGTTCAGCATTATGTTTACAATGACACATGCTCATAATAATAAGACAAAGGATTTGTAAGCAAATGTTGCTTGCGCAGGATTCGAAGCTAATAGAGCACAGAAAAAGCAATAAATATTGCCGAATATGTTTATTTAAAATGATTATTTTTTGTCACCCGGTTGAAGATGATGAGACAAAAAGCTCTTCAGATAATTAAGTCAATTAAATCTAGAAATAGACATGACTAATGTAATAAATTTTCCATACAGAGATGGATATACACCCTAAATTTACTCTAAAGAATTTTCATTACGCATCTCCACATGTAAGAATTTCGATAAATAAACTTTTCAAAAGTCAAACTCACCTTTCATTGCCTGCTCTCAAAGAAACGGAACTAACATTAACCAACACCACACGCAATGTATCGCGAACGGAACATGTTCAGCTGCGTTCGAAATCCTTTTCGAAAAATTCGAAATCCGCGGATTCCATATTCGAAAATTGGGACGCGCGCGCTTGTTAGCGGCCAGTACAAGACTGATGCGTACAGAACACAAACCCGGTCCGTAGTGAACGAAAATGCGTGGGTTCACTACAAAATTGAATCATGTACATTTTATATTTACATTCTTATTTTCAACTCTATTTTTTGGGCTGCAAGGTCGGTTTTTGGTGGGGCGTAACGATAAACTTTACCTTTTTAATTTTTCAATTTGTTTAATTGTACGTGTTGCGATCAAGTGGTGAAAAGTTGTGCTTTCAATTCAATACTAAATATTGTACAGAAGTCTAAATCATGGTTGTTTATTAAACTTTATTGATTTGTCAGTCTGAACAATAAATGCTAAAGGAATAGCTGATAAAGAAGAAAGTATGGATAAAGGTGAGTCTGTAGCAAGCTCTACGTGATTGGTGAATAAAAAAGGCTAGATTTCACCAATTTCCTTCAATAGGACCAAAATATTTAAAGCATAATAAAATAAAATAAATATAAGAAATGTTTCTCGATCTCTTATGTGGAGCATTAACAATATAATTTATCATGCCTACCTGCATTCATCGAACATTTTTATCTGTCAATGTGACCGCTGCTAAAAATAAACAGTTTGACCACAAATTAAATGTAAAGCGATAAGTATATCTATGTCAATAATGCGAAACGATTGTGTACTTATCATTATTGGTCCTTCCGGATACAGAGAGGTAATGTTTGAATTATCTGAGCGGTCAGAAAGACCAAAATTCTACGTAGCGTTATTTGGTTTTTGATTTTTTTGGATTTACATAACTTTTAGTTGAATTGTTGGAAAACAGATTTGTATCGCATCAGGGTCTACGAGCGGCGTTTCGGAAAAAGTTTCTCAATACAAATTAAATGTTTTTCAGTGTTCATTGCTTCATTGTTAAAATCTTGTTTTAGTTATCCGTGAAGATTTGACTATGTCAAATATGTAGTTGTATTTATATGTCCATGTAATCAAGGCTACCTAGGTTAATTCCTCACGAGAAATGTTTTCGACAAAGTCTTTTAATAAATGATTACTGCTAATTTCAATACTTGAAATTGAAGTATCATCAGTATCGCTTTATGTAGGGTTATAAAAAATACTAAAAACAAAAAAATCCTCAACCCTTTTTTGCCGACCCTACTGTACGCGCGACGCCGACGGAACGTCTCGCTGCGCGCACGCACCTCGCCTGCGCAGGAGTATACGCGCACATACGTTGTGACTATGTACGCGGTCGTTCACTACAGAACAGCGTGTGACAATGACCCTTTGTCAGATTTCTTGGATGATTGTGTAGGATAAAGGACTTTGATATTTTTACGTGCAACGTGCATATAGGTCCTATTTATGGTACATATTAAGCCTATGTGAGAAATATCATCAGCCTTATAACCGTTGAGGGGTTCAGTAGAGGTACAGGCCAATATGAATCTTAAAGTAATGTTAGAACTGAATAAAATGGACTAGGAGTCAACTGCTTAAAAGGTTGGAGCTAAGATTCGAGATTTGGAAGCTGGATGACAGGTCCTGGGTAAAATAATCTGAGCTGAACGAAACGTGGTAATTAAGTTAGGAGTCCGTATTTTTCTATCATTTGTCAATTACGAGATCCAGAGACTTTTACTGAGACATTACCATATAATACCATACCATACTATATTGTAGATGGTCAAATTTCAGTACAAAAAAGCATGACATGAAAACAAAAAACTTTAATTTTAAAAACTGTATTAGTCCTGTAACTCATTATAAGTGTATCAAATAAAAATAAGCTTGAAGTAGCCCAATAATTTGGTATAATCAAAAACATATGTATGTCTTCAAAATTTCTAGGGACAACACTTTCGACGTTTTTGCTCATAACTCAAAATTAAGTTTGGTCACTTAACGGCCTTTTAGACATAGGACGGCAGATATAGCAACCGTCCTCCCGGCTTTCTTTTTATTTGTTCCTTTGCTCCGAACTCTATTCGAACGCACTGGTGCCAAAATATCTAACCTAGAGCCACAATAAAGGTCGACACTATCAAAGCAGTTACGTGATCGTCCACAGTTCCGTATAAATCAATTATCCTTCAGATTGTTGTGATACTTTTATTTAGACGATACAATCGTATGGCCGTTTATTTAGACAGGCTTAACTTATTTAAACGTGGTCTATTGTCAATTGTTATCAAGGGGAGAGACGTAAGTTGCAAGATGCTTGTGATTTTTTAGACGATTTAGGTAGGAAGAAAAAAAAATCAGAAATGGTTCCTTACTTTAGGGGATTTTGGGTTTTTCGGTTCATCATAATCAGCTCATTACTATCCCAATGTGCATGAAAAGAGCCTCCACGAGTGACGATACTTAGGTATGTCCGGCGCACCCTGGGCAGTCAGCCCCGCTACCAACCTTGCTGACTGGCTAATCTTTTCACCACAGCATGAGCTGTTTTCGTACAGCTCTTGCTGACACGGTAGAAGACTGTCCCAATGCTGGGCACGGGCCTCTTCTCAATATGATTAGGGTTTTAGACCTTAGTCCACCACGCTGTCTTGATGTGGATTAACAGACTACAAACGCACCTTCACGAACTTTTCCGAGACGTGCAGGTTTCCTCTCTTAACTCAACGAATAATCAAAAATTTTATCGGCCCATGAATTTGAAAAGTCAGAGCCTCCTGATTCGAAGGAAAGCATGTCCACTTTATTATGTCAAGAGGACAATAGCAGCCTTCAACAGATTCAGAAGAAAGTCACCTTTTACAAAATGAACAGGCAAAATCAACAGGTGGGACCTATTGTCGAAAAATATCCACTGGTATTGCCAGAAACAATAAGGTGGAGTAAAACGACTTGACTGAAAAATACTAAGTAGGTACTTTCATGGGGGTGCACAAAAAGAGCCTCAACGAGTGACCTTATACTTAAGTACGTCCGGCGCACCCTGGTCAGTCAGCCTCGCTTCAACCTTGCTGACTGGCTAATCTTTTCACCACGGCATGAGCCATCCGGCACGAGAGAAGATGAATCCATGCTTACTCACCTTCCATTTACAATCCCTCTTCTTCCAGTTGCGACTGCTACCAGTCACGATTGCTAACGAGGAAAATCGCCATTTTTGTCGTCAACGCGCAAAACTGTACTGTGCAGCTTGACCTTATATTATCTTATCATGACGCGTAAATCTTTCGCACTGCGTCAAAGACAAAAACGAGGTCATGAAATTATTAGTTTTTGGATAGTGCGCCTTTCAATCTACAAATAAATGCGCAGTTTACACTTCCTTGTACGTGGAAGCATGTATTTGCACTGGGATTGCTGATATCTCTTTAAACAGCCCCCTGTTTCTTCTTGTTTGCTTAATTCTTTATAAAGGTACTTAACCTATACTTGCATCTACTACCCACATCAAGTTTTTTATCGGATAGATTCAGACCAAACTGATGGGAAGTGGTTACCACTATACAATGTGTCCGGTCAGGGACTAGCGATATTCTAGGTACTTATATAACAACTATTCTAGTACACAAATACACTAGGGTCCAAACCACTTCTATTTTTTGTTGAGATATTCTGTACGTGTGTACAAAAACAGTCATATCACTCAAAGTTTTGGTCCTGCTGAGATAAAAGTAGGCTTATTCGGAGGGCAACAATATTGTCATCGTTTACATTACGATACAATGGGTTCACATAAAGACATACAGTTGTAGACAATATCTCAACAAAAAAGCAAAATGGCTGCCAAATAGCGGGGAAGTAGATTGGACCCTAGTGTGTAGTGTATTTGTGTACCTACTAGAATAGTTGCTATATATGTACCTAGAATATCGCTAGTCCGTGGTCGGACACACTGTATACACCAAGAGTACCAAGAGGATTGATGATGCGTTACCATTCATAAAGACAAAGTTAGAAAACCTTATGTGGCACCCTTCGAACCGAAATACAGCAACACTTGGTGGCAGAAATAGATAAGCTGGTAGAATTTCCTCGGACAAACTCTTTCACAAGGATATCTTCTGCAGAATCTTAATATCGAACAATTCATCATTCCGTTCTTTTCTTCTGCTCAAAGGCTTTTTATTGTTCGTTCTTTACTAGAGCTGACTCATTAGTCAGCGCACTACAGTTGCTGTAGGCACCACAGCAAGGTTCTGATATAAGGAGTTTCGAAGACACAGACAAAATGTCTTTATTTCATCTAGATTCTCTTAAGAATAGTCAATTCTAGATAGCGTTTTAATTCATCATTTTAATGAAAATGGATAAGTCTACTGTCAGATCTCAACAATCCTTGGGAAACCAAGTTTTGCAGTTTAATATTCTTCTTCTATAAAACTGTTATTCTGTGCTGTCCACACACCTGGTGTAATTCATTTGACTGCTTCCAAGGAGTAAATAACCCCTTGCTGACCTCTTACGACATCCTTGGGAAGGGATGCCTCATTCACATTACTGGTTTATTCTCAGCCGGGAATCCTCGGCGGTAGTACGTAATATAATATCTAATACATTTGACCCGAACTTTGAGGTCGTTGATCTGATAAATGATCATTCCTGATTAATTTGTTTGTAAACAGTTTGAAGATTCGATCGTACGATGAGAAAAAGCGTGTGAATCTTATGGCTCTTTTTATTTACTTAGTATGAGTA
This sequence comes from Amphipyra tragopoginis, assembly GCA_905220435.1. Lineage (NCBI taxonomy): Eukaryota > Metazoa > Arthropoda > Insecta > Lepidoptera > Noctuidae > Amphipyra > Amphipyra tragopoginis. The sequence goes on from HG992017.1 coordinate 11,320,903, forward strand.
AAACTGCGGGTCATTTTTGTGTTGTTATATCAAATATTGATGCCACTATTTTTAGAAATGATCGTAAACTAAAAACTGTTTTCCAATTTGACTCAAATGACCTTATTTCATCTAATAATCGATCAATCAACAGACCTCTAGTGGCCCCAATCGATCCCAATTCCCGATCGATATGGAACCGTGCAAAATTTGCAACGTACTGTGGTCAGGCACCCGCTCGCCGAAACAGCTACATTGAACAATTACGGCCAATATTGCGGACCTCACATATACAGAGATCTAAATGACACACACACAAAAAACATCAGCACGCAATTTTGGACTTTAGGACTAGAAAAATAAGTGTGGCTGACATGATTTCGTGAATTTTTCGGCAGCAAATCGTTGTGTTTTTGCCGGTTAGAAGCGTATGTACCTAAGTTCAAAGTCACCGCTACCAGATAACGTGGTGTTGAATGATTCTGTGAGAGGCACGTCAGCGGCCCATTTGTGACCGGTTTCGTACAAAGACCTAGTTAAAGAGATTCTTTTTCACAGTGGTCCTTAGTTCCGGAGTCGAAATTTATGTGTGAAATGATGATGGACTAGCTTTTTGGTAGTTTGACCTCTTGGTTCGGAGTATCAGGAAGACTAAAATGATACAAGGACGTTTGTTTATGAATCAGATGACGTTTACTAGTTCTACTCTTGGAGATATTTACGTTAAACCACTTAAAGTTTTAAGAATAGTTTAACAAAGTAAAAAAAATATAAGGGGCAGTAATAGCCGGAAACATAACTTTCCTTGAGACGTACAGGAATCAGAAGGTCGCTTTGGGTTAATTCAGGAACCTGACATAAATTGATAAGGTTAACGGACTCGTGCGCTAATTAGCAATAAGTGCAATTCCTGCAAGCAGAGTCTAGAAAGCACCCAGATTAATAAGGTCATCAGAAGAATTCAAATTTTTGCTGATCTTGACATAGAATTTCTTCTTTCAAAGACAGAAGATTGTTAGAAGCCAGCATAAAAATTAAACTTCAATCTAGATAACGAGAATCAATACTTTAATGATATTATACCCAACTGCGATAACCAATACGTTTATCAAACGTGGGGATTATGGCATTTTTGTTTTTATTTGATCTCTGCAAGTCTTTGAATTTCTACAAGAAAATTACACGTAATACTACATCGGGAGAGCCGTTGGCTCCCCAATTGTTATTGTTGTGTGTATGTGAGTGACGTGCACATGTTTGGGCAGAGTTTAAAGGCATGCGAATGTAATGCCTGTTATGATCTTTTGCCAAAACAATTGTAATTTACGGTCGTTGACGTCTTTCCATTATTCTGATTCATCCTGGCGTTTATTTTTAGGGTCAAGCTTTTAACGACTTGGTCTTTTGTTCCGCAAGAGCGGATAAATTACCAAAGGAATAAAAAAAAAAATTGAACATAAATAGAAAACTTTCTAACTCTATCTTCCCCAATAGAATATTGGGGAAGATAGATTTTTGCTGATGCTATCTGAATATACAGAGAGTAAGATGAGATGGACGGATGACGGATGAGAGCATCATCTAATTACTTGATTTTTACAACACCCACTGGAAGAAATGTTATCCTTAGCTGGATATGTGTCACACAAGCGCTTAATTTCAAGTCATTAATACAAGGTTAGTCGGAAAGGGAATACTAATCCGCGTGCCACTATTACTAAGGACTGTTTTAAAGCAAATGAAATTAAAGTAGGTAAAGTAAAATTGGGAACACCCAAATATTCCGAAATATTTTATTCCGAATTTGGATATTCCGATGTTCAAAAATCCGAATTTGATAATTCCTTAAAAATAAAATACCGATTATTAAAAAACACGAAAGTTATTTAACCGAATGTCATAAATACGATTTATTTGTTTTCCGACTTTCAAAAGTACGAACAATTAAACATCCGACGTGTTCTTGGCCCGAAAAACAGCATTCCGATTTGCAATTTTCCGAAAACAATAAACATTACGTCAAGCAATAGAGTATTAAACATAATACAGAAAGGTGAGCAGTTGGTTGGGTTAGGTTAGAACTGCGACCCCCTACTTAATAAAAAAGCGCGTAATGCGTAATGGTGAGTTTAAAGAAAAAAATATTTAAATGAGAGAAAAATATTTTTCCTACAATTATGTTATTATAAGTAGGGAAAGTGATTCTGTTATATATAAGTTATTTAGATAAGTTTCTTTTTCTACCTTCCTATTGTAGGATCACACCTTTATCATCATCATTCACTTCACACATTTCACCTCCTTTTTACCTTTTACAATTAAACCTCTTTCTCTATCACAGGCCACTTATTTGGAACACACTCGTTCAAATTTTAAAAATGCGAAAAGTAAAATGCAAGCTGTTTTTGGAGGGACTCGAAAAGGAACAACGAAAGGGTGCGGACGGTCTGCCGGACGGCGGAATTGATAGGACTCCGCCGAGTGGACGATTACCGGACCTCTGCCTCTTCTATGCTGCTTGCTGAACTACCAGCTCCCCGCCGAGTAGGCCATTGTTGGGCCTCCGGCATTGCTGCTTGCTGAACTGCCAGCTTCCCGCCGAGTGGGCCATTGCTGGGCCTCCGGCGCTGAGGCGCTGCTGCGCTACAGGCCCTCCGTCTGGTCGACGGGCTACGTATTCACCCCCTTCACCTCATTTTTCGTGCTCGCATTACCAACTGTAAACTGGATTGTGTGTTCCAACAGTTACAGTGCATTTACGTGTGACTCCCGGATTTACTGACTGTTTCTTTATTATCGTATTATAAAATTGTTGTGTGTTAAGTGTTTCCTTATTTGCCCGACTAGGGATAGATAGGTAGGATTCACTGATAACGTCACATTCCTTACAACTGGTGTGGCAGACGTGCTCTCAGGAGATCCTAGGGCCGTCTGTTACATTACAGTTTGGCGCCCAACTTTGTCTGAACCCCTCCCTTTTCCTCTAAATTCAAAAATAATTCAGCTACGAATTGTATAGTTTGGATATTCTTTCGGCCTCTATTATCTCTATTTGTACTCTATTTTTACTCTTTTCCCTCTCCTAACCCTCTGTTAACATTTATTTGTCTTTTCAGAGATATTGTGTTGCATTCTGGTGAAACTACATAATCTAGTTCTACGTTTTATCTTGCATAATTAAACGGGAATATGTAAGGTGACTTAACATTTTTGCTGTACATGATTGTTCTTTCTACCTTGTTGGTTGGTTGTAGTAAACCCAAGTTGTAGCTTAGCTAGTCTACTTAGATTGCGTCTACCGCAATATTATAAGAAAAGTAAATTCTTCTATCCCTGCTGTTACTCACTATTAGGAATAAAATTTGTGATGTTTTATTTCTGTGTGGAACTGTTATCTTACCTACATATTTCGTTCATACTTACTATTCGTACGTTTAATTTAGAGTTTTACGGAAATGAAATACTGAATTATTTTCCTATAAAAATAATTCAATATTATTTATTATAGGATATTGACATACAATACCTACGTCAACATAAATTTGTCACATTATAATGACGTATTTATTTCTCTTTTGAGTTTGACAACTTTATGGTTAATTGCGAACTCTTTTGATCTTTTAAGTTGGAATTAAACCTTCTTAAACATTTTTTTTAATTCTAAAAACTTACTTGCACGTACGAATATTTTTTGAACTATTTTTCGAATCGCCTTGTACTTACAATATACTTCAAACATTACTCGAACGTAGTACACTCTTCATACTCTTACAACATTAAACTACTACTACTACTCCTACTGGTAATTACTAACTACTCTACTACTACTAGTAATTACTAACTACACTACTACTACTAGTAATTACTAACTACTCTACTATTACTAGTAATTACTAACTACTCTACTACTACTAGTAATTACTAACTACACTACTAGTAATTACTAACTACACTACTAGTAATTACTAACTACACTACACTACTACACTACTACTACTACTAACATTGAATAGTACTACATTCATCACTTCACGATGAAACGAGTTAGAAGTTATTTTTAAACTTGGGTTTGCATACTTTTTACTGTTTACTTAATTTTTTTTTTTTTTTGATATCTTTCTATTCACCTTACTTGCTCACAAACAGGAATGCAGCACCATAATCTGTACCATTTGTACTTCCTATCTGTCATTTGTATTCTTTATTAATTCGTTATGTTTTTAAATTATATATTCTGTTTTTCTATATTGTTTTTTTTTATAATACTGTACTGTAATCATCTCATTTCATTTCATTATTGGGAACTATTTGGCTTTTTTTTTTTTTACATCACGTGGCTATCATCCCCATTCTTTTTTTTTCTCTTTACTATCTTTCCCTCCTTATCTACTATATTCTCTTCTAAGCGGTGCGGGTAATGACACCCTAAAAATAAGCCTTCATTATCTATAATCTATTCTCTTCTATGCGGTGCGGGTAATGATACCCTAAAAATAAGCCTTCATTATCTATTATTTCTCTATTATCTATTCTCTTCTATGCGGTGCGGGTAATGACACCCTAAAAATAAGCCTTCATTATCTATAATCTCTCTTTGGGTTTTCTAAGCGGTGCGGGTTATGACACCCTAAAAATAAGCCTTCATTATCTCAAATATATCCTTGTGGAGTATGCGCCATTGATCTCAAAGTAGTCGTGAGCCATATCCCCTCCCTCTGTAAGTGTGAGTGCTTGATTGTTTTGACAGAATGATGAATGTATGTGGCAAGGTAATATATTCCTAACCTCAAAATTTATAGGTTGAAAAAAATGTTTTTCTAAGTAAAAATTTTTTTTTTTCCGGGTTTTTGGGGTAATGTAGGATCACACCTTTATCATCATCATTCACTTCACACATTTCACCTCCTTTTTACCTTTTACAATTAAACCTCTTTCTCTATCACAGGCCACTTATTTGGAACACACTCGTTCAAATTTTAAAAATGCGAAAAGTAAAATGCAAGCTGTTTTTGGAGGGACTCGAAAAGGAACAACGAAAGGGTGCGGACGGTCTGCCGGACGGCGGAATTGATAGGACTCCGCCGAGTGGACGATTACCGGACCTCTGCCTCTTCTATGCTGCTTGCTGAACTACCAGCTCCCCGCCGAGTAGGCCATTGTTGGGCCTCCGGCATTGCTGCTTGCTGAACTGCCAGCTTCCCGCCGAGTGGGCCATTGCTGGGCCTCCGGCGCTGAGGCGCTGCTGCGCTACAGGCCCTCCGTCTGGTCGACGGGCGACGTATTCACCCCCTTCACCTCATTTTTCGTGCTCGCATTACCAACTGTAAACTGGATTGTGTGTTCCAACAGTTACAGTGCATTTACGTGTGACTCCCGGATTTACTGACTGTTTCTTTATTATCGTATTATAAAATTGTTGTGTGTTAAGTGTTTCCTTATTTGCCCGACTAGGGATAGATAGGTAGGATTCACTGATAACGTCACATTCCTTACAACTGGTGTGGCAGACGTGCTCTCAGGAGATCCTAGGGCCGTCTGTTACATTACACTATGAGTAATTAACTTGCTCCCTTTGGATAAGGTTGAACCATCGTGTGTTAATCTGTTTTGCTATTTAGGTTTACTAGGCGTTTTAATTTCGGACTTTTAATTAATAGGTATTTTAATAATCGGAATTCGTATTTTTGATGTTTCGGATTATTGTTGAATCTGACTTTTTATTGGTGTATTGAAACTCGGCATTTTGAAATTCGTAATTGTAAACGTTAGGCGTTTTGTAATTTAGGATTTATAAAAGTAGGTTTTATGATTAATCGGAATTGTTATATTAGGAGTTTTAAACCATTCGGAATTATGAAAATCGGTACCTATTATAAAAATCGGGATTAAGAATATCGGAATTTAGTTTTTCGTATTATTGTAGTGTACCCAGTAAAATTCCAATATTCGATCATTTTTATTTACATGCACAACTATTTTTGTTAGTTTTAGTTTTTTCAAAAACTCTTCATCCCTGCTGCGTTTGTTTGAATTCAGAAAATGGAGCTTCTAATCTATTACCCAAGTATGACCTAAAATGTAAACACGGCTGATCATAGCTGAGGATAGATAGATTTGAGCGTATTTTTATGAAATCTTTGAACAGCTATTTCCTTTAAACTATTGAGTTTTGGAAGCGTTGTTAAAGCATTGTTCATTATTATGGGTATTTTAACACCCTTTCGGATTAGTACCCCCTTTCCGACTAGCCTTGTTTATCCACAGACCCTCACAAAAGATTTAATTTCTTCAAAGGCCTTCCTTGAGATCTGCAAATGGAGGTTCCATTTGCAGATCTCAAGGAAGGCAAAAATAACTACTTAATAATATCACGAATAATATGTGTAAAGTATCGATGAAATGTTTAATGTTTTTTACATGCAAAAGTTAGGCCTGAAAGTGGGGTGCCACTAGCTTTGCTCTGAAACAATTGGTTTAATTCGTATACCTTCTACCCCGAAGGTCCTTAATCCTTAAGATGTGGAGTGTCCAGTTCAGAGAGGCCACAACGTGGGGGAAGCGGCTCCATTCCCACGGCCGTGCCGGATGCTGCGGTCACTACCAGCCAGATCGCCGTAGGTGAGGGGTGTTGTCGATATATCGATAAGATGTTATATCATTTATTCGCAATGCACTCTGTGAAACTTACAGAGTAGAGAATGGAATACCTAGTGCTAGCTAGCTAGTATTAAAGGGAAACTGAACTGAAGCAGTAGATGCCAAAACGAAGAACTTTTTAATTTAAAAGTAACATTAATTTGAATGAAATAAATTCCATCATACTGAAGATAGATTCATAGCTAAATCTCGTAAATCATTAAAAATCAAAACAACAGATTAAATTCAGAAAGTCGTACACGTACTAATGACAATTTCAGTCAACAAAATTTTGTCTAAATGATATTGCTCAATGATAAAGATCACATCAACTTCCAAGTGCCCCAAAATATCCTGTGAGCAATATTGAAACAGCGATTGACTCAATTAAAATTAGGAATAGCAGCAACAGATAGCAACCGGATGGCTATCACGTTTGGCGACATGTACTGATCTTTTATTCTGATAAAATTTAGTATAACTTATCAGAGATCTTTGTTTTATCTCTCTTTCTATCTTAGGTAAAAGTTGGCTGTAAGAGTGAGATAGTAGGTGTGATGAAGTCATCTGCAGTACCTACTGTATTGTCGCCACCATGTCTGGTAAATTTGGGTGTATTGCACAGATGAATAAATCAACTGGTTTTGGTTTATTTTTAGATTATTTTAGGGAAGATTTCTGCGAAGATCGAGGAGTGTTGTTACTTGTTACTTTTGTTTACGTTTGAATTTTGCAAAAGCAAGAGTTTAATGAGATAAATCGGTCGTGTCGATCATTAATCCTATTTCTTAGCCCGTCGATTATTTCGTGTTCTCTGTATACCGCTATTGTTTTGAGGGCGATGTTCTGTGGGCGTCTAAGTGCTATGATAGGGCTAATTACTTCTATTTCATGCTAGCATTTTCTCTTATTATTGCAAGGTTCCATTATACCGTTTATAAGACATTCAAAAGGTTTTTCATTCATAGGTAATTTCCAACTCATCAGCTCGTTCATCCATAACAAGGTTTAACTTGAAACATTACTATATAAAAAATTAACTAAAGTAAACTCAGATTTAAAATATAAGTACCTGTCATATTCTACGCCACATAGCAAATTAAAAAAAAAAGCGATAGACTTCTTTAAAACCCGGATTTTTCTTAATCCATATTTTGTAATAAGATGGATATTATTTATATCTTTAACACAGTCATTATTTAGCACTACTTCATTCTTCAGCTACAGATTATCTCTATCAAATTATGAATATATTACGTAGTCTGACATCAAGTTTCGTTGGTAGAGTTTAATAGTATTGTTCATAATTCAATAAGTTTCAGATTTTATCTTCGTTAGGACATAGACCTCAATGTTGAATTAACTTCTATGTATTATCAAACAATACATTACGGGACAAGAAAAATGATATAGATGATCTAGTGTGTAGTGTGTCTTAATTTCTATTTTATTCTTCGTTTTTGTTATTTGTTGTTCTGGTTACTTTGTTCGTTCCGATTTTAGTCCTACTAAAATATTAACCTTACTCACAAGTTTCCGTAATACAGAAAACAATAACAATTTATTGGGTTGTCACACGAAATTATTCGAACTGACCAAGCTGTGATCCACGCAATCGTCTTTCCTTAAGGAATACTAACAAAATTTGAAAAACAAAAATCTGCTAAGAATGAGTTTACCGTTCAGAATAAAATTTGAACTCACAATCTCTCGATCACCTACCCCACCTTTACCGACACAACATAGGTAAATGTTCCTGTACCACATATCGATATAAGAACTCCCAACACTACCAAGAAATAGGGTCATTCGCCCTCTCACAACAAATCATTTTTAATTATGTGTGTATTCTTCAATCCTTCCATTACATGTCCAACAGTACATATGGTCTTCACGTCGGTCTTTGACCCTATTCTTTTCGCAAGTCGTAATAAGAGGACATTTTAAAAAATGGGTCAACTCAGTTTCGCCGACCACGCCCGAATTTAGGTCGAAGTGAATTGATTGATTTATATTGATAGCGGCCAAGATTTCTGTTGATTTATTCAAGGACTTGGCGATTTGGAACTTCCTCCTTTTGTTGGCAATTGCGTGGTCAATTGAGTTCGAAAACAAAACGTTTGTTGTAATCTTTTCTTTTATGTAATCTTTGTCTTTGTTAAACTTGGCTGTTTCCTTTTTATTTTCTGCTTCTTTTCTTTTTTTTAAACTCATCAAAAATATCTTTCTCTAGTTCATTGTTTACATTATCAATATTAAAAATAAATAATACTCACATCAGTGTCATACAAAAGCGAATACAGTGAAACCGTTAACAATTAAGGGGTGTCAACAAATTGAATAACCATCCGCTAGCCCTCATGATAAAATATTAAGTCCAATATAATGGCTCTCATAAATATCAATTGTAGATAGTAAAACAAACGTCGGCCTCATGCCAACCCTGATTGATGGCTGCGCGATAAAACGGAGCCAAGGCTAGCGAAGGACAATGTTCCCGTCCGGGCGGTGCGCGGGCGCAAGGGAGTGGGGAAAGGTTTTGATGTCGTTTTTTTTTTTAGATATTTTCTTTAAATTGTTGTGCGCAAAAAATACATGTTGTTACCTAAGTAATTCAAATATTGGATAATTCTAATATTAGCCCTACCTGCATGGCGTCATCCTGCTGCTGTCTAACAAGGCCTCGGCAGATTGTTGGATAACAATCCAAATCGCTAAAAATAAGAAATACCTCAGGCCAGTATCGATCAGCAACTACTCTGGTGGCCTGGTTTGGCCGTCATCAGCTCAACAACGTTTACGCTTGCAAGCGGCCAGCAAACGCTTAGTAAGCGTGCTGCTTTAAGCAGTAAACTGATTGTTGTTGACGATGAGAATTGTATGAAATAGTAAGAGTTTTTTAGAGTAGTGGAGCTCCTTGAAAGAGTTCGTCCGGGGAAGTACTACCTCCATACCTACTCCTACCAGCACTGCTGTATTTCAGTGTGAAGGATATGGGTGCCGGTGAAATTACAGGCACATGAGACTCTCCAACTTTGTCCCTAAGGTTGAAAATGCATTAGCAATACTCTTGGTGTTGTAGGTGTACATAGGCGACGGTAATGACTTACCATCAGGTGGGCTGGCTGTCAGCTCGTTTGCCAACATATGACATAAAAAAGTAAGACTGAGACCCCAGTGGGTCTTAATAATATATTTTTTTTCATTTATTTTAACATACATATCTTCTTTTGAAAAAAATATAATAGGGGTCAACTAGCATATTGGGACCAGGGTCCAAGCCATCTCGGGAACCCCTTTCCAAGCTAACCAAATTATGTTACTGAACAAAATTAACGCAAAAGTATTTCAGAAATATGTGTTATTGGGTTTTTCTGGTTGGAATTTCTCAGCCCGGAGTTTTGTGCCCGGCAATAGGCTCGCCCTATTACATAAGACTTAAACATAACGATGAAATGAGGGTGAACTACACCTCTGCCCAATCCTTCGGGGAATACAGGCGTGATGTTTATCAAAAATACTTATGCGTTAGAAGTTCATAGCAGAGAACGTTCAAAATATTTGCTCAGAAGTTTAAAATCTGTGGAAATAAGCTTCTTACTTAGTGATAAAAAATGTTTATAAAATTATTTAATTGCTTACTCTTTTAGATTACCTTTTCAATAATTATCTATATGATGAAACATCAATTTTATTATGTTATTTATATAGTTATGAACGTACAAAGTACAAACAAGCCTTTGGAGATAATATTAATACATAATTGTGGCCTTTACGGCGACTTACAGCGGCTTATGACGACCACCGGTTTTTGTGGTCAATAGGAAAACGACACAAACGAATAAATTGCAATAATTACAACAATCCAGTCATACACGTTGTCATTATTATCAGCCATGATCGTTCCACTGCAGGGCAAAAGCCTCCGTACCCTCCTTCCACTCCTCTTGATTTGAGGAATTCTGCGGCCAATCCTTCCGCCATCTTCTTCTGGGCCTTTAGTTTTTTTTTTTTCGTTCGATAATCCTCATGGGTGGGCACCCGAAGGGCTTCGCCCGGGAAAAGCGAAGGGGCTCTTACCGGCTAAAAACCCACGGTGTTCCTTCTCCTGACTCTTGGCCGAGGTCGCGGGATTCGCAACGGCATGCACCGCGACCCCCGCAAACCTCGGTCCGTCAGCCCCTGGCGGACCTCTACTTCTGTGGGGCCTTCCCCCACCTCCTCCTGGGAGGCGCGCACGGAACACTGCGCGCCGCCTTCTCGGGCCTGTTACTGGTCGGGAGACGGGTCCCCTAACCCGCTGCCCGCAGGCCACACACTACGGTGGCCGGATATCGTCGCGCGCCCTCCGGCGCCCGGTGCGTCTGGCGGCGCGGGAAGGGAGAGTGGCAGCTGCCTCTCTCTCCCTCTCCGCTCCCTCCTTGGTCGCCATCACTTCCTCGCAGAAGGAGGCGACGGCTTCCCACTCTCGCTCCCGACCATGGACAGAACCACTGCCGGAAGCGAGATATCTTCTTCTGGGCCTGCCGCGACGTCGTCTAACGTTGTGTGGGCTTCACTCAGCGGTGAATTTTGCTCAAAGCTCGTCCGACATGCGGCAGACGTGTCCATCCCAGTTCCAATTTAAAATTGCGGCAGTACCTACTTACACTATTTCTTGTACGGTCTGTTATCTGGAATCATACATAAGACACAAAAAAACAATTGTGCACTTCGATTATTAATTCGTATTAAACTATGAACAATGAGTAGACAATTAAACATCTAAAACTTAGTCACGTAGGCACAAAACTTAGCTTTCTTTTTATGCAGCCACCGTCTGCCGGCTGTCTGGCCAGGAATATGCACAAAAAGTTAGACCTTGAGACACGAATTTGCATTCGTCACGACGACGGCATGGCAACTAAGCTCATGTACGCAAAGATTAAATACGCAGATACGATAGTTCTTTGACGGTGGGCAACAATGTCTCACGGACAAAAGGTATTGTTTGGTTTTTGTTGAAGAATATCAGAAATTCAGAACGAGCTTTAGTCTTAGGGTTCCGTACCAAAATGGTAACAAGAAATCCTTATAGTGCAACTTCATCCGTCCGTCTGTCTGTCTGTTACGATTGTACTACTAACTACTAATGCTTTCGACTTAAAATTTGGAACAGTTTTAAATAATGCTTGTCCATCGATATTGCAAGTAAAAGAAAGGTTTTTTTTTTTTTTTCTTTGCCTCAGGGACCGAAGTAGTAGGTTGAAATTTTAAAATGGGATTACTAGGTCAAGTATAGTAGTATTTCAATGAAATGGCTTCATTTGCAAATTATAAAATGTATTTTTACTTTGATTTAAGCCGCATCGTTTTTGACTTATGAAGAAAAATGTCTATAAAAAACCATTTGGAAAAATCGAGGCTGCATGTGTAAAGATTACAGGAAAAATAAAACGATCTATGTAGCTAGCACAGTTTTTTTTAAAAATCAGACTCAGTATCTCAGTACGTTTCATTATAAAAATACAGAATCGGGTCTTCTCGCGTAACAAACTTTAAGAGTCGCAAAATACCTTTTATCCCGACGTTTCGACCGAATTCTGCGAAGACCCGATTCTATATTTTTATAATGTGTACAAATCGCGAAAGTTTAAAAACATTTAGTAGGTACGTTTCCTTTCAAGGTACGGAACCCTCGTTGCACGAATCCGACGCGCACTTGGTCGGTATTTTTTTCTGTTTACTTCGGTCTTAAATGTCGTGCGTAGTTTGAAGGCAATGTTATAAGTGCAACTGTGAGACAGCCGCCGACAAGATGTGCAGTCCACTTGCAATATGATTCACCAAATGTCACTTTCTTAGCGCCCCAGCAGTGAAAAGCATTGGCGTAGCTAGGTGTGGGCGAAAGGACCCCTCGCAGTCAATGGGGCCTCGTGATCGCGGGAGGTGATCTCAGCTCGCTAAATGGTATGATTACTACCCTTTTTTTTTATCGTGGAAAAATCCTCATGGCTTCCCTTCGCCTGGGGAAGGCAAAGGGTTATGCCGGACTCTTACCGGCTAAAAACCCACGGTGTTCCTTCTCCTGACCCTTGGCCGGGGTCACGGGATTCGCAGCTGCATGCACCGCGACCCCGGCAATGATTACTACCCTACTATAATTTTACCACAACACATAATTTGATCGTTTTTACATACTTACAGCTGGATGATTAAGCTGAAAGACGTCCACTGCTGGACATAGGCTTCCCCCAAGCTGTGCTATCCATATTGGTGGGGTTTGCCATAGTCGCCACGCTTGGCAGGCGGGTTGGCGATCGCAGTATGGTTGTTAAAATACTCAGAGAACGCTGCTGCCCATCCTCTAGTGAATCCCTTAGTCGCCTTTTACGACACCCAGGGGAAGAGATGGAGTAGTGCTATTCTTTACGTCCGGAACTACACGGAACTGACGGAACTTACAGCTTGGCAAAAAAGAAAACTCAAACTCAAAACTCATTTATACAAATACAATAAAAAATACAAAATAGTTTATTGTGAGTATAGTTTACAATATTATAGACATCCCACAAAAAGCCCTCCCTTCACCGCTTCATAGTGTTTTTGCTGTGAAGAAGAAACGGCGCAACAAACTCCCCAGCAACACAGATATGTCTGTCAAGTGAATAAATTAATTGACTCTATACAACGAAAATCCTAATATTTTTTACAATTATAAAATTATGCAATTACAGGTAAAATAAACATAAAGTAAGTATATAAATCAATTCTGTATGAATTGGATTAAATCATAATCGTATCTAACTATAGATACATGATACATAAACCTACCTACATCTAAAAACTATTGGTTACTCGTACCAGGGAAGCCGCATGTGCAGAAAAGAACTATCGCCACACGTCCCTATCGTCAACATAGTCGTTTATCTAAATTGGAAAGTAGCTTAAAAAATTGTAACGTTTTTTTAAACATACTTACATTTAAATATCCTCCGCACAAGTTAAATTTCACCATCAGGAATGTGTCTTAGGTTTGCTGTTGTATCACACAAATACAAATAAGGTAGGATCTCTGAATAGGGTATTTGACTGAAAAAATCTAATTAGTCCGTCAGTTAGATTATCAAAAAATATTTTTCCCGTATTTTTTCTTTTGTTACGTAAACCATAATTGACGAAGATACGACACTTTTAAATTTGGCAAAACGTCACAAGCAAGTACAATTTTTACTTGCTTCTGACGTCACAAGCCCCCACTCTCGAGTTTTGATGCGTTTTATCTTTCCAAATATTCATAGATTTAACAAAAGAAAAAATACGTGTCCATTATTTTTCAAAACTAACTGGCGGACTAATTAGATCTGTAATTTATTGATGCTGCCAACATGCCTATTGGCCTTGGGAATAGGTACTGAAAGAAAAGGACCTCGATGATGTGACTTCGCTCATGTCTAGATGAGTCCACGCTACGTCACTCGTGAAAAGGAACCAGTATAAATAAGAGCATCGTCCCCATTCTGTCCCTTAACTATCTCTTCATCCCTATCTATTAAATACCAATAGCATAAGTTCGAAACTCTTAATAACAATAATTGCAAAAGGAAGTCGCGTGGGGTCGCCCGCATCGTCAACCATGTTCCGCTGTCAAACAATACGGGTACTTAGGACCACACGGAAGATCCTATAGGTATGGACGATATGGGTGGCTTGTGCACGCCCATAATAACGTTAACTTGGTGGGGTAGGCAAAGACATACAGGCTGTTAACGAATTCTTGTAATTCCTTAAAACCACATGATCTACTACTGATGTAGACAGGGCCCGCACGGGACGTAGCTTGATTAAAAATAAAAGTAATTATTTTTTCATGTGGCTTTGTTACCGATCGTATCTAAACCACCTAATAAGGATTCAGTAAAAAAAATAAGAATTTTTATTTTTTGCAAAAAAAAAGTTTTATTTGTGTGAACATTTCGATGCCACGCATAAATTAATGAAAGCACGGCGAGACGGCTGGCAGGCACGACTAACGTGATATCGCTCGTTGCAGTCGGATAACTCAAGGCTCTAAAATGACTCAGAAATAGAAAACCAAGATGTTTTTAAAATTTTTTTTTCCTTGGTTTTCGAAAATTCCCATTTAGGATTAATCTGTGTCACCAGTAGATCACGTGGTTTGAAGGAATTACACGAATTCGTTAACACCCTGTATAATTTATCTTTGTTACTTAATATTCCACAGTTAGAAATAGGTCATTCAGTCGTTCCATGTAAAATACTGGTGTTCAACCGCATCTGGGGGTCTACTCTCTAAGCACGAAGGTTTCGGCCTTAGTTACGAGCGTTTCCTACTTCCCATCACCTAAGGACCATACGATTATTTCGGGACCCGAACTAAGAATGAACGACAACACGATTTGACAGTTGTCCCTACTACCGATGTGTTTTTGCCCGTCCGAAAAGTTGAACTTGACACTTGTTTTGTTCACTCCTACGTTTAGGGCTACTTTCGGACGGGCGACTAACTTCGTTGACGGACTTACGGAGTAGGCCTCCTGCCATGCCTGTAAAACGTACACTTCGGGAAGGATTAATTATTTCATTTTGTGACTAAAATGTCCGGACTTTTTGAGAAATGTCCCGGACTTTTTTTTCAATGTCCGTACTTTTTGAGAAATGTCAAGCTTTCTGTCAGAACTTTTTAAATTTTGAAATAGCCGCGGCATATCCGTGTCCTTATAAATGACGTTGAAACAAAACCGGCACGCAACAAGCTATTAATAAAACAAAAGATATCACTATAGCCGCTATCAAATAACGCGCAAATAAATGTTACTATTATTACATGTCAATAAATCACACACTGACAGGCAGATACGCGGGGAAATCATAGCTGTGACAGACAGACAGACGGACTGATAACACTAATTAATTGTATCTGTGTTTGTTGTTATATTCAATTTACTGGCTACATTCTTGATTAGACCAGTTGAAACGTATTTACGACTATTTTTAAATGATAGCTTTGTTGTTGGTGTAATTTTTATTGTTTTATTACGATAGCTGAGTGCTGGAGTACCAGTCCTTATTGATTGTAATAGTACGTATAAAAGAAGCCATTTCAGTCCAAAGTTTAAAAAAACGCAACATGTTTTATAGATCTAAAACTGGAATAATATCATAAAAATGGGCGTATATTATGTACAACATCGTCATAATATTAAGATACTCGTTTATTTATTTTTCATACATATTAATTTACATTTTAAAATATTTCTATAAAAACATTTAAAAATAAAAAAAATAGTAGCACAGAGAGTAGGGCTCCTGAGAAAGGAACCTCTTCACTATGCGTGCCTGGGGTGCATGAAAAGGGCCTCCACGACTGACGATACTTAAGTACGTCCGGCGCCCCCTGGGCAGTCAACCCCGCTACCAACCTTGCTGACTGGCTAATCTTTTCACCACAGCATGAGCTATTTTCGTATAGCTCGTGCTGACACGAGAGAAGAACTATGCGTGCCGTGTCGAGAAATACCGCTTTCTGTATCAAGCCCATAATCCAGCGCCCAACAAGAGCCTCATAAGGTGTTGATCAACTCTCTTGACCATTCGCCGTAACGACTATCGGAACAATGACTGCTGACTCCACATGACGACTGCGTCGTGTAAATTAAGATATTTTATTTGTTTATCTTGCCAGCTTTCACGAGGTTCTCGTCATGAAGGACAGTGATATCAACAATCATTGCGCGGCGCTCTGATCGATCTATTATCACTTTATCAGGCTTATTAATAATGGTCCTGTCAGTGATCAATTCCAGTTCAATGTGGCGTGATTTTGCCCAATATCCTTTGCGTAATAAATATAGCGCAAGTGTCCTTTCGCGGAAGTATATACGCGCAAATGTCTTTCGCGGAAAAGTCAGTCGCGCAAGTGTCGGTTGCGCAACTGGGTTCGCGCAACAGTCTATTCGCGGAAACGTCCAGTCGCGCAAGTGTCTAGTGGCGCAAATGTCTAGTCGCGCAAAAATCCATTCGCGCATGTGTGTCTAGTCGCGCAACGGGAATCGCGCAAGTGTCTTTCGCGCAAATGTACCAGATCCCTATTTATTACTTAATCATTATAATATAATTCAGTGCAATTATTTCCAGAAAGATGTCCGTGTATCTGTTTGCGCCGGCTAATCTTGAAACTATTGACCCAATACTGATTACTCTTTTTTATTCTTATAATAATTCAACGAAACAATATTTATATTGCACTTTGTTTCGCTTGTTATCTCACAATACGTCTATATATCAGCATAACGAGCATTTGGGGTTTTTCCGAACTTGATAATCACATGTGTTAACTTCTTCCTATTCTCCATCGAAGTTACTTGTGGTCGTCGCAATATGTTTTTCTCTTCCATTCTTCCCTGTCAGTCGTCACCTCATCATTTTCTCCCTCTTCCTTTATATCCTCTCTCACATTTTTTTTTATGTATGTAGTTTGGCAAAATAGCCGACTGCCCACCTGATGGTAAGTAGTTACCGCCGCCTAAACAAAGTTAGTCAGAAAGGGGGTACTAATCCGGGGAACACTTAAGTATAGTATCACTGATGACTGTTTTAAAGTAAGTGTTAAAATTTCATAATTCGTAAATTTTTATTTCCATGCAAAATAATTTTTATTCTAGTTTTTTTTTTATAATTCTTCATCCCTGCTTTAGTTACGAATTCAGAAAATTAAGCTTCTAATCCGTGATCCCAAATATGACCTAAAATGTAAACACAGCTTATCATAGCTGGGGATAGATAGATTTTAGCGTATCTTTTATGAAATCTTTCAACGGCTATTTCTCTTAAACTAGTGACTTTTGGGGTAAGGTGTAGAACAAAAGTTATTCATTATTATGAGTACTATAACACCCTTGCGGATTACTAACCTTGTACACACCTAATCCAAGAAGATTGCTAATGCGTTGCCATGCTTAGAGACAAAGTTAGAAAGTCTCATGTACCTGTAATTTCACCGGCACCCATGCCCTTCTAAATGGAATTCAGCAATGCTTGTTGCGGCACAAATAGGAATTTATCCCAACGAATTACGTGATTCGTTGCTAGTTGAATCACGTGATTCGTTGCTAGTTGAATCACGTGATTCGTTGCTAGTTGCATCGGATCACGAAAAAGTTTCCCATCGTTGATTGGATTCGACTATAAATTAATACAATTATATTCCCAACGAATCATGTGACCCGTTGCAACAAATAAGTTAATTTAAAAAAAAAACAACGTGTCACGTAAAACCGTGACCTGAAAATATGTATTCATGTTTTTTTAATTTATAGGCTAAATAGACTGAAGTCTGGGAGCGCGAGGTCTTAGAGGGCGCGACGAGACAAGTCGGGCAGCTTAACTAGCCTAGGGGCGGCTTAAACCCAAGCCCTGTGCGCAACACTCACACACACACAATCCATCAACATTCATATTAATCACTCTTTTAATCACTTGTGTTAATGCTAGGGTTACCAGACGGAAAATTTAAAAGTCCGGAGAAAAAGCCTGATTTCCATTGAAGAATCCTGAGGTTTTGTCGCAATTTGAGAATATTCTCGCAAACGTAATTAAAACTTAGTGGGAAAAAAGTCAAATTATTATTGGTTTTGTGCACTGGATATCATCCACCCACCCCTCCCACGCACAGGCCCGAGTCAGGGTCGCGCGGCACGGTGCGGTGCGTTTTTGGAAACTTTTAATAAAAAGATGAAAAATCTACTAGGTATATTTTATTGAAAATGCTAAAAATCCTGAGATTTCCAAAATCCGGCCGCAATCCTGAGAAGAGCCTAAAAATCCTGAGATCTCAGGACAAATCCTGAGATATGGTAACCCTAGTTAACGCTGACGGAAAATATCGTAAGGAAACGTGAAAAAACGGAAAGACCCACCTGAGCTCTAAAAAGTTCTCAATGGTATGCGTAGTCCGCCAGCTCGCACCAGGCCGGCGTAGTGGTCTCAGATCTGAAGCCTTCTCATTCTGAGAAGACGCCAGCGCCCAGCAATTGGACAGTAATAGGCTGATGGTTTTAGCACACTTGTTCTATCTACCGGAATGTTGTACCCTAAACTGTGTGACTCCGGCAGTGGACTTAGGGTTGCCAGACGTCCTTTAGTTTAAAGGACGTCCCCATTTTCAGCTCTAAAACAAGTGATTGTCCTCTTTTTTAAAATCAAGAATGGAAGACATTTATTAAAAACCTAAGTAATAGTCAATAGACATTTATTGGTAATTGTTGATTACATGTCATTACTAACTACTAACTACTGGCTTCAATTAACGACTACGATACGTTGCGTGTTAAAATAGTTCTTTTTATTAATAAATGTCGCTTCTGATACTATAACAGAGCATTTCATTGAATTCAACATGATGTTCCTTATTTTTATTCATGGTCCTTTATTTTTTTTAACAAATCCTATAAAACACGAAACGGGTGCTGGCAACCCTAAGTGGACTGCTCTAGGCAAAATAAGTTATCTATCTTAAATAAAAAGAAAAGTCCTGACTGACTGACTGACTCATCAACGCCCAGCCCAAACCCTTGGACCTAGAAAGCTGAAATTTTGCACAGAGGTTCCCTTTATAATGTAGACAAGGAATAAGGAAGGATTTTTCGAAATTCAACCCCTAAGGGTAACTCCCTCTCTTATATTATATTACATATCCCTTAATAGGGGATGAAAGTTTGTATGGAAAAAATCGTCGCTTAACGGCTTAAAAATTTCACGCAAGCGAAGCTGCGGGCAAAAGCTAGTCTAGAATAAAATATTAGGGATAACAATGTCTATTGTAACCAACATCAATTCATCACAGTGAACTAGCTAAAAACAGTTCAAAACTTAAAATACAAAATTCGCGTCGTCGTTAAATCTACAAATAGTAATGCAATAAGCGTTAACTTCACTTTTAAAGGTTTGTTACCCCCTGTGCGGTGTTATGACTAATAAACATCACATTGGACGGTTTCGGAGAACACTTGCGCAGGAGTCGATGAGAGAGATTTGGTGTTGGCGATGAGCTGGAGCGGTGAATACAGACTAGATTAAGGGATCACGTCAGATATATCGAGGATAAGCCGTACTTCCTGAGGTCAACCTTTAGATAGGTGATCGTTTTAAAAATCTCGAACCCTTTCATCTCTTAAGCCGTTCGGTTCTAATTAATTGTCATACGAATAACTTAATCATTTATAGATGTTAGGGTAATAAGTAACCCGTATGTTTGACAACCATTCTAACACGAGAATTGATATTCTAAGTTACAGGCGCTCCGTGAAAAAATTACTAAAGGAAGTCGACCCCAATATAGTTCGGAAAAGGCTAGGCTGATGAAATGATGGATGAGCCTACGACTCATGAGTCTATGATGAGTCTACGGCATCCATATTGCATTAGAAGAGCATTTGCATTGCATTTCACGACACGTTTGGTGCAGTGGCTAAGCGATTGGCTTCTGCGCTACGGGTCGTGGGTTCGATTCCCACACGGAACAAAAATTTGTATGGCCTACAGATGGTTGTTTCGGGTCTGGGCGTTTGTTTGTGAGATTAGTGTCTGTAAACGCACCCACGATACAAGAGAAATCATAGTGTGGGGCAACGTTTTTTTTTTTTAAAAAAAAAAAAAAAAAGAGCCTCCACGAGTGACGACACTCAAGTAAGTTGTGAAAAATTCGTGAAAAAAAAATCTGCTGTTCCATACAAGATAATCAATGTTGCTTAGCAAAATGTCTGGTACAGTTGTTTTTTTTTCACGAATTTACAGTTTGTCCCATAGTAAAAGTTGTACAGATTTATGAGTAGAGTTCGTGGTTTTCGGATGTAAAGTGACTAACCAGTCTTGCTGTATTTTACCTTGGGGGTTAGGCAGAGAAAAATGTGCCATCAGAAAATAAATAAAATATAGTTTGAAGCCTATAATATGATGGGTGTTGACTAACATAGTGCGTAAGATTTTACTAACACATTAGGTACTCTAGTAATTGTAATAATTTAGTTTATAATTTAATTTATAATTTAATTTATAATTTAATTTAATTTATAATTGTAATTTAAGTCTAGTTAAATATTAATTTATGTCTCTGTTCCCTGTAATTTTTTTATAATTTATAATTGCATGGATTAATTTTGATCTGAAATAAACTGATTAATAATAATATAAGTTATACAAAGATTGAAAATCATTATCTTTGCACCACACCCATTTCGCGAAAGTGAAATGCAGTAAAACAGCATCCATACTAGCCTGAGGCTTTACGAACTGCGACTAACGACCGATCGTTAAACGGCGTCGTTAAATAATAACGATCGCTTCTGAAGGAACTGCTAACCGAGTCATGTTTCTTCTGAAGAAAATAAGCCCTTGTTTTTTTTTTCATTAGGTAAAAAGAGACTAAACACACGAAGAAAAACAAATACAGTTGACCCCCCGTAATCCGGCCTCTGTCTAATCCGGCACCCCCTGTAATCCGACATGTCTATTATTATTGAATATTTTTTTTGACAATCTTCTCTAATGTAGATACTTAATGCATGATTGAACAGGTTAAGTACAACTTGTACGCGCCACCACTATTATGCTTTAAGCGAAGGTATTGCTTTGATTCTGATTGCTAATTTATTGAATTTGACATACGTAATGAAGTATGATTTGTACTTCAGAGTATTTATTTATTAAGGACCTCCAACAAAGGACAAACACAGAAAATCACAAAAAATGGTAAATTGAATGAGCCTTATATCCGACTACTCCTTCAATTATAGGAGGCCACAACATGCCATGTTTTTTTTTCGACTAAACTAAATTACAACAATATTTAAGAAATCATAAATTATGAGTTAAAGTTAAAAACAATTTAGAAGTTGAGAAGATGTTTTACAAATGTTGTTTTGATAACTTTTTATATTTTGATAAAGACTCGCAGATGTCAATATCATGGACTTTCGACAAGGTATTGCATTGCCTGCAGAGTCTCGCCACAGCGGCGTAATGACCGAGGTTCGTTTTTGAAAGTGGAAGATTAAATAGGTTATAAATATTTTTCCTCGGGATACGAGTTGGAATCTTAATTTGAATAGTGCTCAAAAGTTCGCAGCAGTCTATAGATCCGTTAATTAATTTATGGAGGAAAACGGAATCTAGTATCTCTCTACGACTGCCTAGCGTTTTTATATTGTAATGTTTCAGTCTGTCTTTGGAACTTGTGACTTGCCTTGCCAAGTGATCACCATAGCATAGGTGGTAGAGAAATCGTCCCTGAACGCTCTCCAAACGTTTTGAGTATACCTCGTAATGGGGGTTCCATATTACTGAGCTGTACTCCAAAATCGGGCGAACAAGGGTATTAAACAATTTAATCTTTGTAGAGGATTTAGGAGGAGTATACCATATAGAATCTTATCATTGGATCTGAATTTTTCGCATTACAAGGTACTCTTTTGTAAGAAATTCCGGACTTTAAAGGATCTTAGGCAGTATTCTATAATCCGACAAATTCGATAGTTCGACACTACCCTGCAAAACGTTTGTCGGAT
This sequence comes from Amphipyra tragopoginis, assembly GCA_905220435.1. Taxonomy (NCBI): domain Eukaryota; kingdom Metazoa; phylum Arthropoda; class Insecta; order Lepidoptera; family Noctuidae; genus Amphipyra; species Amphipyra tragopoginis. The sequence goes on from HG992017.1 coordinate 11,343,081, forward strand.
TACTGGGGGTCCACTGTAATACAGCCATTTTAAAGGAACTTTGGCTGTGTGCCGGACGATTACGTGGAGCGGCAGCGGCGACCGCAGTTGCTGATGCTGCTACCAACTTGCTGCAGCGGGCGCCGCTTACGCGAGCCATACGCACGCTCAACGCGTTAGCTGAACAAATTGATTTGTTGAGCATTTTTTTTTAATTTTTCCCCTCTTTGGATTTCTCCTGTATCGTGGGTGCGTTTACAGACACAAATCTCACATACACAAACGCCCAGACCCGAAACAACTATCTGTAGGCCATACACAAATTTTTGTTCCGTGCGGGAATCGAATCCACGACCCGTAGCACAGTAGCCAAACGCTCAGCCACTGCATCAAACGTGTTGTACATTGAACGAGTTCACAAAGGCAGCTTACTGGTCATCATGATAAGGCGTAATTTAGTTGCTTATATACAACGTTATTTTTAGTATATACAAAAACCGAGACACCCCAACAAGATTTTCATCAGAACTGCCTGAATATGTTTTTTTTTTTTTAATAAATCTCCAAGTTACACCGTAGTTTATGTCGCGTTAAGTTCCCAAGTAAAGTGAAATGCCTGAGATGTGCTATGTAGGGGTTGTCTAATACACGGAAACTGACCGAGCGGACCATATCAAGCTTCAAGGTGTCTATTCCCGTCCACTGTTATGGGTAGAAAACTACTGAAATAAAACTGAAATTTATGAAAAAAAAAATATATGTCAATCGATTCTCCTAGTGATTCTGAACAAACTAATTTCAGGTTTAGTATATTAAACTAAAACTAAGCTTGTGTATTCATCTTCTCTATCGCAATAGGTTTACCTCTAATGATAGACGTAAGTATGAATGTAATTAAATAAATAAAAAATTATGATTATGCTTTTAAACGAAAACGTTTGCATCACTTTGGCAATATTTAATTCTTAATCAAGATTTGACAACTCCGGTCTTACGTCATCGGTTCATCGCCCCTGCAGTCTGCATCTATTAGCCAAAGCTGCATAGTTAGACTGAGTACCAGGCATGCAGACCACGTAGGGTCTAGACGTAGTGTATGCTAATAAAACAATTGTCATGCGATTTTCGGCAATCTATTCGTATTCGGTGTTTGGTTTGTTTGTTAAGGGTTAGTTAGATAGGATAGATGTTGAAGATTATACGCTTGGTGGTAGGATCTATACGGTCTGCCTGGCTAGCTACCACCCTCACTTTAAAGTCCAGGCAGTTTACTGTGTTCCGTCGAGTATACGTGATAACCAGAGTATATAGGGAATAGGGGAATTCCTTTACATCTTTGTTACTTGGATTCGTGTGCTCCATCTTAGACCCTGTCTTTGCTAACCATCAGATGCGGGTGAAACGCGACCAAACCAAGAAAACAAAAAAGGCATAGGCAAACAAGAAAACAAAGAAAGGCTTTAATGTATTTTTTGAAGACACTTTGATAACAACGACCTTCCAAGTGTACAATGCATTGCCGATCGTTTTTTTGATTTGTTGCAGAGATCGGAGGTTCTTGTACTGTGTAAAATTTTAGTGTTCAGTCCCATCTGCCTCCAATTCGGAACCTTTTCGATAGGTCAGTTATTGACGGATTCGGTTCGTTATCTCGTTTTTTCTACGATTCTCATAACAAGAGAATACGAGATACCTGACTTATAGAAGAGGTTCTGAATCGGGCTGGCTAGACTGTTAGATGATCCAATCATAGCTGCAAAGATCGGCTACATAAGCCATCTTCGTGTGCACCAGCGCCCGACTGACTAGGAGTCGAAGCGGTCGCCATGGCCGAAAACAGTCGGAAAGATCATCATCATAGCTGCAAAAAGTTAAGCTGATGATGACCTCAACAAACCTCCAAAATGGCTTAGCATATAGAGAGATCTCTACCAAATTGGGGTCATTTATAACAAACAAGCAAGTAATTTTGGTATAGCAATTTTTCATTTCTTCATCTTCAAGTCTCGAGTCCTAAGACACCTCGAGGTGAATGAACAGACACACCACTGCCTACCTCTCCAGGTACATAAGAGTGCCGTTTTTTTTAATATATCATCGAACAATACCAACGCATAAAATTATTTGCATAACGTAACGTTGCTCTTTGTTTCATTGTTTAATGGTGAATGTCATTGTACCATTTTAATAGCCCCAGATATTATCTTTACAAGTGGTTATTGACTTGAGCGCGAAGTTGATAATTATGGTAGGTATACCCACGGGAGGCCACCCCATTTCACGTTATAAGTAGTTTTAATTTTCAGTTATCAGCATTTATACTTCTACCCCTGAACATAAAATCCTCTTAAAATACTGCTATAATAAATACAGCTATAATAAACATTGCTATAATGAAAACTGCTATAATAAATATTGCCATATACAAGTTAGGTATCCAATCCACTTAACACCCCTTCCCGTAGACCAGATATTTTTCACCATATTTACAATAGTCTTGCACCCACTTGGGACGGTCCATGACTGTACTCCAATAGTGCAGCCGAGGATAGTCCCCGGTTGGTGCCCCACCCCATTTTAGGTTAAAGTTCTCAAAGGAGCCTCTGCGCATTGGACCTGTGATCCCGTGTATGCCTTCCAAAGGATCGGACATCTTCCGCACGGAAGATGAGCCGTGATTCAGAAGAGAAAAGGAATATTGCTATTATAAATATTGTTATAGCAAAACTGCTATAATAAATGGTTGTGAGGTAATATTGCCATAAGAACCACACCTGGGCCAGCGGATTTGTTATCGCAATAAAGTTGGTATAACTGCGCAAGAAGGATGCTAAAACCTGTCCTCTTGAGGAAGTCCCTCTTGCAACAGCCACGGGAAGAGAGTAGGTACTTATGAGAAAGAAAGAAAGTTTGTCAGAGACTAAACACAACCGCTAATAATTTTCTGAGCACAACATCATAATACCTACAACTGGCGAGGCGTAAGCTGAGCTTTGCATTTGTGTGAGTGCACATAGAATCGATTGCCAAAAAGCAGTATAAACAGGTTTAAACCAAGCAAAGGACGCGTCTGCATTCATTCTCACACAAAAGCAAAGCTCAGCTTAGGCCTTGCGGACGGTACCAGCCTATAATCCTACTGCAAGACAAAGGTCTCTTCTTATAAAGAGAAGGGAAGAGTATTGATCACCACGCTAGCTCACTACAAAAGTCCAGGTTTCCCTACGATGTTTTCCTTCACCATTACATTAAAACATTGAAAAAGTCACATTTTAATTTGTACATGCCAGGTTTTAAACTCGCAATCTGGTGCTCAAGGAGCAGGTCCATAGCCTCAGAGCTACGACGACATTAATAATTTAAATCAGGACAATAAATAAATAAAATCTTTAGTACCTACTACATTGATATTATGTAGTAACAACTTCCCCTTAACAAAATTTAGGCTCTAGACAATGCACAAAGAATGGTATGCCTAATTGTCTAGACTATTGTTATGTCTAGGACACCTTTTTGAGAGTCCGTTCTGCATTGATGACGAAATCAGACAAACATTGAATAATTCCTGTGTCTACTTTGGTGCATACCTAATTGATTAGACACTACCAGTGCCCGTGACTCCATCCGCTTGGAAAACGACATTGGTGCCGATTCTCTTGTTCGCCAACTAAAATAAAATCGGAGAATCTTTTACTATCAGACAGCGCGAGAAAAGGATGGTGATAGGTAAGAACTAAGTTAGAGATGTCAAATTAGTTTACGCCTTGAACTTCACCGTGTTTTTAGTCCACACGTTCCGAGCGACGTGTCGTCTAAAGGAGGACGATCAAAATGTCCCTCCACCCAGCAATAACAACAAGACATATGTCGTTAGAAAGCTCTCTTCATGACTATCATTTATTACTTACATTTGGCATTTAGTCCAAAACACTGTGAAAAAAGTTACAGCTAAAAAACTGTATGATTTTATGTAAAAATACCTAAATAACTTCGATAATACATGACTATAATACAGTACATAGGATACGCAAGGCATGCCCCTTTCGTTGCTCCAGCAGCGTTTGAATGGTTTCATTATTGATGACCCCTTAAGTCTATGATTTATGTGCTATGCGTGTTTTATTAAAAGTCCTACTAAGTCCTACTAACTAGGGTTTCTGTTTTCTCGACATATATTTTTTCTCGGGTTTCGAGAATTCTCGAGCCCGATTTCTCGGGTTTCTCGGGTCTATCGAGAAATTTTTAAAAACCTTATAAAATCAGCTAACGCCCGTTTTCTGGGGTACTTTTGAACGTAATTTATCTGTTCAATAGCGCTATTATTTCGATAAATTGACTCATTGCGTTTCTGGACACCCCATTCAGAAGATAATCCTAGTTCAAACTTCAGATAACTTATTTTTCCGGTTTCTGAGGTACTCCTAACCGTAGTTTATCTATTCTACCGCTATCGGTTCGATAAACTGACACATTGCGTTTCTGGACATCCCAGTCAGAAGATGATCTTACTTCAGTTAACTTGACTGACCAATTTGGGGTGTTAATCGGTTCCAGAACTTTATTTGTCGTTTTATATCATAATACAACTATTGTTTACAGTATTTGGAGTTTTATTATAAGTATTTTATTTTGAATAATGAGTTTTGGACTCCCAGCGAAATGGACTTGAGTAGTTCATCGGAGTCTAATTTGGAAGTGCTGGAGGCTATTTCAAATATATCAGTACCAAAAAAAAGGCATCGAAAAATCCATCCGAAATGTTCACGTATGAAGAGTTTAACAAGAGATATCATTTTAACAAGGGCACTATGAATACATAATTATACCTTTGTGAAATAACCAATCCTGCCCTAGAACCTATTAATTTTTATACTACAAATAGTCTTTTCTTTTTCTTTAATTTTTTTTCAGATTATTAAACTTTACTGCCCAATATTATAAATTACAATAAAAAGTTAAAAACCTACTTATTTTGTTTTAATAGTTTTATTGTGTTGTTGCCATGATGAAAAATAACAACGAGGAAATATTGTGATTTAAATTTTATATTTTATGTATGTAATGGTTCGTTTAAAAATCATTGCATATGATTTTTAAACGAACGTTTTTAAAACCCAGAGGAGATTTTCATTTAAACTTGGGGCATAACTGCAAAAAGATGTAAAGTTTAAGGCGAGAAAAGTATATTTAGCTGGGCTTTAAAAAGAGACCCCATCTAGTGGTCAATTTACAAACTTACTTATTGTCTGGATAGTTATCTAGTCGTCGATTATGTATTCAGAAACCCAACAATAGATGAACGGAGTTTCTCTTACAGTTAATTTTTATTTGACGTTTTTTTGTCACATTATAATAAGAGTGAGTACTTGCGAGTTGCAGCTATATTGTCTGTTTGCTTACCTCGCTTACTCATGTCTCGTAAGGAGAACGATCAGAAGCCAGAATGCAAAGATTACGTAACTTTTAAGCCAATTTTACAGTAATAAAAGAATTAATCTTTGATTTCTCGAGTTCTCGAATTCTCGAGGTATTTTTTCTCGTCTCGAAGTTTGCATGATTTCTCGACATTTCTCGACTCGAGAATTCTCGAGCAGAAACCCTACTACTAACCCATCTGCCCTAGAGTAGCATATTACAAAGCCAAATGTTATTTATTGATTTTTTAACCGACTTCAAAAAGGAGGAGGTTCTCAATTCTGTTGTATTTTTTTTTATTTTTTTTTTATGTTTGTTACCTCATATCTCCGTCATTTATGAACCGATTTGAAAAAATCTTTTTTTGTTCGAAAGGGTATACTTCCCGATTGGGCCCATATAAGTTTTGTTATGATTAGAACTTCAGAGATATGGAACGGAACTCCTCATCGGATCAAAGCAAAATTCTCAAATTACTAATATTGCTTTGTTTATATTTGTTACTGGGAACTGACTACTGGAAAAGAGGAGGGGGTGTGTGTCCCCCCTCCCCTCCTTTGGAATGTTTTCATTATATCGTGTAAGGTATCATTTGAAAGGACTTTTTATGCCCGACTATGTCAAAGCCAAAAAGAAGGGTTATGAAAGAGGGGGTTAAAATTATGACACTAAAACGTACCTATTTAATAAAACTAAACTTTAAAAAAAGTAAAAACCGACTTCAAAGAAATACTAAAAGGAGTAAAATAATTACCATAATATAAAATTAACAGTTTCAGAAGTCGGTGCAACTCTACACTGAAGCAAATAGAAGCCACCGACTTCTGAAACTGTTAATTTTATATTATGGTTTATTTTACTCCTTTTAGTATTTCTTTGAAGTCGGTTTTTACTTTTTTTTAAAGTTTATTTTTTCATTTGTCTTTTACTCCAATGTGATTTTTTTGATTTTTGTAATAAACGATTTTTGTATGGAAAACTTTTTTTTTCACACTTGTTGGAATAAATGCCATAGTAATAAATGATAGTCATGAAGCTTTCTAACGACATATGTCTTGTTGTTATTGCTGGGTGGGGACACGCCCCATACATTTTTGATCGTTCTCCTTTGTATGGAAATTCTAATTCAAAAAATTTGACAGCTCTTATTTATGTTCATCTCTTTCTTATTTTATCATACTGAAAAGGATGGCGATAGCCTAAATTAAGTTTAGTTTGTACTACACCACAAAATCGGCACCATTGTGTCGTAAGAACTAAACAATGTATATGTACTCCATTTATTATAACAATTGACAAAAGTGGCCGAATAAGGCACTAATATCTTTCAAACCATTTCTTCAAGTAGAGTTTCAGCTCATCTTGATTGACCGTTAACTTCATTAAACCATAATAATACTGTGTTTAATCCCTGCTGGAAGCAAACGTGTTGCTTATTTCTATACATTTCCTTCCTTGCTAAAATCCTAACTTCCTAACTAATATTATAAATGCGAAAGTAAGTGTGTTTGTTTGTTACCTTTTCACGCCTAAACCAGTGAAACGATCATTCTGAAATTTTGCATATACGTTGTCAGGTGTACAAAAACGGACATAGGGTACCATCATCCCGAAACAAAGTACTGTTCCCGAGGAAACCAACAATAACGTTAATAGATGGCGCCACGTGTCTTTCGAATCATGATTGAATTATATTATAATAGAAACTTTAGTAGCGTGTTAAGTTTTTTTTTTAATCTGAATTTTTTTTATTATTTTTTGGGACCTTTTTTACACAGCCCCATCTAGTCCCAAACTAAGCAGAGCTTGTACTATGGGTACTAGACAATGGATATAATACTTATATACTTTTTTTTTTGTAAATACATACTTATAATACATAAGAAACACCCAGACGAACACAAACACTTATATTCATCACATAAATATTTGTGTCCTGTGGGAATCGAACCCACGACCTCGTGATCAGCAGTCCGACACTCGAACCACTAGACCACAGACGTCGTCGAATTAGCGAGACCGAAGCCGCGGGCAAAAGCTAGTGGATCATAATTTTATCATCACCTGCCCTTATCCCACTCTAAGTGGGGACGGCATAACATGTATTCCTCTTCCATTCTCCTCTATCAGTCGTCATCTCAGTACTCACTTCTTTCTTACCCATATCATCTTTCACACAATCCATACATCTTTTGTTTGGCCTACCTCTACTTGTATATCTATCCACATTCGTTTAACACTCTTCTGGTAACATGACTTTCTTTCCTCCGCATATCATGTCCATACCGCGCTAACCTATTACTCCTCAACTTTTCATTCAATGGCGCTACTTTCAACTCGATCATAATTGTGTATTGATATTATATTGTTTAGAAGATGTAACGAAAGCTTATCGCGATTCGAAATTGGATTCGCGATTGGCTGCAACGCCAAGTTACAATCGGCGAACGAAGTCGATACATTCCACGCAGTACACTCTCTAAAATGTTTACACTTGTAGTATCGCCTTTTTCATATTTCATCGTCATTTCACCTTCTGGCCATTTATAGAGGATACTTTTTGATACTACTATGTTTTTAATATTGGATTGGGACTTGACTTTTTGCTTTTGACGATGGGAGTGATTTTTGGATAATGATTTTTTGTACACGTTTACAATATAATATATTTCAACAATAAGTAACTGTTTAATTTTGTGAAGTGCCACATTAGCCATCACCATCACCTGTTTTTACTTGAGGCTCCGAGGATTTATCTTGGGTGAGGGTGAGCTGAACCACCTGAGCCTCCACCTACTATTCAAGAAGCTGCGTTCCCTTGATACCAAAGTGAGACGCCTCCTGCCCTAACTACACTTACGAGATCGGCGATCGGACTGGCTGTCATCTACCGGCATGACTAAATACGCTACAGCCGGTCTGTTTGCTGCCGCCGGTTTCTATCATATGGCTATGTGGGCCATCGGATACACCGTGACTACAAGAAGGAACTCGCTGACTACCCCAAGGGACGTAAAACTATCCTGCCTCTTATTCTATAAGAACTTTATTATTGTTATGTATATGTATTAGGTATTGAATGCTCTACACATTCTTTACAACTGGTGTAGCAGACGTGCTCAGGAGATCCTAGGGCCGTCTGTTACATTACACACTAGAGGTCTCAGACTGCAAAAAAGGTAGAATATGTTAGCATGCTGTATCATCATCAGCTTCACCTGTTTCCAATTATTTTGGGGACAACCTCCAGTCTTACCAGATGCATTTGAACGCCTGCTCTTCCAGTTCCAGTTGGGTTAACGGTAGAGGAAAACATCGCGAGGAACTCTGCACACCTGAGAGCGTCCATAAAATTCTCGATGGTGTGTGTTGTCTGCCAACCCGCACCATATTCTAGGCATAGCCAGCTTCGTGGACGCTTAAACCCTTCTCATTCTGAGAAGAGACTCATATACAGCGTTATTTTTAGTATATATAAAAACCGAGATACCCCAACAAGATTTTCATTAGAACTGCCTGAATATGTGTTTTTTTTTTAATAAATCTCCAAGTTACACCGTAGTTTATGTCGCGTTAAGTTCCCTAGTAAAGTGTGAAATGCCTGAGATGTACTATGCAGGGGTTGTGTAATACAACGAAACTGACCGAGCGGACCATCTCAAGCCTCAAGGTGTTTATTCCCGTCAACTGTTATGGGTAGAAACCTACAGAAACAAAAAAGAAATATACCAAAAAAAAAAATGAAAAAAAAATGTGGTGTAAAAAATATGTCAATCAATTCTCCTAGTGATTCTGAACAAACTAGTTTCAGGTTTAGTATAATACTAAAACTAAGCTTGTATAGTGTCATCGGAATAAGCATCTCCCTTTATCTTATTTTGGGATCTGTAAAAAATATCGGAAATGCAGCGATGTTACGTAAAAATGTAATTATAGGAAATTATAAAACAGCTATTCATAGTGAAGATATTTATTTAAATTGCCATTAAAAAGAATCACACAAAATATTATTACGGTTAATTAATAATACATTGTAATTAAGAACACTAAGTAGACAACATAAGCTATAAACCGGTTTCAATTTCTACGGGATATTCACGTAGATCCATTTTATACGCGCACCACCAAAACATGAAACTACGCGAAATATCCTACCTTACATTCTCCTATCCTACTTCGGTCCTTGGTGGGCTATTAATGGCTCCTGGTCCCAGGGATAACTGGTGTGCGGCTTACGTGGCATCGCTGGCACAAGATCGTCCGGTCCTGGTAGACTGATGTCCCTTGTACGCCTGGTGTACCCTGGAGAAGCCGCTCCTGCATCCTTGATAAATGCCTCAGAAACGACAGGAATGCTCAAACTCCTAGCAGTTCTTGGGCTCTTGACTTCGCCAACTTCTGCTGGAAGGATAGCAGGGTGTGCTGATGTAGATGCAGATGGAGCCTGTGTTACGACATCTTCAGACTTCTGCTCTTCAGCGGCTCGAGGAGCTCGTTGGGCCGCATTTTCCTTCAGCAGAGGAGGTGGAGACGATGGTTGCGGGGTAGTCAGCCCGCATGTCGACTCAGCGATTAAAAACACTGATAGAACAGCTAATATAAGCAAAGGCTTCAAGTTTAACATGTTGAATTGTAACTTTCGATGGTTTTTCGTGAAGTGATGTCTAAGTTACAGAATATCTAGTATTTATACGGTGTTTTAAGGAAACTCAGGTAATTACTTAACAAATTTATATGAGAAAAGGGAATTACCTACCTTAGTATTGTTTACACCGATGTTTCCGCGTATGTGTCATCTTTAGATGATAAATCTTAAGAAAACTATTCATAAGCAAATAATAAATTTGTAGGGAAGACGTTTCTGAGCATAATGTTTTATTTTTATAGTAGGTTACTAGGTACTTATTAGTTCCATGGTTATTTGAAATTAGTTTTGTCTGCATGATTATGGATATTGGATTATATGGATATTCGGATGCATATTTACCTAAAGTTAATTTTTAGCGACGAAAGTATGGAAGCGGCTTCTTAAAATATACTTTTTGGAAGAAAAAACCCGGGATGCCAGGAACACCGGGAATGTATAACTAGTCGGGTGTATAATATGGAAGCGACACCTTAAAATGATTTATTAAAAAAAAACTCCGGGATTCTTGGATTGCATAATTATTTAAAATTAATGTTTAACCCCCGATGCAAATATGTGAGTATGTAGTGTAAGAAGAAGAATGGTGTGTGTTAGGTAAACCAAAAAAAAAACATAAATTAAAATAATTGTCCCGGAACCGTAGAATTATTCGATACAAAAGTGCGTACCATATTAGCCAACTTATCATGTTTAGGTGAATATTGTATTATCACCTTCATCATCATCTTCATTCGCCTTCTTTCATTTTATATTAAACCTTTTTATTACTGGGCAATATGCTTTTTGATATATTCGATTTTTGACTTGGCTTTTGGAATTTTTAACTCGATGGAGTGATTTTTGATGATAATTTTCTGTATAAGTATTATAAATTTAAAACTACAAGTGGCTGTTTAATTATGTGGAGTGACACATTAGCCATCCCCTGTACACTGCTCCATACAACATCTGCTTTTACGTTGGACTCGGAGGTCTTGTGTGAGCTGGACAACCTGAGCCTCCACATTCTGTTAAGAAGCGTCCCCTTGGTACCAAAGTGAGACACCTCCTGTCCTAACTACACTTACGAGATCGGTTTCTGGCTATCATTTGCCGTCATGACTAGATGCGCTCTGGCCGGTCTGTTTGCTGTCGCCAATTTCTATCAAATGGCTGTGTGGGCCATTGGCGAACGCCGTAACTACGAGAAGGAACTCGTTGACTACCCCAAGGGGACGTAAAGCTATCCTGCCTGTTACTCTATAAGCATTTTATTATTATTATGTTATGTACTAGGTAATGAATGTTCTACACCATCCCTACAACTGGTGTGGCAGACGTGCTCAGGAGTCCCTAGGGCCGTCTGCTACATTACAATAAGCATCCGAATATCCGATCTCTAATTATAACGCAATGCTGGAATCGAAATCGTACTAAAGTGCGTCCGGCGCGCCCTGGGCAGTCAGCCTTGCTGGCTGGCTAAGCTTGTCACTTCGGTGTGAGCTATTCTCATATGGCTAACGCGAGAGAAGAACACTGCTCGAAAAAAAAACATTGTTCTTGAAGAACTAAATACCAAGCAGGATCGCATGCGAGGTCCAGCTGCAGCGCCACTGTCACGCAACTTTGAACATCTACAACTTGTAAATCAATTAGAAGAAACAGTCACACCGATACACTGTGTTTCGTCCAGAACAAGCTAGCTGGACAAAATTATTTTTTTAATGGATATAGGTTTCAAAGCCTCTGCTAGATACTAATATGAATGATTTCATTATTTTTAAAATACTTAGAAACCCATTAAAATGCAGGCCCCAAAAATAAAATGCTTTAATTAAAATAATAGTGTTTATGGCACGATTCGTAAGAAATATCAATTTAATAAAGGGTATTTCAAGCTAATTACATTACACAACGATTACACTAATATTTTAAGAATACATAAAACGAATTTATTCACCCCTTCTTCGGAAACCTGCATTTTTGAGACGGTAAAACTGCTACTAGAAGAAAAATTAAAAACAGCTTTTGAGCAAAAAACGAGCAAAAAAGAAGGTTTCATTATAATTTGAAAACATGTGTCTATCAACTGAAAAAAATACAGACCCGGGATACGAGGGGATTTTTAGTTATCGTCTTTTGAATTTGAATTGTTGAAAAAGAAACTCAATTTCCGGATTTGCGACGCTCAGATTTTAATTTAGTATGAATATTATTTAATTGTAACTAAAAAAAAAAAGTACTCACCCTTAGTAGTAGAATCCATCACTAAAATTTACCGCAACTACTAAAATAACCGCGGGAGATGCAATCGTATCAGTCGCAAAAACGCAAATAATATTTAGCATTTGACCCAATTGTTTTAATACTTACCCTCATTGACGATGCTTTGTATGACTTACCTATGCCAAAACAATAGTTGTGGGTGTAATTACTAACTAATACTTACCCCCACTAATGATTGTAGGAAATCTGAATGTTGTTTTTGTCCAGCTAGCTTGTTCTAGACGAAACATAGTACGATAGTTCAGCCCTCATCCAGCTGTCTCCTCCCCAATCCCCCGTCAGCAACGCCCTAAGTCAAGATCCGAGACCCACTAGGGGTCGCCCTTAGTGCTGTTGTTGCTAGTAGTCATGATGTTAGTGTAATATAAGTAGGTAGGTAGTTAGCTTAAGTTGTGCATTTTACTTCCCCCCCATGGGCTGGAGACCCTTCAGGTCTCGCCAATAACTGCCCGGTTACGTAGCAACCATCCGCAAGGACAATCAACAAGTGTACCAACAAAAAAAACCGGCCAAGTGCGAGTCGGACTCGCAAACGAAGGGTTCCGTACCATTATCTAACGGCAAATCACGTTTGTTGGATGGGAGCCCACTTAAATATTTATTTTATTCTATTTTTTTTGTATTCGTTGTTATAGCGGCAACAGAAATACATCATCTGTGAAAATTTCAACTGTCTAACTATCACGGTTCATGAGATACAGCCTGGTGATAGACGGACGGACGGACAGCGGAGTCTTAGTAATAGGGTCTCGTTTTACCCTTTGGGTACAGAACGCTAAAAATGGCGAAACTGCCACAAGACTGCAACGTCACCAGATGCAGACAAATTCGCAGGTAAAACTATAATTTAGTAACTAAGTACTTTGGTTTTGTGTTGAACAGGAAAATAGGAACATAATTCATAGCCTCAAACTGATGGTATATTTTACACAATCGGTAATAAAATTACTAAATTATTATTCTTTGCATCGGAATTACGTAACTTTTTACAACTTCTTATTACAGATATTTCAGGAAAACATTCATAGCTCAAACCTACTTCTTAACTATAAATCAAATCTATCTTGAGATGCGGCTAAGTACCAGTATTTTACACGGACCGACTACCATCAGACCTGCGCAACCCAGTTAGTACTGGGCAATGCCGATATCCTAAAGTTAGACCGGTTGCCAGACTTTCGGGCTTCTGACTACCCGTAACGACTGTCATAGGCATTCGTATAACACCCGGGACGAGACGAAACGAGCGGAGCGGAGATGTGTTTTAAAAAACCAATATTCACACATCTCGTCTCCACTCAGCTTAAGTGGATACCACTGAGCGGAGATGTATCATATTTCTATGGTGCGATGGAAACGGAGATGTGAGCTGTTCCTCGCTGAGATTGAGCTGGGCCGCGGTACAAGGCGGAGATGTGAGCTTTGCCTCGCAAGCTGACGAGCGACGACGCGCAGCGGAGGCGAGATGTGTGCGGCGTGCAGTGAGCGGTGTTACACTTCTCATGTCAACTTGTATAGCGACATGACTGAGACGTCTACCTTTCGTGACGGATTCGCACTAAACTGTGCGTTCACATCCAACGCTCGCCGCACGCAGCTCAGTTCCGTTCTACTCAGCGCACATCTCCACCCTAGCCAGCACACATCTTCGCTACAGTCTAGCCAGTACGCATCTCCGCACAGTTTCGGTGGATACATCCTAGCTGAAAAACATCTCTTCTCGTCTCCGCTTCGGACATCTCCGCACATCTCCGCTTTGGCGGAGTCCGGGCCTTAACGTGCTCTCTAAGGCACGGAGGGGTCTCAGTGTCACGAACGGTCACCCATCCACGGACAGACCGCGGCAAGCGCGGCTTAATCTTGCAAATCGTATGATTCGTACGGTTGTTAATTAGCCTTTCTTCTATTACTATAAATTATGTACAGATAGACGCCAGCACACCAAACTACTTACCCGAAACTGTAAAATTTTCCCAATCAATCATGAAGCTAATGCTTTTGCGATAAAGATGAAAATCTATTAAAGAAATTTTACAGATTGTAGTAGCTTTATGTGCTGGTGTCTGTACCTACTAGCCCTACTATAAATAAAATAAACCTTATATTTATTTTTTCTTACATTTTAATTCTAAAACATGTTATAAGTGGCGAAAAACTATAACTACTTACAAAACTAATATCCTGAAATTAAAATTCCTTATACGTACTTTAATTATTTAATGACTAGACAGAATTTGAAATATATTATTAATTATAATTACAACACCATGCGACAACGGTTCACAAGTAATTATATTTTACATAATTATCATTATGATAACATATTATTAGGACTTAGTTTACAAATATTGCTCAAAGCTCTAATAATTGCTCTTGAAATTGAGCAGTTGAAGCAAAGCACAAGAAACAAATTGTAAAATGTAGATACAAATTAAAAATAGAAATTTCTGAAAGAATATAAAAATTAATTCCAAAGAAGAATTCAAAGAACTTGTTCATTCATACGGCAAAGGCCTTAAGATTATTCTCACATATTAAGATCCCAATAAAGTTAGGCTGGCCATAGATGGGACACTAAGTTGCTCGAGACACAGTTAATCGCTATTTGTTAATAGCTAAGCGATTGGTGTAAACAGGGTGGTAATATCGTTTTCATCCCCCCATCTCGGAAAGAGTATTTTTGCTCTTCAATATCTGAGTGCAAAAGCCGTTTTTATCCGCTAGAGAATAAAGTAAATTGAATTTAGAACATCGTGTGCACCAAGTTTGTGAATTCAAAACTTCATTAAACCTATTTACGTCTAACTCCATGGTGCCGAATTTATCATACAACCTCTTTTAATTTGTTAAAACTCAGACTCGGAACCTTCTTGGTGTATTACTTTTTTTTTATATGCTTTACGCGCGCCTATTTCTTTTCACGTCTTATTATTAAAACCTTAGGTTAAAAACAAGAAACTTGAAAACAAGTAAAAAACCTAAAATGAGTGATTCTAGCGACGAGGAAGTTTATTTTTTTACATTAAGTCATTTCCTCGCTGAGGTGGGATAAAAAGTTACGTGTTGCACTCGAGTGCAAAGATTTTTCACCTCGTGTTCTTTTGATTCCCTCGCTAACGCTCAGGATTAAAATGTTTGAATCCTTCGCTTGCTCGGTCATCAAAATTAAGCACGCGATTAAAAAGCAACTTTGCACTCTTGTAGAACAAATAACTATTAATGCCGTTCGAAATAATGTCAAAAACTATGGACAGGCTTAAGAATATTTTCCTGTAGCCACAAAGATTATGGTAGCTGTCCTTATTACTACCCCATCTCAAATAAGTTTTTTGCGATTTCTGACGTTTCTTGTACTCCAACTGAGTTCGTAGAGTCCGGAAGAGTCTTTTGATCCTTATAGAGAATAGGATCGATTGGCATCATAAAAATGTTTCGTGAAAATTGCCCTTTTTCTCGCTGAATGTACATTTTTTTTCAAAATGTATGAATGGCGGTAGAAATTACTCCAAAAGTTAAGGGTGGCCTTCTAAAGCGTGAATTACATACAAACGGCGTAAGACGCAGGCGCGTCGCTTTCATACGTTTTTGTCGTGCCGCTTCAAATCTTTTTCGCAAAAAATGTATGCCGCTTCTGTGTCATTCACGCCTAAGAACGTTTTCTTGTAGCTACAATGTAGCTGCGCTTGATGCCCTAACTCAAATTACCACCCTGTATAGCCACCGTCGACTCGCTCGAGCGACTGCCTGTTGCTTGGTACACAGTTTTGATCGCTCGAGCGACCGTACACAAAGTGTCCCGGCCACTTAGTGGCACAGGTGCAATCAGCCATAAAAATTAGACATCAACAAAAAATAAAAAATATTATATTTATCTTCTTGGTTGCTGTATTTTACAAAAGGTTTCCAATCAGCAGTCCGATTTCTAAAAGACCGTTAATTGTCATTTTGTCAAATTTGAGTTTTACATTCGTAAAAGCGCAACTTTTTCTCGATCAACCAGTCTGCTCCGTGTTTTTCTATCATTTTTCAGTTACGAGATCCTTGTACAGCGATTGTATATTGTAGATGCTCATATTTTAGTACAGAAAAGCATGATTAAAAAACAAAAACTTTAATTTTAACCCTTTGACCGCCACGGACGTCTATGTACGTCAAATTAAAACGTGCTCACGACGCCTCCGACGGCATGTCGTAAACACCACTTTTTTTACAGTTATAAAGTTTGACGTCCATGGACGTCCGTGGCGGTCAAAAGATTTAAAACAATAACAGCGGTTTCGCCCTGCATCCGATCCGAATTCGTGAAAATACGGATCTAGAGTCTAAAAATCTCGGACCGAATTTGGATTGCTTACGCACTAATCCGATCTCTGATCCAAATCCAAGCAATTAAGGGGCCATCTTTGGCATATGTCCGATTTGAATCCGAGATAATGCGAAAGCGTTTATACAAATGCTTTCGCATTATCTGCGGCTACTTCGGTCCGTCAATATTTCTTCCGAATTGGAGACTCACGGATGACGGAAAGAAATCGGATGACAGAAGGTCAGATCTAGTGCGTAAACTATAATACAAATAGTTCTATGACTACTTCGGAGCATATTTTCACGGATTCGGATCAGATGCAGTGCGTAACCGCTCTATATTAGTCTTGTAACTCATTAAAAGTTGTACAATGAGCTAAAAAGTAGCCCATTAATTTGGTATTACAAAAAGATCTGTATGTCTTCAGAATTTCAAGGGACAACATTTTCCACGTTTTGCTCGTAACTCAAATTAGGTTTAGTCACTTAACGGCTTTTAGAAATTGGACGGTAGCAATCTGATGATTACAAGAATAATACAGAGAGTCATCACAAAAATGTTGACCAGTAGACCACGTTTAGTATAAAGAAAGAGAAAGGGAAAAAGAAGCGAGAGAACCGATCGATGTAGACGGCGGTCTCTCGTCCGTTGCAGAAGGTCTCGTACTGCGGTATGGTGGCCGACGTGCTGGCGCGAGTATCCACTGTGGTTGGAAATATGTGCTGGAACGAAAATGATAATATTAATATGTATATTACATATTACAGGGTGTAAACGATATCGTGTAATTCCTTCAAACCACATGATCTATTATTATATTATTGGTATATATTTTATATCATCTATTATTGGTATATAAGGTTATAGATTAACCCCGCACGGGATTGATTAAAAATAAAAATCATCTTTTTTTTAACCGACTTCAAAAAAGGAGGAGGTTCTCAATTCGGTTGTATTTTTTTTTATGTTTGTTTCCTCATAATATATCTCCGTCATTTATGAACCGATTTGAAAAATTCTTTTTTTGTTCGATACTTCCCGATTGGTCCCATATAAATTTTGTTATGATTAGACAATGAACTTCATAGATATGGAACGGAACTCCTCATCGGATCAAAGCAAAATTCTCAAATTACTAATATTGCTTTGTTTATATTTGTTGTTGGGAACTGACTACTGTAAAAGAGGAGGGAGTGCGTGTCCCCCCCTCCCACCCTTTGGAATGTTTTCATTATATCGTGTAAGGTATCATTTGAGAGGACTTTTTATGCCCGACTACGTCAAAGCCAAAAAGAAGGGTTATGAAGGAGGGGGTTAAAATTATGACACTAAAACGTATTTAATAAAAGATAAACTTTAAAAAAAAGTAAAAACCGACTTCAAAGAAATACTAAAAGGAGTAAAATAATTACCATAATATAAAATTAACAGTTTCAGAAGTCGGTGCAACTCTACACTGAAGCAAATAGAAGCCACCGACTTCTGAAACTGTTAATTTTGTATTATGGTAATTATTTTACTCCTTTTAGTATTTCTTTGAAGTCGGTTTTTATTTTTAATATATTTTTTGTGGGATCGAAAATTTCGATGATCGAATTTCATGCATAAATGAATGAAGGCACGGTGACACAGCTGATGAGCACGACTAGCGCGATATCGCTCCACGCAGTCAGTTAACTTGGGACGCTAAAATTACTCAGATACAGAATAGTTACTACATTGTCATATATGTATGACTCATAGATCTATGATCCTAGATATATGATAGTGTAATAGCCCCCTTAGGCCGTCACGGCATCTAATATAATTAATCTTCATAAAAAATCCTCACCTTAAAAGCATCCAGATCTCTTGACAAGTCTTCATCAGAGTACCCTTTCATAGCTTTAGTGGCAACTGGTCCCATATAGTTGTTGACCACGGCAAACTCAAAGAGGGAGAGGAACACGAAGACCGAACATGATGACATCCATACGTCTATAGCTTTCACGTAGGACACAGGCGGCAGGCTCTGCTGGGACTGCGTGTTTTGTGTTGCTGGAGGACAGAAAAATCCAAGTTAGTCAACTAGTCCACTGCTAGATATAGTCCTCTCGATGAACATACTTAAGGAATCAGGGGAGGGCAGCTGCCCCCCACCATAACCACTTAACATCAGGCTTGTTTGTTAACATATATTTTCGTTTGGTGGTAGGATCTACACGGTCCACCTGGCTAGCTTCTACCATCACATTATATTCACTAAACCGCTAAGCGGTTTTCTTCGGTTCGGCGTATGTTGTGAGAACCAGAGGGGTATAGGGGAAACTCTCTACGTCGCTGCTACATGGATTCGTGTCCTCCATCTTAGACCCTGTCTGCTTTAACCGTCAAATGCGATTCGGGTCAAAAGTAGCCAAGTAAAAATATTGTATGTATTTAATAACACGAAGAACAAAAACTTACCTAAAGTGAGCAACGAGGTAACTCCCAGCGTGACCCTGGCAGGTATAGCCTCTGGTTTGATCCAGAACGAGATCCAGGACATCACCACAATCAGCGCCGAGGGAATGTACGTGTGAAACAGGTGGTAGCCCAGACGACGACGGAGATTGAATACCACTGCTAGACATGTGAAGTTACCTGGAATGGTAAAGTAAAATGATGTATTTTTTTGTTATAGTTATGTGAGTAAACAAACCAACGCGACGGCCCATCTGATGGCAAATAGTCACCGATGCCTGCATACACACTCCTTACAGCCAGTTTCTTCATCAACAACTAAAGTAATCACTTTTACTTGACCTTTAATGATACTTCGGCAAATGTGTTTCTTCATTCAAGTAACATCTAAAGTTAAAGTCAAAGGAGGTGCCATAACACAAACGTAGTAATTTCCTCAAAAAATCGTAGGAAGCTTTTTTTACACATGGCATTACTGCAATTTTACTGTCAAGTAGTGCCAAATGTCAAAGTGAAAGTTCTTTGTGACGTTACTTTGGCTGTTACTTTTGATGAAGAAACTTTATTAAGGTCCAACCTACAACTTGGTAAAATGACGTTTACTTTAGCTTTTACAGCAGCTTATTGAGTAGTAGTTAGAGGCAAAAGTAACAGTAAAAGCAACAGCTAAAAATGTGAAGAAACAAATTTTGCCGTTACTTTGACTTTGTCACATTACTTTGGCTGTTACTTTTGATGAAGAAACTAGCCGTTAGAAGCACAACAACTCTTAGTTTGCTGATGTGTGGTTGGTCAAAGAGTTCGAAGCATTCCATTTCGGAATAGGAATACTATTGGTGTGATTCGAATTAGTGCTATTCAAATTGGTTGTTCTGAATAGAATGCCTCTAGAGACCCAAGTTGGAGTCTCATGTAGATACATTAGGTTACACTACACGATACAGTATCTACTGTATCGTGTAATTTTTGGCGCAGAATACGATAACCAGATGCGGCTGAATAACAGTATTTAGTAACTGCCATTAGTCCTCTACAACCCATATTCTGGGCAATGCCGATTCGGGCTCCTGACTGACTACCCGTAACGACTGTCATAGGTATTCGTATGACAACTGGGGACGACGAGCTCTACGAGGCACGGTCCGGCATGGAGGGGTCTCGATAATTATATAGCGAATCCACTGACAAAACACGGCACAGCTCTATTTTGGGTGAAAAACTCATAAAGTGATTGAGAAGTAAAGAAAACTTGAAAAGAGGATAAGGAGAAGAATGACGACGGTGTTGATTGGTCTCTCACCAGTTGAGTACTCGATGGTGCAATCTGATGTGTAGTTGTTCGAGATGTCGAGCTGTGGCAGTTCGATCTCCGGGTTCACTACCAGCGGGTCCGTCAGGTTCCAGATGAACACCAGGTCGTGCACCGTGTGCGATACTGAAAACAAAACAATGTAATGTAAGAGCGAAGCCACACGATGCGTTGCGATGTCACACGGTCCGTTGCGACGTCGTGCGGCGACGCAACGCGCGCACAACGTACAAGGGGACTAGAAAGACGAAGCGGGGATGGATGATGCGGT
Source organism: Amphipyra tragopoginis (assembly GCA_905220435.1). Classification (NCBI taxonomy): domain Eukaryota; kingdom Metazoa; phylum Arthropoda; class Insecta; order Lepidoptera; family Noctuidae; genus Amphipyra; species Amphipyra tragopoginis. The sequence goes on from HG992017.1 coordinate 11,363,716, forward strand.
GCGATGCCGGAGCGGCATCGCAGCGCAGCTCGCACGTTTATTTCGCTCCATTGTCGTTCAAAGACTGACACACCCATCAACAAAACGCTGCGACGTCGTAGTAAGCGGCGTTACGTTGCGACAACGCATTGCCCATGTGGCCCGCAGTGCGTCGAATTCATAGCGGTGCAACGACGCAACGCACCGGCAATGTTTCACTCTAAGTCATTTTGAAATACCATCCAATTTGCGAACTCCAATACCCCAGATCGTTGAAGGGATTGTTAAATAACTTACGGCTCTCAATCATCATTGAACAGCTCTGCGTATCGTGAGGATACGACTCGAACTTCATTGCACAGGACAATACCAGGGTTAATCTGGAAATAGAACAATGTAGGTGTTATTTCTGCCATATTAAAATCAAAATTAAATATGTTAAGTACGATGTATGATGATTACATCTGTGTGGTGCCGGACGTAAACAATAGCAAGCACTACCCCATTTCTTTCCGTGGGTGTCGTAAAAGGCGACTAAGGGATTCTCTAGAGGATGGGCAGCAGCGTTCTCTGAATACTTTAACAACCATACTGCGATCGCCAACCCGCCTGCCAAGCGTGGCGATTATGGCAAACCCCCCCAACATTGTTTGGGTGAGGCCTATGTTCAGCAGTGGACGTCATTCGGCTGAATGATGATGATGATGATTACAAGTAAACCTGGAAGGAGACCGGGATTGGACTTGCCCTTAATGACCCCGAACATAATGAACATAAACAAGGTTAGTCGGAAAGATAGTATTAATCCGTAAGGCTGTTAAAATATCTATAAAAATAAATAATTTTTGTTCTACTACTTTCCCCAAAACTCGATAGTTTAATAAATAGCAGTAAAAAAAAACTAAATCTATCCATCCTCAGCTAAGATCAGCTGTGTTTACATCTTAGGTAATTTTTTGGGGTTAAGAAGCTCCAATTTCTGAATGCGTAACGCTGGGATGAAGAATTTTTGAAAAAACCAAATTAATTTCAATTAGCGTGGAAATAAAATGTCGTGGTGGCCCGGAGGTTACAGACCCGCTTGTTAAGCACCGGGTTGCGGGTTCAAACCCAGGCATGTACCAATGTGACTTTTTAAATGTCATATGTACTTTCGTTAATCTAAGACACCACTGACATACGGTGAAGGAAAACATCGTGAGGAAACCTGGACTTTAATGGTCTGAAATCGCCAACCCGCAATGAGCAAGCGTGGCGATCAATGCTTGTTCCTTCTCTGTACGAGAAGAGGCCTTTTCCCAGCAGTGGGACAGTTACAGGCTAATTTTTTTTTATTTTTTATTATTGACATATGAATTATCGAATTTTGTAATTTTAACACTTGCTTTAAAACAATCATCAGTGATACTTTAAGTGGTCCGCGGATTTGTACCCTCTTTCCTACTAACCTTGTATATCGAACAATTAATTTTCTTATTAAAACTGACTTACTTGGACATATACAGCAGGGTCTTATCATGATACAGCCATAAATAATGGTTGGGTATGCTCATTTCATGGAAGGTGACTTTCTTCGCGTTCTTGAAGAAGCAGTCAGGCCTCCAGATTTTGTTCAGCCAGTCTACGTCGAGGATTCTGTATTCCTCGTGCATGTTCTCCGGCAGACGCAGCCGAGGGTCTCTCCAGGATTGTGCCAAGAATATATCGGCTACATAGGTCTGAAAAAATGCAAAAACGTAAGCCAGATAAATAGAAAACAGGTGTCTTGTGATTCTGCATTCCAAAGGTATTCCTATATATCCCATCAAATTCCAGAGAACTCAATCGTCGTATAGTAGACGAGATTTTTTAATGCGTCATATATGTATACAAAACTATACGTAACGACTAGCTTCTGGCCTTGGTATCCTTTGAAACTTCCACTAATGCAGACGGCAGGCCGGACAATTTTGCCGTAATGATGAAACTTGTGGAATCCTATGCAACAAAGAACCCGTAGGACATAACGACGGCCCGCCGGTCAAAATGCGGCTGCCCGTCGTTGAATCAAACGAACTGGTTTGTACACACTAACGTTGAAGGCGGTCAGTGTAGTCCGCTCCGTGCACTTCATTCTCCGTGTTTCCATTACTTCGTCTCTTGAATGTCGCGGTCAAATTGCCTACCGTGTGCGTTGAGTTCGAGGCGTTCGTGCCCGCAGGCAACAACAGGCAAAAGAGGTAATAGTTGGCCGCCGGAAAAAAGGACCGCCATCTGTGCAGCACCTTATTGGGCTAAAACAATATTAGATAATCCGTCATCATAAAAAAAGAAGATGCTTGGGAGATCAGGTTTCGCAGTACTCTTCACTGTTTTAGGAATGTATTCAACTAGTCCATCTGAGTTATCTCTTGTTTGCCGTACACGATAGATATCTATTCGTGATTTGGAACCACCAATCCAAAGAAACGTTTGCTTGCTTACCATACTCTCCTCGTTGATGGAGTCCAGCGACAGCACGGTCACGTGGAAGTAGACGATGGTGGGCTGCCCCTGGAGCTTGGGGGCTCTGTTCTTGTCGTAGAACTTCGCCCTCTCTGGGAGGATGTCGCGGAGTGATAGACTGGACTCCGACTTGAGCTCTATTTCTTGATAGGAGGCGTTTGTTCTGAAAATGAAAGTAGGAGTAGTTTGGAACTTCGTCTTTATTCATTTTATAGTTTTATCGCTGTGCCAAAGAATCTGTTTGGCTTTAAGGAACTGGGCTTGGAATAGGATCTGCTTTGCTCATTAGCACAGCCCAACCTACGCCTTTCCACATGATAATAATGTTGTTAACCTGGCCAGTAGCTGGTTTCGAGTCAAGCAACTGCTATCTGATGATGGTGTCCCTGTATGATGCGATAAATATGTGTGTATTCAAAGAACATCTACCAGCTCTTTAATCTTCAATCCGAAGTAATCTCTGAACCGCCTCTTACAGCATCTCATACGATAGATGCGAAAAGCATTATTGTTTGGGGTCCGTGTGCCAAGTATTATTATTTCTTCACGTGACAGCTCGATTGAACTGGACCACGTAACCGTATGCATGTACATACGTCATCACGGTGTGTTTTCTTTTTATTTGTTACTATTCCTGCGTTTGGCCGCCATCTCGCCTGATGTTAAGCGATAATGTGGTCTACGATGGAGCACCCTTGCCCAGAAGAAACCTATTCACTCGTGACTTAAAGACACCCAGATTGTAGCTGTCGGGGAACATCCACTCGGGCAGCGCATTCCACTGTTTGGCGGTTTTCACAGTGAAAGTGGAATCAAAACGCTTCCACGGTAATGATTAGTATAACATTACCGTGACGCTTCGTTCGGGTTTTTGGTATATCAACCATGAACCGATGGCGCTTTTTCGTGCTTCTGGCCGTCCGATAGAAAAAAGGAAGGTTTTCTACCATAATGACGTATTACATGCATACATTCACGAGTCGAGATCAATCAAGCTCTCACGTGAAGAAAATACCTGTGTTGTTCTTCCATGGGTACTTTTAATGTGTTCGTTGGGAGTTAAGGTACATGATACTCACAGAAAACTGACAGCAGCTTGAACTCTGCCCGCCTCACTTGTGTTCATGATAGTCAATAGAATAGTCACTAAAATATTCACTACGCACTTCATCTTGAATGTCAACACTTCACTTTGGTTCACTTATAGATTTGAGCAGCATTTTTGAAAATATATTTAGATTGTCGTTAGTCTATCCCTGGATAAAAGGTTAGACTCTAACCGTTAGTTAAAGGATTAGAGGATATCATTAATGGATAAAATAATAGCCCAGTCCAGGGCTGGGCAAAGGCCTTTTCTCATACAAAGAAGGAACGAGCATTGATCACCACGCTTTCTCGCTGCGGGTTGGCGATTTCAGATTTTCATTTCTCACGATGTTTTCCTTCACCGTATAAGCTACTAGTAACTAATCTCTCTTTGTACGGTCAGAAACGGCCGTCTAGGGGAGAGTCACGTGCCCACCAACACGTTAAATCCGCCCTTGCGGAAGTAAGTGAATATAATCTGATTTAATTGGTGATATCCAAAAAGGTCGAAAGGTCAAATACAGGTTCATGTATTCGCAAATGTCACTCATTATAGAAAGATACATCACTACATAGTATAAAACAAAGTCGCTTCCCGCTGTCTGTCTGGATTTTGATGCGTTTTTTTTAATAGGTAGATAGAGTGATTTAAGAGGAAGGTTTTAAGCTATAAAACGTACACGTGCGAACCCGGGGCGGGTCGCTAGTGTATTATAAGAGGCAAAAGGAGTAAGTATGTGAGCTAGGGTGATGACATAAAATAGGTACGTGGGATAGCATAGGAAAATAATGGTGGTGAATTATGTATCCTTATAAACCTACAGAGTGTAAAATTCGTTTCCTTCAATCCGCATGATCTACTGGCGACATAGGTTGACCCCGCGTAGGATTTCATAAGATTTAACGAAAAAAATATTCAAAAATAAGACATTGTGTTCTATTTATGAGTCATTTTCATGCCCCGAGTTAACTGACTGCGCGGAGCGATATCGCGTTAGTCGTACCCACCAGCTGTGTTACCGTGCTTTCATTAATTTATACGTGGTAACATTTTCTTTTTTGTATTTTTTTTTCTTTGTAACTTATTGTGTTTCAGATACGATCGATCACATACCGCTAATGCAAGAAAAAAACATTTTTAATCATGTTTAATCTCTTGTGGGACTAATCTTTATCAGTAACTAGCTTTTGCCCGCAGCTTCGCTTGCGTGAAATTTTGAACTCGTTAAGTGACAATTTTCCATACAAACTTTCATCCCCTATTTAACTCCCTTAGGGGTTGATTTTCAAAAAATCCTTCCTTGTTCCTTGTCTACATTAAAAAGGGAACCTCTGTGCAAAATTTCAGCTTTCTAGGTCCAAGGGTTTGGGCTGGGCGTTGATGAGTCAGTCAGTCAGTCAGGACCTTTCTTTTTATTTATATACTTAGATAGATCATTTGGTTTTAAGGAATTACACGAATTTGTTTACGGTCAGTCATCATACACTTCAGTCTCTCTATTACCTTGCACGGTCGTGTGCAGAGGCTTACAACCGTCCTTGATGTTATAAACGACATACATGTTATTTTTTATTATAATTGAAGACTTACGCTCGTACAAGTGTAATCCATTTACAAGGGTTGTAGGTGTCAACTATTAGGTATCTATTTTTATACCCTTTACTGACACCTGCTAGCGTCGCATTGATTTGCTTGCAGCAAAGGATTGTACTTATAGTCTGGAATTTTTTGTTTCTTTTCTTGCTCGTCTTTGACCCTCGTCGCACCTGATGGTAAGTGCAGACAGGGTCTTAGATGGAGCACACGAATCCAAGTAACAGAGATATAGAAGGATTCCCCTATATCCCTCTGGCTCTCACATACACACGACGGAACACAGTAAACTGCTTGGCGCCGGACTTTAATGTGAGGGTGGTAGCTAGCCAGACGGACCGTATAGATCCTACCACCAAGCAAAACTTTACTAAAGTTCTGTACTCAATGGGGCTCTATTACAAAGCCTAAGCTGTATGTCTGTCACATCAAAAGTGTACATCTCGTCAGCTGTAAGAAGTAGCCTGATGAATTACTTTTTACAGATTTAGGTACTGTTGTCGCGTGAATTTTGAAAAATGATAAAAAAGCATGTCCCCCATGTGGGGACGGCTTAGAATCAGGGGCGGATTTCCCTAAAGGCCAGGTAGGCCTGGGCCTAGGGCGGCAAAATTTAGGAGGCGGCAAAATTTGGTGGGTTTTTTTTTAGTTGTCGCGCCTTCTTAGGACCCATCCGCCAACTCAAACTCAATAAACTCAACTCAAATGTAAAAACTCAAAAATGTGTTCATAGCATCTCGCAAACCAGACAAAAGACAATTTGTGAATAACGATTCATTTTTACTTACAAATAGAAATGGTAAACATCAGTATTTGAAACAGTGATTGAGATAATTTCATCATTTAGGTACTGACTTTCGTTGTCTTTATTTTAATTTAATTCCTATAGTTCATTTAATTTTTCGTGATTTACAGCGAGTAGGGGGCGGCAATATTCATAGGCCTAGGGCAACCAACGTATGAAATCCGCCCCTGGTTAGAATATAAAACTTCTTCACCGCACTCTGGGAATAGACGCGTGTTGTAAGATTCAACAAAACCTCACGCTTGGTGGTAGGATCTATACGGTCCGCCTGGCTAGCTACCACCCTCACATTAAAGTCCAGCTTCAAGCAGTTTACGTTCCGTCGTGTGTATGTGAAAGCCAGAGGAGTATAGGGGAATCCCTTTATATCACTGTTACTTGTCCACCACCACATCCCATTACCATTCACCATCAAACGCGAGAAAGCCAAATAACAAATACAAGATCTCTAAAAAATTGCCTATTTTTCAAAGATTTTTGTTGCAGCTGTAGGTACCTATCGAAAAAATGTCAGTGATCGGAAAAAGGTGAGCTAATTTACCCAAACTTTAAAGAACAGAAACAAAAAGTGGAGGCTTCCTCACGACAACATTTATTTTCGGGAAAATATTTCTAGGTTTCGGGATATCGCTAAGGTACATACTGTTATTAATAACAGTATGTACCTTAGCGATATCCCGAAACTAAAAAAAAATAATTTTTTTCTGTAAATATTAATATTTACTGAAAAAAATTGAATTCCTTTCCTATTTTTGTTTCCGATACGTCTTTTATTGTTTCAAAAAAGGAGATTGTCTTTTAGTTTTTGAAAACAATTCTTCTCTCGTATCAGCCCGAGCTATACAAAAATAGCTCATGTCGTGGTGAAAAGACTAGCCAGTCAGCAAGGTTGGTAGCGGGGCTGACTGCCCAGGGTGCGCCGGACGTACTGAAGTATCGTCATTCGTGGAGGCTCTTTTCATGCACCCCAACAAACAATTTGAAACGTGTCGAGTTTTGTGTAAATATTGGGAAACAAAAACAGGAAACGAATTCTTGTGTTTTCTGTATTAATAACATTAATATCACCAAAGTAGGTAGTATATGAATATTAAATGTACCTACTTTAGCGATGTCCTGAAACACGGGACAATTTTCTCAAAAAAAATAATTGACGTAATGAAGTCCCCACTTTTTGTCTCTGTTCTTTGAAATTTAGGTAAATTAGCTCATCTTTTTCCGATCACTGATGATAATATAATTATCATAACATTCTAATTAGGCTTGATACGATACAGAAACTACCTACAAGTAAACAACAAATACAAAAAAATACTAACCATTCGCGAAAAACGATCGAGAGGGAACTGACTTGCGTAACATGTAAGAGGATACCTCTTACTAAATGGCATGCAAAGTAGGTCAACTTGCGTTCTTATCCCTGAAGGTCAGGCGGCTTATGAAGGAATCCCCCGAAAAAAAGGTGAATTATCTAACATCGTTGCGTTTATAACATAATAGGTATGTATAATTATTTACGGTTTATTCACGTGCATTTTTCGGGATTGCCTGACTAGTTTCGGATCCAAACGGAGCCCTTAATCATGAGCATGAGTCGAACTCAGCGACTCGCGACCTCGCCGCGTGATCAGCTCATGATTAAGGGCTCCGTTTGTGTCCGAAACTAGTCGGGCAATCCCGGAAAATGCACGTGAGTAAACCGTAACTAATCATAAATATGAATGTGTCTCACGAAAGTTATAATACAAAAATCGTTGCGTTTGTTTAAGAGTAGTAAGGAGGAAAACAGGAGTTCCGTATGGAGCCGGATGTAAAGAATAGCACTACCCAATCTCTTCCCATGGGTGTCGTAAAAGGCGACTAAGGGATTCACTAGAGGATGGGCAGCAGCGTTCTCTGAGTACTTTAACACATTCAAGTCCACCACACTTTTCATAGAGCTCATATGCTGTGCCGCCATACATATATTGCTAGTGGACCTTCCAGGAGGGTCCACGGCATTACGTTTGCGCTAAGAGCCTGGCATTAGGTTATTAAACATTACACATACATAACTTCACGCCTTATTCCCCGAAGGGTTGGCAGAGGTGTATAGTACACCCACGTTTCGCCGTTATGTTTTAAGTCCCATGTAATAGGTGGCGAGCCTACTGCCATCAACCGGCCACAAATCCAGACTCCGAGTTGCTACTGAGAAATTTCACACGGAAAAACCCAATAACACTTTGCCCGACCTGGGGATCGAACCCAAGACCTCACGCTCAGCAGTCGCGCTTGCGACCACTAGACCAACGAGGCAGTCATTAGGTTAAAAACCGTAAAAACACGCTACTACATCGTAAAATAGGTGTTTGCTTCTTTGATGACGGTTCTAAGAAAAACCTACATTAAGATGAGCCCTCCACCAGGTCACCCGGCATGGCGAATGCGACTATAGGGTGCACTCCTGGAGGGCACCCGGCACTGAACGTGTTAACAAACATACTGCGATCGCCAACCAGTGGCGAAGTTTGCCCTAGACGGGCCCTGTAACAAAATTTGTCGGGGGGCCTTTCTACTCGACTGTGGCGCAGCCCAAATGGAGGGTAAAGACTTTTCACAAAAGAAAAAAAACGCTTGCATTCTTCTTCTCTCGTGTCAGCACGAGCTATACGAAAATAGCTCATGCTGTGGTGAAAAAATTTGCCTGTCAGCAAAGTTGGTAGCGGGGCCCAGGGTGCGCCGAACGTACTTAAGTATCGTCGCTCGTGGAGGCTACTTTGCACGCTTGCATTGAATAAAATAGTTAAAAGAATTTGGCGTTCGGCCTAAGAGCTTGAGTGAGATTATGGATAACATTTAACGAATTTATGTTTTAAAACACGTCGGGGCCCTGTAGCGTTCATTGATACGGCGGTAGTTACGCCCCTGTCGCCAACCCGCCTACCAAGCGTGGTGATCATGGCAAACCCGCTCCCCTAACATGGCTTGGGGGAGGCCTATGTCCAGCAGTGGACGTCTTTCGGCTGAATGATGAAGGCTCCTTGTAAAATCGTTCGTCCGGGAAAGTACTATCTCCATACTTATTTGCCGCTAAGCAGCATTGCTTTGTTCCGGTATGAAGGGAATGTATGGGTAGGCTTGCCAACCTTTATTAGGTACGAATTTACTGGGACTTTGGCAGTCAAAAAGCGGGACCCAACTGTCAAAGTATAGGGAGGCGAAAAATACAATTAGAAATTATTTTTTCGTTCGTTCGACGCGAGACTCGCCGTCGCGATCTCCACTCTTCTAAGTAAACAAAACGTGCGTTCACTAAATTCCGACATCCGCCCGAAGGTTTAGCCGTAGGTACGATACAACGGGACAATTAGCGTCCCGTACCCATCTTTCGCGGGACGCATCCTCTAAAGCTCTAGAAACGGGACGTCCCGGCTCTAGCGGGACGGTTGGCAAGCCGAGGTATGGGTGCCGGTGAAATTACAGGCACATGAGACTTTCCAACTTTTTCTTTGGTTGGCAACGCATCAGCAATACTCTTCGTGTTGCAGCTGTATACAGCATGACTGGTTAGTTACTTTACATCCGAAAGCCATGAACCCCGCTCATCAGTCTGTAGGTACAACTTTTACTATGGGACAATCCCGGAATTCGAGGAAAAAAATCAGCTTTTCCATACATTTTGTTAAGAAACATTAATTATTTTAAATGGAACAGCTTTGTTTTTCACAAATTCAGAATTTGTGCCGCAGTAAAAGTTGTACAGAATGATAAGCAGTGCATGGTTTTCGGATTTAGGCGGCGATAACTACATACCATCAGGTAGACCGTCAACTTGTTTGCTAATATCTATGTATACAGGGTGGAATCGTTAAGTGTCAACAGGCGATTATTCCGTCAGTTTAAGAAATATTTCAGAACTTATGGCTAATATCAAAACTAGACCGCCTAGTAACTAAAACAACATAAATATTTTTTGGAAAAATAACCTCCATATATCGAGAATTTTGATTTTACCTACTTCCGTACATTTAATATGACATTTTTGCTCATGAGATATTCAAGAAGCTTGTATTTTTTTTGCATTTTATTTTTGAGCTAAATTGTTTACTGAATGACAGGATTAATAATAACTCAATAAAAATGGATATTCTTTCCGGTACTGACAAAGTCAACAACATTTTTTATTTAAACTTTTAATCAAATGAGCAAAAAACTACGAAGTAAGCATTGAGTTCCAAATTCAGAAAAAAAGATTTTTTTTTAATTCATAAAAAGATACATACACCTATGCCTATTCCCTTAAAGAGTAGGCAGAGGAGTTCTGTTATAATACAGCCACAAATTCGACATGACGGTATTTAACGCCATGAACCTAATAAAGAACATTGTCATTGAACTATTAGTATTTTTATTAGTTAAACAAACTGGTTGCAATAATATTATTATTTATTAGACATGAAAATAATATTCTATCGCATTACGTAGGCAATCTGCAACTACAAAAAATATATCTCGTTTTCTGTTCGAAATCTTGGGCTAGATTTAGGTAGTGCTCAGGAATCTGGTGATATGAAGTTTTATTACAGACATGACTAAGATAGACCGAAGTCGAGTAAGTAAGGCTAACTCCGCCGCCATATTAACAGTAAGGAAGAGAGAGTTTACTTATGTATGATTGCTATGATCAGTTGAAAGAAATTCTCATACTAAATGTATGGAGGGAGCGAAAGACAAAATTTTCAATAGGTACTTGGCTTTTCTTTTTCCTGAAACTATTTATATTATTTTACTCTCCGTGTAGCCTAGTTTTGATAATAGCCTTAACTTTTTAAATATCTCTTAAATCGACGAAAAAAACGTCTGTTGACACTTAACGATTCCACCCTGTATAAATAAAAAGAAAAGTCCTGACTGACTGACTTATCAATGCCAAGCCCAAACCCTTCGACCTAAAAAGCTGAAATTTTGCACAGAGGTTCCCTTTATAATGTAGACGAGGAATAAGGAAGGATTTTTCGAAATTCAACCCCTAAGGGAGTTAAATAGGGGATGAAAGTTTGTATGGAAAATCGTCACTTAACGGGTTCAAAATTTTCACGCAAGCGAAGCTGCGGGCAAAAGCTAGTATTACATAAAAAATAAAGAACGATTGAATAATTTAAATCTGTGATTTGCACTGCTTTGGACCCTACATTTCTACCCACCCTGCACCCTACATTTTGATTGTACCAAAATCAATAGCAAGGTAAGATAGTACGATATACTAAACTAAGTGTAATCCTAAGCAAAAGACTGCATTGTACTTATGTGGATATCGGCGTGGGGCTTCATTATCTAATGCTGCCGCAATTCAATATAGTGTGAATGTCGCCCTCCAACTAGTATGTTTATTAGCTTAAAAAATCTATATTGTAAAGATTCAAAATGCTACCTGGTGGAGTGGTGGGAGATAGAATTATAGATGCAGTCGCACATTGGCGTAGCCAGGGTGCTTGCCCCACCCTGCTACTGGGAAGTATACGTAAATAGTTTAGATTCATTCAACTCGACACTCATCATCAATCAGCCAGAAGACGTTCACTTTCGTCCACTTTCGACGTTGGACATAGGTCTCACCAAGGGGGCCGGTCTACCATAATCGCCAAGCTCGGCAGGCGGGTTGGCGATCGCAGTATGGTTGTTAAAGTACTCAGAGAACGCTGCTGCCCATCCTCTAGTGAACTCGACACTCATGTCTACTAAAATAGGTAGACCAATGCCCAGCTACACTTATTTGGGCCTCAAGAAGGAGGGCAAAGGCAAAGTTGCCCCATAAAGTCATCTGCACTTCCAGATTTAGTGAGAAGATAAATATTTATTGTTTGACTAAGCTCCCCCTCGATTCAGAACTTTCACAATAAGCAGTTTGTTATCTCATTCCGTCTACGTTTCTCGTAACGAGAGTAAAAGAGATAGCGTCGCAAATGGTTCAACAACTGACTAATCGAATCGTTCTGAATCAGGGATCTGCAACACTCTGTCGGTGTCGACAGTCACCCCGGATAAGACCACAAAGTTGCCATATCGGATAACACACGACCCTGAGTTACTTTCCACAAAATACGTGACTTCGGGAGTCGGCTACATATTTGTTTGACTTGCGAAAATTTTCATGGATACCCTCTGCCTTAGGAGGACAAAGCGTTATGTTGGATTCTAACCGACTGAAACCACCACGGTACGGTGCACGTCCCACTACCTTTAGCCGCGGGTGCGGAAGTCGCTCGCGCAAACGCCGCCCCCCCCGGATGTGGGTGGGCTACGCTACGCCTAAATGGGGACCCCCTGGCATCATCTTCTGACTATACCTACATCTACATGAATGTGGTCTTCACTGTTCCATGCGCTATATGTTTACCGAGATATTTGCCGTATTAAATCTTTTCACTATGCTTAAGTAGGTAGACCGTATTAATGATTGAAAATATAGTCTTAATTACGATATTTTTAGTCAGAAAGGAAAAAAAGCGGTTGAACGCCTTCCGTGTCAGATCTGAGTTCGTTTCCGGCCCTCTGACTTTCCAAATTCATGTGCAAATCAGAATTTGATTGACTTGCGTTGATAAGGAAAAAAATCATGAGGAATCATGCAACCCTGAGAGCACATCAAAAAGTTTTCAATGGTGTGTGTAGTTGCCAACCAGCACCTGGTCAGCGTGGTGGATGGAGTGAGTTCTAAACGCTTCTCATTCAACCCGTGCCCAGCAGTGGGACTGTAGGTAATAAGCTGATTATCCAGTCATCAGGATGAAATTTAATCTCACACACCTTTTATAGCACAACACTACTTATTTCACATTATAATCTTACACAGTTATAGTTCTAACACAAGCAGATATTTTTAATTCCCATGCTTCACTTTAAAAATTCACTGTCACAAAACTGTTTTTGATCGATAAACGTGAAGCCCGATTTCACTAAAGTTTGTCATTTTATTTACATTCCCGAACTGACTGAAACACACGACTGCCTTCAGCAGTATTGAAGCCCATTTTGCTGAATTGTGAAAAGTAGGTAAGACTGGGGGCTGATTGAGAGCGAGCAGCGGAAGAGGTTGCGGGAGCGAGTGTTAAAAATATCATTTTTTTTATGCGTGAAATGTTAAACAGATGCAAACAGCACTTGGAACATCATCTTCATCATTCAGCCGAAATACGTCCACTGCTGGACATTGGGTCTCCCCTAAGCATCACCACATCGACCGGTCCTGTGCTTCTCGCTTCCAGCGGATTCCCGCGACCTTCACCAGATCATCAGTAGGTACCTGCTTGGAACACACATTTAAAATTCATGATCTCAGCAGGAACATTTTTCTAGGATCAAAATTGAAAAATATTAAGGTAGCCCAGGCAATTAACGCCCACCTAACTTAAAACCATTTTTTTCTGTAAATACTATTTAAATGGAAAAAAATATTTGATTAAAACATTAAACATGATTTTCATAACTTAAGGATGCTAGTTTTGTGGTATAACTATTTATGATTTCCATGTAAATAACATCTTTTTAAAAACCTTGTCTTGGGCGTTATTAAAAATAAAATGTTTATTACCGCCCGTTTACTTAATAATGTCCTGGACGCAAAAATACATTCATAGGGATTATAAATCTAACAAAACATAACAGTCACATATAAATTTCTATAATAGAAATAAAAGGAATGTAACAAATCAACATTTAAAATAAAAAACGATCTAACTTGTTAACACGCGTAAAGTAACATGACACTCTTGGATAATCATTTTTAACAAAAAATTTTGTTCTGACATTAAAATTTATAAAAAATAAAAGTATTACAACTGTTTTATTTCAAAAAAGAAGATTATAATCTAAACCTACATTGGGCGTTTTTAAACGATAGTGGGCAATGGCGCCCTTAACCTACCATTGATGACAATGGCTATACTTGAGCAAGAATTACCTTTTAATAATATGAGGTCTGATACTCCTGCGTCTGTATTCAGTAATAGGCATTTTCTGAGTAAGTGCGTTCTTCGACCTCGTCGTCACTTACCATCAGGTGAGACTGTGGTCAAACGCAAGTCCACAGGCCAATAGCGCCCATGAATGGTAATAACGCCCAATGATCATTTGAATGGGCGTTACTGTCCGAGTATTAGATATTGTTATTTCGAAAGTTTTTACACTAAATTACGTTTATTGTCTTAAAAATATGAACGAAATATGAAGGGTAGTCACCTATATTATAACAGAAATATAAAAGTGTATGAAAAATACAACAGAACAACTAAAAACTAACAATTTTGTCAGAGCAATTTTTATAATAGCGGCGTTCATGGCTGCGGTCCTTGAAGCAGGACGCATCACTGGCAAGATTGTGGCACGAGAGACTTGCGTTCACGCTAGGTGTGTTCTTATTGGTGTATTATATGTCTGCGTGAGCTGTCAAGTAGCTTACGCGAATAAAAGTACGTTTTCTGTCTTTTGGGCGTTATTTAACAGATGGCGTTAATTGCCTTACCTACCTTAAAACAAATTAAGTATTTATGGCCAGTTGAGGTGGACGAAGTATTTGACTGAGTGGTGACCCAGAATGGAGAAGCAAAGAATTGGTCGTACGGCGGCGAGATAGTCTGACATACACACATACACAAACTCACGGATTTTTCGCATATGAGAGACCAAAGAACGCCGCTTGGTACGATCTTTACATACCTACTCCTTTCGCTTCGTCCACGTTCATACATCATGTCATACACGTACGCCATTATAAAAATCACGGGTCAATTCTGGATGCGATCAGCTCAAGCAGGATCGAGGCGATTGGCAAGAGAAGCCTATCTCCAGTAGTCGGATATTGATGGTTGTAATACAATAATAAGGAATAAGCTATCTTACAAATGTAAATCCGTAAGGTAAGCCCAAATACAGCTTGAAGCCTAGAATAGACATTATAAATAAATTATGATCAATAATTGCGTACCGGAAGGCGCAGCATGGGTTGGCCCCCAGAAGGTGGACCGATGACCTGGGGAAGGTCGCAGGAATCCGCTGGATGCGAGAAGCACAGGACTGATCGATTTGGCGATGCTTGGAGAGGCCTATGTCCAGTAGTGGACGTCTTTTGGGTGAATAATGATTATTTGAGTGTTAGGGAAATGGGAGCAAATTATGATGGTAAATGACCCCATTTAAACGTACAAGTCCGAGACGGGCTGCAAATAGCAGACTGCAACCGCAGATCGCAAGTTGCCATCGGAATAGCGCCTTTAAGGTGTGCACTTTAAAGATGCTATTCCGACAGCGACTGCAAAACTGCAACCGCAGATCGCACCGCAAGCGATACTACTTTTGCAGTTTGCGGTTTGCAGCCCGTCTCGGACTTGTACCTTTAGGGTCAGCTCACACCGAGACGCGACGCGACGCGACGATACTGGAAGAAGCCCGTGATTTCGCGCTGCGCCGCGCGCCGCCGCGATACGCATCGCAACGTCGCGAGGCGCATCCTAAAATCTTCGGCAACACGACGCGACGCCTCGCTGCGCAGCGAGACGCCGCGCGGCGCAGCGGAATGTGTCTACATTCGCCACGTGCTTCCGCCCCGGCCTGCTTCCACCCTCAAATTCACCATGAATTCTTCTATTTCTCCATAAATTATGCACCCAAATACTCCTGTGTGATGTCTTCCTTTTAATTTTATTTTTGTATTCTTCTTGCTCTGCCTCTTCTGCAAGAAGTCTGATTATTACAAGATCCCAGTCTATCATTATAATTTCACTCGAGCACTCGACCGAACTGCATCAACTCTACACGAAGTCTGGACGGAAATAGTACAGACAAGTTGCCACGGCGGCCTCGACTGCGCCTCGCGGCGCGGCGCATCGCGGCGTCGCGCGGCGTTGAGAGGCGCGGCGCCGGTCTTGCACGCCGCGCATACCGCTACGTCGCGATGCATCACGCTACGCCGCGAGGCGTCACGAGGCGCAGCGCTGCGTGGTGCAACGTATTCTGAATTCTCACAATGAAATGTGTATCTTTTCGTGTAGAAAATAAAGTTATATTTTGAGTCGCTCTTTTAAAGTATGCGCGCAGCGTCGCGTCTCGGTGTGAGCTGACCCTTACACAGAATAAACGCTAGAGGGGTAGCAGAACCTCGTCAACATGTTCGCAGCCTATGTCCGGTTTTCATAACAGGATTACCGTCACCGCGGCCGAGTCAAGCGGACGCGGCCTTGCGCCACTTGTTGCTATTTGACACACGTATTTATTGATGGACATCGTTTCTTTTATCAACTTTGAGGAGGCTTCAATTTTGTGTAGGTACCTGGCAGTGAAGGCGTCCATATTTCCATGAGGCAGAAGCTACCTAATAAATATTTCTAATTCGTTTATTATTTGGCTTCAATTCGGCTTGGTTTGAATAGAATAGAATATACTTTATTGTACACCAAAATTGTAACACAGCTCGTATTTAGTTTTGTGTTTTTTTTATTTGTTGGCAGAGATTGGGATGGACTGGATGCGGAAGGCGGGAAGAAACAACAGCGTTGTGGAGTAGTGGACTCCGGGTTGATTGATTGTTCAAGATTACGACTCAGCTGGCGGTGGTTACGACTCTGTTGACGGGTATTACGACTTTGTTGACGGGTATTACGACTTTGTTGACGGGTATTACAAACCTGTTGACAGTGATTACGGCTCTGTTAATTGTGAAAACTACTTTGGCGATGAGATTACGAAGCTTTCCAGTGAGCCTTCGGCTTGTGTTGAAAAAGGTTCAGACTGTGAATCCGACAAAGAATAAGCGATATAAGTAGGTATAAGAATAATAAAAACCGCTATTTAACTGCATATTATTTATTAAAATTCACAATATATTGCTCAACCTTAGGCTAAAATAACATTGTTTTTAATAATAACATAATTTCATGATTATTTACAGTCCGATCATGATAGTCATCTTAAGATTATAAAATTAATATTTAAACTCAACATTAGGTCTTAGCATGCCTCGAAATGCACAGTAAAGGAGAAAATTCGAAAATCAGTTCATTCATTTCTAATTCTATGTGGAATTATTATTTGACAAAATTAATTTTGCATTTCTTTTTCATTTACAGGCTGTAAGGGTAAACACACTTATCCTTGAAACCAGTGGTTTGGTTTCATTTATAGAACGTAAAATCAATGAAAAATAACAAACTTTTTTTTTTCTAAAATTTTAATTTTTCCCCAAAAGCATTTCACCCTATGCGCAGGGGCTACAAGCTACGGGAGGGGGCGCGGGGAACTCGCCGCGTGGCCTGACGCACGGCCCCGCACAGTTTGCTACCCCAGTCAGTCAGCTGTCTCGTTAGCGAGTGTGTGTACGCCGCGTCATAGCGCCGCCGCGCCGCTCATTTCTCGCGCGTGTATTTTTTTATTTATTTTTTACTCGGTCCTATATCTTTATATTTAAGTCAACTACCCATGGTTTGAGAGTGATAACGGTGTTTACCCTTACATGCTGTAGTGTACATGTAAGAACCCGCAAAATTAAGTTTGTCACGTAGTAAGTCCACTGTAGGGTTAGATAACATTATGGAACCCTCGGGTGCAACTCCTACTCGCACTTCCTTGTCCGTTATTTTTTTATCGCACTCGGGGTAAGACATCATCATCATCTTCCTGCCCTTATCCCATGTTACTTGGGGTCGGCGCAACACGTTTTCTTCTTCCATTCCGTCCTGTCAACCGTCATATCACTGACTCCCTTCTCTTTCATATCATCCTTCACACCATCCATCTATCTTTTCTTTGGCCTCCCTCTTCCTCTCCATCCATCCACATTTATATTCATAACTCTTTTCGTACATGCGTTTCATCTCTCCTCTTCATATGCCCATACCAAGACAAACGGTTCCCTTTCAACTTTTCTGTCACTGGCGCTACTTTCAAACTTCATCTAATATACTCATTCCTGACCTTATCCATCGGGGTATTTTTACTCGGGGTAAAACAATCGTATTTAAAAATAACTAATGATTCTATCAGTCCTCGCCTGATCGTCCTACCCTTTTTCCATGTTAGTTCAGACTTCCAATCTATCTCGATGCGGCTGAATATTATTTTACGTGGGAGCTACTCGCAATAAACGAATCACGTAAAAGCTTAAAGCCTAAACCACACTGCAGGTGCCAAGCTCGGAATATTCCGATCTGTCCCCTTCGGGGGGCTAATCAGGAATGAAAAATTCGATCTGTTCCCCTGTCACCAAGACGAACGGACAGATCGAACGAATTATTTTCGGTCTGTACCCTGCTGTTCTTTAGGGGGGCAAATAGACATTAAGCCCCTTATCACAAAACATGGTTTAAACCAAGACTAAGGTAAACCCCGGTTTAAAATATACCCATCGCTTTCTTATGTCATATAACAAAGAGACGGGGCTATTTTAAAACCTAGGTTTTTCTTAGACCATCTTTTGTAATAAGGGGGAAAAAGTTTCGATCTGTTCCCATGTTACCGACGAGGGGGACAGATCAGAATAATCCCCATGGCCCATGCAGGTTGGCTGATAAGCAGGGTATATTTCAAGGTGGACTTATCGAGACGCTAAGCGCACCGTCAAGCGAGCGGTATGGCCGCGTTCATTACATCACTGGAATGAATCACCTAAGCGATCAGCTTACCTCTTGCCACTAAGCGTGACACCTGCGGTGTTGCTTTGGCTTTAGGCTAAATACTGACGGGACACTTTGTATCTGAACACACAGTTTTATGTACGACTTTTTCCTTCACCGTTAACGCAAGTGATGATCAAATTCTGATCCGCACATAATTGCGACTAAATTATTTCATGAGCGAATATACGTGAAGCACCCTTCGTACAAGTGTCGCAAACAAAATTCCTGGAGTCTCAGACGACTCTGGAGTTTTGACCATCTCAATCCATCTTCAGATGTTTGTTGTCAAGACTGCTTGAAATTAGATTGATTTACAGTAGGGCTGCACTGATTATTACATTGTCATTAGTAACTTTCTCTCGTTTGTTGTGTCAACGAGCGACGTCGAACAAAAGATTCGATCTTGATCAATTTCTTTATAAATAAAAACGTTGCGCCATATCAGGATTTATCCTGTATCGTGAGTGCGTTTATAGACATAAATTTCAGGTGCACAAGCGCCTAGACCCGGAACAACTATCTTTACGCCATACAGACATTTGTTCAGTGCGGGAATCGAACCGGCAACTTGTAGCGAAGTCAATCGGTATACAGAACCCATCACTAACATTTGCTTCTTCAAATTAAGATTTCAAATCTTCTTTTTATGTGTGCGAAAACACACCACCAAACGAAACATTTGTAATTCGGAATCTCACATAGTGAGTGTGAAAGTTTGCGAAAATGTACTCAATCATGCATAAACAGCTGAACAGATTTGGATGTAAGTTGGCACACAGATAGACCATGTCCTAGATTTTTAACACATGATAGTTTTTAGCTGGTACATAAAGTAGTTCCCCTAGAATGCGAGAGAAGCCTCAAGCAACAGCTAGTGTTGTATAAATTAATTTTGTTATAATAACAGTCACTTAACCAAGAAGTCCTTCCCCATGGAGAGTTAAAACCTAAGCTATTTTAAACCTTATTTCTCGGCTTATAAGACTCAATTACTATTCATTGCAGTCCCTTTCTTTCCTGTACCGTAAATTTTCTGGCAAAGATCAAGGAACCTCCACTCATTCAGTTCTTCAGGTCTCTCCCTCACCATATTCCTATACTGCGTTCGAATTTCAGACATCTTCTTAGAACAAGTAATAGCACTTTTGCTTAGCATTCCAGAAACTTCCATCCATAAGTAGCTTCTAACGAATTTTGGGTTCTTGAACTTCTCCAAATTGCTTAAATACCATTCTAGAAGTTGTTCTGTCTCTTCATCTGACCATGTTTCTTCGATACCTGACTCTTCAATCAAAGGTTTTGGTTGTATGTCCAGAACAAGTTTGATGGCAATCTCTTTGGCTAGAATTTCTTTTAAAATGTCTGCAAAAGGCGTCTTCTCGCTTGCTACCTCATCCGTAACACTGTAATACGACTGTTTCAAATAGTTAATTTTATTAAATACTTTTGTTATCGGCTCGCAAACGTAGTTTGCTAGTTCGGTCCATAAGTATTTTTTCTCAAATCTCGGACTAACAAAGTCTTCTATATTTTCTAAGTAGTACTGCAATGCTTGTTCAACTTTATCATCAGGTAACGCTACATCTTTATATATTTTAACGTCTTTCAACGCCTTATTTTGCTCAGTTTTGGCGAATTTTGGTTTTAAGCGCATCACTTTTTCCATTAACGTGAAATAAGGAGTCTTTTTCATGTTAGGATCGAGTTCATCTATTTGTTTATGATTTGCCTTGAGTTTGGCGAACATTTTTCTGCAAGATAGTGATGTTTTGTCGGGCAGTTTGGCCGCTATTTCTGCCCACATTTCTTTAGCATTAATCTCCTTTCCTTTGTGAGATCTTATATAGTTTATGTAGAAGATAAGTAGCCTCTTTTTGGTTCGTTTTGTCCATTTATTAGAAGGTTTGATCTCTTTTGGTAGTTCCTCTTTAACTGTTTCTTCCGGGATTTGTGGGTGTTCTTGTATTATAATTTGGGCGTTCTCGATCTGTGATATATCTTGCCCTTCTGGGATAACTATGATGCATTGATAGTCGTCCTCTGTAACAAAAACGAAATATTAGAATATGATTAATATAACAAACGACTGCCTCGTTGGTCTAGCGGTCGCAAGCGCGATTGCTGAGCGTGAGGTCCTGGGTTCAATCCCCAGGTTGGGCAAAGTGTCACTGGGTTTTTCCGTGTAGAATTTCTCAGTAGCAGCCCGGAGTTTGGATATGTGCCCGGTCGATGGCAATAGGCTCGCCCCTTTTAATGCCTGTTTATTTTTGTGTACTGTTATTTATAATTCTAAGAACACATGAATTCAATTAAAAATATTTGTTGAGTCTGAGTATTTGTGCATTTGAGATTTGTGACTGTCATCACCACAAAAAATATTATTAAATTAAAAATGTTTACAGGATATGAATATATGTATAACTTATACAGACCTTCTTGTTCCATCTTCTCGTCAGAACCCATTGGAATCTCCACATAAGTTTTCTCATTGTCATCAACATCCATTAACTCCTGACCACCATTCTCTTTAGCACTATAAATCTGTTCAAACATGTTGAAATACTTCCAAGATATCTTGACATCTGGGTTCCTACTCCTCATAGTTTTTAGTTTCCTATAAGACTTTCTAAGTTCTAGAAACTTTTCCTTACAAGAATTTTCACTTTTACCTATTTCACCAGCTAAATCCGACCATCTGCTGGTATCATCTACATTGTTATTGATATCATCGAAGTTTTGAGAGAAATAGTTGATTAGTTGTTTTATTTCTTTTGCGGACCAGTCTTCGCTGTCATCAGAATCGAGTTTGCCATTTCTGAGCTTTGATTTGATCGCTCTGTAGCCAAAAACTTTTTTGCAGAGAGC
Organism: Amphipyra tragopoginis; assembly: GCA_905220435.1. Taxonomy (NCBI): domain Eukaryota; kingdom Metazoa; phylum Arthropoda; class Insecta; order Lepidoptera; family Noctuidae; genus Amphipyra; species Amphipyra tragopoginis. Next base: position 11,385,176 of record HG992017.1, read on the forward strand.
GTAGTAAGGCCAGAGAATTGGCATCTCTGGTTTGTTGATCTCTCTTTGAACGTATGCAGTATAAACCTGTTTTAAGTTTCTGAATCTGTGTGCGCATTGTGTGGCAGATATGCTAAGCTGCTTGGCTAACAACTCCCATAGTGAATGCTTGTTTCTGTTAGTTGTGGAGAACTTGTCTTTGTTTTTCTGGTAGTATTCGAGGATTTTGAAGGCCTTGGAGTCTCCTGAGCGTCGTTTGGTGCGTTTTGTGAAACCTCGCTCGTCGAAAGACTCTTCATCATCACTGAACTCTTCGATAGCATCTTCCATTTTGATGTTCACTCTTTTTACTGAAAAATAAAGAAACTTAATTATATTTCACGTACAATTACAGGAGTTAGTGGGAATACAAGTAATTTGCAAAAACTTTTTTTTTTAATTCAATTATGCCCTTCTTACATTACAATACTTTTTTTGTTGATTCTGAAAATAAAATATGCTGAGTCAATCAGTGTCACCAGTAAATCACGCGGTTTGAAGGAATTACACGAATTCGTTAACACACTGTATGTGTAGGCGGCGGTAACCACTAACAATCAAGAGCGCCGTCGGCTTGCCAATCGATTTTATTTAAAAAAAAAACATAATAGTAGGCATACATACCTACAGATAAAATGTAGCTTTAAATTGCAATTTCATGTGTGCATTTAAAATCAAAATGACAAAACTGAAAACTACCTTGAGTATAGAATGCTTAGGGTCATTTTTGCAAGCCTTATACAGAAGAAAGGTTCTTTTAACAAGATAATCATCATCATCATCGTTCAGCCGAAAGACATCCACTGCTGGACATAGGCCTCCCCGAAAAGGGGGGGGGTTTGCCGTAATCGCCACGCTTGGCAGGCGGGTTGGCGATCGCAGTATGGTTGTTAAAGTACTCAGGGAACGCTGCTGCCCATCCTCTAGAGAATCCCTTAATCGCCTTTTACGACACCCACGGAAAGAGATAGGATAGTGCTATTCTTTAAGTCCAGCACTACACCGACAAGATAATCATTTAATACTAACCACCAATCTTTCCCGTGTCAGTATTCTGATTTTGTCCAAATCCTTTAATGCTTTCGTAACCAGCCAGCAAGTTGGTATCCATACCATAATCAAATATCCTATCAAACACCTCAATATACCGCCAATCGATCTGCATATCAGGATTTTCCTTCTTATCATTCAGTATTGTCTTATAAAGGCTCAATAGATCCTCCCACCGACTCCTACAGCTGTGTAGGCTTCTTTTTAACTTCTTTACAACTCCTGCCCAGCATACAAAGTGACAGATAAGGTCTTTGTACATCTCTATGTTGTCGTAGAAGAATTGGACCAGTTCATCCAGTTCTTCTGTCTTCCATAACTCTAGATGCTCTGGTTTCTTGCCACTCTTCATAATTTGTGCCTCCATTTCTTTGGATATAATGTTGTCAAATAATATTGCAATAGGTTTTCGGTTCCGTAAGTCGTATCCACCTTCGATATATTTGTCTAAATGTTCGTTTTTTAGTTCATTGTATTTTGTTTTGCAGGCATCAGCAGTTTTGTCTAATAGTCTGCCTATTTCATTCCAAAGGAAATTGTTGGGTATTGTCCGATCTTCAAATTCTTCGAAGCAATCGAAGCAGTATTTTACTAAAACTGTCATTTCTGTACTGTCCCAATCTTCGACCTTAGGCAACACTTCCTCAGCAATTGCCTGACTTTCAATGAGTTTGTAGTCTTCGTTCAAATATTTTCTGTGAAATTCTTCATCACCTTCAAAGATTTTGTCAAATAAATCCATGTAAGGCCAATTGATGCCATCTGAGCCACTCTCTCGTCTTTTATCCAGCAACCTTAAGTAGTGCTGCTTGTAGTTCAAGAACCGTTTCTGCCAGTATTCCCCATCATCTTCTCCAATCTCCATAGCAATAGTCTCCCATAGCCCCCGTCTCCAGTACTCTTGTTGAAAGTTTCTCTTGTACTTTAAATACAAGTTCAGCATCATTTGAACTTTCTCGTCAGCTGGTGATCGACTATTCACTTTTTTTACCACCATAACATTGTCAAAATTCTGTTTTAGTGCTGGAACTTTGATTATTTGAGGTTCTGGTGTATTTAATGTTTCAACAGTGATAACTGGGGTCTCATCGTGGAATATTTGATGGCATAGTTCGAAGTATGGCCACTTTACGTAGACCCCTTTTTGGATATGCCCACAGATTTCATAGTATTTGGCCTGTAGACTGTTTAATTTTGCTTCACAGGAGTTGGGGTTTTTGCCAACGAGCATGGTTTTGCATGCCACAGTCCAAAGATGTTTTTTCTTAGTTGTTCCATTTATGAAGGATTGTTTATTATCATTGTAGAATACAAGGAGTCTCTTGCTTTCATCTTCAGTCCAGTTGTCTATTTGCGTTGATTGATCAATGCTCATTTCACTGGACTCATCTCCAACATCCTGTATGATGTAGGAGTCATCTTGTTGAAGTTGTATAGATTGGTTTTCAATGCTTTCTACTGTTGTTAGAACACCTTCTTCGTTGCCTCCGTTTTCTGTAATTTAATATTTTTTGTTAGTATTCCTCACACGAGAATAATATATTTCTTTATAACATAGCATTACGCCTGTATTCCCCGAAGGGTTGGGCAGAAGTGTATAGTACACACTCATGTCGCCATTATGTTTAAGTCCTAAGTAGTAGGGGGCGAGCCTATTGCCATCAACCGGGCACAAATCCAGATTCCGGGCTGCTACTGAGAAATTCCACATGGAAAAACCCAATAACACTTTGCCCGACCTGGTGAGCTGACCCATGACCTCACGTTAAGCAGGCGCGCCTGTGACCAACAAGATATTTATTAAAGTTTGAATTTTTAAAAGCCATTTATTTAAAACTTCAATATGCAGGAGTAGTAAAAACATCCAGACACATCTACCTAATTTAGGGGGTGTTAAGTATTACGTAACGCAATTTTTAAAGATTTTTGACCCTGCCTCCCCCCCCATGTAACGCGCCATAACGTATTTCTGTACCCCCTCCCAAGTGAGCATTTTAACCTAAAAGTCACAATTATGTTGCGCAAAGTACCGGAAAGTCGCTAAACTTCATTTTTCATTCATTCAAATTTTTCCAAATTTCGTTGGCATCTTTTTGGTGCAGTTGCGCTGGCAAGTCAGCATTAGAGCCTTTATAGGCCAAGAATAAGAATTCCGTAGTATTATATTTAAATTAAGAAAACAATGTTACGTAACGCGATGTTCATACCCCCCTCCCGCCCCTGTAACGCATCGTAACGTTTTACAAGACCCCCCCTCCCCCCAAATTGCGTTACGTAATACTTGAACGCCCCCTTAGTCAAAGCTTTGAGCATTGTTAAAAACTTATCAATTTCTATTATTCATGATTCAATTACTGTGAATGTTCATTAAATCACACTTTCCCACTAATATTATACATGTGAAACTGTGGAAAGGATGTTTGTTAGTCAATCACGAATAAACGGCTGAATGGATTTGAATAAAATTTGGCACACAAATAGACCGGGAGGCGGACTTCCCATAAGGCTGACTAGGCCAGAACCAACGGCGGCCAATCGCGGAAAAAAAAACTTAGTTCATTTTATAATGAAGTTGAGGAAGGGGCGGCTGGTACTTCATGACCTAGGCAGGGGCGGATTTCCCTATAGGCCAGGTAGGCCCGGGCCTAGGACGGCAAAATTTAGGGGGCGGCAAAGTTACTAGTTTACTCCCAGTTCAAGCAAATCATTTTCATTTTGCCTTTCTACAAACTACAGATATTAGTACTGGGTTATCTTTTACTATCGCTGCCACTAGTATTAGTTTTCGTACACAGTGGAGAAGAGGTATAATCGTTCCCAGGATCCGTCATATTCCCAATGCCCGCCGCCCGCAAGCCTACTAAAAAACGCCTTTAATTTGTTATTTTTTATAATCATATCAACTTGTTTCTCAACCGTTTTTATAATAATAACTAGCTTTCGCCCGCAGCTTCGCTTGCGTGAAATTTTGAACCCGTTAAGTGACGATTTTCGATATAAACTTTCATCCCCTATTTAACTCCCTTAGGGGTTGAATTTCGAAAAATCCCTTCTTAGTGGATGCCTATACAAAAGGAACCTACTGTGAAAATTTCAACTTTCTAACCCCAGCGGTTTAGGCTGTGCGTTGATAGATCAGTCAGTCAGTCAGTCAGCTTCTCCTTTTATATGTATAGATTTTATTTTTTCGTGATTTACAGCGAATAGGGGACAGCAATATTTCATAGGTCTAGGGCAGTCAACATATTAAATCCACCCCTAGATCTAGGACGGATGGTACTACACGGCCTAGGGCGCAGTGGCGTGCCTAGGGTTCAAAGTTAGGGCAAGCCCGATAGATTTTTAGGAAAAAAACCATGTAAAATTTGACTAAATTCGTTATTTTGCGAAATTACACAACTATTATTTTCACCCTAATAATAAATAGGGTGCAAATAATACAATTGTGTGATTTTGCAGAATCAAGTACAACTTGGTTTAAGAGCCATCTATGAGCATTACAGGTGCTTTTTTGCGCTCTTCGAGTTCGACGGGAAAAATGACACAATCGCCCGTCGCCGCCAATAGATCGCTCAGAAATAATTGATGAGCATAATTACGCAATGTTTATAATGTTGAAAAAAAGATTGGTAATTTATACCTAATAGACCCGATCTATATTTTTATAATGTGTACAAATCCCAAAAGTTTAAAAACAATTTATAATTACTTTCGATGTAAACAGCCATGCATGTTAACTCTTCATTCTTCGCTTCTTTATTACTGCTGATGACAAACAACAAAGCTCACTGAAGGCATGGTATCACTAGATAGATTTACAGACATATCAGCAATCACATACCTTCGGTGGCGTTGATAAAAGCCGTTTGTTGTTTCGTTCTATTTGTTTAGAGCAATTAATCCTGGCACCAGATAAGTTATTCAAATCATCGTAACCTGATGTATTCCAGGCGTTCGTATCGTTAGAGAAAAATAGACAACACCAGCAGAATAATTTGATTAAGGTGAAAGATACGGGCTGTTCCCAGCACTTTTCCCGCTAGATGGCGCTGAAATCATTATTTTGAGTTTATTTCGTTTTATGTGAAATCTGAGCATTACAAAGTTGTAGAAGTAGTGTTCGCGACACCTGGTCATTACCTTTTAATGAACTTGATCATAACAATGCCTCAAAATCCACCCAATTTGACACAGAATCCCATAATAACATCTGTCATTGAATTTACACACTTTTACACACACATAGACGTATTCCCTACGTTTACAAAGTTTACCACTAGATGGCGTGCATTTAAAAAATGGCTAAAATATTTTGTAGAAATACTCTCAATAGGGGTAGGCAGAACGACACCTACGATAAATTAAAACTAGTACTATTTTAGGAAAATAAAAGTTATATTTTAAGGCGTAAAACATTTAATTGATTAATAAAAAAAGGAAATAAATAATGTCAAATATACACAGTAAAATATAGTTTTATTTTATTACCTAAGTTTTTAGTAAAACAAAAATCTAAATCTTTATTGAGTTCAATAAGGTATTATTTCACCTTTTATAGTAAATACAAATTAAAAGCTTTATACAATGATTATGTAGATTCTAAACAAACTACTACAAAAAATTTTCAATTGAACAAAAATTATTTCTTCTTGTCTTGAAACCACTGCTTCACAGGTGCTACAAAGAAAAATAACTTTACTTAGTATATTTGTAAAAAATAACTTTACTTAGTATATTAGTACCAGCGTCACCATCATTGATTTTTAACCGACTTCAAAAAGGAGGAGGTTCTCAATTCGTCTGAATGTTTTTGTTTTTTTTTTTTTTTTGAAGTTAGATTTCGGTGAGGTTGGCGGTGTTCGATTTAGCGGCATATTGGGCGTTCAAATGCACCAAAAGCAAAATAAAGCAACAATGAATGCGGATTTTTCTTTAATTAAGCAATGTTGCAGGCAGCAATTTGTGCAAGTATTAATTATAATATTTCAGAAATTTCTCCAATTTTTTCGTAAAAAAATCTCAGATTTTTCTGGTATTTTAGCAGCATAATAAAAAACATTCCAAAAAGTAATGTGTTTTGCGGAGGTTTGAACTTGATACTCACACGATCACGTTCACTTACAGTCCGGCCCATGTGTCATCGGACCAAGTCGTCGTTACTAAGAGAGTTGAAAATAGCGTTCTATTTAATAAAAATAGGTACTGTAACTGCAGGTGTAAAGCTTGTCCTTGCATTCACTTTCAAGGACACTTGGCCCGGCGCACGATAACACGATTTTTTATAACAACTTGTCTTGATTTGCTGTTGATAATTTTGATAATATTGTTAATTGTGTGTTGTAATTGTTTCAATATTTTATCACTGAGATGGTAATCACTAATTAATTGATCGTTTCACTGATAGTTTACACAATATTTTGCAATTTAAACAATTTTTTTTGAATTTAAAACACGGAACGTTCAAAAATACGTCTGCTCGCGACGGCGTCTCGGCGGGGGGCTATATGCATACAAAGTATTCTTTACCTGGTAAAAACATACCCCAAGATTGCTTTTTCACGAAATTTAATGTTGTGGTTACTTTGGTGACTTACTGAATAATTTAATTCATGGTTGACCATAAAATATACATAATGACAACATCGACACGTAGGTTAGGTACGTAATTAGTATTGTAACGAGATTGCAGCGTCTAAAACCCAACTCACGGGCCAACTTGCTGTTTCTAATACTTACCGTCGAAATATACCTAGGTAATTTTATTTTACAATAAAATTGCGTATTTTGAATAATTAATAAAATTATTTACCTACCAATAATAAATTGCAATAATTATATTCAATTGAAATCAATTACATAAGTACCTACTAGACATATTGCAATTTGAATAAATTAAAATTGCATACAAAATATAACACGCAACAAATTCCGCGCGCAAATCCTAGTGCATCAACATTACGTTCAACAAATTGAAAATGTACATGCATTCGAATCATAGTCAAATTAGCTGGCAACGCAGCCGCCGTCAAGGTTACAGAAGACCGGCAACGCTGCATATTTTAATATCTATTTACAATATCGCCTGCACGCCATCTATCGCTTACAATTTTAAACTATAACAAACATGGCGCTTAGTTTGCTTGTCAAAACAAACCCACACATGTAAAGAAGTGTCAAATTTTGTCTGAATTTCATGATTGTTTTTCTCAGTAATTAGTGTAAGTTATTTCCTAAAGAGTGAATTCGCGAGCACATTTGATTGTAGAAAAGTGATAAAATGATTCGTTTTAAACAAAGAGTGTCTATTTTTAGCGTATAATCCCTACAAACATTGTATGGACGGTCCATCGGTACATGCACCTTAAATGAGAGCAACCTACAATCCAAGGAGTTTTGTAAGCCGATCTATGAAAATGTCTATTACGTGACTTTGATTTACTAGAAATTGTCAAATCAGGAGTAGGTTTAGGTGAAGTAATAGCACGGTATTTGTCTGTAAAATTCAAAGTATTTACCTTCCCGAGTAACGATTGCACACACTTTAATCCATCACAAGGAACAATTATTTCCGAATTCATCTTATAAGAAAGGCAAATCACAAAGAAACTTAATCACAAACGTTAAAACAAACTAATAAAAGTTACACAATACGTTAATCACAGAAACTGAAAAAGTATTTATCGCGTCAAAAAAGTGGTCCAGCATCGCTCAAAACAATAAGTGAACTAATTTGAAATTGTATCATTTCTATCGAAATACAAACATCGCGGCATCTATGTGCCTAAACACGCATGCCACACAAATTGCACTTCTAAACACACTACCGTAACGTTCAATTTCGTTAAACTAACAGAGTCATAAGCCCGGCTTATTTTTGCGAACAAATTATGTGCACTTATGTATATTTACTTAAATATCTCTATGCAATTTATGAATGAAATTGAAGGAAAAGTGACAGGAGACTTAAGCCGCGTAAGAAGCCAGCGCGTGCGACAGTAATGCAAGATCTTGCAGGCGGTTTGGCAACGTTACGTAGGCTACCGAGGCGCGACGCGAAAAATCTTGTTTATGTAAACCTGGCAACTTAGCAACACACGGAGGTCACGGAGGCTCGCTGTATTGCGCGCGGAGTTTAAACATTTTATTTATTACAGTAGGTATCAGTTGATATGTTGAGACATGATGATTCAATACTACTTTACAGGAGTTTTTTTTTTGTTTTTTTTTTTATTAATCTCGCATTCAGGGTTGCCAACCGTACGAGGTTCCTCGTACAAATACGAGATTTGTGGTCTTCCGTACGAGGTACGAGGACACTATCAACCTCGTACAATTATGTACGAGATTTTGATAATATGGCCATACGAACATTTTGCATCAGAACTTGTAGGAACTTCTTACACCAAAAATTTCATTGCCGTATTTACGCGATGATTATCTATGGTAGCTATCCCGTCAACCGGAAATCCCCTGCCTAGTAAAACATTTCGTTCTTCGCAAGTCGTCTCTGTCACACAGCGGAAAATTCTTCTTTCTCTGTTCCTTAGGTGTTCCATTCGTTGCATGCCGTCCGTGTTTTTTGCACTAGGTACGTTAGTAGGTACGCGTAGCTACATGAAGTTATTGTAAAAAAGAAGATTTTTATTGTTAAATACCTAGTCTTTTCGTTGTTTAGTCAATCGTTTAGTGGTGTAATAGAAGTATCGTTATGAGTGATAACGACGAAAACAATGACTGATTTTTTTTTTGTGATTTTACTTGAGTAAGAACAAAAAAAAATTGAAATACAACACAAACTGAGGTTTTACTTAGTAGGAAACTTGCAATAGTTTATTTCTTTGAGTAAAAAGTCCTAAATCCAGTAGTTCAATGTACCTTTATTTTGTTTTTAGCACGTTTTCGATGCATCATAAATGTACGAGGTTTGAAAGTCAAAATACGAGATTTTTAGCTGCCTACGTACGAGGGATTTTCTTTTACGGTTGGCAACCCTGCTCGCATTCCTGCTATTAAGCCGGGCTTTTCGGCTTGTATGGAAGGCACGCCACTGCTAGGGCGGATAGTACTACATGACCTAAGGCGGATGGTACTAAACGGCCTAGGATGCCCTCTGGATAGACCATATTCTGAAGTAACACATAGATTAATTAAATAATGACGGTTTACTCATGTGCATTTTTCGGGATTGCCAAACTAGTTTCTTCGGACCCAAATGGGGCCCTTAATCATAAATAAACTGTAATGAATCATAAATACTACACTATACTGTGCATACATACATACTACACTATGCTGTGCCCGACAGGGTCCATAATTGATCCTATAATCTTAAGCCTACCCACCTGTATTTGTCATTATGGAATGCAATAAAGAAATTGAAAATTGAAATTGAAAATAAATATAAATGTGTCTCACAAAAGTTATAATAATAAAACTTGAAGTATCCCCTAGGATGTGAGTGAAACAGCAGGCAACAGCTAGTAATTAATAAATTAAAACAATTAGAACTTACCATCAACATAGAAAAGCAATATTTCTCCATTAGTCTGCATTTCAGTCTTCACCACTATTGGCTCCATATTGACCAAGCAGTCCTAGCAAACTTCCTATAAAAGAAAACATTTTGAATTGTAATATTTATTTTAATTCATAACAGAAAGCTACTTGTTGAACAGGTTTATAGGAAAACAGAATACTATGAGATAAAATACCTGCCTGCTACATACCACTACTAATTTATTTCTTAATACTGAATAAAAACTGGCCAAGTGCGAGTCGGACTTGCGCAGGAAGGGTTCCGTACCATTATCTATAAAAACGGCAAAAAAATCACATTTGTTGTATGGGAGTCCCCATAAATATTGATTTTATTCTGTTTTTAAGTATTTGTTGTTATAGCGGCAACATACATCATCTATGAAAATTGCAACTGTCTATCTCGATACATGAGATACAGTCTGGTGACAGACGGACGGACAGTGGGCTCTTAGTAATAGGGTCCCGTTTTACCCTTTGGGGCACCAGCAACAGGAACAGAGTCCAAGCTACCAGTGGTCAGGGCTTCACAGAGAGGAACTTTCTAACAATACGCTCCATGTCCAGAAGTACTGCTTTCTGTATTAGGGCCTTGATGCAACCGCCCAACGAGAGCCTCATGAGATGTCGGTCAAGGCTCTTGACTATTAAACCATTGGCCGTAACAACTATAAGCACAATGACTGCTGAATCAACATCCCAAATGGCGACAGCCTCGTGTGTCAAGTCTTGTTATACAAGCTTAGTTTTAGTATTATACTAAACTTGAAACTAGTTTGTTCAGAATCACTAGGAGAATCAATTGACATATTTTTTACAACAGTTTTTTTTTTTGTAATTTTCAATGTTGTTTCAGTAGGTTTCTACACATAACAGTTGATGGGAATAGACACCTTGAGGCTTGAGATGGTCTGCTCGGTCAGTTTCCGTGTCTTAGACAACCCCTGCATAGCACATCTCAGGCATTTCACACTTTACTAGGGAACTTAACGCGACATCTACGGTGTAACTTGGAGATTTATTTAAAAAAACACATATTCAGGCAGTTCTGATGAAAATCTTGTTGGGGTGTCTCGGTTTTTGTATAAACTAAAAATAATGATGTATAGATTCTTTATTTTTCTCAGCTTTCTCAAGGTTTTTGTCATGCGGGATAGGGATATCAAAAATGATTTCAATGACAACATTATTTGTTAGGATGCTGAACTAGCGATTATACGAAATAGTGAAGACTTTGTAGGTATACATGCTGTTTAGATCAGCTTGATGCTCACAGAGGTGATTTAAGGTCGAGCATATAGTCCTACCCTATTGTTCTATGTATTGGTTCTTATGATTGATATCAGTTGGTTTTTTATTAAATAAAAATGAATAAAAAACACAGTAAACTTTGTATTATTAGAACACAAGTCATTCGTAAGTTATTCATCTTTGATTTCGATATGTCGGCCTCCGACCGCCTCACATTGCTGATCTACATTTATTAGAATTGATTATAAAATGTAATAACTATCGTGTCCATTCAAATCAAATTAATAGCGATGTATTGAAATGTTTTCAAAAAGAAATAAGAAAGACGATAAAAATAGAACACCAAACAAAACACTAGGGCACAATTATTCGCAATTAAATACGGAACGCATTTATCGAATATAAAGTATATAAATATTGAATTAGTTAATTTACTTACCGTTAAAATGTACCGAAACAATTTATTTTGATACAATTTGACATTGGCGGCCAAAACACTGAATGTTGATCAGAAATCAAAACAATTTAGTCAAAAGAAGCGCAGCAATGCGGTATCATGAAGCGTTTTGGTCCGCCATTTTGATTTTTGAACACGACAGATTAGGACAGCGCACATGATTGGAATTTGTTCCGCTTGTCTAAATTAGGGCTTATTTAGATTTCTTGATTGATGGATAAAAAGGCACAGATTAGGGCCCAGATAGGCACACATAAATCACAGATCGAATTAATAATATTTCATAATACCTTAGAGCATTATCTCATCGACGACGTGGATTATTTGTTCAAATTATGTTTATACCCATAGCTGGACTATGTTTATAGTTTTAGCTAGGTACCCCCTTATTACAAAAGACGGTCTAAGAAAAACCTAGGTTTTAAAAGCCCCGTCTCTTTTTGTTATATGACATAGGTAAGCAAGTGATGGAGTGTTCTCATTGCGTACATAAGAAATTAATCGAATAAAAATTATTTGAACTTATTTATTTCCTGGTTATTCAATTAAAATTAGATGAACGGCATTATGTACCCAATCGTTATCTTATTGTATCTAGAAACATATTTACTGAATCGGGAATCCAAATATAAAAGGGGCCATTCACGTTAAGATCCTCGCACGGACCGTCGATTGTCGCAGAGTTCGATCATTTCAACGGGCCTACTTCATAAGCTCGACCATGGTGGTCAGCTTTGCTATAAATTATGTACCTACTCACGGTAGAACTTGTCGCTTACGACCGTAGTTTGTAAAACGGTCCGTGCGACCGTCTGGTAATACTCGATAAGTGAATGGCCCGTAGCCCCCTTAGTCGATAGCACGTACAGTCGTGCACAAAAATTATATTGATGATACCTACACGTCATTCATCCTGTTATTTCCGTCCACGTAGGTGTTGTAGTTAAGATGACTAACGGACTACTCAGGACTTCATGTGGATGAATAGAAATCCACTAGATAATTGTACACTTATTCCTTGACCTAGGGTACTTGACTTAGGTGGGGAAAATTTCATTGTTGATCACGAAACGTCTTGTTGAATGTGAGCAGATTTCGAAGTCGGAGATAATGTGTGAGGGCAGACTAGGTTCTAGGTTGATGTTTCCCAGTTTGCAGTGGACGCTTGCGCGCTGTTTGTACTTTGAGTTCATGAAACTGACCACTTGTTGAAAAAAATAAAACACTTTTCTGGAAAGTTTGAAAACACCACTTTATTTTCAAAATCATTCGACAAATAAAATAAATATAAATCAGTCATTAACACATAAAATTGTTGTTCGTCCGAATGTAAGTGTTTTATGACTATGCATTAAACTTAAACAAAAATCTAAGTTATTAATATATTACTTTGGCAATCTTATCATTATAGCTGCAAAATATTATGTTCTGCTTATAATACTGCTAACTTAAAGGCTTTTGTGCACAATGGCCTAAGACTGCCGACTTGTCGTCTATTTTTTAAACAAAACTTCAACATCAATCGATACAAACACGAAGCATGAACAAATGGGGGGTATGTGCAGATAACTTCTTGAAACCAAATTAACTCAAAGTCACAATGGAAGGTCCGCGAATGGAAAGGAAAGTCTGTTAATGGATGATTCGTTTGTCGGCATCAGGCACCGACAAATGCAGAGGTTGTGTGGAAGTGGAGCGTGTATTTGCCTCGTGCACTCCATTTGTTTGCTACTCCGAGGATACATTTACTCCAGTCTAACCAAATGCGGTTAAATATTAAATTTCAGAATTATACATACAGCTGAAAGACTGTGCCGACCACAAACTAATTGGTATATGGACAGGAGGATAATGACGAGGCTATCATGCTGCCACCACAACCCAATTAGTGGAGGATACTGATGTCCTAAATTCAGAATGGTTGTCTGATTTTCGGGTTTCTGAATTGACAATTTAGAATTGACGTTGAAAATATGCTTACATAGGCCATTGCATACTAAAGCTATTAAATCATATTGAAACTATTATTTTAATACTGTTATAGATTTTTGGTTGCTTGGAAGTTATTTTGTGTAATATTCACTAAAAAACTAAGTTATTTCAGGTCTATACGGAGAGGGATATCATAAATACTAACTATTTTGGTCACGATCTAAGAAATTCTAATGATATGGAATTGTTAACTAGGGTACTAATGGATGTCAACGATTTGGTTTAGGGCCCACAGTAGATTGGCTCAATTTTTTTAGTGAATTATTAGGCCAGCACGCTTTCTAATGAGGGATTTAGAAACTGAATGAAAATGCATATTAAACAGTTGCCATCCGCTCATGTGTTAATTATGACCTGAATTTCATTTTGAGCCGATATTATAGTTGATCAGCCGATCGCTAGTCCGACCATATCGTAACGTCTATTAGTACCCGCTTGGAAGATTTTAAATATTTGTGATTCATGTTATAATCAAAATATTATATTTATCTTACATCACTTCATAATTGATTTTTTAAAATAATGTATATATTGATACATTTTATATGGAAAAAATAATAATTTCCAATTTTAATAATTTTTAAAAGCTTATATTTATTTACGTGAATGCCGTTGTATGGGATTATGTATGATTTCAAATATAAAAGTTATTAACTTTACAGTTTCTTATATAAAGGGACATCGAGAGACAAGAAGTTTATTGTCATCTATAAGTTAGTTTAATTTTGCCGCCATTTTCAATATCTTCCTTTTGCCAGTTCGCCATGTTTCTTTATTACACGACTATCCCATTAAAGTTTACAGATACAGCAAAAATGTCAAAGCCGATTTTAATATTATATTTATATTGATTGGATTGATCAAAAAAAAATATACCAAGAGTACCTATAGTTAAAATTGGCTTATAAAGTCCACAATTCTAATCGTGGATAATTCATTTAGCTAAGCAGACATAGCTCTGGGTATCTGAATTCTCACACTTATTTGTACTCCCGCTCTTAAAATATACACAAATAGCTATCTACTGGTTAACATACACATTAAAGCAAAACACCGATAAAATAAAATTCGATCATGTAAAATATACAAAAATATGTAATTCGTACAGTGAATCTCAAAAACTGTGTACTGTATACACTTATCAAGCAGAAAAAAAATCTACACAGATACTTATAAAGGTGTTAGTTTCTTGATAAGTTACAGTACACATATTTTGACGGCGACTGTACCTAATAAAACACTGACACACACATTATCTTACATACCACACAAATATATCTAAAACGATAAAAATAAAGCATGATTAGGTATTATTCAAAAAAACATCAAAAATGACCAGCATCTTTACAAAAAACTTTTACAAAACTATTTTAGTTGACGTTTGGGACTAACAGATGGCACTAATAAAATTACGATCCATTTTACTTAATAAGTACATTATGTCTACACATTGCACATTTTAATACATTCAACTTAACTTAAAACATAATATAATATGTACATGACAAAATAATAATTATTACACTTGAAGGAAAGAAACACCTACCTTTTTACATGTAAAAAATATACAATTACTTAAATGAAACACTACAAAAACCCAATAGAACATGATTTTTTAATTTATGGATAAAACGACCTTCTGTGTGAAGCCCTCCTAAACTGTATAGTAACAAAAATGTATTAAAATTACATTATACACAAATATAAAAAAAAAAACTTTAAAGTTCTTACTCAATAAAATCTTTCAAAATAAAAGTGAGTGGTCTAAACTTTCGTCTGACACACACAAGCAATAAATAGTATAATTTTACATTTTAATTAACTAGGTTACAAAGGAAGCATTCTTCAGGGAATACAGAGTATACAATGCGAGATTTAATTAGACCTAAATATAATATTCTATCCCAGTTAAACAAGGTGTACATTTGTACACACTTTGACAATATTATTATATAAGTTGTAGGGGAGATACGGGGGAAACTTATTTTAAAGTTGACTTACCGCCATTTTCAATATCCTATCTATCGGCGGTTTGCCTTACTAGAGTGCGCGCAAGATAACTCTGCGCGCGACTGAGGGCGTCCTCAACGTTGCAATCATCGCAAAAGTTATAATTACCGCTTTTTAAGCTTATATTTTTTTATCGCCAAACACATTTTTCCCGTTAAACATTCCTACAATCAGGTAGTTCTATTCAAAATTAATAAAACGGCACACACTTTGGTGGATCACGATTAGTTCCAATTTATGCCGCGCGCAGACTTATCTTGCGCGCACTCTACAGATAGAAATTTGACATTACTTCTATGGAGCTTATGTCAAATTTCTATCTCTAGTAGGCGAAACCGCCGATAGATAGGTTATTGAAAACGGCCGTTAACGAGCACAATACCTATCTTGCTCAGAATTGCCAAACTTTCAATCTTCACTAAAATATTGATATATCAATTATTATATCAATATTTTAACTTCTAAGACCAAAACACACTATTTTGTCATTCATTTTACATCTTACTATTTTGCAAACTGTTTCTTAAGCATTCAGGAACCTACAGCTATCTTCATAATAACTCCTTGTGGTAGAGAATGCTTTCAATTGAAGCAATTATTGTATATCACAATTTTTATTTAAATGGCCATGACAGCGAACGCGATGTCTAAATTGCCAATGTAAAGTCAGGAACATACAACGCGAGATATGCGGCTAGAATGTCTCACTTTGCATATGTATAACATGGATGCTCACTGCGAGCATTTGTCGAGCATGCAACTTTTGAGGCGAGCACTCAGTGACGGAGAGTAATTTTTGTGTTGCTCCAGCGTCTGTCAACTCGTGCTCAACCGGTTGAGCGTTATTTATAAGAAAAAAAGTCAAATAGTCATGGCTGACCGGTTCCATTGCGATTTTTAACAATTCCTATAGTAGCATTGGCCTTCAAGTAAGATGCGGTTTTCTTGAATCCTAAGTACGAGGCTTATTGGAGCATTCTCATTAAATGTGACTATACTATCACGCTACAATATTTGCTACAATTGAAAGCGCCCTAGCAGATACTATGGTGATTATCATGGTGAGCATTTTGGCACTTGTAGCCAAATACTCAAACGCTACTCAATTTGAATTTGCCGTTAAGTCTCGTGTTGGCACTGTCATTTTAAGACGAAGAGACAGAGACAACACGAAATAACAGCAACATAAATTGTTCGGCTCGCGACCTGGCCGTGTGTTCAGATCATGATTAAGGGCTCTGTTTGGGTCCGAAACTAGTCGGGCCATGCCGAAAAATGCACTGTGTCTCACGAAAGTTATAATACAAAAACATAAATTGACTAGCGTTTGAGTATTTGGCCATAAATATTGCCCAGTAACTGCTGCTTATCAACTTAATTATTCAATGACTATTATAATTAATAAGTGGTGTTGTGGCTATTGTACTATAGGTTAATTCTAACTAAACCCGCACTGGTATTCAATATTAAAAGAAAAACGATTGCTGGCCCTGATTATTTGACATTTATTTTTAAAAAAACACGCTTATAAACGTTACACCACAGATAAAGAATAGACTCCTTTATCTGAGCAGCACAGTGCATTGCATTGCGTCGAGCATCGCATCGCGAAGATAACAAACAATGTCTTCTATACTAGTGGCCTACGTGAGCGCATCTAACAGAGCGGCACGTTTAGTTCGTTTGACTGTGGCAGAAATTTGAGTTTAACCTTACTCATCAAATATTAAGTATAAAGTTTGTTTTACAAAGCTGCTGCTAGGACACGTCGACTACGTTGTAACGACGCGCCGCACAGCCCGACCCAACGCAATGCAACGCACTGCTCAGCTAGGACGAAGCCTTACACGTTACAATCATAATACCGTATTATCCCCACTGCATATTTAGATGGTAACGCGGCCGTGTTACGTTTTGCTTTGTCATAGTTAATCAGGGCTCTATTCTGTATGTAATAGCGTTAGGTACTTACTATAACTCATATACCCGTGTTACACAACAGCTAAGCTCATAATATATACATACAGTATAAACACAGTCTACCTATATCTTACTCCTTACAGTCGGTCAACGTAGAACATTGTCGCAGAGCAATCCTGAGGGGGGTTGCGGGGTGAAGGAGCGGAGGTTACGTCCCGAGTAGGCATACTGCATACTCGGGACATAACCTCCGCCCCTACATAATTTTGACATTTCATAGGACCTGTCAAATGTATGGGCGTTGACCAGTTGACCCACTGTATGTAGTAAGTAGGTACACTGTGGTATAAATATCAAAATTTTAGAGCTGTCAACCCTAAATTTCACGAAGTAGTAGGTAAAGGTCTGGGTACATGAAGCGACTTGCATGCGCAAAAATTTGCGCAACCGATACTGACGGTATTAATAGCCCTCCGCGGTATAACGTTTTGCCGTCCTTACTAGTGCAAATTAGAATTTTTGCAATTACGCTCTGGGTTGTAGTCGGACCTTAACAATGGATCAACAAACACCCGCTTGGATGTGACCCGTATGACGTAACGCTGGCTATCGTCCAATGAAAGACGTTTCTAAACAGCCGCGCCGCGCCGTTGGCTTCAGAAAATCCGTGAGTGAAATTCTATGGAGAAATCTGCTTGTGAAATCACTCCATACATATACTACTCCGTGCTAAATATAGACTAGTAAATGAGACAGACAGGCCGAAGCACATTGACATTATTCTCATGTACCTTACTCTTGATCTCTGTCATTCAGTATTCAAGTTCTTCACTCACAGTTAGTATAGATAGGCCATTCAATTAACGCGGTTTTTATGTCTCGTGCCATTTTTATAGCTTATATTTAACCCTTGTCGGACGGGAGCGTGAAATAAAGTCTTGTATCCCAAGCTGCCTTATTGTAACTCGGGACGGTCGGGACATAACATTTACTACAAACATGTCATAAATTGTAGACTTGTTTATGTATAGACTTGTCAATGGCAATGGAAAGTTTTCCATATACATTTCATTCTTTCCATTAGGTAAGACAATTAATACAGTGAAGGTGCCCAAGAACACCTACCCTCAAAGAAAACTATTTTGTTTTGATAACCTAAAAATCTTTTTCACATGACCTGTCTATTCCATTTACTGACAAAACCTATGACCCCTACTGAAGCTCGATTATAATTCCTTACCAAACCTCGCACTTTTCTCTAGGGTTCATTTTAGAGCCTATGGGGCAATGGAACTCATCGGAGAACTCCCGTAAGTTGGCTATGGGGCCGATGACTCTGTACTTCGCAATGGTGTGATCATCTTTTTCTATTTGCATCTTCGTTGATTCTTTGGTCATTGCTGAGCACCATACCTTGAAGAATTAAAAGAAAACGTAAGCAAAATTGGCTGTGGAGGGAGTGGAAAGAAAACAAATATAGGGACCATCAGGTTTCTTAAAAGGTTAAGCAATAGACCATGGTTTCCCAACCGGTGGGGCGCGCCTCACCTACCACCGGACGTGAAGTGACCCGAGGGGGTACGCAACGCTTCCGAATTATGATAAACGTAAATAGAATACAAAGAAACAGACTCCACGTTGAAAATTATCTCTGCTGTGTTTTGACTTCTATGAAGCCAAGGATTCATTGTTTGGTCAACAAAATGCAACCACAGTGCACATTTGGATAGTAGCACACGTCAGCTTAATAGCTTAAAACTAGCTTTAACAGCTTAAAAGCAAGTACTGTAATTATAGACACAGTAGATAAACAATGGCAGGTGTCGTCCTGGGACGACACGGCGGGGCGTTACCGTAGATTTGCCTTAAAAGTCAAGGGGGGCGCGGGGTATAAAGAAGAAAATTGGAAGAGTGACTGGTAAAAGGTTGGGAGCTCCTGCACTAGATTGGTTCACCCTGCTTCTAACCATCTCTTCCGAAGGTGGGATACTTATTGCCCGCTTCGCTAACGTCATTGACAACCATTTTTGCAAAAGTCTATTTCGAGCCGTGAACTGCAATTGTCGATTTAAGAGGATCAATGAGAAATCTTCAATAGATTATGTTTACTCTCTAGGGTCGAAACGGAAGAAACTGGTATTCCGTGCTAAATATGACCGTAATGTGGATGTCGATGGATAGACATGGAAGTATTTTTCAGACGTGATTTTTTCATACATTATTAAACTGAACACTTAAAGACTAACGTCGCGTATCTGCTGCGGCTTCCATTGTTTGTTTATTGTGTCTATAATTCCGGTAATTTATCAGTCAGAACATGCTGCAAACATCACATCCCCTAAAAAATCTGTAGAGACCGAGAATTTGATAGGATATGATGGGTAAAAATACTTACTTGCGCAAACGAGATGAAGAAAAGTTGTCGATCGTTGTACTTCAATCCCGGGAGAGTTAGGTTCACTTTGGCAGTTTTGCTGTGGTCTAAGTACGCGTGGAATGACGCCTTTAGGCCTCCATTGTCGGCTATGTTTTCGCCTGAAATAATGTTATCATTGAGAGTCTGTGACATTTCTAGGAGATATAAGCTGTTTCCATATCAGCTCGTGGGTTACATGGGAGATTATGATAAGCCCTAGCCCATCTCGCATGGCCCGTCGCCCAACCAGTAACAGGCCCGAGAAGGCGGCGCGCTGTGTTCCGTGCGCGCCGACCAGGAGGACGTGGGGCCCTACAGAAGGAGAGGTCTGCCAGGGGATGGCGGACCGAGGCCTGCCGGGGTTGCGGTGCATGCAGCTGCGAATCCCGCGACCCCGACCAAGGGTCAGGAGAAGGAACACCGTGGGTTTTTAGCCGGTAAGAGTCCAGCATACACCTTCGCCTTCCCCGGGCGAAGGGCATCCATGAGGATATTCAAACGAAGAAAAAAAAAACCCATCTCCCATCATAACCATGGGAGATGTAGATCCTTCTGTCCGCCAGCCGCCAATACACTACAACATACTGTAATTCCATCCATTTAGCAAGCGTCTTAAGCTTAGCTTTGTAGTTGCCTGTTGTGATACTCACAGCGAAAACGGGCAGTCAAAAACCCAAAGTCCAACAACCAGTAAAACTTCTAGATACCAGTATTCCTTAATAATTGGGTCATGGACGTCATATAGTAAGCCACGTCTGGTAAGACTGGAAGCCAGCCCCAATGTTGATGAGAAAAGGCTAGGCTAGATGTTAAGAGACTTATTTTTACCAAGAGTTTGCTTCCCGTTCAGACGCTGCCCTTCCACAGAGTAGTTTGAGTACTGTTCTTGAATACATTTAGCTCGCGACTTGAACCGAGCTATCGTTGCGTTGTTCCACCACTGGTTCAGGTTGCCGAATCTATCGATAAAAGAAAATAACTACATTATAAAACAGAAGACAATAGACGACTACACCACAGATCAGTGATATGTCTGCAAGACTACACTATACTGAAGGATGGGCGAATTTGGGAGCTGTTTATTGTAATTTTAAGTCCAGTTTAAATAATTGAGTATTGATTTTCATTCAATTTTTTTTAAACTATTTTTTTCACCTTAACCAACAATACAGTCATTTACAAAGTTTCTTACAAATATTTTCATATATCTTCTGAGAACATGGGACATCTCATGAGCTCTTTCTTTCAAAATTCGGTTAATAAAACAACTCATACCTATCAAAATCCCTGGACTGGTCGTCAAAGACATCAGTCATGCCCCAACGACACTATCATAGCGCCGTAGTTGATGCCCTTAGGATACTCAGCCCATTGATGTCGCACAGTTAGGCACAGGCCTCTTTTCGGAATGAGAAGGGTTAGGCCTTAGTCCAGCACACTGGCCTGGTGCAGGTTGCCGGATAACATACACCATAAACAACTTTTTGGAGCAGTCTCAGGTGTGCAGATTTCCTTACGATGTTTTCCTTCACCGATAACGCAAGTGATGATGAAATTCAGAAATACGAGCCGGGATCGAATTTAGACCTTCCTGCTTGGAAGGCAAGCTATCAACCGCTAGGCCAACACTTTTCCTTCTTCTGCCCTCGTGTCGGCACGAGCTAATATGAGAATAGCTCATGGCTAACACTGCTTTTGACGCTTTACAATTGACGCCTATACGACTGTCACAAATAACAGCAGGTACAATTCTATCTGACGTTTAACATACCTGTCATACTCCCTGCCCTGGTCGTCGAAGGCATGGGTCAGTTCATGCCCCATCACCACTCCCATGGCACCATAGTTGACACCTTTGGGATTGTCTCCATCGTAGAACGGCAGCTGGAGTATACCAGCGGGGAACACTATTTGGTTTTTAGTTGGAGTGTAGTACGCGTTCACTGTTGACGGTGTCATGCCTAGAGACAAGGTTGACAAGGTGAGACAAGATGTGTGACTACTATAAAATGTTGTTTTCTGTAAGCAACTGTCGATCGATTCGGTTTGTTGTCTCGTTTCGTCTACGATTCTCGTAACGAGAGAAAAAGAGATAGCAGACCGAATTGACAGACGATTAAACAATAGAATCGTTCTGAATAAGGGTGCTGGAGAATTTCCCGATTCCATTTAATATTAGTCCACTTTCTTCTATAGAAGAATATAATTCAGATTTTAAGAGAGTTTCCTATATGTATTGTTTTGCCAATATATCTTGGGCGCCGAATGAGTTTACGCAGGTCGGTCATACAGTAAAGAGGTAATCATGTGCACGTGTATTGTACGATTGTTAGGGCTGCGTGGGACGCACGGACATTCCTGTCCGTACGTGCGCACTCTAAGGGGCGAGATTCACAGACCGTTAGACTTTATTTTACTTAGTAAAGTCAACGTTTTATACGAATATTATACGAGAACTGCCAATTCCTAAAATACGAGCACGTCTCAGTTTAGGAGTCAGTGTGTTACTGTTACCGGCCAAACCCGATTTCAGGATAAACTAGTTTTGCCTAGGCTAAACTAGTTCTTCCTATACATGATAGGAGTAACTAGTATAGCCTAGTCTAAACTAATTTGGCCCAAGCCCGATAGGATAAACTAGTTTAGGCTAGTCCAAACTAATTTGTCCTAAGCGCGATAGGATAGACCAGTTTAGCCTAGGCCAAACCAGTTGATCCTGATATAAATACGTACACTCTAGGATAAACTGGTATGGCCTAGTCTAAACGAAAAAAATTTGCAGAGTCGAAAGTAATTGAGCAAACATGTCATTTGACGAAGGCAAAGGTGATTTCAGAAACATCATTGGTGGAGCTTAAGTCGCTCAAACTAGGTGGAACTTAAGTCGACGGAGCCCCGCTGTGCGGGGCTCCTATTTCTGTCTGCAGGGTTTAAAGTAACCTAACACGAAGGGGATGACGGGGGCTTCGTTCGCTCGCTTCGCTCGCTCACTCTAGCCCCCGTCATCCCCTTCGAACCTAACCTATCCATGTCGGGATTCCCCTTAACCACCCTGCTAATTTCTAGATATACTATAATGTTTAGACTAGGCCATAACAGTTTATCCTAGAGTGTGCGTATTTATATCAGGATCTACTAGTTTGGCCTAGCCTAAACTGGTCTATCCCATCGGGCTTAGGACAAATTAGTTTGGACTAGCCTAAACTAGTTTATCCTATCGGGCTTGGGCCAAATTAGTTTAGACTAGGCTATACTAGTTACTCCTACCGCGTATAGGAGGAACTAGTTTAGCCTAGGCAAAACTAGTTTGTCCTGAAATCGGGTTTGGCCGGTAACATTACTATTATATTTTGCTTCTGTACAACCATCTAGATTATTATTATATGAACGTTATTAGATAATGTTCATATTCGTATGAAACGAAAAGATACTTGGCAAAGTCTTAGTGCGATCTGTGAATGTCGCCCTAAAATTCACTACTTCAATATACGCCTCGAGCAAAACAGTCAATATGTTTAAAGCAGACTATAACAGGCGCATTGCAACGCACATGCAGGTATTGTGACGCGAGAACCTTACTGATTTTCCTCTAAATCTATTTTAAAATCCTAGTACAAAATTAATCCAGTGCTCACCCCATTTAGTCTTGTTGACAGGTTTATCCAGCTTTTTGAGATCATTTTTGAGGCTGAACACGTTGAAAGCTATGTTGTTCTCGAAGTACTCGTTAGGCTTCACTTCCAGTTCTTCATACTGCTTGTCCAGCTCGTCTTTGTGGAGAATGTAGTCCGGAAAACCTAGAAGAAAATGTTGGGTTAAATGAAGAGTATAATTCGTTGGGATTATTTAATGGTGGATGCTATTACATCCACCAAGAGTAGGCACATACATATCAACATTTGACCCCTATTCCTAAGTGGACATGAAACATGCGAACTTTCGAATGGTAATATAAAAGACAAAGACAGTTTGACTTTTGGCTCTCGACAATTTGTAGGCCATCCCATCTCCTCACGCCGGAGAGAACTTATAGGTCGGCAATGCCCCGATGACTTCTCTGAATGTTCATGTAGAGATAGCCTCTCATAAAGTGTCTCGAAAACTCATTTGACGCCAAAAAAACTTACCAATCATATCGGTGATAGCATCTGCTTTAATTTCAGCAGCCTTGCGAGTTTCTGCGTCCATCCAGTCCAAGTTCTTGAGATTTCTCTTGAACGCGTTCCGAATGTTGTTGATCATGATCTCGCCTTGCGTTTTTGCTTCGCCGTGGAATACTTCGCGGACGAACATGGCGCCTACAGCGAATCCTGAGGGCAAAATGGAACTTGGTAGATCTAGCAGATTGAAAGTTGTTTCAGATTTGTCTTTCGTGTTTGCACGACCTATACATGCCGTGGTGACAAGATTAGTCAGTCAGTAAGGTTGGTAGCGGTGCTGACAACCAAGGGTGAGCTGGAAGTTCTTAACTATCGTCGAGAGTAGAGACTAAAAGAGTGTATAAGCGTAAATTTTAGCAGTTTAATCTATTAATAAATCAGCTTATCGCAGTTCGCAGGTTGACCAGGCCTTTACAAAGTTACGCCAGAACAATAGGTTGTATTCTGGCACTTGCTGGTCCTAAATTGCTCTGCTTTAGATACCAGGACTTTCCAATATGACAGTTTATAAACCTGTCTAGCAGTAAACGTGAGGGTGACTGAATATATTCTAGAATTCCTCAAAATGGTTGTCAGCAGAGCGCCACTACTCAAAAGTAATGTCACTCCGACAATATTATCTCTCCGTGAACATGCCTTTCCTGATGGCAGTCTTTGGACCTATCATAAGAGAGGTCTTCCTCCTGACACGTTTAGAAGGTTTGTGTAGAGAGTTTATTATTATTTACGGTTTACTCACGTACATTTTTCGGGATTGCCCGAATAACGCACGCACATGAATGTGTCTCACGAAAGTGTAGACTTATTGGAAAATTGGTGTCCTGCCTTTTTATAGACGCAACCTGGCAAGAACCCATTGTGATAACGGTCTTAGAGTATGTCTAGCAGTAGATATCTGTGAGGTTACTGAAAATCATTAACTTACCAACAGCATTGTTAGTGTCTGTGACGCAGTATCTCCAAGACTCCTCAGTGCCTTCAGAACCAAAGAGAGCCTTTCTTAAAATCTTAGTGGCGTCGCGGAAAGACTTGGAGAGATACGTGGATAGTGAGCGTGAGACTTGCCACATCATATAACTCGTTAGGGTTCTGGAAAGAAAGAAATATATTTGATTGGATTAAAAGAAAAATAGCATTGCCGCAAGTAGGTACCTGCAGCGTTCTAGGGTTTCCGCAATGAGTGGACGACATAGATGTCGCGTGTCACCTACTTCCCGTCTTCTCTTCTTTCGTGTCGGCACGAGGTACTTATAAGGCTCATGGTTCCCGTGCTTACCCCAGTATCCCGGCCCGTGGTATATAAGGTGTTAAAAAATCAACTCTAAGAATTTTGTGAGGTTACTCGGTATCGGAAATTGAACACCTTTCGTTCTACAACTTTTCGAAATTCGCCAATTTTTTATGCCTGTCCATACAATATAACAAATCAATTAAAATATTTTTTTGATTTTTATGGAAAGTTATTAAAAAAATACGCGGATTTCGAAAAGTTGTAGAACAAAAGTTGTTCAATTTCCGATACCGAGTAACCCCATAAAATTCTTAGAGTTGATTTTTGAACACCTTGTATATTTCGACTATTTTTTAAAACCATTGATTTTTTGCAGGCCAAATACCATTTGACCTTCGCTCGACAATCAGTACAATAACCATGTTTGATACAAAAACTAAGTACAGCATTATAAAAATACAGATTCGGGTCTAATCGCGTAAAAACTTAAAAGGCAGTAAATACCTTTTTATCCCGACGTTTCGGCCGAATTACACCGGCCGTGGTCACGGGTAGACTGAAGTTGCGGAGCAGTTGTCATCTTCGTGAAGCAAAAGTATTTTCATCTACCCTCACTCGATCTTGATTTTTATTTTATTTTATTAAGTTATCGTCGGTACTTCGACACACTACACTAACGACGTCTTTACACTCGCCTAAACCGTCCCGTCTACGGTAACACTTGCTGATGACCGGATTCCACGATGTTGACAATTTATATCCATCTTCCCGATTGAAATTCTTGTACTTCTTAATTTCAATCGCTTCACGTACGATTCTGGGATAATAGTGACGATCGGTGGAGAGGATTTTTGGACAGTGTAGTTCTATCCAGTGATTGGAACCGGACTCCAGAAGGTGCTCGGCTATTGCGGACTTATTGATCTGGCGGCTTTTGACTGCGGCGATATGTTCCTTGACCCGTTCTGCTATTGTTCTTTTGGTCTGCCCGATGTAAGAACTACCGCAACTGCAGTCAATCTTGTAGACGCCAGGTGTCTGAAGAGGAATAACATCCTTTGGAGTACGCAGTTGCCTTGATACCTTGGAGAGAGGACTATATACAGTCTTAATGGCGTATTTCTGTAGTACTGTACCAATTTTATCCGTCACTCCTTTTAAATATGGCATGAAAGCTGGTATTCTGCTTACCCCCGGTTTTTTATCTTTCCTCTTCGGACGTCGCAGGTACCCACTGTATCCGTTTGTCTTCAATACCTCCTGAACATGGGCGAGCTCCCTGTCTAAATGTTCAGCGTCGCACAGATCGTATGCTCTGTTCGTCAGTGAGGTAACAACGGATTGAAGATGACGCGGATGGTGGTGTGAATGGGCATTAAGGTACCTGTCTGTGTGTGTCGGTTTTCGGTATACAGTGTGTCCTAGGGTACCATCATGTCTCACCTTTACCTGTACATCGAGAAAACCGACACCGACACACACAGACAGGTACCTTAATGCCCATTCACACCACCATCCGCGTCATCTTCAATCCGTTGTTACCTCACTGACGAACAGAGCATACGATCTGTGCGACGCTGAACATTTAGACAGGGAGCTCGCCCATGTTCAGGAGGTATTGAAGACAAACGGATACAGTGGGTACCTGCGACGTCCGAAGAGGAAAGATAAAAAACCGGGGGTAAGCAGAATACCAGCTTTCATGCCATATTTAAAAGGAGTGACGGATAAAATTGGTACAGTACTACAGAAATACGCCATTAAGACTGTATATAGTCCTCTCTCCAAGGTATCAAGGCAACTGCGTACTCCAAAGGATGTTATTCCTCTTCAGACACCTGGCGTCTACAAGATTGACTGCAGTTGCGGTAGTTCTTACATCGGGCAGACCAAAAGAACAATAGCAGAACGGGTCAAGGAACATATCGCCGCAGTCAAAAGCCGCCAGATCAATAAGTCCGCAATAGCCGAGCACCTTCTGGAGTCCGGTTCCAATCACTGGATAGAACTACACTGTCCAAAAATCCTCTCCACCGATCGTCACTATTATCCCAGAATCGTACGTGAAGCGATTGAAATTAAGAAGTACAAGAATTTCAATCGGGAAGATGGATATAAATTGTCAACATCGTGGAATCCGGTCATCAGCAAGTGTTACCGTAGACGGGACGGTTTAGGCGAGTGTAAAGACGTCGTTAGTGTAGTGTGTCGAAGTACCGACGATAACTTAATAAAATAAAATAAAAATCAAGATCGAGTGAGGGTAGATGAAAATACTTTTGCTTCACGAAGATGACAACTGCTCCGCAACTTCAGTCTACCCGTGACCACGGCCGGTGTAATTCGGCCGAAACGTCGGGATAAAAAGGTATTTACTGCCTTTTAAGTTTTTACGCGATTAGACCCGAATCTGTATTTTTATAATGTGTACAAATCGCGAAAGTTTAAAAACATTAAGTACAGCATGATGATCAGTGCACTGATGACAATCATTCTTCATATCCACGGCAAACTTACGAATCTCATGATGAGGTAAAGTTACGAATGTGCGTTTATTTCTCATCCTTGTAAAATAATTAACATCTGTTGATTGTATCTTAAAAAGCTTACATTTTGAAAACCAAATGTACAGTCAGCATCAAATATATCGGGACGAACAGATTGTTCAAAACGATCTGAACAACTAAGAAATTTGAACTATACCTCAATGATACAAGGGATGTTTCGTAATGAACACCGTACACGACAACTGTCATTCTCACAAGAATTTTATCGCATTTAATTTCTTTATTTGTTTAGGTAATTATGAACAGTATGTTCGTCCCGATATATTTAATGCTGACTGTACCACAATAATGAAACATCTTTTTTTTATTATTCTGCTTCTACCGCTCCCCAGTAAAATAAATCTTTTGCAGATTCGTAACTGCCGTGGATATGACGATATGGTTTTAAAGAAGCCTGAAAATGCCACGGAAAGAAAAGTGGACCTTGATGGACGAGATGCACTAGATAGATTATGAACATACCTTTGATCATCTTCACTTTTACTATATTTTTTAATGACTTTCGTGAGATTCTTGAAGTACTCCGGAGCGTATACAACTATTCGTTCAGTGTCCGGTATCTGGAAATAAAGAAAATATTATATTTTTATTTCATACAACATTCCTTTGCGCGGTTTATGTGGACTTGAGACCTAAAATTCTGAGTGCTACATATGATACACCTCACCGAATTAGGTGAAAGAGATTTAGCCAAAAAATTTTGGCAAGAAGCAGTAGGTACAATGTATGCAAGAAAATGAAATTCAGGGCTTAAAAAATAAAAATATTTTTTTAATGTTTTTTGTTAAGTTGGCAACGCCGACGGTCCACTTGATGGTAAGTGGTAACCGCTGCTTATATACATCTACAACACCAAGAGGATTGCTGATGCGTTGCCAACCTTACAGACAAAGTTGGAAAGCCTCATATGGATGTAATTTTACCGGCACATAGTACCCTTGAAACCGGAACACTGCTGATGCTTAGCGGCAGAAATAGGTAAAATTCAAATAGGTATACAGCATGTATGGGTAAACACCGTTATCACTCAAACCATGGGTAGTTGACGTGAACACAAAAACATAGGAGAGAGTAAAAAAAAATAGTATACAAGCGCGAGAAAAAATTTTATATAAAAAAAAATTTGTCGTTTTTCATTGATTTTACGTTCTATAAATGAAACCAAACCACTGGTTTCAAGGATAACGGTGTTTACCCTTACAGCCTGTATACAAGGTGTTAACGAATTCGTGTAATTCCTTCAAACCGCGTGATTTACTGGTGACACTGATTGACTCAGCATAGGTTTTTTTCAGAATCAACAAAAAAATGTTTTCAAAAAATTAACCATGGTATTCTGTATCTGAGTAATTTTAGCGTCCCTAGTTAACTGACTGCGAGGAGCGATATCGTGCTACTCGTGCCCGTCAGCTGTGTCACTGTCGTGGCCAGATCATAGAATTGATCACTTCATGATGTGGCCAGCCATTTCATGAAATGGTTGCATTTCATGAAATGGCCAATACCCGCTGCCCACATCATGAAATGGCCTGGCCAGATCAATGAATAATCAGCGTTTAACGATATGATCAGCTAAACGCACGGCTACTTCATGTTATGGTCAAACATTAGTGATCATATCGTAAAATAGTTACATTATTCACCGTTAGAGGCGCTGATATCGTTTTGTTTTTGTGATGCATCATGGCGGCGGACAATTATTCTGACTAAAAAGCTAATAATAATAAGTAAAGTAGGGTGACCACGCAACGAAAATTAATGGACTATTATTGGATTTCAAAATATGGCTTCATGGTAACTGCGGGTGAACTTTTCATAGAATTTTATTTGTTCGATTATTTATCTGGTTAACCTGTGAAAGTACAGCACAAAATATCGATGCACGTTACTGCTATATTGAATCATTTGGGTTAGGTTAGGTTAGAGCAGTGACCAATAACGCGCGAAGGCGAGCGAGCGAAGCGAGCGTGCCGCGGTAGCGGCCGCCGAGCGCCAGATCCCCTTAATTGTTGGTGAGTCATACTATTAAACTTTCGCGGTAACGTGCATCGATATTTTGTGGGTCGAAATTCCATAGTCTACTCCTTTGCTTGCATGGTACGTGCTTCCTTTATTTGGATTTTTTATTAAACCTTTGATATCATGGAAACCCTACATTAATGATATGGCCAAACGTGGATGGCCATATCATTAAACGTTGACGTTTCAACGATATGGCCAATTTTAGTTGGCCATTTCATGAAATACAACCATTTCATGAAATGGCCGGCCACATCATGAAGTGATCAATTCTACGATATGGCCACGACATCACCATGCCTTTATTGATTTATGCATGGAATCGAAATTTTAAATCAAATAAAAAAAAATGTGAAAAAAAAGTTTTTTTAATCTATCTATATCGTGCGGCGTTAATCTATACCATTAATAGATCATGTGGTTTGAAGGAATTACACGAATTCGTTTACACCATGTATTGCTTCACCGTTGAAATACTCATGGATCATGGATGCATTTTTTTTTTAGATACAGTTCTTCACATACGCAAATACCCAGACCCGGAACAACTATCTGTAGGCTATACAAAGACTTGTGGCAGCAACCAACCGCTCAGCCAATGACGACACGATTGACGTAGGTCGTTCGTGTAGTCATTTAAAAAAAAAACTGTTATCTATTTTCCTCACTTTATAGGGTTCCGCATTCAGTTTTTTTTTTTGTGTTGTTGTTTTTCTGTTATCTATTTCTTGCGCTTTATAGGGTTCTGCAGTCAAACTTATAGTTTCGTAATTTCCGTATGTCACAGCCCACGGGCGTAGCCAGGTTTTAGAAATGAGGGGGGGGGGGGGGGTCCAAGAAAATAAAACGATTAAAAGTACATAAAATAACCCTTATAGAAGAAAAATATTAAAGATGTGAAAAATACATACAGAAAAAATAAGCGCGTGAAAAAAAACGCGTGGAAACGCGTACGAAAGGGCACGAAAATATACGAAGATTACCGAATGCGATCCGATAATCGACGGTGGCGGAGGAATCCAAACCACCGTATATTTTAATGACTATTGGGTGTACATGGTTGAAAATTATCAGCTAGATGTCTTCTGTAAACTGCCAGAGTAGAGAAAATCACGAAAAAAAAATGGGTTGCTCTCTAAACTACGTGAAACTGAGGGAAAATTCCTAAGTAACTTATTTGTTCAGGTGAATATTTGATGAAATATGAGCTCTGAAAGTCGCTAATAATATGTCCCCCTTCTAACTTTCGAACCGTGTCAACAAAAATTCTTTAAAAATCTACCTTCCAGCATCTAATGGACACTTTTAATTAAAACTACATTTTTGAACAAGATACGTTAATAATTTTTCGAAATATCCGCTGTTTTCATCCTATTTTGAGTCTAACCGCAAAAATAGCTTTGCATTTCACAATATCATTTTGAAATATTATTTATAATCCTAGCTACGGAACCCTACATTGTGTGTGGTCCGACACGCACTTGGCCGTTTTTTTATTGTAGTCGTGATCTCGACAGACTACAATTACTATTAAAAAACTTGCTTCGAAGTATTTTAGTTAATTACGATTAACAACTTAATTATGCTTTAAAAATATACAAAATATACTCACAGTCCTATTAACCAACTTAAACGCATCATTGAAGAACATAGTCCAATTCATAATGGGTACTTCTTTCTGCCACTGTCTTATAGTGTACGGATTATAGAGGCCTTCCTCATCCCTCCTATCCTCCGAAGGGGTGGTAATATTCGCAAGTTCTGTCTCAAAGAGGATGACTTTGTTCATTTGGACCCTCGCTTCGGTTTTGTTTGCTCCTAGTAGGACGCATATTCGAGTCATGTAATCTAAGTAGGCATCTAGGACTTTTTTATGAGCTGTTCTGTTCAGATAGTTGTCGCGAGTTGGTAGGTTTAAGCCGCCTTGGTCGAGCTGAAATTATTTGTAAAATGCTTTAAATTAATTGGATAGCAAATTGAGAGGGTTGTGGTGTAGGTAATTAGCTGGCCTCACAGGATTTGCCCCCTAGCTATCGGTTACGGGTACATTCCATGGGGTATACTCCGTGGGGTACATTCCACGGTGTATATTCCATGGGGTACATTCCATGGGGTACATTCCATGGGGTACATTCCATGGGATACATTCCTTGGGGTACATTCCATGGGGTATATATTCCATGGAGTACATAGAATGTACGTGTATGGCCCTCATGCATTGACATGGACATGACATGACATGAAGACATGGAG
This sequence comes from Amphipyra tragopoginis, assembly GCA_905220435.1. NCBI lineage: Eukaryota > Metazoa > Arthropoda > Insecta > Lepidoptera > Noctuidae > Amphipyra > Amphipyra tragopoginis. The sequence goes on from HG992017.1 coordinate 11,417,055, forward strand.
TGTTGTTACGATGCTTGTAAGCCATAAGATCACGTACGTCTCTTTTGTTTATATTTTTTTAATTATTTAACTTTACCATAATGCATCTGACTCAGACATACAAACGACAGAATACTTTAATGTTCAAGTGGTAGCTAGCCAGTCGTATAGATCCTACATCCAAACGTGTTGGGTTTTATTGAATTTTACAACACGCGTCTACTTCCAGCGTGCGGTAAGGAAGTTTTATATTCTAGCCTATCCCAACACGGGACGAGACTTTATGGTACTCGAGTCAAGACACACCATAGGCCATAATATCAAATAATCTCTAGGTTAGTTCAAACACGTGATACTAACCACAATGACGTGTTTAGATGAGTTGCGGTCGTCTTCCGTCACTGCCCAGTTGAACAAGCCGCCCAGATTATACCTGTAATAAAAAGATAATCTGACATTTTAATTTTGACACTCTTTAGTAAGGCAAAACGCCAAAGAGGGGGTGAGACATCAACACTTTGAATAGACTGTCTTTTATGAAACTGTTTTTGGAGACTGTTTGAGCGCTTAGATCTGAACTAGCAGCCTAACAAGATTATTGTGAATAAACTTGTGGGAGAACACGCGGGGCGCGGGCATGCCTGCCTCCCGCTGCTCCTCGCCCCGGATCTTCGTCGGCAAACTAACCGAACTTCGGTCGCGTATAATGTGTGTCTACAGAATACGTTGCCGCCGAATTGTCGCTGAACTTACGCCCGACCGAAGTTCGGCTGTACGCTATAACGCGACGTAACTTCGGCATAATGTGTCGTCAGTAATTCAAATAGCATTGCAGGCGTAATCATGCCGAACTTCGGTCGCGTATATTCGGCATAGTATGTTTCAACACTAAAAATGAAGACTTAGGACGCTTTCAAATTAGACGGTTGTTGTCGGACTGTAACCGTGCCGCAGCGGTGCGGCTGTCGAGCTGCAAACGGGCGATTTTGTTTTTTCATACATTTGACGCAGCCTGAGAGCAGTGCGTCGTCCGTACCGCGCACGCACAGCAGCAGGCCGGGCGTCACACTGCTCTCTCGTTGCGTCAACTGTATGAAAAAACAAAATCACCCGTTTGCAGCTCGACAGCCGCACCGCTGCGGCACGGTTACAGTCCGACAACAACCGTCTAATTTGAAAGCGCCCTTACGTATTCTGCACATCCTGCACCAACTTCTGCAGGTCCCACTTCTGTTTGGTCATGGTTGAGGGTAGTATGTGCCAGCCTCCGAGCTCCTTGATGACGGCTACTAGCGGCTTCTCGCCGAGCTTCTCGATCGTCTCATTGGTGTCTATACAAGCATCGTAGTAGACGCGGGCTTTAGCTTCAGCGTCTGCTGGGTTGGAGATGTTTACCTTTTCTGTGAAAGAGATAAAGATGATTTCAGTGAAGTGAAGTCGCTGTTGAATATGAGCAAAATTTTTTTGATCATTGGAAGTTCGATCCTCATACCTAAGGAGAGTTTAGCCTCGTATTCACTAGTGGACAAAAGTCCCGCGATACGTGTCGGGCGAAATCGGGGGATCATCGAGCGATATCGACCAACGTCGCTAGACATTTTGCCACGCGATCTTTTTCGTTGGACTGATAAAGATCTATTAGTGCTGCAAGCACTGCATTGTATGTCCACATTGTTGCGCATCACACGTTTACACTAATTTTATCCCTCAACTTAAGCGACACGCCGACAGTGGACAAATCGCGTGATTTTGCCAGACTTGTCGTGCGACGTCGCCCGACGTCATTCGACTTCGCCTGACGTCTCTAGAGACACGTATCGCGAAACATTTGTCTCCTAGTGAATATAAAGCCTCATCCCCACTAGGAACATTTGTCGAGCGACATGTGTCCCCGGTGACATCGGGCGATGTCGGGCGACGTCGGACGACATCGCCGCGACATTGTTGAAACTGTTCCTTGTCGCACAGTCGATGAAGAGTAGTGATAGAAGCCTCGTCCCCACTAGGAACATTTGTCGAGCGACATGTGTCCCCGGTGACATCGGGCGATGTCGGGCGACGTCGGACGACATCGCCGCGACATTGTTGAAACTGTTCCTTGTCGCACAGTCGATGAAGAGTAGTGATAGAAGCCTCGTCCCCACTAGGAACATTTGTCGAGCGACATGTGTCCCCGGTGACATCGGGCGACGTGGGGCGATGTAGGGCGACATCGCCCGATGTCTCCGGGGACACATGTCGCTCGACAAATGTTCCTAGTGTGGACGAGGCTTTAGGCTTTAAAATAACAAAGCAATATGTTATAAAAGTGTTTTGAGAATAGATTTCCTCGTGACATCATTGATTTTTCCCACTTGGCTTGCAAAAGATTAATATTTGTGTAGGTAAGTACGCACAGCTATGTATAGCAATGTATAGGCTTTCCGTTCAATGATAGGTCAGCTTATAATGGAAATGTATAGCTTGATATGTAACCGTGTACCTACATGACTTGGCAATATGTAAATCAATATTTCTCACGCGTGATTTTAAGTACAATTCAATTTAAGTAATATCTTGATCTATCAAATACATTCGAGTGTTCTTAAGGTGCTCTCACATCGATGTTCACAAGAAATGGAAACAGTTTCAAACAGTTTTGTTTTGCAGCAAAAGGATATTGAGTAAATGTTTATTTATTTAAACTTCATGTACATTGGTGGTACACAAAGCGGAATTAATGCCATTGGCATTCTCTACCAGTCAATCTTTGGATCAAAAATTAAGCACATAACATAATTATGTTTAATTGAGACATGTTCACATTCATTCGTTAACAGTTATAAATGAGATGACTACTGACACAGACGTTATGATAACGTTTATGAACATTTTTAAATGCTAGGGATTGTATCTGAGATGTTTTTAGATGTATTGAAACGTTTAGAAACATTTCAATAAATTTCTTTTAACTGCTTCCACACCGGATGATTCTAGATGTTGACAAACGTTTGTGAACACCGGTGTGGAAGCACCCTTATGCAAATATTTATACCAAAGCCACACCATTTTTGATTTCATATTTGTTCATCGGAACAATACCATAATCGTTCTTCTATAGAATCTACAAGTATACGTATTTAACCTAAACGTACATTATTATGTGTATTATTTATTACCTACGCATGAAAAGACGTCAAAAACCCATAAACACATATAATAACAATACGACAACGTATACAAATATTCACACATACATTTTCGTGTGATGTTTGCGTTCCCAATAATGTATTTTGTTAGGACCACAAAATAAATTCAAAAGGCCAACGACAGAAATTAACACGCCAATATTACAATACTAGAGGTCGCCAGCGGTTTCGCCCGCGTGAATGTCGTTTATCGCATATCCCGCGTTTTTCTCTACTATAATATGCATGTCTTATACATATAAACCTTCCTCTTGAATCACTCTATCTTTATAAAAAACTGCATCAAAATCCGTTGCGTAGTTTAAAAGATGTAAGCATACATAGGGACAGACAGCGGGAAGCGACTTTGTGTTATACTATGCAGTGATTGTGTCATAATAACTATACTTTCTTCTTGATAACTTTAAATTCTAATATCTTTTGATTGAGGAGCTCGTGGCTAAATAATTACAGCCGTATAGACCGATCTTCCGGGTTAAGCCACGCTTGCCGAGGTTGGTCTGTGGATGGGTGACCATTTACCATAGCGAGTTTCCTCCGTGCCTCGGAAAGCACGTAAAGCCGTTGGTCCCGGCTGTCATTTGTAGATCTTTGACAGTCGTTACTGTTGGTCAGAAGCCAGAAAGTCTGACAACCAGTCTTACCAAGAGTATCGTATTACCCAGTTACTGGGTTGTGGAGGTCTGATAGGCAGTCGCTCCATGTAAAATACTGATATTCAGCTGCATCCGGTTAGACTGGAAGAAGCCGACCCCAACATAGTTGGGAAAAGGCTAGGCAGATGATGATCTTTTGATTGAGCAAACCGATTACGATGAAACAAAAACTATATGTTACTCCGAGATACGCACAATATTTGTTTATAAAAGTCAACCGCATTGAGTCAGTACTTTTTACGTGATGCGTGAACAAACAAACCGACAAACCCATAAACAGATAAACAGACAAAAATTCAAAAGTTATCCTTTGATCCCCCGCCATTTTTTCAAAATTATTTCCATTTTACAGGCACGCCAAGTCTACAGTACCCGGCAGAAAATATTAGACATCGGGCTTTAGAAAGAGATATCGGCAAGCTTCGGCTTCGTATAGCGCCGTCTCTGTCACTCACACCTATGTGACGTTTTGTTGCTGACTTGTCAGTTGTTGTACAAGTTATAAAGAGATATCGATCTATTTCTAAAGCTCGATCTGTAATATTTTACTGCCGAATACTGTACTATATTTCATAGATTTCCATCGGAGTTTCTTCTGGTCGTATTTTTTCGGATTCGAATCGGATAATGCACAAGCGCTGTTCAAGGACAAATCATCATCATCATTCAGCCGAAAGACGTCCACTGCTGAACATAGGCCTCCCATAAGCATCGCCACATCGACCGGTCCTGTGCTTCTTGCATCCAGCGGTTTCCCGCAACCTTCACCAGATCATCGATCCACCTTGTGGGAGGCCTGCTCACGCTGCGTCTTCCGGTACGCGGACGCCACTCCAGAACCTTTCGGCCCCATCGGCCATCCGTTCTGCGAGCAATGTGCCCCGCCCACTGCCACTTAAGTTTGGCAATTCTTCGAGCTATGTCGGTTACCTTGGTTCTCCTGGGGATCTCATCATTTCTGATATCATCACGCAGGGTAACTCCGAGCATAGCCCTCTCCATTGCTCTTTGGGTGACCTTGAGCCTTCTTATGAGGCCCATCGTGAGCGACCACGTTTCAGTACCGTAAGTAATCACTGGCAACACGCACTGGTCAAAGACTTTCGTCTTGAGACACTGACAAATAAGACAGTTTTTTTCTCTATTGAACTGCTTTAGATGCTTCTTGCGGATTGTTTCTACGTAACTGGGCAGTTATTGGCGAGACCTGAAGAGTTTCCAGCCAGAGAATGGGGGGGATGTAAAATACTTAACCTAAGCTAACTACTTGTACTACATTAACATCATGACTACCTGCAACAACAGCACTAAGGGCGACCCCTAGTGGGATTCGGACCTCAGCTAAAGCGTTGCTGTCGGGGGATTTGGGGGGAGACAGCTTGATGAGAACTGAATTATCGGTGTGATCAATTCATACAGTGTGCGTGATCTTGTATGTATGTTCTTTGAAGTAAGACTTCTCCATCTTATTTATTTTGTGGTAGTACAAAGTAAAAATATATTAGATCTAATTTTTTCTACATACCTATATGTATAACGCGATAAACGATAGAACTCGATTATAATTCACAATAGTTTACTAATACTTTGTGAATATATGTAGATAGAACAAAGTGCCGAAACTTAGTACAGTCTGTAACTAAAGTGGTTTTTCGTTATTTAGATAGGTGCTGTTTTGGACTATTTTGATTAGGATTTGCCGTCACTCAAGACACTTAGTGTTATTTACCAGATTACTGAAAACATAAATTTCATATTTTGTAGGTCACATTTAGCTTATCTGGTCAATAGCTACAGACTATAAATTATTGATAGGTTGGTGAAATCGCCCCTAAGACTATTAGCCAAACAAAAATAATGTTCCATAAATAATGATCCAGGTTAACCGGTTGCGTACCGCCCGTCGTCCCAGGACGACACTTAATTGTCTTATCTATTGTGTCTATAATAACCGTGCTTGAGGTTGTTAAGTTTGAGCAAAGTCTAAGTACGCTTTAACTTGTCGTACTGAGAAAAGACACAATAGAGGAATAGTAATACGCTACGGTATGCTCTATTTGTAATTCAGTTTCACGCATAATATATTTCGCAGAGCGTAGGTTTTTTCCTGCATTTGTTCTACGATGACGCAAAACGATGTGTACCTATTGTTTGACAACAATGAAATTATCTTGATGTCGTAACCTGTCATAATGTCGTATACAACATCTTTACGGTCGTGATTGTGTAACCGATGCACATAAATTATTGTTAACATTATCGTTATCAAGAATTGTTCAGGTATTTACGACAACATAAATTACATATGACGTTAGACGTATAGTTATGATTTTGTCTTGTGGATGTGATCTTGAAGGGATACTTTTTTTGTGTAACAGTAAAACATTGCGGGTGAGTTAAAGAATAACGATTAGAATTGATTTCGATAATTTTTGTCTGTTTGTCTGTTTTTCGGTGTGTCTGTTGGTTTGTACACGCATCATGTAGAAAGTACTGACTCAATGCAGTTGACATTTATAGAAAAATATTGTGTGTATCTCGGAGTAACATTTAGTTTTTGTTTCATCGTAATCGGTTTGCTCAATCAAAAGATATTACGATTTAAAGTTATCAAGAATAAAGTTCAGTTATTGCGACACTATATTGGTTTCCAAACTCATACTCAAAACTCATTTATTCAAAATAGACTAGAATTACATAATTCTTTTTGAACGTCAAATACAAATAGACAGCCCACAAAAAAGCCCTCCCTTCACCGGTTCCTAGTGTTTACTGTGAAGAAGAAACGGCGCAACAAACTACCCAGCAACACAGTTCTAGTGTCTGTCAGGTGAATAAATTAACTGAGTCGATACAAAGAAAATCATAATATTTTTTACAATAATAAAATTATGCAAATAAAGGAAAAGTAGTAATTACAAATTTAAAAAATATATAAATCAATTCAGTATGAATTGAGATAAATCAATCAACTCCAACTTCCACTGTCTATAATTCTTACTATGAAAATCTGGGATTAAATTGCTATAATAAGAATCAAGATAAACCGACTTTTGGCTGCGGCCATTTCTTTACTTAGCATAAAAAAACGCCCTGAATTCAAAAGAACTGAATTTAAATAAACTTACCAAGTGCATATCTGATGATCAACTGGTTCTGGAGTTCAATCTTGCTGAAGATACCCCAGCTGGACTTGCCCTCAGGTATGGGGTTGTTTTTGATCCAGCCTCCGCAGGCAAACTCGTAGAAGTCTTCACAGGGATCCTGGGTCTCATCCAACGCCCTTATCACCTCGCTGGCAGTGTATATGCAGCTGCCCTTCAGGCACACCACTTGATCTGGAATAGGATTGAGGAGTGGTTAGAATTGTCGAACATGTAATAGCTAGAAAGATGCTCTGATCCCTGTGATTATAAAGAGGAAACACTAAGGATGAACAAGTGTTTTTGTCATTATTACAGATTTTCAAAAACTGTTATCAAAACTAGAAAGAATCCCTAAGGAAAGTTATATCTTTAACACGTTCAACGCTGTAACGGACAATGGTGGGCGACACTCCATTCTCACGCGGCCCACATACTGGTTGGTTTTTGTAGTCTTTTATGAACTCCTCTGACGCGCGGTCACCCGTGGGCGACGTGGCCCGAACGGAAGAGTTGGTTGTCGGTCAAGTGTGGTCGTCACAGCTCGATTGGAAAACCTATTTTTATCGTCAGCCATCAACGTGTTAAACAGGATGAGTTCTGAGGAATTGGAGGGCCATAACTGAAACTATGAGAAATGGAGAGATTAAATACAGATTCTATGCAAAAACATCGAGTACGATACCGAGCCAAACGAACAGCTTTTTCAAAATACAAAAACATGCAGTTTATTTCTCAGCAAAATTCGAGCTTTTGAATCCTTTGACAATTTTGCCTTTACTTGCCTATAGTTACGGTTTTGGCCATCCAATCCCATTGAAAAACCCTCCCTGTATAAAGATATTAATATTATTTTATTCCTAAAGCAACCTCGTTGCGATATAAATCCAATTGGCGACGTCTGTGGTCTAGTGGTTCGAATATCGGACTGCTGATCACGAGGACGTGGGTTCGATTCCCACAGGACAAAAATATTTATGTGATGAACATAAGTGTTTGTGTTGGTCTGGGTGTTTCTTATGTGTTATAAGTATGTATTTACAAAGAAAAATAGGATGTAAGTATTATATCCATTGTCTAGTACCCATAGTACAAGCTCTGCTTAGTTTGGGACTAGATGGTGCTATGTAAAAATTGTCCCAAATATTTATTTATTTAATTGAATTAATAGAGGTCGCGCCCGCGTACATTTATCGTCTATCGCGCATTCCGTATTTTACGAGATAAAAGTAGCCTATATCCTTCTCCAGGTTCCAGACTCTGTACCAAGTTTCATCAAAATCGGTGTACGGTTTAGGCGTGAAAGCGTCACAGACAGACACGAGTTGCTTTCGCATTTATAATATTACTAGCGACCCGCCCCAGCTTCGCACGGGTACTATAATATGCATGTATTATACATATAAACCTTCCTCTTGAATCACTCTATCTATTAAGAAAAACCGCATCAAAATCCGTTGCGTAGTTTTAAAGATCTAAGCATACATAGGGACAGACAGCGGGAAGCGACTTTGTTTTATACTATGTAGTGATTAGTAGGGATGGATGGAGAGGAAGAGGGAGGCCAAAGAAAAGATGGATGGATTGTGTGAAGAATGATATGAAAGAGAAGGGAGTCAGTGATACCATGACGGGTGACAGGACGGAATGGAAGAAGAAAACATGTTGCGCCGACCCCAAGTAACATGGGATAAGGGCAGGAAGATGATGAGTGATTAGTAGGGATAGAGCCAGTTAACATGGAACGTTTCCACCCTGTATAACTGGCGGTAGATGTGTTTTTTTATGTCTTTATTGTCCCACTGCTAGGCAAAGATCTCCCCCATAGCCTTCCACTCATCTCCATGCATTGCTTTCTCTGGCCAATCTCCCATAAACGACTCTAAGTCATCACACCAGCGTTTCCTAGGCCTCCCTCGGCGACGACGCCCGTCTTCCGGCACCCACTGCGTGACGACTCCGGCTAGAGTTACCAGATGGTCGGGATTCGTCGGGATTCTCCCGACATAGGAGCCGACGAGGGTAAGTGAGATCAGCGCATTATATTCCGATTGGATTGGGGTGCTAAGCGAGTTCGTCCATCGGCCAGCTAATACGGCGATCGGCAATAACTCAGCACTCTAGCGGATTGAACCATAATATGTTGTGGACAGCACAACGTTTTAATCGGGTACGCAACATATTTTTGTTTATATAATGTCCCGACTCCCGACAAATTACAAAATCTCCCGACAAACGGTTAATCGTAAAATTCTATGCACGAATATAATTTGTTTTCTTTTTTTATTTTAATCCTTTTCTTAACTCTCTTAAAGGATCCAAGTTGGTGGATTCAGTAAAAGCCAAACGAATACATGTGGCAACGTAAAAAAAGGAATAATGTTTAGTTTTTTGTGTGCTATTGACATTTTATTGATTAAAAATAAAAATAAAATTATACTCATAATACTTATTTCTCCAGACAACAACCCCAAAATCCCGATATTTTGTAATTTTATAAATCCCGATATTTTATAATAGATATTTCGGTTTTCCGATCTGGTAATCCTAACTCCGGCCCATCTGTCTTTATGCATTCTGCATACATGGCCCGCCCAATCCCACTTCATTCCTGGCGATTCCTGTTTTGGAGCGTATCGTGGTATTACGTATTCGGTCACTGAGCTTAATACCCAATACGCTACGCTCCATCGCTCTTTGGCAAACCTTGAGTTTGGACTTTTGAGACTCAGTAAAGGACCATGCTTGAGCACCGTATGTTAGATGTATAGCAGATAAATAAACAAACGAAGGTATGGTCAGCATCGAATTAGTAGTTATTGTCTGTACTGGAACATAGTATTTATTTATGACTCATAAAGTTGATTATCTAGCCGTTATGCTAGTTAGTTCTCTGCTATAAAATTACATGCGCCAATAACGGTTATGGCTTCAGTAATCAATTATATTATGTATGGTCAGCTATGAATAAGTCTCGCTTTATTTTCCTCCTATCTATGTGTATATCGCCTTAAAAAAGAAAATGTTAATCAAGTAGTCTTTTATGGTTGTTGTCATTAACCTCTCAGAGGAAATTAGATAAGAATGTAAATAACTTTCTGGGTAGTCTACTCTTTACTTTTATGTTTTCAGGGTTGCGTTTTAGTGATGATTTTATTTTATGTTTTACCAATGTTTTTTTTGTCTTACTTTTATTTTAAAATATTGCCAATAGACTCTTTACAAGGGACCTTTTAATCCCCTTTCGTCTTTAGGGGTATTTTTGTAACACGTTGTATTATTTAGACTTGCAGGTCAGCGAGATGGACTAAAGCTTAAACCGTTCTCATTTTGAGAAGAAGCGCGTGTCCAACAGTGGGACAGTATGAGCTGATTAAGCTTATGCTATTCTATGATTATAAGGCGGTTCGCCAACGGTGATGTGTGACGGAGCGACAAAATCCGTGTGCGTACTACAGTGTGACGTGCATCAATGATGCTCCGACGTGCGTCACTGCGGGCGAACCGCCTTCAGAGCGAAGCCACACAGCTCTCATCTTTGCTCCAAAATGAAATATAGACTAAATCCGGAAATTCCCCTGAACATCAATGTACGCAGTTTTTTTTTTTAATAATTTTATGACATGGCTATGGTATTGCCATAACTTTTTTCCAAAATATACCCAAAAATACTGGCTTCCGCCAATATACCTTTAAAAATACTGACTCTTGGAAAAATTACTAAAATATACTCAAAAAGTATTAAAATACTGAATCCGGTCACACTGCTGCTCCGTTGCGTTGCGACGTCGCAGTGCTAGATTTGGACCAATCTACAAGGTGTAACTTAAATAACGCACAACCTCTTAAGGAGTCACTGTACTCATCATTATGAACAACTTTTACTATGGGATCAAACAAGAAACCGCGAAAAAAAATCTGCTGTTCCCTACGTTTTGACGAGCTATGCGAACATAAATGTAGGGAACAGCTGAATTTTTTTTCACGATTTCTGGTTTGGTCCCATAGCAAAAGTTGTTCATAATGATGAGTACAGTGACCCCTTAAGAGGTTGTGCGTTATTTATGTTACACCGTGTATAGATTCCAAATCTAGCGCTGCAACGTCTCAACGCAGCGCAACGGAGCAGTGTGGCTTCGCTCTTAGAGGCCCAAAGAAAATTAATGAATGAATTGTGCGAAAGATGATATGGTTAAGAAGGAAGTCAACACAGAAATCACGGCTGATAGAGATGGATGGAGGAAAAACCGTTGTGGCTTATGTTGGCGTGTGTCAGTTGTGAAGGTCATAAGATGATCATTAATGGTAAACAAATCGATTGAATTAGTCGGTTCATTCTGTCTAGCCTTTTCCCAACTATGTTGGGGTAAGTTCCAGTCTAACCAGATGCGTCTGTATACCAATATTTTACACGGAGCTACTGCCATCAGACCTCCGCAACCTAGTAACTGGGCAATGCCGATATGCTAAGGTTAGACCGGTTGTGAGACTTTCGGGCTTCTAACTACCAGTAACGACTGTCATAGGTACCTATTCGTATGACACCAGGGACCGAAGGCTTAACGTGCTCGTCGAGCCTCGGAGAGCAGGTTTTTTTTCCTATATAAAAGTCAATTAATTTTATTATATCACTGTTACGCCTTTATCTGAGGAGCTCGTGGCTAAATAATTACAGCCGCATAGACCTATCTTCCGGGTTAAGCCACGCTTGCCGAGGTTGGTCTGTGGATGGGTGACCATTTACCATAGCGAGTTTCCTCCGTGCCTCGGAAAGCACGTAAAGTCGTTGGTCCCGGCTGTCATTTGTAGATCTTTGACAGTCGTTACTGTTGGTCAGAAGTCAGAAAGTCTGACAACCAGTCTTACCAAGAGTATCGTATTACCCAGTTACTGGGTTGTGGAGGTCTGATAGACAGTCGCTCCATGTAAAATACTGATATTCAGCTGCATCCGGTTCGACTGGAAGCCGACCCCAACATAGTTGGGAAAAGGCTAGGCAGATGATGATGTTACTTACGCCTTTATCTAAAATGTATTTTCAAACATTATTTATCCCTTCTTTAGTTTAGAATTCAGAAAATGGAGCTTCTAATCTGTAACCACATTTGACCTTAAATGTAAACACAGCTGATCATCACTGAGGACAGATAGATTTTAGCGTATTTTTTATGGGATCTTTAAACAGCTATTACTCTTAAACTATTGGACTTTTGGGAAAAGTTATTCATTATTATGGGTAGGGGGTGGTGTCGTGGTGGCCCGAAGGTTACAGCCCCGCTTGTTAAGCACCGGGTTGCGGGTTCAAATCCAGGCAAGTACCAATGTGACTTTTTCAATATCATATGTACTTTCTTAGTTAATCTAAGACACCACTGACATACGGTGAAGGAAAACATCGTGAGGAAACCTGGACTTATGGTCTGAAATCGCCAACCCGCAATGAGCAAGCGTGGTGATCAATGCTCGTTCCTTCTCTGTACGAGAAGAGGCCTTTGCCCTGCAGTGGGACAGTTACAGGCTAATATTTATTTTATATTTTTATTTATGGGTAGGTACTTTAACACGCTTTCAGATTAGTACCTACCCCCTTTCCGACTAACCTTGTAAATAAAAAAAAAATACTGTTTGTGCTACCATTTTATTTTCCTACGGAAGATTATTATAACTATTCAATAAACTAACATAATAATAATCTTACATTCGGCACTAGCTTCCACACTAGGATTCCCTGTGTCCTGAAAGCGTTAGCAGTTCACTAAGAATTGGACACGTGTAATGTTGTAGTAGGTTAATGTATTCCTAAACAATTCGTCATCATCGACAGCTGTAAATTATCCACTGTTGGTCAACTGTTTTTGTAATGGTAATTTTGTTCCGTTAGAGTAGGTACAAGGCTGTATGGTTTTAGAATCTTTGCCACGTACGTACGCAACGTTAACGTTAACGTAGGCAATGTTGGCTAATAATATTACAACAACAATCAGTCGGAGTATTTTGTGGTAGGTACCTATGATTGCATATTTTTATACAACGTTATTTTTAGTAAAAACCGAGACACCCCAACAAGATTTTCATCAGAACTGCCTGAATATGTGTCGTTTTTTAATAAATATCCAAGTTACACCGTAGTTTATGTCGCGTTAAGTTCCTTAGTAAAGTGTGAAATGCCTGAGATGTGCTATGCAGGGGTTGTCTAATACACGGAAATTGACCGAGCGGACCATCTCAAGCCTCAAGGTGTCTATTCCCGTCAACTGTTAAGGGTAGAAACCTACAGAAACAAAACAGAAATTTAAGAAAAAAAAATGTGTGGTGTAAAAATATGTCAATCGATTCTCCTAGTGATTCTGAACAAACTAGTTTCAGGTTTAGTATATACTAAAACTAAGCTTGTATAATCACTTTTTTGAGTGATATTCATGTGGTCGACATGTGGAAAAACATAAGTGATTAAAACCGTCTACGTCCATTAAAACGATTGCTGTATTTTTATTTCCCGCAATTTCGGAATGAAAAACTGAGTGTCTCGGGTAAAAGTATCAATTTCCCATTCGAAGGCCTAGCACGAATGTTTTGAAGTATAGTAACGCAAACGTAACGTTAATCTGAGTGAATTTTGAATCGAAAATGCAATTATTCTATAGCATTTTAGTTTAAATTTATGCGACAACCACAATTTGTATCATACATAGATATGAATAAAGTTTTCAATTAAATTAAATACTATGTGCGAAACGAGTATTTCCAATTCAAAATTCACTCGCGTTAACGTTACGTTTACGTTACCATACGTCACAACATTCGTGCTAGGCCTAGTTTTCAAAATATCTTGTATTGTATTGTGTGAAATTGATATTTTTCTTCCCTTGGTTTACAATCTACTATTGCTACCACAACTTCAAATACTAGGGGGTAATGTGGTTTCTCACCCCCTGACAGCATCGCCGACGTGCTGTGTACCTACGTCTCACACGGTCGCTATCTGTGGCCGTTTATTCAGCCGAAAGACGTCCACAGGCCTCCCCCAAGCATCGCCACACAAACCGGTCCTGTGCTTCTCGCATCCCGCGACCTTCACCAGGTCATAGGTCCACGTTGTGGGAGGCCTACCCACGCAGCGCCTTCCGGTATGCGATCGCTACCCCAGAACCTTTCGGCCCCATCGGCCATCCGTTCTGCGAGCAATGTGCCACGCTCACTGCCACTTAAGTTTGGCAAATCTTCAGGCTATGTCAGTTACCTTGGTTCTCCTTCGGAGCTTATCATTTTTTATATGATCATAATGGAAAACTCCGAGCATAGGCATCTCCATTGCCCTCTGGGTTATGGCCCTGCCACCATAATACTTATTTCTGCCTAGCCTTTTTCCAACCATGTTGGGTTCAAATTTCAATCTAACCAAATGTGGCTGAATACTAGTATTTTACACAGACCGATTGCTATAAGACCTCCGCAACCCATGCAGTTACTGGGCAATGACGATATCCTAAGTTTAGACCGGTTGTCAGTCTTTCGGGCTTCTAACCGTAAAGACTGTCATAGGTATTCGTATGACACCCGGGACCGACTGTTTAACATGCTCTCCGTGTCACAGAGGGGTCTCGATGTGTAACGAACGATCAGTCCATGGATGGGCATCCATCCGTCGCCTCTTTTCTGCGAGGAGGTGATAGCGATCAAAGAGAGAGCGGAGAGGGAGAGAGAGGCAGCTGTCACTATCCCTTCCCGCGCCAGACGCACCAGGGCGCGTGACGATCTGCGGACACCGTAGTGTGTGGCTTGCGGGCGGCGAGTTAGGGGACCCGTCGTCCGACCAGTAACAGGCCCGAGAAAGGCGACGCGCAGTGTTCCGTGCGCGCCTCTCAGGAGGACATGGGGCAAGGCCCCACAGAAGAAGAGGTTCGCCAGGGGTGGGCACACCGAGGCCTGCCGGGGTTGCGGTGCATGCAGCTGCGAATCCCGCGACCCCGGCCAAGGTTCAGGATAAGGAACACCGTGAGTTTTTAGCCGGTAAGAGTCCGACCATACCCCCTCGCCTTCCTTCCCCGGGCGAAAGGCAACCATGAGGATATTCCGACGAAAAAAAAAATGGATGGCCATCCATCCACATACCGCGACAAGCGCAGCTTAACCTTGCAAATCATATAATGCGCGTGGCTATTAATTAGCGACGAACCCCTTGTCTGTACTAGTTATGGTAATCTTAAAGTCCTGGTCAAGTTACCTTTGCTCTCTGGCTGGTAGCACGGCGGTACGGGCAGGTAGGTGGGTCCTCGCATCGTCAGCAGCAGGGTGAGAGTCAGCAATGAAGCTACGAGGAGCACGGTGGCTGCTACCATCAGCACCCGTTCCAGGCGAGTTCGCTGGTGCCAGCCGACGAAGGAGACACCCTAGAAGGTAAAATAATCTGGTTAGTTCTTCGTTATTCCAAAGAAGTGAGCAAGTTTTTTTGATACTTAATACCTTATACTTGACTGAAAAAAACTAATTAGTCCGTCAGTTAGATTATCAAAAAATATTTGACCCATATTTTTTCTTTTGTTACGTAAACCAAAATTGACGAATTTCGATACGACACTTTTAAAATTGGCAAAACGTCACAAGCAAGTACAATTTTTACTTGCTTCTGACGTCACACGCCCCCGCTCTCGAGTTTTGATGCGTTTTTCGTCCGGTCAAATTAGACATTTCAAAGTGCATAAATTCGCATAGAGCTGAAAATTGGTACGAATGTTCCGAACATCACACCATTATAAACCAAATGTAAAAAGTCCCCATCGATCCCACACTTGCAAAAAAAAATATTCAAGGTCAAAGTTCGCAAATATGGGTTTTTTGCGTTTTTTAGCCAAACGGTAAGTTTTATGATAAAAATAGATCAGACAAAAATTGTAGATTATGCAATTATCTACAAGAATTGTCTACAATTTTTCTCCTAAACGTCACCGTTTCTGAGATATAGTGGTTGAAAAAGCTGTATTCTTCATAATATGCGTCTCCACGCCACCTGGAAGGTAGTGTACTTGGCGCGTTTTTTAACGTGGTTTCCCCAATAGGCCTATCCCACAATCTATTGTGATCCTGTTTAATTCAATACTATTTCAAAATATGTAAAAACTGGTACTATTGGAAATGATGAAAGCCGTGTGAATTCTAAAAAAAATGCTTAAATTATCCGTCTCAATCATAATCATCTGATAATTCTGCTTCCTCTTCTTCTTGTTCGTCTTCTTGTACTTCTTCCTTCGCTTGTTCTTCTTCTTCTTGCTGGGTGTAAGTAAATTGTTCTAACAGCGATGCATCAGATGTCTCCTCACTGATATCGTACAAATCCTCTTCTACAGGCTGTTAAAAAATTTGCTCTAACAATTTTGTGGGGTTACTCGCGGTGTTTAGTTAGCCATACACGCACGGATATGCCCGCCGGATCTGCCCAACAGACATGCCCGGCGGGCAGATCCGTACGTGCATGGTGAGAACAGACACGGATATGCCCCGGATCTGCCCGCCAGGCACGTCTGCTGGGCAGATCCGGCGGGCATATCCGTGCGTGTATGGCTAGCTTTTACCGGTGGTCATATTGATAAGACCAATAAGAAACGTTTGTACTGATGGTCATATTTACCATTATCACTCTAAATTCGCCATTGAAAATTGCATAATAGTGTTTTTTTTAAAACTCAAATTCTTTTTTATTTTTCCTTTCAGATTTAAACGTGGCCTTCTTTTTTTATTTTTCCTGTCAATTTTTTTTTTCATTTTTTGGTACGCTCAGCATCAAAAGTAGCTGAACATTTGAGTTTTTAAACTTTGCATTAATTAGATAACTAATTGATAGGAAGCAAAAAATTTAAGGCATACTTAGATAAATTTAAGGCATAGTTACTAACACTAGGTAATAAGCGATTTTATGTAACTAACACTATATGGATTCTTTGGTCCGAAATAAAAGATTATTATTATTATTATTAGAGCTACATCTAGCAGCTCTAGGTATCTATTAAATTTTTGTTTTAAAACAATTCGTTTTCTAATTAATGCCAAGTTTAAAAACTCAAATGTTCAGCTACTTTTGATGCTGACCGTACGAAAGTCTTAATAACTAATCAGCTGACAAGTCAATGACTTTCAGAAACCGCACGTGTGTCTCTGATAGGGAACTTATTACATATTTTCTAACCTGTTAATTAGCCGAGTCTGTACATTGCCCACAGAAAAACACATATGTTTTAAGATATTTATTTATATTAAAGACTCATAAGTATTAGTAACTTACTCATAAGTCTCTATTTACTTACTAGTAAATATCTAGTTCAACTGGCCTTATTTTTCAATCAATCAAGTGATTCATGTAATTACTTCATTTTAACATCTGGTGATCTTGAAATTGCGATGCGTGGGAAGGTGATTGCAGGATTAAAATGCAGCTCGTGAATAATTTAATTAGATAAACTGTTATGTGATGACCTAATGCCAGTTTAAAGAAAACTACCCACTATAGACTCTTTTACTCACATAAATCCTTACTAATATTAAAAACAAGCACAGCTAAGGAGTGGAATTCCCTACCGGAGTCTGTATTTCCTGATAGCTACAACCTTGGTGTCTTTAAGTCAAGAGTGAATAGGTTACTTCTAGGCAAGCGTGCTTCACCGTCGACCATATCATCGCTTACCATCGTACGAATTAGAGGAAAACGCGAGACAAATGCTAAAAAAAATATGCGAAAGTAACTCTGTCTGTTACGCTTTCATGCCTAACCCGCTGAACCGATTTTGATGAAACTTGGTACAGAGACAGTCTGGAACCTGGAGAAGGATATAAGCTACTTTTATCTTGGAAAAATATAGAACACGCGATAAACGACATCAAAAAACTCGGTTTGTATGAACATAAAGCGTACTTTTACAGTATTCTAAAACTAATCAATACTCCATTTCAATTCATATAACAACAGTAGTCAAAAGTTTCCCACCAAAACACGTACATCTTTTGAACCATATTTGTTCAAGTAGTTATAGGAATAAGGATCATAAAACCATAGATAACACGGTGTTTAATCCCTACTGGTAGCAAACATGTTGTTTAAAACCTATAATAAAAATTAAATGCCGTTTGTTGGTAAGCGCATACCTCGGCTGGACAGATTTGGCATTTTTTTTTGAAAAATATTTGATTTTCTTAATTACATTTTTATGGAAAGATAATTTGGGAAAGTTTCCTGGAAAATTCGTGAAAAACTGAACGTTCTTTTTTCTATTGGATTTTTGTATGAACTCAAGACTAACTATTAACTCACGATTTATCGAAATTCGCCTGGCAGGTCAGCTAGTTTCAAATAATACCATTCTTAATACCATTCGAATTTCCGCTACCTTCTAAGATAAAAAAAACCTGCTTGCATAACACTTCCTAAAGCTCTGTAGCTTAGATTGTTGTTAAAAAGGTTCCTTATCAACTAACTTACGACCAAGCCCGTTTGACGTCATCCGGGACGACCGACAGACCAGATCCTAATGAGAAACGCCGTTTTGTTAACGATAAGCACCTTATTTATGATCCCTAAACGTTAAAGATACAATGAAGAACGCAAAGAAAATATTTTTATTAGAGCATGGTTTTAAAGATCAATAGGAGCGAAAAAAAAGAAAAAAAAAATGTGTTGCTCGCTTTTGGACCTAATCGCCGACGGTAAGCGCAAACAGGGTCTAAGATGGAGCACACAAATCCAAGTAGGTAACACAGATATAAAGGGATTCCCCTATACCCCTCTGGCTCTCACATACACACGACGGAACACAGGGCCCTTTTCCTGTCATGCGTATTTTCGCCCGCGCGCGGATCTGGTCCGCGTGCAGGCTGCCCGCATCCTATCATTTCATACATGTTTTTCCTATCATGCAACCAGCACGGGCGCGGAACGCGGATTGGCTGTGGGCATGCAGCCCGCGTGCGTGCTAACCGGATGCGGGCGGCGTTCTTCTGCCTTCAGTGTTGTTTTTACTGTGACGCGGGTCGCACGCATGGTCAAAGTACGCATGATTACTTTTTTAACGTTCATCTTTGTACACGAGTTTAGTCACTGGCGACACGCACGACAGCGGTAAACAAAAGCTTTGTCCTGCGTGTGGCCAGGAGCGTGTTATCTCACCTGCATAGCCCTAAACTGTTTGGCGCCGGACTTTAATGTGAGGGTAGTAGCTAGCCAGGCGGACCGCATAGATCGTACTACCAAGCAAGGAATTTCATAAAGCTTTTGCCCAAACAAAAAACAGTAAAGTTAATCCTACTTGGGAAAGGATTATCATGATGATGAAGACTGTTTCTAAACGTTAAACCAAGACCGAATTTTGTTCTTTTTGTTGTTAAGATTAAAAAGTTTAAGGACTTTTTGTTCTAGTTGGTCCTTTTGTACGGGACGGATACATCCACTCGTCCTTCCCCTTAACACCGACAATACCCTTAATCACCTCTTATTCCAAATAAGATGAGATGAGCCCTTCACTGCAGGATTAAACTCTGGACAAAAATAAGGCAAAAAGATGTTTTTAGTTACGCCTTGCGGGCAAAGGAAATATCGAAAGGATTGTCTTTCCTCCAGTTTCTGAATTGAGAATTCTAGGATAAGCAGTAAGTACTTAAGTAACATTTGAGTCGGAATTGTCAAAAAAAGACGGATTTCAAAGCATTGTTTGACAACTCCGTACTCAAATACTACTTAGGTATTGCTTATCCCGAATTCTCAATTCAGAAACCTGAGGATAGTCTCACAAAAACCTTACCGGTAGATGAAATATGCAACGGAAATTTTATATCCTTTTAGAATAAAGTTTAAAAGAATTCGTGTCATTCCTTCAAACCGCGTGATCTACTGGTGCCACAAATTAGCCCAAATGGGTATTTTTTAAACTAAATAAAAAATAAACCAAACAAAATAAAGTTTTTTCTCTCCGTTTCAATTTAGTGCCCCGAGTTAACTGAATGCAAAGAGCGATATCGTGCTAGTCGTATCTGCCAGCTATGTCGTCGTGCTTTCATTAATTTATGCGTGGTATCCAAATGTTCATAAAATTATATAATCGCAATTGTATAATTTTGAAATCTTATTAGGTAGTTTAAATACGATCGCTAAACCCAACCGCAAGAAAAAAATAGAATTTTATTTTTATTTTGCATCAAGCTAAATCCCGTGCCTGGTCAATCTTCACCAGTATAAGGCTGCTAAGTACTCAGTGATGTTGGAGCGAGTCCAGAACAAATTCACGCGCCACCTGTACAAGAAACTTTATAGGGTATACACATTTCACCCTTTGATGTTCCCCACATTGTTTGTACTGGGTATGGTGGGGTACAATCAACTAGGGGTGCGACGGGAATTTGCACTAGTGTCGTACATGGTGAGACTGCTACGAGGCATAGAGCACAACCCGAGAGTGTTGCAGCGGTTGCAATTGTCCGTACCCGACCGTTATGTGTGCTGTGTGTGTTTGCTGGTCGTACCTTCAGCTAGGACCAACTTGCTGGCCAAAACCCCTCTGACTCGAGCAATTCGCACCATCAATTACATTCATACCGAGATAGTCGAAATTGATATATTTACATGTCACTGGGGTGAATTCGCAAAAGTACTATTGTTTACACTGTTACAAACAATGATCTTGACATGTGCTTGGTGCTTTAATTTTAGTTCTGTGTGTGTGACTTGGCTATTGCATTAGGTTATAGACCTGTAATGATAGTTTAAGGCATTTAAATAAAATAAAAAAGTAGTAAGGAGATCATGTTTAAGGAATTACTTGAATTCGTTTACACCCTGAATATTCCATAAACACGGAACTATTTGCCACGTAATATATATTTTCCTGGCCGAAGGCGAAGGAGGGAGGAATCAATGATGTGTACATAATTAGATCCCAGCCAGAATCTTGTTATGTCGATCGGCAAACCCGATCGTACGTGACCGAAAATAATTCGGTTTTCGGCAAATGTGATCATGTAGGTAGTGATTTTGTCTATACAGACGTTAAGATTTTGGATAATTTTTTAGAGGTTTTCTTCTTCTTTTGTGTCGGCACAAGCTATACGAGAATAGCTCATGCTGTGGTGAAAAGATTAGCCAGTCAGCACGGTTGGTAGCGAGGCTGGCTGCCCAAGGTGCGCCGGACGTACTGAAGTATCGTCACTCGTGGATGCTTTTCAGACAAACATTGAATTAAAAATAGTGTTATGTATGGCCTTTGCTCAAAACAGTCCACAACCCACATGCGTTCATAAAACCCAACCAATTAATGAAATTAAATAATTAGGTACCTTCTGGTGTATGGGGAGCAATATCCACCGCTACCAACCAAGTTTTACGTAGCTCACTGGGTAAATATGACGTCGAGTGCATTCGCCCTCGTTTACTTAAAACTAAAAACTGCCCATATTTTAGAGAGCACGTGGGAAAATATTTTTGTTAAGTATCTTTTCGTGATTCCAAACATTTTATTTTTTTAGTAGGTAGGGGCTCGTATTCCGGGCTTTGCGCCCCACGATCTTTACGTTACACATCGAGACCCTCCGTGCTTCGAAACCGTCGATCCTGGGTGTCATCCGAATACCTATGACAGTCATTACGGGTAGGTAAAACCCAAAGGTCTGACAACCAGCTAAGCTTAGGATATCGGCGTTATCTAGTACCTTACTGGGTTGCGGAGGTCTGGGGCACGAAGTCCGTGGTTTCGGCCTTATTTACGAGCGTTTCCTACTCCCTATCACCTACGGACATACGATTATTTCGGGGCCCGAACTAAGAATGAATGACAACACGATTTGACAGTTGTCCCTACTACCGATGTGTTTTTGCCCTTCCAAAAAGTTGAATTTGACACTTGTTTTGTTCACTCCTACGTTTCGGGCTACTTTCGGACGGACGACTAACTTCGTTGACGGACTTAGGGAGTAGGCCACCTGATGACAGTCGCTCCGTGTAAACTACTGATATTCAGCCACATCTGGTAAAACTGGAAGACGACTGACAAGAGAGTTGGGAAAAGGCTAAACAGAACAGTAGGAAGATTTGGAAGATACCTACACGTTGAAACGATCACGTAGCAGTAAGAATTTAATGGAAAACTAAATCTAATTTCAATAGAGCATTAAATAACCAATTTAGACACATCCCAGATACAAAGTCTCCTCTATTTTTCAGCAAATTTTCTCGGAACGGCTCCTGTTTACGTAAACATAATTAAACTGGTTTCATAGACTGTAAACAAATTACA
Organism: Amphipyra tragopoginis; assembly: GCA_905220435.1. NCBI lineage: Eukaryota > Metazoa > Arthropoda > Insecta > Lepidoptera > Noctuidae > Amphipyra > Amphipyra tragopoginis. The sequence continues at coordinate 11,439,287 of HG992017.1, forward strand.
GGATTGTATTCAAAAGTTTCTCCGTGAACTGTACCTGTTTGCCATCATTAGTGTATTAAACTAAAATGGACTTTATAACTAATGGATTAGGTTCAAAATGAGGTAGATTACTACTTATTTAATGTCCGTAGTTGTACGTGTTAATATTTCATGCTAACATTAATTTTAAGCAACATTGCAACTGTAATTGGCGTCTAATGATTAGTTTGTTTATATTTAGAACAAGGAATGACAAAAAGCATGAAACATTAACATAACATCACGCCTATATTCTCCGAAAGGGTAGGGCAGAGGTGTATATATAGGGTGGGTAAAAAATCGTGGATCAAACGAAACAGGGCGATAGTTGGGGTTATTTGCAGTAAAAAATATCCATGTGGCAGAGACTTAATCTCCTTAAAAGTTATGACAATTTGAGTGTTTTTAAGAAAATACCAAAATCTATACATATAAAAGAAGAAGCTAACTGACTGACTGACTGATCTATCAACGCGCAGCCTAAACCGCTGGGGTTAGAAAGTTGAAATTTTGACAGTAGGTTCCTTTTGTAACGTAGGCATCCACTAAGAAGGGATTTTTCGAAATTCAACCTCTAAGGGAGTTAAATAGGGGATCAAAGTTTGTATGGAAAATCGTCACTTAACGGGCTCAAAATTTCACGCAAGCGAAGCTGCGGGCGAAAGCTAGTTTGTAATAAATAGGCAATTAAACAGGGAGTTAAAGAATAATAAAAAAACGTTATACTAGTACATAGTCCTTTGACACATCATCATCTTCCTGCCCTTATCGCATGTTACTTGTGGTCGGCGCAACACGTTTTCTTCTTCCATTCCGTTCTGTCACCCGTCATGATATCACTGACTCCCTTCTCTTTCATATCATTCTTCACACAATCCATCCATCTTTTCTTTGACTTCCCTCTTCCTCTCCATCCATCCACATTTATAATTATAACACTTTTCGTCACATGCGTTTCATCCCTCCTCTTCACATGCCCATACCAAGACAAACGGTTCTCTTTCAACTTTTCTGTCACTGGCGCTACTTTCAAACTTCCTCTAATATACTCATTTCTGACCTTATCTGTTCTGGTCACTCCACACATCCATCTCAACATTCTCATCTCCGCTACATGCAATCTTTTTTCATCCGTCTTCTTCACGGACTTTGACACACGAGTTTAATTATCAGTTTTAATTAGGCTATATTTCACATAGATACATACATAAAAGGGGATTTTGGGTCGTTACTACTTTTATAGGTCATAAACAGAGCTAGGTACATACATTTTATTGTTACTTTTGTAATGAAAATCAAAGGTTGGCACGCTATAAAGACAATAGTAATGTGTGTAATGTGGCCAAACTTGTCAGTTTGGGTGACTTAATGTGTGCGTCACTATATGCCCGTCATTACCTCGGAATATAAGCTAACATAAAATAGAAAGAAAGAAAGATAATAAAATTCAGCCTAGGACAAAATAAGAGCATATTAAACAATAAAAAAAAACATAAAAAGAATTAAACATACACATAAAATGTGTATGTTTAATTGAGCATGTCCATGCCGAAAGGGTCACTAACTAGGAGTGAGGCGTATTTGTAACAGCTATTTAAAACAGGTATCTTATGATAACAGACTGTAATTGTGACAAACAAACTGAAAAAGCAGTTCCTGTTCCACGAGCTCACAAAATCCCCTATATGACAGTCACAAGCTTTTCTCTATTCATGCTTATGACAGTTACCTTAGTTAGAATAAGATAAAAAATGTTACTGTTACTCTGTGACCCCCTGTTACAGCCGTCACAAGCTCTTTCCTTTTCTCGCATAGGTTAAACACCTTAGTTAGAAAGAGAGGTCCTGCTGTTACAGCAAACAGGTTAAACGTTGCTATCTGTGGTAACAGAGAACACACAATAGTTTGTTCCCACATAGTATGAAATAACAAACTGTAATTTTTTGACCGGTTTTTGGAACTGCTATTTACGTGTAACAGGAACAGGCGTAACAGATACGTGATTTTACCTGTTACAACCCACTCCTATAACTAACTGAGCATATGCTGGGCGTCAAAAAACACCCAGCGATGATTTCGACACACGGTCACGAGATAAATGGTCACGAGAAATAATACGTGATGCATGACAGACATGTCGTGGTAGCCCGGAGGTTACAGACCCGCTTGTTAAGCACCGGGTTGCAGGTTCAAACCCAGGCATGTACCAATGTGACTTTTTCAATTTCATATATACTTTCTTATTTAATCTAAGACGCCACTGACATACGGTGAAGGAAAACATCGTGAGGAAACCTGGACTTTAATCGTCTGAAATCGCCAACCCGCAATGAGCAAGCGTGGCGATCAATGCTCGTTCCTTCTCTGTACGAGAAGAGGCCTTTGCCCAGCAGTGGGACAGTTACAGGCTAATATTTATTTATTTATGACAGACACGCGGTGACTCTTGCTTGCTAGGCATCTATGTACCTATGTACTGATTTACTATCATAAATATCTCGACCAAACCAATTTGATAAAAAGGTAAATCACCTTTTGAGTCTTTTTATTTGAAACTGCTATTAAAATGTTTAATTTTCAATAGCACTTTAGTTTTAATAGCACTTTATTTTTATAGGTACTTTATTACCTATTGTTAAAATCAATCAAATTAATTTTCAATTGTTATCTACGTAAGTAGTTATTTTCTAGGTAGACCACCTGTTGAGACTTTTCATCTGAAAATGGTATTAAAAAATTAAGTACCTACCTATTATTGAAATTAAGTAATCTATTTCCAATTGTTATCTATGTAAGTATTTCCTTTGTTAATTGCCTATTTTTAGTAATAATTACTATTTTTTTTAAATAAGTCACCATCAATAGATTGTTTACGGTTTTATCAAATGGGTTTGAGATAGGTTTTTTTTTATAATTTCAGTACTAGGTACTGTTAAACCCAGTATTATTTTACTCGCCCTGCTAAATACCGAAATAAGTACGTAGGTATGTGATTATCGGAATAAATTCTTTTACGTTAATAATAAATTTATTTCTCACAAGCTGAAACGGGAACTGAAGTGTAAATGACTTCAAAATCCAATCTACCTAGTTGCTACTAGTGATGATTGCCATCTGTTTTAAACGAGGGAGGACCTCATTTTACATCGTGAGGTACTCATGAAGCACCCTTCATTCGAGGAGAGGAGAGGGACGGATGAGCGGCGGGCTCGCTTATGCCACAGTATAGTATACTTATAATATACAAGCTAAAGCAGTACTTCAACTACCTACAATCGTCCGAATTGACACACTTACACAGACACGCACTGCAACTACATTTCTAAGGTATTATAGGAATGCAGTACCATACAAAGAGTGCATTATATTCCACTGAGTATATATTACTCAGTAGAGTATAATGCCCTCTTTGTATGGTACTGCGTTACACTTCTTCACTGCATTAACTCGTCAAAAAGTAGGGAACAGCTGTTTTTTTTTAAAGATAGATTGATAAAATAAACCTTTTTTTTCTTGCTGTAGTGATCAGTGATCGTGTCTAAACTACCTAATAAGGTAATACCTAATAAGAAAATAAACAAAAATCGATTTTTCAATAAAATAATTTTATATCATATAACATTACGATACCACGCTTAAATTAATGAAAGCACGACGACATAGCTGGCAGGCACGACTAGCTCGATATCGCTCTTTGCATTCAGTTAACTCGGGGCACTAAATTGAAACGGAAAGAGAAAACTCAGCTGTTCCCTACTTTTTGACGAGTTATGCGAACATAAATGTAGGGAACAGCTGATTTTTTTTTCGCGATTTCAGGTTTGGTCCCATAGTAAAAGTTGTTCATAATGATGAGTTCAGTGACCCCTTAAGAGGTTGTGCATTATTTATGTTACACCTTGTATATGGACATACTGAGAAAATTTCGAAAATTCATTTTTATATACAGGGTGGAAAAAATCAATGGGCCCTGAAGGGAAACCACTTTAAATCCTTAAGATAGATTATTTTTCTTAAAGGAAACATTCCTTTAATTTTAAAAAGAAACAAAACTGCATTCACAGATTTCTCGACATGCTTACCTAAACCGGGAATCGAACCAGTTAAAAAAATTAAAAAATAAACACTCGCTATTTTATTTCACTAGTCGATACAGTCAATGTTAGAGATAAAATTTCTCCAATAAACATTAGGTCTTACACTCGTCTGTCGTACAAGATATCCATGAAATCTAATATTTAGGTAGTACACAAAGGCTTTAATCAACATTACCTAGACTAGAACTGTTCACTTTTAACAAGTAAAAGACACGTTATAATTTTTTTTAAACTCTAACATCCAAAGACATTCTATGAAGTACAAGCTTGCTAATTTATCTCTAAGTGTATTTGATGTTTTTTTATTACAAGTACCTCGTTGAAGACTTAGATAAGAAAATCATTTAATTGGTAATAATAATTCTATGCACATTTTCTTTCTTAGACGGGGCGTTCTGACGAAAAGTTTAAAAATAGAACGTTCCGTTTCACAATAATCCTATCGATTAGTAGAATAAAATAGCGAGGGTTTATTTTTTTTTATTTTTAGCTGGTTCGATTCCCGGTTAAGGTAAGCTTATCGAGAAATCTGTGAATGCAGTTTTGTTTCTTTTTAAAAACAAAGGAATGTTTCCTTTAAGAAAAATAATCTATCTTAAGGATTTAAGGTGGTTTCCCTTCAGGGCCCATTGATTTTTTCCACCCTGTATATGGATTAGTTAGTAGCTGTTCCGTGTTAAGCTCATGATTACGGGCTCTGTTTACGTCCGAAACTAGTCAGACAATCCCGAAAAATGCACGCGAGTAAACCGTAACTAATCATGAATATAAATGATTTGTTATTATTTATTATTTTATGAAGGCTTCATTTGCATCTAATAAATACCTACTTATTAACATACATACAACTTATTGTTTGTAAATAAATTAACAGCCCTATTGTCCTTCGTTGCGTCACACCAAGATTGACGTAGTTCAAATACCTACATGTGTTACAATTAGCCCTAATTGTAAACAGATTATGAAAAACAATTGTTAATACAAAGAAACATCTGTTGAATATGTATTTGTCACAGAGCGAGCGTTATAATTATAACTGCGAGTGTGAAATGTCAAGCATCATTGTTTTTTTGTTAATTCTTATTTTTAAATTTATTGCTGAACACACTACGAGTATGTCTATACCAGGGCGCTTTCATGTTCATCTTGCGCTTTCAACTTTCAATTCCTCTTGCGTCAAGCGCATGCAATATTGATTGCCATAAGACGCATGCAGATTATCGTCTACACCGGGGCGCCTCTGTGTCGTCAGTCGACATACAATAGACGGATTAGCGTGCGCTAGGGGCATGCGCTTTTGTCGAACTAGTATTAAGGTGTAGGGACACACTGCTGACGCATTAATTTTGTATAACGCGCCCTAGTGTGTTAGCGCGGCGCGCCAGTCGTCTCCCCGCAATCGTATAGTTTGGTCGTAATTATTATATTGTATTATGTAAGCTGGTACCAGTAAAGTTATATATTTATATTCAACTGTTCTTCATTGGAGTAATCCTGCAACATCCTACGTACCCCTACATTGGTGACCCTCGACACTGAACACGCAACTTTCGCAATGAAACTGGATATCGGAGCACGCGCACATCGTCAGCGAGTTAACGAGCACGCGCATGTGCAGCGTGGCAGCAGGACATGCATATAGAGGCAACCAGAACACGCAACATGGGAGGCGACTCGCCCTTTTTGTTGGGACCAAAAGGGCTGACATAACTGCAACAAGCATATTATAGCAGAGACGTGGAACACAGGACACATGGTACGGAAAACCCACAGACTACTTCGTGCTACTGCATTGTGTGTACTACGCTTGGGGGCGAGGCATGATTCCGCACCAAGACGTCAAACAGTACGTAGCATACCCCGAGGACAGTGGATGACATGGCACCGGCGGTGGCACTTGAGGGACAGTGCGCGCGTCGAATTCGCATCACACCTGGGGGCGAGGACACGTACCGCACCAAGTGTTGGATGGCGTAACCTGTCATCTCACAGAGGCCTGCAGTAATAGTTGGGGACGTCGCATCGTTGGCAGAGTTTGCGATTTGCTTCTTCGTACGAAATGCCTTCTACAAGCGTCATACGGAGAGCATCGGCATAATTACAAAGTGAAATGTGTATTGGTGATTCTTTGTTTTCCCGTTTCCATAAGTGTCGGTTTATTAGAATTGAACAGAGTACCTTATTGCTTGTAATTAAATGTAGAGTCCTATTTCATTATTCCTATGTTGTTGTATTTGTTCAATATTTGTTCCACGTATCAACCATTGTATATTGTATTTTTGTCAAGTATGCATTTAAAGGATTACGCTTAGGTAACATGATAACTTGTTTGTTATAACGCGATTGTTTATTTAAAGAGTTCCGCGTAAGGTAACGAGTCAGAATAGTAACCACATAATTATTTTGTTTGTTTTATCGAATTGTTAAAAAATATACTTATATTTTTTTGTAAAAGGGGGGGAATATTGTAGGGACACACTGCTGACGCATTAATTTTGTATAACGCGCCCTAGTGTGTTAGCGCGGCGCGCCAGTCGTCTCCCCGCAATCGTATAGTTTGGTCGTAATTATTATATTGTATTATGTAAGCTGGTACCAGTAAAGTTATATATTTATATTCAACTGTTCTTCATTGGAGTAATCCTGCAACATCCTACGTACCCCTACAAAGGCATGCGCTATGGCGCTTCTCGCATGCTTCAGACGAAGACGCAAGACGCTTTAAGTGTTTGGTTTTGGCGCGATGACAGATATCGGTGTGACTAGGGTTACCGTATGACTGGCGTTTGCCGCATTTGACAGGCATTTTAAGGTTTAGACAGGCGTGCGGCCGGCATTGGTCTGAGACAGGCATTTTTAAATTTCGTCAACGCCCAGTGGAGTAAAGAAAGAAATCGACTGACAATTGAATCAGTAAAAGCAATATTAATTACACAATAAAATTGCAAAACTGTATCTTGTGAAGATTTTTACGTTTATATATCAGAAAAGAAAGAACTATTAAAAAAAATTAAGTCCTCTGACAAATATCATTAATAAATATCCTTCTTCATTATTATCTGTTGGCTTTTACTTATTACCTACAGCGTTTTGCTTTAGACAGGTATTTTTCAGAAAATTCAGGCATTTTAGGTACCATAGACAGGCATCCCTCTATTTACATATGGTAACCCTAGGTGTGACTCTATAACAGACGTGGGTGGTCGATTTAGGACAAACAGGCTGATGAGGCATTCTGTGTCGAACCCTCGTAGAAGTCTAACCTGTATTATTTGACTAGTTTGTACTTCTTATTTATGTTCTTGTTTGAACTATATTGTGTTGTGACCTAGCTCATGTAACTAACAACTAATCTGATTACAAGTACTCTCAGTGGTCGAGAGTCTGTGTTGGTTTTATTTACCATGCCCACATTGCCCCTGATAAGCAGACATTGGTTTGAAGTGTAATGCTATAATCACTTCTATCTAATTCTGTAACCGTTTGTCTGCGACATATTAATAAATTAAAGATTACTGTGATGTTTATAGCCGTTTTTGCTAATGTCACAATCTTAACTTTACATGTACATTTCTTTAAAATAATACCAAATTGTTGTACCTACATATTTAATAGTGGTCAGATACTGCCTACCTATTCTGTCTTTTACTTTTAATCATCTGCCTAGCCTTTTCCCAACTATGTTGGGGTCGGCTTCCAGTCGAACCGGATGCAGCTGAATATCCGTATTTTACATGGAGCGACTGCCTATCAGACCTCCACAACCCAGTAACTGGGTAATACGATACTCTTGGTAAGACTGGTTGTCAGACTTTCTGGCTTCTGACCAACAGTAACGACTGTCAAAGATCTACAAATGACAGCCGGGACCAACGGCTTTACGTGCTTTCCGAGGCACGGAGGAAACTCGCTATGGTAAATGGTCACCCATCCACAGACCAACCTCGGCAAGCGTGGCTTAACCCGGAAGATCGGTCTATGCGGCTGTAATTATTTAGCCACGAGCTCCTCCTCCTGTCTTTTACTTTTAATGTGTTTTTATTTTAATATTTGTATCTTCTAGTATTATGTTTTACGTAATTGTACTTTTGTGTGTTGTTTTCTTTTATGTACCAAATAAATGTCTTATACAAGGTGTAACATAAATAACGCACAACCTCTTAAGGGGTCACTGAACTCATCATTATGAACAACTTTAACTATGGGACCAAACCTGAAATCTCGAAAAAAAAATCTGCTGTTCCCTACATTTTGAAGAATTATGCGAACATAAATGTAGGGAACAGCTGATTTTTTTTTACATCTTTGGTGAAAAGGCACCCTTAATCGTATGATCCACGCAGTTGTTAATAAGCCACTCCATATTATGTAATTTACTAAACCAACGTGTTCTAAAGACGTCTTTCTAAGTGACATTCTTGACAATTTGAAACAGAATCGGGTGTTCGTAACTCGTAACCTTTGACCCAATAGCGATGAATGACCGCCCGGCCAATGGCGCGAGTCCATTCCGGAGAGCCGATTATTTCGTTAACGTCCAGTTTACGACTTACGACCGAATCTGCGTAACAATTCGACGGTTTGAGAGTTGATGAACATTTTCGCAACAAACTGAAGTATTTTGAAAAGCGTTAAATCTATTAGTAAATTAAATTGCGCAAGTTATTGAAGCGAGTACGTGTTTACCTGCTTAAACTAAACGCAAGTTATTAACCTACTTCAAACAAAAATGAAGAAGTTCTCAATAGGCGTGTTGACAGCATCAATAAATTGCAAATCTAATTAGTCCGCCAGTTAGTTTTGAAAAATAATGGACACATATTTTTTCTTTTGTTAAATCTATGAATATTTGGAAAGATAAAACGCATCAAAACTCGAGAGTGGGGGCTTGTGACGTCAGAAGCAAGTAAACATTGTACTTGCTTGTGACGTTTTGACAATTTTAAAAGTCAGGCGAGTCGGAGTCTTTGCGCCGTATGTACGGAGTCGGCGCGCCGTAAGCACGCAGTCGGCGCGCTGTAAGCACGCGGTCCGCTCGCTTGCAGAGCGCAGGCTGCGAGTCGAGTTGTATGGTAGCGGTAAGCTCGCTGACTACCCGCCGTTGGCTTTTTCATATTGACATTATGAAAATTATTATACGACACACGATTTAATGCTCTAATTTGAATGACAAGTTAATTGCTGGGTTGGAGTGTGGAAGTGTTATTATTTATTATTTTATGAAGGCTTCATTTGCATCTAATAAATACCTACTTATTAACATACATACAACTTATTGTTTGTAAATAAATTAACAGCCCTATTGTCCTTCGTTGCGTCACACCAAGATTGACGTAGTTCAAATACCTACATGTGTTACAATTAGCCCTAATTGTAAACAGATTATGAAAAACAATTGTTAATACAAAGAAACATCTGTTGAATATGTATTTGTCACAGAGCGAGCGTTATAATTATAACTGCGAGTGTGAAATGTCAAGCATCATTGTTTTTTTGTTAATTCTTATTTTTAAATTTATTGCTGAACACACTACGAGTATGTCTATACCAGGGCGCTTTCATGTTCATCTTGCGCTTTCAACTTTCAATTCCTCTTGCGTCAAGCGCATGCAATATTGATTGCCATAAGACGCATGCAGATTATCGTCTACACCGGGGCGCCTCTGTGTCGTCAGTCGACATACAATAGACGGATTAGCGTGCGCTAGGGGCATGCGCTTTTGTCGAACTAGTATTAAGGCATGCGCTATGGCGCTTCTCGCATGCTTCAGACGAAGACGCAAGACGCTTTAAGTGTTTGGTTTTGGCGCGATGACAGATATCGGTGTGACTAGGGTTACCGTATGACTGGCGTTTGCCGCATTTGACAGGCATTTTAAGGTTTAGACAGGCGTGCGGCCGGCATTGGTCTGAGACAGGCATTTTTAAATTTCGTCAACGCCCAGTGGAGTAAAGAAAGAAATCGACTGACAATTGAATCAGTAAAAGCAATATTAATTACACAATAAAATTGCAAAACTGTATCTTGTGAAGATTTTTACGTTTATATATCAGAAAAGAAAGAACTATTAAAAAAAATTAAGTCCTCTGACAAATATCATTAATAAATATCCTTCTTCATTATTATCTGTTGGCTTTTACTTATTACCTACAGCGTTTTGCTTTAGACAGGTATTTTTCAGAAAATTCAGGCATTTTAGGTACCATAGACAGGCATCCCTCTATTTACATATGGTAACCCTAGGTGTGACTCTATAACAGACGTGGGTGGTCGATTTAGGACAAACAGGCTGATGAGGCATTCTGTGTCGAACCCTCGTAGAAGTCTAACCTGTATTATTTGACTAGTTTGTACTTCTTATTTATGTTCTTGTTTGAACTATATTGTGTTGTGACCTAGCTCATGTAACTAACAACTAATCTGATTACAAGTACTCTCAGTGGTCGAGAGTCTGTGTTGGTTTTATTTACCATGCCCACATTGCCCCTGATAAGCAGACATTGGTTTGAAGTGTAATGCTATAATCACTTCTATCTAATTCTGTAACCGTTTGTCTGCGACATATTAATAAATTAAAGATTACTGTGATGTTTATAGCCGTTTTTGCTAATGTCACAATCTTAACTTTACATGTACATTTCTTTAAAATAATACCAAATTGTTGTACCTACATATTTAATAGTGGTCAGATACTGCCTACCTATTCTGTCTTTTACTTTTAATCATCTGCCTAGCCTTTTCCCAACTATGTTGGGGTCGGCTTCCAGTCGAACCGGATGCAGCTGAATATCCGTATTTTACATGGAGCGACTGCCTATCAGACCTCCACAACCCAGTAACTGGGTAATACGATACTCTTGGTAAGACTGGTTGTCAGACTTTCTGGCTTCTGACCAACAGTAACGACTGTCAAAGATCTACAAATGACAGCCGGGACCAACGGCTTTACGTGCTTTCCGAGGCACGGAGGAAACTCGCTATGGTAAATGGTCACCCATCCACAGACCAACCTCGGCAAGCGTGGCTTAACCCGGAAGATCGGTCTATGCGGCTGTAATTATTTAGCCACGAGCTCCTCCTCCTGTCTTTTACTTTTAATGTGTTTTTATTTTAATATTTGTATCTTCTAGTATTATGTTTTACGTAATTGTACTTTTGTGTGTTGTTTTCTTTTATGTACCAAATAAATGTCTTATACAAGGTGTAACATAAATAACGCACAACCTCTTAAGGGGTCACTGAACTCATCATTATGAACAACTTTAACTATGGGACCAAACCTGAAATCTCGAAAAAAAAATCTGCTGTTCCCTACATTTTGAAGAATTATGCGAACATAAATGTAGGGAACAGCTGATTTTTTTTTACATCTTTGGTGAAAAGGCACCCTTAATCGTATGATCCACGCAGTTGTTAATAAGCCACTCCATATTATGTAATTTACTAAACCAACGTGTTCTAAAGACGTCTTTCTAAGTGACATTCTTGACAATTTGAAACAGAATCGGGTGTTCGTAACTCGTAACCTTTGACCCAATAGCGATGAATGACCGCCCGGCCAATGGCGCGAGTCCATTCCGGAGAGCCGATTATTTCGTTAACGTCCAGTTTACGACTTACGACCGAATCTGCGTAACAATTCGACGGTTTGAGAGTTGATGAACATTTTCGCAACAAACTGAAGTATTTTGAAAAGCGTTAAATCTATTAGTAAATTAAATTGCGCAAGTTATTGAAGCGAGTACGTGTTTACCTGCTTAAACTAAACGCAAGTTATTAACCTACTTCAAACAAAAATGAAGAAGTTCTCAATAGGCGTGTTGACAGCATCAATAAATTGCAAATCTAATTAGTCCGCCAGTTAGTTTTGAAAAATAATGGACACATATTTTTTCTTTTGTTAAATCTATGAATATTTGGAAAGATAAAACGCATCAAAACTCGAGAGTGGGGGCTTGTGACGTCAGAAGCAAGTAAACATTGTACTTGCTTGTGACGTTTTGACAATTTTAAAAGTCAGGCGAGTCGGAGTCTTTGCGCCGTATGTACGGAGTCGGCGCGCCGTAAGCACGCAGTCGGCGCGCTGTAAGCACGCGGTCCGCTCGCTTGCAGAGCGCAGGCTGCGAGTCGAGTTGTATGGTAGCGGTAAGCTCGCTGACTACCCGCCGTTGGCTTTTTCATATTGACATTATGAAAATTATTATACGACACACGATTTAATGCTCTAATTTGAATGACAAGTTAATTGCTGGGTTGGAGTGTGGAAGTGTTATTATTTATTATTTTATGAAGGCTTCATTTGCATCTAATAAATACCTACTTATTAACATACATACAACTTATTGTTTGTAAATAAATTAACAGCCCTATTGTCCTTCGTTGCGTCACACCAAGATTGACGTAGTTCAAATACCTACATGTGTTACAATTAGCCCTAATTGTAAACAGATTATGAAAAACAATTGTTAATACAAAGAAACATCTGTTGAATATGTATTTGTCACAGAGCGAGCGTTATAATTATAACTGCGAGTGTGAAATGTCAAGCATCATTGTTTTTTTGTTAATTCTTATTTTTAAATTTATTGCTGAACACACTACGAGTATGTCTATACCAGGGCGCTTTCATGTTCATCTTGCGCTTTCAACTTTCAATTCCTCTTGCGTCAAGCGCATGCAATATTGATTGCCATAAGACGCATGCAGATTATCGTCTACACCGGGGCGCCTCTGTGTCGTCAGTCGACATACAATAGACGGATTAGCGTGCGCTAGGGGCATGCGCTTTTGTCGAACTAGTATTAAGGCATGCGCTATGGCGCTTCTCGCATGCTTCAGACGAAGACGCAAGACGCTTTAAGTGTTTGGTTTTGGCGCGATGACAGATATCGGTGTGACTAGGGTTACCGTATGACTGGCGTTTGCCGCATTTGACAGGCATTTTAAGGTTTAGACAGGCGTGCGGCCGGCATTGGTCTGAGACAGGCATTTTTAAATTTCGTCAACGCCCAGTGGAGTAAAGAAAGAAATCGACTGACAATTGAATCAGTAAAAGCAATATTAATTACACAATAAAATTGCAAAACTGTATCTTGTGAAGATTTTTACGTTTATATATCAGAAAAGAAAGAACTATTAAAAAAAATTAAGTCCTCTGACAAATATCATTAATAAATATCCTTCTTCATTATTATCTGTTGGCTTTTACTTATTACCTACAGCGTTTTGCTTTAGACAGGTATTTTTCAGAAAATTCAGGCATTTTAGGTACCATAGACAGGCATCCCTCTATTTACATATGGTAACCCTAGGTGTGACTCTATAACAGACGTGGGTGGTCGATTTAGGACAAACAGGCTGATGAGGCATTCTGTGTCGAACCCTCGTAGAAGTCTAACCTGTATTATTTGACTAGTTTGTACTTCTTATTTATGTTCTTGTTTGAACTATATTGTGTTGTGACCTAGCTCATGTAACTAACAACTAATCTGATTACAAGTACTCTCAGTGGTCGAGAGTCTGTGTTGGTTTTATTTACCATGCCCACATTGCCCCTGATAAGCAGACATTGGTTTGAAGTGTAATGCTATAATCACTTCTATCTAATTCTGTAACCGTTTGTCTGCGACATATTAATAAATTAAAGATTACTGTGATGTTTATAGCCGTTTTTGCTAATGTCACAATCTTAACTTTACATGTACATTTCTTTAAAATAATACCAAATTGTTGTACCTACATATTTAATAGTGGTCAGATACTGCCTACCTATTCTGTCTTTTACTTTTAATCATCTGCCTAGCCTTTTCCCAACTATGTTGGGGTCGGCTTCCAGTCGAACCGGATGCAGCTGAATATCCGTATTTTACATGGAGCGACTGCCTATCAGACCTCCACAACCCAGTAACTGGGTAATACGATACTCTTGGTAAGACTGGTTGTCAGACTTTCTGGCTTCTGACCAACAGTAACGACTGTCAAAGATCTACAAATGACAGCCGGGACCAACGGCTTTACGTGCTTTCCGAGGCACGGAGGAAACTCGCTATGGTAAATGGTCACCCATCCACAGACCAACCTCGGCAAGCGTGGCTTAACCCGGAAGATCGGTCTATGCGGCTGTAATTATTTAGCCACGAGCTCCTCCTCCTGTCTTTTACTTTTAATGTGTTTTTATTTTAATATTTGTATCTTCTAGTATTATGTTTTACGTAATTGTACTTTTGTGTGTTGTTTTCTTTTATGTACCAAATAAATGTCTTATACAAGGTGTAACATAAATAACGCACAACCTCTTAAGGGGTCACTGAACTCATCATTATGAACAACTTTAACTATGGGACCAAACCTGAAATCTCGAAAAAAAAATCTGCTGTTCCCTACATTTTGAAGAATTATGCGAACATAAATGTAGGGAACAGCTGATTTTTTTTTACATCTTTGGTGAAAAGGCACCCTTAATCGTATGATCCACGCAGTTGTTAATAAGCCACTCCATATTATGTAATTTACTAAACCAACGTGTTCTAAAGACGTCTTTCTAAGTGACATTCTTGACAATTTGAAACAGAATCGGGTGTTCGTAACTCGTAACCTTTGACCCAATAGCGATGAATGACCGCCCGGCCAATGGCGCGAGTCCATTCCGGAGAGCCGATTATTTCGTTAACGTCCAGTTTACGACTTACGACCGAATCTGCGTAACAATTCGACGGTTTGAGAGTTGATGAACATTTTCGCAACAAACTGAAGTATTTTGAAAAGCGTTAAATCTATTAGTAAATTAAATTGCGCAAGTTATTGAAGCGAGTACGTGTTTACCTGCTTAAACTAAACGCAAGTTATTAACCTACTTCAAACAAAAATGAAGAAGTTCTCAATAGGCGTGTTGACAGCATCAATAAATTGCAAATCTAATTAGTCCGCCAGTTTGTTTTGAAAAATAATGGACACATATTTTTTCTTTTGTTAAATCTATGAATATTTGGAAAGATAAAACGCATCAAAACTCGAGAGTGGGGGCTTGTGACGTCAGAAGCAAGTAAACATTGTACTTGCTTGTGACGTTTTGACAATTTTAAAAGTCAGGCGAGTCGGAGTCTTTGCGCCGTATGTACGGAGTCGGCGCGCCGTAAGCACGCAGTCGGCGCGCTGTAAGCACGCGGTCCGCTCGCTTGCAGAGCGCAGGCTGCGAGTCGAGTTGTATGGTAGCGGTAAGCTCGCTGACTACCCGCCGTTGGCTTTTTCATATTGACATTATGAAAAATATTATACGACACACGATTTAATGCTCTAATTTGAATGACAAGTTAATTGCTGGGTTGGAGCGGTGCCGGTATAGTGTGCCATGACCTTTCGAGTTGCATATCAAATAACGTAGTTAAATCCCAATCGTTCTCGTCCCCTACATAGTACTGTGTCCTTATTAGATCTCATTGACTGACCGATCCACTAAAAATAAACCCAGTCATTTGAACAGTGTTATTAAACAGACAAATTACATCCTTGATTTAAATGGTCATGCCGAATCCGAAACTCTTGACCCATAAAAAGCGCCACAAAAACAACATTCCCAAAATCCTTCCCAGAAATACCGATATTAGTAATGCAACACGCATTCTGAACATTTCTTTTTCGCAATTGCCCATTCCTCTCGTCCCGAAATAGCAATTCTTCGCAACACGGAACACGATGATTGTGATTTGTCGGGTACTCATACATGTGGGCTATGTGGGGCAGTCGATACGGATTGGAACAGATCAGCGGAGCAATGTGCTGGCAATATATTTGGAGAAATGCAATAAAGAGACTATTTACATACCTATATGACTATACGATGAGATATCAAATAAAGGAAATGGAATGGAGTGAAGTGTAAATACATGATTAAAGTTATCAGTATTTGATGTTGTTAGTCTTGACATCTGACAACCTGTATTATAATTAGGGCCGCTAGTTAATATAGAAAACACAGATTCAATGTAAGCATTTGATTTAAATGCACACACGATAAGTAATAAGTCGGCATTTAGACTAAAACGTCTTCTGTAATGATTTGGAATCACGATAGCACTAATCACAAACGCAACAGACAACAGTTTGAGAAAGCGTGAAATCTTTCTTGAAATATTTTTTGAGATTTGCTTTTCTGCCATTCACTAAGGAATGATATCACTTACAGGCTCCAATTACCTAATGAGCAAAGGTCTTCACTAACAGGTCATGACTACCTTCACCTCTATTATGTCAGGAGAAAATTTATCTGTTAAATTTAGCAGAAATAAACGGGTAAATCTCTGGACCTACAACCAGTATCATGGTTAGAAAGGTAAATTGAGTGATATTGGATGGGCATAACTTTGTAACAAACCTATTAAAAGAACGAAACGTAGAGAATTGAATTGGAAGACCTATCGAAATAAGAGTGAATAAGTAAGACAAAGGACTATCTTCAAGATTGGGCGTTAAAGGGCTTGATGAACATGAAGTAAGAAAAGACAGTCAAGAAAACTCACTGAATTCACCATCGCCATCGTCCACCGCGCGCTCCAACCCACTTACAAACTAATACTGGCACTGCTCATCAAATGGACAATGACTAGTGCATTGTAGCACAATAAAACGATAATAGTAACTTGCGGGTACCAGTCACATGGGCCATAAATCAATTGAGATGCGACGTTGATTGAATTCAAGATTCCCCTTGAGTCGCCAATTTAATGACAAGGCGATAAGTTCAATGTACAGATGCCAGCACATCAAGGTACCCGAAACTGTCAAATTTTCCCAGTCAACCTTGAACCTAATGCTTTTCCGATAAAGATGAAATTCTATTAACACGTTCAGTGCTTAGTAGTCGCATTCGCCATGCCGGGTGCCCTCGTGGAGTGCTCATTTTAAATGTAGGTTTTTTTGGAAAGTACACCGTTTTGAAACAAGTAAACACCTATTTTAGGACGTAGTAGGGTATTTTTCACGGTTTTTTAACCTAATGCCAGGAACCCTAATCGAGGGTTCACTTTTAGCGCAGACGTAATGCCGAGGAAGGTCCTGAAAGGTCCACTAGCAATATGTATGGCGGCATGGCGTATGAGATCTATGAAAAGTGTGGTGGACTCGAATGTGTTAAGGAAATTTGACAGATTGTAGTAGCTTTATGTGCTAGCGTCTGTATATACATTAGTACATCTTCTCCAAAAGCCTGTTGCAATCCAGTGCTAATCATAATATTCTCGGAAGATAGTCTGCAGTCTTAACTTTGGGGAAGCGAGTTTGTGACCGCAGAGATTACCTCTCTCGCGTGCAGCGGCCCGCATCATCACACGCGCAAAGACAAACATATGGCAATGTACGATGTTGTTTATGACGACGAGGCGCGTGCGACGCCGCGGGCCCCGCCGCTGTTGACGCTACGTTTTACAGTGGACGGAGAATTGCAGGAATAGCTAGTCGCAACGCTGCGTGCGCCGCCGCGATAAACGTCGCGTGCGACGCGGCGATGCTATCCGCAGGCTCCGTCTGCATTTCAAGCAAACGCGTGTAAAATCGCTTCTTCGTAAACGCTCTCATACAACGCCATATGTTTGAATTCAGTGCGGGCCGCGCCGCACAACGCGACGTGCGACTCCCCGCGTCTCCGTAAATGAGGCCTAAGGTATTTAAGCTGGAAATGCATGGTTTACCAGCTACGGTCATCAAAGCCGAGTCAGGGGACAGACAAAGAGATCCTGGACTTGGTCTTGGTCCTTATGTACGGAATCCTGAAATAGGATCGAGAACTGTGGATTTCATTTCGTAGCTCCAAGTCCCACTCATAGTACGTCATTGCGATGATAGTTTGAGATTATTTAATACGTAGAAATAGAAATTCGAAACACGTGTACCATTAAGTACCAAATTGATGATTATTGCGCATGGCTGCAATCAATAATTTAAGCTTTATAGTTTACATGTGTTTATGAATGATACCTACATGCGTCATCATTTTGCCGTTACCCAATTATACAAGGTTAGTCGGAAAGGGGATACTAATACACAAGCCACTTAAAGTATAACTGATGACGGTTATAAAGCAAGTGTTAAAATTTCAAAATTCGATCATTTTTATTTCCATGTAAAATAATTTTTATTTTAGTTTTTACAAAATTCTTCGTCCCTACTTTAGTTACGAATTCAGAAAATGGGGCTTCTAATTCGTGACCCCAAATATGACCTAAAATGTGCTGATCATAGCTGACGATAGATAGATTTTAGCATATTTTTTATGTAATTTTTGAACAGCTATTTCTCTTAAATTATTGACTTTCAGAGAAAGTGGTAGAACAAAAGTTACTCATTATTATGGGTACTTTAACACCCTTTCGGATTAGTACCCCCTTTCTGACTAACCTTGTATTAAGATTGGCTTGCACTCTAAAAATTACGGCTGAGTAAGTAGACTATTAGGAGTGATAGCCTAACTGTTTAACGCTTGTCATCCATGCAGGAGGGTCTGAGTTCGATACCGGCTCGCACCTCAGACTTTTCGAATTCATGTGCGGTGCGGGTCAGAATTTGATTATCGCTTGCATTAACGGTGAAGGAAAACATCATGAGGAAACCTGCACAGCTACTCCAAAAAGGTTTAAATGGTGTGTCGGTATTTGAAAATGTAAACTTAGGGCTAGGGAAATAATGTTTTGGCCAAACATGACTTCACAAATAACTGATTATCTGTCAAATTGTCAGGCTTGTTTAACCTATAGAAAACAAAATACAAAGGAGCCGCTTATATCCCATACGGTACCTGGCAGGGCTTGGTAAAAGGTTGGGACCGATATGGACAAAGATGTAATTCTTGCAAAAGGATGAATCACTATGCTAGAATGTGTCGTGTCGCCCAAAAATATTTTTTAATTGTTTTATAACCTCAACCGAAGTGCTCGATCGTAATTCAATTATTTCAACAAATTTACTAAAATAATCAACAACAATTAAAAACGACTTCGTACTGAAATGAAATTATAAAAATAGGAAAGATGATTATATGTAATAAATAATGAATAGCTAAATAATGAATGTATAAATATAATAATGTCTTGTATTTTTACTGTTTGTATTTTTGTATTTTTAATAGTTAATGTCTTTATATGTAATAAATAATGAAGAGCTAAATTATGAATGTATAAATATTTATAATTATATTAAAATTATTTTGTAGCGTAGGTATTAAAAATTATCTTTTGATAAATATTAATAAATTATTAATAGGTAGATTATCGTATTAAAATTATGTTTTACAATTGGGGAATATAGATATTTGATAAATGTATTCTGGAAGTTAAGTGTGTTATTGTGTACGCTTAAGAAGTTACTAGATGATTAATTTATAATGTTGCAAGAGAAATTGTATTTGTGTTATTAGATTTTAAATTGTTTTAGAAAGGGATTGTCGGTATTTGTAAAATAAATATTATATTTGTGTATGTGGGTATCAGGAAGAAAGGGAGAATAAACTCAGTCTTAGCGCAACACGCTTGTTTCATTGACGCTCCCATGTCCCACTTTAACATGGTGTGTGTAGTCTGTCAATCCACACCAACCCAGCGGGGTGGACTAAATCCTTCTCAATCTGAGAACCCCCGTGTCGAGCAGTGGGGTAGTAATGAGCTGACTATGCTAAATAGAAACATAGCAGATATTGTGCTCTCTCTGACATCCGCAATCCAATCATTGGGAAATACGAAATCTAAAGATTATTAAACCATGGGCCCAATTCTCCTAAAATAAATTGTTGCCAAACGCAATCGAACCACAACCATCAGTCAGTTTTTGTTTTCGAAAACTTTCAAAATGATTGATTTTGTTTTTTGTGTCAAACAATTTGATAGCTTTTGAAATTGAGAACTGTCTGAATGAACGGTTCGGCCTTGGTTCGGTTGTGATTTATCAAGATTTATTTTAGGAGAATTAGGCCCCAGGTGGCCAGGTGTCAGACTGCACATCGCCAACATCGCAACACGCATTTCAATGCCTAAATTACTGGTACTTTTGACTAGTTATGAATTTAACAACCCGTGCGTTTATTTATTAGTTCATGTAGCAGAGTCAGTCTGAGTCAGAGCGTTGTTCGTAAATGGATGTGTACTTGATGTGGAAATGTCAGAATGTACAGAACAGAACCAGATTGTAAGAGTTTCGATCCTTCCAACATCGTACATGCGCGCTGATCGGTTCAAAGGAGTAAGTATTTAATCAGTGTGGCCTTAAGTTTTCGCATTTAGTAATTGAAAGCCTCTTAGAGATCCTGAAATTACCATGTGACCTTTCACTGTAGTGGAGAGGCTGATGTCAGAGACTTTTGTCTAAAGTGAGATAATGGGTAAACTAATGTTGGTATTTACCGCCAATAATGATAGACCGTAAACGACCATGTTTGAAGTCAACCTTGAGAAGGTTGAATTACCGTTACAATTGAATGATCTGCGTTACAATAAAGTTCTCATAATTGCACATTATTATTACATACAAAATAATAAAACTCTATCATCATTGTCGGTGTAAAGAGGGGTTTATAGTTAAATAATTCGGTTTGTTATCTCTTTCCGTCTACGATTCTCGTAATGAGAGAAAACGAGATAGCTTACTAAATCTTTGGACAACAGACTAATCGATTCGTTCTGTAACCACCCGGTGAATATTTACCTCAACAAAGCTAAGCTTTTCTACGAATTCTGAGTATTTTTTAAAATTGTAAAATGGCTCACTACACATTTTGGGGAACTCTGTAGTGTGTAGTAAGCAAATGTTTTGAATAAATAAATAATTGGCCCATAAATAGGAGGTTTACTGTCCGACATGATGATAAACTTGGATTTTATATTGTCAGTCACACTATACTCACTATACTGCAGTTACTACAGTTTTGAGAGCTACGAGCTTATTAACAACCACGCGGATCATACAATTTGCACAGTTAAGCTCCGCTTGCCGCGGTCACTTCGTGGATGGGTGACGTTGTCGTGTTGTGATGACGTCACACATGGAGACTCGTCCGTGCCTCGGAGAGCACGTTAAACCGTCGGTCCCGGGTATCATACGAATACCTATGACAGTCATCACGGATAATCAGAAGCTCAAAAGTCTTACAACCGGTCTAACTTTCGGATATCGGCATTAGTCAGGCTGGGGATGATAATCCATTTATTTGGCGACAGATATACCATTCTGAGTACGAAGGTATTATTTATGGGATAAATCTACAAGGTTAGTCAGAAAGGGGGTACTAATCCGAAAGGGTGTTAAAGTACACATAATAATGAGTAACTTTTGTTCTACAACTTTTCCCAAAAGTCAATAGTTTAAGAGAAACAGTAGTTCAAAAATCTCAAAAAAAAAAACTCTAAAATCTATCTATCCCTAGTTATGATCAGCTGTTGCTGATCATAACTAGGGATAACTATGACATTTTAGGTCATATTTGGGGTCACGAATTAGAAGCACCATTTTCTGAATTTGTAACTAAAGCAGGGATGAAGAATTTTTGAAAAAACTAAAATAAAAATCATTTCATTTGGAAAAAAAAAATATCGAATTTTGAAATTTTAACACTTGCTTTCAAACAGTCATCAGCGATACTATAAGTGGGCTTCGGATTAGTACCCCCTTTCCGACTAACCTTGTATAATTTTGAGAACAAAGGTTTTATCCAAGGAATGATACACGATACGATTTTATTGATAATCCATCTCTTATTTTAGATACACATTGACATTAATTCGGTAATTCATATCTGGCGACACTTTAATGTATCTGGTAATGAAAATGTTTCGTGGCGATAGATCTATTAATTAGATGATACATGTTGATGACAAATATAAACTTTGCTGACAAAAAATATAGTTCTCATGATGAAGAAAATGATGATGAAAAAGGAAGATTCAGCCGCAGACCCATTTAGAACTTTGATAATGTTTCAATAGATTTTCTGAGCAAGTATCTGGTTTGGTGACAATTTATGGGACATGCTACACCCAACAGTGCAGTGCGATATAATGGTTACAGTAAATATTTATTTATTTCTGTACTACACGAATAAATATTTTTCAATCTTTGATTTCATTTTACTGCGCACACCTAGACGCAAGGGATAAAAATATAGGAATGTTTAAGACATTAAGTGTGACAAATACTGATACGGGTCGGATCGTTTCTGTTGGTCCTGGATTTCGGTTTGAATATGAGCCCATTCTCCTTGCCTGCCCGGCCGGGCTTCTTCTTCTATCGTGTCGGCACGAGCTATACAAGAATAGCTCATGCCGTGGTGAAAAGATTAGCCAGTCAGGAAGGTTGGTAGCGGGGCTGACTGCCCAGGGTGTGCCGGACGTAAAAACGTCGACGTAAACGACGTAGCCGGCCGGGCTTAAAATACGTACACATCCGCGCTATCGCTTTGTGGAAACACAATTAGTCCGTTTTGTACCATCTGGACTAATTAAATGTACTTCTAAACACGCTTATGTAACAAACATGCGTGTAACATCAGGCTTTTATATTTCCTGTTTCATGTCACCAAGCCATGTTTAGATGAAAGATAAAAAAATATTGGTGACGTTTACAAGGTTAAAATTTGAATAATTCAGGTATCCTGTGCGGATAGACAACCCAAGTACAGGGTGTAAACGAATTCGTATAATTCCTTAAAACCACATGATCTATTCATCATCATCATCATTCAACCGAAGAACGTCCACTGCTGGACATAGACCTCCCCTAAAAGGGGGGGTTTGCCGTAATCGCCACGCTTGGTAGGCGGGTTGGCGATCGCAGTATGGTTGTTAAAGTACTCAGAGAACGCTGCTGCCCATCCTCTAGTGAATCCCTTAGACGCTTTTTACGACACCCATGGGAAGAGATATAGCTAAATGACTCAAAAACTAGAACATCATGTTTTCTTTTTGTTTTTTTTTTGTTGTTTATTCTGTTAGTGTCGCATGAAAGGTCAATCTGTGTCGCCAGTAGATCATGTGGTTTGAAGGAATTATACTTTACTAGCGACCCGCTCCGGCTTCGCACGGGTGCAATGTATTTTACATATAAACCTCCCTCTTGAATCACTCTATCTATTTAAAAAAACCGCATCAAAATCCGTTGCGCAGTTTTAAAGATGTAAGCATACATAGGGACAGACAGCGGGAAGCGAGTTTGTTTTATACTATGGTAGTGTACCGAATTTCTAGGGATAACTTATTATAGCCCCGACAATACAGGGACTGCTTTATCTTCAGAAGATTTTGTTAAAGACTCCATGTGTAGCAAAACGATCCATTCTTTATACAACCTTATTTTTACTACGAAAACCGAAACACCCCAACAAGATTTTCATCAGAACTGCCTGAATATGTGTTTTTTTTAATAAATCTCCAAGTTACACCTTAGTTTATGTCGCGTTAAGTTCCCTAAAAAAGTGTGAAGTGATTGAGATGTGCTATGCAGGGGTTGTCTAATACACGGAAACTGACTGAAGAGGACCGTCTCAAGCCTCAAGGTGTCTATTCCCGTCAACTGTTATGGGTAGAAAACTACTAAAACAAAATTGAAATTTATGAAAAAAGAAATGTGGTGTAAAAAATATGTCAATCGATTCTCCTAGTGATTCTGAACAAACTAGTTTCAGGTTTAGTATGTACTAAAACTAAGCTTGTAGAAGACAGTTGAAATTACTTTCGTTACCTAATTTATCGCCTTACAGAAATCTCTAAATTCCGTTGTCCCATCTCATTGCTTCCCTTCATTCTCCAGGCTTGCAAGGACATGTCATTCCCAGCTAAATGTGGAACTACAGAAACGTGCAAAGGGATAGTAATCAGAAACACTCGACCGAGCGTCAATCGTGTGAACACGTGAGTTATAACGAGCGACACGCGAGCCGCGTCTGTATACTCACGGCTTTATCTATAATGTATTAATATAACGCATTTCAGACTACGCTATACTATTTCGCTTAATAGTAAAGCGTATTGCGTCATAAGCTATAACTACAGGGTGTAAACGAATTCGTGTAATTCCTTAAAACCACATGATCTACTACTGGTGTAGATATTACCGCACGGGAATTAGAAGGATCAAAAATAAAAAAATAAAATTCCTTTCTTTTTCATGCGGTATGGTTAATTGATCATATGTAAACCACCTTGTAAGGATTCAGTAAAAAAAAAACAGATTTTTTTTGTTTGCAAATTTTTTTTTATGTTATTTAACATTTCGATGCCACGCTTATATAAATGAAAGCACGGCGACGCGGCTGGCGGGCACGACTAACGCGATAATGCTCTCTTTGTATTAAAGGACCAAACCTGAAATCGCGAAATAAAAATCAGCTGTTCCCTACATTTAAGTTCGCATAACTCGTCAAAATGTAGGGAACAGAAGATATTTTTTTCAGGATTTCATGTTTGGTCCCATAATAAAAGTTGTTCATAATGTCATCATTATGAACAACTTTTATTAAGGGACCAAACATGAAATCCATGATATATGAAATGCAAAACATGAAATAACGCACAACCTCTTAAGGGGTCCCTGTACTCATGTACAGGGACCCCTTAAGAGGTTGTGCGTAATTTAAGTTAAACCTTGTATTATAGCGTCGTCTGAACTGCGCTTAATTCGGGGATGGGCAACAGCGTCATCTGGTACCTTAATAACATCAAACTGTTATCACCAATCTTTGTGTCAAGGTCGGTCATTATGATAATTTTGACGGTTTGACGATGACGCGTTGTTAAGACAAACGACTGATGTGTCTTCGAATTCGAACTGGTTATGTTAATAGCGGGAGTGTTGTTTGTACATAAAGTATAATAGGAAACATAACTACAGCCACGTACAAAATATCTTTCCGCTTTCGTAAACGAATAGATAACAGGTTTCGGATAGTCACACCAACATGTGAAACATTAAATGTATCAGAATAATACATTTAAAATACCAACCAATCTTCTGCCTAGCCTTTTGCCTACCATGTTGGGGTCACCTTCCAGTCTAACCAGATGCAGCTGAATACCAGTATTTTACACGGAGCGACTTCCATCAGACCTCCGCAACCCAATTACTGAGCAATGCCGATATTCTAACAGCGATTACGCACTGCATCTGATCCGGATCCGTGAAAATAAGAATGTATAAAACTCGGACCGAATTCGGATATCGCTTACGCACTTATCCGATCTCTGATCCAAATTCAAACAATTCAGGGGCCATCTTTGGCATATCCATTTGGCGTCCGATTTGAATCCGAGGTGATGCGAAAGCGTTCATACAAACAGTACCACGGCTACTTCGGTCCGTCAATTTTTCTTCCGAATTAGAAACTCACGGATGACGGAGAGCAATCGGATGATGGAAGTCGGATCTAGTGCGTAAACTACCATACAAAATTAAATATTCTATGACTACTTCGGAACGTATTTTCTCGGATTCGGATCGGATGCAGTGCGTAACTGCTCTAAGGTTAGACCAGTTGTCAGACTTTCGGGGTTTTGACTACCCGTAAATACTGTCTTAGGTATTCGTATGACATTCGGACCGAAGGTTAAATGTGGTCTTCGAAGCATGGAGATATTAAAATACCTACCAATGATAATGCCATTTGACATTAATAAAGTTAGCATTCTGAAATTCTGATCTCTATTAAAGATTCATTATCAGAACTGCAGGTCAATACTACTCACAGAATTGTTTGCAAACGAACCACAATGAATTTTTCATTTGTGAAAACAATCACAATGTTTTGATTTGATTTTATTGTCAAACAGTTTTTGTGAACGAAAACTGTCTGAATGAACGATTCGATTTCAGTTCAGTTGCCATTGAGTAACGCTTCGAAGTAAGTAGCATTATTTTTGCCTCTAGATGAAAGCTAAACACACGCATCTGAAGCAAGAAAGTTATGCAATTTTTTACGACATCATATCAACAGTTACTAAAGCTATTCGAAATAATCTAGGAAGAGATTACGAGAGGAGATTGTCGCAGGTCGCGCCTATGGGTTGCATTTCCGTACCTTTTTCGAAATTCCCATGATTTTTTATTTAGTTTGTAATGAATAATTATTGTGACACATCGGATGCCGTCGTGGCCTTGTTTGTATTCTTTGGTGTGTCCTGTGACACGTAAGCTTCCTGCAACTCTCTGCATCTCTCTCTTTACCTCACAAGACGCAACCAAAGTGGGCAGGCTACATTTTTGATTTCCTCGGCCCATTTTTTCCGTTGCCTGCCTTTTTTCTTTTTATATTTACCCGGGGAATCCACTCTGCTAGGATTGTGGACCATTTCTCGATCTCCCGTCAATGTGTTCGAAACCTTATCTATCTAATATTCAACAGATGTAGACCGGTGCTATTTGCATAGCTCAATACGACACGATTGTCGCTAGCGATTGTTCCAGTGTTGTCGTGTGTAGCATAATGAGGATGGATAACGTTTTGTTTACATACTCATATGTATTAACATAGCGTTTATTATTCATTAGGAGTAAGCGGAGATGGTAGCAAATACAGGAAATGTACTTAATGTGCAGCGGAAGAGAGCTAATTAATAAAAGGTCACAGATAAACTCAACTGAAATGACTTCCTTCATAGATGGTTTCAACGAACGAGGGTGCACGAAAAGAGCCTACACGAGTGACCATACTTGAGTACGTCCAGCGTACCCTGGATAGTCAGTTTCGCTACCAACATTGCTGGTGCTGACACGAGAGCAGAAGAAGACAAACGGGGGTTGTCATCGTGGTAAAAACCCGATTGATACAATTCGTACAAGAAACAAGAGTTCGGAACAAAAGACCAAAATCCCCGATCTAACGCTTAAAAGAGAAAGCAATAGAAACACTTTAAGATACTTCAAGTATTCGTCAATACTCAAAACAATTAGAAGATTCTGTGTTACTTCTGTTCAGGCTATCGTAGTTCCCGCAGAACACAACCATCACGTAAAGAAGGTAATAAATTTTCTAGTACAAGCAAGCAAACACAGAACCAGACACAAGCACAAACAAACGCAGAATAGTGTTGCTTTCTGCGAAACCAATCCAATTGCCAAGCATGATGATTTTGACAGTATTCTTTGTACGTTCATTGGAGGACAGGAAGCAGCATTCTCTTTCGAGTGCTAAGAAGAACATTCTGTCATCACCAATGCTTTAATCAATCGTGGTTATAATGGCTATTTCTCTCGCGAACTTTCATTAAAGCGGGCTACGAAGCTCATGTTCAGTGTTCAACATTTAGAGGCTAATATGAATAAATGATGAAAGCAGTATGTTGCTCCAAACATTTCTTGTTTTTGTCCCTCCATCTATATACCCCAGAAATATACAAACGACGTTTACATTTCCTAACTAATGAACGTGGCTTACTGCCGTACATAAATCTGGACCACGTAGCACGTACTTTCCAGGTTTAGTCTAAAAATAATCCTTATGAGTTTAGCAAACAATGCGTTGCAGTGTTTGGCACGGTCGATTTGAATAATCCGGTATAATTGCTCATAACACATTCAACAGCACTGTTCATTCCAGACATTGTAGATCCTAGCTTTCTAGATTCTAGTAGAATACCAAGCACCTTATTGGCCAGAATCTTGGTTCTTTATCAATGAAATCATCATCAAAATCTTTGACCCAGGGCTTTTATACCCGTAACGAAAAGAATCAGGAAAGATAACAGCTAAGAAAGTGAAAACCGAGTAATAAAAAGAATTGGTGATAGCAAAGGCAAGATAAAAAAATACTTTAAGCCCCGGAGACTAAGGCATACATCCACAGATCTCCAATAACGTTTCTTGGTCCCTGGAGATAGGATGACCTTATTCAAATTTTAGGCCACAATTATACCAACCGCGGGCTATAACATAAAGATTTCTTAGAAAAAGACGTACAAGTGCGAGTGGATCTCGAGCCCTGAGGATTTCTTTGAGTTCCTTACCATTTTATAACCGTTAAGTGGAATAAATACCTGGAAACCTTAATATTGCAAAATTAAGTTTGTCAAAATAATTCCACATAGAATTAGAAATTAATGAATTTCTGTGTAAAAGGATCTTTTCAGACGGATAGGCGGACAACAAAGTGATCCTGTAAGGCTTCCTTTATTATTTTAAGATACAGAGTCCTAAAACGAAGACCCCATCTTGAGTTTGATGAACCCAGTCCTCGAAACACACAATCAGGAGCAATATACAATAATGAAATCATAATAACTACTACAAATAAGAACATTCCAGGTCTTAAGTCTAAAAATAATTGCAACGAATTTAACTAACAAAGCATCGAAGTGTTTGGAACGATCAGAGCTTTTACTACTGATCAGCGTAATAAAGACTTTGGATTATAGCATCGTAAAAGATAAAGAGAGGAAAAGGTATACAAATCAGTTATAGATTCATGTTGTCTTAAAAATTAAAGCAGAAAGCGGGTCTGCTAATAGGGAAGAATGGAAGAATAAAACATTTTGCGCCGACCACAAGTGACTTGGGACAAGGGCAGGGAGAAGAGCTTGGATGAGAGAAGTTGAAGAAGATCATAAAGTCTGGCGGCCAATTTAGCTATAAGAAACGTTGATGAATCAAAAGAGCTATAGTGCTTGCCCCATATTTGGAATACATATTATATTTAAATTATAAAAATACTTTTTCGCTATCCTTATTTAACACCAACTTTAAAAATCTATAAAGAAACAAAACTAATGAACATTAAACAACTTTATGCATACAATACTTGCATTTTAATTAGAAAGATTGTCGATAAAACCATTCATACTAGCTTGACTTTTATAAAAAAAACACAAATTTCCAAACGCTGTCTTCGTCGAACTAGTTTACTTGTTTTGCCAAAGATACGAACAAACTACGCCAAAAAAAGTATGATTTATGAAGGAGCACAGCTGTATAGTAAACAGCTCTCTAATATAAAAAATGTAAATTCATTTGGTAGCTTTAAGTCTAAACTGTCTCAATATATACTTGAATATTTTTCACCTTCCAGTAGAGGCTATGAAGCTACTAACTGAGTGTTCGGCGACCTAGAATAAGTTCACTAAAATAGTGAGAATGTTCCTATTATATTTTCATGTAAGTGGCATTGTTGTCTTTATGAAAATAAACTTCTTTAAACCTAATACATGTTCAGGCAAGTGTGCGTTTATAGATTATATTGTTGCACAACCTTTAAAATCCATATTTGTCTTCAAAATAGCTCGGATAAAAAGATCAAATTCGGTCAGACTATTACCGACTTCCACGTCGGGTTATCGTCCCGGCTCAAGAACATTCAAATCACCCAATTAGACTTAATAGTCTTGTCTGAAACACTAACTGTATTTTGAAGTTAGATCTTAAGTTTGATGGTGCTAAAATTATGGAAATTGTTCCTCCGAGGCGCGCTATAGCTGCCTTAGGATTGTTAAGACTAATTTGTATGTAAGATGAGTTAAGTTTGGATTTTGTACTCAAGATGTATTCCGGTAAAGTTGGACCTTAAACTTGACTGATAGTGTCGGTTCTTTAGTTACATAAGAAATAGTTATGACTAAGTCTTATCAGTATTTAATTAAAAGTAAACATAGCTCTAAATGTAGCAAAATAATCAGTATTTAAGTAAAACTATAAAGCTGCAGAAAACACACATTTTCTAAAAGGAAATAGGTCAGTTCCTTGCTTTGCTTAGGTTTTTTATCCTCCTGGTCCTGAAGGGTCTTCAGCCAATGGGGGGAAGTAAAACACTTCACCTAAACTAACTTCTTATACTACACTAACATCATAACTACTAGCAACAACAGCACTAAGGGCGACCCTTACTGGGACTCGGACCTCGGGGTCTACTCCCTAAGCACGAAGTCCGTGGTTTCGGCCTTAGTTAAGTCGCCATCTCTTACCCACTCTCGTAATAATATTAAAACATTCCTGCTCTAAGAGATCATGGTAATCCCCCAGAACTGTAATTGCTACAGTTACGCATGATTCAGTTTCGCTCTCACTACTTTCTCGCTCCGATGCAAGGTTTGTATGTACACGGTTCCTCATTCCTTCGCTCCGCACTCAATTCTTATTGTTTGGTACTAGGTACTCCTCCAATTGAATGTTGCCGAAAATGGTATTAATTTTAAAGCGATTTCCAACACTATAGTGTGAATTGATTCAAAACTTAGACGTTTCAGTCTAAATAGACGAAAAGATTGGCTACTAACATTATAGCAGTTCGATATTTATTTATCACATTTACCAAAGTGTGACTAATAATTTAGTCAAACATTTGGCAGCTCCAATTTCACGAATTTGATACTGAATAATACATGAATAGTATAATCTGGGATAACAGCTATGAAATATTGTGTAGAAGGCACGAGAGAGCAGTACCTACACAGTCTGTTTACATAATAATATCTATAAAATTCTTTAGATTATCAGTTAATCCGACTACGATATATGTTAAATCTGAAGGATAGTATAATTTCGCAACATCTCATAATGTTTTTCGCACAGAATGGATTCGATCAGTACTCTTGATAATTTGCAGATTTATTCCAAAATTACCATAATAATAAATTAATTAAGTATTTTATTATAAAGGTACCTGTTTAAATCCATTTGATGTCACTTCAGGTTTGGGTGCTGTATCAAAAAGGTTCAACCTGGAACTCTGGAACAGATCTGGACTGGAATTCTCTCTTGAAAATAGCTCTGCTGTGGAGCTCTCACGAGTAAGCGAAGGTCTTGCCTTCACGAATGGATTATTCCTTGCAGCCTGGGCTCTCTTCAGCCAGTTGAATTTGTTGACTTCCTGAGGTCCTGGTGAAGGTGTTGGAGTGTCCTCGGGAGTGTCAGTCGGGGTTGGCGATTCTGGTGTAGACGCCATGGTTTGTTTTTGTTCCGGATTGTAAATAAACACTTTATTACTACTATTAATTTTATGTTATTGTTTTGATTAAATACTTTTGTCTGTAAGCGGACCGCCAGTAATTTAAATTATTTCATTTACTATTTAATTTATCACTTTTAAAACTCTTAATAAATATTCTACCACATTATTTATAATATCACTTCATTCAAACACTTTACGAGGCTATTTGCCAGCGATTTTTACATACATTCCTAAACCGAACATCATCGAGTGCGAAATCAATTTTCTATAGATGTACAACGTATTGCAGCGGATAAATTTAGAATTTAGCAATTATAAGAATAGGCACGTCTATATTCGTTAGGGCTCCGCGCGCGACTGTATGTAATAGATACGTATTTTGATCAACTCGTGCGCACCCAACAGCATACTAGAGCGTTTGTTATATACCTTTTGATTGCGAGAATAACTATATTTTTCAAACCTTTGTATACGTATTAATCATTTAAAAGGCCGTGAAAACATTTTCAGCGTCTGACGTCCGTTGCGTTTAAAATTGTTTACAATGTAGCATTGAACTTGAAGCTTTTATGTTATTTTGAACGCGTTATTGTGAAATGTCTCAGCTGTTTGTTTTCTTACGTCAGTCGTCAAAGTCGTGCAGGCGATAGCGACTTTAAAGATTACTCGTAATAGTAATCGCTTTGCATCTATACGGATGATTTTATTATCAACAGTTCTAGTTAGTATAAATATTCAAGGCGGTAAAATTTTAATTTATCTGTTAGCATTTTCATTTGCATCCATTTTAGATGAGCCTATTCATTTAAAAAATATACTACGCAGTAAGTTCCGTTTCTTTATGACGACCTTGACCAAGGCCTCAATAGCTATTTTCCTGTCTCAGTAATTTGGTCCTTTCGTCCGAGATTTCGGTTAGCAATCATCTTATTTCAACGCCCTTGAGATTTGTGGTCGTCAAGACAACGGTACGGACGAAGTGTAATTAATTAAATTCTGGAAAGGAGATCACCCATTGTGGGATAAAATTGATTTTTATTTTGGCGGTTTTCAATAATATATAGGTACACATTTTTAAAACACATGTATTGTGTGTAACGCACTATTTTTAACTCCCGACGCAAAAAGAGGGGTGTTATAAGTTTTTAACCCCCGACGCAAAAATAGGGGTGTTTGACCGCTATGTGTGTCTGTCTGTCTGTGGCACCATAGCTCTTAAACGGGTGAACCGATTTAGGTGCGTTTTTTTTTATTTAAAAGCTGGTTCTCTAGCGGTGGTTCTTAAATATGTTTTATCAAAATCGGTTTAGCCGTTTCAGGGTCATCAGGTGTTTTGTAATTTGCGTTGGGGGTTTTTAAATTTTAATTTTTTTACTGTGGCGTCAAAGTCGAAAACTATTTGGGTTCGGAGATTTAAACCAGGTAAGAATTAAAAACGACGGGAAACATTTGAGGGGTTTTAAGAATTATATTACAGCATTGTCGCCATACAAAGAAATGTTTCTACTCCTGTCACCATTTAAATAAAATAGAATTCACCTGGCCGCCGACTTTTTTTTATCCCAAATCATCGAACAAAATGGATGATCTCCTTTCGTGCAATTTTTTCTCGAATAATTTTGTTGAAAGTATATGTCCGTTCTTCACATGCAGACAAAGTGATTAGAGGATAATAATGTGTTATTTTTATTATTCTTGGATTTGGTCCCGTTTCATCCTAACTGGAACTTGGGGGTTACCATGATCTGTTACAGCAGGAATGTTTTAATATTATTACGAGAGTGGGTAAGAGATGGCGCTAGAGAGCTGTCTAGCGCTGTCACTTTCCCACTCTCGTAATAATATTAAAACAATCCTGCTGTAACAGATTATGGTAACCCCCCTGATGGCAAGCACAGACAGGATCTAAGATGGAACACACAAATCCAAGTATGAAAATATATGTAGAGGGATTTTCTCCTATACCTCTCTGGCTCTCACATACACACGACGGAACACAGTATAATGCTTGGCGCCGAACTTTAATGTGAGGTAGGTAGGTAGCTAGCCAGGCGGACCGTATACAAGGTGTAACATAAATAACGCACAATCTCTAAAGCCGGGTCAGCAGCGCCAATTTTCTAACATGTTATTGTGTTTTTACGAACAAAACTGTTAGGCCACGCTCCTATTCGGTTAGCAAACAATGTTAAGCCGGGTCCGCAGCGCCAATTTTGCTAACAAAACTGTTAGGCCACGTCCCTATTCGGTTAGCAAACTATGTTATTCTTTGCAAACACGAAAATACGGCGCGTCGGACCCGGTGTTAAGGGGTCACTGTACTCATCCTTATGAACAACTTTTACTATAGGACCAAACTTGAAATCGCGAAAAAAAAAATCAGCTGTTCCCTACATTTATGCTCGCATAACTCATCAAAATGTAGGGAACAGCTGATTTTTTTTCGCAATTTCAAGTTTGGTCCCATAGTAAAAATTGTTCATAATCATGAGTACAGTGACCCCTTAAGAGGTTGTGCGTTATTTATGTTACACCTTGTATATTCTATCAACAAGCGTGCTGGATTTTATTGAATCTTACAACACGCGTCTATTCCCAGCGTGCGGTGAGGAAATTTTATATTCTAACCTGTCCCCACACGGGATAAGTTGAATAGTGTTAGGCTGAGCATCTACCAGAGCTGTGCGAGGAAAATGTGCGGTGCGAAAATGTTGAGCGAGGATGTGAAACGGTGTGACCCTATCCACCAGAGCTGTGCGAGGAATGTGTAATGTGTTAATGTGAACAAATGAGCGGTGCGAGGATAG
This sequence comes from Amphipyra tragopoginis, assembly GCA_905220435.1. NCBI lineage: Eukaryota > Metazoa > Arthropoda > Insecta > Lepidoptera > Noctuidae > Amphipyra > Amphipyra tragopoginis. The sequence continues at coordinate 11,473,109 of HG992017.1, forward strand.
GTCGCGGACTCTTTTCGAATATGAGGGAGAATAATACTAAAATGAAATATAAATGGGAGAATAAATACTACTATTTTTAAAAAACGACTAAAATCTTATATTATGTAAAAAGAAAAAAAAAAAAAACTTTTGCCTATGAATGTCACATCTAGTAACACATTTTTTCTTTAGATCCGTGCTTACTTGGTTGATGATTAATATTTTTGTGATCGCCCACCTAATTTTTATAATTTAACTTAGTTTCTGTACACTCGTAATAACATTAATTGTAAATTGTGTTTCTCAGTAAGTGAATTATTGTTAATTCTTAATGAGGAAATAAAGTTCTTAAACCATATAATACACATTCCTAGCAACACATTCCTCGTAACACATTCCTTGCAACACATTTTTCGCAACACATTCCTCGCAACACATGCCTCGCTCGCATTTCTTGCTTGTTTTGTATGAACAAAAACCTCGCACCGCTAAGCCCATATCTACCAGAGTTGCGCAGAGCGAGGCTAGGTAAATGAAGTGATTCTATTGGTGTTTACAAAACACATTCCTCGCTACGCAGCTTAGCACAGGTCTGGTGGATGCTCAGCCTTACGCTGGTATTTCTAGTAGGCTTCACCAGAGGTGTTTAGTATCGCTTTAGAGTTAGGAATGCAAGAGTAGATAATGTTAATGCGCAACCTAATATGCCTAATCCCTTACTCGCCTTGTATGTCATGCACGATAGATATAAAGTGACGTAATAGCAAATTTTTGGACCACACAACAGCAATGTGTTCCTTCGGCTTAATTACATCATAAATTAGCCCATTACTGTCCCGATGGTGGGCACATGCCTCTTCTGTTAATGAGAAGGGTTTTAGCCTAAGTCTACCACGCTGGCTAGGCTTGCCAACCGTCCCGCGAGAGCCGGGAGGTCCCGTTTCTAGAGCTTTAGAGTATGCGTCCCGCGAAAGACGTGTGCAGGACACCAATTGTCCCGTTTTATCGTACCTACGGCTAAACCTTCGGGCAGAAGTCGGAATTTTGTGAACGCAAGTGGAGATCGCGACCGCGAGTCTCGCGTCAAACGAAAACCGCTCGCCCGGCTCGCTCAACGTCGTCTGTAATAGAGAAAAGTAGTGAGAGGGAAGGAAGCGCCTTCCCCCCCACTACTTTTCTCTATTAATTTTTATTATATTTCCTAATTTTTTTCACTTTTCTTATGTGGTAACTTGTTGTAAGTCTTGTACTTGTATGCCAAAGTAAAACATTCAATAATAAAACTATTTAAAATAATTTCTAATTGTATTTTTCGCCTCTATGCTTTGACAGTTGGGTCCCGCTTTTTTTGCCACGTCCCGCATTTTGATTGCCAAAGTCCCTGTAAATTCATACATAAAGGTTGGCAAGCCTAACGCTGGCCCTAATTCAGAACGATTCGATGAGTCAGTTGTCATACGATTTGGTTTGATATCTCTTTTTCTCTCATTACGAGAATCGCAGAACCAACGAGAAAACAAACCCAATCGGTCCGTAAGGTTCTGGGGGTCTACTCTGAAAAACGAACGTCGGCCGAACATCGAACCTACAAATATATGATCAAAGTATTGTCAAATAATGAACTACTACATAATTATCAGTTAACTTTTGGGAGCAGTGTGAACGGAACGGATCGATCGTCGAATACAAAACACTTTCGTTGTTGGAAAACGTACGATCAGTCTGCCGAAACTTCATAGTTCGATTTTCGAAGCAGAGCTCCTGATTCGGGGGGCTGGTGCGGGTTGGTAGACTACACACCATCGAGAACTTTGCTTAGAACCCCCTCACCTGTGCTTATTTCTCTGAACCGCACATGAATTCTAGAAGTCAGAGGTGTGGACCGGGATTGGATTCATACACTCCTTCGTGGAAGGCAAGCGTTTAACTGCTGGACTATCACTGCTTTTAAGAATATTAAAAGTCAATTATCCAACGTATCAACTTCTAGACATCAATTGCCGGACATGGGCCTCCTATAAGTCAAAGATAAATGAACTATCTTCAGGGAATATCGCTATTATTACCCCGAACAGCTACTAATATCCTGAAAAATCGCACCCATTCAGCTAATGAAGACAGACATTTGGTACAAGTCATTTAGACCTTTTTATAGCTCAATTTGAAGAGTACGAACCGTCGCGACGGCGCCGGCAATTAGTAGATTGTATAATTTACTGTAAATTGAACTTTAATTACTGTTGTCGTAGTTCGTTATTAGCTTTGTGATAATAGACACATTTGTACTTGACTTTTGTCAGGTTTTATTTTCAACAGATGATGGCCCGAGAGGGTGGCGCGTGGCGAACCATGTCGTGACCTTAGTACAGCTGATTTTGAAGGCTACTCGTGGGGACGGGGCTCGCCTGCAAGTGGCGTGCCTACACCTGCCCGGGGAGGCGGTGAATGCACGAGCGAACCTCGCGTCCCCAGCCAAAGTTAATAGGGGACGTACATCCAGGTGGTTTTAATTGGTAATAGTCTGGCTTAACTAATCTGCCCTTTTCATAATTGTGTAATACTGCAATACTTATACCAGCCTACTGCGCAAAGACCTCTTCTCATAAAGAGAAGGAATGAGCATTGATCACCACGCTTGCTCACTGTGGTTGGCGATTTGAAACCACTAAGTCCAGGTTCCATCACAGTGTTTCCCTTCACACTATGTCAGTGGTCTTAGATTAACTAAGAAAATGCATATTTTATGACATTGAAATCACATTGGTAGTGGTACATCCCTAACTGCAACATGGTGCTTAACCAACCTCCAGGCCACCACGAAATTAATATAATATTGTAAACATAACATCACGCCTCTATATCCTCAAGGGTTGGGTAGAGGTGTATAGTACACCCTCATTTCGCCGTTATCTTTTAAGTTCGGGGGTGAGCCTATTGCCATCAACCGGGCACAAATCCAGACTCCGAGATGCTACTCAGAAATTCCACACGGAAAAAGCCAATGATACTGCTCGACTTGAGGGTCGAATTCGGGACCTCACGTTCAGCAGTCGCGCTTGCGACCACTAGACCAAGGTGGCAATCATAGTAATGGTATAAAGTCGAAGTAATATTGTAAACTAAAGCATAATTTATATTACATAAAGGGTTGAACGTTTAAAAGGATTATCCCATTCTGAAACCTTGACAAGGCTTCATGTGAATTGAATAAGCCGTTTATAACATTATTAGCTATTCAATGAAGGCTTACCAGCCACGATATAATCTAATATATTTTTAATATTGGTGTTATTACAACAGAATTGGCAATTTTGAAGTGGACCGATGGCTTTTGGAGCAGACGAGTCCTCGAGCGGAGACCGCGAAACCGCAAACGTAGCGTAGGACGCCTTCAAGCCAGATGGACCGACGACCTGTGTTTCTCGCATCCAGCGGATTCCCACGATCTTCACCAGGTCATTAGTCCACCTTGTGGAGTGCCTACCCACGCTGCGCTTTCCGGTACGCGATCGCCACTCCAGAACCTTTCGGCCCCATCGGCCATCCGTTCCGCAATGTGCCCCGCCCACTGCCACTTAACTTTGGCAATTCTTCGGTCTATATCTCATACGTGATGTACCCTATTTATTTTCTAGTTTATATTCTGCAGTTACAATGACAATTTGTGTACTCATTCCGTGTCTTATCTACTCCAGATCACCGTTAGATCACTTGCGTGTTACGTGTTGGTAAACACTAGGTTACGACTTATTTACTGTTTGTTACAAAGTAACACACAGCAATTCGGTCATCATAGTGTAATGACGTCATAAAATTTACAACATTTACGCGTAGGGTTGGATTTGGATGTGAATGGATATTTTTTTATTTGTGAAGACAGTGAAGGGATTTAACGGCTCGGGTAACTTCTGTTGCTAGGGGTGTTATCGAGTCTATTTTTGAATAGGATATCGCAGGAGCACCGGGATTTTGGACATTAATCCAAGATCCCGGAACTCCACCTTATATGCTGAAGACGGACAATTGCCGTTAAAGTACATGCAAAGATGAACTGTATTCAACTGCTGGACATCTAAAAGTCCTTTATTTTAGAAGGGAAAATCTTCAAGCGGTTCAAACAGGAGAGGTTGGTGTATGTTAATATTTTCACACCTGGGGGTCTACTCCCTAAGCACGAAGTCCGTGGTTTCGGCCTTAGTTACGAGCGTTTCCTACTCCCTATCACTACGAACATACGATTATTTCGGGGCACGAACTAAGAATGAATGACAACACGATTTGACAGTTGTCCTTTGTACCGATGTGTTTTTGCCCGTCCGAAAAGTTGAACTTGACACTTTGTTCACTCCTACGTTTCGGGCAACTTTCGGACGGGCGACTAACTTCGTTGACGGACTCTAGCAATGCGTAGCGGAGCGGATGCAACCGCAATTTACAATGAAATAAAGCTAATGTATCTATTATTAAGATAGGCTGAATGATAACTAATGAAATGTCTCTTGTTGCACTGTCCATAGCTGTAGCACGTTTAATAACCTTTAAGAGTTATAAGAGTTAGGAGTTTGTTGCGCCGTTCTTCTTCACAGCATAAACACTAGGAAGCGGTGAAGGGAGGACGTTTTTGGGACTGGCTTTTGTAACATTGACTTTCATAAAGAACTTAGTAATTCTAGTCCATTTTTAACCGACTTCAAAAAGGAGGAGGTTCTCAATTCGGATATTTACGAGATTGCTGTAATTGCATGTTTGTGTATTGTTTATGCCACTAAAAATAGAAAAATAAAATAACTTAAAAAAAAAGTAAAAACCGACTTCAAAAAAAACTAAAAAGAGTAAAATAATTACCATATTATAAAACGAACAGTTTCAGAAGTCGGTGCCTTCAATTATGTTCAGTGTAAAATTGCACCGACTTCTAAAACTGTTAGTTTTATAATATGGTAATTATTTTACTCTTTTTAGTTTTTTTTAAGTCGGTTATTACTTTTTTTTAAATTTATTTTATGAATAATAGTTTTGAAGTTGAAGTTGACGCCTTTAGTTTAGTAAAAGATTTAGTTATCAATACATATACTATTAATGGACTATAAATCTGTACTAAACAAAGTAAACAACATACATTATATCACTGTTTGTATTACAACAGTAACAAAGGAAGAGTACACATACAGAATTATGACAAAGTAGTCGTCATTAATTACGTTACACTCATCTTATTGCGTTATTGTTTATAAACTAATGTTCTGTTTGATCTAGGTATGGCTTCATGTAGTAAATACAATGTATGGACAGCACTCTAATACACATTCCTGTATCTGTCACAATCTAATATTTATCATTCAAAATGCTACGGTTTGCTACGACAGATCGCCATCTAATCTAAAGGGGGCGTTAGAACTATCTAGTGACCGTAAAGTTACGTATATTGTTTTCACGATAAGTTGATTAAAATGACACATGTCAATAGGAGTTGCTAGACATGTGACTGTAGTCGATTCAACTATCGATAAAATTTGTAAAATTTCAGCGAGAATTTGACAAATTATTGTAATGTGATTTTATGTAGATTTCAAATACTTGTGATTTAAGTAATTAGGATTAAGTCAATTAGCATGCATATCTTCAACAATAGACGATTACGTGCTGATGTGATAATGAATCCAGCATGTATTGGGATGAGTGAAAATAAATGTTTATTTATCACCAATAATAGCCCAGTAGCCGGGTCGCGAAAAAGAGATTTACCTTGCGAAAGAGATTTACCTTCGTCGGTCCTGAATTTTGGACGTGTTATGTTAGGTGTTTTTATGAAAAGCACACAAACAGACACACAGACAGACAGAGAAATAGACAGCCAAACAGAAAGACAGACATGGGCTTCAAACCTATAAAATACCTCTGATTTTGAGTCGGGAATGAAAAATAAGAATTTAAGTAAGAACGAAAGACTAACTAACAAAGAAAGTAGTTTCATTGTGATTTGGGTTTTTTGTGATTGTGGTAACCGTTTCTGGGAAGCATTGGACACAGTCCACTCATATCGCCACATTTTTTCCATCCTCCTGCGTGGTAGGCAAGCATTCACCAATAGGCTATCTTAGAAAATAGTAATAGGTAAGACTCGTGCAAAATACGTCCTTCTGAACAGTGCCCAGAACTGTGTAACTTAAAACGACAACATTTATCGCGTGACGTAACTGAACGTCGCTTGATAACGTCACAAGTTCTTAGGAAACCAAAGTTGAAGAGCTGCGACGACGTTCAAGCGGAAATGGCTCAGCAGAAACAAGAAACTCGCTTGTGGTAAGCTCACTAAAAACTGCACAAACAATTCCGACCTTGATCACTTGGTTATAGGCCGGAAAAAACGTCTGAAAAAGGCGCTGAAACCCGGAAGCACCCCAACATTACGCTGTTTCGATCTTTTATTAATTTCGACGTAATACCTATAACAAATAGTGATAAAAGCCTTGGTGATGACACGTTACGTTCCGGGTTCACTGACGTTTCGTTACAGACTTGTTACAATACCGACGCCTTTTACGTACACTTCCGTAAAAAAAAACATTTAAAAATATTAAAATATAGTAACCCACCGGGTCCACCCATAGGGAACAGGGTCCATGCTACCGGCGATCAGGGCCCCGGAGAAAGGAACCTCCTTACTATGCGTGTGAAAAGAGGAGTTGAGTTGATACCTACCAAACCTTGACAAACCATTTTTTATTTAAAGAGTGTCGTTTGGTTTTCTTGCCATCTCTTCTCCACAAGACCTACTACTTGGGACCGAGCACCTAGTGTTGACCTTTTGAAAGCACCAGTAATTTGGTTCACTTGAAATGAAAAATAAATGACTTTGACCCGTCAAAACAAAACAGCACATCCAAACTACCTAAAGACAACTACAACAAAACAACGAAAGTAATATTTGCACAGAGTAATGGAAAGCCCTGGTATTGACCTTGATTGTTCAAATAAAATGGGGAGTGAACGATAAGGGCGGGTTGACCTTGACCCTTTTTAAATGGTAGTTCTCTATTACATGAAAGTTTTTTATATCTTCATAAACTTTTGAGCAGTATTCGATATCGGGAAATGTTCGATGACAGCTAGACTTGGACAAACTAGTTCACTGAACTAGCTTACCAAATCTTGCTCAGTAAAGTGAACTAGTTCCTCAAAGTAGTTCAGTAGTTCATTTAGCTCCTTGAATCAGTACCAGATTAGTTCAGAGTTCAAGAGCTATTAACTCTTGAACTCTGAGCGAGAGCCGAGAACGAAATGAACTACTGAACTGCTCTGAGGAACTAGTTATGCTGATGACTATAACTTTCAAAGGTACGCGCGCAAATTTTTAATTTCTATGCAAGTTAAATATACAATCGACTTCCTTTCATACTTATACTCCATACTTAGACGAATCTCCGAGAAAGCAATAATAATAAATGTGACTGGTCATGTGTGTGAGTTACTGAGTAAGCTGGCGAATCGAGTTTCGCTCACAGCTCAGTAGTTCAGTACGGCTCACGGCTCAGTAGTTCAGTACGGCTCACGGCTCCCGCCTAACCTGAGCCGCTCGCTGTGACTCAGAACGCGGACGGACTTAGATGAACTACTGAACTAAAACGCTTTACAGAGGTGAACTAGTTCATTCGGCTCACCTAAAGTGAGCAGTTCCTCTGAACTACTCACTCATGACTTACACAAGTCTAATGACAGCTCTTACTCATATTAGATGCAATAAAACAAGCGTTAATATACTTATTCGCCTCGCTTTAGTTGGTCGGTCCTTTGCACGGGTGACCTTCCTCTCTGCCCTGTAGGACCAAACGCTCTATACATTCATTTTCCTAGCTTGAGACTTGTCCTAAGTACTTGAGTAAATTTGTAAGTTTATACTAGTGTTCAAAGCATTCATTCATGTAGTACTGCAGCAGCTACAGCTGGTTCCAACCGTATTTTCTCGGATTCGGAGGAGTGCCAAAGTGCCAACCACCTTGACGTCTAAAAAATATCCGAGACCCTGTTATTTCTGGTTCGAACAAACATTGAACCAACTTCGGTAGTGTCAGTGTTGAATACTTACTGCTATTCAGCTCAATCTGGTTAGACTGGAAACCGAACCGCCGCTATCAGTTAAAATAAAGCTAGATTAACGATGATTGATGCTACCCCTCCTACTGATAATTTCAGAATTGTCGGTGAAGACAAAGTACCCAGATTTTGGTGTCATTTCCAAGGGAACATTAAAAAATTGGCGGTTGTTTTATTAATGACAATACAATTAACTGTCACTCCATGCTCTCTAAGGGTCAAAATACATGTCCGATATTTGCTTCCGGGAGCCGGATCCGACTATCTGATCGGATTCATGAAATACACGTACGATTCTTGTGTCCGATTTTTTCTGGACGACGACGACGCCCGGACGATGCTTACGATTCTGACATCCGATCCGATAGTCTGATCGTACGCATAATTCATGTTCAAACAAATGTATGACGCAGAGGCCTTCAGATAGTCTGATCAGACTATCGGAACCGACTATCAGAGGTAAGTTTCGGACGTGTATTAGGGCTCTAATTCGTGATCCTTCTTTTTTTCTGAAGAATCTGGCATCTGTAATAAAGGGGTACTAATCCGAAAGGATGTTAAATTACCCATAATAATGAATAACTTTCATTCTACCACTTTTCCCAAAAGTAAATAATTAAAGAGAAAGCGGTTCAAAAATTGCATAAAAATACCTACGACGAAATAATATCTAAGTATCCTCAGCTATGATCAGCTGTGTTTACATTTTAGGTCATATTTGGGGTCATGAATTAGAAGCTCCATTTTCTGAATTTGTAACTAAAGCAGGGATGAAGAATTTTTTGTAAAAACTAAATTAAAAGTTAAATAGGGCAATAAAAAAAAAGAATTTTGAAATTTTAGCACTTGCTTTAAAACCGTCATCATGTGTGATACTGTATGTGGTTTGCGGAACCCCTTTCCGACTAACCTTGTATAATCTTCTTATATATAAAAATGAATCGCAAAATGTGTTGGTAAGCGCATAACTCAACAACGCCTGGACCAATTTGGCCAATCTTTTTTTAAAATGTTCGTTGAAGTTCAAGGATGGTTTTTACGGCGAGAAAAATTAGAATTATTGCTGGAAAAACCCTAAAAATAGCCCTTTTCTTTTTCCCATACAAATGATTTCTAACTAAAACGTAGTCAATTTGAGCTTTATTGCTATGGTATAAAGTTCATATTAAATTACAAGCACTCACTGTTGTCTAAGCAATGTAGGTGTGTTCCTAACGTAGGTAGGTAGTAGGTAGGTAGTAGGTAGGTAGTAGGTAGGTAGTAGGTAGGTAGTAGGTAGGTAGTAGGTAGGTAGTAGGTAGGTAGTAGGTAGGTAGTAGGTAGGTAGTAGGTAGGTAGTAGGTAGGTAGTAGGTAGGTAGTAGGTAGGTAGTAGGTAGGTAGTAGGTAGGTAGTAGGTAGGTAGTAGGTAGGTAGTAGGTAGGTAGTAGGTAGGTAGTAGGTAGGTAGTAGGTAGGTAGTAGGTAGGTAGTAGGTAGGTAGTAGGTAGGTAGTAGGTAGGTAGTAGGTAGGTAGTAGGTAGGTAGTAGGTAGGTAGTAGGTAGGTAGTAGGTAGGTAGTAGGTAGGTAGTAGGTAGGTAGTAGGTAGGTAGTAGGTAGGTAGTAGGTAGGTAGTAGGTAGGTAGTAGGTAGGTAGTAGGTAGGTAGTAGGTAGGTAGTAGGTAGGTAGTAGGTAGGTAGTAGGTAGGTAGTAGGTAGGTAGTAGGTAGGTAGTAGGTAGGTAGTAGGTAGGTAGTAGGTAGGTAGTAGGTAGGTAGTAGGTAGGTAGTAGGTAGGTAGTAGGTAGGTAGTAGGTAGGTAGTAGGTAGGTAGTAGGTAGGTAGTAGGTAGGTAGTAGGTAGGTAGTAGGTAGGTAGTAGGTAGGTAGTAGGTAGGTAGTAGGTAGGTAGTAGGTAGGTAGTAGGTAGGTAGTAGGTAGGTAGTAGGTAGGTAGTAGGTAGGTAGTAGGTAGGTAGTAGGTAGGTAGTAGGTAGGTAGTAGGTAGGTAGTAGGTAGGTAGTAGGTAGGTAGTAGGTAGGTAGTAGGTAGGTAGTAGGTAGCTAGTAGGTAGGTAGTAGGTAGGTAGTAGGTAGGTAGTAGGTAGGTAGTAGGTAGGTAGTAGGTAGGTAGTAGGTAGGTAGTAGGTAGGTAGTAGGTAGGTAGTAGGTAGGTAGTAGGTAGGTAGTAGGTAGGTAGTAGGTAGGTAGTAGGTAGGTAGTAGGTAGGTAGTAGGTAGGTAGTAGGTAGGTAGTAGGTAGGTAGTAGGTAGGTAGTAGGTAGGTAGTAGGTAGGTAGTAGGTAGGTAGTAGGTAGGTAGTAGGTAGGTAGTAGGTAGGTAGTAGGTAGGTAGTAGGTAGGTAGTAGGTAGGTAGTAGGTAGGTAGTAGGTAGGTAGTAGGTAGGTAGTAGGTAGGTAGTAGGTAGGTAGTAGGTAGGTAGTAGGTAGGTAGTAGGTAGGTAGTAGGTAGGTAGTAGGTAGGTAGTAGGTAGGTAGTAGGTAGGTAGTAGGTAGGTAGTAGGTAGGTAGTAGGTAGGTAGTAGGTAGGTAGTAGGTAGGTAGTAGGTAGGTAGTAGGTAGGTAGTAGGTAGGTAGTAGGTAGGTAGTAGGTAGGTAGTAGGTAGGTAGTAGGTAGGTAGTAGGTAGGTAGTAGGTAGGTAGTAGGTAGGTAGTAGGTAGGTAGTAGGTAGGTAGTAGGTAGGTAGTAGGTAGGTAGTAGGTAGGTAGTAGGTAGGTAGTAAGTAGGAAAAAGTGCATTGCAACGCATGCGGGTACAGCTAGTTTATTATATAAATATTAATATTTTACAATACCCATGATAGGACATTCTTCTTCTTCTCTCGTATCAGCACAAGCTATGCGAGAATAGCTCATGCCGTGGTGAAAAGATTAGCCAATCAGCAAGGTTGGTAGCGGGGCTGACTGCCCATAGTACGCCGGACGTACTTAAGTATCGTCAAGAACGGAACTTCTTTTAATGCTTCTCAGTAGGCCTAACATGCGCAGCGCGACGTAATTTTGTCGTCGCAATATCTCGTGCCAATACGAGATAAGCTAAGATAAGAGATAAAGTCGTCATAACAACAGGTAAACCAGAAACAAATCGAGTTCAAATCCAACAATGATTGTTTTGTTTTTTTACGAGTTACCAGTGTTACCGAGTAATATAATTAGCATCAATATTCGTTGGTACTCACGATTTTTACTGGTTAAACAGAATCAATACTAGCGCACTAGCGCCAATACAAATTGGTTATCGATTTATCACTTAGCTGATACTTTAACAGTAGACTATAAGTTCCGATTATTTTCGTTTAGGTACATCCTAGTGTTCACTTGACTAACGGATCAAATGTGGGACCAAATTTTTTTCCTCATTTCAGCTGAAGTACGTTTTCCAACCACGAACGTGTTTCGGATCCGACGATCGATTTGATTTTCGCGATTTAACACTTTGTCTTTCGTTCACGCAACGAGTTATATCAGCGTAACGCTGTCAAACCGTCGTCAGCTCACACGCCGAATATTACACCAAAGTAGCTGTTAAGTTAAGATAAGAATTCATTTGTATACTTCCTTAGTTATAAGCTCCATATTGAAATCAGTCTCATTAAACCGTTCACACTGTAAAGACGTGTCTTTTTTATAAACTCCAACGTTGCCTCGCCGAACCTAACTAACGCCCAAATGTTAATTGACATCTAGTAGTTTGTTGTTTGATCTTACACTTTACTTTTATCCTTTTTATATGAACTTATAAATACATATACTTACCGATCGTATATTTATAAGTTCGATGTTCGTAGTTGTTTCGATCTGAAACTTCGACGATCGTTTTACGGAGTAGGCCCCTAGCCCCCCAATTCAGAACGTTATAAGCAGTTGTCGACAGATTCGGTTTGTTGTCTCGTTCCGTCTATGATTCTCAACACGAGAGAAAAAGAGATAGTCTACCGAATCGTACCAAAACTGACTAATTCGTTCCGAATCAGGGGGCTTGGCCTCAGTCATTCATACAATTCGTACTATTGCTTGTAGTATCTTGTGAAAATTACACTATAGAGGCTGTTCCTGGAAGTATATGGAAGTATGAATCAAATCGAAAAAGGGCGTGAGCAAGATCATTTCAAAACTTGTAGTAGTAAAAACTTGAGTAAAATTTTTGCCAGACCAAAAAACCCTTTACAGTAAATGTTTTTTCTTGTTGAACACATGTTTTCTAACTGCGTAAAAGTATTAGGTACCACAAGAAAGGCCTACTGTTCGCCAAAGTCCTGAAAAAAATGATAGCTCTGATAGTATTTTTTGTTTTTTTTTTCTATGCGAAGTGATTGAAAAAAAAAAACAATAATTAGTCATAATTTTTTTTAAATTGCACCGACATTCTTAGGGTTAAAAAGTTTGGAAATGATATTGCCCACGCCCCTATTCGATTTGATCCATACTTCCAGGGACACCCTGTATAACAAATAACTTACCTAAAAAGAGGGTAGGTACTAGTTTTGTAACAATAATTAGTAAAGTACCTTCACATTATGTCCTTTAGTTATTTCTGCAACCGAGTCCTCGTTCTCAGTTTAGTTAGTTACCTTACCTAAGCCCTCTAATTAAACCGAATGGAAATGTACCACAGAAACAATACGTTTTGTACCGGCACTAAAACGTAAGATAAACACACATCGCTAATAAGACAGTTGCGAATCCGTCTGTCTGTTCGCCTGTATATTAGAACAGTCAACATTTGCATGAGAATCTAATATTTTGTATGTAAATAATCATAATAATATGATGTATCCCGGTAGTGGTTGTGAAATAATAAATTGTTATGGTTATTTGATGTTGAACAGGAAATTAAGGAGAACAAGAGTATGCTGATAGCAGTGGCAGTAATAGCCTAGCGGTTGAACGGTTGCCTTTCATGCAGAAGGGTCTGAGTTCGGTTCCAGTCCGCACCTCTATGAGGGTCAGAATTTGATTGTCACTTGCGTTAATGGTGAAGGAAAAACTCTTGGGTAAACATGAGGGGCTCTAAAAAGATGAATCAGGGGGCTGGTACTAGAGTCCCCATTCGATAAAAACTGCAGATAATAATTTTCAACTTTTTTTTTCTTGTTCTCCAATCCTTGTTCGTTCCTTTTTGCTTTATATTTTTTTGTGAATTTTTGCTTTGTTTATTGCTGAGGCTTAGGGCTTTTTATTTATATAACCGACTTCAAAAAAGGAGGAGGGTCAATTTGTCGGGATCTTTTTTTATTATTTTAGAAACCTTCGCGCAAATGCCAACAACAACTGTACGTTTCAAGTCAGTCCATCGACTACTTTCGAGTTTTGCGGACACAAACATTGAAAGCTGAATTTTTATATACAAGGTTAGTCGGAAAGGGGGTAGGTAGTAGGTACTAATCCGCGGGTCACCTAAAGTATCACTGATGACTGTTTTAACGCAAGGGTTAAAATTTCAAAATTCGATAATTTTGAATTCCATACAGAATTATTTAGAGCAATTTAAGTTTTAAAAAAAATCTTTATCCTTTCTTTAGATACGAATTCAGAAAATGGAGCTTCTAATCCGTGACCCCAAATATGACCTAAAATGTTAACACAGCTAGGTAATCATAGCAGAGGATAGATAGATTTTAGCGTATTTTTTTTGTAATTTTTAAACAACTATTTCTCTTAAACTATTGTCTTTTGCGGAAAGTTGTAGAACAAAAGTTATTTATTATTATGGGTACTTTACCACCCTTTCGGATTAGTACCCCGTTCCGACTAATCTTGTATAAAGATTATGTCGCAAACCCCCTATCTGTTGTTTAATAACAAAAGTTAACCCTTCTCCAAAAATGCACACAGACACACATTCACATTCTTGCAACATGTGGCTTTAGCGAACAAGAAGCAATTTCGAACGAAACTTAATAAAAGCAATATAAATCGACTTTGGAGAGACAAAGGACCGATTCAGTCCAGAGGAGATCAATTATTGCTGTAGGTTCCATCTGCGATTGCATACAGAGTAGCAATAGTCAGGCTTGAATAGTCAATTGAATCTCAATATCTAGAAGGATACATACTTTTATTCTTTAAGAACTTAAACTTGGGTATTTCAAATGTATGTTTTTTGAATTTTGAGCGTATGGGGCCGTTCAAATATTACGTAAGCAGATTTACTACAATTATTTACCCCCCCATCCCCCTTGTCAGCAAAAGTAAGCAAAGCTCTTACCCCCTCCCCCCATGCTTACGTAAAGATTTTTCAATTATAAATGTAAGTTTTTTTTATATATTATAATTAAGTATAAGTAATGTTATAATTATAATTTAAAAAATAAGAAAATAGATTTAGGATGGAGATTAGATTTTACTGATACAGTATTCAACATAGATTACGGGACAAAAATATTATAATCTTACGAACATAACAAACTTTTCAAGCATAGACAATGTGAGGGTTGCCATTCGTGTAAAAAAAGTAAATAACTACCGATGACTTAATTCATCATCGAGACTCCCCTACCCCCCATGTCATCCAAAATAAGCAAAACAAAGACCTCTCATAGTGCTTACGTAATACTTGAACGGCCCCTATCTGGTGAATTTCAATTTCTCAATACAAGAGGTTAACTAATTATTATGGTACCGCGCAACGCCACTCCTATTGTGAGGGTCGGAGTATGTGATATTTGCAGACAAGCGCCAAGGACCAACACGCTGACTGGTTTGCTTTGACGATATAGTCTACCAACAGGGTACCTACCTACGTCGGAAATTAATGTCTTACTACCGATTAAAAAATAAAACTATGGTATTTAATAATTAAGGTGTTATTAATGAAACCAAAACTTGTATTAGAACTCCGAAATCATAGACAAACTCTAAACAAAAGAGCCTCCACGAGTGACGATACATAAGTATGTCCGGCGCACCCTGGACAGTCAGCCTCGCTACCAACCTTGCTGACTGGCTAATCTTTTCACCATGGCATGAGCTATTCTCGTATAGCTCGTGTCGACACGATAGAAGAAGATAGACTAACTGAAAATAGGGTAGAGGGGCATAAGCTAGTGTTGCCCCTCTATGAAAAAATCAGTAGCAAACTTTTTACCGTCAAGGACGCAGCAGATTGTAAGAAAATTTAATCGAATATAAACCCTAAATAAAGGATGAAAAACATCAGGCAATTGAAGATAGATAAACTGACACGGCAGCTACACTTTATCGAAAACTTGAAGCACTAGTTCCTTCATAATAATCACCAGCAAGTTCCAACCTAAAGGCTTCCAATTTGAAGTACAGGTACGAGTAATAACTAGGCCACTTTATAAAGATTCCTCAACACAGTATCACCTCCCTCCACCCCCCTACCTCTTACGTAAGTCACTTGGCGACGTCGTCAACTCAAGTCCTCTTATTAAAGGAATTCCTAAGATGAAAACTTGTTATGAAACTGCTGAACTTTCAAGATACTGGTATAAATTATTGGGAAATGAGTCGCTTGTAAAATTCTTTGGTAAATTTTTGGTCCTTCGGTACAAGTTTCGGTTTTCGTTAAGGATGGAAATAATACGAAAAATTGTAACGATAGCGTTGTTACCGTGCTGTTCCTGGTAAAGAATAGGCCAGGCTATTGCCTAAAATGCGAATTAGGGATTATGTCAAGAGAAAGGGCAGGATTAACCTCCTGTTAATAACCACATATCACCAAACCGTCAGCCAAGAATGGTGATTATGGCAAGTCCCCTTGAAATGTTAACTGTAATGTGTGTCACTGCAAGGGTACCAACTGAAAATCAGTGCTGGGTGTTTGACGCCCAGCATAATAATATGCTGAGTCG
The DNA here is from genome assembly GCA_905220435.1 of Amphipyra tragopoginis. Taxonomy (NCBI): domain Eukaryota; kingdom Metazoa; phylum Arthropoda; class Insecta; order Lepidoptera; family Noctuidae; genus Amphipyra; species Amphipyra tragopoginis. Next base: position 11,488,992 of record HG992017.1, read on the forward strand.
GTGACCCTTTCGCCTTGGGCATACTCGACAGCATAAAATATGTATGCTTGATTCTTTTATGTTTTTTAAATTGTTTATTCTGTTATTGTGTCCTTGGCTGAATAAAATTTTTTTTCTTTAGTGACAAAAGAGGATGCAAAAACGCACGTAAAAGTCCTCGACTGAAAATGTACTCGGAGATGCCTTGTGTAATCATGCCAACGGATGCAGTAAACAAACCCATATTACCAAACAATATCGACTTAAAAAACACTAAACAATAGACTTCACAAACACATACGCCTGAAGTTAAATAAAAGCTTATAACACGAATGCGACATATTGCCTATCGTCGATGTCCAGGCGTTCGTATTGTTTCGATATTAGTTGCAATAGGGTTGTCTCGTATATCGTGCTAGTACAAATTGGAGCGCGGCCCAATTTTCAGAATGTTCCAGTAAATGGCACAAATTCAGTGGACCGAACATATCTACTCATTTGGATAAAGCTAGATACGCATAAAATCTTTTTTTTTCTATTTGACTGCTTGCAGACGGTCCTTGCAGCCTGTTTCTACGTAACTGGGCAGTTATTGGCGAAAGCTGTAGGGTTTCCAGACAAAAAAAATATTTGGTAAAGCTAAGAAAATTCAATAACATCTTCAGGCACCTCATGGGGTTGAAGCGCTATTGTAGTGCATCTGGAATGTTCGTAGAGGCGCGGCTGAACGCGTTTAATGCCATTCAGAGAAGCAGAATTGCTTCATTCATGTCCAGGGTTGGTACGTGTAGAAACAGTATAGTTAAGGAAATTGCTGATAGGATGTATGCTACCAACACCTATAAACGGTGGTTGGAAATAGCTGCATAAGTGTTTTGTTGTTTTTTTTTTATATTTTATTTTTGTATTTTTAATTTGTTGTGCATTTTGTATGGATCATGGGTCCGAAATAAAGATTTATTATTATTATTATTATTAATAACAAGAAACAAACAATAATAATTGTCAAAAATCTAAGTTAACTAGCTTTCGCCCGCAGCTTCGCTTGCGTGAAATTTTGAACCCGTTAAGTGACGATTTTCCATACAAACTTTCATCCCCTATTTAAATCCCTTAGGGGATTAATTTCGAAAAATCCCTTCTTAGTGGATGCCCACGTTATAAAAGGAACCTACTGTCAAAATTTCAAGTTTCTAACCCCAGCGGTTTAGGCTGTGCGTTGATAGATCAGTCAGTCAGTCAGCTTCTCCTTTTATATGTATAGATAGAGGTCGCCCGCGGCTTTGTCCGCGTGGATGTCGTTTATCGCGAATTCAGCGTTTTTCACGACAAAAGGTAGCCTATGTCCTTCTCCAAGGTCTAATCTATCTCTGTAGCAAAGAAGTTGCAAAAATGCCCCACTTCCTCCTGCAAAGATAAGTATCTAAAAAAATCGGTAAAAATGAGTATAAAAAATGATAATACTTACTGGCTAGCACATTAAAAATTGCTCTAAATATTAATTTAGGGGCAGAATACCTGTAATATATTAACTTCTGATTTTAGTTTTAGAATAGAATTAAAAAGCAATGAAACACTGTATTAACTCATTTGCGATTGTTTGAATTAATAGTTATTATACTAGGTCATTAATAACATATTTAAAAAGTATTAATAATTACAGGTATTACACATGGACGGCTATTTAACAATGGCCCGGTCTCACACAGGTAGTTAAAAACCATGTAATGACTATTTTGTATCTTGGTTGGGCAAGATATGAAGATGTTTTTAGCCACCCAGCGCATTTTTAGATAGATAATATTTTGCTAGATGTAGAACAGGAATAAATAAGTTTTTTTTTCTTTTCACCTTCCTTGTTACGCCTGAAAGAACATTTCGAGCAATTTCTAAGTATGATAGCCAGTAAGAATGACAATCGTAGGTATGCAATTTATTAACACTCATTTTTATCTATATTTTTAGATAATTTTCTCAGCTGTCGGACGTGGGGTAATTTTCTATGGAAGTTGCAACTTCTCCTTTCTTCAAAGTTGGTTCAACGATTTAGGTGTGAAAACGTAACAGACAGAATTACTTCCGCATTTATAACATTAGTAGGAATTTGTAAGAATATTACCAACAGTTTCAGATTTATTATCGCCTAACATCAGAACTTTAGCTCTTTTTCATTCACGAAACGTTGCTAGCTATTCGAGCTAAGTCCATAAAACCTAATGTTTCAAAAAATGTTTTCCGACTCACTGCACATTTACGTTCCTTGCTCGCAAATTTGCGCGAAGATAAAACGGGAACTTACTAAAGGCATAACTTGAGTTTTATTACCTGCAGAGCCTTTAAATCGTAGTAACTTTCCAGTTAGGATTTTACAAACTCCAGACACGCAATTTAGAAACAAATTTATTATTAATTGTGTACGTGGTTTAAGTTTATGATAAATATTCCGGCTGCTAGAAGCGTTGTTGTTTAATAGCCTAATAATTCGTTGATGGTAGCTAAAAATACTATGAATTTTATTTTAGAATCTAATAACAAACTTTAAAGTGACGATATAGCTGTAAGTCGTCTGTATAGAGATGATATCTACAAGTCAGGACATTAGTGATAGCGTTTATAATATCGGAGAAGAGAAGAGAGAACGCCACTTTGAGAGACACTCGCAGCAAGATCACACCACTCCGAGGAGACCTTATCTGAGCGGACGGACCATGAGCGACCTTTAAGATAAGAGTTGAACCACGTAATTACCGATGAAGAGACATTAAGAGATGATGGGATAAGAGCAAAGTAGAATCTTTTCATTTGATTGTATGAAAGAAAAATCGAATTATCTAGAATGGTTTTTTGTATGTTACAACAATGCCACATCAAATAATTTTGGCGAGAGTTTTACCTTTCGACCTAAAATACTTGGGAGCTTATTCAAGCGTATTACAACTGCGCTCTCTATGTCTCGACTTGTCGTCAGTTAGGCTTGTAAAAGTCGTAAGTCACTTAACATACGGACAGCCCTGATACGGTCTGGTAATCATTATGTGATCGCCTTTTCAAATGGCTTCATTTGTCTGGTGGCCACTATTGTATGTTCAAACATAAACTCAATTATTGCAGATCGTTTGTTTGAAAATGGAAATAGATTCTCTTGTTTCCTATAATTACATCATCTGGCTTTTAATTTATTTATTTATCTATTTATAGAACATTAGATAGAAAGATGAAGTCGGAAAATAAAGTGCAAGGGTACTGCGTTTTCTAAAGAAATCTGTTCCAACAGAACTGTGGGAAGAGTTGAAAAAGAAGAAATGTAGATATTGCAGTGTATCATCATCATCATCATTCAGCCAAAAGACGTCCACTGCTGGACATAGGCCTGGCTCCGAAGCTTAATACCAGAATCGCTAAATACCAGATTCGCAAATTACCAGACTCGCAAAACACCGGATTCGCCATACACCAGAAATGCAAAATACCAGAAACGCAAAATAACAGATTTTGTACAGTTGAAAAGAAACTATATTTGAAAAAAAAAAACTAAATGAAAAACTAAAGTATAAAACTCAGAATCACGAATTTAATAAACTCATTCTATTGATCTTCTGATCTTCTTTTAATTGATCCTACAGAAAACGTTAGTCTTTACTTTAACTATTTTTTTTAAATTAGTTTTCATCCTTACAAAATCTGTTAGGCCTTGCGCCCACTGACGGGACGGCAAGGCAAGGGATTTTTTAAGCTCAAATAATTTTAAACCTTAATACGCTTTAGAACTCATAATTACCGTACCGCGGGATGATTTGGCATGTACAAATACAAGTGCTAAAGTTATTAAAATTATTTGTATTTAATAAATTCTTTGCCATGCCGTCCCGCCAGTGGGCGCAGGCCCTTATTTTGCGTCTGGTACTCTGGTCTTTTGCAGCACATCATCATCATCATCTCATCTATCAACGCAAAAGTGGCCAGTGCAGTTTATAATTAGGTCAACTTTTTTGTATAAAGATATCATTTAATCTATCGAAGAAATAGTTACTAATACAGGATAGTCTATAAACGGAACTCAATTGTTTAGGACTGTACTTTTGGTATTTTGCGTTTCTGGTATTTTGCGTATCTGGTAAATGGCGAATCCGGTGTTTTGCGAGTCTGGTAATTTGCGGATCTGGTATTTAGCGATTCTGGTATTAAGCTTCGGAGCCGTTAAAGTAATCAGAGAACGTTGCTGCTCATCCTTTAGAGAATCCCTTAGTCGCCTTTTACGATACCCACGGAAAGAGATGGGGTAGTGCTATTCTTTAAGTCTGGCATTACACGAGACATTGCATTGTATAAGGAAACAATACACGAAACTCAGAAACCAATAGGCATACATTTTTTATTGACATTTCAAAACAGAAAACTCTCAAAAATGCATTCATAATGCTGTTTTCTTTGCTGTGCTCTGTCCCATAAGGTCTTATGAAAATACATATATGATAACAACAGTAACAGTAACAGCAGCAGTTGATGTAAAGCCAAGTTAGCTGTTTTGCGCTACAGACTCAGCTGTTCTCACAGATGACTCTAAGGACCATTTTTTGCGAGCACTCACTAAGCAAGTTGCTACCCTATTAACTACACTCGTGTCACGTTATTTAAAAGGATCACTCGCAATATTTCAGTTTAAAACTAATTAAAGTAGCCGCTTGAAACAGCATTCCTTGAGAGTTCGTATTTATTACTTGTCAGTGTAGACAGACAGTGCAGTGTAAAGTGCACTGTGAAAACTAATCTATCGCTAAAGTAACAATCCTGCTTTCGCAATCACGCAGTCGGGAAAAAAAATGCTTAAAAAAACCGGTCAAGTGCGAGTCGGACCCGCGCACGAAGGGTTCCGTCATCATCTGCCTAGCCTTTTCCCAACTATGTTGGGGTCGGCTTCCAGTCGAACCGGATGCAGCTGAATATCAGTATTTTACATGGAGCGACTGCCTATCAGACCTCCACAACCCAGTAACTGGGTAATACGATACTCTTGGTAAGACTGGTTGTCAGACTTTCTAGCTTCTGACCAACAGTAACGACTGTCAAAGATCTACAAATGACAGCCGGGACCAACGGCTTTACGTGCTTTCCGAGGCACGGAGGAAACTCGCTATGGTAAATGGTCACCCATCCACAGACCAACCTCGGCAAGCGTGGCTTAACCCGGAAGATCGGTCTATGCGGCTGTAATTATTTAGCCACGAGCTCCTCAGAACGAAGGGTTCCGTATCATTATCTATTATGTTTTTTAGTATTTGTGGTTATAGCGGCAACAGAAACACATCATCTGTGAAAATTTCAACTGTCTAACTATCACGGTTCATGAGATTCAGCCTGGTGAGAGACGGACGGACGGACGGACAGCGGAGTCTTAGTAATAGGGTCCCGTTTTACCCTTTGGGTACGGAACCCTAAAAATTAAAAACTTTCAAACCATAGTTTATATAAGAAGTATAAGAACCATAGTTTAAGTAGAAGCATTTTGTTCTACGTCAAAATTAATTATGGATAAATACTTTTTTTTCAAACAAATTGAATTATAAAACGTTGGAGCAAATCAAATTCGGTCAAATGGATTACAGAAGGATGTGATAATATTTTACATTATTGCCAAGAATAGAGGGCGACGCCATTTTTCTGCCCCTCACTTCAGTCCATCGTAGTATTTTGTCGACACATTCTGAGGTAAATTCATTTGAACGAATTTTCCCATATCCGTTATAGCCCCAACAAACCTTATACAAAAATATATTATATGTCCCTAACAGACATTATAATTCAAACCGTATTCTCCGTTATAATTGAACACGTTCAGATATAACAGAGCCTGTCAGACGTGGAAGTGACAGCCCTATAACATACACCGTCTAATGTGCGCGCCTTTACAAATGGTTTCATTTGTCTGTAGAACATTGTGGTTCATAATGAAGTTAGAGCGAGTGTGGTTTAAAAATAAAGTTTTTGAAAACAAACCTCCGGTTTCTGATTTGAGAATTCTAGTTATGCAAATACTTAAGTAACATTTGAGTACAAAGCTATCAAAAAAATGCTTCAAAATACGTAATTTTTTTGACAACTCCATACTCAAATATTACTTATGTATTTGCTTATCCCGAATTCTCAAATCAGACACCGGAGGTAAGGTAACAAAAAAATTAAAAAAAAACTCGCCTGCATAAAAAGCGAACTAAAAAAATTAGGACTGAAAAGATGCAAACACTTACGTACTTCTAATCATAACATACGTAACATAACGTAAAATTTACGTAGGTTTTCAAAAAATCATGCTTTCAAATCATAACATACAGTAGAAGCTACGCTTGCTGCGATCAGTCCGTAGATGGGTGACCGTTCGTTACACCTCGAGACACCCTCCGTGCCTCAGACAGCACGTTAAACTGTCAGTCCCTGGTGTCATACGAATACTTATGACAGTCGTTGCGAGTAGTCAGTAGCCCGAAAGTCTGTAAACCGGTCTAACCTTAGGATATCGGCGTGGCCGAGTAACTGGGTTGCGGAGGTCTGATGGTGTAACCAACCCTTACTCTAATTACCCTTTTTTTTCACACATAGTAAATCAACAAGAGATGATTATGACTAACACTCTAAATACAATAAATCCATTGTACTATATTGTGAATGAATGGAATCACTGATTAGAAAACCCTTAACCTTTTTATTTATAACATCAATTACATTGTGTCACCAAAATTATAACTAGCTTGCATTGTACAACATTGTAAATGAATAGAATCATGATTATTATAGAAAACCCCTTGACCGCTCTCTACTTTTTGTAACAGTTGATTCATTATTAAAACACAAATGTTACGTTAAATAAACGAGGGCTGGTTTGAGGTAGCGCAGGAAAAAAGTACATGGAAGGACTTGGGGGAGGCCAAACCCAGCAGTGGGACAGTATAGGTAAAAAAAACGGGACGGGACCCAACATATTTGGGAAAAGGCTAGGAGGAAGACTCATAACATATTATACTTACATTAGTGATCATGAACATGATATAACCCTACATAGGGCAAAGGGAATAGTTTTACAACCAATTTTTTTGGAAGATGTCGCGAACGCCTCCGCTTTATATTTTTACTAGCGACCCACCCGTTGCTTGAGGACGTTTTTAACCGACTTCAAAAAGGAGGAGGTTCTCAATTCGGTTGTATTTTTTTTTTTTTTTTTTTTATGTTTGTTACCTCATATCTCCGTCATTTATGAACCGATTTGAAAAATTCTTTTTTTGTTCGAAAGGGTTCTCTTCCCGATTGGTCCCATATAAATTTTGTTATGATTAAACCATGAACTTCAGAGATATGGAACGGAACTCCTCATCGGATCAAAGCAAAATTCTCAAATTACTAATATTGCTTTGTTTATATTTGTTGTTGGGAACTGACTACTGGAAAAGAGGAGAGGGTGCGTGTCCCCCCCTCCCCCCCTTTGGAATGTTTTTACTATATCGTGTAAGGTATCATTTGAAAGGACTTTTTATGCCCGACAACGTCAAAGCCAAAAAGAAGGGTTATGAAGGAGGGGGTTAAAATTATGACACTAAAACGTATTTAATAAAAAATAAACTTTAAAAAAAAGTAAAAACCGACTTCAAAGAAATACTAAAAGGAGTAAAATAATTACCATAATATAAAATTAACTGTTTCAGAAGTCGGTGCAACTCTACACTGAAGCAAATAGAAGCCACCGACTTCTGAAACTGTTAATTTTATATCATGGTAATTATTTTACTCCTTTTAGTATTTCTTTGAAGTCGGTTTTTACTTTTTTTTTAAATTTATTTTTTTATAGCTTAAACTTTCCGGAAGAAATTACCTAAATTAAGATGAAAACCGCATTAAAATCCATTGAGTAGTTTAGAAGAATTTAAAAAAAAGGTTTATTGCAGAAACTTATGTTCAAATTTTTAAGCGGATAAATAGACTGACGCGAAAAGCGACTTCAATTTATACTATTTAGAGATTTATAAGCCTGGCAATATTTTCATCTTACTATTTTCTATTATTAGAAAATATACCTAAGTTTTCGTTTATTCGTCGTACATACAAATATATTGATTTAGCACACGAGGTTGTCGGCATGTGGGATGTGAACTCAGCAGTCATTGTCGATAGTTGTTACGGCGAATGGCCTAATAGCTAAGAGCCTCAATTAACACCTTATGAGGCTCTCGTTGAGTGACTGAATCAAGTGCTTGATACAGAAAGCGGTACTCCTCGGTACGCATAGTGAAGAGGTTCCTTCTCTGGAGCCCTGACCGTCGCGTCGGCTGCTTGGACCCTGTTTCCGATTCCGGTGGGCTACTATTTTCTATATTTTAAATATAATAAAAATTACCTCGCTTTTTTATTAACGTTGTTAAAAATTAAAACAAAATGGTATTTACGATTTCTAAAACTTTATGCCCTATACAGGGATAACAGTGTTTTCATAATTCAATAACGTAAGTGCCAACCCTATAACGAGGTCCGAAGGTAGCGCGCGCTCCTTTTCAAATGACTTCATTTAATATTAACTCCGACTTATTATAAAATACTATTGTATTTTACAATAAAGGCTCTGTGATTATGTTAGAGCATTGTTCGTTTATAATCATATAAAATGTAAATATAGGTATTATAAATCAAGGTTATGGAGCAAAGGTTATTTTTATTGCTGAATTGTAAGTCTAGTGAAAGGCGGACGTGAGCACATCCTAGGTAGATGAAAATTTCAGACGGGTCTGCCAGGGGCTGGTGGACCAAGAGCTGCTGGGTTTGCACTAATGAAGCCCGCGTCCCCGTCCATAGGTCCTCTAGGAACACCGTAGTGAGTGCAGTCGGTAAGAGTCCGGCATAACATAACCCTTCGCCTTCCCCAGGGTGGACGGTATCATCATCATCATTCAGCCGAAAGACGTCCACTGCTGGACATAGGCCTTCCCCAAAATGGGGGGGGGGGGCTGCCGTAATCGCCATGCTTGTGTTATCGGTAGCGGGTAGCACTGGGCAATGTTGACAAGAGAGGGTAGTCGTCGATATGGATCGGCCCACCCGAGGTTATAAAGGCGGTGGTCATTCGACGAAGCGGGGGCATTCCGTGTTGAACAGCTGAAGAAGTCTGACCTTTTATATCTGATTAGCTTGTCCTTATTTTATGATCTTGTAATAATTGTGTAAAGTAATATACTGTGATCTAGTTAATGTTACTAATATTAACCCAAATACAAGTACTCTCAGTGGTGGAGAGTCTATGTTGGTTTTATTTACTGTGTTTACCTTGCTCGCAATCCTGACATACCGATATTAGCTAAAACTGTAATGATAGAATCACCCCTGAACGATTATATTGTTGTGTCATTTACATCAGAAGTGGAACAAGAAAAAAAACCAGTCCACATTATGATTGTATACCCACATGTAAATATTTTGTGATCTTTAAAATCCCCTGTAAAACGGACTGACAAAAACTTGATTATTAGATCAATGGTGAGAAATGTGAGAATGAGAAAATGTGATAAATCCGGTGAGTCACAACCATTTTATTATGTGTGAAGGAATTTTGAGGAAGGAAATATAATATGAGAGGTTATTAATTCGTGTAAAATAAATATTAAATGATATCTTTGCTTATTCATGTAAAATAAAAGAGATGTTATCTGTATTTATCCATGTAAAATAAATGAGATGATATCTGTGTTTATTAGTATAAAATAAATATGATGGTATCTGTATTTATCCGTGGAAAATAAATACGGCATCTGTATTTATTAGTGTAGGAAAATACATTGCAAGTCGTATTAGAGTTTGTGGTGAGATGCAACCAGGGTTGATCTTTGGCACCGCCCGGTTTGGCCAGCCGGGGTTGGCCAAAGGCTTCGCCTGGGGAAAACTGAAACTCTAACGTGGCGAAGCAATTGTTATAGGGCTGGAACCAAGGCGGGATATGCCATGATATGGCTAGATCCAAGGCGGGTGATGCCATGTTGATAAAGCAGGATCCCAGGCGGGTGATGCCAAATGAGTTGGCTAAATCCAAGGCGGGTGATGCTATTAATTGATAAATGAAAATGCAGTGAAAATGAGATTCTGTTTTGAATTAATGTTTTGAAAAAGTTTTGAAAATATTGATATTTGTTTTGATTGGTTTTGTTATAATTCTTGTTGTAGAATGGTACAAAATAGTTTATTGAAATTAAAAAGTAGTTTGTTATTATTACTTATGGTTTAAAATGTATTTTTTGTAGACGAAAACAGGAAATTGTATTTATTATTGATGATAATTACTATGATGACTTCCGTTAAAGATTAATTATTTGTCAAATTTATTTTAAATAAAAAATAATTTGACTTATTTTCGTTAAAGATGTGTTTAATATGTATTGTATTGTTGTAAAAAGGTTGGATTATTAGCGCAATATAGAAATGTTATGTTTAAAACATCATGTCAGTTTTGTAATATGAGTTTGTGAATAATTGAGATATTATTTTGATCATGAAAAGTTTTAAAGGTTATTAATTTAAGTATTATGATTTTGGGAATAATTGAGATAATATTTTAAGTGTTTATAATTATGTACTATGATACTGTGAATAATGATTATAAGATATTTAACCATGAAACATTTAGGATGTTTGTTTTATGATTTCGTGAAGAATTGAGATATTTAAGAATGTAGGATTTTGTGAATAATAATGAGATAATAATCGTGAATTATTTTAAGGGTGTACTATGAGTTTATGAATAATGAGATATTTAATCTTGAAATATTTTAAGTGTTTAACGTACTATGAGTTTGAAGTGTTTATATGTTGGTAAAATGAATTGTGAATAATTGAGATTTATAATCATGGAATATTTTAAGTGTTAAATGTACTATGAGTTTGTAAATTATTGAGATATTATGTTGTGATTTTGTGAATAATTAGGTATGAGATTTTTATGAATGAAATATTTTAAGTGTTAATGTATTATGGCTTTGTGAATCGTTGAAATATTTAACCAAGAAATATTTTAGTGTTTATGTATTACGAATTTGTGAAAAACTATAATGAGATATTTAGCCCTGAAAAATATTGTAAATGTATTTAAATGATTTTATGAATTTGTGTATAATGAGATTGTGTGTTTATGTACCTATTATGATTTATTGAATAACTAAAATTTGATGTTTAACCAAAGTAGAACTGTCTAATGGGCATCTGAGATAGTATTTTATTGTGAAAATGTTGAAATCTAATGTGTGGATGTTTGTAAGTAAGTAAGTTTGATACGAGAAGTTATGAACGAATATAGAACTAGGTTGATACTGAATGAATATCAACTAGTTTAAGTCATGGGTGATGAGCTTGTTGGCCGTCGATGGGATAACAAGCTCTAATCGATTCAAACATTCTTTGGATGCTTTTCATTTTACTTTGGTCAAAGACATGAGTAACATGACGAGGTCAAAGATGAGTGATCAGGTGTGGCCGAGATGTGTACTGTATTATTTGTTTCTGTTTAAGGTCCGAAGGTGTCACTGAAGTTGGGCCTTGATGCACAATCTTGACGATGGGGTTGATGGTGCGTCAACCACCAACCACCAACACACGAGGACGTGTGTTTTGCAGGAGGGCCGTGTTATCGGTAGCGGGTAGCACTGGGCAATGTTGACAAGAGAGGGTAGTCGTCGATATGGATCGGCCCACCCGAGGTTATAAAGGCGGTGGTCATTCGACGAAGCGGGGGCATTCCGTGTTGAACAGCTGAAGAAGTCTGACCTTTTATATCTGATTAGCTTGTCCTTATTTTATGATCTTGTAATAATTGTGTAAAGTAATATACTGTGATCTAGTTAATGTTACTAATATTAACCCAAATACAAGTACTCTCAGTGGTGGAGAGTCTATGTTGGTTTTATTTACTGTGTTTACCTTGCTCGCAATCCTGACATACCGATATTAGCTAAAACTGTAATGATAGAATCACCCCTGAACGATTATATTGTTGTGTCATTTACACTTGGCAGGCGGGTTGGCGATCGCAGTACGGTTGTTAAAGTACGCAGAGAACCCTACTGCCCATCCTCTAGAGAATCCCTTAGTCGCCTTTCACGAAACCCACGGAAAAGATGGGGTAGTACTATTCTTTAAGTCCAGCACTACACGAGACCGACGTGGACGGTATACATGAGGATTTCACAGTTCAAAGGTATGTGAACATTAGATCACAGTGGTGTTGGCACCTTCTATTTGTTCTTCGCGGGAAATAGTGCAAAATGTTCAAGGTACGTGAGATTTTAGTCATTAAAATCTCCTTAGTGGTCATGTTTATAACTTGCGGATGAGCTTTCGAAACTCCAGGATCTCCGGCTTTTTTTTGTTTTCGGTGGAAACCTTCAAAATCCGTCCGGCCATCGAGGATAAGACCGGGAAGTGTGGGATTCTTAACTCACGTAAACTACTCCGGTGATCACCATCAGCACATCGTAGAGGGCACCGTGTCCACTGAAAAGATAACGCCAGAATTCCTCCTGTGCAACGTCTGTTACATCCCTGGGGAAACTTTCAAGGGTTCTGGGTCTCCCCTGAGCCTCGCTGTGTAACTCAGCACGTGACTACCCTGGGCAGTCAGCCCCGCTACCAACCTTGTTGACTGGCTAATCTTTTCACCACGCCATGAGCTATTTTTGTTTAGCTAGTGCTGACACGAGAGCAGAAGAAGATTATGTCAATTGTTTTATATAGTTTAGCTTCCTTTTATCTTTTGTAAACGTGAGAACTTCGTGGACTTGCTAGAGGCCTATATAAATTTGTAAATTACAATTTTTCATATTGTGTTTTTTTTTTTGTATTCAATACTTGGTACTATATTACTCACTGGTCTGTGGTCATGACTACATTATTCTTTCATAACTATCCTAAATCATAGTACTGTATTCACTGAAATTGATAAAGATATTCTTTTTATATGAGTAACTATGGAGTTTCTTGCCGGCTCTTCTCTATAGGAAACGACAAATTGGACAGTGCACCTAAATTCGACTTTTCATAAGTTCCTGTACCTATTAGTTTATGTGAGACATATTTTTTTGATTTGATCTTTATAGTCAAACAGACTATTGGTGAGCGAAAATAAACCAACAGCATAATCCTTTCAGGATTACAGGTGAAACGTTATGATTCACATTCATTACGACAGATATAACCATTTGCTTATGCAACTAATAAAAGCCTGTGCAATATAGATTGCGATATGTAGTAAACTACGCACTTATGGCGTATTATTAAAAGCTTTTAGCCGCATGGTTGGTCCATACGATAGCTTTTAGCGACGCAATCAGTCGGTGCCACTCGACACACTGCCGTCCGTTAATTAATTTAATTATAGGCAGGACACACAAACACGATGGCACTTGATCAAACGTTTGGTGCAATGGCTGAACGATTTGCTACTATGGGTACGATTCCCGTACATAACAAAAATTTAAACCGGCCAAGTGCGAGTCGGACTTGCGCACAAAGGGTTCCGTACATTGATATATTATTAATATATCAATGGTTCCGTACTATTCTCTATAAAAACGGCAAAAAAATCACGTTTGTTCTACGGGAGCCCCCTTAAATATTTATTTTATTCTGTTTTTTAGTATTTGTTGTCATAGCGGCAACAGAAATACATCATCTGTGGAAATTTCAAATGTCTAACTATCACGGTTCATGAGTTACAGCCTGGTGACAGACGGACAGACGGATGGACAGCGGAGTCTTCGTAATAGGGTCCCGTTTTACCCTTTGGGTACGGAACCCTAAAAATTATGGCCTACAGATAGTTTTTCCGGTTCTGGACGTTTGTGCATGTGGTATTTGTATCTATAAACGCATACGCATCCAAGATACAGGGGGTTTACTACCTAAGCACGAAGTCCGTAGTTTCGACCTTAGTTACGATCGTTTCCTACTCCCTATCACCTACGGACACTATTATTTCGGGGCCCGAACTAATAATGAATGACAACACGATTTGACAGTTGTCCCTACTACCGATGTTTTGTGCCCGTCCGAAAAGTTGAACCTGACACTTGTTTTGTTCACTCCAACGTTTAGGGCTACTTTTGGACGGGCGACTAACTTCGTTGACTGGCTTAGGGATAGGGAGTAGGCCCCCAGGAGCAATCCTAGTCAGATCCATATTCCGTCACTCATCATATAACACCACCAACCAACCTAGCCATCTGCTGAACGAGCCTTTCCTCAAAATGATAAGGGTTTTACGCCTCTCTCGTCTAATTCTTCTTCTTCCTGCCCTGTTCCCAAGTTAGTTGGGTTTGACGCAATACGCTTTTCTCTTCCATTCTTCTCTGTCAGCCGTAACCTCATCATTTACTCCCTTTTCCTTCATATCCTCCCTAACACAATCCATCCATCTTTTCTTTTGTCTCCCTCTCCCCAATAACTTTCTGGGTAGTCTACTCTTTACTTTTATATTTTCAGGGTTGCGTTTCAGTGATGATTTTATTTTATGATTTTGTCCAAATTTTTTTTTGGGTCCTACTTTTGTTTTAAAATATTACCAATAAAATCTTTACAAGGGACCTTTTAATCCCCTTTTCGGCATTAGGGGTATTTTTATAACACGTTGCATACTGTTTAAAAGACGTAATTAAACCTTATCGCAGTTAAAAAATGGCTCGCGTATAGATTAGTCAATTTTGATCTTGATTATAACAGCGCTGGATGGAAAAAATAGAGATGGTTATGTACTGGTGTCTGGTACTCACCATATGGAACCGTATATGAGTACTCCCGGACCTGACGCCTTCGTTCAGCTGTATGGAACTCACGCTGCCCGCGTCATCATCCATGAAACCCGTCTTCTTGTAACGTGCCATCTGCAACAAGAGAGGAAGAATAGGTTACAATAGGTCTTTCTGTATTCTTGTTTGTTGTCTTCTAGAACTGCTGTTGGTTTTTGGACTTTGGTAAGTTGATTGGAGATCGCAGTAAGTGTTGACTGTTTATTTATTTTACTTTAATAACAACGGTCTTGGACCAATTACAGTAACTAAAGATAGAGAAATGAAACATAAAAAAAACATAGTAAAATAGACATGTTTCATGATATCTGTCGCAATGCTTCAGACATAATAATAAAATCTTCTTCCAATCATCCGCAAACAGTACCCCAAGTGTGAGTTTTTTTCGTTAACTACTGTAGTTGTGTTACGCCAAAAATGTATGAAAATTTAGGCTGCGTCTCTAGGCGCACCGTTCAATTAACGCGCGAATATTAGTTAGTGAACGGTGCGCCTAGAGGCGCAGCCTAAATTTTCATACATTTTTGTCGTGACGCAACTACAGTAGTTAACAAAAAAAACTCACACTTGGGGTACAGATCACAGTTCGTATTAAAATCCAAGAGTTCGTTGAGTGCGGTAAGAGTACGAGGTATTGGCGATTTAGCTCGCGCACTCGTGCTTCAGTGCGACATGAAGGCACAGCAAAAAGCTTGTGCTTCCTGTTGCGGTGGTAATTGTCCGGTGCAAAGAATCGAGCCAGCTCATTATGCAGATATGGTGCATCAATGGACCCCGCGAAAAGTTTTATAAACTGTTGTAAGCTGATCACATGCTCTCCTTACCTCAAGTGAGTTGTAACCGAGGCACCCGAGAAGAAATTTGGTTGGGTAGAGGAATGGATAATAACCATGTATGCGCTTATAAAGGTACCTGAGGAACGCTTTTTGCACCTATTCTATCACATTCATTGTAATCACAGTGACCAAGTAATAACGTTTTCCCTTTGACCAGGCTCAGAAAAGACTGGGGAAAGCGACGAGGAATATTCTTGCCTCCATTCCGTGCCCGGAGACCTTAAGTATATGCATAATCATATTCAGCCCATATACCTGGGCAATTATTGGCAAGATCTGAATGGTCTCCAGCCAATGGGGGGGAAGTAAAATACTTAACCTAAGCTAACCACTTAAACTACACTAACATCATAACTACTAGCAACAACGGGCGACCCCTAGTGGGACAGGACCTCGGCTTAGGGCGTTGCTGGTGGGAGATTGGGCGGGAGACAGGTTGATGAGGGCTGAATTATCGGTGTAATACCAGAATCTGTGTTTCTATATATCTTTCAAGGTGTAGAAACATTATACAATCACAGTTAAGTAACGTTTCTACACCAACTAATTTGTAAAACTAAGTATCTTTACATACATAGTCTTGTAACTGGCTTAATATCCGCACGTCATTTAGGTGATCACTGATATCGGCGCTGTGTTTATGGTCCACGCCATAGCACAGCATTAGAATTCAAATACACGTCCGATACTTGCATCTGATAGTCGGTTCCGATAGTCTGATCAGACTATCTGAAGGCCTCCGCGTCATACATTTGTTTGAACATGAATTACACGTACGATCAGACTATCGGATCGGATGTCAGAATCGTAAACATCGTCAGGGCGTCGTCGTCGTCCAGAAAAAATCGGACACGAGAATCGTGCATGTATTTCATGAATCCGATCAGATAGTCGGATCCGGCTCCCGGAAGCAAGTATCGGACGTGTTTTTTGACCCTTATACTAACTAAGTGGTCACCTTTTTGTCGCAGTTGATCTTTTTATTTAAATTCTTTTTTTTTTACAATAATTATGTGCGTGTCTCTGTGACAAATAAATATTCCATCTTTCTTTAACAGCAGCTGATCTCATTAGTAACCCTAACTTCCAAGTACCCAAAAAAAGCAATGGCATTTAAGATCACTCAGCAATTCTGGAGACGTTTACGACTAAACTTGACCAAAGTTAAACAAGCGCTCTCCGGCTGAAATGTTGCTGACATCTTCTCATAACTTCAGAAATGATTTTAGCTCATCCTTTTTAATAAATTAGGGGAATGAAGTGGGCCTCCTCTTGTCTACAGACATGATACGGTACTTAGACGAAAACAGAGACAGGTTGAGCTATACATTACATTCTGTCTGTACGGTGAATATGATACAAAATTAAATCCCTACTAATCACTACATAGTATAAAACAAAGCCGCTTCCCGCTTCTGACCTTAAGTATACTTGGATCTTTAAAAGTACGCAACGGATTTTGATGCGGTTTTTTTAATAGATAGAGTGATTCAAGAGGAAGGTTTATATGTATAACTAGCGACCCACCCCGGCTTCGCACGGGTGCAATGTATTATACATATAAACCTTCCTCTTGAATCACTGTATCTATTAAAAAAAACCGCATCAAAATCCGTTGCGTAGTTTTAAAGATCTAAGCATACATAGGGACAGATAGCGGGAAGCGACTTAGTTTTATACTATAACTAGCTGTACCCGCATGCGTTTTCCTACTTACTACCTACCTACTACCTACCTACTACCTACCTACTACCTACCTACTACCTACCTACTACCTACCTACTACCTACCTACTACCTACCTACTACCTACCTACTACCTACCTACTACCTACCTACTACCTACCTACTACCTACCTACTACCTACCTACTACCTACCTACTACCTACCTACTACCTACCTACTACCTACCTACTACCTACCTACTACCTACCTACTACCTACCTACTACCTACCTACTACCTACCTACTACCTACCTACTACCTACCTACTACCTACCTACTACCTACCTACTACCTACCTACTACCTACCTACTACCTACCTACTACCTACCTACTACCTACCTACTACCTACCTACTACCTACCTACTACCTACCTACTACCTACCTACTACCTACCTACTACCTACCTACTACCTACCTACTACCTACCTACTACCTACCTACTACCTACCTACTACCTACCTACTACCTACCTACTACCTACCTACTACCTACCTACTACCTACCTACTACCTACCTACTACCTACCTACTACCTACCTACTACCTACCTACTACCTACCTACGTTAGGAACACACCTACATTGCTTAGACAACAGTGAGTGCTTGTAATTTAATATGAACTTTATACCATAGCAATAAAGCTCAAATTGACTACGTTTTAGTTAGAAATCATTTGTATGGGAAAAAGAAAAGGGCTATTTTTAGGGTTTTTCCAGCAATAATTCTAATTTTTCTCGCCGTAAAAACCATCCTTGAACTTCAACGAACAATTTAAAAAAAGATTTGGCCAAATTGGTCCAGGCGTTGTTGAGTTATGCGCTTACCAACACATTTTGCGATTCATTTTTATATATAAGAAGATATATATGTAGTGATACATTGCACCCGGCCGAAGCCGGGGCGGGTCGCTAGTATTATATATTCGAATGTAACTCTGTCTGTGACGCTTTCACACCTAAACCGCTGAATCGATTTTGATGAAACCTGGCACAGAGATAGTTTGGAACCTGGAAAAGGATATAATCTACTTTTCTCCCGAAAAATATGGAATCTTAACTCCTAACTTAATATGATAAATGCGAAAGTAAGTTTGTTTGTTTGTTACCTTTTCACGCCTAAACCACTGAACCGATCATCCTGAAATTTTGCATACGCGTTGTCAGGTGTACAGAAACGGACATAGGGTACCTTCCATCCCGAAAAAAAGTACTGGTCCCGAGGAAAACAACAATAACGTTCATAGATGGCGCCACGTATCTTTCGAATCATGATTGAATTATGTTATTATTGAAACTTTAGTAGTGTGTTAAGAGTTGATCGTCAAATTCTAAATTAACGCGAGCGAAGCCGCGGGCATAAGCTAGTATTATATATTCGAATGTAACTTTGTCTGTGACGCTTTCACGCCTAAACCACTGAATCGATTTTGATGAAACTTGGCACTGAGATAGTTTGGAACCTGGATAATCTACTTTTCTCCCGAAAAATACGGAGTACGCGATAAACGACATCCACGCGGACCAAGCCGCGAGCGACTTCTAGTGTTAGTATAAAAATACTTTTAGGCACAACGGATGAGCCTATTAACTCATGTTTTCGGCGGATATTCTCAATTATAAATATCAACCCAAATAAAGGGCTTTGACTGCAATTTATTCTTATACAACGTTATTTTTAGTATATACAAAAACCGAGACACCCCAACAAAATTTTCATCAGAACTGCCTGAATATGTGTTTTTTTTTTAATAATTCTCCAAGTTACACCGTAGTTTATGTCGCGTTAAGTTTTCTAGTACCTAAAGTGTGAAATGCCTGAGATGTGCTATTCAGGGGTTGTCTAATACACGGAAACTGACCGAGCGGACCATCTCAAGCCTTAAGGTGTCTACCGTCAACTTTTATGGGTAGAAAACCTACCGAAACAAAATTGAAACATATGAAAAAAAAAAGTGTTGTAAAAAATATGTCAATCGATTCTGCCAGTGATTCTGAACAAACTAGTTTCAGGTTTAGTATACTAAAACTAAGGTTGTACTTATATTATTTTTTTTCGGATCTTTTGTCATTCTTACCGACGCCGGTCCAACTGATGTGGTAAGTGGTTACCGCCGCCTATACATACACCTACAACATCAAGAGTATTTTTGATGCGTTGCCAACCCTAGAGATAAAGTTGGAAAGTCTCGTGTGCCTGTAATTTCACCCGCACACATACACTTCAAACCGGAACACATCAATGCTGCTTAGCGGCAGAAAAAAGTATGGAGGTAGTACCTACTTTTCCGGACGAACTCCAACAAGGAGCTCTACTACTATTCTTAAACTACAAAATCGTAAATTGGCTATATCGCCACCCTCCCCGCTAACTGTCGTAACTAGCAATTGATAATTTTTCAGAGAATTTCTTAGAGAGTGACGTATCTGCTTCAAAATAGAAATAAATAAATAGATACCTTAGGGCTTTAGGGCAAATACTAACCTAAAAGAGGAAGCCAAAAGCAATATAAAAAGTTATTAATTCATTAATAAATCCACAGCTAACGCAACTACTGAAAAAATATCAATTGCTAGTTACGACAGTTAGCGGGGAGGGTGACCATATAATGTTTATACATAGTCCGATTTCCATGATAGGTTATGTTTTTGTATTATTACTTTCGTGAAACACATTCATATTTATGATAATCGAGTTCGTTTCGCGACCTCGCCGCGAGTTCAGTTCATGATTAAGGTTTCACACCGATAATTCAGCCCTCATCAAGCTGTCTCCCCCCCATAAGCCCACGCCAGCAACGCCCTAAGCTGAGGTCCAAGTCCCACCAGGGGTCGGCCTTAGTGCTGTTGTTGCAGGTAGTCATGATGTTAGTGTAGTACAAGTAGGTATAGTTAGCTAAGGTTAAGTATTTTATTCCCCCCCCCCCCCCCCCGCCCATTGGCTGGAGACCCTTCAGGTCTCGCCAATAACTGCCCGGTTACGTAGAAGGGGGGAGCAAGGACCATCTACAGCATAACAGAAAAAAAAAACATGAGTAAGGACTCCGTTTGGGTACAAAACTAGTCGGGCAATCCCGAAAAATGCACGTGAGTAAACCGTAACTAATCATAAATATAAGTTATATTCTTAAAATATATTCGCTTGGTTAAAGGATACCTATAAGTGATGGGGTAAACAGCTTAGTAAGTTTAAATTAGTGTTCCGTAAAATGTTAGCGTTAACCTGACCTATTTACACGGGTTGGCTCCGTGTTTCAGAAATTGCCGTGCTTTCATTAGTATTCTAACCAGCTAGGCACAATAAATGTTTAATGTGCCTAGCTCACCTAGGCTCAGGATTCTAGGTCCACATACTTACAGATACTGCTTAATTTTCTCTACTTTGCTCGATCTTCTGTATTATTTGTGGTTAGTTTATTGACCTCTTATATCAACCACAGATTAAAGGTTCGCGCACATTATGTTGGGCCGCAGCGGGGCGGAGCAGTAACGGGCCGGGTCGCAGCGCATTGACGGATTTTGAGTACAGTGTACTGCCCTGCCAGACTTGCAAATCATATAGCTCTTTGTATCCATGAACTTAATTAATCAAAAGCTCTTCATCCATTCTTGTGAACACCACAGGAGCATCACGCAAATACCAAAAAAACGCAAATATCGTAAAATGAACACGTGCGCGCGTGCACTCCAATCCGCTTGCTATAGCGCACTGTGTCGGAGCAGGGCGGGGCGGGCCGCATCGCACTCAACCAAAATCCGCGGCGGAATATGCGGCCCGCTGCGTCCCTGCATACTGCGTATTGTGTGATAGTTCATATAAAATACATACGAGCGATTTGAGCGGATTTTTGCGCTGCGACCCGACCCGCTGCGGCCCGACACAATGTGTGCGAACCTTATGGGGGTATTTTACTAACATATCAATAAGTAGGTAGTCCGTAACTGTTCACGTTCAGATGAGCTAAATGTGACCTACAATTATGAAATTGATGTGTTCAACAATCTTGTCATTATCACTAATATGTAGTGAAATGCAAATTTTGGCTATTGAAAAGTTTAGAGACCGAATTAGCTTAATGAATAATTAATAATAGGTTGGCCTATCTCTTCCCATGGGTGTCGTAAAAGGCGACTAAGGGATTCACTAGAGGATGGGCAGCAGCGTTCTCTGAGTATTTTAACAACCATACTGCGATCGCCAACCCGCCTGCCAAGCGTGGCGATTATGGCAAACCCCCCCAACATGGAGCGCAGGACCGGTGGATATAGCTATGCTTGGTGGAGGCCTATGTCCAGCAGTGGACGTCTTTCGGCTGAATAATGATGATGATGAGGTTGGTGAAATATCCCCTAATAATCTTATTTCACTAATCTGTCACTGCTTGAATATGAAGCTTCACAATATAGTAAACTAAGTCAATACATCGCCTACCTATCAAAATAATCCCTGGACCTGCTCATGACATTTCCATCTCACTTCAGACCTAATCGCGCGTCATTAACACTACAGGAAATGAAAATATTGATATCAGCCTTTATTGATTTATTCCTGTAAAACTGAATTACATTCCCCTAACAATACACGCTGACATTTAATTGGTTGTTTTGCTAGAACAAACGTTGTTCAGACTACGGTCTACGACCATTATAGCATCAAAAAACAATCTTAGAAAAAAAAATCTATGCTTTCTTAAAAAGTCTGGTTGCTCAAACGTGTTCAAACATTATCCGTAACATTAAAGTACTCATCGCGGCAATCGTGGTAAAGTTTCCGGCAAATAACTTGAATCATCATGGCGCCGACTGCGCACCCCCCCTTGTGTCTTTGATGGTGTCTTTTTTGAGTTTTTTTAAAGACCAATGACGTTTTTTTTTTTATTTGATGCATTTGAATTGTTGTAGACCATGTTCTGAACAACGTTTGTTCTAGCAAAACAATCAATTTAATGTCAGCGTGTATAAACGCAATTACAGAGTAACACTTATGAAAACACATAAACCCATCAGCTCGCATCTCGGCGTTCTCATTCACGATTAAACCGAGCCACATCAAACACTCTCTAAAGCTCAGTTAACGGTAATGTAAACATATGTTAGATCTGGATCACGCTGTATAGTAAACAGTTTGTATGAATTGATCCGTTGTTCTATGTGGTACTTGTGATGATGTTGTGTTGGGGATTGAGACTAAATCAATATCATAAAATTTAAATACTACAAAGCATCACTGCAGTACTGCAATGTTTATGCAAGATTTTATTTTCATATTTATGATTGATGACAGAAGCCGGAAAGTCTGGCAATCGGCCTAACCTTAGGATATCGGCATTGCCTAGCTACCCAGTTAGCGGAGGTCTGATGTGTAAAATACTGGTATTCATCCGCATCTGGTTAGTCTTGAAGCTGATCTCAACATAGTTGGAAAAGGGCCAGGCAGCACGAACGATTTTCAATGATTGTTAATCGTTCTATCATTTGATTTACAAGACTTGATTTAGATTGAAAATCGTAGATAGAATATCTGTTTAGATTAAGGTTCCCTTAACTATAGGTGACCGCCGACAGTATTTAATAAATAAAATATTCAGTCAGTTTAGAGATAACAACGCCTAAATTTCGGAAGTCCATATACTGATAGTAGCATAAAATATTTTATCGGAGAGGATATTTAATTAGGTATGTATTTTTTTAAGATAAATATTAGCGTGAAACTGTCCCACTGCAGGGCAAAGACCTCTTCTCATACAGAGAAGGAACGAGCATTAATCACCACGCTTGCTCACTGCGGGTTGGCGATTTCAGACCATTAAGTCCAGGCTTCCTCACGATGTTTTCCTTCACCTTATGTCAGTGGTGTCTTTTATAGATTAACTAAGAAACTACAGGTTATAGTATTGAAAAAGTCACATTGGTACATACCTGGGTTTGAACCCGCAACCTGGTGTATCCTCCGGGCAACCACGACATATTCATTATTTAATTACAAATATGTAATTAAATATCCACAATAATTATGTTCTACCACGCCGAATACCAAAAACTATCCTCTAACTTTTTAGGGTTAAGCATTTAATAATTTACAAATCAAACACATTTTTAACACACGTCTGTGTCATTTTCTTGTAAGAACGTGTCTCTACAACCATGTCGACCTTTCAATACATCCGCCGACTCGTGCTACAGTTCATAGCAGAAGAACGATAAAGAAAAATTCCGACGATTCAAGATATATATCTCGTTTCCGTCTAATATCCGTCATATAACAATGGTACGATCGATTTTACTTCCGTAGAAGTACGGTAGAAGTACGGATATTAGGTGACCTAGTTCTGGTGAAAAATTCTGCAAAATGTGAGCGATATTCCATGTTAGCAATGTTTTTGCGGAACAGATCGCAGTTTTAAACCTTTCGCGACTCCTCAGACCATTCTATGTTAGGAGATGTGGTTTCCGCACTTAGTCCTTTAAGTGGACCATTGTACGTGGGCCATGGCGGCCATCATTCCAACCAGCCCACCTCCTTCCAGAAGCAGATTAGGGCTTTCAGTCCGCTCGGAACATTTGCGAGTGATTTCGGTGCGCCAAGGGTTGTTTCTCGTATTCGGGTGACCCCCGTGCATTCCAGGAGCACGTGTGCGACCGTTTCTTCGGTCCCCATACATGCTCTGCACAGAGGGCTGTCCGTTATGCCTATCGTGTGGAAGTGTTTGTTTAGTGAGTAGTGTCCGGTTATCGTTCCAGTCACCATTCGCAGGCTGCTCCTGTCCAGGCGCAGCAGGCGCTTTGTCAGTCTGTCCTCAGACCGTTAAACCAGAGAATAATGAAAGACACGGACAAAAAATATGTAGGAGGTAAATGATAACGAGATGATAGATAGGTAGATAAGATATGCTTTATTGTACACCACAACAATAGCAAAAAAACAGAAACAATTTAAAACAAGGGTACAATGGCCGTCTTATCGCTAATGGCGATATCTTCCAATACTAGGAAGACGTGAAAGATTGATCATGAGGGCAGTCTGTGGTGCATTACTGCACAATTGAAATGATCTGTAGAATCAACAAGTTTCTAAATTATTTTACCCATAAGTAACTTAACGTTTGGCAGCGATCCCATCACTTCTCTAGCAATCGCCTGATAAGAATGCTATTTTGACACAGAATGGTCCAAACAGTGACGTCTAAAAGGAGAATTTTGATTCCTCATACCCCTTGGGTATACAAAAAGAGGTATTTAAAAAAAAATGCATGTAGGTTCTGTTTTGTTCGAAAGTAAACTACTAACTTTTGATCAATATTTTGTAACTTAATTAGGAAGATGATTATTTATGCACGGTTAAAAAATTTTAAAACTGTGTTTAATAACGGGTTATTTTTATCTATAACTATAATTATACATATATGTATAGTGAAATGAAATTATAACAGTCAATCGATACTTAGCTGTAAATATGTAAACAACGTGTAACGTTTTAATTCACAATAAATATCACTTTATGCACGAAATTACCATTCAAATTACGTTAAAAAAAAGTATCAAGAGAAAAAAACCCTCTCAAAAAAAGGTAGAAATTCGAAAACTACAAAAATTCCAAAAAAAATATGGGGTATTTTCGAATAAAAAAAATATCTTTTGGATGACACTATTTGGACCACCTGTATAAGCATTAATCTTTTCACCTAGCAAAAAACCCACGATAAACCCATCCAATTCCAGTCCACCACTAAAATCCCCACATCAGCATACATAAATTCAACAAATTTCTCCCAGACGAGCGGTAAAATCCCAAGAAATGTTTTACTTTCCGACAATAGAGATATTATGCCATAACAGTAGCCGACCGACCTTCAAAGCTGGGAGACAATAAAATCATACAATACACTGGACACAAGACCTGCTTGACCTTCGACCTTAAGATAAAACCCGGGTTAAAGAGATTACTAGCAGAGAACGAAGCGATGTTGAAAATACTGTATCTCTAGCAAATATTTGGCAATGTATTGTATTAGTTTAAGATAGTGAAGGTGGAATTGAAAATGGTGCTATGTGTATTTGGATAGATAGTGTTTTGTTACGACATGGTAGAGATAAATTTGAAAAGGCAGTAGATGAAACAAAAACACGAGCTGAATGTGAAACTAATGGAACTGTTTTGTTACTTGTTGACTGTCGTTTTAGAGCTCTTACACACCACGTTTTTTTCAGGCGCCGTCGACGCGAGTTTCGCTATCGCGCGTTGTCGGCGCTGCTAAACTTGAAATAGGCAGATTACTTGCGATTGCATCGCTGCAAACTCACGAGAAACGCGCTACAGACGCGCGTGAGCAACTCTCCTTGCAAAGTTAAACGCGTGTAGCACGCGCGCGTAGTAGCGAGTATCGCGCTACAGACGCGCGTGAGCAACTCTCCTTGCAAAGTTAAACGCGTGTAGCACGCGCGCGTAGTAGCGAGTATCGCGCTACAGACGCGCGTGAGCAACTCTCCTTGCAAAATAAAACCGATTAAAACGCGCTGTACGTATGTGTTTGCAGCTAAAGAGACGCGCTGTGTCAGCGCGTCTGTATCGATGTAACTCCGCGCTACGAGCGCGTCGACAGCTCGCGAAAAAGTCGTCGTCTGCAAATTACAATTTTATGAACGTGTGAATAGGTAAATTGGTTGCGATAACATCGCGTTTGCAGCGCGTTATAGTTGCGTGCGACGCGCGTCGAAAGCGCCTGAAAAAAACGTGATGTGTAAGAGCCCTTATGTCACAGCATTTCGGCTGTCCTATTTCAAAACCTAGTAAAGGACACTTTTTACAAAAAACGTTTTATTTCATAATCTTGTTTACCTAGAAAGTCTCTACCAAATACAAAAACACCAGCGTTGAAAACTCAAATAATAAGCAGATATATTTAAGCATCGATACCTAGTAAGTGCCACTCACTGCCTCTGATATTTTAAAACCTAGTAAGTCACTTTAACCACATGGTTTTACCTAACATAAATACTTTTCAAAGGCTGACCGATTTTACGTTTATGCGCTCTCCTGTGATAATTATTTTGTTCTAAGCCCTTACTAGGTTTTGAAATCGGACAGCCGATTTATGTCGCTTTACATCCGAAAATCATGAATTCTGCTCATTATTCTGTACAATTTTTATTGCGGGACAGACTCTGAGTTTGTAGGTTTTGTTAATCAACTTAACATGACTCAACACAAAGGAGAATGCTAAAAAAAACCCAGAGCGAACAGACACTGGACGTAGCTCAGAATTTTAGTGATATCATTCTGTAAATATTTCGCTATAAGATTCGATGGCTAAATGTGTGATATTGTGCTATTTGTTTTTCATCAGGAATGTTTTTTTTTCTTTAATATATCTTCGAATTGGGTATACCCGACGATATAATTACATATCATGCTGTAGTGACTGACTTGTTTAGTTTGTCAATAGTAAAAAAGTTTAGAACCGCGACGCCTATACCCTCCGAATGGTTAGTAAACATGGGATTAAATGGGATACAAATTGCCCAGAATACTTATCTGTGGAACTCTATAGAGAAGGCCTAAGTACAATAGTAAACGACTTTCTAGTCATATTGATGATTTAACAAGTATATCAAGTCACAGCACACCTAAAGACGCACTAAAACTATAACAGTTATATAAATATGCATTTACAAGTTCTCTGAAAGATCTATCATCATCAATGTCATAAAGCTGTTCTGTCAAAGAGAAAATAATAGTTATTACTTCGAATTAATAGTCACTAGAGGTCGCCAGCGGATTCGCCCGCGTGTTTGTCGTTTATCGCGTATTCCGCGTTTTTCTCTACTATAATATGCATGTATTATACATATAAACCTTCCTCTTGAATCACTCTATCTATTAAAAAAACCGCATCAAAATCCGTTGCGTAGGTAGTTTTAAAAATCTAAGTATACAAACATAGGGACAGACAGACAGCGGGAAGCGACTTTGTTTTATACTATGTAGTGATGATGAAGTTAAGTTTGGCGGAATTAAATTAAATATTGTTATTGCATATTATTATTTATTTATTTCATTGGATATTTCTATGTCATGGACTTCCGCTAAGTAACGCCTGATTTCATTAAGCTACGTCCACATTTGTAGCATTTTGGCGTATCTTATCTCCGTCGCGTGGCACCGACGTGTATCATGATCGCTGGTTAGGACAAACACACATACAAATGTGGACGTACCTTAACCAGCGATCATGATACACGTTGGTCGGTGCCACGCGACGGAGATACGATACGCCAAAATACTACAAATGTGGACGTAGCTTTGTGTCAAAATCATTTTTTTTTTTATTTCACTTATACCTTTATAATTATGTGCTTATGAACAGTCGAATTTAGGTACTTGAATTTAGGGAATTTAGGTTACAATTAGTCGTTTCCTATGGAGAAGAGCCGGCAAGAAACTTCATAGTTACTCTTTTAAAATCAATATCTTTAACAATTTTAGTAAATTCAGTTATTATTTAGCATAGTTATCAGAGAGCAATGTAGACTTGAATGCAGAAATTCAAACAAAAAATAATAATGACGAAAATTCCCCAAATGATCCCAAACGTAAGTATCCAGGCATCTAGCAAGTCAACTAAGTTCTCACATTTATAAAAGGATTAAAGGAAGCTAAACTATATAAAACAACTGACAAAGATAATCGTAATCAAAACACATTCCATTATATAAAAACTATCTAATTTCAAATTTTTAAGCAAGTAACTTATCTTTTAAAATAATCTTTAATAAAACCAACACCGAGCTTCATTACTCAGTTTCAGTAAATTTCATTTTCCGTGTTCAATCTCTGCCAGTTTAAACAAATTGCTTTTATATCTATCCGAGGATTCCCAGGAACATCCATTAAGTTTACCCAGACACGAACCAACTTACAATCCCAACGGTTCCCCAACATTATTGCTTGGCAATTCCTCTTCTTTAGCTATGTAACTTTGACCCCCTAGAGAACGTTTCAGATGTGCTCTTTGGAAATTGTAATGCAATCCTTTTCCTGCTTATTGGTGTTGATTTAGGCCCGAGAACCGAGAAATGGACTCTTGGTTTATTTTTCGGATGGACGGAAGCTTTACATAAAAAAGGCTTTAGTGAATTTTGCCCGATAAATGGCTGTATGATCGACCCGTGGGTGTATAAAATACATTTACTTTTAACCCTTCAGGGTTGAAGATAAAATGGTTATATTGAACTAGGAGCAAGGGTTATTTCCTTATTGGTTATAGCCGAATATGGGGGAGGAATGATCTTTTCCGGATGCTTGTGTTATTACGGGCGGGGCACAGTGGTAATGGGTGCTATGTTGTGGCCAATACTGGCGTAATATTTATTGGTACCACCAAATATAACGTAAATCCGTTTCTACCCAATCACTCTCAGAATCATTCTTATATCATTCATTCGATCGATTCCGTCAAACATATATTGTTCCTGAATTTAAAGATTGTACGTCCTGCACAGGCGTGATGCGTGTACTGCTTAGTATATCGACTCGTGCGCGTCGAAGGTTCTGGCGAATTGCACGCGATTCACGTGCCAGTATCAAAATGTACGACTGAATGTGGACGGAATGTATGAAGCTCTAGTATCTCACAATCGCGCGATTGCCTTCGTAAAACGCCTCATTTGGACAAGCTCTTACTCTACTATCGCTATATCATACCAAATCAGCTCAATACTGGGGTGCATGAAAAGAGCCTCCGCGAGTGACGATACTTAAATATGTCCGGCGCACACTGGGCAGTCAGCCCCGCTACCAACCTTGCTGACTGGCTAATCTTTTCACCACAGCATGAGCTATTTTCGTATAGCTCGTGCTGACACGAGAGAAGAAGCTCAATTACTCAACATAGTGCTTCGAGCCCAATATGAACCAGCAACCTATGGATATACAGTACTTGGCGACCTTTTAATGCACCGATCCATGACTAGACCCATGACCAGAATCTTCATTTTGATTTGATGATACGAATGCAACAATATAATTTAATTTGCGGCTAACATGACGTGGCGTACTAAAGTTTTGTAATGGGAACAACTGCATGCAAGACAATAATGTTGTATTGTTACGATAACATTCAGTGCAAATTGATGTCTGATTGTGACAGTGTTCCCTACGCTGATGCTTATCAATACTTTATAAATATACACAAAGAGTGTTTGTATTAAAGCACATCTCTTTATAGAGAACTAGCAACCTGTCCCGGCGTCTTTCGGGAACGTTTTATACCTTATAACTTTCCGGAAGTAATTAGCTAAATTAAAATGAAAACTCCTCTGAGTAGGTATATAACAGTGACAGTTTTTAGCCCTCAGTAACTAGCAATTCTACCATGTTTTTCCAATAAAGTAAACTACATCGATGGGTTTACCTAAAATACCAGCTAAAGCCAATGAAGAGTCGTCCTCGAACTTGGCAAAGCACCGTTCTCATAAATTAACAATAATTGAAGTGACGACACTATGGTTTACTAGCTAAACTGAAACCCCCTTATTACAAAAGATGGTTTAAACCAAGACTAAGGTAAACCCAGATTTAAAATATACCCATTACTTTCTTATGTCATATAACAAAATAGCAAAAAGAGACGGGGCTATTTTAAAACCTAGGTTTTTCTTAGACCTCTAGGTTTGTCTTTTGTAATAAGGGGGAAATGATCCAAGGCGTGTAAGATTCAATTATCTGATAGCCGAGAGAACTGTGGCAGCTAAAATTCGCAACTGCGTACAGAAAAACGACAGTTTAATCGAATAGACTGTGGAATAGTTCTACTACTAGAAAAATATAACAACACGCCTGAATTCCCTGAAGAGTTGAGCAGATGTGTATAGTAGGTACACCCTCATTTCGCCGTTATAATAGGGGGCGAGCCTATTGCCATCAATCGGGCACAAATCCAGACTCCGGGCTGCTACTAAGAAATTTCACATGGAAAAATCCAATAACACTTTGCCCGACCTGGGGATCGAAACCAGGGGCCTAATTGTCCTAAAATAAATCTTGATAAATCACAACCGAACCAAAGCCGAACCGTTCATTCAGACAGTTCTCAATTTGAAAAGCTATCAAATTGTTTGACACAAAAAACAAAATCAATCATTTTGAAAGTTTTCGAAAACAAAAACTGACTGACGGTTGTGGTTCGATTGCGTTTGGCAACAATTTATTTTAGGAGAATTGGGCCCCAGAACCTAACCGTCAGCAGCCGCGCTTGCGACAACTAGATGCGATAGAAAAATATTGTGCAACTAAAAACCTATCTGAGGCTTCCATTTGGCAGACCAGATTAGATTAGATAGTAGATTTTTCTAGTATGAAGTGCGGGCACAATACCATAAAGTTATGTCTGTTAGTCTGAAACTATTATTTATCCTGTGTTGAAAACAAACACACTCTGATCCATAATCAGTCAATTACCGTCCCACTGCTGGGCACGGGCCTCTTAGAATGAGAAGGGTTTAGGCCTTAGTCCACCACGCTGGCTAGTTGTTTAGTTGATTCCTGATTTTTATTAGGTTATACAGCATGTAAGGGTAAACACCGTTATCACTCAAACCATGGGTAGTTGACTTAAATATAAAAATATAGGACCGAATAAAAAAATACAAAAAAAATTTACGCGCGAGAAATGAGCGGCGCGGCGGCGCTATGACGCGGCGTACATACACTCGCTAGCGAGACAGCTGACTGACACGGGGTAGCGAACTGTGCGGGGCCGTGCATCAGGCCACGCGGCGAGTTCCCCGCGCCCCCTCCCGTAGCTTGTTGCCCCCGCGTATAGGGTGAAATGCATATGGGGAAAAATGAAAATTTGAAAAAAAAAAAAAGTTATTTTTCATTGATTTTACGTTCTAATGAAACCGAACCACTGGTTTCAAGGATAACGGTGTTTACCCTTACAGCCTGTATATTTGTGCGCTGCATACTGCCCTTTATATTTTTCTTAACAATTCTTTCTATCCAATGGTTGTCTGGAAGAAATGGCTTTAAACGATAAGACCGCCATTTGTACTGTTCTTAATTACGTGTATTCCTTCTGTTTTATTTCTTTTAGTGTACAATAAAGAATATCTATCTGGCCTGGTGCAGGTTGGCGAACTACACACACCATTGAGAACTTTCTAAAACCCCCTCAGGTGTTCAGGGTCCATACAAAACTGTTGTTGTTCTGCTTAGCCCTTTCCCAACTATGTTGGGTTTCAACTTCCAGTCTAACCAGATGCGGCTGAATACCAGCATTTTACACGGAGCGACTGCCATCAGACCTTCGCAACCTAGTTACTTGGTAATAAAACTAATATTTATTCTGAAAATACTTTACTCTGCTAAATTCATATTGAGATCGACCCCTTTTAACTTCAAAGTAATCGATGTATCAGCTTTTACTTTGTGAAAATTTATCTTTATCATCTTCAATGTCAATCTTTTGTCAGGAAAATTTTCTAGTATCGAAAAAAATATTACCAGTTAATGTAGACGTATCTTTGGAAAGTATGATTGGCAAACTCCTCGGATTGATCTACCCACGGGTATCTAGGATAGATGTGGATAAACTTCGGTCCGCAAAGGATTATAATTCGTCCCGCCAACCCTCCCTTTTAGATCAAGAGTGTAAAGCCATAAACACTAATCTTCGCCTCTAGCTTGAGATCATGGGATTTCCAGACACGATCAGTGAGTCGTCTAAAATTGGCAGCGGCATATGCAATGCGCGATGGTATCTCCGAAACCATAATTATAGTATTAGAAAATCGACTCGTAACACTTGACGAAACATGCCAAATACGTAAAGAGAGACAAAAGCCCTCGTACATAATTATATACTTATAATTAACTAAGTACCATGTCAACTTTATTGCAGTTCTTGTGATCGGGTATTTAAAACCAAGTTCGGTCTAGCAAGCCATATTAGGGCTCATGCTAAGAAGTATATTTTTTTTGGGTCGTCGGTATCGAAATCGATAAGAACGTCTATGTATATAACGAGGGTAGTTCACTCATTGGGGGTACCTCGTCATCAGAGTCCAAGTTCGACTTGGTGTAGGCAGGAAATAATAGTCACAACACTGATTATAGTCCTCTATTTATTCACTCTCGATAACAAAATAATAAAATCTCAAATGATCAAACCGATGGAAATAGATTAAAGTACGGAAACGCGGTAAGTTCGGTGCAGGCTGGCAAAACGACCTCTCGCCCTCGTGTCTCACTCCAAAGTGACTTCACTCAAATCAAATGCATCCAATGTCAAAAAGGATGACAGCTGACAGCCGACAGTTGACAGCTGACAGCTTGCTGACAACCGTCAAACAAGACATACCACGCCCCGCACCGACCTCACCCAAGCACACTGCTTGACGTTTCCGACAAATGATAATAGATGGCGTCCTACTACATTAACAATAATCAATAGTTATTATAATACTTGTGCTTCTGTGTTGATTCTGCGACATATACATATAAGGCCGTAACAAATAGCCGTAGTTAATTGAGCCAAAAATTTTAGTTTTGGCAGAACAAAATGCATTTTTCTGGAATTCTGGCCTCTGCAAAATTTCTTGCGTTTTGCTGGCCCGTGTACCCCAAATGTGTTTTTTTTACGTTACTACTGTAATTGCGACACGCCAAAAGCGTATGAAAATTTAGGCAAAGCCTCTAGCGGTGAATAGCGTGACTAAAAATTTGTTTGACATATATCATGATAAACTATTCGTTACGGAAACGTGTAGTAAACTACCCAACTCAAACTTGCGCTACTGGTGAAGAAGTTTGTCCATCCGTGATCTAGAAGAATTAAACTACAAAGTTTACGATAGATTGCAAATTGCGACCATCGAATTTGCCAGCCAGTCGATTACGCGGTCATTGAGGAAGGCGAGAGCGAAGAGTCCTTTTATCTGAAGCGTCTTTTAAGATCGACTGAATGATTATGCGACGTCGAATCGCAAGATAAGCTTTTTAGAAGAGGTTTTGTTTAAGAGGATGCGCCGTGATGGGATGTCATTTAAAATTTGCTGTTCTGGCAAGCTCTTTGATGTTTTCTATAGCTTTTTTTTATGTTTTAGGTTGACAAACAAGCCGACGGCTCACCTGATGGTAGGTAAGTTAGCTACCGCAGCTTATAGAGTTTTTCTCGATTTTCGACGTTTATAGTACGCTAACCTCATGGATCTGGAAGAGTATTTTGACCCTTATAAGAAAATTGATAGATTGGCATCATAAAAATGTTTTGTGAAAACTGACTTTTTTCTCGCTGGCTGTATTTTTTTTTCAAAATCTGTGAATTCAGGTAGAAATTGTTCCAAAAGTTAGGGGTGGTCTTCTAAAACGTTTTTTCTGTAGCTACAATGGTTAAGGTAGCTGCCCTTCTTGCCCCATCTCAAATTACCACTCTTTATACATCTACAACACCAAGAAGATTGGTGATGCGTTGCCAACCTTAGAGATAAAGTTGGAAAGACTCATGTGCCTGTAATTTCACCGGCACCCATACCCTTCAAATCGGAACACAGCAATACTGCTTAGCGGCAGAAATAGGTGTGGAGATAGTACTTCCCCGGACGAACTCTTTCAAAGGAGCTCTAATACTCTTAAAAAGGTTTTCTTCATATCGTTTTTTATTCGAAGACCGCCTTTATTTCAAAATATCCAAAAAATCGTTTTAACATATTCATTGTACCCTATATTCCCGAAAGGTTAGGTAAAAATGTATGTAAGTACCTACAGACATGCATTTCCTCGAAGATGGTATTCAATGCTATTTAATTACGGGGAGAACTATTTCAAAGTACGGACACAACTCCAAACTCAGCTACTGAGAATTTCCTAACAAAAAAAAACCCAAGAACATTATCTGATCTGGGAATAGAAACCTTGTTGGAACTGCTGCGGTACTTGTGATTCGTACAATAAGGCAATTTTGGTTTAATCAGCAGGAAAAAACATCATGAGGAAACTTGCAGAGGCTGAGAGGGCTCAAGTTTTTGATGGTGTGTGTAGTCCGCCGATCCGCACCAGGCCAGCGTGGTGGAGTAAGGGCTATGAACCTTTCTCATTCTGAGAAGAGGCCCGTGCCCAGCAGTGGGACAGCAATGGGCTGACTATCATCATCTGCCTAGCCTTTTCCCAACTATGTTTGGGGTCGGCTTCCAGTCGAACCGGATGCAGCTGAATATCAGTATTTTACATGGAGCGCTTGCCTATCAGACCTCCACAACCCAGTAACTGGGTAATACGATACTCTTGGTAAGACTGGTTGTCAGACTTTCTGGCTTCTGACCAACAGTAACGACTGTCAAAGATCTACAAATGACAGCCGGGACCAACGGCTTTACGTGCTTTCCGAGGCACGGAGGAAACTCGCTATGGTAAATGGTCACCCATCCACAGACCAACCTCGGCAAGCGTGGCTTAACCCAGAAGATCAGTCTATGCGGCTGTAATTATTTAGCCACGAGCTCCTCTGCAATGCAATGGGCTGACTATGATTTGCTTTATTATTTTTTTTTCCTTTTCATATTCTCATGGATACCCTTCCTCCGAGGGTGGCAAAGGGTTACTCTTATCGGGACTCTTACCGGCTAAAAACCCACAGTGTTCGTTCTCCTGACTTATGGCCAGGGTCGCGGGATTCGCAGCTGCATGCACCGCAACCCCAGCAGAAGCTCTGCCGCGCGGCCGCGCTAACGAAAAATACAATAACTCGATTTTGGACGATTTTGAGTTATATATTATATTCTGAATCAGCGAATCGAGATCTATTAAGTCTCTCTAAGTAACTTTTATGAATCCTTCAGGAACTCGGTTTTTCAGTAAGCAAAAATGCAATAACT
Source organism: Amphipyra tragopoginis (assembly GCA_905220435.1). Taxonomy (NCBI): domain Eukaryota; kingdom Metazoa; phylum Arthropoda; class Insecta; order Lepidoptera; family Noctuidae; genus Amphipyra; species Amphipyra tragopoginis. Next base: position 11,524,219 of record HG992017.1, read on the forward strand.
GCAACAGTTCAAAACTTTGAGCGCGTTTTTTCGGAAACGGCAAAATCGAGTTTTTTTTTCTTGGCAATACCCTCATAGAATTTCTTCGCCCGCGGAAGGCGAACGGTTATGCCGGTCTCTTACCGGCTAAAGTTTACCTAGGTTAATGTCTACTCTACGAACTGCATTGCGGCTCCAAACTGAAACGCTAAGGCACTTGTCCCACCGCGAACGACGAGCGAGCAGCGAGTAGAGCTAGAAACTAGAAACGAGTTGGCGAGCAGCGAAAAGCGAGTGTGTAGTTCCGATAGTTTTGTCGCTGGGCTATAAGCGAGTGTGCGAGTACGACGGGCGATTACTCGCACCACTCGCAAATAACTGCTGATTGGTCTCTCGGCGTGAGTTCTGACTGCCAAGCGAGCATCGCTGAGCAAGTATCGCTGAGCGAGTATTATCTTTGATATCTTGTCGCTCAGCGACAAACTAGTGGAGCGAGTCCTCGCCGGCAGTGTAAACAGTCAGCGATGAACTATTAATATATGCATCTCTTTTGTTTACACGGAATGTATATCTATTATACGTTTCTTGAGCGAGAAAATAGTTTATAGTTTTAGTTATAGTTAATAGCCAATAGTTAGTCGCTTCCTCGCCGGTGGTGGGACAACTGCCTAAAGTGCAGTTTACGTGCACTCAGAGAATGAGGATGCATTTGTGCTAGACATAAAACTGATTGTAAAACTAATTTCAAACTATTTACTCGGCATGTTATTTAATGATCTGTTACCACGCAACTATCTCTGCGCATTGAAGGGAGAAAATTGCAGGTATTAAAGCTTCGTATAATAAACTAGAGATCGCTTGCGGCTTCGCCTTCGTTGCGAGGAAAAAAAATGCCTATATCCTTCTCCAAGGTCTAACTATGTCTGTACAAAATTTCTTCAAAATCGGTTTAGCGGTTTAGGCGTAAAAGCGTAATAGACAGACGGACATAGTTACTTTCGGATTTATAATATTAGTAGGGATTGAACCTTTTCAAACATGGCCCTGTATTCTCTGTTATTTTTTTAAACTAAAACGTGATTTATTCATAATAGATTAGAATTCCTACTGTTTATTCAGTGAAGAAGAAACGGCGCAACAAACTCCCCAGCAACACTGATCTGCCTGTCAAATGAATAAATTGAGTCTACATTGTGTTTTATGCAGCACTACCGAAAATTTAAGAACACTAGCTTTTGCACGCAGCTTCGCTTGCGTGAAATTTTGAACCCGTTAAGTGACGATTTTCGATTTTTTAGGGGTTGAATTTCGAAAAATCCTTCCTTATTCCTTGTCTGCATTATAAAGGGAACCTCAGTGCAAAATTTCAGCTTTTAGGTCCAAGGGTTTGTGCTGGGCGTTGATGAGTCAGTCAATCAGTCAGTCAAGACTTTTCTTTTTATTTATAGAAAGATATTACACACCTAATTTTATCGACAAATATAATTTTGCATTTTGCAATAATATCCCCTCCTTTCCAAATGGCAGCCATTTCTCATTAAGGTTTCTCATATTCTGTGGGGCTTTCGTTCAAAACAGTGATATATAGTTAATAATTTGATCACCTATAACTATTAATACGTATGAGAAGAAGAATATGTGTGCCTCCCGAATTCTGAAAGCAAAGGCAATGTAGCTAGCTCACTACTCTCAAAGTTATTTCGTTTCGTGTCCGTTTTTAAGTAAGGTTGAAGCAATACATGCTTGTAATTGCATTTCTAGCTACCAGAGGAGAAATGCTTGGACGTAGTGTAGTCAGCATTAATTGTAACAAGCGAAAAACATCATGGTGTCGTGTTGATAACTTTATTCAGATAACTCGTGTCGTCTCTTAAGAACTCTTTAAGAACTCTAAATTTAAATAACAAATTATAGCAGAAGAGTTTTATAAATATAGTTTTCTGCAAGCAAATAACAAGCAAGATTTCAGAAATTGGGAAACAAGTACCAGTAGTATGAAAGCGGCCAATAACTTATGTACAAATATGCCCGACTGCTAGGACGCGAATCAAATTCGCGTCCTAGCAGTCGAGGAGTCAACATATCCTGAGGATGCCCCGTGCAGGGGCGAAACACGTGTCGTGTATTGGTTTGGTTGCATGTTGCATTATTTTTTCACTCTTTCTGCATGTGCATATACTTGTGGGCGGGAGGGTGGTGCTGCATACTGCATCCAAACTAGCGATCTTGTTCAGCGGAATTAAAGCCAGATATTCTATTTGCTTATTTGTATGTCATGGATTTCCGCAAAGTAACGCCAGATTCCATCATTTACAATAAATAATGCTTTTGCTGCAAGTCTTCCAAACACGCGATGCAGTACAGCACCCCCATCATAGCATGATGATGGCAGATAGTAAAAGAAATTATAATCTCTAATTAGTGTAAATTAAAGTCGCTTTTCGCGTGTTTGTTTGTCCGCTTACTTCTTCTAAGCTACTCAATGGATTTTGATGCGGTTTTCATCATATTGTAGGTAATATCTTCCGGAAGGTTTTAAGCTGTAAAACGTACCACGTCGGGGCGGGTTGCTAATATAGGTACCTACTATAACTGAAATATTATATAAATACTTCCCGGAACCAGTGAGTTTTAATTGGTTTATCTATACTAATATTATAAAGAGGTGGAATTTGTTTGTTTGTATGTAGGAGGTAATCTCCGAAACTAGGTACTCATCCGATTTCAAAAATTCTTTCACCAATAGGAAGCTACATTATCCCTGAGTGCTATCCTAATCCTCACACCAAACTAATATTATAAATGTGAAACTAAGTTTGTTTGTTACCTTTTCACGCTTAAACCACTGAAACGATCATGCTGAAATTTTTCAAATACGTTCTCAGTTATACAAAAACGGGCATAGAGTACCTTTCATCCCGAAAAAAGTACTGTTCCCGAGGAAAACAACAATAACGATAATAGATGGCGCCACGTGTCTTTCAAATCATGATTGAATTATATTTTATAGAAACTTTAGTAGTGTTTTAAGAGTTTTTTTATTATAATTCAAACGCTAAAAAAGCATAATATTGTACTAAATCCCTGATGGAAGCAAAAATGTCGCTTATTTCTATATATTTCCTTGCTAAAATGGGTCTAATTTAATGTTTTATTAAATAAAAAGCTGATATGTTTACCGTAACGTCCCATCGTTTATTAATAGATATGTCAATCAGAATATCGATTCCCCTTGACTTTTAAACAAGTTGACTGTCACTGTGTACCCTCGTCTAACATTAATCGCTTGAAATTATGCTGGTACGGTTAGCATTTATTATGAAGCACTTTTGCTAATCTATTTATTATTTGAACTGTATTTTTTTCCAATCGTAGTAGCTGTAGCTAGTAGAGACAGCTGCATAATTTTTCCAATCGTAGTAGCTGTAGCTAGTAGATACAGTTGCATAATTTTTCCAATCGTAGTAGCTGTAGCTAGTAGAGACAGCTGCATAATTTTTCCAATCGTAGTAGCTGTAGCTAGTAGAGACAGCTGCATATTTTTTCCAATCGTAGCAGCTGTAGCCAGTAGAGACAGCTGCATAATTTTTCCAATCGTAGTAGCTGTAGCTAGTAGAGACAGCTGCATAATTTTTCCAATCGTAGTAGCTGTAGCTAGTAGATACAGCTGCATAATTTTTCCAATCGTAGTAGCTGTAGCTAGTAGATACAGCTGCATAATTTTTCCAATCGTAGTAGATGTAGCTAGTAGAGACAGCTGCATAATTTTTCCAATCGTAGTAGCTGTAGCTAGTAGAGACAGCTGCATATTTTTTCCAATCGTAGCAGCTGTAGCCAGTAGAGACAGCTGCATAATTTTTCCAATCATAGTAGCTGTAGCTAGTAGAGACAGCTGCATAATTTTTCCAATCGTAGCAGCTGTAGCCAGTAGAGACAGCTGCATAATTTTTCCAATCATAGTAGCTGTAGCTAGTAGAGACAGCTGCATAATTTTTAAACTTGGCATTCGTTTTTAGGGTTCCGTACCCAAAGTGTAAAACGGGACCCTATTACTAAGACTCCGCTGTCCGACTGTCACCAGGCTATATCTCATGAACCGTGATAGTTAGACAGTTGAAATTTTCACAGATGATGTATTTCTGTTGCCGCTATAACAACAAATACTAAAAAACAGAATAAAATAAATATTTAAGGGGGCTCCCATACAACAAACATGTTTTTTTGCCGTTTTCATAGATAATGGTACGGAACCCTTCGTGCGCGAGTCCGACTCGCACTTGGCCGGTTTTTAATTACCAGTCGTAGTAATTATAGTTAGTGCAGCCAGCTACAAAAGTTGAATATTTGAGTTTTTAAACTTGGCATTAATTGGAAATCTAGGTAGGTAATTGATCTAATGCAGGGTGGCAGTGGCGAAGGCTCCATACAACTCGATTCCTATCGGCTTCCCTTTCGAAACGAGTAGTTACTGGAATTGACGCATCACACTTGAGCAAGGTAAGCATTTTTTGGTCCGGCTTCCCTTTTAAGAAAATTCACCCTTCGCCACTGCAGGGTGGTAATTTGAGATGAGGCATGAACGGTAGCTACCTTAAACGTAGTTCGAAATCTTTTCAAAAATCATAGACGGATTCTTAAGAACATTTAGGTACTGTAGCCACAAGGATTAAAGTAGCTAAGTACCGGAAGGCGCAGCGTGGCTATGCCTCCCACAAAGTGGACATTAGACCTGGGGAAGGACGCGGAAATCCGCTGGATGCGAGAAGCACAGGACCGGTCGATGTGGCGATGCTTGGGGGACGCTTATGTCCAGCAGTGGACGTCTTTCGGCAGAATGAATGAATATGGCAATATCGCAACCAGGCTTAGCGAACACATAAGTAGTATGAAGAGTATGGACAGCAATAGGTCGGCAGTTGCAGAACACGTTTGTAATACGGGCACGGCTCATTTCATACGTTTCGATAAGGCTTCCGTACTAGCGAAGGAGAAATATTTCGTGCCGCGAAAAGTACGTGAAGACATCGAAATCAGCCGTCATCCGAATTTTAATAGAGATGGTGGTTGGACACTGCCTCCTGCCTGGAAACCAGCTCTGAAGTCTACTTCATATAAAAGTGAGTTAAGTCTGGAGTGTGACACAGTTAGTGCGGCATGCACTGGCACGCTTTCCTCAAACAACTCGGACACGACAAGTGACGAAGACGCACGAGCAATACCGAAACAGCGCGCCCCTCTCGTCGCGAGCGCAACGCTACGCGGCGCGGTGCAGCGTCAGTTCGACTCGCGGTCGCGACCTCGCCGCGTGATCAGCTCATGATTAAGGGCTCCGATTGGATCCGAAACTAGTCGGGCAATCCCGAAAAATGCACGTGAGTAAACCGTAATCAATCATAAATAAGAATGAATGAACATTTTATTTAAACTGTTCTTAATACTTACACAGTCATCTTCAACTCCACTAACTTTGACAGATTTATGTTTGCCATATTTTGCCGAAACATCACACAGGTCACTCATGCAAAAGTGTATTACACAGGTGAATACACCGCGGATGAGTAAACAAACAAACCAAACGTGAATCCAATTGACATTGAAAGCTTTTCCAATAGAGATTAGGGAGCTGATACTACCGATCGATATTGACGGACTAACGAACGAACTGGATTATTCAAACAAACAGATATCAGAATCAAATATAATGTTACTGTAAAAACTCGAACTTTGGTAAAACCTAAGATTTTCCCGTAAAACATGGATTTACTATGTCTTAATGTTAAAACTCCGAACTATTCTGTGATAATCTTTAATTTCGGACTTTTACTAGCATCCACTCGGTAAATCATAAGTTTTACCCCAGAGACACAGTAATTGTTGAAAAATAGTCATGTCTAAACAGTTATTAATACCGAATCATAAGAACAATTAATGAATAATTAGCTTAGCCAACGTAAGTATTAGGTACGTTTGCGACAAGAAAAAAATGTTTTTGTTTATTTTACTGTTTTTTTGTTTAATAAAATAAACAAAATGTATTTTGCATTTTGAAAATCTTTTATAATTATGTAGGTAACTTACGTGCAGTTATTGACTCGTAATTATAATGTTTAATACCTATATACTTTAAATTATATAATATTGTTTCATTCCCAAAATCAACATTCACTTATCATCATTGGTAAAACCTAGTATGTGCCAAATTCTTATGGTAAAAGCCCAAAAAATCGTCTTATTTTATATCAACCCAACTCATGCAAGTGAAACCGATATTCGAGCTTTTACAGTAAAATATACTCATAGTCATGTAAGTATGTATTCCTGATGAATCTATATATGGTCGTTTCCTTCAGAGTATGAGCGGAACTTTAAACAATATTAACTTAATCTGAACATCAATCTTATTTGTTAAATGTCGGTAGTAGAACATTTATCTATTAACGTCATTTTCATGAAATGACGTCATTCTTAGGCTAATAGGTAAAAATAATGGTATAGCTATAATCTGGCTTTCTGGCTTACTAAATGATAGTACATAGACCAGAAGAGACCGTGAGATTGCTGGTCAAAACAGTAGCAATCTCCAACAGCGGAATTCTCAAAGCAAACCGCGACGAAATAAATCTTTTTATTCATGTCCTTTACTTTTTTTTTTAAATGTTTTAGTTATTGTAAACATTGTTAATGTTTTTTGTATTATAACTTTCGTCAGACACATTCTTATTTATGATTATTTACTCACCTGCATTTTTCGGGATTGCCCGACTAGTTTCGGAGGTTCGACTCGCGATGTCACCGCGGGTTTAGCTCATGATTAAGGGCTCCGTTTGGGTCCGAAACTACACTCACCGGCATAATTAGCGGAACGTTTACATTTTTTATATTTTTTTATTATATGGTACTGCTATTGCTATGACGATTTTTTTATTCAAAAGAACCTTCAATTAGGACTAATGTTGAAGAAAAATTTGGTTTTCCTAAGCGATTAGAGGTAAATTGTGCCCAGTTTTGATTTTACAAAGATTTTGCTCTTTTGTGTTTTTGATAGGAACTTTGTTTTATTTAAGTAGTGGTGGTTTGGCCTTAGTGTATTCGTTGCATTTGGAGAATAAACATTGCGTAGAGGCTGAAATAAGTAATCTACCTGTGACAAAAGTTACGAGGGATGTTGCAGTGATCGATGAAAGTCAAACCTATCGTGCAGTAAGTTAAGCACTGGGTGTATCGATATTAGCCATTCCTCGCAATGTCCATCGGTACAGGCAGACAGGATGTTTCGTTAGAAGATGAGAATAATGCAGAAATCAAGGAAAAAGCGGAGCTGATGATTAGTTTATGACAGTTCAAACCGGTTCAGGCTCTGAAAAATTGGCGCAATGCTGCTATTCGGACCTATAGCATTCTGGAAGTGGTCCGTATTTTGCTTGTGAGTATGCAGAAAGAAAGACGACGCCTCATCGAAGGTAATCTGATGTCTAACGCGACTGCTGAATGTCCAAAATGTGCTGTACGTCATCGCGTAGTGAAATTAAGTTTTGCTCAGTAACACCGAGATCGGACTAAGGAGTTAGAAAGAGATTTTTTCTCAGGGGCAAGCTGTTTTTTTTATATATAGTTTTTGGATGGGAGGCATGAAATATGGATACGTCAAGAGAATCGCTTTGAGCAGGTAAATTTTAGAGGAATGCGAGTTATACTAAAGGGTCTAGTAATGGTTTGGGGTGTCATTTGTTTTGAAGCGCACATGGAGTTAGGCATTATTGAAGGAGGCTTACTGGCTGCTTATTTTTGCAGGATAGAACCTCATGCAATGCCAGCTGATGCATTATCAGATAAGAAAAAAAAATATGCACGATTATGTGTGGCCGAACTGTATATTTGTGGTCCGCCATTTCATATAAGATGTTGTAATAACCCACCAGGGTAGGTCAACGTGGACCCCGAACATGAGTCCAATATAATATGACTTGGCCTTGACGGGAAATAGGGTTAGAGAAAAAAATCAGCCACCCAGAAACATTAGAGGATTAAATCGTGTTACATGCGAGTATGGGGATAATTTGCCTTAAGAAAAGATAATGGATTAATAAATTGCATGGAAAAACATGTCATAAGATAAAGATAAGGACCCTAGCAATATAGAAACGATGATAAAACAAACTAAAAAAGTAAAATAAATAGCAAATTTATTATTCCAAAAAATATGTGCCGAAAGTTACAAAATGGATATTTTAGCAAATTAAAGCTTTAAATTGCCAAATTCAATTAAATGATTATTGATTATTTGTCCTTTTAATGCATTTAACCCTAATTATAAAATATTTAAATAAAACAATACAAAATTATGGAAAAAACACGGTTTTTTGTTGCGTTCCGCTAATTAAACCGGTGAGTGTAGGATAACATAATAAAAAAGTAAAGAATCTCTCTTTTCATTTAAACCGCCTTGGACTGTGGTTGAACAAACTGAACACCCCGATTTGCTCCCGTTCGGCCTATGGTAGGGCCGGCCCTGCGTCAGATCACGTATGGGTTGACCTACCTATTCTTTGAAATGGAGTCTTTGTTTATTACCTGAGGCCTAGAAAATAAATGGATGGTGTTCAATAAGTCATTCTGTATATTCCAAAGTTTTTATTTACGACTAAACTGTTGTGATGGTGATCAGTTAGCTGTCTGCTATAGCCTTAAATTACGTCGAGATATAAATAACACTATGCGGCAAACAATATCTTCATAAATTTTGACCTATACTATTCAGTTGTAATGGTGATCAGTCAGCTGTCTGCTGTAGCTTTAAATTACATGGAAATATAACTAGCGTCATCGTCACTATTATCCCAGAATCGTACGTGAAGCGATTGAAATTAAGAAGTACAAGAATTTCAATCGGGAAGATGGATACAAACTATCAACACCATGGAATCCGGTCATCAGCAAGTGTTATCGTCGACGGGACGGTTTAGGCGAGTGTAAAGACGTCGTTAGTGTGGTGTGTCGAAGTACCGACGATAACTTTATAAAAAATCAAGATCGAGTGAGGGTAGATGAAAATGCCCTTGCTTCACGACGATGATAACTGCTCCGCCACTTCAGTCTACCCGTGACCACGGCCGGTGTAATTCGGCCGAAACGTCGGAATAAAAGGTAAGTATTTTAGATTTTTTACGCAAGTAGACCCGATTCTATATTTTTATAAAATGTAACTAGCACTATGAGTCAAACAATATCTCCATAAATTTTGAGCTCGATTACTCTTGTTGCGCATCTTTTCGCGCAGGTACATCTCGAAGGCCGCTCAAAGTAGTGATGTTCCCCTCACTCGTGAGTTACCTCGTTAGAGTTCCTCAAAATGAAAAATGAGGGAGTTACTCGTATTTCAACATTGAACAACCTCATCTAATTCCTCAATTTATCGTTTGAATAAACGCGAGTGTGTGTCTGACTGATGAGCGAGTGAGTGTGTAAGTGATAGCTAGATACAAATACCTAAGCAGTGTTCGTTCGCAGGGGCGGATTTGATAGGTTGGTTGCCCTAGGCCTATGAAATATTGCCGCCCACTGCTCGCAGTAAATAACGAAAACAAAAAATTTTTTTTGCGAGATTCTTTTGACAAATTTTTGAGTTTTTACATTTGAGTTGAGTTTATTGAGCTTGAGTTGGCGGAAAGGTACAAAGAAGGGGTGAAAACTAAAAGAAAAACCTCAAAATTTTGCCGCCCTAGGCCCGGGCCTACCTGGCCTTTAGGGAAATCTGCCCCTGTTCGTTCGTTCGCGCACTCGGCGCCTTTTCTCCTTTCCTCACCCAGCAAAGCAGCATGCGGTAGCACACAAGTGTGCCCACCGCTCACCGGTCTCTCTCACTTATCCTCTCCTCGAATGAGGGGTGCCTCATGAATACCTCACGAGGTAAAATGAGGTCCTCCCTCATACCTACTCGTTTAAAATAGACGTCTTACCCATCACTAGCTCAAAGATGTTTCAACGACGTCTAATAACGTAGCGACGCATATCTACTAGAAAATCTCATATCTGTCGTTTATAAACACGGGTTCAGTATTCCGTCTGACAAGCGTGGCAATTATGTCAATTTTCTCCCCGAGCGCTTATTGCGACGTTTTGTTCAAAGGCCAACGTTCAGCATGAAACGATGATAATAATAATGTATGATATTATCTACAGAATGTCCCGAAATACAACGTCAAACGGGGAACAAAATGACAGAGCTGGGGCCCAATTCTCCTGAAATAAATTGTTGCCAAACGCAATCGAACCGCAACCGTCAATCAGTTTTTGTTTTCGAAAACTTTCAAAATGATTGATTTTGTTTTTTGTGTCAAACAATTCGACAGCTTTTGAAATTGAGAACTGTCTGAATAAACGGTTCGGCCTTGGTTCGGTTGTGATTTATCAAGATTTATTTTAGGAGAATTAGGCCCCAGTTTATGAGTGATCAGATCTTTATTTTTTATACATTTGAAAGAAACATATTTAGTTACATTTATGATGTAAAATTTTATTCATGGTTAGTAACTCTGAAACTGATGAGGTCGGCTCAGAAACAGGTGGCGAGATGACCTTCACGCGTACCGCGAGGGCTGGTTTGAGGTGACGCTGGAAAAGGGTACATGGAAGAACTTGAGGGAGGCCCTTGCACAGCAATGGGACAGTAAATGAAGAGAGAAAACAATACTTCGATACTCGAAAACCATTAAACTTTTTTTTTCTGTATAATCTTAAACTGTGCCTATCATTTGTTCAGGTTTGAAGTTGAGTTTCGGTATGCAGCAATAGCAAAAATTTTGCATTTTATAACTTTCTGTAACGGTAGTGTCTGTATGTAACTTTAGAAACACACAAAATCAATTTAAGAAACCGGCCAAGTGCGAGTCGGACTCGCGCACGAACCGTAAAAAAAAACGGTAAAAAAATCACGTTTGTTGTATGGGAGCCCCCTTAAATATTTATTTTATTCTGTTTTTTAGTATTTGCTGTTATAGCGGCAACTGAAATACATCATCTGTGAAAATTTCAACTGTCTAACTATCACGGTTCATGAGATACAGCCTGGGTAGCCTGGTGACAGACGGACGGACAGCGGAGTCTTAGTAATAAATAGGGTCCCGTTTTACCCTTTGGATACGGAACCCTAAAAAGTGGTTTAGTTGTTCTCCTTTTACAAATTGAAGCGCATCCAAAAATCTCGTGGTACGTGCACAGTGCACACCTAGCCAACGAAGGCAAACGAACAGGGTTTATTAAAGTTTGGTCAAATTAACAAATGACGAACGTTCGTTGGCGATCGTCGTCTTGGTGTGTACGTACCATTACAAGACGTTAAGTTGACTTCAAAGTCTAGTTTATAGTCGTCATTTTAAAGTCAACATACGCAATATCTGCGGTCAACGAACCAATACATTTAAACAATGAGTTTAATTAATTAAGCAACCATTTTGATCGTTCATCAGCGCCTGAATAATAACTGTGTTTTTAATTAAATCGCTGACGCACGGCAGAATGTCAAGTGATTAATGCTACATTGTTTTAATTAAAATAATTAATTTGAAATTTGGTGGACGGAAACCAGTAGGTACTACGGGAATGATCAACTGCTGTTTTTATAATGGAGTCAGACTGTGACGAAGCAGCGATGGTCAATAGTAAGTTCCTTCTATCCTTGGCCTGGAACCCTCGGGGAATGGTTAACTGCTGTTTTTATAATGCATTCAGACTGTGATGATGCAGCGATGGTCAATAGTAAGTCCCTTCTATCCTGGGCCTGGAACACTCGGGGAATGGTGAACTGCTGTTTTTATAATGGAGTCAGACTGTGACGATGCAGCGATGGTCAATAGTAAGTGCCTTCTATCCTGGGTCTGGAACCCTCGGGGAATGGTTAACTGCTGTTTTTATAATGGAGTCAGACTGTGATGATGCAGCGATGGTCAATAGTAAGTGCCTTCTATCCTGGGTCTGGAACCCTCGGGGAATGGTTAACTGCTGTTTTTATAATGAAGTTAGACTGTCACGATGCAGCGATGATCAATAGTAAGTCTCTTCTATCCTGGGCCTGGAACCCTCGGGGAATGGTGAACTGCTGTTTTTATAATGGAGTCAGACTGTCACGATGCAGCGATGGTCAATAGTAAGTCTCTTCTATCCTGGGCCTGGAACCCTCGGGGAATGGTTAACTGCTGTTTTTATAATGAAGTTAGACTGTGACGATGCAGCGATGGTCAATTGTAAGTCCCTTCTATCCTGGGCCTGGAACCCTCGGGGAATGGTTAACTGCTGTTTTTATAAAGGAGTCAGACTGTGACGATGGCCACTGGTAAGTCTCTTCTATACTTTTTTTTTATCGTCGGTTAATCCTCATGTATACCCTTCGCCCGGGGAAGGTGAAGGATTATGCCGGACTCTTACTGGCTAAAAACCCACGGTGTTCCTTCTCCTGACCCATGGCCGGGGTCGCGGGATTCGCAGCTGCATGCACCGCAACCCCGCCAGAAGTCCCTTCTATCCTGGGCCTACTGGAACCTTTACTAGAGTTGTATCGACATCCGTATTTGGACAATCATCGCTCGCGCTTAAAAAGTCCATAGAATGAAAGACAAAACAAAAAATGAGGGGCTTGTGGCTAATTAATAACCGCGCCAATCATATGATTTGCGAGGTTAAGCTGCGCTTGCCAAGGTCAGTCCGTGGATGGGTGACCATTCGTTACATATCGAGACCCTTCCGTGTCTCGGAGAGCACGTTAAACCATCTGTCCCGGGTGTCACACGAATACTATGACAGTCGTTATGGGTAGTCAGAAGCCCGAAAGTCTGACAACCGCACTAGCCTCAGGATGTCGGCATTGCCCAGTAACTGGGTTGGGGAGATCTGATGGCAGTCGCTCCGTGTAAAGTACTGGTATTCAGCAGCATCTGGTTAGACTGGAAGCTGACCCCAATATAGTTAGGAAAAGACTAAGAGGAAGAAGAAGAATGATAGACAAAACTTCTTATCCGTCATTTATCCACTCAGCCTATCGCAGTCTGCTCACAGCCTCTACCACAACTCCAGCTCTGCTGCCTGCTGTTCTTTTGTCTAAAAAAGTTTTGACTGTTTTCCGTTCTGTTTATGTGAGAGCCAGCGGGGTATAATATAAGGCAATCCCTCTATATCTATCTTGCTTGTGTTCATGTGCCCCGTCTTGACCCTGTCTGCTCCATCAGGTGCGATTGGGTCAAACGTGACTAAGTGTGTGACTAAGTGACTAAGACACTTTCAGTGCCGGGTGCCCTCCGGGAGGGCAGAGGGCACCCTCTAGTCGCATTGGCGATGCCGGCTGCCCTCGAGGAGGACTAATTTTAAATGTAGGTCTTTATTAGAAAATGCACCCGTCATAAAACAAGACCTCCTGAAAACACAATTTTACTTGTAGTAGCGTGTTTTATGACACAGTTTTTAACGTAACGCCAAGAACCCTCCTGGAGGGTTCACTCTTAGCGCAAAGGTAATGCCGATGACCCTCCTGGAAGGTCCACTAGTAATATGTATGGCGGCATGACGTATGAGCTCAATGAAAAGTGCGGTGGACTCGAATGTGTAAAAATACAAAAAAGCTTTTATGCACAAAAAGTACCAATAATTTCCAGTTCAATGTTCCAATAAATTCTGCCAAACCACTTTTTACGATACTTGCCGACTGCTATCTGAAGCACTTATTATCAGTACTGACTTCAAAAGAATAGCACGCGTATGTGTATTAAAATATCGATCCTTTGACTTACGTTCAAGGTTAGGGTCAATGGCGTTAACCGAACCATCGATAATGTATATTGGATCAGTAATCCGTATGAAAGTAAACAGGCCCGCCCATCGTTATTAGGCATGTGTGTAACTTTCTGCGTGGAGCTATAATTAGGTTTGTTTCACTCAGGTCCGGACTTAAACGTTTAGAGGCCCTGGGAAAACGAAGAAATGGAGGCCCGAAAAAATGTTTAAAAAAAATACCTCGTGAATGTGAACTCTTTTCTATTTAAAATCTTACACTTCTCTTGTGGAGGCTCCGTAACTAAAGCGCCTGTTGTCCTCACCAAAATCCTGGCCCTGGTTTCGCCAATCAATTATTTGTTGGTACGGTTATTTTGTATCAGCATGGATTTCGGTTTAACGTGGTTGCCCTTAGCACGATGTGTAACGGGTAAGTTAGAGTTTAAATTCATTGTCCATGCCATGACTAAGTTTTCCACATCAGTTCAACGCCCGAACCTGAGCACGGTTGGACCGGTGGACGATGGCCCAACCTCTGAAGCTACTGGATCTGTTCAGCTCGAGGTGATCACGAGAATTACCGTGATCACCTAGTCCGTGTTGGGAGGGGCTCAGGGGAAGATTACGATAGGGTAAATAGAGAGTAGAGCCGTCGTCTATGTTGGTTAAAAACAGTGTCCATAGTCTATTAAAAAGATACAATCAACGTCAATTCAACGACTACAAAATAATCACTTGCGTTAACGATGAAGGAAAACATCCTGAGAAAATCTGTACAGCTGGGAGGGCTCCAAAAAGTTCCCGATGGTATGTGTAGTCTGCCGTAGTTTATGCCCTTATTTCATTTTAAGATGGTTTACCTAAGTTCAGGTGAGAGCTGAGGATTTTAAACTGTCGCATCGTAAAGGGTTTACCTTCAAATTCGATAGGGAACAGTTATCATAAAAGAAGGTACCTGCACTCGGACGGTTAAGTCACCGTTAAGGTTTGCACATACCAAAAGTATAAAGGCACTAGAGGTATACTTGTCGAAATCGCCTGTAAATGGGTGAACATGCAACTTTCTTAAAAAAAAATTTGCTAATCATTGTTCTCCTTCGTTGTTAACATTAATATTAGTTTCAGATTGTTTTTATTCTTGTGGTATTACTTGACGGCAGTGGTATAGTTTGATTTTTCATTATTATAATTGAAGTTTGAAACATCTGCATTTAATTTGGAAGGATGATAATGACTCTTATTTTTACAATCATTTTTCGAATAATCACCCAAATAGGGTCGCAAACTGGGGCACTAATGGCGCCACAATCGTTGGCACCAAAGCAGTTTCACTGGTTAAAATGTGTTTGACATTATTGATAATGTTAATTCAACTCGTTCTGGTTGGGTGTGTTAAATACTTACGGTGGCTGCCATCTGCTTTCGTTTTGCGGTCGTCCCCCCATTAAAGAGTATTTATTGTACAATATTGGGGCATTAACAAGACAGTGTTGCCTGCTGCCTATTGCTTTTTTCACAGTATTGCGTGTATGACCAGGGGAGGGGCTCATGGCTATTTATCAACTGCGCGAAGCAGTCCGTGTATGAGAGACTACTCCTTACACATCAATACCCCTCCGTGACTCGAAGAGCTCGTAAAACCATTCGTCCTGGATGTCATACCCGAAGCCCGAAAGACTGACAAGCTGACAACCGATCTAAACTTAGGATAAGGTATAATCCAATGAATGAGTCGCGGAGGCCTGATGGCAATCGCTCCGTGTAAAATACTAGTATTCAGCCGCATCAGGTTAGACTAAAAGCTGACCTCGAACTTAGTTGGGAAAAGGCTAGGCAGAGCATTGCGTGTATGGCCACATTACCACAAATCGTCTATTTAATAGTTGCTATATAAACCTTTATCTTGGGCCCCGATAAGAACAGAGTTTGATAAAACTAGAAGCTGCACGTATGAAAATAGAATGCAATGCAAATAATAGATAACATTATCAGCAAGGTTCAAGATTCTTAAAACATCAAGGTTGTTGACTTTAGGAGTTATTTACATATTTATTTAGAAAAACCATAGCGTCAGCCCGCTACTACTGAAACCAGGTTTGAATCTCTGTCTGTTTCGGCGTAGGTAAGCTGAGACCAGAGTCCCACTTGGGGGTCACAGTAAATATGTGAAATCCTAACTTCGATCTGAGATACGATCGAATGTACATTACAAAGTTATTCTGTAATAATATTTTCAGAGGAATATCAATCCCTGATGAAACTGAGCTCAAAAGGTGTTATTCTTCAGATCACAATAAAAGCTTGTTGCCGGAATGTGAGTTTACACACGCCTTGCCTTTCAGGGTCTGTATCTGATGGTTCGTTTATTTTCAAACAAGAGAAGATCTTCATAACAACATGAGCAGAATTTCAATGCAAAGGATTTGCATAATTTCCATTGATCGAAGCTCGCAAGTTTAAAGGCCTCGTTCAAGACAGTAATTGAGATGAATGTGCCGTCTGTTTTTCGAATATTCAAGTATTACTTGTTTATCTGATTGTTAAGTTCAACGAAACGAAAGTATGATCGCGTTTGGAATGATATGCTGTTCGGAACGAAAACTCTGACTGGGATTAAGTGATAGGTAAGAGGTAGGTTTTTCCTGTTCACCATTTAAAATGAAATTAGAGAATTACTATCTTTTACTAACAGACAGCGTGAGAAAAGGAAAATTATAGATAAAACTAAATTATAAGTAGCTGTTTGTGATCTAGTTTATGCCCTAAATTTCGTCTTTTTAGTCAACAGGTTCTGACGTGTCGTCTAAATTTATGTGGAAATTTCAGTTCCGACAGCCCTCATTAACGTCCGTCTCTTTCTTATCTTATCAAAATGAAAAAGATGGCAATAACCTGAATTAAGTTTAGTTTGTGCATAACAGGAGTATGTCTAATGCCTAACTACCAACATAAGGCTGTTTCGTTAGCCTTAGAACAGAACAAATAGTAACTTAGGCCTGAAAGGCATTACAGCAAAAATAAATTCCCTATAAGTAGGTATATAAATATTTTTATTCGTCATGGATGTTCTACGAAAAGGTCATAATTCTCAAACGAGCTATTGTGTATTGATCATAACCACAACACAGTTAACCATTTATTATTATTTATAGCATTTCGCTCGCAAATCCATCCTATAAATAGCTTAGCTAGATCCTCAGTGATACGATAGTCTTTATGATAAGATGTTTATTGCAATAAATAGAGATTCTGAGCCAACAATCTGTCCAATAACATTTTGATTTACAAGAATGCAGCTTATTATTAGTATGATTCCTGTCCCTAAAATAGGCTTTTCGGATCGGTCCACGGAACGCAAATGTTTTTTCGAGTTTTTAATTTCACGTAAAATACAAACATCAGCTTTGAACTTTATTATACCTACTCTGTTCAACGAAAGATGAGTCTTGACATAGCGGTCATTTCGTAAATTGTAGCTGTAAGAAGACTGCTAAATTGAAAAAAACGTAATCGACATCATCAAAAACCGTAAAATATCTATAGTATCCAAGTTTTGTTTTTTAAAATTTCTTAATATTCTTTGTATGGTAACGTTTTGTCGAGAAACGTCAGGACTGACCTTACGGTGAAAAGGGTTTAAAGTTCTTCGCAGATTTCACATTGCATTGTATTTATTTCGCTTAAAAATTATTTAAAACGATTCCTATTATTATTGTACTCACTGGATATAACCACTTAGCTTGTGTTGATTATGTAACCAGAGCAGAATTTAAAGGTTTTGGGGCCCTGGGGCAGCGAAGAATCGGAGGCCCGTTGAAATGTATTTAAAAAGTACAGTAGATGTCATTCTTTTTATCTAAAAAAAACTAATATTGTGGAGGCCCCTCTGTTGTGGAGGCTCGGGACTAAAGCCTGTTGGCCTCCCCCAAATCCGACCCTGTACGTAACAATCAAGTAATTTGTTTATTTTTTAAAGGTAAACACATAAATAAATACAATGAAATGTAAAATATCCGCGAATAATAATAAAGTAAAACATGTTCATGTTTTACATAAAATAGGTATTAAAAACTCGTAGAAAATTGAATTTCGCGGTCTGACCTGAAGGAATCACCTTAAAAGCTCGTTTGCGTAGGTAGGTAAGTACGACACATATTAAAAGCTGTACCTAAGTAACGATTTTCTTTAACATCTAGGTAAGAATTTTAAATGTAAATAGATAGGTACCTGGATACATAATTATTTAATTAGGCAGGTGGTTCATTGTCTTTACCAATTAAATGTAGGTATCATTTTTTTTGCAATTTTTTTTTTCGATTATTTTTTTCTCAGAGCTCGAGTTGTGTCTACTTAATTACCTAGATGAATTATGTGTGATTTTATGATAAATAGCCTAACATATTTTCGTTGGTACCTTCTCCTATATTTATGACCAGCATAACCAGGTTCCTACCTACTTCACGTCTTTATATACTTATACTATGTACCTACCTACTTAATTAATAAAAAAAACATCGTAACACCTGTAGGTAGGTACTTATTATTCGATCGGGACCTAAAAAATGTAAGTGGCTAGGTAACTAGGTAAAGTAACTTCTTCGATACACAACAAACGTCCAAAAAGGTAGGTACAAGGGAGTCTTGTATTCAGCCGGAATTTTTCGTCGAAATGAGCATTTCTGAGAAGACCAACAGAATTCCATCAATAACACTAAGTAGTTACCTACTTATATTGTTTTTTTTAACAAAGGAGTTTTTCTAGCCCTCATAAATTCCCAGAGCTCTCTCTTTGGTAAGGGTCCCTTGTGAATTTAGGCATGGTTGGCCTGATACAGTCCCCTCGTTAATCAATTAGCAACAGTCCTGCCTTCAGGAATACTTATACCAAAAATCGATTATAAAGCTACGTTTTTTTCTTCATAATTGCTCCTTTTTCTTTCGATGATTCCACTAAATCCCCATATAATTCAATGGGCCTTCGAGTTGCAAAGTAGCAAAAAGAAAAAAAAATTACGATGCTTGCAAGTAAAAATGTTTAGTAGTGTCTTGGATTTATAGCATGGTAAAGAATAACAACATCTCACGCAGTATATTTTTAACTAAACTCCAATTCATGGCTAATAATACAACAAAGCCTAAAAATATGCCGTAATTTTCGGGAACGTATGAAAATTGTATTACCGTGATTCCAGGCTTCAGGTGTAGTGAGGGCATGGGTCCAAATATTACCACTTTATAAAATCACTTCACTCCACATTTAATGTTTCTTTGAAAAATATTTATTTTCTAATAACCGCGAATATTTCGGGCGCGAAATATTACTGGCGCCCAACTCATGGTTCGATTGAATGTTTTGGTTGCGACGGGTTCACTTCATGTAATGATCGGCTGTTCATTTTTGGTATCAGCGCCATCTATGATCATGCTTTAGACTTATATTCAAATTTTGAATGAATTGAGCGTCCCATAAGATTTATATAAAACAGATAACTTAACATTTCAAATACAAATTGAAATTGGTAAAAACGTAATTATAGTTTTATTTATATTGTGATTCATCAATATTAATCTAAACATAACATTTAAAATTCCGATTAATAAGTAAAACCAAGCGTAAGCTTTTTCTACCGCCATCTTTGATTCCTATGGCAAACTACTACGAAGCTTGGTGAATGGCTTCACTAAATTTGTATCAACCAACCAACGCGAAGGGCGAATTTTACGCGTGCGCAATGGAGGGGAGCATAGTAAACTCACTCAATGAAAATAATCAGTGAGCATTTGTCGATAGTGTATATCCGTTGCGGCGGCTTTAACGTGCTTCAGATTTGCGAAAATTTATAATCGTGGTACCGCCTACACCCGGTTTATAAATAAACTTTGTGTTAGTGCATAGTGACTGGATTTTGTGAAAATGTCCAACGCACCAGTGAAAAAAGTCCCGATTCACTTGCAGGTAAGAAATTTCGCTTTGCACCTGTTGTTTTCGCTTAAATTCGCGATAAAAAATAATTGAATCAGTTTTATGTGAATAAATCGTTATGTACTGTGTTCTAGCTACTCGAAACACATTTCAACATTGTCGCAACGTTTATTCTTTTGCCAAAATCTACGCTTGGGAACAGACTGACCCAATTTTCATTCAAATATAGGTTGCCGGCGCTTATTGCGAAAACATACTCACATAAAACTTGGTACTGACATTAAACATAATATTTCGAGTATTCCAAACGTATTGACATAACATTTGGTTTAAAATTGGAAAAAATTATAAAAGGAACATTCTAAATCATGAGGTAGGTAGATCGAAAATCTTTTGACAATGTTTCTTATATAAAACGAAGTTATCGCGGCGATAACAACTATCGAATGTTAATATGTACTATTTTTATCGTCCTCTGTTTAATTTTAAACATTGACATTGTAGGTACCTACTAGTTAATTAACAATTCAAATCTCGAAAATTTCGTAACCGTCATTTATTTGCAATGTGTATCAGAATAACTAATGATTATTTTTTTGTCTTTTCGCTAATAATTGAGTCCATTCCTTTATATCTACATATTGTCATAATTATATTAGCCCTCTGTGTCATGTATACGCTACTGAAATACTTATTTTAGGCCACAAAGGTAGTCGCCTACAGCACAGATAATATTATTACAGTAATAAATTCCCAGTCACGCAATGCTAAAAAAAATGGCAATAAATTATGATGTTGTAGCCTTGGTCCCGGTGAATGACCCCATTTATGGAGCCCTTCTGGCTTCGAGTTTCTAGGGACCTTTGCCGTTCGGTTGGCAGGACCAACGTGACATGCGCAGTGGCTACGGGATTTGAGATAAAGGCATGGCGGAACGTGAATGCGATTCTGGACTGCGGATAAATATTTCATGTTACGAAAGACGTATGGTTGCTTTTTGTTGGTGACCAATAATGATTAGCCTGAACATTGAGTTGGAAAATGAGACATACTCGGTAGGTATTTTCGCCACTTTAACAGATGGCCACCCAACCCCACCCGTCAAATGTCATTCGGCCCGAATCAAGGAGTCAGACGGCCCTGGCAAACTTCAACCAATGTCAGTATGCTACTGCTGGACAGTCTATCTTTAAAGGGTTGCCCGTAGTCAACCTACCTATTGGGCAAGTTGGATGGTCACAGCAGTCAACTCTTTCGTGACACGAGTGGTCATCACCGGCCACAAATATGGATACGACGTTTGGGGAATCTGATTGTGGAAACTCGCAATTTAAATGATGAAGGACGATGGTAATAAGCGGATGGCACTAGTTTCTTCAATCAAAACGGATACCGGTGGCCCGGGAAAACGCCAGAATAATACAAAGAAGTTTGTCACAGACAACGACAGATTAACGAAATTGGGGCATTAGATAAGTAGCAATAATTATGTTCAACTGCATCTAGTTAGACTGGCAGCCAAAACCAAAATAGGTAGTTCCGAAAAGGCTAGGCCAGATGATCATTGTTCTTCAAATCTATTCAGTACTACCAAATCTCTCTCTACCACGGACTATCCCCCCTATCTTATTCATTGTTTTCCTGTTCATCCAAAGGTTGTCTGGTAGATATCGCTATCAGCGATAAGACCGCCATTGTACCCTTCACTAAATTTTGTATAAGAGCTGTGTTACAATTTTGGTGTCAATAAAGTATATTCTATTCTCTTTTTTACGTGGGGAAATCCGCATGGATACCTACCTTACGCCCCGGGTAAGGCAGTGGGTTATGTCGGTCTCTTACTGACTAAACTCACCACGGTGTTCCTCCGAGGACCTATGGGTCACGGGATTCACTACGGCATCCACCGCCACCCCATTTTTATTACTCATCTCTCTTAGCCTTTTTGCTCTGCCGAGCTAACATGCATAGCGCGATTTAATTTTGTCGGCGAGACGAGATAATGTGTGACTTGTTTCGGCACGAGATAATGTGACGGCAAAATTATGTCGCGCTGCGCACGGTAAGGGTCTCCCCACATTTATCGACGCGGAATCGGCTTAAGCCGAGTGCGTATCACCAAACTACTCGACTTATCTTTACAAACGGCTCGTTCCGCCGTCGGCCGGCGTCGCGACGCTTCGTCCGAGCCGAGCCGATGAGAATGGTATTAGTAACACCCTTATTACGTAGACATGCAGGCTTTTTTGACCGGTGTTAGCCGATTCCGCGTCGATAAATGTGGGGAGACCCTAACGGTTGCTGAAAAGTACAAATACGAGTAACTGCATTTATGCGACAAAATGTTTTAAGGTTTCTAGTTCATAATTACAATTTTTCATATTCATTACTACAATTGAAGAACCACAAAAATCGTAATAGCGTAACATTGTTACTATTTTAATTCAAGGTTAATTTCGTTAACGTCTAATTCTCAAGCACCTCACTATTCAAGTGGCCACAGTGTAAAAAAACCGGACTTCTAAGCCCCTAGTAATAAATTAATTAACATGTCATTATATTTGTGTAGTTTCTATGATTAAAGATAACGATGCTATGGTGGTCACACAATTATTTTATTATTTCTTTTTTTCGGCCATAATTAAAGATGGTGACTAGTTTTTTCCTAAAGCGCCGTGGTAAAAAGATTGCTCTTTGGGCAGTAAAGTTAAAGTTACAAAAATTTGGTCAGCTGCTTTCTGTTTAGTCTGTGTGTTCTCTTTCGTGGGAAAATCCTCATGGATGCCCTTAGCCCGGGGAAAGCGAAGGGGTATCATCTCTTACCAGCTAAAAACCCACGGTGTTCCTTCTCGTGACCCTTGGCCGGGGTCGCAGAATTCGCAAGTGCATGCACCGCGACCCCCACAGGCCTCGGTCCGCCAGTTCCTGGCGGACCTCTGTTTCTGTGGGGCCTTGCCCCACGTCCTCCTGAGAGGTCCGCGCGGAACACTGCGCGCCGCCTTCTGGGGCCTGTTACTGGTCGGGCGACGGCTCCCCTAACACGCTGCCCGCAGGCCACACATTACGGTGGCCGGACACCGTCGCATTCCCTCCGGCGCCCGGTGCGTCTGGCGCGGGAAGGGAGAGTGGCAGCTGCCTCTCTCTCCCTCTCCGCTCCCTCCTTGGTCGCTATCACCTCCTCGCAGAAGGAGGCGACGGCTTCTGTGTGTTCTGCCTAGCCTTTCCCCAATTATGTTGGCGTCAGCTTCCAGTCTAACCAGATGCAGTTGAATACAAGTACACAGAGCGTGTTCCATCAGACCATCGCAATCCAGTTACTGGGCAATGCCGGTATCCTAAAATTACACCGGTTGTCAGACTTTCTGGCTTCTGACTACCCGTAATGCTGTCATAGGTATACGTATGACACCCGGAACCTTTCTGTTTGGTTGGCGACCATTCAGGTCTCGCCAAAACTGCCCGGTTACGTAGAAACGGTCCCCTAGGACAATCTACAGCAGTCCAAAAGGAAAAAAAACCTTTCTTTTTAGTCTGTCAAGCTAAAAAAATGTACCTACTATTTTGTAGAAGCACGTTTTCATATCTAAACCGTGGAATGACCCAGGTCTGTTCCAAGACACGGCGGCGCGGGCTGGTAAACATTTGAAATGTCACTAGTGCCGTGATGTCGTTTTCATATCGTTTAGAAACTCACCTAGCAAAGCTCTGTCTTTAACCATTGTATTCTGTGTGAACGTACCATAGACAAAACACAAAAGATTCACATAAACACAGGATATTATGTATTTCTTTTCTAGCTCTTAATTGTTTTGTATGTTGAACCAACCGTCACTCGCAAAACAACGAAGATGGATTGTAATTCTTTCTAGACATTTTTACAGTACATACAAAACTAATGGAATTAACAGACCATGATATAGTAGTACCGTAGTAATATTAGTTTTTTTCTCATACTTTATTTATCACTAGATGTTGCCTGCGTTTTCACACGCATGCGCGGGGAATTACTTCATGTATCCGGATAAAAAGCATCCTGTGCATGCACATGGACATGGTCTATGTGTGTGCCAAATTTCATCCGAATCTGTTCAGCCGTTTATGCGTGATTGATTAACAAACTAACATCCATCCATCCATCTTCACAAACTTTCACATTTTTCTTTTTATTATTTTACTAGCTTTCGCGTTAAACTCTTAACACACTATTAAAGTTTCTATAATAATATTAAAGCAATCATGATTCGAAAGACACGTGGCGCCATCTATGAACGTTATTGTTGTTTTCCTCGGGAACAGTATTTTTTGCGGGATGAAAGGTACTCTATGTCCGTTTCTGTATACCTGACAACGTATATGCAAAATTTCAGGATGATCGGTTCAGTAGTTTAGGCGTGTAAAGGTAACAAACAAACAAACTTACTTTCGCATTTATAATATTCGTTTGGATTAGGATATTAGTTTGGATAGGATTTATTTTCTAGGTATTAGTTCACTTTTCGTGACTGTGGAAGCCTCATTAGTATGTATTATATTAGTAGGATTACCAATATTATACTAACCTAATACTCGTAAATTAGTTCAAATTATTTGATATAGTTGCGACTGTATGGCACTCGTAGTTTGCAGCTGAAAATCAGCTGCCACCTGACATAATGCTGAGCTGATGGCCCTTTAGACACTTTTTTTAAATTTCCCTATTGCTTTTTTTTTGCTTATTGTTATTGTGTGCTAATAAAGGCATTTTTCTTTCTACTATTTTCTATTCTGTGGTACTTAGTTCGTAGTAACGCATTTGATAAATGCTTTGTACCCGTGTGCTGTGACCATAGCAAATATTAATTGATAGGTTTACTAGCCCCTCAAGTCATTACCGAGCATCATTACATCCCGTATTCTTCCGTTTTTATGCGTAACTACGCACAGAGGTACGCCATTGCGAAGAAATAACAATACATTGTAACTACCTTAAAAATACGCAATGGTACCGATTCTATTGTGCACAAACTAAAGTTAATTTAGACTATTGACATATTTTTCACTCTGAAAAAATAAGAAAAAGTACGTAATAAAAGCTTCGTCAGATTTAGTTGAACTAAAATTTCTAATACAAATTCAAACGACGCGACAACGTGTCGACTACGTGTCGAGGCGTAAACTATACTTGGGAGCAAATAAATCGAGTCACTTCTATTTTTCGAATACTTAGATCAATTCTAAACATTTATATCGCCTAAAAGGTTATTTAATAACCTTTGCAATGAGAGTAGTTTTTTGTCTACTTAGAATTATATCATTCATGAAACCAAAACTCTCAGTGTAGTTTAACATCTCTATCTTAGTTCTTATCTATCACCGTCCTTTTCTCGCGCTTCTTCTCTCGTGTCAGCACGAGCTATACAAAAATAGCTCGTGCTGTGATGAAAAGATTAGCTAGTCAGCAAGGTTGGTAGCGGGGCTGACTGCCCAAGGTGCGCCGGACGTACTGAAGTATTGTCACTCGTGGAGGTTCTTTTCATGCACCCCTCGCGCTGTCTGATAAGCTATGTCTACACCAGTCCGCTTTCATATTCATCTTGCGTCTTCGTCTGAAGCATGCGTGAAACGCCATAGCGCATGCCTTAATACTAGTTCGACAAAAGCGCATGCCCCTAGCGCATGCTAATCCGTCTATTGTATGTCGACTGACGACTGACCGCGGCGCACAGGTGTAGACGATAAGCTGCATGCGTCCTATGGCAATCAATATTGCATGCGCTTGACGCAAGAGGAATTGAAAGTTGAAAGCGCAAGATGAACATGAAAGCGTATACACTGGTGTAGACATACCATTAGTAAAAGACACCAATTCTCTCATTTTAGTTTAGTTTAGTTGGTGAACAAAAGAACCGCATTCTAATTGCGCAACTCACTCGTAATCGCTGTGGCTTTGATTTTGACAGGTCAACAATTTCCATAGCAACGTATGTATTAACAATCCGACTTCTCTACAACTATTAATACTACGCAATGAATATTGTTTTTGACACATCAACTGTCATGATTGATGTTGGTTACGTTACACAATTGCCCTGCTGGTACCATATAGTAAGTGCTTACTTCATTGTTAGTTTTATCAGGCATCATCTGGCAATCTCAAACTAATAAATAAACACTTACCTTCTTCATTTATTTACTTTATCACTTCAAAGATGACTTAATACATCATTGCGAAGCCAATGCCTACAGAGCCGAGTAGCGGAATGATCACCACATCTGTTAAAACGTTATCCGTTAGTGTATCCGTAAATGTTAGCGTTACCGCGACCTGATTTCATGGTCTTATTTAAAGGACTATTCTATATGTGGCAGTCCAATGTATTTCACATACATACATTCATATACTTACGCTTGTAATCCCCGAAGAGATATACTGGAGTCTGTAAACCTACGTTTTGCCTAATGACTAATTATTAACTGTGTTTAAAAAAAGTATACAACTAAGTACATAGGAATCTGTCATTACTTTACTATTTACAAAGCGTAGTCAACTAGTCAGTAATAACACTTTTATCAATAGAAATCTTAGCAACATTTATCATCTTTGTTGTGATTTACCCTGATAAACGTTAATCAAAGCATAAATATTATTATTTGTACATTCTGTTGTGAACAATGGTATGAATCGCCATTCGCTTACTCGTTATCATAATAGCATGTATTTAAAGAACATGCAATTTTGCGATAAACTGATTTTGAGTCAGTCGTGTTAGTCAGAAAATGTGATTATTGAAAATGTACCTAATCTACCTGCAAGGCTAGCAATAAGGATCATTCTCCTCCTGCCCTTATTTCAATTTATTTGGGGTCTGATCTGTCTTGTTCCATACGCTCCGGAGCAATAAATCAGGGTGACCAACAAAAACCTTAAAGTCGAAAACTAAGAACGATAGCTTATTTGAATAAAAACTATTAGGTATACAAGGTTAGTCAGAAAGGGGGTACTAATCTGAAAGGGTGTTAAAGTACCCATAATAATGAGTAATTTTTGTTCTACAACTTTCCCCAAAAGTCAATAGTTTAAGAAAAATAGCTGTTCAAAAATTACAAAAAAAAAAAATGCTGAAGTATTATCCTCAGCAATGATCAGCTGTGTTTACATTTTAGGTCGTATTTGGGGTCAAGAATTACTTAGATGCTCCATTTTCTGAATTCGTAACTAAAGTAGGGACGAAGAATTAAAAAAAAAACTAAAATAAAAATGATTTTTCATGGAAATAAAAATGATCGTATTTTGACATTTTAACACTTGCTTTAAAACCGTCATCAGTGATACTTTAAGTGGGCCGCGGATTAGTAAGTACCCTCTTTGCGACTAACCTTGTATAGACTATTTAATACTTTTCAAGTAAACTAAGTAAAACTTCTTAGTAATATTGTGGCGGCATCTATCTCGCCACATGCGAACTAGCGAACTATCCTACATCGCGCAATCAAGATTTAACACGCAGATAGTATATATACAACCTCCCAACATCAACCGTGGGGCAGTAGCTCGCCAGGCACAAGACTCCGCCTGGTTGGAGGATCCCCCCTTTGGTTGGAGGAACACCACACCAAGTTTCTCCACAATATTCTTACTTTCCGAGATATTAAGGTTTATGTTGGTGACCCGGATTCATCGCTCCTGAGTGTACATCTCTATCTGCCGCCATCTCAGTGTTCACTTCCTTCCTAGACATATCATCTTTGACACAATCCATCTTTTCTTTGATCTGCATCTTTTCCTATAGCCATTGGGCCAGGCTGCACTTAACGGTAGGTAGATGGTTGATTTTTTCTTTTAGATTTACTATTCATAACATACCATACATACAAAACATTGCGCCTGAATTCCCCAAAGGATAGGGTACAGGTGTATAGTATACCTAACGTGACCATTATTTTTTTCCCTCAGAGCGGGACGCCTGCAATAATATTTTTTTATAAGAATAAAACACAAGTATTTAGAATAGAATTTAGAATAGAATAGAATTTAGAATAGAATTTAGAATAGAATTTAGAATAGAATTTAGAATAGAATTTAGAATAGAATTTAGAATAGAATTTAGAATAGAATTTAGTATAGAATTTAGAATAGAATTTTAGAATAATTATTAGCTAGTTTATACAATGAATGTGTATTATGTGATAGGTAATGTTGGCGTAACCCGGAAAAACCCGGGTGTCGGAAAACATTTTGCTAACCAAGTAACATCAAAATGTTACTTGGTTAGCAAAATGTTTTCAGATTCAATTAATAAATACGCGTCTGTTTTATATTGGAATTCATTTCCACGGATTGCCTTTTTTCAAAGCGGGACATTTACGTGTTCTTGGGGACAGTGGGACACACAGGTCAAAAGCGGGACTGTCCGGCTCAAAGCGGGACGTATGGTCACGTTAAGTATACCCTCATTTCGACGTTACGTTTAAGTCCCACGTAATAGAGGGCGAGCCTATTGCCATCAATCGGGCACAAATCCAGACTCCGAGCTGCTCCAGAGAAATTCCATACGGAAAAACCCAATAACACTGCCCGACTATACTATTTCCAAGAAAAAACGAGAGCCCGCGAACTGTATTGAAGCGACCACCATTTAAACCATTTCACAAAACGGGGAATCGTCTGGAGGATATAGATTCTTCACCTTGACATGCAAGACGGTATCGCGTTGCATTTCCGACAAGCACCAGGTTTATTCCCGTTCCGAAGTACGAAACGTTACCTAATTAACATGTAAATATTCAAACCGAAAGCCAACTAGTACAGTTAGCAAAATTAACGGCGTCAACGTCCGGTAGATTCGTTTTCTACTCCGAGTCAGTTTCCGATAACACCTCACGCATGACTATCAACCTTATAAATGAAGCTATAGATTCTAAATTCCTCTGTGCACCCATCCATGGGTTCTTTCCTACAAGTAGAAGCTATTCTTACCATGGTAGGGGATCCTCCCCTTCTCCCATACAAAGGGTCATAAACAATGATTTACGCATTCGTTAAACATTTAAAAGTTAGTACCTTATTTTAAAACGTGCGGTTAAAACCAGACGGAGCATTAAATCTTTCAAAGAAAATCTATAATATTGTTCGCCGAAATTGTTAAAACGGTTATAATTTGTATGGAAATTATGGCTTGCCCTTAAACACGGACTTTCCAAGTATTTATGTGTGAACATTAAAGATTTGAAGAATTTTCTTTCGTGTTTGGTATTTCTTACTTATTTTACGTTTTATTAGGGTAGCCTTGCCCTTGGGTTGTATTTGTAAATAAAATTACCCCTGTCAAATGATTCATTATTGTGGTACAAATAAAAATATGACGTAATTTTTTTGGGGTTGAAAACAATGGTTACTTTGCCGTGCGATACTTTGCAGGTAGCATTCCCTTCTTCATTACTTGTATAATTTTAATGGACTTGTATTTGCATATCTAATTCAATCAAATACTTGGTATAGTCTGCATTATTAAACTGCAGCTTTGTTAAACTCCCGATCGATTTAAATCCAACGACAGTTTTATCGCTCGTTAAAAATGTATGGACTTCAGTCTTTGTCTTCAGTAGTATTCGATATTGTGGTTGTGGTGCAATAAAAGATGTCTCAAGACTCCTAATGATACTTAAGTACGTCCCGCGTATCCTAGACAGTCAGTCCCGCTACCAACCTTGCTGACTGCTAATCTTTTCACCGCGGCATAATCTATACTCGTATAGCCGGTGCTGAGAGGAGAGAACAAGGCGTATACTCGATTATTTTAGCAGATTGTGTATTTAAATCTGTGGCACTTATGTTATGCAGAACAATCTATACTATACTAGAGGTCGCTCGCGGCTTTGCCCACTTGGATGTCATTTATCACGTATTCCGTATTTTTCGGGATAAAAGTAGCGTATGTCCTTCTCCAGTTTCCAGACTATCTCTGTACCAATTTTCATCAAAATCGGTTCAGGTTTAGGCGTGAAAGCGTAACAGACAGACAGAGTTACTTTCGCATTTATAATATTATTAGTAGAGATTATATCTATCTTCTAACAATAATAATCTGTAGATTTGGCGTGTCGGTACATAAGAAATATAAAAAAAATTGCGAGCGGGTTAAAAGATCCAATAGAATCCAATACGATTATTTTTGTTGTTTTTTTTGTTTATTTGTTTGTTGGTATATTTGAGCACGCATCACGTAAAAAGTGCTGTCTTAATGCGGTTGGCTTTATAGACAAATATTGTGTGTATCGCGGAGTAACATTAAGTTTTTGTTTCATCGTAATCGATTCGCTCAATCAAAAGATATTAGAATTTAAAGTTATCAAGAAGTGCGACACATTGGTTTGCGACTTCCACGCGGACGGAGTCGCGAGCACAACTAGTTGTGTAATAAAAGCGAATCATTTTGAGGCCTATAAGGTCATCAGAACCACAATTAATGACACTCAAGCATGCAAACTAAAAAAATGATCCAATCACAGTTTATTGTGGCAATTTGATTCGATTTGTTTCATTAAGCCTAGATTGGGCTAGTTACGTGTACCGCAATTAGATGGTAACGGTCAAGGATTTTTATATGAAAACCTGGTAATTGAAGCGTGGAAAATTGTGATTAAATTGCCTTTTGTTTAAGGTGGTAATTTATTTAATGGCATTATTGTGTTCCGTCAAGACACAACAATGTTAGTGATTCCTCTGCTGATGATGCTGTCTGTTTAGTTGTTTATCAACCTCGGATCATTATTGAGTATGCGTGTTTAATTGTTTATTAACCTCAGATCATTACAGACAGATTTTATCCCCGTGCGGGGACGGAGTAGAATAGAAAACTTCCTCACCACACATTGGGAATAGGTAGATGCGTGTTGTAATTATAAGATTCAACAAAACCCAGCGCGCTTGGAAGTAGGATCTATACCTACGGTCCGCCTGTCTAGCTACCACCCTCACATTAAAGTCCAAACAGTTTACTATGTTCCGTCGTGTGTATGTGAGAGCCAGAAGGGTAATAGGGGAACCCCTCTATATCACTGTTACTTGGATTCGTGTGTTCCATCTTAGACCCTGTCTTTGCTTAGCATGAGGTGCGACAAAGATCAAAACCGGCATAGTAGAAAAAAAGCGGTAATTATTCACTATTGCTCCTAATTAATTTTTTTTGCTTCATCGCCTAGCACAGAGGTTCCCAAAGTGGTCCAGGTGGACCCCCAGGGGTCCACGGGAGACTCGAGGGGGTCTACGTTGGCGTGACAAAAAGATCTAATCTTCACATTTTATATGGTACTAGCTTTTGCCCGCAGCTTCGCTTGCGTGAAATTTTAAACCCTCCTAAACGCTCAAACACGAGTACATTTATTTCTACCAAGAAACCTTGTTATTTGTTTCATGTTTTTAACTTAAAAAAACTTCCTTCCCCTATTTCACCCCTTAGGGGTATAATTTCCAAAAACCCTCAAACACGTATAAGTTTATTTCTGACCAGAAATCTTAACATTTAATTTCATGCTTCTTACTAAAAAAATAACGGACTTACATACAAATTTAAATCCCCTATTTCACCCACTTAGGGGTTGAATTTCGAGAAATCCCTTCTTAGTGGATGCCTACGTCACAAAAGGAACCTACTGTCAAAATTTCAAGTTTCTAACCCCAGCGGTTTAGGCTGTGCGTTGATAGATCAGTCAGTCAGCTTCTCCTTTTATATATGGTATTAAGGTAGAAATGTAGCTGCAGGGGGTCCACCGGAACCAGCAAAATTTTGAAACTGGTCTATGAGAAGAAAAGTCTGGGAACCGCTGGCCTAGCATATCTGGTGGCCACTTGCATTTTATTGCCATTCCTTCCATCCTGCTCTTTTAAGCGTTAGCTCTCAAAATTAACAGTCAAGTAACAAGAACCAATCCATCAACCACACTCACATTTCCAGTACTCAAAGCACTTCAACTTAGTCGAACATGTTAAGTAGTTTTCTAGCAACAACTTACAATGTCTAACATGCGTTTGCGCATTCATGTTCGTTGTAGTCGTCAACCGCTCGTTTTCACTTTAACTTAAACATCAGGAAATGTATGGAAAACAGTATAATGTCAACTGTTTTACGAGTGGCCTAATGAGTTTAGTGGGAGTGTGTTTGCACGTTGGCCGGTAGTTATATTCAGGCCAGGTTTATGGTGTACTAGCTTTTGACCACGACTTTGTTCGCGTGAAATAGTTACTTTGGGCAGCTTATTTTTGTGTTGTTTTTTGCAAATAATATTAATATTGCAAAGTTTCATGGTTTTATCTTCAATAATCACGGGCTCCTCTTTCATCCCCTATTTCAACCCCTTCAAGCCTTTTTTTGGGGACAAAAGGTAGCCTATAGGCTTCTCCCACGTCTAATATATCTCTGTACCAAATTTCATCAAAAACTAGTAACATGATCACATTGCCCAATTTATAAGTGTTATTATGATCATATTCCTAGGGATATACTTATGAAACGCTTTCATATAAGCATCTTCCGTGTAATCATATCGCTAGGAATATCATCATATGTATAACGGCTATAACCATGTGACTGCGACTGCACTTTAGAGAGTAGTCAGACCGATGCCGCCAGCTGGATGAAAAATACATTGAAGAAGAAGGCTATAAGAGCACATTGCAATCTTTTTACGTGTCGTCCTCATCTAGCAAAAGGCAGCAGAATTACCTATCAATTAGATGCTGCTATTCAGTCAGTCGGGGCGCAAGGAATCTTAATCGTTCCATCAGTCAGCATTTTAGAGGGTTCAGTAATGGAAACTCGCACCGGGCACACCACATGCTAGTTACGGCACTGTGCAGATAATTCAATCCACGAAGACACCCCCAACACTTCGTCTAACCTCCGGTTTCTGAATTGAAAATTCTAGGATGAGCAGTACTTAAGTAACATTTGAGTACGGAGTTGTCAAAAAAAAATACGGATTTTGAAGCATTTTTTTGAAAACTCCGTACTCAAATATTACTTAAGTAAGTTTGCTTATCTCGAATTCTCAAATCAGAAACCGGAGGTAAATCTCTACAATGCATAAGTGTGCAACTTTTTTTTCTCTCGTGTCAACACGATCTGTACAAGAATAGGTCATGCCGTGGTGAAAAGATTAGCCAGTCAGCAAGGTTGGTAGCAGGGCTGACTGCCCAGGGTGCGACGGACGTACTCAAGTATTGTCACTCGTAGAGTCTCTTTTCTTGCAACCTATTGTGTATAAAAGTCCCAAAGTGTGCATAATAAGTTGCTATTGTGATAGTTCTATCGCCATACAATAGATGTGCGCATACGCACCACGCGGCTACCTCTAACAAAAAAGAAAAGGAGCGCGTCTTTGTGAATTGAACACACTGTACTGAGTAGGTAAGTACTCAGAATCCAAGTATACTCCAAAAAAATGGAATATGATTTATTCCCTTCAATTCCTAATAACATGGAAAGCCCGCGTAAACCGCGATGACGCTTGATTTGGAAAGTTTAGTGACTTCATTTCCGGAGAACCAAAATAGCCAATGTCACGAACAGATTAATTTTGAATAATAGCTCCGTGTAGGGAGAATCACTTTCCACATGAGTTAAAAGCCAAATATTTTCGATTTAAGACGGCAATAGTTAAAAAAGCTGCGAAAAAGCGATAACGGTAATTGATCGTATCTAAACCACCTAATAAAGAATCAGTAAAAAAAAAAAAAATTGTATGTGAGTGAGTGAATATTTCGATGCCACGCATACTTAAATAAACGGAAATAGATATATGAATTGATTATTATTATTATCTTGATTGTGTTATGTTACTAACATAGTCTGTAGTCTGTACCTAAGTAAGTTACCTATATTTACTAACATACTATGGATCATGGTCTGATTTCAGTAAATAAATAAATAATAAAAAAAATGAAAGTACGGTGACACAGCTGGCGGGCACGACTAGCGCGATATCGCTCTTTGCAATCAGTTAACTCGGGGCTCTAAAATGACTCAGAAACAGAAAACTACGTTTTTTTATTTCATTTTCAAAATACGCATTTAGGGTTAATCTGTGTCACTAGTAGATCACGCGGTTTGAAGAAATCACAGGAATTAGTTTACGAAATAATCAAATCAAGAATTTGTATTGTATTAAACAAAGCAAAGCGGACTGAATTACTGGTGATAATTACTGAAGAAAGTGTTCCTATGACACACGATTGATTAATTATGATTACATTTCAATATTTTGCTGATTATCGATTATTTTTCAATCAACATTTCCTATTCGTAACGACAACACAAAGTTCTGCTGCATACTTGCATAATTAACGCCTGAACGTTCAAAACGTATTACTTATTCAGCGTATTGGTTTATAGAGATATAGATGAATTTCTATTTATAGACGGCATCGTATGCAAATCGATGATAACTGAATTTCTATGTAGATTTTGTAATTGTCTAAATTATTGACATTTATGATAATTACTTATTTATGATACGAGTATGTTATTAATGTTCGCATAACTTTTCAAAATGTAGGGAACAGCTGATTTTTTTTCGCGTTTACAGGTTTGGTCCAATAGTAAAAGTTGTTCATAATGATGAGTACAGTGACCCCTAAACCTCAAGCACGGTAATTATAAACACAATAGATAAGACAATTAATTAGTGTCGTCCTGGGGCGACGGGCGGTAGGTACGCAACCGGTTAAGAGGTTATGCCCTTATTTATGTTACACCTTGTATATACGACAGCAATTTTTGTTCGTATCTAAATTTTAATGAGCTCGTGGCTAAATAATTACAGCCGCATAGACCGATCTTCCGGGTTAAGCCACGCTTGCCGAGGTTGGTCTGTGGATGGGTGACCATTTACCATAGCGAGTTTCCGTGCCTCGGAAAGCACGTAAAGCCGTTGGTCCCGGCTGTCATTTGTAGATCTTTGACAGTCGTTACTGTTGGTCAGAAGCCAGAAAGTCTGACAACCAGTCTTACCAAGAGTATCGTATTACCCAGTTACTGGGTTGTGGAGGTCTGATAGGCAGTCGCTCCATGTAAAATACTGATATTCAGCTGCATCCGGTTCGACTGGAAACCGACCCCAACATAGTTGGGAAAAGGCTAGGCAGATGATGATGATCTAAATTTTAATTTTTGTATCGTTTCAATCGCTTTACGTGTCGCAATTTGCGACACTGCTAAGTGTAGCCACAGCCTTAGTACTATAACTAACCTCCAAACTTCTAGTCAAACAGACGACCCACACGGGAAATTAAGAAGTAATCTAAACATCCTCACGGGATATCCTACGTACAGACAGACTTAACTTCTAACTACAATACGGCCGAAGTATCTTGGCGAGTCTGAAGTTAGCTGATTAGCTGCGCAGTAGACAATATCGTTTCTAAAAGATTCATTGCGCAGCCAAACAACTAACTTCAGACTCGCCGACCGTATTGTACATAACCTAACACAGATATACGTCCAGCGAAAATCAATACATCAACGGATGCGAGCATATCTCTACGTCACAGCTCACAAATGAAGTGGGGTGGCTAATAGAGAACTGTCATGAGCTCTTCAGCGTGATTCGATAAAGGTTGAGTGGTTCGTACTGGACGTTATTAGGTTGTGTCAAAAAGTTAGGACGATATTTTATCTACTGATAGTTGTAAGCCTAAGTAAGTGGAAACAGAATTTGTAAAAGACACAACAACATTATCGTTTAGGGGTGATTCTATCATTACAACTATAGCTAATATCGGTAGGTATGTCAGGATTGCGAGCAAGGTAAACTCAGTAAATAAAACCAACATAGACTCTGAACACAGAATGATCCCGCTTCATCGAATGACCACCGCCTTTATAACATCGGGTAGGTTGATCCATATCGACGACTACCTTCCTTTGTCAACATTGCCCAGTGCTACCCACTATCGATGATTTAATAAACAGAGAAAGGTCTGTCTGATAAGTTAACGCCTTAACCAAATGACTTCAACGTGTCAAAAGATTTTTTGGGGTCCAATTTGAAAAGTGCCAACAAAAGAGAAATAAGCTACGAAATAAATCAGAAATTACTTAACTCAAAGTTGAAGTCTATCCAATATCAAACCACATTCAAATCACTGTTGCTGGATGCACCTATGTTGTCGTCCGATCGTAGAATTGGGAACATCATGATGTGACTGGGCATAATTATAATGAAACAGCGCAATTTCTCCAAATGACCGAAGTATTATTGCTCGATATCATGATGTGTCCAATTAATTCGAACGGATCAATGAGGAGCAAAAGTGTGTCGATATTCCTAGCTACATAATGATATGGTCAAATGAGAAAGGGTATTGTTTGGCCTTTTCATGTATTAGTTTACATTACGCTGTCTCCGCTTTGATTGGTTTGGTGGTGTTGGAATATTGGAATAATTATTATTCAATGTAAAGTAAAAGTTCCCTCTGTATTTTATTATAGTTCCAACATCCAACAGAGTCTATATTATAACCAACTAGCTTTTGCCCGCGGCTTCGCTCGCGTTAATTTAGATTAAAAAAAAAACTCTTAACACACTAAGTACTAAAGTTTCTATAATAATATAATTCAATCATTATTCAAAAAACACGTGGCGCCATCTATGAACGTTATTGTTGTTTTACTTGGGAACAGTACTTTTCTTCGTGATGAAAGGTACCCTATGTCCGTTTCTGTACACCTGACAACGTATATGCAAAATTTCAGGATGATCGGTTCAGTGGTTTAGGCGTGAAAAGGTAACAAACAAACAAACTTACTTT
Organism: Amphipyra tragopoginis; assembly: GCA_905220435.1. Lineage (NCBI taxonomy): Eukaryota > Metazoa > Arthropoda > Insecta > Lepidoptera > Noctuidae > Amphipyra > Amphipyra tragopoginis. Next base: position 11,560,665 of record HG992017.1, read on the forward strand.
CGCATTTTATAATATTAGTTAGGATTAGGAAGTTTAGGACTATGATCTGGAAAATTGAAATGGTGCTGTTTTATGAAATGCCCAGGCACATCACGATGCGCCCAATACTATGATCGGACGACGACGTCTACATCAGTACAAGGTTGGTCTGTGCTAAAATTAAAAATAATTAGAAACACGTCTTCCAAAAATATCATGCAATAAAAGAGTTGTTTTGCGTTTGCATGAGATTTTGTTAATAGTTCGTGTAAATATGCTGTTCATTAGATCACTTACTACTTACTAGGTTATTGACTTCCGACACGAGATTTACACTGAAAATATTGTTTGCATTACAATTCGCCCAATCCCAATGCTGGGCAATGGCCTCTGAGTCTCCCACTAGTCTCTGCTGTTGGCAGCTTGCCTGCAAACATACAAAGTATCTTTTTTTCAGTTACTTATAAGGTATATCGTAAAAACCCAATTGCATAAGTAATTACAGATCCAAAATCCACCCTTATAACTTTTACACACGCATGACACACCCGGGAAATCCCACAAAATTCAAATGGCATAATACCTACACCTTCGTTTCCGTTGGGAGTTGCGAAGGGGTAATCAAGGGATTCTAAAAAAGAAAATAGCTTGAAGCATATTTCTTTTGACTGAGACTTTCCAAACAGTGTTTATGCCATCATCAACGGTGTAATATGCAGTATTACTTCGAATTTACTGGCTTCTACTTCTTTTCGAATCGATGCGCAATGGTACATCTAACTTATATTACTTGGGCCCAGTGGCCATGCCAATCCAGGCATCGGTAGCATTCTTTATGCCCTGAATTGTGCAGGTGTATGAACACTTTGGACACTCCAGCAAGTAGGACATGGGCTGGTCGGGAGCAACGCACTCACACTGGGTGTCGGAAGGATCTACATTGCCTCATTTTGCGAAATTGTGTTTGCAGCGGCCTGCTTGGGTGCGCAGTCTATTGCAACTGCCGGTCACAACCGAGTAGCAGGTGTTCTTGGGGTTCGACATAGTCGGGTAGTGGTGGGTGCTGCTCTTGCCGCAACTCGCTTTTCACCTTTTTATTTATTTATACTTTTGCTCATAATTTTTATTGAGGCGGACTTACCTAATGCCATAGGCATTTTCTATCAGTTTAATTAACTAGCGAAACTTCAGAGGTTTACTAGATATCATAAATACAACGCATTCAAATAAAAAAATACCTTAACTTTAGTTAATTAGATAATAATTAAAAACGAATACCTACAGTAGCGAAGAGCGCGCCCGTAGTGAGTATCTTGTTATCTGATTAACAAAAATTTAGTTTTTTTTATTTGTAATCTTTAGGAAAGTTTCATCAGTAGTTGTAGACATGGAAAGATATTGTTTTGAAAAAAAAAATTGGCTCAAAACATAATTTGCATGTTAAGTAATATAACTGCACCATACTTCGTAATAAAAAAAACCATAAACTAGCTTATTTCTTTTAACAATTACAGCCAGACTGAAATTCTCGTCATAAAACAAAACACTCGTAGACTGCAGACAGAATGCCATGGCTGCCATAGCATAACTATTATATAAAGTGGTTTGCGTGTCCCCCTCTAATTCTATAGGGGCTAGACAGACGTTTGATAGGGGGGAAAGAGGGGATCGAATGTAGATGCCTTTGCTGAAATTCAATGATGGATTTCGAAGCTTTTAGATTGGATGTGAAGAGAATTAATGAGGTATTGAGTTTTCGAATGATTGAAGGGGTGTGAAAGCTAGAGATGAATGTGTGTGAAAATTGTTCTATGGGTTTCCTTTATAAAGTCTGTATAGTTTAAGCCACAAGCTTTTTAGGAAGAAAGAAAGCATATTTATAAACAAACAGGGTCTGAAGCGATAACTATGATCAATAATTATCTTTGATAATTGACAAGATAAATATAGGTTGATATTAAGATAAATATAAATCAGATTTAAGTTGGATTTTGAATTAGAAATCTTCATAGACAGCAATCCCTATTCAGTTGATGCAGTTGAGGAGGACGCGGATAATATTCCACTCTTCAATTTATTTAATTAGTGGGAAGAGGAATGTTTTTTTTTTTTTAAATTGCATATTTTATTTTCTTAGTTTTTAATGAAGTCATTTTGCGAAAAAATACAAAAAAAAAACTTAATTGTGTTAAAAGTTTTAGGCAAGTTTTAGGCAGTACCAGTCCAATAAGGATCGGTCGGATCGGTTACGATGTATTGTTTTAATTGTTAATTCTTCAGTTAAGACGTCAATTGACGTACTGCATACATGATCTTCTTTTGATACGTGACAGATAACTTTTATTATTTATCAAGCAGGTGTAAATTCCAACTTTTTATTCCACATACCCTAGGTTTAATAAGAAAGAAACTACATCGGACCTCAAACAATGACGACAGACAAGTAATTAGAAAATAGAAACTTGATCTAGAAATTCCAGATAACTTTTATCATAGTTGTACGATCGAATCTATTAGATAAATATTTGTGTCTGTCTGAGAATTTTCAATACTTACTTGATGACTTGAAGAATGGAATTTGTGGTCTAAGCTTGCATTTAAATACTTAGTACTGCCTGGCACTGGTTAGGACTGTCTCGTTGCTCTAGTAGCCGCAAGCGCGATTGCTGAGCGTGAGGGTTCGATCTCCAAGTCTGGCTAAGTGTTATCGGGTTTTTCCGTCTGGAATTTCGCAGTAGCAGCCTGGAGTCTGGATTTGTGCCCGGGTGGCAATAGGCTGGCCCCCTATTACATGGGACTTAAGCATAACGGCAAAATGAGGGTGTACCTACATCTACCAACCGGGCAATAAATAGAAAATTTATGTTTTTGTTTGTTTTTTCGCGGTATAATTTTTCTGTTATTTTGCCCTTACTGAAGTGGCTTCCGTCGCAAAACTGTTGACAACATGCACATGGATTTTCTTCTTTTTTTTCCCCCTTTTCCTGTAGCCGTGAAACGGAGTAACTAACTGCAGCCGTCCCGAGTTCGATCCCCAGGTCGGGTAAAGTGTTATTGGGTTTTTCCGTGTGAAATTTCTCAGTAGCAGCCCGGAATCTGGATTTAGCCCGGTTGGCAATAGGCTCGCCCCCTATTACATGGGACTTAAACATAACGGCGAAATGAGGGTGTACTACATCTATCAACCAGGGAAAAAAGGGGAATTGTTTTTTTTTCTTGTCTTTTTGAATTTTTCTGTGTCCGCAAAGTCACAGAATAATTACTAAAATGGCTTCCGTCGCAGAACTGTTGACAACAAGCACATAGAATTTTCTTCTTTGTTTTTCGCTTTTCATTTAACCGTGAAACGGAATAAGTAACTTCAGCCGCTACAAAAAAGAAAAGTTACAAATTACGAAATTTATTATAGATAGATTTGTAGATAGGCAAGATGTTATATTATGAACAGTTTTAAAGATGAATACGGTCCACTGAGTGGAAATGTACTCAAACAAAGTAACGGGCAAGCTCTATCTACAGAGTCGGCATCTGAGCAAAATGACTCTTAGATAAATCTTATCTAAAACCAACGTTGGATTATCTGAATGTGATGAGAAAGGGGTCAGTCGGTTAGATGACACAATGTTTGTAGTATTTTTAGAATTGTCGTTGTTAACGGTTATGTAACGCGTTCGTAACCAATGTTTACATTGCGCGGTCTTAATTGATTTAACAGAAGTGTGGGATTTAGATCTTTGAATGGAGAAATTACATCATTTGTGGTGTACTTGTATTGATTGATGTTTAAACTGATCCGAGAATTAATCTCGCTTGTATGCTAAAAATGAAAGTTTGTATGATTGGATTGTTTGCACAGAATATAAACATCGATTTAGTTCAAATGTATGCTGAATTTAACCAGGATATTTTCAGAAATTTAGGCTAATCGCAGGGCCGTCTTTAACCTATTGGAGGCCCTGGGCACATTAGGATAATGGGGCCCCAATGACCTGGACAGAACACTATGTTGTTACAATAGACAAAGAAATTAGATAAGCAAAATTGTAGATTTATTTTTATTTCTTTTAAGTCACGTAAAATGCATAGATAATAATAATATAATCCACAAAAGAGAGCTTCCCGCTACAAAAGCTAATAAGCAAGTAGGTAAGTACTGTAGTCAGTCATTATAGTTTGATTTTTTCGAAAGAAAATATTTTTTCGGTAATAAATCTCTGTTATCGTTTGGTGATCTGTCAGGAATTAGGGGGCCATATCGGTCGCAGGGCCCTGGGCACTTGCCCAGAGTGCCCAGTGGGAAAGACGGACCTGGCTAATCGTTGTCATTAATGCAATCAACTTTACGGGTTATATCGCGTTCCCTTTGCTCGGCCGCGCATTTTACATTTTCAAGTAGACTCCGCAATCTATCAGCGTATGCGCAGAGAGCCTTCGCGCACGCGTCAGAAATTTATTTTATTATGTGGCCTATCCTAACGTGCAATCAAACACGCGTGCACGTATGTTTGTTGTTTCCATCAACACTTAGGATAGTTTTGGTTTCGAAAAACCAGATATAAATGTTGTTTTCCATTCAAAGTGGTGACTTAAATCATCAACAAAATTTTCGTGTATCTTCATTATTAAAAGTATCTAAGAGGATTAACTTATACTTAACGTAACACATTAGTAAACAAAGCTATTCAATATCAAACTTAATCCAGTTAACATTACTGTTGATAATATAATATTGAATACAACGCTAACGATGTTTAATGTTGAAAATTGAGCAATTGTTTAAAAAAATATTCAAACTATAGGAATGTATTATCCAACATCTGTTTTAATGCCAACCAGTACCTAACAGTACAATAATCTGTGACAAGTTAACGTTAAAACTAAAATTTATATACCGAAGGTCAATCCTCATGGTCATTCGCAATTGTCTGCCCTTAAAACAAAACAATACTACATCTTCACAACGATGGCTACTACGTAATCGTACTCAACATGTACTGAATCGAACATTGAAAACGATATTGTTATCGCAAAAATATCTTTATAGTAGGTAGTTATATTAAAGTGATGTTTGGATTCAGTCGCATATTTGTTGTGATACGAAATACACAGAAATGGTGAGATCTTTTAAATTTTATTTCTGTTTTGTTCTGTTGTCACACCATCTTGTCATAACATTACATAATCAGCTCATTACTGTCCTACTGCTAAGCACGGGCCTCTTCTCAAAATGAGGTTTAGGATCAAAGCATCAAGCTGGTCTAGTGCGGCTTAGTGGACTATACACACCATCAAGAAGTTTTTGAAGACCTCTCTTGTGTGCAGGTAGAGGAAAACATCATGAGAAAACCTCACGATGTTTTCCTTTAACATTAATGAAGCGATATTCAAATTCTGATCTGCACATGAATTCGAAAAGTCACAGGCGTGGGTCTGGTTTGATCTCATACCCTCCTGCATGAAGTACAAGTGTTCATCCGCCAGGCTGTCACTGGTCACTGATCCACATGCAAAGCCATCAATCCTATTCTACGGTGTTGACAAGTAGACAGGCAAACACTGACAGTGCAGATACAAATTCAAATTCGTGCATCAAGTTATGCTCAAAATGTCTTTAAAGGAAACAATTTGCAAAGAGATATGAGGAAAAAGATAAGATCTTAAGTCATCAACGTAGCTGACAAAGTTAGAAAACTGAAGGGGCAGGGAGTTATCAGAGGATTGATAGCCGTTGAAACATACAAAACTTTGAGCGAAGAATTTTTAAGCCAACACGTTTACACCAAAAGTGATTTAAAGTAGGGATCATATTTATTTATTTATGTAATACTTCAACGCACAATGGTGATAAATAAAGACTTAATACCATCAGGCAGTCGCTACCAGTCAACCTTTGGGTCAAAGATAACAGCATCGAAGAGGTACAAAAAATACAATTAAAATAAGGATATTTGCGACTTAATTAACTATACAGATAACCAAACATTTATATGTATATATTACATAGGTAATCATAAATAAGTAAATCATATCACATATTATATCATGTATCATATCACAATGATCATAATCTGCATAATTTTGTCTGACTGTAGCGCATTGAAATGAAAATACTTTTCCAATTTTCCTAGCCTTTAAGTGCTTATCCAGCGCTCAGTTCCAGGTAGAATTTCTCAATAACAGTTCAACAATTTTCGTTAAAATTGTTTCGTTTCCAGCCATTTTCTTCTTGTAATATCGTTGCTGTCTAATGCAGAGAATTGGTTTAATATCTTCAAAGGTTTTACGACGTCTAGCTTCCACTCTTAGCTGTACGAGAGACTCTAAGATTTAATTTCGATAACCTTTACACGAACATGATTATTTGGTGAATTCTTAGAAATTTTAACGATGTAGTTGACTTTATGTATTAGCTTTTCTTGGCTTATTGCCAGATTCTGTATTAATTAAAATAATAATGAGATGCCCATTATCAAGTAGACCAGTTTCTTCATCTTCTTCTCTTGTGTCGAGCTATACGAGAATAGCTCGTGCCGTGCTGAAAATATTAGCCAGTCAGCAAGACTGATAGTGTGGTTGAGTGTCGTCACTTGTGGAGGCTTTTTTAATGCACCCCAATGTTTCTACGTTTATAACAACAACGGCTAGTTCTGGTTTATTATAGAGGGACTTCAAATTAACCAGATTTGACCAAGATTTTTTCTGCTGTCCATTTGCCCTTCATCTTGTTTATATTTCGCTAAGTTTCATACGATACCTTCTTCAACCGCTTCCTTTTCTTAGCCAGGAGTCTCAAATTGAAATACAGATTGGTACATTCCTAGCAGGAGCTAGGAATGTACCAATGTACCAATCCAGGATATATTGGCATTTTATGCTAGGAAGCATAAAATGCCAATATATCCTGGACACCAGATCGAATTGTGATGTGCTTGCGGATCAATGGAGAGTGATCTTGTTGGAATGCTCGAGTACTGCGAGAGGAATGCATGATGAATGTTGTTAAATGTTTTGAATGCTCTTTTTATTTATGTTTTTATAGCATACAATTTTATAATCGAATGTGATCTAGTGTAATTTTAAGTGCCATATTAAATAAATAAATATTTGTATGTCGGAGTTGTGATCTGTTTGCGGATGAGTGAAAGAAGATACTCTTTAAGATAATGCTTCTGCTGTCAGAAGCAGAAGCATTGTGAGGGATTTATGAAATGGGGAATCTCAATTTTTTTTCTTCTTTCTTATGTTTGTATCTTTGATTATTGTAACAGCCCCTAGACCGTTTTAATTAAAGTCAAATAAATAAACAAACATGATTTAGTAAGATTCTCAAGGATTCCCTGCACTACGCAACAAACATTTTAATCATATAAGCCGTATAAACTATCCTATTGTACCTGTTCACTGTACTCCAGCATAATACAGCCGACCTGCATTGTGGCGGCATGACCTTCGCTAAGTACTATTTTGCATGGCATACGACGATGAATTCGTATATGAACGAACTCATTTCCTATTCACGGAGTTTTTCAAACTTATATGTTTTCAGTTACGCTGAATTACGGTCTTTTCCCTTGTGCTATTTGCATTTATAATTTGATTTTTGCTGTAACCTCGTCCACAATGTATTTGTTTGTATGTTTAACTGGCTGTGTGGTTTCCGTTTGGAAATCAATATTAGAAATGTAGATCGGAAGCACGAAAAGGTTGAATAGGGTCTTAGAAATTTTGGCAGGTTATATGTATTCTTTGTCTATCTAGCTCTGATTGACTTAATAGTGTATTGGCTTTTTGATGAGGGTCTCTGACCGATGGGGTAGCTATTCGATTTGCCAGCCTAAATCCCTCAGGTCGATGCCATGTTCTAACGTAGCAGACGGGGTTGGTTATGGTTGGTGGATAAATTGATAACTACGTTGTGAGTGGTGTCTAGTCTTGGAAAATTGATTTAACTTGAAAGGCAGACAGAACTTTTACCTCCGGTTTTTGAATTGAGAATTCTAGGATAAGCAGTACTTAAGTAACATTTGAGTACGAAGTTGTTAAAAAATTTACGGATTTCAAAGCATTTTTTTGACAACTCCGTACTCAATTACTACGTAAGTATTGCTTATCCCGAATTCTCAATTCAGAAACCGGAGGATAGTCGCGGCAGATAAAAAGGACAATATTGTAACTATGTATGGGGGAAAAGCATGAATTGTGTATCCTATCAGATTTTTAATAATTTTTTACTAATTCTGCCTTTTTGTTTCGCAAGGATTTAAGATTTGATCTCTCAATTCCGATGCACATGGAAAAAGCTACTCTTCTGCCGTGAAATTGACATAGACCGCAGTAAAGGTTTTCTACTTCATTAGTCATGGTAGTCAATTGTATTGAGGACTGTCGCATCTAATGGAGTTGACATTCACTAATTACATAACTGCACTAACATTCATATGACTTGTAAAAGAACTATGAATAATTTTCATCGCATTATTATACTTTCCATCTGCCTGAATTTTACGATTACTGCAGTATTATCTGTACTAGGTACTCGTTGTTGACTTGGAATAATAAAACTGTAGATAACAATACTAGACACCAAGTAGATAGGCATGGCGGGTCAATTTTTAATTGATAAAATTACTCGCCTAATCGATATCATTGCTTAGTTCAATTTTGCCTCAAGACTTTCTGACCAGAACGCCGTCTTAATCTTTTGAGGGAAAAATTTCAATCAAACAATCAAATTAGAATATCAGTCCACTTCTGAGGTTCATTAAAAGAGCCTTCACGAATGGCGATACTTAAGTACGTCCGGCGCACCCTACGCAGTCAACCCCGCTTCCAACCTTGCTGACTGGCTAATCTTTTCACTACGGCATGGGCTTTTCTAGTATAGCTCGTCTACAAAGAGGGTTCACTCCTGTACATAGGCCTCTCACAAGTTGCACCACAAAACTTGGATCTCATTGAATGCATAAAGAAACACTTTTAGTACCAAAGTCTTCTTTAATACATCCAATAAAACATGCAAAACAAATTATAAATAAACAAGAGGATAAAAAAGCAATGTCACTCCTGGGCTGCTCGCTCGGTGTCTATTCTGTAGGCTAATTCACTTATTTCATGACTCGCAGAAAGTTGCAGTGACACTGCAGTTAAGTTCGTCATGCGTATCTGACAGCGAGCGCCCATTAAGAGAATACAAAAAGCGTTGTTACACTGCAACTGAACTTCTTTACTTACGTGAATCAGGCCCCTGCTCTGAGCACTGCTGGCATTCAGTGATTGGTCGAGCGATATTAATTCGCGCAATGGTCTGGCAGAATGAGTCGTCTCCAAAGAGTCTTCTGGTTACAGTAATGCATTCCATCTTTCCCTCAAACAAATATATCAACATGCAGGAGATGGTAAGAAGTTGCTACCTACGTTCCGCATATTTTTCAACGTCCAGAGCAGTCTTTCCATGTCAAGCTGCATATTTTAACATAATCCTGCTCATAAGTACTTAGTGGTGAAAGCGATCAATAAACTGTAGTAACACGATATCTGCCGGGTTTTCCTTTTAGCTAAGTAAACATTGCGTCACACGAGACGTTCAGAGGAGTGTTGTTATAATTATAATGTTGTGGTGGCAATGCTCTTAAGAGTTGTTGTTGTTACTTCATCGATGTTTGTTTTGTTGTTTTTTTTTTGTCCCATCTCATTGTTAGTGCCGACAGATTTTAAGATATAATAGAGCGATTACAGAAGTAGGAGATTACAGACCCGCTTGTTAAGCACCGGGTTGCGGGTTCAAAGCCAGGCATGTACCAATGTGACTTTTTCAATGCAAAAAGGGGTGCATGAAAAGAGCATCCACGAGTGACGATACTTAAGTACATCCGGCGCACCCTGGGCAGTCAGCCCCGCTACCAACCTTGCTGACTGGCTAATCTTTTCACCACAGCATGAGCTATTTTCGTATAGCTCGTGCTGACACGAGAGAAGACGAATGTCATTATGTACTTTCTTAGTTAAGCTAAGACGCCAGTGAGAAAATCTGGACTTAAAAATGGTCTCAAATTGCCAACCCGCAGTGAGCAAGCGTGGCGATTAACGCTCGTTCCTTCCCTGTATAAGAAGAGGCCTTTGCCAGTAGGACAATTACAGGCTAATATTTATTTATTTTATTAGATGGATGACACACACCACACACTATAATTTTAATAAGGCCACACGTCATGACAAACTTCTCGTGTGGTGCCGTACTTAAAGAATGACACTACCCCATCTCTTCTCGTGGGTGTCGTAAAAGGCGACTAAGGGATTCACTAGAGGATGGGCAGCAGCGTTTTCTGAGTACTTTAACAACCATACTGCGATCGTCAACCCGCCTGCCAAGCGTGGCGATGACGGCAAACCCCCCCTTTTGGGGGAGGCCTATGTCCAGCAGTGGACGTCTTTCGGCTGAATGATGATGATGGTGACATCATGATTTTGATCCTTTCAAAACAAGTGTGTCCTCGGCCAGAAAGTGCGTAATTAAGCCTTACCCTTTTTCACCTGATTAACCTTGCAGTTGTACTCGTAGTATTTAGTAATTGCTTAGTTAGTAATATTTCATTTTGTCCTTTGTTGTTAAATTCTCGTTGGCAGTACTGAGTTATTCACAGACTCTTTCAGAATTATTCTGTTTTTTATAAGTGAAGACCTTTAGTTGGCTGACAGTCTATGTTTTATCTGTTTTGTTTAGCTTGTAGTTTTCCATAATAAATAAATACCCCCGAAAATCTAGATATTAAGATAATTTCGATTTCTGTGTCTATACCCCTCTAGCTCACACATACACACAAGGGAACGCAGTTAACTGCTTTGCGCCGCACTTTTAAAGTTAATGTGGTAGCTAGCCAGTCGGACCGTAAAGATACCACAAAGAATGCTGCTTTTTTTTAAAATCTTACATCTCACTTCTATTCCCAGCGCAGCGTGCGGTGAGGAAGTTTTATATTCTAGCCCATCCCACACGGGATTTGAGAGTGTTTTCAACGAATCATGTGCGAATAGTTCCGCTTTATATTATTAGTATCTGCCGAAAATAAGATTTTTTATATTTTAAACCAGTTCAATGAAGACGCAAGCATATGGTAAAATTAATAAACGTTTGATAAATTAGAGTAGAGGACGCCGCAGAAGGACATTATATGGTGCGTAGTACTCTCAACTAGCGTGCATGTATGACAAGATGTATGAACGTGGACGAAGCTAAAGGATATACCTATAAGGTGTAAGGATCTTAGCATGTGGCGTGCTACAGTTTCTGCCTACCCCCATGGGAAAAGGAGGTTTCGTAAAATTTACCTATGTATGTATGTTGTTGTATTATAACTTTCGTGAGACACATTCATAGTGATTATTTACGGTTTACTCACGTGCATTTATCGGGATTGCCCGACTAGTTTCGGACCCAAACGGAGCCCTTATCATGAGCTAAACACGCGTCGAGGTACGAGACGAACTGAGTAGGGTTATCCCGAAAAATACACGTGAGTAAATTGTAACTATTACAAATTATGTATGTAGGCATGTTTAATAAATTGTAATCTTAATTCGTCCTTTTTAACGGATAACAACGAAATGTTTCTTTCAACACTTTGTATAGTTCTATTAAGTAGGTATTATACTTACATTTAATAACCGATAATTCTCGTTAAAATGTTTAAATGTTTATAAGCGATTCCTGATAACCACAAACACTTCAGTTTATAATGTTTTGCGAAATGATAACCTCTATCTAACAAGCGGATTTGAGTTAACAGTGTGTAGTTATTGTCTAGATATGAGTTATCTTTTCTTGTCCCTTTATCTTTATAATAACAGAAATGTCTATTGCTATATTTTTAAGTTTACTACCTATCTCTATGGCGTTGTACACACGGCTACACATCAAGCTATACAAATCCAGTTTTTACTGACCTCTCATTGTAGGAAAATCCTATACAATGCGAGATCAGCTTATACTGGGAATGTATACTATACCAAGCTATACTATACCAGTATAAGCTGATCTCGCATTGTATAGGATTTCCTTACAATGAGAGGTCAGTGTAAACTGGAAAAATAAAGCTTAATGTGTAGCCGTGTGTACGTGCATTGGCATAACAAACCGTAGTCATAAGATTACTAGATAAAAGTTTATCATTAGACCATCTTCCTAATTGCGCAAAACACTCGTAATAGCTGTCTGTGGCTTTGATTTTGACAGGTCAACAATTTCCATAGCAACGTATGTATTAACAATCCGACTTATCCACAACTATGTACCACGCAATGAATATTGTTGTATTGTCAAAATGAAAGCTATTGAAATTACGAATGTGAAACGCAATTAGGGTTTTGTTTAAAATGGCTACCTTAACCCAATGATTCGCGAAAATGCTAGAAAGATACAACTGAAGAATGTAGGTAATTACTAATTACAATTATCTAATCTGAAAGATAAATATGAAAGTGCATTTCATCTATATATGCATCACAACAACAAAACGATATCAGCGCATCTAACAGTGGATAATGTAATTAATTTTATGATATGATCACTAATGTTTGACCATATCATGAAGTAGCCGTCTAGCCGTGCGTTTAGCTGATCATATCGTCAAACGCTGATTATTCATTGATCTGGCCAGGCCATATCATGATGTGGACAGCGGGTATTGGCCATTTCATGAAATGGGCGGCCACATCATGAAGTGATCAATTCTAAGATATGGCCACGACATATATAAAATGAATCCCTATTCCCCTTGGTCACGGCATCACGCATGAGCGGCTGGACCGATTTCGCCATTTTTTTTTGTTGTGTTCGTAATTGTCAGGAGAAGGTTCTTGAAAGAAAATGTTGATATTTAAAAAAACGAAGTTATATCGAGTACCTATGTCCATATTCTTTATTTGTTTACCGCGTGCATAAAAATGGTTTTAACTTTTTGTTACCTACTATTTTGATTTTGTTTCTGAAGGTAGGTCCTAGTAAGTAGAAAAACTTCCTTACTTACGGTACAGCTAAGCAGCTAATAAACATTTTATTTGTAGGTACTTCTTTTTAAACCAAAAAAAAATACATTTGTGAAATGATTCTAGATTCTTTTTCTGCCTAGCCTTTCCCAACTATGTTGGGGTCAGCTTCCAGTCTAACCAGATGCGGCTGAATACACGTATTTTACACGGAGCCATCTACCATCAGACCTCCTCAACCCAGTCACTGGGCAATGCCGATATCCTAAGGATAGACCGGATGTCAGATTTTCGGGCTTCTTACTACCCGTAACGACTGTCGAGGTGGATCCAGACATTGCGAGGCATTCGCCGCTAACGGCGCACAACGCATGCGTAACCCTACCGACACACGCTGGCTCGCCTCGCACATGCTCAGCCTGTACGCAGCACATGCCTCGCCACAAACATGAAGACAGACAAACGAAGCATTTGCTTCGCACACGATGGCTCGACCCGAGCATACGTTGGTATATTTTTTCGACACGCACGCCTCACTCCGAGGCATTCGTTGTGCGTCGTTCGTAGCGCATGCCTCGCTAAGTCTGGATCCACCTTTATAGGTATTCGTATAACTCCCGGGACCGACGGCTTAACGTGTTCTCCGAGGCACGGAGAGGTCTCGATATGTAAGGAACGTTCACCCATCCAATGTCTGACCGCGGCAAGCATTGCTTAACCTTGCAAATCGAATAATTAACAACCGGCGTGGTTGTTAATTAGCCGGATTATCAGGAAAAATGTTATTCTAAGTACTGACAAATTTTCCCGTCTAATAAATAAATTATATTTAGTAGGTATTAACTATTTAGGTAGGTACCCTATAACAAGTTCCATGAACATTAGGTGTCGCGGCTACGCATATACTTTTAACGCCCTTAATTAATTATTATTTCTTACTGCTTACGTCACTCAGTGACGTCACGCCATGGTTATGGCACAGAATAAATAGTACAAGTAGTTATGGCTTGATAAAGCGGTTTTTTCCCATAGTAACGGTAACAATGTCGCTCTTTCAATGTAGGTTTTATATTTGTGCAAACAATACAACGCAATGAAAGAATGAATTTAGATTGATTAAATGGACTCTGTTGTATGTATGTAAGGCTGATTTCATTGGTCAAAAGACTTTTCGTTAATTGCAATGCGGGTTATGACGGAATTGCCCAGCTGAGAAGAGGGGCTGCAGTCTTAAATGAGCTAGCAAGGCCTTTTAATGACTTGTGCCCTCGGCGCCTTTTTGAATGACGGTGGTTTTATTGTACAAAAAAGGGGATGAAAGCTTACTGAAAGACTACAGGCCAATTTTAATCTAGCTAAAGCCACATCTTGCCAGGAAACACTAATGCCAAAGCGTTTGGTGTACCTCGTTTGAGTTCCTCAAAATGAAAAATGAGGGAGTTACTTCTATTTCAACGTTGAACCACTTCATCAGGGTTGCCAACCGTACGAGGTTCCTCGTACAAATACGAGATTTGTGGTCTTCCGTACGAGGTACGAGGACACTATCAACCTCGTACAATTATGTACGAGATTTTGATAATATGGCCATACGAACATTTTGCATCACCATTAGATAAATAGTAAAAACTAGTGCCATCTATCAGAACTTGTAGGAACTTCTTACACCAAAAATGTCATTGCCGTATTTACGCGATGATTATCTATGGTAGCTATCCCGTCAACCGGAAATCCCCTGCCTAGTAAAACATTTCGTTCTTCGCAAGTCGTCTCTGTCACACAGCGGAAATTTCTTCTTTCTCTGTTCCTTAGGTGTTCCATTCGTTGCATCCCGGCCGTGTTTTTTGCACTAGGTACGGTAGTACGTAGCTAGTAGTAGTAGCTACATGAAGTTATTGTAAAAAAGAAGATTTTTATTGTTAAATACCTAGTCTTTTCGTTGTTTCGTCAATTGTTTAGTGGTGTAATAGAAGTATCGTTATGAGTGATAACGACGAAAACAATGACTGTTTTTTTTGTGATTTTACTAACAATAAAAAAAAATTGAAATACAACACAAACTGAAGTTTTATTTAGTAGGAAACTTGCAATAGTTTATTTCTTTGAGTAAAAAGTACTAAATCCAGTAGTTCAATATACCTTTATTTTGTTTTTAGCACGTTTTCGATGCATCATAAATGTACGAGGTTTGAAAGTCAAAATACGAGATTTTTAGCTGCATATGTACGAGGGAATTTTTTTTACGGTTGGCAACCCTGCACTTCATCTAATTCTTCAATTTATTATTTATATAAGCGCGAGTGTATATGTGACTGATAATCATAAGTAAAGTTCGCCGTCCCAGGCACACACTTTTAGAACCCGATGACGAAATTACCCTCCTCCAGGAGGCGAGTAAATCGACCAGCACACTACACAACGTCCGCCGCCGTCCGGCATACCGTCCTCGCCGATGAGGCCCGTCGCGACGTTCCACCGCCGCCGGTCACGATCCATCGAGCTCTCCCGTCATAGAGCCAGTGGTCTCTTCAGACTCCGCAATCACACGATAATTCAGCCCTCATCAAGCTGTCTCCCCCCCCCCTAAGCCCCCGCCAGCAACGCCCTAAGCCGAGGTCCGAGTCCCACTAGGGGTCGCCCTTAGTGCTGTTGTTGCAAGTAGTCATGATGTAAGTGTAGTACAAGTAGTTAGCTTAGATTGAGTATTTTACTCCCCCCCCCATTGGCTGGAGACTCTTCAGGTCTCGCCAATAACAGCCCGGTTACGTTGGTTCCCAAGGACGACCTACAGCAGACCAAAAGAAAAAAAAGTGACTGATGAACAAGTAAGTGATAGGGACGCAAATTTTTGATGAGAAGTGTTCGTTCGTTGGCGCTCTCGGCGCCCTTTCTCTGTTCTTCCATCACCCAGCGAAGACACTCGGCGCGGTGCGGTGCGGTGAGCCGCCGCACGGCGACCATTTTGCCGTATCAGCGTGCACACGTAGCTACGTAGCGTCGTAAAAGTCACTGTGTGGATGGAACGGCTTTCCGTCAACATATCTGCGGTCTGCGATGCCGGAGCGGCGCCGCTCCGGGGCATACACCTTCCCCCTTCGTCTTGGTCCGGCGAGCGTGCGGCGCGGCACCGCACAGCACCGTGTGGTATACCATGGAAATATGTAATAAGGGAGAAGCCACACGGTGCGGTGCGGTGCGGTGCGCCGCTGCAAGGCAACCATTTTGCCGCATCAGCGTGCACACGTAGTACGCGGCGTCGCAAGAGCCACGCGGCGCCGCTCCGCACCGTGTGGAACAGTTCCCCGTCAACATATCTGCGGTTTGCGACGCCGAAGCGACACCGCTCCGCATACCCACTCCCCCCTCGTCTTGGTCCGGCAAGCGTGCGGTGCGGCGCCGCACCGCACCGTATGGTATACCATGGAAATTTGTATGTATTACGCCGCAGCGGCACCACTCAGCCGCCGCGCCGAAGCCGCACCGCATCGTATGGCTTCTCCCTTAGCCGCACAAGCGAGCCCGCCGCTCAACAATCTCTCACATATTCCATACCTCGAATGAGGGGTGCCTCGTGAGTAACTCACGAAGTAAAAAGAGATCCTCCCTCATCGTCGCTCGTTTAAAATAGACGAGTTACTCATTACTAGTTTGGTATGACATGCTTCATATTCCTTAAATACAAAACACGCGGGCCCGACCACGACGCGACGCGCTCGCGGCCCGGATTTCGTGTGGCGTACGCTTTAGACCACATTTAGTCCGCTCAAAAAACTGTGCTCAGAGTTTCTTTGAATGAGAAGATTCGCAAAGAAAGCATTCGGTTAGTAACTGGAGGCGACTTAGCTTACAAAAGAAAGCTGAAGATGCAGTCGGCTGCCCATATCAAATTACCGATATCTGATTAATTAGGAGCAGACGAGCCTTTTTATAAATCGCGAAACGATCATAGTAGCGTGCAGCAGATCCCAGATTGAGCGAGGACCTGGGGAAGACATCTGGGGTATATTAAAAACAGAAGGTACAGGACCGGGTATTGAGGCGCAATTTAGTTCTAATATAGCGTCCAATGTGCGTGTTATGTGATCATCTGATCACATTGTGGTGACCCTTTTGATAAATATATAAATAAACATGAGAGGGGCCAGCCAATATCAACTTTTCTTGTAGACTGTTAAAGACTAGATTGATATTTTATTATATGTGTGTATAAGCTGTGGTGTATAAGGCATCTAATAGACGACGGTCTATTTGCGCGATTGAATACGAGCGTATACTTGTCATTTTTTTTTACTGTATGTACTCTATGCGTCGTTCTTGTTACGCGCCATATGCGATGCTTCATACATTTTAATGAAAAAAACTCTGTTATAGGCCTAGCAACGCGTAAAGAACTTTATTACTATGAAGGTTTGAAGTTTTAGCATAATTTAGATATCCATCAATATTTCATTAAACCATTATTTATCGTAACGCGAATAATCAATTAAGCATGGTCTTCTTACACGTAACCTTGAAACTATAGTTTCATTCATCTACTTGTAAACGCAACCATCTGCGTATCGCATGTTTTGATAACAGCCACAAAAAACCACATGCAAATACAGCGATTTAATTAGCAAAAACATACAATTATGTAATTAGCAATTACAATCATCATTGTAATTGTAATAAACCGTAACAGTTCAATGTCACTCAATAGAAAGAAACTGCTTTATCGACCGGGAAAGTCGTTCCAAGATGGCGGTCTCAGTTTCGCGCGCTTTTCCCGCGACCCGGTTTTTCTGGCTCTTAAACTGCTGTTATCGTAATGGGAAAGAGTTTTTCTATTCGTATTGTTTTAAATCGATAATGGATCATTTAGAGTCAATTCTGACAGAGAAAGTCATGTAGGTATGATGAATGACGGGATTTTTTCTCTTTGATTTAGTGGCATTAAATTTTCTTGGCGTTATTATTATTTCATAGTTTTTCGATCAATTTAACCATGTATGTGATTTCGCCGAACTCTCAATTATATTGTATACAGCATAAAACTATTTTCTCTGGAACTAGTTTCATTAAATGAACTACCGTCCCATGACTCAGAACCGCAATCAGTCTAATCATCACTCTGCCCTTAATTACTAAAAGGAACTCGATTTAGAAATACTTTCCTTCGAGAAACCAATTATCCTAATTTCCCGCTTTGTTTTGAATACAAACGAACACATAAATCCACTCAAACCACAATGTTTTGGTAATGATTGTAAACTACTCGTCGAATGTCGAGCAATCAACGTCAAATCATTCGGCATGTTTATTTTAATCTGTTGTGCTAACTACTTTTGTATTTTCTACTATATTATCTGTACATCTTTTATAACTTTCTATTTGATGTAAAAACATACCTAGTTGTATACGCAACGTTTACAGCGAGGGGACGAACACCTTCTATTTTCGGTATCAGATTTTCAGTTTCAGTCGGTCTCGCGTACGGCGCGCCGGTCGCCATCCTCGGCGTTGTATAACATAAAACGCGAATTATTACCGTTTCTGTTTGCTATTGGTCAGTTTTAGAATCGAAATTTGAAAAATGACGGTTGATTCTACGCCGACTTCGGTTTCTGGTATCAATATTAAAGTGAGTTCCAATTTTAACTCGATTCAAGAATTTGCGCACATCCTACTGTCTGGAATATATTTTAAGTACAGGAACTTGAAATGTCTCCGTGTGATATTCATAGGACGTTAAGTTAGTCTGTCTAGAATTCTAAATGAAGTTCCTTTTGTATGACAGTGCATATTATTCCGTTATTCCTGCATGCATAAATACGGCGTAACATTTCTCTTTGTTTTTATTTCTAATTCCTTTGTTTAGGGCATGACTAACTTTAGAAACTTATTGCTAAAAATATACAAGCTATTTTTCTGTCTCTTCGGTGTCTAAAACACTTGGGATAGTACCTTGTATGTTCTTTATCTTATTTCTTGCTTTTACCTTCAGTAAATACTCGGGACTAGGCACACACCTTGTCAGAAACTTAACACAGATTAGTTGTTTGAACAAGATAACAATTTTAGTACAGTTATAGTTACAGTTATACTAATAAAGGGATTTTCCCTTCCCTTGAACACTGCTGCTGATCTACCAATGTGAAAAAATAGAGTATGTCACCATGTCTATGTATGATGTCATGTCATGTCTATACTGTGAATGATTCCAGAGAAAGGGTTTCTTCCCGCAAGACTTTTCTAATTATGAACTATTGTAGATCGTCTCTTTGTGTAGTGGGGTTGTTGAACTTAGGATAGGGGATGAGCAGACAACCTCACACATGCATAGTACATACAGCAGCAACCTTTTATGTGATCTAACATGGGTTCAAATTAATTGCTACTAGTTAAAACATTGTTATGGATATTTGTCCAAAGATGATTAATTGTTGTCTTTACGGTATTGTGAATCAAAACAGGCGAGGCTATTGTTCTGTGCTGCCTAATTCTGTCATTCAAAGCTGTCAATATCAATTTTGATAAATCACTGTAATAGACTACATGGATACGTAGTTGATACTGTTCATCATCTCTGCCCTTCTCTGCTCTGTTCTCTACCCTTATCCTACACTACGTGGTGTCGGCACAACATGTATTCCTATTCCATTCTCCTCAATCAGCCCTCATCTCAGTACTCACTCCTTTCTTACCCATATCATCCTTTACACAATCCCTCCATATTTTTTTAGGTAACACACTTACTCTAGCAATTGCAAACCCATAAGGATTTTAAATCTGATTCTGTTATATTAACAAGTTCTTATTGATCTTTGCAGAGCTCGCAAAATCGCCTGCTGATCAAAAATGGAAAGATCGTCAACGATGATGGCATGGAAGACCTGGACGTCTACATCGAAGATGGCATCATCAAGTAAGTACTTAAACATTTTAATTAAGCAGCTTAAAAGACACTTCGGAATAATCAGGTCTTGGGTATTTGCTGAAGGATTTCCGTCCAGAGTTGGATTAGGCAAGGAAATACCTCCACTGTACTGCAATCTGCACTTAATGCAACGAGGAAACTTTCTTGGCAACTTCTCCTAGCTATCCTGTCTTCTGGATAGTTTATTGCAAAATTACTGGACATGTTTTCAAGATAATTTGGCGTGTAAGACTCTCCTCATTGCCAAAATATAGAATGACGTATACTTCGATGATTTCAACGTTACAGGTTACAGTTCTCTTCCAATGATACGAAATTTACCTTCTTAGCTTTCGGAGGAAATGAGGCAGTCATAATGTAAATAGTTTACGGATATTATGTTTGAACGTGCTAGAAGTGACACGTTGCAGGCCTAGCCTGCGTACATAATTGAGTAACCTATTTCCCGATTTAGCTATTCCAATATAACTTGTATGGGAGGATACTCCACACATCTCTCTCTCTCATCACAACATTCTTCAATTTATTGATATTTTAATTTCTAGCACATCACTCTTTTTGCTTTACGATTGTCATAATAATATAGTTGGTGTGGGGGGGACCGTGTCCGAAAATACAGACTCCGACTTAGTTTAGGCGCCAGTCTCCCAACAAATAAAATCTTTCTGCCTATGTACTAGAATTTCTAAAATTCATTAGTTGTTATTAGTGGAAGAAAAATAAACAATGTATTTTTTTTATTTATCTATTTCAATTTACTTACATTTTCGAATTATCCTACGATTTTAAGAAAAGGAAAGCTATTTTTCCGGTAGATACTAGATATAGCTTTTTTACTTACAGTACTTATAAGTCTATCTTAGCATGTCTGAATTGAATCCGACCGCAAATCGGGGTAACACTCGCACATTCCCCCAAGACAGTGCGTTGTATCGATCTAAGAGGATTGGGGGTGTCTCATCTTGAACTACAGAGTTATATCCACAAACTAGGATTACTACGGTAGCTATATCTTTGCATTATAGAGTAGGATGATCTTGTTGAGGTAAGTGCAAAAACATTAAACGTTGACGCGGATGAAGTTGACCTGTTTTCGGGAGATACTTCTCTTGTGTCGGCACCAGTGATGTTACGAATGTTCGCGTTCGCATTCGCATATGCGAATGATTCGCATCATTTCAAACACTCGCATCAACACTCGCATTCGCATCAAACAATGCGAATGTTTAGCGAATGCGAGTGTATGCAGGTCGAGACAAGTAGAAGTGGGCGGAGCTTAACGGGTCATCATCGCGTGTTTGTTACTTTGAATTTGTTTCTAGTTGTCACTTGTCGATCAATCAATAAGCAGGTATTGTGATTAAGTGAATTAACACAGTAAATATGTTTGTTGTTAATTTGATTGTGTATATTAGATATAGGTACATACACACTGTATAACCTTACATAAATAAAAATCGATGATTAAAATCATACCTTGATATTTCTTTTTTTGCTCCTTCTCAACATTCGCACTCGCATTCGCATTCGCACATTCGCCTTCCAAACACTCGCATCCGCATTCGCAAATGTCTAAAATATGACATTCGTAACATCACTGGTCGGCACGAGTTAAGGTACTATTTCGAACTTCGAACCGAGCTGCCAACTGCAACTGCCGACAGCACGTGTAGCGACTGCATGAAGTCGGCCGCAGCTGCTCTACTGGGTTGTATGTATTTATATGAAATGGCTTCCAAGCGCCGCTGCAGCAGCACGTGCAGTCGCCGTCGGCTGCTGCAGCTCGCTTCGGAATAGTACCTTTATACAAAGTGGGGTTGACATTATGACAATAAGTGATACCACGTGTTCTATGATGTGTTCTAGTACCGTACACAAAAAATCAGTTACTTCCAAGCACATTTTTTGTCGCATGATTTTTCAATTTCACTCATTCATGTAGATGAAGGGACGTTGAAGTGGAAACGTGTGTTAACTATATCTGTTCTAGACGTGTAAATAAAGATAATTTTGGTTTAAATGGGTCATAGATTTACATAACTTCGCGTAAAGATAGGAATCCGCGGGCCGCTTAATTAAAATTTCAACATTTTTATTTCCATTTGTAATTTTTTTTTTTCCAAAATTCTTCATCCTTGCATTAGTTACGAATTCAGAAAATGAAGCTTTTAATATACATAACTGATCATAGCTGAGGTTAGATAGATTTTAGCGTATTTTTTATGAAATCTTTGAAGAACTATTCCTCTCAAACTATAGACTTTTGGGGAAAGTTGAAGACCAAAAGTTATTCATTATTATGGGTACTTTAACAGCGGTTATAGAGCGATTACGCACTGCATCCGATCCGAATCCGTGAAAATACGGATATAAAAAACTCGGACCGAATTCGAATATTGCTTTACGCACTGCATCCGACCCGAATCCGTGAAAATACGTTCCGAAGTAGCCATAGAACTATTTGTATGGTAGTTTACGCACTACATCCGGCATCCGTCATCCGATTTCTATCCGTCATTCGTGAGTTTCTAATTCGGAAGAACAATTGACGGATCGATGTAGCCGTAGTACTGAATTGTTTGAATTTGAATCAGAGATCGGAATAGTGCGTAAGCAACATCCGAATTCGGTCCGAGATTTTTACTCTAGATCGGTATTTTCACGGATTCGGATCGGATGCAGTGCGTAAAGCAATATCCGAATTTGGTCCGAGTTTTTTATATCCGTATTTTCACGGATTCGGATCGTATGCAGTGCGTAATCGCTCTAACACCCTTTCGGATTAGTACCCCCTTTCCGACTAACCTTGTGTACATATAATTATATACTCTACACTCAATATAATATATTATGTAGACTCTATATTTCAATACAATAATATTTAGTAATGTGAGAACAATAATTAAAGTAAGTACATAATAGTAATCACGCATGCAAATGTTGAAGGAAACATGCGACTGTATAAAGTAAAAGTGGCGTACATAATCACGATCAGATAATTTTTCACTTTCTTACATCGACAGCGAACTTGTTTACACGCAAACGTGTTTTTCCGACTTCATCAAAATGGGTTTATGGATTCACGAAATACTATTTATAGTTTTATACACCGTGGCCGTGGGCCCGAGATACCCCAAAGATTTTAACCACGCCTTTCTGATGCTATTAAGAGTCAAAAGTTACATAAAAAAGTAGAAAAAAGTAAAAAAAATAAAAAAATTTTTTTTAGTTTTACTTTTCCTTAGGAATAAATTAACTTTAGTGCTTCCTTGTAAACATTGTAAATATCTTAGGTTGAACTGGCAACATTTATACATTATGTAGATGAGAAACTTCTCACTTCACAATCCTCCCCGACAAATAAGACATACGGCGAGAGGGGTTTGGTATGACAAAAGTTGCAACACTGCGTTTCTGGGACTTTTTACCATAGATATTTATCGATTTGTGAATTTCATTGAATAATGAATATTTCGAAAATTAAGCTTTATTCAACAAACTATATCCTAGCTTTTCTTCTCCAATTAGGCATCGGAATCGAAGGCTAAAATCTTTCGGGTACCTCGGGCAAAGTGTAGGTAAATGTTACGTTGGTTGTGTTTGTTGGTCTAGGTCGCAAGCGCGACTGCTGAGCGTGAGGTCCTGGGTTCGATCCCCAGGTCGGGCAAAGTGTTATTGAGTTTTTCCGTGTGGAATTTCTCAGTAGCAGCCCAGAGTCTGGATTTGTGCACGGTCGATGGCAATAGGCTCTCCCCCTACTACATGGTACTCTATACACCTCTGCCAACCCTTCGGGGAATCCAGGCGTGAGTTATGGTAAAAGGTTACATATAATTGTTAATTCACGTTTAAGCATCGACAATTATTTTATGTTGTGACCAATCACTAGGTAAGCTTACTGACCTTCTGTTCACTGAATGCTCATTAATTAGGGCGTAAAGTACCTTACATTCGGATTTAAATTACAGTCTAATGATCTTGGTGCCTGCCACGCATGACCACGTTAAGAGTCACAAGATCCCACTCCTCCAAATAACGACCTCACCTCCAAGTGGTCTTTTCTGTCACAACGAGGTTGTGACCCATACAGACCGATGGCTGACCAACAGCAGCGTCAGTGTTGCGAAAAGGGTGACCTGTTATCACTAAGCCGACTGTTCACGCCCAGGCGGTTACAGCAGGAACCTGTAAGACACCGAATTAACCGAAGAACCGTAAGAAGAACCTGTAAGAAGAGTCTTTTTGTGCCTCTTGAAAAAGGTGTTGTAACGCTACTTTAGTACGTCCAGCAAACCCTGGTCAATCAACCCATTTTTTTAAGGGGTATGCCGGATTCTTACCGGCTAAAAACCCACGGTGTTCCATTTCCTGACCCTTGGCCGGGGTCGCGGGATTCGCAGCTGCATGCATCGCAACCACGGCAGGCCTCGGTCCGCTAGCTACTGGCGGACCTGTCCTATTGTGGGGCCTAGCCCCACGTCCTCCTGAGAGGCTGCGCGCCACCTTCTCGGACCTGTTACTGATCGGGGGACGGCTTGGTCAGTCAACCCTTCTACGAACCTTGATGACTGGCTAATCTTATCTGCGGTATGACCTATTTTCCCATAACTCGTGCGACACGAGAGAACAACCAAGAAAAATATTCAAAAAATTCCTTTGTCCACTCGTCTCAGCCGTTATTCTTTTCAAATTCAAGGTCAACGTGAAAACAATAATAAGATACTCATAAAAATATTAGGCATAAAATAAAATAACTTTGTAGATATATTATTCTAAAAACTTTTGTTTCTTGCAACTGGTTCTGTTAAAGGTGAAATGTCACGCGTTTTTCAAGTTTTATTAAAGGTATCAGGTTGATACAGATTTTGTAACCTAATCAAACTCAATGATAAAGTGAGTAGATTTAGTAGATCGATTTCCTGCGCACGATTGCATAACAGTTTTACACAATCTGCGATCTTCCGTGATACGCAGCGCGATGACCTGCCTTATGTTGCCTTGGATTGGATCTTCTCTATTTCAAACCATAAAATAAGATTTTTCCTTATCCCTTAACCAGAGGACGTATAGACCTGAGATACAGCGCCTGTTTCACCACCTCCAAGTAAGTTCCCGTTAAATTACTTGGCAGATAATTTCATACAAATTCTGTTCCATTTTTGAATTTATTCGGTGAGTAGTGGCTAGTAGCCACTGGCTACTCAGATATCGTGAAACAGGCCCACAGAATAATAAATACACTTGGGAGCAATGAAATCTTAATATCTCGGAAACTAAGAATAATAGCTTATTGAAATGTAAAGTATTTTATAGGCTACTAGCTTTTACCCGCGGCTTCGCTCGCGTTAATTAAGCTCAAAAAAACTCTTAACACACTACTAAAGTTTCTATAATAATATAATTCAATCGTGATTCGAAAGACACGTGGCGCCATCTATGAACGTTATTGTTATTTTCCTCGGGAACAGTACTTTTTTCGGGATGAAAGGTACCCTATGTCCGTTTCTGGACACCTGACAACGTATATGCGAAATTTCAGGATAATCGGTTCAATGGTTTAGGCGCGAAAAGGTACCTAACAAACTTACTTTTGCATTTATAATATTAGTTAGGAGTTAGGATTTATTAGGTACTGCTCAAATAAAATTAATAAAACTTCTTAAATAGTCTATAAAATACTTTGTATTTGAATAAGCTAGCATACTTAGTTTCCGAGATATGAAAGTTTTAGTTTGGTGACCCGGACTCATCGTTCCCGAGTGTAGTACTGTCAAAGGGGACACATATGCATAGACACGGGACACATATGCATAGACACGGGGCACATATGCATAGAGACGGAACACATATGCATAGGAACAGGACACATATGCATAGACACAGGACACATAAGCATAGACACAGGACACATAGTTTCTCTGTTCCCGGGATGCATGCCCAAATTTTATGTTCAGGTCAATAACACGATAATCCCGAAAAGCCTTGATAGTGAAATGACAACTCGACGACCCGGTCAAGGACGTTTAAAGCTCGATAAAGATAATTATCCTTTTTATTTATTAACGATAACCTCGATTTATATTGGTCAGGTTTAAAAATAGACACTAAATACTTTGTAGCCTTTCAGTTATTATCAGTTTTGTTCTATTATTATCAGTTGTTTGTGGAGGAGCACGTGGCTAATTAACAACCGCACGGATCTTACGATTTCCAAGGTTAAGACACGCTTGCCGCGGCCAGTCGGTGGATGGGTGACCGTTCGAATACATAATGTGACAGTCGTGACGGGTAGTCAGAAGCTCGAAAGTCTGGCAACCGGTCTAAGCGTAGAATATCGGCATTGCCCAGTAACTGGGTTGCGGAGGTCTGATGGCAGTCGCTCCGAGTAAAATACTGGTATTCAGCCGCATCTGGTTAGACTGGAAGCTGACCCCAACATATTTGGGGAAAAGGCTAGGCAAATCATCAGTGTGTGTAGATACATGTCAATCAATCGATGATCGCTAGAGAATAGATACGCCAATTAAATATATGGAAATGACATAACAGATCGCTTGACCGGTTGAAAGCTTATGTCAATTCAGTACATCTCATTGTCGTATCCATTCTCTGGCAATCATCGATTGACATTTTGTCTACACACACAGTTTTGTTCATCATATCATACTTTGAGGAGCAGGTGGCTCTTGTTGTTTGATTGCTTGTGATAGTAATTTGTGCTCGATGTTTGGCAAATAATAACTATGAACAATGCTTGTCATAGAAACTACTTTCCTTATACAGTTTAGAATAAGAATGATTATGACTTTCCTCTTCTCTAGTGTCGGCACGAGCTATATGCGAAGCTCTAGCCGTGGTGATAAGTTTAGCCAGTGAGCAAGTTTGGTAGCGAGGATGACTGCCCAGGGTGCGCCGGACGTACCTGTTTAAGTACCGTCACTCGTGAAGGCTGTTTCATCAAGCCGCTTCTCCCCCTCGTTCTTTCGACTACTATTTCAAGGTACATAGTTGGTAACCAGTTACTACACCATGTGCCGGTTACCAGGACTGTATTTATTAGCGTCAGGGCACAGTTATAGTGATAGCCTAGCAGTTGAACGCTTGTTTTCCATGTAGGACGATCTAAGGCCGACCTAGGTCTGCACCTCAGAGGTCGAATTCATATGCTGATCATAATACCATATAGACGGAGTTAAACTAAATAATGTCATTACAATTCGCGATCTCGGCATTTTAATAGACAGTAAACTAAAATTTGATACATACATACTCAAAGTTATTTTTTTAAGTTTTAATTGCTTTGTATAATTTTTGCATGCTGTGGTCTCTCATAATTGAAGGAGTACACTAGCTATATAATCTAAGCGAATTATTACCATTATCTTTTTGTGTATATCCTTTGTCAGAGATCCTTAAGTAAATAAATAAAAAATAAATAAATAATATGATTATCACTTGCGTTAACGGTGAAGGAAATCATCGTGAGGAAATCTGAACATCTGAGGCGTCCAAAAAGTTCTCGATAGTGACAATATCTGGGATGTATCCCCCTTCCCTTTACAAAAGAAAAACGATCTCCTTATTAACTTTACTTAGTAAATAAGAAGCTATTTGAATATACAAATACTACTCACACAATAATAGTCGTAAACGTATGAGCAACGACTGTTATGGTCGTTACGCGCCAGTGCAGCTTCTAAGTGATGGGATGATAACCTGTCATTATGCCAATGTTTTTATCTTGTATTGGTTATTTATGAATGCATTATGGGTACACGCACTGAGTTGTACGCACGCAGCTCAAAGGCGGCCGGTTTGACGATCCCCCCCCCCCCCTTCCACCAAACGCAGGGCGGGTCGTTGGCAGGCTCGCGTCAGTTGTATTCAAGCGAATACTTTTGTCTTTCCATGAGTCCATCACTCAATGGACAAATATTATCGACTTTGCGATACCCAAGCTTCAGAAAGGGTCATCTATTCATCGTCTTTTTTGCTAAATCATGGGTAAAGAAATATTGAGCGTATGACCAATTTTTTACCCGACTGCGCTGTGCTTTTTAGTGACGATACTTCAGTACGTCCGGCGCACCCTGGGCAGTCAGCCCCGCTACCAACTTTGTTGACTGGCTAATCTTTTCACCACAGCATGAGCTATTTTCGTATAGCTCGTGCTGACACGAGAGAAGAGAAGTAGACCTGACTGCGCAACGGCAAAGGCAGAGTGATGTTAGTTAGTGGGTATATTTTAAATCTGGGTTTAGCTTAGTATTGGAATAAACAATCCGTTGTGAAAATAAAATGACAACCCATACTGTCCCACTGCTGGGCAAAGTTTTTTTTTAGTAATAAGAGGGAAGCACTATTTGAACTCGAAACCTTACCCCTTCGTTAATCGTTAACCACAGAGAAAATCATAACACAAACTTAAGTAAGGCATCTTTTTCGCCTTCCCGTTACTAAAAAAAGTATCATACCATGAATAAATAACCCACACAAGACCCACGCTACTCACGCAGGTAGTTCACACATCGCATGCCAGTTACCACCACCCACATCATAAAATATAGTTATCCACAAACCAGGTCACCGACAGTTAAACAACTTGCCACTTAGACATTAGCTATGGTTAAACAATGCATTTCCACGACACAGATGTGCAGCGGCGGAGTGGACCACTTATGAGCTAAAGGTTTGATTCCTGTTGGGACAAAAACGTTTCTCATTCGGATAATAATGTCCAGGAATGGTAGCGATTGAAGCTAAGAACGATAAGCAACTTTTTGTATCGGTGATTGGCGATGAAGTTGCTTTTATGGAAGCAGAATGCAGCAAAAACATTTGGCTATGTAACCCAGCGATTTCTGCTTCTGGTCTTATAAACGCTTTTATTTGAAAACGTATTCGAGCAGTCTATTAGTATAACATTACCGTGGTCTAGTCATCCGGCAGTACAGTCAACCAAAGAGTTAGGTATACAAGCAAACATCGGATATTAATGCACTACGCAGGCAATTGTTTGTATTTATTGTTTTTAACCCCCGACGCAAAAAGAGGGGTGTTATAATTATAAGTTTGACCGCTATGTGTTTCTGTGTGTCTATCTGTCTGTGTATCTGTCTGTGGCACCATAGCTCTTAAACCGGTGAACTGATTTAGGTGGGGTTTTTTTTTATTTAAAAGCTGGTTTTCTAGAGGTGGTTCTTAGACAAGTTTTATCAAAATCGGTTCAGTCGTTTCAGGGTCATTAGCTGTTTTGTTATTTGCGTTGGGGGTTTTTTTAAATTTTAAATTTATGTTATAATTAAAATAATTATTTAGTACTAGAGGTCGCTCGTGGCTTCGCCCGCGTGGATGTTGTTTATAGCGTGTTCCGTATTGTTCGGGATAAAAGTAGCTTATGTCCTTTTCCAGGTTCCAGATTATCTCTGCACCAAGTTCTATCAAAATCCGATAAGCGGTTTAGGCGTGAAAGCGTAAGACAAACAGAGTTACTTTCGCATTTATAATATTAGTAGGGATTATTTTAAAATTGTACGTAATCTATTTATTTGTGTCATTATTGTCCGTGGCATCACAACAACAATCTTATCTAAAAACCAGCCGTGCGGCATTTTGTTTTTTTTTAAAGTAGCATCTTTATGCTGGGAATGTAACGTTTTTGGTCTCATGCAGGGTGTTTAAATTGTTGTTGTCTTTTTTTTTGTATGTTGGTCAACTCTTCTGTAACTGCCTGTGTGAGTCTAAAATCATTGATTAAGTCATTGTAATTGTGTGCGTAATAACTGTTTATATGTAAGATACGATCAGACAAGCAATGGCAAAGACTTGGCTGCTCAACAGACGCATGACTCTTAAAACACGAATGTAAATTAGTTGCCTATGTACTTATTTCTTTGGCTGACTATACGTGCGTATCGTGTGCATCTCTGATGATGTCTATACAGTTTACAGTAAAGTACAGCGCCAGCATTTAGGATAGATGCACTTTCGAATACGTGTAGTTTAACTACTGCAGCCGAACGCGCATTAAAAACAACGTGTAGAAGCATCGTGTCTGCGCAGATCGTAACGATTTATTTTATCGCATTAGGTTAGTCTGGAAGGCGCCGCCAATATGCTCAAAAAAGCTAAGACGATATTTTACATTTTATCTTGGCCGCCGTGAACTTCTTGTAGGTGGTTGCGAACTTGATTTTTTGGGTACAAATGAACTTCGTACCGGTGGTTTCGCAATAGATTTTTTAGGTAAAAAAATGGCTTTTAATTAACATTTAACACCATCTTAGGATCGTCCATTAGTTAGGCGAATTTTATTTAATAAAGGAACTGTTTCCTTTCTGAGTATACCTTCATGCAACAAAGTTCGGAGAGCCTATGTTCCTGTAAAATACGCGTATTGTACTTCGTCGTTTTCGTTAGGTTCTTCTGGAACACCTGGACTTGTAACAAATCCTCTACCAAGACATCAATGAGAAGGGATCCTACCTTAGGCATATGTAAATTATGTAGTTCCCACTATACATTTGTTCGTGACAAGTGGCCAGTTTAGTAGACCTACTTTTTAGATCAAACTAGTTCTGAAACACTTGGGCACGGTTGTGGGTTAAGTGCTATTAACACAAGGTCTAACGAAGCCGTTGAGATCATCTGCATATCGTGCAGAAAATGTAGTTTTAGCCTAGTTTTATATTATGTTAATCGAGATCCGTAAACCCCCGTAGTGTATCCTTGAACTTTTAAAAGCTACATGACAGTGGGCGGAGCTGACGATAAAATCACTGGGGGTAATTTCTACTAACAAAAACGTTGATCAATCGCAACCGAACCGAAGCTGAACCACGGCCGTTCGACGGTAATCTCTGTAAGAAAAAAAGTCAAATAACCGTGCTTGAGCTGCGGTTCGATTACCTACGATTTTAAACTATTTTTGTAGTACAATTGTCCTCTTCGTCGACAGATAAGATATTACAGTTGTCGCCATCTAACAGGTCGAATTTGACACCTGTCAAAATACTAGAAGTAATGTCAACACTAGTAATAAATTAGTCCAATGCGTGTCGATCTTTAGGTAAATAAAAAGAATACTTTCTCTATTATCGAAGGCATGCAACTTCTAAACACATTTATTTTGTGCTTTTATGCAAACGTCAAATCTGGCCGATTACGTTTGTCGAACTGTAGGTAGTTATCGAATTCACATGAGAGAAAAAACTTAATGTCATAATCAAAACAATAATGAGAAAAGATGCCTATCTTTTCCATTAAGCAAATAAAAAACATGAAATATCTTAACAATGAATGCATCACAGTTAATAAAACAGTAATTACAATAAAATAGTCGCGTGATGTTTTTGTGCGTTAGAAAACGCACTGGCTGCAAAACGTATTGTCATTGCATTCGCGATATTCTCACCGACGACTGACGTAACACAATAGTGCTGGGTCAAACACCTGAGCGCTCCAATTAGTAAGGTTACTAAGGTCTTTTATGCAGTGGCACTGCATTGAAAGCGAGTTTTGATGCGCCGTTATTTTGCATTGTTCTCTTTTTGAATTTGATTTTTTATTATAAACCTACCAATGTTTTGTTTTGATTCTATTTTTGAATGTTTTTTTTTTTATAATGATGTTTCAATATGATTGCGTTAAGTCTCGTTGTATAAATAATCGTGGGTGTAACCACACGGGAAGTGGGTGTCTCTTCATATGTGTAAAGCAATAGCTTATTCGATGAAGATTACACATAATGAATAGTTCATTATGACTAGTGAAGCGGCAAATTGGGCTAATTCTGTTTGTTAGTCGCGCATAGATGAGCAGCTAGTACTCACTCACATACTATTAAAGATTTTAAGCACCCATTTTTATAATGCATCCCACGTACTTTCCATTTTAACCAAGAACCGTTGACCTACATTCATAAACCCGCTTCTGCTCATAAAATTATAAATATTCGATTTCCTCAATAGCAGGGCACTTTGATCGTTTTTCGGAGCATGTCAGTTACCGCGAACGCTATCGTGACCAAACGTAGCGTGACATTCACTACTTATTATTACGTCAATTTGAGAAAATATGCGCACGCACAGTAGAGATGTACACGAAATAGACTTTCAGTCGAAGAAATTTGAAGGTCGGTTCGGAATACGTAAGCCGATAAGCTTAAGTTAAATGCAGTGTACTTTTCGATAACATGGAATTTTACTTTAGATATTTCATGCGGTTTAGTTGGATTTTCTATCAACAATTGGTCGTAATTCCATACTCACGCACTCAATTGATTTATCTAGAATTGTTTCTCTTAATCTGCAGAACATTTGATATTCAGTATGCAGTTTTATCTAAAAGTCAAATACATTGTCATTCAAATTTTGTCTACTTCGATAAGATAAAAGTACTTGACATTTGTCATTGATAAAACTGCACGTAGATTTTCGTCGAATGTAATCGTAATCTTTATCGTCGCATCACTAGCTCACAATAAAACGATGCTTATCGAAAAAAAAAAACATTCGCATCGTTTTTATGTCACGTTTCTAATTTATTTTTATCCCGAAATGGCAATTCGGTTTGCTGAATAATGGATAATCGAATTGTATCGTATTCTAATAAAATTTAACGAGAGCGCCACGCACGGTAAAAACTATTACCGATTTTTTGTTCGATATCATAATCGACAATGCTAATGTGACAATGACTACGATTACGCTTAATGCTTTCATGAATTAATTAACAATAATGATCACGATAAAGTTATAAATAAGCCGTGAAATGTTGTAATTGTCATCTGGCCCATCTTAATTACATTAGAGTTGATTGCTGTGTTTATCTACTCTTTATTAATCACGTAGACTTAAGTGCTATACTAAATTAATAGCAACTAAAACTTAAGTACAATAGCTTGACTTTGGCTCTTAACACCCCGTAGTTAAATGGTTTAGTCCCATCTCTTCCCCTTCCCATCTCTTCCTCTATGCGTTTATAACTGCATACCTACATTTCCCATCTCTAGAAAACGTATTCTACGTACGTACGTCTATAACGTTAAACCAGTTAAATTCGCCGTCATTAAATTGAAAATATATTTACTCTCTACTACCTTCTTGGTCGAAAGGACGTCAATTGTAAATCCATATGGATTCTCTCCGCCCGGGGAAAGCGAAGGTATACTGGACTCTTACCGGCTAAAAACCCACGGTGTTCCTTCTCCTGAACAATTGCCAAGGTCGCGGGTTTCGACGGGCTGCGTGCACCGCAGCCCCAGCAGGCCTCGAGACGGGCAGACCTCTCCTTCGGTGGGGCCTCCCTCCACGTCCTCCTGAGAGGCGCGCGCGGAACACGGCGAGAAGGCGGCGTCTCGGGCCTGTTACTGGTCGAGCGACGGGTCAGGCCAGGCCGCAAGCGCGCGTGCTGAGCGGGAGGTCCTGGATTTGATCCCCAGGTCGGGCAAAGTGTTATTGGGTTTTTCCGTGTGGAATTTCTCAGTAGCAGCCCGGTGTCTGAATTTGTGCCCGGTTGATGGCAATAGGCTCGCCCCCTATTACAGAATGGTGAAATGAGGATTACTATACATCTCTGCCCGACCCTTCGGGGTATACAGGCGTGGTGTCACATTGTGTAAACTATAACATTGAAATGGTTTGCGTGCAAAATAATGTCATTGAGTTACAAAACTAATATAAGTAGAGTAACGAGTCCATTTCGTTTTATGATGCTGTTAGCTACAACTGAGATTACCTACGATTGCGCATACGCAGTTAACGTAAGAAAACGTGTTGATAAGCGATTAAATCACATCTTTTCCGTACCTATGTTATTCTACTTCCAAGTTTTGGATGGAAATCGGAGATTTTTGAAATCTTAACACATTCGAGTCCACCTCACTTTTCATAGAGCTCATACGTATTGCTAATGGACCTTCCAGGAGGGTCCTCGGCATTATGTTTGCGCTAAGAGTGAACCTTCGAGGAGGATTCTGGGCATTAGTTTAAAAACCGTGAATAATACGCTACTACGTCGTAAAATAGGAATTTGCTTGTTTCATGACGGAGTATTTTCCAAGAAAAACCGACATTAAACTGAGCCCTCCACGAAGCATCCGACATCGCGAATGCGACTACAGAGTGCTCTCCTGGAGGGCACCCGGCACTGAATGTGTTAAGAGGGAATTCCTATCAGGCAGCCGATCCATGGGGCCTACTCCAAAGCCTACTCCGAAAATCGAACTACGAAGTTTCGGCTGAAGGTTCGCACATTTTCCAACCAAGAAAGTGTTTCGGATTCGAAGATCGGTTAGATTTTCGCGATTTGACATTTTCTCTTTCGTTCACCCTACTTGAATCCCAAACGTTAAATGACATGTAGTACCTAGTTCGTTGCTCGACAATACTTTAATCTTATATTTATAACTTCGATGTCCGTCGTTGTTTCGTTTCGATCCGAAAATTCGACGTTCGTTTTTCGGAATAGCGCCCCAAGACTTAGCAATACTAAAACATTAAAATGACGTAGAATATCATAATTCCCAGCCGTGTGGTGCCGAACGAAAAGAATAGCACTACCCCCATCTCTTCCCATGGGTGTCGTAGAAGGCGACCAAGGCCGTTCATCCACCGCCGCCGTCACCGAGAACGAGATGACGTTAGAATAGAATAGAATAGAATCATTTATTTGTTAAACATAGGTATTTACATTTAAGATCTTAAATAATTAGGATGGTAGTGCACTATGTTTTGCCATTAATGACATACAAATGTTGAGTAGGTACAGAAATAATATAAAAAATAGCAAAAAAAACTTAAAACTTAAAAAGAAAAAAAAAATAGAAAAATAATGTAGGTACGTATAAATTATAGTGATTTGTCATTTATAAACTCATCTATTGTATAGTAGCATTTCTCAAGCAATAACCCATTAAGAGCCTTTTTGAATTTTTGTAGAGGCATACACTTTAGTATTTCGGGTATTTTATTATAAATTTGGGGAGCAATACCAAAGAAGCTCTTTTTCATTAAGGAAGTTTTACATTTTAAAAGACATAATTTGTTGACATATTGAGCACGTATTGGTTTTTTTTTAACTGCAGACAATTTTTGAAATAAATGAGAATTTCTTTTTACGTGTGACGTTACCGAAGTAGTGTAACATACATTACTATGGCTGCGAGTCCACCGCACGTCCGTCAACCGAGCGCCGTCATCTCGGCCTTCGAGATTGTGAGTACTTCGGCGCTACCGCTAGAACTCCGCCGAGATCGTAACGGTCCGAAATGCCGGCAATACAAAACGCGTCTGCTCTTGTCTACTTGGCGACACCATCACGTCGTTCCGAACTCGGTCCGAAATAATCTCGGTGACGGCGGCGGTTGTCAAACGTTCTAAGGGAATCACTAGCGGATGGGCAGCAACGTTCTCTAAGTACTTACTGCGATCGCCAACCCGCATGCCAAGCGTGGCGATTATGGCAAACCCCCCCTTCTTGGAGGAGGTCTATATCCAGCAGTAGACGTCTTTCGGCTAAATGATGATGATGAATTCCCTTAAAACAGGAAACAAACATTGAAATGCCATGTGGGCTGTGGGCGCAGCTGGCAGAAAACCCATTAAAAATCAAAGGCGATTCCGTAATATATGCAGTCATGGTGCAGCCGAGTGTCATACACTTATTTATAGATTTGTTTACACTGCGTTCTTGAATTAACATTTTTGTTTGTTTGTTTTGTTAGGCGTTGATTGATTCTGATTGCGTCGATCAATCTGTCTGCTCTAGTTTTTTTTTTAAATGTAAACAGTTATAGAAGCTTGTGTGTATTGGAATTCGTATAATTCCTTCAAATTGCGTGATCTACTAGTGACACGGATTGACCAGTATGGGATATTAACAGATTTAACAAAAATACAATTTTCAAGAATAAATTATGGTGTTCTGGACTCAAGTCATTTTAGTGCTCCAAGTTCACTGCGCGGAGCGATATCGCGCTAGTCCTGCTGCCTGTGTGGCCGTGCATTCAAAGAAGAAATGAAAAAAAAAACATTTTCTTCTCTTGAAATCTTATTAGGTGGTTTAGATGACGATCATTTACTTACCATTACTGCAAGAAAAAAAGGTTTTTTTTGTGTGTTTACCAATAATTACCCTTAGATGTTTACCAATAATATATCATAACGTTTTAAGGAATTACACGAATTATAATTAAAAATCATACAGTTCACATTTCGCATGAAAAGCTGAAAGCTGCAAAAACTGAATGTATTTTTGGCTACAGGTCAATATACTCCTGTCAATATGAATTTAAAATGGAGTTAGTGGACAATGTCAAAAATTTGGCAATCGTTGCATTGCAAATTGTGTACATGAGCGATAATATGTTGCTACAAGCAATCCGCCTGCCAACTCTACTGATTCATAGCACGATATCCTTAAAATTTAATTTCTATACCTGCATAGATACTGCAGTATTTACAGCAGTGCGACTGCAGTATGTTCCATGAAGAATAACCGTAAGACACAGAAGACCTTCAAATTCACGAATTCTTTCTGCAATTACTTAAGTAAATCAAGAGCCATTTTCCTGAAAGTTTTTATTTCCTACATGTTTACTTGTTTTTGGTCACGATCCCATGGCAGGGTTGTAAAACATGTTATCCACTATCTAATAACAGATAATATAATTATGCAAAAATGAAACATTTTTGAGACATTATTTTTTTATTATTATCTCCTTCATTCGTAGTAAACACATATAAATTATATTTTTAAATAGATATCATAAAAAAAAACAATATACATTTAAAAATAGTATCCCACCGGCATCGGGAACAGAGTTCAAGCTGCCGGCAGTCAGGGCTCCAGAGAAAGGAACCTCCTTACTATGCGTGTCGTATCTAGGAGTACTGCTCTTTGTATCAAGCCCTTGATCCAGCCGCCCAACGAGAGCCTCATAAGGTGTTGATCGAGGCTCTTGGCTATTAGGCCATTCGCCGTAACGACTATCGGAACAATAACTGCTGAGTCCACATCCCACATGCATACCCAACCAGTTTTTTATTATTATTGATATAGCGAAAAGTTCGTAATTTGCTTTTTTTAGTAACCCTGTATGTCTGTGTAGACTGCAGAATATACTGCAGTGTTCGCCATGTTGGCAGTCAAGAGGGACAGTTTAGTGTTCTGTGTCCACGGGTACACGTAATAGTCGCGAAATGGAAATGTCTGTCTGAAATGAGTAAACTTCGCAATGAATGTGTGAAGTTTGCTGTGAAAACTAAAAATTGTTCTGCGCGAAATACGTCAGTTTTTGTTATTATGTACTTATTCCGTGTTAGCTAGGGCTAGAATATAAAACTTCCTCACCGCACGCTGGGAATAAAAACGTGTTTTAAGATTCAAGAAAACCCAGCACGCTTGGTGTTAGGATCTATACGGTCCGCCTGGCTAGCTAACTCTCACATTAAAGTCAAGCCAAGCAGTTTACTGTGTTCCGTCGTGTGTATGTGAGAGCCAGTGGGGTATAGGGAATCCCTCTATATCTCTGTAACTTGTCTGCGCTTGCCATCAGATGCAACTAGGGTAAAACGCAACCAAGTCAAATAAATAAAAAGTTCGTGAAATATTTTTCAGGATTTCAAGATTTATAATTGACTAGCGACCCGCCCCGGCTTCGCACGGGTGCAATTTATACATATAAACCTGCCTCTTGAATCACTCTATCTACTAAACCGCATCAAAATCCGTTGCGTAGTTTTAAAGATCTAAGCATACATAGGGACAGACAGCGGGAAGCGACTTTGTTTTATACTAGGTATGTAGTGATGATAAACCTTCCTCTTGAATCACTGTATCTATTAAAAAAACCGCATCAAAATCCGTTGCGTAGTTTTAAAGATCTAAGCATACATAGGGACAGACAGCGGGAAGCGACTTTATTTTATACTACGAGTATGTAGTGAGTGATTCTTGATTAGCTCCAATGTTATGGGATCGAGTACCGTCATTGATAAATTATCTGTTTTCAAGATACAAACAACGGATGACGCAGTTTAATCTTCCTGTTAACCTCTCCATCTAATCTAGGTGAAGGCTAAGGTTCAACACCATAGATCAGCTGGATATAAATTACAATTACACCCGCTTGATTGCCACTCAACGCCTATACCGCTTTATATATCTGCGTAGTTTACTAGAGTGAATAAAAACATTGAATAATGAGTTAGTGATCGAGATAAATATTGGCTAGCGTCCACAACTGAATCATTCGTCAAAAATGCGACGTATAAGCCCGGCGGCACATCATCAGAATTATTGATGCTTCACGGAGATGTTGAAGATTTACGAGAAAATCCTGATGAGATAACTTTACTACCAAACATTGTCAGAAAATTTCTGACGCGCGACTCTGCTCATACATTTTGTACTAGGCCCCGCAAACTGTTAAGGTGAGTACTGACCGGTGTTACGGGCTGTACCTACAATACGGCCGACGTATCTTGGTGAGTCTGAAGTTAGCTGATTAGCTGCGCAGTGTCTAGGTCTACTGCCCTAATTTCGTTTCTAAAAGATTCATTGCGCAGCCAAACAACTAACTTCAGACTGGCCAAGATACGTCGGCCGTATTGTAATGTACCATTATTCGCAGCGAGCACGCTACGTTACGCCGTGTTCTAAACTCCGTGTAACATGCTAGTTACGAACTATTTGCTCGCCCTTGCTCCAGATTCGTTGCCACTTGTAGTCAAGATGTCGGGCGACGAAGTTGTGTTGGGATCTTTGATTTTACTCAATTATTGTATACCTAATCTAAATTAAGAAGAAAAAATGAAACGTTATTGGATATCAAACTTGTTTAAAAACAGAAACGTATCTGGTGGTTTGTCGTTAATAACAATGCGCTCGTGACGACTCGCTGCGACGTACTGACTGAAGCGCGTAACACTCAAAGGATTCGCCAAAAAACTGGCACCGGGGTGGAGCACTCGCAGCGAGCAACGAGCCGCTCGTTGCTCGTTACGAGTGCCTTGTTTCCCCGTACTGACTGCACGAACGCTCGCTGTGTAACATGTTACATTACGCCCCGTAACGCCGGTCAGTACCCAGTTTTAGAATTTGCCGAATCCGATAGCCTGCTGGCTCTAGTACAAAATGTATTCGCAGAGAGTCTGCGCACGCGTGAAAAATTATCTGACAATGTTAAGTAGTAAAGTTATCATATCAGGATTTTCTTATAAATCTTCAACATCTCCATCAAGCATCAATATCTTGACTTCATCTGCGTTGCATAAAATTTTTGTCCACTCGACCTCATCTTAGTACAATTTCCGAATAATTTCTAAATAAGTTCCTCTCGGTATAGAACCTAATATTTTATCCTTTCAACCTTTAAACCGTTTGGCGTGGACGTTGATGAACGACTGCCAATCAACTTTTTTTCAATATTCTCCCTTTTAAAGGACTTCCATCATCGCACAAATTATTATTGTCATCCATATTCGGATGACTTAGACGAACGTGCCTCATGAATTGAACGCATGTCCATTGAACATAATAATGGATCGGCAACATGCGGGTGCGCATCCATCAACCAAAATATTATGGTGACGTCATTTATTAACGCCGTATACGACAGATTGACTGTGTTGTTGATGATGAGTCATTTGTCGGTAGAGCGACAGTTTGTTGTTAAATATAAATAATAATAAACTTTTATTTGGAACAACTTAGAGGACACATTTACATTATGAAAACGAAGATACAGCTACAAAACTTAAAACTGTGGTGCAGCTATCAATGCCCAGGTCAAAAACATAGTGCATTAATTGTTCCAGACCATTAATTAAAAAGAAAGAAATAATTAAAATAAAAGGTACTAACAATGTGTCAGTGTGTGTGTGTGTGTGTAGTAGTTGTTGGGGAGTATGTGAGTAGTGAGTGTGTGTGAGTGAGTGTGGGGGGGGGGTGTCTATGTATTACATTGTTGTTACAGGAATGTATGTGTTATTGTGTTATGTTACCACAACAAGTTTTTCAGTTGCTTCATAGGACAAGGATTTTAGTACCAAAACTTAGTTTTTTTTTAAATGACTTTTTATCATCATTGACGTAGCTTTTTACCTAGTAAAGTATGTTTGGGTCGGTTTCCAATTTAAACTTTCAATCACCGTAATTATAAACACAATAGATAAGACAATTAAGTGTCGTCCTGGGACGACGGGCGGTACGCAACCGGTTAACCCACCCTGATTCAGAATGATTCGATAAGTCAGTTGTCGAACGATTCGGTAAGCCATCTCTTTTTCACTCGTCACGAGAATCGTCACAAAACGAGATAACAAACCGAATAGGTCGACAACTGCTTATCGAAAAGGTTCTGAATCGTAGCGTCAATGCGTAGTAGACGCTGTGACAAGACATGTATCGTAGATTTTGTCGAATCTCTGAAATATATAACCTCGAATAGGTTCTGGAATACCGAGATCCGAGACCGTACCTACGATGGTTGTGGATGTAGCCCTTGTCATAACACAACGTAAATGGAGGTGGACGGGCCACGTAAGTCGCAGAACCGATAGCGTGGGGTGAGAAGGTACTTGAGTGGAGACCCAGGACTGGGCGAAGAAGTGTCGGGCGTCAGCCGGCTAGATGCGCTGACAACATTGTAAAATTTGTTGAGAAAAATTGGATGAGATATGCTTAACACCGAGAAGACTGGCGTGCAAATGAGAAGGCCTAAACGTAGCATTGGGTGATAATAGGCCGAGAAAGAAGAAGATACTATAGAACAGTGGCGAAAGGTGAATTTTCTTAAAAGGGAAGCCGGACCAAAAAATGCTTACCTTGCTCAAGTGTGATGCGTGAATTCCAGTAACTACTCGTTTCGAAAGGGAAGCCGGTAGGAATCGAGTTGTATGGAGCCTTCGCCACTGCTACAGAATAACGTCTCTGCCTAGCTTTTTCCCAACTATGTTGGGATCAGCTTCCAGTCTAACCAGATGCTGCTGAATACCAGTATTTTACACGGAGCGACTGCCATCAGCCCTCCGCAACCCAGTTACTGGGCAATGCAGATATCCTAAGGTTAGACCGGTTGACAGACTTTCGGGCTCTGACTACCCGTAACGGATGTCATAGGCATTCGTATGACACCCGGGACCGACGGCTTAATGTGCTCTCCAAGGCACGAATAACGCCTCTACAAAAGAAAATGTTGTATTCTACACGACCCAAGGCTTACATTGTTTTCTATATCTTAACTATCCGACGGTGTATCCGAGTTCCTTACTGCTTACAGTAATATGAAATGGTTTTTAGGACCTATTGTCTCGCCTTCAAACTACCCGCAGGAATTTTCTTTGTCGCTGCCTTGTGCCTACGAAGCTAATGTATTGGTACTAACTCTATTGTGACAGGCCAGTAGTGACTACATTATAATTTATTTATTTATTTATTTAATACTTCAATGCACAATTGTGGTACATAAGGCGGACTTAATGCCACAAGGCATTCTCTACCAGTCAACCTTTGGGTCAAAGAGAAACAGCATCGAAAAGAGGTACAAAAAAAATATATAAAAAAAGGATATTTGCGACTTAATTAACTATACATAACAAAACAATTTAAAATGTAGGACATTAATATTATAAAATAAAATAATTTGTAGTCTAATTTGATTTGACTTTTGATGAGCCTACAATGTAGTGTCCAGACTCCTTCTTTAGCGTCAGTTTTAGATATAGAGGGTTAAAGATAGGGAGGTTTAAAGATATAGAGGGATTCCCCTATACTTACCTTCTGGCTCGCACATACACACGACGGAACAAAAACTACGTTTCAAATCAAATCAAAAAAAAAAAAAAAACACATAAACCAATACAGGCGTTTATGAAAAGTCGAATTTAGGTGCACGGTTCCAATTAGTCGTTTCCTATGGAGAAGAGCCGGCAAGAAACTCCATGGTTACTCTTTTTAAAAAGAGGATATCTTTAACAATTTCAGTGAATACAGTACTATGATTATAGTTAAGAGAGAACAATGTAGTCTTGACCGCAGACCTTTTAGTAATGTAAGTAGTACCAAGTCTTGAATACAAAAATTAACCAAAAAGGAAAAAAAAATACAATATGGTATATGCTTGCCACCGGACTTAAATGAGATGGTGGTAACTAGCTAGGCGGACTGTTTCCATCACGTCGCGTGCTGGGTTTTGTTTAATCTCACAACACGCATCTGTTCCCAGCGTGCGGTGAGGAAGTTTTATATTCTAGCTCGTCCCACTAGGGATAAAACGGCTTCTACGCTGCTAACCGTCAAACACGCAACGAAAAACCACAAAGTTGGCGAACTTCTTCTTCTATATCTTCAGTAGTATTTCTATTCTGTATTGTATTAGTACTGTATTTTATCATTACAGCGGTTACGCACTGCATCCGATCCGAATCCGTGAAAATACGTTCCGAAGTAGCCATAGAACTATTTGTATGGTAGTTTACGCACTACATTCGGCATCCGTCATCCGATTTCTATCCGTCATCCATGAGTCTCCAATTCGGAAGAAATATTGACGGACCGAAGTAGCCGTAGTAATGTTTATATGAACGCTTTCGCACTACCTCGGATTCAAATCAGACGCCAAATGGATATGCCAAAATGGCCCCTGAATTGTTTGAATTTGGATTAGAGATCGGAATAGTGCGTAAGCAACATCCGAATTCGGTCCGAGATTTTTACTCTAGATTGGTATTTTCACGGATTCGGATCGGATGCAGTGCGTAATCGCTCTTATAGTATACTATAGTAGAAAAGTAACACTGTTGTATGTAACTTACTGTCAATCCTTTTTATGTCAAAACGAAGAAAACTTCTAAAGTAGATTCAGTTCAATGAATCTTATTTTTCAATATTGGGGCTCAGTTTATTAATAAAAATATGACTAACACAGTGGGGTGAATATTTTTAACAGTCTGCCGCATGACGTCATCTCAAACCCCTTGGCAATGTCGTCAGATTTATTATGGGGTGTTAGTGGCTGGTAGAATGCAATAAACTTAGTGTTGAGACTGGAAATTATGTAAATACCAGTCTACTATCGTTGAAGTTCATTGACCTGCCTTAGACTGGAGAACTATGCATACGAGCACGAAATAGAAAAAAACAAATAGAAGTGCCCATACACTTCCTTACTAGCTTTCGCCCGCAGCTTCGCTTGCGTGAAATATTGAACCCGTTAAGTGACGTTTTTCCATACAAACTTTCATCCCCTATTTAACTCCCTTAGGGGTTGAATTTCGAAAAATCCCTTCTTAGTGGATGCCTCTACGTTACAAAAGGAACCTACTGTAAAAATTTCAACTTTCTAATCCCAGCGGTTTAGGCTGTGCGTTGATAGATCAGTCAGTCAGTCAGCTTCCCCTTTTATATGTATAGATTACGGGACCCAGTGTCACCAAACTGACATAACAATTCTATTGAAAGACTAGCTTTTGCCCGCGGCTTCGCTCGCGTTAATTTAGAATTTCACAATCAACTCTTCAGACACTACTAAAGTTTCTATAATAATTTAATTCAATCATTATTTGAAAGATACGTGGCGCCGTCTATTATCATAAGAACGTTATTGTTGTTTTCCTCGGGAACAGTACTTTTTTTCGAGATGTAAAGTACCCTATATCCGTTTCTGTACACCGGACAACGTATATGCGAAATTTCAGGATGATCGGTTCAGTGGTTTAGGCGTGAAAAGGTAACAAACAAACTTACTTTCGCATTAATAATATTAGTTAGGGTATCAACGTTTTATAATTCTCACCTCTGTGAGATTCAATTTTTGTCCTGCTATCGTTTATACATGTTAAAATTGCACAATAAGGCATGATTCTAATTTTTATGCATGAATTTGAGATGTCGTGTCACAGAAACTAGCTAGGTAATCGTGTGACCCAGTGTTGCGGATCTCCACATAATGACACACGCGCGATAGCTGCGTGGCACTTCCACGTGTTTTTTTATTGCTTGCATACGAGTATCAGGTCCTTCATGTAATCTATGATAACATCTTGGGACTATAGATACAGATATAGGTACAGGCTTTAGTAGTAGTAGTAGAGCTCCTTGTCAAAGAGCTCGTCCGGGGAAGTATTACCACCGGACCTATTTCTGTCATCAAGCAGTATTGCTGTGTTCCGGTTTCAAGGGTTATAGGTGCCGGTGAAATTGCAGGCACATGAGACTTTACAACTTTGTCTCTAAGGTTGGCAACGTAGGTATCAGTAATCCTCTTGGTGTTGTAGGTGTATTTAGGCGGCGGTAACCACTTTCCAACAGGTGGGCCGTCGACTTGTTTTTTAT
This sequence comes from Amphipyra tragopoginis, assembly GCA_905220435.1. Lineage (NCBI taxonomy): Eukaryota > Metazoa > Arthropoda > Insecta > Lepidoptera > Noctuidae > Amphipyra > Amphipyra tragopoginis. Next base: position 11,604,877 of record HG992017.1, read on the forward strand.
ATTTCGAAATCGGTTCCTCAATGTCTGTAACCTGAATTGTTTGATTCGACTCGCGAGCTCGCCGCGTGATCAGCTCATGATTAAGGGCTCTGTTTGTGTTCGAAACTAGTCGGGCAATCCCGAAAAATTCACGTGAGTAAACCGTAACTAATCACAAAAAAGTGCACACATTCTCCCTCTTCAAGCTTTTTAAACTGCCTAAAGGCTAAAACTCCCGAACTTAGTAGCCAGAAAGCAGAATAAATAATTTACAGTTATACCTACGGGTTACCCAAAAACCTAATAAAACTGTTCATATTTATCATCCTATTAGTTGACATGTTGACATCCATTCACCACTCCTAGAAACGTGCTCATTTCATTTAACTTTACTAATTAAATTACTTCCAATTGGGTTAGGCAGACAGAACCGTGTGAGTTTAATGTTCTAGTCTATTTGCAAATGGGTGGGGCATTGTCTATCATTGGAGGTGCTCGTGGCTAATTAACAATCACGCGGGTCGTACGATCAGTCCGTGAACGTATGCCGTCGTTCATCGTCGCTCATCGAGGTCTCCTTGTCTCGAAAAGTACGTTAAATTGTCAGTCCCGGGTATCATATCAATACCTATGACAGTTGTTACAGGTAGTCAGAATCCCGAAAGTCTGACAACCGGTCTAACATTAGGATAGCGGCATTGCCCAGTAACTGAATTGCGGAGGTATGATGGCAGTCCCTCCTTGTAAAATACAGGTACTCAGCCGCATCTGATTAGATTAGAAGCCGACCCTAACATAATTGGGAAAACGCTAGACAGTATAACTAACTTAACTATTAACCGATTGACTCTCATATAAATTGCTGTAATCTGATTTACCTTTATTGGGTTGCGAAGGTCGGAAGCCAGCATTAAATATTGATGTTATTCCGCGCTCAGCTGGGCCGTTTTCCTCGGCACACAACACAACACGACACGGAAAATTGTTGTGTCGACTCTGAGCACCATATATCTATGAACCGTTTCCTACGACACGCAGTGTCGTGTGATGAACCACGGAAGCGTAAGACTGAAGTTCAATGGACACTACGTCGAAAGACGGAACTGCGACAAGCCTTAAATTCAACAGGACGAATCTACGACACGACTCAACTCCGACAGTACTAATCCTCTACACGCTTCGGGGCATCTATTTCTGAGTGGAATGGTCACAGGAAAAACCACCTAAAGGGGACCACGATGGTTGGTGAGCGAGTGAACTAAAAGCAACCGAGTCGTGGTGCTCCAAGTCTCGAGACTTCGCTCACTTCAATCTCTTTTTATAGAATGGCCGAGCGCACCATTGCGGGGCTCCGTCGACCTAACTCGTGTTTAGGATAATTCCTGTCGAATTTAGGGCTTGTCGCAGTTCCGTCTGCCACCGTAGTGTCCGTCGAATAGTAGTATCAGTATTACTAGTAACATGGCAGAATGCCTTAGGCTGAAAGCCAGTCCAAGTGGGAATAGCCTAGGCTTATAATTAAGATACAATTTGACGTATAAACACGTATATAGTGATGAGTAAGTGCCATCATTGAATGTACCCAATCATCATTAAGATGCAATGAATAGTAATGTGCGTGTCCTTGGCATTTACATACTTGGCATTCCTTGACCGGTAACTTCTATCTGGCAAAGAAACAAAAACAGAAAACTACTCGTATTATTGAAATAAAGAGAGCTGAAGACTCGTTCTTATCGGCGCGAGACAAAGAATCGAATCGATATCATAATCCGCCTTTTCGAGTCGCCGTTTCAGCACTGGGATCGCTGAATTACCTAGTTTTGTGGTAGAAAGATTTATTTCTTCAATCTTTGAAATATTAATAGTATATGGCCTTCAGATGATGACTTTTGGGCTTTTGACTATCCGTAACGGTTATGACACCCGGGACCGACGGATTAACGTTCGAGTTATGTAGGGGTCTCGATGTGCCACCTACAAACCGACTGCAGCAAGCGTAGCGTAACCTCGCAGATCGTACGATCCGCACGATTGTTAATTAGCCACGAGCCATTGCTGTTTGTGTAAAGGGTATAACATTTTGAAGCATAAATAGGGTTACCATCCGTCCGGATTTGTCCGGACATGTCCGGACTCCTAGACTTTTGTCCGGACTTTGTCCGGCTCTTTAATTTGTCCGGATTTTTTGGCTTAGATGGAATACGAGTAATGAATCTTACTTTTATGTAATATCAAATAACTTTTTAATCTTTATTAACTTCTCATCCATTTAAAAACAAAATATAAATCTTTAACAATCAACTTAACGAGATCAAACAATAAATCTTCGTATGTTTGCATTTTGTGACTAAAATGTCCGGACTTTTATTGAAATATCAATACTCAATACATTTATTGCACTCCACAAGTTAAATAGATGTTACATTAATATAAGAAACATGTGTGGGCCTTGTCAGGTCTTTTCAAATTTCTAAATGGTAACCCTAAGTATAAAGTGGTTATTCTTGATCTTGACAGATTCAAGATCTGAATCGATCGAGTTTGAATCAAATTAGAGTCAATTCTTACTCTTGATATCGATAAAACTGCACGACCGTGTTGAGGTTTGAGTTGAATTTGAATCTAATAAACATTTAAAGCAGACGTTAATTTTCATTCTAGTCTGCACACAGTCCTTGTCGATTTCAAGATTAAGAATTGACAGTAATTCGAAATTAACTCGATCAATTCAGAATTCAAGACTATCGGGAGTAAGCCCCCTGATCTTCTAGCCTTTTACCAACTTCGTTGGGGTCAGTTTACAAGGAGCGACTGCTATTACAAACCGATTGTTCCCAACGAGTCACACTGTGACATGTTACAGTGTGTCTCGTTGGGAACAAACGTTACAAACCATGCCATAGACAGACCTTGGCAACCCAGTTACTGGGCAATGCTGATATCCTAAGGTTAGACCGGTTTTCAGAGTAAGCCCCCTTTTTTTTTTTTTATCGTGGGAAAATCCTCATGGATACCCTTCGCCTGGGGAAGGCGAAGGGTTATGCCGGACTCTTACCGGCTAAAAACCCACGGTGTTCCTACTCCTGACCCTTGGCCGGGGTCACGGGATTCGCAGCTGCATGCACCGCAACCCCGGCAGGCCTCGGTCCGCCATCCCCTGGCGGACCTCTCCTTCTGTGGGGCCTTGCCCCACGTCCTCCTGAGAGGCGCGCACGGAACACATGCGCGCCGCCTTCTCGGGCCTGTTACTGGTCGGGCGACGGGTCCCCTAACCCGTCGCCCGCAGGCCACACACTAGGGTGGCCGGAGATCGTCGCGCGCCCTCCGGCGGCGCCCGGTGCGTCTGGCGCGGGAAGGGAGAGTGGCCGTCGCCTCTCTCTCCCTCTCCGCTCCCTCCTTGGTCGCCATCACCACCTCGCAAAAGGAGGTGACGGCTTCCCACGCACTCTCGCTCCCGACCATGGACAGAACCACGGCCGGAAGCGAGAGGTCACCACCGATCGCCGCGACTAGTTCACGGCGCTGCGTCGCCCACGCACGGCACTCCTGCAACGTATGCAGCGCCGTGTCTTCCGGGCAGTCGACGCAGTGGTGACATCCGGGCGTCTGCTCCCGGCCTATGCGACACAGGTACTTCCCGAAACATCCATGTCCCGAAAGCACCTGCGTCAGCCGGAAGCTGAGGGCGCCATGCCGCCTCTCCAGCCACTCCTCCATAACGGGTCTTACCGCCGCTATTGCGGCGTGCCCAGAGTAAGCCCCCTGATACTAATATCAATTGAGGTCACCTGTACTTACTCGATTGGGATTGTACGCACAGAAAATATCTGTCAGCTAATGCTGATGCATGGCTACCATTTTCAAAGCATTGAAGGGTCGAGAGTATGGACGGCAACATTCTTTCCAGTTATGAAACTGGGGTGTTGTTGAACTCAAACTGCGTAGTTTATCGTCAGACAAGTGTTTACTGGGACCCAACAGTAGTTTAAATAATTCATTGGTTGAATTGCTGTTATCCGGCGAACTATATCAACTGGCGACTATATATCTTTAGGATATAGTATACAACAGTACAAGGGAAATGGACACAATGTCAATGAATGAATGCAAAAAGAGCGATGGACTTTCTTTATCGTTTAGATCGGGTTCCTAAAAAGGGGGATACCTTGTCAGTACGTAGATTTATGTACAGATAGCATTATCATATCATCATCATTCAGCCGAAAGACGTCCACTGCTGAACATAGGCTCAGCTAAGGAGTGGATTTCCCTGCCAGAGTCTGTGTTTCCTTATAGCTACAATCTTGGGATTTTAAGTCAAGATTTACTTCTAGGCAAGCGTGCTACACCGTCGACCACATCATCGCTTACCATCAGGCGAGATAGTGGTCAAACGCGAGCCTAGCGATAAATAAAAAAACATAGACATACAGGCTGGTAATTTGAGATGGGGCAGTAAGGGCAGCTTAATCGTTGTGGCTACAGGAAAACGTTCTTAGGAGACTGTCCATATTTCTTGAAAGTATTTAAAACTGTATTCACAGATTTTGTAATTCTTTTTTGGTATTAACGTAACATTAACCAGTTTTTTTTTTCGCGTTTTCTGACCTTTTTTGTACTCTAACCTCAGTAGGTCCGGAAGAGTATTTCTCTCGTGCCGAGACGAGATAATTCAACGACAAAATTATGTCGCGGGCCCATTTTCAGCTTACAAATCACATCCAGTGTTGACGACACACTTGAAAAAGAATATACCAATTCTATAAGGAAATATAATAACTTGTCTTGTTTACTCCTCAATTTCTCAGTCAAAAATATGACGCATCAAATCTTCACAAGTAGCACATCATATTACGTCAGACCCTGCAATGTTTGTAAATATGAAACCGTGCCAACGGTTACGTTATCTCAAACAAAATGCTTCCAGCTATTACATCTCACCAACAATCTGCATCTTTGTGCATTTTCAGGCCATTATTTTCTTTACAGACTATATTTTACCAAAATACAATTTTCAACCTTATTTTTAAGCTCCTAAAGTTAAAAATCGTGTTGCTAAAATGTGGCACTATGACGTGTAACAATAGGAATGAAAGTGTTTTAATTACTATGGAATAAAAAATAGGTATAACAACATTCCCATGAGAAGTATCTTTTTATTTCATCAAAACGGTGTATCTTTTGAAGGTAAACGCCATTTTTTATTTCAACGTCATTAATGAGGCGCCATTGTGTGCAGATAATTGCTGTTCTATAAAAAGTGTTATTAAACATTGTAAAAATAGCTGCAGGTAAACATTTATAGAACCATCGGAGATAAATAACATCATAGCATAGCTATCCCATTACTAGCCCACTGCTGGGCATGGCCCTCTTCTCAGAATGAGAAAGGTTTAGGCTTCTTCCACCACGCTGGCCATAAGGCCAAGAAACTACGAAGTTTCGGCTGACGGATCCCACGTTTTCCAACCACGAAACTGTTTCGGATACGACGATCAATATGATTCGCGATTTGACATTTTGTGTTTCGTTCACCTTACTTCCAAATGTTAATTGACATCTAGCAGTTCGTTGTTTGACATTACTTTGATCGTATTATAAGTTCTATGTTCGTTTCGGTCCGAAACTTCGACGTTCGTGTTTTGGAGTAGGCACTGGTGCCGGTTGGCGGACTACACGGACACACACCATTTAGAACTTTTTGGCGCCCTCTCAGGTGTGCAGGTTTCCTCACGATGTTTTCCTTCACCGGTAAAGCTGGCTTCCCACGGTGCGTGGTAGCGCGCACCGGCTGTGCGTGGTATCATCTGTAAAATCACGCACCGTGGGAAGCCACATTATGAGAGAGTGTGATGTGGATACGGCGCACCGCTCCGCACGCGTCCGCGTTACCACGGACGAGTCTTCCCATGGTGCGTCGGTGCGAGCTCGTGTGTCGCGGTGCACGATATCACGCACCGTGGGAAGCCGGTATTACGCGAGCAATAATCAAACATCAACCAGTATACTTGTAGATCCTGCAAAGACCAGACGAGGATATTGCAAGACTGACAAACGCTTGGCAAACGAATGGGGTAGGAAACTACTTAGGGCTTTCGTTGCAAAGCAATTTCATTGGTTAAAATGCGTTTGACATTATTGATAACGTCAATATAACTCGTTCTGATTGGTTGTGATGAGTACTTACGTTGGTGCTGCCATCTGCTTTCGTTTTGCGTTGGCCTCCACATTGATGATCGCCGTATGCTGTTTCAGAGGGAGAAACGTTTTGCTGGAGTTCGTAACTGCAAGCCGAAGTACGAATGTGCGATCAACGTTCGTACTATGAAGTCGAAAGAATGCTTGTTCGAAGAACGTTAGTTCGAAAGATCGTTCGTACATTACGGTTTTCACTAATTGAATCTAACAAACAAACTGTAGCTCAACCAAAGACAGTTTGCGAAACCCCTTTGAAGCCCTGTAAGTTTAACCCTTTGAGTGCTTTCGAGGTCAATTAACAGGATCCTTGTTCACTGAACAGTAAACACATAAGTTCGTTCATGCGATTTTCTGACTTTACACGGAGCAACTGTCGTCTAAACTTAATTGTACCGTAATTGAAACACTTCCCTGAGGGACCCCTCCCATAGAAAAGGGTTTCAATGCGGTACACAACCCTATAAGAAACCCCTTAATTTTTTTTTTCACTCATTTTATTTTTTTATATTTGGGGGTAAACAAACATTCGTGTCGTGTGGTGCCGGGCGTAAAGAATAGCACTACCCCACCTCTTCCCATGGGTGTCGTAAAAGGCGACTAAGGGATTCACTAGAGGCTGCATGAAAAGAGCCTCCAAGAGTTACAATACTTCAGTACGTCCGGAGCACTCTGGGCAGTCAGCCCCTCTACCATCCTTGCTGACTGGCTAATCTTTTCACCACGGCATGAGCTATTCTTGTATACTAGTGCCAATACGATAGAAGACTAGAGGTTGGGCAGCAGCGTCCTCTGAGTATTTTAACAACCATAGTGCGATCGCCAACCCGCCTGCCAAGCGTGGCGATTATGGCAAACCCTCCCTATTGGGGGAGGCCTATGTCCAGCAGTGGACGTCTTCCGGCTGAATCATCAAACATTTGCTGTCTTCAAAAGAACCTAATCATCATTTCTTAGAGCTTGAGGTGACCGACCCGTTCTGTTTTGGTTTCAGAAGAAAAGTGCAACATATTTTTATAAATCTGAAGCTAGTCTAAATAAGCTCGTGAGTCGTGACTAATGGTCCGTGAAATTGAATTTGGTTTAGTAGAATATATCGTGTCATGCCTTGCTTACGCTGACAGGTAGCAGTTTCTCATCCTTGGTTAGTTTAAACCAGCATGTTAAAATATCAAATTATTTTTCAATAGGGAAAGAAGTAATTTTACCCTTAATTTAGCTTAAAGATGTGTATTTAGTTTTGGGAAACGGGACAAAACAGTGGTACCTACTCCTAGTTTTGTATTTCCAGAATTAGTGTTGTGCAAATAAGAATAGACATTATAAGAAACAAAATAAATTAAAAACTATCCCATAAATCCAAATTCAACAATTTTTCAACAAAGTTTCATCATCAAATATGGCATCAACAACTACCGCCACTATAAAAAACTGTTGGAAGCCGTTAGGGAAGTGTCAAATTCGAACATTTGAATTGCGAACGCAGACGCGTTCCGTTGACTACATTCAAATGCGTGCGCGCACGCCGGAAGTAACTAATGCGGTAACGAGCCGGCATCCGCGACACCACCATATTGGGTGGCGAGTGCTATCTTAATTTGTTACATAACAAAGTATATTTACATACATGAATGATTTATTTACATAGTAGATAAGTATATACTGGAAACGACGCATGAAGTAGTGTGGTGCGGAATATTAAATATGTTTTTTTAGAAATATGTAATGTACTTAACGTACTCTATATTTACAACAAACCACGGTAAGACTACGAACGATTGTTTTATATAAACAACTACTTTAAGTTAATACTGTTCTCATGTAAGTGGCTGTATTGTCTTTTTTTTAGGATAAATATCTTTAAACCTTAGACAAAATAGCTTATTTCATTCGCACGAAATATTCGATAGAATTTCAAAAACAAATGATAAAATTCCTTATTGGTACGCACATCATCACGTTGTCTTTATACACACAAACTTTATGCCAAAATTATGTAAGTACTATTGAAATAAGGATAATATATTTCATTCAACACCTAAACTACTGTTGAATATCGCTCTTCAAAGACCGTTATAATCTTAAATCAATCACCTAATATGAAATGCGGATTAAAAATTTAAACTTTTTATTACCATGTAGTAAACAAAGGAATACTGCTGCTCATCCTTAATTCTTACGCTAAGGACACAAAATAACGCATGTAATGTGGGCTAAGTTCACACATGGGCCTTTTTGGAGCAGCCGTGAGGCACACTTTTCTGCTAATTTCTTTTTTTTTGTTTTTTTCTACTATATTTTATATTGTGTGCCTTTTTAGTCCGTGCTAAATAGATGTATTTTCTTTCTTTCTTTTTTCTTTCTTTCTTTCTTTCACATACAACTTAGGGTTGCCAAGGTTGCCAACCCTCCCGGAGTTTGCTGCCAAATTTGACCTGCCGGCTCCTGGACTTAAATAAAAATCTCTGCCTAAGAACAATAGCTCCTTGAAAGCGGCAACTAAAAAAATGCAAATATCGACATTTGCATTTCTTGTAGTATTGATTTCACACAGTTTCACTACGCAAACCGGCATTTCACTTATGAGCAGTCTAAAAGAACACGCGACACGTCAACGTCACACATTGGTGGCAATTGCAACACTCTTTGGTTGCCTCGTTGTCTTTTACGCCGACTTTGGCGTAGTAGGTATTTGTTGCCGCATTTTACTAGTACGCCGGCGGTATCTAGTCGGAGCTCAGCGGAGACCAATGATTAATCTTACAGCACGTAACGCAAAACTGTATCTCTTGATGATCACGGTTCATCTTCCGTGCAGAAGATGTCCGGTCTTTTGGAAGGCATACGGGTCCAACGCGAGAGCTTTGAGAACTTTAATCTAAAATGGGGTGGGGCACCAACCGGGGCTATCCGCGGCTGCACTATTGGAGTACAGTCATGGACCGTCCCAGGTGGGTGTCCGACTGTTTTGTAAAATATGGTAAAAAATATCTATTCTATGGGAAGGGGTGTTTAGTGGGCTGGTTAACTTCTATTGCCGGAAGAAAACGGCGTCTGCCTTTTAAGTTTAAAATTGATAAGTGTTGGCAGACGGTGACTCGCCAGCTCACTAGCTGGGTTCCCTGAAAAGCCGCCAGTACATAGGCGAATGGGGCAACAACGTATGAGCGGCTAGAGGTGTAGAGAGGTGTGGCCCGGGTTTCACTCTCGCGGGTCTGAAAGATCCGGAGTGGGTTTCCCCACTATTATGGCATTAGACACTTCCACCTCCGAGCATATAGCTCTGGCGGCCCCCCTCTGGCCGGCCGATGAAGGCAAGCTAGACTTGAGAGTCCTGCGGGCACTCTTGGGTTCCACTCTAGCCAGTCAATAAAGGCAAACTGGAGACGAGGCCCTGACCGACTCTCTGAGGCAATAAGGTACGCAGTGTCGCCACTCACCAACAGCTCGCCACAAGCTGCCCTGCGGTTTGTAAGCTTTTCAGTAGACCTCATGACACATTTATTAAAACTGTTATTATACCATTATTAGTAGAAAGGTATTTAATTTTAACGCGTTTGAGCTTCACCTTTACTTTTTGATTTCCGTAAATTTTTTGCTTCGCTCCTCTATTTTCCTTTTACAGAATTGGCAACCCTGAATACTACACTATGCACATCAATAGACATAGATGCCAGAATAGAACGATCGACGTAGAAATTTTAAATCACCCATTATGACACCCATGAGCATGATGACTTGTTCTATTCATAGTCGAGGCCACACAAGACGCTTCAATAGGATTCTGCTGTGCTAGTTCAAATCTATAGCTATACTTACATTTATTGTGGGAACTTATGACTCGACCATTGTTGGTACCAAAACAAACAGTTTCATTGACCAAAATGTGTTTGTCATTCATTTATGAAATTATAACATAACGTCACGCCCGAAGGATTGGGCAGAGGTGCATAGTACCTACACTCTCATTTCGCCGTTATGTTCAAGTCCCATGTAATAGGGGGCGAGCCTATTGCCATAAACCGGGCAAATTCCACACAGAAAACCCCAATAACACTCCCCGACCTGGGGATCGAACTCAGGACCTCACGTCAGTCAGTCTTTATCATATTATGTTAAACATAACTATACTATAACCAGATCGGAATAGGTAGAGTATATTTACCCAAACTTCGAGGAAGAAAGTAACAGAGTGGTAATACCTCCTCTAAAATCCAGAAATAATAAAATTATAATGACGTTTTAATCCCGGGATTTAAAAATCACGAATTATTAATTGGACTTTATTTTAGTCCAATTATTGATTTGAAAAATCATATATATTTTTAGGGTTCCGTACTATGTAAAATGTAAAACAATGTATAATCTTATCTTAAAAAACAAAAGACAAAGCTCTTTAATTTAACACTTTTAGTCCGGAACCCTAAAATATGTTACCTATATGATTCTTCAAATAAATAATACGTACTTAACTAGAAATAAAGTCCAATAAATAATTCCCGATTTTTACTAGTAAATCCCGAGATTAAAACGTCATTATAATCCGTCCGGGATTTTAGAGGAGGTATTATCCACTCTATGTTACTTCCTTCCTCGAAGTTTAGGTAAATATACTCTACCTATTCCGATGTCTGACTATAACACACCATAACTAAATGCCTCACCAAGTCATCTTCTTCTCTCATAATAAATCACGCATCGCATTTTATTAGATCAAAATTAATAAACAACATTCCAAACAGTTCCCGCATCAATTTAACAACAGGTCAATAGATTCCTAACCTTTTTAACGCAATATAGTTAACTGGCTAAATTAAATTACTTTGTACTTTTATATTAAGGTTTAAACTGTTAAATCACTGGTGAATGTTGAATGAGTCAGCGAGATGGATCTCTAATCGATTCTTTTGTTGATTTTATCGATTTCTAAGATTTTGCGATTTAGTGGCAAAAAATTGGCTGTACCTATACCTGTTGAAAGGTTTCACCCTCTCTGTTGCTGTCGCTTATGAATTGCATTTGTTAGGATATAATGTCCGACTCTCGAAAAGCGTTTGTCGGCCATCAAAGCCGTAAAAATTAAAAGTAATCTCATTAGTATTTGGTTTCCGGAACGATATTACTTACAGTAGAGTAACATTTTCGTATTTAATATGCGATATTGAAAACGTAATAGAAGTCTTAAACCTTCGTTTGTGGTTCGATTCATAATTCAGTCCTCATCATGCTGTCTCCTTCAAAATCTCCCGCCAGCAACGCCCTAAGCTGAGATCCGAGTCCCACTGGTCGCCCTTAGTGCTGTTGTTATAATAATAAAATCATTTATTTGCCTGAAATATGGTGGGTACACGAGATCTTAAATTAAGTTATAGCACAGGACATATTTCACCCTCATTACGGGCATTGTTGCTGGTAGGCATGATATTAATGTAGTATAATCTTAGATTAAATATTTCACTTTCCCCTCATTTGGCTGGAGATCCTTCAGGTCTCGCCAATAATTGCCCGATTACGTGAAAACGGTACAAAAGCAAAAACGAAAAGAAGCAGAACAATAGAAAAAAAAACAGCCAAGTGCGAGTCGGACTCGCGCACGAAGGGTTCCGTACCATTATCTATAAAAACGGCAAAAAAATCACGTTTGTTGTATGGGAGCCCCCTTAAATATTTATTTTGTTCTGTTTTTTAGTATTTGTTGTTATAGCGGCAACAGAAATAAATCATCTGTGAAAATTTCAACTGTCTAACTATCACGGTTCATGAGATACAGCCTGGTGACAGACGGATGGACGGACAGCGTTGTCTTAGTAATAGGGTCTCGTTTTACCCTTTGGGTTAACCCTAAAAAAAAATACTTTCGGATAGCCAGCATGAAGGGTACCTCCTAGGATATTCAACTTTAGATTCATCATAAATTCCTTGTTCCGTTCACTTCTGGATCTAAACCTCTTTATAGATTTCTACGTCAACCGGTTTCAAGCCTTTTGCAACCAGCGGCTTCCCGCAACCTTCACCATACCATTTATCCATCTAACCCTAAATTGATGAAACAATTTATATAAATGAAATACTTTCCAATCTTTTCAGACAAGTGGGCCGCAATCTCATTATCCCTGGAGGCACGAGGACCATCGACGCTACCGGCAAGCTTGTCATGCCCGGAGGTATCGACCCTCACACCCACTTCGAGCTGGAGATGATGTCTGCCAGGTCTGCTGACGACTTCTACAAGGGCACCAGGGCGGCCATCGCTGGAGGAACCACGTGTATCAGTAAGTATCATAATTTTACGAAGACTATGCTGGAATGATCTTGTTTAAATAAAATAAAAAACTTTAAAAAAAAGTAAAAACCGACTTCAAAAAAAAAACTAAAAAGAGTAAAATAATTACCATATTATAAAACTAACAGTTTCAGAAGTCGGTGCAATTGTTTACACTGAACCAAATTGAAGGCACCGACTTCTGAAACTGTTAGTTTTATAATATGGTAATTATTTTACTCTTTTTAGTTTATTTTAAGTGGCATAAACAAAACACAAACATGCAATTACAGCAATCCTGGGTAATTTGCTGTTATCCATTGAAGAGTTCCATTGTCAGTCTCCGAGGGTCTTCATCAGATCTTCACCAAATTTAAATGGGACCACCTCGGGAGAATACTCTTTCAAACAAAAAAAGAATTTTGCAAATCCGTCTATAAATGAAGGAGATATGCACGAACATACATAAAAAAATATATAACCATCCGAATTGAGAACCTCCTCCTTTTTGAAGTCGGTTAAAAAGTCGTAGTGTCCCAGGTACAGGTCCACTTCTTTAGCACCAGGTTGAGGGTTCTGAGGAGTGAGTTTGCATGTGACTTGTAATAACACCTGTCAAGAATATCAAGACAATCGTCTTCTAATCTTGATCGATGCATCTTATCAACATAAGGAAAACACTGCAGGAGAATTTATTTTTTAACAAGCTGTGTCCCCGGTTTCACTTGCATCCTAGCGGAACTACTTCGTGGACCTGAATAGGGAATCCAATCCCGCATTAAAATTGCGATCCCGCAGCATTTGCGGGATTGAGATTTTTTAAATATTCTTTTGTTTTGAGTAGTTATTTAAAAAAAATGAAACAATGACAAGTAAATTTTTATTATCATTATTAAGTAGAGTTATTACTTACCTATTACTAATCAACAATGAAATTAAATGATGCTTTAGGGGTAAAAATAATCAGCTTCTTTTAAGAAACGATTTAACACAATTTTCAACCTTTCATCTTTTAGATTTGTATTTCACAATTGAACATATTTATTGGTTTTTTGGTTTTAGAGGCATAAAAACCAGCTTATTTAAAAAAAAAACATTTTTTTAGCTGTAATTTAAAAACTGAAAACTAAAGTATTTTCCATACAAATGCTATAGAAGAGTCACGCACGAGTTCCATGGGAAAGTTGTCAAATCACTTATTAATGAGGCTGTGCTGGGTCTTAAAAATAATATAATCAGAACGTCGTCTGAGCTCATATATTTTTTTTTTCAATCCTGCAAGCGTGCGTGATCCCACATGAGTAAACCCGCATTCCAGATCCCGCGGTTGCGGGATTGGATTGCCTAGACCTGAATAAAAAATAAAAGTATCCTATGTGTTAATCTAGGTCATGGTCTATCTGTGTGTCAAATTGCATCTAAATCTGTATAGCCGTTTATGCGTGATTGAACAAATCATCTATCTTCACAAACTCGCATAATTTACAATAATCCATAATTAAATTGTCTATTATTATTTCCTTTATTCTTCACAGTAGATATGTCAATATTTTTGTGTAATTAGGATTTCTAACATAATAATATACATGTTTTAAGTATCTACATCTGGTATAAAATATCATATTCCATGGTGTCTAAGCGCTCGCTCGGATAAACAGACAGCAAATAGTGACCGCATGTCGACTGCGTTCCGGACACATTCCTAGTAGAAGTTTTGCCTTCTTAATGAAAAAAGGGAAAACAAAAAAAAATAACTATGGATATGTACCAATTACAAAAAAAAATGTAAAATAATGGACAACGAAAACTCAATTTTGTACCAAGTTTTCAACAGAGCTCGATAGATGGCAGCACAGGAAAAATTAGATCGCGCTATGGTTTCGTTACCGCGATTTGTAGTAGTTCGGACCTCTGCTCGTCCTTGGTATGTACGAAACGTTTACGTTTGACGACTTCACTCAAAGAAATAAGATTTATCTTGGAAGGGAGTTGATCGGCTAAAAGTCTGGTCAACACCTATATAAAAACCTAATTTTAAACGTGTATTAAAGATGAAGTAGTGACTGAAATCTTGAAAAATTATACACATAGCAACTGCTAACATAAACGAATACATAGGTTATTAAATTTTAAGGCTGCTTTTCCACCAAAGATATGCTATGCAACGTTGCTATGGATGCGTTTGATATCCACCAATCATATTCATTAGTCCACATAGCTTATCACTGGTGGAAACTGATTCAACTAAGCTACGTTTTTTATATGGAAGGATGCGTGCTATGGATGCGTGCTACGGATGGTCGCGAGTGGTGTAGCTATGTGCAGTGCAGTGTACCTATAGTAGGCGCGTTTGTCACTGAAAGTGCGGCGTATTTTCATGGCACATCTTACTCGCTCCGCTACATAGCTTAGCATCTGTGGAAACGGTCACATAGTTTCGTAGCTTACCTTTTACATTCTCGCAGCATAGCTACATCTCTGGTGGAAAGGCACCCTAAAATTCCATTTACTAGGTACTTGTTCTTTTGTACTTGTAATTTTTTTTAACAATTGTTTTCTTTCCTTTTTCCAGTTGACTTCGTTCTGCCGCAGAAAGGTCAGTCTCTCCTGGATGCCTACGCTCACTGGAGAGAGAAGGCTGACAGCAAGGTAAGCCATATACATACAGGGTGTAAAAAGACCCATCACATAGCCGAAATCTACGCACTCTGTACATCAAACTAAACTACATTGACCAAAAATAATTACTGGGAAACGACTTTTATTTTTTGGCATGAAAAAAAAAACGCTTTTTTTTGTAGCGCACAAATTATGGTTGTGGCGATGGCGCGCGTTTGCATGCGTGCATCGGCCACACAGCCGAGCTGAGGCGGTCGTGTGCGTTTGATATTCATTGCGTTTTTGTAACTTCAAATGCGTAATTTGTTAGGAAAAATTGAAATTTTCGATAATGTTTGTATGGAAGTATGCTGGGGAGTTTGTTGCGCCGTTTCTTCTTCACAGCAAAAACACTAGGAAGCGGTGAAGGGAGGGCTTTTTGTGGGATGTCTATAATATTGTAAAACTAACGTTCAAAAAGAACTAAGTAATTCTAGTCTATTTTGAATAAATGAGTTTTTGAGTTTTTTGAGTTTGAGTTTGAAGAAAGTTTAGTATTAGTACTTGGAAATCGCCACGTGTCTTTCTAATCACGATTGAATTATATTATTAAAGAAACTTTAGTAGTGTGTTAAGTTTTTGAGCTTAATTAACGCGAGCGAAGCCGCGGGCAAAAACTAGTATATTAATTCAAAAAAAAAACCGTTTCCTGTTCTTCCAAGGTATGCTGCGACTACGGTCTCCACGTAGGCGTCACCTGGTGGTCTCCAGCTGTGAAGAAAGAGATGCAGCAACTCACCAGCGATCAATACGGAGTCAACTCCTTCAAGATGTTCATGGCGTACAAGGACTCTTGGATGTTGGATGATTACGACCTGTACTGTGCTATGGAGACCTGTGCCGAACTCAGAGCTTTGCCCCAGGTGAGTTAATAATAAAATAACGTCTTAGTCGTGATGGAACTGCACAATTTCATTCCGCCTGGCCCTTTCCATCATCGGACTACCAGACGTACGGCAATGCACCATCGGTACATGGTGGACATCCCACCCATACGTACAAAGCGTTTTGCGAACAGATTCATTGTTCGCACAGCTAAGGAGTGGAATTCCCTGCCGGAGTCTGTGTTTCCTGATAGTTACGACCTTGGGGTCTTTAAGTCAAGAGTGAATAGGTTACTTCCAGGCAAGCGTGCTTCACCATGGACCACATCATCGCTTACCATTAGGCGAGATAGTACTCAAACGCGAGCATATGGCAAAAAAAAAGATCGATCAGAGCATCTCACAATCATTGTCTATATCACTGTTCCGCATGACGAAAACCTTGGGAAAGCTAAGAAAGATAAAGAAATTAAATATCAAGACTTGGCACATGAGGTTGTCGACATGTGGGATGTTGACTCAGCAGTCACTGTGCTGATAGTCGTTACAGGCAATGGCTTAATAGCCAAGAGCCTCGACCAACATCTGATGAGGCTCTCGTTAGGCGGCTGGATCAAGGGTTTGATTCAGAAAGCGGTACTTCTGGACACGGCGCGTATTGTTAGGAAGTTCCTCTCTATGAGGCCCTGACCTGTAATTTGTAAGTCAAATGATGAATAAAGCACATAAAATAATATCTTACGGAGTCACTTCTTCCAAGATTTCCATGGCATTCAAGGATGTTTGGATGCTGGATGATTACGACCAGTATTGTGCTATACCTATGCCGAATTCAGAGGCTTTGCCCCACGTAATTTGAAGTTCATTAAAAACTGTTTTTTTTGTTGGTGTTCAGCTAAATAAACGATTACCAGAAAAAAAATTAGGTTAGTCACTCCTCCGTCACTCAATACAGATATTTGTCACTGATGCGGGCATCGAACCCAGGTACAACATCATCATCAACATCTGTACTACATTCAAAACAGTCGAGGAAGATACGTCTCATTGTTTAGCTTTTAGAATCACGGTTAACATAACAATATCGTGTGCCGCATACTAAACTCTAATACAATGGCAGTACAGCATAATATTATGGTCTGATACCTATCTTGTAAGCAATGCACAAGATGACGTAGGGCTGCTACCTAACAACACCGGCAGGCTTGGAGCAGTAGAAAAAAAACGCCGTTAATTTTTAGTAAAAAGTATTTGTAATTATTTTTTTTTGTTGATTTCAATGTTATATTCAAGTATTACAATTTAAACGTAACAAAAACAAGGACCAGCTTGATTTCTGAAATATATTTATGGTCAGGTTTTTTTTTTCAATATTTATGTCACCGTATGATTGTGAACACAGCATAGACATAGACTATACACATTGTGTTACTTGGATTTGTGTGCTCCATCGTAGACCCTGCTGACATACTGCGTACAGTATAACATATTAATTTTCGATATGTTTATATTTTATAATCTCGCGAAATAGATTATGAACTAACTGTGTTCACAATCATACGGTAACATATCTATGACTCATAGATATGATAGTGTATTATCCCTCTTACCGATGGATCGCATGTTACCTGACCCGGAGATGTACGGCGTTAACCCATAGCTCGGACATGCACCATTCAAACCCGTAGACTCCGTAGAACCGGAGGATTGGCAGCCCTACTTATTTATTTTTGTCTAAATACGTAGCAATGACGTTGTTCTTTGTTAATGTTGAATGGATACATATTGAATTAGAGTCACTGTTTGTCAACAACCTGTTGACAACCTCAATAGTCTGATGGTCGCAAGCGCGACAGCTGAACGTGAGGTCCGGACTTCTACTTCATTCTCGCTATTACTAGGGCTATGTCTGTCAGCTTCGTTCCTCTTCAGATCTCTGCCCTCCTGATTCGATCAGGAAGCGAAATCCTCAACATAGCCCTATGGGTGATTTATAGTTTGGTTTGGTTGACTGCTTCGTTGGTTTAGTGGTCGCAAGTGCGACTGCGCAGCATGAGGTCCTGGGTTCGATCCCCAGGACGGACAAAGTGTGGGTTTTTCTGTGTGAAATTTCTCAGTAACAGCCCGGAGTCTGGATTCGTGCCGGGTCGATAGCAATAGGCTCGCCCCCTATTACATGGGACTTAAACATAACGGCGAAATGAGGGTGTACTAGCCCACCTCTGCCCAACCCTTAGGGGAATATATGCGTGATGTTATCGTAACTAATATTATAAATGCGAAAGTATGTTTCTTTGTTACCTTTTCACACCTAAACCACTGAACCGATCATCCTGAAATTTTGCATATATATACGATGTCAGTTGTACAGAAACGGACATAGGGTACCTTTCATTCCGATAAAAAGTACTGTTCTCGAGGAAAACAACAATAATGTTCTTAGATGGCACCACGTGTCTTTCGAATCATGATTGAATTATATTATTGTATAATACAATCCAAATTGTTTGTCAAATTCTAAATGAACGCGAGCGAAGCCGCGGGCAAAAACTAGTTATGTATAGTTTGGTTGCAGCTAGATTTGTGAGCGACCATGCTCCTGCTCCATAGAAACTGGGGCTCGAAATACAAGATTCATCAATGTGTTATCCAATTCTCAGGTGCATGCCGAAAACGGGCACATAATCGCTCGGAACACCGAGAAGCTGTTGGCAAAGGGAATCACCGGCCCTGAAGGTCACCTGCTGTCGCGTAACGAGGAGGTGGAGGCTGAAGCTGTCAACAGGGCCTGCGTCATCGCCAACCAGGTCAGTAACAGACTATTGTAGTACGAAACTGAAAACAGGATTGCCTCAGAGCTAGACAACTCCTTAAGATCATCGCGCACTAAAGCACGCCTGAGGCCCAATATCCACCAAAAGGGGGGGAGGAAAGTAGGTGTCTCGTAAATAACCAACAGGATTTCATTTTGAGTTGAAGCTAAGCGGAGAGATAACACAATCCTATTTGTTATTTGAGAAATCTCCGGACCATCTAAGGCCCGGTCCTTAGGAATCGTAAGCGTCGCAAGAAACGAATTTTAGATTTTTTTGTATGATATCATCCGCAACGCCGCTCACCTATCGGCTTCGCAGGTATAAGAAAACTGACGTCACGCACGGATGTCATACGATTCGGCGCAATCTTAGAGTCATCTGACAACTTGGATATTAGCGTTAATATTTAGTCTTATCTCTCATTTCCATAATCAGCCCATTACTGGCCCAGTGCTGGACACGAGTCTCTTCTTAGAATGAAAAAGGTTAAGACCTTAGTCCACCACGCTGGCTTAGTGCGGGTTGGTTGGCGGACTACACCATCGAAAACATTTTTTTAGTCCTCTCAGGTTTCTTCACGATGTTTTCCTTCACCGTTAACCTGACAATCTAATTCTACTCCACACCACACATAAATCCAACGTCAGAAGTGATCGAACTCAGCTGTGCATCTGAATTGATGTGAACTGAGGGATCAAATCTTAAATCTTTGCTAAACAAAGAGACAGAATTTGTAAAAAAAAACCTAATTGGATATTCCAAAAATTTGTTATAAGCGATTTCCGAAAGTTATGGTCAAATGACTTGATTGAACTGGACCTGTGGAAAGCAAGCTGTCAACTGCTAGGCTATCGCTGCTATTCTCATCATTCATTTGTTCATCCTTATTATTATTTGCAGGCCAACTCGCCCCTGTACATAGTGCACATGATGTCCAAGAGTGCCGTACGTGCCATGCAACTGGCGCGCACCAGACAGCGACAGGCGCTGTTCGGAGAGACCCTGGCGGCTACCGTCGGTACTGACGGTACGTGTCTCATCATCAACTGTCTAATGTATAAGTCCAGTACTGGTTATAGGTCTCCCCTAAAAAAGGAGGAAATGTTCGTAGGGACTCTGCGTAAGCGGATTGGTTGACAAAGCTAATTCTGTTTTGGCATGGGATAAAAATGGCAAAGGTATTGCCGTGATTAAAATTTATGTCAGTCTCGTCCTTTAGTGTAGAATACATTGTATGTAGATATAAGTTAATGTTTGAGGTAACTGGCATCTTGAGTTATCGTCTCGGGAAAAGTGAAACGGATTTTCAAGATCAAAAGTTCTTTGAAAGATTTTCGGCCATCTCGAGATTCGATGTTTTCTCTCCATCATTGTGGGATCGAATATCTCAGTGAACTGGCACAAAAAAGACGCCTTTACAACTTTTTAGATAATGTACATAAGTGTGTTATGTCTGTGGTGAGATTTAATACGCCACATTTGAGCTACGCAGAACTACCTCTGTGTAGCAGAACAGCACCGTAATGACAACTCTCAAAGATGACTTCACGACAATTCTTACATCGCGGTATCAAAATGTGACGCAGATATACTACCACCTAGGGATTGCAATCCGGAAAACCAAATCCGGTAATCCGCCGGATCCGGCATCATTTAACGTCTACCGAATCCGGTAAATTAAAAAAAATACATACACACCGATTTCTTGGAAAAATACTTGCCTTATTGTGATTATGGTGATGTATTTCTGTTGCCGCTATAACAACAAATAGGTACTAAAAACAGAATAAAATAAATGTTTAAGGGGGCTCCCATACAACAAACGTGATTTTTTTGCCGTTTTTATAGATAATGGTACGGCCCTTCGTGCGCGAGTCCGACTCGCACTTGGCCGGTTTTTTTGTTGATTATTACAGTTTAAATAAAGTTGATTTCATAAGAAATGAGTATGTTTTATAAAAATTGTAATATACACTCAATTGAATATATTTTACATAGCTAATTTCAGAATGAAATGGCAAAATATGTTCTATGTGACCAATCCGGCCAGATCCGGCCGGATTGAAATTCGTATCGGATTGCAATCCCTACTACCACCGCTCAACCTCACCCGTTGGGCAGTAGCCCGCCAGGCATAATACCCGCCTGGTTGAAGGATCTTCCCGCCGACTTAGAGGAACACCATACCCACACACCCCCACATATAAAAATGTGAAGGAACGATCCACCAAATGAGTAATTTTTGTTTTCAACGTTTTCCCTCTTTGTGATCTATTCCTGTACCGTAGATATATTTACAGACACAAATGTTCACATACACATACAAACAGACTCGAAAAAGTTACCTGTAGACCATTCGAATACTTGTTCCATGCGGGAATCGTATCTGCAACCCTTTGCGCAGCAGATTAGCGCTCAGCCAGTGTATCAATTTTGTTGTTTTCTTAATTCAGTATTGTTATTGCAGGTTCTCACTACAAGAACGCGTGCTTCCGTCATGCGGCGGCGCACGTGCTGTCTCCTCCGCTCCGACCTGACCACGACACTCCACAGGCTATGTGCGAGGCCTTGGCCGAGTAAGTACTACATCTAATTAGCCCTTAAATGTGCACTGCTGAGCATGGGATTTTTATTTCCTTCCATCTGAAAAATCCTTAGTTAAATTAGGACAAAAAGTTCAAAAACCACGGACTTTTTTCTCGTCCTCAAATGTGAATTTAACTCGTGTGCGTAGAAGATTGTGTTGCGTTTCCAATGGTCCGACATTCCGGGTCATCAGAATTTTTTACAATAAATATGCACGAACGCTTTAAAAAAATAAAAAAATAACTTTAATTGGCAACAAAATATATCTCAATACAGATAAGCTCTGTCTAGTAGGCTTTCAAAACTAGCACAAATCCGAGAAAATCTTAACGAGTGTACTACGTGAACTCGACAAATGGATGTGCGATTAACGCTTTTATGCGATAAAACTGTACTGCGACTCACCATAGTTCGAAAGCACGCTTGTGCGACACACTCAATCTTAACGGATGCCTTATACAAAGGTTTTGATAGAACATTGCTGTCAACACGTTTTAATGGAACGGACGGTTTTAATGGAACATTGCTATATGACGTTAGGGAATGAATTTGCATTAGTAGTACTTATGTTGTTATCAATGCACAGAAGGGATTCTGCTGCCTATCTTCTTGATATTTTGTTAGTTACGTATCTATTATCTATGTCAATGGGGTGGTACCTACGTCAATTCGTTGCTGGAAACCGCATTTATACTGCCTTTTTTAAGCGATTAAGGGGTCCGCCAGCCAGCACCAGACAAGCGTGGTGGACTAAGGCCATAGAGAATGTGACTAAGGCTTTAACCCTTCTCATTCTGAGAAGAGGCCCGTGCCCAACAACGGAACAGTACCTAATATGCTAAAGTATGTAGTAAAATGGATAACAAGTTTTTATAAAGCTTTTTATCAATTTTAAAGTAATATCATTCAAGTTTTCTCATTGCTGTCTCTCTATTCGTAGTGACCACCTGCAGCTGATCGGTAGTGATAACTGCACGTTCCACGAGAAGGACAAGGAGCTCGGCAAGGACAACTTCTCCAAGATCCCCAACGGTGTCAACGGCGTCGAGGACCGCATGGCCATACTGTGGCAGAAGGCTGTTAACACTGGTACATATAGTTGTATTTTGTATTATTCATCTACTTAGCTTTATATACATAATGGAATTAATTAGTGTATGTGAATTCTTTAGAATATACAAGATTAGTCGGAAAGGGGGTACTAATTCGAAAGCGTGTTAAAGTACCCATAATAATGAATAACTTTTCTTCAACTTTTCCCAAAAGTCAATAAATTAAGAGAAATAGATGCTCAAAGATTTAAAAAAAATACGCTAAAATCTATCTATCCTCAGTTATGAACTGCTTTATTCACATTATAGGTAATATTTGGTGTCACGGATTAGAAGTTTCATTTTCTGAATTCATAACTAAAGCATGGATGAAGAATTTAGAAAGAAACTAAAATTAAAATAATTTTGTTAGGAAATAAAAATGAACGAATTTTGAATTTTTAACACTTGCTTTAAAACAGTTATCAGTGATACTTTAAGTGGCCTGCGGATTTGTACCCCCTTTTCGACTAACCTTGTATACATAATGGAATTAATGAGTGAAGAAGGATCGTGATTTCTTTAGAATATAGAATGTGTACAGAATCAAAAACTTCCCGTAGGATAGCCCAGCCAGGTACCAGGTATATTAATACCTACATAATAGTAATACTATACATAATAAGTATAGCATCAGCCCAATAAGAAATCCAGGCACTTGCGTATTGCAGAAAATCTTGTCACCGCTATTCAGGATTGTGACCTAATAATACAACGCCATCTATCGAGGCGATCTAAATTAATATTACTGGACAAATTATAGAATGGTGGTGGTAAATTCGCGAATTGTGAAAATAAAATGGGAAGGAATTAAAAATCATATTAAATAACATGATGACAGAAAGATGCAATTTGTATTTAAATTATGAAAATAACATAATTTTTGTATTATAACTTTCGTGAAACACATTCATATTATTTTATGATTAGTTACGGTTTACTCACGTGCATTTTTCGGTATTGCCCGACTAGTCGACTAGTCGAAACGACTCGCGATCTCGCCTCGTGTTGAGCTCATGATTAAGGGCTCCGTTTTAGTCCGAAACTAGTCGGGCAATCCCATAAAATGCACGTGAGTAAACCGTAATTAATCATAAAAATACCTTAATATTGTAATTTTAAATTTTTTGCGGGCCCTTATGCTACAGCCTATGTAGCTTATGCTTAAATACAGCCTTGTGAATAATGGATAGGTACTAGATTACCATAGTAATCTATTATTTTAAATCACACATCCTCAGTAACTACAACAATATCACAATTAAATACTTATTCCAGGTATAATGGACCCATGCCGCTTCGTGGCAGTCACAAGTTCGAACGCGGCCAAGATCTTTAACATCTGGCCGCAAAAGGGGCGCGTGGCCGTCAACAGCGATGCCGATATTGTGGTGTGGGACCCCAAGCTGGAGAGGACCATCTCCGCTGCTACACACAAGCAGGCTGTCGACTTTAATATATTTGAGGTACATTACCAATATTGATTTGATTTTTCAAGGTCTTTAATAATACATAAGTTTTTAAAATACTGTTTACAAACGATCTTATTCTATTTGTACACAAATCACAGTTAATTCGTTACACAGGCTAAACGCCTTTACAAACATTAAAACATGTTTTTATTATAATATAGATTACCTTAAAATGATGACTAAGGGCTGATTTTTCAATCGTCAGATAACTTCTATCTGAGGGATAAATATCACGCTTTGACAGCTCTTGTATAGAAAATCTGTCAAAACGTCAAAATTATTCCTCAGATAATAGTTATCTGATGATTGAAAAATCAGCCCTCAATTTAATATAAATGTCTTTCAAGTACGAGGTATGTGCAAGTCTTAGTAGGGACCCACATAATTTTTATAGTGATCTTTTTACAAAATGTAACTATATTATAATGTGTTATAAAAATATAAGGTAAGTAGCGGATAGTTGCGTGCAAACCAATATTATATTTATTGAGACAGCTACCTGTTCTACCTATCTTGTTATTAAATGATTTTGGGAGTCGACTTGCAGTCTAACCAGATCCTGAATACCTGGATATACAAGGTGTAACTTAAATAACGCACAACCTCTTAAGGAGTGACTGTACTCATCATTATGAACAACTTTTACTATGGGACCGTAGATGAAATCGCGAAAAAAAAACTGCTGTTCCCTTAAGAGGTTGTGCGATATTTATGTTACACCTTGTATACAGGGTGTAAACGAATTCGTGTAATTCCTTCAAACCGCGTGATCTATTGTTGACACTGATTGACCCTGCATAGGTTTTTCTCAATATAAAAAAAAAGTTTTCAAAAAACGAAACATGGTATTCTGTATCTGAGTAATTTTCGCGTCCCGAGTTAACTGACTGCATGCGTGGAGCGATATCGCGCTAGTCGTGTCCGTGAGATTGTGTCGCCGTGCCTTCATTAATTTATGCATGGCATCGAAATGTTGGACCACCTAAAAAAAACTGGGGAAATAAAAGTATTTTCATATTTTTAACGAATTTAAATCCTGTGCGGGGTTAATCTATACTAAGTATTTAACCGCTAGCGGCCCGACTGACGATCCGGATCGTCAGTGCAGTTTATCTATTGTGTCTATAATTACAGTACTCGATAAGTTAATAGATTATGTAGTTTGAAGGAATTACACGAATTCATTTACATCCTTTATACATTTTATTGAGACAGCCACCTGTTCTACCTATCATTTTTTATGATTTTGTGAGTCGACTTGCAGTCTAACCAGATCCTCAATACCTAGATATACAAGGTTAGTCAGAAAGGGCCCACTAATCCGAAAGGGTGTTAAAATACCCATAATAATGAGCAACTTTTGTTCTACAACTTTTCCCAACAGTCAATATTTTAAGAGAAATAGCTGTTCAAAGATTTCATAAAAAATACGCTGAAATCTATCTTTCCTCAGCTATGATCAGCTGTGTTTACATTTTAGGTCGTATTTGGAGTCACGGATTAGAAGCTCCAATTTCTGAAGCGTAATGAAGAATTATTGAAAAAAACTAAAATAAAAATCATTTTTTAAGGAAACAAAATTTACCGAATTTTGAAATTTTGACACTTGCTTTGAAACAGTAATCAGTGACAGTGATACCTACTTCACTTCAAGTTGTCTGCGGATTAGTACCCCCTTTCCGACTGTCGAAGAATTCGACGTTTTATTTTAAAGAAAGGGTTGAAAATTAAAAATTCGCAAAAAAAGTTTATTGATTGTAATTTTAGTCTTATCAAAAATTCTTCATCCCTGCTTTAGTTATGAATTCAGAAAATAGAGCTTCTAATGCGTGACCCCAAATATGACTTAAAATGTAAACACAACTGATCATAACTGAGACTAGACAGATTTTAGCGTATTTTTATCAAATCTGAACTGAATTTGAACAGCTATTTCTCCGAAACTATTGTCTTTTGGGAAAGTTGTAGAACAAAAGTTATTAATTATTATGGGTAGGTACTTTTAACACCTTTTCGGACTAGTACCTGCTTTCCGACTTACCTTGTATAGGCGGTGATACAATACGGCCGACGTATCTTAGAGAGTCTGAAGTTAGCTGATTAGCTGCGCAGTAGACAATTTCGTTTCTAAAAGATTCATTGCGCAGCCAAACGACACGTTTGGTGCAGTGGCTAAGTGATTGGCTTCTGCGCTACGGGCCGTGGGTTCGATTCCCGCACGGAACAAAATTTTGTATGGCCTACAGATGGTTGTTTCGGGTCTGGGCGTTTGTGTATGTGAGATTTGTGTCTGTAAACGCACCCACGATACAAGAGAAATCTTAGTGTGGGGCAACGTTTTATTTAAAAGGAAAAGGAAAGGTAAAGTACTCGCCAAGATACGTCGGCCGTATTGTAACGACTCACTATCAGGTAAACCGAAGGCTTGTTTGCGAACCTTTTACAAAAAATAAGGATTTTAAGTGATTTAACAACTCTTTTGTGTAACATTCCAGGGCCAGCACGTGGTCGGCAGTCCTCAGTACGTGGTCGTAAACGGACGCGTCTGCTTTGACGACGGACAAGTTAGAGTCGTTGAAGGTAAAATATTTTACAAAAATTAGAAACAACAATAGTAGATTATTGCATCGAGCGCAAAGTGAGTTATTAACGCACGAGTGTTATGTTGGTGCCCGAGCGCAAGCGAGGGCACTAAATTAACACGAGTGCATTAATTACTTAAGCAACACTACCAATCTACCTACCGTGATAAAATATCCATATAATATTTTTTTAAACTTTTATTGCTAATTATGAAGTATCAAAGTTTTACAATGGTATAACATGCGCGCCATTTTTTTTTTTTTTCACCAGGTCGGTTTTATTTAGCTGATTTTTATTTTCAGCCAGTATCTTTTGGATCTAATGCATACATTTAATATTAAACTTAATGGGAGACATTAAACCTCTGTGGTAAATTTATCTAAATAAAAAACAGTGCATTAATGAAAAACTGTGCAACAATGAGCACATTTCTGCACTGTTTTGGTTCTAAGCAAAAAATACGTCCTTTGTGATCGGTTTTGTAGTAATTAATGATAACATTACTACGTAGTCGAAAGAAAAATAAATTATAACGAATAGTTCACTCGTGGGACTAATAGGTGACTAATACTCGGTTCCTATGGCCGAACACAAATCGTTTTAATTACCATTGGTAGTATTTTTTATTGCTGAATCGAGCATAAGAGTCTTAAGTTAATTTTACTCGTGATAGCTGTTAATGTATGGAAAACCACTACTGTGCAAACCTTTACAAATATAAAACATTCATTTTGCTGTAGAATTGATTAAAAATACAAATTTTTAGAAGAATTGAATTACGTGTTAAGATTTCATAAAAACACACATAAAGTGTACAGGGGAAGAAGAATCATAGTCAATTTATTTTCAATATTTAATGAACAATATCAAGAAGTTAATAATTACAAAAGCAACCCAGAAAATGGTAAAATATAACGCAGCGTCTTACGTAGGCGGTTCAAAGAGACGCGAATTGCGAAGCGATCCGATGCGATGACACGCGAATTCAATGCTATGCGGTGCGTAGCTGCGGCTTTGTCCTACGAGCTCGCGAACCGCCATCATTCAGTAGCACCACAGTAGACATATAAGCTAAAGCAGTACCTCAACTTACTATAATCTCAAGAATTGAAACACTCACACAGACACGCTCTGTATACTGAGTAGTTTTTTGTTTTTGTATGGAACTGCATCCCGAAAATACTTCATTTGTCTTGTTGCAGTGCGTATCTGTGTGAGTGTGTCAAATCGGACGATTGTAGGTAGTTGAAGTACTGCTTTAGCTTATGTCTACTGTGGTAGCACTGTACGGCACCGCATCCAGTTCACGCGAAAATATCAAGCCAACTGATTGCGTTCGCTTCGCTTCGCGCCGCACCGCACCGCACTCCAGGTGCGTTTGGTCACGTAGGCCACTTCAATAGGTATCGACTGTTTGTTGTTTTCGCGTCGCTTCTAGATCTTTCACGTAGGATGCCGCGTAACAATTTACACGTGAGACCTAAATAATGTTAACAAAGGTTGCAAGTAGGGTTACCATCTGTCCGGATTTGTCCGCACATGTCCGGACTTCTAGAAATTTGTCCGGACTTTGTCCGGCTCTTTAATTTGTCCGGATTTTTTGGCTTAGATGGAATAGTTAAAACCTACCTACGTAATATCAAATAAGTCTTTAATCTTTATTAACTTCTCATTCATCTGAAAACAAAATACCTATAAATCTTCTTTAACAATCAACTTATCGAGATCAAATAATAAATCTTCGTATGTTTGCATTTTTTGACTAAAATGTCCGGACTTTTATTGAAATGTCAGGACTTCTCAAATTTCTAAATGGTAATCCTAGCTGCAAGTAACAAAGGAATGTAGTTTTTATTTTGCTCTAAACTAATTTGACAGAGAACCTTCTTTCCCTGTATCCTTCAAATGTGTATTACAGGTAGTAACCCACTCATCTACCCTACGCGACCCTCCCAGCCTCCCACGGAGGGACGCCGACCCGATATGTAGACGTTGCGTCTCTTTCTCTCGCATAGAGCCTTGCTCTTTCACGCCGCTAACGGTTGCGATCACCCATCACGCGTCTCGTTCACAGTCCGCTGCTCGACCCTATCCTCTGTATACGTGCTAACCGCTGCGAGCCCTATTGTTAGGGGAATATCTTTTAAATAGATTTTAGGCTTTCGTACCCTGTTATACCTCTACAATAGACTTAAATTCAAGTGTAGTGATTCTTCTTTCATCTGCGACAACTTACGTGCCCCTCATAGTCATAATGGATTTTAACAGCAAGATGAATATTCCACGATCAGGTTTGTCTGCTCTTTAACAATATACCTACATCCTAATTCTAACTAATATTATAAATGCGAAAGTACAGTCTATATAAATGAAAAGAAAAGTCCTGACTGACTGATTGACTGACTCATCAACGCCCAGCCCAAACCCTTGGACCTAGGAAGCTGAAATTTTGCACAGAGGTTCCCTTTATAATGTAGACAATGAATAAGGAAGGATTTTTCGAAATTCAACCCCTAAGGGAGTTAAATAGGGGATGAAAGTTTGTATGGAAAATTTTCACATAACGGGTTCAAAATTTCACGCAAGCGAAGCTGCGGGCAGAAGCTAGTCTGTGTATAAAGTCATGAAATTGAACTAAATTTTAATCTTTCCCATTGTTTTGTCAGTTAGTGTTTTATCGAGTGATAAACTTGTCTAAATACGCGCAAATTCATTTAAGATGAGTAAAACTATAATAAGTTCTGCAAGAGAAGTGATTTTTAAAGCTGAAATTTTATAATATATGGCTAGTGGCGCCCCCAATTTTTCATGACTTTATAGGCAGACTGTAAGTTTGTTTGTTTGTTACGTTTTCACGCCTAAACCACTGAACCGATCATCCTGAAATTTTGCAAATACGTTGTCAGATGTACAGAAACGGAAGTTGGGTACCTTTCATCCCAAAAAAAAAAACTGTTCCCGAGGAAAACAACAATAACGTTCGTATGATAATAGATGGCGCAACGTGTCTTTTGAATCATGATTGAATTTTATTAGAGAAACTTTAGTAGTGTGTTAGGAGTTGATTGTCAAATTAAAAATTAACGTGAGCGAAACCACGGGCAAAAGCTAGTACATACATAAACTCACGCCGTTTTTCAATGTAGGCAGGAACTATAGACCGTCACATAATACGATCCTGGGAGTCTACTCCCTAAGCACGAAGTCCATGATTTCGGCCTTAGTTACGAGCATTTCCTACTCCCTATCACCTACGGACATACGATTATTTCGGGGCCTGAACTAAGAATGAATGACAACACGATTTGACAGTTGTCCCTACTACCTATGTGTTTTTGCCCGTCCGAAAAGTTAAACTTGACACTTGTTCTGTTCATTTCTACGTTTCGGGCTACTTTCAGACGGACGACTAACTTCGTTGACGGACTTCGGGAGTAGGCCCCCTGACTCCTATTCTGCCGTACGTTGACTAAAAGACAGTTAAGCCACAGTTGGTCGAATTTGAGGTTTTGATGCCATTTTATAGAGTTGAAAATTCTCTATCGTCCTGTCTTGGAATTGTTTTTATATTTGTTGTAATTGCGAAGTTACACATAACACAAAGCGGCTAAGGTATGGTTAGCGAACTAAAAAGTAAAAATGAATTTTGTGAAAAAACTGAAAGGGGTACTGAAATATACTGAAAATTATAGAGCAATTAATACTGTACCTATTTCAATTAACAATTTTGTAATAATAACTTCCCTTTCATAGAAACAACGATTCCCACCTTTTTCGCTTATAACTCAAAAGTAAACTTTTGGGCTTAGCTGCCTTCGAGATAACGTACGGCAGTATTTCGCTTTGTCCACTTTCATACAATATTGCTTTACTAAAACAATCCATTCGGCAACCCGCACCAGGCCAGCGTAGTGGACTAAGGCCTTAAACCTTCTCACACTGAGAAAAGACTCTTGCCCAACAGTGGGACAGTAATGATTATGTACTGATTATAAAAACAATCCATCTGTACCCAGGTTTCGGCAAATTCCTGAAGACTCCCGTAGATGCTCCAATAGTTTACGGAGAATCGCACGAGCATGCCCCACAACGACCTGAGTTCCTGGACACGCCAGCCTGCGTCACCAACGGGACACCATCACCGGGTATGTACCAACCGTGCTCGTACACCCACGATATGATGCTTGGTCGTGGGTGCTAATACACAGGCTACACGCAGATCTGCTAGCACGCATGCAGGCACGCTGGCTTTTATCTCTGGCCGTATATTATCAGAAAATTTAGTCAGAACATTTCTGACACTCGACGATGCTCATACATTTTATACTAAACCCCATACACTGTCGGACTTTGCCAGATCTGGCAGCTTGCTGGCTCTAGTACTTACAAAATGTATGCGCAAGAGTTGTTCGCGCACGCGTCAGAAATTTTCTAACGTTCAGTAACGCAAGCGCAGATGCTTTTAGCACGCTTGCACATAAGAATACACACACAATGGCCCGTAATAATAAATGGCTCTCATTTGGGAGCTCCTTCTGTCGTTTCACTTGCAATTGATATTTCAAATGTGTAAAATTTTGATGACTGTATCATTTAGACTGGTCCATAGTCATTTTGAGAGGGATTTATTTATACGGGTCTAAGCTAAGCTAGGCTATGTTTTTTGTGAGAGTCATCACGAAGGCCGGGCAGCAAGCCTGATAGTCTGACAGTTGATCTAACAGTGTACTCTACCTCTGTACCCTTGGATACAACAACGTGATATGTGACACGGATTTTATCGAATTTATTAAAGCGAGCGTACTCATTATGGGACAAATATACCGTGACACGAGTCGCTAGTGATGCCCGGTGACATCGCGCGACATGTTTGGGCAACATCATACGTAGTTTTAAGTTACCTTGCTGCACCCTAACAGGGTCATGTACTCAATAGTTTTAAGCCTAGCTGTAACATTGTGTATATTGTGCATTAAATAATCAAATAAAATAGTTGTAACACGAAAATAATTGCGGAAATAGAAGTCTAGCGACGACACGCGATGTCTCAAATTCGATCAAGTCGACTGTCACAAGTGAAAAGTACGACATTTGTACCCTAGTGAATACGCGGCATTAATTATTTCCGTTTAAGTAATGCTGACATCAAAATTTTTAGGAAAAGGTAAGAATTAAGGAAACGATACGACATAATTATCATGTCCTCAAACCTCGAAGAGACACCTCTACTCAGTTTTTAAAATAGCCAAACATAAAATATAAGCTAGCTTGTCGCTATTACTAAGCTACAATTTATTGGAATCCGAGCTAAAAGCTTATAGCCATTATTCGGCACGATTCCGATGCTATAACTGAGTATTTCTCTTCCAGAAAAAATCAATTATACTTGCTGCCCGACCTGGAAACCAACAAGACCTAAAGGTCGGCTGCCGTACACTAAACTTTTCATTTCTTCCAATAATGTTAACGAGTTGATAGTTAGATTATCAATGAGCGCGAGTCGAGAGAGCGAAGCAAGCGTGCGTAGCGTCGGGCGAGCTTTAGAACTACTGCTAATTCAATTAACGTTAATCATTTAATTTAAAAAAAAAAAATACGAATATCGATCTGCCCGGCTCTGTCGAGCGAGGTAGAACTGCTCAAGAAGTGCAAGAAGTAAAATCTTTGCGTATAAACTCCAAACAGTATTGCAATTGATTCTAGCGGAGTGACTAAGTAATTCGCTCTCTGGGCTTTGTGCCGCAGGTTCGATTCCCGCTCAGAACAACCATTCATTTGGCCAGACAGATAAGTTGTTTCGGGTCTGGGTGTTTGTGTTTGTAAACTCACCCACGAATTCCACGATACAAGAGAAATCCTAGGGTTTGAGCACCGTTAAATTATGTATTTAAAAAAAACCTTACATAACATTTCTAACAATATTGCAACTTTTACAAACATTTAAGTATAAAAATTCTGATTACTTGTTTACATTCTTGGAAATTATCGAAAAAAATGTGTACTTGCTTCCTAGACCATCTAGCCGAGATAAACTTTATATTAACAGGTAATACTTGATTGCAGATCTAGGTAACATGAACAAGAGTGTGGAGAGTCTGTCGGTGTCAGGATGCAGCACCCCCACCGGACGCAAGATGCGTGAGCCTGGAACACGGAATCTGCAGACTTCTACTTTCTCTATCAGCAGTGAGTTGTTTTTTTTTTTCTATTTATATGCCTTATGTTCTAAAACGTTAAACTCTTACGAAAGTTATTACAGTGTTATACCAGTGATCGGAAAAAGGTGAGCTAATTTACCTAAACTTCAAAGAACAGAGACAAAAACTGGAGACTTCCTTACGACAAATATTTTTCGGGAAAATTGTCCCGAGCTTCGGGACATCACTAAAGTACTTTTATTAATGATATTAATACAGAAAACAATTGAATTCGTTTCCTGTTTTTTTTTTTTCCAAAATTTACACAAAACCAGTTGACACGTTTTTTATTGTTTTCAAACAAGATATTTTTTACTGTTTTCAAAAAAGGAGATTGTCTTTTATTTTTTGAAAACAATAAAAAACGTGTCTACTGGTTTTAAATTTTAAAAACTATGAAAAAAATGTTGTCGTCTTGAAGTCTCCACTTTTTGTCTATGTTCTGTGAAGTTTAGGTAAATTAGCTCACCTCTTTGATCACTGGTTATTACACTGTCCCAATGCCTCTCTCTCTTTTGTTTGCTTCGTGAGTTGTCGTGTTGCGAGTTGATAAGATAAGAAAATATATTTCTAGAAAATATATTTCTCCCTGTGTGGGGACGGGCTAGAATATAAAACTTCCTCACCGCACGCTGGGAATTAGACGCGTGTTGTAATATTCTACAAAACCCAGCACGCTTGATGATAGGATCTATACGGTCCGACTGGCTAGCTACCATCTGAACATTAAAGTCCAGCGCCAAGCAGTTTACTGTGTTCCGTCGTGTGTATGTGAAAGCCAAAGCCCGAGGGTTATAGGGGAATCCCTCTATATCTCTGATACGTGGATTCGTGTACTCCATCTGAGACTGTCTGCGCTTACCATCCGGTTAGAAGAGGGCGAAATGGTGAACCAGAAAAAAAAACACCGATACGACGCAAAAAGAGCGGTGTTGTAATGATCCCTTTGTCTCTCTATGGCAGCGTAGCTCCTAAACTATCGAACCGATTTCTACGCTTCTTTATTAGTTGGAAAGCTGGTTTATTCAGTATGGTTCATTGCTATGTTTTCTTAAATTATTTGTAAAGTGTTATCTTATTATCTGTTCTGACATGTTCAAGTTGGAAACCACTTGTCAGAACATAGAAAA
Source organism: Amphipyra tragopoginis (assembly GCA_905220435.1). Classification (NCBI taxonomy): domain Eukaryota; kingdom Metazoa; phylum Arthropoda; class Insecta; order Lepidoptera; family Noctuidae; genus Amphipyra; species Amphipyra tragopoginis. The sequence goes on from HG992017.1 coordinate 11,638,673, forward strand.
TTCCTCTCTTCTTCCGCCCATCAGATAGATGTGCCTACTTACTTCAAAAGAGTAACCATGGAGTTTTATTGCCCGTTCTTCTCCATACGTTCTGCATTCCAAAGTGTAGATTACACTTTGGAATGCAGAAGTAACTTCTTTTTTTCTCGACAGCTAAAAAGTGCCTGTTAATGGTGTAATTGAACTGCTTTGATTTTACCTTTTTCTCTGTGCTGATACTACCATTAACTCACTCCGTTTATTTAAATCACTTATTAATTATAAAACTAATATAAAAATTAATTTGCAGAAGAGACCGAGGGTCTGGATACGAAGACTTCAGTCCGCGTGAGGAACCCCCCTGGCGGCAAGTCCTCGGTCTTTTGGTAAATCGGTTCTTACTAACGGTAATACCGATATACCGGTACCGGCAAGCTTGCGGCATTGACACGATACTGATACTTGTGAACAGTTGTGATAATTTTATTTATTTGTGTTGAAAATGATTATTATGGTTTAGTTTGACTTGGGTTTTGACCTTGAAATTCAATTTATACTGGATAACACTGCTAGAACATGGAAGAACTTGAGGAAGCCCTTTAGCCAGCAGTGGGACAGGATTGGCTGACATAAAAAAAAAACATTGCTACATTGTGTTTGTAAGCATACTTAAGTATGATTAATAAAGTCTTAGATTTGAATGAGAGGTCGAGTAAAATGTATAATTGAGTTTTTAATAATCATCACAAAATAAATTGGAAGATTTATTTATCATTTAATCATATGGAACTGTAGACTTAGAATTTGTTTTAGGTCCATAACACACTTAACATATAGAATATACCTAGGTATAGGTAACTTAACATACATCGACGCCGCGCAGTAGAATTTGTCTGTAGCGCGATGTATACGCGTACTGCGACGAAACATGAGCCGCGTAACCCACATTCAGTGTGTCTACAGCCTAATAATACCTAAAATTAGGGAACCTAACTTAATTTTTATTATTACTGAACTCTTCACAAGTAAAAGTGTCAACAAGGGCTTGGGGCAGCCAAGAACCAATTTTGAAGCTACTCGTTAATAACCCAAAGCTTACGCGTTAGTATATGTTAGACTGTTAATTATAGACATGACATAATAACAGTTATATTGTGTTATTTAATCAGTTAAGTAGACTGAGTTCAGGCATATTGTTTAGTAAATTTTATAACTTTTAAAGACCATATTGCTAAATGTTAAACTTTAACTGTTTAGGCGTGGTTCAGACTACGCTATAAAATCATATTGCGTCATAAGCTATAACTATATAGCATGACGTTCACACTACATACTATATCGCAAGCCGGTCTACTATGTTTAGCAAGTTATTTGACGGTGATCCGTCGGGTGACGAATGGGGTAGAAGTGACGCGGGGCGAGGTGGAGAATCGTACGATATAGCTCTGAGAATCGCTCAAGTTTATCGTACAGCAAGCCAATACATATATGTATAAAATGTATGCTGAGCGATATAGTTGTGCTATACAATATTTACTATATGCTATATATTATAGCGTAGTCTGGACCACGTTTTATTGATAATGATTATGCTTGTATACCAATTTGAATTGATTATTATATATTTGTTTTCCTGAATATCGATGTAAGGTATAGGTCATAACTAAACTAGCGGTATTGCCTCGAATTAAAATCACAAAACTTTTGACATAATAGTAATTCGTAGTAATTGTTCGATTATTACGTATTTCTACAAAATATCGCTAGAAAAGTTTAGGACGAGATTGTATGGAAAGTTATGTGAAAAAAAGTTGCGTAAAAACTCAATTAACAATTATTATTTTTGATATTTTTTCAATAATCTACATCAATGAGCAAGCATGGTGAACAATGCTAGTTTCTTCTCTGTTTGAGTATTTTGTCCTGCAGTAGGACAATAACAAGCTAGAATTTTGATTATTATAGTTTTCTACAAATTAATTGATTTTACGCAACTCTTTTTCAAAATATTTTAGCACAAAGCACGACATGATAGGAAAATTGAAAGGACTAATTATAAGGAATAGTTAATCTATTTAAAAATTGTAGAAATTGGCTACAAATTAGAAATAGGTGCATTAATACCTATTATCTTGTTTATTCAGGTAAATAATTAGCAAGTATTCATAATTTGTTTAAATTTTCGATGTTAACTGGTTATAATTATAATATTATTGTAGTTTTTTACATTAATGTGTTAGTTATTTCTTTAATCACACGAACGGATAGTTTTAAAGCTAATAGAACTTCCAAATCTCCTGTTGCTAAAATGGGCCAAAAATTTTGTTAATAACAAAATGCATTTATATTTTAATCTGTTATTTCATTTGCATTGCAATTGCAAATGTATTGAAACAATTTCAATACACAAATAATTTCAATTTCACTAATTCTTAAAATAAAAACGTAAATCATTGATTGATTGGAAATAATACTTTTCGTATTAACCTTTTTCACAGCATGCAAGACATCAAACATTAATTTGTTAAGTATTCATATAACACTAAGAATTTTCCAATTCTAAAATTGCTGTCATAACTCATAACAATTATTATTTAAGTTGGTGAAGAGCGAATGGATCGCGAGGCTGTATTTTGTGCTTATGTGATGTCTTAATGTGTATCATAAGTTAGAAATAGGTTTTTATTGTTTCATAACCACTTTTGTAACGATTCTCTCACCTGTGTACTGTCACCTAGGTTTTATTTAGTATTGAAGTCGAAAATGACGAGGGTACGACCTGCCTGGGGTTACTACCATGCCCCTTTATATTTTTGACTATTGAAAATCCTATCCTATCTAATTTGACGCAACAGACTCTGCCTACCGCAGTTTAGTGCTAGGCCTTAAATATAATAATTATTTTCATCTATGTGAATGCATAGATGAAATATGACCTTAAGATTTACATAAGTATCAATAGATTTTTCATTTTTATATAAAGAGGAATTAAAATCGTCACGGTGCAAATACTATATATTACTTATCTGTATCTGCGCATAAAAGCTTATAATATCTGAAAGTATCACACACGGTTATTACACGATGTGAAAACAGATACATTTACGGCCATTTTCAATAACCTATCTATCGACGGTTTACCCTACTAGAGATAGAAATTTGACATAAACTCCATAGAAGTAATGTCAAATTTCTATCTCTAGTAAAACAACCGCCGATAGATAGGTTATTGAAAATGGCTGTTAGTAAAATTTGTATCTACAGATATTATCTTGACATTATTTTGTATGTAACAGAATCTGTTGATACCGGTCGGTATCTTCAACTAAATATTATCTAAGCTGTGTGTGTAAGTGCATTGATTTCTATGAAGAGCGATGTCGTTAGATATCCGCTCAGATACCTACAGATATATACTAGTATCTGCATCGTTTGTGACAGCCTGTAGGGCCTTTTTCCTCTCATGCGGGTTCGTGCCTGCATGCGTGAATGACCCCCATGCGTGGCGCTCGTAGTTAGCAGTTTACCTTTTCATGCGTGTTACACGTACTACACGAGCAAGAACCCGCTTGACAATAAAAAAGCCCTTAACCAAACTGTTTTTGCAGTTTTCAGACTACAAATCATTTTCGACTTCAATACTTTTAGCTTCATAATAAAACTGGGAAGGTATTGGTCAGTATCGGGGCCAAAAATATCCTAAGATCGCAGTACAAAAACCTTAAATTAATTCTTTCATGTCTTCGTATAGTACTAGTCTTGCAACTGCGTCACAATTTTTATAGCGTTTTACATTATTTCTAAATGTATAGTCTCTATTATGCATTGTCACGAATAAACAATGTAATCTCATGAGTTTTGTTTTTATTTCACTTCCTTGTTCTTTGGCCAGTGCCAGGCCAAGTTCTCGCAAAACCGACCACGCGCGCAATGTGATATTTTTATAAGAACGGCTTGAAATTCCTTTGTAAAATGTATTCCTTAGAGCCACAGGTAATCTGTGCTTAGAGCCTAAATTATGACAATAAAAGTATCCCACGTCCTGTACCGACCAAATTTGGTACGTGGATTTAAACAATATGAAATAAGTGTACGGGTGCGTGCGTACCTTCGCGTACCTTGATTTGCAAAAGCGTACCTCGTACCATTTACGTGAAAATGCCAATTTAATTTGGCGCGTACAGAACGAGCACGTTCTGTACGGACCATATGATTTAATGATGATTGGTCTTTTGTTATGATATAAAACGGATGTACTCCACATAACTGCAATCGATATTTAATAACTATTTATAAAATGTATTCAAATATGCATTTGAAGTTGGCGCGTACAGGACGAGATTCGGGTACAAAGCAAACCATGTGATTCATAACAGAAGTTGAGATGGAGGCTGTATGTACCTTTAATGTACTTCCCGAATCGTAACTTTTCATGCCTGATAAATGTAAAACTTCCATATGTAGTTGAAAATATAGACTTCAGAAAGCCTAGAATTGGCATGTCTTATTAGAGTTTCGTAGTCAAACTAGGAACCCTAGTGTACTGCTTGGTTATTATATATTATTGCTTTTAAAATCTCCAAATAACGTCTTAGGTTTTTGTTGGTTAAGTTACGTGTATTAATAATAGGTACCTTTCCGGATTAGCACCCTAGCTAAATCTCCTTGGCTCAGAAATAAAAAACAACCAATACAATTTTTAAGTTGTTTATTAAAATAATATTCGTTCAACTGAACACAAGACATGGGACCAGACCTAATAATTGAGTTTACTTATTTGTCAATTTTTCTCTACAAAAAAAAATAACTGGCCCAACGTAAGAGCCATTGTCTTTACCCTCTTAACAATAAAAAACAACCTATAAAATCTATCAACATAAAGACAAGTAAAGGTATTCATTCACAGTACCTGCAGCTGTTTTATACATAAATTTGGCACAGACATTATGATATTTCGTCATAACTGGTCATAATTCCCTGGCAAACTGTAGTTCTAGATGGTTTTGGCACGGGATAAAAATCATTAAAATAAAAACTTCCTCTTCACGAAAAAAAATAATCAAATCCATCATTCTCTATAAAACTCAAAAATAGACCTTATTAATTAATTTTTAAGAAAATCTAATTTAATATTTAGAAAACTATACAGTACCCTTTTTATTTAGTATTGCACAAAGTCGGATTTCATGCAGAATCGTACGAATAATCAATATTATAATTTCAACGTTCATAATTCGGTCATATTGTAAAACTGATGTTGATGATCAAATTGTCAGTTTATATAACTTGCATTTTATTTCGTCTATTAAAATATACGATTTAAATTCAATTTTCAATCACCGGGAGCGTAATTTATAAATCAATGTGGGGGTTGGTATTTCAAGTAACAACGTTAAAATTCTTAATAATAACAATAAAAAGTAATTAACAAAAATCATTTGCTGGATAAAACAAACCATCCGAGAACATTCCGAGGGCACTAATCGTTTTTTTTTTTTAATTTTTAATAATAATATAAATGCAATATTTTTTATACCAAAATGTCCTATATATTCGTGAATTACAAATTTATTTACAAATTTGACTCCTATTGGGGGTTGCCAATCATAAAATATCTTGTGTCTTCGTATGTACCAAACATTTTCAGTTTCGAGTCAGTATTTAACTAATATTTTTTCTTTTAAACTTCTTTTTTATATAATAATAATGTATACATATGTAAGTAGCATAGTACACTTATATACTAATATGACACAGTTAGATTATAGCTATATTTTTACATCATGTATGTACTTACACATATACAGTGTGGTGTTGTCCCGACATGCCATTCAAAATGGTTCAAATAGTTGGCCATCTTGCGGAAATTCCTCGAACTATTATGATGCAGTTGTGTGTAACAAAAGATAGATGGCGTGTTTTTAAATTTATCAGAAAAACTTTGTGCTAAAGTGGAAGTCGTTTGTATAAAAACCATCAAAGAAAAATATCAATACATTCAACATGCAAGCTTTACTATTATAAAGCCACATTATTCCCTTATTTAACAATAAAAATAAATACCAATTTTACTAACAGAGACACACTTAGCTTACGTTACAACCAATGACGTGTCTTAATTTTCGATTCCACTTTTTTTTTTTTTTTTATTTCTCTAACAATATTGTACAAATGGCATTCGGCACAACACCTTATGATATACTTCACTCATACAACGTGCCTAGTCTAATCTACGACAGTCTAACAAGTTCCGTACAACGGAAAATCATTTTTCCCTCCGTTCGCCTTAACAATAACTTTATACACGAGCATACCGCGAAGGGAAAACATTTTAAAAACTAAATTCAAAATCTATAACGCTACGTGGAACCTTTATCTGGTGCAGGCCGTAGTAGGAAAGTTTTAAAAACACCAGGCCTTATTCGCAAATGACGAGAAAGCATTGTACACAGTCTGGTTGATGCAGAAATATATTTAACTTTTCAATAATAATTATTGGTAATTATATTGTACGTACATTTTATATTAATATGCACTTTCTAACAGTTTTCAAGTAGGATAAGTTTTTAAGAGATGTTAGAAGTGTCTATCGTCATGGCGTGATGTTTACTAAATATGTTTCTGCATTTTTTTAAATAAATCCGACCGGTTAATTAAACAACCGATTATTTCGTCATTTTTTATAGGATATTATTATAGGCAAATGCTTAACCGTCAAGCAAGAGAGGCCTGTTACAAACAAAAATGTCCGTATCAAGAGAGCAATAGAGGTGAAAATTGATCGTCACAACATTTTTTAAAGAACTGTTAAAAGTTTCGTGCATACATTTTTGTTTCGATGTATTAACATTAGATACAAGTTTTTCAAATATTTTAAAAACAGTAGTGAATTTTAAAAGTTGCACAATTAGGAATTCATCAGTGTAATTGATTGAAATCAATGGTATGTATATTATAAAATGGCTAAAAATATCGTTGACTACTCAAGGTAAAGGTGGTAAAAGATCCCAAACTTTTATTAACCAAATATTCTTTTACAAAAGATTGTTTAGAACATAGTCTTGATAGATCAAAACCCATATTTTACTCGTTGTTAGTTTTTTTTTCAAGTTTTGTTATTCAGAATGTAGAAAATTAAATGAACATCGAATAATAAATAATTAATGACTGAATTGTTTTGACTGATGACATGATTCGATATAAATTTAATTTCGTACTTTCGTACTATTGGTGTTGTAGGTTATGAAAAACTTTACGCGACAAATGTGTGGAAAGATAAAAATAGTGACAGAATAGGGTTTTAAAGATTAATGAAACATGGCACATAAAACATGTGACTAGTATTACTGAAAGATTTTCATATTTGGGAATTAAAAGTATGGGCTTGTTATAAAAAATGCACTATAAATGACTCGATTCGGGCTCACAATTTTGAGATCACTTCGACTGAAGAATGGACTACTTAAAGTATCGTTATTGTAGAATTAGGCTGGAAATGTTGTAGCCACTCTCTAGTTGAACGACTTCGAATCTTAGAAATACCGAGCACTTGGTGGATTTAATATATTAGTTTCAACATTAGGCCCTTTTACTTTATTACATGAAAAAACGGTAATTTTTAGGTTTATGAATATATTCTTACGTCGCTATACAATTAGCGAAATTAAATAGTTCACAAAAGTGCCGGTATTCCTAAAAATCAATACTCGTCAAAAAGCCGAACAGAGGTAGGTTTGTCACTACGGTTTCCTCGAAACATTATTTTTGAGAACAGCAGTAACAATCGGTACTTATCGTAATGTTCATATCACAACCGACACGACTCGTTTCTCGACGCGGCCGCTAGATGGCGCCGGTGAACGTCTCACTCACTGTCCGACAGATGTCGTCACACGTAACATGAAAACTACCCGCTCTAGATTTCGCCGGGTTAAACGTTCGGTGATCATGATCCTCGAGCGAAAAAGGGAACGAATAGTTGGCATTGTATTGTTCGTATCGCGATTCGGCTCTGTAAAGATTTTATCTCGGTATATTCGCAGAACGTCCATCGAGTTAGAATGGTGACAGAGGCGACCGGTGGCGCGTGTGTGGTGGGGTCGGGTCGAGTGGTCGTGGGGCGTCACTACGAGACGGAGATGACCTCGTGTCCGGGGCGCGGCGGCGCGCGCGGCCACGACTGCGAGGTGAGCTGTCCGACGGACAGCGGGTTGTTGGCGTCGCGCGGGTTGGTGCCCACGGGGTTGCGCGGCGGCGCGGGCGGCGGGTCCGACGCGGGCGACGCGAGCGACGACAGCGCGCTGAGGCCGCCCGGACTGGACGCGGAGTTGAGCGGCGTGTCCGCGTCGCCGTCGCTGGACGCGTCCGACATCTCCTCCAGCTTCACGTCCTCCTCAGAGCAGGGCGACACAGGCGTCACCATCGGCATGGGCACGGTCCCCGACGCGGCGGCTAGGGCTTCCATGTAGCGAACGCACTTCTTCTTCCGCCTATAATAGAATAAAGCTTAGTAAACATTCGTATGTGAAGCCTGCCGAGTGACGAGGACCGTTTCGTAAATATTATGTATCAAATCTAATTATTAAGTAGTTATTAAATAATTTAATGTAATTTTGATTCTGGTAATGACAAACTAAAAACGGTAATGACGACAAAATTATGTAACACTATTTAGTAAAGTTACAAAACAGTCCGTAACACAATAAAAGCTAATCTAACCTACTTGACATATAACACATAAATCATAATGTTAACAGTAACATGCTGAAAAAACGTGTTAAATAAACTGAAAACACTCGAAGACAGCGAACACTCATGCTGAAAAATAACTGTTAAATCTTTCAAAAATTTACGAACGTAATAAGCAAACGACTACCTACGACAACATATAAAAACGTCATTCCTTTCCGTACAAAAAAAAATATAAACATTCAGGCTTCATCTTTAAAATTAAATAAATTCTTTAATATGCAATCTATTAATTTATAACAAAAATTAAAATGTAAATAATGCAAATTGTTGTAAGTAATAAATAGAAGTGATAATATTTAATTTATTTGAATTTTTGAGCCAATAAAACACGTAGCCATATCTCAAAAAGAAAATCCAAAAAACTGCGCATAAAATCAAACTTGTTGTAACAAAAACATCTAAGAACATGTCTACAACAACACACAGGTCATTCCCGTCTGTCATCACCAACCGTTGCGTGGCCGTCGGCGGGGGGGCGCCGGCACTAGAGGTTAACGTAGGTGGGCTCTTGTGGGCTCACGAGGCTCGAGGCCGGCAGCGACGTCGCCGGCTCCGGCCGGAGCAGGCCCAGCCCGCCGGACACCATCACGCTACTTGACTCGGGGCTGCGCCCGGTAATGATGGAAAGTGACGGTAATGATGGGGTGAGGTGATTCAAATGGAAAGGGAATCATGATATGGTGAAGGTAATGATTTGTATACGAAAAATGTTGAGTTTTTTGTTAGAATGTGTATGATAAATTAGAGATTTTTATAGAAAATAAATGTAATTTTGTTATTTTTAGATAAAGAACAAATATATAGAAAAAAGGAGTAGGTAATAAGATAAAAAATAATTGTCAGGAAAAGGATGATAACAGCAATAAATAAATTTATCAATAAGAAGAAAGAAAAAAAAAAGAAAATTAATAAACAATAAAACATCGAGTCAAGTGGCGTGTGGCGAAAATAATGACAAGAAAAAATAAAAATAAAAACGTAAATATGATCAGAAACGAGTCACCAATAGTGCCAGCAGTTCCAGGATCCATGAGAAGCGGCAATCATGAGTGGAAAAAACATTTGTATAAGTAAACATGAACCTTGACAACCAATAACAACAACCAAGCGAGCTAATTCAGAAAATGTGTCCAGATCTTTTTGAAAGCTTTCGACAAATGATTGCCCCTCCTCTGCCTGCGTTTACTACCCTCCTAAGTTTCTAATTCCAAAACCTTCGGCTACTTTCAAAAAAATCTATTCATTGAGATCTAAACAGTTTATTTCTTTGTGAAAAGACACATTTTCTGAATTAGCTGCTTCGCCGTATAAATCCTTAATTTACTATAATTATTGTAATTGTAATAAAACATAAAATAAACAATAACTACATCTTGTATAGATTTTCTTAAATTAATAAATGCCAAAGTAAAATAATGACCGGGCCTTATCTTGGTGTGTCAGATAAGACAGCCAAGTCTTTCCACATAGAAACAATATATTAACCAACGGTATTAGGTATACCATTAATTAATCAAGAGTGAATTTTGTACAAGCAAAAGAAAATAAATAATAAAGATATATAACCCACCTGCAAGGCTTGCACCATTGGTTCTGTTGGTCGAGACCGTATCTCGCTCGACACTTCTTCAAATTATTTCCTGAAAGTTTTACATAATATGTTTTAGAATACATCCTTTCTTTCCACAAAATTTTTCACTCTGACATTGAACTGATCCAAAATGAATGCAAAACAAATTTATTTTCATTGCAAATTATATTCTCAAAAAAATATGATGTCGAGTAAATTTGTTTGTTCAAATAAAAAGGAATGCAGCGATTATCGGATGCGTAAATTATAGGTTTATTTACCGGAAATCATATTTAAAGCATTTCAAAACATATCAGCTAATACTAATTACTACAAAAAGCGTTGCATGCAATCCCCTTACTGTTAGTCACATGCAGGGTGGGATGGGACAAATGAACAGGAACAACGGAAAAAACATTGGTTTTAAAAAATAACATACTACACGCATAAACTTTCAACAAAATAAATGCTAAAACTACGCTATTGTCGGAAAAAATAACAAATAAACATGACGACTATTAAGCAAATTGAAGCAGAATAGGTTCTCCGGAATCAAAATAAATATTTGTGACTTTATTTGGCCAGTATCATTGCACCGCAGACACAATAAGCATCAGCAGCTGTATAGTCTAGTGGGTCCTCGCCGTATCCTCCTATGGATGCTCTGGTCCACACTACTCCGTTGCATGTATGTACCAAGAGAAGGCTGTCCCAGCCTTTTCCGACATCAAACTACACTCCCTGCAAAGCAATTACTCAAGTATTCAAATATTGACTTGCTTTAACATGCAGGCTCCCCTCGCACACAGGAGCAAAATGGAAGCATAAAACCGGGACAACCTTCGAAGGACTTGCGTGAGGGTCTCTCTCATAATATAGCGTTTTAAATCAAATAAATAAATGCGATAAATATTAAATAAACAAAAATACTTGTATATTATATGTCTACAACCTCGTAACCCTTCAACCAAGACAATATACTATGTCGCTCGGTCCGTTCGGAGCGGAGTTCAAAGCAATTGAACTCTCGCGGGAGAGGACTGGGGGGGAGGAGGCGATATGCGCGGGGGGATACTACCAACGTCTCCGGGCTTAATCCTTCGTTAATTGACCTCATTTTTTTAATGAGCCGATGCGTATATCGCATTCAAACGGGACGTCGGCCACTCCGGGACATGTGTTCGCTTCATGACCGACTTACGTACGACATTATGTTACTGCCCAGCTTAGCTGATGGCCACGTATGTATATCAGGACGTGGGAGGGGAGGGGATGGGATGGGACGCTCGTCGACGGAGTGAAAGGCAGTACCTCCATCGGTTGTCTCCTGTTTTCGTTTCCTCTTCTTGCCCCTTTGCGTATTAGCCCTAGACGACCAATCGGGATAGAGTTGCATGTGCAGCTGGCGTTCACGGCGCGCCAGCTCGTAATACTTGGCTTGCTCCTCGCGGCCGAGCGCATGCCACTGTATCGTGAACGCGCCGAATATGGAAACAAAACAGAGAAATGCACTTCGACGGTGGACACGACCGTACGTCCGCGACCTACGCACGTGCTAGAAAAACAGCCGCAGCGAGCGGCGGAGCTAATCAGAAAATTTTGACTCCTACAGAATGAGAATGGCCAATTGTGATGTTCCTCACAGAACCTATTCTGCGGTCGGTTCACGCGTCTCGACTAGACATATAACAAACCAATATAGTTTCCGGTCGGGGGTGTAGGGTGTACGGTACACGTTCACTGGACGACTACAGTACACAGAACACGTAACACGTAAGTGGGGCAGACGGGCCCGGCCCGGTCGGGTCGGGCCCGGCCGCTCCACGTGACGGCCCAGCCGCTTTTCTAGCACAGGCACCACCGGCGCCGACATACTACCGCTCGGACAGACACGCGCACACGCACGCACACACACACACGGGGACGGGTCGGGTTACGGATGCTGACGTTAGTGTGGGTACAAGCCGGTCAGTTAACACGTGAGGTCACCGGACAACAAGCAAGTCTCCTGTGTTAGTGGGGGTGCGGGATCTCGTCGGGGTAAGCAGTGTACAAGCGTCCATGTGACAAGAGCCCCGTGACGTCGGCTGCTAGCTCCAATACCTCCCAGCTCAGCGGGACTGCGGTCCTTTTTCCGCTTTTTCTTTTTGGAGCCGTAACCGTAGTTGTCCCTGGCGCTCCACCCGGGGTACAGCTGCATATGGAGCTGTCGCTCTTGTCTCGCTTTCTCATAGTACTTTGCTTGTTCCTCGCGGCTCAACGAATGCCACTGCGTATTATGATACCAGGATATTGGGTTACCAGTCGCCGACATGTGCCACGACTTAATTTTTTTTTGTATAAAGACATTGTTACTCTTGTTAGGAATGAGATTGCGTTCCGGGAACTATTGTCTAACGGGTTCGTTTCTCGGTAGCGTTACGGTCAGCTATTTATTATTCAATACATCTATTAGATGGCTGATAGGGCGGCCGCATTGTCTTGTAATGCGAGCTAAGCTGGACGTGTGGTGACAAATCGTATTCCTAACAAGATTAACAAAGACTCAATCCAATATTATGAGAGAATTATTAATATTAAATACGGATACAATCAAAATGATTGCTTACATTACGTTACAATGAGGTTGTTGACATCTATTTAACCTCTGATTAGTTAAAACTTCGTCAATTGCGATTGGATGACGTCATGTAAGCAATCTTAAACTATCCCAATGTATTCTACTGTGGAATAGACGTTTTACAAGTGCCGGTTAAATACATAATTAATTAATTAATTAAAGTCTTAAGACGATTGATTGACAGTCAATATGATGCAACAAGATGCTTAGCAACTGTTAAATCAATCTTTATGCAGTGACTTTAGTATCGATGTGCTGATTGATTTTGAATAGACTAAGATAATTTTCTGATTCGTATTCCGGCATTCAAATATTATAATGACTATGCTATGTTTATTTGACAAAGTGGGGTTGACATTATGACAATAAATGATAGCACGTGTTCTATTGATATGTTACAAAAAATCTGTTACCTACTTCCAAGCTCTATTTTCTCGCATGATTTTTCAATTTCACTCATTCATGTAGATGAAGGGACGTTGAAGTGGAAACTTATGTTAACTATATCTGTTCTATACGTGTAAATAAAGATAATTTTGGTTTAAACGGGTCATCACTACATAGTATAAAACAAAGTCGCTTCCCGCTGTCTGTCCCTATTTAAGCTTACATCTTTAAAAGTACGCAACGGATTTTGATGCGGTTTTTTTTAATAGATAGTGATTCAAGAGGAAGTTTTATTATGTACTAGCTTTCGCCCGCAGCTTCGCTTGCGTGAAATTTTGAACCCGTAGTGACGACTTTCCATACAAACTTTCATCCCCTATTTATCTCCCTTAGGGGCTGAATTTCGAAAAATCCCTTCTTAGTGGATGCCTACGTTACAAATGGAACCTACTGTCAAAATTTCAAGTTTCTAACCCCAGTGGTTTAGGCTGTGCGTTGATAGATCAGTCAGTCAGCTTCTCCTTTTATATGTAGGTATAGATAGATATAGATAATACATGCATATTATAGTACCCGTGCGAAAATTCCTGTGACTAAACTATTGAATGTAAACGTTTGATTATTTGTGTTCGTTCGGTCTTAAAACTCATCATATTCATAGAATACGTGGTATCGTCTAATGCTGTCTCGTCATCCCCACATTGTATAGCGTCATAATATAAAACAGTAGGAATAACTTTCCATAACTTGGTCATAAAATGTGCCACAGTAAATTCCGTAAAACGGATATTAAAGTTCATTCGACAGCATACTACATCGGGACCGTTGTAACGTCAACATAAACCTATCACAACACACAATAAAAAAATAACAAATTCATATTTTAAATTTCGAATTTAAACTGTTCTATAAATCGAAAAGAATATATTTAAAATTCGAATTAGATGTCTAATTTGGAATTTAGAATTTCATGTAACGAATTGTTTATTCAAATTTCGAATTGGATGTAACGTATTTTTAAATGGTTGTCGAAATCGGAACTCACCCGTCTTCCGAGTATTTGATTGATGGCTGCTGACTCCTTGAGGGTGCACTCTGCGACGACTTTCGCCCTCATTTCCTTCATATAAAGCATGAAGGCGTTTAGAGGTTTCTTTATATGTGGTTTCTTGTTTTGTTCTTTGTTATTCGTGTTAGCTGAGCTGTCTGATGGCTTATCGCTTGAGGAACTGCTGCTGCCCTTCTCTAGCGACCTGGAAAATACAGCGTGATGGTTTAGATAAAGATACTAATCTAGTTTAACGGTAGATTGAATGGTTTGAGGGAGTTTGAGATTGGATAGGGATTACATTGTCTGATCACAGACAGGACACGTCAATTTTAATATAGTCTTGTTAAGGAATTCTTATTCTCTCGAGACGGCACGAGAACAGCATTCTATTTGCGCAAAACACTCGTAATCACTATGGCTTTGATAGGTCAACAATTTCCAAAGCAACTTATGTATTAACATAACATTCTCCACGACTATGTACCACGCAATGAATATTGTCGTGTTGTCAAGATGAAAGCTATTGAATTTACGATTACAATACAATTCGGATGTTGATTAGCCAGTCAGCAAGATTGATAGCGGGGTTGACTGCCCAGGGTGCGCCGGACGTATTTGAGTATCGTCAACCCTGGAGGCTCTCCCGTAAAGGAATTGGTTTCAAGTGTTAATGTCACTCGCCCAAGTGTACCGAAAACGGTACGGCCGCCATTGTTTATCTATTGTGTCTATAATTACAGTACTACACAGGTTAAGATGGTCACTGGCAATCAATAAAAATGACATGTTTACGCTTGCATAACAAAAAAACCATTGAGAATTTCAGATACCTCCCATGTAGGGTTACCATTTAGAAATTTGAAAAGTCCTGACAAAAAGCCTGACATTTCAATAAAAGTTCGGACATTTTAGTCACAAAATGCAAACATACGAAGATTTACTGTTTGATCTTGTTGATTGTTCAAGATTTATATTTTGTTTATAGATGAATGAGAAGTTAATAAAGATTAAAAAGTTATTTGATATTACCTACATAAGTAAGTTTCATTACTCGTATTCCATCTAACCCAAAAAATCCGGACAAATTAAAGAGCCGGACAAAGTCCGGACATGTCCGGACAAATCCGGACGGATGGTAACCCTACTCCCATGCGAATCTGTCAATTCATATCGTTTTATCATAAGCGTTATGTTACAGTTACATCTGATAAAAACATATCCATGATAAAGAAATTCTTTTGTCTTACAATCTGTTTGCACCTGTGATCAATAAAATTGCATCTTTTTAATCTCTCAAGGTCTTCATGTACACGTGTATGTAGTCCGCAAACCCGCACCAGGGGGCTACTCCCTAAACACGAAGTCCGTGGTTTCGGTCTTAGTTACGAGCATTTCCTACTCCCTATCACCTACGGACATACGATTATTTCGGGGCCCGAACTAAGAATGAATGACAACACGATTTGACAGTTGTCCCTACTACCGATGCGTTTTTGCCCGTCCGAAAAGTTGAACTTGACTCTTGTTTTGTTCACTCCTACGTTTCGGACTACTTTCGGACGGGCGACTAACCTTTATTTTAGTTTTTTCAAAATTTGTTCATCCCTGCTTTAATTAGAAATTCATTAAATGGTGGTTCTGATTCATGACCACAAATATGAACTAAAATGTAAACATAGCTGATCATATCTGGGTATAGATAGATTTTAGACCTTTTTTTTTGAGATCTTTGATCACCTATTTCTCTTGAACTATTGACTTTTGGAAAAAGTTGTAGAACAAAAGTTATTCATCATTATGTGTACTTTAACACCCTTTCGGATTAGTACCTCCTTTCTGACTAACCTTGTATAGCTTATGGCAAATATTTTATAGCGCAACGATATCGCTCATCATAAATTTTATACGGGCATGTTCACACAACGCTATGCTATAAAATAGGGGATTGCTCAATATGCTTTACTATAGGTATAGCGAAATAGGACAAGCACTAATAAAATAGCCTAAAAATATTGTCAACATCATTAAAAAAAGTTTCGTTAATTAATTACCAACCAATTAATTTATTTTCCCAACCATACCTTAACCCATTCAGAAAGTCGTACATTCACCAACAGTTGTAGTGGGATCAATATGTTAATAACTAGTTTAGGTGTTAACGACACCCATCCAGACAGACGACAATAAACAGTGCGCGTCCGGTTGGAAATAGACGCGGCGTTTCCGGCGCGATGCGCGCGCGCAGCCGATCCCTACGAACGTGGTCGAGTAGCTACGTAATTATGATGGTTGGAGCATACTGATTTTAAAATGTTTGTGGAGATATGGCGGGTTTGTGTGATTGGTTGGCGAAGACAAGCGGGCAGACGGGTTATAAGGATAGCGAAAGGTGTATTTAAAATCGTAGATACTTATTGTTTCTTTTTATATCATATTTTTTTATTTATTATCTGTCTTTCTCATGTTTGACCCTTGTCGTACCTGGCAGCCTACTCCCTAAGTCCATCCGAAAGTAGCCCGAAATGTAGGAGTGAACAATACAAGTGTCAAGTTCAACTTTTCGGACGGGTAAAAACACATCGGTAGCAGGGACAACTGTCAAATCGTGTTGTCATTCATTCTTAGTTCGGGTCCCGCAATATTCGTTTGTCCTTAGGTGATAGGGAGTAGGAAACGCTCGTATCTAAGGCCCGAAACCACGGACTTCATGGGAGTAGACCCCCAAATCGTAAGTGCAGACAGGGTCTGACATGGAGCACACGAATCCAAGTAACAGAGATATAGAGGGATTCTCCTACACCACTCTGGCTCTCACATACACACGACGGAACACAGTAAACTGTTTGGCGCCGGACTTTAACGTGAGGGTGGTAGCTAGCTAGGACCGTATAGATCATACCACTAAGCGGAGCTGGTTGCGGCAACCTTTATTTATAAGAGGGTCAAATCTTATTTACGTAAGAATTTGTGTGGGCTGCATTTGGGCTATACGTCATTACTGACAGTAGTAGTTCTCTCTCCCTTTCACTCCGTTGTGTATGATACATATCGTCCGAAACTTGCCTTGCGACAAGAATTTTGCGAGCCGCAACAAAATGGCTCGCGGACCGCTGGTTGACGACCGCTGCCTTAAATCATACTGCGCCAATGTCAGTTTTAAATGCTTATTAAAGTATTACTGGTAGCGTAGATATTATAAAGCGCAGCTGTTCTGATTTAAGTTAGAATTGTTTCTGTAATATTAATGTTTGTCTCTAAAATCAGGGTCTGCTCTTCGTCGATGATATATTCATTCTAGAAGCTGAACCGTGTGGAACGGATGAGTTTATGATAAGAACTATAAGTGTAATCTACTTGAATGTTGCATAATCAGTCCATTACTGTCCCACAGCTGGGCATAGGCTTCTCAGAATGAGAAGAGTTTACTCACTATTGAGAACTTTATACAGCCCTCTCAGGTGCGCAGGTTTGCTCACAATATTTTCCTTCACAATTAACGCAAGTGTCAATCAAATCAAATCAAAAATTTTTATTTCACATAAACCAATACAGGCGCTTATGAAAAGTCGAATTTAGGTGCACGGTTCCAATTAGTCGTTTCCTATGGAGAAGAACCGGCAAGAAACTCCATGGTTACTCTTTTAAAAAAAAGGATATCTTTAACAACTTCAGTAAATACAGTAATATGATTTATGATAGTTAAGAGAGAACAATGTAGTCTTGCTCTTGACCACAGACCTGTGAGTAATGTAATACCAAGTCTTGAGTACAAAAATTAACCAAAAAGAAAAAAATAACACAATATGAATAATAGTAATTTACTCAACAAATTTAATCAAATTATGATTCGCAAATGAATTCTAAAAGTCAGAGATGCCTGGATTGAACGCCTCCTCATGAACGGCACCCGTTCAACCGTTATGTTATATTTTAAATGTCGGCGGATTCTAATCTAAAACAACTTATACAAAGTAAAGTTTAAATTAAACAAACAAATTAGTCACCGCTGTCACCACAAGGTACACTTAACTGGTATAAATGACCTCTTGTGATTTTCCTAAAATAGCAACGAAATTTAAGAGATAAACGGATGAGTCAACTGGTCAAATAACTGTAACATCACAGACATCCGACTTAGTTGGAAAGTATGATATATTGAGAATGCTTGTGGAGATCTAGACTTCCATGGACTAGTTTTTTAAATTAAACTTTCAATCACGGTAATATTAGACACAATAGATAAGACAATTAAGTGTCGTCCTGGGACGACTGGCGGTACGCAACCGGTTAACTATAAAGAGCTTTCATCATTAACAATCGCGCAGATCACAGGCGCTTGCCGCGGTCATTCTGTTGATGGGTGATCATTCGTTACACACCAATACCCCTCCGTGCTTCGGAGAGCACGATAAACCGTCGCGGGTAACGATATACGTAGCGATCACGAGTATTTTGCATAATTAGGATGCTGGGTTTTCATTAGACCTTAGTAATAAGAGTGTGTTTAAAATCAAATTGTATCAACTCATCATCATCATTCAGCCGAAAGACGTCCACTGCTGGACATAGGCCTCCCCCAAGCATCGCCACATCGACCAGTCCTCTGAAGATGTCTTTACGTCGTTTTCGTATAAAATGTTTGAAAAATCAACCCATGCAGTTGTTTAAATCCTAGTCCATAACATACGTAAATCCGTAAATTAAAAAAGAAGAACAACATTAAAAAATGACTTCCTGTGTCCGGAATTCGAAAACAGTATAAATAGAGTCAATAAAATACATTGTCAGAGACATATAACTGTTGGTTTATACGTCCAATATAAAAGTTTTAATGCACCAAATTAGTTCTGAATATAACCAAACTAGCTGAAAATATACGACTTCCTACCGACGGTTTTAAACGGGGAATGATATAAAAAGAGAAAGAAAATCCGGGCACAATGCGCATGCGCGCCCAAACGAGGTATTCGGCGCGCGCGCAGTAATTATGTGTTATGTACAGTCAGCAGGACAAGTTAATAACGTGTCAATGTTAGCTTTATAAAGTGTTTTGTATTAATGAAGTGATTGACACGTTATAATTGTTTTTGTAGTTTTTTGGGATATTTTATTTTGTGTAGATTTGAGTTTGAATACTAAATGAACGAAATGAGACACAATATTTAAAATTAAGATTGAATGATAAGGTTTGGCTCAAAGGACCAAAAAAGAAGGAGGACCAAAAAAGGTCTTGTAAAATTACCATTAACAGCTCAAAAGAATAAAGGCCTTTACATTTTAATTTAAGAATAACCACCACTTGTTACATTACATTCATGTAAAAGTTAATTACTTGACAAAAACGGAAGTACATAAAATGTATTCATTAAACAAGATCGTATGGTTAGATCGAATACCAAATGGTTAACGAATACGACACAGTAATAAAATAACTATTAACTGCTTAGATCTCACAATGTTAATTACCTTTAAAATTAAAACGATAAAAATGTAGATTATAAACTTAACGAACTATTTTTTTTAAAGACAGTGGAAAAGAATTTTTACTGCATAATTTGCGTTTTAATTCTGTTATTTCATATAGACATGTAATTACAGTTGACAATTTTTTTATTTTTTTCCGTATTGAATTGATCGTATTTGACCATAGTCGGACCTCATGGATGCCCTTCGTCCGGGAAAGGTGAAGGGGTATCCCGGACTCTTACCGGCTAAAAACCCACGGTGTTCCTTCTCCTGACCCTTATCCGGGGTCGCGGGATTCGCAGCTGCATGCACCGCGACCCCGGCAGACTCTAGTCGCACATGAAGATAAGCGTACACAGGTTTTAAGATGGAGCACACGAATCTAAGTAAAAAAGAAATAAAGGGCCTCCCCTATACCACTCTGGCTCTCACATACACACGACGGAACACGGTAAACTGTTTGGCGCCAGACTTTAATGTGAGGGCGGTAGCTAGCCAGGGTCGCCAAGGACCGTAAATATACCGTCAAGCTTGCTACGTTTTTTAGAAAATTATAACACGGGTTTATTCCTAGTCTGCGGTGAGGAAATTTGATATTGTAGCCCGTCCTCACACAGGACTAGAATGCATGCTATCTTCAAGTCTAGAAGTCTATTAAACATTTAAAATAATAGACTCATTGACTTCATTAAACATCCACGGTTTGCATGAGTCTGTCTATGCGTATGCTTTCTTATAAGGTTTTATGCCGTATGGGGACGGGTTAGAATTTAAAACTTCCTCACCGCACGCTAGGAATAAACGCGTGTTGTAAGACTCAACAAAACCCAGCACGCTTGGTGGTAGAATGTGTACGGTCCGCCTGGCTAGCTACCACCCTCACATTAAAGTCTGGCGCCAAGCAGTTTACAGTGTTTCGTCGTGTGTATGTGAGAGCCAGAGGGGTATATGGGAGTCCCTCTATATTTTTGCTACTTGGTAGCAAGTAGCAAGTCCGGATTCATGTGTTCCATCTTAGAGTCTACTACGCTTACCATTAGGTGTAATAAATATGATAATCTCTAAATAAATAAAATATCGAATTGCAGTTAACATATCGATCTAGCAACAATGAATAAAATATTAAATTGTTATTAAACAAATAAGTGCCTCTCTTCTACTACACTATGCTGTGCCCGACAGGGTCCATAATTGATCCTATAGTCTTGAGCCTACCACCTGTATTTGACATTATGGAATGCAATAAAGAAATTGAATTGAATTGAACTAGGGTCAAACGCAACCAATTCGAATAATATCACAACTACTCATTAATTTTTTGCCCAACTTTGGGTGAGAACTCAATCTTAGATACTCAAGCATTAGTTGCTCGAAGCATTATTATTTAGACTAAAGTAAAGAAGCCATTTTTAACGTTGTTATTGCTCAGAACAGTTTATCTTTTAACAACGATCTCGAGCATTTGTTTCGGCGACTGTACCGGGTGACGGGCCCGTTAGTCGGGCTGCTCATATATCATCTTAATTAAATTTCTCCACCAGAGACTTATTTACATGATTGTACCTGGACTTTTATGTGCGTCGTTGTGAGGTGGTATTGTAAGCGAGAAGCGAGTCGGATGCTTAGTGTAATAAGTTATATTTTTAAAACATGACTATGGTAAAGCTTTAATTAGGTACCTGTAAATGTGACTTTAATGATCCGCCTAGCTTTTTCCCCATTATGTTTGGGTCAGAGTCCAGTCTAAACAGATGCGGCTGAATATCAGTATTTTACACGGAGCAACTGCCATGAGACCTCCGCAATCCAGTTACTGGGCAACGCCGATATTCTAAGGTTTGACTGGTTGTCAGACTTTCGGGCTTCTGACTATCCGTAACGACTGTCATTGGTATGACAACCGGGACCGATGGTTTAACGTGCTGTCTGAAGCACGGAGGGGTCTTGATGTGTAACGAATGGTTACCCATACACAGACTGACCGCGGTAAGAGCATATGACCGCGCGATTGTTAATGATGAAGGCTCCATAGAGTTAATTTAAAAAACTAGTCCATTAAGGTCTAGATCTCGGCTGTCAATATATCATACTGCATGAGTTGATTCTTCATACATTTTATATTAAACATGGATTTAATGGGGTCTTTGGACCTGACGACGTAAATACGACATATGCAGAAGACTAATGTGGCGGTGCATTATGCATTAGCAAGTTTTTTGTGCAATTGCACGCTCTCTGGTCTGCTTCAGGACTGCCTCGTTGGTCTAGCGGTCGCCAGCGCTGCTGCTGAGCTTGAGGTCCTGGGTTCGATCCCCAGGTCGGGCAGTGTTATTGGGTTTTTTTGTCTGAAATTTGTCACTGATAGCGCAGTCTGGATCTGTGCCCGGTTGATGGCAATAGGCTCGCCCCCTATTACTTGGGACTTAAGCATAACGGCGAAATGAAGGTGGACAATCTCTGCCCAACCCTTCGGCGAATACAGGTGTGTGGTTATGTTAAAAAACTAGTCCACCAAAGTCTAGATCTCCGCAAGCATTCTCAATATACTTAACATACTTTCCAAATAAGTTGGATGTCTTTGTAGTTACAGTCACTTTATCAGTTGACTCATCCGTTTATCTTTTTAATTTTGATGCTATTTTAGGAAAATCACAAGAGGTCATTTGTAGCGTTTAAGTGTACTTTAACAGCGGTGACTAATTTGTTTGTTTTATTTAAACTTTGCTTTGTACAAGTTGTTTTAGACTAGAATCCGCCGACATTTAATGTCGTCCATGTAGGAGGGTCTAAGTTCGACCCGGGCACCTCTGACTTTTCGAATTCAAGTGCGAATGAGAATTTGACTATCGGTGAAGGAAATCATCGTGAGAAATCCTGCATACATGAAAGGGCCTCCAAATAAATCTCAATGGCATGTGTCGTCCACCAACCCGCATCAGGCCTTCTGACTACCCGTAACGAGTTTAATGCAGTATATTATTGGAATATGGAAGCATTTGTTATGGTAGAATCTATTATGAAGGCGTAGTGTTGGCCGTCTTGAGCCTATTGGGTGCAGAATTCGCCATAAAGTTAATGATTGAGTTTCATTATGGCGATTTAGTTTGAGGCTGGATTGAAACCTGTAGCTATTGCTTTACTAGCTAAAAATACTGTCATTTAAGGCTTTTGAGACCTAAGTAACGAATCATCAACTCGTACAAAATTGGTCCTTTGCTCCAAAACATTTCATAATATGATCGCACGAACAAAATCGCAACAATAATTCCAACTCGCCCTACGTATCGCGAGCAGTAGGACCCCGTCCTAATGATTATGTATTTTGACTGATTTAAAGTTTGTATTGAACCTGGTAACTTGTCGTAAGGCATCAGCTTTCTTGTTACCTGATCAGTCAATCCTGCTGACAATTTATTTAAAAGTCACATATTTTTTCGGTGGCATAATTAAGTACGACTCCTTGTGTTAATTTTAAGAATTCGTTAAGAATATTTAATGTTTCTGATAATGTATGCAAGGACCAGAGAAGATGAGAAGAGTAGCTTGTGGCTAATATACAACTTCGCGTATCAGATGATTTGCAAGGTTAAGCTGCGCTTGCCGCGGTCCGTCAGCAGATGGGTGACCATTCAATTGACTTAAACAGGGTTAATTGAAAAACACCAACAACCTCTTAAGAGGTCATTGTACTCATCATCATGAACAACTTTTACTATGGGACCAAATCTGAAATCGCGAAAATAAAAACAGCTGTTCCCTACATTTTGACGAGCTAAGCGAACATAAATGTTTTTGATGATTGTGGTTGTGGTGATTTTTTTTTCGCGATTTCAGTTTTGGTCCCATAGTAAAAGTTGTTCATAGAGGAGCTCGTGGCTAAATAATTACAGCCGCATAGACCGATCTTCCGGGTTAAGCCACGCTTGCCGAGGTTGGTCTGTGGATGGGTGACCATTTACCATAGCGAGTTTCCTCCGTGCCTCGGAAAGCACGTAAAGCCGTTGGTCCCGACTGTCATTTGTAGATCTTTGACAGTCGTTACTATTGGTCAGAAGCCAGAAAGTATGACAAACCAGTCTTACCAAGAGTATCGTATTACCCAGTTACTGGGTTGTGGAGGTCTGATAGGCAGTCGCTCCATGTAAAATACTGATATTCAGCTGCATCCGGTTCGACTGGAAACCGACCCCAACATAGTTGGGAAAAGGCTAGGCAGATGATGAGTAAAAGTTGTTCATAATTATGAGTATAATGACCCCTTAAGAGGTTGTTGGTGTTTTTCAATTGACCCTGTAGACCCCTCCTTACCTCAGAGGGTACGTTAAACCGTCAATCCCGGGTGTCATACGAATACCTATGACAATCGTTGCGGGTAGACAGAAGCCCGAAAGTCTGACAACCGGTTTAACTTTAGAATATCGGCGTTGTCCAGTAACTGGGTTGTGGAGGTCTGATGGCAGTCGCTCCGTGTAAAATACTGGTATTCAACAGCATCTGGTTAGACTGGAAGCTGACCCTAACAAAGTTGGGAAAAGGCTAGGCAGAAGGCTAGGCAGAGTAGATTCCTCAGGACATTGAAGTAGTAATGACAGTTTGGAAGAAGAGTCATGAAAGTAGAATAAATGCCGTGGAAATGCGTTCCTTGCGAAGTATGTGCGGTGTAAGTTTGAATGATAGATTGAAGAATGATGTGATAAGACAAAGTTGCGGTTTAAAAGATGATGTAGTAACAAAAATTGAAAGTAGTATGCTTCGGTGGTTTGGGCATGTTGAAAGATTGAGTGAACGACGATTAACAAAAGGAATTTATAAGGCGAATGTCAGTGGAAACGCCAGTAGAGGACGCCCTAGAAGGACATACATTGATGTTATTGGTGATGTTCTTCAAAAAGTACAGGTGTGTAGTAGTTTCAACCGGCGTGCGTGTATGACAAGACCGTGGACGAAGCGAAAGGAGTACGTAAGGATCGTAGCATGTGGCGTTCTACAGTTTCTGCCTACCCCCATGGGAAAAAGGCGTGAGTATATGTATGTATGTATGTATGTATGACAGTCATAATAAATGGGTTTTTTGAGACCAGCAGTGCAATTCTGTAAGGATCTCACCTCGATCGCGACTGTGAATTAGACACTTGTCGTGACACAGCGTGGATAACAAAACTACGCGTTATTGATTATACTGTCGATTATCTGTGTGTTATTTGCTTCTATTATCCATACTGTGACATTATGGATATCGAGCTAACCGTCGATATTGAGGTGGGTTTCTTACAGAATGACACTATAGTAGGTAAACCCAATTTAACCTCTACGTATCTCTATCACTACATAGTATAAAACAAAGTCGCTTCCCGCTGTCTGTCTGTCCCTATGTACAGGGTGTTAACGAATTCGTGTAATTCCTTCAAACCACGTGATCTACTGATGACACAGATTAACCCTAAATGGGAATTTTTATAATCAATTTTTTTTTTTTTTTTTAAATCTTTGTTTTCTATTTCTGAGTCATTTTAGAGTATTGGGTTATCTGACTGCAAAGAGCGATATCGCGTTAGTCGTGCCTGCCAGCCGTGTCGCCGTGCTTTCATTAATTTATGCTGGCATCGAAATGTTCACAAAAATAAATATTTTTTTGCAAAAAAAAAAAACTTATATTTTTACTGAATCCTTATTAGGTGGTTTAGATACGATCGGTAACAAAGCCGCATAAAAAAAAAAAAAAAAATTTATTTTTTTATTTTTAATCAAGCTAAATCCCGTGCAGGGCCTGTCTACATCAGTAGTAGATCATGTAGTTTTAAGGAATTACACGAATTAGTTAACACCCTGTATGCTTAGATCTTTAAAACTACGCAACGGATTTTGATGCGGTTTTTTTTAATAGATATAGTTTAAGCTATAGAACGTACAAACGAACGTACGTCGCCAGTCTAAGTACAACATGCAGTGTAATTAGTTTAAATTGGTGTACTTCCCGGCTTCCATTTAATGACAAACTCATATCTAATTAAGTACTTCTGTGTTCCACAGTTAAGTTAAAAACAAGCACATTTTACACAAATAAATAAATGTAACTGGACATGTGTTCTAACCACCCTTACACGCGCTATCTTCAATCTATGGAATAAGGGGGCGGGCAGTTTAGTCGTATAATAGCCGTAGCGATAACATCACGCTATGATACGATCGCAGATTAGCAGTAAGGGTGTGAGCTGTGACAAAAGCGTTGCTTGCGTGCAGCTGATTGAAACGTTTAGTAATACTGTTATTATAATTGTTTAAAATTCAAAATGCATGGTATAAAAATTCTGGACGCGTGGCGAATAAAAATGTTTGTGAATAATTTTTGTGATGGCACATTGTTGTGGCAAATGCAATGATATTATGAGTACATATACAAAAAGAAGAAGATATGTTACTGATGCGTCACCGGTCACGATCCACCGATCTCTCCCGTCAGAAAGCCGTTCGTCTCTTCAGACTCCGCAGTCACACCGACAATTCAACCCTCATCAATCTGTCTTTCTCTCAATCTCCCGCGAGCAACGCCCTAAGCCGAGGTCCGAGTCCCACTAGGGGTCACCCTTAGTGCTGTTATTGCTACTAGTCATGATGTTAGTTTAGTATAAGTAGTTAGCTTAAGGATTTACTTCCCCACATTGGCTGGAGACCCTTCAGGTCACGCCAATAACTGCCCGGTTCCGTAGAGACGGACCACAAGGACCATATACAAGAAGATAAATAGAAAATAAAAACTGAAAGTGCGCCTCAATTCAAAAATACACCAATTGGTGTACCTTGCAGATAGCTATCTCTTTCTCTCTCGTACTTCTTCAAAAGGCCAAAATTAACTAGTAACTTGATTTCTACATATACTTGGATCAGATGGCTTCCATCCATCCAAAATTTAAGTGCTTTAACTTGTCGGTGTAGCAATCTTCATCTTTCTCTATCCAGAGCCAATTCCTTCATTTCTCTATATGTTATCACTTCTGTCTTTTCCTTCAATTGGTCTGTGTACTTTCTTCTTGGTCTACCTGGCTTTCTCTTTGCTTGTAATTTGCCTTCTATGATGTTAGTTATAAAGCTGTCGTGTCGCAGTAAGTGACCAATCATTTTCCCCCTTCTTCTTTCTATAATTATGTTCTAGAATTTGTTTTTCTCTTTGACTCTACTTAGAATCTCTTCGTTGGTTACTTTTTCCGTCCATGATACTCTTTCCATCCGTCGCCAGCACCACATTTCAAAAGCTTCCAACCTTTCTCGGTTTCTTTGTGTGAGGGTCCACGTTTCACAAGCGTAAAGGGCAATACCCCAAATATATTTTTCATTCGTTTTTTTTTTCGAAAGTGACATTTCAAAAATACACCAATTGGTGTATCTTGCAGATAGCTATCTCTTTCTCTTTCGTACTTCTTTCAAAAGGCCAAAAATAACTGGTAATTTGATTTCTACATAAATTTTACTTGGATCAGATGGCTTCCAAGGTATCCAAATTGTTTTAACAAGGTTAGTCGGAAAGGGATAATCCGAAAGGGTGTTAAAGTACCCATAATAATGAATAACTTTTGCTCTACAACTTTCCCCAAAAGCTGTTTAAGAGAAACAGCTGTTCAAAGATTTCGTAAAAGTTGCGCAGAAATCTATCTATCCTCAGCTATTATCAGCTATATTTACATTTTAGGTCATATTTGGGGTTACGGATTAGAAGCTCCATTATCTGAATTCGTAACAAAAGCAGGGAAGAAGAATTTCAGTGAAATCTAAAATTAAAATGGTTTTACATGGTTTTTTTTATTGAATTTTGGTTACCACTTTGGTACTTTAAAACAGTCATCAGTGATGTGCAGATTTACTCGTATACCCTCTTTCCGACAATCTTGTTTATGCTTTGAAGGATAGTCGTTCAAGCCGTAAGATTGTTAAGTATAAACCAAACAGTTTATAATGTCATTTTCTGTTGTATCAATCTGCCACTAAGTGGCGCCTCTCCTGCAATCCTTCTTGGTCGTGTAATACTCTCATGTCTACGTGTGATATATTGTTCGGATTATTAAATCAATTCTTCTTAATTCAATCCTGGTTTAATTTACCTATTCCATCAAAGATGTTATAGTATTATGTATGTTTATCAGTATCATTCACATTGTTTATATGACATTTTAAGAATTCTTCGAAACATGACATTATAGTCACTAAAGCCAAAATTTAAGGTCTAATCACCCATATGTATGCAGTACCACAGCTCATAAACTATAAGACAAATCGGTGAGAAATTGTATAAATTGTATAAACAATTTGTGTGCACTGCGCCATGAAACATACATGATTGTAAACCACGGTATCACCATAAAATGCCAGTACCGATGTACAGCAATACCATTAATATTAACGACATTGTAGTGGGAATTCACACGGATTTTGACATATCTTTTAGGTTTTAAAGAAAAGGATGCAATTTTATTGAAAAATAACTTTCCTCTCTAAATAGTATACCACGTTATTTTTAGTATATACAAAAACCGAGACACCCCAACAAGATTTTCATCAGAACTGCCTGAATATGTGTTTTTTTAATAAATCTCTAAGTTACACCGTAGTTTATGTCGCGTTAAGTTCCCTAGTAAAGTGTGGAATGCCTGAGATGTGCTATGCAGAGGTTGTCTAATAAATATACGGAAACTGACCGAGCGGACCATCTCAAGCCTCAAGGTGTCTATTCCCGTCAACTGTTATGGGTAGAAACCTATTAACCTACAAAACTGAATTTAGGAAAAAAAATATGTGGTGTAAAAAATATGTCAATCGATTCTCCTAGTGATTCTGAACAAACTAGTTTCAGGTTTAGTATATACTAAAACTAAGCCTGTATATTGAAGTCTCTTTTTGCGTCTATTTGATTGTCTGCTTACTTCTTCTAAACTACATAATGGATTTTGAAGCGATTTTCATCTTAATTTAGATAGGTACTCTTCTGGATTTTTTTAAGCTATAAAATGTACCCGAGCAACGCCGGGGCAGGCCGCTAGTAAAGGATAAATAGAGCCTGCAGAATTCAACGCGCTGTAGTCGCAAAAGGACCATGTAAAGATTACTGCTTACTTCCATGTCAACAAAGTATGATATCAAGGGTGCATACAGGACTTTTTTCTGGGGGGTACAAGGACCAGACTGGTAAGGAGTGTCCTCAGAAGTTATTACAAATTTGTGTTGACCGTCTGGGGAGCCCGTGCCCCCCTTAAATCTGCCCTTGTGTGTTATTATGTATTATTCATGTTAAACGATAGCTCACAGTCTTTACACGAACAGATTTTTTATATAACAAATTTTAATGATTTTAGGTTCATGTACGGCTGATGGTAGCACGAATATCTGAACATTCTAATGGTTGCTTGACTCCGACAATAATTAGATAGATAGATATACTTTATTGTACACTAAAAGAAATAAAACAGAAGGAATACACATAATTAACAACAGCACAAATGGTGGTCTTATCGCGTAAAGCAATTTCTTCCAGACAACCATTGGATAGTTGTTTCTTTTAAAACGAGAACTTCTTCAAGTCTTGGATAATGGAACTAATATTTAACCTTTTAGCGGCTAAGGACCAAAATTTAAAAATTCAGACCCCAGCAATAGGTCCAGTAACAAGTAAAATAAATATGTGTCGGTCTTACCTTGCATATCTTGAGTGGTGCGAGTCGAGGTCTGACTTAGAGGGAGGAGGGGGCACGAGCGCGGGCCCTAAGCCCAGGCCCAGCCCTCCGCCCAGCGTTGGGGAAAACCGGTACAATTCACTGGAAAATAACGAAGGTATAAGTAAAATGACTCTTTGGATAATGCTAGTTACTACTTCAATGATTTTTTGTAATTTCTTAAGAGTTGAGGTCGCTCTATAATTTAGCCATCGAGGGTTATGACAAGCTGGCTGGCTGCAGATAATAAGCCACCTCTATGGTACCAGTGGGTGCTTTGAGGCTGACCGCATATGGAACACTAAGTTGCACCAGAGACGACAATGGAATTATGTCATAAAGATGGAAAGTATTTTATTTGTGAACTAATAACAACATACTTCGATCAATAATTTAAGAAATGATACCATCATTGGCAACACTTGCAGTAGAGTATCTGCTGCGGTGAAAACAATATACTGTGAGAATGTATTCTGACTCTGATCCGTATAAAACCAGAACCTTTGGTCGAAAAAAAGTTTTTAAGCAATACGAACCACAGCATAGTTTTGTAGAACCAGAGACTCCAAACCTCTTTGCAAATTTCGTGTTTTGGCGTTGGTTTTATGAATGTTATTAGCGAAGTCGACCATAGCAATTCAAATCGGGAAAACGATGTGTTAGAACAAAGAATAGAATGAAGTAGTAACTATTATGATTATAATTGAAAGTACAGGTAAATTACATAGCGATGGCATCCATATGACAGGCGTGTAGTATGCTATCTTATAACAGTTACTTGCGTTGTCTAAGAAGTTAAAAATGGAGCAATAAGGCGAACAGCAAAACTTAGTGCGGCCTAGCAAGCACTATCGTACGAACAGACTGTCCAAAATATTATGAACAACTAAGTAAATAAAACAATAACTCAATGACACAAGGGATGTTACAGAATGGATACGGTACACGACAACAGTCATTCTGACAAGAATTTTATGTCATTGGGATAAAGTTTAATTTCTTTAGTTGTTTAGGTAATTATGAATCATCTGTTCGTCTTGATATATTTAATGGCGACTGTACGTCTGTACATTTGTGATATTTTTATTATCTTTCATACAAAATTCAACAAAACACCTGTATTGTTACGATAATGCCTGCTAGCTAGACTGATTAAACATTGTGTTTATTATTGCGACAGTTTCCCATTGGATAGCTGTTTCTTTCGCCACACACATCTCACTCTGGTTTGAGCACTCCATTTATAACTTCACCGTGTTTTAATTCCGATCTGTTTTTTGTTGCCATAGCTAAATAACCAACCTGTACATAATATAATAAGTATGTTTATGTACCTAGGGATACCATACCTCGATAGACTAGAACTTGAGATTGGCAACGACGTGGGGTACGGACTCCTGAAGCCGCTCGCCGCTGATGATATGGGGTACATGCTTGGGGTATGCCTGTAAATAGAAGATATTTAACACTAACTAAACTAACTATTGTTCGCGATAACAGTGGCTACATCTTTCTTTTGCTTGGTGGTAGGATCTTACGGTTCGTCTAACTAGCTACCACCCTCAAATTAAAGTCTAGGCTAAGCAGTTTACTGTGTTCCGTCATGTGTGTGTCAGAGCCACAGGGGTATAGCTCTATATCTTTGTTACCATCATGCCTGCGCCTACCATCAGGCGCAACAGGAGTCAAAGGAGATTAGGCGCCGAAAAGACCAAAAAAAATATAATTCTATCATTTTCGATCGAAATAATAAGTGACTTATTTTAATCTGGATCCTACCCTAACAATAATAACAGCGAGAATCAGATTAAAGTTCTCAAAGGGGCCTCTGCGCGTTGGACCTGTGTCCTCCGTATGCCTTCCAAACGACCAGACATCTTCCGCACGGAAGATGAGCCGTGATTCCCAAAGAAACAGCGAGAATCCCATTAAAAGACTTTATTTTTCTAAAGAAGCATATGGAATTACTGTTGGCTATTATAATTGAAGGCCAAAGGTCTCCCACCTAGATTACTATACCACACAATAAATAAGATCAGACTTTTGTTAAGAAACTATTCGGATTATTATAATATTGATGTAAGATGTGTAATAATTGTTTTATATTCTACAGGACTCCAATTCTCAAATAACGCGAAAACTGATTTATCCAAAAACAAAACTCATTTTAAATTATACCTTTCGTGAGACACGTTCATATTTATTATTAGTTACAGTTCGACTCGCGAGCTGTCCGCGTGTTCAGCTCATGATTAAGGACTCCTTTGGGTCCGAAAATAGTCAGGCAATCCCGAAAAATGGACGTGAGTAAACCGTAACTAATCATAAATACGTATTTCAAAGTTACAAAAATTTTCAAAAGTCATTTCGTACAACGAAAAGGACAACAATAATAGTCCAAATATAACTCACCATGAAGCTGCAACTTGTGACATCTCCGGACTAAGCATGGGGTAGGGGTAGGTACCCCCCGGGAAGGGGTACATGGGTGTCCGCGCCAGCCCGGCCGCTGTAACATGTATACAGTTAGTCCGTGTCTAGACCAAACTTAGTTGTTTTGTTGTTTAGGTGGGAGGGGGATAAATATCCTGTGTCTCTTGACATATCGATTTAGGAAAAGCTTTTTTCGTCATTTTAAGTTAAAACGGTATAAAGTTTATTCTAATTGAGGATTAAAATATACAATTTCGACAATTTCAGGCGTACCCGTGGTATACCACTTGATTTATCGAAGAAGTTGTCTTCTATTCTTTAAAAAAAGCCTTTATAAATTATAGTATACTACCACAAAAAAATCTTTATACATTTTAATCATCACCTTACCTTTCTTACAGATAGCTAAAAAACATAAACAAAAATTTTAAAAAAAAATTGATGTTCCGTAAAACATACCTAATTTAGAGTCGAGCTGATAAGGCGGAGGGATGCCCATGTGGGCTGGAGGGGGCTGTCCCAGCTCACCGCCAGGACAGAACAGAGACAGGCTCCCACCTGCCGGCAGGCCCATCTTACCCGTCTGAAACAAAAAGAGATAAAATATTAATAATGAAGAAGGCATTGAAGGCAAAGAAGAAGGAATCATCGGATGATGATTACCATTACAAATCGCAGATTCTAACAAAACTTAAGATCTAAAAGAGCGTGACGACAGATATTTAAAAAAAATGATGCTAGTGTTTTCTCAAAATGGAAGAAGATAAATAGGATTATGATATTCCAATTATTGATAAATGTAATTGGAAACTAAACAAATCCTCTGCTTTCAGAAGAATAAAGCAAGCAATAAAGTATTTTATCACTCTAAAAGTAGACATAACAAAACTAACAATATAGCTAACGTAGCTGTTTATTTGCAGGACAAGGAGAAACTGCAGAATAAAGAATAAATACAAGAATTTTATAATGAAAAAGTATCTCCAGACATAAAAAATCTTATCATTATATCTTCGCCTAAAACCTGTAAAATAAAAACTAACGGTACCGGCGTCATATCCAGAAGTCTACAAAAACCGAAAAATCCAACTTTCCCAAAAAAAAAAACAAATAACCATCCACACAACCTTAAAAAAACAAAGTTCCAAGCCAACAAAAACCCGACAACTACTCTATGGGAAGACGACGCGTCATTAGCAAGTAAATTGGCGCCTGGAACGTATAAATTTCGTTCTACCCTCGCCGTCGCCCAATTATGCAAAATGGCGCCCAACGAGGGCCATTGAAGCGCGTCGCACTTCCGAGCCAGAGTATCTCACCTCTAATTAAACTGGGAATTCTTTTCACCACTTTATTATGCGATATAAACGACAGTACACGTAGACGTTATTTAATTTTGAGAGTTTTTGTTGCAGTTATGATGACAATGTTTTTTAAATAAGACGTATTGCAAGGAAACGAAGTACCTATAGTTAAGATGTTTATCCATCTACATCTTCTAGGTCTCACAAGGTTCAAAATCTGAGATATGGTGCTGATGATTTTTAATAAATATCTATTAAATACCTAGCATCGTTAGAAATAAGGTTGATAAAAGCATATCAAATTAAAAAAACTCGATTACAGATCTAACAATTAAATTTGAAAGCTCGTTAAGACCATTTGTCAACAAACGAGTTTAGTAGCACTGACGAAAAACGTACTCTAAACGTATTATTCCAAGCAATTTAAAAGTAAAAGGGCTGACAATCCCTCCGCTCGTCTATATTCGAAGAGCAGGAACTGCTTATTAAGACAATAATTACCACGAACAAAGAATCCCCACTAATTAATAATAAAACACGAACAAACAAAGACCTCCATTCACGCTCGGGACAGTTTAAAAAAGAAAAAAATAACCGAAACGGTGGTCGAAAAACCTCGACATGCGAGCAACGAACAAAAAGAAGCCATAGACAATGATGACAGTCGAGACGCATAATGCGGGAGCAGCGCGTTCTTAATTTGAAAATATTTCCATAATAAGATTTGTCTATGGCGCGACCGGTAGAAACAAAAGAGTTGAGCGCGCTTTGTTCCGTTGACAGACGGTAATAATTCAAAATTATATCATGCAATTAGATAGCGCTATTAAATACTTAGCGTTCAGCGTCAGGCAAGCTGCTTTATTAGCTAAACAACTTTTCTCGTTAAAACTTGCATTTTTTAAAATTAGTAGGCATCTTTTCAGCTTTGCGTGTACATTGAGAAGGTCCCTAATGAAGGCCAGGTGGAGTGGCCGGCTATTGAAGAAATCGCTGAGTGGGTAGTTATTGAAGCCGCATGAAAGCTCGGCGTGACGTCACCGCCACTTGAACGACAAGCCGCAGTCGCTAATTGGAACTCGTGGCGATAGGACGCGAGAAATGTTGCCTCAATCGACTAATACTTCAAATTTGAATAGGTTTGTTAACGAGCGGACGGTGAATGTTGCGAATAAAGTTGAGTGCTCGGTTTGCATTCACAAACCAACTCCGGTATACATGGTTTTGCTAGTTAACTTTTAATTCGGTACTTCTATCCAAACTCTGATCGCAAGAAGTAGATGTCACCGGATTTAAAATGGAATTGGCGAATTCCGTCAGGTCACAGCGGTAACCTAACTGACGCACACAGGCGCACTGTACCTACACCCCTTTAGTTCACCAATGCGAACGAAGTAGGGCGTAATATCTTGAGA
The DNA here is from genome assembly GCA_905220435.1 of Amphipyra tragopoginis. Classification (NCBI taxonomy): domain Eukaryota; kingdom Metazoa; phylum Arthropoda; class Insecta; order Lepidoptera; family Noctuidae; genus Amphipyra; species Amphipyra tragopoginis. Next base: position 11,673,347 of record HG992017.1, read on the forward strand.
GTTCGCCCCCGGGGTAGTGGGCGTGGAAGTAGGATGCTGTGTTGCTATGGTAACCATGTGTAGGGGTGATCGTACACGTGTCCTGTGCCTGTGTGAGTGAGGGGTGGCGGTACCCCTGTGTGGGTGCGACGCCGAGCTCCGACCTTGGAAGTTTTGGTCTAGTTTTAGATCTCCGCTATTTAACTTTTTTCAAATAACTTTTGTTAGACTAAGGAATGTTTTTATTTAAAACAAAGGGAACAGGATTTTTTCTTGTTTAGCTTTTCCTGGAGATTAAAAAGAGAACAAAAGCTCTTCAGAAATAAAACTACCCACCTTTTAAAATAAAAGTATAAGGCTTGGTAATAAAGTTTCTGTATTTATATGTATATTTTTAAGCTGAAAAAGCGGCTATCTTCTACGGCGGATTTACGTTATTCCTTATCCATTTCCTGCATTGGTCCTTCGAGCCGGATGCGATCCCGGCGGATCCATATAACGAGGGAGGCTGCACTATACACACGTATTAACATATCTATCTACTTTTCCATGGAATTCGATATAAGGAAGAGATTATCCATAGGAAAATAAGAGTTATGAAGGTATTGTGTTGTGTATTGGAAAATAGCTACGTGATTATCTTTTATATTAAAGAATAGACTTAGAATATTAAATATTTTAGTAGAAAAACATGAACAGCAGGCCTTAAAACATACTTAAGTCGGTGAAAATAGAAATAAACTAATAGCTTGACTTTGGTTTAAATTATGTAGACTATTATTTTGTCATCCTAATTGTATCGAATTATTACGCGAATTAATGACATTAATAAGTAGATATTTTATGACCTGTCATGAATATTACCAATAAATGACTCTTGACCAATATTTTTTATGAGATTGTCACATTTTAGCTTAGTTTTGATTCAGCCAAATAGCGACACAATTGTCATACAAAACATCGTATTTCTCACGCTGGAAGAGAGGTAGAATCCTAGGAAAATTGAATCACTATAAAAAACTTAATTACACTGAGTGTCGTATATGAAATCATTGAGTTTAAATAAAAAGAGCCTCCACGAGTGACGATACTTAAGTACGTCCGGCGTACCCTATGCAGTCATCCTCGCTACCGACCTTACTGACTAGCTAAACTTTTCAGCACGGCATGAGCTATTCTCGTGCTGATATGAGAAAAATACAGAATGAAGAAAATTGCTTTCCTATATAGGGTGTCCCTGGAAGTATGGATCAAATCGAATAGGGGCGTGGGCAATTTCATTTCCAAACTTTTTAACCCTGAGAATGTCGGTATAATTTTTTACGGTTCAAAAGTTATGACCAATTATTGTTTTTTTTTACAATCACTCCCTAAAGAAAAGAATCATAAAAAGAGCTATCATTTTTTTTCAGGACTTTGGCGAACAGTAGGCCTTTCTTATGGTAATACTTTTACGCAGCTAGACAACATGTGTTCAATAAGAAAAAACATTTACTGCAAAGGCTTTTTTGGTCTGGCAAAAATTTTACTTATGTTTTTACTACTACAAGTATTGAAATGACCTTGCCTACGGCCCTATTCAATTTAATCCATACTTCCAGGGACACCCTGTATATTATAATACTAGCTTTTGCCCGCGGCTTTGCTCGCGTTCATTTAGAATTTGACAATCAACTCTTAACACACTACTAAAGTTTCTATAATAATATAATGCAATCATGATTCGAAATACACGTGGCGCCATCTATTATCATAAGAACGTTATTGTTGTTTTCCTCGGGAACAGTACTTTTTTTCGGGATAAAAGGTACCCTATGTCCGTTTCTGTACACCTGACAACGTATATGCAAAATTTCAGTATGATCAGATATTTAGGCGTGAAAAGGTAACAAACAAACTTACTTTCGCATTTTTAATAAGTATTATTTAGGATATCTGAAAACATATCAGAATAATGAAAAAACTATAAGAAACGAACTGATTAAAGTACCTATAATCTACAAAGCCTCCCTTTTGTCGGTTATCCCAATTCTTTTTACAAATACATATAATCGCCAAAAGTTTTTCTATAGTTACATTTCTTTTGCACAGCGAGTCGTTTCAAGAAAATGTAATGGTAAAATTTGAGAGGGTGGCACAATATTCAAATCTGAATATCGGAGGGTAGCCTCGGGAGGCTGGGGGTTATTGACCTTTTCCGGCAGCCTGTGCGAACCTATGTATAGGTGGATTGGAATATTGTTACTGGAAGCGGCAAGTTCGTTTTGTAATAAAAATATACAGTAACTAGAAAGAAAATAGAAATAGCACTAAAAAGTATTACGTGTGTATGTGTTTTTTTTTTGTTTCTGGCGTTCTACTATACCCGACATTCCTTGTTTAAATTCAGTGTCACCCTCTTCTTTATTTAATGTTTTTTTTATAATCAAATTATTACTTTCGTTATTTTTCTGTTGCATGTTTTTTTTTCTTTAATTTGTTTTGTAGTGATATTGTGTTTTGCGTCTTTTGTTGCACAAATTAAAGTTTTTTCCTTTCTAATCTATATTTTTTACGAACTTCATTAAACCCCAAAAAAAATGTAAACGTACAAATATTTTATAATAACAATAAAAGCACATGAAGTATTTGTGATAATGTCATTTATGTAACGAAAGAGCCATCGATGATATCAAATGAATTCTGCTGTAAACATAATAAATCAATGTTAAGGGTGGCCGTGTAACTATAATGCAAATTATTATTCATATACTCTACAAACGTTCTATTTAAAAGACATTGAGTAATACAAGAGTAAGGTGGTAAAGGAATAAAATATGACGCAATTTGTCCGGTTATTTTTAGAAATAACTGATAGGGATGTTCGCTTTATAACTTACTAAACATTCGATATAAATTATTATTAACTTGGTGTATGATGTATGCTCGCATAAAAATAATAAACGGTTACGTTTTATAGACCGATTACATGGCAAGCCTTTTCTTTAAATTTATATATTTATTCGAAGATTGATATCCTCTTTATATGGATAAGTGTAATTACTGACATTTTGATATATTAACTTGTTAATTAACAGCTGCTGAACATACACATCTTCAATTCGAAAATAATCAAATAAAAAAACACACCCTTACAGGCGCTTATGAAAAAGTCTAATTTAGGTGCACGATTCCAATTTCTCGTTTCTTATGGAGAAGAGACGGCAAGAAACTCCATGGTTACTGTTTTAAAATCAATATCTTTAACAGTTATTGACGGTTTTACCGATAAATCCTAAAGAAATTATGTTCTGTGAACACTATAGTGATGATATATTATTAGCAGTGTAAAAACGCGTGCTGAAGAAGAGAACAAAGAACAAGCCTGCAGGCAACAACGATTTCAGAATTTAAATCTATTGTAGGATTATTAATTCACTGTAGTAAATTGACAGGTCTTGCCATTGTTTTTTAACAGTAGTGCATCGTTGTTTGACATCTTTCAGTTTATTCCAGTGAATTAATGCTCGTACTTTAGATACTAATATAATCGCATTTTTAATGAAAGCTTTGGCATCAAAACAACTTTTTTTTTTAACAATCACAGTCATAATCATGTCAACTAAACTTAATAGCTTGGAAAAAAGATATACATATTACTATTTTTTCTAAAATACATGCTAGTACAAAACACGCAACTACGCTCATCTAGCCACATCTAGCGCCTACAGATCTTTGCTCATCGGCAGTGAAGGGCATGCCAATTATGTTTTTGACGTAGAGGCAGGCTTTCACTAGGAAATTGAAATAGCCGCTGTTTTCCCAACGAATATTTACAAGGGGTAGCTATGTTTTATGTATGGGGATGTTGCTATGTGGAGGGTGACTAAGTCACGGTTTTGTTTTAGACAGAATTTAATCGATTTTAAGATGGGGGTGATTATAAAAATTATGTGTTTCGGAGGAGAGGTTTTTTGATTTGTATTTGACTAGCGACCCACCCCGGCTTCGTACGGGTGCAATGCTGATACTAAATATACTACAGAATGTCTTTATATACAACGTTTATAGCTTTTCGCTATGTCCCTGCATTTAAAATCTGTAATATCTTCGAAAATATTTATAATTATATGCTGTAAAGGGCCATATGGATCTATGTTACATGCACAATGTATTTAATGTACTTAATTGGATAAGTATTAATGCTGTATTGCTTAAAATCGCTTGATAAATAGACATTATTTCTCGTAAAAAGTAAAGGATAAAAAATGGTTATTATGGGTTATCCCTAAGAGATAGACATATACCATCGTGGACTTTTTTAACCGACTTCAAAAAGGAGGAGGTTCTCAATTCGGTTGTATTAATTTTTTTTGCAGACCTTTTTAAGGTGTACAATACTGTAGTTCATTATTTTGATCTATCTCGTAGGGTTCAGCCAGCGTTTGCAATCATCATCATCATCTGCCTAGCCTTTTCCCAACTATGTTGGGGTCGGCTTCCAGTCGAAGCGGATGCAGCTGAATATCAGTATTTTACATGGAGCGACTGCCTATCAGACCTCTACAACCCAGTAACTGGGTAATACGATACTCTTGGTAACACTGGTTGTCAGACTTTCTGGCTTCTGACCAACAGTAACGACTGTCAAAGATCTACAAATGACAGCCGGGACCAACGGCTTTACGTGCTTTCCGAGGCACGGAGGAAACTCGCTATGGTAAATGGTCACCCATCCACAGACCAACCTCGGCAAGCGTGGCTTAACCCGGAAGATCGGTCTATGCGGCTGTAATTATTTAGCCACGAGCTCCTCCAGCGTTTGCAATGTAAGCGCAAAAAAATGTGTTTGTTTACGACATCACATTAGAAACCTCTAAAATTATCAGTGTTTCTCTACTATATTATGCATGTATTATACATATAAACCTTCCTCTTTAATCACTCTATCTATTAAAAAACCGCATCAAAATACGTTGCGTAGTTTTAAAGATCTAAGCATACATAGGGACAGACAGACAGCGGGAAGCGACTTTGTTTTATACAATGTAGTGATTATAAAAAAATGTGACCATTAAAGCAAATGGGTTGTTTTTTTTGCGATTTCTCGTATCTTTACTTCTAGGTAAAAGAACTCCCAATTTTTTAATAAATAAAAATCCAGGATCTCTTGCTCACGACCGATTTTACTAACGAAATTGTAACTAACCCGCAAATGAATCACATCCGTTACTCAAAATGTTTCGTTTTGTTTTTGTTGTCAAATTATTTGTCAGTGATAAGGGTTTCAAAAATTGCGAACCGTAAAATGGGGCTATTAGAAAACCACGGGGCTATTAGAAATTCAGTTAAGAAACGTGTTTTTTAACCATTACGGCCATGGATCGTATTTATTTACGATTTCAATGTAATTGTATATTTCAATATTTGAAATTGTAGATAGTTACAAAAATAATTCGAAAAAGCTCTTATGCCAGATTCATGAAAATTAGCCCGTGGTTTTCAAATAACCCCATATTACCGGTACTCATTGAATCGTTGTTCTATGTATCCCTTAAATAAAATATTCCAAATCGTGTGTGGGTTTGCCTGACACAATAAATCCAACCTGAATCCCAGACAGAATTAAATCCTTAATAATAGTCCTTTTCAAATAACTCGGCTCTCCGAGTAATGCTATTCGAAATCACAAAATAAAACAGTTAAGAGAAACTAAGTGGGCATTTTGTCACCGATTCCGCGAATAATTTAATTTAGAGCAAAAAGCCCTGCGCTTGCGCATCAATCTCAATCTGCTAGCGCGGACACTTAGCCACTGAGTCACTGAAAACTGACTCATAGGAACAGTAATATATTGGTATTGAAAACAGTGGGATTAGGTATTTGATTTGAGATTTTTGTGGTGATCGCAAAATAATAAGAAAAGCTAAATATAATAAGCTGGTGTTCATCTTGGACAAGCCGACTTCGGCCGTTTTCAATAAGCTAACTGTTGACAGTTTAGATAATAATTATAGACATTTAACTTTACTTCTATGAAGCCTATAGTAGGAAAAATAAAACCGCCAATAGATGATTGAAAAAGGCTGCAAATAATAATCGTTTTGCAATCATACATCTCAGGGTCAGCAATGTTAATGACAGGGTTTTCAGGTGTTTTCCGTCTAAAGTTAGTTTTTCCCTAAAGGCATCGCACAGCATTGAGACAAGTCAAAATTATCCATTTTTTAAACCTTCTTTTACTTTGATAAATAGATATTGTCGGCTACCAGGGTTAACTTCGTTATTGCCAAAAGCAAAATTATACAGGAGACGGAAAAAAAAACAGAAAAAAAATATCAGGAACTTCAGTGTTTTTTTTTTTGTTTCATTATACATAAATGAACCATTACCTACTAATTCATTAATATTTAAACATGAATTCTCGAAATATTTTTTTCCTAGAGACGAATTACGAGGTTTTCTTGGAAAAAAATAAGATTTTTGTCGTTAAATACGGGGTTATCAGCAGATAAACAGGTGCATTATTCATAATTAACTTCTTATTTGCGTTCAAATTGAACTTAGACCAGTAGTCTAGTAAGTACGGGTTGAGAGGTTTTTTTTTCTAAATATGACAAAAAACATGTTTGACCAAAATTACTATTTACGAGGCTTTCACTGGTCACCGACGATATGATTATCACCGTATCATCTATTGTCAATAATAGAGATCTTTCATTTATCTATCTAATCTAATATCGAATCTGAAACTCATCTAACTTATACATCAACGCTATCAGTGGCGAAGGCTCCATACAACTCGATTCCTATCGGCTTCCCTTTCGAAATATGGCAAATACTAGTATCTATTACACACGGAACAAAAATTTGTATGGCCTACAGGTGGTTGTTTCGGGTCTGGGCGTTTGTTTGTGAGATTTGTGTCTGTAAACGCACCCACGATACAAGAGAAATCTTAGTGTGGGGCAACGTTTTTTAAAAAAAAGTAAAAAGAAAGAAAAATAGACAAACAAATATTTGGTCCGGCTTCCCTTTTAAGAAGATTCACCCTTCGCCACTGAACGCTATAGTACCTAATATCCTAAGAAACATTACATCAACCTGTCAACTCTCGATAGATATTCTCCGCAAACAGCAAAAGGACGTATACGGCACGACACGGATCGGCACGGTCCGGAACGGTCCGGAACGGCAATAATGCCGGTGACGGGTCACAGTGCTACATTCATTTTGTTTATCTCTCATTGCGAGCTTTCACTATGTAAAACATGCAGCATGACAATCCAGGGATGACGCGAAATTCAAACAAGTCTAAACACGTGAATATGATCCTTAACTTGTAAGAAATAAAGTAGGAAGTTGAAGGGAGGTGAGAAGTATAAAATTAAATCGGCTTCAGTGATTGTCTCCTCCGCTAATCGTATGAATTTTTGTTATTCCCGTTAATCGTGTTGTATTGGATGCTGTTGCTGAATCGAATATTAAGAAAATGATTGTATAGTTCTAAGATTTGAAATTGTTAAGCTACATAATTGTATTTTTTTTACAGGATAGAGAAAAAAATTGAGAATTAACAAAACTGCAACTATACAAGATAAAACATAAATAACGCACAACCTGTTAAGGAGTCACTGTACTCATAATTATGAACAAATTTTACTACGGGACCAAACCTGCAATCGAGAAAAAAAAATCAGCTGTTCCCTACATTTTGACGAGTTATGCGAACATTAATGCAGGGAACAGCTGTTAGGCTGTGACAGAAATTATGCTTTTTTTCTGAAGTGCACTTTTGCTCGGGGAAGCGCCTTAAGATGAAAACCGCACCAAAATCCATTGAGTCGTTTAGAAGAAGTGAGCGGTCAAGCAGACACGCGAAATGCGACTTCAGCTATTTAGAGATTAGAAAATATCATGTTTAAAACATCTCGTAAAAGAGAATTTCCAATATAAAAACACGGTTTCCTCAAACACTAGCCAGGAATCCCCAAAATTACTTGATTCAGACGCTATCATACAAGTTATGCAGTAATTTCACAAGATATCCAATCACCCGACCATATCGAAAGTAACCAAACTGGAACGATCCGACAATGAAGGAAAATCGTGGTTACATTATTGTTGTCTCCGTCACACTTACGAAATTTGCGTATGTTTGTCTCTTTCTAAATTACGAGTTATGCCGAGTATTTCCGTTGTGGGCGATGCGCGAATTTCGGGCGTCGAACAACACCTTGTTTGTGGTGACTTAAGATAATGGTTTCACAATGACGAAGTGACGATGGGTATTTGAATGAATTGGGTTAGTGTGTATTATTTAAAATGTGTGTACTGAAGTCAGGAATGTGTAAATATCATAAGTTCATAACATCACGCCTGTATTCCAAAAGGATTGGGTAGAGGTGTATGGTACACCCTCATTTCAGCGTTATGTTTAAAGCCCATGTAGCCTATTCTATTTTGACAACCCTTAACACAATTTTTGAAGATCGTTTTCTCGAAACCTAGGCCGTACTGGTAAGTAATATTTTTATGGGCAATAAACCTTATTGTAAGGTATCTATTTGTACTAGGCAGAGATTCTACTTCAAGCTAGAAAAAATATAAAAAAATAAATTGTGAATTGGATAAAATAATATAGGATAGGATTCTATTTTCATTTTTGACTAAATTAAAACTGGATAATATGCGCCTAGAATTGCTTCATAAGCCTGAAATACAAATAATATTCAATCATGTATAGGTAGTTTCCTTTGTAGGAATTATTTTCAGTATTTTGGACTTCGAGGTCACGTAAACTTTAAGATTAAAAAAAAAAACTATTCGAAATTGACGCCTGAGAGTTCTACTCATGCATTTGCAATGACTTGTTTAGTATAAATATTTAATAATAAGCGGATGTCACTTTTTCGGGTTCAGAAAAACACTGCCACGGATGTAGTCGCCTATTTTGTGCCGTGAATCACTCATATTATAGGAAAAAAAGTACATTGACATATCACAGATGTGCTTCTAAAATAATCACACAAATTACTATATCACAAAATCTATAAAAGCAACACTTAAAAATTCAACCCTCCCGCGGCCGGGCCCAATCGACCCCCGGTACAAACGAGCCGACAACCCAGCATTAACCCTTTGACGTGTCGTGTGGTTTAATTGCCCCCTACCCCGTGTTTATTAAACGGCGTCTCGGACAACACTATTTGTCATGTTAGACTGTTCCCATGGTCCTATTCTGGTTTTTTTTAAAGATTTTATTAAAGTTGCCTTATTGGCTTTATTTACAGTAACGATCAAGGCTTTTGACTACTTAAATTTCAACCCTCAAATTTTACAGATTTTTTATCTGTACAATACATGGCCATATTACGGTACAAAGCAAAGAGGAAAAAAAATTTAGGTATCTAAAAAAACAAAGTGTCTATTGAAAAAATAACATAAACTCACGCCTGTATTCCCCGAAAGGTTGGGCAGAGGTGTATAGTACACCCACATTTCGCCGCTATGTTTCACGTCGCTGGGGGCGAGTCTATTGCCATCAACCGAGCACAAATCCAGACTCCGGGTTGCTACTAAGAAATTCCACACGGAAAAACCCAATAACACTTTGCCCGACCTGGGGATCGAACCCAGGACCTCACACTCAGTAGTCGCGCTTACAACCGCTAGACTATTGAGGCAGTTAAAAGATATCATTATTATTGAAAAGATATCGGCACATAAATTCTAACATTGCTACATTCACCCCTTTCTTCGTTATAAAAACGAGCCGCTTAATAACTTATTAAAATTCTAATTCCTAACCTATGCTCTCGATAATTACCGGTAATTCCAGAATACTCCAGAAGACAATCGGTCGGTAATTTGACGACACTTTTCATAATCATACATGTTGCGATTAGAGCGGTTGACCCCCCTTTGTAGCGGTATTTACTACTCCGTTATTAATTCTAATAGTCGCTTCAAGCGCTTTGCTGTATTGCCCGACAATTGGTCTGTGAACATATTGTAATTTATACGTTTTCAGCTTGTTATTTTGTGTATTTTAGTTTAGGAATTCTGTATTTTTTTAGTTTTAGCCTGCGGTTAGGTTGATAGTTTAAATATGTTTTTAGCTGTGAGTATAATCAAGCAGTAGTATCCTACTTTGCACTCGTATTAACAAATTTTGAACACTAATCCGTATGCCAAGATTATGGACTTGGAAGTTTCAGTGACGAGTGGCCTTATTTGGAACCTGTCGATTGTTATCTGGACATAAAAAAAATCTTTGAGTCTGTTTTCAATAAATTAGTTTTTATTCTTGATTAGATAAGATTATTTTCTCGCGATCGTCTTTTGAATGGTCTATAAGGGGGTCCAAGTTCAACGGGCATTTACGTGTTAATAATATGTTACCATGCTGAGATATTTGCATAAACATAACATAATTTTTTTCGTCTTTGAGAGAACTAAGTGGGGTCTTCTCAGTTCGTATAAAGTCACGTATAAAAGACGCGTTGGGGTCAAAGATCATCAAGAGTAAACAGGTTATTTCTTATCAACAAGCACCATACTAACGCATATCTCTAAGTTGACCCTAACAACTGACAGGCTGACTGAGAAATGACATGTATTTAAATTCTTGGATCATTTTTTAAATCATTTTAATATTTCCAGCTTTTTGGGGTTGATTTTAGATCGTCATTGAATTTGGATTATGTTTTTTTTTACACTGGACTAAATTATTAGTATGGTTTTCAATTAACAGACTAGCAATTTGCCGTTACAAAGCTTTTAATAACTCATTAACAGATACACTATTAAAACCATTTGTTTCATAAACCTTTAAACCTATCATTGTGGTTATGAACGACGTTAATACAAACTAGAAAATTAATTATGTCCATAAAACAGTCTAGAAATTGTAAAAAAACGTTTTGGCATCGGATTCAATTTTCCACGTGTAATAAACAGGTTGCGGGTTAACCCTGCAGATGACGCGGGCCCCGCGGCGCCACTTCAAAGGAAATATAAATGTATGCATTGTTTAGCGAAAATTCACCCGCGGGTCTTTCAGACCTTACACCGGCACGGTGGGGGTTGGAAGTGTATCGCATTTAATGTATTTTTACCTGATTGTAAGTCGTAATGCTTTTAAGTATTTTTCAGGTAATTCATAACGGTATTAGCTTCGAATGGCAATAAAACATTTTATGTTATTTCCTAGGAATAGCGTCGACTATTAGCGTTGCCACAAAAGGTACCGTGTATGAAGACCTATGCATTTCAATTGAATTTGAAGATTTTTAATTGCGGTACATCTGTATTTTATAATAAAGTATTTTATATTTTACACATAACATGTGTAATTTTTTTTTTGTATTTTTTATATGAAATAACTACTGTAATCGAAACAATGGAATAATCGTTATCGATAAACGTGAAATAGCTAACTTTTCTGCGACTCATTTTTTTAATATTTGAAATCCGTCGTATGGAAACGTTTTATAAAAAAAAAAAACTACGTAAAAATAGTAATAAAACTGTAAAAAAGAAATAAAAGTACAGTTAAAACGTGTACGTAATAAAACCTAACGTGATTGCAGCCCCTTATATGGCTTAATAATGGGACGAGCATGATAACTTGATGGCACGCTGTCAAGTAGTTAGTAATGTGCAGGTTATCATTATGCTAACACACGCTCGTCACCGACGGCTTGATAGGCAGCCGTCCTGATCCCGATCATGCGTGACAGGTAAAACGTATCATTTTAAATCAGCGATGTTTTTTGTGATTGTTGAAATGCCACTGTATATTTTAATAATGTGGAGTTTTTAGATGGCATTACTGTTACTATCCTAACTAATATTATAAACAAGAAAGTAAGTTTGTTTGTTTGTTACCTTTTCTCGCCTAAACTACTGAACCGATCATCCTGAAATTTTGCATATACATTGTCCGGCGTACAGAAACGAACATAGGGTACCTTTCATCCCGAAAAAAAGTACAGTTCCCGAGTAAAACAACAATAACGTTCATAGATGGCGCCGCGTGTCTTTCGAATCACGATTGAATTATATTATTATAGAAACTATAGTAGTGTGTTATGAGTTATTTGAGCTTAATTAACGCGAGTGAAACTGCTGGCAAAAGCTAGTCTGTTAATAAAACATTAAATTGACAATGCAAGACTCATTATATGACTTTTAAACTATAGAGCGTGACATTTTGAACTGTTTCATCACTTACTAGAGGTCGCAAGCGGCTTCGTTTATCGCATATTCCGCGTTTTTCTCTACTATAATATGCATAATATACATATAAACCTTTCTCTTGAATCATTCTGTCTACTCAGACCAAAAAAAAACAAGACAGAGCGCTGTCAACAGTGACGTGAGGCCGGTTTCGTAAACATGTGTGCACTTAGTGAGGTGTAGTTTGATTGAAAAATGTTGTAAGTGTGTGCGTGTGTGCGTATATGCACAGAGCGGAGGTGTAGTTTTGGCACGCTTCACTGTATTGTTCGCAGCGTTCTGTCTTGGTTTTTTGTTTGGTCTGAGTCTGTCTATTGATGAAAACCGCATCAAAATCCGTTGCGTAGTTTAAAAGCTCTAAACGTACAGATGACGGGAAGCGACTTTATTTTATATATTATGTAGATTATAAAAATAATTCGGATACGTAATACGAAATTCCTAAAAAAGTATTTTATCCTTAAAAAACTCAATAAATAAAAACAAAATACAAGCAAAAACATCAAATCGAACCAAAAACCGCCCAGTTTAAATGGAAATAAACAAAATTATATTGCCTTCAGACATGAGCGAACATCAAAAGGAAAAAGTAATGCGCAGAGCCGTCGGTTGACGATGTCATTTCCCTGTAAAATATTAACGTGGGGTCGTCAGGACCGCGCCCTGTCATTTCAGGGTTAATACTGGTTAATACCGGTATTCTCTTTATACTATACGATTGTATGGAATTATCCGTCTTAACGAGTCCGTTTCCTTTTACGATTCGCGGGTATTTTGTTTTTTTTTCCCCTATTCTTTTTGTTTTAAATTGTTGAGTCGGATCTAGGTATAAATATGGTGTCTTCGACAATAGTCATCTAATTTAGTCTTCGTCATAATTACAATTAGGTTTTCATCATGTTTTATTTGTGATAATTATACAGGCTGTCCAAAAACCACCTCTGGACTTTCGCTTGACCCTTTCAAGCGAAAGTCCAGAGGTGGAGCATCCTTAGAGGTGCCCTAGTCACCCCATGTATATTTCGCGATTTTTGTAGTTTTCGAGTTATGATTTTTTTAAATGTTTTTTAACCAAATTCTGACAGTGGTGACATTTTAGATCTTAGTGACGTAAATTAGCTGAATAGTGAACCTAGTGAATGTATAAACATTTGTTAACGTAGATGTAACCATCGCGTTTATTTTTTTTATTGAATTGTTATTTTTTTAACTATTGTTATTGAGACAGATCGATGAAGTTTACATTTATTAAAATCGACTTCTATTCTTAAATCATCCTCAAAGATTTAGGAAGCATTCAGGATTTCAACTTTTTAACAATTCCTTTTTTTTAAGCCCCAGAAATAGCACTGTGAGACGACTTATGTCCAATTCCCATAACATTATTGGTTATAATTAAGACTCCTGCATCTTAAACAATAATGATTCACAGACCCTCCTAGCAGAAGACTGCCATTTGTCTGTAATTATCTATACATATAATAATCACAAATGAAAATAGTTTATGCGGTTTACATGCCTAGTTAGGCAATAAATACGCTACCATATAAGCAAAACGATCAGTTTTTGAGCATAGAAACCGGGCTTAAGGGATTATACTTCTTTACTAACATGAAACTCAAATATGAAAAGGTCAGTACAGTACAGTAGTACTTAGTATTTTAATTTTGTAAGTACACCTCAAGCTGCTAATTTGTATGATTTCCTCTTTCTCATCCTAAGGTTGCCTGGAAGATACCGCGTTTCGCGATATACGAGGACACGCACACTTTTATTGTTATTAAAATATGTATTTTAGAAAAGTGTACTACAAAGAGTTCTGAAACTCAACGTTAAACGGGAAACCAACGACAGGTAAGATAAGATCTAAAAAAAATGAAAACTTAAAAAAAAAACAAAATATAAAATATCATCATCATCTGCCTAGCCTTTTCCCAACTATGTTGGGGTCGGCTTCCAGTCGAACCGGATGCAGCTGAATATCAGTATTTTACATGGAGCGACTGCCTATCAGACCTCCACAACCCAGTAACTGGGTAATACGATACTCTTGGTAAGACTGGTTGTCAGACTTTCTGGCTTCTGACCAACAGTAACGACTGTCAAAGATCTACAAATGACAGCCGGGACCAACGGCTTTACGTGCTTTCCGAGGCACGGAGGAAACTCGCTATGGTAAATGGTCACCCATCCACAGACCAACCTCAGCAAGCGTGGCTTAACCCGGAAGATCGGTCTATGCGGCTGTAATTATTTAGCCACGAGCTCCTCGCGCACAAAATAAAAAATATAAAGTTCTATAAGTACGTTTTTTTAAACACATTTAGCAGTTAGATTTATGAGATAAAATTTTATTCAACGTAGGTAACTTAGAAACTCGAAAACAATTAATCTTTTTTTGTTTTTCTTTGCATTTATAAACTGCCCTGTATTTTTTCTCGGCTTGACATTAAGGCGCTTCCCCCACCGAAAATGCACCACTTCAGAAAAAAAGCATTATTTCTGTCAACACACAACATATTGAAATTTCGTACGTACAACATTTTAGTCGAGTGTTGTAGAAATTTAAGAACACCAAAAAAACAACACTTGACATCCTAGGTTAGAAGTTTTAGTAATTAATGCTAAAAACGGCCGTATTTGGTACTTATCGTTAAAACTTCGAATCCAGAAGCTCTAGTGTTGATATTTGATGTTCGAAAATTTCTACAACACTTGACTAAAATGTTGTACGTACGAAATTTCAATATGTTGTGTGTTGAAAGAAATAATGTTTTTTTTTCTGAAGTGGCGCCATTTTCGGTGGGGGAAGCGCCTAAGTTTTAGGACACGCTGTCTAAAGTCATGTCAACAAGAAAGTGTCCATAATTATCTAAAATCTCTTTATAACTGAATCATAGTTTTCTTCTTACTTCTAACTCTATTAGTAAACCGGGTCTCTTCCTTAATCAAAACCAGAATCCAAAACTTACAAGTAGGTACACTAATCTCCATTGTCCTATAGTTTTACTAACACCTAAACAGCTGCAAACAGCCTTCCAAACTACCCGTAAATAACTAACTTTCCTAGAAGCAAGCCACCTTGCTGCCATGACTCATGTGTTTCCCACGTCATTTTCCCATAAGCGATCACCCAGTCGCCATAGCTTGGCGTAGCATACATAACTGAGACGCAGTAAGTCTATTTTAATTACTAGCATCGATATCGGCAGATCCCCGTCTTGCCTACGCGGGAGCTGGGCTGTACCTGAAGTGATGGGACACGGTCGATCCCGCTGTCGATAAACTGTTGAATAAAGAAAACAACGTGTTATTTAGTTTGAAATTTTAGCATATACAAAGGGGGTTGGGATCTTAATATTATTACTTGAAGAGATAAATATTGAAGACGAAAACACATTTCGATAAAGTTGAGTTAGACATGAACCCCCTTATTACAAAAGATGGTTTAAACCAAGACTGAGGTAAATCCAGGTTTAAAATATACCCATCACTTTCTTATGTCATATAACAAAAAGAAACGGGGCTATTTTAAAACCTAGGTTTTTCTTAGATCATATTTTGTAATAAGGGGGGAATTGTTTTATATTTTTAGTTTGAAGTTTAAACTTACAGAAAGGGTGTTGGGATCTTAATAATATTATTTGGAGAGATAAGAATTGAAGACGAAGACACATTTCGATAAAGTAAAGCTAGAGCTGAATTGTCTAGTCTTTAATTGTCTGGTACCCTTAATTAATTAGTCAATCAAGAAAGAAAAAATAGTGTCAACTATTTTGAACATACAATTATTATTAGGTATTTCTATTGGACTGCTTGTAGATGGTCTTTGCGGCCCTTTTCTACGTAACCAGGCAGTTATTGGCGAGACCTGAAGAGTCTCCAGCCAATACTATACTTAGATACACATTCTAATATTTATAGATGAAGATAATTTGATTTTGCAAATATATGTAAACGATGACAGAAATTGTAACACGTTCAGCCATATTTTACCATGTAGGCATGCAAAAAACAAAAGATACACAAAAATACACTAACTTCAAAAATCTTTTTCATTTAGGAACTCGCTTATATGATAACAACCTTTAACCACTAAAAAACATTGAAGTCTTTTTTTAAATAATAAGAGTGGCAGCTCTTTCGAACTCTTAAGGATTATATTTTTTTATAATTGAAGGAGTATAGAAAAAAAAAACAATTTGTTGTCCAAAACACTAACTGGCATTGCAAATTGCAATCTTAATACTATATTAATATGTGAGAAAATATAATCATCAGACTCACAAGTAGTCACAAGGTTGAATTAAAGAAACCTCTTAAACTTAAAACACTAAATCGAAAAATTATAATACACACATTAGTCACTAGTGATTAATTAAAAACTATAATGCAAACACAATCAATCACAGTATCACAAGATCATCGGTACACGCTGTCCCATCACTATTTCTAACACAAACAAGACTGGATAACGAGGTGAAATATTCACGTAGTAAGCGTTGTAATCAGCTGGCGACCGTCTCGCTCACACTCGTGCGCCCTAACGCCACCTACCGGCCCCGGGAAAAAGACAGCACGCGACCGCGGCACCTACAAAGGGGTCGCGTTCTCTTTGATCTTGCCGACGCGCGTGCGTACGCCGCTGTGTATATGTGTGTGTGTATGCAGATGAGGACGGCATCGAGAATTTGATAATTGCAAAGATTTATGTTGTTTCCTCGCTATGACGTTTTTCGCATTAGTTAATTAATAAGTCTTCTATTTTTGGGGATCTATTATTATTGTCTGTTTGATTTTGTAACGTATTATTATAGGGTTAGCTGTGGTGATTTATTTTTGCAGTAACGTTTTTTGCATCGGAGCGAAATAACGTAGACATTCATATACCTTGAGAGTTCGAGACTTTGATTTGTGATCCGGAAACAAGATGGCAAGCATGTTGCAAATAATAAATTCAATGTAAAATGTAGGTACTCGCACTGTTTTAAGTACCTACTATAAGTACCTACTTAGAAATCGCCCATGCTGAGCAATTGAATTCTAGGAAATAATAGTATGGTATGGGATACATAATTAAATGCCTGTCATCGCTTAAGTTCTAATTACGGAAGTTAAAATGTTGTTTAACTATCAATTTTTTTGTTATTGCGTACTTTTTTGAATAATTATACATTTGTGGGTTTATTGTTTTCTTATTTTTTCTATGAATACATAAAATATTTTTGTGTAGGTAATATAAATGAAATTAAAGCATAGAAATAATTTTAAACAGCCTGCTGATTCAGAATGTTTCGAAAAGTCAGTTGTCGAACCATTTTCGACAACTGTTCGACAATTTTTTGAGTGGGTCAGGGTCCTAAAGAGTTTTTTTTTGTTCTGTAAGATAGACAATTTTGACTTCTGTGGTGTTATCCTAGAACGGCGACGCTATATACTTTTTTTGCCATAAACAACACGAAGGCATAGATAGGTAAGTTTTAAAATGTATACCCAAAAAAATTAAAACATCTTGTGAACCACAAAAACATAACCCTGCCTTTGCTGTCGCGCAATCGGGTAAAAAGCTAGGTCAATAAATAATAATTTACAAGGGTAATAATTAGCATAGTGGACCAATAAAATGTATGGCCACTTGATGAATAGATAATAATGCGAGATAACCCTAAGATAGCGTGTTAGAGTTCGAACGAATAGCCACATTTAATTTATTGGTTTTATTTTATTGATAGAGTTGAATATGGAGTTTGGAACAGAGCGAACTGGTATGATAATCTTTATAATGTGCTTTTATTTAACGATACGCTTTTTTGTGGGTTAAACAGACGACATGGCAAGTGATAATTTATTAGTGGTGATATTTTAGTTTCGCTCTATCATCTTGGAGATGCATTTCATAATCAGTCCATTACTATCTCACTTCTGACTCGTTGTTCTAGTGCAATGGTTCCCAACCAGTGGTCCGTGGACCACCAGTGGTCCGTAGAAGCCAAAATATGGTCCGCGAATGATTTTAAATTTAGCGGTGAGATCCTAGGATAGCCGAACTCGTGAAGAAGATGCAAGCTCAGAAATCACATTAATACTAAATTACAGAAGTTTATCCTAAAAATATTATTATTTCTTTTTATGTAATTTCCTATTGAGTTTTTAATTAAAGTTTCAGTTTGATTATTACAGTTTATTTTCATTATACCTAAGTAGTGGTCTCTGCTAAAAAGAATAATATAAAAGTGGTCCCTGACCAAGAAAAGGTTGGGAACCCCTGTTCTAGTGCGACTGCTGGGCGCGAGGTCCTGGGTTCGAACCCCAGGTCGGGCTAAGTGTTATTGGGTATTTACGTGTCGTATTCCTCAGTAGCAGCCCGAATTCGGGATTTGTGCGTTGATGGCAATAGGCTCGCCCCCTATTACATGGGACTTAATACGGCTTAAAATAACGGCGAAATGAGAGTGTACTATACACCTCTGCTCTACCCTTCAGGGAATACAGGCGTGATGTTATGTACTATCTCACTACTATGCATGGGGTGCATGAAAAAAGCCTCCACGAGTGACGATACTTCAGTACGTCCGGCGCACCCTGGGCAGTCAGCCCCGCTACCAACCTTGCTGACTGGCATTAGCCAGTCAGCAAAGATTACTTTTCACCACAGCATGAGCTATTTTCGTATAGCTCGTGCTGACACGAGAGAAGAAGAAGACTACTACGCATGGGCCTCTTCTCAGAATGAGAAGGGTTTAGTCTTAGTCCATCAAGCTGGCCTGGCCAATTCCGAAAAACGAACGTCGAAGTTTCGGGTCGAAACGAAACAACGACGAACATAGAACTTATTTTACGATCGAAGTATTGTCAAACAACGAACTACTAGATGTGAATCGATCGTCGGATCCGAAATACTTTCGTGGTTGGACAACGTGCGATCCGTCAACTAAAAACTTCGTAGTAGTGCATCTTGGTGCGAGTTGGCGGACTACTACACACACCATCGAGAGTTTTTTGGCGCCCTCTCAGGTGTGCAGGTTTCTTCACAATGTTTTCCTTCACCGTTAACGCAAGTAATTATCGAATTCTGATCTGCACATGAATTCGAAAAGTCAGAAGAGTTAGGAGAAAGAGCTCTCCCATTCCACTGTGCATACGACGCACGGCTACAATTCCAGTATGAGCTGATCTCCTATTGTATAGGATTTTAGTACAATGAGAGGTCAACTTATACTGGTTTGAAATGTAGGCATGTATACATTTCGGTTCGGTCACTAATGGCCGATTTACACGAGGAGAGTTTCTCGAAGCGAGACTCGTTCTGTTGTTGTCTTTCTCTACGATGAAAACAGAGAGCGTGAGACTCGCTTCGAGAAACTATCTCCTTGTAAATGAGCCTTGAGAGTCAAAAGACTCGTAAGCTAATTTTACTTGTGATAGGTACTAATGTACGCATAGCTATGGGGTCTTTGCTAAATTATTGGAAAAGATATAAGAGTCCTAATTTAACCAATTACGCTTGGTAAATTATAGGAATCGGCCATAACTAACATTCGGTTTTCTTTAATCTTTCACTCTGGAGGTGAAGCGACGCGGCATGTTTTCATACCTTCTCCGCAAAGTAACACAAGCTTGAAGCCGGCTAGTTTTGAGAACAAAAGTTGCTATAACTTCTCACATTACCGCAAACCACAGGTACCTAACGTAAGTGTAATGAGTCTGTCGGTGCGTCGGATTAACTGATAACGCGCGATAACAGGTAATCCGGCCGCAATGACTTGAAGTGCCACTCTCGCGCATATCGATGTTATTGAATGCGTGCACTTCGTGTTGTTGGGTTGAGTCACTTTGTTCATGTCAGTTAGGAAATAATGAGGGAAAGGGAGAATAATAACATAACGCCTGTATTCCTTGAAGGGTTGGGTAGAAATGTATGGTACACGCACGTTTCGCCGTTATGTTTAAGTCCCATGTAATAGGGGGCGAGCCTATTGCAATCAACCGGGCACAAATCCAGACTCTGGACTGGTACTGA
The DNA here is from genome assembly GCA_905220435.1 of Amphipyra tragopoginis. Classification (NCBI taxonomy): domain Eukaryota; kingdom Metazoa; phylum Arthropoda; class Insecta; order Lepidoptera; family Noctuidae; genus Amphipyra; species Amphipyra tragopoginis. The sequence goes on from HG992017.1 coordinate 11,693,568, forward strand.
GAAATTCACACGTCGAAACCCCTCCGTGTATCGCAGAGCACGTTAATCAGTCGGTTGTCAGAAGCCCGAAAGTCTGACGACCGGTCTAACCTTAGGATATCGGCATTGCCTAGTAACTGGGTTGCGGAGGCCTGATGGCAGTAGTACGAGTATACAGCCGCATACGCAGACTGGAAGCTCAACCAAACATAGTTGGTATAAAGCTAGGCAGAACGATTCATGATTGCACCATACTGAAAGTATTACAGTTGATAAACCAACAACATTCAAGAAAATATCGGAAAACTGCTGGGAAGAAAATTAAGAAAAGAAAAATAGACAATTCCCGTTGTCGCCGGGCAAGCGAGTAATAAGAGCCGACGAACCCGACACCATAATTGTGACCGAAAAAAAGCAATAGGCTCGCAACCTATTACATGGGACTAAATGCAAGAGGTGAATCGTAGGTGTACAAACTCCTGTAATAGGAGAACTCCTCTGCTTACCCCTTCGAGGATTATAGGCGTGAATATGTAATTCGAAACCTCGAATGAGAACATTTTAGAGATGGCACTGCGTGAAATGTATCGATTTTTTTCGGCTCTTGTAACTAGATGGCGTTGTAGTTGTTTTTGAATCGCGATAGGGTATTGGGTATTAAACCAATATTGCGACACAATATTGGTTTCCGACCTTCAAACCGATAATTCAGCCCTCATCAAGCTGTCTCCCGCCCCTCCAAGCCCCCGCCAGCAACGCCCTAGCCGAGGTCCGAGTCCTACTAGGGGCCGCCCTTAGTGCTGTTGTCGCAGGTAGTCATGATGTTAGTGTAGTACAAGTAGTTAGCTTAGGTTAAGTATTTTACTACCCCCCATTGGCTGGAGACCCTTCAGATCTCGCCAAAAACTGGCCGGTTACGTAGAAACGGTCCCCGAGGACCACCTACAGCAGTACAAAAGACAAAAAAAAGGTTTCCGACTTAAACGCGGACGGAGTTGCGGGTACAACTAGTATGTTATATAAAAATAAAACTGTCGAAACGTACATAATCTTGTTCATTATAATTTTGTTTTTACCCCATTAGTAGCCTATTGATTAGAAAATAAGATAAAACGTAATATACCACGATTATTATCAAAACAAGAAATTTTAATTTGTGAATGCTTCCGCCATTACGTGGTTCGGAATGGAACTTTAGATAATTACGTTGTAATCAAATGATTATTAGATAACGGTTGATCGCGTTATCAGTACGTTTTAAAATAAAAGTACTGTGCGTTATCAAGTTGATATCACGATACATAATAAATACAATTGATTTATGCATTGCTAATGAGGGTTATAATAGGCATGTTGACAGAATCAATAAATTGCAAATCTAATTAGTCCTCCAGTTAGTTTTGAAAAATAATGGACACGTATTTTTTCTTTTGTACAATCTATGAATGTTTGGGAAGATAAAGCGCATCAAAACTCGAGAGTGGGGGGGGGGGGGGTTGTGACGTCAGAAGCAAGTAAAAATTGTACTTGCTTGTGAAAATTTTAAAAGTGTCGTATCTTCGTCATTTTTGGTTTAAGTAAAAATAAAAATATTAGCCTGTAACTGTCCCACTGCTGGGCAAAGGCCTCTTCTCATACAGAGAAGGAAGGAGCATTGATCACCACGCTTGCTCATTGCGGGTTGGCGATTTCAGAACATTAAGTCCAGGTTGATCACGATGTTTTCCTTCACCGTTTGTCAGTGGCGTCTTAGATTAACTAAGAAAACATTGGTTTAAGTAACAAAAGAAAAAATACGGGTCAAATATTTTTTGATAATCTAACTGATGACGGACTAATTTCAGTCAAATACCCTATTAGTAGTGAACTAATTATGATGAAATTAAGGATTCTGAAGATAACAAAATAAGTGTTTTATATTATAGACTTTGGATGATCTGCATCCGAATCGCGTTTCACATTCGGAATTTCAATAGCTTTCATTTTGACAATACAACAATATCAATTGCGTTGTACATAGTTGTGGTACGCTGGTCTCCCTAGGAATTGAGAAGGTCAGAAGGAGATTTTTACCTGGAAGACGCTAAGCCATTTTCATACAGAGAGATAGGTCATGAATTTATTTGCAAGTACACAACTAGTTATTACAAAAAAGCTGACGTGAAAAACGACAGAATAGAATATTCTAGGCTACAAAGTTAGCTAACACCATTTTCAAAATATTTGCTTTTGTTTCTTTGAAGCTCTCCTTTCCAATTTAATTTAGGAACGTACGTTTGACGGCACCATATTCCAATATCAAAAAAGTTAGGTGTCAAACATAAAGGCATATCTCGTAAACAAAAACTCTTTCATTACACAGCGAGTCTGGTACATCGTCTACCAAAATACGTGGTTCACAAACAAAGCCCAGATTTCCCCGAAACACTCCCCGGAGTTAAATCAACGACAAAAGAATTGAAACGCAAACTGAACGTGCACCAAACGCAATTTTGGCAAAACTAAAAGAAAAACGCGAAAAATTCCTAAAGGCCCCGATTTCCCTGTCCATTGTCGTTTCTGTGTATATTTCTTTCTTTTTTTTTTCATCTTATTTAGCGCTTTGTCGGCAAGCCCTTTGAAGTCTCCCCCCTCCCCCCTCAGAGTGTTACAAATTGCGTCACGTTCGTATTGTATAGCGTACACACGATTCGCTTACTAGTGTTACTCGTTAGTAAAATAAATAACGATTTTGAGTTCAACGTAATTTCGATTTAATCGCCAAATTTTTCCTGTCATGAAGCTGCTACCATCCCCGAATTGTATAAGCTCTTGTGCAGCCCAAAACTTTCAACAGCATCAGGTTTATGCATCAAGAAGAATACACTACACCACAATTGAGTATTGTCTGATCACTATTTAGATTATAATTAATCAATAGCCAATTTTGATCAGACGTTCCTCAATTATTGTACTAGATAATCATCATCATCATCATTCAGCCGAAAGCCGTCCACTGCTCGACATAGGCCTCCCCCAAAAGGGGGGGTTTGCCAGAATCACCTCGCTTGGCAGGCGGGTTGGCGATCGCAGTATGGTTGTTAAAGTACCCAAAGAACGCTGCTGCTCATCCTCTAGAGAATCCCTTAGTCGCCTTTTAAGACACCCACGGGAAGAGATGGGGCAGTGCTATTCTTTAAGTCCGGCACTACACGAGACAACTAGTACTAGATAATTCTCCGGCTTAAAATTCTCAACCATTCTTTCTTCTAACTTAAAATTTGCGTCCAGGAATTCAGCGACTTCCTAATTTCCAACTACCTACGTCTAAATGGAAAGTCGAGCAACAGACCAGTAGGTTTTTAACCAAAGATTTCCTAGTAGAACAATGATGCTCCTATTCCTAGAATTTCAATAAACATCCTCTATCACACGTCTCTCCTAATTTCTCGGTTGACTGGGCCAAGGTAACGAGTTTTTTTTGCTTTGTAGAAGCACAATTAGTTATTGAAGTATAAGAAATAATAAAAGATTTGTACGTTGATAGGGGAAGATCTTTTTGTCATAAATTATGCATTCAATTCATCACAGACATAATGAGGAATGTCTGACGACTCACAATCTAATCAGTATCTACCTAATTAATACTATAGCTTTTTTATAGATCCAGAAACATTAAGGACCGCTTCTATGAAAGTACTTGAATGGGTATGGAGAATTAAAATGATCAGTACGTTTCTCGCAAACCCGATTGATGATTGCCCTGAACTCAAGATTCCTGGAGTTTCTTTTAAAATGGATGCTTCGGCTCTTCCACTTGTAACGCCTTGTTGTAAAGTCGCGTCTTACAAAACCCTTAGACTGAAGAGATGGCTTGTTCATATACAGTCGTCATTAAATACTAGAGGTGCCTCAGTCGGAGTCGGAGACTTGACAAGCTGCGCTGCAGCATTAGCTGACACAGCTGACACCAACTTAACATACTCAGCCCATTAATGTCCCACTGCTGGGCAAGGGATCCAAGAATCAGAAAAGTTAGGGCTTAGTCCATCACGCTGGCCTGGTGCGGGTTAGGGACTACACACTCCAATGATAACTTTTTTTATCCCTCTCCAGTGCGCAGGTTTCTTCACGATGTTTCCTTCACCTTTAACGCAACTGATAATGAACGAAATGTTTGTACTCCTTCTGTATTCGCATTTATGTGACTATTTTTAACCTCAGAATAAGCAAAGTTCTAGTTTCATCAACATCTAAGCTATACGATCCATGACGGATCGGTGATCGAAATAATTTCTTGTAGAGCATAGGAGGTTGCTACTGGTACATTTGATATCATTGTTTAGCTGGACACAAGCGTCCACAGCAATCGCTTTTACCATAAACCATAGGGTTTACTGTGTACTATTGTTCCAATATTGTTTACGGTAAATTAGATTTATAGCTAATGCGTCACCCAACCACTTGAGTATATCACTTAAATCTATCATGATTAAGTTAAATATGGTTTTGAGAAGTGCGTTGTAATAAGACCCTGCTGGCCATATAAGGGACAAAGGGTCAGGTGAGCGGAATGAGTCAGATATCTTTGTGCCAGGAGTAGCATTTATGGCACACGATCATATCATAATATATTTCTCCAAGCAGTTCAAATTGCTAATGGAGTTGCTTTGATTGTTTAATAAAAAGGAGCTTCTGACACGATAGTGCTACGGCAGTTAAATTAATGAGTTAATTATGTTTTTCTTCGACTATTAGTTCGGCGCGAAACAATCGTAAAGTCAACTACACAGTTCGATGACTTTTATAACTTATCTGTTGTTGAGTGGATCGAGGGAAAGCGTTATGGTTGAGTGTGTGTTTGTTGTTATAAGTTTATTTAAATCCATAATTTTTGTGAAGCTTGTTAAAGATCAGAAATAGTACACACACTATAGTCAAAGGTCAGATGCTAAATGCGAAAGGGCAGTAAATCAGAACAAGGATGAACTAGACAAAATACCCACGCAAATCGATAGTTTTCTTTGTATAGGAAAGTATCTCATGGCTGTAAAACTTGCAGCATGTACATCCCTAGACACACCTTACGCCTTAACGACACTGAAAAGTAATCTAGCGCGGATCAAAATTTCAAAATGCTTCATATATCGTGCCGCGGTAAGCACTGGCAAACGCTACGATAACCAAATCAAATTATTGGAGCCTCAAAACGTATAAATTACAAAGGAAAGGATCCCTTTAGAACTGTATTAGAAGACTAGTTAACTATGATGAGAAAGAAAAATGAAAGAGATGTTCAAAAAGAATCGAAATCTGAAGTTGGTTCTTTTCCTAAAAACATAAATAAGTAAAACAATGGAAAAGAAGTCCTGGAAATCGTCATCATATTAACATAGTCTTGTGTTATCTTTTAATTTATTTAAAGCATTACAATTATAAACTGAATAAAGCAACAACAAATAGGTAAGCAATAAGATTGAATCAAGCTAGTTTCATTCCTGTCTATTCGATAGCGAGTGATGTATCAACTTTAATAGCTGTTACAAAAAAGTCACAAAGAGAATATATTTGAATAAATCACAATTTCCACCGCTCCGCCCACAATAACTTTCAAATAAATGTGATTATTAGAAAGAGCAAAAATAAGCAATTCTCTCAACATTGCCAAATCGTGTCGCGCCTATACTAAATCATTGTGCTATACAGAAGTTCCTTTGAGACACACGGCCATCTTGTACATCTAACAAAAAGTTTAGCAGAAAAGAAAGAAAGAAAGCAATAGGACTAATCTTCCGTATGCGTGAAAATATTTAAAAGTAATACAGTATTTATAGCAAGGCTACAAGCAAGACAGATTGTATTATTTTTTCATTTGAAAAGTATCCGTGGTGTTTCTTGCCAGCTCTTTTCCAAAGGACCAGCTCCTTGGAATAGTGAAACAAAATTCATAAGTAATTGAGTAAATGCCCATTTGAAATAAAAAAACTTTGAACTTGAATTGAATTTGCTCACGATTGAAACATTTCACCAGATTCCTCTAAAATTGAACTAAGGATTGACTGAGTATGATTTCACTAGTGTTTTAATAACAAAATACTTTTTTTTGTATTATAACTTTCGTGAGACACATTCATATTCATGATTATTTACGGTTTACTCACGTGCATTTTTCGGGATTGCTTGAATAGTTTCGGACCCAAACGGAGCCCTTAATCATGAGCTGAACACGCGGCGTGGTCGCGAGACGAAGTAAACCGTAAATAATCATGAAAACAAAATACTTATTAACACTTTTGCCTAGTTGAAGCCACCCAAGTTCTCAGAAGCATTTAAAAGACGTGCTTGTTATCACTAGGGCAATGAAGCGACCAAAAGTTTTAAAGGTCTGCTTAAAATTCAAGATTCATCGCAATATAATAAAACTGAAGTGCCTATTGTATGTAGTTTAATATTTAAATATAATTCATGGTCGTGGTGGTGGAAATAAATTAAAAAGAGCTGGTTTCCGTCGAAACCGAGTGAATTATTACTCTTCTTGTAATGAACTTAAGTTTTTTACGATTTCGAGTTTTTAATTTAAAAATCAAATTATCGGTCAGAAGCGGTTGACATCCAACTTTGTCTTTTTTCTTTTATTGTGAGTTTAAACTAAAATTATTTATTAACTGAATGGTGGAATTAATTTAATTTGAAGAACGTTGTGTCTTTGTGTCTCGTATCTAACATAAATCTAGAGCGTCGCTAATCAAAGCAAAATTTTTAAATATGCATAAAAATGTCAAACTATGAAATTGATGGGCCACTGCTATGCGGCACAGAATGTGTTTCAACGAATGATATACACATGAATGATGCTGAAACCATTTGTAAAAATAAAATGTGCAGACAGAACCCATTGGTATTAGTTTTGATCCATTCCACTAAATTACTAAGAAATGAGAGGGATATTAAATAGTTATATCACGACAATTCTACGCTATTGGAACTCTAAAATTCTGCTAATTAAAATAACGATAAGATCGCTCAAGAACTCTAAGACCAATAAGCTTGAACCGAGAATATGGTACATGGAATTAATGACCATCTGTTTGCCAAACAGAATCGATTTATGGGTATTAAATTACAAAAATTGAGCAATTCGCCCCAGTTAGCAAAAGTTGAAAGTTAAAATTGTTCTGGAGAACAAAGTCTCGTTTCAGACGAGACAGGATTACGACCTCTCAGTTTTATAGGCGCATCATAAAAACGGGAAACCAGCCGCTTCTTTTAGTAACTGCTGAAGATTAATTTTATAGATGATGGTGCCCACAGTAAAGAGATTGAACTGTTTTTATTACTAATAAGTACTTGATTACTATATTAGGCTTTGTTGCAGGAAGATTCTTCGAATGCATTTGACAGTGTTTTCATTTAAAAGCTTGATTAAATAGATTATTTTCAGTATCAATTATGTCACCCATTTCAAATTTGAAAACATAATTATTATGTAGACAATAATCTATTGCTGTTAAAACTGACTTATGATATAAATCCAACTTTTAAAATACTCAATTTGCATGGGCGTACCCCAAGGATCACATCTTGGACCACCACTAATTCTAATCATTCTCCCGAATAAATTAAAATCGTTGTAACCTTGTTTCGACCTCAACTGCTCGCTTAATTTACTAATTGGTCATTATTCTTCAACGTAACGACCCAATTAGGTCCAATCAATCCCTGATATAGCATTAACATTGTCGGTGCATAATATATTATCGTATATGACAGTATCCAGGAATTTATGATTGTACAAGTTAATAGGAACACGATGGCTATAAAGTCTTCGAATGGGAAATGTTTTTATTACATCGATAAGGGATATTAATAATATTTTTGTCTGTTAATAGATATGGGAATTTTTAATAGATTGTGAACATCATTAGGTAAAATTGATTTAAGATTCTCCTTATGTGAAGTTTTGCTTCAATAGATTGAATATTAAAATGACAACCATTTGTTGTTCATGTTATTACAACATATAAAACTTAAATATTTGGTTACTTCTTTAAAGGTTTGACCTTTAAAACATGGTTCCTGGGGGCCCAATTCTCCTAACATAAATCTTGAAAAATCACAACCGAACCAAGGCCGAACCGTTCATTCAGACAGTTCTCAATTTCAAAAGCTGTCTTATTGTTTGACACAAAAAACCAAATCAATCATTTTGAAAGTTTTCGAAAACAAAAACTGACTGACGGTTGTGGTTCGATTGCGTTTGGTTACAATTTATTTTAGGAGAATTAGGCCCCAGTTCAACTTGGCACTAACCGTCAACAAACAATCAATCTAACCCTTCCCTATACCTTTTTCCATTAGAAATGGAAAGTACATCGATACATTGAATTCCAAGCACACAGCTCACCCCAAAATGGCGATATGATAATAAAACACGAGCTGCGCGCGCGTCGACACCGGTATAAATCTCTTCTTTCACGACCATACTGTTTTCTGGCGCATTTGACTTAGGAATTGGGTAGACGTGGATAGTTTAGAATAGATCATTGGCGAAAATCAGGTTAATACTTTATCTGATTTGTATTAAAACCTTAAGAGTATTCAAATATGGAATTTTAAATCCAATAACTGGAATAAAACTTACAGAGTGATAAACAAACAGAGAGATGAATCGTAGAAACAGAAATAACACGATTCACCAACCAATCAAATTGGATTGACACTTGAATTTAAAAAATAGTAAAAACAAAATAATCAGAAATAAAAATTGTCAAATGAATATACAAACAAAAATGTTTACAGTGCAAAAAGCTAAAAAGTGACGAAATATGCATATCATTCGTATTTTCTATTCCGTTAGGCAGACCTAGCACAAAAATGGAGCAATTTTTTAGATAACATTGTTTTTGCACGGGACAATTTCATTTTTGTGTCATTCCAATGGCTTGTTGACGTTACACCAAAATATTCAGAATATGTAATACACTTCAGTTTGATTTTTTAAGCTTTTTTCTAATATCCATTAGTTGAGCTTTTCAGATTAAATATTTCAATATTATTTGAGGCATTAGTCGCAGATCAAGAGATTATTTTGTCAATTTGTAAATGTTTCAACTGTTGTATTATTTAAATGCGAGTATTATTCTTCATTTGAAATAATTTAGAGTTATTTTCACACTTCACAAATTACAAACATAATATATTTAGACGTATCCTAATGTGTTGTCTGAGCGAGCACATCTAATTTTCATCAAATTAATTCTTTCACCGCGCAATCTCTGTCATCAAAGAAAATATATGAAAAATTCCAATTCTACGATCCGCGTAGGTCTACGGCACGCGTATTTCGGACTCCTTTGATCTCGCCGCCGGCTTTAATGAGGCGGGGCATATAAACGGTAACTAGTTAGAATTGTTCCTAGCCCACTGTCCAACGTTAGTGGAATAACGATTTGTTAACTTTTCACGTAGTGCTCTTTTAAATTTTCTCACTAAATTGTTTATGGTTCGGTAATGGGTGGCCGCGAAACTGTTTGTTTTAATACCGTATTGCTGTTTAAAAGGCTTGCTCATTTACGTTAGTTTTGGGAATAAAATTTGTTATGGGATCGTTTGTGATTTAGAATTGCTTTACGGTAAAGTGGCGACAGCTGATAATAAATCGCGTACATTTCGTTTGATGACTTCAATCATGACTAGATCAATATAAATAAAAAGAAAAGCCTTGACTGACTGACTCATCAACGCCCAGCCCAAAACCCTTGGACCTAGAAAGCACCGAGGTTCCCTTTATAATGTAGACAAGGAATAAGGAAGGATTTTTCGAAATTCAACCCCTAATAGAGTTAAATAAGGGCTAAAAGTTTGTATGGAAAATCGTCACTTACTCACTACTACACTACTCACTGGGTTCAAAATTTCACGCAAGCGAAGCTGCGGGCAAAAGCTAGTAATTTATAAAGTTTTATCTAAGGCAAAACAAATGATTTTAAAGACGTCCCATGAAGTAGAGCTAGATCAAAGTCTTAGTTGCTTCCTAACAGCATCCACTGGAAGAGATGAGGTTATCCAGTTTTGTGCTAAGACCACAGTTTTACACATTGCTGCAGACTTGTTTAATTTCAGTGCAACATTTTGAAATCACGTTTGTCTAACTTTTTTGCGTGTATTTCCTACACCCAATCCAGCCCCGCACTATGAAAATTCAAATAAAACTCAATAGCGAGAAACGAACACCCGCAGAAATACAAAAATAAACCGCAGTACATCGCCGGACCGTTGCATTTTTCGAAAAAAAAAAAAATAGAAATGGAACGCGACTTTTCATTTTGTTGCGCGGTAAAAAGCGAACAATAGGCGGGAAAATTGCGCGTCACTCTGGCGTTCCAATTTGTCAAACGGGTGCCGCAAGATGGCGGCAGCGGATGCGCGGCAACATGGCGGCATCCGGCGGCGTTTAATTAAAAATGCGTCTCACTTGAAGCTTGCGATGCGCCCGGGGAGGACGTGTGCTGTGCGTTTTTTAATTCCGTAATAATTGGGTCAAACTAAACTAGAAAGATTATGAGAAAATCTCAATTAATTTTTTTTACAAATACTTTTCTAAAATCATTTCAAAACTTCAATTGTAATAATTATTTTACACACAAAAGATCTTTAACTTAAATCCAATATTTAAGGTACCAATAACTTTGCTCTCACAAAAAGCCTAATGGGCCAAAAATTCCGGATTTGAAACGGAAATGGGGGTAGAGTAATGGCGACATTGGCGGAAGTCGACCAGGGGTCAGATCTCGGAGCCTTTCCTTAACTCACACTTAGCAAATAAAGTAAGGAAACTGGGGGAAACTTACAATAACCAAAAGTAGACTGAAATGGGCAAGTTTTAAGGTCTTATTTAGTTTGTGTTTGTAGATTGTTTATACAAAACATAGGTGTTGAAGCGAGATATTGGTTCTTTAGATAGTGTAGGGTCAAGACATCAGTGTCTTATTAGATTTTATGAGAAAATACGTTACAATTTGATAGATTACAGGGTTCGCAGTAATTATTAATGTTATCTATTATAGGTGAATAGGTGATAATTAGTTCAGGAAGCGTATTTGAGATCATCAGTATTTATATGAAGCTAGTATTAGTGATATGCCTTTAAATCATTATCTTGTTCCAAATCCAAATAAAAGACATAAGTATTACGACATTATTTACACAGATTAAAAATAACCACCAAACATTACCATAATAACAAGCACCATTAATAAATCCGACAGTAAAAGTACCATATCATAATCACTTGACCCCTAAAACATGGCGAATTAATAAACCGAAATGTCCCATGACGGAACATGACGAGGTACCGATCCCCATACAATACACAATGCCCAAGTGGATGTCATGGAACGAAAACACCAAGTGGGCACAATGGGGAATAATAGAAACTACCCTCGTATTAAAAAACAAGTGGAGAATCACACAATGGGGATCGAACCTAGGCCCTCCACTCGACAGGGCTGTGCGTGACCAGAATTTTGAATTTTTATTTATTTGTTCGGCTGTTGACTTTGACTTTTTGTTGTTTTACGAATGGAATTTTAAATGTTATTTTTGTGATTTGAATAAGTTTTATGAAGCTGGTGTCGCTATGAATCTGACAGGGTTAATGATACAATTGTTTGGCTGGGATACACGTGGTTTGAATTAAAAAGTTTTTGTTAAATATTGTCATATAATGTATTCAACATCCTCATTTCGATTATTGTACATGTAATAAAATTAACATGATCTACAAATAAAATCTTTATGTGATACAAACAAAGATTTCATTTAAAGACGCAAAAAGAAAAATTATGTAATATGCTAACGATCATAAATATAACTGTGCAATTGTGAGGTTAATCGAGATTAAACAGCTGATAACAGACTAATAAATAGTGCAACGCAAACTAATTTTAATTCAATAACTAATTTATTAAAACGAACCCAAGCAAGATTTGCAACAAAAAAAAAGTTACATTTTGGCAACACTGACATCCCTAGCATAAATCCGCGTCCCTAAGCATTGAGTGTATCAATAATACTCACGATTTGTTTGAATTTGGTCTTATTAATTAACTACATAAAGTACGAGTGTTGCGCACTACAACTACCCTCATTTTTATTTACAAATTGATTTTTCGTAGTTGCTGCTTTTATCGCACCCTACCGTGTTTTTAAACTGATCTGGGGTAAATTATATTTATTACAAGCTCAAGAAAAGTACAGATAGGTAATTCAGCCACGATAGAGGGTAGTCCGAGATTGACTTTTGAACATTATTGTTTTCTGAGGACACCGTAAGGCCTTGAGCACAAAAAATGCATTAACTGATAAAACTCCAATACACGTATTATGAAAAAAAATACCGGCCTACATTATAATCAGGACCGAAATGTGTTTTCAAGCACAACTAATGTTTTCGTTGCACTATTTTATCAATTCGTGGTTTTGGTTCCCGTGACGTCGCGTGAAATCTCCCATCTATGCTTCATTCACTGCGCAATACTCATCTATGCATCGTGTTCCTATCTACCCTCACTTTGGGTTTTATAAGAAAATCTTTAGCACAACTTCTACAGTTTTACCCCAAGAGTAACCATTGCATTAATTAAAAATAAAGGGTTGTGTGTCAGTTTCATTTCCCGTCATTTCAATACGCCTTATATTTCTAGATTTTACCTAAGGCTTTAATGTCAATTGAGAATTCGAGATGTTTCAAACGAAATGTGATATTAAAGTTAATAAAGAATATACACTACTATCAATAAGTTATTTCGACCAATCACCGACCAATAAAAAAGTAAAAGCCTGCGTTTTTCTTATACACCCCTCGATTTAACAAAAGAATTTCTTTTTACTATAACAATGTTCGCCTCATTAACCATAGGGACGACCGCACGCCACGATTACTGTAATACTTCTAACCGGTTCGTCCAATTACGATATAACCACCAATTAGAGCAACGTGTTGGCGCCCACCGTGGGGCCGCGCGTGATATTGAATATGTCACTCTAATTATCATAGATTGGGGCTAAATTGAGTAGTGAATTAGTTAAGACACTGTGATAATTAGTGAATAATGTCTTTAGAGCTCAGCTGAAGAAAATCAGATAATATTATGTTAAAAAAAACTTTCCTAGGCGCTTATTTCGTAAGACAATGCATCTATTGAAAATAAAGTTTGTCTCGTGTCTGTACATAATATTAAACTACATAAAGAAAAACCTGAATAGTAAGTAACTTATCTTTTTCGCGGGCACGTGTAACATTAACAACAAAGGACGCATCCATAATTCAAAATGTCTTGAAAATCTTTCAGCAGAAGAAAATTGCTGTTTAATATTATAACATCCCCATTGAATGCAAACTTAGTATAATGAGACATATCAATATTCATAGCAGTGATGGGCACGTGCCGAAAGAGAGGGTAGTTTTGTATTTCCCTTTCTCGCTTGCACATTCCAATTTTGAAGCGATCTCGAGTCTCTCGCCTTTAACATTCATGTGCATGCTCCTTTCTATGTTTATTCTCCAGAATATTATTATTACTACATTTATTTAGTTATTTTAAATGCGATGTTTATGCGCTTAACACGTGCTTATGTACAAATTTTGTACGCCATTAAATGGCAAAACATGTAGCTCCTTCCTCAAATTTAACACCGTGCACTTGTATTATTTACTCATGTTTTTACAAAATAAAGGAAAAGGCTAGGCAGATGAAGTTTTTACAAAATAAATATAAGTATCTTATCTTACATTATTTTTAAGTTTTGTGTTCGGCATTAGATATTTTTATAGCCACGTTGTTTTTGAAACAACGTGGCTATAAAAATGCAACTAAATTGTTGAGACGTTTCTTACGTGCATGTACTGTGCCTATTCGAAATAAAAAACTTTGAATTTGATAGGATTAAAAAAAGTTTGACAGTCGACAGTCGTTACGGGTAGTCAGAAGCCCGAAACTCTGACCACCGGTCTAACCTTAAGATATCGGCATTGCCTAGTCAATGGGTTGCGGAGGTCTGATGGCAGTCGCTCCGTGTAAAATACTGGTATTCAGCTGCATCTGGTTAGACTAGAAGTTGACCCCAACTTAGTTTGGAAAAAACTAGGCAGAACATTGTCTTTAAAAAAACAGAGACTAAAAAATTGCAAATGATTTTTCACATACACGCAGCGGGATTTCGAAATTTAACACGAAACACGGACTGTCACGTGTAGGGTTGCCAACCCTACTATATAATATAGTATCCTACTATATTAGAGGCCCGACTATTATATTTCTGAAAAAAGTATATAGTAGGCGAAACTACTATATTTTAAAGGCATCAAACTCAAAGCAATAATATTCGTTTCAAAATGTGTAAGCTTAAAACTATACGTCAATATCTATTTCTGAACGATTCTGGTATGTCACGTTGACAGTTACGTTGACTTTGACAGATTGGCAATTTTGATTTTCGCGCTCTCGAGTATGTCTTTTGGTAACTACCTTTTGACCGACAAAGAGTTGGCAACCCTAGTCACGTGATTAATAAAAAATAACACAAAAATCCGCCTACCGCCTTATGGAGAAATGTAAAAAGCCTGCCAAAAAATGTGATTACGTAAATTGTCACAAGCAACGCGCGGGTTTAAGGTTAACATACACTGATCCGTTTCCCAAATACATAGTGCCACCGCAATGAACAAACGCGGTCGTCAACAGCGCGCCTCGGGGCAGAGGGGGTGGCGGGCGCGCGACACGGGAGGGGGTGCGGTCGGGATCCCTTTGAAGTTGCCGCCGCCGGCGTCTGTAAGCGAAAGCTGGGTAACCGACGCTTAGCTTTGTTTTCTAGTTAAATGATAGACGTTTAGAAATTACTACTGTTCGAGACATCTTAATTTGTTGGAGCCGTGATCCAGAGGGTACGACATTTTATCGTAAAATTATTTAAACAATAAAACAAATGAGATTTTAATTTCATTTTGAAAAAGTAATCTGAGTGCCAAAAGTGTTACGCTAGGGTGTCCAGGTCGACGGAGGGTTTTGGGACGGTCCGGCCAATCGCGCCCTTTGACATGCTAATGCGCACCTAATATTTTGTCTGTTTTTCTGCTAAACACTGTTGACACAGTTGTGCACAGAATACAGAATAAAAAGAAAGCTCGGAATAAAGTTTGGAGTTTATTTTTATCCGGTCCTGAGTTCCTGATATTAGATTGCAATGACTTAGATTCAAAATCAGATGGAAAAGAGTAAAAAATGTTTAGAGATTTGTTTCGAGTCTCTGTTTTATTACATGTTTCTGTCTGTAAAAAGCAATCATGATACAGGAGAAATAGCGGAATCAGTCATATAATAAAAAAAATTACAACAATTTCACATAATTGTTCCGAGTCTGGGTCTATACGGGAGTAATCCTAGTGAGGGGCAATGTTTTTAATAAAAATAATACAGCTTCGGACCAAAAACTAACAAAAAACTTTTCCAAACCCGTCCACAGTATCTACAACTCAATATATCTGAAATAACACGGTGTATGTTATTGGAAAACGTCCTTCATTCCTGAGGGTCACGATATAATTCGCCTGTTTCCCCTCGCAGTATAAATAAAACATTCGTGGCGGCCGCGTCATGTGAAACGACGTATTACGAGTTACGACATTATGACATTATCTTCCAATTTGCATTTTAGTAATCTATTCAAAGCAGCATTTTTCTTTGATGTCCTCAAGTCTGACGGTTAACCTTTGACTCTTTTTTGATATTTTTATTAGAGCACGCTTTATTAAACTATGTTGTTATGTGAATATTGCCTTACAGCGAAAGAAAAATATTAGAAACTAGCGACCCGCCCCGGCTTCACACGGGTGCAATGTATTATACATATAAAACTTCCTCTTGAATCACTCTATCTATTAAAAAAAACCGCATCAAAATCCGTTGCGTAGTTTTAAAGATCTAAGCATACTTAGGGACAGACAGACAGCGGGAAGCGACATTGTTTTATACTATGTAGTGATAGTGAAGTATACTACAACGTTTCTTACGGGTTTTCCCATTTAAAAGCTGAACATAAAGTTTCTATTAACAGTTGTTCTTTAGAAATTACGTTATTAAACAAGACATAACAAGAAAATTGCGTGTTAAACAAGTCACGGAAGCGTGGGCGGCGAAAAATACCATAGAAACAGAAAATACTCGAAATTTTACGACCGACTCAATAGCGCTAGAACATGTCGTATCCTGTAAAACAAGATATGCGAAACGGCGAAACTTCTCCGCCTACAAAAACTGCGCCCAGCATTAGCAATTTGATTACATAGCCGAGATTGCACACAAACGCCCTCTGTGGGCGAGAAAACGTCACGTAGAGTGG
The DNA here is from genome assembly GCA_905220435.1 of Amphipyra tragopoginis. Taxonomy (NCBI): domain Eukaryota; kingdom Metazoa; phylum Arthropoda; class Insecta; order Lepidoptera; family Noctuidae; genus Amphipyra; species Amphipyra tragopoginis. The sequence continues at coordinate 11,709,924 of HG992017.1, forward strand.
ACGCGCGGGGCATCGCAATGCGGACGCATTAGCCGCTACATGGCTCTATAAAGCCGGACCTGTGGTCACACTACTTACAATTATGTAGCATGTTTGTTAGCTTGTCGGATACGTACCTGAAACAAATGATAAACAAGTTATTAGTAAAGCTAAATTGTTGTCTAGTCGATGCATAACTACCAAAAAGTATTGTACAGGAACGCATAAGTTGGTTCTTGAATTTTTATGAACCCATGGACCTGTCATTCGTCGCAAATGGCAATGACGCTGTATGCAGCACAAAAAAATCGGGTGATTGAAATATTACCAAATAGCAAAATGCATAGGTATGTAGCAATTAAAGCCACGATTTTAAAATCGGTACCATGTACCTACCATCGTTAGGATACATTCAAAGGCGTAAAGAACATTTATTTACAATCAAATGTACAATCAACATTAAAAGTGTTTCGATAAGTTGTCAAAAGAGCGGTCATAATATTTTGGAATTTCGCTGTCACGTATTTTGCCAATTTTCAAGTAATCCGAGTTTATTAAAATAAATTAAATTTACTGTTATTAATAAGTCCTGCTTTGGCAAATTATTTTACCGGCCGTAAATATACAGTTAACCACAGCAAATTACCGAAAAGGATTACCTACGCGTATTTTATTCAATAAATTCAATAGTTAACGCTCAACGGTTTATACTTTCACTTTTATTGTTATGAAGCCGAAGTAAATATATTCAATAAATATGGAATTTTAAGCTTTGCACGCATCATATACGATTTTCCATCAAATAGTTCGTCGCTTTGTAAATACCAGGTAAATTGAAACAAAAATACGTCGTTTTTATGAATACATTTATTTTTCGTAAAAAAGCACGTTTTTTTTTTCTAAAAAAGGTATCAGGAGCTTATCGACGTATACCAGGTTCAAGAGCTAAGTGCGGAAAACGAGTATTTAAATTACTTAGGCGATAAGCAAACAGCCTTAGTAATTGTGTACTACTGTGTACTTTAATTCTATATATTACTCCAATGCGAAGCTTGAGCAACAACTTGTATTCCAAGATACCCCTTATTAGCAACCATTACATATTTCCCTCTCAGGAAACGCTAATAAGAAAATTTAATACATCTAGAAAATTGTTCCAATGATACACAGTACCATCGGAACATTCTTAATTGCACAATTTGATTATAAACTGCGTTAACGGTAAAATAAAACATGGTGAGGAAACTTGCACATCTAAAAAGGCTTCAAAAACTTCTCAATAGTGTGTGTAGTCCGAAAACAGGCACCAGGGGGCTTACCATGACCTCTTATGAAAACGCTCAAATGCCAACCAGTCAACTTCCGTTCAAAAGGAGGCCTGCTTCTGAATCGCTAAAATCGTAGCATGACAGTACTAAAGGTGAACGACTATTGAACCAAGTTGAAAGGTTATGCTTGTTCATGGTACGAAAAGTCTATACAAAAAAAAAGCTGAACGGATTTCGTAAACGGCCTGCCGCAGGCCTGCTCTAACGATGACATAGTACAAAAAAGCAGGGCAGTTCAACTTCCAGGCAACTTCTGTCCTGCTTTAAGAGGTCATAGTAAGCCCCCAGGCCGGCGTGGTAGACTAAGGCCTAAACGCTTCTCATTCTGAGAAGAGGCCCAGAAGTGGGAGAGTAATTGGCTGATTATGATTCACCTGAATAAGAGGTCGAACCATCGATACTCTTCAAAATCTGGATTCATATTTCACAATCCAGTAAGGTATGTTAAAAGCAGGGACGAAACAAGATGGTAGATTAAAATAGATCCTAAAGTTAATGGTTCGTATATGACATGCTTTACAATGCAGACGAAATCGCTTAGTCACGGAAACGTTTCTGATGTCACGATAGGCTAAAATATAGATGCGACTGACTTTACAACGCAGAGATACACTAACGTATATCTAGAATTGATTTTGAATACATTATTGGAAAAGTATTCGGAAAAGATGGGTGTCGAAATCGAAAATTTTATGGATTCCGTCTTCATTGCCTGAAAAACTGTCATCCTGAAATTTTGTGTACACGTTGTCAGGTGTACAGAAACGGACAAGGGCAAGGGTACCTTTCATCCCGAAAAGAAGTGCTGTTCCCGAGGAAAACAACAATAACGTTCTTATGATAATAGATGGCGCCACGTGTCTTTCGAATCATGATTGAATTATAATAATAGAAACTTTAGAAGTGTGTTAAGAGTTGATTGTCAAATTCTAAATTAACGCGAACGAAGCCGCTAGTATAAAATATGTACTTATGTAATCAAAATCACCAAATGATGACTAGTGTATGTATCTATACATATAACAAATCTGTAGTCTAGAATTAGCCTGCCTGGATAAAGGAAATATTAAAAAAAATAGCGTGTCGGTTAAAGTATAACCAATAGAATCCATTTCGATCATTTTTGGAATATTTGTCTGTTTGTTGGTGCACGCATCACATAAAAAATACTGACTCAAGACAGTTGACTTTTGTAGACAAATATTGTGTGTATCTTGGAGTACCATTTAGTTTTTGTTTCATTGTAATCGGTTCGCTCAATCAGAAGATATTAGAATTTATAGTTATCAAGAAGTTGTTCACTTATTGCGACACAACATTGATTTCAGACTTCTACGCGAATGTAGTCGCGGTCTCAGCTAGTAGAAAATAAAAGCTAAGTTAAAAATAAAGTCGCGCGATAAGTTAGCTTAGTCGATATGAAACAGCCACATTCAAAACTTGCAGTAACCCCAGTATCTTTAAAACAAAGATTGTTTATCTACCTTACTCAAGAGTTACATAAATGGCGTTTGTTTTTCAACAATGACTTTAAAAATCCGTTGCTTTATCTCGGATATAATCTCGTTTTTTCTCGTGTCACTAAGCTCAGCTCCAAAGCTGCCTCCGTCGTGTGATAAGAGGCTCGCCAGGATTTTTTGCCATTAGCTTTCAAATGTTTTGGTATTTAGATAAATATTCCAGATGTTTCTTGTCAGGAGAGTTACAACGAAATTGATTATGCATAAGATGTGCTGATATTTTTTTCTAGATTTATTCATGTCGATATACGTTTTTAATATACTTTTTAATGTGCACGAAGGTTACCTCTGATTTATATTAAGATTATGATATCTAATTATGCTAAATTATATCCATATTTTTTTCTTTAAATGCGTTATTAGTGGGATTTTTGACAGACCACCACAGACAAATAGGTGATAAATAGTATATAATGTTCTCAGAGTCCAAACATTTACATAATAATTACATAGATAATATTTTAATACTGTATACTAAAACGTTTTAACCAGAATTATCCAAGTTGGTCGTGAAAGATGTTATCACACTTGGGTGCAATAACTTTTAAAGCATTCGCTTGAAGCTGTTTTTTATTTATACAAATCTACATTTTTATTACTCCTGTGTTTGCGTTACGTAACTTGTGGCCACCCCAGTTTTATACAAGCCAAATGTTAATATCAAATGTTTATGAACAAAATAAATTTATACCTGAGAGAACACAATTCAGATGGGAATTATTTTTATAGTCCATTAAAATTTTATGATTATGACATTTATGACCAAAAACTACTAAACTGGCCCGATAAAACTATAAATATAATTAATGATAATCACTTTTCGATTCATCTGTATTTTTTGCGAGTTGAATGTCAGTTCGTCAACAGTTGAGCTTTTATGGCATATAAGGGGGCGGAGGACTGCAATTTATAACTAGAACTTTACTGCAAAAAATACCAATTATTAATTTCTATTTATTCGTTTAAAAAGGCGATGATCGGTCGCACGTGCAATTACCTCACAATGCGTCCATTTTAAATTTATACCTTGGTCAACTTTTAATGCGATAAAAATAAAGGTTATAATACATTAACGTGGAGATCTAGTGGCGTTGTTCGTGCTTCGAGTCCGTTAAGGCGTCGTTTCTTGCGAATTAAATTAATTCTAATATCAAAAGTGGGCGGGGCGAAGCTACCGCGATACGCAATATGGCTGCCGCCTGTGAATATTAATCGTGTTTATTTATCGCATAATGAGCCGTTATAACAGTTCGCTAATGTAAGGCTATGCGTTGAATGTAAAGATAGCGATAATCGCAGTTTTTTAATACGCACGTGTAACCTGTGATCGGTATCCAAATTTGTTATAAGGGTGGGTGCACAACGGAAAGATAACGCTTGCTAATCGAGCGTTAAACTTTTTGTAATTAAATATGAATTTTCATTGTAATTTTTCTTTCGCGATTAATATTCATTAACGCACCGCTGATCTGCTGCATTCCAAATGTTTTTTATCGTAATAATTACTCATGTATCAGTTAGTATAATATTACCGTTTCCTGTAACTGCTTATACAGAAAAATACAATCGCTAAGTCGGCACCACTTTATAAAATCTACCTGAGCTTGACAGCTAAAACAAATTCTCGATACAGCACCTCGACTCTATTCACAATTCACGTGTCGCCTCATTCCTAAATCCCAAAGCCGTTCCACTAAAAGCCGTCGACGGCGCGTATACATCAAAAATTCAGCCCTCAGTCTAGACTACGAGTTCTTAAATCTAGATGTAGGTAATAAGGCGCAAGGTAAAAAGAACTGGGTGACTCTTTGATGCGAATGTAGGTAACTGGGGATCCGCGGTTTTGTTTTACGTAAAATGGTTTTTTGATGCCGAGAGCCGACGCTGAGAGCGCATGTTGAAATGAACATATTGTTCTTAATTAGCTTTTTATTCTATTTTTATTTACATACAGTAAAAATGTTGGTAGTTACATTTTTATTAACTGTAACGTGGACGTTGCGAGAAATTGAGAAGAAAAAGGTTGACGCTCTCGAGATGTGGTGCTGGAGAAGAATGCTTGGTATGGAGCGAGTTTCGTACTCCAAGAACTCGGCATCATGCAGTGTCTTTCAACATTAGTACAAATTGGCATACTCAAGTTCTTCGGACACGTCTCACGGCGCGAAAATGTCTCCATAGAGCGTTTGGTTGTAAATGATAAAGTGGAAGGCACCAGTCCGCGAGGAAGGTCACAGATGGGATGGACCGGCCAAATAAAATCAGCCGTGGGTGGCCCCTTGTGTAAGTGTACCTTGTAGTATCACCTTCATGATCGTCATCTTCACCGACTGGCCATTTTTATATTTTATACTTTTTTATTGATGACAGATAGGGATTCGAATTGAGACTTGGCTTTTGGAGATTGTTTTTTGGACACCATGCTGTGGCATGTTATCCAACTGGAAAGCCAGATAAAGAAGCTGCGCCCCGGTGGTAACCCCTTCTCCCTTCTTTCCACTTCGTCTCCTGCCGTACCTACACTTGTGAGATCGGCGATCGGACCTGCTGTCGTCTACGTCTACTACTATGACTACGACTATATGCTACAGCCGGTCTGTTTGCTGCCGCCGGATTCCATCAGATGGCTGTGTGGGCCATCGAAGAACGCTGTGAATACAAGAAGGAACTCGCTGACTACCCCAAGGGACGTGACGCTGTCCTGCCTCTTATTCTCTAACCATTTCTATTATTGTTATTTATGTACTAGGTATAGAATGCCCTACACATTTTCTACAACTGGTGTAGCAGACGTGCTCTCAGGAGATCCTAGGGCCGTCTGCTACATTACAACCTGTACCACCAATAGGGAGAGATGGCGAGACATCGTGAGATGAGCCACATCAGTTGCAGTAACTCAGTGTTACATAACTACCACGACCGCTCTGACAAGAGCGAAGCGATTATGAAGATAAGAAAAATGTTAGATTGTTTCCTTACCCATCGGCGTTACACTGAATTAAGTTTTTTTTTTTCAAATAATTGGTTTCGAGTCATGAGCGTTAATTCAGCCGTTGAAGAACTGGCTTTATGCGAATAATTGCCATGCATAAAAGGTGGCAATTTGCAAATATTCATATTAAAGTTGTAAAACCCGATCCGGCTGTGATTTTTATGTGCATGGCTAAACGGATACATGATACAAGTAACTAAAAAAATGCTTGTTTTTTTTTTGTAAAATATTTAATAACTTGTGGACCGGAGGTTATAGACCCGCTTGTTAAGCACCGGGTTGCAGGTTCAGTTCAAACCCATGCATGTACTAATGTGACTTTTGGGGATAACTTTTTCATCATCATCCGCACACTTTTCTCGTTCCCTCTCGAATCAATGCCAAAGAACCTTGTTTCTTTTCTTTTTCGAGTGCTTTTCCAATTTCGAACACAATAATCAAAAACGATATGGCCTGTGTTAAAAAAAAGGTTTAATATAAGTAAAAAGAAGGCGTAAGAGGATGATGATGAAAAAGTTATCCTACACTTTTTCAATGTCATATACAAGGTTCGTCGGAAAGGGGGTACTAATACGAAAGGGTGTTAAAGTACCCATAATAGTGAACTTTTGTTCTACAACTTTACCCAAAAGTCATTAGTTTAAGAGAAACAGCTGTTCAAAGATTTCATAAAAAAATCGCTAAAACCTATCTATCCTTAGCTATGATCAGCTGTGTTTACATTTTAGGTCATATTTGGGGTCACGAATCAGAAGGTCCATTTTCTGAATTCGTAACTAAAGCAGGGAAGAAGATTTTTTGTGGTAATAAATATAATCGAATTTAGAAATTTTAACACTTGCTTTAAACAGTCATCAGTGATACTTTAAGTGGTCTGCGGACTAGTACCCCCTTTCCGACTCACCTTGTATACACGCTGACATTTAATTGGTTGTTTTACTAGAACAAACGTTGTCCAGACCATGGTCTAGTACCATAGTATGGCATCAAAAAAGGAGAATGACCAAAAGTGGTACCAAAAAGTCTCATGCATAAAGATCAAAGTATTATAGCAATTATTTTCATAACTTTTTAAGACATTACGCGTCCGGGATTTGATTTTTGAACAGGGAGTTTAATTTAAAGTAAAAAAGTGTTGATATTGTTTTATTCACTTTACATGACGTTCCGTTTCACATGTTTTATGATTACTATAACCTTGAATTTTGAAAGTGTCATGATCACATCTTTCAAAAAACACGTAAAAAAATTATATTTTGCCGATTCTATATTAATTAAAAACAACTAGAATAGATTAGAATTTTTATTTCAACGATTATAATTTTTTTATCTATGGTTAATTGGCCGTTCACAGCCGGTCATAGAGATGTAGAATGCAATAGATGCGGATTACTATTTTTAGAGCATTATTAAATCGTGTATGACATGTCCACATTGTCAGGTTATTTAGATTATATCTAAAATCTCCGAAACTCGCGTTTTGTTTACAAAAAGAACTTTTGTAGGAGTTAATAGGATAAATGTAGTCTATAAAAACAAAGTTTGACTTTGATGCTGCATGGTACAGGACTCCATACATCTATGAGCATTGTCCTTTATAAAAGAAAAAAAAAGTAGTTGTAGTAGTAGTAGTACTTTCTGACTAACATTTTCATAGTTTTTAGTAGTTTAGTTTAACATTTTCATGTTTACTGGCGACTTTAAGTCTAACGTATTAATTACTTGATATCACTAATAGATTTATAAAATTATCGACAGATTCGATAGATAAATTAATAAACACGATATTGCTTTTAATTGATATAATCAAAACATGTTATTATCATCAGTAGCTATATTTATGCGTAGATTCTTTATGACAAACAATACTGATAAAATACAATGACTCGTTGGTTTAGTGCTGCTAAGTGAGGTTCTGGGTTTCGATCCTTAGGTCGGGCAAAGAGTAATTGGGTTTTTCCGTGTCGAATTTCTCACATGGCACATGCTAAACAGCAAGCCTTACATACGCAGCGCGACATAATTTTATCGTGTCGCATTATATCGTGCCGAAACGAGATAATGCAATGACAAAATTATGTCGCGCTGAGCATGTTAGCTCAGTTGAACACCTGATTAGTGTAGCCGTGATACACAAAATGTATTAATTATTGCTATAGGTAGTTAAATTATTGCAAAGTGTATCTCAAATAATTGTATTCTCTTTTTTTTATTTTAGTTTAAACGGTCTGGGACGAATTACAATAATTAAAGATTAGAAGACGATACATGCAATAAAAAAACCGGCTAAGTGCGAGTCGGACTCGCGCACGAAGGGTTCCGTACCATTATCTATAAAAACGGCAAAAAAAAATCACGTGTTTTGTATGGGAGCCTCTTTAAATATTTATTTTATTCTGTTTTTTAGTATTTGTTGTTATAGCGGCAACAGAAATACATCATATATGAAATTTTCAACTGTCTAACTATCATGGTTCATGAGATACAGCCTGGTGACAGACGGACAGCGGAGTCTTAGTAATAGGGTCCCGTTTTACCCTTTGGGTACAAAATCCTAAAAAAAAAGAAGTTTTTTTTTTTTCTATTTTCCTTAATATCTGATTCTTATTCTTACAAGATCACATCTTTAGACCACACATAAGAATCATTTAAAAACTAATAATACCGCCGAACTATGAGACGGAAGTATTTATTATTCTATCAACGACAATCTAGTTTTGGCCGGGCGGACGCGACTTTATTCTGCATAGGTACTATGTCCGCATAGACACCGTCCAACCAGTGATAACTTCCTCTGATGCGATTAGATACTAACAGTTAGGTTTTAGTGTATTATTATCGACTAGTGACTGACTAGCGACATTTTTAGCTATCATCATCTGCCTAGCCTTTTCCCAACTATGTTGGGGTCGGCTTCCAGTCGAACCGGATGCAGCTGAATACCAGTATTTTACATGGAGCGACTGCCTATCAGACCTCCACAACCCAGTAACTGGGTAATACGATACTCTTGGTAAGACCGGTTGTCAGACTTTCTGGCTTCTGACCAACAGTAACGACTGTCAAAGATCTACAAATGACAGCCGGGACCAACGGCTTTACGTGCTTTCCGAGGCACGGAGGAAACTCGCTATGGTAAATGGTCACCCATCCACCGACCAACCTTGGCAAGCGTGGCTTAACCCGGAAGATCGGTCTATGCGGCTGTAATTATTTAGCCACGAGCTCTTCCGATTTTTAGCTATGTGTAATGTAATGTTAATCTGATCATAAACCACTTCAGTAAGAGCAAGGTCCCCGAAAAAATATATCGGGGGAAAAAGTAATAAGCGTACCAAAAAAAAACTTATAAATAAATAATCTGTGAACAAAGTAAAAAAAACAGCGTTAATCGTGTAACCGCGTGTTACAGACAAGCGCGATGGGCGTGATCGAATCGCTCGCAACGTGCGACACAGAACACACGTCACTCAATAGTAAAGGATAGGTTTTAAAGTATAGCTTTAGATGGAATATCGGCTTGTTAAACTGGGGTAGGTAGTAGTGGGAGAAATAAAATTGTACGCGAATTAGTTGTCATGGAAATTAGTAGTGAAAATTTATACCTATTGAAAATTTTCTCTGCAATTTAAAAATGGCTACTATTGAAACGATCGAATAAATTCAAAGTAACAGCGGTTACGCACTGCATCCGATACGAATCCGTGAAAATACGTTGCGAAGTAGCCATAGAACTACACACATCAAAAGTGTCTAGGGATCAACATATATTTTTGCAATAACTTTTCTCCTGATTGATATTAATTAAAATTTTCTTTAAGGATTCATCAAATAAAGTGTTTTCGTTTGTCACAGTAACGATAAACCAAGTCACCTTTGCATTAATAAAGAAATTTGCCATTTTCCTAATAAAGGGATTTTTGACATTTGAACCACTAACACAAAAGTTCGAAAAAAAGACTGAAATAACAGTTTTCTTTAAAATTTTATTGGGTAACTTAAACAATTAATAATCCGTGTTTCTACCGCGAACACTAACAACACAAGAACATCGGTTTGGCATACTCAAAATGAGTTCATCCAAATCACGCTGTGGAATGGCCGCCCATGTTCGTTGCAACAACAAAAAAAGGTCTTCTTGCGACTGGATACCCTCCATATTCGGCAGAGCTCTTCTCTGTAGCATATCCCATGCATGCTCAATCGGGTTCAAGTCTGGCGACTGAGCAGGCCAGGGCAGGACATTGATGTTAGCTGCGGCGAGAGTCTGTCTTACAACTCTTGCGGTGTGCGGTCGTGCATTATCATGCATTAACTGAAATAAGGGACCGATTTGCGCTTGTAGAGGAACGATGACGTCTGATACAATCGTCTCAGCATAAATTTGAGCGTTGAGGTTGCCTCTGATCCAAATCAACTCAGTTCTTCCGCCGATCCAAATACCCGCCCATACCATGATGGTTCCACCACTATAAGGATGGACTTCCTGGCAGGATTTTAATCGCTGTTGGCGTCCAGGGGTTCTCCAGTGTCGTATACGTCTTGTATCCGGTCTCATACCAAAACGAGACTCATCAGAAAAGCACACGAAACGCCATTGTTCTTCTGCCCAATTTCTGTGTCCAAGAGCCCATTGATATCGAATCCTACGATTGTGCATTGCTATAGGTGGTACCCGTAGCGGTCTTCGGGAATGAAGGTTCACTTCATGCAAGCGGTTTCTGACTGTTTGGTCGCTAATTAAGTTCCCTGAAGAGTGATGAAGCCTCACGGCTAACATCATGGCGGTTATTGTTGGAGCTCTTCGAGTTAAGATTTGAATGTATCGGTCTTGTCTCCGTGTGGTGCAGCGATACCGTCCTCCATGGCGCTCAGCCACGGTACCAGTGCTTCGGTAACGTGTCCAAAGTCGACTGATAACACTCTGACTTGTATTCAGAGCTAAAGCCACAGTACGTTGCCGGGAACCAGCTTCTATCATTCCCACGGCTCTGAGCATTTCTTCCCTGCTTAAATGACGTCGCCGCTCCATAATAACGTTGGTTTTAATCAGTAGTAGGGAAACAGTAGCACTAATAATGTCTTCAATGCGTTGTATGTTTTTATAGGGAAAATATTGACAGCTGATTTTCATCTTTTACTCGAATTTGATTCACAGTTCCTGATTCAAATTATGAAATGCACCAAAAAGGATCCATATAAATTTATAAAATCATAAATTTATTACAAAGCCACATCTCAATCTCAAGAAATCCGCATAAAAATGCTTGATCCCTAGACACTTTTGATGTGTGTATTTGTATGGTAGTTTACGCACTACATCGGCATCCGTCATCCGATTTCTATCCGTCATCCGTGAGTTTCTAATTCGCAAGAACAATTGACGGACCGAAGTAGCCGTAGTTCTATTTGTATGGTAGTTTATGCACTACATCCGGCATCCGATTTCTATCCGTCATCCGTGAGTTTCTAATTCGGAAGAACAATTGACAGACCGAAGTAGCCGTAGTACTGTTTGTATGAACGCTTTCGCATTACCTCAGATTCAAATCAGACGCCAAACGGATATGCCAAAGATGGCCCCTGAATTGTTTGAATTTGAATCAGAGATCGGAATAGTGCGTAAGCAACATCCGAATTCGGTCCGAGATTTTTACTCTAGATCGGTATTTTCACGGATTCGGATCGGATGCAGTGCGTAAAGCAATATCCGAATTCGGTCCGAGTTTTTTATATCCGTATTTTCACGGATTCGGATCGGATGCAGTGCGTAATCGCTCTAAAGGTGTCAAAAACACTGATTATGGCGTACTAAAATACTAAGTGGGCGAAAGATTAAGGTCGAACACAAATATTGAAAACGGTGACTTAAAATTACGAATTTGAGGTACGAGTTATTCAGAACGATCAGTATAATAATTCTTAAGCGAAAAAAATTCACTCACATTATTCTTGTATGTTTGTAAGGTTGTTTGGGTTTCCAAAGGAGCGTCCATACGGTCCGCCTGGCTAGTTACCACCCTCGGGTGAATATTAGAATTACCTTTTTTTAACAAATCATTGTTCTCCTCGTGTTTTTAACATTATAGTATTTTCGGATTGTTTTTATTCTCGTCTTATTGCTTGACAGCAGTGGTATAGTTTCAGTTTTCATAATTATAATTGTAGTTTTAACTGCATTCTTAACTTTGGGACGATGATAATGACGTTCTTAATTTTTGACAATGTTTTTCGAAGAATCATCCCCTCACATTAAAGTCCAGCGCCAAGCAGTTTACTGTGTTCCGTCGTGTGTATGTGAGAGCCAGAAGGGTATAGTGGAATCCCTCTATATCTCTGTTAGTTGGATTCGTATGCTTCATCTTAGACCCTGTCTGTGCTTACTATCAGGTGCGACGAAGGGTCAAAAACGACCAAATAAAATAATAATTTAAAAAAAACGCCTTATTTTGTATTTTTTTGATTTAATTTTAATCAAAAACTTATCGTCTTTTTACAAATTATAAAATCATTCACCTAAAGTGTATTCCAAGCCCAATTAATGTGTACAACATATTAAAAGCGACAAGTGCGACGTACCGAGGCGTGGGCGTTCATTACGTTTACGAGCAATGCGCACACGCCAATCGCGCCTGTCTGCGGCACGCGACTTCCTAACAAGGCTCTGTATTATACAGGTAGTTTACAAGGCTTCTTACTTCAGTACATCATTACTATGTATTTTATTATAAGGGAAATTTGTTTTTTTTTATGTTTCGGAACAGGGGCCTAATTCTCCTAAAATAAATCTTGATAAATTACAACCGAACCAAGGCCGAACCGTTCATTCAGACAGTTCTCGATTTCAAAAGCTGTCGAATTGTTTGACACAAAAAACAAAATCAATCATTTTGAAAGTTTTCGAAAACATAAACTGACTGACGGTTGTAGTTCGATTGCGTTTAGCAACAATTTATTTTAAGAGAATTAGGCCCCAGTATTTTGAAATTTTCGCCTATTTTTTTTTTTTTCTTTCGCAAGTTACTTTGCTATCTAAACCGTATCGAGCTTATTAGAAGCGATGCGTTCACGCCCATCGCGTCCGTCTGCGGCACGCGCCTGCAAGGGCTGCAAGCGAAGCTGTGTGCGAACAGCTTTATTTTTTGTAATTTGTGTTGTTTATTAAGGGTTTATTGGAGATAGGTTGGCTAGAAAACATTGGCAATCGGTATCAATTTTATCAAATCCGCCTTTTAAATGCCACCGCTGATTTAAAGCTCTCTAAAATAATTCCACAACACTCGATCCTCAGCCATCCACATATAACTCCCAGTGCGCTGCACAATGTCCAGAATTGATGTATATACTTTATTTTTAATTTGTTTTTACCTGTAATTGCATAATTTTATTATTGTAAAAAATATGATGATTTTCGTTGTATAGAGTCAATTAATTTATTCACTTGACAGACATATCTGTGTTGCTGGGGAGTTTGTTGCGCCGTTTCTTCATCACAGCAAAAGCACTAGGAAGCGGTGAAGGGAGGGCTTTTTGTGGAATGTCTATAATATTGTAAAACTAACGTTCAAAAAGAACTAAGTAATTCTAGTCTATTTTGAATAAATGAGTTTTGAGTTTGAGTTGTACGAAATAATTACATTTTTTTACTTGGCATAAGGTTGTCAAAATAAATTACGTTATTTGACAGAACGGCATAATCAAGCAACAAAACACCAGACATCCCTAACTGAATCGACATTCAAAATTAGGGTGACAGGCCCAGTTGATGTCACCTGAAGACGCTAAACGCGTGGCGCTATTGAGTATCCGAATACATTTTTTATTATCCACGCTACCCCCCTGTCTGACACTGACACATGAATCGCTGAGTTTTCTGAATAAGACGTCAAAAAGGGCAATTTATTACCGCTTCAACTAAAAGGTATATGCGGATTTTATTAAGCGTTTCATATTTAGGGTGTTATTATTGACTCGATAAGGGGTAACTTTATGAATATGAATCTTTTGAATATCAATTTTAATGGAGTGTAATATAAGTACAAAAAGGGTTCAAAAAAAGAACAACTAATTTGCGTTTTTCAATAAAAAATGGCAAAAATAAAAAAGCTATACCAGTTAACATTTTCACTTGCATATTGTGAACGATATTGAAAACAAAATACACCATCAGCTTTCGTAAGCAATTTCAAAAACAAAAGTGAGCTTCAACTAACAGGTGGACAACATTTTCATGGCGAGATATTGTCTTTATTCATCCAATCAAGTGGCGCAATACCCTGCACTCCCGTCTCTAATAACGCCAAATCGAATTGCATATTGACTGACAGATGCGCCCGACCCGCCCCGACGAACCGATGACAAATTTGCGATATTACATGCGGATTAATGTCCATGCACCATTTTTTAGGGTTAAATTGTCTTTTCGGGATCACCCTTGTAATTTTCAATCCATTTCCACATTAATTTCAACTTTACTGTCATAAATTAGAGTCGAAATTAGTTTGCAGCATTCGGTTCGGTTAGTTCGTACTACTATGAATGTAATGTCGCGATCGCAAAGGGCGATTCCCCATGCTAGATGGCATCCGTACGATGGTTATCATAATCCCTGCATTGACATGATGTGATGACACATGTCGTGGAGTCGTGTTCTAAAATGTCGTTTTAAAAATCCGTATAGCGCACGTCGCGGGTGATAAGAGGAGCGTTCGCCCTAATTTTGTAGTGTTTAGAGTGGATTTTTGGTAGTTTTAGGTGCATCAGTTATTTTGTTCGCCCTGGGAAGGGACAGTATGGACTGTTCACAATGTAGATTTTGTTTGTATATGAAGATCAGTGTTTGTATTTTATATGTCTGTGTTTGCTCATCTCGTGTCAAGAGCGAATTTTGTTTGCTCTGTAATCAATAGTATTTTTTCTGTTTGCGTTGCCAACAATTTGTCCTGGATTTAAATGTTTTATAAACTAAATATTAAAGAGTGGATTGCTAATATACGTGCAAATTTTTCAAATATTTGTTTTCAATTAATAGATGCGTAGATTTAATAAATAAAAATATAAAACGTACTAACTTCTCACGAATATTTTAATCTAGCAACATACATTGTTTGTGCAAGATTAAATGGGCATATAAAATCAAAATCCATTTCTAAGAAATCCAAGCGTTCCAAAAACGAATCTAACCCGAACACAAAAACGTTGCACAGTGGTCAAAAACAATAAACCGGTAAGCAAAAAAAAACTTAGTCAATATAGTTGATCCATCAGTAATCATTTGTACAATCAACGACTATATTAGCGAAGATTAAAAATAGCACACAAAGGGCTGCAAAGGGAGTAATTCAGAATTAATATCCTTCCCTACACAATTACTGCAAACCGGGGCAAACTGCAGAATCATAGAAAATTACAGGATTCCAAACATGTTGGACAAAAGCACCCTCGCAACGTCGAACGTTTTCTATGGTACTAATGGGGACAATTTTTTAATATGGGGAGCGGATTTTAAACAATTAGATGTGAAATGCATGGAGTTGTCAATTTCTGGATGTAGATTTTATCGTGTTACTTAAATATATTAGGTATAGTTAAAGTTCGTTTTAGGGCAATGAAATCTTTAAATAGTATAAATTGAAGTCACTTTTCGCGTGTCTGTTTGTCCGCTTACTTCCTCTTCTTCTCAAAGGGTTTTAATGCAGTTTTCATCTTAATTTAGGTAATTTCTTTCAGAAGGTCTTAAGCTATAGAACGTACCCGAGAGACGCCAGTGCGGGTCGCTAGTTAAATCAAAATCGATATCCTACTCCTGGAGACATTTAATAGTGGATAGACTATTCTATATTCTAGCGACACACGGAGAAAGATTACCTGCAAAGAGTATTGATTATCCTTGCGTTCTGAGTGAGCTGTTATTTATACATGGTAAACATTTTCCATTTTCCACTGTGTTTTCCCTAACATAAAATTGCGACGTTAACTTTATGCCAACATTAGACGACAAATTAAACTGAAATATATTATAATATTTCTAAGGTCTCGAGTGCGTTCCACCACGGTGCTTCACTCTCCAATCGTTACGGGGCAAAAAAGAAAAAGTGAAATAATCGTACGCAAAAACCCTCGCGACAAATGAACATCGGGAACTCGAGAGGTCATTAAAACGAGGCTCGATCTAAAAATGAGAGGGGGAGGGTAAGAGGGGGGGACTTTTGAGAACTCTGTAATTGGACCAGGGAGGGTCTTAAATCGTATTCGAGCCAGCAGAAGCGGAAAGACGGCTCAACCGACTATAATTAACAACAAATATGGGTGAATCGATTTTTTTTTCACTGCGTTCGGAGTACGCCCATTAGGTTATTTCGCGGGGCGAGCAATTACTCAAACAATACACTTGAAATATTAACGCTAAACCCACGTTTTGTGGGAAAACTTCGCTTGTTTAGCAACTGCGTCCAAGGTAATGGTGTGTTGTTTTCTTTCACTTTAACAATATTGGCGGCACACGATACTATTTTTTACTTGGTATTTCTCTTTGCCTTGTTTACGTAATTGAGTATTTTGTGGGCAAACGAAGGGAGTCAGTAATCGGTTTAATAATTTCACTTTAAGTGGAAAATTTTATTTGTATCGTTTAAGTAAGCTTTGTGTTTTACAGAAACAGCAATTCATTGTTGGAAATATGACTTCATATTATCTTGCATGACGTAAAATAATCCCACAACACGCTAACGAAGCCAGTCACGCCTTCTCGGAAACACGAAGCCA
The DNA here is from genome assembly GCA_905220435.1 of Amphipyra tragopoginis. Lineage (NCBI taxonomy): Eukaryota > Metazoa > Arthropoda > Insecta > Lepidoptera > Noctuidae > Amphipyra > Amphipyra tragopoginis. The sequence continues at coordinate 11,726,507 of HG992017.1, forward strand.
CTGACGTCAAAACATAATATCTAATAGACCACACAGTGTGACAAGTAAGAAAAAAGTAACTGAACAAAAAACCTAAACAAGGGAATCACGTCACCACATTATGTTAATAGGTTTGAGATATGACAACATCGAAAATAATCCGCTTTGTCCAGAGAATGGGCACATTAGACCAGCGGGCTGTCCTCTGGGACATGAGAGCCTTTGATTTCGGATTCGATGGAAATTAATATACATCGCGTACATAGGGTACATATTTAATGCACATAGAACAACATCGACCTAGGGCCGCGGACGACTTCATAAATATTCATGTAAAAAAATGACATTAAAACGACGTTAAAAAATAATGTCACAGTGTATGCGAAAGCTTAATTTAAATAAAAACATCCGATCGTGTATTACGTAAAGCGATTCTGTGAAACCATTAAATTAAACTAGCGTAAAATAAAACGGTGAAATCAAAAAGCCGCATCAAACAGCGCGCGATCATTTAATCATCGCACCGATGATTATTATTCACCTGTCACGAAAACAAACATTTATAAAACCGCTATAGTGGTAAGATGGATCATAATTATGGGTTATTTCGCGTTGAATGGCGCCCCGCGAACCGCACGCGATGCCAAAAGGCGTCAAATAGCTCGTTAAATGCCCCTTACAAATAGAAATATTACTCATAACTTAATCCCCTTTAAATAGATTTAACCTGCCATAAAATCATATTCACTTTTTTTTTGTCCGCGCAAATAGGCGGGGTGGCCCACTGTGCGTATTTATAACGAATTGGCGATTTATACCACACAATGGTTTTGAAGAGGTTATAATAGTCATAATTCATGTTTTTTTGTGTGGATAATCGAGGGGGTTAGCTGAAGGGTAAGTTCCTAAATTGGATTTAATATTTACATCTTTAGTAACAGTCGGTGTGAAATTGGACGCTCGCTTAAGAGTTATTATGGGGTGGTATAGGGTTAATCCGATATAAGTGGTTATTGATAATGGTAAATTTTATTGCGTTCTCTTATAATACTGATAAGTCTATTAACAATTTGCGTAGAAGATTACCGTTTTAATTACGCAATAGTATTAGTTCTTTATTACCACGCCACGTTACTGTAATGCGTAGACCATGTTTGCCCTAGCGGAGCTAGTCAGCTGTTCTGCGAAAAAAAATGGCGTCGATGCTAAGCAGGTTGCGGGACAGTGGCAATAACCTCCTGAAATATATTGCTGAGAGGATAATACGGCACATTATTAAAGAAACTATGCATAAGTACGAACATAGTTTTGTAAAATTTAATTGTTACTAACATTATTTTGGATTTATGTTGTCTGTAAATAAAAGTCTAATATGTATCTATAAAAAATTGTGAATGATTCAAGCGACAGATACAACTAACCTGTTTTGCTGTAGTATTATTGAACTTACAGGAAAAGAATAGCAGACGAGGGTACATGAATTGGCGAAGCAGCCATAACCAAGCCAAACCCTTAAAAGTGAGCACAGTCCCAACAGAACAAAAGTATATTTCCTATGCTAATGTTTATTACTAATGAAAGTTTATGGGACGTGGTTGGAAGACAAAGGGTACACTAAACATGAATGTGTGGACATGACTTTGAAAACCCCGATGTCCTATGAAATAGTGGTGTAAAAACGTCATTTATCTTGTTTTATAGCAAACGGTACTCCCCCATATGTAGTAAATTGTCACTGATGGGTAGTTATAGGTGACCTTTTAACGGTTGGCTAAGCTTTTAAACGTAGTTTTTGTCGAGAATGTCGGGAACTTCGTGGAGTGAGCGCCATCTGTTGTCCGCCACCTAACTAACCATGACGTCAACATCGGACCATCACTGCCCGTTGGAGGGAGGAGACCGGCTCGCTTGGTGCGCCCGGAGGATTGCTTCTTGGACCGTACGACGGAACACTCGTCTAGAGTATTCTGTGTAGATCAGCTGAAGAAGTCTGACCTTTTATATCTGACTAGCTTGTCCTTATTTTATGATCTTGTAATAACTTGTAATAATTATCTAAAGTATTATATTGTGATCTAGTTCATGTTACTAACACTAACCCAAATACAAGTACTCTCAGTGGTCGAGAGTCTATGTTGGTTTTATTTACTACATTTACCTTGCTCACAATCCTGACATACAAATATTAGCGATAACTGTAATGATAGAATCACTCCTTAACGATTAAATTGTAGTGTCGCTAGCAAGAAGTCTAAACACTTTTCAAAGAACAGTTTAATATCAGTAAATTGTTCTTGGTTATAAAAGTGACTTGTGTTATGTTTAAAAATGTCACCTATTTAGTGCACTTACTTTTTAGGGTTCCGTACCCAAAGGGTAAACCGGGACCCTGTTAGTAAGGCTCCGCTGTCCGTCCGTCCATCGGTCATCAGGCTGTATCTCATGAACCGTGATAGTTAGAAAGTTAAAATTTTCACAGATGATGTATTTCTGTTGCCGCTATAACATCAAATACTAAAAAACAGAATAAAATAAGTATTTAAGGGGGCTCCCATACAACAAACTTGTTTTTTTTTGCCGCTGTCCGTCCGTCCGTCTGTCACCAGGCTGTATCTCATGAACCGTGATAGTTAGACAGTTGAAATTTTCATAGATGATGTATTTCTGTTGCCGCTATAACAACAAAAACTAAAAAACAGAATAAAATAAATATTTAAGGGGGCTCATATAGAACAAACGTGATTTTTTTGCCGTTTTTATAGATAATGGTACAGAAACCTTCGTGCGGGAGCCCGACTCGCATTTGGCCGATTTTATCAAGTTCTCTCTTTTGCAATAATTAAAGTATACAAGTTAAGTCCGAAAGGGGGTACTAACCTGAAATGCTATTACGTAAGTAAGTACTCATAATTATACATAGATAGGTTTTGTTCTACAACTTTTCTCAAAAGTAAACAGTTCATGAGAAATAGTTGTTCAAAATTTTCATACAAAATACGCTAAAATCTATCTATCCTCAGCTATGATCGGCTGTGTTTACATTTGAGGTCAAATTTAGGGTCATGGATTAGAAGCTCCATTTTCATAATTCGTAACTAAAGCACGTATGAAGTTTTTTTTATTATTTAAACACTTGCTTTAAAACAGTGAAACTGTAACTGGCCTGCGGATTAGTACCCATTTTCTACTTCACTTCACTAAGCTTGTATATTAAAATATCACAATTTCGTTAAAACCTTTTTTTATCTCATCATCTAAGTTAATAATCCGCAAAAAACACAAGTCAACTCACTAAAACCATATATCTATGCTAAAACTTCTCTCCTCCTATCTAACAAAATAAAAAGCACCAAGTAATAATGAAAACGAACACATTCCCTCACAATTCCATTGGAAACGAGATTAGGTCTCGAATCTAAAATCTAGACCAGACTGGGAGCTAGGGGGTGGCGGAGGGAGCGAACTGGAACAGGTGGGGGGATAAGGGGATGGAAATAGGACTTTCTAGGCAATTACCATCCACTGGGACTTGGATAGCTGGAATCCAGATCTTATTGAAAATATATTATATGCATCTCCTTTATAACGGCTTTGAGAGAGGATAATTGCTATCCTACTGTTATATTTGCTCATTCATTTATGATGATATATGTTAGCTATTCAAATTATTCGCTTCAAAACTCACAACTGCAACTAAAAATGTTAATAAAAATAGCAAACATAATTCTCCAATTAAAGTGATATGGAATTCAGTTTTCATATCAAAAAATTGTACATTTTACGTTTCATTAAACGCTTCGTATTTTAAAATATCGGATAGTTTTTACTGAATTTGATTACAATAGGGTATTTGGCTGAATAAATCTAATTAGTCTGTCAGTCAGATTGTCAAAAAATATTTGGCCCGTTTTTTTTTCTTTTGTTACGTAAACCAAAATTGACGAAGATACGACACTTTTAAAATTGGCGAAACGTCACAAGCAAGTACAATTTTTACTTGCTTGTGACGACACAAGGACTCTCGAGTTTTGATGCGTTTTATCTTTCCAAATATTCATAGATTTAACAAAAGAAAAAATACGTGTCCATTATTAACTCTAACTGGCGGACTAATTAGATTTGCAATTTATTAATGCTGTCAACATGCCTATTGTTAAACAAAATATCTGTACAACGAATTACATTAAAAATAGGATTAAACACGGCTGGTTTTTTAAAAAAAACTGATAGCAAACTTTTGCAAAACAAGGAGTAAAAATCCCGACAAAAAAATTGACACCATTTTTTTTTCCACGAAAAAAGGCATCCGGAGCACTGTTGTTACGAAACGACTTCTCTGCGCGACTGTACGGTGTACGCACAATGAGATATCCGACAAAGCTCTCAGAGAGGGTGCCGACTGGATGACGCTTTTAAAAGTATTACTGTCCACCCCCCCGGCGGCTCGGCGTGATGACACCCCAACCCTTGTAGTGTTTGATTATTTTATAGTGGGTAGTTGAATATTGAACTACGGGGGAGGATTCACAATGAGAAACTGTTTGTATGAGTTGTAATAGTGATCCCAAGAGGTGTACCGGCAGTGTACCTAACTACCTACATACTTTGCGGTATAAGAAATCTGTTGTGGTTTTATTAATCTGCACTGAAACAAATTGAACACACCGACTTATGAAACTTAATTTTATACTTAACTAGCGACCCGCCCCGGCTTCGTACGTATACGTTTTATAGCTTAAAACCTTCCTCTTGAATCACTCTATCTATTTAAAAAAACAGCAACAAAATCCGTTGCGTAGTTTTAAAGATCTAAGCATACATATGGACAGAGAGCGGGAAGCGACTTTGTTTTATACAATGTAGGGATGATATGTTTTTTTTGTGTGTTTTTTACTTTTTTTTAAATACTATTTAGTACCACAAATTACTACTAAAATAGAGTTAAAATTCGTGGACCATTACTACAACTAGAACGCCATCTATATAGGTAATTCATTTTCGAACTATTATTTATTAAATAATATTGTATAAATAAACAACTCAACCAAACTTAATGAAATTCATATTTCAGGACAAAATAGAGAGTATTCCGCACCAAATGAAAAAAGAATTACTCAAATCAGTCCACAAATTTTAATTTTAGAAAAGTCGGTGTAAACGCAAAAAGAAAAGAAAAAAAAAATTTCCTCATTGAATTGTCAACCTACTTTTCTATTCGAAGTCGGTTAAAAAGCATATCTAAGATAACATAAACTTAGACTAAAAGTACTTAACTAAAAGGTAACTACACTACGTACTCGCCGCTTACGTGTTTTCTATGAGAACATAAACTTTTCAAACAAGTCCCTAAGTACCAATATGCGATTGGGTAGTTGTTACAAATAACATTGAGTTAACTTTAACTTGCGTACTTACGCAAGTAAGTAAACTGCTAATCCTTTACGAACACCATTAAACTAACAAAATATAACCTATTGTGGGTATTTAAAACTTCCCTGAGGCTCCAGCTAGAACAGCATATAGAGCTCAGAAAGTCTACTCTCGAAGCTGAATTATTGCTTCATACTAGGTATGGTTAGCTTCAAAAATATACAAGCTTAGTTTTAGTATACACACACTAAACCTGAAACTAGTTTGTTCAGAATCACTAGGAGAATCGATTGACATATTTTTTACAACACACATTTTGGTTTTACGAAGTTCGCCGATGCTGCTTCCTATTTTTTTTGTACCCTTTGAGAAATTGTACCCTTTTCGAAAATAGTGATTGAAAATTTTCACAAATTATATTTCTTTTTTTCGCAGATATGTGTACACACAGCTTTACAAGCTTATACGTTACCAGTATGAGGTGATCTCGCATTGTATAGGCTACCCGTACAATAAAAGGTCAGCGTATACTGTGGACATGTACCTAAAATATTTGAAGACACTTCTAAAATTCCTTTTTGATTTAAACCAAATAATTGACATACATACTTTTGAAGCCTATTGTTACTTCGCTAGCAACTGTTTTTACCTTCAAACGAAAGTTGAAATACATACTCTTAAGCAGTTCTTTCAATCGATCACCGGAAGTCCTAAAACCTTGCAAAATCGATTTCAATTCGACTCATCCACATCGTCAAGGTGTCGCCTAATCAAACATTACAAACAATAAACAATCATTGAATTGATTACGATCTCGGCGGCATTCACAAAGAAAACTACGTCATAAGCGCGCCGACAATTATAATCACACTTGAGAATTTTGATTCTGTGATTGTGTATTAGGAAATGGAATGAATGAGTGAATGAAGGAAAGGAAGTTATATATCCTGTTATGTGTTGGGAAGCTGTATATTGAATAGGGGAGGCACAGCCACCTCAGAGGATCAGAAATCCGAGCAGTGAAAAAAGAAAACAATTAATATCAATTAAATTAACATCATGTCTGTACACCCTCATTTCGCCGTTTTGTTTAAGTCCCGTGTAATAGAGGGCGAGCCTATGCCATCAACCGGGCACAAATCCAGACTCCGGGCTGTTACTGAGAAATTCCATACGGAAAAAACCAATAATACTGCACGACCTGGGGTTCGAACTCAGGACCTCACGCTCAGCACTCGCTCTTGCGACTACTAGACCAACAAGGCAGGCATTAAAAATGTTTAAATCTTGCTGCCTTTTTCCGAGAGAATCCCAGAGTTCTGGGAGAGTTGGTAACCCTGAATAGAATTATTGTCTTTCATCGATTTGTGATGTGCGTGTGATCTTGTAATGGGAAAAAAATTAAGATGGTTTTCAATAATTCTGTAGTTTAAAACCTCGAGCACGGTAATTATAGACACAATAGATAACATAATTAAGTGTCATCCTGGGACGATGGGCGGTACGCAACCGGTTAATATGGAAGTTTTGATTCATTGATTTTATTACTCGTAAGGAAGAAAAACAATCATTGTCTTTGATCATGGCGTACTTCTTTCCAGTAATGACCTATTTACGTATGTATTCCTAGACGCTAAAGCCTACATCTTACTCCACATTCTAAGGCAATTTTGTTGTATTGAGTTAGGTTCAAGGGCAGGCGGCGCCGGGGAATGTGGACTAGCTTCCGGCAAGCTCTGTCTGTGGGCGGAATACTTATTAGAAGACTGACAGCTTGATTGATTGGATAAGGTACTAAGGAAGATGGAAATATAAATATAAAAGAACATAAAGTTAAGTAGCTTGATGAAAAACGGATCAATCTAAAAATGATTCTTTGAAACATAAAGCTGTTCCATTTATTTCTAATATAAATAAACCGGAAAAGCGGAACAATGAACATAATCCCCGAAACCTCCACAAAATGGCAGCGGATAAAAATACTGCAAGAGTTATATCAAGTGAAACATCATTAAAGACGTAACTCCGTCCTCCAGATTCATACAAAATACTTTAAGCGGAAACCCCATACGCATCAGGACTCAACAATAGAGATATATCTCACAATCGCAAGTAATAAAAGCACGGAGCGCCCACATTAAAATCTTATCCCTTTCTTAAATAAAAAATTCACGAAAAAATAAGAGGAAATCTCCCCTCTATTATTCAGTGGAAAACGTTCCCCATCCCACGCGGTGAACTCAGTCGAAATCCGTCCGCGCGCACCGAAGAAAACACAAAGAAAATCTAACTCTAGCGCCCAGTCAACAAAGTTACAATTGGCGTGACTACTTTGTATTGTTAACTAAGGAAAATGCACTTTCGATGTAAGATATAGAGTTTATATTCGTTTGGCTTGCAGCTGATCGGGTGTATAGAAATCGCGCCTTAGTACTGTATTTGAAAATGAGATGCAGCGTGGGTGGGAGGGGGTAGGGAGTTAGGGGGTCTCTCGAAACCCGAATTAGCGGGGCGTGTGTAATGATTTTCCCGGGCGGAATTATGGACGGTATTGGAGACGAATTGGGGACCGACAGGGATGTTCTTTTTAATGGTCTTATGGGTACATTGATTAGGGAAATCCGACGGAACCACTAGCGGTAGACGTAGAAAATTTGTACAGAAAAGCTCGTTATAATTTCGATTTTCGGTTCGGATTTATCTTAAAATATTAAAGTACAGCAGAATTGACCCTAAACTTCATCCAGGTGGTCGCGCAATAGAGGATTTCAAAGGTGGGTCCACATTTGCGAAACTGCAAGGCACAATACACCGTGGCAGTGCCACGGTACTTGACAATTTGAACATTTGATTAAGTAAATCATTCTTGGACTTACCATTTTTTAAACAAAGTATTTGATAGTTTTTCCAGATGCAATTTGCTTGTTGAGTATAGACGCGCGAAAGTTCGGAATGCCTTTGTTCCGGATAGTCAACTTATTTCAGCCGCACTGTATCTTTTGAATCGTCTTTTTACTAAGACACATATAATCTTCTACTTAATGAAACTCTAACACTGACTGACTGACAGACAACGCACAACTTAAACCGGTGGGTCGAGAAGCATGACAGTTTGCACAGGAGTTCCATATACAAATAAAGCAGCGCAGAAGGATTTTTGAAAATTCACCCCCTAACGGGGTTAAAAAGGGGATGAAAGTTTGTATGGAACTTCGTCATTTTCGTCACTTCGAAGTATGTGAAATCCTAACGGGCACACGGTTAGTTTTTAAATTAGTTGATGCTCCAAAAGGAAACGTACAATTAGAATAATAGCTCAAACCTAGAAGTAAAAGGACTGGAATCTGGAATCATGTTAGTGGAATCGATGACAAAGCAATTGAAATAGATAACAATGTTATAGCGCACTGATATGAATCACTTATTAGCAATCGATATCAATCATTCATTGCACCGTTATTACACTTATTGATTGATTGATTGGTGCCATTTAACCCCTCAGGCCATAATCAAGTACAGCTATGCACTTTAATACATTACCAATGGCTACCATTCTTACAATTACATTAATAAGTAACCTTCACCAGTGACGATACGTATCGTGCTCAGAGCCAGATTTAAGAGTTTGGAGGTCCTAGAGCATCCAAGTGAAGGCCCATTGAAATGTTTTTAAAACAGTACCTCGTGAATGTAGGCTTGTTTCTCTTTGTCAGAAAAGGTGTCATTTCTTTTCCTATCAAAAAAAAATCAAATCTTTTGTGGGGCACCCTCTCTTGCGGAGGCCCCAGGACTAACGCCTCTGTTGCCATGCCCTCAATACGGCTTTATGAGTACGTGAGGCGCACCCTGGCAGTCAGCTTTTGAGACTAGAGAATCCAATCCCGAAAATGCGGGAGCCATCGCATGAATTTTTCGGGATCACTAATGCGGGGGACCAGACATACGGGATCCGCGGGATTTGCGGGAGTGATTATAAACATTTGAAGCCGAAAAAAACGCCAATCATTCGATGTGTGTGTTAGACTGGGAACCGGGGCTGAGGTTTTGGTGCGGGAATGGACTCCCTAGTTGATAAAAAATGGCTCAAATGTCTGATACATACATAGCTCGCGCCTGTTCACGCTGGGGAAGAGAGAGATTTTTATTTTTTACTTAGCGGTTGACCTGCCTGATGGTAAGCGATGATGTGGTCGACGGTGAAGCACGCTTGCCTAGAAGTAATCTATTCACTCTTGACTTAAAGACCCCAAGGTTGTAGCTATCAGGAAACACAAGACTCCGGCAGGGAATTCCACTCCTGAGCTGTGCTTAGAGACAATTGAATCATCCTACGATCCTGACATACATTCCTCGCTTCTTCTACATATAACATAATCAGTCCATTACTGTCCCACTGCTGGGCAAGGAGGATTTTAGGCCTTAGCTGGCCTGGTGCGAGTTGGCGAACTACACACACCAACGAGAACTTCACGAAGCCCTCACAGGTCTCAGGTGCTCTTCTACATACAATATCTTTTTCATACACTGTCGTTCTGCGTTTTTTGTCTGATCAAACGACAAAATCACCAAAAACCTCGACCCTTACCAGTCCACGATCAACATCCCGTTACAACGTACGTCTCGTAATCTGACTTAGGTGACCGTCTGCTCACGCTGCAGCGACGTGTCTGCGATACGTCGTGAAGATATGTCGTGCACTATTATATTACAGAGATAACGTTTAATAAAATGTTTTTACTTATGCTTATTTATATTTGTGATGCTGGTCTTTTGAGTGTTTGTTTTTTGGTTACGGATTTGAAGAGTAAACTTTAAGAGGAAGGTCTTTTTAATAAATCTATCAGAAAACTGAAACGCACCTTTCGGCACTGTGCTAATACATTTGGACTAGACCCCACAAACTGTCAGAATTTGCCAATGAAAGTACAAAATGTTTGCGACACGTCAGAAAATTTCTGGCAGAAAGTTATAATATGCAACCGGTCTAAAAGTCTCATAGTCACTGCGACGGACAAAAATGTGTTGTGATAGCTTCAGACTTGGTTTCACTACTTAATAAGTAGTAAGCATGACAAGTCTTTCGTGTAAAGGCTACACGATACAGGTACTATAAGATATCTAGAGCAGAAGTTCTCAAACTTATTTCGTCTACCGCCCCCTTTGAGAATCAAATTATTTTCTAGCGCCACTTTTCTTTAACCACGAGGTTAAAGTTAAATTTAGGGGCGCTACAAATAAAAAAAGAAAAAAAATAGAATCTTAAAAATCACAATCGTAATCATTACTTTTACAGCCGTTTACCACCCCCCTGTAGGGCTCTAGAGCCCACAAGAGGGCGTTATCGCCCACTTTGAGAAATACTGTTCTAGAGCATGACTCACTTTACAACCATGGATTCAGATCATCATTCTGTACTACTTTCAATATGGGATAAACTCTGAATTCGTGAAAAAATGCAGCTGTTACATACAATATAGTCAATGTTGCTTAAGAAAATGTGTGAAACAGCTGTTTTTTTTTAACGAATTCCTGTTTAGTCCCATATTAAAAGTTGTACAACATGATGAGCAGAGTTCACGGTTTTCGGATGTAAAGTGGCTAACCAGCAATGCTGTATACTGCCGCGCTAACGAAAAATACAATAACTCGATTTTCCCGCTTCCGAAAAAAACGCGCTTAACGCGCTCTAAGTTTTGAACTGTTTTAGTTATTGCATTCTTGCTTACTGAAAAACAGAGTTCCTGAAGTATTCCAAAAAAGTTACTTAGAGAGAGTTATTAGATCTCGATTAGCTGATTCAGAATATACAAGGTTAGTCAGAAAGGGGGTACTAATCCGCAGCACACTTAAAGTATCACTGATGACGGTTTTAAAGCAAGTGTTAAAATTTCAAAATTCGATATTTTTTATTTCCATGTAAAATCATTTTTATTTTAGTTTTTTCAAAAATTCTTCGTCCCTACTTTAGTTTCCAATTCAGAAAACGGTGCTTCTAATTCGTGACCCCAAATATGATCTAAAATGTAAATACAGCTGATCATAATTGAGGATAGATGGATTTTAGCATATTTTTTATGTAATTTTTGAACAGCTATTTCTCTTAAACTATTGACTTTTGGGGAAAGTTGTAGAACAAAAGTTACTCCGTATTATGGGTACTTTAACACCCTTTCCGATTAGTACCCCCTTTACGACTAACCTTGTATATTTAAATCAAAATCGTCCAAAAACGAGTTATTGTATTCATCGTTAGCGCGGCAGTATATTTGAGTGCATATCTTGTAATATACGGCGCGCCATGGGCCGTCAGCCCAGCTACCAACCTTGCTGACTGGCTAACCTTTCCACCACGGCATGTGGTATTCTCGTATAGAGAAGAATATAATCTTGGGAAAACGCAACTATTATTGGTTCCATAAATAACCATTAAGACAACCAAATCTAACAACTAACAAGTACACAGGTTCACCACAATTAAGATACCGCTAACATACAATATAAGGGCGGCTTATGATAAGGCAGCGGGCAGACAATAACAGCGTACAATTAATACTGCCAATTAATTAACCTTATCGTAGTGCAATTCAATCGCCACGGAAAATTACCGTATTAATTGCAATTGTAGAGTTGTACCGTTAATAATTTTGTCGTATATATGTATTAAAAATAGTGTGGCGTTGTCTTTATAAGGCCCTGCGCAGACGACGGACTTTTTGTCCGGCGGACTGCCGCGGACAGGAATGGATGTGGTTGGTAGTCTTTGCCGGTCGCGAAATTTAACACGGACTCAACGCACACGTAGGTAGTTTTGTCTGTAGTTGTGGTTAGAACTCTAGTTTCTGAGATGGCAACAACTACCAACTACTTTCATTCTTGTCCGTGGTAGTCCGTCGGACAAAAAGTCCGTCGTCTGCGCAGGCCCTAAAGTTTTTATATTTTTGGGAAACTTTATTGTGTGATTGTTTTAATTACTTATACGATAAAGTATTATGGTTTATAAATCATCATAATTGTTCAATGCAAATACAATATTTAGTTTTAATTCCGCCGAACTAAATCGAGTTTGGATGAAAAAAAAATGCAACATGCATTAAATGCACGTAAATTATTAAATAAATTTTATTTTATATCGGTGTGGTTGCATGTTGCATTTGTCGCTCCTACATGTGCATATATTTGTGGGCGTGAGGGTGGTGCAGCATACTGCATCGAAACTAGCGATTTAGTGGCGGAATTAAAACTAAATTTGTATTTGCATATTTGCTTGTCATGGATTCCCGCAAAGCAACACCTGTTTCCATCCATTTCCCATAGTAATTGTGCCCACAAAAATGGCGATGGCCTCGCCTTTTATTTTTTATATTTATTTATTCAAGAAAAGTTACACAGAAAAGAAATTACCCATATCTTCTGCCAAACTGCTGTAAGTACAGTTTGTCGGCAGCCTCCGGCCGAAATTCAAAAAAGAGAAACATGAGTGTACAGACTCATGTAATATTAGAACATCTCTGCTTATCACTTCGGGGATTATAGGCGTGTATGTTTTAATCGAAAATAGGTGTTATATGTGTGCAGCTCTGAAAAAAAGAGCACTGAAAATGAGGTGCCGCTAATAATAACCAAACTGCGATCACCAATTTGTCTGCCAAGCGTGGTGATTTTGGCAATATCCCCAGACTGCTGTATATTACGAAGCCCATGTTCACCAATGGCTGTGTACGAGCTGATAGGATGATGATAATAATGTTTTATGTTTGTAAATTAAGTTACGTGACAGTCATACTAAAACATTAAACATTACTTTGTGTTATCTTAATACGAGCACGGAAGAAGATGGACTCGAGATTTTATTAAAGTAGCTTTATTTTTATTTAAAAACGTTAAGGAAACACGTAAAAGCATTCATTCATTATTTATTTTAAATGCCTCATTCAAACACGTTCAATAAAGGAACGCTTAAATTCAATTTAAAAAAATAAAATATTCGATTTTCAAATCCCGAGACGGAACGAACGCAAGCGACCCCGAAATTGCCGGCCGCATTCACCCAGACAAAAGCCCTAAAATACACCCCGCGAGCAAAAAGAAAAGCATTTCCATCCCTACCCCTCCTTCATTTAAATTTCCCGCCCCAGAGCGGGGGCGGCGACTGTAGGGGCGGCTTCCGTACAACAGAGACGAAACTTAAAATCTCATAGAAAAGAATGAGACGGTTGTATGTCCACCTGTTGCGTTACGAGTTTCATATTTTCGCGGCGGATTCTTTTTTCGTTTCTTACCGCGTTCCAAAGGATTTGAATGGCGCGGCCGTGCATGCGTACTAGCCTTAGGTATTGAACGATATTGACGTACGAACGTACGACGCCCGACGCTTCACGTACGATTTTTAAAGCTTTTCATTCGGTTATTCTAAATTCGAATAAATTCTTTTCTGAATCGTATGTGAGTGGGATTTTTTAGTGTTTATTTTTTTAAGATTATAGATTGGCTTATACAGTAAAAATATTATTTAAAAAAAAGATTCCTTGATTGCTCTATATGCATGATTGCGTATTATGATATTTTATGTTAAAATATTGTACACAAAATACAATACGGCCGACATATCTTGGCGAGTCTGAAGTTAGTTGTTTGGCTGCGCAATGAATCTTTTAGAAACGAAATTGTCTACTGCGCAGCTAATCAGCTAGCTTCAGACTCGCCAAGATAACGTCGGCCGTATTGTAACTACCTACAGTACTATTCCTTACGTAGCAGTTGAATAAATATTTTTTATTATCATCCTCCTTCTTGATGGTAGTCAGCAGCGTGTAGGGTTACCATTTAGTAATTTGAAAAGTCCTGACAAAAAACCTGACATTTCAATAAAAGTCCGGACATTTTAGTCACAAAATGCAAACATAGGTACGAAGATTTATTGTTTGATCTCGTTGATTGTTAAAGATTTATTTTGTTTTTAGATGAATGAGAAGTTAATAAAGATTAAAAAGTTATTTTATATTACAAAAGTAAGTTTCATAACTCGTATTCCATCTAAGCCAACAAATCCGGACAAATTAAAGAGCCGGACAAAGTCCGGACAAAAGTCTAGAAGTCCGGACATGTCCAGACAAATCCGGACGGATGGTAACCCTAGCAGCGTGGTAATAATGACCGTTCCTTTTCTGTATAAGAGGAGGCCTTTGCCCAGCAGTGGGCAAAGGATATTTACAAGCTGTTATTACATACGTTTTTCCTTTAATCGAAGGATTCACCAAAAGTAAAGACAAAGACAGTAAATCCTTCCTCATAGTCTTTTCCCAACTATGTTAGGGTCAGCTTCCAGTCTAACCAGATGCGGCTGAATACCAGTATTTTACACGGAGCGACTGCCATCAGACCTCTGCAACCCAGTTACTGGACAATGCTGATATCCTTAAGTTAGAACGATTGTCAAACTTTCGGGCTCCTGACTACCGGTAACGACTGTCATAGGTATTCATATAACACTCGGGACCGACGGTTTAACGTGCTCTCCGAGACACGGAGGAGTCTCGATGTGTAATGAACGGTCACACATCCACGGACTGACCGCGGCAAGCGCAGCTTAACCTTGCAAATCATATGATCCGCGAGCTCCTCAGCTGGTATTACATATCTTCCTTTAATCCAAAGATTCACCAATTGTTGCCCCACTCTAGGATTTCTCCTGTACCGTGGGTGCGTTTACAGACACAAATCTCACATACACAAACGCCCAGGGAGCCTACTCCCTAAGTCCGTCAACGAATTCAGTCGCCCGTCCGAAAGTAGCCCGAAACGTAGAAGTGAACAAAACAAGTGTGTCAAGTTCAACTTTTCGGACGGGCAAAAAAAAACACATCGGTAGTAGGGACAACTGTCAAATCGTGTTGTCATTCATTCTTAGTTCGGGCCCCGAAATAATCGTATGCCCGTAGGTGATATGGAGTAGGTAACTAGGTAACGTTCGTAACTAAGGCCGAAACCACGGACTTCGTGCTTAGGGAGTAGAACCCCAGACACGAAACAACTATCTATCCTAGGCTATACAAATTTTTATTCCGTGTGGAAATCGAACCCGTAGCGCAGAAGCAATCGCTCAGCCACTGCACCAAACGTGTCGTCAAAACTAAGTACGTGAATTTACAAACAAAAATCTCACCAAACAAAGGAAGCTACTTGTAATAAAATATTAATGTGTAATATGGTTATTTCCCCGATTGTACGCATTGGAGCAGGATGGAGTCAGAAATAAAAACTGTTTGTGTTACCGTTTCCGGCGCGTCCCGAGTTCGATCCCGGCTGAACACGTGGTGTGGTTATTACTAGGAAATAATCCAATAAAAATAGTATCACGGCCGATTATATTACGATGTGGAAGACCATTTCTTGATGTTTGTTATTAGGAGATAGTATAAATAAACTGGGTTTATCTTATGAGAGATTATGTAAGATGGATTTGGATTGCAGTTGTAGCCATGTGATATTGTTAGGGTATTTTATTACGAATTGTATGTCTAATTGTGTTTATTTGTGTGTGTGTTATTTTGAATGACATGTCATGACAGTATAATTTAATATCTAACTTCAGTTTGTAATCATAGTTTCATATTCACCATTTTATTATAGGGACTGTAATACGTTTGCGTGATTGGTTTTTCAAGATTTTTTATGTCAACTACTTTCGTTGCTACAAAAGAAAACATACATTAAAGTTTTTAAAAACCCCCAACGCAAATAACAAAACAGCTGATGACCCTGAAACGGCTGAACCGATTTTGATAAAACATTTCTAAGAAACACCACTAGAAAACCATTTAACAATAAGATTGGTGTGATGGTACCCTAAGGATGACCAACGCGATACTTTGTTTCTGGAGACAGTGTTGTCTTAAGGCAGCAAACAGTGTCTCCAGACCCAAAACCCAGTTTCTGAACGGTTAATCAATTTATTCTGTTGTGAATCTCGTGTCAACGAATGTGGTTTTATTTGGGGTGCATAAACTGATCGATTACCGGAAACAGACACAATACATAAACAAATAAAGCCGACGGAGATACTTGGCGTTGGCCATTGAGAGTTGGCCTTTCAGAAATCAGGGTAGGTGTCCCGTGTGCGGTCTGCCGAACTTTCTAAGGAGACTGAAGTTCAGTGGTGGACGTGTATAGGCTGATATGAACAGTTTATTATGTAAAGCAAATGTTATGAAACATGCTCTATCAATCAAACAGATCAGGAAAGACGTACCTATTAAAAAAAATATTAAAAATAGGAACAAGTGAGAGTCGGGTTCGCGCACTAGGAGTTCCGTACCACCAAACATATCTGTGAAGTATCTGTTTTTATTATTTTTTGTTTAAATATAGAGTATGCACTACAATCGTACCAAGTTTCACGCTTGTATGTATTACCGTTTTTAAGATAGAGCAGGAACAAAAAAACGTTGAAAAATAGAATTTCTTTCGAGGTTTCTTGCATGGACCTACTCTGGGCTTAGACTTTATATTATTTTTAATATTTGCCATGATAGAGGCCATAGTAATACATATTCTGTGCCAATTTCAACTAGCTACATATGACGGTTAAAAAGATACAGCCCTGTAACAGACAGACGGACGAACAGACAGCGTAGGCTTAGTAATACAATCAATCAATCAAAAAAAAATATTTCACATGAACCATTACAGGCGCTTATGAAAAGTCGAATTTAGGTACACGGTTCCAATTAGTCGTTTCCTATGGAGAAGAGCCGGCAAGAAACTCCATGGTTACTCTTTTTAAAAAGGATATCTTTAACAATTTCAGTGAATACAGTACTATGATTTAGGATAGTTAAGAGAGAACAATGTAGTCTTGACCATGACAGACCTTGGAGAAATGTAGTACCAAGTCTTGAGTACAAAAATTAACCAAAAATGAAAAAAAAAACGGTTCTGTTAGCACCCTTTTTGTACAGAACCCTAAATATCAAAAAAACCTATTTAAAAAATGACAATATAAAACCAGCAGCGTTACAAGCGAAATTATACCACGATCACAAAAGTCGACAAGCGATAATGTGAGCGATAAGCGTTAAATTCTTACGATACGTATCTATAGATCTATTTCGCTTATGTTTGCCACAATCTGGTAGTGATAAGTGGAGTATCTGTGCGATAAGATTTAGATAATACAGGTTAGCACGTAGCCTGCACGTAGTAACTTATTTAGTTGTTGTATTTCAAGAAAATTGTGTCAAATGGCAAGTTTGGGAAAGAAAATTGAATATAACATTAATTAACTGCTTGCCTCGTTGTTCGCAAGCGCGACTGCTGAGGGTGAGGTCTTGGATTCGTTGCCCAGGTCGGGCATTGTTTCCTCAGTCGCAGCCCGGAGCATTTTTTTCTTTTATTCGTGGCAAAATCCTCATGGATGCCCGTTGCCCGGGGAAGGCGAAAGGGTATGCCGGACTCTTAGCGGCTAAAAACCCAGGGTGTTCCTTCTCCTGACACTAGGCCGGGGTCGCAGGATTCTCAGCTGCATGCACCGCGACCCCGGCAGGCCTCGGTCCGCCAGCCCCTGCAGACCTCTCCTACTGTGGGGACTTGCCCCACGTCCTCCTAAGAGACGCGCGCGGGACACTGCGCGCCGCCTTCTCGGGCCTGTTACTGGTCGGGTCCCCTAACCCGTCGCCCGCAGGCCACACACTACGGTGGCCGGAGATCGTCGAGCAGCCCGGAGCCTGAATTTATGGCCGGTCGATGGCAATAGGCTCGTCCCCAATTACATGGGACTTAAACATAAGGACGAAATGAGAGTGTACTATACATCTCTGTCCAATCCTTCGGGGAATACAGGCGTGATGTTAATGTATTAATAAAAAGTAAAAAAGTACATGAGCCCATAAGAGTAAAAATGTTTTATCAGAAGCACGTATTAAAATCCAAATCGTAATCGTAATAAAGCACCGAAAGCCCTCGATATAAAAATTAAAAAAAAGCATCAACCATTCGAAGTCAAGGGGTGAGAGCACCAGTTCTCGTCACTCCGCTAAAACGATTTAGTTAATGCGAAATCGCAAAAACTCACCATTGAGACGGGCAGGGGATGCGCCCCACCGTTGGGGTAGGGGTACGGCGCCATGAGGTATCCCATGTTGAAACCGGCTGCAGGATGCGGCTCAAATTTACCTGGAAAGATAAGGACATGTTATTAATTGCGTCATGCTATAATTGCATAGATACAGCATTACAAAAAAATATAAAAAAAAAACCTAATCCTTATGTAGAAAAAAACATGACAGTGTAAGCGCCCAATGCGTTAGCACTAATTGAGTAAGTAATTAACCTATTTGAACTCGAACATGATATAATAATTAAGAAATCCCAAACACAAGTTCAAAGCGCCCATATAATTGCAAAGAAAATAATTTTCTAATAAGATTAGTAACGGTTTACTCATGTGTATTTTTCGGGATTGGCCGACTAGGAATTACTTAGGATCCCGAAAAATTTACGTGAGTAAACCGTAGCTAATTATAAATATTAATGTGTCTCACGAAAGTTATGAAACAAAAAATATTTTCCGGCTAATTTTCATTAAATTTTAAGATTCTACTAAACATGTAATGGAAAATCCTATTAGTTCTTCATTTATGGTGATAACCCATTAAAGCAATACAAACGTCTGGTTTAATTGCTTCAAAACAATAAATATCTATCCGCATTAACCAACTCTAGTCTAATACCTAGCGCAGACAGACGCATTCTGTGCTAAAATATATTTTGTTCCTGAGTTTGGATACGCGTGTATGTAATTTGTGTTAATTACAACCTTATCACAAATATATGTATAGATTCCTATCGTGAATAGAATAGGTAGTAAAAAAATACAACTAAAAAAAAAGAACATAAAACCATTCACACGCACTTAAAGTGCATGTCTTGTATTTTAATTATAAAAAAATAACATATACCATCTTTTCAGCGAATTGCAATGCTACTGCTAAGTACTACGGAACCCTATCAACGGTCTAGTGGTTTTGATATAAAGCGATTGTTTAACATGAGCCGTCCCACGCCGTTTAATTAATACAGCAGATAACCTTTATTATAACACGCACAAATTAAAATGTTTTGTGTTATGCAAAGTGCTTATTGAATTCGACGCTATCAACATGATTTATTTTAATTAAATTCCATTTATTGTTGCATTTATGATTATTTTTTTGCTTTGCCACTTTCTGGTGTTTTTACCACATTGAAGTGTGTACTTAGCATTTTTTGCGGAAACGAGTTTTAAGAATTGATCTGTGTTAAATTTCGTAGATAATTAAATATGATGATCTATCGAAATGAACAGAAATACATACATTTAAAATGATTTGATATTAATTTGTGGGATCAGAGGTCAGTTTTTTCCAGCTGATTGTAAGTTGTTTATTGCTAATAGGTATGATAAAATACAGTATTTATTACATCACAGGTGGTCGAAAAACTTTGTTTAACAGTTTCGAAGATAGTACTGAAAGTTTAAGCTTATCTTCTCAGAGCTAGTCAGATAAGAAATGCCGGCGCCATCTAGTCTTAAAAAACATTGCATTGACTTGTAAAAGTATCTGTAACAGATTTATTGAAACAGACTTTATCAACTATAGTTAACTAGCGACCCGGCCCGGTTTCGCACGTTTACGTTTTATAGCTTAAAACCTTCGTCTTGAATCACTCTATCTATTAAAAAAAACCGCATCAAAATCCGTTGCGTAGTTTTAAAGATCTAAGCATACATAGGGACAGACAGACAGCGGGAAGCGACTTTGTTTTATATTATGTAGTGATAGTTAATTACTACGATTTTTTTTCATCTAAAAACGTGCCTATGAAATGTTTAATACTACATAAATACAATTAAAATATAGCAATGACCTTTAAAACATTTAGTTACATAAATACAATCCCAAAATCTGAGGGCGCGTTTACATCGGTAAAGTAGTCTAGTAGAGTACTAAAATACAGTTACTAGCCCAATTTAAAATCCTATTTCCTAGCCACATTGGAAATGTAATTAGTATATAAACTAGCCCACAGTAGTCGAGTAATTTCCTTATGGGTTTTAAGAGTACTCTTCCGGCCGTACTAGACTACTTACTCTCCGAAAGTAAACGCGCCTTGGAGTACAGTCAGACAGCAAAACATAACGCTAGACGGCGCGCGGGGCGTGGCAGACGAACAAATTACACAGCGACGAGAAGTGATTTACTAACGTAATTGCGCGCGCAGACGCCTAGTGACGGTGCTACACTCGATAGGGTTTTGATTTTTGTGACCAGAGTATTAGTATTTAATTATGTTTGTTATGCGGAATAGGCATGTTGACAGCATTAATAAATTGCAAATCTAATTAGTCCGCCTGTTAGAGTTTTGAAAAATAATGGACACGTATTTTTTCTTTTGTTCAATCTATGAATATTTGGAACGATGAAACGCATCAAAACTCGAGATTAGGGGCTTGTGACGTCAGAAGCATGTGAAAATTGTACTTGCTTGTGATGTTTTGCCAATTTTAAGTGTCGTATCTTCGTCAATTTTGGTTTATGTAACAAAAGAAAAAATACGGGTCAAATATTTTTGGGCTTTTTAGATAATCTAACTGACGGACTAATTAAGATTTTTTCAGTCAAATATCCTATTGCATGCAGCAAAACTACATAACCGGTATATCGCTTGGATAGGATGCTCAAATTATTAATACTACTTCGACCACATATTAATTGACAAAATACAAACGATTTGTTTATTGCAAATACCATTAAAGTTGACACTCGATCTTAAATAACATGCGTGAAAGTACGATAACACTTAAGTAGGTATTAAAGTACAACGATAATGCTCATTTACATTGTGGAATTCGAAAGAGAATTTCCATCGACCATCGTTTTAACAAAATAAAATGCAAAGAATCTCATAATGGTCGACGAGCATGATTCTAACACCACACTGTTTACAATCCAGTACTAAAACAATTATCTGCGCAATCAAAATTTTATTACTTTTTATTGTAACTATAATATTTTCACTGACTGTACTTTATTGTCCGCGTGATATTGTGTCCGTATTCGGATAATTCTTGAATTCGAAATGTGAAGCGTAAAAACTTTTTTAAATTTTGAGTGCTCGTTCACGCATTACTTGCGGTATTGGATTGTGTACAGTCTAGGATAGTAAAGTTCATGGTTATGCTATGTTACCCTAGGGCCTGTAATAAGGCTAAAAGTAGTTTTGATAACTTTTGAAATGGTCTTCTTCTGCCTAGCCTTTTCCCAACTATATTAGTGTCAGCTTCCAGTCTACTTTACACGGAGCGACTGCCAGCAGACTTCTGCAACCCAGTTACTGAGCAATACCGATATCCTAAGGTTAGACCGGTTGTCAGACTTTCGAGCTTCTGACTACCTGTAACGACTATCACAGGTATTCGCATAACACCCGGGACTGATGGCTAACGTGCTCTCCGAGGTGTCCATTTTTATAGCGACTTAGTGATATCTATACTAATATTATAAAGAGGTAGAATTTGTTTGTTTGTTTGTTTGTATGTATGTAGGAGGTCATCTCCGAAACTACTCATCCGATTTCGAAAACTCTTTCACCAATAAGACGCTACGTTATCCCTGAGTGCTATAGGCTATATTTTAGTATCAAAAAATTAGGTATCCGCAAATAAATTGCAATAATTTAACCCAAGGTATCAAAAATTGGCTTATCTATAGGTACTAATATTATAAAGAGGTAGAATTTGTTTGTTTGTTTGTATGTGGGATGTAATCTTTAATATAAATTAACGCGAGCGAAGCCGCGGGCAAAAGCTAGTCACTGAATATAATGTTACGTGTTTATTACTACAGACAAGGTTTAAACGATCTCTATTAACGATTCTTAATGAAGAAAGTTACTTAGGTCAGGAAACGTAACCAACAAAGTTTCCTCTTTAAAATATCAGTGTCTGTAACATAAATGTGACCACATCCGTTACGCGTCGAGCAGAGTAACGTATAAGCGGACTTTAAAACATTCAGACGCCATTTAACTGGTGTGCCGATGATATAGGTAGTGTTAATAGCAATGTTAAATAGCGTAGTAAACTCGTTAGCTTATAGCACTATCTTGTCTCAAAGTGTCATGATTACGAGTCTGGAGATTTTCCGCACCAATAAAATTAGTATGTAATACCGATTTTATTTTAAAATTTATTTGTACAATTTTATGAATTTGCTCGACCTATAAACGTGACGGCCGTGTCTAGTTTTAAACTTGGTAGTTCTAGAATACGAAATTGGGTGATTATTCGAAAAATGTTAACAAAAAATAAGAACGTCGTTATCATCATCCCAAAGTAGATAAGTACATAAGTAAATTTATAAATATGTATATTTTTATCTAATTACAGCCCTCAAATATTGCAACACCTGGAAAAGGTTGTTAAGCTGTACCTACTTTATATAATAAGGCCTGTATTATTTATTTAACCTTAGTGTGCAAATAAACAGTTTGAGTTCTAAATGCAGTGTTTCAAAGTTCAATTATAATAATGAAAAATCAAACTATACCACTGCCGTCAAGCAATAAGACAAGAATAAAAACAATCTGAAAATAATATTAACGTTAACAACGAAGTAGAACAATGATTTGTTATTTTTTTTAAGGAAATTCGAATATTCACCCAATTACGATTCTTTTGACAGTCTAAAAATTCTTAAGTTAAAATATTACTATCTGAATATTTTTCTACTATAAGAGCATCTAACTTTACTTCATAGCATAGCATAATCAGCCCATTACTGTCCCACTGCTGGGCACGAGCCTCTTCTCAGAATGAGAAGGGTTAAGACCTTAGTCCACCATTCTGGCTTGGTGCGGGTTGGCGGACTACACACAAAATCGATAGCTTTATGAAGCCCTCTCAGGTGTTTTACTTCATTCCATTCAAAATCATCATTCCAGCATTGCCTAAGTAAATTAGAGTATATTCTAGTCTAACCAGAAGCGTTTCAACATTATACCAGTACTCAGATAAAGGTTAACAAAAAAAAACTTTAATAAAAAACTTTTTACTTCTACCAAACACTCGACGTATTACGCGTATACGCATACAAAGACGTATTCACAGAATAAGGGCAGCCCACGCCTTTTCAATTTGTAGGCAATTTAGTTAGTGCGGGAGAATTATTTTGATGAGTGCCGTACTGGCGCATTGACGGTGTAGTTGCTAGCGCCAGTAATAGTTTGCACTTTGTTTTACTGATTATTTTTAAGTATTAGTTATTGGGAGAGTAAGGAGAAAGTGTTTAGGTATTTATTTGTTTGTGTTTTTTTGTAATTTGGGTTTTTGTTGATTTTATTAACACACAGTCAACTTGAAAAAAATGTGATTACTACATAGTATAAAACAAAGTCGCTTCCCGCTGTCTGTCCCTATGTATGCTTAGATCTTTAAAACTACGTAACGGATTTTGATGCGGTTTTTTTTAATAGATAGAGTGGTTCAAGAAGAAGGTTTTAAGCTATAAAACGTACACGTGCGAAGCAGGGGCGGGTCGCTAGTGTTATATAAATGGTTGAATTAATTAATTGCATTAATTTAGATTGATATTAAGAACATGAAATGTTATCCACTTTGTTGCGATTGCGACATAAAGCAGGGTCATGTACTCATTAGCATAGTCTAAGTTAGTCTGCTGTGTAATTAGCAATAGATTTAAACATATCATGCCTCATTTATAGTCTTGTTATAAGTCTGTAAGCTTTCCTCAAAATAAATAAACAACCGTGTGTAGGTATATTGTGCAATAAATAAATAAATTGATTTCTTTTGTTAATACCTTTTTCAATGTAAGGTGAGTCCTGGTGTTTTTCTACAAAACGGCGAACCATACTAAGAATGTCATTTTTTTTTTAAACAAAACCTGTGTAATATATCTATTTCACAGTTTTCGATGATGTCGTTCACGTTATATCGATAGCAGTTTCCTTACGGCTAAACGAAGTGACCACTATGTCAGGAGTCATCTTTCGTTGAACTTATACATACTAATGTATTTTTTTTCATCTGCTAGCGCAATACTTATATTGTTAAACCTGTTACAAAATTTAAAGGCAACTCATAACTTATGTAACAGAACTTAACACGTAAACTTATTTCTAAACATCATCTTAACTAAGCATCCTTTTCCTTAACAGTTTTAACAAAAACTGACCATAACTAAGAACTTACTGCGAACCCGTGCATTACTCACAAACTAATTATACTCAAAACAAAAAACAAACAAATATGGCATTCCAATTAAACAAGTGTCAATCAAGTGTTAAAATGCGTATTTTTATTTAAAACAAGGTGTTATCTCACTGATAATGACGGTTTCTATTTCATTCCGATATGATAATTAATCATATCGTTATAAAATTGGTTTTCCTCGAATGTTGCAGTGTTTTTTTTTTATTATCGTTAGCTTATTACCTAATTAATGATAATTTATTCTTCTTCTTCTTAGCGTGTCGATGACAATCTACACCGTGTCGGCCCAGAACTCAGCAACGAGTTTAGCACTATCCGTAGCGTCCATTAGTTCTTGAGGTGTACAGGTAACAGGGCAGGCGGGGCATGATGTTAAGTGCGCCATAGTTTGCGGAACGGCACCACATTTACACTCAAGGTTTGAATTACCCGCAAATTTCCACCTGAGCAGGTTTTCCTTGCTTCGACCAACCTGAGTCCGAAGTCTATTTAGAGACTTCCAGGTCAGCCAAGGCAACTCATGCCCAGGTGGGAGATCCTCGGAAGGGGCAACAAATGGAGTGGGTAGAGAAGCCTTATCTCGCCACAGCTGGACTCTTGCCTGTGAACGTTCGCCATTGAGTGGGAGGACACGCTGTGCAAAGCTATTACGGCTCTTAAGTCTTTGCCGAACGGGGATGTTGTAGTGCAGAGGGTGACGCGTATCGCTTTCCATTTTAGTTCTTTCGCTAGAGCTAGCTACTGCTCTACGAACTTCTGGTGGCGCCATTCCTGCCAGTGGATACAGCATTTGTACCGGGGTCGGTTTGAGGCAACCAGTGATAATCCGGCACGTTTCATTTAGTGCTGTATCCACAAGCTTTGCGTGGGCAGAACGACTCCATACAGGACATGCGTATTCGCCTGCAGAAAAGGATAACGCCAGCCCAGAAGTCCGCATAACTTTAGGCGAAGCACCCCACTTGCTAGCAATTAGTCGTTGCAGGAGATTGTTGCGTGCGTGCACTTTCCGCTTTATGTTACGACAATTGTTGCGAAATGTGAGTGACCTGTCCAAGGTAACACCAAGATACCTTGGGAAGTCACTATGCTCAATGAACACTCCATTCCAAACAATGTTCAGTTTACGACCCGCCTCTCTATTGCGGAGATGAAATAGGCACGATTGTGTTTTGCTCGGATTGGGCTTAAGTGAGTTAGCGAGGTAATAGCTAGCTAAATTGCCAAGAGCATTTGAAAGGTTGACCTCAACCTCCTCAAACGTGGTAGCTTGCGTGGTGAGTGCGAGGTCATCCGCATAAAGAAAACGGGACGTGTTCGGGCTGGACGGTTGGTCGTTGGTATAGATATTGAAGAGGAGCGGGGCCAGGACACTACCTTGGGGTAGGCCGTTCTTTTGTGATCTCCAACGACTTTTGTCCGAGAGAAGATGGACCTGAAAGCGACGATTGTGGAGAAGTTCTCGGAGTACTTTGATAAATTTCTGATCAGGGATCAAGGTTTCCACTTTCCACAATAACCGCCTGAGGTTTACTGTATCGTAAGCAGCTGAAAGGTCCACGAATACAGCACCCGTGACCATCTTCATCTCGAAACCATCCTCGATGTGTTGCACGAGTTTGAGGGTCTGGTTGCAGCAAGACTTAACGGGTCTGAAACCAGCTTGCTCTGGGATCAGCTTCGGGTCAATAACACTCGTCAGCCGATTCAGCAGCAGTCTCTCAAAGAGTTTATGCGTGTGACACAGTAGAGAAATTGGTCGGAAGTTTTTGGGGTCATCTGCTGCTTTACCTGGCTTCGGGATGGCTATAACCTTCGATTTCCTCCAGAGACGAGGAACTGAAGCTGATTCCAGACACATGTTGTATAGTTGCAACAACCACGACACGGCAACTGGTCCCAGGTGTTTTAGTTGTTCAACCGAGATGTCGTCTACTCCGGAGGCTTTGCCGCACTTTAGGTTCTTAATCACTGTGACGATATCAGCAAGGTTGAACGGTTTACTAATATCGTCACAGGTGCCATCGGATCTTTGTGGCCTAGGAACCTTGCTGGGGCGGCATGCTGGTTTGCCGTTTACGAGTAGTTGGTGAGCAATCTGATTGGCAGTGACCTGGCTGGGAGATGAAGGTTGAGGGGAATCACTAGTCAGCTTGCGGATGGTGCTCCAAGCTTTTTTACTATTGTGAGTCATATCGATATTAGTGACAGTGTTTATCCACCTCTCCCGCCTATTCTCACCTATCTTAGCCAGTAACAATTCTCCAGCCAGAGTTGTTTCTTCCGCAAAGGGGTCGGTACGAAACATTAATTCGTACTGGCTTAACAGCTTAGCGGACTCTGTCGACAGCCCTGGTATGTAGGAAGTTCTGCATCCCCTTGGTATGTGTTTGCGGGATGTACTAGATACAATCTCAACAAAAGTGTCGTAATTTTGCGGAGTTGGCAAGACATTCAAGAGAGCGTCGTCGATAGAGCGTGCGTATGACTCCCAGTCAGCTTTCGAGAAGTTGAATCGGCGTTTGAATTGAACATTCATAGGTCTGACCACGGGTTCAATGCTGCACATAATAGGTCGGTGCTGAGTGCGAGGTATAGGTGGGCATACACTTTTTGTGCACTGTGAGCTGATATTGGAACTTACGAAGATTAGGTCTGGATTATAACCACGTTTCCACCGGCCACTATTGAAAGAAGCCGGTAGTTTAGGGTCATGAATAAGGGTCAGATCATTCGTCTCAGCCCATTCTTCGATTGCTGATTGATAATTTATTTATAAGTTATTATTTTTATAATATGAATGTATTTATTTTTCTGTGTTCCAGTTTCAAGGGTTATGGGTCCCGGTGAAATTACAGGCACATAAGACTTTACAAGTTTGTAAAAAAAACCTTAAAGAAGGTTGGCAACAAATCAGCATTCCTCTTGGTGTTGTAGGTGTAGGAGGCGGTGACCACTTTCCACTATATGAACCGTTGGTTTGTTTACCAAAGTAACACCAATAAAAAATCTCCACCAATAAGGGGCGGTTTTTTGATCGCTAGTTACGTCGACCAATGATTAAAAATTGCAATAGATGGTTAAATTCCTATTAGATCTTTCAGATATTTAACCATTTGTTGCAATTTTTAACCATTGGTCGACTTAACTAGCAATCAAAAAACCGGCCCTAAAAATTAAACGTGTCATGGAATATTTTGAAACTTGTTTTACGTACTTTTTATTCTAAGAATTAAATAATTTTTGGTCTATCATCAGAAAAAAAACGAACAACGTTATTGACCAATACAATCAATGATTTACAACACAAATAAAATCCAAAAAAAAACAATCAGTAAGTACCTATATTTTTTATCAAAAAGACACCTCTAAATATGTAAATCAGAATCGAAACAAAAAAAGATGCAATAAATTACACCTCAATTAGTCAATCGACAGACAAAAAACAACAAAAAACCACAAACTTCTCGATTTACACCATAGAGTATAGACCCAAAATACCTCTCCCATAACCTCATCCTGGCTCAATAAAGTGTGTAGGCACGTTTCTCAGAATCCCGCGGTGGGTCCCGGAGGCCCTATGTCAATATTGACCCTCGACTGCATACTCCATGTAATGTGTAGTAACTACAACAGTACACACATATTTTTTATGTATTCATGTTAGTGCAAGTATTCGGGCGAGCTACTGGTTTAGAGTTTGAGTGTAAACGGTACTGATGGATTTTAAACTTGGAACTGTGGAACTTGACACTGGCACTTTTTGACCGTGACATTTCATTATAGGAACAGGCGAACGCATGCTTTATTCATCTTGTTGCTAGTCTATCGGTTTTTTATCGGACACATTTCGGAGAGTGTGCTTCAGCTCTGCATGATCGAATTCCCCCCTGCCCTTTTTCTATCGGACAGCCAGAAGCACGAAAAAGCGCCATCGGTTCATGGTTGATATACCAAAAACCCGAACGAAGCGCTTTGTTTCCACTTTCATTGTGAAAACCGCCAAACAGTGGAATGCGCTGCCCGAGTGGGTGTTCCCCGACAGCTACAATCTGGGTGTCTACAAGTCACGAGTGAATCGGTTTCTTCTGGGCAAGCGTGCTCCATCGTAGACCGCATCATCGCTTAACATCAGGCGAGATGGCGGCCAAACACAGGCCTAGTAAAAAAAAAAAAAGATCTTTTCTCGAAGTGAGTCTCGTGCTATCTCTGTTTTTATCGTAAAGAAAGACAGAACGAGTCTCGCTTTGAGAAACTATCCTCGTGTGAATCAGCCTTTAGCATACTTCAGTACACTTCAGCATGCTATTGCATACTTTCGCATACACAATCTAAATATTTCATAGGTAATGCGGATAAGTGTCTTAAACCAATCAGCGAATTGATGCTGACTGATCAATATGATTAATTAATACCTAATGACGCTAAAGCATTGTACAGTAGTGGCTTTAAGCCCCTTAAATTAAGTGTATCGTTTTGAGTGTGTTTAGTTACTGATTACGTCCTAATATAATTATCAGTAAATTGGGAAAGGCCTAAATCCGGCAGTGACTGCAATAGGCTGCGTTGATTGATTGATGATTCACTTGGAAAGCCCTACAGTTCTTAGAAGCATAATTTATTAATAGCATAACAGTTCTTAGAACTAAAAAGCATATTCTATATTCTGTGCTAAAAGTTATCTATATAAATAAAAAGAAAAGTCCTGACTGACTCATCAACGCCCAGCCCAAACCCTTGGACCTAGAAAGCTGAAATTTTGCACAGAGGGTCCCTTTATAATGTAGACAAGGAATAAGGAAGAATTTTTCGAAATTCAACCCTTAAGGGAGTTAAATAGGGGATGAAAGTTGGTGTGGAAAATGGTCACTTAACGGGTTCAAAATTTCACGCAAACGAAGCTGCGGGCAAAAGCTAGTATAGATGGATAATTTAGAATAAGGCGCCAAATACAAAGATTATAAGTTTTAAGACTTTTATAAAAAGCCACCAAACGCTTCTTCTCTCGTGTCGACTCGAGCTATTTGAGAGTAGCTCAGCCCGTGGTGAATAGATTAGCCAGTCAGCAAGGTTGGTAGCGGGGCTGACTGTCCAGCTTGCAGGTCCTTTTAATACACACCAAACGCAAAACATATGAATACATGCTAGATCGTAGGTAGACATGCTCTTTACGAATAGATTTAAATATTATGTTTGATTTTTCAGGCCAGCGTTGTTGGTGCCCAGTGGGACAGCAATGGGTTGATTATGATGGATTTTTGGCCGAAAAACCCACTAGTTGTTCTGCCTAGTCTTTCTCCAACTATGTTGGGGTCATCTTCCAGTCTAACCAGATGCGGCTGAATACCACTGTTTTGCAGGGAGCAACTGCCATCAGATCTCCGCAACCCAGTTACTGGGCAATGCCGATATCCTAAGAATAGACCGGTTGTCAGACTTTCGAGCTTCTAATACCCGTAACGGCTGTCATAGGTATTCGTATGACACCCGGGACCGACGGCTTAACATGCTCTCCGGCACGGAGAAGTCTCGATGTGTAACGAACAATCACCCATCCACGGCCTGACCGCGGCAAGCGCTGCTTAACCTTGCAAGTCGTTGTTAATTAGCCACGAGTCCTCCAAACTTACTCACATAACGTTGCTTAAGTTCTAACACCGCGTAACTCAAAACAGTAAACTTTTCAGGAGAGCAATAAATGTATCCAGCAGTGGCGAAGGGTGAATTTTCTTAAAAGGGAAGCCGGACCAAAAAATGCTTTCATTGCTCAAGTGTGATGCGTGAATTCCAGTAACTACTCGTTTCGAAAGGGAAGTCGATAGGAATCGAGTTGTAGTTGTGGAGCCTTCGCCAATGGTATCCAGCTTTATGGAGAATATATGGCTTTATGGAGCGTATACACGTTGTGTTTTGAAATAACGCGTTGCTATTGAGTCTAACCGCTAATTGTAATTAGTCAAACGACGTGCCAAACTCAAAAGTGCAATTTTTGAGTTACGCGGTGTTAGAACTTATGCGACGATATGCCTTCAATAATAATTAATAAAATTCCAAATAAAAGAGAAGTGTGACCACAGGTGTCAGTTATTTCGGGTTTACCGAAATGATCGCCCACCGATACTCCCGATATTACCGATATAAACCGTGTTTATGCAAATGGCATCGATAAAATCCAGATCAAATAATCAAAATTCTGAAAACAATGATAACAATCGCTCGTATCCATTCATAATAATCGGTCGAATCTTATCTGAAGGTATAATTTTATTCATAGCGTTTTAGCTTCAATGACAAAGTTTGCGTCATGTTTCAGGGTTTAGGCAAACTTTTATTATTGGAAAGATATGATTTATTTATACATTGTGAGTCAAACTAATGGCCTGAAAGTACCATACAGAGTGAAGATAGCTAATTTTACACAAAGGATACATTTTTGGGCGCATTTTTCAGGGGCGCAGTTGGGCGCAAATTAAGCTGGTCAATACATTACAGAACAGAAACAATCCGCAGCAGGACTCGCGTTAAATTATGACGTTGATTTAAAAGCAAATGAATTATTTTTGGAGACTGAGAGCTATAAAAATCAGATAAAATCGTTACTGACTGAATTTTAAACAAAATTCTTAATTAAGTAAATGGCTTTTTTATTTAGCCTGTTTTTTTGGGAGGCGCAAAATTTGATCTGTAGATACCATGTCAAACAAATAAAATAAAAATTCACCTAAACCATTACAAGCGCTTATGAAAAGTTGAATTTAGATGCACGGTTCCAATTAGTCGTTTCCTATGGAGAAGAGCCGGCAAGAAACTCCATGGATTGGTAACTCTTCTAAAAATAATATCTTTAACAATTTCAGTGAATACAGCACTTTTTTTTGTATTATAACTTTCACGACACACATTCATTAGAGAGTTCGACTCGCGACCTCGCCGCGTGATCAGCTCATGATTAAGGGCTCCGTTTGGGTCCGAAACTAGTCGGGTCATCCCGAAAAATGCACGTAAGTAAACCGTAATTAATCATAAATATGAATACAGTACTGTGATTTAGGATAGTTATGAGAGAACAATGAAGTCTTGACCATGGGCGCCCATAACCCTAGCTACATGTCCATACTCTTCAAATTAGAACACGAGTAGTTCACCGGACGAGCTTTTTCACAAGCAACTCTGAGCGCAGACATCGATTTTACTGCCACAAGCATTGCACCAAATAACATAAAGAATCCAGTCCACTTTAATCTCAACTTATATACCAAAACCTACACCATCCGACCCTCATGATGAGACCATTCATCCATCACACATTCAACCATATTCAACGAAAATGATTCACGGAGTTAGACGAGGATAAAAAACGCCGCTACCTGACCATAAGAGGGTCTGCGGTCACAAATTATAAGGTGCTGTATTTATTTTACCTCCAACGTACAACATAATATAGTTGCATAACTAGCAGCCTGTAATTGTGGTCATTTTTAACATGAGGGATATGAATCACTCGGTTCAAGGATGTGTTTAACTTTACGGTTGATTTTTGCAATTTTTAATGCATGTTTTTTTTTGTTAAATCTCGTGTCGAATCTACGATTTGTAAGCCTTTTTTTGCTCTTTGAGATTTGGCCTCTCTTTTGGTCATTTCTCTCATTTCCTGTAGTCAAACTTCAATACTCATTTATTCAAAACTAGCTTTTGCTCGCAGCTAAGCTTGCGTGAAATGAACCCGTTAAGTGACGATTTTCCATACAAACTTTCACCCCCTATTTAACTCCCTTAGGGGTTGAAATTCGAAAAATCCTTCCTTATTCCTTGTCTACATTATAAAGGGAACCTCTGAGCAAAATTTCAGCTATCTAGGTCCAAAGGTTTGGTTTGGGCTGGGCGTTGATGAGTCATTCAGTCAGGAGTTTTCTTTTTATTTATATAGATAGATAGATAGACTAGAATTACATTGAACGTCAATGTTACAAAAGCCAGCCCCATAATCGCCCGCCATTCACCGCTTCCTAGTGTTTATACTGTGAAGAAGAAACTGCGCAACAAACTCTCCAGCTAAGCAGTGCTTTGTCGTCTACTCATCTCGCCTGACTTCTATCCTGACTTCTGACTCTTCGAATCCACGTACAGATTACAATTTGATTATTATTTGCTTTAACGGTGACAGAAAACATCGCGAGGAAATCGGCGAGCCTGAGGGACTCAAAAGAAAGTTCTCGATCGTGTGTGTAGTCCGCCAACCAGGCCAGCGTGACCCTTCTCGTTCTAAGAAGAGACCTGTGCCCAACAGTGGGACAATAATGGGCTGATTATGCTTCTTGCCACTGCCCCTTAGGTTTCTATTCGACCTACTATCACATCTAAGTCGCCAACAGCCATTGCATGAGAATCTGCATATCACTACATAGTATTAGACAAAGTCGCTTCCCACTGTCTGTCCCTATGTATGCTTAGATCTTTAAAACTATGCAACGGATTTTGATGCGGTTTTTTTTAATAGATAGAGTGATTCAAGAGGAAGGTTTATATGTATAATATATAGTAGAGAAAAACGCGCAATACGCGATAAACGACATCAACGCGGGCGAAGCCGCTGGCGTCCTCTAATGCATTGATAATTTGATTTCGACTTTCAGGATTAAGGGCAAAAATTGCATATACGACCACTCGGTTCAATTACAATAAATAAATCGTTATTATGCTTTAAAATTAATTTAATACATACCACTAATTCGCAGTTCAGCTGGCAGCAAAAGAGATTAATACAGTTATTACTTTTTTTTATCATAAACTATGTTTTAACAGATAACAAATAATTAAAATAGGTATTTGACTGAAAAAATACAATTAGTCCGTCAGTTAGATTATTAAAAAATATTAGACCCGTATTTTTTCTTTTATCACGCAAACCAAAATTGAAGAAGATACACTTTTAAAATTGGAAAAACGTCACAAGCAAGTACAATTTTTACTTGCTCTCGAGTTTTGATGCGTTTCATCTCTCCAAATATTCACAGATTTAACAAAAGAAAAAATACGTGTCCATTATTTTTCAAAACTCTAACTGGTGGACTAATTAGATTTGCAATTTATTGATGCTGTCAACATGCCTATTGTATTAAAAGAGCAGTCTTATAATATTTTACGTTAAATCCACCACATTTATTAAAAATACTAGTAATAGAGGGGCTCGTGGCTCATATGATTTGCAAGGTTAAGCTGCGCTTGACGCGGTCAGTCCGTGGATGGGTGACCATTCGTTACTAGACCCCTCCGTGCCTCGGAGAGCACGTTAAACCGTCGGTTCCAGGTGTCATACGAATACCTATGACCTTCGTTACGGGTAGTCAGAAGCCCGAAACTGACAACCGGTCTAAGCTTAGGATATCGGCATTGCCCAGTAACTGGGTTGCGGAGGTCTGATGGTAGTCGCTCCGTGTAAAATACTGGTATTCAGCTGCATCTGGTTAGATTAGAAGCTAATCCTAATATATTTGGGAAAAGGTTAGGCAGAACTATACAAAGTGTAACATAAATAACGCATAACCTCTTAAGAGGGCTATCGCATTTTGTCTCCTGCCTCGCTCGCACAGGACCATATTTTTAAGAATGTTAAATTAAAAGATGCATTTTTTAATAATGTATTCAATGGGCTCCCTTTAAAATAATATTAATTTGATAGGTAATTATTAAAAACACATTACTATCGTGTTCCCTAATAAACTCAGCTCAATAATTATTATGATCCGTTTTTGAGATAAGTTTAATAAATGTCACAATAAAAATGGTTTTAATAATTATACCTATTAAATTAATATTATTTTAAAGGGAGCCCATTGAATACATTATTAAAAAATGCATCTTTTAATTTAACATTCTTAAAAAATATGGTCCTGTGCGAGCGAGAGAGGTGAGAAAATGCGATAGCCCTCTTAAGGGGTCACTGTACTCATCATTATGAACTTTTACTATGGGAACAAACCTGAAATAAATATTAGCCTGTAACTGTCCCACTGCTGGGCAAAGGCCTCTTCTCATACAGAGAAGGAACGAGCATTGATTGCCACGCTTGCTCATTGTTGGCGGCGATTTCAGACCATTAAAGTCCAGGTTTCCTCACGATGTTTTCCTTCACCATATGTCAGTGGCGTCTTAGATTAACTAAGAAAGTACATATGACATTGAAAAAGTCACATTGGTATATGCCTGGGTTTGAACCCGCAACCCGGTGCTTAACAAGCGAGTCTGTAACCTCCGGGCCACCACGACATTAACAACAAACCTGAAATCGCGAAAAAAAAATCAGCTGTTCCCTACATTTATGTTCGCATAACTCGTCTAAATGTAGGGAACAGCTGATTTTTTTTTCGCGATTTCATGTTTGGTCCCATAGTAAAAGTTGTTCATAATGATGAGTACGGTGATCCCTCAATAGGTTGTGCGTTTTTATGTTACACCTTGTATTGATTAAAATTGTTTTAATGTAAAGAAGGTAGTACATTAACTAATTCAGTTTCTCTCAACTAGTCAGTGATCACAAACCTAAAGCTATTTATACCGTGTATTCATGTACACAGGTTCCTTATCCGATCGATTCCATATTTATACAAAAATGTGGAGCAGCTTCTCCAGTTATGCGGTAATTGGAATAACATTATTAAGTTGTACCCGTATCAACAAAAAAAAAAAAACTAAATTTAATTTCTCACTTTTTAATTCGAAATTTAAAACAAAAGCCAACTTTTTCCTCACAGTGATTGATGACAACTGGTGCTCTTACCTACTAACCAATTACCGGATTGGTGGACAAAAAACGTGTTTCTCATATAATACGTAGGTGTTAATGTGTTCGGGTTCTGTATATATGGTATAAGATTAAGTAATGTTGCGAATAAGGACAAGTTGTCTGTTGATAATTTTGAGAGAGACATATTGGATTGATAAACGCAAGTAAGGTCAGGTGAGGCAAGTAAATCATGGATAAAATGCATTATGATTACAAATGAACGCTGTTTTGACATATCATTTATTGGTTTAACACGATATCAATGACAAATTCGGCCCTGGGATTTTCGAAAACGCGATAAAATAGATTACAAATGGTAATCTTTATTTTATTGTAAAACGGCAAAAGAAAAAAATTGCGTCGTTTATCAAATTATTTTGATCGAGTACCAAATTAGCATCATGCACTCTCATATCTAGGTTATCGAAATACAGACTTGATATTTGGCAATTCAAAAAAATCTTTTACAAAACATTGCGTAACATCTACTAAGATAGCAACTTCTCTGGTATCACACACCGTAAACTATAAATATTATATCAGCCAATGTAAAAAAAAAATGGCGACCGCAAAAGCAAGATAGATTAAAAAAAAATGTTGAACATCGAAGCACAAACACGGTATAATAAGTATGAAGTGTCGGCGAAACAAATTATAATTCTGTATCGCAGCTAAGGAACTCTAAATGTGTTTTAATATCATCAACTGTGATGTACAAGGCATAAGCGACAGCGGAATGAGAATTTAAAAAAAA
The DNA here is from genome assembly GCA_905220435.1 of Amphipyra tragopoginis. Lineage (NCBI taxonomy): Eukaryota > Metazoa > Arthropoda > Insecta > Lepidoptera > Noctuidae > Amphipyra > Amphipyra tragopoginis. Next base: position 11,762,663 of record HG992017.1, read on the forward strand.
TCTTCCTTCTTCTATTACTGAGCCTTTCTGACTTATTGATATAATTCCCTATGGTTTTAGATACTAATTGAGCTTATTAAACACTTGAACAGATTAGTTGGCTATAAATGATATTTATTTCTATACTTAAATAAATTGTTACATACTTTTACGAATCAATTTAGTGTATTTTTACGAGTTGATGGCGCCTAACTCTCTCTAGATATTCTAGTCTGAAATGGCGAAGTTTTCATTTATGTAATGATATCATAAGGGAAAAAAACTAGTCGATAGCAATAGAAATCATTAAGAAAAACGGCCATGACATAGAGACAGACCACAAAGTCTCACCATACGGGTTCCGTTTTAAGTGTTTAGGTACAGAACCCTAAAAAATCTGGTATTAATAGTGCGTTGTTATCAAAATGTTACATTGGGGAAAACGCTACTGCCCTTTTCCTACTTAAGACAGCTTAAGCCTCTTTTGACACACTCGGAAAGATTTACACTTGCATTTAGTTTAGAGATAGCGGTTGAATGATTGATCATCGACATCATGTTTTTTTCATGTCCAGTGTTATACACAGCGTGGAAAACCAGTACACACTTATTATTTACAACCTGTATACGCGAAACTATCAGATATAAAATCAATCATGGGGTGCATAGAGCCTTCACGAATGACGATACTTAAGTAAGTCCGGCGCACCCTGGGCAGTCAGACCCGCTACCAACCTAGCTAACTGTCTAATCTTTGAACTACGTCAGGGCCTTTTTTCGGTAAGAAGAAAAATAATGATATTTTAATAACATAATGCCCCAAAATGAAGCAGCTACAATGAACTTCCTTCTCAGCTTAATTTTTGTTTCTTTCTCAACAGTGTTTGTTCATACTACAATCGCCTCAGCCTATAACTAACACCACACCCATATGCAAGTGTAAAAAGCTCGTTAATCCAAAACGACGAGACTCTAATTGTGTACGCATATCAAGTTCCAATTAGATCTTGGATATAATGACACAAAATACAGGTACTAACACGGGGACTCACGGGGAATCGCGGAGTACTCACAAATTGACTGTGCGAAAGGGATGGAATGCTCAAATGTGGGGAGAGAGACAAGGATGCAAGTAAGTGATGTAGTATTAAGAGTAGTGATAGGTTGTAGAAAAACTAGCTTCGATACAGTTAGGGTTTGAATTTGTTTTAAAAGCGTTTGTTGTTTGTCTGTTTAGTAGTTTATGGTTAGATGTTAGTGTTGCTTCTGGACGGGTCAATTAAATGATTGATTGATGATTTAATGTTGGAAGAATTTTGAGAACGCTGCTCTATAATGTACATCAATGAAATCTTGAACCGATCAAGTAACGTCGAACCTTCTTTTGAACACGGTTAATAAAACATTGCTTTTGTTAAATCGTTAGATATTTTTACAGAACAAAACATTACCAGATTAATTAAAATTCTATATCTTTAGGGATAAAAATCAAATTCAGTCCCGTAGTTATTTATTAAAGGTATTTAAATGAACTTTAAGTTAATAAGTTCCCACTTTATAAAGGTTATTTAGCTTTTAAATTAATAGATTGCATTTTAATTTTAATACTTCAGAAACAAATGGTTTTTAATTGATAATACAAACCACAGATATAGGTATATCTATATCCGTGGTAAAAACCATTAATTTTATAGTGCAAACTATTAATTTTGTAATGGAAAGCATTATTTTTGAAGTGTGCCTTTATTTTATTTTAAAACGCTTTTAAATACATCCCTTTACAATTCCCTTAGCTTCGTCCAGAAATTCGTAGGTGCCAAGTGTGCCGACTAGACCATAAAAAGCGTAACATAATACAACACTTAGATCCTCTATTTTACTAGGTATTACAATATTCCTACAATTTGTTTACACGAAGCTGTTTGCAAAACCCTTTAAACTGACCATTTTATGGAGAATAAGGCGACAGACAGACAAACAAGACTGCATGCTTGTTCTCACCTGTTTTAAATTTGGAACACGAGTTCATTAGATCGGATGTGACGTATTTATGGTCAGACTTTAACCTCTTTGGTGGTTACTAGACTTTAGTGTTGCTATCTAATTGGGTTTTATTGTTGAGGTAATTTATGTTTTAAATTGGAGCTATAAATTAGTTTTGGAGAATATTTTTATTTGACGATGTTTTTATCAGATTCGTGTGATGGATTCCGTAGCTTTTATTTTTTAATTTGTTTTTTTTTTGTTCTTAACCCAGAATTCATTGAAAGTATCAAGCTTATTCTTTCCACAATATTCTCTAGAACGCTGTATTCAACTGTTAGGTAGCTGTCACTGTCATACAACACTTGTCTTGAATAACTTCTTAAGTGACATTGACATATCTTGTTTGACATTAAATGTTTTCATCTAAAACATTGGAATGCATAGGCAAAGGTAACTCCTCATTCCACCGTTTATATGACGTCATCACATGTTTTTTAATTTTCATTTTTTTTTTCAGAAAAGAAAAAATAATAAAAAAAAAATTAATGTTGTCAATTGTTTTTTTTTTTCTTTCTTTGAATTGGTCACTTTTGACCCTAGTCGGTAAGCGCAGACAAAGTCTAAGATATTCCGCTATATTCCCCTGGCTTTCACATATACACGACGGAACACAGTAAAGTATTTGGCGCCGGACTTTAATGCGAGGGTGGTAGCTCACAAGTCAAACCGTATAGCTTGCACCACCAAGCGTGCTGGGTTTTGTATAATCTTACAACAAGCGTCGTTTTATACAAGGTTAGTCAGAAAGGGGATACTAATCCGAAGGCCACTTAGAGTATCACTGATGACTGTCTTAAAGCAAGTGTTAAAATTTCAAAATTCGATAATTTTTATTTCCATGTAAAATTATTTTTATTTTAGTTTTTTCAAAAATTATTCTTCCCTACTTTAGTTACGTATTGAAAATGGAGCTCCTAATTTGTGACCCCAGAATGACCTAAAATGTAAACACAGCTGATCATAGCTGAGGATAGATAGATTTTAGCATATTTTTTTATGTAAATTTTTGAACAGCTATTTCTCTTAAACTATTGACTTTTGGGGAAAGTGGTAGAACAAAAGTTATTCATTATTATGGGTACTTTAACACCTTTTTGGATTAGTACCTCCTTTCTGACTAACCTTGTATAAAACAGATGGCATATTCCCTACACAAAACTGTTGCCAGCTCGACCCTCATTTAGTTAATACAGCTGTACCCACTTCATATTCACGACAGCCACGGAATGACACGACTATAACTCTTTTCAGCACCGTACCCTGGCAAAGGGCCTAGAACACACTAGGTGTAGATGATTTAATCGGCGCCAGAGTGTGTAGCACGCCAAACATCCGAAGTATCGATGTCGGGTATGCCGTTCATTCTTCGTGTAATACTTGGCTACCTGCTGCTATTCTCAACTTTGACATTATAACGTGTTAAACTATAGTATTGTACTGCGGCGACGGCTGTGTATTTGAAAATGTATAGAATGGCGCAAAACAGGGAGGAATGGCGCAGAACAGGGAAGAATGGCGCAAAAGCGTGAAAGCTTATGCAGTGTGATGACAACAGCTGTGAGTGATAATTGATGTCAATGATGAAGACAGGTAATGGCGGTTTTAGTAATTACATTTGCCTTCCCTATAATCTCCAAAATTTCGATGTTGGGTGGTTTATTTATAGAATATAAGAATGTATTAACAATTCAGACAATAAAGTAAAATAGTGTAAGTTGCAGTAAAATCTATAAAACCCCGAACAAACACACAAACTGGTTTATCTGAAAAGTTAATCCGATCATTATTGGCAGCTTGATTTATTAATTGGCAGTTGTTTTTTACTTAATGATAAGTATAAACAATTCGATTTACTTCGATGACATGTAAATCAAAACCAATTACATGCTTATCGAGTTTCACGGCTTCTTATTTACCAAAGTAAAAGCAGTGTAATTTTTTATCAAATTCTTCTTTCTAAAATCAGTTTAGATGCTTTATTAAAGGAACTCTAAATGGTCAGTAAAAACTTAATTTATCGGTACATTAACTTGATTATTAAATCTTGCATTATTCTCCTTAATATAATCTAATAGTGTTATAATAATAATATGCAATAAACCTGATAACATCGTGTTTGATACCGTTATGCTCAATTAAATTGATTTAAACATAGTATTCTGACAATAAATTACGGTTTAGTAATTTATTACTTTATTTAAAGTATTCTTTGTATTTAAATTGTATTAATAACAGATGATTCGTATGTATTATTGGGATTATCTGCGGATTCCAATTTTATAGAACTGTTAAATGTTGGGCGGTTTAATTAATTAGTAGGTACCTACTTATGATTAAACTAAACGGACAAATTCATATTTACATTTTTGGAATAAGCTTTTATAGTGTGTATGTTAATTTGCCTGACTTTCTCGTGTAGTGCCGGACTTAAAGAATAGCACTACCCCATCTCTTAGGCGACTAAGGGATTCTCTAGCTAGAGGATGGGCAGCAGCGTTCTCTGATTACTTTAACAACCATACTGCGATCACCATTCCGCCTGCCAAGCGTGGTGATTGCGGCAAACCCCCCTTTTGGGGGAGGCCTATTTCCAGTAGTGGACGTCTTTCGGCTGTATGATGATGATGATGATAGTATGTTAATCTTCCTAGCCTTTTCCAAACTATGTTGGGGTCAGCTCTGTCTATCAAAACGCGGCTGAATACCAGTATTTTACACGGAGCGACTGCCATCAGACCTCTGCAACCCAGTTACTAGGCAATGCCGATATCCTAAAGTCAGACCGATTATCAGACTTTCGGGCTTCTGAATACCCGTAACGACTGTCATAGGTATTAGCACAGTGTATCTACTTACTACATACAATGGGTCAACGTCCATACATTTGACAGGTCCTATGAAATGTCAAAATTATATAGGGGCGGAGGTTATGTAACCTCCGCTCCTTCACCCCGCAACCCCCCGCACGATTGCTCTGCGACAATGTTCTACGTTGACCGACTGTAAGGAGTAAGATATAGGTAGACTGTGGTATTAGTTAGTATGACATCCGACCGACGCGCGACGGCTTGGCGTACTCTCCGAGGTATGGGGAGATCTTGATGTGTATCTAACGGTCACCCATCCGTGGACTGACTGCGGCAAGCGCAGCTTAACCCTGCAAATCAGCCGCGAGTTCCAGTTTTAACAGCATGTACTGAATGAATTTTGATTCGATTTCCACGATCAATTAGCATTTTTATGAAGAGGGCTTATTATTCATCATTTGAGAACTGTTAATTCGTCGCTCGTTTAGTTTAGAAGGTAAATATTTTAATATTTAATATTACATGTTCAATAATATCCCAAAACAAAAAACTCCGTCTCAAAATTACAATATTTCCCAAAACGGATCACAGCTAAAATTTATTTTTATTCAATTCCCAACACTAAACTTGAAACCTAAAGCACAAAATAGGCAGTAAACTCAAAAACACTATAACAATTCAACATTTTTTATTGTAAGTCATTTCATTATACTCTTTTTACTGGTTTCGACGGCAGGGTCGTGGCGAACTGATCAGATTAGGACCCATAACCGGTTTTTCGAAAACATCCCGAAGAAAAAATAACGAAAAAAACAACACTAATAACAACAAATAACGAGGTAAGACTAGTAATGGACGGGCGTCGATAGGCACGTGAGAAAAGTTGTCGATAAAACCGAGTTTGTGACGTCAGGTGAGATTATGTTGCTATGATTGATGGTAATGTGCTGTTATCGTTCGCGATGAGAGACAAGATATAGTACGTCAAGTAGACGGGTTTGAGACATCTTTATGTTTGTATGTTACAATGGATGTTAACAAGTTTTAAATTGAAGTGTGGCCGACACTGAAGTGCGTGTATTAATCTTGTAGACAAGTTGAAAGCCGTACATCGGCACTGTCATTAAATTGTTAGTAAAACCTTTTATGCGATAGACAGGTATGTTTAAGTTTTCTTCAGCTTAAGCCTAATATTCCATTTCTTTATACACACATATGATAGCTAGCTACATAAATAAGAATCTGGTTTATTATCCCCATTAGGTCACGGTAAAAATTACAAACACCAAATCAATCGCTCATTAAATCATTATCGACAAAACCCATCCCTAAAGAGGTGGGGCAAGATGAAATTATACGAAAATATTGTAACGATAGTGACAGATGATTATAAGCTGGCGATAAAACATACATAATTCCAAGTTAATGGCCCCGGGCGAGGTACAGCATTAAGTCTACGTAATTCCCGCCTTATAGTTGGTACGAAATCAATTTCACATCACTAGAGCGAACGATTTATGGATAAGATCGATTATCGTGTACATGGAAGGGTTTTGGGTGTAATATGGGTTTATTTATGGAGTATGATGGTGGAGGAAAAAGTTGAAGGAAGTGTGTAATGAGGACCATTTAATGACCAAAGGATTATTCTTGTAAATTAAAACAAAACTACTTTTTTTATTCCCTCATGCTTTTAAACTTTCGTGAGCTTTCCAGTGTGGACAAAATTGAGGTGGAAGCAAAAAGATAACCCCAGGGATATTACAACAGGATGGGCAGTAGTCTTCTCCATCTACCTCGGTATCAACTGATTACAATATTCTATGGAAATATTTCATCAGGATAGTTCATTACAGCGATTCGAGGACGCCCATGATCGCCAGGAGATGTCTACTGGCTATAAGATAGTTATTAAGCTCAATACTGCCTGTCTCGTTGGTCTAGTGGTCGCAAGCGTTACTGCTAAGCGTGAGACCATGGGTTCGATTCCCAGGTCGGGTGGTTATTGGATTTTTACGTGTGGAATTTCTCAGTAGTAGCCGGGAATCTGCATTTGTGGCCGGTTGATGGCAATAGGCTCGCCCCTTAAAACTTTGTGAAGAAACCCGCACACCTGAGTGGGCTCAAGTCTCGATGGCATGTGTAGTCCGCTAACTAGACCAACACGGTGGTCTTAGACCGGGAAGAGGCCTATACCCAGCAGTGGGACAATAATTGGCTGATTAACCTGAATATTCTTGTGTCTAACACGATTTTCACGTATTTATTTTATTATAGTAAGTTTATTTACTGATTCAACTGATCTTCTGACCTCTTAATCGTTGATTTAGAAGCACATCCGAATTTAGCCGTTGGGATTTGATCTACGATTATAAAATAGACAAGAAATTAAGTTCTGTCAAAATCAAAAGTGTTTAGACTCATAAGAATAAAAAAAAACTGTGTTTCAACTTCTCAAGTCTGCACAGTTCTCATCGTAAATCATGGTCATAGAAGATTTAATAATATATAACTAATTATCCTGTCTTCGTCTTCCGAGATTTAAATATTCACCTGTAGTAGTCCTGCTACGCTTCGACTCACTCGCACATAGTTTAGCGCCATATGAAAGAAAGAGATAGTACTATCTCCATAGGCGCTTGATCACCCAACTACAACAATCCTCATTCGTTTCCGTGCGCGCGCGGCTACCGCACATAGTGAAAGAAATTTTCTCGTTTTATTGGTGTTAAACAGTTCAAAGATCATAAGAAATGCCAAAGAGGAAACATGAAGAAACTAAAGAAGATAAATGGCGAAGAAAATTAAAGAAATATGAACAAAAATTGTCCAAGAAAAGACGTCGTCATAGACGTGTGTCATTTGAAGGTATGTACCTACATAATTTTAGTGGCCATTGTTATAGTGCAAAACAATATTAATCTATGGTGAAAAATACAATTCTTTGTACAAATGGTACCTCAGATCTAACACGAGAAGTTAGACGGTACATCAAACTTTCGAGTCAATACGGGATATTGACCTATTGTTTACTTTTTTTTAGAGTCAATACGAGATATTGACCTATTGCATTTTATTAGAGTTAATACGAGATATTAACCAAAAATATCGTTCCAGAATATCTGGAACCGGACAGCAGTGCGTCTAGGCCTTCGTCTCTTGACCGCTCGCCTACGCCGACGGCTGTAGCGGCAGATGGCATATCCTCTGACTCAAAAGGGCCAGTGGATGAACCAGGCACCTCTGCGCGCTCTGCGTCACCCGTGCCACCCGAACTTTCTACAACGGGGGGAAGTGCATCACAGCCAGCTGACCCCCAGGGTGTGACAGCCCCGGCCGATGATGCTAATACGAATGGCGATAATGTTCCTCCTATCGCAGATCCCGAGCTCTTAAGGGCTCTAGGGGATTTCGAAGCTGAAACCGCCGATTGGGGTCCAGATATTGTAGCTGATTTATCGAAGCGGTGGGATCCTATCCTTAAAGATGGGCTTAAAAAAGAAACACGAGAGGAGCTAATGAAAAAATACCTACTTCCAAAAAACTGTCCTTTAATTAAAGCTCCAGTGCTTAATCCTGAAATAGCTGCAGTGCTAAATGATTCAGCAAAAAGTCGTGACGTAAGGATTCAAAAAAAGCAATCACAAATGGGATGCGTCCTGACTATCTTAGGAAGGACGATGTCAGGTATATTGACCAAATCCAGTGACACTGCCGACATCCTTCGTCTTCTTACAAACGCGACAAAGCTGTTGTCGGATTCTCATTACTTGGAGACTGAGACTAGAAGATCTCTTGTCACTCCAATGGTTGACAAGACCTTTTTAGAGCCTTTTAAGGATAGAAAGAGAGACAGTCATCTTTTTGGTGAGAAATTAGGAGAATTTATTAAATCTTCGCGTGGAATACAGAAGACAGGCAAGCTGATCCAGTCTGCAGCTCAAACGAGCACTTTAAACTACAAAGGCCCGCCGCCACGCCAGCCTTATCACCGCTACGTTCGTGGGCAGCCGAGACGCGGCGGCGGGACCAAGCCAGGATCGAACTACCGCCGCCGCGGGACAATGCAGACGCCGGCGATGACCCGTGCTCCACGAGGGTCGTCCCCTCACCAGCGCCCTGCATCACGCCACAAGCCTGCGGGAGCGGCTCCCACAACGAACGCGAAGCAGTAACTTCTCAGGCTTTTTCTCAGGTATACTCACATGCTGGTCGCTTAAAGTATTATATTGAAGCTTGGAAAAAGATTACTGATGACAAAACGATCCTTGAGACCATTTCTGGTTACAGAATTCCCTTTTTTAAGCATCCTGTACAACATCCGGGTATGATTCCAAAATCATCTTTCTCGAAAGACGACAGGTTTTATATTAAACAAGAATTGAATCGTTTGTTGCAAGCAAATGTCATACGTAAATGTAATCCTACCCGCGATCATTTTGTATCTAGTATTTTTGTCATTCCTAAAAGTAATGGTGAAAAACGTTTAATTCTAAATTTAAAGAAATTAAATAAATATGTCGATCTTAACCATTTTAAGATGGAAGATGTTAGGACAGCTGTCAAATTAATGACATTTAACTGCTATATGGCTAACTTGGACTTGAAAGAAGCATACTTTTTGATACCTATCCACAATGATCATGTAAAGTTTTTGAGATTCTATTTTGATAATATTCTGTACGAATTTTTAGTTTTACCTTTTGGATTGAGCTCAGCTCCTCATGCTTTTACAAAACTTATGAAACCAGTTTCTACTTTTTTGCGATCTCGAGGTTTTAAATCAGTATTCTACTTAGATGATAGTTGTTATTTCGGAGACAGTTATGAAGAATGCTTAAATAATATTAATAAAAGCATTGAATGCCTAGTGAACTTAGGATTTGTAATAAACTATGAGAAGAGTTTGCTGGTACCAAGCCAATGTTGTCAGTTCTTAGGTTTTATTTTAAACTCTAAGAACATGACCCTAGAGCTCTCTTTAAAAAAAAGACGCGACATTTTATCACGTACCGAAAAGATGCTAGTTACGACGAGAATCACTATTCGTGCTTTTGCTCGCTACCTAGGTACCCTGACAGCTGCTTGCCCGGCCGTTGCGTACGGGTGGTTGTACACAAAATCTTTAGAGCGGGCCAAATATCTAGCTTTATTGGATAATGACGATTATGACAAGATGATGACTGTTCCAAATAGTTTACGCGTTTATTTGACTTGGTGGAAGTCTTCAATTTTAAACACAAGTAACCCCATCAGACCAATGTCGTTTGCATTAGAGATTTTTAGCGACGCATCTAGCATCGGTTGGGGTGCAGCCTCTGGGGGTGAAAGTATAGGCGGTTCGTGGACGGAAGTCGAGTGTTCACGTCATATTAACTATTTGGAACTCCTTGCAGCCTATTTTGGACTTAAATCTTTCGCGAGCAAGGTCACTAATTGTCACATACTCCTACGTATTGACAATACTACGGCGATCGCTTACATAAATAGAATGGGTGGAGTGCAATACCCATATCTCAATGAAATTGCCCATAGAATATGGACGTGGTGTGAAAAACGGCAGATATTCCTTTTTGCTTCCTACATAGCGTCATCCCAGAATATTGAAGCAGACACAGAGTCAAGAAACATTGATATTGAGTGGGAATTGCACTCTACAGCATTTGATACTATTGTTTCAAAATTTGGTGAACCTGAGATGGACATTTTTGCATCGAGAACGAATGCTAAATGTAAAAAATATATATCTTGGAAGCGCGATCCCTATGCATACAACGTGGATGCATTTACTATTAAATGGGATATGTTTTTTTATGCGTTTCCACCATTTTCACTCATTCTAAAGGTTTTGCAAAAGATTGTTACTGATGAGGCAACCGGTATAATTGTAGTACCTCATTGGCCATCTCAAGCATGGTTCCCAGTATTCAGATCTCTTGCTGTAAGTGAAATATTGACATTTCCTCCGGATAAATTTCTGTTATCGTCTAATTTCAGGGAAACTCATCCTCTGCATCGCCACCTTTCCCTGGCGGCGACTATATTATCCGGGAAGCCTTCGCGCGATTGCAGATCCCTCAATCAGCACTGACTGTAATGACGTCATCTATTTCTCTGAGCACTAAAACTCAATATACTTCTAGCTTTAAACAGTGGTGGTTATACTGTCACGACAAGGGATTAGATCCGTTCCAGATCGGAGTACATGATTTGCTAGGCTTTTTGTCTCAATGTTTCACAAATGGTTCCACGTATGGAACATTAAACAATCACCGTTCGGCTTTATCTCTTATTTCCGGAAATAATGTGGGACAAGACGAACGTGTCAAAAGATTCTTTAGGGGAGTATTTAAGTTGAAGCCTTCCTTCCCTAAGTATAATTGTACATGGAACCCCAATATCGTCCTTAATTATTTTGGTGACTTGTATCCCAACGATAATTTAAGTTTGGAGCAGTTGAGCAAAAAATTGGTTGTTTTATTGGTTTTGTCAACAGGCCAAAGATGTCAGACACTCTCATTGATTAGGTTGCCCAATATTATGATCAATCAAGACAAAGTTTTAATCACTATTACTGATTTGATTAAGACATCTGGTATAGGTAAATCCCAACCAATTCTTGATCTTCCTTTTTTCCGACAGCGACCTGCAATCTGTCCTGCAGAAACTTTAATAGCTTACATGAATGTTACATCCACCAAAAGAAGTACTGTAGATAATAAATTGATTCTAACTTTTAAAAAACCTCAAATCGCCGCCTCTTCGCAAACTATAGGGCGATGGATAAAGCAGGGTTTGACTGCTAGTGGCATCGACACTGAAATATTCAGTGCCCATAGCACTCGGCATGCATCATCTTCTGCTGCACATCAAGCGGGAATCAGTGTCGATGTCATTAGGAGAACCGCTGGGTGGTCAGATCAATCTGCCACCTTTGCAAATTTTTACAATCGGCCAATCGCTCAAACAAATTGTGAATTTGCAAACACTGTTCTCAGTAATCAGTAAGGAAGTTTTGTTTATTTCTTTGGTTATATTCACTTAAGTTATTTTCATTTTGTGTTTATTAATTGCAATAAGAATATATGTATTATTTACTTATGGAATTCATTTTTTCAATTTAATCCTACCTATAACATTGTAAATGTCTATCGCTAAACATCTACAGGTGAATATTTAAATCTCGGAAGACGAAGACAGGATAATTTAATAATCAAACGAACTTACCTGAAGTGAAGTTCGATTTTAATTATCCTGTCTTCGTCGAAGAGATTTAAGGTCCCTCCCGACCCTGACATTCAGGTGGACCTTTCATTTCCCTAAACAATGTTACAGTAGACCGGTACTCTGAACTGAATGAGGATTGTTGTAGTTGGGTGATCAAGCGCCTATGGAGATAGTACTATCTCTTTCTTTCATATGGCGCTAAACTATGTGCGAGTGAGTCGAAGCGTAGCAGGACTACTACAGGTGAATATTTAAATCTCTTCGACGAAGACAGGATAATTAAAATCGAACTTCACTTCAGGTAAGTTCGTTTGATTATTAAATTATATCCTGATTTATAGAGTTAAAGCTGTTTGGTGATACAACTATAATTAAGTCTATAAATAGTTTATTGGCTCTCGTTGGTAACGCACTGAGAAGCTAGGTGGGCGTGGTCAATTCGATATGCTTAGGCGCAGCGCAAACGTCGACACTTTTGTAGCTTGAATCTTCCTTAATTTTTTTTTTGGTTGGTCCTATCTAATATAATTGCGAAAGTAAGTTTGTTTGATTGTTACCTTTTCACGCCACGCCTAAACCACTGAACCGATCATCCTAAAATTTTGCATATTCGTTGTCAGGTGTACAGAAACGGACATAGGGTACTTTTCATCCCGAAAAAAAAGTACTGTTCGCGAGGAAAACAACAATAACGATAATAGATGGCGCCACTGTCTTTCAAATCATAATTGAATTATATTATTAAAGAAACTTTAGTAGTGTGTTAAGAGTTAAAAGCTAGTTGTTTATAACCATCACTATAACCGACTTCGAAAAGGAGGTGGTAATTGTTCTACACTTTGTTGCAGGTTGCTTGTGTCTACCATCAACCACTAAAGTGTTGTTTGCGCAGTTCGACGTTTGCGCAGTTTTTTTTCTAGTGCCTGTGTCCGTTACAAGTCACTATAATGTCTGTGTCAACGCGAAGCCTTACAGTAAGTTAAATTGTATAGCGGTTCCCTGATGTCTACATATTAGGAGGTACTTAAGAGGCTTTCATGGTAAGGAAAAATAACTTAAAAAAAGTAAAAAAAAACTAAACAGAGTAAAATAATTATCATATAACAAAATTATCAGTTTCATAAGTCGGTGCATTCAATTTGTTTTAGCGTGGAGTTACACCGACTTCTGAAACTGATAATTTTATTATAATGATCATTATTGTACTCCGTTTAGTTTTTTTTGAAGTCGGTTTTTACTTTTTTAAAGTAATTTTATTTAATACTTTTTAGTGCCACAAATTATAATTACAATAGTGTACAAATTCTCCGATCACTACTACAACTAAAACGTCGTCTATTACGATTTGTGTATATTTTTTAAGTTTTTGTTGTTTTTTTTTTTTCAAAAAGCGCTGAATCAATTTTGATAAAATTGATATGAGACCAAACGGGAAGTATACCCTCTCAAACAATCTAAGAGTTTTTCGAATCGGTTCATAAATGACGGAGATCTGAGGTAACAAATATAAAAACACAACCGAATTGAGATCTTTTTTGAAGTCGGTTAAAAACTGAACGAAAGCAATGAAAAAAAAATGACCAAAGATAAAATGTTGCGCGATGTGTAACTTGCCTGCTGCAGCAATAATCATTTTGGTGAACCACAGACTTAGTAATGCTACTACTATAACAAGCTTTTTTGCTATTATAATTCTAGTAAGAAAGGAATAAGATAAAAAAAAAATTTTACTCACCAAAAACAGGACTTAGGTCCGACTTTACCGATAGTTTACCGGGGTAAGGCTCGCCGGACTTCTCCTGAAACAATTACAATAACACTTTAAACTTCCATTATTATAGAATACATATTATTTATTTTCTGCTCCACTGTTTTAGAGAGCAATGTTGAGACAGAAGTTGCCAGGTGTTACTGAAAAATCACGTATTTTTTTAGAATTAACGTTTCGGAGATTTTGCCTCCAAAAACTGTAATGTTTACCACAACGTGTATCAATGTTTTAGTAAAACGTTGATTCCTGTTTCTGAAACAGTGTTTAAGATCATAATTATGAATAAGGCTTGTATTAATAAAAAGCTTTAATTTAAGAGATCCGTCTTAAGTGAAGCTTGAAGCAGATAGAATACGTATTTTTTTTAAAGTCGTCAAATTTTTGGAATTCTACTTAATGGTAGCTACTGTTGGAAGATCTCTTAAAACTACACTTAAGCGGGATCTCTCATATAAGAGCTGTTTAATAATATGGACCTAAGATCCCAACATGTAAAAACAGCGCGGCAGCTTTAAAACTTTGCCCATACAATAAGAATAATAAGTGCAGCTATCTATTTATTATTTTTATGGCCACACATCATATTCAAATCAACCGTAAAATCATACAGAATTAAACAGAATCACAAAGTTTAAACGAAAGAACAAAAAAAAAACATTAATCCTACACTCATAAAAAATCCTATAACAATTATTACCACAAAAAACTAGTTTCAAGATAATCAAAATGACTTAGATCCAATCATATGATCTTATCCCACGTTTTCCCCATAAAACAGAAGGTATTTCCGCTTGTATTAGTTGGAATGCTATGATATCCTCTATCTACGCTCTTTGGGAGCCAATAGACCGTTTAAATCACTACACCTTAAGTTATTGCTGGCGTATTCTGGAAGTACGAGAAATTGTCGACTTATCGAGCGATAGATATGAATGGCATATAAATGTGGATGGATGGAGAGGAAGAGGGAGGCCAAAGATAAGATGGATGGATTGTGTGAAGAATGATATGAAAGAGAAGGGAGTCAAAGATATTGACAGGACGGAATGGAAGAAGAAAACGTGTTGCGCCGACCTCAAGTAACATGGCATAAGGGCAGGAAGATGATGATGAGATATGAATGGCATGTTCTTTTGCGTATTTATTTGAGTCATATAAAATAACTTTTAAAAAAGTCAAAACCGACTTCAAAAAAACTAAAAAAAGAGTGAAATAATTAGCATGATATAAAATTAACAGTTTCTGAAGTCGCTGGCTTTTTTTTGTTTCAGTGTAGAATTGCACCGACTTCTGAAACTGTCGATCGAATATTTCTGAATCAAGGGGCTGTATCGTGGGTACAGTTTACAGACACAAATCTCATAAGCACAATGCTCGGTGTCAAATCTTTACGCCATAAAAAATATTTTTGGGTGCAAGGATCGAACCTGATGTCATTTCGCTCAGAGAGCCATCAATTATTGTTGTCATCATCAGGTTTTAAATATGTTCACCACTTTTTTTTTTGACAAAAAATATTTTTTTTTGCTACAATGTATTTTTTTGACCTCAAAATTATTATTTCAATCGACATCGACATTTTACAATTATCACCAAAACCACTTTACTCCCCAATATCGTTCGATTAACAGAATAGTGTCCATCCAATAAGTTCGTCTGTTAACGGGGGGTCGTAATTGGATAAGTCGGAATCAGTTTACCCCACTCGTACGTGTTTACCCCAAATCAAGGGTAATAGATTTCCCCAATTCCCCGGTAATTTTTACGTGAGATTACACATATTTGTGTTCAACTATTTGTCTATTTGACGCAAGAGGAGATGATTGTTTAATGTTGAAGGGATTTAAGAGTGAATGTAGTGTCGATTTCATTCATTCTTGTTCAGTGGGGATGTATGAATGGAACGAGAATATTGACAGTGGAAGAGAATGACTAACCTCCGGTTTCTGGATTAAGAATTCTAGGATAAGCAGTAATGAAGTTAAATTTGAGTACGGAGTTGTCAAATAAAATACGAATTAGAGCGGTTACGCACAAAATACGGATGTAAAAATCTCGGACCGAATTCGGATATTGCTTTTCGCACTACGTCCGATCCGAATTCGTGTAAATACGGATCTAGAGTCTATCACACTCGGACCGAATTCGGATATTGCTTACGCACTAATCCGATCTCTGATTCAAATCCAAGCAATTCAGGGGCCATCTTTGGCATATGTCCGATTTGAATCCTAGGTAATGCGAAAGCGTTCATACAAACATTACTACGGCTACTTCGGTTCGTCAATATTTCTTCCGAATTGGAGACTCACGGATGACGGATAGAAATCGGGTGACAGAAGTCGGATGTAGTGCGTAAACTACCATACAAATAGTTCTATGACTACTTCGGATCGTATTTTCACGGATTTGGATCGGATGTAATGCGTAACCGCTCTTATACAAGGTTAATTGAAAAACACCAACAACCTCTTAGGGGGTCCTTGTACTCATCATTATGAACAACTTTTACTATGGGACAAAATCCGAAATCGCGAAAAAAAAAACAGCTGTTCCCTACATTTTGACGAGCTAAGCGAACATACAATTTTGGTGCACAATAAAGTATATTCTATTCTATTCTAGCCTAGATATATGGGCGTGGAGCATTATCTGCCAAGGAAGCGGGGAATGTAATGTAAGGTAAGGTACGAGTATAAGGTATAACGGGCTGGTGTCCGCAACTCCACGTCTAAGTGCGTATTTTGCGTGAACTCCTCGAAAAAGGCCAACACACCCTTGATGTTGCTGGTGATCTCTCGGAGAGTAGGTACTTAAATTGGGTTTCCGAAGTACTTGGCCCTGTATGTGGCGACCTCAGGGCAGTTTAGTAGCACGTGGGCTGCCGTCTCGTCCTCCTCCATGCATGCTCTGCACAGTGGGCTGTCTCCGCGGGGAATGTAATAGCGAATCCCGGGACCCCGGCTTTAAGTCCTCGGAGAACACTGTGGTAGTTCTAGATGGCAAAAGTCCAATCCAGCGGGGTGGACTTGGATCTATACACTTCTCATTCTCAGAAGTGGTCCGTTCCCAGCAGTGTATCAACTCTTGAAATCGACAAAAGCGCACAACCGTGCAGAATGTGCTGATTATGCTTATGGGCGATAAATGATATTTATTTCTGTAAATAAATCTGTTACAGACACTTCTACAAGTCAATGTAATGTTTTTTTTTAAGATAGTTAGCGCCGGCATTTCCTATCTGACTAGCTCTGAGAAGAAAAGCCGAAACAAACTCAGAGGTCAACGTCTCTTGTAAAGTCCAGACATTTGACACTCGCATACACTCGACACTGTTACACTCGCATAGTTTTATACCACAATGTCTGGACTTTACAAGAGACGTTGACCTACTACTACTACGTTGACTACATTGGTAGGGCAACGTTTGGAATGGCCTTTTGAGGAAAGAGCCATAGCAGGTTTGAGTTGCGATACGACAAAATCCGTAACAATAAGTCTAACCCCCTTATTACAATATTGTCATTTTTAAAATCTGACTAAATTAAACCCATCACTGTCATTTGTAAGCCAATGAATTGGCAATAGACTTAAAAGCCATTTAAGTTATACAACCTTTAACCATCGTCTATGAATAGAGATATTACATTGTAAACAAGTTTTAAGGCACAAAACAAAACGTCAAATATGATTCTATATTTACAGACTAATATATTTTAGGATATAAATGGCTACCCGTTGTCTGCCATCGTTGGTAACACCGAGGAATGCATCAGTTAAAATATTTCAGTGAACATTTTACGCGCTTCCCTTGTTTGGCATTTTATAATAAAACGATGTTATATTTTAGTATTCATACTATGTCGAATATGATTTTATCAGTATAGATGAAAGTTGCCTATTACTGGATGATAATTTTTAGGTGTTTCGATCATAAATAAGCCATGAAGTCTATTTTCGTGGATGTCATAAAATGATAGCATAATCAGCATATTACTGATCAACTGTTCGACAGGCCTCTTCTTAGAATCAGAATGAGCCAAGAGCTTGCATTAAAACAGCCACAAATGACGATACTTAAGTACGACCAGCGTACCCTGGGCAGTCAGCCTCGCTACCAACCTTGCTGACTGGCTAATTCACCACGGCATGAGCTTATTCTTCACACCAATAATTAAACCCTCATCGAGCTGTCTCGCTCCCAATCTCAAATCAAAAGTTTTTATTTCACATAAACCATTACAGGCGCTTATGAAAAGTCGAATTTAGATGCACGGTTCCAATTAGTCGTTTCCTATGGAGAAGAGGCGGCAAGAAACTCCATCATCAATTTTTGCAGTATAACAAGATAGCGACATCTTTAGTACGTGCCTGCGACTCTGTTTGCGTGTGATAGTCCTGGTATTCTGGTGTACCGTAAATATGTGCTAATTTAGGATACATACTACATCCGTACTCATCATCATTCAGCCGAAAGACGTCCACTGCTGGACATAGGCCTCCCCCAAAAGGGGTCGTGGGTTTGCCGTAATCGCCACGCTTGGCAGGCGTGTTGGCGATCGCAGTATGGTTGTTAAAGTACTCAGAGAACGCTGCTGCCCATCCTCTAGAGAATCCCTTAGTCGCCTTTTACGACACCCACTACAAGAGATGGGGTAGTGCTATTCTTTAAGTCCGGCACTACTCGAGCTCCAAGAATCTCCCGCCAACAACGCCTTAAGCCGAGGTCCGGTCCCACTAGGGGTCGCCCTTAGTGCTGTTGTTGCTAGTAGTCATGATGTTAGTGTAGTATAAGTAGTTAGCTTAGCTTAAGTATTTTACTTCCCCCCCCATTGCCTGGAGACCCTTCAGGTCTCCCCAATAACTACCTGGTTACGTAGAAACGGTTCGCAAGAGACCATCTAAAAGTAGTCCAAGACGTAGAGCTACAGAAAAAGAAGAAGAAATGTTGTAAATGGCGAAAGTTATTAATGACAAATCCCCAATATTTTTTACAAGCCTGGTGATTATTTTAAAGCTCAGCTGACCCACAAAATTGTATTAATATATGAAGAATATATTTTAAACGGTGCTTCGAAAGAAATGAAGGTCAAAACGTGTGAAGATAACATTGACACCCGATGAATCTTACAAGTGCTGTAATGTCCAACGGACGCCGGACGCATAGTTATGGTTGCCACAAGGCAATTTAGTGATCTGAGAAATTATTGTTGAAAGAATAATTATTGTTCTTTAATGCTTAAAGAACTGATTTATAGGGTTGAACTGTACCAGTTCTTGTCTGTTAAAATCAGTTTTAGGTATGCTAGCATCCTTACTAAAAGGTTTTGTTTTTTATAGGGGTTCTGCTTGAGTAGAACCCTTAAATTATGTAATGAAATACATTTAGTTATTTAGACAAAACTATACTTACTTTAATTATATAAACTAACGACATGCCAAATAATTTAAAAAAAAAACTTCAACAAAAAATTCTAAGTTAAAAAGCACCTCATTATTATAAAGTTAAACTACTATGAAAAGTACTAATATGTACTTCAATTGCATCTCGTAAATATTAACAAGATTACTGTTACAGGTGTTTGACAACCTTACACTTTAAACGGCCAATGGGCCGTCTCGCCCGAGGCGCCCAATTACGACTGACCCTACAAAGAATTTCCCTTATATCAATTACTTAGGCGTGCCAGTCCTGACTTTAGTCCGGACTTTTTGTAGGTCCCAAAGTGTTGATTAAATTCTTGTTACGAACCAGTTTTTAAACATGTCATTTACGTGTCAAAACACGTTTAATTATTGATATAAAATTGTTCTTGTGTGGTTTATTTAGGCTCGTTTACACGTCTCCAATAATTAGTAGAGTGCGTGTCTAAAATTTTGTGAATCGAACCTTTAAATAGCCTCTCGACTAACTACTAATTACTTAATTAGTTGTTTACACGGCCCGAGAAAATAAAGACTCATTTTGTTTAACGATGGAAGACGTGTAAATCGTACTCCTTATCAGTTTAGCACTTAGTAAAGTTTCAGAGTACAGTTATAATTACTAATAGTTAATTATTGGGTTAAACGGCGACGGCTGCGTATTAACTTGGTACCGACCTTGAAACTTCAACGATTAATCTGTAACTGAAGATAAAATGGCTATCTTTAGACAAGGACAATTTGCGTTTTTCAATAAAATTGTAATGGAATGTACTAAACTTGTTTCAATAGAACTTTGTATTAAACCTGTTTAGAGTTCCACTCACGCACAAAGAAAAAACCCATCACAAAGGACGATACACGTTACAATCCCGCCATTATAGATTGTAACACCAACTTCGTTAGACGACCACCATTTGCAGCGAAGCGTCCAAAAGAATAATGAAATAACGTCCTATTGAAAGTATTCCACAATACCAATAAATATTACTTACATTACTTTGTAGAAAAGATACAAAAAACACGGACCAATTCAGGTTCGTTTGACATTCGTCTCGCTAGCGACATCTAGATGCTATGATAAAAGCAATTAAGCCCATTTAAGGCCAGGTAATTGATGGTCACCGTACAACAGCCGTATGGGGTAGGTTCGATGACTCGATAAAAAAATACTTCAATACTAGGTCCTACCCTTTATTAATTACGTTTGACATACGCCTGATATATGTAACATTTATTTTAAACACACGAAGAGGGATGCACTTGATTAATTAATAAGGCGAAGTTCGCTTTTTGTTGGACGCATTAATTTTCTTACTACAAATCGTTTTTGGGAATTTTGTAGTTAATCGTTGATACAACTCGCAAAAACTTCGCTTGCGCATTAATTGTAACTTGTTTACGCCTTTTTCGGTGTTTGCCGTATTGAAAAATGTTGTCGCAAAATTGTAATGAGTTCAATAATGTTAATGAAAGTGTAGAAACATTTTGTAAAAATTGCAAACAAAAAAGTTTACATGCGACCGCCCCTTAAATAATTCTGTCGACATGTTTTCTTTTTTAATCTATTTAAGACACATGTCGTGTCTGTAAGTTAGATAATATGCAATTAAGGGCTTTTAAGAGTCACTTTTAATTACTACTATTAAATGACAGTTGTGTAAATAGCAAAAAATAAGCACCTTTGCGACACATGTAACTCGACATTGAATAAAGGGCTCTGTTTCGATTTTGTCGTCAATTAATAATGGGTTATTCAGGGTATTTTGTATTCTATCGAGGTGTGTACTATGTTTTATAGGTAGCTTTAATGGTTAGTTATTGTATACTGGCTATAAAGGGATATTATAAAGTCTTGAAGAATCAATTAAAATGAACATAATTTACAATATTGAATGTTATATGGATCTTTATTACGATAGCTACATACAACAATTTATTAATTTTTTCGCCTATCAATATCTCGATAAAATATTAGATGATGACAGAAACGTTAATCAATTGCAACTGAAACGAAGCCGAACCGTTTACGACAGTTTTAGTTTACATAAACTGTCCAATCTTTCGGTAACAAAACCAAACGTTTTGATAGTTTTCGTAAACAGAAACTAACTGACAGTTGCCGTCCGTTTGCAGTTTGACAACAATTTTGTTGGTAGAATGGGTCCTCTGGAGGGTTAACCTCCCGAAGGCTTACTCCCGACAGCTTAATGTTCTGAATAATCAAATCGAATTTGTCTCGTCCCCACCTCTTCCCGTTGGTGTCGTAAAAGGCGACTAAGGGATTCTTTAGAGGATGGGCAGCAGCGTTCTCTGAATACTTTAACAACCATACTGCGATCGCCAACCCGCCTGCCAAACGTGGCGATTACGGCAAACCCCCCATTTTAAGGGATGCCTATGTCCAGCAGTGACGTCTTTCGGCTGAATGATGATGATAATGAATCGAGTTTGTTCAATCGAATTAGTGTCAATTCGTACTCTAGTTATCGAGAACTATGCATGGGGCCTACTCCGAAAAACGAATGTCGAAGTTTCAAAGTATTAGATAAACAATGAACTATTAAGCCGGGTCCGCAGCGCCAAATTTCTAACAAAACATGTTATGAAAACATGTCAGCAAAACAGCCAGTCCGCTGCGCCTTTATTAAAACAAGTTAGCAAAACAGCCAGTCCACTGCGCTTTTATTAAAACAAGTTAGCAAAACAGCCAGTCCACTGCGCCTTTATTAAAACAAGTTAGCAAAACAGCCAGTCCGCTGCACCTTTATTAAAACAAGTTAGCAAAACAGCCAGTCCGCTGCGCCTTTATTAAAACAAGTTAGACAAACAGCCAGTCCGCTGCATCTTTATCAAAACAACTGATGGCGTCTTCTTCTAGTGAGCGCGAATACAAAATGCGTCACTTCCCCTCCCGGCAGTCTCGGCAAACATATTACTATATTTTTGCGAACAAAACTGTTAGGCCACGCCCCAATTCGGTTAGCAAGCAATGTTATCCTGTTTGCAAACACGAAAACACCCGGCTTTAGATGTCAATTAACATTTCGTAGTAGGGAGAACGAAAGATAAAGTGTCAAATCGCGAAAATCAAATCGATTGTCGAATCAGAAACACTTTTGTAGTTGGAACATGTCGGATCAGTCAGCCTTTAGTCGATTCCAAGAGTCGAATTAAACCCGATTGATTGAGAACCCGAGCTGTCAGGTCAGGAGTAAGCCTTACGATCTGGATCTATACAAACGGGGACTTCTGTAAGCAATCGGGTTGACGAACTCACATATCAAGAGGTTGGATCTAACTCGTTAGGTTCCCAATACATTGCTCTACAGATTGGATTCCAAATTCGTAGTTCAGGACATTTAAGATATCTGACCTAGATAGAAGTTAAATGAATATACCTACAAGGTGCAACATAAATAACGTACAACCTCTTAAGGGGCCACTGTACTCATCATTATGAACAACTTTTACTATAGGACCAAAGGTGAAATCGCGAGAAAAAAATCTGCTGTTCCATACATTTATGTTCGCATAACTCGTCAAAATGATTTTTTATTATTATTGTTGTATTATTTTCTTTGTTTATACTCAATTAATTTATTCACCTGACAGACAGAACTCTGTTGCTGGGGATTCGTTGCGCCGTTTCTTCTTCACAGCATAAATACTAGGTAGCGGAGAAAGACGGGCTTTTTTGTGGGTTTTCTATTGTAACATTGACGTTCAAAAAGAACTAAGTAATTCTAGTCTATTTTGAATAAATGAGTTTTGTGTTTGAGTTTTTTTGTATTAAATATCAATCTTTAACATAATAAATCATCGGTACTATGTCAATGACACATAATTAGAATCTCCTTCATCAACATGTTTTTGTCATTAGTGATTTCACAAAATACTCCGCTACCGGTAGTGTGGGGCGAGCTTGATAAAAATACCAGCTAAGTGCGATTCGGACTTGCCGACTGAGGGTTCCGTACCACTACCAATTGTACTTATTTTTATTATTTTTTGTTTATTATTTTTTGTTAGAGTATGCACTACAATTATACCAAAATAATGTTTCTTTGGGAAAGTTGTTTGTTATCATGAGTACAATCATGTGTTAAAGTATTGGTTACTAATTACCAGTCACCCTATATAAGTATTACCGTTTTTAACATAGATCAAGAACAAAAAACGTTGAAAAAATGCATTTTTTTTTTCGAGGTTTTTACTTGTTTACCATAAGGTTTAGACTTGTTATTATTTTTAATAGTACACAGGCCAAAGTAACACATATTCTGTGAAATTTTCAACTGGCTACTTATTACGGTTAAAAAGATTCAGCCCTGAGACAGACAGACGGACGGACGGACAGACAGACGGCATAGGCTTAGTAATAGGGTCCCCTTGGCACCTTTTGGGTACTGAACCCTAAAAATAGATACCAGATGTCGATATCCGATTCTAGAATATCGATTTTCGCATGAATTTTATAACGATAAAAATCTTCAGATCATAATCGAACATGTCATACTTTAATCAGATTGAACATAAAATCATTTGCTTGTAATTCCTTTTTAATCTTCGGGCGAAATCACTAAAATTGCTACCTGCTGCAAGGTGGCAAATTTATTTATATTTCCTTCAAGTTATATTGTTGAACTAATCTTTAAATCTCAATATCTTAATCCTTGGACAGCAGTGATCGATGCTATAACAAATAGCGAGTTATCTAGTTTTGTGCCTCAACACAAATCCATTTGACACTGATAACTAGCTTATCGTAACATGTAGGCGTCATTATCTAGTGCATCGAGGAAAGTCAATAGAGGTTATGTAAGTTTACATTCCTTATTGATCGAAAAAAATTCGAAATTATTAAGGAAAATTTAAAAAAAAAAGACATTACTGCTATCGCAATCTAATACGTCAGATTTGACGTTTGCATAAAAGCACAAAATAAATGTGTATAGAAGTTGCATTCCTTCGATCTTATTTACCATATAAATTGTAAACAGTCGACAAGCCAAAATGGGAGATTGTACTCATCACTATGAACAACTTTTACTATGAGAACATAACTGAAATCGCGAAAAAAAAATCTGCTGTTCCCTTCATTTTTACGAGTTATGCGAACATAAATGTAGGGAACAGCTGTTTTTTTTCGCGATTTCAGATTTGGTCCCATAGTAAAAGTTGTTCATAGTGATGAGTACAATCTCCCATTTCGGTTTGTCGACTGTTTACAATTTCACCCTGTATATAGACACAATAGATAAACAATGGCGGTGTCGCCCTGGTACGACACGCGGGACGCAACCGGTTAAAGAAATTCGCCTTTTTATTTATCTAAACATCGCGCACTCATTTTATAACGAAAATAAACGCCATGCATTGGAGTAATTACATGGACGTACAAAAAAGATCGGACGGAACTCCCGCTAAGACAAAACTGTGTCCCGTAATGGCGGCGGCTATCTAAGTGTGAATGAATTTAGGGTTGTCATGTTAGCCAAATTTACCCATTTTTTATCATTTTATTTTAAGACAAATACAGGTTGGCAGACAAATTTCTTGGAAATGTCGGCAGAATTATACCGTGCCATTTGAAAAGGTTAATGGTAAGAACCAAATCTCCCTATGAAAATATCTGCAAAATAAATGCCATGTTAGCTTAGATTGTTAATTTACATTTTGAGGTACTGCATATGTAACAACACACCGGAGTCCTCCTTTAGTTGTATTATACTTATATCTCGTTAGCTTCAAAATGTAGACTGCAAATGACACTGTATTTGTTTGGAATTCAATCGTTTTCACCGTTACAATTTCTCATTTTTTTAATCCAATTATTTCTCCATACTTCATTTTCTTTAGGAAATCTAGTAAAAAAATATATAAATAAAATACCTAGTAATAAACAAATTGAATTGAACAAAAAACTATAAATTTCCCATATTTAGGGTAATTTGCACACGTGAATATTGACAACACTGGCCTTGTGACAGATTCTTTTCTTCTGGTGAATACATTGATTTTATTGTATACAATTGGGAATTAAGTGATTGAATTATTCATTGACCTATGAAACGTGATTCCTGGATTTTTTTTCTTCCGATCACTACGGTTTTTACACCATTTCACCACACAAGACATGCTATATTTTAATTTTTTTTGCCGCTTTTTGTCCCGACTCTGTTGACGTTTACGCGTGTAATGACTGACTTTTTTTGTGAATGTGTGCGTGCCAGCCTGTACGTACAGCAAACTGACTGACTCTGAGTGACACAGTTTTTTGTTAGCGAAAATCTGTCCGATCTTTTTTGTACGTCCATGAGTAATTATTACAAGTTTTGACATTACGCCTAATATTTTGACAGATGTCAAATCCGACTCGATTGCTACAACTCTTGTCGAAAAGCAGATACTGACCAGAATAACGCTGCAACAGCCATTAATAAAACTACGTTAAATTAATATAAAACATTAATACAACATCAATGCCCATTACACAAAATATATTTGACGTAATTCAAATCAAAGATAAAAAGATAGTCATAAGAGAAGTCTCATAAAAATGTATATGATTCCAATTCAAATTTATCTGATCACGAAATCGATTTTATTTCAAATCGTGTAACGTGTTCAAAAATAAACGACACGTAAATAACACGAGCGCTATTTCTCGTTATGAAATTAAAATGCTTCGACAAAGTGGTGTTTATCTCTTATGTTAATTGGGTACCAAAATGAGGTATCGATAAATTCTCGGTACCTAATTACATGTACGAATGAAGACAACGGTAATCGCCGTCAGTGATACGATACCAAAAATACGTGCGATTCTCAGTTGTCGAGAATCACCTGTCAGGCTGTCATCGCTGCGTTTTACAGAGTAATTATTTAAAAACTTGTCACAATAATAACGTGTTCCACTCATTGAAATAAAAGGTGATTCATTGAGAAATGACATTGACCGATCGAACTATAATTTTTTATTTCCTTTTTGAACATTAAATATTTTTAGTGTCCGATGCCGGATGTAAGGATTTCATTGACAAGACCACTAAATTTTGACCAAATTAGTCTGTTACGCCATAACAATAATATTTTATGAATGATAAATATAAATTGGCGACACCAGAAGGTCTTTTAACATCATACGAACGGACATCCAATTCAGACCAACGGTTGTTTTATAGCCTCATGATAATTAATATTCTTATTACAAATTCAGATACCTTTTATAATGAAAACCAAATAATTGACTTTTCAATTTCGTACCATTTAATATCGTTGCATTGGTACCCGTGGTGTAATAAATGGTGATACTAACAAGTCCACTTCTCAGAACGGAGGGGTCTTCGCCTTTTATTTTTTTTTCTCCGCATCCTCCGTTTTCGGTCACGAATATCTGTTCGAAAGATAAATAGTGGAAGTAGCGTTTATGATGACGTCACTGCATAAATATTTTTAGATACCTGGTTTTTAGAAATTGTATGGAACGTCACTTTTGAAAGATTAATAAGTATTATTGAAAGAGTATAACTAACAGAGTTTTAAGCAGCTTTAAAACATAATACAAAGTAGGTATTATCACATCGTTTGTTTGTTCACACGCAATTAGAACCCCTCCCGTATCATTAGCACCGGCGTACGAGGCCGAGCTGAGTAAACGGCACCTATCTCTCTCACACCTATGGAATTGGCTTCGTTATCTCTCTCTAGCCGTTTGATTGAGGATCTCGATTGTCTAGCTGCCGTTTGATTCCGGATTTCTATCAAACGATTGGTGTTGAAAGTTTACTCTGTCTGTTTGTCCATTGGGGCTTGCTAGCAATATATCGTTTAGCTATAGACGAGTATCTAATAAAGGTTCGTGTTGTGTACTTTAGTATTGGATTTTCTGAGAATTGGGACTAATATTTGTTGGTAGGAAATTACGAGACTTTGTGCAAAATATGGCGTTGTGGATTTAAGTGGTCAGGTAGAATCTGTGGTCCGTTTTTTGCGTCACCATTTTTTTTTTCTTGTCATAATTTGGCACGGTTCTCCAGGCAGATAATATAAGACAAGCCGTGTAACTGCCAAACATTTAATTATGTCCGGACATTTCAGTAGTGGACAATTTTGGACTGATATGGATTGCTGGACACAAAGATAAAAAGATAAAATATTTGGCGAACGTGTATTCTAAATACGAATACATTATTGACGCGACCTTTCTGGATTTCAGTTCCAAGAAGTGAGTATGGTGACATTTTAGGTGCGTAAGGCTTCGATGATTTTATAGAGACAGATAACGATTTTTATGTGAATTCCAAATAAAAAGAATCAATTTTGATAAAATCAATTTAGTCAATTATTCCAATTTTTTTTACCAACTAGAAGTCAAGTTCAGTCTTTCAAGATGTAGCTGTTTTTACTAGTAGTATACAAACAATAAGCAAAGACACTGGTACAGATTTTTTTGTGAAAAAACTAAATTTAATTTAGACTATTGCCATCTTTTTCACTCTAATAAAACAAGAAAGAGATGGACGTAAATAAGAGCTATCAAATCAAAATTTCCTTACGGCAGAACATGTCGACTAAAAACACGATTAAGTTCAAGGCGTAAACTAATATGACATCTCTAACTTAGTTCATATCTATCACCATCCTTTTCTCGCACTGTCAGTTAGTAAAAGATAACAATTCTTTAATTTTAGTTTAGCTGGTGAACAAGATAATCGGCTCCAATACCTTTGCAATACAACAGTCTATCTTACCGTATCCAACATTTCTACTCCTGCAGGATTTGCTTTACTCAAGGAGCTTAGACGCTCATTAGCAAATGCATCCTGTCTTCAACAGACACAAACAGTTGCATCTTCTGAACATAATCCTTAACCCTTACCGACATTACGAAGCTGTATATGACCAACTTTCCTTTCAGTGTGTTAAGAAATTTAAGGTATAATACCTACCAATGCACCCGATACGTGTACATGATTTAAACCGTAAATTTCTATACACATGAATTTATCTAACGAGATTTAAATGAGAAAAAAAGGTATAATATTCCACTTCTTCTTCTCTCGTGTTACCACGAGATGTAGGAGAATAGCTAATAATACCCTGGTGAATAAAAATCCCGTCAGCGAGTTTGGCAACGGGGTTGACTCCTTACAATTCTACTCGTTAATTCTAATCCCCTCCCACATTACTATTGATTCTACTTTCCTCAAACGACTTAGTCATTGGCAAATCCACACAGCTTTCAACTAAGACATTATCAACTTTCTTCATCTCTATTATCTCTCTTGAAACTTGTATTTTAAGACTTACAACCGACAATGGAACAAAACATTTTGTTTCATTATTTACAGAGTCAAAGGCGTCATTCAATATCACCGTCCTTGCTATATTACCCTCCTTAGCTCTAATGCTATCCCTGTCTTGCCATTCTCTTCAAGGATCTTAGTGACTGATTAGCAAATGCACTGCCAAGATTGTATGCCAAGATTCTTCATCTCTATACCATCTTAAACCCTTTGGTACATAACGAGGCTGCTTATACCCGTTTGCGACAGCATCTGAGCGCCATTTCATTACGTACAACCGGAGATCTGTAGTGTTTGTGTAGCTAATCCTAATGACTGTAATTTGAGGTGTTAGGCTGTGACGTCTGAAGTCAGGCCTAGTGTTTGTGGTACCCTACTGGCCTTAGTTCTACTGGTTAGTTAATGTCGTTCAGTTATGTGGAGTGTTGATACTTGTTTATTTAAGTGTTGTTCATGAAGACATCACACACGTCTTCATTTCTGAGTTTTGTTGTATTTTCATAAGCAGTTTTAAGTACTTTGAATATGAAACACATTTCTTATGAATCAATACAATAACAGTTTGATTCGGCTGTGAAGATATTTCGAAGAACTTCTTAGAAGAATGAAGTTCACTTTACAATTTAGTTCTGAATACATTTTTTTCCCATTAGAAAACGTCCGAACGAATTTCAATAAAGCAAAAGACGATAATTTACAGTTATTATCCTCGGTGACCCCGCAAAACACCCACCGTAGCGCGCCCGTTCCTCTCGCGCTGTCACAAAAAACAACCTAAAACAACCAAAATCTTGTATGGCGAGAAAAAACCTTGCCGAGAACCCAACCAAAAAACGACCTTACACCTACCAAATTAGAATTCATAACTCAACTGAGAATATCGGAATAGTTTCGAACGCACACTCCCAAAAAGGAGCTTTATTTCAGAAGCGAGAAAGCCCAAAGTGAATTATGAAAATGACTTCGGTAACGAACCACATAAAAAGCCGCGTTAAAGCGTTTAAAATTAGGTTGAAAATACAATGGAGAAGGTGTCGTTTTTTTAAAAAAGGAACGATCTCGTTTGGCGGGCGTACCTGCGCCCGCGCAGATGAGGCCTGTATTTATGGCGCCTGGCTCGTGCACCGTTCGGGAACCGATACCACGTGGTACATGGTTTCGGTATTAAAAACCTTGTTAGGATAACTGTTAGTTTCCCCTCATTATGGTCGGTTGGATCTGCGTCGTGTCCAGAAAAGCCTTAAAAAATACAGGTAAATATGTAGTAATTTTGTGGTTTTACAGCATAAAAGCTAAAGAGCTTGGGATTTAAAAGTGAGTTTGGTTTAAAACCGATGTTCGTTATTGGTACCTTAAACCGGATGCGAAAATATTACTGGGGTTTTAAGATAAAATTAAAAGTGTTCCAATTCAAAAGTGTCGCTTGTATTCGGGAACTTTACGGTGCTCAGCGGTGAGGTCATCAGATAAGCATTCTATTTTAAGGTTTTTACTTATTCTAAACACATCATCATCTCCATGCCCTTATTCCACTCTAGGTGTGGTCGGCACAACATGTTGTATTCCTCTTCCGTTCTCCTCTATCAGCCGTCATCTCAGTACTCACTCCTATCTTACCCATTTCATCCTTCACACAATCTATAATTTCTTTTAATTATTCTTAATCCATAGTTCCTATACTAACTCATTGTTCCGTAGTCCCACAACTGGACATTCATAAAGACTAGGCAACTGGATTCCTATTGCGTATCCAGACTACACGGAATTCAAAATTCCTTGCGATTTTATATTCCCCAAACTACATTCTTTCACACAGCATCGAAACTGCTAACCCTATACCTCTTTATAAGTTTATACAACTTTTAAATACTTTACAGACACGCCAGTCTGTCCAGCATAAAAAAGAAACAAACCAAACACCAGACAAAGCCATTTTCGTAGCAAAAAAACAGTAGGACAGGAAACGTGGTCAATTTGTACATGATTTATTAACCCAACCGGTCATGGTTCTAAGTAAATTATCTTGCTAATTGGCTGTTAATATTTCTTTAATGATCAAAACCCTGGCTGCTTGATGGCCAGATCAACAACCTGAAAATTACCAGCTATTATGATGAGTGGGATTTGCTTGTAAGTAAAAGTTTGAAAGATGGTGATATCTAGAATTCTGGATTTCATAGTGAAGAGAAATGAGTTTGCTTTTGGAGGGACGAAAAGATTAACGGTTAAATGCTTAAGAGATGTACTATAAATAAAGATGGCTAGCTGAACTAGCTTCTTTTGTAGTCCATTTGACATTGAAAAATAAAAAAGAAAGCAATGAGGAGTCTCCAATTGAACACTATCTTTAACGTCGATAAGATATACCCCAATTCAACGTAACAATTTCCGACAAAATTACTTCATATCATAACACAAGGAGACAAACCAAAAACAAAAAAAATACCAACATTCCAGCCAGTTCGAACAAAACTAATGACCTCCACTTGTCTTTATACCAACAATAGATTTAAAATCAATGCTCACATCTCAACAGGAGATTTCCCGTGATTTGCCCAGAATTGTGAAACCTTACCACAATGACACCGGATGGGTACACTCCGCTTTGTTTACCTTTATTTGTGACAAAATAATGCACAAAAAAGGCAGGAGATAAAGAGCGTAAAATTTTGAGGACGTGGCGATTTTGATCTAACAGTTTTATCTAAGGAAAGATTTGTTTGTGAATTTCAGGTCCAGCTTTTAGTGAAGTGAATCATCGAAGTACACAAGCCAAAAAAATGAGAAGAGAAAATGGCGCAAAATATATGATTTGAATACTAAGTTACCGATGATCAATGTCATTAATAATGATTATATCAAAAGAATAAAATCAGAGATTTGAATCAGCTCTTAAAATGTACCTAAATACAACGTTACACTAAAATACAACTTAAAACTTAATAATAAGCTAAGCTTGCCTAAAGATTAAGTCAAGGTAAAAATGAGGCGCAAGCGCAGGTAAATAAATCAAAACAAAATTTCATAACCATTTGACAAAAACCTCTATCAGTATCACCCGCCAGAAATCCCAAGTGCCCAAATATTATGCTTTTGAACAGATACGGGATGGGCAGGCGTGTTGAGATAAGGGCTATGGCACACAGATTGTCGTCGACCAAACACCGTCGCTATCTTAATCCTGCCTTTAAGACTTGGGAACGATCAGATATGGGAGCAACAAAAAAGTTTTTGGGAAATAAGAATTACGATAAAAGTTTGGTTTGAGGTAAAGTATCGTTATAATATTAGGGACCTTTTTGGATTTATGAAATACCTCCTCGGTTTCTGAATTAAGAATTCTAGGATAAGCAGTACTTAAGTAACATTTGAGTAAGTACAGAGTTGTCAAAAAAAATATGGATTATAAAGCAGCTACTCAGAAACTGGAAGATAGAGTTGTAAAACACGAGGAACACATAACATACAAACATACGAGGAACGTAAATACCACTTTGTTTTCTGTTTTAAAATAAATATGACTACGATATTTTTAAGTTTCTCTAAAATTCTAAATGCTTAATAATTTCACGACCTCTATCTCAGTTCGACGAGTTCCTTTTTGTAGCATCTAACCTCTTTAACAGAGTTAGGACTTCAGGACATAAACGAGTAATATCTGCTGCACCCATAAACAAAATATCTCAGAACATAAACCCAGAATCACGTTTCATAAAAAACAATGTTCAAGTATTGAGCCAGCCCTCAGTCAGAGTGCTTCAAGTGGCAGTTTCAGTAATTTTACTAACAGCACACTCCAACCACTTGAGGTTTCGCTCAGAGTCGAGAACAAAAAACTAACCCTTCAAGACGTGGAAATTAATCTTTAAAAACCTTAAGAAATAAAGAGTTGCTTTTTATTTTGAACTGGCAACGGAGTAAGTGTAAGTCCCGCTTTACATTTCTGTCGCATTGCGGTGTTTAGATGGATCTCAGAAAAAATCTAAGGGTGCATATGTGTCTCACGATGTTGACAAGGCGATAACGTCTTGATTGTACCGTGAATGAATCGTTAGATACGAAAGACAGTCCTTCCGGATTAAATACTGATATTGGACATAGACTGAAAGATGACCTTATCAAATCCGAGAAAACGATAGCACGATAAGATTTAAATTTACAAAAACCGGTTCAGTAGTTTAGACGCTCTTTAATAGCACGTGAAAGCCTAGCGTTTAAACGCTTGGTTTCCATAAATGAAGCTCTGAATTCGAACCCGGCCCGCACCTTGGGGTTCTCGAATTCATGTGCGAATCAGAATTTGATTAACGGTAAAGGAAAACAGTGAGAGGAAACATATGCACAAATGAGAAGGCAAAAAGATGTTCTCGACGGTGTGTCTGTTAATGCGCATTGGGCTATCGTGGTGGACTAAGGCCTAAACCCTTCTCATTCTACGATGAGGCCCGTACCCAGCAGTGGGGCAGTAATGAGCTGATTATTAGTGATGTGCCGGATCGTCAAAAATTTATATCCGCGGACACGGATCCGTATACGGATATTTAGTGTCAAGATCCGCGGACATGGATACGGATCTTTATTTTCTCACTCAATCGTTTGTAGTTGATTTAGTATCTTTGATTTATACATATACTATTGGTATGGTAACTTACTTGAATAAATGTTTGCAATTATAGGTGCCAAATATTTGATTTTAAGAAATAAAAAAATCTCTTCTAAAAAAGTGACGGATACGGATAAGGATCTCATTTCTCCCGCGGATATCCGCGGATACGGATATCCGGAACATCACTACTGATTATTTACATAAATATAATATATGTTTTACGTGGTTCTCTGTAAAGAATTGATCACATTCCCGTGGGTGTCATGGCAACTAACAGATTGCGGCAAAAGGATGGGCAGCATTAACCTCCTATGTGGAATAATACCAGACCCATTTGTAAAGCATAATGGTTTACAAGAATTTATATTAGGAGGCATGAATTCAGTTTAGCAGTGAACGGGTACTTACATTAAAAGAGCCTAAAGAGAGATGATACTCAAGATCTCCTACCAAGCTTACTGACTGGCTAATCTAACCACGGCATGAGCTATTCTCGTATAGCTCGTGCCAACACGAGCGTAGGAGCTGCAGGGGAAGTTAACTGACTGCTCGGCATTTACTAAACTCATTGCAGCACCTCTGTCTCATACAAGGACTACTAAAAAGCCCTAATCAGCTATAACCATTTCGGCCTTCGTCTTCAGCCTATCATAACTCGATTATTCTGACAATGTTGACAGAGCTGATATACTATCAATCATCAGGATCGTGTGATGCATGCTTGGCGCCCATTGCATCGAAATTACGTTGGCAACCGTCGAGGTGGCGCCTCTGGCGCCCTAAAAGCATTTATTAAACATGTTTAGAATTTATTATGTATTAAATATGTGGGTTGCATGTCATACACGGTTTTGGTATGTACTTATGTGGATTTAAATGCTGTTTTGGTCTCGTGTTATGGTTCGTTGTAATTGTTACATTGTAATAAACGGATTAAAAGTGTCATGTCTACTAAACAATTGATGTTTTAGTTAATGACATTGACAACGGGGAGACACAGGCAAAACGAAAGTAGATGGGAGCACCTCTGTTGGGACCAATTACAACCAATCAGAATGAGTTAAATTGTCATTAGCAATAATGTCAAACAAACTTTAACCAATGAAATTGTTTTGGTAACAGCAATGGTAGCGCCATTAGTTCTCCAGTGTGCTACCCCATTGAAGGACTACAATATCGATAATTTTGATTAAATTAAATAGTTGCAACTTTATCTTTAGTTAAAATAAACGATTGCAAACCCATAGTAAAATAAATCGGTATGTCTTGAAAATCTTAATTTTTTAGCGACCGATTTTTCGATTCCCATCCCTACACAGATTATAGGCATGTTGACTTGACAGCATCAATAAATTGAAAATCTGATTAGTCCCCCAGTTAAGTAGAGTTTTGAAAAATAATGGACACGTATTTTTTATTTTGTTAAATCTATAAATATTTGGAAAGATAAAACGCATCAAAACTGCAGTGCCGCTTGTGACGTCAGAAGCAAGTAAAAATTGTACTTGCTTGTTACGTTTTGCCAATTTTAAAAGTGTCGTATTTTCGTCAATTTTGATCTACGGACAAAAATAAAAAATACGGGTCAAATATTTTTTGATAATCTAACTGACGGACTAATTAGATTTTTTTCAGTAAAATACCCTATTTTGATTCCTGTCTAATTTGCCTCCTGATTCAGAACGATTCGATTAGTCAGTTATCGAACGATTCGGTAGGCTATCTCTTTTTCTCTAATTACGAGAATCGTAGACGGAACGAGATAACATACAGAATAGATCGACAATTGCTTATCTAAAAGGTTCTGAATAGGGAGCCAGAATTAAAAAAATCTCGCGAATGTAGGGTCAGGAAATTATCTTCTTCGAAAAAAGAACGTATTTTTTTCTTAATATCCTCAACTCCTATGGTTCGGTTCTAAAGAATGAAAACTAATGCAGGGTTATCTAAACTGTCTACACATTCCTGTTCTATCATATCATTACGGTTACATTCAAAGACAGACAAGATAGATGGAAATTATTTTAGAGACAAAATCACTTCCATATCGAGATTGGTGCCCGAAGGAGAGACATAGTCGCTATTTTTTAATCTAATGAAAGAAATAAAAAAAAACTTTTTTTTCACTCTATTTAATTTTGTTTTTCAAGATCTATTAAGTTAACTTCTAAATACCATGGATATCAAAACCATAGTCTTCTATTACCTACAATATTATATTGCACTCAGACAGATGTTTCTATGATATTATTTAAACAGCACAAACAAAAAATATTTTCTATTAATATAATAGTAGAAAGGAAACACGAAAAAACTTTTTTTTCAGCTTCAATTACTTAACCATAATGCCTTACAAACATTTATAACCAAACAACGAACAAAAAAAACATTTAAAAATACGTAACCACTCCGAAATCCAACTCCATCCCACCTTTATTCCGTAAAACAAAAAAACAACTTCGCACAAAACAATTCGCGCCAAACCAATTAACAGAAAAAACCATAGAAGCGTCCCTTGTCCAATTATTGTAAAGAAAAGTTTGTCAGTTAAAGGGAAACCTATAAATTCCTACCAAAACAGTGTTACGAACGGATGGACAAAACAAACAGAGTGTATTTATGTAGGTACGTATATATGTATATAAAAAGAAGGACTGTTCGTTAGGGTGCATGACTGGCGAACGGATAACATCACGACTGGGAACTGAGCTGAAAGGTTTGATGGATGCGGCACTTGACGAGCTGACTTGATGTGTTGTGAAGATTTTGGTATGCACTTGAGTGAAATTAAGTTTTTTGGAGAAGATTTTTGATATAACAGAGAATTCCTAACGAACAAGTCAGAAAAGATTTGAGTTGAAAATTGCAATAAAGTGTCTGATTTATGGATTCAATTTCATTTCATTTAGGTATTCATAAACATTTTTTGCATTGTATTATTATTGTGCCTGTCAAAACCGATATGAAAAAAAAAACAATTATCATTTATAGAATAGAAAATTTTGAACATGAGTGATAGGTATACATTAAAAACAGTTTTACATAAAAAAGGTAGATATGTGCTTTAGTTGTAGGTAGCAAGGTTGTAGCTCATCTTGCGAGCCTTGCTCCAGCAATGGACTTAGCTAAAATTTATTTCATCCTTGCCCTTCACAATAAAACCGACTTCAATAATGTCTTGTTATTTTTTGAATTTCGTACTGTATTTTTGTGTTATACCAGCTTTTGCTCGCAACTTCGCTTGCGTGAAATTTTGAAGCCGTCAAGTGACCATTTTCCATACAAACTGTCATCCCCTATTCAACTCCATTAGGGGTTTAATTTCGAAAAATCCTTCCTTATACCTTGTCTACATTATAAATGTAACCTCTGTGCAAAATTTCAGCATTCTAGGTCCAAGGGTTTGGGCTGGGCGCTGATGAGTCAGTCAGTCAGTCAGGACTTTTCTTTTTATCTATAAAATAAAAGGAGAAGCTGACTGACTGACTGATCTATCAACGCACAGCCTAAACCGCTGGGGTTAGAAAATTGGAATTTTGACAGTAGGTTCTTTTTGTAACGTAGGCATCCACTAAGAAGGGATTTTTCGAAATTCAACCCCTAAGGGAGTTAAATAGGGGATAAAAGTTTGTATGGAAAATCGTCACTTAACGGGTTCAAAATTTCCCGCAAGCGCAGCTGCGGGCGAAAGCTAGTTAGATAGATTGAGTTCGACTCGCGACCTCGCCGCGTGTTCAGCTCATGATAAAGGGCTCCGTTTGAGCCCGAAACTAGTCGGGCAATCCCGAAAAATGCACGTGATTAAACCATAACTAGTCATAAATATTAGTATTGTAGGTTGCATTTCATCACGTCACTCTAAATAACTGCCAGATCCACAAATTCGTGGTTCATGAATCATCTTTCATGGAATGACTGACCATTATAACATAAGTAAATACATACATAAGTTATGCAAGTCATAGCCAACCTGTGACTTTAATGTGTCAGGAATTTGGTTCATCTCCTTGATGGTACAGCTATGGAGGTGAATTAGAACTGTGTAGGATTTGATTTAGTTTGCAACGCTCTGTGTTTAGTTAAGCTTACAAGGTTTCTTGAAGATCCAAGGAAGAGTGATGATTTCCTTGAATAATAAAAAGAAGTAAATATTATACTCTTATGGAAAGGGTTACTTTTTATACTTACTCTTATCCCAAGAGATTCAACCTCGTGCAATAAGTACAACAAAAAATAGTGTCGAATGCCTTGGTAAGGTCTAGAAAGATCCCAATAGTATGATTATATATGGTATGGTATGATTTCAGAAAAAACCTTCTTTCCATTCAACATGATTTAAAATGTCGTAGTGGTCCGGAGGTTACAGACCCGCTTGTAGCAATGTGACGTTTTCTACGTATTATGTACTTTCTTAGTTAAGAGGGCTATCGCATTTTCTCACCTCTCTCGCTCGCACAGGACCATATTTTGAAGAATGTTAAATTAAAAGATGCATTTTTTAATAATGTATTCAATGGGCTCCCTTTAAAATAATATTAATTTAATAGGTATAATTATTAAAAACATTTTTATTGTGACATTTGTTAAACTTATCTCAAAAACGGATCATAATAATTATTGAGCTGAGTTTATTAGGGAACACGATAGTAATGTGTTTTTAATAATTACCTATCAAATTAATATTATTTTAAATGGAGCCCATTGAATACTTTATTAAAAAATGCATCTTTTAATTTAACATTCTTAAAAATATGGTCCTGTGCGAGCGAGACAGGAGACAAAATGCGATAGCCCTCTTAATCTAAAACGTCATTAAGATGCGGTGAATGAAAACATCATGAGGAAATCTGGGGCCCAATTCTCCTAAAATAAATTGTTGCCAAACGTAATCGAACCACAACCGTCAGTCAGTTTTTGTTTTCGAAAACTTTCAAAATGATTGATTTTGTTTTTTGTGTCAAACAATTTGATAGCTTTTGAAATTGAGAACTGTCTGAATGAACGGTTCGGCCTTGGTTCGGTTGTGATTTATCAGGATTTATTTTAGGAGAATTAGGCCCCTGGACTTTAATCGTCTCAAATTGCCAAGCCGCAGAGAGCAAGCGTGTTGATCAATGCTCGTTCCTTCTCTGTATGAGAAGAGGCCTTTACGCTGTAGTGAGACAGTATTTAACAGGCTAGTATTTTTTTTTCTATTCATCTTAACAAATCCTGATGAGAGAAAACGATAATAATGATGACCTTCAACTCATGACCATCCTATTTTCCCATACAAAAATCATTCAATATTATTTTAGTCCTACTTCTGTGCCCCTCAAATCTTACCGGAAATATCATAGAGAAAAAGAGTTCTCCATGTCGCCCGATCTATTACAGGTAGCCCGTACTGGGTACAGCACAAACAGTGGAAATTCCTCCACAATGTACAGTCAACAACTTTGTTTGCCGACGCTACCGGTGTTGGCCACACGCGTGTTTGCGCCGTCACCCGCCGCCTGTGAGCAAATATTCTTTTCTCTGGATTTTTGGGGTAGGGTCAGCGGAAAAAGGTTATTGGTCAAGGATTAGGAGTGATTAGTTAAAAATAGTAGTTATGTGACGAGTAATTACTGGGGTAATGCCTTAGTTTATCGATACTTTCTATAGATAGATACTTTGTTATTTAAATCTTTAAATAAAAAATGAAATATGAATATTACTTCGAAAAATAATATATTTTTAAAAATCAAATAGATAGCCTTATTCATATTACTCTTATGCTACAAGATGTGGGCAAAAAACATAACAAGAGTGACGTGAGCAAAAATAAATGAATACTAATTAATCTAAGATATAAATACTAATTTATGAGTAACTACCGTCCGCGAGGCCTAAGCTGAACTTTGCATTTGTGTGAGAATGAATGCAGTCGCGTCCTTTGCTTGGTAACCGGTTCATACTGCTTTTTGGCAATCGATTCTATGTGCACTCATACAAATGCAAAGCTCAGCTTACGCCTCGCCAGTTGTATCTCATATCTGCACCAAACGGGTGTTCAACAAGCCTAACAACCGCAGGAAGAGATAATTTTGTCGTCGAATTATCACACACCGATACGAGATAATGTATTGCTTGTCTCGTCTCGGCACGAGAAGATGCATCGACAAAATTATCTCGCGCTGCGCAAATCAGCTTGATACCAAGCACAAGTACTTGGCGCTGGTTTTTATCTGAAGACTTTAAACTCCACGGTTGTCAGTCAACGGGTGCCGTTAGCGTTAAAGTTAAATTTTGGCGACACGTTTGGTGCAGTGGCAAAGCGATTGGCTTCTGCGCTACGGGTCGTGTATTCGATTCCCACACGAAACAAAAATTTGTATGGCCTACAGATGGTTGTTTCGGATCTGGGCGTTCATGTATGTGAGATTTGTGTCTGTAAACGCACCCACGATACAAGAGAAATCTTAGAGTGGAGCAACATTTAAAAAAAAAGTAATAATAATAAGTTACACACTGAACAAAGACACCCTACATCACAATCTTGTCATGAAATCCAAATATAATAAACTACCCAATTAATTTTAGCAAACCATGTCTACAAATCCCCATAAAAACATTCACATGATTTAACTAACGCCATAATTACATAATTTACTCCGCTACTGCCACTGCTAACGCTACCTGCGCGTGCGCCGAGCGTGTGTGCATCACGCATAGCTTTTATTTTCCCTGTTAGTCGACTTGTTAGTCCGTCTGTCTGTACAGAACTTCTTGTTATTAGATATTAGACCTCCGAGTTTTGGAAACACGATTAATTACTAATGTAAATTGAAATTTTAACGAAAATCTAGAATACGTTTTTGTTTTTAAAGATGTATTAGAATGTTTTTTCTATAATGGACAAGAAAGAAAGGAGAAGTATTTCTTTCTTTGCTATGTAGTAAGAAGAGTTCTTAGTTTTTTTTCTGACACTGAAACGAAGCTATTGTTTTATACTTGTTTCGGAAGAAACAATGTAGGTAGAAAAAATTGGTTGACATCCCAAGGTTTGTAAATACAATAAAAAATCCTTTTTTGGAATGATTCATAAGTTTTTTTTTAAATTCCTGTTAATCCTTCTTAGGGCTGATTTTTCAATCGTCAGATAACTTTTATCTGGGGAATAAGTTTGACGTTTTGACAGCTTTTGTATAGAAAATATGCCAAACCGTCATATTTATTCCTTGGATAAAATTTATCTGACGATTGAAAAATCGGCCCTTACTAAGCTAAATGTGTTTTTACTGGGTGAAATCTTCCCACAATAGTTACTGAACTGATTGTTGTACCATTTTGCCTGAATCACAAAGATTGTTGAGTTTACTTTTATTTTTATTAGTTACAAGTAAGTATAAAACCGAAAGCACTTAAATATTAAATAAAAAAAATATATTTTAACCACAAACTTAACCCTACTACGGAAAACAATCTCACAATAACCACACTTGAGTGATAATTTATTACATCAGTATAAAATCACGAGTTATTGCTTCATACATTACTAAAGTTAAGGAGGATTGTAAACAGAATAGTGAGTTTCGAGTTCCCATGGTAACCCCGAAACGTGGGTGGTCTTTTCACAGCGAATCTACTATATGGGAGCAATAACTAACCACGGGATTCCCTCATACAATAGGGGAGTCAGC
Organism: Amphipyra tragopoginis; assembly: GCA_905220435.1. Taxonomy (NCBI): domain Eukaryota; kingdom Metazoa; phylum Arthropoda; class Insecta; order Lepidoptera; family Noctuidae; genus Amphipyra; species Amphipyra tragopoginis. Next base: position 11,803,498 of record HG992017.1, read on the forward strand.
AGTGATGAAAAAATCCTTAAATTGGACGTAAAATATGAGACGAAGCAGTTTAAAGTTGTAAATTATGTATTTATTTGTGTCATGCTAGAAGTTTTTGACAGTTATTTTTGGTGTTCTAAGAATTTGGGCGAGTTTTAAAACACAAAATTCAAGGAAATAAAAATATTTCACGATTTTTAATCCGAAAAATATTTTTTCCAACGCTCATTTTCTGACCCTACTTGGCATTTAAAATCGTCACGTACGAATACGCTAATAACGAGACCAACACGTGTCTAACCAAAAAATAATAAAATATAAATATCATCCCTAATATTTTTAACCCTCTACATGCACGCCCCAGCTATTAGTGCGGTATTATCCGCAACTGGCAGTACTAATCGCTCATTAACAGGTTCCGGCCACGCTTCAAATGGGGTCCACTTATACCCCATGTCAGATTTTTTCCCATCAGGCTTCGATGGGTTAAGTACTGCGCTGTTTCCGTTGAGTGTACGAGTATGTATGTTGGACTATGGAGAATGATTGACTGTGTTTTGTTCCGAGAAGTTTGGTTGACCAGCTAAAAGAATGAAGCATTGATTTTGAAGGCTGAGACGATTCTGTCTTGTGAATGGCATTGCAATGTTTAATAAAAAAAACTTTAAAAAGATGTTGGTAAAAAACACCGTGTTCAATAATACTTGTAGAATCTATTTTTGAAAAACTTTTAACAAAAAAAGGATTCTTTATTCAAATTGAAACAATAAAATCCATTTAATTCGTTACAAAACACTGGCCGCAATGGCATAAAATTCGTCCGAAACAATTAAAAATCGAACTTGCGTTCCATTTTCGAATTCCTCACGACGATTGGCCGAACAGTGATTCTCGGGGTTGTAATGGGTTATATTATATGGAACGAGCTTTTTTACAACTAAACCGATGGTACGCCAGAACTGGTTTCGATTCCTACGTCCGTTTCATTTTTATTGTGCTTAGTTCGGGTTTTATTTCATATTACTTATTATATTACGACACGTTTTTTCAAAACTTTTGTTTTATTTTTTAAAGTATTTCTTAAGTTTTTTATTACAAGCTCGAACGAAAAATAAGAACGAATGGTACTTACTGTGGTAACGACAGAACAAAAACTAAGGTTACAGGTTTTTAAATTACACGTATGTAGTTCGTTCCCGAGCAAGGTTATAGAAACAATAAGTCATAAAAGAATTTTCACAGCGAAAGAGTGGTCATAATGAGTTCCCCAATACTCAGCCTCTCGACCTAATGGACCTGACCGAGGTCGAGTAGAAAGAAAAAAATATATATTTAAAAGCTATGGCAGTCCGCCGTAAAATTAAAAAGACAAATTATTGGACGTCTTCGTGGAAGCCAGCCTTTGTTATCTCACAAGTGTTTTTCAAGAGTTCTGTTTATCTTCCACCCTGCTCGCTCTCACAAAAACCACATCAATTCATCTCTGTCCGTCTTGTTAGTGCAAAGGGCGTTTTAACAGGGCGTAACAGACGCTTCCACCGTTACGTAATTCTGACACTTTCAGCTTTCATAACAAGGTCCTTTATTGTATAAATACAATTCGGTGTACAGTTTATCGAGACGAATCCTTTAAGGGCGTAACTGTTACTCCGAGTATAGCGTGATATCGATTTATGGTGCACGGAATAAGCGCTCATTTGGCATAATTGGCGCCTGTTCGATACCTTGTTCGTTTCGACACGGTTAATTTTTTCTGTGGCTTGACTGCGCATCGTTCAAACGAGTATGGATCAAATTGCGTTACGGTTAAGGTTTCTTTTGGGTTGGTAACTTGAATTTGAAATTTAGGAGCATTAACATAATGATCATCGTTCGTGTTTGATGGAGCAGGTGTTGTGTATATCGGTTTATTCTCAGTTTTTATTATAAAAATCTCGTTTATATTATAAAAACCAATCGTATCTCGTAAGTTTATGGGACTAAGCACGAGGTTTTGAATAAAGTTTGTTAATTAATACGAAACTTGGTTTTCGATACGTTTGCGTTTGGTTCAGTCGTATTAGATTAGATTTTTATTGGATTTATTATCTAGATATTTGTAATAAATTGCAAATTAAATTACTAGGCGTTGATCTGATGGTAGTGATGAATAAAAATGACGTACAATATATTTTTAAAGCAGCATCCGTCAATCAAAGATACCAACATCGACACATACATCTGTGAGAAAGTGTACGTATATCTCATAGACACGGATAAATCGCTCCAATCAATCTTCGTTGTACAATCCTTAGTCAGTTGTTAGTGTAGTACTAAGATTACTATATGAACCTTTCACTACACATTTAATAAATAAAAATCACATTTATTATGTATCGAGAATGTAAGTACATGAGATGACAATTTATGTTCACAAATTATTAAAATACAATGATGTAGAAAGTGGGAACCCTGCTGAGATTTTTGATAAAATGCATTTCGATGACCGATCTAATGTTGTATTGGAATTTTAGCTAGTATCTTCAAGGCTTTTATTTTGATGTGCATCAGCATATTGATAGCTTATCAACATAGATCGGAATAGGTAAAGTATATTTACCTAAACTTCGAGGAAGGAAGTAACAGAGTGGATAATACCTCCTCTAAAATCCCGGAATAATTATTATAACGTTTTACTCCCGGGATTTAAAAATCTCGAATTATTTATTGGACTTTATTTTTAGTTACAAATTATTTATTTGAAGAATCATCATAACATTTTTTAGGGTTCCGTACTAAAAGTATTAAATTAAAGAGCTATGTTTTACATTTTACACAGTACGGAACCCTAAAAAGTGTTATATGATTCTTCAAATAAATAATTTGCAACTAAAAATAAAGTTCAATAAATAATTCGTGATTTTTAAATCCCGGGATTGAAACGTCATTACAATTATTCCGGAATTTTAAAGGAGGTATTATCAACTCTATGTTACTTCCTTCCTCGAAGTTTAGGTAAATTTACTCTACCTATTCCGATCTCTGCTTATCAAGAAAGAGAAAACTAAAAAAAAACCTTACAAACCAGTAATCAAACCAGCAGACTGTTGGTCGGACGATACAAATTATGAATAGTTTTTTTTTATATTGTCTTACTTTGGACGCGTTTGACCCTCACACCTTGATGGTAAGTGCAGACGGTCTTAGATGGAGCACACGAATCCAAGTAGCAAGATATAGAGAGATTCCCATACCTCTCTGGCTTCACACCGATAATTCAGCCCTCATCAAGCTGTCTCCCCCCCTAAGCCCCCGCCAGCAACGCCCTAAGCCGAGGTCCGATTCCCGCTAGGGGTCGCCCTTAGTGCTGTTGTTGCAGGTAGTCATGATGTTAGTGTAGTACAAGTAGTTAGCTTAGGTTAAGTATTTTACTTCCCCCCCCCCCCCCATTGGCTGGAGACCCATCAGGTCTCGCCAATAACTGCCCGGTTACGTAGGAAGGGTCCCCTAGGACCACGTACAGCAGTCCAATAGAAAAAAAAAAAACCTCTGGCTCTCACAAACACACGATGGAACACAGTAAACTGCATGGCTTTAATGTGAAACTATACTTTAATTTTAGACAAGCTGGGAAGATGAGACTGTGGATAAGGAGAGCACAGAATAGTTTAGATTGGCTTAACAGAGAAGAGGCCTTTCAGTACCTGCTGTACTCAACAGTAACATGTATCGTTTCTCATAAGCTTTTACCAACTATGTTGGGTCGGCTTGCAGTCTAACCAAAAGCGGCTAAATACTAGTATTTTACAGCCCCGGATCTAGGGGGGGGGGGGGGGGCAAGCCGGAGCCCATGCCCCAGGCGGCAAATTTAGAGGGTGCCATTCCATTTAGATAGGTATGTATAGTTGAAAAAAATAGGCTTAACAGAGAAAGAGCAGCGCTAGACGGGTCGTTGTGGCGTTCTTTGAGGGAGGCCTACATCCATCAGGGGGCGTCTGATGGCTGAAATGATGATGATGATAAAGGTAAAAGTATTGCATTTTTTTAATTTTTGCCCCACATCGAAAAAAATCAAGATCCGGGGCTGGTATTTTACACGGAGCGACTGCCATGACTCCGTCCTTGTGTCACTGCAAGGGTACCCAACTGAAAATCAGCGCTGGGTGTTTGACGCCCAGGATATGTTGAGTTGGTGACCCTTTCGGCATGGCCATGCTTGGCAGCATAAAATGTGTGTTTTATTCAAACTCAAACTCAAACTCAAACTCAAAACTCGTTTATTCAAAGTAGACTAGTATTACTTAGTTCTTTTTGAACGTCAAATTTAGGTAGTTACATGTGACTGCACCCCCAAATGCTCCCACCCTTCACCGCTTCCTAGTGTTTATGCTGTGAAGAAGAAACGGCGCAACAAACTCCCCAGCAACACAGTTCAGTCTGTCAAGTGAATAATTAAATGAGTCTATACACAAAAAAGTAAAATATTAATTACATTGATTAAATTATGCAAGTTGATGATGGTAAACAAAATATTTACCTAGAACAATTCTGGATGAATTGAAAACAAAAGTAAAACTATCTAAATATAGATAATTCAACATAATATAAACATACAATTATATACCTACACTCAATATATATAGACTCTATATATTCCAATACATTATTATTACTACAGCTTAGTACTACAGTTAATGTGAGAATAATGTAGGTCAATGTCAGTAGTACAAGAATAACAATGAGAAATTGCCTTAATGTTGTCATAGCATGTAAGAGCTGACCAGTCCCGACAGACAGCACCCGTTCACGAGCATGACGAGCGCATCAGCATCGCTTAACTCAACCATATTGTAGGGAACTTAACAACCCAATACACAACGCCACCGTCAGCAGGACATTTTAGTGAGCATGACAGCCTCAACTGCCAGACAATAGTCAGGTTTATGTAGGAAAACACAAAAAAAAAAAAAAAAAAAAACTTACTAAGCATGACAATAATGGCTACATGATACTCACATTTTACATTTTGTAATTATTAAAATTGTAAATAGTTTGATGCCATGGGCATTACTAAAAAGAAAACTGATACTACCTATATCAGAATCAAAGAATAAAAGATATATAAAATTATAATACAATATATAATGAGTAGGTAAAAAAAAAGATACCTACAGTTAAAAATTTAAAATTTCAGGAGTGCCAGTGGGTCGCAGTGTGCAGTTAGGAATCGTATTCCAGACATTTTTATCTTCAATGTACTGGTTTATATTGTAATATGCTCTTGACATTAAGACACGCTTTACCAAAGACTTGAATTTCATGTAAGGCAATTCAGTAATACAAGATGGAATTTTATTATAGAACCTAATACTATTCCCCAAAAAAGACTTACTAGTCTTGCAAAGTCTAAAACCAGGAACCACAAGTTTATGCTTATTTCGAGTATTCAAGCTGTGTGTATCACTTTTCTTACTGTAACTCGCTATGTTTTTATTCTTTTTAATGTTTATGCTGTTATTGTGTCCTTGGCTGAATAAAATTTATTTTCTTTCCATAAGACCCCCACAGTCCAGTTACTGAGCTATGCTGATATCCTAATATTGTACCAGTTTTCCGAATTTCGGGCTTCTGAATACCCGTAAACACTGTCTTTGATTTTCGTATGACAACCGGAAACGGACCGGTGGATACGGGTTGAAATTATGATAATAAAAAAAACTGATTTTTTATTATCTCGATGGTCGAAAACTTTTAAAATTTCTTTATGAATGTTAAGTTAAAACACTCAAAGTATCTTACTAAAATGAAGTGCAACAGTGCCCTTTGCGAAATATTTACATAATAAATTAATTCATTTTCAATTTATGCACTACAGAACCGGCCAGCTGGTAATGGCATGTGATTGTCATTGGCCATTAAATGCTAAGTGCGTCAGGCAGCCAGTGCGTCAGTGTTGTAAAAATTCATTTGATAACCCTAACGCGTTGTAATGTTGTTATAGTTTTGTTTTTACGCAACAGCACGACGGCAAAGGAAGGGGTTATGTTTTTAATTTCGTAGTATGGGACTGCTGAATAGTCCGTATTAATAAATCTATCTCATTTGAGACCTTCCCTAAGTGTCGTTTTAATTGAAGCCGAGAAAAGTGAGATAAAAAAAATGTGTTCTGTATGAAATTCTGATGGCGTTTAAGTTTTGATAGCTACACTTGGGGTGCTACTCTCAGGCCGCCATGTTGAGAGTAATTAAGTATCTCTTTGGACATCACGGCTCATCTTCCGTGCGAAAGATGTCCGGTCCTTTGGAAGGCATACACGGGGACACAGGTCCAACGCGCAGAGGCCCCTTTGAGAGCTTTAATCTAAAATGGGGTGGGGCACCAACCCGGGACTATCCACGGCTGCACTATTGGAGTACAGTCATGGACCGTCCCGGGTGGGTGCAAGACTATTGTAAAATATGGTGAAAAATATCTGGTCTATGGGATGGGGTGTTAGGTGGACTAGATAACTTCTATTGCCGGAAGAAAACGGCGTCTGCCTTTCAACATTTAAAATTGAAGTGTTGGCAGACGGTGACTCGCCAGCTCACTAGCTGGGCCCCCTGAAAAGCCGCCAGTACATAGGCGAAGGGGGCAACAGACGTGTGAGCGGCTAGAGGTGTAGAGAGGTGTGGCCCCGGTTTATTAAGTAATACGAGCCTCATATCCAAATACTCAAACGCGACTTAATTTTAGATTGTCGTTAATTTCGTGCTGTCCCTGTCTCTTCGCCTCAAAGTGACAGCACGAGACTTTACCAGTCCCACTGTTGGGCATGGGCCTCTTCTCAGAAACAGAAGCGTTAAGACTTTAATCCATCACGCTGCCCTTGTGCGGGTTGGCGGACTACACATACACACATCATCGAGACTTTATGGAACCTTCAGGTGTGCAGGATTCTTCACGATGTTTTCCTTCACCGTTAACGCAAGTGATTATCAAATTCTGATCCGCACATGATTTCGAAAAGTCTGAAGCGTGGGCCGAGATCGAACTCAGACCCTCCTACATGGAAGGCAAGCGTTCAACCGCTAGGCTATCACTGCTTGTTATGATGAGGTGTTGATGATGAATGTTGATGATGATGATGAATGTTGATGATGATGATGAATGTTTTTTGGGGCTGTCGATTGTACTTAACACTGACGTTCACAAAGAAATAAGTAATTCTAGTCTATTTTGAATTAATGAGTTTTGAGTAATGCGTTGGCGCATATATACTAGGGTATTTGACTGAAAAAATCTAATTAGTCCGTCAGTTAGATTATTTAAAAAAAAAACGTATTTTTTTCTTTTTTTACGTAAACCAAAATAGACGATTATACGACACTTTTAAAATTAGCAAAACGTCACAAGCAAGTACAATTTTTACTTGCTTCTGACGTCACAAGCCCCCACTATCGAGTTTTGTTGCGTTTTATTCTTCCGAATATTCACAGATTTAACAAAATAAATAATACGTGTCCATTATTTTTCAAAACTCTAACTGGCGGACTAATTAGATTTGCAATTTATTGATGCTGTCATGATGCCTATTTCTGAGTTGCTTTTTACGCTAACCAGAGTCTACCAGAGTCAGATAATTTTAACAGTAAAGTTGTTGCAGTAAAGGTGTTGTTACCTGTAAATTACTTTTTCTTGTCTCATAAAGAATAACTGTCGTAACAATAGGCCGTTTTCGTGAGTTCGTTAACTATGTGATTGGTTTACTGCCGCAAACTTAATTTTGTTTGAAAATATGGACAGTCAACAGCGAAAGTTGATGAATATTTCGGAATTTCAAAATTAAATACTTTAATTTTTTTTCTTTAAAATTCTACTTTTTAAACAAATCACTTCTTTATTGTATACTTAACTACTGTCAATTGTTAAAAAAACTGGCCAAGTGCGAGTCGGACTCGCGCACAAAGGGTTCCGTACCATTATCTATAAAACCGGCAAAAAAACACGTTTCTTGTATGGGAGCCCCCTTGAATATTTATTTTATTTTTTAGTATTTGTTGTTATAGCAGCAACAGAAATACATCATCTGTGAAAACTCCAAGTGTCTAACTATCACGGTTCATGAGATACAGCCTGGTGACAGATGAACAGACGGACGGACAGCGAAGTCTTAGTAATAGGGTCCCGCTTTACCCTTTGGGTACGGAACCCTAAAAAATAGCAAGTTTTATTTATTTATACTTTCGCTCAAAAGTACAGAGGCGAACTAATTTATGCCTTAAGTTTTCATTCATAAAACAATTTTGAACATTTGAGTTATCAATCACTTTTGATGTTAACTGTACTACTAAAATGTAGTTTTACTTATCCTAAACTATTATCTTATCATAAGAAATAATGTATTGTCAATTAGAACTACCTAATAGTTTCGTTTGAGTAAAAAATGTAGTATTTTTTTTATCCTTATATTATCTTTCCATGAATGAACAGTTTGTCTTCTATCTCCTTCCCATAAAAATGTGAAAACTTACGATAATATTGAATGGGTTCATGGGTGACATTTTTAAAGAGCCCTTGTATGGAAGAAATAATCTTTTGACATTACCGAACGCTCTCTCCATACTTTGCTATCTGTTAAATGAGTAATAAATTATAATTGTTCCTTATCGGGGATAGATGGATAATTTATTGGAAGATGATGTTAACATTACGCTTTTTCCTTATAGGGGTGGACACAGGCTTCTTGGAACCTCCACGAGTAACGATACTTAAGTACGTCCGGTGCACCCTGGGCAGTCAGCCCCACTACCAACCTTGCTGACTGGCTAACCTTTTTAGCACGGCATGAGCTATTCTCGTATAGTTCCCAAACAAAACCCTTCTACTTATAAAATATGCTCCGCGCAAGGGAAATTAAGCTTTAATTAAGCGAGAGAGTACCTATTCCGCTGTGCATTCGCACTCTTATTACTTTTCGGTTTTGTCACTCACTAACATTCGGTTCGATTTTCTTTCGTGTTCCACTCTAGAGTTGCAGCAGCGCGTAGGCATGTTTTCATACCAACACTGCGCAGTGACCGACTGCGCAACAGCAAAGGCAAGGTTATTTGGCGTTTTTTTTTTTAATAATTCTTATTACTTCTTCTTGTTATTTTTGCATGGATTTAATGCCTGTTATGAGTGCCTTATTATACCTTCCTGAAGTCATGCAAATTGACCTAACATAATTACAACCCAACCGCTAATGTTACATAGGTAATTACCTACTTAAAGCAAGATTTATAGCTTAGAAGACGAGTGTTATCGCAAATGAACACCCATCCAATTATTAGATAAACGCTTCACCTGCTAGGCTGCGATTAGACTAAGAAAACTTACGCGATCCCATTAACTAGACAGACATTAGCGCTTGATAGGTTTAAGTATAGAATAAAAATAGCAACTTAGTTTCCAGTTCGTTCCATGTGATAATGCTACAGATAAAAAAACTTTACGATCGCTTTATGGAAATAGATCACATATTTTATTAAATAAATAGTCTTATAAATATTCGGATTAGATATAGTAAGTAGTTATAAGAAGCTTAAAAATATCCGTAAGAAGTAATAACCCTCAATGAAACGGTTAAAAATGGCTACAAGCTTAAAAAACATAACGAAAAGAATCATTCCATTTCTAAACCAAGAGATGTAATACTAATAACAACAGAAATAAATGATCCAGTTTATGTTGAACCCTGAAACGTTTGAGGGACACCCCTCGAATGGTACAATAGTGTAGGAAAACGCGGGGTAGGGGAGGTCCAACCATCTGGCCAGTGCGATCCCGCAGTATGATATTCCAGAAACAAACAAAAGAAGACAGATAACATTTGTTCGAGACCATGAGTCAACGGGTCGGGTCGACTGTTTACACGGCGGGAAATGATTTCATGTTCGAAATTTGAAATTGTTTCGAACAAATCGCCTGTGAATACAGAATTGGTTGACAGGCGCGTCCCGTTCCATTGCAAACATAACAAAAAATGCAACATTTTTTTCCCGCGTCCGAAATGGAACGTATTTTTTATCTACATGAGTTTTTTTTTTCATTTTTGCAACCGCGAATTTTAATTCGTCCGTGTGAATAAATACATAACGTTAATTTGCGATTGATATTATCGTAACACCGAAGTACCTCCCCTTGCATCACTGGCACTTAAACACTGGCAACACTTAAAAAGGTCTTGCAAACGAGACTATATTTAAACCGCGAATAAAACACGACATTTTATGAAGTGTTATAAAAGTTGATACCTAAAAGTAGACAACTGTGCATTCTGTCGACATTTTTTAGCTTAACGTTCCTTTTTAATGCGTTTCGTAACTTTCGGCCATCTTAGGGCGCCATTTTGAACTGACAAAAGAATGATAACGTCGGCATTTGGACATAAAAATGCCACTGTTAGCTCTGACGACACCCAAAACGTGTAAGCTAGAAGATTACTCACAGAAGCTAATATTTGAGGAATTCTACTTTTCCCGCTAAGCCGGGTTGCTCGTAAACGTATTTAGATAAAACTTTTGTTTTGTCACGTTAAGTAAATGTGTTTTCTGTAATACCACTGACACGACAAAAATAAAACCATTCGTTTTTTAAATTACAAATACATCGCAGAATCGACAAATCCAATTCCAATTTCAAATTCTAACAGTTCGAAAATCGAACACTAAATACCGTGTGGAGAGGAGATAAATTAATTAAATATCGACATTCTGTAATCGATTCGACACGTTATCTATAATCGATTTATCAAACGAGATACTATGATGCAGCAGTTCTAAAACTTATATCCTTGAATTTTAAAATAGAGAAAGCTGACTAGCCAAGTTCCTTCCGTCTATCACGCATAAATCAAGTTTGATTTATGCTGTGTTTTAGATAGCGTGATGATATGAGATGTAAACAACGGGTTTTTAGCTAACACAACATTGATAATGTCCATCACCTTTGACACTCTGGAATCCGGAATGGTGGTTTAGATCTGTAACTGTATTGGTTTTATTTCACTGAAGAATCGTTTGAAATTATTCAAGTTCCATACAATCTCAAGCTTAAAAAATAAACAAAATTACGATAAGTAAAACATGGCCATTACCATAAGTAAGACACAACATTCCTCTTAAATTACCTAAAAAAATACAATTTCTACATAAACCTTCATGAATATACATGAACGAATCCATTGTTCCCATGAATATTCAATCCAACCACAATCTTAAATTAGCTGTCAAATAAATTTCAAATAGTAGGAAACATAGTAATTAAACGGATTTAGTTTTCATTGTAAAATAAACAGTAATTGGTGTGGGTATTTAAAAATCCCTACGGCGTCTCTTGAACGACGACTGCGCATGGGCACGGCAATTAAACATCCCGAAATAACTATAGTACGCATAATTGACTAGCCCGGGCGATTTATGTGAGCGTAAAGTAACACCGACTAATGCTCCCGCGCATACGGTACCATAGATAAGGGACTTGGCCACATATTAGGCAGACGACGACGTTACAATTTCGTGGAATGATGAATTAGAATTGCCGAGAAAGATCCAGTGATAGTTGTCCGAGGAATTATTTTAGCTGAGTGATGTCTGCGAGAATTTTATCTGGATGATGTTAGTGTGTTATTTAGGTCACTGGAGCTAGTTAGAAGGTATGAATGGACTCCGAAATAGGTTCTAAAATTACTAAAACTTCACATAAATGTGGAGAAAATTTAACCTTCTCAAGAATTTTTCAAGTCTATTTACTTCTACGGATTCTTCCGATTCATCTGGGCACCTTAAGTGTTATTTCGGTTATTGGGGCTAGTTAGATGGTATAAATGGACTCTAAAGTAGGTCCTGAAATTAAAAAAAACTCCACAAAAATGTAGAGAAAATGTAACCTTCTCAAGAATTTTCAAGTTCATTTACTTCTACGACTTTTTCTTACTAATATCGGCACCTATTTCAGTTTTACCAGCTTCCATGATGCATACCGGTCGTAATACGGCTCGTACCCTAAACATACCATCTCAAATCATCCATCTGTACACACGTGGAATCATTTAATGGCGCATGATGTTTTATTACTCTATTTTTTCCAAGCGGGGGGCGCGATTGTGTACCCTAATATGGCTCTAAGATGACTACCATATAGAGCTGCCTAGATTTATTAGCTCGAATTGGACTTATATAGAGTCTAGATCGGGTTTTTGAGATTGGAAAGTGACCTCTGACTTTTTAAGACTTGGTGCATTATGTTAGGTACAGTTAAATTCAGAGAATTTCAATTTTTTTAAGGAGTATTTTTGTTCTGTAATGAGAAGCCCGCGGCTAATTAGCAACTGAGCATCATACGAATAACTATGACAGTCGTTACGGGTAGTCAGGAGCCCGAAAGTTTGATAACCGGTCTAACCTTAGAATTTCGGCATTGCCCAGTAACTGGGTGGCGGAGGTCTGCTGGCATTCGCTCCGTGTAAAATACTGGTATTCAGCCGCATCTGGGGGTCTACTCCCTAAGCACGAAGTCCGTGGTTTCGGCCTTAGTTACGAGCGTTTCCTACTCCCTATCACCTACGGACATACGATTATTTCGGGGCCCGAACTAAGAATGAATGACAACACGATTTGACAGTTGTCCCTACTTCCTATGTGTTTTTGCCCGTCCGATGAACTTGACACTTGTTTTGTTGACTTCTACGTTTCGGGCTACTTTCGGACGGACGACTAACTTCGTTGACGGACTTAGGGAGTAGGCCCCTGGTTAGACTGGAAGCTGACCCCAACATAGTTGGAAAAAAGCTAGATAGAAGAAGAGCTTATGTACGCAAATACCTATCCTGCCTTATCCTAAACGGACATTTAAATTAGTCCAACAAATGTATTTGTCTCTGAATCACCTAAAACACAACTAGGAAAATAACGTAAAAACACACAAAAAAGTTCCTAATCACAACAAATGCATTTACAAAATACAACGTATCGTATTTTCATGTATCGTTAAACTTTATATCGATTGTAAAACTAGATTAATAGTGTGGTTTATTTACATTAATCCGATGTTTTTCTCGACTAAGCGAGGACTTGATTATCTGTCTAACAAATCGATTTTACGTCTTAATCGAAGCCAGTGTTGGGAAAATTTGTTTATTTTCGCGGGTTTATTGTCTTTGCGTTGTTTTAAAAAAGGAATCGGTTTTTTTTCTTAGAATTTAGCGCCTTGTGTTTTACTATTCGTCAAATAGAAATATTTGAATTTCATTTATGTTCTCTTTGATATCAAGGAAGAGTCGTTAATTTTATTACTGATGCCAGAAACCGGCGACATTCAATTGTCGAAGATTTAATATTTCCTGTGCAGAATCGTAATCGTTTCAAATATAGTAAGGGCTTAGAATATTATTTCAGACTTAAACTCTGATTTACATTTTCTTAGGAATTTTGTGTTTTTAAAAGATTTCAGAGGATTATGTTCAACCAGCCAACGTAATCGATAAATTCGGTAGTATTCAAATCTTTTTACATAGGCCCGTACTATTTTTAAAGAACAATGCCCGCCTTGCTTCATTAGACAATATAAAACAACTTTTAGAGAACAATAAAACCGTTTTAACGTGTTAGTAAAACAATGTACCGAATTTTATGACTGCCGTCGAACAAAGAACGGTTAAAAATAACTAAATAATGATTACAGACAACAGTTAACTGTGAAAACACTATGATTTTTTGGCTTATCGCTAGGAATTTTTCTTTAATCGTTATTATTTCGGTATTTACGATGGATGAGCATAAAGTAGGATCAAAGGCCTTTGTTTTGAGGGGATCCAGATCAGCTAAGCAGGGAGACGGGGACGCGCCAAGCTTCCTACGCCATCTTACTTACGCACGAACTCGTTTCTAGAAGCTTCGATAATATCTACGAAGTACATTATACCTACTTATAGCCATGAAAATATATTAGGGAATAGCCTATGAATAATTTTAAATGTGAAGGAAGATTACTTACGGAATTTATAAATTCTAGTAGCTTTTGACCGCGGTTTCGCTCGCGTTAAATTAGATTTAAAAAAAAAGTCTTAACACACTACTAAAGTTTCTATAACAATATAATTCAATCATGATTCGAAAGACACGTGGCACCATCTATGTACGTTATTATTATTTTCCTCGGGAACAGTACCTACTTTTTTTCAGGATGAATGGTACTCTATGTTCGTTTCTGTACACCTGACAACGTAGTGCAAAATTTCAGGATGATCGGTTCAGTGGTTTAGGCGTGATAAGGTAACAAACAAACAAACTTACTTTCGCATTTATAATATTGGTTAGGACTAAGTAGTTAGGATATGTAATAAAAATCCCGAATTTTTTTTAGTGACTAAGACGCTTGTACTCCCCTACTCAGATTTCTGATCTGATCCAGTAGGTGTCTTAAAAGGCGACCACATGATTGATTATATCAGGAACAAGATCTGATCAGATCAAATGTTCGCCGATGCGCTCAATAGGTGAAGCTAACAGCATTTACGGGTTAATCAGTCACAAGAAATGCGCAAACTTAAACGTTACACTTATAAATAGATCTATTCAAAATCTAATGTCAAATATTATGTTTGACCGATTTTATGTACAACAAGTACCTATAAGATCGACCGGAAACGCCGCTGAAAACCGTTACCGAACACCACGCATAATTCAAATAATGTACCGTACAATTTTACAGAATACGACACGACAAAGGATTTCTGAAAACTGCGCACCTAAAAATACCCTATTCTAAGTACTAATAAATGCATAATAGCTTCCCAAGATTGATTTCACTAATGTCCCTTACACGTCCATATTTGAACTATCTACTATCAATATATTAACATCGGACCCATTATCCCCAATAATCCGAGCAAGGCTGACAACCCGTGTACTGATAACGCGACAGCCCAAACATTTGTGAACGCCACAGATAAGGCAATGTCCACACATCGCGCGGACGAACGCGCAGTCCGCACAATCGATGCTACTGTAACATTTTATTCTGTGGTCTTTGTTCAGGGTTGTACGAACGCAGCTGATACGTTATCGCGGATATTGGGCAGTACATTATTGATTCGTTGATAACGATGGTTACTTTCTAAGCGCAGATTTTTATTTGAATATTATTATAGTTTTTTTCTGGTATTTTATTGCGTCTATAAACTACCATAAAAATGGTTATCTAATCAAATCTAACGACATCTTTACACACGTCATTTTTTTATTTTATTCTATTTCTTTAAGTTATCGAAATGTCTTAAACATAGTCACATGAACAAGCATAACATACGAAGACCTCACAGAGCCATCATTACCATATTGAATGTTAGAAGCAGGCGGAAACACGCCGCGATCGTAAATAGCAACAAATGGTTGAACACAAATGCACAAAACTCGCTTAACTAATGCATTCGCAAAGGTGATGTTGTGTGGAACGGACGTGCGCAAACTAGATGTGTCTGCACGGATTTTTGTAGTTTTGTTGACCCTTGCTTCGATATACATTCTTGTTACATGTTTGAACGTAGTTTCATGTCTTCTTCTACATCAGTAATTACGAAAAATATAACTATCATATTTTATAATGAAAAAAATAAAACACTTTTTACTTCCACCCCAAAATTGTATTCAAAGGCAAAGATTTGTATATCTTTTATCTAACAACGATAGTTTGCTTTCTAAGGGTTCATTCCGAAATAAACAATGTTTTAAAAATGAGATACATCACTATTTCCAATTTTAGCTTTCCAGCCTTTAAGCGATTGAACTATTCTCACTCAGTTCGGTCATTGAAGTTATGACTTCAAACTTCAAAGTGCTCAACCACTTGAATAAGTTAGCAGTTTGTGAAACTAGTTTTTCTCATCGAGATACTGTTGAATAAGAACTTTAAAGTCGATCAACAGAAAACCGTGGTTTCAAAGGTATTTAAGCTAAAAAGTTGCCTATTAGAAACTGATTTTCTATCATTTACGTTTATCGTTCATAGTAAAGGTGTAATTAATGATAATTATAGGTAAGTATTTAATGATATTATAACAATAGCAGCTGGATTATAGGCTCGATTCAGAAAAAGAAGAAGGTACTCCTAGACACGGCGCGTATTGTTAGGAACTTCCTCTCTCTGAGGCACTGACCACTGGTAACTTGGACCCTGTTCCTGATACCGGTGGGCTACTATTTTTTATATTTTTATAGTAATATTTATAAGTGTTTGTCTTAGTAAGAATCTATATATATAAAAGAAAGTCGTGTTAGTTACTTCACTTATAACTCAAGAACGGCTGAACCGATTTAGCTGAAAATTGGCAGGGAGGTAGTTTAGAGCCAGGAGAAGGACATAGGATACTTTTTATCCCGTTCGACATTTTGATATTTAAAAAAAAAAAAATTATATCAGTATATCCATATTCTTAATCTGTTTAGGTAGTAGGTAGGTAGTAGGTAGGTAGTAGGTAGGTAGTAGGTAGGTAGTAGGTAGGTAGTAGGTAGGTAGTAGGTAGGTAGTAGGTAGGTAGTAGGTAGGTAGTAGGTAGGTAGTAGGTAGGTAGTAGGTAGGTAGTAGGTAGGTAGTAGGTAGGTAGTAGGTAGGTAGTAGGTAGGTAGTAGGTAGGTAGTAGGTAGGTAGTAGGTAGGTAGTAGGTAGGTAGTAGGTAGGTAGTAGGTAGGTAGTAGGTAGGTAGTAGGTAGGTAGTAGGTAGGTAGTAGGTAGGTAGTAGGTAGGTAGTAGGTAGGTAGTAGGTAGGTAATAAGTAGGAAAAAGGGCATTGCAACGCATGCCGGGAACAGCTAGTAATCAATAAAAACAAAATCATAATGAAAATGTTTACCAATCGTGCAGATTATGGAATGACCATCCTTGGAGCGGTCTGTGAGGAGGGACTAGTTCAGCAGTGGCTGTTTATGCGCTGATATGAGGATGAGGGAATAGATAGGCAGAGCAGGATCCCTCACAGTTACCAAAAAGGGAAAATAAAATAGATCTATCAAATATCAATCATAACGATGACTTAGAATTGGTATATGGTGTAACAAATCAAATGATTATGTAAAGTCAGACCAATTTTAAAAAGAAGTACCTAACAGTGGAGATGGGTGAATTTTCTTAAAAGGGAAGCCGGACCAAAAAATGCTTACCTTGCTCAAGTGTGATGCGTGAATTCCAGAAACTACTCGTTTCGAAAGGGAAGCCGATAGGAATCGAATTGTATGGAGCCTTCGCCACTGGTACCTAAACAATCTTTTTTTATTATTTTTTATAAAACTGTCATTAAAATTTAAAGTATTGTTTTAATGAAATCAAAGTATCGTAAAAAACGAAAGGTTTTACGATACTTTGGTTTGGTTCGAGCCATTCAATAGCCATGCTAGTGCCAATTCTCATACTGTATGTAAAAGTACTCCCTACTTAACAATCAAGGCGACATACCCTCATGGCTGCAGCAGGAATGCACAGCTATGCAGGCCAATGCAACAGCCCACGTGCGCAACACCTATCATCAGATCGTAATTAGGAAGTAGGCTTCATCTCCCACGCGATCCGCCGATATGGCTCGAGAAATTAATAACTAGTAAAGCCTTATACACAACGGGGATTTATGAGTGATATGGACTATGAAGGTAGAAACAGAAACATCAAACTTGAGAGCACTGTACTCAAGACCATTGGCTGGCAATAGTTTTGATATTGACCACACGGATAATGATCTACGAATTGAAAAGCTCGGAACCGGTTAAATTTTCAAACCGGTAAGACCATGTACATTAGAAACTCAATATTTCGGTTTCGATCTTGTGAACCGGTAAATTGAGCGTTATTTTGAAATAAAGTTCTGTTTAAGGTTCGCTTTCATTAACCGGTATTCATTCCTTGAAATATTTCTGAAGCTTGTTGTTAAAGCAGGTCGAGAGCTATCTGACGCGTTGAGTTAAACCGGTTTATTTCGGTTATAGCACGAAATGATTACCGGTTTCGTTCTGAACGAAAACAAATAACGTTAAAAACCTTTATACGGCGATATTTACTTTACTTTGAAGCATCTTTGGTTATGATTAGCAACTTTAGGATAGATACGGGACAGAACTCTAAACATCGAGACCCCTGGATTCTGCACACAGCACCTCCAAATCATATTTAACCTGCCATGGAAATATCTATAGACGAAATTCGTCACAGGCAGTCAGAATTGAATAGGATTATACAATTTCGGTATTCTCCACCGATTTGCCGAGGCCTCGATGTGCATAGAGTGAAATACACTGACTGAACTGGACTGGAAGCCGATCGCAATCGCAACATAGTCGGGTAAAGGGTAGAGGAAAATAAAATTAAAAGAATACACAGCCAAACATAACGGGTCGTATAAACACCTTCCTAAACTAAATTTTGTATTGGTTTTCAATATCAATCGTAATATAAACTGAACTATTTGGTGGTTAACCATTGAAAATCGATACAATATCCAGGCATCTGTGAAATTTGCTGAAATTGAAACAATAATCATCAAACATGATAACGGAATGTTAAAATTTTCAATTGACCATTATAAATTAGGTTACGAGCATTAAACTAATAACTGTTCCTAATAAAAGTACTATATATATAGGCATTTCGGCAATGCGACTAGTTTTTATAAAGAACTAAGAACCGTTAATAGAGATGGTTCGAATTAGTAACTATTACTACATGATCAAATCAAAGAAGTCACAGTTTTCTTCGTTACCAATGACACTTGTAGTGAAATTATTTAAAACCAAATTTCTTTTTTTACTTAGAATTGACATCTAAAAACGTTTTCTCTAAATCATTACGGAATCCTGCCAAAATAGAATTAAGAGGTTATTTTTTAAATGTAGAAACTTTAGATCACTTTTTGTGACTATGGAAGCCTCTTAGGTACCTCCTAATATTTCGACATCAGGGAACCGCTATACAATTCAATATACTCTACAGAGGAATCAATTTCCTGTATCCAAGACAGGCTCAAAAACCATTTAAAATTTCACTCAGAAGATATTCCGAGAACGTGCAGACATATCGGCGCAGTCTGACTTTGTTTAATAACCTACGTAGTAAACTAGGTAATATCTTATGCACAAGCCCTACGCACAAAGATAGATTGTCATTGAATTGTAGATGAGTTTCAATCATAATATTGTGACGGTATCCATCATAAACGTTTTATTTGTCTTATCTCTCGATGATCGCTGCCAGGTGATCGCATACTGCTTCGTTAATTCAATAAACTTGCTCCCCGAGGCTTTGTTCATGATTATTCATGTAACCTGTCTTATTGGGAGTTAAAAGTCGCAGCTCGTAAATAGAATGTTTTGAGATAAAAATTCAATACTAAGATTGGTTTTGTTTCACTTTAGAGCATTGCAATAGTTTTTTAGTGTCTTAAACTTATGATTTTTGATATTTGCTGGTACTTTAATTCAGAACTCTCTTGGAACTCTTCGTCTCATTTTTTTTTAAATTATTTCTTCGTTCTTTTCAATATCATTCGCGGACGCGGAATTTTAAAATGGCACGAATGATCTAGCTGTAGAATGAACTCTTCGAAGTCCATGATCTAGAACAAAAATTTAAATGTCCACTATACGTATTAATGAACACTAATCATCTAAATATACCAACAAGGTTGAATTAATATAAGGATTTGTTGAGTTAAGGAGTCATTAAAAACGTGGAGTGGTTTATAGTGTTATAAATTTTAATTTGCCGGCACATGTGGTGTATGGCTTCGGCAATACGTTGATTAAATTATTAATAATGGACCCGTTATTAAAACTGGCACTGGACGCAGTTTTGCGAAACTGAAATTCAGCTTTATGGAAGCGTTCAAGGTTTTACATTGGCAGGAAAGCAGGGATTTTGGTTATAGTATCTGAAATATGCATTTTAAATTTGGTTAATTAATTACCTGAATTTATAATTTGTTGGTTGCGTTCTGCCTGACTTATATTTGCTTCTGCTGCACCTGATTCTTCATTTTTCACTGCTGTTTGTTTATATACAATTGTCTTAAATCTTTCACTCTCCAAATCTGGCAAATATAGTTTTCCTGCGGCCACATTTAGAGACTTTATCTCACACCTTTGCCATTACTTTAAAACTACGTTTTACCGATTTGCCGTCAGCAAAACGTGTTTAGCGACAAGTGTGGCCATAAAATGCGAGATATTTACAGGAACACATTCTGTTTAAGAGTAAGGAGTTGGAATGGTCGCCGGAAGCGGACCAGCGGGACAAGAACGCGTTGTTCGCTAAATATAGACTGGAGATACTATGTAGCTAATGTAGCGATAGCTATCTCATTTTGAGGTTGAGCTTCGGAATATTGATACCTTTTAGAATATAACAATGTATCAATTCGGCGTATAAAATTCACCATTTAAAACATGGATTTGAAAGAAGCTTGTCTTGATGGATAAATGTTTTGTGGGGCAATTCGATTCTTGTTAGAATTTGAAATTAGTGAAATCTAAATTCTTTAGTGATGTGATGAAGGACTTTTACGTTGTTCATCATAAGTAACTCACAAAGCTTTAAGTTTTGGTAAGATTTTTTGCTGTAATAGTTTGTCAAAAAATGTAGTAAGTAACTTTCTGAAAGTTTTGAGTATGAAAGTTATAAGATTAGAGGAAGACCAAAGAAACGATGGATGGATAATATAAACGATGATATGACTAGAAAGAAGGTGACTACTGAGATGACAGCTAATAGAGATGTATAGAAGAAAAATACATGATGCGCTGACCCCAAATAAGTTGGGATAAGGGCAGGAGGATGATGATGATGAGTTTGTCAAAAAATATCATCTGATTGCTTGACAACGGATACAAAGGAGGCAATTTCATTTTTGAAAAGCTTCTCAAAATTACTAACAGAACTTTGACTAGCCATAACTCATAATACTGGTTATATTACTTCCGAACAAACAAAAAAACTACAACATAATAAAATCAAGATAGATTCAACTATCTCAACGGAAACCTCGCATCTCTAGATGGTCAGTTATGTAGCCTGCACCATTTGATACGAGCACAGACCACAACGGAAATCGCCAAGCCATTGACTTTTTCTAGACCATAGTGAAAGGCATCTCGATGTTCAGCCTCATCAAGCAACATACACTTTAAAAGGGCTAAAAAGTGGTTAAATGGTCAATTTAAGATATTGGATGTCGTTAAAAGGCAGCAATTTTCTGGAATGGATTAGTCTGCCGTTTATAGGTAAATATCTGAGAACTTTTACATGTGTAAGTGTGTGTTTAAGAAGTCTTATTAAATGTACTTCCTACTTTTCTTTAGAAAAGTCTCTATCGTGACTCAATTCTATAGAGCAGCTAACTTATCGCAACCATGAAAATATTTATGTAAACCCTCCACAAAAGTATACAATGGTCAACAAATAAACGGAACAACAAAATCATTAAAAGAAACATTTCTAAAAGGCAAGCAGGCGTAAAAAATCTCGCATCAAATCCAATTCACCAACAGACTCTGTAATCTAAAAGAAATCGAAACGTCGTACAAAATTGTACGTACAATGTGTATTGTAATGGCATCACGTACGATAATCGATGCTATTATGACATACACGAGAATTGCACCTAAGTATAATCCAATATTTATACCAAGCGTGATTGTAAGGCGTTGGGAATCCTGTACAAATCATTTGCCCATCCCTCTCGCGCTGGTTCCAAAGTGTATGACAAAGAAAGGGACGCCGTATCAAGTATTTTCGTCTGTTCGTAGGTGTTCGGTCATGTTTGCACACCCTCGCCTCACCGCTCGACAGGTAAATTCGACAAAAGCAGTGGGAGTTTCTGTTTATTATAAGAAATACCTGAACGCAGGTAGAAGTCATTGTACGCGCCCCGTCTAGCGAATAATAGAATTTTCGGAAATAATACAATGAATAAAGTAATTTATGGCTCGGAATACAATATTTTACGATTTTCGGAAACGATCGGTACCTGTGTGGGTTTGAGGGCGCCTCAACAATCGATGTTTTGGATGCTGTTTCGTCTCGGCCCTCCAGCTTGTTTTTGTTTGTTTTACGGGCAATTTGCGATTATAAAGACGTATATCTCGACGTTATCTCACATTATTCGTGGTAGCGGTACAGTTAATTGAGTGGTTGACTCATTACGGGCGTTGATGTTAATCTACGCATCGAATTGTACAATAATGAGTTCATTTACCGCCCGTCAACTTATGAATATTTAAGAATCCCACATTTTCGTAGGTGTAAAAAGTCGTGCTTTACGAGGCTTTTTAATAGCGTGAAGCGAACCTTATCGTGAGTGATACGAACGATCGTTAAGGGAAGCGTGCACTAGTGCTTAAATATTTAATCGTTCCATTAAAACATAAATAAATTGAAACTCTTACGCGGTTGCACAATACAGAGATCGGTGTATCAATAAAATCGGAAATGTTGGGAGGTGTGAAATTGTGCAAAAGCACAAATAGTGCAGAATGTATCGTTACCGGTAACATAAGTTACCGGTTTTCATTGAGCCATTATAAACGTTGTCACTTGTACAATAAGATCGATATTTCCACGTGAATTAATTGTGGGAGCATCGACAGTATGTTTGCGTGAATAGAATGCAGTGCAGTTGAATATATTGTGATGTTATTTGAATGCATTGTGGTACTAATACGAGGAACATGTTCAATAGAGATTTACCTGAGTTTGGCACCTGCTGTTACTGGTGTTACTGTGTATAGACGAATATATATGGGACAAATCGTAGCGCCGCGTGAAGTCGGCGTTTGTAGACAAACTATTAATTCAAAACGACGGGTCTTAGTCAATAAGTGTGTTAGTAAGACCACCTAATATATACCGGTTAGTTTGAACAAATTACCGACACGGGTAATGTCTATAGGAGCGCTGTTTCGCATATTTTAATTTTAAATTAGATGGAGTATTTGGTTGAAACAAAGAATAAGATAAGCTATAATACATAAAATCTAAATGAGTTCTCATTTCAAGCAATTACAGATATGAAAGTTATGATATAAATAAACTAAAACTATAGTTTAACAACTCAAATTATACGAGACTAAGACTTAATTATGCCTTTGAAATGAACTGAAGTAATAAAATACATAATGTTAGTATTAAAAAGATAAATAACGAATTAAATAGTAAAATATACAACACAATAAGGTTTATTATCACAGATCAGTATCTTTATGTGAAGCAAGTAATGCGAATAAGATTTGATTACATACCAAATTCCCGGTATTAGCTGACGTAATGACGTCATTTATAAATAAACCGGTTTTGTTTGTCACGTAGAAAAATACAAAAGGACCAATATTTACATATTATCATCACGTTTCTGATGAGAATTAAGCAGAATTATATTTTTTATTAAAGCTACCATGCTTGAAATAGTTCTTCTGGTATCTTAAAATGGAATTAGTCTTGCGAGATAATTATAAGCCATGGTTCTTAGAAATTTTGCTTTCAGCGACAGAAATAATTACTTACACAAAAAAAAACTATTTGTTATAAGTAACAGATTATTACGATATTACTTAGTTACATAAAAAGTGCACAACATTACTTGTGCTGCTAGTAACCAAATCAATAAGGTTCCAGTAAACAAGCGGTTTGGTAATTAAAATCAAACTTTGTTTGCTATTAAGCACAATTATTTGGCTAAATGTGAAATTACTAAACTACTTTTACCGTCCATTTTTTTCAGTGTAGCTCTATTTTGATATGATTTATGAAGGACACAAGTTTTAAAGTTATAGACAAAGTAAGCAAAAGTGTCAATTGTCACTGTACAGCTTAGCCACGGGTGACTTTTGTCACTCTTATCAAATACATGAAGATGCACCCGGATATCATGTCATAATCATAACTCTTCCTTCATAAAAGACTTCATAAAAGTGACTCATTGTCACGGTGATAATGAGTCATGACGAGCGGGCTAGCTCTAATTAAATTCTTGTAATAGGTAAAATTGTACTACGGTATGACTGACGGTTACTATGGGTTACCGGTAACGTCAGGTTGAAATACATTCCTCATGTGCATCCATAATGAAGTGCCAGAACCGAATTGTGTACTAACCGCATGTTTCCCGAAGCGAGTCGGCCATTGAAATTGAAATCCGATTTTGTTCGACATTCAAAAGTTTGGCGGCTGGAAAGTAGTTGGCTGTTGTTCCAAATTCAAATTTAACTTTTTTTAAAGAACAATAGACTGTTTTTCATTAAACTAAAATGATTTGAATTTGGAATCGCAAAGCATTCAACTTCAAAGATAGACACTCGATAAATTGTTATCTAAGGCAGAATTCTTGTCAAAGGAAATTAAGATTTAGAGCCTACGAAACAAAGTAGAAAGTCACTCACCTCACTTTCCGTCCAATCTATTAGACTGGACTTCTCCTCCAGTAAATTCTCCGAGCTCCGTTTCTCGTCTTCTCCGTCGCCTTCGTCTTTGAAGACCTTGACCTCATCAGTGGAGCCCAGGTCGTCGCCGCCCGAGCTCGCCGCCGAACTCGAATGAGCATGCGGCATCTTCACGAACCCAACGCCCCAACTTCCATTATCCCATCCTCTAACACCACAACCTATCCACTATCTGTCATCCATGACCACTCACTGAACCGCCATTTTGTCTGTTTCCAAATTCAAACTTCACGGTCCTTCGCGCCGGATTTTGACATTTGTTTGTTCAGTCTAATGTTTTTTTTTTCTTGCACTTACACGAACTAATTTAGGCGATTGTTTTTTTTTTACTAAACTAAAATGAGATCACAGATAACTTTTGTCAGGTTAAACTTAAAATGCCTAAGGTTGAGGTGTTCCGTTATATTTTGTGTTGGATTGCATCTGTAAACAAGAAAAGGACTCATTAGTGAAATTTGAATAGCCTGAGCGTGGTCTTGAGTTTGTAATCAAGGTCTAGGTTAAATTATGATGCCATACAATTTAGAAACAGTAAGCCACTAATTAGGAGATCTAAATATAATACAAAGATGTTTATTGCTGTTGGGGTTGTCTTATTCCTTTTAGATAAGGTTGATATTGGTGTTGCCAGAATAAGCAATAGGTTGGCAACAATTGTGGCTGTATCGCCGTGTGACACATCTTTTAGGTCAAGCTCCTTGTCAAGTGGACGTCAACAAGCACTCTTGGCTGCGAGCCAAGTGACGCTAAGAAAACTCTTCGGGAAATATTGAATAAGGAACAATTCATGTAAATATGTACCTATAAGTATTCTTTTTCTTTTTAATAAGTAGTGTAGGTGAAATATAATATTAATATAGTTATACTCCGTGCAACGAAAGATGAGTTCTGACATGAGCGATCATTTCGCTGTCGGGACTGACAATGTATGCTATCGAAAAAACGTAAAAGACATCATCATAAATACTACCTAACAAAATGGTGACCTGATGGCCCTTTGGCACTTATATTTAATTTGTTTTTATTCCTTTTGATTTACGCACCATAGCATGGTCTTGTTTGTGCCAATATTTCTATCTTTCATCAAAAACCGTAAAATAGCTATATTATCCATGTTTTTTTTATATTTGTTTTTTTTTTTGTATGGCATCGTTTTTTGAGACGTCAGGACTCAGGACTCACCTCACGGTGAAAAGGGTGCCTAAATAACTTAACTGCAAGAAGAATAAAAGAAAAAGACAAAAGCGCAAATTTTTAAAGGCAAGTTTTACTAAGATGACTTCTGCAACCGACTATCAAACTGTGGACCGCAGCAAGACTTCTGCAAGTTTTACGAACTAAGCAAGCAACGGCGTGCAATAACTTGCATAGTGAACTTTCTAGTGCATTTGGCGCTTAGGTCTAAGTCCTGAATTACATAGAAACGGCATAAGGCGTCACTTTCATACATTTTTGACCTTGACTCGGACATGACATTTCGTAATCACATTGTAAATGTATGTAAAAAAGCCTATAGGAGCCTAGGTTTCGTCCTAAGAAGAGCAGAGGGTTTTACAAGCATCGCTGCGTTAACTTCTTTGTACAATGCGTTGGTAAGAAGTCAGCTTGAATGTAACGCAATCATATGGGCTCCACATGAAGCTAAATACAGTCTCATGCTGGAGCGTATACAAAATAAATTTACTAGGTTTCTGTACCTAAGGTGGTATGGTGTATATCCATTTTATCCATTGATGTATCCAACCTTGTTTGTTATAGGCATGGTGGGATACAATAAATTGGAAACAAGGAGGGACATAGCTCTTGCTACCTATATTTTTAAATTATTGCGTGGCAAGACTTCAAACCCAGGTATATTGAAAGAAATAAACCTGTGTGTGCCCGACAATTATGTATTGCGAAGGCGACGGCCACGTCTATTGGCAGTGCCCAGTAGTAGGACCAATCTGCTAAGTAAAGCCCCTATAACGCGTACCTTGCGTGTACTTAATGACGTAGCAGACAGCATAGATCTTTTTACTTGTTCTCTGAGTGAGTTCACAAAAATCACGATGTACATAATATGTTATGGTACTCGTAAATAATAAAACTGTAATTGTTGCCACACTATTGAATTAGGAAATTCCTGTAATGATAGTGATGATGAGTTAATAAATAAATAAATAAATAAATTTTTCGTGCCGCTTCAATTTTTTTTCGCACAAAATGTATGAAAGCGACGCGCCTGCGCCTTATGCCGTTTCTATGTAATTCATGCTTAACAACAGTCTAACATAACATCACGCCTGTATTCCCCGAAGGATTGGGCAGAGGTGTAAGTAATACACCCTCATTTTGCTGCTATGTTTAACCGGTGTCGTACCGGGTGGCACACCGATCTGCCGCCGCTATTGTTTATCTATTGTGTCCTATGTTTACGGTGATTGAGAGATTAAATTCCATGTAATAAATAGGGGCGAGCGTATTGCCATAAACCGGGCATAAATCCAGACTCCAGGCTGCTACTGAGAAATTCCACATGAAGCCTAACACATTGCCTGACCTGGGGACCTCACGCTCAGCAGTTGCGCTTGACAATAGTTTATTCAGAAATTTTTTTTTGGTAAATGGTGGCTTAACTAAAGAATTGGGTAATGTTGGTGAACGCTGGCTTAAGTCGACAAGAGCCGTATTTAGGTAGATAGTCCGGTAAAACCGTATAATTAAGTAAGTAGTACGTTATGAAAACCGTCAAGTAAAAACAAATACTTATCTATCTGCCTAGCCTTTTCCCAACTATTTAATGTCAGCTTCCAGTCTAACCAGATGCGGCTCAATACCAGTATTACACGGAGCGACTGCCATCAGACCTCCAAAACTCAGTTACTGGGCAATGCCGAAATCCTAAAATTAGTCCGGTTATCACTTTCGGGCTTCTGACTACCCGTAACGACTGTCATAGGTATTCGTATGACAGCCGGGACGGGCTTAACGTGCTCTCCAAGACACGGAGGGGTCTCGATGTGTAACGAACGGTCACCCATCCACGGACTGACCGCGTCAAGCGCAGCTTAACCTTGCAAATCGTATGACCTGCGCGATTGTTATGTAGCCTCTCAAATATTTTCATTATTTTCTATTGCTAAGCACTGACAATACTCACGAGATTTGATATAAATCCCCTTATCAGTTTTATATCTGAAGATATGAAATAACATATTTATAGCACTATTAAGTATAGCTACGACCTCGGAAGTACGTGATATAGTCAAGTGCGAACGTGTTCGTGTTTACAATATTAAATCACCTTTGAACGATTACTAGGAATTATATTTTAATCTACGTTAAATAACCGACACTTATTGGGTGCTCTGTATAATGACAATGTTTATACATATCTATAGTGACAAATTAGTAACACTTGAAAGAATCGTTCTCTATTTCGCTGCTTCCCAAAAATTTAATATAATTTGACGACACGTTTGGTGCAGTGCCTAAGCGATTGGCTGCTGCGCTACATTTGTATGGCCTACAGATGGTTGTTTCGGGTCTGGGCGTTTGTGTAAGTGAGATTTGTGTCTATAAACGCACCCACGATACAAGAGAAATCTTAAGCGTGAATTACACAGAAAAGGCATAAGGTGCAGATACGGCGCAGGCGCGCTTTCATACATTTTTGTCGTGCCGCTTCAAATCTTTTTCGCAAAAAATGTATGAAAGCGACGCGCCTGCGCCGTATCTGCACCTTACGCCGCTTCTATGTAATTCAAGTGGGGCAAGGTTATTAAAAAAAAAAAAGTTGGCCTATCTGAAACTTCAGACAGAACCCGTGACCACAGCCGGTGTAATTCGATCGAAACTTCGGGATAAAAATGGTATATTGTGGCTTTGAAATTTTCTACGCGATTACATCCGAATCAGTTACAATATCTAAAACTGTTATTAAATATTAAGGTATTATTTGAATCAAATCAAATTTCTTTCTAATTGTATTTTGTACGTTTGTAGTTTTTTCGTTAAAATGCGTACTTTGTTTAACACTATTTTTAAAACTAAATCACCAATAAATTATTTTCTTTTTCTTCAAATTAGTTCGCACATACTTAAATGCACTTCCCCGGAACACAGATTATCTAAAAGCAAAGGTTTTTAGCATACAGCCTGAGTTAGCGATTATTTGGTAAAGCGGACAATATGGCAGTGGGCGAAAGCATCGAGTTTTATCGGGCACAGTTCAAACTTGCTGTCCGCGGGAAAACCCAAAATTATAGGCTGATAAGTGAATAAGTTCATTTAAAATTTAATTCAAATCATAAAGTAGTAAGAAGACTAATATAAAGTCTAATGGACCTTTTTTGCGGTATTTTTTATCCTTAGATTTCAACACTACGAAGTGTCGTAGTGGAAGTACTGCATCCTTGCCTTTTACCAAGTTTCTTAAAGTCGGTCTAACCAGATGCAGCTGAATATAAGAATTTCACACAGTGAATTTTATAAAAACGAGAAGAAGAACCGGAGTGAAGCTTGTTATAAACAAGCTAAAGTATTAGTCGGCCATGTCAGTCGAAAGACCGATGTCCCGAGTCCACGAACCGGCAAACGCAGCGAAAAACGCCTTTTAGACAGGTGGACCGACGACCTGAAGGAGGTAACTGGGGTATACTGGATGCGGAAGGCGGAGGACCCAGAATTGTGGCGGAACTTGGGAGAGGCCTGTGTTCAGCAGTGGACTGCGATAGGCTGAGTAGATTGATTGATTGGGAAGATACAGATACTCTAAGGCAAGACGCTGTCTTCGGGCTTCTGACTACACGTGCCACAAAATCTGAGGACTTCTTCTTCTTTCGTGTCGATCGATCGAGCAATTTAAGTTTGTCTAAATTAAACAGCTCCCGACCAATAGCTTGCGATAAATACTCCGTTGTCCGTGCATTGCATCAGGTCATCTATTGTGAAGGAGTGACTGTTTGAGAGAGAAAGACAATTTGACTTGGTCTGTTCCGGGATCTGACGACTGACAATCTAAATCAAGCCTGGAAACTTCACCTAGAAGTGTCCCGAAGACATGGACTCACAAAATCCACTAGTTCACAGTTGATTGACTCAGATTAAACGAATGCCGTTCAAAACAAAAGTGACACAGCTGTCCTATACTTATTTACACGATCTTCTGACCTGATAGGTTATCACTAACGTGACTCAAACGTGATAGTATCAAGCTTAGACGGTCGTAAAAATACCGACTGATAGTCTACTGAGATTTATCTAGCGATTTACGAGGAACATATTATGTCTAGGATGTGGTTATCCTTTAGTTTGGTGATTAACCCAGGGATTTACCAATGTAACCCTTTCATTGTCATATTATGTAGTTTCTAAGTTAATCTAAGACAACGTCGGGTGAAGGAAAACATCGAGAGAAAACCTGGACTTATCGTCTGAAATCGCCTTGCATTGAGCGAGCATGGTGATCAATGCTCGTTCCTTCTCTGCATGCAAAGAGGTCTTCGCTCTGCAGTAGGACAGTTGAAAGCTGATTTTATAAGCTGATCTGACCTTTCATAGCAGCAGCATATGAAAAGACCAGTGCTTGGCAGTGATTGGTTATGTTGACAATGTGTCTAGGAAAACGAAGAGCAAAGTGCCTTACTGCGCAGATCCATCGATCTGCGAGATTTGGCAGCAGTCATATCTTGGAAGTCAAGTGGCCAGGTAGCTTCCTACAGTGTCAAAAAACAGCGATCAGCAAGCCGTCTACAAAGCCTGGTGATTATAGCAATTTTCCCCTTTGATTGTTCATTGTGGCGGACATTTGGAAGCTCACGTTTAACGGGATTGATATAATGATGTCTTGGATACCCCTTCAAATATCCTACAGCGTTTCATGATTTATCCTGATTTAAGCTGATCTATTTGCTGTGGTAAAACAACGTCAACGCAATGCAACCAGTTTACCGTCTACTTCTCTCGTGTCAGCAAGAGTTATACGAGAATAACTCATGCCATGGTAAAAAGATCAGCCAGTCAGTGAGGTTGGAAGCGTTGACTGCCTAGGGTGCGCCGGACGTACTGAAGCATCGTCACTCGTGGAGGCTCTTTTCATGCACCCTAGTTTACTGTAAAACCCCTTATGCCCTTAGTTTTAATTTTATATGCAATGTCAATTTATTAGCAAGCATGTGTCATATGTTTACGATATAGACTAGTGATGTTTAATGTTTAGACTTGACTAGCTATTTAGATTACCGTGGTTTAGATATATTTTCATTTGTAATACCACATTGAATCAATGTCTTTTTACGTTTTTTCGTGCAGATAATATTTTTTTGGGTAGCCAAACGTGAACACCAGTTTTTTTTAAACCTGCGCATGAGTTTCTATGTTAGATATTCATCTGTAACGTTTAGAATGATTTATAATTTACCAAAATTCACCAAAAATAAGCATTCTCGATCAAAATCTTTTCCAGCAGGATGCAGTAATGACAATGCGCGTGCGTTCCTATGCGGTCGCATTTGTCAGGTATGTAAGGTGTGAGGCGTTATGAATAATGGCGGCGGACACGCCTCGCCTGAGCTATGCATGACAATATACGGATAGGGTTACGAACCAAATAGAAACGAAATAATATAATATGACACGTTAGAATACGATGTCAGGTATTTGTTTAAGATTATGTTATGTTGGACTGTTACTTTTCAAGTTTAAGTTGGTAGCCTCTGTCTCAAATTTCGAAAACAGTTTCTGGAAGTGTCATTGGCTGCAGAAGTTAGACTACTGAGAAAAGAGCCATCATACCCGTCGCCCAACCAGGGGGCTTACTATGACCTCTTAAAGCAGGACAGAACTTGCCTGGAAGTTGAAATGCCCTGCTTTTTTGTACTATGACATCGTTAAAGCAGGCCTGCGGCAAGCCTGCTACGTTGACGTTTACGAAATCCGTTCACCTTTTTTTTGTATAGACTTTTCGTACCATAAACAAGCATTACCGTTCAACTTGGTTAAATAGTCGTTCACCTTTAGTACTGTTATGGTCCGATTTTTAGCGATTCTGAAGCAGGCCTGCTTTTGAACGGAAGTTGACTGGCTGGCATTTGAACGTTTTCATAAGAGGTCATAGTAAGCCCCCAGTAAAAAGCCCGAGAAGGCGGCGCGCCGTGTTCCGGGCTCACCTCTCAGGAAGATGTGGGGCAAGGCCCCACAGAAGGAGAGGTCCATGTAGTGCGGCGCATGCAGTTGCGAATCCTGCGACTCCGGCCATAGATCAGGAGAAGGAACACCGTGGGTTTCTAGCCGGATAAGAATCCGACATAACTCTCCGTCTTCTCCGGGAGGAGGGTAAACATGAGAAAGGAAATAGAAAGGAATCTTCCATCTTTTTAGGCTAAGGGCCACACTGACTCCTCCACTAAGTCCCAAGGGCCAAGACCTAGCTAGCTCATCATACCAACATAATCTAAGTTTTGATGAGCAGGGCCGGTCTTGGTCTGCGGGCCTGAATTTGGAGACCCCGAGAGTATAGAGTGCTTCTAAATAAATTCTCTGTTACCATCAGGTTTTCACCAAAAAAAACGCAAATCTGGAAACCTCGAAAGAATTGAGTCATTGGTAGATTTGTTTCACACGCAGAAAAAGTTAGATAACATCGAGTATGAGACAGGTTAATGACCCCGAGGTCACCCAAATTTATCTATTTGTTAATCTACTTTAAGTATGTACTAAATTATTTACATTTTTTTCTAGACTAGCGAATTAAATAACCGATAATATCTTAAATAAATTACTCCTTAGTAATGCCTAATTATAGAATTTTATTAATATATTTTTAATAATAAATGTCGTCTTTTGAGCACATTACGATGTTATTTCGATGAGAAGTTTATTGCATCAGTAAAATATTATTAAAAATATATCGGTTTTGTTTATTTATATTTTATCAGTACCTGAACCCATTTTTGTATCGCTCCAAACGCACAGATAATGGCAGATTCCATTTATCATGATGGCCCTCCACTTTTCAAATTCAGTGCACAAATATGATCTAAATCCATCCACAATACATCACGTCTTGGCTTACTAACATGTAAGACTGTGGTTTAACACAAACCTGAATAAAACATATTTTACCACTTGCTGGGTTGCGGGTTGCGGAGTTTGGACGCCAGTACCTCTGTCTGTA
Source organism: Amphipyra tragopoginis (assembly GCA_905220435.1). NCBI lineage: Eukaryota > Metazoa > Arthropoda > Insecta > Lepidoptera > Noctuidae > Amphipyra > Amphipyra tragopoginis. The sequence continues at coordinate 11,836,106 of HG992017.1, forward strand.
AAATGCTGATCAACCGCATCTGGTTACACTGGAAACCGATCCCAAGAAGCTTGGAAAAAAACTTGGATGATGAGGAAAAAGACTATTAACGTATCTCACCCATTGCGCCATATTTGCAAAGTTAAGCTGCGCTTGTGGCCTGCGGGCAGCGGGTTAGGGGACCCGTCGCCCGACCAGTAACAGGGCCGAGAAGGCGGCGCGCAGTGTTCCGTGCGCGCCTCTCAGGAGGACGTGGGGCAAGGCCCCACAGGAGAGGTCCGCCAGGGGCTGGCGGATTGAGGCCTGCCGGGGTTGTAGTGCATGCAGCTGTGAATTCCGCGACCTAGGCTAAGGGTCAGGAGAAGGAACACCATGGGTTTTCAGCCGGTAAGATACCCCTTCGCCTTCCCGGGCGAAGGGCATCCATGAGGATTTTCCCAGAAAAAAAAAAGGTTTAGCTGCGCTTAACGCGGTAAATGCGTGGATAGGGGACCTTCAGGTACACATCGAAGACCACTCCGTGCCTCGGATAACACGTTAAACAGTCGGTCCCGTGTGTCATACGAATACCTACGACAGTCGCTACGGGTAGACAGAAGCCTGAAACTCTGACCACCGGTCTAACCTTAGGATATCGGCATTGCTTAGGAACTGGAGTACGGAGGTCTGATGGCAGTCGCTCCGTGTAAAATACAGGTATTCAGCTGCATCTGGTTAGACTGAATGCTGACAACATAGTTTTGGAAAAGGCTAAGCAGAACAACGCATTATGCTATTCTAGAGGTCGCCAGCGGCTTCGCCCGCGTGGATGTCGTTTATCGCGTATTCCGCGTTTTTCTCTACTATAATATGCATGTATTATACATATAAACCTTCCTCTTGAATTACTCTATCTATTAAAAAAACCACATGAAAATCCGTTGCGTAGTTTTAAAGATCTAGGCATACATAGGGACAGACAGCGGGAAGCGACTTTATTTTACTATGTAATGATTTCCATTACACATCGTTTGTACAGATGCGTAGAATACTGAGCATATTAATGAACGGTATTATTTATATTCCACAATTAGCCACACATGAGAAGTGGAAGATAAAAATAGCTCGTAAAATATGAGCTATCTCCTGATGACTAAGATGTATTGCGATTTAAAAATATATCTGACTGACTGTTCTTTTGCGATTCGTTTTATGACATTTTTTCATCGTATATTTAGTGCACTTTCTGTCTTGGCAAGGAGCTAGACAAGCTAGTTTTCTACCTTAGAAAGTTTAGTCAAATCTATTCAGTTCATCTCTGGATTCTAGATCAAATACGCAAACACTACTTATCATTCAATTCAATTCAAATAAACTGTAGTTTATCGCTAAATTTAAATTTTACTGCATTCCTTACAAACCGTATCTCAGTATTTTATCTGAAAATATTAAATATACTACATTAGAAATCATTATTACATAATGTATTAATTCAAAAGATTTTATTGCATTTTATATAATAACTATTGCGATTGATTACCTTTGTAATAACTTCAAAGATATTTTGATTCTTAAATGTTTTTTTAAAGCTAATTATGATAAGTTATCTGTTTGTCTCTTGGCAACTCGATTAATTAATTAGTCCTCTGATAAGTAAATAAACAGTTGACCACGATATTTTTGTTTTTTATTAAGTACATTGTTAATTTATTTTTATCATTGTGAAGTTTTTTAAGTGACGTTATTGTCATTGTTATTTTAATACCAGTTTGTTCCAGTAATTTCGTATGAAACGCATTGATGAAGGAGTATTAACTCTTAAATGGCGATAAGTACCTTACAGGATTTTGACAGTCCTGTACATGATGACGGTTGTGGAATATTCTTCAAACTGCATTGATGGATTAATACATCCTACTAAAAGCTGGCGTCCACCAGGCTCGCCAAGTCGAGTCGTATAGAACCGCAATAATTCGCCTCCTATACATTTACTATAAAACTGCGTCGATCAGCGACGAGCCGAGACGCGCCGAGTCGCCTAAATCGCCCGCATCACTTGTCACGCGAATTTCTGTTTTAACGACTTACGATTACTGACCGTTTCGCCTCACACGGAACAAATGCGACTCGACTCGATTCGACGCGTTTCGGCTGTAGTCGACGCCAGGCTTAATATTTACACGTGAAAGTTGGTCAAGATGGCCGGATGTTTGTTACTCAATCACGCATAAACTGTTGAAGGGATTTAGATGAAATTTGGCACACAGATAGACCATATCCTGGATTAACATGTAGGGTACTTTTTATTCGGGTACATGAAGTAGTTTCCTTAGAATACGAGTGAAACTGCGGGCAACAGCTAGGAGTAACTTACTACTTCAATAATTTGAGGGAATACTGCTACGTCTGCTAGTAATGAGGTTTTTTATCGTAAGAAAGAAAACACAAGAGATTTGTTTTCGTTTCTTGCGATAAGCATAGACATTTCGTGTCATATTCTATCTTAGATAATGTTAATCGGTAGCATAAAGTCTATAATACTTTTAAACAAAGCATTATACATAACAGCAAAAACACTAGGAAGATAATTGAAGGGCGGGCGCTTTTGGGGGCTGTCTTATTAAATGTAACATTGACGTTCAAAAATAACTAAGTAAGTCTGGTCTATTTTGAATAAATAAGTTTTGAAGTTAACGCGTTAAGTTAGGAAATAGATACATTACATTGGACTTGAGAACTAACTCAGTTTAGAACTCATTATGCATGTTGACAGCATCAATAAATTGCAAATCTAATTAGTACGCCAGTTACAGTTTTGAAAAATAATGGACACGTATTTTTTCTTTTGTTAAATTTATGAATATTTGGCAAGATAAAACGCATCAAAGCTCGAGAGTGGGGGCTTGTGACGTCAGAAGCAAGTAAAAATTGTACGTGCTTGTGACGTTTTGCCAATTTTGAAAGTGTCGTATCTTCGTCAATTTTGGTTTACGTAACAAAAGAAAAAATACGTGTCAAATATTTTTTGATAATCTAATTGACGGACTAAGTACTTACTTAATTAGATTTTTTCAGTCAAATACCCTATTGTAAATAAATAAAGTCTTAAGAACTCAAATAAATAAAGTCTTAATTGCTTTTAGCCTATCTCGATACAGATGACAGTTAAAACATTTAGGACTTAATCTGAAAAACAAGTTTGGTTACCCTGACTCCTAAACTAGGTTTATTTTAAACTACAATTTCGTACAGCATGTTGTAAGTACTTAGAACGAGTACTTAACGAATTATGATAGCTCATGTAATTACTAGTTTTTGTCGATGTTGCATCATTATAAAATTAACTTCATCCGTGCCGAACGTAGAATAGATTTAACAGCCCCAAAATAGGGTTTATTGCAAGGTCTTTAAGTTCGAAATAGTTTTTTCAAAAACGAGTTCTTGCATAAATGATGAGGGATAATTAACTAAATTATGAAAAAATGTGTTTCTAGAAATTAATTCATGGAAAGAAAAAGTTAATTTACTGAGACATTAGACAGAGATAATCAATGTATCGTCATGTTAAAAAATGCAGTAAATTTTGTAGGAAAGGTAAGTAAGTACGTAGTGGTAGGAAATTTAAAAATTAAAATTACAGTACGCCCCGAATTAGACAAAACTGACATCATGAGTACATTAAGTCCTACATAATACAGTGTATCTGGCTATGGACTAGCGATATACTAGGTACTTATAGCAACTATTCTAGTACACAAATACACTAAACACTAGGGTCCAATCCACTTCCCCGCTATTTGGCAGCCATTTTGCTTTTTTGTTGAGATGTTGTCTAGAACTGTATGTTTTTATGTGAACCCATTGTATCGTAATTAATGTTGGGCGTAACTGATATATTTTCCTAATGCATTATACATTATATTATAATTTTCAAACTGTTGTTTCTAACTGTTGTAATATATATTGTATTGTATTGAAGGAACGCAAATTATCAATAGAGCAGAAGACTTGCAGTAATATGAAACTAAGTTTACACTAATAAAAAGTAATTTTAACGGTAGTAAAAATTTGCTCTTGTGATTAGTGAGTTAAAGTTCATAATTGTGTGACGCTTTAATACGATGTAAAGTACGACAACATTATTTTGCCGGTAATATGAAACAAGTTCACACTAATATTATATAAATATTTATGTTATTTTAACGGTGGTAAAAATTTGCTCTTGTTATTTGTGGGTTAAAGTTCATAATTGTGTGACGCTTTCGGCCGACTTAACGACTCGACGCGAGTGGCGGGCGACTACTACCTATAGACAATAATATATATTATAACAGTCTTTGTTGCAAATAAATAATGGTTAGAATATTAGAAATGTATAATGAATTATATTAGCTGTTATATGTTATAACGCCCAACATTAATCGTAATGTAAACGATAGACAATATTGCTGCCCTCTGAATAAGCCTACTTTTACCTCAGTAGGACCAAAACTTTGAGAGATATGACTGGTTTTGTACACACGTACAGAATATCTCAACATAAAAATGGAAGTGGATTGGACCCTAGTGTATAGTGTATTTGTGTACTAGAATAGTTGTTACGTAAGTACCTAGAATATCGCTAGTCCATGACCGGACACATTGTATATGAACGTGGATGGCGGAGCTGCTTGTGAAGGAAGATGTCAAAAATCTGTAAAATCCAGTACATTTCATGTTAATTCTCTATTTCGCCATATGCATTTATAAATAACAGACTGCATTTATAATTTAGACTTGAATTTTGTCAACGTTGATTCGAAATATGAATTGAATACAGTACCTACTCTACCAATCAGAAATACTATGTATCTAATTTCAAAACCCAATAAAAAAAACGCTGTTCACTTCACAGACATACAAAACGGTGACTAAGATAACAAGACATTAGTCCTAAAGTGACAGGTGACAAAAAACTTGATACACTAACAAAAAAGTCTGTTAATGAGTATTTAGTGTTTGGTCGTTTGTATTTAAGAGCCACAGGGTTATTTGCAAATTCCTCCATAGATATCTTTGTTACTTGGATCCGTGTGCTCCATTTTAGACCCTGAGACCCTGTCCGCGGTTTCCATGAGGTGCGACTAGAGACTAAATAATAAAAAACCAACATTTTTAATGTCAGTCTCGCATTTCTGAATGGGAAGACATATTGATTTACGTTTATTGCGGAACTACACCAGTCAGTTCAAACCCCTCAACAGTTTTTTGCTAACCGATCAATCTACCGTACCTAATACATTACACAAACATGTTTTAACCAATTACTCGATACTTTATGAAAAATTCATATATTCCGTAGCGATTCTAATCGATTCTCGAGTCGATATCGCGCGGTACGATAATCGACATCGGACTCACAAGTCGCATTCATTAGTGCGTCGGTACACAATGCAAACATTATGGTTTATGTAGATGTGGTCTGATTGTTGACAATCTTTTATGTGTGTGTTCAACAATGTGTGCGTATAAGGAAATATTTAATACTTTCTTGGCTATACAAATTCATTTTGCTTACTTACGCAGAGTTCAGGCAGCCATTTATAAAAGTTGGCGTGTGACGTCATCAAATGAAACAGTTGCAAATTGTTCTGATTTCAAAAGGTTTTAATCTTTTTGTTGCTGGCTGTTTTGTTTATTTCTGATTCGTTTTTTTTTGTATTTCGAAATCGTATTCTTGCGACTTTATTAGATTTGCAAAGAGTTTTTAACAAATGGAAAAAGTTTCCGCAAAACGTAAATAAAACTCTTCCCCGTAATTCTGTAAACACTTTCACTGGAATCGTTGAAATGTTAACCCATTCAATTTTATGGTGTACCAGACAAAAACACTAAGAATTAACAGCTGTAAGGAATATTAAGAATATACAAATCGTTTGGCCATAAAACAGGCAACAAAATGTAATTTCAACAAAACTCAACATCTCAGTAAATAGGATATAACCGGGGTACTAAACCGACGGTAACAGTTAAACTGAGAATGGCAACTCGGTTCGTGTAATGGGATCCTGTTTAGGTATCGTTTTTATGTCGTCTTTTACGATTTTGCTATGTGAAACCATCGTTGTGTCGCGCTGAGGTGCGGCCGAGTTTCTGTTAGTATTTTTGAAAGCATATTAAACATGTATTTTGTGTCGGCGTTATTGTTTTGCTAAGTTAATTTTAATTTGTTAACGCTTCTGTTGAGTTTAGACTGCAGTACTACCGAAAAAGTTAGATAAAAAAATATGTAAGTGTACTTAATATCAAATAGAAAAGTATATGAGTTTTTTTAACTTTGAATTCAATTATCAATGCATGCAATGATTGTTTTTTTTACAGTTGTAGTATTTGGTAGTCCATTCTTTTATTATGTATTAAAATAATAATAATAAAAGACTGAAGGCATGCTCACATTTTATAAAACTCTTTTGAAAGTTTGTATAAAATCATTTTTTCTTTCTTATTTTTTAAAAAACATTGCCCCACACTAAGATTTCTCTTGTGTCGTGGGTACGTTTACAGACACAAATCTCACATACACAAACGCCCAGACCCGAAACAACCATCTGTAGGCCATACAAATTTTTGTTCCGTGTGGGAATCGAACCCACGACCCGTAGCGCAGAAGCCAATCGCTTAGCCACTGCACTAAACGTTTCGTCACTTTTTTAGTTTTGATGTTAACTGTAGGTACCTAGTACCTACATGAATTTATTAGATAAGGACCTAACATCAAAGTAAAAGTAAGTAATTCCTACATCATTTTTGCCAAAAAACTAGTCATAATAGTATTAATAAAACTCTTATAAAGACAGGTCCTAAATGATAAAATATTAGATGTGTGTAAGTATGTGTTTCCTGATAGTTACAACCTTGGGGTCTTTTAAGTCAAGAGTGAATAGGTTACTTCTAGGCAAGCGTGCTTCACCGTCGACCACATCATCGCTTACCATCAGGCGAGATAGTGGTCAAACGCGAGACTACGGATAAATAAAAAAAAATAGAATAATTAATCATCATCATAATAAGCCCACTGTCCCACAGTTGGACAAGGGCCTCTTCTCAAAATGAGAAGGGTTAGGCCTTAGTCTACCACGCTGGCCTAGTGCGGTTTGGCGGACTACACACATCACCAAGCACTTTTTTTTGAGTTGTTGTCTTTTTTTTGTGAGAGTTAACGCAAGTGATCAAATTCTGAGCTGCACATGAATTCGATACAACAATAGAATAATTGTGAAAATACTAAAAAATCGTAACCTAATGATTATAATTGATAACATCGCGTTTATTAGCTATTAAGTCGTAAAAATCTCAATTTAATGACATCAAATAATAAACTGGTTACAATTGCGTGGTTTTATAACCACTTGTGTATTATTTATTATTATTATACGTACCTAAACATAAAAACTGTCTTATCTCAAAATTCATCATTATTAGTACCTTTTTCGATGCTGTTCTCTTTATCCCAAAGGTCGACTGGAAGAGAATGCCTTGTCGCATTAAGTCCGCCTTATGTACCACCATTGTGCATTAAAGTATTAAATAAATAAATATACAATTATGTTAAACATTTAAAACTTTGAGATTTTCGGGCGTGCAATGAGCACCATGAAGTAGGTATTTTTTCTGTGAATATTCATTTATTAAAATATAATTATGTTTTAAATAGCCAAGTTCTGTGCAACAAATTCATGCGGTGAAGTATTCCTTAAAAAAATATTAAGTATTTTAATATTTTCTTTTCCTACTAAGACTGTATCTTAGGCACCATATTTTAAGTATTAAACTAAGTTAATTGTAGTTTAAAAGCTTTCTTAAGTGTTGTTAAAAGCATCTGACAACAAATATGAACCTGCAAAATGGCTTGTCAACCAAATAGAACATGTATATTTAATGTTTTTTTTGTTTTGTCACACTATTTGTCTACGTTTCTTGTTCTAAATTCTCCTCTCAAGGTCTGCTGGAAGTGATTTCTTTAAGAAATAAGCAGTGCCTTTGTGCGCTGTGGTCCTGATTGATTATCTTTTACTAGCTGACCCAGCGAACTTCGTACCGCCATTTTTTTTCGTGATGGTTTTTTTTAAATTTTCTTTTATACAAACCTTGTCCTGACAATAACGAACCCACAAAAAAAAAGGATTATCCAATTTGGTGCAGTCGTTCGGAAGTTATGCGCATATACATTTCGGCGATTCATTTTTATATAATGTATAGAAGATTAAGTGTTGTGTGTATGTACAGACGCCAGCACATCAAGCTACTACAATCTGTCAAATTTCTGGATTTACTAGAGGATTGGCAGCAGCGTCCTCTGAGTATTTTAACAACCATACTGCGATCGCCAACCCGCCTACCAAACGTGGCGATTATGGCAAACCCCCTAAAGCGTTAATTACATAGTAACGGCATAAGGCCTGAATTACATAGAAACGACATAAGGCGCAGGCGCGTCACTTTCATACATTTTTCTTGCCGCTTCAATGATTTTTCGCACAAAATGTATGAAAATGACGCGCCTGCGCTGTGCCTGCGCCTTATGCCGTTTCTATGTAATTCAGGCCTAACATGGTCGATGTGGCGATGCTTGGGGGAGATCTAGATTTTCATCTTTATCGCGAAAGCATTAGGTTCAAGGTTGATTGGGAAAACTTGACAGTTTCGGGTAACTTGACCTGGTTGGCGTCTGTACATAAATCACTACATAGTATAAAACAAAGTCGCTTCCCGCTGTCTGTCCCTATGCTTAGATCTTTAAAACTACGCAACGGATTTTGATGCGGTTTTTTTAATAGATAGAGTGATTCAAGAGGAAGGTTTTAAGCTATAGAACGTACACGTGCGAAGCCGTGGCGTGTCGTTAGTTTTTAAGGGGATTACATTGCTCAAACCCTAAAAATACGCTCGGTAAAATGAAATTTCTAGACGAATTCCTTAATGCTTTTGCTATAAAAAAATTATACAAATAAACTAGAGTATACGAGAAACACTTTGTGTTGTTTAAAGTTTTTATAAACTTGTCCAAATGTTGCCAAAAAAATTGAGAAAACAGGTCTTATTAAAACTAAATATTAAATTGTCTATAGAACGGCTGGGCCATTTTGTATGATATTTATACTAAAAGAAAGAAAAAACCCTGTTTAACAATTTGTGTTGTTTATTTTGACAGATTTATTTTTATATTTTGTAATAATCCACAGTAACGTTAATCATTACAAAACTCCCCACCAAGCACCCCCGCTGTACCCGTGACGCTTACTCGCGATTCGTCTTGTTAGTGTCTTGACGACTCTTACGACGAGTGGGCTGTACGTGCATTTTTTTTTTCAAATAAGAATTTAAATTCATTATTCTTGAATGAAATCATAGTCTTAATTTAAGAAAAATAATCTTATCATTTAGTATAAATTGTGATTAAGTTTGTAAGCGTAATATAACCCAGATTTAATTAAGTTTTATTTTCAAAATAATCATAGACTATGCCTAAATACAAAAATAAAAGTCAAGTGAAGCGTGGCCGAGCTCTCCAAAACTATTGGTAAGTACCTAAGCGGAGTGGTAAGTACGTACTTGAGTTGATAACAAAATATTTATACTACGCATAGTTCGTACCTTGTTGATTTATTTCAACGATGTTTTTGTTCATCATCCTATGTTAGACTTCGTTGCTTGCTTAGATAAAATTAATGTCTTGAGCTCCATGATGGTGGAAAACCTCAATCATGATATGACACACGTAAACCAACATGTTTGTACTCATTTGAAAGAGCTCACGGAGACCTATGTGACTGTGAGGAACTGACTTACCTGATGGTGGACTCCGAAGGTAGGCAGACCTCAATCATGACCAAAGCAAACCAACATATTTGTGCTCATTTGAAAGAGCTCACGGAGACCTATGTGACTGTGAGGAACTGACTTACCTGATGGTGGACTCCGAAGGTAGGCAGACCTCAATCATGACCAAAGCAAACCAACATATTTGTGCTCATTTGAAAGAGCTCACGGAGACCTATGTGACTGTGAGGAACTGACTTACCTGATGGTGGACTCCGAAGGTAGGCAGACCTCAATCATGACCAAAGCAAACCAACATATTTGTGCTCATTTGAAAGAGCTCACGGAGACCTATGTGACTGTGAGGAACTGACTTACCTGATGGTGGACTCCGAAGGTAGGCAGACCTCAATCATGACCAAAGCAAACCAACATATTTGTACTCATTTGAAAGAGCTCACGGAGACCTATGTGACTGTGAGGAACTGACTTACCTGATGGTGGACTCCGAAGGTAGGCAGACCTCAATCATGACCAAAGCAAACCAACATATTTGTACTCATTTGAAAGAGCTCACGGAGACCTATGTGACTGTGAGGAACTGACTTACCTGATGGTGGACTCCGAAGGTAGGCAGACCTCAATCATGACCAAAGCAAACCAACATGTTTGTACTCATTTGAAAGAGCTCACGGAGACCTATGTGACTGTGAGGAACTGACTTACCTGATGGTGGACTCCGAAGGTAGGCAGACCTCAATCATGACCAAAGCAAACCAACATGTTTGTACTCATTTGAAAGAGCTCACGGAGACCTATGTGACTGTGAGGAACTGACTTACCTGATGGTGGACTCCGAAGGTAGGCAGACCTCAATCATGACCAAAGCAAACCAACATGTTTGTACTCATTTGAAAGAGCTCACGGAGATCTATGTGACTGTGAGGAACTGACTTACCTGATGGTGGACTCCGAAGGTAGGCAGACCTCAATCATGACCAAAGCAAACCAACATGTTTGTACTCATTTGAAAGAGCTCACGGAGATCTATGTGACTGTGAGGAACTGACTTACCTGGTGGTGGACTCCGACGGTAGGCAGACCTCAATAATGGAAATGCAGAGAACTGCTATTCATTGGAACACATACCTAGGACTCATTGTAACCTAATCTTGGTCTTAAAGTATTTATTGTGTTTTTTTTATTCTGATGTGTGGCTATTACCAAGCTTATAGATAAAGCAGTACAAACGTCAAACAAATATAACTTAAATTCATTTTTTCAGGCAACTAAGAAAACAGCACAAATTTGGATTACAAAATCAGGAGGATCAACCATTGTCGGAATCCGACGAGACATGTGAACCGTCTGATAAACCATTTGAAGAGGAGGCAGTGCAAAATGTGCCGGTAACCCACCGCATTATTATTTACTACGCCATTTATCGATTTCTTTAGATGAAAATTAGATTTAAGGTTCATCATTTACAAAAACTTGATCACTAGTTGTTTGAGGTGTCCCGTCTATAGATTGCTAGTAAAGTAAACTAATGATCCTAGCGCTATTCCCGATTGCATCGTCCATCATCATCCTTAACTCCTGCTTTGGAGAACAGAGTTCACTATCTAGCCTGGCCGTATTTAATTGAATATTGACTTTTTATTAATAAACTACTTTAACTACTTACGTATTATTAATTAGCTACTTATAGTAAAATAAATTAACGCCAAGTATATTTTTAAACTCTGTTTCCGCTGTACAAACTTATATGATACTGTATACTATACTTTTATTGGCGACATCAATCATTTTGTTGACAAGAATTTTTGTTTTAGCTTGAACAAGATGAAGCTTTTTCACCAACTTGGATTGTTGAAGAAGAACATTCACAGACTGAAACAAAAATTGTATCCGGAAGAAGAGTAATAGACATAGATTATTTTTTTTCTAAAATACAAGAAATAGGCGGCCATGGTGCTTTAAACTGCGGTGTACAAAGTCTAAAAATAATAGGAGAGAAACGCGTTGGGCTTGCTTCTAAGTTTACATTAGAATGTTTAATGTGCAAAGAAAAATTTTCTCTTAGTAATGTCACGGGGGATATGGATATTAATACTGCAGCGGTCGCAGGTGCAGTTTCAGTTGGTATAGGATATTCGCAGTTAGAGGAATTTTTATCAGCACTTGACTTGCCCGTGATGACTGAGCCTGTGTACCAAAAACGTCACAATACAGTTTCTGATTCCTTTGATAAAGCACTTATCAAATCAATGAATGAAGCTGCTGAAGAAGAAAAAATCATCGCTTTAGAAAAAGGTCGCGTCAGTAAAGATGGTATTCCCATTATTGATGTTGTTGTTGATGGATGCTGGAGTAAAAGGTCTTATAGAAAGAATTACTCAGCGTTATCAGGAGCTGCAGCCATAATTGGTAGACAAACAAAAAAAATTTTGTTCCTTGGCATCAAGAATAAATATTGTAGCATATGCGCGCAAGACCAAAACAAAAATCAAAACCCAAGAGTTCACCAGTGCTTTAAAAATTTTACAGGATCATCCACCGCCATGGAATCAACTATAATAGTGGAAGGCTTCAAATCATCTATAGAAATGTATGGTTTAATTTATGGCCGCCTCATTTCCGACGGCGACTCTAGCACGTACGCTAAAATACTGGAAGCGAGACCTTATCCTCAATTTACTGTTGAAAAAGTGGAATGTAGGAATCACCTTTTAAGAAACCTATGCAATAAAATGGAAAACCTGATCACTGACACAAAATATCCCATTAGATTCAGAAAATTGATAACAAAAAAGCGCATTATGGCCATTAGGTCAGCCATACGAAAATGCAGCAAAAACTATAACAACTCATCGGAAGATATAGATTACTGCACACAAAAATTATTTGAAGACATTCAAACTGTACATTTACATGCCTTTAACAACCACACAAAATGTAAAAGTTATTTCTGCAACAGTTTACAAACCGAAGAAAACATACCACAAGACTTTTTTACAAGTGCCCTGTGGCAGAAAATATGCTACTACATTAATACTATTGCAGGTCATTCCAGAAGTCTTGTACATGATGTAGACAGTAATATTGTGGAAAGTTTTCACAGCGTTGTAGCCAAATTTGTTGGTGGTAAAAGGGTAAATTACTCGTGCCGGCGTGGATACCAGACTCGATGTTCAGCGTCAGCTGTTAATTTTAATACAAAAAGGAAACCTATGTCTATATTATATAAAACAATTGTTGGCGAAAGTCCCAAGGGCAAAATGAGCACCTTAGATAGAAAATATCAGAAAAAAAGAAGAAGCGTGAAACGTCTCCATTATACAAAACGGCAGACACTTGCTGAAAAAGATACAGAAAAAGATTATGGTGAACACAGTATGAAGCCAGATGTGAGCGATTCTATTTTAAAAGAAATGGAGAAAACGTTTTTGGCTAACTTAGAAAAAACTACTGAAGAAAGAAGACAAATTGAAAGACGAACCATTTTGCAGAGCGAGTCAAGTGAGTGGCTTGAACTACGGCGCTCCTTATTGACGGCCTCTAATTTTGGCAGGATCATTAAAATGAGACCAGATACTAGTTGTGCCAGTATTGTCAAACAACTGCTATATAAAATTAATATAGATGCTGCACCTTTACACCACGGCAGGGAAAGCGAAAAGAAAGCGCTGGATCAGTTATCCAGACAAGAAAATGTTGATATAAGACCATGTGGGCTTTTTATCGACCCCGAAATTCCGTATCTGGGTGCTACACCAGATGGCCTTATTGGCGAAGATGTAATAGTGGAAGTGAAATGTCCACTATCGGCGTTCAAGATAGGGCTTGAAGAAGCCATATTACAAAAAAAAGTTAATTTTTGGGTAGCAGATAAATCGGGTGCTTTGCAGATCAACAAATCCCACAATTGGTATTACCAGATTCAAGGTCAATTACATGTGACTCGAATGGCTAAATGTTTATTTGGAGTATGGGCCAATGACTTAAAACCCTTAAAAGTTGAATACATCAATAGAGATGAGAACTTTTTTGAAAATAAAATGAAATTAAAATTATGTACATTTTATTTAAATTGTGTTTTGCCAGAACTGCTAGATCCACGCCATAGCCGAAATATGCCAATCAGAGATCCCCCGTATATTTTAGAGGCCATAAAAAAGAAAGAAGACAGAAAAATCATGCAAAATTCTGAGGAGTCACAAGAACCAGATATTAGTGAACTTCAAGAAAGCGAACAATTGACACAGTTACCAAACCCAATTAGCGACCAACCAACCTGTTCACGGTTTTTAGATTTCACTGATTTTTAATTTTCACTTTTTGTATTTTAATTTACTTTATTACTTGGATTTTGTTTAATTTTATACTTTTATTAATATATAATAAGATAAATGTTAAAAACTATATTTTCCTAAATATATTCATAACCAAAAACCGTTGAATGCTTAGATAAATGTTAGAACCTGAGTATTTCTGTCTATTTCCATTACTGATAAACTTTTAATCTCTAATATGGTCATCATCAGACCTTCAGCAGGTGTTCTGTAGTAGCAACCATGATCAACTAGCCAAATATTGAAAACTGGTTCCTCCTAACTGATTCCATTATTGAGAACCGTTGGGCGCTGATCTGGTTATCATCAGACCTTCGGCATGTGTTCTGTAGTAGCAACCATGATCAACTAGCCAAATATTGAAAACTGGTTCCTCCTAACTGATTCCATTATTGAGAACCGTTGGGCGCTGATCTGGTCATCATCAGACCTTCGGCATGTGTTCTGTAGTAGCAACCATGATCAACTAGCCAAATATTGAAAACTGGTTCCTCCTAACTGATTCCATTATTGAGAACCGTTGGGCGCTGATCTGGTCATCATCAGACCTTCGGCATATGTTCTGTAGTAGCAACCATGATCAACTAGCCAAATATTGAAAACTGGTTCCTCCTAACTGATTCCATTATTGAGAACCGTTGGGCGCTGATCTGGTCATCATCAGACCTTCGGCATGTGTTCTGTAGTAGCAACCATGATCAACTAGCCAAATATTGAAAACTGGTTCCTCCTAACTGATTCCATTATTGAGAACCGTTGGGCGCTGATCTGGTCATCATCAGACCTTCGGCATGTGTTCTGTAGTAGCAACCATGATCAACTAGCCAAATATTGAAAACTGGTTCCTCCTAACTGATTCCATTATTGAGAACCGTTGGGCGCTGATCTGGTCATCATCAGACCTTCGGCAGGTGTTCTGTAGTAGCAACCATGATCAACTAGCCAAATATTGAAAACTGGTTCCTCCTAACTGACTACATTATTGAGAACCGTTGGGCGCTGATCTGATCATCATCAGACCTTCAGCAGGTGTTCTGTAGTAGCAACCATGATCAACTAGCCAAATATTGAAAACTGGTTCCTCCTAACTGATTCCAATAATGAGAACCGTTGGGCGCTGATCTGGTCATCATCAGACCTTCGGCAGGTGTTCTGTAGTAGCAACCGTGATCAATTAGCCAAATATTGAAAACTGGTTCCTCCTAACTAATTCCATTATTGAGAACCGTTGGGCGCTGATCTGGTCATCATCAGACCTTCGGCAGATGTTCTGTAGTAGCAACCATGATCAACTAGCCAAATATTGAAAACTGGTTCCTCCTAACTGATTCCATTATTGAGAACCGTTGGGCGCTGATCTGGTCATCATCAGACCTTCGGCAGGTGTTCTGTAGTAGCAACCATGATCAACTAGCCAAATATTGAAAACTGGTTCCTCCTAACTGATTCCAATAATGAGAACCGTTGGGCGCTGATCTGGTCATCATCAGACCTTCGGCAGGTGTTCTGTAGTAGCAACCGTGATCAATTAGCCAAATATTGAAAACTGGTTCCTCCTAACTGATTCCATTATTGAGAACCGTTGGGCGCTGACCTGATCATCATCAGACCTTCAGCAAGTATTTTATTTTAGCGTAAACCTCAGTTGCCACCAACCCAACTAAACCTGATTCAACATATTCATATCAAACAAAAGAAATACGTAATGTAAGTGTGAACACAAATAAATAACTTTGTACACTGAAAAATTACCTACTGCCTCCCAGAGAGCGAATAAATTAGGCAAATACTGTGTCAATATTGCGTCGCATCTGTGATCTTATCTAATCATCAGCAAATGTTGTTATAGTTTGATTCTCTGTCAGCAGATGGCGCTTTATTTTTAAACATTGTTACGAAGGCCAGATCTCCAAGGACATCGAGCAATGTAATACCCTTAAATAAATAAAAAACTTGCCGCAAAAGAACAAAGTCAAAACTACCCTAACTTACTTACAACTTTAAATATCCGTTTACACTGTTTCTAGTGTAAGAAAGAGCACTTTTACAGAGCCCAAGCCGTGTTCAAAAGTAGTTAATATGCAAATATTGCTACACGCATACTAACAATGTGTTCAAGCAATGAAACTGAGATATGTTTATAAATATTTCTTTTGAAATTATTATGGTTACATTCAAGTTACTTGTAGAAGTACACTTTAAATAAATGATTCGGTAAGGAAATATACTTATTAGATGTTAATGTTACCTGTTAAGTATTAAAATGCAGGTGTTAAGCGGTTAAAGGAATCTAAAAAGAGCGGAAAAAAAAATCAAATCGGAATGTTTTTTTTTTATTGTCATAATAATTGCTTAACCCTTTAACCGCCTAAGTCGGATAAATCCGACATTTTTTTTTTCTATTTCGACCATGTCGGATATACCTACCTGTATCCGTTACTATCCATATACAGGTTAATAAAATTGTCGGATATATTCGACTGGGGCGGTTAAAGGGTTAATGTCATCTAATATGACATTTCATTTAGGTCGTCTTCTTTTTGTAAACTATTTACTTACTGTGTATGAAAAACGTGACTTATTTTGATGATAGACAAAAACTTGGCTGTCTTTTATGTTCTTCATTCGAATTAGTCCCGTATTTAAAAGTGTCGACTATTATTAGCAACAAAATATAAAATTAAATATTCGTTTCAACAAGTAGAGTATTACTAAGAAAATACGCAGGTTATTTTTAGTCTGTTTGTCACTAGTACGTCAGACAACAAATTAATGAGTCCAGGCAAACGTCCCCAAGATGCGATCTTGCGATTTGTTGACTAATTGTAAGACTAATCGCATTCATATGTCTTTCATACATTCAATTACTGGCAGAGTATTTTATGCAGATGACCGTATTTTTCAATGGAAGCTGTGAAACGCCTACACACAATATTGCATAAAATCTTTGCATACATAAACGTATCTTTTAATCATTTTAAACATCGAAACGTATCATAAAAATTCAGATCTCACGACTAAATTACATAATTTAATATTTATGTTACCACATTGTACTAATTCAGACAATAATTCGTTGAACACAAATAAATTTTAAAGATAACATCTTATGCTAATCAAAACTCCATATTTAAAATAAGAACTACGGAGCGAGAACACGTGTTTTTTTTTTTAAGAAAGCATTGACACTGGCATGCGTTTAGTATCGCGTTACAAATTCGTCACATTCTTCGCTCCTTGTCTCTGACCAAACGCCATTTTATAATGACCTCTATTTCTAAAGCGTGCGTTCGGTGACATGAGTCAGTTTAAATTGGTTGAGTGCAGCCCTAATTTCGAATGAATACAGTAGCATGTGGCAGCGTCGGGTTACAACGATGGGTCACGTACAACCGATTATTAAAAAATTGTGGGCAGAGAATAGATGGCTGACTTGAAGGATCATCGCTGGACACTACGAGAATTTTCCATGCGGCATTCGACCATGTGGGGACTACTAACGCGCTTATTACATAAGCCTCGGTGGGAACAAAAATAATTCCTTTGAAGTTTTTTATTTAATAAAATCATAAAGCTACAGGAAACGTAATCTTCGGATCTGTCAGTACGCAATAAAAAGTGATATTTGATATACGGTTCGTCGTAAAAGTTGTTGGTAACAAACTCGGGCTAATCACGACCTATGACGCCATGGCGGCAATAAAAACTAATTACTTACAGACCCTTTAAAAAATACTTGCTGATAATTTCTCTATTCCCATAACCGAAGGTATAGTCGGATACAAACCAGTTTGACAGAAACGTAAAAAATATTTTTGAATCTTTTTAGCTGAAAAATTAAGATATTCTTTAATTTAAATCAAATTTAATTACAGTTGTTATATTCTGTCTATGTTTGTAATTTTGTTTAAATAAATTACCAAAACATTGTTTAATTTTTTAACCGACTTCAAAAAGGAGGTTCTCAATTCGTGTGAATGTCTCTTTTGTGTAATTTTTGGCACTAAAACGTATTTAATAAAAAAACTTTAAATAAAAGCCGGTGCAATTCTACACTGAAACAAATAAGTGCCACCGACTTCTAAAACTGATTATTTTTTAACATGCTACTTAATTACTTATTTCACTCTTTTTAGTTTTTTTTTAAATCGGTTTTTACTTTCATTTAAAGTTTTTTTTTTTACTTGGTTTGTGCCAACCTCGATAAAAGTCCGCTACGGTACTTCAACTCAAACATTTTATGTTTTCGATAACCATCGCAATAAATTCTATTGGATTTAAGAAACTGTTGTCGTCCTTCACAGTCATGGGAAATTAATATTGTACCTAATCAAAGCCACATGTCAAAATAAAAACGCAGCATTTTACCTTTCCACACGTACAATCGCGGTAAAAACTCAAATGTGAAATATTAAATAATTTCATAGTACGAAGTCAAACCGGTCGCGAACATTTTTATTTACATAGCTAAGTGTGGGTTCACAATAGCGATTATTTAATTAGGCATACACGTCGCGGTCGTCACGCCACGCCACACACCTCCATTTAGCTTTAATGATTTACTTGTATGAGAAACTGTGTAAGCTTAAATGTTGCGTTCAGAACTAATTTTTGTTGTAATCGAATAGTTATGTTATTAAAAATAACGAGATCGTGTAACGTGCTCTATGTGTAGACCACGGATAATTTGTCAAATTAGTCGCCATTTACGCCGCGGCAAAAACAAGAAAGCAAAAAAAGAAAAAAAAACTTTGAAATTTGAATACTTATTGAAATACCATCAAATTAATCAGTTAATTATTTACGAAGTTTTCTTTAAAATGCAAAACACCAAAACACAAGGTAAGTATTTTTTTTTTCTTTTTTAATTTTTTTATCGAATTTTATACATTATTATGTACCAATTCCATCGTAACCTAAGGTAACAATAATCTCAAAGCTATCTGAATTTTTTAATTAATATTTGTATCTTTTTGTTTATTATCCATTTGTAAATAAGGAAATTAATTTAGATACCTCTTGTTTTGGTACTAAAACGAAAATAAATTCTATACACTCTTTTACTACACAACTAAAGACACAAGTTAAACTCTCACCAGACACTTTTCCAGAACAGTTAAGTAATACTTGTACTATTTATTCTGTGGTTAAAGTTACTACTCTTCGTAAGTTATACCTACGGTTTCCCGTAACGTTTATACCTATAGTTTTCCGTAACATACCTACAGAGAAGCTACCGCCTACCTCGCGTTAACCTCGCACCGCCTGTGACCATTGGTGGTCCGAGCGACCGAGCTAAGTTTGCCCACGGCCAGTTTTTTTCTACTAATCAGTTGTGTTTAACGGAAGATAGCTGAAGGATTATTCCGAAGAAACTAGTAATACGATTTACTTATATATTTTTTTGCATTTATTTATTGTAAAAATGTTTTAGCAGAGCATTATTATAGTATAAGCAAGTTTTTTTACTGAAAAAGAACAAAATTTTGCTGTTACTTATTAAAGTTTCTGTTTTTTTGTTATTTTTTGTTAGATAGTAAGTAAGTAGGTATAGTTCTAATCTTTTATGTAATTTTGCATGCCTACTGGTAAATTATGACCGAACCAGTTTTTTCTTTATTATGATCATGTAAGTAAGTACTGTACCCATATTTGCAAAATAAAATATATTTTATGTTTTAAAAAAATAATCCTTAGTACAGTTACTCCAAATGGGGTAGTAAGTACTTGTATTTAATAAAATTAAAAAATTTTCTTGAAGCTATTAATTTGTCCTTGATAATTTTATAGCTACATTTAATTGCATTTACGTGTAGGTTGTAATAAAAGGCATTTCGATATACCTACTTAAGTGCAAAATTAACCCTATAAACGCTCAAGTGTCAGTAACTATTAAATTAAGGAAAATAATTATACTTAATAAATACACATTTTTTTAATTACCTTGAGTAAAAGGAAACTCTTAAAAAAAACATCTTAATTAGATAATTTCATTAATCAATTACCTACTTACTTATACACTAATTAATGTTCGATTCGCAATAATTTGTGACGTCACTTCGTTGATTAATTAACGATATTAAAAATTGATTCGCATCATCAATTAGGTACTTACAATGATTTGTCAAAATAATGAGCAGTATATCTAATTGCATTATGATTACGAATGTTCAAACTTTATTGATAGCTAGCTTTTACCCGCGGCTTCGCTCGCGTTAATTAAGCTAAAAAAAACTCTTAACACACTACTAAAGTTTCTATAATAATATAATTCAATCGTGATCCGAAAGACACGTGGCGCCATCTATTAACGTTATTGTTGTTTTCCTCGGGAACAGTACTTTTTTTCGGGATGAAAGGTAACCATGTCCGTTTCTGTACACCTGTCAACGTATTATGCAAAATTTCAGGATGATCGGTTCAGTGGTTTAGGCGTGAAAAGGTAACAAACAAACTTACTTTCGCATTTATAATATTAGTTAGGATTTTTAAAAATCCAAAGTTTTGTCCACTTCTTCGTGAATCACATAAAAATAGCTGATCCAATTACTTAAGTTATTTGAAACTTTCAGTATCAAATTGCCTAGTGTAACAAGCAATAAAATAATACTACTTAACTTAGTCATCAAAAAATATCAGCATTATAGTAGGTAGGTATTTCATAATCTGAAATAATTGAAATCGCTATTCACGTCTCTCTGTTTGTCCGCTTACTTGGTCTAAACTACTCAATGGATTTTGATGCAGTTTTCATCTTAATTTAAGTAATTTCTTCCCGAAGGTTTTAAGCTATAAAACATGCCCGAACGATGCCGGGGCGGGATCTAATAAGAAATAAGACTAAGTTTTATTTCAACCTAATTCAGTATTCGTCTACTTTTAAAGTAAAAAATAAGTAATAATAATAAATAAAAATGCAAACTCCATTTTATTTTTAAACTGATTCATAGTCAAAAATATTTTTTCTATAAACAAAAACCAAACATTAGAACAAAGGGTAATAAATAATAACACATAAAATTTAATGGTGTCCCAAGAAACAATGGGTGCCATTTTCACTTTTTTTTTGTCCCGTCCTTGTGGTCCGTTAAGTCATAGCTGGGCAGGTAGACTTGCCTTGAATGAAGCCTTGTTTGGACTCTATTTAGTGCCCTCACTACATAAAGGTAAGCAGAATTATCATTTTATACATTGCAACACTTAATGGCGGGTCGTGTGGACCAATTTTCGAACGAGAACTCGTAATAATTGCATCGCATTGAGCGGTTGACGTTTTGTAATTTTTTCTTCACTACAAATAAAGTATAACTATCAGGTTTATGTCGTCCGTGTGGTGCCGGATGTAAAGAATAGCACTACCCCCATCTCTTTCGTTGGGTGTCGTAAAAGGCGACTAAGGGACGACGAAGGCGACGAAGGGATTCACTAGAGGATGGGCAGCAGCGTTCTCTGAGTACTTTAACAACCATACTGCGATCGCCAACCCGTCTGCCAAGCGTGGCGATTATGGCAACCCCTCCAACATTGTTTGGGTGAGGCGTATTTCCAGAAGTGGACGTCATTCGGCTGAATGATGATGATGATGATCAGGTTTATGGTACGAAAATAATTAATTATAAGCCGTTTTATATGACTGATCAACTTAATCCCAAATCCGGCCAGAATTCGCCAGCCCCGCCAATTCACACCACATTTGTTAGCAGCCTATTAAACCCAGTAGCGGGGGCCAATTACCGTGCTCTTCAGCCTGGACCCTCGCAGACACCCAGAGGTAACCCGACCGAATGTAAAACACTTTTATTATACCCTTTTCGGTCCAAAGAACACGACTTTTAAAATTGGCTGTCGTAAAAATGCTAAACAGAATTTCGCCCGCGGCCATGCTCATGGTTTCGTTTTTGTTTTGATGAATTGTTGTGTAATTAAATAATTTATGTGGTTTATGGTTAAATGAGTAGGTATACGATTACTGTGAATAGTATTTGTTATCGCTAGTGGGTAACACTGGGCAATGTTGATAAAGGGAGGTAGTCGTCGACATGGATGAACGCACCCGAGGTTATAAAAGCGGCGGTCATTCGACGAAGTGAGAGCATTCCGTGTTGATCAGCTGACGAAGTCTGACCTTTTATATCTGACTAGCTTGTCCTTATTTTATGATCTTGTAATAATTGTGTAAAGTAATATATTGTGATCTAGTTTATGTTACTAATACTAACCCAAATACAAGTACTCTCAGTGGTGGAGAGTCTATGTTGGTTTTATTTACTGTGTTTACCTTGCTCGCAATCCTGACATACCGAGATTAGCTAAAACTGTAATGATAGAATCACCCCTGAACGATTATATTGTTGTGTTATTTACATCAGAAGTGGAACAAGAAAAAAACCAGTCCACATTATGATTGTATACCCACATGTAAATTTTGCTAAATAAAATCCCCTGTAGACGGACTGACAAAATTTTTGATTATAAGAAATTGATATTACAATGGTGAGAAAGGTGAGAATGGGAAAATGTGATAAATCCGGTGAGTCACAACCATTTTATTATGTGTGAAGGAATTTTGATGAAGGAAATATAATATGAGAGGTTATTTATTCGTGTAAAATAAATATTAAATGATATCTTTGCTTATTCATGTAAAATAAAAGAGATGTTATCTGTATTTATCCGTGTAAAATAAATGAGATGATATCTGTGTTTATTAGTATAAAATAAATATGATGGTATCTGTATTTATTCGTGGAAAATAAATACGGCATCTGTATTTATTCGTGTAGGAAAATACATTGCAAGTCGTATTAGAGTTTGTGGTGAGATGCAACCAGGGTTGATCTTTGGCACCGCCCGGTTTGGCCAGCCGGGGTTGGCCAAAGGCTTCGCCTGGGGAAAACTGAAACTCTAACGTGGCGAAGCAATTGTTATAGGGCTGGAACCAAGGCGGGATATGCCATGATATGGCTAGATCCAAGGCGGGTGATGCCATGTTGATAAAGCAGGATCCCAGGCGGGTGATGCCAAATGAGTTGGCTAAATCCAAGGCGGGTGATGCTATTAATTGATAAATGAAAATGCAGTGAAAATGAGATTCTGTTTTGAATTAATGTTTTGAAAAAGTTTTGAAAATATTGATATTTGTTTTTTATTCGTTTTGTTATAATTCTTGTTGTAGAATGGTACAAAATAGTTTATTGAAATTAAAAAGTAGTTTGTTATTATTACATGGTTTAAAATGTATTTTTGTAGACGAAAACAGGAAATTGTATTTATTATTGACGATAATTATTATGACGGCTTCCGTTAAAGATTAATTTGTCAAATTCATTTTTAAATAAGAAATAATTTGACTTATTTTCGTTAAAGAAGTGTATAATATGTATTGTATTGTTGTAAAAAGGTTGTATTATTAGCGCATTATAGAAATATTATGTTTACAACATCATGTCAGTTTTGTAATATGAGTTTGTGAATAATTGAGATATTATTTTGATCCTGAAAAGTTTTAAAGGTTGATACTTAAGTATTATGATTTTGGGAATAACTGAGATAATATTTTAAGTGTTTATAATTATGTACTATGATGATACTGTGAATAATGATTAAAGATTTAAAGATATTTAACCATGAAACATTTAGGATGTTTGTTTTCTGATTTTGTGAAGAATTGAGATATTTAAGAATGTAGGATTTTGTGAATAATAATGAGATAATGAATCGTGAATTATTTTAATCGTTGTTATGTACTATGAGTTTATGAATAATGAGATATTTAATCTTGAAATATTTTAAGTGTTTAACGTACTATGAGTTTGAAGTGTTTATATGCTGGTACAATGAATTGTGAATAATTGAGATATATAATCATGGAATATTTTAAGTGTTAATGTACTATGAGTTTGTAAATTATTGAGATATTATGTTCTGATTTTGTGAATAATTATGAGATTTTTACGAATGAAATATTTTAAGTGTTTATGTATTATGGCTTTGTGAATCGTTGAAATATTTAACCAAGAAATATTTTAAGTGTGTATTATGAATTTGTGAAAAACTATAATGAGATATTTAGCCCTGAAAAATATTGTAAATGTATTTAAATGATTTTATGAATTTGTGTATGATGAGATTGTGTGTTTATGTACCTATTATGATTTATTGAATAACTAAAATTTGATGTTTAACCAAAGTAGAACTGTCTAATAGGCATCTGAGATAGTATTTTATGAAAATGTGAAAATGTTGGAAATCTAATGTGTGGATGTTTGTAAGATGTTGATACGAGAAGTTATGAACGAATATATGTAGAACTAGGTTGATACTGAATGAATATCAACTAGTTTAAGTCATGGGTGATGAGCTTGTTGGCCGTCGATGGGATAACAAGCTCTAATCGATTCAAACATTCTTTGGATGCTCTTCATTTTACTTTGGTCATAGACATGAACATGAGTAAAATGACGAGGTCGAAGATCAGGTGTGGCCGAGATGTGTACTGTATTATTTGTTTCTGTTTAAGGTCCAGAGGTGTCACTGAAGTTGGGCCTTGATGTACAATGTTGACGATGGGGTTGATGGTGCGTCGACCACCAACCACCAACACACGAGGACGTGTGTTTTGCAGGAGGGCCGTGTTATCGCTAGTGGGTAACACTGGGCAATGTTGATAAAGGGAGGTAGTCGTCGACATGGATGAACGCACCCGAGGTTATAAAAGCGGCGGTCATTCGACGAAGTGAGAGCATTCCGTGTTGATCAGCTGACGAAGTCTGACCTTTTATATCTGACTAGCTTGTCCTTATTTTATGATCTTGTAATAATTGTGTAAAGTAATATATTGTGATCTAGTTTATGTTACTAATACTAACCCAAATACAAGTACTCTCAGTGGTGGATAGTCTATGTTGGTTTTATTTACTGTGTTTACCTTGCTCGCAATCCTGACATACCGAGATTAGCTAAAACTGTAATGATAGAATCACCCCTGAACGATTATATTGTTGTGTTATTTACATATTTCTTTATCTTTTTGAATAGGGCTGCTTAGTAAATGGTAATCAGGGTTGAATTCCATTTCAGATGAAAAAATCCGTATCTTGAAAATAAATATTTCCGGATTTTATTTTTAAATCGTCGCCGTTTATAGTTATAAACTTATAATTAAATACAATTACTTACACATTTCGATACGGTCTTATCTAAAACGGTACGCTCGCATTTTGACAGATACATTAATACCGTAAAAGATAATTTCAAAATAACCCAAAAAAGTCAATGAACATACAGTCAAAACAGTATTTTTGGAGATAAGTTTTACCAGAAAGTTTTCGGAAAATAGGACTTATGGTTTTAAACTTACGGTTAATTTTTATATACGGTCGTTCCGTTCGTTACAAAACCGGTTACAAAGGAGATGTGCGTGAGCTTGTTGGGAAAAACGATTATTATTGTACTTATACGAGGATATAATGCGTCGGAATTCGGAGGGTTGACTGTGCGTAAGTAATTGGTAAGTCGAAAGGAACTTTTTTCTTTAGCAGAACAAAACTTAGGCAATACGTGTTGAAAAGTTAGCGTGCGAACGAGAATATTAATTTTGAAATAGATATCTTTAGCCAACGTGTTGACTAAACATGACTAATCATTTTTATTAGCCCGTCTTTTTTTTATTCCACAGACTTCATGAAGCCATTTAAAAATTAATAAACACATCATCGCTCCTAACAATGAAAAAATACAACTTCTATTTCAAACATACCAATTAAGTTAAACGTGTATTCAACGCTTGAATTCACAAGAAAAATATGATGTGGCCGGATTCGAACCTGCACGCAACACATCCGTTCGAGAATCAGCGCTTGATATGTCACTATAAAATGCTATCAAGCAGTTCTTCATAATTTATCAATAACACTATAACACACCTATTCGTTTCATCTCATTCAATCTGTACAGGAAAGAGCAAGACAAACAAGTGCGAGTCGGGTGCTTCGCGCACGAAGGGTTCCGTACCATTATCTATAAAAACGGCAAAAAAATCATGTCTGTCGTATGGGAGCCCCCCTTAAATATTTGTTTTATTTTAATTAAATTATTTATTTTTAAAGTGAATCCTTATAACTAAATATTCGGAGGAGCTCGTGGCTAAATAATTACAGCCGCATAGACCGATCTTCCAGGTTAAGCCACGCTTGTCGAGGTTGGTCTGTGGATGGGTGACCATTTACCATAGCGAGTTTCCTCCGTGCCTCGGAAAGCACGTAAAGCCGTTGGTCCCGGCTGTCATTTGTAGATCTTTGACAGTCGTTACTGTTGGTCAGAAGCCAGAAAATCTGACAACCAGTCTTACCAAAAGTATCGTATTACCCAGTTACTGGGTTGTGGAGGTCTGATAGGCAGTCGCTCCATGTAAAATACTGATATTCAGCTGCATCCGGTTCGACTGGAAGCCGACCCCAACATAGTTGGGAAAAGGCTAGGCAGATGATGATGATGACCTATAACTAAATATTCTGTGAATATTTCAAGCGTCTACCGTTGCCGTTATCAATATCAAGCAAAAACGAGCAAAAAAAATCACGTTTGTTGTATGGGAGCCCCCTTAAATATTTATTTTATTCTGTTTTTTAGTATTTGTTGTTATAGCGGCAACAGAAATACTTACATCATCTGTGATAATTTCAACTGTCTAACTATCACGGTTCATGAGATACAGCCTGGTGACAGACGGACAGACAGACGGACCGCGGAGTCTGGTCCCGTTTTACCCTTTGGGTACGGAACCTTAAAACTGAACAACAATAAATGCAGTCTGTCTGATGACGTTGAAAGGTAGGTATTTAAACGAACACGTGTAATTGGCGACAAAAACTATGAGTGAGCGAGAGGTCCGGTAATACAGCTCGAGAAGGCGTAAGCTATGAGAGAAAAGCTGCTTATTGGCTTTACGAAGAATTGAGAAGAAATATACATTTTTAAGGCGAAATAAAATCGTTTTATGAATGGAAAAATGAGGGACTTTTGCGCTGAATTTTAATAATATCCGAGGCATTTAGAGTTTGTTTTTGTATTTCATAAAAAGGACATTTAACTAGAATTTAAAGGTACAAGAAATTCAATAGCAAATAGCATCATAGTTTCCGAGATAATTGGTCAGTTCAACTAATTTTTGTCATAGAAATTATTATTGCACCATTTTATTTATTGAATCGTCATTGGGTATTTCCGTCTACAGTTGTCAGTTCGTAAATTTGAGTTAATCTCGAAATCTAGTTGGCAAATCTAAGAACGATTTTTACGACCGGATAGAGCCTATTTTAGACGCAATTCCATTCCATTTAAGAGTACCTATCTGGTGTTTTATTAGCTAAAATTGGCTAAAATTAACACATATTTATTATTCATTTATCTTTTTAATATTACATTAGACAAATGAGAACCATATTAGCAAATATATGAATAGAAATAATCTAATCAAATCGTTTATGGGTCAAATCATTTGTCAAGTTTTGGACACTGTCACCTAAACTCCTAAAGTCCTGTGTTTTAGGTAACAGGATAATGTTTGCTTCCAACAGAGATTTAACACAGCATTATGATTTTATGAACCTTAACGGTCAATCAAAATGAGCTGAAACTCATTCATTCGGTTCATGGTTGATATACCAAAAACCCGAACAAAGTGCTTTGATTCTACTTTCATTGTGAAAACCGCCAAACAGTGGAATGCGCTGCCCGAGTGAGTGTTCCTCGACAGCTACAATCTGGGTGTCTTCAAGTCACGAGTGAATCGGTTTCTTCTGGGCAAGCGTGCTCCATCGTAGACCGCATCATCGCTTAACATCAGGCGAGATGGCGGCCAAACGCATGCCTAGTAATAAATAAAACACTACTTGAAGATATTCGTGCTTTGGTGGGCCACTTTTGTCCTATGAGCATAGACTTATTTAGCATCCGTTGCGAATTTCCCAGACTTCTTCAAGCTTGTATCTTAGACCACATCTCAGAAGCCGGGTTCAATGTGGCATCGTTCATGCACTAATATAA
Source organism: Amphipyra tragopoginis (assembly GCA_905220435.1). Classification (NCBI taxonomy): domain Eukaryota; kingdom Metazoa; phylum Arthropoda; class Insecta; order Lepidoptera; family Noctuidae; genus Amphipyra; species Amphipyra tragopoginis. The sequence continues at coordinate 11,864,263 of HG992017.1, forward strand.
TAGGCTCCTGTGGCATTGTACTTAAGTATTCTAAGTGTAAAAACTAATATAATTGTAGGGCAACTTGTTTATATTGTAACTAAAAGACAGCCCTTGATTACATGCGCGTCAATACTATGATTGTCAATACCGTGGGAGGTTTAAAATATGTAAAAAGTTATTTCTTAGTGCTTTTTTTCTGCGTAGCCTTTTCCCAACTGTTGGGGTCACCTTACAGTCTTAACTAGATCCATCTGAATACCAGTATTTTACACGGAGCGACTGCCATCAGACTTCCACAACCCAGTTACTGTGGAATGCCGATATCCTTAATTAAGGTTAGACCGGTTGTCAGACTTTCGAACTTTTGACTACCCGTAACGACTGTCATAGGTATTCGTATGACACCCGGGACCGTTGGCTCTCCGAGGTACGGAGGGGTTTAGATGTGTAACAAACGGGCACCTATCCATGGACTGACCGCGCCAAGCGCAGCTTAACCTTGCAAATCGTATGATCCTTGCGGTTATATCCCCTCTATGATTTCTTAGTGGTTTATTCATTGCTTATTCTTCCTCTCGTGTCAGCACGAGCAATAAGAAAATAGCTCGTGCCGTGGTGAAAAGATTAGCCGGTCAGCAAGGTTGGTAGCGGGGCTGACTGCCCAGGGTGCACCGGACATACTTAAGTATCGTCACTCTTTATAATATAAGTGTAGGGCATCTTGTTTATATTTTAACTAGAAGACATCAATTGACTACATGCGCGTCAATACTATGATTGTCAATACCGTGGAAGGTTTAAAAGAAAATGTAATTTCTTAGTGTATTCTTCTTCTTTCGTGTAAGCACGAGCTATAGATACGAGAATAGCTCGTGCCGTGGTGAAAAGATTAGCCAGTCAGCAAGGTTGGTAGCGGGGCTGACAGTCCAGGGTGCGCCGGACGTACTTAAGTATCCACTCTCATTTAAATTGAATTAATTACTTGTTGATCAATGTGCTGGTCAAAGGCTTCCTTCTAAGAACAGATAAGTAATGTTCAGAATCACCACACTGTTGAGGGTGCATTAAAAGAGTCTTCTCAAGTGACGTTTCTTAAGACGTCCGGCGCAGCTAATGTCTCGCTACTAACTTTGCTGACGAGTTGATATTTTCACTATGGAATGAGCTATTCTCCTATAGCTCGTACTGACTCGAAAGAAGAAGAACCACACCGTTTAAGTGAGCTTGTTATCGCAGGGTCAGCTGCATTCTTGACCCATCGCCCGACCAGTAACAGACCCGAGAAGGCGGCGCGCCATGTTCCACGCGCGCCTCTCAGGAGGACGTGGGGCGAGACCCCACAGAAGGAGAGGTCCGCCAGAGGCTGGCGTACCGAAGCCTGCCAGGGTTGCGGTACATGCAGCTGCGAATCCCGCGACCCCGGCCATAGGTCAGGAAAAGGAACACCATGGGTTTTTAGCCGGTAAGAATCCGGCATAACCCTTCGCCTTCCCCGGGCGGAGGGAATACATGAGGAATTTCCGAAGAAAAAAAAATGGTCAGGTTTCTTGCACCTTCGACACGGTCTTTGGTTGCCTACATCATTTAAAGAAACTCTATGCTCACTTTAAAAATTACAAATTGTTTATGTTATTCGTGTTAGTCAGGAAGTATGTTAGTGAATTTAGCAGATCATTGTCCAGCAGATCAAAAATGAATGTGAGTTCTTATTGCATGCAGCTGAGTTCTACAGTTCCTGATACTTTTTACTAAGTTTTGGTCTTTTATAACTCATCAAGAAAACATGCGATCGCAGTCCACGTCTTGGTATAGGCCATCCAATAAGGAGGCATTGTTTAGCCAAATGGTGACCAGGGCTTACAACTCTCCCGAAATTCAGGGATACTCCAGGAAAATGACACCTAGTTTTAAAAAATAATTTCTGTTTTTAATAAACATTTTTAAAGTAAGGTTTTGCTTACATGCTTTTTTAAATAAATAAGTAAGTAATTGATTTTAATTATTTTCGTTTTTACCTACCAGATTTCTGAGCCATTGTGTTGGCAACCCTGTTGAAAGATTTGTTGTATTTTTTAAATATTCAGAATCATATTTTATAATACAGCTATAATAAATACAAAGTATCCATTTACCATACAATTAATAACAGCTTATAATATTAAGTAAAATCCGCAAAATACTTAAATAAATATACATCTATCCGATGTTAATTTTTAACCTGTTCATAAAACACAATTTAAAAAAAGCAAAGTAAGTACTTGTATTTTTAACCTGTTTCGTAGCTTTTTTTGCATAAAATATTTTTTTCATCAACGCCTATTATCAAGTTGGATTATCAACATTGTACCCAGTTGTTGATATTACAATTTATATGTTAAGTAGATCTTACTACGAAGATTACAAAAAAAAGTAATTTCAGATTACTATTTTTAGATTACCGGTGGATTTAAATTTAATTCCAGGATTTGTGAACGATTTTCTACTTAATACCTACTTTTTTAGATAATATTTATAATCGAAATCAAGTTTCTTGCAGTACGTAATTAGTATACACTAATTACAGGCACATGTTGACCTATCACTACATAGTATAAAACAAAGTCGCATCCCGCTGTCTGTCTGTCCCTATGTATGTTTAGATCTTTAAAACTACGCAACGGATTTTGATGCGGTTTTTTTAATAGATAGAGTGATTCAAGAGGAAGGTTTTAAGCTATAAAACGTACACGTGCGAAGCCGGGGCGGGTCGCTAGTTATGAAATAATTATCCGTAAATAATAGAAAGGAAAGGACAGAGTCACCCTTGACAAAAAAAAAGTTGGCGCGGACTTTTGTCATTTAGCAAAAGTATTTCAACAAAATTATTTAAATGGTGTCCAAATAGAGAATTTAAAACGAATTTGAACTTTGAATCCTTGAAATAAGAACTAGCGGTCAATTTTGCAAATGCATTTCTATAAAAATTTTTGCGTCTCTTTTTTGGACGAATCGTAGAATCTCTGTCAGTTCGAGGAAACGCTCATTACAGCGTCGGGAGACAAAATTTATACCGTCACGGTTGATATCACATGCATGTTTTATTTTTATCGTCTTTTTCCTTCTTAATTGCAGCTATTACATAACTAATGATGCTAGGAACAAGTTATCTTGCAAAACTACCCGACGATTGGCTTGTTTTTCTAGACATTATGTGCAGGCGTAGCATGACCCGTAGACAAGGGTTTTGTCGACAAAAAAATAGGCAAAATTAAATTGTCATTGATATTCTGTCATTTGGTCTATTCTTCCATCGACAAAAGCCTTGTCTACTGCATGCTGAAGAACTATCAGCCAAAACGGCGAACAAAATTCAAAAATAAATCCCGCCATAGAATCTCGCTCTCTACTCGTTCCGAATCAATTTCCACTATGAATGAAGGCCTCAATCAGTCTAGATTTGCACTATATACTTACACAAGCATTACATGACTTAACCTACGGGCAGAGTGACAAAGAACGAGTACGTGGACGGTATGGTAATCAAAAACTGAGATTAACAGCGTACCATGAAATCTCACTCGATGACATATCGAAATCAATTTGAATTCCAATGACAAACTATTCGAACGCAACGATTTGAATTCCGAAGAATGGTTTGAAATATAGAAGACCCTTGGTTATAGGTCGTAAACGTTTTGTACTGACTTTGTGCGGTTGGTACAACTGTGAGGTTGACGTTTTTTTGTAGGGTAAAAAATGTAGTTGTCGGCCATACGGCAACTTTAACACATGTACCTACTATGTCTATAAGTAATATTTTTGTAATGATGTGCAAATCTAGCGGGTTTTGAATTGTAATAGAATTATTAAAGAATTTGTAGATTAAGTACTTATTTTACTAATAGATAACGGATTTTAAAAATTCATGTAAGTAAGTAAATATTAAACTGTTTTTTTACATTGCAATTTTGTCGATTTTACGCTAAGTAATACTAAAAGATTGCATAGATAGAGATACTCAAAAAACAAATTTTGTTTTTGCTTCTTTCGTACCAGCGATTTACCTAAAGATTTACTTATTGCATATTAACTAACGAATGGAAAACAGGCACAGTGTAAGTAGACCATTCCAGTCTAGAGATGGACAAACGGATAAATGCTGAGCTGAGATAGTAAATATTTTATGAACAATTTATTGTTTTGTAAATTTTCATTTTTACTCTATCCTGTTCTTGAGTATTTTCTGAGTAAGAACTTATCTGTATTCGACTCAGATCTGCTCCAACTATCCAACGCCAGGACAACAATAATAGCAACTTATAACAACAATAGGTCAGCTTGGTCACAACCAAGCTGACCTATCCAATTAAGTCTTAAAAATGCCTATATTAATATTCATGACCTAAACGTGTCCAATTATAAAATCATAAGTTCCATGTACTTACTTATTGTTCAAGTTATAAGTTTATGGCCTAGAAAATACAGGAAATAAGGACGCCAATTAAATAAATAACTCAAATCTTTTTTTATTATAGTTTTGAATCCTAGAAACTTGTCTTTGCTGGTTGTAATACAACCAGAGAAGAGAAGAGTTGAGTTATTTACTTAATTAGCGTCCTTATTTCTTGTATTCTCTCGGTCATAAACTTAAAACTTGAACAATAACTACATGTAACTTTATGATTTTAAAACTGGACACGTTTAGGTCATGAATATTAGAATTGTTGCAAACGTCATTGAAAATTTTATTTTATGGCGGGTTATATTAGTTGCACAGTATATTTGTAAACGCATTCAGTATTCCGCGTGTGCCCAACGAACAACACGAGCGCATTAACATTCTCAACTCTCGCGCAGGTTCTCATAGCAAGCCGCACGCGTTTAATAGCTGTCTCTGTAAATGCGACTGGCTTTTGTTGTTAAAAAATATAAAGTTTATATTTTGAATTTCATTGAGGAAAATCCGAGTTGTAACTCGTTACTTTGTGTATAAACTAGCTGGTTATGTTCAAAAAAGCTGATATTTTTTCTAACTTGTGTCGACACTTGATATTTGATCTAAGATTTAAAGTTCAGCTTATCAAAATTAACCTCCAGTTTCTGAAAGGCTGAAAAACGTAAACATTTACTAATCAGCTGTCAAATCTCATGCCAAGTGCTGTGATTGGTTATTAGTATTTTGGTCGACTAATCACATTCGTAGAATTAAGATTTAACAACAGATTAAATTGATAAGCCTTTCAGAAACCGGGCATTTGTATTCTAATATGACCATGATCTTCAGACTGAATACTTAAATACGCGATGCTATCATTTAATTACTACTACTACTACCAATATGATTATTTTATCAGTCGTTATAGACACTATTAACTACTAAATCACAGATTTTATAGCGACAAAATCGACGTTTCGAATATAACAACAAATAAAAATAATTAGATCCAATGCTCGTCGAGCGTAGAAAATACGATTATATGAATAATTCATTTGAGATAACGACCAAAATAAGACGATTGTTCGCTTCTGAGAATAAGTGTTTAGATCTCTTTCCCGCGCAGAACTTTGAGAAAACCGAAGCGACAATCTGCTTAAATTTTATGATTTTATGTACCTACTGACTACTGACTGTACAATGATAATATTTAAGTACTTTCAGAATAAGGATATAATAATAAGCTCTGTTAACAAAGGATTAAATATCTCTCTGATTTCGGAAATATTTACCTGCGATCCAGCAACGATGAAAATGCATAAAAAAGCTTTTTTAAACTTGAAAAAAGGTAACAAAATTCGTTTTCGAACTGGCTGCTCGTAACCCCGAGTTGTCGCGTTTAAATGCGCGGCATAAAAGAGGAAAAAAAATTGAAATATTTTTTTTCTTAAAAAGAATAAAAGGGTTATAAATAATATTCTTTTTTGCTCGCAACGAACGGTCACCGCGTTGAGAAATGGTCGGAGCACCGAAGATTTCGTCTGGATGAGAAGGATTTTGTGAAAAATCTTTTCGGACCTTCAAAAACCGGTTTTCTATTGATCAACTAGTAAGTTCTCTGAATGAGACGGTGACGTTCTATAAAATGTTTATTATATTTCTTGGGTTTTAAAGGTTTTTTTTCGGAAATTAAGTAATGCAAGGCGTTGGTTTTGAAAACATGGTCAATCAAGAAGTCATTTCATTTTAAGTCTAATAACGTCGTAATGTGTATAATTTCGTTACAATAAACTATATTTTTATTAAGGACATCCCAACTTTTTTATTAAGCAGGTGTGTTGGTGCACATTTGTAGGGCTATTTTGTTATTTATTGGGGTCCCGTTGATAATAAAAAAATAAATGGCATTACAATTATCAACTTTGTTCCTCATGAGTTGTCAGTTTAGTACTGCAATGAACATTTCAATAATTCCGACGGACATAATAAAGTTAATTAATAGTTTCTGTAGAAGCACGTTTATTGTAAGGTAGGTAGGTAGGTATATCATGCCATATACAAAAGGATGAAATGTATTAAAGTTAACAAGGATCATTTTACTAACTTGTTGTGCGGATGAACTACTTTTTGCGACAACATAAAATAGGGCATTTTTAAGTTTTTTATTACCTTTGTCATTTAAGTAATATGTTTCTTGTATCATTAAGATATTAATTAATTGATCCAATTAAGGTAGCTGCCTGTTCGTGAGAGAAATTTAGAAATATGTTGTCATCGTTAGTACTTCAAATAAATTCAGGTACTTATTGGGTTATATTTAAGCTCTTAAACAATTTCTGGCTTGTTAGGTAGTTTAGTTTACCTATTTGAAAATGTTTGAAATAAATAGGTACCTAGCGTTTATTTATTTTTGAATGACCATTGACGATAGTTATCACTTTTACCCTACCTACTATTAGGTAGAGTTCATTAGGTTGGTACCTACCTTACCGTTTTAAAATAATAATCGTTAGTAGATAGATAATGTATGTTTTAGGTGCTGATAAAGTTCAAGATATCTTTGAATCAGGATACAACACTAGTCATATTTCAGTTTATTTTGTAACATTTTACTATCTTTTAACAACTGAAGGTGATTAGATGAGGATCGCACTACTAACGAAACTTTAAATCTTAGATCAAGTATGTTTTTTATTGCATTTTTTATGACAATCATTTGCATCGTCAGCCAATGGCAAGCGCGATGCATCAAGTAATGTCAAACGTGAGATTTTGAAAACCGTGTAAGCAGCATGTGTCCAGGCGGTCACAAATAGATGCAAAGTTCACAATTCACGCGGCTACATTGGTTCACCGTCACCGATAACGTATTAATTACATTATAAATTACTCGACACACTTCCCGACGACTGATAACACACCGACGGCGCCAAATGCACATAAAACACCACAAGAAACGACGGATGTGACTAGAAAACGTTGACGCCAGCCGGGCAGCCTGTTCTGTATATGTAAACGAAAACAGAGATGTGTAAATAGCACGACTCGCCACACGCCGTGGTCGCACCGTACCTACCGTCGCGAAATCTGTCACCGATTATAAAAATACACTAAACGATCTCAGTGGCGAAATTGCAGGCCAGCGACCCCTCACTGATGGGCCATAATTAATCGGTCGGCACATACCTAAACACGACGTGCATTGCGCTGTCCACGCGCCTTCAAACTCCAAAACACGTTGAAAAACGCACACCGTTTGACACAACACGCACGTTACATACTCGTTATCACACACTGTTGTCGCTTGTTGCACTCGCGATGCACGTAATGTGGTACACTGGTCATTATTTTGTTTATCGCCGGCAGTTTTAGTCGGTGTCGGCGAGCGCGTGAAAAGAGCCGCGGCCGGCCGAGAGTCGCGAGTATACTGCACACAACAATGGATCGCGGCGCGCGCGAGAACGAGCCGACACACACACAGCCGTAGTCGCACTCACACAGCGAGTTCGCCGCGTGCACCGACGCGCGCTTATAAAAAACCAACGATCGGTATGCAGACGTTCGGTTTGAGCAGGTCCTCGGCTTGGCGCTGTTTTCGTCTGCGGTCCAGGGTTCCCGAAATACTTACAACACTCTCCACACATTTTAATTTTACTGTCACAACTTTTTATTTTAATACTAGCAATATTTGAAGTTTTTCAAGGTTGTTGAAATCTAAAAAAACTTCGTTTTGTTTGAAAGAAACTTATCTCTAAATAAAGATATGATTTTTACACTGTACGAGTATACAAAAAAAAAGTTTTAATCGAAGTAAGTTTATTACCTATGTATTGTTTTCTCGAATTTCAAATAAAGGATTGTTGTATTTGGTTAACTGTTTATAACTTAAGACAGCAGAACAATAAGTTGGTTTATTAAGGGTTTATAACAGTTTTTCGTGTTCTATTAAATATTACTTAATCAATAACATTCCATCCATGCCCATTCTTCGAGAGTAACTTAAGATACAACTTTTTAATAAAATAAAATAAGAATACAGCTAAAAAATAAACACCTATTAATCCAACACGAAAGGCGATAATTTTCTAAAAAAACTTATAATTACAAAACTCCACCGCTTCGGGGAGAAATTCCTACATGGCAACATTAAAAACAAAAGAACGGCAGTCAGCGAACCTTGAGTGGGCAGGCGATACGATTCGAGCCTGCGCCCGAGTCAGCGCGCCATGTTGCCGGCGGAGGGAGCGAGACGACGCTATACAACGTTATCTGGCTCTCCCTCGCACGCTTGTTAGCGTTATTGCGTGCCGTAACTATACTCGTCAGCGACTGTACCACACACCCACACGTACGCATTGTTATCTTACACAAAATTTATAACGAGCAAGTCGTATACGGTCCCGGTCGCGGGCACTCCTAAATTCTTTGCGGAAGGGGTTCATTTTTTTTCTCATCTCGAATCCTTACGCCTCAGTTTCGCCAGAGGCTAAATAAAATTATAATGATCGCTAATGTTGATAGTTTGTTTTGTGTGATTCGGCTTGTTATTTTGGCAACACTGATAGTTTTGGCGGGCTTCGCGTTGTGAATGGTGGCTATGAATGGAGTGCGTTAGTTTTAGCGTGTTTTAGTTGGGAATTTTGTTTGCGTTGCGAAATAGTGATAGGTTGTATAGTTATAGTGATGTAGCTATTGTAGTGTAGGTATATCGGCGGAGTTGCGTAGGCCGGTTGATGCCTACTGTTTTCAATACCTACATTATCCTTTAGTGTAGGTAGGATGTAGAAACGGTGTGATCGGATAGGTTGGCAATGTATTTACGGATACTTTTAGAACTGTTTTCTTTATTATTTTTAAATAGACTGTGTTTCATAAGGCTCTAGGTACAAGGCATACTATACGCAGATTATGTAGAAGTGAATCAAGTTTTAGTTAAGTAGGTATGCGAAGCAAACAATAGAAGTTAGGTACCTACTTCGATTGTTTGGTTGGCATACCTACTACCTAGTTAGTTATGTTAGTCGGTGACAAGACGGTACTATAGTTCGTTTTTTAATCCCGGAGACTGAATTGACAGATACGAAACGTCAAAATTGAAAATAATGTTCATAAAATTGGCAAGTTTGACATTTGTAGGTACCTGTCAATTTAGTCTCCAAGATTAAGAAACGGACTTTAAGTAGGTAGGTAAAGTCTATTTTTTAATCCCAAGGTAGTAATTTGACAGACTTAAATGTCAAACATAAAAATTTTGGGAACATTATTTGACAAGTTTGACGTTTCTGCAGGTAAGTACTTAATAAAAAAAAAACATGTATACATAGTGAAGTGACATACTTATCGGTAATCACAAGGGATTATTTCAGTTCTGGCCCGAGGAGTTATCCAGTATTTATAGCTTAGAATTTAAACAGACAACTACAACAATTAAATTTGATCAATCATGTAATCGAAACCCCTATTCATGGCGGCATTAGCGGCAGCGAGCTATGCATGACAGACACAGCAGTCTATTTAGCAGGACCTAAAGTAAACATTTCATATAATGGGCTTGTATAAAAGGTCTTATTTTAATAATCCACGATATTTTGTATAGTGCCTTTGTAGATGCTAAAGATGAAGTTCGTATAAAAAAAAAATGAACTGATTTCATTATTTTTATTAGTGACACTAGCATAATCTCTAGCATTCACTGAGGCGCTATGCAAAATATCGTGGATTATTAGAGTAGATAGGTGGGACCTTATACAACCTTAGTTTTAGTATATACTAAACCTGAAACTAGTTTGTTCAGAATCACTAGGAGAATCGATTGACATATTTTTTTCACCACATTTTTTTTTGTTTCTTTTTTTTCATAAATTTCAATTTTGTTTCAGTAGGTTTCTACCCATAACAGTTGACGGGAATAGACACCTTGAGGCTTGAGACGGTCCTCTCGGTCAGTTTCCGTGTATTAGACAACCCCTGCATAGCCCATATCAGGCATTTCACACTTTTTTAGGGAACTTAACGCGACATAAACTAAGGTGTAACTTGGAGATTTACTAAAAAAAACACATATTCAGGCAGTTCTGATGAAAATCTTGTTGGGGTGTCTCGGTTTTCGTATAAAGTAAAAATAAGGTTGTATTATAATACCTACATGCATATTATAACATTTATAACGTGGCGTGGCGACCAGTGAAAACTTCGGAAAAAGTATTTTTTTTACGACTGGCCTGAGTTCAATTTGAATGCAAATAAATAGTTAATTATGAATAATGCACCTCTTTATCTGCTGTTAACCCCGTAATTAACGACAAAAATCCTATTTTTTCCCAAAAAAACAACGTAATTCGCATTTGAAAAATGCTTCTCAAAAAGGTTCTCTAGGAAAAATATAATTGGGGTATTTAAAAAATCTTTTCGAGGATTCATGTTCAAATATTAATTAAGTACCTACATGATTTAGTAAGTAATGATTTATTTTAAACAAAACAAATAAAAAACACAGTGAAGTTCCTTACAAACAATTTCAGGAATCGGTTTTTTCAGTCTCCTGTAAAATTTTGCTTTTGGCAATAACGAGGTTTTCACTCGTTGCGGAAATAAATGAATACGAAGACTATAACGCTTTGCGTCAAGAACGCAACAGGTGTATATTGTTTTTCATTTACCAAGATACTAATCAATTTTAGTTTAAGAAAGTGGCATTATACAATGCACAGGTTCGTTCCTTTGGGATGGCTCAGCCAAATACCAGCTTGAGGCGTTGGAGTCCATTGAGAAGCGTGCCAAGAAGCTCATCAGCAACGACTCCCTTGTTCAGACCAAGCTCCAAAGTCTTGAGCATCGGCGCAAAGTTGCTAGTCTATCGGTTTTTATCGGATATATTTCGGAGAGTGTGCTTCAGATCTGCATGATCTAATTCCCCCCTGCCCTTTTTTCTATCGGACGGCCAGAAGCACGAAAAAGCGTCATCGGTTCATGTTTGATATACCAAAAACCCGAACGAAGCGCTTTGATTCCACTTTCATTGTGAAAACCGCCAAACAGTTGAATGCGCTGCCCGAGTGGGTGTACCCCGACAGCTACAATTTGGGTGTCTTCAAGTCACGAGTGAATCGGTTTCTTCTGGGCAAGCGTGCTCCATCGTAGGCCGCATCATCGCTTAACATCAGGCGAGATGGCGATCAAACGCAGACTTAGAATCAAACAAAAAAAAAAAGTGGCTGTTCACAGAGCCGGAGTTATGGGACGGCTACCGGGGCTTCCACAGGAGGGGCCTCCACTATACGAGTATTTGTTTTTATTTTAGACAAAAAATCAAACATAACATAACTGCTTCGTTAGTCTAGTCGTCGCAAGAGCGTGAGGGTTGGGTTCGATTCCCAGGTCAGACAAAGTGTTATTGGGTTTTGCCGTGTGGAATTTCTCTGCAGCAGCCCGGAGTCTGAATTTGTGCTCGGTTGATGGAAATAGGCTCGCCCTCTGTTACATGGGACTTGAACATGACGGCGAAATGAGGGTCTATTATACACCTCTGCCCAACCCTTCGGGGATTACAGACGTGATGTTATGTTAAGAAATCAAAATGACACCCTTTCTGACAAAGAAAAAAGTTTACAATCACGAGGTACTTCTTTAACACATTCGAGTCCACCACACTTTTCATGGAGCTCATACGCCATCCCGCCATACCTATTGCTAGTGGACCTTCCAGGAGGGCCTTTACGTTTGCGCTAAGAATGAACCCTCGAGGAGAGTTCTTGGCATTAGGTTAAAAATACGCTACTACGTCGTAAAATAGGTGTTTCCTTGTTTCATGACGGTGAATTTTTCAAGAAAAACCTAAATTTAAGATAAGCCATCCACGAGGGTACCCGGCATGGCGAATGCGACTACAGGGTGCCCTCCTGGAGGGCACCCAGCACTGAACGTGTTAAAAAAAAACAACGGGCCTCCACTTCTTTCTTGCTCCAGGGCCACCAAACCTATAAGCCTGGCCCTGGCGGAACAGCTCGTCAGTTACGTGTTGGCTGGCGGCTGAGAGGTCGTGACTGTCGTGAGCTATACTCCCACCTGTGGAACTATTACCACATCTATTACAGTCTTCTTCTTTCGTGTCGTCAAGAGCTATGTGAGAACAGCTCATGCTGTGATGAAAAGATTAGCCAGTCAGCAAGGATGGTTGCGGGGCTAACTGCTCAGGCTGCGCCACTCATGGAGGCTTATTAGTTACCGTAAGTTTAGTCGTCCAGTTCTTCATGAGCGCAATCCTTGTTTCTGCAAAGACGGTCGCACGGGACTTAACATCAGTAAATAGAAGAAGCAAGAGATGACTATAAGAGTCAAGATGTTGATTTTATATCATTTAGTGATGCTTAGCCTATTCCTATTATCTCTATCTATAGTATTTTACACGGAGCGACTGCCATCAGACCTCCGCAATCCAGTTACTGGGCAATGCCGATATCCTAAGGTTAGACCGGTTGCCAAACTTTCGGGCTCCTGACTACCCGTAGCGATTGCCATAGGTATTCGTATGATACCTGGAACTGACGGTTTAAGCGTGCTCTCCGAGGCACGGAGGGGTCTTGATGTGTAATGAAAGGTCACCCATCCACGGACTGACCGTGGCAAGCGTAGCTTAACCTTGCAAATCATATGATCTGCGTGGTTGTTAATTAGCCACGAACCCCTCAATGATTGATCCTTGCTGATTCAATATCATTAAAGATCTATATTTGGACTCGACTACCACGTACATCGATGGTTCATCATTCATCATGCAGCGTGGTTAAGCTGCATAATTATGATGCGGTCGAAACATGGATGGGTAACCGTTCTTTACACGACAAGGTTCATCTGTCTACAAATATCTCTATTCCCAGATCGGGTAGTGTTATTGGGTTTTTCCGTGTGGAATTTCTCTTCTGCTTATCGAGAAGATTCTGAATCGAGGGTCTAATGATGGAGCAGGAGAAATAATGATACGAAGTAATCCGTACAAACCATAAATCCAATCCCCTGACAATGTTAAACGCCATAAGTTTCTACCAAAACACGTAGGTGTTACAAAAGGTACTAAAGCTTCCTGCAGACAGAAAGACAATATTGTCGCAATTCAGAAATCTGATAATCGTTTGAAAAAAATACTAGTTTAGGCAGCCAATCCCTTTTAAACGTAAGTTTCAACAGAAACACGTAGGCATTACAAAAGGTCCCGTTAAAGCTTCCTGCAGACGGGAAGACAAAATTGTCGGAATCCGGAAAGTCGTATTGTTTTTTTTTATCATTCAAATGTCGTTATCCTCATGTCTGACTATAGACGTAGCTAAGGTAGGATTTACAGATGTACTGCCTTTACACAGGTCCTCGATTAGGAATTACCAGGCAACTTTAACTGACGCTTTACATTGTTTTTTCAAACTAGTTTTCTAGCCTCTGCCCCTTTCTAACACTCTTTCCTAATTATCTAAAGCTGCCAGCTTTAGACAATTAGGAAATAGGAACATGAACTAGCAATTAGGAACCTAATCACATTTTTAGGGTCATATCATGACTTAAAGAATTCCAATTACACACATCAAAAGTGTCTAGGGATCAAGCATTTTTATGCGGATTTCTTGAGATTGAGATGTGACTTTGTAATAAATTTATGATTTTATAAATTTATATGGATCCTTTTTGGTGCATTTCATAATTTGAATCAGGAACTGTGAATCAAATTCGAGTAAAAGATGAAAATCAGCTGTCAATATTTTCCCTATAAAAACATACAACGCATTGAAGACATTATTAGTGCTACTGTTTCCCTACTACTGATTAAAACCAACGTTATTATGGAGCGGCGACGTCATTTAAGCAGGGAAGAAATGCTCAGAGCCGTGGGAATGATAGAAGCTGGTTCCCGGCAACGTACTGTGGCTTTAGCTCTGAATACAAGTCAGAGTGTTATCAGTCGACTTTGGACACGTTACCGAAGCACTGGTACCGTGGCTGAGCGCCATGGAGGACGGTATCGCTGCACCACACGGAGACAAGACCGATACATTCAAATCTTAACTCGAAGAGCTCCAACAATAACCGCCATGATGTTAGCCGTGAGGCTTCATCACTCTTCAGGGAACTTAATTAGCGACCAAACAGTCAGAAACCGCTTGCATGAAGTGAACCTTCATTCCCGAAGACCGCTACGGGTACCACCTATAGCAATGCACAATCGTAGGATTCGATATCAATGGGCTCTTGGACACAGAAATTGGGCAGAAGAACAATGGCGTTTCGTGTGCTTTTCTGATGAGTCTCGTTTTGGTATGAGACCGGATACAAGACGTATACGACACTGGAGAACCCCTGGACGCCAACAGCGATTAAAATCCTGCCAGGAAGTCCATCCTTATATTGGTGGAACCATCATGGTATGGGCGGGTATTTGGATCGCCGGAAGAACTGAGTTGATTTGGATCAGAGGCAACCTCAACGCTCAAATTTATGCTGAGACGATTGTATCAGACGTCATCGTTCCTCTACAAGCGCAAATCGGTCCCTTATTTCAGTTAATGCATGATAATGCACGACCGCACACCGCAAGAGTTGTAAGACAGACTCTCGCCGCAGCTAACATCAATGTCCTGCCCTGGCCTGCTCAGTCGCCAGACTTGAACCCGATTGAGCATGCATGGGATATGCTACAGAGAAGAGCTCTGCCGAATATGGAGGGTATCCAGTCGCAAGAAGACCTTTTTTTGTTGTTGCAACGAACATGGGCGGCCATTCCACAGCGTGATTTGGATGAACTCATTTTGAGTATGCCAAACCGATGTTCTTGTGTTGTTAGTGTTCGCGGTAGAAACACGGATTATTAATTGTTTAAGTTACCCAATAAAATTTTAAAGAAAACTGTTATTTCAGTCTTTTTTTCGAACTTTTGTGTTAGTGGTTCAAATGTCAAAAATCCCTTTATTAGGAAAATGGCAAATTTCTTTATTAATGCAAAGGTGACTTGGTTTATCGTTACTGTGACAAACGAAAACACTTTATTTGATGAATCCTTAAAGAAAATTTTAATTAATATCAATCAGGAGAAAAGTTATTGCAAAAATATATGTTGATCCCTAGACACTTTTGATGTGTGTATTTTACAGTCTTGTTGCATCCATGAGTCCTCGATGACAAGGTGTCCTCCCTACTGTACGACCATGCGATGCGATCGCACGAATACTCAATCAAAAAAACTTAATGTTCGTATCTTTTGGGGTACCTAATGTGAGATTTCAAAAATACCTAACATAGAAACCGTAATAAGCTTACTACAAACTGATAAAGTATAACAAGCAAAAATTACTAAAGAATATTATCTCAGATCTCGTTAATTATGTAACTTACAATTTACATCAATAACCACACATAATAAACTTTTTTAATGGCCTGGGACTAGCCTTCGCAAAAATAAAAAAAAACTTTATTCCCATTCACAAACGGCAAAAATAAAAGAGCCACGACAAGTCGTTGAGCGTGTAGAAAGCCTTCGGGCGTAACTCGACAATGATTTCATTAGACCGTCGGCGGGTCGTATTACCGCCGGTTATAATCTGTCGCAAGTCGTTGCAAATAGTGATGGGCGATTGGCTTAAAAAATACAATTGAGTTATTCGAATCTTCGATTAGTCAACTAGCAAATGATTACTTTATCTATCAAATAAATTGGCAGAACTCGAATAATTATTCCAATGTATATCGTGTGAAGAGCTCTGCATTTACCTACTGTAGTTCTTATAACGACTTTTATGTCGGCCTTCCTTACAAAACTTTTTGTTTTTCTCATTTTATTATACCCATCACTAGGTCAAAGATACTAAAACGAAACACAGTTTTTTTTTTATAAAGCTCTAAATAAATAGTTCAAATATTTTATCAAATACACGTCTTTCACAGTACCTAATCAATCAATAAGGTAATCGAAATATTCGTACTGTTCGACTAAAAAAATCGATTTTGCCCATCTCTAGCATCGACCCTGTGACTTCACATTACTAAATAACCAGTAACAATAATATTATAACTGTTACTAAAGAATTTGTTGACGGTTGTATTGTGTTGTCTTTCGTGATGGTAACTTGCGTTAACAATCATGAAGTTTGATATCGCGTTGCGTTCCGGTCGGCGCAGCTCCACACCTTACAGCACAGCTTATAATATCATCAGAAACCCTAAATCATTCTTCTTCTAAGCGTGCCTATGACAATCTACACTGGTTCAGCCTAGAACTAAGCAACGAGTTTAGCACTTTCCGTAGCGTCCATTAATTCTTGTGGCGTACAGATAACAGGGCAGGCATAGGTACCTAAATCATTATATTTTTTAACTTTACAATTCGGAACCCTGAGGTCCTGGGCCTTTGTAAGGCGTACGAGGGCCCGAAGCCAACTCGCAGAGGCCCCATCTCTGAGACACCAACCGCTAAATCATTCTTCTTCTTCTAAGCGTGTCTATGACAACCTACACTGATTCAGTCCAGAACTAAGCAAAGAGTTTAGCACTATCCGTAGCGTTCATTAGTTCTTGTGGCGTACAGGTAACAGGGCAGCCATACCTAAATCGTTACATTTTTAAACTTTATAATTCGGAACCCTGAGGTTCCGGGCCTTTGTAAGGCGTACGAGGGCCCGAAGCCAACTCGCAGAGGCCCCATCTCTGAGACACCAACCGACGATTATCCCTGTATGCACTATGCAAGTACACCCAAGGATAACCCCCGGTTGATGCAGGACTATTATAGGATATGGAAACAAAGTATGGGACTATGGGTCTGGGTGGCTAAAGTGGACTGGTTACCTGGGACTATTGAAGAACGGCCCCTGCCTGATCAATGTTTGGATTACATGGATTACCTAAAGGGGGTGACTTGCGCACTCAATAAATGGGCCCCCGAAAACGGTCGCTAGCATGTAGTGACATAGCGACAAGGGGGCAACATGTTTTGAGGTGCTTGGTGGGAGCTCCGTTTGTCGTCAGTGTTCACTCTAGCCGGTCAATAAAGGCAAGCCTGAGGAACAAGACTTCTCCCAGGAGATCAGGTCCGTGGTGTCGTTACTGCCCAACAGCTTCCCTGCGGGTTCATCATATTATTATTGTCTTCGTGCTCAGGGGCTGACGGTCCGTATCCTGCTTGGGTTGTGGTGCATGCAGTCATGCAGTTGCGAATCCCGCGACCCCAGCCACAGGTCAGGAGAAGGAACACCGTGGGTTTTTAGCCGGAAAGAGTCCCCTTATATGTATAGGTAAGTAATATAATATAAGAATAACCCTTCTCCTTCTCCGGGCGGAGGGTAACAAAGAAAAGGAATTAAAAATGGGCCCGGTCCAGCGATTAGAACTTCTTCGATACGCGTTTGTCGACAGATTCGGTTTGTTATCTCGTTCCGAGGAAAAGGAGATAGTTTATTACTGAATCGCTCTGAATCAGGGGGCAGATATGGAGCCGGAGAAAACATTTAGACAGGGATGACAATGACAACCCTGTCATTACGCAGAACATAATGATTTTTATTAAAACAATTTCTGTATGGAAAACAGTTTTATTTTAGTCCTTACAAGTGGCCTCCTCAGGTGTTTTCTTCACGACACACATTTCATTTGTCCAATCGTTTAAATTAACTATAAGACAGACAGAAAACTTATTTACAGAACATTTAATTTAAAATAACTACCTACACATGCGAATTTAATTAGCGTGCTTAAAAAATAACGTCTCAACAGCTCCATAAGTTTGACGCTCTCGATTCGCGCGAAATCGTCAGCCTCCATATTTATGGTAAGATATTCTCGCGAGGCAACGACACGCAACCATTCTGCCACCGTCCCACCGATCAATGAGTGAATTTTGACTGAATAATTGCTCGCCACGCAAAACCAGTCTTGGGCCATCATTCGTTATTTAAAATGGGCATTATTCAATGCCGCACGTGAATTTTTTCGTTTTATGGTTTATAGATGGCCAGTTGTGTCTTATTTTATGTTTTTGATTAGTTTGATCGCGCGTGCTGTGTGAAAATAATGATTGATTGATCATAAATGATACCGTGCGCGATTGGTATTGTTTTTGTAAATTTCGGAATTAAATACAATAATAATTGAACACTTGGTTTAAGGATGAGGGTAGGTAAAATATTGATCATTTTACTTTTTGACACAATTAGTAAATTACAAGACAGTGTTGGTTCTAAATAGGGTTTTTTGGGAACCAAAGCACATGTCCAACTTATTGTAAGATCATATCGGCAACTGACAATAGAGTTTCTGGAATGTTCCTATTTTAAATCCGTTAGTTATGAAAAAGGTGTTTTTACCCAAACATTTTTTCACAGTCTTGTAGTGTAGGAAACATCATCTTAACACCGTGTGAACGAAACGCGGCTGCAGCTCAATAATTTCAACCGATTATCATGATTGGTATTCAAGATTTGAACGAGTCCGAAGCAATTTGCCATGACTGATCAGATTTCATGCTTGCACCGAGGATTGACGCCACGCTTGTTTAGTGACAAGAAACCAAAACATTTACTGACAAAAAGCAATAAAAATACGCTTTGGAAACGTTTCTGATAATAGGTACTTTCTTCGATTTTTTTATCAACTTTATTGAAAACTTGTTAGATAACCTTAGGTCAAAAGACTAACAGTGCCATCTATTAACAGCTTATGGTGATATAAACTTTGAGAACAACGCCATCTAAATTGATGTTGCTGGTTCTACAAAATTATCACTAGATGTCACTTGGTTGTAAAAAGCACTTGTCAGTAGCGCCATCTAGTATATTAAAGTTAGTATCATCAGACCCAATATTTGAAACAGCGCCATCTATACTTCAATCCTAGTACTTGGTTAATACAATTATCAAAATGTTACCCACCGTGTACGCAAGATGTCGCTGTTGGCATATTTGTCCACATTGAGAGCTTTCTGAGATAATTTATACGTAAGCGTGCTTATTAAAAGTAGTTCAAAGCTCGATTCACTGCACATCGTGACCATTCTCATGACTTCTGTACCAAGATTACGCAAATTTCGGCTAGTAGAGAGCAATATATGCATATCTTGGTACTTTATAATTATTTACATTCGTAAAATCTGTAAGTACCTATTTCGTCTCTAAACTCCATACTGCAATACAAAATATTTGAATCGAACTAATTTGACTTTGACATGTTTCCGTTTAATTTGTGATCTGAGGGCACGGGTTTACCCCTGAACGCACCTGATGGTAAGCGCAGACAGTGCTTAAGATGAAGTACACGAATCCAAGTAACAGAAAGATAGAAGGATTCCCTTATACCCCTCTGGCTCTCACATTCACGCAGTAAATTGCTTGGCGCCGGACTTGAATGTAGGTAAGGGTGATAGCTAGCCAGGCGGACCATATAGATCCTACCACCAAGTATACTGATGCTGGGCTGTTGTCACGCAGTTGCACTGACTGAATCTTAGCTGCCTTTAAGGTACAAGTCCGAAACGGGCTGCAGACCACAAATTGCAAAAGTAGTATCGCTTGCGGTGCGATCTGCGGCTGCGGTCTGCTGTTGCAGTTTTGCAGTCGCTGTCGGAATAGCACCTTTAAAGTGTACATCTTAAAGGCGCTATTCCGATGGTGACTTGCGTGCAGTCTTCAGTTTGCAGCCCGACTCGGACTTGTACCTTTAAGCTGCATTTGGCAGTTGTGACTGGATATGCAGTCTACCTACTTGCAGAATCATAATTAGGAATGTGGCGTCATCTATCACGCCACATGCGAACTATTCGATCCTATCCTATCCTTTGGTTGGAGGAACACCACACCTCGTTCCTCCACAGGAATAAGAAACGAAATATGGTTCATCAAATGTGATGTTAACAGGTCAATGTCCAGATAGCAGACACAATAGTTAAACAATGCTGTTGTTTATACAGGGTGTAAACAAATTCTTGTAATTCCTTCAAACCGCGTGATCTACACCCTGCATAGGATTTTTTCAGAATCAACAATTTTTTTTTTCATAAATGAAAATTGCTATTCTGTATCTGAGTAATTTTAGCGTCCCGAGTTAACTGACTGCGTTGAGCGATATCGCGCTAGTCGTGCCCGTCAGCTGTGTCGCCGTGCTTTCATTCATTTATGCATGGCATCCAGGGTTGGAAAAAAAAACAGTTTTTTTTTTAAATTTTATAAAACAAACAGTTCGAATTGTTTTAAACAAGTGTTTTTTTTGTTCTTTTTAGTTTAGGGCATTATTTCAAATTAATTCGAC
The DNA here is from genome assembly GCA_905220435.1 of Amphipyra tragopoginis. Taxonomy (NCBI): domain Eukaryota; kingdom Metazoa; phylum Arthropoda; class Insecta; order Lepidoptera; family Noctuidae; genus Amphipyra; species Amphipyra tragopoginis. Next base: position 11,884,931 of record HG992017.1, read on the forward strand.
CTATAATGTTTCATTTCTAGACTAGATCTTTTCAATTTCTCCATAGTAAATTAAATATTTACAAAAAACGATCAATGGATAAACGTTTATGTTGTTTATCTTTAATAATACTGAACGCTTTACATTCACCCTGTATGTTCTAACTAATGTTGATTTTTAAATTGGGTGACATAGGGATTTACCTAGCGGGAATATACCGGCGGGGAACTGTGGGGAACACCTGTGAACTATGAATTCTTTTATCTTGATTTGAAATTGAAATTTTGAATATTCTAATGCATGTTTCAAAAATACTTAGGTGTTATCTTGTCCCATATAAATCCTGGTACTTAGATCTTTGTTTGATTGAATAAATTACTTATTACAAAAATAATGTTTTATTTAATTACAATGCCAATAAAAGTTCAAAAATATACATAGCAATAGAACAGACTCAACTGGTTTTGTATCAAGCTCAGTATTTAGACTCCTAAATATTAATTTATTTTCATTTTATATCCATTCATTCGCCATGAAAAGTAGTTTTAAAGCTTGTTTTTCTTATTGTTTTGTACAATGCTTAAAACTTGTTTTAATCTTTGTTTTTAAACTTGTGATAAAAAACACGGTTTAAATTCAAACTGTTTTAAACATGTGTTTTAAAACAACTTGTTTTAATCATGCCAACCCTGATGGCATCGATATTTTCTATCACATAAAATTATCATATGGGAAAAAAAAAGCTTATTTTTATTTTTAATCAATCTAAATCTCGTGCGGCGTTAATCTATACCGTTAATAGATCATTGTGGTTTGAAAGGATTACACGAATTCGTTAACACGCCGTATGTGATTCACGGGACAGGAAAGGGTTAAGTACCCCTAGTCTCCTCCGGTTCTGTTTGGGATGATCTAAAAAATCAGCTTCAACCAGGTTGACCTCTCTGGTACATTTTATCCATTGATATTAATTGTGTTCAGTATTTTTTTTTTTTTTTTTTTTTTTTTTTTTTTTTTCTATTGGACTGCTGTAGGTCGTCCTAGGGGACGATTTCTACGTAACCGGGCAGTTATTGGCGAGACCTGAAGGGTCTCCAGCCAATGGGGGGGAAGTAAAATACTTAACCTAAGCTAACTACTTGTACTACACTAACATCATGACTACCTGCAACAACAGCACTAAGGGCGACCCCTAGTGGGACTCGGACCTCGGCTTAGGGCGTTGCTGGCGTGGACATAGGGGGGGGGAGACAGCTTGATGAGGGCTGAATTATCGGTGTGACTGCGGAGTCTGAAGAGACGACCGGCTCTACGACGGGAGAGCTCGGTGGATCGTGACCGGCGGCGGTGGGACGTCGCGACGGGCCTCGTCGGCGAGGACGGTATGCCGGACGGCGGCGGACGTTGTGTAGTGTGCTGGTCGATTTACTCGCCTCCTGGAGGAGGGTTATTTCGTCGTCGGGTTCTAAAAGGGTGTGCCTGGGACGGCGAACTTTACTTATGAGAGAGGGACTGTAGTCGGCCGCTGCGGCGACTAGGGGGTTCGGATGGCGGGGGGCATTGTCGAAGTAACGCTTGGAAATGCGTTTGAGGTATTGCCTGATGGTTGGCATTTTTAGATCGAGATGGAGTTGGACGTTACGCATGAACCACGGGGCAGCCGCGGCTCTGCGCAACACTCGATTCTGGAGGGTTTGGAAGGAATTGAAGCGACAAGGCTTAACGTGTGCGAACACGACGCTAGCGTAAGTCAAGATGGGGCGGATGCACGTCACGTAGATTCTCAGCTTATTTCTAAGTGACAATTTACTGCGCGCTCTAAGGATGGGGTGGAGGCGACCGACAGCGAAAGCGGCGCGAGCGCGCACCGCTTTGATATGGTCTCGGAAACTCAGATGGTGGTCGAGGATAACCCCCAGGTATTTGGCTTTCATCTCCCAAGGGATCTGTTTGCCGAACATGAGGACAGGACGGATGTGGGTGTGGGAATCACCGTGTCTCTCGAAAAGAACGGCTGCGCTCTTTTCGGGATTCACCTCTATTCTCCATTTCCGGAACCAGACCCCGAGGGTGTTGGCTGCGGTTTGAAGGGTTCGAGAGATGCTATCGAGACTCCTACCGGAATAGTAGATAGCCGTGTCGTCGGCGAAGAGAGCCAACTTGGCCAAGCCACGTTTGGGAATGTCGCTGGTGTACAGCGTGAACAGAAGGGGCGATAGCACGGAGCCCTGAGGGACGCCGGCGCGAATGGGGTGAGGGGACGAGAGGGTGCCTTCTAGGCGATAGCGGAAGGAGCGATCCGACAGAAAGTCTCGAATGATGAGCACGAGACGGTCCGGCACGTTGAATTGGTACAGTTTGTATAATAAACCGTTGTGCCAGACCTTGTCGAAGGCTTTCGCTACGTCGAAGAAGAGCATGCCCGTTTTGTACGAGCGCATAAAACGGGAGCTAATGTGTTCGACTATGCGGTGCAATTGTCGAATGCAACAGTGCTGGGTTCGAAAACCGAACTGTTCGTCGGGGATGAGTTTACGGGAGTCAGCGAAATCTTTTAAACGGATATAAATGAGACGCTCATAGATTTTCCCAAATACATTGAGAAGGCTGATGGGGCGGTAACTAGTGGGCTCACTCTTGGGTTTGCCGGGTTTGGGGATACCGATAACGGTGGCTTGTTTCCAAGCTTGCGGAAAGATGTTATTACTCAGAGCGCCATTGAAGATGGCGGTCATGAGGACTATGAGCGGGGCGGAAAAGTGTTTGATCACCTTATTGGTGATACCGTCTGAGCCGGGGGCTTTCCTAGGTTTGAGATTCCTCACTATCGTGTGGACCTCGTCTACGGTGATGGGGGGTAAGGGATCGTCGGGGTCTTCATCGGGAGGGAGGGAGGCCCTACGTTCGACCTCGCGATCCACCTTGGAAAGATGGACCGGGTCTGCGGGTTTGGTGCTGGGAGTACATTGGGCTTCTAGACTGTCGGCTAGACATTCGGACTTTTCGTCATCTTCAAAGGCCGGCCTTTGGTTCGGACGATTGAGAGGGGGAGTTGAAGCTACACAATCGGATTTTAGGTATTTTTATTTCGAAAAGAAGGTCTATATGTACAGCATGTAACAAAATCCCTGTCCGATCCTTGAGAGTATTATTCGGCATCGTACTGCGTCGTACACATATACGTAACCATTTAATGGATTTGAGATTATTATTTTTCCCCAGGGAGTGTGGTCAACTTATGAAAATTTGCAATATTCAGTGTTAAATTTCGCATCGATTATAAAAATAAAAAATCAATAACTTTTGGTTTTTATGAGTTACATTTTTATAACATTTTTTTCTAGTACCTACGTATGTTGAATCAGGAATACGCCTTTATTGGATCGGATATGGTTTATGTTACAAATTGTAGACTATTTTTATAATAACCTCGATTTTTACCTGAGTTTTGAAAATATTTAGGTTTGAAATTTTAGGGACCCGAGCGATCAATTTATTATTTTGGAGATTGAGCCATTTATCTTGTCCAGGCATGTAAAGGTTTTAAATTAGCTACAATTGTACAGTTACATCGCAAATTGAAATATCGTAGGTACTTATGTTAAAAGCTTAGCATAAACTTTACAAGACGTCTTAAAGTTTATGCTGGCTTTTTCCACTTCGTCGTTCGGAATAAATTTATGGGAACGAGATGTTCACTTCATTTAGGTAAATGTTAAATGTTACAAAGTGTTGTGGAATCGAATACTGGTAAAATACTGGTATTCAGCCGGATCTGGTTAGACTGGAAGCTGGCTCCAAAATATTGGGAAAAGGCTAGGAGGATGAAATGTTGTGAAATCTAGATTATACAGTCTACATATTTCCATTCATGTAGATCCAAAATAAATGATCTGCGCGTCAGCCTGGGCAGTCGGCCTCGCTGCCAACCTTGCTGACTGACTAACTAATCTTTTTACCACGGCATGAGCTATTCTTGTATAGCTTGTAATGTAGCAGACAGCCCCAGGTTCTCCTGAGCTAGAGACATGTCTGCTACACCAGTTATAAAATGTGTACGGTTATGGACTAGCGATATTCTAGGTACTTATATAGCAACTACTCTAGTACACAAATACACTACACACTAGGGTCTAATCCACTTCCCCGCTATTTGGCAGCCATTTTGCTTTTTTGTTGAGATATTCTCTATCTTCAAGTTATGAAAATGAGAACCCATTGTATCGTAATGTAAATGATAGACAATATTATCGCGAGAATTTGGAACGAAACAGAACTTATTCGGAGCGATACTTCTACTCGGCGTGGTATGCGAGTCCTCCCAGTGTAACTGAGTACCAGGAGCTCAGCGGTACGGTGTCTCCCTCAAGTAGATCGGAGTTCCGGAGGCTCAGCAGTGCAGCGACACCCTCGAGTAAATCGGAGTGCCCGAGGTTCAGCGGTGCAGCGACTCCGTCAAGTTAGGTCGGAGTGCCGGAAGGTCAGCAGTTCAGTCTCCTTCAAGTCAATTCCTGGAGGCCTAGCACTAATATTTTTTTCATTTTAGTTGAAATTTATGCGACAACCACAATTTGTATCATACATAGATATGAATAAAGTTTGCAATTCGATTAAATATTATGTGCGAAACGAGTATTTCCAATTCAAAATTCACTCGCGTTAACGTTACGTTTACGTTACCATACGTCACAACATTCGTGCTAGGCCTACGGACCGCACACTTTTCTCGTTGCCTCTCGAATAAATGCTAAAGAACCTTGTTTCTTTTCTTTTTCGAATGCTTTTCCAATTTCGAAAAGGTTATTTGATAACCTTTACAATGAGGGTAGTTTTTTGTCAACTAAGTAAATAATCCATGAAACCAAAACTAATAACCAGGATACGTGAAAAAAGGAGTGGCTCGATTTATTTGCTCCCAAGTGTAGTTCGTATCCATAAATTTATTAAAATAAAACACAAACCCTTGACCGCTTCCTAGTGTTCAGATTCAGAATTGATTGGAATTTGACATACAAGTGGACCATGACCTGGATTAGGACATAGGATACTTTTATTCTGACATAGGATAAAAAGTAGGATGGGAATCTAGGATGTCAAACTGTGGACAACAGCTAGTCGTCGATTAAGTTCTAACACCGCGTAACTCAAAACAGTAAACTTTTCAGGAGAGCAAAAAATGTATCCAGCTTTATGGAGAATATATGGCTTTATGGAGAGTATACACGCTGTGTTTTGAAATAACGCGTTGCTATTGAGTCTAACCGCTAATTGTAATTAGTCAAATGACGCGTTTTTCAATTCTCTGTCAAATGACGTGCCTAACTCAAAACTGCTATTTTTTGAGTTACGCGGTGTTAGAACTAGTGGTTCATAAAATCATAATACTGTTTGAATCCTTGCTGGAGGCAAACATGTTTCTAATTTCTATACATTTCTGTGTTAAAATGGTCTTATTTGTCCAATATTATATTAAATAGAGTATACCTGATTATACCTACAATACAACATACTTTTATAAACATTAATGCTTTGATGTAGCTAGCATAATCCAATTTACACGCATAGGCACGTGCTGCACGTTAAGACTCCATTTAAGTCTCAGTATTTGTGATGATACCTAGGGGCCAAGTCTGCTAATTTAAATAAAAATAAATACATTGCCTTCCCAGTGTCACACTATTGCGATTTCTTTCTTTACGATTATGACAGATTGGCTATTCGGTCATTTAAAACTTAATGTTTATTATTGGAGGATAGAAAAGAAAAATAATTCAGTAGTACGCACCCTTAACACGTTCAGTGCCGGGTGCCCTCCGGTGCAGGGCACCCTGTAGTCGCATTTGCCATGCCGAGTGCCCTCGTGGATGGCTCTTTTTAAATGTAGGTTTTTCTTGGAAAATTCACCGTCATGAAACAAGCAAACACCTAATTAACGACGTAGTAGCGTATTTTTCATGGTTTTTAATCTAATGCCAGCAACCCTCGTTGGGGGTTCACTCTTAGCGCAAACGTAATTCCGAGGACCCTCCTGGAAGGTCCACTAGCAATATGTATGGCGGCATGGCGTATAAGCTCTATGAAAAGTGTGGTGGACTCGAACGTGTTAAAACGACAATGACGTAAGTGTAAAAAATTCAAAAGCAAATATAATTCGAAAACGAAAAAGACTGTGAAAGTATTTTTTTTTTTAATTTAAAAGTTTTATCTCGAAAATTATGTTTTTGCACTTACGTCATTGTCGTTTTGAAGGTGCGAGTAGTTGAATGATTGTTTAATGAAAAGTCAGTGGAAAGCCACTGGTCTGAAATAACTAGTAGAATACCAAATGTCTTAAATTATTCTATCGAAATACCATCGCCACTCCATTGAAGCATTTGAAAATTATCAGACTTGCGCCCTGAACGTTTCTTAGCTACAGCAAACCATAAACGTCAAATTGCGGTTACCTGCGTCATACCAGAAACACCACATCGCATGGCAATCTTTCTTCCAGCTTCACCATCATACTGGTCATTTTCCGGTCACTTACCGTCACATACATCATCCAATCATATAGAACGGCACAGGAACTGTACCCGGAACACTGCGGCCGGACGGAAAGCTTCATAGGTAGTACATATTTACTGCCTGGTCGATCTTGTATCCGTTTAAATTGTACCTTGTGGAGTTCAGTTACTTTAACTTTTTATTTACGAGTATTTATAGAGCTAGGTTAACTTCTTCAAGATTAACTAAAATGAACAACTATGTAACACTTCCCTTCACAACTACCAGGTTTTCTCGTCCGTAAGGCCTCATTTAACGCTGGCTTGGTGCGGGTTGGCGGACTAGCGGACTACACACAATAAAGAGAACTTTTTGCCCTCCAGATGTGCAGATATCCTCACGATGTTTTCCTTCATCATTATACTATACAACATGAAATAAAATTGTCGGAGTTTCGGGCTTTTCATCCTTCGCCATCATCATCATAATCCTGCTTTGTTTCCAACTTATTTGTGATCGGTCCCCTTCTCCAATGTCAGTCGTCGTTAGCTTATCATCAGTGATCGGAAAAGGGTGAGCTAATTTACCTAAACTTCAAAGAACAGAGACAAAAACTGGAGACTTCCTTACGACAACATTTTTTTTTTTGGGAGAATTTTCTCGGAGACTGTCTTTCATTTGTTTTCAAAAAATAAAAGACAATCTCCTTTTTTGAAAACAATAAACAATCTCTTTTTTAAAAATAATGAAAAACGTATCATCTTGTTTTGTGTCAATTTTGGGAAACAAAAATAGGAAACGAATTTAATTGTTTTCTGTACTATTAACATTAATATTAAATGTACTTTAGTGATGACCCGAAACCCGGAATAATTTTCACAAAAAAATATGTTGTCGTAAGGAAGTCTCCAGTTTTTGTCTCTGTTCTTTGAAGTTTAGGTAAATTAGCTCACCCTTTTCCGATCACTGCTTATCATGTACTCCCTTTTCCTTCATATCCTCCCATCACACAATCCATCCATTCTCCGCGTGTGAAAGCACTATTGAGGGCTTTGCAACGGCCGTCACCAACGGAATTAAGCATTCGAGAGCTTTCCCTTGCTAGCACCACCAAGAGACGTTGGATAACTACCTACGCTGTGGTTATCAATGCAAGAATTAATAGCGGTAAAATTGCTAAACCTCATATGTAGGGTTCGGATACTCGGATGCATATTTACCTAAAGTTAATTTTTAGCTACGAAAGTATGGAAGCGGCTTCTTAAAATATATTTTTTGTAAAAAAAACCCCGGATTACCAGGAACATCGGGAATGCATGCAGTTGGGTGTATAATATGGAAGCGACATCTTAAAATGTTTTATTAAAAAAAAAAACTCCGGGATTCTTGGATTGCATAACTATCTATTTGAAATGAGTTTATTAATTAATTGATTTACAGTGAGATATATCTTAGCTATAATATTTACACAAATAATATTTACATATCATCATCATCATATCAGCCTATTGCCGTCCACTGCTGAACGTAGGCCTCCCCCAAAGATCGCCAACCATCCCGGTCTTGGGCAGCCCGCATCCATCCGCTGCCAGCCACCTTTTTCAAATAGTCGGTCCATCGTGTCGCAGATATTTACATAATCTATTAATAATTACAAATAAAAGTATATACAAATAAAGAAAAAAAATATCCTAATAATACGGCTGGAACGCCAGCGGTGACAAGAGCACGACGGATAATATCATTTAAATTGGCGTGCCGTGCTATACTATACGGCCTGCACTCCTGCTGCAAGACAAGCCGTGGTGTCCGAGGCTGTCGACGGCTTCACCGCAGTGGCACCGATGCGGAGCACAGCAGGGAGCACCCAAACGCAGGCATGTAGCGAGCCGAAAAGTATTGTCGTCCAACATAGTGCCTATGTTGGACGGCGGGAGCGCCTGAAGCCATAGACCCGACTCCCATCTACCCACAGCCAGCAGGCGAGCACGCTCAGCGCTTGTGATTGACGTATCTAAAAGTTTATTCCGTATCACAGCGCAGAGCGGCTCGTCCCACTATCTCTAGGAGGACGGATTGAAATTAAAGTTTAACTCCCGATGCAAACATCTATGTATGTAGAGTGTAAGAAGAAGAATGGTGTGTGTAAGATAAACAAAAAAAAACACAAATTAAAAGAATTGTCCCGGAACCGCGGGATTTTTTCGATACAAAAGCGCGTTCCATATTAGCTCACATCTCCAGTTTAGGTGAATATGCATCCAAATATCCCATCTCTACTCATAAGTCAATAGATCTATTCATCCGGAAGTTGACCTACCTTCAACTCGAAACTTATGAAAAACCAGGAGTCACGGGTGTTGAATAGAGACTACACAGGAGCCAGGAGTCAAACCCGGAACCTGTGGTGCGGAAAGCTTGTACTTTGTGTCCATTTGGGTGATATTTACGCGCCACGTCCGCGAGGCACGACCGAGTTTGAAAGTGAAGTGGGTTCGGCCCCAGTTGTTGAAAACATTTTGAACAAACAGAATGTAAGTATTTTTTAACCTTTTTGGATTAAATGCTTGCTTGTGTATAGAGTATGACATAGGTGGACATGAATATGGACACAGGTGGGGTTAAGCTGTGTCAATATACTTTCAGGTGGGTCCAGATGTCCCAGAAGCAAGACGATGTTATAAATATTGTCTTGAAAAATATTTTAACTGTAGAGTCTTTAGTAAGTTGAAAGATCCCGAATGGTGTGGGGTTTACAATGGAGAAGAAGAGGAAGGAGGATAGCAAAACAAAGTTACTTCGAATCAATAAATATATTTTATGAAAAAAAAGTCCATAACCTCGAAGGGTCATGTGAAGGTCTGTCTTACGAATTTCTTGAAGCTTGCTGTCCGAAAATGTGTTGATTCTGAAAACAGAAAGTTGAATTATTTTATGGGTAGATAGAGACAACCTACAGGAACGAAATGATAATCCGAGATGTCAATTCAATAAAAACAACAATAGGTAGGTTAGTAGGTCACTTGACTATCTCATTATAATCTCCAGAATAACTGAGTAACAGTTCAGCTGTTATTTAGTAGCCTTGAGTATGAAATCTTTATAAGGTTGAATTGACCGCTGAAATTGATAATATTGGGTTTCAAGAAAAAGGTTGCTAGCCACTGTCCCCACTCGAGGCAAGAAGTTAACAGAGAAGAAACCGTCGGTAGCGGTGCGTACGCGCAGCCCCGTCAGTCTAGCGCCGACAGCGCCGCCTTACGGACCCTCCCGACAACTCCGCACTTTCACATCACAAGACAACGGTACTGCGCCCGCGCATAACATGGCGCTCTGATTACGAAAAACAGAAAAAGTGATAAAAAAAAGTGTAGTGAAAAATTTTGAATTTTTGGAAAACAATTTTTTCTTCGATGAATTTGTAGTGCTGTGAATATGCTGCAGCCCAGGTTAAATAGTTGTGAAAGGAACTGCTCCAGGATGCTTTTCAGGAGTTTCGCCGTGTTCGCCGCGTTATTATTAAGCTCGACTCTAGTAACATGTCAAGGTAAGCCTTTTATTATGCTATAATGTCAAAGTTGATCACGATTTCGTATGGTTTTTGTGTCAATTTATTATTGCGTAAATTTCTAACAATAAACACATTGAAAAAGCCTATTATTGAGGAGAATTATCGCAAAAAATGTTCATTCCAATTCGACCTTGATTTTCGCCTAAAAAAACACGCATTACCATCATATTAAGAAGAAAAATGTCAAAATCATGATAGAAGTTTCATTTCAACTAATAAAGTCGAATAAATATAAATGATTATTGCAAATAATCAATAAACAATTAAATGTAACATTTTTGTTAACGTCTCGTACAAAAGACATCGACGCGCTGTCGATATTTCAAGCGAGCTTTTTAAAGCGTTAACTCAGACTTCCGCTTTTCATTCCAGTTCTAGAACTGGAATTGTATTTATTATACGCTCTATTGATAAAAGGTCAATATGACTACCTATTATATTAATATTTAGCCACGTCTGTGAATTAATAATATAGGTACAGCTTAAAAGTTGAAAAACAAGATTTTTATTGAGAATATTTTTATTTAGTTTACTAAAACCGGTAAAATTATAATAAATTGCCACGTATATTGATATAAAAACCACATATTATCTAGGTTATACCTCTACAGTTGAACATGGACTTTTTTAAGACCTCTGCATTAAAACCCTTCTAACACAAGGCGAGATGACTCTAGAAAACTTGTCAATTATCTCTAAATAGTCGAAAACCTACTTGTATTTTCATAAAAACCTTGTAAGGTCATGAGGGGAACATTGTTAAAATCACCTGGAATTAGAAATGGTCAAGCGTTTAATTACTAAATAGTAAATACTCGATATACAGTAAAAAGTAAGTTAATACTCTTGAATTTACTCTAACCTTGAGTATTTAACGGAGTATTTACTCATCTCTACCTGCAATAACTCATAATTTCAAACACTGTAAAGTACATTCAAATTATGTTAATCCAATACACATTGCGATCTAAAAATACAACGAAACCATGTCAAGACGATTGCTCAAAAGATTCGTACATTAAGTTAAAATTAAAATATTAACTAACTTAACATTACATAAGTATTACAGATAAGTTTGGTAATAGAGCCTATATTAATGCCAAGGTTTTGGGTAAACTTAAGTTTAACATAATTATAACTTGGCAAACGTTTGCAACATCGGCGAAAGGGGGTATAAAATGATTTTATCACATTCCAAATATATAATGTATAATCAGCCCCTTACTGTCCCACTGTTGGGCATAAACCTCTTCTCAGAATGAGACATGTTTAGGCCTTAATCCACCACGCTTTCCTGTTATGGGTTGGCGAACTACACACAACATCAAGAACTAAACCACTTACATACTCGTACAACCATACAATTAATATTTCATCTTTATTATTCGAGTGATAAAGCCCGTCAGACACGTAGCTATAATATAATATTAATACAAGTTATGGCTAGATATATTAAGATATATTTTCTATACTAATCTTTGAATGACCACACACGCAGCTATAATATATATCTTTGAAATCTATACTAAAAGAGCAATATATTTTGAAATATTAATATATAGTATAGCTACGTGTGTGACGGGCTTAAAAGCAGGGATAGCCTAGCAGTTGAACGGTTGCTTCCATGCAGGAGGATACGAGTTCGAACCCGTCCCGCACCTCTGAATTTTCGAATTCATGTGCGGGTCAGAATTTGATTATTACTTGCGTTAAGGGTGAAGGAAAACATCGTGAGGAAACCTGCACATATGTACCATCGTGCCGAACAGTGAGACACGATTTATTTAAACTTCATGTATAGACGCCAGTCAAAATTTTCCAATCAACCTTGAACCTAATGCTTTCGCGATAAAGATGAAAATCTATTAAAGAAATTTGACAGATTGTAGTAGCTTTATGTGCTGACGTCTGTACATTTTAGTGGTACACACGGCTACACATCAAGCTATACATTTCCAGTTTACACTGACCTCTGATTGTAAGGAAATCCTATACAATGCGAGATCAGCTTATACTGGAAATGTACAGCTTGATCTGTAGCCGTGTGTACACAATTATCTAGCCATCTAATTGTAATCTAATTATAATTATTTGCGAGATATTTCAAGTTAATTTCACGAATAATTATATACACAGTTGTAAAAAAAGTTAGACCAGATAATATCAAAGACATTGAACTAACTAACGAATGACAAAACAGACTAGACTCAGACTGAAATTGGGAAATATTTTAGCAATAGAATAAATAGCTAGCATTTCAGTATAGATAAGACATCTATTCAAGTTAAATATATTGCCTTATTATAAATTGCGTTAACGTTGTAAGTTGAAAACATGGTTAACTTATTACTTGCAATACACTGACTCGTTGGTTTAGTAGTATGAGGTCGTGGGTCCGATTACCAGGTGGAGCAAAGTGTTATTTGGTTTTTCCGTGTGGAATTTCTCAGTAGCAGCCCGGAGTCTGGATTTGTGCCCGATTTTCGCAATAGCTCGTCTCTTATTACGTGAGACTTAAACATAACGGCGAAATGAGGGTTTACTATACAAGGTTAGTCAGAAAGGGAGTACTAATCTGAAAGGGTGTTAAAGTACCCATAATAATGAGTAACTTTTGTTCTACAACTTTCCCCAAAAGTCAATACTTTCAGAGAAATAGCTGTCCAAAGATTTCATAAAAATACGCTAAAATCTATCTATCCTCAGCTATGATCAGCTGTGTTTACATTTTAGGTCATATTTGGGGTCACGGATTAGAAAGTTCATTTTCTGAATACCTACGTAACTTAAGCAGTGACGAAGAAATTTTGAAAAAACTAAAATTAATTTCATTTTTCATGGAAATAAAAATTTTCGAATTTTGAAATTTTAACAATGGCCCGCTGATTATTACCCCCTTTCTGATTAACCTTGTATAGTACTCATACTACACAGGCGTGATGTTGTGTTGTTTTAGCAAAACATTGTTTATATCTAAAATCAAAACTGAAGTTTATATCATGCTATTCAGGCTTGTGATCAAAAGTACTAACTTCTGCGTTAGTTAATGCAACATAAGAATAGCCAACGAAAGCTAACAAATCTTCGTCATTTCAGGAATTTGACCTTTCTATTGAACGAATCCGGGTTCATTCGTTTCATTTGGAGCCGTACTACCTCCTGGCGCCTAATTCTCCTAAAATAAATCTTGATAAATCACAACCGAACCAAGGCCGAACCGTTCATTCAGACAGTTCTCAATTTCAAAAGCTATCAAATTGTTTGACACAAAAAACAAAATCAACCATTTTGAAAGTTTTCGAAAACAAAAACTGACTGACGGTTGTGGTTCGATTGCGTTTGGCAACAATTTATTTTAGGAGAATTGTGCCCCTGTTCTGGAGGTACGCTTAAAGTTCCATTGGAGATTTTATCGGGAACAGAATCACCCCTCATATCTTAAGCTTATATCATATGCCAAATCTTCTTCTTCTATCGTGTCAGCACGAGCTATATGAAAATAGCTCATCTCGTGGTGAAAAGATTAGCAAGTCAGCAAGGTTGGTAGTGGGGCTGACTGCCCAGGATGCGCCGGACGTACTTAAGTATCGTCACTCGTGGAGACTCTTTTTATGCATCCCAAATGACTTCAATTGCTTAATAATATTATTGATATTCAATAATATCATTACCTAAGTACTCATTACACAATCAAACTTATACAATAGCTTTAAGTATAATTATCAACTTAAGTTCAACATTGCTAAACGATAATGAGTATGATAAACCGGAACTGCTACTTATATCATTAATAGCTAATAATTATTGTTTATATTTGTTTGTCAGAGGAAGTTTGAAAGTAGCGCCAGTGACTGAAAAGTTGAGGAGTTATAAGTTAGCGTGGTATGGACATGTTATGCGGAGGAAAGAAAGTCATGTTACTAGAAGAGTGTTAAATATAAATGTGGATGGATATACAAGTAGAGATAGGCCAAAGAAAAGATGGATGGATTGTGTGAAGGATGTTAAGGGTAAGAAAGGAGTGAGTACTAAGATGACGGCTGATAGAGGAGAATGGAAGAGGAATACATGTTGTGTCAACTACACCTAGAGTGGAATAAAGGCAGGGAGATGATGAATAATTGTTTCTATTTAATAATTGTCGCTTTCATTATATAACATATAAATACTTGATGCACTTACGGTATTTAAATGACGTAATGGTCGGCAGGTGTCTGCGATAGTAATAATTGTTGTGTTGCTTGCCATTTAATTAAATGAATACTTTGTTCAATTATTCTTATAGTTAACCTTAACTGACTTGTATGGCATTAACCCAGTCTATTGGCAGACAGTCTGTTACGTCTGTCTGTCAAATGATTATATGGATATTTATGTCGTATGTATGTAAGAGCTAGAGGGTATAGGGGAATCCATCTATATCTCTGTTACTTAAATTCCTGTGCTAGTCTGCGATTATCATCACACTGTCACCTAGTTTAGGTGACAGTGTCCAAAACTTGAAAAATGATTTGAACCAATAAACGATTTGATTTGATCATCAGGTTCGGTGTAAGGCGACGAAAGTGTGAAAAAAAACAATACGGGAACTTCGAGTGCTCTTTTATTAAAACCAGGAATTCAATGCTAACGTGGTAGCATAAAAGCATGCTACTTTCAAGCAGGTGCTACTTGTAGCAAGCAATTTGCACGTGTATACAAATCTTGGTATACTTAAAATACCAGGACCGGATTTTAAGGTTTGGGGCTTTGGAGCAACGGATAACTGGAGGCAGATTGAATTGTTTAAAAAAAATACCTCATGCTTGTGAACTTTGTTCCGTTTGTTAGAAAGGGTGTATTTTTTTTCATATCTAAACAAATTCAAAGCTCTTATTGTGGAGGTCCCTCTTGTCACTTGCATAGCCTTGTCTTGGACACTCGGAGGGCATGCTATAAACTGGCATTCTACCTAGTAGAAAACAACATTATTTATAGCATGTGTATTCTGACAAGGCTTCTAAAAGTATGATTATAAATACCATTATTCAAGATTACGTTATATCAAAAACTCTACCTACTTATTATAACAGCGGTTTAGTGTGTAATGATCGATTTATCGGTGATTATAACGATATTAAGGACGTTCTACATTTTGCAAAAAAGATAAAGATTATGTTTTCATAGTTTTTCATTCTCGCTCCAGTTTCAGATAATGTTTCACTCTGTTGACTACTACCATTGCTTAAAATCTAGGCTATAGGTCAGAAATTAGTCAGTTTGCTGATCTTTAGAACTGGATTGGATCTTTGTTAGAACTGTAATTTATGAATGAACTGGTTTTCTTGATACTGTAACCGTTGGTTTTGTAGTATTCTTTTTTCCTGCCAGTCTACCAAACGTCTAAACAAACAAAGTCTAAACGCCAATTTTCTGACTAAGTCTTTAATATTTATCTCGGTGATGTTTCTAACCTCACATTGGCTAAGCTCACAGTCAATCAGACAATAGTCTTTGAATAGCTATTTAAAATAACACACTTTCGAAAATGAGATTAAAAAAAAAAGATATTAATTAATATCTAAATGTAAACTCCTACTACAGTTGTATTTTTAATCAGACGACGAAAAATGACAGGTCCTACCATTGTTGTTGTTGACAGTTATAGTGCATTGTTGTTTGACAGTTGAACTGTCACTTTACTTTATCTAATTAAAAATACAATTTTAGTACGAGTTTGTAATATACGAAATTGTGGTTCTCTTACATACCCGCAACGAAAATAACTATATTATTCAGTTTAGTGAGCTTCCGAAAACGATCGCCCGTTATAATTTGCCAACGTGCACTAGGACTTGCACAGGAAACAAAAAGAACATAATATCATTTTTTTTAGAATACGTAAAGAAACCGTAACTACATCACTAGCATATCTTCAAACACATACACACACATATAAATTATATACAATAAATCAATTGCATGTGGTAACTGCTTGCATAACGTGGGTGAATGGTCAGGTACCTAAATGTCATAGGGGAATGATTCTCGCCATTTTTGTAACTTAACGGCGACGTTAAGTAACAACTTAGAATATTTGAAAGGCATACTATGATAATTTGACAAACATATTTTTTTAAAGGTCAGTTGGTTGATGCACTGAAAATTATTGATACTAGCTCAACTTTGGATGTAGTTCTTGGCAATGAATAAGCCGTCTCTTGTTAATTTACTAGTTTTTAAAGCTTAATATTTTCTGTAAGAAATTATTGAGGAAGGAATTAAACAGGAATTGTCTAAAAAAAAAATGACATGGAATCTTGGAGTTACAGACTCGTTTGTTACTAGGTTGTTTGTTCAAACCCAGACAGGTACCAATGTGACTTTTTCAGTGTCATATGTACTTTCTTAGTTAATCTAAGACGCCACTGACATACGGTGAAGGAAAACATCCTGAGGAAACCTGGACTTAATGTTCTGAAATCGCCAACCAAGAGCAAGCGTGGTGATCAATGCTCTTCCCTTCTCTGTATGGAAAGCGGCCTTTGCCCAGCAGTGGGACAGTTACAGACTAATTTATTTATATTTATAATTATCTAAATTAAGATGAAAACCACATCAAAATCCAATGAGTAGTTTAGAAGAGGTAAGTGGACAAACAGACAGACGAGAAAAGCGAATTCAGTAATATTTGTTTTTTTTTTTAAAAAACGTTGCCGCTCTCTAAGATTGCTCTTGTATCGTGGGTGCGTTTACAGACACAAATCTCACATACACAAACGCCCAGACCCGAAACAATCATCTGTAGGCCATACAAATTTTTGTTCCGTGTGGGAATCGAACCCACGACCCGTAGCGCAGAAGCCAATCGCTTAGCCACTGCACCAAACGTGTCGTAATTTTTTCATAATTCACACGTCATTCAATACTATTTAGAGAATTGACTAAGGGACATTTCAAGAAAATGGGTGGTGGCATGCTTTGGGCTTAACAACTTCATGTGATCACCAATTTGATTACCAAGTAAGATACCAAGCAACTTAGTGGCTCATGTGTAGTCACCCTAAGATATTACCTATACTAGCAACTGCAGCAACTTAGTCGTTTACTATTTAAAATTCACTTAACTCCAGTTCAATAAATTAAAACAGGAAGCAAGAAAAAAAGTATTATTGTCAAGATCAAAGCCAAAATAAAACGACTATATCGCCTGACGATTCGATTTTTTAGAAATAATAGCTAACGTTGATAGTTTTGATAATTATAATTCGTATAATAACGATTATTTCTTGAAATAAAATAAAAATAACAGTGTTATTGTCTTTTATGTGTTTGTGTGTTTCCTTGATATTGATATTTATTTATATGTATATTTTTATGTAGCGTACATAATAATTATAAATGGTACGACTGCTTAGTCACTCTATATCCAAAAACCATGAAATTTGCTCACTATTCTGTATAACTTTTACCTGTCTGTCTGCCTAGCCTTTTCCCAACTATGTTGGGGTCGGCTTCCAGTCGAACCGGATGCAGCTGAATATCAGTATTTTACATGGAGCGACTGCCTATCAGACCTCCACAACCCAGTAACTGGTTAATACGATACTCTTGGTAAGACTGGTTGTCAGACTTTCTGGCTTCTGACCAACAGTAACGACTGTCAAAGATCTACAAATGACAGCCGGGACCAACGGCTTTACGTGCTTTCCGAGGCACGGAGGAAACTCGCTATGGTAAATGGTCACCCATCAACAGACCAACCTCGGCAAGCGTAGCTTAACCCGGAAGATCGGTCTATGCGGCTGTAATTATTTAGCCACGAGTTCCTCTGTATAACTTTTACCATGGGACAAATTTTGAATTCGGAAAAAAAACAGCTGTTCAATATTGTTTACGCATACAGGCTGTTAACGAATTCGTGTAATTCCTTCAAACTGCGTCTGGTGACCCAGCTGTGTTATTTAAAAGACAAGAAAAAAAAAGTAAAGTCTTGGTTTTCTGTTTCTTATTCATTGCGTCCCGAGTTAACTGACTACGCGGAGCGATATTGCACTAGTCGTGCCTGCCAGCTGTGTCGCGCTTCTTTCATTCATTTATGCGTGGTGTTGAAATGTTGAATTCTATCACAAAAAAGATGATTTTGCAATATTTTCTTTAATCAAGCTAAATCCCGTTCTTGTTATCGGGTGTAAAAAGACCCTTAACGATAACGAAAACCACGTATTCTACCCATCATTGGGATCATTTTTTTTGAACAAACCATACCTGGGAAATCATTGGTTTTGGAGATATTGAAGGTCAAAGTACACATTTTTTTTTTAGTTTTTCCCAAAAACTATTTCCAAGTCATAATACAAAACTTTCTTCCATACAAACATTATCAAAAATTACAATTTTTCCTAACAAATTACGCATTTGAAGTTACAAAAACGCAATGAATATCAAACGCACACGACCGCCTTGGCTCGGTTGTGTGGCCGCTGCACGCATGCAAACGCGCAGCATCGCCACAACCATAATTTGCGCGCTACAAAAAAAACGTTTTTTTTCATGCCAAAAAATAAAAGTCGTTTCCCAGCAATTATTTTTGGTCAATGTAGTTTAGTTTGATGTACAGAGTGCGTAGATTTCGGCTATGTGATGAGTCTTTTTACACCCTGTATTAGAGATGAAACGGATATCCGGTAACTATCCGGTACCCGGCCTATCCGGCCTTGTTTTAACTATCCGGCCGGATACCGGATAGTAATACAGTATTCGGCCGGATACCGGATAGTAAAATTTTAAAAAAATCTCATTATTTTACACAAGGCAAATCATACTCCAATAGGTTATGGACACCGTTTATTTTTATAATCGCACATCAAAAATATTTGTTTTATTAATTATTAGTTTAATACTCAAAATTAACAAGTGACAAATTGTGATGAATAAATACCAAATTTTCCGCGTTTGTTGGTAAGAGGCGACTTCGCTTGGCTTCGTATACCAGACCAGCTTCTGAAAATAGCCTTTCGCTGTAAACGCTACTGCCAGGTGCTGAAAGATAAATTCTAGCAATCCTTGACAACTGCGGGTACTGATTTAGATTAACTGACCACCAAATGTATGGGTCGTGATTGCGATCGATTCGAGATGTCTTTAAAAAAAAGTCAATCTCGTTAGCAATTGGATTTTGTTTTTCTTGATCGCGATAACACTCGAACGCCCCCGAGTCGACCCGATCTCCGCTTACGTGCGACCCGAATGCGCGTGAATATTTCCGATCTCGTTCACCGCGCCAATATTCAAATCAAACTGATCGCGTCAACGCAATAAAGGGCCGAATATCCGGCAGCCGGATATCCGGCGCTCCGGCCTAGTAGCTTGCCGAATATCCGGTATCCGGTATCCGGCCAAACTACTATCCGTTTCATCTCTACCCTGTATACCAGTAATAGATCATATGGATTTACGGTATATATGTATGTTGCAATAAACAACGAGTAAGTCGAGCGTAAGTCACAACAACAAGATGAAGCTTTTAAAATAACAGTAGCCGTCTGATAAATGTCTAACTCATCAGTCACAATATTATTAAGTTTACTAGACCATGAGTTACTAAACCAACTCCAAATAACGCACTTGATCATTTGTTTTAAAACTTTTACGATTCGTAAAACTAGCACACTGCTTTTACAAGTTTTTTTTTCTATTAATTCCAGTTTCGCGTATTCATATGAATTAGTTGTATATTGCAATATATTTGGTTGGTGAAAATGTCAAGTAATATTCTAAACTAGTTTTTTTGACATTCAGATGTTTTAAAAGTCACGGCATTTTACCGTTTTCGTTCATATGTTGAAAGTTATAAGACATGACAGTATTTTTTTCATTTTTGAATTATGTCGAAATAAATACGTTATAATGCTGATAATACTGTCATGAACATGAATACAACTCTTAGGCTTAAAACGTACCAGCTGCTGGCCGCGATGCGGCGTGCCGTTTGTGGCAGGCCGCACATCGATTTTTACATGAAACCGCATGATATCGGCGCACTGATTTGCGGCCAGCCGTCAACCGCTCCGGTTGTTCTGGGGCTGCGGCGCGGCACGCCGCATTGCGACTGGCCGAAAGTGCGTTTGAAGCCTAAAAGTTATTTAATGGTTAGTTTTCAACACAATGATCTTTTGTTCTCCATCCGTGGGGATCGCGGATCATATGATTTGCAAGGTTAAGCTGCACTTGCCGCGGTCAGACTGTATATGGGTGAGTGTTCTTTGCTCATCGAGACCCCTCCGTGCCTCGGAGAGCAAGTTAAACTGTCGGTTCCGGCTGTCATACGAATACCTATGATAGTCGTTACGAAAGTCTAACAACCGGTCTAACCTTAGGATATCGGCATTGTCTAGTAACTGGGTTGCGGAGGTCTGATGGCAGCCGATTCGTGTAAAATACTGGTATCATTTGGTTAGACTTCACGCCGTACTGTTCGCAGTAAAAATAGTTGCTACATCTATGGGCACATGTACGATTTGGCTAGGCCGATGACTTCGCCTTTTAATGGTTTGTATGACGGCTCTTGGGCACTGGAAGCTGACCCTAACTTAGTTGGGAAAAGGCTAGGCAGAACGAATTATCCATCCGTGCTGTTCCTCCGTGGATGCATACCATCATGCATTTAGCTGTCCAGCATGGCCTACGCACTATCATTTTGCGTCGTGCTTCATGCACGGATGGGCAATGCATAGAGGGTGTTGGGAACTCTCCAAACAAACTAGTTTTCGTAGTTTTATACATGTATTTGCACGTAAATCAAGAACATATCATTTATAACTTTGACGGACATTTATCGTGAACATATTGTGGATCGGTCGGACGTGCGATTAGGGCGAAGTGGGCGAGCCCAAGCGCTCGCGTCGGTTTCGGCGCCTCTCGCACCTCACGTTTCCGGCTAGTGATGTCCATACGCTAGTGTTGTTCAACCGTACCGTTGCGTAGGAGGGCTTTAGGGTTTTGCGGTACTTACGTATACTGTGGGCGTCATAACACACACAGGTTATGTGCAAACACATCCAGATATAAAGATGAGCATCTTATACCAATGTTTACATCAAAGCGGATTCAATCTCACAACTGGTTGAGTCAGTTCTCAACGAAAGTTAAGCTTTTAACGTAACTCGTAAAGGTTAAATCGGCTAGTTATCCAAGTAAGGGTTAATTGAGGTCAAACAAAGCTGGGCAAAGGCCTAACATGTCTGTGTAGAAACTTGTTTGTAATCACAATCTAGAAATCAATTGCTAAACACTTATCGTTGAATATCTATATAGTAAATTGTGATGTTGATGGCAATAGACTCGCCCACTATTACTTGGGATTTAGACATAGCGACGAAATGAGGGAATATAAATACCTCTACCCAATCTTTAGGGATTACAAGCGTTATTTGTAAAAAATGTTAAAACATTGACAAGTGCGACTGCTGAGCGTGAGTTCCTTGGTTCGATACCCAGGTCGGGCAAAGTGTTTATTTATTTATAGTTAATTAAAACGGTACAATACCAATTACAATAGCTAACATGGAGACAAAATATAGGTTATAACATAATAATGTAAATTACATCGTAAAATTCAATTAAAAACTAACATGGAACAGTGGACACCCTCGCATACTTTCTCTCAAAGAATGCCAGACATACATGCATAATTTTATTCCATTCATCCGCAAACACATCACATTCAGGATTGTCAGTCAGGAGGGCGATGAGCATCTTTAGAGTACGACACACTGGTGACTCGGCTCTGGCAACAGTTTTGGATGACAGCTGTGCGAACAGATTGTGCCGGCGGCACTGACGGTGTCCGATGTATTTGTCGGGCACAAATAGTCGACAGAAAAGGCCAAGTAGCTCGGGACAGTCGATACGTCCGCTGAGGGTTTTACAGGCTACAGTGAGCTGATCAAGGCCTCTTCTCATCTCTAACGAGTTAAAACCCAACATTCCTCAAAGATAGTTAGTAGGGTACATGTATGGAAAAAATGGTATAACCTTTTAAATAGAAACCTGAGGAAAGTTTTTTGTACCTTTTCGAGCATTAATGTTTGGGTCGCTGTATAAGGATGCCAGACACAAGCACTGGACTCGAGTTTACTTCGAACCAAAGTGGTGTTATAGGGGTTTTCCGTGTGAAATTTCTCAGTAGCAGCCCGGATTCTAGATTTGTTCCCGGTTGATTAACAGAACAACAGATGTCATTTAAAATATTTAGAAATTGTAAAAATATCAAATTATGTCAATTCCTCATCATAATTACTATTCGACAAAATATTAACGAGAGTTGAACGTGACCGTAAAGTTTAATAATTATTACTATTGAAAATAAAGTAGCACATTTTTAATGGTACGCAGTCCAAAGATATGAGCGAAAGAAATGTACCGTAATAACAATATATTGATGTCTTTTGTTGTTAGAAAGATAAAAGAAAAAGATTGACGTGTACGTATATTAGTTTCGTTTGTAAAGAACGTTAATAGTTGTAATTTTTTTCATAGAAAATTTGGCTAGAAAGATTTAAGATTTACAGATCCGCTTCTTAAGCACCGGGTTGCGGGTAATCCACGCATGTACCAAAGTGACTTTTTTAATGTAGTATGTACTTTTTTAGTTAATCTAAGACGCCACAGACATACGGTGAAGGAAATCATCGTGAGGAAACCTGGACTTAATGGTCTGAAATCGCCAACACGCAGTGAGCAAGCGTGGTGATCAATGCTCGTTCCCTCTCTGTGTAAGAAGCTTTTGCCCAGCTGTGGGACAATTACAGGCTGATTTATTTATATTTATTTATTTATAGAGCTTCTCAATACACGATCTACAGATGCTGATAATGATAATAACTAACACGCTTCACTGGAAAATCGCTATTTAATAATCGCTTATTATTGCATACCAAGTTATTAAGTAAGAGTTAATCTATATTTTAATTGGTTGACGACCAGATCATTCGTGAAGGTTTACAAAAGGATAGATCGACAAATCGTGTCGACAAGTCACGACAAAAATTTAAAAAAGTGAAATCATTTGTTACGTCATAGTTTGTTTTATCACTGCATTAGAGAATTTGGTGTGAGTGTACATATATTATATAAAAATACATACGTGAGGAGTAACGGAAGTATCAAATTGTTTGTTGAAAGTCGGTGAGGACTTTGAAAGGTCGTCTGTAATCGAAAGTGATCATCTTTGGGCTTCAGGTCTCACCAATAATTGTGCGGTTACGTACAAGCGGACAAATAGAAAAAAAACATAACTATTTGAGGAAAACCAAAGACTTAACTTAAAAATAAAAGAATCATTTAAATCGATTCACAATTGGCGAGGATACAAAAAAAAAAACAGGCACGTCGAATTGATTTAACTTTCCTTGCTCCTCAAAGGTATCTGTCAGAAATTTCTGAAAATCTTATCTACCGTTTTAGATTAAAACTAAATATAGTGAAGTCTCCAACGGTTGACATAGAAAATTCTAGCAGTTCTAATAGCAAGTGCGGCTAAAATTGACTCTGGTTTGTCATAACGTGCGGTCATTGTAAATACTACCATACAGTACTACATACATACATAAACCAAGAAAGAAAGAAAGAAATAAAAGAAACATACTCACGTCTTTTCCCCATGGTAAGCAGAAACTACAGATCGTCACATGCAACAATCATTATACACCTTTCGCTTCGTCCACGGTCATACATCTTGTCATACACGCGCGATTGTGATAAGTACGAAAATCGATTCGTTTTTGGACATAGGAACCGATTAATCGATAGTTCCAACTGTCCCTCAAAAGTAAAATAACTCGATATTCACCGGAAATCGGAACTCGTGCGTGTTCTCGTGCATATTTCGTAGATCGATGCGGAAATACATGAAAAGACACGAAAACCAATTATGGAAATTATTATCTATCAACCTACACGTTGCTTATAAATAGGTATTTCCGTTGGTTAGCGGTCAAATACATGTAACACGACATAATGAATTTTGAAGGCGTACGTAACCTTACGATTATCTGACTAACTAGCTTTAGAAAATGTGAAATTTTGAACCCGTTAAGTGACGATTTTCCATACAAACATTCATCCCTTATTTAACTCCCTTAGGGGTTGAATTTCGAAAAATCCTTCCTTGTTCCTTGTCTACATTATAAAGGGAACCTCTGTGCAAAATTTCAGCTTTCTAGGACCAAGGGTTTGGGCTGGGCGTTGATGAGTCAGTCAATCAGTCAGTCAGGCAGTCAGGACTTTTCTTTTTATTTAAATATAGATTAAAACCTAGTATTAGCAATTAGATAAATAATTAAATCTGGCGTTTTTTTGCAGTAATCCTTGAGGGATCTTGATGTGTAATGGATGGTCACCCATCCAAGCTTGCAAATCAAATGATCCGCGCACGGATGATAATTAGCCACGAGCCCCTCTTTTTTTGCGGAAAGCCATGACATACAAATCGATGCCACAACAACAACGTAAGTTGTTGTAAGCCACAAATTGATTTTTTGTGTTTTTCACGTAAAAGTGTCTAATTATGTATATTATCTGTTCCAAGTTTAAAAATTGCAAATATATATATCGATTTTCGGTATTTTTACATTTGGAACAGATAATATACATAATTAGACACTTTTACGAGAAAAACACATAAATGCAATTTGTGATTTACAACAACTTACTATTTTTGCTAAAATTTTTAGTGTTAATTCCGCCAAACTAATTCTCTAGCTTGGATGCAAAATGCAGCACCCCGCCCGCTAATATATGCACATGCAGAAGGTGTTATTAATTTAATTCAACATACTGCATGTTGCAATATGAATATTGTAATTGCATGCTTATTAGGAATTAGCATTAACGATTAATGAAATATAATGCTTAATGTTAATTTTATTTAATTAATTAAATGAGCAAGATGGAGGTGCATTAAAAGAGCCTTTACGAGTGATGGTACTTAACGTACGTCCGGCGCAACCGGGACAGAAAGCTCCTTTCTTTTTTCATATTGTTATGCTGTACTTGGTTCTTGCGAATCGTTTCCGGACCGGACAGTTATTGGCGAGCCCTGAAGGGTCTCCAGCCAATGGTGGGGAAGTAAAATACTTAACCTAAAGTAACTACTTATACTACACTAACATCATGACTACTGGCAACAACAGCACTAAGGGCAACCCCTAGTGGGACTCGGACCTCGGCTTAGAGCGTTGCTGGCGGGGGGATTGAGTGGGAGACAGCTTGATGAGAGCTGAATTATCGGTGTGACTGCGGAGTCTGAAGACACGACCGGCTCTCAACGGGAGTCTATTGTAAATCTTGTTTGTGAAATAAATTATCTTATTTTCATCAACATTTATAGCATTTTTCCATCCGTTGCCAAGTATAGGCAGTCCTTTTGTGTCATACTTCATGCTAGTTATAATTCGTTGTGTGTTATTGCTCACAGTATATTGAAAGGAGGCATTAATAAGAGAATCACAGCTACAATTCTAAGAACATCTTAAACACCGACCATTTTATTACTAAAATTAATCACTCGCTACAAATTCGCATAACTGTAGGCAATATATTTTATTTGTGTCACAACCTATGGCCATAGCTGGTCAACGAGACCTGTCCCTTAGTTTCGTCATAGCAATACTTAAACACCGTTTGCTAAATTCCACTAAAGGCCGAAGGTCCTAAATATAATCAAGTTTTTGTACAACCAAAATTTGATGTTAATTCTCCACTCATCTTAGGTATGTAGTTAATGTTAGGATTAACATTTAGACTGTAGTATTGCTATTTTATGACCGCAAGCGTTGAGTTAAAATGTGGAACATCGTCTAAAGATATTCGATACGATGTGTGTGGTCATAGTGATGGCGGGGATTAAGCTATTAGTGTTGAAGTTATCTTTTAATTACGACGGTTAGATTCTATCTTAATGCATTCATCTATCTCTATCTTTTCCACCTATTTTATCTTACTGCTAGTTCTTCGACATACATCTAAATGAACGTGGCGATATAAAGAACTAACATGAAATGTACTGGATTAGACAGGTTTTTGACTTGTTCCTTCACAAGCAGCCCCACCATCCTCGCTCATTTAGAGCCATGTTGAACTTTACCCCCCCGCCTTCCCTAGACGGTATCCACAAGGATTTCCCCTCGAGAAAATAAAAGGTATAGACCCATTTTCTGTAACACCACCATTCTTTCCTGTTCTGTGCTAACTTCGTACAACACTTGCCCGCTATTCTGACAATGTTGATACAACTAAATTACCATTATCCTAGAGAAATCTTGCTAGGAGTTGGAACAGCCACATTCATCAGAGAAGGATATGATTGGTAGGTTGTAGTTAGGTGATTATGATACGCCATTGTTCCCCTAGGGCCAAGGATCGGATAGGGTTGAAACATTTTTAAGCAATAAGGACGAGACGCGTTATATTCAATCGAAAATCCACAAATCACACATGCTAAAATCGAAATCAAAAAACTGAACCGTAAATCAGTTTAGCAATCATTTATTTTTTCGCTCACACCGTTGCCCCACCCGGCGAGCTATCGAAACCTGTACCTCACTAGGTCACCGGACTGGGCGAGCCTTAGTGATGCGCGGATGTCGATGTGTCGATAAATGGACATGCTGTAGTATGTGAGAGTTTTTTTATCGAACTGGTTCTTGGCCCTTGATTTCTCTAAAATGGTAAAAGGGGATATAGGGTCGATGTGACCCAAAATCGGCATCATTTTGATGACGAAGGTACTTTCTTGAGCCTTAACTTTCTTCGTACTGTATTTAAAGTTACTGACACAAAAAGAGATGAAATCTTTAAGTCCAAGTTTCTCGGCGGTGTGACGCTTTGGGGCACCGTAGTGCTGACAATTTTTGTTTGTTTGAGTGTCCTCTACCCATATAATGTTGGTGTCATCGTGCGCCGCAATCTTGAGAAACAATTATAATGGCGGCCGGGGGCTATGCCAGCTTCCATAGAAAAATGTTCGAACCCCTTTTAGTGCAACATTTTGTTATGTTGTAATATGTATTTAATTTTAAGAAATATTATATTTTCAATTTTTAATATGCGTGTGCGTCCGCTTGGGCGAAAAAATAAATACTTTTTCTTTTTTCTTTCTTTCAAAAATCTGTGCCAACTCGGATATTAATGACTCAAGGCTATGTGCAGCGTCTTGCATGCACAAACGGCTTGTGCAAACAGTATTGTCGGTGTCTTTGCGCGGTATTCCGTTCTGCCGTTTTAACGTACATGTTTGCTTGTGCAAAGTAGAATTTGTGCAAATAAGACTGAGCGTGTAACCGGACCTAATGGTATCGTGTTCTTAAAACCGTTGAATACTTGTCATTTCTTTGGTTGATTGATGCTGCTATTATCAATTTAAGTTTCTGACTGCATCTTGACTATGTATGCAACTATACCTATTGTATTTTTTAATAAGAGTCCTATATCAGTTGTAATTTCTAGTGATGAGTCTATGTTAATCGAAACAACACCATTATCGACAAACATATAATAGCAAACTTTTCTGTGTTTTGTTCTTTTTGGCGTCACGGTCTGTGAGAAGTTTCCAGGATGTAATTTATGTGGTCAGGGCTATGGTGAATGCACTAGTTAATCCCGCGATCCTGGTCATAGATAGTAGAACGAACAGCGTTGAGTTTGTAGCTGGAAAAAGTCCGACATATTCTCCCGTCTTCCCCAGAGTGTATGAGGATTTCGCCACGTTAAAAATAGTGATGTAATTTAAAAAGAACACTAGTTCTTTTTAATAAATATATTTGTTTATCCAATAAGTAATAGCGTGATTGTATTTAATTAGTTTCCGTACAAATAAAAACACGTAACGCAATTAGATGAACCTTAACAAATTTGGTACGAATGGCGAAACGCCGCTCACTTTCAGTATTCAAAAAACTTGAAAATAATCGTGTTTCACGGTTAATAACAAACATTATTATTCCTTTTCACTTCCTTATTATTTTCGGATTTCAATGAGTATGGTTTTGGCAAGATAAGTTCCGATATTGTATTTGAAGAAAGTTTAAAATTATGTATGTATTGAGATTATATGAATATCGGTGATAATATCACGAAGTCGAAAGTTTTGTTTGTTCATGTTAATTTTATTTTTAGATGGTAAAATTTTAGACCTATTTTACGGGGTTACTGACCTTACTTACCTACAAATATACAGATTTGGTAACCGATATAGCTCGAAGAATTGCCAAACTTAAGTGGTAGTGGGCGGGGCACATTGCTCGCAGAACGGATGGTCGATGGAGCCGAGAGTACCTTACTGGAGAGGGGATAGCCTTCGGAAAGGCGCAGCGTAGGTAGGCCACCCGCAAGGTAGACCGATGACCTGGTGCAGGTCGTAGGAGTCCGCTGGATGCGAGAGGCATAGGACCAGTCGATGTGCATGTGTGTATGGGGGTGCATGAAAAGAGCCTCCACGAGTGACGATACTTAAGTACGTCTGGCGCACTCTGGGCAGTCAGCCCCGCTACCAACCTTGCTGACTGGCTAATCTTTTCACCCCAGCATGAGCTATTTTCGTATAGCTCGTGCTGACGCGAGAGAAGAAGAAGAAGAAGGACCAGTCGATGTGGCGATGCTTGGGGGAGGCCTATGTCATATGATGTGATGATATAGATTTTCAGGGACTTCCAAGTCGGTTTCGTAACTTTGGTTTCAATATGAATTTTTGGTTATCCATTTTTTTATTACATTTCTGAACGGATAAAGTTATGGTACGACACTAGTGTTAAAATAAATTGGAATAGCAGTAGCCTAACAGGCATTTGAGTAGCGTGAACTCTCATTCAAAAGGTCGCGGGTTCAAATCTAATCCTATACAACTATCATGGTGAAATTTAAGAGAAAATGGAATGGATAGATGGAATGGTACAAACTGAAGTCATTTTAGGTTTTATGCTTAAAATCAATTTGTTCAACAACTGCTTAGTAATTATTATTGATTGATAAAATAGTATTGACTACAATCCTCATCATTATTATTACCTGCCCATACAAGAACGCCCTCAAAAAAACTCTTTAAAGCCTGTTTTGTCTTTCGATAATGTATGAAAGCAAATATACAGGGTGTCGTAAATCGTGGTCCAACGTTAAGGGGTCGATACGCGATATATTAAGTTATTTAGAATTGTTTTTTTTCGAAAAAAATAACTAAAAATTACTTGCATATGATAGCACATGTATTCAGCAGTTATAAACAAAAAACAAAATAGGAAAATAATGTATTGGGTTGAAATTACAGTTAAATTAGTAAAACGAAGAGTAAATTTTAATAAAAAAAAACAGACCTGTGATAAAAAATGGTTCAAATTGTGGTATGCGATAGCTGAATATATGGTGTGTCGACCCCTTAACGTTGGACCACTATTTACGACACAACCTGTATATACTTTCTTTCTTTTTTTCCCTTTTGCCACACTAACAGTTTATTCATCACCTGTCTCTGATGATGATGATGGTGAAAGTTTTTCATCTCCAGAAAGCTTAATTAAGTTATTAATAGTGAAACTTAATTAGTTTTTACAACTATACAGTGATTTGATGAATAGCAAAGAATTATTATGGTCCAATCATGGAGGCTGTATTAACACTAATCATTGTAATTAACGCTGTATGAACGGAAAGATAAATGTTTTGTACTTAGCGTGAGAGATGAAATGTTAGGGATAGGATTTAGTGTTGAGTGGAAGCAGAATTGAATGATGAAAGCTTTTATTTAATTTTATTTGTTAGTATGTTTAGGCTCGAATCGAGCCAGCTTAAGTAGAGCAGTTCTTGCATTTATCGTATAGCCAATATTTACACGGTGTTTTATTTTATTGCTAGGAAGCTGCCACGATAGTGATATATTTACCAAATACCTACTATCTAAACCGTCCATCATATTATCAAAACAGTGAAATCAAATTTTTTTTTGCAATCAAATTATCATACGTTAAACGTTTTGAGAGGATACAACATCCCTAAACAAATTTCCGAGCTGTCTTAAATTATTGACACGTATGTAATTTTTTTTTCATCAAGAAATATTACGTATTAGTTACATTGTATGTACACACCATTTCTGCGAAAGCTCCCTAGCCGATTAAAAAGCACCGTGTATAAATGTCGTGCTGTAAAAATTCGAAATTTCGAAAGTATTTCTTCTTCTACATCATTTTCAAAATAATATCCCAGCTATGTTCTAACAATTCCATTGTTTTTGTTTCAGGTAAATACAAACAATTCATTACCATCTTTATATTTAAAACGGCAGTCTCTTCCACTAACGTACACCCGTGGCACAAAGTAAGTATTTATTTATAATTTTGCTCAAAATTTGTACAGAGGCGGACCTAGTGACTTAATGAACAACAATTATTTCGCGTTTAATTCACGTAAACCATTTTTGTATCGTGAGATACTTACATTCATATTTATGATTAGGTTTACTTACGTGCATTTTTCGGGATTGCCCGACTTGTTTCGCCGC
Organism: Amphipyra tragopoginis; assembly: GCA_905220435.1. Classification (NCBI taxonomy): domain Eukaryota; kingdom Metazoa; phylum Arthropoda; class Insecta; order Lepidoptera; family Noctuidae; genus Amphipyra; species Amphipyra tragopoginis. The sequence goes on from HG992017.1 coordinate 11,915,497, forward strand.
GTGTTCAGCTCATGATTAAGGAATCCGAAACTAGTCGGGCAATCCCGAAAAATGCACGTGAGCAAACCTAAACTAATCATACACCATTTTAAGACGTACTTAAGAGCGTTTACGCCATTCGGCATTTCATACAAACTTTCAAGTCCTTATTTTTCGATATGACTGAACCGATTTTAATGAAACTTCATACCCATCAGCAGGATACATAGGACTAAAAAGTTAGTAGAAAACTGTACAATATCAGTTTCGCGTGACAAGGACAGAAAATACCTCCTCAACAAAATTCGAAAGCGTGTATCTCCTCTGTTTTTTCATCGATTTTGAAAATTTTTGCACATACCGTGTTAATTCTATACTTTCTATAAATTAATCCTAAATTGCTGTACTTTTTAATAGTAGTCATTTGACAACTATTAAAAATGCTCTATAAGTCTCATACGAGTACGTGGTCCTACGAGTCTACGTTTCGCTGTGAATTTTAATGCAGAATTATGTAAAGTAGATATTGATAAACTGTTTACACTAAAGGTGAGTGGTGTAAAGGTGGCGTCCAATCACATCGAGTTCGCGACATTATATCCGAAGCTGTTCAAGGTTGTCTCCGTTACATATAAAATGGATGGGCCAAATGAGGTGTCAGATCTCTTGCCCTTTACATTTACAATATTTTAATATACCACGTATCAATATGTTCAGGTATGTAGTAATCAAACTATAAGGGCTATATATACACACAATTTCATCGATAAGAACACACCACTTGTGGTCGATGGCCAACTTAGGATTAGCTCGCAGAGAAAGAGAAATTGTTGTATTTGCTTTATCTATTTCGACTTCAACATATTCAAACACTAACTAATTTAAGACCTAGGGTCTAACAGAGGCGTAAAATGGTGTGGTTTTGTCGATAAAATTGAGTGTCAACACTACCCTTAAAGTTTTATTACTACATACCCGGATATAGTGTATTCCACCGGTTCATGTTGTTTAAAATCGCTGCTACTCATTAATATAGAGTGCACAGATAACGTATGCCCGCGTGAGCGACGATGTCGACGCAACAAAATGTTGCCATATTTAAATATTATATTGCATACACTTTTAGATTGTTCCTTATTTATTGCGTATTTATTAATTTATTTCTTCGCATACACTACACATATACACACACATGTTGGTTTAAGTGAACGGGCATGACCGCTGACTGACATCTGTGGAGCACAAAGGTTCCAGACGAAAACCAGCGTCAAGTACTTATAGTGCTTGACATTAAGCTGATCTGGACACCTTTTTGGTCCAGCCGTGAAACACATACCCAAGACTTTTTTATTTTATATCACATTTTTTAGCTGTTGTGTCTCTTTGTGCTGTGTCCAAATAAATGATTTTTTATCTTTATCTTTAATATACCTAAATCATCAATCTAGCATTTAGCCAATACGTTGTTGTTAGTTTTCAGTCTAACCAGATGTGGCAGGAAATTAGTTTTTTACACGGAGCGATTGTTTTCTGAACTCCTGTACTACATTAGTCGGGGATTTTGATACCCTAAAGTTAGACTGGTTGTTGGATTTTTTGGGCTTTCGACTGCCCGTAATAACTGCCAAAAACAACCGGGATCAAAAAAGCAATTTTATCAAACGATAGGTTAAAAAGTTTAACCGATAGCTACGAAATAATTAAGGTTAAGCTCTTCTTAGATCCGGGTGGGACCACACCGAAGAACCACAAACAAATACGTCAAATCAAAATCAAATTCGCACATCTAAAAAAGCAACAAATACTTTAATTTATAATTATGTAGACTAGCTAAAGGGGGACAACAATTCATTTAACAACAAACAATTTCCGGCCCTAACCACGAAAACCGTTTGTAACCCACTTTGAATATATTTAATTACACCTCTGATTGTAGTCATTATTATATTATTTAACACGCACTTTTTTACTTCCTTGATTGGTAACAATAGGCGTATCTCTGCGCATGCGTAAGAGGTGACAATGACAGGAAGGTTAGTGTAATCAGCTCCACTACTGGCCCAATGCTGGGCATGGGCCCTTTCTCAGAATAAGAAGGTTTCCACCACGCCTGGAGGTCTACTCCCTAAGCACGAAATCCGTAGTTTCAGACTTAGTTACGAGCGTTTCCTACTCCCTTTCACCTACGGACATACGATTATTTCGGGGCCCGAACTAAGAATGAATGACAACACGATTTGACAGTTGTCCCTACTACCCGATTTGTTTTTGCCCGTGCGAAAAGTTGAACTTGACACTTGTTTTGTTCACTACTACTTTTCGGGTTACTTTCGGACGGGTGACAACTTCGTTGACGGACTTAGGGAGTAGGCCCCCAAGTTCATCGCTGCTTACGAGTTGTCCGGCGTCAGAGAGGATTGTATTCCTAATCCGTCCCCCCAGGGATCAATGTTGTTAATTCACAAAATTCCTTTTTGGCCAATCTCTATGCTTTGCGCTACATTGCTGGTTATTTAGATTCTTATATCTCTACGAATAATGAAACAAAGACTTCATAGCTTTGCATAGTACACCCTCCCATACGTTAGAAGCTCTCACAAGTTAAATTAGCTTACTAGTCTCTTATATGCCTACTTTGGCAATAAAAATGCTACTATTGGTAAGCAATATTGGTACTATTGGTAAGCTAATAGGAACCGGGCATTAGTCACCTTTTGCATCACCCAAAGAAAAGAGAGAGGTGGCCTATTATTTGCCGAAAAACATACTGAACACGTTATCTAAATATACAGGGTGTTAACGAATTCGTGTAATTCCTTCAAACCGCGTGTTCTACTGGTGACACAGATTAACCCTAAAAGGGATTTTTTGAAAACCAACTGAAAAAAAAATTGAAAATAAAATCTTAGTTTTCTATTTCTGAGTCATTTTAGAGCCCCGAGTTAACTTACTGCAAAGAGCGATATCGTGTTAGTCTTGCCCTCCAGTCGCGTCGCCGTGCTTTCATTCATTTATGCGTGGCATCGAAATGTTCAAGCGCATGAAATATTTTTTTGCCAAAAAAAATATCTTATTTTTTTTACTGAATCCTTATTAGGTGGTTTAGATACGATCACTTACCCCTACCGCATGAAAAAAAAAGATTTTTATTTTTTGATTTTTAATCAAGCTAATTCCCGTGCGGGGCCAATCTACACCAGTAGTAGATCATGTGGTTTTAAGGAATTACACGAATTCGTTAACACCCTGTATAATAAAACTAAGTCGGGTTAGTTACACCATTTATAACTCAAGGACGGCTGGACTGATTTTAATGATCTCTAATTTGTTGGATTAAAATATCGGAAAAAATAATGTTTTTTTACAGAAAACTAATTTTTAAATGAATTAGGGTTGCAACTCCGCCATCTTCCGCAATAAATTAAATTTAACTAAAAGTTAAAACGATATTCATTGACTGTTAGGTGGTACGAAGTATCGTCAGTTAGTTATATAATAAATCATAGCATCAAGGAAGAATATTTAATACCTAAGTTATTTAATACCAATGCCCACATAGTCCGTCTAAGCACAGATGTGCTTTCACAATCTCCAATGAAAGGTCAACCGTCTATGTGTGCGTCTGTCCACGTGTGCGTAGATGCGTACGCGCAACTAATAAGCCAATGTTATCGACTTTCTAATTTTCGGTCATGTTTAGGCGTCTTATTTGAATATTTCTTGACACACCTGTGATTCTGCTATGACAAGTGCGTTAGTATTATTGGCTGCGTAGGAGTTGATGTTCCTTGCCATTTGCGTTTCTCATAAGATTAAGAATCTCTAAGTGTGTCATTGCAAATATTTGATAAATAACTTGCTTAAGTGTCTAGACTTAGAAATCTGTAGGAGTGTAATAGGTCATACAGATTTTTGATTTTTTTTTCAATGAAACTCAAACCGCTTTAATACAAACGATGGTCTAAGAAAAACCCTGGTTTTAAAATAAAGTCTCTTTTTGTTATATTATGTTACAAAGTGATGGGTATATTTTAAACTAGCTTTTGCCCGCAGCTTCGCTTGCGTGAAATTTTGAACCCGTTAAGTAACGATTTTCCATACAAACTTTCATCCCCTATTTAACTCCCTTAGGGGTTGAATTTCGAAAAATCCCTCCTTATTCCTTGTGTACATTATAAAGGGAACCTCTGTGCAAAATTTCAGGTTTCTAGGTCTAAAGGTTTGGGCTGGGCGTTGATGAGTCAGTCAATCAGTCAGGACCTTTCTTTTTATTTATATATGTTACGGGTAAAGCCCGAATGGCGGGTACACCTAGGTTTACCCGGGTACAACTAGGTGCAACCAGTAGCAGTTGGGTAGAACTAGGTGTAGCTTAAATCGACGGAGCCCCGCTGTGCGGGGCTCCTATTTCTGTCTGCAGGGTTTAAAGTAACCTAACACGAAGAGGATGACAGGGGCTTCGTTCGCTCGCTTCGCTCGCTCACTCTAGCCCCCGTCATCCCCTTCGAACCTAACCTATCCGTGTCGGGGTTCCCCTTAACCACCGGTGTACGGGTACACCTAGTTCTAGCCACTATGATGAGGCTAAACCTTTCTAACCGAAGATAAGTAGGATGCATCTAAGTTTAACCACATGTGGCCAGCTGCACCTAGTTGTACCCGGCTAAAACTAGGTGTAGCCGCACTTCGGCTATTAGCCGCAACATATAGATAGATAGATCTGGGTTTATCTTAGTCTCGGTTTAAATCACCTTTTGTAATAAGGGGGAAACTGTTAACATTCTTATGTCTACACTATACATTAGTGTACATGTAATTATTCATTAACACACTGCAAGACCAACACGAGATACGAAAGAAGACACTTTTGGTGCAGTGGCTAAGCGATTGGCTTCTGCGCTACGGGTCGTAGGTTCGATTCCTACACGGAACAAAATTTTGTATGGCCTACAGATAGTTGTTTTGGGTTTGGGTGTTTGTGTATGTGAGATTTGTGTCTGTAAACGCACCCACGTCCAAGTGAGGGGCGAAGATATAAAAAAACTCCTTTATCCTCTCATAAATACTAGGTATTATTTACTCCATTTCCCTTTTCGTATTGCTTTAAAAAAGTTACAATGATACGGTAAGGATAAAGACAGACGATTTTTTCAATGACTAGAGTATCTTTAGTTACCTTTGTCTCTTTCACACGAAGTAAGTAAATACGTTTAACTTATGACTTCATCCACGTTGTGCGGTTGACCTCAATTGTAGTCTTACGAGTGTGTTTGCTATGAAACTTTCTTTACCAATTGTAATGAGTTAATAACTACAAAACTTCGAGGCTTAATTGGTAACTCGTGATAGTCGGATCTGGTTATACAAATTATGTATGAATTGAATTTATAATTACCTGGTTTAATTTAGCCTCCTAACCATGAGAATTTCCACATCTTGATTATGTGTTGTATAATCAATGTAAGAGGAAAACAAAAATCTTAAAAAAAAGGATCCTTATATCTTGGTTTAGAGAAGACACCCCTTTGTAAGATCATTAATAAGTCACTACAATTATCGTATTATTAAAAGTCTCTACAATTATCGTAGTAAAGATTGTAAGGCTGATTGCAGATGGGACACTTCTTCTTCTTCTCTCGTGTCAGCATGAGCTATACGAAAGTAGCTCATGCTGTGTTGAAAAGATTAGCCAGTCAGCAAGGTTGATAGCGAGGCTGACAGCCCAGAGTGCGCCGGACGTTCTTAAGCATCGTCGCTCATGGAGGCTCTTTTCATGCACCCCAGATAACTACTACCACTAAGCCTACGCGTAAACGGGAGCGCAGGCCGCGCAGGCATTTCAGTCACAGTTTTACAATCCATACGGTTGCGCAACGCCTATGATGTCGGGCGATGCCAGCGCCCGTGAAGGCTCCAGTTGCACCAGACTCAGTTGATCGCTATTTATTTTCAGCTGTAGCGATCATTTTGGTGTATGCAGCCACCTTGATCACTCGAGCGATCGTCCTGTGACCTAGGCACCGTCTCGATTGCTCGAGCGACCGCTCTTCCCTTCGAAATTTGAAACATCAGTCGCGTGGACACAGTTTAGTGTCTCTAGACACGAAACTGTGGCCGGTAAAATGATACTCAGTCGTGTCGGCACAAGCTATACGAGAATAGGTCATGCCGTAGTGAAAAGATTAGCCAGTGGCCAAGGATGGTAGCGGGCCCAGTGTTGCCAGATGCCTTGAACCTTTTATCTGTAGTAGAAACTGTTAAAATCTGTATTAAATCTGTATGCTATTTTAAACGTAAAATCTGTATAATCAAATAAACCAAAATAGAATATTCATGGTTTTTTAGATGCCTTAATGGTTCACAAAAACACAATCAATATTAATATTAAATTAAATAAAAGTTTGTACCTATGTTATTAATTATTGACGTATTTTACGTACGTATGACACGACGAATGTGAGACCGAAGTACCTTGGAGAGCACGCATAAATTTTTGGCGGATTTCCCGAGTAGAGCGAGTGAAACTTGTAATGCTGCCATACTAAAAACTAAAGTTGTTTGTGAAAAAATTAAATTAACCATAAAGAATAGAATCATACAATGGTGTGTGTAACGCGGTATCTAAGTCATTTATTTCGCTAAGTTCTGTTTTAAGTTGAATATAGTAATTTAATTAATGGAGTTAGAAAATTCTGTATAAAAATCTGTATCCTGTGCTAATCTGTATCACACATCGAAAATCTGTATAAATACGGAGAAATCTGTATATATGGCAACACTGAGCGGGCCTGACTGCCCCGAGTGCGCCGGACGTACTTAAGTATCGTCACTCGTGGCGGCTCTTTTCATGCACCCCTTACATACTCGTACTCAGTTACCCTTTCATACTCAGTTATGAATATCGATTTAAGGTATCTAAGATTTGAATAAAGGTTTGTATAGAAATGCAGATCTTATCTAAAATCGATACCCATGTCCCTCGTTTTAGAATACCGTAAGCGTATTCACGTAATTTTATGACGCGCCGACCAATTTGCAGTGACGCTGCAGTGAAGTTCACGTGAGAGTATTTGACAGAGATGGCCTAAGAGAATACGAAAAGCGTTGTTTTGATCGAAACTGAACTGCAACTACACTGTAACTGAACTTTCTTAAAGTTTTTTACGCAAGAAGACCCGATTCTATATTTATATAATGTGTACAAATCGCGAAAGTTATAAACATTGTTTAGTTAGGTGAATTAGCCTACAGTACCCCAAGTGTGAGTTTTTTTCGTTAACTACAGTAGTTGCGTCACGACAAAAATGTATGAAAATTTAGGCAGCACCTCTAGCAGCGAATAACGAGACTAAAAAACGCGAGTGCGAGATTTTTGACACTTACTGTAGTAATCTATTCGTAAACCTCGAAACTACAGTGGGTGTAGAATACTATTCGTCCTGTAGTTTTGGGGCCTGTGTCCCGAGTTACTAAAGTGTGTCTCGGGATTCAAAACTGACTCGGTCAGTTAGTGGTTCGTGCGCGGTACGTGAGGCCTGTGTCCCGAGTTACTAAAGTGTGTCTCGGGATTCAAAACTGACTCGGTCAGTTAGTGGTTCGTGCGCGGTACGTCTTAGTCGAGTGTTAATAATGCAATCACGTTTCATATCTTCAATCTCTAATAAAGGGTGTCAATTAATGTTGTCTGCGCGATTGGTCGGTCCGTTTGTATGAAAGTGAAAGTTAGCAGTTTGTCTTCTGGTTAGACCAGTGAGAGTTATGTTGATGTGAGAAAAAATGTTCGCTGTGAAGAAAATAGTATTTAACATTGTGGATTGTGGAGGCTTTAGAGTTACAACCAGATAAATAAAAACAAGCCAAAGTAATGTGTGGAAAAAGGGCAAAATATTTTAAAAAAAAACGAAACAGAAAATGCGGTTATATTAGTCTGCGCACTGTAATGATTTTTTTAAATTTACAAATTCATTGTCAGAGAACTTATTTCTAAAGAATTTGAACATTTTGATAAATTTTCTATACAAGGTGTAAACAAATTCGTGTAATTCCTTCAAACCGCGTGATCTACTGGTGATACTGATTGACTCAGCATAAGTTTTTTTCAGAATCAACAAAAAAAGATTTCAAAAAGAAAATTTTAAAAAACTTATTCTTCATAGAAAAGTTATGTGATGATTGAAAAATCTGCCCTCTGTAGAATGTTTTTATCTTACGGACATTGATATAAAACCCATGACAAAAATGTTATTGGTAACAATACACCATGTGACGTACACATGTACTTTCATAATACATACATAACTCCGGTAATTTCAATCTAACCATAGTAACACTGTAATTCTCAAAATCTCTGAAAATAATCTTCAAATTATCTAACAATAACTTGTTAGTAGGTACTATGATATAACATACAATAAACAATAATACTTATATGATCTAATAATATGAACTATTACACAATAGTACAGTTGACGAATAAGTAATGTGCTCAGACAACAATGTGATTGTTAACAAAATGTAGTGACGAAGCTTTTATAAGTGTATTAGTGTCGCTTGCGCTTGCGCATTTGGAGGATACGTCAGTCTTACTTATGTTACAAGTGTAAGCGTCAAATAAGTCGTCGTATAAATTGCTGCTGATCTACATGCTGATGTAGATTTTTAATAGCCTTTTCAATAAATGATTTTATATTGTGGATGCGATTACAAATAATACAACATGTTTCTCGCTGTGGGTGTAACCTTGTCTTGTTTACCTTGAACTAAAGGTACTAAAAATAGAAAACGAATAACAAAATCACAATTAGTTTAATAACTAATTAACACGAAAGAATTTTAAACATAAAAATAGGAAAACAGTAAAAATATCGGACCTCCTCAATGGCGGTTTTTTCTAACGACCCCAGCACGCATGCGCGTGCCGCTCTTTTTTAACCTATGGTCTATGGTTGTACGTTTTTTAAAATGTTGCCAATAATAGTTATAAGTTAAAACGTAACTTACGAGCAGAATAATAGATTTCTATTGAGGAAAAGGTAACTAAGGTATTATTATAACTTTCGTGAATAGTAGCTGTAAACTGTACCAACAACTTTAGAAAATATAGCTTAATTTTTAAGGGATGCAAAATACGAAGCGAAATAAAACAGTGAAAAAAGACGTATTAGGGTGCCTTTCCATCAGATATATGCTATGCAGCTATGCTGCGAGAATGTAAAAGCTAAGCTACGAAACTGTGTGACCGTTTCCACTGATGCTAAACTATGTAGCGGAGCGAGTAAGATGTGCTATGAAAATGCGCCGCCACAAGGTAGCTGTGCGAGGAAGATGCGCAGCTCGAGCTATGCGACGTATCGACAATAGGGAAGGCATCTGCACATAGCTACACCACTCGCGACCATCCATAGCACGCATCCACAGCACGCATCCTTCCATATAAAAAACGTAGCTTAGTTCAATCAGTTTCCACCAGCGCTATGCTATGTGGACCAATGAATATGATTTGTGGATATCAAACGCATCCATAGCAACGTTGCATAGCATACCTCTGGTGGAAAGGCATTAAAGCTTGTATCTTGGGCTGTACACATAACTTGCATGTTAAATAAGTTTTGCATGTCACAAACAAACCTACTTTTTTTTCCTTACCTACAATTTATCCAATCAAGTCTATCTAAAAAGTAATAATTGCGTGAAAAAAAACTCCGCGCTCCTTCATGAAATGCCAACGACTACACGATCGGTTATTCATATTTTGGTGAGAGATTTTGACAAGGAGACCGGGAAATGCATGCACATTACTTAAAAAAAAACTCAATTTGTCTGAACGAATGGTTAATTGATGTATACAATTTCATACAAGGTCGTTTGGAGGTCGATAAATAGTTCAATTGGTTGTAGGAAGTTATTTGTAGCCGCGGAACTCAAACTCAAACTCAAAACTCGTTTATTCAAAGTAGACTAGTATTACTTAGTTCTTTTTGAACGTCACATTTTGGTAGTTACATTTGACTGCACCCCCAAAGCTCCCACCCTTCACCGCTTCCTAGTGTTTATGCTGTGAAGAAGAAACGGCGCAACAAACTCCCCAGCAACACAGTTCAGTCTGTCAAGTGAATAATTAAATGAGTCTATACACAAAAAAGTAAAATATTAATTACATTGATTAAATTATGCAAGTTGATGATGGTAAACAAAATATTTACCTAGAACAATTCTGGATGAATTGAAAACAAAAGTAAAAGTATCTAAATATAGATAATTCAACATAACATAAACATACAATTATATACCTACACTCAATATATATAGACTCTATATATTCCAATACATTAATATTACTACAGTTAATGTGAGAATAATGTAGGTCAATGTCAGTAGTACAAGAATAACAATGAGAAATTGCCTTAATGTTGTCATAGCATGTAAGAGCTGACCAGTCCCGACAGACAGCACCCGTTCACGAGCATGACGAGCGCATCAGCATCGCTTAACTCAACCATATTGTAGGGAACTTAACAACCCAATACACAACGCCACCGTCAGCAGGACATTTTAGTGAGCATGACAGCCTCAACTGCCAGACAACAGTCAGGTTTATGTAGGAATACACAAAAAAAAACATACTAAGCATGACAATAATGGCTACATGATACTCACATTTTACATTTTGTAATTATTACAATTGTTAATAGCTTGATGCCATGGGCATTACTAAAAAGAAAACTGATACTACCTATATCAGAATCAAAGAATAAAAGATATATAAAATTATAATACAATATATAATGAGTAGGTAAAAAAAAAAAAGATACCTACAGTTAGATGTTAAAAATTAAAAATTTAAGGACCTACGCATGAAGGATTAAACAGACAATTAAGGAGTGCCAGTGGGTCGCAGTGTGCAGTTGGGAATCGTATTCCAGACATTTTTATCTTCAATGTACTGGTTTATATTGTAATATGCTCTTGACATTAAGACACGCTTTACCAAAGACTTGAATTTCATATAAGGCAATTCAGTAATACAAGATGGAATTTTATTATAGAACCTAATACTATTCCCCAAAAAAGACTTACTAGTCTTGCAAAGTCTAAAACCAGGAACTACAAGTTTATGCTTATTTCGAGTATTCAAGCTGTGTGTATCACTTTTCTTACTGTAACTCGCTATGTTTTTACGGACGTACAGGATATTTTGGTAAATGTACAAAGATGGTAAAGTAAGTATATTGATCTCCTTAAATCGTTCACGAAGAGACTCTCGAGAGCTTAAGTTATAAATAGCTCGGACTGCTCTTTTTTGCAATATGAAAAGTGTCTCGACATCAGCAGCTGACCCCCACAGTAAAATGCCGTAAGACATAATACTGTGAAAGTACGCAAAATACACCATCCTAGCCGTAGTCACATCAGTAAGCTGTCTTATTCTCCTAACAGCAAAAGCGGCAGAACTGAGTTTACCCGCAGTAGCCTCTATATGAGGCCCCCATTGTAGTTTAGGGTCTATTGTAATCCCTAAAAAGACTGTTGAGGGAACAAGATCTAACCTTTCCCCGCCCAGACTTACATTTGCGTTAATAGGAGCTACATTTGGTAATGAAAATTTAATGCATTTGGTTTTCTTAGCATTTAAAAGAAGATTGTTGGCAGAAAACCAATTCGAGATTGAATTTAGTGTGTTATTAGGTTCTATAAGATCCCTGTCCTTTCTATTTACTTTAAATATTAATGATGTATCATCAGCGAAAAGAACTATATTTGACAGATTATTGTCTTTCATCATAAATGGAAGGTCATTAATATATACTAGAAACAAGAATGGGCCAAGAATTGATCCTTGGGGTACTCCAATTCTGACTCGCGAGCCTGTAGAGATGACATTATCAACAGCCACCCTTTGTTCCCGATTTGACAAATAGGAAGTCACAAGATCGATGGATCTACCTCGGATTCCGTAGTACTGCAGTTTCAGGGTAAGTGTGCGGTGATCCACACAGTCAAATGCCTTAGAAAGGTCACAGAACACACCCAGAGCATCCTGTTCCCCCTCCCAGGCCCCTAATATGGTTTTAATTAGAGTGGATCCAGCATCCTCCGTAGATCGTCCTCTTGTGAAGCCAAACTGTTTGTCGTGTAATATTCTATGTGTGTTAAAATGTGTAAGCATTTGATTTAAAATTAGCTTTTCAAAAATTTTGCTTAAGGCTGGTAGTATGGATATCGGTCTATAGTTAGACGCGTTATTTGAGCAACCTGCTTTGAAAATGGGTATGATTTTACTGGTTTTCATGAGATCGGGAAATATGCCGTCAATAATACAAGAGTTAAAGATCTCTGCCAGCATTGGGGCGATCTTAGTAATTATTGCCGCCACGGCTTTCGTTGACAAACCCCAAAGGTCTTCTGTTTTTTTTATTGTAATAGTTTTAAAAGTTTTTAATATGTCAGTGTGGGTTACAAATTCGAACTTGAAGTTAGGTACTCGTAAATCTACATTTTCTTTCAAAAAATGTTCTGCTGCTACTGGTGACGATGGAAGATATTTTGTAGTCTCTAAAGGAATATTAATAAAGAAATTATCTAAGAAATTAGCGACTACAGTCCTGTCTGAAACCAGTTCGTCATTAATTTTTAAACTAATAGTGTTGTCACTAAACCCACGATTGCCAGTTTCAGTATTTATTATTTTCCACGTGGCTTTTATTTTATTATCCGATTTCTTTATTTGATCACTAATGTAAGTAGCTTTTGCCTGTATACAAACTTTTTTGAAAAGTTTAGAGTAATTCCTAACATAATCATGAAAGTCTACATTGGGTGTATACGATTTTTTATCATATAATTCGTATAAGACATTCCTACTTCGTCTTATACCCTTTGTTGCCCAGGTACTAAATCTAATTTTATTTGTTATAGTAACATTTTTTATTTTACACGCCTTTTGAAATTCATTATTTATGGCGTTAAATAATGTGACATACATTTCATTGGGGTTGTCCGGATATGATTTGATTGTATTTAATTCATATTCTAAATTTTTACTAAACTCTTCTAGACATTTAATTGTTAGAGGCCTACATTTAATTATTTTTTTATTTTTGATTGCATGGCCATTCAATTTCACTAACTGACATTTATGGTCAGAACGGATTCCACTAATGAGGCACTTGTCTAGTATTTTAAAGTTTGTTACAACATTATCAATACAGGTGGCTGAAGTAGGTGTCACTCTAGTCGGCTCAGCGAACATACACTTCAAGTTAAATGATTTAAATAAGGATAAGAAGTTATGTTTATCAGTCGTGTCTAGTAGAATGTCGACATTAAAATCTCCACATACTAATAATTTCTTGTTTATTTTTATTTTACGAAGAGCATCTTCCATTGTTAGTAAAAATTGGGAGGTACTTGACGATGGAGGCCTATAAACACATAAAATAACATATCCTTCCGTTTCTGCACACGCAAGCTCACATACTCGTTCAACAGAGAGATTACAGATATCTAAACGCTGTTTATACTTTAAGTGATTTCTTATTAAAATTAAAGTCCCCCCACCCACAGCTGATACTCTATTGAACGAACTGGCCATCTTAAAATTTGCTACACTAGACGACATTGTATTAGCTTTCAGCCACGTCTCTGTAAAGCATAAAATATCTACATTATAATTTTCAGCAAATAACTCAACATCTAAAATTTTGCCGGAGAAGCGGTTTATGTTCTGATGTGTCAATATTAAATAATGACTATCGCTCTCTGTTGTCGGACAACTTAGTTTAAATTATTATGCTGAGTGACCACATCATCGTTAGTACTAATACTAACTATACTGGACATAGAGGCAAACTTCGTCATACTATTTATGACTGTGTTAAAATTAAATACCAACAACATAGCAATATGTTGCCTAAGTTTCCTAGGGAGATAAACAGAATCCCCGTTCAGTTTAAGTTTACCAACAAAAGCATTGGTGTCAAAAAACATAAACTTGTCACTATGGTGACTTACTAAAAAGTGCATATGCATATTTAGCGCGTGAATGTATTTATTTTGTCTGTCTGACAAATGCTCAAGATTACGGTATGTGATTTGGTATTGGTCGTTTAATTTGATTATTGGTTGGGCAAGGTTTGTCAAATTACATAGTAAAACAATTGAAGTTAATGCTGTAATAACGGGTACTTAAATTTAAGTTGTTTTTAAGTAAATAATGAAAATAGTTTATGATTACTTACGGTTTACTCTAAAGTGAGTAAACCGTAACTAATCATAAACTATTATTTAACTACTTTTTGGTGTATTCCTCGAAGCGCACCAACTTTGAAACGCACCAAATGAACCGCACCAAAAGTATTCCTCGAAACGTACCAATCAGGTGCGCTTACAAAATCAAATTAAAAATATTATAATTTTACTCCTCAAAACGCACCAACGCAACGATGAAACATAGAGAAGAAGCAACATGGATTGGTAATAAATTATATCGATAGACGTTTTAAAATTCAAGTGTCCTAATTGTTTATTTATTAAAACTACCAGGAAAGCAGAAATGAACTGGAACTAGATGTTAAGCGACTTACTACTTACCTCAATAATGATAAAAATATAGGTTTTGAAATTGAATCATTTTTTGTTTTGAAAAGTACCAGGGCGACAGAAATGAACAAAAAATAGGCGCATAAATGATCTAAAAATGTTCGCGCCTCGTAAAGCACGTTAAGCCGTCGGTCCCGGATAACATACGAACATCTATGACAGTCGTTACGGGTAGTCAGAAGACCGAAACTCTGACAACTGGTCTAACCTTAGGATATTGGCATTGCACAGTAACTGGGTTGCGGAGGTCTGACAGCAGTCGTTCCGTGTAAAATACTTTTATTCAGCAGCATTAAGTTAGACTGGTTGCTGACCCTAACATAGTTGGGAAAAAGGTAGGCCACGGAAGATATCTCTTCAAAATGTTATGATGACGAATCGAAAAACACCTAAACGCGCATACACGTAGAAAGCGGGTTGCCGGCGCCGATCTGCCAGCGCTTGTCGGTGCTGGTCCGCGCAGTTAGTCGGCGCAGGTAGCCTCTATACTGTGTGGCGAACCAGCGCCGACGAGCTCTGAACTGCACCGACAAGTTCCGACCAGCTCCGATCAGCACTGGTAAGCCGTCATTTGTTGCTGTATTTGCGCGAATTTGTATTTGGAACAAGGTGTATTTTTGTTAAAAAATGCTAGTCCCTGCTTCTAGCCGTTTCCTTTATCTAGCGGTTACCTGCACGCACCAGTACCGATGACCGCTGGTAGGTCGGCGCTGGTTACCTGCTTTCCTTTTTGTTTACGCCCTAAGCGTAGAAAATATCTTGCAGGTACTTAATGTTTTCCAAAATGATAAAATAGCGGAACATTACTTTTTATCACCTTGTTTGCGATTAAATCTCTTCAATTTCCCGTCCGTGACGTCGATATATTTACCATATTTATATAGAAAGTAAATGTATGTCCGTGTGTACGAATTATGTAGGTATTCGTTTCCGTGTGATTTGAAGTTATCCTTGAGAGTACTAGGAAATATTTTCTTGATTTTGGCAAAAAAAATGTATGCATAAATTAACGAAAACCCGCCCATACTTTCGATTTTGCGAATAAATAGAGATCGGTTTTTAATACAAGGTCTTGAGTTGAGGTAATAATGTTAACAGAATATAATCAGCTAATTACCTACTGACCCACTGCTGGGCACGGGTCTGTTGTCAGGTTGAGAAGGGTTTGGGCTTAAATCTACCATGCTGGCCTGGTGCGATTTGGTGGATGATACGCATCATTGAGAGCCATGTTTTTAGATCCCTCTCAGGTGTGCAGCCTTCCTCTTATTTTCCTTCACCGAACGCAAGGCGTAGGTGCCGGCCGAACTCAAACCTTCCAGGAAGTTCCAGCGCGTTCAACCGCTAGGCTGTCACTACTTTTTAATGTATTAGTTCATTTTAAATAATAATCTATAAATGTACTGCTAACGGCCTATTAGGAGACGTCACGATCCACCAAGCTCTCCCGTCGTAAAGCCGGTCGTCTTTTCAGACTCCGCAGTCACACCGATAATTCAGCTCTCATCAAGATGTCTCCCGCCCCTAAGTTCCCGCCAGCAACGCCCTAAGCCGAGGTCCAAGTCCCACTAGGGGTCGACCTTAGTGCTGTTGTTGTTGCAAGTAGTCATGATGTTAGTGTGGTACAAGTAGTTAGCTTAGGTTAAGTATGTTACTTCCCCCCATTGGCTGGAGACCCTTCAGGTCTCGCCAATAACTGCCCGGTTACGTAGAAACGGTACCCTAGGAACACCAACAGCAGCACAATACAAAAAAAAAACTTCTATAGGGGACTATAATGTAGGTCACTATGTGCTAGTGAAAGAGTGTAATACGTAGAGATATATAAGTACATATAGTAATCACTAAGAACGGGTTATCTGAGATCATCTCGTTAGATTGAAGTAAACGAATTACGACCAACAAGAACGAGGATTCAGTTATCAGTCGGTGAAAATATAACCACAAAGTACCAGCAAGATTTTTGCAACTTTTAACACATTAATTGTCATAGTAAAACATGGAAAAGTAAATTAACTATGTCTCATAAATCTCACAGACGTAATTATGAATAGCGTTTGTCATATTTTTGAGAAATTATTATTTATATTAGAAGGAAAAAAGCGTGACTAAGAAATTCTTACGGTTACCTAACTTAATAATGTTTATTCAAAACGTAGTATACTAAAATAATAATTGTTTGTAATGACTACTTGTTTCTCTTACTTTTTCCAAAATTACGTTTCTTTTATGTGTAAAAGTTATGTTAAAAGACCAAGGAGTTTTCAATTCAATTTATTTAGCGGCTGTAAGCGCGCGCAAGCACGCGCATGCGCGGTGGACTGCAGAGTTTCGGCGCCATAATAATTTGATCTTTTATTTAAAATAGTTATCTACCTACTGCATGAGTTTAGATAAAGTAGTGTATGAAACTGCACATAACTAGGTATTGAAACACTCGGGTCAGTTTTTAAACTCACACTCGTGTTTTAATAACCCGTATCATGTTACAGTTTCATAAACCACTATTATAGGATCTACCTACTTCTAAACTCGAGTTTATACAGAACCTTCATAACTAAAATTAATTTTAACGTAACTATAATCAAAGTTATGTCAATTATTATTTATGCGCGTCCTTGCTCGAGATTATTTGACTTTTCAATTACAGTTACAATATAACTAGTCGTTAAGTTGTTTGACATAAATACATTTTAGTACCAGTTAGTTGTTTTAACTGTGATAATTAAAGTTTTGTAGTTACTTGTTGTAATAGCCTAATAAAATAATAACAAGTTGTTGTAGCCGTGGTTGGCCGGATTTCTTTTTTTTTTTTTTCGGAATATCCGCCCGGGGCAGGCGAAGGGTTATGTTAGAAGGTAAGGGGTGGTGTCTTACCGGCTAAAAACCCACGGTCTTCCTTCTCCTGACCTTTGGCCGGGGTCGCGATTTGCAGCTGCATGCACCGTAACCTTACCTTCCGGGCCTGGGGACTCCCTAAGTCCGTTAACAAAGTTAGTCACTCGTCCGAAAGTAGCCCAAAACATAGGAGTGAACAAAACAAGTGTCAAGTTCAACTTTTCGGACGGGCAAAAACACATCGCTAGTAAGGACAACTGCTAAATCGTGTTGTCATTCATTCTTAGTTCAAGCCCCGAAATAATCGTATGTCCGTAGGTGATAGAGAGTAGGAAACGCTCGTAACTAAGGCCGAAACCACGGACTTCGTGCTTAGGAAGTAGCCCCCTGACTTCGAGCTCGTTCCGCACTTCTGACTTTTTAAATTCATCAGGATTTGATTATCATTTGCGTTAACGGTGAAGGAAAACATCGTGAAGAAACCTGCACACGAGAGAGAGCTCCATAAAGTTGTTGATGGTGTGTGTAGTCCAAAACGCAACAAGCCAGCGTGGGGACTAAGGTCTAAACCCTTCTCATTCTAAGAAGAGGCCCGTGCCCAGCAGTGGGACAGAAAAAGACTGATTAAGATACCTTAAAACTTCCAAAATCATTACCTGAAGACTCCAGATTATGCAGAATTGCGTCATTGAGTGACTTATAAACTATGTTCGACCTTGCTGTCGTTTAGTAATTTTTTAAGCACTGCTTTATAATTAAGTTGCCAATTTATTGACTTAACTGTAACGGGATACAATTATACCTGCCGTATTGTACTTGTTTATTAGAAGTTAAGTTTATTTTATTTATTTATTTATTTATATACTCTTTATTGTACATAATACACCGGAAACAAAAAAAAAGGAATACAAATATTTACACAATATGTACAATGGGCGGTCTTATCGCACAAGGCGATCTCTTCCAGACAACCTTAGGATGGACTGAAAGAACGGAAAGAGATAACGGGCAGTCCTGGTGTATAAGTACTAAGTACGTATCGTACATAATATTACTTAGATATAATAACATAAAATACATATCAATAATTACACATATAAATAAAAAGAAGACGTTATATACACGTATTAAACAAACTAATAAATAAATATATTTTAAATAAGAAAGTAGATGAAATATGAGCAATAATCAAGAAATTGCAAATCAAAGAGACAAGTAATGCTCCTTCACTAACTTTTTAAACACTGGTAGTGATTGTGCACGTCTCACATTAAGTGGTAATGCATTCTACAAGCGAGCAGCTTGAACTGTAAAAGACTTGTCCAAAAAGGAAGTGGAATGCTGTGGTAGTTTTAATTTAAGATTTTCTGATGATCTCAAGAACTTAGAATGTGTGTCACAGAGGAACTCGAAGCGTTCTTTAAGGTAAAACGGGGTAGAAGGATTGAAGAGAACATTGTAAAGTAGAGAAAGAATATGAGCATTCCGGCGAAGGCGAATAGGTAGCCATTTGAGCTTAGTACGAAATTCAGAAACATGATCATATTTACGCAAACCAAATATGAATCTGATACAAAGATTTTGAAGTCGCTCAAGCTTTCCAAATTGTTCCTCAGTTAGATCAAGATAGCTGGCATCAGCATAGTCGAGGATGGGGAGAAGAAGAGATTGTGCTAGCGCAATTTTGGTGGTAGTTGGAAGGAAATTCCAAAGACGTCTTAAGGAGCCCGCAGAAGCGAACATCTTACGACTGACTTCCTGCAGTTGTGAGGTCCAGGAAAGGGTACTGTCAATGTAAATCCCCAGGTTCTTAACTTTGTTGGTTATAGGAATGATAGTGTTATTAAAAGAAACCTGGGGAAGTATAGACCAATCAATCCTGGAGACTGTCCGGGAACCGCCCACAACAGTCAGCTGGGTTTTAGTAGGGTTGACCTTCAGTCCAAACTCTTTACCCCACTCACCTATTCGAGCCAGGTCTAGATTAATGGCATCAATGGCTTCTGACAACTTTCCAAGAGGGGGTAAGTTGTGAGTTACACGTAAAGGGCAAGGTAGGGGGGAAGTTAGTTTACATAAGAATAGCTTCATTATTGATTTTTGGTCTCTAAAAAAATACTTTCGGCATGTAAGATATTTTTAGAATCCTGGAATAAAATATAAAATTCCTAACAAAATCATTTGAAATTGAGTTAATTTATGAACGTGTCATACTAATCAACTGCCAATTAATTTACCTAATTAATTTGAATATTTGATTTAATATGACCTCCTTTCCACATCTTCCTTTGGACCACTCGGTTCGGAAAAACCCGTATGAAACATAACAGACGTCAAAATATCCAAAATATACGCCAAAAAAAACTTGCAATCTTATTCTTTTTAGACTAAGTAGTTTCAAACCAAATAAAGTCACATTTAACTTCATAACTAAATTGATTACAGCCCATTGACCACCACTCCAAGAACCAACCATCAAAACAAATCATTAAAATCTAATAATAATTTGTCAGTCAGTCCAAATCGTGTCGTTGCATGTCATTGGTCGCTACGGTCGCTGGTTCGATTCCCACGCCGCAGACTAGTCTGCACGCGCGGCTGCGCTTACTAAGTGAACGGTATGCCATTCTGTAAGATGGTATTTAATTACATATAACATGTTATTTGAGTTTGACAGATTGCGATAGATACGACTTTTACGTATATTTGGTAAACTACATTATATTCATATAATTATGTATGTATGTACATACACACATCAAAAAAAGTTTGCGATCACTTTGAAAAATTATGTAGCCTTTTTGAAGCCGAATTTTCTAATCGGGATTCAAAGCGATAATTATCTTGATAAATATAGATTGATAGTTATCTAGATAAATATAAATCAGATTTCAGTTGGACTTTGAATTTGGAATCTTCACATACATAATTATGCTAGTGATCGCAAACTTTTTTTGATGTGTGTATGTATACTGGGTGTAAACGATATCGTGTAATTCCTTCAAACCGCGTGACCGCTACTGGTGACAAAGATTAACCCTAAACAGGTTTTTTTGAAAATCAACGAAAAAAAAATATTCAAAATAAAATCTTAGTTTTTTTATTTCTGAGTCATTTTAGAGCCCCGAGTTAACTGACTGTGTGGAGCAAATCACACTAGTCGTGCCTGCTAGCTGTGTCGCCGTATTTTCATTCATTTATGAAATTATGAGTGGCATCGAAATGTTCACTAAAAGAAAAAACTCTTCAAAAATATTTTTTGATGATTTAAAAAAAACCGTAGTGGGTGGTGTAGTTCACTTACCACCACCGAATTTTTTTGGCTTTTTTATGCTTTCTAAATCCTTTTCGTGGTTAATCTACATCGGTAGTAGATCACGAGGTTTTAAGGAATTACACAAATTCGTTTACACCCTGTATATACTCACACCTGTTATTCCAGAAGGGGTATGCAGAGGTGTTCACCTGTTGCAGGAGTCTGTACTCCCACGTTTACCTCTTGCATTATGTAAATGGCGGCGAGCCTATTGTTATTTTTCGGGCACAATTATTGTGCCAGGTCCATCATTTCTTACGAATCGCTTGCCCGACGACCGAGGGGGATTACATTTTTAATCTGTCCCCCACAGACGTCTTAGTCCATCCCCCTCCACCTACAGGCTGTACTACAATATATAATTGAAGGGTTATTTATAAAAACTGCATTACTTTTTTTCGTTAAATGTTTTCAATAAAGACAAAAAACCTCATAGCATTGTCAATGTTAAAGATAAAAATTTGAATTTAATTTATGTTAATGCTGTATGAGTCATAAGTTAAATTATGTATTATTTTAATCTTAAATGCTTCACATTACTGCAAACTATTTATAAGAATACTTAGGATAAAAAGGATGAAAATGAGAGTTATGCTGTTTTTGTAAAAAACCCTTCAATTATAAGTATTTAATCCAAGTAAAGTCTTAGTCAAAAGCAAAACTAATTAATCTCCAACAGTGTATTTATCATGTTCTCACATCAATAAACAAATAAATCTTATCTTAAAACATTTAAATCTGCAGAGAAATGCGTGAATAAGGAACTCAGTATTGGGAGCGCCCGCGCCGGTGAAAGTAAATTCCACCTAACTGGTGAAACGGCCCTACGCGAATATCTTCTACATTAACTTGTACTAGTAATAATTATTGATCTTTGCTTTCGTTTTTAGTTATATATGATGATTTATCGAACAGTTAAAATTCTTTTTCGTATTCTTTTATGTTTAATTTTACTAGCGACCCGCCCCGACTTCGCACGTGTATGTCTTACAGCTTAAAACTTTCCTCTTGAATCACTCTATCTATTAAAAAAAACTGCATCAAAATCCGTTGCGTAGTTTTATAGATCTAAGCATACATAGGGACAGACTGCGGGAAGCGACTTTGTTTTATACTATGTAATTATTTTTGACACATACTTTTTTACTTTATTTAAGTCAATATGTAAATGTCATCTTAATTTCATACATTGTCTCAATGTGTGGCTCGTTATTAACTACTACGAGTATAATAATTCTAAATTAACTTGTAGTCATAATTAATCTTTGCTTACGTTTGTTGTTTTTTTATAGTTCCCTCATAATTTTGATTTATTTCGTTGTCTTGTCACTCATGTAGCTGTCAAAATTTAAACGTCATCTTAACTTTATACATTTGTCATCTTGACGTTTATTAATCAAATTATCGACGTCAAATGGGGGTTAATTTCGCAGTTGTAATTTGTAAGATTTCCTGTGAAATTTCCAAATATGTCTCATAGATTTACTTTTAATTTACAACATTGGTTCAAAAAACTTATTTGTAACGGCGAGGATTTTAATATGTACTTTTTGTATTTCCAACCGACTGTTACGATTGTAATTTATAAGCAAAACAATAGTCATAATCTAATGTTCAATTTTTGACAGGTGATTAGCGAGCAGGGCCTGCAGCTCTATATTAAATTACTCTTTGGCCTGCAGATACGGTTTTAACGATCAATTAGAGATCTGTTCAACCAAAAAATTACTCGTGAACTTTTAAAGCAAGGCCATACTTTCAAGTTGTGACTAAAGTGTAATAAAGCATAAAAAGATGATTCATTACAATATTATCCATTGATATGCAATTATCATTACGTAACTTTGCTTAGATATTAATTCATAAGGCGTAATGGGTGAAAGTCCGTCTGTCTGTCTGTTTGTACATCGTGTGTAAGCTAATGGATTGTGTACGTGTACATTAGGTACTGTGTATTGTGTGTATAATTGCACATACAGTAACAATGAATGATATTTACTTTATCTCATTACTAGCTGAACCTGCGGCTTTGTCTACAAAAACATAAGGGTACTGCTCGTCACCCACAATCAATAGCGTGATAATTAGTACCCTATAACCTGATCCGCTCTTTAACGGATGTGGTTGCTTAATTTCAACTGAATCTGTTCAATAGCATTGGCGTGAAGCTCAAATATAAAAACGGACAAACATGGTTCCCAGGATCCGTTGCACTTACTTTTTCCTAAAAATGTTTAATGTACAGTTTTAGCATCGTTACGATTTTATCATATTAAATCTCTTTGAAGCACAGTTCCCTTGTTACGGCAATAGATCCCATAAATGTAATAGAGAGTAAGTCCAATCGCCACTTAATCTGTCCCTTCCATTTGATCGGGAATCCAGTTCAAAATTGTATAGGTACTGGAGCTAAACCCGTTTACAAACAGTACCGATGTAACGGACAGTTTCAGCCTCACCATATAGTTTAGCAGATAGACGGTTTTCTAACAGAACATTAACATTTTGATTGCCTGACTTTGCAATCTAACTTGGGACCTCAAGATTTGCATAATCATCATCAGCTTCCTATCCGTCTCTCAACTTATTTCGAATGTCTATTTCTTCCATACATCTCTATCTGCCACCATGTCAGTGTTCATTTCCTACCTAGTCATTTTTTTAAAATTATTCTTTTACTTGGTCGCCGTTGACCATTTTTTCTTTCTTGGGAAAATTCTCATGTATGCCCTTCTCCCGGGCAAGGCGACAGGGTATGCGGTATGCAGGACTCTTACCTGCTAAAAACCCACGGTGTTCCTTCTCCTGACCCTTGGCCGGGGTCGCGGGATTCGCAGCTGCATGCACCGCAAGCCCGGCAGGCCTCGGTGCGCCAGTCCCTGCCGGACCTCTCCTTCTGTGGGGTTTTGCCTCACGTCCTCCTAAGAGGCGCGCACGGAACACGGCGCGTCGCCTTTTCGGGCCTGTTACTGGTCGGGCGTTGACCCTAGTCGCACCTGATGGAAAGCGCAGACAGGATCTAAGATTGAGCACATAGCACATGAATCCAAGTAGCAGAGATAAACAGGGATTTCCCTACACACCTCTGGCTCTCATATACACACGACGGAACACAGTAAACTGCTTGGCGTAATTTTAATGTGGGGCAGCTAGCCAGTCGGATCCTATAAATCCTACCACCAAGCGTGTTGGGTTTTGTTGAATCTTACAACACGCGTCTATTCCCAGCGTGTAGTGAGGATGTTTTATTTTCTAGCCCGTCCCCACAAGGGTTATAAATTATTATTTTTAAAAACTCCCAACGCTAATAACAAAACAGCTGATGACCCTGAAACGGTTGAACCGATTTTGATAAAACATGTCTAAGAACCACCGCTAGAAAACGAGCTTTTACATAAAAAAAACGCACTAAAATCGGTTCACCCGTTTAAGAGCTATGGTGCCACAGACAGACAGACACACAGACACACACACAGACACACACACAGACAAACATAGCGGTGAAACTTATAACACCCCTCTTTTTGCGTCGTGGGTTATAAATAAATAGTAGATTGTTGCACCGAGCGCAAAGTGAGTCATTAATGCACGAGTGTTATGTTGGTGCCCGAGCGCAAGCGAGGGCACTAAATTAGCACGAGTACATTAATCACTCACTTCAGCAAGGTGCGTAATCTACTTTTCTTTCAACTACCAATTTACCTACCGTGATAAAATATACCTACTCAAAATAAAAACTCAAGTTAATGAAAACAAGGTTATCCTGCGACTTTTGCGGCAAAAGGTTATTAACAATTTCATTTGCAGCTGTTTTTATACTTTCTGGACTTGAATTCATATCGCTATCTATTTCCATTTTTTAAAACTTTTCTTGCTAATTAAGAAGTATCAAAGTTTTACAATGGTACAAAATGCGCGCCATTTGTTTTTTTTTTTTTCACCAAGTCGGTTTTTTTCAGCCGATTTTGATTTTCAGCCAGTATATTTTTGGTCTAATGCATAAGAATGCATACATTTAATATAAAACTTAACGGGAGACATTAAACCTCTGTGGTAAATTTATATCTAAATAAAAAATAAAAAAACTGCATTAATGAAAAACAGTGCAGTAATGAAATTTCATACAACATTTCTGCACTGTTTGCAGTGCAGTAATGAGATTTCATACAACATTTCTGCACTGTTTTGGTTCTAAGCAGAAAATACGTATTTTGTGATCGGTTTTGTAGCGATTAATGATAACATTACTGCGTAGTTGAAAGAAAATATCTTTTACAACATCCATTGGTCTTTTCTTTGGTCTACCTCTTTTCTTATAGTCAAGGCAGCCAAGATTCTTACCATTATACTAAAACATACATATTTGTACAGTTAATACTAGACAAAGTTACTAGGAAGGCTATGCAACAAATATTTGTTAGTAATGGTGAAATCTCCAAAGAAACCCACATTGTACAGTGTCATAAAGTTTTATGTTAAATACTTTTAGAACTGTGTTTATGGTTTTACTAGAGGTGTCCCGTCAATTCTTGTATGTAACTGTATGAGAAGTTTGTGTGTGTCAGTCCATTCAGCAATTTTTGTGCAAGAATGTAGTGTTTGAGTTTGACACTGTACCACTGACTTTGCGAATTTATGTGCGGTTCAGAATTTGATTGTCATTTGCATAAACGGTGAAGCATGGTATAATAATATGCTACGCCTGGTATTCTCTTCCCGCAATGGCCTAAGACTACGTCATGAATGTCACGATCAGTGCTGCCATTGATTAACATCTCCACTACAATAAAGGATATTTTTAATTCATAATAAATATTAAATAGATTGCTAACTAGCGTAACTATTTTCTATTTCGTGTTATTCATCTATTTAGTTCAAAAGTAAACTGTATAAAATTACTAGTTCTAAATTGCTTCTCTAAAGAAGCAGGTATGTGAAAAAATGCATCTTGCTCGGGTAATTTATTTATACATAGTGGAAGCACTCCCAGCTGATGACGTAGTCTTAGGCCAATCACGTGACCTAGCTGTCACGGGAAGAGAATGCCAGTGAAACATATTATTATACCATGCGGTGAAGGAAAGCGTCTTGTTTGTCTGTGTGGGTGGAGTCTGGATTTGTGCTCGGTTGTTGGCAACAGGCTCGCTCTTACATGGGACTTAAACATAACGGCGAAATAAGGGTGCGTGTTCAGATCACGTCGGGGTCACCAATGTGGAGAAACCAGGTGTGGTGTTCCTCCAACCAAAGGGAGGATCCTTCAACCAGGCGGAGTCTTGTGCCTGGCGGGCTACTGCCCAACGGTTGATGTTGGGAGGTTGTATATATACTATCTGCGTGTTAAATCTTGATTGCGCGATGTAGGATAGTTCGCATGTGGCGAGATAGATGCCGCCATATACTAATACACATCTGCCCAAGCCTTCGGGGAATACAGGCTAGATGTTAGGATTATGAAAACGTCTGAGGAAACCTGCACATCTGAGAAGGCTCCATAAAGTTCTCGATGGTGTGTGTAGTCCGCCAATCCGCACCTGGGGGCCTACTCCCTAAGTCCGTCAACGAAGTTAGTTGCCCGTCCGAAAGGAGCCCGAAACGTAGACGTGAACAAAACAAGTGTCAAGTTCAACTTTTCGGACGGGCAAAAATACATCAGTAGTAGGGACAACTGTCAAATCGTGTTGTCATTCATTCTTAGTTCGGACCCCGAAATAATCGTATATCCGTAGGTGATAGGGAGTAGGAAACGCTCGTAACTAAGGCCGAAACAACGGAATTCGTGCTTAGGGAGTAGACCCACAGGCCAGTGTTGTGGACTAAGACCTAAAACCTTCTCATTCTGAGAAGCGGACCTTGCCCAGCTGTGTTAATCTTAAACAGTGTAACTAAAAATATTAACAAATCAATTTTCTTTTTCCCAGGTAAGCACACATGCCGTTCATCATCAGGTATTAAGCCCGTTAACGAGCTCATCAGCCCTTAAACATCACTATTAAATACAGGTCTCCCAATGACCTTTTTTTTCTATAAATCTGCTTGCCGGTATTCCTTGCGGACCGTTTTTATATAACCGGGCAGTTTTTGGTGAGACCTGAAGGGTCTTCAGCCAATGGAGGGGAAGTAAATAACTTCATCATCATCATCATTCAACCGAAAGACGTCCAATCGCCACGCTTGGCAGGCGGCTTGGCGATCGGAGTATGGTTGTTAAAGTACTCAGAGAACGCTGCTGCCCATCCTCTAGTGAAACCCTTAGTCGCCTTTTACGAAACCCGCGGGAAGAGATGGGATAGTGCTATTCTTTAAGTCCGGTACTACACGTGAGTAAATAACTTAACCTAAGCTAACTACTTATACTACACTAACATCATGACTACTAGCAACAACAGCACTAAGGGCGTCCATTAGTGGAACTCGGACCTCGGCTTAGGGCGTTGCTGGCGAAAGCTTGATGAGGGCTGAATCGGTGTGACTGCGGAGTCTGAAGAGACGACCGACTCTACGACGAGAGAGCTCGGTGGAATGTTTCGTGTCGCGATTCCATTGCTTCATAAATTTCTCAAGATGGAGTCAAAATACCGCGTCATCCGTTGTCATCGCGCAATGGACCTTGAGAAATGGATTCACTGGATTGTATCAGATGAGTGTTTTATGTATGTAATTTGATTTTACGTCTTTCCGCTTGTTGTGTAAACACTTTGTTTTTAAGTATGTAGAAGTTATGTAGTATTTTTTTAGCCTATCAGGGCATTGGTCAATGAATTGGACCCAGATACGGAGTATAGATACGGTCGATAACCTTATTTACTGGCTGTCATCCAAATTAGGGTATAAATGAAATCTTTCGGCTTCACTGTAGACTTTATTAAGTACTAAAAATGGTCTAAGAAAAACTCAGTTTTTTTAGAACATTTCTTTTTGTTAAATGACGTTAGAAACTGATGAGTATATTTTAAAACTGGATTTACCTTAGTTTTGGTTTAACCATTTTTTGTAATAAGGGATGTCTCATCCACACTAGATACAAATCACCCATGTACCGCGACTATTTACTCGGGTCATCATCTGCCTAGCCTTTTCCCATCTATGTTGGGGTCGGCTTCCAGTCGAACCGGATGCAGCTGAATATCAGTATTTTACATGGAGCGACTGCCTATCAGACCTCCACAACCCAGTAACTGGGTAATACGATACTCTTGGTAAGACTGGTTGTCAGACTTTCTGGCTTCTGACCAACAGTAACGACTGCCAAAGATCTACAAATGACAGCCGGGACCAACGGCTTTACGTGCTTTCCGAGGCACGGAGGAAACTCGCTATGATAAATGGTCACCCATCCACAGACCAACCTCGGCAAGCGTGGCTTAACCCGGAAGATCGGTCTATGCGGCTGTAATTATTTAGCCACGAGCTCCTCCACTATTTACTCGGGTATAAATTGTGATACCGTGCCGCGACGAATGCGAGGCAGCACATGTGCCGGAACTTTGTTGCGACACTGAGTGCCACGACAAATGTGCCCGTATGGTATGGACGAGGTATGCCTTTAGGCAGCTTCTTGTGAAACGCTTTTCAAAGGAGCTGGATCCAAATTCGATGTCGACTTGCACAGTTTAAGTAACGGCATTATTATATCTACTTTTTCGCTTGACTTGCGCGGATTTTTGTAATTTCTGATGCAAACTCAATACAAAAACATTCACCTTCATATCAATAATGAGCATGACACATGCCTCAACGTGGGAACTGAACCCGTGACCCTGATCCCAGAGAGCAGACACTGCACTTCGCTATTGCATTACCAGACAAGCACCCACATTTTCATGCACAAAACTTTCGTGCACCAGTATTACAGTAATTGAATATAATGTGAAGCAATACATTGCGCGTGCGCATCGCAATACAGTGAAAGGTTATTAAGTGATTAGCCCATCACCCGAATGTGCCAGTGTAATGATTTGTTTTGATACCAACTAATTGTTTCACACTACATTTCTGTATTTGCGTAAATTTACTTGGAATTTGTACTGGTTGTGTGAGTTTTAAGGCCATACGTTTAAAATGATTGAAATTTAAAAGTAAGCAACAATACTGCATGACTGGTTAGTAATTTTCCGAAAAAGGTGAACTCTATTCATCATTCTGAACAACTTTTACAATGGGACTAACTTTGAATTTGTAAAAAAAATCAACTGTTCCAAACATTTTTGTTAAGCAACATTGATTATTTTGTATGGAACAGCATTACATGTCAATTAACATTTGGGAGTAAGGTGAACGAAAATCAATCGAAAATCAAATCGATCGGTCGGATGGGAAATACTTTCGTACTTGGAAAATATGCGATCCGGAGTAGGCTCCGTGTAAGGCCGTTTCTCTACCGTCGCCGTCACCGAGAACGAGATGACGTTGTCGAAGTAGCGATACATGCATTACTATGGCTGCGTGTCCACCGCACGTCCGTCATCCGAGCGCCGTCATCTCGGCCGCCGAGATTGTGAGTGGTTCGGCGTTGCCGCTAGAACTCGGCCGAGATCGTGGCGGACCGAAATGCCACGTCTGCACTTGTCCACTACATCCGAGATTGCCGGTGCCGGTGCACGGATTTCTATCTTGTGTTGAGAACCACCGAGATCGGTCGCGGTGGACACACGATCCCCGTCACGTCACGTCATTCCGAACTCGGTCCTAAATATTCTCGTTTCTCGGTCACGGCGGCGGTGGAGAAACACTCTAAGTGTTCGGGCGACGGGCACGCAAGCGCACCTGGCCATTCTCATACGATTTAGTATATTCAATTACTTAATAATTCCTAAACTGTTAAATAATTTAACAATCAAATGAATTTTAAAGCTAATATTGTAACCAGGAGCCATAAGTTTGATTTAACCACTAATAAGTTCGCACCCATTACAATTTAAATTTAAATATTATTCCTAATACTTGCAACCGACTATTATGATGTTAAAAGATAAATCCTAAAATCTTTAAGTCTAAAATATACCTCGTCTAAAGGATTTCAAAGAATCTAGGTTAATAAAATGTCAGACTGGCAAACATAGCACAAATTATTCTAGAATATATTTGCATACTCGCTGTCCGTTGTTAGATTGTCAACGGGTTTTTTGACTAAAATCTATGTTTTTGTCTAGAATTAGTAGGTTAAAGATTGTTTAAGTAAGTTGTATTTTAATAGATTCTGTGTGGAACGCCTACAGAATTAATTTGTAGGCAGATATTTAAATAGAAGCTGAGATAAAATCATTTTTGAAATTATTATTCATCTATCGTTATCCTAGCTTATTTATAGCCTAACATGCACACCGATAATTCAGCCTTCATCAAGCTATCTCCCTACCAATCTCCCGTCAGCAACGCCCTAAGCCGAGGTCCGAATCCCACTAGGGGTCGCCCTTAGTGCTGTTGTTGCTAGTAGTCATGATATTAGTGTAGTATACCTAAGTAGTTAGCTTATGTTAAGTATTTTACTTCCCCCCACCTGGCTGGAGACCCTTCAGGTTTCGCCAATAAATGTCCGGTGACGGACAAATGGTAGCAAGTACGCAAGGACAAGCAGGCAAAAGGAAATAAAAAAAAAACGTGCCGACAATATACGAGCCGTTATTTTAACTAATAACGGACGGTAAGATATAGGAACTCGGCAATACTAATGAAATACGCGTCGTTAATTCTGCTAATGTCAAACCTTTAGCTAACATTTAAACACTAGAACCAGGACTAGTAAGTATTACCTAAGTTAAGTAATTTAAGCTTTAGCAACAGTGAAAGGAGTTAGCTTGTCACTTAGGGACTATTAGCTTATTTCCGTCAATCGATTAGAGCTGTACGAGAACCTGATAGACTGTTTATAATTATACGAATAAAACACTGTAATTACAAGTAAAATACTTTAAACGAGCATGTTAAGCCGACGGTCCCGGGTGTCATACGAATACCTATGTGGCGGCATCTATCTCGCCACTTGCGAACTATCCTACATCGCGCAATCAAGATTTAACACGCAGATAGTATTATATACAACCTCCCAATATCAACCGTTGGGCAGTAGCCCGCCAGGCACAAGACTCCGCCTGGTTGGAGAATCCTCCCTTTGGTTGGAGGAACACCACACCAAGTTTCTCCACATTGGTGACCCCGACGTGATCGTCACAGACAGTGTTTCCACACTGGTGACGTCACACACAACCTTCGCAGCCTCGGCAGCCACATCATCACTCCCTCAGCAGCTCAGCATTCAATCGAGCAGCAAGCAGCGAGTCCCACAGCCAGCCAGCATCCTCGGCTTCAACGGGTGATGTAACCACTAGCCTGCAGCGAGCGCGCAAGCCTGGTCATAACCCTCAGCCCACTCCAGCATCATGGCACATCATACTGCACTTCGGCCGGTCAACTAGCAGAGACACTCCTCTCCTGGTCGACGCAGTCCACACCACACCAAGTTTCTCCACACCTATGACAGTCGTTACGGGTAGTCAGAAGCCCGAAAGTTTGACAACCGATCTAACCTTAAAATATCGGCATTGCCCAGTAACTGGATTGTGGAGGTTTGATGGCAGTCGCTCCGTGTAAAATACTGGTATTCAGCCGCATCTGGGGGTCTACTCCCTAAGCACGAAGTCCGTTGTTTCGGCCTTAGTTACGAGCGTTTCCTACTCCCTATCACCTACGGACATACGATTATTTCGAGGCCCGAACTAAGAATGAATGACAACACGATTTAACAGTTGTCTTTTACCGATGTGTTTTTGCCCGTCCGAAAAGTTGATCTTGACACTTGTTTTGTTCACTCCTACGTTTCGGGCTATTTTCGGACGGACGACTAACTTCGTTGACGGACTTAGGGTACTCCCTAAGTCCGTCGTAAGCCTACTGGCTTGACTGGAAGCTGACCCCAACATAGTTGGGAAGAGACTAAGCAGAAACAAATGACATTTGTATTTATAGTCATATTCATCGACATGTTCGACTCGCGACCTCGCCGCGTGTTCAGCTCATGATTAAGGGTTCCGTTTGGGTCCAAAACTAGTCGGACAATTCCGAAAAATGCACGTGAGTAAACCGTAACTAATCATAATAATTATAATCATAATTTATACAAAGTGAGGTTGACATTATGACAATAAATGACACCACGTGTTCTATGACGTGTTCTAATACCGTACACAAAAAACAGTTACTTCCAACCATTTTTTGTCGCATGATTCTTCAATTTCACTCATTCATGTAGATGAAGGGACGTTGAAGTGGAAACTTATGTTAACTATCTGTTCTACACGTATAAATAAAGATAATTTTGGTTTAAACGGGTCATAGATTTACATAGCTTCGCGTAGAGATCTTGATATTCGTAAAATTATTAAATCGTACGAAAATTCCTGTGACTAAACTATTGAATGTACATGATAGATAATTTGTGTTCGGTCTTAAAACTCATCATAGAATACGTGGTATCATTTAGGGTCAAAATACACGTCCGACAGTTGCTTCCAGGAGCCGGATCCGACTATCTGATCGGATTCATGAAATACACGTACGATTCTCGTGTCCGATTTTTTCTAGACGACGACGACGCCCGGACGATGCTTACGATTCTGACATCCGATCCGATAGTCCGATCGTACGTGTAATTCATGTTCAAACAAATGTATGACGCGGAGGCCTTCAGATAGTCTGATCAGACTATCGGAACCGACTATCGGAGGCAAGTATCGGACGTGTATTTGGGCTCTTAATGTCGTAACGTCACCACAACTTTGTATATCCAGGGTTACCACATTTACGACATAAGTTTTCATTTTATTATCTCAACTTGACACCTGTCATCTGTCAACTGTCACACATCTTTATCTCTAAATAACAATGGCGTCCGCTCCACAAAACAAGTGAACGACCTGCTATAACAAGTGACGGTCGATCTGTTGTAGTGACGAAATGGTACTTTCTCTGGAGAAAGTAATCAGCATCATTGGTTCTTTTATTCATGGTGGTTTTATATGTTTTGGTTTCGTTGCGTGCCTTTGTCGGTGGCTGTAATTGTTTTTGATGGCGTGAAGGTATGATGTATTATGGTGGAGATTGGTATGGTTGGATTTAAAAGAAACCGTCAAGGTATTTATGTGTTAGGCTCAGAATAAAATCCATCTTTTCGCGGTATCAAAAACCCGAACGAAGCGCTTTGATTCCACTTTCATTGTGAAAACCGCCAAACAGTGGAATGCGTTGCCCGAGTGGGTGTTCCCAGACAGCTATAATCTGGGTGTCTTTAAGTCACGAGTGAATCGGTTTCTTCTGGGCAAGCGTGCTCCATCGTAGACCGCATCATCGCTTAATATCAGGCGAGATGGCGGTTAAACGCAGGCAAAGTAAAAAACAAAAAAAAAGTGGTTGATTTCGCTAACAAAGTCACTAAAGCGCTAAATCCGACTAAAAGCCAGTAAGTTAAATTGAAAGAAAGAAAAATAAAGATAGAAAAGAAAGTTTTATTCAGCCAAGGACACAATGACAGTATTAACAATAAAAACATTAAAATAAAAAACATAGGTACACTTTTTATGCTGTCGAAAGGGTCTCATCATCTGTAATAAATATAAAAAGTTTTATTAAAGTACAGTTCTCTTAACAATATAATGATATAATGCTTTGAAATAAAAATAAATCTATTATAGCACCAAGGAGTTTTCAATTCAATTTTTTTAGCGGCTTTACTTTATCTGTCACGGCACGCGCTAACGCGCATGCGCTCGCAAGCCCACGCATGCGCGTTGGGCTGCTGGGTTTGAGCGCCATATTATTGTTTTTGTTTTAATTTTTATTTTAATTGCATCCCCCTTATTAAAAAAGGTGGTCTAAGAAAACCCTAGGTTTTAAAATAGCCCCGTCTCTTTTTGTTATACGACATAAGAAAGTGATGGGTATATTTTAAACCTGGGTTTACCTTAGTCTTGGTTTAAACCATCTTTTGTAATAAGGGGGTGAGTTTAGATAAAGTAGTGTATGAAACTGCACATAACTAGGTATTAAAACACTCGTGTGATACTATTAAAAACCTCGCCTACACTCGTCTTTTACTTCTTTAGTGCCATATCTTCCCCTTCCCATCTTTTCCCCTATGCGTTAATTTAAGAGATGGGAAATTTTTGTAGGTGTAAACGCATAGGGGATAAGATTGGATTATGCCGTTTTAATAACTCCTATTATGTAACAGTTTTATAAACTACTATTAAAATTACCGACATCGACGATTGGTAGCTCGTGCCAACGAGAGAAAAATACACAGAATGTCGTTAAATATTCGGAATCTTTTTTTTAGAGTTAATAGAGCATGAACTATATTTTTAGCTTTTAGCTATAAGAGTAGAATAATAAGGCAATTACTTTTAAAACCACCACACCACAATTACTTTTAATAAGACTATGGTAAATTTATGGTGTAATAAAAAACTTCCTATTAAATAGCGAAAGTAGTAGAACTTTAAAGATGAGAACAAAAATAATGTACTTTTGTTAAAAGCATTCCTAATTAAAATTAATGTTCAAAAATCATAGTTTTGGTAAAAGTGTGGGTGAAAAGATTCTCACAGCTGGGCAATACTTATCATAATCTGTAATATTCCTTTGTTTTGTATACAATGAAGACATTTAAGATAATACTAACGTATTATTAAAGATATGCGCCGGCGCAGCGCCCTAGTGCGGTAACCGTGTTGGAAGAGATCATTTCTCTTGAATTGGGTCAAAAACCCAATAACACTTTGCCCGACCTGGGGATCGAATCTAGGACCTCACGCTCGTCACCTTGACAAACGAACAATTAAATCAATGACAAATGATTACCAGGCAAGTACCAATGTGACTTTTTCAATGTCATATGTACTTTCTTAGTTAATCTAAGACGCCACTGACATACGGTGAAGGAAAACATCATGAGGAAACCTGGACTTTAATGGTCTGAAATCGCCAACCCGCAGTGAGCAAGCGTGGTGATCACTGCTCATTCCTTCTCTGTATGAGAAGAGGCCTTTGCCCAGCAGTGGGACAGTTACAGGCTAATATTTATTTAAATGATTTTATGTAATTATTATAATAACAGAAAATTGGCCGTGCAAAGCAAGATTTTGGTGGTAAATCGAGAATATCTGTTTTAGACCCGAAATCCTAAAAAAAAAATGAACCAACAAAATAACTGTACATTATGCTCATTTAAAAATAATATTATAATCCACTAAACAAACATAGATCAAGGCTATTTAAAACGAATCCGTGTTTAATTGATTAGTTTCTGTAAAATCATTATTTCTCACTCTACTTCGATGACTTCATTGTAAATCGATTATATGCTTTTACTTTAACCTGTTTACTTACTTTTCTGATTATTATTGACCTTAATATTTTATGATCAGTGACTCTATTGTATTAGATCGGAGATTGGAGTATTAAATTAATTATGAGTATCTGGTTCTGTATTATGATGACTATCTATTTGATAGATTGTTTAGTATACTCGTATTATTTGCATAGCTATTTCATAAAAGTTTTGAGAACATGTAAAGCCAGATATATACTAAAAATTAAATCAAGATTTTAATAGAAATTCTTGTGGAAATGTGCAGTGTGAAATCAGTAGGTTTCTAATATAAACGTAACTTATTATTGTGCTTTAAAACTTTATTACGGTTCAGTAATCAAGTTTTAAAGCACATTATTTAATTGACTGTATACATAATTTATTTTTACACATTATATATACAATTCCTATATAGATTATACTTATAATATTTACATAATTACAAATAAAAGTATATACAAATAAAATAAAAAAATATCCTACTAAAACTATAAACTAAAATAGTGCGTCAAAATATTCCTCCGCATCGCTGTCGACTGGTAACGTGCCCAGAAGGCTGGCAGCATTGCCACGTTGTATGGCAATGCTTATCCTTTGGCCAAGGTAGAGGCCAGCCTTCGGGTCACGGGTCGTATCGACCAGCCGCCTTGCAAGATCTTTGTATAAGATTGATTGAAGAAGATTGACTGTATGTCCTGTATGTATGTATGACTGTATGGTCCCGTTTTGGATTTGGGTTTTCCGTGTGGTATTTCTCAGTAGCAGCCCGGAGTGTGGATTTGTGTCTATATGATGACAATAGAATCGCTCCTTATTACATGGGACTTAAACATAAACGAAATGAGGGTGTACACTTCTGCCCTACCCGTCGGGGAATACGAGACTTCAATATTCGGCTTTAAAGACTATCTTGCAACTGCACTCACACAAAGCACGACCAACGTAGTTATAATCTAATCTCCTAGCTTTTGCAGTGATTCAGTGAAATGGGGTCACTTTCCACTTTCCAGCTTTCAAGCCCTTTCTATGGCATCATCTTCATAGAAATGCATAGATTAGCTTTTACTGTACGTGTTACGAGTACCTTTTGTGGTTATAATGAAGCTATAAAGGTTGTCACAAACAGTGCAGATATTGTAAAGTATCTATGGGGTGTCCTGAAACTCAACATCGTCAAGTCACAAATGATATGAGTTACTTTTTAAAAGTTGGATAGGTACTTTTATGAACAGATTTGATAGTTATGCGGCAAAATTTTATTCATGGTAATTTTGAATCTTGAAATTGAATTTTTTTTTTGATCTCTCATAATCTGCTCTATTGTTCCCGGCTTGACGTTGAGGGACGTCCTGTATATCTGAATGCATATCGTACTTTATCGCACCTCATAGAATTGAATGGACTAACACACACGGATGGTAATATATATTTTTAACCCCTGACGCAAAAAGAGGGGTGTTATAAGTTTGACCGCTATGTGCGTCTGTGCGTCTGTCTGTCTGTGTGTCTGTCTGTGGCACCATAGCTCTTAAACGGGTGAACCGATTTAGTTACGGTTTTTTTATTTAAAAGCTGGTTTTCTAGCGGTGGTTCTTGAACATGTTTTATCAAAATCGGTTCAGCGGTTTCAGGATCATCAGCTGTTTTGTTATTTGCGATGGGGGTTTTTACATTTTTTAATTTATATAGTTAATTATCTATACAAACCGTTACTTAGATTTTTAACCGATTCTGTCAGATGCAAAATATACGTGAAAAACAATATTACGGCGCCCAAACCTAGCAGCCCACCGTGCATGCGTGTGTTTGCGAGCGCATTTGTTTCAGAGCACGGTTACAGATAAAGTGCAGCCGCTAAAAAATAATAATTGAAACCTCCTTGGTCGGTCCGGTCTTTAATAGAAGAAAAAGTTATTTTCAAGCATTATTTTGTTAAGAGAACGGTAATTTAATGAAAAAAAAATAGAGATGCACTTGCATAAAGCATGACATTGTAGTATTATTTTTGAGTTCATAATTGGAACTTTACGACATGAGTGTAGACAAACCATAATAAAATTTGCACCGTGTGTGACAGCCTTTATGGTGGTTATGTCAAGACATAAGCATCAGTTTCATATAGTCTATAATTACGAGCTTGATTAAAATTGAAGTTATACAATGTCCGAGTTACACGTGATTTTAAGTGAAGGTATAATAGTTGACAGCCGGTTGCTGAACTAAGATTGTGATCTGCAATTTTAGATAAAGTCCAGTTTTGATCAGAATCAGAAAGAGCCTGGATTTATCATAATCTGGACTCGTGGATATCGGAAAAGGCGATTAATGTCCGGGTCCTAATAACGAATCGTTTTGCCTACCAATCGAAATAGACTCGGAAGTTAATTTTATCTGCGATAGCTACTAATGGTTTGGGATGGTCTATTATGCAAAGATATTGAGGTATTTGTTTTATTACCTATTAGTTAAGAAACAAGACACTTCATCATCATCATCATCATTCAGCCGAAAGACGTCAACTGCTGGACACAGGCCTCCCCCAAGCATCGCCACATCGACCGGTCCTGTGCTTCTCGCATCCAGCGGATTCCCGCGACCTTCACCAGATCATCGGTCCACCTTGTGGGAGGCCTACCCACGCTGCGTCTTCTGGTACGCGGCCACCACTCCTGAACCTTTCGGCCCCATCGGCCATCCGTTCTGCGAGCAATATGCCCCGCCCTTAACAAGACACTTAATTTAAATCAATAACGCTCGATAAATTATGGGCATTGGCCACAGGGGACTATTTTAAGAGGTTCAGTACATATTTATGATTAGTTACGGTTTACTCACGTGCATTTTTCGGGATAACCCGGCTAGTTTCGGACCCAAACGGAGCCCTTAATCAAGTCGAACTTCGACTCGCGACCTCGCCGCGTGTTCAGCTCATGATTAAGGGCTCCGTTTGGGTCCGAAACTAGTGGGGCTATCCCGAAAAATGCACGTGAGTAAACCTTAATTAATCATAAACATAAACGTGTCTCACGAAAATGTTTCAATTTTTATTTATTTATTCATTTTGTGAACACAGGGTACAAATGATGT
Source organism: Amphipyra tragopoginis (assembly GCA_905220435.1). NCBI lineage: Eukaryota > Metazoa > Arthropoda > Insecta > Lepidoptera > Noctuidae > Amphipyra > Amphipyra tragopoginis. The sequence goes on from HG992017.1 coordinate 11,953,680, forward strand.
TCTATAAAAATGTTTGGTCCATCCTTTGTTCTGCCGAACATTTTACTGTTCAGTACTAATGTCGAATAGTACTAATTGTGATTTTTTCAAATGGTACTCCTCCTTGAAATCATTTGCAAGCACACCTGGGTATAGCATAGCTGGGTAAAGATCTTCTACATTCAAGCATTTGGTGTGATATCCTTCATAGTAATCCCTTGAATACAAATAACGCGGGCCCGCCGACGACACGCCCCGCTGGCGTCTCGCGTTTGGTGTGGCGAACGCTTTATTGTTGTAGCCATTTGTTTATAGCTTAAGGGAGAGTAGCATAAGTTATGTAGCCACATTATGTACCGGTATGTGAGAGGGGACCAAACAGGAAATAGGTAGAAATCGCCGGTGATGTTAGATACCTGCGCCGGCGCACCATATAGGGTGTTTACCGTGAGTACATAATTATGTATGCACTGTATTATGTTGGTACGTAATGTTATTATCGTGGGCTGTAGTCTTATTATTACAGTTTTCTTTCCGGAGGTGAGCAGATCTTCTCACCGAGTATTTTCAATTAAGGCTCACTTGCACGAGCGCTTTTTCAACGCACAATGAGAACTAAGCTGGCCTGTTAAGAGTTTGATTTTGTGTCAACAAATTGGGCTAATTTATAAGGTTGATGTCAGTAGAAACGCTGGTAGAGGACGCCTTAGAAGGACATACACATCGATATTTTGGTGATGTTCTTCAAAAAGAACAGGTGCGTAGTACTCTCAACCGGCGTGCGTGTATGACAAGATGTATGAACATGGACGAAGCGAAAGGAGTAGGTATGTAAGGATCGTAGCATGTCGCGATCTGTAGTTTCAGCCTACCCCCATGTGTGAAGGCGAGAGTTTATGTATGTATGTATGTTAATAGGCTAACCATTAATTTGTTTTATATGTTTTTTTTTAAATCGTTGATAAAGATCTCGTGTTTACCACGGCTATGGTATTGACATTAATAAGGTCAAAATCAATAAAGTTTAACCGAATTCAAGTGTGCCAAATTAGTCAGCTGGTACAATAAAAATAAACTATTATTTATTGCTTTAGAAAATGCCCATTAAGTAACGGATTTCACGAAGAACCTAATCATGTAGAACGAATAATTCAATGAGTATTCAAACTATCAATGAGTAAACCCTCGTTTATTTTAAACGTGGTTCTATCGTTCCCTTTTCAATATAAGCCATAGGACGTCTACTGCTCTACAAAATTCTCCCCCAAAGGTTTCTTATTGAGCGGTTTTAAAAAAAGTTGCGATCAACATTTTTCCGCGATTTAATTACTGTTGTTTACCGTATCACGGCCTTTTATTGTGAGGTAGGGAACCCTGAACACCTTAAAATCATACATTTATAATGTACAGTCAGAAGCAATAACATCTTTCTATCGAATGATTTAAAACTGCATAATAGTCATCTGACCCAAGCCAAGAGAATAAGTAGGTGATTATGGGTAGAACGGCTATCCATTCTATACGTAGGCCCATAATTATCCGCTCTATCCATATTCAGATTGCTACTGTTGGCGATTTTGAAACCGTCGATAGGAAGATATATTGCTTCTGACTGTAAAGTTTATTTTGGCTAATTCGTATCATAAAAAAAATGTAAATAAAATGCGAGCTTATTTTTTTATTCATAATTTTGTTGAGGTTTTTCGAGCTTTTGCTGTTAATAAGGTTAGGAAGAGCGATTCCAACTCGCACTTGACAGTTTTTTTCGTATAAATACGTTTGGCTATTAAATTAATCGACACTTAACTAAATTGCCCGCATAGTTCGAAAGAGATCTAACAATATTATCATGAAAAGAGAATCCTACTTCCTACTATATCATCACTACATAGTATAAAACAAAGTCGCTTCCCGCTGTCTGTCCCTATGTATGCTTAGATCTTTAAAACTACGCAACGGATTTTGATGCGGTTTTTTTTAATAGATAGAGTGATTCAAGAGGAAAGTTTATATTTATAATACATGCATATTATAGTACCCGTGCGAAGCTGGGGCGGGTCGCTAGTAATATTATAAGTTTGAATGTTTGTGAGTTTGTGAATTTAGATGTTTGTTAATCAATCACGCCTTAACGGCTTAACAGATTTGAACAAAATTTGGCACACAGGTAGACCATGACCTGCATTAGGATATAGAATATTTTTTATCCGGGTAAATTAAGTAGTTTTCCTAGGATGCGAGTAAAACCGCAGGCAACAGCTAGTGTTTAATAAGTTCCTACAAAATTCACTCTCACTTGACCGGAAGAAAATGTATGCAGAGAACTTCTTTCCAATACTAGTCTTGTCTTCCTGATCCACTCGATTTTCCTGCATTACGCGACAGAGTCAATTACAGTGAAACTCGGTCTGAACCCAAGTTAATGGCGAGTTAATGTTATAGTAACAACGTGCAGTTACTGTTATTTTAACCTAGTTTGTTTTGCTGCGAATTTGACTGTGATTTTTGTGTGTTATGACCTCGATTGTTATGTTTATAGGATTTTGGGTTGTTAGGTAACCGTTTTAAGTAACGTACGGTATTAGGTTCATATGGATAGGGACCAATTGCCATTTATCGGGAGGTATCAGGACACATGCGCGAAATACATTTCCGCGAAAGACACTTACGAGACTCCCTTTGCGCGACTAGATACTTGCGCGACTGGACGTTCGGAGAATACAGGCGTGATGGTATGAATCTCATTTCTTGGATTTTGTCCTTTGCGAAATAAATATCGCGCAAGTGTCCTTTCGCGGAAGTGTACGTATATACGCGCAAATGTCTTTCGCGGAAAAGTCAGTCGCGCAAGTGTCGGTCGCGTAACTGGGTTCGCGCAACAGTCTATTCGCGGAAACGTCCAGTCGCGCAAGTGTCTAGTCACGCAAATGTCTAGTCACGCAAATGTCTAGTCGCGCAAATGTCTAGTCGCGCAAAAGTCCATTCGTGCATATGTCTAGTCGCGCAAAGGGAGTCGCGCAAGTGTCTTTCGCGCAAATGTACCAGATCCTTATCGGAATATACTTTTATAGACGTGTGGTTACCGGCAAAGAACCGGCCAAGTATTACAATTACTTACGGTGAAGAAAAACATCGTGAATAAACAAACACAAGGGAAAGGGCTCCAAAAAACTCGTTGGTGTTTGTAGTCCGCCAACCTGTCAGGTCTTAACCCGTCTCATTCTAAACTCCGTGTCCAGCTGTAGGACCGTTATGCCTGATAATGCGTATGCTAATGACTACAATAGTCTTTAATGGCCCTGTTCCCATATTACGGCTTCTACATACATGCCGCTGGCTTTGCCGCCGGCTTATTGCCGCGCGGGTGTAAGTCAATAGGCATTATACCCGGCGGCCTGGTTAAACAACCGCCGGCAAGCCGCGCGGCAATGCCGGCGGCAAAGCCGGCGGCATTGTGTGTAGGAGCCTTTACAGGTCATCAGATCAGCCCATGTCCACTGGATACGGGCCTCTGAACGGCCGTTACAATGAACTACCATATTAGGGAGTATTTCCAAGACTTTCAGGCTTGGTAGACGGATTTGTTTTCGCAGGTAGCACGTGTCACTTAGATCTTCTTCAATAGTAACAAAGTAAATAAAAAGCATTTTACCGGCACAAAACTTATTGGACAAGTAGTCTATCCGGTATGGACACAAATACATAGTTGTCTCTAGATCCTTATAAGGCCGTCGACTCTAATTGACCTCATAAAGGGGTATTAACTAGTTACAAATCACTGACACCTTTGTGAAGGCCGAAATTAAGCTCAAATGCACTTTCAAGGTAAACCAATAGGACAAGTTGATTATTATTGTATTACAAATTTAATTGATTGTAACTAAAACTAGATTCTGGTATACTTAATTTGATTTGATTGGTAGATTTAGTATGCCAAACGGATACGGCTTAAGAGATTAAGCTGTGGTTGTTGCGATCATTCTGTGGATGGATTACCGCCCGTTTAAACACCGAGAGTTCTACAATACGACACAATTAAGAAGTTATATCGATGTACCTGATCGAACAACCAATGGCAGACGCTCATTTTCGCGCCACTCATACTAATTGCGTCAGCATCAAGATACTTTTTACTGCAGTCCTAATAAACATTCGTGGTGGTTGACGTACCTTTGTAAGGTAAAAGCCTCTAAATAAATAAAGATTGAAAAAAAAAAAAAAAAAACATTCGTGGTCTTGAAGTCAAATAAATTATACTTATTTCCCAAAATAAATCTGTTACAGACACTTTTACATGTCAATGTAGTGTTTTTTTAAGACTAGATAGATGGCACCGGCATTTTCTGTCTGACTAGTTCTGAGAAGAGAAGCCGAAACAAACTCAGAGGTCAAGCTCTCTTTTAAAGTCCAGGCATTGTGGTATAAAACTATGTGAGTGTAACAATGTAATATCTGGAATGGCGTTTTGAGGAAAGAGCCATAGTAGCAGGTTTGAGTTGACCTGTCCCAACTGACGGCACGCATCAGCCATCGTGATCGGTTTCACGAAGGTTGCCGAATTCTTAGTTGTGTTGTACTATACGTAGCTTGGAGCTTAAGGCTGGACATCCACCAGAGCTGTGCGAGGAAAATGTGCGGTGCGAAAATGTGTAGCGAGGATGTGAAACGGTGTGACCCTTTCCACCAGAGCTGTGCGAGGAAAATGTGCGGTGCGAAAATGTGTAGCGAGGATATGAAACGGTGTGACCCTTTCCACCAGAGCTGTGCGAGGAATGTGTAATGTGTTAATGTGTACAAATGATCATCTACCTCTTCCAAACACCATCTATTGACTGACTGGTAGGCGCATATTTTCAAATTTTCGCACACATTCCTAGCAACACATTCCTTGTAACACATTCCTCGCAACACATCCCACGCTCGCATTTCTCGCTTGTTTTGTATGAACAAAAACTTCGGTCCGCTAAGCCCATTTCCACCAGTCCTGCGCAGAGTGAAGCTAGGTAAATGAAGTGATTCTATTGGTGCTTACAAAACACATTCCTCGCTACGCAGCTTAGCACAGCTCTGGTGGATGCTTAGCCTAAGGCTTTAAGCTGTCGGTTTATTTTACGAACAAATTCTGTTAGTTACTGCGTACCAATATGATATTCCTCTCCGTCGGTTGCGCGATAATTTACATAGTTTCATAACGTATCTTGTTTTCATCAGAAGGTGTTGATATCGAGGCAGAAATAACGCATCGGCGTGGATTACCAATAGTTTATAGGTAGTTGCCAATATATGGTGTATATTGTTACGTAGGGGCTTGTTTTGCAATAAAATAATAATATTAATTCTTGAGGAATATCTTTAGAGAAGAAAAATAATAATTGTTTAAATGTCTCTATCGCTCAAAAGTTTGCTGGTAGAAAACTCATTTTTGAGTTAAGCTCGCCTTTGTACTAAACGTTTACCACCCTAAGGTCTATAATTGCTTGCACATTACTTTTTCTTAAGGTTGCTCGCAAAGAATTGACAGGGCAAAGATATTTTTTTGTTAATTGACATAAAAAGGTTAACTTAAAGAGGCGATTTACTCACGTGCATTTTTCGGGATTGCCCGACTAGTTTCGGACCCAAACGGAGCCCTTAATCGACTCGACAGTCAAATTAACAGTTCGACTCGCGACCTCGCCGCATGTTCAGCTCATGATTAAGGGCTCCGTTTGGGTCCGAAACTAGTCGGGCAATCCCGAAAAATGCACGTGAGTAAACTGTAACTAATCATAAATATGAATGTCTTATAAAAGTTATAATACAAAAATTGCCAAGAAGTTACGTAAATAATTATCGATGATTTTCGGAGCAGATTTTGATCGTTCTCTTTACAACGAGCTATCATTAAATAATGTCGTAATCGTCACGATAACCACGCGGTTTCGTGACCGCAGAAGTCTATCAGTGTCAAGGTAGTGAAGCTATCCTCTCCCTAAGCCACCTACAACCTAAGTCAAATTAACAATTCGACTTTTCCACAACTATGTACCACGCAATGAATATTGTTGTATTTTCAAAATGAAAGGTATTGAAATTGCAAATGTGATACGCATTTTGGATGCAGGCCTAGTGATGCCCGTAACTGTCGAGGCTGTTGTAAAGGCATAGGAAACGCAGCTAGTAAATGTTAGCGACACTACAATTTAATCGATAAGGAGTGATTCTATCATTACAGTTATCGCTAATATTGGTATGTCAGGATTGTGAGCAAGGTAAATGTAGTAAATAAAACCAACATAGACTCTCCACCACTGAGAGTACTTGTATTTGGGTTAGTGTTAGTAACATGAACTAGATCACAATATAATACTTTAGATAATTATTACAAGATCATAAAATAAGGACAAGCTAGTCAGATATAAAAGGTCAGACTTCTTCAGCTGATCTACACAGAATACTCTAGACGAGTGTTCTGTCGTACGGTCCAAGAAGCAATCCCCCGGGCGCACCAAGTGAGCCGGTCTCCTCCCTCCAACGGGCAATGGTGGTCCGATGTTGACGTCACGGTTACTTAGGCAGCGGACAACAGATGGCGCTCACTCCACGAAGTTCCCGACATAAACGATACAGTAAACGAATGACACCCTCACTCGCACGTTATGAGTCAAAGGATAGTTAAGTAAGTTCGATTGACGGTTTAGTGACGGAAACGTGTAGCTACCCAACTTACACTTGGGATACTGTAGACCATACAAATATTTGTTTCGTGCGAGAATCGAAACTGCGACCCGTATCGCAAAACCCAATAGCTTAGCTACAGCTGCACTAAAATGCTTATTTAAATGTTCCTATTCAACTTAATTCCTTCTTCTTGGCTCAAGATCCTTCAGGTCTCGCCAACTGCCAGTTACTTAGAAACGGTCCGCAGAGACCATTAACAAGTAGTCCAATAGAAAAAAAAAAATCTTCTTCCTTCTAAACCAAGAAAAAACGGAATTAAATATTCGCAAAGAACAGCCCACGGTTCAGTAGTCAACAGTGGTTAATGAAGTTAGTCCAATGGGGTCAGTGAGCTGCTTTCTAGCAACTGGTGCGTGTTCAGTTCCGTTTGGCAACCGATCACGACGCCTCCATGTTACTGTCACATGCGCTGGGCTCTTCACGCGTTTGTTATTAGGTGTAGGTAGAGATGTAAGTGCTTGTAGTGGTATGAGCTTATACAAGGTTAGTCGGAAAAAGGGTGCTTATTCGAAAGGGTGTTATAGTACCCATAATAACTAATAACTTTTGTTCTACAACTTTCCCCAAAAGTCAATAGTTTAAGAGAAATAGATGTTCAAAGATTTCATAAAAAAAAAACGCTAAAATCTATCTATCCTCAGCTTATCAGCTGTGTTTATATTTAGGGTCATATTTGGGGTCACGGGTTAGAAGGTCCATTTTCTGAATTCGTTACTAAAGATGGGATGAAGAATTTTTGAAAAAGCTCCTTTTCTTTCTCGACTTTTTCTTAGTCGGTATCTAAATATATGGACAATGCTGTTTCTTTGATGATGCAAGCACACCAAAGAACTAGACGAACACACAAACTGAAGTAGACGCTAAGACCATAATCATTTGAGACCTGATGATTAGGTGCCTCATTACCAATTATTTGAAGTCCAACTCTGGGATTTGTCAATTACCTAATACTCAAATTATCTTTCCTAGATTTCCAGACACATAAATTCTTCCAAATAACTTTCCTGGGAGTTCGATATTTGAACCCTCCGTTTCAGAATCCTAACTAATATTATAAATGCGAAAGTAAGTTTGTTTGTTTGTTACTTTCACACGCCTAAACCACGGAACCGATCAACCTGAAATTTTGCATATCTATTGTCAGGTGTACAGAAACGGACATAAGGTACCTATCATCCCGAAAAAAAGTACTGTTCCTGAGGAAAACAGCAATAACTTTTATAGATGGCGCCACGTGTCATTCGAATCACGAGTGAATTATATTATTATAGAATAGTAGTGTGTTAAGAGTTTTTTTTAGCTTAATTAACGCGAGAGTCGTAGTGGCCCGGAGGTTACAGACCCGCTTGCTAAGCACCGGGTTATGGGTTCAAACCCAGGCATGTCCCAATGTGACTTTTTCAATTTCATATGTACTTTCTTAGTTAATCTAAGACGCCACTGACATATGGTGAAGGAAAACATAGTGAGGAAACCTGGACTTTAACGGTCTGAAATCGCCAACCCGCAATGAGCAAGCGTGGCGATCAACGCTCGTTCCTTCTCTGTACGAGAAGAGGCCTTTGCCCAGCAGTGGGACAGTTACAGGCTAATATTTATTTAACGCGAGCGAAACCGCGGTTAAAAGCTAGTCTTACCATAATTTTTCTTGTGAGTGAGACATCTTTGTTTATCTGCTGTAATGAGATTACAAAGTGTTCATACCTGAACTGTAAAGAGAAGAAAGTACCATCTCACCCTGGAACATGCAACGTTACGCCTCTTACTCCTAAGATAACATCTCAGCAATAAATGCAATTGAATCTGAAAAGGAAAGTATAGTTTAGCAAACAGTTTCATGAAAACGGTGATGTGAAGCAAACCGTTTTGTAACGTTGAGGAAATAATGTAATGTACACTGTTAATGATGTGTTATTGCATTGTTTGTATCTGTTTTTTTTAGACAACATTCATTTATTGCTGAAATGAGATTGTTTTTACGTCAAACTTTATCTCTATTATTACGAGAGATGTTTTGCCTAGCCTTTTCTCAATTATATTGGGGTTGAGTTCCAGTCTAATCAGATGCGGAGGGTTACCATATGTAAATAGAGGGATGCCTGTTTATGGTACCTAAAATGCCTGAGTTTTCAGAAAAATGCCTGTCTAAAGCAAAACGCTGTAGGTAATAAGTAAAAGCCAACAGATAATAATGAAGAAGGATATTTATTACTGATATTTGTCAGAGGACATAATTTTTTTTAATAGTTCTTTCTTATCTAATATATAAACGTAAAAATCTTCACAAGATACAGTTTTGTAATTTTCCTGTGTAATTAATATTGCTTTTACTGATTCAATTGTCAGCCGATTTCTTTCTTTACTCCACTGGGCGTTGACGAGAGAAAACGTACGTTCTACATTCGCATTGTGTGCTAAAATAGAGAACACAAACTGGCAGATTTTCATCAATTCTGTAATGTCACGGAAATTTAAAAATGCCTGTCTCAGACCAATGCCGGCCGCACGCCTGTCTAAACCTTAAAATGCCTGTTAAATGCGGCAAACGCCTGTCATATGGTAACCCTAGATGCAGCTGAATATCAGTATTTTACACGGAGCGACTGCCATCAGACCTCCGCAACCCAGTTACTGGGTAATATACCAGTTGTCAGACTTTCGGGTTTCTGACTACCCGTAACGACTGTCATAGGTATTCGTATGACACATGATACCGACAGTTTAACGTCTTCTCTGAGGCACGTAGGGGTCTCGATGAGCAAGGTCACCCATCTACAAATTGACCGCGGCAAGCACAGCTTAACCTTGCAAATCATAAATGATGTGCGGTTGTTATATAGCCACGAGTCTCTCTCTTTGGACATCACGGCTCATCTTTCGTGCGGAAGATGTCCGGTCCGGAAGGCATACACGGGGACACAGGTCAAACGCGCAGAGGCCCCTTTGAGAGCTTTAATTTAAAATGGGGTGGTTCACCAACCGGGGACTATCCACGGCTGCGCTTTTGGAGTACAGTCATGGATCGTCCCAGGTGGGTGCAAGACTATTGTAAAATGTGGTGAAAAATATCTGGACTATGGGAAGGGGTGTCAGGTGGACTGGATAACTTCTATTGCCGGAAGAAAACGGCGTCTGCCTTTCAAGCTTAAATTTGAAATATATTGGCAGACGGAGTCTCTCTCTTTATTATTACGAGAGATATTCTACGTCAAATCCAGGTTTTAAAACAGTATACAATGTTGCCGTGCCATCAAATTCAATACTAACTTTCTTCTTCTTCTATCGTGTCGGCACGAGCTATACAAGAATAGCTCATGCCGTGGTGAAAAGATTAGCCAGTCAGCAAGGTTGGTAGCTAGGCTGACTGCCCAGGGTGCGCCGGACGTACTTAAGTATCGTCACTCGTGGAGGCTCTTTTTGCACCCCAAAATACTAAATTTCGCCGCGATAACATCGTCGTGTGAAGACACGTTCTAAGAGTGTATAGAAATACGTGACACAACGATAATATCGCCGCGATTCTCTCGCTTGTGGAGACGGCCCCTAAGTTAAATAGATTTTACATTGTAAGTTCGCGTTTCAATAGCAAGAAAGCCGCGCGTGCATTTACGCATCATAACATCGTAATCGTGTCAGTGATCAATAAACTATTTAACAAGTATCTCATTTGAAATTATATTATCATAACTATCAATGTAACAAGACCATCGTCATCTCCCTGCCCTTATGCCCTCAGTGTGGTCGGCACAACATGTATTCCTCTTCCATTCTCCTCATCATCTCAGTACTCACTTCTTTCTTACCCATATAATCTTTCACACAATCCATCCATCTCTTCTTTGGTCTACCTCTACTTGTATATCTATCCACATTCGTATTTCACACTCTTCTGGTAACATGACTTTCTTTCCTCCGCATAACATGTCCATACCACGCTTATCTATTACTCCTCAACTTTTCAGTCACTGGCGCTACTTTCAAACTTCCTCTGACATACTCATTCCTTATCTTATCCATTCTTGTCACTCATCATCATGTCACTCGGGGTGCATGAAAAGAATCTCCACGAGTGACGATACTTAAGGGGACTATAGGAGCTATAAGCATGTTTTATAATGCCTTAAAGTATATGATCCAATACATTAAAAAAAAAACAGAAAAATATATGATATTCTACAGGATAAATGCTAGTTCGATAGTGTATTGAAAACATAATGCTACAGATTTGCTACGATAGAAAAAAAACACAAAGATACCTCTAAACATTTCTTTTAACGATTAAAAACCATGCTAATATACAGGCAATCATTCTGATTTTTTGTCAAATTATTCTTCAAGCAACATAGTAGCGTAATAGTGTTTTAGTTTTTTTGTACAATCAATAGATTTTTTGTAAATCGCGTATTCTTATTTCTGAGCATACTACGTACGCATGTGTGCGTAAACGCCTGTGTACCGACAGTGCCGGCCGAGACCTAATGCTATACATTATTGTGTGAATGTGCGCGTGCATCACTCAAGGTCACTTAGCTCTTGTAGTCCTCTTAAGTACGCCCGGGACTCCCTGGATAGTCAGCCCCGCTACCAACCTTGCTGACTGGCTAATCTTTTCACCACAGCATGAGTTATCGTCATTCATCATGCCATTCTTCATCTATTACACGATAGATGAAGAATGACATCTGTTATCACTCCCTAAGTCCGTCAACGAAGTTAGTCTCCCGTCCGAAAGCACCCTGAAATGTAGGAGTGAACAAAACAAGTGTCAAGTTCAACTTTTCGGACGGGCAAAAATACATCAGTAGTAGGGACAACTGTCAAATCATGTTTTCATTCATTCTTAGTTCGGGCCCCGAAATAATCGTATGTCCGTAGGTGATAGGGAGTAGGAAACGCTCGTAACTAAGGCCGAAACTACGGACTTCGTGCTTAGGGAGTAGACCCCCAGGTAACAAGACCATATAGTAATAATTAAAGTCATCTTAATTACCGACATTTTATGAATCAAATTGAGATTAATTTACGTAAATTTTATGGGACATACTTAAAAACTACAGTTAATGTCATTAAAAGTGATCACAAGCCTACTATGAATAAGCATAAATGTATATACATTGCTGTTTATCCGTTAGTTGGTCCGTTAGTCGCCGCTAGTCGATCGTTAGACGATTGCTTGTCGATCGCTTGTCGCCAAACGCCACGGATTGATGATACGACCGCTATTCGAAGGTGGAATGTGGAAAGAAGTATTATGTAATAGAACTGAGGGAGTTTTGGCTGTATTTGTGATGTAGAATAAATATTGCTCTTTATAGATTTACTGTTAATCAACAAACGTAATTTATAAAACTGCTGTTGGCCGATCCCTATGATTTATTGAGCGTTATTATACAAAGTTAGTCGGAAAGGGGGTACTGATCAGCGTTGCCAGACGTCCCGATTTTGGCGGGACGTCCCGATTTTGAAATCAAAATTAAATATCCCGCGCGGGACATGCTCAGTCCCGCTTTTCGGGGTTACTCGAAAGAAATATGAATAAGTAATTCTTAAAAATAATTATATTATATTATGTAATAATATGGTTCATAACTATATTCCTCTAAACTACTTGAAGACTCAACTGCCTAACTATAGGGTAAACCAGACAGTTATTGTTAAAGTAACGTATTTTCATTACATACATTTTCAAGGGCTATTTTTGCTATTTATTGTCATTTAAACATAATATAAATCTCAATTAAAAAGATAAGTACTTATTTAAAATCTACTGATTAAAGTTTCAAAGTCACGCTTTGCCAAAAAAAAATATCTGGCAACGCTGGTACTGATCCAAAAAAGTGTTAAAATAGGTACACTTTAGTTCTACAACTTTCTCCAAAAGTCAATAGTTCAAGAGAAATAGCTGTTCAAAGATTTCATAAAATATACGCTAAAATCTATCTATCCTCAGCTATGTTCAGCTGTGTTTACATTTTAGTTCATATTTGGGGTCACGAATTAGATTTTTAGAAATAAAATTAATCGAAATTTTAACACTTGCTTTAAAACAGTCATCGGTGATACTTTAAGTGGGCCGTGGATTTGTACCTCCTTTCCGACTAACCTTGTAGATGTACCTATCATCAAGTACTTTCAAGTAGTACTCTGACATTGACTGCACCTCATTCACAAGCTTGCATTAATGCAAGTATGTAAACAAAGCCTTAAACAGTGTCAATGCGTCACTTAAAATCACGATTGTGCATAAGTAGTAACAGTTAATTAAGGTAAAGGCACCTAATTCCGCGGTGTTTTCACCATAACTAGAAAGAACATTAAAAATTAAGTATTTAATATACCTTTCTGTAGAATTGGCTATTTTTATCAGAAGTATTATATATCTTATTTTTGAAATATACTCACAGTTTTACAATAAAAGTTTATTAATAATGTCAAATTATTTAAAAATATGAAGAAGTCCGAAGCACCTAATTCCGATGTAAAAATCCTAATTCCGATGATGAGAATGATACATGATGTTCAAAAAATCAAGTCAATTTATCTTTGTTTGTCTTTGGATCAGTCTCAGACTCTGTCTTACATGATTATTAATATGGTACCACAATATGTAATTTACTTAGATAGGAATTCGGGAATATTATACTGTCGAGAAACTTTATAAACACTACTGCCATTATGAATTGCTGTAATAGCATTTTGGAGATCCTCTTCCGTGTATTTTTTTCTTGGCTTCATTCTCCTACAATAAAACAATCATAATAATAAAACAATTTTATTAATTTTATTAAAAGTATATAATATATAAGTATAACTATATCTGAGTATATCGGAATATGAAAGTTATTTTAAAGGGAAAATTTATATTCTTGCAGTTACTAAAACAATACTAAAGTTTTGAACAAGCTGCGTAAGATAATGAACACTCTGTATTTAACGTGTGCCAATACCACGGAATTAGGTACTAATTTAACCTTATTCCGACTTAAATACATCGGAATAGCGTTTTATAATACTAAATCAAGATTTCTAATTCCGAGTAATAAAAAGTAAAAGATTTTTTAATATTAAACAAATAAATTAATGTTCAATTGCGATATCTTTGTAAAAATATACAAAGCTCACTCAGGATTATATCAGAACACATTAATAACTTAATTTACTGTTCTTAGCTTTTCCATACAACGAATTAATAAAGTACCTAAACAGGCAATCTTTGACCTGCTATAATTAGTAAATGCGAAGCCATAGTGTACCTCGGAAATAGATTTTTATATCTATTGGTTATTTAAGTAATCAGAACTAAAATATTAAGTTCGTAATCATAAATCTGCCTTCAAAATTTGAAAAAAAGTCAACGTCTATTAAATTGCATTTCCGTGGTATACATCGGTGTTTAGGAACCAACTAAAATATTTGGCACCTAATGCCGCGGTATTTTAAAAACGTATTTTCTCCTCAATTTGTAAAGAAAATATTAAAATGTTAACTGTTTTCAATAAAAAATGTAACCCTTCCAATATTTCAACCTAAACAAAAACTCACACGGTATAAAATTATCATACAAAACACTATTTAGCAAATCGTATTAATCACGTGCATAAGGTCCGAAATGTATGAAGCGCGCGTTGGAGTCAGCTGCTAGCGTCAAACTTACTGTTTATTTTAAAACGTTAAAGCACCAAAGCACTCTTTTGCTCATATAAACTTAAACAGATAAATTATTAATTGATTAATGTATCTTGCAAACAAAAAGAACTTGTAAATTGCTTGAAAACGCCGTTATTCTAAATACATCGGAATAAGGTGCCATTTTTAGAACCCCTCGGAATTGGGTGCCTTTACCTTACAATCACATTAACCTATATTCTTCTTTAGGTATTTAAGCCATTTAAAGGAAGAAAACTAAGTGATAATTGTCTTTCATCTTTGTCAACTTTTATACGTTTAGCAATCATCATTTAGATTTTTTATCTATTTATCATAAAGCTTTATAGAGTACTGCACAATAGAATAGAATAGAATAGGATAGAGTAGAATAGAATACTTTATTGTACACCAAAATTGTAACACAGCTCTAATAAAATATCATACACTGGTCTGAACGCTGATAGCGATATCTACAATTGATCTTTTTATAGAATACAAATGCAGGCCTAGCATTAACATTGTAGACAAGGGTTTTGTCGACGAAAGAATAGACAAAATGACATAAGCAATATGTCATTTTGTCTGCAAAATATAAAACCCTTTTCTACGATGGTTGTACTACGCCTGCTCATATGTCTAGGCCTGTTTTTCTTATACAACGGAAAACGTATTTTATTTTGTGTTTGTATCCCGGATAAAAAACTACCGCTTATTTAAAACTAGCGACCCGCCCCGGCTTCGCACGTGTACGTTTTATAGCTTAAAACCTTCCTCTTGAATCATTTTATCTATTAAAAAAAACCGCATCAAAATCCGTTGCGTAGTTTTAAAGATCTAAGCATACATAGGGACAGACAGTAAGCGGGAAGCGACTTTGTTTTATACTATGTAATGATGTACCTATAGTACTTCTTTGTGACTTGTAATTAATGCGGAATAGAATATCCTATTCGCAGATACATATTAGATTGAATTAATTTTGATTTTTTTCGTATTTTTTCTCATTTATCCATCCAATTAAATTAAAAACCTCTCTAGAACATTTTCCTTGTCTCCAAATATAAAATTCTCGTAAATACAGCGTCATGTAAATTTCTACCCTGCGGCCTTGATTCACGAATCGAAAGTAGTCACAGCCGGACGCCGGACACGTGCGGTTGTGTCACATACCATAATAAACTATATGAGCTTAACGTAAGGTACATTTTACTGTGGTTAGGTGGTAGAGGTAGAGTGACACTTCGCACCATGGTTCCGCCATAGGCTATAAACGCCAATGGGTTAGAAACAACTGGCTTACTTTTTTTATGTCTTTGATGATGGCTGATGATTGTCGCAAATCTGTTGATGGAAGTAGTTTCATCTCGTGGCTAATTGAAGGGTTATTTACAAAAACAGCCTATCTGGAATTTTCATCTTTTTTATTCTAAGTGTTCTTATAAATAGTTTACAGTAATGTAAAGCATGTAAGATTAAAATAATACATAATTTAATTCATAACATATTCAACATTAACATAAATTAAATTCAAATTTTTATCTTTAACATTGACAATGCTATGAAGCTTTTTGTCTTTATTGAAAAATTTAACGAAAAAAAGTTATGCTGTGTTTGTAAATAACCCTTCAATTAACAACCATATGATGGAAGATGATTTACTACTCCCTAAGCACGAAGTCTGTGGTTTCAGCCTTAGTTAAGAGCTTTTCCTTCTCCCTATCACCTACGGAAATACGATTATTTCGAGGCCCGAACTAAGAATGAATGACAACACGATTTGACAGTTGTCCCTATTATCGATGTGTTTGTGCCCGTCCGAAAAGTTGAACTTGACACTTGTTTTGTTCACTCCTACGTTTCGGGCTACTTTCGGACGGGTGACTAATTTCGTTGACGGACTTAGGGAGTAGGCCCCCTGAAACGCAAAGGGCATTAGGAGGAACATTAAGGGCATTAGGGTTTTAGTCAGTAAGAGTCTGACACTCCCTTCCGCTCCGCCCAGAGCGGAAGAAATCATTTGAAAGGGGCAAATGGTGCATCAAGGTTGTTAAACTACTCATTTATTCAAATTATATTGTGGTACATAGGTAATAGTACATTGTTACCCTAGGGGTGAAAGTAACTTATTTAGTCCCGAGACGGGGTTTGGGGACGCCCCGGGACGGGGCGCCAATAGTTCGAGGGACTAAATAAGTCTTTAGTCCGAGGTAAACACTGTGCTTTTCATTACGAATACAAGGAAAGTATTAATAAAAACATGAATTAGCTAAAGAAAAAATGAGTGATCGGATTGCCCCTTTCCCGCCTATTTTTTTTTCTGTTGCCTGCCCGCTATTCAGTTATTATTTTTAATTTTCATCATTGAAAAAATGATAAATATTTTTTTAATCTATGTTACTTTAAAGAAATAGTTGAATATAAATTATAATAAAGTTATTCAAAAAAATCTTTAATTAAAACTTAACTTTATGTTATTACAATTTTACATCGCGCTGTAAACGATTCTCCCTAGGGATGAAAAGTATTACTTTCAACCCGCTCCTCAGGCAACTTCAGACCTACTTTCCGAGTATGAGCAATGAAAAATAAATGTATTATAAATAGGCACAATAAAAGTTGTGCTGCTATTACCCGCCATATTGGCATTGGTACAATAAATAAACATTATTCAGTTAATATTCAATACTAAGCTACGAAAGTTATATAATTCCTTAATTTTCCAAGAATGTAAGAATGAATTAAAATCTTAGGTTACTTGATAAACCTGTCTTGTTGCTTGTATTTCTAAAAACTTGACTTAAA
Source organism: Amphipyra tragopoginis (assembly GCA_905220435.1). Lineage (NCBI taxonomy): Eukaryota > Metazoa > Arthropoda > Insecta > Lepidoptera > Noctuidae > Amphipyra > Amphipyra tragopoginis. Next base: position 11,970,828 of record HG992017.1, read on the forward strand.
AATCTTGATCTCTTGATTTCGTTTAATAAAAATAAAACTATAAGTATGGGTAATATAAATATAACCTATAATTCCTAGATATAACAGAACAAACACGATTTTACTACGCGCTATTCCCAATAACCTTCATTATCCTTCAAAGATACGTTTTTAAATATATTTTATATTCGCACCCATTGAGAAAACATGAGGTGCTACCAGCATTCTTAATCACCGTTTATTATTAGCTTAGTGTCCAAAAATCCGGTTTTTTATATAAATGTCACATGTCAGAGGCCAAGAAGATGTTTTGCTTAACAAATTAAGAAAAAATTCAAGGTCAATAGTGAAATTTGTGACCTTCATACTTACAGACGTTGGCGAATTTTTTTATTCAATCTTAATGGTAATGGAAAGATACAAGATGGAGAATATCAAATGGACTCCTATGATCTGACAACTTCGAAAGTCTGACCACCGGTCTAACCTTAGGATATCGGCATTGCCCAGTAACGGTGTTGCGGAGGTCTGACAGCAGTTGCTATGTGTAAAATACTGGTATTCAGCCGCATCTGCATTCTAATTGCGCAACACACTCGTAATCGTTATTGCTTTGATTTTGACAGGTCAACAATTTCCATAGCAACGTATGTATTAACAATACGACTTCTCCACAACTACACTCGGGAGCAAAGAAACCGAGCCACTTCTTTTTCACGTGTCCTGGTTATTAGTTTTGGTTTCATGAATTATATAATTCAAAATACAAAAAACTACCCTCATTGTAAAGGTTGTCAAATAACCTTTTAGGCGACATATGTTTAGAATTGATCTGTTCCATAATACCAAAAATAATAACAATTATACCTAAGTGAAAAATAGAAGTGGCTCGATTTATTTGCTCCCAAGTATATGTACCACGCAATAAGTATTGTTGTATTGTCAAAATCAAAGCCATAGCGATTACGAGTGTTTTGCGCAATTAGGATGCTGGTTAGACTGAAAGCCGACCCGAACATCGTGAAAAGGCTACGCAGAATCGAAAATGTTTTTATAGAGCCATCCATTTCCGGACTTTTCGACTTTGAATTTTACTTTCGTTAGATTTTTTGTTTTATGTCGTGGTGGCCCGGAGGTTACAGCCCCGCTTGTTAAGCACCGGGTTGCGGGTTCAAATCCAGGCATGTACCAATGTGACTTTTTCAATGTCATATTATGTACTTTCTTAGTTAATCTAAGACACCACTGACATACGGTGAAGGAAAACATCGTGACGAAACCTGGACTTATGGTCTGAAATCGCCAACCAAGAGCAAGCGTGGTGATCAATGCTCGTTCCTTCTCTGTATGAGAAGAGGCCTTTGCCCAGCAGTGGGACAGTTACAGGCTAATATTTATTTATTTTAGATTTTTTACCAAAAAACATCCCGAAAAACGAACACAAAAGAATATAATTGTCTTACGTCAATTAGGGTACCGCACAGAATACACAGCATCGGTGAAATCAGACACTCGAATGAGTTCCGTATACGGTCAATGGCCCGTGGCTTGTGAGAAAGCGATAGTTCGCAAAAAAGCGGTCAAGTACGACTCGGCCGTTAAGGGAACTACATTTCTCTTTGGTTCGTATTGTACCTATACGAGGATTAATTGTAGGTGCGGCAATGTTTATGAGCACTATACACACACATAACATCACGCCTGCATTCTCCGAAGGGTAGGGCAGAGGTGTATAGTATTCACATTTCGCTGTTATGTTTAAGTCATGTAATAGGCGAGCCTATTGCCATCAACCGGGCACAAATCCAGACTCCGGGCTGCTACTGAAAAATTCCACACGGAAAAACACAATTATATTTAGCCTGGCCTGGGGAACGAACCCGGGACCTGATCAACGAGGCAGTCATATAAAGGCATTACGAGGCATAATATACAAGGTGAAACTTAAATAACGCACAACCTCTTAAGGGGTCACTGTACCTATCATTATGAACAACTTTTACTATGGGACCAAACATGAAAACGCGAAAAAAAAATCAGCTGTTCCCTACATCTATGTTCGCATAACTCGTCAAAATGTAGGGAACAGCTGATTGTTTTTTCGCGATTTCAGGTTTGTTCTCTTAATAAAAGTTGTTCATAGTGATGAGTACTATCTCCCATTTCGGTTTGTCGAGTGTTTACAATTTCACCCTGTATACTCTATTTAATCTAACATTAGAAAAATAAGATCCCTTTTAGCAAGAAAATGTATAGAAATAAGCTACATATTTGCTTCTAGCAGGGATTCAACAACAAAATTATGCTTTTATGTACCTTAACGGTCAATCAAGATGAGTTGAAAGTTTGAAACTCTACTTGAAGAAATGGTTCAAAAGATATTCGTGCCTTGGTGCGCCACTTGCGACTCTAAATAGTATAAATTTAAGTCACTTTTTGCGTCTATCTATTTGTTCGATTCGTCATCATCATTCAGCAGAAAGACGTCCACTGCTGGACATAGGCTTCCCCCAAGCATCGCCACATCGACCGGTTCTGTGCTTCTTGCATTCAGCGTGTGTCTGCTTCTATATTTTAATAAATTTTGATGCACTTTTCATCTTAATTTAGGTAATTTCTCACGGAAAATATGTATAAATAAATATACTATAAAACTTACGTAGTGTTTACTAAACGGAGTAAAGATACCATTTATGATGTCTACAATGTTGTAATATTGCAACTGAACAGTTTATTTATTTATAGTCAAGTGAAAGAAGGATAATTTAAGTTTACTGCACGTTAATTACTCAATTTACAAGCCATAATTACTGTTGAGTTATGTAATATGCACAATAAAATTCCAGGTCGTTCATGTGCTTCCCGTCTTGTTAAAAAGAGACTGTGAAATTATATCATGTCGGCTTAAACGCTTATATAGTAATTTTTGTAATATCACACTTGCCCAACATCGATAATTCAGCTGTCGACTAATTTGGTTTGTTACACATAACGAGTTAACGAACTGAATCGATCGGTGACTGAGTTATCGAAAAGGTTCTGCATCATTCACTGTTCTGCTTAATGTACAGCTGAACAAGTACGTAACGCTCCACGACAACCAGTTTGGGTTTCGTCCGCAGCTATCAACGGAGAGCGCGATACTGTGCCTTAAGCACTCCGTCAACTATTATACGAAGAGAAATACGCCGGTATACACATGCTTCCTGGACCTCTCCAAAGCTTTCGATTTAGTCCAATATGATGTCCTGTGGAGCAAGTTAGACCAGTTTAATTTACCGAAAGAAATTACCAGCCTATTTCGGTTCTGGTATGGGCATCAGAAGAATTGTGTGAGATGGGAGGGGGTGATGTCAGAGCAATATGAACTTGAATGTGGTGTCAGGCAGGGCGGGTTGACATCTCCTACGCTATTCAATGTGTACATGAATGACCTGATCGTCGCGCTCAGCAACTGCCATGTCGGCTGCCATATTGATGGAGTGTCTGTGAATAATCTCAGTTATGCAGACGACATGGTGTTGCTGAGTGCGTCGGTATGTGGCTTGAGGAAGTTATTAAATGTATGTGAAGGGTATGCTCGTGATCATGGTTTGCGATATAACGTGGCAAAAAGCCAATTCATGGTTTTTGGAGTTGGTGCAGTAAGTCCCCAGAATGTTCCGTCTGTTAGACTTAACGGGATACCTCTAGAGAGGGTGAACAAATTTAGATACTTGGGACATATTCTTACGCCTGACCTAAGTGATAATGAGGATATTGAGAGAGAGCGAAGGTCGCTGTCAATACGAGCCAACATGATAGCCCGCAGGTTTGCTGGGTGTTCAAGGGAGGTAAAAGTCACACTATTTAGAGCGTATTGTACATCCCTTTACACCTGCAGCCTGTGGGCTAGTTACACAAAGAAGTGCTATAGCGACCTCCGCGTTCTCTACAATAATGCGTTTAGAATTGTGGTGGGGCTGCCCCGGTTCTGTAGCGCCTCGGGCATGTTCGCGGAGGAGCGCACCGCCTGTTTTCACACGACTATGCGCAGGCGGAGCATCTCTCTGGTGCGCAGAGTACGGGCCAGCTCCAACGCAGTCCTGGCGATGATTGCTGACAGGCTGGACTGCCCCTACATGCTGCATTGCTGCAGCAGGCATGTTCAAGCAAAGCCGTTTGTCAGGCGTTATTAATTGATTATTTTATGGAAATTTTATTTTAATTTATTTTATTTTAATTTTTGACATTGGTTATGAATTTTATCTGTATGGTTTCAATTTTAAATGTTGAAAGGCAGGCGCCGGCGCCACGCGCCATTAATTAATTATTTTATGGAAATTTTATTTTAATTTATTTTGTTTTAATTTTTGACATTGGTTATGAATTTTATTATTATTATTTTATTCTATTATATTATTATTGTAAAATGTTTTGTAATATTGTTTTTTATGGGCCTAGTTACCCGAAATAAATGAATTATTATTATTATTATTATTAATAGTCTTCTTCTATCGTGTCTAGCTGGCTAGCAGTTAGGTTGGTAGCGAGGCTGACTGCCCAGGATGCGCCGGACGTACTTAAGCATCGTCACTCGTTGCGGCTCTTTTTTTACACCGATAATTCAGCCCTCATTACGCAGTCTCCCCCCCAACCCCTCGCCAGCAACGTCCTAAGCCGAGGTCCGAGTCCCACTAGGGGTCACCCTTAGTGCTGTTGTTGCTAGTAGTCATGATGTTAGTGTAGTATAAGTAGGTTAAGTACTTTAAGTCAATCCCATTGCTGCATCTTCTGGGGACCCTTCAGGTCGCGCCAATAACTGCCTGTTTGCAGTCCAATAGAAAAAAATAGAAAATAAATAAAGTGGCCCTTTTAATGACTTGTATCGGTCCTTTAGAAATTTATTTTAGAATTTTATTAAAGGCCCAAAAATTCTCCGATTCGTTTGTTTAAACTTCGCGGTGCGTCACTTTTCTTATTTGAGCCATAGCGTGCGTGAGGTTTCGTTAAAGTGTTCCTTGCTTCAAGCTGCGTTACTGTTAGGTTTACATTAGCATAATTATATCATAAATAGCTGTAACCGTAATATCCCCAAACGTCTTTTATGATATGTATTTACATTTTTCAGAGGCCCATGATCATCATTTTTTCAACAAAGATATCCTATATCTTCTATCTATATATATAAAAGGAGAAGCTGACTGACTGACTGACTGATCTATCAACGCACAGCCTAAACCGCTGCGGTTAGAAACTTGAAATTTTAACAGTAGGTTCCTTTTGTAACGTAGGCATCCACTAAGAAGGGATTTTTCGAAATTCAACACCTAAGGGAGTTAAATAGGGGATGAAAGTTTGTATGGAAAATCGTCACTTAACGGGTTCAAAATTTCACGCAAGCGAAGCTGCGGGCGAAAGCTAGTTGAACATAATAGGTACCTCCCACAGATTTCAACAATAAACAAATCTAGGCCGCTAAACCTATTTATCATTAATATTATTGATACAATATTCAATACTGATAATAATTCCAAACAGATAAATACAAAATCTAAACAAGCCTTGTACTGAATTCAATTAATTGAATATAAATTAAAATACCAAAGTGCGCCAGTACTTCTGAACTGTGGGTTTAAATCATTGAATCAATTCTATCGATATCATTTTAAATTTTAATTTCGTGTATATTTATCCTAATTGTCGTGCTTAAATCAAATTAATTCGATACGAATCAATTAATTCGGTACAAAATCAGATTAACTAATTATTTGGAAAAGTATAGTGTAATTAAATTTACTACGCTAATTAGTATTATTGGCTTATTTGACCAAAATTTTCATGACAAGTCAATGGAATAGGTTTGAAGTTGTGGAATCAAACGGCTTTTTCGGTAGTTTTCTTCATTCTAGATATTTCATTGGCTCTTTCTATGTTTTCAAAGTATTTTTTTTCAATTTCATTTTGACCAGATTACATTTGCTTTCCAAAGGACAACACTATGTACACAGTTCCAAGTATTACGTCCTATGGAGAAGAGCTGGCAAGAAATAAAAAAGATACTTAAAAAATTTGGTTTGATAATTTTCATTGGAGTAACGTAATAAAAATATAGGCTGATGTGTAAGAGATAGGCGCAGAGAAAACAATGAGAAAATAAGCCTTTTAAAACAATTGCCATATTAGTTAGGAGCTGACCAGTCCCAGTAGACATATTAACGATCACATCCGGCGAAAAGGAAAAGAAAAAGATAATTGTCACTTAAAATATCTCCAGAGGTGCCTTTAATTCGATCTCCTCGAAAAATGCCAGCAAACATTTAGGCTCGGACTATAAGCATCCAAAATCACCCTAACCGGCTTCGGTAGTCACTGAAAATCAGCGCTCAGCTCAGCTCTGTGCTCTCCAAAGCACTGAGCGATGGCCGATTTGCTTGAATATGCAATTTAATTGTCAAATTTATTTTTATTTTGTTACATATTTTTGTTGCTTTCGTTTTTAGTTTTTGTTATTTTTTTATTGTTATGTGCGTCACTTCAATGTGTAAATAAATTTGTTTTCTTTCTTCGGCTTTTATTATCAAACTTTGTTGTTATTAGTGGGAAAATATCACAAATGGTGACTTAATACGGTCCATCGTCGGAAGGTAATACGTTTCATTATTATACTACGGAAAACCCCAGTGTAGTTTTTGTTATCAGTCATAATTATGTACACTTTTCTATACATACATTCTTCCGTACTTCAACGATGAGCTGTGCCCATATCAATTTTTATTAGCATCATCCTCCGAATATCAATAAGTCAAACCGGTAGCCCATCAAAATTGGCCACAGGAATGGAGCCTACAACCATTTTCGACCAATAATTCGTGCTTAATAAACAATAGAAAGTCTATCTTCTATTAACATTAGTAATGTGCGTCCGTCTTCGCCGCGCGGTCTCTGAAACTAGTTTTGCAACTCACTAAAAAGGATTTAGAAAGTTCCATCGGTACTTACATCCGTTTCCTATGATTTTCTATTGAATTTTTTAAATATTTCTTTGGATTTTTCTCGTATATGTGAGTCTTTAGAGATGTTCATATTGATTGTAGGTACTCTATCTATACACCGTGTCCCAGAAAGTAGTGTCAAGCGGAAGTCCAGAGGTAGAGCACCCTTAGAGGTACTTGAATCACCCCCAAGTATGTTCCGCGATTTTTTGTAGTTTTCGAGTTATGATTTTTTCTTTTCATCTTTTAATCAAACACTAACTTTAATGACATTTGGAGAAAAATGCGTGTTTTCAATGCGTGTAATCAAGACTCTAAAAGCAATTTAATAATGAAGTTTTAAGGTCTATCTGATGAACCTTATGTGAAAAGCTTTTATTAAACGAACAGAGCTTTTCCTTCTATAATAAACAAGGTGTACCAGAAAGGTGAAATTATATATTTGGGGGTGACAAAATCCATGAAAATGTACCACTTTTAGTATGGAAGCAATCCTGAATTCCTTAAAAAAAATAACCATTCATACATTTTGGTTGAATATTTATTGTTGTATCTATGGAACAGCTGTTTTTATCACGAAATTTGAGTTGCTTCCACAATAAAAGCTGTTCAAATTCATTGATCCTTTAAACCTATAAAATAATCAGCTGTTTGCTACACCTTGCATATCATATGCTATACGTACGTACGTACGTATATGATATACTTTTCACTACAAAGCTGCCGGACACAACAGTATCCTAGATCTAGGTACAGGCTAGCTCTTTATAAGGCTAGCTATAGACCTATACTAGGAACTGGCCGCCCCACTAATTACGATTCCTAGGCCGTACCGAATAACTAGGTTTGTAGACTGGAAGGGATTTTTTTTTATTAAAGTACTTTATCTTTGATGATAAGAGATTCTCTAGAGGATGGGCAGCAGCGTTCTCCGAGTACTTTAACAACCATACTGCGATCGCCAACCCGCCTGCCAAGCGTGGTGATTACGGCAAACCCCCCCTTTTGGGGGAGGCCTATGTCCAGCAGTGGACGTCTTTCGGCTGAATGATGATGATGATCTTTGATGAAGGTGTCATTATTTATTTTGGTACTTATCGCTAAAACTTCGAATCCAGAAGCTCTAGTGTTGATATTTGGTGTTCGAAAACTTCTACAACACTTGACTAAAATGTTGTATCTACGAAATTTCAATATGTTGTGTGTTGACAGAAATAATGCTTTTTTTCTGAAGTGCCTCTTTCGGTGGGGAAGCGCCTTAACGTGTTTTATATAAGTATTAAGTGCCAAATTGTTTACTCGTATGTTATGGATCTCTGGTCTGAAAATAAAGATTTATTATTATTAATACATTTTGTTACGCAACATTGATTGTTTTGCGGATATTTTTTTTCGCGAATTCAGAGTTTGTCCCATTTTTCGGATGTAAAATTACTAACCAGTCAGGCTGCATAATAGGCGTCGGTTTCCAGTGTGTTGGCGTGTTGGCTTGTTTGCCAACCTATCATATAAATAAAAAACCGGCCAAGTGCGAGTCGGACTCGTGCACGAAGGGTTCCGTACCATTATCTATAAAAACGGCAAAAAAATCATGTCTGTTGTATGGGAGCCCCCCTTAAACATTTGTTTTATTTTAATCTAATTATTTATTTTTAAAGTGAATATATAACTAAATATTCTGTGAATATTTCAAGCGTCTACCTGTTGCCCTTATCAATATCGAGCAAAAACGAGCAATAAAAATCACGTTTGTTGTATGGGAGCCCCTTAAATATTTATTTTATTCTGTTTTTTAGTATTTGTTGATAAAGCGGTAACAGAAATACATCATCTGTGAAAATTTCAACTGTCTAACTATCACGGTTCATGTGATACGGTGACAGACGGACAGACAGACGAACAGCGGAGCCTTAGTAATAGGGTCCCGTTTTACCCTTTGGGTACGGATCCCTAAAAAGTATTCACATTTGTCGTATTATGTCAAAATAACAAAGTATCAAATGAGTATTATATCATGTAGTTATTCATCATGTGCTAATGATAAACCACGAATTACATGGTATAGCAAATTGACGTAAAAACTTGACATATTACCAATGCGTATTACATACAACGGAAATGAGTAATTGCTTCTTTACAGAAAAGTTTGGCCAATGTTGGACACATTTCACCATCCATATCATTATAATTTCATGTTGTAAAGGCGGAATTAGGCGGTTCATTTTTGGTTCACTTAGGAGAACATTCATTTGAGTGATATTCATTTGGAGTTCACTTTTGTTTCATTTTGTGTTCAGACGGGTGAAAGAGTCCTGCTTTTATTCAGAGTAAAATTAAAAACAGAAATTAAAGAAAACTTAACTCTTAAATTCCAAGAAAATATTGCCCGGCTAGATCCTACGGTTATAATCAGTGATCGGAGTAGGTAGATTGATTTTTGGTACTTGTATCATAAATGCACACAGAAAGAATAACATGGATAAGCCATTTTTCCGGAAAGTAATTCCGGTATTTCCGGATTCAATTAAATATTGTTATTGTTGGTACCTAGTGATATTATTACTACTCAATTCATTTAAAGGAAGGTATCAAAACTAAATTAATTTAGTTTTTATGTTGAATAATAAAAACAATTGAATTCCGATCGAAGCATTAATACATTTTTTATGCACTCTACGAACCGAAGTAAACGAGAGTGAGCTACTTGGCATGTCGTCGGCGAGCGTACACATTGTTTTGATAACCGGTTAGTGCACCACCCATGATCCTTTGTTCTGATTGGTCGATGGGTTGTGTCAAATAGCGACAAAGTGCCGTTAAAAAAAGTTTTGAAGAATATAATATTGCTCATTTTAATACAATTCCTGCAGAGTTCCGTTTTTTTTTAATAATCAATAAGTTCCGAAATTTTACGAAAATTACGAAATTCCGGAGGAATGTCCATATTAATATACAGTGGTGGACATATAATTAGAAACACCAAGTGTGACTTTTATGTTTACCACAAATTAACTTGATAATTAATGTTATACGTATCATAGAGGGCTTATACCTATTTATCTATAATGTATCCACATCATGAAGTATTATTATGTCAGTTTTGAAAATAGCATACAACCGTTTATGTAAAAATTGGTGTACTTTATAAAATAAAATGAAGCAACACAACGTACTAAGGTGGACAACTAATTAGAAACAGAAAAAAAACATTAGCATAAATATGAACAAAGGTAACGAAACAATAAATATTGGAGTTAAATGGTACAAACGTTTTATAATAAATAATTAATGTGTGGTTGGGAAGCCTCTGCTTTCGATTACAGCTTTACAACGACATGGCATTGATTCTACCAATGTTTCATACATTTCCAGGGAATATTTCTCCAAGCTTCTACAAATGCGTCTTAAAGTTGTTGTAGTATGATACTAGTAGTAGTACGATGTTAGTGATATGTTTATTGGACAATGTTTTCTTTACAATGTACCACAAATTTAGATTTGATTCAAATCCGGACTATTTGCAGACCACTCTAACACTGACACTACAATAATCCATACAACGTTAAAGCATTTCTAAGAGACTAATTAGTGTCAGTGTTAGAGTGGTCTGCAAATAGTCCGGATTTGAATCAAATCTAAATTTGTGGTACATTGTAAAGAAAACATTGTCCAATAAACATATCACTAACATCGTACTACTACTAGTATCATACTACAACAACTTTAAGACGCATTTGTAGAAGCTTGGAGAAATATTCCCTGGAAATGTATGAAACATTGATAGAATCAATGCCATGTCGTTGTAGAGCTGTAATCGCCAGCAGAGGCTTCCCAACCACACATTAATTGTTTATTATAAAACGTTTGTACCATTTAACTCTATTATTTATTGTTTCGTTACTTTTGTTCATATTTATGCTAATGTTTTTTTTCTGTTTCTAATTAGTTGTCCAGCTTAGTACGTTGTGTTGCTTCATTTTATTTTATAAAGTATACCAATTTTTACATAAACGGGTTATATGATATTTCCAAAACTGACATAATAATACTTCATGATGTGGATACATTACAGATAAATAGGTATAAGCCCTCTATGATACGTATAACATTAATTATCAAGTTAATTTGTGGTAAAAATAAAAGTCACACTTGGTGTTTCTAATTATATGTCCACCACTGTATACGTTTCGGATCAATGACCCCAATTCAATCTACCTACTCCGATCCCTGGTTATAATGGACATAGTTGGGAAAAAGTCTACGTAGAACAAGTATTTGTGATTTCTATTTTAATCTATAGGCACGCATGTGTGCCAACATCCTAAATTGATACATAATAGAGATATTATCAGCACATAATACTTAATTATTACATTCATCTAACATCAACAACACATATCAAATTACACACTATACTCATACTAGACCGGTAATCTTACAATCATTATGAAACAATTTCACGAAGAAACTTCAAAACCAATACAATGATTACAGACTGATGATTTGAGATAACAGATCATTATCTTCGAGACCTTTTTGAAGAGGTTGACTTTCAAAGAGGTAGACTTTCGAATGACTCCACAAATATATGAGCGTCATTGTGGTTTTCTGACATTTGGCCTAGTTCGCGCAAGCATATTGGTTATAACTTCTGTGCCAACATTATAGCCAACTAGCTCTTGCCCGTGGCTTCGCTCGCGTTTATTTAGAATTTGACAATCAACTCTTAACACACTACTAAAGTTTCTGTAATAATAATAACGTAATTCAATCATGATTCGAAAGACACGTGGCGCCATCTATTAACGATATTGTTGTTTTCCTCGGGAACAGTGCTTTTTTCGGGGTAAAAGGTACCCTATGTCCGTTTCTGTACACCTGACAACGTATATGCAAAATTTCAGGATGATCGGTTCAATGGTTTAGGCGTGAAAAGGTAACAAACAAACAAACTTACTTTCGCATTTATAACATTAGTTAGCATTAGGATGTTGTCTGTACATTCAACAGGAAAAGTAAGTGACGATTGTTCAAAGTTACAAAAGCGTTTTGTGAATGAAAGTTTTGCAAACATTATGTAAATAATTATGATAGAGTATAAAATACTTTTCACCTCACCTGCTCGACAATGTCCAATTATTTGTGATGCAAACTTAACCTAAAGTAACTATGTTGGGGTCAGTTTCTAGTCTAACCAGGGGATCTACTCCCTAAGCACGAAGTCCGTGGTTTCGGCTTTAGTTACGAGCGTATCCTACTCCCTATCACCTATGGACATACGATTATTTCGGGGCCCGAACTAAGAATGAAGGACAACACAATTTGATAGTTGTCTCCACTACTGATGTGTTTTTGCCCGTCCGAAAAGTTGAACTTGACACTTGTTTTGTTCACTTCTACGTTTCGGGCTACTTTCGGACGGGCGACAAACTTCGTTGACGTACTTAGGGAGTAGGCTCCCAGATGTGGCTGAATACCAGTAGTTTAAAAAGAGCGATTGCCATTAGACATCCGCAACCCAGTTATTGGGCAATCCTAAGGTTAGACTGGTTGTCAGACTTTCGGGCTTCTGTCATAGGTATTCGTATGACACCTGGGGCCGACGGTTTAACGTTCTCTTCGAGACACGGAGGGGTCTCGATGTGTGACGAACTGTCACCCATCTGCAAACTGACCGCGGCAAGCGCAGCTTAACTTTTTTAGTGTTTTTTAAGTAGCCACGAGTCACGCATCAAAAATCATAAATATGTATTTATGATTATTTATGGTCGATTCAAGTGAATTTTTCGGGATTGCTCGACTAGTTTCGGACCCGAACAGAGCCCTTAATCATGAACACAACACGAGAATCACGGCGAGGTCCCAAGTCCAATTAGTTGGGCAATCCTGAAAAATGCACGTTAAAATCATAAATATGAATGTCTCCCACAAAAGTGTGGGAGAACACATTCATTGTTCGCACAACTAAGGAGTGGAATTCCCTGCCGGAGTCTGTGTTTCCTGATAGCTACAACCTTGGGGTCTTTAAGTCAAGAGTGAATAGGTTACTTCTAGGCAAGCGTGCTTTACCATCGACCACATCATCGCTTACCATCAGGCGAGATAGTGGTCAAACGCGAGCCATTAGATAAATTTAAAACAAAAAGTTATACATAATACAATGAAAATTTCAGTTTTCACACAGAATAACGCCATTGGCAGACCAGTTGACATAAAATACCTTTAGTTGTACTATCTATATAATTTTCATAACAATATCCCAACTATGTTCTAACAATTCCATTGTTTTTGTTTCAGGTAAATACAAACAATTCATTACCATCTTTATATTTACAACGGCAGTCTCTTCCACTAATGTACACCCGTGGCACAAAGTAAGTACAACAATTATTTCGCGTTTAATTTACATAAACCATTAACTTGTGCGGTGTGTTGTATAAACAAACTGAGGTAACGGTGGAACACTTTTGAGCATAATAATGTTCTTTGTGACTATACCGCGTAGGGAGGGGAGGGTGATATCGATAAATTTGCAATGAATCGATGAATGGACGGAATTTTAATGATCCATTGAAGTTTTGTAAGTACTAAGGTTTAGTTGTTGATTTAATAAAAAAAATCGAAGGCTAAAGAGTGAAGTTGTTCTGTATTTGGTTCGCGAGTTTGATTCGATAACTAATATTTATTTTGGGTACGGCTATTTGCGTAGGTATCAATGTCAAAAGTGAACTGATGTTAAGAAATTATTGTGTTTTAATCATTGACTTAGAATAAGTATGGACTTCGGGTCATCGCTCAAAAATGTCCGAACTGAAAGACTGTTAAAACACAAGAAATTTGAAAAGAGCTACAATTGCGCGCGTCATTCTTCATTTGGCCGAACAAGCAGCTACACCTCAATGTCACATGTCAACAATGCAGTATAATGTAGTGAGATCGTGTAAAAACTACTCAAAAAAGAGAAAAAAGTTGATGGTGTATCATATTTTCAGTAGGTATATTATTGTTTTACAATTTTTAAGTATTATTTTGTTAAGGAACATTGTATTTTACTTAAAATTGAATTAATTGCAAGAGCAAAACACACAATAATCCAACTAAATAAAAAGTATCTTATTTTCCTTCCTTTGTTTGACCAATTATGTCAACTTCATTTGGTTGGATTACCATAAGAAACTTGACATATTAGACAGAATTTAGAACAAAGATTCCAAAGAGTCGTTATTTTTACGCGATGTTTTTTTGTATTGCGATTTTGAACCAATTGCAATTTGTTTTGTTCTATTCATTTAAACAAGTTATTTTTAAACTTGCATTGTATGCAAACATATTATGTACGAAAATATGTATGTTGTCCTTCCGTTTCAAAATTGTATTGGTTTTTCGGTCACTACCAAGTTTCCGATCGAGCTGAAATTTTGCAGGTAGGTATGTGCATATTAGATCATTAAAATGTCATTGATCTAATTTGATGATGGAGCCAAAGATTAGGCAAGCACAGGAACAAATGGTAGGCTCGTCGAGTTTCAGCTCATGTATTTTGTCATTATAAGCACTTTTCATCACATAAATAATGACGTAGGTCCGATGGTAGAGCCGGAAAACGGGCTCTGGAACTTCCTAATGGCAAATAGTGGACACGTGACGTTTGGGCTCGTTTGTTTAGTTATCATGAACTCTTTTAAATACACATGACAAAAGATTGTTTTCTGAAAAATAATAATATGCCTCTGATTTAATTTCAGTTTTCCTCGAGATTAATTAGATGATGCTGATGCTGATCGTGATACTTCAGCAAAGGAAGCGAAGTCGCGTTTTTGAAAATGACGATGTTGTAATTTTGCAAGAAATGTTCTATGCTCTTTCAGTTGGATTAAATATTTAGCAATCACAATAAATATAACTAATAATAAAATCTTTTAAAAATTAAGGTTGCTCTATTACTCCTATGTTCTCCAAATTTTCGTTTAATGTTAGATGAAGTTTCGAAATTTGAAAAATTGAGCAGTGCTGTCATGTTTTCGTATGGTAAAAATTGTTGCAAGCTAAATTAGGCATTATGATAACGACATAGGATTTCGTCCGTCGTAAATGAGCTTGTTGGTATTTCTATGTTTACATTATGTCAATTCAGGACACTTTTATCGTGAATTTTGTACTACACTCGTTGTCCATACTTATTCTAAGTCAATGGTTTTAATGTTAAAGTTACAATTATCATTTTATCTATTTACAATGTCTGCTAATTTACGGACTGAAAACGGTAAAAAAACACTTGAACACGTTTAAGCCTAAGTTAAATCCACAAAAAACTATTGGCATTGTTAACCTTATCAGATTATGTCGATATTTTCACGAACCCATTTTCTAACATAACAATGACAAAACGTAAGTTCAATGTCGATGTAAGGTCCTTGTAACATTTCTTGACAATACACGCTTTCGATATTTTTTGCCCTGACTGTAACAATAAAAAATATCTATAACTGTTACTTTTAGTATTACAAACCATATTTAATTTATTGTATTTTATTTATATTTGTGTAACTAGTGTTAAGCACGTTCTCAAAAAATGCATTGATAGGAAACCAGTTTTGTTGTCACGCAGGAATCGAATTTATAACGCTGTCGGGGCTCCAATAGGGTACAAGCATACATACGTACAGTGACGTGGCTGATGTCGATGTCAAGTCGTCGATCAGTCACGTCAAAAAATATAGTTCTGTAAAAGTTGTATGACGTCAGCCCTGGGCTGACGAGGCTAGCGTGTAGTCAGTCAACGTCGCGTTACTGGCACGTGCAAACGTTTATAGTCGCAAACGGAACATGACAGCTATTCCCGACACGTCGATTCCCTTAACGTTGACGTGACTGATCGGTGTCTTGACCCTTTAATATAAACGTTGACCCGTAATAAAAATCCCTATAGCCAATAATCGTGTCAGTGCTACCTATCCTGTAATTTTGATGCTGAGTTGTGCAATCTTGTCCCAATGTCACTGCAACTTCTGATATCATTTATTAGTATGAAAAATTACAGTTCCTCTTAACCTCTATTGTGTTAGTAATAATACTTATAACTATATTAAAAACACAGAAGACAAGACGATAATTTGCATTGAATAATTATAACTAAACGAATTCAATATGACGACATCCTTATTACTTACCTTGTTCTTATTTAAATCATTGTTTTGCATTTCCTGTTGCGCTTGACAGCAAATTTTAACAATAAACTGTCCAACCTGACAAACAAGAAAAGACTATTTAAAATTCAATTTGTCGATATCAACATGAAAGTCACGGCGCATCACTAGCTCCTAGAACAATAGATGATCGTAGGCGCCGTACCGTGTGCGCTGGCGCATCCAAACTTGACAAACGTTAACGACCATGATTAAGTTTATTTTAGGATAATTCTTGACAAATACAACACCTTGATATTTCCACTATTATAATGCATTCATCGTTGTAGAATCTTTTATTTTTATACTGACTTTTATTTATGCGAATAAGCTCATTTAAATGCATTCGTAATAATTGTGTAAAACGTAGGCAATTTTAATTTCCTAAAAAAAAAAATGATGAGACATTTGCATACAATTTTAAATGTCACGGCATTTAGTTGGCTCGAATTGTTGTACACATTTGAAATTTTAAGCATGGAGTAAAAAAACTAATTTTTAGCTTAAACGTTGATAATTACCCATTGCGTGAAAGGTAGGTTCATCATAAGAAAACTTACGTGTTCCTTTTACAAAACTTAAAATATTTTTATTAATTTTGTTGAGTCAGTTTTAAAGTCATCCATTCATAAATACACGACTATTGGTTGGATCTATACGGTCCGACTGGCTAGCTACCGCCTTCACATTAAAGTTCGGCGCCAAGCAGTTTACTGTGTTCTATCGTGTGTATGCGAGAGCCAGGGGGGTACAGGGGAATCCCTTTATATCTCTGTTACTTGGATTCGTGTGCTCCATCTTAGGTTCCTATCGTAGTGCCTGTCGTCCCTTCAGACTCTACAGCCTTTATCAAGCTGTCTCCCACCCAATCCCCCGCCAGCAACGCCCTAAGCCGAGGTCCAAGTCCCATTAGGGGTCGCCCTTAGTGCTGTTGTTGCTAGTTGTCATAATGTCAGTGTATTATAAGTAGTTAGCTTAGGTTAAGTATTTAACTTCCCCTCCATTAGCTGGAGACCCTTCAGAACTTGCCAATAAATGCTCGGTACAAAAAAAGCTTACCATTTAATGCGACGAGGGTCAAACTTGATCATGTAAGAGAGTTTAAAAATGATGTCCTCAATGTCACACATAGTTGGCACTACATTTCCATTCAATACTATCCCACATTCACCGCCCACATAGCCACCCTACACGGTGAATGTGTCACGCGGTCGCTCTCATGACCCAATGCGGTGGCCACAAAAAAGTAATACGACATATGCATTGATCTACCTGTATGATGGAAGATACGGTTAGTAGTTGTAGTAGGAATATTCTTATTAGATCGGATGGTATGGATTCTATGGATGATGGAGTTAATGGTGACGTGGTTATCGACCACAGAGTATCCGAACTACAAGGTGTAACATAAATCAGCAATCAATCAGACCAATATATTAAAAAAAAATAAGCGTTGGGCAGTAACCCGCCAGGCATAAGACCCGCCTTATCCCAAGTTACTTGTGGTCGGCGTAAAATGTTTTCTTCTTCCATTCTTCCCTATTATCCGTCCCGCTATCATTTACTCCCTTTTCATTCATATCATCTCTCACACAATCCATCTATCTTTTCTTTGGTATTTCTCTTCCCCTCAGTCCATCAACATTTATTATAATTCATCACTCTCTTAGTCACATGCTTTTCGTCCCTCCTCATCACATGCCCTTACCAAGATAATCGGTTCTCCACACTTGTATGTAATTAAATGATCAAAGCTCCCTTCTCTGAAATCTTGTGTCATTACGGATAGGTTCTCGAAGCTTATGGGTAGGTGCAAAATATTGCAAATTGTTGCATAACTTCCAACTGGGTTGCCTTTACGTAACCCAGTGACAGACGATCGGACTCAGTGCAGTTGCCCGATATTTTAATGTGACTTATGTATTTAAATTGTAGGGTTTGTTAAGTTTCTTGGTGATTGATAAATCTACATATTTGTAGATTAGGATCAATGTAAGAATTTGTATGAATTAATTAGTATCCAATTCATTCTTTTGATATCCCTAATAGGTTGTCGAATTAGCGCGAAGACATTACCTACCTTTTTTTTTTTTCTTGGCGAAATCCTCATGGATGCCCATCGCCCGGGGAAGGCGAAGGGGTATGCCGGACTCTTACCGGCAAAAACCTACGGTGTTCCTTCTCCTGACCCTTGGCCGGGGTCGCGGGATTCGCAGCTGCATGCACCGCGACCCCGGCAGGTCTCGGTCCGCCAGCCCCTGGCAGACCTCTTCTTCTGTGGGGCCTTGCCCCAAAGACATTACCTACCTACGCTAATCAATATTACCACCTAATTTTGATTGTTTGCCTTTCCCATTGCACGCCAATTATTTTTAGTAGTATAAGCCTTTCTAATCCAGTTTCCACTAGTATAGCGACAAAACTTGATTATTTGAAATTTATGATGGTTATTACGTCGTCTCGCCATTTGATAATTGTATAAATTCTACAACCAAACCAATACAGACATAGAGCTTATTAGCACATTGGATTATAAATAACATTCTTTTCCTTACTCAACAGATTAAAGTTCGTTTTTCCCAAAGTTTGTCCCAACAATGTTGGGGTCGGCTTCTAGTTTAACCAGGGGACCTACTCCCTAAGTCCGTTAACGAAGTTAGTCGCCCGTCCGAAAGTAGCTCGAAACGTAGGAGTGAACAAAACAAGTGTCAAGTTCAACTTTTTGGACGGGCAAAAACACATCGGTAGTAGGGACAACTGTCAAATCGTGTTGTCAATCATTCTTAGTTCGGGCCCCGAAATAATCGTATGTCCGCAGGTGATAGGGAGTAGGAAACGCTCGTAACTAAGGCCGAAACCACAGACTTTGTGCTTAGGGAGTAGACCCCCAGACGCGACTGAATACCAATATTTTACACGGAGCGACTGCCATCAGACCTTCGCAACCCAGTTACTGGGAATGCCGACATCCTAAGCCGGTTGTCAGGCTTTCGGGTTTCTGACTACTCGTAACGACTGTCATAGGTATTCGTATGACACCTGGAATCGACGGTTTAACGTGCTCTTCGGGACCCGCTGTCCCGAAGTAACGAATGGTCATCCACAAATCAATCCTTGCAAATCATATGATCTGCACTGTTGTTAATTAACCACGAACCCATAGATTAAAGTTTGTGGTTATATACAAGGTTAGTCAGAAAGGGGGTACTAATCTAAAAGGGTGTTAAAGTACACATAATAATGAATAACTTTTGTGCTACCACTTTCCCCAAAAGTCAAACGTTTAAGAGAAATAGCCGTTCAAAAATTACATAAAAAACAAGCTAAAATCTATCTATCCTCAGCAATTTTTTTTTTATTTTTTTATTTAGCCATGGTCATCCCACTGCAGGGCAAAGGCCTCCCTACCCTCCTTCCACTCCTGAATCCTCAGCTATGATCAGCTGTTTAAATTTTAGGTCATAATCTAGGGTCACGAATTAGAAGCTCCATTTTCTGAATTCGTGAATAGAGTAGGAATGAAGAAATTTTGAAAAAACTAAAATAAAAAATATTGGAATATGGAAATAAAAATTATCGAATTTTGAAATTTTGACACTTGTTTTAAAACCGTCATCAGTGATACTTTATGTGGCCTGCGGATTAGTACCCCCTTTACGACTAACCTTGTTACTTAAAGCGCCCATAACTTGAATGTTACTAACCGCCCCGTATTTACCGTAGGTTTACCTACTCTTGAAACTATTTGGTCCTATGCCCCCCAAAAAGGACCAATCAAAACTACAGTTACACTTCAAACGACTTTGGCGTTGCGTAGGCGCACAAGGACGGTCAAACCCACGGCAAACTGTTAGTCGCTCCACATACCGATATTATTATTGTGTTTATGGATTTCTTGAAGAAACTTGTTTCAACATATTTGTGTTAATCCGATGACTAATAAAGTTTTCTAGTTGTGGTCAGCTATTGTCCTAGGTGGGGCAAATAATTGAGATTTTTTTGTGTTAAAAAATGATTGTTTATCCTTATTTACGTTGATCAAGGAGTACAAGAACAGCTTTTTGGATATATTGATATTTATTCCGCTAAAAGGACGAACAATCTGATGCTACATAAAATAGCCATGAATATACTTATTTTTTTAAATTTTGTTAAAAACATTGTTTCAGAACTAAGAATCCACGTGCTTCTGAAACGTTGAATGTTTGCAGTAAACACTACGTATTTTTTTCAAAGGCAAAAGCTACGAAAATGGTTTTAAAAAAAAATTACTTGGTGTTTCAGAAACTGTTGGGAACTTGTATCCGAAACATACGTGTGCTTAGAATTACATGTTCATCATCGTGTTTACCTTTTGGCACACATTATATTTATATAATGTAGAATATGAAATGGAGGGCGAGCTTTTTTGGGGGCTGTCATTTGTAACGTTTACGTTTCAAAAGAACTAAGTAATTTTAGTCTATTTTGAAAAAACGAGTTTTGAAGTTGAATAGAGCGCATGTCAATACATATATTATTAAATAACTCTGCGTAAATGAATATTTGTAATCTTTGCGAAACCACCTACATAATCCTTTTAAGTTGACTAAAATTTTCGAAATTATTACCCAGAACTGAAATAATTTGAGAAATCTCGACCACATAAGGGCCTTAATCGGGCCTTGAAGAATTTTCTCGAAGGTTGGGCAAACAGAATACTTACCTGTCGTTGTAACCAAGGTTGTATTCAAGTACTGTTATTATCACTCAATTGATATATTCTTGTTTCGAGGGTATTATGCAATGTAATGTACATAAGGACCATTTTAGGTATGTGTCGTTTATGGTCTTCGGAATTAGAAAGGGCCTTGGTATCACGTACCGCACAATCCGCACATTAAAGAATTCCGATTGGTTGATGGGTTAGTAAGATCGCCATAAATATAATAAGTGTCATCGTAGCCTCTCACTCATTCACTCAGGCAAGACTCAACTGGTTAATAGGCGAGACTACACGGAAATCCAGCCCGGTTTAATATTTACTAAAACCTGAACAACACCAGCTAAGGGTAACCCATTTTGGGGTCAATAGACCTCCGCATAGGGCGTAGTTGGTGACCCGTCGCCGGACCAGGGGGCCTACTCCCTAAGTCCGTTAACGAAGTTAGTCGCCCGTCCGAAAGTAGCCCGAAACGTAGGAGTGAACAAAAAAGTGTCAAGTTCAACATTTTGGACGGGCAAAAACACATCGGTAGTAGGGACAACTGTCAAATCGTATTGTCATTCATTCTTAGTTCGGGCCCCGAAATAATCGTATATCCGTAGGTGATAGGGAGTAGAAAACGCTCGTAACTAAGACCGAAACCACGAACTTCGTGCTTAGGGAGTAGACCCCCAGTAACAGGCTCGAGAAGTCGGCGTGCAGTGTTCCGCGCGCGCCTCTCAGGAGGACTTAGGGCTAGGCTCCACAATAGGAGAGGTCCGCCAGGGGCTGGCGGATCGAGCATGCAGCTGCGGATCCCGCGACCCCGGCCAAGGGTCAGGAGAAGGAACACCTTGGGTTTTTAGCCGGTAAGACCCATCCTAGATTCCGAAGAGTGTCAATTAGGATCTAGGCACAATAAAAAAGGGCGTTGTTGGTGACTGAGATACACAGATACTTAGACATAATTTAAACGAGAAGGCATGATGGTTAGCGCAGTTGATTTGTGAAAAAAATATTGCACTTTGGTTTACATTAAATTGTAAGGGTAACTACATACTATGAAGAATTGAATCCATCTTAGATTGTGGATAGCAGGAGTCAGCTGTTCGTCGTAAAACTCATAATATCTCTATTATAGACGAAGAAATTGATCGTGCATCGTCTACCGTATGGCAAACGCACAAAATACTTTATTTATAAAGTCGAGTAAATCTGTTCTAAGTTGAGTAAACTCTTGTATGTAATACTTAAGGGATTAATGATGTGGAATACCGAATTGACAGTTAATTAATCCCACAGAGTAGTAATGAGTGAGACGAGAAGGAAAGATCTTGACCTTTTCGCCAGTAGGTACGAATGTCACTACAAAATATCAAGTTATTAATAAACTTACAAGTAGCCAAACAGCGGCCATGTCGTTTGACATTTAAAAGTTCATTAAATACCATAATTATCAATGTCTAATTCCTAATAAATAAACAGAATATTTGATAGGCATTAATACGGTATGCTAAGTACCGAATTTGATCGTTCAGGTTCAAGTGTCAAAAATTACGAAATTTACTGAGCGTGCAAGTGATCTAAGAAGTGTTAATGACTAGTCTAGTTACTGAGTATTGACAGATTGACAGTGGGTAGGTAGATATTAATAATTTATGCAACAAGCCCAATCAACTATTACTCTACCTTGAACCTGTTTTAATATTGTTGGCGGCCATTAAAATAATGCATTATTAATTTCACTCAATATAAAACAGATAGATTTTGTGTTCAATCTGCATGGACATTATAAGGAGGTCACAACGCAAATTAAAGGCTACATTTTTCGGAAATATAATATCGTAATTGGAAAAAGTAGACAGATATTTCATAATTATGCATTGGACCTTGATTTTGAATACTGTATCAATTTTTAAAAGCGCAAATAAAAAATGATATATAAAAAGAAATATTAAAAACATTGCCCTTCTTCTGGGGCAGTCGAGTATAAAAAGCTGTTATGAAAATATTTATATAAAAAAAAAATATTTAAAATGTACATACTTAAAAAGTAAAAAAACAATTTAGTACATCTGATAACCTTTCGGGCGGACATATCACACTGTGCACTGTAACTTGGATTAATTTTATAGTACGTATTTTTTTTTTCTTTTTTGTTTCGGAGCGAAAGAAAGTAGAATGTATTACTCGTATAAAGAAAACTGCATGTGTATGCGAAACAGTCTGTTATAATTTTAAAAAGATTTTTGTGTGGCAGACAGACAAGAAAGCAAAAAAAGGGTAAAAAAAACTATAAAAAATGTAAATGCATCGAATTGCCAACTCCTTTTCGAAGTCGGCTAAAAATAGCCTTTAGTGAAAGGCGTGACACAATATTGTTCCCATTTCTCCAAAATAGGTATAGTTACTTCACAAAGAATTAAAAAACAAGCGAGTGTGTAAACACGAATTTCGTATTTTTTTGGGTGTCAAATTATTAAGGTTACATTAATTTCGTTCTACATTATTCACTGTCACTTTCTGTAATACGATTCAAACTTTAAATCGGCCGATTTATCAAATGTAAATGAGTTTTTGGCCTTACCATTTAAAAGTAGGCAAGTTTAAATTTACTTAAATTAATTAAACTTGATAAAATTATAAACATCAAGAAATTAAATTTACTCATTAAAATTAAAATGTAAAAAAAACAAAAGTCTCACCGGCCGACATTTTATTTTTTATTTTGAAATGCGATGTAGACATTATTGATTGGAAGGTGCGTGTTTTATGCTATATCGATTTATATGTCAGTCAATATTTTTGGTCCTCAATTTACGCGGTCCTCGCACTTGGTCCTTTTGTTCAAGCCCTACATATTTTTTGTTGTGACTGTACTTACAGTCAAGGCTACCTTTATAATAAGTGTTTGTTTTTTTATTCGATATGTCAATAACTTTAAATATGAATATAGTAGTAAAACTTGAGGTCAGATGTATTATAATTATGTATGTTTGATGCTATAAAACAATTTATTCATTCTCACGATTGGAGACTGGGTCAAGTGTTTACGATGACAATAATAATATTGGCATTTGTTTTAGCATTCCTGCTTACCATGGAAGGAAATTATTCTTAGTGAGGATAAGTTATAAGATTATATTTGTAGGAAAATAACTAATTAAATCATCGGTCCTACTGTCCTTAGTAGAAGCTCGCGTACAGCCTGACTCCATCCTTAAGTCCATCTTCTTCATGTACAGTTTGAAGTTACCCGCTGTTGGGCATACATAAGCCTCCTTCAAGCCGAAAAGTCTATGAATGAAATTAATTTTTAATCTAGGCAGTGCTTCGTCACACGATAAATGTGTATTAATTAAGATGCTAAGATTAAATTGAATAATAGTATTTAAAGTTCTATCGGACCTTTATAGCTTTTTTATAATTCGAATTGGAGTCCCATTTGTTCATACTCTTTTTTGCGGAGCTGTGCAACAATTATCTGAGATAGATGAGATACTCAGCGTAGATAAAAACAATGGTCTCCCCAACTGTATTAAGCTTTGCTGTGAAAACTATTAGGAATCCCTTTAAATTCGGGTTAATCAAAGGGATAAATCAACTTTTACGAGAGTTCCGGAGTCCATTGAAGCCTATTCTGACGGAGGCACCACACAAAGAATATATGGATATTCTTTGTGTATGGATAGCCATAGGCGTAGCCACAATTTGTCCAGGGTGAGGCAAAGCAGCTCAGTCAAACAGTAAATATTCATGTTTTCACTAAATGGAGCAATTTTGCCCATGCCCACCGTTTAAATGTCCAAATATGTATAAGCGGGCATTGGGCTGCCTATTTTAGTAAACACGGGTGTCGAGTTGACTGAATCTAGACTATTTACCTATTTTCCCTGTCCAAGGGTAGGGCAAGCGCCCTATCCGCCCCACCCTGGCTTAGACCTATCGCTAAATTCTGTTACCCCCCCATAAAAATAGTGTAATAGTGTACAAATATTTGGATTAGTTAAATAATAACTCTACAACCGTTCTAGTAAATTAATTTACCGTGTAACCATTAACCGGTGAGTTTGCAAGTTTAAGATAAGGCGCGGTCTCACTGTACGCGGATTACATAAAAATGATAATATTGTTATTTAATTTATTGAACGCATTTTGGCGTAATTTTGTGCGATGTCTGCAACCGAGAGTGTGGTCTTTGGTTTGGTTCTAGGTTAGCCAAAATTTGATTGGGATATTTTGTTAGTAAGTTCTCAGTCTCCCTGGAATAGGGCAGTTAAATGCCCTGAGATGCGGACCATATGGATCCTAAAACGTTATTTGACGAAATATCATCGTGTTGCATGTTTTTTTTTTGTAACTGCTCATAACAGTGTACGTGTGTAGAGTTTTTTTTAAATCTTTCCCCTCTGTTATTTCTCTTGTATCGTGAGTTCATTTACAGACACAGATCTTCACATGCACAAACGCCCAAACCCGGAACAACCATCTGTAAGCCATAGGCATGTCCGCATCTTTAGTTGTGTGTAAATAAATGTTTTTCTTTGTCAAGTGTTGGACAGTACTTCCTCAAATGTGTGCGTGGAATTCCTCAGCGTATACCTATAGGTATCAGTACCCCAAATGTGTGTTTTTTTACGTTACTACTGTAGTTGCGTCACGCGAAAAATGAATGAAAATTTAGGCAGAGCCTCTAGCGGCGAATAGCGTGACTAAAAATTGGTTTGACATTTTTGGCGTGACGCAACTACAGTAGTAACGTAAAAAACTCACACTTGGGGTACAGGTGTGATGTGGTCAAAATGACTGGTTCTTTATTTCTAGTACAATACCGTATTCACTAAAACAAAATACCATTCGTATTACAATGCATAATGCAACAGTACTTCAATTAACATTACCTCTTGCAATCCTTATGCATTACATTATGTAAAGGCGGAAGATAAGTCCAGCGTTTTGAGGAAACATAATATCTGTAAGATATTGAAAGACTTGACATTTACTGTTATTATGAATTAACATGCATTACCTAAGAATAGATATTACGAAGTATCCATTTGTTTTATTGCTGTAACTTTTAAGCTAGATACAAATTTTTCCTAGGTATGCAACGAAATGGCGGCGTTACTTGTAAAGGAAGATGTCAAAAACCTATAGCCTCCTAACACGTATAGCAAGGCTATATAATGAAAGGTTCAACTTGGCAGGTTACCCTATCGAGGTTTTCTCTATAACGTTCGCTTCATATAGATGATCCCTATACAGTGTGAACAATATACGTCTTTATAGCTCAAATTGTTTTGTTTTTGTAGTGTTCTGGATTTAGGTCTACTGGACACTTTTTATTTTTTTCTTCTTGTCTCTAATATTAATTATGTCAATGTCATGCATACCTGTTATTTGCATGGTTACTGAAATGCCGATTTTAGATGTAAGTTTATTTGAATTGTAAGTAACAGTGCTGTTGGTGTGCTTATTATAAATAAATAAATAATGACCACGCTTCGTAGACACATTGGTGATTGCAGTTTGATATTATTAGCAGTCAAGAAGGCGTTTTTTTATCATGGGAAAATCCTCATGGTTGCGGACGTATGCTGGACTCTTATCGGCTAAAAACCCACGGTGTTCCTTCTGTTAAACCTTGGCCGAGGTCGCACGAGGCGGGCGGCCCCACGGCTTAGCCCCATGTCCTCCTGAGAGGCGAGCGTCCGCAGGCCCGACGAGAAGAAGCTGTTACTCATCCTCTTCACAAAATTCCTTCGTAGCTTTTTACGACGCCCGCGGGTGGAGAATGGCTTATTCTTTGCAGATGACATTGCAAGTATTAATTGTGTACTATCAAGATTTTAGTACCAATAACAATTGACTAATAGGTACTAAATAGATTTCTTAAGACTCCTTACAGATTGATCTTTAACCCAGCAAGAAGATTGAATTCTTGCTTCATGTGAATTTAAGCGAAACGAAATAAATATTATATTGCTTCAATGGTGTAATAGAGATTGCTAATTATCAAATACGCGGGTCATTTGATTTGCAAGGTTGCGCTTGCCGCGATCATTCCATGGAGGGGTGACTGTTCGTTATAAACGAGACCCCTCCAAGCCTCGGAGAGCACGTTAAACCGTCACACCCGGGTATCCTACGAAAACCTATGACAATCGTTACTAGTAGTCAGAAGCCCGAAAGTTTGTCAACCGATCTAACCTTAGGATATCGGCATTGCTTAGTGACTGGGTTGCGGAGGTCTGATGGCAGTCGCTCCGTGTAAAATACTGGTATTCAGCCGCATCTGGTTAGACTGGAAGCTGATCCCAACATAATTGGGAAAAGGCCGGTGTAATAGCAATTGGCTGTTTTGTTTCTTCGTTTTTAATTTCTAAATATATCGTAAGAGACATTTCAGTCAAACCCGCTACCAACCTTGCTGACTGGCTAATCTTCTCACTATGACATGAGCTATTCTCGTATAGCTCGTGTTGACACGAGAGAAGAATCACACTCAACCCGCTGATATCAGCTTAGAACTACAGTTTTTTTCATATCATACGTGGCATACATGCCACGTCAGTTTAGTTTCTTATTGGAAGAGGTTTTAGTCCAATTGTGATTGTCATAGCCTAAAAAATAAGGAAGTAAATCGCGTATAAAATCGCTACACCGCCCGCTCCGCTCGCACTGCGACCGCCACAATTTTACAAGAAAAATGTTCATCTGTGTGTATTATATAACAGATAATGTAATATTGTGTCGCAAATGTGTGGGTTAATAGGTCATTGTTGTTAGATCACTGTACGCATTATGTACTCCAGTTGTTTTAATGTATTGCGTTGGTTGATACTTTTGTGATTGGCTAATTAGCTTTGGTATTACATTTCTCCTTTGCATGGCATTTTCTGTGGTCCTATTATACATACATATGTATATGAAAGTACAGGAGTGTATCGTCATGGTGTATGTGATGGTTTTCAGATGTAAACTGACTTATAAGCCATGCTTTATGTCAATGTTCGTAAGATAAAAACCATTCTAAGTTACTTTGATTCGCATTTTTAGGAAATAGGTACTAGGTATGAATGAAAATTACGGTGTTATTATTGTTAGACTGAAATTACCGGAGTTATGTACGTATATGAAAGTATAGGAGTGTATCGTCATAGTGTATGTGATGGTTTTTAGATGTAAAGTGACTTACAAGTCATACTTTATGTCAATGTTCATAAGATAAAAACCATTCTAAAGCCTATAATCGTTCGCTATTTGAAAGAGGGCTCACTATGGACCACTTCTGTATAATATTATGTAGGACCTAATACGGTCATAGGAGAACTGTTGACGTACAATAATTATACCACATCCCTTCAAAGACCATGGGCGTGACGTGTATCGTTCCGGTATTGCGCAGGAGTCTCTCAATGAAGGTTTGGGTCAAATAATTTTACAAAATCTGTCAACTTGATAGCCTTACTTTTACTCCAGATATAGATTGCTTCTGTCACCAACGGCAATACTTGTTGCTTTATTGGGTACAGAAGCGGCCGGTCATTAACCTCTCATTACTTAAAAGTAACAGTTTAAAACTTTAACAGAATTATAATATGATAAGATCTTAAATTCACTTTCCTAACGGATAGCTGTTAATTCTACGAGATTTTTTATACCTTAGAATGCGTTTTATTCAAAAATTTTACATAAAGATTTTCTTGTTTACGCAGTTATGTTAACGGGTTTAACGTTTTTGTTAAGGAGAAATATATGTCCAATAGTGAACTAAAAAACGCTGAGTAGACACTTTACTCGGGCAATAGTAACTGTGATGAAGAATTATAAAATTAATCTCACCGCGTGGGTATCGTTGAAGACCAATAAGGGGCCGGCTTAAGATGATGGATAAGGCATTTTCTTCTGATAGCAAAAAAAACTACGATGATTTAACTATTTTTTTGACATTAATTCAAATTCCGTATTATTTAGTCCTAGTCGCACCTAATAGTAGGCGCAGACAGGGTTTTAGATGGAGCACACGAATCCAAGTAACAGAGAGAGGAATTCTTAACCCCTCTGGCTCTCACTTTAACACGACGGAACACAGTAAACTGCTTGATTTTTTCCAATAGACTTCGAATTCACCGGCATACTGAACTACTAGTCCACTAAGATAGTCGACAGCTTTAAACACGAATGTAACCGTTATACTATTACACAAAATTAGAAGCCATATTCAAATTAGCTTCCGTGAAATGTTCAAAAGTCACATTAGAAGCACGCATCCATGCGTGCACATGCCCAATGCACGCATGCATCGCGCACGCACGCACAGCGCACGTTGTACACACGTTATAACCTTGAATCTGGTCACAATAGTAATTTAGTCAGAGCACATGGTTGCTTCTAGTAGTTACGGGTAGTTAGCCTAGTTACTGTGTTATTATGTTGGTTAATTGTTATGTAAATTACTGCTTTATTTTGTTTTGTTACAGAGGTGTGCCTTTCAGACAAGCGTGCTGATTTTTGTTTATATTGTGGTGATTATTGGTTAGCTACTGTGGATTTCAGCTGTTTTTATTATCTTTTTTTTTGTTAATTCGTCTCGTTTGAGCCTAGTCTCACGTGTAAACGCCGCCCGTAGACAGTATCCAAGTAATAGAGATATAGAGAGATTCCCCTATACCCCTCTGGCTCTCACATACACAAGACGGAACACAGTGAACTGCTTGGAGATTTTAATGTCAGGGTGGTAGCTAGCCAGGCGGACCGTATAGACCCTACCAACAAGCGTGCTGGGATTTGTTTAATCTTACAACAAGCGTCAATTCCCAGCGTGCGGTGAGGAAGTTTTATATTCTAGCCCGTTCCCCATATGGGGAAAATCATCGTTCAAAAGACAATACTTTGTTCTTGTAAAAGTAGATAAAAGAATTAAAAGAGCCTTCAAAGGTGACGGTACTTAAGTACAACTAGCGCACCCTGTGCAGTCAGCCCCGCTACCAACCTTGCTGGCTGGCTAATCTTTTCACCACGGTATAAGCTATACTCATGTAGCTCGCATATAACTGCTTTAATCAGACACACATACTCACGCCTATGATACCCCGAAGGGGTGACTGCAGTTGTTCTCATATTACAGTAGTCTGTTCACCGACGTTTCGCCTCTTGTATTTAGTCCCATGTAATAGGTGGCGAGCCTATTGCCATTTTCCGTGAACAATCATGGTGCTGGATTCGTCGCCTTTTAAGACTCACTTGGCCAACTGCGGATAGGAATTATATTCTTCAGACACATGAGAAATAATAATTACTTTATTTAATGCATAATATCTAGCACCTAAATTGTAAAAAACAAACAATAAAATGAATACGGCGGATGTCAGTGGAAACGCCGGTAGAGGACGCCCTAGAAGGACATACATCGATGTTATTGGTGATGTTCTTCAAAAAGGACAGGTGCGTAGTACTATGCGAAAGGAGTATGTAAGGATCGTAGCATGTAGCGTTCTATTGTTTCTGCCTACCCCAGGGAAAAAGGGTGAGGTTATGTATGTACCTATGTATACAATAAAATTCTCTAATCTTGTTCTATTTGCCTTTTGGTCAATTTTTTAAACCAATCTACGTACGAAAAGAATTAAAGAAAATGTTAATTAGCGTTTTATTTACGTATGCCAATTATTCTTGTTTTTGACTAATAAAACATTATAATGTTAGCCAAACAAAACATAAGAAGCAGACTTTAGCCTTTAAGCAAACGTGACTGGTTTAAAAAAATCTATGTAAACTCGACCCATCCTCAAAATATTTTTAAGCGTGATGCAACACTTCTTTGTGTGTCTTCGCTAGTTTTTTAACGCGGTTTTGTTTGATATTTGGGACAAAAAATAGTTTTTTGAGCCATTAGTTTGTCCTAGACGAGATGGTACTCGATTAGCCATATTAGGTTGCTTAGGTCATAATTATTTCGTAATTGTGTTGTTTTATATGTTACTACTAGCTTTTGGCCGCAGCTTCGTTTGCGTGAAATTTTGAACCCGTTAAGTGACGATTTTCCATACAATTTTCATCTCCTATTTAACACCCTTAAGGGTTGAATTTCAAAAAATCCTTCCTTATTCCTTGTCTACATTATAAAGGGAACCTCTGTGCAAAATTTCAGCTTTCTAGGTCCAAGGATTTGGGCTGGGCGTTGATGAGTCAGTCAGTCAGGACTTTTCTTTTTATTTATATAGATGATCGTAATAGGATGGAGCGCTGAATGCTGCAGTATTTTCTTAATTGATAATTAAAAAATGATGTCTTCTAAGTTTTCTAATAAGGCTTCTATACTTTTCAAAAGCATTCATTAGTTTTGTTGTCCGCATCTCGTTTGGCATGTAGTAGCCATTACAAGGAGACAAATTCTATTAGTAAAATTATTAAAATCGCATTCGAGCAGTGTCTCAACCACGGCCGTTGGAGCTGTAAGGGTTATGTCAAGCTCTTATCAGTTAAAAACCCACGGTGTTCCTTCTTATGACCTATGTCCGGGGTCGCGGAGTTCGCAGCTGCATGGGCCACAACCCCGGTAGAGTACTATTTGGCCCCTAGCCCGTGACATATAAGCTGGGTGACAATTAGAACCATTTAAGGCGTGAATTACATAAAAACAGCGTCTGGTGCAGGCGCGGCGCATACGCGTCGCTTTCATACGTTTTGTCGTGCCGCTTCAAATCTTTTTTGTACAAAATATATGAAAACGGCGCGCCTGCACCTTACGCCGTTTCTATGTAATTCACGCCTAAGAATGCAGCATTTTGAACGATCGTATAAACCCGTGTCCAAATCGTAGAAGAGGAAAATAACTTAATTAAAGATTGCTAAAGCAAAAACTACTACAAAACCGTAAAAAACCTCAATGGAGGTGCGTTCAAAGTCGTACTTTTTTTCTTGTTACACCTAATTCCTATCGATTCTTAGAAACATCCTATTAGTGGTTACAGGTCACGTTTTAGAACGTGGTCCTATAAATTAAACAAGGAGGCGTTATCATGACACGTGATTTGGTTATATAAAAATAATTATAACGAAGACATCTCAAACGTGGGTATCGCAAAGTGTTACTAGAAAGACAGGAAATATGTATATTCGCCGTCATGTTGTAAGATTCAACAAAACCCAGCACGCTTGGTTGTAGGATCTATACGGTTCGCCTGGCTAGCTGCAGCTGCCAACCTCACATTATAATTAAAAACAGTTCACTGTGTTCCGTTGTGTGTATGTGAGAGCCGGAGGGGTATAGGGGAATCCCTCTATATCTCTGTTACTTGGATTCGTGTCCTCCATCTTAGACTTTGTCTGCGTCTGCGCCTACACCAAGTAACATAATAAAAAAAAAAACATCATATTTCATGATCACATCTACTGTCCAAGATGGGTTCGTAGTTACCACATAGTCAATCTTAAAAGAATCAAAACTCTCTTTAAAAACTAAAAGATTGACCTGTCGCAACAAAATTATAACAAAAGACCGGAAATTTTGAAACTGCAAGTAAAAAGATAAAATTATTTGATACATAAACGCGTTGCTCAATGAACGGCAGAAAAAGTTTGTTGGACGGTCACGAACGGAGATTTACGTAAAAACTGACGGTTAGTTCGTTCGAGAAAATTTGTTAACAACAGTTCTTCTTAATGTCGTCGCCGTTGGTCCCGGGTGTCATACGAACCTATGACAGTCGTTACGGGTAGTCAGAAGCCCGAAAGTCTGACAACCAGTCTAACCTTAGGATATCGGCATTGCCCAATAACTGGGTTGCGGAGGTCTGATGGCAGTCGCTCCGTGTAAAATACTGGTATTCAGCCGCATCTGGGGGCCTACTCTTTAAGTCCGTCAACGAAGTTAGTCGCCCGTCCGAAAGTAGCCCGAAACGTAGGAGTGAACAAAACAAGTGTCAAGTTCAACTTTTCGGACGGGCAAAAACACATCGGTAGCCGGGACAACTGTCAAATCGTATTGTCATGCATTCTTAGTTCGGGCCCCGAAATAATCGTATGTCCGTAGGTGATAGGGAGTAGGAAACGCTCGTAACTAAGGCCGAAACCACGGACTTCGTGCTTAGGGAGTAGACCCCAAGGTTCGTCGCGTCTTACGATGCGCTTGTCCGGCGGCGGAGTGGAATTGTATCCTTAATCCGTCCCCCAACGGACTTTAAGTATAAGTAAATATTAGCCTGTAACTGTCCCACTGCTGGGCAAAGGCCTCTTTCCAAAAAAGAAGGAACGAGCATTGAACGCCACGCTTGCTCACTGCGGGTTGGCGATTTCAGATCATAAGTCCAGGTTTCCTCACGATGTTTTCCTTCACCGTTTGTCAGTGGTGTCTTAGATTAACTAAGAAAGTACATATGAAATTGAAAAAGTCACATTGGTACTTGCGTGGATTTGAACCAGCAACCCGGTGCTTAACAAGCGGGGCTGTAACCTCCGGGCCACCACGACTTTATTTTACAAAAAAACCTTTATAAAAAAACTGTACGCTCAAAATCACGTCTCGTTGTAGGTTTAATATGAATCAAAGCTTTCTCACAGTCTCCTTCGTTTATTAAAGAAAGTCTTATTTTCAACATATTCACAATATCCACTAATAAACTTGGACAACAATTCACTCGCACTTTCTTCACAACCTGCAGGGCATGCTTGTCTGTTTGTACTTTCACTTGGCCGTACAGAACATCTCTATATGTAAAATTATAGTACATTAAGCGAAGGAGATAAGTATGCACCTAGGTACATCTGCATTTTCACAGAGCTGTGTGAACCTAGGTGTCAAGTATAGAGAATTGGCGTTTTAAATAACACATACCTACATAGTTACGTAATCATTTGATTTTATAGATTGGGTTCACAGGCTCGATTAGCACTATCATAGTCAGTCCATTACTATTCCACTGCTGGGCATGGGCCTCTTCTCAGAATGAGAAGGGTGTAGGCGTTGGTCTACCAAATTGGCCTGGTACGGCTTGGCGGGCTCCGCACACCATTGCGGACTTTTTGGAGCCGATATTTTCCTTCACCGTAGATAATCAAGATCAATCTAAATCTATTTAAATTAAAAATATCGTAACTGAATTTTTTATGCGAAATTCCATATTTAGCAATACCTACCGTTGCGTCGGAAAAAAGGTGATAACGTCGTTTTCACGGTTGGCGATGCGCGAGAGTGATGCCAATGGACGATCTTGCGCATGCGCGGCTGATACAACTCTGTGATTAAAGTTGGTTATGGTACAAGTTATGTGAGATGGGCTTTAATGAAAATCTGGGCTCAGTCTGTATAAAAACAAATGTTTAATGATATTTTTTTTTCAAAATTTTCCTTTTCTATTGTTCAAAGTTGAAATGAAATGATTTATTCTGTAAATATGATTTTTTAACCACTTTTACAAGTCTTTTTTTTATTGTGCTAGCTGGCGTCGGCATTTCTTATCTGACTGCCGCCGCTAAGATGAAATGCCGAAACCAACTCAGGGACTCACCGATCTCTGTGATTGTCTTTTTTATCATTTTAAGGTTTTCCCAGTCAGTTCATATTCCTTAGGTCCGCTTTGGAATTACCTACTGGTTGTTGGTCCATTAGTATGCGCCAGACCAGTTTCTTTATCTATTGTGTGGCGAGTACTAGTATTAATGTAGGGCGAATACTTACAATATAACTTCCGCCATCGAACCAGATATTTGGAATGCCTATAATATTGTATATTTATTGACCAGAAGCATTTATTCGCTAAGGCAATTTTAAAAATACATTCATTTTTTATTTATTTTGCAACATTGCCACTTTCAAATCTTTTTTTTTCCTAAAACTATATTGTTACAAACAATCCTCTACAATAAATTTTAGATCGACATATACACATCACATTCACTTTTTATCGGAAAATCAAAAATACCAATCAAAATTCGTAAAAAAAAAACTGCTGTTCCATACAAAGTATTGATTACTTTGTATGGAACAGCAGTTTTTTTTTTACTTAATATTTTTTTATGGCTTAATATTTTTTTTTTTTATAAAACGTTGCCCCACACTAAGATTTCTCTTGTATCGTGGGTGCGTTTACAGACACAAATCTCACAAATAAACGCCCAGACCCGAAACAACCATCTGTAGGCCATACAAATTTTTGTTCCGTGTGGGAGTCGAACCCACGACCCGTAGCGCAGAAGCCAATCGCTTAGCCGCTGCACCAAACGTGTCGTCAAAATGTAACGTACAAATGTACGGAACAAAAGTTTTTTTTTCACAAATTCAGCGTTTGTCCCATAGTAAAAGTTGTACAGAGTAATGAGTAGATTTCATAGTT
Source organism: Amphipyra tragopoginis (assembly GCA_905220435.1). Lineage (NCBI taxonomy): Eukaryota > Metazoa > Arthropoda > Insecta > Lepidoptera > Noctuidae > Amphipyra > Amphipyra tragopoginis. The sequence goes on from HG992017.1 coordinate 12,005,986, forward strand.
TTCGGGTGTGAAGTGACCAAACAGTCGTGCTGCAAAGAATTTTCATTTATTGACACACAATAACATAAGCAATAGAACTATATGAAAACAAGCTTTTGCCTGCGGCTTCGCTCGCGTTAATAAATATAATAGTTTCTTTAAGAATAATTATAATTCAATCATGATTCGAAAGACACGTGGCGCCATCTATTATCGTTATTGTTGTTTTCCTCGGGAACAGTACTTTTTTTCGGGATGAAAGGTACCTTATGACCGTTTCTATACACCTGACAACGTATGCAAAATTTTAGAATGATCGGTTCAGTGGTTTAGGCGTGAAAAGGTAACAAATAAACTTTCTTTCACATTTATAATATTAGTTAGGATTATAAAAAGTGCCAAAAGGACGATCAGCTCAGCATAATATCAGATGGCAGTACTAGGTACCACTACCTCTTATTCCTCACTTCCTCAGACCTTCAATTATAAACATCTCATCGCTAAATCTTTTAATTTAAACCACACGCAAACACGTAGATCGATGCGCACGCGATTATAACGAAATACTGTGTGAACATATTATATGTGAATTGCAACATCTCACATGAACTCATTCTTAAGCCTTATTTGTATAATAAAACGTTCACGCTTGTGATCACTGATGGGTGCTGAGTGAGATATAATTAGTGATCATAGTGATAAGTAATTGAAATTATATTTTAATGAACGTGGGTGGTGTTGAGGGAAGATAAAATTGAATCATTCAGTGATAGTGTTCAAATGTTCATAAGTATTAATGAAATATGCATTTAATTTTGTCTTGCGTTTTCTGTCTGTTGTTGAGATAAAATCATGATCACTTTACTGGAATATAGTGCATCGGATTTCAAATGACAGATGTCATAATAAATAATATTTAATCTGTGCACATCAACAAATATAAATATTGTTGGCAACATTGGATAAATGTGTACCATAGGCTAAAAAGAGCGGCACGCGCATGCGCTCTAGGGTAGTAAGTAAAATAACCTCCATTGAGGAACGTCCGATATTTTTGCTATTTTCCCTTTATAAGATTAACTTTGTTGTGATAACATAATAAATGACTGTGATTCACTGTCTATGTTTTTAAAAAGTACCTTTACTTCAAGGTGTACAAGAATATATTAAATGTCTGCAAAGTACCAACTTTTTATTATAAAGCTAAGTATTGTACATAACATTAAATGTTGGGTACACCACCATGTTTGAAAGTTCTCAATGAAAAATGTTATTAATGATATGTATCGTAAAAATTATTCATAAAATGGTTTTAATGGACAGACCGTTACGATATGTTAGAGTATATTACGCGAAACGGTATTAAATTATTATAATATTGTAAGCTCGGTCACACGGATAGCAGCAATATATACCTACACTTGGGAGCAAATAAATCGAGCCACTTCTATTTTTCACGTATTTTATTGGCCTCGATTTTAATCAGGCAGTTTTGGAAATATTTAGGTTTAAAATTTTAAAGATGAGAGCGATAAATGTTTTTTTTGGAGATTGAGCTTTTTATACTCTTATTCACTAGGGGCATAGAAATAACGTCTGCAGTTTGCACACATACTGCAAACGCGCTGCAGTTGCCACTAGTGTGGGTCAGCCTTTATTATTTTAAAAAGTGTTTACGGAAATAGTCGTTTAGCATAATCTGAGGATTTTAAATAATTGGTTAAATAATTACATGTTTGTAAATCGTTAATTATTCCATATTGATATAGTATAAATTATTAAACAAATATTTAAATTGTCTGAGATTATTTTTTGATTGTAAATCAATTCTAAGTTGAAAACAATTGTTATTTATTTTTCAAGACTTATGTAATTATATATAGATGGTGCTGTAAGTAAAGACTTTTGGAAACTAGTACTTGCAATTGAATTCTGTGCTAACGATAATTCATCAATAATAAGTTATAAAAATGAGTGTTGATGATAAATGATTTTTATTTCTGTAAATAAATCTGTTAAGATACTTTTAAGACTAGCACCTGCATTTTCTATCTCACTCTGAGCAGAAAAGCCGAAACAAACTCAGAGGTCAAGGTCTCTTTTAAAGTCCAGACATTGTGGTATAAAATTATGCGAGTGTAACAATGTAGGGCAACGTCTGGAATGGCGTTTTGAGGAAAGAGCCATAGCAGGTTTGAGTTGACCTATCCCAACTGACGACACGCTTGCATCATGTTTGTTGAGATTTACAGAAATCTTTTTGGAATCTTTCTACAAATCTTGGAATGGAATTCTTGAAATCTTGGATGGAATGCAGGACGAGAGCATCCACCTTAAATAAACAAACCATTAAACTTTCTATCTCTGTCAACTTAAGGATTCACTTGATAATATTATTCTGTAAACGTATAGATAGCTCCAACATTGGGGTTATTGCCATTTGACCACATTCACTGAATATTTATGAACTTTTACTATCGGTACAAAAGAAAATACTATGTGATACCGTTTTATAGAATTTTGGGACAGTAAGGGTCAAAGCACACTTATAATATCTTGGGCGGGGTACACGCGACGCAAAATACGTTTAAAATATGCTCAGAGTGTTTCCAATCTACAAAGCTTTGGAAGTCAACGATGTGCAGGATCTGGAATTACAGGCAAATACTTCCTTCTTTGAGTGATGAGACGTTTAAGTTTTTTTTGTCGTCTTTTATTTATTGTATGATTTCAAAAGCTTGACTTTAATATGAAAACTGAGGCACGAAAATTGGTGGCTTCAAAAGCCTGCAGAAGAGCTTTCAGCGGGCAACCAAATTCCATGGCCCATCTGGAAATCTTTGAACTGACTCTGCAGGTACAATTTAGTCAAAAGCGTACTCCAATAGAGTCACAATATATGCGAATTCTTAATTCAAATTGCTAATCGATCCAAAAGGTACGTAATATGAAAACTGAGGCACGAAAACTGGTGACTTTAAAAGGCTGCAGAAGAGCTTTCAGCGGGCAACCAAATTCCATGGCCCATCTGGAAATCTCTGAACTGACTCTGCAGGTACAATTTAGTCAAAAGCGTACTCCAATAGAGTCACAATATATGCGAATTCTTAATTCAAATTGCTAATCGATCCAAAAGGGTTGCTTATTACATTTTCTTTAAAGGTAGGTTTCTTCACACTCCCTTTTTTTTGAGTTTCGAGTTTTTTTTCGTGTTTTAACAGTAATTTTTTATCTTTGCTGTGTTTATAGATATGACTAGCTGTACCGTTGCGTTGCAATGCACTTTTTCCTACTTACTACTATTTACCTACTACCAACCTTCAGAAACAAAATCAAAATAGTAACAAAAAGTTAAAACCATTTTCATGCATGCGGTAAACAAATGAAGAATATGGACATACTGAGATAATTTCATTTTTTTTTATAAATATCAAAATTTTCTTTCATAAGAACCTTCCTCTGACAATTACGAACACAACCAAAAAAATTTAGCGAAATCGGTCCAGCCGCTCACGCGTGATGCCGTGACCAAGGGAAATAGGGATTCATTTTTATATACATAGATGATAATACGTTGTATTTTTTGGTATTGTTAGCAATATTTTGAAATGAATTTAAAACTTGATTAGTCCTGCACAATGATGTCATCCCACATAATGATATGTTAATCAAATCATTCTCATGCATTGTCTAATATCGCTATATTTAATTATAAACTAAATATTAATGATATGTTTGTTGTTTGTTTCAGGTAATAAAACTGAGTTGTTTATCTAGCAAGATGCTGTTTGAAGAAAGTCCAGCTTTCTTTAGGAAAGTGTATACCTAAGGAAGTATGCTTTTTAGTTAGGTATTACTTACTAAGCTACTACACACCGTGGGCCCGAGTTACCAGAAAGATTTTAACCACACCTTTGTGATGGTATTATGAGTCAAATGTTATATCAACAAAAGTCCAATTCAGACATTTGTTTTTTTATATAAAAAAAAACTGATCCTTATAAATCAGTCAACTTTACTACTTTCTTGTAAACAATACTTTAGGTTGAAATGGCAACATTTATAAATTATCGTGTGAGTGGTGGATAAGAAACTTTTCAGTTCACAACCCTCCCCGACAAATAAGACATACGGCGGATGGGGTATGGTATCACAAATGTCGCAACGCCGCGTTCATAGGACTTGTTACCATAGAAATTTTTCGAGTTGTCAATTTCCGTAAACAATGAATATTTCGAAATTTAAGCTTTATTCAATAAACTATAACAAAAGCTCTGATCAATTACTGTTTATCGCTGATTAACTTGTATTTTGAACACTCATCTTGATCCGTTAAGGTACCTATTCAATAATTATTGTGTATTTGATTTCTTTATACATTTGACATAATTCTTAGAAAATATTAATCCTTATTAATAACCAACACGGATAACATATCTTAAATGTCTTTTAACATTGTGCATTGTGCAAAATATTCCGTATTGCAGCCTTGTGCAGAGGTCGCGCAGCCTTGATATTTGAGCTTCGAGAATGTTCGTCGTGTGAGTTGCACTGATACGTAGGGAAAGGTGTATTGTGAATTGTGTTGTTGGAGATCTTGTATACCTAAATATGTTGTTTTATGATTAATTCTCGAAAGATGCGCACGCGCAGACATGTGTGTAACTCATTTGGGAGGCATGGTAATGGCCCTGCCAAGTCCATACGTTGTTTTCAGAAACTTTAGACGTCTCGAGGATTTTAGCAAAGTTTTGTAACAGAACATCTAATACGTTTGGATGTCTATAGTATTGCAATAACAACAATGAATAGCTGTAAAAGTAATGTAAGTCTGAAACAGTGCTGTTTATAACTTAAAAATATTACGAACACACGTTTTTCTTATGGATATTGGCAGGAGCTACCAGAACGCCACCTTCTATAGGGTCATGACAGGTTTCCCATTCATCTTATAACTAACTGGTCTGAGCAGCATACAAATATACAGGGTTTAGTAAGTCGAATTAACTGGCAAAACTTCACAGGGTTACTAGGTATCAATAGAATACATTAAACCAAAATACAATCTAAACTTTTGATAATTAGATGACAAGAAACCGAACTAATACAGTAGTGAAGAGTGCGCACGTAATATGTATCCTAATAATTTGTATTACATTTGTAAACAAAAGGTTCATGCCCGGTTCCAAAGACCTAAAACGAATCGTTTTGCTTACCAATAGTAGCATTTTTCATAGCCAAACTTGGCATATAAATAGACTCGGTAGCTAACTTTAAGTGCGATAGTTACTAACGTATGGAAGGGTCTTCTATGTAAAGCTATTGGGGTCTTTGCTTTATTATTGGTTAAGATACAACTAATTTTAACCAATAATGCTCGGTAAATCATAGGATCGGCGATTAAAGAATATTGTGATAAATGCATCTTCCCTGATTGAAACATCTCCCATACATTCTAAATTACTTTTTATCTCGAGAGCAGAATCTTAATCCATCAGATGCCACAACACAGAAAGCTTATTACAAACGCTGTACATTATAGCACCATATAGCGATATTATCGGCCAAAGGAAACGCTTATACAAAATGTTTCACATACCTGCGGTATCGGTAACATTACTGTTGCATTTCCTCCTATGACACCGTTATATATCTAATGGTTTCACGATGGCAATGTTAGAATGTCTACTTCGCTGCTTTAGATGAATAATAACACAATTCAAAAAAGCTTATTTTAGATGAGAACCTTTTAAGATCAAATCAAATATTTTTATTGTGGGCATAAGTTAAACAGATATTGATATAAATTACAGTACCATTACGTCCTGCCTAGTAGGCATACAATAATTATTAGTTTCAAAACCTTTTTAAATACTTCTTAAGAATTTCAAAACATTGAATATTACATATAAAATTTTAACATTAAACTTCATTACTATTTATTTAAGAAATCATGGATTTATTATGCTTTTTCAATAAAAAAATTACGCAATTAAAAAGATTACATTGTTAAGAAAAATGGCACCAAAAATTTAAGAAATGGCAATGACATTTAGTGATGCCACTTCGTAATTCTTGACGATATGAATGTGAGTTTTATTTGCAGGAAAATAAGGGCTATTTTGGATTTAACTGTCTCGTTATCTAGTTTGAACATTTTGGATTGTGTGGTTATTTATGCAAAGCAGCCATTTGTTGGCATTCAGTGGCCGATGTTGGTCATATTTGGTGGACGAACGTGGCGATAAACTTAGACTGTGATAAATCTAGAATCTATGTTTTCATTCTTTTGGGTTAAATTTACATACTTAAGTACGTACACGATCGACCGAGCTTTCCCATAATAGAGCCGGTCATCTCATTAGACTCCGCAGTCACACCGATAACCCTCATCAAGCCGTCTTCCACCCAATCCCCCGCTAGTAACGCCCTAAGCCGAGTTCCGAGACCCACTATAGGCCGCCCTTAGTGCTGTTGCTAGTAGTCATGATGTAGTTAGTATAAGTAGTTAGCTTAGGTTAAGTATTTTACTTCCCCACCATTGGCTGGAGATTCTTCAGGTCTCACCAATAACTGCTCGGTTACGTAGTAATGTTCCGCAAAGAACATCTAAAAGAAGAATATTAGAAAAAAAAATGAAGTACATCCGGTACACCCTGGGCAGTCAGCCCCGCTACCAACCTTGCTGACTAGCTAATCTTATTACCATGGCATATACTATTCTTGTATAGCTCGTATTGTGAAACGACGAGCGAGTGAGACTAGGTACATTCCGATTGATTCAATTTGATTAGGTTTACCTCGTCTGTCGCAGACTATTCATAGTAATAAAATGGAAAAGAAGCTGTGAAAGTTAAAAGATTTCTATTTAATCTGTTTGACAAAGATTAGAAAACATAATAACTGATTGATCGTATCTTATTAATACCAATACATCGTTTTATAAAAAACTAGCTTCTGCCCGCGGCTTCGCTCGGTTTAAATAAGCTCAAAAAAACTCTTAACACACTACTAAAGTTTCCATAATAATATAATTCAATCATGATTCCACAGACACGTGGCGCCATCTATGAACGTTATTGTTGTTTTCCTCGGGAACAGTACTTATTTCGGGATGAAAGGTACCTTATGTCCGTTTCTGTACACTTGACAACGTATATGAAAGATTTCAGGATGATCGGTTCAGTGGTTTAGGCGTGAAAAGGTAACAAACAAACAAACTTAGGTACTTTCGCATTTAATATTAGTTAGGATTAGGATGTTTTGTATGTTAAATCAATTCTTAACGTATTTGTTACGGCACGGTGTGACAAACGGCTTTTAATGCCCACGTTAGACAGGTGGCGCACGCGCCGATCAACGGGAATTGGTGATCATCGTTACTGTTAGATATAGGTAAAGCTCTGTGGAAAGTTGAGCGAGGAATGAGCGAGAAGTGGTCTTGAAAGCGGAAACCAAACCAAAAATAACAATATTGTTTTGTGATTATAATTGTCGAAGAATGCGTACTCGCAGAAGTGTGTACCTAACTCTTGGGGGTATGGTAGTAGCCCTGCCAAGTTCATACTTCGTTTTTGTTTTTTATATTGCAAATAACAAGCAAAAAAAAAAAAAAATTACAATGTTATAACTAGATAAAAGTAATTTAATGTATTGTCCCCAAAAATGCGTGCGACTGCCTCGTTGGTCTAGTGATCGCAAGCGCGACTGTTGAGCGTGAGGTCTTGGGTTCGATCTCCAGGTCGGGTAAAGTGTTGTTGGGTTTTTCCTTGTGAAAAAAATTATCAGTAGCAGCCTTTTTTTTTATGGATGGGAAATCATCATATGACTCCTTTCGCTCTGGGCGGAGCGGAAGGGAGAGTCAGACTCTTACTGACTAAAACCCATCCGTGTTCCTTCTAATGCCCTTTGCGTTCCAGGGCCGCGGTAACTCTTTCGAATAAATTCCGCAACCCTGGCAGGCACTGGCCCTAGCGGGCCCCGTCTACAATGCTGACATCTCTTTGAGGCGCGCGTGGAACACAACGCGCCGTCGACCCGGGCTTGGTTCTGATCGGACGGTGAACCACCCAACGCTCGCCGTCCGCAGGCCCGCGCCTACGGTGGCCGGGAATCAGTAGCAGCCTGGGGTCTTGATTTGTGCCCGGTTGATGGCAATAGGCTCGCCCCCTATTACATGGGACTTAAATATGACGGCGAAATGAGGATGTACTATACACCTCTGCCCAACCCTTTGGGGAATACAGGCGTGATATTATGTTATGTCCCCAAAAATAACTAAATATGTATTTCAATATCATACAATGTCCATCCGTCAAATTGATCGTCGAATTATATCGTATCGAAGTATAATCGAAGCTGTCCAAAACACATCTCTCATTTCCCAACACCACCTCACTATCTAGATATTTCGCGTGAAATCACTATATTATTATATACAGTCTTCAAAGAATGTCCCCACTCATCATTCCCCATGACATTCATCCGTCATCGTTTAAATTGTTTTAGAAATGTGCTGATGGCGTTTTGATGGCTTTCCGCGAGAGTAGTAGACGATGTTGTTGATGGAATGTTGTTCCATTCTATACTATTAATGCGTTGACTGGAGATATCGAATAGAATCAATGTTACTAGCACTTGCGAATAATAGAAAACATTATGAATGTGAAGTCGTGAAATTACTGATTGATAAAATGGACCCTCATGCATGAGATAGGTTTGAGGTGGCGCGGGAAAAGAGTACATGGAAGACCTTTGCCCAGCAGTGGGAAGGTAAAGGCAGACAAAAAAAAAAAATTGTGGAGTCCATAGTCCAGAATCTAAAAGGCTATAAAAATATTTGTACCGAGCGGGTATCAACTTTGTGAATTGTACCGCGTTCTGCACAAATGAAGTAGTATTTTTTTATGGAAATCGTACTAGTAACATAAGTAAATTAGCTTTCCTGTCAGGAAAACATTACAGGCATTTAAATTCATTAATTAGTCAAGCTATTGGTTCTAGTCATTATGTATTTTATTGCTATCCCTACAAGGGAAAGGACAGCAATAAAACACACAATAGAAGAAAATAGTAATAATGCACTACTTTTGAAACGCAGCAAATGTGCACCGCAAAACGAGGCATTGCATTTAGCGCACCAATTTGAATAGCACCAATTTGAATAGCACCAATTTGAATAGCACCAATTTGAATAGCACCAATTTGAATAGCTCAAATTTGAATAAGTAGCACCAATTTGTATAGCACCAATTTGTATAGCACCAATTTTAGTAGCACCAATTCGAAACACCAATAGTATTCCTATTTGTAGGGTTCATGGATAAAAATGCAGGTTTATTAGTATAAACTATATTTGAGCGCAAATTACAATCTTAAGGCGCTGATGAGCATTCTAGCGAATGTTACAAAAGACAAAAAAAATTTGAATGTTCTGTTCGACAACATTTAAAAACGGCGAATGCTCGATGTTTTGTTACCAGAAAATTCTCAGGTTTATCAGTAGCGAGTAACGTCTTCTAACTCCCGCGTCTGTCATTCGTCTCGTGCTTATATACTCTCCATCTTTCGTTCATTCTTACTCATTTAATCTGTTTGGATTTTAGATACGTTCACACAATCATCTTACATTTCTATTAATATTGGTGTGCTTCGAATTTGGTGCTATTCAAATTGGTGCGCTTAATGGAATGGCAAGGCATGCGCGACTGATGTTACTTATTTGTTTAGGCACGCATCCCACTGCGCAGATGGCTGTTACTGTCGTGTTGCAAACACACATTCAGTGAGACAAGTCGTATCCAAGTTGTGTGCCCCCTCGTTTACACCTTAAAACAAGTTGTGATACAAGTTGTAAACAAATTGTTTAAAGGTCTTTTTAAAAGTAGTTACTTGTACACATAATGAACAGTATAAATGATTAAAAACAAGCGTTTTAAATATATACGTACATTTTTGCCACTTAACAAGTTCCGGGACATTACGTCGTAGGGCGGGTCCAATCCAATGCGATGCGGCACAACGCCTGTCGACGATTTTGAGGCTCAATGAAAGCCACTACGTGGATAACCGGGCGCGCGCAATGGAAGTTTCATGAACGTGGCGTACAAGTGTCATAGTGCGAGAAATATCAGCTTAGCGGTGTGTCGTATCACTCAAAATAAAATGTGCATGATTTTCAACAACGTCAACAGACGTTGAGTCAAAATGTATGGAAGATTCGTGTGTACATTTTGATGAAAAATCAGATCCCGCCTCTCGATAGTGTCCCGAAACGTGTTAAAATACGTAATAGCAATTACGGGTACATGTTTTATACTTAAGTGTAAACGAGGGGTAACGCATGCGTGTTGTATACGCTGCAGTCATTTAGTGTGGGGCAGCCTTTGCCTTTAAAATAAAACTATTCAACATGTAGATATACTTTTGTATGTTTTTAAAATGTCAACAACTTTTTAATTGAACACTGTTATTATTTAGCTGACCTTACTACTTGTAACGTAACTTAATTATAGTTTTTATATTAAATCAACGATTCATTTTGATTTGCGCTAATATTATTTATTGGCGTTTGTTTTTGTTTTTTATGACCGTTTCGTTACCGTTAGCTATAGGGCTAGGGTTGACTCGTTAAAGAGGCCATACACGTTAAGACGGTCGCACGGACCGTCTTACGAATTCGGTCGTATGCGACAAGTTCGATCGTTAATGCATTTTTCGCAAAGCGATCCATACGGTCAAGGTCATGTAGTTGGTCCGTTAAACTAGTGATCGAACTGTGCGACGAGCGACGGTCCGTGGGACTGTCCCTACGTGAATTGCCCCGTGATTACGTGAATTAACTGAATTGCGAAATCCCCTGACCCCGGCTATAGGTCTGTTGGAGGAACACCGTGGGGTTTTCTTTTCCCTTCCCCAGGGCGGAGGGTATTCAGGAGGATTGCAGAAAAAAAAACTGTGTTAGCACGTCTGACTAAGATAAATCCAGCGATTAGGAGTAGTGGTTATTCAGTGGTGGCAGATTGAATCAATCCAGCGACTGTTCTGGCTACCAGCACCTTACAATAATCAGCGTGGTTGTGAATTAGCCATTAGCCCATCGTTTTATTTCTTTCATATTTTATAAAAATGAAATTAAAATATTAGGTTACTTATAAATCGTTTTACTATGTATTGTTGCTTTGCTTGTTGGGGTGCATGACAAGAGCCTCCACGAGTGACGATACTTAAGTACGTCCGGCGCACCCTAGGCACTCAGCCCCGGTACCAACCTTGCTGACTGGCTGATCTTTTCACCACATGACCTATTTTCGTATAGCTCGTGCTGACACGAGAGAAGAATAAGATGTATTGTTGCTTGTATTTCTAAAAACATGACTTAAAAATCTTGTTCTGTTTCGGTCACCCATCCACAGACAGACTGGCGGTAACCGTAGCTTAACCTTGCAAATCGTATGACCCGGTTGTTAAGTTGCCACGTGCTATCCAGTCCTCATAATTCTGTACATTATAGGGATAGCACAAAATTCCCCATAAGTATCCTCAGAGTACAAGTAACATAAATAAGAGCAGGCCAGTCTAGTGACCTCGACGCGGCCTTACTTTCATCTGTATCGCATTAACTGGGTTTCCTGTACTGGTCACCTACTAGCTCGTTAGATAAACCGCATTGTAAAGCTGTTCGGAGCTTGTAAAATGTCAATATTAACACTACAATGTACTAGCAATCTGTGAAGGAATAGTAGATTGTTAACCAAGGAAAAAAAAAACAGTTTCACCCGAGATATTTTTACTGTCTTAACGAAAAAGTCGTGTTTTACAATTGTTTAGAGTAAACAGGGCTTAAACGCCAGATTAACGTCAGTTACAAATAGTGTTGACAGCCCCGTTTTCTAAATACCGGCACTTTAATGCAAAAAGCGGGATTGGGATGTAAAAACCGCGCGTGGTACAGTCGCACATTATCCACCACCCGCTCGTTTCGTGCACTTCGCTGATATATTACTTTTTAATTACCGTGCCAATATTATCTAGCTACTTATATGAAATAGCGGGATTTTCCGCGTCCCGCTCGGGATGCTGACGCATCCTGCCTGAGAAGGCTGAAAAACGAGACGTCTGGCGACGCTCTTTATAAAGGAATAACAATTGCAAGAATCTCTGGAAAAATGGCCCCTGAACATAATGGAACCACAACTCTATATTTATTCAGGAAAGAGAAAAAGAGATAAAAAAAAACTGAAAATAATAAAAGACTTGCAACACAATATTGATATATTCGTTGCAAAGTTAAGGAAAAAGTTAGTAAAAATAGTTGCAAAATTATTAAAAAACCATGAAATAAAGTGTTGCAATAAAATAAATACGTAATTGTGAGTTTTAAACATTGCGAGTACGATGTACCTTGACTTTTTAAGACGATTATTCAGGGTTCCTCACTGCAGGATAGGAAACTTCAAGCTTGTAGTTTTATAGAACAATAAATAAAATATTTTAGAGTATACTGTATACATAACGTGACCATTATTTTTGTCCCTCAAAGCGGGACGTCAGCAATAATATTTTTTACAAGAATAAAACACGTTTAAGTATATTAAGAAAATTTACAAGAAAAAAAAAATGGACCTATTCTTGTATAGTCTCGTGGGCTGGTCCGATATTTTACGGAAGAGCATTTTGCTTTAAAATAATTATCAGCTTTAGTTTATATTATACAATGAATGTGTTTATGTGATAATGTTAGCATGACTTGTTGATGTTACTTGGTTACCAAAATGTTTTCCGATACAACTACATAATAAATACGCGCCCGTTTTATATTGAATTCTTTTCCACGGATTGCGTTTTTTCAAAGCGGGACATTTACGTATTTTTGGGGACAGCGGGACACATAGGTCAAAAGCGGTACTGTCCCGCTCAAAGCAGGATGTATGGTCACGTTATGTATAACCCTACATCACCAAGAGGTTTGTTGATGCGTTGCCAACCTTACAGACAAAGTTTGAAAATCTCATGTGCCTGTAATTTCATCGGGTATACCCTTCAAACCGGAACACAGTAACGATGCTTGGTGGCAGAAATAGGAGGTAGTACAGAGGCCAGCAGGTTAAGCTATCCGAAACTGTCAATTTTTCCCAATCAACCTTGAACTTAATGCTTTCGCGATAAAGATGAAAATCTATTAAAGAAATTTGACAGATTGTAGTAACTTGATTTGCTGGCATCTGTACATCCCTGGACGAACTTTAAATAATTGCTAATATTTTGCACAAAATTCAAAATTCTCTGATGATACGCTCAACAATGCGTTTAAATAAATTCCAGTGAAAATAAACAACAAATAAATAAAGCCTTCACAGTCTTTGCCAAACTCGTGCTCGGCGTGCCGATCACCCAGCTGCGCCCGCGCCACCTCGGGGCAAGAGAAAACAACCTGTCACAAGCCCAAATTTGAATCAAAACCTGTTTCGCGCTTTTCGCTTTTACTACGACCTCGATAAACAGGGTTGCCAGATGGCAATATTTTATTTCCTTGGTTGTGGGGAAATTTCTAGTTCTACTAAAAAACTGTGAGACCGAGATATATCCTGTGGTGGTCGTATGCACTGAACAATCTAAAAAGATGTAAGTAATGATTTGAGTTTTAGCTTTTATAATCACAAAAACAAGCATTAATTCGAAGTTTTATGCGAAAAACAATCAAACTTGCCATTATATTTTGAGTAAAAATACTTGCTTGCTAATTTAGTAAGTAAATAAGCCCTTTTAACTTTGAATACCTAGTAATAAAGTCATAAAATGAACTGATGACGAAAATCTAACTTCGTCCCATGAAATTGAGCCAAATTTACTCTTATAAACTACCTAAGCAAAATCTTAAATACATCGATTAAATCAATATTGGTTTTTATAATCGATATAGTTGCATCAGAGCTGGTCGTTAGTTTGATGTTGAGCAATTTACAATGGATAATGGTCGTGTGGGCGATCGTTTGTAATTATGCTTAATATGGTGCTATTATAGCGAAGGTTACTGTTAATAGGACCGGATTAGTGAAAAAAGTAGGCTTTGAGTATCAAATAAAATAGATAATAAGGGTATTTGATTTTTAAGACCAAGACATAATAAATATATTTTATAACCAAAGCAAAAAAGTCAAGAGTCGAGAAATTTACTGTACGTAATGATAACAAGTGATTTATAAAAAAAACTATAAAGAAATAAATTGGGTTCATTCATTGTCATAATACATTCGAATAATCACAACAATGTTTGTTACCCCATCTTATGGGAAAATAAATATAAATAACCTGGCAACCCTGCCCGTAGGTCGACAATGGCCAGAGCAAGCGCTAACTTTTTCCGAATTAACACTTTTCAAACACACTTTCGATTTTGCTGAGTTGTGAAAGAATGTTTGTTGTTATATCTTTTTATTTGCAAATAAAAGGTATAATAGATCGTGAACGACGTCACCATTTAGAGGTTTTCAATGGTTCACCGTTGCTATTACAACATTCTATAGTAACTTTAGTAAAATATTTATTTGTTCAGTTATTTGATGAAAGTAAATTTTACACACTTCGTCATTTTTATTCGAGTTTAAAACCTGTTAAATCGCTGACATGCTTTACGAAATTATTACTAAATGAATGAAGCTTTCATTTTTTTAGACATTAAGTACATATTTCTCGACGTTCAACCATATTAAGGGAGATTGGAAATGAACTCATAGTTATTGTAACGTTGGTTATTATGGCAAGAATTACACAACACTCAATACATACATACATAATATATATGTATTTATATTATTACTAAAATACACATAATAAGTATATATATACATTAAACATTACACGCTGTAATGCATTAGTCACTAAAGCAGTCATCGTAATATTAACCTAACATTATCTGTTAACAAAGTAAAAACATGCATTCTTAACTCAACAATCACTGTGTGCTAGGCCTTAATAAACATTGTATCCGTTCATACTCGTTATTTTACCTGCAGTCACTATATGCGGTATAAAAGTTGGATGAACACTTTTTACGCGGCTATCCTACTTTACAAATATTACTTACTAACAAAAGTACGCTTATCGGCTTAATATTTTTGTACATAATACTGTTATTTTCTCTGTAAGTGATTCTGTAAATCTTTTGAGAAAATAAATATCTTTAACCGTACATCAAACATTACAGCCACACCGATAATTCAGCCCTCATCAAGCTGTCTCCCCCCCAAACCCCCGCCAGCAATGCCCTTAGCCGAGGTCCGAGTCCCACTAGGGGTCGCCCTTAGTGCTGTTGTTGCAGGTAGTCATGATGTTAGTGTAGTATAAGTAGTTAGCTTAGGTTAAGTATTTTGCTTCTCCACCATTGGTCGGAGACCCTTCAGGTCTCGCTAATAACTGCCCGGTATCGTAGAAAGAATCCGCAAGGACAACCTACAGGAGACCAATAGAAAAAAAACATTGCAGCGGGAAGCCCCAACGTCAAATCCCCGGTGTTGCCAGGGAGCCTTCAAAAAACCGAACGTCGAAATTATAAATATATGACCAAAGTATTGTCAAACAACGAAACTACTAGATGTCAATTAATATTTGGGAGTAGGGTGAACGAAAGACAAAATGTCAAATCGTGCAAATCGAATCGATCGTCGGATTCAAAACACTTTCGTGGTTGGAAAACGTGCGATTGGTCAACCGAAACTGCGTATTTCGGAGTAGGTCTTCAGCGCTTTCGTGTTATGGGATAATTTCGTGTAATGGGATTGGACGCGTAACATACTTAAGTATTTAGCAAAACGTTAGTTGAAGATGGTGTTGACAATAACTTCTTCCGTTCTTCAAAATCAGCCCATTTCCACCCGACTTCAAAAATGAGGAGGTTATCAATTCAATGCGTATCGTTTTTTTTTCTTCAACATAACATCACACCTGTATTCCTAGAAGGGTTGGGCAGAGGTGTATAATACAGCCTCATTTCGCCGTTATACGTCCCATGTAATAGGGGGCGAGCCTATTGCCATCAACTGGACACAAATCCAGAATCTGGTCTGCTACTGAGAAATTCCACACTTTTTTCGACCTGAGGATTGAACCCCTAAACCAACGAAACAGTCTAATAAAAATCTCCGCCCGATACACTAAAAAGCAAATTAAACCTATTTTTTTTTACCCCAAATCAAATAACTAGTACCTAATACTATTTTCAATCAAGATCAAGGTACTCAAAGTACCAAGTTAAGCCTGTAATCAGGCTCTATTACCACCAGTTCAAAATGATCACGTTCGGGCATCGACATCTGATCAGCCACATTGACCCAGAATGCCGCCTGCGCCTATAATTTTATGTTTAGAGGTCTGTAATTAACTGGACTACGTAACTGGTGGCACTGTGGGTTGAATGTCGTAGTTTTGTGGACAAAATAATTATTTAATGTGATTTTTTATGAGTTCTTAATGTAAGTCGTTAGTAAAAGGTCTTTTTTTTTGTGTCGTATGTTGATGTTGAGTAATCGTAATTGCGTTTTCCTGTTTACAAATTGTATCTTGCATAATAAGCAAAGATCGGAATAGGTAGAGTCTATTTACCTAAACTTCGAGGAAGGAAGTAGGTAACATAGAGCGGATAATACCTCCTCTAAAATCCCAGAATAGTTATAATGACGTTATAATCTCGGGATTTAAAAATCACGTTTTATTTATTGGACTTTATTTATAGTTATAAATTATTTATTTGAAGAATCATATAACATTTTTTAGGGTTCCGTACTAAAAGTATTAAATTAAAGAGCTTTGTTTTTTTACATTTTACGCAGTACGGAACCCTAAAAAATGTTTTATGATTTTTCAAATCAATAATTTGTAATTATCAATAAAGTCCAGCAAGAAATTCGTGATTTTTAAATCCCGGGATTAAAACGTCATCATAACTTTTCCGGGATTTTAGAGGAGGTATTATCCACTCTATCTTACTTCCTTCCTCGAAGTTAAGGTAAATATACTCTACCTATTCCGATCTCTGATAATAAGTTACCTCATTTACATAGAAACACATAGACCAAGTGTTTAGTACAAAATTCACAAAAATGTGTTCTGAGTTTACATATACCACCACAGCGCGCCGAGGCACACCGTCATATAAACTTAGAAATACAAACAAACTTATTTAAATCCTATGTCGTCATCGCAATGCCTAATTTAGCTTATAATAATACGAAAATTCAACTGCACCCATTCACGTAAATTAGTCTTCATTGTCACGTTTTAGTCTACATTCTGTTCAGATATTACGGAGCGCTGACCCGATGATTGACATCGTGTGTTTCTACGTCAATGGTTTACCTAGTCTTTTTTGTTAATAACGTTCTCTCTTGACAATAACTAAATATGAGAAATAAAACGCAAAAGTAAAATAAAAACCATCGAAATGAACTTCAAAATTGCACGTTTTCACAGTTTAACGAAATCTACACAAAAAATATTGAGTTAGCAAAAAAAAACGACTTGACTAAGTATATGCAAATATTCGCAATAACACGAGAAAGTCATAAATAAGTATGTTACGCAAACAAAAGCGTATTTCAAATATTTTTCCAAGTGCAAAGTTCGACGCACTGTGCGTCAGACATCCGTGGGTAGGTCTGGGTACACAAAAAAATGCAGTTTCACTCTCAACTCGGCTCTATGACCCGAATACACTGAATGATTACTTTTTAAAACGTATTACGTTGGTTCAAAAACAAGTTTTCGTTTGATACTAATAAATGCTTTTTGTGAAATACTCTATACTCTGCAGAACGATACGTAAACGATATCATCAAAAACCGTAAGATGGATATTTTACCTAAAAAAAAAAAATGTAATTTTTTTTTCCTTTTTTTTGATAATCTTTTGTAGTAAAACCCTTAATAACTCACCTTATGTTCTGCCGGCTTAGGTAAGAAGGAGGAACGCCGTGGGTTTTTAGCCGGTAAGATTTCGGCATTACCCTCCACTTTCCCAGGGCGTGGGGTACCCATGGGAAAAATACAAAGACCAAAAAAAAAAGTATTTGCCATATTTTGAAAAGGGTATCTATAAGAATAATGGCCGTAAAAATCGTAATCTGTCATACTTTTTATTAAAGTAATAGAAAGAGCATAAAATATACCACACTGAGTATAAACTCTTTTATTAATGCCGATGGTCTTTCACCGGTGCCATTGGCCTCAACTCGAAAGTGTCCGAAAATTAGCGAACCACTATAATCGATTTCATGTACTTGACATTCACGTCGCCTTCGATAAGTAGACGAGAAAAAAAACAAGCGAAACTATCCCTTATACCCATAACAATATAGTTCAAAATGTTTGATAACAAAAAAAGTTAAAATAATTTGCTATGCGACACCAATCGCAGGCGCATGGGTTAAGTTCGATCTGTTTTTACCTCATTTTGAATTTCGAAGGCGTGGTAAGAATGTGATTCGATTTATAAAATTTAACGAACTTTCTTCTTTCTCTGATTGGCTTTCTAATAAGGAATTAATCATTATTTTAAAGTTATAAGGTATATTGTCGTGATTTATGAATGTAGACCTATTTTTTCTCAAAATGTTGACTATCGTAGCAAGTAGCGTTAGCTCATAACTGTATACGGTAGTTATAAAATCAGTTATGACTCGAATTCATAAATTTAAAGGTAAACGACCTTTATTCGCCAAACCTCAAACATTACTCAATAAATTTTTATTACTTACCATCAACAATTTACTTGCAAATAAACCAACAATAGAAATCACTCGTAATTGTGCAAGCAAACATATGCAATAAAAATATTTTTTAGCTCTGACAACACCGGTCAGTCTTCGCGGTAAAGTCCAAAATGGCGGACTCAGAGTGAGTCAAATTGATGTTGTATATTCAATTTGCTATGACAACATGTTTAGTAACAAGATTTCGCGGTTGTTAGACCATGAACAGAAGATTATCACATTAAGACGTGTGAACGAAATTTTTCGGAATGTGAAATTTTAATTCTTATGACTTTCACTTCTATGTCGCTTTCTGACCAATGTGGTCTGCGGCGCGAATAGAATAAAATGTAGATTTAAATTTGGAATGCGTGATTTCCTTTTTATTGAATTCGGGGTAATCGTTTTTAGGAATTGGCAATACAAATTTGTTTGTATGTAAATCTGTTTACTGGTTATTTTTCTTGTTAATTAAATTTTTATCCAATTAACGAGTTTGCTATGTTTCAAATTGTTTAATGCAAATTATTTAAAGCACTTTCGATTTGTTGTCATTAAAATCTAGAATCTTATTAGTCCAGTATTTAGTAAAATACTTTCTTCATATTTGACACACTTCATCATCAAAGTCAAAGTTTTTTATTTCAAACAGACCAGATTACAGGCACTTTTAAAACGTCAAAACTAGGTGCACGGTTCCAAAAGGTAGGTTCTATGGAGAAGAGCCGGCAAGAAACTCCATCCGCTGGTGTGTTAGAGAAACATGATATCAATCATACAGTCATGTAATTTTTTTAATGTTCCTTTCTTCTGGGGAATACGTATTTCTACAGGGTGTTAACGAATTCGTGTAATTCCTTCAAACCGCGTGATCTACTGGCGACACAGATTGACCCTGCATAGGTTTTTTTCAGAATCAACTAAATAAAGTTTTCAAAAAATGAACCATGGTATTCTGTATCTGAGTAATTTTAGCGTCCCAAGTTAACTGACTGTGAGGAGCGATATCGTGCTAGTTGGGCCCGTCAGCTGTGTCGCCGTGCCTTCATTCATTTACGCATGGCATCGAAATTTTCTATCAAATAAATTTTTAATCAATCTAAATCCCGTGCGGGTTTAATCTATACCATTAATAGATCATGTGGTTTGAAGGAATTACACGAATTCGTTTACACCCTGTATATCTCGAAATTGGTTCACTTTTGCATCCAGCATTACTGTTATTAAATAGACGATAACATGTCTTACAACCCTACCACGGTATCGTTACCATTAACAAGTAAACATGTATAATAAAAGATAAAACAATGAAAACAACATATAAAGACTGTTTAGCTCCAATACCGCACTGATACATCATGACAAGGTCACGTACTCACAATCGTTTCTGGGTCACTGTTCCCCGATCACATGATGGTGAACAATGGGCCGCTATGGGAAGCGCTCTGTACCATTTGCATATAATGCCATTGATTATTTAATAGGGATCATTATTTTACCCCCTAGAGCGGTTAGCGTGAAGGTGGTTAGGGTTCCTTCACCAATATGCGGATAAAGAATTGTTTGGGTTTTGTAGATTTTTTATGTTTCATAGCAAGACTTTCTCTATTCTTAGGTATGTCTTTCTCTGTGTATGTGTTTTTAGCGCACATCTGCTATCGTCTAATGCTATTAGCACAGTGTACCTACTTACTACATACAGTGGGTCAACGTCCATACATTTGACAGGTCCTATGAAATGTCAAAATTATGTAGGGGCGGAGGCTATGTCCCAAGTATGCAGTATGGCTACTCGGGACATAACCTCCGCTCCTTCACCCCGCCACCCCCCGCACGATTGCTCTGCGACAATGTTCTACGTTGACCGACTGTAAGGTGTAAGATATAGGTAGACTGTGCTATTAGTATGTTCTAAGCTGTCTGCTGCAACTGATGACTAACGGGAACCCAACAGCTCTTACAACATCTCTATACCACTGCATAGAGCCATAAACATTACCATGTATCCATTTTAATAATCATTTCGAAAACTCCTAAACAATAGTTACATCTCTCATGGCTATCCAACGTAAGACCTTATATCACACCATTACGTAACTCGTAACATTTTCCAAGAGATACGCGAGTGTAGGAAGTATTTACTTCCGAGCATTCAATGGAGCTTATCGGCGTTGGTCATAATTTTGTAATGGCACGCGTGAATGGTCTAGTTACTGCGGTGTGAGTGAGGTCATTCTGTTATTTATTTACTACATACATCTTAATGCTTACAGAAAAATCCATGCGCTTTTAGTGCTAATTTTAAACTTAATTATATTTTAAAAACTAAATCAAAAAAGTGTTGAAATGTAAGATCAAAAAGAGTAATAAAAAATTATAAAAATATGTTTTAGTGTAAAAATAATAAAATATAAGTTAAAATCATTGTAATAAAATGAATAACAAATAGATGTACACGTTTATCATTAATTTTAAACATTTTTTTTGTTATTAATTGTATAACAATGATTTTAACTTATATTTTATTATTTTTACACTATAAAATATTACTGAATATTGTATAAACTGTTTTTTATTGTTTTTCGTAAAACATAGGCATCCCATGGATTGTTACAGTGAGCCATCGTGATGGATTACAAAATGAAATAATTATCGTATTAATTAATAGACAGGTTGGTATCATCGTCATAATCAGCCCATTACAGTCCCACTGCTGGGCATGGACCTCTTCTCAAAATAAGAAGGGTTTAATCCTTAGTCCATCACGCTGGCTTGGTGCGGGTTTACCCGTGCGTAAGTAGGACAGTAATTATTATGCTAATTGCTTATTAGATCACTTATTTCATTTCAAAAGATGTCTTAAACTTTAAGTAGGCATTTAAATTCACATGCCAATTGCAAAACACTGATTAAAATTACTAAATTCATAACGACATTTGTGCGTGCGGAGTGTGACCAACATAACCTGGCACGTGGATTAATAGGGAACTATTAAAATGTACTGAGTTTGACGTACAGTTGCTTTTAATCTTAGCGAGCAGCGCCGCCGTCAAATGTCAAGTTATTCTGGGCGACTGCAGTCAGCTGCGCCTGCGACTAATTTCGATGTCGACATACTCTGATGACCTCACGCTTAGTCATCAGGTTAACTAAATCCAGTCAAGGGCGAAACGGATTTTATGCATAATTATGTCGAAAAAATTGTTAACGTAGTTCCGTGTTTGTTTTATGTGGTCATAGTTTATTTCTCACGGGTTATACCAGTGCGATGTAAATATTTTTTGAAGTAAGATATTGCTCAACTCTAGTGATGGTTTAGCCGCATTTACAGACATAGATGAGAAATCTAATTATATTCGGGAGCAAAGAATCCGGGTCATCAACTTAAATCTTATTATCTCGGAAATTAAGAATGCTAGCTAATTCAAATAAACAGTAATTTATGGGCCATTTAAGAATTTTTATAACATGCTGGTACGCAGGTTTGCACGTTGTAGCAAAAAAGTTAAAATAACGCTTTTTAAAGCTTATTGCCAAGTATTTTATACATGCAGCCTGTGGACCAATTATACTCAGCGGACTATCAGCGCCCTGCGGGTTCAATATAATAACGGTTTCAGGATGTTGATGGGGCTGCCCCGTTTCTGTAGTGCATCTGGTATGCTCACGCAGGCACACGTCGATGGCTTTCATGCCATCGTCAGACAGAGATCTGCCTCGTTGCTCTGCAGAGTGCGGGCCAGCTCCAACTCCATCCTGAAGACCATAGCAGGGAGATACGACTCTTCTTTGTTGAGTGCCATTGTTCAAAGATGCATGACAAACAATGAACTGGTAACTAAATATTAAGTTTTTTACTAACATAGAACTTTCTTTCTCTCTTTTTTAATAACCAACTATGGATGTTACTTATTCGAAATAAAGATTATTTTATTTTTTAATTATTTATTTTATAAATTTTATTTGAGTAGTATTAAATAGTTTATAAAATACATTTTATTTCATTAATTTACAATTCTTAGAGGCTGTTTCACCAACCTATCATTTTCTTCATTAACCGCTAGCGGCCCGACCGACGAACCGGTTCGTCAGTGCCATTGTTTATCTATTGTGTCTATAATTATAGTACTTGAGACTTTAAGCTAATTCGGTCTCTAAACTTTTCAACAAAATTTGCATTGCACCACCATATCAATCAAGCGGAGGGTAAGCTGAAACAAGGCGGACAACTCCTCCGATACAAAGATGTTTAGAAGCGACTTAAGAAAAGATGCAAAATCGAGCTCTCGCGATGGGAAGGTTTGGCAGCACAGCGCCCGGAATGGCGCGGGATTGTGAAGAGGCAAATCCGCGAGTTCGAGGAGCAGCGTAAAGCTGACCTCGACTCTAAGCGCGATGAGCTAAAGCCCGTCCACCCGCCGCCATCAACTACAATTATGTAAGCGGCGTACTCACGTGCCCTCATTGTGCACGGGAGCTCGCTGCGAAGATCGCCTACACAAGCCATCTTCGGGTGCACCAGCGCCCGACTGATTAGGAGTCGAAGTGGTCGCCATGGCCGAAAACGGTCCGAAAGATCATCATTATCATCAGTGATAATGACGAGATTATTGAACTCATAAATGTCATTTTAGATAGTTACGCAGTACTTATTGATATGTTGGTGAAACCATAGTTTTCGAAATGTTAAGTTTTATTTTGATGACCCGGATTCAGTAACATCATTCATAACTAATACTTATTTTTTTAACAGGAAATCCAATGTTACTACATTGTAAATTAATTTAAAGATTTCTGGGGGCTTAGACAAAGTAATAATTTAAAAACGATAACGAAGTTCGAAAAGACTAAAATGTATGGGATTGACATAAGCCTCGTTAAGTCACGTGGTCAATCGTCATCGTTTTCGCAAGTTGGTAGACAATGTTATACTTCGATACGAAACGATAAAGAAACGATTTGTTTATCGTCATACAAATGCGTAGACAAGCAGCGCTTTTAGTGTTCGCCTTCGCTTCGATCGTGATCGCCAAAAAAGATAACGAAACGAATGTTAAAACGTTGTAGTTATTGATACTATATGGTCGGATTTCATTCAACAGCGGATTTTTGACACTGAGTGATTACATACTCTTAGGCCTTCCCCAGGCGAGGGTATCCATGAGGATTTTTCAACGAAAAAAAAATGGTATTTATTCTGTGCTAGAGGCATTATTGCCGATCGAATAAATTATAAAATGCATTCTTTACGTTTATTGTGGGCTGCACACAATGAGAACACCTGGGAGAGGCGCCAAAGGCCTTTTTTTGTGTTGGAGTATTTTGGACTTCCAATCTGCCCCCACGTTTATTGAAAAAAGATCAGTCATAGTCATAAGTATGTTATAAGTGTAAATGAGATTAAAACGCCAAAAATTTAGTAAGTACTTTTGAAATAAATTGAAAAATAAATAAACATTCGGGGCATCTTCTCATGTGGCCATCGGACCCCAAAGTATAGGTATAGCTTGTACTATGGGTGTCAGATACTGATCATCATCGTCATATCGAAAATCCCCAGTGTAGTAATAACAGAGAAGCGATTACAAGCCAACCTTCATAACCGCAAGGGTGTCTTTACTTGTCCAGACAAAACCAACACACATGAACAAACATTAATCAGATGAATGATTATCTCAGCTGGGAATCAAACACAAAACCCTTGAAAACATAGCTAGGATTGCTAGCCTCTCTTCCATTATACCAGTCTTTCCAAAAATGTTCATTAAGTCCTTATTTTTTTCCACATGTCTGTAGTCTTGCTGACACCACCAATATCAGAATTCAAAATGTTGGTAAGTTCAGTCCATAGTCGGTCTAACCTTACCAGACCTTGTGATCCAGCAAGAGGCCTCGCCAGGTCACCATGGCTGTAACATAAACAAACAAATATTCAAAAGTATTTCATTGATAAGATCGCGTCATTGTTTACATTACACACTCATGAATAAAACTTGGATTTACTTACGTTTCCATATACTCAAGCAGCGTTGACAATTGTTCGGGACTTGCTCGCACTCTTGATTCCATGTTTTATCACAATTATAACTAAAACAACAACTTAAAAATTCGCGGGTTTGATCCGATTTGACACTTCTTGACTGATACTGACAGCAAAATTTTCGTTTCTTAACGAATTAGCAATTCGACACAACGATCGCGACAATAGAGACGATGACGAATGTAGATATCGTTTCGCTACGAAGCGATGTTACTTTGTCTAAGGACCCTGACTCTGTCAAACCGGTCACATGCTGTTATTTTTGCCAAAGAGGCAATTTAAAGAAAAAAAGATAAATATGGTAAAAAGTTCAACAGGTCTCTACTTCCGCGTTAGTTCATTTTTTTTCTTTTAAAGGATGAGTATGATTTTAATTGGTCATTTACCATATTTGGGTGTGAGGACTTTGATTGATTCTGAATAAGTATTCCACGACACCAATTATTAGGAACGAGAATACATAATTATTATAATAAAATCCGGCCAAATACGAGTCGGACTCGCGCATTAAAGGTTCCGTACCACCAGACATGTTTGTGAAATAACTGTTTTTATTATTTTTTATTTAACTATAGAGCATGCACTACAACTGTAAGTACTAAGTTTCGCGTTTATATGTATTATAGTTTTTAAGATAGAGCTGGAACAAAAAAAGTAGTTTTTTTTTCTAATTTTCTGCGTTTCTTTCCTATGGGTTTTATCTTTTTATATTTGCCATGATAGAGGCCATCGTAACACATATTCTGTGAAAGTTGCAAATGGCTACGTATTATGGTTAAAAAGATACAGGCCTGTGACAAACAGACGGACAGACAGACGGTGTAGGATATGTACTGGATATAAGGTGTAAATCATGATTAATAATCATCGTGCTAAAATCAAGTTATTACTTATTTCCGTTGACTTGGTGAGATCAATTAATTGTAGTATCGTATTATAGTAATTAAATTATGTAACTATGCTAGTACATAACCACGTGGTCTTAAATATCTCGCGAGAAGATAAATGGAAATATCAACTGATCGTTTGATTATTTTATTTCATTATAAGGAGTAGTACAGTATAGTACTATGCATTAGAGATGGGCCGAACATGGATTTCACCGAATACGAACATTCGGCCGAATGTTCCGTAAAACTTTTTCCGAACGGAATATTCGGCATAATTGATTCCCTTACGTAAACAATACAAGTCTGAACGCGTTTACGTAAAACGCGCGGATGGGCACCGGACCCAGCCCCCTACCCCCGCCCGCTACCCTCGCTGTACCCGATGTTGTCATTGCATCATCTAGTAAAGAGTAAAACTTCACCACGTGCGTTTGTTTTGGTAATTTTTATTTGGAAAGTCCATTTTATTGAGTTAATTTTGCTTGGTTTAATTGTTGTGTGCCAATCATACACGTGATCACTTGTGATCAATCAATACACGGCTCAATACACGGCTCAATACAGTAAAAATACTTTGAGTATCACTTTGCCGAACGTTCGGTGATTTAGCCGAATATTCGGCCGAAAACGAATATTCGGTAAACCTGCCGAATATAATATAACGAATATAAAACGAATATTCGGCCCATCCCTACTATGCATACACGTACGGCGGAAATAGGTATGGATATGTCTATTTCCGTCGCTAAGGAGCAGTTCCGGTTAGAAGGATGAAATTATAGGCACATGAGAGACTTTCCAACTTTGTATCTAAAGGTATAATTCCGTGCATTGCGGCCGATCGCAGCCGCGCGCGTTCTATTGCGTTTGGCAGACGCGCGCGGCTGATGCGACAATAGTCAGAGTATGAAAATGTATGGCACCGCTTCCGATGTGCGGCTAACGACAGACGTACGGTGCGACGCGCCATACATTCTCATACTCTGACTATTGACGCATAAGCCGCGCGCGTCTGCCGCACTCGATGGGCCGCGCGCGGCTTCGATCGGCCGCGATGCACGGAATTGTACCTTAAGATTGGCAACGCATCAGAAATCCTGTTGGTGTTGTAGTTGTAGGCAGCGGTAACTACTTTCCGTCAGATGCGTTGGCATGTTTGTACGTTGGTTAGGTTTAACCAAGTCCCCATGTTTGGCGAGATTCTGGTTGTCAGAGCTTAAAAACAAACAGTTTTTGCAGTGTAATCCAGGCTTTCACCCATCTAATTGATGATGGACCCATCCACCATCTTCTTTTCTCGTGTCAGCACGAGCTATACGAAAATAGCTCATGCTGTGGTTAAAAGATTAGCCAGTCAGCAAGATTGGTAGCGGGGCTGACAGCCCAGGGTGCGCCGAACGTACTTAAGTATCGTCACTCGTGGAGGCTCTTTTCATGCACCCCACCATTAAACTTGGAATGTAAACAGTGATGGTTAATTTAATTCTAAGTTATAATTGAGTTAACAAAACAAATTAGTGTTTCGTTTAACTTAATTATTTACGGAACATTAAGCAAACTGCGAATAGTCGTGACTGCTCTTTGAACTTGACAAAAAACATGTTGTCTAACTTAATTATGCTTAAGTTATTAAGCCATTAGGCTGTTCTGTCAAGGTCTTTATATTGTTAACATGGCGAAACAAGTTCAAACAACTTTTTATTACTTCTAGATTTTCTGGTACCGTATTTAATTATACTGAGACATGTCGAAAAACATCTTTTATTTTTATATAAGCTAATTTGATATTAAGATTAATATCGATATTCTATATAATTCTAGAAATTCCTAAGAGATAAGTCAAGGGTCACCATACTTACTGTGTTCAGTCGTGTGTATGTGAGAGCCCGAAGGGTATAGAGGAATTCCTCTATATCTCTGTTACTTGGATTCGTGTGCTCCATCTTCAACCTTGTCTGCGCTTATAATCACGTGCGACTAGGGATAGGTCCCATCAGCATTTAGATGGGCAGAAGTCTTGATCTACATACACTGCGAAAACTTGATTTCCCAAGTGTTGCTTTCATGTACAATCAGAATCTCGTCACACTTGGACTTGATGTAATAGGTTGGCAACGAAGCCGACGACCCACCTGATGGAAATTGGTTACCGCTGAATAGACTTACAACACCAAGAGGATTGCTGATGCATTGCCGTCCCTAGAGACAAAGTTGTATGACAAAGTCTCATGTGCCTGTAATTTCACCCGCATCCATATCCTTCAAACCGGACCACAGCAAGGTTTCTTGGCGGAGGATATAGTAAGGCTGGACATCCACCAGAGCTGTGCGAGGAAAATGTGCGTTGCGAAAATGTGTAACGAGGATGTGAAACGGTGTGACCCTTTCCACCAGAGCTGTGCGAGGAATGTGTAATGCGTAATGTGTACAAATGAGCGGTGTGAAGATGGGTAGCGGACTCTTTTCGAATATGAGAGTGGTGTGGCGGGAGCGGAGTGGCTTGACTGGTATGCGCATATTTTCAAATCCTCGCACACATTCCTAGCAACACGTTCCTCGCAACACATTCCTCGCAACACATCCCTCAATCGCATTTCTCGCTTGTTTTGTATGAACAAAAACCTCGCTCCGCGAAGCCCATATCCACCAGAGCTGCGCAGAGCGAAGCTAGGTCAATGAAGTGATTCTATTGGTGCTTACAAAACACATTCCTCGCTACGCAGCTTAGCACAGCTCTGGTGGATGCTCAGCTTTATGGTGCGATATACTTCTCTGGTATTTTTTTTTACTAGAAGCTCTACTACCACTACTATTCTGAGTTTGTCACCTTTTCTTTTTGATACTATTATAAAGTCTATTTTAGTTATAAATTGGTCACGCTTTCTACACCTCACAAGGTGAGTAGAGCTGTAGGCATCGGCACTAATGAATATAATATACTTATAATGGTGATTAGATCAGTTGTTGGTTTTTTGGTGTCAATATAATTATGTCTAGATTATTGTTGGAGTTATTTGATTAAAATTGTAGGTATCATGTTTTATGTATAATGAAGATAATGATGAGTGAAGTAGGAGAGGACACCCTAGAAGGACATACATCGATGTGAGAGTTTTGCAGACTTGCTAGACAGGTACTTATTTAATTTTTGACCATATTTTTCACAATTATATTTTTGTGCATTTAAGTCTACATTGCTCTCTCATAACTATTCTAAATCATAACTGTACTTACTCAAATTGTTATATTGCTTTCACGGTAAGTTGATTAATTTGGCAGATGTCAGTTCATGACATGAAAATAAATTGTAATGGCGCTTGTGTATGACAATTTAATTCAAAAAGTATTAAATCAATTTAAAATATTAATAAAGCCTTACCCAAAAGGTTGTTTTAAAATCAGAAACATAGAAACAATATAGTTATATGTGTTTAACGCCATAATTATATATTACATAAATGATTTTGAAAAAACCCCGACGCGTTTTCAAACTTGCGTCAGATGGTACCAGTTGCCAGAGATGTGCGTATCGATAAAATAATTTCGATAAATTTATATTAACAGAATGAATATTTTGACCGTCGTAATAATTATAGACGATAGGCTCAGTTGATTGAATAATTAAAATAAGGCTCATTATAGCCCAGTTGCCTTGCAAAAGGTCGGTCAGTCCTAAATTTTGGATACGTGATATGGATATGTGTTCTTATAAAAATTACAAATTTTGTACCTTGAGTGACCTCGGCGCGCTCTGCCATCTTGGGTTAAAGAACCCAAGAATGAGTTTTTATTCAATAACTCCTTATGGGTTTTATGCCAAAAATTATTCACATCAATTTTGTAGAAAATAAAATTCTTATTTTTCATTCCAGACTCAAAATCAGAGGTATTTTATAGGTTTGAAGCCCATGTCTGTCTTTCTGTTTGGCTGTCTATTTCTCTCTCTGTCTGTGTGTCTGTTTGTGGGCTTTTCATAAAAAAACACCTAACATAACACATCCAAAATTCAGGACCGACGAACCTTTCGCAAGATAAACCTCTTTTTCGCGACCCGGCTACTGGGCTTATTATTGGTGATAAATAAACATTTATGTTCACTCATCCCATACCTGCTGGATTCATTATCACATCAGCACGTAATCGTCTATTGTTGAAGATATGCATGCTAATTGACTTAATCCTAATTACTTAAATCACAAGTATTTGAAATGTACATAAAATCACATTACAATAATTTGTCAAATTCTCGCTGAAATTTTACAAATTTTATCGATAGTTGAATCGACTACAGTCACATGTCTAGCAACTCCTATTGACAGGTGTCATTTTAATCTTCTTATCGTGAAAACAATATAAAGATATAGATTTTAAATTAAAAGAGTAACCAAGGAGTTTCTTGCCTGCTCTTCTCCATAGGAAACGACTAATTGGAACCGTGCGCCTAAATTCGACTTTTCATAAGCGCCTGTAATGGTTTATGTGAAATAAAAACGTTTGATTTTATTGGTGATGTTATTCAAAAAGGTCAGGTGCGTAGTACTCACAACCGGCGTGCTTGTATGACAAGATGTGGACGAAGCGAAAGGAGTATGTAAGGATCGTAGCATGTGGCGTTCTACAATTTCTGCCTATCTCCTATGGAAAAAAGGCGTGAGTTTATGTATGATGAGTGTGGTCATGTTCTGGATGGGTGACCATTCTATACAAATAGAGACCTCTCCTTCAATTGTACACGATGCCGATGAGGACGTCCATCACTTATTGGTGGAGTGCGTCAGGACCCGAGCTTCTGGAGAGGCGCTGATGAATACCTTCAAAATGAATTTGATAGATGTTGGTTTTGTTTAAAGCATATTATCAGAGCCTGTCTCGAATGCAGCTATCTTACTTTATAAAATAGTATATAAGGTTTTGAAATCTGAATAGTAGCTTTTATTGAATTAGGTTATGATGGGGCTGGCATGGTCGTGTTGTGACCAAAAGCCTCTAAATTTATAAGAGATAATAAAAAAAAGAGACCCCTCCTTGCCGTCCAGGCACGTTTACCATCAGCCCCGACTATTGTCCGATAATACTTAGCCGATACACCGATTGAACCGACTTTTTCTTCCACTAACAAGCAAGGTAACTTAATAGACTTTTAACTTAAAACGGCGATGTGAAATGTAGCAATTATTTACAGTTAGAAAAAAAAGAATTAAAACAACTGACATCAACTTTCAAGCTACTTACATCAAAAAGATTGTTATCTTTTGACAACACTAATACACGAACAAGGTCATTTCTCAATAATGAATTATTACGGCACTAGTGACGTGAAAGCCTATCTATCTGGAACCAGTACCGATACCGGTTATTTCAACAATCTGGTACCGATTTTGCAACCGTAAAGTCTTGTTAAATTAGGTCAAAATATTTGGTTATTATTTGTTTTACTGATAAGAATGATGTTTGATTGACTGTGTTTTGATTGATTTTGAAAGTCTAAGTGACTAAAAAAGACTTGGCGATTGTTAGGCAATTTTAAGGTAGGAGTTCGAGATAGTTTCTAAACGATAATTATTTAATATCGATTCATGTTTCTAGAATAGATTGTAGCTGGAGCTCTTAGGAGAATAAAATTAAATAGGTAGGTAGGTATTCAGTTAAATAACATTTTGTATTGCTTTAAACTAAGTTTGATATCCATGTTAAGCTTATCTGTTTAATAATCCGGAAAAATGGAATACTTATAAGATCAATCTTGCGTATAGGTCCGTCTGTCTGTCTCAGACGTTTTTCTCAGAAACAACGTTACTTCAAAATTTGGAATATGGCAGATCTAATATTAGGTCACCGGGAAACGAACTTAATTAAATAGTCAATTATGATGCTCTTTTTAATAGCGGTTTTCCTTTTGTTTTATATTTTATTTTCAATCAATCGGGATTTCAATTTTTGCAAAACTGTTATAGCGATCAGATAACTAAGATATCTATCTAATATGATAGGTATTAATTATTAATAGCACAGGTCACGCCAACAAATTATTATTTTTGCAAAATCTTTGTAATTATAATCCAAAAAACTTACAAAATCACACCAATTAAAAATGTCACAATTTTACAAATTTTTAGACCCAAAACATGTCTTCTAAAACAACAATCAAATGTTAATAACATGTGAACGAAGCAACGTGTCGCAAGTAGTCTCATCAGACAGACCGACGGACCGTTGTGTAAATAGTTGTAAACAGACCATTATATTATGGATAAACGTGAGAAAAAGCTTTGCGAAACGATATGGGCAAACGAAATGATGATATGTTGATTGAGCTATCTTAAATGTAAGTTGTCTTGAAGTATGCGTAAATATGTATATCGGGTGTAAAAAGACCCTTAACGATAACGAAAACCACATATTCTACCCATCATTGGGATCATTTTTTCTACCAGACCATACCTGGGAAACCATTGGTTTTGGAGATATTGAAGGTCAAAAGTATACATTTTTTTTTAGTTTTTTTCCAAAAACGTATTATAAGTGATAATACTAAACTTTCTTCCTAACAACCTTATCAACATTTTCAATTTTTCCTCACAAATTACGCATTTGAAGTTACAAAAACGCAACGAATATCAAACGCACACGACCGCCTTGGCTCAGCTGTGTGGTCGCTGCACGCATGCAAATGCGCGGCATCGCCACAAGCACACATTGCGCGCTACAAAAAAAGCGTTTTTTTATGCCAAAAAATAAAAGTCGTTTCCCAGCAATTATTTTTGGTCAATGTAGTTTAGTTTGATGTACAGAGTGCGTAGATTTCGGCTATGTGATGGGTCTTTTTACACCCTGTATAGAGTGAGGTCGGTGCAGGGCCGGATTATACATAAGGCGGATTAGGCAACTGCCTAGGGGCCCTACATCGATTAAGGGCCCCGTGCACGCACCAAGAAAAATAACGTTTCAAAGAACTGATTTATATCCATTTTGTAACACAAAATCCGCGTTGGAAAGCTGTCATGCAATAATTGCCCGTCGCGAAAACGTCCAGTGCCTCTCAAACTCTCATAGACTGTCATACAACACTAATGTAAATCAAACCGTGCGCAAAAGAGGAGCAGCCACGGTGCATACGGCGGCGCAGGCGCGCCGTTGGGCCGCAGTGTCCGTCAACAAACTTCTATAGTAGTCCATACAACACTGATGACCGTGCCTACACACGGCTAATTAACCGTAGGTTTTTACGGCGAAAAAACGTGTGTGAACAAGAGGCCTTAGAGTACGACACACAGGGGATTCAGCTCTGGCGACAGTTCTGGCTGAAGGTTACTTTACTTTTACTTTTAGCCGTGATCATCCCACTGCAGGGCAAAGGCCTCCCTACCCTCCTTCCACTCCTCGCGATTTAATGATTTCTGTGGCCAATCCTTCCAATAAGTGTCTAACTCGTCCCGCCATCTCCTTCTGGGTCTGCCGCGACGTCGTCTAACGTTATGTGGGCTCCACTCAGTGGTGAGTTTTGCCCACAGCTCGTCCGACATGCGGCAAACGTGACCAGCCCAGTTCCATTTTAAGCTTGCGGCTTTCTGACCAACGTCGGCGATCTGAGTTTTGGAGCGCAGTACACTATTCCTTATACGGTCTGATAACCGGAATCCTAAGATACTGCGCTCCATGGCTCGCTGGCAAACCCCGAGTGCGGACTTCTGATGTTTTGTCAAAGACCAAGTCTGAGCACCGTAGGTGAGGATAGGCAGAATACACACGTCCATGAGCTTTTTCTTAAGGGTGAGAGGGAGGTTACCCTTCATAAGATCTTTCATGGACCAATAGCTCTTCCAGGCGTTTTCTGTGCGTCTTTCAACTTCTTTTTCTTGTCTAGTCTGGAAAGAGACTAATTGGCCCAGATAGACATACTCTTGGACGTATTCGATTTGTGCACCATCGACTTCTAACCTACGTTTCGTGCTATTAGTCATCAGCTTGGTCTTCGACATATGCTGGCTTGGCTGAAGGTTGCGCGATAAAATATCTTTATTCGGTTTTTGAAGGTAGATGTAACATTGATTACAAAATCGTGGACACAACTTCCTTTCCACTGCATCCATTAATTGAGTTACCAGAACTTTGTTTCCAACGGTAATTGATCATCTAGACTCGTCCATTACCTTGGTGAAGGTATTTAGGTCAATTGAAGGATCGCGACGAGCAGACATTACTTAGAAACTATAAAAGATTAGCAGGCATCTTTTTTTAAAGTCGGAAACATAGTTTTAAATTTTTGGACTTTAAGAAACTGCTACACCATTTTCAATGTAAGATGAGTCGCCGTTTGTCTACAAAACGTTACCATATAAAGAATATCAAATATTTTTAGAAAACAAAACATGGATATTGTAATTATGTTACGGTTTTTGATGATGTCGTTTACGTTTTTTCGATAGCAGTCTCGAATTTACGAAATGTCAGGATTCATCTTTCGCTGAACGGAGTATAGCTTAGTAAGTTTTTCGATATTAAGTTTTGTTTGGCAGAAGTTTATGTCCAGCAGTGGACGTAAATTGAAGTTTTTTTTATTAAAGATAACTTGCTAATAGTATAAGGGAACGATATCAATAATTGATGACACGTTTGGTGCAGTTGGCTGGGTGGCGGGTTCGATTCCCGCACGGGACAAATAAATGTCACCATCATCTGCCTAGCCTTTTCCCAACTATGTTGGGGTCGGCTTCCAGTCGAACCGGATGCAGCTGAATATCAGTATTTTACATGGAGCGACTGCCTATCAGACCTCCACAACCCAGTAACTGGGTAATACGATACTCTTGGTAAGACTGGTTGTCAGACTTTCTGGCTTCTGACCAACAGTAACGACTGTCAAAGATCTACAAATGACAGCCGGGAACAACGGCTTTACGTGCTTTCCGAGGCACGGAGGAAACTCGCTATGGTAAATGGTCACCCATCCACGAACCAACCTCGGCAAGCGTGGCTTAACCCGGAAGATCGGTCTATGCGGCTGTAATTATTTAGCCACGAGCTCCACGGGACAAATAAATGTATGGCCTAGATAATAATAATAATAATTGTTTATTAGATCAAAATAATACAGTTTACAGTAAAATGAACACTGTCACTTAAACTAGGTTAATTCCCTGTGCTATAAGTAACAGTAGAGTTGTTCCGGGACTGGGCGTTTGTGCATGTAAGATTTCTGTCTCACTGGAGCTCATTGCCATTTTTCAGGCCTTGTCCTATATAATGACAAAAAATTATAAAAATATTGTTATCTTTACAGATAGCAAGAGCGCATTACAACACGTGGCTCGATGCGCCTCTGGTTGCAGAGGTGCATCGATAGCCTACGATATCTTAAACATCATTTTACATTTTATCAATAATAATATAGAGATAAAATTGCAATGGGTTCCAGCACATGTTGGTTTACGAGGGAATGAGGAAGCGGACCAATTATCGAAATTAGCTGCACAAGAGGGAGTGGAATTTAACTTCTTACCCGATTATGTGGATTATCTTCCTAAATTTAGAAATAAGTGCTTTAATAATTGGCAAGAACATTTTAACATAATCTCCAAAGAAAAAGGACTGTGGTATAAAACCATTCAAGGCCAGCTTCCTCGTTTACCCTGGTTTGACAAGAGTACATTAAGTAGAAACCTTGTTAAACTATTGTTAAGATTGCGTTGCGGACACTATCCATCAGCTAAGTTTGCGTTCTTAATGAAGAAAGTGAACTCACCCAATTGTGTTTCTTGTAATGTGATCGAAGATGTACAACACTTGCTGATGGATTGTGTTAGGAATCAAAATCAAAGGGAAATCTTAATCAATGAGTTTAAATTAAATTTATTAGAGGTGGGGTTAGTACAAACTATTTTAGCGCAGCCGAATTCTGACTTAGCGAAAAGGTTGGCTCAGTTGGTTCATTTCGTTGACTAGGATTTTTACAAACTTTTATTTAATTTTAGTTTTATTTAATAAGATACCTGATGTCGGTAGTTAGCATAAGGCATGATGGGGTTGGCGTATCCACATGGATAAATACCCCAATTTAAATAAAAAGATTAAAAAAAAAAAAAAAAAGATTTCTGTCTGTAAACGCACCCACGATGCAGAAGAAATTATAAAGTGGGGCAAAGTTTAAAATATTTTTTTTGAATATCGTTTTATCTTTTTTCGAAAATATTTAAAAAGCTCACAATAACATTAAGATAATATCATGTATATAATACACTTAAAAACACACGGAATTGTTAATTTTATTTTATTTTAATACGAAACTCACACACACACACACACCAACATAATTAAAAACTCATATCCCACAAGTTGTTTTTACCACAGAGCCGCAATTGCAAGTGCATTGACTCAGGGCTTGCTCACCCACTGACACATATTCCATCTCTCTCACACGTACAGCAAACACTATTGTCATCTCGCTCTCTCATGCAAGTTTTTACACGACACTTTTCCCGCCATTCGCCATAAAAGTTGAGGACTCATTTCGAAACGCTAAACCACTTAGGAAGCGGTAGCGCACTACAAAATGGCGGACCTGTGTTTAAAACCTATGTTGTTTACTACATAAACTAACTAAACTATCTAAGCTTAAATACTAATATTTAAGCTTAGATAGTTTGGTTTAAATCTTTTAATAGCAGCTACACGATAGCTGATGCATGCGTGCCGTCCGTTGGGACAGATTAACTCAAAGATAGATAGATATACTTTATTGTACACTAAAAGAAATAAAACAGAAGGAATACAGGTAATCAAGAACAGTACAAATGGCGTTCTTATCGCATAAAGCTGGGGGCCTACTCTCTAAGTCCGTCACCGAAGTTAGTCGCCGTCCGAAAGTAGCCCGAAACGTAGGAGTGAACAAAATAAGTGTCAAGTTCAACTTTTCGGACGGGCAAAAACAAATCGGTAGTACGGACAACTGTCAAATCGTGTTGTCATTCATTCTTAGTTCGGGCCCCGAAATAATCGTATGTCCGTAGGTGATAGGGAGTAGGAAACGCTTGTAATTAAGGCCGAGACCACGGACTTCATGCTTAGGGGGTAGACCCCCTGCTGCGGCTCTTTCCTCAAAAGGCCATTCCAGACGTTGCCCCACATTGTTACACTCGCATAGTCTGATACCACAATGTCTGGACTTTAAAAGAGACCTTGTCCTCTGAGTTTGTTCTGGCATTTCTTCTCAGAGATAGAAAGGAAAGAGCGCCTGCCTCTTAAAAACATCTTAACGTTGGACCACTATTTACGATACACCCTGTATATGTATTGAGCGGCCTAATATACACCCGCCCTATGTCTTGCACCTGACAGCCGCCCCTATGGCCAGGCCCGAGATACGACCTACACCAGAAAAGATAGGGGAATTCCTGGGGAATAATTTAAAAAATAATTTATTTTGAATATTCGCACATTGAAACTTGAATGTTTAGAAAATTTATTTGTAAAAGTGTCTGTAACAAAATTAACAGAAATAGAAAATATTAATCATTCAGTTCATTTTGCATAATTTCTAGTGTGTATAAGGCTGTCAGTGGTTTTAAGCTAAATGTTAGTTACTATGGATTTTACCACATACAATTCATATTTATTCCGCTTTCGTCGTGTCGCCACGCTAATGCCGTGGTGAAAAGACTAGCCAGTCATCAAATTTGGATGCGGAGGTCAAGGTACAGCGGACTCCTATTGATAGATATGACTATATATATATATATGTTACGGCTAATAGCCGAAGTGCGGCTACACCTAGTTTTAGCCGGGTACAACTAGGTGCAGCCGGCCACATGCGGTTAAACTTAAATCTATCCTACTTATCTTCGGTTAGAACTAGGTTTAGCCTTCATCATAGCGGCTAGAACTAGGTGCAGCCGCACACCGATGGTTAAGGGTAACCCCGACACGGATAGGTTAGGTTCGAAGGAGATGACGGGGGCTAGAGTGAGCGAGCGAAGCGAGCGAACAAAGCCCCCGTCATCCCCTTCGTGTTAGGTTACTTTAAACCCTGCAGACAGAAATAGGAGCCCCGCACAGCGGGGCTCCGTCGACTTAAGCTCCACCTAGTTCTAACCAATTGCTACTGGTTGCACCTAGTTGTACCCGGCTAAAACTAGGTGTAGCCGCACTTCGGCTATTAGCCGTAACATATATATATATGATTGATAGGACTAGCCCATAATATTAATAGAAGTTTATGGGGAAAAGAAAGAGAAGCCTTTGACCAACACTTAGACGATTCAGGGCAAAAATAAAGAAATTCGAGTCAGTTATTTTAGAAGACAAAATAAAAGAAAATATTTTGCTCTGTAAAAAAGTTGTTATAATACATTTTTTCTTGAAAATTGAATCTTTTCTTTAGTTTTAATGATAGGGTCAAAATCTCTGTCGTTTCGAAAGCAGATAAAAACAAGAAACATCGTACTTTCTTTAGAAGAAGTAAAAGTGAAATTTACTAAAAAGTAAAAATGGAAGATTAAATCGACAGACGAACTGTTTTCTCGATAACGTCTGTAATATACAGAATTCTGTCGACTTGTTTGTGTTATAATATCTACGAAACTATCCGTCATGGCTTATACTTTCACTGATTTTAATTGGCGTGTTTTACGATTTATTTACTCAAGGTTATCTAAGAAAAAAATGCATAAAAAATAGGTGAATTCGCGGTAAAAGTTTGTGAAGCAATCATCAATGAATGAGTGAGTGAACTATTTACGTTCCCAAGTTTACAAAATTCCCATCAATCTACAACACTACTTTGAATTTCGAACCACTATTTTACCGTTTGTAAATAGTTTGTTATTCAATTCTTAATCTTATCACCTTGAATTAAAGTCTATTGACGCCAATCAGGTATGAAGCAACGAACTTTTTAGAAAGGAGAGCGTGTGAAATAATTACTGTTTTGACAGTTGTATGCGTATAATTAGCTCTTTTGTAGTGTACACCTGTTCACACAAGTTTGGTGTACTACCAAACTTTTGTGATACGAATTTAGATTCTAATTCAATGTTGTTATAGGTCAAATTAGCTGAAAAAAAACTGTGTAGCGTGATTGGGTGTATAAGAAATCAGTCGACAATGATTTGATGTTGTCCGGAAGTAATTTTGCAATGGGAAATGCAATTTTGTTTGTGTTAGAAGTTTTTAGGTATTCTTATTTTGACAGTGAGGTTATGTAAGTGACAAATGAAGCTTTAGCGTGGATACTAAGTAAGTAGTTATTGCACGGGCTATTAACTTATATAAAATTGTTTAGATTTTCAACGAAATTCCGACGAGTATTTTTTTCTTTGTGAACTAGGTCAGTTTTAAGATTAAGTGATGTTTAAAGATAGTGTCACTGTCATAATGACACTAAATAGGACGCAAGCTATAAAAAAAAACTATCACAAGTGTTTTTTGTGACAGACTATTCAAATAAGACCTTACTAAAGTGTTATTCTCTAAATTCATTAATAAACTCAGCCTATCTCAGTCCTCAGCTGGCATAGTTTCCTATAGTTTTTTATTCCATTTTTCGTCATGGGTTCGCCACAACATCTGGTTCTCCATTTTCCGCATTTTCCATAAGTTCCGTTTTCTCTGTGTGTGTATCGCGTCTTCGACACCTGCGGAGAATGACCCATTTCCCTCAAAAACAATGCAAGAGATAAGCAACCAATAACAGTTTTTCTTCAATTTCTTGATCAGCGTGTAAACCAATACACAATCAATAACCTTGGAAAAACAACAAGAGAATTATGTAGAGAGTGTAACCGTTGAGTCTTCTGTGTAATAAATGTTGTCACTATACTATCTTCGTGTCCAATTTTAATTTACTGACATTCAATTGAACTTGTTTTGTATCATTTTCTTTATAACTGGTGTACAGTAAAGAGTAATAATCTATCTTAGTTAATATAAGACACCACTGAAGGTGAAGGGAAACATCGTGAGGAAACCTGGACTTAATGGTCTGAAATCTCCAACACGCAGTGAGCAAGCGTTGTGATCAATGCTTGCTCCTTCTATAGTATGAGAAGACACCTTTGCATGCCAGGGACAGTTACAGGCTGATATCATTATTATAATATCTATCTAAACGAATTCAAATAAAAAATAAACGTTTGCCTCACATTTGGATTTCTTTTGTATCGTTATTCGAAGACACGCTTACGGACATAACTCTTAAATGAACAAACATTCAAATTAAAAACTTTATCTGTAGGCAGTACAAGTATTTATCCTGATGCAGTACTTAGACCCTTTGCACAGAAGGTAGACGATCCATCATCATGCCATAATAAGCCATTCAGTAATTCATGTAATGACATTATTTCCACGTAAATCAAAACACTCACCCGCAGAAATAGAACGCACGGAGTTGTAATGTAAATCGATTAATATCAAGCTCATCGAATCTAGCACCATTTTTACTATGTCCCCAATTAAGGACCAAAAAACGTGATTTAATGCACGTCCGATTCACCCATATCACCAAACTCTTAGACCTCATTCACCAAAACAATGCATCACGTACTAGGTTATCAAACCAATGACCCACAGAGCCAGGCCTGATCGTTATGCGTGCGCCGTGCTTCCGTGTTGACGTCCTGACAGAGTGGGCCAGTGAAAACTGAGGCGTGACGTATTGGAATGTAGCTACTCTTGGATAAGTGGAAGTAGTCGGGTCAACGCGTGCAGGTGTGAGAATGTCACGAAGTAGGTGTTCAATGATGGCATTGGGCTTGTTTACGTGGTTGTAAGAATTGAGGATCAGGTAATTGTTATAGATTGGTTAAAAATTGCAGTTTACTACGAGGAAATCTTTTCTAAAATAGAAGGAAATGCATAGTACGAGTAACTTGCTTTTGTGTTGATTGTGAAGTGGTTGCTCTTACCACTACCAGGCTCTAAATAAATATCTTTATTATCTGGGTCATGTTAATGTTTGTGCATGAGGGAATCAAAGTCATTACCTAAATATTTGATCTATGTCGTGTTCTTTCTTTTACTTCGACCAGTGAAGAAAACGGTATTTGCAAGACTATTACCATCTGATACACCAAAAGGCTTTTTATTCATTGCAAAATCAGCTTGGAAAATCTTATTTCCACAGAATTGGATAAAACTATCCATGTCTAATCTACAAGACATACCAGAGATAACATAAACGTCTAAACGCGTAGTAATTGTGTGAAAAAACCACTTGTAACAGTTTTTTTATAATAGTGAATCGTTGGGTTGCCCGTAACCATTGTCTGTGGTTTTGCGCAACCACAGTTTTTTTCCCAAAGGGCGTCTGTTGCGATGTGCACTT
The DNA here is from genome assembly GCA_905220435.1 of Amphipyra tragopoginis. NCBI lineage: Eukaryota > Metazoa > Arthropoda > Insecta > Lepidoptera > Noctuidae > Amphipyra > Amphipyra tragopoginis. Next base: position 12,046,956 of record HG992017.1, read on the forward strand.
TCGCAAGTGAAATTCTTGGACGAATTGTTTTATTTTGAAGCCATAGATAAATATTTCAAACCCTTATTTTGTCTACGGATGATAAACATTGCTTCAGTAGCTACTCAGATACTTAAAAACTCTAAAGTTTGATCAATAGGTCAAGTAAAATTGCCTGAGATGTAGTTTACTCCTACGATGATAAGTTATTTAATGAAAATCTTGCTTATCAGTTTTCTGGTGGAATGTTTTGGGTTCAATATCAGGTATTTTACCATCATCACCATATTAATAAAGACGTTAATTATCATTCCATTGTCTCTGTGCTAATCTAACACTATCATTATTTATGAGGTGTTCATTTTCCGCACTGCGTGAGAGTAGATTAAGGAAATCGGGTTAGTGTGGTGTAGATATTAAATCGACTGCTTTCTGACCTAATTCTATGTATTAAACTTTCTTTTAATTTTTTATCGATATTAGTCTTAGTCTTACATTTTCTTATATTAGAGAGGAACTTACTTAACCGTTATCGTCCCGCGCGACGATCCGGATCGTCAGTACCATTGTTTATCTATTGTGTCTATAATTACAGTACTTGATAAGTTAAAATAGATTTGACAAATATTGTTGTTCGAGTTCATGATGATCATTTTTGCAATTCTATTAATGCAATATGAAATTGACACTTCGGATTTTGATGTCCTGTCGTGATAATTTATCCAATTAAATTGGAAAAAACATGGTTGCGGCAAAATTACTAGTTGACGGATGTCAACGCGTTGTCGCATACGACGAATTGTTAACGCTGTGACAACTTGATCACTAGACAGTGTGGTCATCGGAAAGAAATGTGGTGCCTAACTTTCTTTTGCCTAGAGAGAGTTACTAGACATTTGATGGACGCGGCAGTTTCTATCAGCACATTGGCAAGCTTTGCAGAGTCGAGATGACTGTCGCTTCGTATCAATAGACTACAACAAAATTGCAAATAAAACATTTAAATGATTATTAACCTTTCGATAGTTTACGTCAGACCTGTATATTTCATGTCCAGTGTATATTTCATTAACGTTACTTTGTCTTGGAAATAACAGTTTGCCAACTAGTCTAATGAATGACCTCCTATCAGTTTTTAATTTAACGCTCATCTGACGTATAGTCTTAATTAATTATAGCATATCATCACTGCCTATCCACGTCTAAATACCGTGATATAACGAATTTACGACACACATTTTTTATGAGCAAATAATTTACAAGTCCACACGAATCGACCTTGCTTCACTTAGTTACTTTCTACAATGCATCTAGGTTATCGTAACGAATCGTTATGAAACCGAGCCAAGTCGGATTATGGAACTAGTGCATTTAGTGCTTATTATCTGCAGTTGCTTAAGCAGGCGTTAGGTGATTCCAATAATTTGGTTCAGGAGACGCTTAAATGTATAAGCGGTAATAATGTAGAGAATTTAGATGTAGTTAGTGTCTATAATGGTCATGTACATCAAGATTATAATGATATCTCTCCTAAAGTTGAAGTTGCTTTACTCAAATAAGGAAATTTTCATGTTGCTAATACACGATACTGTGTGTTTAGATGTAGTAAATGTCCAAAGAGTTAATACTGGGCAAGTTTCCACAGATTTGTCTAGCAAGCTGAAACTGGTTTAGCTTGCACAAAGAAAACGATTTTTTGTCCGGGTATGCAAATGATTGGTGATATGAATTTAAACTTATTTACTGACTTACCCTGATATTGGACTATCCAAACATGTAGTAGATCTTTTATTTAATCATTTAAAACTTAAGTAGCACTCTGTATTGCATTCATAATGCTGCACGGTTTATAGGCGTTATAAATGACGTAAACGAATTCGTGTAATTTCTTAAAATCAGATGATCTTGTGTAGATTGACGCCGCACGGGATTTAGCTAGATTGAATTCTTTTTTGGTGTACATTTATTTGATTTTGTCTATACCACCTAATAAAGATTCAAGAAAAAAATAAGCAAACATTTTTTTTTGCAAAAAACAATTACTAAGTGATAGAACATTTCGATGCCACGCATTAATTAATGAAAGACTAGTGCCATATTGTTCTTTGCAATCAGGTAACTCGGGGCTCTAAAATTACACAGAAATAGAATAAAAGGTTTCTTTTTTACGCGAATTCGATTCGATTACGAATTATAGTGTATGTATGGTTTAGGACTTCAACTATTCTGAAAGGATTATATTCCGTTATCTACATCATCTATAGTAGTTGATATAGTTGCATCGAACTAATTATTATGTTTCTTTGTTACAGAATTAAATCAAGATGAACAAATAGAGTCTTCAAGAATAAAAAGGGAAGGAGTCCTCGAAAACAGGGGTGAGTTTTCGTCCGTGATTTTTATATTTAATTAATATTTCTGTAAAAATACTCTCTGCTTGAATGATTCCTTTGAATGCTATGATAATAACTTCTTCCAACAATAGTATTTTATTTGACAAGTATGTTTTTGCAAATCTATTCTGTATTTTATCTTTTCTATTTTTAACTTTTCCAAACTCTATTTTAACCAAAAATGAATAGTGTTGTGTACATTTAAAGAGGTATATGATGTTAAAAAAAATATGACTCATTAATTAAATCTAATTACTTGAATTATAATTTATCATGTTAATTTCAAATCAATCAAATGGAATTTAAGCGGTAATTGCACAGATGTGTGTTTAATAAATATTAATTACCGTTTAAAATCATCTACCTCGCACGAATTGCTCCAAATTTTTTAATTTAAAAATTCATCAAAACATCATAAACCTCGAATATAAATTCAAAAAGCTGTACAAAATAAGTGCTAACTGTATGCAAATTGTGTCTATTAGTATCCTTATTCTATTCTATTTATATTGCATTATTAATTGTATGTTTTTTCTTTCTCTTTCAAATCTAATCCTGTGGGTCGTGGAACAACTCAAATGGACTTTGTAAAATATAACGCACCTCCAACGAAATCCTACCCACATGACGCTGACGTTGACTTATGACCGCAGACTTGACCGTCCTCCTCGTAAACCAGAAGAGGAATGACTATAACACGAAGATCGGGAGGTACCACAGTGTCAAACCACTCATCGGCCTACTGACATCGACAGCGAGGACGTTCATCCAAGATGGTGTCACTACGGAGTACGCCACCCAGATCCTAGGCACCACCTTAGATAACGGCCGCATTTACGCACAGCTCCTAACAAAGTCTTCACTTGTACTTTACAATAAGCCGACCAATGTTGAAGACCCTGTTATTGTTAAACCAACTCGTGTACATTCAGCTTTTGATGGCGAATGGAACGTCAAGCAAGATTTAGGCTTCATTGACCCTGAAAAGTTTGTTCTTAAAAATACTGATTATCTCGCTCCTAGCAGCAAAATGGAAATAGTTTATGCTAGCAAACCTGCCCAGGAAAGCTTTAAATTCTGGAGTCCTTCTGCTCCTGATAGCCAAGCTGAAAATCAGATATTTGAGGAGCCCGTAGCTCGCAGAGTACAACCTTTTAAAGAAATTCCGCGGTACGTTCAAAATGAAGCTTTCAATTACCTTGACGGTCCATTCATCGATAACGACAAAAAGTTCGATTTTGTAGTAGAGCCATCTGTTGTTGACAATGTAAATACGTTCCACAGACAAAGTAAGGCATACGAACCAGTTACTGAACCGATAAAAGTGGAAGTACCACGTCCAAAACCGGACGTTTTAGACGAAACAAATATAGTTAAGGTTAAACCTAATTACGATTTACCGACGTTCACAATAAAGAACGAATTCTCGCCAATATTTTATTATATTGATAACGTCGAGTCGCGTCGCCCTCAGCAGCAGGCAGGGCAGCAAACGAAACTACCCAAAAAGTTGTTTGGGCAAAAAAGCGAACCCAGACCAAAGAAAACTTTCACTTACGCTGGCTTTGCTGACTTTACGACCGTTGTTGGTGATACTGTCATTATATTCAGCCCTAATACTGAAACTAAACCCCAAAATCCTGACGAAGTAAATGTTTTTCCATCCGCCAATCGCGTTGATAAACTATCTACCAAAATCACTTTCCTTGCCGCTGATATTCCCGTTCCTTCATCCACTTTCAAAGCTCAGGAAGCTCCAGCTGCTACTAGAATAGCAGTGCCTGCAGTTATCGATGAGAACAGGTCCGAGAAAGCTCTTTTCAATGATGAAGAAAGTCTTAAAAAGGTTCTATATGATGTCGATGATAAGGTGCCAGACTCTGTTAGTGTTCAATACAACAATGGTTTTGATTTCAATGTGGACGTTATTCAACCTTCCGAATCTCCTGTGACGACAACAGAAAGTACTCGTATCACAGATGATTTGGGCGTGATACCCATTAATGATTATAATTCACAAGCTACTGAACCATTAGTGACATTGTCTCCCTCGTCAACAATTCTTGAATTACCAACGGAATCAGCTGTTACTGAAAGTGATATGACTGAAATATTTACGAATTCCGAAGAGGAATCTGAAAACACAGCTGCTGAAGTCACTGAGAAACCAGAGGAAGAAGAAGAGGAGGAAGACATGACCACGGAAATGCCTCAAGATTTTATGACTACTACAGAGAGTGGCCATAGTGATGAGTCTTCTGAAGAATTGGAAACAACGACTGAATCTAAATTCACACTACCTGATACCCAAGAAGACATAAATGAAGACACTCAGGAGGAAGTTGTGTGTACTGAAGGTCTTGAAACACAATCTACAATGACAACAGCTTACAAAACTTTAACTTACCTGACGACATATTTCATTCCTTTAGAGAGCACAGAAACAACTACTTCTATTAAATCAGACGTTGTTGTTGAAAGTAATGTCGGTTATCTAACAAATGTTGTATGTAGGACGAATATTAACATTGAACCCACAGCCGTCGTAAATGTTGATGTTAATTATTCTGTAGAGACTAAATTAAGGGCTCCGGTGCCTGTTTCAGAAGAACCTTACAGACCACCAGTAGAAGCGGAAGTAATTACTGAAGCCCCTAAAACTACTCAACAACAAGAGGAAGTACAAACTACTACTGTTAACGAAGAACAAAATACAGGATCTGTCGAGGAAAATACTGGAGAAGAGCTTGAGGAAACTGTCGAAGAAAAAGAACCTACAACTACGACAACAACGACAACCACTACTGAGAGAATTACAACAACTGAAGGTCACGTAGAAGTATCAGTTAGTACTGAACAAACGACTACGACCACAGAAAAGGCAACCACTCCTCAGCTAGAAGAAGAAGATACCGAGAATGAAATCGATGTTATTTACAAAACACTTTACACGACTTACACTTACTTCACTACATTCTTCGGCGACCAGACCTCTAGTGTTGCTAGTCACAAATCGGTGGTCACCAACATCATTACGTCAACAATCGATCTTTCTAAATTAGATCCATCACTATTAGGTGCGTTCAATGAGGACGAGATTGCACCAACAAGTGTAGGTATAGGCCGACCAACGGAAACATTTGCAATAAACAGCATCATCGATCTTGTTAAGAATAAAGACGTCATTGAGTCAGTCGAAGTAGATGACATTTATAGTTCTCAGACACCCACACCGTCATTAGGCGACGATGTTGTTGCAAGTATCAAACCCGATGCAGTAAAGACTTATTACACAACCTATACATTCTTTACGACAATCTACGTTGGTACTGATGCTAATGTATGCAGCAGAAATGAAGTATACACAAATTACGTTGGACCAGATGAATTGATTCCCACAAAAGCTAATCCATTAGGAACGGAGAATACTAGAGCTCAATTTGACTTTAGAAACTGCAAACAAGTGAAAATGGCGCGACCTGCTAATCAAGAAGTAAGTACTTCAATGGAAACAAGTGTTAGTATGGAACAAGAAAATGTTCAACCTTCTGGAGAAACCAAAGCTGATACTACACCAGATCCAAGCCCAATAGAAGTGGACATGTTGTTTAGTGTCGAATCTAATCCTCTAGAATCTGAAAACTCTTTCGTTACTGATGTTAAATCTTCATCTTCTAAGGGAGAACGGAAGTTCCTTGATAGTAACAATATAATATTAGACGATCAGATCAGCTCGGAAAGTAATATAGAAGAAATCTTGCCATCACCCACTCTACTATTACAGACAAGTTATACTACATTCACATATTTCACGACAATGTATATTGGAAAGGATTCCAGTAAAGTTAAAAGTCGTTTGGAGACTATTACAAATGTAGTCACAGAAACTATCATGCCTAACAAAGAACCTGAAGAAGAAAGCAATCTACCAATTACTTATTACACAACGTTTACTTATTGGACTACCCTTTACAAAGACAAGTCTACAACCATCACAAGTCGAGAAGAAATTGTTTCAAACGTAATAACGCCTGTACCTCAATCTGTTGCTACCATCAGCCCTATTGACACGACGCCCATTGATGTCGATACTGTAATAACACCTAAAGACCTAGAAATTGAATTGAAACCGTCTTTAGTTTCAGACAATCTTGAGCCAGATGATGGTAAAGCCACATTCTATACAACGTACACGTATTTCACAACTTTCTACGCAGGCAACACATCTCAGATTAGGAGTAGTTTAGAGACTGTGACGAATATAATTGATAATACCAAGCTTGTTGAAGATAATCAACTTGGTAGAAAAGTGCCCGTAGGTCCTGCTGACCAAAACTTAATTCAGGATAATGGTGAGAAGCCAATCATAACTCCGACTGTGGTGAAGGAGGCAATCATCCCTACAAAACTACCCGATGCCTCTTCGGCTCCTCCCACAGTTCTACTAGGCACGTACATTGATAACTTATTCGCTGAAGTTAAACCGGAAGATAAACCATCCACACCGACTCCAGAAGGAGAGAAAAAGATTCTGTTTTCTCAAGTGGCTGTCATATCCGGAGACTCAACTGTTGTAACTAGCGACAATAAATCATTGAACGCCGACCCTAGTTCAACCAGCAGTAGTTCCTCTACCACAACAACTGAAGGTACCGTAATCAGTCCTACTCCCGAAGTGATTGAGAGCTCTGTTGCAGAACCTGACCCTACGACTGAAGGTTCTAATGAATCAGAGGATGAGGAAGACGATAGTACAAATACTAGGAAGAAATCGCGTCTTACGTTTACGCCGAAAAAGCCATCCACTACTCCCGTAATTATACCATTTGCTTCTCGGAATCGACCGACATTTATTCCAAAACGTGTGCCATTATCTGGTGGAGCCACGACTATAACTCGCGCAGACTTTACACCACCTGTTATAACTGCTACTCCAAGTTTGAAGTCTGTTAAATCATCAGGGTATAGTGGAAGCAGAAAGCAGTCCGCTTTCCCTGGCTCATCGAGTTCCGGAAAGAGGTTCCCTGGACGTAGTAGCATTAATAATCCATCAGCTAATGTGCCATCAGCATCTAGGCCTGGTGGTTTTGCAGTAAGGGGAAGCATTCAACCTACATCTAGGAGAACTGGCTTCAGATCAAGTTCAGTCAGAAACAGCAACTTAGATTACATTAGCAGATCAGCGGTACCAAGAGTAAGACCTACCGCTTCATCAAGGCTTCCACCAGGAAGAAGTGTAAGGCCAACTGCTTCAATAACATTCCCACCTGACCAAAACGATGAAACTTTTGGAACTCAGCCAGACGAAAACGCAACTGAGGCATTAGAAGAGATTACTGAAGCTCCAGTTAGAACCACAAATAATCCTCTTTTGAGATTCAGAAGACCACCTGTTCCCAGGCAGCCTGGTACCGCCATTACCCCAAGGTCTACAACAGCTTCTTCAAGACGAGCCGCCACACCTCGTGGCAGACTTACTACTACAACTAAGAGGTCTACAACTAGATCCACATCCAACCCACTTTTATCCTTACGTAGACAGAGACCAAATGCCCTATTCCCAAAAAGGAATTTATTCAAGCAACCCGACCCGGAACCTGAAGAAGAAATCAAAGAAGATGAACAGAAGGTAGAAAACAGTGACGAGATCTTAGAAGAAGAAGAATTTGAGGAAGACAATGACTATGATTCGTCAGACAGAAAAGAACGTCAGGTAGCACAACCTCCTTCTACTTCACCTCCTAAAAGAAACATAGTACAAATAAGGCCATTTGCTTTCAGAAGACGTACAAAACGTCAAGTCGATTACGGCAACAGAAAGTATTCGAACTTCCGAAGACCAGGCACTAAAAGTGCAACTACTCGGCGTCCTGAACCAGAGACTGAAGCGCCAACCACCCAAAAAGTTAGGCCCGGTAACCGTTACATTGGACGCACTTCTAATCCTAGAACGACCACTGCCACAGCTCCTAAATCTGGTGCAAGGCAACCGTTCATTGTTCGTGGAGAAACTAGAACTACAACAACTGCATCTACTCCAGCGTACAGAAGAGGAAAGTCCTCACGACCATCATCAAGAACAACCACTTCTGCTTCCAGGCCAAAAACACCCAAGGCACCTAAGGCACCAAAGGCGCCTAGACTAAAGAATACGTCAGGCTCCAGGACGAGTACCTCTCGTAGCTCGGGAGGAAGATCACGTCCCCGGACTACCACTAGCAGAGCCTCAAGCAGGCAAAGAGGTTCTTTCGAAAATCTTAGTGGCGAACGCTTCAACGCCAAAAATGTTTTGAACGATGGAAAGATCACCATTACCCATCAAATACCCACTGAGGTTACAGTGCCAATTGTGAATGGAAAAATAACTGAGTACAAAAACTTGCTATCAGCAACACCTAGAATAGAAACATTATTGCTAAACCAGGTAACAACTTCATTCGGACCTTTAGGTAATCACCAACTTGTTCTCGCTGCAGAGTCCACTGAGCTGGCTGAGAATGGAGCTACTAAAATCATCAAATATATCCTACATGATACTCCTACCACTACTGTTATATTTACACCTACTACTATCCGAGGTCGCAAAACTTCTTTCTCCCATATCCTACCTAGTACTATTTACAATGTAGAGCCTGTAACGCAGACTATTGCACCAGAGATAAACTCAAACGTTCCCCTCGCCAATCTGTTGCTCTCACAACTGTTACTGGGTAACAACCAGCAACAGGCGATCAACCCTCTTCTTGCTTTACAAGGACAAGGTTTGATTCCCCAACAGCCTCAAACTCCAGTCACTGAATACAAAACTAGAACCACTACTTATGTAACAACAGTTACCGATGCTAGGGAAACAGTTTTACCTATAACGTTTAAAGGCAAAGCTATTTTGACCACAATTGTTGACCCTACCACTAATGTAATTACTGCAACTGAATTCGTTACTGATACAGTAGTCACTACTCCCACCGCATTAGCTCAAGCCCCTCAACTGAACTCCTTATTACTTCCACTTCTTCTTCAGCAACAGCAGCAGCAACAGCAACCAACTCTTAATTTACAAACAGCAAATCCCTTACTAGGACTAAGTCAAGCAGATCTAGCCAGCTTCGGCGGTCTAAACAATTTCAACTTGTCTCCGAATCTGAACCAACAAAATAATTTGAACAATGACATCTTCAGTAACAGTCCCAAACCGAATATTCTTTCCGATCTTAACAGCAACGAGGACTTTTCTGAGGATGTTGAGGATATCGAGGAAGACATCCCACCACCACCATCGCCTCCTAAATCCCGTGGCAGAAAATCTCGTCCGAAACCTGCCCCTGCTGGACCTCCGAAACAAACTAGCGTAGTGACTTTATATGTATCAGGTAGGCACCCAGGTGAATTCAGCACAGTATTGTCCACAGTTGTGTCAGACGACACGCAGACAGTAAGAAAACGTGAAGCCATATATTACGACAACGTCCATGTTCTGCCATCTTTACTACCAACTATAAACGAACTAACCGGCTCTTATGCAGACAGTGGCATTGTTCCAGACACGGAAACTTACATGAACAATGCTTCAGTCGAAAATCAAATTGAAACGCAAAGTCTTGAGAGTATAGTAGGAGAAGTAAGCAAGCATATTAGGTACGACGCGTCACCAACATACGTCGTGATGGCAGCGAGCCCATCCGCCACTAGGGACCTAAGGCAAAGTTCAATTGACGACGTCTCGTGAAAAATACAAACGGTTAGGTGTATAGTAATGGTTTAGTTATTTATTTCGATTGTATCATAGTAAGTTAACTATGGAATAGTGCCTTATAGATTTAGTTTAGTTTTAAGGACGAAATACTCTTTTGTACTTGACTAGATATTAACATGTTATTCTAAGTTCACCAAAAATGTTATTTCCTATGTTACCATAATCGATGTGTTGGGGTAAATTTGATGGGTAACGATTACTCACTGCCTAAGAATAAGCCTAGATTATGATTATCATAATTATCTTTTAATACTCGTTCTTCCTTCGCTTACGACTGTACATTGCAAATACGACTTAAAATTAAAACAATAAATATATTAAAAATAAAAATAAAGTTTTTCGATTTAATGATCCCTTCTAAAAATGCATGAAAGAAAAATAAATGTGAGATTGATATGTACTTTCAGATAAATTGAAAGTAACCATAAGTACAAAATGTATTACACCAGACATAACATTTACAATACTTAACATAAACGAACATCATACGCTTAAAGACACATTCACACCACACTTCCTTCCTATCCACCAAACTTCACAAGACCCCGATATCTAGACGAGAGAGACAAGACCACAACCTGACTAGAACTTGACAAAAGACGTGATAACGAAGACTGGACTGCACCAGAAACTAGAAGGTCCTGAAGATTCCCCATGACGGATGGTTCCATACCCACATCCTGCGACTTCCAATTTGGAGGTGAGTGTAATTAGTGTTTAATTAATTAATAATAAATGATGGTTTAGGTGTTCTTAAATGTTGGTGAAATTTAGAAAATATTAAATAGTTTCGTTGTTAGAAACTTCGAATTGTTTACAAAAAACAAAAGCATCCAAGAACATCTACAAATGTTAACAATTTTAGATGTAAATAAAATAAATTAACATTACAGTAATAAGAAGTAACACAGCACATATAGAGTTAGAAGTAAGTAATAAACACGATACCAAAATAATTGTAGATATAGACTAATAAAAGTGATACAAGAAAGAAATTACATAAGGCATTACAGTAAAAAATATAAACATTATGCATGTGTTTGGAACGACACCGGCACACGCGCCGCTCCGTCACGCGATTCCGCATAATTGCAATAATATCATGCTAAGAAATGAAGTAGATCGATGACGTTATTACATATGTGTTTGCCACATGGGTTGGCGAAACAAATTATGATGATAATCCGATTCTATCAGTGCGAGTCCATTTTGGTTTTCGGTATAATCTGCAAAATTATGCTGAAGACTTGATTGCATTGATTTAAAGCACATCGGACTTACTGTTCTTTAATCACCATTCCACTCTACTTTCTTAAAAATGTATCAGGAAAGTTTGTCGATAAAGATAATTATTAGGTCTCAAATTTGATCGGTCAAGTTCTTTGCTGCTTGAGACAGCTGTAAAGCCTTATGTCGTTTTTCTCCTGCTAACTGTAGAATTAGATTTAGTTTAATATTTAACACTAACCAATTTGCACATATTTTGTTTATTTTTCAGATGTTTTAATGCTGTAGAAAGGGCTTGTTGTTTTGTGTCACCTGCACGATTAGAGTGTCTAATTAATGTTTTAATTTTATATTTATCTATTATTTTTAAGACAAGAAATAATAAAGTTAAATTATTTGATTTTTCTGTACATATTTTAGTTGCAGCTTTGATTATATTTGGCTATTATTAACGTAAAATCAAAATCTTTCAAAAATAATGATACTTATATTTTGATTTTCATTCTGTAAAATCTTTATTACTTACTCATACAGTGCCTACAAAATATTTACTATTGTTTTCAAAATTCCAGCATTCAATACAAATGGTATCGTTTATGATAATACGCCATGGAGACCTGGAAGAGACATGGATTTAGTGGAGAAAGAGTCAGAAGAAGACGAAAGGAGGCTTAAGAATCTGGCTACAAGAATAATGTCTAATGGTGTGGAAGTCTTGGTAAAGGACAAAAACCCAGATGGAAAACAGGAACAGGTATACATGAAGTATTTATTTATCAGTGAATCTTAACGTAGTAAATTAGTTAAAGAAAATTCGCATTATCTGAATAATACCTAAGTTGTGATCTTAAGATCTATTCATAATTACAGTAAAACTAACAAGGAACGCAATTTTTAAATGCGTAATTATATGTAGAACTAAGTATATGTATTTCTTTTCCATCTTTAATACGAATCATCTTAAAAAAATCATTCATCATAAGTAGATAATTTCATTCTATTTCATTATAAATATCTTATTTTAAGTACTCGTAGCATCATGCATTTCATCTTCATCTACGCTTTTTTCTCAGCGCAAACTTAAGATCATACATGCAACCACGTTACAACCGCACCACAGCACATCTTCAGCATCAAAACAATTGCTATCATCTGCCGTCGCCACTGTCGTCAGTCGCCAGCAAATTAGCGCACTCTTCCCTTTGCACCAACTCATGCAACATAATTACATCATCAAGACTTGTATGACCACCTACACATACTTAACAACAGTGGTCCAAAATAAAAGAAGTGCTATATCAACGTTTGAGACTATTGTGTCAGTTGTCACAACTGAATCTCTAACCAATCTTTATGATACTGATGTTATACCAGACTTAAAGCCGACAAAAGTAAGATTTGGGACCCCGGTTGGTCGATTCCTAAACGATTTCATGAATTCTAAACTATGGGATCCAAAATCCAATACACCAGTTAATGCCCTTTTGCTTGTATAGTCATTAGTTTAAACTAACTTTTCTATTTTTAAAATGTCTATCTTTACCTTTAATTTAACGGTAGTTAGTTACCTTTACTATTTAATACACGCAAAAACACATAACACTTTAGTAAGGGCAAGGTCCCCGAAAAAATATATTTAGTAAAAAATCTAACATAAAAAAACACCCATAACTCATTCAAACCATATTTAACTACTTTTAACTAACTACTGACAGTTAATTGGATAAATCCTAGGGGCTCAAATAAATATGATCCTGATTTAACCATTTGTACTGTTTGTTTGTACTGTATAATATTAAAGAAAATTGTTTTAATCTTTCAGACCAAATACATGGAGGTGAAGACAATTCAACCATCTGCTGCAACCAACATGTTTATGAGCAGCTACCCAAAGATAGACAAACGGATTGATAGTGAAGAAGATGAAAGCAACAGCTTTGATCTTATTCAACCATCAGAAGTCAGTAATCCTCCTTGCACAAGTTCCTGTTCATGTAGTCACACAAAAACTGAAGGTTTGCAGACAAAATACAGTAATATGGACATGTCTGGATCATCAACTAAGTATGCAATGAAGACGACTAAATATGGCGCTACAAAACTAGACTTAAGACCAACGAACAAAGAATCTATTGATAAGAAAACGCAATATGGACCTTACGAGTATGAAAGTAATTCTCATTCAGCTCCAACTGATAAAATCGTCGAAAAATATACTGAAGTTATTAATGATTATTCAGAGGAAAAAGACACGAATTCAGTTGAGGAAAGCGAATTGTTAACTAACGAGCAAGCTCCTGCCCCACCAAAAACTAATAAAGTAAGCCCGAAAATTCCCGAAAAAACTAAACCAGATAAACCTCAGAAACCAAACAAGAACAAGTTTGTTGTTGCTGATCTTTTAAAATTAGGTACTCTAGGAATAAAAGGATTGACGCAATTGGCGCCCGTCATAGAGAAAATGACCGGTGGTTTTATTAAACGACAAGATACCGTCAATAGAACCACTACTACGACTATCAAGCCAGTTGTTAAACTGACTGCTTACAATGCTAATAAAAGAGTGGACAACGATTTAGAAGCAAAGCACAGTAACTTTCCTATTTATATTCCTGTAGACGAATTAGAAACATCTGAATCCCAACTGGTTTTCACTAATGCTACTTTACATCAGAACTTAGCGTGGGCAGCAGAACACAAACAACCTAAAGCCCACATTGTCCCACCTAAAATGGTGCACGAAAGTCCCCTTGTCAATGGCGGTATACCCATTAGTCCTGGTGAAATAATCACGGCCAACTCGGATGTCATTGTTGGCAAACCAGCCGTGGGCGGACCTCTAACCTTGGCCGCAAGTGGAATCAAATTACAAAACTCGGTCAATCCCCCGCCTATTGACAGTTTCATAGCAGCGAATGAACAATATTTCGTAAACGAGAAACCTCTTAGCGATCAACCGCAAGACGATGATTCTTATGACTTAAGGCCGCCTGAACCACCAAAACAAAAGTCTAAGCCGAACAGACCTATGCCACGACCAATGCAATCATTCCATCTTCAAAACTCTGCACCTAACGACAAATACCCGTATCGCATGCCGTCAAGCGTTCATGACCATTTAATGAAGACTGAGCAAATTAAAACCTCTGGACCTGTATTAGGCAATCATGGCAGACCAGCATTTTTAGATTACATTCCTTCATTAGCTAAACCTACAGGTTCCCCTGTACAGCATCATATTGACTTTAAGCCTGTTAATGAAGCAAACGCAGATGACGTTCTTGATAATAGTCCAAGTTCTTCAGAAGTAGTGAACACGCACATAAGAACTGAAGATGGCTATACGGTCACAAGTAACACTGAATCTAACAAACCCTTCTTGGTTGACATTCAACCTTCAAGGGTCGCAAATGTATTGATTCCGCACGGCAGCTCTACAGCTTTAGTATTTGCTGGATCCTCAGAACCTCATAAAACTGGAGACTACATCGACGATCCACTCCCATATCCTGAACCAGGTTACTTTGGCAGCTTTAGCATAGATGCACCACAAATGACTAACGTCCACAACGTAGCACCTAACAGTAATAAACAGTATATGGGAAAGCCGAATGTGCATCCTCCTCTAGCCAATTACAAACCTAATCCACCACCTTACAAGGATCAATCACATAGAAACGAACTCAAGATAAAATGGAAGGATAACAAGCGCCCTATTGACTACAATAAGATACCTCCACCTACGAGTAATCAAGAAACTCATGTTCAGGTGGGGCCACAAATAACAGTGTATGACCCAGATGTATACAACCCTACAAATGGCGACTTTGATAAATACAACCAAGTTAGAGGCAAAGACAAACAAAAAGATGGGAAGGATATCATTGACAAGGAATATGAAAATTACTTAGCGGTTCCTCCACCCCCACAGTCGACGCCACAGAAACAATATAACAATCAAGATAGTATTTATGACAGCAATAAGCCTTACAGTCAAAGGCCTATCGTTCATACTAAGCCAGTGCAGGACATGAAAGTGTTTTTGAATATTCAGCATCCTGTGCCTGAACAGTTGCCGCCTAAAGTGACATCTGAAATCTACTTTGCCGCTCAGATGCCAAACAGCAAACCTACTCCTACATATACTATACGTATTCCACCGACTTCGCCTAACTATAACAATTTCCATCAACCTCCAAACAATATGCAGCCTCCTAAAGTTAATAACGTGGGTCCTACCCATAATTCTTTCTCTGTTATATCTTCTCCAAATATGGCTAACAAATCTTACGTACCACAAGTAAATGAAGCTAAAGATAACACTTATACTGTGACATTGAACACAGCCACAAACGTCGCTAGTAACAATGAAGCTGGACAAGTGATTGGATCTAGCGTTGCTGTACCTGTTGGGACGTCAACGCATGTAAGGCAAAACCAACTTAACACAGATATACCTATTGGTACAAACTTTGCTATTAGAGTTGAAGATAATACAGCACCTTTAGAAACTTATAATTTACAAGGCAATAGAAATACTCCTGTTGTTTATAATGAGAATAGTCATGTGCCACAAGTTTCTGTCGGAGACAACCGATGGAACAAGAGCTCAACGGATACAGCTGAAACTACAATAGTTGGAAATAATTATTATAGTAAGAATTATGGCGACAAAAAACCGAACTACGAAAACAAGAATCAAAATTATGAAAACAAAAATCAGAATTACGACAGCAATAACAATCATGAAAACATAAATCAAAATTATCAAATTAATAATCAGAATTACGACAGCAAAAATAAACATGAAAACATAGATCAGAATTATCAAAATAATAATCAGAATAACGAAAATAAAGATCAGAATTATAGTAATAAAAATCAAAATTACGACAATAAAAATAATTATCAAAACATAAATCAGAATTATCAAAATAAAAACCAGAATTCCGAAAACAAAAATAATTATGAAAACATAAATCAGAATTATCAAAATAATAATCAGAATTACGAAAATAAAGATCAGAATTATAATAATAAAAATCAGAATTACGAAAACACAGATCAGAATTATAATAATAAAAATCAGAATTACGAAAACAAAAAACAGAACTACGGAGACAAAAATGTACAGAGACCTGTCAGCCCGTCAATACCGCCTTCTCTTAACAGTCACGCGAATTTCCCAATGATGAACACGCCGTCAACTGAAACAAAAAATGTGAAACCAGTTACAGAATACCCAGATAATATCAAATCTGCTGACGTCAAGAGACCCGCAAAACTGATACCAAATATTCCAACAAACTCCCATGGCTGGTATTCTAGTGTGTTAAATGAAAACAATATCAACAATATTAAATTAGAAGTTACAACACGAAGGAATATTCCTTTAATTCATGATTATAACGAGAAAAATAATTCTCCTCAGTTTGGACAGAAAATTACTAGCGTTGGCAAACCACCCACCGAGTTTTGGTCCCAGAATACACCACCACTATCAGGCTTTAATATTGGAAAACCATTTACGAAAGCTCAATCAACAGAAAAGCCATTTTCTACCAACCCACCGTTTACAACTAAGCCTTTTAATATTAATTATATTCCATCCAATTTCGGTGCCATGAGACAACCTGCATACGATATACCAATTAGAGATAATAGCGATGAAACTACTACGACAAAATCAAAACCAACTACAGAGAGAATAAAACCTGTATATGAAAATTCTGAAGAAATATACGACGGCGAAGAAGAACCAGAAAATGCTGGTGAAATTGATGGAGAAATTAGTTCAGAATCCATGAAAGTTCCTGTAGTCAGTTCTTCGAGTGAAACTCATAATTCTAAAACATCAACTGAGTTAACTTTACTACAAGATGAAGTTTTTGACCCTCCGAAGAATATACAGAAAGAAGAAAACAAAGTTTTAGTTAATTTCAATCCTGGAACACAAACAGAGAAGCCATTCGGTACTTACAACAAAACTAGCTTCGAATCTAATACTATCAAACCAATATACGAAAACCACCCCTACAATAAACCTAGACCGTTTACTATTAACACTGCAATAGTTCTAGATCATCAATTGCAGCAACCGCACTGGCAGATCAATCATATGATGGAGAACACGACTAACTTGTCATATGAAGACAACATGGATTTGAATATTGGAGAAGAAATAGACAAACCATCTACTTATAGACCTAGTTCAACTTACAAGCCTGTTTATGTGACTGAATCGGACATTAGGTATAAGAGACCACCAAGACCAGTATTTAATAATCGGTTCAATAACACGCAAGTGCATAACGAATCAATTATAACCTCAACAGTTCATATTCAAGATAAAAAGCCATTGATCGTTGAAAAGGCAACAGAAAAAGCAACTTTACCAACATTCACATTATCTAACTTGGAGTTGAATCGTTCTTCAAGTGAGATCATTGACCTGTCACCACCACCGCCGACAATGGATTATAGTTTCAAACCTTCTAGTAATGATGAAATGATTATGGGAATGAGTCCTCCACCGCCAAGAAACCCACCTGGTATTAGACTCCCAACCAGAGTACCTTTAACTCCTCGTCCCGTTAATCCAATTAGAACACCACCGCCGTACAGAACAAAGCCGCCAAGGCCTATGCCGCCTAGAGTGACCACTCAGAGACCTTTGAGAAAACCAGTTAATAGAGACGAGGTATCGACTTACAGACCTGCTTTTGATATCTTAAATAATATTAGAAGACCGACTTACAACCGTGACCAACCATCATCACAGCTGTTGCCACCTCCAAGGGATATCCCATCAAGAGTCGTAAGTCCTACGAGTGATTTGCCGGTCCCTACTATCAATGTTCCGGAAGTACCTAATGTGGTCTTCCCAACACCTATATCTTCAGGCTGGCTGACGTCATCTGGCATCGATTTCTCATCAAGCTTTAATTTCAATCCGACAGCCATACAATTCCCTGAAACACCACAGCCGTCTAGGATTCCCGATTCCTCAGAAATTTCTTCTTCTGAAAATTCTTATTCATATGAGGCAGAATCATCCTCTGAACGTTTTGACGAGGTCAGTTCTGAAAAGCCTATCACAGAAGATAGAGTTGTTGTATCGAAGGATTCGAGTACCGAATTGACCACAACTGCTAAGCTAACACCTATAACTGAAACAAATGATTCCTTACCTGAATCAAGTCAAGAAGGAACAACGACAGATAAAATGAAGGTTATTCCGCTAGGAAACAAGAATAGAACTCGCAAGCCTTACCCAGTCCGAATCGATGAAAAGAAAACTACTACAAGTAAATATAAGTTGCCACCTAAACCCACGTCTATAATAAAACCAACGAGGACTTTATCTCGACCTGAAATATTGTATCCTACAAGACAGACTTCAATTAGAAAGATCGTTCGACCAATCACAAGAGTACCTCCTATTATTCCAACGAGTATCATTGAAAGTTCTGAATCATCAGTTGATGAAGAATTTATTAGACCCACAGAAGTTCTCAAAGAAAATATTGTGCCCACGGTGTCTGAATTAGAGGTCACTAGTCTGGTAGAGCAAGAAGCATCTAGTATTCCAATTAGCATTCTTTCTAGTATTCCTACTCCAAGCATTGAAGAAGTAACTACCATACAACCTACTCATCACGCTGGAAATGAAGTTAAAATATCAGACGAAGTAATACCCACTAAAACGGAGTTTAGAACAACTGTGGTTACACTTACTAAGACTTTATCTGAACCACCAAGAACTGTATCAAGTATTGGCTACGTAAACTTAACACACACGTTAACGGTCACTCACACTAAGACAAGTTTAGTCAGTCAATCAGAAGGAGCGGTAACACAGACTCTAGTATTAACAAACACGCAAACATCAACTATCGTTGATGTTGTGACTGAAGTACATACACAAGTACAACCGACTACAATAATAGAGACTGTGACAAAACATATACCTATACCTCAAGTTCAACCTACACCAGTTCAAGAGATTGCACCAAAAACTAAAGTATCTCTTGATGATATTACTATGTCATCTGAAGAGAACGACAACCTTATTATCCGAGATACTGAGACAACAGATAATATCATTCAGAAGATTGAGAATGAGAATGAACCAGAGAATGATAATGATACATTCTTCGTTGTTATGAATAAGTCTCAGAATGGTGGTCAATCTCCTCCTGTGACAACCGATATAGAAACAGATTACGATGTTACTAGAAATGAACAAGTCAATAATAATGGAGTATCTCAAGTTCTGTTTGGAGAAATATTGTTGGCTGGAACTCCTTATTTGGAAACTACGAATGTTAATCCTAATGGTAAGCACGTAGCAGTATCCCGCGAAAAAAACAAATCCTTAACGTAGATCCGTTTGAAATAATTTCCATTTAACATTTTCAGGCGTAGCATATGGTAAAGAATGCCAACCGGATTGCAAAGCTTCGAGAAATGAGCGCTGTCAAAGAATCGATGGAATCATGAAATGTGTCTGCAGACCTGGATTTGCCCGAATGTTCCCCGATAGACCTTGTAAACGTAAGTAGTAAGAGGCAATAAATGATGACAATATGACAACGAATCATATTGAAATATATTGATGATCTTACAAGTCATTGTGAGCATGAAGACAAGAAAGCAAATAAAATTTTCTCTCAATTCTCAAATCCAGTATAATGAATTTTCAAATTGATAATTAACATAACTGTTACGTTATTTACAGCTACCTACACCTACTCAGTCAAGTTAGCCCTTGGTTTCCAAGGTAACGAACGCCTGGAATTCCACGAGAGCCTAGCAGATAATTCCAGCAAGGAGTACCATGCGCTAGCAATGGCTACTCATGAGGGCATCAACAGAATGGTGATGCAATCAGATCTGAGGGACGTATATCATGGAGTCCACATCACTGGTTTCCATCCTGTTGAACTGAAGAGTCCTGGAGGAGAGTTATATCAGGGTGTTATGAATGACTTCTATGTCCAGGTAACGGTATCAGAAGTGAAGATGACGACATTAGATTTAATGTTGTATCTCGTGGCATTTCTGTTATTCAATTGAGTATAGTATCTATAAAGATATTGAAGTGTAGAACAAACAATATTCGATCAAAGATCTCTTTTAAGAAATCTTGTTTTTTTTTTAAATTACCTTCGTCTTATTATAATTTGTTCTCTGAATTAATTCTGAAACGAGTTTTGTATTGCAAACGAAGTTTAAAAAGCTGTTATAAAAATATCACGTAGACTTGTGAATTACAAATCAAGGTTAAAGTATATTCCACAAACATCACTGCTCTCAAAACTTTTATTAATCTTTTCAGCTCTCAGACAACGCCCATGAGAGCAGACTGAAGGAGGTCATCGAGAAGTACCTGAGGAACAACAACTACAGTCTAGGAGGCACCGAGGTGCATGCTGCTAGTGAGCTCATGGAAAGACTGGATGTTAGCGGTAAATGGCATAAACTGCAGTATTTTTAGTCTGCAAATTGAATCTTAAATT
The DNA here is from genome assembly GCA_905220435.1 of Amphipyra tragopoginis. Lineage (NCBI taxonomy): Eukaryota > Metazoa > Arthropoda > Insecta > Lepidoptera > Noctuidae > Amphipyra > Amphipyra tragopoginis. Next base: position 12,067,829 of record HG992017.1, read on the forward strand.
CAATCCTAGAAGAAAAGACAAGAAAATTTGACCTTTCTGTTGAAATTAGTTTAACTTTTCCAATGAATATCTTCGTCAGCCATTTAGTTTATCCAATATTAATGATGACCAAAAAATTAAGGTATTCAAATAGAAGAAACTATCAAGTTAAGGATCCTTTTGAACAACATCTTCCAGATTTTGACGAGTGCGTCAGCGGTCAGTTTCACGATTGTTCGGAACACGCTCAGTGTTTCAATCTTCGCGGCACCTACACTTGCAGCTGTCTTGAAGGTTTCGCAGACCTCAGTGTCAACACTCTGTATCCGGGCAGGATATGTTCTGGTAAGTTAAGATGATTTATTATATAAAATAGTTTCATATTCATGTTTTCTGAAACATACTCTGTTCAACTTTTTGGCAACTATATCACATTCATTTACTAATTCAAATTTTATAAGCTATAAGTAAGATTAGGTACAAGATTCAGCTTCTTGAACATTTTTCTTTGATCGAATCTCTTTCTAGCTATACAGATTTGGGACAATAGTTCAAAAGTGTATCATTAGTTGATTTAAAACTCTCTCTCGAATTGTCTGCTAAGCAATTTTGTTTTGCGGTTTTACTTGATGTGCCACCTTCAACATCATCTTCAACATTGTTCTCATTATAGCTGAGCCGGTTGGCTGCGAGCGATGTAACTACCACGGCGCGTGCTACTCAAGAGATGATCGTAGAGTGCTCTGTGAATGCTTCCAGTGGTACGCTGGTAGCTCCTGCCAGATCAATCTAAAGGGTAAGTTGATATTTTGTTGTTCTGTCAGAATCCAAAAACTCTATATTACTGTTGTATTGTTAATCACTGTTGTCACTGTTGTGTAACAAAGAAAATATATCCTACTGTAAAACAATAATACTCATTTATTTTTTAACTTATAAACTTTTTTAAGGACCATTGAAAAAACCGGTGTAGTTTAGAATAGAGACGACTAGTTTCTAAGTTAAAATTAATCGATCACCTCAGTCTATCTCAGCAGTGGACGCTAGACATAGGTCTCTCCCAAGTTTCTTCGTTACCTTTCTTCCTCAGCCTTGTGCATCCAGGAAACGTTACTTATATCCAAAACTTTACCATTGGACTAATTACAACTAGGCTTTTGCATGTTAATTTTCTAGGCCTAAATTATATGTTGTATTGTTTTATATGTTAGAGTCTTTACTAAATCCATAAATTTTATATTTACAGTGGTCCTGATCTCACTAGTGGTATGTGGTGCTCTCCTAACGGTGGTGCTAGCGGTGTGCGCCGTGCTGGCGTGTTCCCGACGGCGCCGGACTCCGCGGCCGCAGCGCTCCATCGTCGCCTGTATACAGGGCATGCCTAGTTTACATCAGGTACTTAACATTAAGGCTAATTTACAAGTATAGGTTGTTTTAGACTATTATTTTATTCAGAGAGATCATCAAAGATGTCTGCAGACAAGTTATCTGCAGCCGAATTGCACATCACATTTGTAATTTCAATAGCTTTTATTTTGACAATACAACAATATTCATGGCGTAGTTGTGTCAATACATACGTTGCTACGGAAATTGTTGACCTGTGAAAATCAAAGCCATAGCGATTACGAGTGTTTTGCGCAACGGATGAAAAAGTTTTAGAATGCTGGTCAAATCTTCAACAAACGGATAAATAGTTCACAGTAATATTGCGAATATCACCTAAAGATGAACTTAGACTATTCCTGTCATCTGTTTATGTATTGCTGATATTCCATCGCACCTGTTAGCGTACTCCAATGTATCTTAACGGAAGTCTAGAATGAGTAGTTGAACCTCATCTAATGTACGAAATTCATATTTTTAGTACTGTTTCTAAAATGATGTATTATTTGCTTCAAGGGAGCAATGCCAAAGCAGAGAGCCGACAGAAGAGCATTGATCAGCGAGCGAGGAGAGTCTGGAGATACGTCTAGTATGCAAAATGCGTCCTTACCCTACATACCAACTAAGGTAAGTCTTCACTACTGATTTATTTGTGTAAATCAATCCTTAAAAGTAGGTACAAGAAATTGCAAAAATAACTCATTGTGAGTTAAATTAGTGACCGGTTACATCTCGTCGATGTACGAACAAGTAACCATTATGTGAACACACAACATCACGCCTATATTCCCCAAAGGGTTAGGCAGAAGTGTATCGTACAGCCTCATTTCGCCGTTATGTTAAGTCCCATGTAATAGGGGGCGAGCCTATTGCCATCAACCGCGCATAAATCCAGACTCTGGGCTGCTTCTGAGAAATTCCACATGGAAAAACCTAATAACACTTTGCCCGACTTGGGGATCGATCCAACGCTCAGCTGTTGCGCTTGCGACCACTAGAGCAACGAGGCAGTCTGTGAACATTAAATGCTGTAATATCGTAGTCTATGTCACATATCGATCCTACCCATTGCGTTAGAGTTCAGTAGAAGACTCTTAGTTCCAGAAGACTATGCTTCCCCAATCAGAAATATCTTGACAGTTTTGTAAAACTTTCCAGAGGTCATCATCCAGCGGCAAGAAGGGCGTGATGTCGGACCCTCCATCACACGACCCGCCCCCACCCCCCGCACCTGCAGTTATGATACCCAGAGCGAGGCTGCACCCACATCATGGAGACAGGTAGATTTCAAAATAGTTTCATATAGTACATGAATCCGGGCAAAGGTTGGAGGTGTAACGTGATTGAGTTTAGTGAAGCCCGATTTAGGATTCTTTGTAAAGACCGAAGCATTGAGTTTAGAGTGATTTTAAATATACTTGGGAGCAAATAAATCGAGCCACTTCTATTTTTCACGTAGGTATAATTGTTATTATTTTTGGTATTATGGAACAGATCAATTGTAAACATATATCGTCTAAAAGGTTATTTGATAACCTTTACAATAAGGATAGTTTTTTGTATTTGAATTATATAATTCATTAAACCAAAACTAATAACCAGGACACCTGAAAAAAGGAGTGGCTCGATTTCTTGGCTCCCAAGTGTAGTTCAATCTAAACTATGAACGTTGACAATTCAACGGCGAATGTCTTTGAATAAAACATCTCTAGGAAAGTTTATGTCACCGATTTTAGGAAGCTTCCAACACCCCCTATAATATATTCTTTTGTTTCTAATAGAGTCTTTGTCGTTGTTTTCCAGTCGTGAAAATATCGCCAGGAAGAGGAGTTTGGAGCTTAGCAGTGAAGCAAAACTGATCAGTTATTTAGAATCCGGAGCAACAAGCGCAAATGATGAGGCAAGACTCTCTTAAAATAAAATAGTTAAATCTTCAAAATTAAAATTTGTCATATAAGATTCTCCTTCTTAATTTGTAATGTCTTTCAGATGAGAAGAAAACACAGTTTGGAATCTTCGTACAGTGCCAACAAAGACAGACATAACAAACAAGGTTGGTATTTAGTTTAATTACGTTTATACAACTATTTGAGAGATCCCTCTTATTAAATGTAGTTTTGAAATGACTCGAGATAAAAAAAGTCGTCGAACGTATGAAATTCTACATCAAATGAGAGGTGTTTGTTAATACAACGGGCCTGACTCGAAAAATCGGTGTTCTAAAGTAAGGACATGTCTTAAGCATTTATCAATGCATTTTATGGCTTAGCACATCCTAGAGAGGACTTGAACTTGAACTTGGGTGTTGTCAAAGTTTAGTGCATACGAGCATTAGACTATTTGGACTCACTATTTTTTATACTCCCGTGTTCTCAGTCTATTGTTCCGATTTATTTATTAATAATAGTAATGGAATGTACTTTAGTTTTTGCAAAGGCACGACGTTTCGACTCATTCAAAACTTTAACGCAAACCGAGGGACTTCTGATCTTTTGAAACCAAGTACTTACTATGTAGGGAAAACAAATAATGGCACTATGAAAATTTGCCTTTAGGTCGTTCCTATTGACACTTTTTTGGTACTTAGTCGCGTTTTACCTCATTTACGTAAAAAACTTTAAACAATAATTGAATTCCAGGGGCTTTAGTATCGGCTGGCTTCAAGGTATCAACCACAATAAGACCGGACGAGGTCGCCATGAAGGACGACCGAGATGACCTGTCGTCAGTCAACAAAGGAGACTTGGAAGCTGAGTTAGCACGGTTCGATACGCTCAGGAAGTCTTACAGGTAATGTTTATTATGGATCCTTTACCAGCAGATTTTTATTAGAAAACTAGCTGTACCGGCTGTATGCGTTGCAATGCACCTTTTCCTACTTACTACCTACCTACCTTCAGAAACAAAATCAAAATAGTAACAAAAAGTTAAAAAACTTTTTCATGCATGTGGTAAATAAATGAGGAATATGGACATACTGAGATAATTTAGTTTTTTTTTTAAATATCTAAATTTTCTTTCATAAGAACCTTCTCCTGACAATTACGAACACAATAAAAAAGAATTAGCGAAATCGGTCCAGCCGCACACGCTTGATGCCGTGACCAAGGGAAATAGGGATTCATTTTTATGTACATAGATAAGAAAGAAAGAAAATAAATTTTATTCAGTCTAAGACACAATAACAGCATAAACAATAAAAACATAAAAGAATCAAACATACATATTTTATGCCGTCGAGCACGCCAATGTCGAAAGCAACTCCAATAAAAATCATACTACTCAATACGAACATGGCTGCTGGTAGATGCTTATAAAAGCACATGGGTATAACGACTAGATATTCCATGTTATCCTGGGGATAATATGCAATGGGGATAGCTTGGTAAGCAATACAAAGCAGTGCAATAGCACAAGAGGGGCACCGGTGGGTTCCACCGGAGATACCAAAGCCCCTCTTTTTTATACTGAGGTTGACCAAAGGGTTCTTTTAAGAATCATTTTCAATAACTAGGTAATCTATCTGTGGTTTGCTCTACTAGAGATAGAATCATTACTTCTATGGAGCTTATGTATATGAGCTTATGTTTATGTATTTCTGTCTCTAGTAGGGCAAACCGTCGCCAGATAGGTTATTGAAAATGGGCGTCAGTCGGTAAAGGCTTGTACGGACTATGCATTCCAATGTACGCGTACACAGGAACGATAGTTCCGTACTTGCAGTACGCGTATACAATTTGAGCACGCGTGTCGACTCCCGCCTCGCAGCGCGTCGTCGCCAGTCGACTCCAGTGTGTAGAAACTCAAAAGTTTTTGTATGAACCCAGATCCAATTTTCCACCAACCTAATGGCGGATACTGGCTGGCTGACTCTTGACTTGTCACCACGCGTTCATAATCCAGCAACGTATAGTGCCCTGTACGCGTATACATCTGTACGCGTATTCAACTACACCTGTACGCGTATTCAACATACCTAGATTACTCATACGTTGGAACGCTTAATCCGTACAAGGCTTTGGAGTCTGAAATACCCCTCCGCATACCCAGACGAAAGATATCCAGGAGGAGGTCCTCAAAAGAAATAAGTACTCCATCTTTAGATCTTCTATTTGGTAAAATCTGTGTCTCTTCTACTTGTCTCTTTTCTTTTTTCTAAGTTTGAGTAGACTTCACTCTTGTCTGTGTGGAAATAATGAATATTTTATTTTGCAGTCAAGAAGAATTATCAGAATGGACTGATGCAGAAAGGAGACTTGGAGAATTGTAAGTGATATGCTTAATTACTGCAGTGTCATTAACCGAATAATAATGAGACATGTCTACCTAGCGAAAAACAATTTAAAGATAAGCCAATCGTTACAAGGTTTCTAGTAAATTGGATACTAAGCCACATGCAGTTTAAAATGTCAATGATGATTGTTGTACAGCAAGTATTATCTATTTCAATAGTTAAAACAAAATTGTCAACGACAATCCTATAAATAGAACTACTAATCCTTGATCCCAAATATAACCTAATATGTAAACAGAGCTGATGATAGTTATGATAGATAGATTTGAGTTTTTTTAAGAAATCCTTGAACAGCGGTATTTCCAAAACTATTGATTGTTAGGGAAACTTGTAAACAAAGTCATTTATTATTTAAATACCCGTTCGGATAAGCCGCCCGTTCCGACTAACATACTATAAATCGCCATGTTTATACAGGATCCTAAGCTTAAGGGTGCCTTTCCACCAAAGATGTGCTATGCAGCTATGCTGCGAGAATGTAAAAGCTAAGCTACGAAACTATGTGACCGTTTCCACTGATGCTAAGCTATGTAGCGGAGCGAGTAAGATGTGCTATGAAAATACGCCGTCGCAAGGTAGTAGTGCGAGGAAGATGCGCAGCTCGTGCTATGCGACGTATGGACAATAGGGAAGGCATCTGCATATAGCTACTCCACTCGCGACCATCCATAGCACACATCCATAGTTCGCATCCATAGCACGCATCCACAGCACTAATCCTTCCATTTAAAAAAACGTAGCTTAGTTGAATCAGTTTCCACCAGTGCTATGCTATGTGGACCAATGAATATGATTGGTGGATATCAAACGCATCCATAGCAACGTTGCATAGCACATCTCTGGTGGAAAGGCACCCTAATTCTCAAATGGGTCACAAATATTTGCTTTCTCTTTGTCATTTTTCTGTACCGTTCTTGTTATTAACAGGACTCTATCAGAGGCTAGATCCGTCGGTGGAACTCTACCAGCCAGCACCGGGAGAGCGGCCTCATCTACTCGTCTCACACACCAGGTTACCTTAACATCATTATGATTGATAACATGTAGATCTCTAGCATCATCCTTTTAAATAGTTTGACTAGATACTCTTGTTTTTTTGCTTCTTTAGACACCATTACAGCTTTATCTTGCAAGCAAATTTTATTTTGAATCTTCCTGAATGCCAAAATTATAATTTACTGTCCTAATCATTGTCTTCCTGTATAATTAGATTATCAACTAGTTATCTGAAAGTAGATCTGGTCTATTTGAAATAAAAAAAATGACTGATATTCTATACAAAATATTTTAAATCACCATATTTGTTGCTTAGATAAAAGTAATCTGATGATTGAAAAATTGACCTTTAAGCATATTCATTTTTATTCCTATTCTAGCTTCTTTCCCAATATATTGGGTTCAGTGTTTAGCCTAGTATGATTAAACTTGTAAGATTATAACACTTTATACGTTAAAATCTAAAAACAAGTTTTTTTTTTTAAGTCCATCCCTTGTTAAATACATATTTAAACAATGAAAATTATTAATAGTAAAAACAATATCCCTTCTCAATCTGAGAATACGCCTGTGCCCAATAGCGGGACAGTAGTGGGCAACAATTGGATTAACAATTAATTTGTTTAGTATAATTCTGGCATCAAGTTCTTCCAGCATGGCACTCTAACCTTTGCACCACTCCCCAGGAGCACACGATGGCGGAGCGCGACCTGGGTTCCACCTTCCTCCTGCCTCACGTGCACCTCTACAAACCAGACCTAGTGGGTATCCAGCACTGTCTTCTTCAATACCTTGCTTTGTAGTTTTTGTGTCCTGGCACTTAGTACTAAGATTATTATTTGATAGTAGAGTTACTTTATTATTTACTTTACCCAGTACTTCATTATTTATTGGACAGTGAAAATTATTTCTTAGTTCAGTTACTTTGGTATTACTTTATACTTTAGCTTTTAGAAAATCTTTCTGAATGTCTACTAAGAAGATTATATCATCCGAGTAAATTCATCACTTCACCATCACATCATCAAACCGCTACAATGAACAATCAAAGAACAAATTGCCATAATCACCAAGCTTGGCTGACGGACTGGTGATTGCAGTTTGTTTTTATCACGAAATAGGAAAAACAAGTGGAAGTGTCCTTTTACTTCCTTAGGAAACAGATAACCAGTGTTGACCTACCCGGTCCGTGCAGGTAACCGCTACATAAAGGAAGAAGGTAGAAGCACGGGCTGGCATTTTTTAACAAAAATACGCGTTGTTCCCTTGCAAATACAGCAACAAATGACGGCCTACCAGCACTGATCGGAGCAGGTCGGAACTTGGCGGCGAAGTTCGAAGATTGTCAGCGCTGGTTCGCCACACAGTATAGAGACTACCTGCGCCGACTAACTGCGCGGACCAGCACCGACAAGCGCTGGCAGATCGGCGCCGGCACTTAGTACGGGCACCAGTGTCGCTAAACTGGCTTAACAACTGTATTGTGTAACATAATTATATTTGATTTCGATCCTCCGCGCGAACGGCAGTGGCTCCGTTCGCGCAAAAATACTTCATTGTAAAAACTGTCAAACTGTGTTTTTACGGTTGTGTTTTGTTTTTAGTTGATTTCGTTTTACGAGTGACAATACAAAATATTTTAATACACTAAATTGCCGTATTAATTAAGATCAACTTATTACAATTGAAAGATAAATAGATTGAACGTTTTATACTTTAAACACCCTATGTGATGCATTTTTCGTCTGGCTATAATTTTTACACGTTTAAATTGCACAATATGGCTTGATTCTAATATTTTGCTCGTGAGTTCGAGACGTCGGTCACATAAAATAGCTAATCGCTTGAGCCAAAGTTGTGTTGATAATTATGACACACGCCCAAAGGCACTTCCACTAGCTCTTCTATTCCGTGGTTTTTATTATAGCAAAGAAGGACGCTTCTTCCCATCCTCTTCAAGTTATCCCCTATGGGTTTCTACAGGTTGGGTAAAAAATCGTGGATCAAACGAAACAGGGCGATAGTTGGGGTTATTTGCAGCATTTTTTGGTAGTACATTTTTTTTACAGTTCTAAAGTTTGTGACACTTAAAAGATATTGAAAAAAGTCCTCATACTCATAAATCATGGTAGGTACCCACTGTCATAAAAGCACTTTCTAGCAACTAAACACCATTTATTGTTCTTAAAACAGGTACCCATTTTACTCTAATTGCCTATTTGTTACAAATTTTGATATTTTCTTAAAAACACTCGAATTGTCATAATTTTTAAGGAGATCAAGTTAGGGCTCTGCCACAGAGATATTTTTACTGCAACTATTGCCCTGTTTCGTTTGATCCACGATTTTTGACCCACCCTGTACAGACAATAAATAAAAAAAAAACTCCCAAACGCCAATCACAATACAGCTGATAACCCTGAAACGGCTGAACCGATTTTGATAAAACATGTCTAAAAACCACCGCTAGAAAACCAGCTTTGAAATAAAAAAAACCGCACCTAAATCAGTTCACCCGTTTAAGAGCTATGGTGCCACAGACAGACAGACAGACACACAGACATACATAGCGGTCAAACTTATAACACCCCTCTTTTTGCGTCGGGGCGGGGATTAAAAACGAATCGTCTCGCTTACCAATTACAGCCATTTTTATTGCCAAAATGGGCATATAAATAGAGTCGTAAGCTTATTTTACCCGTAATGGCTACTAATGCAAAGACCCTATCACTTCGAATAATAAAAGGCCTATTACGCAAAACTATGGTGTCTTTGTTTAATTATTGGTAAAGATACAAGAGTCTTTTCAACCAATAACACTAGGTAAATCGTAGGATCGTAGGGTTTTGTGTAGTGCTGGACTTAAAGTTGGCTAGGGCTTATGCTCTTCTCATTCTTAGACGAGGCCCTTGCCTAGGTATGGGACAGTAATAGACTGATTTTAAAGAATTATTTCAAGTAGAAGGGCAGGTGTATCATGGGACTCATAAGAACAAGAATTGTGGAATAGGTGTACGCACATAAAGTTCATTTTAGCGTACATGCTATGTGCCTTGGCAGTCTTCATGTTTTCGAATATGTACGAATTATACGACCAGTTAAATGATCTATCCAGAATTGATCCAAAGAGGACAAAGCCGGAGTTGTATAATATTATAAAGACACACTTTTTTACGTCCGTGGGCTACCGGACGTAAAGAATAGCACTACCCCATCTCTTTCCATGGGTGTCGTAAAAGGCGACTAAGGGATTCACTAGAGGATGGGCAGCAGCGTTCTCTGAGTACTTTAACAACCATACTGCGATCGGCAACCCGTCTGCCAAGCGTGGCGATTATAGCAAGCCCCCTCCCTTTTGGGGGAGGCCTATGTCCAGCAGTGGAAGTCTTTAGGCTTAATGATGATGATGATGATGATGATGAAATCGTAGGATTGGTTAACTTTTACGAAAACCGCTGATGAGGAAAGGGTGGGCTATTCACCGCCAGGAATGACACGGGAACTACATAATTAAGCTTTAAATATTAATTTGTCCTAATTTTATTTAATAACTTACTTAAAAAACTTTTTGTTATTTTCAGACAAGTGACGTTTCAGAATTCGACTCCCTGTGAACATCAAGATCCAGTCATATTATTATAAAAAGTATTACTTTTGCTAATTGCATTAATTAGTCTACCTTTTTAATACCTTTTCCCTTTTTACTCATTTAAAACAAGCAATCATAAACAGACGACAAAAAATATTGTATTTAATTATTTAAAGTTGACGAGACTGCATTTACGAAAATAAAATTCATTGATTTTTGCAAAATTTTTCGCAAGTGTATTTACTTCAGGAGTATTAATTTTGTTTTTATTGGACAATTTTAAAACCTAGTTCTTAATTTTTATGAGAAAAGGGGATTTCATGAAGGCGTTCATTTTTACCACCAAAGTAAAGACTTATCTAATTTATTTAACTTATTTATTCTATTTAAATTTTGAATGCTTATGTTTCAATATCTAGATTTGTTATATTTTTCATCTTTATTCAACGAAACGATTAAATGAAAATATTTTTAAAAATGCCATAGTAAATGTAAGCATTTTTAGATTTTAAGAGAAAAGTGAAAATAATTTGAATGAGAAATCGTGTAATATGTAGTTAGGTTATTTTTTATTAAAAAAACGATTTCTTATTTGAAGAATTTTCATTTATTACAAATTGAATTGTGCAACATAAAGTGCCAATTTCTCATTGTATTTTTTTTTGTAGAAAAATTCACCATGCTTTTTAATTTTGTTTGTATACTAATGTACCTACCTACCTATATTAAGATAAAATAATTTTCAAACATGATTTATATGTAGTCGACTTCTCATTGTATTTTTAATTACAATGTAAAACATCTTTTACATCTCACGATTTTTTATTTTTAAACTGTTAAAGCAAGCAATATAACTTGCAGTTATCGTGAGGAATTAATAAAGTTTCAAAATAGCTATGGAAAGCATGGTGGTAATTAAAAATGGGTTATTATTACAACAAAATGTGGATACTCATATGACACTATAATTAATGGTTTGTATCTTTTCGTTAAGGTTTTTATATTTTTGTTAATAAACTTTAGTTATTATAAGCAATCGTTTTATTCTAAAAACCCCGGAATTATTTTCTTTCAAGGAATGATTATAATGCTACATATACAGCATGATAGGTTAGCCACTTTTTCAAAAAACAAAAAAGTCACCGTTTAATAAATTACTAGTGAAATTGTGTAGATGTACCATCAAAGAGTTGCCAGATTATTGTAGTGTCGGTGTTAGAGAGGTCTGCAAATAGTCCAGATTTGAATCAAATCTAAGTTTGTGGTACATTGTAAAGAAAACATTGTCCAAAAAACATATCACTAATATCGTACTACTACTAGTATCATACTACAACAACTTTAAGACGCATTTGTAGAAGCTTGGAGAAAAATTCCCTGGAAATGTATGAAACATTGATAGAATCAATGCCACGTTGTTGTAGAGCTATAATCAACAGCAGAGGCTTCCCAACCAAACAATAATTGTTTATTATAAAACGTTTGTACCATTTAACTTCATTATTTATTGTTTCGTTACCTTTGTTCATATTTATGCTAATGTTTTCTTTTCTGTTTCTAATTAGTTGTCCACCTTAGTACGTTGTGCTGCTTCATTTTATTTCATAAAGTATACTAGTTTTTACATAAATGGTTGTATGATATTTCCAAAACTGACATAGTAATACTTCATGATGTGGATACATTATAGATAAATAGGTATAAGCCCTCTATGATACGTAAAACATTAATTATCAAGTTAAATTGTAATAAAAATAAAAGTCACACTTGGTGTTTCTAATTATATGTCCACCACTGTGTATATATACAACAAAACAACACATGAGAGCATTTTGTATGTCACTTTAGGTTTTACATACATACATAAACTCACACCTTTTCCCCTTGGATGTATGCAGAAACTGCAGAACACCACATGCTACGATCGCTACATACTCCTTTCGCTTCGTCCTTGTTCATACATCTTGTCGTACATGCACGTCTGTTGAGAGTACTACGCACCTATAGCTATCCTTTTTAAGAACATCACCAATAACATCGATGTATGTCCTTCTAGGGCGTCCTCTACTGGCGTTTTATTATAGATAAGATAGAATACCATGGTTCATTTTTTGAAAACTTTTTATTGTTGATTCTGAAAAAAAACCTATGCAGGGTCAATCAGTGTCACCAGTAGATCACGCGGTTTGAAGGAATTACATGAATTCGTTTACACCCTGTATATTGTATGTTTCCGAGTGATACCGAACGTAAAGAATAGCACTACCCCATCTCTTCCTATAATATAATAATAATAACCTTTATTTCAGGCAACTTGGCCCATAAAAAACTAATACATAAATAATAAAAACAATACATTATAAACTAATACATAATATAAAACTTCACTTAAGCACTGTCGTTGTGCGATCGTGTGGCACTTGTCCGCGGAAGCGACGGAACACCACTCCCTCCGGCCAAAAGTTCTCCTCCATGACGAGGTGCAGAAGACACTTTGGTACTCGCACCACAAACGCCTTGAAGTTGGCGTTACGGCAACAGTCTTATGGGTGTCGTAAAAGGCGACTAAGGGATTCACTAGAGGATGGTCAGCAGCGTTCTCTGAGTATTTTAACAACCATACTGCGATCGCCAACCCGCCTGCCAAGCGTGGCGATTATGGCAAACCTCCCCTATCGGGGGAGGCCAATGTCCAGCAGTGGACGTCTTTAGGCTGAATCATCATACTGTATGTTACGCTCAAAGACCATTCTAGACGTTTTTCAAACGATTACGTGTCCGACACCGCTTAACGCAGCGTTATGCGTTTTTATCAAGAGACCCAAGCTTTACACCCTTTTAGAGCTCCGCTGTGCCTCCTCGCATAGTTTAGCTTCAGGGGGGGAGTGATGTGGCGGCATCTATCTCGCCACATGCGAACTATCCTACATCGCGCAATCAAGATTTAACACGCAGATAGTATACATACAACCTCCCAACATCAACCGTTGGGCAGTAGCCCCCCAAGTAACAAAATTTGGTACTATAAAAGTCCTGAGAACGTTTTGGAGCGTGCTATTTAGTGTTTATGATTAGTACTATAATGGTGTTGTAAACGTTTACAGAACCCCAAATAGGCCCTAGTTTTATCACTGATTTATTCTATAAGCATTACATACAGGCTCTCACGGTGATAAATCAGCTCTATAGTTGAAAAGTAAAAGTGTCGAGAAACGCTTTTTAGTACTAAAATAGTGTTTCTGCATCGTTTATGTCACAAATTTGCACTATAAAAGTAACCAAAACATCTTTATAGTGCTATTTTGCACCGTAAACGATTCCAGTGATCTTTTTTATCACACATTTTGTTCGTGTTGTGAAAATATATCGGTAATTGTTGCTTAACGTAACATGTAATAAAAAGGACAACTTCAAAACATTCATGGATCGTAATTCTGCCATAACTTGCACTTGCGAAAATAATTGTATCGATAAAATAATTATGCTGATTTCAAATTTGACAATGCGCCCTCATAATTTTCGTGTTTTAATTAAATTTTAATTAATAAAATAAGGACTTGTCCCAACTATGGCTGCTATAGTACACATTGGCTCCAGCCGTGCTGCTAATGTGCTATCATGGCGTAAAAACAGCAGCCATTTTCACCGAAAACGAATTAGTCCATTAATTATTAATTTTAGTGCTTTTATGTCACGATTTAGTACCTTAGTAGTGCATTAGGAGTCGCTATGGTACTATTTAGTACTATAGAAGAGTTTTCATGACTTTTACAGAATTAGCGCCATAGCGATGTTGAGGGAGCTTTTAAGGAGCTAAAAGGTTACGTAATGGTTGTGCAAGGTACTTTTATAGTGCAGATTGATACTGTAATAATGTTTTCGATACTTCTACAATACTAGTACTGTAAAAGTTATTTTTACGCATTATTAGTGCAAAATAGATACATAAAAGTGTCAGAAAGGTCGTCTATAGCACTAAATAGTACCATAATCGCTTTTTTCATATCTATTACAGTGCAACACTTTAAAGATTCTTTTGTATGGTCCTGTAAACGTTCTAAGAGCTAAATTATAGAACTTAAATGCTCTTTAATCTTATAGAACCAAAACGCTCTTTTAAAAACCTTTATAGTACAAGCAGGCACAATGGTTACCACTATAGGCCTACTATATCACTATTTGGTGTTATAACACCCTGGTTATAGAAGCTTTTGTTACTTGGGGGCCGCCAGGCACAAGACTCCGCCTGGTTGGAGGATCCTCCCTTTGGTTGGAGGAACACCACACCTAGTTTCTCCACAGCTTCCTCGCACTAGCTCTGGTGGAAAACGAGCCTAAAGGTGGGTCCACATCAGTGACATTTCGCCGAACCGAACACAGTGACCGTGACAAAGTCGGGTGTCTGTGACGATAGTGTGGATGGGATTTGTTACGCGTACAAATGTTACGATCATTTATCCGTCTCATACTCCCATACAAAATATTTCAATCAAAAAGTACGCCTGAACATTGTACGTACTCCCAGTCACAAATGTGGATGCTGTTTTGGTTTTGTCACGGTCAAATGACACGGGTCACGGGCTGATCCATCCAAAGTCGGTCGGTTTCAATTGTTTCAAAGGACGTCTGGTACTGTCTCGGTGCGCGGGAGACGTCCACACTGTCATTTTTGTCACGCGTACAAACCCGCGTGTCATCGCGCTGGTACCTACACGGGATTCATATCGTGAGTCACGATAGGGATGAAAATGGCCGAATGTTTCCGAAACTTACTAGGAAAGTTTCCAATATTCCCGGCAATTGGTCAATATTGCCGGAAAGTTGCCAAAATTGCCAGATTACATAGGTTTTTTCAAATGCCATTTTTAACGTTTATGCGCTCATGAGGTTTTATGTAATGGTGTAATTATACGTATTACTAGTAAGCCTGTATGGTATATTGTTAATTATACTTCATTTCTAATTATCAATGCAAATATGTGAAGATAAAGTTAAATTATGACACTGGTAACTTCATGATAGCTGAACCCATAGTTTTTTGAGAATTTCACTTATAAATTTTATAAACAAATACAGAGGGTATTGATACCGAATGTTCCCCTTGTACCCTTATTTTGATTTACGATAACTTGAATGTTGAATACTACGTTGGTACGTTACCCCACACTAGTCGCTTAGCCACTTGAAAAATCATGCCGTTAAAATAATTTTCTAAATCGGATCAGTAGGTTTTGAGAAAATTGCGGACATACATACATACGGGTCGAATAAAGAACCTCCTCTTTTGAAGTCAGTTAAAAACATCAACTTGTTGTTGCTGGTCAAATCGTCTTGCAAGGTTTGACCCTTTTATACGTACAGATATGTATACATATACATGTTATACTTTATTACATACAAGTGTGGTTTCATATAAGAAAGTAGAAAAAAAATATCATTTCTCGAAAATAGTTATGGTTTCATCACTAATGAAGTATCGTGGATAGCCTGTTTCTTTTCTTTAGTTTATCAGTAAGAAAATAAATGTAAAAACAAAAATTTTCGGTTGGATAATGTAGGCAAGTATAAAAACTAGCACCCTGCAAACCGCAATTTTATCCTACTATGCAATTGTAAAATACGTTTTCTATTAACACGTTTCTTGCCAATGTTGCCGGCAGGATTGGAAACATTCGCGGCAGTTTTGGCAACTTTCGCAATATTGCCGGCAATTTTCTATTTTCTATTGCCTATCGTGACAAGAAAACACCCGCACAACATTTTTGTATTTTCCACTTATTTCTTGAAATCCAATATCTCTCAGTAACGAATTTTCACCACAAATATTTCTGTTTGTAAAGTTCAGTTTCCCACCATCTCCTTTTCTTCCCCCTCTTCTTTTTTAAAGCACAAATCATGCACTTGCACGAGCCAAGTTTTATTTCGGCTAATTCTTCTGGAGACGACATCACTGCGTTAGTTAAGGTTGCAAAATGGCATCCGTCGCGAATTCGACCGTGTGAGCCAGCAACGGAGGCCGATCCGATGCAAACCTCTACCCGTCCACACTATCCGTAACAAGTCTGCGGTGATGTCACGGTTTTCGGTTCAGCGAAATGTCACTAATGTGGACCCACCTTTACAGGGGACGGCCTTGTGGATTCTAAAAATAGATTCATTAATCATCTAACCTGTATTATAACTATCATTAATAATTGAGCAGTCAAATAGAAATATTATTTGCAAGATAACATGGTCATTAGTTTTTTAGATACCGTGATAGTATGTCATGTTTGATTGCGTTAAAAATATTATTAAATTTGGATTTATATGTTATATTATGTTTAATATTTAGATGTAAATTAATATTTTTAAAAAAGTGGGGGAGGTGTTTGATGGTATGTACTTATTTATAGTTTCTTTTATTAATCCGCTAACTTGTCTTATGGCAGAATTTTCAATCGTCTGAAAACTTTGTCTGGGGAATTATTTTGAATTTTAACTAACAGCTTTAGTATAAATGCACGAGAGCAGTGAAGGTTACGCTATTCAAAGCTTATTGCCAGTCCTACTCGAGCGGCCTGTGGGTGAGATATACGCAGCGAGCCTACAAAGCCCTGCGCACTCAGTACAATAATGCGTTCAGGATGTTGTTGGGTCTGCCGTGGCGGTGCAGCGTGTCTGAAGAGTCAGCTTCATTGCTGGCCCGTATACGGAGGAGCAACAACGGCATTCTGAACGCAATAGCTGTACGTTTTGAGTGTCCCTTTCAGAATCAGTGGGTCAAGTTTTGTGTAGGTGCGGCGAGTCATGGCAAATAGAAATGTAAATAAATGTGTATTAGGTTAAGTTTTGTATCTCGTCTGAATTCACGGCTCACCTTCCTTGCGGAAGATGTCCGGTCCTTTGGAAGGCATACACGGGGACACAGGTCCAACGCGCAGAGGCCCCTTTGAGAACTTTAATCTAAAATGGGGTGGGGCACCAACCGGGGACTATCCACGGCTGCACTATTGGAGTACAGTCATGAACCGTCCCAGGTGGGTGCAGGACTATTGTAAAATATGGTGAAAAATATTTGGTCTATGGGAAGGGGTGTTAGGTGGACTGGATAACTTCTATTGCCGGAAGAAAACGGCGTCTGCCTTTCAACATTTAAAAAAACAAAATTATATTATTATTATAGAAAATTTATGTCAAAACGTCATATTTTTTCTTTAGATAAACACACTAGGAAGCGGTGAAGGGAGGGCTTTTTTGTGGGATGTCTATAATATTGTAAAAATGACGTTAAAAAAGAACTAAGTAATTCTAGTCTATTTTGAATAAATGAGTTTTGAGTTTGAATTGAGTTTGAGATAAAATATATCAGACGATTTAAAAATCGGCCCTCAAACTATTATAATTGTTACAATCCTATAATCTGCGGTATATCTCGTTATATTGAACATATAAACAATTTGTCATTCCTATTTTAGACAAACTTGTTATGAGCATCCGTTGAGCTATCCGTTTATTCATTTAACATTACTTATCAAAAACATTTTTAAATATTTTTATAATTAACAAAAACATTTAAAAATATATAAAACTAGCTTTTGCCCGCGGCTTCGCTCGCGTTAATTTAGAATTTGACACTAAACTTTTAACACACTACTAAAGTTTCTATAATAATTACTATTATTAAAATTAAAGTGCCCTCATTGTTAAAATTGTGTTTTCCAGTGCCAGTGTTTTCTTAATTTGTTTTTAATTCGGTTTATTCCACACAATTTTACATATACTTCTTTTTTAACCGACTTCAAAAAGAAGGAGGTTCTCAATTCGTCCGAATTTTTTTTTGTGTGTGTTTGTTGTGCGATATCTCCCCCAATTATGAATCCATTTTGATGGTTCTTTTATTGTTTGGTAGGCCATACTTCAAAGGTGGTCTCATATAAATTTTATCGAAATTGAATTGGCGCTTTTTGAAAAAATCAACAAAAACAAAAAAAAAACATACTTAGATGACGTATTGGTTTGTTTCCTTCAGCAAAAGTTTTGATTAGGACTTTCAATCTCTGTTTTAACTGTCATCACAGAAACATTAGCCAAGAACAAAGAACCATTGTATGTGTTTATAAGGAGCCGTCATGATAATTGTACATTAAAATACCTATTCTTAAAGAAAACTACCTAGTTGTTGGAAAGATTACGCAACCGTATTGTTTAAATTTGTAGTCTTAAACCGTGTAATTTATGGCACTAAAACGTATTTAATAAATAACTTTAAATAAAAGTATAAACCGACTTCAAAAAAAACGTAAAAAGAGTAAAATAATTACCATAATATAAAATTAACAATTTCAGATGTCGGTGCAATTCTACACTGAAACGCATAAAAGCCACCGACTGCTGAAACTGTTAATTTTATATTATGTTAATTATTTTACTATTTTTATTTATTTTTGAAGTCGGTTTTTCTTTTATATTTGAAAATTTGAACCTGTGTTTTACCCGAGTGGACTTTTTTTAAATTATAATTTAGAGAAAAGAAAACAAATTGTTATCGTACTTAAACGATATTCGATAAACAACATCTTTAATTTTGGATTCGTTTGGTATTAAAGATTGCAGTAGTACAAAAAGCCATTATACTGAAAACCTGAGACTGATTTCTTTCAATATTAAATAAAACTAATATTCATTAAAAAATTAACAAAAAAAAAAACCTTTTTATGTTGCAAACTATAGTTAATAAACCAATTAGTACAATTATGTGAGCAAAATATATTTTACGCGTCAAATTTTCACTAATGTGAAATGTGCGCCAGCGCATCCAAACTTGACATTTATAAATAGCCATGATTTTGTTAATTTTTGGATTGTTCTTGAGAAAACCTGTATTAATATTAATGATACTTTTTAATGCAAGCGTTGTTATAAAAAGTCTTGATTTATGAAGCACGTGTAAATAAATACTGCGCAACGTGTAGGTAGAAGATATTTATGTTAAATTATTATTGTGAATAATTTAATAATTAATTGTGGCAATTTACTACCTGCATGTATATATTCTGTGACATTGTTGATTAACTTATTGTGTATGAGGAGCTCGTGGCTAAATAATTACAGCCGCATAGACCGATCTTCCGGGTTAAGCCACGCTTGCCGAGGTTGGTCTGTGGATGGGTGACCATTTACCATAGCGAGTTTCCTCCGTGCCTCGGAACGCACGTAAAGCCGTTGGTCCCGGCTGTCATTTGTAGATCTTTGACAGTCGTTACTGTTGGTCAGAAACCAGAAAGTCTGACAACCAGTCTTACCAAGAGTATCGTATTACCCAGTTACTGGGTTGTGGAGGTCTGATAGGCAGTCGCTCCATGTAAAATACTGATATTCAGCTGCATCCGGTTCGACTGGAAGCCGACCCCAACATAGTTGGGAAAAGGCTAGGCAGATGATGATGTTGATTAACTTATTGACATTTTAAGTAATGGAGTGTGGTGTGTCCTGTTATAAATTATATAACGCTAGATTCTGGTGTGTAACTCGGCTGTCCCATTTCAAAACCTAGTAAGGGTTCCTTTTTACAAAAATCGTTTTATTGCATAATCTTACTAGCTTAGAAAGTCTCTACCGAATACAAAAACACCAGCGTTGAAAACTCACATAATAAGCAGATATATTTATGCATCGATACCTAGTGTTCGGTACAATATTTGCAACCGAACAGCTCAGCATTTTTGCTTGCATGCATTTCAATAAATTCATGTATCGCAACTATTGCAAGTTAGTGCGTGTTCGGATACCAATCGCGTAATTCGAATCAAACCATCTTAGTGCTAATTTAGCTTAGATTTACCTACCATTTGATAGTTAACTAGTATTCAATATAATCTTTAAACCATATTATTGCATATCATTAAACTAGTGGTCGTAAACTCGTAACCAAACCTTTACCAGTCCGATATAAAGTCAACCAAATCAACCAAGATATCAACCAACCCAGAACTTAGTGCTAAACCAATCAGGCATAACTTTCTACACCTAGTAAGTGCCATTCACTGCCTCTAATCATTTTAAAACCTAGTAAGTCATTTTAACCACATGGTTTTACCTAACATAAATACTTTTCAAAGGCTGACCGATTTAACGTTTATTCGCTCGCCTGTAAAATTTAGTTTTAAGCTCTTACTAGATTTTGAAATGGGACAGCCGAACTTGATTTACAATTTACCTGCTTTAAGCTATCACTTGAAAGTTTAAAGTCAGAAAAAAGTCTTGGTCCTTTACAATCCGACTTTCGTCAAGCTCACAACACTGTAAGGCCTCATTTACGGAGACGCGGGGCGTCGCGCGTCGCGGCCCGCACTGAATACAAACATATGGCGTTGTATGAGAGCGTTTACGGAGAAGCGATTTTACACGCGTTTGCTTGAAATGCAGGCGGAGCCCGCGGATGGCATCGCCGCGTCGCATGCGACGTTTATTGCGGCGGCGCACGCAGCGTTGCGACCAGCTATTCCTGCAATTCTCCGTCCACTGTAAAATGTAGCGTCAACAGCGGCGGGGCCCGCGGCGTCCCACGCGCCGCGTCTTCATAAACAACATCGTACATTGCCATATATTTGTGTTTGCGCGTGTGATGATGCGGGCCGCTGCACGCGCCGCTCCGTAAACAGAAAAATCGTACGACGCGCCGCGAGACGCCACACCGCACGCGACGCGCGACGCCCCCGTCTCCGTAAATGAGGCCTTACTTCTCTTTTAAAAGTTACTGACGACATCCACTGGGCTATGGAAAACATATCCTTCACTTCTTGGTTTTACTGGATTTCAGCAGTGGTTTCAACTCTGTACATTTTGATAGCCTTCTTGGTATCAATTATGTTTCTTCTTCAACCTTATCTTGGGAGTGATTCTTAAGGTACAAGTCCGAGACAGGCTGCAAACTGCAGACTGCAACCGCAGATCGCAAGTCGCCATCGGAATAGCGCCTTTAAGGTGTGCACTTTAAAGGTGCTATTCCGACAGCGACTGCAAAACTGCAACCGCAGACCGCAGCCGCAGATCACACCGCAGGCGATACTACTGTACTTGTACCTTTATCTTCGGGTCCGCTCTCAGCGTGTCCTTGATGAGACCTCTTCTGATTGGTGTGATATTGCTGCGGATGTGCCTCAGGGTGGCGTCTTCTCACTTCTTCTTTTCTCTATTTTTACCCGACTACGGCGAAGCCAAAAGGAAGGGTATCACTTACGTGGTTATTAATATTATTCTATTAATACCTACGCAAGGCTGTAAAATGGGAGGACCATGCAGCATATAGTGTTACACTTTCATTCTTAATATTTGACTGCCTATTGTCTATCGGTATGAGTCTGTCATGCTCACTAAAATATCCTGCTGATGGTGGCGTTGTGCATCGGGTCGTTGAGTTCCCTGCAACATGGTTGAGCTGAGCGACGCCGATGCATGCGTCATGCTCGTGAAGGGTGCTGTCTGTTGGGACTGGTCAGCTCGTAACTGCTATGGCAATCGTTTTAAAAGGCTAACTTTCTCATTGCTTTTCACGTTAACTGCATGTACATTAATCTGCATTGTTCTTACATTACTACAATGAAAATTGACAAACCATTTACTTTTTTAAAAAGAGTGTCTATGGAGTTTCTTGCCGGTTCTTCTTCAAAAGAGCTACTACTTGGAACCGAGCACCTAGTGTTGACCTTTTGAAAGCACCAGTGATCTGGTCTACTTGAAATAAAAACTACTTGACTTTGACTTTATAGTAGGTATACAGTAAGGGTCGCACTTACTGTAGACCTACTATGATTATGTGGGTGCCAGGAACACTTCCATTAAATAGACATGGTATGTATAGTATACAGTGGGTGCGACCACGGCTCTACCGTGACCATTTTTGCACCTATGCATTTCTGGATTTCTAATTGAATTATTTTCTTGTTTCGTCCTTTTTAGACCCCTTTTTTTACGTAGTCCGGTTATAGTTTTTTAACTTTCGTTTACTCTGTCACCAGAGTAATTTTTCTACTAACTTCCATCTCTATGCAGACGACATTTCCCTGGGTCTGAGGCGGAACTTGCCATCAGTACGATGAACCAGGAACTGGAATGCATCAGTGGTTGGGCTAGGTCTTTTGGCTTACACATTAATCTCTGTAAGTCCCAGGCTACGATCATAGGAAGCAGGAACATCCGAAACCGCCTCAAGATTGCGTTTCCAACTCCCGCTAGACCTCGATGGTGTTCTGATTGCCTGGATACTGCCAAAAATTAGGGAATATGCATGTAATATTTTTTTTTCTCTTAATCAATAAAGCACAGTAATATAAACCCAAGAAAAGCATTAAAAGTCAAATGTTACTATTGTTTGTTGCTGAAAACAATTATTTAACTTCAACAATTTTCTTCTACAGTTCAAACGGCCTTTATCGTCGCGGTCATAATGTGACGTCATAATCCACGATACTGCTTTGTTTACATCTTTTTTTAGGCACAAACCATATAAATTAAATTAATTATTGTGCTTTATTTAAGCAGAAATCGCACTTACTATCTTACTTCAGGGAGAAATCAAACAGTTTGCTAAGAAAAAGATTTATTCACCTGGGTTTTGATGTCACTTACGGCATTTTCGAAGACGACGCGTTTCGAGATTGCGTTCCGTTCCCCCAAAAAAAAAGGAACATAAAATAACGAATTGTAAAATAAGTAATGCGTTAAAAAGGTAAAAAAACAATGCAATTTGTTTCTTGACTCCTGTTCAATGTATATTTAAATAATGAAAGAGTTTTGAATTACATGCATATTCCTTATTATCTTTGAGTCTAACTTATTCTGGAATGCTCAAGTAACCGACGTCAGTAAGACAGTGCATTACACGTTTCATTCGCTAAAATGCCTCCAGAGCTTTTTGCCCTTCAAAACCAAAATCTCCCTTGCTCAAATTCTTATTCAGCCCATTATTGACTACGCCTGCTATTTGGATGCCACTGAGGCACTCTTAAATAAACTTGAGAGATTTCATTTAGGCATCCGTTTCAATTTCAATTCTAAAAAGTATGATCATGTCTCCAACTTCCGTAAACAACTCAAGTAGCTCCCAGTTCGACTTCGCAGGAGTACTAGGATATTGTGTCTCCTATGCAACATCCTACATAATCCGTCTGCCCCATCCTACTTGCGGGAACGCTATTCCTAAATTCGTTCTAGTGACTCACCCTGCAGGTCACATCTCCGTACCCTCCTCAAATTCCCATCTCACAAAACTGATTTATTTTCCAGCTGCTACACCAAATAACAACACTTGACATCCTAGGTTAGAAGTTTTAGTAATTAATGCTAAAAACGGCCGTTTTTGGGTACTTATTACTAAAACTTCGAATCCAGAAGCTCTAGTGTTGATATTTGGTGTTCGAAAATTTCTACAACACTTGACTAAAATGTTGTACGAACGAAATTTCGCTATGTTGTGTGTTGAGTGAAATAATGCTTTTTTTCTGAAGTGGCGCCACTTTCGGTGGGGGAAGCGCCTTAAAAGCGTGATAATGTCCTATATGCTGTATCTGGATTAGGAAGATATATGCTGTAGCTGGAAGAGGAGCTCGTGGCTAAATAATTACAGCCGCATAGACCGATCTTCCGGGTTAAGCCACGCTTGCCGAGGTTGGTCTGTGGATGGGTGACCATTTACCATAGCGAGTTTCCTCCGTGCCTCGGAAAGCACGGAAAGCCGTTGGTCCCGGCTGTCATTTGTAGATCTTTGACAGTCGTTACTGTTGGTCAGAAGCCAGAAAGTCTGACAACCAGTCTTACCAAGAGTATCGTATTACCCAGTTACTGGGTTGTGGAGGTCTGATAGGCAGTCGCTCCATGTAAAATACTGATATTCAGCTGCATCCGGTTCGACTGGAAGCCGACCCCAACATAGTTGGGAAAAGGCTAGGCAGATGATGATGCTGTATCTGGATTATTTCGTAAAACATTTAGTACACTTTTAGCAAAAACTTTCAACTGGTTAGTAAAATTAAACACTCTTCTACATAGAAAGCTTTGTAAAAGTATTAGCTAGGTACAAGTTAATATGGCAATCGAAGCCATTCAATTTGATATTTTAAAGATAAATAATATTTAATAACGAATTCTGGGTATATTTAAAACAACTATAAAAACTGAAATTTCTCGAAATCTACTGACTTTCGCCTAGGGTACATTTTTTTTTCCTTTATTTAACTATAAGTAAAACAAACATGAATCAAATACATAAACATCACAAAAACCTTAAACAGGTTTGTCTGGATGTTGAGACACTTTTGAGTTGTCTATAAATCATTACATGCACTATAAAACATCATACACAGGTAAACCATTTTATTGTTCATGTTGTTGACAAAAAGTGTGGACGAGAAACCGGTTATAGATAAGCGACCCGGCACGGCGGCGGCGCAAGTGCATTATAAACAGGATGATCCACTATTAATATTAAGTTAGCTTAGCATATATATATTATAATTTGAACAGCTCTTGACCTTATGAAGACAAATTAACTCCACGCAGATCAACAACCATGGTCACTAGGAAATATTAAACCATTTCCAGATAAGCCACTGCAAACGATGCTTCATCTGCTGACCTGTCCACTTAGTCCTAACCTTTGTATAATTAGAGACCATTGCGAGGCTAACTACAATGCTATCGACATGGCAATTCGTCTGGCATAATATAAACCATCGACACGATAGAGAAGAAGAGGAATGAAAACGATTGTGGATGTATGTCTTTCTTGCAGGCCACAATCTCGATTTCATTTACGAATATATATATAACGAGGGTAGTTCACTCATTGGGGGTACCTCGTCATCAGAGTCCAAGTTCGACTTGGTGTAGGCAGGAAATAATAGTCACAACACTGATTATTAGTCCTCTATTTATTCACTCTCGATAACAAAATAATAAAATCTCAAATGATCAAACCGATGGAAATAGATTAAAGTACGGAAACGCGGTAAGTTCGGTGCAGGCTGGCAAAACGACCTCTCGCTCGCCCTCGTGTCTCACTCCAAAGTGACTTCACTCAAATCAAATGCATCCAATGTCAAAAAGAATGACAGCTCACAGCCGACAGTTGACAGCTGACAGCTTGCCGACAACCGTCAAACAAGACATGCCACGCTCCGCATCGTCCTCACCCAAGCACAGTGCTTGACTTTTCCGACAAACGATAATAGATGGCGTCCTACTACATTAACAATAATCAATAGTCATTCTAATAGTTGTGCTTCTGTGTTGATTCTGCGACATATATATACAGGCTGTAAGGGTAAACACCGTTATCCTTGAAACCACGGGTAGTTGACTTCAACATAAAAATATAGGACGGAGTAAAAAAAAAAAAAAAAAATGTACGCGCGAGAAATGAGCGGCGTGGCGGCGCTACGACGCGGCGTACACACACTCGCTAACGAGACAGCTGACTGACTGGGGTAGCAAAATGTGCGGGGCCGTGCATCGGGCCACGCGGCGAGTTCCCCGCGCCCCCTCCCGTAGCTTGTTGCCCTCGCGAATAGGGTGAAATGCTTTTGAGGAAAAATTAAAAATAAAAAAAAAGTTTGTTATCTTTCATTGATTTTACGTTCTATAAATGAAACCAAACCACTGGTTTCAAGGATAACGGTGTTTACCCTTACAGCCTGTATATACACTGGACCGCAAAGAAAAAGGGTCGGTTAGAAAATCTTCAATATCTTCAAAAGTACTTGACCTAGCTTTATGAAATAAAGACTAAATTAAAGAATATTTTAATGTGCTTAAATGAAAATAAAAAATAAATGAATTCAAGCTTTTCATATTTAATAAATGTAAAATAAATAAAAATGCGTAGTTTTTCCAATATTTTCGTAAATGTAGATTGGTTACAGTTGTGCCGTTTTCACGCATTTTAGAACTTTGTGTTGCCTCCGCGAGCTCGCAATACTGCTGTTATGCGATTTGGTAAACTTTCTACTAGGTTTTTAAGGCGATGCTGCGGAATATTCTGCCATTCCTCTATAGAGCTTCTTTCATTTCAAGTAGCGTGACTGGCGGCGGATTCCGCTGAAGTACACGTCGTCTCAGTTCGTCCCATGCATGCTCAATGGGGTTTAAGTCGGGGCTGCGTGCTGGCCACTCCATGTGTGTGATACCGACTTCATGAAAATAAGCAAACACTATCTGAGCTGTATGCGGGCGGGCATTTCCTTGCATTAAAACGGCATTATCGCCCATGTCTACTAAAAATGGACCAACGTAGTCATTCAGAGTTTCAGTGACATATATTTCTGCAGTTAAAGTTCCATTTTCTGTCACCACTAGTTCAGTGCGGCTTTCGGAAGAAATCCCAGCCCACACGTGAATAGAGCCTCCGCCGTATGTTACTTTTTCTTCTTTACAGGCTTAGTTATAGCACTCTCCCGGTCTTCTGTACACTCTTTTCCTCCCGTCGTGCTTGTATAAACATAATCTAGACTTGTCTGAAAACATAACTCTTGACCAGTCATTCAGAATCCAATTCTCGTGTTCTCTACCATAACTCAACCTTGAGTTTCTGTGGTGTCTTTCTAGTTTTGGGCCATTTGCAGGTCTTAATGGCTTTAAATTTACTTCAGCCAGATGCCACCTTACTGTATCCGTACTCAGATTGTTTCCTTCAGCTCGTAAATGATGATTCTTTACTTCAAAAGCCGCAAGAAAGCGATTTCTCAAAATTGTTGACACCATATAATGATCCTCCCGCGCCGTCGTGCACCTTGTTCGGCCTGTTTCTGGTCATAGAAGATTGGATCCAGTTTCATGGAAACGCTGGAGTACTCGCTGAACTGTAGAAAGAGTCACACCAACAGTTCTCGCTGTATTTCGCTGACTGTGCCCATCTTCAAGCATTCTCAGGATCCTGGTACATTCTTCAGGGGTTAACGACATGATGACTTCAGAATAATAAAATTTATAAGGTAGAGACACCATATTTATAACTTTTTTATTGCAAAACCAAAACAAACGCGAAACAATTGATTTGAATTTTTTGGTACTAAATCTAAAAACGACCGTTATTTTACATTTTCAGTTTTTCATACAATTATCAAAAATAAATGAAAAGGTTTAATATATTATTTTATGTGGAATTAAATATTCTTTAATTTAGTCTTTATTTCATAAAGCTAGGTCAGGTACTTTTGAAGATATTGAAGATTTTCTAACCGACCCTTTTTCTTTGCGGTCCAGTGTATATTTTTTTAATAAAACGTTGCCCCACAGCAAGATTTCTCTTGTATCGTGGGTGCGTGCGTTTACAGACACAAATCTCACATACACAAACGCCCAGACCCGAAACAACCATCTGTAGGCCATACAAATTGTTGTTCCGTGTGGGAATCGAACCCACGACCCGTAGCGCAGAAGCCAATCGCTTAGCCACTGCACCAAACGTGTCGTCAATAAGGTAAAGTATAGCACTTGAAAAGTTGCTATTTAGGATTTGTAAAGTAAAAAATAGGTACAAAAACTTAGCTCTGTTGGGTGATTTATAAATCATTTAAAAAAACTCTTTGAGGGCGCACTAGCTACACGCTGCATTAAGACGTCGTTATATCAAAACCTGTTGAGGTACACACTTCTACACATCAAGCTATACAAAACCAGTTTATCTTGGCGTCGCTTTGTATAATCTCTTTGCACAAGTAACGGTCAGTTTATACTGGTTTTGCATAGCTTGAAGTGTAGCCGTGTGTACAAAAAAATTATAATTAGTATTAATTAGGTACAAAATAAGTTCTGAATGAAGAAAAAAAACCGGCCAGGTGCGAGTCAAACTCACGCACAAGGTTCCGTACCATTATCTATAAAAACGGCAAAAAATCACGTTTGTTGTGTGGGAGCCCCCTTAAATATTTATTTTATTCTGTTTTTTAGTATTTGTTGTTATAGCGGCAACATAAATACATCATATGTGAAAATTTCAACTGTCTAACTATCACGGTTCATGAGATACAGCCTGGTGACAGACGGACGGACGGACGGACAGCGGAATCTTAGTAATAGGGTCCCGTTTTAGCCTTTGGATACGGAACCCTAAAAATCGAGATTGATCTACTAGATAGACATACACCGATGGTGGTTTATATTAATTAAAAAAAAAAACAGATGATGACAAAGGAGTATGCTTCAGTGGTTTGGGCATGTTGAAAGATTGAGTGAACGGCGATTAACAAAAGGAATTTATAAGGCGAATGTCAGTGGAAACGCCAGTAGAGGACGCCCAAGAAGGACATACATTGATGTTATTGGTGATGTTCTTCAAAAAGGACAGGTGCGTAGTACTTTCAACAGGCGTGCGTGTATGACAAGATGAATGACCGTGGACAAAGCGAAAGGAGTATGTAAGGATCGTAGTACGTGGCGTTCTACAGTTTCTGCTTTGATCCTTAGGATAAAGGGAACAGTTGACCTACCTCCCTAGCCACTAGAGAGTTGCAAAGGATTGATGATTTATTAGTAGCGTCCATAAGTTCATCTAACGTGCAAGTATCAGGGTACGCAGGGCATGACGTTAAGTGTACCTTCGTTTGCGGAACAGCACCACATTTGCACTCCAGGTTGGAATTGTCTATGAATCTGTTTATTAACTGACTTCAAAAAGGAGGAGGTTCTCAATTAGGATGTTTTTTTTTAAATGTATTTTCGGGCATCACTCTGTCATTTATAGACGAGTTTGCAGGATTTACAAGATTCTTTTTTGTTTGAAAGAGTATTCTCCCGAGGTGGTCCCATTTAAATTTGGTGAAGATCTGATGAAGGCCCTCGGAGATTGACAATGGAACTCTTTAATGGATAACAGCAAATTCCCCGGGATTGCTGTAATTGCATGTTTGTGTATTTTTTATGCCACTTAAAATAGAAAAATAAAATAACTTAAAAAAAAAAGTAAAAACCGACTTCAAAAAAACTAAAAAGAGTTAAATAATTACCATATCATAAACTAACAGTTTTAGAATTCGGTGCCTTCAATTTGGTTCAGTGTAAAATTGCACCGACTTTGCCTTAACGGTGAATGAAAATATCGCGAGGAAATCGGAAAACGAGAAGGCTAAAAACAGTTCTTGTTGGTGTGTGCAGTCCGCCAACTCCGCATCAGAAACTTGTATACAGGGTCACATGATCTAGGTACTACTGGTGTAGACAGGCCCCTCACGGAATATAGATTGATTAAAAATAAATAAATAAAATTATTTTTTTTTCATGCCGTTTTGTTACCGATCGTATCTAAACCACCTAATAAGAATTCAGTAAAAAAATAAGAATTATTTTTTTTGCAAAAAAAATATTTTATTTGTTTGAAAATTTCGATGCCGATGCATAAATTATTGAAAGTACGGCGACTTGGCTGGCAGGAACGACTAACGCGATATTGCTCTTTGCAGTCAGATAACTCAAGGCTCTAAAAAGACTCGGAAACGGAAAAAAAAAAAAATTTTTTTTGGTTGATTTTCGAAAATTCCCATTTAGGGTTAATCTGTGTCACCAGTAGATCACGTGGTTTGAAGGAATTACACGATTTACACCCTGTATGTAGTCAGGGGGAATTATCTAGTATATATACGATCCAATTAACTCGCTCAGCAGTCTGCATATTGATTGTCTATTGAACGGAGTCTGTGTCAGTTAAAGTTACACTGAAGAACACGTTACTGCGGAGTGCATCAGTCTGTGTTGCCATAAAATGGGGCTATTTGAGATCTATGGGGCTAATTGGCACGAACATAGCAGAGGAGATTTTTTGTAAAATTTATAAACTATCTACATTTTCAAATACCTATAATTTATGGTTACTTCACTGTTGATCTATGGAAATAGACTTCAAACGCTACGCCAATACGAATAAATCAAAAAGTGATACATAATTTTAAGAGTAGATAATATGAGCTTCAATCTAACGTAAAAAAAAAATATAAATATAAAAAAAAAATATTATACAATAATTAAAATCTTTGTATGTTCATATGCATGTGTGTGTGTTTGTGTGCTTGGTCGTGTATGTATTAAGTCAGTTCAGAAACTAAATATAGCAAAAGCATTAGGTAATGTTGTCATCGTGTAAGAGGATTTGAATGATTCCCTTTTTAAAAAAGGCTCGTGAATAGTTAAAAGTCTAATGATGCAAACTTGTCATATGACCTATACAAATATACAATGACATTGAAATCGTTAACACAGCACCTGTTGCCAATGGTTTAAGAAGCACGCTCCTCAACTGAACTCCAATTAGCCCCGTGGTTTTCAAATATCCCCATTTTACGGGTATTCAATCCTTATTGCCACATGTGAGTAGTGTTGGGTAGGACACGACTTGAAAAAGAGTTTGTAAGAGTAGCCTCTTTTTTGCTCTGAGCCAGTACAATGTACTACTTGAAATGAGGTGAGGCGTACTGAAGCTCGGTGATACGATTGAAGTAACGAGTACGATTATGACATTTGACGTTACTGCGGCGAGTCGAGTCGCGGTCGCGTAATGTCTATTGTAGAATGACGTGCTATTGTAGCATGTGCGTCGTTCCCTCTCTGTCTCACCCTACAGTTTACTTATCAAGAGTAACGAGTAACGCGACTACCGCGACATAAAAGTTGAAGTAGTACACTTTTAAATGTCGAGCCGCTCTTACATTTTGACGTCATGTGCGGGACAAATGTACCGCCTCATGTATGTCCTACTCAACACTACATGTGAGTATTATGAGAAGAACTACTAGTCGCGCGCAGAAGGTTTGCCGATGACTGCCCCTCCCACTTCACCGATCGCTACCCGCGCTCGTCTGAATAGTACCGACCATCGATGCGTGACGTCATGAGGCTATCGGCAAACCTCCGCGCGACTTATAGTACATTGTTTTCGAAGCTGGAAAAAGGAAGACTGTTTTTTAATTTTCAATTATTTATTTAAATATCTCAGTCATCTAGTAGTTTCTAACCTTAAAGAAAATGCTGATGATGCTGACTCATGGGAACAGAGAACGAAATAAAAACTCTGTTCGAACCCAAAGGGAGAGAAAACACCCATGAATTAAACCGGAGTCTCGCATAGCAGGGCTCCCGGTTCTGAGTGGGGTCGTCACAAGAAGCACTCGAAATATGCTTCGAACTTAAACCAACTGCGTCGGGGTGCTCCAAGTCCCGAGCTAGGAATGCTTTTTGTTTGTTGGTGCTACTTTTTCTCACATTAACGAGTGCTCCGTCAGATTACCTAGAACATCTGAAGAATTATGAGATAAGCGAGAAATGTATCTACGTCCCCCTCGACAATCTGCACGTTAAGGCAGCACATAGCTATGTAATATATTAGTGTTTACATAATTATCAATAATTATATGCATGCTATGATAAAAACCAGTTTTATGCAAGGATGCATGCATTATTATTGTGTATTGTGTAGGCTGAAGTGAAGTTTTTTTTTGCCGTTTTTTCTGTCATAGTTGTTAATGCGTTTCAAGTTTGCATCACTTTTGTGACTATGCAAGCCTCATAGGTACCTCCTAAACGTCAACATCAGGGAACCGCTATACAGTTCCAACGGCACGGGCTCTCACAACAGAGAAATCAATATCAGTCCCAATCAACCTCCTCCAAAAAAAAGCATCAGCCGCTTACAAATCCGTGGAAAGTGCGTCTCCTAGAGCTTGTACGTTGCATCTTGATTCAGAATAATAGAATTTTAATAGACTCTAGGTAAATTTTTTTTAACTAAAATTCGCCATTTTACAGTTGTGTCAAATCTATTTTATAATAAATATTAAACGTGTACAAATATTTTTCCGGATGTATGAATCTTTGTTTTTTTTTGTTTCAGGTACTTAATTTGTGTAAAAAGTTAATTATTTAATAATAAAAATAAAGTAGTTTTTCGATCCATATTTAACTTCTTTGGGGGAAGAAAATGGAAAACATTATTGTTAATGGTGGTAACCAATTAAAAGGAACTGTAAAAATCGAAGGATCTAAAAATGCAGCATTGCCTATTTTAGCAGCTTCCCTATTAGCAGAAGAAGGAACTACAACGTTAAATAATGTACCGATCCTTTCTGACGTGTTTGCAATGAATCAAGTTATCAAACACTTAAACGCAGATATTCATTTTAATGAAAAATTGAACCAAGTGACCATCGATGCAACTCAACCGTTAAGCAGTGAAGCAAATTACGAGTATGTTAGTCAAATGAGAGCATCAATCGTTGTTATGGGGCCATTATTGGCTCGTAATGGTCATGCAAAAGTATCAATGCCTGGTGGTTGTGCTATTGGTAAACGACCTATTGATTTACATCTGAAAGGTTTCCAAGCATTAGGTGCTAAAATAATTCAAAAAAATGGATACATCGAGGCAACAGCTGATGAATTGATCGGAAACACGATTTATTTGGATTTCCCAAGTGTGGGTGCCACTGAAAATATTATGATGGCAGCTGTTAAAGCCAAAGGTATAACTGTTATCGAAAACGTTGCTACAGAACCAGAAATCGTTGATTTGGCGAAAATACTTAACAAAATGGGTGCGAAAATTGTCGGGACAGGCACTGGAACCATACGTATCGAAGGTGTAAATAAACTTCATGCGGTTGAACACTCTATTTTTCAAGATCGGATTGAAGCAGGAACTTTCATGATAGCAGCTGCAATGACTGAAGGAGATGTTTTGATTGAAAAAGCAATTCCAGAACACAATCGTCTCCTTATTTCAAAATTAACTGAAATGGGCGCTATTATTAGTGAAGAAAGAGGCGGTTTACGTGTGATTGGTCCGAAAGTGATAAAACCAACTGATGTCACGACTTTACCGTATCCAGGCTTCCCCACGGATATGCAAGCACAAATATCAGCGATGCTTGTGGTAGCTGAAGGCTTAAGTGTTATCACTGAAACTATCTTTGAGAATCGTTTTCAACATTTAGAAGAAATGCAACGAATGAATGCTAAAGTGAAAATAGCCGGAAATATAGCTGTTATCAACGGTACTCAGTCATTAAAAGGAGCTGCTGTAAAAGCTACAGATTTACGTGCTGCTGCCGCTTTGATATTAATTGGGCTACGTGCGAATGGTATTACTCGTGTATCTCATTTGGAATATTTAGATCGTGGCTATTATAATTTCCATAAAAAACTTCAAAAATTAGGTGCGAATGTTGAACGCATCCGCGATAAAAATGCAGTAGATAGTATAATGTCAGCTGTTATAGACAGAATCTTTCCCTGAATAGAAACCATAGACTAAGACTGGATGAGAAGAGCTATTATAACCATAATAATTATTTTATAGATACTATTTTTAGAAATAAAACTCGGCATATAAATATGAGACATAGCGTTTTTATTTAATATTCAATAATTATTTAATCGATAGAATATTCAGCAATATTACAAATACAACGTGAAACAATTGAACATTGCAACTTAATTCTTTTTTTTTGAAACTTAATATTATAGCATAGCAACTGTAGAGACACTAGCTTAAAATCCTTAACATCGACATCTTAAGCACACAGACTTTAAAAAAAATTAACTATTATTTATAAATAGTTACATTAAGCGAACCCTTACGACTAATCATAAAGGGGACTTCCAGAGCTGATATGAAAAACAATTGCTTCGAATCAGCCTAGCGGTGTATATTAGCTAAGCATGTCGGTTCTAACACATTTTTTATCCTCTCAGTCTCATCCCATAACATGTCTATCGACGATAGATCTAGATTTTATTAATTATTCTATCACTTAGGACTTTGTTTTTAACCTTTCAAACACCATACGACAATTGGTTAATCTTACGACACTTGAATTACATTTATACGACACTATATTTAAAATGTAGTATTAAAGTGTCGTATCGTCGTTAAAATACGCTATTCTGTCGCTAAACTTCATACAAAACATGTTACTTTAGGTCCAAAACCTAACATTACCATCACATAATAAATCATAATTGTTATGTAGTCGATTATAATAAACTTTTGGAAGTGAGCAAGCCCCGTTAAATTTCTCTAACTTTGATGTAATTCAGTCTACGACCAACTGAAATGTACAGACACATCCTTAATACGAAAACACATGAAAATTATGACGGTCTTTTTACATTTTACGACAAATGAATTTGACTATACTACAACTGATTTACAATATGTTTTCATATTAATTGATATACAAATCTTAACTACATACAATACAAGTCCTAATCTAAAAAATAATATGGAAATAACAACAATTATAAACTTAAGAGATTCTTAAAATAATGTCTATAAATAAACAAAGATTAAAACAATTTATTAATATGACTAGAACAAAAGTATAGCAATTAGTGACTAGATGATTTTATTTCTTAAAATCATGCTATGACTAGAATCGTTACAGCGAAAATTAAGATTGTTACCTAAGGTAACAATAAACAAAATGTTAATGTATTGAAGGAAGAATTATCCTCTATTTAAAGGTAAATATGAAAATACAAAAAGGACAAACCCTTCCTAATATCATTCTGATCCCGTTCCCTCTCATTTTAGCCGCGTTAGCTAACAAAATCCAGTTGGCCGCAGAATTAGCAGTACTTATCCTACATTGTATCTCTATCTATCTACTTACTTAAGAAATTGTGCAAGAATCAAATATGAAGATCCTATCATTTGCCTATTTTCACGTGAACGGAATTTCCAATGTTAATCAATGCGTTATCAAAATCCATTTCAGATACCTACTTAGTTTACTTATAAAATAGTTAATAGTTCTACACTTTTAACATCATAAGTAAGCATATTGATGTCTAAAGCTAAGCTATGGGTTATAGGTCAAGTAAGATGGACCATGTCGTTTCCGACGGTTCAGTACAAAAGTTGAGTACCAAAATATTATCCAAAATGTTCCGTATATATGGCCAACGTTTGATCAAACTTTTTCCATATATACCGATGTTCTTTCGTTAGAATGAGAAGTCGACTACTGAGATAGGACTTAATCACGAGTTCTAAAAGAGTCAGTTTAGTTAGGAGATATCACATTAGACGCTTTACACAGTCATAGTTTTGACTACATTGAGATAAGTATGAGTATTTATGTAGTTTTTAATTAAAATACGTCAAATTGTCGAGTGTATTCCGAGTAAATTTTATTGAGATCAATATTTTATTTTTCATGTTTCTTGTCTTGATTTCATCATTTATATTTTTTCTCACTTACGGGGTCATTTGAGCTTTAAGCTCACAAGGGCATAACATTGATCGATTTTATATTGTCTTAATTCAATTTTCAAGTCTTGATCGGTAATATTCGTCACTTTATATTGTAATAGGAGTAAAAATCTATCACTTTTATCATAGTTCGATTACACAGTTATAAATAAGTTGTTTAGTATCCTTGCTTTGTCACTTTCATCGGTTTACCTATGTATAGTTATTTTAATTAAAATCAGGATTCTTAAAATTGCAAATTGCAATCAGAAAAACTAGTAAACGAACCCTACATTCTGTTAATTAAATTATGAGCAATCAGTGCATCATTGCCTAAGCAAGAATTAGGAATAAGAGCTTACAAAATGCTAGGAACTTCAAAGAAAATGTAAATGGAATGCGTGAAAATCTAGACACACTGTAGTGTGACAACCTAATCGAGATTACTTTTACTTCTTAGTTTCGTCAAGGCTGGATGGAGGAGATTTCGCGAGCATCGATAATGATCTGAAAAGAGTAAATAGATTTAATTTATTTATGTGAATCCATTTTGACCTTTTATGAAATGAAGAAGATGCTAGTAGACATTGCGTTTTTCTACATCAAATCTACAACGTGTTACATAATTCCCCTTAAAAAAAATTAATCAAGTAGTCTTTTATGGTTGTTGTCATTTACCTCTCTGAGGAAATTAGGTAAGAATGTAAATAACTTTCTGGATAGTCTACTCTGTAGTTTTATGTTTTCAGGATTGCTTTTCAGTGATATTTTATTTTATGACTATTTCTTTTTTAAGGGGAATTATGTAACAAGTTGTACTTGTCATTCTCATTACAAATTGTATGATCTATTTCTAAATTATATTTACTGTGATTTGTGTTCAGTGTTTAAACTATTTGGAATTTTGCCTTTAATTTAACAAAATATAGTTTTTACTTCTAGCAATAACTTTGATGTCATTCCAACAGTGAGCACTATTAAGGCTCATTTACACGGAGATAGTTTCTCGAAGCGAGTCTCATGCTATCTCTGTTTTCATCGTAGAGAAAGACAACGACAGAACGAGTCTCGCTTCGAGAAACTATCCTCGTGTAAATCGTCCTTTATACTTAAGAAAATATGTGTACTAAAAATCTTCAACATTTCATTTAAAAATACACCCTTCACTACATGCCATCAACGTACCTAATACAGCAATGACACACTTAATAAATCATATTAAATGAATTACGGAATAAAGCAAAATAAACCATAATAATATGGTTATAATGGTGATGGTTATAACGGTGAAGAAGCAAATAAGAAAATATGAAGCAATACAATAGAAAGTAGTGTACCTATTTGTCGAGCCTATCTTGAGAGTGACTTAAGCAATAGCAGCTGCAATGACAATATTTTTATATTTAGTAGGTACATTATTGGATTTTTTTATTTATTTAAATTTTAATAAATAAGTAGCACCGATTATATAGCTAATGCCAAAATAACATGTGGTAAAGCTAACAATAAAAATATGATAGACAAAAAATATAATGAATTGAAAAAAAGTTAATAGCATGTAAGTAAGTAAAATGATTAAAGAAATGAAATTAATTATTGCAAATGTAACAAATGATAGTAGCAGATAGAAGTAAAATCATACAGAGGCGATATAACATATATTATTGTTTTTACAGAATTCTTTGTTATTTTAACAATATACAAGATTTCATGATTGGAGTAACTTACTTAGAAACCGAAAAAACATTACCTTCTTTGAGCAGGTATGGGCGGTGAGGGTTGAGTGGCGGCTGGTAGTGATGCTGGAGCACTTCCGGAGAGCGCTGGTTGACCGTCGTCATCTTCTCGTCGGTCTCCTGAAATCGGAATTTATTATACATAATAAAAAATATGAAATCGAATAGCTGGTTTGTGAGAGGTAGGCCATTGCGTCGTAGTAGTATCTATCTACTTGTTGTATAAGACCATTTGATTTATTTTTTCACGTATAGGTTGCAACAGAAGCATACATTTTATAATTTTATAGATAAATGTTACATCAAACTTCGAATACCTTCTTGAGGATAATAATATAATAAGCAAATTCCTTTACTGATTTATTAAAATTAATATCCTGATGCTGCATAAATATTCTAAAATCTAGTTATTCATATTATCTTTGATAAATCTAACTAGCTACTGATGCTGGTTCTCTATACCTCTCGTAATAGGTGTGTCGCCGATGTAGAATGTGAGTGCTGGTGTCTCGACGGTTGCTTCCTTGACGGATCCATCACCGCTGACAGCGCTTAGTGTGTCAGTACTGTCGAACATGATAGTACGTTCTTTCGCTCGGGGCGTTCGGCTATCTAGTTCCTAAAAAATAATGTAAAGGCCGGGTAAATTGATGAAATAGAAGATTTTATTGAAAAGTTGAATATAAAATGAACTAACCACATGACCTAGTGGCCATGTAGTACCTGGCAAACAATTTGAACACTTCATTTATGGGTGACGAATAAGCCAAGTATGAGATTATGTTAAAAGATGATAATAACTGAAAACTGGTGAAATAGTAATTGTTTTTATCTATATACATAAAAATGAATCGCTATTTCCCTTGGTCACGGCATCACGCGTGAGCGGCTGGACCGATTTCGCTAAATCGTAATTGTCAGGAGAAGGTTCATAGGAAAGAAAATTTTTAATTTAAAAAAGAAAACTAAACTATCTCAGTATGTCCATATTCTTCATTTGTTTACCGCATGTATAAAATGGTTTTAACTTTTTGTTACTATTTTGATTTTGTTTCTGAAGGTAGGTAGTAGGTAGGTAGTTAGTAGGAAAAAGTGCATTGCAACGCATGCCGGGTACAGCTAGTTATTTATATAATACGTTGGCAAACAAACCGACGGCCTACCAGATGGTAAGTGGCTACCGCCCGCCTATGTGTACACCTACAACACCAAGATGATTGCTGATGCGTTGCCAACCTTGGAGACAAAGTTGGAAAGTCTCATGTGCCTGTAATTTTCGGTACCCATACCCTTCAAACCGGAACACATCAATGCAGCTCAGCGGCAGAAGTAAGTATGGAGGTAGTACTTCCCCAGAAGAACTCTTTTATAAGGAGCTCTACTACTCCTAAATAATGCATATTATAACACATCTCTCTTATGGTCAGTTACTTAAAAAATATAATCTGCTTTCTTTGAGTTCACGGCGTACTTTTCTTGAAACTACATTTTTGAATGACTTAAATATGCAATAACTCGTATGATTGTTTAGACATTGGTAACAAGTTGTGTTATATAGTTTCCAGAACATGCCAGGGACGCGAGGTGCGCGCACGACTTGTATTCGCCACTACTTCCAGTCGTACAAATGCCGGCTTGCGTGCACCTCTTCGTCGCCTTGGGAGCAATTTAAACAAAAATTTCTGCAGTCTGGATCTGTTTGCTTTACCGCATAGAAAGTTTAGGGTCATGTTACTTAACATATTAAAAAATGAATGTGACACTGTTGTTCCACTTATGCGGCACTATTAACAGCGTTATGTTTTTTTAATACTTTACTATTAATATTCTTCTTTTTATTATTTATAACGCTAGTCTTAAAATTTACCAAATTATCTCATTGTGTATCTGTGGAGAACGTAGTTGATTTCACATTTGTATCATTTCTGTATCCTATCTTTTTGTAATTCTTAATGTGTAATTATTTGTTTTCCCGAATACTTAAATAAAATAAAACATTTCGGGTTTATTACAACAACAAAATCTAGGTTAAACCACAACTTGTTTTTTCGCTTTTCGCCGTGTTTAGAGTACTTTTATGATCTCAAAGATGAAAAGAAAAATAAAGGCATTATTTTTAATACAAGAAATTCTGTCAGTTTTTTCTTCAAAACCTAGTGTTATTCTTTAATGTTTTTCACTTACCAATCTTTCGGTATCAGAATCCGGTTCCTGTACTTCATAATCATGTGAATAATGTTCACTAGTGGACTGGTGTTCTAAGCTCTCCATCTGAACCGCGGTGATAGGATCCAGGGTGTCCAGTGATGATACCATGGTATTCGATCCTGGAGGGGGCACCGCTGTTATCTTTCTGATTAGTATCAAGCTCGGCGGGGTAGCAACATGTATAAATAAAATAATCCAAAAAACTTAGTTTTCCCAAAAATATTGTTGAGAATCATTTCTCGAATAAATTAGTAATAGAATACAAAAGTTACTATTTTGTTAAGATTTTTTTAAATAGAAAAGTTTCCTTGTTCCTTAATATTTTTTTTAATAAATATTTTTGACGAAAACTAAGTAAATCGTTTTGTAGGTATTAAAAGATAAAAGCGGGGATGAGACCAAAGCCTTTCTGTAAAATACAAAGAGATGATTATAAATGTATTATGATAGCTCATGCTGTTAATAAAATAAATTAGTATGGTAAATATAAAAATATTAAGTAAATTAACTATGTAAGCTTAATATCAGAATTAGATTTTGTGAGGAATAACTTGAAATGCCAATGATAAAGCCACGCAGGGAGGTAAAAACGTTTTGATGAAATAGAAATACTTATATTTATAATACAGTCCGAGATTCGACATCGAGGATTCAAAAATTTATTAGGGTTGTTACACAATTTTGGAAGCAATGATTAACCTCATCATGAGGCATCTCCTCCTCTGCATGACTGCTCATGCAGAGGAGGAGATGCCTCATGATGAAATGATGCCTCATGAAAAACTTACAGTCAAATTTATCCTTAAATTCGTGGTGCTGATGATTAATCAGTTGAATGGTTAAGCATGATCACAACTGGTTCTAATGTAGGTTTCAATATCTTTGATGTGAAGTGGGGCTAAAAATTTACCACCACCCAAAGTTTGAACAGCCACTGCAGTTAACCTCTTCCGTTTGAATCAATTTCTCTTCTAGTACTCTCAGAACAGCGAAACTCGGACTAGTCCCAAAAGTGAGATAAATCATGAATATAATACACTCACCTCCAGAAGTGAGACTGCCTGTCATAGGAGTGTCGACCTCGTAATTATAGGTGGCACGGGTGGCGTTGGAGCTGGTTGCTTCCAGACTGTCCGTGCTGCCCAGCATCAGGTCTGCGCGGGCTCCCCTACGGATATTAAAATAAATGTAAAATATTTTTTTCAATACATAGTCTAAAACTTTAGATAATTGTATCCATTAGAGCACTTCAAGAAAAGTAAAGATAAAAACGATGTTTCAAGAAAGAAGATAAAGTAGAATTTTAAAGTTCTTTTAAATGAAACTCGGTCAATATAATGAACCAGTTACGGAGATAGGAGACCTCCCTTTTGTGCCATTAGGAAAATTAACAAATTGAACTAACCTGCTAAAACTTCCCGATGAGCTCAACTCTTCGTCCTGGCCGCTCCACGAGCCACTAGCTGGATCTGTAAATTGACTTTGACTTTGTTTACCACGGAACAAGGCTATGCCGGGATCCACCGGTCTCCCTGAGGAGGGTGACAGCTCCTCCTCTAGATTTCCCCCCGTCATTAAGAACTCCAACTCTCCAGGCTTTAGAACGACATCCCGTTGCGTTACAGTCACTACCCCGTCACCAGCCACATGTGTTTCCAGCACAGTCATTGTCTCTGAAGGTTGAGATGTGATAGATGAAGACATTTCTGAACCATAAGACATGGCGCTATCCTCGAGTTGTCTTTGCATTGCGGGAATATCTACCGCTCTATCCCCATGAGTACTTGTCACGGTCTCCAAAACTTTAACTCCATCTACAAATCGTTCTTGGGTGACTGTTGTCGTCTTATGGATTTCTCCTATTACACTGCTTTCAGTGTAGGTTCTTGTTACTACTTGAATTTGCTTTAATTGCTCTTCTTGGTCTAAAATTTTCATCATTTCTTCGCAATCCCCAGGAATAGACTCAGCAGATCCGTCGCTAGGTGCCGCTGCGCATACAAAAGATGAAGATTTCTTGCATTCTTCTGTAACTTCACCTGAAGTTCTACCTTCTTGTTCCGATGTTCCAGGCTCAGCTTCAGGCACAAACAAAGCTCCTCTATCATCAAATTTCTTCACAGTAATCACCTTTGGCGTAACTTGTTGTTGTAGTTTCTGTTCTATCGCCATTTGTTGGTCAATCAGCTTTCTTATACTTGCAGACTCTGTGAGAATTTTTTGTGATGGACTACCATAGCTACCCACTTTCTGGGAAGGACTACCACTCTTTTGAGAGGGACTACCACTCTTTTGGCTTGGGCTGCCACCTTTCTGTGGGGGACTGCTTTCTGAGCTACCACTGTACGAACGTTTTTCTCGTTCCAAGAAATAACTACTTACTTCCTTAGGATCTGCCATAAGTAGTGCCTCTTTTTGTTTTGCAAGTATTTCTGCTTTTAAAGCTTCTAGACAAGCAGATTCAATACCTTCGAATTCTTTTAAACTTGACACTGAAATATCATCGCCTTGACTCTTACTAAGAATGTAGCGTCGTGGCAGAGAACCGTTGAGAGAATCCTGAGAGGACGAAGAATTTTGCTGGTACTGCTCCATTAACGCCCTTTCCAGATTTTCAAACTCTTGTAATGAACTGATGGAAATATCGTCATTGTCACCTCTTACCCTAAACCTTATTCGAGAAGCCATTTCAGATTCAGAAAGACTTCCGTACGAATTCCTAAAGCTACCATAACTGCCTATCGACTCCTTTTGCGAAGTTAAACTGCCAATTCTGCTGGCGTCAAAGTCAGTCATTTCTTCTTCCTTTATGTCTTCTAAAGGTAATCTTTCATAGTCATATCGCGGATCTCCTTCAAACTGCATCTGTATCCAACGCCTTCCGGCCTCGATTTCAGCTAATTCTTGAGCCTGAAGTTTCTTTTGTTCAAGTTCGTATTGTAAAAGCTCTTCATCAGATAAAGAACCGGATGCACTGCTGGTACTTTCTTGTTTCTTAGTTGTTTTAGATAAATATTCTTCAATCTCAGTATCATGTCGTTTCTCAAATTTTTGTGTTTTTATTTGAACGCTTTTACCCTCAGTATCGGTTTCTTGAGCTTCTTTAGCAACCTCTTCGATGACTACAAAATCGTCCATTTCACTTGGTTTATCCACCATTTCAAATTCGTCGCTAGTAGGTGATTCTTGTTCTT
Organism: Amphipyra tragopoginis; assembly: GCA_905220435.1. Lineage (NCBI taxonomy): Eukaryota > Metazoa > Arthropoda > Insecta > Lepidoptera > Noctuidae > Amphipyra > Amphipyra tragopoginis. Next base: position 12,110,424 of record HG992017.1, read on the forward strand.
TTTCATAAGTATGCATAGTTTTTTCTTCAGTGGTTATGACTAGTTCTGACTTGCTAGTTTCAGCATGATCCGACCTTAGTTCAGGTGTTTCTGATATATCATACATATCATCTAGAACATATTCTCTACCATTGTCAGTAGAAAGTGAGCTTTGGCTGGGAGCTGACAAAGGCGTGTGAGGGGTAGACAGATGATCATGGGTCTGGAGACTTGATGTCGAAGTTTGTTTACTGTCCAACTGGGAATCAGGTGTTTTAACCACAGACTTCTCAACTTTAGTTTTAGGAACAGATGAATCACTTTTTGATTTTAAGATTTCTTCATACTGTTTCGACCCAACTGGTATAATATCCTCTTCAATATCAACAAATTCCCGTTGACTAGGTGGAACCTCTGTCTTAGGAAAAGGAATAACGCTGACTTCTTTAACAATTTTTTTCTGACATTCCTCTACAACTTCACATATTTCACCAGGTGCACTTTCAGCCTCATGAATGGTTTTCTTAGTAATGGTTATATCTTCTTTTGAAAGTTTTCTAGGTTCGGGAGTAATACTTCCATGTCGTACTATATCCTCGTAATCTGAAGACCCCACAGGAATAATTTCACTTTCTACATCTACGAATTCTCTCTGCGGTTTCTCTATCTTTGTAACTGAGAATGGGATAGCTTCTGCCGTGTAAGATATTGTCTTTGTTATTTCTTCTTTCACTTCTGTTTCTAGATCTGACTGTGATGATGGCATGTCTAATCTTGAAATCGATGACGACAGTATCTCATCCGTTTTCAACTGGCTTGAAATAGTAGTGTCAGAACCGTCTTTGTCCTTAGTTGAATCTTCATCAACATCAGCACTTTCTGAAGCACTTTCGATTGGGAAATGTTCTGGTATCATGTCCTTCGGTTGAAATCTCATTTCATGCGACCTTTTCATTTTGCCAACGGGTTCTACGACATCAACTTTCCCTTCTTCTTCATCACCAGACACTTCCTCGTCACTTACATCTTTAACTTTCTGTTGTTCTTTTTCTACTTCATGCAGGAATTGTTCTACGTAAGTGCTGCTTTCCATTAATTCTTCTTTTAATTCATTAGCAGAAGGCACCAAGGTTTCAGAAGCATCAGAAATATCGATGCTAGCGACGTGGCTAGATCCATCTGAATCCAAGCTCTTCATACTATCTCGTGAAGCTAGTGAACTACCTGCTGTGAAGTAATCCTTTGATGTTCTCAACGATTGCGATGAAACATCGTGACTTGTTAAAGCAGTCTCAAATTCAGTGCCGCTTTGAGCGGTCATCATTACTTCGATATCCGAAGATAGTGGTCTACTTTCTGAATGTTCGAAGCTATGATAGTGGCTTTCTCCTGAACTAGACCAACCTTCTACTTCAGATGCTGATCGCCTATCCCCGACGCCCAGCTTTGATTTGATATGTTTCTGTTCCCTAAGCTTTACTTCAAGACTGCTTATGGACTTATCTCTATCATATAAAACAATTTCACTATCAGTTTCAATAATAGAGTGCGGGCCACTATCTGATCTTATTGAAATATCAGCACTGTCTAAAGGTGGGCTAGATTCTTTGACTTGAACAGTGTCCTTTTCTTCATCAGACGTCGTGGTATCGTCTTGTGAACTTATTTTTGGTGATGTGCTCTCAGGTTTTTGGCTATCCGATATCTTGTCTTCTTTTTCAGTGGATACTATTGTCTTATCATGGTCATCATGTTGTTCTTCAGTTATAACTTCCGGTCTATCAGGACTAATTAACAGTTTGAACTGAAATTCAGATGGAGATTGCTTGTATTTGCTACTCCCGTCACTTTTTTCACTTATTATTTCACCTTGCGCTGCTTCAAGAGATTGTTTGACTTCATCTATAGTTTTTTCCAAAACTGACAAGTCAGTGAGTGGTTGAGCAGACATCAGTGAATCGAAATCTACCCTTTCTGACTCGAGTTTCGTCGCATGAAACTCGGCAGAGGAGAGATCAGTGTCATATCCACTACTGCAAATGTCTTCTAGGCTTTTTTCTTTAATAAGTTTAATTTCTTCCCTTTTGTGGTCGGTTCCCGTTAAGTAAGCTGAGTCAGCCTCAGTGGAGAAGTCTGAGGCATGGAGAGTTTCTGCACTTACAGTAGAGTCCATAGATTTTTGTAACACCTCTCCTTCATGAGACTCCAAAGATTTGATCATACATTCAGTATCAAGGCTTTCACCTGATTTTATCATAAAATCTTTGGATGTCGTACTTGTTTCATCAGATAGTTCAAATGTTATCGGTGACATGTCAGTTTTGGATGTTTTAGTTACTTCAGTCCTAGTTTCTACAACAGTTCGAATCTCTAAAATAGTATCACTGTCAGAGCTTTTTGTCGTGGTACTTGACGTTTCCACACTCGTTATTACTTTGGGTTTTGGGATATCATCAGCGACTTCAAATGAATCAGCTTTCTGTAAAGATACCTCCCATACTTGATCCTGAATTTGTTGTTGTGGTAACTTTATGGGAGATCTGGTCGGTTTCTCTTTTTTCGGCGTGTCTCCAGTCTTGTCATCATGAGGTAACTCAGGTGCAGCTTCAGATTCCGAATGTGTGTCTTGACTTCCTGTCCGACTAAATGTACTCTTTACTGGTGAAGTAGTTACTTTAATTTCTTTTATGAAATTCACTTCATAGATTTCATCGTCTTTTTTAAAAGACTTCGATTTACTCTTTGGACTTGTTTCTGAGGAATCCCGTTTTTCAGTCGGTTCACTCTTGAAGCTTGGTGCGTGCGAAGCATCAGAGCTAAGATCATCATGTTCTTTACTTTCTATAACCGACTCTTCTTTGTGGTGTTCTATTGTCGAACTTACCACCTTACCTTTTTCAGAAACTTCTACACTTGATACTACCTCGTCTTTTTCAACAATCTTCAAAGTGGAATCAACAAATGCCACTCTAGATTTACTGTCATCATCTTCAACGATGTTTTCTAACTCACCTGGGTCGGTGAAATATTCTTTACCCCACTGTTCGTGATACAAATCTCGTTCAGATATTTTAACTTCATGTTTTTTCTTAACTGTTTCATCCTTTATCGCAGTCATCTTTTCTTCAGATTTAGTCTGTCTTCCAGTGTAAAGTCCTTGCTCAGAAAACTCTCTTTCAACTTTTACTATATCAGCATCGTCTGTACTTCTTACAGTCTTTGTTTCAATGTCAGATCGTTTTGCTGTAGCTTCATGAGCTTTCTCTAATTTCTTTTGTGATGTTTCTGTTTGATCACCATCTTTGCGAACAGTTGTCTTTTCTTTCATTTCGTGTTCTTGTCCTCGTAGTTCGTGCTTGGTTTCAGTTTTAATTACCAGCGAGTCATCATCTGAAGAAGACACTTGTTTGGTTTCAGAGAAGAATTCTTGGCCAGATATCTTTTTTGTTTCAGTTTCTTTGTGTGTTAATATTGTGCTGAAGTCATCTTTGGTACCAAACTTTGCTACCATATCAGACATAACTGCTTTAGGGTCGATACATTGGAACTTCATCTCGCCACCTTCATATGTTTTGTGGACTGACGAAGATGAAGTTTCAACCCTGGACTCACTGTAGAACGTATCAGTTGATGTAGATTTCTGCATTTCTTCCATTTTAACGGCAAGCTGTTCTTTCTTTATTTGATCAATGACGTCAATGCTCTTTTCGATGGTTCGATCGACAAGTTCTATGGCACCACTGGTTATGGTTGGTTGGTCGACATTAACAAATGTCATGTTATCGGCTACATGCTTGGTTGGAGACTTGGGCCTGGCGGCGGCGGTGAGTGCCTGAGACGCCCCCATCAGTACGTCTGTAAAGAAAAACGTCAATATGATTAAATGAACTACATCTTATGTTTACGACTTGTTAGTGAATCTGTTGTGCTAAACATTATAGATGTGGTAGATAGTAATCTATTCATTAGTAATCATTGATTTGGTTCAATTGTGAAAGTAGTGAGCATATCGATTAAAATTTGGAAAAACACTGACATAATTTGTATTAATGCATCTGAAGCACCTAAAGCGTGTTTATATTACAAAGATAATGTCGATGTGATGAAGATCTTTGAAAAATAGCGATGGAAGCTCATGATGATAAAATGGTAAAATAAATGAAGATTTAGAATCAAAGCGAAACGTTACTCAAATGTGAATGATAATACATGAAAAAATTGCGAATTAAATACGAGAAATCAACTTATCCGTCAGATAAAAAAGCGAGAATAAAATAAAGTGATGGTTCGGTTGCTCGTGGGTCCACTTACCTATAGCAACGTAAGGGCTCCGCAAGAAAGAAAGTAAAATTTACTGTGCTGACGAATATTTGCATACATTATGTGACTGTTGCAACTGAATTAATTAATTTCTTTTAGTTTTATCTTTTGCTTTCGATGGGGTCGCATTTAAATCTATTTTATCTTGCTTAGTCTCAGTGCATTCTATTATTACTTGAGTAGTGCTGTCCGTTTACTGGCTTCGTTCCAAAGTCTTTAGAAACAAAGTCAAGTTCTTAGTGTAAAAATTAACCACAACACATGCGATAATTGGCGTACAAATAAAGAGTGTGGCAAATAAGGCTGTCTATAATGGTTGTTTACTACAAAATTAAGAGTAAAGTTTCGCTATGACTCTACTTTGCCACTACATTACTGCAATAAGCTTGCAATAATTTTGTCACAATCTATTTTAAGGGACAAACATTGTAACGCAGACCTACAAAATTGTCAAAATGCCAAAGTCATCGGAAGAAATATTAGGGGATTTATTATAAAAGACAGTTTCGGTAAAAGGTTTTCTAAATAGTATGATGTTTCAAAAACAAGTTACTGACCACTCTGGTGAGCTTCTGTTTCGCTGATGACACTGTCTCCAGCTGATGAAGCTCTTGGCGACTGACGGCTAGCGTCCAGGAACGATGAGTCGGAGCCTAAATTAAAGTGGGGAGTTAGCTCCTACTTCTAGCACGATATCTAGCTATTAAATTTTCACCCAAGTAAGTTAATATGTCAGAATAGAAGTGACAAAGTCTTTTCATTTTGAAAGTGTGTGTGTGAATGGTATGTATGAAGTGTTGTTGATGTTAATTTTATTGTTAATCGTGACTTGGTGATTGCTACGATCACTAATGATTTGGATATAGCAAAATATACTAACTACGACGACACTATTATTGCAACGTTGTCAAAAATCATCATATTATTACAAAAGTCGTTTAAAGAACGTAATAAGATAGCAAATGCTTCAAGGTACTGTCACCCCGCAATTGTTATAATTACTGAGGTCGAAATTTTAAAGGCTTATAAACGAAGTAATCTAAACCTACGACTAAGCTCAATAGCCCACATCGCAAAGTTAAAGCAGTCTTTCTTGCTTTTTATTAAAATAATAAACACCTGTTTTTCATAATATAATAACTTTTAACAACTTTGTAGTCAATTTTCAGCTTGTGTTATTGTGGTATAAACTTATTACCTTTGGGTTGTAGCCCGGTAGGCTTCTCGCCAGTACCATCTTCCATTTTGGTTTTTTCTTTGAGGGTCAAGTCGACTGGGGACGGTGGTGGGGTTTTGGAGAATTTTGAGACAATATCTATAAATGAAAATAAAGATTTCTATATAATCGTCGAATATTTAATAAGCATGCAGTTTTTCGCTCTGAAGTCAAATGTTACAGAGATGAAGAGAATTGAGTAAACATTTTTTAACTCACAAGAAAAAATGGGCAAATCTCTATATTTCTGCACACCAAAAACTATGTCGCTTAGCAGATGCAACTTACCATGCGTGACATGAGATGAATCAATTCTTATAAGAGCGCCTTGTGAAATATCTTCCAGAAGATTTGAGCACCTTCTGTTCAATTCTTTCATGTCAGGCACTTCATCTTCTGCCTCTTGCTGTATTTCTACATCTTCAGACTTATCTTCTGTGACTTCTTTCTTAACGACGTGTTCCAATTTTGCTTCAAATTTGCTGTCTTTTTTGTCTTCCACTATTTCCTTTACATCTTTTACAGCATGTTCTACTTTTTTAGTTATCACGTGCGTTTCTTCAATTATCTTTTGTTTTTTGTCATCTCCAGTAATTTCCTTTATTATAACTTCTTTTTCAATTTTAACTTCAGGTTCCTTATCAGCCCTATCTTTAATACTCTCTTCTTCCTTCCTGAACTCTGACTGCAGTTGAGCAATCTTTTCCTCCATTTCACCAATAAAATCTTGTTCAGTTTTATCCGAAGGTTTCGTCTTTTCCAAAGATTTTTCATCGTGATCACTAAATAATTTGCTTTCGGTTAAAATAGATGTTTCCTGAGAAGAGCTAGTTGATACTCGTACAATCCTTGATACTGATCTCTCCTCTTCAATAAATTCCCTGCTTACTGTGATACCTTCCGAAGCATCTGATGCTAAAGTCTTTGATACGTCTAATGACGAATGATCTTCGGAGAATGTCTTTTCATCAATAGATCTTGAAGTTTCCTTGACACTTTCTACGGAAGCCTTTGAAAAGTCTTTAGTTAAGTCCACGGTTGAATCTTTAGATAACTCATTCGTCGCAAAATCTCTAGAAGTATCTTTACTGTCAATGGATGATTTAGAGTAATCTTTTGTTAGGTCAATTGATTTTTTGGACAAGTCGGGAGTACCCCGGTCTTCAATTTGCTCCTCTATTCTAGAATCTTCTTTCGCTTCTATTGATGTTTTGGAAGGATCTTTTACTAAGTCTGCGCCACTGATTTTCGAGAAGTCTGCAGATGTTCCATCTTCGAGTACAGACTTTTGATCTTCATCCGAAGATTTTGTTAAAGTAGATATAACAGTGGTAACTGACGACTCAGTTGTAGACTTTGAGACTAAATCTGAGCGAAGTAAACTGTCCACAAAGTGAGTTTTCTTAACGAATTTTTCACTGATTTTGTCGTCGTTTTCTACGTCATGAAGAGCACTAGTGCTGGGCCCAGAAATATCGGCTTGCACTTTATCTTCGAATTTAACTTGTTGGAATGATTCAGGTGCATCTTCAATATATTTGTCATCATCGCCGAAGAATTCAGCCTAAAATATAAAAAAAAACATTATAACACCCCGTACCAAATTGCCTCAAAGATAAATATCTCATAGTTTCTAGTATTTTTATCATAAATTATATCAATATTTTATTTAAATATGTTACCTCTTTTTCTGGGAAATCATCAGCGTCATCGAGTGAGTCGGTCCGTATTTTTCTTGTATCAAAACTAGATGCCGGTGTTTTGCCATCTAGGTCGGAACTAGGCTCTATAATTTCTAGTACTTTTGCTTTGTCCATATCTGTAAATATTGCAAATAGACACAAACAAACTTCGAGCAACTGATATAAGTTGTTCTATTAATGGAAACCATAAACTTATCCTGCGAAATTAAGATAACTTGAAATAAATGACAGCAAGTCAATAGTTGAAATATATTTAATTTTATAAATAAATAATTTCGTTGGGCTCAGACGTGTGCCAGTGTGATTTTGTGGTACTAAAATACTCACCAGATTCAGAATCAGTATAAATCTGTTCCTCAACTTCTTCTGGAGAACTTTGAACGGAGAATGTTCTTGGGTGTTTCTTTTTCGGCATAATAACAATTTCTCCACTGTCTCTTGACAGAGATTTAGTCAGCCCCGGTCTTTCTTTAAAGAATTTCTTGGTTTCTTCAAATATTACTTCTTTTTTAGCTTCGATTTCTTGTTCTTTCGCATCTTTTTCATCTAAATATCCTTCAACAGTAGTCACTGCTTCCTCTATAATAGAATCTACAGAGACTCGACCGGCGATGTCTTGTGATTCGTCTTCAACTGGATGTTCTTCTGATGAAACATCTAAGTCTTCAGATGCCTGTTTTATGATTATTTCTATATTATCAGCCATTTGTTTCATAGCTGAGTCCGATTTCTTCATTTCAGCGGTCATTTCTGTTACTTTGTGTGTCTCAGAAACGATACTAATGATAGACTTTGCTGGTTCCTCCTCGGTTTCTACTTCAGATTCAGCGATTCTTTCGAGAGAGATAGCTGGACTGATACAAGAGTGTCGTCTCTCTTCTTTGTGCGGAACCTTTGCATCATAAGATCTTTTTTCAGTTTCTACTATTTCTTTTGTGATTGTCTTTATATCTTTATCTAGTATAGGGCTTCGAGCTGCCGCAGCAATAGTACCTTTATGTAATATATCATCAATGACAGGTTTGACTTGTTCTTTTGTGATCTCAGTAGTTTCAACCAAATCTAGTTCTTTAGGTACGAACTTTTTAATTTCATCTATATCCCCTATATCAAAGTGGCCAAGAGTATCAGTTCTTATTTTCGAAACATCAAATTTACCACCTTCACTATGAATTACCTGTTTTTTCGTCTCAATTATTTCCTCCATTGTTGTGGAAGTGCCATCTTTGACAACAGTAGTCACTTCTGTTATTATAGTTGGTTCATCTTTAGAAGTGATTGTATACGTAGTCTCCGTTTGCCGTGTTGTAAATACGATTTCTCTAGGTTGTTGATCTGAGCGGATTGTTTCAACAATTTTCACTTCTTTTACTGGTTGCACTGATTCAGTTACAACACTTCTAACAACCTTTACAGTTTCTCTTTTTATTTGTTCCTCTCTTTCTTTACTTAAGAAATCACTTGTTAAGTCTTTATCTGGGACAGAGCTGTAAAAAATATACAGTTATTGTGCTTGCAATGTGCATTAAATATAAATAATTTAAGAATATGGAAACAATTTTTACCCCATTTCAGCGATATGTGGTAGTTTGTGAACATAATCAGTAACATGATCTTCTGGAAAACCTTCAACGTCATCTAATGAGTCACCATGGGTCAGTTTTGCGAGTTTCGGCGGATCAGTTTTACCTACAAGAATGAATTAAAATTTATTTTGATACTACTAGCCAGACAAAAAGATACTTGAATGATAATGTTTATGATTTTATCACTAGAGATAGGATATTCGGATGCATCATCAACCTAAAGTTAATTTTTGTCCGTGAAATTTTGGAAGCGAAATCTTAATTATTATTTTTGAAAATTTACGTCATTTGCTATGCTAGTTTGGTAACTACCAACTTTACAACATTAGTTAGGTAAATATACATCCGATTCTATAGTCAGAAAAAAAAAAGATTTATCGATTCCGGAATCGCGGGATTTTTACGATGGATACAAAAGTGCATTCCATAATAGCCAACATTTGAACGTAGGTAAATATACATCCGATTCTATAATCAGAACATTAAATTTGTTGATCCTGAAATCGCGGGATTTTTTCCATTCAAAAGTGCATTCCATAATAGCAAACATTTCAACTTTAGGTTAATATGCATCCGATTATCTTATGTCTAGTTATCACACACTCATACATAGATCGCACTAACCTGATACAGTCTTAGTCTTAGAATCGCTTTCGGGTTTAACTTCAACCTTATCCTTGGACATATCGACATGAGTACCTTGTGTACCAATATCATCTTCCGACTCTTCAAACGTGTAGTCCCTGGACTCTGTCAGACTGTGAGCATCTGATAAACGTTTCTCTTCTAAGCGCAGCTCGCTGACTGATCCCGAGCCTGCTGATGTTACCGATTGACGTTTTACTGTATCGGCTGCAATGAATAAGGTTTCTGTAGTAGAAGTATCGAATTCACTAAAATTTTGATAAACTTTTATTCATTATAGGCACTTTGTGCTTCTTAAACATGAATAATAAAAAAAGGAAAGTAAAATTATTGAGTAAAGTCTGTTTTGATTGTTAAGACCAGTACTCATCCGTTGTACGATAATTTGCTCTTAAACTATTCACTGTAGATCTGAAAAACGAAGTTATAAACTTACCTTTATCTGGTACGTCATCTTTTACAGCTCGAGTCGTAATTTCAACTGACTCAGTTTCCCTAACAGTCTCAATAATTGCAGTCACTACTTCTTTTCCATGTTCTAATAAGTCTCGCTCTCTCGTGGCATCTTCTTCAGACGAAGTTTTTTTCTCTGTCACAGCGTCTTCAGAACTGATCTTATCAGAAATACCTTCTGAAGATTTTCTGTCAGAGATTTCAACTTCCCTGCTACTTTCAGAAGATATTTTGTCGGACAGTTCATCTTTGTCAGATCTGTCGACGTCTTCAGCTTCTGTGACGACAATTTGGCATTCAAGTTTAGTTTTAGGGAGTTCTAAGTCAATTTGTAAATCACTCAGCTTAGTAATAGACATAGATTCAGTTCTTGAGTGACGTTTTGGCGTCATTTTTTTGAAGACGGGTTCTGATTCTTCTGCTTTATCAGACCCGGAGTCTTGTTTCTCGAGTTCACCTATTTTAGGGTCAATTCTCATTGATGTGAAACCGACACTTTCTTCGAACTTCTCGTCACCAAATCCACTTCCCGAGTCAATAGTTTCCTCATATTCTGCTCGTTCGTCAAAATCAGACGATGATACTTTAGCCTTCACGTCAGATTGATCTGATTTCAATGATTCGGCCTCCGAATGTCGCCGAGAGTCTGTATGTTCCGAGTCTTCTAAGGAGTCTGAGTAGATGCGTTTGGAGAAGAAGCATTCTTGAACAGAATCATCCTCTGGTACAGTCTCAATAAATTGGCGTGCTTTTGCGCTTATAACTGGAGATTCTTTTGGTGAAACCTACAAAAATATTTGAATTTGACGACACGTTTGGTGCAGTGGCTAAGCAATTGGCTTCTGCGCTACGGGCCGTGGGTTCGATTCCCACACGGAACAAAAATTTGTATGGCCTACAGATGGTTGTTGCGGGTCTGGGCGTTTGTGTATGTGAGATTTGTGTCTGCAAACGCACCCACGATACAAGAGAAATCTTAATGTGGGGCAAAGTTTCAAAAAAAAAAAAAAAATATTTAAGAACGGTGTTAGAATTTAGTGACTGAAGGTAAGATATCGTGAATTGTTTTTCAATGAATCCACCTTACCTTTTCTGCTTCTGGCCCTAAAACAGAGCCAAGGACTTGCGAACTGTGTTCACTTTCAAACTTCAGAAACTCTAATGTTTGATCTCTAGTTTCTTTTCTATCTGTTATAGTAGTAGTGACAGTCTTAATTTCAGTTTTAGTAATTGTTTGTTCTAAGTCTTTGTCGACATGTGGCCTGTGCGCTGGACTTGAGCCAATCTGGTCATCCAAGTCTGAAAACTGCGACGCCTCGTCTAATGAGTCACTGCGGTGTTTTGAATCCTTTGAGTATACCTGATTATGAGAACGTGAATTAAAATAATTAAATTTCAAGAGATTTTAAGTCTTTGTATTATTTTGTGTTCACATATTTTAACTAGGCAACTAACCTTGCAATTAACTATCACTTCTTCACCAGATACGTTACCAATATGTGCGATTTTAAGAAATACCTAAATGCACTTACCTTTGATTCAGTTTGAGACACAAAGCTAAAGTCTTTTTCTGTGCTTTGTTGTAGGTCAGCCAATGAATCAGCTTTGTCAAAAGCTGATTGTACTGGTGATTCCTGCGAAATTTTCTTCCCAATCAGATCTTGAGCTTCAGAACCCATGGAGTCAGTCTTGGTATGTCTGCTTAGATCTGATTTTATACTTGTTATTGATACTTGTGTTTCCACCTAAAAAGTATAGGCATTTTATTTAATATACACAAATGATTTGTAATAAAACTGGCTACAAATGTAATGTAACCATGTTTATTAAGAGTTTGATCGAGAGTAAAACGCGTTTTTGTTTGGTTAACAATTAATTAATTTACCTTTTCTTTGGTAAACTGATCACTAACAGATACTTCTTTTTCTTCTAAAGCTTCTGTAATCTCTTCTTCACTTACTTTCGCTCGCAATTCTTGTGTAAGTTGTTTTTCTAATTTTTGTTCCTTCATGACCGCAGGTTGATCATCTTTCTTATCATCGTCACCTGGTTTTTTGTCTCGAACATCTTTTTGATCTTTCGTATCTTTGGGCGAACTCTTGCCATCAGGTTTCCTTTCAAATACATCTCTATCAATTTTAAATTTACTTTTTTGTTCTAGTTTTTCTACTTTGACCGTAGTCTGAGATTCAGTCTCAGTCTCTGAGTCAGTAGATTTTTTCAAAAATTCGCTGTCTTCTTCTGAAGATACTTGCACTAAAGTGGAGTCGGTTCTCATCGTTTTATGATAAGGTTTGGATTTTTCTTCTGATTTAATTTTAGAGTCAAAGTGCTGTATCGTTTCTTTTACAGATTTCACTGCCTCAACGTGTTTCTCTGTTTCAACTGATACTTTATGGGTAACATGTGTCTCCATGCTTGATATTTGCTTAGATTGTTCTCTTACAAATTCTTGTGTGTACTCAATACCCTGATCTTGTTCTAGCGTATGTTTTTTTAACGCTTCCTTCGTTAATTTAACAGTCGTCTTAGGTAGCTCAATAGAAGATTCTTTAGACATTTTAGATTCGAACGAGCTAATCTTAGCTCTTAATGGAGCTTCAGCTGCGTCCTTTTCCTCTTCTACTACTAAATCGGGTGACTTATCACCATCGTCCAATTTCTCTTCTACCCTTGACGTGACAATCTCTTTCTGGGAAATAGCTTCTTTTGTGAAGGTATCTTTAGTTTCAGTTACTTTCACTTCAGTAGTTTCAGCTGTCACTGACTTCCTTGGAGTGATAGTGACGTTAGAGAAGTCCCCAGATGGGAACCTCATTGATTCGTTTCTCATATGTCGTTGCAGATGTTTGGGAGTTGGTTTAGCTGGTGACGAAGGATCAAATTTTCTGAACTGTTCGACAGGTCGTTCTACTGCCTTAGGCTCCTCTTTCTTCGTCTCGACGACTTCTTGAACATCCACCTCTTTTTCTTCTTCAACTGTGTCTGGAGAAGTTTTTGATCGCACTCGTTCCAATTTTGTTTCTTTTTCCAATACCTGTAAAATTTTAATATACTCATAAATATGGCGTCTAAATTATAATATTTGTAAAACTTTATGGCGTTATGAATATTGTTTACTTGTTGCTCAATATCCTGGAATTTTTTAATATCTGGTTTTATTTGAGTCTTAATTTCAATTATTTCCTCTCTAATTTCTTTCTTTTGTTTCGAAGCCGGGATTTTGCTAGAACTTAATTTTCTCGTAATTTGTTCTTTTCTCTCTGCTACACTGTGTTTAACGTCTGTAAACAGAAAAAAATATTTTTTTTCAAACTTATTTAACTAATTGAATACCAGTTTCAGAAACAAAATGGATAAACTATAGATGCCGCTGATCTGTGGCGCTGGGACATTAGTGGGTAATGTCAAGTATGATTGTTTTGCATATATTTTTCTTAATTCATAGAATAAAGTTATATATTTTAGGATTATCACATAAACAGATTATACCTTCATCTTCCTCACTTTCTTCGCTAGGGGAGGGAGTTCTCTCCACTTCACTCTTCTCGACTATCGACTTCTCTTCCGGCGAATACTTAGCCTCGTCCTGATCATGCTCCGACTCTCTATGTTCAGCAATTTGGTCCTCATCGTAGATTCTGTCCTTGAGTTTATTGTCTTCTTCCGCTATAGAATAAACACATTTATATTTCAGATTCAAACAATAATCGAACATTCTCTTAAATTAAACATGGCGTTCGACTAAGAAGCTGAAAAAGATAAATAAGAAAAAAAAGTGGAACTAACCGATACCTTTGTAGGCTTCAATTTCTTCAGAAGCTTGCCGCTCCTGGTAGATGTTCCGTTGAATTCGTCGTTCATTGGTCAACTCTGACTGTGGTGCAATGATGTCGTCTCTGCCAATACGACATAACGCCAGCTCCAGAGAATTGTCTGCAAAAGATATTTCGATTAGTAACGCTGATTACAATTTTGAATTAAATGAAATAGAGAGTTCGCTAAACTTGCACATGTTTAGAAGACAGCTAGAACCAACTTGTACTTAGTTTTGATAAGGACTGTCGCGCAGTCTTCTTATCGCACGTAATACTGCCAACTTAACAAGTAATAATGAATATTTTGAGGGTTTTTTTTTCAATACGTGTACATTAGTGCGTTATTAAGTTATATTTAATATGTATAAATCTATTTTGATATGTATGTTAGTCTTTAAGGTATTTATCTATGGCCTTTTGTAGCCTGTAATATGTATAGTATATGTGTATCTATAAGTTTCGACTAGCTTCCACGACACAAGGAATCCTAGTGTGGAAGCTAGTACCAAATGTAATACTATTATTATGTAAGTTTATTGAATAAAAAGTAATACACTTTATCCCTACCTAGAGCTTTAGTTCCTGACTGAGTCTTCCACAGTTTTAGCATAAGCTGCGCCTGCTCAGCCGCAGTGATTCTCTTTGCCTGGATCTGGTTAACAGTGGCCACGCTCACGCCAAGCTCGTAAGCCAACGCCACCCAGTCCTTGCCGAGAAGATTGCAGATATCTTCTAACCTATGGAAATTTAAGATAAAAGGTAATAAACATAATATAGCATTCATAATATTTTTGTAAATGTATAACAATAGGCTCGAAAGTAAAGTGGGGTTTTCTAATCGATTTCAGTGACTGTCTTATGAGGCGAGTAAAATTATATAGCATTATCGACAGAGCCTTTTGTTGGTGTTTTGTTGTGGTAGCATATTATGCCAATCTTAAAAATTGTAATGGGTATGATTCTGTGGTGTAGCTATGTAACCCAGGGCCCATGTAACCAAGGGCCAAGTTAAAAATTGTAACCGGTATGATTCTGTGGCGTAGCTATGTAACCAAGGGCCCCGGGAAATTGGGGCCCTATTTAAACTAAACTAAATACTTTGAAGGTGCAAAACTACTTCATCATCAGCTCCTTATCGCCCACTGCAGGGCATAATAAAGTAAAGCTATTTACTAGTAAGCATTATGTAGGTATAACGCAGCAGATAATTATTTAATCGTAATTCGTAATAATATTATAAATGTGAAAGTTTGTTTGTTTGTCACGCTTTCACGTAAAAGTCGTTGGTTAGGGGCCAAAAAGTTACAGTCAAAAATTCTGTATTCAACTAGGATATTATATAACTTTTTCGAACGTCGTTCATGGAGGCCGAGGGGCCCCTCGAGCTTGGGGGCGCCGGTGCACTGCCCCGCCTCGCCAAATGGTAGCTACGCCACTGGTTTGATTGCAAGTTTTGATTCCTTTAATAGTTGCCATACCTTGGGTCACTGAGCCTCTGCCGCCAGATGAGCTCTTGTTCCTCAGTGCGCATTGGCACTGTTTCTGTTGGGATCGGAGACGTCCTCTCCGTGGGTTCATCTGGCACCATAATATTGAGCACCGCGATCTGGATGTTTTGACATAATGCGTACGTTTAGTATGTAAATATTTTACTTATTTAGCTACTTGGTACAAAAGTACCTTAGTTTCAAGTACCGAAAATTGATCTTGTCTGAGCTATGGCAATTGGCTTCGAACAACGAAGACGATAAGAGAATATACAATTTGCGTTTAATGTCAAATAAAATTGAAAATAAATAACTGAAATAACAACTTACAGGTGTCGGCGATGGTTCTCCTTTCGGAACCTTGGGATCCCTCATGAACTGGCACCTGCAAATTGGCTCTAGGTCTTGCGTCTTGATCATGACGGGGAAAGCGACCCGATTCTCGCGGAAGGCTCGGAATGGTATTGACAGTTGTTCCCCAGACTTCGCCACAGGTACCAAGTTGCCTCCAAATTCTAGATATACTGGTTTGCCCTCGTGGACCTGTTTAATTTTGCGAATATCAATTTTAAATTCAAATTGAAGGTTACATTTGAGTTGATAACATCTGTTCTATGATCACTTTTCATTAGAAAACCCAAAAAATATTTCTTAAATCTGTAATTATTTTATTTAACAAAACTGCAAACGTTGTTTTTTAAAATTTTGAGAACTGTACCCCAAGTGTGAGTTTTTTCGTTAACTACTGTAGTTGCGTCACGCCAAAAATGTATGAAAATTTAGGCAGAGCCTCTAGCGGCGAATAGCGGGACTAAAAATTTGTTTGATATTTTGGACGTGACGCAACTACAGTAGTAACGTAAAAAACTCACACTTGGGGTACTGTTCGTTATTATAATTATCTAAAATTCTTTCCGAACTCATATCATAAAAGCACATGAAACAGTTCCACCCCATTAAATTTCAAAACCTTATACAATACCGCATACCTCAACATCTCTGCTCTTGGCCACTTGTATAAACCGCTCGATGCGCTCCAAAGTCTTGTCCTCTTTATCATCAGTGACACAGAACATGCGCAGTTGTGCCTGACACTCATCAGTGCGCTTGGCATAGACCACGAAGCGAGCCATAAACGGTACATGGATAGCTTCCCTGAAATCAATATTCTTGATAAATATGCAACGTCACAATGCGGCATTGTTGTCGATAAAAACCAGCAGGATAATTGTACCTGTATAATTCTGTTGCCATTTTGGTAGCATCCTCGACGTGTCGGCAATCTATTAGCCAGTATCTGGCTGACACAGTCGTTGTAAACGAAACACAATCGTTTACAAACGTCAGAGGAGTATTCTCAGTAACATCTTCCCAGTGAGCTCGATTCGTTCCACCTGTCACCATAAAAACTTCATTTTACATTCTATAAGCTTTATAACAACTACATACATGCTCTGCAATTAGATACTTAATACTGCTACATTTAAAATGCTTTTTTGTTTGTTTGTTCAGATGAAAGCTATGAGGCAGTATTTGGCGGCTAAAACGCTATTTTCCAACTGCCATGATGATGGGTCTACCCTATAATGCATGCCAAAGCAGGCTTGTAAATATTTATCTACACAGTACATGTATTGTTTTCGTAATTAATAATATTATACAGTCTATTAAATTTTTCTACGAAATTGACTAGTTTTACTTATAAAAAGATTCTCAAATGTAGATATAAATACAGATTTCAGATAGCTCAAGTTAAGATAATTTTGTTATTTTAACCTAAACACATAAACACAGAAGATTTATAATGTAAATAACCGATGTAGAAGAAAGATCAGAAATTAGAAAGACAGGACAATAACAAATCAATAAAAAACTAAACATAAAATGTTTCCAAAACGGCCTATAGCAAACACACAACAAGCAAAGACAACACATCACACAAATAAAATATAAATAACGTACCATTTTGTTTACTTTTTAAATAAAAAGTGACTATAATGTGGCACACTGTGAACTGTCACCTGTTTCTTATAAGTAGTGCTGTTGTCTCTCAAAATGAAAATGAACTCTACTTTATCAAAAACGAATCATCAAAATTGCTGTTCAGGTTTTTCGAAAAACAGATCTCTCGAAGGACATTCACTGAAATAAAATCCAAAAATCCAACCGAACTTAACCAAAACATGGAAATAAAAACGTGTCCAGTGAAACAATGACAAGAAAAAGGAACGAGACAAAATAAGAGAAGATGATGTGAACAGAACTGATAGGCCGTTTTGGAAATAAATCTCTGATTCTTACAAGCAAAGTAACAAAAAGGGAACATTGACGTCGAATGATCATGAACATGAAGATGGCACCGATTTGTTATATTTTATTTTTACGCTTAGACTAAACAAAAACAGGTATTTAACGTGTCTCAATCATATACAATGTGCCAATACAGTTGCAGTTCCTTGAGTTCTAGTTATGTTTGTACATCTTGTTCTAAACCGACATGTTTCTGTGAACGTATCGCTGTGCAAACTCTTGATGTCCCAAGATTTATTGAATGGTTATGATACAGAGTGAACGTGACTTAACAAAGCGTAAAAATTTCAGCCCGTGCATAGAGGAAGAATGTATGAGAAGCAAGATATGGAAAAGCATTCAAAAAGTGATAGAGGGAAAAAAACAATGTAACTGATATTTATACTCGAACATCCACGAAGCTGAGTATAAGTATCTTAAAACAATGATTTATGAGAAATAAAACACGATAAGTTTAAAAGTTTCAGACAAAGTAACGGTTAAAAATAAAATAAACGAAACTTAAACCGACATTTTGATTTTGTTTTTGTATAATATTTCTAATGTTTTTACCTTCGAGAGATCTTTTGCGAAATACCCCTGTTGGTGCGCGCCGATAGGTGGCAGCACATTATTTAGCGCCACACACGGTGAGCGTGCAACACACACAAACACACGAGAACAAAGACAATGTAGACACGCACATAACGGACACACAGGGACGTAGTCCCTTCAGCTGCTTGTGTATTTGCTATAAGCGGTTTGCCTTTTTGCACTGTCTTAAATATTTTCTTTTCCCTTCCACTATCATGTATGTTTATTTTGAATGAAATGAATTTCAAACTACGCTATTTGTCATTAACATGCTCATCCTGCTGTCTATAAAATAGGGAGTCAGACTAAACCCGTAATTCTTTGTTCTACACTAACCAATATAATTTAGGATAAAAAGACTATGAAATTCCGATTAACTATCAATACTCTAGATAAAAATTGAAAATTTCAAAATCTATAGTCTACCGATCTCATGTAGAACTATATTTGTTACCTACGAATTGATTTGTAATGATTTATGTTTGTCTATATCCTACGTTACCAATGTGTTGTAATGGAATATTGGTATCAGAATTATATTTCCTTTTGGTTTATTTATTAAGCCAACTTAAAAGCAAAGTCCACAATTCCCGTAAATAGGCCGTAATCTGTAATTCATATTTATTGCAATTTATTTGTTGCTTCTTATGGCTAAATTGTTGTTACATTTTTTAATTTTTGAATACACTTAAATATCCATTCTTATTTCCACAGACTGTGAGTAGTTACAACAAAATTGCAATAAATATTCAAATACAAATTCTAGCCCATGTTTGGGCACTGTTTGTAAGCAGTATACCTAACTGTAGGCACACTTACCTTCCCTTGGCCAAGCATATCGTCAAGGTAGCAAACATAAGCCATACTCCATTGCAACACATTGCGTCAATCTATTTGTTACTGGAGCACATTTTTGGTATAGTTCTGACCTTAAATTTACCATATAAATATATATGGCGAATCTATTTAATGTTTTAATTAATTTACTAATAGAAAAAAATATCATCGATATTTGATGATATCCCTGATTTAGATCCAAATAGTTTCCCAGTAACAAATCAGATTTGCCTTTTTAAATACAAGCGAACTATTTTAATTGTACCTGATATGGAACAGAGAAGCCTTAATGTTGGGGCTGACGATGTGCTGTACTGGTTCGTCATACCCTGAGTATGAGGTCGGGGAGCTGGCATACTCAGAGTGATAGCTTTGTGGAATTTCCTTCGTCTTGGTTCGACGGTTACTACTGGTGATACTGCCACTCCACGACCAAGTAGCTTAGCAGTAAGCTCTGAATCAATGATTTGTGCCTGAAAAGATTATTTGAAAATATTTTTTAGACTGAGGTTTTTTCAAAAAGTGTACAACATTTTTTACTGCTCCATTATAATTTTTATTTTAGACGAAGATTTTTATTATTTACATTAATATATTTATTTTAATCTTGGCATACTTTCAAACCTAGAAATATTTTTTTCTAAAGACCAAACGTTATCGTCGCCAAAGCTTCATGCTGGAGTTGGTACAAAAATTAAAAGGCAGTGTGAGGAAATAATAGTTTTAATTCAGTACTTACCCTTTTACGGGAAAATTAAAGCAGAAAGTTTTTGCAAACTTTATGAACTACCTATTTAAAAAATCGTATTGATTTAAATTTTTTTGTGGGGTAGATTTCATTTACTACAGTATATTTACAAATCCAGCTATAATCTTATAAACGAAATGGTAGGAAGGTGGTGTAGAGCGGTCGGTGCAAAATTAAGCAAATATGAACATTATGAAATCACAGGAAAAGCATATAAAAATAAAATTATACACATTTATGTATGTCAACTCAGACTTTCATCTATTTCTCACACATGCGCTTATAAAACAAGATGCAACACACTTTGATAATAATAATCAAGCTCAAAATAAGACAGCAAAACAAAATATATGTACATCATGCAACTCTCACGTTTGGTCTTTAGGAAATAAAATACAAAATCGCATAACAGTCCAAGTAACAATTCAATGTTAAAGCATAAAAAGACATTACCCAATAAATTTAGCAATCCTTAAAAATACTGCTTAACTAATTAAATTACGTCACTCCAATTTTATTTAAAATACATAATAAAATCTTAAAACACACACTTGTATTACTAAATAATTATATATCACATAGTCATTCAAATATTTATTTGTCGGCAATTATAATTTCAACCATGCTTATAATGTCGCCTAAAGACCAACTAGAGAAAATCCAACCAGAATTAATACCGCAGTGTGAGAAAAACCTATGATTTTAGACTCTTTTGTGATTTCATAGAATTCAATTTTGCTTAAATTGAAAACAAAAATTTGTTGTCAATGGTTTATTGAAACTCCCTTCTACAATAAATAGTTAAGTGAATTTCTAAATTTATTGGGTATGACATTATCCCTAAAGGAGTAACGTAGAAACTTACTCTAGTGGTAAAAGACCTGTCTCATCAAATCATAGAAATTGTTAGTACTACAAAATACTTTTTTGCATGTATCGCTATTCTTTATTTTTAATAGAACACTGCAATCGACTCATTATTTTTAAGATTCAACATTTGATGAAACAAGTCGTCGCTAGTTATTGTTTATAATCACGTACATTGGTATTAAAATATTAATGAATTGTATGTATTTTTAAGATATGTGATGATACATCATATAAATTGCTAAACAAAAATACTCCACCAATAAACGGATACAAAATAAGGTAGTTCGTTAAAAAAATTTGGCATTCACATTTGTACTTTTGTTATAATATGGCAATGACTAGATGGTGTTTGGCAAAATATAATCTGATTCTGTTACTATTTCTGACTTATCAAAAATATCTTTAAATTAATGTCCCTGTTTTAGCTTTCGTATTTGTTCTTATCTATCCTTCAAGTCTATCAAATCACAACTAAGTATTTACTTTTATCTTTTGTAAATTGCTTTCAATTTGCCAAAATTTATTTTACTAACACTCCTGTTATTTTTTCTAAATATACTTTTACTAATAGCAGATCATGTACAATCGATTTACGCTGCACCCATTGGTCTGCAGTCACCTTTTTCTGTAGGAGCTCTAAACGAAATCTAATCAATGGAAATCTAAATCACGCAACTAAAAGTAGTCTACATCACATAGGTTCCTTATAAATAATTCGTGAATTCAAACTAAGGATGAAAATTATTCTTCTAAAACTTCTAAAGTGACTAGAATACACAAAGACTAGAATTATATTACTATATTTGTGTCACATTGCCTTATAGGAATACTTTTTCACACAACATCAATCGCTCTCAGATAATATTTTGCCCAAACCTATCACTAATGACTAAAATTACAATGAAACACAGTAAGTCTTACAAATAATAATAAATGAATGAACACAGTACCTACATCTAAAAGTGAAGTAGATGAAAATGAAGTCTTATCTAAAATATTCGTTATAATTCATAAGCTTGCCTGACTATGTCAGCTTATAAGATTAAATTCATTCGAGTACAGTTTTAAGTTTAAATACTACCAAATTAAAGAGAATCGCTTTTTCTTAGACACGTTATTGACAGTGATCTTTTTCAAGTTTTTGTCCTTTACACCCTTTCTTGGTTTGAATAGGTTTACCTGTAGGCCGACTTTGATCTTCTTGGTGAGAGCGCCTTGCGGGAAGACGGCCTGAACTTGTGGGACTACGGAGCTGGATACCATGCCACCTGGAGATTTGAAGTAAACGGTGTTATATTCGTGGCTGTATTGTAATTTTTTTGCAAAATGGGTAATCGAGATTTTACGGTCTCCAGTGATGTAATTCATTATAATTATTCAACAAAAAATTGATGTCACATTTTGCTGTGTTTTCCAAGATACTTCAGACCCTGATATTTTCTTTATTAAACATTGAAATACTTTTCACAGAGGATATCCTCATAATCTATGTCAGTTGGGTTAAAAAGGTTTGTAATACTGACCTTCAGGCCCAATAGCGTGCACCTCCTGCCTTATGCGTGAAATAACGGCGAAATATTGCGGGAAGTCGTGCGTTAGGATCCTGGTGACACGCGGAGCGTCCCAGCCTTTCTCGTCTTCATTCGTCTCTGTTGAATATTATATTTACATTTTTAACCCAGATTTAGGCAGACGGGGCAAACAGATTGTATATAACAGATTATTATTAAATTAACAGGTGATTAATAGATGATGAAACGGCTGTTGCGATCATTTATGAGAGCCTCATGTCGAGCAGTGAAATGCGATACACTGTGTTGAAGTATTTCGCGAATTTTATCTTCATCAAGTGTTTTCATTGGATAACAAGCAGCGTCTTCTTGTAACATTTATTTAGTTTATTGTTGGATTACTCTACATTTATTAAATCCAAGTGCATGACCAAACCTTTCAACAATGATTTTATCTATGTATAAATATACTAGCTTTTGCCCGCGGCTTCGCTCGCGTTAATTTAGAATTTGACAATCAACTCTTAACACACTACTAAAGTTTCTATAATAATATAATTCAATCATGATTTGAAAGACACGTGGCGCCATCTATGAACGTTATTGTTGTTTTCCTCGGGAACAGTAATTTTTTCGGGATGAAAGGTACTCTATGTCCGTGTCTGTACACCTGACAACGTATATGCAAAATTTCAGGATGATCGGTTCAGTGGTTTAGGCGTGAAAAGGTAAGAAACAAACAAACGTACTTTAGCATTTATATTGTTAGTTAGGATATTCAATTTTGTTTACCGTCCCACTGCTGAGTAAAGAGCTCTTTTCTATTACTGCGTTCTTGTAACCTTTTACAGTATTAAAACTACACTCACCTTCAATCTCAAGAGTCTCATGCAGGATGTCTTGCACGACGTCGTCAGTCGCATCAGCGTTATGTTCCCTCCAGCTGGTCCCGTTGTCCGAACGGAGAATTACGATCTCTCGCTCCTTTCCACGGAGGGAGGCGTAGTGAGGCACTTCGAGTATCACCGGTCTGCAAGTGGAAGTATTAAGAAAGAATAATTTAAAGGTTTAAAGCAAAGAAGAAGTTGCAAAAATGACTGCAAAGATAAGTAGGTATCTAAAAAAATCGCTAAAAATTAGAATAAAAAAATGATATACTTCCGGTGACCATCCTTACTGGTTAGAACATAAAAAAATTGCTCTAAATATTAATTCAGGGGCAGAATACCTGTAATATACTAACTTCTGATTTTAGTTTTAGAATAGGATTAAAAAGCAATTAAACACTGTATTAACTCATTTGTGATTGTTTGATAATAGTTATTACATTTAAAGTAACACTTACTGACTATAGGTACACCGTGGGCCCGAGGTACCTGAACGATTTTAACCACGCCTTTCCGATGGTAAATGTTATATAAACAAAAGTCCAAATCTGCCATTATTTTTTTGGTTTTTTTTTCGGACCTTAATTTATCAATTAACTTTAGTACTTCCTTGTGAACAATACCTTAGGTTGTAGGTAATCTTTATGTCATCTTTATTCCAGTTTTTTATGGTCGTTAGAGTAGTAGGTATTGCATGATTGAAAGTAAAATATGTATTTTTAAGACAAGTAATACTACGCCTGAAATAATATTTAGAGCAATTTCTAAGTATGATAGCCAATAAGGATGACAATCGGAGGTATGCAATTTATTAATACTCATATTTATCTATTTTTTGAGATATTTTTCTCATCTGTTGGACGTGGGGTAATTTCTAGGGAAGTTGCAACTTCTCCTTTACCACTAAAACTATGCATAAGACCGAGTTAAGTAGAGAAGAATGGTGAATAAATATGTATCTAGGCATAGGCATGGCCATAACAGACGTCAGGTAAGTAAGACCAATGAAAACTGTAAAACAAATCAAACAAGACAAAGAGTCTAATGGTTTAATAGTAGACAATTTTCTACTGTAACGTGTATTGTTAGTTGGTTAGTTGATTTATCAGTTCAGGAGCTAAATTATTATATTGCTGACATAGTGATAACACATAAGGATCGTGGTAAGATAAATACCCTAAGAACTTGGCGGAAACAGGTCCCATCTCGAGCACCCTGGCCGCGAGGGCCTCACCCTCCATCAGGGGCGGCATGTGGTTGATGCGAGATGGCTTCAGATATCTGTCGGAATAAGTGAAAGTTTGATTTAAAAATGTAACACCCTCTTCTCGTAGATACTGTAGCAGATGGAGATGTGATGGAGGAGCTCGTGGCTAAATAATTACAGCCGCATAGACCGATCTTCCGGGTTAAGCCACGCTTGCCGAGGTTGGTCTGTGGATGGGTGACCATTTACCATAGCGAGTTTTAAAGTAAAAAAAAAATGCGCGATAAATTGTACTATCGAGGAAAGAAGCTTTCGGTCTAACAAGCTATAGGTGTAAAATTCTTCGATACAATGTGTTTCGCACTAACGTTACATCGCACAAATAAGACTTAGAAGTAATGTAGTTTAGGAGTATCGTTGATTCGTCAAAAAGTGTTCGATATAATGAAAATCGAAGTAACGTTTTTCGCATATAGATTATTTTGGTTTTCTTTTTACGTACCTGCAAGTAATTCTGGTAGGTTGCTGAGCAGATAGTGGGGGTACAATAACACGTACGCCTCCACCGCGACATCCACGCATCGCTCCTCCTCGAGCGTCCACCAGGAACGATACCAGGAAACTGGAATATACAGGAATATCATGAACGTAATGAATAGGTCTGATAAAATGATAATAATATGATAACTGCTGATGAAAATCTCGCTGATCAATCAAGAGAAAAATACGCGGCAAAATCACTATACATTAATGGACAATATTATCTACTTTTGTGTCTACAAAAAAGTATAAGCTAAAAAATAATCCTACGTAATGAACCAATGGCAATCGCGAGATAACCATGGTAATCTTATATATATATATTATATAAAGAGACTGGTACTGACTGACATTTGATTCATCAACGCAGAGCCTAAACCACTAAAGCTGGAAATATGAAATTTGGACAGTAGGTTCCTTACGTGACAAAAACATCCACTAAGAAGGGATTTTTCGAAATTCAAACCCTAAGGGAGTTAAATAGGGGATGAAAGTTTGTATGGAAAATTGTCACTTAACGGGTTCAAAATTTCACGCAAGCGAAGCTGCGGGCGAAAGCTAGTTAACAATAAATCGGGACAATGCTAGGATCAATAAAAAAGTACTAACAATAATTTCAATTCTGTAAAAAGCACAACATAGTATACTTCAAAATCTTAGATGTTTAACAGTCTGCTTCAATACAATTAACTCAACGCGCAAGATCACGAAACTCACACAAACAGAAGAGACTATTTAAAACTAACAGACAGAGAAGATAACGAAAATGTGTAAATAATCACTTACTTCTTCCATTGTAGCTTTTTCCTGCAGATCCGAGAGAGCATGCGCAACAATTTTGTAATAAATGTTTACATTCTGAAATAGATGTTACAATCATAAACTGTTTCAATGAAAACGATATTGTTTGGAGAATCTAAAAGCATCACTTTACGTTTGTATTATTTTAGAATAGTTTACATAATTATGTCGGGGTGGCATTAAAAATATATGTTTCCGCGTTGTGAATTATGTCTTGCAATCTGATATTTTCAAGGAATGAGTGCAATTAGTGTACTATTATGCATCAGTAAAGAACAGATTTACGTCATTTATAGTGGTAATGAAAGCTTAAAACTCGCACACTTGCTTAAATCAAATGACGTAACATTTTAACGGAAATTTATAAAATAATGATGTACGCTAACGGTCTAATTTGTGATAAAGTACTAATAGGTATACCTACAAACTTAAACGTATTACTAACTATTATGTGGGACCTCTAGTTATAATGCAGAAAAGGCTTTGGACTTTGAAGTATGTTCAACATTAAGCCTCGTAGTTCAGAAGTTGAAGTCAGGTACGTAATAACATCATCAATCAAAGTATAAAGTGTCTAGCGCCTCATCGATTTAACTGCTCACTTGCAGCACTAACCAACTATTCAGTCAATTAAAAAACAACATATAAAATTAACCAAGATAATAAACACCTAATTTTGAATTTTATACTGACTCAGGGTTCCACAGGGTAACATCATAGGACCTCAAATACAGTTATGAAAACTTTAATGTGTATAGAGACTAGATGCCTCATGGAAGTTACAAATACTGACTTGGGTTGCGTAGGATCCACATTGTAGCAGTAACCCTCCGGCGCCTGCGCAGTGCTGTAACGGCTGATGCTCTTCACCACCACTTCTTGTTGGGGCTGGTATGGCATGCCGTTTACTGAACCTAGGAGAAAGAATGGATCAATTAAGTATAGTCTCTTATAATTTCTGACAAATAACAGGCCTTTGTAGCCTGAGAATAAAAATAAATAAATTAATTTCTTCAATGATCATTTGTTGCAGTTCTATGGTACACCTATGAACAGCTGCCATCTAGTTCATTGTTATGGTTAATAGAAAAGGGTTCAACATTTGTATTTATCTTCTTACTTGTATTTAGATCTTACCTTGCGACATCTCCATAATATTCTTATGGCTCATAGCAGACTCTGTTCTTTCGTCCTTGGTGACATCAATAGGTAGCGAGTCATCTCCCAAAGACTTCATGTCATCTGCTGTTAAGTAGCGGTACGGCTGGTCGTTCAGAATTGTGTCTTCACCTGAAGATGAAAAGGAAATGTAGCGTTACTCATACAATGACCACACAATCATTAGGAGTTATTTCGGATTCTCCGGACGTTAACATGCCCTGCAAGCGCGAACTTCACTTATAATCAAAGAGGCTCTGACGACCGATCCCTAGACAATTTGTAGCACATAAATTACCTAAGCTCAGTGATTTTCACTCATGTGGTTTTAGATAACATAGATATTAGTGATTAGCACTCCATCTCGCTTATCATTTCTTTTGTAAAACTGGCCATCATTCTGGTAGTAATGGACTTGATGTTTTAAGCATTTGAGTCGCAAAAAATCAACCCTTTTCTGCGATCAGTGCCTGATAATTCATGTTCAAGTACTTCTGCTGTACGAGCTCATGCTGTAGAAGATTAGCCAGGCAGCGAGGTTGGTAGCGAGGCTGACTGCTCAGAGCGTGCCGGACGTACTTAAGTATCGTCGTTCTTGAAGGCTACTTAGTCCAAGTTCTTAAAAGTAATCATTAATCTACCCACCTCCTTCCTCTTCAGAATCTGACATGAATGTTTCCAGCATGGTCTCCGGGGCAACCACCTTGTATTTCTCCTGTGAAACCGGCGCGATTGATGGCTCCGATACTTCCTTCAGAGTCTCCATGACGGTAACGTAGCCCAATTTGGACGCGATGTCCAGTGGAGTTTGGCCGTTCTGTTGGAAAAATAAAAGGAACATTTAGTTTTGGAGCATGGAAAGATTCTTCTTTATTGTTTGAGATTTAGTTGGAAAACAAGAAAGAACGAAAAGAAAGAAACGATGGATGGATAGTGTGAAAGATGATATGACAAGAAAGGGGGGACTACCTGAGATGACTATACTGAGATGACGGGTAAGACATGTATGGAAGAAAAACACATGCTGCACCGACCCCAAATAAGTTGGGATAAGGGCAGGAGGATGAGATTGATTTATTTGGAAAAAAGATAGCTTGGCCCAAAAAATAAATTCAATAAAGATAACCGTGTTACGCAAGTCTTTGTTTTAAGACTTCAAGTACTAGATCTCCAATGATGAAAAAGATTAGATGGTAAGCCTGAATACTATGAAATCGTAACTGACAGAAAATATTAAAATTTGAATGTTATACACACATTTTGTATGTTGACCTTAGTCACATGACGGAGTTCATATTAATTTCTTTCATGAAATGATTCATTAGTGCGTTTGTTTGTACTATAAGCTAAAAATAGTGACGTGTATAAACATAACTCATTTAAAATTTTTATGACCACAGATGCAAGAATGTATTGACGTACTGTACAGCAGGTACTAATTACTGATAAGTCTACGATTATTTGGAATGTAAAATATTTCATAAATATTAAATCTGTATTTAGGGGAAAAGTCACTTGAATTTCTCTAGAGCACTGCACCTTATTTCTGGCAAAATAAATATTTCTGTTTCTTACCGTTGTAGTGGCATTGGCGTCTGACTTGTGTTCTAGTAGGATGTTCACAATGTTGATGTGGCCTTGCTGAGCGGCGTGATGTAATGCTGTATATCTGCAATGATAAATATAGGTACTTAATATGTTTTCAATCCATCTAGACCTGATTCCTCCTAAAGGCATAAGAGAGAACCAGTTTTTGGTAGGGTACTTCGGAACATGAGTGGAATATGCAAAGAATGTTTAGGTTAGTTTAACCTTAAACGGAATGTCACAATTACTGGAGTCTCCCTTTAGCTGTACTATTCAAGTAAGTACTGTTAGATATATATTAGATATAAGTTTTAATTCTTCAAGATAACTCCTCCCAAATAGCTGAAACAGATAGAATTCATTCTCAAGTATATTTATGAAAGAATGCTTGATTTTCATACCCGTGTGTTGTCTGAGCTTTAACAGAAGCGCCGCTTTCTAGCAGGAATCGCACCATGTTCGCTTGTCCGTAGTGACTGGCGATGTGTAGAGGTGTGTATCCGCCCTTGGTGCAAATGTCCACCTGGGTAACAATATTATGAATTTAATACATATTATGTGCAACGCAATATTACTGAAAAGAAAAATCTTTTAAAAATTGTGTACGGTATTTAATGATGGAGAGCTCGAAAGCATAAAATGTAGAAGGTATTGGACCAACAAGACCTTTTACAACGACGAGGTTTTATCTATATATACTTTTTTCAACCCACACATTTTGCTCATTATGAACCCGATCCATTTTAATCTCTCAAAAACAAAATATTGTCGTTCCACTTGATAATCGAAAAAACAGTAAAAAATCACCAGGTGATGTTGCAAAAGAATCAGTTTTTAGGTCATCCCCTTCCTAATATAGCGTAGTTGCTACTACTTTTACCTACCCCAATATAGGAGGAGGGTACGTCCAGTTGTCGACTGCAATAGTTATACTAATTACCTCAGCTCCATTCTTGACTAGTAGTTGAGCGACAGGCACCCTGTCTTCTTGAGCTGCCAGATGAAGTGCTGCTAATCCGTTCTTAGACTGTTGGTCTACTTCAGCACCATGCTCGAGGAGTAATGAACACATTTCTGTGTGACCCTGCGAAAAAACCATAATTGTCACTCCACTATTAATACCTTAACATCATAATTTTCCATCGTTACACCTCCATCGTGCATGAAAAGAGCCTCCACGAGTGACAATACTTCAGTACGTCCGGCGCACTCTGGGCAGTCAGCCCCGCTACCAATCTTTCTGACTGGCTAATCTTTTCACCACGGCATGAGCTATTCTTGTATAGCTTGTGCCGACACGATACAAGAAGACTTCCATCGTGTCTACTAACAAAGTTTTCCTAAGACCATGCTAGGTTTAATCAGATATAAAGTTTTCATCAGATTGGCTGACCTTGTGGACTACAGACAGAAAAGCACCGAAGAATCTTTTGAAAGAATCTTCAGAGTTCCTGAAGGATACGGTAGTCAGATAAACGTAAAATTGGCCCTATAATATGAAAGAGAAATATCTGGTATTTATAATAAGTCAACCGAATATCTAACCTGCTGAGCCGCAAGATGCAGCGGCGTGAAGCCAGCCTTGGATTCGGCGTTGGTCAAAGCTCCATACTCCAGCAGTGTCGCTGCGGTTTCCATCTGGTTCTTGCGAGCCGCTATGTGGAGAGGAGTGTGTCCATTCTTGGCTACGGCCTGCAAGAAATATTGTATGTAAGCAAGATTAGAAAAATAGCTCATAATGTTCTTGTAGAAGTAGTATACAGAGTCAGAGTCTCTAACATCGTTTATCTGAGACTATCTTGCGTATAAAATTTATTATGCATGCAATAACAATAATATTTGCCTGATTAAGTGATTAGTAAATGAATATTCGTGTTTTGGCTGTGCAACTGATTTTTTTTTATTAACTATGCATGCACCAACATATATTGTGACCGTTAAAACCAAAACAAGAGCTGAGTGAGAATAATTTTGTTTAAAAAAATAGCTGCATGTTTCGTATACCTAACTAAAAAGTAAGTAAACTTATATTTTGGTTGGTTGGAAAATAAATGAGACCGAACTTAGTCACCATCTGCGACTAAATAATGTAATAGTTTACCTTAGCATCAGCCCCTTTCTCTAAGAGTGTGGTAGCTACTGCCTGTTGATCGTACTGAGCAGCAATGTGCAACGGAGTCATGCCATTCTTGCCTGCCTGGTCTGGAGACGCACCATGAGCAAGCAAGAGGTTTGCCACCTAGAGAGAAGAGGTTTGATTAGATAGAAGAAAACAGATAAGTAAGGGTGTCTCAAAAACATCGACGAGGACACTTGACTCCAATCGGCCTTTTTGATGCGTGTTTAAATTAGACAACAACAAACTTCGTCCCTTTCAATCACCGACGTTTTGAAATCATCATCCTAATGAACTAGTTGTTTCTCAACTTCTCAAGTCAATTCTACGCAGGAAAACACCCTAAAAGTTATTTCATAAAATCTGAAATGTACCTTCAAGTTGCCATATTTCGCAGCGAGATGTAGCGCCGTGAATCCTTTCTTGGTAGTTGCTGTCAGCGGAGCGTTATGTTCAATCAGTGCTGCCGCAACCTGAAAATATATTGATGAGTTAAGATCTAAAACTTATGAAGTGTGAAGACTTCTTATGATTGTTTTAATAAGACTCCTCCTCCTCGACCTGATGCCGCCTCATCACGTAGTCCTCTGTGATCGCCGTATCACCATCGACCTTGCCAATCATAGTGCTTTCCATCACCTTTTGTATTTTGATTGGGCTCGTCTTAAATATCTGGGTTATTCCATTAGGAATGGTCCGATATTAGAGCTCTAAGGACTTGACGGAATGATCTTCTTAGATACTTAAAATAAAATAAACTTCTTACGTCATGATTATGCTGTTTAGCAGCAATATGCAGCGGGTTGTAGTGGTCTGCAGTCATGGCTCTGACGTCAGCGCCATGTTGCAGTAACAATACTGCGA
This sequence comes from Amphipyra tragopoginis, assembly GCA_905220435.1. Classification (NCBI taxonomy): domain Eukaryota; kingdom Metazoa; phylum Arthropoda; class Insecta; order Lepidoptera; family Noctuidae; genus Amphipyra; species Amphipyra tragopoginis. Next base: position 12,141,640 of record HG992017.1, read on the forward strand.
TATCTACGTTGCCCAGTCTTGACGCAATGTGCAGTGGAGTCTGCCGCTCCCTGGCTTTAGCTTCTACTGCCGCGCCGTTGCGGAGTAGAATGCGGATTATGTCAGTCTGAAAATAAAGTAAGAATAAGTTATAGGGTATCTGAATAACTGGTCATTGCAATAGTATACTTTGGGACGCTACTTCTCAACAACTAATATCACTGTAAGTTCCATTTCTCCCATAACCACATAAAGTTTTAGTGAATTCGATCAAAGTTGCGTCGCCATCGAAGCTAAAAGTGTCATATATTGCGCTGACACCAAAATGTATCCTCATGCAAGTTTTGGCAAAGTTAGTCATCTTTAGTGTAAGACTTGGTGACAAAATGGAACGTCAGAAGTGCTAGAACATGTTTTGCGAAATTTCGTTGGTCCTCTACCTTGAATGTGGGAAACAGGACAAGCAAAATCTCTTTTCTGATTAAATGCAGGCTTCCCTACCTTTCCTCATTGTTGATCGGCATTACACCTTTGTAAAGAAGATTACCTGGTTCGCCCTAGCTGCTAGATGCAGAGGCGTTTCCCCTCGGACCGTAGGCACGTCAGGGTTGGCCTCATGTTGCAGCAGGTATATTACGATGTTCATGCAGCCCATAAACGCGGCCACGTGGAGGGGTGTCAGGCCGGATTCTGTTGTGGCTTGTATACCTGGTGGAGAGAAGGGTTTTTTATGAGACCCTTTCAAATTAAATAAGTAAGAGTACATTAACCCCCTTGCCTATTTTGATTTTCTATTTTATTTTAGACTTCATTCATGCACCTCCATTCAGATTTACCTAATTATCTTAGGAGTGCTATAAGGAATCTCGAGTGTTTAAAGCATGTATGTTGTCAGCGTTTGATTGATTGAAAGTAAGGAATTCTAGATTTACTGAAAGTATTTCAAATCAAAAAATTTGGTCCATCCACTAGATTTACAATGTTTTTTTCGGTTCTAAATCAAAATATGAATGTTACCCTAAAATCAGCGTTAAAATTACTTACTTGCACCATATTTGAGCAGCAGTTCCACAACTTTGATCCTGTTCTTCTTGCATGCAATGTGCAAGGGTGTAAAGCCGTTGAGGGCACGTGCATTCGCGTCTGCATTTCTGTAAGAAGATGAATTGGGTTTAGTATAACTGCGCTAAAAGCCTTTCAATGCCTTTTCGAGTATTCGTCATCATCATCATTCAGCCGAAAGACGTCCACAGCTCCCCAATGCCTCCCCAAGCATCGCCACATCGAGCGGTTCTGCTACCTTCACCAGGTTATCGGTCTACCTTGTGGCCCTATCGGACATCCGAGTATTACCGGACAAGCATGAAAAAGTTTGAGTAGAGCTTTACTTATAGAATTCTGAGATTCTCAAAACACACTATCAAGCAGGTAGTATCAGATTTATTGCTAAAACCACCTAAGTCGATTTTTGTAGTGACCTTCACTTTCAAGATTTTTGGGGAAGGTACTGGAAATCTTGGACTGGCTCATTTGGTTAGCGGTCGCAAGCGCGATTGCTGAGCGCGGGTTCGATCTACAGGTCAGGCAGAGCGTTATTGGGTTTTACCGAGTTAAATTTCTCAGTAGCAGTCCAGAGTCTGAATTTGTGCCCGATTGATGGCAATAGGCTCGCCCCCTATCCCATGGGACTTAAATATAAGGGCGAATTAAGGGTGTACCTACTATACACCTCTGCCCAACTCTTCGGGGAATACATGCGTGATGTTATGTACTAGAAATCTTAACTCACCTGTCCAATAACAGTTTAGCGACTTTAGCATGACCGCAATGAGCGGCCACATGTAGAGCTGTAAGATAGTCCACAGTGACGTCATCAACGGGCGCGCGGCGTGACAGCAGCACACGCGCGGCTTCCGCGTGGTCCCCTTGCGCCGCCATGTGGAGGGGGGCTAGGCCGTTCTGGACGAAAAGAAGTTATTTATAAATAAGATGACAACAGCCCGATGTTGTAAAAAAAAGCTATCCTTTACTTGCACATATTACAAGAAAGTGATAAGATTAAGGCCAACACTAACAGTAATTCTCTGGTTAAACGACCATTTACTTAAAATTCTGGAACGGTTCTACAGTAAACAGTTGTTGAAACAGATAAAATTAATCATGGTGAACAATAATGCTTAGTAGACTCCCCTTATAAATAGCTAAAGTTTAAACACGTTATTGTATTGTCAAAAAACTATTTTTTTTAAAAGAGTGTTCATGGTTTTTTTTCCGGCTCTTCTCCTTAAGACCTACTACTTGGAACCTAGCACCTCGTGTTGACCTTTTAAAAGCACCAGTAATCTGGACTACATGAAATAAAAATATTTAACTTTGATTTTGACTTATTTATCATACCATTTTAATTGTTTTTAACTTTGGCGGATGACTCATCTCTATGATGAGTTCATCGCTTCGTGGATATACTTAGATTGTTATATTCCATGTCCTTACCTTACTCTTGCTGGTAATCGGCGCACCCCTGTCCAGCAACGCTTCGACAACCCTCTCGTGGCCTGAGCGGGCCGCGCAGTGGAGTGGCGTCAGGCCATCTCTAGTGCGAGCCTCAACGTTGGCCCCATTGTCGCAGAGTAAAGACACCATGTTTTCTTTACCTGGGTGATAAATGTTAAGGGTTATTAACGATCAAAAAATCTTCTGAGAATATGGAACTGTCTGTAACCCTTGGCATTATTGTTTGTATGAGCAGTTGAACAGATTTGGATAATGGGGACATCTTTCACGCCACATCCGAACTACGCAACACTGAAGTGATGTAGTAGACTACAGCGACATTAACAACAACTCCCAAAGATGACGTCACAACAAAATCCTACATCGCGATATCAAGATGTGACACGCGGATAACATAATTATATACAACTGCCCAACATCAACTGGCAGTAACCCGCCAGGCATAAGATCTGCTTGGTTAGAGGATCCTCCTTTTTCGTTGGAGAAACACCATACCTCTTTGCTTCACAGAATCATACCTGGTCCAGAGGTAGAACGTATCCTGGATAAACAGATTAGCTCCTGTCCACCCGAAAAGTTATTGACGCGAGTGGATACACGGACACCACTAACATAGCACAATTATAAATTAAACAAATCTTACCCCACTTAGCAGCAACATGCAGGGGACATATATTATGTTTAGCAGCACAGTTGACGTCTGCTCCTTTAGCTAGCAGCAACCTGGCTACTGCTTCATTGCCGTAGTGAGCTGCTATGTGCAGAGGCGTAAAGCCTGACTTCGAAGTCACGTCGGGGTTGTGTTCGTTCTGGTGGAGAGAATCAAAATTAGTAACATAACTTAGGTAAGCCATAAGATTCCTACTCCAGAAGGCTTAACTAAGGACGACTAAGGAATTATATTAAACAAAGATATCCTGTTAGCCTCACATGCGCAGCGTGATAATTTTTTCGTCGAATTATCTCGTGAGATAATGTGAAGCTTATCGAATCTCGGCATGAAATAATGCATCAATAAAATAAAATTATCTCGCGCTGCGAATGTTAGCCTTTCTGATACTATGAAAAATAGTAGGTACACTGAAAAAAATGGACAACAAAACTAGTTTAGTAATTTCATATTTGGCCAAATTGGGCTTTCTAGCAAACAAAGTTTGATTATAATTAGCAAACCGCTTGTTTACTAGTAACTTATTGATTTGGTTACTGGTAGCGTATCGTAATATTGTGTTACTTATAACAAAACAGTTTTTTCAGTGTATTTTCTCAAAGTAATTCGTGTGTAGATGTCCGTCGATTGGAATCACCTCGCGTAGAGCAAGGCTTTCAGTCAAATTGCGATCGAAACCTTCATTTAGATACTAATAAGTAATACAAACACGCCAGAACTTAGATGCAGAGAACATAAAGCTTGAATAATGAATGAAGTTTAACAAACCTCAAGTAATAAATTAGCAGCCTTGACATCATCTTTCTTAGCAGCGATGTGCAGTGCTGGCAAGCGGACCCTGCCGCGGGTGTCAGCTTCTAGAAGTACAGCTACCACCTTCTCGTGGCCTTGCTGCATAGCCACTGCCAGAGGGGTGAAGCCATCCTAAAAATAATGAAATTTGTAAATGGAGATATAAATGACATAAAACTATCAAGGACAATGTGGAAAACAAAACACATTTTGTTTGTATGAGTGTAAACAAAGTAGGTATTAATAATTCTGGAGAATATTATGAAACTGTAACTAAGTAGGTACTTACTAACTTATGAAGTCAACTTTTAGTTAGGTTTGTTCTTACATAATTTGTTTGCAATAGATTTAAATCGTAGTACGATAAGTTTTCGTGGAATGTTTAAATGTTGCAAGCGGAATGCATCATGAATGTTTTGAATGATCTTTTCATTTCTTTTTATATACTTAGGTTACATATAATTTTATATTCTAATGTTATCTATTGTGTGTATGTATAAGTACGTAAATAAATGTATGTCCGAATTGTGATCTGTTTCCGGATGAGTGGAGGAATATACTGCCAGAAGCATTATGAGGGATTTATGAGATTTAAAGAGGGATTTGAGATTTGAGAGGGAATAAGGATTTAAAGAGGTGTCTCTAACTGTTTTATTTTTTTGTTTTTAAAATAGAAATAATCGATCTGTTGACTGCCTCGTCGGTCTAGTGGTCGCAAGCGCGACTACTGAGCGTGAGGTCTTGGGTTCGACCCCCATGTCGAGCGAAGTGTTATTGGGTTTTTCCGTGTGAAATTTCTCAGTAGCAGCTCGGAGTCTGGATTTGTGCCCGGTTGATGGCAATAGGCTCGCCCCGACACGGGACTTAAACATAACGGCGAAACATGGGTGTTACTATACACCTCTGCCCAACCCTTCGGGGAATACAAGGCGTGATGTTATGTTATAATCGTTCTATTGTATTGTACGTATCTTCTTCTATTCCTCTTCTTCTTCCTTTTTTTTAATTCTTGTAATTGGTCTTAGACCGTTTTAATTAAAGTAAAATAAGTTGGTCAAAAGTTGACAGAAATACTGCTGCTTTTGATACAATAAGAATTCATTTATTAAGAATGTAATCAAAAACGCAATTTACCTCAGTGGCGAGGCTCTGATTGGATCCATTGGCGAGCAGGAACTTCACGACACCATCGTGATTCTCCTGTGCAGCCATGTATAATGGCGTGAAGCCATTTTGGGACTGAATGTTGACCTGGAGAAGAAAAATGTTGTTATAGTAATTTTGTCGAAGATCTTTAACTAAATGGTGCTACCATCGGAGTCTTCAATCCAATAGTGGATGTTTACAGCATCAAGAAGAAAATTTAACTCTATTTCTGTATCCATTAAGAATAATATGCTATAGAACTACATAAGTCCAAGTAAATGTACCTAAATAAAAACCACTTTACTTAGACAAATCATATAGACTACCATTCAGAAAAAACAAAAATATCTGTAAAACAAAAATATTCGAACCTAAACTAGAATCAAATTATTCCGTCGCGTCGCGTCGTCAAATTTGACTGTTTAACTGTTTGAAAGTGTCGTTAGACTTTTAAACACAGTTAAACAGTTAAGTTATTGTAACTTGATTACTTCAAAACAGATTTGTTAAGAATACTGTAATTTTCACAAGCTGTGACCAGAAACCCAAAACTTAGTTTAGTTAACAAGTTTGTGTTGGAAAGTTAAAGTTAAGTTGGCTGAAAATAAAACCGACACGGAAATCTAAAACTAACATTATAGTAAATGAAAATATTACATTAAATTATTGAAATCGAATCAAGTTAGGGATATTTTACAGTTTACAGTAGTGCCAAAACTACATGCAGATCCTTCATTTTGTGTTGTTACACAGGTGAAAAATAATAAACAACAAAAAACGGATATAGCTCCAACAATGAACCTCAATAAGCTCGGTGATATAAATCCAGATGAGGAATAACTGATACATACTAATACGACTGTAGATTCATCAACTCAAGAGAACTGCAATACAGTTACAAATTTAACTTAAAGTAATATCAAAGATACTTTCAATAATTCTGCTCACAATAAAACATTAAAGTCTGAAGCCACTTAAACTTACTCCTTCGGCGAAGAATCCGTCGAAGTGCAGATGATCATAAATTCATAATCCAAAATAAAACGATTGAATTACGAGTAAAATCAAAATGTTGCACTTAACCCCAAACAAATGGACGCTCAGCATATCCGTGCAATACATCAAAATGTTTTTAAACCTGTCGATTAGCGAAGTGCTTCCAAACGGCAGGATTTGTTATTGTCGCTGTCAGTCTTTCCATTAACGACTTCATGCATTCAGACAGAATGCATTTCTGGTGTAAATCTCTTTTATTTTTGGAGCTAACGATACAATTTCAATAAATTCAAATTAATTTGACTCATATTTTACAGTTTATTTAGGTTACAAATTTTGGTTTTACCAGAAATGGTCGACTACGCAATCGTAAGGTAAGGGAAACTATATATTATCAAGACGATAGAGATAGATCTTCATTTATTCCCAATAGATTATTTTTGTATTGGGAAAAATTCAACGGTTCTAATTAAGAGACTTTAACCTTGGATACCTTACCATAAATCTATGAGGTCGTAAGTGGAGCCACTAGTTTATAAGGGGCAATCTCCACGAGTGAGAGAATCGTAGCGATATTCTCGCCGTGCCATCAAATTCAATACTAACTATCGCCGCGATTAAATCGCCGTGTGGAGACACGTTCTAAGAGAGTGTATAGAAATACGTGGCACGACGATAATATCGCCGCGATTCTTTCGCTCGTGGAGACGGCCCCTTAGAGATAGATCCCCTTATTCATAAAAAAACCGTTATTTTTAAGCACTGATAAAATTATACCATACTTGTTATTCGTATGCCAATGAATGGAGATAGCAATAGACTTGAGAGACATTTTAGTTAAACAACCTTTAACCAGTGTTTATGAATAAGGGTAAGAGACAATAATTTACCCTGGTAATAAATCGAGGGGCTTTTTATTTGCGCTTCATTCGAGAAAAAGCATCTTATCACCCTCAACAGAGATGACTCATTGCTAATGCGTTATTTATTCTTCCTAAATGAACAAACATTATTGAAATTCATGCATTTCAATAGGCTCATTATGGTAGTGAGGTGAAAATAAGGGAACGTTGAAACGAAAATTGAACGTAAATAATAATGGTACCAAAAAATCCAAATAGGAAATCATTCTTTATTCAAAGAACAAGATTAGCTTCTACTTCAATACCTAAGCTGAAACTAATTTCCTTTGCAAGCGCAACAGTTGAACAATTTATTCATCCGAGAATATTCCCGCATGAAAAGTTCATCAAAACAAGCTGAGTCAGAGTGTAAATAAGAAGTTCTTTTATTCCCGAAAGCAATTTATTCGTCTGTACATCTGATAGGTTATTAGTTTCTGTTATTCGTGTGATTCATCATATCTTTTTCCAAGTTTGTTTGGGTTGGTCTGACCAGATGGTGCTGTATATTAGTATTTCTTTTCTTTTATTCGCATGATATATTACTTTGAGTGATTACTCGTTCCTGTTTCTTTGGTGGTATGTCTGTTTATCTTTTCCTTTCACGTTTGACCTTGAACTTTTACTTAGATTTCGGTTTTTTGGCAACGCTCTGGTTGTTGTTTACGTTTATTGAGATTGTTGAGGTCGTTTTGATGTAAAATTCAACAAACAGTCTTTCATTTTGTGGTTCATTTGCATTTTAATCTTTATTGGTATGGATAACAAGGTTCATGATATTCAACCATTAGTTTTGATATTGTGTTATGGTTATCTTTTTTGAACTTATATATTATACAAACACAGATTTTTTGATTTACAGATCTGTAGTCTTGACTTGATTCATTTATATTTATTATCATTCATTTGTTTAAGTTTCGTATATCTGTTCACTCACCTGAGCCCCATTTTGGACAAGCAGTTTGACTACTGATTCTTGTCCAGCCAAGGATGCGATGTGCAGTGCAGTGTTGCCTTTCTTAGTGGCGGCGTCGATCGCTGCGCCGCGCTGCAGCAACTCACGAACGACCTCCACATGGCCGTCCTTGGAAGCGAGATGGATGGCGTTTAGACCATTCTGGGGACAAAGAGTTAGTGGTTATTTATTGTAGTGATTATTATTGGCAAAGAATTGGCCATCGATTCTCTGTTAAAATAATATGCTATTATTAATGTGCTACCTAACTTGGAGGTTAAAGTAAAATTTGGTCACTCACAACCGTTGTATTCTATACACATACATAAACTCACGCCTTTTTCTAATGGGATTAGGCAAAAACTATAGAACGCCACATGCTACGATCCTTACATACTTCTTTCGCTTCGTCCACGTTCATACATCTTGTTATACATGCGCGCCTGTTGAGAGTACTTTATTAATTGTACTATTTTTTTGCAATGCAATTTTACAGGCTGATTTGAGGAAATTATAATTTAGGGTGAGTTTGCTTGTTCTGATGATATGTGCGATGTGATGTGTGTTTTAAAAAAATCAATCCACCCAAAGTCAAAGATTATTTGAAGATACTCTTTTTTTGCAGAATACCTACTTAGAATATTGTACACCAAGTAGCATTGTAGGTTGAACGGGATCATCTGCATAGCCTTTTCCCAACTATGTTGGGGTCGGCTTCCAGTCGAACCGGATGCAGCTGAATATCAGTATTTTACATGGAGCGACTGCCTATCAGACCTCCACAACCCAGTAACTGGGTAATACGATACTCTTGGTAAGACTGGTTGTCAGACTTTCTGGCTTCTGACCAACAGTAACGACTGTCAAAGATCTACAAATGACAGCCGGGACCAACGGCTTTACGTGCTTTCCGAGGCACGGAGGAAACTCGCTATGGTAAATGGTCACCCATCCACAGACCAACCTCGGCAAGCGTGGCTTAACCCGGAAGATCGGTCTATGCGGCTGTAATTATTTAGCCACGAGCTCCTCCTCGTAGGTTGAACGGGATATCAATTATAATGTTCCAATACATCTGGAACCTGTTTACTATCCTCGTCACGAACCTAATCAGATTATGTAAATTATGATTATGCAAAGAGCCGAAAATACGACCAACAGGGCGCGTGTTGGTAATTTAAATATTCGGAACTACAACGATACATTTTTACTTTAAAGAAATAGTAAAAATAGGTTCAGTGATAAAACGAGATCATTTCCTACATTCTAGATTTATTCAATAACAAAGTCTATTGAATCTGGTACTTCTGCTTCTTTCGTGTCGGCACGAGCTATACGAGAATAGTTCATGCCGTGGTGCAAAGATTAGCCAGTCAGCAAGGTTGGTAGCGGGGCTGACTGCCCAGGGTGCGCCGGACGTACTTGAGTATCGCCATACGTGGTACATCTTTTGGTGTAATCGAGTTCTCCCAGTGTGGGAACGGGCTAGAATATAGAACTTCCTAATCGCATGCTGGGAATAGACGAGTGTTGTAAGATTCAATAAAACCCAGCACGCTTGGTGGTAGGATCTATGCGGTCCATCTGGCTAGCTACAACCCTCACATTAAAGACTGGCGCCGAGTAATTTACTGTGTTCCGTCGTGTGTATGTGAGAGCCAGAGAGGTTTAGAGGAATCCCTCTATATCCTTGTACTGTTTTAGACCCTTTCTACGCTTACCATCAACTGCAACTAGAGTCAAATAAGAAAAAGACAAAAAAATAATAAAAATTTGTACTGTTACGTTTATCCGTCAATGGACAACTTCTCAGACTCGTAGCTTTGGCTAACTAGATATCGTTAACTCAATTTACCTAAAGTAATAGCACAGTGTACCTACTTACTACATACAGTGGGTCAACGCCCATACATTTGACAGGTCCTATGAAATGTCAAAATTATGTAGCGGCGGAGGTTATGTCCCAAGTATGCAGTATGGCTACTCGGGACATAACCTCCGCTCCTTCACCCCGCAACCCCCCGCACGATTGCTCTGCGACAATGTTCTACGTTGACCGACTGTAAGGAGTAAGATATAGGTAGACTGTGGTAATAGTATGGTATAATTGAAGCCCAGCCTACAGCAACTGATAAAAATCTACTTCAGCTGAAGTTTAAATCAATAAACTACATGAATGTTGCCAAGAATAACAAAACTGCTGAATTTTAGACAACTTTACACGACCGCAAGGTTATTGGTTCGAAAACCGTTTCCCGACGTTGGAGCCTAGCCAAATGGCTCAATTAGCCTTTCTTCGGACCTAAGTCAAGATTTTTGCTGGACTTTATAGTTAACATTTTAGTAAAAAGAAAGCGCATATGGCTAATGATGGAGCAAAAGATTTTCAATCGGTGGGATTCGAGCTCAAGACCTTAAAGTAAGTTCAGTACTACGAAATAAGTTATGCGCTTCGGCAAACTTCGTGTATCCGAATTTGTACGAATTATACGACCCAGACCCTCAAAGAGAGATAGACAATCTCTCTTAGTGTGTCTTTCATCATCATCATTCAGCCGAATGACGTCTACTGCTAGACATAGGCCTCCCCCAAACAATGTTGGCAGGCGGGTTGGCGATCGTAGTATGGTTGTTAAATTACTCAGAGAACGCGGCTGCCCATCCCCTAGTGAATCCCTTAGTCGCCTTTTACGATACCCACGGGAAGAGATGGGGTAGTGTTATTCTTTACGTCAGTACACGGACGTAAAAATGTGTGTCTTTATAATACAACTCCGGCTTTGTCCTCTTTGGATTAATTCTGGATAGATCATTTAATTGGTCGTATAATTCGTACATAATTATTCGGAAACACGAAGATTGCCAAGACGGATAGGATGTCCTAGTATGCTAAACTTTATGCGCGTACACCTATGTTCATTCTTCTTCTTACTGGCTTCATGATACAACTGCCTTTCTACTTGAAATAATTCTTTATAATCAGTCTATTACTGTCCCGTACCTAGGCGAGGGCCTCTTCTTAGAATGAGAAGAGCATAAGCCCTAGCCAACTTCGCGGGACCAGTATTAGTTGGCGGACTACACACACCACCAAGGACGTTATGGAGCCCTCTCAGGTATGCAAGTCTAACGATGTTTTCTTTCAACGTTAACGTATTGATAATCAAATTCTGAACAGCAATTCAAGAAGACAGAGGTGCGGGCCGGGTTCGATCTCAGACCCTCCTGCGTGGATGGCAAACGTTCAACCGCTAGGCTATGATTGCTTTTACATTCAGTCATTCGTTTACATTATGCCAAATTAGGTCAGATTCATCGGGGCCCAAAGCCGGGACACCCAGTGGCCACACGCTATTAATATCAAACCTTGGAAAGCAAGATATTAATTGGGAACCCGGGGCTGGGGCCCACAGAGCACAGTTGCTATTAATATCAAACCTTGGAAAACTCGATATTAATAAGGGGCCCAAGGCCGGGGACCACAGTGCCTACACGCTTTTAATATCAAACCTTGGAAAGCTCGAGATTATTCCGGGGCCCAGGGCCGGAGCCCAGAGTGCACAGTTGCTGTTAATATCAAACCTTGGAAAGCTCGATATTAACAAGGGGCCCAAGGCCGGGGCCCACAGTTGGCCACTTGCTATTAATATCAAACGTTGGAAAGCTCGATATTAATAAAGGGCCCAGGGCCGGGGCCCACAGTGCCCACTTGCTATTAATATCAAACCTTGGAAAGCTTGATATTAAAAGGGGGCCCAAGGTCGGGGCCTACAGTGCCCAGTTGCTATTACTATCAAACCTTGGAAATCTCGATACAAAGCCAATATAAAGAGCCTTGAAGCCTGCTAAAACACACTGGAAATTGGGTCACCGAGGTCCTATGTATATGCCGAAAATAGGGTCAAGGACAGGAGCTGAAATTGGTTCAAGTTCCTCACTCAAGGAATCTCTGTAGGTACTTAAATGGATATTGTTCGAAGGATTTTTTTGGGATGAAAGGAGCTTATGATCGAATGAAAGTCTAAGCTTATATTCAAGTGTTGTAATGCCTTTAAGAGTGGGATTTGAAGAAAATAATGTGTGGTTTTTCATACAAGAAATCGAGTTTTTTTCGAGATGTACTGTGAATATACAAGGTTAGTCGGAAAGGGGGTACTAATCCGAAGCCCACTTATAGTATCACTGATGACTGTTTGAAAGCAAGTGTTAAAATTTCAAAATTCGATATTTTTTGTTTTCCAAATAAAATGATTTAGATTTCGATATGCCAGTTGCAGGTTACCGATATACATTCGGGACGTCATCGTGACGCAGTCGTGGTCGTTCTGTTTGGGCGCTATTAAATTAATGTTTTTTGTGTGCTAATTAGACAATATTATGTTTGTGAATGTAAAATTGATGATTTGTGGCGTTTTCAAGCTGCAATAGTGTGTGATTTTTGGTGATAAAGTTCTTTTAGTTTAGTTTCTAAAATAATAAAATTATATATTGAACTGACAGAATAATTTGACATTCAATTTATTTTTCGTTTTTTCAATTACGTGATGGCCAGTGATAGCGATGATGAGGACGGTTTCGGCCGTCGTCGTGCAAGTGAGATAACATTACGTGCTAATGTGCATAGTAACGAAATTTCGGATCTGGAATGGGATGATAATGAAACTACTAAAAATGCCAATAAAAGAGTAAGGAATGATTCTAGTGTTGAAGAGGATATTCAAAATGATACTTTTATTACGGTCGGTAAGGGTGGGAAGAAGGCTAAATTAATGTTGTCAGCGCCAAAATCTACTAGAGTATCTCACGATACGGACGATTTGCCTAATGAGATGGATCAAACTAGTGATCATGAGTATGTGGAGGTATCGATTATTTGTAAAGAAGCCTTACCAAAAAGTATTGGAATGGCAAAAATTTTGAAGAATGAAAAGATACCGGGAATTATGAAAGTAACCTACAAAAGTCCTTTTAAAGTTCTTATAAGGCTGATGAGTCATGACGCTGCCGAAAAAATTATACAGTCTGATAATTTTAAACAAAAAGGTTGGATGTGTAAGAAAACTAGCGAAGTAAACGTTTCCTACGGACTAATTAAAGAAATTGACTTGGAATTGGATGATGAAAGCATTAAAAATATATTACAATGTGACTTAGAGATTTTATCTGTCAAACGTTTGAGCAGGAGGAATAAGGAAGGGGAATGGGTAAAGAGTGAAAGTATCCGCATATCTTTTAAGGGTCCTATTTTACCCTCATATGTATATACATATGGATTGAGGATGAAGGTAGTACCATTTACTTTTCCTGTAACTCAATGTTCTAATTGTTGGAGATTTGGCCATATCAAAGCATTTTGTCCATTGAAAACACATATTTGTCCCAAATGTGGCGGCGAGCACGAGAATTGTGAGACGTTGCAATTTAGATGTGTAAACTGTAAAGGTGATCACATGTCTATGGTAAAAAGTAAATGTCCTGCGTTTCTACGTGAAAAGGAGATAAGGAATATTATGACTAATTATAACTGTACGTACAAAATTGCTTTGAGTAAAATTAAGGAAAAGAGAAACGTTAAGGAGAGCCTGCCATTGTTTTCTATGATTGAACCATCTTTAGCTGAAGAGAACCTAGGCAGAAGATATTCAGAAGTTGTTAAAAAAGCTCTTCCATTGATTGAAAGTTCAATTAGTGAAGAAATTTCTGATGAAGAAAGAAGGTCACCTATATTGAATCAAAGTAAAACAGCTATTGTAAAAGGAAAATCTAGTAAGTCTAAAAGCATTAAGAGTAAGCCTAAGAAGATTGGGTATAAAGTACAGACCAAATTATCACAAAACCAGTCCTTTACTATGAATAAAGAAAGATTCGAGAATAAAGTGGGTTCTTCTGAAAAAGAGATAGGTGCAAAAAAGTATAATGAAGGGAAACCAAAAATACAGAAAGGAAATCAATTTTCTTTTTCCATTTTTATGGAAAAAATTAAGGATATATTACTGTTGGATGTTGATATTTCGTCGAAAATTGCAATGGTATTTAAGTATATAGTATGTGAAATTAAGGCTTATATTATGAGCTATCTAAAAATTGATGTATTGATGGAGTTCTTGGGAATATGTCGTAATGGATAGTAATTCTACTACTCGTCTTAGAAACATTAACATATGTCAGTGGAATGCAAATAGTTTATGTCCGAAAATAAATGAATTTCAAGTACTATTATTACAAGAAAAGTTCCATATTGCCATCATCAGTGAAACATGGTTGTCATCAGAAAAAAACATCAATATAAGCAATTATAATATCATTCGAAAAGACAGATGGGATTCGTATGGAGGATTGTGCATTATGACCCATAAATCTATAAAAGCTTTACAGAAAAATCACGTTCACTCGAATTCTAGTATTGAGATTCTAGTAGTGCAAGTTTTAAATGTTCCTGGAATCAAAAATATTATTTCTATTTATTGTCCTCCGTCATCTACTCCCAGCCAGTCTGATTGGAATCAAGTTTTTGACATGTTTGATAAAGAAACTATTATTGTCGGAGATTTTAATGCACATCATATAACATGGTCAAATAAGACAGATAGACGAGGAGAAAGGATATTTACCTCTTATTTTGATAAGGATTACATCTGCCTAAATAATGGTAATGCCACTAGAATAAAATTTGTTAATGGGTCCTTACAACAATCTTCACCAGACATATCGTTTGTGTCTACAGATTTAGCATTAAAAGTAGCCTGGCAAACTACAAACGAATGTTTAGGTAGTGATCATATCGTCATCAAAATGAAGTATGGATTTGAATCAACGAATAATTTTATTAAGCGTCGTAATTTTAAAGAAGCTCGTTGGGGTGATTATCATAAGAAATCGGAATGTATTTTTTCTAATTTGGATTTGTCATCTAATGTGCAAGAATGTTATGATCTATTTGTATCCAGAATTGAGCGTTTGGCGGAAGAGACAATTCCGTGGATTAAAACCTGCCAGGACCCTTCGACAAAATTTGTACCGAAGCCATATTGGAATTCTCAATTATCGATGGCAGTAGCGGAAAGACGCCTAGCACTTTCAAATTTGAGACGTAATCCTACTCCTGATAATTATACACTTCTCAAGACCAAAACTATTAATGCTCGCAAACTTATCAAAAAAGCTCGCTGTGAAGGATGGAAAGAATTTTGTACAAGTATCGATTCGGAAACTTCAGCATCAGAGATGTGGAGAAAAATGAAGTGGGTGAAAGGTGGAAGGTTTTGTAACCGTAGTGTAGACTCCCAAAAATGTAAGGAGTTATTACAATCTCTAACTCCGGACTTGGCCTGTGAAGAGCCTCCCTTATTTACTGAAGAAACAATTTTAAATGAGCTTGATGTGGAAATAACGTTGACAGAATTAGTGAACTCTTTTAAGCGTAAAGACTCAGCCCCAGGTTTAGACAATATTTCTTACTCTATGCTTTATAATCTGTCTCTTTCCGGTAAGAAGTTTTTATTACATATTTATAATTTAGTTTTAAGAACATGCGCTGTACCAAAGCAATGGAGGAATATAAAGGTGGTTCCTATTCCTAAGCCAGGTCGAGATCCGAATTCCTCTTCTTCTCTGCGACCTATATCTTTAATGTCTTGTCCGTGTAAAATTTTTCATGTGATTTTGTTAAAACGTCTTGAATGGTATGTCGAAAAGTTAGAACTGTTTTCTCCATCAACCATTGGTTTTCGTAGATGTCATTCATGCTTAGATAATCTTACGAGACTAATTACAAATATTCAGATAGGATTTTCTAAAAATATGGCTACTATAGCGTGCTTTGTTGATATAAGTAATGCATATAATAATGTTAATGTAAACTATATGGTTAAAATATTGAAGAAAATTGGGATAGGAGGTAGAGTTTGTAAATATCTCTGGAGTTTCTTAAGTCAAAGGTTCTTACAGATTGAGAGTGGTAATAATGAGATATCCGTAAGACAAGCCAGTATTGGCTTAGCTCAGGGTGACCCTTTATCCCCTCTTCTTTTCAATATTGTTACCATGGAGATTTGCAAAGTTATTTCTAGTGTTGCAATTTCACAGTATGCAGATGATTTTGTTCTCTATATTTCGTCTAACAAACATAATTTAGATCCAGCGCTTCGCCATTTAGGCACCGCTATAGATATACTTGTGAAACATTTAGCGGAAATTGGCCTATTTCTATCAGAGTCCAAAACATACATATGTCTGTTTAATAGATCAAGAGTACTGTCCAATATTCATTTTCAGATCAATAATAAAGATGTCCAAGTTGTTGATAAAATTAAATATTTAGGGTTATGGCTAGATTCATCACTAAGATGGGGTGCACAGATAAATGAGGTATGTGAAAAGGCGTATAAATATCTAAATATTCTGAAGGTTTTAGCCGGTAAGTCTTGGGGTGTTCATCCTAGGCATTTACGCAGACTGTACATTTCCCTTGTTAGGAGTAGGATAGACTATGCTAGCTTTTTATATGGAAATAGTGCTAAAACACACTTATATAAACTGGATGTTTTGCAAAATCGAGCTTTGCGGATATGTGGTGGTTTTGTTTGTACAACTCCTATCTGTGTGATGGAGAGTGAACTCTGCCTTCCTCCATTATTTGTGAGAAGACACTGGTTAGCTTGCAGGTACTGGTTGAGGGTGAGTTCATTCTCCAACAATGAAACAACTAGACTGTTGGAAAATTTGACCGAATTGAGTGAGAATATTTATTGGCGACATAAGAAAAAACCGATTTTGATTGATATTTATAGCAAATTCAAAGGAAATAGTGTGCATAAATCTCCTATATTGGAAATGTACAGTGTTGGTACCTGGGTTTCAAGTATAAATGTAACAGATTGTATTAGCTGCGTTATTGATGATTTGAATGTACCAAAACGACACACTAGTGTAACTAATTTAAGAACGCTAACTTCCGCGATGTTGGCCACTAAGTACAATAATTATTACTATGTATTTACTGATGGATCAAAGGACTCGCATGGTGTTGGAGCAGCATTTTTTGATCCGCAGACAAACACTAGTATGAAGTTTATGTTGTGCCATGATGCCTGTATTATGAGAGCCGAGTTGACGGCGATTACCGAAGCTCTATCTTATGTTCAATCTCTGCCATACAAAAATGTGGTAATTCTTTCGGACTCAAAGAGTGCTCTTCAGCATCTGGCTCGATGCGTCTCGGGAACTCGAGGTATGCCAATAGCGTACGAGGCACTTAAGATATTACACCTATTACAGATGAAACTTGTTAATATAAAGCTTCAGTGGATAACTTCTCACGTAGGTATTGTTGGGAATGAAATCGCTGATAGATTTGCTACAGAAGCTATTACAGATGGCATTGACAATCCGTGTGAACCCTATTTCACAGAACTTATTCCGAGCATGAAGCGATTTTGCTTTAGTCTATGGAAAAACCACTTTGAAATTATTACTGCGGAGAAAGGTCTGTGGTACAGGACGATTAACAAGGAGATACCTCGAGTTCCATGGTTCGATGCTGCTAGTCTTTCCAGAGAAATGGTAGTTTTAGCGTTGAGGATAAGATCTGGGCATGTACCCTTAAATAGTTTTTTACATTTAGTGGGTAGATATCAATCACCTTTCTGTTATATTTGCCATAACAAAGTCGAAGATTTATATCATCTATTGGTCGAGTGCAGCACGTATGCCGATATTAGGGAATTATTGTATGGTTTCATTGGTGCGGATTTTTATAATGGGGGTATTGGTGTTGTTCTCAGTCGGCCTCTTTCGAGGGAGGCGATGGCTGTTTATGAGTTTGTAGGGTGTGCTTTTTTGAGAAGGTCGGCCCTTCTAGGAAACGCACTTTCTGCGGATTTGTAGGTGGCTGATGCTTTTTTTTGGAGGAGGTTGGTTGGGACCGATATTGTTTGGAATTCTGTTGTGGAATTCGTGCCGGTGGAACTATAGCGGTTCTCTGATGTTGACATTTAGAAGGTACCTATGAGGCTTGCATAGTCACAAAAGTGTACTAGTGCCTCGAAAAAAAAAAAGAATAAAAAAAAAAAAAAAAAAAAAAGGTTACCGATAGTTGTAAACTTTATTTCATTGATCTTAATATACTGACCTTTCCATGTTTATATATTTTCGAAGTAGCTAATTTTGTTAGAAAATATTTTAACATATTTGAAACTATTAATAGTAAACGTCATAGGAACACACTTCGTATTAAACCCCATAAAACAGCCCTATATTCAAAGAGTTTCCTGAGTATGGCTCCAAAAATTTTTAATAAACTTCCCAAAACCATAAAAGAAACAGATAATTTAGACAAATTTAAAAAACTGCTCTCCGATTTTTTAATTAAAAAAGCATACTACTCTGTTAAGGAATATTTTGATGATAGATTAAATGGTTTATAATAGGTATTAGGTATAGGTACATTGCAATTGATGTCAGATGTCAGAGTTGTTTGTTATATTTCTATCTATAAACTTAGTATAAAGTTATGAAAATAATTATTATGTGATTTACCTTAAAATGTAAATAATTGAATAATGTAATAATTGTAACGAATGCTAAAGTAATTAATTATATTAATGTTAAAATACTTTATTTTGTACCAAATATTTGTATACCTTTCACGGTGAAACATAGTGTTACTTAAATATTTTATTTTCCATCAAGTTTGTAACTTTTACCTATGTTTTGACAAATAAATTATTTAGATTTGATTTGATTGATTTGATTTAGTTTTTTCAAAAATTCTTCATCCCTGCTTTAGTTACAAATTCAGAAAATGGTGCTTCTAACTCATGACCCCAAATATGACCTAAAATGTAAACACAGCTGATAATAACTGGGGATAGATAGATTTTAGAGTTTTCTTTTTGAGATTTTTGAATAACTGTTTCTCTTAAACTATTGACTTTTGGGAAAAGTTGTAGAACAAAAGTTATTCATTATTATGTGTACTTTGACACCCTTTCGGATTAGTACCCCCTTTCTGACTAACCTTGTATACGTATTCATTTTCCGGTTTGATCGATAGGGTGAAATGTAGGTCATCATCATCATAATCTGCCCTTTCCTGTCCCACTGCTGGGCACGGTCTCTCTCAGAATAAGAAGAGTTTAGGCATTAGTCTACCACGCTGGTCTGATGCGGATTGGCAGACTACACACACCAAAGAAAGCTTTTTTAATGCCCTATCTGCTAGCCTAACATGCGCAGCGTGAGATATTGGTTTAGTCCCATCTCTTCCCCTTCCCATCTCTTCCCCTTTGGGTTTATTTAAAAGATGGGATTTTTTTGTAGGTGTAAACGCATAGGGGAAGAGATGGGATTATACCGAGATAGTGTTGTCGTCTAATTATCTCGTGCCGAGACGAAATAATGTATGGCTTATCTCGTCGTATAAATGCGTCGACAAAATTATCTGGCGCTACGCATGTTAGCTCGGCAGGTGTGCATGTTTCCTCACGAAGTTTTCCTTAACGCTAACCTTAACGCTAGTGAAAATTTAATTCTGATTTGATTCTGAATGTAGGTACTGAACATTGGACCGCAATGGTAATTTTAGTTTTAAATATAACATCTCGCCTTTATTCCCCAAAGGTTTGAGCAGAGATGTACTACACTCTCATCTCTTGTTTAAGTCCCATGTAATTAGGGGCGAGCCTATTGCCATCTACCGAGCACAAATCCAGACTCCCGAGCTGCTACTCAGAAATTCCACACGGAAAAACCCAACAACACTTTGCCCGGCTTTGGGGATCAAGCCCAGAAATCGCGCTTGCGATCACTTAACCGATGATGCAGTCAAAACCAAGGTAGTTTTAAATCAAGTGTTAAAACGCGAGTTAGGCATGTAGCAAGCCGAAATATCCCTACTAATATTATGAAACCGCGGCTTCGCTCGCGTTAAAAAGAACTCTTAACAAACTACTAAAGTTTATATATTAATATAATTCAATCATGATTCGAAAGACACGTGGCGCCATCTATTATCGTTATTGTTGTTTTCCTCTGGAACAGTACTTTTTTCGGGATGAAAGGTACCCTATGTCCGTTTCTGTACACCTGACAACGTATATGCAAAATTTCAGGATGATTGGTTCAGTGGTTTAGGCATGAAAAGGTAACAAACAAACAAACTTACTTTCGCATTTATAATTTTAGTTAGGATGCCAAAGTAACTCTGTCTGTCTGTGACGCTTTCACGCCTAAACCGCTGAACCGATTTTGTTGAAACTTGGTACAAAGATAGTTTAGATAGGCTAGTTTCATCCCGAAAATACGGAATACACGATAAACGACATCAATGCGGTAGAGGACGCGAGCGAGCTCTATTAAAAAATAAATTAATAACGCGACTATAGGCTTTCAGTAATAAAATAGCATAATAGGTAACCAAGTATTTTGAAACAGCATTGCCTAATCACTAACACTTATATAATAAAAAAATCCAGTTCGTCTGTCGCATACAAGCGTCACGCAATCAAATCTTTGTTAGCACGCCACAGCTTTGTCACGCCAAGTACATAAAGCGGTAATGAATACAGGCATTTTTGTACTATGATTTTAGGTAATAAACAAGAAATAGTTATAATACGTAACTGGCAAAGGCTTTTTGGTCCAATGAGTTTTTTGTCGCATCTAACAGTAAGTGCAGACAAGGTCAAAGATGGAGCACACGAATCCAAGTAACAGAGATATAGAGGGGTTCCCCTATACTCAAACTCAAGCTGGCTCTAAGGATGGGGTGAAGGCGACCAACAGCGAAAGCGGCGCGAGCGCGCACCGCTTTGATGTGGTCTCGGAAATTCAGATGGTGG
This sequence comes from Amphipyra tragopoginis, assembly GCA_905220435.1. Taxonomy (NCBI): domain Eukaryota; kingdom Metazoa; phylum Arthropoda; class Insecta; order Lepidoptera; family Noctuidae; genus Amphipyra; species Amphipyra tragopoginis. The sequence continues at coordinate 12,162,433 of HG992017.1, forward strand.
TCGAGGATAATCCCCAGGTATATGGCTTTCATCTCCCAAGGAATCTGTTTGCCGAACATGAGGACGGGACGGATTTGGGTATGGGAATCACCGTGTCTCTCGAAAAGAACGGCTGCGCTCTTTTCGGGATTCACCTCTATTCTCCATTTCCGGAACCAGACCCCGAGGGCGTCGGCTGCGGTTTAGTGGGTTCGAGTGATACTATCGAGGCTCCTAACGGAATAGTAGATGGCCGTGTCGTCACCGAGTGGCGATAGAACTAACACAATAGCAATTTATATTGCACACATTTGAACTGTAGCGATATAGGCAAAGAGTGGGGCGCGTTTTCGTGGATTTTATCTGTAATCGTCAGTCACAAAACCAGGCAACATAGATAAGGGCTCTTACACACCACGTTTTTTTCAGGCGCTGTCGACGCGCGTCCCACGCAACTATAACGCGCTGCAAACGCGATGTTATCGCAACCAGTTTACCTATTCACACGTTCATAAAATTGTAGTATGCAGACGACGTCTTTTTCGCGAGCTGTCGACGCGCTCGTAGCGCGGAGTTACATCGATACGGACGCGCTGGCACAGCGCGTCTCTTTAGCTACAAACACATACGTACAGCGCGTTTTAATCGATTACTTGCCGACACGCGCGTCTGTAGCGCGATACACGCTCCTTCGCGCACGTGCTACACGCTTTTTACTTTGCAAGGAGAGTTGCTCACGCGCGTCTGTAGCGCGTTTCTCGTGAGTTTGCAGCGATGCAATTGCAAGTAATCTACCTATTTCAAGTTTAGCAGCGCCGACAACGCGCGATAGAGAAACGTGCGTCGACGGCGCCTGAAAAAAACGTGGTGTGTTAGAGCTCTAAGTTGTAACGACACAATACCGAACTGACACAATTTCGCGCACAATATTTAGTTCATTTCATTCCTTTAATATGATGTCTGTATTCGTGACAGGATCGCGTGCTTAACTCAAATGTACGGAAACAGCCATAAGTTAGACCCGCAACCATGATTAATAAAAAGAAACCTTATTTGTATCAATGTAGAGTTCTTTCGCCTTTGAAGATCGGAGCGTTGACTCGGCAGTAATATTTTCGCAAAATTAATATAATGTAGAATAATTCGTTGGACTTTATAGCCGGTTATGTTACTGAGAAATGGTTTTGTTCCTTAGAAATTTATTTTGTTTGAATAGGCATCATTTACTTAAGGCTAGAACAACATAGAAAGCTTATCTTTCTGCCTAGCCTCTTCCCAACTATGTTGGGGTCGCCTTCCAGTCTAGCCAGGGAGCCTACTCCCTAAGTCCGTCAACGAAGTTAGTCGCCCATCCGAAAGTAGCCCGAAATGTAGAAGTGAACAAAACAAGTGTCAAGTTCAACTTTTCGGACTGGCAGAAACACATCGGTAGTAGGGACAACTGTCAAATCGTGTTGTCATTCATTCTTAGTTCGGGCCCCGAAATAATCGTATGTCCGTAGATGATAGGGAGTAGGAAACGCTCGTAACTGAGGTCGAAACCACGGACTTTGTGCTTAGGGAGTATACCCCCTGATGCGGCTGAATATCAGTTTATACGGAACGACTGCCATCAGACCTCCGGAACCCAGTTACTTGGCAATGCCGATATTCTAATGTTAGAACGGTTGTCAGTCTTTCGAGCTTCTGACTACCAGTAACCACAATTACAGGTATTCGTATGACACCTGGGACCGATGGTTTAACGGGCTCTCTGTAACAGGGAGGGGTCTCGAACGGACAACCAACCATGAACCGCACAGTTGTTATTTAACCACGACCCTTCTCATCGCTTGTCATGATCTGTGTGAATCTCACTTAGGGCCCTTTTCTTGTCATGCGTATTTTCGCCCGCGCGCGGATCTGGTCCGCGTGCAGGCTGCCCGCATCCTATCATTTCACACATGTTTTTCCTATCATGCGGGCAGCACGCGTGCGCAAAGCGGATTGGCTGCGGGCGTGTAGCCCGCGTGCGGGCTAACCGAATGCGGGTGGCGTTCTTCTGCCTTCAGTGTTGTTTTTACAGTGACGCGGGTCGCACGCGTGGTCATAGTACGCATGATTACTTTTTTAACGTTCATCTTTGTGCACGAGTTTAGTCACTGGCGACACGCACGAGTACTGCAGCGGTAAACGAAATCTTTGTCCCGCGTGTGGCCAGGAGCGTGCTATCACCCCCATGCGGACCAGATCCGCGCGCGGGCGATAATACGCATGACAGGAAAAGGGCCCTTAAAGTTGCCCGACCTATCATAAACGAAAGGGGTGATAAATACTGCCATAATAACAAGGGTTTACACATTCGAGTCCACCACACTTTTCATAGAGCTCACACGCCATCCCGCCATACATATTGTTAGTGGACCTTCCAGGAGGGTCCTCGGCATAACGTTTGTGCTAAGAGTGAACCCTCGAGGCGGGTTCCTAGCATTAGGTCAAAAACCTTGAAAAATACGCTACTATATCGTAAAATAGGTGTTTGCTTGTTTCATGACGGTGACTTTTCCAAGAAAAACCTGCATTTAAAATGAACCCTCCACGAGAGCACCCGGCATGGCGAATGCGACTACTGGGTGCCCTCCTGGAGCGCACCCTGCACTGAACGTGTTAATAATCAACAAGAGCCAATACGTTCAGAGTCACAGGGTCATTGATATAAAACCACATGGACCAAGCCTCTAGTACAAAATTCACGAAAAGTGTTCGGAGTTTACATACACCATCAGAGCGCGCGCCAAGGCACACCACTATACAAGCACAGTCTACCTATATCTTACTCCTTACAGTCGGTCAACGTAAAACATTGTCGCAGAGCAATCGTGCGGAGGGTTGCGGGGTGAAGGGGGCGGTGGTTATGTCCCGAGTAACCATACTGCATACTTGGGATATAACCTCCGCCTCTACATAATTTTGACATTTCATAAGACCTGTCAAATGTATGGGCGTTGACCCACTGTATGTATATAGTAAGTAGGTACACTGTGATACAAGCTTAGTTTTAGTATATACTAAACCTGAAACTAGTTTGTTCAGAATCACTAGGAGAATCGATTGACATTTTTTTTTTTCATACATTTAATTTTTGTTGCAGTAGGTTTCTACCCATAACAGTTGACGGGAATAGACACCTTGAGGCTTAAGATGGTTCGCTCGGTCAGTTTCCGTGTATTAGACAAGCCTTGCATAGCACATCTCAGGCATTTCACACTTTACTAGGGAGCTTAACGCGACATAAATTACGGTGTAACTTTGAGATTAAAAAAAAAAAACACTAATTCAGGCAGTTCTGATGAAAATCTTGTTGGGGTGTCTCGGTTTTTGTATATACTAAAAATAACGTTGTATAAACTTGGAAATACCAACAAACTAATTTAAATCCTATGTCGTCATCACAATTCTTATTTAATAGCTTACAACCATACGAAGATTCCACTGTAAACAAATTAGTCTTCATTTTGGCCTTTTAGTCGCATTCGGTTCGGCCATTTTTTATTTTCCGTTTCCATTCTTGAGTGATTACCCGAATCACTGCTCAGTGTACACAATTTTAGCGGAAAATAACAAACAAAACAGAAAAAAGTCACTATCAGGAAACACATAAACTTACTGAAGATATGAAGGACTAAAGGTCAAATATTTATGCCAGAATTTTCCTTGAATTGTGTGTGAACCATCATGATAACATAAAATACTCATAATGATAAGATAACAAGGAGGAAAATTGGTTGGCTTAAGGAAACAAGATTTTTCACATAAAACATTTCTACAGTATTTTCTTATTCCTTGTCTTAAAGGAACTTTTACATGATACAGTGGAATCCGCGTATTACGATGTTGCTTATAACGACCAACCGTTTACAACGACATAAGAACACCATTAAGTTGGGTTTTCATCGGAATTGTTACGAGAAAATGCCGTTTACAACGACCAGACAACTCCGGATTCCGAACCGCTTTTAGCGACGTCATTTCAGGAGAAAATAAGATTTTTACTCTGGTAAAAATAGAAGCTATAATTTTGCTAATAAATGAAAATAACTACTTACATTAGGCAAATATCTACTGACGCTTATAACGACGCGACGTCCGCTAAGTACGACCAAATATCGAAGTCCCTTCGTCGTCGTTATAAGCGGATTCCACTGTACTATCACGCCACTTACAATATTGTGACTAGAATTTGACTTTTACTTTTATTTGTGGTGCATTTAAAGAGCCTTTACGACACACAGTGCTTAAGCACGTCCGGCGCACCCTGGGCAGTCAACCTTGCGAGTAACCTTGCTGACTGGCTAATCTTTTCACCAAGGCATGAGCTATTTTCATACAGCTCGTGCCGACACAAGAAAACTCCAATTTAGCAATATTATTTGGGATATAATGTGGCGGCATCTATCACGCCACATGCGAACTATTCGATCCTACATCGCGATATCAAGATTAAACACGCAGATAGTATATATACGATCGCCCAACATCAACCATTGGGACAGTCACACCGATAATGCAACCCTCATCAAACGGTCTCCCCCCCCCCCCCCTAAGCCCCCGCCAGCAACGCCCTAAGCCGAGGTCCGTCGAAGTCTGTTGTTGCAGGTAGTCATAATGTTAGTGTAGTACAAGTAGTTAGCTTAGGTTAAGTATTTTACTTCCCACCCCATTGGCTGGAGACCCTTCAGGTCTCGTCAATAATTGCCCGGTTACGTTGAAGGGTCCCTAAGGACCATCTACAGCAGTAGAAAAGAAAAAAGAAAAAAAAACAACCATTGGGCAGTAGCCCGCCTGGCATATGACTCCGCCTGGTTGGAGGATCTTCCCTTTGGTTGGAGGAACACTACACCTCGTTTCTCCACGTATACATATAATAAATGAACTTACACCTTAACTTTTTTTATATTCTTACTTAACTTTAAAAATAATATTTCCACTTTAAAAAGGCTTAGAAATGATAAGTTTGCAATTTAATTTTAATATGTCCAAATATAAAAGACTTCTTTACGAACTGTAATTTTAATGCTTCAAAGTCTCCCGCAGTAAGAAATAAAAGGTTCGGTTATGTTAGAACTGTGACCACTCAACGCACGAGCCGAGCGAGCGAAGCGATTCGCTTCGCCGATCACTTTCCACCATTCGTTTACTGTGTGCGTTCAGAAGTAAATGTTTTTTTATTGATTGTGCAAATAATTAATTGTATAGTGCAAACCATTCATTTTGTAGTGGAAAGCATTATTTTTGAAGTGAACCTTAAACAGTTTTCTTTGTCATTTTCATTAATTTTAAAGTGTTTTTAAATTCACCCCGTTTTATTTTAGATGTTTTCGATCATAATGACGAATAAGTCCTATTAACAAAACTGCATAAACACAAATTAAGTTTGGCACTGCATAGTCCTCACGCTCTCCATACTCTGCTTACCATGACCTCTTATTAAAACGTTCAAATGCCAGTCAGTCAACTTCCGTTCAAAAGCAGGCCTGCTTCTGAATCTCTAAAAATCGTACCATGACAGTACTAAAGGTGAACGACTATTGAACAAAGTAAACAATGTTGACTGCGCTAGTAAATAGTAACTTTTTCAAGATCGCTTATTTTGACATTACAGCCACTCAATAGAAGCTCTACTGCTGTCAAATAACACGTCATTGTATGAAAACTCCATACAAAAAAAAAGGTGAACGGATTTCATAAACGTCAACGTAGCAGGTCTGCTAATGACATAGTACAAAAAAGCAGGGCAGTTCAACTTCCAGGCAACTTCTGTCCTGCTTTAAGAGGTCAGAGATTATAAATAAAAAAAAAACAGGCATTTCTAATGAAAATCTTTTTCAGGTGTCTCACCTTTATGTAGACTAAAAATACCGTTGTATACTGTGTACAATAAAATGTAAATATAAATACGACGAGGCATCTAATGACGTCGACGCCCACGTCTCAAGTGCTGCTTATGTCAAATGACGTCACAACGTAGCTGGTGTATCTTGTTGACGTTACGCCACAGTATAATTACAAGCGTATATTTATACTGTGACAGGCGAGCGTATGATGTCTTGTCTATCTAGTGACGTAACGTAATATACGGAACTGCTTTTCGAGCAAATAAAGCGCTGAATAAAAAGGATATTACCTAATCAAATCAAATCAAATCATTTATTTGCTTACTAAGTGTACAAATACAGGTCTTATTACTTATTAGTGGTGCTTAAAACTTAGCGGCCTTTTACAGGCGTTGCAAATTTATATCGGTTCTTCTCCTATATCGGTTCTAGAAAATGTAGGCGCCCAAACCGAAAATGGTTGTACAAAAATTATTAGAACATGTGCAAGGCTGTATAATGTAGCTATTTGTAACTTGAAAAAACTGTATGTATATCTTTGACATATTTTTAATGGTTTATTTACAGACAAAATCGTCAAAAGACTAACGATTAAGTACGCCATTTCATTTAACATTAAACAAAAGTGGTCACCAAGGGACGAATATTTTATGAACAATTTCTTCAAGTCTTCAGCTCCTCTTGATTGATTTTCAAGGTTCATAAAAGTATAATACTGTGTTATATCCCTGCTGAAAGCAAACATGTTGCTTATTTCTATACTTTTCTTACTAAAGTCTTATTTGTCTATTGGTATATAAAATAGAGTATAATTGCCCATATATTAAACAAACGGAACATATACATATACATATCGGGTGTAAAAAGACCCATAACGATAACGAAAACCACATATTCTACCCATCATTGGGATCATTTTTTTCTACTAGACCATACCTGGGAAATCATTGGTTTTGGAGATATTGAAGGTCAAAGTATACATTTTCTTTTTTAGTTTCTTCCAAAAACAAATTCCAAGTTATAATACTAAACTTTCTTCCATACAAACATTATCAAAAATTTCAATTTTTCCTAACAAATTACGCATTTGAAGTTACAAAAACCAATGAATATCAAAGGCACACGACCGCCTTGGCTCGGCTATGTGGCCGCTGCACGCATGCAAACTCGCGGCATCGCCACAATCATAATTTGCGCGCTACAAAAAAAAGCGTTTTTTTTTTCATGCCAAAAAATAAAAGTCGTTTCCCAGCAATTATTTTTGGTCAATGTAATTTAGTTTGATGAACAGAGTGCGTAGACTTCGGCTATGTGATGGGTCTTTTTACACCCTGTATAAAATAGAGTATAATTGCCCATATATTGAACAAACGGACCATCTGACGATTCTTCTACGTAATGGGTGTGTTCACCCTATCGTCTGTTACTCATGTGAAGTGACGTCACATGTCAACGCCCTGCTTCAAGAGGGTTACGATCTTCGCTATCTGGTGACGTAGTATAGTATTCATCTATATATATAAAAATGAATCCCTATTTCCCTTGGTCACGGCATCACGCGTGAGCGGCTGAACCGATTTCGCTAATTCTTTTTTTGTTGTGTTCGTAATTGTCAGGAGAAGGTTCTTATGAATGAAAATGTTGAAATTTAAAAAAAAAACTAAATTACTAATATGGCGGTACGAAGTTTGCCGGGTCAGCTAGTAGTCAATATTTGCGAGTATAGCTTTTATAGACTCTATTAGAGTCTCGTGTACCTTTTTAAACCACTGCGCAAAAAGAGAGGTGTTATGAGTTTGAAGCCTTTGTCTGTCTGTGGCATGATAGCTCCCAAATGGATAAATTGATATTAATGCGTTCTTATTTTTAATGAACGCTGCTTTTTTCGGAAGGATTCTTACCTTTTAATTGATGATGTAGTAATGTGGTCTCGTGTAGTGCCGTACTTGAAGAATAGCACTACCCCATCTCTTCCCGTGGGTGTCGTAAAAGGCGACTAAGGGATTCTCTAGAGGATGAGCAGCAGCGTTCTCTGAGTACTTTAACAACCATACAGCGATCGCCATCCCGCCTGCCAAGCGTGGCGGCTACGGTAAACCCCCCTTTTGGGGAAGGCCTATTTTATATATTTTTTTATTTTTTTTTAATTTTAATAAAATTTTGGGTGAGACAGTACCGGCTATCAAAAAAGAAAAAAAACCACTAGCTGGTATTTAACTTATGATGAGTCAAAGAATTGGCATTTGTCACATGGCGTAAGGGACATGACAGACTTTGTCCCTTAGGTCAATAGATTTTTTCGGCGTGGATATGTATTGTAACGTCATTTGCATGTGCCACAGATGACAAGTTTTCATTTAGAGCATGTATTAAGGCTAGCGTTCACTAGGCTCGCCGAGTCGAGTCGAATAGAATCGCAATAATTCGCCTCTTATACATTTACTATAAAACTGCGTTGATCAACTACGGGCCGAAACGCGCCGAGTCGCATCACTCGCACGCATCGCTTGTTACGCGAATTTCTGTTTTAACTACTTGCGATTACTGACCGTTTCGCCTCGATTCGTCTTCACACGGAACAAATGCCACTCGACTCGATTCGACGCGTTTCGGCTGTAGTCGATGCCAGGCTTTACTACATCGGTGTGTAAAGTATGCTTCGACAATTAATAAAATAATATTCTAGGCTAGCCTGAGATCACAATACACAATGAAAACTGTATACGAAAAGTACACCATACACTAGCCTAGAATATTCTTTTATTACCATAATTATTCTTCGATTCACACTGAAAATACGCCAATTGGCGTAAAGGACAATATATTTCATGTCCCTTACGTCAATTGAAATTTTCGGCCGTTTATTATTATTTATTACTTACAGCATTGCTAACGTTGATGTCCACACCCTGCTCCAGGAGGCCTATGATCTTCTCTATCTGGCCGGCGCGCGCAGCCCGCAGAAACGCGGTGCTCGCGTCCGCCTGAAGACAAAGAAATTACATCTTTAAACAAGAACACTAAGGTTTAATTTTGAATACAAAAGGGTTGTAGGTTACATCTCACTGTTGATGAGGAAATTACAACCTTAACATTGAAGGAATAAGTTGTACTATTGTTTGACTTGAGAACATTTTGGTTGAGTTAAATAGGCTTTGTCTTACTGTTACGGAAACAACAGCTCTTTGTTTGAGAAAGTAAGATTATTATAATGTTCATAAAAGAGAAATGTGCGTAATGTAAGTAGGTACCTAGTTTGCAAGATTTTTGAGTATGATTATTTCTGGCTGATTGTGAACAACAAAGGAATTGAATAATGTGAATATAAGGTTACATATTGATAAAAAATCTAAACCTGCGATTATCCTTGGGATTTGCAAATGTAAGAATTTGAGTATATTTTTAGAACATTTTACGGGGCAGTCTTAAGACTATATGTTAAAAAAAATGTGCATTCGATTTCCCCAGTCAGAAGGCATAACATGAATCCCCTGACCATAGCAGTCTATACAGTAATGTTTCTCATGGTCGTAAATATCTACGATAAGCACGGCAAGTTTTCTTAATCGTACGGCTTATTAGCCGCGCCGTAGAAACATCGTGTGAGTTTGTACACGACACAGCAAACCACCAGCCGAAACCGATTTATATCCTTTTTGTGACACAAAATCAGCATTGGAAAGCTGTCATGCAATAATTGCCAGTCGCGAAAACGTCCGGTGCCGTTAACAAACTCTCATATACTGTCATACAACACTAATGTAACACAAACCGTACGCAAAAGAGGAACAGCCACGGTGCATACGGCGGCGCAGCCGTGCCGTTGGGCCGTCGTGTCCGTCAACAAACTTCTATAGTAGTCCATACAACACTGATGACCGCCGTGTTACACACGGCTAATTAACCGTAGGTTTTTACGGCAAAAAAAACGTGTGTGAACAAGAGGCCTTTAGGCTAAATGTAGAACTGAACACAACTTAGAAATGCCTAAAAAACAACTCCGAATTCTGAATTCGACACATCCAATCCAATTTATTTTGTTGAGTAGAATACATAAAAAGTCACAGCCCACGTTTCCGAACTTAAAGCCTCTGTAAGCACAAAAAAGATACCTCTAGGGACGAGTGGTTTACGGTCACGGCTGCTACGGAAACGTCTGTGAAATGTAGTCATATCGATCTTCAGGGTGAAGTGGGATTTGCTAGAAAAGCTCTGGTATAAAACGTATTTCAGACTACGCTGAAATATTCTGATATCTCAGCATATTGCATCATGAGTATTTCTGTCATTCATATCATTTGCAGGACAATCTATGTGTATAAGTTACGCTTCAAGACCGAAAACGTTCATGGAGCGAAAAACAGCTCACAACGCGTTGTGGTCGTACAGCATGATAGCCACGACGCGAATGTCGCAATTTTTTTTTTTTTTAAAAGAAAACCTTGCCCCTCTTTAAGATTTCTCTTGTATCGTGGGTGCGTTTACAGACACAAATCTCACATACACAAACGCCCAGACCCGAAACAACCATCTGTAGGCCATACAAATTTTTGTTCCGTGTGGGAATCGAACCCACGGCCCGTAGCGCAGGAGCCAATCGCTTAGCCACTGCACCAAACGTGTCATCAAATGGATGTCGTCATAATTCTTCTTGTTCTTCTCTCGTATTGGCATGAGCTATATTAGAACAGCTAGCTCGTGCGATAATGCTGTGCTAAGAAATTTAAGTAATATGCAAAAAAAAACTCCTTTTTCAAGATAACCTTCGGCGGTGCTCAACCCGTTTCAAGGTAAATCTTATCTAAGTAAGCTACCTAGACAAGTTCTAACAAGCTATCCCTAGAGATGGAATAAAAGGAGGCTGGTTCTAAAACAGTCTTATATACGAGTAAATCTGGGGTTGTATCGATTTTAGGTCTAAAATCCGCAGTGTACTGCGTAACTTGTACGATTTATCTACTGTTCTAAAACAATATGAGGTACAATCACGTGTAATAAATAGTATGTATACACATAGCGATTTTTAAAAGCTAATTTCTTTAAGAGAATAGTTTGTAATTAAGAATTATTCAAAACCATAATTCGTATGGATTTGTAGAAACCATGTGCGTTATCCTAATTTCCTAACTTTAATTTTATTTTAATATTATAAATGCGACAGTAAGTTTGTTTGTTACCTATTCACGCCTAAACTACGGAACCGATCATCCTGAATATTTGCATATACGTTGTCAGGTGTACAGAAACGGACATATAGCACATGAATAAATAAACCGAGCATATAGGGTACCTTTCATCCCGCAAAAAGTACTGTTCCCGAGGAAACCAACTATAACGTTCATAGATGGCACCACGTGTCTTTTGAATCACGATTGAATTGTTATTATAGAAACTCTAGTAGTGTGTTAAGAGTTTTTTAAGCTTAATTAACGCGAGTGAAGCCGCGAGCAAAAGCTAGTATTTCATAATTCTAATAGATATTTTAAAAGGAAATCGCTTTTTAATTTCGCTTACATATTATTACACGTGACTCTTCAAACTGTAATCTTCTTCTTCTTCTCTCGTATCAGCACGAGCTATACGAAAATAGCTCATGCTTTGGTGAAAAGATTTGCCAGTCAGCAAGGTTGGTAGCGAGGCTGACTGTCCGGGGTGCGCCGGACGTACTTAAGTATCGTCACTCGTGGAGGCTCTTTTCGTGCACTGTAATCATAGCTACATCTAGAAGTATATAATCTAAGCTTTAGTGAAAAACTTCTAACTAAGAGTTGGAATATTTATAAATTAATTATGCAAATTATGCAAGTGTAAAATCTAGGACGCCATGTTCCAGTCAGGTAAGCAATTTAACAGCCTTACTCAACCTGAAGAAAGTATAATAAGGTTTTAACTGCAGTTTTAAATTACGGCAAAGGTCAGCTCCTACAGAGGCGGCCATGTCTGAAAGCGTCTGATATAAGCCTGGATCGATCCGAAGGTGAAGGTCAAAAGTGTAAAGACAGCATTCAGCTGGAATTTTAGTAGAGGGAGAACTTTTAAGACAACCCTTTCAAATGTTTCGAACATTTTATCTTTTATGGCTGTTATGACTTTACCTTTCTTTTATTTTTTGAGTTTGACCTTAGTCGGTAAGCGCTGGTCTAAGGTCCACACGATCCCAAGTAACAGAAGTATACATGGTGTCCCTGGAAATGTAGATCAAATCGAATAGGGGCGTAGGCAAGGTCATTTCAAAACTTGTAGTAGTAAAAATTTGAGGAAAATTTTTCCAGACCATAAAAGGTTTTGCAGTAAATGTTTTTTTCTTATTGAACACATGTTTTCTAGCTGCGTAAAAGTATTACCACAATAAAGGCCTACTGTTGGCCAAAGTCCTGAAAAAAAGTGATAGCTCTGATAGTTTTTTTTATGATTTTTTTGAGCTTTTTATGAGAGTAAGAATAACGAATAGAAAAATGTAGCGGTTCTAATTATTATTCAAATCAGCTAAAAAATGAGATAGGACTTTTAGTCATGCGAGCGGCGTCGCTCGCATGACTACGGTTTTCCATACAATGAGAGGTCAGCTTATACTGGAACTTAATAAGTAGCCGTGCAACACAGAAATCTGAATTTACTTATTTATCTATTTGTGGTCGTACCGGTTTTCCCTAAGGGTTGACTTTCAGGAAATACCAGTTTTCCCAGTACGAAGCTTTCCTTCCAGAAATCATAATTTTATTACGCTATAGGCTTTATGCAGGGATTCTCCGAAACGAATGGAATTATAAATCGTTTAACTGTTCGGAGAAATCAATCATTAGGGGTTGGAACTTGGCTGTATGACAATATACACATGTATGTGGTACATACACACACTACATGCACATATCTAATAGTTCCTTGTCTAAGAGTTTGTCCGAAGAAGTACAATCACCAAACCTATTTTTGCTGCAAAGCAACTTTGATGTGTTCCGGTTTAAAGTTTTTTGAGTTCCTGCACTCTTGCTCTCTCATAACTATGCTAAATCGTAACTGTATTTACTCAAATTATTAAATATAGTTTTTAAACCATGGAGTTTCCTACCAGCTCTTCTCCATAGGAAACGACTAATTGGAACCGTGCACTTAAATTGGACTTTTCATAATCACCAATAAAGGTTAGAAAAACATTAAAAAAAATGGTATATGCATGCTGGTGAAAGATGATACGAGTAAGGAAGAAGTGAGTACTGAGATGACGGCTGATAGAGGAGAATGGAGAAGAATGGAAGAGAATACATGTAGTGCCGACCCCAGCTATTGTGGGATAAGGGCAGAGATATGATGCATACCGGTGAAATTACAGGCCCATGAGACTTTTATCTGTAATATGGACCTTATTGTTATATTATATAGCGTGTCCAGTTATGGACTAACGATATTCTAGGTACTTATACAGCAACTATTGTAGTACACAAATACACTACACACTAGGGTCCAATCCACTTTCCCGCTATTCGGCAGCCATTTTGCTTTTTTGTTGAGATATTCTCATCTTAAAGTTATGAAAATGTGAACCCATTGTATCGTAATGTAAACGATAGACAATATTGTTGCCCTCCGAATAAGCCTACTTTTATCTCAGTAGGACCAAAACTTTGAGAGATATGACTTTTTTTGTATACACGTACAGAATATCATAAACAAAAAATGGAAGTGAATTGGACCCTAGTGTGAGTACTAGAATAGTTGTTATATAAATAACTAGAATATTGCTAGTCCATGACCGGACACATTGTATATTCTATTCTATTATATTCAGTCCTTATCATCCCACTGTTGGGCTAAAGCCTCCCCCTTGGTCCCACCCTTGTCTATTGCTGGCCGTTTGTCGCCATTGTTTATCAAAGGCGTCCAGTTCATCTCGCCTCCTTCTGCGAGGTCTACCGCGGTGCTTATTCTCATTTGGATCCATTCTGTCATCATTATGGATCATTGCTTTTGTTTTGTTATCCAATTCTTTCCCACTGCTGGGCAAAGGCCTCCTCCGTTTTCGTGCGCTACCTAAAACCCGCCCTCGCGGTACGCGACTAGGTCATCTCACTACCTCTATTTGGGCCAACCACGGCGGCACGTCCATCTTTCAGGCACACATTGTGTGGACATTCTTGTCCAGGTTTTATTATGCATGCGGCTGACGTGACCCGCCTAATTCCATTTGACCCTGACAGCATTTTTGTCTACCTCTATTATCCCCGTTTTGGAGCGCAGCGTGGTGTTTAATAATCGAATATTGCGCTCCATCACTCTTTGGCAAACTCCAAGATGAAACTTTTGCAACTCAGTGAGCGATCAGGTCTAAGCACTGTAGGTAAGTATAACCTACGGTTAGGTTAACCTACGACCATAGATTATCCGATTATTATTTAGCTATCATGTTTCTTAATCAATATGAAACCATTGCGCAATGGCCAATGGCTATTGGAAATGGTATTGACTATGGGCCTATTGGCCTATATCGGGCACATTTCCATATCCCAATTCTGATTACCTAAGTACTCTACTTACCAACAGACATCGATATTTATTATTAAAGACTAGGTCGTCCAAATAAAATTCAACTCCACAGAGCTGACGTCATGAACGTCTAGAAACTGTTTTATTATCATTATCGCTCCTTGTAATGGTTCATCTATTATATTTATTGGCTAATAGAATTGGGAAATAAGGGGAAAGGTAGAGTAAGTTTTATCCTGTTGCTAAGGTAAAAAAACAAACACTTTTATACTCTTAGGCCTCATTTACGGAGACGCGGGGCGTCGCGCGTCGCGTGCGGCGTGGTGTTTCGCGGTGCGGCGTACGATTTTTCTGTTTACGGCTCTCCGTGGCGCGTGCAGCGGCCCGCATCATCACACGCGCAAACACAATCATATGGCAATGTATGATGTTGTTTATGAAGATGCGGCGCGTGCGACGCCGCGGGCCCCGCCGCGGTTGACGCTACGTTTTACAGTGGACGGAGAATTGCAGGAATAGCTGGTCACAACGCTGCGTGCGCCGCCGCGATAAACGTCGCGTGCTACGCGGCGATGCCATCCGCGGGCTCCGCCTGCATTTCAAGCAAACGCGTGTAAAATCGCTTCTCCGTAAACTCAGTGCGGGCCGCGCCGCACGACGCGACGCGCGACGCTCCGCGTCTCCGTAAATGAGGCCTTATGTGTTCCACATTCCTACATAGGCCTTCTACAATAGCGTAAGAGAATATTGCAGTAAGAACCATTTGGTGATCGTATATTGATGTTATTATCGGACAGGAATCAAAAATTTGATTATTACTTGCGTTAACGGTGAAGGAAAACATCGTGAGGAAACCTGCACACCTGAGAGGGCTCCATAAAGTTCTCGATGATGTGTGTAGTCCAACGAGCCGCAGCAGACCAGGGTGATGAATTAAGGCCTCTACCTTCTCATCCTGACAAGAGGCTGGTGACCACAGTAATGAGCTGATTATGTTCTGTATTTGTCTATAATAAATGGATATACTAGCCTAGTTTTAGTATATACTAAAACTAGTTTGTTCAGAATCACTAGGAGAATCGATTGACATATTTTTTACACCAGTTTTTTTTTTTCGTATATTTCAATTTTGTTTTAGTAGTTTTCTACCCATAACAGTTGACGGGAATAGACAGACACCTTGAGTCTTGAGACGGTCCTCTCGGTCAGTTTCCGTGTGTTAAACAACCCCTGCATAGCACATCTCAGGCATTTCACACTTTTTTAGGGAACTTAACGCGACATAAACTAAGGTGTAACTTGGAGATTTACTAAAAAAAACACATATTCAGGCAGTTCTGATGAAAATCTTGTTGGGGTGTCTCGGTTTTCGTATAAAGTAAAAATAAGGTTGTATTTGGGGTGCATGAAAAGAGCCTCCACGAGTAACGATACTTAAACGTTCGCGCACCCTGGGCAGTCAGCCTCGCTACCAACCTTGCTGACTGACTAATCTTCAACAGCACGAGCTATTCTCGTATAACTCGTGTTAACACGAGAGAAAAAGACTATACACACGGAAATGGAGGAGATGCTGCATTCTAAACTTTAAAAGCCACATTGCTTTGTGAAGAAAAATCATGCACCCTACAACTTTCCTTCCACCCGAATTAACAAGCCTTCAACCTCTCCCCAAAATCTTTAGCACAATCATTACAGCCCTCTTCAATCGGGCTTCGAACCCACAACTGCGTAGCTCTCCATATTCAGAGTATTAAACTTCAAATGCTGTCTACCCCACAGAATTAACAGGCGAGTGGTTCCTCATATGAATCTCAACGAGCTGTTAAAAGGGGAACTAAGACCGCTACCAATTACTTCAACCACCGAAATGCAAGGCGTGAAGTTTTTAATTACTATGTAAAGTTTTACATACAAGATTAGTCGAAAAGGGGATACTAATCCGAAAGGGTGTTAAATTACCCATAATAATGAATAACTTTTGTTCTACAACTTTCCCCAAAAGTCAATATTTAACGAGAAATAGCTGTTAAAAGATCTCAAAAAAAAAATCGCTAAAATCTATCTATCCCCAGTTATGATCAGCTGTGTTTACATTTTAGGTCATATTTAGGGTCATGCATCAGAAGCACTATTTTCTGAATTTGTAACTAAAGCAGAGATAAAGATTTTTGGAAAAAACTAAAACAAAAATCATTTTGCATGAAAATAAAAATTATCGAATTTTGAAATTTTAACACTTGCTTTAAGACAGCTGTCAGTGATACTTTAAGTGGCCTGCGGATTAGTACCCCCTTTCTGACTAACCTTGTATAGTGCAGTTGTTAAAACTTTGTCTAAAAGATAAAAAAAAAAGTTTGATCGTGAAAATCATTCAGTGTTTTTGAATAATAAAAATTTTTAATATACTTACGTATTATTAGATAACCAAAATACTACATCTATACTTACACATAAAAAATCTGTAAATTTGACGTGTCTATACATTGGAAATATTTAAAAAATAAATATCGTAACCAGTAGAATCCGTATCGATAATTTTTGAAATTCTTGTCTGTTTGTAGGTTTGTTTGTGCAAGTACTGACTCAATGCGGTTGACTTATGTAGAAAAATATTGTGTGTAATTAGTAATACAGGTAGTTCTGATGAAAATCTTGTTGGGGTGTCTCGGTTTTTGTATACACTAAAAATAACGTTGTATGCTTTCGTTACATCTAGATGGTTTAGTTATTGCGACACAATATTGATTTCCAAAATCCACACAGACGGATGCGCGAGCACAGTTAGTTGAACTAGTTTTAAGGTTATTTGTTAGCCATTGCAAAGGAAAAACGTGCCCTTTTCATAATAAGCATTATAATTAATATATTCAAAGATAAGTAAATACATGATATTGTATATTATCACATGTACACACCCATGTTATAATTGTGATGTTATCACACCATTCAATTACGTATGTGCATGTCTAACAGCCATTAGAACTTAGTTTTGATATCAGCTTTATTAAAATAACAAAAAAACAATTATACAGTAATTATTCATTAATAATAGAGGTCTTTTCAAAAGAGTTCGTCCGGGGAAGTTCCACCTCCATACCTATTTCTGCCGCTAAGCAACATTGCTGTGTTCCTGTTTGAAGGATGCTGTATGTGAATGTGCTGGTGAAATTACAGGCACATGAGACATTCCAACTTTGTCTTTAAGGTTGGCAATGCATCAGCAATCCTCTGGGTGTTGTAGGTGTATATAGTCGGTGTGCGTGGAAAGCCGTCGCCTCCTTTTGCGAGGAGGTGATGGCGACCAAGGAGGGAGCGGAGAGGGAGAGGCGACGGCCACTCTCCCTTCCCGCGCCAGACGCATCGGGCGCCGTCGGAGGGCACGCGACTATCTGCGGCCACCCTAGTGTGTGGTCTGCGGGCGACGAGTTAGGGGACCCGTCGCCCGACCAGTAACAGGCCCGAGAAGGCGGCGCGCAGTGTTCCGTGCGCGCCTCTCAGGAGGACGTGGGGCAAGGCCCCACAGAAGGAGAGGTCCGCCAGGGGCTGGCGGACCGAGGCCTGCCGGGGTTGCGGTGCATGCAGCTGCGAATCCCGCGACCCCAGCCAAGGGTCAGGAGAAGGAACACCGTGGGTTTTTATGTATATAGTCGGTGGTAACCACTTTCCATCAGGTGGGTCTTCGACCTGTTGGTCAACTTAACAAATCGAAGATTTTAAAAAAATATTTTTTCGTGAATAAATAAGTCATTGGAATAAATAAGGAGCTACACGATGGATGATGCATGCGAGCCGTCAGTTGGGACAGGTCAACTCAAACCGCTATGACTCTTTCCTCAAAATGCCATTCCAGACGTTCCTCTCAATTGTTACACTCACATAGTTTTATACCACAATGTCTGGACTTTAAAAGAGACCTGGTCCTCTGAGTTTGTTTCGGTTTTTCTTCTCAGAAAAGACAGGAAATGCTAGTCTTAAAAAAACATTACTTTGTCTCGTAAAAGTAGGCACTTTTACGAGTCAAAGTAATGTTTTTTAATGTGTAACAGATTTATTTACAGAAATAAAAATCATTTATCATAACATTTTACTTAATTATGTACATTTAAATCGTATAGCATCGAAAATTTGTCATCGACTTTTATATCGAGCAAGTTCACCCCTCTAAATAGGGGTGAACAAAACACAAAAAATCCATTCATATTAATATCTATTGTATAGCTATAATGGGGTTTTTTAGGCCATACTGCGCGTATAGTTAGGGTAACATTGAAATAAATAAAAGAATATTATTTTTGTTGTTTTTGGCCCAATAAAAGTCCGCGAGAGGATAAATTAAGAATACAATTCCCCTTCGAAGTTGGGTAAGCGAGACATAAGAGACAATGAGGCACTATTATTGTGCCCGGATGATGGAAATAGGCTCGCCACCATCACATGGAACTTAATACCAGAGGCGAAATGTGGGTGTACAGACTCCAATAATAGGTGAACCCCTCTGCTGACCCTTTCGGGTATTACAGGCGTAAATATATGTTTGTTGCCAAACTCTTAACGAATTTTGAGTTCTTTTAAATGCGCAAAATTAGACTGTTTTGAGAAATGTTTAAAACACTAAAATAATTTAAAATTTATGTATACTAATACAAGTCTTTGACAAAATTTTATTCTAATGAATACATTTTAATTTCAACTTAGTTAGTTTTAGATAAAAAGAGAAAAGCTTGAAAATATTTGCGATGTAGACTTGAGTTACTTTGATCAAAATTGCGGAAAATTCTATGAGTAAATAATTTGCGAACTCATCTTGTAATTAATTTGAGCTTAAATCCAGAATGTAATACTTTTGAGGTAACTAGAAGTAAAACTTGAAATTTTAAGTAAATTAATGTCGATAAGATAACATCGATTTGATAAAAACATTTTTAAGATTATATTTTTAATTGTTGTTTTGTTTTTAAATAGGTCGGTCCAACATGTTTTGCCTTTACAAGTTTAGTTTTAGTATACACTAAACCTGAAACTAGTTCGTTCAGAATCACCAGGAGAATCGATTGACATAGTTTTTACACCACGTTATATTTTTCCTTTTTTTTTGATGAATTTCAATTCTCTTTCAATAGGTTTCTACGCATAACAGTGGACGGGAATAGACACCTTGAGGCTTGAGACGGTCCGCTCGGTCAGTTTCCGTGTATTAGACAACCCCTGCATAGCACATCTCAGGCATTTCACACTTTACTAGGGAACTTCACGCAACATGAACTAAGGTGTAACTTGGAGATTTATTAAAAAAAACACACACACATTCAGGCATATCTGATGAAAATCTTGTTGGAATGTCTCTGTTTTTGTACATACTAAAAATAAAGTTGTATAAGGTTACAAGTTAGATGTTTCCAAGCTACAAAATGATTCGCAAAACTCTTAGGGTGCTTTTCCACCAGAAATGTGCTATGCAACGTTGCTGTGGATGTGTTTGATATCCACCAATCACATTCATTGGTCCACATAGCATAGCACTGGTGGAAACTGATTCAGCTAAGCTACGTTTGTTATGAAGGATGCGTGCTGTGGATGCGTGCTATGGATGCGAGCTATGGATGCGTGCTATGGATGGTCGCGAGTGGTGTAGCTATGTGCAGAGCAGGATACCTACAGTAGGCGAGCGTTTCATAACACATCGTACTCGCACCGCTACATAGCTTAGCATCAGTGGAAACGGTCACATAGTTTCGTAGCTTAGCTTTTGCATTCTCAGAGCATAGCTGCATAGCACATCTTTGGTGGAGAGGCACCCTTAAGCCCGTCACACACGTAGATATAATTTATTATATTAATATAAATTATATCTAGACATTTTACGATATATTTTTATAATAATGTTTGAATAACGCAGCTATGATAATTATACATTATATACCTTTAAACCTATACTAAAAGCGCATTATATTTTGGCATTTTATAGTTACCTGTGTACGGGCTTTTTTGTTGAATATCTGATATAATTATTATCTCCGCTAATCGTGCATTGCTCATAAGTTATAATCTTTTGTTGACCAAAACCCTAATATTTGGCAAACCAGTGATTCATAGCCATATTTTAATAAATTTTTCTTACTTACATTCTATAAAAAAAAATACCGACATTAACATTTTAATTTTAAAACAAATCTGCATTTCATAACACAGAAATCGTGAAACTCGTCAAAGCTACATTTTAGTCCAAATTGATTGAATCCTAGGAATTGAATACACCTGTGTTACTTGATACTTTCTATTGATTTTATTCTTTCAGCAACGGTTACTACTGCTTGAAGCATTACTTTGGCCCTTTTATATCACTTCAGCTTACACCATTACTTAAAAACTACACGTCAAGTACGTTGACGTACTTTTAACTTTCTATGGTCACGTGCATCCAAAAATTTCAAAAACACTCATCAAAAAATATCTCTAATTAATGCAAGGAACAAAAGTCAAGCAACCCTGTTTGTGTTCAGTGTATGGAATGCACGCGAGCAATTATTTCACACCCCTAGCTAGGGTTGCCCCCTCTGTGTGCAGAAGGGTTCCCGTGGTGATTCGTGAATCAATAGATGTGTTTACTTAGATTATGTCTGTTTTGAATTTGTCGATACTTTTTTTTCGGTAAAGTAGGATTTGGGATTTTCGTTTTTATTTCGGGAGGTAGTTCATGATGCGGTTGCGACTTCAAGTATAACCAGAAACATGAATATTTTGTCCGGTGACGTAAGAGTTAATTTTTGTAATCAAAGCTAACTTAACTCAGCCTATTGAGCCCGATATAAGGACACCTCGTTTTCCTTCTACGCAGCCTTTTGGCAGATGAGAGAGTGAGTGGAGTAGAAAATCATTTCAAAGTTTTTTTTTTCCGAACTTCATTTTCAACACTTATTTATAAAATAGACTAAGTAGAAACACTAAGTTCTTTTTGAATGTCCATGTTACAAAAGACAGTCACCAAAAACTCCCGCCCTTCACCGTGTTTATGGTGTGAAGAAGAAATGGCGCAATAAACTCCTTAACGCAGATCAGTATGTCGAGTGAATCAATGAATTGAATCCATACACAAAATGGTAATATTAATTACATTAATTAAATTATGTAAATTCAGGATGATAAACAAAGTATAAACCTAGAACAATTCTGAATAGTGGATACCGTACTAAATAACACAAAAAAGTTAATGCAACGGTTACTGTATAGGCGCACTTGTCTATCAAAGTAGAAAACACGGCATCAACTATCTACGCTACTATTAATTTTGGTTTTAAACAACTGTACAGAAATATGTTTTTTTTTTTTGCTTATTTTTGTTTTAATCAATTAATGATGTAGATTAACGGGTTTAAGCGAACGCCCTCTGCTATTTAACACACTGTATATGACGATAGTAACGACAAACCAACAGTCCAAACGAGCGCTTTACGTCAATTACACAACAAACAGAAATGGATAATGCCCGTAGGGGGTCATTGATGTCACGTGCTATAAATAAGTGAGCACTCTCGCTGAATTCTTTATCAAGAACTGGGGCCTGATAAACCTAACTAAAGAAGTTCAGTTGCAGTTAAGTTTCGATCAAAACAATGCTTTTCGTATTCTCTTAAGAGCGATTATGCACTGCATCCGATCCGAATCCGTGAAAATACGGATATAAAAAACTCGGACCGAATTCGGATATTGCTTTACGCACTGCATCCGATCCGAATCCGTGAAAATACCGATCTAGAGTAAAAATCTCGGACCGAATTCGGATGTTGCTTAGGTACGCACTATTCCGATCTCTGATCCAAATTCAAACAATTCAGGGGCCATCTTTGGCATATCATTTGGCGTCCGATTTGAATCCGAGGTAGAGCAAAAGCGTTCATACAAACATTACTACGGCTACTCCGGTCCGTCAATTGTTCTTCCGAATTAGAAACTCACGGATGACGGATAGAAATCGGATGACGGATGCCGGATGTAGTGCGTAAACTATCATACAAATAGTTCTATGGCTACTTCGGAACGTATTTTCACGGATTCGGATCGGTTGCAGTGCGTAACTGCTGTAATACGCGATCGCTGTCAGAAATACGCTCGCATGAACTTAACTGCTGCTTTACGGCAACTTGATCGGCGCGTCGAGAAATTACCTGAATTAGCCTACTGATTTTAATGAACGTACACATTACTTTGAATTCCAGGAGCTTATAAGCAAACTCATACTTATAACATGTATTAAATGTGAAACTTTATGAAAATGGATGTTTATTACTCAATTACGCATAAATCGCTGAACAGATTTGGATGAATTTTGGCACATAGGTAGACCATGTCCTAGATTAACACAGGATATGAAAATGGATGTTTATTACTCAATTACGCATAAACCGCTGAATAGATTTGGATGAAATTTCGCACAAAGATAGACCATGTCCTGGATTAACACATAGGATACTTTTTATCTGGGTATATGAAGTAGTTTCCCTAGGATGCGAGTGAAACTGCAGGCAATAGCTATCCATTAAAGAAGTTGCAGGATTTACGAACAGTGAGTGTCGTTTGACATTAAAAATATGTTTTTTTTGCAATTAATATTATCAAATGAAAGGTCTAAAGCTGCCCGTGCAACTATTACTTAATCTTTATGATTAGCTACGGCTTACTCACGTGCATTTTTCGAATTTGGCTGACTAGTTTTGGACACAATACGACTCGCGACCACGTCGCGTGTTCAACTCATGATTAATCATGAGTTGAACACGCTCCGCGGGCTCCGTTTGGGTCCGAAACTAGTCGTAACTTATGGCCACGTTTTCGCAAACTCGGCGCGTGCTGCTTTGTACAGAATGAGATGAACGAGATCATAAATTTTATAAACAAAGCAACGCATCACCCTGGACGCACCACTATGGCGTCAACGCGGCTTTATAATGGTAGGTCCGATAGGCTACAAGACTACCCATGAAAATGAGTTCACAAAGACCACAACTCAACTATAAAAACATACAAAACTACAACGTCAAACTAATAGCCCAAATAAGAGCCACAAGAGCTGTACATCAGAAATCGATATCGCTAGTAAGGGTCGTAAATGTCACTGTAAGTGCCCCTCTCTACGATATCGTCTACGTCATATCGAGTGACGTCACGCTAGGGGTGGCCAGTGATTGATGGCGGCTACAGACGGACTAGTAGGAACTTTGATATTTATTTAAAGTTTGTGGCCAAGTCATTGAAGGATCGTTGATCATTGGTGTTTACGCTATTTTTCATGTCGAGTAATATCAACACTATCTAAGTGCCTTAAGGGTTGTAGAAACTAATTAAAAGTACCGCGTAGCTTGATTCCAATTAGATATGGGTGTAGGTAGGAAGTAGAAGACAATTTTCCAGTGGTCTCCCCTTATTGGGTAACTCAATTAGGGAAGGCTAATAATGATTAATGGCCGATTCTTATAATTTACCGAACGTAGGCTTTTGTATTTTTACCAATAATAAAACGAATACCTCATAGCTTGTATAGAAAACCCTCCCATACGTTAGCAGCTACCATAGGTAAATTTAGCTAACGAGTCGGTCGGTCAATCGGTTAGCAAAACGATTATTAGCCATAGGAACCGAGCATAAATCGGTTTTTAACTTGACTTACAGACTTTCGTCTGCCCTTATCGACTCATAATCATAACGTGCTCTCTAAAGGCTCATTTACACGGAGATATTTTCTCGAAGCGAGTCTCATGCTATCTCTGTTTTCGTCGTAGACAAAAACAAAGACAGAACGAGACTCGCTTCGAGAAACTATCTCCGTGTAAATGGTGCTTTAAGGCTCATTTACACGAAGATATTTTCTCGAAGCGAGACTCGTTCTTACTTTGTCTTTCTCGGCGGTGAAAACAGAGACAACATGAAACTCGCTTCGAGAAACTATCCTCCCTCGTGTAAATAAGCCTTTACACGGAGATAGTTTCTACCGTCCTCGCCGACGAGGCCCGTCGCGTCGTCCCATCGCCGCCGGTCACGATCCACCGAGCTCTCCCGTCGTAGAGCCGGTCGTCTCTTCAGACTCCGCAGTCACACCGATAATTCAGCCCTCATCAAGCTATCTCCCCCCCCCCACTAAGTCCCCGCCAGCAACGCCCTAAGCCGAGGTCTGAGTCCCACTAGGGGTCGCCCTTAGTGCTGTTGTTGCAGGTAGTCATGATGTTAGTGTAGTACAAGTAGTTAGCTTAGGTTAAGTACTTTACTTCCCGCCATTGGCTGAAGACCCTTCAGGTCTCGCCAATAACTGCCCGGTTTTAGTTTTCTATTGCTGAGTCATTTTCGAGCCTTGAGTTATCTGACTGCAAAGAGCGATATCGCGTTAGTCGTGCCTGCCAGCCGTATCGCCGTACTTTCATTAGTTTATGCGTGGCATCGAAATGTTCACACAAATAAAATATTTTTTTGCAAAAAAAATCTTATTTTTTTACTGAATCCTTTTATGGTGGTTTAGATACAATCGGTAACAAAACTGCATGAAAAAAAAAAGATTTTAATTTTTTATTTTTAATCAAGTTAAATTCCGTGCGGGGCCTATCTACACCAGTAGCCGATCATGTGGTTTTAAGGAATTACCCGAATTCGTTGACATCCTGTATAATATGGTTAAAAGTGTTTTCATTATTATTCAGTAAGTACTCTCCTACTAAACTGCTTCTTGCTAGATTCTGATTTTATGTGCACATGCTCGTTAAGGGTTGACTCCTCAAGCCACCCTTAACCCGCTAAGCGTGATAAGTAAATTATAAAAGTATGCTACCCGATAACCAAACTAAGGGGAGCCAAACTATTCTAACAAAATGTAACAACAGTCTGTATTTCGTCAAGGGTTCGGGGTTCAATTTCCTGTTAAAGGGACGAAATGTGTCCCTGGCTTTTATCACCTCCTACGGCCACACTTCACAGTTGGGGAAAGGATAAGTAATAAAATTGTATTAGATACGCAGAAGTTAGATTAGATTAATCAAACGGTCTATTTTATGGCGCGCGAGCAATACGAACTGGAAGCGTGATTAAAAAGTTTTGTCGTATAAGTTTTTAGTTTGTTTCTCTTTCAGTTCACGGCTCATCTTCTTCATCATCATTTAGTTTGTTTATTTTTACTCTGTTTCTTTATGGTCGATTTTGTTACAGGATAGCAGAATTCTAGTTGGTAAAATGGAAAACCGCGATGCTGGGCTGTCTGCTGTAATGTAAAGCGAATATATTGTCAGAATCATCAGAAAATTTTGATATGTGTGTTAGTCTGTAAGGTTTTTATCTATGGGCTTTTGTAGCCTGTAATATGTATTAATAAAAACCGGCCAAGTGTGAGTCGGACTCGCGCACGAAGGGTTCCGTACCATTATCTATAAAAACGGCAAAAAAATCACGTTTGTTGTATGGGAGCCCCCCTTAAATATTTGTTTTATTTTAATTTCATTATTTATTTTTAAAGTGAATATATACTTAACTAAATATTCTGTGAATATTTCAAGCGTCTACCTGTTGCCGTTATCAATATCGAGCAAAAACGAGCACAAATAATCATGTTTGTTGTATGGAAGCCCCCTTATATATTTATTTTATTCTGTTTTTTTTGTTAAATGTATAATACATCATCTGTGAAAATTTCAACTGTCTAACTATCACGGTTCATGAGATACAGCCTGGTGACAGTCGGACGGACAGCGGAGTCTTAGTAATAGGGTCCCGTTTTACCCTTTGGGTACCGAACCCTAAAAAAGGGACATACGCGACCAAGTCAAATAATAAAAGAAAAATGGTAGCAACATACAATATGCCATGGTTCGCCATCATCCAATATGACCCAATCCCTTACCCATCTTCCAAAACAAAGATGAGACATCAAAGATCATTTGTCAACATTGCAAAGCGAAGGATATAAAACGACGGGTCCTACGTATACTAGTGCAAGTGCAAAATCCCCATTCTTCAGGAGAGCGGAATAAAGGTTCTAAAGATTTTAAATTTGACGTAAATCAAAGTAAATATTTGAAATTTTCAAATGGTGAGGTATGGTCCATTCCAAAATTTCAAATGTTTCTATTGATTTATGTCAAAGTTAAAAGCTTTCGAACCTTTAAACCGCTCTCCTGTAAAGTTGGGTTTTTGCACTTATACTAGTATACGTAGGACTCGTCGAAAAGGTATGTCCTCTTGATTGATTTTGTGTTCCCTTCCGTTTTGTTTGTCTTTAATTTTGAGGGACAGCCATATTATACAGGGTTTTGGAGTTTTTGGGGGATCTTTGCTTGCAGATTTCTAAAGTAAACTTTGAAGATTAGTTTTGTTTTAAAAGTTAAGCTTTGCATTTCAATGTTTTCAATAGGTATTTTAGCCATCATTTCGAGTTTTTTATTATTTTATTTAACACGCCTACATCATAACTATATTGTAAAAGACACAACAACATAATCTTTCAGGGTTGATTCTGTCATTACAGTTAACTAATATCGGTATGTAAAAGCCTAAAAACATATTGTTCCCAAAAATATGCCAAACAGAAAAACTTTGACCAAATTCTAGCAAGAAGCAACCAAAACTTTTCTTTTAAAAACTCTCAAAACTTCAACCAACTACTTTCCGCTTCTACACCAACGGAAATATTCATAACCAAACATACCAGCGAAAAAAAAACAAAGTAGGTACAGTCAGCAAGACAAATGAGTGGTTGAACAAACAAAACTCCCTGTTCCACGAGACAGACTTTACAAACAGTTGACGCTTGACAAATAGCGTACTTGTCTATGGTATAGCAATGGCGGCCGGCGCGGTTTTGTAAGGGATTCTTTTTTTAAATGTTTTTTTTTTAAACGGGGGAAAGTATTGTTGTTCTTCGTTACTTTTTGGACTTTTGCTGTGTTTTTTTTTAATCTAAGATTTTGTTATTAAATTATTTCGGTTAATTTTGTTTTTTTTAATACATTTTACACATCACATACCTTCACGCCAGTATTCCCCAAAAGGTTGGGCAGAGGTGTATAGTACACCCTCATTTCCCCGTTATGTTTAAGTCCCATGTAATAGGGGGCGAGCCTATTGCCATCAACCGAGCACAAATTTGGACTCCGGGCTGCTATTGAGAAATTTTATACGGAACAACCCAATAACACTTTGCCCGATCTGGAGATCCAACCTAGGACCTCACGCTAGCAGTCGCGCTTGCAACCACTAGACCAACGAGGCATTCATAAACTTTATTTTGTTGTAATAAGGGATTTACACGGGTCGATTTTCTAGGGCTAGGCCGTACGGCGAAAATCGACCCGTGTAAATGACAATTCGACTAGGCCGCAAGTGACTTAAATCGCAAGCCCCAAAGTCGAGTGCCATCCGACTTTTGCCGTACGACGATAAGCCACATGCGGCGGGTGACTAAAATCGACCGTGTAAATGGTCAGTTGCAGGCGACCGCCCGCCGCATGAGGTGTGTTTTGCGCTGTGTTGTTCCGCTAGAAATTAACAAGTCGCATGCGATTATTGTCGACCGGTGTAAATGGGGTGGCGATTCGATTTATACAAGCGATGCGACTGGTGACTTGCCGCACGGCTAAAATCGACCCGTGTAAATCTCCCATAAAATGTACAAAACTGATGAAATGTATTTGTTTGAATTTTAATCAGTCAAATTACCTATAGTAGATAATTATGATTAAAAACAATCACGAAGTATTGTATAGATGTTCTATCTAGCCTTGTCCCAACTATGTTGGGATCAGTTTCCAGCCCAACCACCAGATGCTGCTGAATACCAGTATTTTACACGGAGCGACTGATATCAGACCATTTAGACCTCTGCAACCCAGTTACTGGGAAAGCCGATATCCTAAAGCTATGGCTACATTGTCGCCGTTAACGCGAACTACACTTCGCGCTTCCTCTTTCGCACACGCTCGACGTCTCGCTGTGCAACAGATAACGCGCGAAGTGAAGTTCGCGTTATCGCGACAATGTTGCTGTAGCATAAGGTTAGACGGGGCAAAGTATTCTACAAATATAGATCATAAACATGAATGTTAGAAGAAGCCCTTGTATATGGAGTGATGTACGCTAGTGTCGACGATATCGGAAAATGGAGCTCCGTAAGTGTGCGTCCTGAGTGACGGCGCACGGGCGTATTGCGGATTGCGGAGCGGCTTTACCGTGGCTTTACCGTCGATACCTGTACTGCCGTGCAGGCCCTAAAGTGCAGTATGAGAGAAAAAGCGGTTTCGAGTAAATCGCGAAAAACTTTTTAACGCTGTTTTTTTTTATATTATTCATTTGTATGGTGGATATTTTTATTGCCACGAGGACTACCTGAGAACAAAGATTATATCTACGAATAGAAATATGAATTTAGTTTATTAAGTTCTAAATAAAATGTTTTTTTCCAAAATCATGGCAGTTACTGCACGCAAAAAGGTACACGTATGCAGATTAAAATGCGGTAAAAATACTTGATACTGCAAAATCTTTGATTTATTTGCTACTTTGCAGAGTAATTTGCAGCATAATACCTTTTTTAACTGCATTTTAATTTGTATCTTGAACTAATTGCACGTGTAGTATGTAACAAATTTTCCAACTTACGAGTTATGTCCTAGGTAGGAATTTACAGAATAAAACAATTTTATGTATGTAATAAGAATAACGTTTATTTTTTAACAATTTCTGCTAATATTGTTACTTATCTTTCGGCGTTTCGAGCACATGCGGCTATAAATATACATAAGAAACAATATTAAATAGTAAGAAACTTTTTGCTTTCGCAAGAAACATGAGATCTTTTACTTAAATGGCACATGGTTTATTGTGTGTTCGCCTGAAATAAATTAGTGATCAACCACGCAGTATTAATACTGTTGGTACAAAAACTACTTACTGCGTTTTAATTATATGCGTCAATATTTGTTTGAGTGTAGAATACAGATTTTTAGTGGCATTATAGATATTTACTGCATTTAAATAGGTAAAGTGACGAGTCGCGGTAGACGTAACAGCTATTACTGTATTTTAGTTAGTCTTATGACATATTTAGACCTGCAAACGTAAGTTACTGCTTTCACTAATTCGTCTTTTTAACCGTTTAGAACATCCCAACTAAAAACCGGCAATATCACTGTGTTCCTTATAGCGTGACCGTCAAGGTTCAATATTCAACTCAAAAACGTGAAAAAACCTGTTACTGCGTTTTAGGGCCTGCACGGCAGTGTAATAAATGCACGCGGGAAAGTTGACGCGTACGCGCGTGTATAGTGTTTCGTTTATTTTACTTTGGTTTTAATAATGTCGATATCAAAATTCAGACGTTTCGAACATTTATTTATTTAATGCGCCGTTCTTTCCGCCTGCGCAGTGCGCCATCACTCAGGTCGCACACTGACCCCAAATATGACCTACAATGTAAACACAGCTGATCATAGCTGAGGATAGATTTTAGCGTATTTTTTTGATCTTTGAACAGCTATTTCTATTTCCGAAAGGGTGTTAAATTACCCATAATAATGTATAACTTTTCTTCAAGAGTCAATAGTTTAAGAGAAATAGCTGTTCAAAGATAAAAAATACGCTAAAATATATCCTCAGATATAATCAGCTCTGTTTACATTCTAGGTCATATTTGGGGTCACGGATTAGAAGCTCCATTTTCCGATATTGTCGACACTAGCGTACATCACTCCATATTATTATACAAGGGCTTCTTTTAAATACTTAATAGCATTATTCGGTTAATTTAATTGAAATGATACAAGCACCAACAATCTGTGCTGAATATGGGAAAAACCGTATTAGGAGAGTCCTCATATCCAGCAATAGACTCCGACCCGATTAGCTGTGTTTACATTATACCTAAGTCATATTTGGGGTCACGAATTAAGTAGAAGCTCCATTTTCCGAATTCGTAGTTAAAGCAGGGAATCGTGAAGAATTTTTAAAAATAATAAACTAAAAATCATTTTACATAGAAGTAAAAATTTTCAAACTTTAATACTTGCTTTAAACCAGTCATCAGTTATACTGTATATGGCCCGTGGATTAGTACCCCCTTTCCGCCTACCCTTGTAGTTCTAAATACAGGGTGTAAAAAGACCCATCACATAGCCGAAATCTAAGCACTCTGTACATCAAACTAAATTACATGGACCAAAAATAATTGCTGGGAAACGACTTTTATTTTTTGACATGAAAAAAAACGCTTTTTTTTGTAGCGCGCTAATTATGGTTGTGGCGATGCCGCGCGTTTGCATGCGTGCAGCGGCCACACAGCCGAGCCAAGGCGGTCGTGTGCGTTTGATATTCATTGCGTTTTTGTAACTTCAAATGCGTAATTTGTTAGAAAAAAATTAAATTTTTGATAATGTTTGTATGGAAGAAAGTTTAGTATTATGACTTGGAAATCGATTTTGGAAAAAACTAAAAAAAAAATGTGTACTTTGACCATCAATATCTCCAAAACCAATGATTTCCCAGCTATGGTTTGTTCGAAAATGATCCCAATGATGGGTAAAATACGTGGTTTTCGTTATCGTTAAGGGTCTTTTTACACCCGATATACCCAATATTAATCATTCTTATATCCTGGCCTCAGCATACAAAACAAAGCACAAACTAGGTCACACCTCGCGTGACATGTCTCACAGGATGCTGTCAGGAAATCAATCTTGAGCGCAGCCTCCGGGTATCCTTTATCGAGAGATAATAGGTTTTGCAAAGTTCAGGAAGTCGACAAGTGATTGTGCTAATAAGGAGTCTGATTTATCTGAGCGATCTTTTTCGCTTCTTCGATGGTGAGCAAGATTTTTAATTGAACATCAGATATTTACTTTAGCTGTAAGAGGGACTGAAAGAAACTACGGTACGAGGTTAGGATACCTTTAAAATATAAGGATACCGTTTACTTATTAGGCCATACCTTTATTTAACCTGTTTACTATTTCGGTACCATAAACATTGAGTGATGAATGAATCATACTAAAAAATCATTGATGCTGTCTGGGACCTCATAGCGAAGGACAGGGGTGGTGCGGCGAACCCTTGTTCATAAATGTTTAGGTGCCGAAACCGAAATTGACCTTCTTCACAACAAAAACACTAGGAAGCGGTGAAGGGAGGGCGCTTTTGGGGGCTGTCTTATATGTAAAATTTAAGTTCAAAAAGAACTAAGTAATCCTAGTCTATTTTGAATAAATGAGTTTTGAAGTTGCCCGACGTTCAGAGCGGCTAAGATAAAATGCGCGTATATCACTTGCCCGAAGTTCAGAGCGGCCAAGATAAAATGCGCGTATATCACTTGCCCGAAGTTTAGAGCGGCCAAGATAAAATGCGCGTATATCACTTGCCCGAAGTTCAGAGCGGCCAAGATGAAATACGCGTATTCACTGGCCCGAAGTTCAGAGCGGCCAAGATAAAATGCGCGTATATCACTTGCCCGAAGTTTAGAGCGGCCAAGATAAAATGCGCGTTTATCACTTGCCCGAAGTTCAGAGCGGCCAAGATAAAATGCGCGTATATCACTTGCCCGAAGTTCAGAGCGGCCAAGATGAAATACGCGTATTCACTGGCCCGAAGTTCAGAGCGGCCAAGATAAAATGCGCGTTTATCACTTGCCCGAAGTTCAGAGCGGCCAAGATAAAATGCGCGTATATCACTTGCCCGAAGTTCAGAGCGGCCAAGATGAAATACGCGTATTCACTGGCCCGAAGTTCAGAGCGGCCAAGATAAAATGCGCGTTTATCACTTGCCCGAAATTCAGAGCGGCCAAGATAAAATGCGCGTATATCACTTGCCCGAAGTTCAGAGCGGCCAAGATAAAATGCGCGTTTATCACTTGCCCGAAGTTCAGAGCGGCCAAGATAAAATGCGCGTATATCACTTGCCCGAAGTTCAGAGCGGCCAAGATAAAATGCGCGTTTATCACTTGCCCGAAGTTAAGAGCGGCCAAGACAAAATACGCTTATTCGTTTCGTATCAGGGATCAAACTACTGTCTAGCCTTTTCCCAACTATGTTGGGGTCAGCTTCCAGTCTAACCAGATGCGGCTGAATACCAGTATTTTACACAGAGCGACTGCCATCAGACTTCCGCAACCCAGTTTCTGGGTAATACCGATATCCTAAGGTTAGACCGGTTGTCAGACTTTCCGGCTTATGACTACCCGTAACTCCTGTCATAGATTTCCGGGACCGACTGTTTGACGTGCTCTCCGAGACACGGAGGGTTCTCGATGTGTAACGAACGATCACCCATCCACGGACTGACCGCGTCAAGCGCAGCTTAACCTTGCAAATGTTATCGGTATCGGGTAGCACTAGGCAATATTGACAAAGGAAGGTAGTCGTCGATATGGATCAATGCACCCGATGTTATAAAGGCAGTGGTCATTCAACGAAGCGGGAGCATTCTGTGTTCATCAGCTGAAGAATTCTGACCTTTTATATCTGACTAGCTTGTCCTTATTTTATGATCTTATAATAATTGTGTAAAGTATTATATTGTGATCACTAACCCAAATACAAGTACTCTCAGTGGTGGAGAGTCTATGTTGGTTTTATTTACTACATTTACCTTGCTCGCAATCCTGACATACCGATATTAGCTATAACTGTAATGATAGAATCACCCCTGAACGATTATGTTGTTGTGTTGTTTACACAAATCGTATGATCTGCGCATTAATAAGCTAGAAGCCTTTCCCTCATCAGGGAACAAACTACACGAAATAAAAAATCTATAACCGTAACTAATTACAACCATGGTTTATGGGAACTTTAAAATTTCCATGTCAAAACGAAATAATTTCCATAATATAATCACAAAACATTTTAATAAAATTTAAATGCATAATCAGACATGTCATGTCGTGTTCATTATGCACCCTGTCAGGCAGCGGATGTCACAGAATTTTAATAGGGGGTACTTTTTAATAATTTGGTTATGGAAGTCATTCCTCGAATCAGATGGTAGGGTATTTAATTAACCTATCATTAACTTTTCATTCAGCTAATTCGGTCTCTAAAATTTTCAATAGCTAACATTTTCATTTCGCCACATATCAATAGTGATAATGACAAGATTATTGAACTCATTCATTTTGATATCTGGTCACATTTAGCTTATTTGGTGAACAATTACGGACTATATTATTGACACGTTGGTGAAAAATAATACCCGTAATCTCATATACAAGGTTAGTCAGAAAGGGGGTACTAATCCGAAAGGTTAAAGTACACATAATAATGAATAACTTTTGTTCTACAACTTTTCCCAAAAGTCAATAATTTAAGAGAAACAGTAGTTCAAAAATCTCAAAAAGAAAATCTCTAAAATCTATCTATCCCCAGTTATGATCAGCTGTGTTTACATTTTAGGTCATATTTGGGGTCATGAATTAGAAGCACCATTTTCTGAATTTGTAACTAAAGCAGGGATGAAGAATTATTGAAAAAACTAAAATAGAAATCATTTTATTTGAAAAAAAAATATGTCGAATTTTGAAATTTTAACACTTGCTTTCAAACAGTCATCAGCGATACTATAAGTGGGCTTCGGATTAGTACCCCCTTTCCAACTAACCTTGTATACAGTCATATAAACAGTTTCGTTTTTGCTACTTTTTGGAGTAAAATGTCAAATTATCCGTCACCACATTTAATTATTTGTAATATCCCTATCTACACACCACATTGTGGTCAATAATAAACATTTCAGATACGGTTGACATCTGAAATAACGCTTTGTGGTTTTGTCAGTCTTGTCACTAATGAAATGCGTGATTGTTTACCACAATTACAACTAAATGTTATATTTTTAACACTAGAACTTCTGGATTCGAAGTTTTAGCGATAAGTACCAAAAACGGCCGTTTTAAGCATTAATTAATAAAACTTCTAACCTAGGATGTCAAGTGTTGTTTTTTGGTGTTCGAAAATTTCTACAACACTTGACTAAAATGTTGTACGTACGAAATTTCATTGTGTGTTGACAGAAATAATGCTTTATTCTAAAGTAGCGCCACTTACGGTGGGATAAGCGCCTTGTATATTTCATAAATACGAAAAAGTGTCAGTAGGTAACAAAAATTATATCTTTTTACTCAGAAAAGCTCTCAGATAACTACGATGAATCACTCCGCATTCACATCAACAATAACAATATAATATCACAGAGATTACAAAGGGATCTCTTTCCATTGTGTCACGATCGGAAACAAAAGGGCTTATTCAACCCCTGGTGACGTCAGATGATGGTCAGTGAAGTAAAAGTAGAGCACACGTCATATCGACCAAGTATTATTAAGTTTATATTTGAAATGATACCGGTAAACGGAGGTTACTTTCAAAGGCGACACTGAAAGTTATAAAATAATATTATATTTAGTCATATACAGCATCCTAACTATCCTAACTAATATTATAAATGCGAAAGTAAGTTTGTTTGTTTGTTACCTTTTTACGTCTAAACCACTGAACCGTTCATCCTGAAATTTTGCATATATGTTGTCAGGTGTACAGAAACGGACATAGGGTACCTTCCATGCCGAAAAAAAGTACTGTTCCCGAGGAAAACAACATTAACGTTCATAAGATAATAGATGGCGCCACGTGTGTTTCCAATCGTGATTGTACAATATTATTATAGAAACTTTAGGTTAAGAAAGTAAAAGTGTTGGGGTGCATGAAAAGAGCCTCCACGAGTGACGATACTTAAGTACGTCCGGCGCACCCTGGGCAGTCAGCCCCGCTACCAACCTTGCTGACTGGCTAATCTTTTCACCACAGCATGAGCTGTTTTCGTATAGCTCTTGCTGACACGAGAGAAGAAGAAGTGTGTTAAGAGCTTTTTTGTACAACCCGAATTGATTATCAAATTCTAAATTAACGCGAGCGAAGCCGCGGGCAAAAGTTAGTAAAACCAGAATAATGTGTTGAATCCCTGCTGGAAGCAAATATGTTGTTTATTTCTACACATTTCTATGCTGAAATGAATCTTATTTGTCTAATGTTATATAAAATTGTATAATCTCTGAAGGTCTTCATCAGATCTTCACCAAATTTAAAGGGGCCACCTCTGGGGAAATCTCTTTCAAATAATAAATCGTGCTAATCGATGCATATATCTCGGAGTTATGCCTGTCATTGAGGAGTTCCATTGTCTATTTCTGAAGGTCTTTATTAGGGGTCTCCCAAGTTTCATCGAAAAAATATTGACAAATTATCACTTCCCAACCAAGTTTCCGCATAATATCATTTGCCAAATTACTACTTAGCATATGAACTCTTCACAAGTAATTATAACGCAAACCTAATGTTTGGCAAGTGAACGTTTAAACAATAACTTGCTTACCAACTAGTACTTTTACCAATTTTAATGTAGTCAAATATTTTACGCAAAATAAAATAAGCCAAGTATTTAGTATCGTCTTAACTATTCTGGTTGTAGTTTCTGGTTTTACATTCAAAAATATGTTTCTGGCACTCGGTAGATACTTGGTTACTTAGCTGTTGCCTTAATTTTTACCCTTTAAAAGCTTACATCCAGCAGTAGACTGCGATATGCTTATTAAGTAGATACTCATTAATTTTAAGTACGAAATCTCCCTACATCAAATTTCTTCCAAATTAGTCTGCAGATCCAATCTAGTACGGTTATTAGGAATTACCACCGGAAATCGATCAGCCACCGAAAATGTTTGCGCTGCTGATCGGATATGAAATTGGAAAAGGTTACATAGACGCTGTGCTCGCGACTCTGACATGAAAAGATTTTGATATTTTCCGGGATAAAATACGTCTAAAGAACTCTTTAAGGCGATTACAGCCGCAAAAGTGGTGCCACTTCAGAAAACAACATTATTTCTGTCAACACACAACATATTGAAATTTCGTCATTTTAGTCAAGTGTTGTAGAAATTTTCGAATAGGTACCAAATATCAACACTATAGCTTCTGGAATTGTGTTGATTTTTCTTCATAGTGTAGGTTAGCTGTCAGCTTTTTAAAGAAATTGTTGAGTATTTGTAACTTTTGGATATTTGGAGGTACCAAATAAGTTCAAAGGTTTCAAAAGGTTTCAAGTTTTGCGGTACATACATTAAAAGTTCAACATCGTATTAGAACCAACTTTGATCAGTCTCTGTAAAGTTTTGCCCACTTAGGTCCGGGCTTAAGGGGGTAAAAGGTTTAACATTTTAAGAAAAATTCTATGAGAAAATTTCTGACCCACTTGTATACATTTTGTACTAGATCACTATACACTATCAGAAATTTGCCGAATCCGACAGTCTGCAGGACTAGTAAATGTATGCGCAAAGTGTCTTGGCGCAAGATTCAGAATTTTTTTCTAAGTTTCTTACAATTTTCGGCCGGGCTAAAACGACCCTCTTCTTATAATTCGGATTACACTACAAAACAAAATGAAAAGATAATTAATTAAGAAAACCAACAGGAAAGATTTGTTACACTCGTTGAATTTGAATCAACTTGTATAATTAATTCTTGGAAAAATTTAATGGAATCGGACGGTCCTTAGGTTCCTCCTCCCCTCAAATCTTTGGTTTGACAAACACTTAAAAATAATTTTGTCAAAGGAAATAATTTTCAGTTTTCAAATCATCATCATTAGATTTTAATTACTCGTTTTCATAAAACACAAAGAAAAGTGCCTCAGGATTAAACAGAGTAACCATTATTTTTTTACAAAAGTAGCAAGGACAGCTGGAATAAATGCAAAACAGAGAAAAGGCCTAATTAACAGTGGGTGGATATATGGATGGGTCCCGAGCGTTAAGTTTTGAACTGTTTTAGTTATTGCATTGTTGCTTACTGAAAAACCGTGTTCCTGAAGGATTCATAAAAGTTACTTAGAGAGAGTTAATAGTCTTTTAACGTTAGTAATCTTTTAACTCTTGATTTGTTATCTAGATTCGCTGATTCCGAATATAATATAATTCAAAATCGTCCAAAATCGAGTTATTGTATTCCTCGTTAGCGCGGCAGCACTGTTATGCGTAGAAACCTATTGAAAGAGAATTGATATTTATGGAAAAAAAAAGGAAAAATATAATGTGGTGTAAAAACTATGTCAATCGATTCTCCTGGTGATTCTGAACAAACTAGTTTCAGGTTTAGTGTTTAATAAAACTAAACTTGTATTAATTCAAATTCACTCGCCGCGTGTTCAGCTCATGATTAAGGGCTCCATTTGGGTTCGAAACTAGTCTGACAATCCCGAAAAATCCACGTGAGTAAACCGCAACTAATCATAAAAAACAATCCGAAATAACTCTTGATAGACTCACTCCCTCTCACATGGGACCTAGCACTACCACCGAACTCGATAAAACCCTTCGGGGATTCATTTTATGCCATAAAAAATATACAAACATAAAAATAACATTGGCTCCGAGATGGTAATACCGATAACCATTCCTCCCTCGCTTATTACAAAGATTGCGGTCTTAAATAACAGTTCAGCCAACTTAACCATAAAGTTTCCCTTTAACTAGTTACAGGGAAACTCTATGGTTTATAGCTGTGCGGTTTTTTGAGAAACTTTTTTAAATTACGACTTGAAGCCGCCAGTTGCAGGTAAGTAGAGAAACTCCAATAAGTAAATAGACTGTTATTGTAACTTTTGACTTCGAGCTGTTACGCACTGCATCCGATCGGAATCCGTGAAAATACGTTCCGAAGTAGTCATAGAACTATTTGTGCGGTAGTTTACACACTAGATCCGACTTTCGTCATCCGATTTCTCTCCGTCATCCGTGAGTCTCCAAATCCGGAAGAAATATTGACGGACCGAATTAGCCGTAGTACTGTTTGTATAACGCTTTCGCATTACCTCGGATTCAAATTGGGCATACGCCATAGATGACCCCTAAATTGCTTGGATTTGGATCAGAGATCGAATTAGTGCGTAAGCAACATCCGAATTTGACCCGAGTTTTTTACACTCGATATCCGTATTTTCACAAATTCAGATCGGATGTAGTGCGAAAAGAAATATTCAAATTCGGTCCGAGTTTTTATATCCGTATTTTCACGGATCTGGATCGGATTCGGTGCGTAACCGCTCTTAAGGGTGCGTTAACCTAGCGGTTTAGAGCACGCTTTTCATGTAGGAGAGCCTGAGTTCGATCCTCGCACACACCTCTGACTTTTCGAAATCATCCCAGGATCAGAATTTAAATATCACTTGCATTAACGGTGAAGGAAGACATCGTGAGGAAACCTGCATTCGGAGAGATTAAAAAATGTTTTCAATGGAATATGAAGTCCGTCAATCTGCACCAGGCCAGCGTGATGGACTAACAGCGATTACGCACTGCATCCGATCCGAATCCGTGAAAATACGGATATAAAGAACTCGGACCGAGTTCGGATATTACTTTACACACTGCATCCGATCCGAATCCGTGAAAATACCGATCTAGAGTATAAATCTCGGACCGAATTCGGATGTTGCTTACGCACTATTCCGACCTCTGATCCAAATTCAAACAATTCAGGGGCCATCTTTGGCATATCCATTTGGCGTCCGATTTGAATCCGAGGTAGAGCGACAGCGTTCATACAAACATTACTACGGCTACTTCGGTCCGTCAATATTTCTTCCGTATTGGAGACTCACGGATGACGGATAGAAATCGGATAATGGATGCCGGATGTAATGCGTAAACTATCATACAAATAGTTCTATGGCTACTTCGGAATGTATTTTCACGGATTCGGATCGGATGCAGTGCGTAACCGCTGTAACGCCTAACCCTTCTCATTATAAGAAGAGGACCGTGCCCAGTAGTGGGACAGTAATGTGCTGACTGAGTCTCGTGTAGTGCCGGACTTAAAGAAAAGCATTACCCCATCTCTTCCCGTGGGTGTCGCAAAATGCGACTAAGGGATTATTTAGAGGATGGGCAGCAGCGTTCTCTGAGTACTTTAACAACCATACTGCGATCGCCAACCCGCCTGCCAAGCGTAGCGATTACGGCAAACCCCCGGGGTTTTGGGGGAGGCCTATGTCCAGCAGTGGACGTCTTTCGGCTGAATGATGATGATGATGAATGTGCTGATTATGTTTGACCTAAGGCTGGTTTAATTTTGTTGTGGGTAAAGAAAATGTTTGCTTTTTTTGTTTGACCTTATATACACTTTTACTCTAGGGAAATCGTTGTTTCTCTTATTACTTAGAGGCGCAAAGTAACCTAATTACTATCCAATCTAACAGTCATTAAACTCAGAAGAACCTTGACATCGTAATCTATCTCACTAACTCCCAAGAGACACAACACGAAGACAACTAAGGATGCGGAGAATGAAATTGATTTTTGGTCTAACAAATGTATAGGTCTTTCCTAATGAAAGGTAACTTTCTTCTCACCTTCAAGAAAAAGCTCATTAGGACGTGTGTATTATGCCTAACCTCACCTACGGTGCTCACACCGATAATTCAGCCCTCATCAAGCTGTTTCCCCCTCCCCCAAGCCCCCGCCAGCAACACCGTAAGCCAAGGTCCGAGTCCTACTAGGGGTCGCCCTTAGTGCTGTTGTTGCAGGTAGCCATGATTTTAGTGTAGTATAAGTAGTTAGCTTAGGTTAAGTATTTTACTTCCCCACCATTGGCTGGAGACCCTTTAGGTCTCGCCAATAACTGCCCGGTTACGTAGACACGGTCCCCAAGGACCACATACAGTAGTCCAAGAGAAAAAAAAAACCTACGGTGCTCAGACTAGGTCTTTGTCAATACATTAGAAGCCCGGACTCGGGGTTTGCGCCACGGTGCAGTATCTTAGGATTCCGGTTATCAGACCATGTAAGGAATAGTGTACTGCGCTCCTTATGCTTTAGTCCACCACACTTTCCTGGCGTAAGTTGGCGGACTACATACGCTATAGAAAACTTTATGGAGCTCTCTCTAGTCTGTTTCCTCATGATGTTTTTCCTTCACCTTTAACGCAAGTCATAATCAAATTCTGATCCGCTCATGAATTCGAAAACTCAGAGGTGCGGACCGTAATCTAACTCAGACACATGAAAGGCAAGCGTTCAACCGCTAGTCTATAACTGTTGCTCGTATAATACACCTCTAGATTAATCTCTTGGAACATATTATCCTCTTCTAATATCAAACGCTGACTCGCGCTGATTCTGGTCCTTCGGTACAAAAGAGTCCTAGGAGCCTACTCCGAAAATCGAACTACGAAGTTTCGGCTGACGAATCACACGTTTTCCAACCACGAAGGTGTTTCAGATCCGACGACCGATTCGGTTTGACTGACATTTGTCTTTCGGTCACCCTACTCCCAAATGTCAATTGACATCTACACTTGGGAGCAAATAAATCAAGACACTCCTCTTCCCTTTGTCCTGGATATTGGTTTTGGTTTCATGAATTATATAATTCTAAGGGCCGATTTTTCAATCGTCAGATAAATTTTATCCAAGGAATAAGTATGACAGTTTGACATAATTTCTATAGAGATGCTGTCAAAACGTCAAACTTATTCCCCAGATAAAAGTTATCTGACGATTGAAAAATCAGCCCTAAGTTGAAAAAAACTACCCTCATTGTAAAGGTTATTAAATGACCTTATAGGGCGATATATATTTGGAATTGATCTGTTCCATAATACCAAAAGTAATGACAAGTATACGTGAAAAATAGAAGTGGCTCAATTTATTTGCTCCCAAGTACAGTAGTTTGTTGTTTGACAATACTTTAAGCGTGTATTTATAAGTTCGATGTTCGTCGTTGTTTTGTTTCGATATGAAGCTTCAACATTCGTTTTACGGAGTAGGCCCCCAGGACAAATTCGTACCGAAGGACCAAAATTTGCGTAAGTCAGCTTAGTCTTGTAACAAAGTCGATCGTGTGTTTAGTCAAAACAATCTAATTACTGTCATGTCTGTCGATCGTTAACCCTCTGAACCTTGACACAACACACCCCAATAACGCCCAGCTATGAGTTCATATTTAGCATTAATTGAATTAAAACGCGTCAGACTCAGAAGCCTACTTTACGGTTGACGCCTGGTTGATAAAGGGTCGGTAAAAGGGTATTGTTTTTGTTTAAACATAATTATAAAAGTTTGTAACTAATTTGAAATTATTTGAATTATGATATAGCTAGAAAGGAGGTGATTAGTGAGATGTAGACTAATAGAGATATATGAAAAAAAAACACATGCTACGCGACGCCAAATAAGTTGGTATAGGGGCAGGAGGATGATGATGATGAAGGTATTTGAATTTTCTGATTTCAAGTCATAATAAAGACAGATTTAACATCAAGCTGTTATTTAAGATTCATTCGGCACTCGGCGGGTGTGGCGATACAGGTCAGCAGATTGGGATGAGATGCGGTCTTTCTTTGCATCTTATCCTTGGCAGTTGATGTGTTTTTCGTCTGATGATCCTTCGACCTGCGCGGACGCTGTGACGGAGGTGTTGCATCGGGCCATGGAATACTACATTCCTTATTCCGATGTACCATTGTCCGGCAAAGCTCGCCCGTGGTTCGGGCCTCAATGTGGTCGCGCTGAAGCCCGTAAACATGAGGCATACCTGGCCTGGGTTGATGCTCGACACCGTAAAGCGAAGGACATTCGTCGGAGGAAGAAGGCGTTTAACGGGGCTGCCAAGTCCTGCAAAAAGGTTCTTCAGAGGGCTCGCTTTGACCACATTAGTCGAATAGGGAACAAATTGGCTTCGTACCCTGCGGGTAGTAAAGCGTTTTGGTCCCTAGCTAAATCAGTCGAAGCGAACTTCTGCCGCCCCTCCCTACCCCCACTGCTGAAACCTGATGGGACGCTGGCTCACACCGCTGAAGAGAAAGCTAACTTGTTTGCTTCTCTGTTTGCGGAGTCTTCACGCCTGGATGCTGGTAGTGCGATACCTCCAACAGCGAATAACTGCGCGACATTTATGTCGGAAATTCGCATTCGCCAAAAGGAGGTTCGCAAAACGCTACGCAATCTTGACGTGAACAAGGCCAGTGGCCCAGATGGTATTCCAGCCATAGTTCTGAGGACATGTGCGCCTGAGCTGTCTCCTGTGCTGACGCGCCTCTTTCGTCTCTCTTTTGAGACTGGTCAAGTGCCGAAATCGTGGAAGCTTGCCAACGTGCAACCCGTGCCCAAAAAAGGTAGTCGTGCTGACCCTGCCAACTATAGGCCCATCTCAGTTACGTCCATACTCTGCAAGACTATGGAACGTATACTCAATAGTAGGCTCCTAACGTACCTAGAAGCTAATGACCTCCTCAGTGATCGGCAATACGGATTCCGCCGAAACCGGTCTACTGGAGACCTTCTAGCGTACGCTACTTACGTATGGAGTGAGGCCATCGAGAAACATGGGGAAACGCTCGCCGTTTCCCTGGACATCTCGAAGGCTTTCGACAGGGTTTGGCATGACGGCCTTATTGGTAAGCTTTCTTCATTCGGCTTGTCTACCGGTTTCGTTGCGTGGATATCGGACTTCCTGAGGGATTGTTCGATTCGAGTGGTCATTGATGGCTGCTCATCAGATCGAATGGCTATTAATGCCGGTGTCCCCCAGGGGTCAGTGCTCTCTGCGACGCTTTTCCTGCTGCATATCAACGACCTGCTAAAGCCCGGAACCTTTGGGTATGCAGACGACAGCACTGTGGTAGAGAGCTATGTAGCCAATGCACGGACCAGTGGACCACAAATCCAGTCTTTGAGAGAGGCCATGGTCGAGCGCTTGAATTTGTCCCTTAAGGCAGTCTCCGATTGGGGCGATGCCAACCTGGTCAAGTTCAATGCATCAAAGACCCAGGCGTGTCTGTTCTCTGCCAAAAGGAGGCCATTCCAGCTGGCTCCTACTTTTCGAGATGTGTCTATACCGATAACTGACCATCTTGAGCTCTTGGGCGTTACTCTGACGTCAACCCTCAACTTTGGCTCCTATATTGAGTCCAAAGCTCAATTGGCTGCTAAAAAGCTGGGTGTCCTCTCGAAGGTGCGGCGGTACTTCACATCAGAACAGTTGCTTCAACTGTATAAAGCACAGGTTCGTTCGTGCATGGAGTACTGCTCGCACCTTTGGGATGGCTCAGCCAAATACCAGCTTGAGGCGTTGGAGTCCATTGAGAGGCGTGCCAAGAAGCTCATCGGCAACGACTCCCTTGTTCAGACCAAGCTCCAAAGTCTTGAGCATCGGCGCAAAGTTGCCAGTCTGTCGGTTTTTTATCGGACACATTTCGGAGAGTGTGCTTCAGATCTGCATGATCTAATACCCCCCTGCCCTTTTTTCTATCGGACGGCCAGAAGCACGAAAAAGCGCCATCGGTTCATGGTTGATATACCAAAAACCCGAACGAAGCGCTTTGATTCCACTTTCATTGTGAAAACCGCCAAACAGTGGAATGCGCTGCCCGAGTGGGTGTTCCCCGACAGCTACAATTTGGGTGTCTTCAAGTCACGAGTGAATCGGTTTCTTCTGGGCAAGCGTGCTCCATCGTAGACCGCATCATCGCTTAACATCAGGCGAGATGGCGGCCAAACGCAGGCCTAGTAATAAATTTAAAAAAAAAAAAAAAAAAAAAAAAAAAAATCTATCTGATTTCTTGATATAACTCCAGTCTAAGCTAAATACCGAATGCCGAACAAATTCATTCCAAATCCATTCCAGTCTAAGCTAAATACCTAATGCCGAACGATTTGAAAATGCCGAACTATTACATTAAAAAAAAACTTTGTACAAAGATGGGACTGGTATTTAATAATATCTTTGTCTTCGCTTCAACACCTGGAAAGAGGTGTGGCAACCAATACTTAATCC
Organism: Amphipyra tragopoginis; assembly: GCA_905220435.1. Classification (NCBI taxonomy): domain Eukaryota; kingdom Metazoa; phylum Arthropoda; class Insecta; order Lepidoptera; family Noctuidae; genus Amphipyra; species Amphipyra tragopoginis. The sequence continues at coordinate 12,206,606 of HG992017.1, forward strand.
AGCGGTTCCCAAAGTGGTCCAGGTGGACCCCCAGGGGTCTACGAGAGACTCGACGGGGATCTACGTTGGTGTGACAAAAAGATCTAATCTTCACATTTTTTGGAAATATGGTAGAAAATAATGTAGCTGTAGGTCCACCGGAACCAACTCAATTTTGAAAGTGGTCTATGAGAAAGAAAGCCTGGGAACCTTTGGCTTAATCGCAAGATGAAGTAGCAATGAACTCCATTGGGGTGCATGAAAAGAGCCTCCACGAGTGACGATACGTAAGTATGTCCGGCGCACCCTGGGCAGTCAGCCCCGCTACCAACCTTGCTGACTGGCTAATCTTTTCACCACGGCATGACCTATTCTCGTATAGTTCGTGCCGACACAATAGAAGAAGAGTGAAGTCCAACAAAAGATTTATCCCGTATTCTCCACACTGAATTAGAATTTAAAACTTCATCGCCGCACACTGGGAATAGACGTGTGTTATAAAATTCAACAAAACCCAGCACGCTTGGAGCCGGACCTTTACGGTTCGTCTAGCTAGCTGTCACATAAAAGACCGGCGCCAAGCAGTTTACTGTGTTATGTCGTGTGTATGTGAGAGCCAAAGGGCCATACTATACAGTGAACCTTTTCATGTTTGTTATCTAGATTCGTGTGCTTCTTCCATCTTAGACGCTGTCTGCGCCTACTGTCAAGTACGACTAGGGGCAAACGTGAAGACAAAAAACGGTTCCGTACCATTATCTATAAAAACATGAGGTGCATGAAAAGAGCCTCCACGAGTGACGATACTTAAGTACGTCCGGCGCACCCTGGGCAGTCAGCCTTGCTACCAACCTTGCTGACTGACTAATCTTTTCACCACAGCATGAGCTATTTTTGTATAGCTCTTGCTGACACGAGAGAAGAAGAAGAAGAAGAATCTATAAAAACAGCAAAGAAATCACGTTTGTTGTATGGGAGCCCCCTTAAATATTTATTTTATTTTGTCTTTTAGTATTTGTTGTTATAGCGGCAACAGAAATACATTATCTGTGAAAATTTCAACTGTCTAACTATCACGGTCATGAGATACAGCCTGGTGACAGACGGACAGACGGACGGACAGCGGAGTCTTAGTAGTAGGGTCCCGTTTTACCCTTTGGGTACCCTAAAAATTTTTTTTTATCCTTTTCTCTTTATTTCTGGAAATGTAAAAAGCTTATCTGTTTCTAAAATAATGTATGAATCTTTACTATAAAGCTTTGCAACTATGCTTGACTGACATAAATTCAAATCTTTATTCAAATAATAACATCCAGCCTGTATAGTTTTATATCCAATCAAATCCCGTCTGGCTGTAAAGTACATAAGTACTCTTAGGAAGCCTTACGTAAGGCTACAGCAGAGTCAAGGGCGGACTTAATGGATCGACAAATTGTTCTAACGCACACAGCACACCCCTTATCATGTTACAGGCACAGATTTAATAAGGGTTTATTATTAATCGAATAATTCGAATAATCATTATTTTGTAAAAGGAAATTGGGTGAGGTTTTGTTATTTATTGAATAAAATAGTTGTGTAATTTATGCGAGTTGTGATTGTGGAGGAATATTTTGATGCCCTATTTTAGTTTATAGTTTTATTTTACGATATAATTGTTCTTTATTTGCATAAAAATGGTACATTAGAAATTTTGATTTAGGTATATTGTAGATATTAGATACATGATATTTCAAATAAATATCCTAACGTTGTGATTTATTATTCGAATAAAGATTTTGATTAGAATTTATTTGAATTAGGAAGTTTTAAATGGAAATAATTGAAAGATTCAAACCATTGTATTCATCACGACGTTATGTTTATACAGATTTGAATAAATTGCTCAAAGTTGAATATTTTTGAGAAGTAGGCCACAATAACCACAATAGTTCAAAGGATGACCTTTTATAAATTTGTTCTGAACTCTAAATAGGCAATAGCAACTTTAGCTGCTAAGGTAATATTGCTTCAAAACACGAAATGTGACTTGCTAAACAAAGCTTCCAAAGAAGGTTTTATATTTTCACCAAAAAGTAATATTTTACCTTAAAAGTCTTACGAGCAGAGGTTTAAAATGGCCTCGGCAAAATTAATCAAATTCCAAGTTTTTACTTGAGATAAAGCTCCCGAAAGAGCGAATAAATTACATAACAATTTTCTAAAAAAAAACCTCTCATTCCCTGGAATCTGTATTTTTTTCTTAGGTATATTAATTTTCTGAGAAAAAAATCATAATGTATTTAAGCTTTTTCACACCAAGAGAAAATTCTTTGATAAGATTATTTGAATATCGGATGAATAAATTCAATTTCTCGTCTTCAAGGTTTGATTTATTCAATTGTCGGGATTGTGGTTAAAAACGGTATTTACGAAGCCAATACCTGAACCGGAGATATTAGACGATTGTTGAAGATATTTGGCGATCAATTTTAAAATATGAAAGAATTAACCCTTTGACAGCCACATCAAAAAAGCAAAGCTACGATTTCATCCTTTAAGTGTACAAGTCTGATTAAAAAATGATTAATTTAAGTAAAACCTAACTAATGGTCACTAGAATAAACGCATAACTATCATTAAGTCGTGTCTGTAGCGTGCTGGACACATTTCGCTTGTCACGTATACATGACTGTGGCGGTGAAAAGGTTAAGGGATTACATAATATTATTTATGATTAGTTGCGGTTTACTCACGTGCATTTTTCGGGATCACCCGAATAGTTTTGGACCCATACGGAGCCCTTAATCATGAGCTGAACCTGCGGCGAGGTCGCAAGTCGACTCACGATCTCGCCGCGTCCACTAGTCGGGCAATCCCCAAAAATGCACGTGAGTAAGGTCCAGCAGACCGAGTGCAGAGCAGAGAATTTTTTGAGACCACTGAAAAAACGACTTTAAGACTAGTCAGGTGGGGTAAGAGGAACATAGTTTACTGGTTTTTGAACATTACGACCTCTAGCTATTAAAAATATGTACGTATTCTAATAGCAATACAAACAAAGTTTCGCTAACGAACCATGCTAACTGTTATTTTAACACAGAAATTGATTCTTCCAGTAATAACGGAACAATCTGACTACAAAGCCAGGTCTTCTAATTGTTTCTCTTTCCCGAAATTTGGGGTAAGAGAAACGCTTCGATTCATACAAGTAAAAACACGTATTTTTACATGTATCTCTAAAAATTTGAGAACTGCCTTTCGACGTAATGGAAATGAAACTATACCATAGTTAAAATATGGTTTAATTTAGCAATACCGAACAATAAAAAAAAATTGGGGTAAGAGGAACATATTAGTAAGGTCAGGGGTTGTAAACTACGAATGTTAAAAACATTATACTGTAATTTGGTTTTTAATAAAAATATTAAGGAAAATAAACGATGAATGTCACTAAGTGAGTGTGGTGTGTATTTATTATAAATGTATCTAAATCGGTTTTCCAACCGTGAGTAACTCAACTGAATAAAAACAAACACAAATAATTGTAAAAATCTTTGTTTTACTTAACAAACGTAAAACACTTTTCTGTCATTTTTTCACTCTGATCGTTATGCATGAACGAATATACTGCACTGCGTTTATACATAATGACCAAAATAATGGTATGGTATGGTATTCCATAATGTTTTGAGGCTGCATAACCCGACAGTGCACCACTTTTAACAGCCGCCACTGCTTCTAACAATTTTTCTTTCGGGTAAGAGCTCCGTTCCGTTTTTCTTATATAATTTCGAGGCATTTTACTTTTTCTGTAACAAATAAATATATGTACCTCCAATACGGTAAAAATAAATTACAGGAACAACTAACAAGCTTGTTGTATAGAGATATCAACACATTTTGGGGCGCACACATAGTGCCTTGTATGGGTACGATGAATGACTGTCAATTGGCCCGACTCACTACCACACAAATTAAAGCTGTATAATAATTATAAGCGCATGTACAAATAGCTCCGCGCGCCAAGATGAGTTAAACCATGTATTTCTACCTACCTAATCTAGATAGGTGATTTTCAACTTGCAAAATGTTTGTTACCCCTAAAACCGGGAAAGAGGAACATATGTTTCTCTTAACCTGGTATGGTAGTTCCTCTTTCCCGGCTTGGTATTTTGTAGCTTATGTTTTTGATGACATCGAAAAAGCACTAAAAACACATGCTACAAACAACTTATCATGCGGAAAATAAAGATTCAACATTAGAATTACACTTACCAACAAAATTGCGGCTATCACAGATGTTTTAATCCCTTAAAAAATCGCCCACAAAAAACACCGCTAGGTCACATTTTTATAGTTTGTCAACTGATTTTTTCTTTCTGTTTTACTCACGTACTTATTGTGTTGTAGTGCCATCTATCCATAAAATATTGAAACTATACCTAATACTGTTTTATCGACAGAGTAACCATAGAGCTGGGCTTTATAGTTTTCTATTTATGAGTTACTGTTCCTCTTCACCTGGCGTCCCTCTTACCCCACCTGACCTTAGCATACAGTGCAAAATTAAATACTCGAACACGCATCTTGCAAGCTCGAGCGTGGTCGAGCATCAAGTTTGGACGAGTTTAACTTTGCACTGTATGCTATAGTCTTAAAGTCGTTTTTTCAGTGGTCTCAAAAAATGCTCTGCTCTGCTTGGTGTGCAAACCCTAAACCGTAACTAATCATAAATATGTATGTGTGTCACTATAGTTATAATATGAAATACTAGAGGTCGCTCGCGACTTTGCCCGCGTGTATGTCATTTATCGCGTATTCAGTATTTTTTTAGGATAAAAGTAGTAGCCTATGTCCTTCTCCAGGTTCCAGAGTATCTCTACAAGGTTAGTCAGAAAGGGGGTACTAATCCGAAAGGGTGTTAAAGTACCCATAATAATGAGTAACTTTTGTTCTACCACTTTCCCCAAAACTCAAAAGTTTAAGAGAAATAGCCGTTCAAAAATTCCAAAAAAAATAGGCTAAAATCTATCTATCCTCAGCTATGATCAACTGCGTTAACTTTTTAGGTCATATTTGGGGTCATGAATTAGAAGCTCCATTTTCAGAATTCGTTACTAAAGTAGGGAAGAACAATTTTTGAAAAAACTAAAATAAAAAAATTATATATTATGGAAATAAAATTATCGTGTTTTTTAATTTTAACTCTTGCTTTAAAACCATCATCAGTGATACTTTAAGTGGGCTGCGGATTAGTACCCCCTTTCCGACTAACCTTGTATACCAAGTTTCGTCAAAATCGATTCAGCGGTTTAGGCGTGAAAGCGTCACAAGCAGATAGAGTTACTTTCGCATTTATAATATTAGTAGGAATTATTACTTATTCATTTTTCTTTTTTTTAATTATTTGAGTTGGTCGCGTTTTATCTTAGTCAGCGTATTTGTACGCTGCATACTGCCCTTTATATTTTTCTTAGCAATTCTTTCCATCCAATGGTTGTCTGGAAGAAATTGCTTTAAGCGATAAAACCGCCATTTGTACTGTTCTTAATCTATACATATAAAAGGAGAAGCTGACTGACTGACTGATCTATCAACGCACAGCCTAAACCGCTGGGGTTAGAAAGTTGAAATTTTGATAGCAGGTTCCTTTTGTAACGTAGGCATCCACTAAGAAGGGATTTTTCGAAATTCAACCCCTAAGGGAGTTAAATAGGGAATGAAAGTTTGTATGGAAAATCGTCACGAAGCTGCGGGCGATAGCTAGTTACGTATTTTCCTTCTGTTTTATTTCTTTTAGTGTACAATAAAGTATATCTATCTATCTTATTAGAAAATGATGATAAGCGTAGACAAGTCTAAGATGGAGCAAACGAATCGAACCGAATCACATACACACAATGGAACAGAGTAAACAGCTTGGCGCCGGACTTTAGTGAGGGTGGTAGCTAGCCACGCGTTTAGATCCTACCAACCACAAAGGTGTACTGGGGAATCTCTATATCTCCGTTACTTGGACTCGTGTGCTCCATCTTAGACCTTGTCTGCGTTAGGCGCGATTCCATTAGGCAAGTTACTTGTATGCAAGTTGCATACAACTTGAACAAACCTGCATACAAGCTACAACTTGTATGAGGTAGTTTGAACTTGTACACTTTTTTATTCAAGTAACGGGCAAATTGAACGCGCAAACGTTAGTTGCACTTTTCGAATTGCGAACGAGTGATTGACACCCATGATGTCCAACTCAATTGTTGAACATCTCCACTTGTATGCAAGTAAAACCTGCATGTAATTTGCACACTCTCAAAAACATGTTTCCAATGTAAGCAACTTGTACGCAAATGTGACGTCATACTTGCATGCAAGACTTGCCTAATGGAATCGCGCCTTTTACAGTCAGGTGCGTCTAGGATCAAACGTGAACACGTTGACGAATAAAACAAAAACGATGGAATTTTAAGAGCAGTCTGTACAGGCAAATTCAATAAAATCGAGAAGATATTCTTCTAGAAAATTGATGATATAATAAATTATAACCCTATGATAAAACACACATCTTTGCTGATTTTGAGAAGAAGAAGAAATCGATGTCTCCGACGTAAGTAAGCCACAAAATTGCAATTTTGTGTTTTTCACGGAAAAGTGTCTAATTTTATGTATATTGTCTGTTCAAAATATAAAAATACTGAAAATATATATAGTTTTATGGGAGGAATCGAAATAGTTATAGAAGCATTTTGTAAAAAGAAAAGAAGAAACAGGCGTTACGATATTTGAATTTGTCTGACAAATAAACTTATTTATGTATAAGTAATTTTGTAATGAGGTTATAATAGGTAATAGTTTTAAATATAAACATAATAATATAACTAATACGTAGGTAAGTATCTGAAAATCGTGTGCTTAATTATTAAACCAACAATAAAAACAATCAACATTACAATGCAGTGATATCGATTTTAAATCGCAATGAAAACCTGAAAACTGAGCTCTGTATTTAAAATAAAATAAGCAAACAAGTTTTATAAAATATAAAAAGAATTTTACATAGTTGTGAACTATTACATAACTCTCAGGTGGCTAATTCTAGAGGCCAATGGCCTTGACACGGGCAAATAAAGCGAACGCCTAACGCGACATTGCGGCAAACCTACACAAAGTCAACTCACCTGGTTCGGCGTCGCAGTTTCCGTCGTCATCTCGACTTCCACCGACGCCAATCTACTCCTCTTCTTTCTTTTGTGACATGTACAACAGTCTTTGAACGAGGACAGCGTAAAACTACCCTTGAATCAAGCAGACATCACCGCAATATCGATTTTTAACGTCCCACTACTCCACGTACAAAATAGTCAATTCAAAGTCCTCACTAACATTCTCGCTCCAAATAAAGATTTGAAAAAAGAATTATAATCGAATATCGATTAAGTTCTATATTCGAAATGAAACGCGCGGCTCGCGCTCCGCCATTTTCCTTCCGTATTCGAATTCCGTGATTGGACGTTTCACTGTTAGTTCTTATGGAAAATGGGGCGCTACTACGAAACACTAAGCGACGATTAAAGCTGAAATAATACACTGCTTTATAAATATAAATAGATACGTTTTAAACGGTTAAAATAATTGTTTTTCGTACAATTTGTTGCGTTTGGTTGTTCACCACGGGGGTGTAGAAGAATTTTGCCGGCTTTAGACGACAAGTGAGTTGGGTGGGGTGGTGTGATTCTACTGCGACTGCGCGGGGGTGTTTCTGTGTGTGCGTGATTTGCGTGTACCATTACTAGGTTAACTTGACACTTTCCTCCCCCTCTGTTTGTGTACAACAGGGTGAAATTAGGGGTGTCAATTCTCGGTACTGGAGGTCTGAATAAAGTGGTGCTGTTGTATGTATTAATACAATCGATAATGTAGACTCAGATGGTAGGCAATATCAGACAGAGAGGGGCCTACAAAGCTTGATACAGATTCGCATAGGCCGACAATGCCGTCTATAGGCGTAATGGCAATGCTAAAAGAAAGGCTTAAAATAAAACGTATTGTTAGCCAGACACCTATGCGGGCTTATTAACTAGCCTAGCATCGAAGTACAATGCTTCTGGGATTTGAAAAAAATATTGCTATAAAATTGCCGTCTAGATACGTCGCGTCGCCGTCTCGTCTCCGCATAATAATACGGTGTCTCTGTGGACGGCTATCGACGTTGTAGGACGCATTTATAGGATTATAATATCAGGGGATTGATGGCGGATTTTACCTGTACTAGATAGCGTCATGTCGTAACTCTATGTTTGTCTATGGGTTACGTAAGTAAAATAGTAGTCGCTTTGGGTAATTAATAATAAAAGGAGTAAAATTTTTGTATTATAATTTTCGTCAGACACATTATTATACAAGCTTAGTTTTAGTATACACTAAATATCAGTTGACGGGAATAGACACCTTGAGGCTTGAGACAGTCCGCTCGGTCAGTTTCCGTGTATTAGACAACCCCTGCATAGCACATCTCAGGCATTTTACACTTTACTAGGGAACTTAACGCGACATAAACTAAGGTGTAACTTGAAGATTTATTAAAAAAAACACATATTCAGGCAGTTCCGATGAATATCTTGTTGGGGTATCTCGGTTTTAGTATATACTAAAAATAACGTTGTATATTTATGATTAATTACGGTTTACTCACGTGCATTTTTCGGGATTGCCCGACTAGTTTCGAACTGGACTTTCGACTCGCGAGCTCGCCGCGTGTTCAGCTCATGATTAAGGGCTCCATTTGGGTCCGAAACTAGTCGGGCAATCCCGAAAAACGCACGTGAGTAAACCGTAACTAATCTTATGAAGGAGTTAAATAATTACTTTATTATAAAATTAACAGTTTCAGACGTTGGTGCAATTCTACTTACGGTAAAATAAATTGAAGGCACCGACTTATGAAACTGTAAATTTTATAATATGATAATTATTTTACTCCTTTCAGTTTTCTTTTGAAGTAGGATTTCACTTTTTTTTTTTTAATTTTGTAATATTTTCATACAATTTCGTGGACCACTATCGTCGTCTATACAGGGTGGTAATTTGAGATGGGGCATGAAGGGCAACTACCTTAACCATTGTAGCTGCAGGAAAAAGTTTTTAAAAGACCACCCCTAACTTTAGGGATAATTTAAATCGGCATTCACAGATTCTGAAAAAAAAGTACAGAAAGCGAGAAAAAGGGCTGTTTTCACAAAAGTTTTTTATGATGCCAATCGATCCCATTTCCCATAAGGGACCAACACATGAAATAATGGGACCAACACGAGAGTATTACCAACAAATTGAAAAAATAGACAACACCCTCCTTTTCGAAGTCAGTTAAAAATCGGAGACTACGAGTAAGTAAAAGAACTGGTTCTAAAATAACTTTAAAACTAACAACAAGCTTTTGTAATCAATGTAGACCCTGGTACTAGGGAAAAAACTCAAAGCTTTGGCCTGTGAGTGGTTTAAAATTTGCAATTAAATGGTATTAAAAGGCGACTGTTCTTACGTTATTAATTCACATTAAGTACTTAATTTGGGAGTGGAAGTTAACCAACGCTTTTAATTTCAGGGGTTAAGTACTAAAAAAGAAAAAAGGGTGGTATTTACATTTTTTATAATTTATGTGCGAATAATAATATTTACATATTATTTTTTTAAGAACCTATAAACAATTCTTGACTACAAAGATGACCTTCTTCCTTGACCTTTTCACCGTAAGGTGAGTCCCAATGTTTCTCTACAAAACGTTATCATACAAAGAATATCAAATATTTTTAAAAAGCAAAACTTTGTGACGGTGCAGCGGTGGCGACTAGCGGGGTGCGCCTATAAAAGGGCCGGCACGCTGCACTTCGTCCTCTCTCGCGCCTCAGCAGCCTCCTAGTTAAGTACTACCTACTACACCTGAAGACCCTGGACTCCTCGTATCGTACTGTGTAAAGAACCACGCCCTGTAAACTAAACTGATTTGTAACTATTATTAAAATATATTGTTGTATGGTTAAAAGTGTTTTCCTTAATATTCTTATATTCTGATTTTATGTGCACCTGCTCGTTAAGGGTTGACTCCTCAAGCCACCCTTGACCCGCTAAGCGTGACAACTTAGCTAATATGGCTATAAAAAATCAGCTGTTCCCTGCATTTTGACGAGTTATGCGAACATAAATGTAGGGAACAGCTGATTTTTTTCTCATCATAGTAAAAATTGTTTTTAATGATGACTACAGTGACCCCTTAAGAGGTTGTGCGTTATCTATCTTACACCTTGTATATACATTATCGTTATCGTCGTTTTACGACTGCGCAAAACGGAGTATAATGTATATGTTACGGCTAAAAGCCGAATGGCGGTTACACCTAGTTTTAGCCGGGTACAACTAGGTGCAACCAGTAGCAGTTGGTTAGAACTAGGTGTAGGTGTTTAAAGTAACCTAACACGAAGGGAATGACGGGGGCTTCGTTCGTTCGCTCACTCTAGCCCCCGTCATCCTACCTAACCTATCCGTGTCGGGGTTCCCCTTAACCACCGGTGTGCGGGTACATCTAGTTCTACCCGCTATGATGAAGGGTAAACCTAGTTCTAACCGAAGATAAGTAGGATACATCTAAGTTTAACCGCATGTGGCCGGCTGCACCTAGTTGTATCCGGGTAAACCTAGGTGTAACCGCCATTCGGCCTTTACCCGTAACATATACATATCGTTATCGTCGTTTTACGACTACGCAAAACGGAGTATATACACAATATAAGGAGTCTTGGATGAATATTCAGTAAGGAAAGTAGCAAGCGGATGGTCTTAAATCTCACAGCACGCGCCGGCTACTGTCATGTTTTACTTAATATGCTTTGTGCATTACACGTCGTGTTATTCTATGAATTTCTACTTAGATTTCAACATTTTGAACACAATTTCACGCTCGTATATCCGACATCGTTGATAGATACATAATTACTGCCAAATCAAAGCAAAGTTTGAAGCAGACCATCTATCTGCAAACCTTATCAATTGGTTTAGAATTATCACTTACCACTATCGAAAGACAAAAAAGAAAAAAAAATAAGTATTTTATTTTTAATCAAGCAACCAGTGATCACGTGGTTTTAAGGAATTACAAGAATTCGTTTACACCCTTTATAGAATGCGTAAGCGTGCTAAAGAATACAAAATTTGAACATGCTTCTTAACCCTTAATCGTGCGGTTTTAAGAACAGTAAAAAACAAACAATTTGACATTTTTTAATAAACAATAAAAAGAAGAAAAAAACGTTTTTTTTTTATGAAACATTTTTATTTTATTCAAGAAAATAGTTAAAAATGTTATTTTGCCAGGTTTTATAAATAAAAATAAAAGAAATAAGACATCGCGACGTATTCCAAAAAAGTTGGTGGGAAAATAGTTCCCTGTGCCCGATTAAGGGCCGATTTTTCAATCGTCAGATAAATTTTATCCAAGGAATAAATATGACGGTTTGACATATTTTCTGTAGAAAAGTTGTCAAAACATCAAACTTATTCCCCAGATAAAAGTTATCTGACGATTGAAAAATCAGCCCTAAAGGTTTAAACCATTAGGGTCAGTGCTGTGTATTTATGATTTCAATGTTATTAATTGAAATTGTAGATACTTTAAAAAATATATCAAAAGTCTCGTTTCTCGTTTACTATGTTCATGCTTAAAAGCTCTAATTGAAAAATTATCCGTCACCTCTTAGTATCATGATCCTAAAAAACGTTTGTTCTACGACTTTGACCAAAACTAAACAAAAGAGCCAATTGTTTTTTTTTTTTTTTTACTTTGCTTATCCTTTTGAACGCAAAACTACAGAATAGCTAATAGTATGTACTGACGTACAGAATGATGAAACGATCTTCTCTTCCATTTTATTAGCCTACAAAATAAAGCAAGAACCACGCGCAAGCAAAATTTTCATATGATATATGAAAAAAAAGTTTCAAATTATGAAAACTCGTAAAACAAACGTCGTTCAGGGTCATAATTTAAATTTAAAGCTAAGCAATTTCGCGTATTTTTTCAATTATGCTGTAAATTTATTACATATTCACGTTCTAAAGTGGGAGAAACTTAAAACGGTATCAACACTAAAAGCGCCGACACCACTTAAAAGCAAAGGGTTAAAGTGCCCACTCAAAACCCTTTGAAGATTGAAGATATCCAGGCAGCATAAACAGGCATTGTTACCCCATCACAGGAACTACAAACACCCTTGTGAATTTATTTACGAGTGACACCGGTTGGCCATAGAAATTATTTATGGCAGTGCTCGCGGCGACCAAACACGAAGTTTTTGATTTTTTAGATATCATAGCATTCATAGCTATCACATATCTATGAATACTATCAAAATGTATCATTTTTTGTAAATGAAAACTATTTTTAATGAACGATTCGGCTTCGGTTCGTTTGCCATTGATCAACTTTTCGTTGACCGCCGTTGACGATCCACCGAGCTCTCCCGTCATATAACCGGTCGTCTCTTCAGACTCCACAGTCACACCGACAATTCAGCCCTCATCAAGCTGTTTTCCTCCCAATCTCCCGAGTCCCACTAGGTGTCGATATTAGTGCTGTTGTTGGTAGTCATGATATTAGTGTAGTATAAGTAGTTAGCTTAGGTTAAGTATTTTACTTCCCCCCCCCCCCCTCCCATTAGTTTGGTTACGTAGAAACGATCCGCAAGACCAATCTACAAGTAGTCCATTAGAAAAAAATAGAGTTTATTTTAGTAGAATTAGCCCCTAGGTATATTTAATTTTGACATCTGTACAGCGCAAATACATCTAGCCGTCTTCATAGTGCTTATCATCATCATCAGCCTACACATTCTACCACTGGACGTGGGCCTCTCTAATTGCACATCATCTCATCATCATCTCGATCCCCGCCTTTCTCAGCCACCGTGCAAAGATCCTAATTGAGTCCCACACTATGTTTAATAATTCGCAGTCTCCACTCATGTACACATCTACATGAACTATCCTTTCCTACTTTACTTTAGTACTTTACTTTACTTGTACTTTTCATCATAATCAGCCCATGACTGTCCCAATGTTGGGCCCGGGCCTCTTCTCAAAATAAGAAGGGTTTAGGTCTTAGTCCAGTACTAAGCCTAACAGGCTTTTATAATTCTATCTTTGTCTGTGATTGTTTCTAGGACCAAATTAGAGGCAAAATAAAATGGCCGGCCCTCTAAATAAAATTAGATACTCGCCAACATATTAAAAACGTCTCAGTTTTGTTTTGAAAACACGGACAGCAAAACAAATCCTGGCTATAATCCGGAAAAAAACATTAGGAAGAAGAAAAAAATACATATTTATGTGTTCTGGCGATATTCCATAATCACCGGACTTACATATTTTCATGAATGAAGCAAAAATAAATTGTAATGGAAAACTCGTGAGATTATTATCTCGTTTATCTCTCTCTATAAATAATCATTTACATTTTTAAATTAGCTACAAATTAAAAAAAAGAAAAAAACGACTTCAAAGAAAAACTAAAAAGAGTAAAATAATTTAACAGTTTCAGAAGTCGGTGGCTTCTATTTGTTTCAGTGTAGAGTTGCACCGACTGCTGAAACTGTAAAATTATTTTACTCCTTTTAGTTTTTCTTTGAAGTCGGTTTTTACTTTTTTTAAAGTTTATTTTTTATTAAATACGTTTTAGTGCCATAAATTTAACCCCGTTCTCTTCATAACCCTTTTTGGGTTTGACGTAGTCGGGTATAAAAAGCCCTTTCAAATGATACCTTACACGATATAATGAAAACATTACAAAGAGGGGGGGGGGGGCGCACCCCCTCCTCTTTTCCAGTAGTCAGTTCCCAGCAACAAATATAAACAAAGCAATATTAGTAATTTGAGAATTTTGCTTTGATCCGATGAGGAGTTCCGTTCCATATCTCTGAAATTCATGGTCTTATCATAACAATATTTATATGGGACCAATCGGAAAGTATACCCTTTCGAACAAAAAAATAATTTTTCAAATCGGTTAATAAATGACGGAGATATGAGGTAACAAATATAAAAAATAAAAAAAAAATAAAAAAAATACAGCCGAATTGAGAACCTCCTCCTTTTTGAAGTCGGTTAAAAAATGTATCCCTTCGGCATAGGAAACAGGGTCCGAGCTACCGGTGGTCAGGGCCTGAGAGAAAGTAACTTCCTAACAATACGCGCCGTGTCCAGGAGTGCCGCTTTCTGTATCAAGCCCATGATCTAGCTGCCTAACGAGAGTCTCGTCAGATGTTGGTCAAGGCACTTGGCTGTTAAGCCATTGGCCGTAACTACTATTGGCACGACTGCTGAGTAAACCTTCCACATGTCAATAACCTCGTTATAAATATAAATTAAATATTATAAATGCGAAACTAACTCTGTCGGTCTGTCTGTTACGCTTTCACGCCCAAAACCGCTGAACCAATTTTGATGAAACTTGGTACAGAAACAGTCTGGAACCTGGATAAGGACTAACGGCCTGTCCACATCTCCACGTCACGACGTCGTCAACGTAGAACGGTGCGGTGTCGTGGCACGGTGCGTTGACGTAACGTGCAAATTTATGTTACCGTATCGTAAAAATGCACGTCAGGATCATTGTTAGATTTATCGTTGACCATGTAGATCCTGAATTTTAATAAGAGAAACAGTAAGTTATGGTTTTAAAGCATCGGAGCACATAGACGGCGACTAACACGCGGGCGTGGAGAGCGCGGGCGGAGCGCATATACGTGTGCGCTTGCGGCTAGAGGCGGAACGTGTTACGATACGGCAACATAAATTTGCACGTTACGTCAACGCACCGTGCCACGTTACCGCACCGTTCCACTTTGACGACGTTGTGACGTGGAGATGTGGACAGGCCCATACGCTGCTTTTATCCCTAAAAAACGACATCCACGCGGGCGAAGCCGCTAGTGACCTATCTATACTAATATTATAAAGAGGTAGAATTTGTTTGTTTGTTTGTTTGTATGTAGGAGGTAATCTCCGAAATTACTCATCCGATTTCAAAAATTCTTTCACCAATAGGAAGCTACGTTATCCCTGAGTGCTATAGGCTATATTTTGGGATCAAAAAATTAGGGATCCGTAAATTAACGGGAGCGAAGCCGCGAGCAAAAGCTAGTAGTATAATAATAAGAAAAAAATCTCAAAAAACTCCAAACAAGATAGCCAGATTATAAACGCATTATTTGAAATAAGAACAATGTAACCTAACAACTGAATGTTTTCCCGCGTAAATAAATGTCAATTAGAGGTTACTCCGTGTCTATGGTATTTTGTAAGGGAACGCTTTGTTGGATAGGATAGAATTACGGTATTGTATGTCAGGGGCACGATCCCGGGGCATGTGACAGATAATAATTGGTCTTGGGGGGATAATTGTTATTTGTCATTAGCCCCCCCAATTTATAAAAAAGGGAGACAAATTAGCGTATGATTTAGTAAATATTAGTAGCTACAGTCGCCGAAGAATATAAACTACAAATAAATAGACTGAATGTCGACCAACGGAGACGGAGGTTATGTCCCGAGTAGCCATACTGCATACTTGGGACATAACCTCCGCCCGTACAAAATTTTGACATTTCATAGGACCTGTCAAATGTACGGGCGTTGACCCACTGTATGTAGTAAGTAGGTACACTGTGCCCATATCATCTTTTACACCATCCATCCATCTTTTCTTTGGCTTACCTCTACTTGTATATCCATCCACATTCATACCATTCTCTCACCACATCTCTTACCATTTCTGTATCTTTTCGGAGAAGATCGTCATTTCTGAGGGCGTTTGCCAACCGCCACCGACACCGAGAACGAGATGACGTTGCCGAAGTAGCGATACATACATTACTATGACTGCGTGTCCACAGCACGTCCGTCATCCGAGCGCCGTCATCTCGGCCGCCGAGATTGTGAGTAGTTCGGCGCTACCGCTAGAACTCAGCCCGAGATCGTGACGGGCCGAAATGCCGGCAATACAAAACACGTCTGTACTTGTCCACTACATCCGAGATTGCTGGCGCCGGTTCACGGATTTTTGTCTTGTGTTGAGAACCACCGAGATCGGTCGCGGTGGACACACGATCATTCCGAACTCGTTCCGAAATAATCTCGTTTCTCTGTGACGGCAGCGGTGGAAATACGCTCTGAGTAGTTGTCAGTAGCTTCGTACAAAGCATTTCTAGGCTACAAATAGGCCTTAAAAAGGCTAGGATCCGTGCCTTCAGGTTCCAGAAGCGTCGGCTTTCAGACATTCAGTCGTAAATAGTCGGTGTGGTATTGATCCGCATCTATTTAGACTGGTAGCCGTCCCTAACATACGTGTGTATTTGGGGTAAGGCTAGCATAGTAATTGACGCCTAACTTTCCTGTTTTTTTTGGTATTTATAAAATTTACTTTAAAAATATTAGTTCCCGGTTTACCTTAAAAACTATTAGTTTGCACTTTAATATCAATACTACTAACTTTAAGTATTAATTAAAAAATATAATTCGCTCTTCTTCTTCTTCTCTCGTGTCAGCACAAGCTATACGAAAATAGCTCATGCTGTAGTGAAAAGATTAGCCAGTCAGCAAGGTTGGTAGCGGGGCTGACTGCCCAGGGTGCGCCGAACGTACATAAGTATCGTCACTCGTGGAGACTCTTTTCATGCACTCCAATTCGCTCTATAAGAAATAAATTGACAAACAGATAGGAGAAAGGTAGGTTAGGTTATGTTACAACTGTGGCCACTCAACGCACGAGCCGAGCGAGCGGAGCGAGCCGTGCCGCGGCAGCGGCCGGCGAGTGCCAGAAATGATTCGCTTCACGGATCCACCATTTGTTTAATAGCGAGCAGGCTGGACAGTCGCTTTAGTAGGCACTGGAACAGCCTGCACTTAAGTGCGTCCGTGTATACCTACTAACATAGAAAATAAGTTAACTTATACTAACAAATTCTTGTTTCTGTTATTTTAAATTTGTCATGTGTAACTTCTATAGACCGTAAAGATTTGAATTTTTATTTATTTTTTATTTTTAATGGGTGCGTTTAGAAACAAATGGTTTTTGAATGATTACAGTGCGAGCCATTAATTCTGTAGTGGAAAGCATTATGTTTGAAGCGGGCTTAAAACATTTTTTATTGTTATTTTCATCAATTTTAAAATGCTTTTAAATACATCCCTTTTTTGTAGTCGGTTTTCAAACAAGCAGGCACGGCCACCGATGGAAAGTGTTTACTTACCGTCGTCCATAATACACTGACAACATTAACAAGATTTTTGATGCGCTGCCAACCTTAAAGACAAAGTTTCAAAGTTTCATGTGCTTATAATTTCACTGGTCTTCTTTTCAGGTCAAGAGTTTCAAGGATGGCACATTAGTATTCAAAGCTTCTTTTTTTATAAGCTTGGATATTTTAGAATGATTTTGTTTATCTTAAGCCGGCTTGCGTAGTATTCCTGATTCGATTTTGATTTGTCGGATTCGTTTGGCAAGTTGTGAGATGGCTCTGTCTGACACTTGCTGGGCGCGTTTGGCGCCTTTGGGTCGCGTCGGGAGTGCTTGCACAGGTGGCAATATCCTTTTTTTTGTGTTTTTAATTTATTATTATTATTCGCATGCCCTAAAAAGATGTTTGCTGTATCGTCAAATTTAACATACAACCATATTTTAATAGTTTGTAGGTTCTAACTGTTATAATAGAACAAAATAGCACGATGTTTTAAATTCTAATTTAAATGTATTCTGTGGAAAATGTCGTTGGTGGCACATTTATTCACTTTTTTTTTTACCATTTCGTTGTCATAAAATGTAATGTGTTACTGTTTATTTTCCCCAATAAATAAAATAAAACTCGGCCTGAAATGATAAGGCCAGCGCATATTGTAAAAGTTGCAAAGTATGATGAGCAGAGTTTATGGTTTTCAAATGGAAAGCGACTAACTAGTCATGTTGTATTATAGGCACTAACACCGCCGAAATTCTTTCATAACTAATCATAATCATGAACTCATGATAAACAAATAATGACTCATCATCAAAACAATGCCAGAACAATGATCGATTATCCAACAGCGCATCACTATTTACAAGTAATCATCCATTAAAATGCCATATCAATGATCAACATCATTCATATTCCCAATTCGTCATTCTGGTAACGAAACGGTGCAAGCTCTCATGCATCGATTCAATGGCGTTCCGCATTCCAGTTTAAAATTAAAAACCCTTAGCTTGATGCTTCAGAAGTGGATGTGTACATATATTATACAAGGTTAGTAGGAAAGGGGGTACTAATCCGAAAGGGTATTAAAGTACCCATAATAATGAGTAACTTTTGCTGGACCACTTTTCCCAAAAGTCAATAGTTTAAGAGAAAAAGCTGTACAAAAATTAAATTAAAAATACGCTAAATAAAAATCTATCTATATAGCTATGGTCAGCTGTGTTTACATTTTAGAACATATTTGGGATCACGAATTAGAAGCTCCATTTTTCTGAATTCGTAATTAAAGTAGGGACGAAAATTTTTGGAAAACGCTAAAATGAAAATCATTTTAAGTGGAAATAAAAATTGACGAATTTTAAAATTTTAACACTTGCTTTAAAACAGTGATACTTTAAGTTTGACAGTTTTATCAGTGATACTTTAAGTGGTCTGCGGATTAGTACCCCCTTTCCGACTAACCATGTGTATATTGCTGTTGTAACTTTTTTGCATCTCTTGGAATTCACGGCTCATCTTCCGTGTGGAAGAAGTCCGGTCCTTTGGAAGGCAAACGGGGGACACAGGACCAACGCGCAGAGGCCTCTTTGAGAATTTTAATCTGAAATGGGATGAGGCACCAACCGGGGACTATCCACGGCTGCATTATTAGAGTACAGTCATGGACCGTCCCGGGTGGGTGCAAGACTATTGAAAAATATTTGGTCTATGGAAAGCGGGTGTTTAGTGGACTGGTTAACTTATATTTCCGGAAGAAAACGGCCGGCGTTTGCCTTTCAAGTTTAAAATCGAAATGAGTAACTTTTTATTATTATTATTTGACTTTTACACTTTTGACCTTAGTCACACATGATGGTAAGCGCAGACAGGGTCTAAGATGGAGCACACGTATCCAAGAAAGAGAGATATAGAGGGATTCCCCTATACCTCTCTGGCTCTCACATACACTCTATGAAACACAGTAAACTGCTTGAAGCTAGATTTTAATGTGAGGATGTTAGCTAGTCAGGTGCACCATATACAGGGGCGGATTTCCCTATAGGTCAGGTAGGCCCTAGGCTAGGTAGGGCCTAGGGCGGCAAAACGTGGTGGGTATTTTTTTTTTGTGGTGCGCCTTTTGTTGGTCAAGTGATTTTTATCGCGATCAAATATATGTATATTATGGTAAAATACAATTTGTGAATAACGATTTATTGTTACTTACAAATAGAAATGGTAAATCAGTATTATTTGAAACATTCATTGAGACAATTTTATCATTTACTGACTTTCGTTGTTTTTTATTTTAATTTAATTCCCATAGTTTATTTAATTTTTCGTGATTTACAGCGAGTAGGGGACGGCAATATTTCATAGGCCTAGGGCAGCCAACGTATCAAATCCGCCCCTGACCGTATAGATCCTACAACCAAGCGTGCTGGGTTTTGTTGAATCTTACAACACGCGTTTATTTCCATTTCGTTTTTTGTGGAGTTAAGTGCCCGGGAAAGAATAGTCCTTAAAAAGTAAAAAGCGACTTATAATGTCAAGAGGATGAGCAGCAGCGTCCTCTTGTTTCCTAATAGCAATAAAATGTAATCACCAGTCTGCCAGCCAAGCGTGGTGAAAGAGACTTGTTTTGTAGCAATTTTAGGCCCTTAATGAACAACTCTCATTTTAGTTTTGTCCAAAATGAGAGTTTTTCATTACGGGCATAGAATGCTGTCAAATGTATGAAGTTGTACAGTCGCGGATTTGAAATGTTTACCACCCTAAGGTCTATAATTGCTTGCACATTACTTCTTCATAAGGTCGCTCGCAAAGAATTGACAGTGCAAAGAGATTTTTTTCTTTATTTGACATAATAAGGTTAATTTAACTTATCGAGTACTGTAATTATAGACGCAATAGATAAACAATGGCACTGACGATCCGGATCGTCGGTCGGGCCGCTAGCGGTTAATACTAGGTAGCATAGAAACAGAAATCAACCTGTTTGGTAAATTCAATCGAATTCGCTTTATACAACTTTTGACTAGACACACATACCTAAAAAGGAGTTCATAACATCAAAAAGTCGTTAATGGCCTTTTTGCTAGAATCTACGCTTCACAATTTTTAAAACGAATACTTACTTATCTGTTGCTGATATGACATCTTGAACCTTATTGCGCATAGTGTGTCAAGGAATCGAATTTGAAATCTGATAAACATTTCGAGTCCGCGGCTGTACTTTATGGTAGCTCCTATTGGAAAATCTCTAAAAAATGAGAGCTGTTTTAAATACCGACATAAGTAGCTACGAATGGCAATTTTTAAATAAAAAACGGCACAAAAAATATTTTAGTAATCTGTTATCGAACGTCAAATTGCGCGCTCATTTGTCGGTATAGACTAAAAACATTTGTCATACTCTGTGGTCATCAATAACACTGACAGCTCTCGAAGCTGTCATTTGTCTTTATTTGTGTAAACTATCTACTCTATAAAACCGTCTAATGCTACTATTAGAACTCACTGAAGAATCACAATAAGTACCGATACGTGTACACACGGCTACACTTCAAGCTATGCAAAACCAGTATAAGCTGATCGTTACTTGTGCGAAAAGATTACAAAGCGACGCCAAGATAAGCTGGTTTTGTATAGCTTGATGTGTAGCCGTGTGTACAAAATGACGCATCAGTGAGCGCGTTTGTTGTGTCATTACATAACATCACGCCTGCATTCCCCGAAAGGTTAGGCAGAGGTGTACAGTACACCCACATATCGCCGTTATGTGTCAAGTCCCATGGGGGCGGGCCTATTGATATCAACCGGGCACAAATACAGACTCCGGGCTGCTACTGAGAAATTCCACACGGAAATACCCATTATGAACTAGCGCACGGGTGACTTTTGTCACTGTGACTATTTCATCATTCTTATAAAATCGCGCACGGATGGCTTTTGTCACCGTGAAAATCTTGTCACTCTTTCAAGTCCACTGGTATGTGTGTTACGACATGATAACTAGGTGCATCTCCATACATAGAAGACAAAGTCACCCATGCGCGCTAGCTCTAACACTTTGCCCTACCTGGGGCTCGAACCCAGGACCTCACGCTCAGTAGTCGCGCTTGCGACCGCTAGACCAACGAGACAGTCTTGTTTAATTGTTACTGTAAAAGCCCGAATATTGGTAAATCTTAGGTTTTACTTTAAAATCTTAGGATTTACTTTAATAAGACTTGAATATGACTTTTACTAGAATATGACTTGGTAAATGTAAATTTTGATAGAAAATAAAAGGATTTTTGGGCTTTTTATTTAAGATACAGCTTAAAGAGCTACTGCTTAATAAAAACTATTTACTCAATAAATGGTTGGTTCCCAGGAATAAGGTATCTGTTTTTTTTTATCTCGTTTTATTTATATTTTTGTTGTAAAAAAAACTTCACATGCCATACTAAGGCTAAATAGAATATAAGACCAAATAATGTAACATGTGAAACCACCGATAGTACTTACTCTATTTATATGAGAATAAATAAAAAAAATAAAATCAATATAGTTCGGCATATAGTACGTTTTACCAATAGCGATTAGTAAATGTTGATTTTAGGAATAAAACAATATTATATTTTCAACATTTACAGTATCGCTGAGGCAAAACCTAAGATTAACCGAGTATGCTAGTAAAAGTCCGAAATTAACTACTATCACAAAATTGTTAGAAAGGACTTTTACCACTAAAATTTTGTAAATCTTAGGTTTTACCGTAGTTCCAGATTTTACAGTAACATAATTACGTAGCCATAATAGAATGCTAAGCTATCCCATCAAGAAATAATAAATATCCCATAACTTCTCACACAACTTACAATCAACAGCCAACATTCTAAATCCTCTCCCAAACCAAAATATGCTAAAATATACACAATAAACGTCACCAAAACTTATACGGATCCCTAAAACAACATCTGCACAATATCGATCTCTCGATCCATCGATCGATCGCAGGCGCATCGCCGACCAGCGCCGGCGACTGCCGAACGCGATGCACCAACACGCGTTAATTTTAGCCAGTCTTCCACGCGATGTCAAAGATATCGTACGATAAACGCGCTACACAAAAATCTAAACTAGACTAAAAAATACTTCGGGAAAAAAAGTGACAGTGATTTGCGCGCGCATTTGTCATGTACCGATGACAGATTTAAAAGACAATGAGCGAGCAAGAAATACGTAAATAAAACTCATAATTAATTTGTGGTCAGTGAGAAAAATTGCTCCTAATTTATGAACGAAGATCGTTAATTAAAAACCATAGAAAAAAAATGGCGCGTAATTCACGAATGAACGGAAAGCGGCGAGTGATCGTTCTTAACACATGTTGATTAGCTGTACACGGAAAAACGATGTTTTTCATCAACGTTGAGGTACTCGGAGTTATTTTTATGAGTGAAAATCCAACGTATTCTGTTCTAAACGTTGCGAGTTGGTTCAGTAACGTTGCGGTCGCGGTTTCGAAAGTTTATTCTATTGGTTACCATTCGGTCTTTAAAACGATGTCCCCGAGTTCCATTCTTCGTTTTATATCGCCGTCTGTTTAGTGGTTATCTGTGGTGGATTTTATTGTTGTTTTAAAAGTGTTTTTTATATTGTTTCCTTGGATTTTCTTCGGCTGTTCTTCGCCGAGATTTTTACAATTCAGGTATGTAATGTTTTTAATTTTTCTTATTATATTTTGTGTACTGCTGTGTTATGTTTTTATTTATTTATTTATTTATTTATTTTTGGACCTCCAACAAAGAATATACACAGCTCAATCTTATAACTAGGATACATAATTATTTAGTAAGTGTACTTCCTCAATTATAGGAGGCCACATCATGCACAAATTAATTGCAAATTATAAAGAAAATATTATACGCATGCAAAATAACAGTACAAAAATATAAAATTTAAACTAAAATTACTTATATAAAATTGAAATTTACTTAATCGCTATTTTAATTTATTGAATTATTAATGCATTATTTAAAGATTAAAAAGACGTTATACAAATTTATTTATAATTTTTTTATAATTCGTTATTGAACAATTAAAAATATCTATTTCATTTACATGCGTTTTTGACAATGTATTATATTGCCTACAGAGCCTGGGCACAGGAGCATAATGACCGAGATTCGTCTTTGAAAGTGGTATATTGAAGAGATTGTACACATTCTTTCTTGGGATACGAGTAGGGACTTTTATTTCTATGGAATTCAACAGCTCGCTACAGTCGATGCTCCCATTTACGAGTTTATGCAGAAAGGCTGAGTCTATCAATGTTCTACGACTGGCTAATGTTTCCATATGATAATGTTTTAGCCTATCTGTGTAACTCGCGATCTGCTTAACCAAGTGGTCCCCATAGCAAAGATGATACAGGAATCGTCTCTGAACACTCTCTAAACGCTTGATGTACACATCGTAGTGCGGATTCCATATAACTGAGCAGTATTCCATGATTGGTCGAACTAGGGTGTTAAATAGTTTAATTTTTGTAGTAGATTTTCTGAATTCTTTGCAGTTGCGTAAGACAAACCCGAGTACTTTGAAACCGCGTGCAACTGTATCTAAAATGTGAACATCGAACTTGAGCGAACTGTCGACCTGAATACCCAGATCACGGATAACCGATATTTTATTTATTTCTACACCATTTATGTAGTACCTGTTTACTGGCGGATGAATTTTGCGAGTGAATTGAATGTAGTGACATTTACTAATATTCAATTGCATGTTATTGTTTACACACCAGCTAATAAGTCTATCAAGGTCATCTTGTAAAAGTTGAGCGTCTTCGTTACTTTGTATTGGCTTCATGATTTTTAGGTCGTCAGCAAACAGATAGAAACGTGAGTTTTTAAAGCAACAAGTGATATCATTTATGTACACGTTAAAGAGAATCGGTCCTAAATGCGATCCCTGCGGAATTCCAGAGGTAGGTGTATAAGTATCAGAAAAATGCCCGTTAATGACTACTTTTGAAGTCCTGTTGTCTAGGTAAGATTTAAACCAACCAATTAAAGTGCCATCAATGCCAAGTTGAGCCAGTTTGTTAACCAAGAGGGAGTGATCCACCTTGTCGAACGCCTTGCTGAAATCTGTGTAGATGGCGTCCACTGCGATACGTTTATCTAGGTAACTTGACAAGGAAGAAGTGAAACACAATAGGTTGGAAGTGGTAGACCTAGATTTGATAAAGCCATGTTGATGTTGAGTGAATTGTTGCTTGAGATACCATATCAGATGTTGAGTGATCAGTTTTTCAAATATCTTTCCGAATGTCACTAATATTGAAATCGGTCGGTAGTTAGTTACTAAGTGCCTTTCTCCCGATTTATGTATAGGGATAACAAGAGCTTCTTTCCATTTTTGTGGAAAGCAGCCTTCCACCACAGACCGATTAAAAATTATTCGAAGTGGATCGACCAGAGCCTTAGCGCAACGCTTAATGAAGATGGGAGGTATACCATCACAGCCAGCTCCCTTGCTCTCATCCAACCCCTTGAGGCACCTATATATTTCGCTATTTTCAAATGTTAATGTGCAAAAAGCTGCCGAAGAATTGTTATGAGGAATTTTTGAAAACAAGGGTGCTGGGATAGTTGAGGGTTTATTAAAGGCTCGCGCAAAACTATCACGAAATAAATTGCATATGTCTTCACCCTTATTTACAACTCTGGAATCGCAATACATCTGGGCAGGATATGTACTACTGCCTCTTCTTTTATTTTTTACAAAAGACCAGAAAATTTTGGGGTTTTTAGTTATTCCACTTTCCAGTCTAGAAATATACGTTTTGTAGCATCTAGCTCTGAGGATGTGGCAATCATCTCGAAGCTTCTCAAATGATATTAAATCTAAAGAGTTTTTGTATTTCTTGTATCGTAAATGGTATTTGTATTTTTGTTTAATTATTCTAATAAGATCTCGTGAGTACCACGTAGGGTATTTTTTCCGTGTTATCTGTTTTAGAGGGACCGTCTCAGAAATAGTTTTTTTTAGAATTGTATAAAAAACTTCAGTCATCTTGTTGACGCAAGAACCACTTTCAAACTCACGTTCCCATTCGACGGACATCAGCCGACCTAGAACCCTATCGTAGTCTGCTCGAAAGAAGTTGGGGATGGTTACGTTTTTAGGCTCTAAGTGACAGTCTGCCAGTAAAGGTAGATATAGTTCTATGGGGGGGTGTAAGGGATCCTCTTTTGATAACGCGGAATTACAACGATTTACGTTGTCAACATATACGTTGCCAAATATTAGATCTAGTATTTTAGATTTGACATTAACTGTGGAGTTATATTGGTTTAGTGCATTAAGTGTCATAAGCTCCGTGATTGTTGCATTTATATTAGAGTTGTTGCACTCCGGAAACAAAAAGCCGTTTTTTAGAACCCAGGAGATACAGCTTAGATTGAAATCGCCTAATATTAACGTATGCTCATTTTCATCTAAGATTTTTTGAACATTATTGATGTATAGTGATAATGTATCGTTATTTATGGGCGGTGGAAGGTAGACTCCATTAATGAATAGTTTCTTTTTACCACTATTTGAAGAGCTAATATCCACACTAACCCATAATTCCTCCAAATTAGTCTCAAGATGAGGTAGCCTACATGATTTTAACTTCTTCGAAATGGCGATCAAAACCCCACCGCCGTCTTTGCGGATATTATACCTACTGGATTCCCTGTCGCGTCTGTAAACAATGTATCGATCGTCGAATAATTCTGAATCATATACACCACTGCGCAACCAAGTCTCCGTCAGCACTATTATATCATAGTTGTGTATTGAGGTATTATGGTAGAATTCAACAGTTTTCGTTTTTAGGCCTCTAACGTTCTGATAATATATGTGGAAATTGAATGTGTCTAGTAATAACAATAGGAACTTGCAACGAGAAGAAACTTAGGATAATGATTTTAGCTTGTCTACACTATTGATGATGATGCTTTGAGACGTTTCATCTTTTTTGACAAAGACCCTGCCGTTACGAATCCATACAAACTTGTATCCAAGCTCTTTTCCACGTAACCGAGCTGCTGCGTGGATTTCCTTGTTCTCAATGGACAGATGTTCGGTCACGTAGATGGGGTGAGGTTTCTCTGTGGCTATTCCTATATGACTGGCATTTAATTTTTCCTTACTATTGCTTCTATTGAATTTAATGGCAGCAGCCAGAAAGCTATCACGCTGACGAGGACTACTCAGTTTCACAAGAACAGACCGGGGTCGCGGACTTTGAGTGTTCTTCTTAGCTATTCTAGTACAATGTAAAATATCAGAGTCCTTGATGTCGCAACTAACAACGTTAGCCAGCTGTAGTACTGTGGTAACTAAATTCTCAGACTTATTTTCTGGTATACATTGCAATTCGATATTGGAAGATCTTGAGTTTTGTTCTACCATGTTTAGGCGTTTGCTGAGTTGTTGAAAAGA
The DNA here is from genome assembly GCA_905220435.1 of Amphipyra tragopoginis. Lineage (NCBI taxonomy): Eukaryota > Metazoa > Arthropoda > Insecta > Lepidoptera > Noctuidae > Amphipyra > Amphipyra tragopoginis. The sequence continues at coordinate 12,233,305 of HG992017.1, forward strand.
GTCTTGAAGATGGAAATTGTCTTTCTCAAGCTTTAGTATCCTTTCAGTTTTTTCTTCCAAGGCGACTCTCATCTCTTCGTATTTATCATTGAAGAACGATAAGGATTGTTTAAAGTCAGCGATAAGTTCATTTAATTGCTGGAACTGTTCGGTTGCTACCTCTTTAATTGCACCTTGAATTTCTTGTCTAATAATTTCTCTCAAGGTTGCTGTTGATAAATTTATCTTGTCAGCGATAGAGCATTCGGAGCTTATTTCCTTGTTCGGGGAATCGTTTATGCGTTGGCGCTTGCTACGCACAGTAATATTGGAGCCATCTGAGGATGTTAAATCTGGTTCAGATACTGATTGACCAAACGTAAGAGTTACTTGTGGTTGTGGTGTTTTAGGTGGAGTCCTCTGCATTTTGTCGTATCTCGCGATCAATATTCCTTGTAAAATATATTATTTCCGAAAAATATAGGAGAAAAATAGGGAGTAATAGTGCGCTCCAATCCCTGACGGATATTCTGTTATATGGGTACTGGAAGCCAATAATTGTGTAAAATAAAATCACAAAAAGCGAAGCAACTAGGCGGTGGGATTCGAACTCAGAGTCGCAGACCCTAGAGTGCGATCATGTAGCGCGTTATTTCACGACGCCGTTTGGACACTAGAAGTTTGGTTGAAATAGGCGACCAATTGCGATTACGAGACTTTAGCGGTCAACCGCTCATGACGGGTCCCTTTGTGTTGCTAATTAGTCCAAAGTCCAATATATTCACTTTTTAAAAGTTGAATGTTAGTTGAGATTTTGTTATTGTTCACACACAGGCTAAATGTTATTCAATCACTATAGTTTTTCACTCAATTGACACTTGCATATTGTGGTTATAAACTGGAGAAATTTGTAGCTGTTTTATGCACTTTTTACTTGGTTTTGAAATTAAAAACACGGAAACGATTGACAGCACGTTGTTGCAAGTTGCTTTTTTTGAATGTTTGTTTACAAATAGATTTAATTTCGTATGTTTATAACTGGACGGGGAAATTACGAGGTAAAAATGCGACACATAAAAAAATCTATAAACGTAAAGCTTATTTCTTTAAAATGTTTTTATGTTTTATCAAAAACAAAAAAAAATATGTTTCGCGATAATTGTGTTATAAATATTCAAAAGTTGAGTTCGAATTTCCAATAATTTATGAATGAACATTCGGTCTAACCATTTCTAAATAGGTATCGAATTATGAATGCCACACGATATTGAATTTAATTGTTATTAATTATTAAAAAACTCTATGTAAGTAGGTGTGTACTACATAGTACCTAGATTAATTTTCAAATATAATTTGTAAATGAACGAATGAGTATTGAAGTTTCTCAATTTAAACATCGAATTACGAAATTATGACTGTCACACATTTCATTTTTATTTATTTCATTTTCTAAATTAATAAAGTCTTACACGAAAAAGTCCTACAACAATTAATGGACTAAATAAGATCTAGTTACGTATAGATTTTCCATTTTATTAAACATTCAAGTACAATTTGAATACCTATCTTCTAATTTTCAAGACAGAAATTCAATACCAGATTTTCATCGTCTTACTTCATGGCCGATGGTCGAAGTATCAATGTTATTACGATTTTGTACCTAGAATACTACTACTGAACGAGGTTACAGTGTAATTAAGCTTCCTATTACTGGTACTTAGAACTTTAGTTGCACCATAAAGAAAACGGTACGATACCCATTTCCATTAATTAATTAATTAGGTAAGATGTCTATGGCTATGTAAGAGTCTATTCCCTTCTGAATAAAGAGCTTCCTCATATTGGACGAAGATGTTTTTTTTTTTTAAATTTATTGAATCTCAAAAAAGTTTTACATTCTGGTTACAAGAAACACTGGACCACACACTAGGATACCCTGTGTCGTGAGGTTCAGTCTCTTTCATCACAAGGTTTGCATCAACTGTAGTTTATTAAGATAAAAATTAAACTACTACAATCATCTCCATGATCAGCTGGTAGAGTTAGTTCGCTCAAATAGTAGCAGTACAACCAAACGGAAAGCAGGAAATTAAAAAGAAAAAATGTGGCAGATTTTTTTTTTATCTATACATGACGTTTGTCCCTTTAATAGCACGACAAATTTAAGGCAAAAATAGGTTAAGGGGGCTAATTCAAGACAAAAAAAAAGTACCGTGGTAAAAGTGTCACCATTTTCGAAATATCTTTTTATTTTTCTAAACTCTTTTCGAGTTGTCTTTTGTTGCTGTATGTGCAAAAAAGCAGTATTTTTATTATTTTTTCTTTTAAATACTCTCGAATAATTGTTTTACCATACGATACAAATACGTTAGAAAACGTTGAGAAAAGAAAAATATTCATATTACAATTTTTTTCATCATTTGTTTATTCAGTTTAGGGCTGATTTTTCAATCGTCAGATAACTTTTATCTGGGGAATAAATTTGACGTTTTGATAGCTTCTCTATAGAAAATATGTCAAACCGTCATATTTATTCCTCGGTTAAAATTTATCTGACGATTGAAAAATCGGCCCTTAGTTAAACAATAATGGCGTTTGGCGGTGAAAAAATGTACTGGGCTGCTGCTGCACTATGCATAAATAAATGACCTGTTTAATAGAAGTTTCCGCCGAAGGTCAAACTTGAGTAAAATAAATATAGAAAACAAGAAAAAAAAAACGCGATAATCTGTTTCTTATGACATTAGACAGATGTTGTCCACCAAGGCACGAATATCTTTTGAACCATTTCTTCAAGCAGAGTTTCAGCTCATCTTGATTGATCGTTAAGGTTTATGAAAGCGTAATACTGTATTGAATTCCTGCTGGAAGCAAACTTGTTTTAATCTTAATTTTATTTAGGTAATTTCTTCCGGTAATTTGTCTCGTTTAGTGCCGGACATAAATAATAGCACTACCCCATCTCTTCCCGTGGGTGTCGTAAAAGGCGACTAAGGGATTCACTGGAGGATGGGCAGCAGCGTTCTCTGGGTACTTTGACAACCATACTGCGATCACCAACCCGCCTGCCAAGCGTAGTGATTAAGGCAACCCCCCCTCCTTTTGGGGGAAGCCTATGTCCAGCAGTGGACGTTTTTTGGCTGAACGATGATGATGATGATGAATTTTTTCCGGAAAATTTTAAGTTATAAAACTAATCCGACCGACGCCGGGGCGGGTCGCTAGTATTAAATAAATTATCTTTAGATACTTTATTATATTTATTCTTACGCGGTTTTCCAAATCTTTACAAGACGTTTCTTTTTATGTGTGAAGTGTGGAAAGGTTAAAAGAGTACAAAACCGAATAGTTTGCGATGTTTGAGTTACTTTTGTAAACATACGAGGGAACGTGGCTAGTCGAATGTTCTGCGCGTGCGTCACTCAAGAGCCGTATCATTACACTATCTTCCTGTTTTTGTGGTGATTTTGAAGTGATAGAGATTGTTTCCATATTAATGGTATTTATACAAGGTTAGTCAGAAAGGGGGTATTAACCCGAAAGGGTGATAAAGTACCCATAATAATGAGTAACTTTTCTTCTATCACTTTCTCCAAAAGTCAATAGTTTAAGAGAAATAGCTGTTCAAACATTTCATAAAAATTATGCTAAAATCTATCCATCCTCAGCTATGATCAGCTGTGTTTACATTTTGGGTCATATTTGGGGTCACGAATTAGAAGCTCCGTTTTCTGAATTCGTAACTAAAGTAGGGACAAAAATTATTGAAAAAAACAAAAATAAAAATTATTGATTGAAAAAACAAAAATAATTGAAAAAACAAAAATAAAAATTATTTTACTTGGAAATAAAAATTATATAGAACTTTGAAATCACTGATACTTTAAGTGGCCTGCATATTAGTACCCCCTTTCTGACTAACCTTGTAGATAAAGAACTTTTAAAAAAGAGAGTTTTTTGAGTACGCGGGGGGACGGATTAATAATAATAGGTGTTCACTTTCCGCGATGTAGGTACCCATCTACGTCATTAACCGGTTGCGTACCGCCCGTCGTCCCAGGACGACACTTAATTGTCTTATCTATTGTGTCTATAATTACGGTTTTTGTGATATTTTCCACTATACCGTATTCAGGGAGCCGTGGTGAGTACTCTTACTATAATGATTTTCTGTAAAATATATCAAAACATTAATTTCTAACAAAAAGAAATGATGTGAAAACACTTCTTCCTGTAGTACCTAAGCTTAGAATTTTTCATTGGCCAGTTTCGTATTTCACTAAAAAGAGACATAGTAAGATTGTTTACATTATGTCTCTTGCCTACTTGAATACGGTATAGTTACAATGAAGTTTGACAACAGAACTTGAAGCTTATTGGTTCATCAGTAGTTATCTAATAACATAATTCCCCTGCGTCGCATCGCCGGGCAAGCGAGTCGTAAGAGCGATAAACCTGGCACTATTGTGCCCGAAAGATGCCACTGACTTTTACACTGTATATAACACGGAGCGACTGCCATCAGACCTCTGGGCAATGCTGATATCCTAAGGTTAGACCGGTTGTGAAACTTTCGGGCTAATGACTACCCGTAACAACTGTCAAGCCTTGTACGGACTAAGCGTTCCAATGTACGTACGCGTAGTCGGTTACGCGTATACAGGAACGCTTAGGCCGTACAGGGCTTAGCTTTGTACGAACTAAGCATTCCTGCGTACGCGTAACCGACTACGCGCTGCCCGTACACACCTGTACAAGGCTTAAGCGTTCCATGTACGCGTAATCGGTTACACATACACAGGAACGCTCAGTCCGTACCTGCAGCAACGCGTACACAAAAAGGACGTGAACGCTTAATTAGCCTGTACGCGTATTCAACATACCTAGATGACGCGTACATTGGAACGCTTAGTCCGTACAAGGATTCATAGGTATTCGTATGACATCCTGGACCGACGGTTTAACGTGCTCTCCGTGGCACGGATGTTTAACGGACGGTCACCCATCCACGGACTGACCTCGGCAAGCGCAGCTTAACCTCGCAAATCCACCACGAGCCTCATTTTATGTATGTATAAACTGACGAAATAGTAAGATGTACGTACAAAAATCTACCTTGTTCATACTCCCTCGTTTGACCTTCTAAACTCAATAAGATCTATTGTCCTATTCTAAATGGCTGATAATTAAGGAAGACATTTATATGTAGTCTTTATATACCTTTTCCATACGAGCATATGGTAAATTGCTTGCCTCCCACGATGCTAATTATGACGTCATTTTAACAAATTAGTTTAAGTATTTAAACATCACTGTCAATCCTATGAAATTAGCTAACCAGTCACTAAAGTTAGTTACATCACGCCTATATTCTCCCAAGGGTTGGGTAGAGATGTAAGTACACCCTCATTTCGTTGTTATGTTTAAGTACCATGTAATAGGGGGCGAGCCTATTGCCATCAACCGGGCACAAATCCACACTTCCAGCTGCTACTGAGAAATTCCACACTTTGCCGCATCCGATCTGGAGATCGAACCCACGATCTCACGCTCAGCAGTTGCGCTTGCGACCAATAAACCAACGAGGCAGTCAGGCAATTCCTAATATAACCCTAAAGTCTGACAACCCGTCTAACCTTCGTGTAAAATACTGGTATTCAGCCGCATCTGGTTACGCTGGAAGGTGACTCTAAAATAGTTGGGAAAAGGACTAGACAGAACAATTTATAATATCGTCGATATTAGGAATATTAAATTACTAGATTGTGCCCGCAGCTTCGCTTGCGTGAAATTTTGAACCCGTTAAGTGACGATTTTCCATACAAACTTTCATCCCCTATTTCACCCCCTTAGGGGTAGAATTTCCAAAAATCCTTTCTTAGCGGTCGTCCACTAACTATAAACTACCTCCATGCCAAATTTCATCTTCATACGTCTAGCGGTTTTCGATATTTCGTGATGAGTGAGTGAGTGACCTTTCGCTTTTATATATAAGTATTTAGATTACGTCGATATTAACTGAAAATTGGTTCGAGTCTAGGACAGGCGAAGTGTTATTGTTATGTGGCCGGTAAATGGCAATACGCTCACCCCGCGATCCCATGAGCCCTACGGTAGCGATACCCCCGCTCATGAAGATCCATAAATATTGACAGCTACAAATGGAGGAATAATTCCCGTATTTGATTGTCAATAGTGACGTACCGCTTCGGCTTTAATTTATCGAATCTATCATTTTAGGACTACATCATTAATTTAGTATTTAAGTAGTTATTTTCTTTTCATATGCATAGTAAGTTAGTAACCGTAATATTATAATTGTAAGTTTTTCATCCATTTGACGTCGACCTCATGTTATGCGCCAATGAATATAGAAGATGATAGCAGCGAGGACAGTTCAATGTAGTTCAATGGAGAGTGGATTAGTGATATAGATGAAGCTGATAAAAAAATCTTATTTTAGAAAAATGTGTTTTATTAAAACGTTTTCATGTAGACAACAATAAAAACTCACAATTTTTTTTTTTAATATTAATTTGATATGTGTCACAAAACTATTGTAAGATGCCAATAACGCCACCATAATACCGTGATAACGAACTGTTGGTGTACCTCTGCCTACCACAGACAAGCGTGACGAGTATAATATTCTATTTCCATAGTTCACGTTTTATTTTATATTCCTAAACTAGGTTCACGACCACCATGCTTACATAAAAAATATCAAACCTACATTTTGCACCATAAACTCCGCTATGGGGTAGCTAACCTAATGAAATGGGTTCACAGCCATGAACGCAACTTTTATAACATCGGTTTATAACAATAAATAGTTGAAACTAACGCTATTTTACTGATTGGCCCGGCAATTTTATTATTAACATAAAATAACTTCGCTCCTGTATTCCCCAAACGGTTGGGCAGAAGTGTAATGTCCCATGTTGTCCCATAAGGGCTCCGCATGAGACTAAATATAGTCTCATGTTGGAGCGCGTACAAAACAAATTCACCAGATTTTTGTACTTGAAACTATACGGTGTCTATCCCTTCTATCCGTTGATGTACCCAACCTTATTCGTTATCGGTATGGTCGGGTACAACAAACTTGAGACAAGAAGGGACTTAGCTATAAGCACAAACTGTTACGTGGTAAGACCTATAATTCCGGTGTTTTGAAGGAGATTTATCTGAATGTGCCAGACAATTACGTATCGCGGCGCCGGAAGCCACGGTTACTAGCAGTGCCACGCGCACGAACTAACTTGCTCAGCAAAGCGCCACTGACGCGCGCCTTGCACGCACTGAATAACATGGCTGACAAGATCGATTCATTTTCCTGCTCTCTGAATGAATTCAAAAAAACAATGTTGTATGTGTTATGTTATTTAAGATATTTTAATTAAGGACCACGCTGCCGTATTAGGAATTTCCAATAATGGTAGCAGTGTTTGTGATAAATAAATAAATGTTTGAGTCTCATCTTTTGGGTGGCGAGCCTATTGCCATCAACCGGGCACAAACCCTACTACTGCTACTGGGAAATTCCACATTCCACACGGAAAAACCCAAAAACTCTTTGCCCGACCTGGGGATCGAACCCAGGACCTCACGCTCAGCAGTCGCACTTGCGACCACTAGACCAACGAGGCAGTCGAACTGAAGTTACTTAGCCGCTTGGTAAGCTCAAGATTTCAAAACCTGGCATGTGACTTTTTCAATGTCATGTACATAAGAGAATCTCATAGTCAAATAGTATTGGAAGCATTGGAAATGAAACATCTGAACAAAAAATGAAACAAAAGTGAGCGTGTAATGAAAGAAAAATGAATTACTCAAATCAATGTACTCTCGAGTGAACTAGAAGTGACCCGTTTAACCTGCTTTAACAAGTTCAATTTCTGAAACTTTTCTTTATAAAATCATCTATAATATTCTATCGTACAGTAAAAACGGTTACGCACTGCATCCGATCCGAATCCGAGAAAATACGTTCCGAAGTAGTCATAGAACTATTTGTATGGTAGTTTACGCACTAGATCCGACTTCCGTCATCCGATTTCTCTCCGTGATCCGTGAGTTTCCAATTCGGAAGAAATATTGACGGACCGAAGTAGCCGTAGTACTGTTTGTATGAACGCTTTCGCATTACCTCGGATTCAAATCGGACGCCAAATGGATATGCCAAAGATGGCCCCTGAATTGTTTGAATTTGGATCAGAGATCGGATAAGTGCGTAAGCGATATCCGAATTCGGTCCGAGTTTTTTAGACTCTAGATTCGTATTTTCACGTATTCGGATCGGATGCAGTGCGCAAAGCAATATCCGAATTCGGTCCGAGTTTTTTATATTCTTATTTTCACGGATCCGGATCGGATGCAGTGCGTGATCGCTGTAAATTTGATTCACGTGCCAATAGCTACACATGAAGAAACTTTGATTTACGTACCACAAACTCATTACAATTCTGACCGTGCAAGACAAGTTAGCACTACATACAGCAGGAATACGAAAGTGGAGCGAGAGTCTACCATGACCTTCCTAATTAGGGCTAATTATGCTATTTTCTACGGCAGTAAACTTTTACGGGCTAATATTGTTGGAAATGTGGGGCAAAATAACCACTAATAGCCGATTCATTATTGGTTAATATTAAGATGTATGATGTATCAATAACTAGCTGTGTCCGGGACTTCATCCGCGAGGAAGTCGGAAAACAACATTGTGTCGTAACAACTCCACAATGTAAACGTACTCCAATTTTTTAACCGACTCCAAAAAGGAGGAGGTTCTCAATTCGGATGTTTATATTTTTTTTTATGTATCTTCGGGCATAACTCCGTCGTTTGTAAACGGATTTGCAAAATTCTTTTTTTATTTGAAAGAGTATTCTTCCGTAATGGTCCCATTTAAATTTGGTGAAGATCTGATGAAGATCCTCGGAGATTGACAATGGAACTCTTCAATGGATAACAGCCAATTACCTTAGATTGCTGTAATTGCATGTTTGTGTATTGTTAATGCCACTAAAAATCGAAAAATAAAATAACTTTAAAAAAAAAGCAAAAACCGACTTAATTACCATATTATAAAACTAACAGTTTCAGAAGTCGGTGCCTTCAATTATGTTCAGTGCAAAATTGCACCGACTTCTAAAACTGTTAGTTTTTAAATCTAATCACATTTATTTTCAATAATTTATTTCAAAAGGGGGGGTTTGCCGTAATCGTCACGCTTGGCAGGCGGGTTGGCGATCACAGTATGGTTGTTAAAGTACTCAGAGAACGCTGCTGCCCATCCTCTAGAGAATCCCTTAGTCGCCTTTTACGACACCCACGGGAAGAGATAGGGTAGTGCTATTCTTTAAGTCCGGCACTACACGAGACTGCTCACTACCCACACTCAATAGCGTGATAATTTGTACCCTATAAGCTGACCCGCTCTTTAGCGGATGTGGCTGCCAAATTTCAACTGGATCTGTCCAGTAGCACTGACGTGAAGTTCAAACATACAAACAGTCAAAAATGTATTGGTTTTAAAACCAAAGAAGTTCAACTTGTACTTATTTCTGTTAGATTTAGACAGAAATCTAAATTACATTACTTATTATTTACATTTCTTCTTCTTCTACCGTGTCGGCTCGAGCTATAAGCTCATGCTGTGGTGAAAAGATTAGCCAGTCAGCAAGGATGGTAGCGAGGCTGACTGCCCAGGGAGCGCCGGACGTACTGAAGTATCGTCACTCGTGGAGGCTCTTTTCATGTATTACTTTATATTTCTGCATTTTAAACATGGTAAAGCATAAATGTCATAAAAGTTTAGTATCTACAGGTAACTTTAATTTTAATATATACAAGGTTAGTCAGAAAGGGGGTACTAATCCGAAAGCCACTTATAGTATCACTGAAGACTGTTTTATAGCATGTGTTAAAAAAATTAAATTCGTATGTTTTTATTTCCATACAAAAGTAAATAAATATTATTTATTTCAAAAACTCCGCAACCCTAATTTTGTTATAAGCCTATCGGTTCGGTGCGGCGCGGGCGGTAAAATACAAAGCGCCAGCTGTACCTACGTACCTACGACTGCCGCCGAAATCGTAGGTTACTATGATACTGTGTATGTGTGTGTGCGTGTAGCGGAAGTTTTTGAACATAATTATGATTATTACCTAGAAACTTACCATTTCTGATGTCGACGCTTTCTCTGCCAACGAGAATGTCACACACGTGTCGTCTTAATTTTAAATTGAAACAAGAAACACTTTTGGTCATTAATGTTTTATGTAAGTACGTAGGTACCTAACCTACCTACGCATGGATGTATCCCCCGTATCACCACGGACACTACAAGAAGGGTTCAATTCCGAATGGAACAAGCACTTTCGGTTGTTAGTTTTATGAACTTACGTTACCTACAAATGAATCTATCACCACGGACACTACGAAAAGGGTTCATTTCCAATTGGAACACAAGAAGCACTATTGGTTATCACAAACAAAATAGGATCAATCTGCCGCCCTTATCGCGTGATGCACAAAGACGCGTGGCGATGTAGGTACCTACGGACGGATGCGATCGCATTACGTAACATCTATCTGCGGATTGTCTTTCATGCTCTCAAACGCAGATGTTACTCTTTACCCCATCTTGTTTTCATTGCTGTAGTCCGCAGCGTAACCCATACACTTCACGTGACCCCACAATAAGTCCAGCGGAATCAGGTCTGGTGAGCGAGGAGGCCAGGCTACAGGAACGCCACGTCCGATCTACATGGGGAACTGCTGATCCCAGTACGCTCTAGGGCTGCGAGCGAAAAGAAGCGAAGCGCCGGCGCCGCGCCGCTGTATTAGCTGGATCACAACACAATCCTCGAATACTAGACCGAAAACCTTTGCCGGACAATTCATGGCCTGTTGAGAGCACGGCATCACAACTATCGTTACACATCACCATGTTATAACACTCCTCATTTGGTACTCCGTCAACCTCCGTGTAAAAACAACAAAAATTAAAACACGACTCGCGTAAACAATCAAAATTATCGACTGTATTCCGGGAAGTGTTGCAAGCGACTAAGAAATCTTACCTACAATAATAATAACGCATAAAATGTTTAGGCTAGAACACTTTTAGAGATGTGCAACGTTATCCCAAAAACTTAATCCCGCGATATTCCGGAGAATTTGACAATGGATTCAAATTCAATAACTTTTTTTAAATTCCTTAAATCTTGTGTCTTTCTGTCACGGGGATCTATCACTACATCATAATAATATGGGATTCGAACACACATTTAAAGCCTAAGATCTTAGGTTAGCAATAGCATGCTGAAAAAACTGATTTATTTTAAGTTTAAGAGGATGGAACTTTAAATGCTCGCAAAGTTTTTATCAAAAAGGAAAATAACTTATGAAATACGGTCAATTACGGAAATCGATAAATCTATCTCGTCGAGTTCATGCGCTTTCAAAAGATAGTGCATAGGTACATTTCTTAGTACCTACACACACGTTTATTACGTACGATAATAATCAGTAATTTGTTAGTCTTACTAAATGATTGACAGGTCTACGTTTTACAATAAATTTTAACATGTACGCATTCCCAAAAAAAATTATAAAATTGAGTTTTGCACAACACTAAAGCGGCAAGCGGCCGGAACAAAGAGTCTAGTTGAATTTGCCGCTGGCGCCGCGGCGTCTCTTTGTCGGCGTTACAGACCACGTATTGCAGAAGCGACATCGTGCGGTAAGATTATTGGTCAATTTTGAAGGTTTGTTTTGTTCGGATTGTTTGTGATATTAACTTACTTATTGTAGGTACTGGCTGCTGATGCATCGGAATAGTTGTTAATGTAGAATAGAGCATAATAATAATTACGTGCTTTTGTGATCCAAGCCTTTGATAGACAAGTTGACGGTTCTTCATCTGTTATTACAGATATTCTAAGTAAGTAGGTACAGGGAACCTTAATTTCAGGTTAGTCAGTTGTTAATAATAATAAGCCGATAAAATATTAGTCTAACAGCGCTAACACAAAACACTCGGAGATGCAGAGCATTATTAGGTACAATACTATTGCGAACTGTCGTGTCTGCGCAATTTTTTTGTTCGTTTAAATTGCAACTTTGTAAGGTAATCTTACAAAGTTGCAATTGCGAGGGGAAAAGTCGGCCATTTTTATTTGTACCTATACTGTTTCGTGACCCGAAATATGACCTAAGATGTAAACACAGCTGATGATAGGGTTGTTGTAGCGTATTTTTAGTGAAATCTTTGAACAGCTATTTCTCTAAATTAATTGATTTTTGGGGAAAGTTGTAGAACAAAAGTTGTCCATTATTATGGGTACTTTAACACCCTTTCGGATTAGTACCCCCTTTCTGACTAACCTTGTATAGTATAACGTATACACTGATTTAGTGCATATTTTATGTCAAATTTATGGCAAATTTTCGGGCCATTTACAGAATTGGCTCTCAAACTCGGAAATAATCGTAAAATAACTCATGAAGTCTATTTTATTTTTGTCAAAACAGATTTCGAGGATGATTTCAAACAAGAAGGAGTTTCCATAACCATTCTACTAAACACCAAACAACATAAATAGAACATACTTACTTATAATTTAATGTGTTAAATAGAGCTAGAACTGATTTCAAGGACTAATTAATAAGACAGATACGAAGAGCTAAAACTAACAAAATCGCGTAGATCATCACTAAAGTTAATGAACCATTAACTAACGATTATTTAAGGCTTGCGGTATATATACCTCGATACAATGGTAACAAGCTTAAAAATGGGTATTTGACTTGGTCACGTTTGGCCCTTTTTTTTCGTGGGAAAATCCTCATGGATGCCCTTCGCCCGGGGAAAGCGAAGGGGTATCTTACCGGCTAAAAACCCACGGTGTTCCTTCTCCTGACTCTTGGCCGGGGTCGCGGGATTCGCAGCTGCATGCACCGCGACCCCCGCAGGCCTCGATCCGCCAACCCCTTGCGGACCTCTGATTCTGTGGGGCCTTGCTCCACGTCCTCCTGAGAGGCGCGCACGGAACTCTGCGCGCCGCCTTCTCGGGCCTGTTACTGGTCGGGCGACTGGTCAGACATGTTTGGCCTTAGTCGCACCAGTAAGCAGTAAGGGCAGACAGGGTCTGAGATGGAGCACACAAATCCAAGTAACAAAGATAAAGAGAGATCCTCTATAACTCCTCTCTCACATAAACACGACGGAACACAGTAAACTGCTTGATTTTTACATATTCAGGGTGTAGCTACCGAGGCGGACCGAATAGATCCTACCACCAAGCGTGCTGAGTTTCGTTGAATCTTACAACACACGTCTGTTATCAGTTTTTTTTTTTCTGCTCGTCTGCTATAGGTGGTCCTAGGGGACCATTTCTACGTAACCGGGCAGTTATTGGCGAGACCTGAAGGGTCTCCAGTCAATGGTGGGGGGGAGTAAAATACTTAACCTAAGCTAACTACTTATACTACACTAACATCATGACTACTAGCAACAACAGCACTAAGGGCTACCCCTAGTGGGACTCGGACCTCGACAGCTTGATGAGAGCTGAATTATCGGTGTGAGTCTATTCTCAGTGTGCGGTGAGGAGGTTTTATATTATAGTCCGTCCCCACACGGGGAGCTCCCCGGGTTTAGTTACCTATTTCTCCGCCTACCGAGTATAGAGTATTTGACTGAAAAAATCTAATTAGTCCGTCAGTTAGATTATCAAAAAATATTTCATCCGTATTTTTTCTTTTGTTACGTAAACCAAAATTGACGAATATACGACACTTTTAAAATTGGCAAAACGTCACAAGCAAGTACAATTTTTACTTGCTTCTGACGTCACAAGCCCTCTCTCAAGTTTTGATGCGTTTTATATTTCCAAATATTCATAGATTTAACAAAAGAAAAATACGTGTCCATTATTTTTCAAAACTAACTGGTGAACTAATTAGATTTGCAATTTATTGATGCTGTCAATATGCCTTTTATATTGACGCGAGAAAGCCCGTTTTTTTCCTATCCTCTTTACTTTCCCACTACTTAGCAAAGGCCTCCCGTTTTTTTTTTCTGACCATGTTAATTATTTATATGTCAAATGAAGTTAAAATAGAAATTAAATGATCACCATAATTTAGATTTCTCAATTCTCCTTAACCTGAATCAACTTAATCATCCAAATTAGAACCAGAATAGCAAATACTTTGTTTATCTTTAAAAAGCGTGTAACGTATAAACTAACAAAGCTTTAATAGGTCACTGAGGTGAATAAACGCTGCGTCACAGATATGAATAGGTCATTGACCTTTCATCTCCTTAAGAACTGCATTCGCTGTTTATAATATTAGACGCTTTTAGCCTTCATTCGTCTACGATGTTAATTTTTCTGTTGGATATATCTCAGCTGTCTAGATTAAGCGATAGACAAAACAATGATTTTTGTGGGTAAAGAAAATTTGAGAAATGTTTCGGTAGTAATGTTTGCATCTGTTTTCTTTGCAATGAAAATTAACCATCACTGTGCGTTCATTACTCATTTCCCTGAAATGAATTCCAGATGGTTGGTAATTGACCCCAATTAGAAGTGGCTTCTTCAGTTTTTTCTGATAAACGCACTTAGATAACAAGAATAAAGTTTTTAGATGAACAGCTTTGAAAATTAATCCTTTTGTAGCGACAAAATATTTTTAATAATAATTGCCTTCAAGTTTAATATTTTACCGTGATTGGGGTAAAAAAAATCTCTAAACGGGTAAGGGTCAAAATACACGTCCGATACTTGCTTCCGGGAGCCAGATCCGACTATCTGATCGGATTCATGAAATACACGTACGATTCTCGTGTCCGATTTTTTCTGGACGACGACGACGCCCTGACGATGCTTACGATTCTGACATCCGATCCGATAGTCTGATAGTACGTGTAATTTGTTCAAAACAAATGTATGACGCGGAGGCCTTCAGATAGTCTGATCAGACTATCGGAACCGACTATTGGAGCGAGTATCGGACGTGTATTTGGGCACTAATTGGATAAATAACCATAGTCTTAACTAGAACTACGTCCATACTTGTCGATGCTGACTTGCCTGCTGATGAATCGGAAGGAAAAATCGTACGTGTATTTCACCTCTATACAAATGTAGGCGCCGCGCGCCTTCAGACTATCGGATCGGAAGCGACGCCCGGACGATGCTTACGATTCTGACATCCGATCCGATAGTCTGATCGTACGTGTAATTCATGTTCAAACAAATGTATGACGCGAAGGCCTTCAGATAGTCTGATCAGACTATCGGAGCCGACTATCGGAGGCAAGTATCGGACGTGTATTTTGACGCTTAAGTTTTGAAGTGTGAATAGGTTAGCAGCAAAAACCTTTCTACTGCGCAAATCCGTCACTATCCAAATTTCAATTGAACCCATGTTTTTTTATTACACTATCACATACAAATTTTAAATTCAAAACCATGCTTGTCAGAAATGAAACGTTCTCGATATGGATTCCCTATTAAAACGTAACGCGTTTAGTTTCGTGTCGCAACTGCGTGTCAAGGCTGCGAGGGCCACAAATAGCCCTAGTGTCAGCCCTAGACAACGCGTACATACCAAATAAGAAAGTACAGAAGGTCAAAACTCAATCACAGATATTTTTTAAGGAACTCGTAATAAAAGGTTGCTACAGTAAACGACAAAAAACGGCAAAACTCGCTTAATCAAAATTTCATATGTTTTTACTGCCGATAGTCGATTTATATTTTATTATGAATGATCCTTACTAATATTAATACGAAAGTCACACTTTCTGTCTGTCTGTTACCTAATCACGACTAAACTACTGAACCGATTTTGATGAAACTTGGTATATAGATAGTCTGGAACTCGGAGAAGGATATAGGCTACAGGCTACTTTTACGCCGAAAAACGCGGAATACGCGATAAACGACATCCACGCGGGTGAAGCCGCGAGCGACCCCTAGTATTCTATAATCTGTAGTATAGATAAGTTTTATGGTCATAGAACACGGCATTTAAAATTCGATTCTGCGTTATTTTCAATATTCACTAATGAGTAAGACAGTGATACGAAAAAAGTACGAGAGTGAAATAAAGAGAGCAAAAAATTTTAAACGTTACTGCCGCCGATTGCACCCACGATTTTTTTGTCTATCGCGTTGTTCTGTTGAGCCCTATAGCCTCTATAGTTAGCTAGATCTCTATAGCCCTACCAAAAAGAGGGAGGTAATACCGTACGCGTATGAATTACCTTGGGTTTCTGCTTATAAGTAGGATATCTACTCTTATTAGCATATTATGTAATCTTACATTGTTCTCTATTTTTCTTATTCACAATGTAACCAACATTTTGTAAATATTTGATGAAAAAAAGTAACCATAGAATTCATTGCACGTTCTTTTCCATAGGAATCTACACTTTAAGACGCGGCAGTAACTTCTTTTTTTTTTGACAATTGAGAAGTGCCTGTAAATAGTCTGATTGACATAAATGCTTTGAATTTGACTTTGATATTAATTCCACAAACTATGCGATCAACTTTGTTAACCACATAAGAACGACGTTTTCTTTAAGTGCGATGTTAAATGTTCGAGAGTTTCTTTATTATCACATTTTGCATGGAGTTTGACTTCTGCAAGTTTACTTTGAAGTTATTTTTCACCTGTTACATCGATATGTGTTGCTGTCTGACTGTATCGATCTAGTTATGTAAGCTGGTTCAAGATTTTAGTTTAGGATACGTAGACAATTGAACTTTACAAAAGCGTAAACGTGAATTTATGGCAAATGATTTGACTAAGCTATCATGCAGACTAGTACCAACAAACAGAGGGCTAACAACGTTATATTTAGTGAAGATTTCGTTTCAAATTCGTAATCATAACTTGACAGACAGAACTGTGTTGCTGGGGAGTTTGTTGCACCGTTTCTTTTTCACAGCATAAACAATAAGAAGCGGTGAAGAGGGCAGCGTTCATAGCAGCTGTCTTTTGTAACGGTGACGTTCAAAAATAACTAAGTAATCCTAGTTTATTTTCAATAAATGAGTTTTGAAGTTTCAACTGCAAGTGTGCTGCACAATCTGCACATCCAGTCGGCAGTTGCCACGCAGTTGCACTGACAGCATCTTAAATGCCTTCAAGCTGCATTTGGTAGACGCATAATTTGCAGTTGCGAACTGGATCTGGATGTGCAGTTATTATTACGAATACGAAAGAAAATATGGTTCACCAAATGTGTTATATTGTTATTTTTCTATTTGTTACTCTTATGTGAGTTTATTTGTTACGTTAACCTGCATTATTCTCATTCTATGTCGCACGCTACTGTAATGGAATTGTCATGAATAGTCATGATCTACTATTTTAAAAAGAGTATTCATGAAGTTTCTTGCCGGCTCTTCTCCATAGAACCTACCTTTTGGAACCGTACACCTAGTTTTGACGTTTTAAAAGTGCCTGTAATCAGAGGCCCAATTCTCCTAAAATAAATCTTAATAAATCACAACCGAACCAAGGCCGAACCGTTTATTCAGACAGTTCTCAATTTCAAAAGCTATCAAATTGTTTGACACAAAAAACAGAATCAATCATTTTGAAAGTTTTCGAAAACAAAAACTGACTGACGGTTGTGGTTCGATTGCGTTTGACAACAATTTATTTTAGGAGAATTAGGCCCCTGGTCTATTTGAAATAAAAAACTTTGACTTTGTTGATATTAGCGATCCTGTACTTCGCCTTCCTACAAAATATATTTTACCACAGGTCCTATTTATTTGATGCTAGACAGACGAAGGTAAGTTTACACTTATTGATATGAACAATTGTTGGCAAGCGTCGGGAAGCTAACTATTTTCCAACGACCACAATTTTACGCATGTCATCATCATCATTACTCAGTCGAAAGACGTCCACTGCTGGACATAGGCCTCCCCCAAGCATCGCCACATCGACCATTCTCGTGCTTCTTGCATCCAGCGAATTCCCGCGACCTTCACCAGGTCATTAGTCCACTTTGTGGGAAGCTTACCAACACATTGTCTTCCGGTACGCGATCGCCGCTCCAGAACCTTTCGGCCATCCGTTCTGCAAGCAATGTGGCCCGCCCACTGCCACTTAAGTTTAACACATCTTCGGGCTATGTCGATTACCTTGATTCTCTCGCGGATCTCATCATTTCTGACATGATCACGTAAGTAAACTCCGAGCATAGCCCTCTCCTTTGCCCTTTGGCTGATCTGGAGCCTTCTTATGAGGCCCATTGTGAGTGACCACGTTTCAGTGCCGTAAGTAATCACTGGCAGCACGCACTGGTCAAAGACTTTTGTCTTGACGCATTGCGGTAGTTGGTACGAAAAGATTTTGCGTAGCTTTCCGAACGCTGCCCAGCTGAGTCGGATTTAACGATTGATCTCTTTTTCAAAGTTGGACATACCAAAAGGTGGGTACTGACCGGTGTTACGGGCCGTAATGGATCATTCGCAGCGAGCATGTTACGTTACGCCGTGTTCTAAACTCCGTGTAACATGCTCGTTTCGAACTCTTTGCTCGCCCGTGCTTCAGATTGGTTGCCACTCGTAGTTAAGACGTCGGACGACGAAGTTGTGTTGGGATCTTTGATTTTACTCAATTATTGTATAATCCAAATTAAGAAGAAAAAAAAGAAATGTTATTGGATATCAAACTTGTTTAAAATAGAAACGTAGGTATCTGGTGGTTTGTCGTTAATAACAATGCGCTCGTGACGATTCGACTCGCTGCGACGTACTGACTGAAGCGCGTAACACTCAAAGGATTCGCCAAAAAACCGACACCGGGGTGGAGCACTCGCAGCGAGCAACGAGCCGCTCGTTGCTCGTTACGAGCGCCTTGTTTCCCCATACTGACTGTAATACCGGTCAGTACCCAGCTTAACAGTTTGTCGAAGGTAAACATAATCGTCAACAACTTCGAGTAGAATCTCAGCAGTGGAACAGTAATGGGCTGGTCATGAGTATGATGAAACAATTTAATAGACGAGGAATATAAACCCATTAAGTATTGTTCTAGATTCCAAAGCAGCCTATATTTATTATATTTGGATGACACAATAATTTGGCACTCCGCCGCAGCATCGGAATGTGTATCGGTTCGGAACTACAGTTGTGATCGTTATCGCTTATTGCAATATCGTTTAGTTATTTCAACAATGAATTACTATACCATTCAGAGGTATCAGCACCTAATGATGTTTCGAAGAATATAGTTCGAGGAAGCCACGATTTTTTTAATGGCTCTTATGCACTGTCGACTGGTCCCCGGAGACTTGGTCTCTCGGCGACCAAAACATAAGCATAGACGCGCGGGCGACCCTCGACCAAGTGCGTAACCACCTATTTAAACTATAGAAAGTCACAGTCGCCGTCGACCAAGTCTCCGGCGACCAGTCGACAGTGCGTAATGGCTCTAAATTATTTGACTTGGTTACTTGACCCTAGTCGCTCGTGATGGTAAGCGCAGACAGACGGCGAGTGGAGCACACGAATCCAAGTAACAGAGATATAGAGGGATTCCCCTATACCCCTCTGGCTCTCACATACACACGACGGAACACAGTAAACTGCTTGGCTTGACTTTAATGTGAGAGTGGTAGCTAGCCAGGCGGACCGTATAGATCCTACCACCAAGCGTGCTGGGTTTTGTTGAATCTTGACACATGTCTATTCCCAGCGTACTGTGAGGAAGTTTTATATTCTAGCCCGTACCTTCACGGGATAAATAATGAATAATATTTTCTTACATAGGTTTTAGGACATTTAACGGGCGTCCAAATTGCAAATTACACATCATCATCATCAATCAGCCGAAAGACGTCCACTGCACTTGGCAGGCGGGTTGGCGATCGCAGTATGGTTGTTAAAATACTCAGAGAACGTTGCTGCCCATCCTCTAGTGCAGCGATTCCTAAAACGTGGTCCGCGGAACCCTGGAGTTCCGTAACATGGTCACAGGGGTTCCGCGGTCTGTCCTAGAGTTAAATAAAACGTTCGTGGGAAAGACTCATAACCGCGTCAAAACTCCAGTTCATTTATAATTTGTTCTTTCTTCGAGCCTAACATTAATATATTCAGACTACAAGGTAAAACACTTTAGTTATCAAAATAACCAGCTAGAGTTCCGCCAAAAAAAAATGATCAATTAGGGTTCCATGGCCAAATAAAATTGAGAACCTCTGCGCTAGTGAATACCTTAGTCGCCTTTTACTACACCCATGGGAAGAGTAGGCTAGTGCTTTTCTTTACATCCGGCACCGTAAGGACATCATCATCATCATTATTCAGCCGAAAGACGTCCACTGCTGGACATAGGCCTCCCCCAAAAAGTGGGGGGTTGCCATAATCGCCACGCTTGGCAGGCGGGTTGGCAATCGCAGTATGGTTGTTAAAATACTCAGAGAACGCTGCTGCCCATCCTCTAGTGTAGTCTTTCTCTAAGTGGGCGATAACGCCCCCTTGTGGGCGCTAGAGGCCTACTGGGGGGCGGTAAAGAGCGTTAAAAGTTAATGATTGCGATTGTGATTTTTAAGATGTAGGTAAGTTTAAAATATTTAGGGGGCGCTAAATAATAATTGATCGTTAAAGTGTGCGGTGGACGAAATCAGTTTGAGAACCTCTGCTCTAGTGAATCCCTTAGTCGCCCTTTAAGACACCCATGGGAAGAGATAGGCTAGTGCTATTCTTCCGGCACCACACAGACATTCAATGCAAATGACACATGTAAAGTTATTTTAGTTAACCAAATCAAATGGATTACTATGGAAGTCGTAACAAACATGCTAACATCCTGTTAATACTGTGCAGAATCCAAATCTTTGAACGTAATCCTCGTATAACGATTATACGTGCTTCTTCCGGTACTAAATGTGTTATGTGTACTGTGAAGTACTCATACGTAAGCCACATTCTTGGTAGATATCCGTATAGTTTGGTTTCGGCGAAAAGCGATGACTGGGGACTCGGTTCCTTTATGCAAAGAGTAGCTTTTGCCCGCGGCTTCGCTCGCGTTATTAAGCTCAAAAACTCTTAACACACTGCTAAAGTCTCTATAATAACATAATTCAATCATGATTCGAAAGACACGTGACGCCATCTATGAATGTTATTGTTGTTTTCCTCGGGAACAGTAGTTTTTTTTTCGAGATGAAAGGTCCGTTTCTGTACACCTGACAACGTATATGCAAAATTTCAGGATGATCGGTTCAGTGGTTTAGCCGTGAAAAAGTAACAAACAAACAAACTTACTTTCGCATTTATAATAGATATTAGTTAGGATTAGGATGAATCGTTTTGCTTATTAATTCTATTTCATATAACAATAGACAAATGTCGCTCGAGGAGCTCGTGGCTAAATAATTACAGCCGCATAGACCGATCTTCCGGGTTAAGCCACGCTTGCCGAGGTTGGTCTGTGGATGGGTGACCATTTACCATAGCGAGTTTCCTCCGTGCCTCGGAAAGCACGTAAAGCCGTTGGTCCCGGCTGTCATTTGTAGATCTTTGACAGTCGTTACTGTTGGTCAGAAGCCAGAAAGTCTGACAACCAGTCTTACCAAGAGTATCGTATTACCCAGTTACTGGGTTGTGGAGGTCTGATAGGCAGTCGCTCCATGTAAAATACTGATATTCAGCTGCATCCGGTTCGACTGGAAGCCGACCCCAACATAGTTGGGAAAAGGCTAGGCAGATGATGATAACAATAGACAAATGTGGCCCACTAAGGGACGAATGATAAATGATGATAAATTATTTTTAAATGATAAACATAATTTTTAGTGTCCGACCGAAGGTTCGGTTTCGGTTTCGGTTTCGGCCAGTTTCGGCCAAAAAATCTTGTTTCGGCTACAGTTTCGGTTACGGCCAAAAGTCAGCCGAAAGTTCGGCCGCGCCGAAACTCAGTGTTCGTGAATTGTCGCGCGTCTTCCGGCTAACTTCGGCTGAGTTTGGGACTCGTGTGTGGTTGCCAGCTGAGTTCGCCGGTCGGCGTGCGGCGTGGTTGTGTTTGTAATTTTGTTTGTTGATTTTTGACAAAGTTTACCGAATTTAGTACAATTTAATGTAATTTTTGTTGATACTGATAATTAGGTAAATAATTCTTTAACTAACAAGTACATATAATACAAGATCTCAATGTCAATAAATAATAAATTAATCTTTGTAATTTTTTTTTGGGAATGAAAATGTTTGGTTCTTCTTGTGGATTATGTTGATTTAATTAATTAGATTTTTTTTCCATCATGTCGAGAAAGTGATATCGGTCAAGTGGCCGCCGTCAGAATTGATGACCGGCTCGACTGGATACGGGCTCGTTTTATAGCATTTTTTTTTCGAGAACCCCGCTTACCCTACCGTTACTGTGGACGGCGAGCGCTACAGAGCCATGATCAACGACTTTTTCCTTCCTCAGTTGGATGAATTGGGACTGGAGGACATGTGGTTCCAACAGGACGGAGTAACGGCGCACACTGCACGAGCTAAAACCGATATTCCGAAGGAAGCATTTCCGCGGCGTCTAATCTCTCGCTTTGGCGATTTGCACTGGCCGGCCAGATCACCCGATTTGACCGCTCCAGACTTTTTTGTGGGGTTACTTGACTTCCCGGGTTTATGTAAACAAGACTCTTGAAGTCCTTAAAGAGAATATCCGACGGGAATGCGAGAACCTATCGCCGGAAGTTCTGACACAAGTGATGGAAACTGCCATAAAACGATCCCGTATGGTATCAATTCTGTTGGCGGCCACTTGACAGATAGCATTTTCTCGACGTGATGGAAAAAAATCTAATACATTAAATAAACATAATCCACAAGTAGAACCAAACATTTACATTCCTAAAAAAAATTACAACAAAACAACATTGGGTGATTACTTTTGCCCCACCTTGTACAATAGAATAGAATTTTTTACATGTCTCATTAAGGTTCGGTTTCGGTTTCGGTTTCGGCCGAAACTGTGACTGGCGCCGAAGATTCGGTTTCGGTTTCTGTTTCGGCTAAAAATCCTGTTTCGGTCGGACACTAATAATTTTTATTTCTGTGAATAAATCTGTTACAAGTCAAGCGGGCATTATCCAATTTGCAGAGCACTAGATTAGTGCTGCAGTGCGAGATAAAAAAGAGCTCACTCATTACACTACACTCGCTAGCGAAGCTGGTTACTAAAACTTCCTTTCATTTCGTAGAGATCGTCGTTCGAAGTCAGTTGGACAGGTCAACTCGAATCTATTCCCATTGTAGATTGAAGATTTGAGTTGACCTGTCCCAACTGACAGCACGCATGCATCAATCATCGTGTAGCTCAACCTTATTTTAGAGAACTCAACGACCCGACGCACGACGCCACCAATCAGCCGGTCATTGAATATCTTTTTAACCGGCTCTTCAAGCAGTTTCAGCTCATCTTGATTGCCGTTAAGGTTCATAAAAGCACTAGCTGTTGCCCGCAGCTTCGCTTGCGTGAAATTTTAAACGCTCTTTAAGCTTTTTTTAAATGTAGGCATAAAATAAAAATAAACCGCCTTTTATTACTTACTTTGAACAGTTTTTGTGCCAAATTTTAAGTTAATAATCCCATGGAATAAGTACGGGTTTTCATACAAACGTTAACAACCCATTTCACCCCTTAAGGGGTGGAATTTCCAAAAACCCTGAAACATGTGTACGTTTATTTCTAACCAGTTACCTAAATATTGAATCCCATGCTTCTTATTTCAAAAGTACCAGATTTCTCACACAAACTTACAACACTTATTTCACCCCTTTAGGGGTTGAATTTACAAAAACGCTCAAACAGGTGTACGTTTACTCCTAACCAGAAACCTTAATATTTAATTTCATGCTTCTTACTTCAAAAATGACGGACTTGCAAACAAACGTTAATCACCCTTTTCACCCCCTTAGGGGTTGAATTTCGAGAAATCCCTTCTTAGTGGATGTTTTTGTCATGTAAGGAACCTACTGTCCAAATTTCATATTTCTAGCTTTAGTGGTTTAGGCTCTGCGTTGATGAATCAAATGTCAGTCAGTACTTTATATACAAGGTTAGTCGGAAAGGGGGTACTAATCCGAAGCCCACTTATAGTATCGCTGATCACTGTTTGAAGGCAAGTGCTAAAATTTCAGAATTCGATAAATTTTTTTTCCAAATAAAATTATTTTTATTTTAGTTTTTTCAAAAATTCTTCATCCCTGCTTTAGTTACAAATTCAGAAAATGGTGCTTCTAATTCATGACCCCAAATATGACCTAAAATGTAAACACAGCTGATCATAACTGGGGATAGATAGATATTAGAGTTTTTTTTTTGAGATTTTTGAACAACTGTTTCTCTTAAACTATTGACTTTTGGGAAAAGTTGTAGAACAAAACTTATTCATTATTATGTGTACTTTAACACCCTTTCGGATTAGTACCCCCTTTCCGACTAACCTTGTATAAGAAAGAAGATTATACCATGTTGAATCCTTGCTGGAAGCAAACATGTTGCTTCTTTCTATACATTTCCTTGCTAAAATGGGTCTCATTTAAACATAACATCACGCCTTGTGTTCCCCGAAGGGGTGGCAGAGGTGTATAGTACACACCCACATTGCGCCGTTATGTTTACGTCCCATGTAATAGGGGGCGAGCCTATTGCCATCACCGGCCACGAATCCAGACTCCGATCCGCTACGGAGAAATTCCACACGGAAAAACCCAATAACACTTTGTCCGACCTGCGGTTCGAACCCAAGACCTCACGCTCAGCAGTCGCGCTTGCGATCGCTAGACTAACGAGGCAGTGAAAATTTCTTGCTAAAACTGGTCTTATATTTAACTAATGTTCTATTAATTTGCAAAGCAAAACTGTTCCCAAACAGAAATAAAAGCCGATTTTACGTGCGAACGCTGCTAACTGATGAAAACTTCTATTACGCTACGCTGGTAGCTGGTAGTTTAGAGACTGCGTAAATAAATGATATTATTATTTACTCGTATTTCTGTGTAAGAGACTGCCTCGTTGGTCTAGTGGTCGCAAGCGCGACTGCTGAGCGTGAGGTCTTGGGTTCGATTCCCAGGTCGGGCAAAGTGTTATTGGGTTTTTCTGTGTGGAATTTCTCAGTAGCAGCCCGGAGTCTGAATGTGTGCCCAGTTGATGGCAATAGGCTCGCCCCCTATTACATGGGACTTAAACATAACGGCGAAACGTGGGTGTACTATACACCTCTGCCAACCCTTTGGGAAATAAGGCGTGAAGTTAGTTATGTGTTATTTCTGTAAATCACTACATAGTATAAAACAAAGTCGCTTCCCGCTGTCTGTCCCTATATAAGCTTAGATCTTTAAAACTACGCAACGGATTTTGATGCGGTTTTTTTTAATAGATAGAATGATTCAAGAAGCAGATTTATATGTATAAATTGCACTCGTGCGAAGCCGGGGTGGGTCACTAGTAAATCTTATATTCATAGTACAGGGTGTAAACGAATTAATATATTTAATTTTTTTGACTTGGTCGCGCTTGGCCCTAGTCGCACCTGATGGTAATCGCAGACATGGTCTAAAATGGAGTACACGAATCCAAGTAACAGAAATATAAAGGTATTCCCCAATACTCCTTTGGCTCTCACATACACAGTACACACTCGGGAACACAATAAACTGCTTGGCGCAGACTTTAATGTGAGGGTGGTAGCTCGGAATATACAGGTTGAAATTGTAAACACTCTACAAACCAAAATAGGAGATTGTACTCATCACTATGAACAACTTTTACTATGGGAGCAAAGCGAAAATCGCGAATTGACGAGTTATGCGAACATAAACGTAGGGAGCATCAGTTTTTTTTCGCGATTTCCGGTTTGGTCCCATAGTAATGTTGTTCATAGTGATTAGTACAATCTCCCATTTCGGTTTGTCGAGTGTTTACAATTTCAACCTGTATAGATTCTACAACAAAGCAATTTATGCTAATAAAAGCTGTTCACCGATCACTTTGCCAAACAGTGCGATCACGATTTTCTTTCACGAGTTGTTTTTTTATCTTCATATGGAAAGTTACATCCAGAAATGTACACCGATAGATCCGGTTCTCAAATGGACGATGACTACGCAGAATTCCATAATCAAACCAGCACAGACCTTCACTAATACAATATAAACATATTTTTACTCATCTCCAGTCGTAAAATTATCAAATCCAACAACAATGTACTTCAATGACGTCAGAGGTAATCATTGAATATGAATTCTGTGTAATCAGCGGCTATTGAAAGCCTAAAGATGATAGTAACGGTTTTATAGTATTTTGATTACAAATACGTTTTATGTTAGTCATACGAGTAGTACGCGTCTGAACTCATATTTCAGATTGGCTGTATGTTTGTTAGATACAAAGGAAGAGTTAAAGGAACGAAAATGTTACAATCTCGTATCATAAGTAAAGTAATAAGATAATTAATAGTAAGTAAAATAAGACTAGTAGAATTCTTTGTGAAAAAATTCGTGCGGGCTCCGAAATGATTAGAAGAATATCATTAAAAGTTCGTCTTGTTTACATCTTTTAAGTTCTTATTTTTTATTGTCTTCATCATGTTGTTTCCACCCCTTTAATTCCCTTTAATGTGGTCGGGTTTTTTGATTTTTTTAATTCACTTTTTTTTATATTCGAAGTGTCAATGACGATACAACATTAAATTATACCACGTATTCTATGATAGGTTTTATGACCGAACACAAATAATCAATCATGTAATTCCATATTTTAGTCACAGGAATTTTCGTACGATTTAATAATTTAACGAATATCAAGATCTCTACGCGAAGTTATGTAAATCTATGACCCGTTTAAACCAAAATTATCTTTATTTACACGTGTAGAACAGATATAGTTAACATAAGTTTCCACTTCAACGTCCCTTCATAGACATGAATGAGTGAAATTGAAAAATCCTGCGACAAAACCTGATTTTTTGTGTACGGTACTAGAACACACCATAGAACTCGTGGTATCATTTATTGTTGTATCGTAATCGCCACCCCTTATGTAATCTACAAAATGCGAAAGTGAGTTTCTCATTCTGTCTAACTAAACTGCTGAACCAATTATGGTGAAACTTGAAATCAGAAATTATTTATTTTGCAATGAATGTGGGTACAAAATAAGGTGTAAACATTGTAAAAGTAGTTCCAACACACTCTACCTTACGGGATGCAAAAGTACGTTAGAAATAATAAAATAAACAAATATTGGTATCTACTCAATTATACATTATGAGATTTAACCAAAAATAATAAATTAATATAACATTATAAACTCATATCATTAAAAAAATCTTGTATAGAATAGTAGCATTTATCTATTAGTAAGGATCTTAGCCTCTTTTTAAATATACTTAATGATTCTTCTTTCCAGGAATAAGGTATTTTATTATAGATGACGGGCCCCATTGATAGTAAGCTTTTTCTTAGTGATGCTGTGTTGTGTCTGTGGCACAGAGATAGCCTGAAACCCAAAAAACAACATAGAATACTTTTTATTGACCCACCACACAAGCAAAACCGCGGACGTCACCTAGTACATAAATAATATTTTCACCCAAAATAACAGTTATAAGTTTTCGTTTAAATCCCTTACCATAGATAAAAGGCGTTACAACAAAAAGGTATTTAAACCGTAATAAACTGAACAGTTACAGTTAAACTAAACTTGTCCTTCGTCAAGGATATTACGGTTACGGCTCGCAGTGTTACCGACGTTTATCTTGGAAATAGAGTAACTTTAGACGCTCGTTGCTAAGTTGTTCCTGCGCAGATGGATCGATATTAAGAGCGTGTACGCCAAAGAGTCTTTGGTGTACGCCGTATGGCATTTCATACAAATTTTCAAGTCTTTGTGTTTCGTAATGACTAAACCGATTTTGATGAAACTTACACACATATGCAGGATACTTAGGTCTAAAGAGTTACTAGAAAACATTTTCGAAATGTCTTACTTAAAAAAAGATAATTGGAAATTTCTGTTTGCATGGAAAATTTAAAATCGGTCTAATTTAACTGTAACAATATTTTTCGAAAATGTTTTCTACTAACTTTTTAGTCCTATGCATCTTGCTGATGGGTACGAAGTTTCATTAAAATCGGTTCAGTCATATCGAAAAATAAGGACTTTAAAATTTGTATGAAATACCGAACGGCGTACGCTCTTGAACGACATAGCTCGGTCAGTACCCTGATTCAGATATTTGCGATAAGTCAGTTGTCGAATGATTCGATTAGCGTAAAAATACTAGAATATTCTGTCCAGCCTTTTCACAACTAGCATAAATTAGTAGATCAGATGTAAATAGGACAGTTGTACACTGGAGTTTGCCCTCAACCACAATATTAATCTCTCTCTATCACTTAAAGTTTTGCTGGTAGAAAACTCATTTTTGAGTTAAGCTCGCCTTTGTACATGACTTCACTAAGTAGTAGTAATTTTATTATTGTAATTTTCTTGTGTAAAATAAAGAATAAGATTAAGTACTATGTTGGGATCAGCTTCTAGTCTAACTAGATGCAGCTGAATACTAGTTTTTACACGGAGCGACTGCCAATCAGATCACCACAACCCAGTTAGGTACTGGGTAATGCGGTATCCCAAGGTTAAACCAGTTGTCAGACATTCGGGCTTCTAATTACCTGTAACGACTGTCATAGGTAGGTATTCGCACAAAAAATACTAGACTATCAACATGAAAAACGTGAGATTACCATTGTGTATATACATGCTTAGTTTTAGTATATACTAAACTTGAAACTAGTTCGTTCAGAATCTCTAGTAGAATCGATTGACATATTTTTTACAACACATATTTTTTTTCATAAATTTCAATTTTGTTTCTGTAGGTCTATCCATAACAGACGGGAATAGACACCTTGAGGCTTGAGACGGTCCGCTCGGTCAGTTTCCATGTATTAGACAACCCCTGCATAGCACATCTCAGGCATTACACACTTTACTAGGGAACTTAACGCGACATAAACTACGGTGTAACTTGGAGATTTATTAAAAAAAAAACACATATTCAGGCAGTTCTAATGAAAATCTTGTTGGGGAGTCTCGGTTTTTGTATATACTAAAAATAAAGTTGTAGATGTAGAGACAGCTAATTAATTAATATATCTCATACCTTGCGTAAAAACTTCAGGTAAAAATTGGGTCAAAACTGTTTATGATCTAAATAAATGTAATTCAAGTATTTCATCATTCATCACTCAGCCGAAAGACATCCACTGCTGGACATATGCCTCCCCCAAAAGGGGAGGTTCACAATGCGTAATCACCACGCTTGGCAGGCGGGTTGGCGATCGCAGTACCTATAGTTGTTAAAGTACTCAGAGAACGCTGCTGCCCATCCTCTAGAGAATCCCTTAGTCGCCTTTTACTACACCCACGGAAAGAGATGGGATAGTGCTATTCTTTAAGTCCGGCACTACACGAGACTTCAAGTCAAGTCTTTAAATTCTACTAAATTCTCAAAACCTCCAAACCACAACGCTGATAGTCTGATCTAAATCCAACCAACATTTTTTTTTTGCAAATCTCGTACAAATAAACATAATTTAAGAATAGATTTGTACTTCAATCTCCTTCCCGTCAATACTGATCATAAACAAATCAGTGAAGAGGCAGCAGGCACCTTCACAAACTTACTATAGATATCGCAAATCACTTCAATTTTACTCCACGCAGCTCATCTGTTCCAGGGTTACCAAATTAAATAAATAAATCAAATCAAATATCTTGATTTGGCACACGAGGTTGTCGTTATGTGGGATATTGACTCAGCAGTCATTGTGCAGATAGTCGTTTCAGCCAATGGCTTAATAGCCAAGAGCCTCGACCAACATCTGATGAGGCTCTCGTTAGGCAGCAGGATCAAAGTTTGAGTCAGAAAGCGGTACTTCTCGACACGGCGCGTATTTTTAGGAAGTTCCTCTCTCTGAAGCCCTGACCGCCGGCAGCTTGCACTCTGTTCCCGATGCGGTGGGCTACTATTTTTATATTTTGAAATGTTTTTTATTTTTATGTTGGTATTTTTAAAAATGTAGAAAATTATTTTGTAAAATCATAAACGAAACAATAAAAATTCCAAAAAAAATACTGTACAAATAGCCGCAGTAGTATTAGTAAGGTATTATAATAATGGTTACATTAATGCCTAATTATAAAGTACTGTACTTATAATTTTTATAAATTGCTCCAATTAGAATTATATGTAGCGACCTACCTGATCAAGGTTTATTCAAACTTATGTTTCAGGCCATCACTTTACAATACAGTTTAATGAGACAGTAATGAGATAAATAATGAGATTTCCTGACAATGTCCCTGACTTTTCAGTAACCTGACATTTTATCTGAACTTTGTATGTATGTGAAGGCAGCGAGATTTTTAAAATATAAGCAAAATTATTGTTTTTTTTTAGTTTCTCTTATTTTCCGGTTTCAAAAAATTTTAACTACTACAGTTTTTCCCTATTTCCCTCAGGAAAGGCCAAAACTCCGGATATGTCACGAAAATCTATGTCTGGTAACCCTGTCTGGATCGAAAAATACTTCACTAATCCCGCTGTCTTCGCATAAAACAGGAAATGTATGAAAAATCGAATAAACTTTTATAATATAAATATCTGGATTCCAGCTCTGGCACCTTGTGTAGTTTCATCACAACTTTATGTACTAATAAATTAGTAGACGATGTTTATTTTACAATCGGATACAATTATGCATAACGTCGAACTAGCGTTTTTTTTGTTGTTGGCACCGTCTGCCTAAATAGTTTTCGGGCATTGCTTGTTTATACAGTATTTTAGTAGTCTAAACGCCATGTATACCAAAATGTTCTGATACCTACTAACACTTATTTTAACACAATCAATAAGCAGTGATAGGTTGATAAGTGAAAAGTTGAAAAGGACGGAGGGAAGGAGGGACGAAAAGCATGTGACTAAGAGAGTGATTCTTCTTCTCTCGTGTAAACACGAGCTGTACGAAGATAGCTCATGCTGTGGTGAAAAGGTTAGCCAGTCAGGAAGGTTGGTAGCGGGGCTGACTGCCCAGGGTGCGCCGGACGTACTGAAGTATCGTCACTCGTGGAGGCTCTTTTAATGCACCCCAAGTGAGAGAGTGATGAATATAAATGTTGTTGAATGGAGAGGAAGAAGGAAATCCAAAAAAAAAATGAATAGATCGTTTATTTGGTCTTCCTCTACTCTTATAACCATCCACATTCATACTCAAAACTTTCCTTACGACATGTTCCTGATTCGTCCGCATCACATGCCCATAACATGACAACCGATTTCCACACAATTTCTTATGAGGCTTCCATGGTCATGAAAAGTGAAATAAAGCTAAGAAAAAAAAATTGAAAAAGAAAATTAGTTTCAACTCGAACCTCATCACGTTCTTATTCATTTCAATAGTACGAATTGACACTATTTCGAATTAAACTCGATCGACTCCGAACTCGAAGATGTCTGGAGAAACCCCCAGAGCAGTTACTAGTCTACCTATTTTAATAATGGTTCCTGAGCTTCTTATACATAGTGCTATCCAATTTATAACCAGGTCAAGTTCTAGTTAACAACTACACGAGACCAACCTTGCGCTGAATGGCTACAAAAGAGTTCGTTGCGTAAAGAGTTCGATAGCAAATAAATTGTTTATTTTTAACCTGATGGAGGAATGTGGATGTTTGTGGTATTTATAGAACTTCTATGGTGGGTTTGGGTGGATTGGCCACTTTATCTTACTGGAAGTGTTGAGAGATTGTATCAGGTGGGGTAGCGTCCATCTGGATACCATGTGCGTAAGGATTGAGGCTCATAATCTACTTGTAATATTTATTTACTCAACTCGACCTACCGTAGTAGGTGTACGTACTTATTGTATACATAAATATACATATACTACATACAATTATATTCTCGCCTGTGATCCCTAAAGGGGTAAGCAGAGGTGTTCTCCGATTACAGGAGTCTGTACACCCACGTTTCGCCTATTGCCTATTTTTCGGATACATATGCAGAATGTAAAGAATGTCGTAGTGACACGAAGGTTACAGAGCCTCTTTACGCACCGAGTTGCGGGAACAAACCCAGGCATGCACAGATATCGGGATGAACAGACTGTTCAAAATGATCTGAACGACTAAGAAAATCAAAGTATATCTCAATGATACGAGGCTTGTTTCAGAATGTACACAGTACACGACAACTGTCATTCTGACAAGAATTTTATCCAATTGAGATAAAGTTTAATTTCTTTAGTTGTTTAGGTAATTATGAACAATCTGTTAGTCGCGATATATTTGATGATGACTCTACCAATGTGACTTTTTCAATGTCATATAGACTTTCTTAGTTAATCTAAGACGCCACTGACATACGGTAAAGGAAAACATCGTGAGGAAACGGCTTAGGGGGAAACTCGCCTCTCGTCCGTGGCCCAAATTACACGCAGTAGGAACAGTAGTGGAAAAGCTTGCGAAGTGAATTAAGCACCTAGCTCCAGTTCATTTCTGCTTTCCTGGTAGTTTTAATAAATAAACAATTAGGACAATTGAATTTTAAAACGTCTATCAATATCATTTATTACGATATCCTTTCATGCCCTTCTCCATGTTGCATCGTGGGTGCGCTTCGAGGAATACCCCATATTTTAATACTTAAGTTTTATTTCGCACCTCTTTTTTCATTTTAATAAAATTAAATCCCAATGGGTCGATTTAACTACGATACTTTTTTCCCATGGTATTCTGGCCCACGCATTCGGCCAACTTTTCCACTACTGTTCCTACTGCGTGTAATTTGGGCCGCGGACGAGAGGCGAGTTTCCGCCTAAGCCGAGGAAACATAGAAAACAAATCATGGCAAATCGCCAACCCGCAGTGAACAGGCGTGGCGATCAGTGCTGGTTCCTTCTCTGTATGTGAAGAAGCCTTTGCCCTGGCAATTTAAAGGTTTTTTTTTTATCTTCATTTAGGAATTGTCATCCCATTACTACCAAAATGCTGTCGCGGGCCTCTTACCATAATGACAAGAGTTTAGGCATTAGTCCACCATGCTGGCCTGAAGGTCTACTCCGAAAATCAAACTCAGAAGTTTTCGCTGACGAATCGCACGTTTTCCAACCACGAAAGTGTTTCAGATACGACGATCAATTCGATTTACTCCCATAATTGACATGTAGTAGTTCGTTGTTTGATAATACTTTGATCCTAAGTAGGTACATATACATACACACATCAAAAAAAGTTTGCGATCACTTTGAAAAATCGAAATCTTTTTTGTTACGGTAGATTATAATTGTTATGATTTCTTCTTCTTTTTAGATTCTTTAGACACGAGTTTTCTTTATCAAGAAAACACACAACAAAGAATTTTTCTTGATAAAGTTCAATTTAAAAAATTATATCAGCTTATGCTAGTGATCGCAAACTTTTTTTGATGTGTGTGTATGTGTATAGTTCGATGTTAGTCGTTGTTGCATTTCAATCCGAAACTTCGACATTCAATTTTCGGAGTAGACGGAACCCCTAAAGCGGATTGCCGGATTACATACACCATCGATAACTTTTTGGAGCTCTTATAGTTCTGCAAGTTTCCTCACGTTTGTTCCTAAATATTCATCATGTTTTTCCTTCTCCATTAGCACAAGTCTAATAAGTACGATATAAAAGTGAAGTAAATAGGTGACAGTGCTTCCAGGCGAAAGGTTAATACCCTGTCTACGAAGTAGGTGCTATACGTCGTTATGCATGTGGAAATGCACGCAACGGAATTTCCCATTACGAGGCTAGCCTTTCAAGTGACAATTCACAGGAACGACGACGCCACGCAGCTCTGAATGCGTTCTCTTTTTAATAGAATAGGGATTAGAAGAATAATAGTAATAATCGTACTCTACTAATAAGTTTGGATGTTTGTGAATTTATGTTTGTTAATCGATCGCGCACACACACTCATGATTATGTAAAGTTGTCAATTCTGTAAAATTGTTATGTTAAATGTTTAGTATTTTTCCTCAATAAAAGACGGTGATATGTATGACATCTAAAACGCTCGACCACCGACTACCCAAGGTACGAGCATGTCTCAGTTTGGGCACGTCAAACTAATGAATAATTAATTATTGCATTTTGTAGGTACATTGAAGTAGCCTGCATTCAAATTGCGTATCACAATCGTAATTCCAATAGTTTTTATTTTGACAATACAACAATATCCATAGCGTGGTACATAGTTGTGGAGAAATCGAATTATTAATACATAAGTTGCTATGGAAATTGTTGACCTGTCAAAATCAAAGCCATAGCGATTACAAGTGTTTTACGCAATTAGAATGCTGACTGACGACGCAACCTGGCTTATGCCACTTGCAATAATGCGGACAACATATTATCTCAACAACATATTGTCTCGTGTAGTGCCGGGCTTAAAGAATAGCATTACCCCATCTCTTCATCTCTTCCCGTGGGTGTCGTAAAAGGCGACTAAGGGATTCTCTAGAGGATGGGCAGCAGCGTTCGTTCTCTGAGTACTTTAACAACCATACTGCGATCGCCAACCCGCCTGCCAAGCGTGTCGATTACGGCAACCCCCCCCCCCCCCCCCACCTCCCACTTGGGGGAGGCCTATGTCCAGCAGTGAACGTTTTTCGACTGAATGATGATGATGGACAACATATTTATTTTATTTTTCACCCCGATTTTAAACAGAGGTGTTATAAAGTATGTCTGTCTGTGGCATAATAAGTAACTTCCAAACGGATGAACTGATTTGAACGGGTTTTTTTTTTGTTTGAAGGCTCGATTAATGGGGAAAGCGCTATGTTTGGTGGAAATCGGTTGTTGTTCAAATTTCAAACCTCATTTATTCATAATAGACTAGAATTACAGAATTACTAACGTTCTATTTGAACGTCAATTTTACAAAAGACAGCACTCAAAAACGCCCCCTTTTCAATATCACTGATGATATAAAGAGCTGACTCTTTTCACAGTTTATGTAAGGATCTCAGCCATACAACGAATATTTATTATAATACAGTCATTGTCCTAAATAATTTTACACCAGATCAGTATAAAAACGCATTTAAAAATATATTTGATGACTTTTAAGCACATGCTTTACAGTGATCGTAAAATGTATGGGTAATAAAAATCGCGAGCGGAAAGCGGTGGCTTTCCTCCGATTTTACTGTTCCATAAAACAATCATATTGCTTTCAACGCCACATTGTTAGTTACTGCCATAGATATACAGCGTGTAAACGTACCTATTCGTTTAACACTCTCACTGCGATGGGATCCGCTGGCAGGCCCCAAATTTTCGAGTGCAAAGGGCCGGTCTTATTTTAAAGAAACATTAACAGCAGGCCGTGGGGTCGGCCAGCGGCTAGTTAAGAATGCTTTGAGCACGCCGCGCCGTGGGATCCGCTATGACCCCCTAAATTCCAACAGATTTTTTTACTACTGGCCTGCTAATAAGGAAAAAATATGTCTAGTATTGGCGTGCGTATACAGTGAGCTACATGTTGAAAAAAAAATCAAGTCATGTCAATTTCATTTTGAGTGATGGCCCACCGCAGCGGAATCGTTGGGACCCGCCGGCGGACTCCATGGCTTGCTGAACTGGAACCATGCTATTGCTAGCAGTGAGAGTGTTAATTTCAACAAACCGCGAGATCAACTGGTGACACAGTTTGACCCTGTATGGTTTTTTTTTAATAAAACAAAGGAATAAACATAAAGAAACAATGGTGTTCTGTTTTTGAGTCGTTTTAGCGCCCCGAGTTAACTGACTGCGCGAAGCGATATCGTGCTAGTCGTGCCCGCCAACTGTTTCGCAATGCTTTCATTCATTTATGCTTGAAAAAAAAAGGAAAACATTTTTTTTTTGCTTTTTTTTCTTTATTGGTTTAGATCTGATCCCAACTGCAAGAAAAAAAATTGATCTTTTATCTTTAATCAAGCTAAATCCCATGCATCGTTAATCTATACGCGAAGGAGGAGGCGGAACACGTGAGGGAGGACAAACCTCACGCCCCAGCCGCCGCAACAGAAGAAGACGCCCCGGGCGTCGGGAGTCGCAGGGCGATTCCCGACCACCGTAGGCGCGGGCTTGCGGACGGCAATCGTTGGGTGGCTCGCCGTCCGATCAGAACCAGGCCCGGGTCGATGGCGCGTTGTGTTCCACGCGCGCCTCAAAGAGATGTCAGCATAGTAGACGGAGCCCGCTAGGGCCAGTGCCTGCCAGGTTCGCGGAATTTGTTTGAAAGAGTTACCGCGGCCCTGGAACGCAAAGGGCATTAGGAGGAACACGGATGGGTTTTAGTCAGTAAGAGTCTGACACTTCTTCTTCTTGTTACACTTGGAGAGCACGTTAAGCCATTGGTCCCGGGTGTCATACGAATACCTATGACAGTCGTTACAGGCAGTCAGGAGCCCGAAAGTTTAACAACCGGTCTAACCTTAGGATATCGGCATTGCCCGGTAACTGGGATGCAGAGGTCATGGCAGTCGCTCCGTGAAAAATACTGGTATTCAGCCGCATTTGGTTAGACTGGAGGCTGATCCAAACATAGTTGGGCAAAGACTAGGCAGAACTTAGTCAGCACAATCAAATATGAACCTCTAAAAAAAATTTCGTCCGTAAATAATATCAATAACAACTTTATTATTGTACTAACTCAATTATTCAATATTTACGACGGAATATTTTGATGTTGATGAAATAAATATTACGTGTGTCAGTATCTTTTAATATGGCCAAAGAAACCATTAGATTTTTCCTTGATTTTGTGCCAGATTTAAACGGATTTAGAGAATTTATCATCGGTTCATAAATCCTATCATTTATTGCAACGGAAAATATAAATTTAGGTTTTTTAACAACATCGGTTCTATATTTATGTGGCTATTCATAACAACTTTTAACTATTTTATATAACATCACGCCTATTTTCCCCGAACGGTTGGGTAGAGGTGCATATGTTACTGCAAAAGTCTACTGTAAATCCTAGGATTTACCAACATAAGTTGGTAAATGTAAGGTTTAATATAAAATGAGACAATTTTTCGGGCTTTTACCATTAGAGCTTGGCAAATGCTAGGTTTTACCAATAACGGTTACTAAATGTTGGTTTTGGGAATAAAACAATATCATGTAATTAGATTTATAATTATTAAGCAGGCAAGTTACTTACATAATTTTTAAATATTTCAAAATGCATTATGCAAAGTAAAATAGACAAAAAACTCTTCACAAAAACATAACACCTACGTTGCCTATACTAATTATTCATTAATTGTTCTTATCATTTGGTTTTATTAATTGTCTGGGCATGATTATTTTTCAACATTTACCATATCTCTGAGGTAAAACCTAGGATTTACCGAGTGAATGCTAGTAAAAGTCCGAAATTAACGATTATCATAGAACAATTCGGACTTTTACCAATCGGACTTGGTAAACCTTAGGTTTTACTGGAAAATCTTAGGATTTACCGTAGTTCGAGCATTTACAGTAACATATACACCTTCATTAGGGGGCGAGCCTATTGTCATTACCCGTTGCCATTACGGAGAAATTCCACACGAGATAAACTCAAACTCAAAACTCGTTTATTCAAAATAGACTAGTATTAGGTACTTAGTTCTTTTTGAACGTCAAATTTACATAAGACTGCCCCCAAAAGCGCCCACCCTTCACCGCTTCCTAGTGTTTATGCTGTGAAGAAGAAACAGCGCAACAAACTCCCCAGCTACACAGTTCAGTCTGTCAAGTGAATAAATAAATGAGTCTATACACAAAAAAAGTAAAATATTAATTACAGTGATTAAATTCTGCAAGTTGATGATAACAAACAAAATATTTACCTAGAACAATTCCGATGAATGGAAAACAAAATAACTAAATATAGATAATTCAACATAATATAAACACAATTATATACCTAAACTCAATATAAAACACTAAATTCACCAGAAAAAAAATTAAGGGTACATACGGAAGCGGTATACTTATTGAAATGTCCAATCTTTAATTTCATTTGTACAAGCTTAGTTTTAGCATATACTAAACCTGAAACTAGTTTGTTCAGAATCACTAGGAGAATCGATTGACATAATTATTTTTTACACCACATTTTTTTTTGTACGTTTCTATTTTGTTTCAATAGGTTTCTACCCATAACAGTTGAAGGGAATAGACACCTTGAGGCTTGAGATGGTCCGCTCGGTCAGTTCCGTTGTACTAGACAACCCCTGCACAGCACATCTCAGGCATTTCACACTTTACTAGGGAACTTAACGCGACAAACTACGGTGTAACTTGGAAATTTATTAAAAAAAAACACATATTCAGGCAGTCCTGATGAAAATCTTGTTGGGGTGTCTCGGTTTTTGTATATACTAAAAATAACGTTATATAAATCTAACCTAAACCTATAACCACTTTGCCTGACTTCGGAATCATACCCGGGAACTCATGCTCAGCAGCCATGCTTGCGACCAATAGACCAACGAGGTAGTGGAATATAAACCTACTTCAAAAACATTGATAGTAGCTTTAACATCCGTAAGCTATTTGGTCTAATTTTCAACACATTCATTACAAACTAGCTGACTCGGCGAACTTCGTGCCGCCATTTTTACTTCGAGACTATTTTTTTTAAATTTTCTTTTATACAAACCTTGTCCTGACAATAAAGAACACGAACACACAAAAAAAAAGAATTTGCCAATTTGGTTCAGTCGTTCGGAAGTTATGCACGTAAATACATTTCGGCGATTCATTTTTATTTATATAGATAAAATATACCCAATTAAATGGGGCTCATTCCTAAGAAATTCCTAAAAAAATATAACAGTTTTAAATCGTGTCAGTTTATTTTATTGACCTAAATATCTTGACGAGTTCGAAAGATAAACATTTGAATTTATTTGCTTCAATTTTAAGCGTAATTAAAAGCTTATAATGTAAATAACGTTTGCTTTTAGGTGGGTTAATAACGTACAAAAATGTAAACATTGGCTTTGCCTGCCCTTAGGATGAAAGGGTTAACGCATACTATTAGCACAGTGTACCTACTTACTACATACAGTGGGTCAACGCCCATACATTTCACAGGTCCTATGAAATGTCAAAATTATGTAGGGGCGGAGATTATGTCCCAAGTACGCATTATGGCTACTCGGGACATAACCTCCGCTCCTTTACCCCGCAACCCCCCGCACGATTGCTCTGCGACAATGTTCTATGTTGACCGACTGTAAGGAGTAAGATATAGGTAGACTGTGGTTTTAGCATCGGCGATAAGCGATTTTGCGACCGCATCGATGCTGCATAGCGTTTTGACGACGAGTTTGATATCTGGGGGTCTACTCCCTAAGTCCGTCAACGAGTCGCCCGTCCGAAAAGGGCCCGAAACGTAAGAGTGAACAAAACAAGTGTCAAGTTTAACTTTTCGGACGGGCATAAACACATCAGTTGTAGGTTGTAGGGACAACTGTCAAATCGTGCTGTCATTCATTCTTAGTTCTGGCCCCGAAATAATCGTATGTCCTTATGTGATAGGGGTAGGAAACCCTCGTAACTAAGGCTGTTGTCCCACCGCCGGCGAAGAA
Source organism: Amphipyra tragopoginis (assembly GCA_905220435.1). Taxonomy (NCBI): domain Eukaryota; kingdom Metazoa; phylum Arthropoda; class Insecta; order Lepidoptera; family Noctuidae; genus Amphipyra; species Amphipyra tragopoginis. The sequence continues at coordinate 12,273,010 of HG992017.1, forward strand.
GCGACTAACTATCGACTATTTTCTCGCTCAAGAAACGTACAAATAGATATACATTCCGTGTAAACAAAAGAGATGCATAATTAATAGTTAATCGCTGACTGTTCACACTGCCGGCGAGGACTCGCTCCACTAGTTTGTCGCCGAGCGACAAGAGCTATTAAAGATAATAATACTCGCTCAGTGATACTCGCTCAACGATGCTGGCTTGGCCGTCAGGCCTCACGCTAAGAGACCAACCACCGGTCATTTGCGAGTGGTGCGAGTAATCGCCCGTCGCACTCGCACACTCGCTTATAGCCCAGCGACAAAACTATCGGAACTACACACTCGCTTCTAGCTGCTCGCCAACTCGTTTCTAGTTTCTAGCTCTACTCGCTTCTCGCTCATCGTCGGCGGTGGGACAAGTGCCTAAGGTCGAAACCACGGACTTCGTGCTTAGGGAGGAGACCCCCAGTATCAAAATAGCGCGTTTTAACGATTGCATCGGGCCATGAGATGTATTTTGCAGATGCCAGTCTCAGTTAATTATACCGCGACTGGCGTTCGAATATATGCGGACTAAAGCGTTCAGTCGCTGCATTCAGCTACCAAACAGAAATAAATCGCTATTACAAAAAGCTTCCTGTCTGCATTGACCCTAATTAATAATCTTGCAGTCGGAACCACTTCAATTATGTTTCTTTTGAATGGCAATAACAACAAGTACAAGTCTTATACAGCAGTTAGGCTAAGCGTATGCTGAGACGCAGGTGACGCAGGTGCACGCAGCGCAGCGCAGAGCAGATTTTGTAATATATGAACGTACTAAGAGCTGCGTACGCTGCGGCGCAGACGCGTGCGATGCAGACATGCGTCTGCCCTGCTCTGCGCCTCGTTGTAGTGCCGGCACAGATTTCTGCGCGACGCGGCGACGCGTGCATGTCGACATGTGTTTTTACCGCTAATTCGAATTTTATTGCAATGACAGAACATTTAATTGAATTAGTGCGTTGTGAACCTTGTTTGTATGATATTAATCATCCAGACTATTAAAAAAAACGTTCGACAACTCGAACGCGTCTATTCTTTGTACTAGTTAAAACTCGAATGTGTCTTCGAACTGCGTCGCAGCATGCGGTCGTGGCCTATGTCTGCCTCGCCTGCCCTGCGCAAAATCTGTACAGGGGGGTTACCATGATCTCTTAGAGCAGGATTGTTTTAATATTATTACGAGAGCGGGTAAGAGATGGCGCTAGAGAGCTGTCTAGCGCTGTCACTTTCCCACTCTCGGAATAATATTAAAACATTCCTGCTCTAATAGATCATGGTAACCCCCCTGTACTGCGCTGCGTCACCTGCGTCTCAGCATACGGTTAGCCCAGGCGCTGTACAATTGGCGTAGTATAGTTAAAATCAAAACTAAGTTTCCCGTGTTGTAGGGGCTAGAATATAAAAGTTCCTCACCGCACGCTGAGAATTGGCGCGTGTTGTAAGATTCAACAAAACCCGGCACGCTTGGTGGTAGGATCTACACGGTCCGCCTGGCTAGCTACCACTCTCACATTAAAGTCCGGCGCCAAGCAGTTTACTGTGTTCCATCGTGTGTATGTGAGAGCCAGAGGCGTATAGGAGAATCCCTCTACATCTTTGTTACTTGAATTTATGTACTCCATCTTAGGCCTTGTCCGCACTGCAATATTTCACCACGCGAATTTTTTTCTCGCGTATACAAGGTTAGTCGGAAAGGGGGTACTAATCCGCAGGTCACTTAAAGTATCACTGATGACTGTCTTAAGGCAAGTTTTAAAATTTCAAAACTCGGTATTTTTTTATTCAATGCAAAATTATTATTATTTTAGTTTTTTCAAAAATTATTCATCCCGGCTTTAGTTACAAATTCAGAAAATGGTGCTTCTAATTCATGACCTCAAATATGACCTAAAATGTAAACACAGCTGATCATAACTGGGGATAGATAGATTTTAGAGCTTTTTTTTTGAGATCTTTGATCATCTATTTCTCTTAAACTATTGACTTTTGGAAAAAGTTGTAAAACAAAAGTTATTCATTATCATAGGAACTTTAACCCCCTTTCGGATCAGTACCCCCTTTCTGACTAACCTTGTATATTCCATGATCCGAATTACACCTAGTACGCACTGCGAATAAAATTTCGTACGATTTTTGTCACTTCGATGTAGTTCTCGGCTGAGACGAACGTCTAAAATGAACAACAGATTTTTTTTTAATTTACCTGAATCTACGGCGGCGGCGTGATAGACGTATTAAAAGATGTCATGAACATTGGATTCACCCATTTACGGTCTTGAGACCGTGATTAATTGCTCTACATCAATGTCGGCATTTTCTGGTATGGCCACCGATTGGGCTGGTTCGAATATTCTACAAAACATGAACTTCGCAGTTTTCAAAACTATACCCCCCCTCATTCGTTCTCTGTGGTTTACCTTAAAGAATGCGTAGTGCTTTACCCCTTTTAATGACACCATAGGAAAGATTATATGGTAGCCATAATGGCCTATTAGCCAGTGATTACATGCTATTAAAACGTACTTAATTAACATTAAAGCATTTACCTTATTTTAAAAGGCCGCAAGCGTAGATGCCGAGCGAGAGAGTTTGATTCCCGGCTCGAGTGGTTTTGGGTTTTTCTATTAGGAAATTCTCAATTACAGCGCGGAGTTTGGAATTGTGCCCGTTAAATTTCTATAGGCGCGCTTATTAATGTAATGATATTTTTATACTATGCATAGATGAAATGTTAGATACGTTCATAGAAAATGGCGTTCAAAAATCGGTCCTTCATTATTTTCACTAGTATCTCTAATGAGTGTAACGAAAATACGGAAAAGTACCTACGAGACTGAAAGAGATAGCTGTCTGCAAGATACACCAATTAATGTATTTTTGAAATGTCTCTTTTGGCGCGTCAATTAATATCTAGGTACTCCTTTTTGATATCTATTAGGTACCTATATAAAAATGTATTTTTGTTTTTGTGTTGGTCTTTTATGCGTTCGCGCATCGTTCTTAATAGTGAGTTAAAAGTTTGCAGTTTTTGATGGCATTTGCGCGGTTTCTGAAAAAGTAAACAAAAAACTTCTTAGGCGGGCGGAGCCACGAGGGCGCAGTAAGGGATTATTATATTATCATTAATTTTAAGGGTCTGGGACCGAATACCTGTTCTGGTGAGTATGAAACATTACACCCAAAGAGCAACGCGGTTGACGAGACGTCGACCGTGTTGCTCTAAGCATTATACCTATGCCTTTTTGGAATCCTAACTTAATATTATAAATGCGCAAGTAAGTTTATGTGTTTGTTACCTTTTCACACCTAAACCACTGAATGGATCATCCTGAAATTTTGCATATACGTTGTCAGGTGTACAGAGACGGAAATAGGGTACCTTTCATCCCGAAAAAAAGTACTGTTCCCGAGGAAAACAACAATAACGTTCATAGATGGCGCCACGTGTCTTTCGAATCACGATTGAAATATTTATAGAAACTTTAGTAGTGTGTGTGATTTTTTGAGCTCAATTAACGCGAGCGAAGCCGCGGGCAAAAGCTAGTACATACATACATAATACGTAAATGTATATAATTATGTTAATGAGATTACATAGTTATTTACACACATTTACATAATTACAAACAAAAATATACAAATAACGAAAAATATATCCTAATAAAACTATAAACTAAAATATGGCATCGAAATATTCCTCCGCATCGCTGTCCACTGGTAACGTGCCTAGATGTTATGTTATGTTTAATTAAAATGCTTTTACAGCAACTGTAATGTAACGAAACAACAATGTAAAGATTCACGCACATTACGCTTAGGGTCGAAACACAAAGCGATGTTACCAACGGGAACATAATGGCGGCGTAGATTTAACACAATTACTTGCCATGTTACCATTGGACGATAAAATTTTATAGACGCATTAATACTGTAATCCAGGAAAGGATTGACTGTAGAATATACAAGGTTAGGCGGAAAGGAGGTAAGTGCTAATCCGCGGGCAATTTAAAGTACAATTCACCGTTTTATCTTGACCAAAATTACGAGATTAAAAGAAAAAAACAGTTCAAATATTTTTTGATAATCGAACTGACGGACTAATTACATTTTTTAGTCTAATACCCTATTATCAATGTTGCTTAAGAAAGTGTATGGAACAGCTGTTTATTTTCACGAATTCAGTGTTTGTTCCATACTAAAATTTGCACAGCATGATGAACAAAGTTCGTGGTTTTCGGATGTTAAGCGACTAACCAGAGTCGAGCTGTACACACGGCTACACATCAAGCTATATATTTCCAGTTTACACTGACCTCTCACTGGAAAGAAAGCCTATATAATGCGAGATCAGCTTATACTGGAAATTTGTAGCTTGATCTGTAGCCGTGTGTACCTATATTTGGTACCTCTTTACCATGATATTATTGGCATGAACTTTCCCCATAAACCACTGCAGGTAATCAAACTACATTGTAGGTATTTATCTAACAGAATTTCGCCTTAATCACCATATTTGGCAGATGCATTGGTAATTACGCCAAGATGAATTAGATAGATAGAATATACTTTATTGTACACCAAATTTTAACACAGCTAACAGAATTAGGCAGTATTGCCAATTTTCTTCATATGATTTTGATCTATTTATAACTAAAATCACACGGTTCATTATTAGGTAGGTACATATTTGATGCTACGTAGTAATTTTAACTTCAATGGGCATTTGATATACCTAAGGGTATATTCCGCATCATAAATACATGAATATTTTAGAATAATTCAGTAATTAATTTTCATAGGAGTTAAATAATTATAAGTACCTTTATAGCGTTTTTTTATACTCCAACGCATAACCCGCCGGGGAAAGCCGCGCTTTGGTGTGTAGAGGCCTTTAGATCAAACAGAATCATTTAAAGAACTAAATCACTAGATGTCACTATCACTACGTGTCACAGCATACCTAATTTTCATACAAAAGCGCATAAAAAAATACATAATATATTTCAAAAGCGTTTCCCTCTTGCAAGTTAATGTTCTGTGTTCCCAGTTTTCTGTGCATCAGAATCATTTTAGTGTTCATAAATCTGTGCAGATAATTACTTTGCACGACTTTTATGTCCAACGTTAATGCTACCTGTGTTCGTTTAGCGTTAAACTCGCGTTTTTGATGTTCAAAACACTTTTGGTACTAAAAATTGTTGTGGGATTAGTATTGTATCGCTGTGCTGTTTTTGGAGGTCGAAATTGCTGTCAAATTCGGTGCGTTTTTATATTGTTATTTATTTAGAAAAGTATTTTCGTAAGTAAGTACTTATACAAGGTTATTCGGAAAGGGGGTACTAATCCGCAGGCCACTTAACGCATCACTGATGACGGTTTTAAAGCAAGTGTTAAAATTTCGAAATACGTAAATTTTTTTTCCATGTAATTTTTTTTTTTTTTGGTTTTTATAAAATTCTTCATCCCTTCTTTAGTTGCGAATTCAGAAAATGGTGTTTCTAATTAGTGACCCCAAATATGACCTAAAATGTAAACACAGCTGATCACAGTTGAGGACAGTTTTTTTTTTCTATTAAACTATTGACTTTTGGGGAAATTTGTAGAACAAAAGTTATTCATTATTAGGGGTACTTTACCACCCTTTCGGATTAGTACCCCCTTTTCGACTTACCTTGTATACACATATAGAAAAATATATTTAAAGCTTTATACTATTAAAATTAAAAATTAAAAAAACCCCCATCGCAAATAACAAAACAGCTGATGACCTGAAACGGCTGAACCGATTTTGACTAAACATGTCTAAGAACCACCGCTAGAAAACCAGCTTTTAAATAAAAAAAAACCGCACCTAAATCAGTTCACCCGTTTAAGAGCTATGGTGCCACAGACAGACACACATAGCGGTCAAACTTATAACACCCCTCTTTTTGCGTCGGGGGTTAAAAAGAGGGCATTAAAATTGCGATTATTGTTGTAGTACTTAGCCAAATAATAGTCATAATCTCCCTTGGAATCTAGTAGCTAAGGGATTCGTTAAACTTGTAGGGTTACGTTAACTATTTTACCCTATTAGGTCAGCTAAGCCTGGTAGTTTACGCCAAACCTGGGGGCTTACTATGACCTTTTATGAAAACCTTCAAATGCCAGCCAGTCAACTTCCGTTCAAAAGCAGGCCTGCTTCTGAATCGCTAAAAATCGTACCGTGACAGTACTTAAGGTGAACGACTATTGGACCAAGTTGAACGGTAATGCTTGTTCATGGTACGAAAAGTCTATACAAAAAAAAGGTGAACGGATTTCGTAAACGTCAACGTAGCAGGGAGTCCACTCCCTAAGCACGAAGTCGAAATATACGATTATTTCGGGGCCCGAACTAAAAATGAATGACAACACGATTTGACAGTAGTCCCTACTACCGATGTGTTTTTGCCCGTCCGAAAAGTTGAACTTGACACTTGTTTTGTTCACTCCTACGTTTCGGGCTACTTTAGGACGGGCGACTAACTTCGTTGACGGACTTAGGGAGTAGGCCCCCAGGCCTGCTCTAACGATGTCATAGTACAAAAAAGCAGGGCAGTTCAACTTCCAGGCAACTTCTGTCCTGCTTTAAGAGGTCATAGTAAGCCCCCTGGACGTAACCAAGGCTAGAAAAAAAAGTAACAATAGCTCAAGAGTAGGTAAGATCAGGAGTTTCGAATCCATGGTTGTTTCGGGAAGTACCTGTGTCGCATAGGCCGGGAGAAGACGCCCGGTTGTCACCACTGCGTCGACTGCCCTGAGGACACGGCGCTGCACACGCTGCAAGCGTGTCTTGCGTGGGCGACGCAGCGACGCGAACTAGTCGCGGCAGTCGGTGGTGACCTCTCGCTTCCGGCCGTGGTTCTGTCCATGGTCGGGAGCGAGAGTGCGTGGGAAGCCGTCGCCTCCTTCTGCGAGGAGGTGATGGTGACCAAAGAGGGAGCGGAGAGGGAGAGAGAGGCAGCTGCCACTCTCCCTTCCCGCGCAAGACACACCGGACGCCGGAGGGTGCGCAACGATCTCCGGCCACCGTAGTGTATGGGCTGCGGAGAAGGCGGCGCGCTGTGTTCCGTGCGCGCCTCTCAGGAGGACGTGGGGCAAGGCCCCACAGAGGAAGAGGTCTGCTAGGGGCTGGCAGACCGAGGCCTGCCGGGGTCGCGGTGCATGCAGCTGCGAATCCCGCGACCTCGTCCAAGGGTCAGGAGAAGGAACACCGTGGGTTTTTAGCCGGTAAGAGTCCGGCATACCCCTTTGCCTTCGCCGGGCAAAGGGCACGAAAAAAAAAGGAGTTCGAATCCCACTCATAGTAGTACACTTGTGGTGAATTTACTCCTAGCACTAACAGAATTATCGTATCATATTTTAATGGCCGCGATGATACATTGAACTAGTTTGCAACTAATATCATACTTGGCACATGTTGCCAATCTGCAAGATGACAGCTGTTACGGTTATCAACACCGCATAGTAACCCATTTTCATAAGTAGATAAACTATACAAGTTTAGTTTTAGTATGCACTAAACCTGAAACTAGTTTGTTCAGAATCACTAGGAGAATCGATTGGCATAGTTTTTATATACCACGTCAAATGTTGCATTTTTTTTCATAAATTTCAGTTTTGTTTCAATAGGTTTCTATTCATAACGAGACGTAACACACCGGATAAACTCAGGATGGATGAAATGGCGACAGGTCACTGGAATAACTTGCGACTCACGGATGCCGCTCAAGTTAGAGGGGAAAATCTACAAGTCCGTGATAAGACCTGTCGTACTGTATGGATCGGAATGTTGGGCCGTGAAGAAGACGGATGAAAAAAGATTGCATGTAGCGGAGATGAGAATGTTGAGATGGATGTGTGGAGTGACCAGAATGGATAAGGTCAGGAATGAGTATATTAGAGGAAGTTTGAAAGTAGCGCCAGTCACAGCAAAGTTGAAAGGGAATCGTTTGTCTTGGTATGGGCATGTGAAGAGGAGAGATGAAACGCATGTGACGAAAAGAGTTATGAATATAAATGTGGATGGATGGAGAGGAAGAGGGAGGTCAAAGAAAAGATGGTGTGAAGAATGATATGAAAGAGAAGGGTGTCAGTGATATCATGACGGGTGACAGGACGAAATGGAAGAAGAAAACGTGTTGCGCCGACCCCAAGTAACTTGGGATAAGGGCAGGACGAAGAAGAGGTTTCTATGCATAACAGTGGACGGGAATAAACACCTTGAGGCTTGAGACGGTCCGCTCGGTCAGTTTCCGTGTATTAGACAACCCCTGCATAGCACATCTCACACATTTCACACTCTATTGGGGAACTTAACGCAACATAAACTAAGGTGTAACTTGTAGATTTATTAAAAAAAAGTGCGTACTCCGGTAATTCTAGTTAAAATCTTGTTGGGGTGTCTCGGTTTTTGTGTATACTAAAAATAGTGTTGCATAGTTTGTATACTATACCCTTTTCACCGTATGTTGATTTCTGACGTTTCTCTACAAAACGTTACCACACAAAGTATAGTTTAAAAAATAAAACAGTGATAATATAACTATTTTACGGTTTTTGATGATGTCGTTTACGTTTTTTCGATAGCAGGCTACTTACGGCTACAATTTACGAAATGACGGAGCGGTCAGGACTCATCTTTGGGATATGAGTTCATCACAACGGCTTCATCCACCAACCCACCCACCAGGCCAGCAAGGTCGACTAACACAGAATGCCGCCGGGTTTGCCGCCGGCACTGCCGCGCGGCTTGCCGGCAGGTGTTTAACCATGCCGCCGGGTATAACACCTATTGAATTATACCCGCGCGGTAATAAGCCGGCGGCAAAGCCTGCAGCATGTGTGTAGAAGCCTTAAGACTTAAACCCTTCTCATTCAGAGAAGAGGCCCGTGCCCAGCAGTGGGACAGTTGGGCTGTTTATGTTGTGATGTATACATATTATGTAATAGTATGTATCCCAGCGGGTTGAAACCCTCGTGAAGCTGCACTTGCCGCGGTCTGTCCGTTGATGGGTAGATGAGACTAATATTTATACCTACATCGAGACACCTTGTACATTTTTATTTATTTTTTATCGTAGGAGTGTCCTCATCTGTACCAAGACGGAAAGTTATGCGGACTCTCACCGGCTAAAACCCACAATGTTCCTTCTCCTGAGCTGTGGCTGGGGTCACGGGATTCGCAGCTGCATGCACCCCAACCCCAGTAGTACATTGAGGCCCCTACCATACCTCGACAAGCACATTTAAACTGTCGGTCCCAATTGTCATACGAACACATAATGAAAGAACTTCTTAATTTAGGATTGTTACGATTTCAGTACTTTTAATTAATTTAGTAGAGGAGTTAAAATAGCTTGGGAGATTCCCGCGTAATAATGGAGAGATGTAAAATAAGTGATTATAACACTTAAATAATGATACACTAAGAGACCACACGCGCTGGACTGGTCCAGCTATTTCCTGCGGCTCTAGAATAGATGCACGCCAGTGACCCCGCGCAGGCGCACCAGCTATATTTACACCTAGTCCACTGTTCTCCATGTCTACGTCACATGTCTCACGCCTTGAAGTTCTTTAACGTGCCCTAAAAACACTAATATCGTGGGGTGACAAGAAAAACTCACTAAGTACAGTTTTTAAATCAAACCATTTTTTTTTATTTCACATAAACCATACAGGCGCTTATGAAAAGTCGAATTTAGGTGGTCAGTTCCAATTAGTCGTTTCCTATGGAGAAGAACCGGCAAGAAACTCCATGGTTACTCTTTTAAAAAAAGGATATCTTTAACAACTTCAGTAAATACAGTAACTACTATGATTTATGATAGTTAAGAGAGAACAATGTAGTCTTGACCACAGACCTGTGAGTAATGTAATACCAAGTCTTGAGTACAAAAATTAACCAAAAAGAAAAAAATAACACAATATGAATAATAGTAATTTACGCAATTATATGTATAGGCAAGTCCACGAAGTTATCACATTTACAAAAGATAAAATGAAGCTAAACTATATAAAACAATTGACATGATTAAATGTCATCAAAACTTAGAGAAAAAATCATTGTTAAATAAGATAAAAGATATCTTGAGAGTAACGACAGCAATAAAAATAAAAAAAAGTAATCATAATTGAGGATAGTTAATAGACATACACATTTGAGATAAATAACTTTTTTCACGAAGTTCATTAGTTTTGCATAACCGTTTGCAAGAAAAAATCACTAAGAACATAATATGAAATTTGATAGGAAAATATGTTCTTAGTGATTTTTTCTTGCAAACGGTTATGCAAAACTAATGAACTTCGTGAATAAAAGTCTGTTTCTCAAAAACTGTACTTAGTGAGTTTTCTTGTCACCCCACGATATGTGTCATTAATTAGTAAGTATAGTTAGCATCAAATACAAGGTCAGTCAGAAAGGGGCTACTAATCCGAAAGGGTGCTAAAGTACCCATAATAATGAGTAACTTTTCTTCTACAACTTTCCCCGAAAGTCAATAAATTAAGAGAAATAGCTGCTCAAATATTAAAATCTATATTTCCTCAGTTATGATCAGCTGTGTTTATATTTAAGGTCATATTTGGTGTCCCGGATTACAAAATCCATTTTCTGAATTCGTTACTAAAGCAGGAATGAAGAAATTAAAAAAAAACTAAAATAATAATAATTTTTCAGGAAAAAAAGTTATAGATTTTTCAAATTTTAACACTTGCTTTAAAACAAACCTAACCTTGTTTAATGGGACGAACAGTACCCCAAGTGTGAGTTTTTTTACGTTACTATTGTAGTTGCGTCACGCCAAAAATGTATGAACATTTAGGCAGAGCCTCTAGCGCCGAATAGCGTTACTAAAAATTTGTTTGACATTTTTGGCGTGACGCAACTACAGTAGTAACGTAAAAAACTCAAACTTGGGGTACAGACTTTTCATAATTACCCAATTAATTAAAGAAATTAAACTTTATCTCAATGAAATAAAATTCTTGTCAGAATGACAGTTGTTGTGTACTATGTTTATACTGAAACACCCCTTGTATCATTAAGATATATGTAGTTCGATTTTCTTAGTAGTTCAGATCATTTTAAACAGTCTGTTCGTCCGGGTATATTTTGATGCTATCGCTTGGTGCATCCAACATACGTTTTTACTAGCTAACGCCCGCAGCTTTGCTCGCATGGTATGTCAATAAAAAGTATCCTACATCCTTCTTCGGGATTCAGGCTATCTCTGTGCCAAGTTTCATCAGAATAGGGTATTTGACTGAAAAAATCTAATTAGTCCGTCAGTTAGATTATCAAAAAATATTTGACCCGTATTTTTTCTTTTGTTACGTAAACCAAAATTGACGAAGATACGACACTTTTAAAATTGGCAAAACGTCACAAGCAAGACAAGTACAATTTTTACTTGCTTGTGACGTCACAAGCCCCCACTCTCGAGTTTTGATGCGTTTTATCTTTCCAAATATTCATAGATTTAACAAACTAAAAAATACGTGTCCATTATTTTTCAAAACTCTAACTGGCGGACTAATTAGATTTGCAATTTATTGATGCTGTCAACATGCCTATTGGTTCATTAGTTTAGTTATGACAAAGTAACAAACAGACAGACAGCAAAATTTATTTTATTTAACAAAGTGAAAACGGACTTCAAAAGAAACTGAAAGGAGTAAAATAATATTATAAAATTAACAGTTTCATAAGTCGGTGCCTTCAATTTACTTAGTTCAGCGTGGTTAAGCATCGACTTCTGAAACTGGGGTCTCCTAAAATAAATCTTGTTAAATCACAACCGAACCAAGGCCGAACCGTTCATTCAGACAGTTCTCAATTTCAAAAGCTATCAAATTGTTTGACACAAAAAACAAAATCAATCATTTTGAAAGTTTTCGAAAACAAAAACTGACTGACGGTTGTGGTTAGATTGCGTTTGGCAACAATTAATTTTAGGAGAATTTGGCCCCTGTTGATCTATATTATACTTAAACAGGGTGCAAAAAATCAATGGGCCTTGAAGGGAAACCACTTTAAATCCTTAAGGTAGATTATTTTACTGAAAGGAAACATTCCTTTATTTTTAAAAAGAAACTTAACTGCCTTCACATATTTCTCGACATGCTTCTAAACCGGGAGAAGAACGAGCTAAAAATAAAAAAATAAACACGATAATAAAAAAAAAATAAGAGCGGGTCAAGGTACAAATTATCACGCTATTGAGTGTGGATGATGAGCAGTAACCTTATGTTTCCGTAGGCAAAGCTAGTTTATAATAATTAAGCTAATTATTTTACTCCTTTCAGATTTTTTTTAAAACCAGGCTTCGTATTGTAAACAATTAGGAGGATTGTATTAAATAACAACTGCATTGCCTGTAAACTCAGTCAGGCATGCGATCGATTTTCAGTTGCATAACGGCTTGGTCATTGATTAAAAATGCACACGTTTGGATCAATTAAATACTCGTTTTGCCTGCAAATGACGTGTACTAGCGAAAATATATCAAGATTGTTAACTACAAGCGAAAACATTTTTTTTTTTCACTTTAATTATAATGGTATTTTGGACTACAAGCGAAACTACAGCTCGGACAACGTAATGGGCCAGATTTGACGTTTGCTTTAAAGCTCAAAATAAAAGTGTACGGAAGTTGTACGCCTTCGATCTTAAAGAAACTCGTCTTTTTATTTATCTGCACATAGCGCACCCATGATAAAATTAAACTAAACCATTGGAGTAGTTATTATTGGTGTTGACATTACTCCTAGTATTTTGACAGATGTCAAATCGGACTTCTTAAGCTGGCTTCCCACGGTGCGTGGTAGCGTGCACCGGCTGTGCGTGGTATTATCCGTAAAATCACGCACCGCAGGAAGCCACATGATGTGGATACGGGGCACCGCTCCGCACGCGTCCGCGTTACCACGGACGAGTCTCTTCCCATGGTGCACCGGTGCGAGCTCGTGTGTCGCGGTGCGCGCTATCACGCACCGTGGGAAGCCGGTAGTAGATTGTCGCGAGTATAGTAGTAATTTTTTATGCAATCCCGCCGTTACTGTAGTCTGCCAACCCGCACCTGGCCATGGTGGACTAAGGCCCAGCAGTGAGACATTAATGGGCTAAGTATTATGCTCATGATGCCATGATAAAAGATAAAATCATCCCTTTTTTAATCACTTATCTCGGTCTCGTTTGACTCTAGTCTCACCTGATGGTTAACATAGACAGGGTCAAAGATGGAGCACACGATCCAAGTAACAGAGATATGAAGGGATTCTTCCATAACCTTCTGGCTCTCACATACACACTACGGAACACAGTAAACTGTTTGGCGCCGGACTTTAATGTGCGGGTGGTAGCTTGCCAGGCGGACCGTTTAGATCCTACCTCAAGCGTGTTAGGTTTTGTTAAATCTTAAGCTGGCTTCCCACGGTGCGTGGTAGCGCGCACCGGCTGTGCGTGGTATCATCCGTAAAATCACGCACCGTGGGAAGCCACATTATGAGACGTGATGTGGATACGGCGCACCGCTCCGCACGCGTCCGCGTTACCACGGACGAGTCTCTTCCCATGGTGCGTCGGTGCGAGCTCGTGTGTTGCGGTGCGCGCTATCACGCACCGTGGGAAGCCGGTAAATTACTGTACAACACACGTCTATTTCCAGTGTGCGGTAAAGAAGTTTTATATTCTAGCCCGTCCCCACATGGGGAACTCCTTCTGCAGCAGGAGGACACTTTTCATACACTAACACTCAGACCAAAAAGTACCTATATCAAATCTGTAGAATAACGAATGCTTGGTCCGTGCGAGGATTTACCCTTGGATTAGCAGTTAGTATCCATGGATTTTCTAGCTGGCTCTTATCCAAAAGACCAACTTTTTGGAACCGTGCAACTAAATTCTCAACTTTTCTTAAGAGCATGTTCTGTGCCTATCTATGCATATCAAAAACGGCATCACGCGTGAGCGGCTGAACCGATGTCGCATTTTTTTTTGTTGTTGTGTTCGTAATTGTCAGGAGAAGGTTCTTAGGAAAGAAAATTTTGATATTAAAAAAAAAGGAGTTATCTCAGTAGGTATGTCCATATTCTTCGTTTGTTTACCGCATGCATGAAAATGGTTTTTGTCTGTTTGTGGCGCCGTACCTCCCAAACGGATGAATCGATTTCAAATCGGTCTTTTGTAGGAATGGTTCTTAGCTGTAATTAATGGTAATCAAGTCAGCCATTTCAACCAACTTCGTTTTTTTTTAAATCAGCTTATAACCGATATTACCAACCTCGGATAACTTTTATCTTTCTTTTTTTTTTATTCCTCATCATCATTCAGCCGAAAGACGTCCACTGCTGGACATAGGCCTCCTCCGAGCATCGCCACATCCACCGGTCCTGTGCTCCATGTTGGGGGGGTCTGCCATAATCGCCACGCTTGGCAGGCGGGTTGGCGATCGCAGTATGGTTGTTAAAATACTCAGAGGACGCTGCTGCCCATCCTCTAGTGAATCCCTTAGTCGCTTACGACACCCACGGAAAGAGATGGGGTAGTGCTATTCTTTACGTCGGCACCACACGGAACTTTTTTTGGTTTTCTTCCTCAGATGAAAGTTATCAGACGTTGAATTAACATTCGGCCCTTCATTACTCAAATTAATCCATTTTTAACATGAACACTTGAAACTTGGTACCTATTCTTATCAACATAATCCTCCTGCCCTACATTTTAGCTTCGCTGCGTACATTTCACAATATACCTGAGAGGCACGTACACAACAGAGAGACTAGCAAACACACATGGAATCTCAATTATCTAAAGTACACATTTCATGCCATTTGGTTCCCGACTGAGATGAGCTGTTCCTTACAAAATTATCAATGTTGTACATATGGAACAGATGATTTTTAAACCAGGGTTTTTCTTAGACCACCGTTTGTAATAAGATGTATGAGGAGCTCGTGGCTAAATAATTACAGCCGCATAGACCGATCTTCCGGGTTAAGCCACGCTTGCCGAGGTTGGTCTGTGGATGGGTGACCATTTACCATAGCGAGTTTCCTCCGTGCCTCGGAAAGCACGTAAATCCGTTGATCCCGGCTGTCATTTGTAGATCTTTGACAGTCGTTACTGTTGGTCAGAAGCCAGAAAGTCTGACAACCAGTCTTACCAAGAGTATCGTATTACCCAGTTACTGGGTTGTGGAGGTCTGATAGGCAGTCGCTCCATGTAAAATACTGATATTCAGATGCATCCGGTTCGACTGGAAGCCGACCCCAACATAGTTGGGAAAAGGCTAGGCAGATGATGACCGTTTGTAATAAGAGGGCCAGAGTTTCTGTGATCTAAGCCTAAACCCTTCTCATTCTGATAAGAGAGAAATGTCCAGCAAAGACTCAGATGATATGATAAACGTCTGCAGAAAATAACTGGCTTCCAAAAAAATGGTGTTGATCTTAGTCATCACGTAGTAAACAGGTTGGTGACCGATCTATTAATATGATACCTAAGTCATAATATTTAAAATAATCTTCTGTCTACGTTATACAGAAAGGAACAAGAGTAAATTAACATTAAAAGCCTAATGACAACTTTATGAGATGTTTTAACGTCTTTGTCAATTATAAGATTATTACAGGAAAATAATAAGTGGTCTTTGATGTAATTCCCTCGGCGTTTGTCACGGTTTTATCGTTTTGACTAAAAATAAAGGCGCCTTATTCTGTATGAAGTGATAATAATTTTGATAGTTACTCTGATTATGTATAATAATATTTCACATAACATATACCTGTATTTCTCGAAGGGTGGCGCAGAGGTGTACAATACACCCTCATTTCGCCGTTATGTTTAAGTCCCATGTAATAGGGAGCAAGTCTATTCCCATCAAACGGGCACAAATCCAGACTCCGGGCTTGTACTGGGAAACTACACACGGAAAAACCCAATAACACTTTGCCCGGCCTGGGGGCGTATTTCCCTTTCCGTGTCCAACTGGCGATACCGGTCTCACGAAATTCGCACGCTTTTGTATTACTACACAATTCAACCAACCCGTGCTCAGCTCGCGTCAACTGAGCACGTTTTTGCGATCAAGCAACGTTAAAAGAAGTTTTACAACAGTGTGCAATTGAATTGAACACGGTTTTTTAATTGGTCTGTTCAAAACAAATCCGTGCTGATTTAGCGCGTTCGTAAATGTTCGGAATAAATCATGCGGGCCGAAGCAGGCGTGAGCCGCCGCGGGCCCGCGCCCTTGGGTAGACATAATGGAAAGAGTTTAAAAGGATTTTCAGTCAAATTACCAAAGATTTTGAAATGAAAGAGTCGATGGAGCCCCGTTGCGCGGCGCTCCTGTTTCTGTCTGCAGGGTTTAAAGTAACCTAACACGAAGGGGATGACGGAGGCTTCGCTCGCTCACTTTAGCCCCCGTCATCTCCTTCGAACCTAACCTATCCGTGTCCGGATGCCCCAAATCCCCGAGCTCGCTTCGCTCGCTCTTCAAATTAGTTAGTTGGAAAACAAGTATCAGCAATGAAAGCAGTACCTCAACTAATACCGTCGCTGATTTAACACGCTTTTGAAGACTCATACAGTCAAGAATCAAGTCAAAAAAAGTGTTCAGTTCAACTGCACACTATTTTGTAAAACCTCCCCCAGCGCCACTTGATCACAAAGGCGTGCCCAATAGACGCGAATTGAACACGGGCTAGTAGAATTCCGTAGTAATACAAAAGCGTGCGGATTTCGCGAGACCGGAGTCGCCAGTTGGACACGAAAAGGGAAATACGCGGCCTGGGGATCGAACCCAAGACCTCACGCTCAGCAGTCGCGCTTGCGACCACTAGCAGCAGCATAGCAATTCTATTAACAATATTTACTTCAGTTTTTTTCATTTAGTTTAAATTGGGACTGAATTCTGATACAAGATCGATTTTCGGTTGAAAACAACTATAGGCCTGTCTAAAGTTGAAATTATCGACTCATGGCGTTGTATACCGTCCGCGAGGCCTTTTTTTTTTTCTTGGTAAAATCCTCATGGATGCCCTTCGCCCGGGGAAGGCGAAGGGGTATGCCGGACTCTTACCGGCTAAAAACCCACGGTGTTCCTTCTCCTGACCCTTGGCCGGGGTCGCGAGATTCGCAGCTGCATGCACCGCGACCCCGGCAGGCCTCGGTCCGCCAGCCCCTGACGGACCTCTTCTTCTGTGGGGCCTTGCCCCACGTCCTCCTGAGAGGTACGCACGGAACACAGCGCGCCGCTTTCTCGAGCCTGTTACTGGTCGGGCGACGGGTCCCCTAACCCGCCGCCCGCAGGCCACACACTACGGTGGCCGGAGATCGTCGCGCGCCCTCCGGCGCCCGGTGCGTCTTGCGCGGGAAGGGAGAGTGGCAGCTGCCTCTCTCTCCCTCTCCGCTCCCTCCTTGGTTGCCATCACCTCCTCGCAGAAGGAGGCGACGGCTTCCCACGCACTCTCGCTCCCGACCATGGACAGAACCACGGCCGGAAGCGAGAGGTCACCGCCGACCACCGCGACTAGTTCGCGGCGCTGCGTCGCCCACGCAGGACACGCATGCAGCGTGTGCAGCGCCGTGTCCTCGGGGCAGTCGACGCAGTGGTGACAACCGGGCGTCTGCTCCCGGCCTATGCGACACAGGTACTTCCGAAACAACCATGTCCCGAGAGTACCTGCGTCAGCCGGAAGCTGAGGGCGCCGTGACGCCTCACCAGCCACTCCTCCATTACGGGCCTTACCGCCGCTATTGACCGTCCGTGAGGCCTAAGCTAAGCTTTGCATTTGTGTGAGAAAGAATGCTTTGCTTGGTTTAAACCCGTTTATATTGCTTTTTGGCAATCGATTCTATGTGCACTCACACAAATGCAAAGCTCAGCTTATGCCTCGCCAGTTGTACCCGGTCGTCGAGTTTCCTACAGTACATTTCACCCGGGCGAAGCAGGTGCGGGTCGCTAGGACCCAATAAAGGCTTAACTTCAGTACCTACAAACTTATGTCTCTTAAAATTATAGTATATATGTTACGGCTAATAGCCGAAGTGTGGCTACACCTAGTTTTAGTCGGGTACAACTAGGTACAGCCGGCCACATGCGGTTAAACTTAGATGTATCCTATTTATCCTCGGTTAGAACTAGGTTAAGCCTTCATCATAGCGGATAGAACTAGGTGCAGCCGCACACCGGTGATTAAGAGGAACCCCGACACGGATAGGTTAGGTTCGAAGGGGATGACGGGGGCTAGAGTGAGCGAGCGAAGCGAGCGAACGAAGCCCCCGTCATTCCCTTCGTGTTAGGTTACTTTAAACTCTGCAGACAGAAATAGGAGCCCCGCTCAGCGGGGCTCCGTCGACTTAAGCTACACCTAGTTCTAACCAACTGCTACTGGTTGCACCTAGTTGTATCCGGTTAAACCTAGGTGTAACCGCCATTCGGCTTTTAGCCGTAACATATATATACGTCGTGATAAAATAAAAATGACCAAATCGCATTCCCGAGGTTTTCACTCTAAGGCGATTATAGGCACTAATCAAATAATACATTATCACAAATATTTACAATAGAAATACAAAGAGCGTCATTTCCTCAATTTATACCTCACGAACTGTGCTATTTCTTTCAAGTTTCCATTAGCAAGGAAATGAGGACGTCATTCTGAAATATCACCTTGATGCAACATGAAACAACAATAAATATAATTTTCCTAAATACTTAGCAAGAATTAAGAGGAACGATAAAATACGCACTGGCTTTGATTTGTAACATTTACACATTTTAATGTATTCACACTATACAAATTGAGATGTTTTCGAAACTGTAAAATTATGTATTTTTGTGCAATAGTGATATAACATCGAATGAACACTCTGGAACACACCTTTCAGTCTGAACCAAAAATACAAGTAACCTATTTTTTTTCCCATCTTGTTTATTGTCCCACTGCTGAGCAAAGTCCTCCCCTTTTGTCTTCCAGATATCTCTATTTTGTGCCGTTTCTGACCATGTTGACCTCGCAAACCCGTCTAAATCGTCACGCCATCTACGCCGGGGTCGACCTCGGCGACGATGTCCTCCTTCAGGCATCCAGTGAGTGGCGATCTTTGCCCATCTGTCCGGGTGCATTCGAGCGACATGACCCGCCCACCCTTACTTCAGACTGGCTGTCTTTTCTCCAACATCTACTACTTGTGTTATGGAGCGCAGGGTGGTGTTTCTAACGCGATCGTTTAGTTTAACACCTAGGATACTGCGCTCCATTGCTCGTTGGCAAATCTTGAGTTTGGAAAGCGCCAAATTCAGTTGCAAGATTTATTGCGCAAGTTAATGCAGCCAGTGCTCGCTTAGTTCGTAAAACTTGCAGATTTGGCGGTTTGAGGGCAGTATGTTTCGTGAATTACAATGAGCCGTTTCTGGTAAAACTAGAAGCCAAACTTAATTCAGAATCATTGGGATTCGCTTAATTGGGAATCAAACTTAGTAGAGAATAGTTTAATAGTGTCAAAATTCGATTTATTTTGGTCTTCTTCTTCTATCGTGTCGACACGAGCTATACGAGAATAGCTCATGCCGTGGTGAAAAGATTAGCCAGTCAGCAAGGTTGGTAGCGGGGCTGACTGCCCAGGGTGCGCCGGACATACTTATGTATCGTCACTTGTGGAGGCTCTTTTCATGCACCCCCATTATTTATTTATACAATACAATAAAATATAATATAAAAAATAAATATAATATAAATAAAATATTATCCAATTATTTATTTTGGTGATAAAAGTTTTATAAAAACTTTAGGAAACAATGTTTTTAGCAAGCTAACGTAATTCTTTCGGTCGTATTACCAATGCTTAATGTCAAAGAGATCTCTCTTCATGTTGGAGATTCACCCATTACTAATGATACTGAAAAACCACGACTTTCTTTGGACGGAGAAACATGGAAAATTTCTATATTTCGTGTAATCATATTTATTTATATAACCTTATTGAGCCAATAAATGTTACTACTCTTTAATATTCGTTACCTAATACGGCCCTTACATAACCCAGGTCATATTAAGTTTCAAAGTTACAATTATGAAGTTATACAACTATTCCAATAATTGTTACAAAATAATATTACACGTTTAAACAATACAATGATTACATAATCTCCATTTAGAACTTACATAACGTTAAAATAACAATACGTAAGTGTTCCTCTCATTTTAGATAAACAATACTAAATTAACGTATAACAATAACATTTTCACAATGCATAAAGAACATTTTACATTATTCGGATCATGGTATAATAAGACAATGGTGCCGATTCTCTTGTTCACCAACTAAGGTAAAAGCACTAATGCCCGACAGTATAAGAGCAACACAAATTTAATTCTTCAATAACAAATGTAATTTAATCACAAAACACAGTTAAATCTTTTTAAATGCTAAAGTAACATTTAGATATTTAGTTTTCAACCTACAAGCTTTATTTACTAACATATTTCATACTTTAATTTACATTCTTTTACACTTTGTCGTAGGAACTATTAAATGACATCACAAAAAAACGAAACCACTAATAGTAGACATCCCTTAGCGCTAATACTAGACGTGTCTAATATTAGTGCTAATATATGTCTATTAATAGTGGTTTGATATTATTATTATCAAGTTAAAAAAATCAATACTGAAATACTATAATATGAATTTACCCGTGAACTTGTAACAGAAAATGCAATTTAGACTTAATCCTATCACTTGTTATAATAATTTTTGACATGTCTTAAACTCGTACGGCGGCATAGTGCTCAAAAATAAATCTGAAATCAAAAGAACTAACAGTTGACACCTAGTATACCCCAATAGTTGACACCCTGTCTACTGTTGGATACGATCATTTGAAACGAACAAAAATTAAACAGCACTTTACTGACAGGATATAGAGACAATAATTGCATGAACATGTGCTGAGAAAATCTGTTTTGTGAGACACCAGTACATGACACATGTGTCGGCTTTTAGGTTTTTACTAATTTCTGGTACTAATAGTAGACACCCATTAATTTGTTAGAAAACCTAACCGAAATAAGAAGGCAATGGTCCTGGTATGTCAATAACTTAATACATGTCTATAAACAACACAAAAAGCAGCAAAAATCGTAAAAATGTAGAACAAAATCATACCAGCTACATGTCGGCGTCGTTAACATTTTCTTTTAGAATCACATTGCATTTGTTCTCTTTCGCACATTGTTTACTGCCAACAGACGTAATTTTTAAATTTGCTTAAATACTTGAATGAAAATTTTTGACCGCGTATCTTACATATCTAGGTGTCTGTTACAGCAATCTTGAAGTAAATTCAATGATTATTATTCTTAGTAGAAAAGGTTTTATTCGAAAGTGTCATCCTTTAGTTCACTGTCGGGCATTAGTGCTTTTACCTTAAACTAAAATTGCTATATTTTACTAACAGATAGCGCGAGAAAAGGACGGTGATAGATAACAACTAAGTTAGAGATGTCAAATTAGTTTACGCCTTGAACTTCGCCGTGTTTTTAGTCGACACGTTTTAAATGTCGTCTAAATTTGTATGGAGCTTTTAGTTAAACTAAATTTGACAGCTCTTATTTACGTCTGTCTCTTTCTTATTCTATAAAAGTGAAAAAGACGGCAATAGCCTAAATTAATTTTAGTTTGTGCATAAGAGAATCGGCACCAATGTAGTCTTCCCGTAACAGCTAAATCACGTGACTGTACCTATCTACGTCATAGCTACCAAAGCTACTAATGAACCACGATGCAAATACAAAGAGGAGTTAGTCTAAGCAATCGTGAACTGTGATACCAGTTAGGTCCTGACGTCATCACTGTGGGCGTCGCCTTTGTCAGTTTGTTAGCACTCGTCCTGTGTACACTACGTTCCCGCTCCCATCTGATTTTATCATTTTAAAAGATGAATTGTTGTGTGTTATTTTGGAAAAGCTACTCTTAACGTAACTAGCTTTTGCCCGCGGCTTCGCTCGCGTTAAAACACTCTTAACACACTACTAAAGTTTCTATAATAATGTAATTCAATCATGGTTCGAAAAACATGTGGCGCCATCTATTATCGTTATCATTGTTTTCCTCCGAAACAGTACTTTTTTTCGGAATGAAAGGTACCCTATGTCCGTTTCTGTACACCTGGCAACGTATATGCAAAATTTTAGGATGATCAGTTCACTGATTTAGGCGTGAAAAGGTAACAAACAAACAAACTTACTTTCGCATTTATAATATTAGTTAGGATTAGGATTTATTACATTTGTGACACGAGAAATCTAGCTTAATATGGCTAAACCACGTGGTAGTTATCTATAATATCCGAAGCTTTTAGTTTTTCCTATTCACTGCTAGATGGAAGATATAGAAGTAGGCGAGGTGTAACATTCCCCTCGCCTCGCAAAATGTCACGCAACGTATTATCGGAAAATCGCATTACAACAACTCATCCTAAGCTTCGTGACGTAATACGGGTCATCGTCTGAAGAGAACGGGTACTTTGTTTTATAGTACCATGATTCAGACAATTGTTTATCCAATAAATAACTCATTATACACTTACGCACACCCATATTTATGATATCTGTCATCTCGCTCACAAATGCGTTTTTACGTTCACTCTCATCGAATACTTTTGAATCCAGAATACACCCGTACACTTTAAAACAGTGACTAATATTTTTTTACAAAAATAGCTTCCACATTTAATTTTAAAACACGTTGACAACGTTTGTAAAATGTTACTTTTTATTATTTGTTTTTGTGGTAATTTTATTTCGGATGACACGGCGGCCGAGACGTGAATAAACATGCTTTTTTTCTTTTTTCTTTTCATAGGCACTTTACGAGCGACATATTTTTTTATCACTGATAAAGCCGGCGACGTTGACCGCATAAATTTTCCACGAGGTTTTTCCAGCCCTTTGTAATTATGAAAAGAAGGAGTGTTGATTTTATAAATTATATTAACATGCTTACATAATTATACTCACGCCTGTAAGCCGCCAAGGGGTATGCAGAGGTTTTACCTCTGGTATTAAGTGCCATGTAATAGCCGGCGAGCCTATTAGCCCAGTCGCCAAGTTTATAACCGCAATGTTAGTTACTGCGAAAATAAAATGACAAACAGATTCTGGCACTCGCTGGCCGCTGTCGCGGCATCGCTCGCTTCGTTCGCTCGGCTCGTGCGTTGAATGGTCACAGTTCTAACCTAACCTAACCTTTCAGCTATCTGTTTGTCATTTTATTTTAGCAGTAAAGAACTTTCGCAGTAACGTACATCGCGGTAATAAACTTCGCAACTATGTTTTGCGGCACTATTTTTGCCGTAAACTCTTAGATGAGGAGTTAACCCGTGAGAAGGCGCGCCTCAGTTTGTTACACGGAGAGGCGCGCGCGAGCAAATTGCTCACACTACTTTAGTTGCTCATATTTCCACTTTTAAAGTACTTATTGGCTTATAATGCATTTATATGAAAAAAATAATGTTTAATAAGTAAGAAAATAAGTGTTTTAATTAACACTAAGAAACATAAATGTAACTTCTAAAGCAAATAACAAATCAACTTATTTTTATTTTCTAATTTTGACAGTCTTCATATGAATCAAAATAAAAAATCTTATACTTATAACAAAAACTTTAAAAAATTACCCTTCCATGAGATCTAGATGAGTGTGCTTCTCGAAACACATTGAACACATATATGTGATCTGTTCGGTGCAGAGTAATTGCTTGCACAAAGTACAAGCTTTTTTTGACCGTCTATTCTTACGTTTAGGACATAATATTGAACAGAATCCGCTTGGTCTAGGCTCTGCAATAGGTCTAGGAGCCGGCACAAATCGCTTCATTAGAAACTTGAGATCTGACGATATTTTCTCCATGCAAATCACCAGAATCCTCTTCCAGCCACTAACAAATTTGTGCTTGACGTCGATTGCCCATTTTACATGTGTGTTGTAGCTAAAAACAAAATATATTAGTATCAAAATATTACTATAGAGTATTTACGTAATAATTAACCAATATAATATAAATAAATTAAATAATGTATTCTAGAAAATACAATATTACTTTTTTATTAGAAAAATAAATACTTACACGGATGGGCGCGTGATGAGCAAATTGCCGCACGATGGTACGCAGCCTCCACAAACACTTCGCTGCGGGGTCGCAACAGATCTTACCGGCGTGAGAGTTGCGTCAGGGGGAAGGGGATGAATAGTTAGGAAGGTACCTAGGCGCTTGAGAGGCGTCGGTATCAGCAAAAATGTTTACTTTTAATTTTTGTGTGAGCAAATTGCTCATAGCGCGCCTTCTCACGGGTTAATAAATAAAATCTCATTTTTAAGGTCTTGAATCCAAGATAGCGGAGCGCGCCGAGGTCGGTCAAGGTCGCAATTTTAAAGTTTCATGAGAACACCTAAACATAACACATATCCAAAATGGTATATGAAAATGGGCTTTGTTACCATTTTTGTAGCACAATTATGGTGTCAGGTTGATCGCGTCTTACGTCTCGCTTGTCCGACGACGAAGGGAAATTTTAATCTTAATCCGTACTCCCAAGGACTGTTATTGACTTGACATCATAAATCTTTCAGGGAATCTCAATGTAGTTCCAGCTGTTTTCGAGATTAGATAGGACAAACAAACAATCTAAAAGCGTCCGATTGCAGAATTTTCCTAAGAATAATAATAAATTATATTCTTAAAGGTCGCGTGAACGCGTGGAATTCGATAAAGTTAAATATAACATACGGAAGATATTAATTCTATTTTACGTTGTATCTGGATCCCATTTAAATATTTCCATGAAATTGTAACAAAATTAACAATGTTTGTGTATATTTTCAGTAGTGTTTTCAAGGTTTTTAATTGAATATAATTTTTCAGTTATGATGAAACGAAATTAGTATCAAGAAGCGTGGCGTTGTTATTTTTTATTTATTTATTTAAACTTTATGTACATTGGTGGTACGGTGGACGGCGACATAGCTGACGGGCACGACTAGCACGATAACGCTCTGCGCATTTAGTTAACTTGGGGCACAAAAATGACTCACGTTAAGAATACCATGTTTTTTTTGTCTTTCGTTTTCTCATTCTGCGTCACCTGTAGATCATCAGGTTTGAAGGAATTACTCAAATTCGGATAATCCCTTTATGTACCTACTCGTATGTACGTAAGTATAATATTTCACATTCATCACAAAACTTTTAACTTCACCATCACGCCCTCATAAGTTTAGAAGACTAACTGTTTAGTAAACACAGCAGGTTATGACTAACGTGTGTTTCGCAAGGCCGCCTGTCAGTATTTATGTGTTTACCAACGAAACGGGGATTTGGTTGGGCCAATAGACACGGTTTTAGGTCAAGGGGAAGGGCGGTTGGGTTTTCTGGGGACGGTGACCCACTTTGGGAAAAGTCAATTTTTTTCTGAACTAGATGAGTAAGGAATGTGACTGAAGATGGAGTAGAACGACGATCAGTGGTAATGTTAGGTGTATGGGAAAATGGTGGTGCGTTTCGTGGCCGCTCTTTAAAAATATAAAGATGCATCGCGTATATTCAACATACTTATCAAATAAATAGACCGTTTTCAAAGACACCTTTAGTTACTCTGCAAGAAAAATAATGGATACCGATTAAAAACAACTTCTTTTCTAAATTAACGTCAGATAATTATCTCTTTCTGTAATGACATAGGTATAGGGTCAATTTATTTATTTATCTATACATATAATAAAATCATAACGAAGCAAAAACAAAAATGATTGCTACGTGTATTAAAAACGATACAGATGCCAAAAATACAATTTTTAGAATTTCTGTCTGTTTGTGTGTCGGAGCTACACGCCAATACTATTGAACAGATTTAGTTGAAATTTGGCAAAGATGTGATTAAAAAGCGGGGCGGATTATAGAGTACAAATTATCACGCTATTGAGAGTGGGTGGTGAGCTTATTGGAAATAAATGTGATTAGATTTAAAAAATTGATTACAAATACATTGTTTAGTTGCTGCGACACAATGTTGTTTTCCGACTTCCACGCGGACGAAGTCGCGGGCACAGCTAGTATATTAATATGAGAACATCTGGGGCTCATATCGCGGGGGTCATAATATCTTGCCGCGGTCAGTCCGTGGTTGAGTGATCTTTCGTTACACATCGAGACCTGTCTACCCTTTTCCCAACCATGTTGGGATCAGCTTCCAGTCTAACCAGATGCGGCTGGATACCAGCATTTTACACGGAGCGACTACCATCAGACCTCCGCAACCCAGTATCTGGATATTGCCGATATCCGAAGGTTAAAACGGTCGTCAGTTTTTCTGGCTTCTGACAACCCGTAACGACTGTCATATGTATTCGTATGACAACCCAAGATCGACAGTTTATCGTGCTCTCCGAGGCACGAAGGGGTGTTGACATGTAACGAATGGTCACCCATCCACGGACTGACCGCGACAAGCGCAGCTTAACCTTGCAAATCCCTCCTTGCTAATGTTAAATACTTAGCAAAAAAATATTTTAAACACGTAAAGTCAATGACCAATGACATTCAGGTGATAATCATCATCATCATTCAGCCGAAAGACGTCCACTGCTGGACATAGGTCTCCTCCAAGCATCGCCACTACCATGTTGGGGGGTTTGCCATAATCGCCACGCTTGGTAGGCGGGTTGGCGATCGCACTACCCCATCTCTTCCCATGGGTGTCGTAAAAGGCGACAAAGAGATTCACTAGAGGATGGGCAGCAGCGTTCTCTGAAGATTTCTCAGGTGATAAACGAATTCTATATTTATCTATCTACGAGATAAAAAAAAAACATTTCCTCATACTCATCACCTATCTTCAAAAGTCGTTGAAACCGATCTCAATAAGTCATTGGTCGATTGAAACGGAGCCAAAACGTAACGATCCGGCTCAATGGCTGGTGTTGCGAATGTATCGGAAATAATGCGCGAACGCAAGTGATCGGGTTCCGTCGACGATTAGTTACAGCTATGTTCTTAAATATTTTGTCAGTATTTCAAAAAAAACTGGGTTTGTAATTAATTACAGTAAGGCCTCTGGTTCACACACGTTTTATCGCCGTATAAACCTATGGGTTATTAACCGTGTGTAGGCACGGTCATCAGTCATCAGTGTCGTATGGACTACTATAGAAATTTGTTGATGGACACGACGGCCCAACGGCACGCCTGCGCCGCCGTATGCACCGTGGCTACTCCTCTTTTACGCACGGTTTGATTTACATTAGTATTGTATGACAGTCTAGGAGAGTTTTTTAACGGCACCGGACGTTTTCGCGACGGGCAATTATTGCATGACAGCTTTCCAACGCTGATTTTGTGTAACAAAATGGATATAAATCAGTTTCGGCTGGTGGTTTGCCGTATCGTGTATAAGCTCACACGATTTTTCTACGGCGCGGCTAATACGACGTACGGTTAAGAAACCGTGCCGTGAACAAGAGGCCTAAGGGGTTTGGGGGAGGTGTGTCCAGCTGTGGACATATTTTGGCTGAATGAAAGAATCAATAAATTAACTAATTACAGATCAGTCAATCAAATGAAAGCTGAGTTAGCCTAGCGGTTGAACGAGGCATTTATTAGCGCACCAATTTAAACAGCTCTAATTCGAATCGCACCAATAGTATTCCTATTTCTTTTACTATTGTTGTGATTCGAATTGGTGCTCTTCAAATTGGTGCGCTAAATGCAATGCCTCGGTTGAACGCTTGCCTTTCATGCAGGTAGGTGCGAGTTCGGTCCAAACCGACCTCTGACTACGAATTCATGTGCGAGTCAGAATTTAATTACCACTTGCGTTAACGGTGAAAGAAAACATCGTAAGGAAACCTGCACACAGAAGGCTCAATATAATTCTCAATGGTGTGTGTGATGTTAGTGCCAGCACTAGGCCAGTGTGGGACTAAGCCCTTCTCATACTGAGAAGCGATCCGTACCCAGAAGTGGGATAGTAATGGGCTGATTACACTAAGCACTTTTTTTTTAAATCTTTGATGAGAAATCTTGACTTCTATACATACAGGGTTATTGGAAAAACACTAACAACCTCTTAAGGGGTCATTGTACTCATCATTATGAACAACTTTTACTATGGGACCAAACCATTAATGTTCGCATAACTCGTCAAAATGTAGGGGACAGCTGTTTTTTTTCGTGATTTAGGTTTTGGTCCAATAGTAAAAGTTGTTCATAATGATGAGTACAGTGACCCCTTAAGAGGTTGTACACTTATTTAATTTACACCTTGTATATTAAAATCGTAATGATGCTAAAACTGTATATTCAATAATATTATTGGGAAAAAGTAAATATAACGCATTCTAGGAACGACACTGATGGCAAAAATGTGGTTTTGAGATTTTTTGTCTGTTGTATATTTGAGCTTCACGCCAGTGCTACTGGACAGATCCAGTTGAAATTTGACAGCCACATCCATTAAAGAGCGGGTCAGGTTATAGGGTACGCTATTATAGGGTACGTATCACGCTATTGAGTGTGGGTGATAAGCAGTAAGATACGCATCCGTAGCCAAAGCCGCAGTACAAATAGTTACAAATGAAGCAGTAAAATAACCATTCGTTTTTCTTTCATCTCCAAATTAATGCAAATATCTTTTAAACTCACAAATCTCACAAATTGGATTAACAACAGACTTTGATGTAGCGACTTTAAAAGTTTATTTACTCATTGTTGTCACTCAAGAGCTGTTGTTAAGAGGAATGGGGTACTAATAGGCTATTGCTGATCGTTTTATACTGTTAGTCTTTTAAATAACATCTTTAAATCACTTTAAATCACTAGAGTTCCTTGCGAAAGAGTTTGCCTGAGAAAGTACTATAGGAATTCTAGAAATTTATTTAAGTATGAGTTTTTTTTTAGGTGCTTTTATATTTTTTTATATTTTATTTAAAGTAAAGATTTATTGCCATTTTACTTATTTTGAGTTTGCAGTACTTAAGCCCGATACCGTTAGGTATGATAAATAATATTATCTAACAAAAAAACAACGGTACCTTTTTTTGTAGTAAGTATTGTACTAAGTGGTCTATCATGATAAAACAAAAACAGTAATGATTGTAAACAACAGGCAAAGATGATGAAATAGGATTTACTACAAAAAAAATACCGTCACTTAAAAATAAGGAAAACGTTTATTTGTGTTTTTCTAGATAATAGTAAATTAATTATGAGAAAGAAAAAACAAAACCAAAGAAAAAAAATTATTTTTCTCTCGATGAAATTATGTTTACTTTCACTAATTTAATATAAGGATACTTTTACTATAGGGAGACAATTTATAAAAAAAAAATACAAAAATATTTACAAAACACCTGATTCCCCACAATGCCCGCCACACAGTAACATAATCCATCAAAGAGACCAGTAAGTGTTTGATGTGGCAGTAACGCATTGGGAGTCTGCCAACCGGGTCCCGTACGTAAATCGTAATAATATCTCCAATAACAATGAGCTTGTCTATACGTCATGACTGCTAAATGATTCTAAATAGCTCGTAAATGCAACAAATAGCTCTTTATTTTTCTACGTAGCGTTTTTGGCCAGGGCACACACGGTGCCGATATTACGCAGCCGAACATCGGCATCATTATCATTACATCATCATCATCATTTGCCTAGCCTTTTCCCAACTATGTTGGGGTCGGCTTCCAGTCGAACCGGATGCAGCTGAATATCAGTATTTTACATGGACTGCCTATCAGACCTCCACAACCCAGTAACTGGGTAATACGATACTCTTGGTAAGACTGGTTGTCAGACTTTCTGGCTTCTGACCAACAGTAACGACTGTCAAATATCTACAAATGACAGCCGGGACCAACGGCTTTACGTGCTTTCCGAGGCACGGAGGAAACTCGCTATGGTAAATGGTCACCCATCCACAGACCAACCTCGGCAAGCGTGGCTTAACCCGGAAGATCGGTCTAATGCGGCCGTAATTATTTAGCCACGAGAATATAATAGAATCATTTATTTGTTAAACATAGGTATTTACATTGAAGATCTTAAACAGGGGTGTAAACGAATTACTGATGATCTACTGGTGACACTGATTGACCCTGCGTAGGCTTTTTCAGAATCAACAAAAAAAAGTTTTCGTAAAACGAAATATGGTATTCTGTATCTGAGTAATTTTAGTGTCCTGAGTTAACTGACTGCATGGAGCGATATCGCGCTAGTCGTGCCCGTCAACTGTTTCGCCATGCTTTCATTCATTTTTGTAAGGCATCGAAATATACAAAGACATAAAAAAAAATTGGGAAAAAGAATTGATTTTAAATTTTTTTAATCACTCTAGTTCTCGTACGAAGTTAATCTATAGATCATGTGGTTTGAAGGAATTACACGAATTTGTTTACACTCTGTATAATCAGGTAGAAAGTGCACTATGTTTTGCGGTTAATGATTTACAAATTTTAAGGAGGAACAAAATACCAAAATTGAAAAAAAAACGTATTACATGAAAGAATCAGCAATAATTTTTTTTTATACTTTATCATAAAAACCCTTTTTTTAGGGTTCCGAACCCAAAGGGTAAAACGGGACTCATTTAATAGGACTCCGCTGTCCGTCCGTCCGTCTGTCACCAGGCTGTATCTCATGAACCGCGATAGTTAGACAGTTAAAATTTTCACAGATGATGTATTTCTGTTACCGCTATAACAAAAAATACTAAAAAACAGAATAAAATCAATATTTAAGGGGGCTCCCATTTAACAAACGTGATTTTTTGCTGCTGTCCGTCCGTCCGTCTGTCACCAGGCTGTATCTCATGAACCGTGATAGTTACACAGTTGAAATTTTCACAGATGATGTATGTTGCCGCTATAACAAAAAATACTAAAAAACAGAATAAAATTAATATTTAAGGGGGCTCCCACAAAACAAACGTGTTTTTTTGCCGTTTTTATAGATAATGGTACGGAACCCTTCGTGCCTGAGTCGCACCCACGCTAGGCCGGTTTTTTATTCAAATTATCCGCAACACACCAGACTGAAGTAAAGCTTGTGTAGATATGCAAAACATTGAAAGCGTATTCGCGTTTATCAGTCAAATAAGACTTGGGCATTGCCACGTGAACTTCTTATAGCTAACTGGTTTTACTTAAATATTTGATCTGGGAGCTTACTATAAGAAATAAGAAGTAGTAAGGGGAAGGAAGTATAAGAAGCCCCTGCCCTACATTGTGGCAGTAATGAGGTGGATTATGCTTATTGATCGGCACTATACAACTCCCGGGGAAGTGAATAATGAAACTACATTTGTTTCCTAATCGAGTACAAAAATTTATTTCTCTCAAGGGGTATAGTCTACACGCGGAGAATCTCGACACCGCGATTCAGAAAAACACACAAAAAGTACAACGCCATCTATCGAGCGCATGAACAAACTTTCGCTCAAACATCCCGCCCACCATGGACAGAATGTCCAGAACTAATATAAATGTAAAATAACTAACTGTCCGCCCACCATGAGGTCAGGGGCAAAAAAAAACTTATTAGCAAAATTGTTAACATAAACAATATTAACAAAATATTTACTCAAAGAATATTAACAAACTATGACAGATGACGTGAAAAAAAACAACTAGGTATTACTATTTGTGGAATGACATATTCCTTGAAAAAATACAACTTATAAAAACTTTCAACGATAACTACTTGAGGACTGTATATAAAAATCAACGTTTACTATAATAATAATAACTTGTGCACTTTAAAAAATCTACATTTCGGCAATTTTACAAAAATTGCTCAACTTAACTTTACTTAGACATAAACTCACAAAATAAACTCAAATAACTATACTTTAACATGTGCTAGAACTTTACAATTTAAAACATTATGTTTACTTTGCGATTGGCAAAATGCACAATTTTGAAATTGGTCGTTTGATCAATGATCCGTTACACTTGAGAGTCACTACTCGTGTAACCTTATCCAAACCAGGGTGCTTTTCCACTACTTTGCCCAAAAGCCAACGGGCAGGAGGTAAGTTATCCTCCTTGACCAAAACTACATCTCCAATACCTGGTTCTGGAATGTGTTTAGTCCATTTGTAACGTTGTAACAACTGAACTAAATACTCATTTGACCAACGTCTCCAGAAATCTTGCAACATACGTTGTGTTACTTGCCAACGCCTTAGACTACTGATGTTAGAACTCTCATAATTACGTTCAGGCACCGCTATCAGAGGCTCCCCTATCAAAAAATGACCAGGTGTAAGAGGAGTTGGATCTATGGAATTGTCAGGCAACATTGATAACGGCCTAGAATTAAGGCACGCTTCTACTTGGGACAAAAGGGTTGACATTTCTTCAAACGTAAGTGTTGAATTCCCTATCACGCGCCTCAGATGGAATTTGGTCGATTTTACACCGGCCTCCCATAAGCCACCGAAATTTGGGGAATGGGGCGGAAAAAAATGCCAAGAAGTACTGTTGTTGCCTAACCACTCTCGAATTTCAACAGCTACGGAAGATTTTTCCGTAGCGACTAAATGCCGAAGTTCTTTGGCAGCGCCAACGAAATTGGTGCCGTTGTCGCTCCAAATATTACTAACAAAACCTCGTCGAGACACAAATCTCTTAAAGCCAGCAATGAAACCTTGCGACGTCAAATCGCTGACGGCTTCTAAATGTATGGCCTTGGTCACCATGCACACAAAAACACAAATGTACCCTTTGTATGATTGGTGGCCACGACCCTTTGAAGTTCGCATACTGATGGGACCAGCAAAATCCACGCCACTATTTAGGAATGGTCTTGCCGGTGTGACTCGACTGGACGGTAACTGACCCATGAGTGGGGTTTGAATAGATGCTGAGTACCGCTTGCATTTTACACATTTGTGTACGTAACTTTTAATCCTTGTTTTTGCGGATAGAATCCAATACTTCGTACGCAGATGGCTCAACATCAGTGTTGGCCCTCCATGTAACGTCTTCTGGTGAGCTTCATCAATCACTAGATTAGTGAAGTGACTATCAGATGGTAGGATGATAGGATGTTTAACATCTTCGTCTACATGAGCATTCTGAATGCGCCCACTGACACGGAGTATCCCTTCATCGTCTATGACTGGACAGAGACTTTTAAGCTTGCTTCTTACTTTCACACTTCCTGATTTTCGTAAGTCTTTCATTTCTTCGAAAAACTCTTGACTCTGAACAAATCTTATACACGTCCTTGTTGCTTCTTCTATTTCTTCTTTAGTAAGATATCTTTCATATCTCTTCTCACCGTGTGCTTGTTTCTTCCAACTCAAAACTCTTCTGCAGTACGCTATAACCCGAACTAGCCTCTTTAATGACGAATACTTTGTCCAGAAAAGATCCTCTTGATGAGCTTCAGTTACGACGTGAGCCTTGATTGATCTTTGCTCCGTGTTGGTCGTAATTGACTTTGGCCTCGTATACTCTATCCTTTCATCATGAAGCCATGAGGGTCCTTGACTCCACAGTGAGCTGCACACCAGTTCTTGTGGTGTCACACCTCTGGATGCTAAATCGGCAGGGTTATGCGCGGATTGGACATAAGCCCAATGTGAGTTGTCGACGTGAGAGATAATTGTGGACACTCTGTTTCCAACAAAAGTAGTCCAGTGACTGGGGTGTTTACTAAGCCATGCCAAGACTACTGACGAGTCGGTCCAGGCATGTATTTGAGAGGGTGTGATCTTCATTACTTCAGCGACTTCAGTAATAAGTTCTGAAAGCAACACTGCTCCCATCAACTCTAATCGCGGAACTGACTGCTGTTTGATTGGTGCAACTTTAGTACGAGAAGTGGTTAAACTGACATGAATGGAGTTGTTGGCGTCGATGACTCTAACATACACTACAGCGGCATAGGCCGCGATCGACGCGTCACAAAATCCATGCAATTCTACCAATTGATCGTCTGACTTTGTGTTAATCCACCTGGGAATGCTGAATTTGTTCGTCTCTACAAGGCTTAAACGGTAAGTTTCCCACTCCGAAAGAAGTTCCGGGGTCAACTCTTCATCCCATTCCAGGCCAGCAAGCCAAAGCTTTTGAATGAATATTTTAGAAGTTACTATGCAAGGTGCCACCCAGCCAAGCGGATCGAACAAACGCGTGATGTCGGATATAACCTTTCTCTTTGTGGTTGGAGTGTGCTGTGGCTCAAGTTGCACTGAATATTTAAACTCATCATTTTTTCTATCCCAAGAAATTCCTAAAATTTTCATAACTGAATCTAACTTAATGTTCTTTCCAGATTCCTCTTCCCTTTCTTGTCCCATCTCTATACTTTCTTGAATTTTCTCATTTAATTCGTCGCAGCTGCTGACCCATTTCTGTAGTTGGAATTGACCTTTGGTAAGTACCTCTGTTAATTTTCTATGTATGTGTAAACCTTCTTCAACTGTTTGACATCCTGACATCAAATCATCGACATAAAACTCATTTTTTATTATTTCAGCTATTTTAGGATGACCTTCGCATGAATCAACTGCTACTTGCTGCAAAGACCTTACTGCAAGATAAGGAGCTGCTGCTGTACCGAATGTAACTCTTACTAATTTGTATTCCTTTATTTCAGATTCAAGATCATCGCGCCACACTACTCGCTGAAACTCTGCATGTTCAGGAGAAACCTTCACCTGTCTGTACATTTTAATAATGTCAGCACAGAGACTTATGGGATGCATTCGCCATCTCATAATGATGTGACGCAATGGAGGTTGCAACATGGGACCAACCATGAGGTCGTCGTTCAGAGACACTCCATTTGACCCTTTCATTGAAGCATCGAATACTATTCGAACTTTACTGGTGAGCTTGTCCTCACGGACTACAGCGTGATGTGCGAGATATACGGCTGTACTCTTATTGCGCTCATCATCGCGTACAGGTTCCATATGGCCGAGGTCTATGTATTCTTGGAATACATCTGAGTATCGAGGTTTGATTGAGAGGTTCTTCTTAAATTTATTTTCAAGAATATGAAACCTTTTTATGGCGAGGTCTTTCGAACCCCCATATTGGCATTGAGGATCTTGATCCCGAAAGGGAAGATTAACTACGTACCGGCCTTCCTCATCGCGATACGTGGTTTGTGAGTAAATGTCCTCACAACGCTGTTCCTCTTCAGAAAGGATCTTCTTATCGGGGATACCAGACTCTATTTCCCAAAACTGACGCAAAAGTGCATTGTCATCAGCCTGATTTGAGCTGCTTTTAATGACATGATGACAATGTATGGACTCCTGGTTTGACGATATCTGTCCAGAGAGGATCCAACCAAAGGCAGTATTTTGAGCTACCGGCGAGTTTGGCGGACCTTGAATCAAACCGTCTCTGAGAACCTGACTATATATCTCTGCACCAAGTAAGATGTCTATCTTGCTTGGCGTGTGGAACTCAGGATCAGCTAAAGTTAATTGCTTTAGCTGGGGCCAATGGGCCTGCTCTAATCTTTCAGAGGGTAAAACCGATGTAATCGTACCTAACACGAACGCATGGACTTGGACACTAAACTGTGGATTTAAGCGTGAGTGAATAGTCACCGTGACTGTAAACTTTGAAGCGAAAGCGCTTCTCTCACCGCCTATCCCTGATATAACCGACTGGACCGGTTTCTTCTTTAGTCCAAGTAACTGTACTGCTGATTCTGCTATGAATGATGCCTGAGATCCTTGATCTAATAGCACTCTCAGCAGTTGTGTTGAACCGTTTCTCGTCTGTGCTTCGACAAGAGCAGTGGCCAACAAAACTTGAGTGGGTATTGATCCCTTAGAAAAATGTGAAACTATAGAATTTGAAGTTAATGGGTCGCCTACTGACAACGATGCCTGAACGTTAGACACCGCTGTTTTAACTTCATCTGCTGTATTGGAACTTTCTCTAACGACTGTGGAGTTTGAAACCGAATTTGGATGTAGTAGTGAGTGATGCCTCCTTTTACATATTCGACACGTCGCGGTGTGTCTACAAAACTTAATTGAGTGGTTTGCGTTTAAGCAGTTATAACATAAGCGCCTGGTTTGCGCAAAGTTATGACGAGATTCGTAACTCTCTTGAGCGAACTTCTTACAACTAGATATTTTGTGATTTTCCTTACAGAATGGACAAGTATCTACGGCTTTATTATCGGTAGTGACTACATGGTGAACTTTAGGTTTGGGTTTACTGGGTTTTGTGTCAAAAAACTCTAATGCCCGAAATCGGGCTTCTAAAAACTCTCGGAATTCCGATAGCACGGGTAACTCATCCTTGGCACTTATCTTTGTCTCCCATTGCTTTCTCGATTCGGGATCTAACTTTGAACTAATTATGTAAATTACTATACTATCCCACGTACTCACGTCAATACCGAGATTTTTTAAACCATTTAAACTTTCCATAGTAGTATCTAGTAAACCTTTTATGCTATTTGAACATTCATTTACATTACTCTGACTTAATAAACGTTTTAGTAAACAATTTGACAGAAATCTCTTATTATTATACCGGTTATGTAACAGAGACCAACACTCTTTATAATTGTCTGAAGAGACTGCAATGTGTCTGACAAGTTGCTCTGCTTCTCCCGATAATAAGCCTTTTAAATAATGCAATTTTTGCACGTCTTCTAAACTATTATTGTTGTGAATCAAAGATGTGAACAAATCTTTGAACGTGGTCCATTCCGCATAATTGCCCGAAAACTTTGGAATATTTATCTTTGGTAATCTAACACTATTTGAAACTGTGTGGTCGACATTTGTCTTTGGATTTTGATCTGACTGATTATTGCTAAGTTTATTTAAAACTTCTTTTAATTGCGATTTATAGAGAACGTAACTTTCTTTGGTGACATCATAAACGTCGTTAACAAAATATTTATCGGAATCTTGTTGTGCGTCATTTAGCAATATGCTCCTATGTGTAGACGAAAACTCTTTCCACAAATTTTCTAGAATTTCTAACCTTGTCTCCACATAAGACCTAGTGATTCTATCTTTAGGTGCTTTTTTGAAGTTAATTTGCTCTTTTTCGATGAGAATCTTAGTATTGTTTTGCAGTCTATATAAAGCGTCCATTTTTAATTTAACCAAGTCCGTTAAGTTACTAATAAAATAAATTTTTAAATATTTAATTTTATGAAAAAACTACCAAAGTCAGATTTCTACCAAACTACCAAAGGAATTTTCTACCAAAGAACAAATGTTAACCACTTTTGCAAACATCTTTTTTTGAATAACTAGCAATTCTCTTAAATTCACTGCTTTGAATGTTTACCGTAAAATACCACAAAGATAAATTCAATTAAATATTTACCGTAAAATTCCACAAAGATAAATTCAATTACGTATTTTGACTCGAAACACATCAATTTTAAAAATTGAGCAACAATGCGTAAAATGGGCACATAAAATATCTTAAGTTCAAAACAGGTCACAAAAAACAGGTACACATAAAAACATCTAAATAAAGTGCTACTAAAATCTACTAAAGTCCAATAAAATCTTCCAGACGAAATTTTCTATGTTCAAGAAAATCCGACTTGTAAACATAACACAATGAAAGTACTCACGATTTTATCTTCGACAAAC
The DNA here is from genome assembly GCA_905220435.1 of Amphipyra tragopoginis. NCBI lineage: Eukaryota > Metazoa > Arthropoda > Insecta > Lepidoptera > Noctuidae > Amphipyra > Amphipyra tragopoginis. The sequence goes on from HG992017.1 coordinate 12,310,729, forward strand.
CACACTTCACCGAATTGGCAACTCCGCACTCACTCACTAGTAACTGCGTCACCCAGCTGTTGACAGCAGGTGGAAACTCCACTATCGCCCTGGTGACTAGACTATTCCCGCCCAGCGCCTCACTGAGCTGGCGGTGTCTAGTCAGCCCTGCTCCACTCCTCACGCCGTGGTACTCGAACTTCGCCCTGTGCCTCCTTTTTGGTCTGGTACTCCAACAGCGCCCTGCGCCACCTGGTACTGGTCCTCGCCCTGCGCCAACCTGATGCTGCTCCACGCCAACTTCACTGCTGCAGCACTCACTCACTGTGCACACCAGCTTGGGTATGCGGCGCTTCAGGGCGATCCACCCTGGTTTCCACGCCAAGTATCACACACAACACACACTATCTGGATCTCACTATCCGGCTCGAAGGACCAACAATGATCGGCACTATACAACTCCCGGGGAAGTGAATAATGAAACTACATTTGTTTCCTAATCGAGTACAAAAATTTATTTCTCTCAAGGGGTATAGTCTACACGCGGAGAATCTCGACACCGCGATTCAGAAAAACACACAAAAAGTACAACGCCATCTATCGAGCGCATGAACAAACTTTCGCTCAAACACTTATTATCTACTAGCTTTTGCCCGCGGCTTCACTCACGTCAATTAAGTTTAAAAAAACTCTTAACACACTACTAAAGTGTCTATAATAATATAATTCAATCGTGATTCGACACGTGGCGTCATCTATGAACGTTATTGTTGTTTTCCTCGGGAACAGTACTTTTTTTCGGGATGAAAGGTACCCTATGTTTGTTTCTGTACACCTGACAACATATCGGGTGTAAAAAGACCCTTAACGATAACGAAAACCACGTATTCTACCCATCATTGGGATCATTTTTTTCGAACAAACCATACCTGGGAAATCATTGGTTTTGGACATATTGAAGGTAGACAGAACACAGTTACAGAACACAGTAGAAAGTACACAGTTTTTTTTCAGTTTTTTCCAAAAACGATTTCCAAGTCATAATACTTACTAAACTTTCTTCCATACTAACATTATCAAAAATTTCAATTTTTCCTAACAAATTACGCATTTGGAGTTACAAAAACGCAATGAATATCAAATACACACGACCGCCTTGGCTCGGCTGTGTGGCCGCTGCACGCATGCAAACGCGCGGCATCGCCACAACCATAATTTGCGCGCTACAAAAAAAGGCGTTTTTTTTCATGCCAAAAAATAAAAGTCGTTTCCCAGCAATTATTTTTGGTCAATGTAGTTTAGTTTGATGTACAGAGTACATAGCTTTCGGCTATGTGATGGGTCTTTTTACACCCTGTATATAGCAGGACAGAAGTTGCCTGGAAGTTGAACTGGCCTGCTTTTTTGTACCATGACATCATTAGAGCAGGCCTGCGTCAGGCCTGCTACGTTGACGTTTACGAAATCCGTTCACCTTTTTTTTGTATAGACTTTTCGTACCATGAACAAGTTTATCCGTTCAACTTGGTTCAATAGTCGTTCACCTTTAGTACTGTCATGGTACGATTTTTAGCGATTCAGAAGCAGGCTTTTGAACGGAAGTTGACTAGCTGGCATTTGAGCATTTTCATAAGAGGTCATGGTAAGCCCCCTGAACTTCTTAAAAGGCTTTTAATAATTTCTGAAAAAATAAACTGTTTAGCAACTTTTTTAATGAGTATTTGTTTGGGATCGTTTGAAGAGGGTTAACAGCAAAGGACGGTAGGAAAACCAATATTTTTCCTGACCTTGTAAAAAAACAGCACAGAAATAATGGAAAATCTGTGTTAATTTAATTCAAGAAGTCAGAAGTTTCAACAGTAGTTGCAACTGGTTCTTTTGAATATATTCTTTAACACGGGTGATTTTTTAATCACCATCAATTTTTTTTCTATGTAAGCTTTGGAAAAAAGACACAATTTAAAAAAAAATTGGTTCTTCAAATTTTCACAATAAAGTAATTTTCCCAAAAGTAGGTATTATCAATGCATTATCAACAAATTTGACATATCATTTTTTTTAATTGCTTCTTTCAAATAGCTAATGCGTAAAAAAATCAGTACCCCAAGTGTGAGTTTTTTTCGTTAACTACCTACTGTAGTTGCGTCACGCCAAAAATGTATGAAAATTTAGGCTGCGCCTCTAGGCGCACCGTTCAATTAACGCGCGAATATTAGTGAACGGTGCGCCTAGAGGCGCAGCCTAAATTTTCATACATTTTTGGCGTGACGCAACTACAGTAGTTAACGAAAAAAACTCACACTTGGAGTACAGATTGGTTACTAAGTCAAACGTTAAATACTACACTTATCGCGCATGCACTGAATCAGAGAGCTTCTTTCTCTTCCCTGTATAATCGACCAAACGACTGCTTTTAAATTCAATATAAAATAAGCATCGACCATCTGAACTGAATACAAAATTCTTCTCCATGAAAAATGTAATTCACTTCGTGTACCCAAGAGATCCACTTAACATCGTTCTCAAAGAAGAAAACTTTATTCAAAACATATTGCTCTAATAAGCTTCTTATGCTGTGCCCTACATTTAGAGCTTACAAGCTGCACCATTCTCATTTAAGGGAGAATTCACACGTACCACAACCAGACCACATCGCGTTATGCAGAGGTTCTCAAACTTATTTTGTCTACCGCCCACTTTGAGAATCAATTATTTGCTAGCGCCCCCTAATTTTTTTAACTATACCACATTTTAAAAATCACAATCCTTACTTTTACTGCCTTTTACCATCCCCCAGTGTTGGCGACACTACAATTTAATTGTTAAGGAGTGATTCTATCATTACAGTTATCGCTAATATTGGTATGTCAGGATTGTGAGCAAGGTAAATGTAGTAAATAAAACCAACATAGACTCTCCACCACTGAGAGTACTTGTATTTGGGTTAGTGTTAGTAACATGAACTAGATCACAATATAATACTTTAGTTAATTATTACAAGTTATTACAAGATCATAAAATAAGGACAAGCTAGTCAGATATAAAAGGTCAGACTTCTTCAGCTGATCTACACAGAATACTCTAGACGAGTGTTCCGTCGTACGGTCCAAGAAGCAATCCCCCGGGCGCACCGAGCGAGCCGGTCTCCTCCCTCCAACGGGCAGTGGTGGTCCGATGGTGACGTCACGGTTAGTTAGGTGGCGGACAACAGATGGCGCTCACTCCACGAAGTTCCCGACACCAGTAAGCATCTAGCGCCCACTTTGAGAAAGATTGCTTTATAGTATTCGTATTACAGATTACAATTGGTGCGATTCGAAATGGTGATCATCAATTTGGTGATCTAAGTGGAAAACCTCTAGCGAAGTCCTTAAACATCTGCACGACCCCACAGGGAATTAATTAATTAACATCTATTGAAGCATACAGCATTATCATAGAATCTATACATATAATAAAGTACTAGCTGTACCCGCGGCGTTGCCTACGGAAACATAAGGTTACTGCTCATCACCCACACTCAATAGCGTGATAATTTGTACCCTATAACCTGACCCAGTAATTAACGTATTAATTAACTTTTATTTTACCTCTCCCCATTGGCTGGAGACCTTTTAGGTCTCGCCAATAACTGCCAGCTTACGAAGAAGGGGTCCCATGGACCACGTAAAATAAAAAATAAAAATTTATCGTGGGGCAGTAGCCCGCCAGACATAAGACTCCGCCTGGTTGGAGAATCCTCCCTTTGTGTTGAAGGAACACCATACCTCGTTCGTCAACAAAAGTATTCATTTTCATACAAATTAGTGCTTGCCCAAGTGTTCTTGTTGTAGTGTGATTGTGGTGTAGTTGTGGCACGTTTGAAACAGGCCTTATAATGCAATTTTCCCGGAATATGAAATTCTTTGCTAGCGCAGTGGAGCGAGCAAAATGTTGGAGTAATAAATAAGAGTTAATTCCTCATATCTCACTATTATCAACCCGTAAGCGTCGTATTCATGATTGTGTCGCAACAATTGAACAATGTTTATGTACTCCATTTTTTAAATCTAATCACTTTTATTTCCAATATGGTTAATGCTCATCACGCATACTCTATAGCGTGATCATTTGTACCCTATAACCTGAGAGTCTACTCCCTAATCACGAAGTCCGTGGTTTCAGCCTTAGTTACGAGCGTTTTCTACTCCCTATTATATACGGACATACGATTATTTCGGGGCCCGAACTAAGAATGAATGGCTCCGGCGACCAGCCGACAGTGGCTCTAACGGATGTGGCTACGTTTGATTAACCTCACACCTGTATCCCCTAAGGGTTGTGTAGAGATGTATTTGGTCCCTCATTTCACCGTTATTTTTAAGTCCCATGTAATAGGGGGGGTGAAACTATTGCCATCAACCGGGCACAAATCCAAACTCCGGGCTGCTACTGAGAAATTCTACACGGAAAAACCCTATAACAATTCGCCCGACCTGGGGATCGAAACCAGGACCTCAATTTTGATTTATACAAGTGTTTATCCGCGAAAACATTTAAATAGCTGTCAATTTTGTTTTTATAATGAACATTTTGTATGCTAGCTGTAAGTTTTCCGAATAAAATAAGATAAACTTAAGACGGATAGCCGATGGGGCCGAAAGGTGCTGGAGTGGCGACCGCGTACCAGAAGACGCAGCGTGGGTAGGCCTCCTATAAGGTGAACCGTAGATCTGGTGAAGGTCGCAGGAATCCGCTGGATGCGAGAAGCACAAGACCGGTCGATGTGGCGATGCTTGGAGGAGGCCTATGTCCAGCAGTGGACGTCTTTTGGCTGAATGATGAATGATAATGAAACTTAAGACAGTGACTATTCTCGCTCATCGTAACTTCGAAATCGTAACATAATATTATAAATGCGAAAGTAAGTTTGTTTATTTGTTAGGTACCTTTTCACGCCTAAACCACGGAACCAATCATCCTGAAATTTTGCATATACGTTGTCAGGTGTACAGAAACGAACATAGCGTACCTTTCATCCCGAAAAGAAGTACTGTTCCCGAGGAAAACAATAATAATGATAATAGATGGCGCCACGTGTCTTTCGAATCATGAATGAATTATATTATTAAAGAAACTTTAGTACTGTGTTAAGAGTTTTTTATTCTAAATTAACGCGAGCGAAGCCGCAGGCAAAAGCTAGTCGCCTATAAATTGTTTCCGAAATTAACTCTTATGGCGTTGATACTTTTCCTTTTACATCAATTTCCATCAACATAGCAACTAACAGCCTCAAATACATATATTCAACAACAGAAATATCCACAAGAAGGTGAACGACCCGAGTGCAGGATAATGCAGTGCACTGATCGAGTGATGGATCGGATCGCGCGAATTTGGATCGGGAGTGATGGAACGATTGCGCGCGAATTCGGATCGGCGTTTATCGATTTGTTTTATTTAGACGACGACACGATGTATTGGGAGATGCATTAAATTCGGACGTTGTTAATTGTACGTGGATGAAATCGGTTGTTTATTAATGTTGTGATGTTTCGGTATAAATGCGTTAATACTTACTCGTGAAAATTTTGTTCACGTCATCGAGAACTAGTAGGTGTAATGAAAGAGGCATTCCATTTAGCGCACCCATTTGAAGAGCACCAATTCCAACCCCACCACAGTAACAGGAATAGAAAGACTATTGGTGCGATTCGAATAGGTGCTCTTCAAATTGGTGCGCTAAATGGAATACCGGTAATGAAGAGCACAAATTCGAATAGCACCAATAGTCTTCCTATTCCTAAATTATTGGTGTGATTCGAATAGGTGCTCTTTAAATTGGTGCGATAAATGGAATGCCTCTAACGGAAGTACTTAAACATCTGAACAATCACACAGGGAATTGATTAATTAACATCTATCTAAAGCTTAACTTGAACTTTTTTCTATTAAAGTACACTTCGGACTGACCAAGGAGTTTTTTTTTTTTAGCGGCTGCTCTTTACAATTTCACGGCGCGCGCTAAGGCGCCTGCGCGCTAGCACACGCATGCGTGGTGGGCTGCTGGGTTTAGGCGCCATAATATTGTTTTTGTTTTAGCTTTGGATTTTTATTTCAATTGCATGAGTTTACATAAAGTAGTGTATGAAAGTGTACATAACTAGGTATTAAAACACTCGTGTGATACTATTAAAAACCTCGCCTATACGGCTCGGTTTTTAAACTCACACTCGTGTTTTAATAACCCCTATTAAGTAACGGTTTTATAAACTACTATTCTGTAAGTATCATAGATTTATTATAAAGTAGCATCTACAATAAAACTACCCACAGCCAGCGACGAAAGTCTGTTAACACTGTTACTTCTACTAACATTTACAATAACACAAAAGTATTCAATACACTGCTTTTCAGCATTACATGTAATCGAAGAGTCAGAAGTAGTGTTATTTCAATGTTAGAAGAAAGAAGAAAAATTATTTAACATGGACTCACACAGGCAGCTACAGAACAAAAACAATATACAAAAAGAAAAGGGATTAAAAATTAAAACTACCTCCACGAGGCCAAAAAAGGCTCCTATCTCAGCATAATGCTGCGACATTTAAAAAACAAAATGTTAGGTGCCTACATCTGTTTCATTTTTTTTCAGTTGTTATTTAAAATTCAGATGTGTGTGTGTGTTAACAAACTTTCGTCGCTGACTGTACAATTGGAGGCGTAATTAAAATAAACATTTCAACCAAGATGTCAGTCAGTTCTTACCCATGTTTACTTATACTTTAACCCACTAATACCCCATAATGATAGATGCACATAAACCAACAACAATTTATTTTGCTAACAGCATATGTTTACACACATCCCACAACTTAGCTATTTGCAGGTAGGTGTGATAAATACTGCTAAGAAATAAATAAACTGAATTATTTCCCGACAGTTTAGTTTTCTCTCAGCGAGACGCTGAATACCTGAACTGAGCTTCGTTTCCGCTCTACACCGGGAAAAGATAAAGATTACAATTATATAAAGATTAATTTTTATTTTGTTCGTTCCGCCTAGCCATGTGTCTATTTAGTCCAGCCATGTCAAACATGCGGCCAACAGAGCATTCTCCTGCGACCCAAATCAATTTTGAAAACAGCCAAATAATGCGGCCCACGAGCGTGTTAAAAACCGCGACGCGGCTAGCTACGAACGCGACTAGATGGGTCAGAAACACCAAGCCAGAACTAGTAACACAGTAGCTGTGTACTGCTGTCTCCTATGCAGACCCAGTAGTGAGAACACGTCGGGAAGGTGACAGTACTGTATAGACAGCAGAATGTACAGTTGCTGACTACTGGGTGGTCAGAAACTGGGCCTGTGAAAACCAGGCCTATCTGACAGTGATCGCCTATTAAGAGAATACAAAAAGCGTTGTTTTGATCGAAATTTAACTGCAACTACTAGGAGTGAGGCGTATTTATCGTAACAGCTATTCAAAACAGGTATCTTATGGTAACAGACTGTAACTGTGACAAACAAACTGAAAAAGCAGTTCCTGTTCCACGAGCTAACAAAATCCCCTATATGACAGTCACAAGCTTTTCTCTATTCATGCATATGACAGTTACCTTAGTTAGAATAAGATAAAAAATGTTACTGTTACTCTGTGACACCCTGTTACAGCCGTCACAAGCTCTTTTCTTTTCTCGCATAGGTTTTTTGTTCCCACATAGTATGAAACTAGCTTTCGCCCGCAGCATTTTGAACCCGTTAAGTGACGATTTTCCATACAAACTTTCATCCCCTATTTAACTCCCTTAGGGGTTGAATTTCGAAAAATCTCTTCTTAGTGGATGCCTACGTTACAAAAGGAACCTACTGTCAAAATTTCAACTTTCTAACCCCAGCGGTTTAGGCTGTGCGTTGATAGATCAGTCAGTCAGTCAGCTTCTCCTTTTACATGTATAGACTAGCTTTCGCCCGCAGCTTCGCTTGCGTGAAATTTTGAACCCGTTAAGTGACGATTTTCCATACAAACTTTCATCCCCTATTTAACTCCCTTAGGGGTTCAATTTAGAAAAATCCCTTCTTAGTGGATGACATTACAAAAGGAACCTACTGTCAAAATTTCAAGTTTCTAACCCCAGCGGTTTAGGCTGTGCGTTGATAGATCAGTCAGTCAGTCAGCTTCTGCTTTTATACGTATAAATAACAGACTGTTATTTCGTAACAGGTTTTTGGAACTGCTATTTACATGTAACAGGAACAGGCGTAACGGATACGTGATTTTACATGTTACAACCCACTCCTAGCAACTACACCACAACTGAACTTCTTTAGTTAATCCAAGCATTTGCACGAAGTAAACGAGCGTGCACGAGCGTCTAAATCGTTGCAAATAAAAGAGCACGGAATATAAACTAACATAGTTACCGACCCAATTTAACTTCCGATCAATCAATTAGGTTATTGGATAACACTCAATCTCCGGATATAGCCGAGATCATTTACAAGTAGCTGATAATTTGCAGGTTGCTTATTTAAGAATTCTGTAAGCATTGTATCGTTTCCCGGACGCCTACGCTTGTTTGCCCACATATCATGAATGATTTAAACGATTCCATTAAACGATGCGAAATAACTGACACAATATGGAAATGTAGGTACAAAAGTTCCACACTGGTGAAAATACAGTGTGTCCTGGAATTGTGTGCCCAAACGAAACTAGGTTAAACTAGAACACATGCTATCGAAAAAACTAAGAAGAGAAAAAAAACCAATAAAACTGTTTTTAAATTAAATTACTATCGCTTTTTTAGTTTTAGGGTTCCGAACCCAAAGAGTAAAACGCGACCGTATTACTAAGACTCCACTTTTTGTATTATAACCAGTGATCGGAAAAAGGTGAGCTAATTTACCTAAACTTCAAAGAACACAGACGAAAACTGGAGACTTCCTTACGACAACATTTTTTTTCGTGAAAATTATTCCGGGTTTCGGGACATCACTAAAGTACATTTAATATTAATGTAAATTTGTACATTTGTACATTGTAATTGTACAGAAAACAATTAAATTCGTTTCCTATTTTTGTGTCCTATTGTCACAAAACCAGATGGCACGTTATTCATTTTTAATTAAAATTGTTTTTAAAAAAGAGATTGGTTATTGTTTTCAAAAAAGGAGTTTGTCTTTTATTTTTTGAAAACAAATGAAAGAAAATCTCCGAGAAAATTCTCCCGAAAAAAAATGTTGTCTTAAGGAAGTCTCCAGTTTTTGTCTCTGTTCTTTGAAGTTTAGGTAAATTAGCTCACCCTTTTCCGATCACTGATTATAACTTTCGTGAGACAACAAGTGCGAGGCCTACTAGTGCACGAAGGGTTCCGTACCATTATCTAAAAAAAACGGCAAAAAAATCATTTATGTTCTATGGGAGCCCCCTTAAATATTTATTTTATTCTGTTTTTTAGTATTTGTTGTTATAGCGGCAACAGAAATACATCATCTGTGATTTCAACTCTTATTACAGACCGTACGTATACGAATGGACGTGTACAGTTGTACGCACCCTTATTATTTTCTCGAGGGCTGTATAGGTACAGTCAACCTTCTCTAGAAGTATTCTTTCCCATCGACATATTTTATGTAACCGAGAGGATTTCTAGAAACAGATCGATAATGCGAAATATAACAAGTGACATCTAGAATTAATGGGACAGGTAAGGCAAGTAATACGTCATGCTGTGTATGATACATGAGTTTTGATGAAAATGTTGAAACGTAAAATATTTTACTACGAAATCACGGAGTTTTTTTTTTACTGTTTTTATTATTTAGACTCTAGCTAAAAGGCTAATAAGTAATTAAAATTTAGCCTAAACTCCTACGTAATAATATTACGTAATGTCTTTCTAAGTCTATTTTGAGGGGAAGACACTTGGTTCATGTGAGAAAAATAAAATAATTGAACATAGTTGTTTTGTTCACAAGGTAAAAGAACGTTATGTTTTAAACCAAGCGAATGACGAATATCGTCAATACAAGAATAATATAATAAAAAAAAACACAGTGCAATTAACTTTAAATTTAGAAGCGCTTGTCTAAACATAAAGCGATAATTTCTTCAGTTTATCAAAGTTTGCTCAACAGCGCCAACAGACAGATGCTCTTCATATCAATAATAGAAGACACAAAAAAATAAACATCATGTAGTTTTTTGCACACATTATTGCCAACAGACAAAAAATACAGTGCACGCTCACCAAACTAAAGCTGCAGACACACTGAGCGTATCTTGCACGGCGCATGTTTCGTCGCGTTACGCATCACGCTTCCTCAGACCAAATAAAAAACTAAGACAGAACGCTGCGAACAATACAGTGAAGCATGCCAAAACTACACCTCCGCTCTGTGCATACACGCACACACGCAAACATTTACAACATTTTTCAATCAACCTACAATCAAACTACACCTCACTAAGTGCACACATGTTTACGAAACCACCCTCACGTCACTGTTGACAGCGCTCTGTCTTGGTTTTTTATTTGATCTGAGCACGCTTTCACACCGATAACTCAGCCCTCATCAAGCTGTCACCCTCCTAATCTCCCGCCAGCAACGTCCTAAGCCGAGGTCCGAGTCTCACTAGGGGTCGTCCTTACTGTTGTTGCTAGTAGTCATGATGTTAGTGTAGTATAAGTAGTTATCTTAGGTTAAGTAGTTTACTTCCCACCATTGATAGGAGACCCTTCAGGTCTCGCCAATAACTGCCCAATACGTAAAAACGGTCCGCTAGGACCATCTTCAAACAGCTGTATGGAAAAGTAAATAAAACTAATAACTACGCGTATTTCGTACGTCGTTACGCCGAGCGTAATTTTAGGGCTTAGAGGTTTCACGCGTATCTTGCGTTCGGTCGATGTTAGGTTAGCTATATTCGACGTATTTTCAGCGGCTACAGCCACACTTATGCGTATTTTGCGTCGCGTATCTGGCGCAGTTCGCGGCGCAAGATACGCTCAGTGTGTTTTGGGCCTAACAATTAAATAAACCTGTTTAACAAACTCAAAATGAAAACATTCTCAAAAGCAATAAATGTTACATAATTTATTTACAATAACTCACTACAGTCAACACAACGATTGCCCATTCGCCGAAAAAAAGACGTCACTCGCTTAAAAATATAAAAACGTTTTAATAACACACCTGCTAACGTAAACAAAACTTTTTTACGTTAAATGATCAGCAATAAATACCTATAGATCAACTAAAAGTGATTTTAGGCGTATTGTAAATATTTACCCACCAATATAAATTGGGCCTACTTCATAAACAATAACAAAGAGAACGGAGCTCAAGTCAAAACAGACTAACGATGTAATGTACCAAAAACGTCTGAATTCAGGTCGTTACGAAATTATTTACCGGATATTTTGTCATACAACACATTACAATGCAAATGGAATCAATTCTTGGTATGAATTTGTACACAAACGAGGAATAAGGTTTTAATTGTGTTTACGATTTGACCGGATGTTCATAATGTTGGGCCGACATGGAAATTAGGGCATGTTGATCTACCTCTGACGTAAAATCGTCCACTGTTTACCCAGGTTTAAACAGTAGGGAAAGGAGGATGGGCGTTTTGGTACTCATGTCCAATCAAAATGAATTTACCATCGTTGGATAGCTCTTTTCAAGAGTACAAAAAACTACTATGGCAACAAACCCGTATCAATTGTCCGTTTTGAAATATAGTCTTCAAAAGATACTGGATATTCAGTTCGAAATAGAATTTAAAATAATCATATCGCCGTTTTCGCTTGACCGATTTTGATGATATTTGCACAAATTTTGAGCTAAATAAAATTCAGTTAACGGATGAAAATCACAACGACATCGGTTTAGTATTTTTTCAGTTAAGGGGGATCTATCTATTAAAAAAATCGGATGCGTTTTTTTTATGCCTAAATACAAAAGTTGCTTCCCAGCAATTATTTTTGGTCAATGTAATTTAGTTTGATGTACAGAGTGCGTAGATTTCGACTATGTGGGTCTTTTTGCACACTGTATACTTACATACAATAAATGATGAAACTTACTTTGAACTTGTTTTATTTACCTAGATAATGAAAAATATTAACAATAATTATTGTAATACCATGCCAAAATGGAGAAAAATGACACTAAAAGTATGTGTATTTAATAGGATAGGTATAACGAAAATTAAATAACTTTCAAGCAGGATTACTTCAATCGGACAGCGAATCGGGACTAGCGCCATGGTTATTCATAATCTACACAAAAATACCTTTCCAACGGTGTATCATTCATTCCGATTGGAGCCAGTACCAGACTCCATACATTTGTGCTCATCATCCTTTAGCTGTGTGGTCTCGATCAAAAATTAAACAGTGCGGGTTGGCGATTCAGACCATTAAGTCTGATGGGCTGATGATGCATCCTCCTTGCACAGTAATAACAATACTCTCCGGTCTTACTAACCGTGATGATCAAAGCAATTGTTCTTTGTTCTCATTGCTGCTTATTGAGGCCTTTGTTTAGCAATGTGCATCTGCGGGCTGATATCACGATGATAACGAAAAGATGAAAGACCAGACATAATGGACATTATTTTCATTCATGAATCCAATAAAAGATTCACAATGGTGCCGATTTTGTTAAAAATAAAATTCCAATTATTTAGATACGTCAGAACGTGTCGGATAAAAACACGGTGAACTTAACCCATTAACCGCCGAAGACGGATATATCTGAAAAAAAAATTGTGTCCATTTCGCCCATGTCGGATAAATACGACAAAAAACCTGTGTTTAAAATGTATTTATTTATTGACATAACATGTTTATAATACTCTTTTCATAGTCGTTATTATTTTGCCGATTTATGAGATGGGCGCTAGGGGCACGGCAACTGTTAAAAAATCAAGCGGTCAAAAGGTTAAAGTAAATGATAAATGAATGATATTTATTTCTGTAAATAAATCTGTTACAGACACTTTTACAAGTCAATTTTATATGTTTTTTTAAGACTAGATGGAGCCGGCATTTCCTATCTGACTAGCTCTGAGAAGAAAAGCTGAAACAAACTCAGAGGCCAAGGTCTCTTTTAAAGTCCAGACATTGTAGTATCAAAAACTATGCGAGTGTAACAATGTAGGGCAACGTCTGGAATGGCCTTTTGAGGAAAGAGCCATAACAGCTTTGAGTCGACCTGTCTAAACTGACGGTACGCATGCATCAGCCATCGTGTAGCTCAACCTTATTTTAGGGAGCTCAACGACCCGACGCACGACGCCACCAATCAGCAAGACATTTGCGTAGGTCACAAAAAACACTCAAAACCGCCAAACACTTATGAAATTCGAGTAGGATACTAGCCTACACGGTACTCACATTCACAATAAAAAATAATATAAAAATAATACAATGTACTTACTATCTTTCAATACACACACGCGAGGCGGGTACCCGCCGCGTGCGCACGCTTAACGTAGCGAACGCCCTTATACACATATTGAGCTCCCTAAAATAAGGTTGAGCTACACGATGGCTGATGCATGCGTGCCGTCAGTTGGGACAGGTCAACTCAAACCTGCTATGGCTCTTTCCTCAAAAGGCTATTCCAAACGTTGCCCTACATTATTACACTCGCATAGTTTTATACCACAATGTCTGGACTTTAAAAGAGACCTTGACCTCTGAGTTTGTTTCGGCTTTTCTTCTCAGAGCTAGTCAGACAGGAAATGCCGGCGCCATCAAATCTTAAAAAAACATTACATTGACTTGTAAAAGTGTCTGTAACAGATTTATTTACAAAAATAAATATCATTTATCCTTTATTTATCATCATAGTCAGGTCGGCACATTATTCTATTGAACAACCAAACCTGTTCAAAAGAAATTGCCAAATTGAATGTGTGTTTAACAACCCTTAATAAGGGAACTGACTGGCAAACTAGAGCTCATAATCAGTGGGTCCTGGTAAGCGGTAAATCTTAAACCGACGTCATTTACTGGTCTTCTTCTATCGTATCGGGACGAGTATACAAGAATAGCTCATGTCGTGGTGAAAAGATTAGTCAGTCAGCAAGGATGGTGGCGAGGCTGACTGTCCAGGGTTCGCCGGACGTACAGAAGTATCATCACTCGTGGAGGCTCTTTTCATGCACCCCTAAACTGGGTAAAAAATCATAAACAAATAAAATCCAAAATACAGAACTCAAAGTACCTAAGTATTTATTTATCCACATAAATATTCTTTACCATAAACGTACTAAAGCTACAATTGTTTAAACATTTTGGAATGATCAAGTCAATAATGGGTAGGGAAGTAGGTACTTCTTTATGAAAAGTTTCAGGCCTGATACGAACGAGCCCTTTTTAAATGTCGCTCGGTTAAAACGAGAAAAAAGAAATAGTGCCGGTTATTTGCACACTATCTTGAGAGCGGCCGTTTTGTTTTTAAAAGGTTTTTGAAAATACAGATGTGCGAATCATGCCTAAGATTGCCGTATCACGTCTGCAACTCACACCCAATCTACAAGTGATAAGTTGGATCCGACCAAACCTCTTGGAAAGGAAACATTTTTTTTATTTAGTGAATAGGCCCACCACAAAATTGTGGCGTATATTAATGAAATGCATGTTGGTTTATCTATATAAATAAAAAGAAAAGTCCTGACTGACTGATTGACTGACTCATCAACGCCCAGCCCAAACCCTTGGACCTAGAAAGCTGAAATTTTGCACAGAGGTTTCCTTTATAATGTAGACAAGAAATATGGAAGGATTTTTCGAAATTCAACTCCTAAGGGAGTTAAATAGGGGATGAAAGTTTGTATGGAAAATCTTCACTTAACGGGTTCAAAATTTCACGCAAGCGAAGCTGCGGGCAAAAGGTATTAAAGGTAGTTCCGTATAATCTCTAGATTTTAGTGGTAATATTAGTAAAACTTTTTGTAACCGGAATACTGAGAAATACGACATAGCAATCAAAACATGATTCTCACTATAACCCAATGGAGAGTCATGTTTTGATTGTGGTATTTCACAGTATCCCGGTTACATAAAGTTTTGCTAATATTACCACTGCAATCTAGAAATTATATGAAATAAACTAACATGCATTTCATTACTATACGCCACAATTTGTATGGGCCTATACGATTAACATACGTTACCAGTTATTAGTGGGCCCAAAAAAAATTGTCTCCTTTTAATATTAAAAAAAAAACATCCGTTAACTCTTCAGATTGGGTGTTGGATATTAAATCGGGTCATCCGTGAGCACTTCAAGAAGAATTAAATCGATAGTAGAGAGATGATAATAAGACAGAATTATTTATTTACTATTTGAACATGAAAACGAAAGGCTGTGGTTAATTATGTGGTTGTTGTTTAATTTTAGTTTTAGGCCGGCCACAAATTATCAGAAATTTCTGTCAGAACATTTCAGACGCGCGACTCTAATACGCGAAAATATTGGTCCACCGGCATCGGGAGCAGGGTCCAAGCTACCGGTGGTTAGGGCTCCAGAGACAGGAACCTCCTCACAATACGTGCCCTGTCGGGGAAAACTGCTTTCTGTATCAGGCCCTTGATCCAGTCCAGTCACTCATGAGGTATTGGTCGAGGCTCTTTGCCATTGGCCGTTACAACTATCGGCACAATGGTTGCCAAATCTACATCCCACATGTTGACAACCTCGTGTGCTAAGTCAAGATATTTAATTTGTTTATCTTTCTCAGCTTTCACGAGGTTTCCATCATGCGGGATGGTAACATCAACATCATTGTGCGGCGTTCTGATCGATCTATCACCACTATATCATACATTTTGTACCCGTACAAATTCTGACAGTGTGTGGGGTACAAAATGTATGAACAGAGTGCCTGTATCAGAAATTTTCTGACAGAGATGCTGCCGGTCTAAACATGGTGTTCATAAATTCTAAAACTATTTTTTTAACTCGTCTGATTCATACCTTCATCAACCTTAATACAAAAATTGTTACGTTTAGCTGTGATTACAATGACGACTTTACATACGTCTACCAAGCTTACCATGAATAAATGTATCCAAGTTTATATGATTACGACACCATAAATGAACCCATCATGTCATTCTATAAGTACCTAACATTAATCTTTAAAATCATCATTGACAGAACTTCAAGAATATTCTAAGACGTTCATAAAACCAAAATATAAATAATATATAAGAAATATTACAACATACACCTGTAATTTTTTGAAAACGAAGTAATATTTTTTACTCAGAAAATCAAAATTCAGTCTTGGATATTTCTAATGATAATGTTTTTCAACTATTCTTTAATTTTAAAGATAATATGACGTTTGAATGTCAATCAATCGAATCTTAACTTATTTATCCTTTTACGAAACTTTATAATACCAACAGAGGTCCCAATTTCAGATCGGTATTACCGCCAGAAGACGATCAATTTTAACCTTGGAGTCCAAAAACGCACGAGGCCCGAAATACACTAAACTGCTCCATTTATTGATACGAACGCAAAGTCATAAATAATAACATTAAAACCATCAAAGTCATAACATTAAAAGTGCATGCGTGCTGGCAATTAGGTTAAGCATAAATTGATTTTCGAAATGAAACGGGTAGCCTTACGTCCAAACCAAATTTGCAATGATTTATCTAAATCGGTTCTGCAGTTTGGATACGAAATTGGAACATCTGAAGGGGTATCCTCAAACATCTAGTCTAAACCTGGACTATACAAATCCTAGAAGAATCTCAATATCTTAGGCTGGTATGGTATTCCACTCAAATATATTTGTCCAATGTTCGTTTGATCAAAGAAATTGTGCATTTGAGCAAAGAATTTGGATGATTATAAGTAAGAATTTCAAAGAAAAGAAATTTGATCAAATATTGGACAAAGATATTTGATAAGTGGCACACCAGCCTTATTTTCCAAGATATTATATATTGAAACAACAAAAACTGTTGATAGCAGCAGCTTGAAAGGAGTGAAATATTGTATGATTCTAAACAAACCTCTAATTGTTATCAAAGGCTACAATATTGCTTACAAGATTTCAGTAAACATTGATAATTTATGTACAAAATAGTACACGCTATCAAAAATTAACCCCATAACATCGGTTAGATTATATTCTCATTATTCTGATCAAGCATCTGTTTTAGCTAAGTTTCATTATAAACTGTATTATAAACTAGCTCCTGGATTTTCATTCTCAGCATCAGCTTCTTAGCTGGTCCTAATTTCTTCACGTGAGGCAGAAGGCTGTTGAAGAAACCGATGTCTTCATCTTTCGCAGGCTCACTAGGTTCAGCAGTAGCGCTTTTTTGAGCGTCGTCGTCGTCATCATAAAAATCAGTCTCCATAATTATTGGCTTTGTGTCAAACTCATCGAAATCATCTTCTTTGACGCTGACTTCGTTTGTAGGTTCTATATAGTAGCTGCTGCCCTGATCAGCGTCGTAGTCTTGAGTGTACTGGTCATCGGGTATCTCATTGCCTTCGTAGTCATTGAATTGGTTGGTTAGGAACTGTAGTTTTGGGAGGTATTCCCAGTCGGATCCCATTTGCTTTCTTACTTCCTTCCGCGCTTGATCTCTCAGGTACTTCCATTTAAGTCTTGCTTCATCACCTAAAACCAATAATACGAATAGCATTAGTAACATTAAAGAATCAATGTCCTTGTTCAACATTTTTCTTTTGGTTCTACTTTTAATTAGATTGAACTGTGCCAATCGTTTAGTGAGGATGATCTAAAATCGTATTGAAGTCGATTTAATTGAATCTTCGATAAATATTTGTGAGCCATTACAATTCCGTTGCAGAAAAGGTTCCGCAATTCAGAACTTCTATTGTTTAACAAATTCCATTAATTAGTATTAATTTAACCTTATTGTCGAACTTGAAGTACTGAAATTATATTATTCTTATTTATCGCAGCATTTTCGTTCAGACGGTGACGGGATTTACCTTCAGCCGCAATTTAATTTACTTCAAGTTGAGGAATATTGTTAAAATTCTAATTTAATAGGTCTACATTTTGACGGCTCAGAAACCCTCGAGTAAATAACGCTACTGAACAGCCTAGTAATTTTTGAAAGGCACAGATCTTGTTGTAGTTTTTTTTTTTCTGGCTACGCGGAATAAGGGACCTATCGCCATTTTAATAGGACACAATTACCGACTTGACTTTGGATTTTGTCTAACATAGCTTGATTGGTGCGAGCCAGCAACAGAACGCAGTTCCGCTGAAAACCGCGGACTCAAATACCTACGAAACAAGATTTGCAGAATCTACCAATGTTAGGTATTGTTGTTGTCCGCGTATAACGCATAATACGAGTATATGTATACTATATACGACACAGGAACAGGATAAAACTTGATCATAATCATAGCAAAAACTCGTTTGAAATTATTCTATATCTTTAATCATTAGCGTCGAACTGGTGCAGTCTTGATATTAAAAAAAACTAGAAAAGGTCAAATCAAAACTTACGTGTACAGTCCAACTCCTGTGCAATTTCCTTCCAGCTCTCATCAAGTTTGTACCAATTATGGTGTCCTTTCAGCGACCTGTTCCAAATTATATCTCTAGTTCGAACAAGTTCTATCAGCTTGTTCATATCAACGTCAATAGTTCTTCTCTTATTCATTAATAACTTTTTCCTCATTGTATAGCCTAGCTTAGGCCTTTTAATAGACTCATCAAGAGAATTGAAGACTTCGTCTGTAGTATCTTCATCCCCTTCTTCATCCTCTGCCATAAATTGATGGTGGATAAACTTCAGTTTCTGAAAGTGTGGCCATTCGGATTCTGTTGGATTCTTCTTCATTTCCTTCCGGCATTGGTCCTTGAGATTCTTCCATTTCTTTCGGCAGTTCAAACCTGGAATTGTGAGTTGAATTTTCAAGTGTTGAAAGTCAGATTTAACTAGCGAATACTTTGTAAATTTAGGGGTGATTTCACCAACCAAATAAGTAGTCCGTAACTATTGACCACAAGATAAATGTGACCTAGAAATATGAAATTTATGTGTTCAATAATCTTGTCATTATCACTGTTATGGTGAAATGTTTGCAATTGATAAGTTTAAAGACCGAATTAGGCTAATGAACGCTTAATGATAGGTTGGTGCAACACTCCCTAAATATTTAATTTTATTGACCTATGCTGTTCCATTACTGTTCAAAATCATCAAATCTTTATCTGCTTCTTTGTTAATGGAAAAAGTTACCGATAACTTTTTTTTTGACGTATTATTTGGATTGAACTCATATGAGGTCTCATAGACAACTATTATATTGCCTCATTAACCTTGGACTTGAAAGAACTTTCTCTATACAGGCAAGGTCACCGTAAGTATTTCTTTGTTGTTATACATATTTTGTTTTCCTACAATACTGCCTTACAACATCCCACAACTGGATACTTACATAAAACGTACTCAAACTAAGTACCAATCATATCTACTCACTAAAATTAATAGCAATACCATCTACCAACATAATCTAATTACAACAAGATTAACGACCGTCGCATCCAAATTTATTCCCGCCATAACTATACGGTACGGCCATCTGCTAAATGCGCTGTGTGACGCGATACCCCGATACCAAAACAAACGGAACATTATCGATAGTGCGTGCGGCTGGCAGAACCGCAACGCCCGCTCGCTCGGCCGTTAACCTTCAGCGGGTGAAACGCAAAACGCTAGGTACTCACTCGTTGTCCCCACTTCGGCTGCCACCTCGTTCCAATAACGCTCCAACTTAAACCGATTCCGGTGCCCTCTATAGCTCTTGTCCCACAAACATTCTCGTGCCTGAACAGCGGCTATCAGCTTGTCCATGTTTTTGGTTCTTGCACCTTTAACTTTTGACTTCATTGTGGAGCGGGCGCGCAGGCGGGAGCGAGGACGGGCGCTGCCAGCGAGGCGCGGCGCGGAACTGACGGCGGCCGCCCGCGCCCTTCCCGTGCACCGGTGTCCGCTTCGCTCCGTCGCCCGCTCCAAGGTATCGCTGTCCTCTTCGCTCGACGCCTCGCTCCCCTCTCGACGTGACACGCCTCGCCGGCTTTAATCCGCTGTTTTGATCGCTGTATTTTTGAGGCGGTCGAGGGTTTTTAATGCATTGCGCTTTGGTTACACTTCTGAAATCCACGCGCGGTGTTTTATGGTAATGTATGTTGTGTTGTGTGAATGTGTCGTGTTGTGTAAGGGCGTGGTGATATCGTGGTCGTGCCGGCTAGTAACAATGGTCGCAATAGAAGCGATTCAGCGCGTTGGCGTGCACCGTGCCGTGGCTCGTTTTCGCTCAATAAAGTAACATGCTCGTGCTAAAAGCGTAAAAACGCTGATTACCGAACCAGACAACGATATATTTGGCGTTTCAGATGGAGATCGTGGTTGAAAGTTTATGAATGTTGAATGTTGATTTTGAATGTTATTTTAGTCTTAGCAATATGTACCTTCTATGTATTTTAATGAAGATTGTATACGGTATACAAAGACAGACATACTTATGTACTTACATTAGAACTTTGTGCCTCGTAGAAGATAAAAAAACAATACAAAATTCACGCAACTTGTATTTATTCGATCGTAATGCAGAATTGTTTCCTACATTGTTCACTTGTACACACACAATGTTGTATGCTTGTAATATCAAGATTGCATAAACTTCCGTTGTAAGTAATAGCTACACGCGATCAACGCACAGATATCTAAATTATTTCGATTTTTGTTGATCAACGCGCTTTGTATATTGAACTCTATTCCGAAAATAAATGATCCTTTGATGAAATTTGACATTTGTACGTGTCAATTTTTTCTCTGGGATTAGGCGCCCCATACACCTACAATAATATTGCACAATATATCTGATTGCACAATATTATTCAACGTGTAGGGATAGTATTGAAACATGGCGCAATAATTGAACAAAAGTTTGAGCGAGCTTAAATTTTATTGTGCAATATTTTTTTCTTGGCACTGTGTAGTTTTATTATTGCACAATATCTTAGAGCATATTAGGTATATGCTCTAAGCACAATATTTTTCATTTCAGTGTATGGAGCGGTCGCGATCGGTTAGTCACGGTGTTAGTGTATGGTCGTGTTGTAAAATATTTTTTCTCTATCAAAGGGTTTACTAATCGTAACAATTCTTCGAACCTTGCAATATCCATTCTCATGTAATTTTTAAAATCGTTTTCTTCACCTCTAAAAGCCTTTCGTGAGTTTAGACTGGCCTTCTTTTCAACCATACCCATATACGTTTATTTTTTATTCAATAAAATCACCAGCACGGCTGCCGCCAAGACTTCGTCGTCAGACATGTTGCTCGCACAAAAATATTGATCAGACTGGTTTGTCAATTTTATTGAGTGAAATTATTGAACGTTTGGAATCAAAGGGGGT
This sequence comes from Amphipyra tragopoginis, assembly GCA_905220435.1. Lineage (NCBI taxonomy): Eukaryota > Metazoa > Arthropoda > Insecta > Lepidoptera > Noctuidae > Amphipyra > Amphipyra tragopoginis. Next base: position 12,332,147 of record HG992017.1, read on the forward strand.
ATTCAATATTATTGTACAATAAAAATATTGTGCAATATTATTGTAGGTGTATGGGGCGCCTAACACAAGTAAACTAAACTCTTTTCACCCTAAAATAAGTCCTGACAGCTCAGTCATTCGGCTACATAACGAAAAACGTAAACGACATTGACGACATAACTGTAAAATAGTTTTTGTAACACGTTGTATCCAACGTGTTACAAAAATACCCCTAAAGTCGAAAGGGGATTAAAAGGTCCCTTGTAAAGAGTCTATTGGCAATATTTTAAAATAAATAACTAGGACTCAAAAAAAATATTTGGGCAAATCCTAAAATAAAATCATCACTGAAACGGAACCCTGAAAACATAAAACTAAAGAGTAGACTACCCAGAAAGTTATTTAACATTCTTACCTAATTTCCTCTGAGAGGTAAATGACAACAACCGAAGACTACTTGATTAACATTTTCTTTTTTAAGGGGAATTATGTAACACGTATTATCGATGTTGTTTTTTTGAAAATATTTGATATTCTTTGTATGGTAACGATTTGTGGAGAAACTTTAGGAATCAACTTACGGTGAAAATGGTATAAATGCATTCATAACAGAACAAATAATAGGTACTTACGGCGCGTTTACATGGGTAAAGTAAGGAGTCTAGTACGAGTAATAGAAAAATTATCAATTTAAATTTTTCCTATCAAATCAAATCATTTATTTGTGATTCACAGGTAATAATTAGGTCTTATTTATACAAAGGTCATGCTGTGATCAGCTTCATGGGCATACAAATGTCATAAAAAAAATAGTTTAAGATCATAATTCATTAAAAAGTTATAATCATAATTATAGATAAATTCACATTAACACTTTAAGAATTCGTCAACAGAATAGAATGAATGTTCAATGAGGAATTGGAACAGCTTATTTTTGAAAACACGAATGTCTCTAAACTCTTTAATACTATTAGGGATCTTGTTATAAATCTTTGGTGCCATAATAAACACACTATTCTCATACAGGCTAGTTTTATATCGTCTACTAAGGTTATTATATAATTTACTTCTGTTGCGAGACCTATGCTCCAGTGTAAACAAGGATGGATGAGACCTGATAAAAATAGCCATTTCAAATATGTATAGTGAGGGTAAGGTAAGTAATTTTAAGTTTATAAAGAAATTCTTACAGCTATCAGTTATTTTTAGACCACACATAGCACGGATGCACCTCTTTTGACATTTGAACACTTTATCGCAATTAGTGGCGTTTCCCCAGAAAATTATTGCATATCTTAGCCTAGAAGCAACATATCCATGATAGGCCACCAGTAATGTAGGCAGGCTGACTTTTTTTGCTAGCATGTGCAGGCTATATGATGATTGTGATAATTTTTGACATACAAATTCTATGTGACTTTGCCATTTAAGGTTATTATCTATGTGTACACCAAGGAATTTGGTTGTTGTTGTTAATTGTACTTCTTTTTCATTATATTGTATTTGTATATTTATGTCACGATTCGTTTTCTGTTTAAATTGCATTATTTTAGCTTTATCTATATTTATTAATAAATTATTGTTTTTTAACCAATTTATTATTGAATTTAAGCTATTATTTATAATATTTTCATCATTATAGACAACTGTACAGTCATCTGCAAACAATATCATCCGATTATTTGTTGATTTGGGTAGGTCGTTAATATAGATAATAAAGAGGAGTGGCCCTAAAACACTCCCTTGTGGAACTCCAAATTCAATTAAATTACGCATTTGAAGTTACAAACACGCAATGAATATCAAACGCACACGACCGTCTTGGCTCAGCTGTGTGGCCGTTGCACGCATGCAAACGCGTGGGTGGCATCGCCACAGCCACACATTGTGCGCTACAAAAAAAAGCGTTTTTTTATGCCAAAAAATAATAGTCCTTTCCCAACAATTATTTTTAGTTAATGTAATTTAGTTTGATGTACAGAGTGCGTAGATTTCGGCTATGCGATGGGTCTTTTTACACCCTATATATTCTTAGTTTCCGAGATATTTAGGTTTGTGTTGGTGACCCGTATTAATTCCTCCTGAGTGTATTTCTATATAAATGTTCAAGTACTCACCCTCCTCTTACTAAACCCGCTGTACCGAGTGATGAGCAGGGAGGCTCCGATGAGGCTAAAGTCTATCATCATTGTTTCACTTATCACTCACTAGGCAACTTAGATTCACACTTCACTGTTTTGTTCGTCTGTCTTAAGTTTTGATAGGTATCATGTTGAACCTGTTGAAATGATTGAAATCAATGAAAGACAAGAGTTAATTTATTTTTCCTACTTGTGTTTATTGCTGTAATTTGTATACTGGTTACTCTTTTGGAAAATACTCAAACGCTACTCAATTTTAAGTTGCCGTGCTGTCACTGTTACTTTTAGAGCCCAAATACACGTCCGATACTTGCCTCCGATAGTTGGTTCCGATAGTCTGATCAGACTATCTGAAGGCCTCCGCGTCATACATTTGTTTGAACATGAATTACACGTACGATCAGACTATCGGATCGCGTCAGAATCGTAAGCATCGTCCGGGCGTCGTCGTCGTACAGAAAAAATAGGACACGAGAATCGTACGTGTATTTCATGAATACGATCAGATAGTCGGATCAGGGTCCCGGAAGCAACTATCATACGTGTATTTTGACCCTTAGGCGAAATGACAATTTTACAGGAGACGGAAAAAACAGTTTCCCGTAATATTTTGCAAGGAACTTCACTGTTTTTTTTTTATATAAATGAACCATTAACTGAATCATGTAATTAATATTTGAACATGATATCTCGAAAGGATTTTTTTACTTCTCAATTTTTTTCATGATTATCTAATTTAGCCAAATGCGAATTACGAGGTTTTCTTGGAAAAAAATAGGATTTTTGTCGTTAAATACGGGGTTATCAGCAGATAAACAAGTACATTATTCATAATCAACTTCTTATTTGCATTCAAATTGAACTCAGGCCAGTCGTAAATATGGGTTGCGAGGTTTTTTTGCTAAATATGACATAAACGTGTTTAACCAAAATTACTATTTACGAGGTTTTCACTGGTCGCCGACGATATATTATGATGGTATAATATCCCTTACCATGGCGGCGAGATGACAGAGAGCCCTGAAGGCCTACTCTACTCCCTCAACGAAATTAGTTGCCCGTCCGAAAGTAGCCCGAAACGTAGGAGTGAACAAAACAAGTGTCAAGTTCAACTTTTCGGCCGGGCAAAAAACACATCGGTAATAGGGACAACTGTCAAATCGTGTTGTCATTCATTCTTAGTTCGGTTCCCGGAAATAATCGTATGTCCGTAGGTGATAGGGAGTAGGAAACGCTCGTAACTAAGGCCGCAACTACTTGTACTATTTATTCTGTGCCGCAACCACTGACTTCGTGCTTAGGGAGTAGACCTCCTGTGCCAGACTGACGGACGGAAGGACAGACGGGGCTTAGTTATTGGGGTCCCGTTAGTACCCTTTGGGTACGGGACCCTAAAAATGATGGCGATACTATTGTTGTCTTTATTTGCATTTCGCTCTCGCACGTACAGCCACGAGCATTAATATGTACACATTTGGCTAAATTCAAAACCAATTTTCTCCTTAATTTTTTAATGAAATTGTATACTGTTGCGAACATAGTATTTTCGACCCCATAGGTTTATGTAATGTGTCATATTTCATTGTTGTATTCGTTATATCACGAAAAAATCTCTATTGAAAGTTGTCAGGTGTTGACATATTGGTGCTCGTGACTGTACTCTGTACTCTGTGAGTGAAAGGTGGGTCTGATGCAGAATGGGCACTTCGCTCAATGGAACCGTATAATTGTAACCGTTCACCTAAATTCGACTTTTCATAATCAAAAATCAAAATCAAAAGTTTATTTCACATAAACCATTACAGGCGCTTATGAAAAGTCGAATTTAAGAGCACGGTTCCAATTAGTCGTTTCCTTTAAAATCCATATCTTTAACAATTTGAGTGGGTACAGTAATTATGACTTAGAATAGTTATGAGAGAGCAATGTAGACTTAAGAGCAGGAAACACACAATTGTTTTTTTTTTTTTGTTTTGGTAAACCACAGTTTTTATTGCACATACCACAAGTTACAAAATGAGTACTTCTTTTTGAGAAATGCCTTTTATGTGAAGTGCAGCAATTGCGAAATGCACATTTTGTGTAGTGGACATTCTACTTCAGACCCTGAAAGGCAAATAATACATCCGCCATTTTTAATCCCATTCCATAAGTACCCAATCGAGTCGTAACCTCAATTTTATAATATAAATCTGTGTACAAGTTCGATAGCTATTTTATAGACTATCCGCCACTCAGGCTATCATCTCTCGTAAACCTACTGCCCACTATATTTTACGAGCAGTTTATTTCTTTATAAAGGCCTGTTTATTTGCTTGTTGCTCATATAATTTTATTTATTTAGTGATGGAAGTACATTTAATAATTTGTTTTATTATGTACTAGGTCACTCATTCGTTTGATGTTGTTATATTTGGTAATCGTAAATTATTTTGAGATAATAATTATTATATTTTAAAAGTCAGAGGACCGGGCTCAAACTCAGGGGGTCCTAAGCACGAAGTCCGTGGTTTCGGCCTTAGTTACGAACGTTTCCTACTCCCTATCACCTACGGACATACGATTATTTCGGGGCCCGAACTAAGAATGAATGACAACACGATTTGACAGTCCCTACTACCGATGTGTTTTTGTCCGTCCAAAAGTTGAACTTGACACTTGTTTTGTTCACTCCTACGTTTCGGGCTACTTTCGGACGGGCGACTAACTTCGTTGACGGACTTAGGGAGTAGGCCCCCCGGCCAGCGTGGTAGACTAAGGCCAAAATCCTTCTCATTCTGAGAAGAGGCCCATTCTCAGCAGTGGGACAGTAATCAGCTGATTTTGTTATGTGTGTTGTTATGTTAAGGTGTTAAATGAAAATTTAATAGTCTAAAGTCCAAGTCATTTTAACTTTAATGTTTAAACAAGAATTACGAAACGTAGTTATGTCATTAGTCATTACTATTCAAGAATTGGCTACCCCATACACCTTCAATAATATTGCACAATATTTTTATTGTGCAATAATATTGAATACCCCCTTTGAATCCAAACGTTCAATAAATTCACTCAATAAAATTGACAAACCAGAACCAGTCTGATAAATATTTTCGTGCTAGCAACATGTCTGACGACGAAGTTTTGGCGGCAGCCGTATTTATTACGTACTTATTTTTTTTATTCAACAAAATCACCAGGATTTTGTTGAATAAAAAAATAAGAAAACGTACATGGGCGGACATGGTATGATTTTAATAATAATTTGTGACAATGTATAATTTAAAAAAAAAAATTTGCATGCCTAAATTGGTACAACACAGTGAACTGCGCATTCACCTAACATCTGGAAATGTATAATTATGTACTGTGTTGAGCAATAAAGATTTGAATTTGAATGGGTTAAAGAATGGTTGAAAAGATCTTCTTGGTTGAAAAGAGATTATTTATCTTTCACAGTAGTCTTGCTCGCCATTTTACTAAATTTTACAACGCGACCATACACACTAAGACCGTGACTGACCAATCGTGACCGCTTCAAACACTGGAATGAAAAATATTGTGCAATATTATTGTAGGTGTATGGGGCGCCTAAACTAAGACCTAGGCCGATCTAGGTTTTAAATAAGTAGCAATGCAATATTTTCCACATTACTAATTAAAATAAGTTTTTATGTCGCGTATCACCATGTTATTCGAATACTTTTTTCGAAAACACTACTAATTTGTCCAGTTTTTCGCAGCGCGGTTATAATGTTAAACAAATTCGCGAACCTCAGATACAATGTATACCGAAATGCTAATTGATGCCTTCTGTGCTGCAAATAACGGCTTAGGGGGAAACTCGCCTCTCGTCCGCATCCCAAATTACATGCAGTAGGAACAGTAGTGGAAATGTTGGCCGAATGGGTGGGCCAGAAATCCAGAATACCATGGAAAAAAAGTATCGTAGTTAAATCGACCCATTGGGATTTAATTTCATTAAAATGAAAAAAAAAAGGTGCGAAATAAAACGTACCTAAGTATTAAAATATGGGGTATTCCTCGAAGCGCACCAACGATGAAACATGGAGAATAGCATGAAAGGATATCGTAATAAATTATATTGATAGACGTTTTAAAATTCAACTGTCTAATTGTTTATTTATTAAAACTACCAGGAAAGCAGAAATAAACTGGAGCTAGGTGCTTAATTAACTTCGTAAGCTTCGAGGAATACCCCATATTTTGATACTTACGTTTTATTTCGCACCTTTTCTTCATTTTAATGAAATTAAATCCCAATGGGTCGATTTAACTACGATACTTCCGTGGTATTCTGGCCCACGCATTCGGCCCACTTTTCCACTACCTACTGTTCCTACTGCGTGTAATTTGAGCCGCGGACGAGAGGCGAGTTTCCCCCTAACCCCAAATAACACGCACTTTGACCATCCCACAAGTAGAAAAAATATTTCTTAAAACAAATAAACATTACGTTAAATTAAGTAAATCTATTTCTTAGAAAATTACCACAAACTTAATTATTTAATCACATAAGTACACATAACTATCCCACATTAAGCTTTATTGTCTCTAGCACTTTTAGTACCACAATAGTGCCACACACTAATATAACACTAGTTAGTGACAGACTAGGCAATACAATGGAACTCATTTACTGACACCTTGAACGTTGGCATAGAAAGCTAACTCTAGTAGGGTGACCATGAAGAATATCGAAGGCACGGAGACTACCTCATTATGCAGCCGTAATGTAATGTTACTTTACTTGCTCCCTATTTTAAGGTACGGTCAGCATCAAAAGTAGCTGAACATTTGAGTTTTTAAACTTGGCATTAATTAGAAAACGAATTGTTTTAAAACAAAAAGTTTAATAGATACCTAGAGCTGCTAGATATAGCTCTAAGTATGCCTTAAATTTTTTGCTTCCTATCACTTAGTTATCTAATTAATGCAAAGTTTAAAAACTCAAATGTTCAGCTACTTTTGATGCTGACCGTACAAGTCCGAGACGGGCTGCAAACTGCAGACTGCACGCAAGTTGCCATCGGAATAGCGCCTTCAAGTTGTGCACTTTAAAGGTGCTATTCCGACAGCGACCGCAAAACTACAACCGCAGCCGCAGATCGCACCGCAAGCGATACTACTTTTGAAGTTTGCGGTCTGTAGCCCGTCTCGGACTTGTACCCTTAAGGAACTTTGCATTTTTATGAAGCAGGAACGGGTCACTTCCAATTACAGGGATTTAAGCCGGGCAAATCTGATATTTTTACTCGCTTAAACGCCTCGGTTAGATCAACATTGGTGACATTTTTTTTACGTAATATTCATTTGTGTCATTTATGTCGTGGTGGACCAAAGGTTACAGAACCGATAGTTAAGCACCGCGTTGTGGGTTCAAACTCAGGCATGTACCAATGCCACTTTCAACGTCATATGTACCTACTTTCTTAGTTCTAAGACGCCACTGGCATACGGTGATGGAAAACATCGTGAGTAAACCTGGACTTAATGGTCTCAAATCGCCAACACGCAGTGAGCAAGCGTGGTGATCCATGCTCGTTCTTTCTCTGTGTGAGAAGGTCTTCGCCCTGCAGTGGGATAGTTACAGGCTGATATTATTATTTATTTTTATTATTATTCCTGTACAGAGACAAACAGAGTACCTCTTTAATAACTATGAGCCTAGCTAATAAAGTCAATAAGTAATAGTAAGGAAGTATTCTAGCGCGCATAGGTACGTAGTTTTTTATCTACAATAGCAATTTTATGTCAAGTGATGTGATTGGTTGTTAGTAATTTGTTCCACCAGTCACATTCATTGACAATAGATTTGACAATAGATTAAATGGATCAGGGGGCTATTAACGCTGCGTTTGGTAATCGTAATGATGGTGATTGTGTTTTGTAATCATAACTGCGAGTTGATTGCACATCCAGCTGCAACCGTATACTATTCAACTGCCAAATGCAGCTTGAAGACAATTAAGATGTAGTCAGTGCAACTGCGTGACAACTCGGCTGTCCCATTACAAACCCTAGGCTTAAAACGAAATTGTCAAACGTAAAATCGGTCAGCCTTTGAAAAGTATTTATGTTAGGTAAAACCATGTGGTTAAACAATTACTAGGTTTTAAAATGATCAGAGGCAGTGAATGGCACTTACTAGGTATCGATGCTTAAATAAATATATCTGCTTATTAAGTGAGTTTTCAGCGCTGGTTTTTTAGTATTTGGTAGAGACTTTCTAGGTTAGCAAGATTATGCAATAAAACGATTTTTGTAAAAAGTGTCCCTTACTAGGTTTTGAAATGGGTTAGCTGAACTGCCGACTGGATGTGCAGCTCATTTGCATTTATGATTTCATGAACATCACTTATTTGGCCTCGTGTAGGTTGTTTAAACTTTTATCTTTTTTTATCTGTATTTTTTTTTATTTCTGCAACTACCTGTGCGAGTCTTTTTTTTTCTTTCTTTCACCAAACGCAGCGCTATTAGCCCTATTTATTAGGTAATTGTTTTTCACTGGATATGGTCCAATCGCCTAGTATGAAGAAGATAAGAAAATATATGGGTCCTTTAAAATAACGAAAGGACTTGTCCCGACTGAAACATAAAACATGGTTACACTATTAACCCTTTATTGCATTATAGGACTAGTTAGTCGTCCTCAGCATTCCTTGCATAACAAATTATCTAGAACAATACATAACATAACATCACGCCTAAATTTCCCAAAGGGTTGGGCAGAGGTGTATAGTACAGCCTCATTTCGATAGGAGGCGAGCCTATTGCCATCAACCAGGCACAAATCCAAACTCGAGACTGCTACTGAGAAATTCCACACGAAAACACAATAACATATTGCCAGACCTGGGGATCGAACGCAGGACCTCACGCTCAGCAGTCTTGCTTGCAATGACTAGACCAATGAGGCAGTCACAATATCTAGATCAACTTTTTTGTAAATAATGCTAATAAGTTGGGAGGGCCCTATTTCCAGCAGCTAGGACGGATTCAAGGACCATGGAGCCCTCTCAGTTGTGCAGGTTTCCTCACGATGATTTTCCTTCACTGTTAACGCAAGTGATAATCAAATTCTGATCCACTTATGAATTCAAAAAGTCTGAGATGCGGGCCCGATTCGAACTCAGACTCTCCTGTATTTAACCGTTATGCTATCACTTCTATAATTAACAATGTCTCAATGACCAACTTGTTACACAACTGTGTTAAGGCCTATGTACACGACATCTTTCCACGCGCAGACGACGCGCGTCTTACGAACGCACGGCATCTGCGCCGTCAAGTTCTGAAAAGCAGACCTCTACAGGCTGTGACTGCATCGCGTTTACAACAGGTCTAGGTTACATTAACGCCTTAGTTGTAGGGATTATTTTGCTGATTTATCGAGCATGGCAAATCCTACAAAATCAAGCAATCAAAAGATTAAAATGGCTTGGAACATACTAGGACTATAAAGGGTCAAGAAATAAATGTGGAAATAGGCTATTTTAGGTCCCAAACTTTTGAGAGAGGGCTATATGGAAAAGTCATAGTTCATTTAATATCTGGATATTTGCCTAATAACCTTTTTGCTTATGGATTCTATTTTTAATACGGACAAAATGTAAATAAAACACATTTAATTCAAAAATATATTTTTTATTTCACAAACTACAAATACCTGCTGTGCTGTTCAGCTGTGGCTTGCAATAGGGTGAATTCTAGAAATGCTTAAAACCAAACCCATACATGATAACTGTCTGATCACAAATCGCTATTTATATTTTCCAAAATAAAATTCTTTTTTTATTGTAGAATTTTTTAATCGTTTCCATTTCTGATCTCAGACTACACTAAAACTGGCTATTTCTCTATGAAAAATGTCCCTAAAAATCTTAATTTTGGTCAAAACAAGCTATTTACTACAAACAACACTTACAAGTTTTTGGTCATTTCTGAAAAATAGTCTATAGCCATTTTTGATCACACAATCCTCAAAAAAGATACATTTTTATCTAAAATCTAGGTATGCAAGGGCCTCCATGAGTGACGATACTTAAGGCTTAAAACGCACTAGCGGCCAACCGCAATGCGACGTGCCACGCCGCAGCCCTAAAACAACCAGAGCGGTTGACGGCTGGCCGCAAATCAGTGCGTTGATATCATGCGGTTTCATGTAAAAATCGATGTGCGGCCAGCCGCTAGTGCGTTTACGGGCTAAGGACGTCTGGCGCACCCTGGGCAGTCAGCCCCGCTACCAAACTCGCTGCCTATAGCTAAACCTACAGTCATATTAGACATTAGCACTGCAATAAGCTCAATAGTAGCAACTATCTAACTCAAAGGTATAAATAAAACACATGTTCATCTAATAGGACTACTTTAATTTCGTATACTACGCCTATTTATTATGTTATCAACGGTCATTATCACTTCTCGCCTAAATATCCGCATTTCTGGCTCTGTCAATGACTCTATATCTGGCAGCATGGATAGTAGGAACATCTTTCTTGGATTGCCTTCTATATCATCACTGTAGCTGTTCCTGCCTCCATTATGCTTTACATGCCCATTTTCTGTTCTTCCATTCATTATATTTGATATCGTATTCTCATTGAATGTGACTCTGTTGATTTCTTTTACATTTTCATTCGTTTCAAGTTCTAAGCAGTCTGAGCTTTCACTATCAGAAATTTCGTTCTTTGCTATTGTTGCTACTTCGAATTCCATGAGGTCACCTTTCGATTGTGTTTCTTTACTCTCACTTTGAGTCTTGGGTCGTATTTTGATGAATGGGGCTAAGAAGTGTAGTTCTTCTGTTAGGTAGTAAGGTCTCATTGGAGGTTTGTCGCTCTGCTGTTGTTTGAGAGACCTCATGAATGATATCCTTATTTTTCTCCATTTGTCTCGGCAGTCGGGTACTGTAACAAAGATAAAATGTGGTTAATTTTCAAAATATTAGTTCTATTATAAAATGGAGAATTTAAACACATAGGGATAAGGTTTTTGGCCCTGAAAAAGTTAATTCTACATCCTATCGATCGACAATCGGTGTTAATCTCGGGACTACGAACTCTAGCCCCCTAATGTCGAATTACCTACAGCTGTTACATTTCACGAAGCTGCGCAAATCATTTCAATTTGAACCCTATGTCACTGTCATACAATTTACATTTATGCGCTTTTGTCTGACGCTATAACGTTGGTACGGTTTCGGATTGGCAATACTACTTTGGAATAATGACGCAGTAAAATCAAACTTCAATCAATTCGGATGCATATTTACCTAAAGACTTTAAACTTTACTACTTCACTTCATAAAAGTATGGAAGCGGCTTCTTAAAATATACTTTTTGTAAGAAAAAACCTGGGATGCCAGGAACACCGAGAATGCTCAACTAGTCGGGTGTATAATATGGAAGCGACATCTTAAAATGATTTATTCAAACAAAAACTCCGGAATTCCTGGATTGCATAATTATTTAACATGAATGTTTAACCTCCGATGCAAATATGTTTGTATGTAGAGTGTAAGAAGAAGAATGGTGTGTGTTAGATAAACCAAATAAAAAAACATACCGCAAGATTTTTCGACAAAAACCGCGTTCTATATTAGCCAACATCTCAAGTTTAGGTAAATATGCATCCGAATATCCGATATCTAATTATAAGAGAAGATAAGAGCCGACTCTCAATAAAAAGAGATATTCTAGATAGACAAAAGATAACGATACTCAAGTACGTCCGACGCCACCTGGGCAGTCAGCCTTGCTACCAACTTTGCTAACTGGCTATTCTTTTCAACACGGCATGAGCTAATCTCGTATAGCTGACACGAGAGAAGAGAAGAAGCTAAAGAATCGACATGGTAATCACACTACCCATGTATCCGAATCTGTAGATATTATCAAAGAAGAGACAACCGATTTTTCTATGTGTGTCGTCTAGATTTAAAAGGATGTCATGAGGATTGGCACTTTTCCCTTACGAGTCTTACGATCGATTTTTTTAAAGATTTTTTTTTATTATTATTTATTCAATATCACATAGTTACATTTGCTTTTACAAATAATACCCAAGCTAACAAATGTAGTCATGAACTGCTAGTCTGCTAATTTTCCAGTACCATGTAACGAGTCTGGGTCGCAAGGTCTCCTAAGACGCCAGCAGTATTGATGAAGCTGGTAGAACCTATACCACCTATACATTAAAAGCGTCACTGCGTTAGATAGATGAGGGAGATAGGCTTTTGATTGGCGTCGATTTTCTCTTCATAAGCAATTGTTGGCAGTTAATTTAGCTTTGCTTACTACTTTAGGAATCATAAGTTGAGTTCATAGTTCAAATATGTATTCTGTAAAATGGTTATTTATAAACTATGTACATGCCACTATGCTAGCTGACTCCGGCATTTCCTAGTAAACTGATAGCTCGGATTCGCTCGAGAAGAAACGCCGAAACAAACTCAGGATCAAGGTCTAATTAACTTGTTTTTGGTTACAAGCATACCAAATATAAATTTTTATCACAATACCATTAGTATGATAAAACTAATCACTTATTTCATAATATTGCACTACATTATGCAATATTTAGAGCATCACTTAGATCGGCCTTAAATGTAGAGTGTATGAAATGTAAAGGTATTTTTTTTTAGTGCACTTTCTCAAAATTGCCCACAAGTCCCAACCCATACAGTCTTACGTAGTTAATTGCATCCTATAAGCACTTTAAGCGATAAGACTCAGGCTTATTATTTTGAATATCGATATTGTCAACAGCGCTTAAAGCGACGACGAGACTCATTTTCTTGAATTTGGTGACTTGACAACTACGTCATCTATTGCAACACTTATTATGAACTCGCAGACTTGTTGTTTACTTTTGAAAGATATTTCAACACACTTATTGGAAAGGAGGAAATAATTTGAAATAAAAGGTATTCTTTTTCTCAGTTATCCACTGTCCCACTGCTGTGTTAAGATCTCCCCAAGCTTTTTTTATTTGATGTGAGTTTGATGCATTATCAATATTATCCTAATAAAATAATGACTTTTTCCCGTGGGGATAGGCAGAAACTGCAGAACGCTACATGCTACGCTCCTTACTTACTCCTTTGCTTTTACGTCTTATCATATACGCACTTGTCCTTTTTTAAGAGCATCACCAATAACACCGATGCTTCTAGAACGTCTTCTACTGGCGTTTCCACTGACATCCGCCTTATAAATTTATTTTGTTAATCGCCGTTCACTCATTCTCTCTCCCTGCTAACTACTCTAATTTATATTATTCATTTAGGAATTCTGTGGGTAATCAATTTTTTTCCTTCCGGTATTCCAGTTAGTGTTTGATGTATTTGTTTATCCTTGTCCTATTACTATCCTATGCTTGATCAACTGTATGATGGAAGTCTTTCCTGTTAAGCCGTTGCAGTACCTGCTGTTTATTTATGCCCAAACCTGAGGAAAATTAGGCTTCAAGCAAAACTGGACTCCTAGGCTAGACTAAAGGCTAGCTGAGTCTGAGCTGTGGTCAGCTCTACTAGTTAACATCTAAGACCCATCCCGAAAAGTCACTGATATCTTGAAGGCTTTTATACTCTTTTTCAAAGTAAGGTACCTACCGTCCACGAGGCCTAAACTGAGTTTTGCATTTGTGTGAGAATGAATACAGACGCGTCCTTTGCTTGGTTTAAACCGATTTATACCTACTGCTTTTTGGCAATCGATTCTATGTGCACTCACACAAATGCAAAGCTCAGCTTACGCCTCGCCAGTTGTAAGTCCTGGGGTTTTTCTACAAAACGTTACCATATAAAAAATATCAAATATTTCTAGTAAACTAAACATGGATAATTTTTGAAGATGTCGTTTAAGTTTTTCAATAGTAGTCTTTTTACGGCTACAATTTACGAAATGACCGTTATTTCAGGACTTATCATTCGTTGAACAGAATTTAATGAAGTATCAATATTGAATGAGTCTTTAAACTGTGTCATGCATCAATAGGACTAGTGGTAAGAGCATCTACAAATAATTCTTCGTCGGGTTTGTTCCTAGGACTGGCAAAATTAAATAATAAGCTTTGTAGTAAGCGTCATATGAACTGTTTTCGTATACAATGTATCTGGTTATGGACTAGCGATATTCTAGGTACTTATTTAGCAACTATTCTAATACCCAAATACATTACACACTAGGGTCCAATCCACTTCCCCGCTATTTGGCAGCCGTTTTGCTTTTTTGTTGAGATATTCTCTATCTTAAAGTTATGAAAATGTGAACCCATTGTATCGTAATGTAAACGATAGACAATATTATTGCCCTCCGAATAGGCCTACTTTTACCTCAGTAGGACCAAAACTTTGAGAGATATGACTTTTTTTACACACGGACAGAATATCTCAACAAAAAAATGGAAGCGAATGGTTCCCCCTAGTGTATTTGTGTACTAGAATAGTTGCTAGATAAGTACCTAGAATATCGCTAGTCCATAACCGGACACATTGTATAAAAGGCTCTAAGCTTAGCGAATGAGACTATTATTTTTAACGTGGGGAAATATTCGTGGATACGTTCCACCCTGGGGGAGACGGAGGGTTACGTTGGACTACGGTGTTCCCCCGAGGACCTACTGCCTTAGTCACAGGATTCGCTATTGTTTTTACCGCAACCCTGGTTATCAAATAGGACCTACTCGTTGGCTGACTGGGAGTATACATTAGCACCGACCTTGACAGGAACAACATCTGGCTTCATAGCCATTTAAAACCAATCCTCTTTTTATTGTGACCAATGTAAATTGTTATTATTACAGAAGCAAACGGTTATACAATGTTATTTAAAAGGCCGTTCTTGCAAAGCCATTGTGACATTATTTTTGCATAAACTGCCAAATAAGCACTTCTTTTGCTTCGAGCAAAATGCATTGTTTTTTAACTTACCTACGTATAAAAAATTTAAAATGCTTTCGAAAACACCATCGTATGACCTAGTTCCTTTATAATTCTTGCAGCAATCCAAAATCGATATTAAAACTGTTATTAAAAATATATTTACCTGAAGTGTTAGCCCTCTTTGCTATCGCCGACCAAGCTCGTCTATTATGCACCTTATTAGCATACTCCGGTAGTGTCGTATCGTATAAACACGGATACCTCTCAACCTCTTTCACAAAATCCACTATGTCCCTCCTGTCACTCACTTTAGTAAACAAGTCATATTTTGCCTCCATAATTCACTGTTATTAATACAACTCTGACACCCGCCTCGCACGGAGCGTAATGCGCAACTGCGTAGCAACATTGACTCGAAACTTAAAATGGCGAAAACATTGCATGGTTACTTTTTCTGTGGCGCTCGACCAATGAGAGGCGAGTATTCGAACGCACACATGCGCAGTGTTGGGTCGATGACACAATGTAACGCGGTAATGCAGCTAGATATTGCGTTAACATTATCTGTTATTGCGTAATATTTTGCTGATGAAAAGAAAAGTTTTATTGGATGGAGACGCGGTTCGTATGTAGATATACTAATATAATAATGGTATAAATAACTTATTTACGCTAGGTAGGTATATTGTGTATTATTGCATCACAGATAACAAATTTAAATATTGCGATATTCTGACGCAATAATGTAGTTGTTTTATTCATCTAGAATTATCTTATGGAGTACGAGCATAGTACAAGGTTCTATTCTTAATTGTGGTATGAATCAAGTACCGTTCGTAGTACTACGTGCGTACTCATGGATTGAATCAAGGATTCTCGAAAAGATTTATGATTTCCGGGGCGGTTTTACTAACAATTAGCATAATTATTTACTACTAATGTAGGTTTTATTGGCCTACTTTTGCTTTCGGGGGAGTTTAGGGATTTCGACACTGAAAACAATATTGTGTATCCCTGGATAATGACGAAATGGGTAAAAGCGGACATCAAATTATCGACAAAAAAAACTATTAAAATAACGCTAGCTTATTTACTTGAAATTTTTTATTTACATGTATGTAGCTATTTCGTTTAAATAAAAAAAATAATGATGGCCAAGAATTAACTAAGAAAAAAAAACCTTAAAAACCCTTAAAAAAGAGACATCAAGTCAAAAAAATAATTTAAAGACTAGAAGAAGTTTTGGTCTTGTGTCACTCATTTTCATGTGTACATTATCCAGCGACAAATTCGCTTGCCGGACTAGCCGTATTGGTCCCGCCACCCCTTCCCAACCAATGGGCGTCGAATAAGTGAATCAAGACGATAAGCAGCAGCATTCTTGTCTGCTACTAACAACAAATAGCAAGAGTAAACTAGAACTAGCAGTGGGATGGTAACATAACATCATGCCTGCATTTCCTGAAGGATCGGGCAGAAGTGTATAGTTAACGTGACCACGTCACGCTTTTGACCTATGTGTCCCGCTGTCCCCAAAAACACGTAAATGTCCCGCTTTGAAAAAAGGCAATCCGTGGAAATGAATTCAATATAAAACGGGCGCGTATTCATTATTTGCATTGGAAAATATTTTGCTAACCAAATAACATCAACAAGTCTTGCCAACATTATCACATACACATTCATTGTATAAACTAAAGCTGATAATTATTTTAAAGCAAATTGCTCTTCCGCAAAATTCCGCGGACCAACCCACGAGACTACACAAGGAAAGATCCTTTTTTTTTGTAAATTTTCACATTAAATATGTGTTTTATTCATATAAAGAAATATTATTGCAGGCGTCCTGCTCTGAGGGAAAAAAATAATGGTCACGTTATGTATAGTACACAAACATTTCGCTGTTATTTTTAAGTCCCATGTAATACGGGGTGAGCTTATTGCTATCAACCCGGCACAAATCCAGAATCCGGGCTGCTTGCTACTGAGAAATTCCACACGGAAAAGCTCTAACACTTTACCCGACCTGGGGTTCGAATCCAGGAACTCAAGCTCAGGAGTCGCGCTTGCGACCACTTGACCAACGAGGTAGTGGGATACTAAAATATAATAAATAATAATTCGATTATTGTGATAAAAATGATGATTGATATTTAATCATCTATAGCAAAATCAATAACTGGAATACATTAAAATAATGACCTGTAAATAATGACTTTGTAATAAACATTACTCAAAAATATAAATTGATCAGACACAGATAGGTTTACAAATTATTAGGTAAACTTATAATTATTGTTTCAAATTTTAGGACATCGATATAAATATTCTGTGTCACATTGTATACTTTTATTGTATCATTGTTTACAATATATGGACTTATCCTCATGTTAATTAATATTGTGATATGGTAAAACCGTAATTATCTAAAATAAATATTCCGAAATGGACCGACGGCGACGTCTTAACGTTCTCTCCGAGGGACGAAGGGGTTTCGATGTATGACGAACGGTCACCCATCCACGGACTGATCGCGGCAAGTGGTTAACTAGCCACGAGCCCCTCGACCCATTTAATTTGAAGTAACCTCATATAATACTCGGCCACAAAGTTCTATACAAATCTGTGTAGATTAGATATCTCTATCAATCTTTTATCAGCAATTCTTAATCTACTTCAAAGAAAAAATCGACGCATATTCTTAAAACTGAGGACAGTACGACACACCAAAGAAGTTACATCGATGTACCAGTCGCTCATTTTCACGCCACTCAAGCTTATTGCGTCAGCGTACAGTAAGCTAATTCAAGTAATTTCAAGACGCATCGATACAGTTACAGTGACGCTGCAGTTAATTTCCCGCGAGCGTATCAAACAGCGATTGCCTGTTAAGAGAATACGAAAAGCGTTGTTTTGACCGAAACTTAATTGCAACTACACTGCAACTTACTTCTTTAAATAGGTGAATCAGGCCTGTGGAGGCCCATTCTATAAACTTTTTTTTTGAACTTTGCTCTCATTGATTGAATTATCTGAAAATTACGATACCTTTAAAATACGGTATGACGGAACCTCTAAATTCTGGTTACCTGAGTATTACAAGACTTAAAAATATGTATATTTCGGGTATATTTCGGTACCGAAAAGTAGAGTCTGAAAATGCGAAACGATAATATATCTCGGTATTGGTACCTAAACCTTTATAAATAAGGATTTTCTTTGATAAACCGCCGCGTTGTCTTGTCCTTCGCTATGAGGCCCCAGATCAGATAGCATCAATGTGAATCAGGCATCATTTTTGACTGCAGTACTAATAAACACTTTCACTCGGTTCGGAAATGATCGGTTTTACGAAGCTAGCCAATGCAACTTCTTGTTTGTGTCGTACTGTATCTACCTACCTTTACCATCACCGTCAGCGTTTTTACCGCGCATGAGCCAAGTCAAGTGGCACTTTTTACGCGTCGGGTTCAGTACACTTTTGATCTCGACCAAGTCAGCATACAATAATCTTATTAGCAAATGAGGTAAGGCGATTTAGCCGCTTGTTCGTTGATAGTACTTGCACGTTGGATTAGCCTGTAGAGCGCCGTGGGGCTAGGCAGGCTGTATTAAGTTGTAAAGTGATAGTAAGTGATACAGTGTCAGTGATAAAATGTAAGGGGTATTGAAACCCTCTCACTATTCTCGTGTCGGCACGATTAACCTCGGGTTTCTGAATTGAGAATTCGAGATAAGCAATACGGTACTTAAGTAGTATTTGAGTACGGAGTTGTCAAAAAAATGCTTTGAAATCCGTAATTTCTTTGACAACTCCGCACTCAAATGTTACTTAAGTATTGCTTATCCTAGAATTCTCAATTCAGAAACCGGAGGTAAGAGAATAGCTCATGCTGTGGTGAAAAGATTAGCCAGTCAGCAAGGTTAGTAGCCGGACTGACTGTCCAGAGAGCGCCGGACGTAGGGAGAAGCCACACACGGTGCCTGTCTGGTGCCGCTGCGGCGTAATACATACAAATTTCCATGGCATACCACACGGTGCGGTGCGGCGCCGCACGCTCTCGGGCCAAGACGAGGGGGGAGGGTGTATGCGGCGGAGCGGCACCGCTCCGGCATCGCAGACCGCAGATGTGTTGACGGAGAGCCGTTGCACACGGTGCGGTGCGGTGCCGCACCTCACTGCGTGGCTCTTGCGACGCCGCATGCTACGTGTGCACGCTGGTGCGGCAAAATGGCCGCCGTGCGGCGGCGCACCGCACCGCACCGCACCGAGTAGCTTCTCCCTGAGCCGGACGTAGTTAAATATCACTCGTGGAGTCTGTTTTAATTTTTAATTATAACAAACGTGGGATAACGTTACGACAAGAAAGAACATCAGTTTAACTCATAAACTTAAGAATATTGTTTGTTAATTGTTTATCCAAATTTTTTTGAGTTACTTAACCTCGGGAGCATTGAATCCGGTTCACCAATAAATCTTAATATCTCGGAAACTAAGAGTGCTAGCTTCATTTCATTCATTTCTAGCCTGCGTCATCCCACTGCTGGGCAAAGGCCTCTCCTCATGACTTCCAGTTTCTTCGATCCAGAGCCAAAGTGGACCACTGGTCATTGGTTTTGTCTAGCTCGTCCCGCCATCTTCTTCGAGGTCTGCCGCGACGTCGAAGAAGAGTGCTAGCTTATTCAAATAAAAAGTATTTTAATATACCTATTTGAGTAGTATTAAATCACTACATAGAATAAATACAACATATAGAGTAAATGCGCCAATTATGGACTGGTTCTGTAATATGGACTACCCGCGTTTCTCAAAGAACGTTATTTGTATCGAGCCGTTGGTCAGCGCAAGCTAAGCTTCACCCCTCCCGCGACCCGCTGGTCACTTGCAGGCCGGCGCAGAGAGCGCGCACCTATTCACGGGAGCCATTTTTTGTTTTTATCAACGCGTAATGTTTTTTCTTAGCTAACTTCGTAAGCTCATCATTTCAACAAATATTACTCTTTGTGAAAGTGGATTAAACCAGGGGAAAGGTAAGTTATTTCACAATTATTCATATTAAGTTGCAATATCCAATAGTTTTTATAATTTTCTGAACAACAATATTAACCTACGAATGTATATGTCTTAAAATATGGACCACCGCCATGTTTTGAATATGGACTAGTGGTCCTTAATACAAACAGTCACTTATATTGCATTTTATTGTTTAGGGTGTCATCTACAACTACGTGCTGACGACGGCAATGGATGATTCAATGGGTGGTCCCTCTATCTACATCATCTAGAACATATTTGTCGCCAAACGTGTTGCAGCCTATACCGCGTTTAAAGAAGACTGTCAGGAACAGAGGAAGAAAAGCCACCAGGCCTAGGATTTTGACATCTTCACCTTATAAACAAGATTTAGAAACGTCGATACAAAGGAACATAAATAAGAATCCAAAGAAAACAGCCCAAAAGAAAAGAAAGATCTCAAAAGTTAGAAAATCATCGTCTAAAAGTTCTGATAATAGTGATTATTCAGCAATGATAGTACCGATGAAAGTCCTGATCGTTCCCAAAATCAAAATAGTAAATACTTGTATTGTAATGGGTTTTTTTCTGAGGATGTCCATGGAGAGAAATGGACCTATTGTGCATCTTGTAGGCAATGGACTCATGAAGAGTGTGCTAGCATAGAAGATATGGTTGATTTCTATTCGTGCGAATTGTGTACCAATTATTAATTTAACCCTAATAATTAACTAATTCAATTTTAGGCAACACGATTAGTTTTTTTGAATAATTATGAACCCAATTAACTATGGTCCATATTTGAAACCACGTAGTCCATATTTTGTACACTTTTTGCGAATTCACAATAATGACATATTTTAGAAAATTTTGATTTATTCTCAGATGTTGATGTTTCTTAAGAATTTTATTAATCGTTTTTGATACCAAATAACTATCGAACTGTTCAAAATATATAAGGCTGATTATACTTTAAAATTCTGAGTTTTATTTGACAAAATCCTTATGGTGGTCCATAATTGGCGCACTTACTCTACAACAAAGTCGCTTCCCGCTGTCTGTCTGTCCCTATGTATGCTTAGATCTTTAAAACTACGCCACGGATTTTGATGCGGTTTTTTTAATAGATAGAGTGATTCAAGAGGAAGGCTTATATGAGGAAGATTTTTTGAAAAAATTAAAATATTTTTTAAAGAAAATAAAAATAAACTAATTTTGTAATTTTAACACTTGCGTTAAAACAGTCATCAGTGATACTATATGTGGCCTGCGGATTTGTACTCTCTTTCCGACTAACCTAAATAGGCGTGATGTGTTTATTATTTATCTACTAATCTGCTTGGTTACGGTACACGCCACGACCGGCATGGCTTCCAGTTTTGGACTGTGCAAAGCTGGGAACTGTGATGTCATAGCTGTTATGTGTGTTAAAAGATGGTTATTGATCATGATTATTACGAGTAGATGTTGGCCATACGTACCTCAATATTTTATACAATGATGGACCAGCATTCTATTTGCGTAACACACTCGTAATCGTGGCTTTCATTTTGGCAATAAGTACAACAATATTCATTGTGTGTTACATACCTAGTTGTTGAGAAGTCGGATTGTTAATACATGCGTTGCTATAGAAATCGTTGACCTGTCAAAATCAAAGACATAGCGATTGCGAGTGTGTTGCGCAATTTTAGTGCAGTTTTTTTTATATTTTAAACGCCTAACGTAAAGTTTATAGCAAGCACTAACACAAACGAGAGATGTAGTTTTTTTTTTAGTAACTTCTTGCCCGTCTTGAAATACTCATATTGATACTTGATACGAGTACACCCAGACCTGGAACAATTATCTTTAATTAGGAACAAGTATCATTAGTTTTTACACTACGGGTAGTCAGAAAGCCCGAAAGTCTGACAACCCGCCCTTTTCACCGTAAGTTGATTAGTGACGTTTGTCTACAAAACGTTAGGATTCAAAGAAAATCAAATATTAAAAAAAACCAGAGCATGGATAATATAACTATTTTACGGTTCTTGATGATGTCGTTTACGTTTTTTCGATAGCAGTCTCGTTACGGCTACAATTTACGAAATGAACAAGCTGTCAGGACTCATCTTTGCGTGAAAAGAGTACCTATAGGATATCGGCATTGCCCAAGAACTGGGTTGCGGAGGCCTGGATGGCAGTCGCTCAGTGTAAAATACTGGTATTCAGCCGCATCACGTTAGACTGGAAGCTGATCCCATCATAGCTGTTAAAAGGCTAGGCAGAACATACTACGCAACAGTTGAAATCAACACGCGAGCTTCCTTCAATGTAAACATTCAGTACTCGTACTGAATGTTTACATTGAAGGAAGCCACACGTTGTGCTATATGAAGCCATTTCCAAACGACCTTGTGCCGTGATAACTTAGTTTTATGCAACTAATTCCTCACCTAATCACGTGTGAAAACGTCAGGTTATGTAGCAGTGAAAAAAACAACATTATTTTGGTTTTAAACTCATCAGCGAAAACATTAACCCCGTTATTACAAAATATGGTTTAAACCAAGACTTAGGTAAACCCAGGTTTTAAATATACCCATCACTTTCTTATGTCATATAACAAAAAGAGACGGGGCTACTCTAAAACCAGGGTTTTTCTTAGACCATCTTTTGTAATAAGGGGGTAAAAGCCTCCGCACGAGTGACGGTACTCAAGTACGTCTGGCGCATCCTGGGCAGTCAGCCCCGCTACCAATCTTGCTGACTGGCTAATCTTTTCACCACGTCATGACCTATTCTCGTATAGCTCGTGCTGACACGAGAGGAGAAGAAGCGAAAACTTTTGGAACGATATTCTGGAAGAAAAAATCTCTGTGAGTGTTGGTACACTTCTTGAGAAATAATATCCCGTATAGTATCGCCAGGATAGAATATGAAACTTCCTCCCCGCACGTTGGCAATAGACGTATAGAACCTACCACGCTTTGTGTCAGGATCTATGCAGTCCGCCTGACTAGCTACCACCCTCACATTAAAATCCAGCGCCAAGCAGTTTACTGTGTTCCACCGTGTGTATGTGAGAGCCGTAATGGTATAGGAGAATCCCTCTGAACAAAAGAAAAAAAGAGTGTCTAAACACACTATGCCGAAGATACGCAACCAAAGTTCGGCATGATTACGCCTGCAATGCTTTTTAAATTACCCGCGACACACCAGGCTGAAATTACGTCGCGTTTTACCTTTATAAAAAACATAGACGCCGAAATTCGGTCGCGTAATTTCGGCATGGTGTGGCGCCACACTTAGACGTTTACCATCAGGTGCGACTAGCGTCTAAAAGGAGCAAGAAAATGATTTAAAAAACTTTAGTTGTCATTATCCCTATTGGAATCCCTATCGGAAGGTAACAATGACTATACGATTAAAGACTATGAAAAGGAGTCCCTAGTGTCCTTAACCACCTCGACTAGAATCTCAAATTATCTAGGTATTGAAGAATTAAAAGTTCTTTAACCCAGAAGAATTTGTTTGTATTTTTTAATTTCTGTTGTGAAATAAAGAACTAAATATAAACCGAAAGACCTTTTTGTGATCTAAAGGAATAACCCTTCTCTACCTACACAAAAACTATATTTTCTTAAAGTTGCATTTCTATTGTTCCAGGTGTTAATCGTCGCATGGCTGTCGAGCGGCAAGATGTCGGGCATGACGGGAGCGAGCATGCTGCGCACGCGACGCAAGGATGTCAACGTCAAGCCAAACCGGAAGTGAGTGCTAGTGACACACGTCATCATCGACACATTGAGGACTGAGGGGAAGTCATGATTGGCTTACTCTACAGATTAAATTTGTAGTACTTATTTTGGCGTGGAATTTGCATTGTACCTTAGATTCATTTTAGCTCATTCTGTTTGTACAAAAAGTCATAGCCGATGACGTTCTCATATCAAATACAAAGCACAAGCATTCTATCATCATCATTGACAATCCACGCATGATTTCATAGTAGTAGCTTTTTAACTTTCTACCACCCATCTCAAATCATGTCGTCGACCGTTTATAGTGCACATGAAGATAAAAAAAAACCTCCTGCCGGGATTGCGGTGAATGCAAAAGCGAATCCCGCGATCTCGGCGGTCTTCGGAGGAAAAACGTGGTTGCTTTAGTTGGATAACAGCTTCAGACCTGAAGGGATCCATTAGGAATTCCCCACGTTAAAAAAAATGGATCAAAAACATCTAGGAAATGTATCAGTGCCTAACATTCATAAACTTAAGACAGACAAAAGCTGTGTGGGGCGTATCCAGGCCAGATGGAACTCAGGAGGGTAGCTGGTACTTTCTGGCTTCAGTTGGCTGAAGACCGCGTCCTATGGCGAGTCAAGAGGTCCATGGCCAGGGCTAAAGAGTTACAGGACGAGGATGATAGGTAACATGGTGTCAGCATTATGTGCACTGTAAATGGCGTATGAGAGGAATGTCTCTGTAAGCACTCTTGAGGCTGGAGCGCACTCGTCCGTTTTGTATACTTCCTTCTCAATTTGTTTTAGTACACTGCTAGACAAGGGCCTTCTAAAATAGGGGTATCGCATTAATCACTTTGCTACACGAGTTGATCACTAAAGAGCTAGTTTTCACCGCTTTTTTTTTGCTCGTCACCAACGTACAGGCACACGGACCACCCACCATTAACTGCAGACAAACTTTTCCATACATTTCGCAGGGACTCACTGCACACTGGCTGATGGTGGCCACTTGAAATGTATGGAAACAGCTTGTTGCCGACCAATTCTGGCTGTGGCCCGCGTGTGGCAGGCTTTAAAGTTCACTGTCGGTCACCCTGGGCCTCTCCTTTAAACCCGTAGTAGTAGGATAGATCATTGAAAGTGGAGGATGGGATTTTTTCATGTCTTTCCTGTCCAGCCCAAAGGTTGCCTGGAAGAAATCGCTTTTAGCGATAAAACCACCATTGCATCCTCGTTACATATCTTATATTGTAACTTTACTATTCCTGTGTACCTATGATAAATTATTTATATATCTATCTACTTTTGGCCCTATAAACATTGATACAGAGATCCCCAACTCGCTCGTTAAACTTCTTTTACTTATTTAATGCCTGTGAAAAGATCGAATTGTATGGAAATGACATTGCTCGAGCGTTAGCAAATGTCATTTGCTTAGCAATTTGATCTTTCCGCAGGCATTAACCTTTAAGGTATAGGGATTTTGTCTCAAGGCCCTGAATGTCTTCCCAGGTCTTTCGTTACAGCGGCTATGGGCGGAGGCCCATGTCCAGCAGTGGGGGTTTGTGGACTGACAGACCTCAAAGTTATTTCACCTCAAGCTACATTATGTTCATGTACAGCACCACCTCTTTTCTTTCCTGCTTTCGCATATTCGTAGCATCATCAGCTTTCATTATACTTAACATAATTTTAATGTGATTTGAAGAGGTTTTCATTCCAGCCCTCGGATTCAGAACCTTTTCGCTAAGCAGCTGTCGACCACTGGAGCCCTATTCAACTAACATAAACTTTTATCAATTGCAATTGAATCTTTTATTCAGACAGTTTTCGTTTACGAAAACTGTCAAAATTGTTGGTTTTGTTTTTGTTGTCAAACAATTTGCTAGTTTTTGTTTTTTGTAAACGAAAACTGTCTGAATAAAAGATTCAATAGCAATTGATAAAAGTTTCTGTTGGTAGAATTGTTTGATTTGTTATCTCGTTTCGTATGTAACGAGACAAAGATATTACAAAACGAATCGTTTGACATCTGGTTTATCGAATCGGGTCTGATGTAGCATGTACACTTGATGCAAAATGCGCATTTCCCAATAAGTGCACTTCTGAAAATGAGCACATTGCTAAATGTGCACTATTTGTCATTTGTGGTTAGGGACCTGCATTATGGTCTCCAAATGAAACATTTTTTGCTTTTTTTGAACAATAATCACGTTAAATACCATTAAAAAGCAAAAAAAATTAATTTGGTTTTGCATAATTCCTCTGCGCTAAATGTCGTAACTAGCAATTGATAATTTTTCAGAGAAATTCTCACAGAGTGACGTATCTGCATGAAATGAATAGAAATATATAAATAGATACCTTAGGACTTTGGGGCAACTAGGTACTACCCAAGTAACAAAATTTGGTACTATAAAAGTCCTGAGAACGTTTTGGAGCGTGCTATTTAGTGTTTATGATTAGTACTATAATGGTGTTTTAAACGTTTACAGAACCCCAAATAGGCCCTAGTTTTATCACTGATTTATTCTATAAGCATTACATACAGGCTCTCACGGTGATAAATCAGCTCTATAGTTGAAAAGTAAAAGTGTCGAGAAACGCTTTTTAGTACTAAAATAGTGTTTCTGCATCGTTTATGTCGCAAATTTGCACTATAAAAGTAACCAAAACATCTTTATAGTGCTATTTTGCACCGTAAACGATTCCAGTGATCTTTTTTATCACACATTTTGTTCGTGTTGTGAAAATATATCGGTAATTGTTGCTTAACGTAACATGTAATAAAAAGGACAACTTCAAAACATTCATGGATCGTAATTCTGCCATAACTTGCACTTGCGAAAATAATTGTATCGATAAAATAATTATGCTGATTTCAAATTTGACAATGCGCCCTCATAATTTTCGTGTTTTAATTAAATTTTAATTAATAAAATAAGGACTTGTCCCAACTATGGCTGCTATAGTACACATTGGCTCCAGCCGTGCTGCTAATGTGCTATCATGGCGTAAAAACAGCAGCCATTTTCACCGAAAACGAATTAGTCCATTAATTATTAATTTTAGTGCTTTTATGTCACGATTTAGTACCTTAGTAGTGCATTAGGAGTCGCTATGGTACTATTTAGTACTATAGAAGAGTTTTCATGACTTTTACAGAATTAGCGCCATAGCGATGTTGAGGGAGCTTTTAAGGAGCTAAAAGGTTACGTAATGGTTGTGCAAGGTACTTTTATAGTGCAGATTGATACTGTAATAATGTTTTCGATACTTCTACAATACTAGTACTGTAAAAGTTATTTTTACGCATTATTAGTGCAAAATAGATACATAAAAGTGTCAGAAAGGTCGTCTATAGTACTAAATAGTACCATAATCGCTTTTTTCATATCTATTATAGTGCAACACTTTAAAGATTCTTTTGTATGGTCCTGTAAACGTTCAAAGAGCTAAATTATAGAACTTAAATGCTCTTTAATCTTATAGAACCAAAACGCTCTTTTAAAAACCTTTATAGTACAAGCAGGCACAACGGTTACCACTATAGGCCTACTATATCACTATTTGGTGTTATAACACCCTGGTTATAGAAGCTTTTGTTACTTGGGTAACGCGTCATCCTACGTGAGCGATCTACAAGCGACGCGAAGCGGCGCGGCGCGACGCTAAAACAACAAACAGTCGATACCTATTGAAGTAGCCTACGTGACTAGGGTTACCATTTAGAAATTTGAAAAGTCCTGACAAAAAGCCTGACATTTCTGTAAAAGTCCGGACATTTTAGTACCAAAATGCAAACATACGAAGATTAATTGTTTGATCTCGTTAAGTTGATTCTTAAAGATTTTTATTTTGTTTTTAGATGAATGAGAAGTTAGTAAAGATTAAAAAGTTATTTGATATTACATAAGTAAGTTTCATTACTCCTGTTCCATCTAAGCCAAAAAATCCGGACAAATTAAAGAGCCGGACAAAGTCCGGACAAAAGTCTAGAAGTCCGGACGGATGGTAACCCTATACGTGACCAAACGCACGTGGAGTGCGGTGCGGCGCGGCGCGGCGCGAAGCGAACGCTGTCAGTTGGCTTGATATTTTCACGCGAACTGGATGCGGTGCCGTACAGTGCTACTGAATGACGGCGGCGAGCGGTCCGCGAGCACGTAGGACAAAGTCGCCGCATCGCGTGTCATCGCATCGCATCGCTTCGCAATTCGCGTCGCTTTAAACCGCCTACGTACGACGTCGCGTAACCAAGCCAAGAGTAAGCCAACAGCAATACCTATAAAAAAGTTATTAATTCATTCAGCCACAGCTAACGCAACTATTGAAAAATTATCAATTGCTAGATACGACAGTTAAGGCCGATTTACACGAAGATAGTTTCTCGAAGCGAGACTCTTTCTGTCGTTGTCTTTTTCTACGATGAAAACAGAGATAGCATGAGACTCGCTTCGAGAAACTATCTCCGTGTAAATGAGCCTTTAGCGCGGAGGATGACGATATTATCCCTAACAACAAATCACACTTTTTGCGAAATGCTCATTTTAAGCAGCGCTCATTTGGAGAAGTGCCCCTTATGAGAAGTGCACCTATTGCGAAATGCACATGTTGCATCAAGTGCACATTTGTACACTTTGCATTTCTGCATCAGCCGCAACGAATCATTATGAATCGGAAGGCCGAAACGATTCCTCAAGTTAAGAATTAATTTTAACTTCTAACTTCTTCTGTTGAGATTGTAGCGTCTGTAAGCATGGACTTCTTAGACGTACCTACCTATGTCCCTATAATCTTTTAAGTCCTTTAAAGTTCTCGAAATTTCATGCAGCCATCTCATGTGTCATTCGTCACACATTTCAGACATGACCACACATCTTCACTATTATTACAACACATTAACATGATGATAACGAGGAATTGTATTACGTAAAAGCCAAAATCAGTCGGAGTTAGTAAAAGTTTAAATTCGCTCTATTTGATAAAGGAACAAAACCAAAACTTTGAATAAAACTTCCCCAAACTACCCTGACTTCTTGCAAGTTTTAAAACACCTGAAAAGAAATGTTCCAGAAGTCATTTTCTGATCATCAGGGTTTAACAAAGCTGTTTAGGTTAGCCAATGCCTGATGACCAGTGCCATTACTAGCTTTTCGTGCACCCTGTGAGACTTCGACGCTCTAACTAAGGAATTAGGCTTCGTCCAGCTGCGCATCGCGTTGCATTGCGCTGCGTCGGGCATGTCCGCGCATCGTTATGACGCAGTCGACGTGTTCTAGCAGCTACGTTGTAGTACAGTCTGTATAGTATGTATAGTGATGAGTAAGGCTAAATTAAAATTGCTGCACCAGTCAAATCGCTAAAAACAAACTATACGCGCCGCTCTGTTAACTCGCGTACAGACATCGCGAGGCATGCGTCGCGAATGGTTCGTCACGCATGCCTCAACCTGAGGCATACGACGGTACATTTATGCATGCGTCCCGAACGACACATGCTCAAGCTGAGCATGCAAATAACCACGCACGGGGTTCATGAGCCCGCAACGTAAATAACACCCATCCGTCCACACGGAGCGCACGGCTCGCACTGAGGCGGCGTTCGCAACGATCGTATGAGGCGAATGCTCACAGGGAGCACACACGTCCACACATCCGGAAGCATGCGTGACGAACCATTCGCGACGTACGCCTCGCGATGTCTGTACGCAGCTTTAGATGCACTGCTCACGTAGGCCACTAATACTTAATAGAAGGCTTATCGTTTGTTATTTTCGCGACGCAATGCAACGCACTGCACTGCTCAGCTAGGACGTATGGTGACCTAAATTTCTACGCCCCGTTATGGTCTGCACCCTGTACGGCACCGCTGGCAGTACTCTAGCTACAGCTCTGCTAATAACGTAAAAAATCCAGGAGATATCATTTTTATTTGCCCCCAGGTTGGACCGGAAATCCTCCCGGGGCATGCTATACGAGAACGAAGAGCTGCGCTTACGAACCATAAACATCAATGCCGAAGTAGAACGAGGTAATTTTTTTTTTAAATATCCATTCCTTTGAGTTTGAAGACTGAGATGACGGCTGATAGAGGAGAATGGAAGAGGAATACATATTGTGCCGACTGCAATTAGCCCCGGCTGCACATCATCAGAAAATTTCTAACGCGTGCGCGAAGACACTCTACTAGAGCCACCAGGCTGCCGGATCCAGCAAATTCTGACAGTGTGCGGTCTAGTACAAAATATATGAGCAGAGTCGCGCGTTAGAAATATTCTGACAGAAATTTCTGATAATTTGTGGGCGGTCTTAGTGTGGGATAAGGGCAGGGAGATGGTCCAGTAAAGTCCAGTATCCAATCAACGTCTTATGCAGTCAGATCACCAAGAATCGGTCTGAAAACATCAGCGATTCAGTGAGAGATGGAGGGAATTCCAAATAGAAAGTTCTCGATGCTACGTGTGGGTCAATTGACTCTTGGATTGGTTCCGTCTCTCTTGACCGGTCTTTACCTCGAAGCTTCTGAAATAATAATAGCATAACATAATCAGCCCATTACAGTTCTACTGGCCTTTTCTTAGAATGAGAAGGTCTCAGTCCAACACCTGCCTGCTGCGGGTTGGCAGACAACACCATCTCCATCTCAGATGCGTAGGTTTCCTCACGATGTTTTCTTCATTGTTAACGCAAGTGATAATCAAATTCTGATCTGCACACGAGTTCTAAAAGTCAGAATTGCTGACCGGAATCGATGGCAAGTGTTCAGCCGCTAGGCTAACGCTGTTTTTTCTTCTCAAATAAACTCTAATATAAAATAATCCACAGGTCAGTCGGACATAAAGAAGTTGAAGCGCGAGAACGACCAGCTAAAGAGGGAGATATCAGCACTTCGTTATGAGTACGATCGTCTGGACAGCATGTTGCGAGACCGAAGATCATCGCCTGAACACTCGGACGTACGTTGCATTTCTTTTTACAAAAACAGTAGTGAAAAAAAATCAACTAAACTAAAATTATAACCAAACAGCAAAACAGGAGGACGTTCTCAATAAATTCTTCTGTATACCAAAAAGACGTGGTCATGGAGGAAAATAACTTTAAATATTGAAATAAGAAATACTGCTTTCAATGATTTTTTGCCTGAGCCGGGAAACAAACTAACAAAACTGCGAAATAAGTAGTACCATTCCGTATTTTATGGCACCGGTGAATATGGTATGTCTACAACAGTGCGCTTTCATGTTCATCTTGCGCTTTGAACTTTCAATTCTACTTGCGTCAAGCGCATGCAATATTGATTGCCATAAGACGCATGGAGCTTATCGTCTACACCAGTGCGCTTCGGTCAGTCGTCAGTCGACATACAATAGACGGATTAGCGTGCGCTAGGGGCATGCGCTTTTGTCGAACTAGTATTAAAGCATGCGCTATGACGCTTTACGCATGCTTCAGACGAAAACGCAAGATGAACATGAAAGCGCACTGGTGTAGCTTTAGATATCGGTAGGGTCAAAAATAAGGATCGAATCTCAGATCAAATCTCAAAAGAGAGCGCGAGATACTTACTTACACAAATTCCAGTGCCAACCCTGCCCTACTAATTAAATTTGGTGGGGCAAATTCCACTCCAAAATTAGAATTTTTCCACTTTGCCCCACCAGTGGGGCGGCTGGTGGGGCAAAGTGGAATAATTCGAGAAAAGGACAGAGAAATAAGTTAGAGATGTCAAACTAGTTTGAGCACGTTCTGACGTGTCGACTAATTTGTATTGAACTTTTAATTCAACTAAAGACAGCTCTTATTTACGTCCGTCTCTTTTTTATTTTATCAGAGTGAAAAAGATGGCTATAGGCTAAATTAAGTTTTGTTTGTGCACAACAGAATCGGCACCAGAGTCTTAAATTAAAGGAAGTCCCGTGAAGTGTGCCTGAACACGTGATGCCGTCGCATCTGCTTGCCATACGAATATCAATGATAGTACTCACGAGTGGTAATGACGGCTGCTGAGCCCGAATTTACCTGCTGATTCAGAACGATTCGATTATTCAGTTGTCGAACGATTCAATTTGATGTCTCTATTTCTCTCGTTACGAGAATCAGAGACGAAAGGTTCTGAGTCAGGGTAATCAGTCTGACTGACGGTAAATGACAAACAATTTTTTTTTACATGATTTTGTTATATTATGTCAATATAAATGTATTAAAACAGTTAACAATATTTATGTAAAGGACTTGGATTAAACACATCTACAAATGGATTCCAACCACAATAAGATTCACACACTTCGATACAAAGATGATCCCTCTCTAACTGCTGCGCTGTTACCCTCAGTGGGGCCATGAGCATGGTCAGACCCTCCCCAGTCATGTCCGCTTCTATGAACAGACTGTACAAATTCACACAATTCTGTATAAAAAGTACAATGTTATCGGTATCAACATCATCATCATTAACCGTTCTCTCATACTCGCAGATGTGAACGTTCTCCAAACTGATACAGTGGCTCAAAATTTCAAAAATAATTTCATATTCTATGTCCTCTGAAGTCAGCATGAAATTCTTCAACTTGGCTAGATGGATAGACTTTGACAGAGACTGGGTATAGCCACGAATCATACCATGTTTCTCGACGTAGATATCTAAAGTAATCAATTTGGGACATCCGTTAAACAAATGCGTAAAGAAGTCCTTTCTAAGCGGTATGTTATTTATCCTCAGAAAAGTTAAGTGCTGTATCGATTTAGCATCCTTCAATATGCTGATTGGTTGTCGACATCTCATTATTTTGCCGTCTCGTCGACAAAAATCTGTCAATGTAACCTTCTCTGGTAAATCGCTCAACTTTTCAAAGTTCTCACAACTGTCAACGCAGTACCAGTTACTTGGAGACATGACAATCCTCATTTTTGTTTTGGTGTGCATGCACACGTAAGTAGGGAAGTAGTCTTTCAATTCCAAAAGTAAATTACTAAAAAATACATCATCAAAAATTGTAGTAGCCTTATTCCAAGCTTTAAAAATAATATTACCATCTAGCATAAAATTTTGAGGTAAACAAGAGCTGACTTCTACTTTTAAATCGTTGCAGTTTACTATGAATATGTTTGAAAATATTGGTGATACATAAATTTCAATTTTCTCTAAGTACATCATGAAAATGTACTCGATTTCATTGAAATTTAACCTCGAAACTCCATCCAATTGTTTAGACCTCTTGTGAGTTACAGCACAATCCCGGAATATGAAAGTGAGCTTGTTGAAATTAGTTTCAATTTGGTTTGGATGAGTAAAACTTGTTTCATGGTTGCCTAAATCGAAGAAATCTCTGTAATTATCAGATATTGTTAATTTCAAATCTTTTATTAAAGGCACACCGCTAAGAAACAGCAATGGTGACGCCGAAACAACAAATTCGAAGACGACAAAGTGAATAACTTCAAACTGTTGCTTTTTAAATATCTCTCTACATTTAATGTTAATGCTTTCATTTGTATAATTGCTGGGGCTTTTGAAGAAGTTAATACCGATATTTGTAACACTTTGAGGACACACTTCTCCTATATCTGATAGGTAGATGTTTGTGAAGGTTAAATCTAAAGATTTTAGATTCACAAATCTATTCATATGTGGTTGCAGCTTCTCTACACTCAGATCCTGTATCCCGCTTAGATTTAAGTCTCTTATGCGTTCACCGAGATTCACGAACAAACTTTGGTCCAGATTCTTTACAGTTGCGAAGGTACTTCTAGAAAGATCCACATTCTTCAAGTGACACCACCCTGAACCGAAATATTCCCTGACTTGGGCGGAACTGTTATAGAAATTAATTTTCGTCGGCGTATCTAAATAATTAAAAATTGTCACGCCCACTTCAACAGGTAGATCTAGAAAATTCATTTCGATTAAAATTTTGTAAACGGCTTCTTCCTAAAAAATAATTTATAAAAAATAATATCCAAAAATTGGTTTTTGACACTGACGTTGTTACATTTTTTTTAAATTAACATTTCTCTTTGAATATTATTGATAAGGCGAAGAAGTGCATTAGAACTCCTTCGCAGAACAAAGAAAATAAAATAAAAGAAGAGTTTTGAGAGAGAGTTTTTGTGCTTATGTCCCTACTCTGGTATGAAATTGACCCCAACATAGTTGGGAAGAGGCTAGGAAGAAGGTTCTTACTCTGGTGGAAGTATTCTCACTACTTATGACACCCATAACTCCCATAAATAGCGATGTGGTCAATCTTATGTGGTTTCATTTCTTAAGGTGCTTCCCCACCGAAAGTGGCGCCACTTCAGAAAAAAAACATTATTTCTGTCAACACACAACATATTGAAATTTCATCAATTTGGGGTGCATGAAAAGAGCCTCCACGAGTGACGATACTTAAGTACGCGTTCCTTCTATTTGGCAGAATCTTGATACTCCGATTTTTATTTGGCATAACTCACATGGCTTAATCTTATTTAATCGAATATTTTTAAGGCATAAAAAATATTTAGCATAACTTTTGTTTGGCAGAATATTTACGTGTCCGAATTTACAATGGCATACTTTTATCTTGGCAGAATTTTGTTTCGCATAATTACCTTTGCCATAATTAATATTATGCATAATTTTGTTGAGCATAACATTTATTTAGAGATACGATTATTTGGTATGGGTGCGTAGTTGAACATCAAAAATTAAAATAGATGTATCTTCTTGTAAAAATTAGTGTTCAAAACATCAAAAACTTATAATATATGGAATAAAACTGATAATTTAAATAAAGTAAATTTATGCTGTCGAATGGTTAAATAACCTACGTGCAATGTATTTAAAATCGAATGGTCTGCAAAAGTGACATAGAATGTTCTAAATATAGCATGTATTGGTAGCATTTTCAATATTAAATTAAATTTGTGTCATAAAAAGTCAATACGTTGTGCTGCAAAATTTTGTGACAGAAACGAATCGCTGCGAAACCGACTTTACGCAGTCTTGTCTGCCCTACCCCTAGAGTGTAATTTAAACCCGCGTAGGCGCGGAGGGGTAGGGCGGCCCGCTGGTGAGCGTTAAAACCATCTGTGACGATAAGCTCGCGTGGCGCCGCCCAAACCCCGCAGCGCCGGAGCCGTGACAGAGACAATGCTTGCTGCATGTTGCATGCCTGCTTGCATGCTGCATGCCTGCTGCATGTTGCATGTTTCTTCTGACTTTTCCATATTTAATAATTAAACTTTAACTTGGTTTTGATCAACACAATAAAACGATTTGACAAGGAACTAATAAAAACTACCTCCCACTGTAAAACTAAAAATAAATGATTTCATTAACGCCTGATCAGAAAGAGGTAGCAATTAACGTTATCGTCGCATGTGTGTGGCGAAAAAAATCAGTTCTGCCTTTTAATGACTATCGATATAAAATGTATGCCAAAAGACGATTCTGACTGTGAATTTTCTGCGATATGATGTTTCTGCTTTTTAATTATTATGGATATAAACATTATGCCTAAAGATGATTCTGACTAACAAAATTATGAGTTTTGAATGTATGACAACTGAGTGTATGCGAAATGATTTTCTGCGAAATGAAGTTTATGCTATCCGTTGTTATGCAAAACAACATTATGACGTAAAAAGTTCTGCTATAAAAGGTAGACCCACTTAAGTACGTCCGGCGCACCCTGGGCAGTCAGCCCCGCTACCAACCTTGCTGGCTGGCTAATCTTTTCACCACAGCACGAGCTATTTTCGTATAGGTAGCTCGTGCGGACACGAGAGAAAAAGAAGAAGATTGAAATTTCGTACGTACAACATTTTCGTTAAGTGTAGTAGAAATTTTCGAACAATAAAATTTTAACACTAGAGCTTCTGGATTTGAAGTATTAGCGATAAGTACCAAAAACGGCCGTTTTTAGCATTAATTACTAAAACTTCTAACCAAGGATGTCAAGTGTTGTTTTTTGGTGTTCTAAAAATTCTACAATACTTGAATAAAACGTTGTAAGCACGAAATTGCAATATGTTGTGTATTGACAGAAATAATGTTTTTTTTCTGAAGTGGTGCCACTTCGGTGGGGGAATCGCCTTAAATCTCGTCATAACTAGAAACGACATACTCAATAGGACCCTAGCATTCAGTAGACATAAAAAATATTGTATAAGCTGTCATAAAGAGCTAACAGAATCGTGTAGGAGTGAATTTATCATTACAGTTATAGCTAATAGCTGTATGTCATGTATATTGTGGGCACGGTAAATATAGAAAATAAAACCAACATATAGACTCCGTAGATACCACGGAGAGTTATGTACGATTTCTACTAACCGGGCCACGCAGGAGCGTAGCGCAGCGCATCGCAGCGGATGCTCGAGCACGCGCCCGTAGCCGGCCGCGTCCGCCCGACGCGACGGTTACAATCTGCTGGAACCCGGGCGCATGCGCGCGCGTGCTCGTGTATCCGCTATAGCAGTCAGTTTCTACCTGCCTAAGATCAAGTGTGGTACTACCTGCGATGGGGCCGAGCGGAGCCGACCGGACGCGACGACAGCCGAGCGCCGCCGTCCACGTACTTGAGCAGCCGACCGGCTGCCGCGGCGTCCGAGCGCAGCCGGCCGGCTACCGCGGCATACGCGCGGATCTAACCGAATTCCAAGCAGTGTAATTTCCATGCAAACATGAAACTTAACCATTGTATAGAAGCCTGAATTTCCTTTAGCACAGTGTGAAATGCGCTCCGGCGCGCTCCGGCGCCGCCCGTTTGGTGGAAATGGTACATTATATTGATGCTAGTGGTTAGTAACATGACCTAGGTCACAATATATTAATTTACATAATAAAGGTCAGACTTCTTCGGCTGATTGGCACAGAAAGCGAGCTCCGTCGAATGACATCCGCTTTTATAACATCGGGTCTATCGGGTGCGTTGATCCATCACGATGACTACCCGTCTTTATCTTCAAAACGTTGCCCAATGTTGCCAGCTACCAACAGAGCTTTAATTACGACTCATTATTGATCAGAGGGCTAATACGACTAACGAAATTGTTGCCAAACGCAAACGAACCACAACCGTTAGTCAGTTTTTTTTTACGAAAACTGTCAAAATGATTGGTTTTGTTTTTTTGTGTCAAACATTAGACAGCTTTTGAAAACGAAAACTGTCGGAATGAACGGTTCGGCCTTGGGCCGGTTGCGATTTATCAAAATTTCTTTTAGGAGAATTGGACCCCTGGTATCCATCACTTTTAAACAAAATTATTTAATGTCCCTGGCAAAGAGGTAAGCCCCTTTTAAGCTGGAAGCTGTAAATTATGTAAATAAATTAAGTACTTTACGTACAAGTTTATAAAATTCAAGCATAGGGGTGTCCTTTTCCTTACAAAAGAAATATTTCAGCAACTCAAATTGGCGTTAAATATAGAATAAATAAAGCACATTATAGCTTGACAGGACAGAGTATCTGCACCAGCGTGTACCGATCATCTTGAAAGTGGTCTTCCACGACCTAAAATGAACATTAAATGTGGAGTAAATAAAGCACATTATCGCTTGGCAGGACAGCGTGTCTGTATGCAGTGCGTGCCCGGACTGTGCCAGCGTAGACGGGTCAGCTCGAGCAGTCGCCTTCCACGACCTGAGCGTCGTGCCTGAAGAGGGGGAGCAGGAGAAGGTATGTTACTAACTATATTACTGTTAATTTTGAATCAAACAGGCCTTTACTTACACGGAATTGGTGTTTTGCGTTCTGTAGCGAAATGGACACGGGCCTCTTCTCAAAATGAGAAAGGTGTAGGCTTAATCTACCACGCTGGCCTGGTGTGGGATGGCGGGCAGGCCGGCTAGGGATTATCCCGCAAAAATCGCTGTACTACATTTGTTTTTTTTTGCCACTTTCTGTCCCAGGATAAGTGACCATTCGTCACACATGGAGACCCCTCCATGATTCGGAAAGCTTGTTAAACCATCGGTCCTGGGTGTCATACGAATACCTTTGACAGTCGTTATGGGTAGGCAGAAGCCCGAAAGTCTGACAACCGGTCTAGGTCTTAGGATATCGGCATTGCCCAGTAACTGGGTTGCGGAGGTCTGATCGCAATCGCTCCTCGTAAAATACTAGTATTCAGTACAGACATAGTTGGGAATAGGGAGCCTACTCCCTAAGTCCGTTAACGAAGTTAGTTGCCCGTCCGAAAGTAGCCCGAAACGTAGAAGTGAATAAAACAAGTGTCAAGTTCAACTTTTCGGATGAGTAAAAACACATCGGTGGTAGGGACAACTGTCAAATCGTGTTGTCATTCATTCTTAGTTCGGGCCCCGAAATAATCGTATGTCCGTAGGTGATAGAGAGTAGGAAACGCTCGTAACTAAGGCCTAAATTACGGACTTCGTGCTTAGGGAGTAGACCCCCTGGCTAGACAAAGCAGAACAACATTATTTTTGAACATCAAAATAATGTCTGGTGACAATGACCTACTCCTGTTTTAATTATTCTAAAAGTAGCACGGAATAACAACATTATCTACGTGGCTATTGTTTGCTGAGAAGCGTGTTCGAATACAGGAAACAATTGGAACAATACGCCTTGTCGAAGTCAATGTAGTTGCTGTTAGTTGCAATGCGTACCTATCACTATTATTCTTGGGTTTTTTTGGATTCCGTACTCAAAGGGTGCCAATGGGTTCCTATTAGCAATTCCTATAAGCCTACCGTCCTTCCATCTGTCACCAGGCTGTATCTCATGAACCGTGATAGTTAGACAGTTGAAATTTTCACAGATGATGTATTTCTGTTACCGCTATAACAACAATACTAAAATATAGAATAAAATAAATGTTTAAGAGGGCTCCCATACAAAAAACGTGATTTTTTTGCCGCTGTCCGTCCGTCCGTCTGTCACCAGGCTGTATCTCATGGTCCGTGATAGTTAGACAGTTGAAATTTTCACAGATGATGTATTTCTATTGCCGCTATAATAATAAATACTAAAAAACAGAATAAAATAAATATTTAAGGGGACTCCCATACTACAAACGTGATTTTTTGCCGTTTTTATAGATTATGGTATGGAACCCTTTGTGCTCGCGCAACCCTGGCCGGTTTTTTGAAAACCTGCGTTAATTTTATGTTATGTATTTTATTATTAGAAGTAAGTCTTGGTAATATCATTTGCAGTTCGCTTTTTATGCAGTCGGGTTTTTTGTTTTTTTTTTTAATTATCTTTTTTTTTGCGATACGACTCTTCGGCGTTCATTTTTCGGAGTAGCCCCCTGAATCAATCGAGTTTCATTGCCAAATCGTCCTCTTGAAATCGACAAAAACACACCATAGGAACCGATACTAAGTACGTCCACCTCACAACTGTATAATTGGACTTACGTATCTGGACCTACGTCAGACGCTTCAAGAAAGCCGTCAAAATGTTTGACGTATTAATCAGTTTCCGCGAGCCATAACCGTTTGACGAGAATAGCCGACGCGACGTAAATAGACGTCCAACAAACAGAGCCGTCTGCCTGGAAGTAAGTGAACTAATTAGTCATGGTTTTGCACACAGGATATTTGAGCTATGAGAAATAATCAGAAATGATGGTGGAATGCGTTGAACACCGTGTTTCCTTGTTGGATTTAGGGGAAAACTAATATAGGAATAGCGCTACGCTCGTCTAGAACAGTCTAATTTCTAGTTGCTCTCGAATCACCATGAGACTTTTGGGGAATTACAGTTTCGGAGACAATTATTTAGTACAAAAATAAAAAAAAATATTAGCCTTTAACTGTCCCACTGCTGGGCAAAGGCCTCTTCTCGTACAGAGAAGGAACGAGCATTGATCGCCACGCTTGCTCATTGCGGGTTGGCGATTTCAGACCATTAAGTCCAGGTTTCCTCACGATGTTTTTCCTTCACCGTATGTCAGTGGCGT
This sequence comes from Amphipyra tragopoginis, assembly GCA_905220435.1. Lineage (NCBI taxonomy): Eukaryota > Metazoa > Arthropoda > Insecta > Lepidoptera > Noctuidae > Amphipyra > Amphipyra tragopoginis. The sequence continues at coordinate 12,371,814 of HG992017.1, forward strand.
CTTAGATTAACTAAGACAGTACATATGACATTGAAAAAGTTACATTGGTACATGCCTGGGTTCGAACCCGCAACCCGGTGCTTAACAAGCGGGTCTGTAACCTCCGGGCCACCACGACATTATCTAGTACAGTCAGCGTTAAATTGATGTAAGCGTCCGAGATAATCGAAAAGATCAGAAGGGCATAATTCATTCATATGTACGCAATCCGAATATGCATATTGTTGTAAGCATCCAAAGTAGTCAATCGCTTGTTTGCGACAAGAACGTCGAAAGTCCAAAAACCAGATTTTTCTGAAAAAGCCTTTGAAACTTTTGAATAAAGGCGTTTTCTGAATAATCCGGTTTTCGGACTTAACACGTTCTTGTCGCAAATTTTTAAGCGATATCTTAGCAACACTGTTTCCAATAAAATGTAAGATGTCAAAATATTTATTATATTTATGAATATAACGTTCAATGGCATCCATACGGCTATAGCGGGCAAAGGCATCTTAACCGGCCCGGGGAAGGTGGAGGGAATCCATGAGGATTATCAGAAGAAAAAAAACAACAAAACGTCATAAATGCCAAAGCCAAGTGAAGTTTGTATGGCTGTGACATGAATTTATTTGCAACCGATGCTGTGCAAGTTGGCCAGAAATAGGATTGCCTGGTCTTAGCAGGGACAAGCACATGCAACCCATTTAAAGAAATTTCAATGCAACGTTACAACAATTTTGTTGACACCTTTACAAATTATTATTTCTTCTGTATTCTGAGTTCGCTCCAGAGTTTATTGCCTGTTCTTCTCCATTGGAATATACTTTGGAACGCAGCAGTTACTTCTTTCACACGTAAAGTGAGGCGCCCTGGGCATGATATTTTTCAGCGCTCTTTATTGCATACTATTCTGCCGCGACTACCAGGCAAAATTACTGTTTTTGATCAAGTTTGATTCAATGAATGTATGAAAATTTGATGTATGTTAAGAAAAATATTAGTTTGTTCTCTAAGAACAGCGACATTCATAGCGTCAATACTAGAAATAAAAATAAACTCATACTACCAATGACTACTTAGGCTCCAAAAAATTTGTAATTCATTTAGGTGCCAAAGTATACGTTTCTACAACAAGATTCCAAGCAATATTCAAGAATTAAGTCTCAATAAATTTAAGTCCTTCGTAAAACAGAAACTTTGTAATAAGGGTTTCTATAAAGTTAAAGATTATATGGACGATAAAAATGCTTGGAATTGAGCCGCTCGCTCTTATCATAGAGATATCATTGAAATCATTGGAATTATTTCAAATTTTTTTATTTGCTCATTTTTGACATTATGCATGGTGATTTATTGATAATTATTATTATTGGATAATTTTTTTTTTTTACCTTGACCTTTTGTCGACTATTATATTATTATTAATATGTCGTTTGTTTTTATATTATTTTATTAAATTGTGAATGTGAGTACTATGTAGGCTAGCTTCATACATAAATTTCCTAGAACTGTTTGGCGGTTTGAGTTTTTTTTTTGTGACCTACGCAAATGTCCGGCTGATTGGTGTCGTCGTGCGTCGGGTCTTTGAGCTCCCTAAAATAAGGTTGAGCTACACGATGGCTGATGCATGCGTGCCGTCAGTTGGGACAGGTCAACTCAAACCTGCTATGGCTCTTTCCTCAAAAGGCCATTCCAAACGTTGCCCTACATTGTTACACTCGCATAGTTTTATACCACAATGTCTGGACTTTAAAAGAGACGTTGACCTCTGAGTTTGTTTCGGCTTTTCTTCTCAGAGCGAGTCAGATAGGAAATGCCGGCGCCATCTAGTCTTAAAAAAAACTTACATTGACTTGTAAAAGTGTCTGTAACAGATTTATTTACTGAAATAAATATCATTTATCAATTTATTCTAGTATATTTTTTGCTTGTTCACATATATTTTCTTGTGAAGTTCATTTTTAACCAAATAATTCGTGGGTTAAAGCACCGAACTAGCACGCGGCACCACTGGCCCTGGCGCCCGGGGCAACCGCCCGGGACAACTTCCCGGGTCGCCCGCCCATAAAGCCTAAATGGTCTTATTAAAATAAATGCTTTAACTTTGACTTTGATCGTACTGAGTTGTGGAACTGGTAAGTGCAGCTGCTCACCCTCCTAACAAAATCCCACGGAAAATGCGAGTAACTTCATTGTCGGAACCCACATGGTAAATCTGCATCACAAATACCAAAACTGGGCTTTTGTCCTTCAACGAATGATAAGACAGAGAGACCGCAGTTTCCGTAAGAAACATTTTTGGTTTATAGATAGGAAATGAGTCAAGGTCGGCCAAGAAATTCATGTGTAAGAAAATATTGTAGAAACGTAATGTTGTTTTATAAATAAACGCAGTAGCGTTTGGAACGGCGCGTGCGCCGCTTGGCGTCCCGTGATTTTTCGAGTGACAGTTTGTGATGCAGGTACCTTGGTTTCTACTTACGTCTTTTTAGAAATATAGATTGAATTTTATAGGTAAATTCGTGAAAATTTGTGGTTTTTTTTTGTTGATTTGTGTTTTTATTGTGGACTTCGGTCAAGACTGTCGTGTTTATTTTTAATACCTGAAAGGTCCATTCAACTGTTCTTTTGTTTTCGGGTTTCTGAAAGAGATTATTTTGCAATATTCACGTTCGTTTTTACTTTGATTTGAGAATTTTATGTGGCGTTTTTAAAACTAACAGTTCAAAGTACCTAAGGTTATATTATTTTTTCTGGACAAGTTTATTTTTTACTGTTCATTTTTCTTTTAGTACCTACTATACATAAGCTTAGTTTTAGTATACTTACACTAAACCTGAAACTACACTCACCGGCATAATTAGCGGAACGCAACAAAAAACCGTGTTTTTTCCATAATTTTGTGTTGTACATTAATGTTTTTGTTTAAATATTTTATAATTAGGGTTAAATGCATTAAAAGGACAAATAATCAATAATCATTTAATTAAATTTGGCAACTTAAATCTTTAATTTGCTAAAATATCCATTATGTAATTTTCGGCGCATATTTTTTGGAATAATGAATTTGCTATTTATTTTACTTTTTTGTTTGTTTTATCACCGTTTCTATACTGCTAGGGTTCTTATCAGTATTATGACATGTTTTTCCATCCAATTTTTTAATCCATTATCTTTTCTTAAGGCAAATTGTCCCCATACTCCCATGAAACACTTTTTAATCCTCTAATGTTTCTGGATGGCTGGTTTTTTTTCTCTAACCCTATTTGCCGTCAAGGCCAAGTCATATTCTATTGGACTCATGTCCGGGGTCCACGTTGACCCACCCTGGTGGGTTATTACAACATCTTATATGAAATTGCGGACCACGAATACACAGTCCGGCCACACATAATCGTGCAAATTTTTTTTTTCTTGTCTGATAATTCGTCAAGTGGCATCGCATGAGGTTCTAGGATGTCTATCCTGCAAAAATAAGCAGCCAGTAAACCTCCTTCAACAATGCCTAACTCCGTGTGCGATTCAAAACAAATGACATCCCAGACCATTACTGGAGAATTCCAGTATAAGGCACATTCTTGTAAAATTTGATTGTTCAAAGCGATTCTCTTGACGTATCCATATTCTATGCCTCCCATCCAAAAAATGTATATCAAAAAAACAGCTTGCCCTGAGAAAAAATCTCTTTCTAACTCCTTAGTCCGATCTCGGTGTTATTGAGCAAAACTTAATTTCACTATGCGATGACCTACAGCACGTTTTGGACATTCAGAAGTCGCGTTAGACATCAGATTACCTTCAATGAGGCGTTGCCTTTCTTCCCGCATACTCACAAGCAAAATACGGACCACCTTCAGGATGCTACAGGTCCGAATAGCAGCATTGCGCCAATTTTTCAGAGCCTTAACCGGTTTGAACTGTCATAAACCAATCATCAGAAGCGGTTTTTCCTTGATTTCTGCATTATTCTCATCTTCTAATGAAACATCCTTTCTGCTTGTACCGATGGACATTGCGAGGAATGACTAATATCGATACACCCAGTGCTTAACTTACTGTACGATAGGTTTGACTTTCATCTATCACTGTAACATCCCTCGTAGATTTTGTCACAGGTAAATTACTTATTTCAGCCTCTACGCAATGTTTATTTTCCAAATGCAATGAATACACTAACGCCAAACCACCAGTACTTAAATAAAACAAAGTTCCGATCAAAAACACAAAAGGGCAAAATCTCTGTAAAATCAAAACTGGGCCTAATTTACCTCTGATCGCTTAGGAAAACCAAATTTTTATTCAACATGCAAGTCCTAATTGTAGGTTCTTTTGACTATAAAAATCGTCATAGCAATAGCAGTACCGTATAATAAAAAAATGTAAAAAATAAAAACGTTCCGCTAATTATGCCGGTGAGTGTAGTTTGTTCAGAATCATTAGGAGAATCGATTGACAATTACTTACACGACAATTTTTGGTTGGACCTTGGGGCTTAAGACGGTACGCTCTGTCAGTTTTCGTGTCTTAGACAACCCCTGCATAGCACATTTCAGGCATTTCACGCTTTACTAGAGAACTTAACGCGACATAAACTAAGGTGTAACTTGGAGATTTATTTAAAAAAACACTTAGCAGTTCTGATGAAAATGTTGTTGGGGTGTCTCGGTTTTTGTACCTATATACTAAAAACAGCGTTGTATACCTTTTTCAACGTAAGGTCATGACGTTTGTCTACAAAACGCTACCATACAAAGAATAACAAATATTTTTCAATAACAAAACGTTTATAATATACGGTTTTTGATGATGTCGTTTACGGTTTTTCGATAGCAGTTTTCTACGGCTGCAATTTACGAAATGACCACTATGTCAGGACTCATCTTTCGTTGAACAGAGCACTAAACCTTAGTAATACTACAACAGCCCTTTTTGGGAACACTCCAACATTCATTGATAGATTACGAACTACTTTGATAGACTTCTTGTATAGTAATAGACTTATGAATCATTACTTTCGTTTTCATGAATTGGATGTTAAATTAGTCAGCATCCACCAGAGCTGTGCTAAGCTGCGTAGCGAGAAATGTGTTTTGTAAGCACCAACAGAATCACTTCATTCACCTAGCTTCGCTCTGCGCAGTTCTGGTGGATATGGGCTTAGCGGTGCGAGGTTTTTGTTCAGACAAAACAAGCAAGAAATGCGAGCGAGTGATGTGTTGCGAGGAATGTGTTGCTAGGAATGTGTATTATTCTCTACCTATCCTCACACCACTCATTTGCACATATTTACATATTAACACATTACACATTCCTCGCACAGCTCTGGTCTGGATGCTCAGTCTTAGAGTGAAAACCTCGGGAATGCAATTTTGTAATTTTTTATTTTATCACGACGTTCAATGCTATAATTATAAAAGAGCCGCTCTATCATCATCTTCCTGCCCTTATCCCATGTTACCTGGGGTCGGCGCAACACGTTTTCTTCTTCTATTCCGTCCTGTCACCCGTCATGATATCACTGACTCCCTTCTTTTTCATATCATTCTTTACACAATCCATCCATCTTTTCTTTGGCCTCCCTCTTCCTCTCCATCCACATTTATATTCATTACTCTTTTGGTCACATGCGTTTCATCCCTCCTCGTCACATGCCCATACCAAGACAAACGGTTCCCTTTCAACTTTTCTGTGACTGGCGCTACTTTCAAACTTCCTCTAATATACTCATTCCTGACCTTATCCATTCTGGTCACTCCACACATCCATCTCAACATCTCATCTAAGCTACATGCAATCTTTTTTCATCCGTCTTCTTCACGGCCCAACATTCCGATTATAAAAGAGCCGCTCTATGATAGAAATTATTTTGTATGCACTGAAATTAAGCCTATATTGGGTATATAAAATTCGTAATAAATATAATTGACTAGCTTTTTCCCGTGAATCCTCCCGTGGAGGAGCTTGTGGCAAAATAATTACAGCCGCATAGACCGATCTTCCGGGTTAAGCCACGCTTGCCGAGGTTGGTCTGTGGATGGGTGACCATTTACCATAGCGAGTTTCCTCCGTGCCTCGGAAAGCACGTAAAGCCGTTGGTCCCGGCTGTCATTTGTAGATCTTCGACAGTCGTTACTGTTGGTCAGAAGCCAGAAAGTCTGACAACCAGTCTTACCAAGAGTATCGTATTACCCAGTTACTGGGTTGTGGGGGTCTGATAGGCAGTCGCTCCATGTAAAATACTGATATTCAGCTGCATCCGGTTCGACTGGAAGCCGACCCCAACATAGTTGGGAAAAGGCTAGACAGATGATGATGATGACTAGCTTTTTCCCGTGACTTATTCCACTTGAAAGCTCACAGGAACCGTGCAATGACTAAGTGTATTCCCGAAGTTTTCGCTCCAAGGCGACGTTATGGACCACACGTAACAATTTTTTTGTATACATGCTTAGGCTTGTACATAACAAACTATACATTTCCAATATAAGCACGACCTCTCATTGTACGGAAAACCTATACAATGCGAGATCAGATCATACTGGAAAAATATATCTTGGCAACCTCGCAAACGGGCCACCGACCACAGCCACCGGGGCTGTCGCGCGCTACCGCCACATTTGTAACAGCGTCAGAAGCGAGCGACAGCCACCGGTGTTCGGAAGCCGCCACATTTTATAACCCGCTCTCTGCTGCGCAGTCTTACGATTGACTCAGACACGGAAAGTTTTCTCGCACTATTGTTAATACGCAGACAACGTAGACAATACGTAGAACGTCTAATGGTTAACTAAGCGGGGGGTGGAGCAGTGCGACAGTGGCGGGTGTCGGCGTCTTGTGTGGCCCGTAGCGACCACAAGTGGCGAGTCGCGGACACTGCTGTAGCGAGTGGCCGCCACCGGCTACACGTGTGCATCTATACAAAATATATGAAAAAGTGTGTTAAGTCGCTGTCGCTGGCCACCAGTGGCTGTGGTCAGTGGCCCGTTTGTGCCGAGCCTAACTTAATTTTTTGAACGTCAATGTTACAAAATACAGCCCCTAATAATTGTTAAACAGAGTTTATGGCTGTAAAAAGGTCAAGGAAACGTCATATTGATTTTAAAAGACCTATTCAACTATACTCCACATAATATGGTAGGCGACAATTTTTTTTTTGTTTCTCTCTCTTTTTCGTATTTCACGGCTGCCATTTTGATTTTATAAAAACAAAACCTAGCTTATAACCATCGCACGGCATAGAGAAATCGATAGACACCTCATTTATTAAAATCCATCCAGCCGTTGGGATGCTTCGAGGGTATAAAGAATCCCACATACATATACATAGTTACAAAGATACATAGATACGCGTGAAAAACATAACCCTGTCTTTGCTCTCGCGCAGTCGGGTAAAAGGCTTCACCGCTTCCTAGTGTTTATGATGTGAAGAAGAAACGGCGCAACTAACTCCCCAGCAACACAGTTCTGTATATCAGAAGAATAAATTAATTGAGTGCATGCACACAAAAAAAAACAATATTAACTTTAAAACCTCAAGCACGGTAATTATAGACATAATAGATAAGACAAATAAGTGTCGTCCTGGGACGACGGGCGGTACGCAACCGGATAATAATAAAATTATGCAAATTGAAAAAGTATATAAGTAAAACAATTCTGTATACATTTAGACAAAATCATAAGTATCTAAATAATTCAACATAATACATATACTTAGATACATACAAGGTTAGTCAGAAAGGGGGTACTAATCCGAAAGGGTGTTAAAGTACCCATAATAATGAGTAACTTTTGTTCTACAACTTTCCCCAAAAGTCAATAGTTTTAGAGAAAAAGCTGTTCAAAAATTACAAGAAAAATATTCTAAAATCTATCTATCTTCAGCTATGAGCAGCTGTGCATACATTTTAGGTCATATTTGAGGGTCACGAATTAGACGCTCAATTTTCTGATTTCATAACTAAAACAGAGAATAAGATTTTTTGAAAAAACTAAAATAAAAATAATTTTCACTTGCTTTAAAACCGTCATCGGTGATACTTTAAGTCACCTTCGGATTAGTACCCCCTTTCCGACTAACCTTGTATACACAGAAGTACTTTTCGTTTCTAGGGAAGCCACATGTGCAGAAAAGATCTAGCGCCAAACGTTACACGTCAACATATTCATTTATATAGTTTGCGTATATACGTAACTCTTTGACTGTTCAAGTATTTTGTAGGCAGTACGACACACTACTAACCTGTCACTGTCCCACTGCAGGGCCAAGACCTCTTCTCACACAGAGAAGGAACGAGCATTGATCACCACGCTTGCTCACTGCGAGTTGGCGATTTGAAACCATGAAATCTAAGTTTTCTCACGATGCAGCGATGTTTTCCTTCCCCATACTTCAGCGGCGTCTTAGATTAACTGAGAAATTATACATTAAAAAAATCACATTGGTAGATGCCTGGGTTTGGTATGAAGTGTTTGAACAACCCGGTACTTAACAAGCAGCATAGATCTGTAACCTTCGGGCCTCCACGACACTCTATTTATTATTCAAGTTAAATCTTTTTAAGTTTATTTGATTCTCTATTTTTCGCCGCATATTATTCTACTTACAAGTTCAAAATTCCTACTTTTGGCCCCCCACGTTGTCTCGGTACTAGTTTGACCTTCTATTACCATAGTTGCCTTCCTAATGTCAATGTAGAATATCAATATAGACACTGTATTCAATACTTCCTTATTAATATTTTAGTTATAACTTATAACGACCAGAATAGACTCCTTGAACAGAGTTATGTCTGTTAGTCTGCACCAGACTCCAGACAATCGCATTTATAGATCCATATCGTTCAAACGCTCGATACAATAATAAATTATTTATTCACGACCCGTACTAAATATTGATAGCCTTATGAAGAGGTATTTGCATTAATATTATCGTACACGTAAAAATATGCTTTGAACTACATAGATGGAATAAATATGACGGTTTGACATATTTTCTATACAAAAGCTGTCAAAACGTAAAACTTATTCCCCAGATAAAAGTTATCTGACGATTGAAAAATCAGCCCTTAATCGTTTATCCTTATCCAGACAGTTTTCGCTTACAAAAACTATCAAATTGTTTGACAACAAAAATAAAACCAAACATTTTGACAGTTATCGTAAACGAAAACTGTCTGAATGAACGATTCAATTCCCATTGATAAAAATTCCTGTTAGTAGAATTGGTCCCTAGATCGATTAAGATTATCACATTAAATTAGAAATTAATGGTTTTCGGATTTATTCCTTTACTTGTTCTTTAAGACCTTCCTTCACACGAAAATTCAAGATTCTAGGTCAACGGGAAGCACACTATAGGTTTTGATGTGTCAGGCAGTGGGTTATGAAAATATACTTTGAATGGCCGTATCTTTTTATTGTATTGAGTAAGAAACTTGATATTTTTACAGGACTATGAGGCTATAGACTTTAGTATTTGGTATCAATTTCAACTTAATATCTTTGGCCGTTCCTGAGAAAATTGGTCGTGACGGACAGACAGACTGACAGGCAAACGGACACAAAGTGATCCTATAAGGGTTCCGTTTTTTCATTATCAGGTACGGAACCCTAAAAACTGTCAAATATTTTAACATTAAAACAAAACCAAAAGTTTTGACAGTCTCGTAAACGGAAACTGATTGGTTTGACAACAATTTTGTTATTATAACTAGCCCACAGGTGTCCCTAAAGAGGGCTCGAGTCACAGTTTAGGGTGTGGAGGAACGAGGTATAGCGGTGTTCCTCCAACGAAAGTGAGGATCTTCCAACCAGGCGGGTCTTATGCCTAGCGGGCTACTGCCCAACTATTGATGTTGGGCGGTTGAATATGGGAAAGAGAGGCCCTCAAAGGGCATCCATTTGTGGGTGCTTCTAGTTGCTAAAGTTAAGGAAAAGAAAAATGTCAAGATGAGCAATAATCGGCAAAATTAACAAGTGATACACAAGATACTATTCACTATACTACACATAATAATGTCATAATGTGGACTACCGTCAGATATCAGCTGGCCAATTCTACCTAACAAAATTATAGCCAAGCCAAGAAGCCAAGCTAGTTTAGTACACAGTTTTCATTTAAAAAAACTGACAAATTTTTTGACAACAACAAAACCAAACACTTTGATAGTTTTCGTAAAAAATCAAAACTCAATGACAGATGACAGTTGTGATTCGTTTGCAGTTTGGCAACAATAGTTGAAAAAACTTCTTTACAAGGGTAATCCCCTGTAAATGAGTTTTTTCAACCTAGGGGTTTAAATTTCCATTTCTTCTTTCAGTGTCTCGTATCGGCAAAACCTATACGAGAACAGCTCATTTATTTATTTAAATTACATGCCGTGATAAAATGTTTTATTAAGATTATAATATAAGTTTTGATGATCTTACTAAATCTTTGAAAACACAAAATGAATACAATTTAATCTGTAACGTTTAGTCATAATTAAATTGAGACATTTTACGAGCATGCGACAGATTGCGTAGATGACGAGAATCGGGTCATGACAGAATATTTCTGAGACGACAGATGGTAGGTACGACCGCAAGCCTTGATGACCAGTCTCAGGGCTGTATCTATACTAATATTATAAAGAGGTAGAATTTGTTTGTTTGTTTGTTTGTTTGTATGTAGGAGGTAATCTCCGAAATTACTCATCCGATTTCAAAAATTCTTTCACCAATAGGAAGCTACGTTATCCCTGAGTGCTATAGGCTATATTTTGGGATCAAAAAATTAGGGATCCGTAAATTAACGGGAGCGAAGCCGCGAGCAAAAGCTAGTTATAAATATAACGCAGTATAATACTTTTAACTTCTATGTTTACGTGGTTAGCTAAGAATAGATACTGCATCCTTTCTCGTGGGTACAAACGCCAGCACATAAAGCTGTTACAATCTGCGTTCTTCTCTCGTGTCAGGACGAGCTAAAGGAAAATAGCTCATGCTGACCACAGCATGAGCTATTTTCGTATAGCTCGTATTATTTCACCAGAAAAGATTAACCAGTCAGCAAGGTTGGTAGCGAAGCTGACTGCCCAGGGTGCGCCGGACGTACCGAAGTATCGTCACTCGTGGAGGTTCTTTGATCTGTCAAAGGGTACGGTATCACAATTGACCCAGAAATCGATACGAGCAAACCCTAACCCTACCCAAGTCACATACCCCAAATCCATGAGGTATCGGAGCTATAGGCTGACTAAGTATGCATGAAAAATCATTATACAGGGCGTCCCACGACTTTGCCACATGGAGGGAAAGTACCTTAAATACTGTAGATAGAAAAAAAATCTGAATGAAGACTTCATTTTTATTTTGAAAACAATACGAACTGCATTCAAAGAATTTTAAATAATCACTTGTCTGAACCGGGAATCGAACCCGCTAAATGTGAAAACAAAAAAAACTGAAATTTTATTGTACTGATCGAAAGGCTCGATCAGATACATTTATTTCTTCTTAATAACATGGCATCTAAAATAAAAGGAATACCATGAAATTTAACATTTATTTAAAATAATAAGACACGTTTAACTGCAACTTGCAAACAATTTAATTTATTAAATGCTTAAAATGTCTCTTCCTATTGTATACAAATTGTAACTGTTTTAATAATCTCGCTTACCGTTGATTTATTTATTTTTTCATGGTGAATATTTGAAATAATACTTCGAAATAGTAATAAAGCAGAAAGTAGTACATAAAGTCAATAAGTTGTTATAAGCAGGACATAGTCAGAGAAAATGCTATTCAATTCTGAACAAAATTTTAAATTAAATGTTAAATTTTATGGTGTTCCTTTTATTTTAGATGCTATGTTAATTAGAAGAAATAAATGTATCTGATCGAGCCTTTCGATCAGTACACTAAAATTACAGTTATTTTTGTTTTCACATTTAGCGGGTTCGATTCCCGGTTCAGACAGGTGATTATTTAAAATTCTTTGAATGCAGTTCGTATTGTGTCTAAAATAAAAATGAAGTCTTCATTCAGTAAATTTTCCTATCTACAGTATTTAAGGTACTTCCCCTCCATGTGGCAAAGTCGTGGGACGCCCTGTATACCTGCTAAGGAAACGTGCTGTCGACTGGACACCAATATTATTTTTAGTGTCTTTATTATCCATAGCTTCTATAAGTAATGTCATCAGTGTGTCAGTACAGTTGACTGATTTTGATACTAGAGTTGAGAAAATCCTTAGTAGATAATGATTTTTCATGCATACTTAGTCAGTCTGTATCTCCGATACCACATGGATTTCGGTTATGTGACTTAGGTAGTGTTATTTCGCTCGTTATAAGCAATCGATCCGCATACAGTTAGTTCGTATCGATTTCTGGGGTTTTGATTCATACATTTTGGACTTTCTCCTTTCTTTAATAGATTTTCATCTTTACTATAAAAGCATTAGGTTCAAGGTTGATTTGGAAAATTTGACAGTTTCGGGTAGCTTGATGTGCTGGCGTCTGACTATTATTCAAACACGCATTTTTGTCACTGTGACTTCTGTGAGCAGTAGGCTAATTCACGTGATTTCATGATGCGCCGATCAAATTGCAGTGACGCTGCAGTAAAATTCACGCGAACGTATCTGACAGCGATTGCCTAATAAGAGAATACGACAAGCGTTGTTTTGATCGAAACATAACTGCAACTACACTGCAATTGAACTTTAGTTAGGTGAATCAGGTCCCAAGGCCGTAGCTCTCTCAAGCCTAATAGCTCTGGAGCCCAGGGTAGCAAGCATGGTTGCGGTGAATGCAACTGCGAATCCCGCGACTCCGGCCATAGGTCAGGAGAATTAGCAATAATAAGAATAAAGAGATAAAATAATAAAATTAGCAATAATAATAAATTAAATAATTTAGCAATAATATTACTGTTCATTATCTCCTAAAACAGGGCTTCCTCTCTCCTACCCTTTTGCTGTGCCCTACAGGGTCCATAATTGATCTCATTTATATAGTTACCACCTAAGTACACATTATGGTAAAGCAATAAAGATATTGAGTATTGAGAAGGAACACCGTGGGTTTTTAGCCGGTAAGAGTCCGGCATAACCTTTCGCCTTCCCCAGGAGGATATCCATGAGGATTTTCCCAAGATAAAAAAGGGTAGCAAGCATGGGCGTAGCCAGAATGGGGCGAATGAGGCGCTTACCCCACTCTGGCACTGTCAAGAATAGGTGAATAATCTACATTCTGTCAACTCGACGAACATATTTACGAAAAATAGTCAGACCAATAGCTACTTATACTTTTTTTTTTACAAGGCCAAAATTATCCCGCATTTTGGCCGCAGCTGCGCTTGCGTGAAATTTTGAACCCGTTAAGTGACGATTTTCCATACAAACTTTCATCCACTATATAACTCCCTTAGGGGTTGAATTTCGAAAAATCCTTCCTTATTCCTTGTCTACATTATAAAGGGAACCTCTGTGCAAAATTGCAGCTGTCTAGGTCTAAGGGTTTGGGCTGGGCGTTGATGAGTCAGTCAGGACTTTTCTTTTTATTTATATATATTCTGCAGTTCCAAATTTAGTGATAAGATAAATATTTACTGTTTGAGCCCAGTCAGCTATGCCCCACCCTGAACAAAACCTTGGCTCCGTTTATGGTAGCAGCTGATCTAGCCTGAGTGAACGTTTTTAAACTACTTGCTGAGGGCCTCCTAAGCTCGAGAACCCCAGGGCCCTACCCCGGCTGTTGCCACAGTCCTGTCTATGAGCCAGGATCATCAATAGGTAATCACCAAGAAAAAGTAACTGTTCTAACTTTAGGATACTAAATAAGTATCGGTATCGTCCATCCTTGCATTATTTTTGATGAAGAACCAGAAGCACTTTCTTTAAAGTAATCTCTGAAAATATTTCCAAGCGATCGATCAAGACGCAAATTGTTTTTGAAGTTTTAGCCAAAGAAGAATATTGATAAACTTTTTTGATGTATCTCTAAACGATTGTGTTTATCTCGGTTCTGTGATCTATTTGATGGCAATAAAACTTTATGAGAAATGTCTGTCGGAACTGTTATCGGATACACTGTAGTTTTTTCGTCTGTAACTGCCTACGCATAGGTACAACCTCGCCGCTAGATGTTTATTTTGGCCAAAGTCCGCATCTATGTTGAAGTAAATTTTATACAAAATGTTTTTCTCAATTCTCATGTTGATTGAACATTTTCATTTGTTTTAATCCACAATTGAGACTTCTTTCAAACATTTTCAATAGATACCTTGTAGCGTCTAGAAGTATCACAGGAATCAGGATGCAATATCTAATAAAAATATTTGTATATTTCCAGAGCGGCGCCGAGTCACCATGCACATGCGATGAATGCCAACAGGAGGTTCCACGGAGGATCCCAAACATTCTAAAAGCGGCACAAATGACGCAAAGCACGAACAATACGCAGCCAAATATAGCGGACAATGGGCACGAGCGAGTGGTCGACGTTCTGGTCCACGACGCGCCACCCGAGGTACCCAGGTTCTTCCAATCCGTAACCTCTCCCCCCTACCACATCGCAGGCCCCCCGCCGCCAGGTTTCGTCGTCGCCCCCTACCAACCCCCCCGCTTCCACACCGGAGGGAACGTTGAAGACCTCTTAGGAGATGTCCAGGCCTCGCCGACCATACAGACCACGATCATACAACAGAATTCAGTATTCATGTGCAATACAAGACGGATAACACAGAAATGCTGCTGTCAGAAGAAGGAACCTGTTTCAGGTGTACCGGTTGTAGGTATACCGATCTCAGGAGTACCAATTGTTGAGGAACAAGAGCCTCCGAAGAAGTATGTCACTGAGAAAAACATAGAACTGACTTATGACTATCCGAGAGCAACGCCCATTCCGAGCAGCCCTAGTCCAAAGTCTGGGGACGATGTACAAACGACGACTACAGAAGTCGCTAGTACGGTAGTCTTCGTTGAAAGAAGGATACCTGTGAAGCCAAAGAAATTCGACTTCTTCTCCCGATCTCGATCAGCACCCGTCGGGGAAAACGAAGAGCCGATATATGCCACAGTAAACAAACTACCAAAGAGATTACGTAGAATGGAGCTCGCCAATCTAGAGAAAGAAGTGGAATACAGATCTGGTGAACCTGATTCTTCCACTAGAACAGAATTAACATTGAAAACTGACTCAGAGTCTCAGGTACCCCCACCTGACGATGACACGAGTCGATCTGATAGAGAAAAGTCGACAGCACCTCAAAGACCGGACTCACCAAAAGCGAAAAAGCGTAAAAGGTTCTCTCTAACCTTCAAAAAGAGGGAAAGAAAAAGAAGAGACAAAAAGAAGGATATGAAGAATGGAGCTACGAAGAACGGAGGGACTGTTCACGTGGAGAGTGACAATGAGAGGCTGATAGAGGGAGAAGTGCCGGATATTGCGAAGCACAAACACTGCAATAGACACAGACCGAGGAATACCTTATCGTCTTCAAGCTCAGGCCCGCGGTACAAGCGGGATAGCTATCAGGTAAAATGTAGTTTAAGAACGAGTATTATAAGTAAATATAAGAAAATTTTCGAACATAAACTCTGGTTTCTAAAAAAAAAGTCGAACTACTGCATTTTACAGACAAACCTGGTTGGCTAAAATGAAGATTAATATGACACACTCAAGTCTGATAAAGAATATGGTCATGTTCTCTCTTTTATCCCAGAAATATACGAAGAAGACTATCAAAAACGAATATTAGAGTCACTCAATTCTCCAAACATAAAAGCGAGATCGCTTCTTGTCGTACTGTTTTCAGTGTCGCGGTCTTCTGTCTCGATCTCGCCTGTTCACTGAACACAGTACGAAAGCCTAAAGTCAAGAAGCCTTCTAGGTCTCTGGTCTATATACCACGTAACACTTCGATGTGAAAATTCGGGGCGCGAATGAGACAATAGACCGAGGTCTCTTATCACAAACACGCCTCGAATTTGGCCTTCACTCTTTCTTGAGATTTAAACCAATTTGGGGCAGTTTTCCACTTGCTAATGTTTATTCAAATCTAAATTTGATACGGTTAGGTAGAATGAAACTACATCGAAGAGTTATCTACCATACAACCAGAGCAAATGGAGACCTTATCAGCAAGTGCTGAAAAGCCCTTTAGCTAAACACCATTCTGTTTCTACTAACAGCGACATCTTTTCCAGGAGATGACAACATCCCATTCTGAGCATGAGAGGACCAACAGCGTGTGTTCTTCGGTCAACTCCCTCGGTTCTGCCTGCACCCACAAGTCCAGGAAACTGTCGGCACCTATCAATGATGGGTCTATACCTTGGTGCGGGTGTTGGGGTGCTGGATGCGTGTGAAGATGAAGATTTGGAAGGGGAAATGTTTTGTGGTGATGGTAATCAAAGATCTACGAGATTTAGGACCTTTGGTGGGATTTAATGTAAATTCTGGCATGAGGAGTTTATGTGAATGACTTTGGACTTTACTACTCTTGGAGTAGGAAAATAATTATCATCATAATTAAAGATATCGTGTAGAACACCTTAGGGCGTATAAAGGAAGCAGGTAACCAGCGCTTATTGGTACTGGTCCGAGCAGGTAACCGCTACATAAGGGTGCGTTAGATGGCGTTCTGCGCAGTTACCGTGAGTGCGGGTCGCGGTGCAGCGCACGGTTGGCGAGAGCGCTGGCGTTGCAAGTTGCCCGAGGAACCGGGTAGAAGCAGGGGCTGACATTTTTTAGCAAAAATACGCCTTGTTCCCTTGCAAATACAGCAACAAATGACGGCTTACTAGCGCTGATCGGAGCAGGTCGGAACTTGTCGGCGCTGGTTCGCCACACAGTATAGAGACTACCTGCGCCGACTAACTGCGCGGACCAGTACCGACAAGCGCTGGCAGATCGGCGCCGGCAACCCGCTTTCTACGTGTATACGCACTTAGTTTAAAGGAGTTCTTAATGCTTGAACTTTAAAATTGAGCTTGAAATCTACTAAAGCCGAGATCAAATCAATTACGATTACCATTCAAACTAGGCGATTTAGCCCGGCCGCATATTAACAGAAATTTCTTTCAGAAAATTTCTGAGGCCTGCGCGAATACCCGTTGCGCATACATTTTATACTAGAGACAGCAGGACGCCGGATCCGGCAAATTCTAACAGTGTGCGGGGTCTGGTGTACAAAGGTTGCGGAATTTGTTCGAAAGACTAGTTACCGCAGCCCTGGGGGTCTACTCCCTAAGCACGAAGTCCGTGGTTTCGGCCTTAGTTACGAGCTTTTCCTACTCCATAGCACCTACGGATATACGATTATTTCGGGGCCCGAATTAAGAATGAATGACAACACTATTTGACAGTTATCCCTACCACCGATGTGTTTTTTACCGTCCGGAAAGTTGAACTTGACACTTGTTTTGTTCACTCCTACGTTTCGGGCTACTTACGGACGCGACTTCGTTGACGGACTTAGGGAGTAGGCCGCCTGGAACGCAAAGGGCAGTAGGAGGAACACGAATGGGTTTTAGTCAGTAATTGATGATTTCCCATCGTTAAAAAAAAAAAACAAAAAAAAACGTGCTCTGCTACAAAATCTATGAGCAGGGTCGTGAGTCAGAAGTTTTCTGGCAGAAAATTCTGATAATGTTCGGGCGGGCTAAGTTCCAAAAAATTAGCTATATGTCTCCCGTAACTGCCCTTCAAATATAGAAAGTTTTTGAAGTTAAAATTAGTATAAAATAAGATGACCATCAATCGATGACGTCATTTGGCACGTGTATGTAAATATTGTAAGGTAAACTGTGATTCACTAGTATTGTGTTGTATGATGTAAGAGCATGCCTGTTGAATGATAAATAAACTTTTACACAAATATATGCAATCGTTTCATTATCTACGGATATAAGCGTCATTATTCTATTTCCTGTATGAGCTTAGCTCCATTTTAGGTAACTAGGATGGCAATTGAATTTCTAAAAGATTAGTGTTAGCGACACTACAATTTAATAGTTATGGAGTGATTCTATCATTACAGTTATCGCTAATATTGGTATGTCAGGATTGTGAGCAAGGTAAATGTAGTAAATAAAACCAACACAGACTCTCCAGCACAGAGAGTACTTGTATTTGGGTTAGTGTTAGTAACATGAACTAGATCACAATATAATACTTTAGATAATTATTACAAGATCATGAAATAAGGACAAGCTAGTCAGATATAAAAGGTCAGACTTCTTCAGCTGATCTACACAGAATACTCTAGACGAGTGTTCCGTCGTACGGTCCAAGAAGCAATCCTCCGGGCGCTCCAAGCGAGCCGGTCTCCTCCCTCCAACGGGCAGTGGTGGTCCGATGTTGACGTCACGGTTAGTTAGGTGGCGGACAACAGATGGCGCTCACTCCACGAAGTTCCCGACATTAGTCGGAGAGGGGGTACTAATCCGCGGGACACTTACAAATATTTACCTATCACCTATCACTAATGACTGCTAATTAGTATCAGTATTTCAGTTCGGTTTTTTGTCATTAGTTTAACAGCTCCCCTGACTACGCCCATGCTGCCATACATATTCGCCAGGGCCGCTATTTTCTTAGGCGGGGGTTAAATAAATAAAAACACAAATTCATTACATAGATGATTATTTATTATAAAATATGACACATTCCTTTTGAGTTGTGTTGTACAGTAATTGAGACGCATAGCAAAATGGATGCGCCGTGCGACCCGTGGTCACCTGCTGACATCACCATTGATAATATCACAACATTGATCACACTACTATTATATAATATTTGTAAGGAGCGTCTGGTAAGCGGTGAGGCAGTTGAAGAAAAACATACGAATGAATACATCCATCTTCTCTAAGCTGAAGTCGCTTTTCGCGCTACTCAATGGATTTTGATGCGGTTCTCATCTTGCCACACGAAATTCAACCTTATATACATGCATTAAGGTACGTTTGTTTGTCAGATGATAGCAGGAAGTTGTGGGAAGCGACAGGATGTTTGCAATTGATAGGTAATTATTTTCGGGAGGTTTCAGGCTATAAAACGTAGCGGACGACGAGTGATTCGCAAGTAATTTTATATACGAATGTCTGTTTATTTGCTGGGTTTAAACGCCTAAAATGGGTGTGATAAAAGAGCCTCGAGTGACGATACCTAAATATGTCTGGCGCATCCTGCCGGCTTATTCCCGACAGCATCAAGTTTTGAATAGAGTCGACTTAGTGTCAATTCTTACTCTTGAAATCGACAAAACTGCACGACCGTGCCGAGGTTTGATTTAAAACTAACAAATATCAAAAAACAGTCGTTAATTTTTATTCGAGCCGGTGCACAATTGTGCGCTTTTGTCGATTTCAAGAGTAAGAATTGACACTAAGGGTGGATTTTACCAACGTCAGATAACGTTATCTGAGGAATAAATTCGACATTTTGACAGATTACCTATATAAAATCTGTCAAAAAGATTCATTTATTCCTGGAATAACGTTATCTGACGTTGGTAAAATCCACCCTTAGTCGACTCGATTCAAAACTCGATCCTATCGGGAGTAAGCCTGCTGGACAGTCAACCCCGCAACCAAACTATATGACTGGCTAAAGGTACAAGTCCGAGACGGACTGCAAACTGCAGACTGCAACCGCAGACCGCAAGTCACATTGGTTTGTATGAACCAGTAGTGTCGCTTGTCTGCTGCTGTCACCTGCGGTTGCAGGCGGTCGCCGTTGGAATACTACCTTTACGGTGTGCACCTTAAAGGTGTTATTCGGACGACGAGTTGCGGTCTGCGGATGCAGTCTGCAGTTTGCAGCCCGTCTCGGACTTGTATCTTAATCTGTTTACCAAAGTATAAGTTATTCTCATATGTGCTGACACGAGAGAAGACCTTCATCTTCTCCCGAAGTAATTCATGAAATAACTAGAAAATTATGCAACGCGCATGCAAAATTTAACTTTACAGTGACCTGCTAGCGCTCTCTTTCCGCTGCGTGTTCGCTCTTATTACATTTCGGTTGGGTCACCCCCTGTCTTTCGGTTCGGTTTTCTTTTGTGTTTCACTCTGGAAGTAGGTATGTTTTCATACCTAAAACGTCCTAAGTGTCGCATCACAGACCTGCTGAAAGGTAACTTGGTACCTGCTGAAAAATTAGGGAGCTTTTTATCTCGGAATATTAAAAACAAAACGCAGTGGAGTCGCGCGCACAGCTACTATTAAATTCATAAATAAATGATGACGATACATTGAACTAATAGGGTATTTGACTGAAAAAAACTAATTAGTCCATCAGTTAGATTATCAAAAAATATTTGACTCGTATTTTTTCTTTTGTTACGTAAACCAAAATTAACGAAGATACGACACTTTTAAAATTGGCAAAACGTCACAAGCAAGTACAATTTTTACTTGCTTCTGACGTCACAAGCCCCCACTCTAGAGTTTTGATGCGTTTTATCTTTCCAAATATTCATAGATTTAACAAAAGAAAAAAATCGTGTCCATTATTTTGCAAGGACTTGCAAGATTTGCAATTTATTGATGCTGTCAACATGCCTATTGAAACGTGGTGGTAAAAATACTGAGTAATTAAATGCTTTGCAAATTATTTTATATTTATTGGCAAGTTTTCTGCAGATAAATAACGATCCATGAATTACTATTGTCATACGAGACCACCGACTAATATTAGAACAAACAAATCCTCGTAATTTAATTTCACGTGAAATTAAATTATATCTAAACAACTGTTGTAGTATTAATTTATTCTAGAAGCTTAATACAGTTTAATACTTTTTTTATAAAACGGAACCTCCTTTCCTCATTTTGATTTATTTTTTACTATAATACTGGACAGATACGTTAAACCTAATAACATGAATCTTCCTCACGCTTCCGATCGCTCCTTACGTTTAATTAGAATCTTCACTCTAATCCTACAATGGCAAGAGCAAAAATACCAAACTTCGCTCGTTACAATCTCCAAAATTTCACTCCTTAGATCATTAACCTACACAAGCAATCTCCGACAACATTCAATATCCAGCCACGTTTAAGACCAAATACGCAGGCGACGACGGGCCACAGGGCCAAGCGTACATTGATTTCTACTGTAGAACATTCGAGAACCTACAAGAAAGAATTTCGAACGTAAAAGCGTTTACTACCAAAAATGACATTACAAAAAGTTTTAGGAATCTCCAAAATCACCGCACGTTTAAAATAAATGGCACATTTACGAAAATCCATAGAATAAACATGTGCTCAAAAATAAAATTAAAAAAATAAATGTTACAACTTAAAAAAAAAACACTCATAATATTGCATGGAGTAACAAATATATGGCTTTAAAACTCTTTGATAAAAAAATATCTCAATAAATAAATTAAGCAAAAATAATAAAAATGAATGAATGTACAATATTTACATCGAATATTTATATAGAAATTGCATTTTCGAAAAAAACATTAGGGGAAATTTCACGATAAAAATTAAAAAAAATATTTAAAAATATAGGGTGTAACACCGCCAGTGAGATCCATAAGAAAAGCGAAACATTCTAGAAAAATAATATTTAAAACACAGGTAGGCTCTATGTCTTTTTCGATTCATAGTAAAATATAAAAAATTCCCTCACATCATTCCCCTAATGGACATGATACTTGTCTCCCTCGCACACACGCGGCGGGACGTACGTCGCGCGCGTGCGATAGAGACGATGATATAATGACATTATATCGTTAAAAACTTACGTACATTCTTAACTACGCTTAATGAAGACACCTAATATATTAAATATACTTATTAAATAGTTACATATACTTTACTCGCGATGCTTAATACGAAATTCGAAATTGCTTTTGCAAATCAACGTAATGGAATCGAGTAAAATCTACCTTATGACATAGATAACAGAGTTCATAATAGAAGATGTTATGTTATACCAAACTTCTTAAAAGACGTTAAATAAGGTAGAAAACTCTTTTTAGAGTTAATTGGCGTTTAAATGTTTAATTTTACTGAATTATGCCTTTACTAAGTCATGTAATTTCCATTTGTGATGTTAGTATCACCACAAAAAATAAATATTAAAATGTTACAACACAGTGACTTGGCTTAATTTTTTATATTAAATATTTAAATGCCAATAAACTGCACATGGACAATAACTATTACATTCACCCTATTTATAAAAAAATACATTAAGAATACAACGATGTTCTTACATTGAAAAAATATTTAAGCAATCCACGTTACAAGTAGCTAATATCATGAAATACATTTTAAAAATTAAGTTTTTTGAAATAGAATAATGAAATTTAGCTTTAAAATTAAAAAATATAATTTAATAAAACGCACATCAATTCTTAATGTCTAATGGCATAAGAACTTTGTAACAACTAATAATCATTACATATAAACAAAATAAGTATAATTTACACTCAAATGAGACGAGTTTAACTCGTAAGGTTCCGTACACATAAACATCGACGCTAATTCTCACTCAAAGAGCAAGTCAAATTCACGTAAAAATCCCTCAGAAATACATTTAAGAAATTCGAAAAACGGACATCAAATCGCATAGGGTTTTCAAACTCAAGTTTAGCGATACGGATCCCTAAAGACGTGTGAATTCATCACGACAACATTTATTTTTCATTCATCTACATTCAAAATCCACAACTTATAAGTAAAATAAGGGTATTTTAGATTTCATAAGATTTAAATGGAAATATGGAAGATATAAAGAAAGTGTACATAGTTTTAGAGTGTTAAATAATAATGAGATACATATATACGCTACGTCAGTCTATCTAACACTTAATATACAAAGTAGGCCATCCGCTATACAATGTGGTAGTTTCTAATTAATTTAAACACCAATGCTTTAAGTCCCTTATTGAGGAGCTCGTGGCTAAATAATTACAGCCGCATAGACCGATCTTCCGGGTTAAGCCACGCTTGCCGAGGTTGGTCTGTGGATGGGTGACCATTTACCATAGCGAGTTTCCTCCGTGCCTCGGAAAGCACGTAAAGCCGTTGGTCCCGGCTGTCATTTGTACATCTTTGACAGTCGTTACTGTTGGTCAGAAGCCAGACAGTCTGACAACCAGTCTTACCAAGAGTATCGTATTACCCAGTTACTGGGTTGTGGAGGTCTGATAGGCAGTCGCTCCATGTAAAATACTGATATTCAGCTGCGTACGGTTCGACTGGAAGCCGACCCCAACATAGTTGGGAAAAGGCTAGGCAGATGATGATGATGCTTCAAATCCCTTATTCTCAATTTACGCCGCAGCGGAGTGGAATGAAAGCGACGAAATTATACATAGCATAATGAACTTTATGTCAATTGTATAAAGTACAAACTAAATACGAGTCAAAAAAAAAGGTCGCGAGGATTCCACAGAAGACGCGCAACCTTTTTTGGCTCGTATTTAGTATGCCGTAAAGTTCATTATGCTATATACAAATTCGTCGCTTTCATTCTACTCCGCGGCGGCGTAAATTGAGCCTTAGGAGTTTTTCCTTTTCTGGACTTAGTAGGGAACCTTGTGAAGCGACATCTACTATACCATGCCTGTATTCACATACACTGTTTTTTAATTTTCCAAGACTAAGAAAACGTTTCAGAGAAAATATTGAAATAATCATAGTAATTTGTCTAATGCTGAATACAGAACGCCAAATGCGCCTCAGCAATCTTCGTTAGCGAATTTGTACGAATTATGCGACTGCCTGATTGCTATGGCGAAAAACCGAATCGTATTGGTTTCTGTGGCAGCGCGCACGGCTTGCGCGCGCGCCGCACAACATCACACTAGCGTTCCCGCTGAGTGCTACCTATATTTATAGCCTCGGCGCTAAAGGAATTATAGTTTTGGGCTTCATCGTTATTGGTGAATTAATATTACTTGGATTACATACCAAGCGCTAATCCCATATTGATAATTTGTACATAAGTAGGGACAACATTCAATAAATTAATTAATATATCTTCTAAACTGTTTGTTTTCATCTACGCCTACCTCTTACACGTCTAAGCTGCTAAATTTCCAATGATAGTTTTTATTCGGCCTTATGTAACCCAAAAAGTGACAGTGCTGTTGTAACAACTCTTTTTTAGATACCATCGTCGAGCCTTCGTATTTCCGAAGATAGACGAAGTTTGCCGAGGCGCATAAGCTGTCGTTGTACTTAAACGTGCTTCTATTTGCCATAGTGAAACATTATCGACGTTGAGTCGATAGTCAAGATTGAGAATAGTTCCTTACAGAATTGCACTAGATTTTTTACTAAATTATTTCTTAAATCAAAAAATAAGTATAAAGGTTTCATAAGACATTGGTGTTTAAATATTAATAGTATACCATCCGCTAATCAAAAGTTAATTTAATTAATATTTAAAAATTAAGTGCGCATTTTGGATTTAGTGTCAAAGGAACTTGCTGGTTTCAGTCTCGAAAATTAAGAAAAAAAAGCTGCCTTTGTGTTTTTGTTTTACCTTTGTTGTTGCTTTTCACGATGATTGTTTCGTTTTAATTTAGACCTTATGTCAGCGACATAATGGTCAAACGATAAGTCATCTTAAAATGCGACAATTATCTTTATTTTGTGATTACTACCTTCATCCAATAAAAATTGAGTTTGTATTGATTAATACATTTTATGATTATGGCAAGATTATTTTGTAATAAAATTCTCGTTAATGCAAGGAAAGTAATTAATAAGCGTTATTTAATTTCATATTCAATACAAAAAAATATTTGGTTAGCTTTTTTAAAACCTAATTGTGTCTCTTGGATTTTGTTTTTTTTTTTTTTAATCTTTCGTACTTCTCTATTTAGAAGGTTGTATTTTATTTTTTAGCTGCAATTTATAACACCTAGTTTTTGGTAAAAAAAACGGGACTTTCAAACACTGGGTATTTTTTAATATATAAAAATCATTAGGTACTTATAACCAGGCCAAAATGCACCAAGAGACACATGACGTCACAAAACAGTTGCCATATAAAAAATATTTTAAAACAAGCGCTCTTAAGCATTTCTTTATACCAATCTTACACAATCGATTAAACCCATGGTTACGTAATCACTATTTTAATCGTAATTATATCCAATAATTATTAACACTTAATTTTTTTCTGAACGGAATGTGCTCATTACATGGTGTTGCCATTAATTGATTACAAATATAAACGTTTAAATACCATACCAGTATTACTTAAGTTTAGAAAACGCTTTGTTTAAATACTTTTTGTGCATTTCCACTTATTACTATTACAAATGCGGTACAATTTTGAATAACATCTATTTTAAAATACTGTTTAACTAGTCCATCATAATAAAAATTAATACCGAATAAATTAATGTTCAAATGCAAGCAACGACTTGACGCGATCACTAAGCATTATTGATATGAAAAACCGCATGGAAAAATAAGGTCATCGTACTAATTTTACGGAATACCGACAGACATTTTTTTTTATATAGTAAAAACCTACTTTAGAACAACAATAGCTTGCCAATAAACGATGACGTTATTGCGAGTGTATCAGACATTATAATTGTTCTAATAAAATCGCAATATCGTCGATGTATGAGTGATCGTGTATCGTGACGTCACTGTTGGACGGGAATAGACGAAATGATCAAAACCATCGACTTCTTTAAGCTTTCACATCATCATTTTACCATGCGACTCCGTCTTCCCCTCAAGCTGTGACGTCATGGCACACGGCCGCTCGCACAGTACACATAGTAGCCAAACTTACGCGCTATAACTATCGTATGGTAAACTCGGTGTTGCCCGTACAATTGGGCCGCTTTACGGTGACGTTACCGAACGCGGCTGACGTCAAACGTCGTTCATCACGAATGCAACCTGCATTGTGGGTTCCTGGAAATAATTCGTAATGTTATCTTACTGATGTTTTTGTTTTGTTTTCCACCTGGACTGTACATCTTCCCAATTATTCAGAGGGGTGGTTTAAAACAAGATTAAGGTAAACCCAAATTAAGGCCGGCTGCACTTTATAAGGAAAAATTCTATCAAAAAAATTCTGATGTGCGCCAGAAGGTAATCTGCTCATACATTTTGTACTAGAGCTATTTTATTTTTATATTTGTTTATCCCTTTTTTGATTCTGTTCTCTTTGACCCAGAGGTTGACTGGTAGAGAATGCCTTATGGCATTAAGTCCGCCTTATACAAGGTTAGTCGGAAAGGGGGTACTAATCCGAGGCCCACTTATAGTATCGCTGATGACTGTTTGAAAGCAGGTGTTAAAATTTCAAAATTCGATATATTTTTTTCCAAATAAAATGATTTTTATTTTAGTTTTTTCAAAAATTATTCATGCCTGCTTTAGTTACAAATTCAGAAAATGGTGCTTCTAATTCATGACGCCAAATATGACCTAAAATGTAAACACAGCTGATCATAACTGGGGATAGATAGATTTTAGAGTTTTTTTTTTGAGATTTTTGAACAACTGTTTCTCTTAAACTATGGTTTTGGGAAAAGTTGTAGAACAAAAGTTATTCATTATTATGGGTACTTTAATATCCTTTCGGATTAGTATCCCCTTTCTGACTAATCTTGTATATTACCATTATGCATTAAAGTATTAAATAAATAAATAGACCTCGCACACTATAAAAATTTGCCAAATCGGGCAGCCTGCGGGCTCTAGTACAAAATATCAGATACGCGCACGCGTCAGAAATTTTCTGGCAGAAATTTCTTATAATGTGCGATCGGTCTTAAAATACACCTATCACTTTCTAGCGTCCTATAACAAAAAGAGATGGGACTATTTTGAAACCCAGATTATTCTTACACCATCTCTTGTAATAAAAGGTCAGATCCAGAGATAACACAACAGTTCTAAAAATAAAGTTATACTCACACACTGTCCTCACACCATAACAAAAGCCTCTTGCCCCCGGAACAGAAAGGGGTGCTGATCGATCATGGTCTGAACGATGTCCTCAAGGTACGGCCGGGTCATCTCGAAGCGGCCCATGTCTGAGAACTGGACTGGCAAGAGAGTGGGCCACCAACAGATGGCGAGGTTCTTGCTGTCCATTGAGTTCAGTTTTGAATTGTCTGCCACTCTGTAATAAGAAGTATTTTTTAAATAAACACAGTCATACATACATACATAAATTCACGCCTTTTTACCATGGAGGTAGGCAGAAACTGCAGAACACCACATGCTACGATCCGTACATACTTCTTTCGCTTCGTCCACGTTCATACATCTTGTCATACACGCACGCCGGTTGAGAGTACCTTCCCTTTTTGAAGAACATCACCAATAACATCGATGTATGTCCTTCAAGGCATACATAGATGTTATTTATTTTTAAATAAAATTTATATATTATGTCTAAACAAAGCAACAATTGAAAAAATATATGCAGTAGAACTGGATGATTTAAAGCTAACAGATTGCACGAATCAAATATTTGTCTATACAAAAATAAAACACTCTGCAACTCATGTTTCTTCTGCTTAGCGTTTTTTCCATCTATGTTGGGGTCAGCTTCCAGTCTAAACAGATGCGGCTGAATATCAGTATTTTACACGGAGCGGCTGCCATCAGCCATCCGCAACCCAGTTACAGGGGCCCAATTTTCCTAAAATAAATCTTAATAAATCACAACCGAACCAAGGCCGAACCGTTCATTCAGACAGTTCTCAATTTCAAAAGCTATCAAATTGTTTGACACAAAAAACAAAAAATCATTTTGAAAGTTTTCGAAAACAAAAACTGACTGACGGTTGTGGTTCGATTGCATTTGGCAACAATTTATTTTAGGAGAATTAGGCCCCTGAACAATGGCGATATCCTTAGGTTGGACCGGTTTTCAGACTTACGGGCTTTCTGACTACCCGTAACGACTGTCATAGGAATTAGTATGACTCCCGACGACATAACGATCGACCGACTGTTCTTCGAGGCACGGAGGGGTCTTGATGACGGCTGACCGCGGCAAGCGCAGGTTAACCTTATAAATCATATGATCCGCACGGTTGTTAATTAGCACCTCCGTAGTACTCCGTAACCCAGAAATCGAAAGTAAAGGAAGAGATTCAAATTCAAATAATTTTACTGTGGATCATAGGTTCATAAGATGTTGTGCTAAATACAGGTAAGTCTGCTATGTCCCGCCATTATGGCATACAAAATTCATGACATAACTTCGGTAAATGTGCAGTTAAAATATAATACATCCAGATGTCATGCAATACATTATGATTAAATTATTGAAATAGTTATATATTTATGTCAAATTACAAATTATTCATTCAATGGATTCGCTTCAATGTATTGTCATCTAGAAATTCTCTTATAGAGTAGTAACATTTACTTATCAATAATTCGTGTAGTTTTTTTTTGAAGGTATTTATATCGCTCACAGCTCTGAGAAAAGGTGGAAGATTATTAAAAATAGATTCGGAGTAATAAGCGTCCATATTCACATACAATCACCAGTTTTTTTTTTCCAGCCCTTTCCTTCTCTGGGTTTGTATAGACAGAACATACCTTGCGAAGTGGTCGAGCAGATAATCGAGCGTGGCTCTCGCGAGCGGCGTGAGCGCAGTGTTGAGTAAGGAGCGGAGAGCTAGCAGTCGCCAGCTACGGTCCTTTAGTTCCACGCCGCCCGCAATGCAGCCGCGCATCGCTGGAAAATATTACTAATTAGTAGAACTAACTAGAACAGTGGACCGTCTAAATTAAGGCTGCCCAAGATTTTTTTCAAGTGGGATTTGTTTAAAAATGTTTGTCATCCGGTGGGCCACCGAGTAATAAATAATAGCTAACGTAATGACATAATATCAAGCAGAGTGCTTTCTAGATTTCCTCTAATAACTAAGACGATGAGAAAATGCCAATCTGTGCGATTGGCAGGCAAAAAAACGTTCTCGTAAATCAGAATTGTGCATAAGTAAGATTAATAAGAACGCAGGACGCACTCAGTGAGCGTGCTAAATGTGGTTGCGCGGTTTCCTTTGGTACAGAGCGTTTCAAACGCACAAGCATTTGCACAAGTAACTTTGATCGTGTGCCGAAATCGATACAAGGATGAATAATATCCAATCGCACAAAAGACTATGACATACGGACAGTCAAACAGATGGACCCGCAAGATATCTTATGTACCTACTCAATTTTTTTAATACCTTTCAGATCTGAATTATTTTAGCTTACCAGCACACTGCAAAACTTTGCTGTTTACTGGTCAAAACTTGAAGAATGAATGCTCATACTTGTCAAAAGATGGCATTACTAGTACTGTTTGTAGTTGTTGTTGTTACTATGTGAACAAACGATTACAACCATTTTTGAATTTAAACGACAGAATTTTAATAGTTTTATTTTAAAATATACATTATGTCCTCGGTCACGCCAGGTCTGAAAGATACGGTACCGTACAGGTATAAAAATTATTGGTTCAACAAGCTACTTACTGGCAATATCCTCAAGCTGAGCCATGCTGGCCTCGTCGAGCAGTGGCGGCAATCTCTTGGAGAAGAAGTCTTTTAGCGCAGTCGCTACCGCGTTCACTGGAATGTCTAGCGAATCCATGTCTATTTTGGGATCTGGAAGAAAAATAACATTCTAATATCCATCCAAAATTTAAGTGCTGGGTACTTGTCGGTATAGCAATCTCCATCTCTCTCTATCCAGAGCCAATTCCTTCATTTCTCTGTATGTTATCACTTTTGTCTTTTCCTTTAATTGGTCCGTGTACACTTAGAAAGATGAGCGACAATGATTGGTTACTTACTGCGACACGACAGCTTTATAACCTATGTCATAGAAGGTAAATTACAAGCAAAGAGAAAACCAGGTAGACCAAAAAGAAAGTACACAGACCAATTTTAACATACGTATGCGAATGATTCATTCCAATTTGAACTTTGAGACATAAAACTCACAGCACCGGCCTTCGTGGGATAGAACGACATTTCTTTTGGTTGGTTTCGAAAATTAAGGCCCAATTATGAAGAGAGTTTCATCACGCTTTCGGACGATAAACCAAAGGCGAGAAACAAAAATCGCATGACTGATGCTGTGACATTAGCATGTCTCACTTTTGGATCCGTCACTTTTTTGCAATCAATATTCATATGTCTTGAAGATTTGTTAGCAAGATTCGTTTTATGCTTTCCAGGATTGAATGTTCGAAGCCAGAAACTAGCTCCGTGTAAATAGGCTTTTACAGGCAAATTGGGGTGCATTGAAAGATCCTCCACGGGCAGTCAGCCCCGCTACCAGTCTTGCTGATTGGCTAATCTTTTCACCACGGCATGAGCTATTCTCATATAGCTTGTGCAGACACAAGAAAAAACAGATCAATTTAAGTATACAAGGTTAGTCGGAAAGGGGGTACTAATCCGAAGCTCACTTATAGTATCGCTGATGACTGTTTGAAAGCAAGTGTTAAAATTTCAAAATTCGATACTTTTTTTTCCAAATAAAATGATTTTTATTTTAGTTTTTTCAAAAATTCTTCATCCCTGCTTTAGTTACAAATTCAGAAAATGGTGCGTCTAATTCGTGACCCCAAATAGGACCTAAAATGTAAACACAGTTGATCATAACTGGGTATAGATAGATTTTAGAGTTTTTTTTTTTGAGATTTTTGAACAACTGTTTCTCTTAAACTATTGAGTTTTGGGAAAAGTTGTGGAACAAAAGTTATTCATTATTATGTGTACTTTAACACCCTTTCGGATTAGTACCCCCTTTCTGACTAACCTTGTATAGAAAAACGTAGTTTCAAGTCCACTAGCCAAGATGTTTTATTTTTAAACCGTTTATAAATAAGCCTCACCGTCATCGCATGCAGCAAGGATTGCGCATGATCACCGTAAACAAGGGTTTTGTCGTGAAGAATAGACAAGATGACATATTGTCATTGTTGATATAACGGAAGACTTTCCTTCAACAAAATCCTTGTCTACGACAGTCACGCTACACCTACAGGAGAGCTAGATAATTACTGACCTTCATAAAACTTGGTGAAGAGCATGTCGACGTGCGCTCTGTTGCCGGGCACTCTGTACAGTCCCTCCGACGCGAGCCCCTCTCGCTCTATGAACTCTACGCACTTCTCTACGAACAGAGGGATGCCGTGCGCGCCCTGTAATGTAACAATCATTAATACACGTTTAATTAAAATCTTTCGCGTATTTTAGGAATTTACTATGTAAGCATATTCGTTACTTTAAAATTTCATCAATATCGGGTAATATTCCGGGATTAAAGGTACTGCACATAGGCCTCCCCCAAAAGGGGGGGGGGGGGGGGATGCCGTAATCGCCACGCTTGGCAGGCTGTTGGCGATCGCAGTAGTTGGTCGGTAGGTTGTTAAACTACTCAGAGAACGCTGCTGTCCATCCACTAGAGAATCCTTTAGTCGTCTTTTACGACACCCATGGGAAGAGATGGGGTAGTGCTATTCTTTACATCCGGCACTACACGGACGTTTTGTATAATCTCGGAAAAAAAGCACGGTCAGAACCACTGGCAAAGCTAGTTCATAGTATTACACATAATATCTTACCTGAGGACCCCAATTTTGTACTGACTGCGTGTTGTTCATTTGAGACGAATTCTTCTTTGAATCTTTACTCTTTGAGAACTCCTAGAAAGAAATGAATGTTTTGAATACAATTCAAATGTATAACGAGGGTAGTTCACTCATTGGGGGTACCTCGTCATCAGAGTCCAAGTTCGACTTGGTGTAGGCAGGAAATAATAGTCACAACACTGATTACAGTCCTCTATTTATTCACTCTCGATAACAAAATAATAAAATCTCTAATGATCAAACCGATCGAAACTGATTAAAGTACGGAAACGCGGTAAGTTCGGTGCAGGCTGGCAAAACGACCTCTCGCCCTCGTGTCTCACTCCAAAGTCACTTCCACGGGGGCTTCACTGCGAAGAAAAATTTTCGACCGTCGTCTCTATGGCTCTTTATTAGACTCTGACAACTACCTCATCCCCTCTGACTCATACTTCGCCCCTTTGACGCCTTCTGACGCCATCTTGATGCTATGACGTCACTTTTATCTCTATTCTATGAAGTCTATGGACTGATCTGTCAAACTAACAAAATAATAATTAACGTTTTAGAATTACGTATTTAGCTTAACTTCTAAATATTCTTACTTTAATATACCTTGAAAAGCCGCAATTACGTGCAATAAGTGCTGTGGGTTGTCAAAGAAGTGCAAAGGCCGTCATGTTTTTTCAAATAATAAACACGACTCTTGGATAAAATGCATCAAGTTGGAACATTCACAGGGCTTGACTTTCCAACAACTGCAACAACTTAATTTTCAATGCAGTCCTGCATCAAGAGTTTCCAATGCCGGAAGGACTACCAATAGCTCGGTGATCAAGGCTCGGTCTTTCAATCATCAATGAAAAGTCTGCTGGTGGACGGAGTGACTAAACTGCTGCTAGTGAAATAATTGGTGGTGAGTGCTACCTACTAATGTGTGTAAGAGTGAATAATAAACTACAACCAACCATTATTTGTATTTTTAACTAAAAGTCTTAATAATTGAACATAAACTTAAATAAAGTTCAAGATGCAATTATGTGTGAATAAGAAGCATGTGCAGGAACATAATTATGTAAAATACTGTACATAATGGAAAAAACATAATTAATTAATCTTTTTTCTTCTTCCAGATGATGTTATTGTAATGAATGGTGATTCATTAAATATAATCTACGCCCCACCTTACCGGATAAAAGGAATTCGAAATAATTTCCTCACAAAGAATGTAAAACATAACAATCACCAAATGGAGTAACATAGTGGATGTATATGTATACAAAGGACTGCAGTCACAATAATGTGAGATTGCTTCATAAATTAAATGATCAAGACTTGGTTCCTGAAAAAATCAAATAGATGAAGGTATGTATGTATTTAATTACTGCAGACTAAAACCAATAGCACGAGTCAGGAGAACCAATAGTTTTAGTCAGTTGCAATGCCGGGGTCTCTAATGATATTATTATAAAACTTTCAACATTCAATGCTTAACAGCATTACTTTTCATGGCAAGTTCATGTAAATATTTGCATTATGTGTCCAATAGCAATACAAACAAATCATCAAACAACCATGACATATATGTATTTTTTTAACTGGTATCTACACTTCTTTCCACTCGTCTATCTTTAAAGGTATTAATAATTTAATAACGGTGATTTACTTTGTTTTAGGTAAAGAACTGCATTGGAGTATACAGTAAAACAGTACCAGCCACTTTATCCTACACAGCTTGGTTTAGTAAGTTGTAAAATTAAAAAATAAATATATTTCATAGTAACAAAATGCATTGTCTTTTCTTTGTTTATTATCCTGAAATACAACAAGAACTAGTAAATCAATAAAGAGCTACGTACAGCAAAAATATAGAGCTCAAAAGACCTGTATTCGAATCTACACGAATATTAGCTTAAAAGACTTATGTTCATGTTAGTTTATCGAAAACTGATACGCCCACAATTAAAAAGTAAAAAATTTGCGAGCCTAGGAATGAGGTCCACAGATAAGCAAAATGTCCATTTTTTTGTTAGGGAGTGCGCCGTCTGATTGTATCCCTATCTAGTCTGTGGTCACTTCACTCAAATCAAATGCATCCAATGTCAAAAAGAATGACAGCTGTCAGCCGACAGCTGACAGCTAACAGCTTGTTGACAACCGTCAAACAAGACATGCCACGCCCCGCACCGACCTCACCCAAGCACACTGCTTGACGTTTCCGACAATAGATGGCGTCCTACTACATTAAAAATAAT
This sequence comes from Amphipyra tragopoginis, assembly GCA_905220435.1. Taxonomy (NCBI): domain Eukaryota; kingdom Metazoa; phylum Arthropoda; class Insecta; order Lepidoptera; family Noctuidae; genus Amphipyra; species Amphipyra tragopoginis. The sequence goes on from HG992017.1 coordinate 12,405,643, forward strand.
CAATAGTCATTATAATAGTTGTGCTTCTGTGTTGATTCTGCGACATGTATTTGTTTATTGCAAGTCTTATTATATACAGAAGGTAGTTTTATTTACCTTATGCCTACGATCGTGCTTGCTGAATGGATGATGACGTCGCCGCGTGTCAGCTGCGCTTGACGACGAGTTATCCTGAGCTGACGACGGATATTCACCGGATAGTATCTATGGTATAAGATAATATTTGTATTACGTGTCTCATAAAAAAATAAACACGAGTATAGAATGTTATCTTCTTTGTGCGTCCCCCAAACGCCGCGTCATAAACAGCTACTACGGCTGAGGGGGGCTCAGCCCGCAACGCTCGGCTGTCGCCCACGGATGCCGTCAGGGCTGGCACTTATAACTATTGTTTATTTGTTCGTTTATACGTTATCTATTAGATTTAATCCCCGTGTGAGACGGGCTAGTATACAGGCTGTTAACGAAATCGTATAATTCCTTCAAACCGCGAGATCTACTGGTACACAGATTACCCTAAATGGGAATTTTCGAAAATCAAACAAGAAAAAATTTAAAAAAAATTTTTGGTTTTCAGTTTCTGAGTCTTTTTAGAGCCTTGCGTTATCTGATTGCAAAGAACGATATCGCGTTAGTCGTTCCTGCCAGCCGTGTCGCCGTACTTTCATTAATTTATGCGTGGCATCGAAATGTTGACACAAATAAAATGATTATTTGCAAAAAAAAAAACTTATTTTTTTACTGAATCCTTATTAGATGGTTTAGATATGATCGGTAACAAAGCCGCATGAAAAAAAAAGAATTTTAATTTTGAATCAAGCTAAATCCCGTGCGGGGTCTGTCTACACTACTACTACTACTACAGTAGTAGATCATGTGGTTTTAAGGAATTACACAAATTCGTTAACACCCTGTATAAAACTTCCTCACCGCACGCTGAGAATAGACGCTTGCTGTAAGATTCAACAAAACCCAGCACGCTTAGTAGTAGGATCTATGCGGTCCACCTGGCTAGCTACCACCCTCTTATTAAAGTCACCGGCCAAGCAGTTTACTATGTTCCGTCGTGTGTATGTGAGAGCCAAAGGGGTACAGGGGTATCTCTCTTTATCTCTGTTACTTGGATTCGTGTGCTCCATTTTAGACCTTGTCTGCGATTACCATCGGGTACGACTAGGCTCAAAGGCGACCAAGTGAAAGAATAAAAAAAAGAGATAAGAGTTACACACATCAAAAAAGTTTGCGATCACTAGCATAATTATGTATGTGAAGATTCCGAATTCAATGTCCAACTGAAATCTGATTTATATTTATCTAGATAACTATCAATCTATATTTATCATTATAATTATCGCTTTGAATCCCGATTAGAAAATTCGGCTTCAAAAAGGCTACATAATTTTTCAAAGTGATCGCAAACTTTTTTTGATGTGTGTATGTATAAGTGGCAGTCAACGATAGCTTACTTTATGCGTGGGTTCGTGATGCGGCGGTGGGGGCAGAGGCCTGGGCCTCCGCGTCTCGCCGTCCGAACTACCTTCACTCGACTCACTCGCAGCTACAGAAACAAATACAGTGATTTAGCCAGTTTAGTCCACGATAAGGTTTTCATTTATCTTACTGATTGAAATATCGAGGATGGGGGTTATTTAGGGGAGCCTACGCGAGTATAAGCTCATTCTCACGAGGGGAAACTAAAAAAAAGTTTTGAACGCCGACGCAATCAATCGCGTTGGCACATACATTCCAATAGCTGCCTTCACACGGCGCAACTAGTCGAAAACTAATTTTCAACGGCGATGCAACCTGTCTCGCGCGACTAACGCGCAGGCGATCAGCACTGCGAGTCGTAGGAGCAAAAAATACTTTTAATACGTCCTTTGAATCTAAGCAATGAAAAGACGTATTTACGTATGCCAGGTTAAACGTTGCCGCGAGATATGACTGAAGTCGTTACAGCTTGAAACGCGCCGTGTGAGAACATTGGTTGAATCGCAGTTGGCAACGCCAATTGCCAACGAATTTAGATTGCGTTGCCATTACACCATGTGAGAAGGGGCTTACAGTAAACTTCTGTCCACCCTTTTAGAGAATACAGGCGTGGTGTTATAAATTACAGTTTAAACTGAAGCCAATTTTAAATTAGAAATACGTATTTAGTATTATTGAAACTCGAAGAAATGATAACTTTAAGTATACAGTGGTGGACATATAATTAGAAACACCAAGTGTGACTTTTATTTTTAGTACAATTTAACTTGATAATTAATGTTTTACGTATCATAGAGGGCTTATACCTATTTATCTACAATCTATCCACATCATGAAGTATTATTATGTCAGTTTTGGAAATATCATACAACCGTTTGTGTAAAAACTAGTATACTTTATAAAATAAAATGAAGCAGCATAACGTACTAAGGTGGACAAGTAATTAGAAACAAAAAAAAACATTATCATAAATATGAACAAAGGTAACGAAACAATAAATAATGAAGTTAAATGGTACAAACGTTTCATACTAAACAATTAATGTTTGGTTGGGAAGGCTCTGCTGTCGATTACAGCTCTACAACGACGTGACATTGATTCTATGAATGTTTCATACATTTCTAGGGAATATTTCTCCAAGCTTCTACAAATGCGTCTTAAAGTTGTTGTAGTATGATACTAGTAGTAGTATGATATTAGTGATATGTTTATTGGACAATGTTTTCTTTACAATGTACCACAAATTTAGATTTGGTTCAAATCCGGACTATTTGCAGACCACTCTAACACCGACACTAATTAGTCTCTTAGAAATGCTTTAACGCTGTTTCTTTGGTTTGGATTATTGTAGTGTCGGTGTAAGATTGGTCTGCAGATAGTCTGGATTTGAATCAAATTTAAATTTGTGGTACATTGTAAAGAAAACATTGTCCAATAAACATATCACTAATATCGTACTACTACTAGTATCATACTACAACAACTTTAAGACGCATTTGTAGAAGCTTGGAGAAATATTCCCTAGAAATGTATGAAACATTCATAGAATCAATGCCATGTCGTTGTAGAGCTGTAATCGACAGCAGAGGCTTCCCAACCAAGCATTAATTGTTTATTATAAAACGTTTGTGCCATTTAACTTCATTATTTATTGTTTCGTTACCTTTGTTCATATTTATGATAATGTTTTTTTTGTGTTTCTAATTAGTTGTCCACCTTGGTACGTTGTGCTGCTTCATTTTGTTTTATAAAGTATACCAGACTTTACATAAACGGTTGTATGATATTTCCAAAACTGACATAGTATTACTTCATGATGTACATACATTATAGATAAATAGGTATAAGCCCTCTATGATATGTAAAACATTCATTATTAAGTTAATTCGTACTAAAAATGAAAGTCACACTTGGTGTTTCTAATTATATGTCCACCACTGTATGTTCACTAAGTTGATTTCATAATGAGAAAAAAAGTAACAGAACTAAATCTGTTGCAATGAAAATTGAACTATGCGTAATATAACGAAGGTTTCTAATGTTAAACTAAAAGGTGGTTGATATTTACCTTTATCTTCTTGTGTTCTTGCTCGGTAACCGGTAGGCAATTCAGGCGGTCCCACAAACATTCCCAGCTTTGGCACTCGGGGACTTTGGACGGCTACTAGGTTGCCTAACGACCTGTAGGGATTACATAAATAATTAGACCATTATTGTCCCACTGGGTACAGGCCTCTTCTTCCTGCCACCATGCTGGCAGTGTGCGAGTTGGCGGATAAGAGAGAAGCCACACTGCTCCGTTGCGTTGCGTTGCGACGTCGCAGCGCTAGATTTGGATCAATCCTGTTCCGTGCGACGTCGCAGCGCTAGATTTGGAGTCTCTAGATTGTTCTAAATCTAGCGCTGCGACGTCGCAACGCAACGCAACGGAGCAGTGTGGCATCCCTCTAACATACCATCGCGAACTTTTGGGACTTCTCTTAGGTGTACAGAGGTTCACGATGAAATTGATAATCAAATTCAAATGACGCGATTTAAAGGGAAGGTGAACTTCAAAGCAAAAGCTAAATTGTTAAGAAACTACGTTTATGGTTGACTAGCTTTTGCCGCGGTTTCACTCGCGTTAATTTAGAATTTGACAATTAACTCTTAACACACTACTAAAGTTTCTACAATAATATAATTCAATCATGATTCGAAAGACACGTGGCGAAATCTATTATAGTAAGAACGTTATTGTTGTTTTCCTCGGAAAGAGTACTTTTTTCAAGTCTGAGAATTAAAATGTACTGTGTAGCCTCTGTGAAATCTTCAAGATTTGTAATAATCACTCTGTTATCAAATAGACATGTGCATGTCACGCAGCTATAACAAGTAACAACGTAGTCTTACATACCGTTTCTTGTAATGCCTGGGCGCATGGTGCGCGTTGTGCCTGCGTCGCGTGTGCGCTCGCGCCGCCCCCGCACTGCCGCCGCCGCCCGACGCCTCGCTCGACCCCGAGCTGTCCGTCTCAGAGAACGCTACGGAAATATGTCTCATTATTAACTTCCTGTACACTACAGTTGGCTTAAAGCCGACAGCGGGTCATCATGTGCACCACTTGTAGAGATAAAAGGCGAAAGAGTATGTTTAAAAAAAACCCGGCCATATTCGTGTTGGATCAAACTTCAAAACTCATTTATTCAAAATAGACTAGAATTACTTAGTTCTTTTTGAACGTCAAAATTAGATACATCAAAGACAGCCCCAAAAAGCGCCCTCCCGTCACCGCTTCCTAGTGTTTTTGCTGTGAAGAAGAAACGGCGCAACAAACTCCCCAGCAAATGATCCGCATGAGAATGCCAGCAATACAATGCCAGCCTTCTCGGATACCCTGCTTTATGAACTATGGAATAAGTAGAAGTAGTATAGTTTAAGCGGGTTCCCTACGTGACATCGAAGCTCAATACATCGAATGTCGCAGCATCGAAAACGGTACATCGAAGGGTCACATAATCGATGGTACGCTACATCCATACAACAGACATTCCGTAATTTGGATAATTCGCGTTTATTTTTTGTAAGATTTAAGCAATATAAATAAAGTCTGGGGAAGTACACCGTCGGATAAACATTTTAAATAGTATTTTATTGTTTTGATTAGTAAGTTTCAACGCTTTTTTTTTATCTACAACTGTAAATAGAAATGTTGCACAGTATAAAAATATAATTATATTGATACTAAAATTACATTTATATATCGACTAGCTGTTGCCCGCAGCTTCGCTTGCGTGAAATTTTACATTATAGAATACATACATTATAGAATTTCTGACCAGTAACCTAAATATTGAATTCCATGTTTCTTACTTCAAAAGTACCAGATTTCTCATACAAACTTAAAACACTTATTTCACCCCCTTAGGGGTTGAATTTCCAAAAACCCTGAAACACGTGTACGTTTATTTCTGACCAGTAACCTAAATATTGAATTCCATGCTTCTTACTTCAAAATTACCAGATTTCTCATACAAACTTACAACACTTATTTCACCCCCTTAGGGGTTGAATTTCCAAAAACGCTCAAACACGTGTACATTTACTCCTAACCAGAAACCTTAATACTTAATTTCATGCTTCTTACTTCAAAAATGACGGACTTGCATACAAACGTTAATCACCCTTTTCACCCCTTTAGGGGTTGAATTTCGGGAAATCCCTTCTTAGTGGATGTTTTCGTCATGTAAGGAACCTACTGTCCAAATTTCATATTTCCAGCTTTAGTGGTTTAGGCTCTGCGTTGATGAATGAAATGTCAGTCAGTACCAGTCTCTTTATATATAAGAAGATTACAACCATGAAACAGTACGTAATTGTAAATAATTATATCATAATAATATTATGTTATTTAGGTAAACAAGTATTTATTTTTTATTCACGTTTTCTTGTTTGAGAAATGTGTTAAGTGAATTGTGCTGTTCCATTAATAGCTACAAAATATAGTACTAAGCTTTGTTAATAATAAGCTGTTACGAATAATCCCAGTAACCACTACATTAACACAACAGGTTTGTCACTATTCTTGTGATTTAACTTAGGGCTACTTTTCTTATACGAAACACAATAAATAACATAATATTTTATTAAGCTGAGTATGTATAGGTACCAAAGGCATTCAATAGTGTCAGTTAACATAATTATTTAATTATGTTTTATACTAATTTTAAATTAATATTTTGTAATATTATGAAATAATTTACAAAGCTATTATTACTATAGGTATATTACTATCAACTGTTTATTTTGCGAAATAAGTATATTTCTTTTTTTATTTTATATTCCATTCGATTTTATACATGACATACTTGATTATCGATTACGTTTAAAATCGAATATTGTTATAATTTTATTTTAATGGTGACAATACCTTTGTCACAATTAAAATGGCTTCCACTTTTTTCTTACGATTATTGCCAAAAATAAGTAGGTATCTGTATCGAAGTAAGTACCTAATCATATTATGTATAATATTCCTATCGTGAATACAATATTATGGATTTTTGTTAAATAAAATACTTTGTTTAGTAAAAGTATGATTTTAATGTTATTTGGTAATATGGCATTCATGTTTTATCATCGTTGCCATGGCAACGGCAATATACGACTAATTCCAAATAATATAAGATTTATTTTGCTTTGGTTTTGATTTGGTTATTTAGGTATTATTCTGACCAAAAATGGTATAATTTTGTTATTTACATAATTGAATGCTTTAAACAAACAATAATATTAAGATTTTTACAAAAATATTGAAGGTCTATCAATAAGACAAGGATTAAAAAAATTATTCATGAAAATGTAGACGGAGTATAAAGAAAATGTTAGTTCGATTTTCGAATTACCATTCTTCCCCAGGTTAAAAATCTACTATTAAGGTCAACTTTATCGACCTATAACTTTTCTTGGTGTACTTCCAGCGGAAATGTTGTTATTGTAATACATTCTGCAATATTTGCCCTTTTTAATAAGATATTTTTCATTCTTGTTCTATCTGGCCGAGTCGTAAAAGAAATCTTGGCATTCCCCTTTGGCTTCCTAATGAAAAAAGTCGATTCACCAAATTGCGAGATTTGTGGAGTACTTCATGATGTTCAACATTTACTAATGGATTGTACCAAATTTCGGAAAGAGAGGGATTTACTGGTGCGTAGGCATAGATTGAATCTGATGGATGTAGGCACCTGGTTTTCAGTTTTAGCAAATCCCACATCAAATGCTGCGTTAAATTTATATAAGATTTTTGCGCAGCGGTAATTATTTTTCTTTTATATTTAGTCATAGTAATAAGAGAGGAACTACGGGACTGACTTGTTCAAATGTGGAATGGAAGTCCCTTCAAAAATAAAGATAAAAAAAAACGTGTTAGAGTTCCGTAGTCAGTACAGCTATAAGATGTTTTAGTAAGTCGTAATCGCAGGTAAACAAATTGGTTATAAGATAAATATATAATTTAGAATACCAGGTGTTTCTTTGCAGTTGGTTTGAGTCATTTTATCTGGCGTTTCTATGAACTTTTTCGTGGTCAAATATTACTCGTGAACTAGTCAAACCCTGTGCTGCTGTGAGCTGTGGTGATTTTCCTTATAATTTTGTAATGTGTATGTACTATATCGGGTGTAAAAAGACCCTTTACGATAACGAAAACCACATAATATTCTACCCATCATTGGGATCATTTTTTTCTATCAGACCATACCTGGGAAACCATTGGTTTTGGAGATATTGAAGGTCAAAGTATACATATTTTTTTTAGTTTTTTCCAAAAACCTATTCTAAGTGATAATACTAAACTTTCTTCCAAACAACCTTATCAAAATTTTAAATTTTTCCTCACAAATTACGCATATGAAGTTACAAAAACGCAACGAATATCAAACGCACACTACCGCCTTGGCTCAGCTGTGTGGCCGCTGCACGCATGCAAACGCGCGGCATCGCCACAACCACAAATTGCGCGCTACAAAAAAAGTGTATTTTTTTATGTCATAAAATAAAAGTCATTTCCCAGTAATTATTTTTGGTCAATTTAGTTTAGTTTGATGTACAGAGTGCGTAGATTTCGACTATGTGGTCTTTTTACAGCCTGTATTGTAAATACTTACAGATATTAAAAAAAATCCTGTTTAGCCTGCAGGGGTGGGGAATCGTAACACTGACAAAAATGATATTAGACGGTTAATTAACAACACTTACAAGGCTGATGTAATGGAGTTTTCTCGTGTCTCCGATGTCTTCTTAATCTCATCATAGATGGTGCCTCCATGTATTCATTCGTTTCTTTGATCTATAACAATAATATTAAAATAAAACACGTTTATCTTCCGGGACAGAGTCTGTATTCTAATCACAGATTAGATAACACAAGTTCATCATCTGCCTAGCCTTTTCCCAACTATGTTGGGGTCGGCTTCCAGTCGAACCGGATGCAGCTGAATATCAGTATTTTACATGGAGCGACTGCCTATCAGACCTCCACAACCCAGTAACTGGGTAATACGATACTCTTGGTAAGACTGGTTGTCAGACTTTCTGGCTTCTGACCAACAGTAACAACTGTCAAAGATCTACAAATGACAGCCGGGACCAACGGCTTTACGTGCTTTCCGAGGCACGGAGGAAACTCGCTATGGTAAATGGTCACCCATCCACAGACCAACCTCGGCAAGCGTGGCTTAACCCGGAAGATCGGTCTATGCGGCTGTAATTATTTAGCCACGAGCTCCTCCAAGATAACACAAGTTGAAACATATAATTATAATTTGTGTTAAATTCTAGTACCTGTGCATATTGCGCATCCAGTTCAGTCTCTGAGCTAACTCCTGAAGGATGGTGATGGTGACCGCCTTGCTGGCCACTTGAATGTGTCCAACCAGTGCGTTGAGTCTAGAACACGAAACATCAGATTTATCAATCCACTCTATACTATTATTTTATATGCGAAAGTACACACGATAAAATCGCGTACTGGAATGAAGGCTCATTTACACGGAGATAGTTTCTCGAAGCGAGACTCATTCTGCCTTCGTCTTTCTCTATGATGAAAACAGAGATAGCATGAGACTCGCTTCGAGAAACTATCTCCGTGTAAATGAGCCTTAAGTCCCAATTTCTTTGTTCGAATGATTGGCGAGCGGATATCATTACAAACGGTACTTCTGAAGTAGTCATTCTCCGTAACTCCTTTGCCATTTATGTTACTGTATGACCAACATTATCATCAAAATTGCATACCATTCCTGTATCTCGATATTACGAATATCCGCCTAACTCCCGATTTTACGTCGGAACGTCGGATAGCGTTTAACTAAAGAACGTTTTGATAGAATTTCTATAGAAGAATACAAAAGCTGTAAATTTTCTGGTTTAGTCCCATCTCTTCCCCTTCCCATCTCTTCCCCTGTGCGTTTATAAATAACTACAAATATTTCCCGGTTCCCTATCCATTCGCATAAAATTTTAAGACCTAATATAACTTAGCATAATTTTGTTTGGCATAATTATATTTTCGCATAATATAATTACGCATAACAGCTTACGCATAATTTTTTTAAGCATAATTTCTCTAACCATAATAATGATTAAGCATAAAGTTCTAAAGCATAACTTTTTTAAGCATAATATCCTAAAGCATAAATTTATTTACGCATAATGATATTAAAACATATTTTTATAAGTACCTATACGGTAGACGATTATTCGTCACCTACTTTCATTTTCACAATAAAAACTTAAGGGGATGTTTGTAAGGTTGAGGCTCCAAAGCAGAGTCGACGGAGCCCCGCTGGGCGGGGCTCCTATTTCTGTCTGCAGGGTTTAAAGTAACCTAACACGAAGGGGATGACGGGGGCTTCGTTCGCTCGCTTCGCTCGCTCACTCTAGCCCCCATCATCCCCTTCGAACCTAACCTATCCGTGTCGGGGTGCGCATGCGACTAGATTATTAGACAATGGTAAAAACATTTCTGATTATCATAACTAACGTTATGCTAATAGTCATTAGGCCTACTTACGTTATGCGAATCAAATTTATGCCAAAACAAATTAGTCTTTAAGATGATTATGCCAACATAAAATGTATGCCTAAAAAAATTATGCCGAAGTATTATTATGCCAAAAAAAATTGTGCCAAAATCGTTATGCCGAAGTATATTAGGACAAAGAACAATATGCGAAAAGAAGGGATCCCATATTTCCCATCTCTAAGAAACGTAATAGGGGAAGAGATGGGAAGGGGGAGAGATGGGACGAAACCACATTTATTCCTCAGACAAAAGTTCCGACGTTGGTAAAATCAGCCATAAGCCTTACAAGAGTGGCTCCAGCGTAACCGTGAGTTTAGTATACCTTTCTGTCAGATCGGGAATGCGCCGGAGGTCCAATAGTGATGTGTTGTAGAGCGTCGCTAACCATTGTGTAGTTGTTCATGTCCAGTTTGCCCGGTTGCTGTACAGAATTAACATACTTGTAAAGAACAATGATATTTATTTATATATTCATAGAACCATTCATATTGTATTTGAATTACATAAAATAATTGAAAACAATTGTATCCTCCTGCTTAGTGGAAACGTTTTTTTTAGATATAGTTTTGAAACTTACAGCGATTGTTGTTGAAAGCTTGAAACATAAAAAAAAAAATGATAAATCCTAGACCTGAAAGACAAGTATTTTTGCTATCTTATTTTGTCCCACTGCTGGGCAAAGGCCTCCCCCATTTTTCTAATTACAGATTACAGAGTACCAATACCCTAACCAGTAACCTTCCTGACTCAGAAAGTCAGTTTTCGCTTGATTCGGTTTTTTATCTGATTCTCTCGAGAGAGAATCGTTAACAAACCGAATCGCTTGGCAACTGATTTACGTAAAAATTCTGAATCAGGGGTTGCTCCTGATTGGACTACTGTTAATCAACTGAATTCATTAACCGCGTCCATAGCGGTCGATCAATCTTGCAAAGCTACCGTGCGAGCCATATGAGCAAGTCCGTTCAGTCGGTCTGTGCGCAGTTTTAAATATGTCATATTTTTTAAATTCTGGCGGCTATTTGCATGTCTAAAAGCGATAAAATGTAACAAGCACTGATTTTTAAATTATCCATCTTTATGTAACCTACATTTTGTGCAAATAAAAATATTCTATTCTATTTTACCATGATTTGGAATTTATAAAATAAAATGGGTTTCATAGAAACTGAGTGAAGAGTATGGAAGCTTACCTTCAATGTTTGCGAGTGTCTGACCCGTTGCTGCGGTTGATGCGGCCTGGTGCGGCCCGTTGTGAAGGCGCGGTGACCATAGCTGGCCGGCTGCCATAGACCTCCACCATCTATACAGGAATGTCGAATTTCCATATTTTTTATTATCCTGTTGTGTAATAGAGGCTACACACCAGAGTAACATACAGCAAGCGTACAGCAAACGCTGTACCCTATTTGCTTCTTACATAAATGAATTTATAGACGCATTAATTTATTCATAAAACATTTGCTGTATGCTGCCCGCCTGCCCCAGTGCGCGGCCCGCCTCATTGATTTAAGTTGATAGCCATAACCAAAATCTTTATATTTCAAGAATTATTCAAGCCAGAAACTCGAATTTACAAGTGCATCCATCAAAAATCCCCATAACATTTTTGTAAATATCTTACTCAAATATTTATTTGAATCACGTAACTAAATATATTTGCCTAAATAAATACAATAACTTCAATAACATATAACTTTATCCAATATTTAATACCATGCATAAGTGTAGCGACGGACCATAGCGGAATTGCGCAGCCGAACGGTATGGTTACACTTGAAATGCTTTTTAAATTACCCCCAACTGCGACTGAAATGGAATATTCCGATCTGTCCCCCTGTTCTGTCCCCTCGTCGGTGACAGGGGAACAGATCGAAACTTTTTATTTCTATTTGTCCCCCTAAAGAACAGCAGGGGACAGACCAGAAATAATTCGTTCGATCTGTCCGTTCGTTTTGGTGACAGGGGAACAGATCGATTTCTTTATTCCTGATTGGCCCCCCGAAGGGGACAGATCGGATTATTCCGACTGAAATTACGACTCGTCTTACTGATACAACAAACATTGCAGGTGTAATCACGCCAAAATTAAGTTGCGTTATGTCGGCATGGTGTATCGCCACACTAAATCTTTCAATCTTTCTTCAACAGAATTCTATTTACAAACAAAACTTCACTATAGTTAAAATAAAACATTAATTAATTAAGAAAAATATTAAAATAAACAAACAAAGTGTGTAAGTTATACAAAATTGCATAAAAATCCTCTACCTAATAAAAACAAATACTAATAAACTATGTTCATGCAAAATAAAAACGGACGCATTCCTTAGACAAAAACAGAATAATTATAGTTGATTTTAATAGAACAAAGCACCCTGTGGGTTCCAGAAAGATATTGGCCACCTCTCCTAAGGCCGTTCTTACATAGTTCATGACGAGACAACATGAGGTAACGACTCCGAGTGCCATGTAGTTTTATGAACAGTTTTGTAGTGCCGTATCATTTCGTGAGTAAATGGTTCATAGAAATAAATGGCGTTAAGAGGAAATGCGGGCGGCAAGATACTTGAAGAACAGCTTTTATAATAGATCTATTGTTGTCGCGCTCCCTCAAACGTCTCCGACTACAGCGCGAGAGAGACAACTGCAGCTCAGACTGATTATTTATACCTATGTAATTTTTTTTATTTTTTTTTTAATAAAACTTTGCCCCACACTAAGATTTCTCTTGTATCGTGGGTGCGTTTACAGACACAAATCTCACATACACAAACGCCCAGACCCGAAACAACCATCTGTAGGCCATACAAATTTTTGTTCCGTGTGGGAATGGAACCCACGACCCGTAGCGCAGAAGCCAATCGCTTAGCCACTGCACCAAACGTGTCGTCAAAAATTAAAGAAATTATCAGTTCGTATTCCCGTTTCCTCTTCCAAAATCGAACCGATTTTAATATTATTATCAAGAATGATATAGGAAGGGTTTCGGCTATGTCTATGTCTTTCTTTTATTTTTATATTCGTTAAATTTGTTTGCTGGATGTCTGATAACGGCGGTATAACTGGTCATTTTGGTAATTTTGTAAGGTTCCTAGTTCTTATAATAATGAATTTATCGAAAAAACAAAACATCGGAACATGGCAGTGGTGGCATAGATTGTTTTATAAAAAATATTTGCTTTAGAGTAACTATCCAGGGAGAAAACAGAGAAATACGTTTCTGGAGACTTAACGCCGGCCGCATTTTCTCATAAGGATTATTTCAAGAGGATACGCAGAAGCGTCCTCGTTCCTGTTAATAATAACATCTGTGATTACGAGCTCCAACGACATGCTCCGAACTTCGCCGACAAGTTCCGACCTGCTCCGATCAGCGCTGGCAAGCCGTCATTTGTTGCTGTATTTGCGCAAATTTGTATTTGGAACAAGGCGTATTTTTGTTAAAAAATGCCAGCCCCTGCTTCTACCCGCTTCCTTTATGTAGCGGTTACCTGCACGGACCAGTACCGATAAGCGCTGGTAGGTCGGCGCTGGTTACCTGCTTCCTTTATGTATACGGCCTAAGGTTAGACCGGTTGTCAGACATTCGGGCTTCTGACTACCTGTAACGATTTTCATAGGTATATCGTATAACACTCGGGACCGACGGTTTAACGTGCTCTCCGAGGCACGGAGTGTCTTCCACAATATGCTTCGTTTATAAGTTTTTTTTTTTTTTTAGAATCAGAAATTCTTTTAGAATCGGGGCCAAACCATTGGACTGAGTTACATAGCCCTCAGGTCATCTCGACAGAACGCCACTATCTACCTAGACTGGTAAAAGAAGCGATAGAGATTACCAAATATAAGAACTTCAACCGGGAGGATGGGTTTCAACTATCGAGGACCTGGAATCCAGTGGTTCAATTGTGTAAAAACCGAAAAACTACAGAAAAAAGTTCGCGAGCGGATACAGTGAGTTTTGTGTGTCGGGAACAGAATCGTGTTGTGAGTGACATACGTGACAGTGGTAGTGGCGTCGAACGCAAAATAACGAACAAGAAAGAGGGTAGACCGTTTCGTCTGCTCATAAACATCCACACGCAATTACTTCAGTTCATCCGTGATCATAGCGCTTGTAACGGTGCCGAAATATCGGAAACTCACAACAAATAATAAACATGGTACATATCCCATTTTAAGTTCTAATGATTATGCTTCGTTTAGTTAGGAAATTGTATTAAAATCAACTATAAAACAAAAATCTTAGTGAAAACAATATCTGTCTATCTACAGCTAAACACAAAATGATACCGTCCGTTACAGTTATAAGGTTGATAATCGTTCGTCATGCAATCACCTGACTCGTGGGTGCTGAGCGAATCCTCCGAACAGTTGAGATCCGCTGCGTTATAACATTGGTTTATTTATATTTATTCAGAATTACAGTATATTCTGATGTCGGTAATACTATAGGGCCTACGTCTTAGCTGAGTAGCACGTTACAACGCGATTCATCGCATTTATTACTTACGTACGTCGCGTACAGTTAGCATCAAATATATCGGGGCGAACAACCTTCACAATTACCTAAACAACTAAAGAAACTAAATTTTATCTCAATGGGATAAAATTCTTGTCAGAATGATAGTTGTCGTGTACTGTGTTAATTCTGAAACACACCTTATTTCATTGAGATATAGTTTAATTTTCTTAGTTGTTCAGATCATTGTGAGCTGTCTGTTCATCCCGATTTATTCAATACCTACCGTCCGCGAGGCCTAAGCTGAGCTTTGCATTTGTCTGAGAAAGACTGCAGACGCCTCCTTTGCTTGGTTTAAACCAGTTTATACTGTTTTTTGCAATCGATTCATTTGCACTCACACAAATGCAAAGCTCAGCTTACGTCTCGCCAGTTGTACTTGTCTGTCATAACAACATTTGTTCCCAAATAGGATACGCGTTGCAATTAATAGTACAACGCGCTGAAATGCAAAGCAACGCTTGCCCAGCTAAGACAAAGGACATATATTTAGGGCTGGTGCCAGTAAGGCGACTGAGACACGTTTTGAACTGCTTTTGACGCATTATTTCTTTGATTATTTTGACGGAAACGCGACATATCAATACAATTACGTTTCTGACGTTATCGCTATCGCCTTACCAATATTTTACTTTATTGTTAAATACGTCTACACAAGCTGTGTTAGGTTAGGTAGGGTAGTTATAACTTACGTGATAGATCCGCGTGCATCCTGTGATCAGGGGGTGCAGGCTCCGGTGGGGTGCTGGGTGGCGGGTAAACGCTAAAACCTACGAAACAATCATACTTCTTAAATAATAGTTGTTTTTTACAGTAGTAAGAGAAAGAGTCCGAAAGTGAGAGGGAAGAATGAATGGTCTGTGCTCAAGACTACATTATTCACTCATATCTATCCTAAATCATAGTACTGTATTTACTAAAATTGTTAAAGATATTGGTTTTAAACGAGTAACCATGGAGTTTCTTGCCGGCTCTTCTCAATAGGAAACGACTAATTGGAACCGTGCACCTAAATTCGACTTTTCATAAGCGCTTGTAATGGTTTATATGAAATAAAAACTTTTGATTTGATTTGAAGAAAAAAGGTGAAGTGGGTAAAAAGACAAACACATGGGTAAGTCTTAAGATTTGTATGTTGTCCTTCAGAAAATGTATGAATCAGTCAAAGACGACACGCCCAAAATATGTCTCAAATTTTAGAGTAAAATAGTAGTAATATTATACACCATTACCATCGCTCTATCGGGTGGCTAACAAGTTTTTTTTTTTGCCCTGATAAGTTTTGTAGGCTTTCAACCATATCTTTATAAAACTGAAAAGTTTTTATTTTAGTGATTCTGATTACATTACAAGTTAACAGTACACAATCATTAATAATGCAATGGCTTGGGTTATATTTCAAGTATTAAATTGGTTTGTCACAGTAACAGTAAAATTATAGAATTAACATAAGATTTTGAAATAACCGACGCACTATAAACAACTATGATTTTCTGCTACAACACTAGTACAAAATTATGTTACCTTTCAGAAATCCTCTATTCTTGGAGTTGTTGAGCGTATCGCTGTATTCGGAGTCGATATCTGCGCGAGAGTCGGGCCCGATCAACAAGTCGAGTGAATTGGTCAACTTGTGCTCCCTCCTAATGGAAGAATTATTTTTGGGTGATTTAGACGAAAACAGTACCTACATTCTAATAAACAAATATTATCCTTTACTATTCAAGTCCTGGTGGCCCTTAGGTTACAGCCCCGCTTGTTAAGCACCGGGTTGCTGGTTCAAATCCAGGCAAGTACCAATGTGACCTTTTCAATTTCATAATATATGTACTTTCTTAGTTAATCTAAGACACCACTGACATACGGTGAAGGAAAACATCGTGAGGAAACCTGGACTTATCTGAAATCGCCAACCCGCAGCGAGCAAGCGTGGCGATCAATGCTCGTTCCTTCTCTGTATGAGAAGAGGCCTTTGCCCAGCAGTGGGACAGTCAAAGGCTAATATGTATTTATTCGAGACGGGCTCGTGGCTAATTAACAACCGTGTGGACAATAACCTGCGCTTGAGGCGATCAGTCCGTGGATGTGTGACTATTCGTTACACATCAAGGCTGCTTCGTGCTTTGGAGAGCACGTTAAACCGTCAGTACCGCGGGTTTCATACCTATGGCAGTTGTTACGGGTAGTCAGAAGCCCGAAAGTCTGATAATCTGTCTAACATTAAGATATTGGCATTGCCCAGTTCAATAACTGGGCAATATCTTAATGTTAGAACCCAGTGGTTGTAAAGTTCTGATGGCAGTCGCTCCGTGTAAAATACTGATATTCAGCCGCATCTGGTTAGACTGGAAGCTGACCCCAACATATTTGAGAAAAGGCTAGGCAGAGAGCTTTAGCGAAGATCAGTGTGTTGGGGTAGTAAAGCTTATTAAGTGGCATAAGAACTGGTCTATGCTGAACTCATCTGGCCATAATGTTCAGCCTGACAATGAAGAAGGCATATCTTATGTGTAGTGATAAATAGATAGATAGATATACTTCATTGTACACTAAAAGAAATAAAACAGAAGGAATACAGGTAATCAAGAACATTACAAATGGCGGTCTTATCGCATACAGCAATTTTTTCCAGACAACAATTGGATGGAAAGAATTGTTAAGAAAAATATAAAGGGCAATTTGTAGCGATTTTGCGGATTTGCAATATGTTATACTTACATATGATTAAGATGATAAGAATGGTTCCTGGGCGGCGGGGCTGGCCTGGCCGCGGCTACATCAGGCAGGTTGTGCGGTTGCTCCATACGGAAGGCGCGCTCGATCTCGCCCTTCCGCTCCCACACCTCTTTGAAGAATGGCGTGTAGAATGCCGCTGTGGGTAACAATTTAGTTTTTAGTATAATACTAGCTGTGCCCGCGACTCCGTCCGCGTAGAAGTCGGAAAACAACATTGTGTCGCAGCAACTAAATAATCCATTTATTATAATAATAGACAAAGGTGTCCCGCTAAGACACTTATATCTTTTGAACCATTTCTTTATGTAGAGTTTCAGCTCCTCTTGATTGACCGTAAAGATTCATAAAACCGTAATACTAAAAACGTGTTGCTTATTTCTATACATTTCCTTGCTAAAATGGATTATAATTGAATATTGATACTTTTATTGAAGATGTAACAAAACCATATCGCGATACAAAAATAGCTACAACGCCGTCTTGTTACAATCTGCGAACTAAATTATGATTTCATTCGAGGTGTGGTAGTTATAGAAAAGAACTTTAAATATTTAAAAAAAAACTTATAGAAGACTTCATTTAATTTTAATAAGTTATAAATAGGTAGGTACTGCTTTCAAAAAGTCTGATCTGGAAATCGAACCAACACAAACGCGAAAAAACATCATCTATATTTTTATTTCACCAATCGATATGATCGCTCCAATAAACATAGTGCCTGAAATTGATGGAAGACCATAAAAACTAACATTATGTGTTTACTTAAAAACACACAGCGTCGATATGAAGATGATTTTGTGAACGTACTTATTAATCCCTGCTCTATGGTATTATACCTGTTTGTCACCGGCGAGGGGCCAATATTTTTTCATATTTTTATGAGGTATGTATGGCAACCCTTTTGAACTGACATAGCGTTTTGTGAAATTCCCGCTTACCGGTCGAAAACTTTTTTCGCTTCGGCAAAAGTGAATTTTCTTAAGTTTTCCCGTACGTATCGACGTAATTTTGGAGTGCGGAAGTGCAAAGTTACGGATATGTTAGTAAAATAAGTGAAAATGCGACGATTCGTGACTTCGAATCGTATTCTCACGGAGAGAAGTAAAGTCCCGATACATTAGATCAGGACAATGGAGAGGCAAACTTTACAGTCAGGACCTCAGGTGGTAAGTAAGCCGTTCCCGCCCAGCTAGAGGACAAGAAAAAACCACTATAGGACATATTTGACTCACGTATAGTAAGTCAAACCACCAAGTAAGTCAGATTTCAAATTATTTGCAATATTCTGTCCCATAAAATTATGCAAACTAAATCTCACTTAATATCTGAGTGGACATCCACTCTGACCGTTCCTTATAAGGCGGTACCGTCATGCTCCACGGCGGAGTTTTTAGTCAATCCTAGCTCGGGGCAACTGGACTAAGAAAACCACGAGATGGTGACCGATACTGCAAAGATAATCAAAAGTCTAACTCCAAGCATTGTTCAGACACTTTTTACACTGAAAGTCAGTGCAGCAGAGTTCTGAGTTTTCTAGTGAACGGTCAGTGGACCAGCGGTCTAGTGTTGAAATCTTAATTTTAACATTTTAAATACTTATGATTGGATGGAATTAAAATGTTCAAAAGTGTGGACTTAATAGACAGATTTCAAAGATCTGAAGTTAAACAAAGAGTTTTGTCTTCTCAATTGGGGAAAGGACTATTTAAAAATGGTAAATTGAGCCAGCAACTCACTTGGCAAATTAATGTAAATAATTTATTTAAAAAAATAAATAAATAATAAGTTTGTTTGGCTTTGATCAGCTTTTACAATTAGGTAGTTTGTGGATGTACCTAATGCATAGGTAACTTCCAAGGTATGAGAAGAGTTCTGATAACTGTAGAACATATCTTTGATTGCATTGTGATTTGGCTCATTTTGTACACTAACATCAGTTAGACAATCCTTGGGGGTACAAGTACCTAACTCAATATGACTACTTACTGAAAGAAAGTAAGCAATATAAAGTCTTTACCGGAGAACAAGCCCACTTCAATGCACCCACATCAATGCAATTCAGATAGGATAACCTATAGACTGATAAGACTCTATAGGAGATTCCTAAAGGAAACCAGACTTAATAATAAGAATAATAGTCCTTTCCTTCCAATAAGAAATTACTGTCAGTATTTAGATATTAAGGGGAAGAAAAAAAAAAAAAAAAAAAAAGCATGTATAGTTCTAGTAACGGACTGCTTTATAATTATTATTTTTCCCTGGTTCTTACATTCAATTCTTGAATGAGCCCTCTGATAATAATATATCCTTCCACTAGTATAATAAGGTGATACAGTACCAAAGTCACACCGGAAATGACACAGATAATAAAATACTTGAAGGAGCAACAGGTGCACACCCACACAGACAGGCATCAGAAAATAAAAAACTGGCAAGCCTACGCTTCCTGTTGAAAATGTTTTAGTACCATAGAGCAGCGGTGGCCTCCGCCCTGTTTTCGACCTCCATGTACTGAACATGTATGTTCATTCAGACCAAGAATTTCTGACTAATTTTTCATGCTGTAATATCAGAGGTTTGGCAGGCATAAGTTTGCATAGTGGAATTGGATATTTCCAATGCATATTATTTACATGCCAAGAGCAAAATCCCCTTGTTAACACATAGTATTATTTTACCAGGGTGAGTTACTACATATTTCATCTCTCCCTTTTGGGCGATGAATTGGTACGTATTGCTCATAAGAAAATTCATGCCAATTTGCCATTAATCTTTAGTCTATCTAAAAGATTTTTCCTTGGTCCACCAGGACTAGTCCAAATTGATATGTCAGACTGCGGAAGTCTTCAGACTCTTGGAATGGGCCAGTGCAAGTTGATCTGTCAGACTGTGGAAGTCTTCAGACTCTTGGAATGAACCAGTGCAAGTTGATCTGTCAGATTGTGGAAGTCTTCAGACTCTTGGAATGAACCAGTGTAAGTTGATCTGTCAGACTGTGGAAGTCTTCAGACTCTTGGAATGACTGGGAAGGCAACTAAAGTACCCAAAATTGATACTGAAACTAGTAGATCAAATGGAATACCAGAATAAACCAAATAGCATTGCCCGAAGAAAAAATATGGAAAGATAGGGCTTATTAGGCGATACTCTGAAGAGAATTTATGCTAAAGTAAATAAAAATTTACTAATTCAATTGAATTTCGCCGTTTTTGGTCCTCAAGGGGCTGACTACACTGTCAGTACCTTAAAATTTTCCTGGAATGCTTCAAGTGAGATGCTTATTCCGCAACCATAGAATGAGTCGAATGTTGCCACCAAAGGTGTTAGACAATTTTAGGCCGCCAAGACCACGACGGTTTTACACCAACGACCATATCTTTTCGTCTTCTTGACAAACGTCGCAGCGGACGCGGGTTTGGGATGCCCAGTTGATCGAAACTCAGATGTCAGGCATCTGAATGGGAGAACAGGGTAAATAGCCTCTTTAATTGGAAAGAGCTGTTAGCAGTGTATGTGTCGATTCGGAATCGATCGCATGGTCTGTAATGTTTAATTTTTGTTCGATTGTTATAACCTTTTAGTCCAGTCTGATATTCGGACAGTGTGGATCGAAGGTGGAATACGATCCCTGAGTTTTCTCAATATGAATCGCAAGTTGTTGAAGTTGACAAGGAAATCAGATTTCTATCAGCTCATTACCTCTCGGAGGGGTACAACTGCACAGCCGATTGCCTCTCAAGACAACGGCTATTTAAGTGGAGTCTGTTGCCCACTGCAACAAACCGATTATTACATCGTTGGGGCACTTCAGACGCAGATCTCTTCTCGTCTGCAGAAACAACCGTGTTCAACAGACACGTCTTGCTAGATTGCAGACATCACTTAACATGAATTTTGAATTCGCGAATTCCGTCATTCATAATTGGAAATTTCGCCTAGGGGGGATATTTCCTCCCCCCAATTTCACTCCTCGAGTTATAGCGCAACTAAACAATGCCAGAGACCAATATATTACTACCATAACACCACTGTGGGAAAAAACCTATTGGTTAGCGTAACGGATATGAAGTCACGAAAGCCTAGCCCTAGAGCCGCCAGTGACCATAGAAAGACTTTCGGAGAGTCCAATAGATCCAGCATCAGGCTTACCTCCAGCTCATAGCTTATGTACACCAACTGACCCCTCAGGCTAGGTTAGTTGGAGGTGGGGAGAATAAAACCACTGTTGGTCAGAGATAGAAAAACAGCTGTTAAATACCAGATGGAGGCATGGATAATTGACACCTACTATCCAGCCATTAGAAGTTGGTGATTTGATGTGTTGATGATGAAGTCAATACTCAAAGAGTCACAGATACAACAGATAGCTAGATTTCTTGCCTATTTACATGTACAGATCTTGCCTACAGCACAATGTTAGCTACACATGTATAATTCAGTTGGCATCACATAAATCGTACATTTTTTACATTTTGTCAGATGAAACAAGAACAAGCAGAAGATCATACACTTTTGAAGCAAGTAGTGCTTTATAATAATAAAGCTATAGCCACAGCACAACTACTGGACCTGAAGCCACCAGTGTGGCATCCTCAAGTTGTCTTCAATGTAGCTTTTCTTGCTTTAGTATTTAAAAGACAAGTGTATGGTCTTACCTTACTTGAAAAACATGAGAATTCTATATATTTCTTTCAGCAAATAATATAATCCTAAGGCTAGTTAGTATTAGCTTCTAGGACTAGCTTGGTTTGGCATAGCCAATCAGGATGGCTATTGCTAACACCCAATACAACAGGTTTACCCAGTTGAAATGTATCAAGCATCTAATTTTCCTATCAGGAGAAATGAAAAGCCAAGAAGATTACAGTATGACTTATACAGGAAGACTTTGAATTCGTTGGCAATATTTTAGTCCAAGAATCTAATTGAGGAACAAATAATAACTAAAGCTAGTAAAGTGTTCAAAAATAATAACCCAGAGTTTTCCCAAAATGAACAAAAAACTAAAAAGGGTCAAATTGTGGTTGCGCGCTATTTAAAATGTACGGGTGCCGTGTGTGAGTGTGTGTGACACGTACGCACACACGCGCCATCACCGTCGACGCGAGCCATTCATTTTTTGCGCGGGACGGAGCGCGGGCGGCGCGACGGCGTCGCTTTGATTGCGGTCGCGAACTCGCGGATCGCGATGCAGCTTCGATATTCCTACGGAACTAACGTGTAACTCGTACTTAAATTAAATTATTTAGTTAGGTCCGAAAGAAATTAAAATTATGACAGAAAGCCCTGAAGCACAATAGCGCCCGTTTGTCTAAGCCACAAACACGAGAAAGCAAATTAAAAATGGGGGCCACTTCTACGCACCAATCAATGAAATAATTATGGCAGCTTGCACATGACATCATAATAAGTTATGCTACGTAATAATTGTCAGCACTGTTGGCAAAGTGGCTGAGTGTGTGGCTGCTGCGTTACGTGTCGCGAATTCGATTTCCGCATAGAAAGATGTACGTGTTGAGTTTGTAAACGCACCCAGCACATTACCTACAAAAGTAATTAAGTACAAGCGCTGGGAATGTTTTAAAAAAAGACAGAGGAAGAATTGGAAAATTGGAAGTGAGTTAAACTTTTACTTCGGTGTTCAGAGTAAAACTTATTCTTAGCAAAAGTTTCAAATTACATGTGCAATGACTGTAATATCATTAAAAATGAATTGAATGAAACAGCTGATTAGAGTTATTTAGAAAAGTACCTACAGCGTTGTAGCGCGTGAACTTTGGTGAAACAGCTGATTGGGACTACGCGGCCGGCGTGCGCGTTTGTGTTGTACCTACTGCGTCGACCGCGTGTGAACTTTGGTGAAACAGCTGATTGGGACTACGTGGCCGGCGTGCGCGTGTGTTTGTAATTATTTAGTACAGTACCTTAACTACTACGTTTTAGTTTAGTACTTAGGAGGTACTTACCTACGTGTACTTTAAGAGGTGCTCGAAGTGTTCACTTGTTCTTTGTACACACAGCTCAGCACGGCGCCTATGGCTTCTTTTCACGTTTACAAAACAAATGTACGCGATTTAACAATTATTATTTCGAATGCCGTAACAATCCTTTCGCTTAACTGTTCGCGACTTTCACTTTATTGCTCGTGCACTAGTCTTTTAAATTAACCCCACAAAAAAAAAACTAAGGGCGTCAGGTCAGGCGACCGCGGAGACCAAGGTACAGGCCCGCCGCGTCCTATCCAACGCTTGCCGAAGCTTCGGTCGAGGAACGTGCGAACATCCCGCTGGTAGTGTCATGTTGGTAGTACAGCTCGGACTGATAGCTTTCAGGCACGTTCTGCAGCTGCTCTTCCACGGAGGTCTCTTGGCACTTGGGCATACGTTATTACGTGGAATGATGCAAAATCCAGTAAGTTTTGAGTTGATCTCAAGATTCGGTCTCTTGATTCATCGGGATAGCGGCGGTGAAACATCAGACGGGTTCGCGGAAAACTGTGCGTTCGATCGTAAAACAAGACCATATCCAGGTATTGCTGGTTCGTGTACACTGTTCTACGTGGTCGTGGCATGTTACTTACGGTTTACGGTTCACAGAATCTTTCGCGAATTACACGTCATGCACTTGACCTATTAAACGCGTGACTGGAGCGGCGCAGGCGACGCCGCGCATGCATTTCTTTGCTCGAGAGGGGGCGGGCGGCCGCACCCCGCGGCCCCGCAGATGAGCGCGGGGATCGATCGAGAGGCCCGATGTAGGTAAACTTTGTTCATGCCGAATATTGTTTGGCGGCATTTCTTTTCAAGGACATGCCTACTGAATGAGAGCTCGTACTCGTACCTACATTGTAGCGTAAGTAATAAGACCGCGTAGTAAACTGGTATACTACCATTACTAGCGGACGTATCTTGATACTTTAAATTTATTAAAGTTTTAATTATCATTTTTACTATTTATTTTTTTATCGTGTTTATTAATTTTGGACTTTATGTAGGTAAATGACAAGATATATCACGTTTTTAAAATTAATAATTTGACAATTTTAATACACGATATTATGGGCTTAAATACATTAGTATCATGGGTAGAATACGGGGTTAAAATATTGCCAATGAATTAAAAGTCACGCTGTATATTACAATAATTGGCGAATTAGTCTCTACCTCTTAAACTGTTGCGAGGGATTGGTAAAGACCCGTTTTGAGTGATATAGGAGTAGCAGCTACCTTAGGATCATTCAGGTCTTCAGTAGCCTCAACCGGCTGGCTAGAGACCCGTCCTATGCATGATATGCTGTCTATATGTCTTATGTGTAGGAGAAACTGGAAGTTAACATATTTTCAGGAAATACTATTGTAAAGAAATAGGAATGACTACAAAGGAACCTTATTGCTCTTTGAGAATCTTCAGCTTTCTCATATTATTAAGGATTGATTGATGTAATGGCATGTGTTGATTTTATGAAGAAGTTAAATTGTTTTTGATTTATGACATATAATTATTACAAGACATTTCTGTTAAGAAATTGTAGAGATTTATTCTCTCTAAGACTGATTGAACATCAACAGTGAGATTACTTTAATATAAGTAATTCTCTTGTGCTTCTTTAAACATTTATTATTCTATCACATAGCGTTTTGTGTTTGTCACCAGCAGATATCAAACAAATCTTCATATCGACGCTGTGTGTTTTTAAGTAAACACATAATAGAATATTTTGAATGAAAACAAAATTATTATTATGTGTTGAAAGAAAAACACACAGCGTCGCAGGAATATCTTCCTGGTGAAGAGACTATGACAGTTCAAAAGGGTTGCCATACATACCTCATAAAAATATGAAAAAATATTGGCCCCTCGCCGGTGACAAACAGGTATAATACCATAGAGCAGGGATTAATAAGTACGTTCACAAAATCATCTTCATATCGACGCTGTGTGTTTTTCTTTCAACACATAATAATAATTTTGTTTTCATTCAAAATATTCTATTAAGTACCTACCTAACTTAGGTACATTTCAATTCAAACACTTATTTGTTGTTACTTCTTATTTCTTGCACTTCCTTCAATTTAAGACAGTGTGTTTGTTGGAGAGATTTGATCCTTATTATTGACCTTTTACATATCTATCAACAGGTGCCATAATATAATACCGGATGGTACATAAAGCTTTGTCAGTTCGATTCCCGGTTCAGGCAAAAAAAATCACTAAAAGGTAATTTCTTACTTTAAAAAAAAGTGAAATGAAGTTTCCTTTGAGTGAAATTTGCTATTTTTAATATTTAAAGTACTTTCCCTCTATGGCCACGTCTTTGGAACATTACCTAAAGCTTAAAAAAACTCAATTAAATAAACTTCATAAAACGACGGCGACAGGCTTTGAATAGCTATGACAATAATGAACAAAATAAAATAAAATGTAGAAAAACATTCCAAAAAGTGCATTGAGTAGATATAATGATTACGAAATACTAAATTTCAACGAAAGTACTGGGTGAGCGCTTTCCTTGCAAAAAATCATGGCCACCGATTTCAATTTGAATTTGGACCTTATTTTCGGCATCAGCATTCCCAAAAAGTATGAACATTCAATGAACAAAAATCCTACTATTAGTCCACATCATGAATTAATTTTATTGTGAACAACAATAAGAAATTGACCTAATAAGTTCTAAATAACAATATCTTCGTTTTTTTTTTGTAAAAGCTTAGTTCCTTCTTCATAAGGATAGCATTTCATTAGACTTTTCGTAGACTGAGAATAGGTACCAATTCAACAATGAATATTAGGTAATTTGTGGATTTATTCGTTGTAAAATATTTCCTCGCAACATTATTTGATACACGTAACGCCATCTATTGAAAATAAACTAATACATGCTAAGTTCTTCTAGAAAACTTAAAATTCGCATAACTTTTGATTGCGTGAACCGATTGCGATGAAACAAAAAACATATGTTACTTGGAGATAAGCACAATATATGTTTATAAAAGTCAACAGCATTGGGTCAGTTGTTTTTACGTGATGCTTGAACAAACAAACAGATAAACAGACAAACAGACAAACCAACAAACAGAAGAAACAAAATACAAAAATGTTAAAAATGGGTTCTTTTGGTTATTTTTTAACACCCCAACCATGTTTTTTCAAAATATTTGCTATGTACAGATACGCAAAGTCTACAGATTTGATAAATGTATAGAAGATATTGATTATTTGCATATCTTTTGAATGCGTGAACCGATTGCGATGAAACAAAAAAAATATGTTACTTGGAGATAAGCACAATATATGTTTATAAAAGTCAACAGCATTGGGTCAGCTCTTTTTACGTGATGCTTGCATAAACATGCAAACATGTGTTTAATCTTTACTTCCCTAGATGGCGTTGGCGTCGAATTAGATCGCGCTATGGTTTCGTTACCGCGCGATTTATAAGTTCTAGACAAAAATTTCCTAGTTACTTCTAAAACACGATTTTATTATATGTATAGATTACTTAAGATTTTGATATAATTCGTAGTAATTTCACAGAGGAGGTATGATAACTATTACAAAAATAATAAATAACAGTAAAAAGACCTTTTTAGGGTTCCGTACCCAAAGGGTAAAACAGCCTATTACTAAGACTGCGCTGTCCGTCCGTCTGTCCGTATGTCACCAGGCTGTATCTCATAAACCGTGATAGTTAGACAGTTGAAATTTTCACAGATGATGTATTTTTGTAGCCGCTATAACAACAAATACTAAAAAACAGAATAGATAATGATACGGAACCCTACGTGCGCGAGTCCGACTCGCACTTGGCCGGTTTTTTTTAATTGTTTGACATCCCCACGTCATACCCAAAACTTCATAGTAACTTGACATCACTCAGTACAGTATCTGTTACGCATGAAAAAAACGTAAAATTCCCCCTCCAAAAACTTTAAAAGTGTGTAGATCCTCTATTTTTTTATCGGTTTGAGGGTTCTGCACCTCAAAATGATAAGACGGTACCCTTATATGATTACTTTGTTGTCCGTCAAGACCCTTTTTGTCAGGAACAGATAAAGGTATCACGTTGAAATTAATACCAAATACTAAAATAGTAAGCAACAAAGTCCTGTAAAAAAAAATGTCCTTCAGACAAACAAGCTCCCTTAAATATGCACTTTAAATTATATTCAAGGCAATGGGGCGTAATTTCAGTCTGAAATTAGCAACTGGATGACTCTTGGTATTTGAGTTTCTGAGGCAATTTGGTTTTTTTTTTAGTGTAGGACCTCATAACCCCAAAATGGACGGAATCGGAGAAAAAGGGTGGGGGTCAAAATGTAAAAGAAAATGTTTAGAAACCGAATGGAAAGGCGGTAGCATTAAAGTACGCCTACTCACGATTGTTTAAAAAAATTGTCATCCGAAACGTACAGACGGTTTGGGCGAACGGATTTCTTTAAAATCGAAAAAAAAATCGTGTATCAACCGGTTGCGCCTTTAAGGAAAATTCTTGTTTTTGTGTAGAGATGCAATAAAAAATTGTCATCCGTTTCTGCTAGACGGTTTTTGAGTAATTAAAGATTAAAGTGGTAAAAAATTTCGATTTCTCACTCGCTAAAACAGTAAGTAAATGATGCACTTACACTTATTTTCAGCGCTAGACGTATAGGTAGTGAAGTGTGCACTCAGTCTGTCGGCCGTGGCGTTGCCTTCCGTGATGAGAGCGTGTCCAAGGTCTGTTCCGAAGAACGTGCTCGCTGCTGAACCGCCTCCATCGGTCACTGCCACCATTTGGATGGGCAGGTTTGGGATGTTCATTGAGAACGCACTAGAGAAATTAAAGGCAGATTATTCATTGATTTTTAAGTGAAATGTTTTATTTTTTCAGTCCTGCGTGTGCATATACTTGTGGGCGGGAAGGTGGTGCTGCATACTGCATTCAAACTAGCGATCTAGTTTGGCGGAATTAAAACTAAATATTGCATTTGCATATTTTTTGTAATGGATTTCCGCAAATTAACGCCTGATTCCATCATTTATGTTAATCTACAGTTTAAAACTTCATTTTATTTTAACAGTTTAACTTTCTTTATATTTACCTTACCTGATATCTAAATTATGGTCATAATGTTGACGTTCTAGCCTACATGGGAAATCTTTGTTTAAGTTTTATAAATAATAAGTAATTAATTAATAGCAAACTAAACTTACTTCAAAGTAGCCAAGCTAGCCTTCCTCTTCGCAGAGTATATGAGTATAAACCCATGTATCAACTCTTCTCTGAACTGACTCGCACCGTGGAAGCTCGAGATTATCACCTGCAAGTTTTAAAATGCATAACTGTAGCCAACGTTGTAAAAGCTTTTGTCATTAGACAGAGCTCGCTTTCTGTGTCAATCAGCCGAAGAAGTCTGACCTTTACTTCTTGACTAGCTTGTCCTTATTATTTTTCTGTTCTTGTGTAAATTAATCTGATGTGACCTAGCTTATGTTACTAACCACTAACCCAAATATAAGTACTCTCAGTGGTAGAGTCTATGTTGGTTTTAATTCCTATATTTACCATGCCTGCAATATACCTGATATTAGCTATAACTGTGATGATAGATTCACAGCTACACGATTCTGTTAGCTCTCTATGACTTCTTTTTTATGATTCAAATCGAGTCAGTCTATCACAATTTACTGTTGGACGTTAAATTATCTCAAGAACACTTTAATACAGGGTACCCACCTCGACTTTCCTCTTGGAGTCTCCGAGGAAGGTCTCAATGACTATGGACCTGTCCCCCGTCAAGAAACACGCGCGGTGCAGCAGTAGCGGGCTTAGCACTCGTTCAGGAGAGTACGGGTCGTCACAGAACATGCACACCATTATCCTGAGACAAAATGTTTATGTTACAATGAAAGACTTCCTTTGTGTGGCTGTTCTATAGTAGGATAGGCAGACATTAGATTATATTATTCATATTTTATATTATATTAGATTTTAGGATTAGGCAGTCCCCCAACAGTTTCGCTAGTCGAAGCGATAACAAGCGCGTGCATGGCTGTCGACTACTTGAATTATACTTTGACATCTTAATTAAACTGTAATGTATATTATGTTTAACTGACATGCTTAATTATGCACTCAATAACGTTAATCTTACACCTAATAATCTTTGTCCTGTTAACATGTAACAAATATTTGCATCCCATATGTGGCAGAATATGATGAGACTATTTGTTTAAATTTAAAACCATGTAATGCACCATATTCTGACAAATTAATGATGCGTCTATGCATGGGGAAACCGCGTTAAGAATGATGTCGCACTAGCGTTCGTTTACTACGTTCGTCATTCGCAAGCGCAGCGTCATCAACTGCTAGACAAAAGCCTCTTCTTAAGGGTCCTCTCGGAAAAAAAGCGTGCAGATGAAGCAACTTTTCGTCGGCATTTACAAAGAAAATATATCTGAAAAAATAGGTAGTAATCTACAGGATTTGATAAGGCCTCTACACACCAAAGCCGCCGGCACGGCGGCTTAACCCGGCGGGTTATGCCGCCGGGCTTGTTTTGCGTTAAGGCCTCTACACACCAAAGCCGCCGGCACGGCGGCTTAACCCGGCGGGTTATGAAGCCGGGCTTGTTTTGCGTTATGTTCGCTCGCTTAGTTCGCGTTAGTTGGCCGCCGGCATAACCCGGCGGGTAAAGCCGCCGGGTCGGCGGCTTTGGTGTGTAGAAGCCTATACGTAACTTGGACTTGCCAGATTTTTTCTATCGGCATCAAATAATAAGAAAAAAACCACCAAATCACCTCCAAATCGTTGAGATGAAACCATTTTACTCCTACATTTTTTATCAAAAGACTATAAAAAAATATCTTCTGCTTTGCAATACAAAGGGCAATAACTTGGACTTGTTACTTTTTTTAAATATGTATTGTTTCATTATATTAAATTAAAAATGCGTCAAATTATAGATTGCGTCTATGTCACACTCGCACTCGTCCCTCTCTCTCTCTCGTCGACTCGTCGTAAGTTAGTACGGTACCAAATGCTCAAGGTCGTTGGCGTGAATACAAGCCTTAAATGTGACTAAAGAATCTCGCGTTCGAGCAGTCCAACGTCATTAGTCGCTTTTCACCCATAGTTGAGTAAAAAAGCAATATCTTTACATTATTCCTAAAAAAGTTACAGCTTGACAAGATTGTCTGACAAGATAATTTTCTCCGTGCCAAATTTCCAAAGTTGTAGATCAAAAAACGAAGTCGCAGTCAATAGCTAGTCACCTGATATCTGAGTCGAAGCACACGATGACGTCTCTATAGAGATGCGCGTAGCTAGCCTTCTCCCTGTTGGCTCTCACTAACTCTTGCACAGCATCCGACGTCAACGCTTCTGTGCCGAGCTCGTTCACTGAAGCTTCCATGTAGGAACAGTGTAGACTGGAACGGAAAGACGATATTAGTTTTATTTAATCCGGTATCAGTTAAAGGCAAGATGTATCAAACTAACTTGCCGATGATTGCGGAAACAGTTATAGTATTAATAAGAGCTGTAAAGGCCTGTAAACATTAAAATTAAGTGATCTTTCTATTATCTATTATATCAAAAATAATGTTTGCTTGTGTGTTCGTCTTCTATGCGTTCGCAGATCGTTCATCCGATTGAGTTGCAAATGTGTACAGTTGTTGTTGGCACTTGCGCAAAGGCTTATTTATGACAGAGAAAAGAAAAAAACATTTTACGCGGGCGGATCCACGAGGACAAAACTAGTATTAAATAAAATTAAAAGTAAATATTTCCATGACTGTATATCACAGACTGTGGTTTAAATTTTATAGTCGATATGTAGTGATGTTCAGATAACTTACTTATCAGCAAGATTCTGCCCCTCTTCCTGCAGCCTCGCCAGCTCCTTCTTGTCCATACCTTCATCTTGCACGAACATCACCACCAAGGGTAGACCCTGCAAAGAAATATTAGTTAGAAATATTTTTGTGATTACCACTAGAGAAAAGTTATTTCAATACAGCTTAGTTATTTTTCGTCTATGTCTATCAACAGTATGCTATTGTATTTTATATGGTGTTCCGAAGATAAGAATTTATTTTGTTGATTAAATTATAAATTACCTGAAATGGTAATTTATCTTCTTGCTCTAAGCTTGAAAGCAACGTTTTCTCTGCACAACCTCGAATGTACTCGAATGATTCTTGATCTTGATATACACAGTAATATCCTGAAACAAAAATTAGGAGATAAAACTTCTAGTTTCCTCACTCATCGTTTCATAAAATATTGTCACGTCTGTGGAGCAAGAATAGACCAAATGACATATTGCCATTGTGAATGTCATTTGGTTCTTCCGGCGACAAAACCTTTGTCTACAGTGGTCAGTCTGCTGCGTCTGCTGGTCTACGTAGTGACTACGGTGTAGCTGATATCAGCTACGCCAGCTACACGATCGTAGCAGGTTGCTACGAACGCCAAGGGATGCACTTATCATTATGATGTAGCGAAGAACTGATGACGAATTTGGGGAAGGTACTTTAGGCACTTCGAAACTATGAAAACCCGTTCCAATCAATGTTAGTGAACCTGAAATCGAGAGTCTGGCAAAGCGTTTGCGGTTATTATGCCACTGCGCAGTATTTGCTGAACTCGAGTCAGGGCCGGCAGCAGGTGTCGATAAACTTTCTCTCTCGTACCTATACGCATAAGACTTTTTTTTATAGTTCTCAAATAATAAAATATAGCAATATGTCAATATTCTCTAACAATAATTCCATCAGCAGTCTACAGACTGATATATTTTTCTCACTAACCGTTAGGAGCAAAGTCGTCTATACAAGTGGTCTCAGCACTAAAGTCGTCAGTGCGCACGCGCTGCTCCACACGCCAGCTATGTCCCGACACGTTAACGCGTCGCTCTGAATCGCAACCGGCTAGAAGACGCTTTCCAAATTCACCGGCTATACCTTCCACCTGTTGAAGCAAGGAATTATGTTAAGGTGCTCTGTTTCTGTCCTCTGTATACTTTTTTTTTTAATTTCATTACTTACGCCTAATATGATGACATTGATCTGATTGGAGTCGGTGGTGAGAGCCCAGGGCGCGGCGGGAGGGCCCGCGTGGCACTGAGACTCGCCCGTCGATGTCAAAGACCTGTATACAGAATAACATTGATAGACTTGTATTAATAAAATACTCGCATTTAAGAGCTCCCTCATAAGTGTCATTATGAAAAGATGTGAGGGAAACAATTGAAAAAAAAAGTCAAATGTTTGAAATTGTACTCTACGTTAGTGCCTTTTGGAAGCCAACTCCCAGCCCGCACTGTTGAAATTTGTTGTTTAACGGGGTTGTCGTAGGTACTGTTCAAGATAATTTAGTGGACATTGAGATACACTACTTGCATAAATAACCTTTGCAAATTAGATAGTTATCCAATCATCCATGTATATTTTCTTTTAACAAACACCTCTTTGTCATTGGAGTTACAGACAGCCCACTGTGCAGAGCATGCACGGAGGAGGACGAGACGGTAGCCCACGTGCTACTAAACTGCCCTGAGGTCGCCACATACAGGGCCAAGTACTTCGAAAACCAAGGTACTCTCCGAGAAATCGTCAGCAACAGGTGTGCTGGCCTTTTTCGAGGAGTTGGGGTGGATCGAGAACTATACTTACCACCCATCACGCAAAATACGCGCTTAGACATAGAGTTGCGGACACCAGCCCGTTATACCTTATATCCATGTATCTTTAGAGCGTCGTTGGCAGTGTGTCCGCATGCAGGTGACGTTAATGTTGGAGGAGGCTCCAGGTTTCCTCTTACAGCTCCTTATCTCCTTTTCTTGTACCTCCTGTCTACTCTACTCTACTCACCCGACTCTAGTGTTGAGTATGACAGGCAGCGTAGCATCCAAGCAGTTGGCACCAGCGGGACAGTGCTCGCGCATCGGACAGTGCACAAAGCCCAGGTGCTGGAACAGCATCAGCTTCCTGTCCTGTTCCATGCGGTCTAGCATCTTGTATCTGGTTGATAAAGAAATATATAAGTATTAAATTGTGTAGAGTCCACCTAACCATGAAGTGTTACTTAAATTTCATATCAGCTCCACTGTTTCCAGTAACGTATGCGTATTTTTTTTTTCTTCATTAGTATCTTTGCAACACTTAGCTCATTTACCTAAAATCATCTTGAAGAACGTCAGTGATCTCTTTGATATCCTCCTGAGTGATTGTTCCTGTCGGCGATATGCTCTTGAAATGGTAGAATAAATCTGCGTGCTCCAGCAGTAACTCCTGTTAACAATAACATCATGTTAAAATACAGAATTGGCTACAGCTATGCCCATTGGCCCCGGTTATGGGGGTCTACTCCCTAAGCATGAAGTCCGTGGTTTCGGCCTTAGTTACGAGCGTTACCTACTCCCTATCACCAACGGACATACGATTATTTCGGGGCCCGAACTAAGAGTGAATGACAACACGATTTGACAGTTGTCCCTACTACCTATGTGTTTGCCCGTCCGAAAAGTTGAACTTGACATTTGTTTTGTTCATTTCTACGTTTCGGGCTACTTTCGGACGGGCGACCAACTTCGTTGACGGACTTAGGGGAGTAGGCCCCATGCCTCGTCCACGCCGCCACACATTTTGAGACAAATCTCTTTTCGTATCACAATATTCGCAACAGAGTTCCGATACAACACATTTCTTGCTGCAGGCGCGGCATTAAAACGTGTGAGTGTGAACAAAACAAACAACAAAACATGATTTACAAACAACAAAACAAGATTTATGACCCAGCCTGCAGCGAGAAATATGTTTAGTATAGTCCAACTAATTGTGCCGCCGCACGTTTATCGCGGCAAATACGCACGGAAACATGTCGCGCAACAATTATTGCAACTTGTGCCCAAGTAAATAGTTGCGGCTACAGTATGGTGGGGTCTAAACCCCAACCCCTTATTACAAAAGATGGTCTAAGAGACACCTAGTTTTAAAATAGGCCCGGCTCTTTTTGTTACATGACATAAGAAAGTGATGGGTATATTTTAAACCTGGGTTTACCTTAGTCTTGTTTAAACCACCTTTTGTAATAAGGGGGCAATTGTCAATTATTAATTGAGAGTCTAAACACTCAATAAAATTAAATATTGACAATATGTGGTCTATTCTGTATGAATTTACTTCCGACTAAAGCATTCCCCATGAGTATGGGAAATCATCAACTGACTTCTTCCGCTCTGAGCGGAGCGGAAGGGAGTGTCAGACTCTTACTGACTAAAACCCATACGTGTTCCTCCTAATACCCTTTGCGTTCCAGGGCCGCGGTAACTCTTTCGAACAAATTCCGCAACCCTAGATTTCCCGGTAGATTCCCCATATACATATGTATGGGGAATCTGCCACGGTAGTAGCAGGTATTTCTGATATATGTAGTACTTACGTACGTACATATTATGTACATCTATTGAACGAACGGACCGAATAATGGCAATATTTATTAAATAGTATTGAACGCCTGAGCTTTGCCTATCACGACACGCGCCCTGATACAAGTTGTGGCATATGTATCGCGACTTGTGCTAACTTAAGCATTAAGAATTGACTGCCTGATAATTATTTTGAGTCAGTGTCGAAAAAGCCCATGATGGGGCTATCAGACCATGCAAAAAACAGAACCTCCACGAGTGACGATACTTCAGTACGTCCGACGCATGCTGGGCAGACAGCCTCCAACCTTGCTGAATAGCTAATCTTTTGACCACGGTATGAGCTATTCTCAGAGAACGCTGCTGCCCATCCTCTAGTAAATCCCTTAGTCGCCTTTTACGACACCCACGGGAAGAGATGGAGTAGAATAGAATATACTTTATTGTACACCAAAATTGTAGCACAGCTCTTATACAATATCATATATAGTGTAGGGTAGTGCTATTCTTTACGTCCGGCACAACACGGAACCATACAATATAATACTATACTGCGATCGCCAACCCGCCTGCCAAGCGTGGCGATTATGGCAAACCCCCCCCATATTGGGGGAGGCCTATGTCCAGCAGTGGACGTCTTTCGGCTGAAAGAAGATGAGATGAAATGAGCTATTCTTGAATAGCTCGTTCCGACACCAGAGAAGAACTCTCACCTGAAAGTTATCCTTGGCGCGTCTCTGTATCTGTCTCTGGTGCTGGTCGTAGACCCGCTGCTGCTGCTCCTCTGACAACGCCTCGTAGCACTCCCGACCCATCAGTAACACTCGCACTTCTGATAGCTGCTTGCCTGGAGTGACGTAGCCTGTCTCTTCTAGAAGACGCTTGAATTGTTGGCACCATCTGAGTAGAGAAAAAATACGTTACAACAATCGTTAATTCGGAAACCTACACAGTTTATTGACTTCCCCATGCAGGTACATCCCAACAGTGGTGATCGGCAAAGCAAAGCCGGAGTCAGATGACCGACAAAGTGGAAGCTGAACGTTATATAAATGTAGATGCTACCAAAAAGGAGACAAAGAGGTGAAAAAAATATGTTGTCTCTTAAAAATTGTAGACCATAAATAAACAACTCCATCGCTACTCATGATCTGCTCATAAAAGGCGGCGAGCGAGAGCTGTAACCATGTGGTAATCCAAACCACATTATTAAAATTATCGAGAAAAAATTCTCCAATTTAAAAGACCACCTGTACACATTATTTGTGACCTCAGAATACAGAAAGTACCAGAAGCCGTGATCGCACCTAATACTGAAGCATCAAAAACTACTCTTAAACAGAGTAGTTTGACGCGCAGTCGATCAGTTACTATGGGGACGTCATAACGACTACATGTATTTACCGGTGTCAAATTAAATTAAATTATGCAGTTTTGTGTCGTTCGAACCTATAAAAATGCAGCGGGGCTAAAAACAAAACAGGATGGGATCACATTTCACGTTTAAGTAGCACATTCAGATATCGTCTTATTTAATTAATCAATAAATTGTTCAGTTTGTAATTGTCATAGGGAATGATGCGTCCATATTGTTAGTGTTGTCAGTATAAGAGTTTTGATTTTCCCTTCTTTTTATTACCTACTGAGGGCTTAAATTAAACGTTTTTTTATCTAAAACGTGTTTTATTCCTATTAGACCTTCTCTATTTCTTGGGAGAGAGGGCGCTACTGTGCGTACGTAAACATTAGCTCCGTGAACAATAAATCCTTAATAATAGTAAAAGTGAATAATTCAACATAAAAACTAAGTGAAATTGTAAAAGGCAATAACCTTCGGTGATTAAAACATCAGTTCTCAAATAATTCTTCACCAAACCAAATATAATTTAAATAAGTGCAAAATAACGACTAACGATTCAAATATTGTGCATCATCCCAAATTGAACGCCACAGAGGACTGCAACTGTTTTTACCAGTAAACCTGTGAGAAATAGCACCTGACACTTCTAGGAAGCCGTAAAGGTACATTAAATACTTATAATCAATATTCGAAAAGTTATTAACAAGAAAACGAGTCATCAGTCAAGTCATAATTGAGCAACAGTGCCATCTACCATCAGAGGGCAACACTAACTAATAGACGTATTGAGCTCCACTAAGCTGGTACTGATACTCACTAGAGGGCGTTGTTTATAGAATAAAACAAAACAAGTATCATTAAAAATGAAGCCAATTTGTGCAGGATGTCAGCAAGAAATATCTAACGGTATACATCTAACATGCATGCTATGTAAAAGTATATATGATCTGGAGTGTGCGAATATCCCTTACGACCTATTCAACAAAAAAATGACACTAACTAGGAAAAAAACATGGAAGTGTCAGGCATGCTGCTGCAAAATTCCCAATACTGGAAACACTGACACCCCTTTAAGACAGCGAGATC
Source organism: Amphipyra tragopoginis (assembly GCA_905220435.1). Taxonomy (NCBI): domain Eukaryota; kingdom Metazoa; phylum Arthropoda; class Insecta; order Lepidoptera; family Noctuidae; genus Amphipyra; species Amphipyra tragopoginis. Next base: position 12,442,818 of record HG992017.1, read on the forward strand.
AAGATATTATTGAAAAGTTAAACTCACCCCCAGAGATAAATAATATAACCATTAGGAAAAGGATAACAACCCCTAACGACGACACAGCAAACTCCGAAGACCTGAACCTATTAGGAGATACTATCTGCCAGGATACACCAACAACAGTTGGATCTGACTTCACACAACCTGAATTAACGCTAGAAAACCTAAGCAATGTTATAATACTACGTCTAAAAGAAAACAACAAATCAATTATAGCTGAACTCCAAAACACCATACAAATAGAAGTTAACAAGGCAATATCAAAACTACGGGAAGAAGTAGAACGCGAAACCAATACCCTACTAAACCAAAATAAGTTGAGAATACGAGATATAGAACACATAAATACCGAAATAGAAAAGCTGAAAACCGAAAACGAAAAACTGAAAACAGAAATAAATGATTTAAAAAATAAAATGTTACCCTCTGAAATTAACTGCACCGAAAATAACTCCAAAAAGATCGTACTTTATGGCTTTCCTGAAAACTTTAAAGAGTCTGAGAATGACTTGCATTACCGATTAATAGAAGCATTCCATGACATTTTGAACGTAAACTTAACGGGTTACATAGAGGACACTCATAGAATAGGAAGAAAAGGATTAAAAAGTCGACCATTGGTGATCGAACTGATAAGCAAAAGAATGGCTAAGTACATCACTGAAAACAACAAGTACTTCCAGGGCACCGGACTGTTCTTATCAGAATTTCTGAATTCTAACGCGCGTAAAGAAAGACAATTAATGCGCGAAGAAATGCTTAAGGCACGAAAAAAAGGATTGTACGCAGTAATTCGAAACAATCAATTACTAGTAGAGGGAAAAATAATAGATATTACCAACGCAGAACAAAAAACCGAAAAAGAATTAATTGAACAAACTTCCCACGTCACTACCAATAACCAAACACGCTACAGCAACCTAGAAAAGGAGACTAGTTTTTTTCGAAAACAAAGATCATCAATATAAAATACTATTCCAAAACATCCAAAGCCTTTACAACAAACAACACCTACTAGAAGCATTCTTAGAACAATCACCATCTTATAAAGCAATATGCATATCAGAGTCATGGCTATCACAAGAGAAATTAGAAATAATCCAGTTTAATGGCTACAAATTCGCGGCATCATACTGCCGCAGACAACGTACAGGCGGCGGCGTGTGCATACTGCTACAAGATCACGTCGACTGTATAGAGCGCACCGACATCTCCGACATGTCCGTCGAATACGTCATTGAGGTGTGTGCGACTGAATTGTGTACTGAAAAATTACTGTTAATTATAATTTATTGGAATAGAAGAGAGGAAGATACTTTTTATAAACAGCTGAAACAAATTCTGAAACACATAAATAAGAAATATAGTAAATTAAACATAATTATAGGTGGAGATTTTAACGTAAATATTTTTGATAAAAACACAAAAACAAACGAATTTTTAGAACTTATGTTAGAATACAGATTTATGCAACATATTAAAGAACCAACAAGAATAACCTACACAACGACATCATGCCTTCACCTAATTTTTACAAATTTTAATAATAACAGCCTACACACAGCGGTCGAGGAGTTAGGCTTCTCTGACCATTGCGGCACAACAATACAAATAGCCCAGTCATTGCATAGTAAACCAATTGATTGGAAAGTTCAAAAAAGAATGTTCAATAATAAAAATATACAACTATTTAAAACTACTCTGCAACAACTAAATTGGAATAACATAATAGATGCAAATAAAAATATTAATGAAAACTACGAAGCATTCAACAATACATTAATACATATATTAAATAAATGCATACCATTACGAAAAATAATAATAAAATCTAACTACAAAAAGCACTGGTTAACTACGGGAATAAAAGCTTCATGTACAAATAAAAGATTATTGAAAATAATAACACTAAAAAATAATAATCCTATATTAAAACAAAATTATAAAAACTATGAAAAATTACTAAAAAAAGTAGTTATTACTGCTAAAAAATTACACTACATAAATAAATTAAAAAAATCCGACAACAAAATAAAAACAATGTGGAGTATTATAAACGAGCAAACAAATAAAAAACCAAAAAAAGAAAAATCTAATATAAAACTACATTTTAATGACACAACAATGATCGACCCTAAACAAATAGCAGATACTTTTAATGATTTCTTCTCATCCATTGGAGAAGTGAACAGTCAACCATCAGGCTACAAGCCCCAAGGCGCCCCTGTCCTCCACCCCACTGAAAACACCATGTTCCTGGGCGTAGTTGAAGCCTATGAAATAAATATGTTAATCAAAAATCTAAAAAACAAAAAAAGTCACGGCACCGACGAGCTCCCACCTACCCTACTAAAACAATGTGCAGATGAGTTAACCTTACCATTCTACTTACTGATCAACCAATCTTTTGAAGAAGGTGTTTTCCCGGATAGTTTAAAAAAGGCCCTGATAAAACCAATCCATAAAAAAAACAGTAAATCCGATCCCAGTAATTATCGCCCAATCGCTCTTCTGCCTACTGCTTCCAAACTATTCGAAAAGGCAATGTGTAACCGCGTATACGCCTTCTGCGAAAAATATGAAATATTCAATGACTGTCAAAACGGTTTCCGGAAAAACCGTTCAACAATATTAGCAGTATATAAATTTATTCAAGAAGCCCTTAACATAATTAATGACAAAAAATACGCCGTTGGCATACTACTAGACATGACGAAAGCCTATGACAAAGTACAATACAACATATTACTAAATAAACTACATGGCATCGGAATCCGTGGAAGAGCTCATGAATGGTTCACATCCTATCTGAATAACAGAGAACATCAAGTAGAAATAGAATTCTTCAACAACTCCACGAAAGAAATAGAAATAATTAGATCAAATAGAAAAATAATCAATGCATCCATCCCCCAAGGCAGTGTGATCGGCTGTCTTCTGTTTTTAATTTACATTAATGATCTCCCCAAAATCATAGATGAACACTGCGTCTTGTTTGCCAATGACATATCACTCTTAACTTCATGCGAGAATAACACAAATCTCAATAGTAAACTCACTGCTGCACTAGACAACACAGTTGCTTGGCTGAACAACCACAACCTTGAAATAAATTTCTCAAAAACTAAAATAATGTCCTTCCACCCCCACCAAAAAACCCCATTAAACATTAATCTAACCTACAAAAACCAAATAATAGAAGTAGCATCTGAATTTACGTTACTAGGCTTATCCATCGATACGAATATCAACTGGAAGTCTCATATTAAAAAACTAAGATCCAAAATATCAAAATTTGCCTATGCCCTCCGGGAAGTAAAAAAATCCACCAATCTCCAAACTGCCCTAACTACTTACTACGCATACGCCTACTCATGGCTTTGTTACGGCGTAATATTATGGGGCAATAGCACAGATTCACCAACTCTTTTCACCATGCAAAAAAAACTTATCAGAATATTAGTAAACATAGAAGATACCGACAGTTGCAAACCCCACTTCCAAAAGCTAAACATTCTTACCTTACCTTGTATTTATATTCTGGAAATCTGCAAATTCGTTAAAAAACATCAAAATTTCTTTACAAAGCGCGAAGATAAACAATTACAGTATTCACTACGACATAAGAATAGGCTAAACCTACCAAACTCGCGACTTCAAATCCACTCTTCAAGCACATTCGTAATGTCCATAAAAGTTTACAATAAATTACCCGAAAAATTAAAAAACGAAAATAAATTACACATATTTGTAAAAAACGTAAAACAGCTACTATTAAGCAAATGCTACTACAATATAAATGAATATTTAAATGATAAATTCTAATCGTATTATAATTGTGTTCCTACTAAATTCCTAGTAACTACTCCTAGTAATTATATTATAATAAATAAGTACAAAAGTTAATTGTAGAATGTAATAAACAATAATAGAACCAGGAATCTTTAAAAACAGTGTGCAATATGAATACCTAATTAAATAAATAATTAAATAAATAATAATATGTTGGTTTTATTATCATAATTATAGTATTAAATAAATTAAATGTACATAAATTAGTACCAATTTAATCTAAATAACTAAGCGCAATAAACGTGCAATCTTAATATTTAAATAGATAAACAAATAATTACTCTAAAACATAAACAGGGTAAATACAGTACAAAATAGTATATAGTATAAATAAATTAAGTAAGTAAATATCTACCTTCATACATAGTGCAAGTTTCATTGTTAATCGGAATTAATAAAAAACAAAATAATATTAATGTATAATTTAATTAATATTTAAAAGATAAATTATAATATAAACTTTTTAAAATGCTAAACTTCCTTGTAAGGAAATTAAATTAGATAGATAGGTAGGTATATTGATATTAATAATTTGTATATTAAGCTTCCTCTCTCCTAATATTTTTGCTGTGCCCGACAGGGTCCATAATGATCTCATATTTTTTTTAAGTTACCACCTAAGTCTACATTGTGGAATGCAATAAACTTATTGAGTATTGAGTATTGAGTATTGAGATTATCAGGTACAGTCAGCGTCAAATAGGTATATCGCGACGAACAGACTGTTCATTATTACCTAAACAGCTAAAGAAATTAAACTTTATCTAAATGGGATTCTTGTCAGAATGCCAGTTGACCTGTCCTACGTTCATTCTGAAACGCCCCTTGTTTCATTCACATAATTATACAGGATGTAAACGAATTCGCGTAATTCCTTCAAACCACATAATCTATTAATGGTATAGATTAACCCCGCACGGGATTTAAGGTTACAGCTCATTAGAACCACGCGGCACCCGACCCGCACCGCCTCATCGCTCGGCGTCCACTCGTTGTCAGCCGGTGGTCCACGGGTGGACGCCGCGTTATCACTAGTAAACGTCGCGTGGTCAACCAGAGGACCTCGCGTGGTCATCGAGTGGACATCGCGTGGTCAACCAGTGGACCTCACGTAGTCAATGAGTGGAAATCGCGGGGTCCACGAATTTCCGAGTAGTCTGCCAGGGAGCTGGTACATTTACGCGAAAGACACTTGCGCGATTCCATTTGCGCGACTACACATTATGCGCGAATAGACTGTTACGCAAACCCAGTTGCGCGACCGATACTTGCGCGACTGAATTTGCCGAGAAAGACATTGCGCGTATACACTTCCGCAAAAGGACATTTGCGCGATATTTATTTCGCAAAGGACATTGGGCAAAATCCGAGAAACGAGATTCCATACCGTCACGCCTGTATTCTTCGAAGGGTAGGACAGAGGTGTATAATAAGTATGTATATTATAAACTCATTAATCACTACGTTCATAAAGGCTAGTTTAAGTTGGTTAAAGTTATATTATCTCACACGTTTCCCCTCCAGAGGGTGGGGGAGGTCAAAATCAAAATCCAAGATGGCGACTGTGAAATGTTACAAAATATGCGTTATGGGTGTCGTTTCCGCGGTTTTCGGGAGCGCTGAAGATGAAAATCAAGTCAAAGTAGAAATCCAAGATGGCGGTTGTGAAATTTTACAAAATATGCGCCATGTATACCGTGTCCGTGGTTTTCGGGGGCGCTGATGACGAAAATGAGGTCGAAGTAAAAATCCAAGATGGTGGTTGTGAAATTTTACAAAATATGCGTCATGGGTTTCGAGTCCGTGGTTTTCGGGGGCGCTGATGACGAAAATGAGGTCGAAGTCAAAATCCAAGATGGCTGTTGCGAAATTTTACAAAATATGCGTCATGGGTTTCGAGTCCGTGGTTTTCGGGGGCGCTGATGACGAAAATGAGGTCGAAGTCAAAATCCAAGATGGCGACTGTGAAATTTTACAAATAAGCGTCATGGGTGTCGGTTCCATAGTTTCCGGGGGTGCTGATGACGAAAATGAGCTCAAAATCAAAATCCGAGATGGCGGCTGCGAAATTTTACAAAATATGCGTCATGGGTTTCGAGTCCGTGGTTTTCGGGGGCGCTGATGACGAAAATGAGGTCGAAGTCAAAATCCAAGATGGCTGTTGCGAAATTTTACAAAATATGCGTCATGGGTTTCGAGTCCGTGGTTTTCGGGGGCGCTGATGACGAAAATGAGGTCGAAGTCAAAATCCAAGATGGCGACTGTGAAATTTTACAAATAAGCGTCATGGGTGTCGGTTCCATAGTTTCCGGGGGTGCTGATGACGAAAATGAGCTCAAAATCAAAATCCGAGATGGCGGCTGCGAAATTTTACAAAATAAGTATGCGTCATGGGCAAAATCTTACAGCCGTCATCTTGGATATTGACTTCGACCTCATTTTCGTCACCAGCGCCCCTGAAAACCACGGAAACGACACCCATGACGCATATTTTGTAGAATTTCACAGCCGCCACGTTACGGAGTTGATGTAGTGAGCGCACATCCATACAAATTCATATAAAGAATACGAACTGCACGAGGCGAGGCCGTGCGGGTCGGGTGCCGGGTGGTTCTAATGAGCTTTAACCTTTAGATTGAATAAAAATTAAAAAAAAAAAACCTTTTTTATTTCATTGAAAATTTCGATGCCATGCATAAATTAATGAAGGAACGGCAACACAGCTGACGGGCACGACTAGCCTGATATCGCTCCACGCAGTCAGTTAACTTGGAACACTAAAATTACTCAGATACAGAATACCATGGTTCATTTTTTGAAAACTTTTTTTTTTATTCTGAAAAAATCCCATGCAGGGTCAATCAGTGTCAGATCACGCGGTTTGAAGGAATTACATGAATTCGTTAACACCCTGTAGTTTTGTTCGGATCATTTTGAACAGTCTGTTCGTCCCTATATATTTGACGCTGACTGTACCTACTCAGATATAAAATATTGCCTATATAGAAAAGCACAATTTTGATTTAATTATTATCTTACCTCCAATACTCAACGTTTTCCCCAAAAACGGGTAAACAATGTCTGAGCTAGCAACATTACGCGGGTGGGAAGTGAGACGGGCGCGGGACGCATGCTTTGATTTTGGACACAGCGTACGGCTTGCAATTACTGTTCAACGCGGATTCTAGTTCTTTCTGTATTCTGAGATAAAATGTTATCGATTGTTACAATTTGCAGATGCAGCCGCTAGGGGATTTCTAATTTACAAGGATTTATTTTATTTGGATGGAAATTAGTCCATGAAGAAGGTTGATACATATAATTAGTGACGACTTACGTGATAGTCCAATAGTATTAGAATGTGACATGTTTGGCTGTGTCTATGGAATTGCGTGTGTTGAAGAATGATGTAAGATGTGTGTATGTGTATCTGTAAAGTGTGTTAGATGTCCTTTACGAAAATCAGTATTATAAGTATCAATTAAACTGTGCATTATCTTGTACTGTGCGTTAATTTATTTTGTGTTTTTTTTTTTAGAATATAAATGACTTTCTGGGTAGTCTACTCTTTACTTTTATGTTTTCAGGATAGCTATTCAATGATGATTTTATTTTATGATTTGTCCAAATTTTTTTCTGGGTCTTGCTTTTATTTTAAAATATTGCCAATAGACTCTTTACAATGGACTTTTTAATCCCCTTTGGGCTTTAGGGGTATTTTTGTAACACGTTGTATACCATTCCATTACACATTTTGTTAATAGAATTACATGATTGTCCATGGGCACTTAGTCAAATTGGTGAAAATCAATTTCTTTAAAAATGTTGATACCTACGAAATGATACGCTTTAGCTGACACCTAATTTTTAAATTTTTCGAAGTTTCTTCCCGTTTGGGCATCATTATCATCATTCCGCCGAATGACGTCCACTGCTGGACATAGGCCTCTCCCAAACAATGTTGGGGGGGGGGGGGGGGGGGGTTGCAATAATAAAGTATTGTTAAATATTGAGAACGCTGCTGCCCATCCTCTAGTGAATCCCTTAGTCGCCTTTTACGACACCTACGGGAACAGATGGGGTGGTGCTATTCTTTACGCCCGGTACCACACGGACGTAAAGAATAGAATAGTTTGGGAATCAATTGTAGTATTTTTTAATACCATTTCAATTTTTTGACTTGACTTGTTGACTTTAGATTTGGATTAAAATAAATTATGAAATGAAATCGACACCAAAAACGGAATAAGAAAATAAAACAAAATTATCACTGGAATTTTAACAAAGCAAAATTTGTTGACTACTGTGGATATATCGATAACTGGGAAACACTGACATCACAGCACTAACTCGCGTCTGCCAACAGCGGCCGTACTATGGCATCGTTGTGGGTGAGAAAATATCGATTATTGTTTTAATCCATTGCGGCGTCTCAATCGTGGCTTACATTGTGTTCCGAACTTAAACAAGCAATGTATATCGAATCACTTGGTAATAACAACATTCGGTGCTGTTTTTAAATTTGTCCGCGAAATTGTTGTTTTTATTGTTATTATGTTATTTTTTAAATTACGGTGTTCACCAGTGAAATGTAATCCTTTTAGAAGCACAGTCACCCTTTTCTGAACAATTTCCACAGTTGGATAAGCTACAATAACCCATTTTATTGAACAGTTGTCACGACGGCGGTTCGTTTCAGACTGAGCCCGGTAAATCAAATATCTGGCTTCTCAGCCATATAGGCGCCTCGCGCTTTCAGCTTAAGTAACATTTCTATGTCTCATATTATAAGTTCTGTGGTGACAATATTTCTATGTCAGTTAATTCAAGCTTATCTAGTAGAACTTACTCATAATTCCTATGTTCCTCCTGAGCTTCGTGTAAGAAAGTCTTGAAAACGCCAGCTGCCTCGTTTGACTCTAGTATTTCATAAGGAATCTTCTGTGACTGTCCCAATGTCTGAAATAAAGAAATAAAATAAGTATGAAGATCCAAAACATTGCTCCCAGAACGGATGGCCGATGGGGCCGAAAGGTTCTGGAGAGGTGACCGCATACCGGAAGGCGAAGCGTGGGTTGGCAGAGTGGACCGATGAAGTGGTGAAGGTCACGGGAATCCGCTGGATGCGAGAAGCACAGGACCGGTCGATGTGGCGATGCTTAGGGGAGGCCTATGTCCAGCAGTGGACGTCTTTCGGCTGAATGATGATGATGATGAAGGTCCAAAATAAATAAACAGTAGACATTTGAATAAGAAAAGCAATTTCATCAATTTGGAGTGTGGATGGTCATTAATTATTAACCTGATATCTAGCCCTTTCCCCGACCCGCAGCGTGGTGTCTATAGCGAGGGGGCTGTCCAGATCCGAGCCCGACTCCGAGCCCGAGTCCTGATGCCGACCCTCGCTGAAGTATACTGAGAAGTCGCGGTGGGTTCGTAGTTGACGGACTACCATGGGCCAGTCGCTGTGGAACAAAAGGATAATAGTTAAAATTCTGAATTAATATGAGGATGTCTTTGAATTAAATGTAAAATGTAATGTATCAATACTAATAGGACGCGATAGCGAGATTTGAAAGTGGATTGTTTCGTTTGTTCAAACATCTCGATGATTCTCGATGGTTTTCTCTCGGACTCGAGTCGCTGCAATTGCGAATAGAGCTTAATCGCAAATTCGTGCGCAGTCGAGCATCGAGTCTATCAATAGTCATCGGTAGTCGAGGACAATCAAGATCATCGACTACTCGGTGCGTCGCAGTGCAGTTAACTCAAGTCGACTGACACGCGCGGTAAGCGAGAGCTATCAACAATCGAAAAACATCTCGATTGTTTTGTCGGAGAGAAATCCAAGTACTGACTCGACTGAAGATTTGGACGACTGCGATTGTTTTACTTGTTGAAGTATCTCGGAATTGCCCATCGCTAGTTTATGGTCCGAGTCAAACTTCTAAGGCGCTCTGAACACGAGGCAAACGCCTGCACATTAGTGACTTTCACGAGTTCCCGAAGACAGGAATACGCTGTGCAAAATCCCGAATGTGCATGATGCGTACTGTTTTTCGATTCTGATCCTGCACCCACGCAAATTCAGCCTGGTCACTATGTAAAAAAACTGTCAAGAACTTTGGTCTGTGCACTACTGAATATAGTAAAAGAAAAACCAAAGAACACAAAAAAAAAACCACAACATACTTCTCCTGCAAGTCTTCGGTAGGTAGCTGCATTCTGGACAGGACTTGCGGCAATTTTGCTAGTTGCTTGCGCAGTTTCTTAGCTGATCGTTCTTCTTTCAGTCTTCGAATGTGGCGACGGAACACGACCTGTGGGAAATGGAATAATTATGAGAAGAACTTTGAATCGTCGTAATGTGATTTCGAATATAACTTACTCAAAATTGTAAGCATATATCATTAAGTTTCAAATCTCATGTCAGGTGATTGTTAATTGTAGTTGTTGCAAGTAGTTGTTAGTAGTTTACAATCAACCAATCACATGACATTCGTTGAATACGAGTTACCAACAGATTAAATTGATCAACCTGTCTGAAACCGGGGTTAGAGACTCGGAAGTCTCTATGTATTACGTTACAAACAACGTACTTACATATAACCTATGCTTCGCAAAAAAACACTAAGTGTGAATAAAAGAGAAAATATCAAAAAACACTTACTTGGGTTCCATCATTTCCAAATTGTTGAACAAACTTGATCCATTCCGGGTAATGACACAATCTCTTGCTAGCTGCTGACCACATTTCCCTGCAAAATTTCGTCAAATATTAGGCCGCGTATTCATTTGGCGAAAAATGACGTGCGACATGTGTCGCCGGCGACATCGAGCGACATGTCTGGCACGTAGTCATAGAAGGACTGGGCGTAATTTATGTAAAGTCGATCGTATACCACAAGCTCAAAATCAAGCAACGAATCCAGAATGATATACTCCATTTCAAAGACAAAAGTAGTCCACCAAGGTACGAATATATTTTGAACCATTTCTTCAAATAGAGCTTCAGCTATCTTGATGACCGTTAGAGCGATCTCGCACTGCATCCGATCCGAATCCGTGAAAATACCGATCTAGAGTAAAAATCTCGGACCGAATTCGGATGTTGCTTACGCACTATTCCGATCTCTGATTCAAATTCAAACAATTCAGGGGCCATCTTTGGCATATCCGTTTGGCGTCTGATTTGAATCCGAGGTAATGCGAAAGCGTTCATACAAACAGTACTACGGCTACTTCGGTCCGTCAATTGTTCTTCAGAATTAGAAACTCACGGATGACGGATAGAAATCGGATAACGGATGCCGGATGTAGTGCGTAAACTACCATACAAATAGTTCTATGGCTACTTCGGAACGTATTTTCACGGATTCGGATCGGATGCAGTGCGTAACCGCTGTTAAGGTTCATAAAAACATAATTCTGTTTTGAATTTAATTTCAATATAACAATTCATAACTATTGCTAACTCCTAAAAATATTGATTATTTTGTTGCTAATAAGAAAATTAGCAAATCCGACTCACTTAATGTACTGAAGAAGTAAAACATACATTCCACAATCATATTAACTTACTTGTGATCTTGGACATGCATCCTGATTAGCTGCGTGAACGCTTCAGTGACAAAGTCCAACGTCTCCCTTCTTATTCGTAAAGCCTCTGCATAGTTCGCCACCTGGCAGAAAACATAGCATTATTAATATTTATCCCAAATATAAATGTTTTGTAAATACAAACCAAGACTGCACAGAACTGAAATTGATTTACATGTTGTTGATAAGGTTATTTCTTTTTATATCTTTGTATCATAACATCAGGCCATATATCATATACATATATATTTCCCAAAGTGATGGGCAGAGGTGACTAGTACACCCTCATTTCGCCGTTATGTTAAATTTCATGTAATAGGGGGCTCGCCTGTGCCAACAACCGGGCATAAATCCAGACTCCGGACTGCTACTCAGAAATTCCACACGGAAAACCCCAATAACACTTTGCCGACCTTGGGATCGAGGGATTCACGCTTTCACGCGCTTACGACCACTAGACTAACGAGGTAGTCTTCTTCTTCAGAGAACTTTGTATTTTAATTTGCTTTTAATCCTATCCAACATCAACTAAACGAATGTGGACTGCTTCATATTGTTGATTGGTCGAATTTATCTGTATATACGTAGCAGTTAACACCTAAATGTAATAGGGAGAATATACCTTTAGACTTTTAAAGCCGCCTACCTTAATCCTAGCCTTGGACTTGTCGATCATCTGCGCCAATAAGAAGAACGCATGGTCTACATTCACGTTATCATGACTCGAAGTCTCCACAATGGGGATGCTGCCTTTGAACTCCTTGCGTTGTACCAGCCTCTCTGCCTCCCTGACTCCTTGTTCGCAAGCCTCGTCGTTCTTCGAAGTCACTAGGACTACAGGCTTCTTGAGCTTTATGATGTTCTGGAGGATTGCAGCCAATACTTCATTCTGGAAGAGACGGATGAGTTAATTTGGCTGTCGAGAAACACATACAAAGAATCATATTCGCTCAAACCCCTCACGCAAAAACACGCACATGGAACTACAAAGCTTCGGCTGACGGATCGCACATTTCCCAACCACGAAATTGTTTCGGATCCGACGATCGATTAGATTTTTCGCGCCTTGACATTTTGTCTTTCGTTCTCCCTATTCTTAAATGTTAATTGACGTCTAGTAGTAGTTCGTTGTTTAACAATACTTTGATCCTATATTTAAAAGTTTAATGTTCGTCGTAGTTTCGTTTCAATCCGAAACTTAGACGTTCGTTTTTCGGAACAGGGCGTCTACTCCCTAAGCACGAAGTCCGTGGTTTCGGCCTTAGTTACGAGCGTTTTCTACTCCCTCTCACCTACGGACATACGATTACTTCGGGGCCCGAACTAAGAATGAATGACAACACGATTTGACAGCTGTCCCTGTCGATGTGTTTTTGCCCGTCCGAAAAATTTAACTTGACACTTGTTTTGTTCACTCCTACGTTTCGGGCTACTTTCGGACGAGCGACTAACTTCGTTGACGGACTTAGGGAGTAGGCCCCCAGGTCCCCAGATGCGGAAGACTCAAGATAGACCAAAGACCAAGAAAAGCATTAGACAGCATACAATTACAATCGTACACTTGAAACATACTGTTATAACTTAGTATTCAGTGATTCTGAGCTGCAAAAGCCGTTCGCAACACTCGGACCCATTTAGAAAATGCTGAAGGTAAGACTGTACTAGACGGAACTGTACTGCAGCGTTTTGTTTATACAGAATGTTTCGAAACTCAACGTCAAACTCAAGCCGGGAACAATTTATAGGGCAATTTATGAATGTCCAGTTTTTTTTAAAAGTTTTATGCTTTAAGAAAAACACATTTTATAGTTAGGTAAAATTTCATTCATGGTAACTTTAAAACTCCAATACGACGAACTTTACTTTTTTAAATTGACGTTGATGTACGGGGCACACTTTAAATGAAATTTTATGATATAGAACGCACTACGCGGCGCGGCACTGCGATTTCGTATAAACAATATTTGCCGCGCCGCTCCGGTTCAGTGCAGACATCAGCTCCAAAGTAATAAAATTGTACTACGTCGTAAAAGGCGACTAAGGGATTCTTTAGTATCTTTGAGGATGGGCAGCAGCATTCTCTGAGTAATTAACAACCATACTGCGATCGCCAACCCGCCAGCCAAGCGTGGCGATTACGGCAACGCCAACCCCCCCCCTTTTGGGGGAGGCTTATTTCCAGCAGTGGACGTCTTTCGGCTGAATGATGATGATGATGAACCCACCTGTTTCTCCCAAGTCCGTCCAGGCACGAGACTGACGTCATAGACGCACAGGAAACCGTCAACTGACAGTTTCCCATCAGGCATCAGTCTCTGGTCATACTCCTTCTCTATTCCCAGCTGGTTCTTGCACACGTACATAAGTTTTTCTGCCGACTGAAGCTTTGTGGCTACGCATCTCTTCACGTAAGCTTCCGTTTTACCGACTGTAACAAAAGCCGTTATTCGCCCCCATTCTGTCGAACACCAACTAAACTTAAAGTGATATCTTTAGCCCTGCCCGCGAAATTCAAGTTTTTTCGAGTTTTTTATGTTCTACGTAAAATATGAATATTCTTTAGAGGGATGTCCTGTGTATGCGACAAATGCGACGCTTGTCTGAAGTTAGGAACAGAACGCTGAAAGCCTCGTTTCAGAGAGGCAAAGTTATTTTACGCGTACGAAATAACTTTGCTCCTCTGAAGTGAGGAACAGAACGCTGAAATCTTGGTTTCAGGGAGGCAAAGTAACGCGTAAGACAGCGTACTATACCTCGCGTCTTGCCGCAGACGGCTACATAGGCCGCCAGCAGGGGATTGCCTGTTTTGATCGCGTTAGCAGCATTGCGTCGCGTCGCGTTTGTCGCTTACGCAGGACACCCCATAGGACGTAATTTAAAAAAAATGCGCATACTTAATATTGCATTGTATTCATGTGTATTTATTTACCTTTTTAAACGGAACATTTTACTGTATTTTTGTCGAAAAAAAGAATAGTTGCAGTCGAACTGACTGTTCGACTCGTAACCTCGGCGCGTGATCAGCTCATGATCAAGAGCTCCGTTTGTGCCCGAACCTAGTCGGGCAAACCCGAAAAATGCACGTAAGTAAACCGTAGCTAATCATAAAGGCCTATCCGCACACAACAGTGCCGGCACAGTGCCGACACGTGCCGATCAGCAACGTATCGATCAGTGTCAGTGAAATATGATATTGTACCATACATTTTGTATGACGCTATCCGTACTCGTCAGTGACAGTGACGTTCCGGCGCAGCACTGACATCACTGAACGTCACTGTCACTGACGAGCATAGATAGCGTCATACAAAATGTATGGTACAATATCATATTTCACTGACACTGATCGATACGTTGCTGATCGGCACGTGTCGGCACTGTGCCGGCACTGTTATGTGCGGATAGGCCTTAAATATGAATGTGTCTTACAAAACTTATAATACAATAAATAAAAGTTGTTTAGACGATATAAAAGGCAAATAAATACACATTTAAATACAACGCAGTAAAGGCATAATAAAATTATGTCCTCATTCATATTTATCGTAAATTATAAGACTCGAAAAACAATTGAATTTCACGGGCTAGCTGATCACTTTCACCTTAACTAAAAACATCATTTACTTGCAGATAAATTAAGAAAGATATGTAGGATGACTAGAACGCTTCCTTAGTACTAGTCTAGTATACATTATAAGAAGCCTCTGTGCAAAATTTCTAATTTCTAGAACGAGCAGTTTGGGCTGTGCGTTGTCTACAGTGACAGAACTGTTATAAATAGATGACGGAACTAGCCTTGCGCTTGCACTTGTTGATTGTAATGTTTGTATAAACGACGCAGTATCTAATGGTAATAAAGAATTGTGTTGCATCTATTCGTGTCAATGTGTTTCTGTAATCATTAATCCATCTTCACGTATTATCATGGGTGTAGCCAGGGAAGAATACGATCTATTATGACGTACAAATATAGTCTAGATTTGTTGCTTTTATTAGTATGGTAAAAATATCAATACCACTAGCGCTTTCTATTTGTATAGTCTGTACTATTCTGTCTTTAAAAAATATAGTTCTGTTCGTTGCTGTCAACCGTTGTTTTATTAAGATTCAGTCAACTTGACACCCTTGTCCTCTAAAATAAGCAGACCAATGCCCGGTGTTTTTTTATGTAATAAATTAGCAAACACGCCAACAGCCCACCTGATGTTAAGTGGTTACTGCCACCTATACACCTACAACACCAAGAGCATTGCTGATGCAGCGCTAACCTTGGAGACACAGTTGGAAAGTCTCATGTGCCTGTAATTTCACCGGCACCCATACCCTTCAAAGCGGAATACAGCAATGCTGCTTAGCGGCAGAAATAGGCATGGAGGTAGAACTTCTCCGTACGAACTCTTCCACGAGGAGCTCTACTACTTTTAAGCTATACTTGGGCAAAATTGCCCATACACCTCCCCATTCTGCACTTCCAGATTTAGTGAAAAGAATAGTAGATTGTTGCACCGAGCGCAAAGTGAGTTATTAATGCACGAGTGTTATGTTGGTACCCGAGCGCATGCGAGGGCACTAAATTAACACGAGTGCATTAATTACTCACTTAAGCAAGGTGCGTAATCTACTTTTCTTTCAACTACCAATCTACCTACCGTGATAAAATATCCATATAACATTTTTTTTAACTTTTCTTGCTATTTATGAATTATCCAAGTTTTACAATAGTACAAAATGCGCGCCATTTGTTTTTATTTTTTTTCACCGAGTTAGTTTTATTTAGCAGATTTTTATTTTCAGCCAGTATCTTTTTGATCTAATGCATACATCTTATATTAAACTTAATGGGAGATATTAAGTAAACCTCTGTGGTAAATTTATATCTGAATAAAATATAAAAAAACAGTGCATTAATGTAAAACAGTGCAGTAATGTAAAACAGTGCAATAATGAGCACATTTCTGCACTGTTTTGGTTCTAAGCAAAAAATACGTCCTTTGTGATCGGTTTTGTAGTGATTAATGATAACATTACTACGTAGTTGAAAGAAAAAATATTTACTGTTTGACTGAGCTGCTTTAACCCACCCTCACAAAACCCTGGCTACACGCATGCGTATTATGTTAAGTTTCTCACAGATTCGTTATTTATCAAAACATCGAATCTGTGAGTTACAATAATATACACGTGAGAAGTTCTCCAGTTACAAATGAAACTGCTCTCAGAAGCGTCAAATTAACCAAAAACACGAACAAACCTTTAAATGGCTGGAAGCATGCGTCGTCCACAAACTCCGTCTGTTCCAAGATCTCGAACCTGTACTCTTGCTCATCATTCTCCTTCTGCACGCTGCCCCAGTATAGAAAGTGGTCGTTGTTCACCACGCGGCCGCTGAAGTCCGACTGGAGGAATGTAATGTTGGTATTAATTGAGGATTAGCATTTATAAGAACATACATAACACAAACATAATCAGCCCATTACTGTCCCACTGCTGGACACGAGCCTCTTCTCAGAATGAAAAGGGTTTAAGCCTTAGGGAGAAACCACACAGTGTAGTGCGGCGCCGCGCCGCACGCTCACCGGACCAAGACGAGGGGGGAGGGTGTATGCGCCGCAACGGCGCCACTTCGACGTCGCAGACCGCAGGTGTGTTGACGAAAAGCCGTTCCACACGGTGCGGTGCGGCACCGCGTGGCTTTTGCGACGCCGCGTACTACGTGTGCACGCTGATGCAACATAGTCGCCGTGTGGCGGTGCACCGCACCGCACCGTGTGGCTTCTCCCTTAGTCCACCACGCTAGCTTGGTGCGAGTTGGCGGACTACACACATCGTCGAGAACTTTATGCAGCCCTCTCAGGTGTACAGGTTTTTTCAAGATGTTTTCCTTCACCATGAACGCAAGTGATAATCAAATTCTGATCTACACATAAATTCGTAAAGTCAGTTATAGGAATCTACCACAATCGGTGATCCACCGGAATCAGGTAATTTTGAATGCGGTCTATGAGAAAAAGTCTGGGAACCACTGGTTTAAGCCTTAGTTCACTACGCTGGCTTGGTGATGTACGGACCAATAAATCTAATGCATGCCGTACCCTTTTACGTCATATAAATACCCGTCCCGCCACAAAGCCTCTTGGCTTACCATAAAATCTTAAGTACCAGTCTGTTTAAGTTAATTTGCAAAGTATTGCGACGTGCGTCGCTTTGTTTTAGAACGAAGTCAAAACCGTAAAAACTTCAATGGATATAATATTGAATGCTGCTGAGTTGGTGGCCGTTTCAGCATGGGCAGGCTCGATAGCATAAAATGTGTGTTCTTTTTATGTTTTTATTGTTTACTAGCCGTGCCCGCGACTACGTTTGCTTCGACAACATTGTGTCGCCACAACTAAACAATGTATAATGTACTCCATTTTTTAAATCTAATCACATTTATTTCCAATAAGTTTACTGTTCATCACCCACACACAATAACGTGATAACACGTGATAATTTGTACCCTATAACCCAGAGGTTCTCAAACTTATTTCGTCTACCGCCCACTTTGAGAATCAATTATTTTCTAGCGCCCCCTAATATTTTTAACTTTACCACGTCTTAAAAATCACAATCGCAATCACCATTTTTATCACCCTTTACAGCCGGGTGTTGCCCTCTAGCGCCCACAAGCGGGCGTTATCGCCCATTTTGAGAAAGACTGCTATAACCTGGCCCGCTATTTAACGGACAGTTTCGTCAAAATTTTATTAAATCTGATCAGTAGTATTGGCGTGAAACTCAAACATACAAAAAGATAGACAGAAATTCTAAAAACTTCTGTTTCGGCCGGCATTAGTACCTATAGTTCCTAGAAGGTACACGTAACAAGTTTTTTTTTTTCAAAAATATTCAATGTAGTTTTTGCTTCGTAACGATTTTATTATATGTAACTACTCGCTCGGGTACATTTTATAGCTTAAAACCTTCCTCTTGAATCACTTTATCTATTAAAAAAAACCGCATCAAAATCCGTTGCGTAGTTTTAAAGATCTAAGCATACATAGGGACAGACAGACAGCGGGAAGCGACTTTGTTTTATACCATGTAGTGAAGATACTGTCATTGTGTCCTTGGCAGAATAAAATTTATTTCCTTCTTTCTTTCTTTCAAATGTTCATAATAAAACCGCAGACACATATTTTAGGGCCATGAACTGAGTATTCTAGTAAAAACCCGAGTTTTAAGTGTAAAGGTATTATTTATTTAGGTCTATGTAAACATCGCACGTTTTAAGTGCGGGGAAGTATCACGCGTAGCCGCGGGGGCCGTTCATTATGGCAACAAATGAAGAATATCCATGCAGGAAACTTCGTAGTGATGTTCAACAATGGATGTCTTCCGTTTAATATGATCTCTGAAGATGTTAGGATTCTTAAGTGTAATCGTTCTTGTACAAATGGCTTCTGACACACACTTTAGTGTTGATTTAGGAATTACTGACTAATGTGACGGAATTCTTCCCTGTGATAATGGGCTTATAAACATTGCAGGGGCGTTATTTACTATGACATATATCAAAACTTAACACGCAAAAAAAACCGGCCAAGTGCGAGTCGGACTCGCGCACGAAGGGTTCCGTACCATTATCTATAAAAACGGAAAAAAAAAACACGTTTGTTGTATGGGAGCCCCCTTAAATATTTATTTGATTCTATATTTTAGTATTTGTTGATATAGCGCCAACATAAATACATCATCTGTGAAAATTTCAACTGTCTAAGTATCACGGTTCATGAGATACAGCCTGGTGACAGACGGACGGACGGACAGCGGAGTCTTAGTACTAGGGTCCCATTTTACCCTTTGTGTACGGAACCCTAAAAACGCGGCCGCATTACTATCCGAATGTACAGACTCCAGCACATCAAGCTACCCGAAACTGTCAAATATTCCCAATCAACCTTGAACCTAATGCTTTTGCGATAAAGATGAAAAGCTATTAAAGAAATTTTACAGATTGTAGTATTTTTATCTGCTGGCGTCTGTACAATCGGAAAAAAGAGTATTAATTTTAAATGTAATGAAATTGACATTATTACTGTCAAATGACCTTTGCAAGGAGTGCCACCACGAACTGCAAAAATATTATTGTACGAACCCAGGACCTCACGCTCAGCAGTCGCGCCGACCAACGACACCGTCGAAAACGTGTCAAATGCAGCGAAATGTTGAAATAAACTAACGAAGGAGTTGTAATGGAAATGGTATGATTAAATACTGTTAACATAGTATCTGCGAATACATACGAATACTTGACAAGTAAATGTTTTATAAATTCAATCGGCATTTGGTATTTTAGGAGAAAATCACCTCAATTTAGGTAGATGTATACATGTTGGTGCTCATGACAGTACGTGAGTATGTGGCGACTATTTTTAAAATCCCTATTTTCATAATTTTCCGAGTGACCGAGTATTAGCGTTGTTCAAGGCGGAGTGTCCACTGGTCAGTTTTTGTGCTGAGAGTTAGGGTTAGAACCCCTCGCTCCACTCGCCCCTCGGCATCAACGCAAATAATTATGTTTGTATTTGTAAGGCCTATTAGAAATAAGGTAAGGGCGTAAAAAAAACTGGCTATAGAAGGTAATGGTTATAGGAATCAGTGACAGCCTAACGGTTGAACGTTTGTCTGTATTGGAAGGGGGTCTACCTATCTATCTATCTATCACCTACGGACATACGATTATTTCGGGGCCCGAACTATGAATGAATGACAACACGATTTGACAGTTGTCCCTACTACCGATGTGTTTTTGCCCGTCCGAAAAATTTAACTTGACACTTGTTTTGTTCACTCCTGCGTTTCGGGCTATTTTCGGACTGGCGACTAACTTCGTTGACGGACTTAGGGAGTAAGCCCCCAGGCGAGCCTGAGTTCCATCCCGGCCCGCACCGCTGACTTTTTTAGTTAATGTCATCATCTGCCTAGCCTTTTCCCAACTATGTTGGGGTCGGCTTCCATTCGAACCGGATGCAGCTGAATATCAGTATTTTACATGGAGCGACTGCCTATCAGACCTCCACAACCCAGTAACTGGGTAATACGATACTCTTGGTAAGACTGGTTGTCAGACTTTCTGGCTTCTGACCAACAGTAACGACTGTCAAAGATCTACAAATGACAGCCGGGACCAACGGCTTTACGTGCTTTCCGAGGCACGGAGGAAACTCGCTATGGTAAATGGTCACCCATCCACAGACCAACCTCGGCAAGCGTGGCTTAACCCGGAAGATCGGTCTATGCGGCTGTAATTATTTAGCCACGAGCTCCTCACTTTTTTAGTTAATGTGCGGATCATAATTTGACGATGAAGGAAAACATTGTGAGAAAACCTGCACATCTGAGAGGGTTACAAACAGTTCTCGATGGTGTGTGTAGTCCGCCAACCCGCATCCTACCAATGTGGTGGACTAAGGCCTCTTCTGAGAAGAGGCCCGTGCCCAGCAGTGGGACAGTAAAGGGCTGATGATAATGTGATGTATGGCATTTTCAAAGAACGAAAGGAAATGACTTAGTTCGTACGACGATTTGGGATAAAAAAAAGTCGGTGGCCAGGAATGAAATGGATTTTGTTTGAAAAGATGGGTTTGAATAGAAGCATTATTTAGTCATTCATTTGAGAACACCAGTGGCGAAGGCTCCATACAACTCGATTCCTATCGGCTTCCCTTTCGAAATGTGGCACCATACAACTCGATTCCTATCGGCTTCCCTTTCGAAATATGGCAAATACTAGTACCTATTATTTTCAATTATCATTTAAACAAATAATTGGTCCGGCTTCCCTTTTAAGAAAATTCACCCTTCGCTACTGGGGAACACATATTACTTTCAATACAAAAATAATAATTTGATTTGTATACTTAGAAAGTACTTAATAAATAAACACACGAATTTCGAAAAGTTGTTCAATTGCCAATACCGAGTAAATAAATATTGGCCTGTAACTGTCCCACAGCTGGGCAAAGGCCTCTTCTCATACAGAGAAGGAACGAGCATTGATCACCACGCTTGCTCACTGCGTGTTTATAATACCGAGTAACCCAACAAAATTCTTAGTTATAAGTTAAGTATAATTACCTGACTTAACACGCAGATGTGATCGACGTTGTAGTCGTCGGCGTGTGTACGCACAAATCTGTTACATAGACAAGACTTGCCCACTCCTAGCTGCCCTTTCTCCTTCTCAGTACCTGTGGAAGAAAACAGAAACAGTTTAGTACCTGGCAAATGATTATGGTGTGTCGTCGCCGACTATGAAAGCCACCTTATCCCTTTCCGTAGAATAAGGGTGCCTTTCCACCAGAGATGTGCTATGCAACGTTGTTATGGATGCGTTTGATATCCACCAATCATATTCATTGGTCCACATAGCATAGCACCGGTGGAAACTGATTCAACTAAGCTACGTTTTCTATATGGAAGGATGCGTGCTGTGGATGCGTGCTATGGATGGTCGCGAGTGGTGTAGCTATACTCCCCGTGCCTTCCCTATTGTCGATACGTCGCATAGCTCGAGCTGCGCATCTTCCTCGCAAAGCTACCTTGCGGCGGCGCATTTTCATAGCACATCCTACTCGCACCGCTACATAGCTTAGCATCAATGGAAACAGTCACATAGTTTTGTAGCTTAGCTTTTACATTCTCGCAGCATAGCTGCATAGCACATCTCTGGTGGAAAGGCACCCTAAGGCCTGCTTACCTACTTATTTACCGTCGGTTCCGAGTGTTATACGAATACCTACAACAGTCGTTACGGGTAGTCAGAAGCCCGAAAGTCTGACAACAGGTCTAACATTAGGATATCGGCATTGCCCAGTAACTGGGTTGCGGAGGTCTAATGGCAGTCGCTCCGTGTAAAATACTAGTATTCAGCAGCATTTGGTAAGACTGGACTCTAACCCCAAAATAGTTGGGAAAGGGCTAGGCAGAACACAAAACCTGCGCGGCTGTCCCATTTCAAAACCTAGTAACTGCGAAAGAAATTTTACAGGAGAGCGCATAACGTTAAATCGGTCAGCCTTTGAAAAGTATTATGTGGTTAATGTGACTTACTAGGTTTTAAAACGATCAGAGGCAGTGAATGGCACTTAGTAGGTATCGATGCTTAAATATATTTGCTTAAAGGTGCTGATAAACTTGAGCATTGTCTTGTAACAAAACATCGAGCATTCGCCATTCTTAAGTGTTGTCGAACTAAACATTCATGATTTTTTTGTCTTTTGTAACATTCGCTAGAATGCTCATTACAAGTTAATGTTCAGGGGTTATCAGCGCCTTATTATGTGAGTTTTTAACGCTGGTGTTTTTGTATTTGGTTAGGGTTGCCATCACCTAAATGTCGACACCGGACAAATGTTTCAAAAACCCCGGACATTTGGTCGAAATCGGGATCTTTCCCCGGACGCCCTTGAAAAAATTGCAAAAAAATATTATGTAATTTCTTATATATAATTTAAATAGCCAAAACATAAGTTTAAGTATATAAAATACTCTAAATTAACGCGTGGAACAATTGATGGAATAGAAAATGAACAAAACTGCCAATGCCTCGGGCGTCCAGGTTTCACCCGGATATTTTTTGAGAACCTCCCTGGACGCCCTCCTAAACTAGGACAAATCCGGGGAAACCCGGACGGATGGCAACCCTATATTTGGTAGACTTTCTAGGTTAGCAAGATTATGCAATGAAACGATTTTTGTAAAAAGTGTCCCTTACTAGGTTTTGAAATGGGACAGCTGTGCGGTCAAGCGTACTGCGTTCATTTCAATAGGCTTCAAAATATTAAGTAAACGCTGAACGCAGCCTGTTAACACGAGCCATTACGAACCCAAAAGTGCAACTTTCTGACCGATTTATTTATCGTTAACCCCATTAAATGCCAGTTCTTGCGTAAACTATGACATTTAACGTATTTACCACGAATATTAATGCTAATAAATCATTTAAGTGACTCAATTAACCTACAACAACATAAAACGTCATTCTGTGCCCTTATTTTAATTCGCTTTTTGTTACGAAGAGTATGAAATGACCGCAGTGCTGTCTTGACGCTAGATCATGTTGACAGAACAGAGACCAAATGTTCATTGCTGACGTAAGCCCACGGTGTAAATACATCATCATCATCAGCTCGCGAGCATCGCACAGACAAATTGTATGGCAACAAAAACAAATGAAAGACACAAAAGCGGAGGCAGTGCCATTAGTGGCGTGAAATGTAACTATTTCTTGAAATGACCACACGGTATGACGGCACACCTAGATCTAAAGAGAAACAAAATAAAAAAACAGGAGTCCCAAAAAACGTATGCACTGTATGTTATACGTTTTTGTCATCTTCTGAAATATTTAATTTTTTTGAGTTGTCTCTATTTAGATCTAGGTGTGCGATACTGTCATCGTCTGGCCATATCTCGATATGACAAAGCGTTCAGCAAGGAATATCGACAAACGATTGCTCCTCATTAATTCGCCGGATTCTTAATTAGGCACATCATGATAATTATGACGACTAGACACTAGACAGTACTTAGGTCATCTCGAAAAATGGCGCTGTTTCATGACATGCCCAGGCACATCATGATGCACGCAATTCTACGATCGGACTACGACATATGCACTTCATAGCCACAACATAGCTTAAGAAGCCCAAAACCACATGTTATAACAAACAAAAATATCAAACACAACATAACCATTATCTGTATGACAAAATTTTATCAACTTTCTCTCGACAAAATAAACAAACTACACCTACGCATGATAACAGGAAGTAGCCTAGATAACAATGCAACAATAGACAACCAATGACAATCAATTACTCTAATGCTTTGAATGAGAGCCTGTTTTGTTTAATCAGATTGTATTCACTGATTTCTAGGCTTGATTTAAGAACTTTCAAATGTATCTAGGTTCCTCAAGTGCTTGCTTTAAGAAATAAGATAACAAAGGCTGACTCCAGCTTGTCTTGACCAGGGGCGGATTTTATACGTTGGCTGCCCTAGGCCTATGAAATATTGCCGCCCCCCAATCGCTGTAAATCACGAAAAATTAAATGAACTATTAGAATTAAATTAATATAAAAAACAACGAAAGTCAGTGGAAATGCTATGGACACTTTTTGAGTTTTTACATTTGAGTTGAGTTTATTGAGTTTGCGGATAGGTTCAAAGAAGGCGCGAATAATAAAAAAAAAAACCTCCAAATTTTGCCGCCCTAGTGTGGCCCTAGGCCTGAGCCTACCTGGCCTGTAGGGAAATCTGCCCCTAGTCTTGACTGTATGATTAGAAAAGACAACTTTGTAAGAGTAGAGAAATGCATCTGCATGCAGTCCAGCCATTTAAAGTTTGGTCTGTCTAGCCTTTTCCCAACTATGCTGGGATCAGTTTCTAGTCTAACCAGTTGCAGCTAAATACCAGTATCGTACATAGAGCAACAGCCATCAGAACTCCGCAACCTAGTTACTGGGCAATGCCTATGTCCCTAAATTAGACCGGTTGTCAGACTTTTGGGCATCTGACTATCTGTAACTATTGTCATGGGTTTTCATATAACAACCGGGACCGAGGGCTTAGCGTGCTTTTCGAGGCACGGAGGGGTCTTGATGTGTAACAAACGATCATGGAGGCAAGCACTGCTTAACCTTGCAAATCATACACATGAGCTCCTTGAGTCACAGTAATACATATAATATTTAACAGAAAAGATACACATAATAATAAGACCTAAGAATGTGCATAGTAATTAAGTGATGTCATGTTTACAGAATATGTTAATCATCAGACAAGCAGTACAAATATAATTATTATCTCATAAAGATTGTTATGCCATAAAGTTAATAAACCATTGTTAGATATTGTTGAGATCTCTTTCCTGTGAGTTATTTAAAACCTGAAGAAAGTTTTGTTTATTAAGTATGTATTTCTTTCTCAGAGATCCTTGAGAAAACGGCTTATTATAAGTAACTGAAGTCTTTATATTATTTAATTGTTTAGCTATCATTTCCATGAGGAAATAGAACACCGCACAAGATGCTAGCACTTTGTAGGGTACAGATAAGATAAGATCGTCCTACCTCAAGCCTTTAGTAAGTTTTGTAGGTTTCTATGAGGCTTCAAAACACATATTTACAAGCTGCAGTAACACTTGGTTACTGCAGCTTGTAAGGAGCTGCTTCTGAGGACCTTACCTCTTTCTAGAATTACAATATCAGAGTTGGACTGTAATTGGCTGTTATTTATACATATTACTAGCTATTGTCCCGCAACTTGAGTACAGCAGCACCTATCAGTTTCTAGCATAGCTATGACACTTTGTCTTGACAAAATAAATATATTGTATAAATGACCTCAAATGCTCAAGTCGTTCAGAAATTACAAGATCACTAACAGATTATACAGCTAATTAGTTAGACAAAAACCCAAGTTTACAGCGATTGCTTCATGATGGCCCATGTTAATCACACTTTACAGTACAACACTTCTTTAAATGAAACTTAAAACTCAAAAAATAAGTTGTGTTGAACTTATTAGCATAACACAGCAAATTCTGTATTTATCTGAAATTCTGACGCAGTCAGGGGCAATTTTAACCCGACTGTATCAGAATTTCAGATACTTTACCAATTTTATTAGGCAGTTCTGTTAAAAAACTCCTAATCTTTATTTATTTAACAAGATACCTAATACAGAAGGCTGGTTAACTGATTTACTAAAGTTTAGGTATATTCTTATCTGAATGTGTTCTACTTACAATACTGTACCCTTTTCACTGTAAGGTGTGTCCTGATTTTATCTACAAAACATTGCCAAATACAGAATATAAAAAAAAAAAAAACAAAACGTAGATTATCATCCATCAGCCCTTTTCCCAACTAATTTAGGGTCGGTGCAGCATGTATTTTTCTTCCATACATCTCTATTAGTCGTCATCTCAATAGTCACCCTCTTTCTAGTCATATCATCTTTCTGTTTCTTCAGTTTTCTTCTACTCTTATATCCATCCACATTCATACATAAAACTTTCCTCACAGCATCTTCATAGACAAAATAGCTATTTTATAGTGTTTGATGATGTAATTTATGTTTTTTTTAATAGCAGTCTCCATACGAATACAATTTACGAAATGACTGCTTTGTCAGTACCCATCTTACGCAGTGCGCACAATGTTTCTGGTTATCTAATTAACTAAAGTTTAGGTATTTTTTTATTTGAATGTGTTCTATAGATACCTAGTACCCATGTGAAGTTACACTAATTATTTTGAAGTATACCGGGTGTTTAAATAATAAGTGTAACTATTGTAATTGGTGTTGCACCATTTTAATTAACTATAAATAAATAAGTAGGGAGAATAGATTGACTTTATATAGCAGATTAGACACAAACATATAACTAAGTATTGAAGGTCAAGACAATCTTCCAAGTTTTTTCATAAGAATGTGTTGAAGTTAGCTTCTAACCAGATACGGGTTAATATTAAAATTATGTTATTGAAGTAATTTTAAATGTAAAATTTTTATTACAAAAATTGTGCCATTAAGTATATAAAATGAGGGATAACATCACACCTGTATTCCACAAAGGGTTGGCAGAGGTGTATAGTACTCATGCATATCACCATTATGTTTAAGTTCCATATAATAGGGAGCGAGCCTGTTGCCATGAACCGGGCACAAATCCAGACTCCGGACTGCTACTGAGAAATTCCACATGGAAAAACCAAATAACATTGCCTGACCTGGGGATCGAACCCAGGACCTCACGCTCAGCAGTCGTGCTTGCGACCACTAGACCAATGAAGCAGTCAGTGATAACAAAATAGCCATTACATAAAATGAAGGATAGGGTATAATATTATTATACCATGGTATAGATTATATTTGTAATTTTTTAAATAATGTTTTTCTTACCAGAAAGTCCGACGACTGACACTGTGACCAGCTTGCCGCCGGTATTATCCGATTTCTTAGCCATTTTACTAGTCTATCACTCAATTGGTACACAATATGTTAAAATATTAAAATTATTTGATACACACATCACAACACTAAGCAGTCTGTTCGCTTATCAACACTGAACTACATAATATATACAGCTAATGTCTAAAATCACTGAAATGAAAAATTAAATAGATAATTTTCGTATTTTTTTTTTTTTGGTATTGCACTAAACAAATGTTACATGTAATTGAAGATAATCTCAAGAAATATACGTTTTAATGTAAAAATAATATGTGTGAGTGGGTTTACAATATTGGACAACAGTAAATAGTCTGCCAATTAGTGAGAATGGAAGGGAAATTATATTGAAGTCTCGCCAGATGTGCCAAGTCGGATCATACGCCCTATTCCACCCTTGTCTCCAAAATCCCTCAATTACACTTTATTATACATTTTGAACGCAAAATAACGCTAATAAAATAAAATACGCTGTCAAATTAAGCTTAAAAAGTGATAATTTATCGTCCCTTCTACTGCCGTGCACTTTGACACATCAATTTTTATTAGCGAGCACGTCGAAAATAATAGTTATAACTAAATGAATAATGTATTTAGTAATTACATACATATTTAACTTTACGTGAACAATGAATTCTACATTTTCCTACTAACTGAGATTATTTTTCGTAAAAAAACGCAGTAATTCTTGACACAACTCGCTTTGCTTTGTACTACAGTCCTGCCAACATGAAAAATTATTTAATTTCACCATAGACTAGACTTGTTATGGACGTCCGGTTTTTCTTTCACAAAAAGGAGCATAATGCAAGTTCTAGACATACTCAAACATGGTTTTATTTTATTTTGTGTTGTGTATTTATCTTTATTTTTTACTCGCATTGAGACCATTTCGTCAGATTTTTAGGATTGGATCGGATAGGATTGGAAAGTGGGACCAGGGGGCTTACCATGACGTCTTATGAAAATGTTCAAATGCCAGCCAGTCAATATCCGTTCAAAAGCAGGCCTGCTTCTGAATCGCTAAAAATCGTACCATGACAGTACAAAAGGTGAACGACTATTCAACCAAGTTGAGCGGATAAGCTTGTTCATGGTACGAAAAGTCTATACAAAAAAGACAGGTGAACGGATTTCGTAAACGTCAACTTAGCAGGCCTGGGGGCTTACCATGACCTCTTAAAGCAGGGCAGAAGTTGCCTGGAAGTTGAACTGCCCTGCTTTTTTGTACTATGACATCGTTATAGCAGGCTTGTAGCAGGCCTGCTACGTTGACGTTTACGAAATCCGTTCACCTGTTTTTTTTGTATAGACTTTTCGTACCATTAACAAGTGTATCCGTTCAACTTGGTTGAATAGTCGTTCACCTTTTGTACTGTCGTGGTACGATTTTTAGCGATTCAGAAGCAGGCCTGCTTTTGAACGGATATTGACTGGCTGGCATTTGAACGTTTTCTTAAGACGTCATGGTAAGCCCCCTGATATAGGCCTGCTTTAACGATGTCATAGTACAAAAACGCAGGGCAGTTCAACTTCCAGGCAACTTCTGCCCTGCTATAAGAGGTCATGGCAAGCCCCCTGGGGGCTTTGTAATAGAAAACGTTCAAAAATCTAAATAAAATTCATTAGCAATTTACCGGTTTTTTGAAAATGATAAAAACATGATTTTTTTGGATAAGTACACGTTGTATCTAATATTTTGTGTAACCACTGACTGTGATACATTATTTAATAGCTCTAAGAACAAAAGTTTCACGTTCAAAAAACCTTTGTGACTCTGATAATAAAAGAAACTACGTGGTTATGAACGTACCAACGTGGATTAGTTTTGTCAACTTTTTTTGCACGTAAATTTAAAAAAAAACATCTTGAATTGTTTTGTTCCATATGTACTTGACATCGATGTAGTCATTAAATACTTTAGTTAATGCAGTTTTAAGTGTTTTTTAGGTAAATTTGTTTCCGCAGCGTGATATTCTGTCATCATTCTGATATCTGTATCACACTATCACAGTTACTCGATTGAAGTTATCAATAAAATTGTAAAAGAGCATTTCGTTGTGATTTCATACTTTATTGTGAATCCCGTTTCAACAATCTCGTACGTTTGTTTACTTACCTTTATCAAAATTTCGAATTAAAACTAGGCACATGGTCTCAGATTTTTATTAAAATGTCGCATTTAAAATGTGATGCTTTTATTTTTAGTGAAACACAAACAAGACGTCGGCGTCGCCGCTGTGTTAGTATGAACCAACTGCTTCACCTGTGGGAATTTTTAAATAACCTTAAATAATTAAATAAATCGTATATAATATCGCAATAGGTACCTATATTGGTTCATAAATTTCCTTTCATCAATTTCGAATGGGTTATTTATTTCCCTAATGCAACGCCGTCGCTTTTTCTCCATACGATATTTGCTCTCTAAATATTCAAATATCTCTTACTCGTCACACATTTACAAAAACAGTAAAAAGTGTGATCTAATAGACACTTGTAATTTTTATACAAAGTATCGACTTTAGAAAGTCTTATCGACCAAATTTTAAGTGGGTCCTCACAACAGTTTTCCTCGAATATCAATTTAGATAACAAACAATGTTGAATAAGCTCGTAAATAGTAACTTTTTCAAGTTCGTATAATTTTACATTACGGCCGCTCAATAGACGCTCAGCTGCTATCAATTAACACGTCATGGTACGAAAACTATACAAAAAAAAAGGTGAACGGATTTCGTAAACGTCGACTTAGCAGGCCTGCTACAGGCCTGCTATAACGATGTCATAGTACAAAAAAGCAGGGCAGTTCAACTTCCAGGCAACTTCTGCCCTGCTTTAAGAGGTAATGGTAAGGTGATAATAAACTTTTGTTTGATGTCGAATGTTCTGCCTTGCCTTAGGCTTGATTTAGACGAGCGCTCTTTCAATGTGCGCCGTGCTTTGAAAAGATTAAAATGAAATGAACTTACTCATGTGAACATGTAAATGGGTACCTATTTGTTAAAAAATAATTGCTTGACTGCTCGTGCATATCAGGGGGCTTACCATGACGTCTTAAGAAAACGTTCAAATGCCAGCCAGTCAATATCCGTTCAAAAGTAGGCCTGCTTCTGAATCGCTAAAAACCGTACCATGACAGTACAAAAGGTGAACGACTATTCAACCAAGTTGAACGGATAAGCTTGTTTATGGTACGAAAAGTCTATACAAAATACAAAAAAAACAGGTGAACGGATTTCGTAAACGTCAACGTAGCAGGCCTGCTATAACGATGTCATAGTACAAAAAAGCAGGGCAGTTCAACTTCCAGGCAACTTCTGCCCTGCTTTAAGAGGTCATGGTAAGCCCCCTGGACATATTGTGTATAATTATTTTTATAAAAGTGCCTTTGTAGAATAGTCGCAGTCGCATGTGCTTTATCCAACTTTGGGGTTGCAACAAACAGAAAAGTCATAAATCAATTTTTTAATATTGTAGCACTGACTTTGACAGTACAATTACGAAAACACAAGCGCATAAATGTCTCCCCGCGATATTTTCGTAAGAAATGACTTCTACAAATGATGGGAAAGACGTGAAAAGTAATCAAACAAGTGGCCCAAAAGGCAAAACATATTACATTGAACTTTATAAGGTAAGTTTTATTCTTATAATCATCAAGATCAGCGTGCATAATGCGACGCCGTTGTGCTCCTGAAGTTCACTGTGGCCGCCATATTTGTCTTCTATAAACTCTTGTTTTCGTATATTTCGGTGATCTGTTAGTTATTTTCCACAAAATACGTGATTTATTTGGAGAAGAACATGTTACAAACAATAATTACGTCGTAACTAGTTGACAAAATGCTTCGTTTCCATAGATGCATCAAGTGTATGCACAGTGAAAAATCATGGTAGTTATAATTAAGTGCTTCAATAATAATAGAAATTAATGTCTATTTGTCTGTAATTACTACTCTTTTCGCACCTAAGGTGGTCCTAGGCCTGTAATTTGACCATACAGTGGCGATTGAGATAAATGATCATGTACTTTGTAATCATCAGTAGGTATGATGACGGACAGCCATATCATAACATCGGGGAGTCACGTAGCTCTTGTATATTTATTTTAGTAAATAAATTATGACAGATCTATTTTCGCGTCGATCTATTTGCACGTGGGAGGTATATGAGTTATATGACCTATCAGCTGTTCCACTAGCCCTACCTTATATCGCGACTCATATTTTAGGAATTAACTTGAACCGTTTGTTAAACAATTCTGGTTATTACATACCTAACTATATTCAGATTTCATTCTCAGTATTGTAATGTTAACCCAAGAGATTTGTACTTAGTGACTTGCTTACTTTCAATGTCTTTATGTAAAATATGTACATATTTACTCAATCAATTATTGTTATGTATGATTAAAAAATAACCTATACTTTATTTTCCATAAATCAAACCAAATCTGTGTCCGATCATAAGAATCACAACTATCAATTAGTATCTTAAATCTAACACCCATGGTGTCATAGGAGAAACACCCATATAGGCCACAACATAGAGTATAAACTGTTTGTTTTTATAATATTGGCAAAACAAATATGTATGTCGTGCCAAATTACTTATCACTTGTGTGATAACAAAATCTTTGTTACTTAATGTTGTTATATCTCCACATGTATATGATTCATAGGTAAAAAAGCTACAAACATAGTTTTAAAATAATCCTGTTTATGTCAAATATGTGATAAGCCTTACTACAATTTTTAGCTTAACGTAAAAGTTTACATTTGTCTTTTATATTATACTAAGACAATCAAATTCCTTGTCCCCACACAAAAGGCAAAATGTACTCCTCAAGTCCTCTTCTAAATTAATTGTTATTCATTTATTTTCAATGTATTATTAGATTTGTTACTGTTTTTAGAAATTCTGATATGTTTTTTTATATCTATCCAAAGGGATACTGGGACTAAAATGTAATGACAAATATTCCTAATGCATCCTTTGAGATACACGAAATCTAGGGACACTCACAGGATTTTTTAAAAGTATGGGTTGCTCAAAGTACAACCCTTGTTTTTTTTTCCATGCCAAATAGTTACTGGTGAAACCATAAAATACCACATGGCAAAGGTGCTACATTTTGACCTTAAGATTCACTAGTAAAGAATGCTAACGGCTTTAAGTCAGCTCTGTCTACCACCAATGGATAATGAAGTTTAAATAAATTAGTACTTACGTGACCAAAACAAGCAATACTTAAATTTAACCTCACTTAACCGGTTGCGTACCGGCCGTTGTCCTAGGACGACACTTAACTGTCTTATCTATTGCGTCAATAATTACGGTGATTGAGAGTTTAAAACAGCTCTTTGTTCTCTTCTTTGTACTGTTCTATCCTTTTCCCAACTAAGTTGGGGTCAGCTTCCAGTCTAACCAGATGTGGCTGAATACCAATGTTTTACATGGAGCAACTGCTATCAGACCTTTGCAACCCGTTATTGGGAAATGCTGATATCCTAAGGTTACACCGATTGTCAGGCTTCCACACTTCTGAAAACCCGTAACAACTATGTTATAATAGGTATTCATATAACACTTGGGTACAATGGTTTAACATGTTGTCTGAGGCATGGAGGAGTCCCAATGTGTAACGAATGGTCATCCATCCATGGGCTGACTGTGGCAAGCACAGCTTAACCTCGCATATTAGCCACCAGCCCCTCCTCTAATAAAACCTATTTTTTAAATCTGCATGTTTGTTTTAGTGCTATAATATTTATGTAACCTAAACTGTTTTGGTAATAATTGACTTTTATAGTAGTGACTTTTATTAGAATAATTGACAGCCTTGTTGCTTTAGTTGTTGCAAGTGTGAATACTGCTGAGGTTGGGCAAAGTTTTTGTATCTTCTTCTTCTCTCGTGTCAGCACGAGCTATACGTAAATAGCTCATGCTGTGTTGTAAAGATTAGCCAGTCAGCAAGGTTGGTAGCAGGGCTGACTGCCTAGGGTGCGCCAGACGTATCGTCAGTATCGTCACTCGTGGAGGCTCTTTTCATGCACCCCCATGTGCATGTCATGCACAAGTTTTTGTATTGTTGTAGTAAAACGCACAAAGGAGGTTTTCGTATAACTGTATTACAACTTGAAAAGCTTAAATTTAGTTTCACATTAAGTTTTATATTATTCAAAGTGTTGGTAGTATCTCCACCAGTGCAGCCAACTTAAGAGAGCGGGGGCGGGGAGGATTCCGTGTTGCCAACATTATTATTTAAAGTTGCGTTCCATAATGCTACAGTTTTATTGGTGGAATTTCACAGTAGCAGGCTGGATTTGTGCCTGGTTGATGAGACTTAAACATAACGGCGAAATGAAGGTGTACTATTCACCTCTGACGAATCCTTTGAGGATACAGGTGTGATGTAATGTTATATTAGTCTTGGTGTCTTCCCAGTAAGTGTCAGTCCCTTGCCTTTTACCAAAACTTAAGCTAATTCAAGAGGGAAGGGGAGGTCACTGACTTGATGTTGAACTACCTTAACTTTGTAACTTGAAGTTTATAGATTAGGTTTTGTTAAGTGTTAAAGGAGTAAAATTGAGAATGTATAAGTTAACTCTATTTTAAACTGAACTCCTGTAGGTTCATTCAAGCTTTTTTTTTTTGAAGCAGGTAACTTGCTAGAAGCTTGTTTTCTTTAATCATAATTTTAATTTACAAAAACTGTTAAAATGCTTGGTTTTGTTTTTGTTGTCAAACAATTTGACAATTTTTTGTAAAGGAAAACTATACGATTATTTATAGAAATATGTAGGAGACCGGCACAGTACTTACTTAAAAAAACATGAATTAGCTTACTTGTTAGTGTTAAGTAATGTCTGTAATCTAATTATTTAAATACATATATGTATTTACAAACTTTAAATGGGTCATTCCCAACTGCCCCCACCGACAATGCCACCACTGGTGGCAAATGGGATTTTTGTATACATTTTAATATAAAAAATACCATTTGGCGTTGTCAGTGTGGGCAACTGGGAACGACCCCTTTAAATGGCCAGCATATACCATAACATACATTACATCACACCTATTTCCCATGTGGGTAGGTAGATTAGATACTAAGGAATACCATTTACACACACACACACATTCATCTTTTCCATGTTTGTTTATTGTATGTTTTGGAGGTTATATTTTTTCTACAAATATGATTGGTGTAAATGTGTGTGTTTCTGATAATAATATGTACAATACATAATCTTATAACACATTACTATGAGTTATTTTTGTAGCAATCAATCAATGCACTGATAACACGACGTAATAATTGTTGTTACTAATGTTTACATGAAAAGTAAATAAATAATTAAGTTTTATAGTATCCCTTGTATCTATCTGTAAGCGGTTTATAATAGACTGGAATCTTTTTTAGGGTTCCGTACCCAAAGGGTAAAATGGGGCCCTATTACTAAGACTCCGCTGTCCGTCTGTCTGTCCGTATGTCACCGGGCTGTATCTTATGAACCGTGATAGTTAGACAGTTGACATTTTCACAGATGATGTATTTCTGTTGCCGCTATAACAACAAATACAAAAAAAAAACAATAAA
This sequence comes from Amphipyra tragopoginis, assembly GCA_905220435.1. Lineage (NCBI taxonomy): Eukaryota > Metazoa > Arthropoda > Insecta > Lepidoptera > Noctuidae > Amphipyra > Amphipyra tragopoginis. Next base: position 12,477,901 of record HG992017.1, read on the forward strand.
ATAAATATTTAAGGGGGCTCCCATACAACGTGATTTTTTTGCCGTTTTTATACATAGATAACGGTACGGAACCCTTCGTGCGCGGTTTTTATTACGTTGTCATATATCTATGACTCATACATCTATGATCCTAGATATATGATAGTGTAATATCCCCCTTAAACAAAATATAACCTTACTTTATTTTTAAGGTAATGTTAAGTTAATCTAAATACAACTTGAAATAAGTTCACTTTTCCATATTCTTATGAGAGCTGATATGAATCAGTGAATTTTAACAATTACTTAAAATTTATCTCAGGGCTGGCCTTGATGTTCGTAAAGGTCTTTCTAATTGAGGTTACTGACCTCTGTAGTACCTTTACTCACTATCTCTTGATGCTAATAAGGGAACTTTGGAATTACTTTCTTTATGTTTAATTTGCTTGTTTCAACTGTTCAGAGCTTTTAACTGCTTTTGTTAGAAGCTTCTGGTTATGCTTATCACATATTTGACTGTGCTATGTCTCTCTGTTGGTTTGATAGATAACTCTATTATACACCAAGTTTAAGAGAGATTCAACATAGAACAAAATAATAAAAAGTACAGTTAGCAGTTTTAACATAATCAGTTATTTCAGTCAGGTAACCATAGGGTTAACAACATCAGGGTTAGTTAACAATTTGAATGACATCTTTCAAAAACTTATGACAATATCATACTAAACAATGAAAAGAGGTATACCTCCGGTTTCTGAATTGAGAATTCTAGGATGAGCAGTACTAAGTAATATTTGAGTACGGAGTTGTCAAAAAAATGACGGATTTTAAAGGATTTTTTTGACAACTCTGTACTCAAATATTACTTAAGTATTGCTTATTTCGAATTCTCAATTCATAAACCGGAGGATAATCTTGAACACAATAAGAACATTTACGGTGACTCAAAGCTTTAAAGTTAAAAAAATGTCTGATTACAATAAATACCAAACAATGCTATTGATAGGTGAATGTGGAATCTATTCACGGTGGCCCTACGACTTAGCAAATAATAAAAACGGAAATAGTTTTCGTAAGTTTGCTAAACTGAATAATATAATAGTCTTTTTTTTGTGGGTAAGTAGGGTTACCATTTCGAAATTGAAAAGTCTTGACAAAAAGCTGAACGTTTCTCAAGAACTCCGGACATTTCTGATAAAGTCCGGACTTTTTCAATAAGTCCGGACATTTCTTAAAAAGCCTAGACATTTTAGTCACAAATTGAAATAATAAGTACCACGCACAGCTCACGTTTTACTGGGATAGCGAGCGTAGGGAGGGGTGTCTAACAAAAGATTAATATTTTATGTTTAAACTAGTATAGACGGTTAAAAGAAGATAAATACTTTATGTTTAAACTAGAAGTTGATTGTTTCAACTTACAGATGACTAATTAACTAGTTGAATTAGTTGTATGTAGTTTAATAAAGATTGAAGATAGATTTAATACTTCTGTTTTAATTTTAAATAATTTAATGCGAAAAATGTACATTCGAAATTTTTTCACCTAATTCAGAAGTAAAAGAGTACAAAATACTAAGACAAATTAAAAAGCCGGAAAAAGTTCGGACGGTAGGCCGAATGTCCGGACTGATGATAACCCTATGTGTAAGAGAGATACAGTTTAGTGAGCTCATGAACACATATTGCAAGTAAGCAAGTTCGTACTATACCGTTTTGCAACGTAAGGTGAGTCCTGGGGTTTTTCTACAAAACGTTACCATACAAAGAATATGAAATATATAAAAAAAAACTGAATTTTATAGCTATTTCACGGTTTTCGATGATGTCGTTTATGTTTTTTTGATAGCAGTCTCCTTATGCCGGCTACACGTTCTTCCCGAGACTTCGATGCTGTCTTTTGCTATTTGATGTTAAAAGTAAAGGATAGAGATAATGTCTCAGGCTGCCTCGACGAGAATGTGTAGCTGGCATTACGGTTACAATTTACGAAATGACCGCTATGTCAGGACTCATCTTTTGTTTAACAGAGTATAGGGGTACTGTTCTAAGTTTGTACTACGATAATATTATGTTTTATGAGTCATCGGGTTTTTCCTTAGTTGTCTTAAGACCTAACTATTTACAATGTGGTTAGTAAATTATGTATTGTGTACCTATACAGGGTATAAACGAATTCGTGTAATTCCTTCAAACCGCGTGATCTATTAGTGTCACAGATTAACCCTAAATGGTAAAAGATTATTATTAATATTTTTCTATTTCTGAGTATTAGAGCCCCGGGTTAATTGACAGCAAAGAGCGATATCGCGCTAGTCGTGCCCACCAGCTGTGTCGCCGTGCTTTCATTAATTTATGTATCAAAATCAAAAGTTTTTATTTCACATAAACCATTGCAGGCGCTTATGAAAAGTCGAATTTAGGCGCACCGTTCCAATTAGCCGTTTCATATGGAGAAGAGCCGGCAAGAAACTCCATGGTTACTCTTTTAAAATCCATATCTTTAACAATTTGAGTGGGTACAGTTATGACTTAGAATAGTTATGAGAGAGCAATGTAGACTTAAGAGCAGGAAACACAAAATAAAAAAAAATGAAAAATGTGGTCACAAATAAGTGTGGCATCGAAATGTTCTCTAAGTAATTTTTTTTGCAAAATATTCTTTTTCTTCATCCTTATTAGGAGGTTCAAGCAAACCGCAAGAAAAAAAATTAATCAACCTGAATCCCGTGCTTTGTCAATAGTAGATCATGTGGTTTTCAGGAATTACACGAATTCGATTACAACCTGTATATGTATAAGGAAAAATATTGAATCAAATAATGTGCTATGTGTATTTGGCATACGTGCACGTGAGTTGCATGACGTATCAGGCGTTTAATGATGTCATAAGTAATTGGTTGCACTGTAACTTGGAGTGATCTTTGTCCAGCCAGTTGGTTTGATATCTCCTTTTGTCTAAGATGCTGTTGGCATTTGTACCACTTTTAGTTTCATAAATATAAGAGGGATTATTGGAGACCTCTATACAAGGTTAGTCGGAAAGGGGTACTAATCCGAAAGGGTGTTAAAGTAGCCATAATAAGGAATAACTTTTGTTCTACAACTTTCCCCAAAAATCAATAGTTTAAGAGAAATAGCTGTTCAAACGTTCCATAAAAAATAGGCTAAAATCTATCTGTCGTAAGCTCTGTTTACATTTTAGGTCATATTTAGGGTAGCTCCATTTTCTGAGTTCGTAACTAAAGAAGGGAGGGGTGAAGTATTTTTGAAAAAACTAAAAAAACATTTTGTATGGAAATAAAAATTATCGAATTTTGAAATTTTAGCACTTGCTTTAAAACAGTCATCAGTGATACTTCAAGTGGCCCGCGGATTAGTACCCCCTTTCTGACTAACCTTGTATGAAAACCTGCTCAGATATTTATTTATTCATTTGATCTTACAAGCTAACAGATGTGACATCCAAAACGCTTACAAGATTAATATTCTAACAATTGAATTATAGCTTATTATATTACACGTGCTCGTCAACATTGTACAATAATAGATTATTATAAAATAGCAATAATGTTGGTCTTTAAATAATAATAATAACAAATTACAACGATGAATTAATAATATGAAGAATACAATGTCAGTTTAGTATCAATTTAAAGTAAAAAAACATAAAAATAGTTCGCGCATTACTAATGATAATTAATAATAAGTCGTATTAATGGTATTAATTTATTATGACATGTCATTTAAAATTATACGAAATCATTATACAAATGTACCAATCCATCGGCAAATAAGTCCAGTTCTATTGCATATTGCATCAACTAGAAGTACCAGGGTGCACTAAAGGAGCTTTCACAAGCTATCAGGGGGTAAATTGAAGCCGCTGCCTGTTTATTATGAAATTATTAATTGCATACAAATGAAAGTAGTTATCTATCTATACAATTAGCATGGAATGTTGGGTTTTTGTGGAACAAGGAAACAAATGTTATCGCCACTTACGATAAACAAATGATAAAACCACTTTCTAATCGAAGCCCAGAGTCTGGATTTGTGCCCGGTTAGTGGCAATAGGCCTGTCCCCTTTCACATGGGACTTAAACATAGGTATCAGCGAAATTAGACTTTACTATACACCTCTGCCTAACCCTTCGGGGAATACAGGCGTGATGAATGATGAAAAAACCTTCATACATAAAGACTTGAATTTCTTTTGGTCCAGTTCTCTAAGCAGTTTCAGCTTATTAAGATTGGTTTATCAGATTAATAGATTAACTGTCTCAAACCCTTGCCAGAAGGAATAATGTAGTTACAGTAAGCGTAAAATAACTTTGTCGCTCTGAAACCAGGCTTTCAGCATTCTGTTCCTCACTTCAGATGGGCAGTTATTTCAGGCGTACTGTAATATTTACACTTTTCCACGCCTATATTGTAATCTAACAAAACATTAAATGTTTTTTTGTCATTTTTTTTGTTATGTAGGTATCAAGTTTTGTTAGATAACAAAAGAAAACAAAGTTTTATTTCTAGTTTCTATAAAGCCAAAGAGGTTTAATTATTGCAAACCTTGTTAAAACCAAGTTACTGTAGTCTTGTTTATTTGCAAGAGTTCTTGAACTCTGTTTCAATCTTGTTTTATTGAATTGAAAATAATTAAACTTATGACTTCTGGCTACTTTTTAGGATATTTGCAGTATTTTAAAAGTAGGGACAGGTTGATTTGTTTTAATATTTCTAGACATTGCATGCGAATCCATTGTTATTTCAAGATAGGTAGGATACTAAAGGCTTCGCCACACCCAACGAGGGTTCGCGAGCGGTTCGTGTCAACGTTCGGGTCCACGCTCGCATTTAATTTTGATGTGACATTTCGTGTTGGCTACGTAACGACTGTCTCTCGATAGGATTTCAATACTATTATGACCTCAAAACTAATAACAATATCGATAGAGCTATCGATAGAATCAGTACTCAATAGTATCGATACTATTGCTCTTCATCAATAGTAGGTATTACTCAATTTTTTCGATCGATGGTATTTTTGTATTGTAACTTTCGTGAGACACATTCATATTTATGATTATTTACGGATTACTCACGTGCATTTTTCGGGATTGCCCGACTAGTTTCGGACCCAAACGGAGCCCTTAATCATGAGCTGAACACGCAGCGAGGTCGCGAGTCGAACTGATCGCCGCGTGTTCAGCTCATGATTAAGGGCTCCGTTTGGGTCCGAAACTAGTCGGGCAATCCCGAAAAATGCACGTGAGTAAACCGTAAATAATCATAAATATCGATGGTATTGTTAAATTCCGATACTATCGATATCGATATTTTTACTAGTTTTCAAGGACAAATATCGATAGTTAGGCAACACTACTTCGAATACTACAAACGCGGGCCCGCCGATGTCACGCCCCGCTCGCGCCCCACGTTTGTTATGGCTTGGCCTTTAGGATGGTATTCACCAATATTAATTCTTTGGTTAAACAACCGTTTACTAGGAAAATTTACTCTTCTTCTGCCAAGCTTTTCCCCAACTATTTTGGGGTCAACTTCCAGTCTAGCCAGATGCGGCTGAATACCAGTACTGTACACGTAGCGACTGCCATAGGACCTCCGCAAGGTTTGATCGGTTGTCAGACTTTCGGGCTTCTGACCACCCGTAACGACTGTCTTAGGTATTCGTATGACACCTGGGGCTCTACTCCCTAAGCACGAAGTCCTTCGTTTCGGCCTTAGTTGCGAGCGTTTCCTACTCCCTATCACCTACGGACATACGATTATTTCGGGGCCCGAACTAAGAATGAATGACAACACGATTTGACAGTTGTCCCTACTACCGATGTGTTGTTGCCCGTCCGAAAAGTTGAACTTGACACTTGTTTTGTTCACTCCTACGTTTCGGGCTACTTTCGGACGGGCGACTAACTTCGTTGACGGACTTAGGGAGTAGGCTCCCTGAGACCAATAGTCTGTAATGATCGTATTTTCTCGAATTCGGATCGGATGCATGCACAAGCGGTCTTAGTCATAGTTTTTATATAATTGCAATTGTCTTTAACTAACTGAAAGATAAGTCTTTGAAGACACAAACTAGAAGCATAAACACAAGCTAAGCTACTGTTGAACAGTTTTGATTGTAACTAAGTATGGATATTTACTCATTCTTGTTATGTATTCCAGTGTGAATAACGTGTGTGTTTTATAAACTTGTAAGTGATTATTTTAAACAGTTGAACATCGTATATCCTGATCCTGACTATCCTATTTTATTTAAATAGGTTTTTCATACATGCAATACATAAATGCCTTTTTGCCATAGGGGTAGGCAGAAAATGTAGAACGCCACATGCTATGATTCTTAAATATTCCTTACGCTCGTCCACGTTCATACATCTTGTCATACACGCACGCCGCTTGAGAGTAGTACGACGCAATTGGGTAGTACTCTCAACCGTATGGGCTTTACAGTGATTATACAATCATGATTCGAAGGACGCCATCTATGAACGTTATTGTTGTATTCCTCGGGAACAGTTCTTTTTTCGGGATGAAAGGTACCCTATGTCCGTTTCTGTACACCTGGCAATGTATATGCAAAATTTCAGGATGATCGGTTCAGTGGTTTAGGCGTGAAAAGGTAACAAACAATCCATACTTTCGCATTTATAATATTACTAGTTAGGACTAGTTAGGATTAGGATTATGATATTAGTTAGGATTCACTGAGGCATAAGGCAAAATGTTAACAAAAACGGCAAAATAATACTTTGTTTTATTCTTATTATAACCTAGCCCGAATACTTATATTTCATTTTAGTTCTGTATACTCTAAAGTTGACTTTTATGGTCATGTGACCTAACAAGTACAGACAAATTTTGTTATTATTTCTGACTTCCTGCTCATTGATATATTGTTATCTTATCTATAACTTGTTAACTACTAGACAGTTAATTATAGCTATCTCTCTTTAGGTTTAATTATAGCTAAGTAATAGAAATGATGGCCCTTTCAAAGATTTATGTAAATAAAAGGATTGATAAGACAGCATCAAGTACTAATCAATTGATTAAATTGTAGAGTCATCGATTATAAATGATATGAATCAAAAGTTGTTTATTTCTATTCAAAACATGTACATAAAATTATACAAGGTATAACGCACAACCTCATAAGTCACTTTACTCATCATTATGAACAACTTTTACTATGGGACCAAACATGAAATCGCGAAAAAAAATCTGCTGTTCCCTTCATTTTGACGAGTTTTGCGAACATAAATGTAGGGAACAGCTGATTTTTTTTTCGCGATTTCATGTTTGGTCCCATAGTAAAAGTTGTTCATAATGATGAGTACAGTGGCCCCTTAAGAGGTTGTGCGTTATTTATTGTATATGTGTATTTTACGTGATAGGGGAATCCCTCTATATTTCTGTTACTTGAATTCTTGCTCCATTTTAGACCCTGTCTGCGCTTACCACCAGGTGCGACTAGGGCCAAAGGCGACCTGATAGTAATCGCAGACATGGTCTAAGATGGAGCACACGAGTCCAAGTAACAGAGATATATAGAGATTCCTCTATACCGCTCTAGTGTTCGCAATACACACGACAGAACACAGTAAACTGCAAAGCAGTTTACTGTGTTCCGTGTACCAAGCTAGCCAGGCGGACCGTACAGACCCTTTTTTTATCGTGGGAAAATCATCGTGGATACCCTTCGCCTGGGGAAGGCGAAGGGTTATGCCCGACTCTTACCAGATAAAAACCCATGGTGTTCCTTCTCCTGACCCTTGGCCGGGGTCGTGGGATTCGCAGCTGCATGCACCGCAACCCCGGCAGGCCTCGATCCGCCAGCCCCGACCTCTCCTTCTGTGAGGCCTTGCCCCACGTCCTCCTGAGAGCCTGTTACTGGTCGGGCGACGGGTCCCCTAACCCGTCGCCCGCAGGCCACTGTACCGTACAGATCCTATCACCAAGCGTGCTGGGTTTTATTGAAGCTTATAACACGCGTTTATTCCCAGCGGTGAGGTTTTATATTCTAGCTCGTTCCCACACGGGCACAAAAATGCACCCCGTGGAAATCGTCAGAAGATTAACCACCTGTTTCCTTCTCCAGTCGCTCGAGGCGGGGCTGAGCAGCGACTGTGAGCTTCGCGAACGCACGCAACACCTGTGTGAGGCGTGGCGTCGCATTCACAGTCTCTGCCAGCACTCGGCGCCGTCGACTCACCCGCATCTGCTGAGCTGGCTGCAGAGGCACACCGCTAGGACTGTGCTGCAGGTAAGATATGACTATTAATAGCTTAGTGTGCGTCCTGAGTGACGGCGCACCGCGCAGGCGAAATGAACGGCGCATTAAATAAATGTTCGAAACGTTTGAATTTTGATATCGACATTATTAAAACCAAAGTAAAATAAACGAAACACTGAACATGCGTTAACTTTCCCGCGTGCACTAAGGACAGGTATCGACGGTAAAGCCAATCCGCAATACGTCCGTGCGCCGTCACTCAGGACGCACACTTAATATCCTGTGTTGGGTACAGCCCTGTCACGCTGGGGTCACCCCTCTAGGCAGGTGCATCATTGACCACAGAGCCAGCTATCTGGCACACTCTGGCGACTTTCAATGCTACCCGTGAAGTTCTTAGAAATTTACAATTTATCTAGAAGAGTAGTAGAGCTCCTTGCAAAAGAGTTCGTCCGGGGAAATACCATCTCCATATCTATTTCAGCCGCTAAGCAGCATTGCTGTATTCCGGTTCGAACGGTATGGGTGCTGGTGAAATTACAGCCACTTGAGACTTTCCAACTTTGTCTCTGGGGTTGGTAACGCATCAGCAATACTCTTGGTGTTGTAGGTGTATATAGGCGGCGGTAACCGCTTACCGTCAGGGGGCTGTCGGCTTGTTTGCCAACCTTCTACATAAAAAAAACAAAAAATCCTCAGATCCTTCACAGCCAGCAGCAAAGTGTACTGCGTGCGAATTAGTTGTACTTTAGGAAGAGTTAGATGTTGTTGATTGTTGTTAACACCATCATCAAGCATAAGTAAACTCAGGCCGGAATGCAAACCTTTTTTGTAATTCATCAACTTCTCCAAAATAGTAACAGAATTATTTTTGTGATCAACGTTTTATTCTGTAATTTTACAAAGTGCATTTTTATTATTTCCAACAGACGGAATGGCAGTCGCCGAAGTTTAAAGAAGAGCAAAAAAGCCTTGAGGAAGCCATCAATGCCTTCATCAAAGATTGTGAAAGTCGCTCGGGGACCAGCAGAGATGCAGGACCTCCGCCATGGGAGACGCAACTGGTGGCGCGGGGCGAGTGGTTCAAGCGGATACTCGCCAACCCCTGGGGACATCATGTCCTTAGGGTCCTGCTAGACCCCAGGGGGGAACCGCCATCGGATGAGGAAGGTTAGTTTCAGTGATGAACAGATTTCTTCGGAATGACTTAATGCCATAAGTTTTACCTAAGGTGCCAAATCTTCTAGCAAGTTAAATAATGGAAGCTAACTTTTGCAATCGACTTTAAACTGTCGACGCACCCGTAGGAAGGCGACTTCTAGAAGTTTTACGAACAAAGCGAGCGCTTGCTGCAATAACTTGCCCAATTTAACTTCCTAGTGCATTTAGCGCTTAACGGTAATATGTTATGTATTCGTCTCTATAACTTCGCGCCAGAAGTATGCTATCGTCCTTATAGGTAAACCGCCGTAAGCTTGGCCCTCCAGTAGTGTCATTCTGTAAGAAACCCACCTCGACCACCCATATCAACGGTTAGCTCGATATCCATATTGTCACAGTGTGGATAATAGAAGCAAATAACACTCAGATAATCGACAGTATAATCAATAACGCGTAGTTTTGTTATCCACGCTGTGTCACGACAAGTGTCTAATTGACAGTCGCGATCGAGGTGAGATTCTTACAGAATTGCACTGCAGGCACAGTAGACATATTATAAGCTAAAGCAGTACCTTAACTTACTATAATCTCAAGAATTGAAACACTCACACAGACACGCACTGTATACTGAGTCGTTTTTGGTTTTTGTATGGAACTGCATCCCGAAAATACCTTATTTGTCTTGTTGCAGTGCGTGTCTGTGTGAGTGTGTCAAATCGGACGATTGTAGGTAGTTGAAGTACTGCTTTAGCTTATATGTCTACTGTGCTGCAGGTCTACGAGACGCGGAAGGGCAACGAGTAGCCAATCACCTGTTGGCCGCCAGCAGCGATAGATAATAGCGGACTGGCTAATTGGTGGAACCATTCCCCTCCCGCGACCCGCAGACCACTGGGAGAGCTAAGTTTACGGCGGTTTACCTATAGTTAAAGATCAATTATCAACAATTTTTATGTTATTGTTGCAGTATTAGAATGGTTGAAGGAGGAGCGCGGCGTGATGTTCGTGACGCGGTTACGACAGCTAACAGCGTCCAAGTGCGACGACTTAGCGCTGTCTCTATCATCCGCCGTCATGGACAGAGTGCGAGCTTGCTCAGAGCCGCCGCCCGATGCCGAAACCGACCAGCCCACAGATGTCAAAGGTATAGATAACTTGATGCTTATTTTGTATACACTGTCGACAAAAAATACTCATGGTTAAACACACTTCAAGCACTGTAGTCAACCCAATGCAGTTATGTGGCATGCTTAAAGGTAAGCCCGCACTAGGAGAAACTGCACTGCAGCGCCGCGCAGTTCATCTGCCGCGTACTGCGTCCTATTTCATACGATTTCATATAAACAATTTTTGGTCTCCCCGTGCCGTACCTCTCCGCTGCAGGGGGTCTACTCCCTAAGCACGAAGTCCGTGGTTTCGGCCTTAGTTACGAGCGTTTCCTACTCCCTATCACCTACGGACATACGATTATTTCGGGGCCCGAACTAAGAATGAATGACAACACGATTTGATAGTTATCCCTACTATCGATGTGTTTTTGCCTGTCCGAAAAGTTGAACTTGACACTTGTTTTGTTCACTCCTACGTTTCGGGCTACTTTCGGACGGGCAACTAATTTCGTTGACGGACTTAGGGAGTAAGCCCCCAGGCCCGCACATCAGACTTTGATTTCATGATTGGACTACAATCATAATTTGATTATCACTTGCGTTAACATGTTAACAACTTGTGTGAGTGTTATTGGGTTGTGTGTGTTATGTGAAAACCTGCCTCCTGATTCAGAACGATTCGTTAGTCGGTTGTCGAACAATTCGGTTTGCTATCTCTTTTTCTCTCATTACGAGAATCGTAGAAGGAACGAGATAACAAACCGAATCAATCGGTTGACAACTGCTCATCGAAAAAGCTCTGAATAGGGGGGCTGTACGGAAAGACAGATTCTCTGAGTTATGCTATTAAACTTATTCTATAAATCTAACACGATTATCTTTTACAGACAAACCGAAGGTGGAAAAGAAGCCGACGTTTGAGGACATTCTGAAGTCGGAGGCAGGGTTTACAGTCGATGTGTGGGAGCTACTTACTGATATGGAGTTTGTGTTGCTGCACAAAGGTGATAAAAGATCGCGATGTATCGAACTGGTAAGATTTTTAATATGGTTGATGTTATTAAGCAAATACAAAGAGGAGTTGGCCTAAGCAACAGTGCACTAGCTACTAGGTCCTGACGTTATAACAGTGGGCGTGGCCTTTGTCAGTATGTCGGCATTCTTCCTATGCACACTACTTTCGCGCTCCCGTCCCATTTTACTATTTTCTTTGTTATTTTAAAGAAAAAGTAGAAGTGTCGTGTGTTATCTTGCAAAAGCTACTCGGATAAACGTTCTGATGCCATGGATGGCATCACATTTCTCTTATAAGTAATTTTATACGTAATTTATCACGTTTCTGATACTAGAGACATCTAGCGTAACATGGCTAATCCACGTGTTAGTTATCTATAATATCCGAAGCTTTTTCCTATTTATCGTTAGATGGAAAATATACACTTCTCATCAAAAAAATCGAAACACTTCCGAAATTATCTTTGTGGCGACAATTAAACAAAAAACAAGCATTAATTCATTATAGATAAAACATAATTTAGTAGCTGGAAGTTTGGCCTTTACAATGGTGTACGAAACTTCCAAAAATTGTTTTTTTTTTTTTTCAATTTTTATCCTATAAATGAATGGAACATTGTTTTGAGATAAACGTGTGTTTAGAGTTGGAGTACATTTGTCGTGCAAAAAACGCAAAATAACGCATTACTTTAAAATTTTCTGTTTGTAATTTGTTGATTAGGCTCTGTAACATCTGATAAAAAGTTTTTTTTCAAACACACATGCAAACTTCACCCGCAGCAGCCGCCCAAGAAGTGGCATTGCTTTATTCATGGACTAGTCAGCGTGTTGTGGCTGCAATCTTGCATCTAAGCCTCTGGTCTGTTCATAGAGTGTACCAACGTTATCAGGAGACTGGTTTATTTACGCGCCATCCAGGATCTGGTAGGAATCGAGTCACTTCTGCGTGAGACGGCCGGTTTATTGCAACCGTTTGTTTGCGAAATCGACGCCTTCGCGCTTTTCAACTGCAGCAGCAGTTCCGAGTAGTTCGAAGGGTGACTGTAAGTGACTTTACGATTTGAAGAAGATTAAAGGAACGTAGACTGGTACCACAAAAGCCAGCTAATAGGCCGAAATTAACAACAGACCATCGAAGAGCGCGCCTTAACTTTGCACTTGTGCACTTAAATTGTTCAAACCTACAAATGAGCAAGGTTCTCTTTTCTGACGAGAGTAAAATTATGGAACATCAACATAAGGAATTCTAAACCTTATGCTACCTACTATTAAATGGCATTTAGTATTTATTTAAAAAAAAAAACATCTTTTTCTAATAATCCATTCAAAACAAAAACTTGCGAGGTGTTTCGATTTTTTTTGGTGAGCTCTTCGATGGTCTGTTGTTAATTTTGACCCATTATCTGGCTTGTGTGGCACCAGTCTACGTTCCTTCAATCTTCTTCAAATCGTAGAGCCACTTACAGTCACCCTTCGAACAACAAGGAGCTGCTGCTGCAGTTGAAAACCGCGAAGGCGTCGATTTTGCAAACAAACGGTTGCAATAATTCGGCCGTCTCACTCAAAAGTGACCCGATTCCTACCAGATCCTGGATGGCGCGTAAATAAACCTGTCTCCCGATAGCGTTGGTACACTCTTTGAACAGACAAGTGGCTTAGATGCAGTCTTGCAGCCACAACACGCTGACCAGTCCCAGAATCCAGCAATGCCACTACTTGGGCGGCTGCTGCGGGTGAAGTATGCATGTGTGTTTGAAAAAAAACGTTTTATCAGACGTCACAGAGCCTAATCAACAAATTACAAACAGAAAATTTTAAAGTAATGCGTTATTTTGCGTTTTTTGCACGACCAATATACTCCAACTCTAAACACACGTTTATCTCAAAACAATGTTCCATTCATTTAAAGGATAAAAATTGAAAAAAAAAACAAATTTTTGGAAGTTTCGTCCACCATTGTAAAGGCCAAACTTCTAGCTACTAAATTATGTTTTATCTATAATGAATTAATGCTTGTTTTTTGTTTAATTGTCGCCACAAAGATAATTTCGGAAGTGTTTCGATTTTTTTGATGAGAAGTGTAGAATTAGGCGGGGTGTACGTTCCCCTCGCTCCGCGAAATGTCACGCATCGTATTATTGAGAAATAGCATTACAACATCTCTTTGTATTTGCTCCATGGTTAATGTATTTTAAAATAAAATGCTGAAGGGGCTTTACAATAAAACACAATCCTTACTAAATTGTTATTTACAGGCCAAACAAACACCTCTCCGCAACGGCTATCAGCTAGTGGAGAGGCTTCAGAGCCGGCTCGAGACTTCGCCTCGCGAGAAGAAACTGTGGAAGAACGCCAAAGAAGTCGCTACGCTTATTGCTCAGGTATTGTACATTCCTGAAGAACATGCAGACAATTTAGGAGTTCCTGCCTTTTTCTTTTTTCGGGTTGGAAGCTTTCTGAAGTCTGGAGGCCTTCTGTGGGGAACCCGGGAATGCGGGATTTTTACCTCACTAAAACCTCCCCAGTGGCTATCTTAAGCACAATAGGTGCTCTGGGGACGAAGTTACCCTTACCTGTTTTTTGTTTTGTAGCATTTGCATCGCCTTTTTATGGTGTTCAAGCACTGTTGCTCAGTAATACGTATTATTTGCCTGCACTTTGAACGTGATTCGCACATTAAGATCGAAGTCAGGCGAATGCGAAATGTAATAACAAACTGCGTTTATCAGAATGCTTCTGCCAATCGTGGTGACTGGCAGTGTCCCTCCTCATGATCATTCATTGTAGCGGTCGTAGGGAGACCTATAATCAGCAGTGTAGTTTTACAGGCTGATACCATAAGAATAAATAATACCGTATAGAAGCGATCTCCTTTGTGCGTGCCCAAATGTCGGTTCACAACCACATACTTCACCCCTCAGTCCGCAACGGCCCGCTGTCGCCCACGGATGCGCAAGGGCTGGTACTTATGGCTGTAAAGTATTTAATATTTGCGCATGGAACGTAGGAGCGCGCAGCGCGTGGCGACACCTTGACTGACTTGTTGGTTGAACCAACGCTCGACTGTAGGCTATTATTGTGACCTTGAACGCGTCTGGAGTGCGAGTTTTGCTTGTATACAATTATTATTTATTGTTATGCTGATGTAATAGTTAACTGTTGTATCCCAGGTGGTGATAACGCGCTGCATGGTAGTGCCGATATGCAGCGGCGCGTCGCGCACGGCGCTGTACTGCTGCGCGCGCTCACTCGTGCGGGTGCTGGGCCCGCGCCTGCCGCCCGCTGCCCGCGCGCTCGCTGCGCCTGCTGCTACTGCGCGACACCTGCACACGCTCGCCGCCGCCGTGGACGCACAGGTAACTGGACACACAGGGGGCCTACTGCATATACACCTCACCTGGCCAAGTAGTCACCTGGCAATGAAGCCCATACAAACTTGATGACTATAATAAGTTATTTCATATAATATGCCAAGAATTTAATAAATCGTGCCCTTTAAAGAATATTAAATTTAACAATAAATGTAGCTTTAATGAATGGGCCACAAAAGGTATAAGAAAAAGTAGAGATGTGCTTTATGACTTATATTATGAAAAGTCTTTTAATTCTGATAAATCTTTTCATGATTATGTCAGAAACTATTCAAAATTATTTAAGAAGGTATGTAATTTTGCAAAATCAAAATTAATCAGTAGTAAAATAAGTAAATCTAAAAATAAAATAAAAGCGGTATGGAAAGTTATAAACACTGAAACTGGTCAAATGAATCCTAGGGATCCTGAAATATCTTTGAAAATTGAAAATAAAACTTTATCGGAAAAGGTAGAAGTTGCTAATGCATTTGAATTATTTTTTTCAAATATCCCAATCGAAGTCACGAAGTCACTTGACTCGTCACCATCAGCAGCAGAATCGTTGTTGAAACAATTTTTTTCTAAAGATATTCCAAATTTCGAGTTTAAACATGTTACACCATTTGCAGTTGTAAAAACTTTTAAAAGCTTAAATGTTAAAAACACTGAAGACGTGTGGGGTATTTCTATTAAGGTACTTGAATCCATTATTGGTTGTATAGCCCCGACTCTTGCAAAAATATTTAATCTTAGTATAGATAGCGGTAATTTCCCTGATCTGATGAAACACAGCAAAGTTATCCCAATTTTTAAATCAGGCTGCAAGCATAATCCCTCTAATTATAGACCTGTTTCAGTGCTTCCATCATTAAGTAAGATC
Source organism: Amphipyra tragopoginis (assembly GCA_905220435.1). Taxonomy (NCBI): domain Eukaryota; kingdom Metazoa; phylum Arthropoda; class Insecta; order Lepidoptera; family Noctuidae; genus Amphipyra; species Amphipyra tragopoginis. Next base: position 12,493,657 of record HG992017.1, read on the forward strand.
TTTGAAAAAATTATGCTTGAACAGATGTTGTCTCATTTTAATAAAAATAGGATTTTACACGATCGACAGTTTGGCTTCACGAAAGGTAGATCGACGACAGATGCGGGTACGAAATTATACCCTAAATTCCTAACTCAGATAATTTATGTAAACAAAGGGGATAACAGATCAAAAAAATATTTTATTAATGGTAATTCACTGAAAAAGCCGGAAAAAGGGTTAGATTCTCTTTTATGTATTGATTTTAGAAATAATCATTTAAAAAATATCATACCGTAATTACTTTTATCAATTTTCAGTTTTAAACAAAGTTATTGAAAAAAGGAGATTTTCTGGTATAAAGTATTTTGTGATACTGGTAACACTGTAGGGGTACCAAACATTTTCAAATTTCGTTTGACAAAATGTCAAAGTTGTTTGTCTTAGCATCAATACATTCGTTTTCTTTTCCCGTTTTCGCTGCGTGTTTGTTAATTTTGTTATAGTGCTATAGTATCATCGTGTTAAGTTTTTCATCTTGTTGGTGTTTGTTATATTTCCTTGTTTTTGTTGAGTTCGTTTGTTAAGTTTTATTTGTTATTTGACAAATGGAGCCTCAGCCGGGGCCCTCGAAGGCAGCCGCCCCCGACTTTTTGTCGCCTGTTAAAACGCGGCCTCGAACATCTATGAGTGCCACAGAAAAACTTATGGTGATGAATGCGTATAAGGACTGATTAAAGTGATTATAAGGCGCGTCTCCGACATACTACACAAGACATTGTTTGGCTACGGTATTTTGTTTGCATTGTTCTTAAAATTAACTTGATTTTAAATGATTACTTAATAAACATTTATTGATAAAATGTTTTGTACCACTAACCTGTCACTTTGACAATGACATTTCTTTGTTTACATAAATTATCTGAATTCTGGAATTAGGGTATAGTCACTCATATCTTGGAGGCTTGGGAAGGGTCGCAGGATGCTGTTGGCATCCTCTGTGATCTTTCCAAGGCTTTTGATTGCGTGGATCATAAAACGCTCATTTGTAAGTTAAGTCACTACGGGATTCGTGGACGTCCTCTGGAACTGGTGTTATCCTATCTTTCCAAAAGACAACAAAAAGTAGGCATATCTGGCATAACATCTTCAGGGTCTCTAGTAAAAATGGGCGTGCCACAGGGCTCGATTCTGGGCCCCTTTCTATTCCTTGCTTATATTAATGATCTTCCTTACATGATGTCGGCACAATCTGACATAATTTTGTTCGCGGACGACACTTCCCTCATTTTTAAAATCAATAGGAAAGACATAGATCTTTTAAATGTAAATAGTAGTTTATCCGCTCTATCGAAAAGGTTTGCTGCAAATAATCTTTTATTAAATGCGACTAAAACGAAATGTCTGAAGTTCTCATTGCCAAACGTTCCCCATGTAGGAGTAAACATAACGCTTGACGGCAGTAAACTGGATATAGTAGATCAAACTGTATTTCTAGGAATAACAATAGATTCCAAATTACAGTGGGGAGCTCATATAACTGCCCTTTCTAGTAGGTTAAGTTCTGCTGCTTTTGCAGTCAGAAGAATAAGACAGCTAACTGACATACCTACTGCCCGACTTGTTTATTTTGCGTACTTCCACAGCATTATGTCTTATGGTATTCTGCTGTGGGGGGCAGCGGCCGATCGCGACTCGATATTTATATTACAGAAGAGGGCAATCCGCGCGATCTATAATATGGGCCCTCGGGAGTCCCTTAGAGATTTCTTTAAAGAGATTAATATTCTGACGATGCCTTCCCTTTACATTTTTGAAAACATTATGTTTGTACGTAAAAATCTGCCAATGTACACTGTAAAAAGCGACGTTCATAATATAAATACTAGGAACAAACACAAATAACTAGTACACAAATAATTAGTAGTCCCTAAAGGGCTATGCAACTTTTGCCATACATAGCTGGCATGTTTTTTTTTTTCTTTTCGCCAGAATTGAAACCTAGGCCATATGTTAGAGGACTGTATGACAAATCAATAGCAAAAAGAGCTAGGTCTACTAACCGTAACAAAACCAAGTTAGAGAGTGTTTAGTAGATTGCTATTGTTTTTTATCAGGCGTTATTTTTCTTAAATAAAAATACTCCGTGTGTGATATTTTAAGTTTCCCATTGTTAAATACTACCTACTCGGCAACTCTAATGAGTCATTCCGCGTCCCCCGCTTCCGCATTATTATCTTAAATATTCTTTCTAGATCTTCTTGATAAAAGGGCTTAATGATAGCGTAGCAGCAATAAAAGGACATTACTGTTTCTGTATTTCTGGGAAGAGAACACATGGTTGTTGTAGCCACGTCATGTCTGTATTGTGGTATATGGCGTGGGGTAGACATCAACAAAACTTAGGTCCTCCAGCTCAATTTCTGGATTTCATAATAAGACATGATGTGGAAAGAGAGACGAGTACTGATTACGATTAATTAACTTTATCTATAAGAATTTAGTAGCATGTAATTGTTCTATGATAAGGTAAGGCAAAGATTTTTGTAAAACCAGAAGTACCTACTAATTATTTATTAAATAGTTTTGGTTTCGGTTTTTATGGTTGTATAATTTCTTTTTTGTAAGAATATTCCATAGTAAAATTTAGAAAAGTAACCCAGAAGACCTATCCTATAGTGGATACGCGTTAAATAGTGTTGCAATAGCGATCATCGACTCCTGTCAACCACTGTACGCCCGTGATTGGGTTAGCGATACTTACATACTGCGTGCAACGTTAAAAATTGCTATCGCAACACTAAGGGCGAGGCCCCACTAGTGCGTTGCGTTGCGTTGCGTCGTCGCAGCGCTACATTTGGAATCTATAGATTGGTCCAATTCTAGCGCTGCGACGTCGCAATGCAGCGCAACGCGCTAGCGGGGCTAACGCGTATCGATTCGATACGTTTATCAGTTTTTTTACTAGTTGTAGTGATAAAAAAACTGCCAGTGCGAAAAAAATGCAACAGCAACAATCAACTTAATCTACTTTATCAGAGGAAACCTCAAAATATCACGTATGATTGTATTTTCATTTAATTATAATATAAGAAAAATAGGTAACGCGGGTAACGCCTGACAAAAAGATAATAGCAATACTTCTCTGGTTATCTTCGTTCGGTTACGGTTGATAGACCTGGTTCTTTTTGCTATTGATTTCTCGTATTGTCCTCTAACATGTAACCTAGGTTTCATTTCTGGCGAAAGGAAAAAAGTAAATCATGCCAATAGTTTGCATTGACCTTTAGATTATCCAAAACGAATAAGTCATTCCTAGGAAACTGTGTTCGATTTTATAACAAGCTTCCCAAATCAATTACGGATCTCACTGAGGGCAAATTTAAATCTCACGTTAAATCAGTTCTCATTAAAAAGGCATACTATAAGATAAACGACTATGTTGCCGATAGGGACGTGTGGCGCTAGTTCTTTTCTGCACATGTGGCTTCCCTGGTAACCAATAGTTTTTAGATGTAGGTTTATGTATGTATCTATATTAGTTAGATACGATTATGATTTAACCCAATTCATACAGAATTGATTTATATACTTTATTTTTAATTTGTTTTTACCTGTACTTGCATAATTTTATTATTGTAAAAAATATGATGATTTTTGTTGCATAGAGTCAATTAATTTATTCACTTGACAGACATATCTGTGTTGCTGGGAGTTTGTTGCGCCGTTTCTTCTTCACAGCAAAAACACTAGGAAGCGGTGAAGGGAGGGCTTTTTGTGGGATGTCTATAATATTGTAAAACTAACGTTCAAAAAGAACTAAGTAATTCTAGTCTATTTTGAATAAATGAGTTTTGAGTTTGAGTTTGACTGTAGATCCAGTCCTCTCCACGCAACTAAGGATAATGCTTATCATAAGCTTAGTGTCTAAACCAGAGGTTATCAAACTTATTTCATCTACCGCCCACTTTGATAATCAATTATTTTCTAGCACCCCCTAAAATTTTAAACATTACCACATTTAACAAATCACAATCGCAATAATTACTTTTACCGCCCTTTACCGCCCCCTGTAGGCCTCTAGCGTCCACAAGGGGGCACTATCGCCCACTTTGAGAAAGACTGGTTTAGACTATCAAGGTGAGTCCTACCCTCCCATCTGTTGTAAGACCTAGTAATAATAGAATGCTCTCGCCAGTCGCATGTGCGTTTCCCATCTCTGCTGCGACTGCGAGGCCTCTACCGCAACTGTGAACCCTGTACCGAGACTGTAAGGTCTTTGCCGGGACTGCGAAGTCTGCATAAAGGGTATGCAGATGCAGTCGCAGCAGAGTGACATTGAAGGCAATGTCAATGTAGATAAACAGATAAACACATCAAGCTCATTCGAAGTATAAATATCTCATCCGGTACTGCTGATTGTTTGGTTCTCCTAATGATTAATCTAATTGTTTCATTCCTATTTAGACTATATAAATATTACGCCGATGATGACATCCAATTTAACCTCACCATAGACTAAAAAAAGACAAGTTTTGTAGTTCCTTATTATTTCTAATGATATCATCTTTTGTTGCAGAGCACAGATGATATGAAGCCGTTCGTGTGTGAGCTGTATGTGCGAGCTATCACCGCCGGCATGAACGAACTCGAGAGGCTCAAACTTAAGACTGAAAAGGTATGTTAATTAATGAATTTATGATTATTTACGGTTTACTCACGTGTATTTTTCGGGATTGCCCGACTAGTTTCGGACCCAATCGGAGTCCTTAATCATGAGCTGATCACGCGGCGAGGTCGCGAGTCGAACTAGCGCTGCACCGCGCCGCGTAGCGTTGCGCCCGCGACGAGAGGGGCGCGCTCTGTGTCGGTATTGCTCGTGCATCTTCGTCACTTGTCGTGTCCGTGTTGTTGTTATACTGAGTGCCAGTTCATACCGCGCTTACTGTGTCGCCCTCCAGACTTAACTCACTTTTATATGACGTAGACTTCAGAGCTGGTCTCCAGGCAGGTGGCAGTGTCCAACCGCCGTCTCTATTGAAATTCGGATGACGGCTTATTTCGATAGCTTCACGTACTTTTCGCGGCACGAAATATTTCTCCTTCGCTAGTAAGGAAGCCTTATCAAAACGCATGAAGTGAGCCGTACCCGAGTTACAGACGTGTTCAGCCACCGCCGACCTAGTGCTGTCCATACTCTTCATACTCCGTATGTGTTCATTAAGTCTGGTTGCGATATTGCGGCGAGTTTCCCCTATATAACTCAGGCCACAGTCGCACGGTATCTTGTATACGCCAGGAACGCCTAGCGGATCCTTGTCCTTCGGTGAGCGCAATAACTGCCGCAGTTGTCCAGGCGGGCGATAGATCGTCCTGATGCTATATCTTCGGCGTAACAGGTGACCTATCTTGTCGGTAACTCCTCGCACAAAAGGTAAAAACGCAGGAGTGCGTTCCGCTCCCGCCGGTCGTCTACGAGCCGTGTCCACCGTACTCAGACTACGAGTGCATCGCCGCCACTGGTAACCGTTGCGCTCTAGTACGTTCTGTAAATGACGTAATTCCGCGTCCACGTACTGAGGATCACATAAACTGAGCGCCCGGTTGATCAGCGTTCTTGGTACAGAAGATAGGTGTGAAGGGTGATGATGGGAGTCTGCGCGTAGGTAACGATCTGTGTGCGTCGGTTTCCTGTACACAGTGTGTGATAACTGGCCGCTGGGCTCACGTATAACAAGAACGTCTAAAAACGGCAGAACTCCTTTGTTTTCTTCTTCTGTTGTGACTTTTATCTTTCTGTGTATACTATTTAGATGCCTCGTAAAATCCACTAGCGCACCTCGGTCGATAATGGCGAAAATATCATCCACATAACGCCACCAGTATCTTGGTTTCATATCCGCGGACTCTAAGGCCTGGTGTTCAAACCACTCCATGAAAATGTTAGCTATGTCATGATTAAGGACTCCGATTGGGTCCGAAACTAGTCGGGCAATCCCGAAAAATACACGTGAGTAAACCGTAAATAATCATAAATATGAATGTGTCTCACGAAAGTTATAATAATAATTAATGAATTAACCAAATTAGCCCATCGCAATTACTGCAGGTCAAAGTTAAGACTGAAAAAGTATGATAATTAATGAATTAACCAAATTACCCCATCGCAATTACTGTAGGTTATCATCAAGTTGCGACGAAACACTCGGCTTTCTGCCCTCCCGCATCCAGTTGAATGCTTTAGCTGCCCTGTTTCAGTTCATTTGTCCATCCATTATTCATATTATATTGAATCCTTCCCCATCCCTAGAATTCCGATTTCATGCTACATCAACAAGCTTCTGTATGACAAATCAACAAGCAACGTAAAAAAAAATGTTTCTTTTCAATAACGGCCAAGTTTTGCACTTGCCATGCTTGACGGATACGTTGCTGTCTGGTTTTCGGCCAAAACAAGCTAATCCCGTCTCGTTCCGAGTGTGTAGTAAAAGACGAGGAGTAGCATCTTCCGTGCTCTAATAACAATTTACTGCTATCACCATTAAGTTTGTTATGAGATCTTTATGGCAATATCGTTCAGTTTTAAGAACTTTAAGAAATTATTTAAGTTTGGTGCCTTTTGCAGGAATCGGAAGCCCGTTCCACGGAGCAGACGCTGGCCTCGTGGTTCACCCAGCTAGGCGCTCTGCTGTCAGCTAGCGAGCGCATCCGCTGCGAGTGCACGCTGACGGCATTCTCCGTGCATCCGACGCCTGCTATGTTCGAGCGGATCAAGGCCGCGCCGCCGCTGCCGCCCAGGACTCTGGTAATATTATTACTGCTTATAGAGCCTCAGCTTACTGCAGAACTCGAGGGACGGACTGGATTGGCTCTGCAGTCTCCCACTCGCTTATTGCAGGTATTACCCATAGGTTAAGTACCTGCTGAAGTAGATGAGAAGATTCAATGTTTTCTGGCTGCCTGTCATCTGCCTCCAGGTTTTATGCTTATAAGTCGAAGTTCAGTTGTCCATGTGTCATCGGCAGGGAGCGGAATCTTATGGCAAAACAATTGAAAGGTGAAAGAGACGGGTCATTACTTTTATCGAACATTCAAGCTATCGATACTTTTAACAGCTAAGAAAACAAACGGGCGGACAGACATATTAGCCATTTTTTAGAAACACAAAATAATGGATCAACACGAAATGTCTAATTAGACATTTCGTCATATCTATTTCAATTGAAATAGATATGACGAAATTAATTTTTCATTTTGATGACCATACTACAGTACTGTAATCAAGACATTAAATATCATAATAGTGTCTATAGGGTAAACTTCCCGAGTTGCGGTAGTTGTTAGAATTTTGTGATAGATAAGACGTTTTATTTATGTGTCATTAAAGATTATTAACGTGTAAAGAATAAAAAATAAAAGTATTTGTTAAGTTAATCAACAATAAAGTTCATAACCAAATAGTATTGATAGCTTGAATACTCGTTAAAAGGCAATGACCCGTCTCTATCACCTTTCAATTGTTTTGCCATACGATTCCGCTCTCTGGTCATCAGTCAGACAGTGTTGGTAAGCGATAGATTACAACTTGTGCAGATGAGATTGGTGCTCAAAAATGTCCAATGGCTGGTTTATATCATGGCAGTGACTGGACCCGATTGGCGCCAGTCACTAGGTACATTTAGAAGGGATGTGTAAGTCAGTTTGCTGTCAATTTAGACATTGGCGCGTGAAGTGGGAAGCTACTGGGTCCGATAAACAGAACGAGAGGCTAGTCAGCTGGACTGACATGCGAGCGCGAAGTCAGCGCTGTACTAGGTTGCTGTACTCATGTTCTGCCACTTTACTGCCGTTGTATAAACCATGCATAAGGCCCGACGCACATCTGGCGAGGCGCAGCGCATAGGATTTTTCACTGCCAAACCATTATCGACTTTACTATATTGTTTTCACGATAAGAAGATTAAAATGACACATGTCAATAGGAGTTGCTAGACATGTGACTGTAGTCGATTCAACTATCGATAAAATTTGTAAAATTTCAGCGAGAATTTGACAAATTATTGTAATGTGATTTTATGTACATTTCAAATACTTGTGATTTAAGTAATTAGGATTAAGTCAATTAGCATGCATATCTTCAACAATAGACGATTACTTGCTGATGTGATAATGAATCCAGCAGGTATGGGATGAGTGAACATAAATGTTTATTTCATCATCTGCCTAGCCTTTTCCCAACTATGTTGGGGTCGGCTTCCAGTCGAACCGGATGCAGCTGAATATCAGTATTTTACATGGAGCGACTGCCTATCAGACCTCCACAACCCAGTAACTGGGTAATACGATACTCTTGGTAAGACTGGTTGTCAGACTTTCTGGCTTCTGACCAACAGTAACGACTGTCAAAGATCTACAAATGACAGCCGGGACCAACGGCTTTTTACGTGCTTTCCGAGGCACGGAGGAAACTCGCTATGGTAAATGGTCACCCATCCACAGACCAACCTCGGCAAGTGTGGCTTAACCCGGAAGATCGGTCTATGCGGCTGTAATTATTTAGCCACGAGCTCCTCAACGTAAATGTTTATTTATCACCAATAATAAACCCAGTAGCCGGATCGCGAAAAAGAGGTTTATCTTTCGGTAGGTTCGGTAGGTTCGTCGGTCCTGAATTTTGGATGTGGTATGTTAGCTGTTTTTATGAAAAGCCCACAAACAGACACACAGAGAGAGAAATAGACAGCCAAACAGAAAGACAGACATGGGCTTCAAACCTATAAAATACCTCTGATTTTGAGTCGGGAATGAAAAATAAGAATTGAATTTTCTACAAAATTGATGTGAATAATTTTTGGCATAAAACCCATAAGGAGTTATTTAATAAAAACTATTTTTTCGGTTCTTTAACCCAAGATGGCAGAGCGCGCCGAGGTCACTCAAGGTACAAAATTTGTAATTTTTATAGGAACACATATCCATAACACGCAGTGGCGTGCACTTCATACATGCAAATAAGCTCTGCATACCCTGTAGTTCCATACATACACACATGCCCCTCTAAATGATAAATAATTATAATTCAAAAAAATCATGGTAATTTACCTTACACGCCATCTATTACTTTATTTTGTAAGCGCCATCTATTATTTTATTTTGGAACTAACTCGATGGAGCGGCGAACATTGCGCCCCCGCGCATTGTGAGCATAAGCTGTACTACGCCTTGCTTATTCTTCATACAACGCATCTCGTGTAGTACGCAGCAAAAATATGACTGTGTGCGTGAAAATGTTTGCGCGTGTTGGAGTTTTAGAAGCATAGCCTATATTGTAAACCGTCCAAATTGAGAACACGTAAAAGCACCGCTGAATTGTTGATTGCAGAGGGTCGACTTATTTTAGTCGGATTAACCAAATTAATCATTCGTTCGTATTATTTAATTCGTTACGTCATAAATTGCATCGCCTTATTGTTTTTTTTGGCGCAAGTGATTGACTGTCGAGTAATTATTTAGTAAGTTTATTGTAAAAATGGAAAATTATACCTGTGAGACCTATGCTGGCGAAATGTGTTTAAATAAATTTAAATCTGCCGCGTTTTCACGTTATCTTTTGAGGAAACAGTTAAATTGATTGCAAAGGGAAGGTGTGTACCGGGGTTGGATTTAACTCAAAGAAAAGGTAATAAATACTACTCGTTATTTTCATAAAATGTTTTATGCTGACTATTTATTAGTAATTACTGGCTAACTCGTTGTGTACACACAAATACATTTTTTTTTTTTTTTTTGAAAAAAACGTTGCCCCACACTAAGATTTCTCTTGTATCGTGGGTGCGTTTACAGACACAAATCTCACAAAGAAACGCCCAGACCCGAAACAACCATTTGTAGGCCATACAAATTTTTGTTCCGTGTGGGAATCGAACCCACGACCCGTGGCGCAGAAGCCAATCACTTAGCCAGCCACTGCACCAAACCTGTCGTCATTGTATTGTTTCCCTTGCATTTTGTATATAAATCCAGTTAAAAATAATGTTTGGACCTAGAGGATACTTAGATTTAAATAATTTTCACAAAGCGGCTGCTAAGCATGATTCTTTCGAAAAACATCTAGAATCCTGCATAAAAGTTCCAAACTTTTGGTAAAGGTAGAATAGAGTAGTTTGAATAGCCAGTTAAAGTTAGATACCTATTGAAAGGCACAACACGAAAGATGACAGAAATAGAAACATCTTCAAACGGTTGATTGATGTAGTTTGTTTTCTAGGTAAACCTGAATTAGCATTCCGTGGTCATGACAAGCCAAGTTTTTTTTTTTGTGCATACCCTGTCTGAAATCTCTGTGCACGCCACTGATAACACGTATCCAAAATTTAGGACTGACCGACCTTTTGCAAGGCAACTGGGCTTTAATGAGCCTTATTTTAATTATTCAATCAACTGAGCCTATCGTCTATGTATAATTATTAGGATAGTCAAAATATTCATTCTGTTAATATAAATTTATCGAAATTATTTTATCGATACGCACATCTCTGGCAACTGGTACCATCTGACGCAAGTTTGAAAACGCGTCGGGGTTTTTTCAAAATCATTTATGTAATATATAATTATGGCGTTAAACACATAAAACTATATTGTTTCTATGTTTCTGATTTTAAAACAACCTTCTGGGTAACGCTTTACTAATCTTTTAAATTGATTTAATACATATTGAATTAAATTATCAGAAACAATCGCCATTACAATTTATTTTCATGTCATGAACTGACATCTGCCAAATTAATCAACTTACCGTGAAAACAATATAGCGTTTAAATAATATCGGCATACGTACATACATATCTTTCGCCTCTAGTCGCTTTGATGTTCTCGGCCACTAGTAGTTGTGTTAATTGATTTTCGTTTTCGTTGCGCCTCAACAAACGTGCGTCGGCCTTAAAAGTCTGTAACACTCCTCCTTTAAGCCCCACAAACTTAAACTGTTGATAATGACCACTTTCAATTTAATTTACTCAATTTCAGGATATCCAAGAATTAAAAGAAGAACCGAATTCAGAATTCGGAAGTTGGGCGAGCGATTCCCGCTCGCAGACCAACTTTGTGAAAACTTCGGAGACTCTAAACCTTAAACACACAAAGCACCGAGCCAATGTGCTGTCCACCGCGATATTCAGCGAGGGCGAAGCCCTAGGCATCAGCCCAGAGCTTTGCCAGGACATTGCTGTGCTGTTATCGGGACCTAGGCTGAAAACACTTTCTTGGGATACGGATAGGTGAGTCTTATACACTAAACCAGAGTTTCCCAATTTTATTTGGCCATGGAACCCTAATTGATCATACTTTTTGGCGGAACCCTTGCTGGCTAGTTTGACAACTAAAGTGTTTACCTTGTAGTTTGATATATTCATATTAGACTCGAAGAGAGAACAAATTATAAATGAAAAATAATGAATAAAAGTATTGCAAACATTGACTTAGAATAAGTATGGACAACGAGTGTAGTACAAAATTCACGATAAAAATGTCCTGAATTGACATAATATAAATATAGAAATACCAACAAGCTCATTTACGACGGACGAAATCCTGTGTCGTTATCATAATGCCTAATTTAGCTTGCAACAATTTTTACCATACGAAAACATGACAGCACTGCTCAATTTTTCAAATTTCGAAGCTTCATCTAATGTTAAACGAAAATTTGGAGAACATAGGAGTAATAGAGCAACCTTAATTTTTAAAAGATTTTATTATTAGTTATATTTAGGGCCGATTTTTCAATCGTCAGATAAATTTTATCCAAGGAATAAATATGACGGTTTGACATACTTTCTATAAAAAAGCTGTCAAAACGTCAAACTTATTCCCCAGATAAAAGTTATCTGACGATTGAAAAATCAGCCCTTACTGTGATTGCTAAATATTTAATCCAACTGAAAGAGCATAGAACATTTCTTGCAAAATTACAACATCGTCATTTTCAATAACGCGATTTCGCTTCCTTTGCTGAAGTATCACGATCAGCATCAGCATCATCTAATTAATCTCGAGGAAAAATGAAATTAAATCAGAGGCATATTATTATTTTTCAGAAAATAATGTTTTGTCATGTGTATTTGAAAGAGTTCATGATAACTAAACAAACGAGCCCAAACGTCACGTGTCCACTATTTGCCATTAGGAAGTTCCAGAGCCCGTTTTCCGGCTCTACCATCGGACCTACGTCATTATTTATGTGACGAAAAGTGCTTATAATGACAAAATACATGAGCTGAAACTCGACGAGCCTACCATTTGTTCCTGTGCTTGCCTAATCTTTGGCTCCATCATCGAATTAGTTCAATGACATTTTAATGATCTAATATGCACATACCTACCTGCAAAATTTAAGCTCGATCGGAAACTTGGTAGTGACCGAAAAACCAATACAATTTTGAAACGGAAGGACAACATACATATTTTCGTACATAATATGTTTGCATACAATGCAAGTTTAAAAATAACTTGTTTAAATGAATAGAACAAAACAAATTGCAATTGGTTCAAAATCGCAATACAAAAAAACATCGTGTAAAAATAACTACTCTTTGGAATCTTTGTTCTAAATTCTGTCAAATATGTCAAGTTTCTTATGGTAATTCAACCAAATGAAGTTGACATAATTGGTTAAACAAAGGAAGGAAAATAAGATACTTTTTATTTAGTTGGATTATTGTGTGTTTTGCTCTTGCAATTAATTCAATTCTAAGTAAAATACAATGTTCCTTAACAAAATAATACTTAAAAATTGTAAAACAATAATATACCTACTGAAAATATGATACACCGTCAACTTTTTTCACTTTTTTGAGTAGTTTTACATGATCTCACTACACAGAACGGCATTGTTGACATGTGACATTGAGGTGTAGCTGCTTGTTCGGCCAAATGAAGAATGACGCGCGCAATTGTAGCTCTTTTCAAATTTCTTGTGTTTTAACACTCATTCGGTTCGGACATATTTGAGCGATGACCCGAGGTCCATACTTATTCTAAGTCAATGATTGCAAAACATTTATTGTAAAAAACAAAATACAATGTAGGTAATTATTTAATGTGAAGAATGTTTTTTTTTTTCACATATTTTCTTATAATAGCACTAAAAATAGGCTTTATGTCTGACAATTGAACGCGAAGATCTGGAGCTGCATCCAGTCTGTTTCTGTATTTGTTTTTGGTGTAAGCGTAAATTGAAAAACCAGTCTCGCATCGATAAGTCGTCACAAACGGAAGCAGAACCAGGATAGCTTTCTCAACGATTGCAGGGTGTTCATCTTTAAGTCTGTGGCGGCATCTATCCACGCCAAATGCGAACTATTCAATCATACATCGCGATATCAAGATTTAACACGCAGATAGTATATAATATACAACCTCCCAACATCAATTGTTGGGCAGTAGCCCGCCAGGCACAAGACTCCGCCTGGTTGGAGGATCCTCCCTTCGGTTGGAGGAACACCACACCCTAGTTTCTCCACAAGTCCAATCCAAAAGTCATTCAGATTAGAATCTTCTGACTGGAATTTTTGTACGCACCGCCCGCGCTTTTGACCGGGAATGCGCGACGGTGCGACGCGTTTATGAGTCTTTTCCACGAACGTTTTATTTAACTCTCGAACAGATGGCGGAACCCCTGTGACCATTTGACAGAACCCCAGGGTTCCGCGGAATACCTTTTAGGAATCGCTGCACTACATTATTTACTGGTGTGTTTTCAATCGGTCTACTATTATAGTACCTACTTCTGGTTCAATTTTCTTGTCTTAATAATTTCATTGGGATCCCTTCTTTTCGCATATTGTTCTTTGTCCTAATATACTTCGGCATAACGATTTTGGCACAATTTTTTTTGGCATAATAATACTTCGGCATAATTTTTTTAGGCATACCTTTTATGTTGGCATAATCATCTTAAAGACTAATTTGTTTTGGCATAAATTTGATTCGCATAACGTTAGTAGGCCTAATGACTATTAGCATAACGTTAGTTATGATAATCAGAAATGTTTTTACCATTGTCTAATAATCTAGTCGCAGGCGCACCCCGATACGGATAGGTTAGGTTCGAAGGGCCCTTCGTGTTAGGTTACTTTAAACCCTGCAGACAGAAATAGGAGCCCCGCGCGGCGGGGCTCCGTCGACTCAGCTTTGGAGCTTCAACCTTACAAACATCCCCTTAAGTTTTTATTGTGAAAATGAAAGTAGGTGACGAATAATCGTCTACCGTATAGGTACCTATAAAAATATGTTTTAATATCGTTATGCGTAAATAAATTTATGCTTTAGGATATTATGCTTAAAAAAGTTATGCTTTAGAACTTTATGCTTAATCATTATTATGGTTAGAGAAATTATGCGTAAGCTGTTATGCGTAATTATATTATGCGAAAATATAATTATGCCAAACAAAGTTATGCTAAGTTATATTAGGTCTTAAAATTTTATGCAAATGGATAGGGAACCAATTTCATTCACGGTCTCACGCACTCTTGCGCAAATACTGTGAGGCGAGATGTCTTACGGGCTTTATTTATTTTTATTTTAGCGATTTATTTGGAGTCCGATGTTCAACAGTGGACTCGTAATGTAATATTAAACATTTTTGATTAAAATGTTCCTTCTGCACAACTGTTTAAAAAAGTCTTACCTATTACTGAAATAATTAGCCAATGTCGCCAATCCAGGATAAAGATTTCCTATTTCCCTACCTATTTCGGCCGCCTAGCAGCATTGCTGTGTTAATGTTAGAAAGGTATGGGTGCTGGTGAAATTACAGTCACATGATATTCTCCAACCATGTCTCTAATGCAGTCTACACACCAAACCCGCCGACCCGCCGACATAAGTCGTCGGCTTTTTTGTCGGCGGGTTAGTCGGCGACTTCACATCTCGTTCAAGTAGTAAAACTTTGTCGGCGGTACGAAATCAGTAACTTTTTCGGTAGTTAGTGACTGCCGCGTGTAGGAAAGTGACGTGTGTTGTGTTTCTTGAATAATTCAGCCTACATTTACCTAGACATGGATGATACTGATCTAATTATAGCACCACAAAATTGCAAAAAAAAAAACACTAACACGTCACTGTAGCTCGAGGGTAGGCGGGCAAATGAGCGCTTCCGCAAGTCGCAAACATGCCGCCGACATGTTGCCACAAGTCGCCGGGCGACACGCGCGGGTACAAGTCGCTGACATGATTCTTTAAGCCTCGTCCCCTCTAGGAACATTTGTCGAGCGACATGTGTCCCCGGTGACATCGGGCGATGTCGGGCGACGTCGGACGACATCGCCGCGACATTGTTGAAACTGTTCCTTGTCGCACAGTCGATGAAGAGTAGTGATAGAAGCCTCGTCCCCACTAGGAACATTTGTCGAGCGACATGTGTCCCCGGTGACATCGGGCGACGTGGGGCGATGTAGGGCGACATCGCCCGATGTCTCTGGGGACACATGTCGCTCGACAAATGTTCCTAGTGGGGACGAGGCTTTAGAAACAAAGCCGTCGACATCAAGCCCGTGTCGGTGGGTCGGCGGGTTTGGTGTGTAGACTCCTTAAGGATGGCAACGTATCAGCAATTCTCTTGGTGTTGTAGGTGTATAAGGCGGCGGTAACCACTTTGCATCAGGTGAGCTGTCTTCTTTGCCATCATCATCTAATATAAACACAATTATCTTCCAGGGAGCTCCTGCTAGAAAACTGTCGCGTCTACATGGAGCGCACTAACTTCGGGACCCGCGCTCTCACTACGGAGCTCAAGTACTTAAACCTCGATCCTCGACAGTTTGAGCACTTACCTGTAGAGGAGGATGATGACACTGACATTTACTATGGGATTGAGAAAGGTTAGTGTAGTTATAAGAGTTATTTTATCGCGGAATTATTTGGTCAGTCCAACTTAGGGCCAATTTCACCGACCAAATAAAACGCGATCAACTGAGCATAAACGGCGATTTAATGTTAATCTAAGTTTAAGATTTGTTTTGGCATTTCACCGACAGTATTTAAACTAGTTTAGTGCTAAACGCAGTTACTACACTGAACGCCCAATGTTGACCGTTTAGCGATCTTAAACGCGATTAAGGAACATCTGGCACAAGCAAAAACTGACCTGCGGACCTTTTTTTAAAATGTGTATGGGTGGATTCGTCCTGACCAGTTTATTAGAAAAGGCCAGATGTCTCCTATTAACAAGTAAAGGGATATTTCGGCAAAATCGTATATTTTTCTATTAAATATCAAGAAATTGGTTTTGATTTCCAAAAACTATCACATCAATGCATAATCACATAATATTTTGAGATATATAATAAAAAGAATTTACTCATTTTTTTCATTTCCACTAAATTACGTGCACTGCAAATCAGAAAAATACAGCCACGCAAAACGAACAATATAATTAACCTCACTTTACGAAGTTAACATGACATTAATATTGATAGCCAAAGAAATACGTTTTGTTACACGTATTTTTACACAAATATTGCTATCATTTTGTCAAGTTTCGATGCAAGGACAAAACGCAACGCGACGTTGCCGTTCTGAAATACCATAATCTCGGTTTTCGTAAACGCGATCAACGGAACGGCCGTTTTGCTCTGTAAAATGCAGTTGATTTTAATCGAGATCAAATCTTGATACTAATCTCAGTTAGTGTAAACGCAGTTTTACTGAACGGAGTTTTGGAGACGATCGGTGAAATTGGCCCTTAGGATGTTACAAGTTATCAGTATCAGATCTTTATTTGCTTTGAATGTAGGTACAGGTATATGATGTTGTACATAAATTAATGAGATCGGCTACAGTCTACCTTACGGCGTGCAAATTATTACATAGATTAAAATATTAATAAAATCAAAACAATGTCAACAAAACAAAACAGAAATTAAAGTGAAGTCAATTAATAATATTATAGTCAGGTACATAAGTCTTACATGGTCAAATTTGCTATTAAAAACAATCATAATCTGGATAAATTCATGTCATTTAAAAAGTCTTTCGCTGAGTAGTAACATTTGCCCAAAAGTAGTGCAGTTACCTTAGCTTTAAAAAACGTTTACAGAACAATCCTTAAAACCATGAGATATTCTATTATAAATGACATGATGATTTTGTGTAAGTGCTTCATATTTCTTTAGTACTTTTATTAGTAGAAGAAACGACAGTCGTTCTTTAGGGTGCTCAATTTATATTAGAGAACCATTATTTCTTTGTGGGTTTATTCCTTAAAATTATTAGGAAATTGAGTTACCTCCATATACTTAACAGTTCGACTTTGGTACAATACTATTTTTGGAAAGGTAATGTTTAGACGACGAAATAGGCTGATTATATTTTTTAGCTTATCCTACGGCCGCAGCCCTTTTGCTGCCAATTTACGCTTTTTAGTATTAACGAGGGCAAATGTAAAGAAAAAAACAAACGAACTTAATATCGTGAATTCAAACTAGACTAAAACAATTAGTAATCTTTCAACATCAAACATTAAAAAAGAGTCCTCAAACTCAATACAATCACTGTCGCAAGACATTATCTGCCTTGAAAATCAACAATAAATGATAATAATATTTTGTCAAAAGGCTACGAGCATCTAGTAGAAGAATATCAGGAGCCAGAAGAAATATGGCAAGACGCAGATGACCCTGAACGAACGGAAAGTGCGCCCTCCAGTGATATGGAGTCGATTACCCCAGTAAAGACAAAGAAAGCACACAGGAAGAACAAAAAGATCGTCTCCTCTGAGGACGACTCCGACCCCCTCAGCCTCGTCGCAGAAGCCAAGAGAGTAGTGAAGAAGAAAGAACGACCACACAGCAAAGAAAGAAGTAAAGATAAAGAGCCAAAGCGATCAAAATCAAAGGCAAAACTTAAGGATCCTCTTGAAATCAAAGAAGAATGCATAGAAAAGAAGAAAGAACCCAAGAAGAAGGAAAAGAAGGAGAGAAAGAGGAAAGAAAAGCCTTTGCCGAGTGTCAAACCTTGTTCTTTATCCAATCTGATTGGAATGAAAGTGACAAAGGTTGGCCCCAAGAGGCCAGACCTTGCGATAACGACGGTGTCTGTTACTGATAGCGATTACGATAGCCAAGGAAAGTGCTCCCTCAACTCTGTCGTTTCTGAAAGCAACGAAACCGATGTTCTATATGACGGCCTATTTTCTATGGACGAACTCAAGTCTCCAGAAAGCAGTGTGGATAAGACGAATGTTTCTAGAAATCACGAACTTCATATAGCTAACGGTGCTGTCGGGGTTAGCACTCCGTCCGTTATTACACATAACGAACCACAAATCCAAAACGAAGCTAAGATACACAGAGTGCCGAAAACGCCGAAATCAAGGACCAATTCACCGAGTAGTCAATCATCCTCTTCTAGTCAAGTGAAACTGACCACAGTTACAGAAGACGTAAAGAAGAGTATAACGAAACTCTTACAGTTTAGGCGACAGAAGGCCGAAAGTGAACAGAAGAATAAGTTGCCGCCAAATATCGTTCATTCATACAGCCATACACATGGAACGGAAACCCCGATTATACCACCTCAATCTCCTGTACCATCGCAAGTCAGTCCAAAACCACACAATGTCACGGAAAATCCAAAAGTTTATATCAACAAAACGCAGTCCGATCAACTTGCCGAACTTAGGAATGAAGTTAATAACTTATTGTGTAACAAAACGTTTGGAATAGCTAGGCCAGTCATACAATATGGTCCGAAGAGCAACAACAGTTTAATGAATAACTCGCATACAAGTGGGATTAGAGTACCAAATCCTACTGCCTACGCGACCTCGATGCAAGATACGTGTAAAATGCAACAGCCTCTAGTAAAACCTACAGTTGTAAGTACCGAATCGAAGCCTAATCAGTCTCGTCCAAGCGTAGCGAACAGACAAAAATCTTTGGACACAGCAAGTCAACAGAACTTCCATATGTTTCTCAAGGAGCTGCATGAGTCCATCAACGCTGGAGCAGGTGTAGATACTTGTACGAATGTTGCTATCAAGAAGGAAATAAAACCAATCAGCAGGGTGACGCCTCTAGTACCCACAGTCAAGGCTGAACCCAAGACATCTCCACAATGTGCCAAACAATCCCAAAAGAAATCAGAAAACCTTCTCAACACGTTTTCGCGTCTCAGTTATTTACACAAAAACAGAGAAATAAAATCGAAGCAAGTTCTAGACGCCGTAATAGAACATCAGACTAAAACGCTACAACAAAATCGTCCTACAGCCGCAGAAATTAATCGAATTATGTACGAACAGAAACTTGCAAAAGCGAAGTACTTAGAAGTTAAAAGTGAGCCAGTAACACAAAGAGAAGACACTGCTTATCAGCCTCAAGAAAACTGTCAAAGTTTGCTGAAGAAATATGAAAAACCAAAGTATGTAAGTACGGCAAGAGAGAACCCCATAATCGCTAATATACTGTCCAGCTCAACCAAGTCAACTGCAAACACCGACAATCCATACAAAATTGTCCAGATGGAACGACCACGAGATGTATCGATATTACCAAATAAGTTGTCCTCTCTAACAGAAAGAGATCAACATGATTTGCTGCTTCTGTTACGACAGCAGAGCAAACTGAATCAACCTGCACAGAAAGGGGAACCTGTTAAGGAAAGGATACAGCCCCCACAGACGATTACAGGCAACATGCCTTCACCAAACTATTTTGTTCCTTGCACTAGTCAGTCGTCAAACAAGAAGATATTAGATGCCCCTAGCGCTGTGTACAGTAATGTCAATGTCAAACAGTTTACAAAACCTAGTCCGAGTATAAAGCCATCAAACGTCACTCAAAATGATGTAAGAATGCCTCAGACAAAACCTTTGAACATGGTCAAGACTGAACTAAATTGTACCAAGACCGTGGATCCAAAGATCCAAAAGATTGAAATATTTAATGACAAAGACGCTAAAAGTAATAAGCACAAAGCTAAATCTAGTAAGGATAAGCAAGGTACAGATTGGGAGAAAGTAATGGACGCCATTTTATCTCACAAGACCCCAAGCAGAGGACCCAACGCCCTCGATATGGCGTTGAACAAAGATGTCTTTAATAAGGATTTATCGGACACTTTGAGAATCCAAAGGATAGTTAAAGTCAACTCCACTGGAGATCCAATGAAAATGACTAATGTGATATCAAAAGGTCAGTCAAAACCGGCAGTGAGTGCTGTCCCGACACAAAGTACACACACTCCTAGCATTCTAAACCAATCTAACACAGAGAGTGTCATCAAAAGTATTAAAAATAAAACAGCTTCGAAACCTGCTAAGGTTGTTCAAAAACCCTCAACGAACACCGCATCTGTACTACATGCCAATCCAAACTTAACTAGGCCGATACAACCTGAAAGGCTGGTGCAACCTGAAACACCGAAACGACAAATTCAGACTGAGAAAAGACCAAGCCAGCACTCAAAAGACCCAATAGACGTACTTAATAAAAAAATACCAAACAAACATCAGGAAAAACAATTTACATGTCCATTTTATAAAGAAGAAGACCCATTTATTTCGGGTATACCTAATTCGGATTATGATCTCCTTGAAGAATTAATGGATGATGATTTGCGACAAGAAATCGGTGAGTTATCGTCCGATGAGGATAGTTACAGACCACCTATTCAAGGCCTGAAAGACAAAACTTACAATAAGCATATAACACCGATGATTCACGAGGAAAAACGCTTAAATTCAGCAGTAGTTAATACTACATCGGCGCATAAGAAATCTACTCCGAAAGTAAAATGTGACATCGCGAAGCCTGCTTTTGATCCTCCAGTACAAATCCAGCCTTCATCAGGCTTTGTCAATGTGAAAACCGTGATTAAAAATGCTGAATACAAAAATATTGATGCTTCTAGTGTTCAACCAACTGCTGCAGTTCACCAACTGCCTAAAACTGTTATTACACCACCGAAGAACAGCAGTAATATTAACAATCAAAGTTTTAAAGTCAATACTAATCAATTGCAAAAAGCCAATCAGAGCAATACATTTATTACTACCATGCCGCGACAAACTGCGTTAAAAAACGTAGTCATTATCGGATCAGAAATAGTATACCAACCTTGCGTGGTTCAAACCCCGATTCGTGCAGCCAATGTAACTCAGAGTACATATGTGGCGTTTAATAGCCAGCCAAATCTGGCGATATATCAGACGACGCAATTCGCCGCTCCTGTTGATAACCCACTGATCATAGGAAATGCTATTACAGTGCCTATGGCGACGGTGCCGATAAATATACCATCGATGACGATCACTAATCATTCTGAACTTAATATTCGAACTCCCGCAATTAAAGAAGAAATAAAAAATGAAGTCGTTCAAAGCAAGATGGTAAACCATAATAATTCTAAAGACATTAAATTGGAACCTAAAACGAATCCAGTTGAGAACCCGAATGACAATATTACTTCAAAATCAGAAAAGGAGAAATTTGATATAAATTCCAATAAAAATTGTGAAAGGAAAGTACTATCTGAGGTACAGATAAAACAGAAGCTTGCCTTAAAAATCGAGCCAAAGATTCCTCGAAGTCAATCAAGGATTTCGCTTGACTGTGATATAAAGAACGAAGTATTGAATGATCAGGAACGATTAACAACGAAACGTTTGGCTATTATAAACCGAAACATTTGCCATCGAAGCGATAACAATGCCATCCCACTCACTTATGCGCCGCTAAATACTATAAAATTATACCCAAGTGTGGCCCAAGAAAATCGAAATAACGAGAAGGCTAGAACTACTTCTGATAAAAGAAACGACAATACAAATCAGAGTGCAAAACTAGAATCACTTGAAATGCCTAAAGTAAGGACTGTTGAAAAGTTAGTTGAAGCTAAAACAGCAGCCAATGAAGTTTGCAAAGAAAATAAGGATAACGCTTCTTGTCGCCGTATTTTATTGCGATCGTCAAATAAAGTAGTCAAAGTAAATCCAGAAGTGGTTAAGAAAATCGCTGTATCTAGAAAAACTAAAGTCAGGCTAAAACCTACTACTCCTATTGAAATTGAAAACAAAACTGTAGAAAATTGCACTGATGGAGTTAACAATAATATGCTTAGAGTAATCAAGAAACGGGTAACAAAAAAGACGCTTAACAAAACAATTAAGAAAATGGAGATCAAGAAGAAAGCAACTAAAATCCAGCCTAAAAGAAATGCAAAAGTAAAAACACCTGTTGATAGTAAAACTGAGCAGAAGCCTCAAGATTTAGTAACGCCCGTCGAGTTTCCTGGTCTGACTGACCTAGAAGATCAAATAACAATTACTAGAATTCCAAAAATAATGCCTGCGGGCCAGTCTTTACTGACTTTGCAGGATATTCCGAACGTTGAAGACATACTCAAAAATGGTAGTGAGAACCACACAATGGTCAAGTCTAAAAATGGCTATTGTTCGAGTTCAAGTATTTTAGACAAGGATGATACACTAAACCAGCTGTTACAAACTGAGAGTGACAATCCTTCTAATGTTGTTTCTCAAGAGAAAGTTAGTGAGAATAATGGTGTAATATTAAATATGGAGGACAATACGAGTCCCAAAATAATGGAAACAGTAGAAAAAACAGTTAGTAATGACACAAATGAAAATACTAACGCTGAACCAACTGTAACAAATACCGATATCGTTGAAGAAATTGAAAGCTATGTGAAAAGATTAGAAGATCTAAAAACAAGTAAACAAGTGGACACGGCTGTCAATGAACGCTTAGACTTAGAGTGCAATGAAATTATATTTAATTCAAAAGGTGATGATGAGAAGTCTTTAGCTCAGCCTGAAGCAGAAACCACCACAGCTATAACACCAGTTGAATGCGTAAAAACTTCTATCGCCAAACTAAACAATACAACAGCAAAACATCAGGAAAATACTGTAAATGATGAATCAGAAGTAATTTGTCTTGATGAAGATGATGATGAAGAACCAAGTAAAGAACCAATGAAAAAGAATAAAGTACTTAACAACAATGTTAAAATTATTAATCCAGAAAAGTTTACAAACAAAATAAACGATGACATACCAAAGTCTTACATGGACGCTATAATAATCGAAGATTTACCGCATTTAAATACAGGGGATCCAAACAAAAAATGCGTGCGTATTAAATTACCTTCTGGAAGAGTATTCAAGGCGACTGTTCACGGGCAAATGAACATCGATACTCATTCATTGTTTGCGGACCCAGCACTGAAATCAGTTCTTTTGAGCAACGTTTCCAAAAGAAAACGGTACACTTTAAATATAAAGCAATTGTCGACATCGTCTAAGAGTCATCCCGATAAAATATTAGAGTCCCATATACAGGAAATTTATCTGGCAGCGTCTGCCCCGTCTGGTGGCACTGTTGAAACTATAGATTTATTAAGTGACTCGGATGAAGAAAACGCTTACCAATTTTTTAACACCGAATATGGAAAATATAAAGTACGAACGATGAAAAGAAAGTTATTTGATAATCATCAGAAGTTTTTTGAAAAAAAGTGTGTTGTGAAATTAAAAAGAGAAAATTTGGATATAAATGTGAACGTACCGGCAGAAGACGGAAATGAAATAGAAACTTCAAGTACGACAATGGAAGAAATTTCGTCTACCGTCTCTTCGCAACCAGAAGAGGAAACCAAACAGAATATGGAAGAACCCGTAGTTGAACCTATCGTTCAACCTATCATCCATCCTACTACTCGACCTAGTACTAACTCTGTTGTTCAACCTGTTATTCAGCCTGTTGTTCAACCTGTTATTCAGCCTGTTGTTCAACCTGTTATTCAGCCTGTTGTTCAACCTGTTTTTCAATCTGTTATTCAACCTCTTCAACCCGTTATTCAGCCCGTTGTTCAACCCGTTGTTCAACCCGTTATTCAGCCTGTTGTTCAACCCGTTATTCAGCCTGTTGTTCAACCCGTTATTAAACCTGTTGTTCAACCCGTTATTCAGCCCGTTGTTCAATCCGTTATTCAGCCTGTTGTTCAACCCGTTATTCAGCCTGTTGTTCAACCCGTTATTCAGCCTGTTGTTCAACCCGTTATTCAGCCTGTTGTTCAACATGTTATTAAGCCTGTTGTGGAACCTGTTGTTCAACATGTTATTAAGCCTGTTGTGAAACCTGTTGTCCAACATGTCGTTCAACCCTTTATACAACGACAAACGGATGTTCATCATGCTGTTCAACGAATTGATCAAGCACCAAAAGTTATTGAACCAATACTAATAAAACCTATACTGAACACTGAAACAGATATAATTGAAATTGATGATTCGTCAAATGACAATTCTGACGTGAACAAACTGGATTTTACCAAAAATAATGAAGATAAATATTTTACTGAACTGATGCCGTTAGTAGAGCAGATAAGTGGAGCAATAACTTTCAAGAACAAGATAACCGAACTTAAGCTTGTCGAAAAGATTGATGAATCAAAACCAGTCGATGTAAAGATTAATGAATTCAAGAATCTACTGTTTAAAGATCTCGGTATAGAAGATCTTGCTGATAATTCAACACATTCCGACGAAATGAGTCTTTCATTTGCTGACGCCCCTCTTGCCACTGAGACTGAAACCGTTAGCGATGATTCTTCAAAGGAAATTCCTGCACCACCAGCCTGTTTTGTGAAACTGGCCAAGTGTGACGAACTTGTAAGAAAATATGAAAATCTAAAATTGCTTAAAAAATGTTTCATTAAGTTAGTCCGATGTGATGAAGACGATCTGAGTAGTGAACCATCCATTGAAATGGATGCTGACCAGACTAATACTGATGATCTGATTGATATACATGAAACTAGCTTTGATGAATCCGCTGTGGATGCAGTACCCATGACGCGCTGGGGATCTTTTTCAATCCTTGACGATTACGAAATGTTAGATAATCCGCAAAATGTTAACGAAATTGAAAGAAAAAGTTCACCTGTAATGGAAGCATACGAGACCATTGCTTCATTGAATAGTAGTTCTAAGAGGACTGTTGAAAAAGTTCAAAATTATGATAGATTGACATGCGAAACTGAATGGTTTTTGACTAAACCTAAGTTTAATTTGCTACATAAATTCGAAATTCGAGACAATTACAATTTTGAATCTCGCGCTACTTCAAATACTAACCTAAATATCTCAAGTGCATATGAAACAGAATTAATAAAAACAGTGAATGTAACGCCTCTTACAGGCTTAGTATTAAAGTTCTTCCAAAATAGCTCCATCGTAGATCAATTAAAATCTGCCAGACTGAAAACAAAACAAAATAAAACAAAAACAAATATAAAAGGCCTTTTACCCAACCTGAAGAGAAAATCTCTTGATAATATTCAAATTAATAGTAAAATATCTAAAACTAGTGATAACTCACGCCAGGAACCGAGTCAAGAAACTTCTGCCAGTTTAGAAACACGGAAAATAGATGTAAAGGACTCTGAATTTATTTGCAATACCAATAAAAATTGTGAGATTGTACAGGATAAATGTGATAATGCCTATAATAAAACAACGGAAGTCTCAGAAGTCAATTTGGAATCGCAGGGAATTGAAAATGTAATTAGCTCTACAGATACTTATGATGACGTACAACCCGAATTTATTGTGAATACTAATATAAAAACACCACTTCATGGTTTTTCGAAGTGTGCTTCTTTGTCCGAAAACAGCATCATTGAAGTGGAATCTACATCTACCTATGTAGAAGATTTAAGTGAGGATGTTGTTAGTTGTTCTATATTACACGAAGCAGATTCAACACAGACTGAGTTTTATATTGAAAATGATAAACCTCAATTTAAAATCGACGTTAATTCAGTGCCTGAAGTGACAGTACTAGACACGGAAAACATTAGTGAAATCGGTAATTCCGATAAAGACACTGATATAACACTTGCAATTCCAGATCTGGAGCACAAAAATGTGTGTAAAGACAAAGATATAACATCCGAAGTTACTAAACTGAATACAAAAAACATTGATGATGAAAAGGATAGCGAAAATATTTGTAAAGATGTTGCTATAACACCGGAAGAGACAGAACTGGGAACTGAAAATATTCGTGAAGATGTTGATAATACATCTGTAATGAAAAATTTGGACGTAGAAATTATTTGTGAAGAACAAAGTAAAAATATATGTACAGAGGATGATTTGAAATCTGAAGTTGCCAAACTGGATGTGGAAAATATTTGTGAAGATGGTAAAAATAATTGTGTAGATACTGTAATAATACCTGTAGTCACGGATAATATTTGTGAGAAACAAAGTAAGCGTTTCTGTAAAGACGGTAATATAACTGAAAAAACTGAAATTGTCCGACTAGAGACGCATAATGCTGAAAAAGATAGTGAACATATTTGTGACGTCGTTGATACAAAACCAAAAGAGACAGAAATGGCTGCTGCAAATATTGGTGAAGACGCTGATAATATATCTCAAGTGACAGGTTTGGAGATGAACATACCCACTGAGTCAGATATGGACATAGAAATTAATTGTGTAGAACACTGTGAAAACATTTGTAAAGGCGTTGATACCAACGCAGAAAAGGCAGAACTGGTCATAGAAAATATTACTGAAAATACTGATAAAAAACCGCAAGAGACGGAAATGGCCACTAAAAATATTTGTGAAGACCATAATAAAGTACCTGAAGTGATAGATACGGACATGGATTTACTTAAAGTGACAGACATGGACATAGAAAGTATGTGTGTAGAGCACGGTAAAAAGTTTTGTCAAGATGTTGAAGCAAGCCCTGTAAAGGCAGATTTGGTCACAGAGAATATAAGAGATGCTGATGCAAAACTGGAAGAGACGGAAATGGTCACTGAAAATATTAAGGAAGACGCTGATGAAGTACCTGAAATTACAGATATGGACACTGAAGTTATTGGTGAAGAGCATAGTGAAAATATATATAAAGACGGTAATACAAACCCTGAAAATGCTGCATTGCTCATAGAAAATAAGAGCGAAGATATTGACACAAAACCGGAAGACCCAGGAATAGCCACTGCAAATATTTGCGGGGACAGCGATAAAGTATCTGCAGTGACAGATATAGACTTAGAAATTAATTGTAAAGAACACAGTGGAAATATTTGTAAAGACGTTGATACAGACCCTGAAAAGGCTCAACTGGACATAGATATAAAAGAAGATGCTGATACAAAACCGGAAAGGGCAGATGCCACGGAAAATATTTATGAGGACGCTGATAAAGTACCTCAAGTGACAGATACTGACACTGAAATTATTAGTGTAAAACACAGTGAAAATGTTTGTAATGACGTTGGTACAAACTCTGAAAAGGCAGAAATAGTCAAAGAAAATAATATTTGTAAAGAGGATTATAAACAACCTGAAATTGTTACAGTGGATAAGGAAAATATTTTTGACGAAGATAGTGAAAATATTTGTGAAGCCACTGATAAAATACTCGAAGTTACGAATTCGAACATAGAGATTATTAGTAAAGAACAAAGTGAAAATTTTAGTAAAGACGTTCATAAGATACCTAGAGTGACAGATTTTGACATAGAAATTATTTGTGAAAATCTCAATGAAAATAACGATAAAGACAATGATAAAATACCTGAATTTACAGATGTAGCTATGGAGAATATTTGTGAGGAACAAACTGAAAATATTTGTTTAGAAAAAAATCCTAAAGTGACAGATTTTGACATAGAAGTGTTTTGTGAAGAACGCAGTGAAAATATTCGTAGTGAGAGTCCTTCAAAATCGGAAACCAAAGAAACTATGATTGCAGAAAGTTATACATTAAAGACTGATAACGCTGATGTAGTCTTAAATAGAAGCGAAGAAAATGAACACGAAGAAAGTGAAATTGTACCTAACAATAACCATGATAGCTTACCAATAGTAGATACGAATAATGAATTGATAAATACTGACAACCTAGAAAAGATTGCTGATACCCAAAAACATACAGTAATAACGAACATTTCTGAAATGAATAAGAAAACCGAAATGCCAGACCATGAATATACACTTTTTACTTACATTTCTGAGGGAGACAGAGAAGAAGTATTGAATCAAGAAGACAGTGTAAATAAAACGCGTGTACATATCAGTAATGACGAGACGCTTAGCGAAGGCGATAATGAAAGTACGGAGGATGATAATTTATTCAATGTGAACAAAATTGAAGGTCTTGTTGTAATAGAGGAGACGAATAACATAGTAGATGTTGTTGACATGCGAAGTGATGAAATCCTTGATGATGAGCTTGCTCAAACGCTTCTGGCAAGTGCTAACACTCAAGTGAATGAGGTAAAGATACGAGAGCCAGAGCTCACAAACATAGAGCCTAGCAAATTCGAGTTACAGGAATTTGAACCTATCCCAAATCTAGACAAAAATTCCAAGAAACTTGAAATTAACAAACTGTTCGCCGAATATTCTAGCCCGTTATTGACTGTTATCGAATACGAAGATGAAGAAATGGGAACATGCTATCTACCTCCAGTTAATACTTTTATATCAAGATCTAGCTATGACGATGATGACTTAACCTCAACCCCTGAAAAAATGTTACTGATAACACAACAAGTAGGCGAAGATGGCCGAATTGAAGAAATCGACATTAAACTTAATGTCCCTAAGATAACTTACTCTAAGAAATCTACAAATAGCATGGATTCCGATCATTTACTCAGTGTTAAGAAAAACAGAAAGTGCTTGAAGCGTAAAGCTGAGATGACAGATGTAAAGATTTGTGAGAAGAAGTATAGAAAAGGCAAGAATATCGACTATCCTAAAATCACTGTATCAACTATGGGAGACTCGGCGTATAGTAAAGAATTTAAGCGCCTGCTCGATTATTGCAGTACTGTAAAATTTTCTTACTCGCGCCCATTCCACAAAGAATACATAGACGTGCATCAAATATTAAAGTCATGGCCTATAAAAGGCACCTGTAATATTGAAGAATCTGAAACTGAAATAGACGAAGCTCTATTTACTGATACAGAAGCGGTATTTACCGCTATACACGACCCAACTAAACAGACATTAGCCGACGAAATAGTCGCCGAGTATAACGAATCAGATTATTCATCTAGCGACATAACTGAAACCAATTTCAATATGGGTTTTGGTGAGGGGTCCGGCAGAGTCATACAAAATTTCGAAGACGGATGTGGTACAAAATTTTCGGCTGCGACTCTGTCGGACGTAAAACAAACTCAGCCGCTTTTACTGTCCGAAAATTATGGTAACTGTAAACGTGTGCACAATCAGAATCATTTTACAAATCAAGTAGAAACATTACAACGTAATATAAAATGTATTCAAATGAAAGATAAAATTAGATCCTTTTTCAAAAAGACCATGTCTGAATTAAGTTACGACTGGATAAAACAGCAAGAGAAAGATGATATTTTTAATTCTAATGCTCTCTTTGACTCGTCAGACTTTCTACGTGGGCTTAACAAACCAGAATTCATTCAGCCTCCGCCGTTTGAGGCTATTGTTCAAGTTGTACAGGTCGGTCAGCTGCCTGTCAGTGCGGCCGCACAAAATCCAGTGACATGCGATCCAAGAGTCACTCAAGTGTCCGATGCTAGTCCATCTCAATGTTCCGCTGAAAACAGCCCAAGCGATGACCCGCAGTCAGTTATAAAAACTGAATACACAGAACTTACAACTGCTGATTTAAGTATGCCTTTAGCCCAAGAATACGTACAACATATCCAAACAATGCCAGGTCCACCACATGAAGCTATAAACTATCCAATGGGCAGTGATAATTATAATCTTGATGTTGATATCAAACCGGAAATCAAAATAGAAATGGAGGAAACACCAGAAATAAAAGAAGAAATAAACGATAATTATGAAAACAATGAATATCCACAACTGTTTGAAAAGAATATGATGAACAATGTTGATTATTCCTATGAGACTAACTCTTCTCACATCGGCCCAGAGTCGAATTCTAATGTGGGTTTGATTTACAGTTATACGGATAAGCAACCTGCACCTGAATCATTTCCACAAATGAAACAACAGCAACAAGAACATCTACAAATGCAGCAACAGCTACAACAGCAGCAGTTACATCAGCAACAACAACAACAGCAGCAGCAACAGGAACAATATCAGCAACAACAAAAAGAACTACAGCAGCAACAACAGGAACAATATCAGCAACAACAAGCTGAACTGCAACAGCAACTCGAACAAGAGCAGCAACAGCTGCAGCTGCAACAAGAATACCAACAGCAGCAATTATTACAGCAACACGAGCTAGAACAAGAGCAGCAAAGGCTACAGCTATTACGAGAACAGCAGCTGAAGCAACAGCAGCTACAGGAACAGCAGCTAAAGCAACAGCAACTGCAAGAACAGCAGCTGAAGCAACAGCAGCAGCAACTACAGGAGATAAAGCAACAGCAGCAGAAACAGCAAGAGCTAAAGCAACAGCAACAACAGCAGGAGCTGAAGCAACAGCAGCAGCTACAGGAGCTGAAGCAACAACGACAGAAACAGCTAGAGCTGAAGCAACAGCAGCAGCAACAACAGGAACTAAAGCAACTGCAGCTTAAACAACAGCAACAAAAACAACAGGAGCTAAAGCAACAGCAGCAGCAACAGAAACAACAGGAGCTGAAGCAACAGCAACAGAAACAACAGGAGTTAAAGCAACAACAGCTGAAGCAACAGAAACAGCAACAGGAGTTACAGCAACAACAACAGAAGCAGCAGCAACAACAAGAGCAGCAACAAAATGGTTCACAAGACAAGACGGATCAAATTGCACACGCAATGAACGCAGCGGGTATTTCTGCAGCCACAGATTCTATATCAAATAATAGAGCTCAAGCGCTAGTAAACATGTTATCTCAAAAGCTAAGGCAAGGTGCTGTTGGAACAGGCCAAGCTTCTTCAAACAACTACCAGAAGACTACATCAATAAATGCTATGGCTTTGCAGCAAGCGTTAGCCCAAATACTGCCGCCACCCCCACTGAATCAGACGAATGCAACCGAAAACAATCAACAAACATCCAACACGCAAGTGACGCCGCAAGTTTTGCATATAGTTCAAGGAAAAAGTGCTTCAGGGAACCACCAACAAATAACTTTAGTTGACAACAGTCAGCAGTCTGTTATAAATACGCCGAATAATACGCCAGTGTTACATATTGTGCAAAACAAAACTACACCTCCTGGCCCAACATCAAACGGCACGCCGGCACCACAGACTAACTCTTTTAGCGGCCTGTCCCTAGTTGATGGTGGGTTACAACAAGGCAATCAACTTCTTCATATAGTGAACACAGGAAGTCAAAAGAACTCCAATGCCGCTGGACAATTGCTAAAAAGAGTAAATCTTTTGACGAATCTAGCGAATGTTCAAGGGGGAAACGAACAGAAAATGGTGCAGTTTCTATGTAAATCTGCAGATGGAAAGCCTATACAGTTGAACGGACCACATCAGCGTAGCATGGTGTTGAGGCTTCAGCCTGTTGAGACACCTAATCTACAACCCACGCAGTCGAAACAAATGGAATCCCAAGACATGAGTCCTACGCATAATTCAGCCAATAATAACAACAGTAAAGACGCAGAGATAAAATCACGTTCGGTGTATGAAGAAAATTACGCAAAATTCATACAAGGCTCGTCACCCAAAACAACTGTCCCCGAAAAGGGCACAAGCTTGCCAAAATTCAACCAAGCGTTTGGCAAGCAAGTTTATCAAGATGGCGGTCAGAAGAACGAAATCAGTAATAGCAATTCACATTTGTCACCCAATGGTGAGAACTCGGACTGTCAACCGAATGATAATGCAATGAATTTGGATCATATAAATCAGATAGGAAGTCCACCGCTACTGCTGAGGAAGCCTCAAACTTCGCAAGCTCAGCCGAACTTAGTCCAACAACTAAAGCAAACTATATCACCCATGAATATCCATGGTGGCGTGATATACACACGTCAAATACCCGTGAACCTAGCTAGCGGGCAAACTATCAACTTAATCACAGTTCCTAGTACAGAACTTATCGATGATTCAAACGCAAAACAACAAGGCGAGATAGAGCCTTCGATAATAAAGATTGTGCCACAAGCTCAAACTAATTCCAATTCAGATGTTACAGAAGAAAATAATTCACACGTGGGGGTAACAAATGATAATTCACATACGCCTCACCCACAACCGGTGCTAACGCAAATGCGAATCAAGTTGCCCATGTTAAGTAAAGCACCTCAAATGGTCTCTGGAGGAAGAGTTGTGAGGCCATCGTTCTTCCAAATACAGCGCAATGTCATCAGTGGAGCTAACCAGCCAGTCTACCAACAGCTAGTCCTTACAGCAGCTCCACCACTTGGACAACAGACTATAAGACTACCGCAGGCTCAACCAAGTAAACCAGTGAAGACACCAAGTGAAAGTCAGTCCTCAACTGAGTCTATGAGTTCTTCAACCTTGGAACAGTTGAGAGAGTTCGATCTGGTATTGGAGCAAGTCAAAGAGAGGAGCACAGTGCAGCCTAACGCGACATCTAAGACTGCGCCTGCTAAGAAACATACTCCATCGACTGACACTACTGATAGTCCAGCCTCTACTAGCTCCACTCCTGCCTCTACCAGCTCCACTCCTACAGAACCACCACATTCACAGCCAGCTCCACACAAACAACATCAAGTTCTCTACTCCATTGGCAACACACAACCGCTAAATGTTGCTTACGTGAACAGAAAAGCGCCTGCTCCAACTCCTACGACATCTTCCTTCGTACGGTCACCAGATTCCTCGGGGATTGTTGACTCGTCACCTACGTCATCGACGCATAGTCAGATTCCTCATACTGTCACCAGTGAGCCTTCAACGTCTGACCCGCCGTCTCAAGCGAAATCATCTAAATCCAGCTCAAAGTCAAAATCAAGATCGAAAGCGTCATCCAATCCCCCGAATACATTAAAACTAAACACAGTACCTCCGAAGCCATCCAATCAAAAGCCAGCAGAAGATGAGCAAACCACACAAAGGATTCTTTACATATTAGCCGAATATAAAGAACAGGTAGAAAATTCTCCGGATAAAGATAAACCGGCGCCACGTCGAAGAACTAATCCCCCCTCAAATCCAGGATCATCTAAACGCAAAAAGAGCTCAAGTGGGTATCGTAGAGGACGGGACATGAGTCCTATAGATGATACGTGTAGGACAATGGGATCTGAGGACAGCAGCTGTGGCACATCACAGGGAGACTGCAACGAAAGTTGTCTTGACAGTCATTCACCTCAAGACAGTCCACGCAAAGTCGTTCGCAAGCTTACTTTTGAACAAGAAACGCCTCCTACACCTCAGCCTCGACCGCAGCCACAACGAAACGTCATCGTTGCAGATGGTCAAACTATCACTGTGGCTCGAGGTACGGCTGGAAAACCTTCCGCAGCCGTCCTCATGCCTGCTAACTACATCTTACCAGTATCTATGATCAAAGGTGGCCAGCAGATAGCAATAGTGACAAACAGAGGGCCGAAGTTATTAACAGTCGGTGGTGGCGAAGGTGGGGCGACGAACGCACTACTATTACAACGCCTCATTGGCCCAGCTGGACTCAAGCCAGTTTTGACACGTCCAGGAGTGCGACACGTCCGCTTACCAACTGCGGCGCTCCATAACCTTCAAGCGTTCAACCTGGCGACTGCAACAACTATTCAACCGCCAGACAGTACTGCTTCTCCGGCGCCAGCCCCAACTCCTCCTGAATTAATAGACACCAGAGCAACTAGTTCCCCATGGAGGGACGAGACGCAAGACCGTGACCGTGAGGTGAAACCGGAGCGAGGGTCAAGTCCAGAGGATTCGGAGCCGTGGCATCTTCCAGCGTCAGCCAATCCACACGACTACAGCTACGAGGAAGTCGTTCGGACGGACAACATGGACCGCACAGTACTTGTAAGTAGCCTTTCTTTACTTATTTTGGAACTATTACCTCTAAATATATGTATGATATTGGTTTTAATCGAGCTGATAGTTCCAAATTGTATTAAAGCCGTGCGTATCGTGTATGACACACATTTTGCAACTTCAGGACCCGATCCCAGATAGATACAGTCCCGATATGGAAGCGCAAAGGATATTTGATAAGATGTTCGACGTCGATTCGAAAAAGTCGTACATGGTCGGTTCGCAAGACGATTCGCCGCGATGCGGCTACGATATTGACGCGTCAGATTGCGACGATAAGGCCTACCATCAGGTACACCGTATCGTAGAACCGACGCTGATAACCTAAACGATTAGTCGCCTCTTTAGTAGAATGCACGCATCGATTTATTTTTGTCAGCTGTTCTTCGTTCGTTGGTGTGCCGTTTTGATTATACATGATGTAGATGCGACATTTCGAATAACAAGAGTATAGAAACTGTTTGCAATTTAGTTTTTTTATTGCTCAAAGTTTGCAGCACTGTGCTTGCTGTTAGTATTAGCTTCTCTAGTGCTGTTACTGGCAACGTTGCACAAAACAACATCATATACTCACGCCTGCAATCCCTGAAGGGGTGAGCAGAGGTGTACTATTACAGAAGTGTCCCATGTAAATAAGTGGCGAGTCTATTGTCATTTTTCGAGCACAATTATAGTGCCAGGTTTATTTCCTCTTACGACTCGCTTGCCCGGCGATGGAAAAGAATTGTATTCTTATTCTGTCCCTACACGGACAATTCAGCTGTCATCAAGCTGTCTCCCTCGCAATCTCCCCCCCAGCAACGCTCTAAGCCGAGGTCCGAGTCCCACTAGTGATCGCCCTTAGTGCTGTTGTTGCTAGTAGTCATTATGTTAGTGTAATTTAAGTAATTAGCTTAGATTAAGTATATTACTTCCTCCCCATTGGCTGGAGACCCTTCAGTTCTCTCCAATAACTGCACGGTTACGAAGAAACGGTCCGCAAGGACAACCTAAGGCAATACAATAGAAAAAAAAAAAAAAAACTACTAGGTATATTTATTTCGACGCCTCCCACGTTTGTTGTTGTAAGCCACGAATTGCATATTTGTGTTTTTCACGTAAATGTGTCTAATTTTATGTATATTATCTGTTCCAAATATAAAAATACCCGAAAAACGATATTTATTTTTGCTATTTTTATATTTGGAACAGATATTTTAATTTTGATTCATAAAATTAGACGCAGTGAAAAACACAAAAATGCAATTTGTGGCTTACAACAACTTTCCTGGGAGGCATCGATTTATATTTCTATAGTTAAAACAGTCTAGTACCATTTAATTGTTTTCTACAACCTTAAAACAGCACTCATTATTCGTAAATGTCATTTCTACATCATGTGCCGGCATCGCCGCTAATCGAAGACGGACGAAACATTATTAGGTGTTTATTAATTACTGCCTTCCCCTCTTCATTAATAGTCTTTGTCTTTTATTTTGTCATAACTCCTCAACTCGGAGTAAGCTTAATTTCCAAAACATTCTATAGCGACTAGTTTATAATTTTTGCATGATGAACAGTCTATTTAACTATACTATCCATTGTCAAGTCTGTTCCCGCATTATTAAGCATGTCCCCTTCATTCGGTTCATTGTTATTGGAAAGTATCTTTCATTAGTTGTTGTGAAGTTTAATCTTAATGTGATAGTGTTAAGGTATATTATTGTCTGATAAAGATGTGTTTAAAATGGAAAGGCTTACGCTTTGCCGTCATCCGAACCATTCTTTAATTTGGGCAGGAATCATTTATGTAGGCTTTGAAAACGTTCCATCACTGTAGCTTCATGCTTAAAATTATTATAACATACCTATTTACTCCAAAATTTATAAAAAAATGTATATTTTCAAAATTGTTTTAGTTCCTTAAACCAATTGAAATGTTAATATTCTATCCTCCCGCTAACCTCATGTACATGATAAACTTCAGGCGACGAATTACGTTAATATTTTTCAAACATTTAAATCTAAAAGCATTATACAAATCTCAAACAAATATACCTCCTCATTCTACTCCTATTATGTACGATATTTCCTTCCTAAACAATTCAACAGTTATACATACAAAACTGACGTATATTATTCTGGTGTAGGTTGTCCAAAAGAAAGATGGATCCCACCATAGACAACATCGTCTGACCCACGTGTCGGCTGCAGCTCTGAGGCACAAATATGCCATACTGGAGCATGAACTACGATTACAGGTAACGTTTCTGTTTCTTGAAGCTTTTATACACTCAGGAGCAACGAATCTGGATCACCAACATAAACCTTAATGTCCCGGAAACTAAAAATGCTATAGGTCTAGCGCTTAACTGAGGCAGTGCCTGCGGTATGGGAGCGGCACGGGAGGGGTGACATGACGACGTGTCCGAACTATCTCGCTATACACGTGTACAATATAATGAAGATATCTCTTACGATATTTACGTGTGTATACGTAAGTTAAATTAATTAACTTAATTGCGCGTGACAATGTAAACAAAAAAGTAAGTTACAATTATTATATTATTTTATTTAATAATTATTCATATTTTCAACTGAAACAACAAATAAATCCCAAATTTCATTAATCAGATTCCTTAACGCTGTCTGTACCGTCACTGTATGAATGGCTCGAATCACTTTCATTATCTAGTAATAGTAAAAAATTAAATATCGTACAAGATATCTTTACTATATTTATCACGTGTATAGCGAGATAGTTCGGACACGTCATTTCACGTTATATGTCACCCCTCCCGTGCCGCTCCCATACCTCAGGCACTGCCTCAGTTAAGCGCTAGACCTTAGCTTATTCAAATAAAAAGTATTTTATAGACGATTTAAGATTAATTTTATTTGAGTAGTATTAAGTATTTTTGTATTATAACTTTCGTGAGACACATTCATATTTATGATTAGTTACGGTTTACTCACGTGCATTTATCGGGATTGCCCGACTAGTTTCGGACACTCAACAATAAACACTTCGACTCGCGACATCGCTGCGTGACCAGCTCATGAGTAAGGGCTCCGTTTGAGTCCGAAACTATTCGGGCATTCCCGAAAAATGCACGTGAGTAAACCGTAACTAATTACAAATAGTAATGTAGTCTATAAAATAATTTTTATTTGAATAAGCGATCATTCTTAGTTTCCGAGTTATTAAGGTTTATGTTAGTGGCCTAGATTCATTGCTCCCGGCTGTAAATACAACAGCTATAAAGGCGCCATCAAAGTGTTGGAAGAAAAGAGAACTAATAGAAATCATAGCTGCAGTATATCAAGGTTAATTTCGTCGAGCATGCGGAAGACCCTGCCGCTCACGAATTGACTTACACAGCCATGAAAAGAGGTATCAATGTGTTAAAACATCTTTGAAGATGGTTTTCGTACCGCCATGACAACCGACCGCGACGGCGATATAAATTGCTCTGAGCCTCTTATGGTCATGAGGAATTTTTTTCCATAATTGCAACTGGAAACTGGACTGGTGGTTGACCTGTTGTTTTTGAGCGGAGTTTTTTTTTAAGAGCACAGTACTTTATTTTTAAAGCGCTGCAATTATTTTTTTAAGAGCGCAAAACTGTTCGTTCGTTCCACGAAGACGCACCTCACTCTTTTTTGTTGTCAATAGCCGCGTGGTGCGTATGCACGCATCTCTTAGTACTATCTTATTTGAATGTGCGTATTATACACAATAGTTGACAGCATCAATCAATTGCAAATCTAATTAGTCCGCCAGTTAGAGTTTTGAAAAATAATCGACACGTATTTTTTCATTTGTTAAATCTATCAATATTTGGAAAGATAAAATTCATCAAAACTCGAGAGTTGGGGCTTGTGACGTCAGAAGCAAGTAAAAATTGTACTTGCTTGTGACGTTTTGCCAATTTTAAAAGTGTTGCATCTTCGTCAATTTTGGTTTACGTAACAAAAGAAAAAATACGTGTCAAATATTTTTAATAATCTAACTGACGGACTAATTAGATTTTTTCAGTCAAATACCCTATTTAACTATTGTGTGGCGATAGAACTAACAATATAGCAGTTTATTATGCATACTTTTGCACTGTATCGATTTAGACAAAAAGTGGGGAGTGTTTTCGTGGATAGAACTATCTGCATTTTGTTTTTAAGGCGCAGTACGTTGCTGCTTCGTCTTTGACATTATCCCTTAATCATTATTTTATGAAAACCACTCACCTTATCATTTCTTTTTCGTGTTTTTATTTCTGTTTTATTAATATAATACGCATGTATGGAATAGGATTTAATTTCTCAGAAATCCTTATCGGAGGAGTGTGAGGATCTCGGCGTGGACTCTCCTTCTGCATCAGAACTGTTCCCGGAAGCAGAACTACTGTTCGCCACGTCACCACCGCCACATGACCATACGCAAGACCAGGGTCATCATTCTCACACACGTATGTAATTTATAAAGTAATAATTATTCTAGATACCAAAAATCATTATAAATTATAGTGAGCTGTTCTGCTGTCCGATTTCTAAAAAGCCGTTAAGTGAGTAACAACCTTACTTTGGTTTATGAGCAAAAGCGTGGAAAATGGTGTCCCTAGAAATTCTGAAGACCTACAGATATTTTTGATATACCAAACTATTGGGCCATTTTTAAGCTCATTTTATACTTTTAATGAGTTACAGGACTAATAATCTGTAAAAGTCTCTGGATCTCGTATCGTAATTGACAAATTATAGAAGAATACGGACCAGTCTGGTCGATACAGAAAAAGTTGCGCTTTTACGTTGTATATAAAACTCAAATTTGACTAAATGCCACTTAACTTAAACTTAGTAAATATAAGCTATATACAGAAAAATTTAGTTACTAACATTGCATATTTACCCAAGGTTGCAGTGCACTGTATTAACTCTAGTTAGTATAAGTGTACGACAATGATGTAAAAGAGCGGAGCCTCCTAATACAGGTATTGTTTGTCTAAAGGGAGGCTTCAAAAACGTTTAAATGTATTGCAATTTTTTATACTCACAATAAACTATTTTGTATTTGTATTTTTGTATTTTGTACTTAACACATTCGAGTCCACCACACTTTTCATAGAGCTCATATGCCATCCCGCCATACATACTGCTAGTGGACCTTCCAGGAGGGTCCTCGGCATTAAATTTACGCTAAGAGTGAACCCTCGAGCAGGCTTCCTGGCATTATGTTAAAAACCTTGAAAAATACGGTACTACGTCGTAAAATTAGGTGTTTGCTTGTTTCATGACGGTGAATTTTCCAAGAGAACCCCGCATTTAAAATGAGCCCTCCACGATGGCATCCGGCATGACGAATGCGACTACAGGGGCACTGAACGTGTTAACGATCTTTTAGAAATCGGACGCCAGTATTTTCAAAATGACAACATTTTTCTATTTCCTTCCAGCCCAACCTCTCCTACATCCAAGCAGCATCTCTCAACCGGATCTAGACGATCAAATAGCTACGGACCAGTTGCTACCTCGGGCAGACTTGCACGATGACCGCAGTGACCTTGGCATAGGGCTGGAAGACGTTGGCATTGTTACTGTAAGTGAAGACGGCATGCAGGCAACTATTGCGCTGGACCAAGAGGAGTTTGCAAGGTCGCATCCCAATACTACGTTCCACAGTGAGCCGACAGATGACGTAGAGGTAGGTTGGCTTGAATTGTCATTATTGAATGGAGTGTTGTATTGTGACGATACTTAAAACTACGTCCAGCGCACCCAAGGTAGTCAGCCCCACGATCAATCTCGCAGACTGGCTAATCTTTTCACCACGGCATGAGCTATCCTCATATTCACGAGAGAAAAAGAAGGTACAGTCAGCATCAATTATATTGAAGCGAACAGACTGTTCATAATTACAAAACGAGTAACTTATTATAATCTCAATGGCATAAAATTCTTGTCAGAATGATAGATATCGTGTCTGTCTTCATTCTGAAATTCCCCTTGTATCATTGAGATATAGTTTCAATTTCTAAATTGTTAAGTGCCAGTAGACAAATGGCAAACGATGATCGCTAGAGAATAGAAACGCCAATTAAATGTATGGAAATGACATAACAAATCGCTTGACCGGTCGAAAGCTTATGTCAATCCAGTACGTCTTTCTATTCTCTAGCGATCATCGATTGCCATTTGTCTACAGGCACAGATCATTTTGAACAGTGTTCGTCCCGACATATTTGATGCTGATTGTATCAGGAAATAGCTTCTTGTAACTTAAATTATTCTCTATTCTTGCAGGTACAACCATTCACGATAAGCGGACTAAAGGGACGTCACCTAACATCCACAATATTCCACGCGAACCGAGCACCCGGCACCGTGCTCATGACCGCTCCG
This sequence comes from Amphipyra tragopoginis, assembly GCA_905220435.1. Classification (NCBI taxonomy): domain Eukaryota; kingdom Metazoa; phylum Arthropoda; class Insecta; order Lepidoptera; family Noctuidae; genus Amphipyra; species Amphipyra tragopoginis. Next base: position 12,533,999 of record HG992017.1, read on the forward strand.
CAGACCACCGTCATATCGCAAGCGACCGGCGAGACCAGCGGCGTGCAAAACTCCGTCAAATACGCTGACATCGACAACATGATCAACTCGTTACCTGGGACACACGCACACAGTAACAACATCAACCTTTCCTCGGTTCTCGTCAAAGATGACGGCTTGACCAGGTTTGACAGTATTCTTAACGATAACAGAGAACTGCATCTCTCAAACACAGCATCCGCCATCGTTCACGCGACCGGTAACAACACCACACAAGTTATACGACGGGTGTGTTATGGAAACAAGAGAGAACAGGCTTCGAGGTTCCTAATGGACGAGTCTGATGGCTTAATGGCCGGCGCTAAAATGATGACTGAAGACTCCAGAGACTTCGGTGACGTTGATGACGACAGATCAACTCCTGAGCGTACTGAACTGTTCTGGGAATCAAACTCGGCTTCGGAACGAGAGAGCCGACGACCGCTGGATTTCAGCAGCGATAGCGACAAGTGCTGCAAGAGTCCGGCGTTTGAAGAGAATAATTCGACTGATTCTAGCGGGGTTGGTGCACATATGAGACTTGATTCGGTTATAAAAGAAGCGCGGGGGATCGAGCGTCGCGGCAGTGCGGACGGATCATCCGCTGATGACACGCACCCACCACCGCTGCGCACCTACCCGCCCAAGCGACTGTACCACGCACTCGATGGGGGCATGCAGAGAAGCATGTCGGGGAAAACACGCGCCGGGGAACGCTCCCCCGACAGCCAGGAGGTACGCAGGCGCGCGTCCGGCCGCGGCGTCGTCAAGCGTGGCTGTCACTGCTGCAACGGCTCCCCCGCACCTCCCCGACCGAAAAAACCAAGACAGAGAAAACCCAACATTGACTTTACTAATACTAACTGATTGACACATTGTGATTACCGATTTCTACATTAAAGGCTGTGGCATTATGAATATATTGTACTCCGTCTGCCACGCGCCAGACTGAAACGCGATCTCTTTACTGACGAGGTTTCACTTCTTAGGTGTATTATAAAAAAAAAATTGTTGAAATTGTTTTGTATATAATTTTATAAGTAAATAAACCGGTAGCTAAGTTCACACCAGATTCGATACGCGATTTTATTTTCTGTTAAAAGTTAATCGATTAGTTCTTCGTAAGTTCCTCTACGTGTTATTATTTTCTAAGTTATGTCACCGATAAGTTCAAATTCGTTTTTATTTCGAGTGCAAAATGACGATTTTTTTTTGTATTGTTATTTCTTTTTCTTGTAATATATCCATATACATATTTGTATCGATATGTAATTGTATAAAACTGTATTTCTATAGGTTACCTCTAATAAACGTAAGTGTTTCCGTTAGTAATTACAGGCCATACTCAAATATGAATTTAATCGTCTTTTAGCGGTGTAGATGTATTAATTTATATAACATAGCCCTTTCATAACGATGCTAGACTGATGTTTGAGGTAAATGTTTTGTTTCATTAGCGCGTTGTCATTTTGATTCGAGCCAATATATATTTTTTATTTGGAATATTGTAGTATATTCGCATAGTTTTAGTTAGTAAGCGACTTCCATATGACACAGCACAAAGTCAACTATTAAAATAAAAGACGATGGGAGCTTTAACTTCGGGTGATTTGAATTATTTTTGAGATTTCGTTTATCTTAATATTTCGGTGCCAATAGTTTACTTGGCGCTCTATACTCACCTGTGCTTTATATTACGTTTCCAAAGGGCGTTATTATCGCTGTATTTAATAAATAAATATATAAACATTAAATAGTAGCAATGTGTTAAGCTAGTGTGAATTTGATATCCATAGTGTAATAAAAGATGTAAATAAATTTTTGATCCTCAATTTTTGTTTAGAGGACCGTCTAGTCACTATAGTACCGATATGATATAGCGTTATACGTGTTACGCAGACCATACGAGGTCTCTGGGCTGTTCGCTGGCTTACCGGGGCGGCTTAAAGCCGTACGATTAATTTTCCTTGCAGTATTCTACCGCTTGTGTATATAAAAGCCATAATAGATAATGATTACGAAAATAATTGTTTCATTTGTCTCTATAACTACAGAAATAACGTGTGAAAATTATCAAAAAAAATAAATATAAAACACTAAATTCTCGTGTCTAGCAAGATTCATTCCGAATTTGTAAATAGTGGAATGGGGTGTTTAAATTTTAGTGAATTTAGTGAGTTTCGACCCGTTTTGGGTCGTATAGTGAAAATTAACTGGGGTATAATGTGCACTCGATGGGTGGTTCGACCCATAGTTCAACTTAATTTAGTCGTAAGGTCGTATGGTATTAGTGTGTGATGGCTAGTGAGTTATATTGATACACGCCCGCTGCGCGGTGTGGTCGGTTCGCTATTGGTAGCCTCCGCTAAAGACACTAAAATTAACAGATCCAAAATTACGACTTACTTATTTTATCTGAAAGTTTTTGAAACCTATGTATTATTTCGTTTGGGAAGAAAAAAAATCTGCCATTTCTAAAAAGTAAGGTTCGAATTTTTTTATGTATATTCCCGTGTGCGAAGCATGACCACCGTAGGCGGGGGTTTTGTCGACAAAATGACATTTACACGATGGCAATAGTCATTTTGTCTATTCTTTAGTCGACAAAATGACATTTACACGATGGCAACAGTCATTTTGTCTATACTTCAGTCGATAAAACCATCGTCTTCGGTGGTCACGCTGCGCATGCACCATGTTGTTATTGTTCGTATAATATTGTAGGTAGCGTCGTACCTTCGATATTAATGTCTGAATGGAAAATAAACTACAGTATTGCAGATGCGTTTTTGTTATATTTTTCACTTAGAACTTAAAATTTATTAGCTGTAAATGGAAACTAATAATTAACGTTTAGGAGTTTCATCATTATTTTTTAATTAAACAGATTGTGTTTTTGTGATTACTGTAAACATTATTTTAAAAGTGCTACAGAAAAAATGATCATTAAAACTTATCTATTAAAAATTTGATGATTTTATTTAAATAATTCCCTAAATAAAAGTTATTAGATAAATCAAATAAAAGTAACATAATACTTATAACTATTTTTACATTTATTCAGTCTTTGTCAGTGGCGTGCACAGAGATTTCAGACAGGGTATGCAGAAAAAAAAAGCTGGGTTCGTCATGACCACGGAATGCTAATTCAGGTTTACCTAGAAAACAAACTACATCAATCAACCGTTTGAAGATGTTTCTATTTCTGTCATCTTTCACGTTGTGCCTTTCAATATTTAACTAGGTATAACTGGCTATTCAAACTAGTCTCTATTCTACCTTTACCAAAAGTTTGGAACTTTTAAGCAGGATTCTAGACGTTTTTCTGAAGAATCATGCTTAGCAGCCGCTTTGTGGAAATTATTTAAATCTGGGTATCCACTAGGTCCAAACATTATTTTTAACTTGATTTATAAACAAAATGCAAGGGAAACAATACAATGTATTTGTGTATACACAACGAGTTAGCCAGTAACAGTCAGCATAAAACATTTTATGAAAATAACTAGTATTTATTACCTTTTCTTTGAGTTAAATCCAACCCGGGTACACACCTTCCCTTTGCAATCAATTTAACTGTTTCCTCAAAAGATAACGTGAAAACGCGGCCGATTTTAATTTATCTAATACACACATTTCGCCAGCACAGGTCTCACAGGTATAATTTTCCATTTTTACAATAAACTTACTAAATAATTAATCGACAGTCAATCACTTGCGCCAAAAAAACAACCGCGCGAAAAAACTTTGCAATTTAATACGTTACGAACTAATTCATACGAACGAATGAATCATTTGGTTAATCCGACTAAAATAAGTCGACCCTCTGCAATCAACAATTCAGCGGTGCTTTTACGTGTTCTCAATTTGGACGGTTTACAATGTAAGCTATGCCTCTAAAACTCCAACACGCGCAAACATTTTCACGCACACAGTCACACTTTTTGCTGCGTACTACACGAGATGCGTTGTATGAAGAATAAGCAAGGCGTAGTACAGCTTATGCTCACGAGGTGCGCGGGGGCGCTAATGTTCGCCGCCATCGAGTTAGTTTCAAAATAAAGTAATAGATGGCGCGTAACAAAATAAAGTAATAGATGGCGCGTAAGCTAAATTACCACGATTTTTTTGAATTATACTTAGTTATTTATCATTTAGAGGGGCATGTTTGTATGTATGGAACTACAGGGTATGCAGAGCTTATTTGCATGTATGGAGTGCACGCCACTGGTCTTTGTGCACATAACATCAACTTATAATCCAACCATTAAAATTTTGCTTAAAAGGTAAACAAGTTTTTAGTGTAAAATATTTAATATTTAAATGACATTAAAAATAAGGTTTTCTAAAAGAGTATTGTTTAATGGTTTCCAATAGTAAATATCTCACGATCAAAGATTTGTTTACCTTTTTATTTCAAAATTTAAATGGTTTAGACTATAGTTACTTCTCCGCCATAATTAATATACTCTTTACCAGTCTTCAACCGAAATCAGTTCCTTCACAAAAAATAAGAAATTGTAATTAAAATCAGACTAACAATTCCTTTAATTTCACAACCCCTCATTCAGTCAACCATTTTTTCTTATCCTTCAACTTTTTCATTACTCCAAGTACTTCAATTCTGAATTCTAGTCGTTCATCTTCATTGTACTTCACAACTGTTGGTAATAATGATGCAAAGAACGCTTCATCCTCATTCATGATTCTAGGATCATTGTCGTCAACTTCAACAAAATCTATATCGTTCAAGTGATCATTCATTGATGCGTCATCATGAGTTTCCTTTGCACTACTCTTCTTAGTTTTCTTTTTACTGTAATCTTTAACTTCATCCACAAATATGTATCTACCTGATTTACCTTTTTTACGGCCGTAATTGACTTCGCTGAGATTATAATCGATCGACTTCGCATCCAAGTCGCTACGTTTTGATCGTTTCGCGCCATAACTGACTTCGCTTACATTGTAATCGATGGATTTCGTATCGAAGTCACTTCGTTTTGAACGTTTTGTGCCGTAACTGACTTCACTCACGTTATAATCGGTCGACTTCGTGTCATCGAAGTCACTTCGTTTTGTGTTTTTTTTCGCACCGTAACTAGTTACACCACTTATGGTAAAACTGGTAGTGGTTTCCGGTTCTATGTCACTGGTTATGGTAAATCCAGAATCTACTTCTATTTCTTGCTTCATGTAAGTTGGTTCTTCGGTAAGTTCTCTATTCCGTTCTTCTTCAGGGATGATTTTAGTTAAGAATTCTAAATGATCGTATAAAAGGTATTTCTTTTTAGGCCTTCCCATTTTGGTTTTTAGGCTTTTCATAAATGTATCCCGAATGTTTGTCCACTTGTTTAGAATGTGTTCCCCTGTAATGAAAAGGAATAATCTAGAATCAAATATTGTAGGCACATGTTAGACTTTTTATTAGAAAACAGAGCCAGAATGGAAGTTAATACATGGATGGGTCAACCTGAGCACTAGGATCCAATCCGAATAAGATAACCAAGTCACTATCGCAGAAAACAACACATAATGCATGAAAGTTATGGTACAGTCAGTGATCCTACAAGTAGCAGTCAAGTTGACCAAATAATTAGAAACATCCAAAGTAATCCCTAATATTCAGTCGACAAAAGTTCCTAGTCTAATTATTCAGACCATCCATTTTACGCAAAGGGTAACAATGACGTTCGTGTTCCGATTTAAGGTGAACGCACACTTATCCGAGCCGAACGCGTCGAACGAATCGAAGTCAAGGAGGCCTCGCACACATATCCGCACCGAAAGAATCGACCGCGCCGAGGAAATCGTTTCTATTTCCTTTACACCTGTCGCACTGTTATTACTCTATTGTCAGGGCTTTATTAATGAAAGATGAATGAGCGAGCGCATCGGTCGAGTCGACCGCATAAGCCGCTCCGAATCTGCTAACGTCATCCGAATTTGTCTAGGATTTCTGGGGTGCTTCCAGATTCGGACGATTCGACACGGGCAAGTGTGCGAGGTTCCATAAGATTTTATTTGCGTAAGGTGGATGATGGTCTTAATAAGTGGACTACTTCGGTTGAGTGAATATTAGTGATTACCTACTTCAGATGTTTCTAAGTACTTAAGGTTCATAAAAGTATAATACTGTGTTGAATCCCTGCTGGAAGCAAGCATGTAACTTATTTCAATAAATTTCATTTCTGAAATGGATCTTATTTGTCTTATGTTATAGTAAATAGATTATAGGGTCCGCATTAAGATACTACCCTACCCAGTGCCGAATTAACCACGTCGCAAGAGTAGCAACTGCTACGGGCCCCGCGCGAAAGTGGGCCCCGCATATTTAAACCCACTCATCGCTGCCTGAGCGTAATTTTTTGAGTGAAACTTATCACCAGAGTTCAACGAAAGTGACAGCACTAGACTTATCGGCAACTTAAAATTGAGCATTTGAGAATTTAGCCAAAAGCCATAAATGCACTTAGAATGACATCATGCTTTCGCCGAAAATGCGAAAAAAAATTCGCACTCGCTACGCTCGCTCCGCCACTACGCTTTGTACTATTCCACTGGACTATTTTCTTTTGTATATTCAAACAAACCATTTCATTACATTTATTTATTTAAGAAATTAAACCTAAAAACTTAAATAAGAATGAAAACGTAATGATGTATTTTTTGAGTTTTGTTTTTTTACCGGCCTTTTTATTTCGTGTTAGTTTCTTAGTTTTTATGTGCTTTTGTGTTATTATTTCTGTTTTGACTAAATCGCTTTGGACTAATACAAAATCAGTGTAATAATAAGTACTGTTTTATAATAGTAAAATTAATAAGTAATGCAACTCAAGGGCCCCCTTTCATATTTGCTACGGGCCCCGCGTTGTCTTAATCCGGAACTGACCCTACCTCCTATTCCATTAGAAAACATAATTAGCGGCGTTTCTTTTACTGCAGAATAGACACAGTGCATTGCAACTAAAGAAAGATATTCGGTTTACGCTTTACTCTGTGGTCTGTGGTTTACGCGCATGCGTCTTATCTTACAGTAAGTAATGAGTCCGTGTGACGCATAACAATGAACACAAGCCGTTGATAAGAAGAAGAACCGAAGAAAGATACAACTTGACAAAAGAAATTCAAAATAAATGTTTGTTTCCGTTACCCGTAATTCTTTTCCTCTCCGCCGTCATTTCCTCGTAAGTCTCGTCTAATGTGTTGAAAATTTCCTCCCAAGCGTTCCTTCTTTCCACTCGATCTTTATAGTTTTCTGTAGTTTTGTCCCATAAACATGGCCTATCTCTCACACCTTGGATTAATTGAATCACATCGTATTTAAACTCCCTCATTTTGATTTTATTTTAAAATAAAATCGTCAATATAACACTGTTTACACTCCCTCGTCTGACACGTCACTACGGTAGTACGGTTATCCATTTCTCGGATCGGACAGTGTAACGTTGTCACATTCTTTCATACTAGGAGTGAAGGAGATGGAATCATGTTTCGAGGTCACCGACATTGCGTCGCGTCTCGTACGCTAGTACCGCAATGCCAGCGTAAGTTGAACTTCCCTATTGTATAAAAGGTTGTATTTGAGAGGTCAAGAGAAATGGTTGAATTTAGTCGTGTTCATTGTTCGCCACCATGTCGAACCGGAGGAGAGATTGTATACTTTGCATTTTGTGGGGGAGTGGACTATCCGGAAAACGTTCTATGGCGCAAAGTGTACCGTATGGCCATCTAGCAGTGGGTTGCCATCGCCTGAGTTAGTAGATTATTGGTTTGATAAACTTAAGCATTCCTCATTCTGATATGTAGTAGAAAAATGACGTGAAAAATTGCAATTATTTTAATGCAACAAAGTTGCTTGTAGGTATTTTGAATTGTACACTAGGTACAATGTTAATCGTTACTTGTCTACAAAAGCTTTTGATTAAACATCAATTCTATTAATTAAATATGGACAGAGCCCTACATACTGTACGTAAGGTGAGTTTCCCACCAAAGCGCCTGTATGCTTCTCACGCATACGTATACTACCTACAACACACTTCGCGTTGCAACCATCAGGCGTTTGCAGTTTAACATATAAGAGTGTCTGTGTGTTAGCCCGTGCCTATGTTTAATTAAGGACTTAAGGTAAAGTGTGGAGTAAGTTCATACACAACCACGAAAACTTACTTATTCCTTGGGAAGACGGGCTAGAATATAAAACTTCCTCACCGCACGCTGCTGGGAATAGACGCGAGTTTTAAAATTCAATAACGAACGTTTTTGGTAGGATCTATTCGGTTCGCCTGGCTAGCTACCACCCTCAAGTTCGGCGCTAAGTAGTTTACTATGTTCCGTGATGTGTATGTGGGAGACAGAGGGAGGGCAATCCCTCTTTACCTCTGTTACTGGGATTCGTATGTTCCATCCGTGGTTCCATCTTAGACCTTGTCTGTGCATAACATCAGGTGCGATTAGGTTCAAACGCGACTAAGTCAAATAATAATAAAAAAAAAAACGATTACGTCGTCCGGAGTGGTGTCTTGTACTATTTATTTTGTGGTGGTGTCTTTAAAACATTAGAGAAGCCAGGAAACTTAGCAAGGAAACTTATTAAATAAAGCACAGCAGAAAGACCACGGCACCAGGACGCTGCTCAACTATCAAGTCTAGTGAGGTTCCCGAAACGTCAAAGTCACCTGCTGACCAGTGCCCGAGGCAAGTTTTAGGATGGAGCGAGATCCAATTATGGTGCCCCCTTGTTTGTCCCTAATATATACCAGTTGAAACGTGCTAATAGCCCAGTCGCCAGGTAGTTTTCACTTGCAAAAGGTCCGTCAGTCCTGAATTTTGGATATGTGGTATGTTTAGGTGTTTTTAGGAAAATATCAAGTTTTCGACCTTTAGTGACCACGGTGCGCTCCGCCATCTTGGATTAAAGACCCCAAAAATGAGTTTTTCGTAAGAAACTTGATATTTTCATAAGAAACCTAAACATAACCAAAATTCAAGTCTGACCAAGGGACTGACGGATTTTCTGCAAGTGAAAACTACCTGGCGACTGAAACAACATTATGTGTCTAACACCGTTGGGGTGTACAGCAGCACATGGTCACTACGTGATGCTATCTGATTTGCTTGATGGGCGCCCCAAGTCCACTCTTAGCCCCAACAACCTCGAAGGTGCCCGCCGATAAGTTTATTAATATGCCTACACATCATTATTTAACATTGTACGTAAAGATTCGTTCTGACTTCTGCCTAGCCTATCCCCAACTTCGTTGGGTCAGCTTCGAGTCTAATGCGGCTGAATATCAGTGTTTTACACGGAGCGACTGCCATCAGACCTCCGCAACTGGGCAATGCCGATAACCTAAGGTTAGGCCGGTTGACAGGCTTTCGGGCTTTTGACTACCCGTAACGACTGTCATTGGTATGAAACCAGGGACCGACAGTTTTACCTGCTCTTCGAGGTAGGGAGGGGTCTCGATGTGTAACGAATGGTCACCCATCCACGTAGTGACCGCGGCAAGCGCAGCTTAACTTTGCAAATCATAATGATCAGTGCGGTTGATAATTAGCCACGAGCCACTCCTCCTCCTCTAACAATGTACCTAAAGATTAATCCTTTTAAAAATATAGCAATTAAAAAAATGATTATTTAATATTTTACGTAAACATTAACACATAAAACTCGTACAAAAATATAGCATTTAAAAAAAAATTGTGTCAGAATTTTCCTCGGTATCGATCCGTATGCGCGCGCATGGAAAACTGTCATTAGATTTTGTACGTGAAAAAATTCATACTGACATCGTGTCCGAGGTTATTTTATCAACTTTTACGATAATATTTGTATTATTATTGTTATAATCAAATCAATCTCTTATTTTTGAAGTACAAACGTGATTTGTGATGGATTTACACTAGTTTTTATGGTTATGGTGTTTTAATTTTTTACGCGGAGTTTGCCGGTTCGAGGCTAAAGGTATGTTGATATATTTGATAAATTACTTAGCATAGTTAACACTTCAATGCTATTAGGCCGGTAACTGAGGTAACAGGGCTATTTATTCCAAGTTTTGCAAGAGATATAGTCGATATATCATAGTAGGACCATAACATCAGCTGATCGATAACTTAGCGCTCCATCACAAAGCCTGTGCTTAGCCGATCGTTAGGTACATACCATATATATGAAATTATTCACCTATATACATATGTTCACATTCAGATGTTTGGAATTGTTATATTTCTATAACTACACCTATTTTCATAGGTATAATTTCCACAAGGATTTTTCAAGGCTAGACATACGACATCTTGCGGTATATCTGGTTTTCCATATCATATTAATAAAGTAATTATATTAATACCTGCTTACTCTAATCTATATCAGTTTCTCATTACCTAATTACCTTATTATTAGCCTAACATAGGCGCTTTTATATGAATTGTCAGTAAATGAAATAGGTATGTCTAATACGCAAAAGAACTGTGGGCTTATAGTTTACTATTATCAAGATAATATATGAATATAGCTTATTCAAATAATAGTGAGCCGAGAAAACCCAAATTACGTTAATTATGAGCTTCCTTCACTCTGCACTTGCCATATGCATATCTACGTGCAAAATGTTGTCTGAATTCAACTTGCTATATTTTTTTCCCTCAGGCGTTTACAAAACTGATTTTTATAATTATAAAGAAGCCTTACATTTCACAGTATTGTATCGGTGCTTGTAAATTATTGAGCAATACTGTCTATAATATAAATATCATAATTGCAGTTACAGTATACGCAATGCGTTGATAAGAAAGTTATAAATAAACACCTACCACCTACATCTATACATTTATATTATAGGATAGCGTTCTTCATTAGTTATTTACGCTGGGTATCGATTGATTTTACCCTTGACAACATTTGGTTGTTATTTATAGGAACACCCATTTTCATCCGTAATATAAACGACGCTTATAATAAAATGGCCAATTATCTAATGGCTCTATTATACACTATGGCTGATGCTGGACGAACTTTAAGGTCTATCGATTGATTACTGAGTATTTTAATGGGACTCTTGTATATTATGAAAGAGCTCCCCGATAGCTTAAAAATGGAAAAAAATGCCATGAAAGAAATCGCTTTCCACTGCATCAAAATTTAAGGCTAGGTATCTACTTATGTTTTCAGAAAATATTTTCTCGTCCTAAACACAATGCTGTATGATGCGGATGAGGACCTTACTAGCTGCACTTCATGCTACGCCAATTATAAATTACTTTATTAAAAAAATAACTTAAAAAAAGGAATATAAAAAATAATAGCCCACCGGCATCGGAACCAGGGTCCAAGCTACCGGTGGTCAGGGCCTCAGAGAGAGGAACATCCTAACAATATGCGCCGTGTCGATAAGTACCGTTTTCTGAATCAAACCCTTTATCCAGCTGCCTAACGAGAGCCTCATCAGAAGTTGGTCGAGGCTCTTGGCTATTAAGCCATTGGCTGTATCGACTATCGGCACAATAACTGCTGAGTCAACATCCCACATGTCGACAACTTCGTGTACCACATCGAGATATTTGTTTTTTTTTATCATTTTCGGCTTTCACACTATCGATCTATCTATCATTCACAAGATTCTCGTCATACGGGACAGTGATATCAATAATTACCTAATCATTGTGCGGCGTTCTAATCGATCTATCACCACTATGTCAGGCTTATTGGCAACAATAGTCCTATCGGTGATGATAGATCGATCCCAGTACAATGTGACATGACCATTCTCGAGAACTAGGTCGGGCACATACTTGTAGTATGGTACTTCTGTGTCCACAAGGTTATATTTCAGCGCAAGTTGCTGGTGGATAATCTTAGCTACAAGGTTGCGCCTTTGCAAAATACTCACCGTTAGCAAGACGAGAACAGCTAGAGATAATACTTATGTCGGAAAGATTCACCGGGACTGTGGCATGCCCGACAGATGTCAACCGTGCCGTCCTTCACAATACTCATATTCTCTATAATTGTTCGTCATTATAATTTCGTCCATAATTGCAAAAATAGAACCTTCGGTTTCCCCAAAGAAGTCATTGAAAAGTAGCCAGGCTACGGACGCTAGAAAATCTACATCGGACCCATGAAGGGCCCGGTAAAAGCGTCCGTAAAGCTCCTTGCTCCACCATACCTCCCTGTGGCCATTAGTATCAAGTACTACAGGCTTGCGTCAGTTCTCTTTAGCCAAGGAGAGCGGGCTAAATCCTTTGTCCACTGCAACTAAGTACATCTCGATGCATCCCCACGTCGCCATCACGCAAAATACGTGCTTGGACGTGGAGTTGCGGATACCAGCCCGTTATACCTTACCTTATCCCCACGTCGCCTTGGGAGAAGTACTCCCTGAGACTGCACACCTCGCGGTTGTGGAGGGTCTTGGTATTTAAAAAGCCTCGACCCCCACACTTCAGCGGGATGTACAGCCTCATCACCGATGAGCGTGGCTGATTCATCTTATTATTCTTATGATTACTAATCACTAGCGTTACCCGTGTGTTAAATTATATATGCTTATATCCCCTTATTAATCCCTGTAGATATTTCTAGTTAAAAATGTGGACGATATGCGTGCCGGGGTGGGCTGCGGCGGTAGTGGCAGGCGCCCTGCTGCTCTACGGCAGCGTGGATGTCGCATACTTCGCCCGGATGATGTACACTGTTGCTAAGGCAAGATACTTCAAGAAGAAGGTCTGCATTATGGATACTACAGAGGTTGAAGGTAATAGGGTCCACTATATAACTAAATATATCTGCTAACTAATCGTATTGTATTTATTTATTAACCTTTTGACCGCCACGGACGTCTACGGACGTCAAATTAAAACGTGCTCACGACGCCTCCGACGCCTTGGCACGTCAAAAACACCACACAGTTCAAATTTTGACGTTCATAGACGCCCGTGGCGGTCAAAAGGTTAAAACCCTTGAATTCTTCAGGAATATGTACCTAAAATCACCGCATTTTCAGTATTTTCGTGGGAAGAGGCTACAGAAAATTTAAATTATTTAATTATAAAGTGTCTAATTAAAAAAATCGTTTCTTCACCTTTTTCAGACAAAGGTGTAATCTAGCCGTAGCTTACCATAACACCCTAGATAAGTTTCACGGATTGATCGGAAAATGTACCGAAAAACAGTTAATATACCGGGTGACATTTTCTGCTGTCTTAAAAAAAATGGGAGTAATAGATGAACGGAGTAGAAGGCTTTGGCATAGTTTTTCTTTTTTTCTTTATCTTGTATTGAAATTGATCTATCAATAGATACATATCTACCTACTATCGAATTTCAAATCATACACAGGCCTGCGTGTGATTTGAATTGATATTACATGTAATCGATTTATTTATTTCAAAATTCCTGTTTTTATTGTTTTACTATGACAGTTTTCTTCAAATTAGTATTTATTGATGGATTAATTTCATTAAAGAAGAATGAAAAAAATAAAAATAACTATGCCATACCTCTGGTTTCTGAATTGAGAATTCTAGGATAAGCAGTATATAAGTAACATTTGAGTACGAAGTTGTCGAAATGACGGATTTTAAAGCATTTTTTGACAACTCCGTACTCAAATATTACTTATGTATTGCTTATCCCGAATTCTCATTTCAGAAACCGAAGAATAAATAGGCTTCTATTCTGTTCACCTATTACTTAGGTGAACAGAATAGAAGTTCACCTAAGTAATAGATGAACAGAATAGAAGCCTATTCTGAAATACCTAAACCTATTACTTATACCCATTTTTTTTCGAACGGTAAAAAAACTCATCCATCATCATAAGACATCCCTATTGTATCTTTGTTCTTCAGCATGGTGTCTCGTCAACGACATTGACACACTTCTTTACCACATGAACAACGCTCGCTACCTTCGGGAGCTGGACTTCGCGAGAGCTGACTTCTACGAGCGGACGGGCTTGTACGCTAACATCAAGGCGGCAGGAGGAGCCGTGGTGCAAGCTGCAGCTACCATCAGATACAGGCGGTTTCTGAAACCGTTCACCAAGTTTACTATAACATCTAAGGTTGGTTTGATGTGTTTGAAATGTTACTGCAGCTTTGAACCAGTAGCAATGATTTTTCGAAGGAGTTTAATATGGTACCGTGTTATTAATCACCAATGGCCATGGCAGGGCCTGGTCTAGGGTTTGAGCTGCACGCCACGGGGGGCTGAGGGGGAGGGGGTGTTCTCGACCATAGGGTGGATGCCATTATGGCATTGCGGTATGATTGTAGTAGTAGTAATGTGATGATATCAATTTAGTTTTGTTCCTACTCGTACTAACTACTAAAGTTGGGTTTTTGCTATATTCAATTTTCCTTTCAAAATATTTCTTGGCAGTTCCCATCCTCAACGGGTCTCATCTTGAATCCCACGCACCCAGTGTTCAGTCTATTTGGCCTGTATGGTTAATCAGACTTTGCCAATGGCGGACCAAATTGTCACATGTCTTGATTATGGTGGATGATGACAGTGCACAGGATGGTTCTGTTGATCATTCACCAGGTGTTTGTTTGATATCTTGATAAACATCTAGACCACCTACTGCAATTGATAGCAGAATGATCTATTTGGTAGCTTGGACACTAACGCCTACTATTAAAAAGCTTATACTTAAAATGTATTTTATTTGCTTAATATTTTTACTTACCAACCTTCCATTCACCATCTTACTCCTAACCTTGCAGGCAATATTTTGGGATGACAAAACCGTGTTCATGGAGCACGAGTTTGTGGGCCCCGGAGGGTTCGTGCACGCGATTGCGGTGTGTCGGCAACGCGTCATCGACACGTCTGCCGCCGCCATCGCGGAACTGCTCCTGCAGCTGCACTGCGGCGGCACCTGCAGACATCCACCGGAGAAGATGCCGCCAGAAGTAAGTTTAGAAGAGTTGCAATAAAAATTCGTTGTTTGGCGATTAACGAATGAATACTTTATTTCAAAGACCATAGATTATAAATCAATCTGTCATCAATAAGGTACTACAGACAATAACAGATGACGTTAGTAATTTGATGTCTCTTTCCAACATCATAGGTGTTTAAAATTAATGTCTATGAAAGGTCATAAAGATCTTCTGGAAACTAGAGGTGGAGTTGGTCGTCAAGCCTAGTTCTTGTATGAAGAAATTGTATTCTGAACTGTGTTTGACATTTTAGCGTTGATAATTTCTAAGTTACTGCAGCTGAAATGTGATGGATTTGGCCTGAAAAGGATCCACCAGAAGTAAGTGTTGTAAAGCTAAGACCAAGTAAGTGGTTCTTCAAATTTTGGTTGGAACTAGTTACTGATCGATTAGTCGAGGGTCACCGACACTTTTGTCGCCTCCACCGCGGCTCTGCTGCAACAGCTATTTTGCGGCGGCACCTGCAGACATCAGCCGGAGAAGATTCGTGCAGAAGACTCGATTAAAAGTGTTTGAAAGAACGGTCTTTATAGATCAAGGAGAGGTGCTGTTGCTTTCCACCACAAAACCCATGTTAACTTGAGGGTCTAACTTAATAAACCATTCTCAACATGGTCTGGGAGCAGCCCCAAGGGAAGCTGATCATCATCTGAATTTCATAGTTTTGACAAAATCAGCATCCCAAGTAATCTCTTAACGACGTGGAACTTTGAATTCAGAGCTTCTAATAATGCGGGCCTAGATGTTTTATGTAAAAGAATGTTCTGATTGGAGGCCTAGGACTCATCTGTTCCTGCTCTCGAGGTAAGCGTATACTAGAAATCAAGTCAAGGCAATTTTTATCCCGTGAGGGCTAGAACATAAAACTTCTTCGCCGCACGCTAGGAATAAACGCGTATTGTGAGAGTCAAGAAAACCCAGCATTGAGGGTAGGATCTATACGATCCGCCTGGCTAGCTACCACCCTCACATTAAAGTCCATCGTGTGTATGTGAGAGCCAGAGGGGTATAGAGGAATCCCTCTACACCTCCGTTACTTGGATTCGTGTGCTCCATCTTAGACCCTGTCTGCGTTTACCATAAGGTGCGGCTAGGGTAAAACGCGTCCAAGTCAATTAAAGAAAAAGGTGAAACTAATAGATTTTAAAGTGTTTTTGTTAACAAGGTTAGGAAAATGATTACTATTGCTCAAAACTGAGTCAACACTGATGACCACCTACATATGATAACAACATCACTACTATTTATAAGCCATCCAAGAAAGCTTCTTTCTAAAATGGACATTCTCGTCATCATTTCAGTTGGAGCTCTGGGTACAGTGCAACGAGTTAAGCTCGGCCCGACTTCGAGCACCAACTGCTCCATTGCCAATCCTCGACCCCTCCAATAACATCGGCTGCGGTGAGATGATTCCTGTAGCGGCCGAATGAAGCTATCCTTTTCACTGGCCAGCCGAGCAACCGCGTCCCCGACCACACACCCTCAAGTGTGACTGAGACAACAATAGGGTATGCTCGCTCGACAGTGAAAATTCAGTCAGTCAACGCGCGAATGCCGCGCGCTCCGGACGTTTATAATGTTTTGAGTTTAATGCTGATAGCTCAGCTATTGGTATTAAGTTCTTAAACAGATGTTGGTATTAAAGGACGGATAATTATTTCAAGCTGTATCCACGGGGATAAGCAGAGGTGCTTCTGTATGTTAACATAAAATGTATCTGTACTCATAAGTGTTTCAATAATATAAAATTCAAAGGGAATCCTATAAAATATTTAATTTTTTAATTCTTTAATCACTTGTAGATTGACGTTGATTTATATGTTGATATGTTTGTCGTGTGTTTGTTGTTTATCGTTACATCATGTGTATTTTCTAATATATTCTTATTATCTACTCGTTTTATAAAAATACCAAATATATGGAACAGTTTAAATTACTTTTTACATAAAAATATATCGTTATTGTATATATTTTTCTTTATTTGAGTATTTTACATTGAATATTATAATATCGTCGAACTATGTGATCCTCTAGCTAAGCTAGGTTAGCAAGCATATTATTAATAATGACATAGGCTTAGTACAGATTGAGTCAGTTTTCTAAGTCATCAAGTAGACGTTCTTACCTATACTTCTAGTTCTTCTCCACCACTTTAGAATGATGCTGTGCTCTATAAGTAGTTGTGGAATTGATACTATCACTGTGTTTAGGTAGGTTACATGAATTTCATTGTTTGCGTGTGTAGCGTAGCCGATTGTTTGGCCTTGCGTTCTGAAGACAGGGTGTTTTAGGAGCGAAATGCATTTTTTTCCATTGATTTCTGTGCATAACGATAGTGATGAAGATGTGAATCCTATATTTCAGCCCTCAGCTGGTTAAATTTTCCAAATAACTGTACTAGAATTGGATTTTAATTAAGAATGATTTAGACCGGAGGTATGATTTAAACTCTGATGTTCTATCTATGATAGGCTTTGTTTAATACTTGCTTACCGTGTCGACTTATCCTATTTGAGAATAGGTGATGCCGTGGTTAAAAGATTAGTCAGGCAGCAAGGTTGTGGCGGAGCTGACTGCCCAGGGTGCGCCCGACGTACTTAAGTACCACCACTCTTCAAGGCTCTTATAATGCACCTCAATTTAGTACTCTTCTTTTTAATCGTTTCCTCGCTGAGGATTTTTACTCTCAACCTGTCCACGGTCTGTCTCCATCTGTTGCGATCATTTGCCTGGTGGATTGCGGTGCTTATAGGTATCGTGAGTTGTTCGGGCGCGTTCAGACGACACGCGCCCGCTAAGCGCACGCTACACGCGTCAGCACCCGCGTCTAATTCGCTTTGAAATTTGAGTCTGACGATACATCAATAGATCTCAAATTGCATTTGCCATCCTAGCCGGGAGGGTGGAGGTGGCGCGGACGCTGCGCGATTTAGACGCGTGTATTATGCGATAGCTGTTCGGGCGCTGAGCGTCCGCGTGTACTTCATCGATAAAAAATGTACGTTAAGACAAGGGACTAACTATTAAATTCCTAAGTTTCTGAGGAAGGAGCGACTCATAAGCGAGGAGCGCGCGCTTTCGCGCCGAAAAAAATCGCGCAAATGTGAACGCAGCCTTCGGATATCGATTCGATCTCTAGGTCTTTTGCCCTCTATTTTTTTTGTTACCATTTGTCATTCCAGGTAATCTCTGCGAACTGTGGCCGAAGTATCGCACTATGTGCTGCAGGTTGGTTGAGGACAATTTAGTACTTTATAAAGCTAAACACTTAAATATTGCAATACCTAGTTGTAGCAAAGAGACACGGTTTTAAATAGAGTTCAATTTTTTTGTGGTGAGTCTCTCCCTGATAAGATTAATATACGTTACTATAACTTCTCTTACTAATACCATGATCCATAGTAAATATTTAGTTTTTTCGAGACTACAATTTCCAATGACGTAGCAACCTGATATTGATTCAATCTGTACTACGCCTAACAAAAACCTTCATGATATTGTAAATGTATATAATTAATTGTCATTATCTAATTATGTAGTAAAATAAAGTTTAAATGAGTTATGATGATTTTTATTTTTAGCAGAACCCTTGTTATGTGGCGGCGATTGAACGGTTGCCTTCATGCACGAAGGTCTGAGTTCGATCACGGCCCACCCCCTGACTTTTCGAAATTATGTGCGGATCGGAATTTGATTATCTTGCGATTACGGTGAAGGAAAATATCGTGAGGAAACCTGCACACCTGAGAGGGCTCCTTAAAGTTCGCGATGGTGGGTGTAGTTCACTAACCCGCACTAGGCCAGTGTGGTCGATGAAGGCCTAAATCATAGATAGAGACAACTATTTTACACGTTTTTGTTCATAACTCAAAATTAGGTTGATTCACTTAACGACATTTTAGAAATCCGTTCATAATGACACCACCAAATGATACTCCCAGGGGTGTGGTTGCCAAAAAGGATTTGTTAATGACACCACCGTAATGTTGGGATGCCACAATTAGTACCTAATAATATAGTATGAGAGCTAGTTTACACATACTCGTTGTTGCCCTGAAGGGAAACAACACTATTTATTAGTGGTGTCTTTAACAAATCCTCTTTGGCAACCACACCCCTGGGGGTATCATTTGGTGGTGTCATTAACAATGAACGTAGAAATCGGACAGCAGAAAGGCGATCAAGTCAAAAAAAAATTACAATGATTCCAACCTAACTTATTTGTCAACCAAAAACATTACGCAATGTACGTAATATTATTCCACGTAATCTGAGTAGATAATATTTATTTACTGCTGACGTAATTCTTAATAACAACTGCTAGGTACATAAATACATAAATTGCAATGCATACAAAACAACTGATGTCGTTGCAGGCTTCATCAATATTTGTATGTTATTTTTACCAAAGAAAGTTAATGAAATGCCCGATTGTATTCAAAATTTTTCGAAATAAAAGCATAGGCACAGTAGTATAGGCTAAGCGCGCACGGGTGGCTTTTGTCACCGTGAAAATCTTGTCACTCTTTCAAGGTCCATTGGAATGTACTACGACATGATAACTGGGTGCATCTCCATACATACTCTTAGATTTTATAAGAGTGATGAAATTGTCACGGTGACAAAAGTCACCCGTGCGCGCTAGCTCTTAGGAAACGTCTCGACAATTTAGTTGTACGGTTCCAAAAAGTAGGTCCTATAGAGAAGAACCGGCAAGAAACACCACGGATACTTACTCTTTTAAAATAATTTCATATAGTACAAGAACGGTACAACCAATTATTTCAATTTGTCAGATCTTCACAAAAATATGGAACCACCTCTGAGATAACCGCTTTATGATGCACGTGGTAAAATTATTGATAAACATAACATAAATAACATAAAATCACGCCGGTATTCCCCGAAGGGTTAGGCAGAGGTGTACTGACAATACACCCTCATTTCGCCGTTATGTATAAGTCCCATGTAATAGGGGGCGCGCCTTTTGCCTTCCATTCATTTATGTCGATAAACATAAATAAAAAAATGATTCCAACGAATTGAGAACCTCCTTCTGAGTTGATTTGTGGAGCACAAAGGTTCCAGACGAAAACCAGCGTCAAGTACTTATAGTGCTTGACATTAAACTGATATGGACACCTTCTTGGTCCAGCCGTGAGACACATACCCAAGTTTTTTTTATTAATTATATCACACTTTTAATCTGTTATGTCTCTTTGTCTTTGTGCTGTGTCCAAATAAATGATTCTTTATCTATTATCTTTTTTTTTTCATATTTTGTAGTCGATTAAAAAAGAGAGGAGCTCGTGGCTAAATAATTACAGCCGCATAGACCGATCTTCCGGGTTAAGCCACGCTTGCCGAGGTTGGTCTGTGGATGGGTGACCATTTACCATAGCGAGTTTCCTCCGTGCCTCGGAAAGCACGTAAAGCCGTTGGTCCCGGCTGTCATTTGTAGATCTTTGACAGTCGTTACTGTCAGAAGCCAGAAAGTCTGACAAACAGTCTTACCAAGAGTATCGTATTACCCAGTTACTGGGTTGTGGAGGTCTGATAGGCAGTCGCTTCATGTAAAATACTGATTTTCAGCTGCATCCGGTTCGACTGGAAGCCGACCCCAACATAGTTGGGAAAAGGCTAGGCAGATGATGTAGTCGATTAAAAAAGAGATGTTATTATCGCATAGGTCGATACTTCTTAGACGTTATCCCTTTCTCGCTTTATCCCACGGAGATGACAGAGATTGACCAATTCTTTTCCCGCAATCACACGACAAAGATAACAATGGTGTAAAAGATAAAAAAAACACTGTTTTGTACGTTGTCCTCCCCTCAGATTGACTGTTCGTTAGTCACTAATCTAATATTAGTTGACATCACATTCCTGGTCGCGAATACCTGCGCCACGTAACACTAACCGGGTTACGAACAGAAATACTCGTTACGAATCGTACCTTTGTTTTTGTTCATGCTGAAATTCGGATTTGAGCTGTCGACAAAGTATTTAAGAAACACTATGCCACTTACCCGTGCGTCCTACCTGTAATGACTTACGGAGCCGAAACGTAGACACTCACCGTGGGCCTGGTCTACAAATTTAAGGTTGCTCAGCGTGCTATGGAGAGAGCGATGCTCGGGGTTTCTCTGGTGGATAGAATTCGCAATGAAGTCATTCGCCAGAGAACTAAAGTCACCGACATTGCGCGTAGAATTAGCACGCTGAAGTGGAAGTGGGCCGGCCATGTCTGCAGACGAACAGATGGTAGATGGAGCAGACACATGTTAGAGTGGAGACCGCGTTTGGGTAAACGTAGTGTGGGACGCCCTGCGGCACGATGGACCGACGATTTGAAAAAGGTGGCTGGCAGCGGATGGATGCGGGCTGCCCAAGACCGGGATGGTTGGCGATCTTTGGGGGAGGCCTACGTTCAGCAGTGGACGGCAATAGGCTGATATGATGATGATGCCATTTATTATCTCGAGGAAGGGGAGGAGCTCATCGCCAATCAACAAATGCGTGGATCAGCGGTCAAACCGTGGATAGGTAACTTCGTTACACTTCGAGACACCTCTATGCCTCGGAGAACACGTTAAACAGTGGTTCCCGGGTGTCATACGAATATCTATGACAGTCGTTATGGGTAGTCAGAAGCCCGAAAGTATGATAACCGGTCTTCTTCTCTGGTGTCAGCATGAGCTATACGAAAATAGCTCATGCTGTGGTGAAAAGATTGGTAGCAGGGCTAACCGCCCAGGGTGCGCCGTACGTACTTAAGTATCGTCACTCGTGGAGGCTCTTTTCATGCACCCCATGATAACCGGTCTAACATAAGGATATCAGAATGCCCAGTAGCTGGGTTGCAGAGGTCTGATGGCAGTCGCTGCGTGTAACTGGTGTACAGGCGCATCTGGTTAAACCGGAAGCTGACCCCAACATGGTTAGGAAAAGGGTAAGCAGAACAGTAGGTATGTCGCTATATCTCATCGTTGTCACGCTTAGCGGGTTAAGGTTGGCTTGAGGAGTCAACCCTTAACGAGCATGTGCACATAAAATCAGAATCTAGCAAGAAGCAGAAGCAGTTTAGCAGGAGTGTACTTACATAAGAATAATAAGGAAAACACTTTTAACCAGACAATAATATATTTTATAATAGTTACAAAATTAGACTAGTTTACAGGGCGTGGTTCTTTAGACAGTACGATACGAGGAGTCCAGGGTCTTCAGGTGTAGTAGGTAGTACTTAACTAGGCGGCTGCTGAGGCACGAGAGAGAACGAAGTTTTTTTTTTCTATTTGACTGCTGTAGGTCGTCCTAGGGGACGGTTTCTACGTAACCGGGCAGTTATTGGCGAGACCTGAAGGGTCTCCAGCCAATAGAGAACGAAGTGCAGCGTGCCGGCCCTTTTATAGGCGCACCCCGCTAGTCGCCACCGCTGCACCGTCACATCGTCTTTATGAAACAATTATTGTCTTTCACGCGTTTTTCATGGCGCTTAGGTAGACCTCCCGGAGATCTCCGCTAATTAGGTCAAGGCAAACTGTTGTATGTTGTCTTAGGTTTAAGTCTTACGTTAACAATTACGTTATACATTCGTACGATTTATTACCTGTCCATTGTAAAGGTAAACAATGTTTGGGGTATAGTAGAAACCCAAAATCATTATTATTGTGATTCAGCAGGTAATAAGGTTACATATACGTATGGGAAAAGGGGGACAGGATAAAAGGGCTTTCGGTGGAATGTAAAATGTTCACGTAAACAACTAAATGTGATACTCACAGCTTTCCTGTTTCGTCTAAGTCTACAAAACTTAGACCCTTTTATTACGGTCTAAACCAAAATTAAGGTACAGTGCGACACAATTAAGAAGTCTCATCGGCAGCCTTCGTAAAATCGATCACTTCCGAACTGAGTCCAACCACAAAAGTTTTATTAGTACTGCTGTAGGTAAAAAAATATCTTTAGGTTCAGTAGTTGGTGCCTTCAATTTGGTTCAGCGTGTAATATTACCGATTTCTGAAACTGGTAATTTTACATAATATCTATGTTATGGTTTATGGTACTAAATTATTTTACTCTTTTCAGTTTTTTTAAGTCGGTTTTTCGTTTTATTTTAAGTAATTTTAACGATCTTAGATCTAGAAAAGCAGCTTAGCTATCAACTCATTTCAAAGATTTTCTTTTAACTTCTCTTCTAGCATTAGGAAAATTATTATTGTGAACAAGACAAAAGCTGAATTTTTGTTTTTCTTTGTTTTTTTTTTAATTACCTAACATTTTCTCCGTTGACTGCATCATTGATCTAGTGGTTGCAAGCGGGACTGCTGAGCGTTACGTCCTGGGTTCGACCCCTAAGTCGGGAAAAGTATAATTGGGTTTTTCCGTGTGGAATTTCTCAGTAGCAGCTCAGAGTCTGGACTTGTAGGTACTTGGTTGATGGCAATAGGTTCGCCGCCTATTACATGGGACTTAAATATAATGGCGAAATGAGGGTGTACCTACTATTTATACACTTCTGCCTAACACTTCGGGGAATACAAGCGTGATGTTATGATGATTCAAAATCATAACTTTACTGTAAGTGGGCTGCACATTTAGTCTCTCTAGTGTGTACATAATAACATAGCTATAACACAATAAAATAATATAACATATAAATAAAATAAACAAATAAAATAATATAAATAAAATAAACAAATAAAATAATAAAACAATATAACATATAAATAAAATAAACAAACAAAATATTATAACATAGGCATAAAATAACTTTGATATCTATTCAGATCTAGACTAGACCCAATTTCCGATGAATCATTTTCAAAAATGCTAGACCCAATAAAACGCAAACCATAATTACACACCGTCTGGCCTCAATGGATTGAAGATCAGATAATGGAGAAGAAAGCTGAATAGCCTTGGCCGAGATCCCTACATAGATTTCGTGATATGTTTAAAATACATTTCGTGTAAAAATAGTCAAATTACGTCTTAAGATGCGATCGAGGTTAGTTGACATTAGTGAGTGTTAAATTGATTTAAAGTAAAAATAAATTATTGAGTAAAAAGTGTTTTGTAGGACGCATGATTTTTTTTGTGAATCTTTTTTATTTTTGAGAGCATATTATAGTCTGCTAGTTTCAAGTAGAGGTTGGTACCGCGTGTTGATTGCTGTTTTTGAGGTAAATAATAATCAATTTCGATCATGAGGTCAATTTGTTATCTACATTTCGTTTGAGGTCAATGTGTTTCTTCTTCACAGCATTAGGAAGCGGTGAAGAGCAGGCGTTTTTGGGGACTCTCTTTTGTAAAATTGACGGTCAAAAACAACTATAATTAGGTACCTATAGTCTATTTTGAATAAATGAGACTTGAAGTTGAAGTATCTGGAAAATAAATCTTATTACACTTCCTCACCGCACGCTGGGGTGCATGAAAAGAGCCTCCACGAGTGACGATACTTAAGTACGTCCGGCGCACCCTGGGCAGTCAGCCTCGCTACCAACCTTGCTGACTGGCTAATCTTTTCACCACAGTATGAGCTATTTTCGTATAGCTCGTGCTGACACGACAGAAGAAGAAGAACCGCACGCTGGGAACAGACGCGTGTTGTAAGATTCAACAAAACCCAGCACGCTTGGTGGTAGGATACACATAAACGATTTTGGCTAGCTACCACGCCAAGCAGTTTACTGTGTTCCGTCGTGGTATGTGAGAGCCAGAGAGGTATAGAGGAATCCCTGTATATCTTGTTACTTGGATTCGTGTGGTCCATCTTAGATCTTGTCTGCCTTATCATCAGGTGTGACTAGGGCGAACACAACTAGTCAAATAATAAAAATAAAACTCAGTTCTAACAACTCAATTTGACATTTCTAGGTGACATTTCTTTCGAGCAAGTCATCTTTTTTTATCAATTCAAATCCGAGAATTTACAATGCTGGCTACGATGCGAATTAACTGCATTGCTATTTCTATGAATATTCTATACTGCATTGGATCCGAATTTTATAGATCTACAGCCGAGTTTCCTAGGACCGTGTTTTCCCAGATCTTTATTCGAAGCAGTGCACAAGCGGTCTAAAGATTTTTGAATATTAATAAAATTTAAGTTCATGGATACGGGCTCGTGGCTAATTAACAACTGCGTGGATCATACGATTTGCAAGGTTAAGCTGCGCTTGCGGCGGTTAGTCCGTCGATAAGAGATCGTTCGTTACACATCGAGATCCATCTATAACTTAGAGAGCACGTTAAGCCGCCGATCTCGGATTTTATACGAATACCTGTGACAGACGTTACGAGTAGTTAGAAGCCCGAAACCCTGACCTAAGTATATCGGCATTGCTCACGCATTGCAGTTACTACTGGGTTGCGGAGGTTTGATGGCAGATACTCCGAGTAAAATACTGGCAGCTGAATGTAACTGGTTAGACTGGAAGCTGACCCCAACATAGTTGGGAAAAGGCTAGGCAGAACACTAAATTCGTAGATTTCAATTGTTTTGTCTACATTTTTAACAAATTATTGCCTAGCCCGATATTGAACTCAAGGTCTGAAGATACTTACTAATTATGTTACAAAAACAAGCGAACATTATAATGAGAGCAGTTTTATTTAATTTAGTTAGACACACACAAAAGAATATCCTTCAATTGTGTTTAATCAGTCGGTAATAAGTTTTGAACTTCATCAATTAACAGACATAATTGCTAACTGATGTGGATATCCAAATTTCCAAAATAACAAAATTGTTAGTCTTCAAATGTATGATGGAAAGAGTATTATGGACAGAAAAAGTAACCAACGAAGAGATTCTAAGCAGAGTCAAAGAGAAAAAACAGATTCTAAAACATATAGAAAGAAGAAGGGGAAAATGATTGGTTACTTATTACGACACGACAGCTTTATAACTAACATCATAGAAGGCAAATTACAAGCAAAGAGAAACCCAGGTAGACCAAGAAGAAAGTACACAGACCAATTGAAGGAAAAGACAGTAGTGATAACATACAGAGAAATGAAGGAATTGGCTCTGGATAGAGAAAGATGGAGATTGCTACACCGACAAGTGAACAGAACTTAAATTTTGGATGGAACAATCCGAAATGAGATTTGCATTTTACAGATGTCTTGAGATGCTTCTCACAAGTGCCAGGATGAGAGTGAAAGAAATTCTCAGTAGCAGGGACAGTATTAGCACAGTCTACCTATATCTTACTCCTTACAGTCGGTCAACGTAGAACATCGTCACAGAGCAATCGTGCGGGGGGTTGCGGGGTGAAGGGGCGGAGGTTATGTCCCGAGTAGCCATACTGCTACTCCTGACATAAATTCCAGGGCTCGCACTTTTTGATTTCAAATTTGATTGATATCGTTCATAGAAATTATATTAATTTATTATTGATAATTATGTATGAGAATTTTATTATAAAGTCTGTTAACTAATCCAAGATGGCGGCATACATACATTTTCAAATGATTGTTCGTGGGAAGTCATTTCTACGGTTTTTGGGGTCATTGATGCCGAAAATGACGTCAAAATCCAAATGCAAGATGGCGGCCATGAAAATTTTCATGTAATCATCCTGGGTGTCAATTTCATAGTTTTCGGGGTCACTGATGCCGAAAATGACGTCAAAATCCAAATCCAAGATGGCGGCCATGAAAATGAGTAAATTAGTCGTCATGGATGTCAAATCCAAGGTTTTCTGGGGTGCGGATGCCGAAAATGAGGTCAAAATCGAAATCCAAGATGCGGCAATAAAAATGTCAAATTAGTGGTCATGGGTGTCATTTCCATGGTTTTCGGGGGTACTGATGCCGAAAATGAGGTCAAAATCGAAATCCAAGATGGCGGCAATAAAAATGTCAAATTAGTGGTCATGGGTGTCATTTCCATGGTTTTCGGGGGTACTGATGCCGAAAATGAGGTCAAAATCGAAATCCAAGATGGCGGCAATAAAAATGTCAAATTAGTGGTCATGGGTGTCATTGCCATGGTTTTCGGGGGTACTGATGCCGAAAATGAGGTCAAAATCGAAATCCAAGATGGTACTGATGCCGAAAATGAGGTCAAAATCGAAATCCAAGATGGCGGCAATAAAAATGTCAAATTAGTGGTCATGGGTGTCATTTCCATGGTTTTCGGGGGTACTGATGCCGAAAATGAGGTCAAAATCCATTTCCAAGATGGCAGCTTTTTAAAAATTTCAATTTAACCATCATGGGTGTCATTTCCATGGTTTTCGGGGATGCTGATGACGAAAATGAGGTCAAAATCTATATTCAAGATGGCGGCCATGAAAATTTTCAAATTAGCCGTGGTGGGTGTCAAATCCATGATTTTCTGGGACGCTGATAACAAAAACGAGATCCATTCTCAAACACCAAGATAGGGACCTCGTTTTACCTGGCAAATTAAATTTAACTGGTAAATTTTTTTGACCGCCGTATACTGTCGAGGAATACTTAGTCTTTATTTCCAGCATCAGCACCCACGAAAACCATAGAAGTAATAACCATAAATAATAAGTAATTGTCTATGGCTCCTTCCTGGATTTTGGGAATCATTTATTACTCTTACCTACCCCCGCAAGCGTTAGCCACTGTGACTGTAACCTCGACAAAATTTGTAGTTTTAAATATTGTTAGTAAATTCCAGCATAAGATGGCAAACTTGCGGCTACATACCTTTGCATTATTTTGTCAATCGTCAAAATTACGCATGCGTGGTTTTCTTTTTGCGTGTCACTGTTTCTATAAAACGTTAATTAATTTGGACGTTTGTTTGACAAAGTTTGTGTAATTTGTTTTATGTGACAACCCTATGACAAGTGTTACCAATTTTGACATTTCATAGGACCTGTCAAATGTATGGGCGTTGACCCACTGTATGTAGTAAGTGGGTACACTGTGGTATTAGTATATATGTTACAGGAAATGTATGAAACCTAGGAGTTGTATATGTAGTTTCTAGGAAATGTTGCATATAAGCATATACAAGCTTAGTTTTAGTATATACTAAACCTGAAACTAGTTTGTTCAGAATCACTAGGAGAATCGATTGACATAATATATTTTTTACACCACTTTTTTTTCTTTTTTTTTTCATAAATTTCAATTTTGGTTCAATAGTTTTCTACCCATAACAGTTGACGGGAATAGACACCTTGAGGCTTGAGACGGTCCTCTCGGTCAGTTTCCGTGTATTAGACAACCCCTGCATAGCACATCTCAGGCATTTCACACTTTTTTAGGGAACTTAACGCGACATAAACTAAGGTGTAACTTGGAAATTTACAAAAAAAACACATATTCAGGCAGTTCTGATGAAAATCTTGTTGGGGTGTCTCGATTTTCGTATAAAGTAAAAATAAGATTGTATAGTTCCTAAGCAATAACACGAATTCGTTTACACCCCGTATGTTGTAAAACTGTGGCTAAACTGTGTTGCCTGCGCAGCCTGCGCCCCCTTAAACACTTAGTCTTATTATTGTAATACATTTTCTTCCATCTTGGTCTAGATTGCAAGACACTGATGGTATCTGCTGGTTGCCTTCACGCACTGGTTGGAAGTCAACTGGGGAAGCAGGTTACTAAGGTGTTCTCATTGATAAACATCTGCTAATTGTTTATAATTAACACATAAATGGATGAAGGCTGTGTGTGACACTGTTTATAATTTTCCTTTTTATTTCGTTTATGAGAGAGTTATAATGGATATCTTAAAATATTGTTATCATAGTATACAAGGTTAGTCGGAAAGGGGGTACTAATCCGAAAAGGTGTTACAGTACCTACCCATATTAACGAGTAACTTTTGTTCTACAACTTTCCCCAAAAGTCAATAGTATAAGAGAAATAGCTGTTCAAAGATTTCATAAAAATACGCTAAAATCTATCTATCCTCAGCTATGATCAGCTGTTTACATTTTAGGTCATATTTGGGGTCACGAATTAGAAGTTCCATTTTCTGAATTTGTAACTAAAGTAGGGACGAAGAATTTTTGAAAAAACTAAAATAAAAAATATACATGGAATACCTATAAAATTTCAAAATTCAGCAATCTTTGCTTCGTTGCAAAATAATTTTATTATGGTTTTTTTTTAATTTTCTTCCCGTCTTTGGTTACAATTTCCTTCTTCTTGTGGAGCTTCGTTCCTTCATTGGAGGTGATCATAGGATCTCAGGATAGATAGATTTAAGCGTATTTTTATGAAATCTTTGAACAGCTATTTCACTTACACTGTTGACTTTTGGAGAAAGTGGGAGAACAAAAGTTATTAATTATTATGAGTACTTTAACACATGTTCGGTTTAGTGCCCCCTTTCTGACTAGGTTTGTAGAGTCATACATTAATCCCTACTGTATTCATAAAACAAGAGCCAGAGTACATTATAGGGGCCTCCGAAGTTACCAAGAGGGTATCCAATTAATGCGGCTACCTACCTATACATAATGATTCTCATGACTTGATGCATTTGGCTGCAGCCAGTAGACAGCATTACGTATACCTTATCTGCATACCTACATCGTTAGCTACGATCCAGTTATTTTTATCTTTTCTAAGAAAATTCAATTACCGAATGACGTCATTGATATCCATGACGAATGCTCAGATCCTTTGTTATTCATACATACATTGTAACGAAGTTGTGAAATAATAATTGTAATACTAATTTCCGTGTTACTATTGTATCTGTTTTGTAGCATGTCAGTTTTGGAAAGCACGGGGCTTAGCATCTAGCATTTTCAAAGCATGCGGCGCAGTTAGGGTTGCTAATTTTGTGTATAAAAAATATTGTAGGTCATCATCATCTGCCTAGCCTTTTCCCAACTATGTTGGGGTCGGCTTCCAGTCGAACCGGATGCAGCTGAATATCAGTATTTTACATGGAGCGACTGCCTATCAGACCTCCACAACCCAGTAACTGGGTAATACGATACTCTTGGTAGGACTGGTTGTCAGACTTTCTGGCTTCTGACCAACAGTAACGACTGTCAAAGATCTGAAATGACAGCCGGGACCAACGGCTTTACGTGCTTTCCGAGGCACGGAGGAAACTCGCTATGGTAAATGGTCACCCATCCACAGACCAACCTCGGCAAGCGTGGCTTAATCCGGAAGATCGGTCTATGCGGCTGTAATTATTTAGCCACGAGCTCCTCCATAAAAAATATTGTAGGTATTGGATAGAAAAAGGAAAGGCGGAGGGGGCCTTGTCGGACTCTTAGGGCGAAAACGCACTGTTGGCGCCTAGCTTAGCGCCTAGTGTCAAACGACTTCCACTTACAGCAGATCGGCAGCGAGGGCACATAGCGCGCAGTGCGGCCATTCCCGTATATCATACGTTTCTAGACTCTAGGCCAGGAGTGGGCAAACTTTTCTCATCAAGATCAAAAAAGAAGAAAGAAAGAGTCAATCTTATGGGAGCCAGAATTTCTTTACATGGAATTTATGTAGACGCAAATAACGCCGGTATCTACATTTATTTTCAGGACTATTCGAAAGGTTCTTATGACTACAGTTGTTCGCAGGCAAGAACTGGCCCGCGAGCCTTACTCTGCCTCATCACTGCTCTAAGCACTAAGAGAGGCATACGCCACTGCCACCCTTAAATACTAAAACCACCTCTTCCTCTGCACAAAACACCCCCTCTTTTGTGCTCTAGGATTTTTGGTAAAACGCGCCGGTGTCTTATGATACGCCTTTGGCACGTCGACAAAAAAGTTTTCTCTGCAACATTCTCGCAGTGCACACAGCAGCACATGTCCACTACGTGCTGCTGTCCTCCTTGGGGTCGCTTGATGGATGCCTCCAGTGCCTCTAAGCGCCTATGATCCCGAAGTTCCCCGGTGGCAGTATTCATTAGGTATTGTAAGATTCGTCGTTTACTTCTGTATACTTACTGTTAGTCTTATTTGAACAGTGCTCTCCTCGGAGAGCAGGTTAAGCCGTCGGTCCCGGGTGTTATACGAATACCTGTGACAGTCGTTACGGGTAGTCAGAAGCCCGAAAGTCCGACAACCGGTGTAACCTTAAGATATCGGCATTGCCCAGGAACTGCAGAGGACTGATGGCAGTCGCTCCGTGTAAAATACTGGTATTCAGCTGCATCTGGTTAGACTTAAGAAGCAGTAGAAGCTGACTCCAACAGTTTTGTGAGCTACATTTGGTGCAAGAGTACCATGATAGTAGTTTGTAGTCTTTCAATGGAGTTTAAGATTTAGCTAGTTTAAGATATGGATATACTTGGGAGCAAATAAATCGAGCTCCTTCTATTTTTCACGTAGGTATAATTGTTATTATTTTTGGTATAATGGAACAGATCAATTCTAAACATAATTATATCGCCTAAAAGGTGATTTGATAACCTTTACAATGAGGGTAGTTTTTTGTATTTTGAATTATACAATTCATGAAACCAAAACTAATAAAACACGTGAAAAAAGGAGTGGCTCGTTTTCTTTGCTCCCAAGTATATGTAGTTGTTTGTGCCCTTCTGAGCTCTGGTTCTTTGGCTGGAGACCCTTCAGGTCTCGCCAATAACTGCCCGGTTACGTAGAAACCGTCCCCTAGGACGACCTACAGCAGTCCAATAGAAAAAAAAAAAAAAAAAAAACTGAGCTCTGGTTCTTTAAGAGCTGCCTGCCTGAGCTAGTTTAGACAAGACTGTTAAGCACTAGTCTTCGTAGCGGGTTGCAGTGCATTAAAAGAGCATCCACAAGTGACGATGTTTAATTACGTCCGGTGCACCCTGGGCAGTCAGCCCCGCCACCTCGCTGACCAGCTAATCTTTTCACCACGGCATGAGCTATTTTCGTTTATCTCGTGCTGACACGAGAAGCTGGTAACCTGGTATTAATGACTGTGTAGAATCAGGAAACTGGTATTTTGTTGTTTATTAGGAATAGTTATTTATTCCTATTCAGCCTTGACACGATGGTTCCTATAGGTTCTCAATACGTCGTCTGAATATTTTTACTATTTTGTTTTATTTACCAGATTATGCAAAAGGTGCATTGTTTTTTTTTAAAGAACTGGGGGGTTACCATGATCTCTTAGAGCAGGAATGTTTTAATACTATTACGAGAGTGCGTAAGAGATAGCGCTAGAGAGTTGTCTAGCGCTGTCACTTTTCCACTCTCGGAATAATATTAAAACATTCCTGCTCTAACAGATCATGGTAATCCCCCTGATGTCTTTCTTATTCAACAATTCTCTTTTACGTGAGTTTTTTTTTCAGATGTTTTTCAATTTGTGTGTATTGTTATGAAACTTGTTGTTCATGTGTAAGGAAAATGGAAAGGTAAGAAAATTCGTCATATAATTGTAATGTACACAATTTATTCATATCGTATAGTTTCTTATACAAAGATAATAAATTGTAAAATCCTCTTTCTCGGTCCGAATAATAAATAAATACTTAGTATACCTCCTCTCAGTCCTATCACATGCCCTTTAGGGCAATACTAGGAGTAAACTTACAATACAACTGAAATACTTGCCAACTAGCTTTCTTAGGATTCGATACAATTACAAAATTTAACTTGTTCCTACCATGAGTTCACGACAAACCACAACTCGATCTCTCTTCGCAAAAGAAGTTCAAATGCCACGCATTCTTTTCACTTTTCAAAAGGAATCATATTCTAATCGAGTTGCCATAAGCCGCCGCGAACCCATAGTAACAACCATGGTTTCCGAAGGATGAAATCGCCATTTTCTTTTTTTACTAATAAGTGTACAAAAATATTCCTTTAGGTAGCTATTTATAAAGGTAGGTATGTATTGTCAAAGGCACTGGTATTCTTAATTTTGATTAATCAATACATCTGTTATTATAGGATTTGTAGTATCTATTTATTTCTTAAAAATATTTTGCGATTTCTCATCAGCTCACCAGAGGACCTATCATCTTTTTGGTTCAAAACTTAACGGGGCAATCCGAAATGAGAAATATACATTAATTTTTATAAATAACCATCTAAGTTGGGACTTAAATTTACTTAGATCAAAACTTAAAAGCTATACTTATAAGAACATAGTCTTTAGCCATCGATTTTTCACTATCGAGTCTTCGAAAAGATGAAACAGATCTACTTCTTTAACTTAATTACATATACATACATAGCTCATCACTAAAAATGCATTTTTTTATATACTATCACTGAGTAGACAAGTTTTATCTGTTCGAAAAGTCTAAACCGAACATAATTAGTCTCATTTTCATACGAAAGGGTCCAGGAGGCGCGTCTACGACGACCTGCCACTACTTCTGCCTACCCTACACGAGTACATACTATACACCGACCACGACATACAACTACTAGGAAGGATTACAATTAGGCGTCGCGGCTTAGCCGCATACAGCTGCACATATGATACAAATATAATAATCATCTCTTTACAACGTGGTAACTTCATCTACTAGGGAGGGGAGACAGTTTGTACGAGTGAGTTCGACACGTCATCGCGATGCGCGGGCGCAGGTGTGCGCGTGGCGCGGGCGGGGGCGGCTGCGCGGTCCAGGCGCAAGCGGCGACAGCTCAGTGCTCGTGCGCGCGCGCCTTGTTCTGATGCATCATGTTCTTGAGGGTCGCCACCTCCGTGGCAAGCCGCGCAAGCTCTGCCTTCAGGTGTGCGTCTTCCTCCTCGGCTGCGAGCCTGTCTTCAGGTCTCTGTGGCCTGAATTCAGCGCCGATGGATATCCCAGAATCTCTCTCGTCACTTGAACCTTCCCCGTCCCATGAGGGTGAGGAACGGGGACCGGGTTCCTGCTTTATGTGCTGCAGGGAGAGCAGGGCGCTGGCGACATCCTTGTCACCAAGATGTGATTTATGGCGAAGTTTGAGAGGCAGCCCATTGTTTTCGGGCGCGTACTGTTCGGCGGTTTCGTCCCCGGAGCCTGAGAGGGAAGACAGCTCGTAGGGGGAGGGGACGCGGCGAGATCTGGACAGGTTGAGAACTGAGCCGGGTGGCTCGTAGTGTGCTGGGTGCGGGTAGTACGCCTCGGGGGCGGGTAGCCTCTCCTGGTATTGCTCTGGCTGGCGCTGGGGCGGCGGCGATGGAGGAGACGCGGGTGGTGCCGGGGGTGGTGGAGGCGGCGCAGGGAACATGGTGTTGGTAGACAACTTACTCCTCTTTGTGACACAAAGAACCTGGTCACAAGTCGGTAGGGTTGCCAACACCTGGTCTATGCTTATGAGGGTCTCCCCACATATTCCGTATTTCTCTTTTATCGCGTCAAGCTGTGCTTTGAGCACGTGGTTCTCCTTTGACAGCTCAACTACGCGCTGTTCCAAAACCATATCGTTGAAGCGTCTCTTTTCGCGGGAACGCTTGGCGGCTTCATTGTTCCTCCTACGACGGTCCCAATAACCGTCGTCTTTCTTGCTGTCGGGTATGAATTCCCTCTGTTTGCGCTGACCGAAGAACTCCTTGCGCTTGTTGAATTCAAAGGGAGAGTAGTCATTTGGGTCGCCGGGGCTGCCCAAGGGGCCTTGGCTCTGGTCCATCGGGAAGTGCGGGGACACGGAGAGGCGGCCTCGGGGAGGCGGCGGGGCACGGGAGGGAGGAGGTGCGGGCCCTAAGGCTCCACCACCCGCTCCACTCAGAAGCTGCTGCTGACTCAGGATGAACTCGGCAACCATGTTTCGGCGGACGACGACTGGTCCGCACGAATCCTCACTGTGGTTCTGGAACAATCGAAAAGTTACGTTAGTTACAGTTTAAAAAAAATCGCTAACCATTGCAGTTGTCTAAATAAATGTCGTTGTTACAAAATCGGTTGGTTGCAAAAACAGAATGTCGCAAGATCCCGCCGCTGCAAAGTTGTTGCACGTGGATCACCTTTGTGAAATAATGTTGCCACATTTCAACGCTTTTTGCTCCCTTCATGTTAACCAAACTCATTAATAAGCCGTGTTTCTTAATTTTAGCGTGTTACAATGTTACAAATCCAATTCTAAGGTTACACCGGATTTCTTCCGTTACAAAACTGACTTCCTATTGCCGAATTTTTGCTTTAATTTTGTAATGTAACGATGGATATTTAAAAATAGAACGATTGCCGAACATTTCTTAAATATGAAGACGGTATAATTCGATGAAATTAAAAAAATACCAAGGTTAATTATACAATTTATTTTTAATAGACGAATTAAGATTAGGTATTTCGAAATAGCTTTACCGTGCATTCAACACGTGACAAATAAATAACTTTCATTGATTGGGGTTACCAAAGAATAATATTTAGTTTTCAAAACTCCATCAAGTTGATTTTAACGTAGGCTAAAATTAGTAGAATTTGCAGACGCGTGATGTACGAAGGCATTCTAATACAATGTCGTTCAACTATACGTAACGCAAAAAAATTATTAGGACAATCGATTTACATAAAACATTATTCGATTAATCGATCAATTATGTAGACGAAGTGTAAAAAAATGTAGTAATACACATTGTTATCAACTTTATTATCCGCAACTAACAATGGTAAGGATCATTTGTAAATGCCTATTGTGGCGACAACTTTGATCGTTTTTTGAAATGATTTTAAAACAATGAGAGTGGTACAGGGTTGTGCATTCCAAAAAAATGTCGATCACGTTTGATAACACGCGGTTCGAATGCAAGCAACGTGAGAGTTCTTTTTTTAAAAGAAAATTATGTGTTTTTCATGGCATTTTGTTTGTATGTATAATGTGGCCATACACGTGTATTTATTATACAGGACACATTTTTTTGTTTTTTATTTTTATCGTCAAGTTCTACAGAAATTTAAATTTCGAATCGACACGACGCGACGTTTCGCAATTGCTTTTTTTCATGTACCTAACTATTTTTTAATCAGCTCTAGCATGCAATTTAGGTGACGCGACTATTATAGCTACCAAACCGCCACAACTTCAATTACCGCCTATGTGAGAAGATATTTTTCTCTAGACCATAAAGCATCACTGCTAAACACTATGATTGTGTTATTGATACGTTCCGTTTCACGACACGACACTGATCGGTGTCAGTAGGTCGGCCCAGATGCGCTGGCGCCCCGTTATGCCGTCTAACTGTTCAAATAATCGCGCGACTTTAATTGGTATTCATTGTTGTTAAAAATGTCAATGGGATCTTTGTGTGTTGAGCTCAATAAAATTGTTTAGCCAGTCAAAAATATAACACAGAAACTTTTAGATGAAATAAAATTAAAATAATACAACATCAGTAAACGTGAGTTCCTATCACGTTAAATGTTGATTTGTATTAATAAGATAGAGTTCCGTTAGTTCAATATTACTATATTGTACAGTTACATATAAACTATTCAAACATTTTTTGTCTGTTGCCCCGTTCGGACCGCCCACTTTATATTAGGTGTTAATTTAAAACAGTATTCGTGATCGTAACACATGGGAAAAGTTTCGTCATAACTGGGCGACTAACGGGACTTTATTGGTAATATGAACGTTAAAACAAATAAACCTAGTTATAGTCTATGGTCGTAACATGGCTGACATTGATAAAAATCGAACTATTTTTTTCGAAATTGGGATTTTATAACGCTACCAATCGATTCGCAATTTAAAAAATACTGTTTTTATACAGCAAATTATAATTTTTTGCTCCATTTGCAAAGAGATTAACAGAAAAATGTTCCCGCCCGTTACATCGTTGACGCTTGGCGGAGCACAGACAGTTAAACACCGTTTCAACCGAACTGTTACTATTTAGCATTGGTTATAAAAATATGGGCATTGTACCTTTTTTTGCCGTAACTTTTTAATAAGGAAATTTGTTTAAAGCACGTTTTGTCTAGCATTATGACTTTGAAGGTTGCTGCTAATATTATGTCTACGGAATGAGGGTTATAAAGTTTTTTTTAAGTAGCTTATTACTACTTGCCTATTAAATAGTAACAATTAAAATGTTCTTTAGCTATCAAATTGCTCAAAGAATTTAAAATTTCAAAAACTAGTAACTGACTTGACAGGTCAACTAACACTACCGCTGCGAACGGTAAAATGATCACACATTTCTTGCACATTAACCAAACCTAACCTTGACTATCACATCGAAATAAAAACCGCTAAAATGATGACGAAACACTAATAGCTGTTTCATAACAGTATTACGAGTTTAGACACCAGTGATGAGCATAAAAAACCGTTTTCGGTTGTACCGTACGGTCCCAGTTTTCGGATAACGGGCCACCGCGCGAGAAAGTACTTGATTAGTGATAACTGTCGATTGTCAAAACCCGCTTTATAGTTGTTAGAGTATTGTGCAACCGTTAGCCAACGTATAGATTTGAATGGCATTGGCCGTGATGGGAAAATTTCGGCTTTGTGTTCACAGCAAAAGTATGCAATGAAATACCAATATTTATTGTATTTCTTGTTGCCTTAACGAGATGTAAAATGAGGATATTGTTTTGGTTTAACTGTCATTTAAGAAAGCTATCCGAAACAAATGGTCTTCAAATATAATTGTCCTATTGCTGTCACGTTTTAAGATAGGGCAGGACCTACGCAACTCCCCACATTTTTGTAGGTCGAGGGACGCGTTAGACTAACACGTGTTGAATCCCCTCTGTCTATATATAGATAGTTCTTCCAGGCTTCGGGTTTCTTGCTTCCTAAACGCGTCAATACGTAAATTTGTCACGTGTGTATTGCATCGTTTAGATTTGTATTGTTTTTTGATGAGCGCCTCAAAATATTAAGATTATGTGCATTTCGTTACTTTATGGTTGTCGCTTTTTACCGATCGCGTTTAGAGGGTTAAGAAATAGTTTAGTCAATTAATATTCGGGCACGTTTTCCTCAAAACGTGTGTTTTAATTTACCTGATGAAAAGAACAAAAAAGGTAATTTATTTTGCTCAACCGTTTGCATAAATTATATTAAAATTCTTTAGTTGTGAAGTCACGTGCAGTATTATTAATAAAACGTCTAATACAGCTCGTATTATTTCTTTATCAGAAGTATTTCGTAACGAAGTGAGGTGTCATGCTACTGACTCATTGTACAAAGTCCTATTTCACAAACACTGATAGCGATATCGTTTATTTACATAGAACATATTTTAGAGTATTACACAATAATTGGATGCAATTAGAATTTATTATTGTGTTTTGTTCCTGTTAAATTCCGCAACTGCTTGCATAATAATGCAAATAGCTGCATGCAGTATACGTCGTCAGAGACCAAAGCACGTGCTAGGCCACGAGTTTGTCTATGATTATGTCATTAGAATGGCCGTATGAATTAGAAATAGACTCGTCTCGTGCTTTTGTTAATGGAATTGTCTGATGTTTTTCCCAGCTAAGTTTTTTGCATCAATCAAGTTTAATTAGTTTTTAAATATTGTTGCTATTTTTATCCAAGTCCGGTACTGAGTGACACAAACAAATTCAACTCTAATTCGATTCGAAAATCAAAATGGATGACAGATCCTTTTAAAAAGTGTCTTAATCAAAAAAAATCTACGCAATCCTTTAGTAAAACTATCTATTTAAACTCCTTTTGACCCCATCTCTTATCACCGCATATCTTCTTTATCGTATTTCAGTTCCCCGAATTACGATAACGAATTATTTTGAATAACTCCAAAGTTGCTGACACCATGTCAAAGTTCACAGGGGCAGCCCTGTGCTGCTGACCTTAGCGACGTGATTGTCCTACCTGCAGCACACGTGCCAACGCGCGTTCAGGTCACGCGGCCGTCAACACGTGTGTACAGCGTACTTGAACCTCACGTTGTGTTGCGCAACCAACCGACCCAAGCACGTTTGCTCCTCTCTACACAGTTATATAAACTGCAACGTGATCGAAGAACGTGAAATTTAATTATTAATTGCCTTTAATGATGTTGCCCTTGGCTTTGACAGTGGGGCTATTGTTTTGATGAAATACGCGGGCGTTTTGTTTTCTGCTTAAAGTTTTTTTTTCTATGTGCATACTGCGTTGGAACAGAATCTAAATTCTAAACTAAATATTTGATTAGATGTCAAAGTCAATGTCAATATAACATCTAGAACTTTGAACCGTAAAAATTATAAGAAATCATGTGAAAAACTTGCATAAATTGTAGCAAAGTCAAGCTCAATTATAACATTCGTGACGGTTTTAAAATAAATAACCGCGCACTTGACCTTAGTTTAAATAATATATAATCGGCGCCATCTTGGAAAAAGTAGAGAAAGTAGTACAGCGGTAACTTTCCACGCGCTTGCCGTTTATTGCGCGGGAAAAGTGGGACGTCGGCCATATTTGATTTGACGCTTACCGCCATTCTATGAAATGATAGAAATATTTTTTAACCTGTAATTTCTTCGCTATTATCCAGTTTAAATGATACGCTTGTTACTTATTTATAGAAAAAAGTATAACAAGATAGTAAAATACATTTTTTTACCTGTTTACAAATGGTTTACATTAATTTTACGTATCTACCCGAAAACTAACCCATGCTTTGTGTTTCAATGATTTTGAGAATCCAGAGTGAAACAAGTTTATAAGTTTCCGGAAGCCTCAGTGAAAACCTAGCGAGAATAGAAAACTGTTACATAATTGACATGACGTTCCTGTTGGCGCCAATGGCTCATTGTCTGTGGTTATGAATTATGTCAAGATGTGAATGTTTTAAAAACTACCTACACGCAGTCATATGTTATGTCTTAGAAGGAGCAGACAGCTGTATCCTTGTTATTTTG
This sequence comes from Amphipyra tragopoginis, assembly GCA_905220435.1. Classification (NCBI taxonomy): domain Eukaryota; kingdom Metazoa; phylum Arthropoda; class Insecta; order Lepidoptera; family Noctuidae; genus Amphipyra; species Amphipyra tragopoginis. The sequence goes on from HG992017.1 coordinate 12,573,696, forward strand.
ACTTACCTTTGAGGTCGTCTTCTGGATACGTTTCAAACATTTTTACGTATACTTGACCGATTTTTCGCGCGTAAGACTTAATTAAACCGGGAGTGTTATTTCGGCGCGCCCGGCCTCAGTCTATCGGTCGACTCACGATAATGGTTTGGTGTCAAGGTTATATTTCGTAACAGACGTATAAACGTGCCAAGGCCTTCCCTATTTTCCGGTAGAAATTGTCTTTTAAATAAAAGATAAGAATGATAACAACTGTTTGAGTGAATCAAGTTTTATAACAAAGAGAGACCTAGTTATTTGGCCTTGCTCCATACCTGTTAATTGCTACATTATTAAGAAACACTTAACTTATTTCCTTGTGCTAGATTCGCCGAATACTGCGACTAGTGTTACATAACGTGCCTAGTTCGCGGAAGTACCTATTGTATGAGGAGTGATGTTTTGTTCCATATTGTAAGGTCAGACGACAAAAGATAAACATTTGAGGTTTATTATCTTCAGTAATAATATTAGCTACCATTATCATTAAACAAATTGAGTCATGGGGGATTCCCATTGAATTAAAATCGATGGTCAACCACAAGAAAATGTTGGAAATGAATTCAACGAGAATTTTCTGCGTGATCCAGTTTCCTGTCGCCAAATTGCGTCATACTCTGCATTCAAACTCATCAATCACTCGTATTTGGGAACTCATGCGTCGACAATGGCTACAACATACTGGTCCACTTCATCGCAATTGGTTGTACACATTCACGTGCACATCACTAAGTAGGTTACAGTTACGCAGTGAGTGAGATAAAAAATATAGGTCAAGTTATCTTTGCTTGTCCTCGCGCCGATGAAAATTATCGCTCTTGTTATTGCGCGTGAAAAAATTCTGCTTACGTAACCCGTTCGTTGTATAAAAAAGCATAATCCAGGCAAATACGTCGAGGGTTACATCCCAATGTCGTTCTTTTATAAGCATTGTAACCTTATTTAAATTGGTTTCTTTATCTTTTGCTAATATTTATAATGCGTTTAGGTGACGGTCTTCGGAAACTGTGTCAGGATGTACGCATATTATTTGTGTTTCAATGATTTCATTGTACGCAGTTAAAAAATGACTCAATTGTAATCAGATATTGATAAATTCATGCCGATATGTGAATAAATAAATGTTGTGGCCTCAGTCTTCAGTATTGCTTTCCGTACAACCTTGCACTTAGTTCCGTATTACATCATACGTACCTAGAATGCATTTCGTGATAAGTCTATTTACTTGTTAGTAACGCCTTTGTGTTTATTGTTAATACAGCTAGACGGATAACAATATAATCAATTTTGAATTATCATTTTCTGGTTTACGGAAGTTTAGCTAACAGTACAAATGGAATTGGTTCCGGCAAACAAAACATACATTCAACCTTCAATTGTTGTTCTTATTTTGAACACAAAAAAAAAATGAAAACCATAGATTGTTTTTATAAATTTTGACACAATGAGTTCGTTGAACTCGGAATATTTTCTGACAGTTAACGAAGATGGCGAGATTTGTTCGATTTATGAATTTTAAAATATGTATATTCTACGTGCTAGTCTGCACGTTGACTATTGCAGTTGATTGCGCAACACCTACCCTAGGACTGTTGCGTCATGTATCGGGCGAGTGGCGACCTTTGCAGGCCGATCGATTGTTGCACTCAGACTACTGCATATTATTATCTATTCAGTATTCAGGAGTATTCAGAACAGGTGGTAGGGAAATATGGGGTTTGTAGGGGTGGGATTGGTTGCATCTGTTGTTTGTAGCATTGTTTTTATTAATGTCAAGGATTTGATGTTATTTTTCAAACTAGTTTGCTGATTCGTAGGGTGTTGAAAATAGTTTGTCTTGCAAATTTCGCGCATATATTTTTTTAGTTCGGAGTCAAGTAGTGTCTAATCTAACAAAAGGTGTTTTTATTTTAGAATATTTATAGTAATATATTTTTTATTTTCTACATTTGTTTTGATTTAAATAAAGCGTTATTTTATGTTTACGAAATCGACTAATAGAGATTCTACGTTATTTTAATTTTAAATAAAAATTAACAAAAAAAATATTTCCGAAAATATTTCAACAACTACAAGTAGTTACAATAAATTCTTAAAACGCAACATTAGCGAAAAATCTAGTTTCCGTACATCCGCGGGCGAATGCACGCCGGATCGAAACCTTGAACCACTTGTGTAAGCGACTCACAATGGCTTACGACAGAACCGTGCCAGGCGCAGCTTACAACACCAACCAACGCAATCCCGCAATTAAAACCACTACACACTACACTACATTTATACTTTTCAACAATTACGAAATTTCTTCTCCAGAAACTACAAAAAAAAATAGCAAAACTTTATCGAAATTCAAACTATCATGACGCAGCAATTCGAAAAATAGAATTACGGATTTTATCAGATACGTACAGAAATTTCGTAACGCAATTTAGATAAACGCAACACAGGATAGGACATGTAAACAATTGTAAAAAGAGTTGTGTACGTACATAAACATTGACGAAAACACAACCGAGGAAGCACAAACGCAAACAAAAGATTCAAAACAAGGTGAAACGTCGAGGGCCGTCATTGAGAAGCTTCAAGAACGTAAGAATTCAACAAATAAAATGATTAACGCAAGCGAAGTTTTGGCACGCATCTCAACGGGAGATGAGTAAACAAATTTGAACGAGAAGTCAATGACTCGAGATGAGGAAAAACATTTCTATGAACCAGGTAAGCACTTCAATTTTTCATAAATTCTTATTGAATCATCGTAAATGTTTATGAATTTCAAATTAGAACAAATTTCGGAAAAATAATTCTAAGTTCAAAAGAAAGGAACGAACTGTTTTTTTTTTCAAATTGCTGCATAAAATGTACATTTGTGGCTGGAACTTTCTTTTCTATTATACTGTTTGTTTTAATTAACATTTTTATTTTGTTTGTTTTCATGAATAATTTTTCTGGAATTTTATCTTCTGAAAAATTATTTTTCAATTAGTTTTTAACGCGATTTGAAATTGCAATTTTTATGAGAATTGAGGGTACTTTAATGGGATCAGGAAGAGGGAAATTTAAATTCTTATTGGACTTGTAACTTTTTTAAATAAATCCGACATTCAGTTTTTGCAAAAACCTTCTAAAATCTATAACAAAAATATAAAGATACTTACAAAAATATTTGCGGTGTTTTTGCACTCCTTATCCGGAATTATCCAAATTGTGGGTACAATGTCATAATCCACAAAACAGAAATTCACAACGTTCTCGTTCACAGTTAGTTTTCAAAACAGTAAATAATATTCAATAATAAAAATGTTTCACTCCCACTTTACACGTCCTGAATGATTTTTGTCACTATCACAATGTTGTTATGACGAAATATCCACTGCGTATGGCGCTGTGTAACTCCACTCGCTTGGACAGGTCTGTACTCAGCGAAGTCTAGAGTGCGACTAAATTTTGTAGTGGGGTCGCCCGACTCCCAGCCTGCAATCACGCACACACTGACACATTTGTGGCTGTGTGAGTCATGCTACGTTTGTGTGAGTGATTCATAGTTGTGTGCGTGTATTTACGTAACTTGCCCTGACTATGTCCGTGTAATCACTTTAGCCGGTATTGAGTCAATGTGTCCGATTTTTTAGCTAATTCGTTATTGAGTCATGTGTTTGTCGCCTTTTTGCGTTTTCCAAGAAATAATTTAATCGATTGATAAGGGGTAAGGTTTAGTTTTAGTCCATTACGTGGCGTAATTTAGACTAGAGATTTGACGGTTTTTCAATATTACAAAGCAGTTGGGTAAATGTAAATTGGTTCTATTACAGTAACTGTTTTTGTAATTTAGTTTTTGGTGTGGTATTGTTTGTCACTATGACTTTTGTTTTATGTTTTACAACGTTTTCTATTGTGACGATTATCTTTAATCTTTCTTTGTTTTAAGCATATGCCTGCTTGTTATTATATGTATTTGGTTTATTTTGGATAAGTAAACAAGATAATAAAATTATTAATATGCGTAGTGGTGTCTGCAATTTTGTATTTGGGAGCTACGGACTTGCTACACCGTAGACGGTCTACGAAAAAAATGATTGATTTAATATTTTTATGTTTATGCTTACATTCTGATGGGGTAGGCAGTTTAATAAGTGCTCTTACAACTCTTTTTATACAAATACCAATTTTCATATGATCAGTGTAGAATTTAGTTAAGGTTATTAAATAATTGATTACTCATTTGAAAATAGGTCATTTTCAACCATTGTGTAAATAGAGTTGTACTATAACTACTTTATTCAAATTACTCATTATTATTACGTCAAATAAGGAACTATTGCGAAACAGTCAAGTGCGAGTCGTGACGTCATAGTTATTTGTAATCGGTCAATACAAAGGTTGTAAGTACTAAGTACTAAGGTTATTCTTGATATTGAATATTCAAGTGTTTTTGGTCATGGTGAGTAATTGTTTTATTATCTTGTCTGTAGATTGCGATGTGATAAACATGATTGTTATCTATTTTAAGTGGAAGATAAAAACAAAAAAAAATATGGAAATTGTAAGGTTTTTCCAATTTTCTCAGCTTAGACGTAGAAGAATAATTAGATGTATTCTAGTTAACCAATTTGGGAAGTTTTTAGATCTTAGTTTGCATGAGTCATCGGTTTCGTCGGAATATGGAGGTCATTGACCTTTGCCCTTGATTTGTATAATTTCCATTAAAATTGGTGCTGAATATTCTTATTTCATAAATAGGTGTAATTCTTTCCACATTTTCATGAAGTGTAGTAATTGCTACAGATCGCTGCAATGAAAGTTGATAATCACCACCATTGCCGAACGGATTGGTGATTATTAAACCGAAGGACGCTGCTGATCATCTTCTAGACCAAATTTGACAGAGTTTTACACCACCTATAGGGGTAAAAAGGGGGTGAAGCGGGACCAATGGGGGGTATCCCGCGACCCGGGCCATAGGTCAGGAGAAAAATACCGTGGGTTTTTAGCCGGTAAGAGTCGTCCTTCGTCTTCCCCGGGTGGAGGGGAGAGAGGAAAAAAAACTTTTTTTTTATATTGTTTATTGCGTTTTATTGTTTTTTTTTTATACTATACCTATCCTCGCCATTAAAAGGAACAGGATAACATTAAATAAATAGTCTGGTAAATAAAAAAACGCAATGTTTTTAAACAAAATTCTCGGAAACTCGCAATGAATACGTTTAGAATTAAAATCACGTGAAAAATTCACAAAGTCAAGGTGAAATAAACCTTTACATTACGTATTATGTTGTTATGTATATGAATAATACATTATTTATAGTTTTAATGTTGTCATTGAGACCGGAAGTCATGTTTAGTTATTTATTTATTCATTTTTAGCTTACTAGGGGCTAAATGTGGGTTTACAGTTCTGTAATAGGAGAACCCTTTCTGCTTACCCTTTCGAATATTATAGGCGTGAGTATATGTACTTATGTATTTATTTTTAGCTAAACGAGGTTAAGGGACAAGCGAATTATTATTTTACAATATTTTTTTTACTTTAATCCAAGCCAGTCTTAAAAAAAAAATCATAAAAAAATGTTACTAATTGTTTCCAGAAATAAAAAAAAAAACATTTATCAAACATTATGTCCGCCTCTGCTTAAATTTTATGCGAAAGTATAAATAAATAAATAAACAGAGCGAATGTATGAAAGATTCTCGCCAAAAAAAAAGTTTTTCTATCCTTATCTTTCGAATTATTTCAAGAGGTAGGCAATAATGTCCTTCTTCATTACATAGTATAAAATAATAATAATAAAAAGTTTATTCAGGTAAAAAGGTAAAATACTAAATACAAATTTGCTTAAATCTACGAAAAAATCACTTGTGTTATGTGCCTGAACTAGGTCATCCTGTGTTTCAGGCGTGTAACACAAAGTAGCTTCCCGCTGTCTGTCCCTATGTATGCTTAGATCTTTAAAACTACGCAACGGATTTTGATGCGGTTTTTTTTTAATAGATAGAGTGATTCAAGAGGAAGGTTTTAAGCTATAAAACGTACACGTGCAAAGCCGGGGCGGGTCGCTAGTTCTTTTATAAACAACATACTGCAATCACCATTCCCGCTGCCAAGTGTGGTGATTATGGCATTTATATCTTTGACCGGTCATTTAGCGGTCAGTGTTTGGCAGTGGAAGTTTACTAGCTTGCTAATAGGTTACTAACCTATTGTTATGCTCGTGGTGATAAGAGGTTAATTCTAAGTTCTTTACCTCCTAAATGACATGGAAACAAGAAATGGAACATCTATTAAGGTAATGTTAAGAATTGTTAATTAATAAATAAATTTAATTGCTTCCGTAAAATTTTGTGATAAAGATTCCTCATTCTAGAAAAATCTTTGATAGATTTTATAGTGATAATTATTATGATAATTCCGCATTGGTTAAGCTGGTCAATAAATTAAACGTTAACTAGATTGGATTTTTGTTACCGTTAATCGAGTTCAATGGACTTATGACATTCATTTTAATACCAAAAATTAAATGGCGTAGGATTTTAAAAATGGGAAAATTTTGGTAATATTTAATAATGTAACTATTAAAACTAAGTTTTTATTATTAAAACAGTATTATTTCACGGTATTTTACTACAAATTCGCAAAACTTTGCATGTCAATGTTTGTACCTATGTAGTTTACGCGGTGTAGGCGATAGATGGCGTTGATGGAGTACGATGTTCAATTTTCCTTTCCAAACAAGTATTGTTTCGTGTTTATTTGTATGTAATAACTTGAATTTAACTTTATATAATAAAAAAAAACTGTTCATTACTGAGATAATGTAGTTTCAGCACATATGTTACATGATAAAAAAAAATGAAGTAAATAAGTATGAATATTTCTGAATCGTTATCTTAGTCTCATTTAAGCCTAGTCGGAGTTGATGGTAAGTGCAGACAGGGTCTAAAATCATTATTCAGCCGAAATACATCCACTGCTGGACATAGGCCTTCCCCAAAAGGGGGGTTTGCCGTAATCACCACGCTTGGCAGGCGGGTTGGCGATCGCAGTGTGGTTGTTAAAGTACTCAGAGAATGCTGCTGCCCATCATCTAGAGAATCCCTTAGTCGCCTTTTACGACACCCACTGGAAGAGATGGGGTAGTTTTTTTTTTTTTTTTTTTTCTATTGGACTGCTGTAGGTCGTCCTAGGGGACGGTTTCTACGTAACCGGGCAGTTATTGGCGAGACCTGAAGGGTCTCCAGCCAATGGGGGGGAAGTAAAATACTTAACCTAAGCTAACTACTTGTACTACACTAACATCATGACTACCTGCAACAACAGCACTAAGGGCGACCCCTAGTGGGACTCGGACCTCGGCTTAGGGCGTTGCTGGCGTGGACATAGGGGGGGGAGACAGCTTGATGAGGGCTGAATTATCGGTGTGACTGCGGAGTCTGAAGAGACGACCGGCTCTACGACGGGAGAGCTCGGTGGATCGTGACCGGCAGATGGGGTAGTGCTATTCTTTAAGTGCGGCACTACACGAGACCAGCTACTGGTTGAATGTAAATAAGAATAACTTAATGTTATAATTACATCGCAGCTACAGGGGTGGGGTCTAAGATGGAGCACACGAATCCAAGTTACAGAGGTATAGAGGGATTCCCCTATACCCCTCTGGCTCTCACATACACACGAAGAAAAACACAGTAAAGTGCTTGGCGCCAGACTTTAATGTGAAGGTGGTAACTAGCCAGGTGAACTGTACAAATCCTACCACCAAGCGTGCTGGGTTTTGTTGAATTTTACAACACTCTGTTGAGTCTCCTTATAGCGTGTAGTATTCTAGCTCTACACGTGATAAAAATTGTTTTATTTCATATATTTATATGTGAGTTACATGAATTTATTTACCGATACAGATAAGACAGCCCCCATGCTATGGTTTCGTAAATAAAGATTCATGCATTATATCAAAGGGGTAGGCATTAGCATCCTGCATGAGCGCTAATAACATCTTGCAGCAATCACCAATAATTTTTGCAAGCATGGCGATTAAGGCGGAATTACATTGCGCCAGTAACTGAACCCAGTGCAGCTGGAAGCCAGCGTTTGACAGCATTGGACTAACGTAAAAACATTAGAATCTGTTGCTTGCAACATGAATATTTCTTATCTAATTATATTTGGCAACATTGGCAACACAGGAATCCGCTAATTGACTTTGGAACGTGTCACTATGTTGATTGTAATTGTTTAAAGTGCAGAATAATAAATAGTAGAAACATTATAAAATGATGTTTACTTATGATTAGTATATTTACCAAACATACAGTCCACTGGGAACGACCTTACACAATCCAATCTAATATTCTATTTGAGTTCCGTGTGGTGCCGGATGTAAAGAATAGCACTAGCCCATCTCTTCCCATGGGTATCGTAAAAGGCGACTAAGGGATTCACTAGAGGATGGGCAGCAGCGTTCTCTGAGTACTTTAACAACCTTATTGCGATCGCCAACCCGCCTGCCAAGCGAACCCCCCCTTTTTGGGGGAGGCTTATGTCCAACAGTGGACGTCTTTCGGCTGAATGATGATGATGATGATGATTATATTTGAATAGAATGTATGTCTATTCTCAATCCAGTAACTGCATTCAGACTTCGCTGGATACAGTTACTGGATCGATGTAAATTCGCCTGTATGTTTTTTTTTTCACGAATATTCAACATAACCCCCTATCTTATTCATTGTCTTCCTGTTCATCCAAAGATTGTCTGGTAGATATCGCTTTCAGCGATAAGACCGCCATTGAATGTATGTTATTGTATAAGAGCTGTACCTATTACAATTTTGGTGTACAATAAAGTATATTCTATCTATCTATAAGGGTTTGTACAGCTGAGCGTGAGTGTGGATAGTTACGTACGTACTAAATAGACATAAGTGAATAAAATTATACATATACCTAGTTAACCACAGTAAAAGTTACATACAATTTACCTCGTTTACTTTACGAGAAACTTTTCGTTCATATTGTTATTGTAATTTCATTTCCTAGTATTTGCCAACTAATTTGCGGTTCTCTTGACCCATTTCATTTGTGCAAAATAGTTTTTTCTAAACGTTTTTTTAAATAAATGTGTATTGAGTCATTAGGTACAGGAATTTGTATGACGCTTTCAACCCTGGGATGTTTTTATGGTGATTTTGTCACGAATTTTAAAGGAGGATAAATCTGGAACGTTCTTTTTTGTTCTGAGAACTTGATGAGTTATAAAGGACGCATAACTTGCTAAAAAAAGTATAGCCGGAAAGAATAAAAAAAAAGAAAAAAAGTAGGTAATTAAAATAGTAAAGTGATTTAAGGTTTAAAAAAACTACAAACGTAGAATACAATTATTGTAAATTTTGATTTTATTACCTTTCATTATTTACATCAGTACATAACAAAAGCCATGGATTAATGTTACGAACTGTTTGAAGTGGGATATGTCCATAAAGAATATGAAAAAAAAAGTTAAGTGGTAATAGGAAAAAGTTACATTAATTCGAACTGCAAAGCCTAACGACCTAGAAATAAAAATCATTTATTCAAAATAATCTAGAATTACTTAATACTTTTTGAGCGTCAATATTACCTATGACATTCTTTTCGCAATTCTAGGTAAAAATTTTGCTTCTGGAGAAATTTTGGAGAAACGAAATCTTGGGAGTAAGAATCCTCAATCTAGCAACGCTACCATTGACAAATTATTAATGACATTTGACATGAAGGCGAGTCTATGGTATAATAATTTCATTTGTTTTAGTTCAATACGTAAAACAAACAAAAATGTGCCATAAACTTTTAAATTCCACATTACATTACTCTTTTACAAACATTACAATTTTTCTTTAAACTCATAGTGGTTACGTGCTCAGCAATACATTTTTTTTTGTCTTTTTGGTATAACTTAAAAAAATAGATTCATTTAGGAGAAATAAAAAAAAATAAGTTGGGGAGAAATGAAAAAAACACATCTGACAACCCTGATCGACCTCGACCTCTAAAAGAGGCATGGCTCCTAGCCACGTAGGCAAGGGGGTTGGTGACCGCAGAGCGAGAGTCACAGCGATGACGCAGCAACGCGTCATCGACAGAAAAATAAACACAAAAAATACATACGACCTTCCTTTGACGCCAAAACAAAACTAATTAAAATTCCCAATATTATCTGTCTACTAATATGGCGTCTCAATAATGTAATCAAAACCACAGATAAATTAAAATTGATACTTACAAGAAAACACGTGAGATTCATTATTAATACTAATAATAGTAAATCCCATTAGAACCACGTAAACGACTGTGAATTGTTAATGTTAGATAATAAAAAACCTGTTACGATGTTATGTAACGTAATTCGGCGCCATGTTTGAATATTCTACGAATATGACGTCATGCGAGTTCGCGAATGTTAGGTTGGTATTCGCGGTAGTTGGTCTATGGGGAATTCTTTTTTCAAAGTGAAATTGGTGAGTCATTTTTATGCTTTTATGGGTCTATTCAACAGAAATTGAGTTTATAAAGAAATGTTTATCATGTTAATACAGTATAATTATGTTTAGGGTATGTATCAAATACATGTTTTGTTTATACTAACACGACTGTTTTTTAATTTACAGTACAATACGGCCGACGACGTATCTTAGCGAGTCTGAAGTTAGCTGATTAGCTGCGCAGTAGACAATTTCGTTTCTAAAAGATTTATTGCGCAGCCAAACAACTAACTTCAGATTCGTCAAGATACGTCGGCCGTATTGTAAATATTTAAAAATAGAATGTTATACGCATGAGATTTTCATGCAACCATTTTAGCCTCAATCAACCATTTTAACAATTTATTATAATTAAAAGTAAAACAAAATTTGAAATAAAAACATGATTTCAATTAAAATCAGGTGGCTTTCAGTAGATTTTACACAGGTAGGTATTCTAATCTGATTTCTAGGTAAACACGGATTAGAATCAAAATCAAATAAAATATTCATCCCTTTAATGTCCCACTGCTGGGACGGGCCTCTTCTCAGAATGAGAAGGTTTTATGTCTTACACTTACCATTAAGAACTTCATGGAGCCTTCTCAGGTGTATAGGTTTCCTCACGACGTTTTCTTTCACCATTAAAGCAAGTGATAATTAAATTATGATATTCCCATAAGAATTCGAAAAGTCAGAAATCGCCAGGTCCGAACTCGACCCTCCTACAATTATCTATCAACAAATATTGCATCAACTCCTCGCATCCTTACTCGACATTGTCCTTCTTACTGTCATCAATACTACAACATCATATAGTAACGCTAACGCAATGCAAGGTAACAGGACTTGAATAAGACCCTACTAGGGCTTATACAATAGGGCTGTACCTAGTATCAACAACAAACAACACACAACAATGTTGTCGGGTCAACGTGAATAGACAATAGTAATAGTTTACTAAATATGACTATTTGTATCTTGTTTGCATGCCACAGCGATTGTCTATTTTGTTTCATTTTAATATTATGTTAGGAGATTGGAATGTCCATTAGATTATTATAAAACAATACAATAAAAAATGTGTTGTTCAAAAGTAGTAATGTTTGTATGCGTCAATTTCATTATTGTAAATGATTAATCATCTTTGTTAGAAGATAGATGAAACGTAAATGTGGATCATTGTGACTTTGTAACGTAGAATGTTTTGATGAGATGTTGGGGAGTATATTCAAGATGGCGGAGAGTTGTTTGAATATTAGAAGATGAATGGATGTGTATGGGGTTAAACCCGAAATCCCTGTGCTATATTTTTGTTACTTAGATAGTAGTTTGCCCTCTTCTGAGATAGGCTAATGATTTCAGGGAAGGAATTATGTTTGTCGAAAGTGCCGTCTGCAAAACTTTGTCTTTTCAGCATAATTTGTATTTCATGTTTTTGTAGCGCATCGGGTATGTTTGCAGAAGCACAAGTGGATGGCTTTACAGCGATACATCGCAAAGGAATAGCGTCCCTGGGGGCCTACACCCTCCATCCGAAAGTAGCCCGAAACGTAGTAGTGAACAAAACAAGTGTCATTTTCAACTTTTCGGACGGGCAAAAACATCGGTAGTCGGGACAACTGTCAAATCGTGTTGTCATTAGTTCTTAGTTCGGGCCCCGAAATAATCGTACGTCCCTAGGTGATAGGGAGTAGGAAACGCTCGTTAGTAAGGTCGAAACCAAAGACTTCGTGCTTAGGGAGTAGACTCCCTGATGCGTCGCTTGCGGGGCGGCCCCAACAGCTTCATGCAACTCATTGCGGAGAGAATGGACACTGACGGCTCCTACATGGAGTACTGCACAAAACTGCATGTAATACGTTCCTGATTCAGTGTTTCCATTATTGTATTATATTATATGGTCCTATCTGAAAATCAGCGTTGCGACATTTTGTTTTTTTTAAATGTCGCAGCATTATGCTGAGATAGGAGCCTTTTTTGGCCTCGTGCAGGTAGTTTAATTTATTATCCTTTTTTTGTATTATTGTTTTTGTAACTGCCTGTGTGAACTGTGAGTCCAGAATAAATAATTTTTCTGTCTTTCTTTCTGTCTATATTATTATTTTAATATTAAACTCTCAATCACCGTAATTATAGACACAATAGATAAGACAATTAAGTGTCGTCCTGGGATGACGGGCGGTACGCAACCGGTTAATGTTTGAATGGTTTATAATTTTATTGTAATTTGTCTGAAATAAATAAATTAATAACTGCTTTAAAAGATTCGAAAATCAGCGAAATAAGTAGGTCTATCTACATATACCTGATTATTGAGACCTAATTTACCTAATTTAGTGATTACAATGAAATGACATTGAAGCAGTCTTATGAAATGTCGTTTGATATAATTATTTAAGTAATGTAGGTATGACATTGAATGTAATTAAGAAACAAATAAATCCAGTGTTATATTATTTAAGGCATTTCTTCGTTTCGTGTGTAGTGTTTCCGGTCACTTATGTCGAGTTTTTAAGTACTTAAATCTCGAAAACCTACATTTTTATAGAGGTACAATTTTGACCAGAGCCATTTTTAAAGTGACGTTTAAAGCAAAATTTAAACTACCTCATTGACGTAGATTCACTTGGCCCTCGGATCAGTGTAAATTCCCAAAACGAATGTAGACTAAAACGCGAAAAAGAAGACTAATTTACGTCAATGGATGCACTCGAATCTTCGTATGGTTGTAAGCTAAATTAGGCACAAAGCTGACGACATAGGATTTAAATTAGTTTGTAAGTATTTCTAAGTTTATATAGCGGTGTGCCTTGGCGCGCGCTCAAAAGGCCAATTCTCGTAATTAAAAATGTTCAAAATATAGTTTCGATCTAGTCTCAGTCTAGTCTCAATCTCATATGACAAATGGTATTCTTGTTCGTTAACAAACAACGTCAAACGTGAGATTATATTGAAATGAGATTGAAAGCTGGCTGAAGCCAAAAGGGTATTCTGGTTATATTGTACACTGAGCCATATTGGTAAGTTGGAATTCTCATTTATATGAGAATTCCAACTTAAATTCTAGAAATAATTCTAGAATTTTAGTCTGTGACTGTTGATATCGGTATGCTATCGGAAATAGATTTTAAGTTAACTGAATTGACATTTTAACGAGATAGACTGAGATGATACTGAAACCGGACCGAACTTTAAGTGTACACACGGCTACACATCAAGCTATACAAAACCAGTTTATCCTGGCGTCTTTTCGCACAAGTAACGGTCAGCTTATACTGGTTTTGCATAGCTTGAAGTGTAGCCGTGTGTACCAGAATACCATTTTTTATTCAATTCATAATTTAATCTCAGTTCGGTCAACCTTCAGTTTTACTTCAAATTAATTACGAGAATTGGGCTTTTGGTGTTGTATGTGAACTCAGGATAATTTTATCATGAATTTTTGTACTAGGTTCATATGCACTAACGTTTAAAAAACGGCTTAGAAACTAGTACGTAAATATATTTTTTCGTATGTACAAGATCTACAATTTGTTTAGTCAAATCGAATCTAGAGCACCTTTCAAAGATTTCGCCTTGAGACCGATAAGAGCGAAAGAACGATAAGAAGGAACGAATTTGTTTCCTGAATTTCACAAAGAAACTTCTAGCAATAAATATCTCAGTTATTATTAAAACAAAACATAATAATATAAATCTTATCATCGCAATAATAATTACGTTATATTTTTAGTACAATTATGTCAATGTTTACGATGGGTACACACGTTTTATCGATAAAGAATCGGGTTTTTCCTGCGCAGTCGCATACAAAATGTTTGTATTTTTTCTGATAAACGAATGCTGATTGGCTGAATTGATCGTGACCCAAATATTTAATCGTAACAGGCGATAGTGACAGAAATAGTTTTTTTGGATGGTGACCGATTTATCTCATAGTTACGTGTTTCAGAAGTTTATAGTTGTCATGACGATGTGTTGAGATTAATCTTATGTAATTTTATGTTTATTTTTAAGTGAATGTTCAGTGATAAAATCATACATCAATTTAAAGTGTGCATCATCCATCAATCACTAATGTTACTAGCGTGATCACCGGATGATTATCTGCCTAGTCTTTTCAAATTATTATCTGCCTAGCCTTTTCCCAACTATGTTGGGGGTCAGCTCCCAGTCTAACCAGATGCTGCTGAATAACAGGCCCGAGAAGGCGGCGCGCAGTTCCGTGCGCGTCTCCCAGAAGGACGTGGGGCTAGGCCTCATAGTAGGAGAGGCCCGCCAGGGGCTGGCGGACTGAGGCCTGCCGGGCGAACCCCGCGACCCCGGCTAAGGGTCAGGGGAAGGAACACCGTTGGTGTTTAGCCGGTAAGAGTCCGGCAGAACCGTTCGCTTTCTCAGGGCGAAGGGTAATAAATACCAGTATTTTGCACGGTGCGACTACCATTAGACTTCCGCAAACCAAACCAGTTACTGGGCAATGCCGATATCCTAAGGTTAGACCAACAGATTTTCGGGCTTCTGACTATCCGTAACAACTGTCATTAGGTATTCATATGACACCCGGGAAAGACGGTTTAACGTGCTCTCCGAGGCATGGTGGGGTCTCGATGTGTAACGAACGGTCACCCATCCAAGGACAGACCACGGCAAGCGTGGCTTAACCTTGCAAATCGTATAATCCTTCTATCTATTTAATTAACATTTGACTAAAAATACCTATTTTTAAACGCCGTCGCGGGTCTAAAAGACCCCGAGTGGGTTTCCTCGCTATTACGCCGTTAGACACTTCCACCCCCGAGCATACAGCTCTGGCGGCCCTCTGGACTTCTGATAAAGGCAAACCAGAGTTGAGAATCCTGCCGGCACTCTTGGGGTTCCACTCCAGCCAGCCAATAAAGGCAACCTGGAGACGAGGCCCTGACCGACTCTCTGAGGCAATAAGGTACGCAGTGTCGCCACGAATGAGATATAATGAGTTTGGATGTTTGTGAGTTTGTGAATTTAGATGTTTGTTAATCAATCACGCCTTAACGGCTGAATGGATTTGGATGAAATTTGACACACAGGTAGACTATGACCTGGTTTAGGGCATAGGATACTTTTTATCCGGGTAGATAAAGTAGTTCCTCTGGGATGCGAGTGAAACCGCCGGCAGCAGCTAGTAAATGACAATATACAATATAACCGACTCAGAGGTTTTATACCTATGATGATGATGATGATGATGATTCAGCCGAAAGACGTCCACTGCTGGACATAGGTCTCCCCCAATAGGGGGGGTTTGCCATAATCGCCACGCTTGGCAGGCGGGTTGGCGTTCGACCCTGTAACGCTATTTATACCTATAAATAGAGATAAATCGTACATTCCCAACCAACATTCACATAGGTATTTATAATATTTTGTATGTTAACGGAAGTTACGGACATTGACATGAAGATAATTTAGGTAAAAAGCACATAAACCACGATATGACGTCATCGGTAGGTCATCGTAACCCCTGATTTTTTTAATGTGCGGATTGGAGTTTGATTATCTCTTGCGTTACTAATCATAAATACCTTATTAGGTGGTAAAAATAGGATCAATTAAGCAAATGGAAAAAAACCCTCTAGTTCCCATAAGCTATGTCCACACCAGTGCGCTTTCATGTTCATCTTGCGTCTTCGTCTGAGGCATGCGTGAAGCGCCATAGCGCATGCAATAGCGCATGCCTTAAAACTAGTTCGACAAAAGCGCATGCCCCTAGCGCACGCTAACAATCAATATTGCATGCGTATGACGCAAGAGGAATTGAAAGTTGAAAGCGCAAGATGAACATGAAAGCGCACTGGTGTAGACATACCAATACGGTGTTAATTATGCCAGCTATGGACCATGAATTGTGGTTTTAAAGAATTAAACGAATTCGTTTACAGCCGTTATGTTATTAAGATACTTATCATTTGGTTTACAAATCTTCTACTTAGTATAATTGTTTATAAACTTTATTTATCATCCTCAATTTGCATAATTTCATTATTGTAATTAATATTATCTTTTTTTTTTGTATACAAAGACTCAATTTATTTACTTGACAGACAGATCTGTGTTGCTGGGGAGTTTATTGCGCCGTGTCTTCTTCACAGCATAAGGCTCAATTTACACCGCCGCGGAATGGAATGGAAGCGACGAAATTGTACATAGCATTGTGGCGGCATCTATCTCGCCAATGCGAACTATCCTACATCGCGCAATCAAGATTTAACACGCAGATAGTATACAGGGCGTCCCACGACTTTGCCACATGGAGGGGAAGTACATTAAATACTGTAGATAGAAAAAATTACTGAATGAAGACTTCATTTTTATTTTAAAAACAATATGAACTGCATTCAAAGAATTTTAAATAATCACCTATCTGAACCGGGAATCGAACCCGCTAAATGTGAAAACAAAAAAAACTGTAATTTTATTGTACTAATCGAAAAGCTCGATCAGATACATTTATTTCTTCTAAATAACATAGCATCTAAAACAAAAAGAACACCATGAAATATAACATTTATTTGAAATAATATGACACGTTTAACTGTGCAACTTACAAACAATTTAATTTATTAAATGCTCAAAATGTGTCTCTTCCTAAGTTCCTATTGTATACAAATTGTAACTGTTTTAATAATCTCGCTTACCGTTGATTTATTTATTTTCATGGTGAATATTTGAAATAATACTTCGAAATAGTAATAAAGCAGAAAGTAGTACATCAAGTCAGTTGTTATAAGCACGACATTGTCAGAGAAGATGCTATTCATTATTCTGAACAAAATTTTCAATTAAATGTTAAATTTCATGGTGTTCCTTTTATTTTAGATGTTATGTTATTTAGAAGAAATAAATGTAGGTACCTATCTGATCGAACCTTTCGATTAGTTCAATAAAATTACAGTTTTGATTGTTTTCACATTTAGCGGGTTCGATTCCCGGTTCAGGCAGGTGATTATTTAAAATTCTTTGAATGCAGTTCGTATTGTTTTTAAAATAAAAATGAAGTCTTCATTCAGTAATTTTTTCTATCTACAGTATTTAAGGTACTTCCCCTCCATGTGGCAAAGTCGTGGGACGCCCTGTATAATATACAACCTCCCAACATCTACCGTGGGGCAGTAGCCCGCCAGGCACAAGACTTCGCCTGGTTGGAGGATCCTCCCTTTGCTTGGAGGAACACCGCACCAAGTTTCTCCACAGCATATTGAACTTTATGTCAATTGTATAAAGTACAAACAAAATACGAGCCAAGAAAGGTCGCGAGGATTCCCCGGAAGATGCTAGATGATTTCGGCATCGGTATCGTTTCTGGTAGGTACAGACAGCATCAAATATATTTGGAGACGAACAGACTGTTCATAATTACTTAAACAATTAAAGAAATTAAACTTTATCTCGATGGGATAAAGTACTTGTCAGAATGATAGTTGTCGTGTACTGTGTTCATTCTGAAACTCCTCTTGTATCATTGAGTTATAGTTTAATTTTTTTATGGTATGTCTACACCAGTGCGCTTTTACGTTCATCTTGTGCTTTCAACTTTCAATTCCTCTTGCGTCAAACGCATGCAATATTGATTGCCATCATGCAGCTTATCGTCTACACCGGTGCGCCTCGGTCCGTCGTCAGTCGACATACAATAGACGGATTAGCGTGCGCTAGGGGCATGCGCTTTTGTCGTACTATTATTAAGGCATGCGCTATGGCGCTTTACGCATGCTTCAGACGAAGACGCAAGATGAACATGAAAGCGCACTGGTATAGATATAGTTTTAGTTGTTCAGGACCATTATGATATATTTGATGCTGACTGTACAAGTAACTATTCTTTTTTTTTCAATAATATTCAATGTATAGATTTTGCTTCGTTACGATTTTATTATACAACGTTATTTTTAGTATTTGTATACAAAAACCGACACACCCCAACAAGATTTTCATCAGAACTGCCTGAATATGTGTTTTTTTTTATAAATCTCCGAGTTACACCGTAGTTTATGTCGCGTTAAGTTCCCTAGTAAAGTATGAAATGCCTGAGATGTGCTATGCAGTTGTCTGATACACGGAAACTGACTGAGCGGACCATTTCAAGCCTCAAGGTGTCTATTCCTGTCAACTGTTATGGGTAGAGAAACCTACTGAAACAAAATTGAAAATTATGAAAAAAAAGAATGTGTAAAAAATATGTCAATTGATTCTCCTAGTGATTCTAAACAAACTAGTTTCACGTTTAGTATATACTTTGGAAGCTGAACATCCCATACAGATCATTAAACTGAATGTACTTATGACATGAAAAATATTTTCGTAACGCAAATTCTAGGTTATTATGGCATTGAACGGCTTTATCAGCCGGATATCAGCCGGACAAGTCGTTTGATAATCTAAACAAAGAACTGCGCAGACAGACAACATGTTTGCGCAGACTTATCAAAAACTTATCTAGAGGATAAAAAGGTATTCCCCCTGTCAATATGTGGGCGTACCACAGTAATATTAATAAAAGTTAATTGTCATTGGATGCTCTAATAATAAGCCGTGATAGCTTAGCGTTTGAACGTTTACCTTTCATGCAGGAGGGTTTGAGTTCGAGGCCGACAATACAATACATTGTACACAAAACAAACAAGAAACATTATTATAATGAAATAACTTTAAAAAAAAATTAAAAACCGACTTCAAAAAGAAGAAAGTTGGTTTTTACTTTTTTTTAAAAGTTATTTTATTTTTCTATTTTTAGTGGCATAAAAACAATACACAAACATGCAATTACAGCAATCTCGAGTAATTGCCTGTTATCCATTGAAGAGTTCCATTGTCTATCTCCGAGGGTCTTCAACAAATCTTCACCAAATTTAAATGGGACCATTTCGAAAGAATACTGTTTCAAACAAAAAAAAGAATTTTGCAAATCCGTTTAAAAACGACGGAGTTATGCCCGAAAATAGATAAAAAAAAATATATAAACATCCGAATTGAGAACTTCCTCCTTTTTGAAGTCGGTTACAAATAGAAATGTACAATGGGCGGTCTTATCGCACTTGGCGATTTCTTCCAGACAACCTTTGGATGGACATGATTTGCAAGAAAAAATCGGCCAAGTGCGAGTCGGACTCGCGCACGAAGGG
Source organism: Amphipyra tragopoginis (assembly GCA_905220435.1). Taxonomy (NCBI): domain Eukaryota; kingdom Metazoa; phylum Arthropoda; class Insecta; order Lepidoptera; family Noctuidae; genus Amphipyra; species Amphipyra tragopoginis. The sequence continues at coordinate 12,593,387 of HG992017.1, forward strand.
TTCCGTACCATAATCTATAAAAACGGCAAAAAAAACACGTTTGTTGTATGGGAGCCCCTTACATATTTATTTTATTTTTTAGTATTTGTTGTTATAGCGGCAACAGAAATACATTATCTGTGAAAATTTCAACAGTCTAACTATCACGGTTCATGAGATACAGCCTGGTGTGAGACGGACGGACGGACAGCGGCAAAAAAATCACGTTTGTTGTATGGGAGCCCCCTTAAATATTTATTTTATTCTGTTTTTTAGTATTTGTTGTTATAGCGGCAACAGAAATATATCATCTGTGAATATTTCAACTGTCTAACTATCACGGTTCATGAGATACAGCCTGGTGACAGACGGACAACGGAGTCTTGGTAATAGGGTCCCGTTTTACCCTTTGAGTACAGAACTCCAAAAAGATATGAGAAAACAAAAGAAAACATAATTAGGTAAACGACGCAACAGTTTCGCCATAGCAGGTAAACATTAAATAAAAATTATAACAAAACAAACTGAATATATCAAAATCAGGTAAATTGTTCAGAATATGGTATATATAATTATGTATGGTATGTATGACAACATCCATCAAGAAAGTTATAACAATTAATACGTAATATTAATAATGAATAACAAGCAGGAAAACATTATTACATTACTATACACACCATAATAGTGCAATAAAATGATTTCTTTATAATAATTTCCAATAATTATTAGATTATTATTAGTATAGAGTTGTAATGTAAAAGGGTATTACCCCGAGGGCGTGCATGCTAATTGAATAGTAGTGTTGTTTATAAACGTAGTATTATTAAATAAACATTATTATTCCGTTTAGTCATTTTAAACATATATATAAATTATATTTTTAAATACATATCTTAAAAAAAAACATTATACATTTAAAAATATAAAAAATAGTACCCCACTGGTATCGGGAACAGGGTACAAGCTGCCGGCAGTCAGGGCTCCAGAGAAAGGAACCTCGTCACTATGCGTGCCGTGTCAAGGAGTACTGCTTTCTGTATCAAGCCCTTGATCCAGCCGCCCAACGAGAGCCTCTCATGTCATCTGTTGCTAATGACAAATCATAAGATTATAAAGAACTCGTATATAATTATGGATATTTTTAGCAGAGACAAAAGTCACACTGATAATTCAGCCCTCATCAAGCTGTCTCCTCCCCAACCCCCCGCCAGTAACACCCTAAGTCCCCCTAGGGGTCGCCTTTAGTACTGTTGTTGCTAGTAGTTAGCTTAGGTTAACTATTTTACTTCCCCACCATTGGCTGGAGACTAGGCTTGCCAACCTTAATGTATGAATTTACCGGGTCTTTGGTAATCAAAATTCGGGACATGGCAAAAAAAAGCGGGACCCAACTGTTAATGTATCTTCTTCTTCCTCCTGCCCTTATCCCATGTTACTTGGGGTCGGCGCAACACGTTTTCTTCCTCCATTCCGTCCTGTCACCCGTCATGATATCACTGACATCCTTCTCTTTCATATCATTCTTCACACAATCCATCCATCTTTTCTTTGGCCTCCCTCTTCCTCTCCATCCATCCACATTTATATTCATAACTCTTTTCGTCACATGCGTTTCGTCTCTCCTTTTCACAAGGGGGCGAAAAATACAATTATTTAATGTTTTACTTTGGCATACAAGTACAAGACTTACAACAAGTTACAAATTAGGAAAAGTTGAAAAAATTAGAAAGTAAGTATAATAAAACTTAACAGAGAAAAGTCGTGGGAGGGAAGGGAGCGGGACGACGTTTGGCGAATCGCGCGAGCGGTGTTCGTTCGACGCGAGACTCGCGGTTCCTCGCGATCTTCACTCTTCTAGTTAAACAAAACGTGCGTTCACTAAATTCGACTTCTGCCCGAAGGTTTAGCCAAAGGTTGGTTTATAAAACGGGACAATTGGCGTCCCGCACACGTCTTTCGCGGGACGCATCCTCTAAAGCTCTAGAAACGGGACGTCCCGGCTCTCGTGGGATGGTTGGAAAGCCTACTGGAGACCCTTCAGGTCTTGCTAATAACTGCCAGGTAACGTAGAATCGGTCCGCAACGGTCTACTCTCATGTAAAGCGTTGTGATTGCTTCTTAGGATTTTGGTCGACGAATAACATAATAACCTCTATAGCCTGATAATGATCTGTAAAGCATTCCGCGGTTGATACCGAGGAGTTGTTCCAATGACTGCCTAAATATGATACGAAGAACACCCGGCACTACTGAGAATTTTCCTTAAAAAAATATTTGTGTTGTAGAATACTATGTAGTGACATACCTATAAAAACTGTTTGGCATTTCCGGTGATCTGGACTATTACATCACCGAGCATTTAGTTATATATATAAATAATAAATTGGAGGCGTTTCTGAGAACAACATTGTTATAATGTACCAATTGTTTGATAAATAGTTTTTGTAGATGACTTTCCTTATTTATTAGTGCAGCCCAAGCGCTCGCCGGACCACATACGAGTTACTGGTCAATCAGAGTGCACTAGCGGGTGCGGGGTCGGGCGCAGGCGCTTGGGTCTTGAGTCAAGAAGCGCAGGCAGGGTCATAGTGGTCATTGAATGACCACTATGACCCTGCCTGCGCTTATCATCAGGTGCGAAAGCGGGCTTTTTTTTTAAAAAAATATCGTCATTTGCACAATTTCTAACCTATTTATCTATGATGTTAGTTATAATTTATTGCGCAACAAAATAGCTCTGCGTAATAAAAACAATATCATGACACACCCATTGTCTTTTTATGACACCATGGGATAATTTATTACTCAAATCAATAAATAATACAATACTCTAAATATCGTAGGTATATATGGAAAAAGGGAGGGAAGTTTCCGTGATTGCATTGTGAAATTTTACGCGGTTGTACGTATTGTTTACTATAGTTTGGAGAAAGGTTTTACGGGAAAAACATATCGAAAGAAAGGGGGTAAAACCGTTTTGTTGGTGTCGTGTGCGCAAGCGCGGCTAGTTTGAGTTTAAGGAATGCCCGTTTATTTCGCAGTTTGCAAGCAGCGCATCCATGAACTGCAAAATATAATTGTAATGCAGTCGCATTATTTGCGTATATTTCTTAAATGTCTTAGAGAATTAGGTCCCAGGAATAAATGCCAGTGTGCCCTTAACCCGATCATAGGTGTAGCTTGCACAATGGCATGCAAAAAGCTTGCCAGCTACTGGCACGTGTATAGATAAAAAGGCATGCCTGTAGAAGGCTTACAAGTAAATTGCACAGCATTAGATTTTTTGGCATGCAACGTGCGGCGGGGTTGGCAAGTTGTATGCTAAATGGCATGTAATTTCGGTAGGCTTTAAATAGCTATTAAAAGACATGTCTTTTGCCATTTACTGGCACATGCCGTACTTTGTCACACAAGGTACTTTCCTATTTTACTGGCATTCGTATTCTAGCCTTTAAAATGCTTGTCACTTGCGGCAAATGCCTGACATAGACCGTGGACACATGTCCACGTTACGACGTCGTCAACGTGGAACGGTGCGGTAACGCGGCACGGTGCGTTGACATAACGTGCAAATTTACGTTACCGTATCGTAAAAATGCACGTCAGGATCATTATTAGATTTATCGTTGACCATGTGGATCCTGAATTTTAATAAGAGTAACAGTAAGGTATGGTTTTAAAGCATCTGAGCACATAGACGGCGACTAACTCGCGGGCGTGGAGAGCGCGGGCGGAGCGCATATACAAGGTTAGTCAGAAAGGGGGTACTAATCCGAAGCCCACTTATAGTATCGCTGATGACTGTTTGAAAGCAAGTGTTAAAATTTCAAAATTCGATTTTTTTTTTCTAAATAAAATGATTTTTATTTTAGTTTTTTCAAAAATTCTTCATCCCTGCTTTAGTTACAAATTCAGAAAACGGTGCTTCTAATTCATGACCCCAAATATGACCTAAAATGTAAATACAGCTGATCATAACTGGGGATAGATAGATTTTAGAGATTTTTTTAGAGATTTTTGAACACCTATTTCTCTTAAACTATTGAGTTTTGGGAAAAGTTGTAGAACAAAAGTTATTCATTATTATGTGTACTTTAACACCCTTTCGGATTAGTACCCCCTTTCTGACTAACCTTGTATACGTGTGCGCTTGCGGCTAGAGGCGGAACGTGTTACGATACGGTAACGTAAATTTGCACGTTATTTCAACGTACTGTGCCGCGTTACAGTATCGTTACACGTTGACGACGTCACGATGTGGAGATGTGGACAGGCCCTATGGCAAGACCCTGGTTACAGCTAGGATTTACATTCTGATCCAGGTTACTAGCCTAAATTCCACTGTGTTAGTCCCAAACAACTATCAGTTGACATGAACGATAAAAATGATGAAACAACCGCATTACAACAACAGTATTCTCGTAGACTAAAAAGATAAGTCCGTCTCGTTTGCTATCTTAAAATATTATGTAAACTACCTAAATGTATTGTTTATGCGAAATTATCAATGAACTACATTGATATTTTAAACAATGATGTTTTTTTTTGGAATTTTGAGAAATATCGTACCCTGGGTTGAATTTTCAGGCTGTGAGAAAAGATTGTGGGTTTTTTTTAATCTCAACCGCCCAAGTGTACCGAAAACGGTACGGCCGCCATTGTTTATCTATTGTGTCTATAATTACAGTACCTACTACATAGGTTAAAGGGAATTTCCAGATCTGCAGGGCGATTGCGTAACGTAACCAACATCAATCATGACGGTAATAGATGTCAAAAACAATATTCATTGCGTGGTACATAGTTGTGGAGAAATCGGATTGTTAATACATACGTTGCAATGGAAACTGCTCGGCTGTCCCATTTCAAAACCTAGTAAGGGCTTAAAACGAAACTTTACAGGAGAGCGCATACAATTTAAATAGTTCACCCTTTGAAAAGTATTTATGTTAGGTAAAACTATGTGGTTAAAGTGACTTACTAGGTTTTAAAATGATCAGAGGCAGTGAATGACACTTAATAGGTATCGATGTTTAAATATATCTGCTTATTATGTGAATTTTCAACGTTGGTGTTTTTGCATTTGGTAGAGACTTTCTAGGTTAGCAAGATATGCAATAAAACGATTTTTGTAAAACGTGTCCCTTACTATGTTTTGAAATGGGACAGCCGTGTTGACCTATCAAAATCATAGCCATAGCGATTACGAGTGTATTGCGCAATTGGATTACTGAATTGGGTCTTATCATGTTGGACGTAACTACGGACATAATAGATCCGCGGGTTTACGAAATAGTACCTTATTACTCTTATTTCTCGTTTTACCCTCCAATGATTGAAACACTAGATTGAGAGGAACAAACAGGAAATCGCGAAAAAAAAAACAGATGTTCCCTACATTTATGTTCGCATAAATCGTCAAAATGTAGGGAACAGCAGATTTTGTTTTCGCGATTTCCGGTTTGTTCCCATAGTAAAAGCCAGTACTTATTACTTCTATGAGTAAAAGTTGTTCATAGTGATGAGTACAATCTACCATTTCAGTTTGTCGAGTGTTTACAATTTCACCCTTTATAAAAGAACATAACATCATTATCACGCCTGTATACCCCGAAGGGTGGGCAGAGGTGTACAGTATGTTTAGTATACGCCGTCCCATCCGTCAAACCCGTCGTCCGTCGTTAAGTCCCATGTAATAGGGGGCGAACCTAAAGCCATCAACCGGGCACAAATCCAGACTACTGGAAGCTAATGAAAAAAAATATTTTTATCTCGCCACAAACCAAAATGCACCTAGGATACAAATAAAATTAAAAAAAAAAATGCTTTCTTTTGCGACAATTGACTTTGTTAAGATAACACCGGACAGTTTCTATTATTGACGTTTGATAACATCATTCAGAAATCATCAACTAGACAGACACCTCTCAATACAGACATTTTGACGACACGTTTGGTGCAGTGGCTGAGCGATTGGCTTCTGCGCTACAGTCGTGGGTTCGATACCCACACGGAACAAAAATTTGTATGGCCTACAGATAGTTGTTTCGGGTCTGGGCGTTTGTGTATGTGAGATTTGTGTTTGTAAACGCACACACAATACAGGGGAAATCCTAGTGAGGGGAAAAGAATAAAAAAAAAAATGACGCGTGGTCCCTGGAGTAACCGAGATCTATTTACGATCCTTTAAGCTAAATGTTGTTAGCTTGTTCCTTACATTGTATATCTATCTGCTATCAAGCATACATATCCAGCAGTGACGTGTACGTTTATGTAATTCAAAATAATCACTTTTTATTGTTAAAACAATGAGTATCGTTATCAAGATGCGTGCTCGTGTCATGTATTTGACGTTGCGCCTTCATGGTTTTTACGTAATTGTTGACGTTTTTGATCAGAGAATAACCAGACTGCCTCATTATGGCAATGTGTGTGATTGATGAATATCAAACTTCATCACCGCACGCTGGCAATAGACGCGTGTTGTAAGATTCAACAAAACCCAGCACGCTTGGTGGTAGAATCTATACGGTCCGCCTGGCTAGCTACCACCCTCACATTAAAGTCCGGCATCAAGCAGTTTACTGTGTTCCGTCGTGTGTATGTGAGAGCCAGAGGGGTCTAGGGGATCCCTCTATGTTTCTGTAACTTGGACTCGTGTGCTTCATCTTAGACCCTGTCTGCACCATAAGGTGCAACTAGGGTCAAAAGCGACCAAGGCAAAGAGTTGAAAGAAAAGTTTCAGTCACTAATATTCCAAATATAAGGTCTATCTATTCATACACGAAATATTTTAAGGGATACATCTATAGGTGGAAAAGGATCCATATAAATTAAAAAAGAAAAAAAAAGTATATTTTTTTCATTAAATAATTTAAACTTGATACACGTATCAAATACTGGCTCATTACTATTTTCAACATCCATTACGCTAGTTTCTACGTAGTATTTATTGTCAATGAATAGGACAATTTTTTTTTCTAATTTATTCAAAATGTCTCAAGCATTATTACAATTATAATAATTACGTAAAATAACGCCTTTCCCCCCTCTGGGAAAGACGTTACCTCATCATGAGATTAACGTAAAACCGGAGGGAACATTAGACTAGCTTTCTACAACCCCATCATATAATAAAAAATGTATCATGAGGTCTACTGAAAAGCTTACAAACCGCAGGGCAGCTTGTGGCGAGCTGTTGGTGAGTGACGACACTGCGTACCTTATTGCCTCAGAGAGTCGGTCAGGGCCTCGTCTCCAGTTTGCCTTTACTGGCTGGCTGGAGTGGAACCCCAAGAGTGCCCGCAGGATTCTCAACTCTGTCTTGCCTTTATCGGCCGGCCAGAGAGGGGCCGCCAGAGCTATATGCTCGGGGGTGGAAGTGTCTAAAGGCGTAATAGCGGGGAAACCCACTCCGGGTCTCTTAGACCCGCGAAGGCGAAACCGGGGCCACACCTCTCTACACCTCTAGCCGCTCACACGTCTGTTGCCCCCTTCGCCTATGTACTGGCGGCTTTTCAGGGGGCCCAGCTAGTGAGCTGGCGAGTCACCATCTGCCAACACTTCAATTTTAAATGTTGAAAGGCAGACGCCGTTTTCTTCCGGCAATAGAAGTTATCTAGTCCACCTAACACCCCTTCCCATAGACCAGATATTTTTCACCATATTTTACAATAGTCTTGCACCCACCTGGGACGGTCCATGACTGTACTCCAATAGTGCAGCAGTGGATAGTCCCGGGTTGGTGCCCCACCCCATTTTAGATTAAAGCTCTCAAAGGGGCCTCTGCGCGTTGGACCTGTGTCCCCGTGTATGCCTTCCAAAGGACCGGACATCTTTCGCACGGAAGATGAGCCGTGATGTCCAAAGACGTAAAATAATATACTTATAAAAAAAAAAAACACTTAAATTTGGCTTCTTGACCACTTAGAGATGATGTATCCCTTAAAATATTTCGTGTATGAATAGATAGACCTTATACATATAGGTGGAAGGAATCATGGAGAGTATACTAACAATTCCGAAATGTCATTCTTTTGGAGAAGGTACAAGGACACCTGTTTTGAGGGTTCCGTTGTCTCGAAAAAAGGAACTCTTGTGATTTGCACGAAGCTTTCTCTCTTCTATTATTTTAGTGTGTCCGTCAGGGTCTATCATGATCTCGTATTTTTAAGTTTATCACCTAAGTTCTCATTGTGGGATTCAATAAATATATTGAATATTGATAACTTGATCACATTGCAGATAGCAAAATAACACTTTAAATAAAAGGACTTTCAAAAAATAAAATAAAAAATATTTATCTTAATACAAAAAAAGAATTTACCTACACGTTAATAAGTGTCGGTGCAATTAAAATAAAAAGGGGTGTGTTTTAAAATATATTAAAATTCCTTTATAAATGTTGTTTTGATGACATGAAAATTTAATTTATCAGTAAATACAGATACAGTATGTCCGACCTATTATTCGTTACCTAATTTTATGATATCAATGATACGGGATTACTAATTTTTACAACATCAACATTTTTTTATGAATAAAACTAGATAGTATTCATTTTTAATTGCCTCATTTCCGGCTTAGCTCCTTCCCGACTTATCTTTTTCTTTTTAATTAAAGATAAAGAACTTAAGGGAAAATCTCTTTTGTCTTTTCTCCATGATTTTAGCTCGAGTAAGGTAAATAATGAGTACGTATTAAGTGGAAAGAAAACCCACTTATGATTAAACCACTTAACGACATATTTAGCCATAAGTGTCCTTACTGTAATTAAAAATAAACTATGAATCAAATCATGAACGTGGCGTGTTTTACAATACCGCTATGACGTCAAACAATATTGAAGAATATATGACTAAAACAATTCACTTGAATCTATCATTTTATCTGCAAATACAATCATGCTATAATCTATTATCAAGAAGAACTAACATTACGTCAGGATTATATAATAAACAAACGTATTACATAAGGCAGAATCGGTCGCGTCACAGACCTGCGTTAAAAAATAAAAAAACTAAGATGGCCGCGCGTCAGATTTGGCGCCAAGTGACTCATCGAGTTCCGATGAATCAAATAGAATTATTCATGTAAACAGCTTCTTCGTAGTTATCATTTATTTCCTAGTTTTACTCTAGTGCTTTTTTTCTTTATTGAGTCATAGTTTTGACTTTCACGCACTTGAAAATTTTGATGAGTCAACCTAAGGAGTCAGGAATTACTTTCTTGTAAATTGATGACATTTTGTTTACACAAATAATCATTAAAATCAGGTGTAGAAGTGAATAGCGAAAAGTGTTCCATCTACATGCTGTGTGGTCTTCGATGAGGTGAATGACGTCAAAGAAAGAAGAATGTAGACTACAAACTGATTAATACAGCTATAGGATGCAATACCATTATGAGCTTTTTTTTTATCCAATCCAAACCATGACACGTTTGTCGTTTAATACTATCGGAAACTATTTTAGTTGGAGTTCCTTTGAATGAGTTCACCTGAGGAAATACTACCACCATACCTATTGCTACCGTCAAGCATTGTTTTAATACAGTTTGAAGAGTTCTGGAAAAATTACAAGCAGATGAGACCTTTTAACTTTGTTTTTAAGGTTGGCAACGTATCAGCAATCATTCTGGGGTGGGAGGATTATAAAGACTGAATAAAAAACTGTCTCGTTGGTCTAGTGGTCGCAAGCGCGACTACTGAGCTAGGTCCTAGGTTTGATCCCCAGGTCGGGCAAAGTATTATTGGGGTTTTCCGTGTGCAATTTCTCAGTAGCAGCCCGGAGTCTGGATTTGTGCCCGGTTGATGGCAATAAAATTATATATTATATTCATAAACTGTAACAGGCAAAGTCTACAACGATTCTTTATGCGATCAATCTCAGAAACCGGTTTCCTCTGAGATGCTGGTCCAATGCAAGCTTCTTCAAACTACTGGAAAAATTATGATGATTCTAATAAGAATGAGACAGAATGTTTAAAACATTTGATCAGGTATCTCTGATAATAATGACCTATGAATTCGTATGACTCATCAAAGATTTTCAAATTATTCATAACGTCATCGAGAGAATTATTGCGACGCAGTTTTTTGTTTCGACGTCATTCTTTGTGCTTATCCACCTGATTATAATATCTTAGTCACGTATTATGACGATTGTAAGAACAGTAGGAGTGGCTAAATGATATTATACAAGGTTAGTTGGAAAGGGGGTACTAATCTGAGGGTCACTTAAAGTATCACTGGTGACTGTTTTAAAGCAAGTGTTAAAATCTTAAAATTATTCATCCTTGCTTTAGTTTTGATTTCAGAAAATGGAGCTTCTACGATTAATCTTTGACCCCAAATATGACCTAAAACGTAAACACAGCTGATCATAGCTGGGGATAGATCTGCTGCTATAGAGGATAGATAGTCCGTAGATGGATCTGGAAGAAATCGCTTTAAGTGATAAGACCGCCATTTGTACTATTCTTAATCATGTGTATTCCTACTGTTTTATTTCTTTTAGTGTACAATAACGTATATCTATCTATCTATCTATGGGTGATCGTTCGTTACAAATCGAGACCCCACCATGCTTCGGAGAGCACGTTAAGTAAGCCGCTCTTGCCGTGGCAAGAGGCCCGTGCCCAGCAGTGGGGAAATAATTAGCTATGCCTATGCCCAGTTGTGGTCATAACCGAATCGGATGTGAGTAGTGTATTATTGGGGGTTCTGCATCACTCGCCTCGCTTCGCTCGTTTCGCGATGCAGTGCGCCCCAATAATACACTACTGTGCTGTGGTTTACAATACAGAATACAGTTTAACTGAGTGCATACTGCAGACCGCTCCAATTGTAGGTACATTATTCCTTAATCCAACTGTAATCTGGTTCGGTCTGGTCTGGCTGGTCTTGTTGTATAGCTGATCCCGAATAGTGGTTTCACAAATACATATTCAATTTATCTTAGGTTCTATTTTGTTTCAAACACTTATTAATATAGTCTCTTCCTTTTACGGCATTCAAATAAAAGCATTGAGGAAAATATATTGCATGTTGCATCCAAGGATCGTCATAAAACTCCCAATCTTTGATAAAACCTCCACATGAAAAACAAGCTGCTTTATCATTTATACTATTTCCACAGTAAAAGAATCCAGCATCAGCCATTTCATTTACCACTGCTTTCTTTGAATCAACCGTTGCCCAATAATGGTTGAATGAAAATAAGCGCGTTTTATAATTATGATATATGTCATATCGAGGATTGTATTTATTTTTAAACATATTTACTACACTGTATGAGCTCTTGAGACTGATATTTATGAATATATAATGAAATCGCATGGCTGTTGCCAGCGACTTATAAACATTTTAGGCGTGGATGGAGAGGGGGTGGGGGGTTGAGGCATGGGAAGTATGTTTAATAAATAAAATAAAAATATTTATTTCAAAAATTTATTATCCAAACACCATTTGTTTAAGCACAAAACATTTTTTAAAGCACATTTTGTGTCATGATAAATACAACTATAAAGTTCATGAGAATGTTCATATTTTTCATACAAACGTAACAAACTAGGACAACCTTTGTCTTCTAAATTATTTACATTATTATTATTTAGAATACCCTTTAACCACAACACTTTTTCGAAACCTTTGGTGTAAATACATTTATCTCTTAGAATATCCACAATCAAATTCTGATAATTTGAGTAAGGTACAACTCCTTCACCCCAGTATATCTTTCTATTACGTTCAATCCAAGTAACTTGCCTTCTCTCTGGATTTGTCAAATCATAAAATGGAAAAGGTGGTTTAATTAAAAATACCTGAATTTTTTTATTGCATAATACAGCAATTTCTTTAAGTATAAATTCATTTGCTTCTGTTTTAAAACCTTGAACATCTACAATGGCAGTCATGATAACCGGCGCACTATGTTACTCAAAGGTTTGTATTCCACAAGTCGATCGTTAATAATTAAGCAATATCCAGTTGTGTTATCTGGTATTGGCGCTGAACATTCAATTTCAAGACGCACATCTACAGGACCCGTCTTTAAGCTGTCGTTTTGCCTTGAACAGTCTATAATAAAGAGAGGCGCCTTCTCTTTGAAATCGGCTAAATCAAGCAAGGGGTCCGCAGGGCAGTTGTAATACGACTGACGAAATTTCACATACATTTCGTATAATATATTATATTTGTTCTCAACAAAATTTAAGCCAAGAGGCTCATACGGATAATACTGTGAATTCAAAAATAGTGTTACGTTTGTTACTCCACAGTGATCGAAAAGGGAACTATCTTTGGCTTTATTATTTTTTCTATTAGTTTGTAAACAAAAAATGACATATCTAGGTTTCTCTAATTGTGATGCAGTCTTAACTGACCAAGAATGCTTTGTAGTTTTAGGGAGTAAAGGATACTCATATAAATCCCAATTTCTAAACGCCATTTGAGTAGGTTTATCTCTTTCTAAATGTTTAAGGAGTATCAACCGTTCGCGATCTGATACTTTTATGTGTGGCACACGCCATTGTACTTTTTGTATGTCTATTTGAAAATGTGCAACATCATCACTTACTATGAAACTGTTTAAGTTAGAGTTACTTCGATTCAGTATAAGTTCATGTTTACAATTTATCACAATTTTACTATAATCCTCTGCAAATCCTAAAATCTTATTTAGAGGTACAATAGCACTAAAATGTCCATCGCTTTTAAATCCGCCTATGTTCCAACCCCACAAGGCAGCAACTTTATTTTCTCCATCATTCATTGAAACGTATGACTTTATTGTTGTCGTTATTCCAGAATTTTTAATACGATCTATTTCAATACCATTTATTTCATATCTGATATCTTGAAACAAAAACATAATAGGGTTGTTACTGAACGTAATAGTTTTCTTAACCGGTTTTCCATCTTTATCGAAGAACTTTGCTTGGCCTTCGACGTAAATTGAACTGGCTGACGGTAACACGTATATGTCTTGTTGGTGTATGGGAATTCTGATTTCATCGTTTTCTCTGAAGCTGTTATTGTAGGGATTGTAAGAATGGACTTCATAACTTTCAATCGAAGTATCGAAGTGCGGTAATTCAGTAATTTGTAGTATACTCATACTTTAAAACCTAGAGCTATAAGAAAATCTTTATTCGTTTTGGTCAATTTCCGAACCTTTTTCTTACGTCTTTGCACCTTAAAGGTCGTAGAAGAAATAGGACGCTTTATGTTGACTGCGCTGTTTTTATAATGCAATATCATTGTGTTTTTCTTAAATGAAGCCGTAGTTGAATATTTTCTTCTCCAAAGTTAATACAGTAACCAAATTGATCAACAATCTTAACAGATATAGATGAAATTATATTTTTGTTCACTGGAAAGTAAATAACGTTTTGAGGTGTTTCTATGTACCGATGACCTGTTACAGTGTTTGATACAAATTCATGAATAATATGTGTTGGTAATCCGTTGGAGTACGAACCGTGCACTAGATCGCATTCAATTTTGATCACAGGTAGAATGCTATTATTAATGCCCACATTTGGTATTGAATTTAATACTGAAAAGTATAGCAAACCGCACTCATATTTATCAGATACATGTAGAGGTGGTTGAAAGTATGAAACTAGTTCTGATTTATTTCCAGAGATGGTAACCGTAATAGACATGCTCGCATACTGAACTTTTCTGGAAGATCTTGTTTATTTTATTCCTTGACTATACCAAAAATTGTTTAAGAAGTTTAAACAAAGATGTCCGCAATTGAAAGGATGATCACGTTGTATATTGTCATAATTATAGTGGACTTTAGAACCTACGTATTTAATAAACTCTTTTGGCGGCTTAAGATTTCCGTAACTGTCAAAATATTCAATATAATCATTATATTTTGCAAAGGCTACCCAATGAGAACCAGGATTTTTAGAACTATCTAAATTAATAATTCCACATTCTTTCTTATAAGGACGTTTAGGGAGCTCATCTCTCATAAAGACACCACGAAAATAGGGAATATTATTTCCATACTTCAAAATGTCAAAGTTAGTTAAAGCTCGTTTGGGTAGCCGATATTTTAGTTTTTTTCTTTCGAGACAAAAATTCCAAATCCATTTTTATGAGGTTTAAGATGTAATCCTTTTCCGATACAAAGAGCTTCCATTTTTTCATTGTGCCTCTTCAATTCAGTAAAACGCTTTTTAGCCATTTTGAATTCATTAATAGTTTTAGCAATACCAGCTGCACCACCTGCTAAGGCTCCAGCGGCCGATAATCCCGCAAAAATAGGAATTAAAGGTAATAGTCCGCCAGTTTTTGGTATAGGAATAACACGAGGAAGTTTTATAGATGAATCATCACCTAATTCCCTAGCAGCAGCCATAGCTAATTCTATCGCCATTTTCTTGCATTTTGGTTTTATTTTTTTTATATGTTTTTTCGTTTTAGAAATAACATTTTTTAATTTACTTTTAAAACCATCATGAGACGTCGTTTTTCTGGAAGATTTATCACGGATACGCTTTTTTAGCCCAGAACCGGTTTTAATTTTTGTTAACATTGCCTTGCTTACTACATTAGCAGCAAACTTTTCACCTACGCTCGCATCAGAAGCAACTGCACGCATTTTTGCCATATTTAACAAAATTAAATCTGCTTTATGTCGGTCCTTTAAGTTTGATGACTTATGATAGGCAATATCGTGCTCTTTACAATATTCGTCTAATTTATTTACACCTTTATCTCCACGTAGAATTCTCTTAATTAATTTTGTTCCAGGTCCACAGTAATTGTATCCCGGTAAGTGTAATTCAAATGGTAAATTATTTATAAGCCAATTGAGAAGACTATTCTCTCCAATACACATCATAAGACTAATCAATTATGGATTGGATGCTTAATAAATAGTTAAGTTTTTTTATAATATATTTGACTTATCAATCCAGCTATTTTCAGCAGAGGGCAAACCTAACCATTTCACTAAAACCCTGTTTCCTTTCCTTCTAAGAACTTTTTCGACTAAATATACATCAGAATATTTCGTCTTCTGAAGCTCTTGCGGATAAAATGCTCCTAAAATAGGCTGACCTCTGATTGTATCTTCAATTAAATAAGTGATAGGAGTTGTGTTTTGTATTTTTAGAATTTTAAATATTTCTGTCGACCAGTTGGGGGTGTATCCTTTTTCAAATGTTCCCTTGTACTTACTGATACGCACATAATCGCCTACTTTAAACTTACTCTTTGTATTATTAACTTTTTTTGCCAACATTGCATATCTTTTCAATATGTGTATTTTATTAAAGCTATTCACATTTACTGGAATTTCATCAATTGTCCGATGGTAGGCGTGATTGTATTTATAAATAATATTTTTGAGGGTGTTATCTATCCAATTATAATTACCTTTTAAACTAAATTCTTTGTACAATTTAGATTTTAATGTTCTGATAAATCTTTCAACTATTGAAGCTTTTTTTGTCGAGAAAGTCGAATAATGATTAATATCGTAATATTTCATAAGATTTTGAAATGTATTATTATAGAATTCTGTTCCATTGTCAGTTTGTAGATTTTTAGGGACACGCTTCTTATCCAACAAAACCTTAAAAGTGTTATATACAACATCTTTATTCTTACTTTTCAATGGAAACGCCCAAGCATATTTCGAAAATGTGTCAATAACGGCAAGAATGAATCTAAAGTTTTTATTTTCTTTAGAAATCGATTGCATATCAATTAGATCCGCTTGCCACAGGTCATCTATATCTTTCATAACAACAGTTCTTCGTGGAAAGTTCACCCTGGCATTTTTATGAATTTCATTTACCACATCGAGCTTACTCATTTTCAGAAAATTTCTAACCTAATTTAATAATGTATCTTCTTTTTTATTCTTTTAGGTTTTTCTTTTTGACTCAGGTTTTTTCTAATGAAATTATTCGTGACTTATATTTTTTAAACTACCTACATTGAAATGCAACACTTTTTATTCATAATATACAAATTTAACCAATGTTCTTAATGAATGATTCTTTAATACTGGAACAAAAGCTTATTATTGTAAGTATTTATTCCTTAATTATATTAGCTTCTTTTAATTCTTCAATTATTGACAAAATTTCATTATCATGATTTGTATTGCCAGCATCTCTTGAAGCTATTAATAATTTTAATCTCTCAACCAATTCATTGGGATCGTCCCAATATACTAAGTCAGTGTTGGTTTTATATTTTTTTAGCTTTGGCAAGCTACCTCCAAGTTTTGCCTGAGTTCTATCGTTTGAAGTATCGGAAAATAATGGTTTGATTATTTCACGATATTTTATTCCTTTGTCACCTCTTATTTGACCTTTAGGGTTAAAATCTCTCTTATGGGCATTTGTATGATGTAAAATATCCTTGTAGACAAGTTTATCTCTGCTTGATATTGACTTTAAATCAGGTTTTCTTCGAAGTAAAAGTTCTTTTAACCCCGGAGTTAAAGTGTAAGTTTTGTCCCCGATTTTAATCATAAACACATTATCGTTATTCAGACTGTCAATTTTAGAAAATGCTACTACTGAATTACCCATCATTAAAATTTTATTTTCTTTTCTTATTCCAAAAGGTATATTTAAACCATCATGAATATCATATATATCATCACGTTCTAATGAAATTTCCAAATTATCCTTTACTTCATTTTTAAGGGGTTCTGCAGAATTTAAATCGGCATCGTAAAAGTCATCGCACTTAGTAGAAGAGCTTGTATTGTTTTCATCCAATTCGATTGCTTCAGAATTTGGGTATGATACATTTTCAGCAAGTTTGTTTTTTTCGAAAAATGTTTTCGAATTAACTAATGTTCTAAGGGGCTGCGTAACAGGTTTAAGCATTTTATCAAGTGACAAGTTGACTTCATGTTCCTGATTTTTCATTTGTTTTAATTTACTTTTTATAGAGTCGACAGACTTCATTAATTCTATTTTAATATGTTTCTCCATGTTATTTCCCAGCACTGAATTCAACTGAGGATACAGTAACACTGAATTTATTTAACGTATTAAATTAATTTATAGCGTTATTCAAATTGAAAAAAAGAATCCAAATTTTTTCTGTACCTTCCATTGTTTAATGAAGAATCTTTGATAATGCTAACAAAATTATATGGTTTACTCCAAACAGTGTTACAAATATTTTTGAATTGGTTCCATGACATATCAGAACTAACATGTTCTTCGTAAATATGCTTTAAGTTCACATCATCTTGTTTAAATATTATAAGTAAATTAGAATTGTCACGTAGCAACTGTTTCGGAATTTTTGAGTAGGTTTGAGATAAATAAAAGCAATCGATTTGTTTATGTCTACCCATAGAGAAATAATTACGAATGTTTATTTGATTTTCACAAGCAACATCATCAAAAATAAATACAGAGTTGGCTAAAGCGTCACTAGGAGTTATAACATCTTTATCGTCGTTGAACTCATGTAACTTAATCTGAGGCACTCTTTTTATGACTTCTCGCAAAAAACTATACTTTGGTTGAAAATTAGTCTTTGAGTAAAGGTAGAGATTTTGAAATTTGAGCCCATTTTCATGCAATAACATACTGATCACAACGTTTGTTTTACCACAGTTCGAGGGACCACATATTAAACAACGAATTGAATTAGGCAATAGAATGCTATGTTTGATTTTATGAGGAGATACATCAAGATTGATATTCTTAACATTTAGTGATATGGGTTGTTTGATCAACTTCATCTTGTCAATTAATTTAATTACTGGCTTACATAGACATATATACATTATTCTATAGACATCATCCTAGAGAAGATTTATATTTGTTTTAAAATTGAGATATCTTTCAACCTGTTTTAAATAAAAGCTATTTCATTTTCCGGTACAATCTGGTAGCAAATAATGTCTTCTGAATCAAGTTTAACTAAATCACACATTGTGTTTTCTCCTTTTGTTGTTCTACTGCTGTCCCAAGGCTTTGATGCTTCTTTAAAGTTCAATTTTTCTTCAGCAATCTGCATATCGTTTACTCGAGAAAATGTAACTTCATTGTTACCACTCTTAAAAATAAGTGCATGTATGTCTTCTAAATTAGATTTTACTGAATTATCACAGAATAAATCTTTAACTGTTTCAGTTGTATCTCTGACCTCCAATTTTGATGAACCTGTGTTCGATTTCTTATGACCAATCCGTTTATCTTGAATAAATGTAGTATCAGCTCTAGCACTCTTGAACTTGAAAATAAGTTTACGATTATCTTTTAAATGAAATTGTGCTGAATCGATCATTGTGGTCAATTTATTTTATTCAGACAAATCGTATTAGGCAATACCTCAGGCGCTGTGTCTGGTCTATCGAGAAGATTAATTAAAAATCCGTATTATTAACTTTCAGAGATATGGGTTGCTTGATCAACTTCAACCTGGCAACTTCTTTAATGAACTGCTAACATGAATATTTATATAGGACTCATCCTAGGTTTGATCTTTAGACTTGTCACTACAGGAACGGTTCTATTCTCACCTTACAGGATAGGTATGTATAAATATGAGCTAGGTAATGACTCGTGTCACACATCGTGCATCAAATAATTTTGCATGTATTTTAATAAGCGATCACTTCGCAGGTGTTCTTTGCATAAGCAGGTCATTTTGTTTACAATTTTATATTTTCAAGGTAAGTTTTTTTTTAATTTATTTACTTCATTAAATATTTAAACTAAGAGTAATAATTATGTGATGCATTTTTTTTTTACAGAATCATGTCACACTCGCCATCCTACAGCCCCGTTTTAGATATCGTCGACCCACGAAATTTAGGGGTATGTAACTATTAGAATTATCTTAAATCAATAAATCCATAGTTCATGCTGCTTAGTTATAATATTCTTGGTATTCTTTCAGAATGTGATAGAAGACACAGACCCAGTTACCAATCCTTTCTTTTATGCTCAAGATAGGGAGAGCTGGGATATAGAAGTAGCAGCTAAAGCATATGAGGAGAGTCGGATAAATAAGCAAAAACAAACATTAAAGAAAAAAAACAAGTCGAAATCTCTGGAAAATTCATCGTATATCATAAAGAGAGACTCAGGACGCGTTCGTCGCATAGTCAAAATTATAATACATGATTTGGATGCTAATGATAACAGCGAAATAAACTGCAGTGATCCCGATAGTGCAAGTGTAAATGTGCAATATTTAGTAAGAAGTGACTATGACGATATTATGCAAGAGACTGAACATTTAGTTGGTAGAATAGTAAAAAAATTAAGTGTGCCTAATTCTTTGTAAGCCTTAAGATGTGTTTTTTTAAATTTAATTGTTCATATTTAGCTGAGATATTGTGAGTTTAATGTCGTGTATTATGTGTATGAATAGTATTATATGAATAATGAGTAGATTTGTAACAAAATTGTGTAACCAGGTGATGTTATAAAGTAAAAAAAAAATTAATAAGAAATGTCATTAACGTATAAATGCAATATTGTAGTAGGTACTTGTATTACTTAGTTTAAATAGGAGAATAAATCAAACAACTGCTGTAAGATTACACAATTATTTATTTTATTTATTATATTAAAATACATAATTATTAGTAAACTACAAACTAACAATTCAAGTTAGGTACTATTATTACAAGATGCTCATATATATGCAATAAATAATATCTGAAAAAACCTATAATTTGTTTTCATTTAAAATATTGTTTTATAATGACCCCATGGTACGGTTGTTATCTTATCATCCATTATTTGTCGTTTATCATCGCTGTTCGACAAAATTACTTTATTTATCTTTTGAGTAAAAATTCTATGATGCTTAGACCTAATAATACACATATCATCTCTGAGTATTTCATTGTTCAGTAAAACCTTTTTATATGTTTCTATGTTCAGTTTTTTGGTAATACATTTCTTAACACCTTTAGCTTTTTTTATCGCGGAAATTTTAGAATCTATACAGTATAATTTTGCTCCTAAACCTGCAAATTCTGATATAATGACACCACCCATCTCATCTTTGAAGTAGCCAGGTTTTTTAGCATTAAGCATTGGTATATTAAATACGTTATTTTTTTCAAAGTTGCTAGTATCAAAATATTTTAAATGTGATTTTAAGTCTTTGTAAAAATCCTTTGTCTGTATTAAATATAGCAGACTGTCAGTGTCTGTATAGCAAAGCTTTAATTTATTTTCGTAAATTCTTTTCATGACCGAATAGTGGAATTTATATAAGTGACATTTTGCAATTTCTAAAATACAAAATCCGATATAGATTGGACGATCTAAAACTATTTTTGTTTGGTTCATTTGAATTGAAACAAGAGATTCTGAAATAACAGAAAAGTTATTAAAATTAGGTGCGCTAACATATTTTTCAGCCCCGTAAAACTTTTTAGTTCGATTAGAATTGTCTCTTCATATATTTACGAGCTTAACATCGACTTGTTTTCTCTTATTCTCTATGGTTTTCCCAAATATAGAATTATTTTGTTTTTTAAAAAAATCTCTTTCGAAATCAGAAGTTGCGTTTTGCCTCAGCCCAGTATTTAAGGAAATATATGATTCTAAGAAACTACTTTGGTGAAATGCTAATATTCTATATATTTTTAACAGTTGTAAACCATTACTTAAGCATTCCTTTAAATGAATGTAATGAATAACATACCTATGTTTATCGAAAAGATTAGCAATAAGTTTAGCATTTTGACTACAGAACGGCACAAATTTTTCAGGCGCAAATGGTAAATCGGAATGGTTATCGTGCAAGTAGTCAGGGTAATGAAGATCCACTTCTAATATAAATCCAATATCAGAATCAGATGATAAGCTCATAACATCAAAATTTAGTATTTCATTCTCAAGGAGAAACCTAAATCCTCCTACTGGAAGCTTTTGCATCATAGCATAACCATATAAATTAACACAATCAAGATAAATTAGAAAACTATCAGGTTCTTCACTATTATAATCGGTAAGATATTCATTATTTGCCTTAGCATATCTAAGTGAACATTGAGCAAGTCCTCCTCTTATACCTTTTTCTATCATTTGATATATTTCTACGTCAGAAATTAGATCTAACTTGATTTTAGTATACAATAACATAGCATCCCAACTTAAGGATGGGGATGAAACGTAATAGCAAGGATCCAGACCATAGTTATTTAAACTCATTTTCCTAAATTTTTCAAAAACATCGCACAGTAGTAAAACGTCACATTTAAGATACAAATCGGTATATTCACCCAAATTTTTTATATCAAAAGTTTTCCAAACATTTAAAGCATGCTCATAGTCTTTATCAGATATAGAATCAGAAGTAAGTTTGTTAAAAAATTTTGACGGTTCTGGTAATTTATTTTCATCATATCGTTCCCAGGAATCTATGTAATCGTAACAATATATGCCTTTTCTTCGAGCAATATCAAATAAAGTATTATTATTAAAAAAAGTTTTTAAATGTTTGAAATCTCCAGGGTTCATAGTCTTAACTAATTTGTCCATACTTGAACTTAAAAAATTATACGAGTCAATAAATTTCAATTTTACAGCATTTGTTGCATTGATGGTTATGAATTTTGTGAATGAAATATATTTCTCTTTAGTTCTCGGTATGAGATGAATTGGACCATTTATCTTTGAAAGTTCATTTATAAATAAATGACTGTCATAACCGGACAAGTTATGAAACACTATTGGTATAAAAGTACATTGCTTTGCATTTAAATTGCATATATCATGCGCAGGTCCTCTGTATTTTCCAGTAAAGTGATCATGGTCCATAACAATATTATCACTACACGAAAACTTATTTTTACAAATATGGCACTCAGTACTGTTGATAAAACATAAATGTTCATCTTCAGTTAGTGGGATCATATTTTTACTCACTAATAATATTTCATATAATCGTTTTACATCATTAATCAAAGATTTGACAAATTTCTTCGAACAATCAGGCCCTCGGTAAGATACGAAATCATTTAATTCGGGATTTGAATTACAACAAATATAGTAAGCAAAACACGTAGCCTCATGTACTTGAATATTTTCTACATATGTTGATTTATGTTTGTCAGAATATTCACGCAATAAACTTTCAAAATCACCGTATATCACTATTGGTACTCTTTGAGTTCTTTCATAATTTATGAAACTTATTTCAGTACCCCTCTCAGGTAATATGGTTTGTATTCCGGCACATTCATGACAATACAATTTCTCTTCAGTGTGAAAGTAAATAAAACATTCATCACATAAATATATTTTACTTTTATGGTGGGTTAATTGATTGTGTACAAGTTTTTCAAAGCTTTTAATTAAACAGAAATGACTCTTTCTATTGTCGGTAATGTAAAGTAAATTGACATGGTATAAACGACGTGATGATGTTTTATATAATGGACCTGTAACTGTAACATTATTATCTAAACCGTATATATTAATACTGATATTAGGATTGTTTATTTCAAAGCGCTTAATGTCTTTGAAACTGGGGGGAAAACTCATGTCAGAAATATTAAATAAGTCGGAATAAAGCGGATATGAAGAAGTTCTGTTTGGATTGGCCTTTACCGGAAACATATCAGCTACAATACACCAAAGAAAACAGTGTTGGTCTTCATTTTTTATGTTTAGACAAGATTTAGTATTGACAATACGTTTAGGCAGTGGTAAATAAGAACCACCTCGCAAAGGATTATATTTTACGATATTAATTTCTAAATGACTGATAGACTCTATTGTCCAGCCTGACTCGGACAGTTCAAATTCGGAACATTTGCAAATAAGTTTACCACAAAATGATTTATATAAGGACAAAATATCCGTTTTTTGCAATACTACATTATACTTTGTGTTAAATGACTTTAAAGATTTTTCATAATTTTTTGGTAATATGTACCAAACAAATAGTTCAAAATTAACTTTTACCGACTTATGTTTTTTCACATGGTCTTTGATAAGGTAACAAACCGTTTCAGAAACTTGCGTTAAATATAATTCAAGTGAAATGTTAACCATTCTAGGATTCACTCTATAACTGATTATCCGATTTCGAAAAGCTGTTGCTATTATATGAACATTATCAAAACGTGTCTGTAATAAGCAATTCGATTTGTGTACATTAGTTTTTTTGTGTGCAGAATATTTCAGAACTGAAACGTTACAGACTTCACAGAAAAACATATTTAGATGTTTATAATTGCAAAACTAAATTAAAGTTAACTAAATTTCTGATCTTGTTTATTTCCTGTCAATATTATTAAATTCTAATTTAAAGTGTATGAAAGTTTAGTTGTATAACAAATCGAATATTATTATTAAATAGTATCGAGTATTCTTAATGTCGAATTTTCTCAAAATCGAGTATTCTCGGTATCGAGTATTCTTAGTATCGAGTATTCTTAGTATCGAGTATTCTTAGTATCGAGTATTCTTAGTATCGAGTTTTCTCAGTATCGAGTATTCTCGGTATCGAGTATTCGTAGTATCGAGTTTTCTCAATATCGAGTATTCTTAGTAAGTATCGAGTTTTCTTAGTATCGAGTATTTAGATTTTTTATATTTCATATACTTGAGCTTCCTGTAAATAAATCACAATGTAATAAAATGAAAATGCCTAATATTTAAAGTATATCTTATGGATTACATTTCTTTAATAAGTAACGTTTTAATACAAATAAAAAGTATAAGATTTTTGTGTGCAGAATATTTCAGACTGAAACGTTATAGACTTCACAGAAAAACATATTTAGATGTTTATAATTGCAAAACTAAATTAAAGTTAACTAAATTTCTGATCTTGTTTATTTCCTGTCAATATTATTAAATTCTAATTTAAAGTGTATGAAAGTTTAGTTGTATAACAGATTACAAATCGAATATTATTATTAAATAGTATCGAGTATTCTTAATGTCGAATTTTTTCAAAATCGAGTATTCTTAGTATCGAGTATTCTTAGTATCGAGTATTCTTAGTATCGAGTATTCTTAGTATCGAGTTTTCTCAGTATCGAGTATTCTCGGTATCGAGTATTCGTAGTATCGAGTTTTCTCAATATCGAGTTTTCTTAGCATCGAGTTTTCTCAGTATCGAGTTTTCTTAGTATCGAGTATTTAGATTTTTTATATTTCATATACTTGAGCTTCCTGTAAATAAATCACAATGTAATAAAATGAAAATACCTAATATTTAAAGTATATCTTATGGATTACATTTCTTTAATAAGTAACGTTTTAATACAAATAAAAAGAAAAGTATAAGAGTAAAATAGGTATCCCAACAATATTATTTTATTCCGTCAAATAATATTATTAGGATATAGAACAGGCTGCACTGCCTTAAATTCAGCTTTCGCTGCAGATACAAGATTATTAGCGGCCCGCCAAGTCGCTGAATTGGAGTATACAGAGGCCCTATACGTGAGGAGCGCTTGTTTCCATCGGTCCTTTCCGAATTTTTCCGCGTCCCTATGGTTATAAATACGAAGCTCGATATAATAATCGCCGCTCCGTGTTAGGTCCTGCTGGTAGGAATTTCCAGAAGCTGTTTTTCTGGACAGGGACGATCGCAGCGCAGTTGCCCTCACCGGTTCAAGATCTCCCTCTTCCTCCTGTAAACATTGTTACAAAATAACATTAGATAAACATAATTGATAGGAGGCAAGGAGAGCAGTGGCTGTCCAGTGGTAACGGCTGCGACTTACAAGTTGTATTTTGTGGGCAATTGTGGGTAAATTATTTCATCACCACTGCTCTCAAAACGTTGAAGGAAAACATCGTGAGGAAACCTAGAAACAAAAAAATCGAAGACGTGTGACAGATGTCACACGTCTTCGATTATGGTAGATACCAACCCGCTCTGGACCCGCCTGGTGGATTACGGCCCATTCCCTCTCACAGAAATGAGGCCTGTGTCCAGCAGTGGGAATAAATTGCCAAATTGAAATCTTATAGTTAATTATAAATCTGAAACACATTTTTGATGAAATATCTTTTTTTTAATTTTTTTACTCACCGAGGAATCAGCCATGCGATTGCGCTTGAGTTTTTTGAGCCCCTTTGGTGAAGTATCTGTTTCGGAATCCGACTCACTATCAAATAATTGTTTCGGAGTTGAGGCAACAGCTACTTTCTTCGATTTTCCTTTAGCCACTTTGATTTTTTTCGAAATTATCTTTTTCTTTGGTTTAAACGATGTAGAGGGCTCGTTGGGATGCAACTCTACATCGGATTCGAATGGATTCACAAATGTCGACCTAAAATGAAAAGAAATAGTAGGTAAGAAGTTATAAAAATTAACGATTCTTAAAAGGATAGGCAGAGAAATAGAACAATTTGTATCTGGAAATCGATCGTCGAATTATTATCGGTGCTTAAAAAATTGAATAAGTCGTTACTTGGTTTTAGAACTCGGCATCAATACTTCATGTTGTGCAATAGTAGTAACGGTTATTAAACTACTGCACGAGGAGAATCAAGTAAAATAACTCAATAACACATTTTAATTCGTTCTGGAATCGAACCCAAAACTTTGCATTCGACAGTTACACTGATGTCTACTGGGCTACAGGGAACTTAAGAAAGAAAAAACAATTAACACATTAAATATTTATATCTTGGAGTCGAACCGAAGATTTTTTTTTCAGCAATTACACTTATAGTCTACATGATCACTGAGTTACTACGAGTAGTAAATAGTTAAACCCGTAAATATACAATACGTAAAACTGGGAATCGAATCATAGACTTAACTTTCGATTACTGCATTTGCCATCACTAAATTGTAAGAGAAGTAAGTTATAAAAAAAATGTGATACGTACATACTTGTTGTGGAAGCTATAAATCTGGACACTTAATCACTGAAGATAGTGGAACTTGTCACCAACACAAAAACACCGACAATTCACAAATAACTGATTTATGATTGATGGATGAGTAATTGAAGAGACCTATTTATACCGCTTTTATTTAAGGTAGCGGTTATATTAATAATTGCGACTACTGTTTAAATGTTTCACTAATATTTGACTTGTAAATTATATTTACAGCACTCCTTAAATAAGGTCTATAATCATTTGTTCTATAATAGACACTCTGCACACAGTCTACAAATCCGTTTTTGGACTGTGGCGACATTCTGTCGCGGCAATCTGAGACGAAATTCTAAAAAGGAAGTTGCATGTACCTTGTCTATTCCCTTTGTTCAACTAGTACCATCCAATATCGGTCTATAAAGTGTCTCATAAAAATGGTAGCAAGCGGTTTTGTAAACACTTACCAAAATAAGTTAAACCTAGACATTGATTGTTATTTGTTGAAATACATTTAGGAAAATGTGTGGCATGTTGCATACAAGAATCATCGTTAATCTCCCAATCTTCAAAGCGATCCAGTATTTTGTCACATTTTCGACGACATATTTGGCGCATTGATTACGAGCTCGTCTTGCTGCATCACAATGTAAATATTAGTTTAATAACGTGCTGCTACTAAATGCGCCTAGTGTCGCGGGTTCGATTCCCGCACGGAACAAATAGGTATTTGCTCCGGGTCTGGATTTTGCTTTCATGTTTTTTTTTTGCCGTTATTTAATATAATATATAAATAATAACAATAATACTCTGAAAAATGAGCAAGTATGAGCTTGGATCAAAACATCCTGTAGGTACCATCCTATAGGTATAGATAGGTGGTTAATGATAAGGCGGTACTATTGGTTCAGTGGTTAGATTGACTTCTGCCCTACGTGTTGTGGGTTCCATTCCCCACACAAAAATATTTGAATGATGTACAACAAGTATATTCTATTCTAGTTCCGGGTCTGCCTATCAACGCTCCCCACGATACGAGAGAAGTCTTAGAGTGGTTCTCATGTGCCTAATAACCTACTGGAATTTATCGAGCGCAAATCCAAACTCCTCGCTATTAAGAATTACTTTTACGCTATTTAGAAAGTAAAAATAACATGTGGTCTTGGAAATCAAACTGGGTTACTCATGCTCGGCAATCGCAAAATTGAAATCGCTAGACCAAAGAATGAAATACGTATACAAGAATTGTTGCTGCATTGTTCTACATATGGACATCAGACTTTCGTCAAGTAATAAAATATAGGGACATAAGTTGATCAAACGAGTCGAACTTGATATTGTTGTTTAAAAACTAAGTACACATCGTGCCGTTGATTGCGGCGTTCTGCGTAAGGCGCTCAATCGAACTGTATTCTAAATTGTATTTTAAACCGCAGTACAGTAGTGTATTATTGGGGCGCACCGCATCGCGAAACGAGCGAAGCGAGGCGAGTGATGCAGAACCCCCAATAATACACTACTGATGTGACGCGAACTGTTTTTCTTACACCACTGATATCAGAGTGGAAGTAACTCATAGTAATACGTTTTTCGCAACATCCTGTTATAAATAAAAGAATGTCGCAAAGTTATTACGAAATTCATATTATTGTTTTATCGCTTACCATTCGATAAATCTTATCGGTTGGTATTTGTCATCAGGTTGTTTTGAGGTCGAAAAGGGGAAATAATTTAAATAGCTGAAATAACTGATAAGGTTTTTTTTTCTAATAAGTTTTATTTTATTGGATTATGATATGCTGATATGCTATACAGGATGTAAACGAATTCGTGTAATTCCTTCAAACCGCGTGATCTACTGGTGACACTGATTGACCCTGCATAGGTTTTTTTCAGAAGCAACAAAAAAAAGTTTTCAAAAAATGAACCATGGTATTCTGTATCTGAGTAATTTTAGCGTCCCAAGTTAACTGACTGCGTGGAGCGATGTTAGGCTAGTCGTGCCCGTCAGCTGTGTCGTCGTGCCTTCATTCATTATATAATAATAATAATTCTTTATTGACATAATTGGCACTGTTACATTATGTGATCCTCTAACACCTGCGCTAGTCAAATTAGACATTAATGCGTGGCATCAAAATTTTTAGTCAAAATAGAAAAAAAGTTTCTTCTTATTTTTAATCAATCTAAATCCCATGCGGGGTAATCTATACCATTAATAGATCATGTGGTTTGAAGGAATTACACGAATTCGTTCACAACCTGTATATATCACCAATTGTTCTGCCTAGCTTTTAAACAACTATGGTGGGATCAAGCTTACAGTCTAACCAGATGCGGCTGAATACCAGTATTTTACACGGAGCGACTGCCATCTACCTCCTCAACCCAGTTACTGGGCAATGCCGATATCTTTAGGTAGACCGGTTGTCAGACTTTCGGACTTCTGACTACCCGTAACGACTGTCATAGGTATTCGTATGACACCCGGAACTGACGGTTTAACGTGCTCTCCGAAGCATGGAGGGGTCTCGATGTGTCTCGAACGGTCACCCATCCACGAACTGACAGCAAGCGCAGCTTAACCTCGCAAATCGTATGATCCTTCCTGACTTCTACGTATACCGAAATTAGATTTCAAAAATCATCATCATTCAGCCGAAAGACGTCAACTGCTGGACATAGGCCTCCCCCAAGCATCGCCACATCCACTGGTCTTGTGCTTCTCGCATCCAGCGGATTTCCGCAACCTTCACCAGATCATCGGTCCACCTTGTGGGAGGCCTACCCACGCTGCGTCTTCGTACGCGGTCGCCACTCCAGATCCTTTCGGCCCCATCGGCCATCCGTTCTGCGAGCAATTTACCCCGCCTACTGCCATTTAAGTGTGGCAATTTTTCGAGCTCTTTATTAATTTAGTTCAGTTTAGGATTGTTATTGTGAAAACATCGGTTTTCCCGACATTGGAATGTAATCATTTTCACAGGTGTTAGATAGAAGATAAATAAACAATTCGTGGGGTTTTCAGCCAAGCAGGAGATAATCGATTCTTCGAAACGGCAATCCAGGTTTATTTATAATTAATTTTATCAAAGTTTAATTCATAATATTTGATATACTCGTAAATACTGATTATGTTATGAAGAAAGCCAATTATTTGATCGTATCTTTTCTTAGATAGTGTATATTATGAGAGATATGGTTTTCTGGCCAGCCTATCAAAGTCCAATGAAGTGGTAGTGGGCGGGGTAGATAGCTCGTAATCCTGAAGGCCGTTGGTGCAGAAAGGTTCTCGAGTGGAGACCACGCACCGGAAAATCAGTGTGGGACGGCCTCCAGGTAGATGGACAGATGACCTGGTGAAGGTCGCTAGGAGTCACCGGCTGTTGTGGAAATCTATGGAGAAGGCCTTTGTTCTGGATGGAACTGGATATAGGCTTCTCCCATTCGGTTTTCCACCCTCCATATCTAGTCTTCCATACCTTCGTTGGTCGTTGGTTGCATTGATAGCTTCGTACAATACTTTGTGTGTCCTTTTTTTATTCCATGTGGAAGGGATAGAATATAAAACTTCCTCACTGCACGCTGGGAATAGACACGTGTTATAATATTCAACAAACCCCAGTACGTTTTGTGGTAGAATCAATACGGTCCGTCTGGCTAGGTACCACCCTCATATTAGTCTGGCGCCAAGCAGTTTACTGTATTCCGCCGTGTGTATGTGAGAGTCAGACGGCTATAGGTGATACCTCTATACCTCTGTTACTTGGAGGACCCTCTCTGCGCTTTCAATGAGGTGCCACGAGGATCAAACGCAACCAAGTCAAAGAATAAAAAATCAAATTTGTCATCGTATAAAGGGTGATGTTTCAATCGTCAGATAACTTTTATCCGAGGATCAAATATGGCGGTTTGACAGAAGCTGTCAAAACTTCAAACTTATTCCTCTGACATAAATTGGCCTTATGTAAGATGATTCTTGGAGCGGCATTGACCAGTAAATATGTTAATGATCTTGGCAGCATTCGTCACATGCTGTGTGGTCTTCGTTGCGAATGAGTTATCAATTTCCTTGGGTGTCTCATAAGGAGACGTCACGTCATAATAGTTACTTTATTCAATTCCACTGCCAAACATGCAAGATTACAGTCAATTCAAGGGTGGGCAAACTCCGCGGACCAATTCCGGACCGTTTTAATCCGGCCCGCCAACTCTCTCTTTTAGAGTTATAGTGTTGGCCCTCGGAAGTATGTTTGTGCAGCCTCATTGACACAAATAGGTATAAAATGAATACATAGATAATTATGAAATGACATATCAAATAGCCTTAATTATTTGACCCAAAAAATGTAGTTTTGGTAGAACAAAGTACTTTTTTTAAATTCTGGCCCCCTGCGAATATTCTGCCTTTAACCCGTGCTGAAAAAAATTTGGCCATCTCTGATCTAGTGGTACAGAAAATTTTGTCTCAAGTTTTGCGCATGTGCTGCCAATCCCAAAAGCTTTGATTTTGACAATATTACAATATTCATTACGTGCTACATAATTGTTGAAATGAAAGGTGGCTGAAACGTACGCTGCAGTGGACATTGTTCAACTGTCAAAACCATATTATATTGTTGTGAGTTTGTTACGCAGTTAAGGGGCTGGGTCTAAAAGGCCAATTCTATTAACTAAATTGTTGCTAAACCGCAAATGAAACACAATCGTCAGTTTAATTATGTTTTTTACTGTCTTCCAAAAAATGGAGGAGGTTCTCAATACGATATATTTCTCAATTTTGAACTGATTTTCATGACATTTTTTTTTGTTTTAAATTGTATTCTTCCGAGGTGGTCCAATGAATTTGGTGAAGATTGTATGCCATTCAAAATAGAAAAATAAAATTACTTACTTTGAAAACAAAAGAAAAACCGTCTGAAAAAAAAAACTGAAAAGAGTAAAATAATTACCATAATTTATAAAATTAAAATTTTCTGAAGCCGGTGCTTTCAATTTGGTTTAGCATGGATTTGCACCTCAGATCACAGAAATGGCACCGAATTCTGAAACTGTTAGTTTTATAATATGGTAATTACTCTTTTCAGTTTTCTTTAAGTCGGTTTTTCTTTTTTTTATTGCTGTCAAATAATTTTACAGTTTTTGTAAACGAAAACAGAATGAACATTTCAGCTTCGATTCAGATGCGATTCACCAAAGTTTCTAGCAGAATTGGCCCCAGGTCATTAGGTAAGTCCGTATCACAATTAATTCGATTGCACAACAGACATTGTTTTCAAACATAATTATGCAATCATAACAAAACAAAAGGTCACATTGATATCTCCCATTCTAGATAAATAGTCCAGCTTAGGTATTGTTGAAATGAATACCTGAAGTATTGTTTACAACTACAGGATAGTGGAAATTGGACCCTAAAGCTCACACGATAAGGGTGTAATCACAAATAAGGGCAGATACAGAAACTGCGCATTTGATTTGCCTATTGCGACATTGTTGTGGCCTTATAATGCTTTATCAGATTATATACGAAAATGTTGTTTTCATGCATACCCTGTTGTTTTGACGCGCAGTTTTAGACTGAAATGCGTTAGTCATATCGATTTCCGCTGAATTTCCTAGAATTCTCTGGGGATTTTTGTCAACAACTCTTATGTTGGCAGTGGTTTGTGGGTAGGTAAAATTCTTTAGGTTGGTATAATGTAGATGACGTTTCGAATTACACAAGATGATAGGTGCATGGAAGTAATAAATTCTGAAGCCATCATTCTTAAGAAAAATCTACGCACTTTTTTTTGTTTTTTCTTAAATGGGTGTGTAAACGACACAATAACATAATCGTTCAGGGGTGATTCTATCATTACAGTTATAGCTAATATCGGTATGTCAGGATTGCGTGCAAGGTAAATGTAGTAAATAAAACCAACATAGACTCTCCACCTCTGAGAGTACTTGTATTTGGGTTAGTATTAGTAACATGAATTAGATCACAATATAATACTTTACACAATTATTACAAGATCATAAAATAAGGACAAGCTAGTCAGATTTAAAAGGTCAGACTTCTTCAGCTGATCAGCACCGAATGCTCCCGCTTCGTCGAATGACCACCGCCTAATAACATCGGGTACGTTGATCCATATCGACGACTACCTTCCTTTGTCAACATTGCCCAGTGCTACCCGCTACCGATAACAGGTGTTCACTCTATACCTATTTTTTTCTGTACAGTGCTCATTTTCTATGAGTGTGTTAGCCTTAAATTACTGTAAGCGTAACAATATAGGATTTCATAATTTCAATTTCAATTTCAAAGTCATTTATTCTCTCTTCACATTGGTTGCCTTAAAATTAATATAGTTTAAAACTAATGTGAATAACAATATTTCACCACTGTAAGAGACTGGTGCCTGAAATAGGTTTTGGAACAAAACCTGTGGTACAGGTCACCAGGGCCCCTCCGCAGTAATAAAAATGGTTTAGTGTCCAAGAACGACCTTATGCGAGTAGGAACATGCATCGTGAGAGGTAGGTAATTATACAGGACTTGAAACAAAATTACAGAAAAAAAAAAAAGGAAAAACAGAAGAAAAAAAAATAATAATAATACTAAACTAATAGCAGAGATGAGTTATTTGTGGTGCCATGTAAGACGTGTATGTTGATGAAAGAGTGTAAAAAGAGTGTGTAGTGTGTGAAAGAGTGAACGAAAGCGAATATGACTAGTGACACGTAAAGCGAATGAAGGAGTGTATGAAAGCGAGTATGGGGTGAGGATCAGTGATGGGAGATGGGGGATATGGGCAGATTATTTAAGAACCGACAAAAGACCTTCAGTTTTCTCATAGTCAAGGGTTTTTAGGAATGTTTTGACGGCTTTTTTACAGTTAGATTTTGTTTTAGGGTATATATTAAGGGTGACGTTAAGTTTGTTATATAATTACATGGATAGCTTATAATTACCATACCTAGTGCATTTATCCAAATTGCAGGAAGCTGTAATCTATACCGACACACAGCTTTATATCGCTTTATATAGATTTATATCGACGACAGCTTTAGCTTCATATCGACACGTGCAAAAACGCATAATAATAAGCATAATCCACCTTAAAGGTTTACAGCTCATTAGAACCACCCGGCACCCGACCCGCACCGCCTCATCGCTCGGTGTCCACTCGTTGTCAGCAGGTGGTCCACGGGTGGACGCCGCGTTATCACTAGTAAACGTCGCGTGGTCAACCAGAGGACCTCGCGCGGTCACCGAGTGGACATCGCGTGGTCAACGAGTGGAAATCGCGGGGCCCACGAATTTCCGAGTAGTCTGTCAGCAATTGGCACCAGGTCTACACGTGTTTTTGGTTACTTATGTCAAATTTTACCAAAATTTGACATACACTTCTCATCAAAAAAATCGAAACACTTCCGAAATTATCTTTGTGGCGACAATTAAACAAAAAACAAGCATTAATTCATTATAGAAAAAACATAATTTAGTAGCTGGAAGTCTGGCCTTTACAATGGTGTACGAAACTTCCAAAAATTTGTTTTTTTTTTTTTAATTTTTTATCCTTTGAATGAATGGAACATTGTTTTGAGATAAACGTGTGTTTAGAGTTGGAGTACATTTGTCGTGCAAAAAACGCAAAATAACGCATTACTTTAAAATTTTCTGTTTGTAATTTGTTGATTAGGCTCTGTGACGTCTGATAAAACGTTTTTTTTATAACACACATGCATACTTCACCCGCAGCAGCCGCCCAAGTAGTGGCATTGCTGGATTCTGGGACTAGTCAGCGTGTTGTGGCTGCAAGATTGCATCTAAGCCACTTGTCTGTTCAAAGAGTGTACCAACGCTATCGGGAGACTGGTTTATTTACGCGCCATCCAGGATCTGGTAGGAATCGGGTCACTTTTGAGTGAGACGGCCGATTTATTGCAACCGTTTGTTTGCAAAATCGACGCCTTCGCGCTTTTCAACTGCAGCAGCAGCTCCTTGTTGTTCGAAGGGTGACTGTAAGTGGCTCTACGATTTGAAGAAAGTTGAAGGAACGTAGACTGGTACCACACAAGCCAGCTAATGGGCCGAAATTAACAACAGACCATCGAAGAGCTCACCAAAAAAAATCGAAACACCTCGCAAGTTTTTGTTTTGAATGGATTATTAGAAAAAACTGTTTTTTTTTTTTAAATAAATACTAAATGCCATTTAATAGTAGGTAGCATAAGGTTTAGAATTCCTTATTTTGATGTTCCATAATTTTACTCTCGTCAGAAAAGAGAACTTTGCTCATTTGTAGGTTTGAACAATTTAAGTGCACAAGTGCAAAGTTAAGGCGCGCTCTTCGATGGTCTGTTGTTAATTTAGGCCCATTAGCTGGCTTGTGTGGTACCAGTCTACGTTCCTTCAATCTTCTTCAAGTCGTAGAGCTACTTACAGTCACCCTTCGAACAACAAGGCGCTGCTGCTGCAGTTGAAAAGCGCGGAGGCGTCGATTTTGCAAACAAACGGTTGCAATAAATCGGCCGTCTCACTCAAAAGTGACCCGATTCCTACCAGATCCTGGATGGCGCGTAAATAAACCAGTCTCCCGATAGCGTTGGTACACTCTTTGAACAGACAAGTGGCTTAGATGCAATCTTGCAGCCACAACACGCTGACTAGTCCCAGAATCCAGCAATGCCACTACTTGGGCGGCTGCTGCGGGTGAAGTATGCATGTGTGTTATAAAAAAAACATTTTATCAGACGTCACAGAGCCTAATCAACAAATTACAAACAGAACATTTTAAAGTAATGCGTTATTTTGCGTTTTTTGCACGACAAATGTACTCCAACTCTAACACACGTTTATCTCAAAACAATGTTCCATTCATTTAAAGGATAAAAAATGAAAAAAAAACACAAATTTTTGGAAGTTTCGTACACCATTGTAAAGGCCAAACTTCCAGCTACTAAATTGTGTTTTTTCTATAATGAATTAATGCTTGTTTTTTGTTTAATTGTCGCCACAAAGATAATTTCGGAAGTGTTTCGATTTTTTTGATGAGAAGTGTATATTTTTGAACTTCTCGATACGTTTTTCTTTATTCATTTTGAAAGCAAAAACCATACTTCCGATATGTTAGAAAGAAGGGCTGGAAATGACGGGTGGATGGGGAGCGGCGCATCGCTGACGCATTGTCTTCGCGGGCCGCGCGCGGTCTTCTCGATGGCAGCGCGCGGTTCACTCAAGGCAAGCATGCGAGCAGCGAGTTGTCACCGAGTCGTCAACTCGTCGTCCGCGCGTGGACAGCATACGCCCGAGGCGATCCGGTGACGTCACGGAGTTGATGTAGTGAGCCCGCATCCATACAAATTCATATAAAGAATACCGCACCAGGCGAGGCGATGCGGGTCGGGTGTCGGGTGGGTCTAATGAGCTGTAACCTTAATACTGCCACGATGTAGGACACGGGCTTCTTCTCAAAATGAGAAGGGTTTAGGCCTTGTTCCACCACTCTGGCCTGGTGCGGGTTGGCGAACTACACTATTGAGAACTTTATAGAGCTTCCTCAGGTGTGCAGGTTTCCTCCGATGTTCTTTCACCGTTAACGCAAGTGATAATCAAATTCTGATCTGCATGCATCTGTGTTTCCCCTTGGCTCGACTTGTAATGTCGGAGGAGTACATTATAAAATACCTACTATTCGCTCGTCTCTATAACCTTCAGGTAGTCAAAAATAATAATATTAAGTATTACCTAATTCTCTTATCAAATATTATAATGATAACTAACTGATGGCCTTGTTGGCGAAATTATAATATTGTTATTAATTAGCCAAGGACTTTATTATTTTTACAGACTAGTTTATTAAAGTGACTTCCGTGGTAATAAAAGTTGGCTATTTTGTATTTTGATGTCCTTGTATACTTTCGAAAAGTCCCGCTGATGTCATAAATGTTATACACCAACATAGTTGGGAAAAGGATGAGCGTACCAACAACATGAAGTTGTTCCCTTAGGATGCAAATGAAAGTACAACACAGTTAGCGATGCAGCGCTGTTTTTCAGTAGGTAGAGCTTTTAGTGACACCATGCAGCGTAGCACGCGCGACAAATCTAATTATGTCGCAATTTAGGTAGGATATGACTGAAAAAAGGGAGATTTATTTGGTTTACTTTATCACATTCGAGTTCACCACATTTTTCATGGAGCTCACACGCCATGCCGCCATACATTTTAGCGATGGGCGATTGTTGCAAAAAAAAAAAACAATCGTCTGAATCGAAAATTGTACTGTTGAGCATTCGTTTGTCGATTTAGTAGTTCCTCACCATAGTTATTCGAATAACAATCGACGATCTACTAAATGTACACTGAGACAGTAGAGGACAATTAAATA
This sequence comes from Amphipyra tragopoginis, assembly GCA_905220435.1. NCBI lineage: Eukaryota > Metazoa > Arthropoda > Insecta > Lepidoptera > Noctuidae > Amphipyra > Amphipyra tragopoginis. The sequence continues at coordinate 12,629,579 of HG992017.1, forward strand.
ATCTATTAGCGCCAATCGCATAATAAGTGCAGTTGTACTTGTAAGTAGTGGCGCACGGACTTTTAACTATTGAATTGTGGCGCAGCGGCAGCGCACGCACCACCTTTTAGTAATTACTTATTTATTGGTTTTATTCTCTTTGAGTACGAGTATAGTAATACGTGTGCTGCGCCACAATTCAATACTAATTACTAGTTAAAATTGATACGGTAACCTTATCAGTGATTGTCACCTGCTGCGCGCCGCGCCGTTAGTCGATAACAATTGACTAACATCAATTGTTATCGACTTTCATCGACCAGACTGAACAATCGACTAAGTCGATTAGTTTTAGTAATAATCGCCCATCGCTAATACATATTGCTAGTGGACCTTCCAGGAGGGTCCTCGTCATTACGTTTGCGCTAAGAGTGAACCCTCGAGGAGGGTTCCTGGCATTAGGTTAAAAACCGTGTCATAAAACACGATACTACAAAGTAAAATAGTATTTTTAAGGGGTCTTGTTGGTTGATATGACGGTGTATTTAATGTGCCCTTCACGAGGGCACCCGGCATCGTGAATGCGACTAGAGGGCACCCGGCACTGGGAGCCTACTCCCTAAGTCCGTCAACGAAGTTAGTCGCCCGTCCGAAAGTAACCCGAAACGTAGGAGTGAACAAAACAAGTGTCAAGTTCAACTTTTCGGACGGGCAAAAACACATCGGTAGTAGGGACAACTGTCAAATCGTGTTGTCATTCATTCTTAGTTCGGGCCCCGAATTAATCGTATGTCCGTAGGTGATAGGGAATAGGAAACGCTCGTAACTAAGGCCGAAACTACGGACTTCGTGCTTAGGGAGTAGAGCCCCTGAACGTGTTATTTAAAACTGTCTAGTCTAGGACCAATTACAATGATTAAAGTATTGTATCTAATATTGTCTGTCACTGTTATGTATTACATTCTAGACGGCTACCTTTATGTAAGCAAGTATTTGATAAAAATACCATAACAACAATTATGCTATTGCACAATTATTATCAAAATTGTCATTGTTTGTGAACTTTGTATTATCTACGTCATACAAACACGTGGTGTAATCTAAGTTTAGCGTAATGCTGACTCACCATGAACATGTTACAACAAATTTGAAAATAATAATAATATAACAACAATAACTTGTTACTCTTGTGCAATAATATGGCGCCTCCGGCTATTTTATTAATAGAAAAACGCAGAATCTAGTTTTAAATAAAAAAACCGGCCAAGTGCGAGTCGGATTCGTGCACGAAGGGTTCCGTACCATTATCTATAAAAACGGCAAAAAAATCATGTCTGTTGTATGGGATAAAATTAATATTTGCCTTAAATATTTGCTTCATTTTAATTTAATTATTTGTTTTTAAAGTGAATGTATAACTAAACATTCTGTGAATATTTCAAGCGTCTACCTGTTGCCGTTATCAATATCGAGCAAAAACGAGCAAAAAAGTCACGTTTGTTGTACGGGAGCCCCCTTAAATATTTATTTTATTCTGTTTTTTAGTATTTGTTGTTATAGCGGCAACAGAAATACATCATCTGTGAAAATTTCAACTGTCTAACTATCACGGTTCATGAGATACAGCCTGGTGACAGACGGACAGCGGAGCCTTAGTAATAGGGTCCCGTTTTACCCTTTGGGTACCGAACCCTAAAAAAGGCGATTTCTTACCACATTTTTACTAAGTAAGCTCAGAAAAACTTCCTCTTGTTCTGTGAAATACGTTAATTCTGATATAACTTACTTGCTTATCGCTTACTAGTGACGTAAATACTACAAATGTATGAAATATCCCAATAAGTTTAGGAAATATGACGTCTGAACTTTACCCTCGGAATTCATTACCAAATATGGGGACATTGGTTTTTGTTACGGGTTGCGGGCAACAGCGTCATCATGAGTCGAACTTTTATATGTAACGGTCGGGCCTATATTTTTTGTTTGTCCCATAATAGGTAGGTACTTGGATCGGAAAACCTGGTATAGTCTTTCTATTTCACGAAGGCGGGTGTTTTAACTTTTATGTCTTAGATATACAGGTATAACTTAAAGGGGAATTATTAATCGGGCGAATAAATAATAATATATGGAAGACTGTTAATGAGATACTGTAATACTAAACCGAGCGGCATTAAAATATATTTGCGAAAAATTAACTTAACTGGCGAAAAATTATGAATGATTAAAATTCGTAAAATAGCTACTAGCAGTGGGAAACAGTTAATCTAAGCTAGCAACTAAAATTCCAAGTGTCCGAATTAAATACTAATTTGGGCGAAAAAAATACTGAGTGGGCGAAAATATACATTTCCTTACCCCGACACTGATAGGTTAGGTTCGAAGGGGATGACGGGAGCTAGAGTGAGCGAGCGAAGCGAGCGAACGAAGCCTCCGTCATCCACTTCGTGTTAGGTTACTTTAAACCCTGCTGACAGAAATAGGAGCACCGCACAGCGGGGCTCCGTCGACGCTCCTTTGGAAACCCAAACAACCTTACAAACATACAACAATAATTTGAGTGTAATTTGTTCGCTTAAGAATTATTATACTGATCGTTCTGAGTAACTAGTACCTCAAATTCGTAATTTTAAGCCGCCGTTTTCAGTATTTGTGTTCGCCCTCAGTCTTTCGCCCACTTAGTATTACAGTACGCCATAATCAGTATTTTTCACACCCTTACTTCGAATTTATATTCGATCGTTTAAATACTACCCTCCCTAACTTAAATAACGCACAACCTCTTAAGGGGTCACTGTACTTATCATTATGAATAACTTTTATATAAACAACAACTCCGTCCTGCACATTGCGACCCTCTGGGCCTGTCTAACTAGTTGGGTGTATGACCTAACATTATTTCTAATGTTTACTTCTAGTATTCTTCTTTTTTATTGACTTATAAAATAACCTGTACATTATTTTATCAATTTTTATAATTATCTTGTAAATTCAATTGTATTGTAATTTTATTCTTTATTGTATGTATAATACTCTGGCGAAATAGTCTGATATTGTTTTACAATTATTGTTTTAATAATATTGTTTTCCAAATTGTAAAGTATGAGCATCATGTAGCAATTAATGATACATCTATAATCAAATCATATTACTGCCTATTGTCTGGTAGTATGAGTCTGTCATGCTCACTTAAATGTCCTGCTGATGGTGGCGTTGTATATTCGGTCGTTGGGTTCCCTACAATATGGTTGAGCTGAGCAATGCGGATGTGCACGTCATGCTCGTGAACGGGTGCTGTCTGTCGGGACTGGTCAGCCCTTAACTGCTATGGCAATCCTAGAAGGGATATTTTTCTATTTGTTACTCCTAAGTGAGTTTATTTCTTACATTAACCTGCATTATTCTCATTCTATTTCTCACACTACTGTAATGGATTTATCCTGAAGCACTATTTTGAAAAGAGTATTCTTGGAGTTTCTTGCCGGCTCTTCTCCATGCAACCTACCTTTTGGAACCGTGCACCTAGTTTTGACGTTTTATAAAAAATAAACTTTAAAAAAAAGTAAAAACCGACTTCAAAGAAATACTAAAAGGAGTAAAATAATTATCATAATATAAAATTAACAGTTTCAGAAGTCGGTGGCTTCTATTTGCTTCAGTGTAGAGTTGCACCGACTTCTGAAACTGTTAATTTTATATAATGATAATTATTTTACTCCTTTTAGTATTTCTTTGAAGTCGGTTTTTACTTTTTTTTAAAGTTTATTTTTTATTAAATACGTTTTAGTGTCATAATTTTAACCCCCTCCTTCATAACCCTTCTTTTTGGCTTTGACGTAGTCGGGCATAAAAAGTCCTTTCAAATGATACCTTACACGATATAATGAAAACATTCCAAAGGGGGGGAGGGGGGGACACGCACCCCCTCCTCTTTTCAAGTAGTCAGTTCCCAACAACAAATATAAACAAAGCAATATTAGTAATTTGAGAATTTTGCTTTGATCCGATGAGGAGTTCCGTTCCATAACTCTGAAGTTCATGGTCTAATCATAACAAAATTTATATGGGACCAATCGGGAAGTATACCCTTTCGAACAAAAAAAGAATTTTTCAAATCGGTTCATAAATGACGGAGATATGAGGTAATAAACATAAAAATAAAAAAAAATACAGGCGAATTGAGAACCTCCTCCTTTTTGAAGTCGGTTAAAAAGTACCTGTAATCTGGTCTATTTGAAATAAAAAACTTTGACTTTGTCTTTTACTATGGGACCAAACCTGAAATCGCGAAAAAAAAAAACAGTTGTTCTCTACATTTATGTTCGCATAACTCGTAATTTTTTTTGAATTCGTTGATTTTGATGATAACTTGTGTTGCCGGTGAACGAAAACATCGTGCGGAAACCTGTACACCTGAGAGGTTTACATACATTTCTTGATGGCTTGTGTAGTCCGCCAACCCGTACCAGCAGCCTTACTCCCGACAGGATCGAGTTTTGAATCGAGTCGACTTAGTGTCAATTCTTACTCTTGAAATTGACAAAACTGCACGACCGTGCTGAGGTTTGATTTAAAACTAACAAATATCAAAAACAGTCGTTAATTTTTATTCGAGCCGGTGCACAATTGTGCGCTTTTGTCGATTTCAAGAGTAAGAATTGACTCTAAGTCGACTCGATTCAAAACTCGATCCTGTCGGGAGTAAACCTGCAGGCCTGCGTGATGGACCAAAGTTTGAATCCTTCTCATTCTAAAATGAGGCCCAGTTTGCAAAACTATTAAAAAGGCCTAGACTTAAGACAGACTACTACATGTGCTGTGGAATGACCTAGAATTGGTTCTAGAAGCCTACGCTATTATAACAGAAAAGTCGCCGGGAAGCCTGAAAATAAAAATAGTCTAGCTGAGCTTAAAACCAGTCACATGTTGTGGTTTTCTAAATCAATTATTTCTAGACATTTATAAAAGTGATATTTAAAAAAAAACAGCAATAAAAGTTCTCTTTTTATTCCAAACCACTGTGAAAATATTTACGTGAATAGTTTTTTGCAAATAACTCAACGGGTTCGCTCTTGGCACAGTTTTGTAACATTCCCGGGAACGTCATGATTCTTGGGGGAATTCCGTCAATGTCATTTTGACGAGATAAAATCCAGATAATGAGTCAGTAGGTACTTATACAACATAACATTACAAAATTGAATCATGAAAATCATTGTGTTGAAACCAAGAGTTTTCCGCTATTGTTTGGTACATAGTTATTTTGATCTTTTGATTGTGGGATTATGAGTGGCTTCTTTAGTTTAAAACATTAAAGTGTGTAGTTGCACCATAAAGGTACTATTTCGAACCGAGCTGCCAACTGCAACTGCTGACTGCACGTGCAGTGACTGCATGAAGTCGGCCGCAGCTGCATTAGTGGTTTGTATGTATTTATATGAAATGGCTTCCAAGCGCCGCTGCAGCATCCGACGGCGACTGCACGTGATTACCTATAAATGCGAAAGTAACTCTGTATGTCTGTTACCTTATCACGACTAAACTACTCAACCGATTTTGATGAAACTTGGTACAGAGATAGTCTGGAATCTGGAAAAGGACAGAAGATACTTTTACCCCGAAAAACGATACCCACGCGGGCGAAGCCACGAGCGACCGCTAGAGTTATACATTATGTATGAACTGTCATCAACTGACCAAATTGTTCGGTAAATCCTGACATAATGATGCCATTGCTTGCGTCATTACGTTTGAAATGATTTCCATTACGATGATCGAAATAAGTAGCTCTGAATAATGATTACTGATTAAGTCATTTATATTTATATCCAAGACTCTGAAGACAGATCAAACTGTTTAATGAGTAATTATCTAAATATATTTTAAATTGGTAGTAAAGCTGTTTTCGTTGGCTAATGATTCGAATAATTATTGAATTTTAATGACAAATGGATGGCGCCATATGGCGCGACGAAGTATTTTTCTGACTTTTAGGCTGTAATTTCGATTTCCATATATAAAACTAGTGTAATGGTCAAATTATCAGGCCATTAAGAAAAGTAACATCATTTAAAACGTTATTTTTAGTATAAGTATACAAAAACCGAGACACCCCAACAAGATTTTCATCAGAACTGCCTGAATATGTGTTTTTTTTTAATAAATCTGCAAGTTACACCGTAGTTTATGTCGCGTTAAGTTCCCTAGTAAAGTGTGAAATGCCTGAGATGTGCTATGCAGCGGTTGTCTAATACAACGAAACTGACCGACCGGACCATCTCAAGCCTCAAGGTGTCTATTCCCGTCAACTGTTATGGGTAGAAACCTAGTGAAAAAAAAATAACTTTATGAAAAAAAATGTGGTGTAAAAAATATGTCAATCGATTCTCCTAGTGATTCTGAACAAACTAGTTTCAGGTTTAGTAGATACTAAAACTAAGCTTGTATAGGTAGAGGTACTCTCGATCATCATGATATACCAGCCCGTTCATGTCCACTTCTGGACATAAATGGGCTTCCCAATGATCGCTACTATAACTGTCATATCTTACCTTAATCACCAGGATTGATACACGGATTGGTGATTGTAGTATGTGGTTATTAGCATAAAGGAAGACGCTTCTGCTCACCCTCTTAACACACACACTCCACTGCCTTTACGATACCCACGGGCGGAGACAGGTCGGCTCATTTAATGGCGAAATCGAAACGAAATCAGTATGATAATATTATAACGAGAGCGTTTCACAAAAGAATTCTTTGAATCTCGCCACATTGGCGGGATTCGACGAATGTTCGTATGACATTGTGACCCCAAGGTTGCACGCCCTGAAACAATAAAAAACCAGTGATACCAACATAGCGCCAAAAGGGAATTCTTTCATGAAACGCATTAATTCTTTCTCTGTCCCGTGAATCACATATGAACATCGGCATTGTTTAAGGTTTAAGACATTTATTTCTCAATAACAGAATACAATTCACTTAAAACGAGTAACACTAGGTTCTTAAGTAATTATTCTTATGGAACGAGTATAGGAACGGTAGGTCTTAGTTAAATTAATTCTTTACCATTAATACATGACATATTAGTGTGTAAAAAGTTTTAAATTCTTATGTACATACTTGCATTAACAAAATAGCAATAAATAGTAGGTAGTTAACAATCATTCCATTAGATTGGCAGGAAAACAATATTGTGCAGGTAGGTTGAAAAAGTTACAAGTAAAGAAGATTGCACAGTTCTTATTACGTGTCGAAATACAGATGCTATGGTGATTGACATTGAAAGCAACTGAACTTTTTTGGGATATACTTTTTTTTTAATTGTTTAACTATTGTGTCTGCTATCTGGACAGTGAACCTGTTAATTATACGTTGTATAATTATGTGCGTAGTAAGTGCCAAAATCCGCCTGATAAAGCCATTAGGGAAAAAACCATTATGAATGAATTCTTGCCTGATCATGACGGGCGATTTGTCATGATCTGTTTGACATTGAAACGTATACAGACTGGTTTTTTGTCTAGGAATTATACCTAGTTTTTTGCCTAGGCCAAAAGTTAAGCTCTAGATTAATGTGGAGTGTTCCGGGTTCGATTACATGGTAAAGAAATATACGAATCTATCCACTAGCCACCATGGCCCAGATAAATTTATAATAATGTTTGTATTCAATTCAGTAATTGTGTTGCTATTTGTGAAAGAGGAAGTATATGTACAGTACCGCCATACTTATTTCTACCGCTAAGCAGCATTGATATTTTCCGGTTTGAAACGGGAGTGCATTAAAAGAGCCGCCACGAATGACAATACTTAAGTACGTCCGGCAATCCCTGTGCAGTCAGCCCCGGTACCAACCTTGCAGACGTGCAGACTGGCAATTTTTTTCACTACGGCATGAACTAGGCTAAGCGTATGCTGAGACGCTGGTGACGCAGGTGCACGCAGCGCAGAGCAGATTTTGTAATGTAAGACTAACGTACTAAGAGCTGCGTACGCTGCGGCGCAGACGCATGCGACGCAGACATGCGTCTGTCCTGCCCTGCGCCTCGTTGTAGTGCCGGCACAGATTTCTGCGCGACGCGTGCATGTCGACATGTGTTTTTACCGCTAATTCGAATTTTATTGCAATGACAGAACATTTAATTGAATTAGTTCGTTGTGAACCTTGTTTGTATGGTACTAATCATCCAGACTATTAAAAAAACGTTCGACAACTCGAACGCGTCTATTCTTTGTACTAGTTAAAACTCGAATGTGTCTTCGAGCTGCGTCACAGCATGCGGTCGTGGCCTACGTCTGCCTCGCTTACCCTGCGTGGCAAAATCTGTACTGTGCTGCGCTGCGTCGCCTGCGTTTCAGCATACGCTTAGCCCTATTGTCGTACAAATCGTGCGAACACGTGGGTAGAAAAAGATAGTTTGAAACGCACGGTCGGTGAAATTACAGGCATATAAGACTTCAATTTTTTCTCTGGTTAACCGGCACAAACCAATGAAACGCAGGTACCTATGTCCGTTACAGTTTAATAGCCAGAGCTTACCAACGAAACTGATAGTTTCGTTTTTTTTTCTATCCTATGGAATGTCCAATTGCACTGCTGAGCAAAAGCCTCCCTCTTTGCCTTCAAAACTTTTCTAATTGGTGCCGTTTATGACCGTACCAGCCTCCTCAGTTCCGTCATTTACTTAAATAAAAAGGAAAAGGTTAACTAAACAAAAACAACACTCGCTAAACTAATATGTGAAATACGAAGAAAAATGTGCACCGTGTATGCGAAATTGAGTTTTAGTGTAAAGAAAGAAAGTTCTCATTCCGCTGTGTGTTTGTGATCTTATTATATTTCGGTTAGGTTCTTAAACATTCGGTTCAGTTTTTTCTTGTGTTACACTCCGGAGTTGCAGCGGCGCGTACGCCTGTTTTCATACCTAAACCGGTAGTGACACAGACTTGGCTCATGATCAGGAGTTGATGTGACGAGTTGATGATGATTAGATGATGATTTCAAGAGTTGCCTAATAATTACAGAGCCAAATTACGAGGAAAACGTATGAGCAATACATATCAGGGAATTTTGATACAATGCCAACTGCGAAAACTGAATGAATTACATATAGCGTCCAGTATAACCTGGCCGTTGATCGCGGCGCTACTTAAAACGACAATGTGTCAAATTCAGTACATTTTCATTTAGTTCTCTACATCGCCGCGGTTCTAGTTATGCTGGGCGCTCTGTATGGATGTATTGCATGAAGATTATTCACGTTCTTTACCTTTGTGTGGTAAGCAGAATCGTTAGTGATGTCATTTTGAAGAGATTTAAGGGTTACAAGAAAGTTCGGTTCTTCGAAGACGCCTTCGTCTTTTTGGAGTACCTACGTTTCAATAAGCGATAAAGATTTATTCTTGCGTGATGTGTTTTACTTTCTGTATTATATACCTATAATAAGTACATTGTTTTTATCAACTTTCTCATGTCACCGTTAATTATTTATTCAGACAAAGGAGTACACACATTTTACACATAATATTTTAAAAATACATATTATATTAACATATTATCGTTAACATTATATGATACAAGATTAAATTAAAAAACAAATAATAATAACCAACATTTAGGCAAATGCAAATCCTGGATAGGTTCACCCAGATACCTGGTTAACGTGCAGCTCAATAAACCTTACCAAGACTGCCCCATCCATCCTATCTGCAAACACCTTCATTCAGCACGCTGCTGGAACTTACCCACCATAAGTGCACTTTTTTCAAACGTTTACTGTCGAAATTTTCCAATCTTAAGACATATTTATTAGGGTTCCGTACCCAAAGGGTAAAACGGGACCCTATAAGGGTCTTTTTACTGTCATGCGGTTTAGTGCCCGCATGCGTCCCGTGGCGCCTGAATTTCACCTTTTCATACATGTATTTATTGTGATGCGTGAAACACGCACGAAAAGGTGAACTGCGAGCGCCACGCATGCGGGTGACGCACGCACGCGGGCACGAACCCGCATGACAGTAAAAAGGCCCTTACTAAGACTCCGCTGTCCGTCCGTCCGTTTGTCACCAAGCTGTATCTCATGAACCGTGATAGTTAGACAGTTGAAATTTTCACAGTTGACGTATTTCTGTTGCCGCTATATCAACATATAGAAAAAAAAACAGAATAGAACAAATATTTAAGGGGGCTCTCATACAACAATCGTGATTTTTTTGGCGTTTTTATAGATAACTAGCTGTACCCGGCATGCGTTGCAATGCACTTTTTCTTACTTACTACCTACCTACTACCTACCTTCAGAAACAAAATCAAAATAAGTAGGTAGTAACAAAAAGTTAAAACCATTTTCATGCATGCGGTAAACAAATGAAGAATATGGACATACTGAGATAATTTCGTTTTTTTTTAAATATCAAAATTTTCTTTCCTAAGAACCTTCTCCTGACAATTATGAACACAACAAAAAAAAATTGCGAAATCGGTCCAGCCGCTCACGCGTGATGCCGTGACCAAGGGAAATAGGGATTCACTTTTATATATATAGATGGTACGGAACACTTCGTGCGCGAGTCCGACTCGCACTTGGCCGGTTTTATTGTAACAGTTGTTCATGAAAACTCCATGTTGAAAACAGTGTTTTAATCGGTCTGTACTCCATAGAAGACCAGTACAAGTGTCATCTTTAGAACTGTCTAGAAGTTTCTACTACGTATCATACCAATACGCTCGCCTAAATATCAAGCTGTACTATCCCAGTATGAGCTGATCTCGCATTGTATAGGCTTTCCGTACAATGACAGGTCAGTTTATAATGGAAATCTATAGCTTGATTTGTAGCCACGTGTACAAGTGACAATTTCATTACGAATTACAAGAACGCAACTCATTTCCCGAATTGAATGAGATTCTGATAATATGCCAAAATACGCCGTACGTTTCAAAAATTAAATGTCTTGAATAATCGCCAGATATTTAGTACTAATACAGGTTCAGTGCCAAGTTATGAATGCTATAGATTTAGCTATGTACTTGTTTTGATTGAATAACAGCAGAGGGAAAGTTTTATTTGAAAAACAATGTGTTGTTTACTTCGTGTATTTTGTTTGAATGAGTGAACGGCGATTAACAAAAGGAATTTATAAGGCGAATGTCAGTGGAAACGCCAGTAGAGGACGCCCTAGAAGGACATATATCGATGTTATTGGTGATGTTTTTCAAAAAGGACAGGTGCGTAGTACTTTCAACTGACGTGCGTGTATGACAAGATTTATGACCGTGGACGAAGCGTAAGGTGTATGTAAGGCCGGCCGCACTTTGGATGCGAATTTGTATCGTACGTAAATGTATGAATAGGTACGGGTCGTACGAATTGAGTGTGCACACTGAATACGTTTTTCTCCGTCAAATAGACAGTTTTATGTTCAACACACCAAAATGTATTAAAAATACCAACAAGTTCGGATTGTTTTCGGACGTCGAAACTTTACGCACGTATACGTACGACTAAGGGCTCTTTCAATTTAGACGTTTCGTGTCGGACCGCTGCGGTGCCGAAGCGGTGCGTTTGTCGTATTGCGCACGGACGGTCGTTTGTTTTCATACAAAGCGCGCGGTACGGCAACAGTGCGGCGTCGGTACCGTGAACGCTCGCCAACAGGACGGCAACGTCGCGAACTCCACGTGTTCTTTTCGCTGTTGAATAGTGCGGTGAATAGACGTGAGAGCTAATTTCATCGAATTTTCATTTATTTTTTTCTTAAAATGGATGATATAAACGTGGAAGAATTTATAAATGAAATTGAAATACGTCCTACTTTAAGGAACTCCGAAAGCGACAAATACAGTAATCGCACGGAAATAAAATAATTTTTTGCCGCTGGATTTTACTTTTATCTAATTCAAGTAATTCGTGGAAACATTCTATAGGCATTCTTAGGTAGGTAGGTAATTAAAAAAATTGCTTGGATCTTGTTTTAACCTAGGGTAAAGATTATGGAAATCACCAAAATTGCATGTTAACGAAAACATCGGTGATGCTCTTTTACGGGGGCGTCGTTTTTGTTTCTGTTTGATGTTTTTCAACAAGAGCACTAACAGTAATGTTTCTTCGTCAGAGTCCATGGCTTAACTGCTGTCAAATATATTTAAAACATCACTAGCATACAAACGCACGGCAGTCAGATACGCTTTCAATTTAGACGTTTCGTGTCGGACTGCAACCGTACTGCAACGGACCGGCAGCGGGTTATAACCAGCGGCACGGTAAACGTGCGGCAGCGGTCCGACACGAAACGTCTAAATTGAAAGAGCCCTAACTCGCACCCAGTCTGCGAGCACCCGTAGTACTTGGAAGGTCGGGATTGTTCGTGCGTTTTCGTACGTGCTCGTACGAGTCAAATTCGTACGGAAACGCGTCCAAAGTCGGCCTAAGGATCGTAGCATGTGACGATGCACGCATAAATACTATTGAAAAATGCATGGTGTATCTTACAGCTGCGATTAAAAACTACGCTTTATAAAAAAAAAGTAACATTGAGCAAGTCAGTCGGCAAAATGTATCGATAGATTCAAGCGACAGAATCGAGCTACGAAATTGATCGACATACGTCTATTAGACATCCGCAACCCATTTACTGGGCAATACTGATATCCTAAGGATAGACCGGTTGTCAGACTTTCGGGCTTCTGACTATCCGTAACGACTGTCATAGGTATTGTACTGATGCCCGGGAACTACGGTATAACGTCCTCTCCGAGGCGCGGGGGGGGTCTCGATGTGTAGTAAACGGTTACCCATCCACCGACTGACCGCTACAAGCGCTGCTTAACCTCACAAATTAGCCACAAACCCAGTCTTTCTTTCCTTTTTCTAGCCTCATAAAATAACTACACGTGCTACACAACACATGTGAGGTATCATACAACAATGATATAAGTATAATTTGTAACCTTTCCTAATTACAAAGTTGTTATAACACAAGTTTGACGTCACAATACCTATTGTTATCAAATTGTTTTCCTCAAACGCCACTTATAGTTGGCACAATTGATAAGTTAACACTTAAGTACCTACTTATCTATTTTCCCACCTTTCTGAGAAGGGAAATTAATTTCTATTTATAAATAAGAGATATTCGTATACCAGTTGTGTCAAACCGCCGGCTTTGACTCGCATCGAAGTAGTAGTACTTTACGTAGTAGGTACCCGGATAAAAATTATCGTATGTGTAAAGGTGCAGTTCCACCGGCATCTTTGGTGTAAATGATCTTTCTTGAAGAGGATGTAATAATATAAAATTAACAGTTTCAGAAGTCGGTGCAAATTATTTTAAGCTTTTTAGTTTTTTTTAAGTCGGTTTTTACTTTTATTTAAAGTTATTTATTGAATACGTTTTGTACCAAGTTACACGATTTAAGACTATAAAAAATGAAACGGTTGCGTAATCTTTCCAACAACTAGGTAGTTTTCTTTAAGAGTTTTGTATTAATGTAGGTATAATTATCATGACGGCTCCTTACAAATACATACAATTTTCTTTGTTCTTGGCTAATGTTTCTGTGATGACAGTTAAAACACTCTTTGACGACTCGTTTGGTGCAGTGGCTAAGCAATTGGCTTCTGCGTTACGGGTCGTGGGTTCGATTCCCACACGGAACAAAAATTTGTATGGCCTACAGATGGTTGTTTCGGGTCTGGGCGTTTGTTTGTGAGATTTGTGTCTGTAAACGCACCCACGATACAAGAGAAATCTTAGTGTGGGGCAAAGTTTAAAAAAAAAACTTTTTCATAAATCCCTTAGAATGCTTCTGACAGTATATTCTTTCACCCATTCGTTGTGCATTCCTCTCGCAGTACTCCAGACATTCCGACAATATCACCCTCCATTCATCCGCAAACATCATGAATCCATTTGCCGAGCGTGGTGATAATGCCAACATCCTCTACGACCGTTTATTGTAGCGGCGGTCATTGGAAAATCCATATTTCGAATGATGCAATAATTGGCAAATAAGCCGGCGGCCCACCTGGAGCCCAATTCTACTACTTAACAGAAACGTTTATTAATGTATTACAACTTTCGTGAGACACATTCATATTTATACAAACAATGAAATACACCAACACCTACATATGAACACAGTCAAGGAAGAAATCCGATCGGCTGCAGAGAAATACAAACGGCGACTGTGTAATCACCCGAATGAACTAGCAGTCGAACTGATTCACCAAAGCTACCTCAATCGCCTTAAACGACATGATATAATGAAGCTGCATGCCAGATGGCTGTAGCTGTGTAGTACAGATGAGTAGCTATTCTCACTGGAGGAAGCACTCTGCAAAACAACATTCATGGAACTCATCTGATTATAGTCGAAAAAGACTGGTTGCAGATAAAAGAAGAACAAAAAAAAAAAAAAAAAAACATTCATATTTATGACTAGCTTTCGCCCGCAGCTTCGCTTGCGTGAAATTTTGAACCCGTTAAGTGACGATTTTCCATACAAACTTTCATCCCCTATTTAACTCCCTTAGGGGTTGAATTTCGAAAAATCTCTTCTTAGTGGATGCCTACGTTACAAAAGGAACCTACTGTCAAAATTTCAAGTTTCTAACCCCAGCAGTTTAGGCTGTGCGTTGATAGATCAGTCAGTCAGTCAGTCAGCTTCTCCTTTTATATGTATAGCTTATTTACGGTTTACTCAGTCTCGAGACGAATTTTTTCGTTCGACTCGCGACCTCACCGCGTTTTCAGCTCATGATTAATGGCTCCGTTTGGGTCCGAAACTAGTCGGGCAATCCCGAAAAAATGCACGTGAGTAAACCGTAACTAATCATAAATACGTTTATCAATTGCAACATAATCAATTCTGACCGTTTTCGTTTACAAAAACTATTAAATTGTTTGACGACAAAAACAAAACTAAACATTTTGACAGTTTTTGTAAACGAAAACTGCCTGAATGAACGATTCAGTTGCAATTGATAAAAGTTTCTGTTAGTATCATTGGTCCCCGTGGTTACCGCCACCTATACAAGGGTCAGTCAGAAAGGGGGTACTAATCCGAAAGGGTGTTAAAGTACCTATAATAATGAATAACTTTTGTTTTACCACTTTCCCCAAAAGTCGATAGTTCAAGAGAAATAGCTGTTCAAAAATTACATAAAAAATACGCTAAAATCTATCTATCCTCAGCTACGATCAGCTGTGTTTAAATTTTAGGTCATATTTCACACTTCATTGATATTGATATTTTTGTATGTCCCAAATCGAAATTTAAGTCCAATATTTTTAAAATCTTATCCAATGAGAATAAGAAGTAGTGCGAGTTCTTTATTCTTAATTCAATTTATTGCAACTGTTTCAATTATTTTTTAATAATGATTTTTTTTGTACTGTCAATTCTTTCTATATTTTTCCTTTTTTTATAAATAGTTTTACTCCATATTTGTGAAACCTTATTAAGGAATAATCCCACATTTTGTTTTTTTTTTTCATTTTTAAGTTAATCCTATCCAAATTTTAATATATTTTTTAATAATTAATTAATTGTATTGTATTTTAGTCAATTTTTTAATGTACTTACATATAAAGCTAATCTAGTGGCACTTTTTTTACCTACTCATAATTTTGTTAACACGCGGATAATGTAGTGTATTGTTGTGTACTAATGCACCTATTTTATTATTTGTAAAATATTATATTGTAGCTGTTTATTGTCCCATAATAAATGAAATAAAATATTTGGGGTCACGAATTAGAATCACCATTTTTTGAATTCGTGATGGTATGTCTACACCCGTGCGCTTTCATGTTCATCTTGCGCTTTCAACTTTCAATTCCTCTTGCGTCAAGCGCATGCAATATTGATTGCCATAAGACCCGAACTAGTATTAAGGCATGCGCTATTGCATGCGCTATGGCGCTGCAGGCATGCTTCAGACGAAGACGCAAGATGAACGTGAAATCGCACTGGTGTAGACATAGCTAAACTAAAGCAGGAATGAAGAATTTAAGAAAAAACTAAAATAAATATAATTTTATATGGAAATAAAAATGATTGAATTTTGAATTTCTAGCACTTGCTTTAAAACCGTCATCAGTCATACTTTAAGTGGCCTGCGGATTAGTACCCCCTTTCCGACTAACCTAGTATACACCTACAATATTAAAAGGATTGCTAATGCGTTGTCAACCTTACGCGTCATCCTACGTGAGCGATCTACAAGCGACGCGAAGCGGCGCGGCGCGACGCGAAAACAACAAACTGTCGATACCTATTGAAGTGGCCTAAGTGACCAAACGCACGTGGAGTGCGGTGCGGCGCGGTGCGGCGCGAAGCGAACGCTGTCAGTTGGCTTGATATTTTCACGCGAACTGGATGCGGTGCCGTACAGTGCTACTGAATGACGGCGGCGCGCGGCGAGCGGTCCGCGAGCTCGTAGGACAAAGCCGTCGCTTCGCACCGCATCGCATCGCTTCGAAATTCGCGTCGCTTTAAACCGCCTACGTAAGACGTCGCGTTACAGACAAGTTGGAAAGTCTCATGTGCCTGTAACTTCACCATCAATTGAAATGATATTTCATGTAGAAATACATTATTTTAACTGTAAAACGTCGTCTGTAAAAGATAAACTTTAAAAAAAAAGTAAAAACCGACTTCAAAGAAATACTAAAAGGAGTAAAATAATTACCATAATATAAAATTAACAGTTTCAGAAGTCGGTGGCTTCTATTTGCTTCAGTGTAGAGTTGCACCGACTTCTGAAACTGTTAATTTTATATTATGGTAATTATTTTACTCCTTTTAGTATTTCTTTGAAGTCGGTTTTTACTTTTTTTTTTAAAGTTTATTTTTTATTAAATACGTTTTAGTGTCATAATTTTAACCCCCTCCTTCATAACCCTTCTTGTTGGCTTTGACGTAGTCGGGCATAAAAAGTCCTTTCAAATGATACCTTACACGATATAATGAAAACATTCCAAAGGGGGGGAGGGGGGGACACGCACCCCCTCTTTTCCAGTAGTCAGTTCCCAAAAACAAATATAAACAAAGCAATATTAGTAATTTGAGAATTTTGCTTTGATCCGATGAGGAGTTCCGTTCCATATCTCTGAAGTTCATGGTCTAATCATAACAAAATTTATGTGGGACCAATCGGGAAGTATACCCTTTTGAACAAAAAATTTTTTTCAAATCGGTTCATAAATGACGGAGATAATTATGAGGTAACAAACATAAAAAAAAAAAAAATACAACCGAATTGAGAACCTCCTCCTTTTTGAAGTCTGTTAAAAATCACATAAATCAGCGAAATCGGCAAAATTTCGTATACGGCCTCTTAATAGCCTCATATTTAATAGTGGTGATATAATAATTAATGTAAATAAATCTCATGCTGTTTAATAATGCCATTTGAGTCTAAGAGGCGCCTTTGAGAACTGAGAGGTTGAAATACTAGTTTTTTTAATTATTTTAATTTAAATGTTGTGTTCTACCGATGTGGCGATAGGTGGGTAGATCATTAATTTGTCTTTAATTATAATAATTCGGTTGGATTTTAAAAGGATTTGCTTGAAACTGTCCTTGAATCAAGAGGAGATTAAAAGAAAAACGTTGAAAAAAGATTAAAAATTTTTTTATCTTAACAAAAATAGTTTATCGAACTAAGAATGCGAATTTTTAGCTCTTTTCAATCTACATACTCGTAACAACATGGCCAAAAAAGGAAGATCAGAAAAAAAATCCAGACAAAATCCGATCCCAATTTCGTTACCCAACCCGGTCCAAAATTTCTGACGCTGGCCGGAATGCACTCTTCGCATACATTTTACACTAGAAACAGCACTCTATTAAAAAAAACCGGATTCGACATCGGGGGTCTAGTACAAAATGTATGCGCAAAATGCCTTTGGGGCCAAAGTATTACGTAACGCAATTTTTTTTGAAGATTTTTGACCCCCCCTCATGTAACGCAACGTAACGTTTTTCTGTACCCCCTTCCCCCTCCCTAAACGTTACGTAACACCCAGCATTTTTTTGGCATAGTTGCGCTGACAAGTCAGCATGAGAGCCTTTATAGGCTAAGAACAGCTGATGATGGAAATAATTTGAGGACATCACAGTGTGAACTCACTTTAACAACACTGACTACAGCAATGTGCTTCTGCGTACTAACGAATACTGACAACGAAAAGAAAATAAAAATGACGTACAATTAGGTACAGTCGAGGGATTCCCCGAAAAACATAAATGAAAAAGATTGCCAACTTGGAAGATTTTAATTCCCTAGTTTTTTATTTACATTAAAAAAAAACAATGTTTCGTAACACGTTGTTCGAACCCCCCTCCCGCGCCTGTAACGCATCGTAACGTTTTACAAGATCCCCCCTCCTCCCAAATTGCGTTACGTAATACTTGAACGACCGCTTTGCGCAGGCGTCTAGCCTGGCCGTGCAGTATAAGAAAACCCCGCACACAGACAGAATTTACCAGATACGGCAGCCTGCGGGCTCAAGTACAAAATGTGTAATATGTATGCGTCTGCGCAAACGTCACACATTTTCTGACACTTTTTTTATAATGTGCTGCCGGGCCAATAAACCAATGCCCTCCACACGAATTTCCACCACGTACCCCACAAAAACCACAAAAAAACCACCACAACGCGCATCCTCTATTCACCGTCCGTACATAAACAGAGTCGCGTGCGCCGGCCACGTGCGCTTGCGCACCACGTGACCGTTACGCAACGGACAAGGTCGCCTTACGTAATACTAAGTCTATGGACTAGTCTATTATCTAGGCATCTAGTTAGATCGTGCGAGTAGACTGGAGTCACGTTTTAAAGGTTAAATCTAAGTAGATATGTTATTTATAATATGGAGAATATTATGGGATCGCCTGCATTTCAACCATGTCATATCGACGGTTATATTGCTTTCACGGTAACTTGATTAATTTGGCAGATGTCAGTTGATGGTATGAAAATAAATTGTAATGGCGCTTGTGTATGACAATTTAATTCAATAAGTATAAAATTAATTTAAAATATTATTACCACGTTACCCAGAAGGTTGTTTCAAAGCAGAAACAAAGAAACATTATAGTAATATGTTTTTGACACCATAATTATTTATTATATAAAAGATTTTCAAAAAACCCCTACGCGTTTTCAAACTTACGTCAGATGGTACCAGTTGTAGAGATGTTAACTAACTCTCTAGCGTAAAGTTGATGTTTTTCAGATGTAAAGTGACTAACCAGTCACAGTCATGCTGTATAAAAGTACTTAAATCACAAGTATTTGGAATCTATAATCAGAGTCACAATGCAATAATTTGAAAAAAAAAACTCGCTCATGATTTATAAATTTTATCGATATTTAAATCGACTTCATCCCATGTCTAGCAAGTCCTAAGTGCTCATTCACACAAAGACGGTTCGTTTTTTTTTTGACGTAACGTATTTTTTACGATTTGTTTTTTTTTTGACGGCGTCTATTCTTTTTAATGCCCGTGTTCACACGCATCACGAATCGTGAAAAATGTCGGACACGTCTTAAATCACGTATCGTCTTTTAAAAAACACGTTCGTTAAAAAACACGAATCGTGATTTTTTTGTGACGGATCCATTGTGTTCGATAGTGCATCCAAGACTAAGAATCACGTATATCAGATATTTTGCCGAATCGTGATAAAACACGATTCCGTATGCAATGAAAACGTCCATCCGTGATAACGTATCGTGTTTTATGACGATTCGTCAATGATGGAACCCGTGTGAATGAGCCCTTACTGTAATTTTTTGACAAACAGCTTTTTTTAAGTTAGGAGTTCTTGGTAGTTGATTTATGTGGAGAATGTAAAAGACTTAACACAATATAACCGTTCAGGGGTGATTCTATCATTACAGTTATAGCTAATATCGGTATGTCAGGATTGCGAGCAAGGTAAATGTAGTAAACAAAACCATCATAGACTCTCCACCAATGAGAGTACTTGTATTTGGGTTAATGTTAGTAACATGAACTAAATCACAACATAATACTTTACACAATTATTACAAGATCATAAAATAAGGACAAGCTAGACAGATATAAAAGGTCAGACATCTTCAGCTGATCTACACAGAATGTTCCCCTTCGTCGAATGACCACCGGAGTCTGGATTTGTGCCCGGTTGATGGTACTAGAGTCGCCCCTTATTACATGGTACTTAAATATAACAGCGAAATGAGGGTGTACTATACACCTCGGCCCAACCCTTCGGAGAATATAGGCGTGATGTTATTTTATCTACATCCAGGATAATTCTATTTTAAGGATTAGCGTTAGGTAAAAGCCAAGCGTGATAGTTAAACAATTATTCCCTCTATAATATGACTATCCAGGGTGCACCGGACGTACTTAAGTATCGTCACTCGTGGAGACTCTTTTCATGCACATAAAACTTAATGAGGTAATTTTGTCATTGTAAAAGATGGCAATTAACAAGATTCAATTGCTTTTGGAGTCAAAATAAAAGAAAAGATAACCGCCACTCTTAAAAAGAAATATTGTATTACTAGCTGTTGCCCGCGCTTTCACTCGCATCCTAGGGAAACTACTTCATGTTTCCGAATAAAAAGTATCCTATTTCCTAATCCAGGTCATGGTCTACCTGTGTGCCAAATTTCATCCAGATCCGTTCAGCCTGATTCAGATTGATTAACAAACATCCAAATTAAATTCACAAACTCAGAAACATACAAACTTTCACATTTATTTTACAGGCTGTAAACGAATTCGTGCGGCACGATGGATCGACGATTTGAAGAAGGTGGCTGGCAGCGGATGGATGCTGGCTGCCCAAGACCGGGATGGTTGGCGATCTCTGGGGGAGACCTACATTCAGCAGTGGACGCCGCGGCTATAGGCTGATATGATGATGATGATGAAACGAATTCGTGTAATTTTTCATGCAAATGAACATTTTGATGTCCCACGCGTAAATGAATGAAAGCACGGCGACACAGCTAGCGGGCACGACTACTGCGATTATGCCCCTTGCAGCCAGTTAACTCGGGCCTCTCAAATGACTCAGAAACAGAAAACCAAGTTTTTTTTAAACCAAAGAAAATTTTCTTTGATAAAAAAAAAAACATTTTGGTTAAATCTGTCACCAGTAGATCACGCGGTTTGAAGTAATTACACAAATTCGTTCACACTCTGTATTAGTAGAATAGGATTAAAGAATAAATATTGGAAATTTGGAATCCAATGAAAAAACCAAAACCTAAAACTCTACTCATGTGGAATTCTGGTACAACTATTATTTCTGCATAATTAGATCCCATTATTTAACTGTAATACATAAACAATCAAGCGATTATGGAAAAATATTATGATTAAACAATGTATCCGTCGCAACTACGTCAGACAAGCAAACTAGAATTAATTGTATTATTCTTACATAACATGCTAATTACAAAACCGCAAGTTATCATAGAAATTAGCAGAACTAATTAACTTTGCAGGTTAAATCATGAATGGAATTGTACTGCAGATCATTATTGTCAGCTCAGTCAACTAATTATTTGGTTTTCCCAACATGTTGGCATCAGGTTCCCGTCTTACCAGATATTTATTTCCCAATAAGAATACAATTCAGTTAGCTTGAGAAATATCTTCTTCTGTCTGTCAAAATCAAAAGTTTTTATTTCACTTAAACCATTACAGGCGCTTATGAAAAGTCGAATTTAGGTGCACGGTTCCAATTAGTCGTTTCCTATGGAGAAGAGCCGGCAAGAAACTCCATGGTTACTCTTTTAAAATCCATATCTTTTTTTTGCAACACCTGAAAAAGGCAACTAAGTTAAGAGAGCTATTTTATATTGTAACACCTTATGTACACTTAGTTGGCAAAATAAATATCTTTGAATCTTTAACAATTTGAGTGGGTACAGTTATGACTTAGAATAGTTATGAGAGAGCAAAGTAGACTTAAGAGCAGGAACCACAAAAAAAAACCAAAATGAAATAATATGGTCACAAATCACAAATTAAATAGGTATCCAAGTATCTAGCAAGTCTACAAAGCTCTCACATTTACAAAAGGTAAACGGACGCTACACTATATAAAACAACTGACATGGTTAAATGTCATCAAAACACATTACAAAGAAAATCACTGTATAATAAGATAAATATATCTTGAGAGTAACGATAGTAATCAAAAAGAAAGCTAATCGTAATGAGGTTAGTTAATAGACATACACATACGAATGAGGTTCCAGGGAAGCCACATGTGCAGAAGGAGTTATTGCCAAACATCTTTATCGTCAACGTAGTCCTTAGTCTTGTAATATGCTTTTGTCCTTATCCCAAGTTACTTGTTGTTTCAAAATGTTTTCTTCTTCCATTCTTTACTATTATCCGTCCCGCTATCATTCATTCCCTTTTCATTCATATCTTCTCTCACACAATCATCTTTTCTTTGGTCTCCCTCTTCCCTCCATCCATCAACATTTATATTTATCACTCACTCTCTTAGTCATATGCTTTTTGTCCCTCCCATCACATGCCCATACCCAAATTAAGATAATCGGTTTCTTTTCAACTTTAGTAATATATGGTACAGTTATATCTCCTTAATTATATTCTCTATCTTAAAATTTATTTTTAAAACTAAACTGTACTAGAGAAATAAATGCAGGTAATCACAAAATCTGAAATGTTTTAAGATGTAGTGCTCCAGTTGTATAAGCTGTAGGTTTGAATTTCTTTGATATTATTTCGTAATTTATTATATCACTGTACCCCTTCATATTATATGTTTCTCTTACCATAATTAGTTCGTGGCTGTTCAAACAAATGTTATTCATTCGTCTAGTAATACTGATGTATCACTTCGATTCGTGTGCTCCATCTTAGACCCCGTCTACGCTTATCATCAGGTGCAATTAGGACCAAAAGTGACCAAAACAAGTAATAAAAATGAAAAAAAAGTTGAATTTCAAACCGATCTCAACTAACTTACGAGAAGGCTCGACTATTATGGAATTGTATTCACAAAATTATGTCTAAAATGTTGTGCGCACGGGATACTGTTATGCACCGATATTATGACGTAGGTTGAACAAATCCTATGTAACGACCGAGCCCTTGTTGCATAGAATTTGCACCCCTTAACTGTTACTGTAAAATTTCTTAATAAGAAACCTCTCTTTGCCCCCTTGACGGTCACGTTTGCGATCAAAAAGGTTGTTATGAAATTGTAAAGTGAAAAATGTTTTCTTTTAATTTTTGCGTTGGCATGATGCAATGGTACTTGATGGATAACCAACTACTTTGAAGCCGTATTGCATAGCCTTTTCGTAGAAGTAATATGTACCACGTACAACATTGAGTCCTTTCCTTTAGTAATCATAATTTTATTATTATTTTAAAAGAGTATCCGTAGAGTCTCTTGCCGGCTCTGTAGGACCTACTTTTTGGAACCGTATGTTGCTAAATTGTCGACAGTTCTTAAGTGTATGTATATTCTGTGAATATTCGAAATAAAAAAACGTTGATTCTTGAATCTTTATAATTGTGTATAAAATCATCGTAGCTTATGGTATCATTTCTATTATCAGTATGACTTAACCTGGAAATTTACGTGATTTTCATACATTGGGAAGCGTAAAATAAACTAATGATTTCGGATATTTTCTGTGAGAGCTCAGAGACCGATCCTAAATAACATAATTTGACTACAAAAAACGAGAATGGTTCCACTAACTATAGAGCCTTTATAGATAAAGCCTTTTATAGTTATAAAACATTTGTTTTAAAGAAACGGCCAAACAAGTGGAGGCACGACCTAGCCGCCGCGCCAGCCCGGCGCTTAGCGGGCAGATTCATATGCCTTGCGTCGCTTATATGCACCTACAACACCAAGAAGATTGCTGATGCTTGGGAAATCTCATATATCTTTAATTTAACCGGCACCTATACCCTCCTAATCGGAAAAGCAATGCCGCTTGACGGCAGAAATAGGTATGAAGGTAGTTCGTCTTCAGACGAGATCTTTTACAAGAAGCTTGACTACTACAAAAGAAATTTAAGACAATGAATTCAGATCAGACGCGCAAAAACGCCCTGAGCTTTGTTACGACACTTTCAGAAAGCGGTGTATTATTCTATTTGCATCTCAGACTACTTGCATGAAACCTTTTCTTGCTTACTTCTTCACAGTTCACGAGACCCTTTCAAGTTCCTGAAAGGAATCGAAGTTTTAACACAGTGGAACATTGTAAGTCTTCCCATCTTTTATTTTTATATGGAAAATTTCCCAACTTTTGTTTCATAGTTCATAGAATGGTTTATGTAAGCATTCGGAGGTTTTTTTCAATGCCACGTGATGTCAGAGTCACATGCCAATAAAGTTTTGTGAAAAGAAACTTTGCAATTTACTTACACAACAAAAATTTCAAATAGAAATTGTCTGAAAGAAATTTCAAAAGATTTACGTGGGTTTCTATACGAAAAATGCTAATTTCGTCTTGTTAATTGAAAGTTATTGTTTAAAGGGTTTTGTTATATAAGGATAGGGATGGGAAGGAGAGGCCGGGATTGTGATTTTAGGAATATTTTTTGGAGAACGACATCGGGATTGAAAAAAAAAATTTGTTCACTTATTTGGTCAGCATACGTTGTTGTAGACACGGCTACATAACATCAAGCTACTTATAAATTTCCAGTATAAGCTGATCTCGAATTGTATAGGATCTCCGTACATTGACAGGTCAGCTAATACTGGACGTGCATAGCTTGATCTTTAGCCGTGTGTACCATGTCTATGTCCAACGGTGGACTGCGATAAGTTAAGTTATCTGATGGTTATTATATATTTTCGTATTATAACTTTCGTGAGACAAATTCATATTTATGATTATTTACGGTTTACTCACGTGCATTTTTCGGGATTGCCCGACTATTTCGGACCCAATCGGAGCCCTTAATCATGAGCAGAACACGCGGCGTGCTCGCGAGTCGAACTCGCCGCGTGTTCAGCTCATGATTAAGGGGTCCGTTTGGGTCCGAAACTAGTCGGGTTATTATAATCATTAGATTGATTTGACTTGTTCTTTTACGTTTCCTTGGCAGAGTTTTTCGACTGACTTCTGCGTATAGGCCTCCTCTTTGAAGAGCCCTGTTTCCCTGGTCTGTCCCAGCATCCCGTTCTTCTTCTTATCTTTATTTATACAGGGTTAGTTGTTATTTGGTCACGACTTCATGGCAGGGTTGTAGGACATGTTATCCCCTATCCAATATCACAGTAACTCTTTATGCAAAAGTGTGTTCCTTCTCCGGGACTGTGGCCGGGGTCGCGGGATTCGCAGCTACATGCACCGCAACCCCGGCAGGCCTCGGTCCGCCATCCACTGGCGGACCTCTCCTTCTGCAGGGCCTTTCCCCATGTCCTCTTGAGAGGCACCTTCTTGGGCCTGTTACTAGTCGGGCGACGGGTCCCCTAAACCACCGCCCGCAGGCCACACACTAGGATGTTCGGAGATTGTCGCGCGTCCTCCGGCACCCGGTGCGTCTGTCGCAGGAAGGAACAGTGGCAACCGCCTCTCTTTCCCTCTCCGCTCCCTTCTTGGTTGCCATCACCTCCTCCCACAAGGAGGCAACGGTTTCCCACGCACTCTAGCCCCCGAAGTTCGGAGAGCCTGTGGTCAGGGCGGCAAAGTTATTTCACTGTACTGCACCTGCAAAAAGGCACAAAATCGGAAATTCTCGAACACTATCTTGATTCTTATAAAATTCCCCACACGTGAGAATTATATAAACCGATGTGACACTTAAAATCATTGATAACATAACTAGGTGAGTAATCTATGATATTATCTGTTAGATTAACCTAGAATTACATCATTCTAGATAATAGGCTGTAAGATAGGACACAACATGGCGTCCGTCACGACATTTTTACTTATTACTTTAGGTTTTCGTAAGATCTTATCTTTTTGGTACATCTTGTATGACAATTAGGTTTAAAGTTTGATTATGTAAACTGATTAATGTAATCGTAATTTTTTTTATATGAAAGTTTGGGTATAATTGTGAACTTTAGTTCGCCAGCCTAATATAGGCATATCTGACGGTTATGTGCTAGAAAAGAGGGGTTTGACGTAAAATGTGCGTTTCGGAATAGGTGCACTTCTGATAACGGGCATTTCTCGAAATGAGCACTTCTCAAAATTAGCATTTCCCAAAATTAGCATTTTTCATAATTAGCACTTCTCCCTATAGTCTCGCCATGCCCATCTGTCTGTCACATCACAGCCATTCCTCGCAAACTATTAGTGCTGATCATAAATATTTATAACGCCTACTTAGCTGGTTTTTTTCAGAGGATTCGGCGTTCAATTCTCCAGAAAAAGCTTTCAGATCTTGGAAGTATTCACCAAGTATGTTTTCCGACAAGAAAAATCTTGGTCTTGCAAGACAGATTATGTCTATAAAGAATCGATGTATCTCTGTTTTGGACAGGAAACAAACGTGAGTACGAACTGTTATTGCTTCTCGATGCTGGCTTTGACCTTATGCTTCAAAAGTTTGTCACAGTAAAGCGTAGCTGTAGTGGAAGCTGTTAGAAGAAATAAGTCCAAAGTACACAAGAAGAAGAATGAAAGTTTATTGACACAAACACAGGTTTCAGTTCACACACAAGACACCCAGTTAAGAAGGAGTTGTAGATAGAATAGAACAGCACAGATACACATTGGAATATAATCTAGCGATCCTTGTTTTTACCGCGCTAACCTCTTGTGTTTATGTTACACAACTGAAACCTGTGTTTGTGTCGATAAACTTTCGTTCTGCTTCTTGTGTACTTTGGACTTATTTCTTCTATCACCTACCACACACAATCGCCTACACTACACCGCTATAGAAACACTATATCACCAAATGGCGATGTATTTGCGCCAAATTCCGGTTAAGTAAAGGTTTTAAGGGCTGCTATGTGATAAGTGTTTGTAAGTTAGGTAGCTTTATCATCGATATACACGTGTATGTAACAAAAATCATGATGATGAAATAAATTCTAACATAAAATATACCTACTCCAGGTAGGAGTACCTGCCTATCTTTTCGGGGAATTCCCGTCAAGGACTTATTATGTCATAGGCTTGTAAATGCAAGCTAATAATTCTAGTATGATAAAGAATTTCAATTGACCTACATACTTTGGTGATAGCTAGATAGACAGACAGATAGGTGGATAATGAGATTAGAAAAAAAACTGTTATCTATGCGAACTCATTTTACTATCCAAAAAAATGCAAAGTAAGTATAAGTAACAAGAAGATTTTAGATTCCGGTTTATCGACTATTACTCGTAAACTTATTACAAATGATGGTCTAAGATACACCTACTTTTTAAAATAGCCCCGTCTCTTTTTGTTATATGACATAAGAAAGTGATGGGTATATTTAAAACCTGGGTTTACCTTAATCTTGGTTTAAACCATATTTTGTAATATGGGGGTAAAGTCTACATAATTGCGATAGTTTTCCTTTTAACTTCGTTGTGTACAGGGTGTTAACGAATTCGTGTAATTCCTTCAAACCACACATGATCTATTAATGGTACCTATAGATTAACCCCGCCCGAGATTTAGATTGATTGAAACTAAAAATAAACTTTTTTTTTCCCAATTATTTTTTTTGTGATAGAAAATTTCGATGCCACGCATAAATGAATGAAGGCACGGCGACACAGCTGACGGGCACGACTTGCGCGATATCACTCCACGCAGTCAGTTAACTTAGGACGCTAAAATTACTCAGATACAGAATACCATGGTTCATTTTTTGAAAACTTTTTTTTGTTCATTCAGAAAAAAAAACCTATGCAGGGTTAATCAGTGTAGATCACGCGGTTTGAAGGAATTACACGAATTCGTTTACACCCTGTATACTACTACCGTGAATTTTTTCACATATCCAAAACTAACCGTTTAGCTGGCAGGGGGAGGGGGGGGGGGGGCACTTGACTCCAACAAATATTAGCACTTTTTAAGCTTAATATTTCAGGAACGGATCATTTAATCGAAAAATTGAACTAACAAACCCATAATATTTTTGAAAGACCTATCCAACAACACCCCACACTGGAGTAGACGAGAAAAAAATAAAACGTCCCCTCTTTACGTGTAGAGGAGGTACCATAAAAAAAATAATGATTTATTTATTTTATTTATTTATTTCATATAAACATAAAACTATCATTACAGGTACTTATTATTACCTAATGCAATAGCCTATGTACATAAATATTAAAAACTAAAACAAAAATTGTAACATGAACAATAAACTAACCTAAACAAATTACACAATAAGCGACCCGTGTGAATTCGTTCAATGTACACAAAAAGAGATCCATTCTATGAGCCATCGTGTTGAGCGCACGCAGCGCACGCGTGAGCGGTGCGCGCTGCAGCAGGCATGTACGCGCACGCGGCACGGCCAGCAGCTCCGGCCGCCGCCGCCGCCCCACGTACTCGTCCGGGACGCACAGCTGGAGTACCTCCAACACGTTCGGATTATGGATTTTTCCGCGGATTATGATGATGATGAGTGCAATGACCCATTAAGAGATTGTTAGTGTCTCACCAACATGTCATGTCACAGTCATTCTGTATAATATAGTCAACTCAATTAAATATAAAGGAGTGTCAATTTTGGATACTGTGACTTTTAGGTCTCTTACACACCACGTTTTTTTAGGCACTGTCGACGCGCGTCGCACGCAACTATAACGCGCTGCAAACGCGATGTTATTGCAAACAATTTACCTATTCACACGTTCATAAAATTGTAGTATGCAGACGACGACTTTTTCGCGAGCTGTCGACGCGCTCGTAGCGCGGAGTTACATCGATACAGACGCGCTGTCACAGCGCGTCTCTTTAGCTGCAAACACATACGTACAGCGTGTTTTAATCCAAGGAGAGTTGCTCATGCGCGCCTGTAGCGCGATACACGCTCCTTCGCGCGCGTGCTACACGCGTTTTACTTTACAAAGAGAGTTGCTCACGCGCGTCTGTAGCGCGTTTCTCGTGAGTTTGCAGCGACGCAATCGCAAGTAATCTGTCTATTTCAAGTTTAGCAGCGCCGACCACGCGCGATAGCGAAACGCGCGTCGACGGCGCCTGAAAAAAACGTGGTGTGTAAGAGCTCTTAGATAGCTTAATTCAATGCCATCCTCATATTATCATATACAAACTTAATCGGAAAACGGGGACTACTCGTAATCCGCGGGCCACTTAAAGTAATCACGGAAAAATGTATTGAAGCAAGTGTTAAAATTACGAACTTCGATTGAAAAAAAACTTTTTATTTCGAGTTTTGTTTTTTAAAAAAATCAAAAAAAAACAAAATCAAAAGTTTTTATAAACCATTACAGGCGCTTATGAAAAGTCGAATTTAGGTGCACGGTTCCAATTAGTCGTTTCCTATGGAGAAGAGCCGGCAAGAAACTCCATGGTTACTCTTTTAAAATCCATATCTTTAACAATTTGAGTGGGTACAGTGATGACTTAGATATGAGAGAGCAAAGTAGACTTAAGAGCAGGAACCACACAAAAAAACAAAATGAAAAATATGGTCACAAATTAACTAGGTATCCAGGCATCTAGCAAGTCTACAAAGCTCTCACATTTACAAAAGGTAAAAGGTAAAAAATTCTTCATCTCTGCTTTAGTTACAAAATAACACTAGACCAACAAAGCAGTCTGGAAATTTTGTAGTAAAAATAAATTAAACCGTGTCATTTTAACCTGTGACGTGGATTTTCCGACTGAAATCAACGTCTCCATGTTTGGTAATAAATCCTGAAAGGCTTTAACGTCATATTTCATAATTAATTGTAATATTTTATGTTATTTATAGCATGACACGTTACTATTATTTACGAAGGAATGGTCTTAAGTCATTCCTGTGGTTTTTCAACGAACCGTCATGATAATGTGTTCAGATCGGATGATGCTGACGTCATCACTAAAACCCAGGTAATTGTTGTTTACCTACTTTAAATATGAGTACTTGAATAATCAGGTTTTCGTTAGGACTTTGGTCCTTTGAGAAAATTGGGACCAGAATTTCGAATCCTAGCACCAATAACTTTTGATCCTAATGGCGGTCTAGGAACCCCGAATTCATAAAGTAGGTTATGTAATTAGCATTATTATCTAACGATAGAGATTGCAAAAAAACTTAAACGAGTTTTTGGAGTGTTTCTTTTAAGTAGTGAGATTTGCAAATATAAAGATTAAAATTTTAAATGACTTGGATCACTCTTATCAAAATATCTGTTGTCTATATTACTAATTAATACATCTGTAGGAATAATCGTCCTTTTGGAAGTCGGTGTTAAAAAAGGGAGGTGAAATTCCCGGGAAAATATATTCCTTACGAAACGTTCGTTACATAGTCCACAATTTTCCTATTCCCTAATAATGAAAACGTTTACATAATAAAATACATACCATACCACCAAAAAACGAACAAAAAACCGGAAATTTCTCACTTCAAATCAATTTTGCTGTACATTGCTTTATGAAAACAACAATACAAAATACATCAACAAAAACAACGAGTAATGTATTCAAAATTTAAATTAGATCGAAGATGTTCGTCCAACAAAAACATGTCTAAGTATTGTTTAAAATTACGTAATAAAAAACAGAACCTCGCACGCACGTGTCGTGTACGCCACGTGATCAAAATCACGTTGTACTGATATTGTTTTGTTTGTCACAATGTACTCAATTGTTGGCCAGTTTACTTGTAACATAGTTGTTTTGTATGGAAAAGTCTACTTGCTCTATAGTCTCGTGCTTATAATAATAGCGATGGTATTAATTAACTTTTCGATTCGCACGTGAGTGTTTTGGTACGCATGATTGAGGTGTTAGCTGTCTCTACAAGGTTAGTTAGAAAGGGGGTACTAATCCGAAAGGATGTAAAATTACCCATAATAATGAATAACTTTTGTTCTACCACTTTCCCCAAAACTCAATAGTTTAAGAGAAATAGCTGTTCAAAAGTTACATAAAAAATATGCTAAAATCTATCTATCCTCAGCTGTTTTTACATTTTAGATCATAATTTAGGTTCACAAATTAGAAGCTCTATTTTTTGAATTCGTAACTAAAGTGGGGACGAAGAATTTTTGGAAACACTAAAATAAAATTATTTGAAATGGAAATTAAAATGATCGAATTCTGAAATTGTAACAGTTGCTTTAAAACCATCATCAGTGATACTTTAAGCGGCCTGCGGATTAGTATCCCCTATCCGACTAACCTTGTATAGTTATGTAGGTATTGGCAAGAACAGTGCCCTTAGCATGAGTTTGTAAATTAGTGAGCTCACTAAACTGAACAATATGTTTGTCTCTGTTTTTTTGAGTGTAAGTGAGAGAGATGGAGTTATGCGAGCTCACGAAAACTATTACCATTTTCGTAATTTGAAAATTCGTACAGGCAATCCTCTTTCTATCCGTGGATAGCCTCCACGAGTGACGATACATAAGTATGTCTGACGCATCCTGGGCAGTCAGCACCGCTACCAACTTTGCTGACTGGCTAATCTTTTCACCACGGCATGAGCCTTTCTCGTATAACTCGTGCCGACACGGTAGAAGAAGATCCGTGGATGACGTAGTAAGGTCGTCTTACTATATCAATGGATGAGCAGTAGCGTACTCCTGCCAGTTACAATAACTCCGATCACAAGTTCATTCTGCCTACGGCTCAGTTTCCAGTCTAACCAGATGCGGCTGAATACCAGTATTTTAGGCGGAGCGACTGCCATCGGACCTCCGCAACCCAGTTACTGGGCAATGCCGAAATCCTAAGGTTACACCGTTTGTCAGACTTTCGGGCTTCTGACTACCCGTAACGACTGTCATAGGTATTCGTGTAACGCCCAGGATAGATGGTTTAACGTGCTCTCCGAGGCACAGAGAGGTCTCGGTGTATATCGAATGGTCACCCATCCATGTATTGACCGCGGCAAGTGCAGCTTAATCTTGCAAATGATGTTATTATGATCTGCGCGGTTTTTAATTAGCTACAAGCCAAGGACATTAGGACAAGGATTGTTTGTTAGCGAAAAAGGTTTATGCCCCGAGTTCGATTTATAATCATTAACATAACGACAAAATTATTTAAATAACCATAAATTAAGAGCGTGTATACGTTCGGCATTTCATACAAATTTTGAAGTCCTTATTTTTCGATATGACTGAAGCGATTTTAATGAAACTTCGTACCCATCAGCAGGATACATAGGAATAAAAAGTTAGTAGAAAACAATTTCGAAAAATAGTGTTACAGTTAAATTAGACCGATTTGAAATTTTCCATACAAACATAAATTTCCAATTATCTTTTTTTAAGTAAGACATTTCGAAAATGTTTTCTACTAACTGTTTAGACCTAAGTATCCTGCTTATGTGTGTGAAGTTTCATCAAAATCGGTTCAGTCATTACGAAAAACAAAGACTTGAAAATTTGTATGAAATGCCGTACGGCGTACACGCTCATAAGAACTTACGAATTATGTTAATTAAAGTATTAATAGATGAAAATCTTATTCAACGTTTTAATCATCAAGTTGTCCAAACTTGGTCGGTTGGTTAAATAAGAAGTTCCATAAATAACTTAAATGTCAAACCGATAATAATTTAATTTGGTGTTTTTATATAATTTTTGATTGAGGTCATAATTTGAAGGGTTTATATGTATAAGGGAAGCGGACTAAGAGGGTAGTCGGTACGTGTTCCAGATAACAAGAGGTACAAGAAGGACTAGTTTTTTTAAAGAAATTGATCAATGTTATTTATTCTCTTTTTTGAGGAGCCAACATATGGCATGGTACGCAAAACCTTAAGAAACCCTATGGCTGACCGTATATGGAACACCAAGGGCTCATTTACGGAGACGCGGGGCGTCGCGCGTCGCGTTGTGTTGCGCGGCCCGCACTGAATTCAAACATATGGCGTTGTATGAGAGCGTTTAGGGAGAAGCGATTTTACACGCGTTTGCTTGAAATGCAGGCGTGGCCCGCGGATGGCATCGCCGCGTCGCACGCGACTTTTATCGCGGCGGCGCACGCAGCGTTGCAACCAGCTATTCCTGCAATTCGAATTAAAGTTCATAATCTTTAAATGCCACTTTATTATAAGCCTTTAAACTGCACTTAAAATTCGTTGGAATCAAGTAGTTATGACAAATAGGCGTTTTTTTTTCCAAATAAGAAACTCTAAAATGCTCTAGTGTAAAGTTGCCAACATGTCGCTTGGTAATTTTTGCCTTTCAAGCGTCGATATAGCAATTCTTGAATCCCTCTGAGTCTTAGCTCTGAGTCTTAGTCCTAGCCTTTGAATGCTTAAGTCCACGAAATCGACTACTTATCAAATGTTTTGACTATAAGCCAAACAAAAATAATGATCCATTTTACGTCAGTCAAGTTTGAGCAAAGTCTAAGTACGATACGATTTCAGCCTAAGTTGCTTTAGACACCCAGACCCATTGAATACGGATTTCTGTCTTTTCGAACTTTATCGTTTGCAGTGGCTAAAAAGACGTTTCTAATTCGTCGCCTCAAGGCAAGGGAACATACTATGTAGGTACAATATTTTTTGTTGTTTAGGCCCTTAGAAAAGCGTACCTCTAACCCCTCCTTGGGGGACGTATTAAATACATACGGAAAGCCATGTACCGGGTTGCATAATTCGTACAAATTCGTAAACACGAAGATTGCCGAGGCGCCTAAATTATAGTGCGCGTGACTGTTGTATGTATCTTAAACATTTAAAACAACATATCACAACATCACGCCTGTATTTGGGCAAAGATGTATAGTACAGCCACATTTCGCAGTTACGTTTCAGGAGGCCTACTCCCTAAGTCCGTCAACGAAATTAGTCCGTCCGAATGTAGCCCAAAACGTAGGAGTAAACAAAACAAGTGTCAAGTTCAACTTTTCTGACGGGCAAAAACACATCAGTAGGGACAACTGTCAAATCCTGTTGTCATTCATTCTCAGTTCGGGCCCCGAAATAATCGTATGTCCGTAGGTGATAGGGAGTACGAAACGCTCGTAACTAAGGCCGAAACCACGGATTTCGTGCTTGGGGAGTAGACCCTCAGTCCTGTGTTATAGGGGGCGAGTCTAGGTCATAAACCGGGGAAAAAAAAACAGACTCCGGGCTGCTACTGGGAAATTCCACATGGAAAAACCCAATTACACTTAGCCCGACCCAAGGGCGGATTTCCCTATAGGCCAGGTAGGCCCGGGCCTAGGGCGGCAAAATTTAGGGGGCGGCAAAATTTGGTGTTTTTTTTTTAAGCCAGACAAAAGACAATTTGTGATTCATGTACGATTCATTGTTACTTACAAATAGAAATGGTAAGCATCAGTATTTGAAACACTGATTGAGATAATTTTATCATTTACTGACTTTCGTTGTTTTTTATTTTAATTTAATTCATATAGGTAGTTCATTTAATTTTTCGTGATTTACAGCGAGTAGGGGGCGGCAATATTTCACAGGCCTAGGGCAGCCAAGGTATCAAATCCGCTCCTGGCCCGACCTAGGGATCGAACACAGGACCCCACGCTCAGCAGTTGTGCTTCTGACCATTTTATCAACAAGGCAGGAAACGAAATTCGGATAAAAATATATTCGGTTATATAACCAAAAAATTTGGTCAAGCACTCGCAAAAACCTGCTCCTAAATATTACATAAGCACAGTAAATTATAATATCCACACAAGGTTAAGTTTTTTATTGTCATACATAATTCATACACGCCGGCACGTGTGTATAATAGCGCGAATCTTGTAAACAATCGGTGCAATGGCAGAAAAAAAGAAAAAAAAAGTATTTCGACACGTGAATCGACTAGTCTTAATTTTTTTGGTGATGCTATGTTAAATAGAAATTAAATGCTGTTCGTTGGTAAGTTCATCACTTGAGAATGGCTGGACCGATTTGGCATTTTTTTTTGTATTAGGCCGCATTAGGTTTTTATGGAAAGAAAAATTGAAAAATTTGCCCGGAAAATTGGCAAATTCGGGACAAACTGAAAGGTATTTTTACAGGCTTTTATTTAATTTGCAATGTTTGTATGTATGTTAGTTTTTTTTAGGTCAAATCTTGCCACTGAATTTTAAAACAACTATCCTCAACCGATTGAGCTGAAATTTTGCATACACATAGTAAGAATACAATATGTAACTTGATCTTGACTCGACTCAAGTAACTCCAAGAAAAAAATACGTATTTCATAAAATACATTTACACGGGTAAATATCGCGTCAAGCTTTATTATCATATACATTGTATACATTGATAGGTTTGATTTAATTTAAGATTATTTTCCTCTTTTTAGAGCATTTAAATAAAAGGTTATTTTTAAAAATAACCTTTTGTTGCTGTGCCCTAACAGGGTCATGTTTGATACCTATCTGCTAATGTATGATCATCTTTTGTAAACAACATGAGTGCAAAATATATGAATGAAATGAAAAACGATTATTTTTTAATGGGTTTTTGTATGACATGATAACGTTTGTCGGGTCAGCTAGATAATAATAGTTATGAACTTCTTCGTGTCCGTGGTACGATTCTAAAGCCTCGTCCCCACTAGGAACATTTGTCGAGCGACATGTGTCCCCGGAGACATCGGGCGATGTCGCCCTACATCGCCCCACGTCGCCCGCTGTCACCGGGGACACATGTCGCTCGACAAATGTTCCTAGTGGGGACGAGGCTTCTATCACTACTCTTCATCGACTGTGCGACAAGGAACAGTTTCAACAATGTCGCGGCGATGTCGTCCGACGTCGCCCGACATCGCCCCACGTCGCCCAATGTCACCGGGGACACATGTCGCTCGACAAATGTTCCTAGTGGAGACGAGGCTTAAATCTGGAATGCTCAAAATTTTGTCACGTCTATTACGGCGTTATCAGTTGCAGTTGACTGGTCGCTCCAAATGCAGGTGTTAGGGTAGAAAGAGCAGTACAGGAGGAAAGACATGGTTTGAGGGACAATTCCACTTGGATCCGAAGACGGTTTAGTAAT
This sequence comes from Amphipyra tragopoginis, assembly GCA_905220435.1. Classification (NCBI taxonomy): domain Eukaryota; kingdom Metazoa; phylum Arthropoda; class Insecta; order Lepidoptera; family Noctuidae; genus Amphipyra; species Amphipyra tragopoginis. Next base: position 12,665,696 of record HG992017.1, read on the forward strand.
TTCTAAACGGGACAGGAGAGGTCATATCCCGCAGGTAGAGAGACAGAAGATCTATCCGCAAAATTTCACAGCTGAACGTGGTTTTTCTAAAGTACCTAGATATCGGGATAGTACAAAATATATAATAATAATAAATAGGAAAAAGCAGTACTCCTTGACACGGCACGCATAGTGAGGAGGTTCTTTTCTCTGGAGCCCTGACTGCCGGCAGCTTGGACCCTGTTCCCGATGCCAGTGGGCTACTATATTTTTACATTTTTAAATGCATTTTTCTAGAAATTTTTAAAAATGTTATTTAATATGTATTTAAAATGAATATAAATATAATTATTTTCTCGCCTTCGTCGCTTTTTCCGATACCCTCAGAGATAGGTTGAGGCTTCCTCTTTGCAAATATTTCCTGGCAAGAGGTTCGGCGCTTAAAAAGCTTTTCATTACCGACTGAGTCCGAAACTAGCCGAGCATTCCCGAAGCACATGCGAAGAACTGTAACATTACATAACAAATGTCTTAAAATATTACCCTGCACTGTAGTGTAATTTGACCTAACCTTCAAAATTACAACACAACATGTCAAATTACACTCCGTATTAAAATCTAACTATAACGTAATAAGTATTTAACACTTAAGTGGATTACACTGGTCACGTGAACTGGTGGTGTGGTGACCTTGGCCGCCAGTGTTATCACGTTCTCGCATACCGCTGTCCTGCAACTATGTTACACTGGCGTGCATTGGAATGGCACGTTTTTGTTAGGAAATTGGAATTATTGATAACAGTGTTATGTGTTTGAAGTTGTTATGTTGGTACTGTTTTATGAAGGTTATTTTTTATGTTGTGTTTGTAATGTTTGATAATAAGAGATTTATGTAAGATTTAAATATACAAGGTTTGTCGGAAAGGGGGTACTAATCTGCATGCCACTTAAAGCATCACTGATGACGGTTTTAAAACAAGTGTTAAAATTACAAAATTCGATAATTTTTATTTCCTTGAAAAATTATTTTTTTTATATGGTTTTTTCAAAAATTCTTCGCCACTGCTTAAGTTACGAATTCAGAAAATGAACCTCCTAATCCGTGACCCCAAATATGACCTAAAATGTAAACACAGCTGATCATAGCTGAGAATGTATCGATTTTAAGTTTTTTTTTAATCTTTGGATAGCTATTTCTCTGAAAGTATTGACTTTTGGGGAAAGTGGTAGAACAAAACTTACTCATTATTAAGGGGACTTTAACACCCTTTCGGATTAATACCCCCTTTCTGACTAACCTTGTATATACCGTTATTAAGGAGCTGTTGTAGGTGTACTTTTGTACACTGAAGTAGGTACTTATCCTAGTATACGAAAGTACACCTCTACTTATCACTTTTAGAATCTTAAGCTATTAAGTATTCTCAAAAAACACTTTTTTTCTAAAAGATTCAGGTGCTGAAAACATTGAAATTATTTTAGTTATTTTGTACAAAAACAGACATATTTTTAAGTAAACTCACGCCAAGGAAAACACTTAGATAAAACATGTTTTGAACGGCACGTTTTTCCATAGGTACTTAATGAATACACTATGTTACACATTTAAAAAGAAATACATGGTACATTGGTATCATTTTTTAATTTTGTTATTATTACACTTGGTCGTTCCTGATGGTAAGCGCAGATAGGCTCTAAGATGGAACACATGAATCTAAGTAAGATATAGAGAGACTCCCCTATACCTCTCTGGCTCTCCTCTCACATACACACAGTAAACTGCTTGGCGACGGACTTTAATGTGAGGGTGGTAGCTAGCCAGGCGGACCGTATAGATACTATCACCAAGCGTGCTGGTAAATAAATAAATACCTATGACTTCTTTATTGAAAACTAGCTTTTACCCGCAGCTTCGCTTGCGTGAAATTTTGAACCCGTTAAGTGTCGATTTTCCATACAAACTTTCATCCCCTATTTAACTCCCTTAGGGGTTGAATTTCGAAAAATCTTTCCTTGTTCTTTGTCTACATTATAAAGGGAATCTCTGTACAAAATTTCAGCTTTCTAGGTCCAAGGGTTTGGGCTGGGCGTTGATGACAGTCAATCAGTCAGTCAGGACCTTTCTTTTTATTTAAATAGATAAATGTTTTTTTTTCTTTCTCTTATTTTACGATGTCAGTTCAGATTTCCGGAAAGTAGTTATAAACTTGATTAATATCCAGCTATTTAATATATAACATTTTTCAAGACTATATTTTTGAACTGAATACTGTTTGTGTAATCAACCCATTACTATCCCATTGCTGGGCACGGTCCTCTTCTCAAAATAAGAAGGGTTTAGGCCTAAGTCCACCATGCTGGCCTGGTGCGGGTTGGCGGACTACACAAACCATAGAGAACTTTATGGAGCCCCCTCAGGTGTGCAGATTTCCTCACGATGTTTTTCCTTCACCATTTGCGCAAGAAGTTATTTATTTATTATACTCTTTATTGTATACAGGGTGTTAACGAATTCGTGTAATTCCTTCAAACCGCGTGATCTACTGGCGACAGAGATTGACCTAGCACTAGTATTTTTCAGAATCAACAAAAAAATTTTTTCAAAAAATCAACCTTCACTTTCTGTATCTGAGTAATTTTAGCCTTCCAAGTTGACTGACTGCGTGGAACGATATCGCGCTAGTTGTGTCCGTCAGCTGTGTCATCGTGCCTTCATTAATTTATGCATGGCATCGAAATATTCAATAAAATAAGTTTTCTTTTTGTAAAAAAAAACTTTTGTATTTATTTTTAATCAATCTAAATCCCGTGCGGGGTTAATCTATACCATTAATAGATCATGTGATTTGAAGGAATTACACGAATTCGTTACACCCTGTATAATACACCGGCAAACAAACAAGAAATACACAAACATTTGCACAAAATATGTACAATGGGCGGTCTTATCGCACAAGGCGATCTCTTCCAGACAACCTTAGGCGTGAATTACACAGAAAAGGCATAAGGCATAAGGAGCGTCGCTTTCATACGTTTTGTCGTGCCGCTTGAAATCTTTTTCGCAAAAAATGTATGAAAGCGATGCGCCTTATGCCTTATGCCTTTTCCGTGTAATTCACGCTTTAGGATGGACTGGAAGAACGAAAAGAGATAACGCGGGGCAGTTAAGTTTTCAAATTCAGATCCAATTGAATTCGAAAATTTTCGTGTGCGGGCTGGGATTAAACTTAAACCATGCATGGCAGGCAAGCATTCAACCGATAGACTATCACTGTTAGTAAACTTTTTTTTTTACCTTTTTAGTAGTTATTTCGTGTATATTATATACGGCACGTGATACAGCATGCATTAACACACGCGACCACGTTTATTGTACAATTACTAATTGTTATAATAATGGTCGATACAACGCTTTATGTTAACTTATACTCAATTTATCAATTACAATTGGAATTGAGTAAGTTTACTATAGTTGTGGCTAAAACATACACGTGTAGTATACATAATCGCGTGTGTAATAAAGTCAGCAGACGTCTGAACACGTGCTTCTTACAAACACCGATTCAATGAATGATTTTGAGGACTAACCATTTAGCCCTTTATAGGGCAGAAACGAAATTAGTACAGCACTTGTAATCACCCTACTAGTCTGACTTTAATGTCGATTTTATCGAAACTATTGTAAGAATGATCACCCTTAAGCTAAAAACGCATTGACCTTATACGGGCACAGCGCACAAACGCGACCACCAACATGAATTTAGCCAACATGATCGCTAGTGACGCCAAGTAATTGTGGTTTCATATGTGCTTCAATGTAAAATCTATACAAAAAAATCAGATGTTCCCTACGTTTATGTTCGCATAACTCGTTAAAATGTCAGATGTCTTTTTATTTCGACTTTAAGCGTACCCATACATGATGTAAATGAATTCGTGTAATAGGTTATTTGACTGAAAAAATCTAATTAGTCCGTCAGTTAGATTATCAAAAAATATTTGACCCGTGTTTTTTCTTTTGTTACGTAAACCAAAATTGACGAAGATACGACACTTTTAAAATTGGCAAAACGTCACAAGCAAGTACAATTTTTACTTGCTTCTGACGTCACAAGCCCCCACTCTCGAGTTTTGATGCGTTTTATCTTTCCAAATATTCATACTTAGATTTAACAAAAGAAAAAATATGTGTACTTTTCATTATTTTTCAAAACTCTAACTGGCGGACTAATTAGATTTGCAATTTATTGATGTTGTCAACATGCCTATTCCTTAAAAACCACATTATCTACCACCGATGAACCCTGCACGGTATTTTGTCTGCAGGAAAACAAAAAAGCGATTTAAAACATTCAAACTCAAACTCATTTATTCAAAATACGAGTGGAATAGAGAATTACTAAGCTCTTTTTGAACGTCAATATTAAAAAATACAGCTCCCAAAAACGCCCTAACTTCACCGAGTCATCATCATCTTCCTGCCCTTATCCCATGTTAGTTGGGGTCGGCGCAACACGTTTTCTTCTTTCAGTCCGTCCTGTCAACCGTCATGATATCACTGACTCGCCTTCTCTTTCATATCATTCTTCACACAATCCATCCATCTTTTCTTTGGTCTCCCTCTTCCTCTCCATCCATCCACATTTATATTCATAACTCTTTTGGTCACATGCGTTTCATCTCTCCTCTTCGCATGCCCATACCAAGACAAACGGTTCCCTTTCAACTTTTCTGTGACTGGCGCTACTTTCAAACTTCCTGTAATATACTCATTCCTGACCTTATCCATTCTGGTCACTCCACACATCCATCTCAACATTCTCATCTCCGCCACATGCAATCTTTTTTCATCCGTCTTTTTCACGGCCCAACATTCCGATCCATACAGTACGACATGTCTTATCACGGACTTGTAGATTTTCCCCTTTAATTTGAGAGGCATCCGTGGGTCGCAAGTTATTCCAGTGACCTGTCGCCATTTTATCCATCCTGAGTTGATCCGGTGTGTTACGTCTCGGTACAACCTTCACCGAGTGAGTGTATATAATAATGGATGGCAGATTCCACATAATAACAGTACAAATCTATAACCTCGTTATCTATGTACGTTTGTTACATAATATAAATTAATTACAGCAGTGACTAATAACTTATATAATTATGTTGGTTTGTTTTATAGAAGTCACGTTTAGTGCAGATCATATTATATCTCGTGTCAACTTTCATGTTGTGTTAATTAGTATTCATGTTAATTTATTTCGTTGTTAGCTCATTATTTATTTATTTATTTAATACTTCAATGCACAATGGTGGTACATAAGGCGGACTTAATGCCACAAGGCATTCTCTACCAATCAACCTTTGGGACAAAGAGAACAGCATCGAAAATAGGTACAAAAATAATAATAAAAAAGGATATTTGCGACTTAGGGCCAATTTTTCAATCGTCAGATAACTTTTATCTGAGGAATAAATATGGCAGTTTGACATATTTTCTATACAAAAGTTGACAAAACGTCAAAATTATTCCCCAGATAAAAATTATCTGACGATTGAAAAATCAGCCCTTAATTAAGTATAGATAACGAAGCAATTAAAAATCTACGTATTAGCACTATACAATGTTATTTTTGGTACATCCAAAAACCGAGACACCCCAACAAGATTTTCATCAGAACTGCCTGAATATGTGTTTTTTTTTAATAAATCTCCAAGTTACACCGTAGTTTATGTCGCGTTAAGTTCCCTAGTAAAGTGTGAAATGTCTGAGATGTGCTATGCAGGGGTTGACTAATACACGGAAACTGACCGAGCGGACTATCTCAAGCCTCAAGGTGTCTATTTCCTTCAACTGTTATGGGTAGAAACATACAGAAACAAAATTGAAATTTATGAAAAAAAAAAGAAAAATAATGTGGTGTAAAAAATATGTCAATCGATTCTCCTAGTGACTCTGGACAAACTAGTTTCAGGTTTAATATACAGCATGTAAACACCGTTATCACTCAAACCATGGGTAAGTTGACTTAAACATAAAAATAAAGGACCGAGTAAAAAAAAAAACAATATACGCGCGAGAAATGAACGCGGCGTACACATTCGCTAACGAGACAGCTGACTGACTGGGGTTGGGGTAGCAAACTATGCTGGGCCGTGCGTCGGGCCACGCGGCGAGTTCCCCGCGCCCCCTCCCGTAGCTTGTTGCCCCCGCGCATAGGGTGAAATGCTTTTGAGGAAAAATGAAAATGTTATAAAATAAAAAGTTATTTTTCATTGATTTTACGTTCTATAAATGAAACCAAACCACTTGTTTCAAGGATAACGGTGTTTACCCTTACAGCCTGTGTACTAAAACTAAGCTTGTCTAATAAAAAGAACATGATTTAATTGTAGTTATTTTTGAGTTATTGAGGTCAAGTCTCGGATGGGTAACCGCTAGACAGCGGTGTGTGTATTTTAACGAATTTGTTTGTCCCGTAGGAAAAGTTGTACAGTATGATGATCAGAGTTCATGGTTTTCGGATGTAAAACGACAAACCAGTTATGCTGTATAATATTTAAACATCAATACAACTTTTGGGTGGTTAACTTTTAAAGGATAACTTTAACATACACTCACGCCTGTATTCCCCGTAAAACTTAAGTGGCAGTGGGCGGGGCACATTGCTCGCAGAACGGATGGCCGATGGGGCCGAAAGGTTCTGGAGTGGCGACCGCGTACCGGAAGACGCAGCGTGAGTAGACCTCCCACAAGGTGGACCGATGATCTAGTGAAGGTCACGGGAAACCGCTGGATGCGAGAAGCACAGGACCGGTCGATGTGGCGATGCTTGGGGGAGGCCTATGTCCAGCAGTGGACGTCTTTCGGCTGAATGATGATGATGATGTATTCCCCGAAGGGTTGGCAGAGGTGTATAGTACACCCACATTTCGCCGTTTATGTTTACGTCCCATGTAATAGGGGGCGAACCTATTAAATAAAAAATAAAATCCAATAATACTTTGCGCGACCTAGGGATCGAACCTAGGACCTCACGCTCAGCAGTCGCGCTTGCGACCGCTAGACCAACGAGAAAGTCAGATAACTTTAACTTGCGTTAAATTTTCAAAAAGTTAACGTTTTAATATCGAAGTTACAATTCGCAAGGCGTAAGCTGAGCTTTGCATTTGTGTGAGTGCACATAGAATGGATTGCCAAAAAGCAGTATAAACCGGTTTAAACCAAGGAAAGGACGCGTCTGCATTCATTCTCAAACAAATGCAAAGCTCAGCTTAGGCCTCGCCAATTGTAGCTTTTTGAGTAGCAAATTAACGATTAACGAAGTTAACTTTTGGATTAACTGTGCCCATTTCTGTAGACTCCTTAGTCTACGTACGTACGTACGTACGTACGGGCTTCTTCTCAGAATGAGAAGGCCTTAGGCCTTCCTAAGGCCTTCTCATTCTGAGAAGAAGCCCGTACTCATCACTAAAGGACAGTAATAGCACAGTCTACCTATATCTTACTCCTTACAGTCGGTCAACGTAGAACGTTGTCGCAGAGCAATCGTGCGGGGGGTTGCGGGATGAAGGAGGCGGAGGTTATGTCCCGAGTAGCCATACTGCATACTTGGGACATATCCTCCGTCCCTACATAATTTTGACATTTCATAGGATCTGTCAAATGTATGGGCGTTGACCCACTGTATGTAGTAAGTAAGTAAACTGTGGTAATAGGATGAATACTCGTATGTGCATGGTGTTATCGGTAGCGGGTAGCACTGGGCAATGTTGACAAAAGAAGGTAGTCGTCGATATGGATCAATGCACCCGAGGTTATAAAGGCGGTGGTCATTCGACGAAGCGGGAGCATTCTGTGTAGATCAACTGAAGAAGTCTGACCTTTTATATCTGTCTAGCTTGTCCTTATTTTATGATCTTGTAATAATTGTGTAAAGTATTATATTGTGATCTAGTTCAAGTTACTAATACTAACCCAAATACAAGTACCTACACTCGGTGATGGAGAGTCTATGTTGGTTTTATTTACTTTATTTACCTTGCTCGCAATCCTGACATACTGATATTAGCTATAACTGTAATGAAAGAATCACCCCTGAACGATTATGTTGTTGTATCTTTTACATTCTTTGTATTAATGGGTACCATAGATTGTTACAATTCTTAACAATAAACAAATCTAAAGTTAAATATCAAGACTTGGCACACGAGGTTGTCGCCATGTGGGATGTTGATTCAGCAATCATTGTGCCGATAGTCGTTACGGCCAATGGTTTAATAGCCAAGAGCCTCGACCAACATCTCAAGAGGCTCTCGTTGGGCAGCTGGATCAAGGGTCTGGTGCAGAAAGCGGTACTTCTGGACACGGCGCGTATTGTTAGGAGGTTCCTCTCTCTGAGGCCCTGACCACCGGTAGCTTGGACCCTGTTCCCGATGCCGGTGGGTTACTATATTTTTATATTTTTAAATGTTTTTTTTTTGTATTTAAATATTTAAAAATGTAATTTTATATGTTATCTAAATGAATAAACGGAATGACAAATCTAATAAAAAAAAATATTAAACACCTTCCATAAAAGCCTTTCTAGATACAAAAATAACTTAAAAACCGGTTTAACTATCCTAAGCTAAAACAAACATGCTCCCACGTCTTAAGATTATGCAGATACATAAAATGCGCGCATTCCAATTATATAAGACGTGATACATTGTGATAAAACTAAACAAATTATGTCACGATCTAGATAAGATCTTATCTCATTTATTAAACAGATAAGTGTTTATTATAACTGATTAATTTAATAAAGAATTTCCATAGGTTCACGTACTTTTCAGTAACTTACGTGCGAAATTCCGTTGGGTTTGCGAAAAATATTTTTTTTAGACTTGGAAATGACAATTTTTTTTTGTTTTGTCCTTCTAGCATTCTTATGAATACCGTTTGCCTGGGGAAGGCGAAGGGTTATGCCGGACTCTTACCCGCTAAAAACCCACGGTGTTCCTTCTCCTGACCTCTGGACGGGGTCGCGGGTTTCGCAGCTGCATGCACCGCAACCCCGGCAGGCCTCGGTCAGCCATGTTGCGTTTGACCCTTTCTTTTTTTTTTTTTTTTCGTGGGAAAATCCTCATGGATGCCCTTCGCCCCGGGAAGACGAAGGGGTATGCCGGACTCTTACCGGCTAAAAACCCACGGTGTTCCTTCTTCTGACCCTTGGTCGGGGTCGCGGGATTCGCAGCTGCATGCACCGCAACCCCGGCAGGCCTCGGTCCGCCAGCCCCTGGCGGACCTCTGCTTCTGTGGGGCCTTTCCCCACGTCCTCCTGAGAGGCGCGCACGGAACACTGCGCGCCGCCTTCTCGGGCCTGTTACTGGTCGGGCGACGTGTCCCCTAACCCGCCGCCCGCAGGCCACACACTACGGTGGCCGGAGATCGTCGCGCCCCCTCCGGCGCCCGGTGTGTCTGGCGCGGGAAGGGAGAGTGGCAGCTGCCTCTCTCTCCCTCTCCGCTCCCTCTTTGGTCGCCATCACCTCCTCGCAGAAGGAGGCGACGGCTTTCCACGCACTCTCGCCCCGACCATGGACAGAACCACGGCCGGGAGCGAGAGGTCACCACCGACTGCCGCGACTAGTTCGCGGCGCTGTGTCGCCCACGCAGGACACGCCTGCAGCGTGTGCAGCGCCGTGTCCTCCGGGCAGTCGACGCAGTGGTGACAACCGGGCGTCTGCTCCCGGCCTATGCGACACTGGTACTTCCCGAAACAACCATGTCCCGAGAGTACCTGCGTCAGCCGGAAGCTGAGGGCGCCATGACGCCTCTCCAGCCACTCCTCCATTACGGGCCTTACCGCCGCTATCGCGGCGTGCCCTACGTTGCGTTTGACCCTAGTCGCACCTCATGATAGGGTTAAGATGGAGCACACGAATCAAAGTAACAGAGATATAGAGGAATTCCCCTATTCCCTCTAGCTCTCACATACACACGACGGAACACAGTAAACTGCTTGGCGCCGGACTTTAATGTGAGGGTGATAGCTAGCCAGGCGGACCGTATACATCCTACCACCAAGCGTGCTGGGTTTTGTAGAATCTTACAACACGCGTCTATTTCCAGCGTGCAGTGAGGAAGTTATATAATCTAGCTCGGTCCCCATACGAGGGAAATATACAGGTTGGTAATTTGAGATGGGGCATGAAGGGCCAACCTTAGCCATCGTAGCTGCAGGAAAACGTTCTTAGGAGACCATCCTTAATTCTGGGATCATTTCTATCTACATTCACAGATTTTGAAAAAAAAGTACAGTCAGCGAGAAAAGGCAGTTTTCTCAAAACATTTTTATGATGCCAATCTATCCTATTTCCCGTAAGGATCAAAAGACACTTCCGGACCCACTGAGGTAGGAGTACCTACTAGAAACCTCAGAAATCACCAAAAAAAATATTTGAGATGGGGTAGCAATAAGGCCAGCTACCTTAATTTATTGTTGTGGCTACAGGAAAATGCTCATAAGAAACAGTCTATAATTTTTGAAAATATTACGAACTGTAACCAAAGCAGGGATGAAGATTTTTTTAAAAAAACATACTAAAAATCAGTTTGCATGGAAATAAAAATGTTCGAATATTGAAATTATAACACTCTTTAAAACAGTCATCAGTGATACTTTAAGTGGCCCGCGGAGTACGAGTAGTACCCCCTTTCCGACTAACGTTGTATATCGAGCTATACATATCCAGTATAAGCTGACCTCTTTTTGTAATGAAGGCCTATAAAATGCGAGACCAGCTTATACTGGATGGAACAGCTTGAATGTAGCCGTACGTGATGATGATGTCGTATTTTTTGAATACGTGCTGATTGGACAAGTATTGACAGGTTCGATAAGATTGCTATTAATTTTAATTACATATTCGATAATATAATACCGTGTGACTTGCGTATTTTATTCATAATCTGTATGACGTAATTAAGTAGACTTACAGATCGATGAAGCAGGTGTGAATGACTGTTGGACCCGTCGCCCGACCAGTAACAGGCCGGAGAAGGAGGCGCGTCGTGTTCCATGCGCGCCTCTCAGGTGGACGTGGTGCAAGGCCCCACAGAAGGAGAGGTCCGCCAGGGGCTAGCGAACCGAGCCCTGCCGGGATTGCGGTGCATGCAGTTGTTAATCCTGCGACCCCGAGTAGGGTTACCATTTAGAAATTTTAAAAGTCCTGACAAAAAGCCTGACATTTCAATAAAAGTCCGGACACAGTCACAAAATGCAAACATACGAAGATTTATTGTTTGATCTCGTTAAGTTGATTGTTAAAAAAATTATATTTTGTTAATAGATGAATGAGAAGTTAATAAAGATTAAAAAGTTATTTGATATTACAAGTAAGTTTCATTACTCGTAGGTATTCCATCTAAGCCAAAAAAATCCGGACAAATTAAAGAGCCGGACAAAGTCCGGACAAAAGTCTAGAAGTCCGGACATGTCCGGACGGATGGTGACCCTAACCCCGAGGGTTTTTAGCCGGTAAGGGTCCGACATAACTCTCCATCTTCCCCGGGTGGAGGGTATCCATGAGGATTTTTCCACGATAAAAAAAAGATATGAATGACTGTAGAAGTCCTTGGAAAGAACGTAGGTCCTTCTTTGGTTATTACTAAGTATGTGGCTGAAATTGTACCCAACTTTTCGACACAAAAGTTATTCCAACGCACCTATTAATGCTTCTTAAATGCAGTATGCTCGTCCTCCCTTAGGCTGCGTTCATACTAGCACGATTTTTTTCGGCGCGAAATCGCGTGCATTTCGATTACAAGTCGCTCCCTCCTCGGAAACTTTGGAATTTAATAGTTAGTCCCTTGTCTTAACGTACATTTTTTATCGATGTAAAGTACACGCGCATGCTCAGCGCCCGAATAGATATCGCGTAGTACACGCGTCGCAATCGCGCAGCAGCGCCTGCGTTACCTCCACCCTCCCGGCCAGGATGGCAAATACAATCTTAGATCTATTGATGTGTCATAAGACTCAAATTATGAACAACAAAGAAAGCGAGATAGACGCGGGTGCTGACGCGAGTGGCGTGTATCTGAACGCGCCCAAGGTGCCTTTCTACCAGAGATGTGCTAAGCAGCTATGCTGCGAGAATGTAAAACCTAAGCTACGAAACCATGTGACCGTTTCCACTAATGCTAAGCTATGTAACGGAGCGAGTAAGATGTGCTATGAAAATGCGCCTATTGTAGGTACACTGCTCTGCACATAGCTACACCAGTCGCGACCATCCATAGTACGCATCCTTTCATATGAAAAAACGTACCTTTGTTGAATCAGTTTCCACCAGTGCTATGCCATGTGGACCAATGAATATGATTGATGGATATCAAACGCATCCATAGCAACGCTTTAAAGCACTTCTCTCGTGGAAAAGCACTCTTACACCCTAAACCTACCAAGTACAGTATAACGACATAATTTCTGCGCCTCGACAATCTTCGTTTCTGAATTTGTACGAATGTTGCGACCAATTAAGTGACCCTTTACTCAAAGTCAAAAGTGACAGTGAAGTTGTAACACTTCTTTATTGGATACCACCTCCGCGCGTTCGTATTTCCGAAGACTGGCGAAAATTGCCGAGGCGCATAAATTATGTCGTTGTACATATTGCTTTTTTTCGTTTTTATTTGATTTCAAGGCATATAGGTCTTTAATTTTGAACTGGGATATCAGTAGATCTTGTAATTGATTAAAACAAAGACAATCAAATACCTAGAAATAAACATTATCAGCGCACTTAAACCTAATCTAACACAAACATTTACCGATTATTACTGATTATCACTATCGATTATGTAACAACATTCGATTTACTTTATCCATTACAAAACAATACTTACGTCAATACCATCAAACGTGATCCACGACTTGTTACGGATATATCAGTTTCACCGATGATCGAGTGATCATTGTAACCACAATCGATAATCACGATTCTCTCTGTGATTCGCGGTAAAAACTAGACCTTCCTATCTGCTGTAGGTGTGGTAAAACCCCGTAAACGAGGGTTTTGTCGAAGGAAGAAAAAATAACTTCTTAAAATAACGGTCTTCAGCGGTTATCTGTTGAAATATCGAAATATTATTATCTGGATTCTTATCTGGCCGACAACCTTTCGCCACTTTTTATTTCGCCCAATAGTTAAAACGCCAAATGATTAAAGTCCCTAATTATGTTTTGTAATTTTTTGTTACGCCGTCTAGTCTGCTAGCCAGAGCCACTGTTTCATTAGTCAACTGTATTATTGGCCACTTTACACTTGTTTGACGGCTCATTTTCCCATCATGCAAGCAAGAAAGCAAGCAAGCATGCAAGTGTTTCTGGGTTTGAAGTCGCTCCTTCGCTTCGCTCGCACACTCGACCAGCGCTACGCTCGGGAGGTCACCGACTCACTTCGCTCGCCACCTCCCCCCACTCGCTGCGCTTCGGCCTCGTGCACTCGTTCCACTCAGGACCTCCTTCGCGAGCTTCTGGCTCCACGCTTTTAAATAACACTCTAGGGGTAGGACAGAGTCTGACCACATGTAGTCGGGGTGCGCTGAGTCTGATTAACATTACATTCCGTTGTGTAAAAATAATGTTGTGCGAATACTTATTTTGGCAAATTAAAAAGAAGTCCTCGACTAAAAAAAAAATCTGGATGATTTTTTGGCCAAATAATTATGGTGGCTAATAATCATTCGGCGAAATCAAATTAGGGTAAAAATTGCTTCGGCAAAGATTACGTCGGCGAATCGTTGTCGGCGTAATGAAATTCAATACAAAATACTTCGGCAAAAACACGGGCACCAATATTCAGCCGCATCTGGTTAGACTGGAAGCTGACCCTAAAAAGGCTAGACCGAATGAATTTATAATCGCAGTTATTCTAAGTATATTGTTTAACTTCTGTGACTGAATGCGAGTCTAATGTAGGGCCAATTTAATAGATCACATTTGACATCTGTCAGTTTTAGCTTCATAGTGAGATGTAAAAGACTAACACTCAGTTGCAAGAAAGGTCCATTAAATTTTAATGCTCTCATTAGAATGTTAATGCTCCATTAACCTCTTCTGTCCATTGCAAGAAGCTAGATTTAATGGAATGATTAACTATCCATTAAAATTAATTTTTGATGTGTCAAACTCCCCATGATTTCAATGTATGATAATTAGTAAATGAAGAACGAACTACGACCTAATTAGTGTTCATGCAATAGCCATTAATTTAATGGAAACATTATTCTTAATGACGGATTAGTTAATGATCACCTAATGGTATCTTTCTTGCAACTCAGTGTAAATGTATTAGATTTTTGACACCTAATGTTAAGCAGGTGAAAACCAGTGTAATAATAAATGGAGCCGAGTTGGATCTTGTGGACACCACTACGTTCTTGGGTATAACTTTAGACTCGAAACTGCAGTGGGGCCCACATATAAATAAATTGTCGAAGAGACTCAGTTCTACAGCTTACGCGGTCTATAAGATACGCCAGCTAACTCATGTAGAGACAGCCAGATTGGTATATTTTAGTTACTTCCATAGTGTTATGTCGTACGGCATTTTGTTGTGGGGAAATGCCGCCGACATTCAAACTATCTTTGTTTTGCAGAAGAGAGCTATTCGAGCAATTTATAACCTTAGCTTTAAGCATTCACTGAGGGATAAATTTAAAGAAATTAATATAATGACGGTCGCATCGCAATATATTTATGAAAATTTGATGTTTTGATTTGATGACCTGCTTAAAAACATCGATTAGAGTGAATGAATCGATACGGACTTCAAACATTTGTAAATCGAATTCAATACATAATCATTACATTCGAATCTACTTATCAACTCTCGATTTTTTTCGGTAACATACCTAGTGTTTAAAAAGAAAAAGGGTTCACTGACGCAACATTGTAACGATGTTCAGTTCTCATTAGAACAGAAATTGTTTATTTTGTTTAGAATGGTTTATTAGTGAAAGTAAATCGTAAAATTACCTTCTTTTGTCATTATTACAATAAATTTCTAATGATAATTGAAAAAGTTAAGCAATTGTGCAGTTCTAACTTCGAAAAAATAAATAATATTTTATGGCCGTCGTTACAAGGTTTCGTTGTTAAATTTTGATGAAGTGTCAAATGTTATCTATTTAATTGGCCCTACAGTAAAATTAATATTTTTTCTTTCTTACTTTCACATGAATTCGGAAAGTCTGAGATCCACCCTGGTCCGACCGGGCCCCACGTGGTCAACATATAGGTACGTAGCGATTTACGTAACAAACTCAACAACATAATTATGACCTTATTCCGCTACCTCAAAAACAAAAACATACAAAATCCTATTGTAGTTTGTTTGTCAAAGGCGTTTCCTACCCGTCAACACCGAACAAAACATATTAATTACACACAATAACAAGTATTAAAACAATACATTACACAAATATTACTATTATGTATAACAATGTAATTTAAAACTTTTAATTACGGTGTTTGAAGGCTTCCTCTCGTGATGTCTTGACGAATGTAAGAGTTAAGTATTACTTAATAGCAAGCTGTGGTTTCTAGGCAAAGGAATAATACATACGTAATAAATACTTAAAACATCTAAAATAACATTTGTAGTTAATAGGCACGAATATCTTGTAAACCATTTCTTTAAGAAGAGTTTCAGTTCATCTCGAGGACAAAAAGTCGTTTGAAACATTTTTACCTGACTGCACGACAGCAAAGATAGGGTTATGTTTTTCACGCGTATCTATGTATGTATACAGGCTGTAAGGGTAAAACCGTTATCCTTGAAACCAGTGGTTTGGTTTCATTTAAAGAACGTAATATCAATGAAAAATAACACACTTTTTTTTAAAACGTCACAAGCAAGTACAGTTTTTACTTGCTTCAGACGTCACAAGCCCCCACTCTCGAGTTTTGATGCGTTTTATCTTACCAAATATTCATAGATTTAACAAAAGAAAAAATACGTGTCCATTATGTATGTATGTTCTTATGTATTTTAAGTATGTATTTACAAAAAAAAAAGTATATAAGTATTATATCCATTGTCTAGTACCCATAGTACAAGCTCTGCTTAGTTTGGGACTAGATGGTGCTGTGTAAAAAAATGTCCCAAATATTTATTTATTTATTATTTTTCAAAACTCTAACTGACGGACTAATTAGATTTGCAATTTATTGATGCTGTCAACATGCCTGTTGCATGTTATGATTTGATAGCATGAATTTTTGAAAACCTACGTAAATTTTTAGGACGCATCCTCAAAGTGGTTGAATAACGGGACGACCCGCCAGAAGCGGACGACACTAATTACAACCCAGAAAAAATGAAGAAAAATTCCCAAGTTATTTTTTGGCAATAAATTAAAGAGAACTATTTGGTCTTTTGGTCAAAGACACCCCTCACCCGCACAATATGTGTACTAAATGAAGTGCATGAGAGAATTGACATATTTTCGTGCAATATGAGTGAATTCGCAAGAGTTTTGTTGAATTTTGCCAGTTATGTTTAAATATTAATATTCTGTGTTGTCTGATTTTGTATTTTAGGTTAAGATTTTATAGATAATAATTTTATGGATTTAAAGAGTCTGACGTCAGATTGTGTTTATTATAATAGAGTTTAGTGTTGTTGTGTATTTTTAATGTACCTATAGAATTTTAGATGTATTGACCGTTAGTTGATTTTTCAATTTATTTGGTGTGTATTTGCAAACCACTATTGTATTGGGGTCATCCTATAAATAAATAAATTACTGTCTATTTTCTCCCATACAATTTTAATTAATCTAAATAAAGACAGAAAACTCCTTAACAAATCATAACATCCTACAGCACCCAGTAATAGGATTTACTAGAAATTCTCTACGTGTACTATCTACGCTTCTATACAATTATGAGCACGAGACACCATCACGTTTCCGAGCTCACGTGGACACATACAAACATACATTGAATGTGTTGAGTAATAAAATAAGTTATAGTCTTATTATATCTAATGATTGGATAACCTAGTGTGTTGTTGTAAATATGACAACTATTATAAGAAAAGTACGTACGATACGATCATAATTTATGCGCTTCGGAAATCTTCGTCGTTCCGAATTTATACGAATCTTCTTCTTCTTCCATCGTGTCGGCACGAGCTATACAAGAATAGTTCATGCCGTGGTGAAAAGATTAGCCAGTCAGCAAGGCTGGTAGCGTGGCTGACTGCCCAGCGTGCGCCGGACATATCTAGTTAAGTATCGTCACTCGTGGAGGCTCTTTTCATGAACCCATATTATATATATTCGTATATTTATACGAATTATGCGATTAATTAAGTGTCCTATCGAGAATTGATACAAAAAGGACGTAGCCGGAGTTTTATAATTAGGTATTATAAACACACCCAACTAAAGATTGACATCTTAATTGCGTAATTCACACAACTATGGATGTTGATTGAAAAATGAATTCAATTCAGTTTTAAGTTGTATGAAAACTTTGTTTCTGTTGTCGCCTTTAAGGTAAAAAAAAAAACGGCAATATGGCCAATATAGCCGTACTACTCGTTAATATTAGGGTAACATTGTCAAGTTTTCCGGCAATATTGTTTCAATATTGCTGTAAAGTTATGTGTTGCCGAGTATAGCTGCAGATGGTCGATGTTACACAGCAATTAATTACCAGTAATCATTGAGCCTCTCATTGCTCTGAAATATCTAATAAATTTTGTTACCTTGTTCCAAGAACAGTAGTGCATAGACAAGTGCGCCTATACCGTTTACTGTCTATAAATACCAACCAAGTCTGTCACTCTAATGCTGGTTCCCGCGCTCCTCTGCGTCAACTTGTGGATTCTTATAATAATTAATTTGAGAACATTGATATACTTAACCTCTCTGCTAAAAAAATTTGGGAATTTGTAGTCGAGCGTATGCTGGCTTCGTAATTTTGTTTCTTTTTTTGATAATGTTTTTTTTCTTTGTTTCTTTCAATATTGCTTGAACGTCCGTAGTCACTGTAGTACTCACGTAGCATCAATCTTTAATCGAATGCTAGTGATCAGTGGATAATGGTGTTGGTTGTGCAATAAGTGCTATTATTTCAAGTTTATATTATTATTGTTTATCATGTCATTGTACAACTGTTTTTATCCCTTATAAATAAATAAATCTCAGCACAACATGTTCCATTCTCAGTACTTACTCCTTTCAATTCTTACTCATATCATCCTTCACACAATTCATCCATCTATTCTTTGGCCTACCTCTACTTGTATATCCATCTAAATTCATATTTAATACTCTTCTAGTAACATGACTTTCTGCCCTCCACACAACATGGACTCTATACCAAGCTAACCTATAACTCCTCAACTTTTCAGTTACTGGCGCTACTTTCAAACTTTCTCTGACATACTCATTCCTTCTTCATTCACTCATAGTTCTATTGTCTCCAATTCATCTATTTCTCGTCATCTATTGCTAGCAATCAAATAATCAATAAAAAAAAAATGTACCGTGTGGTGCCGGACGTAAAGAATAGCACTACCCCATCTCTTCCCATGGGTGTCGTAAAAGACGACTAAGGGATTCTCTAGAGGATGGGCAGCAGCGTTCTCTGAGTACTTTAACAACCATACTGCGATCACCAACCCACCTGCCAAGCGTGGCGATTATGGCAAAGAGAACGCTGCTGCCCATCCTCTAGTGAATCCCTTAGTCGCCTTTTACGACACCCACGGGAAGAGATGGGGTAGTGCTATTCTTTAAGTCCGGCACTACACGAGACTTTGATGATTGAAGACTGAAGACTTTATGAGATGTTTAGGTGTTCTTACGAAAAATTCGGTCTTTAATCCAAGATGGCGGAATGCGCGGAGGTCACTCAAGGGGTATTTGACTGAAAAAATGTAATTAGTCCATCAGTGAGATTATCAAAAAATATTTGACTCGTATTTTTTCTTTTGTTACGTAAACCAAAATTGACGAAGATACGACGCTTTTAAAATTGGCAAAACGTCACAAGCAAGTACAATTTTTACTTGCTTCTGACGTCACAAGCCCCCACTCTCGAGTTTTGATGCGAATTATCTTTCCAAATATTGATAGATTTAACAAAAGAAAAAATGCGTGTCCATTATTTTTCAAAAATTTAACTGGCGGACTAATTACATTTGCAATTTATTGATGCTGTCGACATGCCTATTAGAAATTTTCTTAAGAACATTTAAACATAACACATTTCCAAAATTCAGGACTGATGGACCTTTTGCAAGGAAAAACCCTTTTTTGCGACCTGGCGACAGGCCTATAAAATGTTTGTGCCCTTTAGATAAATAGACCGTCATAGACAATAGAATTATAGTATATAAAATATAATACCGTTGTATCTTTGCGTAACTGAAGTCACGTTTCAGCTTCGAACACGTTACTCCATGTAACGGTGCCTTCACATCGGAGTGGTATTATGAAATGTTTTGTTACAGCAATTGTTAGTCTATACATATAAAAGGAGAAGCTGACTGACTGACTGACTGATCTATCAACGCACAGCCTAAACCGCTGGGGTTAGAAAGTTGAAATTTTGACAGTAGGTTCCTTTTGTAACGTAGGCATCCACTAAGAAGGGATTTTTCGAAATTCAACCACTAATGGAGTTAAATAGGGGATGAAAGTTTGTATGGAAAATCGTCACTTAACGGGTTCAAAATTTCACGCAGGCGAAGCTGCGGGCGAAAGCTAGTAACAGTATAAAATGTTTGTTGAAAATAAAAATGAGTATACCTACCATATTTTGATAGTGGGCATAATTTATTTAGAAGTATAAGCATAATCGAGCCGTTACTGTCCCACTGCTGGGCACGGCCCTCTTCTCAGAATGAGACTGGTTTAGGTGTTAGTCCACCACGTTGGTCTGATGAGGTTTAGCGGACTACACATACCATCGAGAACTTTTTGGAGCCTTCTCAGGTTTCCTCACGATGTTTTTCTGCACCGTTAACTTATGTAATAATCAAATTCCGACAATGACTTTAATAACTCAGAAGTGCGGGCCGGTGCCAATCTCAAACCCTCAGCATGAGAGGCAAGCGGTGATACGCTAGGCTGTCACTGCTTTTTAGAAATTTGTTAGGGCAAAATTTTCTAGAGCTACTTTGTGTAATGATCATTATCATATTATCAACTCGTCAACGGCCACTTTTGCAAATAGGCCTCATAATAGGCCACGGCTTAGACAGAATCTTGTTATAAACATCACGCTTGCAAAACAGATTTCTAGTCGGATTAATTGGCAACACGCCTACGTTTATCAAAAACTGGCCGTGACATGCAGACCGATAAAGTTGTTAATGTAAGAGTCAACGGCAATGATTTCTATTAACATTATGTGCAGTGTACAATCACCTTTATATTTCACAATAAGTGCCGGAAACATGTGTTTTTGACGTGCCCTATATTAGTTAAGTGTAGCTATGTACTTACTATATAAAATACATATATGTATTTGACACATTGTTTTACACAAAAATAAACAGTTACAAAATTAATTAGTTTTATGTTCTGTGTTTTATTTTTATTTCGTAAATTCTAATATGAGTTATTTTTATGGTTTTCAATAAAGAACTAAATAAGTGGTTAATAAAATTCAAAATAATGGAAACATTCAATACAAAAACCCTCTAAATCACCTAAAAATGTTAACATGAGAAGATTTTTACGAGATGTCTTAATAATGCTATAATAAAAAAAAAGATATTAATAAAGATAACGAAACATGTACACACGGCTACACATCAAGCTATACAAAACCAGTTTATCTTGGCGTCGCTTTGTATAATCTTTTCGCACAAGTAACGGTCAGCTTATACTGGTTTTGCATAGCTTGAAGTGTAGCCGTGTGTACATGTACACATACAAACACCCCCACCCTCTAACACATGTATAACACCCCCAAGGCCCCAACACCCCCCTTGCCACACACGCACACACACACACACACACACACACACACACACACACGCACACACACACGCACACACGCAATCACACACACACACACACACGCATACACATTTGACACACTTGTTAACACTTACAAAAATATATCCTTACTTAAATCTAGATTTTTGTTAAACTTAAATTAAATTCTATTAGTATTAACAGCCTTTGTTTGTTTGCATATTATAGTCATGGAAGAGGGAGGTCTTCTGCTACAGGTATCTCCATACTTAAAAGCAGACCTCTACAATGTTTTTGTTAACACCTGTATTTTCCAAAATAAACTTTATTATTATTATTATGAGATACCATAACATCACACCTGTATTCCCCGAAGGGTTGGTTATGTTCTAGTCCCATGTAATAGAAGGCAAGCATTTGCCATCAACCGGGTACAAACCTAGACTCCCGGGCAATCCAGACTGCTACTGAGAAATTCCACACGGAAAAACACAATAACACTTTGCCCGACCGGCGATCGAACTCAGGACCTCATGTTCAGCACTTGCGCTTGCGACCACTAGAATCGGAATCAGAGTATTTAGTTGTAAAACATAGGTATTTACATAAAGGTCTTAGGTCAACATATTTGCGCGCTCTGTTTTGCCGTGAAGGCGTACAAATATTAAGTTGAATATAAGTAAAAACTCATCATCATCTGCTTAGCCTTTTCCCAGCTATGTTGGGGTCGGCTTCCAGTCGAACCGGATGCAGCTGAATATCAGTATTTTACATGGAGCGACTGCCTATCAGACCTCCACAACCCAGTAACTGGGTAATAAGATACTCTTTGGTAAGACTGGTTGTCAGACTCTCTGGCTTCTGACCAACAGTAACGACTGTCAAAGATCTACAAATGACAGCCGGGACCAACGGCTGTACGTGCTTTCCGAGGCACTCGCTCGAGGAAACTCGCTGTGGTAAATGGTCACCCATCCACAGACCAACCTCGGCAAGCGTGGCTTAACCCGGAAGATCGGTCTATGCGGCTGTAATTATTTAGCCACGAGCTCCTCTATAATATAAGTATAATATAATATAATAAATAGTAGTATAATATAAGTAAAAACTAAAATACTTAAAAACTAAATAAACAAATGGTAAAACAAAACCAGAAATAAACTAAAACATTTAAAAAATCATCATTTATAAAATCTGGAACAGTATAGTAACATTTTTCAATTAATAGTGAGGTGAGAGCTTTCTTAAACTTTGATATGGGTATATTTTTTATGCTATCGGGTATTTCATTATAAATCTTTGAAGCCATTCCAAAATAACTCTTTTTCATCAAAGTGGTTCTGCATTTTATGTCGCACAGTTGATTTATGTATTGAGAATGCATTGGAGTCTTTTTTACATCGGATCATTTTTGAAAAAGGTGTAGAATTCATTTTAACAAACAAAACAGTCTCGTAGATGTACATAGCTGGTATAGTAAGTAATTTTAAAGACCAACGAGGTAGTCAATAAAGATTAAAGATAATTTTAATATTTAGACTATTTCAGTAGCTACCATTAAATGTTAAGATGACGTAAGTAGAGTGTTGTTTCGTACATAAGCAATTACAAATAGTGGCAAAACTTTGATTGATTTCTTTGTTCACAACAGAGTGTGTAAGTACGTGTTTCTGAAATTCAGATCAGCTGCCAACATTTCGTAAAGTAGTTCATTTTTCGTAGGGTTGTCTTCTGTAGTAGTATTTTAGTGACGTTTTTTTGCTCGGTTTAGATGTACGCCGAAGTAGTTTAATTGGACCAGTGAATTAAATATAAGCCCTTTCCCTCTTATTACAAAAGATGGTTTATGAAAAACCCAGGTTTTAAAATAGCCCCGGCGTCTCTTTTTGTAATATGATGTTTGAAAGTGATTGGTATATTTTAAATCTGGATTTATCTTACTTATGGTTTAAACCATCTTTTGTAATAAGGGGGTTTAAAACAAGAGTAGGATTAAATTAAGACTAAGGTAAACCCGGATTTAAAATATACCCATAATTTTCTAACGACATATTATAACAAAAGTTTTTTTAAACCAATATTAGAAGTAATGAGATGGAAAGGTTGATACTACAAATAATTAGACACTTGTTAAAACCGAATCTAACGTCAAACTCTGTGTATAAAAAACTAGTTTAAGCGCTGTTTAGCCTAAGCAACTGTTAAACACGATTTTGTGGTAAGACAGAAAGTTTTTTATCAATCTACTAGTTTTTTTGTTCACTGAAATAAGATTTTTATGTAGCATCCCTAAATATTAAACTTCTTTACACGTTAACGTTCATACAAGAACATAAACCAGCACTGAACAAAGGCAGCCAATTGAAGGCTAATGTATTAGAGGCAAAAAAAAGTTTGACGATACGTTTAGTGGAGTGGCTGAGCGATTGACTTATGCGCTATGGGTCGTGGTTTTGATTCCCGCACGGAACAAATATTTGTATGGCCTATATTTTTTTTTTTTTTTTTTTTTTTTTTTTTTTTCTTTTCTCTTTCTTCTATCTGCAATCAGCCCCTAAGCTTTAATCAGATTGGTTGTTTCTTTACTGCCAGTTCGAGATTGTTCACATCCTGCGATGCGTCATCTCATTAATAGATTTAGTAGTGTTGGTTAGATTGACGCTATTCGTTCTCTTTTAAGTCTGTAGGTAGATTCTGAGGACTTTAGAAGTGTCACAGCGAGTTCATTTTTATGTCGTTGGAGTCTTTCCTTATAATTCTTGTAGGACTTTTCTACAACCTCCTTGATAGTTGGGATTTGTAGGTACTCATGTACTTCAATGTTTTTTGTGAACCAAGGTGCACCACATAAGGTTTTTAGTGCTTTATTTTGGAAGCGCTGTATTATTTCAATATTTGAGTGGCTTGCCGATCCCCAGAGCTCTATACCATATGTCCATATAGGTTTAAGGATGCATTTGTAAATTAGAAGTTTGTTTTCCAAGCTTAGTGATGACTGTCTGCCCATGAGCCAGTGAATGTCTCGTAACTTTATGTTTGCTTGATCCCTTTTAATCTTTATATGTTCACGCCAGGTAAGTCTTCTGTCGAGGTGCATACCTAGGTATTTGGCAGTAGTTTTCTGTGGCAGAAAGTCTTCACCGAGTTTCACTTGTGGGCAGTCCCCTCTTCTTAGGGCGAAGGTAATATGGACAGATTTGGCAGCACTAGCCCTGATTCTCCACTTTTTCAGCCATGACCCAATCTTGTCCAGGTGTTCTTGGAGTTTCGTGGATGCTCTAATCTGGTCTTTATCGCAGGATAGGATTGCGGTGTCATCAGCATAGGTTGCAGTAATAATTAGTTTTGATGTGGGTAGGTCAGCTGTGTAGACTGTGTACAGGACAGGGCCCAGCACAGAACCCTGGGGCACTCCAGCTTCTATAGGATAGAATGAAGATAGGCAGTCTCCAGATTTAACTTGGAACACTCGATTCTCCAAGTAAGACCTGAGCAGCATGTATGCGGTGTGTGGTAAGCAAATTTTTAGTTTACACAAGAGCCCCTTATGCCATACTCGGTCGAATGCTTGTTGTATGTCAAGAAAAGCGGCTGAACAGTATTCCTTTCTTTCCAAGGATTGTCGGATTGTGTGAACCACTCTGTGTATTTGTTCTGTCGTTCCATGGTGTGCTCGGAAACCAAATTGATGCTCTGGGATTGTCCTTTGTTCCTCAAGTATAGGTAACAGCCGTTGTAGCAATAACTTCTCGAATAGTTTTGAAAGTAAAGGAAGAAGACTTATTGGTCTATACGAGGAAACTTCAGTAGGAGTCTTTCCAGGTTTAGCTACCATATTTATGATTGAGACTTTCCAGATGAGAGGGAAATAGTGTAGTCTCAACACGGCATTGAATAGAATAGTTAGCAAGACAATTCCTTTTCTCGGTAGATGATTAAGGACTTCTGATGTAATAAGATCAAAACCTGGTGCCTTTTTTTTCTTCAAGTTATTAATAGCTTTCCAAACTTCTGTTGGAGTACACAGTCGCAACGGTAGAGACATTTGCTGATCACTGTCAAGGATTTCGTCAATTTCTTCTTCTGGATACATGATGTCGGATCCATTCGGTTTGAATACGTCTTTTAGGAATTCAGCAAATAGCTCGGCTTTATCCGCTGGTTTCCTCGCCCATTCACCATTTGGCTGTCTTAATGGAGGCATGTGTTCTTGTGGCCGTTTTAGTGACTTAGTTATTTTCCAGAGGGAATAGTCGTCTGCTTTGTGAGGTGATAAAGTCTTTAGTTTATCTTGCAGAGTGGCGTTATCATACTCTTTGGGCATTTCCTTTAATTCCTTTTGTGCTTTATTTAGGGCTCTTTTATCATGTGCGTTCCTGCTTGTGTGCCATTGTCGTCTCAGTCTCCGCTTTACAGCTATGGTTTCCCTTATTTTAAGTGTATAATCCTGTTTTTGAGGACTGTATTTTATACATGGAGTAGACAGCCAAGCAGCTGTTTGGATCAAGTTAGTTGTATACCAGGCTGCATTTTCTACGTCTTCCTCTGTTTTAAGGGGTATGTGCAAGGTGGTATTTTCTTCTATAAAGTTCTGGAATGAATCCCAGTCAGTCTTACGATTGTATAGCGTCTCGCGGGGCTCTTTATAAATAATTGTGGTACTCAGTGTGCATATCACTGGTGTATGATCGGAGTTGCCGTCCAAGCATGATTCGACTTTTGTGTATAGTCCTGACATTCCTTTGGTAACAAAGAAATCGATGAGGTCAGGTGTCTTATTGGGATCAGATGGCCAGTGAGTTGGCTCTCCTGTAGTTAGTATATTGAGTGAATCTGAATCTACTACTTTCTTCAACTCTCTGCCTCTGGTTGTGGTCAGCCTGGAGCCCCAGGAGATATTTTTGGCATTCCAGTCCCCTCCAGCGACGTATCTGCCACCAAGCGTGTTAAAAAAATCGCTAAACATTTGATCATCGACACGATGCCGAGGCGGGGAGTACACTGCAGCGATGTTAAGTTGGCCCTGCCAGTCGTCTATCGATACTACAGTAGCCTGCAGGTATGCTTGCTTAAATTTTGGGAGAGGGTGTTGTTTTATATTTTCTTTTATTATAATTGCAGTCCCAGCGTGTGATGTTCCATCAGGATGATTGGTATAATAAACATTAAATCCTTTGATATGGATGGCTTTCTCATCAGTCATGTGTGACTCTGAAATTAGAAGAATATCTATTTTGTTGTGATTCATGAAAAGTTCTACTTCCTGTTTATTAGGAGACAGGCCATTTATGTTCCATGCTGCGATGCGCAGGGATTTCATTTTTTATATTGAGCGACTAGAGTCGTAAGGAGTCCCATTAGGGTGCCTATTTGTTGTATGAGAATATCTATTTTCTCTGATTGTTTAATGATGATTTGTTCTAGTGAATTTGTTGGCTGAGATTGCATGTTCTCTTGTTTTTTGTTCCAGTGTGCATTGTTTCCGGCGTCTTGAGTGCCTGGATTAGGTGGTTGTTGTCTAACGTGGGTACTTGGCTGTAATTGTGGGAAGTCATCTATTTGGAAGGGGACAGTGTTAATTCTTGGATTCTTCATATTTGGTAATGGAGCTTTTTTGTGGGGCAACTGTGAATTTTTTCTTGCGCGAATCTCCTTGTATACTTGGCACCCCTTGTAGTTGGCAGGGTGGTCGCCAAGGCACAATGCACAGGTGGCTGGTGTATTCCTGTCATTTTTTAGGCAGTCTATGGTTCTATGTCCTTCTGCGCATTTTACGCATCGGTAAGGGCGCATGCAGTTATTTTTAGTGTGCCCGTATTGTTGGCATCTAGCACATTGGGGAATTTCATTTGTTTTTCGTGGATCTTCTATCTTGACTTTTGTATAGTATATGGAATCTATACGTTTAAGTTCGGGGTTATTTGGGCCAGGTTCTACATTCACGAAAAACATGTTCAATGGCTTCTTGTTTCTTCTTGAGAGTGCACATATGATTTCACCTCTGACTTTATTCCCAGTTTTTTCTATTTCCTCAACAATGGCTTCTTTTGGAGTTGTGTGGTGCAGATTCTTAATCACAATTCGGCAGCTCCTCTTGTCTTTCTGTGTGAACGTATGGCCTATAAGACCATTCTTTCTAATTAAATCTATAATATTTTTGTACGCTTCAGTTGTCTGCGCCATTACTCTCAACTGATTTGTATTGACTATTTTATAGGTGTAAGTGTCGCTTGGTACGGAACTATTCAGGAGTTCTGTCAGTTTTGATATGTCCGTAATACCATATAGGATTATTGGTGGTGGTTTGCTAGCTTTCTTAGTATCTAGACTTTCCATTGGTTCAGCGGAGTCATCAGGTATGTCTACTGGAAGTCCACTGTATCTGTTGGAAGTATTAATAGAGCTCTGCGAGTTCTGTGATGGGTTCTTATGTTCTTCTGTAGAAGGTGGGCTATTAGATAGCTTTTTTCTTTTTGGGTTGCGTTGAGTGGGTATTCTTTGCCATGTGGGAGGACAGCTGCTGTTGTCATCATCCTCTATGGTGATTGTCGCTGGTGGTGTGGGAAGTAAGTCTTTCTCCTTTGTGGTGCTGGTTGTGCTTGGTTTATTTCCAAGTGAAGAAGATCTAGGTCTTGAGATAAAGAGGCTCGGATGAAACGCCTGCTGTATAAGATTTTTTTTTGTGCTGCCAGTAGCAATATCCGTCACAGGGGCCTGGTTGCCTACCCCTGTGCAAGCTTCGGTAACAAATTTCCCACTCGCAGGCCCGGGTACCTGCGAGCGCCGGGCGTTAGCCGGATCGCATGACAAATCGACATCGTTATCATTCATACTTTCATATTACGAGTTGGGACATACATACAGCACTTTCCCAAGGTACTGTAGTCGCACTTTTGGAAGGGATTTAATCCTACCGAGGCCTGCAAATGCCTGTGGGCAGGTTATTTACCGCCGCCTGTTGCTCGGCGTTGTTGCTCATTTAGCACCACCCGGGGGACACGTATAGGGTGGGCCTAGGAGAAGGTGGTAAATCCTATGGACGCGAGCAACTTTGTCCCCCTGAAGTAATGAGATGGAAAGGTTGATACTACAAATAATTAGACACTTGTTAAAACCGAATCTAACGTCAAACTCTGTGTATAAAAAACTAGTTTAAGCGCTGTTTAGCCTAAGCAACTGTTAAACACGATTTTGTGGTAAGACAGAAAGTTTTTTATCAATCTACTAGTTTTTTTGTTCACTGAAATAAGATTTTTATGTAGCATCCCTAAATATTAAACTTCTTTACACGTTAACGTTCATACAAGAACATAAACCAGCACTGAACAAAGGCAGCCAATTGAAGGCCAATGTATTAGAGGCAAAAAAAAGTTTGACGATACGTTTAGTGGAGTGGCTGAGCGATTGACTTATGCGCTATGGGTCGTGGTTTTGATTCCCGCACGGAACAAATATTTGTATGGCCTATATGAATATTTTATATTATTATGTATAGTTGTTAACTTTTTTTTTGTGTTTGTGTTACCAGGTATATGTTTAAATTTAAGTGCAAAATTTTGTTAAGTAGCTATAACTATTTTTTAAGAAATCTTATATTTTTAATTTTTAATATGCTTGGGCGAAAAAGTAAATACTTTTTCTTTCTTGTTCCGAC
The DNA here is from genome assembly GCA_905220435.1 of Amphipyra tragopoginis. Taxonomy (NCBI): domain Eukaryota; kingdom Metazoa; phylum Arthropoda; class Insecta; order Lepidoptera; family Noctuidae; genus Amphipyra; species Amphipyra tragopoginis. Next base: position 12,694,318 of record HG992017.1, read on the forward strand.
TCTGGGAATTTGTGCATGTGAAGATTTGTATCTGTAAACGATAAAGGAGAAACCCTAAAAAAAAAACTGTATTTTTAACAAAAGTTTTTTTAGGGACAACCATCGTTTCAAAATCACTGCAAAAAAATTAAAACTTAGTGTGACCATAGAACAGCTCTTTCAAGGAAATATTCCAAACTAAGTACTTACAACTAACCTACTCTCTAACAAATTAGGTTAAATAACACGTGAAACACAACAAAGTCCGTCAAGTTCTATTGTGTTATATAGCCATAGTTTAACAAAACCCCATGGAGTGACGTAGTTAAAATCACGTGATGATGGTTCTAGGTTGTTTTAACATAACTATAGACACAATTGTATGTCTTGTGTGTTTGTTTACTGAAAATTGTCTGAGTGGCTTTGGAAACTAGTTATCATTATTCTGCCTAACTCTTTCCTAATGATGTTGGAGTCAGCTTCCAGTTTAACCAGATGCGGCTGAATACCAGTATTTAACACGGAGCGACTGCCATCAGACTTCCGCAACCCAGTTGGTTAAGGTTATACCGGTTGTACACCAACCATGTTGCACCATCAGGTGCGACTAGGGTTAAACGCGATGTGCGTGGCAAGCCGTCGCCTCCTTTTGCGAGGCGGTGATGGCGACCAAGGAGGGAGCGGAGAGGGAGAGAGAGGCGACGGCCACTCTCCCTTTCCGCGCCAGACGCACCGGGCGCCGCCGGAGGGCGCGCGACGATCTCCGGCCACCGTAGTGTGTGGCCTGCGGGCGGCGGGTTAGGAAATTCGTCGCCCGATCAGTAACAGGCGCGAGAAGGCGGCGCGCAGTGTTCGGTGCGCGCCTCTCAGGAGGACCTGGGGCTAGGCCCCACAGTAGAAGAAGTCCGCCAGAGGCTGGCGGACCGAGGCCTGCCGGGGTTGCGGTGCATGCAGTTGCGAATACCGTGACCCCGGCCGAGGGTTAGGAGAAGGAACACCGTGGGTTTTTAGCCGGTAAAAGTCTGGCGTAACGCATCCAGTGTGACAAGTCCTTTAATCTTGCAAATTATATGATCCGCCCGGTTGTTAATTAGCCACGAGCCTTATTAACCACGAGATTAAAATGCAAGATTACTTAAGAGGAACGTTCCCGACGGCAAAATTTCGTTCACGATCCACCGATCTCTCCCGTCGTAGAGCCGGTCGTCTCTCCAGACTCCGCAGTCATACCGATAATTCAACCCTCATCAAGCTGTCGGTCCCAATACCCTACCAGCAACGCCCTAAGCCGAGGTCCGAGTCCCACTAGGGGTCGCCCTTAGTGTTGTTGTTCCTTAGTTGATGTTCATCATTGCTTCGTTTCGGTCCGAAGTTTCGATGTTCGTATTTCGGAGTAGGCTAAGTAATCTAGTAAGGAGAGAAATGCAGAAAAACAGACATACTAACTAATATTATAAATGCGAAAGTACCTAAGTTTGTTTGTTTGTTACCTTTTCACGCTTAAACCACTGAACCGATCATGAATGATCACTGAAATTGCATATACGTTGTCAGGTGTACAGAAACGGACATAGGGTACCTTTCATCCCGAAAAAAAGTACTGTTCCCGAGGAAAACAAAAATAACGTTAATAGATGGCGCCACGTGTCTTTCGAATCATGATTGAATTATATTATTATAGAAACTTTAGTAGTGTGTCAAGAGTTGATTGTCAAATTCTAAACTAACGCGAGCGAAGCCGCCGGCAAAAGCTTGTTGAGTATAAATAAGAAAATGAATACCAAGATCCTTTTAAAAACAAACTAGATTACAAACAAACTCACAGAACAAAGCTAGCAACAAATTTTCAAGGATATCCTTGAAACTTACCAACTCGTGGTAACCATGCCGCCCGTCCAATTGTTCCCATAGTGTACCCTCTAGTTTTGTTAATACACAACATATTTTCTTCTAGTTCCATAGGAAAATGGCTAATTGTTATTTTCAATTAAATTTTCTATTGTATTATTGTTTTGTTTTACTGAAGGTTGAATGAGTGTTAAATACAAAGGTTTTTGGTATACCTATACTGTTTTCTGCTAGACGAAGTTATAACATAATTATTATACTAAAAGAAAGCCTGGAAGTGTTGTTGTTTTAGGTAACTACAGTTCCTGATTTTAGAGTAAACAAAATAAGTTACACCATATTTGAAACAATATTTCTTTAATATTTTTTTGTAACTATCCGGAATTGATTGAAATTGGACGAAGCCGGTCTAAAATTATAAAGACACACAAAGAAATATTGACTAGTCGGGTTACATTATAGAAAGAAAAAGAAAGCAAAAAAAACCATTAATTTAGCACAGATTAAAAGGCAAACAAAACATAAAGCAGAAACAAAAAAAAAGAAATTAGTAGGAAAGTGTGCCTCACGGCTGCGCCAAAAAGGCCCACTTCAGCAAAAATGCCAGACAACTAGTGCCTGACGCTGGTTTTCAACTGGACCTGAGGTGTGAGGTGACGACAGTTTTATACTACAATGTGTGTATGCATACTTAAATAAAATAAATTTGTGTAGATAAAAATAAGAACGAATATACATTATCTCATTTCGGCACGAGATAATGCGACGGGAAAATTATGTCACGCTGCGCATGTAATTGCACCTAACGGCAGACAGGGCCCAACATGGAGGACACGAATCCAAATAGCAGAGATAAAGCGGGATTCCTCTATACACCAGTGCGCTTTCATGTTCATCTTGGGTCTTCGTCTGAAGCATGCGTGAAGCGCCATAGCGCATGCCTTAATACTAGTTCGACTAAAGCGCATGCCCCTAGCGCACGCTAATCCGTCTATTGTATGTCGACTGACGACTGACCGAGGCGCACCGGTGTAGACGATAAGCTGCATGCGTCTTATGGCAATCAATATTGCATGCGCTTGACGCAAGAGGAATTGAAAGTTGAAAGCGCAAGATGAACATGAAAGCGCACTGGTGTAGTAGTAAACTGCTTGGATTGACTTTAATGTAAGGGTGGTATCTAGCCAGGCGGACCGTATAGATCCTACTACAAAGCGTGCTAGGTTTTGTTGAATCTTACAACACGCATATAGATGAACTTCCTTCCTTCTTTGCGGTGAGGAAGATTTATAATCACGGATGAACATGGGATAAAAACCCACTAGACCCAGAAGTGATCGCATAATTCGAACAAATTCGCAAACACGAAGATTGCCGATGCGCATACTATGTGTCATAGTACCTACTGTAATTATTATGACATCAGTAATTTAATGTTTTATAGGAATAATTATCAAAAATTCTTAGAACAAAACCTTAAAGTCCACTTCGCCTATTAAGTCAAGGTCATACTTTATTTGATGACGTCAAACTTACATAATGTTACAAATAGTGATCTGTATTTTCCACTACAAGTACTAATAACTTGTGTGTTACGTCATTAGTTATGTAGTGATGTGCAGCAATTAGTGTAGTTAGTCAACTATTGTAGGAAAAATAGCTTGACGTTATATGTATATGTCAAACCGTGACGTATTACTAAATAAGAAAGACAGTTTTTTCAAAATTAACTAAAGTTGTTTTTCTTTATGTTATTGGTTGGTTGATTCCACTTTCATTGTGAAAACCGCCAAACAGTGGAATGTGCTACTGAAAAAAAAAACAAGCTTACAACCCATTGATGGTAGGTAAGTGGTTACTGCCGTATTCAACTACAACTCCAAGAGGATTGCTACTGCCTTATCATTCTGAGACAAAGTTGAAAACAAAGTTCTATGCCTGTAATTTCAGCGGCACACATATACCCTACAAACTCCAATGTTACTTGGCGGCAGAAATAGGTATAGTGGTAGTACATCCCTTTTTTTGTCGTGGGTAAGTCCTCATAGACACCCTCTGCCCGGGAAAGGCGAAAGGTTATGCCGCCTTCTAATGTGACCAGATGCAGCTAGGATGTTGAAAAACCAGTCAGGTGCATGTAGGTCGGTCACTTCGAGATCTGAATCTAAAATAATAAATCCTATCCAACTATCCTTTTTTTTATCGTGGGAAACCCTCGTGGATACCATTGGCCTGCGGAAGGCGAAAGATTATGCCGGACTCTTACCGGCTAAAAACCCACGGTGTTCCTTCTCCTGACCTATGGCCGAAGTCGCGGGATTCGCAGCTGCATGCACCGCAGCCCCGGCAGGCCTCGGTCCGCCAGCTCCTGGCGGACCTCTCCTTCTGTGGGGCCACGCCCCACGTCCTCCTGAAAGGCGCGCGTGGAACACGGCGCGACGCCTTCTCGGGTGACGGGTCTGGTAGTACATCCCTGGATGAACTCATTCACAACGAGCTCTAATACTAAGTACTATCTGTTTTTTTTTGTGCTACCGCATAACTGGTTAAATTCGTGAAAAAAAACAGCTGTTCTTTATACTTAAATAATCAAACGATTGCTTATGAAAATGTATGAAACAGCTGTTTTTTTTCCACGAATTTAGAGTTTGTCCCACAGTAAAAGTTGAACAGAATAACGAGCAGTGTTCATGGATGTAAAGAGCAGTGGCGTAGGGTGAATTTTCTTAAAAGGGAAGCTGGACCAAAAAATGCTTTCCTTGCTCAAGTGTGATGCGTGAATTCCAGTAACTACTCGTTTCGAAAGGGAAGCCGATAGGAATCGAGTTGTATGGAGCCTTCGCCATTGGTAAAGAGTCATGTTGTCATACATTATATATCCTCTGTTTCTGATCACTATAAGTTAGTCGTACATCACTAGTTGTTAACAACACTATTGTTAGAGTACGCGATGTATAAAGGATCGTTTGTTATCTAACAAATCTTTTGCTTAACGGCTTTAGTATGACTAATTGGTTTAAAGAATAAGGCAATGAATATTCTCAACAAAAAAGCAATTTTTTTATCTACAAAACAATTTTACCTACAAAACAATTCTTTTTTCATGCTCAGCCTGCGTTTGATCGCCAACTCGCCTGATAATAAGCGATGATGCGGTCTACGATGGAGCACGCTTGCCCAGGAGAAACCGATTCACTCGTGACTTGAAGACACATAGATTGTAGCTGTCGGGGAACACCCACTCGGGCAGCGCATTCCACTGTTCGGCGGTTTTCACAATGAGCGTTAAAACGCACTAGCGGCTAGCCGCAATGCGGCGTGCCATTTGCGGTTGGCCGCACATCGATTTTTACATGAAACCGCATGATCTAAACGCACTGATTTCCGGCCAACCATAGTGCGCCAGTGCGTTTAGATCATGCGGTTTCATGTAAAAATCGATGTGCGGCCAACCGCAAGCGGCACGCCGCATTGCGGCTAGCCGCTAGTGCGTTTTAAGTCTGAAAGTGGAATCAAAGCGTTCGTTCGGGTTTTTGGTATTTCTACCATGAACCGATGGCGCTTTTTCGTGCTTCTGGCCGTCCGATAGAAAAAAGGGCAGGGGGGTAATAGATCACGTAGATCTGAATACATTTTTATTATTTGTCTTGGTCGCGTTTGACCTTAGTCGCACCTAATGATAAGCGCTGACAGGGTCTAAGATGCAGCTCACGAATCCAAGTGACAGCGATGGAGATGGATAGAGGGATTCCCCTAAATCCCTCTGGCTCTCACATACACACGATGGCACACAGTAAACTGCTTGGCGCCGGACTTTAATGTGAGGGTGGCAGCTAGCCAGGCAGACCGTATAGATTCTAACATCAAGCAAATTTGTTATTTTTACGAGTTCAAAGTGGAAGCAAGTCCACAATACAAGTGGTTTCGGTATTTCTCTACCAAAATTCTCTAACAAAAATTCACATCGATAAAAATAAGAAATTTTCTTGATGGTAGGATCTATACGGTCCGCCTGGCTAGCTACTGGAAGCAATTTATAAGTTTACGAAAGTACAAGCGATATGTTACACACATAATATCTATTCTTTATAATTTTATTTAACAAGCACGTAAATGTCTCTATGTAGGTAATATTATTACTAAAAATGTTTCAGTTATCTTTGTATTTATTTTTAATAACGTATCACATCACATAGCTCTTTTAGTGCACCTACCATGTTTTCTCTGCATCACCCTAAGGTCGATTGGTAGAAAATGCCTATGGCATCAAGTTCGCCTCTGTACAAATTATGTGCGAAAATATAAATAAATAATAATAATATAACGGCGCGTCGAGAGAATTGGCTTGACGACGCCAAACTTAATTGATTCCTGGACGACTGACATCTACCAGATGACAGCTGTCAATGTCAACTTGACGTAACACCGGGGACTGGGGAGGCGGCCCGCAAAAAGCTAGACGGATAACGTCAGAGCTATCGAAAATTACCCCGGTGTTGATTATTAATGGTGATCATTATTAAGATAACTAAAGTGATTGGGATTGGATGCATGTGCGCTCACGCCCCACGTACTCGGTGGAACGTCGTCTATCTTTGTGCATCATTTTATTTGTGTTTGTCAAAGTATAACTTGTAATTGATATCAAAGACTTTAATTTGCTTCTCCTCGCCCGCAAACCCACGCATAGTACGATGGCTGCTTCTGATAAGGACAACCAAATGCCTTTAAATATATTTTCCTACATTCCCAAACAGGAGTAAAGTTCGTAACAAAACAAACATTATATACACTTTATAATAATAATACGTAATAATCCACGACACACTACGAAAACAAACTCCAAGTCATGCCCACATGTTGTGCAATTATAAATAACAACTAACAACAACTGTAGTTGCTATTTCGATGCACATGTGCAACACCACATGTAGAAACTACGCAACACGATATAGAGTGCGATTGTTCAATCTATCAATCGATTTACTGAAAATATACTGAAAGTCGTCTCGCTAGGAAGTGATTGTAGGCACAGTAGACATATAAGCTAAAGCAGTACTTCCTTTCTACTACTACTACTTTCAAACTACCTACAATCGTCCGATTTGACACACTCACACAGACACGCACTGCAACAAGACAAATAAAGCCTCGTCCCCACTAGGAGCACTTGTCGAGCGACATGTGTCCCCGGAGACATCGGGCGATGTCGCCCTACATCGCCCCACGTCGCCCGATGTCACCGGGGACACATGTCGCTCGGCAAATGTTCCTAGTGGGGACGAGGCTTCTATCACTACTGTTCATCGACTGTGCGACAAGGGACAGTTTCAACAATGTCGCGGCGATGTCGTCCGTCGTCGCCCGACATCGCCCGATGTCTGCGGGGACACATGTCGCTCGACAAATGTTCCTAGTGGGGACGAGGCTATAGGTATTTTCGGGATACAGTTCCATACAAAAACAAAAAACTACTCAGTATACAGAGCGTGTCTGTGTGAGTGTTTCAATTCTTGAGATTATAGTAAGTTGAGGTACTACTTTAGCTTATATGTCTACTGTGTTGTAGGTTCTCCATTTCAGAAATTTTCTGATCTAAACTAAAATTAGAGAATTTCTATCTTTTACTAAGAGAAAGCGTGAGAAAAGGACGGCGATAGATAAGAACTAAGCTAGAAATGTCAAATTAGTTTACGCCTTGAACTTCACCGTGTTTTTAGTCGAAATGTAGTGACGTGTCATCTAAATGTATGGAAATTTGCAAAAAAGATAATAAAATTATAATAATAAAATTTATTTATAAACTTTTACAAAAAAGTGTACAGATAGCCACAGTAGTATAAGTAAGGTCTTATAATAATGTTAATTTTAATGTCTAAGTATGTAGTAGTGTACGAGTATTACTTATATTAATTACAGGTGCAAGAAAAGCTAACTCCCATAAGAACGTGATGTAATGTAATGTAGATGGCAACAGCTTATTTACTTCTTTTTTTTTAAATTTTCCCCGCTCTGGCGTTTCTCCTGTGTCGTGGGTGCATTTACAAACACAAATCACATACACAAACGGCCAGACCCGAAACAACTATAAGTAGGCCATACAAATTTTTGTTCCGTGTGGGAATCGAACCAACGACCCGTAGCGCAGAAGCCAATCGCTCAGCCACTGCACCAAACGTGTCGGCTTAAATTGCCACTGCGCGTATCGTGTCGTCGAAGGACGTTTGACCCCAGTCGCACCTGAAGGTTAGCACGTAAGATGAAGCACACGAGTCTAATTAACAGAGATATAGAGGGATTCCTTTATACCTCTGGACGACTGGACCCTGTGGCTCTCACATAGGACACACGACGGAACACAGTGAACTGCTTGGCGCTTGACTTTAATGTGAGGATGGTAGCTAGCCAAGCGGACCGTAGGTACCTATAGATCCTACCACCAAACGTGCTGGTTTTTTTTTATCTTACAACACGCGTCTATTCCCGGCGTGCGGTGAGGAAGTTTTATATTCTAGGCCCTCCACATACGGGTCTACTCCCCTGTCCGGACTTTCATACTTCCTGTCCACTTCCTTGCTCATCATTACTCCTTATTACTTACTATTACATTATATACTATTACTTGGTAGGGAATCCAATCCCCCAAATGCGTGATCCCACGGGATGCGCGCTGCCTGCTTTTTATGCCTCTAAAACCAAAAAAACAATAAATATGTTCAATAATAAATTGTCAATACAAATGTAAAAGATGAAAGCTTGAAACTTGTGTTATATAGTTTCTTAAAAGAAGCTGATTATTTTTACCTCTAAAGCATCATTTAATTCAATTGTTGATTAGTAATAAGTAATAAATCTAGTTAATAATGATAATAAAAATAAAAATTGAATTGTCTTTACATACAATTTCATTTTTTTAATTACTACTCAAAACAAAAGAATATTTAAAAAATCTCAATCTCGCAAATCCCGCGGGATCGCAATTATGATGCGGGATTAGATTCCCTACTCGTAAGCATTTCCTTCTCTCACATGATTGTGAGTTTCATACTACGTGAGGCGGTAACTACTGAATTAACGATCGCCTCACGTTCAAATAGTTATGTAATACCTTTAGTTTTGTTGCGTAACCTTCACATTGAACGATAGCAAGTATTATTATGTTTTCAGAATTTCATGGGCAAATGAATCTGCTAATGGTCGCGGTTATGTGATTGACATAATTATGCTCGTGTAGGCACGAGTAGGGTTGTAATGATATATCGGCTAACTGATAATATCGAAGCTAAACATCGATATTTATACCGATATTATAACATTGCCTAATATAAGATATTATCGATATTGCCGATATGATAGAATTTTAGCGAATTTATTCAGTTGAAATATGCTTTAACAAACAAGGATTTTTATACGGGGTCTGGATACTGTAATTTTCACATTTCAAAACTAATTTTTTTACGTGCATGTGTTTATGGTAGTGTGTTTCGTGACACTCGTGCTCACTTGCTCTTATAATAAATGTTTTAAGCATTGTGATCTTTTAAGTATGGAGTTATTTAAAGAAGCAAATCGTTTAATTATTTACCCATCATTCATAAAATATCGATTATCGATATCTATCTGGTGACGATATACATATCGATATTCAAGTCGGTAAGGTTGCTAGCGGGGCTGAGTTCCCAGGGTGCGCTGGACGCAATTGAGTATCGTCACTCGTGGAGGCTTTTTTAATGCACCCCAATACTATATTGATCATTTCATGGTTATACTGAAAGGCGTCTTTAGAAAACTACTTGTGAAAAGTTTCGGATGTTTTTTTAGATTTTAAGAACATAAGCCATGTGTGTGGTGTGAGGTGTAGGACACACCCCTGCCCTTGGCTGGAGACCCTTCAGGTCTCGGAAATAACTGCCCGGTTACGTAGAACGGTCCGTAAGAACCATCTACAAAAAGTCTAATAGAATAAAAAAACACCCCGGCCAGACGGATCAATGACTTGAAAAGGGTAGTTCAGGTATATTGAATAAAGAAAATGGAGAAACGGGAACTTTTAAGGTGAAACTAGCACTTACTATAATTTGATTAAATAGAGTCTGGTTAGTTAACTAAAAGATTTAAAGGTGCATTAATTATTTTTGTGTTCCAGTTTTCTGTTTCTTGTAGTAAACGATGACCAAGGATTAATTGAAAGACGATTGAAAAATTCTGAAGTTTTTTTTCTTCATATAATTTAAATATGAAAAAAAAATCTCTTTCTTTAAAGAGATAAGAAAGATTTTATCTATTTTTCTTATTTCTATTAGGACGCCTCAGAATTTTTCAATCGTCTCAACTCTATAGGTAGGTACAGTCTATAATAAAGTAAAACTAAAAGCAAAATACATGACTCAACACATCCGGTCTTGAAAACATTATTTCAACGATATGCTCAATCAACCAAAAAATCCCAATTTCTTTTATACAGTCGACAAAACCTGACGTTTTCCATAAATACATTAAAAAAAACTTTTTTTAAATAAAATAGCTTGTTTATCTTTTCTAGAAATTCGGGAACTTTAAATAGCATCATCCATATGTATAGGTTTCATTACATTTACACCATGTATAATGTATGCATTCGCGCATGCGCAGGCACGTGGGGTGCGCACGTTGCCGTTCACGTGTGCAAGATCGTGCGCCCGCGCAGATGATAAACTAGGGTTGTTACACAATAGGTTTGTGGTTTGAGAATGAGTTAATTTTAATTAATATCAGGTGTTTTATATTACGAATGATTGTTACACGTTACAATATTTTGAAAAGAACATGGTTGTCGGTCTTAATGTAAAACCGAGTGTTAGGCTAGGGTTGTCGCTCAATAGTTTCAATGGTTTATGAACGTTTGTGGAAACAAGCGTTCAATTGATTGATTTTTGTGAATGGGCGAACAATATGAATGGATTTTGTATTGGAATGAGTTATGTTTTTTTTTTCAGAGATTAAACGTAGAGGTGTATTAGGGCTGCCACAAAAGTCATGTTTATGGAATTAAGCAACCGATTTATTAGGGCTGCTACTTAATATTTGACTGGTTTGTTAAAAGGTTATTATGTTTTTGTAAGTCTCAATTGAATACAATTTTAATTAATGACATTTTTAGAAGAAGAAAAGAGATTTGATGAATAAATTAAATTCGTAAAAGGTTTATTCAAATAATTTATTTTCTTACATAAGTTTAGCACAATTTTAACAATAATAAACCGGAAAAAGTAATAAAGTTATTCGATAATCATAAATATTTTTATCGCCTGTTTAATAAGAAAACTAGTAAACTTGTATTATATAACCATCTTCACAAGTTACACGTGGAAGGAAATTATATACGGTTTATGAAACGAAAAGTCTGTTTGTTTGTTATTCATGTTATCGGTAGCGGGTAGCACTGGGCAATGTTGACAAAGGAAGGTAGTTGTCAATATGGATCAACGCACCCGATGTTATAAAGGCGGTGGTCATTCGACGAAGCGGGAGCATTCGGTGCTGAACAGCTGAAGAAGTCTGACCTTTTATATCTGACTAGCTTGTCCTTCTTTTATGATCTTGTAATCTTGTAATAATTGTGTAAAGTATTATATTGAGATCTAGTTCATGTTACTAACACTAACCCAAATACAAGTACTCTCAGTGGTGGAGAGTCTATGTTGGTTTTATTGACTACATTTACCTTGCTCTTAATCCTGACATACCGATATTAGCTATAACATGCTTTTACCAATCTGGATATCACAGTCTAAAATATACTGAAAGTTTCATATTATTTAGATGAACAGTTTCTACATGAATGTAAACGACACAACAACATAATCCTTCAGGGGTGATTCTATCATTACGATAGAATCGGTTTTAATAATGTCGTTATCAAAATTCAAACGTTTCGAACATTTATTTAATGCGCCGTTTATTCCGCCTGCGCGGTGCGCCGTCACTCAGGACGCACACTTAGGCTTAAAACGCACTAGCGGCCATCCGCAATACGGCGTGCCGCTTGCGGCTGGCCGCATATCGATTTTTATATGAAACTGCATGATCTCAACGCACTGATTTCCGGCCAGCCGTCGTACGCCAGTGCGTTGAGATCATGCGGTTTCATGTAAAAATCGATGTGCGGCCAGCCGCAAGCGGCACGCCGCACAGTGGGCTCAAACTGAAAATTAGTGGACATAGGCAACAAAGTTCCAATATCGATGCGTTTTTTTTTTATTACGTATTATGATATTCCTGACAACTTTTGTTCTTGGAAATTTCTTCTAAAGTTGATAGTTTGTCTTGAAAAAAATTAATTAGATTTTTTTGTATGGAGTGAATCACGTTTAATTTTTTTTCTTCAATTGTACTAATATGTTGGGTGTGTGGCGTGAGTATATGATAGCTAGGGTCATTCTCTATCCACGAAAAAAAAAACAGCGCCGGCCATCTGCGGCAGCGCGAGTAATCATTTGGAAAAAAAAATAAAAATTAATAAGCATTTTTTTGCCATTTAAAATAAATTCAAAGTATATTTTTTGTCTCATTTGGCTGTTTTGACCTTCTTTTTAGTTAAATATATAGTTTTAATAGTGCATAGGTACTTATAGTAGTACTAGTAATTCTGGTAAAGATTTAGTTATTATTGCATGTTATCGGTAGCACCTGCATTGTGATTTTGTGATTGATGACTCATTTGTTTGTGCGCTCGGCTAAGCGCATAACTCTAATGAGTCATCGAAAAATGCTCGTCTCCGATTGGCTGAATAATTTTCACTCACTGTTATGTCCACTACTTTAGTAATTAACACTGTCTATAAATATAAAGACATTCATGAAGTCCATCTATCACACCGATAATTCAGCCCTCATCAAGCTGTCCCCCCCCCTAAGTCCCCACCAGCAATGCCCTAAGCCGAGGTCCGAGTCCCACTAGGGGTCACCCTTAGTGCTGTTGTTACACGTAGTCATGATGTTAGTGTAGTACAAGTAGTTAAGTAGCTTAGCTTAGGTTAAGTATTTTACTCCTTCCCCCCCATTGGCTAGAGACCCTTCAGGTCTCGCCAATAACTGCCCGGTTTCGTAGAAATGGTCACGGTTTAGGTATGAAAAATGTGTAGGCATCCATAAAGTTCTCGATGGTGTGTGTAGTCCGCCAACCCGTAGCAGACCAACGTGGTAGATTATAGCCCTTAACCCTCCTCATTCTGAGAAGAGACCGTGCTCAGCAGTGGAACAGTAATGTGCTGATTATTGCTAGAAGAGAAAAGGCTAGAACAGTCTACATTAGTCACGTGATAAGATCAATCTTCGCTTAAAGTGCAATTCAGACAACGCTAGGTATACTATTTCGCTATACAGGGTGTAAATGAATTCGTGTAATTCCTTCAAACCGCGTGATCTACTGGTGACACTGATTGACCCAGCATAGGTTTTTCTCAAAATCAACATTTCTTAATTTAGTTTGTTTTAAAATATTGTTATTAGCATGATAATTGTTATTGAAAATTTTAATTTTGATGTTTGGGTTATTTTCTACTGTAATTTAGATGGAATTTATTAATTTTATAATAGTGACTATGCACTTACATTTTAATATTTTCTGTTAAAAGAATATTTTTGCATGCCGCAAGGTAAAATGTAACGGGACTATTTAATATTATTATTTAACACCTTATTTGTATACCTACATTTTTAGCAAATAAATGATTTCTATTTCTATTCATAACAAAAAAAAACTTTTCAAAAAACGAAACATGGTATTCTGTATCTTGAGTAATTTTAGTCCCAAGTTAACTGACTGCATGGAGCGATATCGCGCAAGTCGTGCCCGTCAGCTGTGTCACCATGCCTGTCAGCTGTGTCGCCATGCCTTCATTCATTTATGCATGGCATCGAAATTATCTATGAAAGAAAAAAAAATGGGAAAAAAGTTTATTTTTATAATCAATCTGAATCCCGTGTTAATCTATACCAATTATAGATTATGTGGTTTAAATCTTGTATAGTAAAGCATATTGCGTCATATGCTATAGCTATACAGGGTGTAAACGAAAACGTGCAATTCCTTCAAACCACGACATGATCTATTAAATTTTGAAATTTTACCTCTTGCTTTAAACAGTCACCAGTGATACTTTAAGTGACTCGCGGATTCTTTCCGACTAACCTTGTATATTATAGCATAGTCTGAACTGCCCGTAATCCCGCGCGTAGGACACGTAATCAAATACTACGTATTGTTAATGAATCACTTATATAATAATGGTATATAAATACTAATTAGATATCTACTGGCGCCTCTGTTGAGTCGGTGTTGTGACTGTGTGCCAACTGTTTGTTATGATATACTTACGTACATACCTACCTATTTATCATACACACCTTCATACATAACTATCTATCATACATCCTATAATCCAGCAAGGGATATAGGAGGAGAAAAAAAAATGCAACCCTTTGACGTATTGGACGTCAAACTTTTGAACTGTAAAAAAGTGGTGTTATCGACGTGCCATGCCGTCGGAGGCGTAGCACGTTTTAATTTGACGTCCATAGACGTCCGTGGCGGTCAAAAGGTTAGTAAATAAATTATGTGATCGAACATTTCAATGCTACGCATGAATGAAAGGAAGCCCAGCGAAGCAGTTGTGCGGGCACGACTAGTTCGATATCGCTCCGGGCAGTCGGTTAAATCGGACCGTTAAATTGACTCATGTTTAAAATTTTCACTTTTTTTTTACTTTTTCTGTCCATTAATTGTACCTTCAATATGTGTCACCAGTAGACTACGAGGTTTGAAGGAAGTACACGAATTCGTTAACACGCTGTATAATGACATCGTTTTTTATTTTAAATATTAAAGGATTCAAGCACGTGTGATTAGTCATTATCTATTGTAACGAGTCATTTTAACCCGTTACATGGTTCTAAAATTTAAACACATTTCCTTGGGTGGACTGTGGTATTATAGATAATATCATGGGTTTACTGTATTATTAAATTAAAATTCATAATTTGTTGGCAACACAGGCGAGTTTTAGTGTTAGTTTGTGAAACTTAATTGGCAACTTTTAAACTTTTGACAGCTCACTCTGCTTCCTGTGATCGCAATGGCTTGATCGTTTTTGTTGAATTTATTTAATATTTTTTAATCCGGCTGCATACCGGTAAATTTTAGATAAAATGTGTCGATAGAACATTTTTATAAGGATAATCTTCATAATTATATGAAGATCCTAATATTTCTCTGGGTGAGTCGATTTTTCTTCTAGACATTGTTGAATGTTCTAAATTCAATTTAAAATTTGTTATTGGTTTTATATTCCCAAATTCTACCTTGTTTCAGAAATGGATTACTATTTAAAATGATTTGACATCACACTCATCGTGTTTGATTGTTAATTTAACCGAAAAAAACGGTAAGTTTTGAGGTGCATGACGCCACGCTTTCAAAAATGGTGGTCGTTATTTTCGTCAATTCTAATTTCAAATTGTATTTGTTTCAGCCCATTGGCGTTTTTTTCTTTTTTTTTTCGAGTATTAAAAATTTTTTTTTTTTTTTTTACATAATTATGCCATTTTGGTAAGATGAATTCTTCACAATTTTCACGTCGAGTTCGCCTCGTGTCGGCTCCACACATAACCTTAATTAATTATATTTAGATTTAAACTCATCAATCTGGTATGTTTTTTTTTTTCCTTTTATACTTCATACCGGATGCAATAATTCACTGCACAACAAAATTGCAACTTTTGCCTGATGAATGAACTTTGTCACTTGATGTTTACTAATTTGATGTCACTAATTCTTAATATACCCTCAGTTTTTTTGTAACAGCTCTTGTTTACGAGTTATAGCTATAACTAAAAATTCACTGTGTTACGGTTTTAATTTGCTGATATTTAAAATAATATTAAGTATTCTCACTATAATTTGATATGGCATCATCGAAGCGAGTTTGTGTGAATGATCCAAATCATTTTTGTTTCATTTGCGGAGAGTATATGTTTAAAGAATACCGTTTGAATGTGACAGCGTTCGTAATTGAGGCTTACAAAAATTACTTTGCTCACCCACTGGAAATAAAAGACAAGCCTTGGATTCTGCAAAAGATATGTAAAACGTGCGTTGAGTTTCTACGTTTGTGGACAAATAGGAAAAGGAACAGATTCAGGTACGAAACCGCTATGATCTGGACTGAACCCGGGAACCACCACGACGACTGTTATTTTTGTTTGGTGAACATAACTGGAATTAACCGAAAAAAACGATCCAAATGGGAATTTCCTTCTATAACGTCGACACATAGACGTCTTTTGAGCCCTAAAATGCTACCTGGACCTCAAGCTGGTACTTCACTGGAGGAGCCTATGCATATTCAGGCCATAACCGACAATAGTGATAGTGACTTTGAATGCGACCTGGAAACACCAAAACCGTTCAACCAAAATGTTTTAAACGACCTTATCAGGGATCTGGGATTGTCAAAATCTGCTTCGGTTGAGAAAAATGCATGGAACGAGTGTGTGTGGCTTGTTCAAAATTTTTTGGGAAACAAGAAAAGTTCGGACTTTTCTCAACACGTCGAACTACTAATGAGTCACTTCCAAAGGCTTGGATGTAACATGAGTATCAAGACTATCAAGTTACACTTTTTTCACAACCACCTGGACCATTTTCCCGCCAACCTTGGGGATCTAAGTGAAGAAGAGGGCGAGCGATTCTACCAGGACCTCCGCACGATGGAGGAACGCTATCCAGGCTACTGGAACGCCCATATAATGGCTGACTATTGCTGGAGCATACAAAATAGCTGTCTGCCTTCAGCTACAGCAAGAAAATCGTATAAAAGATTTTTATTTATCTATTTAAGAATATAATTTCATAAATTATTTTTGTAAATACAGTATTTCATTAAAAAATCATATTTTTATAACTGAAGCTGATACCGAAATTTCAGTCAAAGATTTGAAATCGGCTTATAAAATTGGACTTATATCATGTATCAGAACCCAATCATCAGAAATGCTGTTGTGCAGTGTAATAATATGAGCAATAATACAAATAACAGTAATTTTAGTTAAATTTAATATAGCTATAAATAATTAATTTAAGATCAATGTAGCTATACCCTAAGCCTACAGGGAATAAAAGCAATTCATATATTAAAGTTTTGTTTTTATTAAGTCCTCCCGCTTGAAGATTAAAAGTTCAACTCTACTCGGTAAGCTTCCGGTTACTTTGTTGTGTTAGTTCCTGGCGCCCGAAACATTTCTTTTATATTCATTTTATATTTTGGAGCACACATATTTCTATTTTGCCCTAGTCCAAGTGTCAATACACCCAACTATATATTTTTTTTTTTTTATCATTACATTTGGCGCAAGCGTTCAGGGACATGAAGTAGGCTTTTCATGCTTTGTTATTTGTATTGCTATATTATTGCATCCATTTATTGTTTTACACATTGTTCTTATGTATTGTTTACATATCCTATTGTTTGTTAGTAGTTAACCATATTGTTATAACAAGTTACTTTATAACAACAGTTAATTAACATTAATTTAGAACTTTGATATTTAGTTGTAAACAATATTGATATTGAACTTTGTGTGATATATTTTGTTGTTGATTTTGCTTATTCAACATATAATTTTCTTGTTTTTCTTTACTTTAGCAAAACCAACATAATTTTATGGTGACAACCGATTTTATTATCTCTTGGTATTGTACTTACTTAGTAAACTTAACTTATAAATACATATTGAAGTGTAACTTTTCTTAAATAATTTAAGTACTTAAACAATTAAGTACAACATTAAGTAAACATTGAAGCATAATCATTATGGAATAATTTGACATTGTTAGTTATTGCATCTTTTCATTGCTACCCACTTAGTAATTATTATTTTAAATAATTCAACATTGACTTTAACTTAACTTAACCTCAAACATTTCATAACTTTTTAAGTTTTAGTTTTGCTTTGCTTTTGCTATTTCACTTGCTATTCATTATGGATAAAGAAATTCAGTTTCCTTCGCTTTCGGATAGTCCTCGCACTGTTGCTAATGCTGCTATTGCTCATAGCATGATTAACTTAACAGAGGAGCGTAATCCTTTTGAACAGAATGACAGAGTTGCACATTCTTCTGTTTTTGTGACCAATGCTTCTTGGCCTTCTTTTAATTCGATGAATGCACGTGTTAATGAACACATTAAAAAGAATTTTCGGATTGGTTAAATTATTTAAAAACATTTTTTGAAATTTATAGATCAGCTCCTATTTTATTTGTTAAACATAACGACACTAGACCTTATTTAGAATTTTCAGTAGATAATAATAATTTTTCAGGATTGTTAGATAGTGGTTCAAATAGTTGCGTTTTAGGTTCAAATAGTCATAAACAATTTTTACAATTAGGTTTTCAAATTAAACCTATTGCTGGTTCTGCTTTTCCAGCTGATGGCTCCGCACAGAAAATTATTGGTGTCATGGAATTGCCAGTTACTTGTGATAATTCAACTAAAATTATAACGTTTTTAATTATACCTTCTTTTGTATCACCAATCATTTTAGGATTTGATTTCTGGTTAAATTTTGACTTAGCTAAAGATTTGTGGAAAAATATTACTTTTGTTAAAAGCCATAATATTGAAGTTAGCACAGTTAAGTACTTCTGTTAGTGAACTTTCTCTCTATGAGAAACAATGATTAAATATATACCTTCAATTGTAGATGTTTTCAGTAAATATTGTTGGATATTTCCTATGATTAATGCTACTACAAAAATAATTTGTAAACTCTTTGATAAAGAAATATTTCTTAAGTTTGGTTGTCCTAAGATAATAGTTTGTGATAATGGAACACAATTTACTTCAAAACATTTTGTAGATTTTTTGAAAGGTTTTAATATAACCAAAATATTTTATAACACTTTATACACTCCTCAAAACAATCCTGTAGAGAGATATAATAAGACGGTTGAAACTTGTATATCATGTTTTGTTAAAAATGATCATAGAACTTGGTCTAAATTTTTGCCTCATGTTCAATTAGCTTTAAATAATAGTGTAAATCTTGCTACAGATTTCACACCAAATTTTTTGATGTTCGGTAGAGAACTTATTTTTGATGCTTCATTACATCGTTTTAGTGATTCCATTGATAACGTGGATCAACTTGTAGTTGGTGATAGAAACCAATTTGCTATTTCTCTTAATTCACTTAGTGATATTTTTGTAAAAGTTCAAGCTTACTTGTTAAAAGCTTATAAGCGTAATGCGCTTTATTATAATAAGGGTCGCAGAGTCATTTCTCTTGATGTCGGTGATATCGTGTGGAGAAGAAGTTTCGTTCAATCTAGTGCACCTGTATATTTTTCGGCAAAACTTGCACCTAAGTTTATAAAATGTATAATAATAGAAAAAGTTTCTCTTAATGTTTATGTCTTAAAAGATCTGAAGAAAGGTACAATAGGTCGTTATCATGTTAAAGACATTATTAAATTTTAATTTGTTGTTTGTTCTCAAGCTTAGTCTTGATTTTGATAATTTAGTTTGAAGCCTACTTGTGATAGAATGATGAATGAAAGGTAATAGTAGTTTGAAAGAAATTATTATGTTAGGTAACTTCATATCAATTTATTAAATTCAATTTCTAAACTTATTAAAACATAACTTAGGTTATTTTTGTTAACATTTAATTGCTTCTTCCACCCACACAATATTTATATTACCACCATCAAAAGATCTTAATATTTTATTATATAATTATGTTTTTATAATATAATTATACCTTAATATCTTACTAACATTTAGTTAATGTTAATAATGATTATTAGTTTTTTCTTAAGATTAGTCTTAACAGTTAGTGAACTTAGTTAAGATTAATAATTGTTTATTTCTTTGTTGGAGTTAAATCTTACTATTTTACTTCACGGTTAAATAGTTTTGATTTGATTTAAACACTTTAACTGCAAGTTAATTGTAGACTTACAGTATTTATTAGTTTGTTCTAATGTTCTACAACTTTTGTTTTTTCTTCTATTGTGTTCGGAATGTTGGTGGTGTTGTGCCGATCACAATATGAAAGTTTTTTTTTGCTATTGTGCTCGGAATTTCGGTGGTGTTGTGCCGATCACAATATGCAAGTTTTGTTTTTTCTATTGTGTTCGGAAAATTGGTGGTGTTGTGCCGATCACAATATGAAAGTTTTTTTTTGCTTTTGTGTTCGGAAGTTCGGTGGAGTTGTGCCGATCACAATTATGCAACTTTTGTTTTCTCTGCTATTGTGTTCGGAAAGTTCGGTGGTGTTGTGCCGACCACAATAAGCATTTAATATTGTTACAGTTTTGGCTGTTTGTGAAATTATATTTTCAAGGATGTCTGTGCCCGGAAAGTTGGTGGTGTTGAGCCGATCCCAGCATTCCTGTATAGTTTTCTTTTTCCAAGTTTTCCACATTGTTTTGTGATGTGAGGTGTCTAATCTTGTATCTGTTATACAGGATTGAACAGTTACACATTGTGGAAATTAGTTAGTCAGTGGCGTTGGTGCTCAACTGTACTCAACTTATAGAGGTTGTAGTAGAAGATAGTCAGTGGCGATGGTGCCTAACTGTACTCATAGGGGGAATTTAGTTAGAAGTTGTTAGTCAGTGGCGATGGTGCCTAACTGTACTCATAGTGGGGATTTTGATGTAGTAGTTAGTCAGTGGCGATGGAGCTTAACTGTACTCATACTAGTAGTCTTCGATGCTAACTGCACTTTAATAGTGTTAATGCATACTTTAGTTTTTCTTCGGACTTAGCAAATTTTATTCTTGCAGTCTTATATTTGTTTTCTTTTTCAACCTTCTTGGTTAATTATTACTTCATAGGTTTTGAAATTAATACTTCTTATGTTTTTAGTATGATAGATTTTATTTCTTCTCTTTGTTACCTTCCTGTAGGTTTTGGTTTTTTCTTTTACATAAAAAGAAAGTACCTTTCTTTTTTTCGGGGAGGGATGTAATGTAACGAGTCATTTTAACCCGTTACATGGTTCTAAAATTTAAACACATTTCCTTGGGTGGACTGTGGTATTATAGATAATATCATGGGTTTACTGTATTATTAAATTAAAATTCATAATTTGTTGGCAACACAGGCGAGTTTTAGTGTTAGTTTGTGAAACTTAATTGGCAACTTTTAAACTTTTGACAGCTCACTCTGCTTCCTGTGATCGCAATGGCTTGATCGTTTTTGTTGAATTTATTTAATATTTTTTAATCCGGCTGCATACCGGTAAATTTTAGATAAAATGTGTCGATAGAACATTTTTATAAGGATAATCTTCATAATTATATGAAGATCCTAATATTTCTCTGGGTGAGTCGATTTTTCTTCTAGACATTGTTGAATGTTCTAAATTCAATTTAAAATTTGTTATTGGTTTTATATTCCCAAATTCTACCTTGTTTCAGAAATGGATTACTATTTAAAATGATTTGACATCACACTCATCGTGTTTGATTGTTAATTTAACCGAAAAAAACGGTAAGTTTTGAGGTGCATGACGCCACGCTTTCAAAAATGGTGGTCGTTATTTTCGTCAATTCTAATTTCAAATTGTATTTGTTTCAGCCCATTGGCGTTTTTTTCATTTTTTTTTCGAGTATTAAAAATTTTCTTTTTTTTTTCTACATAATTATGCCATTTTGGTAAGATGAATTCTTCACAATTTTCACGTCGAGTTCGCCTCGTGTCGGCTCCACACATAACCTTAATTAATTATATTTAGATTTAAACTCATCAATCTGGTATGTTTTTTTTTTCCTTTTATACTTCATACCGGATGCAATAATAATATGAGCAATAATACAAATAACAGTAATTTTAGTTAAATTTAATATAGCTATAAATAATTAATTTAAGATCAATGTAGCTATACCCTAAGCCTACAGGGAATAAAAGCAATTCATATATTAAAGTTTTGTTTTTATTAAGTCCTCCCGCTTGAAGATTAAAAGTTCAACTCTACTCGGTAAGCTTCCGGTTACTTTGTTGTGTTAGTTCCTGGCGCCCGAAACATTTCTTTTATATTCATTTTATATTTTGGAGCACACATATTTCTATTTTGCCCTAGTCCAAGTGTCAATACACCCAACTATTTTTTTTTTTTTTTTATCATTACACTATGTCTACCATAGTACGCTTTCATGTTCATCTTGCGTCTTCGTCTGAGTCATGCGTGAATTGCCATAGCGCATGCCTTATTACTAGTTCGACAAAAGCGCATGCCTAGGGGCACGCTAATCCGTCTATTGTATGTCGACTGACGACTGACCGAAGCGAACCGGTGTAGACGTTAAGCTGCATGCGTCTTATGGCAATCCATATTGCATGCGCTTGACGCAAGAGGAATTGAAAGTTGAAAGCGCAAGATGAACAGGAAAGTGCACTGGTGTCGACACACCAATTTGGAAGTTTGGAAGCTTATTATAAAATTGAGTAAGTACCCTCAAATATACTATTTTTTGCTCCATAGTTGGTTTTCTTTTGGGGAGATGTAAGTTGCTTTGCCTTTGATAATAAAAAAAGCAACTGTGTCTAATACACGTTATACCTACACTTCTGCCTACTCCACACGTTTTGTTTTGATTATATACAACGTGACAAGGGCAACCAATAGCATGTATTACACAATCAGTGCGAGGAATCACAAGGAGTGCGTAATTTGCTGTTTATGCACTTCCTACAACGTTATGTATTACGTATAATAATTATAAATAGATAACATATAACTACGTTATCTAGTTGAACTATATTTGTTTTGCGTGCGCGATGTATGGCATGGAGAAGTTGAGGTCGGCTTCTAATGTGACTAGACGCAGCTAGGATGTTGAATAACCGATCAAATGCATCATCAATCAGCCGAAAGACGTTCACTGCTGGACATAGGCCTCCCCCAAAAAGGAGGGTTTGCCGTAATCACCACGCTTGGCAGGCGGGTTGGCGATCGCAGTATGGTTGTTAAAGTACTCAGAGAACGATGCTGCTCATCCTCTTGATAATCCCTTAGTCGCCTTTTACGACACCCACGGAAAGACATGGGGTAGTGCTATTCTTTAAGTCCGGCATTACACGAAACAAATGCATGTATGACTCTTTTATTAGTTAATTGACTTGAATCGCGTTTAGCCCTAGTCGCACCTGATGGTAAGCGCAGACAGGGTCTAAGATGAAGCACACGAATCCAAGTAACAGAGATAAAGATGGATTCCTCTTTACCCTTCTGGCTCTCACATACACACGACGGAACACAGTAAACTGCTTGGTGGACTTTAATGTTCAGGTGGTAGCTAGCCAGGTGGACCGTATAGATCCTACCACCAAGCGTGCTGGGTTTTGTTGAATCTTACATGTGCTGAGGATCCGTGATCATGGCGCTTGTAAGGGTGCCGAAATATCGGAAACTCACAACAAATAATAAACATGGTAAATATCCCGTTCTAAATTCTAATGATTGTGCTGAGGAAGTTTTATATTATAGCCCGTCCCCACGGGATAAAAATTTCTTCTTGTGTATGGTCCTTTCACTGTTTCTACGTATGGCAGTTATTGGCGAGTCCTGAAGGGTCTCCAGCCAATGGTGGGGAAGTAAAATACTTAACCTAAGCTAACTACTTACTACACTAACATCATGACTACGAGCAACACCAGCATTAAGGGCGACCCCTAGTGGGACTCGGACCTCGGCTTAAGGCGTTGCTGGCTTGGTTGGGGGGAGACAGCTTGATGGGGGCTGAATTATCGGTGTGATGGAAATAAAAGTAGTAGTAAATCTCCTTATTAATGAGCTCGTCCATGGAAGACCACCATATCTTTTTCCGTCGCCAAACAGCATAACTGTGTCCCGGTTTGAAAGGGTGCTGGTGAAATTACGGGTACATTACATTTTCCAACTTTTCTTTGATATTAGCAACGCATCAGCAACACCTACTCTTGGTAATCACTTTCAATCAGGTGGGCTGTCAGCTTGTTTGCCAACCTGTTACATAATAAGGAGTACGACTTATTCTTAGCCAGGATAAACAAGAACATTGCATAATACCATCAATTATCTGATGTGCAACTGGTCACGTTTTGTCTACAATCTTGTCACACGTGTGGGGTTAAGCGCAATATGTAGCTTCACGTGTAGTATAGTCGATTTCCATGTTGTAACTATTGGACTTTAATAAAAAATAGAAAATCTATTGGCCTGTTGTAAAAAAATAACATTGTTTCGATAATCTCTCTCGAGATAATCTCTATCTTTAATCGATGTCGTATTTTGGGGTGGACTTCTAGTCTAAGTAACCCCTCGATTCGGAACCTTCTTTTTATGGTGCGACTTTCTTTATTGTTACCCTCTGCCCGTGGAAGGCGAAGGGTTATGCCGAACTCTTACCGGCTAACACCCCACGGTGTTCCTCCTCTTGATCTGTGGCCGGGGTTGCAGGATTCACAGCTGCATGCACCGCAACCCTGGTAGGTCTCGGTCCGCCAGCGTCACGTCCTCTTGAGAGGCGCGCGCGGAAAACGTTGCGCTGCTTTCTCGGGCCTATTACTGGTCAGGCGACGGGTCCCAATTCAGAACCCTTAAATAACTCAGTTGTCAATAGATTCCGTTTGTTACCTGTCTCGTTTTTCTCGTACACAAACGAGAAAGAGGTTCCAAATCGGGGCAGATGCGGATAAATCTCAGTATTTTATACGGAACGGCTGCCTCCAGAACTCCGTAACACCATTACCTATTGGTGGCTACCAATATCTAAGACTAGACTGGCAGTCAGACCCTCAGGTATATAACTGCCCGTAATCATTGTCATAAGTATTCATCTGACAACCGGAAGCTACAACTCAACGCACTCTCGGCGCAGAGAAGTCACGATTTAAAAACAATCACCCATCCAGGAAATGCAGTTTAACCTCACAGATCTATTGACTACTATATAGCAACGATACTGATAAATAAACAAATAGATAATGCTGCCAATAATAGCCATCAGAACTCCGTAACACCAATACCTACTGGTTTCTACCATACCTACAGATAGACTGATAGCCAGGTCCTCGGGTATCCAACTGCCCGTAATGACTCTCATAGGTATTCATCCGACAACCTAGAACGATGGCTTACTTTTCTCTCGGCACGGAAAAGTCACGATATAAAAACAATCACCCATCAAGGAGCTGCAGCTTCACAACCTCACAGATCTATCGATCGACTATTTAGCTACGACAATGATAATAAACAAATAGATAATACTGCCAATAGCCATCAGAACTGCGTAACACCATCACCTACTGGTGGCTACCTATATCTACGGATAGACTGGTAGCCAGATCCCCGGGTATCCAACTGCCCGTAATGACTGTCATGCGCATTCATCCGACAACCAGAAACGACAACTTAACGTACGGTTGCTGGTAGTCTGGTACGGTTACTGGTAGTGGTGGTAGCGACACGGTCATGTCGCAGAAGGAGGATGCGGAAAGGGTGAGGGAGATCTCCTCCACTCACCCGGCCCGCAGCAGACGCACTGGACGTCGGCGGAGGGCGGACAACCCCTCTTCCAGCCCCCCTAAATGGGTCCATGGGCGACGAACTTGGGGAAGTCTGTCGCCCCCCACACATCAGGACCTGAGGCGGCAGCGCGAAGTGTTCCAAGCGCGCCCCTCTTAGACGGCGCGGGGGGAGTCTAACACCTCACTCCCCCCGCTAGCCCGAGGAGGCCCGCTGTGGCGGGCTGGCACCAGCCGGGGGTTGCGGAAGCTGGTAGTCAGACCCTCGGGTATCCAACTGCCTGTAATGTCTGTCATGGGTCATGAGTCTAGGCTTGCCAACCGTCCCGCGAGAGCCGGGACGTCCCGTTTTTAGAGCTTTAGAGGATGCGTCCCGCGAAAGACGTGTGCGGGACGCCAATTGTTCCGTTTTATCGTACCTACGGCTAAACCTTTGGGCAGAAGTCGGAATTTAGTGAACGCTTAACTTGAAGAGAGGAGATCGCGACCGTGAGTCTCGCGTCGAACGAACACAAATACAAAGTAAAACATTCAACAAAACTATTTAAAATAATTTCTAATTATAGTTTTCGCCTCAATATACTTTGACAGTTGGGTCCCGCTTTTTTTTGCCACGTCCCGCATTTTGACTGCCAAAGTCCCGGTAAATTCGTACATTGACGTTGGCAAGCCTAGTCATGACAACCGGCAACGATGGCTTAACGTACGGGATTTGTAGATGTTTCTACAAATCAACCATCCAGGAACTGACAGAGGCAAGTGCAAGTTTACTTCACAGATCTACTGACTACTATTTAGCAACGATAATAACAGATAAACAGACACATAACGCTGCCAATAGCAGTGTTATAATACGCCATTTCTCAACACCCACCTGAAGACAGCGAGCTATATTTAGCTTCAGTAAACAAGGCTGTTGTGTAATAAGTACAATGCATTACTTGGCTGAAGCGCTGGTCACGTTTGTGTATAATCATGACGACACGTGGGGGGTAGGTAGAGCAGTATCACGTGTACTTGTTATTACGAGGGCTCGTGGGTAAATTGCTGCTGCGCAGATCAATTGGTCTGGGGTTAAGTAATGTTGTTGCGATGGTATTTGGGATTGGTGGCTGTTCTTTAGTTCTTAAAAATCCTTCCATGTTTTTTTGACTGTTTATTCAGAATAATAATTTTGATGGTATTTGGGCAGTCAGAAATAGTGAGGAGCCAAAAAAATAAAAATAAAACTGGTCGCCTTTTGATCTGCACCGGGCTTTAAGGCAATTTTACTTGCTGAGTGCTTATCGGTGATAGTGTAGTGACTGAACGCCTGCCTTTTATGCAAGAGAGTCTGAGTCTGATCCCGGCCCGCAATTCAAAAAGGCTCTCGGTAGTGCGTTTGGTCCGACAACCTGCACAAGGCCAACATCATCTGCCTAGCCTTTTCCCAACTATGTTGGGGTCGGCTTCCAGTCGAACCGGATGCAGCTGAATATCAGTATTTTACATGGAGCGACTGCCTATCAGACCTCCACAACCCAGTAACTGGGTAATACGATACTCTTGGTAAGACTGGTTGTCAGACTTTCTGGCTTCTGACCGACAGTAACGACTGTCAAAGATCTACAAATGACAGCCGGGACCAACGGCTTTTACGTGCTTTCCGAGGCACGGAGGAAACTCGCTATGGTAAATGGTCACCCATCCACAGACCAACCTCGGCAAGCGTGGCTTAATCCGGAAGATCGGTCTATGCGGCTGTAATTATTTAGCCACGAGCTCCTCCGATATTTCCTTCATAGTATATCAGTGGTATTTCAGATTAGTTAAGAAAGTACCACAGTCTACCTATATCTTACTCCTTACAGTCGGTCAACATAGAACATTGTCGCAGAGCAATCGTGCGGGGGGTTGCGGGGTGAAGGAGCGGAGGTTATGTCCCGAGTAGCCATACTGCATACTTGGAACATAACCTCCGCCCCTACATCATTTTGAAATTTCATAGGACCTGTCAAATGTATGGGCGTTGACCCACTGTACGAGAATGTAGTAAGTAGGTACACTGTGAAAGTACATTGAAACAGTCACATTGGTACTTGCCTAGGTTTTAATCCTCAATGGTCATTAAAAATTCTTCCATGTTTGCTAGCTATTTGTTCAGACTGTCTGATGAATAATAATTTTGATGGTATTCGGTCAATCAGAATTCACGAGGAGCCTATTTTTTTTTTGGAAACTTGTCACGTTATCGTCTGCTCTGGACTTTAAGGTATTTTTACTTGCTGAGTGCTTAGCAGTGATAAATATGAACGTGGATGGATATACAAGTAGAGGTAGGCCAAAGAAAAGATGGATGGATTGTGTAGTAGGTGGAACCTAGAGTTTGATAAGGGCAGGGAGATGATTTATTTATTTACTTTAATTAAAACGGTCTTAGACCAATTACAATAATTAAAGATAGTAATAAAAAAAACGATACATACATA
This sequence comes from Amphipyra tragopoginis, assembly GCA_905220435.1. NCBI lineage: Eukaryota > Metazoa > Arthropoda > Insecta > Lepidoptera > Noctuidae > Amphipyra > Amphipyra tragopoginis. The sequence continues at coordinate 12,722,168 of HG992017.1, forward strand.
AAAGGACAAGAAAAAAAAAAAAAACTAATAAACTCTTTCATAAATCCCTTACAGTGCTTCTGACAGTATATTCTTTCACTCGTTCATGATGCATTCCTCTCGCAGTACTCCAGACATTCCGACAAAATCACCTTCCATTCATCCGCAAACATATCAAAATTCGGTCTGGCTTCCAGGAGGGCATTGAGCGCAGTGAGACTTCGCGGTATGGGTGATCTTGAACGAGCCACAGTACGACTTGTCGGAACAGCAAACAGTTTATGTTTTCTGCTCCGGCGGATGAGTTGCTTAGCAGTGATAGTTTCATGGCTGAACGCTTGGCTTTTATGGATGAGAGTCTTAAGTTCGATCCCGGCCCGCAATTCAAAAAGTCAGAGGACATTTTGGTTTCAAGTGTGGATAAGAATTTGGTGGTCACTTGCCTTACCGATGAAGGAAAAATGTTGTCAGGAAACCTGAGCAGGCTCCAAAAAAGTTTTCGAAGTGTGTATGGTCAGCCAACATACACCAGACCAACGTGGTGGACTAAGGCCTAAACCCGTCTCATTATTTTTTTATGTGAACGTAACTATGTATATAGGTTTTTTTATTATAATATTTTATCTATTTATAGCATATATTTTATCTTGTAATTTTTATTTTTCTTTCCAATATTTATTATAAATTCCTTTTTTTGCAACTTTCGAAGTCATTAATCTTTGAGCAAAAGATTGACTGGTAAAGGATGCCAATGGCAAAAACTGACTTGACCTGTTAACATCGAATTTCAATAAATTATGAGAAGATTACGTGACACGTGGATGCTGCGAAATCATCTGATATAATTACTGTTACGCCACAAACGGGAAGAGAGTGCCCTATTAACAGTCAAGGGCAGTAATAATATTGTGTAACACAGATTACTTGGCTTACACGTGGTCACGTTTCGCGTGTCATCATGTCATCATGACTGTTCGCTTGGTCAAGGTCATGGCCGCATGGGAGAGGGGGTGACTGTTTTCACTAGCTACGTAGGTACGGTCAATAACAAAAGTTATTCTTATAATATTTACACAAACAATATTTACATAATTACGAGTACAAATAAAAGTGTATACAAATAAATTAAAAAAGATCCTAATAAAACTATAAACTAAAATAGGGCATCAAAATATTCCTCCGCATCGCTGACGACTGGTAACGTGCCCAAAAGGCTGGCAGCATTGCCACGTTGTATGGCAATGCTTATCCTTACAAAAGTTGATTATAATTTAGGTGTTTTGAAAAGTATCGTAGATGCCAAACATTTTTGGAAATTAAAACTAATTAAATAGAAATAAAAAAATGTGGTATGGACATGTTATGGGGTAGAAAGTCATGTTACCAGAAGAGTGTTAAATATGAATGTGGATGGATATACAAGTAGAGGTAGACCAAAGAAAAGATGGATGGATTGTGTGAAAGATGATATGGGTAAGAAAGAAGTGAGTACTGAGGTGACGACTGATAGAGGGGAATGGAAGAGGAATACATATTGTGTCGACCTCACCTAGAGTGGGATGAGGGCAGGGAGACGATGATGATGCAATAGAAATAATACTTTTGAAACTGAACAATCATCATTTAGGTACTTATGATGAAGTCTGTTTATCGCGAATGTAATTATGTGTAATAGTTTTAAGTAGGTATTAACTAAATCATGTTTCGTATCAATTCTTGTGTGACTGCCAAAAGTAGCAACATTGTTTCAATGGTATGTAATGCTATCATCAGATCAATCAAGAGACACATTATTTATAATAAATAGCCCGTAAAAGCCAGCTGCAGTAAGTGAGTGTCCTCCTAGATTGGAACAGTCAACCGTGGTGATGGAATCATCATTCAGCCGAAAAACGTCCACTGCTGGAAATAGGTCTCCCCCAAGCATCGCCACATCGACCGGTCTTGTGCTTCTCCCATCCAGCGGATTCCCGCGACCTTCACCAGATCATCGGTCCACTTTTTGGGAGGCTTACCCACGCTGCGACTTACTCCACGGTGATGGAATACGGTTTGAATAACTTCTTCCTCTTAGCCTTTTTCCAACTATGTTGGGGTCAGCTTCCAGACTAACCAGATGCGGTTGAATACCAGTATTTCATATGGAGCGACTGCCATCAGTTCTCCTCAACCCAGTTTCTGGTTAATGCTGATATCCTAACCCTTTATAAGGCAGTGGCAATATATTCGCCACCAACTTTTTTGGACCATGTTCCGAAAGCCTACATGTTATATTTTTATTTTTAAACCTGCCAATGTTACGATTTTTAGCTACTTTCTATAAGAACAAAAAAAAAACAGCAAAAAAAAAATTTTTTTTGCTTTAATTTATTGTTTATAAAAAATTGCCAAATTATTTGTTATTTATTTTTCCTAAAACTAACCAAAAACTTTTAAGGTCAGACCGGTTGTTAGATTTTCGGGCTTCTACTACCCGTAAGGACTCTCGTAGATATTCGTATGACTACCGGGACCGACAGTTTAATATGCTCGACGAGGCACGAAGGGGTCTCGATTATAATAACCACGCTTGTAAAATTAATGGGTGATGTTTTTTAACCGACTTCAAAAGAAAGAAGTTTTTAATTCGTCGTGTACTTTTTTTCTGTTTTTTCAGCGATGTCCTCACCAATTGTGAACCGAACTTAATGATGCTTTTTTTTTTAAACAATATTCTCTCGAGTTGGTTCCATTTGGTGAAGATTTGATGAAGACCTTCAGAGATAGATAATGGAAATCTTCAAAGGATAGAAAATTTAAAAAATACTCGCGATTGCTGTAATCTCATGTGTAGGTTTTGTTGACGACATTAAAAAATGAAAAAAAAAAATACTAAAAAAAAAAACAAAAAAAAAGAGTAAAGCGAAGTAGCGAGCGAAGCGAAGTAAAAGCGAGAAATTACCATATCGCTCATTTGCGACAAGAACGTGTTAAGTCCGAAAACAGGATTTTTCAGAAAAAAAATTCAGAAGACGGTGCCTTCAATTTGGTTCAGCATAGAATACGGTTGGCCTGGCCCTTTAAGCTCTGGAAACGCTAACAAAAACAATTAAAACTAGGTTTATATCGTGTATAAACATCATTGTAACTTCTGCGACCCCGCTTGACACACATAACATAATAATTAAACCTGTTAGTAGGAAAACATGTCATCCTTATCAAATGGCCTTACCACTGACCTCGCAGAAGGTCAACCTCGCGCGAAGTTGTTGCTTGCATAATAATATGCAACGACTCTGCCTAGGTACTTCCTGTACCGTCATGTTCTTCCGAAGATATTTATCTTTTTATTAATGTATGGAATTATTTTAAATACCTATATATTTTTTTCTAAACTCTTGTAAAGTTATGAACATTATGACTTCAGAAATAGTATCACAATGATGCTTTATTCACGTGCATCTCTAATAAATGCATCATCACCATTACTGCACAGTATAAAACAAAGTCGCTTCCCGCTGTCTGTCCCTATGTATGCTTAGATCTTTAAAACTACGCAACGGATTTTGATGCGGTTTTTAATAGATAGAGTGATTCAAGAGGAAGGTTTATATGCACAATACATTGCACCAGTGCGAAGCCGGGACGGGTCACTAGTCTCTAATAAATTTAAAAGTTTTACTATAGTACAGACAAGGCCAAAAAATGCTCCTATCTCAGCATAATGCTAAAGGGTAAAACGGGACCCTATTACTAAGACTCCGCTGTCCGTCCATCTGTCACCAGGCTGTATCTCATGAACCGTGATAGTTAGACAGTTGAAATTTTCACAGATGATGTATTTTTGTTGCCGCTATAACAACAGATACGAAAAAAATAATAAAATAAATATTTAAGGGGGCTCCCATACAACAAACGTGATTTTTTTTAGACAATGGTACGGAACCCTTAGTGTACGAGTCCGACTCGCACTTGGCCGGTTTTTATTTAAATTGCATGAGTTTACATAAAGTAGTGTAATGTAACTAGGTATTAAAACACCTGTTTTTAAACTCACATTCGTGTTTTAATAATCCCTATTAAGTTTCATACACTACTATATGTATATTATAAAGTCAAAGACAAACTTTTTTATTTCAAATAGATTAGGTATCGTTTGTTCCCGGACAATGCACAAGCGCTCTAAGGGCCTAAACGCACGACGTTTTTTCTGCGCGCAGACGACGCGCGTTAACGTAACCAAGACGAGTTTCAAACGCGATGCAGTTGCAGCCTGTTTATTTTAAGGCCAACGCACACGACATCTTTTCTACGAGCCGTCGTCGCGCTTTTCCGTCAAACTCTATACTGATCACGTTTTTATGGATGGAGTTTGACGGTGCAGATGACGCGCTTCGTCTGCGCTTAGAAAAGGCGTGTGCATAACTCCTAACAGTTTAACAAATGTCATTGGGCATTTTTGACCTGGTACCTCAAAAGTCCGCGTCCATTAATGAAATATAGTTTGTTTTGAAGGTTTAGGGTTAACATTTCACGGAATGTATTTATTTTAATCCAAATGTATGGGGGAATCAAAGTTATGTGGTTCAAAAAACTGCGAGGAATAAGATAGAAAAGCTCCTAAACATTATTGTACCTTTTTAAGAAGATCTGTGTGCATTTTTGTAAGCATTTTATGTATTTAGAGGGATATGGATATACGAAAATCCTTTTTTGTTATAGTACTTCTTGTTTTGCTAAAAAAAACTTTCCCATACTTTTGAGGAATGCGACTCATCTCTTTGGGTAGTATTCATGGTCTTTAACATACTCCGACTAGTTTCGTTAGTGGTCGCTGGTGGGTCACAGGTCCGAGCAAAATGCCCATTTACCTTTGGATGATGAAAATTTTAGTAACGTCAACACGGGCGTTGTCCCAGTCACAGCTAATGAATAACAAATATGGCACCAACCACCTAACCAGCATAACAACAAACATTACATAATCATCATTCGCTATTCACATCAAGTGCTCGCCGACCTGACACAGGGTCAGCATAAGGTCCCCTGCCCGCATTCGACTCATGCGCACGGAAGCGAGCTGCTGTCATTGATGATATCGTTGTTTGGACCTTCGATTGTGGCATTGGGTGTGGTGATAGGGAAATTTTTGGTTGTTTGAGGTGATAGTAGGTTTGTTGAGGAGTTTTGTAGTGTTTGATGAGAAATGTTCTTACCTAGTATGTGTAGTAGTGTTCCGGCCTGGAAAAGGCCATCACTCTCTTCCTTTTTTTTTTAAATTTCACAGCGTATTGCTGAAATAGGAGCCTTTTTTGACCTCGTGCAGGTTGTCTCAATTTTTGATAGATTTTTAGGGTTTCGTATTAAAGTAGTAAATAAGGAACTCTTATGGTGCGACTTCGTCCGTCCGTCCTTCTGTCTGTCATAGCTGCTTATTTCAGAAACTACATACGTAAGCTATCTACTCGAAATTGAGAACAGTTTTAAATAATGCTTCATCTGTAAGTAAAAGAATTGAAAATACATTTTTATTTTCATTGCAATAGGAACCATAGTATGCGGCATAAATGAAAATAAAAATATGTTGCATAATATGCAAATAAAGAAATGCATATTATTATAAAACATATTTTTATTTATGCCGCTTAGTTTTTGACTTATGATGAAAAATGGCTGTAAAAATACCAAACCCTTACCTCAGAAGTTTGCAAAACGAAAAATTTGGAATAAATGGAGTAGATAGAAGTTTAGGTGAATATTACAGAAAAAATAAACTATGTCTGTAAATAGCACAGTTTTTTAGAATCCCAGTATCCCAACTCGGCACATAATACGACGACAAAATTACGTCGCGCTGCGCGTGTTAAGCTTCCAGATGAATGCCGTTTCTCGACAAACTTTTATTTTATTTTTTTGAAAACTCGTTCTTCTTTAGTTGGAAAATTGACCCACTACAGGTAGACATTATATTTATATTTCACGGCCACCTTACCTACATATTACTGTCATTACCACATGCTATTAATAGCCTAGAGTTTTCCTCTTTCACAAGGCTCTAATAAGGCAAGTCAGTTACATATAGTCATTAACTAAGTTCTTCCGTAATATTGCCTAGAATAGTGATGAGGACCTTGAGCCTTCGTTAATATGCAAAGCTAGAAGGAATCGAATTTAATATGTAATTTAAGTTCCTACATTAGCTCGTGGCTAATTAAGAATCGCACGGATCATATGATTTGCAAGGTTTTTTGCAAGAAAGACGGGGTCGACCTATTCTAAGTCTGAACAGAGTAGAAAAACACATAATATAGTAACTAGGTTAGGTACTAACACACCCAAAAACAAACAATGACCTTTTAAGCATCGGACAACAATCCCACAACAATAAAATATTAACATTTTGCATAACAACTCATTTATTCATTGTTAAAATAATTATAATACGCATTTCCGAACAAAATCGACACAACTCCAAAATTATTAACCCTCAAAATCCGACTCTGAAATCGTAACATACAAATAATTTTGTTACGAAAATTGAAATACGTCGCATTTCGATTTAGGTCGTTTTTCCGCTGGGATTGTGGTACGTTACGTTTTCAATATAGTGTGGTCACGTGAGTCTGACATTTGTATGGATTCACGTGGTCTGCCGTGGTTAACGCTACGCTCACGTAACGGTCACGTTCCAACAGACGTAAATGAGAATATTGCTATTGTTTTTGTGTTCGAAATACAAAAATAATCCCTTTGGTTTCTGTGGTGCGAATAACGAAAATATTGGTAAGGTTTCTGTGATAAAAATAAAAAAAAACTTTGTTATGTTTTTAAAATTTAAGAAAATGGAGTCGTTAAGAAAACGAGAATATTTGCCTGGTTTTTTATAACCAAAAAAAAACAATTAACAAAAATTCTTGTGTAAAAAACAGAGACCTAATTACTATTCGATAAATAAATATTTGGTCAGCAAGAAAAAATTGCCGACTCGGTTAGGTAAGATCGCTTTGCATTCATTTTCTACTTCGTAATTTTTATTTTGACAACACAATAAAGCTTATGGTCGTAAATCTCTCCGTTGATCATACTGATCAATCGTTTTTTTTTGCTGGTTGACACCTCAATATTAAGCGAATCATTGAAATTATAGCCAAATTACCCTCAGTAAAACCACAGTGTACCTACTTACTACATACAGTGGGTCAACGCCCATACATTTGACAGGTCCTATGAAATGTCAAAATTATGTAGGGGCGGAGGTTATGTCCCAAGTATGCAGTATGGCTACTCGGGACATAACCTCCGCCCCCTTCACCCCGCAACCCCCCGCACGATTGCTCTGCGACAATGTTCTACGTTGACCGACTGTAAGGAGTAAGTTATAGGTAGACTGTGGTAAAACTATGTATAGCGCAGCGGTGATTTTGCATATCAATACAATCGTCTTCTCTCGTGTCAGCAAGAGCTATACGAAAACAGTTCATGCTGTGGTGAAAAGATTAGCCAGTCAGCACGGTTGGTAGCGGGGCTGACTGCCCAGGGTGCGCTGGACATACTTAAGTATCGTCACTCTTGGAGGCTAATCAATACAATGTTATTTGTACGTTCATCTACTAACATAGGATAAGTTTTATGTATTTTATGTATAATTACCGCCAGAGCAGAAAACATAACCTGTTCGGTGTTCCGACATGTCGTACTGTGGCTCGTTCACGATCGCCCATACCGCGAAGTCTCACTGCGCTCAATGCCCTCCTGGAAGACAAACCAAATTTTGATGTGTTTGCGGATGAATGAAAGGTGATTTTGTCGGAATGTCTGGAGTACTGCGAGAGGGATGCATCAAGAATGTTTCTGTCTCTTTTTATTTCGTTTATGTAACATGCAATTTTATAATCTAGTCTTATCTAGTGTTTGTTCCCTTCTATTGTAATCTATCTTGTTCCATTAATCTTTTTCCTATCTTCAGATATAATAATTGATCTAAGACCGCTTTTATTAAAGTAAAACATATATATATTACTAACAAAAATGAGTCTGGTTGTTTTTTTTTGCAGGAACTTCTCCACACTCTAAGATTTCTCTTGTATCGTGGGTGCGTTTACAGACATAAATCTCACATACACAAACGCCCAGACTCGAAACAAGCATCTGTAGGCCATACAAATTTTTGTTACGTGTGGGAATCAAACCTACGACACGTAGCGCAGAAGCCAATTGCTTAGCCCCTGCACCAAACGTGTCGTTAAACTTGAATAATAGAAAAGATTTATAATTAGAGGTCGCCAGCGGCTTCACCCGCGTGGATGTCGTTTATCGCGTATTCCGCGTTTTTCTCTACTATAATATGCATGTATTATACATATAAACCTTCGTCTTGAATCACTCTATCTATTAAAAAAAACCGCATCAAAATCCGTTGCGTAGTTTTAAAGATCTAAGTATACATAGGGACAGACAGCGGGAAACGACTTCGTTTTATACTATGTAGTGATGGTATCAACCAGGGTTGTTGCTGATGCATATTTTTTTCACATCAGCGGATGCTGATGCTGATGTTTTACCATTGACATCAGCGGATGCTGATGCTGATTCTCATTAATTTCTTAAAAAAGCAGGGAAAAAGTAGTGACCGTTTTGAATATACATATATCTAAAAGTTGCACAGTTGTCCTTGGTACTGAAATACTTTGGGATTTTAATAAAAAATGTAATCAAACTTAGTAGTTTAGTAATAATTAGTATAGTACTAGATTAGTAATTAAGTACCTAGACTACCTAGTGCATAACCTGCTACCAATCTTTCGTTTAATTAATAGGTATTGGAATTTAATCAAAGGTACATAACATAATCCACTTTTCAACGGGGTCGGCATTATTTATCAAACTCAAAAGTTTACGAAAAAAAAACTTTCACGCGCAGTTACGTATTAAGTACAACGTAATGAATGAGACAAGTTTGTATTTGTTTGCAAACGCAATCCCGTTCTGCCCTTGGATTGATCAAAACTCGCAAGCAAAAACTACACGGGATATAAGCCCCGCCCCCTCTGCGGTCATGTCACGACTCGAACATCAGCATTAATATCAGCATCGATCAATGCGGATGCTGATGCTGATGCTGATGTTGAAAAAGATGCTAAAGATCAGCGGATGCTGATGCTGATGTTCGCAACAAGCCTGGTATCAACGTCGTAATTTTATAACAAAAAGCCGGCTAAGTGCGGGTCGCACATGACTGTGAATTTCGATTTGTTAAGTCATAATAATATTTTATTTTAAAAAGTAACTTGTATTTACAAGACAACGTTAAATAGTGATATCAAATTTAGTAAGCATTTACATAATGCTTTAATTACTCTTTGTTTCAGCCATATCGTATATTTTTCTTATAAATTGTTTGATCAACTGTTTAATATTATTTAGTGAGCTATTTACCTTAATAAAGGCAATTTTACATACAAGGAATTTAAAATTAATAGAAATGAGATATTTCTTACCCAATTTTAACCTCATTTATCTTAGCTGGGGTAAGCAGAGCTCTCACACATATGTGATTAATTTACCTTATATAGCGTTAATTTACCTTCTCATCATATAAGCCTATTGCCGTCCACTGCTGAACGTAGGCCTCCCCCAGAGATCGCCAACCATCCCGGTCTTGGGCAGTCCGTATCCATCCGCTGCCAGCCACCTTCTTCAAATCGTCGGTCCATCATGCCGCAGGGCGTCCCAAACTACGTTTGCCCAAACGCGGTCTCCACTTTAACACGTGTCTGCTCCATCTACCATCTGTCCGTCTGCAGACATGACCGGCCCGCTTCCACTTCAGCGTGCTAATTCTACGCGCAATGTTTGACTTTAGTTCTCTGGCCAATGACTTCATTACGAATTCTATCCACCAGAGAAACCCCGAGCATCGCTCTCTCCATAGCACGCTGAGCAACCTTAAATTAACTTAACCAACTTAACCAGGCCCACGGTGAGTGTACACATTTCGGCTCCGTAAGTCATTACGGGTAGGACGCACTGGTTAAAGACCCTGGTCTTAAGGGATTGTGGGATTGACGATTTAAAGATATCATGTAGCTCAAATTACCTTCGTAAATTCAAAAGAAATTAACTTAGACTTTTGTTCAGCATTCGATTGGAGTCGTCTCTACTTGTATGCAATACTCAGTAAAGAATCTATTATAATTCTAATTCCCTGTAAAAATAAAGATAGTGATAACGAAACATAGCTGACTTCGGCAACCTTCGCAAAACCGAATCTAAGCAGTGTACACAAAGTGTGCACGAAACAAACGACAAAGGGTGAGGAACGGTTATTAGCAGAAACTAAATATTTTTTCCCTCGAGTCTATTTTTTTTTTTAGTTATCTCTTGGGCTCCTGTGGCCCTAGTAGCACCTGTTGGTAAGCGGAGACATGGTCCAAGTAAAAGGAACATAAAGAGATTCCCCTAATACACACGACGGAAGGGCGTATATAAAGGAAGCAGGTAACCAGCGCCGACTTACCAGCGCTTACTGGTACTGGTTCGTGCAGGTAACCGCTACCTACATAAAGGAAGCAGGGGCTGGCATTTTTTAACAAAAATACGCGTTGTTCCCTTGCAAATACAGCAACAAATGACGGCCTACCAGCGCTGATCGGAGCAGGTCGGAACTTGTCGGCGAAGTTCGGAGCTTGTCGGCGCTGGTTCGCCACACAGTATAGAGAACACCTGCGCCGACTAACTGTGCGGACCAGCACTGAAAAGCGCTGGCAGATCGGCGCCGGCAACCCGTTTTCTACGTGTATACGCACGAACGCAGTAAACTGCTTGGCACCAGACTTTAATGTGAGGGTGGTAGCTAGCCAGATGGACCGTATAGATCCTAGCACCAAGCGTGCTGGGTTTAATTGAATTTTGCAAGTCGCGTCTATTGCGGTAAGGAAGTTTTATATTCTAGCCCGTCCCCAAACGGGGTAAAACTGTAAAATCATTTCAATATCCTTAATTTAAAATAACATAATGTTAATATATCGCAATTACTACAAAAGTATTTAAAATAGCATAACAATTTATTTTATTACGTAAAATACCTAGAGGAAACCCAAACACGTAATAGGTATCAAACGTCCAAAGTTGGGCAATACATAGGTAAGAACATGTAATATCCTGAAACCTACTGTTAATATAGATGATGATGATTCAGCCAAAAGACGTTCACTGCTGGACATAGGCCTCCCCCCAATAGGGGGTTTGCCATAATCGCCACGCTTGGCAGGCGGGTTGGCGATCGCAGTGTGGTTGTTAAAATACTCAGAGGACGCTGCTGCCCATCCTCTAGTGAGTCCTTAGTCGCCTTTTACGACACCCATGGGAAGAGATAGGGTAGTGCTATTCCCCCATCCCCCCTTTGAGGGGGAATACCTACTTGAGTGCGAAAGCCGTATCATCGAAATACCTACATTTTTAACATTTCTTTAAAAGCAAAGAGCGCCATCTATCATATATATATATCAGTGTTTAAGTAAAGATTGTAGATCATTGCAAAGTTCGTATTCGTATTGTTTTGAAAAAGAATATCGATGTACTTGGTTATAGCCATAAGACCGTCCGAAGTAAGTTTTCCTAAGTAACATAACATCGCAGGAACAAGACGTCGATTGAACAAGGCTTCGCAGCATGAAATTTTCGCAGTAAAATTGTTCGCAGTACAGCTTTTCGACGTAACGAAATATCGCAGAAACAAGACGTCGATGTAATAAGGCGAAGAGATGTCGTTGAAAGGTTTTCGAAGAAACATAATTCGCTTATACGGCTTTCGCACTCAAGTAGGTATTCCCTTTGAGGGTGGCCTATATCCAGCAGTGGACGTCTTTTGGCTGGATGATGATGACAGAAAAAATAAGTTACCCCAAACTACTTTGGCAGTACACTTCAACTTAACCCTTCGCTCGCTAAAGTCACAGTGTATCTCACAATTTCTAATACATGTGTCAAGATGTACCTACACATGATCTGACATGTGACCACTTGAGCCATAATCAGTAACTAATATTGCATCATACGTAATAATTACGACTGCATTGAGTGCCAATTTGCAATGATAGATATAATTATTTCCCTGTTTATATTATGATATGATGATGAATCATTTAAATGTAGAATTGGAATGAAAACTGATATCTAATGCAACATGTTATGAAATATGTGCCAAGTACACACGTGAATAATAATATTTTCTGTGTCATAATAATAGTCTTTAAATAAAAATAAATAAATATTAGCCCGTAACTGTTCCACTGCAGGATAAAGACCTATTCTCATACATAGAATGAACGAGCATTGATCACCACGCTTACTCACTGCGGGTTGCCGATTTTAGGCCATTAAGTCCAGGTTTACTCACGATGTTTTCCTTCACCATAAGTTAGTGGCTTCTAAGATTACTTAATAAACTACATATGGCATTGCAAAAGTCATATTGGTACCTGGTAAGAGTCCTTAGGGAGTTTAAATTGGAAATTAGAAGTAGAAAAAAGCTTTCTAAGCTAAGTGACTATTGGTAAGTTTTATGGCCTATGCAGACGACGTCTTTTGACGCGTGTTTAAACACGCGTCAAAAGAACGGAAGACGAACGGGCGTCAAGAATTAGTAAGTAGATACAAGAAAGTTCCATGCAATAGATAACACTGTCTTTAAATGATAAATTATTTAATTCTGTAACACTTTTACAAGTCAATTTTATGTTTTTTTAAAACAAGATGGCGGCCGCCTTTCCTTTCTGACTATTTCTGAGAAGAAATGCCCAAACAAACTCAGAGGTCAAAGTCTCTTTTAACGTCTAGATATTATGGCATAAAAACTATGCGAGTGTAACAATTAAGGGCAACGTGTGATTGACTTACCCCCATAAATGCTAGAAAGACTGATCAACGCAAAAACTAACCATAATAATCAGCTGTAAAATCTGATGTCTAGAGTAATCTGATTGGTTGTTAGTGTTTTGGTTGACATTCGATGACAGTAGATTTGACAACAGACCAAATCGGTCAGCCTTTCAGAAACCGGAGGCTAACCCTCCGAGGCTTCGAGACTAATATCCTAAACCTTTTTTTAACCCTCCTTTCGTCATTTTTATTACAGAAAGCAACTTAACCTAGGTGGGGGGAAAAATGGCATATTTTATTTAGGTTAACATTTTCCTGACTAGAAATTCTAATACATACCTAAATCACCTCCATTGTTATAACATTGTAAAGTGTTAAATATAATTAATACAAAACATTTTATTACAGAGTAAAAATAATTCATACAACAATGTAATCTCGGGTTTATGTTGTTATGTAACTCACGTGGATGTAAGTGGACACACGTGTACTTACGTCAGCGCTGGAGGGTTGAACCACCAAGGTCGGGTATCATATTATGTACCGAGTCATTTCGTTTTTATTATTTTGTTAAGTAATTATTTAATTGGTGTTGATTGTGTAATGTTTTGAGGTGTTGTTGGAAAATTAGAGGTGACTGATAGTTAGGCTGTGAGGCTTAGAATTTGGGGTTTTTGAGGGATCATATGGAGGGTATCCTATCACAGCTTACAGTAGACATAATTGATAATTTTCTCAATAAATACGAATAAGGAAACGTCAATTAAATGTAAGAGGACAACATTTTTTTCTTAAAAAAAAAAACAAATATTCTCCTCAATTCCCTAATAGGCTCGTCACCTATTTCATTGGACTTGACAAAACAGGCGAAACGTGGTTGTCCAGATACTTCATCACCTCTGCTTACCCCTTCGGGAAGTAAAGATATGAGTATATGTATGTACTAGCTTTTGCCCGCAGCTTTGCTTGCGTGAAATTTTGAACCCGTTAAGAGACGATTTTCCATACAAACTTTCATCCCCTATTTAACTCCTTTAAGGGTTGAATTTCGAAAAATCCGTCCTTATTTCTTGTCTACATTATAAAGGGAACATCTGTGCAAAATTTCAGCATTCTAGGTTCAAGGGTTTGGGCTGGGCGTTGATGAGTCAGTCAATCGGTCAGTCAGGACTTTTCTTTTTCTTTTTACAGATAGATAGATATATAGATGTATCTTTATTTCATTAAAGATTTAAGGAAAAAGGTTTGTATTGGGTAGTAGGTCTTTCTAGCTAAGCTATCTCAGGTATCACAGTGTAGTCACGGGTTTATCTTGTTATATAACTCACGTGGAAGTTCGAGGACTCACGTGTAGCTCTTTACGTCAGCACTGGAGGGTTGAACCACGAAGGTCAGGCTTCATATTGTACCGAGAAATTTAGTTTTTATTGTGTTGTTAAATAATAAGTAAATTGGTTTGAATTGTTTGTTGAGTTGTATCTGGTAAGTTGTAGTGTCACCTTTTTCATCATCATCCTCATTCACCATCTCTCTCCTTTTTTTTCATCCTCCACAAGACCAAGCTATCAAACGAATATAATCGAAAACATTTGTGGCCAGTCATAAAAAAAAGGTTTAACATAAAATAGAAAGAAAGTGAATGTGTGAAGTGGATGATGATGAAAAAGGTGATCCTACATTAACGGCCCTAGGATCTCCTGAGCACGTCTGCTACAAAGTATTATGGTGAAAATTAAGAGGTTGTCTGTAGTATTCCAAAATAACAAAGATGATGAATTGGGTGGTATGGAAGATAGGGAATAGAGGACTATGTTAGGTTGATTGGATTGGACCTGTGTCTAATTTGTTTGATTTCAGCGTTAATCCTATCAAATTGTCTTTTTGTGTGGAGCAAGAAACACGATTACCCAGCTTAAGACTCTAGGGGATCGATGTTAAGTAATGTGATTTCTTCCTTAAGTAATACAATTGTATGGTATACTAACATCAAGGTGCAGCGACACAACTAAGGAGTCGCATCTGCAAACTTCGTAAAGCCGATCACTTCCGAATTGAGTGCGACTTCAATACCACGAATGAACATTAGTACTGCAGTAAAAATGATCTTTACGCTGACGTAATAAGTGTGAGTGGCGCGAAAATGAGCTACTGTTATTGGTTGTTTTATCAGATACATGGATCACACTTATTAGCTGTGTTTTTCTGTAAGAGGGGTCGTTCCCTAACTGTTAAAAATAATAGGTACACCTCTGATTCAACTTTTGGCATTAACAGGCGTAGGTAACATTTTAAAGCCCATTTTAATAAAAATATCCCATGGGAGGACAGGCGTGGGCTTATTACACTTGGCTGAATTTAGTCGTCTTAATTCAGTCGTTACTGAATTTAGTCAAGTATAATCGCAATTAGCAAGCTAGCATCCTAAATTCAGTAGCAAGGATGCTTTCTGGATGACTGAATCATTTAGAAGCCTAATTAGAAACGCATTTAGGAAGGTGTAATCGCATTTAGTTACTGACTTCAGTCGCTGTGTGAGGATGAATAGTTTTATTATGTATTCCCGAAAAAAAAGTGAAGTACGAGTGCGGTGCGCAGTGTAGGTACATACGAAATGACGAAAGAAAAAGAAGTTATGATCAATATTTGCTATACCTATGTTTGGGACAAAAATGACAAAAAAATCCTGAACAAAAATGTACGAAATGAGGGCTTTCAAGTGCTACTGAGTTCATATAACATATAGACGAATCGGCACGTCCGACTCCGTCGCGCTTTAACTGGTAATTGATTCAGTAACTAAATAAGGACAGTGTGATCAGAAGCTTCTAATTTGCCCTTCTGAATTTAGAAGACTAAATTCAGCCAAGTGTAATAAGCGCTTAAAGTCCGTTTCAAAATCTCTGAGACGAAATTGACAGGCGCAAATGTGAAACTTGAAATTTTAGGAACTTTTTTTTCAAATTTGACGTTTCGTGCATGTCAATTCAGTCGCGGGGATTAAAAAATGAATTTTAGAATATAAAACATCCTCACCGCACGCTGGGAATAGACGCGTGTTATAAGATTCAACAAAACCCAGCACGCGTTGGTTTGGTATCTATACGGTCCGCCTGGCTAGCTACCACCCTCACATTAAAGTCCAGCGCCAAGCAGTTTTCTGTGTTCCGTCGTGTTTATGTGAGATCCAAAGGGTTACAGGGGAATCCCTCTATATCATATTTATGATTAGTTACGGTTTACTCAAGTGCATTTTTCGGGATTGCCCGACTAGTTTCGGACACAAATGGAGCCCTTAATCATGAGCTGAACACGCGGCGAGGTCGCGAGTCGAACTAGCGCTGCACCGCGCCGCGTAGCGTTGCGCCCGCGACGAGAGGGGCGCGCTCTGTGTCGGTATTGCTTGTGCATCTTCGTCACTTGTCGTGTTCGTGTTGTTGTGATACTGAGTCCCGGTCCCTCTATATCGCTGTTACTTGGACTCGTGTGATCCATCTTAGACCCGGTCTACGATTACCATCAGCTGCGATTAGGGTCATACGAGACAGAACAGAACATTCCAGAAAAAGATTATACTTACCAATTCACACGAAAAAACTTTCTTGATAACTTGTAATAACTTTTCACATTTTTACATAAATAACACATGTAATACCTACTCTGACATTTCGATTTTCTTTATTGCTGACATTGTAATTTATATTGTTTGTTAATGTGATTTTTTTTATATTATATTAAATGACTGAACTTTGTAATAATATGCATGACAACATAATATTGTAACTTGTACGCCCTAGTGGCAAAACATAGCGTGCATAACATAACATATGAGAACTGTATTTTTACCTATGTTTAACAAGAATAAATGATTTGATTTGATTTGATTTGATAGTTTCAAAGGGACAATTACTTAGGTAATCAAGTTGTACAAACTGAATGATACTGTTTCTATAATTAGACCGTTGTGTAAGTTTACACGTGGATTGATCACGTGCAGCCCGCCTACGGCTAGGACACGACTATGTTACGACACTAGTGTACTTACTTAGAATAGAATAGAATATACTTTATTGTACTTACACCAAAATTGTAACATAACTCTTATACAATATCATTTAGTGAGGGTACAATGGCGGTCTTATTACTTATCTTACTATCTATCTGTGGAGGCTTGTTATTAGCAACATGTTTATGTTCTTTTTGTTTCTATAATGTTATTAGTCTGTAAGCCTTCTTAAAAGTAAATAAATAAATAATTTAATTATTGTTATCCGACTTCAAAAAGAAGGAGGTTTTCAATTCGTCTGAATGTTTTTTTTTGTATGTTTGTTACGCGATATCTCCGCCAATTATGAATGGATTTGGATTATTATTTTTTTGTTTGGCAGGTCATACTTCAGAGGTGGTCCCATATAAATTTTATCGAAATTGATGCAGCGCTTTTTGAAAAAATCAACAAAAAAATTGAATACTTAGATGACGTTTTGGTTTGTGGTTTCCTTCAAAAAAAGTTTTGATGAGGACTTTCAATCTCTGTGTTAACTGTCATCACAGAATTATTAGCCAAGAACAAAAATATTGTATGTATTAGGAGCCGTCATGATAATTATACATTAATACCTATTCTTAAAGAAAACTACCTAGTTGTTGGAAAGATTACGCAACTGTGTCATTTACATTTGTAGTCATAAACCGTGTAATGTATGGCACTAAAACGTATTCAATAAATAACTTTAAATAAAAGTAAAAACCGACTTCAGAAAAAACTAAAAAGAGTAAAATAATTACCATAACATAAAATTAACAGTTTCAGAAGTCGGTGCAATTCTAAACTAAAACAAATAAAAGCCACAATCGTTACGGGTAGTCAGAAGCCTGAAAGTCTGACAACTGGTCTATCCTTAGGATACCGGCACTGCCCAGTAACTGTTTTGCGGAGGTCAAATGATAGTCGCTCCGTGTAAAATACTGGTAGACTGGAAGTTGACCCAAACATAGTTGGGTAAAGAAAGAACGAATTGTGTCCCTAATTACGCATTTCAAACATTTTACGCAGTTGGTTTAAAAACAAGAGCATTCCCTATTTCTAAAGCTAAATCAGACGAGCCCAGAAAGCCCTAGAAGGAAAATTTATAACGAGTGATGAAATTAAAAGTTAATTGAGCAATAAAAGTTACACTAATTAACTGTAATACCCCACGCAGTTGCAAGAATTTCATAAAGAAGCTGGGATTTACCGCGTTTGAAAATAAACATGTAATAATTATTATGATGTAATTTTAAATCCTTGTTACGTAATGCATGAGGCTGTATTAGTGGACTAAAGTGGGTGTGGCATTATTTGACGTATTTTTATGACGTAACGGTTTAGGTACTATATTTTATTGGTATTTTACGGAATTGTCATCAGTATTGAAGGGTTAGAAGATGGTTTTAAGTTGTCTTTTGCTGTGCTATGTAATTTTGATTATGAATAAATGAAAATAAATAATAATGACACAACAAAAAAAGGAAAAAAATAAAAATTAAATTCGAAATAAATTGTTAAAATTCCGTCACACAATTTAAAAGCTGCTTTATTTTTATAAGTATTACATTATTTAACGTAAATCTTTTGTGCTGTTGCATTGCATGACATTGCAAAATATTATTATGGTCACATTTATTGTTATAAATAATAATCACATTATGATGCGTCAAAATCATGGTGCGATACAACGTCATAAAAGTGGTCTCACATAGTTATGTCACTAACATAGTCACACTTACCCTAACTGGTCACATATTATAATCAAAATACGTCACAACTACGGTTACAAATGTGACGTAAAAATGCATGCTGTAATATTTCTTACACGTGACGAAGTAGGTTTAGAATGCAATTCACTAGTATTTATGCAAATCATTCCTAGTCATAGTATATCATAATTATTATTTTCTAGCTTTACGCGGATACGTAATATTCTATTATTATTGCTCATATAACTATTAATTGGTTTAGAAGAATCCGAGCCGGTATTGCGATGATTTGACGAGAATTGACGTAATTTTTCTTACGTTTTGGGTTTCTCGATAAAAATGATTGCATTAATGACGGTATGATCCGTTTACGTCATGGCTATGATTATCAACCTGGTTGATTAGTTTCGCGACTGTAGTTATTACATGCTTGAGGGAAGCGGTTTGAGTCAAGCAATGGACTGCGCTAGGTTGAGATATTAATGATTTTGTAAAAGACACAACAACATAATCGTTCAGGGGTGATTCTATCATTACGGTTATAGCTAATTTCGGTATGTCAGTATTGCGAGCAAGGTAAACGTAGTAAATAAAACCAACATAGACTCTCCACCACTGAGAGTACTTGTATTTGGGTTAGTGTTAGTAACATGAACTAGATCACAATATGATACCTTACACAATTATTAGAAGATCATAAAATAAGGACAAGCTAGTCAGATACAAAAGGTCAGACTTCTTCAGCTGATGAACACAGAATGCTCCGCTTCGTCCGGTAGGTTGATCCGTATCGCCGACTACCTTCTTTTGTCAACTTTGCCCAGTGCTACCCGCTACCGATAACAATTTACATGTGTTTTTGTAGTTAGAATTTATTTATCTTCAAGCTTTTTCTCGTATGTATACAGACTGTCTTGTTGGTCTAGTGCTGTGCGTGAGGGTTCGATCCCCGGGCCGGGCAAAGTTTTATTAGGTTTTACCGTGTGGAATTTCTCAGTAGCAGCCTGGAGTCTGAATTTGTGCTCGGTTGTAGCAATAGGATCGCCTTTACTTGGGCAACATAGCGGCGTAATAAGGATGTACTATACATCTCTGTCTATCCCTTCGGGGAATGCAGGCGTGATGTTATGTTGTTTTCTTAAACACTGATGTAGGTCCTCGATTCTTTATAGATGTTAATTTAAAATAGTCTTCAAATATACTTGGGACCAAATAAATCGAGCCACTTATATTTTTCACGTAGGTACCTATAATTGTTATTATTTTTGGTATTAAGGAACAGATCAATTCTAAACATATATCGTCTAAAAGTTTATTTGATAACCTTTACAATGAGGGTAGGTTTTTGTCAACTTAGAATTATATTATTTATGAAACCAAAACTAATAACAAGGACACGTGAAAAAAGGAGTGGCTCGATTTCTTTGCTCCCAAGTGTATCATTGGTAGATTTCGACATAAAAAGAAAATCACTGTTTACTTAACCTTTCATTTCCTTGAAAAACTACCAGTTTATCTTATCGGGGTTAAATCAACCAGCGTATCGTCGGTTACTTTAACCCGGTCAGTTCACGGTTAAACACCTAACTACCGTTTACTGGCGAGATTAAACGGGTTAGTTAAATTCTTTGTACTTGGAATGGAGTAACTGTTGATACCTTAAGGGACTACACATACATAAGTTTTTGCAGTGATCTCGGCTAGCTATAATGGTTTTTGTAATTTTTTTACATAATCAATCACATAAAAAAACTTTCAGACCAGTTGTTCTTTTAAAAGAGCTGAAAGAGCTATTAAAATATTTTATAAAGGTCTTAAAAGTATTTACACAGACATTACATAATTACAAATAAAGAAAAATATATCATAGTAAAAAACTATGAACTAAGAGCCATTACGCACTGTCGACTGGTCGCCGGAGACTTGGTCTCTCGACGACGAAAACATAAACATAGTCGGCGCCCGGCGACCAAGTGCGTAAACATCTATTTAAATTATAGAAAGTCACAGTCGCCGTCGACCAAGTCTCCGGCGACCAGTCGACAGTGTGTAATGGCTCTAAAAGAGGGGCATCAAAATATTGCTTCGCATCGCTGTCGATTGGTAACGTGCCCAGTATGGCAATGCTACTCCTTTGGCCAAAGTAAACGCCAGTTTCGGGTCACGGAAAGTGTCGGCTGGACTTGCAGTAGAGTCACGGGGACTATGTATGTCGCAGTGACAATTTCTTGACTCTTAGAGTCATTACGTACTATCGACTGGTCGCCGGAGACTTGGTCGACGGCGACTGTGACTTTCTATAGTTTAAATACGTGTTTACGCACTTGGTCGCCGGTCGCCCGGGCGACTATGCTTATGTTTTGGTCGCCGAGAGACCAAGTCTCCGGCGACCAGTCGAAAGTGCGTTATGGCTATTATCACGTCCATAGGTTTGTATGGAGGTGGGCGCATGTTACGATATGACCATCATCATCATAACATCATCAGCCCATTACTGCCCCACTGCTGGGCATGGGCTTGTTCTCAGAAGAAGAAGGATTTAGGCCTTAATCCACCACGCCGGCTTGGTGCGGGTTGGTGGACTACCCACACCATCAAGAACTGTTTGGAGCCCTCTCAGGTATGCAGGTTTCCTCACGATGTTTTATTTAACCGTTAACGCTCGAAAAGTCAGAGGTGCAAAGATCGAGCTTAGACCCTCCTGCATAGAACGCAAGCATTCAACCGCTAGGCTATCACTGCTTCTCCTCCATACATACCCATACTAGCTTTCGCCCGCAGCTTCGCTTGCGTGAAATTTTGAACCCGTTAAGTGACGATTTTCCATACAAACTTTCATCCCCTATTTAACTACCTTAGGGGTTGAATTTCGAAAAATCCCTTCTTAGTGGATGCCTACGTTACAAAATAATATATAATAAATATAATATAATAATATAAAATATAAAATTAACAGTTTCAGAAGTCGGTGGCTTTTATTTGTTTCAGTGTAGAATTGCACCGACTTCTGAAACTGTTAATTTTATATTTTGGTAATTGTTTTAGTCTTTTTAGTTTTTGTTTTGAAGTCGGTTTTAACTTTTATTTAAAGTTATTTATTATATACGTTTTAGTGCCATAAATTACACGGTTTAAGACTACAAATTTAAATGACATGATTGCGTAATCTTTCCTACAATTAAGTAGTTTTCTTTAAGAATTAATGTATAATTATCATGGCTCCTTACAAACACATACAAACTTCTTTGTTCTTGGCTAATGTTTCTGTGATCACAGTTAAAACAGAGATTGACAAACGAAAACGTCATCTAAGTATATATTTTTTTGTTTTTGTTGATTAATTCAAAAAGCGCCGAATCTATTTCGATAAAATTAATATGAGACCACTTCTGAAGTATGATCTACCAAACAAAAAAAGAATCATCAAAATCCATTCATAATTGGAGGAGATATCGCGTAACAAACATAAAAAAAAAAAAAAACATTCAGACGAATTGAGAACCTCCTCCTTTTTGAAGTCGGTTAAAAAGGAACCTACTGTCAAAATTTCAGGTTTCTAACCCCAGCGGTTTAGGCTGCGTTGATAGATCAGTCAGTCAGTCAGCTTCTCCTTTTATATATAGACTATATCTTTACATCTCGGGCGTAGCCAGGTTTTAGTATCGGGGGGGGGGGGGGGGGGGGTTCAAGAAAATATAACGACTAAAAGTACATAAAATAACCCTTATATGTATAAGAAAAATAAAGATGTGAAAAATACATACAGAAAAAATCTGCGCCTGAAAAAAAAACTCGCGGGATACGAAACGGAACGAAAATATACGAAGATTACCGAATGCGATCCGATAATCGACGGTGGCGGAGGAATTCAAACCACCGTATATTTTAATGTAGGTAATAGTTAGTAATCAATGAGATATGCCGCACGCCTGTTCATATTTTAATTCTATGAATGTTAATATCTTAACTTTTCGGGGGGGGTTTGAACCCCCAAAACCCTCCCCCTGGCTACGCCCGTGCTTTACATAGTCTAAAACAAAGTCGCTTCCCGCCGTCTGTAAGCTTAGATCAGGAGTGGGCAAACTTTTCTTATCAAGGGCCAAAAAAACCAAGTCAATCTTACGGGGGCCAAAATTTTTATACACTGACTAGCTGTTGTCCGCAGCTTCGCTTGCGTGAAATTTTAAACCCTTTTTAAGCCCTTTTTAAATGTAGGTATAAAATAAAAAAAAAAACCGTCTACAAACTTACAACACTTATTTCAGCCCCTTAGGGGTTGAATTTCGAAAAACGCTAAACACGTTTACATTTAACAGAAACCTTAATACTTAATTTCATGCTTATACTTCAAAAATGACGGACTTGCATACAAACGTTAATCACCCTTTTCACCCCCTTAGGGGTTGAATTTCGAGAAATCCTTTCTTAGTGGATGTTTTCGTCACGTAAGGAACCTACTGTCCAAATTTCATAATTCCAGCTTTAGTGGTTTAGGCTCTGCGTTGATGAATCAAATGTCAGTCAGTACCAGTCTCTTTATTATAAGATTATGTCGTCGCAAACACAACGCAAGCATCTAATTTTTATTCTAGACTATTCGAAAGGTTCTTACGACTACGGGTGTTGGTGGGCCGGATCAAAGCGTTTCGAGGGCCGGAGCTGGCCCGCGGGCCGTACTTCGTCCATCACTGGCTTAGATCTTTTAAACCACGCAACGGATTTTGATGCGGTTTTCATTCCAATTTAGGTAATTTCTTACGGAATGTTTTAAGCTTTAAAACGTACACGAGCGACGCCAGGGCGGGTCGCTAGTTAATTATAAAAATAAACAACTGTTGTATGACTTAATAGTTATACCATACCAAAAAGGTAACAAGAAACTAAGAAAGGCACGTGGCCGATCGCAAAAAGATAATTAAACACACGTGAAAATGATTAAACAAGTGTTTTTGAAAATGTTGTTAATATTACAAAATAAATGTGACTAATTATGAGATAATATGCTGTTTAATTATGTAAAAGTAAGAACATTTACATTTCAGACGTTTAGAAGGATAATGGACTTTATAACTCAAAATTAGAGTCGATATTGCAAAATCAGTATGACTTGAAGAGTTTAGCATCATCACCTCAAAATACTCGTGGCATTATTACCAAGCGAATTGATTATGAAACACTAATAACACTTCTCATTTTCCAACATACTAGGAGCAAGGCTAGGATGATACTCGTAATAATATTGCATAATCCACTCATCACTATCCCAATTTTGGGACTCCACACCCACTCCACTCACATTTTAGTCCACTGCGTTGGCTTCGTGCTGGTTGGCGGTTTCCATCACACCATCGATGACGTCTCGTGCCGGACTTAATGAATAGCACTACCCCATCTCTTCCCGTGGGTGTCGTAAAAGGCGACTAAGGGATTCACTAGAGGATGGGTAGCAGCGTTCTCTGAGTACTTTAACAACCATACTGCGATCGCCAACCCGCCTGCCAAGCCTGGTGATTACGGCAAACCCCTCCTTTTGGGAGAGGCCTATGTCCAACAGTGGACGTCTTTCGGCTGAATGATGATGAAGATGATCGAGAACTTTATAGAGTCCTCTGAGGTGTGTATGTTTTCTCACGATGTTTTGCTTCACACGGATGTGTCCTGCAAGTTATCCCGTGTACGGACGGGCTAGAATATAAAACTTTGTAGCATCACCTTCATCGTCACTTTCACCTACTGGCCATTTTTATATTTTTTACGATGACAGATTGGGAATTTAAATGGGGACTTTGGATTTGTTTTTTTGGTACGCCATGGTGTTTTTGATACAAGTCTTTGATTATTTACTGATTTTTCTAAACGTATTACAAGATTGAAAAACTATCGACTGTTTAATTATGTGGTATGCCACAACAACCATACCCTGAACACTGCTCCATGCTACACCTTGCTTTTACATGGGACTCGGAGGTCACGTGGGAGCTGGAACCTGAGCCTCCACATTATTAAAGAAGCTGCGCCCCGATGGTAACCCCTTCTCCCTTCTTTTCACTTCGTCTCCTGCCCTAACTACACTTACGAGATCGGCGATCGGACTGGCTTATCTCTACCGGCATGACTAAATGCTACAGCCGGTCTGTTTGCTGCCGCCGGTTTCTATCAGATGGCTGTGTGGGCCATCGACGAACGCCGTGAATACAAGAAGGAACTCGCTGACTACTCCAAGGGACGTAAAGCTATGCTGTCTCTTACTCGTATGAGCACTTTATTATTGTTATGGTATGTATTAGGTATTGAAATGCTCTACACATTCTTTACAACTGGTGTAGCAGACGTGCTCTCAGGAGATCCTAGGGCCGTCTGTTACATTACAACTTCCTCATCGCATGCTGGGAATAAACGCATCTTGTAAGATGAACAGAACCCAGCACGCTTGGTGGTAGGATCTATACGGTCCACCTTGCTAGCTACCACCCTCACATTAAAGTCCAGCGCCAAGCAGTTTACTGTGTTCCGTCGAGTGTATGTGAGAGCCAGAGGGGTATAAGAGAATCCCGCTGTATCTCTGTTACTTGGATTCTTGTGCTCCATCTTAGGCCCTGTCTGCACTTACCATTAGGTGCGAATAGGGTCAAACGCGAAACAATCTCCGGTCACCATAGTGTGTGGCATGCAGGCGGTGGGTTAGGGGACCCGTCGCCCGACCAGTAACAGGCCCGAGAAGGCGGCGCGCAGTGTTCTGTGCGCGCTTCTCAGGAGGACGTGGGGCTAGGCCCCACAGTAGAAGAGGTCCGCCAGGGGCTGGCGGACCGAGGCCTGCCGGGGTCGCGGTGCATGCAGCTGCGAATCCCGCGATCCCGGCCAAGGGTCAGAAGGAACACCGTGGGTTTTTAGTCGATAAGAGTCCGGCATACCCCTTCGCCTTTCCCGGGCGAAGGGCACCCATGAGGATATTCCCATGAAAAAAAAAGAATTCTAACGCGAAGAAGTCAATAATAATAAAAAATGTGATGTCTAATATAATTATCTTCTGTAAATAATATTATTAACTTTTATTAATTAATCGGTAATGATACCAAAAATCCACCATAATAACAAAAGAATACAAAATTAGCTTGTTACGTGACAAGTTCAGGGTAAGTCGATTAAGTAAGGCAGGTCACGTGTTGTCCAAACGTGTTACAGAAACATATTTCTGTTTCTTTTATATATAACTTTTTGTCAATTGTTTTGTTGACTTATCGTGTGATCTGAATGAGAACACTTGTTTTAGCCGTCATCGATTTGGGAGTGTTAAATTTTTCATCGACGCCAAAATAGGCGTTTTTTTTAAGTATGTTATCATCTATTGGCTTCTTCCGCTCTAGGCGGAACGGAAGGGAGTATCAGACTCTTACTGACTAAAACCCATCCGTGTTCCTCCTAATGCCCTTTGCGTTCCAGGGCCTACTCCCTAAGTCCGTCAACGAAGTTAGTTACCCGTCCGAAAGTAGCCCGAAACGTAGGAGTGAACAAAACAAGTGTCAAGTTCAACTTTTCGGACGGGCAAAAACACATCGGTAGTAGCGACAACTGTCAAATCGTGTTGTCAGTCTTAGTTCAGGCCTACAAAAAATCGTAATGTCCGTAGGTGATAGGGAGTAGGAAACGCTCGTAACTAAGGTCGAAACCACGGACTTCGTGCTTAGGGAGTAGATCCCTAGAGCCGCTGTACGAATGGCGAGGCGTAAGCTGAGCTTTACATTTGTGTGAGTGCACATAAAATCGATTGCCAAAAAGCGGTATAAACCAGTTTAAACCAAGCAAAGAACGCATCTGCATTCATTCTCACACAAATGCAAAGCTCAGCCCAGGCCTCGCGGATGGTAATACTTTCGAACTAATTCCGCAACCCTGGCAGGCATAATAGGCACATAGGGAATTATAATAGAACAGAGGTCGTCTGCAGCTTAGCCTGCGTGGATGTCGTTTATCCAAGTCGTGTCGTTTATGTCGGGTTCAAGACTATCTCAGTACCAAGTTTCATCAATATCGTTTCAGCGGTTTAGGCGTGAAAGCGCAACAGACAGACAGACAGAGTTACTTTCGCATTTATAATATTAGTAGGGATTAACAATGTGTAAAATGTTGACATCACTACATAGTAATAAAACAAAGTCGCTTCCCGCTGTCTGTCCCTATGTATGCTTACATCTTTAAAACTACGCAACGGATTTTGATGCGGTTTTCTTTAATAGATAAAGTGATTCAAGAGGAAGGTTTATATGTATAATACATGCATATTATTGTACCCGTGCGAAGCTGGGGCGGGTCGGGAGTTTGAAAAAAAAAAATCATAATTAAGTGGGGTGCATGACAAGAGCCTCTACGAGTGACGATACTTAAGTACGTCTGGCGCACCCTGGGCAGTCAGCCCCGCTACCAACCTTGCTGACTGGCTAATCGCCACGGCATGAGCTATTCTCGTATCGCTGGTGCTGACACGAGAAAAGAAGAAGTTTGTTTTGCGGCAGAAACAGTATAGAGATAGTACTTTCCTGAACGAACTCATTCACAATGTGCTCTACTACTACCAAAGAAGTGACTTCAACACCAGCATTTTTGGAAGACTTACGAGTGAGAGGCCATTAAAGATGGGATGACATGCAGTTTTTCCTCAATTCTATCCTGAAACTATGAGCGTTCATTTCCAACGACACCCCTAAACTACACCACTATGGTTTCATTGACAAAAAGATTTTTTAACGGCACTACCCTAGTGTTGGTTAAATATCACGACATTGTCGTGCTTGTTTATTTTATACATTTTGTATAGTCGATCTTTGAGAGGAACCGGTTTACCTTATTTGCGTCGGTATAGCAATTAAACTTGTGCATTTGATCCGTTTATCGGCACTAATTTCACAACACTATTCACCAGTGGTGCCGTCAACAAATCATTTTGCCAATGACACTACTGGTGGTGTAGTTCAGTGGTGTTCTTGGCAATTAACGACTACGAGCTCTGCCTACCCATATAAGTATACAACCTAAGTTTTTCCAGCGCTGTACGTAAGCTCCACTTACTAGTAATGAACGCAGCGGTAACGCAACGTCTGTTGCAACAACGCAAGGTTGCTCACTTGCGACATCCCTCGTGAATGCATCGTGGGGACCCTGCACATGCGACTGATTTGTAGCTGCGATTGTTCTTCTCTCGTATGCTGATACGAGAGAATACAAAAATAGCTCACGCTGTGGTGAAAAGATTAGCCAGTCAGCAAGGTTGGTAGCGGGGCTGACTGCCCAGGTTGCGCCGGAGGTACTGAAGTATCGTCACTCGTGGAGGCTCTTTTCATGCATCCCTGTAGCTGCGATGAAATTATGACATTAATTCGGATTTACATCCAACCAGTAGCTGGTCTCGTGTAGTGCCGCACTTAAAGAATAGCACTACCGCATCTCTTCCAGTGGGTGTCGTAAAAGTGACAAAGGGATTCTCTAGAGGATGGGCAGCAGCTTTCTCTGAGTACTTAAACAACCATACTGCGATCGCCAACCCGCCTGCGAAGCGTGGCGATTACGGCAAAACTCCCCTTTTGGTGGAGCTTTCTCTGAGTACTTAAACAACCATACTGCGATCGCCAACCCGCCTGCGAAGCGTGGCGATTACGGCAAAACTCCCCTTTTGGTGGAGGCTTTTGTCCAGCAGCTTTCGGCTGAATTGTGATGATGATGAGTAGCTGGATCCATTGTCGCTGGATCCAGCCCCAAATCTACATTGCACCAATAGGTTACTTGAATAGATAAAGCGAGAGAAGGGTAAGGGTTTATGCCTTAGTCCACTACGCTGGCTTGGTGTGGTCTGGTGGACTACACACAACACACCATCGAGAATTTTTTGGAGCCCTCTCAGGTGTTCCGGGTTCCTTTCATGCCTTGTACAGACGAACCGAACGAAGGCGAACGAACGTCGGTGTCCATCGGCGAAACGTCGTACGCCTTTGTTGATTGGTCTGTAAAAATCATTACACAAGTCATAATTAAATTCTGATCTGCTCAGGAATTTGAAAAGTCAAGGTTCGTGACAGGATTAAATTCAGATCCCCTTGCGAGGAAGGCACGCGTTCAACCGCTAGGTTGTCACTGCTTAGTAGTATAGTAAAATGGACTTTGTCACTCGTAATCATTTACAATTCTTCGTGAGCTTTTTGACGGCGCGGCGATACGATTTAATGTACAAGTCCGAGACGGGCTGCAAACTGCAGACTGCAACCGCAGACCGCATGTCGCCATCGGAATAGCGCCTTTAAGGTGTGCGCTTTAAAGGTGCTATTCCAACAGCGACTGCAAAACTGCGACCGCAGACCGCAGCTGCAGATCGCACCGCAAGCGATACTAGTTTTGTAGTTTGCGATCTGCAGCCCGTCTCAGACTTGTAGGTACCTTTACAGTTTATCGTGCAAAGTTTATGTCACCCAATTTTGGTTTATAGTTTTGTAACCAAAGGTTTAATCGTAAATATCGATTTGATTTTGATTCTCTTCATAAGGCAACAAGAAGCTGAAAACAAAACAATGTTGTAAAATTTATATGTTGTATGATATTCTAACCAAACCAAACTTTATTCAAATGTATATGCTCCCTTATCTTACGACAAACTTGAGACTGCATTTCTGAAATTAATAACAATCCCTACTACTATAAAAATAAGGTTCGAAATGGTTTATTTTTTAGGAATTAAACAGAAAATAATAGAAATGTTTAGTTTTAGTTAGCAATGTTAATAACCAGCCCGTTTGATTACAGAGACAGATTACAGAAAAGATATATTTACGTCCAATTTAATAGTATTACTAAAATCTAACCTGTTTGTTTGATATCGAAAGTTTTGCACTTAATCTAGATTTTGAGTCAATGTTGTGGTTTAAAGTCTAGGCAGGTGTAGTAGGCTAAATAACTTCACTCGGGAGATATGAATTCGGGTCACCAACTTATACCTTAATATCTCGGAAACTAAGAATGATAGCGTATTCAAATAAAAACTATTTTATAGACTATTTAATAATACTCAATTAACATTATTAAAACTTCTTAAATTATCTATAAAATACTTTTTATTTGAGTATTTTATTTCCCGGCAGTAGTTGTTTCGTAAAACGTCAATAAAGGATTAACATAAAGTTTTTTAGCAGAAAGTAATTACATGTCATTACCGATGTCGATGTCATTGACGATTGTCGTTACCGATGCGGGATTGGGATAATCATTATCTCGTGCCGAGACTAAATACGTCATATTACCTCGTCTCGACACGAAATAATGTGACGACAAAATTATGTCGCGCTGAGCATGTTAGGCTTGCAGCAGGCGTAACATGACCACTGTAGATACAAGTTTTGTCGACTGGAGAATAGACAAAATGACGTATACGCAGTGGGCATATGTAATTTTGTCTATTCTTCTGTCACCGTTTCGCCTGTTCGGTGGTTGGGTACTCGTTGGTCAGTGATGGCGGCAGTGTAGACTACGTACAACCCTTAACCCATGAGTCCGTTTGGTTGCCTACCATACAGTATCGATATCTCAAACTTGTATGAAATTGTAGCTTTGAAAATTCAAGCCATTAAATGGGTTTTATCGAGTTTGGTCCCTTCGACTGTCTATGGCACCGTAGCTCCTAAACGGATGAACAGATTTTCGTGCGTTTTGTTTTTTGTTTGAAAACTGGCTGAATCCGGATGGTTATAAGCTAAGTCTAATGATAATCATTTCACCTATTTCAATGTAGAGAGTTTAGAATTTTAAATTTATTTGTCTAGCAGACTTTTATCGGACACACTTCCTTCTAGCTTTTCCCAACTATGGTCTGGTCAGCTTCCAGTCTAACCTGATGCGGCTGAATACCAGTATTTTACACGGAGCGACTGCCATCAGACCTCCGCAACCCAGTTACTGGGCAATACCGATATCTTAAAGTTAGACCAGTTACCAGACTTTCGGGCTTCTGACTACCCGTAACGACTGTCATAGGTATTCTCATGACACCCAGGACCAGCGCTTTAACGTGCTCTCCGAGGCACGGATGGGTCTCGATGTGTAACATACGGTCACCCATCTATGGACTGACCGCGGAAAGTGCTGCTTAACCTAGCAAATTTTATGATCAGCACGGTTGTTAATTAACCACGAGCCCCTCTCTCTCTCTGTAATCTGACAAACTCTCATCATCATCATTCAGCCGAAAGACGTCCACTGCTGGATATAGGCCTCCCCCAAAAGGGGGAGAGGGGTTTGCCGTAATCGCCACGCTTGACAGACGGGTTGGCGATCGCAGTATTGTTGTTAAAGTACTCAGAGAACACTGCTGCTGCCCATCCTCTAGTGAATCCCTTAGTCGCCTTTTACGACACCCACGGGAATAGATGGGGTAGTGCTATTCTTCGGCATTACACGTGACATACTCTATTTCCTATTAATTACCAAATATAAACAGATATTGTGTCTCCATATATAAAAGGGCTAACCAACTCAACCGAAGAGTTGCACTAACGAACTGTGGAACCAAAGTTTGTCCTTCAATTCGCTTTCCGGTGTCCAAACGCTGAAATCGATAACGTAATCGATACGAAATGTCGATTCGATCGTCTCGTAAATTGAAAATCGATTTTGTAATACTGAGGGTAGATTGGCGTGTAAGAAGGTTGAGAAATACTGATGAGCTATTGTTGAGTTAGAAATTTGGATGGAAGATTACACTGTAGCTTAGACAAAGACCCTAATGGTGCTGTGGAAGAGAATCTGACTTTTGAGTTTGGGGTTGTAGGTTCGAATCCCGTAACGGGCAGCGTTTTAGTACACATGGATCTTGGGTCAGCGTTCAAAAATATCCGAATCGAATGTAGACTAAAATGCGAAAAAGATGACTTATTTACGGCAATAGGTGCTCTCGAATCTTCGTATGGTTGGTAGCTAAATTAGGCATTGTGATGACGACGTAGGATTTAAATTCGTTTGTTGATATTTCTAACTTTACTTGACTGTGTGCCTTGGCGCGCGCTCTGGTGTTGTATGTAAACTCAGAACACTTTTTGAATTTTGTACTAGTCCCCCCTGTCCCCCTTGTCCATGTGTTTCTCCGTCAATGTCTAATGCAGACATTTGATATTAGCATAAAATATGTAATAACATCTATGATACTGAGAATCATTATTGAGGGGTGCATTAAAACTCCTTCCACTGGTGACGATACTTAAGTACGTCCGGCGCACCCTGGTCAGTCAGCCTCGCTACCAACCTTGCCGGCTGGCTAATGTTTTCACCATGGCATGAGCCATTCTCGTATAGCTCGTACCGTCACGAGAGAAGAAGAATAAGAAGCTTCACAACTCGTTGGCTGACGTTTACAACTGACGGGAGACCTTGCATTACATCACGCCTATATTCTTCGAAGGACTGGGCAGAGGTGTATTAATAGTACACCCTCATTTCGCCATTATTTTTAAGTCCCATGTAATAGGGGGTGAATCTATAGCTACAAATCCAGAATCCGGGGTGCCTCTGAAAAAATCCACTCGGAAAAAACCCAATAACACTTTGCCCGACCTGAGGATCGAACCCAGGACCTGCAGCAGCCGCGTTTGCGACCACTAGACCAACGAGACAGTCCAGTCAATATTATTATTGATTATGCCTGTTTTAACACCTACGCAAGAAATGAAGTTTGACTAATGGCAATAAAACTGCTAAATGAAAACAAACTTTATTAAAATAAAGTAATTAACAATATACAAAATTATCTAATACAAAATTACATTACAATTACAAAAACATTTTGATCAAACGTTAATATTCCGCCACCCATTGCAACACTCCTGATGTAATTGCCAGGTGTAAAATTAGCGAAATATTTCGCTAATAGCAACACTGTCGTAACCATAGTTCCGTAGATATGTCAACACAAACATACACACATATACTATTACTTAATGCTTGCTAAATATACATATAAGTGTTATGGTTGGTTCGAGCAATAATGGTGCATATTTAGATATTATATTATTGTTGTAAATGATAAGAATTTTGCTGTTTTAGTTTGATGATTGATGTAATAAATGACGTTTGACGGCATTATGATATAATTGATATTTCATTGTGTCACTAAGTTGATGCTACTTTTCATAGTATCTTTTGTCATGAATCGTTGTAACATATACTGTGCACTTACTGCAAAATATTTCATGTAAAGAACTAATTTTACTCAAATGGAAAATACATAATTTTCTTGATAATGTTTGACCTTTTTTGCCTGCTTAACCTATTGTCATGCTCCTCCATGTCATGTGATTTCTTTATTCATACTGACTTATTTGTAGCCGTCAAAGTCATCGTCAAAGTATTGATTGGTCTTCCAACAGACCTAAATATTGCGTTAAGAAGAAATACTGCCATAGTTACTATGCTTGGCAAATGGGATCACTAATGATGATGATTAGGGACAAAGTCACTTATAATTTTATCATCACAAAAAAATGTAATGAAAAGAATGCTTCTGCATTCTGGGTTATAGATATACTATACATAATATTTTTTTAATCAACATCCAATTTTCTAGGCATTACGTAGACAATAAAGAAAGATACCAAAAATTTACTGAAAAGAATACTTCTGCATTTTGGGTTATAGATACTTATACACAATATTTTTTTAATCACCGTCCAATTTTTTTCTATGCATTACGTAGGCAATATAGAAAAAGCAAGCTATTTCCTCTCACTCTGATGCAGGCCCTACCATAGGACGAACCACAGTCTAAGGCGGTTTATATTGTAGGAGAGAGAGACCCTTCTCTCATTCAGTGTATGCGCGACCAGCGTAGTATTTAACGTTTGACTTAGTAACCACGCTGAATCGATAATTATTTCGGGAAAAAAATTTTTTTTTTCTTAAATTGTATCTTAGACGAGTACCTTATGTCTAGAAAAAAAATTGATGTTGATTAAAAATTATCTAGTACCTATTGAAAATTTTGATAGAGTTTTTATAACAATTTTATATCAAAAAGACGCACATTGTCATAGAGAATGAACTCGAGACCTTCCGGCGGTATTTCATCACAAAGTTAGTTGACCTGTTGCATTTCCACTGTGCGCAAGAAATGCCTGCCGGTCGGGGTTTGGGTTTCGACATGTCTTTAATCTAATAATGTTTTGTGTTCATGTTTCGTATTAATAATGTTTGTTTTGGGTTTTAATTATTAATATTAATAAAAGGTACATGAAAGGTATGGATAATTAACCTGAAGATGTTTGTTCTTTATTATTGTAATCTATTGTGATGTCTGGATTTTAAAAGAGACCTTGACCTCTGAGTTTGCTTCGGCCTTTCTTCCAGGGGTAGTCAGATAGGAAACGCCGACGATATCTAGCTTTAAAAAGAACAAACCGACATGTAAACGTGATTTTTAAATATCCAATTTGCATTCTTAATCTTTTACATTAAAAGCCCAATTTAAGAAAATTTTAATTGTCTAACAAAACCGAATTACAGTCTATTGAAAAAAAAAAAAAAACTCGATACCCTTAGTAGAAAAGACAAATAAGAAAAGGATACAAAAAAAAAAAAACTTTATTGTAATTTTTATCTCCTGTTTTTCGATATACTATGTATTTCTTTAGTCCTGTACGGCGTACGAGTTATGAAGGTTCTAACGTTGTATCTATTCCCGCACTAGTCGTAGAAACCGGCTAGGAATATGGGTTACTGAGCCACTCGAACCTGTTCTATGCGCGCGCGCAATATCTAAATCTAAGCGCTTGTGGCCGTGGACTATGATTCTAGTAAGCTTATTGGGACATCAGTTGGACTTTTATTGGTTTATACGTTTTCTATGCGATTTCCGCGCACGAAATCTCTTTCTTTCTCTCTTTCTGAGTAAAAAAATGGGGAATAAAGAAAATCAGCATTATTTCGCGACAGCCAAACGCGGTGATTATTTCCTTAGTTTCTTTGTAAAATGATCACAAATTGGTTATTCAAAACGTGAATAAAATCATGTAGGTAATGGCCTCTAGGACCAACGACCAGCCGGGCTAATATTTGGAGTGTGACATAATTTTGTTGTCGGATTATTTCGTGCCGAGACAAATCATACATTATCTCGTCGCTGCCCGAGATAATGTGACGACAAATGATGATAATGAGACTAGACGCGTCCAGTGGAAAGCCTTGTGTTGAGTTGTCCTACTGGCTTGCTATTAGTTTGTGTTGATTGATGTATCAGCTTCATTGCAAGATTACGTTAGTCGTCTCATTCACACTGTTCTAATAGCATTTTCCCAATTATATAAGGGTCGGCGCTCGGTCTAACCAGATGCGGTTAAATAGCGGAGCGATTGCCATCAGATTTCCGCAACCCAGTTACTGGGCACTGCCAATGTCCTAAGGTTTTTTTTATTGGTACAACTACTAAGCGTTAGACCTTTTGTCTGACTTTTGGGCATATGACTAATTCACTTTTTTATGCATATGAGACTTCTTAAACTTCACGGTCTACTCCGTCTACTCATGGTGCTTTTGCAGTCCACCAGTGGGCCGTAGAGACCACCGGTTGAGCACTACTGGCTTAAGTGAATATCGTGTAATTATTTTGGTAATTACCATGTTCAGACGCATCCTCATTAGCCGATGTGCACATAACTTATCGAGCTCAGCCCAAATGCTAGGACTGCGGCTAATCAATGGCATGTTATTGCATTAGAGTAAGCTCTAGTACACATGGCGGTGCATGATTATTTATTAAATTTAACCAATGTTTCTAAAGAAGTAAGAATTATGTAGCTGCATTTTTTAAATTCTTTGACTTGTTCACGTTTGACCCTAATTGCACCTGAATGTGTGGAGTGACCAGAATGGATAAGGTCAGGAATGAGTATATTAGAGGAAGTTTGAAAGTAGCGCCAGTGATAGAAAAGTTGAAAGGGAACCGTTTGTCTTGGTTTGGGCATGTGAAGAGGAGAGATGAAACGCATGTGATCAAAAGAGTTAGGAATATAAATGTGGATGGATGGAGAGGAAGAGGGAGGCCAAAGAAAAGATGGATGGATTGTGTGAAGAATGATATGATAGAGAAGGGAGTCAGTGATATCATGACGGTTGACAGGACGGAATGTAAGAAGAAAACGTGTTGCGCCGACCACAAGTACCATGGGAAAAGAGCAGGAGGATGATGATGATGTGAACCGCAGACAGGGTTTAAGATGGAGCACATGAATCTAAGTAACAAAGATAATACATATGAATCTAAGTAACAAATATAAAAAACCCAATATAAATATATTCCTTTGTTTAAAAATAATGTTTCAATTAGAAATTACATTTCTATGCGTACTATCCCTAATAATTTGGCCACCGATGGTAGATAGATACAAGAATTTACATCTTAATGGACCGTTTCAATGAATGGTCATGGGCGATATTGCTACTATTGTCGCACTTAGCAGTAGGATTGGTGGTCGCAGTTTCTTGTTATTATTAGTAGATAGTAGAACGCTGCTGTTCATTCTTTTGCCATAATCCTTTAGTCGCCTATTACGACACCCACGTGTGAACCCTCTTCCGGGAACGACACTTCATTTTATGAACAGACTAGTTTTTACCCGAGGCTTCACTCGCGTTAATTTATAATTTGACAATCAACTCTTAACACACTACTAAAGTTTCCATAATAACATAATTCAATCATGATTCGAAAGATATGTGGCGTCATCTATGAACGTTATTGTTGTTTTCCTCGGGAACAGTACTTCTTTTCGGAATGAAAGGTAACTTATGTCCGTTTCTGTACAACTGACAACGTATATGCAAACTTTTAAGATGATCGGTTCAGTGGTTTAGGCGTGAAAAGGTAACCAACAAACAAATTTACTTTCGCATTTATAATATTAGTTAGGATAGGAAGTTAGGATTTAACCAAAAAGAAGGAGGGGATGGTTTACTCCATTCACATAACAACATAAGTAATCTTTCTTTTCCTTCTCTCGTGTCTGCACGAGCTATACGACACTATCTCACACCGTGGTAAAAAGATTAGCCAGTCAGCAAGGTTGGTAGCGGGGCTGACTGCCTAGGGTGCGCTGAACGTACATTTTTTATTTGATATTGATTTGCTCTTGACTCTGGTCAAGGTCAGAGGTGACAGAAACAAAGTCTTCGATGGCGCGAGCTTACCCAGAAGAAGCCTGTGCACTCTCAGAGACGCAGACAGTGAGTTCAACTCTTTTGCCGTGCGCATTTTGAAGATGTTTGGAAGCGCTTAGTGCGAATTGGTGGAATGGCAACTAGGTATGGATGGTAACCTGTAGAGCGTCTAGATGTCCGATGGTAGAAGGGGGTGGGGATGAGGTTGTGTAGTTCCTGAGTACACTCAGCGAAGTACAGTCTATAGAAGACCGACAAGTAGGCAACTTTGCGGCGATGAGCCAAGCTGTGAATTTATTTATAGTTAATTAAAACGGTACAATACCAATTACAATAACTAACATGGAGACAAAATATAGGTTATAACATAATAATGTAAATTAAATCGTAAAAATTAAAAACTAACATGGAACAGTGGACACCCTCGCATACTTTCTCTCACAGAATGCCAGACATACATGCATAATTTTATTCCATTCATCCGCAAACACATCACATTCAGGATTGTCAGTCAGGAGGGCGTTGAGTATCTTTAGAGTACGATACACTGGGGACTCGGCTCTGGCAACAGTTTTGGATGACAGCTGTGCGAACAGATTGTGCCGGCGGCACTGACGGTGTCCGATGTATTGTCGAGCACAAGTAGTCAACAGAAAAGGCCAAGGAGCTCGGGACAGTCGATACGTCCGCTGAGGGTTTTACAGGCTACAGTGAGCTGATCAAGGCCTCTACTCACCTCTAACGAGTTAAAACCCAACATTCCTAAAAGACAGTTAGTAGGGTACATGTAGGGAAAAAAATGGTATAACCTTTTAAATAGAAACCTGAGGAAAGTTTTTTGTACCTTTTCGAGCATTAATGTTTGGGTCGCTGTATAAGGTTGCCAGACACAAGCACTGGACTCGAGTTTACTTCGAACCAAAGTGGTGTACAGAGTTGAGAGTGAAGTTTGGCATCCACCAGTTTTACGTCACCAATGAGTCTCTTAGCTCTGCGTTCCACTGAGTACTTAAAGTCTCTTCACTGGTTGAGACTATCAACATAACACAATGTGATTTGTAATATTCGCTATTTTGAAAGCAAAGTCGCATCACTTACAACTACCCTTGGCCTATAAATCTTCCATTTTCACTCTATCGAGAGATAGTAACATCTTCAGAGAGTGTCAATTGAGTGACATTGACGCCTACAAGCTTTTGACGCGAATCAATAGAATTTTTTGTTGCGGAATGTTTGATATTACAGGCTGTTTTTTTTTACAATAGTGGTTACACGTGGTCAATATTCAGCCGAGACGTTTGATGTGTCCACGTTGTAATCGGACCTTTTTGGCCAAGGTAAGGTCATAGGTCACTTGCAAGCACACTTTCGAGCTGACATGTTTTAAGTAAGCAGAATCCATATAATGCCATCATTATTGTCATCATTCCACCAGAATATGACATCTATATCTGAAAAAATAGCAAAATTGAATATAATAGTAGACCGCGTAAAAGGTGGTGGAGTGCAGATGAACTGGACACCTTTGATATACAATAGCGACAAGCGGCGAGCAAAAGAGAAGGGTGGAAGATCAAGGGGCGGGGGGGGGGAGGGGGGATTATGGATAGGACTGTATCGGCCATTTTTAACCTCTAATGGAAAAAGGGGTGTTATAAGTTTGAATCCTTTGTCTGTGTCGTTCTGTGGCACCGTAGCTCCCAAACGGAAGAACCAATTTCAATGCGGTTTTTTTGTTTAAAAGCTGATTTATTCGGGATGGTTTTACTGTGTTTATTGATACTAAAATTTTAAAAATAAGGGAATTAAAAAAAAAACTTTTTTTTTTCATTCTTTTTTTCTTTTTTCTGCTGAAAACAAAAATTTCAATGTTATCCCCCTATATATAAAAATAAATAGGTACACTTATTTGTCGTTCTCCTGCATATCTACAGTCGTGTTTGATCAGCGAGTGTGGTCAGGGCCTTACGTCCGATGTCGCAAAGTACCCCGGGTGACATGTTGCGACATATCGCCTTATGCATGTCTTATGTACTGCCTTATGTACTCACTTCAAGCTTGAATTCGTGTGAATGTAATTTTACGTAAATGTTTCTTTTGGTAGGTTACGTGTTAAGCTGGAGGAGCTCGTGGCTAAATAATTACAGCCGCATAGACCGATCTTCCGGGTTAAGCCACGCTTGCCGAGGTTGGTCTGTGGATGGGTGACCATTTACCATAGCGAGTTTCCTCCGTGCCTCGGAAAGCACGTAAAGCCGTTGGTCCCGGCTGTCATTTGTAGATCTTTGACAGTCGTTACTGTTGGTCAAAAGCTAGAAAGTCTGACAACCAGTCTTACCAAGAGTATCGTATTACCCAGTTACTGGGTTGTGGAGGTCTGATAGGCAGTCGCTCCATGTAAAATACTGATATTCAGCTGCATCCAGTTCGACTGGAAGCCGACCCCAACATAGTTGGGAAAAGGCTAGGCAGATGATGATGACGTGTTAAGCTGTTGAGAGCTGGTATAATGATTATAATGGATTAATATTGTTTTAGGTCATCACTACATAGTATAAAACAAAGTCGCTTCCCGCTGTTTGTCCCTATGTATGCTTACATCTTTAAAAATACGCAACGGATTTTGATACGGTTTTTTTAAATAAATAGAGTGATTCAAGTGGAAGGTTTTAAGCTATAAAACGTACACGTGCAAAGCCGGGGCGGGTCGCTAGTCAACAATAAAAAAGGAAGGTCTGTAGGATGCACACATACACACGAACAAAATATCATGCCTGAAATCCCCGAAGGGTTGGGCAGAGGTGTATAGTACACCCTCATTTCACTGTTGTTTAAATCCCATGTAATAGGCGGCGAGACTATTGTCATCAACCGGGCACAAATCCAGACTCCGGGCTACGGAAAAACCCGAAAACACTTTACCCAACCTAGGGATTGAACCCAGGACTAATCGATCTATTGCCACTATGTCAGGCTTATTGGCAACAATAGTCATGATGGCAGACGGGTTGGCGATCGCATTATGGTTGTTAAAGTACTCAGAGAACGCTGCTGCCCATCCTCTAGAGAATCCCTTAGTCGCCTTTTACGACACCCACGGGAAGAGACGGGGTAGTGCTATTCTTTAAGTGCAGCACTACACAAGACATGAGTGATGAGCAGTGATCGGAAAAAGTTGAGCTAATTTACCTAAACTTCATAGAACAGAGACAAAAACTGGAGACTTCAAGATGACAACATTTTTTTTCTAAATTTTAAAATTTACAAAAGTCCAGTAGACACGTTTTTTATTGTTTTCAAAAAATAAAAGACAGTCTCCTTTTTTGAAAACAATAAAAAAACGTGTCAACTGTCAACTTAGTGATGTCTTGAAACCCGGGACAATTTTCCCGAAAAAAAATGTAGTCGTAAGGAAGTCTCCACTTTTTGTCTCTGTTCTTTGAAGTTTAGGTAAATTAGCTCACCCTTTTCCGATCACTGGTGATGAGAGTATGAAGTATTATTATGTTTTTTAACTCAACTGCATACTCTTTCTTTATTTCTTTTTACCCGACTGCGCGGCAGTTAACAGGGTTATGTTTATACCTCTATTACATAAAAATCAACCAAAAATAACAAAAGATAAACCAAAAATAACCCTCCCAATTCAACTGCGATTTCGTAACACTATCGATCATTCGCGACCGGTTACTCAATAGTTACATAACGTTATAGTTACCGTTACAGTTACCGCTCTTCACCTTGATGACGTAACGTGTCAAGGTCCCAGCGGCGATAGCGTGAAGAAACTGTTGTAACTCGTACGACAGCGTTTTGTAATGTTGAATATAGCAACAGTTGTTGAGTGGATACGGGTTTTGATATGAGCGTAATTATAGATGTAGACATACGTTTTAGTAAAAAATATCTAGAAAAATGTTGGAATTGGGCGTGACTTTGCTGAAATTATTGACATACAAATATGAAAAATATTTAGCTTCAAACTAGATCGTTAGTTTGGATGCAGTATGCAGCACCACCGTTTACGACCTTTCTTTCTTTCTTAAAGAGAGATAAGAAAAGTAAAAAGAAAGTAGTTTTATACTTAAAAAAAAATACTTTTGTCATAGCGATTATTTCGTAAATTGTAGCCGCAAGAAGAGTGCCAGCTATCGAAAAAACGTAAACGAAATCATCAAAAACCATAAAATAGCTAGAACATTAATTTTTAAAGTATTTTTTTTCTTTGTTTGGTAACATTTTGTAGAAATGTCAGGTATCACGTTACGTTGAAAATGGTATAGTTAGATTTAAGAGGTCAAATTTTATTCGTGGTAACTTTGAAACTCGGAAACGAAAACTTTAAGATTTTTATATTTTTTCTGAACCGGCGTAAACTTTTCTATGATTTGTTCCAGGCTTGACATTGGATTTTGGGACTGCCTGTATATAGAGTGAGCTAAAAAAATAAATAAAAAAAAACCCTAAAGTTATTTTCAAAAAACTTTTAACAACAACGTCTAATCGCAAATCAATTACCACCACATCGAAACACACAGCTCCTTACCGACAATGTGGTCATATTATCCAATGAGCCCACATAACTTGCCTCAGAGCCTTATCTAACTGGCAGTCAGATCAGCAGCTGACGTAACCGTCCGTAAGGGGACCAAGGTCAGACATTTTGAAGGGTGTCTGACGCTTGTGTAGCAATTTATGGAACTCGTTTTGTCGAGATGCAAACGGTGAAATGTTTTTGTCGAGAGAGTTGTTTCTTTTATGTTGTGAGAAGGTCGGCTTGTGAATGAAAGTAAGGGTCGATGTATGCACGACCAGCTCGTTTAAGCGATAGAGCTTAATAACTAGGCTTGAAGAATGCTAGGTTAATAAAGCGCTTCTTTTTTTCTGTCTCGTCGGTACGAGCTATTCGGGGATAGCACATGTCGTGCTGAAGAGATTAGCCAGCCAGGAGCTGACTGCTCAGGGTGCACTCGTACTTTGGCATCGCCGCTGGTAACGGCTCTTTTAGTGAAAAAAAACCACTGGACGAGTACATCTGTTTGTTGTGTGTGTCTGAAACAAGAACGGCAAAGGAAATATCGTGAGGCAACCTGAACAAATGAGAGGGCTCAAAATAAGTCTTGATTGCATTTTGTAGTCTGCCAATTCGCACAACACCAGCATGGTGTACTAAGGGCTAAACCACTCTTATTCTGAGCAGAAGCCCGTGCCCACTATCCAACATTGAGACAGTAATGGGCTGATTAAAATAACTTTAAAAAAATGTAAAAACCGACTTAAAAAAAACTAAAAAGAGTAAAATACCATTTTATAAAACCAACAGTTTCAGAAGT
Organism: Amphipyra tragopoginis; assembly: GCA_905220435.1. NCBI lineage: Eukaryota > Metazoa > Arthropoda > Insecta > Lepidoptera > Noctuidae > Amphipyra > Amphipyra tragopoginis. The sequence goes on from HG992017.1 coordinate 12,764,248, forward strand.
CGGTGTAATTTTACACTAAACTAAATTGAAGGCACCGACTTCTGAAACTGTTAGTTTTATAATATGGTAATTATTTTACGCTTTTTAGTTTTTTTTTGAAGTCGGTTTTTACTTTTTTTCAAGTTATTTTATTTTTCTATTTTAAGTGGCATAAACAATACACAAACATGCAATTACAGCAATCTCGGGTAATTTGCTGTTATCCATTGAAGAGTTCCATTGTCAATCTCCGAGGGTCTTCATCAGATCTTCACCAAATTTAAATGGAACCACCTCGGGACAATACTATTTCAAACAAAAAAAGAATTTTGCAAATCCGTTTATATACGACGGAGTTATGCCCGAACATACATAGAAAAAAAAACGTAAACATCCGAATTGAGAACCTCCTCCTTTTTGAAGTCGGTTAATAAAATGAAAGTAAAAGTCATTGCTTTTTTGAACTTGATTAAAATATCAACTTGCCTGTTTTTAAATATTAAAATATAAATCGTACACCTGGTGCAATAACGTAATAAATGGCAAAAAATTATAAAATGTTTTTTTGGTCACAAAATGATGTCAAGCATCTTGGCAACAATGTTGACCATTCAAAAGTAACTAGATTTTACTTTATTATTTGTATTATGTTCGTAGTATTTCCTTTATTCATTTTTAAACATATTTTTACATTTTTAAATATTCTAATACAAAAATAAAAACATTTAAAAATATAAAAAATAGTGTCCCACCGGCATTGGGAACAGGGTCCATGCTGCCGGCAGTCAGGGCTCCAGAGAAAGGAACCTCCTCACTATGCGTGCCGTATCTAGAAGTACTGCTTTTTGTATCAAGCCCTTGATCCAGCCGTCCAACGAAAGCCTCTTAAGAGCGTGTACGTCGTACGGCATTCCATACAAATTTTCAAGTCTTTGTTTTTCGTAATGACTGAACCGATTTTGATGAAACTTCACACACATAAGCAGAATACTTAGGTCTAAAAAGTTAGTAGAAAACATTTTCGAAATGTCTTACTTAAAAGAAGATAATTGGAAATTTCTGTTTGTGTGGAAAATTTAAAATCAGTCTAATTTAACTGTAACACTATTTTTCGAAAATGTTTTCTACTAACTTTTTAGTCCTATGTATCCCGCTGATGGGTATAAAGTTTCATTAAAATCGGTTCACTCATATCGAAAAATAAGGACTTGAAAATTTGTATGAAATGCCGAACGGCGTAAACGCTCTTAAGGTGTTGATCGAGGCTCTTGGCTATTAGGCCATTCGCCGTAACGACTATCGGAACAATGACTGCAGAGTCCACATCCCACATACCGACAACTTCGTGTGCTAGATCAAGATATTTTACTTGTTTATCTGTTTATTTGTTAATCATATAAATTATCTTTCTCAGCTTTCACGAGGTTCTCGTCATGAGGGACCGTGATATCAACAATCATTGTGTGGCGCTCTGATCGATCTATTACCACTATATCAGGCTTAGTAGTATATTTGTATCTCTTTGGAGCTCACGGCTCATCTTCCGTGCGGAAGATGTCCGGTCCTTTGGAAGGCATACACGGGGACACAGGTCCAACGCGCAGAGGCCCCTTTGAGAACTTTAATCTAAAATGGGGTGGGGCACCAACCGGGGGCTATTCACGGCTGCACTATTGGAGTACAGTCATGGACCGTCCCAGGTGGGTGCAAGACTATTGCAAAATGTGGTGAAAAATGTCTGGTCTATGGGAAGGGGTGTTATGTGGACTGATAACCTCTATTGCCGGAAGAAAACGGCGTCTGCCTTTCAACATTTAAAATTGAAATTTATTGGCAGACGGTGACTCGCCAGCTCACTAGCTGGGCCCCCTGAAAAGCCGCCAGTACATAGGCGAAGGGGGCAACAGACGTGTGAGCGTTAGTAGTATCTTTATTAGTTGTATTGCCTTCTCATACGTTCCTTATCCTGAATAGGACTGGTAACAGCAGTGTACTTCTTCCAAACTTAGATCATCAATCAGCTTCAAGCTTGGTGATTAAGATCAAGATCTCCAGGACTAATAACTGAAACGGTCTGTAGGTTCATCAGTACCCGTTAACGGGCAGATATGAATGCTTATTACGATGACTATTAGCTTATCAATACTGACATCTGACCTCGTTGCAAGAATTATGTAATTACTTGAATGAAGCAGCCCACTTAATAGTTTCGAATGATTGACATTTAAATATTACAAAATCAATATATAAGATATCGTAAAAGGCAATGTATTATTAGATGTTATCTCATTTTTTGCCTTCTCAGTCTCATGCTTAAATCTCTGCATTATACCATTGTTATTAGGAAACACTCGACCAGCATCCTAATTGCGCAAAACAGTCGTAATCGCTATGGCTTTGATCTTCTATCGTGTCGGCACGAGCTATAAAAGAATAGCTCATGCCGTGGTGAAAAGATTAGCCAGTCAGCAAGGATGGTAGCGAGGCTGACTGCCCAGGGTGCGCCGGACGTACTGAAGTATCGTCACTCGTGGAGGCTCTTTTCATGCACCCTATGGCATATATTTTAACAGGTCAACAACAACAATTTCCATAGCAACGTTTGTATTAACAACCCGACTTCTCCACAACTTCGTACCACGCAATGAATATTGTTGTGTTGTCAAAATGAAAGCTATTGAAATTACGAATGTGATACGGAGTTGGGATGTAGTTCCTGTATCCATTACAGAGAGCATGTTACGAGTAAACCGTCGGTCTCGAGTGTCATGCGAATATCTATGACAGTCGTCACGAGTAGTCAGAAGCCCAAAAGTTTGCCAACCCGTCTAACCTTAGGATATCGGCATTGCTTAGTAACTGGGTTGCGGAGGTCGTCTGATGGCAGTCGCTCCGTGTGAAATACTGGTATTCAGCCGCATCAGGTTAGACTGGAAGCTGACCCCAATATACTTATAGTTGGGAATAGGCTAGGCCAGAACAGTCTTGTTAAAAGAATATTCTAATTCCTCGTCATTAACGTGTAGAAAAAACTCTTGGGCAGTTTTGCATTTAAGAATCCCTACTAATATTATAGATGCGAAAGTAACTATCTATCTGTGACGCTTTAACGCCTAAACTACTAATCCGATTTTGATGAAATTTGGTACAGAGATAGTCTTTTTTTTTAAGTTTTGGTAATCATCAAATGACTTCTACCGCTCTGGGCGGAGCGGAAGAGAGTGTCAGACTCTTACTGACTACAACCCATCCGTGTTCCTCCTAGTGCCTTTTGCGTTCCAGGGCCGCGGTAACTCTTTCGAACAAATTCCACAACCCTGGTAGACACTGGCCCTAGCGAGCCCCGTCTACTATGCTGAAATCTCTTAGAGGCGCGCATGGAACAATGCGCCGTCTACCCGGGCCTGGTTCTTATCGGACGGCGAGCCACCCAACGCTCGCCGTCCATATCCGCGCCTTTGGTAGCCGGGAATCGCCCTGCGGCTCCCGACGCCCGGGGCGTCTCCTTCTGTTGCGGCGGCTGGGTAGTGAGGTTTGTCTCTTCCTCTAGCGTTCCGCCTCCTCCTTCGCTAGCATTACTGCTTCGCAGAAGGAGGTGACTGCTTCCCATGCCCCCTCGCTCTGGACCATGGATTGAACCAAGGCCGGACGCGAGAGGTCTTCGCCGCCGGTGTACAGAGATAGTCTGGAACCTGGATAAGGACATAGGCTATTTGTATCCCGAAAACCGCGCAATATCTATACGATAAACGAAGCTGCGGGCGTCCTCTAATTGTCTATAAAGAAAAGAAACAAATAAAATTTATTTGGACACAGTACAAATACGTGGGGGTACTTCATCATCATCGTCATCATTCAGTCGAAAGACGACCACTGCTGGGCATAGGCCTCCCCAATAAGGGGGGCGGGGGTTGCCATAATCGCCACGCTTGGCAGGCGGGTTGGCGATCGCAGTATGGTTGTTAAAGTACTCAGAGAGCTGCTGCCCATCCTTTAGTGAATCCCTTAGTCGCCTTTTACGACACCCACTAGAAGAGATGGGGTAGTGCTATTCTTTAAGTCCGGCACTACATGAGACTCCGGCACTACACTGGGGATACATATCCCCACTTACATAATTCTTGAACTTGATACCCCTCCCAACTAACTGCATGTCACAATGAAGCATTTAACTTATCTTACATCACAGTAATCGCTGTTTTATCTGTCAGATAGTAACTACGTGATGTAATAGTATTACTAACAGTTAATTATGTGTCAAGGTTGAACCATTGTTTGATAGTTAGGAAACTGTTGGAAAGATAAGATGATGTTTGTGTAAAAAAATGATGATAGATTTGTTGGTTGTATGAGTTTTAGTTTGATGACCTAATTAGGTAATCAAGTAGATTATGTTCTTGTATCAATGGATTGACATTACGTAATAGGATGTCGTGGTGGTCCGGAGGTTACAGATCAGCTTGTTAAGCACCAGGTTGCGGGTTCAAACACAGACACGTACTAATGTAACAGGCCAGTTCCGCGCGCGCCTCGTAGGAGGACGTGGGGTAAGGCCCGACAGAAGGAAGGGCCTCGGTCCGCCAGGGGCTGTCAGGGTTGCGAGAGTGCGTGGGAAGCCGTCGCCACCTTTTGCGAGGTGGTGATGGCAACCAAGGAGGGAGCGGAAAGGGAGAGAGAGGCGACGGCCACTCTCTCTTCCCGCGCCAGACGCACCGGGCGCCGCCGGAGGACGCGCGACGTTCTCCGGCCACACTAGTGTGTGGCTTGCGGGCGACGGGTTATGGGACCCGTCGCCCGACCAGTAACAGGCCCGAGAAGGCGGCGCGCATGTGTTCCGTGCGCGCCTCTCAGGAGGACGAGGTGTATGCCACCACAGAAGAAAGGGCCTCGGTCCGCCAGGGGCTGTCGGGGTTGCAGTGCATGCAGCTGCGAATCCCTCGACTCCGGCCATAGGTCAGGATCATCAGAAGGAACATCGTGGGTTTTTAGCCGGTAAGAGCTTTCTTTTTTTTCGCCTGGCCTGGGCGGAGGGTATCTATGAGGACATTAATTGATTGATTCATTGTAATTGGTGGCACTTAAAGTACTAAATAGAAAACTTAAAAATAAGTAACTTCGAATCAAAAAAAAGATGGCATGTTATAAAATAAACAGTTTCAGAAGTCGGTGCTTTTAATTTGGTTCAACACCGACTTCTGAAACTGTTAATTTTATAATATGGTAATTATTTCACTCCTTTCAGTTTTTCTTTATGATTAAGCGGCGAATTGGAATTCTTATGGTAATACATAAAAATACAGAGGTTTAATAATTTGATCAGCTTAACGAATTATGTGATCAGTGACTACTCGTTATACAAAACAAATAAATATTGTATCAACAGGTGTTAAATATATTTTCATTTCATTTCCCGTTTTGTGCAAGTATGGCCTTCGATTTTGTTATTGTATAATAGTGTTATTCTCTTGACATAAGTCTACGTCGCAGTTTTGTCTTTCTCCAATTGTTGTTGAAGCAGACGGGTTCTGGAGGGGGGATTGTGACTCAGCCAACAGCCAAGTAACAGTGATCTTGAGGGGTTGCCTGATTCCCTATACGCTTTAGGCTCTCACATACACACGAGGGAACGCAGTAAACTGCTTGGCTTTACTTTAATGTGAGGGTGGTAGCTAGCCAGGCGGACCGTATAGATCCTACCACCAAGCGTGCTGGGTTTTGTTGAATCTTACAACACGTGTCCATTCACAGCGTGCGGTGAGGAAGTTTTATCTCCTATCCCGTCCCTACACGCGATATCTAAGCGTAATGATATTCTTCTATAAGATACATGGCGAATGTTGATATTCTAAGCCCAATAGGGTATTTGACTGAAAAAATGTAATTAGTCCGTCAGTTAGATTATCAAAAAATATTTGACCGGTATATTTTCTTTTGTTACGTAAACCAAAATTGACGAAGATACGACACTTTTAAAATTGGCAAAACGTCACAAGCAAGTACAATTTTTACTAGCTTCTGACGTCACAAGCCCCCACTCTCGAGTTTTGATGCGTTTTATCTTTCCAAATATTCATAGATTTAACAAAAGAAAAAATACGTGTCCATTATTTTTCAAAACTCTAACTAGCGACTAATTAGATTTGCAATTTATTGATGCTGTCAACATGCCTATTGTAGCTGTTGTCTAAGAACTAACTTAGTACAGTCAATAAAAGAGATAGGTACACAGGCAACTGATTCCATGCGTATTTTAACATAGTTATGCGTTTGTTGAGTGGCCAAGTCTTTGCTATCGCTTGTTCGTTCAAACAATATGCGTAGGTAAATGACAATTGCCTGCGTAATGCAATGATTTTTATATTATAACTTTCGTGAGACACATTCATATTTATAATTACCTACTTACGGAATCACGTGCATTTTTCGGGATTGCTCGACTAGTTTGTCGAGTCGAGTTTGACTCGTGACTTTGCCGCGTGTTCAGCTCATGATTAAGGACTCCTTTTGGGTCCAAATCTAGTCGGGTAATCCCAAAAAATATAAGTGAGTACACCATCACTAATCATAAATAGTGTAATGATATCCGTTGTTTGCCTGTACACCTAACTGTTTTGTCGACTGTACACGTACAACCACTACTATCAACCTATTATTACAAAAACCATAATGTACCAACAAGTAATGTACAAATACATAAATCGCTTACAGTACATGTAATTATTTAGTTATGACCTAATCTCAAAACCTTGGACTCGTGCATAAAAACTGGGCCGTCAGTGATGCAACCGCTTGCATCACTACTCCGCGGATCGATCAAAAGATTGACCCACATTGGTATACAAGCATATTATATGATTCATGTGTTATTATAGATATAGCAAGAAAAAATATTGAAAAAAAATGTGGTATTTTGTTTTTTAAAGAAAGGTTAAGCAAGGGTTGTTTAGGTATAGAAAATGATGGGTGACCGTCATTCATGCTTATCAACAAAGAAATTAGATAGATGGGCTTCAGATCTGCATGATCCCCCCCTGCCCTTTTTTCTATCGGACGGCCAGAAGCACGAAAAAGCGCCATCGGTTCATGGTTGATATACCAAAAACCCGAACGAAGCGCTTTGATTCCACTTTCATTGTGAAAACCGCCAAACAGTGGAATGCGCTGCCCGAGTGGGTGTTCCCCGATAGCTACAATCTGGGAGTCTTCAAGTCACGAGTGAATCGGTTTCTTCTGGGCAAGCGTGTTCCATCGTAGACCGCATCATCGCTTAACATCAGGCGAGATGGCGGCCAAACGCAGGCATAGTAATAAAAAACAAAAAGATAATACATTTGGTAGAGAAGAAAATTTCTATGGCTGTCATCGAAAGTCACCTTCATAGCATAACCAGGCCACTATTGTCCTATTGCTGGATGGGTGAGAAGAGTTGAGACCTTACAGATTAGCAGACTTCACTCACCATTTTCTTCTGCCTAGCCTTTTCTCAACAATGCTGTGGTCAGCTTTCAGCCTAACCAGATGCGGCTGAATACTACAGGGTGTTAACGAATTCGTGTAATTCCTTAAAACCACATGATCTACTACTGATGTAGAACGGGATTTAGCTTGATTAAAAATAAAAAAATAAAATTTATTATTTTTTCATGCGGCTATGTTACCGATCGTATCTAAACCACCTAATAAGGATTCAGTAAAAAAATAAGAATTTATTTCTTTGCAAAAATAATGTTTTATTTGTGTGAACATTTCGATGCCACACATAACTTACTGAAAGCACGGCGACACGGCTGACAGGCACGACTAAAGCAACATCGCTCTTTGCAGTCAGATAACTCAAGGCTCTAAAATGACTCAGAAATTGAAAACTAAGTTTTTTTTTTTTATTTTTTTTTCAGTTAATTTTCAAGATTTCCCATTTAGGGTTTATCTGTGTCACCAGTAGATCACGTGGTTTGAAGGAATTACACGAATTCGTTAACACCCTGTATTTTACACGAAGCGACTGCCATCAGACCTCCGCAACCCAGTTACTAGGTAATGCCGATATCCTTAGGTTAGACCGGTTGCCACACTTTCGGGCCTCTGACTACCCGTAACTACTGTCATAGGTATTCGTATGACACCCGGGACTGACGGTTTAACGTGCTCTCCGAAGCACGGAGAGGTCTCAATGTGTAACGAATGGTTACCCATCCATGGATTGACCGCGGCAAGCTCAGCTGAACCTTGATCCGTGTAATTGTTAATTAGCCACGAGCCCCTCTAACCTTCCTTCTCCTTATAACCCAAATATCTACTTATTTTTAAGAAAGTCGTAATTCCGGGTTTTGTGTCTCCACTTGGGAGAATAGTAACAGTTGACTGCGCTGAGTTGTTTGTCAGCTTGCCGTCTCAACAGCAGTATAGCTATGATAGAGGTCTGAATATGCAAGAGGTCTGAATTCGATCCCTGCTCGCGCTCTTGTCTTTTCGAGTTCATGTGCGAATCATGATTTGATTATCACTTGCGTTAACGGTAAAGTAAAATATCGTGAAGAAACCTGCATAACTGAGAGGGCTCTAAAAAGTCAGCCAACCCGCACTAAGCCAGCATGGCCCTTCTTATTCTAAGAAGAGGCCTGTGCCCAGCAGTGGGACAGTAATGAGTTGATTATCCATGCCATCATAAAGGATACAAAAATCGTAAAATTAAAAATGATTAGACTGCTTCGTTGGTATAGTGGTTGCAAGCGCGACTGCTGAGCGTGAGATCCTGGGTCTGATCCCGAAGTCGGGAAAAGTGTTATTGGGTTCTTTCATGCGGAATTTCTCAGTAGCAGCCTGGAATCTAGATTTGCGCCCGGTTAATCGCAATAGGCTCGCCCTCTATTACATGGGACTTAAACATAACGGCGAAATGAGGGTGTCTATACACCTCTACCCAACCACTCGGGAATACTTAGTGGCGTGATGTTATGTTTAAAGATTATTTGTCAACTTTGCGTCAAATGACGCAGTTTATTCGCTCATAGCTTCCCGCTCTCTGTTACAACAAAACAAAACCTTGAAACCGCCGCCATAATGTCTTTATTTATAAAAAAATATGAAGTAATAACACTTCTATGTATTTGTAATCTACATACATAACTCTGTAATATCGACCGATGCAAATGGCACAATTTGAGTAACCCAATTCATTGTAACTGACAACTTTTTCAATTGATAACAAACTTTATGCTCTTACAAACAGAGTTGGTTTTCGATTGGATTAAACCGAAGTTTTGGTTTAGAGTTACGTAAGATTTTAAGGTCATAGCAGTTGCATAACTCCTTGCTGAGCAGAGCCAGTGTAAGGAGACCTCTTGCAATGCCCAGTCGAACCCAAATTAGTTTGATCTGTTAACGTGTTCAGAGGGGAGGGGTAGGTCAAGTTATTTGGACAGATACGTGATTTGTGTTAGCTAATTTTAGAATGCTGGTTTTGAAATGGTAATGTTAGGCTATCGGGTCTAATTCTCGTGATAAACGGCGATAGTTACTGTGTGGAATAAGCCGGTAAATGCACTTACCGTGGTCTTCGACCCATTTGTTCAATACGCGTAGGGTTTTGCCTGGGTCCAGCAAAAAAAAATGGTTTTTTCTCTTGGATTGCTTGTAGATGATCCTTGGCGACCGTTTCTATTTAACCAGGCAGTCATTGGCATGATCTGAAGTGATGATGGGTTAACAACCGTAGAGACAAAGTTGTAAATTTCACTCTTCAAACCGGAATACAGCAATGCTGCTTAGCGGCAGAGGTAGGTATGGAAGAAGTACTTTTCAGAACGACCTCTTTCACCAGGAGCTCTACTACTCTTACTAATGCCCAGCTATACTTATTTGGGCCTCACAAAGGTGGGCATGAGCAAAATTGCACTACAACCTCGTTCAACACTTCCAGGTTTACTAAAAAGTCAAATACTGTTTGTGTGAGCTGCTTTGACACACCCTGTACAAAATACTGGCTACACCCATGCTTGATTCCTATAAACTCCACGCGTAAAAAGGAAAGAAATCAATTTATTCGTCATGAAAATCGACACAATAAAAATACTACTCGTATAATGCCAAAAGGTAACAGTTACCTAAATAAAAATACTTAACAATTACTGTGTATATTACATCTTAAACTAGGGATATTTCACCAATATATCAATAATGTAGTCCGTAACTATAAGATTAATGTGAGCTAGAAATATGACATTTACGAGTATGTGTTCAATAATCTTGTCATTATCACCTTTATTCGTTTGCAGTAAACTTATTGATTACATATTAAATATTTTTCAAAAACAAAAAAAAAAAACATTTAAAAATATAAAAAATAGTAGCCCACCGGCATCGGGAACGGGGTCCAAGCTACCGGTGGTCAGGGCCTCAGAGAGAGGAACTTCCTAACAATACGAGCCGTATCGAGTAGTACCGCTTTCTGCACCAGGCCCTTTGATCCAACCGCCCAACGAGAGCCTCTTAAGATGATGGTCGAGGCTCATGGCTATTAAGCCATTGGCCGTGACGACTATCGGCACAACGACTGCTGAGTCAATCTCCGACATGTCGACCACCTCGTGTACTAAGTCTTGATATTTAATTTATTTATCCTTTTCGGCTTTCACGAGATTCTCGTCATGCGGGACAGTGATATCAACAATCATTGCGCGACGCTCTGATCGATCTATCACCACTATGTCAGGCTTATTGGCAACAATAATCTTGTCATTATCACTATTGATATGTTGGTGAAATGCAAATGTTAGCTATTGAAAAGTTTAGAGACCGAATTAGCTTAATGAACAGTTAATGATAAGTTGATGAAAATGCGTTGCTCTCGCATGTGAATGGGACTCAGCATAGTGCTGTGCTGAGCTGTGCTTAGCAGTTGGATTGTTGATCAAAGTATGTTATTATTAGCAGATAGAAAAACGGTGTTAGTTATGCTATGGCTATTGCGCACACGATCGTTTCAACCGCTGTTTTGTCTGTTAATGTCAGTTGCGGCATCCATAAATCAGCCTGATAGATCGTCTGCGCAGACCCTAAGAGTCAATTGAGGGTAATCTGTTATTACCCGTATGGTGTTCGCGGTTATCGTTAACGACTAGTTATGCATAATTGTGACCTTTAACCTTTATACATTATTGCCACAGGTGGGTTAGAGAGGAGGTGGTGTATCGGTCGATAATATTTTCCTAAAACTGTAAAACTACATCACCGCACGCTGGGAATAGACGCGTGTTGTAAGATTCAATAAAACCCAGCACCGGCAGCACCGTGTAATTCCTTCAACCTGCGTGATCTACTGGTGACACAGATTAACCCTAAATGTTTATTTTCGAAAATCAACTAAAAAATTTTTTTTACATAAAATCTTGATTTTCTGTTTCTGGGTCTTTTTAGAGCCCCGGGTTTACAGACGGCAAAGAGCGATATCGCGTTAGTCGTGCCCGCTAGCCATGCCGCCGTGCCTTCATTCATTTATGCATGGCATCGAAATATTCAATAAAAAAAACCGTTAATTTGCAAAAAAAAAACTTATTTTTTTACTGAATTCTTATTAGGTGGTTTAGGTACCACCACTTACCGCTACGGCATGAATAGAAAAAGAAAATTATTTTTTATTTTTAATCAAGCTAAATCTCATGCGGGGCCAATCTACACCAGCAGTAGATAATATGGTTTTAAGGAATTACACGAATTTGTTTACAGCCTGTATATCAATCTCGGGTACTAGAATTCAAAACCCACTTATCAGCAGGTCATCTTCAACGATGTTCGCACTCAGTCAGTAGATCTGCTATCCATACAATCGCGATCCGGCGTCATAGTTTACTGAACCAATTCTCAGTGTCATCCGTGTCGTGGCCAGCCTCTTGTGGCATTGTGGCCACACGGCTGTGGGAATAACGGATAACTTGAAAGACAGAATATAAAAGCTAATAAAATGATCATTTTTCGGTATATTCAAGGTTAGTTGGAAAGGGGGTACTAATTCTCGGACCAATGCAGCCGCCGATTAATAACCAATCTCATTTCAAAATCTCTGGATTGATGTAGGATTTTGATACTATTTTCTATTGCATTTCAGTTCCAAACTTTAATTAATCCAGAAAGTTTGGTTTAGTTTAAAAATATCGAGTAACTAAATCAAAGTTACAAATTCAGAAAATAGAGCTACTGAGGCGTGATCCCAAATGACATAAAGTGTTAATAAAGTTGATTTAAAAACGGAAAATTGGGGGGCTATTTGAGACCATGTCTATAGAAACTACTTCATAAACTAATCTATATGTGTGACAATTTCAATATTATTGTACACTAACTGTACCCGGCATGCGTTACAATGCACTTTTTCCTACTTACTATCTACCTTCAGAAACAAAATCAAAATAGTAACAAAAAGTTAAAACCATTTTCATGCATGCGGTAAACAAATGAAATTCTTCATTTGTTTACCGCATGCATGAAAATGGTTTGGACATACTGAGATAATTTAGTTTTTTTTAAATATCAAAATTTTCTTTCCTAAGAACCTTCTTCTGATAAATAAGAACACAACAAAAAAAAATTGTGGACCGATTTCCAGCCGCTCACGCGTGATGCCGTGACCAAGGGAAATAGGGATTCATTTATATATAGGTATATAGATTTCAATATTTTGAAATTATAGATAGTTTCAGGTGTATACACGGTGTTTGTTAAGTATTTTTATTTAAGTAACTGTTACACCCTTTGTTATATTTTTTATTATAGCGTATTGTGTCGATTTGCATGCTGAATAAATTGATTTTTCTTTTTTTAACAAACTTTATTTAATAAATATGTCGTAAAATCTCCTATCATGTTAATTTTGTTCATGCCAAATAGCTGGATTTTACCGGTACTTACATTTATTTTGTACACCGTACAGGTAATCAAACAGATTTTTCTTTAAAATTCAGTGTAATTTTATTCAATATAGGTACGTTTTTTCTATGGTGAACAAGGAGGGAAAAAAACAGAGCCTGTTTGTACCTTATCCTTCGATTATCTTTAAGAATTTAAAGGTATTTTAATTAGGTCCTTTTCAGAGATGGATTGCGCTTTGTTAATGCACAATTAAAATACCAAAAGTAAAAACAAAAATAGCTCTGCAATGACACCGACATTGTGGAATTGTCTGTCTTGCGGGATAGAAACAGGAATGTGCCAGACGATTGCTCTTCCGACGTTATTTTCTATTAATTGGCCTATTATAGTCAACTGCTGGAAATAGGCCTTATCCAAATTACGGCACAACTAATTCCACGCACAACTAAATCGTCATAAACATCACTACATATTATAAAACTAAGTCCTCCAACCGCATCTATCTGTCTATATGTCTGTTTGTGCGCGATTTTCTCCGTAACTACTGAACGGATTTTGACTCTGTGTACACGAAAAGATAGATGAATTCTCAGGGAAGGTGATGTGTTTAATTTATGAACGTGCTATTTACATTAGCTGAGTTGCCAAACATTTACATAGAAAGTCACACTTAATAGCTGTACGAAGACGGGGCAGGTCGCTAGCTTGTAACGAAATAAGTACATTCTTATTATAAAACAATAAACGATAAAATAATAAAAAAAGATTGATTTGAACTTGACAATTGACGGAATTGTAATTCCGGTTTTTGTAAAAATTTGACTCCAAGGTGATTAGTTACGCAAATCGCATCTGTTGAATTTGTAATTAATTGTTTTTTAATATGTTACGTTATAAATTTATGAATAATATGAATTGTTAATTATTGTTTATGTCTTATGAATTATTACAATTTGAATAATTGAGAAAGAAAATATATTTCTAAAGAATACAAAAGTCTTTTAGTTATGTAGTTCGACATTGATATAATGCAGATTATGCGTGTTTGACGACGTTTGGTGCAGTGGCTGAGCGATTGACTTCTGCGCTACGGGTCGTGGGTTCGATTCCCACACGGAACAAAAATTTGTATGGCCTACACATGGTTGTTTTGGGTCTGGGCGTTTGTGTATGTGAGATTTGTGTCTGTAAACGCACCCACGGTACAGGATAAATCTTAGAGTGGGGCAATGTTTTAAAAAAAAAAAAAAATTTTTCCTAGATTTATGTATCGGTTTTTCTTATAAGCAAGAACATGATTGCAGTATTTCTCCATTAAAGGTTCAGAGATATTCTAGTTTTACGCTGAGCAAGTGCCAGTAGAGTTCTTTCGGAGCTCAGCCTTACAGCAATAGGGTTTGCTTATGATGGGATGTTTTCGCGGTGTGGGGATGGGCCCGAATATAAAACCTCCCCACTGCAAGCTGGGAAAGACACGTGTTAAAATTCAACAAAACACAGCACGCTTCGTGGTAGGATCTATACGGTCCGCCTGGCTAGCTACCACCCTCACACCAAGCAGTTTACTGTGTTCCATCGTGTGTATGTGAGAGCCAGAGGGGTATAGGACAATCCCTTCATATCTCTGTTACTTGGACTCGTGTGCTCCATCTTAGACCTTGTCTGCGATTACCATCAGGTGCGATTAGGGTTAAAAGCGAACAAGACAAATAATTTAAAAAAAAATATGTTGCCATGTATAGACGCCAGCACTGCCGTACGAGCAATAAAAGAAGTAAGCGATTTTTTTAAATAATGTACTTTATATGATAAGTCTAACTAATAAGGTTTAATTTTCTGTATTCTAAAATTGCACTTATTGCATTTATTGCTCGTACGGCAGAGCACATCAAGCTATTACAATCTGTCAAACTTTAATAGATTTTCATCTTTATCGCAAAAGCATTAGGTTCAAGGTTGATTGGGGAAGTTTGACAGTTTCGGGTAGCTTCGGGTCTGTACATTTGGATACTGTGGCCTATCTAAATAAATAATTTAAGACCTATTAATAGTTTATTTTATACACCTCTTCCGATATTCCTCTATTCTTCTGCAGATCCCCAACCCCATCATCATCATCATATCGGCCTATTGCCGTCCACTGCTGAACGTAGGCCTCCCCCAGAGATCGCCAACCATCCCGGTCTCGGGCAGCCCGCATCCATCCGCTGCCAGCCACCTTTTTCAAATCGTCGGTCCATCGTGCCGCAGGGCGTCCCACACTACGTTTGCCCAAACGCGGTCTCCACTCTAACACGTGTCTGCTCCATCTACCATCTGTCCGTCTGCAGACATGGCCGGCCCACTTCCACTTCAGTGTGCTAATTCTACGCGCAATGTTGGTGACTTTAGTTCTCTGGCGAATGACTTCATTGCGAATTTTATCCACCAGAGAAACCCCGAGCATCGCTCTCTCCATAGCACGCTGAGCAACCCCATCATAAAGTCAAAGTTTTTTATTTCAAATAGACCAGATTACAGGCACTTTTAAAACGTCAAAACTAGGTGCACGGTTCCAAAAGGTAGGTTCTATGGAGAAGAGCCGGCAAGAAACTCCATGAATACTCTTTTTAAAATAGTAGATCATGACTATTCATGACAATTCCATTACAGTAGCGTGCGACATAGAATGAGAATAATGCAGGTTAATGTAACAAATAAATTCACATAAGAGTAGAAAATAGAAAAAGAAAATATGCTTTCTAGAATTGCCATAGTAGTTATGGGCTGACCAGTCCCGACAGACAGCACCCGTTCACGAGCATGACGTGCACATCCGCATCGCTTAGCTCAACCATATTATAGGGAACCCAACGAC
Organism: Amphipyra tragopoginis; assembly: GCA_905220435.1. Taxonomy (NCBI): domain Eukaryota; kingdom Metazoa; phylum Arthropoda; class Insecta; order Lepidoptera; family Noctuidae; genus Amphipyra; species Amphipyra tragopoginis. The sequence goes on from HG992017.1 coordinate 12,779,948, forward strand.
CGGATATACAACGCCACCATCAGCAGGACATTTAAGTGAGCATGACAGACTCATACTACCAGACAATGGGCAGTAATATGATATGATTAAAGGTGTATCATTAATTGCTGCATGATGCTCAAACTTTACAGTTTAGAAAATGATATTATCAAAATTATACATATAAAACAATATCAGACTATTAAGGCAGAGTCTTATATAATACCAAAATTCACTCAAAATCATCCCCTAACACCGCAATTCCCAACCCATGGTCACTCTATCCACACATACACACGTATGCGTTTGCGCAGTTCCCATAGTTAGACGCTTGTTACGAACGTTACCCGCACTTGTACCGTGACATAATCCGCTTACCCACTAACAGCCGGATACGGTGTAGGGTTGTCACGTGTAATTAAGATGAGTTTGCATCTTCGAAGAGTAAATTAAATTGTAAATACATTTTTCGTCTTCAAAAAGGTTCTCAATTTGCTGCATAGATATTATTAAGCAAAAAAACTAGTGATATTCCATACCTATTACTAAATTGTGTTGTACGAATTCGTGGAGGGGCGGATTCAGAATATAATTACCCTCCGTCGTCGAGCAAGAAAGTCGTATCGTGAGAGGCGACGAACCCATATTGTGCTCGGAAAATGACAATAGGCTCTCCCCCTATTAAATGGGACATAATACCAGAGGTGAAAGGAGGATGTATAGACTCTTGCAATAGGAGAAGACTTCTGATTATCTCTTCGGAGATTATAGGTATGTATGTATGTAGGTACTCGGGGTTAAAAAAATGTAAAGATTGTTAGGTTATCCTTGTGTTGCTAGGTCTACCATGTCAGGTCAACGACGCTGGATTTTGACTCAATGTCTTCACCTTCGACATTCATCGCATTGTTGCATTTACATTCGTCTATTTGTATCACAGTAAACAAGCCTATTTCATAATTTAAATTAATTCACAAGCAAGGTGTAACTGCTTTATAGGTAAAATTTTGATTAATGATACCTACTGACTTAAAATTTTGATTAATATTTCCAGAACAAAATTGATTTATTTATCAGAAAATCTACTAGGTATAATTACATGTTGCAAAACAGATAACAGACTTCCGCGTGTATTTAAGCTTAATTACAATGACATTTGACTATTCAAAGCTTAATTCTTATATTTTTTTAATTAATTGCCCCTCCTTTCTTGATTTCAATTAATATTTTTATTTTAATAATTGAAGGTATAAAAAAAACCTATAGACTATAAAGATTAAAATGTAATTTATCAAATACTCATGATTTCAAGACCAGTTTTAGTAGAATAATTCACGTAATTTCATGACGGGCCGATCAAGTTCCAGTGACGCTGCAGTAAAGTTCACGCGAGCGTACTCGTATCTGACAGCATTCGCCTATTAAGAGAATACGAAAAGCGTTACTTTGATTGAAACTTGTCTGCAACTACAATGTCTACAATGCAACCGAACTTCTTTAGTTAAGTGACTCAGGACCCGGGAACGACGACTGTTCCTAGATCAAACTAATTAGATTTATTTATACAAGGTTAGTCGGAAAGGGGGTAATTCGCGAGCCACTTAAAGTAGCACTGTTGAATGTTTTAAAGCAAAGGTTAAAATTTTAAAATTCGGTTTTATTTTGGTTTTTTCAAAAATTATTCATCCCTACTTTACTGACGAATCCGTAAAATATAGCATCTAATCCGTGATTCCAAACATGACTTAAAATGTAAACTCAGCTGATCATAGCCGAGGATAGATTGAATTGTGATCTTTGAACTGCTATTTCTCCTGGTTTTTTGAGTTTTGGAGAAAATTGTAGAACAAAAGTTATCTATTATTATTGGTACTTTAACACCCTTTCGTATTAGTACCCGCTGTTCGACTAACCTTGTATATTACGAGTACATAATATTAATTAAAATAATTAATATTTTCAGTTGCGACAGCCCTAGAACACAGCATCACAGGGATGTGCGCGGCGGATGCTAACCTACTGCCACGTAACGGGACAAGCACGCGAGATAACTGTGGACCTACCTGAATGCACGTTTACACGTCATATTTTACGTTTAAGTGTAAAGTATTGCGAATTCGTGAATAAGCATATTTTTTTTAATTTAATAGACTTCAAACACGAGACGGGTTGATGTATGTCATGAAACGGCGCAAGTTTTTTCTTTTATTTATTTTTTTCATTTTTTTTTCTCTTTTTTTTACTTTGGAAGCCTCATAGGTAGGTACCTACTAAGTAGATGCGTTGATCCGGTACCTACTACGGTGGACTGGTTTGGTTGAGTGAGGGCCGAAAGTAACATTTCAAATTACGACTTAGCAGGGAAGTAAGCGTTCGCTATACAAAATACGACTGGCTAGCGCCCCGCACTCGCATTTGATGTGATATTTTCTTTATTGTTCTTCTTGTTGATTATCCGTTTCTACGTAGCCAGGGAGTTATTGGCGAGGTCAGAAGGGTCTCCAGCCTAAGGTGGTGAAGTAAAATACTTAGCCTAAGCTAACTACTGATACTACACTAACATCATGACTATACAACAACAGCACTAGGGCGACCCCTAGTGGGACTCAGACCTCGGATTTGGGCGTTGCTGGCGCGGTATTAGGGGGAGAAGTATCGGTGTGACTGCGGAGTCTGAAGAGACGACTGGCTCTACCACGGGAGAGCTCGGTGTATCGTGACCAGTGATGAGACGTCGTACATAATTTCTTAAATAAAAATCACACGGGCCCGCTGGCGACACGTTCTGTACGCGCAACGCGTTTGGTGTGTTAATAGCTTAAGCTAATGATAATAAATGGTGTCCCGCATATTGCTTGTAGTTCATTATTTCTTCTCCTAGTCCTGTTTACGTATTGATTGGCAGCTGACACTTACGAACAAATTATATTTCAAGCAGGTTCAAAAAAGATGAATAACTACTGCTAAAGTAGGTACCTACCTAGTTATTAGGGATTGACTCTAATTTATTACAGATAGTGTTTTTGATAAAAAACTCGACGGGTAAAATAGTTTTAAGGTTAAGATACATATTACAATAATAATTAATGCTGCCAGGTTCTTCGGCTCTTACGACTCGCTTACCAACGGAACGGAATAATAATAATTATTATTTTTAATCATCTTTCTGCCCTTAACCCACACTATGTGGTCGGCACAACATGTATTCCTCTTCCATTCTCTTCCATCAGCCGTCACCTCAGTACTCACTTCTTTCTTACCCATATCATCCTTCACACAATCCATCTTTTCTTTGGCCTACCTCAACTTGTATATCCATCCACATTTTTAAATTATTTTTAATAACAACTCTAAGTCATATCCACGTTACACCAACACCCGGCTGAACATACCATGTCGCGTTCTGGCACACTGAACTACATGCAGCTATTGATAAAGATAACGCTTTTTTATACGATCAGCGTTACAAAGTAATGTATTGATTAATCTCGATATTGTATACCGGTAGGAATAAATGTGATAAGTTGTCAGTTATACTCTTTTCACCTTAAGATGTGCCCTGACTAGAGGATTCTATCCCGGGATCCCGGTCGTATATTAGTCCAGATTTTTTTTGAATTAAATTTTACAAATCTCGGGATTTTCGGGTTTTTTGTTTATAAATACCTAGTCTTGCCATAAATATTGTCAGGAAGAAAAAAAAAATTATTGCCAATAATATTTATCACTTTTACAGTGTGTTAGTTTAATACGTAAATATAAAACAATTTAAAACATAAAAAGCTTATTCGAAGTGGTCTCTATTGGCTGCAATACAGTCCTTTAAACGTTGAGGCCAGTTATCAATAGAAGCACGCACTCTTTCCATGGGAAAATTCTTCACTGCACAATTCAATTCAATGAACAATCGTATAAAAATGACAGATTCCAAATTCAAATGTAATATCTTTCTTATTTTTAACTGTAACAGTATTTATGGCCAGACTAAGTATGTCTAAAGAATCATCATTCACCATACAATTTACATGATCGTTGTAGCATATAGTTTTTGTGGGTTAACCTAAATAAGTTTAACTAAGTTGTTTTTTTTTTAAAGTTTAATTGCTAGTTTTATACCTAGATCACTTACAGAAGTGCCTACTTAGTTTGTTTATTTAAGAAGAAGTTTGAAGTATATTTTTTGTTTAACCGGCTTTTTGAAGATTTTAAACAGATACATTGCCAAAAAACTGATTTTGACAAGGTTTACTGACTTTTTGTTACCACTTTTCAATTACCAATACAATCCCGGGAGTATCTCGGAATCCCAGGATTAACTACAGATAAATCCGAAATCCCGGGATTAGAAAAAAAGGGCTGGGATCGAATCTTATGTCTTGACAATAATAATAAATAAATAAATGGTAATTTCGTAAATTGTAGCCGTAAGTAGCCTATCGAAAAAACGTAAACGACATCATTTAAAACTGTAACATAGCTTATCAATCATGTTTTGTTTTTATTAATATTTGATATTCTTTGCTTGGTAACGTTTTGTAGAGAAGATCAAACCAAATTAAAAAAAAAAAACCGGACACGTGCGAGTCGGACACACGCATGAAGGGTTCCGTACCTTTATCTATAAAAACGGCAAAAAAAACACGTTTGTTGTATGGGAGTTCGTTTGTTGTATGTTTATTTTGTTGTTTTTTCTATGTTGTTATAGCGGCAACAGAAATACAACATCTGTGTAAATTTCAACTGTCTAACTATCACGGTTCATAACGTACAGTCTGGTGACAGACGGACGGACAGCGGAGTCTTAGTAATAGGGTCCCGTTTTACCCTTTGGGTACGGAACCCTAAAAACATAGAGAATAGGAAGTAATCGATTGTTGTTATGAAGAAAAGTTAAATACTTTACTTACCTATTACACAGCTTGTAGGATAACAATCGAACTTCAACCTACGACGTGCGCAGATGGATAGAACCTTAACCAGCGAATTGAGCCAAAATTCTCATAAAAAAAACGTTATCTTGGTCGCTTTTGACCCTAGTCGCACCTGATGATAAGCACAGACAGGGTCTAAGATGGAGCACACGAATCCAAGTAATAAAAATATAGAGAGATTCCCCTATACCCCTCTGGCTCTCACATACATACAACGGAACACAGTAAACTGCTTAGCGTCGGACTTTGATGTGAGGGTGGTAGCTAGCCAGGCGGACCGATTAGATCCTACCACCAAGCGTGCTGGGTTTTGTTGAATCTTATAACACTCGTTTATTCCCTGCGAGCGGTGAGGTAGTTCTATAGTCTAGCCTGTCCGGGATGAAAGAATCATGCAGATTTACAGCTATCTACACGGACTAACTTCACTTGTACCTAACTCATTAATTAACAAAAAGGAGTTTGTAAAAAAAAACGCAAACAAAAAATTTACAATGTATATTTCCACATTTTGCGCATGCTTGCATATTTTGTTTACGTTACCAAAAAATTTATTATTATGATGACTTAATATTCTAATATCGAATACATAATTAGTGAATTAACAACTAAATTAACTTAGGTAATCTAAATTTTACAAGTCACGCAGCAATTGCTAAACGTTGCAAAATTAAATTTTAACAAATTTTGTACGTGATTTTATTTCAAAATGTTCGTTAATTTTCGGTAATTTTCTCAAAACTGATTATATTTTGGTATATAACATTGATTTTGGAAATGGAAAATCAGTCTTGTTTTGTATACGATTCGTTCGTACTTAGCAAAATGGTGTACCTTTTTATATCTCTCTTCTTTGTTTGTGTAAGTAATATTTACTTTTTATTTTATGTTTTGTATAATTATATAGTGAAACCTGGTTAAGTGGGCAATGGATATATGAGCAATTTTTGTTATTGATAATTACAATGAGGTCCCGACACTTTTGCATTGAAATACCTCTGTTAATGGGAATTTTCAAACCTTGTTAACTGAGATCACGAGTAGATTTCATAGATTTTATCGATGTTTACCTCTATAATTGGGGTTTCGTAGCTCAATAACCTGTATAAGTGAGACGTTTTATCAGGTTTAGACAAGTTATGACGCGCTTGTTTACAAACAGTCTAATTTCTTTCATTTCCATTCAATTGTGCAACATAAAATATGCATTTATTTTATAAACATTTCCACCTCTTTATATGATAAACTAGTAACTTCAATATTTAATTTCATGCTTCTTACTTCAAAAGTACCAGATTTCTCATACAAACTTACAACACTTATTTCACCCCCTTAGGGGTTGAATTCCACAAATACTTAAACACGTGTACATTTACTCCTAACCAGAAATCTTAATATTTAATTTCATGCTTCTCACTTCAAAAATGACGGATTTGCATACAAACTTGAATCACCCTTTTCATCCCTTAAGGGGTTGAATTTCGAAAAATCCCTTCTTGTGGATGTTTTCGTCACGTAAGGAACCTACTGTCCAAATTTCATATTTCCTGCTTTAGTGGTTTAGGCTCTGCGTTGATGAATCATATGTCAGTAAGTACCTCTCTCTTTATATATAAGAAGATGGTATTCCATGGAACTAATCGCTGGTGGAACTAGTGAGAATGATCCTAAATTTCGACCTCTCATAGTGGAACCCTCTATAAATAAGACAACTGTCATGTTAGCCTGCCTATTTGGGAAACTAGTTAAATGAAATGACTCTATAAGTGATAAAAAAATCTATGTCCCTTGAGATCCCAGTTAACCAGATTTCACTGTACTAAGAAGTAATTACTTCCTATGTTAGCGTATTCATCATACTTAGGTATTTCCCTGGTTTTCAGCCTAAGAATAGGAAAGGCTTCGTTTGATTGAAAAAAAGTATGTGTTTATTCTTTGAACTGTTCAAGTAATTTATTTAGATCCATTTGTAGAACTCTAATTGAAATATCTTTTTCATGAAATGTTCTAACGATAGGCAGATGTCCCGATCGTGGAATCGATTAACTATTGCCTATTTTCTCGCTCAAGAAATGTACAATAGATATACATTCCGTGTAAACAAAAGAGGTGCTTATATTAAGAGTTGATCGCTGACTGTTTACACTGCTGGCGAGGACTCGCTCTACTAGTTTGTCGCTGAGTGACAAGAGCTATCAAAGATAATACTCGTTCAGCGATACTTGTTCAGCGATGCTCGCTTGGCGGTTAGACCTCACGCCGAAAGACCAACTAGGGAAAAAAATATTATCATTTATATGAGTATAGTATTCATTTACTGTTCATCGCCCCGAGCGAGTGGTGCGAGGAATTGCCCGTCGCACTCGCACACTCGCTTATAGCCCAGCGACAAAACTATCGGAACTACACACTCGCTGCTCGCCAACTCGTTTCTAGCTCTACTCGCTTCTCGCTCATCCTTGGTAGTGGGTCAAGCAAGCGCAATACCCCCCCCCCCCCGATTATTTACCTACCCCGATTATTTAGGGGTAAGATCAAAGTCCTCAACTACTATTTTATTTAAAAAGGGGCCTTTCGTTTTGAAAACTTATTGAAACTTTTGACATTTTTCAGGTAACATCCCTCCAAGCTTGCCGCGAACCGGTAAACGTGCACATTCAAAACTATGAACAACCGGTCATCTTACACACAGCAACCTGCGACAACCAACAGCTTCGTAACCCTTGCAACCAGTACCCACAATATAACAAATGTGACATCGAGTGTACTTGCGTTTCCAAACAAAATTGTGCCCCTAATGTTTACGGTTCATATCCAGCAACCAATGTATGTTGTGGTTGTTGCCCGGTTGAAGAAGCGACGCCATTGGTTTATTATATCTTGGGTAGCGGTTATGGAAACGTGGGTAGCGGTTATGGAAATAATGGGAATAGTATTGATAAGTGTCGCGATTGTAACATTAATTGTTTGTGTAAATACTCTGGATATTATTAAATGATTTGGCATACATTTTTGAGGTACTGTCGTCGAAATAAAATGTTCAATATTGTAATTTTGATTCAGCAGTTTCTGCTAAATTGAATAAGGATTTAAAATTAACTGCGGCTTTTAGAGATTTTGAATTATTTTTGTAACTTTTTTTAAAAGCATTATTTTTTCCTCTCTTTATTTGCACTATTTAAAAAAAAACAATAAAGTAAAAATGTAATTTTAAAAATATGAATTAAAACAGTTTGTTATTAAAGATTTCTGGAATTATTTTATTTAAAATTATTATGTAATTAATATCTACGTATCTTCGGAACTATTTCCTGAATTACGCGCAAAAATAAATTCTCGAAACTTTTTTTTTTATTATTATTGCTACTGTTTAGTAGAGCTTCTCCAAATCATAGTAGCTATGCATAAATGGAAACGTGAAATGCCTACAGAAAATTGTTTCGAGTGTAGTTTTTTTTTTTAAATACGTTGCCCCACACTAACATTTCTCTTGTATCGTGGGTGTGTTTACAGACACAAATCTCACATACACAAACGCCCAGACCCGAAACAACCATCTGTAGGCCATACACATTTTTGTTTCGTGTGGGAATTGAACCCACGACCCGTAGCGCAGAGAAACCAATCGCTTAGCCACTGCACCAAACGTGTCGTCGTAGTGTTTGTGCATGTGTGATTTGTGTCTGTAAAAGCACCCACGATACAGGAGAATTCCTAGTGGGTGGGGCAACGTTGAGTACGAAGAGTAACCATTAGAGCTCTCTGTGAAAGAGTTGGGAGGGAAGTACTACCACCATACCTATCTCTGCCGCTAAGCAGCATTACTGTGTTCTGGTTCGAAGGATATGGGTGTCGGTGGAATTAAAGGCACATGAGACTTTTCAGCTCCGAATAAAGACTCGCTTGTCCATTTTATGCCGACAACGTATTCTTTCATACTTTGGCCACACAGTGCGCAGAGGCGACTAAAATTTGGAAAAATTGATTGTGGTTGGGAACACCGAAGGCAAAAGATCGCGCGGTCGTTCACCAACAAGATGGACCGATCAAATAAAAGACTCGTCGTCATCCAAATTCTACACGGTTGTAAGAGACGCGCTGGACAAAAACCGGTGGAAGCAGATCATCCGCTCTAGATGCAACCCTAGTGCTGACCACGATCCTCAGACATGAGGGACCGACCCTAGAGAGAGAGAGAGACTTTCCAACGTTGTCTCTAAGGTTGACACCGCATCAACAATCCTCTTGGTGCAGTAGGTGTATATAGGCGGCGGTAACCAGTTAAGGTACAAGTCCGAGACGGGCTGCAAACTGCAGACTGCATCCACAGACCGCAACTCGCCGTCCGAATAACACCTTTAAAGTGCACACCTTAAAGGTAGTATTCCAACGGCGACCGCGAAATGCAACAGAAGTTTTTTTACATTTTTTTTTATTTTTTTATTTATTATTATAAAGATGTTTTATAGACAAGCTTACTTAAACTAAGCCCCACAAAACCGTTTGCACGATTTGTCTGCGGGAACTGAACAAACTATTTTAACAAAATAAAAATTTAGTAGTGCGGACTTTTAATAATTACATATTAACTAATAATATTTTTATCAAGTAATCTTTTCTGTCTCAGAAACTTGAGAACCACCTAAGTATGGGTCTACAAATTCCTGAGAAAGAACTGCTTTAGTGATCTGGCAAATTTACTTTTTATTTTTGGCTTCTTACATCAGCAGGTAATTGGTTGAGAAGATGACAGCAGACAAGCGACACTACTGGTTCATACAAACCAATGTGATTTGCGGTCTGCGGTTGCAGTCATGATTACTTGATAAAATGTAGCATTTAGGCTAAGCCCATACACCCAATTTTCATCGAATTGGCACAACACTGAAATATATTCATAGATAATAATTTATTATCATGCAACACCGAATGCATACATTTCGTAACACGTATAAATTGCCATGGCTGCGCCTGAGTCGGTCTGTGCGAAATCATTTGCAAAACCTAACTGTTTGCGCCATGATACTACATGATGTAGAAATACAGAAGGTCCAATATTAATAACACGCTATAAAGAATTATAAAAAATTATATTTAAAAATAGAACAGTTTTGAACCACTGCATTCGCACATAGAACGCGCTGTATCAATACTTTTGTTTGCATGTGTGCGTGACGTGCGTTGTATAGAGTGGGCCTTCTGTAATGTCATATCTTGTGTCATTACGCCACCTTGAAACCAATATGGCTGCGTTTTTGTTAATTTTGCAATACTGTTCTTACACTAATTTGTTAACTAAAAGGTTTTACAACATAGATTTAGATATTGAAATTTGGCATTTCGTGAAAATGTTACAGATTTATTTTTGGCAAATATTTTCTTTCGACATTTTGATTTATTTGTATGGATCACGATATTTCTGGTTGTTGCTTTATTTTCGTTTCTAAATGATTCAAAATTATTAAGCTCATAGCAACATTTTTTTAGTATAACTTTTGTGAGTATATAATTATGGGCCATCTACTCATACACGAAATATTTTAAGGGATACATCTATATGTGGTAAAGAAGCCATATAAATAAGAAAAATAAAAAACTAAGGATATTTTTTTAAAAATTAAATAATTTAAAATTACTTGATACACATAAAAAATACTGGCTCATTACTATTTTCAACATCCATTACGCTAGTTTCTACGTAGTATTTATTGTCATTGAAGCGGCTTGTTTTTCGCTTTTCTATAGCTTCTTTACCATCTATAGATGTATCCCTTAAAATATTTCGTGTATGAATAGATGGACCTTATATTTTATGATAAGTTACGGTTTACTCACGTGCATTTTTCGGGCTTGCCCGACCTGCATCCTAATTGCGTATAACATTCGTAATTTCAATAGCTTTCATTTTGACAATACAACAATGTTCATTGCGTGCATGGTTGTGGAGAAGTCGGATTGTTAATACATACGTTGCTTTGGACATTGTTGACCTGTCAAAATCACAGCCATACCGATTACGAGTGTTTTGCCCAGTAATAGAGGAAAAGCGAGTATTTTCTATTTGAGATTTTTTTCGCTTGCCTATCTTTACTTACCATTCAATATGTGCCTTTTAAAAAGTACGGTCATCTATTTAAATAAATAAAAATAAAGATCCTGACTGACTGACTGATTGACTGACTCATCAACGCCCAGCCCAAACCTTTGGAAATAGAACGCTGAAATTTTGCACAGAGGTTCCCTTCATAAAGTAGACAAGGAATAAGGAAGGATTTTTCGAAATTCAACCCCTAAGGGAGTTAAATAAGGGATGAAAGTTTGTATGGAAAATCATCACTTAACGGGTTCAAGCTAGTAGAATATATTCACCATCATTGACAGACGGAATGGCTAGGGCAGTATGGCAGTATCAGTAAGTACACAGAGTTCGATGGTGATGCCCACAATCAGCCCACTTACTGTCCCACTGCTGGGCACGGGCCTCTCCTCAAAATGAGAAGTGGCCTAAGGCCACCATGCTGGCCTATGAGGGCCTATTCCAAAAATAGAACGTTTCCCAACCACGGAAGTGTTTCGGATCCGACAATCGACTTGATTGTCGCGATTGAACTTTTTGTCTTTCATTCACCTGAAGGAACAAGTCCGATACGCGCTGCAAACTGTAGACCGCAACTCGCCGTCTGAATAACACCTTTAAGGTGCACACCTTAAAGGTAGTATTCCAACGGCGACCGCAAACTGCAACCGCAGATGACAGCAGCAGACAAGCGACACTACTGGTTCATACAAACCAATGTGACTTGCGGTCTGTGGTTCTGCAGTTTGCAGCCCGTCTCGGACTTGTATTTGACTCAAACATGTTATTTGACATCTAGTAATTTGTTGTTTGACAATACTTTGATCGTATATTTGTAAGTTCCGTGTGGTGCCGGACGTAAATAATAGCACTACCCCATCTCTTCCCATGGGTGTCGTCGGCGACTAAGGGATTCACTAGAGGATGGGCAGCAGCGTTCTCTGAGTATTTTAACAACCATACTGCGATCGCCAACCCGCCTGTCAAGCGTAGCGATTATGGCGAACCCCCCCGAATTGGGGGAGGCCTATGTCCAGCGGTGGACGTCTTTCGGCTGAATCATTATCATCATTATCATTGTGGAGAAACTTGGTGTGGTGTTTCTCCAACCAAAGGGAGGATCCTCCAACCAGGCGGAGTCTTGTGCCTGGCGGGCTACTGCCCAACAGTTGATGTTGGGAGGTTGTATATATACTATCTGCGTGTTAAATCTTGATTGCGCGATGTAGGATATAGTTCGCATGTGGCGAGATAGATGCCGCCACATCATCATATTTATCAGTTCGAAGTTCAGCGTTGTTCGTTTCGATCTGAAACTCCGACATTCGTTTTTCGGAGTAGACTCCTTAGGCCTCTTGTTCACGGCACGGTTTCTTAACCGTACGGCATATTAGCCGCGCCGTAGAAAAATCGTGTGAGTTTGTACACGACACGGCAAACCACCAGCCGAAACTGATTTATATCTATTTTGTAACACAAAAAGCGTTGGAAAGCTGTCATGCAATAATTGCCCATCGCGAAAACGTCCGGTGCCGATAAAAAACTCTCAAAGACTGTCATACAACACTAATGTAAATAAAACCGTGCGTAAAAGAGGAGTAGCCACGGTGCATACGGCGGCACAGGCGTGCTGTTGGGCCGCCGTGTCCGTCAACTAACTTCTATAGTAGCCCATACAACACTGATGACCGTGCCTACACACGGCTAATTAACCGTAGGTTTTTACGGCGAAAAAACGTGTGTGGCCTTAGTGTGGGATTTCGGAAGAATTTTTTGGAGCTCTTTCATTTGTGTAGATGTTTTACGATGTTTACCCTTATAATCAAAGCGACAATTATAATAAGCGCTGAAGACTTCATTGATTTAATACTTATGATTTATTTTTATCCTTATAACTTATCGATGCATAAAAGTTTTTTTCCAATACTAAGAATATTACAAAACCTCATGTTTATAAAGATAAATATAAATGCGGATATTACCTTATCGTAGCATTATAGCTGTATTTAATTAAAACGTGACTTCCATTTATCTAGTAGGTATTATCGATAAATAAAAAGCTAATGTAAACAATTTGCGACAGAATAATCAATGATACAGGATTGAGCGAAGAGTAAAAGCCTTAACCGGTTCCTATATCCTACCGATCGTTGTTGAATAAAACGGCGATTCGTAAATCGTAGAACGAAGCGTAGTCAACATGCCGTAGCATTGTAGACCTTTCTTTCTATTAGTAGTAGGAGTGAGACGTATTTATCGTAACAGCTAAATATAACAGGTATCATAAAATAATAGACTGTAACTGTGACTAACTGAAAAAATAGTTCCTGTTCCAGTAGATAAAAAATCCGACATATAAATTTACATAAATAATAGCAGCATATTATGCCGCATTGTTTTTGACTTATGATATAAAATGTTTGTAAAAATACCATTCCCCCTAACTCAGAAGTTAGCAAAGCGAAAAATCTGGAATAAATTGAGTTGATAGAGGTTTAAATAAATATTACAGGAAAAATAAAACGATGTCTGTGACTAGCGCAGTTTTTTAGAAATAAGCAAGAACCCCATGAAGTTCCAAAAAAATCTTTCCAATGTAACGAACCCTCAGTGCGGAAGTTCGACTCGCACTTGGCCGATTTTTTATTTTATCTCAATATCAAAACGACAATTAACGACGGATCTCTCATGAAATTAAGATATTATTATTATTTAAAACAAAATATAAACTATCTTAGTTCCATATTTGAATCTCACTTTAAAACGATAACCGTTTTGACATTTGGCAACCCTAACAACACAAAATGAAAAAGTTCAAATTTCGAATCCGCGTTCCTCCAATCCCCGCTCCCCGACAACAGCGCCATCTAGTAGCAAACTAGTCGTAACACATTAACCAACATGAGGTAACTCTTACACAAGATATTCAAGGATAGTGCAGGCAAGCGTAGCGGTGCGTTGCGCAAGCCAAATGTCGAGTTAGGAAAGGAGTGGTGGCGTGTCAAGGCGCCTCTGAGTGGAAACTGAACGCCTTTCCATTTGTTGGGCAATGGGATCTAGCCTAAATGCCAGGTTGGGATACCTTACATATTTTAGGGTGTTGGGTGCGGAAAGGGCTATTTTCACACTCCAATCCGATGCTAATTCAAGACCTAAGATTTTTTATTTAAAATTTTAATCTCCCGGGCTATAAAACTCCCTCACCGCATGTTGGAAATAGATTGGCTGGAGACCCTTCAGGTCTTGCCAATAACTACTCGGTTACGTATAAACAGTCCACAAGGATGATCCACAAGCAGTCCAATGGAAAAAAACTAGGAATAGACTTGTCGACGTCTGTGGTCTAGTGGTTCGAGTGTCGGACTTTCGATCACGAGGTCGTGGGTTCGATTTCCACAGGACACAAATATTTATGTGATGAACATAAGTGTTTGTGTTGGTCTGGGTGTTTCTTATGTATTATAAGTATGTATTTACAAAAAAAAAGTATATAAGTATTATTATATCCATTGTCTAGTACCCATAGTACAAGCTCTGCTTAGTTTGGGACTAGATGGTGCTGTGTGAAAAATGTCCCAAAAATATTTATTTATTTATATTTATTTAATAGACGCGTGTTGTAAAATTCAAACCCAACACGCCTGTTGGTAGAATCTGTACGGTCCGCGTGGCTAGCTGCCTCCCTTACAGTGAAATTCGGCGTCAAGCAGTTTACTGTGTTCCGTCGTGTGTATGTGAGAGTCAGAGGGGTATAGGGGACTCCTTCTATTTCTCTGTTACTTGGATTCGTGTGTTCTATCTTAGACCCTGTCTACGCTTACTATAACGTGTAACTAAGGAATAGCTAAGTAAAAAAAAACAATGTTTAGCACGGTTTCCAAAAGCTATGGAATAGATCCGGCACGAAACTCCATGAGATTTTATAATCGGACAATGCAGATGCAATTGGTCCTACTTAGAATTGCCCGGGCCCGTTTTGTGTTTTAGAGTATTAGTTGAAGTTATTAAAGGACCGAGGATGAAAATAAGGGACATCATGTTGTTTTCAATAACATGCTCTGTCATGATGTTATCAGCAGGGACATTAATTACTATTTTAATACGCAACGTATCGTAGTCGTAATTAAGTACTTAGGTTTTTAATAACTGCCCTGTATTCTTGATTTCAAAATAGGGGACAAAATCTGTTTTAAGAGCTGAAAATGGGGACGTCTTTTAAATTAAAGGACGTCCGGCAACTCTAGTTCTAATGCATAGTTCAGACGAGCTTAGTAGCTAATGCTTAGTACTTACCACTTACTTGGTTGTTGTTGACTTGACCCTTTCGATATGGGCATGCTCGACAGCATAAAATGTGTATGTTCTTTTTATGTTTTTATTGTTTATGCTGTCATTGTGTCCTTGGCTGAATAAATATTAATTTCTTTCTTTCTTTTATTTCTATTACTAGCGAGCCGCCCCGGCTTCGAGCGTGTAAAGGTAACAAACATACAAACTTACTTTCGCATTTATAAATATATAATATACTAGCTTT
The DNA here is from genome assembly GCA_905220435.1 of Amphipyra tragopoginis. Classification (NCBI taxonomy): domain Eukaryota; kingdom Metazoa; phylum Arthropoda; class Insecta; order Lepidoptera; family Noctuidae; genus Amphipyra; species Amphipyra tragopoginis. The sequence continues at coordinate 12,795,468 of HG992017.1, forward strand.
TGCTCGCGGCTTCGCTCCCGTTAATTTACGGATCCCTAATTTTTGATCCCAAAATATAGCCTATAGCACTCAAGGATAACGTAGCTTCCTATTAGTGAAAAAATTTTTGAAATCGGATCAGTAGTTTCGGAGATTACCTCCTACATACAAACAAACAAACAAACAAATTCTACCTCTTTATAATATAATATAATATAATATTAGTATAGACTAGCGACCCGCCCTAGTTTCGCACGGGTACTATATTATGTATGTATTATGTATATAAACCTTCCTCATGAATCACTCTATCTATTAAAAAAAACCACATTAAAATCCGTTGCGTAGTTTTAAAGATCTAAGTATACATAGGGAAAGACACTGGGAAGCGACTTTGTTTTATATTATGTAGTGATTATTGAAACCGCATGTTGTGCGAGTAAGTAGAAGCCGGCCCTTACTAAGCGATAAATACAAATGACAAGTAACTATGCATAAATTCGGAAGATAAATTATAGAGTGGTTATCCGAAGGTTTTTAAAGCCCAATTTTCCTTAACCCGAAAGCCTTGGTAAGATAAACGGATTACTTTCGTCAAGAAAAAAGACACCAATTTATAACAACCTGGGGTCGACTTTTATTTGATTTTATTTTATTTTAAGTTCACTTATAGCAAATAAATTACCCCACAAAACCGTAGTAATGGTTTGACTATGGGACCTGGTGAGTCTTTATACACTTTTTAGACTTCTTATTTAAGACTTATTATAGGTAGCACTTTAACAGATTTCTAAATAATATCTTTTCAATTTATTTTTAAATCTGTTTTTATGGATCTGTATTTTACACGGTATGCGATTACTCACTTTAAAGAAATTATTACAAAATATGTTTAAAAATGACTGCTTCGTTGATCAAGTGGTCGCAAGCGCGACTGCTGAGCGTAAGGTCTTGGGTTCGATCCCCAGGTCGGGCAAAGTATTATTGGGTTTTTCCGTGTGGAATTTTTCAGTAGCAGCTCGGAGTCTGGATTTGTGCCCGTTTGATGGCAATAGGCTCACCCCCTATTACTTGGGACTTAAACATAACTGAAAAATGTGGATGTATTATACACCTCTGCCCAACCCTTCGGGGAATATAGGCGTGATGTTTACGTTATGTTTAAAAATGTTTCTGTGTTATTTATAGCGTATGCTGACTTTGTCAACAATGTCATTAGGAAATACCTGACACGACAGCTTTGAATGGCGATGCTTTTTTATGCGCAACAATTAAAATTCTCACGATTTTAAGCGTAAATTTTTAGATCTCGCTAATTTAATAACTTTTAGAGGCGTCCAATTTAGACGAGGATCAACTTCAGGTAGTTTTCTTTTTACCTACTTACGTTCGCTTTTTTCTAATGGGTCTCCAGGCAGAAACTACAGTTAGCCAGGCCAGTTACAGGTTGTGGTCTGCGGGCGGCGGGTTAGGGGACCCGTCGCCCGACCAGTAACAGGCCCGAGAAGGCGGCGCGCTGTGTTCCGTGCGCGCCTCTCAGGAGGATGTGGGGCAAGGCCCCACAGAGGAAGAGGTCTGCCAGGGGCTGGCGGACCGAAGCCTGCCGGGGTCGCGGTGCATGCAGCTGCGAATCCCGCGACCCCGGCCAAGGGTCAGGAGAAGGAACACCGTGGGTTTTTAGCCGGTAAGAGTCCGGCATACCCCTTTGCCTTCTTACAGGTAGTACTGATGTGTGTGACTGGATAGTCATTGCTTACTGACTATTCCTGTGTGGTTCCAGACATAAAGAGTAGCACTACCCCATCGCTTTCCAGGGTGTCGTAAAAAGCGACTATAGGATTTACTAGAGGATGGGAGCATTCTCGGAGTTTTGGAGCCTCCCCCAATAGGGAGGGTTTGCCGTAATCGCCACGCTTGGCAGGTGGGTTGGCGATTGCAAGTACTTAGAGAACGCTGCTGCCCATCCTCTAGAGAATCCCTTAGTCGCCTTTTACGACGGGGAAGAGATGGGGTAGTGCTGTTCTTTAAGTAAGTAAGCTTTTATTCGTCCGTAATTCTTAAACATTTTACCTTATCGAGATTATTATTGTCCTATGTTAACTATGACGTAATTTTACGAATTGTCTTAACATGTCTCGTCTACAGGAAGCACCTTGCACCTTGAGAGAACATCCTTTATATCCTTTGTCTAAGTAATAATTGTAAAGCTATTCTAAGTTACAATTATGTGCTTATAAAACTTAGTTACATCAACATTGCAAGTTATGGTCAGTTAGTAATTTATTACATTGATTATTGATGATTAAGTAAGACTTATGTTATTGCATTTTAATTACGTCCTTTAATAAGTCGGAAGTCCGTTTTATGTGATTTTTAAATAAGGGATTTATACAATTTACATTACATTATTTTACTCATAGTTTTAAACTAGTTTTTTTTTCTTTCTTGTCCTGCGTTTGGCCGTCATCTCGCCTGATGTTAAGCGATGATGCGGTCTACGATGGAGCACGCTTGCCCAGAAGAAACCGATTCACTCGTGACTTGAAGACACCCAGATTGTAGCTGTCGGTGAACACCCACTCGGGCAGCGCATTCCACTGTTTGGCGGTTTTCACAATGAAAGTGGAATCAAAGCGCTTCGTTCGGGTTTTTGGTATATCAACCATGAACCGATGGCGCTTTTTCGTGCTTCTGGCCGTCCGATAGAAAAAAGGGCAGGGGGGTATTAGATCATGCAGATCTGAAGCACACTCTCCGAAATGTGTCCGATAAAAAACCGATAGACTAGCAACTTTGTGCCGATGCTCAAGACTTTGGAGCTTGGTGTGAACAAGGGAGAGTGTAGGTAGTATAGTATACCCGTCGCCCGACCAGTAACAGGCCCGAGATGGCGGCGCGCATGTATTCTGTGCGCGCCTCTCAGGAGGACGTGGGGCAAGGCCTCACAGAAGGAGAGGTCTGCCAGGGGCTGGCGGACCGAGGCCTGCCGGGGTTGCGGTGCATGCAGCTGCGAATCCCGTGACCCTGGCCAAGGGTCAGGAGTAGGAACACCGTGGGTTTTTAGCCGGTAAGAGTCCGGCATAAGCCTTCGCCTTCCCGGGGCGAAGGGTATCCATGAGGATTTTCCCACGATAAAAAAAAGGGTAGTATAGTATAATTTACATACTGCTTTCGTTTTTTACACGTTCATACATCTTGTCATACACGCACGCCGGTTTTGAGTACTACGTACCTGTCCTTTACGAAGAACATGTACAATAACATCGATGTATGTCCTTCCAGGGCGTCCTATAGCGACGTTTCCACTGACATCCTTCTTATAAATACCTTTTGTTAATTGGCGTTCACTCATTCTCTCTCCATGACCAAACCACCATAAGCATACTCCTATGTATAGGGTAATAAAGAAAAAATAGGGTGCATTAAAAGAGCTTCCATGAGTGACGATACTTAATTTATACGTCCAGAGCAGCTAGATGTTGGAGGCAACGATAATGTATAAAACAAAGTCGCTTCCTGCTGTTTGTCTGTCACACCGATAATTCAGCCCTCATCAAGCTGTCTCTCCCCCCCCCCCCCCCTAAGCCCCAGCCAGCAACGCCCTAAGCCGAGGTCCGAGTCCCACTAGGGGTCGCCCTTAGTGCTGTTGTTGCAGGTAGTCATAATGTTAGTGTTAGTATAAGTAGTTAGCTTAGGTTAAGTAATTTTACTACCCCTCATTGGCCGGAGACCCTTCAGGTCTCGCCAATAACTGCCCGCTTACATAGAAATGGTCCCCCAGGACCACCTACAGGAGACCAATAGAAAAAAAAACCTGTTTGTCTCTATGTATCTTTAAAACTACATAACGGATTTTGATGAGGTTTTTTTTAGTAGATAGAATGATTCAAGAGGAAGGTTTATATGTGTAATACATGCATGTTATAGTAGAGAAAAACGCGGAATACGCGATAAACGACATCCACGCGAACGAAGCCGCTGGCGACCTCTTGTACAATTTAAATGGCGGTATAAACAAGGCAATGATATCTGGTGCAGTGTCATAATAGCTCGCTAAATAAGGGGTTTGCGACTTCCTTATAGATAAATTGAATACTTTATCGTTTAATATTATTGCGTAATAGTGCCTTTGTTTGCAAAATTATTGTATTTGTATGTTTATTTGTATAGAGATTATAAAACGTTGTACATTCGGAAGCAATGAATCCGGGTCACCAACATAAACCTTAATATCTCGGAAATTAAGAATGATAGCCTATTCAAATAATAAAGGAATTTTATAGACGGACGTTTTCATCATCATCATTCAGCCAAAAGACGTTCACTGCTGGGCATAGACCTCCCCCAAGCATAGCCACATCGACCGGTCCTGTGCATCTCGCATCCAACGGATTCCCGCGATCTTCACCAGATCATTGGTCCACCTTGGAATGACGGACGCTTACGAGCTATCGATATACAAACCCATGAACGTAGATATCTATTTATGGCATTTATAGCCAAACCAAGTTGATGTAGAAGTGAATGTGTGGAGAAACTTGGCCTGGTGTTCCTCCAACCAAAGGGAGGATCCTCCAACCAGGCGGAGTCTTGTGCCTGGCGGGCTACTGCCCAACGGTTGATGTTGGGAGGTTGTATATATACTATCTGCGTGTTAAATCTTGATTGCGCGATGTAGGATAGTTCGCTAGTTCGCATGTGGCGAGATAGATGCCGCCACAAATGTTTTCTTTGTTTCCAGTGCATTGGCTAACCGGTTCATTAGCGTGACCTAGCTCATAATATCACGCCTATATTCCCCGAATGGTTGGGCAGAGGTGTATAGTACACCCTCATTTCGCTGTTATGTTTAAGAGCCATTAAGCACTGTCGACTGATCGCCGGAGACTTGGTCGACGGCGACTGTGACTTTCTATAGTTTAAATAGGTGTTTACGCACTTGGTCGCCGGTCGTCCGGGCGACTATGCTTATGTTTTGGTCGCCGAGAGACCAAGTCTCCGGCGACCAGTCGACAGTGCGTAATGGCTCTAAGTTCCTTGTAATAGGGGGCGAGACTATTGCCATCAATCGCGCACAAATCCAGACTCCGAGCTGCTACTGAACAATTCCTCATGGAAAAACCCAATAACACTACCCGACCTGGGGATCGAACCCAGGACCTAACGCTCAGCAGTCTCGCTTGCGACCAGTAGACCAACGGGACATTTGCAGTCACCTTACACTAAAGCTCAATTTCGCATGTGCAGAGCATATTTTTCTAAGTGCTCAAGCATTTGGTCGGGAGTGAAGTTTCTGTACGTCAAACTATTAGTTATTCTGTGATCCAACAACAAACATCTTGTAACTGACACGGACACCATAAAGAACCATTCAAAATGATTTACAAGAGTTAACGGGTCTATAACAAGTCATAAACATCATACAATTGTCGCTGTACGAGTCCGCTTGAGAGGATAGTGATGTAAGATCAAAGATCAATAAATCATAGTTTAGAGACCGGCGCATGCGCAGTGCAGCGCCCTTGATGCAGTGCGCTGATGTTGAGTGCCGAGATAGTGAAGTAGGAAAGTAGTTTTATATGTATAGAATTGAAAATAAAAAAAAATCGTAAGTAAATCATCATTAACCCTCTTTTTACAAAAGACGGTCTACATAAAACCCAGGGTTTAAAGTAGTATCTTTGTAATATGACGTTAGAATGTGGTGGATAAATTTTAAATCTGGGGTTACCTTACTCTTAGTTTAAACTATATCTCGCAATATGGGGGCTTTTTGTTTATAAGTAAAATAAACCTAGAGTGTTGAAAACAAATTGCTCCTCGAAAGTTTCACATTAAAGTATGTTAAACAGGTTCCATCACATAATAGTCTAATTTGTAAGGGTAAATAAAAATGGTAAATAAGGGTAGGTAACCAATTTAGATGATCTAACTAAACGATGGCTTCTATGCCTGTGTCACAGTAGACCAAAAAAAACTTCTGTTAATGGAATGGAGAATTTGGGAACATTAGGCGCCATCATCGTTGCTACTAAAGTATTTTCGTTAGTTTGATATTATTGATGATGTCATTTTAACTCGTTCTAATTGGTTATGATGAGCACTTATGGTGGTGCTGCCATCTGCTTTCGTTTTGCGTTTGGCTCCCCATAATTTCCTAAAAATCATTATTTGCATAGCCTTGGCAAAAACTATAAGCGTGGTCCGCACGAACGAACACGAATATCCATGAACGTGTTCGCCGAACACTGTTTGATAATGTTACGCACATACAAACAACGTGTCAATATTCGTGTTCGAGATGTTCGTGTTCGAAAGTGTGTATACGGCTAAACTTGTAGCAGATTCTTCAGTATGACTGATTTAATCATACTGCTTATTTATCGATTTATTTATTTATTTATACAAGGTTAGTCGGAAAGGGGGTACTAATCCGAAGCCCACTTATAGTATCGCTGATGACTGTTTGAAAGCAAATGTTAAAATTTTAAAATTCGATATTTTTTTTTCCAAATAAAATTATTTTTATTTTAGTTTTTTCAAAAATTCTTCATCCCTGCTTTAGTTACAAATTCAGAAAATGGTGCATCTAATTCATGACCCCAAATATGACCTAAAATGTAAACACAGCTGATCATAACTGGGGATAGATAGATTTTAGAGATTTTTTTTTGAGATTTTTGAACAACTGTTTCTCTTAAACTATTGACTTTTGGGAAAAGTTGTAGAACAAAAGTTATTCATTATTATGTGTACTTTAACACCCTTTCGGATTAGTACCCCCTTTCTGACTAACCTTGTATATACATGCACAATATTACAGTCTCAACCAAAGCATTGTACAGTTAAATTACATGTAAGAAAAAACAAAAAAAAAATTACAAACACGCAACAGAAATTAATTCGATGTTATTAGATTCTTAGATTTAATAAAATCTCTCTACCTACCCACATCATATTGCTTGCATCATATTGCTTGCAAAAATCGAAAAAAAACATATCACACTATATCGTTTTAATATCGTCCTTCCACATACGACCAGGACATCCTACGGTGTTTCACAACGATGCTGACTTGTTGCGTAACTTCATGCAGGGGACTTACGACAACCCACTGTGGGAACGAGCGTGATTATACCTGTTAATAGAACAACAGAACTATTGCTGGCCTATTATGTGACACTGATTTCTTGTTTATGTATAAAAACATACGCGCCGATGAGAACTTCCTTCTTTTTTGAAGTCGGTTAAAAATGAGTAATTTTAGGTCTGCATGTCAAGACTATGAGTACCATAGCGATCAATAATCTGTTTGCCAATAGGGGATTTACATGGTACGGCCTAGCCGTGCGGCGAAAATTGACCGTCTAAATCACAATTCGACTAGACCGCAAGTGACTAAAATCGCAAGCCCCAAAGTTGGGTGCCATCCGACTTTTGCCGTGCGGCGACAAGCCGCATGCGGCGGGTGACTAAAATCGACCGTGTAAATGGTCAGTTGCAGGCGATCGCCCGCCGCATGAGGTGTGTTTTGCGCTGTGTTGTTCCGCTAGAAATGAACAAGTCGCATGCGATTTTTGTCGAACGGTGTAAATAGGGTGGCGATTCGATTTTTACAAGCGATGCGACTGGTGACTTGCCGCACGGCTAAAATAACCCGTGTAAATCCCCCATAAGCCTTGCGATTTTGTTCGGCAGGGGACGCTTACGACCTGACCGGGTTAACATGCGCAGCGCGAGATAATTTTTTTGTCGTTTGATCTCGTGTTGAAACCAGATAAGCCATACCTACATTATCTCGTCTCGGCACGAGATCATTTGATGACAAAATTATACTGCAGTGCGCTAGCTGATATGATGACGATGACGACTTCATAGGAATATCGTCACACATCACACCGGTGACTGAGAAATTGTGTGGAAACCAGTTGTTATGGTATGGGCTTGTGATGCGAAAGGAATGAGGAACATGTCGTGAGAAAAGTTTTGAGTATGAATGTGGATGATTATAAGAGTAGAGAAAGACCAAAGAAACTATGGTTGGATAATGTAAAAGATGATATGACTAGAAAGAGGACGGCTAATAGAGATGTAAGAAGAAAAACACATGCTGCGCCGTCCCCAAATAAGTTGGGATAAGGGATAATGATCACACACTCCATCTCTCCTCCTGCTAAGCTTGGATTAAGATCCGCGATCCGTGATCACGTGGTAAGCCACGTGTAGATCGAGCGTTGTAACAGACTTTGGAAGAAGCCCAATTTCAGCATTTGAGATTTACTAACATAATGTACCTCCGTTTCATCCACCTCTTTTACAATTTCTATAAGAAACGACTATTCTATAGGTAATTTTGGAGAATGAACTGCGAGTTGCGACCCTTAATGCAGAAAGCCATGTCACTGTAAAAATTAGGGCTAAGAATAAGGTTGCTTTCATACTAGTAAACATCACTACACACTAGTATAACACAAAGTCGCTTCCCGCTGTCTGTCCTTATGTTTGCTTAGATCTTTAAAACTACGCAACGGATTTTAATGCGGTTCTTTTTAATAGATAGAGTGATTCAAAAGGAAGCTTTATGTGTATAATACATGCATATTGTAGTGAAGAAAAACGCGGAATACGTGATAAACGACAACCATACGGGCGAAGCCGCTGGCGACCTCTAGTACAATACAGAAAGAAAACAAATAAATAATTTAACATAACATTACATCAGTCCCCGAAGGGTTGAGTAGAGGTGTATAGTCCACCCTCATTTTGCCATTATATTTAAGTCCAATGTAATAGGGGGCTAGCCTATTGCCACCAATCGGGCACAAATCCAGCTACTATTGAGAAATTCCACGCATAAAAACCCAATAACACTGTCTAACTGTATCTGTAAACAAATGACAATCAATGATCGCCAGAGAATAAATACGCCAATTATAGAAATGACATAACAGATCGCTTGACCTGTCGAAAGCTTATGTCAATCCAGTACATCTCATTGTCGTATCTATTCTCTAGCGATCATCGATTGACATTTGTCTACAGACGCTGGGGATCGAACCCCAGACCTCACGCTCAGCAGTCGCGCTTGTGACCACAAGACTAACTAGGCAGTCATAAATAATTTACTTATAATAATAGCCAGCTTAAAACAAAAACCTACGGAATAGACGAAACCGTGTAGATTATTACAAATACTACAATCCTTTATCATTTTAATCACCATTACATCAGCCTACCTACCTACTTAAAAATTCTTTCCCACACAAACTTCAAACCAAACAATATCATTTAATATCAGTTAAACTAGTATTAACTATTAACTGTGCGCGTACGCAAGTAACCTTGCTGTAAATAGCTCTATCGCTGTTACATCACATGTTACGCAATGTCACAATCAAAATCAATCTGTGTATGTGTGCTGCACACATACACAAGAAGCGTGTGCGCATACTTTTCTATCTGTTAGCGGTTTGAACGCTGTGTGTTGGGAGATGGGGTAATATTTTCAATTGATTAAGTGGTTATTAGTGTATGTAGGGTAAGTAGGGTTCTGTGGGGTAATAGAGGAGATGGTTGAAGGAATTTGAAAGATCGACAAGTAGATAATAATAAAACTTCCTCTCCGCACGTTCCGGCGCCAAGCAGTTTACTGTGTTCCGTCGTAAGTATGTGAGAGCCAGAGCGGTATAGGGGAATCTCTCTATATCTCTGTTACTTGGATTCGTGTTCTGTCTGCGCTTATCATCACGTGTTACTAGGGACAAAACGCGACCAAGTCAAATAATAATAATAATGTACTGTCACCGTCTGCCAACACTTTTCAATTTTAAATGTTGAAAGGCAGACGCCGTTTTCTTCCGGCAATAGAAGTTATCCAGTCTACTTAACACCCCTTCCCGCAGACCAGAAATTTTTCACCATATTTTACAATATGTCTTGCACCCACCTGGGACGGTCCATGACTGTACTCCAACAGCGCAGCCGTGGATAGTCCCCGGTTGGTGCTTCATCCCATTTTAGATTAAAGTTCTCAAAGGGGCCTCTGTGCGTTGGACCTGTGTCCCCGTGTATGCCTTCCAAAGGACCGGACATCTTCCACAAGGAAGATGAGCCGCGATTCTTAAAAAAAATAAGTAAGTAACATCTGATGAGGCTCTCGTTAGGCGGCTGGATCAGTGCCTGATCCAGAAAGCGGTACTTCTCATCACGGCGCGTATTGTGAGGAGGATCCTGTCTCTGGAGCCCTAGCCACCTATAGCTTTGACCTGCTCCCGATGCCTGTGGACTCTTATTTTTAATATTTTTAAATGTGTGTTGTTTTTTTGTTAGATGTGTATTTTAAAATACCTATAATTTGTAAGGGAGAAAGAAAAAAAAATGGTAAAAATAATAAGGGTTGTGTTATTTATTCTTTCTTTTATTTCGCAGACGAGTCCTTAGACTGAGAATCGGCAAACGCAGCATAGAACGCCTCCTAGCCAAATGGGCTGATGACCTGAAGAAGGTAGCTGGGGTAGACTGGATGCGGAAGGCGGAAGATCGAGTGTTGTGATGACTGTGATAGACTGAGTTGATTGATTGATTTTATGGTTATTTCTTCTTTACCAAGCGTTTGATAGCGAATTTCTTCCTCGACGAACATTTCTTACGAGCGACTACCTCGTAAGTCTCGTGAGGTCCTGGGTTCGATCCCCAGGTCGGGCAAAGTGTTATTGTGTTTTTCTGTTTGGAATTTCTCAGTAGCAGCCCGGAGTCTGGATTTGTGGCCGGTTTATGGTAATAGGCTCGCCTCCTATTACATGGGACTTAAACAGAATGGCGAAATGAGGGTGTACTTACACTTTTGCCGAACCGTTCGGGGAATAGAGGCGTGGTGTCATGTTTCTTGGTAGAGTGTTTGTTATTAAAAACATAATAAGTAATTTACAGTCCAAAGTACAAATAAAAATTCACTTATCACTAATATCATTGAAAAATTAAAATAATCAATGAATTTATATTGATAATATCGAATATATATTATTGCAGACTCATCATTTCCTGTGGGCGTCATGTGCTGATTATAGAACTCGAGTCATGTTGATAAGCTGATTTGGACAGGTATTATTACATCAGACTGATATCACCTGTTTTTTTCCGAAAAAGTTAAATTCTAATCTACTGAAGGACCAATGGAGGAGTGTCTGATCAAAAGTGGCTATTTACGGCTGCGCTATATGTATTTTTTTTTTCTGAATGATCTTAATCTTATTAATCGGATTACTTTTTTTTACTAAATAGTTTGTTTTGGCCAAAATTAAGAATTTTAGGGACATTTTTTCATAGAGAAATAACTGCTTTTTATGCAGTAGGCGATAAGAAATACCTACAATTAAAAAAAACCTACCCCGATAGAAAAAAGAAAAGAGCAAATAAAATGTAAATATAAAATATTTATTTTATTGATTAAATTTTTGATCAGACACTCCTCAATTATATCAACAAAATTGTTGCTAATGCAACTAAACTACGACTGTAAAAGTGAATGCTTTTATTTTTGTTGACAAATAATTTGTCAATTTTTGTCTGAGTGAACGGCTCAGCTTCTGTTCGGTTGCGATAAATGAACGTGTCTGTTAGTAGGGTTGGTAGCTTTTTTTTATTGTCGGAAAATCCTCATGGATACCCTTCTCCTGGGGAAGGCGAAGGGTTATGCCGGACTCCTTCGGTGTTCCTTCTCCTGACCCTTGGCCGGGGTCGCGGGATTCGCAGCTGCATGCACCGCAACTCCGGCAGGCCTCGGTACGCCAGCCCCTGGCGGACCTCTCTTTCTGTGGGGCCTTGCCCACGTTCTTCTGAGAAGGAGAGGCGCGCACGGAACACATGCGCGCCGCCTTCTCGGGCCTGTTGCTGGTCGGGTGACGGGTAGTAGCGGGTTGGTACCCTGAAAAACGCCGTGGTCAGATCGGTTTGAAACGTAGTTAGATTTATGAAAATAATTGTGTGATGGAAATAATCACCGTGTTTGGCAAATGGATTGGTCATTCTTCTGTTCTGCAGCACGCACGCGCCAGTAACCGACCGCGTCCGCCCCACGGCTAGAATCTGCTGGAACCCGGGCGCATGCGCGTCCGTGCTCACGTATACGCTAGCATGCTGTCAGCGAATTGAATGATTCAACTTGCCGGCCGGCAACAACACACGAGCTCGCGCGGCGGTGGCCGAGCAGAGCCGACAGGACGCGACGACAGCCGAGCGACGCCGTCCACGTACGCGAGGAGCCGACCGGCTGACGCGGCATACGTACAGATCTAACCGAGTTCCAAGCAGTGTACATTCCATGCAAACATGAAATGCAGAGCTGAGGTTGGTGGAAATCGTTCATTAGTCGCCATTAAGGACACCTATGGGAATAGACGGATTGACCTTGATTTTACACTGAGCATAAACATAATCCGCCCATTACTGTCCCACTGTTTGTACGGGGCTCTTCTCAGAATAAGACGGCTTTAGACCTTTGTCCATCATGCTGGCCTGGTGCGGGTTGACGGACTACATACAAAAATACTGACAAGATCATCTTCCATTCGTCCGCGAACACATCACAGTCAGGCTTGGCGTCCAAAAGAGCGTTAAGCGAGGACAGAACACGTGGGATGGGCGACTTCGCACGGTCTACGGTCCGCCTCACAGGGACGGACATGAATTTGAGAAGTTACACTGCAGGCCAGGTTTGAACTGAGATTCCCCTTGATTCGAGGAGTTATCCATAAACGTTCATGCATCGAAAATTTGACCCCAGCAACACTCCGCTCCGGTCAGCTTCCACTCAAACCGGATGCGCCTTAATATCAGTATTTTACACGCAACGACTGCCATCAGACCTCCACAATCCAGTTAGTTACTGAGCAATGCCGATATCTTAAGGTTAGACCAGTTGCCAGACTTTCGGGCTTCTGACCATCCGTAAAGGCTGTCATAGGTATTCGTGTGACACCCGGGACCGACGGTTTAACGTGCTCTCCGAGACACGGAGGAGTCTCGATGTGTAACGAATGGTCATCCATGGACTGACCGCGGCAAGCGCAGCTTAACCTTGTAAATCATATGATCCGCGCGGTTGTAAATTAGCCACGAGCCCCTCTTTTCGAAATTTACCCCTTTAAGCTCCCACACTTTAATGTTTGTTCTACCAACATTCCACAAATAATTTACCTGTTTTTAACCGACTTCAAAAAGGAGGAGGTTCTCAATTCGGTTGTATTTTTTTTTTATTTATTTTTTTATGTTTGTTACCTCATATCTCCGTCATTTATGAACCGATTTGAAAAATTCTTTTTTTATTCGAAAGGGTATACTTCCCGATTGGTCCCATATAAATTTTGTTATGATTAGACCATGAACTTCAGAGATATGGAACGGAACTCCTCATCGGATCAAAACAAAATTCTCAAATTACTAATATTGCTTTGTTTATATTTATTGTTGGGAACTGACTACTGGAAAAGGGGAGGGGGTGCGTGTACCCCCCTCCCCCCTTTGGAATGTTTTCATTATATCATGTAAGGTATCATTTGAAAGGAATTTTTATGCCCGACTACGTCAAAGCCAAACAGCCTAGAAGGGTTATGAAGGAGGGGGTTAAAATTATGACACTAAAACGTATTTAATAAAAAATAAACTTTAAAAAGAAGTAAAAACCGACTTCAAAGAAATACTAAAAGGAGTAAAATAATTACCATAATATAAAATTAACAGTTTCAGAAGTCGGTGCAACTCTACACTGAAGCAAATAGAAGCCACCGACTTCTGAAACTGTTAATTTTATATGATGGTAATTATTTTACTCCTTTTAGTATTTCTTTGAAGTCGGTTTTTACTTCTTTTTAAAGTTTATTAAATTAGTAAACACTTCTCACATACTTCCCAGAAGTATTATAATACCTTAGTGTCATTGATAACACCTTGTAAAGAATTTCCTCATAGTATAAATGCTATTTATATAATTATCTGATAGTAAGCTGATTCATGAACGATGTTTGTGTTCTGTGATGCAAGTATAAAAATAGATGTGGATAAGGCTTGGTACACACTTTTTATATGTAAACAAAGATAGCTTAATTATTATTATTAATTTATTAATATCCTTTATTTCAAGCAACTTGGCCCATATAAAAACAATACATAACTATAAACTAATATATAAAGCTACTGTACACGAAGTGACGATGACGGCGTCTTGTTGCGCTGCGTGGTGTCGAGTAGACTTCCGCAAAATCGTCGATAGATGAGGATGACACTCTTCGCCCAAAACTCTTCTTTGAGGAAGGTCTCAATTTTATGAGTTCCGACTCGCACCACAAACGACGTGTTTGTGTTGTGTGGTGCGACTTTAACTTCTCGACCCTCAAAGTCCAGTTGGTCTTCACCCGAACATACTCCATGATCTCCTCAACCTTCATGATCAGCAAATGTCCATTCATCCAAAATTTAAGTGCTGGGCACTTGTCGGTGTAGCAATTTCCATCTTTCTCTATCCAGAGCCAATTACTTAATTTCTCTGTATATCATCACTTCTGTCTTTTCCTTCAATTGGTCTGTGTACTTTCTTCTTGGTCTATCTGGTCTTCTCTTTGCTTGTAATTTGCCTTCTATGATGTTAGTTATAAAACTGTCGTGTCGCAGTAACTCACCAATCATTTTCCCCCTTCTTCTTTCTATATGTTCTAGAATTTGGTTTTTCTCATTGACTCTACTTCGAATCTCTTCGTTGGTTAGCAAATGTAAGATGACCTACTAGAATAGCGAACACTAATTCGATGCAAACAATTAATATAACTAGTTCCATAAAGGTACGAGTTCATAGCCGACTGCATACAGCAGCAGACGACGTGTCGTTGCGACACGTCGAAGCGTCATTTTTTGAGAAAGATTCAACGTGTCGTCGATGCAGCGTCTTTGGCACTACTGATCTGCGGTCGGACGACACATCGTCTGCTGTCGTGCGACGTGTAGTCGAGCGACGTGTCGCTAGCTGCGGAAGGTATTTCGTAGAATTACATAGAAACCAGTAGTGTCGGAGCGACACGTCGTCTGCTGCTGCTGTTTGCAGTCGGCTACGAACTCGTACTTTAATATTAAGTTTTTTTTTATTGCTTATCGATCCTATTGATAAGCGCAGAAAGGGTCTAAGATGGAGCACACGAATCCAAGTAACAGAGATATAGAGAGATTCCCTTATACCCCTCTGGCTCTCACACACACACGACGGAACACAGTAAACTGCTTGACGCCGGACTTTAATGTGAGGGTGGTAGCTAGCCAGGCAGACCGTATAGATCCTACCGCCAAGCGTGCTGGATTTTGTATAATCTTACAACATGCGTCTATTCCCAGCGTGCGGTGAGGAAGTTTTATATTCTAGCCTGTACCTCATACTCATTGATTTTTAGTTACCTTATATGAATCGTCACGCGGTATCCATTTATAGGGTAGTCAGAATGTCAAGTAATACACGATGTACAGTTCTTTGATTCGTGATTCAGTTTTTATTTTTGGGTACATCATCATTCCATCAGCCGGAAGTCGTTCAATTAGCTAATCCTTTTGTGGTATCAATAGGTAGTTAATATTAGTTCTTAAACATGAAGGCATTTCTTCAACCACTATAGTACACGAAGTAAGACCTACGCCCGGCCGCATATTATGAGAAACTGTCTGAAATTGTCTGACGCGTCACTCTGTTCATACGTTTTGTACTTGTTTATTGTTATTTATACGTGGTTTTTGTTCAATATATTATCGTTTATTTCATGCTGAACTGGAGATTAAAGATCACAACTCATTAGAACCACCCTGCACTCGACCCACATCGCCTCGTCGCTCGGCGTCCACTCGTTGGCGGCAGGTGGTTCACGGGTGAACGCCGCGTGGTCAACCAGAGGAGTCGTCGGAGGAGTCCACTCGATGGCAGCGCACGATTCACTCGGGACTTGTGCGTTGGCAAAGCGCAGCAACGCAAGGCAAGCATGCGAGCAGCGAGTTGTCACCGAGTGGTCAACTTGTCGTCCGCGCATGGTCGGCATACGTCCGAGGCGATCCGGTGACGCTACGGAGTTGATGTAGTGAGCGCACATCCATACAAGTTCATATAAAGAATACTAACCGCACGAGGCGAGGCGATGCGGGTCGGACCGGGTGGCTCTAAGGAGCTGTGACCTTAATGGAACACAAAAGTCGATTAAGTTAATTTAATTTTGTAAATAGATGATGATATATTGACACTATATTCTGTTCAACGAAATATGAGTTCTGACTTATCGATCATTTTGTAAATTGTAGCCTTGTAAGGAGATTGCTATCGAAAAACTTAAACAACATCGTCGAAAACCGTAAAATAGCTATATTATCCATGTTTTGTTTTTTTTAATATTTGATATTCTTTGTATGGTAAAGTTTTGTAGAAAAACCACAGCACTCACCTTACGTTGAGAAGGGCACATTGTTAGAATGTCAGAATTTGCCAGATCCGATATCCTACAGGCTCTACTTGTACTATTTATTCTGTGGCTCTACTACAAAATATATGCTAGCATGCCCGGCGGCAGAATTATTAGAAACTAGAGGTCGCTAGCGGCTATGCTTGCGTGGATGTCGTTTATCGTGTCTCCACGATTTTCGGGATTAAAGTAGCCTATGTACTTCTCCGGGTTCTAGAGTATCTATGTACCAAGTTTCACTAAAATCTGTTCAGTAGTTTAGTCGTGATGAGGTGACAGACAGACAGAGGTACTTTCATCATCATCATCATCACCACTCAGATGAAAGACGTCCACTGCTGGACATAGGCCTCCCCCAAAAGGGGGGGTTAGCCGTCATCGCCACGCTTGGTCGGCGGGTTGGCGATCGCAGTATGGTTGTTAAAGTACTCAGAGAACGTTGCTGCCCATTCTCTAGAGAATCCCTTAGTCGCCTTTTACGACACCCATGAGGGGAAGAGATGGGATAGGTAGTGCTATTCTTTAAGTCCGGCACTACACGAGAGGTACGTACGTATTTATAATATTAGTAAGGATTTCTGAACACTTGTTTACTCTCCTAACCACACACACACACACACATTATGCGCGTCGGCTAAGCACACGCTCAGCTCATGACCGGTCTAAGGTCAGGCGGAAACGCCGTGAGTTAATCGGAAGTAGAAGCACGTTGCACGTACCCTTGCGTGCGAGTGATGTAATTGATTGTAAACAAAGCATGGGTTAGTCATGTCATGTGGTTTGGAAGGTAAAAAGGAAGGATTGTTGAAGGATTAGGTTATGTCGTGCGGTCCTTGAAAACGTGATTCATTAGAAGTGATTTTAATGAAAGAAAGAAAATAAATTTTATTCTGCCAAGGACACAATGACAGCATAAATAATAAGAACATAAAAAGAATTAAACATGTTATAAATGCTGTCGAGCATGCTAATGATAATTTTAATTATGACAGTCAATCAAAAAATATGGCAACGTTAATTGAAATAGCAGGCGGCGCGATGGTACGCAAATTTGACATTATCGATGACTTATATAAGGGGCAAAGTGGCATTTTGTCATTTCCGATTTAGACCTTTGAGTAATATGGTTCATATTGGTTCCGACAAAAATATCAGCTTCATTGATTTAAGGGGCAGGAAGATAGAAAACAGCATATTCCTGGGTATAGCATCAACCAGTGATCACCAAACGATCTGTCACGTTTTGTTGCATTCTTCATCCAGATGAACGCAGTAATTCTTTTAATTGCGTTCATCTGGATTCCACCATATTCCTTTTCCTAAAGGAATATGGTATAAAACTATTCAGTGTGAGCCCCCTCGAGTGCCCTGGTTTTCAAACTCTAGGTTAAATAGATTTTTATTAAAATTAGCATTTAGACTACCCTATCCGTCAGCAAAGTTTGCACACCTAATGAAGAAGGTCGACTCACCAAATTGCACAATTTGTGGGAAAATTGAGGATGTCCAACATTTGCTTATGGAGTGTGTCAGGAACGAGGTGGAGAGGGAGTCGGTGCTGAGAAAGTGTAACATTAATAGGATGGATGTAGGAGTTGTTCAGCGGGTTCTAGCTGATCCTTTATCTGAAATAGCGAAAATGTTTTACCAGCTACTGCCACAGTCTCAACACCGACTCTCTCAGTAACTGGATATTGTTAAGTTACTGTTACTTATAGTACTTTTTTATTCATGTTTATAGTGTATAATGTAAGTGTTATGGTACAATGGGTTTGATGTGTCCTTTAAGGAAAATAAAACCCTAAACAAAAATAAATTAAAAAAAAAAGATTATAGATAGATATAAGTTAATTAATATATAATATTTTATTGTGAAAGTTCCTATTCTAATGCAATACTACTGGTTTTAAGTTATCTTGCTGCGCCCTAACAGGGTCAAGTACTCAATAGTTTTAAGCCTAGCTGTAACATAATTGTATACATTGCGCATTAAATAAATAAAATAAAATGTTTTATCGATTTATTGGACGTCCAAATTCAGTAATCTGTTTAAGCTAGCAAATGACCAAATAATAGCTGTGACTTCTTTCTTCTTATGTCCAGAGGGCCAAGACGACTAACAAAATTGTTGACAAACGCAAACGAACCACAAACGCCAATCAGTTTTTGTTTACGAAAACTGACAAAATGTTTTGTTTCTTGTGTCAAACAATTTGACAACTGCTGAAATTAAAAACTGTCTGAATGAATGGTACGACCTTAGTTACGATTTATCAAGATTTTAATTTAGGAGAATTGGGCGCCAGTGTTCGTAGAGTCCTTTTCCAAACTTAGTTAAAAATCATCATCATAATTACTAAAAAAACCACCCAAGTCATCATCATCTGCCTAGCCTTTTCCCAACTATGTTGGGGTCGGCTTCCAGTCGAACCGGATGCAGCTGAATATCAGTATTTTACATGGAGCGACTGCCTATCAGACCTCCACAACCCAGTAACTGGGTAATACGATACTCTTGGTAAGACTGGTTGTCAGACTTTCTGGCTTCTGACCAACAGTAACGACTGTCAAAGATCTACAAATGACAGCCGGGACCAACGGCTTTACGTGCTTTCCGAGGCACGGAGGAAACTCGCTATGGTAAATGGTCACCCATCCACAGACCAACCTCGGCAAGCGTGGCTTAACCCGGACGATCGGTCTATGCGGCTGTAATTATTTAGCCACGAACTCCTCTAAAAACCCACCCAAGTGTCTTTAACAAAACAAACGATCCTGATAGCGACTGCAACCCATTTCACAAAAGAATTCTTCGTGACCTCATTCATAAACGTCTAAAACAACTTAATATCAAAACACATCAACTCCGCAGTCAATCGCAAAACCGACAATGGAGTCCACATAGTTCACAATTGCCCAAACGACCAACAATAGTATATCGAAATAGTTCACGATGTTATGCAAGGGACTATCGGCTGCGCAACGCGACTTAGATCTACAAGTGGGCCACGTGCTGGCTGTGAATGACGAATTGTAGTGCAACGTTCGGGGCGAATGTTTGTTCGGTAAACAGTGTAAGAAATGTTTTGTTTTATTTATGGAAATAGCTAATTTAGAAGTAAACGAAGCATATTAAGGAGCGAATTTTACAAAGTCGCATCTCACGAATCTAAAGGCTCATTTACACGGAGATAGGTAGTTTCTCTTAGCGAGTCTCATGCTATCTCTGTTTTCATCGTAGAGAAAGATAACGACAGAACGAGTCTCGCTTCGAGAAACTATCCTCGTGTAAATCGGCCATAAGGAATAAAGGAGAATGGATAAAAAAACAGAATCAAAAGAAACGACTCGTATTGCTTTTTGTCACACTTGATATCCTAAACAATTCTGCATATCTTTTTTTTCCTAAGCACCGGGAGAACAGAAAAGTCAAAGTTTGACGTTTTGATATCTTTTATGTAGAAATTCTCTCAAAAGTTTTTACTTGTTCTTCAAATAAAATATATCCCACACTGTAAAAATCGTTTCCAAGTATATTGACTGCTTAATATCCCTTAGAAGTCGTTAAAGTCGACGGAGCCACAGCACGTTGTAAACATAGGAGTCACATTTAAGTACGTACTTTCAATGTTAATGACAGTCGAAGGCCATGAACTTGACTTGTTGTTTGTAATGCTAGTCCGCATTCACGCTAAGCTGAAGCCTTGTATGTGCCCTAATATGTGATGAATCCAGAATACTAAAAAAATCTAATGGTATTGTGGTATGGTGCTGTCAGAGCACTAGATTAAGCAAAATTGTGGGTACCTATTGATTTTATTGTATGTTCATATCAAATATGGTGGTAATTTGGTGTACCCATCAAATAGACCACACAATCTGCTAAATTGAGGCTAAATTATTAAACTAAGTTTGCACTATAGTCTAATGCTGCGCATAGAGCTATCATCATAACCATCTCCTTACCGTTATCTCACACGGGTGGGGTCGGCACAACATCTATTACTCTTCCATTCTCATCTATCAGCCGTCATCTCAGTACTCACTCCTTTCTTATTCATATCATCCTCCACAAAATCCAGAAATTTTCCTTGGCCTACCTCTATCTATGTAGGGGCATGTGCTCTACCCGTGGACGATTTCCAGAATTTGACAAAAAAGTATTTTTTTAAAAAAAACCTCGTACTTTTATCATGAAATTATTTATCGTACGGCTTAGTAACTAATCAACTCTTAATAATTATCAGTCTCCAATGCGATGGCGGAATAAATTGCTCAGAAAATTAAAGATTTTCAAAAACCCTTATTTTGTCCCTAGGTACAACGTACAAATGTACCTATAGACAGCACAAATGTACTTATGGACGGTAATGTACCTGTAGACAAGCATTTAATATTGCAAAAAAAATAGGTTTTCGTAGCGATAATTCTGGAAAACGTTGTCGATAACATCGAAACCATCCTATACCAGCCATTTTGTATTGATGCCAGCTTTTAAGAGTATTTTATTTATTGTTTGCACAGAAAATTGGTAGACAAGTTCCCGGACTTGTTTGGAATCGAGACCCATATGCATGTAGGCTGCTTTTTCTAAATATTCATGTAACATAATTTCTTCATGCTCTTGAAACACCTTTTTTACGTCATTCTTCAATAATATAACGATAAATCTATCTAATAATTAATCTATAGTTTTTTCATTGAGATAATGATCTCATGATAATATTTGTTGAGTTGAAAATATTTCAAAATGGTATATTTTGGTATTTTGTATTTTTCAGACACCCTACGATCTAAACATCCACTTTTGACTTCTATAAGTGCTTCGGAGAGAGTGTCTGGACATATTTTATCCCGTTTCACTCCGGTTTTACTACGAGGCACTGAAAAAAAACCAAAACAAATGTAGTAATTTGTCTGTGTAAATTACTGTCCACAGGTGCAACCGATATTATGTACCTATGGACAGTCCACAGGTACATTCATTCCCCCGTCCACAGGTACAAATATTAAGACATAATCTAGAAAGGGTTAAATCTTTCTACAGAGCATTAACAGAATCGCAGAATGGTCCTTATTTCAATGAAAAACAACGAAGTTCTGTAAATCATCTACAATTATACTTCTCGTTTAAGTTATCTCACAGAAAAACATCTTGAAAATGTACAAAAAAACTTACTTTTTCAAATAAAAATGTTCAACAGCACTTAACAACAGATTTATCACTGACAGCTTAGTGACAGTTAGTCAGTGTTGCCATTCGTTAAAAAAAGTTTACGAATGCGTTCTAACTACGAATTTATGGCGTTTGGTTTTTGAAATATTGGTAGTGTCCATAGGTAAAGCCGTCCATAGGTACAACACTTGACCCTACCCATCCACAGTCATATTTAACCCTGCACGTTGAGTTATATTTGGGAAGACAGATGGAGTCCTCATAAGTCAGGATCATTGAGCTCTAAATCTGCAAAACTCTGACCTCAGCTTCCGCATCATATAATACCCGCTCAGTTTTTTTATTACCTCACCTTTAGTAATGATCATAGATTAAATGAATGAATAATGTTGCGTATAATTGCACAGGGTCAAGTAGAAATACTTAGCATTTCTGTTGTTTTTATGTTATTTGCTAATTGATTACGTAACAAGTTGTGTTATTTATAGCTGCTTATTTTATAATAAGCAGCGATGACTAGTTTATGTTAATATGTCTAGAAAAACAAAGAAAAATCAACGCAAGATTTTTTGCTGAAAATTACTCATGATGTTTAAATATTCATAAGTGCCTATTTTGATGGACGGAGGGAGAGAGGAAGACCAAACAAAATATGGATGGATTCTGTTAGGAAAGATATGAAGGAAAAGAGAGTAAATGATGAGGTGATGTCTGATGGGGAAGAATGGAAGAGAAAAACATATTGCAACGACCCCAAGTAGATTGTGAACAGGGTAGGAAGAAAAAGAAAGGTCTATTTTGATGATTCACACGAGGTTTTTATTTGAGTTTTTGATGCTGAGAATTTTTCTAGGATATAATATATCGTATGGCATATACATGTTGATGAATATTGTAAATACTGTATTGCCACATGGGTTCGCGTTGACTTAGTATTTCACACGATATTTCAGATTTATGCTGCTATTTCGTGTCTAATGAATATATTAGTCAAATTACGGATGGTAATTCCTGTAGGAACAACGCAACTACTGCATAACTTCAAATTAATAAATATTTTTAAATGTTTACTTAACAATTCTTAGAAATATTACACCAGCAAAATATGTTTTGGTTTAGATAAAATTACAAAAAAATACTAGAATGTTTATGAAACCTTACGAACTTTTTACACGTGCCGCCTACATACGGCGAATTCTACAAAACAAAAATAAGGAATATTGACACATTTTTTTTACTGATATGAATAATGACACAATAAAATAATAGTAGGTAAACAGAAGTATAAACAGTAGATAATAAGAATATTGATTCTTAGATACTAAAAATAGGGCAAGTAACCATTACATGTGACGAATTTCGTAAAACACGGTCACATGAGTTAAGATTGTAATGTTTTTATTGATATTACTAACGGTGATGTAATAAAACTGTGTGATAAGTGCGTAAGAGTTCTTTTTCGTAATATTTTATTAAAATACAAATGTTACTGTTTTAAGCTGCAGTTCCTATTTTAAAGAGGTCAGCTTTTGTCCTCATGTAGGTGCCATTTGAGCGACTAATAGTATGTGTATGTCTATTAACTACCGTCAGTTATGTATTTTTTTATTCCTATCTTTACTCTCGAGATATCTTTTATCTTATTTTACAATGATTTTTTCTCTAAGTTTTGATGACATCTAATCATGTCAATTGTTTTATATAGCTTAGCTTCATTTTATCTTTTGTAAATGTGAGAACTTCGTGAACTTGCCTATACATACAATTGTGTAAATTACTATTATTCATATTGTGTTATTTTTTTCTTTTTGGTTAATTTTTGTACTCAAGACTTGGTATTACATTACTCACAGGTCTGTGGTCAAGACTACATTGTTCTCTCTTAACTATCCTAAATCATAGTACTGTATTTACTGAAATTGTTAAAGATATCCTTTTTAAAAAGAGTAACCATGGATTTTCTTACCGGCTCTTCTCCATAGGAGACGACTAATTGGAACCGTGCGCCTAAATTCGACTTTTCATAAGCGCCTGTATTGGTATATGTGAAATAAAAAAAAATGATTTGATTTGACTAAGGATATTAGATCTTCTTCTAGAAGAAGAATTACCATACCACGATGAACCTTGACCTATGCTAAACGGTGGACTGGCGAAATGAAGAAGTCAACTGCATGAGGAAGGCAGAGAGAGGACCGATCGCTTGGAAGAGGCGTATAGGGCAGAAATTCGAGAGGAGGCAGTAAGCCCCATCTACCTTAACCGTTGTATCTACAGAAAAACGTTTTTAGGAGTCTGTCCGTAACTTTTGAGGATATTACGAACAGCATTTACAGATTTTATTATTAAAACTTTCGTGAGACACATTCATATTTATGATTAATTACGGTTTACTCACGTGCATTTTTCGGGATTGCCCGAACCCAGAGTTCGACTCGCAACCTCGCCGCGTGATCAGCTCATGATTAAGGGCTCCGTTTCGGTCCGAAACTAGTCGGGCAATCCCGAAAAATGCACGTGAGTAAACCGTAATTAATCATAAATAAGCGTTTAAAGATATTGAAAAAAAAAATTATACAGTTAGCGAGAAAAAGGCCAGTTCTCAGAAAAAAATGTTATGACGCCAATCGATCCTGTTTCCCATAAGGATCAAAAGATCACTCGGACCCACTGAGGTTAGAGTACTAGAAAAGTCAGAAATCGATCTGAAAAACAAAAAAATCTTTGCCTGTATACATATACAGCGGTTTAAGTAGCTACTTTTATTGCAATCTCAAATTATCACCTGTATATATGCAGCAGAGGAAACTTGTGCAGAGCTTTGATTATTAAATCGATGCCTCCCACGTAAGATATTGTAAGCTACAAAATTGCAATTTTGTGTTTTTCACGTAAAAGTGTCTAATTTGATGTATATTGTCTGTTCAAAATATAAAAATACCGAAAACACACTTAGTTTTTTGGTATTTTTATATTTTGAATAGATAGTATAGATAAAATTAGACATTTTTAAGTGAAATTTCAGTAAAATATTCGTCAGTGAATATCTACGGGCTATTTATTATATTAAATCTATGTATACTCGAAAATTATGTGTTGATTGAAATTAATTGGTATATGTTTGTTTATATTTACTTACATTTATCACTGTCAAAAGGATGTGTTTTTAATCAATTACATATTATTAAATGTGTCAGAATTTAATTAGATCCCAACAGATTAAGCTGCACCACATTGGAGGTTTCATTAAGTGTAATTTTGATGGCACCCTCAAACTAGTAGTTTTTTTCATAGTTAGCTCGATTTTGTTAATGTTTTCGCTAATAACCACTTTCAGCATTCTATTTATTTTCGAAAAATATAAATCTAAACTAAATCTAAAATAAAAACAAAAAAAAATTATATCATAGACTAAACTATCAATATAAACTAAAGGAGGGCATCAAAGTATTCCTCCGCATCGCTGTCCACTGGTAACGTGCCCAGAAGGCTGGCAGCGTTGCCACGTTGTATGGCAACGCTAATTATCTGGCCGAAAAACAAGCCAGCCCTCTGGTCACGTGAAGTGTCAACCAGTCTTCTTCCTATTTCCTTAAAAAGGAGACGCGCACTCGGACCCCATGACCCGAGCGTTTCCACCCCAAACGGCTCAAAGACATAGTTTCCTATGATGTTGCTATATTTGCGCCGTTTCCCAACCTTTCAGCATTGCTTGGAACAACTTTATTAACCGATTTAAAAAAAGGAGAAAGTTCTTATAACTATTTTCTTTCTGGCATGATTAATCCCGACTCTGCCAGGGTCACTTTTTTTTGTCAACTAATAGTCTGTTATCATATAACTCATAGAAGGACATTTTTCAAGAACGTACATTATCAGAGGTTAAAACAATGTATATTTTCTCCTATCAGTGCCAATTCGATAACCTATATATAAATATTCAATTACAATGTATTAGCATTTCTTTATCAAACTGGGTCACGGCGTATGTAATTGTTTGCAAATAATTGTAATTTATTACGCAATAGATACAGTTACACACATAGACAATTTAACTGTTTTATAATAACCACGTTTGTATGTTAATCGCCATAATCTTTTTATGGTATTGTTAAATTTTCAGATTTCTTTAATACGTACTTATGTTTTAAGATTTCTTTGATAAGCCTTTAATACAGGGTATAAACGAATTCGTGTAAGGGTGAATATTCGAAATTCATTTAAAAAAAAAACAAATCATTGTTTTCCTTCGTTTTTAACATTAATATTAGTTTCAGATTGTTTTTATTCTTGTCTTACTGCTTGACGGCAGTGGTATAGTTTGATTTTTCATTATTATAATTGAAGTTTGAAACATCTGCTTTCAGAACTTTGGGATGATGATAATGACGTTCTTATTTTTTGCTAACATTTTTCGAATAATCACCCAATTACTTGTATGAGTTGTATCGAGAGACGGGTGCAATGCGAGTGCGACAGATATATATTAAGGCCATAGCTCTAAGGTTCCATAAAGAGGCTTTAGTCAAAATCGAGTCCAAAGCGCATTCCCGAAGGAAACCAGGATGGCATAAACCAAAACGTAAACTTGATTTTGGTAAGAGGTGTTTTCACTACATGGGTCCGTTCCTTTACAAAAAGCTTAATGACAAAATTGATGTATTACAAATGACTAAATCGAAATGCAAAGCTCACATTATGACTTACCTAAAAGATCTGGATTACAGCGATACAGAGAAACTATTAAGTACTTCTTGAACTTCTTATTCATGCTACCATGATATATATAATTTTCAGAGACATAACACTCACTCAACAAACATCCACACACCCCACATACAGACATACACTTACTCACACACACGCACCAACACACACCATACAATCACCCAAACAAAACATGTTTCACACTCTTGTACACAGTTACTGCAAGACGCCATGTTATCCCCTTAAAATTCGTGTGATTGTTATAATTTTTTGTTAATTATTTTAATTTAAGTTACATTGTAGTTTTGAACAATGATGAAAGAGACTGGCCTCCACGACACAGGGAATCCTAGTGTGGAGACCAGTGATCTGTCTGACCTAAATATGTATTTTTCTGAACAATAAAGATTTATTATTATTATTATTATTTATTATTACTTAAAACCACATCATCTTTTACGGTTATAGATTAACCCCGAATGGGATTTAGTATGATCAAACATGAAAAAAAAAAGTTTTTTTCGTTCGGTACCGTATGTGATCGTATCTAAACCAACTAATAAAGCAAAAAAAAAAAAGAAAAAAAAATTTTACTCTCTCACCTGTGTCTGTGTAGGTTTTAAAGGAATGAACGAATCGGTTTGAAGGAATTACATAAATTCGTTTACACCTTATACAACGTTATTTTTACTTTATGCGAAAACCGAGACACCCCAACAAGATTTTCATCAGAACTGCCTGAATATGTGTTTTTTTTTAGTAAATCTCCAAGTTACACCTTAGTTTATGTCGCGTTAAGTTCGCTAAAAAAGTGTGAAATGCCTGAGATGTGCTATGCAGGAGTTGTCTAATACACGGAAACTGACCGAGCGGACCATTTCAAGCCTCAAGGTGTCTATTCCCGTCAATTGTTATGGGTAGAAACCTACTGAAACAAAATTGAAATTCATGAAAAAAAAAAAATGTGGTGTAAAAATTATGTCAATCGATTCTCCTAGTGATTCTGAACAAACTAGTTTCAGGTTTCGCATATACTAAAACTAACCTTGTATACAGCATGACTGGTTTGTAACTTTACATCCAAAAACCATGAACACTGCTCAACATTCTGTAAAACTTACATTGTGAAAAAAACTATGAAATCGTGAAAAAGAAAACTGCTGTTCAATTTGTTAAGCAACATTGATTAAATTATTTTATAGAGAACAGCAGTTTACTTACTTAAACTTAGTTTTGCTTCTTAATAAGTTAGCTAATTGACTCAGGTGATTTAAATACAATCTAAATACAATATACTATTATTGATTGCTGAAGATAGTGTTCATTATGTAGATACTAAACAATTAATTTTGACATAAAAATGTTTTACTGTGTTTGCAGAGTTATTCAGTGTAACGTTATTCAGTGTAAAGTTATTCAGTGTAACGTTATTCAGTGTAACGTTATTCAGTGTAACGTTATTCAGTGTAACGTTATTCAGTGTAACGTTATTCGGTGTAACGTTTTACTGCGCAAGTTCACTACTGCAACCGCAACATTCAAAATGTTGACACCCACTGCTAGTCGACTTCTGCATATTTTAGTTACGAACTAAGCGAGCTTACTATTTGAATTGGCGCTTGCAATAATTTGAAAACATTAAAATTTTATAACCAGTTAACACGTGGTGTTTGTGGAGCCCCGGAGGTAACATAACCTCTTGTTAAGCACCGGGTTGCGGGTTCAAACCTAGGCATATACCAATGTGACTTTTTCAATGTGATGTAATTCTAAAAAATCATTAAGCATAAAATAGATAGTCCTTGCTTGCTTACGCTTTTCAATTTTCGGCCTCCCGCTAGAATCCCGCGTAGAACCATCACACCTCTTTGTCCGCCCTTAAGAAGAACTGTTTTGGGAGCTAATTCGCCTTATGCAAGAATGTGTAAGGAAGTAAATGGCTATAGTGATGTTGTCGATCTTCACTTTGACTCTTTTGCTAGACTGAAATCCATCCTCAAACGTTTATCGAGTAACCCCTAATCTTTGTCAATTTGAATTTAATTTATTTTTGCACATTGTTATCACGTTTTACCTATTATTTTTTATAATTTTTGACCACTTTTACAAATGTATGTATTTTATTTTATCGATCTTCACAATTTCATGAAATATATTTTATCAATTTTTCATTTTTACCAATTTTATTGAAATTATTCATTTTTATCAATTTTATGTTTTATGCAATGTTACCGATGCATTAATAATTAGCGCTTATTACTATGTAAGTTAGCTTAACTTTTGGATCTCTGAACTGTGAATGTGGTGTATAAGTAATTGTTGCACTGTAAAATTATTCTAAGCATGTCATTTTTGTTATAATTATGTGTAAACAATTGTTGGGGAACCTAATAAAAAATAAATAAATGTGTATGTGTAATTGTCTAAATGTTTGGTTTGTCAACTATTTGATAGTAGAATCCCTCAGAGTCATTAATAAATACGTTATAATTAAATTATTGTTACGAAAGGACTGGAAATTACTTAGACTTACGTTCTATTTCTAATAATTCTATATCTAAAAATAGCTCAGAGATAATTGTAGTAAATATATATCAATTATCTAAACAATACCCACCTACGCCGAATCTAATTTCCACACGATAATTTCTCAACAATTATTATGACTAATTAAAAGTGCGGTTTCATTACGTCGAACTGTTAATCTCATGTAAATAGGTCATACAATGTCGTGTATTATCAAGCCACACAATTGACTTACGAAATATAGAATTAGGTGTATATTGATTGTGTTTAAATAGTATTTTTTCATTTAATTGTTTTGTAAGCATGGCGTAACAGAAACTAATTAGCTCAGTTCACACTACGCTATACTATTTCGCTATATAGTACAACATATTGCGTCATAAGCTATAACTATACAGAATGATTGGTGAGACACTAACGATATCGTAAGGGGTCATAATACTCATCATTATGAACAACTTTTACTAAGGGACAAAACCAGCAATCGAGAAAAAAAATCAGCTGTTCCCTGCATTTTGACGAGTAATGCGAACATAAATGTAGGGAACAGCTGTTTTTTTTTCGCGATTAGCTTTGGTCCCATAGTAAAAGTTTTCATTATGATGAGTACAACGAACCCTCAAGAGATCGTTAGTGTCTCACCAGTCATTCTGTATAGCATGACGTTCACACTATACGCTATATCGCAAGCTGGTCTAGTATGTATAGCAAATTATTTGACGGTGATCTATCAGGCGATAGACGGGGTACAAGTGCGGCGGGGCGGGGACCGGAGAATCAAGCAATATAGCTCTGAGAATCGCTCAAGTTTATCGCGTACAGCAAGCCAATACTTTATAACATAGCGTTGTGTTAACGTGCCCATATAAAGCCGGGTCCGCTGCGCCGTGTATTCGTGTTTGCAAACAGGATAACATTGTTTGCTAACCGAATAGAGGCGTGGCCTAACAGTTTTGTTAGCAAAATTGGCGCTGCGGACCCGACTTAACATTGTTTGCTAACCGAATAGGGGCGTGGCCTAACAGTTTGGTTAGCAAAATTGGCGCTGCGGACCCGGATTAACATTATTTGCTAACCGAATAGGGGCGTGGCTTAACAGTTTTGTTCGCAAAAACACAATAACATGTTAGAAAATTGGCGCTGCGAACCCGGCTTTAAATGTATGCGGAGCGATATTGCTGTGCTATACAATATTTGCTATATGTTATACTAGCTTCTGCCTGCGGCTTCGCTCGCGTAATTTAGAATTTGACAATCAATTCGGGTTGTACTCTGCTTGTAATTCAATCATGATTCGAAAGACACGTGGCGCCATCTATTATTATAAGAACGATATTGTTGTTTTCCTCAGGAACAGTACTTTTTTCGGGATAAAAGGTATCCTAAGTCCGTTTCTGTACACCTAACAACGTATATGCATAAAAAAATAATATATATATATAATTTCAGGATGATCAGTTCAGTGGTTTAGGCGTGAAAAGGTAACAAACGAACTTACTTTCGCATTTATAATATTAGTGATATTATAGCGTAATCTGAACTACGCTTTATTATTCAGTTGCAGGATTGTGTAATTAATGTGCTTTATGAAATAAATTGTGTGGTTATTGTCCAATGTCGTTGATTTCGTGCTGAACTGGAGATTAATGCAACGCAAAAGTTGCAAAAGTCGATTAAAGTTAAATTACTTTTGTACATTAATGATGGATAGATTTATTGACACTAGATCTGAGTGTAATTTTATAGTTATAAACACAAGTCTTATGTGGTGAGATAGATAGATTATATTCTTAATTGTGCACCATAGTACACTACGTAGAAGGGTTTAAGTTCAATCGCGGCCTACATATCTGACTTTTCGAATTCATGTCATCATCATCATCATCACTCAGCCGAAAGACGTCCACTGTTGGACATAGGTAGGGTTGCCACCCGTACTCTATTACAGAGTATTGTACTCTATTTCACGTAGGCGTACTTTATAATCGACAGTTATAAAGTGCGCTAAAATACTCTTTTTACCTGACACCACTCTCATTTGATTCTCATTCTACTATACTAGTTAAGACTTTTTTTGGCATAGTTTTCTTACTCTACGGTCTATGGCTATAATTGAAAGATTCTCACACTTTTGAAAGAATCACAACATGTTTTCAAGAATCCAGACAGAGGCGATAAAAAATAGGTGTATAAACATAAATAATAAAAGTACTCCTTTTTTATACATCATACTTTATTTTTGCTATCCCAAAACACAGATGTACTTTTATTGTTCCAAAAAAAGGTGGCAACCCTACATAGGCCTCCCGCAAAAGGGAGGGTTTGCCGTAATCGCCACGCTTGGCAGGCGGGTTGGCGATTGCAGTATGGTTGTTAAAGTACTCAAAGAACGCTGCTGTCCATCCTCTAGAGAATCCCTTAGTCGCCTTCTACGACACCCATGGGAAGAGATGGGGTAGTGCTATTCTTTAAGTCCGGCACTACACGAGACATTCATGTGTGGATCATAATTTGATTATCACTTGCGTTAACGGTGAAGGAAAACATCGTGAGGAAATCTGCACACCTGAGAGGGCTCCAAACAGCTCTCTATGGTGTGTGTAGATCGCCAAACCACACCAGGCCAGCGTGGAGGACTAAGACATAAATCCTTCTCATTCTGAGAAGAGGCCCGTGCTCAGCATTGGGTTAGTAATGGGCTGATGATGATGATGTACACCATACTTCACATCGGAACAGTTGCTCCAATTATACAAAGCACAGGTTCGTTCGTGCATGGAGTACTGCTCGCACCTTTGGGATGGCTCAGCCAAATACCAGCTTGAGGCATTGAAGTCCATTGAGAAGCGTGCCAAGAAGCTAAAGCAGCATAAATATAATTAAATCCAATATCTAACTCTAGTAGGTGCACAGTAATAAATCTATACATATAATAAAATCGTGTTTCAGGAGTGTTATCGGTAGCGGGTAGCACTGGGCAATGTTGACAAGAGAGGGTAGTCGTCGATATGGATCGGCCCACCCGAGGTTATAAAGGCGGTGGTCATTCGACGAAGCGAGAGCATTCCGTGTTGAACAGCTGAAGAAGTCTGACCTTTTATATCTGATTAGCTTGTCCTTATTTTATGATCTTGTAATAATTGTGTAAAGTAATATATTGTGATCTAGTTTATGTTACTAATACTAACTCAATTACAAGTACTCTCAGTGGTGGAGAGTCTATGTTGGTTTTATTTACTGTGTTTACCTTGCTCGCAATCCTGACATACCGATATTAGCTAAAACTGTAATGATAGAATCACCCCTGAACGATTAAATTGTAGTGTCTTTTACATCAGAAGTGGAACAAGAAAAAACCAGTCCACATTATGATTGTATACCCACATGCAAATTATTTGCTTTGTAAAAATCCCCTGTAGACGGACTGACAAAAACTTGATTATTCGACTACAATGGTGAGAAATGTGAGACTGAGAAAATGTGATAAATCCGGTGAGTCACAACCATTTTATTATGTGTGAAGGAATTTTGATGAAGGAAATATAATATGAGAGGTTATTTATTCGTGTAAAATAAATATTAAATGATATCTTTGCTTATTCATGTAAAATAAAAGAGATGTTATCTGTATTTATCCGTGTAAAATAAATGAGATGATATCTGTGTTTATTAGTATAAAATAAATATGATGGTATCTGTATTTATTCGTGGAAAATAAATACGGCATCTGTATTTATTCGTGTAGGAAAATACATTGCAAGTCGTATTAGAGTTTGTGGTGAGATGCAACCAGGGTTGATCTTTGGCACCGCCCGGTTTGGCCAGCCGGGGTTGGCCAAAGGCTTCGCCTGGGGAAAACTGAAACTCTAACGTGGCGAAGCAATTGTTATAGGGCTGGAACCAAGGCGGGATATGCCATGATATGGCTAGATCCAAGGCGGGTGATGCCATGTTGATAAAGCAGGATCCCAGGCGGGTGATGCCAAATGAGTTGGCTAAATCCAAGGCGGGTGATGCTATTAATTGATAAATGAAAATGCAGTGAAAATGAGATTCTGTTTTGAATTAATGTTTTGAAAAAGTTTTGAAAAT
Source organism: Amphipyra tragopoginis (assembly GCA_905220435.1). Lineage (NCBI taxonomy): Eukaryota > Metazoa > Arthropoda > Insecta > Lepidoptera > Noctuidae > Amphipyra > Amphipyra tragopoginis. Next base: position 12,828,426 of record HG992017.1, read on the forward strand.
ATTGATATTTGTTTTGATTGGTTTTGTTATAATTCTTGTCGTAGAATGGTACAAAATAGTTTATTGAAATTAAAAAGTAGTTTGTTATTATTACTTATGGTTTCAAAATTTATTTTTTGTAGACGAAAACAGGAAATTGTATTTATTATTGATGATAATTACTATGATGACTTCCGTTAAAGATTAATTTGTCAAATTTATTTTAAATAAAAAAATAATTTGACTTATTTTCGTTAAAGATGTGTTTAATATGTATTGTATTGTTGTAAAAAGGTTGGATTATTAGCGCAATATAGAAATGTTATGTTTACAAAATCATGTCAGTTTTGTAATATGAGTTTGTGAATAATTGAGATACCTATTTGATCATGAAAAATGATACTTAAGTATTATGATTTTGGGAATAATTGAGATAATATTTTAAGTGTTTATAATTATGTACTATGATACTGTGAATAATGATTATAAGATATTTAACCATGAAACATTTAGGGTGGTTGTTTTATGATTTTGTGAAGAATTGAGATATTTAAGAATGTAGGATTTTGTGAATAATAATGAGATCTTGAATCGTGAATTATTTTAAGGGTAGATATGTACTATGAGTTTGTGAATAATGAGATATTTAATCTTGAAATATTTTAAGTGTTTAAACTATGACTTTGAAGTGTTTGTAAGCTGGTACAATGAATTGTGAATAATTGAGATATATAATCATGGAATATTTTAAGTGTTAAATGTACTATGAGTTTGTAAATTATTGAGTTATTATCATATTTTATTATGTTATGATTTTGTGAATAATTATGAGATTTTTACGAATGAAATATTTTAAGTGTTTATGTATTACCTATGGCTTTGTGAATCGTTGAGATATTTAACCAAGAAATATTTTAAGTGTTCATGTATTATGAATTTGTGAAAAACTATGATGAGATATTTAGCCCTGAAAAATATTGTAAATGTATTTAAATGATTTTATGAATTTGTGTATGATGAGATTGTGCGTTTATGTACCTATTATGATTTATTGAATAACTATGATTTGATGTTTAACCAAAGTAGAACTATCTATTAGGCATCTGAGATAGTATTTTATTGTGAGAATGTTGAAATCTAATGTGTGGATGTTTGTAAGTAAGTAAGTTTGATACGAGAAGTTATGAACGAATATAGAACTAGGTTGATACTGAATGAATATCAACTAGTTCAAGTCACTGGTGATGAGCTTGTTGGCCGTCGATGGGATAACAAGCTCTAATCGATTCAAACATTCTTTGGATGCTCTTCGTGTTACTTTGGTCAAAGACATGAGTAACATGATGAGGTCAAAGATGAGTGATCAGGTGTGGCCGAGATGTGTACTGTATTATTTGTTTCTGTTTAAGGTCCGAAGGTGTCACTGAAGTCAGGCCTTGATGTACAATCTTGACGATGGGGTTGATGGTGCGTCAACCACCAACCACCAACACACGAGGACGTGTGTTTTGCAGGAGGGCCGTGTTATCGGTAGCGGGTAGCACTGGGCAATGTTGACAAGAGAGGGTAGTCGTCGATATGGATCGGCCCACCCGAGGTTATAAAGGCGGTGGTCATTCGACGAAGCGAGAGCATTCCGTGTTGAACAGCTGAAGAAGTCTGACCTTTTATATCTGATTAGCTTGTCCTTATTTTATGATCTTGTAATAATTGTGTAAAGTAATATATTGTGATCTAGTTTATGTTACTAATACTAACTCAATTACAAGTACTCTCAGTGGTGGAGAGTCTATGTTGGTTTTATTTACTGTGTTTACCTTGCTCGCAATCCTGACATACCGATATTAGCTAAAACTGTAATGATAGAATCACCCCTGAACGATTAAATTGTAGTGTCTTTTACAGGAGTAACTGAGAATATTTCGTCTAGAACTTATAAATCGCACGGTAACGAAACCATAGCGCGATCTAATTCGACGCCAACGCCATCTAGGGAAGTAAAGATTAAACATATGTTTGCATGTTTATGCAAGCATCACGTAAAAAGAGTTGACCCAATGCTGTTGACTTTTATAAACAAATATTGTGCTTAACTCAAAGTAAATTATTTTTTTTGTTTCATCGCAATCGGTTCACGCAATCAAAAGATATGCAAATAATCAATATCTTCTATACATATCATAATGAAACAGTAAAAAAACTGTGTCTGTTTATTAAATATATTAAAAAAAAAATTGAGAGGGGTGTAGAAACAGTAATAGAGCACGAATCCAAAAAAAAAAAATCTGTCTGTTTGTCTGTGTGTCTGTTTGTCTGTTTGTTTGTACACGCTAATCTTCGGAACTACTGGACGGAATTGAATGATTTTTTTTTGTTGCATAGTTCTTAAGTCTGGGCAACATATAGGCTATAATTTATCTTGGAAACTTGAACACCTGATGCAGAACCGCAACAGACCAGCTAAACTATAAGAGATACAAAAATGGTACCATAGCAAAAATTGTTCCACGTGATGAGCATTTTCTGTAGAGAGAATAAATTTGCAGATTTGGAACACCTGATGTGGAACTCGACGAGCCCAGCTACACTATAACATATATAGGAATGACGTCTTAGCAAGAGTTGTTCAGCCTGTTCACTCTCTGTTGACGTATAAAAATTGAAGATCTGGAACACCTGTTGTGGAATTCCAAGCGCCCAGCTACATCATAACACATATAGGAATGACGTTTTAGCAAAAGTTGTTTAATCTGATGAGCACTCTCTGTTGATTTATAAAAATTGAAGATCTGGTACACCTGTTGTGCAACTCCAAGAGCCCAGCTACACCATAACACATATAGGAATGACGTTTTAGCAAAAGTTGTTCGGTCTGATGGGCATTTCCTATTGACTTATAAAAATCGAAGATCAGAAACATCTGATGTGGAAATCAAAGCTATCACTAATTTCACTGTATAATTATAAAATAACATAAGCTGGGAGTACCTCCACGCGGTGAAGGCGGTAACAGTTTAGGACTGATTTTCGATGACGATGGTATATCATTGAAAATTTGACTCTACTGGCCAAAACTCCCATTTTTTATTTTTTATTTTATCGAATAAATATGTCTTCGGGCTTATTTTATTTGAGTGTTTAATTTCCTTTTCCATTTATCTTCGTGACACGGTAGCCTACCCGGTAACGCAGGGGAGCAGTCATTTAGATTTTAATTGATCAGGTATCTTCACAATAAAACTATAACCATGCCTAGAAAGAGGTCAAATCTTTCCTAATGTTCCAAAGGAGCTAAAAGATTGAGCATACGCTCCCAAGAATGTACCGAAGAGCGTCCGGAGAGACTTGATGCGGTTCGAGAACATCAGGCTGCAACTCGCTCCGTGGAAAACTCTTCGGATCGCGAAGTACGCCTGCGTTCTCAGCGTATTTACGCATCTACATCCAGGTCTCTAGAGACCAGTGAAGAATATGATGCGCGACTGACCGCTGATCGTGAACGTCATGCATTGTCTCGCGAGTCGGAGACGTTCACGGAAAGAGAATTAAGCTTGAGTTCTCAGCGTATATACACATCGATTTCGAGGTCTCTAGAGACAAGTGTGGAACGTGATGCGCGACTGACCGCTGATCGTGCAAGTCATGCATTGTCTCGCGAATCGGAGACGTTCACGGATAGAGAATTACGCTTGAGTTCCAAGCGTATCTACGCATCAACTTCTAGGTTCTCTAGAGACAAGTGGGGAACGTGATGCGCGACTGACCGCTGATAGTGAACGTCACGCATTGTCTCGCGAGTCGGAGACGTTCACGGAAAGAGAATTAAGCTTGAGTTCTCAGCGTATATACACATCGATTTCGAGGTCTCTAGAGACAAGTGTGGAACGTGATGCGCGACTGACCGCTGATCGTGAACGTCACGCATTGTCTCGCGAGTCGGAAACGTTCGCGGATAGAGAATTGCGCTTGAGTTCCAAGCATATCTACGCATCGACTTCTAGGTCTCTAGAGACAAGTGGGGAACATGATGCGCGACTGACCGCTGATCGTGAACTTCACGCATTGTCTCGCGAGTCGGAGACGTTCACGAATAGAGAAATACGCTTGAGTTCCAAGCGTACCTACGCATCGACTTCTAGGTTTCTAGAGACAAGTGGGGAACGTGATGCGCGACTGACCGCTGATTGTGCAAGTCATTCATTGTCTTGCGAATCGGAGACGTTCACGAATAGAGAAATACGCTTGAGTTCCAAGCGTATCTACGCATCGACTTCTAGGTCTCTAGAGACAAGTGGGGAACGTGATGCGCGACTGACCGCTAATCGTGAACGTCACGCATTGTCTCGCGAGTCGGAAACGTTCACGGATAGAGAATTGCGCTTGAGTTCCAAGCATATCTACGCATCGACTTCTAGGTCTCTAGAGACAAGTGGGGAACATGATGCGCGACTGACCGCTGATCGTGAACTTCACGCATTGTCTCGCGAGTCGGAGACGTTCACGGATAGAGAAATACGCTTGAGTTCCAAGCGTACCTACGCATCGACTTCTAGGTTTCTAGAGACACGTGGGGAACGTGATGCGCGAATGACCGCTGATCGTGAACGTCACGCATTGTCTCGCGAGTCGGAGACGTTCACGGATAGAGAATTGCGCTTGAGTTCCAAGCGTATCTACGCATCGACTTCTAGGTCTCTAGAGACAAGTAGGGAACGTGATGCATGACTGACCGCTGATCGTGAACGTCACACATTGTCTCGCGAGTCGGAGACGTTCACGGATAAAGAATTGCGCTTGAGTTCCAAGCGTATCTACGCACCGACTTCTAGGTCTCTAAAGACAAGTGGGGAACATGATGCGCGACTGACCGCTGATCGTGAACGTCACGTATTGTCTCGCGAGTCGGAGATGTTCACGGATAAAGAATTGCACTTGAGTTCTCAGCGTATCTACGCATCTGCTTCTAGGTCTCTAGAGACATCAGACGTTTCCGATCTTCGATTTTGATGACCCCGTTGTCGTTGGCATAAGCAACAGGGTCCGCGTACGAAGTCGCGGGCAGAAGCTAGTTTATCATAAAATTCAAATATGATTCTCAAAACCCAATTAAATTAATGAAATTACATAAAATAATAATAAAACTAATATATAATATAACCCCTCTGGGAAACGCGTTACCTCACCATGAGATTAACGTAAAACCGGAGGGAACATTAGACTAGCTTTCAACAACCCCATCATATAATAAAAAATGTATCATGAGGTCTACTGAAAAGCTTACAAACCGCAGAGCAGCTTGTGGCGAGCTGTTGGTGAGTGGCGACACTGCGTACCTTATTGCCTCAGAGAGTCGGTCAGGGCCTCGTCTCCAGTTTGCCTTTATTGGCTGGCTGGAGTGGAACCCCAAGAGTGCCCGCAGGACTCTCAACTCTGGCTTGCCTTTATTGGCCGTCCAGAGGGAGGCCGCCAGAGCTATATGCTCGGGGGTGGAAGTGTCTAAAGGCGTAATAGCGGGGAAACCCACTCCGGGTCTTTTAGACCCGCGACGGCGAAACCGGGGCCACACCTCTCTACACCCCTAGCCGCTCACACGTTTGTTGCCCCCTTCGCCTATGTACTGGCGGCTTTTCAGGGGGCCCAGCTAGTGAGCTGGCGAGTCACCGTCTGCCAACAAAATTCAACCTCAAACTTGAAAGGCAGACGCCGTTTTCTTCCGGCAATAGAAGTTAAACAGTCCATTAAACACCCCCTCCCATAGACCAATTTTATTTTTAGCATATTTTACAATAGTTTTGCACCCACCGGGGACGGTCCATGACTGTACTCCAATAGTGCAGCCGTGGATAGTCCCCGGTTGGTGCCCCATCCCATTTTAGATTAAAGTTCTCAAAGGGGCCTCTGCGCGTTGGACCTGTGTCCCCGTGTATGCCTTCCAAAGGACCGGACATCTTCCGCACGGAAGATGAGCCGTGATCTCAAAGAGATACAAAAACTAATATAAAGAACAAGTGATAATACGAAATTAAAAAGGTTTTACTACCCTTTTAAGAAGTTTAGGTTTTAGAGAAGTTTAATACCTCCTCTCTCCTACATTTGCCGTGCCTGACAAGGCCCACACATGTTTCTTATATTAATGTAACATCTATTTAACTTGTGGAGTGCAATAAATGTATTGAGTATTAAGCTCATCAGCAACGACTACCTTGTTCAGACCAAGCTCCAAAGTCTTGAGCATCGGCGCAAAGTTGCTAGTCTATCGGTTTTTTATCGGATACATTTCGGAGAGTGTGCTTCAGATCTGCATGATCTAATTCTTCTCTGCTTTTTTTCTAGCGGACGGCCAGAAGCACGAAAAAGCGCCATCGGTTCATGGTTGATATACCAAAAACTCGAACGAAGCGCTTTGATTCCACTTTCATTGTGAAAACCGCTAAACAGTGGAATGCGCTGTCCGAGTGGGTGTTCCCCGACAGCTACAATCTGGGTGTCTTCAAGTCACGAGTGAATCGGTTTCTTCTGGGCAAGCTTGCTCCATCGTAGACCGCATCATCGTTTAACATCAGGCGAGATGGCGGTCAAACGGTAGTCTAGAATCAAAAACATATAAAAAAAATGGAGTAGTTAGTAGAGTTACAATATTGGTTATGTAATGAAGGGTACAATGGTGGTCTTATCGCTAAAGACGATAATCTTCGAGACAATCTTTGGGTTGGACTGGAAAGTCATGAAAAATAGTTAGCTCGCTAGTCAATTATGCTTATTCGGATATATTTATGAGTTAGAAATGACGTAAGAGACAACATCGGCTTTATATGCAGATGTAGAAGTGTTCACTTTGAGGCCGATAACAATACACTACAAAAAAAAACCTCGAAATTGCAGAGGTCAAACGTTAGTCGTGCAGAGTAATCATATTAACATTAGCTGTACTTGATGTGATCGACTCGCTAAGAAGTCTACTCATAACCGCCATAGTATAATAATAAAACAAAGCGTTTTCTTCCGGCGATGACCCTTATGACGTTAGCATATCGATACCTCTGGGCTCAAAGGGCGTATAGCACATTTTTGGCATAGTGACATTTTCACATACCTAATTATAACGAAAATTCGTTTTTTTATGTTGTTTTTTGCTTCTCCTGAAAACCCATGTTTTGTGCTATACTCCCTTTGAGCCCAGAGGTATCGATATGTGAAATATCACAAATAGAAAATGGGAATATTCGGAAAATATTCCCACTAATGCCGGGGCCACACTAACGCGTAACGCCATTAATTAACGCATTAATTTTCACAAATCCCTTTCATCCTTTTCACGTAATGCGTTTGGTAATGGTGTTACGCGTGTGGCATAATAACGACAGCGTTTGACAACAAAACCCGAAGCTTATTGGTTAATCAGGAACTATGACTTAAATACGGTCAGACACGTGATCTAGCTGTTACGGAAAGACTACCTTTTTTATTATTCTATGATCATTAAAATTCTCTTGCAGTTTGTTTGAAATAGCCCATGAAAGAGGTTCTAAATAGCGTAATTTAGAAAACAAAACTGAACAAAAACGAACATTACGCTAAATTACAAAACAGATGGGCATAGCAACAAGTTACGTGTTCGCAAAAAACCGTGCGTTACACTTGATCGTATGTGTGTCGTTACGCGGTCAAGTTATGTAATAAGTGTTACGAAGCAATGTGGGGCAACCTTTATGTGGATGAATTGGTCTGAAAACCTTTAGTGACGTTGCTTTGAATTACGTAGTAGAACTAAGTTTCTTGAAATTTATTTATTCAAGATAAGTCAAAGAAGGGTACGGTGCGTATAAAAAATGACAGATTACTGTTTAAAATTAAGTATTCAGATTTCAATAGCTCTCAGATTTAGTTACGAATTATTCAGAAAATGGAGCTACTTATCCGTGATCCCAAATTATGACCTAAAATGTAAACAGCTATGACAACTGATGATAGATTAGGATTTTTCGTTTTTTTTTAAATTTATTTATTAATAAACAACCAACTAATATTTACAGCTTACAAACAGTAAAGAAACTATAAAACATAAAATTAACCATAATTTATAAAACTAGATATTACTATAAGATAATATAAAAAATGTGTGTGCCGTGTTCAAGTCGAGGAGATTGTGCTGGGAGTGGCAATGGACTCCAAGTAACAACTAGCAGTACTCAGGAGTCTCAATTCAGTACTCGCAAAGAGGTCTAATGATTCGTCATATAGCAAAATGTTATTAATGAGGGTAAGGGCTACGTACAATGGGGCCCAATTCTCCTAAAATAAATCTTGATAAATCACAACCGAACCAAGGCCGAACCGTTCATTCAGACAGTTCTCAATTTCAAAAGCTATCAAATTGTTTGACACAAAAAACAAAATCAATCATTTTGAAAGTTTTCGAAAACAAAAACTGACTGACGGTTGTGGTTCGATTGCGTTTGGCAACAATTTATTTTAGGAGAATTGGGCCCCTGGTCTTAAGGGCTACAGTACTAGTTTGAGGTATCGCAAATAGAGAACGTACCTAAATAAAAATCCGCTGACTCAAAAACTAGCAACACGTGTACAGATTTGATCATCAAAATAAATGACTAACATTCATAAAAATATCATAAAAATCACCTATGTAAGTACTTCCATATTACGTGTATACAGAGTGCAACTAAATTCGTGTTATTCCTTCAAACCTTGGTGAAACAAATTGATCTAGTGTGGAATTATTTTGGATTTAACAGAAAAAAAAATATTTCACACAGAAAACATATTGTTTTTCGTTGTGTACGCAGGCTGTCTAACCGCGCGCCTCTCAGGACGACTTATGCCAAGGGCCCACGGAAGGAGAGGTCCACCAGGGGCTGGCGGACCGAGGCCTGCTGGGGTTGCGGTGCATGCAGCTGCGAATCCCGCGACCCCGACCAAAGGTCAGGAGATGGAACACCGTGGGTTTTCAGCCGGTATGAGGATTTAAAGACGAAAAAAAAAGGATTTCGAGCCGTTTCCAAACTTTTAAAAACATTTTTTTTTTGCTTTTTTTATCTCTTTTAAATTTTTCATTAAACCTTATCACGTGGTTTAGATGCGATCAGTACGTAACCACATAAACACACGACAAAAAGAACCACATAAATTGGTTTACACCCTTTATAGGTACTTGTACACACTTTTTATATAACATTGCTGACTCAGGAATTGAATCACAGTACTTCGTGTTTTCGAGATTTTGATTACGGAGCGCCTCCGCGTATGAATCATATAATTTATTGGGTCATTATTATACTGTTAGTGGTTTTTCTTGTATCGTACATAAAGTAGGTTATCGCCTATGGAGTTACTGGAAAAGCGTCTTTTTACGTGTTATTTAATAATCTTTATACTTTGCGGTCATTAACCCACGTCATTCTACGAGCGAATATTGCTTAGATTTTCTAACCATTGTCCTCGCACTAAACCCTATTTATTTATTTTTTTGTCTTGGCCCTGTACCCTTCGCCCTGGGAAGCCGAAGGGTTATGCCGGACTCTTACCGGCTACAAACCCACGGTTTTCCTTCTCCTGGCCCTTGGCCGGTGTCGCGGGATTCGCAGCTGCATGCACCGCAACCCCGGCAGGCCTCGCTCAGCCACTGGCGGACCCCTCCTTCTGTGGGGCCTCGCCCCACGTCCTCCTGAGAGGCGCGCGTGGAACACGCCTTCTCGGGCCTGTTACTGGTCGGGTGACGGGTCCTCTAACCCGTCGCCCGCAGGCCACACACTAGGGTGGCCGAAGATAGTCGCGCGCCCTCCAGCGGCGCCTGGTGCGTCTGGTGCGGGAAGGGAGAGTGGCCGTCGCCTCTCTCTCCCTCTCCGCTCCCTCCTTGGTCGCTATCACCTCCTCGCAAAAGGAGGCGACGGTTTCCCACGCACTCTCGCTCCCGACCATGGACAGAACCATACGGCTGGAACCGATAGGGTCGCATACCCTGTTCAACGTAAGGTGAGTCCTTTATGTTTCTCTACAAAACGTTACCATACAAAGAATATAAAATAATTTCAAAAAACAAAACATGTATAATGTAGCTATTTTACGGTTTTTGATGATGTCGTTTACGTTTTTCCGACAGCAGTTTCCTTACGGCTACAATTTACGGAATGATCGAGCTGATTCATCTTATGTTGAACAGAGTATAGTAGGTATTTTTCTGTATTGAGGGTGAATAGATACAAATCACCCAAGAACAACTAAGTGGCTGAGCAATTCGTTCTGCACTACGGGTCGTGGGTTCTATTCCTGCAAGGAAAACATATTTCCGTGGTAGTGTATGTGAAGATTTTTGTAAAAACCCTGGGTGGGGGTAAAAAATAAAAGTAAGATAGAATACATAACAGAAGATTTAATTAATTAATGACGACACGTTTGGTGATTGACTTCTGAACGTGGTCGTGGGTTCAATTTTCGCACGGATCAGATATTTGAATGGCCTATAGATAGTGTTCTGGGTCTAACCGTTTGTCTGTACGTGATGATTTGTGTTTATGAAAGCACCTACGATACAGGAGAAATCCAAGAATGGGGCTGAGATTAAAAATAATAACATTGAAGGGGACAAAGAACCGGTAGAAATGAAAGAGAAAGAAGTTATATTTAGCGTTAAATCATGCATAAAATTAATGAAGGACACTTCCAAAAACATATTTCTGCGTAAGAATTTATATACTTTATTATTTCTGGATTAACAAGAACTGTCCATCTGTCAGTCACGAAAATTCATTTGTCTGTGCGAACATGAAAAAAGCAAAAAGTGGGCGTGTCGCAAAAAGCAGCGCCGGCGCAACGCCAAGTAAAGGGAGACTCAAGGGCGGTGGGTTCAATGCTCACTCAAGCCGTAGACAAGAACAGTAGTCTCAATCCATCTTTCAATATCATACCGTCCCACTTGACCGCTCAAATGAGGAAGTTTTTATATTTTGAGGAAGAGGTTTTTTTTTTATTCCTTGTCTTGGTCGCATTTGACCCTCGTCGCACCTGATGGTACCTAACCGTAGACAGGGTCTAAGATGAAGCACACCAATCCAAGTAACAGAGATATAGAGAGATTCCCCTATACCTCTCTGGCTCTCACATACACACCACGGAACACAGTAAACTGCTTGGCACCGGACTTTAATGAGAGGGTGGTAGCTAGCCAGGCGGACCGTAAAGACATTACCACCAAGCGAAAGGTTGTCATCTGATTGGCACCACCCGGGGACCTCGTGTGGGGTTTCGAACTAAGGGTGCCTTCCAACGGACGAGGTTGACTAAGCCCCCAAAAAATTGAATTGAGGATTGAGGAATGTTTTCATTTCATAATCATCTAAGCAAAATGGAGGGGCTTAGTGGATGCACCGCGCGGTTCCTATGATTTGGAAGGTTAATCTGTGCTTACCGTGGCTTGCTATGGTCAGTCAGTGGATGAGTAACCGTTAGTTATACATCGATACCCCGTCGTGTCTCGGAGAGTACGTTAAACTATGACAGTGGCTACGGGTAGTCAGAAGCTCGGAAGTTTGACAACCGTAAACCTTGCCCACTTTGCACCATGCTTGGTGCTAGGATCTAACGGTCCGCCTAGCTAGCTACCACCCTCACGCCAAACAGTTTACTGTGTTCAGTCGTGTGTATGTGAGAGCCAGAGGTGTATAGAGGAATCCCTCTATGTCTTTGTTACTTGGATTCGTGTGCTCCAGCTTGCACCTTTTCTACGCTTTACATTAAGTGCGACTAGGAATAAACACGACTGAGTCAAATAGTAGAAAGCAAAAACGAAGATTTGGCGCGCATTTCCGTCTGAGACAGTTTGCAACTGTTTCATTTTACCTAATTCCTTTTGTTTGAGGTCTTTTATCGTTCGTTCTCTCGAGTGGGACTTCTGTCTTTGTCTTTATTAATGGTTCACTGGTGTAGGTATTTCTAAAAATATATGGGAACATCAGAACTGCTCGAGATCATTCAACGACGATGCAATAAAAGCAATGTGCTTATTTGTTGAACTGGTTCATTGAACAACGGATAAAATCATTCTAGAATGGGGAAGAACTTTCTGGAACATAATTTGTAAAACTGTGTCTCATCTTTTAAAAACTTTAGAGATTTTCTTTACAGTTCTATTCAGTGCAACCGCGACTGCTGAGTGAAGTCCTGGGTTCGATCGGGTTGGGGTAAGTGTTTTTAGTTTTTTTTTGTGTGGAATTTCTCAGTAGCAGCCCAGAGTCTGGATTTGTACACGGGTAATGGCAATAGTCTCGCCCCCTACGAGTATCACGACCTATACCTATCAACGACACGTTTGGTGCAGTGGATGAGCGATTGGCTTCTGCGCTACGGGTCGTGGGTTCAATTCCCGCACGGAACAAATATTTGTATGGCCTACAGATAGTTGTTCCGGGTCTGGGTGCTTGCGCATGTGAAGATTTGTGTCTGTAAACGCATCCACGATACAAGAGAAATCTTAGTGTGGGGCAACGTTTTTTTAAAAAGAATTGAGAGTGTATGCACCTCTGCCCAATTTTTCTGCGTAGCCTTTTTCCAACTTTGTTGGGCTCAGCTTCCAATGTAACTAGATGCGGCTGAATACCAGTATTTTACACGGAGCGACTGCCATCAGACCTCCGCAACCACTGGTCTAACCTTAGGATATTGGGCAATGCCGATATCTTAAGGTTAGACCAGTTGTCAGATTTTCGGGCTTCTGACAACCTGTAACAACTGCCATAGGTATTCGTATCACACCCGGGAATGACGGTTTAACATGCTCTTCCAGGCATGGAGAGGTCTCGATGTGTAACGAATGGTCACCCATCCACGGGCTGACTGCGGCAAGCGCAGCTTAACCTTGTAAACTATATGATCTGCGCCGCCCGTTGATAATTAGCCAGGACCCCTTGTTACACTAATGAAAAATATTTTTGATTAATATTACTGGTTTCTGTATGGTTTTACCTGAGACAGATTGTAGATGGTATTCATTTATAATACCTATAGTACCTACCGACCTGGGTATCTTCCATTAAAAATCAGGTTTTTAGGTAGGTTTTCCCAGATAATTAGGAATAACTTTTTATGCTAATACCTAAATTATGTACCTAAATTTTGCGTAGCTACATACAAAATCCACACTGGTGGAATGCGAGATATCTGTCTGTCTGTTTGTTTGTTACTTCTTCACCATTAAAATTCTAAACTACTATACCAATATCGATAAGATTTTGCATACACATAGCTTGAAGAAGGAAGCAATGCGTCAGGCAGCACTTAATAATTAAGTCTTGGACTCCCTAGGTGCCAAAATGTTTCCCAACAAGAAGCGCAACATTAACACTTCGTGCAACGTTGCACACTATCACGCAAAGTTGCACGCAAAATTGTGCGGCATTTCTACGTGACACGGTCAGTCCCGCGTCGAACTTTGACTAGTGTAGACGTGCGTACAACGTGCCGCTCAATGTCAGCAGTAGGGAATTGAGATCGTACGACGGGCGACATTTCTGCGACACTGACCTGTAGGCATAGTATGACCACCGTAGACAAGGGTTTTGTCGACGGAAGAATAGAAAAAATGACAGATACACAATGGCAATATGTCACTGTGTCTATTTTTTAGTCCACAGTCCACACATGCTACGCCTGCTGGTGTGTGCGAGCGAATTGGTCAGGGACATTGTACCCGGGACATTCACGTAGACGTCCCACGTCAAATCCCGCGGCATGTTGCTCCATTTGTCCCTTAGTGAGTCCAAGGCTCTACTTGACGCGATAGCTTCTAAATCCACATTTACCCTACGCTTACCGAGACTATTACTACTGTATACATGCATATAATACATACGTAATACAAGTTAGTGAGTCAGCTTGGTCATTGCCACGGTCGTTGCCTACCAATCATTACAATGCAGTTTTTAACTACCTATACGAAATATTACCTACGGATTGGTTTGAACTTGTATGATTTTACCTACACGAGCTACGATAAGGGATTCACGCTTAATAGGGCAGAAGCGTCTGACTTTAATTTCGATTTTATCGAAACTATTGTAAGAATTATCACCCTTATGCTAAAAACGCATCGATCTTAAACGGGCACAGCGCACAAACACGACCATCAACATGAATTTAGGCAATATGCTCGCCAGTGACGCCAAGTAATTGTGGTTTCATAACCATGTTTGCCACATTTCCTTAATGTAAAATCTACCATATATAGGGTTAAACACCACTAAACAGAATCATTTTCGGGCACCATAATTGTGCCCGAAAAATGGCTATAGGCTCGCCATCTATTTACATGGGACATGGAACAAGAGGCGAAACGTGGATGTACAGACTCCTGTCATATAAGAAAACCTCTGTTTACACCTTCGAGGATTATAGGCATGAGTATCTGTTTGTAAACGGAATAAATTCGTATTATATTCATAGAAAATAGGTATTTCGAGGCATTCCATTTAGCGCACTAATTTGAAGAGCAGCAATTCAAATCACACCAGTAGTAACAGTAATAGGAATACTACTGGTGCGATTCGAATTGATGCTTTTCAAATTAGTGAGCTAAATGGAATGCCTCAGCATTTCGTATGAACATGCGTACTGTTACATCCCTAAATTGTACATTAAAGTGCTTAATAACTCGCTCAAGCAAGCGATGGCAAAAACTTGGCCACTTAACAAGCATGTTTTTTTTTATGGATAGGAAATCATCATATGACTCCTTCCGCTCTGGGTGGAGCGGAAGGGAGTGTCAGACTCTTACTGACTAAAACACATCCGTGTTCCTTCTAATGCCTTTTGCGCTCCAGGGCCGCGGTAACTCTTTCGAATAAATTCCGCAACACCACTTAACAAGCATAACTTTTAAAATTTTGACGACACGTTTGGTGCAGTAGCTGAGCTGAGGCTTCTGCGCTACGGGTAGTGGGTTTGATTCCCACACGGAACAAAAATTTGTATGGCCTACAGATAGTTGTTTCGGGTCTGGGCGTTTGTGTATGTGAGATTTGTGTCTGTAAACGCACCCACTATACAGGAGAAATCCTAGTGTGGGGCAATGTTTTTTTAAGAAAAAATAACTCAGTTAACATACACAGCATAATATCACGCTTGTATTCCCCTTAGGGTTGTGTAGAGGTGTTATAGTACACCCTCATATCGCCGTTACGCGTAAGTTAATAGGAAGCGAGCCTATTGCCATCAACTGGGCACAAATCCAGACTCCAGGCTGCTTAGATATAGCTATCATGAATTCATTCATAGACTGCCTCGTTGGTGTAGTGCGGTCCCAAGCGCGACTGCTGAGCGTGAGGTCCTGTGTTCGATCCCCAGGTCGGGCAAAGTGATTTTGGGTTTTTCCGTGAGGAATTTCTCAGTAGCAGCCCAGAGTCTTGATTTTTATCCGGTTGATGGCAACAGACTCGACCTATTTTACATAGGACTTAAACAAAACGGCGAAATGCGGGTGTACTATAATCTCTGCCCAACCTTTTGGGGAATACAGGCGTGATATTATATTAAATTCATTCATTAGATCAGTATCTCATGGTAAATCAAAACGACAATAATATTTTATCTTTAAACTAGCGACCCGCCCCGGCTTTGCACGTGTACGTTTTATAGCTTAAAACCTTCATCTTGAATCACTCAATCTTTTAAAAAAAACCGCATCAAAATCCGTTGCGTAGTTTTAAAGATCTAAGCATACATAGGGATAGACAGCGGGAAGCGACTTTGTTTTAAATTATGTAGTGATGTAGTGTGTATGCCCAAAATAGGCTGATTGATAAATGTTTTTAAACTTTCATTTGTACACAGTATAAAAGTATAGATCGAGTCTACTCGCGTAAAAAACTTTAAGAGGCACAAAATACCTTTTATCCGGGTAGAGTCTACCCGTGACCAAGGCCGGTGCAATTCGGCCGAAACGTCGGGATAAAAGGTATTTTGTGAAGTTTTTTACGCAAATAGACCCGTAGGCCTAGCAAGAATGTTGTGACGTATGGTAACGTAAAGTCGTGCTAGGCTTACCGATCTATACTTTTATAAGGCTGATTGATGTCTCTAACATTATCATAATATGAAAATGTATGTGTGTATGTAATAAGAACTCTCAAATGAGAACGTACTGGTTTTAGATATTGGTTTAAAGTTTAGGTAAAATCTTTCGTTTAATAGTCTGTTAAAATCCTTTAACCCTTCTCTGCTCACTTAAGCCCTTCCTCACTGCATGTGCATTGCATAAGCAGTGACTCAGTGTCATTGTCAGGGGGGCGCCAGACAGCGGCGAGTGGGAGGAGGGGGAACGTCGGCGCGTGAGTCAGCGTTCCAGGAACGTAAGACGCAACGTTTGACTTGCTAATCTGTTGACTGCTTGTAGGGAGAAAGAATTTGTTTATTAATATGGAATTTAGATTAAAATGTTGCAACGATAAACAGCGAGTATTGTTTAGTCTTTGTTCTACCTAACCTTTTCAGTCAGCTTAGTTTGCCAGCTTCCAGGTGCGCTGGACGTACTGACGTATCGTCACCCGTGGAGGCTCTTTTCATCACCCCAAACATCGTAATCATGAGCGGAATAATCACCGTTTAAGTCGGCGCGTCGCGTTTAAGTTCCATGTAATAGGGGGCAAGCCTATTGAGTGCCGGCCCGAGGCAAGTTTTAGGATGGAGCGAGATCCAATCATGGTGCCCCCCTTGCTTGCCCCTAATTTATACCCGTTGACTGAGGCGCCTCCTGGGACTTGGCGCCTGGAGCAGCCGCTCCGTTCACGCCGGCCTTGCCTATTGCCATCGTCCGGGCACACATCCAGACTCTAGGCTGCTACGGAGATATTCTACACGGAAATACCCAATAAGGTTTTGCTTGACATGGGGAACGAACCCACAAGACCTAATTTTCGCGGGGGCGTGTCTCACAAAATTTATAGTATTCTAGAGTTCATAATATAATCATTATGTCTTGCTCTCCAGAAATTATTGTGCGCAGTGTCACAGCAAAGACAAAAAAAAAACAATGTTTGTTTCCCGACTGCCCTTTATGATACCTTTTTAGCGCATTACTACGCTACACACAGAGGAGCTCGTGGCTAAATAATTACAGCCGCATAGACCGATCTTCCGGGTTAAGCCACGCTTGCCGAGGTTGGTCTGTGGATGGGTGACCATTTACCATAGCGAGTTTCCTCCGTGCCTCGGAAAGCACGTAAAGCCGTTGGTCCCGGCTGTCATTTGTAGATCTTTGACAGTCGTTACTGTTGGTCAGAAGCCAGAAAGTCTGACAGCCAGTCTTACCAAGAGTATCGTATTACCCAGTTACTGGGTTGTGGAGGTCTGATAGGCAGTCGCTCCATGTAAAATACTGATATTCAGCTGCATCCGGTTCGACTGGAAGCCGACCCCAACATAGTTGGGAAAAGGCTAGGCCGATGATACTACGCTACACACAGACAGACAGACAAATAAACCATAAAGCTGCGCGTGCGTCATGTTTTGAATCACGTTCTGAAAATCTTATTGTCTTCGACATGGAACATGGCTCATTAAACTGTGTAATTAGGATCATATTAGCCCTTGATTTGTTTGGTAAATTGATTTTTATGTTTTAATTATTTATGGAGTACCAATGCAGAACACAACTTTTTTTTTCTGGGTTACTATATTTTTTAATCGTCTCGTGTAGTGCCGGATGTAAAAAATAGCACTACCCCATCTCTTCAAGTAGGTGTCTTAATAGGCGACTAAGGAATTCTCTAGAGGATGGGCAGCAGCGTTCTCTTAATACTTCAACAACCATACATGACGACACGTTTGGTGCAGTGGCTAAGCCATTGACTGCTGCGCTGCGTGTCGCGGGTTCGATTCCCGCACGAAACAAAAATCTGTATGGCCTACAGATAGTTGTTTCGGGTCTGGGCGTTTGTATATGTGAGATTTGTGTCTGTAAACGCACCCACGATACAAGAGAAATCATAGAGTGGGGAAACGTTAAAAAAAAAAACTGCTGTAATGACGGGTGTTCGCCCAAAGGCAGCCGCATGTAGCGTCGCTTCCACGTTTCACCAATTTATAATAATATTATTCTTCGTAGCTCATGTTCTTCATGTCTTTTTATTTCCAAATACTCTTGACCTTGCGACGAGTCAAGCACGTTTTAGATTATTTAACTTGCCCATCAGAATTGCCCATAAGGCAGCACTGGCAAGGTCGCCATGTAATGACGGGTGTGTGGAGAAACTTGGTGTGGTATATAGTATTGCGTTTACTTTGTCTCTGCTTAACTTGCCTGCTACACGGTACGAACAATACTTAGGTGTTCGATATCCTAATAAAACACAAGTATACGTAAAAACTGACTGTAATATACTAACTTACAAGCTAAGTGACAATAAATAGGGATGAGGCGTGTCACACACTACACTGCGATCGCCAACCCGCCTGCCAAGCGTGGCGATTACGGAACCTCCCCCCTCCTTTTGGGGGACGCCTATGTCCAGCAGTGGTCGTCTTTCGGCTGAATGATAATGATGATGATATTTTTTAATTATTTGACTTGATGGCTTTTGACCACAGTTGCATCTAACGGTAAGCGCAGACAGGGTCTAAGATGAAGCACACGAATCCAAGTAACAGAGATATAGAGGGATTCCCCCCTGCCCTTCTAGCTCTCACATACACACGACGGAACACAGTAAACTGCTTGGCGCCGGACTTTAATGTGAGGGTGGTAGCTAGCCAGGCGGACTGTATAGATCCCTACCTATTTGAATTCAAAACACAACATTCTTCTCTACAAGGTTAGTCGCAAAGCGGAGTACTAATACGAAAGGGTGTTAAAGTACCATAATAATGAATAACTTTTGTTCTACTTCTTTCCCCAAAAGTCAATAGTTTAAGAGTAATAGCTGATCAAAAATATCATAAAAAATACAGTAAAATCTACCTATCCTCAACTACGATCAGTTGTGTTTACATTTTAGGTCATATTTGGGGTCACGGATTAGAAGCTCCATTATCTGAATTCGTAACTAAAGCAGGAATGAGGAATTAAAAAAAAAGCTAAAACAAAAATCATTTTTTATAGAAATAAAATTATCGAGTTCTGAAATTATATCACTGGCTTTAAAACAGTTATCAGTGATGCTTTACCTAAGTGGTCCGCGGATTTGTGTTCCCTTTTCCAACTAACCTTGTATAATAGGGTATTTGACTGAAAAAATCTAATTAGTCCGTCAATTACATAATCAAAAAAATATTTGACCCGTATTTTTTCTTTTGTTACGTAAACCAAAATTGACGAACATTTACGACACTTTTAAAATTGGCAAAACGTCACAAGCAAGTACAATTTTTACTTGCTTCTGACGTCACAAGTCCCCACTCTCGAGTTTTGATGCGTTTTATCTTTCCAAATATTCATATATTTAACAGAGGAAAAAATACGTGTCCATTATTTTACAAAACTCTAACTGGCGGACTAATTAGATTTGCAATTTATTGATGCTGTCAACATGCCTTTTCTCTCTAATTAGATGAATTGTTGAAACTAATATTTGACAGTCGAGATCAAACCCACGTATTTGAATGTATACGGAAAAAGCAAAGTTTATTATTGTTGACATTATTTCAATTAATGTGGAGGGTCCAAAGATCGCCACGTGCGTCAACAGAGGAACAATTTCGATTGTCTATTACAATACGACCGACGTATCTTGGCGAGTCTGAAGTTAGTTGTTTGGCTGCGCAATGAATCTTTTAGAAACGAAATTGTCTACTGCGCAGCTAATCAGCTAACTTCAGACTCGCCAAGTGTGACACTCAGAAGGGAAAAGGGCAAAAATCAAACAGGAAACACTTTTACAAGTAGTTTATTACGGCTAGATATCACAAATTCACAATAATCAAAATCAATTACTTACGTGGTTGCTCGCTTAACGATGGATGCTCGACTGACTGATATTTTCCCGTGACGTCTCATTGACGTCTCTCGGATCTCCATCAGATATCGATAAATGACTCGAAAGTTTGAATGTTTAATAATCGATATAGTTATTATGAATATGTTTAAATTAGGTAGTGATGTGTATTGTAGTATTTTAATATAACAGTTAGTGATGTGCGTTACACAAGATACGTCGGCCGTATTGTAGCTACTAGGCGTGCCTCGAAGAGTACGTTAAACCGTCGGTCCCGGGTGCTATACGAATACCTATGACTGTCGTTACGGGTAGTCAGAAGCCCGAGAGTCTGATGACAGATCTTACCCTTAGGATATCGGCATTGCCCAGTAACTTGGTTGCGGAGGTCTGATGGCAGCCGCTCCGTGTAAAATAATGGTATTCGGCCGCATTTATTCTGGTTAGTCTGGAAGCTGAACCCAACATAATTAAAAAAAAGGCTAGGCAGATCAATGACTAGGCAATACTCGCTATAATCATTGCAACATTTTAATCTAAATTCTATATTAATAAACGTATAGACTTTTAGGAAATATTCTTAATTATAAAAGAAGGTAGAACTCACAAATTGTGGTTTTACAAAATTAATCTATTGTTGGCAACATTGGAAAAACGTGTACCACAGGTTAAAAAGAGCGGCACGCGCATGCGCTCTAGGGTAGTAAGTAAAATAACCGCCATTGGGGAACGTCCGATATTTTTGCTATTTTCCCTTTTATTGATTAACTTTGTTGTGATAACATAATAACTGACTGTGATTCAGTATCTATGTTTTTAAAAAGTACCTTTAGTTCAAGGTATACAAGAATATAATTAAGGAATCATACGTAAATACTAAAACTTTCCTGATGCATAATTAACGGACTTGGGAATTTTACGGACTTTGCTCTGTCATAATTAGATATTATTGTGGAAGTGTTGTTTTCGAGAAACTAAATATTCCGTATTACGCTTGTGTTTAATTGTACACTCACTAACGTGCGTGTGTGTTGATGTCGTCATATTACACTGCATTAGGTACCGCGTTAATTCCCGATACGTTTTTACTTTGATTAGTTTAAATTTACAGATGACAAGTTCATTATTAATAATGTGAGCGCTTTCAATATTTTATTTCAATCGTTCGATGTACAGTCACGAGCACCAATATGTATACATGTAGCGAAATTCAAGTGATTTCCTCCCTAAATACCGATAAAATTTACGAAATATTTTAAATGCCATATATTTGTATGCATTCGTAGATATCATGTAAACAATATTTCAAACTTTCCATTACAACTCCTTCCTTTTCTTTTAAATGTGGTTCAGCATAGTCCTAGAGTACAATCAGTCAATCTATACAATAGGTTACCCATAGAATTTAAAAGCATATAGGTAGCACAAACTTATTTAAAAACAAATTAAAGGCGTATTTATTGAAGAAGGGCTGTTATTCTATCGATGAGTTCATAAATGACAAACGACGGACATAATATGTTTTTTTTTATAATTTTTATTTCTTTAATCATTTATTGTGTGACTTAGTAATGTATTGGAAAGTTTAATGTTTTAGTATTGTATAATTAGAATCAAAATATGAATTTTCAACACAAATGTATTTTGTTAAGAAATAAATGACTTATTCGTTAATGCAGTTTATAATTTCACTACGTGTATACATGTCGGTGCTCGTGACTGTACTGATAGTTCTGCTTGGCCCGTGTACAGTATACGGGCATGGATGTTTACAGGTAAATGGTGATGATGAAATGCTGTTACTATTTCTTCTATTACAAAATCTTTTTACAGAATAGAAGTACCTTTAGCAGTTGCAGCGACACACATTTACTTCATAACATTATTCTTCATACCAGCACGTATTTTTCGAAGGGGTAGGTAGGATATTAGCAGGTATCGTACATCCAAATTTTATATTGGTACAGTCAGCATCAAATATACCGGGACGAACAGACTATTCATAATTATCTAAACATCTAAAGAAATTAAACTTTATCTCAATGGGATGAAATTCTTGTCAGAATGACAGTGTCGTGTGCTGTGTTCATTCTGAAACACCCCTTGTTTCATTGAGATATAGTTTGATTTTCTTAGTTGTTCAGATCATTTTGAACAGTCTGCTCGTCCCGATATATTTGATGCTGATTGTACCTATACTACTTGCTTATCACGCAGCTTAACTTGAATGTGAAAAGTACCCTATTTGCTAATCTAGAATATATTTTGCCACCGTTCCAATTAGAAATAATGAATAAAAATCAAAATTAGAATGAATGAATAAGGCATACATTTGCAAAAAGCCGTGAAATTTCAGCCATAGTTACTTATCCGCATAATCTTTGAAATCGTGTGCTTTTAGCTGCTAAAGAATTCTACAGCTTGCGTTAGCATGCTTCCGTCTGAAGGTGAATCGATGCGAATAAGTGAAAGAATGCATTAGCACGTTCATACAAATTCACCATTTTCCAATAGTGTTTAATCGATACTAAACAACCAAAATTAGTATATCAAACAGTAGACGAAAAAAATGGTTTCTTTTTAACATATTTAGCCCGAAATTAAAACCGCATTTGATAATATTATTTTATGGCGCAGCGGAAATAAAAGATTGATAAATATAAAACAACACGGAAATCCCATACGATATGACGTAGTTCATGACGTATTACATGAGTCATATAAAGTTCCTTAATTTTCGTATCGCCCCTGTGTGAGTCACCGTTGTTTCAAGCGACTCACTACCGGGGAAAATTGGAAGCTTTTATTTCGATTGACTAGTTGAAGTGAGAAAGGCTTTAAAAAATATTACACATAAGAAATTGCAGAAATCTACACACTCGGGATTCGGGTCACCAACATTAACCAGAATATCTCGGAAACTCAGAATGCTACTTTACTCGTATTCAAATAAAAAGTATTTTATAGGCTATTTAAGAAATTTTATTTGGGTAGTATTAAATAGTCTATAAAATACTTTTATTTAAATAGGATATCATTCTTACTTTCCAAGATATGGTTTAAGTTGGTGACCGTTCATTGCTACCGAGTGTACTTTCTGATTTCTTATGTAACACCTCGTGTATGCTGTCAATCAATCAACTCAGCCAATCGCAGTCCACTGTTGGACATAGGCCTCTCCTAAGCGCCACATTAGGTCTTCCGCCTTCCGCATCCAGTCCACCCCATCTACCTTCTTCAGTTAGTCGGTCCATCTAGCTAGGGGGTGTCCTACGTTGCCTTTGCCGATTGGCAGTCTCCACTCAAGGACTTGTCTGCTCCAGAGGCCATCGGCAGATATGACCAGCCCACTGTTACTTCAGCTTGCTGATTCTTCAAGCTATCTCGGTCACTCCGGTTCTTCTTCGAATTTGGGATCCTTATCCTTCAAAGAAACTCCAAGCTCGCTTCATAGCTCGCAGAGCCGACTTTGAATCTATAAAAGACTTCCTATCAGACAAATCACTGCTCCAATATAATCCCTTTCAGTCATGATGCGTTCGGTGGCCCACTGATGTGTACCTACCTTGATTCGTTCCGTTTTATTTTTGTCTTTCTTATATTTTATGTGAAATCCAATTAATGTAATGTAATTTGTAACAATAATGTAAATTTGTAATTAATTTCTATGTAACTATTGTATGCCCTAAGGGAGGGACGTAGCTGATCACCTTTTAACTATATAAGACCTGTATTATGTACCCACCTATGATCCACAATAAAGATATTGTGGACTAGTTCCACTATCACGTGTTGTGTGTGTATGTATTCTGGGTCTTTATTAATAGAAATAAACGTATAAAGCTTCGAAACCTTGACATTCTCGTCTTGTCTGCCTATTGGAGTTAGTTTTTTGAAGGATGCGCTCGAAAAGGGACGCCGGAGGCATGTTCTCGGCAAAAGAGTAAGTGAGACAGAAAAATAAACCCAAATTATAATCCCAATCAGTCCTTGTAATGTAGTTAACTTTGCCCCGTGTAGGTATGGGCTAGAATATAAAACATCCTCACCGCATGCTGGGAATAGACGTGCGTTGTAAGATTTAAAAAAAACCAGCACGTTTCGTGGTAGGATCTATACGGTCCGCCTAGCTAGCTACCACCCTCACATTAAAGTCCGGCGCCAAGCAGTTTACTGTGTCCCGTCGTGTGTATATGAGAGCTAGAGGGAATAGAGGAATCCCTCTATATCTCTGTTACTTGGATTCGTGAGCTCCATTTTAGAGCCTGACTACGTTTACCATCAGGTGCGACTAGAACTAAACGTGACCAAACTGGCTACTCCATTGAACTATTATTGCCATCTCTTAGTTCGGTCACTCATTAACTTTCTTTTGTGTTCCATTCAGGAGGTGAAGCAGCGCGTAGGCAGGAGTTTTCATACTTATACCGAGGCATGTAAAAGACACAACAACATAATCGTTTAGGGGTGATTCTATCATTACAGTTATAGCTAATATCAGTATGTCAGGATTGCGAGCAAGATAAACACAGTAAATAAAACCAACATAGACTCTCAACCACTGAGAGTACTTATATGCGTTAGTGTTAGTAACATGAACTAGATCACAATATAATACTTTACACAATTTATACAAGATCATAAAATAAGGACAAGCTAGTCGCTTAAAAAAGGTCAGACTTCTTCAGCTGATGAACACAGAACGCTACTGCTTCGTCGAATGACCACCGCATTTATAACATCGGGTAGGTTGATCCATATCGACGAGGAATCAATCTTTTGTCAATATTGCCCAGCGTTACCCGATACCAATAACAGGCGTGAAACATTCCTGCTTCAAAGTCAGGACCTATCTTTGAATCGTAGTCCGAAATCACTTCGAACTGTAGAATGACAAGCTCAATATTCACCTCCTTCTGTCTTGTTTACTACAAAATCATTAAATCATATGTATTATTACTGCAAATTGCAATTAATACATTCATATTACGTATTAAGATTTAAACAATAAGGAAGTTGCGTAATTGTTCGAAACAGTGGTAAGAGATGCAGGCGACCTTATGCTGCAAGTTAGGGGTGAGAACACTGTGGCGAACGGTTGGACAATTGTTTTGAGACAATTTTTGTTTGACAAACGTTTAAGCGGAAGTCAAGTGATGAATAAAGATTTAAGACAAGAGTTGATTGACGTGATGGTTAGCAACCACATGCTAGCGCTCAGTTTGTGACCCATATAACATAATGGCGTTTATAGCATTTGATATTACCTATCTTGTTTAGGTAATATTTTGTTGACACGTTTGGCGCAGTGGCTAACGCGATGTCTTACGTAGGCGTAAAGGTTAGGGTAGGTTTAAAGCGACGCGAATTGCGAAGCGATGCGATGCGGTGCGAAGCGACGGCTTTGTCCTACGAGCTCGCGGACCGCTCGCCGCGCGCCGCCGTCATTCAGTAGCACTGTACGGCGCCGCATCCAGTTCGCGTGAAAATATCAAGCCAACTGACAGCGTTCGCTTCGCGCCGCGCCGCGCTGCACCGCACTCTACGTGCGTTTGGTCACGTAGGACACTTCAATAGGTATCGACTGTTTGTTGTTTTCACGTCGCGCCTTGCCGCTTCGCGTCGCTTGTAGATCGCTCACGTAGGCTGACGCGTAATAGATTGGCTGTCTGCGCTACTAAATATTATGTATGGCCTACAAGTAGTCTGTAAATGTATTTATGTCTGTAAATATACCAACGGTACAGGATAAATCCTAGAGCAGGGTCAAGTTTAAAAAAAAAGGAAGATGGTAAAGAAAAAGATAGAAGAAAGATAATAAGCGGCTTTTTTTAAAATCAAAGGCGTGCAACTTCTCATTTATTTTGTAGTTTAATGGAAACAGCCAATCCAACACGTATTTGTAGTATTAGTATTGAAAATCACCAAATCGCCCTCAAATTCCCCAGCCCGCTCCGCTCACACCGTGTCCTCAGCTTTCGTTCGTCTAGACTTGATTCCGGGAAGGGTACGACAAAGTCGAGCGAAGGCGAAATGATTCACAATGGCCGATTGTTGCGTCATATTGTTAATTTGTTTGTACGAGTATAGCGTCTTAATGTATGGAACTTATGTGTTTATTTACTAGGCCTTAAAGTACATAATGTATGTCTACATATTTAAATATAGCTTCGTATACAAATTTACATTGTAGTACGGAAGTTTGTTTTGCACCTATTTCTGCTAGAGTATCTTCTTCCTCCCAGTCGGCTTCCAGTCTAACTAGATGTGGCTAAATATCAGTATTTTACGTAGTGACTACCGTGAGACCCTTATTACCCAGTTACTGGGCAATACCGACATCTTAAGCTTAAACAATTTGAAGTAAAGTAAAAGTTAACCTATGCTGATTCCAAAACCGTTTCGAGGTTTTAGTTTAGTAAACCTTATTTTGCAATTTTTAGGTCTTAAAATTAAAATTGTAAGATGGTGTTTATTTCAGCAGAAATGCAATAATTCACGTGACATCTATTTGACCTCTAAGTGACTATCTTCCTTTTTCGTGACGTAGGAATACTCTATGGTATACTTAGCGTAGACAAAGAATTGGTTTCTTTGTCTATGGTAACCCCTCGCGGTGCATGCAGCTGCGAATCCCGCGACCCCGGCCAAGGATCAGGAGAAGGAACACCGTGGGTTTTTAGCCGGGAAGAGTCCGGCATACCCCTTCGCCTTCCCCGGGCGAAGGGCATCCATGAGGTATAATAAAAAAAAACAAAAGTCATCCTCCAACGCTCTACTTTCCAGCATCTTTTATGTCGTTTGAGCCTCTCGTAGCTCACATGCACGACTCCTGACATGAAGGTGAGGTTAACAACGAATAAGGAATCGCCTGACATAAAAAACATCGTGTTGGTAAGTTTTTCCATTCCCTACCATTTTCCCGACTGACTGTCTGGTTCCACTTTGCCGATAGACTCATTGACTGTTCAATGAATATGTGCATAACCTATTATGAATTGTAACCACGACGTGACCATACGCACATATTCAAAATGCATTTACAATGTTTACAAGAATTACATCATTAGCTCTCGGAATTCGATAACATTATTTAATGGAATTCAATTAGTTATTAATGGTTAAAAATTATATTTGTTTACCTCATTTCGGGCTGGATATAGGGAAGAACCTATTTCGGCTTTTGGTGGCTCTCAAACTATTACGTACATTTGGGTAAAGTTGATAGTACTTAAGAAACCTGTAAACGGGCTACAAAAATTGGATCTTGTTGGCTATTTCATTGACCAATATAGCTCAGTATATTTGCAACTTCTACCCTTGCTGCAATTTCATTGTGCAATACATTGCAGAGTGTAGTCCAGCAAATTTCTGCAACTGGATTGCTGAGGAATTTTGTTTGTACACGCGGAGCTATATTGAGGCTAGATCTCAGCAGTTGCGAGGAGACAGCGGCGGCAGCGAAAGGACGAGGTGGGGAGAGGCGAGCGAGGGAAAAGAGATGCACCTATACATCAGAGCAAAGACGATACATGGTGATATTGCAGTAAAGTCAAAGCGGGATAAATCATTTGCAATCTAGACGGCTAGACATTGAATACTTGCGACTGTGCGACTACGATTGGCAATATCGCCGGGCTACACTGTAAGAGTGTAGCAATTGTTGCACTGTGTTGAGCGATATAATCGGCAACTTAGCGGCTATACAATTGCAGCAAGAAATTGACAAAAAACTAGCCCGTTTAAGAGCACCTTTACAATCAATTTTAGCAGTGTTACACAAAGGAGGTGGCCAACTTTTTAAGGGACCGTTACCCCACCATCGAAATACATGTACACAAAAAATAATTACTTCATTTCAAAGCGTTTGACCTCAAGACTTACAATATGGAAACAAAAAGCGCCTAGAGGTCCTGTATTTTTTTTAAAAGGCAGCTTTTCTTACTGTACTATAACTTAAATGTCAGGTGTTATTTATTGTTAACATTGAAATAAATATTGTTTAAAACCTTCAGAAAACGTTTTATACCTATGTTCCAAGTTATCCCGATTAGTTTTTAGTAGTTTTGATACTAAACTGCTACTTAATACCAACTACTACCATTTATCTGCTGAAATTAAATTATAGGATTTTTATATCACCTGTATTTCACAATATGTTATCCCGACGCTCAGAATTCCATGTTATTACAATATGCAATAATCGGCTAAATTATTATTATTTTAATTTTAAGTAGGCACTCAACACGTTTGATAAATATATAATGCATGTTGTGCTTACCTGTAAGAAATTAGTACACTAGTCTGTAAGTCCATTGAATGTATCTCATATCTTTGTATTAGTGTATTCAATTGTTGGTGAGCCAAATAAATAAAATAAAAAATCATATTTCTCATCGAATCTAACTAAAGCACAATTGACACAATTCACAGTTATTTAGTCCATATTTTATGCTGTGAAAATCAGTTTTCAATTCAAATTATATCTACCGTTCTACCGTTACAGAAAATGACGAATAGATACACACAGATGACATAGATAAAAAATATAAAAATAACAGGTATTTAAAATACTACATAACATTTGTTCCGTTCAGTAACTGTTATCTGTTTGTATAAATAACATTCACAACGCGGTTGACACAACGTCCTGTTAAATAACGATGTTTTTGTCTCATTCTTACTGACGACATATTACCTTGCTAAAAAGATGTACCTAAATAGTCTAAAAATATATACAGGGTGGTAATTTGAGATGGGGCATGAAGCGCAGCTACCTTAACCATTGTAGCTACAAGAAAACGTTCTTATGAGACCACCCCTAACTTTTGGAATAATTTCTATTTGCATTCACAGATTTTGAAAAAAATGTACAGTCAGCGAGAAAAGGGGCAGTTTTCAGAAAACATTTTTATGATGCCAATCGATCCTGTTTCCCTTAAGGATCAAAACACTCTTCCGCACCATTTGAGGTTGGAGTACTAGAAACGTCAGAAATATTTGGAACTGCATTCATAGATATGGGTTTTATTTCGGTAGGAATGTAACTTTGATGATGATGATTTCTGACGTTCTAGTACTCCAACCTCAAATGGTGCGGAAGAGTGTTTTGATCCTTATAGGCATAACGATTTTTTTACTGAAATCGATTATCACAAAATGAACAGCCCTTAGAGTTTAAAAGAAATTCAAATGTCATCCATCAATAATGCATAATGGCCGACGGGCGGAAAATATAAATATACTATCTTATTATCTTCATCATAATTTCCAGGACTTGTACAGAAAAAATGAAAAATAGGTCTTACAATAATATGTAAAGAACGTTTTATCATTGATTACTTTACTTTGTACAAGTTCAGTTTCAATTATAAGTGTGTTATCGACTATCTGGGGCAGATGTTGGCCACCTCCTTTAAATTGCCTGAAAAAATTAGGGGTGCATTAAAAGAACGGAGAGGTTTTTGACGATTCTCACGTACGTCTAACGTACCCTGGGCAGTCAGCTCCGCTACCAACCTTGCTGTTGCTTGTATAGCTTGTGCTGACATGAGAAAAGCAAGAAGACTCTTTATGAATTCTAGGTGGACCTAATCTAGTAGGTTCCCAAATAATCCAAAGATTTCCAAAACGAAATATGATAAGGTATCAAAACCAAAATGTGGTCAACCGAGTCACAGTCCACTGGTGGGCATCAGTCTGTCTCAAAAAGTGGCCATGCTGTATAGGGAAGCTGGTGACCGCAGAGAGCTACTCTTATACCAGTGACTCTGTCTCCTCGGTCTCGGTAAAACTCGCAATTTAGATGGAAAAGTCACCATCTTACGGTAGGCAGAGCCTGTACGGTCTCCGGGAGGGTGCGTTACGTGCTGGGTGGTTGAAGCTTGTGGGCAGTTGGATTTTATGAAGTTTCTAGGATACTGTACCTCCTGCAATTATTTAACTCTGTGTCTAAACTTTCTAATTAACGGGAAAATGTTGTGGGTTGTACAAATAGAGGGATTTGATTAACTTTGAAGAACATTTTCCGTTTGTTATCAAACCATTGACCTTTCAGCTGCTTTATTATTATGTTAAACAGGATATCACGTCATATTCATTAAATCATTATTAACAATAATATTATCACTTCCATGTAAACCATTAACTGTTTATTACATATCCTTATTTATGTACGTAATTACTATATACCTATAGTAAATATTTATCAAAGTAGGTATTATACACCTGCGTTGTCTTCCTCCTAGCCTTTTCCTTTGTCAGCTTCCAGTCTAACCAGATGCGACTGCCATCATACCTCTGCAACCCAGTTACTGGGCAATGCCGATATCCTAAGGTTCGACCGGTCGTCAGATATTCGGGCTTCTGCCAACCCCTTTCTATCATCGGACTACCAGACGTACGGCAATGCACCATCGGTACATGGTGGACATCCCACCCATACATATAAAGCGTTTTGCGAACACATTAATTGTTCGCACAGCTAAGGAGTGGAATTCCCTGCCGGAGTCTGTGTTTCCTGATAGTTACAACCTTGGGGTCTTTAAGTCAAGAGTGAATAGGTTACTTCTAGGCAAGCGTGCTTCACCGTCGACTTCTTCTTCTTTCGTGCCAGCACGAGCTATATGAAAATAGCTCATGCTGTGGTGAAAAGATTAGCCAGTCAGCAAGGTTGGTAGCGGGGCTGACTGCCCAGGGTGCGCCGGACGTACTTAAGTATCGTCACTTGTGGAGGCTCTTTTCATGCACCTCCATGCACACCGTTGACCACATCATCGCTTACCATCAGGCGAGTTAGTGGTCAAACGCGAGCCTATAGCTAAATGAAAATAAATAAAAAAACTGTCATTTGACCGACAGTTTATCGAGCTCTCCGAGGCAAGGGGGGGTCTCGATCGCGAACGGTCACCATCCACGGATTGACCGCGGCAAGCACAGCTTAACTTTCTAATTCATATGATCCTCTTGAGTGTTAATTAGCCTTAATTGCAAGTACATTTTACTCAGTCAATAAATATGACTAATTATACACTACAATGAACTTTTTTATCTCAAAAACGTCTATAATGAGGCCATGCCATGAGTGTACATCTTTTCTAGACCTTCTCTGACGTCATAACCCACATCAGGTGTTCTGTTTTGCGGTTCTACCATGAAAATCAGTCATGGAAGAGGAAAATGTTTAATAGCTGATTATGTTTAAACTTGGTTTTGGGAATGGCCGCAAATGATCGCAACGGTCTTCTATGTAGGAATGTATATATATATAGGATGTACGAGTTTCTTCGCACCTGGACCTTTGACTTTTAGAATTCACGTGTGGATCAGAATTTGATTATCATTTGCGTTAACGGTGAAGGAAAAACATCGCGAGGAAACCTTTGAGTGGCCTCCTAAGGCCCTTGGTGTGGACCATGACGCTGCCATCACCGAGAACGAGATGACATTGCCGAAGTAACAATACATACATTACTATGGCTGCGCGTCCACTGCACATCCGAGCGCCGTCATCTCGGCCACCGAGATTGTCAGTAAATCGGCACTACCGCTAAAACTCCGCCGAGATCGTGACGGACCAAAATGCCGGCAATACATCCGAGATTGACGGCGCCGGTGCACGGACTTTTTCTCATGTTGGGAACCACCGAGATCGGTAGCGGTGGTCACACGATCACCGTCACGTCGTTCCGAACTCGGTCCGAAATAATTTCGTTTCTCGGTGACGGTGGCGGTGGACAAACGCTCTAAAAGTTCTCGATGGTGTGTGTAGTATATTAGTATTTCTAGAAAGTTTTATAGATGCTCATTTTTGGGATAATATTATACAGCATGTAAGGGTAAACACCGTTATCACTCAAACCATGGGTAGTTGACTTAAACATAAAACAATAGGAACGAGTAAAAAAAAAATTAAAAAATATACGCGCGAGAAACGAGCGGCGCGGCGGCGCTACGACGCAGCGGACACAAACTCGCTAACGAGACAGCTGACTGACTGGGGTAACAAACTGTGCGGGGCCGTGCGTCGGGCCACGCGGCGAGTTTCCCGCGCCCCCTCCCATAGCTTGTTGCCCCCGCGCATAGGGTGAAATGCTTTTGAGGGAAAATGAAAAAAAAAAAAAAAAAGTTGTTTTTCATTGATTTTACGTTCTATAAATGAAACCAAACCACTGGTTTCAAGGATAACGGTGTTTACCCTTACAGCCTGTTTTATCGTATCATAACAATGTGTGTACCTACCATCTTTTGTCTCTGCATCACCGTCGACTGGTAGATAAGTCCGCCTCTGTACTAATTTTGTGCTTTAAGAATAAAAATAAATAGTCCGCCAACTTGCATCAGACATATATGAGCGTGGTGGATTAGGCCTAAATCCTTCTCATTCTGAGAAGAGGCTCATGTCTAGCAGTGGGACAGAAATGGCCTGATTATGTTATCTCCAATAGGAGAACGCTGCTATTCATCCTCTTGGCATAATTCTATAATCGCCCTTAACGTCGCCCACGGCTGGAGACTCGGTGGCCTATTTTTTGCCCACGTAGCAACAAAGGACTTCCTTTTCTTGTTTTGATTTAAAATATCTAAAAGTCTGTTCCCAAGTCCCTTTTATTATTAGTTGGATCAGAAAGGGGCCGTTGTATAATAAAAACTAGTCTAAATGCCTATACGATTTAATGTCTATGGTTCCGTACGAGGTGCACGTTTGCAAGGTTAAGCTGCGCTTGCTGCATTCAATCTGTGGATGGGTGACTGTGCGTTACACATCGATACCCTTCCGTGTCTCGGAAAGCACTTTAAACCGTTGATCCCTGGGGGCCTACTCTCTAAGTCCGTCAACGAAGTTAGTCGCCCGTCCGAAAGTAGCCCGAAACGTAGAAGTGAACAAAACAAGTGTCAAGTTCAACTTTTCGGACGGGCAAAAACATTGGTAGTAGGGTCAACTGTCAAATCGTGTTGTCATTCGTTCTTAGTTCGGGCCCCGAAATAATCGTATGTGCGTAGGTGATAGGGAGTTTTTTTTTTCTATTGGACTGCTGTAGGTAATCCTAGGGGACCCTTCCTACGTAACCGGACAGTTATTGGCGAGACCTGAAGGGTCGGAGTAAAATACTTAACCTTTTTTTTTTTCCGGTGTGGAAATCCTCATGGATGTCCTCCGCCCTGGGGTGGGCGGAGGGGTCTGTCAGACTCTTACTGACTAAAACCACCCCGGTGTTCCATCTCACACCTGCGCCGAGGGTCGCGGGAACTTACGATACTTCCGCAACCCCCGGCTGGTCCGCAACCCCCGGCTGGGACACCAGCCAATGGGGGGAAGTTAAATACTTAACCTAAGCTAACTACTTGTACTACACTAACATCATGACTACCTGCAACAACAGCACTAAGGGCGATCCCTAGTGGGACTCGGACTTCGCTTAGGGCGTTGCTGGCGGGGACTTAGGGGGGGAGACAGCTTGATGAGAGCTGAATTATCGGTGTGATGATAGGGAGTAGGAAACGCTCGTGAATAAGGCCGAAACCCCGGACTTCGTGCTTAGGGAGTAGACCCCCTGGTATCATACCAATAGGTACCTATGACAGTTGTTATGGGTAGTCAGAAGCCCGAAATTCTGAAGACCGCTCTAATTTTAGGATATCGGCATTGCCCAGTAACTGGGTTGCGGAGGTCTGATGGCCGTGTAAAATACTGGTATTTTAGCATCTGGTGAGATTATAAACTGATCTCAATATAGTTGGGAAAAGGCTACGCAGATAGGTTCTTAACATTTGCAATAAGTAGCCATATTGCGTAAGCTGGTGGAATTAAATGCAGAAATGTGCACTTGAAATTAATATTTTAATTGTGTTTACATTAGTTGTGGCTGGTTGCCAGCCAGTGATGCCATTTGCCTTTTTCGAGTGATGCAAAAGTGTTAATAGGTACAGAAGGTTTGGTTTACTGCAGCTTGACATAAGCTTCTCTTATGTTGTTTTATTGTAGACAAAGCGTCTCAAACTCATCAGGATTTTAGCAAAAAAAAAAATGAAAAAAATTGTTGCCTTCTGTGTGACGCTTTCTGTAATATCAGCATGAAATATCAGTTCATTTAATATTAGTGTCTAAACACACTATGCCGAAGATACGCGACCGAAGTTCGGCGTCTAGGTTTTTTATATAGGTAAAACGCGACGTAATTTCAGCCTGGTGTGTCGCGGCTAATTTAAAAAGCATTGCAGGTGTAATCATGCCGAACTTCGATCGCGTATCTTCGGCATAGTGTGTTTAAGCACTTAAACTTGTAACTTATGTATTTTTTTATTTCATTTGGACGTTACTCTTACGAAAGAAATTAAGAAATAAAAATTGAAAAAAAAACTTTTAAATTTTTTTTTTCATTTGTTCAATAAAACAAGTTATACTAAAACTAAATACTACATTATTCTACATACATACAACCTACAATTAACATCACAAAAAAAAACATCATTACCTACAAACCTCGAAATCCAAATCAAAGTTATCCAAAACTGGTTCTCGCGACACTCATGCGCAACCCTAAGATTACAGACAGACAGACAGTTATATTAGCTATACAAAATGACCTTACGTAACCGTGCACCTTTTGAAGTTTTTGTTAAGAAACCGGATGGTGGCTTCCAGACTATTACTGGGTTCTAGGAACATGCCAGACGTTGGGGTAGGTCATAGGGACTTTAGAGTCACCTTCCGGCCATTGAACTGAAGACCTTGGACGACCGACGACGTAATAGGAAAGTAATTTGAGTAGATTTTTGTGTGGCTGGATGGTTTTAAGTCTGGATCAGCGGGAGAGCTTTTTTTATCGTTTTTGTGTATTTTTAAATGGATAGGTGGTTCAGAGTGTTAACAAGGTGTAATATTGTTTGTTATACCTATAATTTATGCTTGGATTTAAATTTCTTTTTGTACTATTGCAAGCCGTTTTCTTTGCTTTTGGACATTTTAAGCTTTATGCTTGGAACAAGCAGGAATTAAATAAATAAATAAATAATAATAAAAATGTTTATTTATCTCATCATCACATTACAGAGTAACAGTAAATAAATAACATCTTATATAGAGACTGGTGTCTGAGATAGGTAAAACCTGTGTTACAGATCACCAGGCAACCCTCGGACGAGACGAATTACATTACTAATACTGAGATTCTTGACGTTTAGTAGTTTATTCATTGAATACAAAGATTAGACAAAGAGAGAAGAGATTAACAATTATTAATTGTAAATTTAAATATATTAAGAATGTTGGACATAATGTAAGTGATTACAGTGATCTATGAATTATATAACAAGCTCACACAATTCAAATGATTCTTTAATTCAACTCAAAGCTGTTATGGCTCTTTCCTCAAAAGGCCATTCCAGACATTGCCCTACATTGTTACACTCGCCTAGTTTTTACATTACAATGTCTGGACTTTAAAAGAGACCTTTACTTCTGAGTTAGACAGTTGAGAAGAAATACTGAAACAAGTATTCTTCTCAGAG
The DNA here is from genome assembly GCA_905220435.1 of Amphipyra tragopoginis. Classification (NCBI taxonomy): domain Eukaryota; kingdom Metazoa; phylum Arthropoda; class Insecta; order Lepidoptera; family Noctuidae; genus Amphipyra; species Amphipyra tragopoginis. The sequence goes on from HG992017.1 coordinate 12,863,849, forward strand.
CTGGTCAGAAAAGAAATGCCGGCACTATCTATCTTAAAAAAAAAACATTACATTGACTTGTAGTGTCAGTAACAGATTTATGTTTGGAGTCTCCTAATACAGGCATTACTTGCTTAAAAGGAGGCTTCAATCACATTTGTAACTACTTTAACTTGTTCTGCAAAATAAACTATTTATTTATTTATTATATTACAGAAATAAAAATCTCGTGAGGAGCTCGTGGCTAAATAATTACAGCCGCATAGACCGATCTTCCGGGTTAAGCCACGCTTGCCGAGGTTGGTCTGTGGATGGGTGACCATTTACCATAGCGAGTTTCCTCCGTGCCTCGGAAAGCACGTAAAGCCGTTGGTCCCGGCTGTCATTTGTAGATCTTTGACAGTCGTTACTGGTGGTCAGAAGCCAGAAAGTCTGACAACCAGTCTTACCAAGAGTAACGTATTACCCAGTTACTGGGTTGTGGAGGTCTGATAGGCAGTCGCTCCATGTAAAATACTGATATTCAGCTGCATCCGGTTCGACTGGAAGCCGACCCCAACATAGTTGGGAAAAAGCTAGGCAGATGATGATTACAGAAATAAAAATCATTTAACATTTAATTGTTCAATTTGCGTATTTTTAGTTGCAGAACAATCTAATCCCAAGATTTAAGTTCCTAATGATACTAAGTATTAGTTTTTTGGTCGGAAAAATATTTTATTCTATTTTTATGTATTACCAACAAATGCTTATTCAATAGCGATGAAACTTACATCATAGTATTGATCATAGTGTTGATGACTTGTTGTTATGCCGTAATACCACACAGAGTACCTAAGTACCTTTGTGAGTAACAATGAGTGAACCACAAGGGCGGTTAATTACTAGTTCGGCGTTTTTTCAGACGCGTTTTGAAATGCTACGATTTATACGCAGCTGTAAATAGTGCGCGGGAATCGTGCATCATAATCCTTTGTTTCAACTCAGCCTATTGCAGTCCACTCCTGGATATAGGCCTCTCCCAAGTAATGGGTGATTTACAAGGGTCGATTTTAGCCGTGCGGCAAGTCACCAGTCGCATCGCTTGTAACTGTTGTCGCCACCCCATTTACACCGGTCGACAAAAATCGCATGCGACTTGATCGTTTCTAGCGGAACAACGCAGCGCAAAACACACCTCATGCGGCGGGCGATCGCCTGCAACTTGCTGCAACTGACCATTTACACGGTCGATTTTAGTTACCCGCCGTATGCGGCTTGTCGTCGCACGGCAAAAGTCGGATGGGACTCAACTTTGGGGCTTACGATTTTAGTCACTTGCGGCCTAGTCGAATTATCATTTAGACCTGTAAATCGGGGGATTCGGAGATTTTTACGTAACCGCAACCCCGCCATTGGTGAGGCCTGAAGAGTCTCCAGCCAATAATGGGGTAGTGAAATACTTAACCTAAGCTAACTACTTATACTACACTAACATCATGACTACTAGCAACAACAGCAACAAGGGCGACCCCTAGTGGGATTCGGACCTCGGGTTGGGGCGTTGCTTGGCGGGGATTGGGGGAGATAGCTTGATGAGGGCCGATATATCGGTGTGTCTGCCACGTTTGAATCTGTTTTTTTTTATAACAGTTTTTTTCTCTCTCTTTAAACGCACCATCTAAATCGCAAAGTCTGTCACCGTCCTAACAATGACATTAAAAAACTAATAATCACGCTGCCTTTTTTAACCGACAAAAGTGGGGAAATTAAAATTATAGTTTACACAATTATGACGTAATTTGAAGGTCTACGAAGGGTACAGTGTGATACCTGTCACGTCTGCCCTAGCTTGAGGATACATGTGGTACAGAATGTTTACCTCGATGACTGTATTATATTTTGGTCCGCTCTTGTTACAAGTAGTGATGTTAAGTGATACTTATCACCACACTATGTACACTCTTCTACGTGAGCCTTAATTTTTGTAATAATAATTACTTAAATGTAAAAAAATGTGAATAAAGGGAACTACTACAATACATTTTTTATGTGCTAGAAAATTCGACGCCGTACATAAATGAATGCACGGCGACACAGCTGACGGGCACGACTAGCGCGATATCGCTCCACGCAGTCAGTTAACTTGGACCGCTAAAATTACTCATATACAGAATACGATGGTTCAATTTTAGAAAACTTTTTTTTGTTGTTTCTGAAAAAAAACCTATGCTGGGTCAATCAGTGTCACCAGTAGATCACGTGGTTTGAAGGAATTGGCCTGTAAGTCAACCTATTACTTCCCAAAAAAACCTAACCACAAAACCCGTATCGTCAAACTAATCGAACCTTACATGTCATTCTCTTGTTAATCGCACGTCGGGCATTGAACTTGTTTACGATATTGTCGCGGAGTCGCAACAGTGGTTTAGGATCATAAGATTATGAGATCGGTTAGCAGATAAACATGTTATGGTTGGGTTTGACTCCCGGTTGATGTTGTTGGGTTATCGCTTCATTGGTTAAATATTAAATTCGTTTATTTATTTACTTTACTTCGTATAGGTACTTATTTATTTATTCTTTCTCTATGCCCAAAATTAGTAAAGGTATTTTCTACCAGGGGCCTAATTCTCCTAAAATAAATCTTGATAAATCACAACCGAATCAAAGCCGAACCGTTCATTCAGGCAGTTCTCGATTTCAAAAGGTATCAAATTGTTTGACACAAAAAACAAAATCAATCGTTTTGAAAGTTTTCGAAAACAAAAACTGACTGACGGTTGTGGTTCGATTGCGTTTGGCAACAATTTATTTTAGGAGAATTGGGCCCCAGTCGACCTTAGTACTTTCGCATACTCAATCGTGTAGGATATCGTTGAATAGGTCTTAGGTCTATCAAATAAAGCATGGCTTTAATTTTTTTTTTTTTTTAAACGTTGCCCCACACTAAGATTTCTCTTGTATCGTGGGTGCGTTTACAGACACAAATCTCACAAACAAACGCCCAGACCCGAAACAACCATCTGTGGGACATACAAATTTTTGTTCCGTGTGGGAATCGAACCCACGACCCGTAGCGCAGAAGCCAATCGCTTAGCCACTGCACCAAACGTGTCGTGTGTTCATTAACAATTTTTCTACACAGGGATCTATCTATTTACAAAATATTAAGCTTTAAAGTTGGCATTCTAATTAGAGTTCCCTTATCCCACCCCTGGAGGCTAAACCACTATTTTTGAATGTCTGAAAAGTAGCCACAATAGTAGCGTATTTATACAGGGTGGTAATTTGATACGGGGCATGAAGGGCAGCTACCTAAACCATTGTAGCTACAGGAAAACGTTCTTAGAAAACCACCCCTTACTTTTGGAATATTTTTTATCTACATTCACAGATTTTGAAAAAACGTACAGTCAGCGAGAAAAAGGGCAGTTTTCACATTTTTATCGTGCCAATCGATCCTATTTTCCATAAGGATCAAAAGACTCTTCCGGACCAACTGAGGCTGGAGTACAAGAAACGTCAGAAATCGCTCAAAACTCACTTGTGATGGGTTGTGGTGGGGATGTGTGGGGGCTGTGATGGGCAGTTCCCTTAATCGTTGTGGCTACAGGAAAATGTTCTTAAGAGCCTGTCCATCATTTTTTAAATATTTCCAACTGCATTCAAAGATATAGAAAAATAAAATATTGGTGCAGGCAGCAAAAAAGTAGCTGCCTTTCATGCCCCATGTCAAATTACCACCCTGTTTAACTAAATTAAACTATCACAGTAAGAGGGCTTTACTAGGTAGTTCAGGATAATTTAAATCAACTGCAAAAATTACTTTGTATTCTAAACTATACATTTATTGATTTAATCTGAATTGTTTACCATACATTACGGCTAACTAAAACATCTCTAGGCGTGCTAACTAGGAAACCCTACATTGTACGTGGTCCAACAAGCATTTGACGAGTTTTTTTTATTCTACGTTGTCATAGGTTCGCTAAACAAGTCCGCGACATGTCATTAGCTTGAATATTCGACAGATTGTTGGAGCGACATATCAGAGGTTCGACTGATCGTCTAAATCGTTGTAGTATTTCAGAGTGTGAGAACCATCCTATGAAACGCTAACCTTTTATTTAGATACCTCTTTGTAATTATGCCGTAAAATCTTCATCGCAAACGCAGGTACAATACCGTTTGCCAATCATCTTTATCGGTATCATAAGCTAACCTAACAGGTTTATAAACTATAATTTATAGCATAATACTCGCTCGGCATAACTTTTAATTTGAGGGTGCATAGTTTACGTTTATGGCATGCAAGGACAAGACAGACAGACGTATGGCACTGTGCAGATGATTGACAGAAGGTTAGATGAGTGAGTCATTGAAAATATCAACGTTTGTGGGCAAGTTGAGACTCCCGTCATAACTTACCCACAAACATTCCAAATAGGAAGCTACAGCAGACAGAGGGTTTATGAGAGTATTGGATGATGTGAAAGGACAATGCTCATAGATGTATGGAGTCCCGTACCATGCTGCATCAAAGTCAAACTTTGTTTTTTATAGACTACACTTATCATATTAACTCCTACAAAAGTTTTTTTTGTAAACAAAACGCGAGTTTCTGAGATTTTAGAAATAATCTAAATAACCTGACAATGTGGACATGTCATACACGATTTATTATTGCTCTAAAAAAACAGTAATCCGCGTCTATTGCATTCTACATCTCTATGACCGGCTGTGAACGCCAATTAACCATAGACAAAAAAATGATAATCGTTTAAATAAAAATTCTGATCTATTCTAGTTGTTTTTAATTAATGTAGAATCGGCAAAATATAGTTTTTTACATGTTTTTGAAAGATGTGATCACGACACTTTCAAAATTCAAGGTTATAGTAATCATAAATCATGTGAAACGGAACGTTATGCAAAGGGAAGAAAACAACATCAAAACTTTTTTAGTTTAAATTAAATTCCCTGTTCAAAAATCAAATCCCCGTCGCGTAATATCGTAAAATTTTTGAAAATGATTACTATAATATTTTGATCTTGATGCATGAGACTTCTTGGTACCACTTTTGGTCATTCTCCTTTTGACGTCTTGAGCGTCTTTGCAGTTTTAGAGCGCTTGTACACTGCGAAATATAGATTGGGTCGCCACGTTACAAATAAAAAAAACCAACACGTAAATCGACAAATAGTCGTACATATTCAAAATCAGAACGCGATAGCTCGAATGTGATATCCCGATATCCCGAGCTGTGATAAAGCAAGTCAGGAAACCGGCTGCCTTGATATGCAGGGTATGCCGAAAGTCTACGTCACGACAGGAACAAATTGATGATATGGTAGTTTACATTTGTTCAGAAAAAAGAAATTAAAAGTAAATCTTTTTTATTTAAAAAGTACCTATTTATTATTTCGATTTTTAAGGTAAAATTTTATTCACGGTGACTTTGAAAGTAGAAAACGATTAAACTTTATATATAATTTTTAAACAGTTTTAAACTTCTCTATCATTTATTCCCGGGTTGACGTTGAGTTTCGGGACACCCAGCATATCAAGACAGCTATCCCGAGTTGCCTTATTATATTTTGGGATATGACATTCGGGCTGTCACGTTCTGATTTTGAATGTGTTTGACTGTTTAGGGACACTCAAACGTAGCATAATAGGAACAAAAGCGTTTTAAATTCAGAATTCCGTCACGAAATTGAACTTCTGTTTTTCTGCTATGACGTGTGTAGCTGGCATGAAGGGCCAGACAATGGCAGGTCACCTTGCCGGTCGTTGCACGCTTGCATAATGTTTTTTTGTCCGTATTTCGACCCAATCTCGGGAACTGCGTCGCTTTATTGAATCATCTTGTGAGATTTCAAGGATCTTTTTGTTCGTTAATTTTGCGGCTGTTAAGTGGTATATTTGAGTTTTATGTAATAATAAGTAACTATACCATTTTCACCGTGAGATGAGTTCTGACCTGACGATGCTCTACAAAACATGGATAATACATATAGCTATTTTACGATTTTTGATGATGTCGTTAACATCTTTTCGATAGCAGTCTCCAGTTTCGAAAACAGAAAACAAAATCAGACTAAAATTTACGAAATCACCGCTATGTCAGGACTCATTTTTCGTTGAATATATGCAGGGTGTAAACGAATTCGTTTAATTCCTTAAAACCACATGATCTACTACTGGTGTAGATTGGCCCCGCACGAGACTTAGCTTGATTAAAAATAAACAAATAAAATCTTTTTTTTCATGCGGTAGCGATAATTGATCATATTACCTAAACCACCTAATAAGGAATGAATAAAAAAAGGAAACTTTTTTTGCAGAAAATATTTTTTATTTGAGTGAACTTTTCGATGCCACGCATAAATTAATGAAAGCACGGCGACACGGCTGGCGGGTATGACTAACGCGATATCACTCTTTGCAGTCAGATAACTCGAGGTTCCAAAATGACGAGACGAGAATGATGAGACAGAAGACTGTGAGAGATCTTCAATATATTGACACAAAACATTGACAGATTATATTTTGACAAAATATTCACGAAAAAAAAACTATGGCGGTACGAAGTTCGCCGGGTCAGCTAGTAGAGCATAAGTATGAGTAAGTTAAGTGATTTGGAATAATTTACCGATTTAGTTGGCAAGCGTCGTGATAAACCAACTCTTTCTTGAAAGAGGTCATAAGCATAATCAACCCATTAATGTTGCATTACTGTGCACGGGCTTTTTCTCAGAATTAGAAGGGTTAAGTCTTAGTCCCCCACTCCGGCCTGGTGCGGGTTGGCAGACTATTGAGTTCTTCATACAAGGTTAGTCGGAAAGGGGGTACTAATCCGCAGGCCACAAAGTTATTTTTTTTTTGTTTTGGGCTTCTGTACATGGTCCTAGGGGACCCCTTCTACGTAACCGGGCAGTTATTGGCGAGACCTGAAGGGTCTCCAGCCAATGGGGAGAAGTAAAATACTTAACCTAAGCTAACTACTTGTACTACACTAACATCATGACTACCTGCAACAGCAGCACTAAGGGCGACCCCTAGTGGGACTCAAACCTCGGGTTAGGGCGTTGTTGGCGGGGTCTTAGGGGAGGGAGACAGCTTGATGAGGGCTGAATTATCGGTGTGAGCCACTGATAACGGTTTGAAAGCAAGTGTTAAAATTTCAAAATAATTTTTAATTTAGTTTTTACAATAATTCTTCATCCCTGCTTTAGACACAAATTTAGAAAATGGAGCTTCTAATTTGTGACCCCAAATACGACCTAAAATGTTAACACAGCTGATCATAGCTGAGGATAGGCAGGTTTCAGAGTATTTTTTTGGATTTTTTTAACAGCAATTTCTCTTTAACTATTGACTTTTGGGGAAAGTGGTAGAACATAAGTTATCCATTATTATGGGTACTTTAACACCCTTTTGGATTAGTACCCCTTTTCTGACTAACCTTGTAGTCCTCTCAGGTATGCAGGTTTTCTCACGATGTTTTTCCTTCATCATTAACGCAAGTGAATTCTGATCCGCTTATGAATTCGAGATGTCACAGTTACGGGCCGGTACTGAATTTATTTATTGCCCTCATCTGACAACGTTGTTACAACTAATCGTTATACTTGTATGCTTATACGTGCTAAATACAACCTTATTTTTACTTTATACGAAAACCGAGACACCCCAACAAGATTTTCATCAGAACTGCCTGAATATGTGTTTTTTTTTTAGTAAATCTCCTAGTTACACCTTAGTTTATGTCACGTTAAGTTCCCTAAAAAAGTGTGAAATGTCAGAGATGTGCTATGCATTGGTTGTCTAATACACGGAAACTGACCGAAAGGACCATCTCAAGCCTCAAGGTGTCTATTCCCGTCAACTGTAATGGGTAGAAAACTACTGAAACAAAATTGAAATATAAGAAAAAAAAAAGTGCGTTATGAAATATTTTATGTCAATCGATTTTCCTAGTGATTCTGAACAAACTAGTTTCAGGTTTAGTGTATACTAAAACTAAGCTTGTATAATTTGTTTTACATCAATAGGTAAAAGAAAAAAAAACGTGCTATTAACTTTTAAATCTTACATTACGTTAGAGCCTATGCACACCACGTCTTTTTAACGCGCCGTCAACGCGCGTTTCTGTCATACTTCATACTTAAAAAACGTCATTGTGATTTTTTATGTATTATATTCTTCTTTAGAAAATAACCCATAGTGGTTACGTGCTCAACAATATTTCTTTCTTGCCTGTGTGTATTTTTTTTATTTTATTTCACACCTGGCAACTGTGGAAATTGTAAACAACCCATGCAAGTGAACACACACATTTATTTACCTGAACTAGGCATGATAATAATATGAAAAAATATGTCAACATATTATTAATTATGTTATTATCATGCAAAGAAAAATCACAGAATAATTATAAGAAAAACATTCATTATTCATACATAACTACTTAAATTATTTACACATTATGCAGTTACAATGCGCAGGTTGTATTAAAAACTCTACATAATAACATTAACTAATAATACGTACACATATTATTAAGGGCCGATTTTTCAATCGTCAGATAAATTTTATCCAAGGAATAAATATGACGGTTTGACATATTTTCTATAAAAAAGCTGTCAAAACGTCAAACTTATTCCCCAAATAAAAGTTATCTGACGATTGAAAAATCAGCCCTAAGACAAATAAATATTTATGAATTATTGTATAAAAAGTATTCATATTAATTTTTCTTTATTTGCAATTCCACAATCTGAATTAAGTGGTAAACTTAAAATTAAGTAAGTATCATTATGGACCCAACATACAAATTGCGCAAACCCTCGTAATCGCTATGGCTTTGATTTTGACAGGTCAACAATTTCTATAGCAACGTTAATTAACAATCCGACTTCTCCACCACTATGTAGGTACCACGCTATGAATATTGTTGTATTGTCCAAATGAAAGCAGTTGAAAATAAGACTGACACGCAATTCGGATGCTGTATGACAGCAAAGATAGGATTTCGAAAAAAAAAAATGACCTAAAACAATTTAGTGCTTAATAGAAATAAAAAGATATTTGTTTATTTGCATGTTTTCGCTTTACTTGCTCGTGTAGTATGTAGGGCCTCTTATAGTTACTCTTAGCCTATACAGCCTGTCTATGACCAGCAGTGGGATGACATCGTCCCACTGCTGGTCAATTGTCTTCCCCACAGAAATCAGATTTCATTGGCCATGATTTCGGGACTTTCGGTCTTCAGCTAATGGGCCTAGGTATAGGCTTAGAGCCCTAGATGACTAAATTTTAGACATAAAACAATATAATATCACGCCTGTATTCTCCGAAGGGTAGTGCCGATATGTATAGCATACCCTCATTTTGCCGTTTTATTTTAAGTCCCATGTGATATGAGCATGTTGAAATAACACTTTGCCCGATCTAAAGATTGAACCCAGGATCTCACTCTCTCCGCTTATGACCACTGGAAGAATGAGGCAGTCAGTTCTTTATTTTCTATGACATAATATTTGTTTATTTCGTTTATTCATTTAACATTCATAATGTTAACATTTTTAAATACAAGGTTAGTCGGAAAGGGGGTACTAATCTGTAAAGGTGTACACATAGTAGTGTAGTAGTACACATATTAATGAGTTACTTTTGTTCTTACAACTTTCCCCAAAAGTCAATAGTTTATGAGAAATAGCAAATAGCTGTTCAAAAATTTCATAAAAATTAAGCTAAAACTTATCTATCCTTAGCTATGATCAACTGTGTTTACATTTTAGGACATATTTGGGGTTACGAATCAGAAGCTCTATTTTTTGAATTCGTAACTAAAACAGGGAAGAATTTTTTTTGAAATAAACTATAAAAAAAAGTAAAAACCGACTTCAAAGAAATAGTAAAAGGAGTAGAATAATTACCATAATATAAAATTAACAGTTTCAGAAGTCGGTGACTTCTATTGCTTCAGTGTAGAGTTGCACCGACTTCTGAAACTGTTAATTTTATATTATGGTAATTATTTTACTCCTTTTACTATTTCTTTGAAGTTGGTTTTTACTTTTTTTTAAAGTTTATTTTATATTAAATACGTTTTAGTGTCATAATTTTAACCCCCTCCTTCATAACCCTTCTTTTTGGCTTTGACGTAGTCGGGCAAAAAAAGTCTTTTCAAATGATACCTTACACGATATAATGAAAACATTCCAAAGGGGGGGAGGGGGGGACACGCACCCCCTCCTCTTTTCCAGTAGTCAGTTCCCAACAACAAATATAAACAAAGCAATATTAGTAATTTGAGAATTTTGCTTTGATCCGATGAGGAGTTCCGTTCCATATCTCTGAAGTTCATGGTCTAATCATGACAAAATGTATATGGGACCAATCGGAAAGTATACCCTTTCGAACAAAAAAATAATTTTTCAAATCAGTTTATAAATGACGGAGATATGAGGTAACAAACATAAAAAATAAAAAAAAAATACAACCGAATTGAGAACCTCCTTCTTTTTGAAGTCGGTTAAAAACTAAAAACAATCGTTTGTTATGGATATAAAAATTAACGAATTTTGACATTTTAACGCTTGCTTCAAAACAGTCATCAGTGATACTTTAAGTGCCTGCGGATTAGTACCCCCTTTCCGGCTAACCTTGTATAATACGATAAAAAAAATACATTTAAAAATAGAGGTCCACCGGGAGCAGGGTCCAAGCTACCGGTGGTTAGGGCTCCAGAGACAGGAACCTCCTCACAATAAGCGCTGTGTCGAGAAAGACTGCTTTCTGTATCAGGTCCTTGATCCAGCCACCTAACGAGAGCCTCCTGAGGTGTTGGTCGAGGCTCTTGGCCATTGGCTGTTACGACTATCGGCGCAATGGTTGCCGAATCCACATCTAAAATTTTGACAACCTCGTGTGCTAAGTCAAGATATTTAATTTGTTTATCTTTCTCAGCTTTCACGAGGTTTTCATCATGCGTGATGGTAATATCAACAATCATTGTGCAGCGCTCTGATCGATCTATCACCACTATATCAGGCATTATATTGTTTATTTTATCTTTTTGATCCCTACAAAGGGAATACCGAATAAGTACTGAAAAAGAAATATTACTCATTGTTCATGATATCAACTTAGTAACAATAATGACTAATAAAAATTACAGCATGGTTTTGTTTATTCATATTTAAAATCAAAATGCCATCATCATTTTATTATGTTTATACCTATACTTTGTGGTTTATATAACAGGAAATTGTCTGCATATTTTATTAATTTATATTGTTACTGGCGCCGTTAAATCGTAATTCATCATCATCATGATCTGCCCATAAACGGTCATTGGTGATCATGGGGTTACTAATGATCGCTACAATGGACGGTGATAGGGTATACAGGCTGGAAACAAATCCATGTAATTCCATTAAGCCACATGATCTACACTGGTGTAGATGAACCTGGCATGGTATTTTTAACCGACTTCAAAAAGGAGGAGGTTCTCAATTCGTCTAAATTTTTTTTTTGTTTTTTTTTTGTGTGTTTGTTACGCGATATCTCCCCCAATTATGAATGGATTTTGATGATTCTTTTTTTGTTTGGTAGCCCATACTTCAGAGGTGGTCCCATATAAATTTTATTGAAATTGGTGCAGCAATTTTTGGGAAAAATCAACAAAAACAAAAAAAAAATACACAAATCGTATGTAGACGACGTTCTAGTCGTAGTGCTGGTCCGAGAATTTGCACACTATTTTAATTGTAATTTGTGGCACTAAAAAGTATAAAATAAAAAAACTTTAAAAAAGTAAAAACCGACTTCAAAAAAAACTAAACGGAGTAAAATAATTATCATTTAATAAAACTACCAGTTTCAGAAGTCGGTGTTCTACGCTGAAACAAATTGAATGCACCGACTTCTGAAACTGGTAGTTTTATTAAATGATAATTATTTTACTCCGTTTAGTTTTTTTTGAAGTCGGTTTTTACTTTTTTAAGGTTTTTTTTTTGTTTGATGGAAAAAACAGAAAAAAAAATGTTTTTTGTGATAGAACATTTTAATGTAACGACAAGACAGTTGGCGGGCACGACTAGCGCGAACTCACCACGTGTTCAGCTCATGATTCGGGGCTCCGTTTGGTTCAGAAACTAGTCGGGCAATCCCGAAAAATGCACGTAAACAATCATAAATATGAGTGTGTCTCACGAAAGCTATAGGTAATTCAAAAACTATTGTAGTCCACAGAAATATTGAGTCTGTTGTATTGACGTCACATAACATAACGCACATGAAAATAATACATTTGTTAATAAATAACATAACTTACTATTTACAGTCAACAAATATGGCTGCTGCCCATCGCTGATGACCTTGGAAGGGTCCGCTGGAGCCAGGGTCACCTTCGGGGGAACGACCGCTTGCGTAAGCAATTGCATCACTGCGCAGAAATGCACGCTGTGATTCAAAACGATTAGGGTTGGTGCTAATATACTAATTGTGTTTTCTTTTACAAATAAAATAAAGTGTAATATAAAATAAAATATTAAATTAAATAAAAAACAAAATTGTATAATATATAACCTTGTCCCTTTCACACCATCTGTTGCAACCTTGAGACACACACCGCAAGTTGGTTGGCACCTCTTCCTTTTTTGTTTTTAGTTTTTCTTTTAAGTATATTTTTTTTTTATTTTAGTATTTTATCTGTAGGTATTAAATTTTTTTGTTTATTTTCTTCTTTAAATTATTAACGTAACTAATTTTGTTATTCTGTTTTGTCTTTTATTGCACTGTACATACACGTGTCTTGTAATATTTCTATTAATAAAGTGCAGTAATTGGTACTGATTTTATAAATTCATTGCCATGTCGAGAATTTTCTTCCTACAACAAAATAAAACACGAAAGATTTTCAATAAATTGAATAGAAAAAAATGACAATTCAATTACACAACGTACTTCAAAAGTTATTCCGATATTGGTTTCTTTGGAAATGGCCGTGGAAACGGCCAGGCATGACGTATTTTCCGTTCAAAAGAAATTCAGTCAATAGCACGAGGTATTTTCGCTTCAAAAGATTCCGATATCGTTTACAGTGAAATATTTTTGTTCAGTTAGTTCGTGCCATCCCTACACACGATTTAAAAATTGGACCAATCACAGCCAAGTACGAAATTACGTACGTAATTTTATTTGTCTGATACAATGTGTGTGATCCTTTGTATAAGTCAAATCATATAAGGTTTTTTTTTTATTTATTACTAGGCCTGGGTTTCTTTCTTCTTGATAACGCCATTGTTAATAAGCCAGGATCCCTTCTTGATAACGCCATTGTTAATAAGCCAGGATCCCTTCTTGATAACGCCGTTGTTAATTAGCCAGGATCCCTTCTTGATAACGCCGTTGTTAATTAGCCAGCATTCCTTCTTGATAACGCCGTTGTTAATTAGCCAGGATCCCTTCTTAATAACGTCGTTGTTAATTAGCCAGGATCCCTTCTGGATATCTGGGTAGATAATATATTCTAGGATATTGAAGATACTGCCCCGTTGGTCTAGCGGTTACAAGCGCGACAGCTGAGTGTAAGGTTCTGGGTTCGATCCCCACGTCGGGCAAAGTGTTATTGGGTTTGCTTGTGTGGAATTTCTTAGTAGCATCGCGGAGTCTGGATTTGTGCCCGATTGATGGCAACTGGCTTGCCCTCTATTACTTAAACATAACGGCGAAATGAGGGTGTTCTATACACCTCTGCCCAACCCTTAGGGGAATACAGGCGTGATGTTATGATATGTATGTGATATTGAAGGTTCTACTATATGTCAATCGATAGTTTCTCGATAGTTAAAAGAACTCTAGGTTAATATTTGGAGAAATTACATTCTGTGCGCTTCCTCCTTGCATTCCAAGAATTTCAGCCATCTTTTTGAACAATCAGTTCTTCATAAATTATGTTGTACTGGTAATACATTCTCAATGTTACCAGTGACGTCACTGCCTTACATTATTCACAATATAAAATTTATTACTATTTATTTGCTCGGATGACGCTACGAGTTAAATTCGCTGGTACTAACTGGATTCGAACTTACAACCTTGCTTGTTCAATGCTCCTTATTACTCAGAAGAACACATCATAGTTACTAAGTACACATTTATACTGTAAGATCTCGTTTAAGAGATTTTTATATCATCTAAGATTTATCATTGGCAGAGGAGCTCGTGGCTAAATAATTACAGCCGCATATACCGATCTTCCGGGTTAAGCCACGCTTGCCGAGGTTGGTCTGTGGATGGGTGACCATTTACCATAGCGAGTTTCCTCCGTGCCTCGGAAAGCACGTAAAGCCGTTGGTCCCGGCTGTCATTTGTAGATCTTTGACAGTCGTTACTGTTGGTCAGAAGCCAGAAAGTCTGACAACCAGTCTTACCAAGAGTATCGTATTACCTAGTTACTGGGTTGTGGAGGTTTGATAGGCAGTCGCTCCATGTAAAATACTGATATTCAGCTGCATCCGGTTCGACTGGAAGCCGACCCCAACATAGTTGGGAAAAGGCTAGGCAGATGATGATGATTTATCATTAGCAGAGATCGGAATAGGTAAAGTATATTTACCTACACTTCAAGGCAGGAAGTAACATAGAGTGGAAAATACCTCCTCTAAAATTCCGGAATAATTATAATGACGTTCTAATCCCGGGATTTAAAAATAACGAATTATTAATTGGACTTTATTTATAGTTACAAATTATTGATTTAAAAAATCATATAACATTTTTAGGGTTCCATTTGCGAAACACAATTTTCAACCTTTCATCTTTTAGATTTGTATTGACAATTGAACATATTTATTGGTTTTTTGGTTTTAGACGCATACAATTTTTTTGCTGTAATTTAAAAACTGAAAACTAAAGTATTTTCCATACAAATGCTATAAAAAGTTACGCACGAGTTCCATGGGAAAGTTGTTAAATCACTTATTAATGAGGCTGTGTTGGGTCTTAAAAATAATCAGAACGTTGTCTGAGCTCATATATATTTTTTTTCAATCCCGCATACGTGCGGGATCCCGCATGAGTAATCCCGCATTCCAGGTCCCGCAAAAAAGGTGCAGGATCCCGCGTTTGCGGGATTGGATTCCCTAGTATCAACTATACTTACGTGGCTATTCGTTGGCTATCGTTTCATTTGCTACTCCCGGAAACCATTCACAAAACATTAAACTTCTCTTTTACCTCACCATTCATTTTCCCATTACAATGGTGCCCATAACACCTACTTAGTCTCAAACTTATCGTTTTAATGATAAACATCCGTATTTTGAATTCGCTCTTGTAATATTTTGCTTACCATCATAAAAGGACAAAAATCCATCATGGTCGTTAACTATAATCGCATTGTTTGACTTACAAAACCTTTGTTACGATTGGATTGCTTTATTTTTCAATAAAAATTCATTAACCAACGATAGGAAACGTGTTTCGTCGCTTATCGTTCAGGAATTTTGTATTGCTCTTACTATAACCAGTATATTTTGAACTATGGCGGACTAAGGAACTAAATAAAATGTACTGAATTTGACACGTTTTAGACGCTTGCCTTTGCGAGCAGCGCCGCCGTGAAGTTCCAAGTTATACTGTAAGTTCTGCATAAACATCTCGTTATGTTTTTTAGGATCGGTATTATGTTTACTAAAGAACAGTTTATGTACAAAGGTTGTACTGTCAGCAACGTGCTTTGCACATGACTTTTTATGTTAGGTTGTTGCTATAAACATGATAGGCAATGCGGTTTCCAACATCGAATTTACCATTGCCACTCGTAGTAAAAGTTGTCGTATAAGACGGGGGATGGTGATTAGAGGATGGATAGCAGCGTTCATCATCATCATCATCATTATTCAGCCAAAAGACGTCCACTGACTGCTGGACATAGGCCTCTCCCAAATGGGAGGGTTTGCCGTAATCGCCACGCCTGGCAGGCGGGTTGGCGATCGCAGTATGGTTGTTAAAGTACTCAGAGAACGCTGCTGCCCATCCTCTAGAGAATCCCTTAGTCGCCTTCTACGACACCCACTTGAAGAGATGGGGTAGTGCTATTCTTTAAGTACTACACGAGATGCAGCGTTTATTTTTTATTAATCCTTTATCTTGGTCACGTTTGATTTCAGCCACACCTGATGATAAGCGCAGATAGTCTAAGATGGAGCACACGAATCTAAGTAACAAAAATATAAAGGGGTTCGCTCTTGCTCTCACATACACACGACAGTACACAGTAAACTGCTTGGTGCCAGCCTTTGAGGGTGGTAGCTAGTCAGTTGGACCGTATAGTTCCTACCACGTCGCGTGCTGGGATTTGTTGAATCTTACAACACGCGTCTATTCCCAACGTTCGGTGAGGAATTTTTATCGCCGATTTGTCTGATAAAGTTGGGGATTATAGCAGGACTCCATGCTCAGCAGTTCTGCTGGACTGCCGGTTGACGATGAACAGAATGATCCCGAAGAATATAGTGTCATTTCAATTACCATTTTTGACCAACACATTAGTGATTGTAGTTGTATGCCACGAGTATTGTTAGCACATGTTGCATGTCTGTGTACTGCCACTTCTCAAACACTAAACTATTCGCAAGCAATAGCGATTTCAAGAATTTCAGATTTATAATCCAGTGCTAAAAAAACGACTTCAAAAAAATGAAAAGGATCAAATACAGACAAAAAAAATAAGAATTAAAATTATTTGAAGTCACACCGAATCCTTTTTCGAAGTCGGTTTAAAATGAATTGAAACTTGAATAAATCGAGTGGAATGAAATTATCGTAAAAATTTAAGACTACATTGTTCTCCATTTAATAATTATTGATTGAATTGTGTTGGCAGACGGTGACTCGCCAGCTCACTAGTTGGGCCCCCTGAAAAGCCGCCAGTACATAGGCGAAGGGGGCCTATTGTATCTATTAACATTATTAAATATATTGATTTTAAAAAAGCACCTAACTACAGAACAACCTGCTAGTTGTTCTCCAAAAGAAACTACAAATTTACTTGCACCTAAATTCTACTTAGTGGTCTACATGTTTTTTTTTATTATGTCATTAAAAAACAAATCAAAATTAAATATAGTTATATATATATGGGTTTATTGCATGGCAGTCAACAGGCTGATATATTCCTTATGAGTACCTAAATGAAAACCAAAACCATGTCTCCGGAAAGTAGCTCCTTTGTTAAAACGACTGATGATTAACATCTCCGTTTATAACAAAAATAGTCTTAAGATTTTCCTTTTCACACATTTGCAGACATTTATGCATGTTGCAAGTGTGTGGGTATGTCGACCAGTTTAACTTGAGACCCCCTACCTCTTGTCTCTTGGAATTTTGAGGGGATGAACCCATTTCAATAGAGCTACAGAGGTCTTGTTAAAATGGTGGTACGTTTAGGTTGCAATGTACGATGTGTAGGGTCTTAGGGTTGTGGTTGTATTGCGCGGTTTTGGTTTGCGAATTTTGTTGCAAATGTTTGTTTTTTTTTATTTAGGTATTTTGTTCAATATGACTGCCTTGTTGGTGTAGTGGTTGCAAGCGCGACTGCTGAGCGTGAGGTTCTTGGTTCGATCCCCAGATCGGGCAGTGTTATTGGGTTCTTCCATGTGGAATTTCTCAGTAGCAACCCGGAGACTGGATTTGTGGCAAGTTGATAGTCTCGCCCCCTATTACATGGGATTTAAACATAATGGCGAAATGAGAGTGTACTAAATACACACTCGTGGTGATATGTTCAATATGTCATAAACTACATTATGTAGGTATATATAAGTCTAAGTACTAAGGTGGTAAATTAAAGATAGCATTTTACTGTAGGTAACTTTGATTTGGATCATGATAAACCCTGGCGTTGGTTAGGCACATTATACATAAAACAAATAAAATATCTTGATTTAGCACACGAGGTTGTCGGCATGTGGGATGTGGACTCAGCAGTCAGTGTCCCGATAGTCGTTACGGCGAATGGCCTAATAGCCAAGAGCCTCGATCAACACCTCATGAGGCTCTCGTTGGGCGGCTGGATGAAGGGCTTGATACAGAGAGCAGTACTCCTTGACACGGCACGCATAGTGAGGAGGTTCCTTTCTCTGGAGCCCTGACTGCCGGCAGCTTGGACCCTGTTCCCGATGCCGGTGGGCTACTATTTTTTATATTTTGAAATGTGTATTGTTTTTTTTAAGATATGTATTTAAAAATATAATTTATATGCATGTTTAAAATTAATAAACGAATAATAGTAATGAAATATGTAATGGTGTATAAAATTAAGTGTGTAATAAGCGATGATGATAATGATACGTACTTCGGTGTACATCTTTACAAAACGGTCAAAGCATAAGATACCAATCAAAAACTACAACGCAAATCAAATGAATCACACAACAAAATTATTTCTGCTAGTCTAAAAGAAAAAGTGCATTCAACTCCCCCGCCGCACAAAACAACCGCGACCCTTACTTCACACACACGCGTGCATGCGTGTGCGCGCCGCTCGACCTTGAGCCGCCGGGGTCGCTGCCCAGCCGCCAAGGGCGACGCAGTGCGATGTTTATGTAATGCACCATTCTAACCGTTAGGTGTCGGGGAGTAAGTGAAACGTCGCCTTTATGTCAATTTAAATGTATTATTTTTGTAATGTACCTAATGTAATTTTTGGTAGATGTCTGATGTACTCTTGGATATTAAATTAAATTAATTCGGCTTTTAGCCTTTTATGCTTGTCATTGTCCTTTGTCCTGATATTGCTAGGTACTAATAAGTACCTAAAGTAGATGCGCATTTGATTTCGAAATAGTTGGGGCTTAATTTAAGTTCAAATGCCATTAAATAAAAACTATGTATAAATATTTTTAAAGAAAGTTCTAGGAGTATGCCTGTGCCTCATTTATTATGTTTATATCCTCATACTTATATACATATTATGCTCCATTAGCTATGCAAGTTAGTTTCAAGCATTGTATGCCTCTCAGTCTGTAGATGTAATAATTTTCAAAACTCAACTTTTATGATGATTTCTTTGATATTTTGAGAGAAAAGTGCTACTTATCCCATAACACAGGATCTCACTATACATACAAGTACTTTCATTTTCATTGTGAAAACCGCCAAACAGTGGAATGCGCTGCCCGAGTGGGTGTTCACCGATAGCTACAATTTGGGTGTCTTCAAGTCACGAGTGAATCGGTTTCTTCTGGACAAGCATGCTCCATCGTAGACCGCATCATCGCTTAACATCAGGCGAGATGGCGGTCAAACGCAGGCCTAATATCAAATAAAAAAATTAAAAAAATCATAAACTACATAAGACATATAAATATTAGCCTGTAGCTGTCCCACTGCTGGGCAAAGGCCTCTTCTCATACAGAGAAGGAACGAGCATTGATCGCCACGCTTGCTCATTGCGGGTTGGCGATTTCAGACCATTAAGTCCAGGTTTCCTCACGATGTTTTCCTTCACCGTATGTCAGTGGCGTCTTAGATTAACTAAGAAAGTACAAATGACATTGAAAAAGTCACATTGGTACATGCCTGGGTTTGAACCCACAACCCGGTGTTGTGGGTAAGACATAACTTAAGGTAATTTTCGGTTAAAAATAAAATAAACAAATTGCTAGATTATGAAGCCTACGCCTGATACCATAAAAAATAAACTTTAAAAAAAAGTGAAAACCGACTTCAAAGAAATACTAAAAGGAGTAAAATAATCACCATAATATAAAATTAACAGTTTCAGAAGTCGGTGGCTTCTATTTGCTTCAGTGTAGAGTTGCACCGACTTCTGAAACTGTTAATTTTATATTATGGTGATTATTTTACTCCTTTTAGTATTTCTTTGAAGTCGGTTTTCACTTTTTTTTAAAGTTTATTTTTTATTGAATACGTTTTAGTGTCATAATTTTAACCCCCTCCTTCATAACCCTTCTTTTTGGCTTTGACGTAGTCGGGCATAAAAAGTCCTTTCAAATGATACCTTACACGATATAATGAAAACATTCCAAAGGGGGGGAGGGGGGGACAAGCACCCCCTCCTCTTTTCAAGTAGTCAGTTCCCAACAACAAATATAAACAAAGCAATATTAGTAATTTGAGAATTTTGCTTTGATCCGATGAGGAGTTCCGTTCCATATCTCTGAAGTTCATCGTCTAATCATAACAAAATTTAAATGGGACCAATCGGGAAGTATACCCTTTCGAACAAAACAAGAATTTTTCAAATCGGTTCATAAATGACGGAGATATGAGGTAACACACATAAAAAAAAATAAAAAAAAAAATACAACCGAATTGAGAACCTCCTCCTTTTTGAAGTCGGTTAAAAATATACTTATCGATTTATTTAATGCACCATTTATAAACCGTTAGGTGTAGTGTTGTAAGTGAAAAGTCACCTACAATCCATGTATTGATTACTGCTATTTTTCTATCGGTAATATTACAATTATTATAACAAACAATAATATTGTTAGATACAATAGTTGTACGTTAATACCAGACTTCTCTATTTCTGGCTACAATATACCTACTTACACAAAGCCCAGAATGATTTATGTTAATAATTATAAAAGCGAGCCATCAAGGGCAATGCAGCGGCCATATTTTACGTAATGCACCATTGTTGCACCATTAGGCATGTAAGAATAGAAAGAAAATAATTAATATTTAAAAGCTATTCTACGTACACACGGAGGAGCTCGTGGCTAAATAATTACAGCCGCATAGACCGATCTTCCGGGTTAAGCCACGCTTGCCGAGGTTGGTCTGTGGATGGGTGACCATTTACCATAGCGAGTTTCCTCCGTGCCTCGGAAAGCACGTAAAGCCGTTGGTCCCGGCTGTCATTTGTAGGTCTTTGACAGTCGTTACTGTTGGTCAGAAGTCAGAAAGTCTGACAACCAGTCTTACCAAGAGTATCGTATTACCCAGTTACTGGGTTGTGGAGGTCTGATAGGCAGTCGCTCCATGTAAAATACTGATATTCAGCTGCATCCGGTTCGACTGGAAGCCGACCCCAACATAGTTGGGAAAAGGCTAGGCAGATGATGATGATCTACGTACACACGGCTACACATCAAGCTATACATTTCCAGTTTACACTGACCTCTCACTATAAGGAAATCCTATACAATGCGAGATCAGCTTATACTGGAAATGTATACCTTGATCTGTACACGCCTATACACCGTGGGCTCGAGGTACCCGAAAGATTTTAACCACGCCTTTCTGTTGGTAATATGAGTCAAATGATATATCAACGAAAGTCCAATTCAGTATTTTTTTTCTGTACTTTATAAATCAATTAACTTTAGTACTTCCTTGTAAACAATGCAAACAGAGGAGCTCGTGGCTAAATAATTACAGCCGCATAGACCGATCTTCCGGGTTAGGCCACGCTTGCCGAGGTTGGTCTGTGGATGGGTGACCATTTACCATAGCGAGTTTCCTCCGTGCCTCGGAAAGCACGTAAAGCCGTTGGTCCCGGCTGACATTTGTAGATCTTTGACAGTCGTTACTGTTGGTCAGAAGCCAGAAAGTCTGACAACCAGTCTTACCAAGAGTATCGTATTACCCCGTTACTGGGGTTGTGGAGGTCTGATAGGCAGTCGCTCCATGTAAAATACTGATATTTAGCTGCATCCGGTTCGACTGGAAGCCGACTCCAACATAGTTGGGAAAAGGCTAGGCAGATAAAAACTTCCTTGTAAACAATACCTTAGGTTGAACTGGAAACATTTATAAATTGTCGTGTGAGTGGATAGAACTTCTCACTTCACAACCCTCCCCGACAAATAAGACATACGGCGAGAGGTGTATGGTATGACAAAAGTCGCAACACCGCGTTCATAGGACTTGTTACCATAGGTAATTTGCGATTTGTGAATTTCCGTTAATAATGAATATCTCGAAAATTAAGCTTTATTCAACAAACTATATCCTAGCTTTTCTTCTCCAATTAGGCATCGGAATCGAAAGTTAAAATCTTTTGGGTACCTTCGGGCCCACGGTGTATTTATTACCCGAAGGGTTGGGTAAAGGTGTACAGTACACCTCATTTCGCCGTTATTTTTATGTCCCATGTAATAGGGGGCGAGCCTATATTTTTTCTGACGTTTGGAAGGTAAAAATAATTTCAAAGGAATAGCTATAGGGATAAATATTACCTACATATAAATCGTGTTTCATACTCAAAAGACTAGCTTTTGCCCACGGTTCGCTCGCTTTAATTAAGCTCAAAAGAACTCTGGGGTGCATGAAAAGAGCCTCCACGAGTGACGATACTTCAGTACGTCCGGCGCACCCTGGGCAGTCAGCCTCGCTACCATCCTTGCTGACTGGCTAATCTTTTCAACACGGCATGAGCTATTATTGTATAGCTCGTGCCGACACGATAGAGAGAGAGAGAGAACTCTTAACACACTACTAAAGTTTATAATATAATTCAATCGTGATTCGAAAGACACGTGGTGCCATCTATGAACGTTATTGTTGTTTTACTCGGGAATAATATATTTTTTCGGGATGAAAGGTACCCTATGTCCGTTTCTGAACACCTGACAACGTATATTGACATTGAACGCTATGTACAGTAATAATTGGACTTCAGATTTATGTATTGTATATTGTCATAGCTGTGCTGAATTGTATTAGTCTGTCTCTGTACTTAAAAAATAAAAAAAATGCAAAATTTCAGGATGATCGGTTCAGTGGTTTAGGCGTGACAATGTAACAAACAAACGAACTTACTTTCGCATTTATAATTTTAGTTAGGATTACCTCACATATTATTAATAACTATTATGTCAATCATTATTAATTTTATTTATAATCTTCATTGAATGACTGCGGTTTATATTAGTTGAATCACTTTATTAAATTGTAATCAATAATATTGACACCTACCTATATGAAATTAAATTAATTAAATTATACGTTTTTTAACAGAAAACAAACCTATATTGTGTACAATTATTATGTTTCTTCTTCACAGAATAAACACTAGGAAGCGGTGAAGGGCGGGTTTTTGTGGGATCTCTTTTGTAACATTGACGGTCAAAAAAAAACTAAGTAACGAGTTTCGGTACATTTTCCTGAAGAATTCAAGGGTTTTAATAAATAAATACACTGCCATTAGTTAACAGACATAGTAACGTTAACCTGGTAGAGAAAAAAATTAAGAAATATACCTACTTTCATTTGTAATAATAAAAATGTTTGTGTAAATAAAATATAACTAGAAATCAATAAAATACTGTCAAACCCAGCTGTGGGAACAAGCTATAACATAGTTAAATAAAACCCAACACAAGTTGCACATATTGCTCCAAGTCCTCTATTTTTAATTACGGATAGCACCTGGCATCTTGTTGGGTACCGTTACCCCGCATAATCTGTGGCGGGGGACTTATATGAGACGATTACTTGACGGGGGACGAAAATAAAATTGTGATCCTGTACGAAGCACAGTGGAAGTGGCAAAATAGTCTATTCTTGGCGAGAAACCACTCAAAAATGTGGAATCCTTAAGGTAGCATTTGGATCTTGGCGACTGCGACCGGCGACGTCGACTGCGACCCACTGTTTAACGCGATGCCGTCGCTTGCGTTGGTCAGTGCTTCATAAAACTTCATGCAGTGAGTCGTGCGACCCCGTGGTCGCGCTGTCGCCGTCGTCGGTCGCAGTCGCCAGCTAATACTACCTTTTTAAGACAGAGCGCTGTCAACAGTGACGTGAGGCCGGTTTCGTAAACATGTGTGCACTTAGTGAGGTGTAGTTTGATTGTAGGTTGATTGAAAAATGTTGTAAATGTGTGCGTGTATGCACAGAGCGGAGGTGTAGTTTTGGCATGCTTCACTGTATTGTTCACAGCGTTCTGTCTAGGTTTTTTATTTAGTCTGAGCCTTTACGTGAGTGTAGTAACATCTTTACTGTAGAGACACAATCACAACTATTTAGTAATCGCCATTCAACAATCATAACCTTGATAAGATGACATCAATCATGATGAAGTAAGTTGTAGCCAAGGACTTTATATAGAACTGGACCGAGATCTTGGCAATTTATATTATTTAAAATAGACTTTATTTGCAGAACATAAGACATAATATGGCTTGGCAAACATTACGGTACACTTGAGATAGCAATAATTGTACCTTGTGTCCCTGTCTAATACACACTGTGTGTTGTCACGTAAATAGAAAATGCATATTCCTAAATTAGTAGAATTTTTGAACTAAATGTACAAATTCATAAACCAACTTTTTTCATCTTAATTTATCCCAAGAGACGCGATACAACTATCGGAACTTTTGTTCGTCAACGATTCGTTGTAAGAGGACTTTTTTTCGTCAACGTAAGGCCAGGAGGCGATTTTCATATAATGTGCTTTTATCTATAGTTTTTTGACAGCTTGATATTAAGTCAACGCATTTATTTCAATTAGACCATATAAAGACACTTTTGATTTATTAGGTATTTATAATAGGAAAAAAAAGAAGTTACTGCCGCGTTCCAAAGTGTAGATTCCTATGGATTAAAACGGGCAGTAAACTACATGGTTACTCTTTTGCATCAAAAAAAAAAATTGGCATTTCGACACGTTGTCCATAGAAAAGCTCTCAAAACGTCAAACTCATTCCTTACATAAAAGTTATCTGACGATTGAAAAATCAGCCCTAAATATTATAAATTAAACGATTTGATTGGTACCTATAATAAATATTTTATTACTAATTTAACAAAAAAATCTAGGTATTCTCTCTATCTGACTCGTAATGAAGATAAGAGAACTCGGTTTGGGCTTTTCTATTTAGCTTCTTCTCAATGGTAGTAAAAAAAATACAAATGCTGATAACCCCATTTGCATTGACGTAAACCGATAATTTGAATTAAAAAAAATTAATAATTGGATTTATTACACAATTAATTTGGAATTTGCGTTGTAAATGCTTGCAAAAGCGAATATTACCCGGACTGTGGAATATCTTTTCACAGAAAGGGTTTTTCATTACTTGAATTTTCTTAACGTTAGGGTGACCATGATACTTCTAGTAGCAGTACATACAATCTCCTGCAACGACTAATTGCTAGTAAGTGGGGTGCTTCGCCTAAAGTTATGCGGACTTCTGGGCTGGCGTTATCCTTTTCTGCAGGCGAATACGCATGTCCTGTATGGAGTCGTTCTGCCCACGCAAAGCTTGTGGATACAGCACTAAATGAAACGTGCCGGATTATCACTGGTTGCCTCAAACCGACCCCGGTACAAATGCTGTATCCACTGGCAGGAATGGCGCCACCAGAAGTTCGTAGAGCAGTAGCTAGCTCTAGCGAAAGAACTAAAATGGAAAGCGATACGCGTCACCCTCTGCACTACAACATCCCCGTTCGGCAAAGACTTAAGAGCCGTAATAGCTTTGCACAGCGTGTCCTCCCACTCAATGGCGAACGTTCACAGGCAAGAGTCCAGCTGTGGCGAGATAAGGCTTCTCTACCCACTCCATTTGTTGCCCCTTCCGAGGACCTCCCACCTGGGCATGAGTTGCCTTGGCTGACCTGGAAGTCTCTAAATAGACTTCGGACTCAGGTTGGTCGAAGCAAGGAAAATCTGCTCAGGTGGAAATTTGCGGGTAACTCAAACCTTGAGTGTAAATGTGGTGCCGTTCCGCAAACTATGGCGCACTTAACATCATGCCCCGCCTGCCCTGTTACCTGTACACCTCAAGAACTAATGGACGCTACGGATAGTGCTAAACTCGTTGCTGAGTTCTGGGCCGACACAGTGTAGATTGTCATCGACACGCTAAGAAGAAGAAGTACATACAAAATCTAAATGTCTAATATGGGATTATTTTTCAAAGATTTTTATTATTGTAACTCTAAGACCGCAATGATACTCATTTTCAAATTTAAATCAAGGCATTGATACATTATTTAATAGCTCTAAAAAGCAAAAGTTACACGTTCAAAAGACCTTTGTGACTCTAAATAAAAGAAACAACGTGGTTATGAACGTACCAACGTGGATTAGTTTTGTCAACTTTTTTTAGCGCGTAAATTTAAAAAACATCTCGAGTTGTTTTGTTCCCCACTACATCGATGTAGTTATTAAATACTTTAGTTAATGCAGTTTTAAGTGTTTTTTTAGGTAAATTTGTTTCCGCAGCGTGATATTCTGTCATCATTCAGATATCTGTATCACAGTCAGTCGATCGAAGTTGTCAATGAAATTGTAAACTAGCATTTCGTTGTGATTTCATACTTTATTGTGAATCCTGTTTCAACAATGTCGTACGTTCGTTTACTTACCTTTATCAAAATATCGAATTAAATCTAGGCACATAGTCTCAGTTTTTTTTATTAAAATGTATATAAAATGTGATGCTTTTATTTTTAGTGAAACACAAACAAGACGTCGCCGTCGTGTTAGTATGACCAAACTGCTTCACCTGTGGGAATTTTTAAATAACTTTAAATAAATTGCATATAATATTGCAATAGGTACCTATATTGGTTTATAAATTTCCTTTCATCAATTTGGAATGGGTTATTTATTTCCCTAATGCGACGCTGTCGCTTTTTCTCCATACGATATTTACTCTCTAAATATTCAAATATCTCGTACTCGTCACACATTTACAAAAACAGTAAAAATTGTGATCTAACAAACACTTGTAATTTTTATACAAAGTATCGAGTTTAGAAAGTCTTATCGACCAAATTTTAAGTGGGTCCTCACAACAGTTTACCTCTAATAACAAAAATAATGTTGAATAAGCTTGTAAATATTAACTTTTTCAAGATCGCTTATTTTGACATTACAGCCGCTCAATATACACTCTGCTGCTATAAAATAACACATCATGGTATGAAAACTATACAAAAGAAAAGGTGAACGGATTTCGTAAACGTCAACTTAGCAGGCCTGCTACAGGCCTGCTTTAACGATGTCATAGTACAAAAACGCAGGGCAGTTCAACTTCCAGGCAACTTCTGCCCTGCTTTAAGAGATCATAGTAAGCCCCCTGACCCAAATAGGAGCGGCGGCGCGGCGACCTATAGTCCCAGCCTAACATCTGAATATAATTACAAAATGTACCTAAACAAAAAAGGAGTAGTATGTACCAGGGATGTTACGGAGGTGGTTTTATCGGAACCGAAGTCGGAGTCGGAGTTTTTAAATTTGGTTTGTCGGATTCGGAACCGGAATCGGAGTCCGAGGCGGATTCGGAGGTGTTAGCAGAAGAGAGATGTGTTAAGGACAGGCCTAATAAAATAAAATAGTATTTACATAATTTCAGTCAGCCTCTTTAATTTCAATTAAAAATAATAAACCTACATACTTAGTAAAGGCGCAGGCGATAAAAAAAAATGCTTCGACCTCCTATTCAAACCTACGACTTAAAAGTATCGGAGCCGAAGTCGGAACCGGAGATGTAATATCAATCGGAAGTTCCGACTTATCGGAGTCGGAGTCGAAGCTCCGTAACATCCCTAGTATGTACAATAATCGTGTAAATGTTAGAAGACATTGCTAATTATGGTTATATCTTTTTCCGATTGGTTTAGTTAACTTGCGGTATAAAGATATTGTAATGCTTTAAAGGACATACAATATTTAGTAATACTAGGCAGGACTTATTACACCATAAGTCTGCCATATGGTTACCCTTGTGTTAGAAAGTGACAAGGCGTACACTTATACCTATCTCACGTGATTCGCAGAAATCGACAAGTACTCATTCCAGTTGTACGTAGTACTTATTACTTCTATGGTTGTAGCTGTCAATCAATTGTTGATGTGTTGTCATGGTAACACGCTGTCATGACAATCAAGTATTGGATTCGCCAATTAACGGTGTTTGTGTAAAAGATACAACTACTGTGATTACAAAATCTTCATTTTTGTTGGTGTCGAAAGACATTGGGACCATGCATCATTTATAAAGACTGCGAACGTCCACTCCTGGATACGGGCCTTCTAATGACTGCAACGGTTTTTAAAAACTAAGGAGACACTGTTAGTTGTTCAAAATATTCAAAACCAAGGGTCATTTCAATGATATAAAATGCTATTTAACGTTCATAGGACGGGGCTCGCGGCTAACTAACAACCGCGTGGATCATAAGATTCGCAAGGTTAAGCTGCCATTGTCGCGGTCAGTCCGTGGATGGGTAACCATTTGTTACACATCGAGACCCCTCCGTGCCTCGGAGACCACGTTAAGCTGCCAGTCTCGGGTGTCATACGAATAACTATGACGTAGTAAGAAGCCCGAAACTCTGACAGCCGGCCTAACCTTAGGATATCGCCATTGTCCTTATACTGAGTTGCGGAGATCAGGAGGCTTACTCCTGACTCCATCGAGATTTGAATCGATTTGAATTAGTGTCAATTCTTACTCTTGAAATCGCCAAAAGCGCATAATTGTGCATCGGCTCGAATAAAAACTAACTACCTACTGTTTTTGATATTTGTTAGTTTTAAATCAAACCTCAGCACGGTCGTGCAGTTTTGTCGATTTCAAGAGTAGGAATTGACGCTAATTTGAATCGAACACGCTCGATTCAAAACTCGATGCTGTCGGGAGTTACCGCCTGATAGCAGTCGATCCGTGTGAAATACTGGTATACAGCTGCGTCTGTTTAGACTAGAAGCCGACCCCAACATTTTTGTGAAAAGGTTGAGGCATAAATGTTTATTTATTTATTTATTTATTTACTTAAGGATCTCTGACAAAGGATATACACAAAAAGATAATGGTAATAATTCGCTTAGATTATATAGCCAGTGTACTCCTTCAATTATGAGAGACCACAGCATGCAAAAATTATACAAAGCAATTAAAACTAATATTATGTTACTGGCAAACAAGCAATAAAATTAGAGGTAAACAATATGTTTTCGTTATGTAAACGATTAAAAATGAAATTACATTTTAATTAGTTACATTAGGGCCTCATAGACCCTTTTTTTAAACTTGGTTAAAGAGAAAGTGATATCAATATCACTAGATTTAGCCAAGACATTATAGCACCTACACATTCTAGGCACAGCAGCGTGTTCATAGAACATGGCGTTTAAAATTCGATTCTGCACTATTTCCACTATATCTCTGGAGAAGTAAGGGAGATAGAGATAACTATCTGCAAGATTTGCCAATTGCCCTGTTTTTGATTTGGAACTTTTGGCGTATCACTATATAGTATAAAACAAAGTCGCTTCCCGCTGTCTTTCCCTATGTATGCTTAGATCTTTAAAACTACGCAACGGATTTTGATGCGGTTTTTTTAATAGATAGAGTGATTCAAGAGGAAGGTTTCTATGTATACTACATTGTACCATGATATTATATCTACTTTTTTTTTTGTAATAATGTCGCTGTCGTTGCAAAATGCCTGCTTCCAAGTTGCGGGCTTGATGGTTTTATTGCATTAAGATTTTTTCTTTTCCACTACTGTAATGTGTGTACACAGTACAAAGTAACCCATCTCGTATCGTACCCGTCCCGTACCCACTAAACACCACTCAGATTGTTATGCTATTCGCCCACCTGCTCTGTATTGTGCTAGCACAGACCACTTTTTGTGCCCCTGTTAAATAGTCAGCAATTATCCAGTCTAGTACTTAGTACTTATGTTCTTTAGGCCCTACAGACCTAGAAATTGATGGGTGAGGGTTGATTCTTAGTACTTTGTGCATTATAAAGATTGAATGGTGGTTATGTAAAAAAGAAAAGTGTGCGATGTAGATGCATTTTATCTTAATTTTTTTTTATAAAAAAAATAGCTGTGCCTCTATTGTAGACATGTTGCTGCTTTAGATGAATAATAAAATAATAAAAAAATATAAATTAACCTACTGATTTTCATATTTTAAGTGAATTTATCTCTACAATTGCAACAAAATAAATAAATTACGTAAGTCAATCAATAATAACTATGTAAGTAGTTGAAATTAAACTGTCCGTTTTAAAATAAAACGGACAGTTTTATCTATAATTAAAATATAATTAATAAAAAGTTGTAAACACATTTTTTGTTTAATTTTTAAATGGCTCTCCTGTAAAATTTGCTTTTTTGAATTGTGTTATTATTCTTCCAAAGCAGCGATGTGCTCCGCCGTTCAGAAGACCATGGAGAGCGAGTAGCCTTTAACCTGCCGACAGTGATGCGAAATCGCAGAAGACTCTAGATGGGCCTGGCTGACGACAGCCCAGAAGGACTTGAAGGAGAGTGAAAACCGGCGACGAAATAAATGGAGAAGGCAGAAAAGAAAGCCCGACCGCAGTTAATGGGACAATTTAAAGGAAGAAGAAGAAGTCTTAACTGCGATAGTCTTAACTCAATCGGAAGATAACCTAAAGAAGTTCTCGATGATGTGTGTAGTCTGCCACCAATTCGCAACAGTCCAGCGTGGTGGACTACTACGGCTTTAGCTCTTTACATTCTGAGATGAGGCTCGTGCCCAGCAGTAGGACAGTTATGGGCTGATTATTATTTATAGTGATTTTACATTTGTTGTAGATGTTAAAAGTTTTGCTTTAAGAATTTTATGGGGTCATTAGGTACCAATCGAAAATTGAAAAACTTTCGTAGAAAAACTTTTCGAAGTTCGTGTGTTTTTAGTTACTGTCCATACAAATGAAATGAAACTATAATTCTTAGAGGATTTTTTTTATACCTAGTATAACAAACAGCTGTTATATAAAAAAAATACTTAAAACGAATGTTTGTTTAGCCTTTTTCCAACTATGTTGGGGTCAGCTTCTAGTCTAACCAGATGCTGCTGAATACCAGTATTTTACACGCAGCGACTGCCATCAGACCTCCGCAACCCAGTTACTGGGCAATATTTTAAGATCAAACCAGTTTTCAGACTTTCGGGCTTCTGAATACCAGTAACGACTGTCATAGGTATTCGCATGACACTCGGGACCGACGGCTTAATGTGCTCTCCGAGACACGGAGGGGTCTTGATATGTAACGAACGGTCACCCATCCACGGACCGACCGCGGCAAGCGCAACTTAACCTTGCAAACCAAATGATCCGCGCGGTTGTTAATTAGCCACCATTTTTTTCAACGTTATGTTTTATAACCTCAGTGTCGAAGCACCATTAGTTACAAATTATCTGCATAAAATATTACATATTACAAAAAACGTTTCATTACATAGTTCTTATCCACAATTACGAAACGCCAGGTGGTAATATTTTTATGTCAGTAGGATTACAGGGTAACTGTTATAGGCCAGGTGGCCATCTTGGATGAATCGTGCGCCTGCGCATCTTGTGAGCTAGATCAGAACTAGTTTAGCGGTATGAAATGTGGCGATGTTATAAAATAAAGTTATGTAGTTGATTAGTAATAGTTGTAGTTAGTTTTTATTAATGTGTTTTATAAATTATTAATAAAGTATCCTTTTGTGAAGAGAAAAATGTGTCTGTTGGTTCGGACTAAACTCAATTAGTTTTTTGCCATTGCTGTTGTTGAACTTGATTAGGTATCAGTTGCGTTGGCGATGACGAAAAAATATCGTGAGAAAGAAACAGCATTTACCCTAGATGCCCTAATGTACATACATTATATTCCAAACGTGTCATTGAACTTAAGTTTAAATATAAAATTGCATAATAACCCTTTTATACAAGCTTAGTTTTAGTAGGTATATACTAAACCTGAAACTAGTTTGTTCAGAATCACTAGGAGCATCGATTGACATATTTATTATACCTTTTTTTTTTCATAAATTTCAATTTTATTTCAGTAGTTTTCTACCCATAACAGTTGACGGGAATAGACACCTTGAGGCTTGAGACGGTCCCCTCGGTCAGTTTCCGTGTATTACTCGTAGACAACCCCTGTATGCTATGCAGGGGTTGCATCTCAGGCATTTCATACTTTTTTAGGGAACTTACCGCGATATAAACTAAGGTGTAACTTGGAGATTTACTAAAAAAAAACACATATTCAGGCAGTCCTGATGAAAATCTTGTGGGGGGTGTCTCGGTTTTCGTATAAAGTAAAAATAAGGTAATATAACTAAAAGTGAGAAAATCGGAGATGGCTTCAAAAAGTTCTCGAAAGTGTGTGTAGTCCGCCAACCTGCACCAGGTCAGCGTGGTGGACTAAGGCTTAAACCCGTCTCCTTCAGAGAAGAAGCCCGTGCACAGCAGTGGGATATTAATATATATTAGGCAATATAGCCGTCAGAATAGATTTTAGGCTTAGGTGATCAAAGCGCTTATTAGTTTCCTACATTCCTCGAAATCGCTGAACTGGGGAAAGGAGAACCACATCAAATAACAACTTTAGCTGGACATGGAACATCGGTGTGCTGTCGAGGGTTCAGAAAATTGGTGGGTGGTGGCATAGCCTCACCATTCACCAGGTTGCTGACTGCTGTGAGAATCACTGGTACAATAGGGCTATGTCTGTGGTGACCAAGCCGCTGTACCATCGAATGTAAGCACTAAATCCCTTCTGAAAGAAGCCTAAGTCCGGCCACTGCATTTAAAAGCCTAGTAGTTTTACTAACATATATCGGGTGTAAAAAGACCCTTAACGATAACCAAAACCACATATTCTACCCATCATTGGGATCATTTTTTTTTCTACCAGAACATACCTGGGAAATTATTGATTCCGGAGATATTGAAGGTCAAAGACAACATTATTTTTTTTCGTTTTTTCCATAAACGTATTGTAAGTGATAATACTACCCTTTCTTCCAAACAACCTCATCAAAATTTTCAATTTTTCCTAACAAGTTACGCATTTGAAGTTACAAAAAAGCAATGAATATCAAACGCACACAACCGCCTTGGCTCAGCTGTGTAGCCGCTGCACGACCCACACAGGCACATTCGGTTACGTGCATTACATTACGCGCTACAAAATAACAGTTTTTTTATGCCTGAAAATAAAAGTCGTTTCCCAGCAATTATTTTTGGTCAATGTTATTTAGTTTGATGTACAGAGTGCGTAGATTTTGGCTATGTGATGGGTCTTTTTACACCCTGTATATCGTTTATCTATATTATTAAGATACATCTAATTTTGTCTCAATTCATGCAGAATTGTTTTATATACTTTTTATCATCCTCAAATTGGATAATTTTATTAGGTATTTGTAATAAAGATAACATTTTTTTTGCGTGACTCAATGAATGTATTCACTCGACAGACAGATCTGCGTTGCTCATTGTTGCGCCGTTTCTTCTTCACAGCGTAAACACTAGCAAGTGGTGAAGGGCGGGCATTTTTGGAGACTGTCTTTTGTAACATTGATTTTCAAAAAGAACTAAGTATCTCTAGTCTATTTTGAATAAACGAGTTTTTGAGTTTGAAGTTTCGAAGATTGCGTTTTTCGTTCGAAACGCCACCTTGACAAACGACCACTACGCATACATTACATAAGATATTATCCATTTATCTAAATCAATCCATTAATCTCTAAATGTCTCACTTTTAAAAGTGATTGGCGGTCCTATTCAACGTCAAAGATCAAAAACATTTTCTGTTTTTCCCGCAGTCACATAAAATAAATGGAAATTCTATTCAAATGATAAAAATTCAAATGAAAGTATCTCACATTCACCCATAATTGTATTCTATACGCTGTAGCACGTGGAGGAAATTCTCCATGCATTTATTCCTCATGAATCGTTTTTACATTTTATTACAATTTGTTTAAAATTTTGTTGTCGGAATCAATGAAATTTGTTTTTTCTTACAGTTTATTCGTGTTTATAGGTTGGCAAATAAGCCAACAGGATGTCATAAGAATATCTATATAGGTATATAAAAATGAATCGCTATTTCCCTTGGTCATCGCATCACGCGTGAACGGCTGGACCGATTTCGCTAATTTTTTTTTTGTTTTGTTCGTAATTGTCAGGAGAAGGTTCTTATGAAAGAAAATTTTGATATTTAAAAAAAACTAATTATAACAGTATATCAATGTTCTTAATCTGTTTACCGCATGCATGAAAATGGTTTTAACTTTTTGTTACTATTTTGATTTTGTTTCTGAAGGTAGGTAGTAGGTAGGTAGTAGGTAGGTAGTAGGTAGGTAGTAGGTAGGTAGTAGGTAGGTAGTAGGTAGGTAGTAGGTAGGTAGTAGGTAGGTAGTAGGTAGGTAGTAGGTAGGTAGTAGGTAGGTAGTAGGTAGGTAGTAGGTAGGTAGTAGGTAGGTAGTAGGTAGGTGGTAGGTAGTAGGTAGGTAGTAGGTAGGTAGTAGGTAGGTAGTAGGTAGGTAGTAGGTAGGTAGTAGGTAGGTAGTAGGTAGGTAGTAGGTAGGTAGTAGGTAGGTAGTAGGTAGGTAGTAGGTAGGTAGTAGGTAGGTAGTAGGTAGGTAGTAGGTAGGTAGTAGGTAGGTAGTAGGTAGGTAGTAGGTAGGTAGTAGGTAGGTAGTAGGTAGGTAGTAGGTAGGTAGTAGGTAGGTAGTAGGTAGGTAGTAGGTAGGTAGTAGGTAGGTAGTAGGTAGGTAGTAGGTAGGTAGTAGGTAGGTAGTAGGTAGGTAGTAGGTAGGTAGTAGGTAGGTAGTAGGTAGGTAGTAGGTAGGTAGTAGGTAGGTAGTAGGTAGGTAGTACGTAGGTAGTAGGTAGGTAGTAGGTAGGTAGTAGGTAGGTAGTAGGTAGGTAGTAGGTAGGTAGTAGGTAGGTAGTAGGTAGGTAGTACGTAGGTAGTACGTAGGTAGTAGGTAGGTAGTAGGTAGGTAGTAGGTAGGTAGTAGGTAGGTAGTAGGTAGGTAGTAGGTAGGTAGTACGTAGGTAGTACGTAGGTAGTAGGTAGGTAGTAGGTAGGTAGTAAGTAGGAAAAAGTGCATTGCAACGCACAGCTACATTGCAGGTACAGCTAGTATAGAATAGAAAGAATATATAGTTAAAACCTCGAAAGTCTGACAGCCGGTTTAACCTTACGCTATCGGCATTGCCCAGTAACTGGGTTGCGGAGGTCTGATGGCAGTCGCTCCGTGTAAAATACGGGTGTTCAGCAGCATCTGGTTAGACTGGAAGCTGACCCCAACATAGTTGGGAATAGGCTAGGTAGATAGAAACAGGCCAACAGTCCACCCGATGGAAAATGGCTACCGCCGCCTATGGACTGTGGACGCCTTCAACACCAAGAGAATTGCTGACGCGTTGTCAACCTTAGAGACAAATTTGGAAAGTCTCATCATCATCATTCAGCTGAAAGACGTCCACTACTGGATATAGGCCTCCCCCAAGAGGGGGATGTTTGCCGTAATCGCCACGCTTGGCAGGCGGGTTGGCGATCGCAGTATGGTTGTTAAAATACTCAGAGGACGCTGCTGCCCATCCTCTAGAGAATCCCTTAGTCGCCTTTTACGGGAAGAGATGGAGTAGTGCTATTCTTTAAGTCCGGCACTCCACGAGACTGGAAAGTTTCATGTGCCTGTAATTTCACCCTTCAAACCGGAGCATTGCATTGCTTGGCGGTAGAAATAGATTAGATGGTAGTACGTTCTTACACCAATTCTTTAACTAGGACCTCTACTATTAGAAGATTAAGAATCCCTTAGTCGCCTTTTACGACACCCACGGGAAGAGATGGGGTAATGCTATTCTTTAAGTCCGGCACCACACGAGACTGAAAATAAAATATTATTCAAAATTCTTTTTTTATTTTGTTTAAATGAATTGCATTACTTTTATTTCTGCACAACTTGGGGCACAGTTTGAACATCTTCTTTCTGATAATTTGCGGCCGGGCTTAATCTAACCAAATACTTGATATAATCCTCTAACCATACATAACAGCATCTATTGTTATAATCCATTCAACAACTCAACCTCGTAACCTTCAAAATGACTTAATTTTCGAAGATATTACATACATAGCTCACGTTTCTATATAAGACGTAAGTCCATCTAAATATGGATGCTTCTATTTACTTTCCACACGTGTAAATATACGTGAATAAGTCTAAATGGATCCATTATACACACCATGACGAAATAAATTTACAATTCGATGGCGCCCGGTCATTTGGTACAATTACCCCATCATGAATCATGAAAACCGGATTATAATAGAAATTATAATGTTGTGGGACACACAGATGTTTTGGATGGAAAATTATCGAAATTAGTCCTAATATCAAGAACTTCTCTGTTTACTCCGGATCTACTCCAGAGTCTCAGGGTAAGGGAAGCTCTACTGTTGTCTAGAGAAATTTTACCGTAAAGTTTGGCCTGGCATGGAGGTTTTTTATGGACTTCGTCCCCACCCTCCAACAGTAATGGGATACATAGGTATTAATAAGTTCGCTAGGAGCCACAAAAAGAGAGTCTACCTGTTTTAAGAGAAAAATTAAGGGTGTTTCTTTTTATAAAAAAAAACCTCTGTCATAATTATGATTTATGTAAAACATTTGAAGATTGTCGCCGTAATAAAATATTATCAACGCTTGTAGTGAGATGTGTTTCAAATCCGTTGGAGGGCGGGGTCATTTTCTTATTTTGTTACACGGGTCAATTTTGGAATTCATAAATCTCATCCACAATAGATTAAAATCATGTAGGGTGACTTTTGTAGAGAAAGTTCCGACGTGCACGTAGTACTGAGACAAGCCTAGCTACTATACTATACTATTATACTATACTACAGTCTATGTAGTCTAGAATGGATACTTTAGGAGGGCGAATGCGAAATGCGAGAAAATAATAGCATAATCTCCAAGACCCCTAAATAGATCTACTGCTCAATTTATTTGCTAAGTTTGGCAATAAAAATGCTATTATTGATAAGCAAAATGATTCGTTTTTAGCCGTAGGAACCGAGCGTTAGTAAATGAAACCAGTTTTTTAACCGACTTCAAAAAGGAGGAGGTTCTCAATTCGGTAGTTTTTTTTATGTTTGTTACCTCAGTACTCCGTCATTTATAAACCGATTTGAAACAATCTTTTTTGTTCGAATTTCTTCGAACTACCTACTAATTAACAGTTTCAGAAGTCGGTGCAATTCTACACTGAAACAAATAGAAGCCACCGACTTCTGAAACTGTTAATATTATATTATAGTAACAATTTTACTCCTTTTATTTATTTTTTTGAAGTCGGTTTTACTTTTTTTTAAAGTTATTTTTTATTTCATGAAGTTTCTATACAAATGCCATCTATCATCATACTGGCCCGTCCTTCTTAGGTAAACACCCATTCCATTAATTTACAAAACTTATCATTTTCTCGGCTTCGCGTCCAACCAACCCGTATGTCCGTCTTACATAGTAATGACAACACTTGCCCGTGCTTACTATCACGTTTTCAGACACGCGTCACAACTCCAAATAATTTTGAAAACACGACACTCTTCTATTATGTAAGTAAAACGTTACACATCTAAAATTCAGCGGTTTCACAATATTTGCTACGTCATGGTCTGGAAGGAAAGTATTTTTTGACGTAATTTTCGCTTTCTTTCAGTTTACGGGTTGTCGCAGTGGCGTCATCGGCGCGAGAGGGTTGGTTACCTATGCGGTCACCATTCCACTTACCTAGCTCGGTATAAGCGCGATGTATTGTTTTCGGAGAAACCTGTTTGGACTTTAAGCTGTATAGTCGCGTGTAATAATGAATATACACATAGAGATAAACTACGATAACATGGCGCGCCCCTCCATTGACACTTCAAGTAAAAATGTGTGAGTAAGAATATTTACAACGTGTCATTCGTTCAATGCACATGTGTGCATTCTGCAACTTAAACAAAAACATGGATCAGTCGCTCGACAGATTTGACGTCGCTAAATAACATTATGGTAACTATGGTACCGCTTGAAGGTTTGTATGGATGACACACGTGCGCCTTGTCGAGCGGTCACTTTAATTATGCACTAGTCGAGCAATAAATCTACTAAATATCAAACATGTCAAATACTGTCAAACACAAACATGGTAACTCGTTGGCATATGCACACACACATTGAAGACAGATGTTGGAGGGGCGCGCCATGTTATCGTAGTTTATCTATACCTAAATTCAACACTTACTTCTTTTGATTTAAAATTTACTTCTAAAATGTTCTTGTAGCTCCTCTTTTGTCTATTGATTGCACCCTGGATTCGATCCCCAGATCGGGCAAAGTGTTATTGGGGTTTTCAGTGTGGAATTTCTCAATAGCAGCCCGGAGTATGCATTTGTGCCCGGTTGATGGTAACAGGCTCGCCCCACATATCGTCATCCTCCGCGCTAACTGTCGTATCTAGCAATTGATAATTTTTCAGTAGTTGCGTTAGCTGTGGCTTTATTAACGAATTAATTACTTTTTTATAATTATTACTCTTGGCTTACTCTTTAAGTTAGTAGTTGCCCTAAAGCCCTAAGGCAGGGGTTTTCAAATTGGGGGATCGCGCCCCTCAGGGGGGGCGTAAAGACCTGCAGAGGTGGGCGCGCCCCTCAGGGGGGGCGTAAAGACGTGCAGAGGGGGGCGCGCCCCTCACGGGGGGGGGGGGAGACCTGCAGAGGTGGGCGCGTCCCTCAGGGGGGGCGTAAAGACCTGCAGAGGGGGGCGCGCCCCTCAGGGGGGCGTAAAGACCTGCAGAGGGGGGCGCGGGCCACCTGTGTGTGTGTGTGTGTGTTCAGTCAAGGACCTCATTTACAGATTAACGGAAACGTCCGTAGGTAGGCAGAGAAATATTGACGTAGTTCTAAACAAATGGACCAAGGGTCTAGTACAAAATTCAGGAAAAAAGTGTTCTGAGTTTACTTACATTACCAGAGATCGCGCTAAGTCGTATCGACATATCAAATAACAAATACCAACGAACAAATTTAAATCCTATGTCGGCAGTCGTGACCACAATGAACAGGTTTTTTTCGTACCTGATCGTAATCTAAAATTATTTGGGAAGGGGGCGCGGATATTTTTTTTTGTTAGAAAGGGTGCGCGCCGTAAGCAAGTTAGGGAACCACTGCCCTAAGGTATCTATTTATTTATTTGTATTCATTTGAAGCAGATACGTCCCTCTGTGAGAATTTCTCTGAAAAATTATTAATGGGGATGAAGCAAAATTCTGGACCACAATTTTTTATTTTAGATTTTGAAAATATAGAGTAATCTAAGAAACCATTTTAAATATTTTTGTTATTTTCATTGTAATTATTTTTTTATTAATTATTTAAAATTCAATATCATTTCTGATCTATGACGTCATCAGTGGCATAAAATCTTTGGGCCTTTGCCTCAATCCATATTCTAAAAACTATAACAGTGGTGTCAAATGTCAATTGTGTCAACTGTCAAATCAATGAAATAATAACCTCAGAATATAAACAAAATACCACGTTACGCTGCTATTGCAATTAATCTCGATCGTACGCCCTTCATATTATTTACCGACCAACCAATCGCCATGAGTGATACCTACTTTTATCAAAGCTGACTCGCGGAACCTTCCGAAAGTTGAGTTCCCGAACACGAACAAAAATTTTGTTTGGGCTATTTTTAGTGTCGTTCTTGCAGGTAGGAACAAAGCACTTCCTATATTCCATCGTTATTGCTTGACCGTCTCAATAAAACACTATTATAGTCAAAGTTGAATTTCTGTTTCTGACATTCACGTCACGTGACCACGTCTATCATTTTTTTTATTAAAATCGTAG
Source organism: Amphipyra tragopoginis (assembly GCA_905220435.1). NCBI lineage: Eukaryota > Metazoa > Arthropoda > Insecta > Lepidoptera > Noctuidae > Amphipyra > Amphipyra tragopoginis. The sequence goes on from HG992017.1 coordinate 12,903,504, forward strand.
GGTAGGCAAAGGCATTACTGCCATACTGCCAGCAATGACGTCATTTGGAGGATAAATTAAGGTCATTCACATATAACCCGAAATACTAATAATCCATGATTATTTTCCATTTCTAAATAGTGAGATGTGATCAGTAACCTTATTCCTCGAAATGGTTTTCATATATTAACAGATTTAAAAAAAATGCACAATGCCCATTGCTAGTTATGACAGTTAGCGCGGAGGGTGACGATAAATGGGACTTAAACATAACGGCGAAATAAGGGTGTAGTATACAACTCTGCCCAACCCTTCTAGGAATACAGGCGTGAGGTGAACCCTAAAAAATGTTATATGATTCTTCAAATAAATAATTTGTAACTATAATTAAAAGTCCAATAAATAATTCGTGATTTTTAAATCCCGGGATTAGATCGTCATTATAATTATTCCGGGGTTTTAGAGGAGGTATACAGGGCTACTGGTAATTCGACGTATTCCTTGCACCACGTTATAGGGGGGCTAATATGGAACAAATTAAACCCCACATATGTTCTACGAAATTCAATGGATTTCGAGATATTGCAATTTTTATATTATTTTTAATAATACCCAGAATTCCTTCTCAAACACTATTTATCTCTAAAATATCAAATTGATCGGCTTTGATTATGATATTAGCTTGTAGCTGATACTTTTACGAAGCTTTCTGCGTATTTAACTGTTCTTAATGACCATCCAATTGAAAGTAATCATTAAAAGTTAAATAAGTGTATTACAAAATCGTCGAGGTACACGATAAAGAATGATGTTTATCACAAAAATTTACTATGACACTAAGTGTACAAAATGCAAGACAAACATCCTTATTTAATCAGCTATCCAACGAGGTATAGACGTTCAAAAAATATTTAGAAACGAATGTAAAAATGTCTTATAATACTGACAAAGGCGATTTCTGAAAAATCTCTACAAGCGCGCAGGTGGCCCGTTAAGTGCAATTCATTGCATAATCCTCGCGTAGAGATTAAACAGCAGTCTGTCGGACACCAATTGTCCTCTAAATGTCAGGATTAGATTAGGTCAGGTCGTTAGGTTATGTTTGGTCAGGGTTAGGTAGGTTAGGTTAGGACCTAAGTGTGCGAGGGAACACCGGGGTGGTTTTAGTCAGTAAGAGTCTAACAGACCCCTCTGCCCACGCCCAGGACGGAGGACATCCATGAGGATATCCAGTAGGCAAAAAAAATATGGTCAGGTTAGGTCGTTAGGTTAGGTCACGGTTAGGTTTAGGTTAGGTCACAACTTCGATGCCCTGGGATCTAGAGGCAAGGGCCCCCGCGCTGAGATATCTGCACCTGCGTCATCTGGAAGCTGAGGTTGCCATGCCGTCTCTCCAGCCACTCCTCTATTACCGGTCTTACCGTCACTATTGCGGCGTGGCCTGCGCTGGGTTGCGCAAGGCGTTCCCTCCACAGCCACTAGGATCTGGCGGAGACCACTCCGCTCAAGCGCCTCCTCGCTTTGGCGATATCTTAGCGCGAGGGCCCTCGCCTCCAGATCCCAGGGCATCGAAATTGTAACCTAACCTAAACCTAACCGTGACCTAACCTAACGACCTAACCTGACCATTTTTTTTTTGCCTTCTGGATATCCTCATGGATGTCCTCCGTCCTGGGCGTGGGCAGAGGGGTCTGTCAGACTCTTACTGACTAAAACCACCCCGGTGTTCCCTCGCACACTTAGGTCCTAACCTAACCTACCTAACCCTGACCAAACATAACCTAACGACCTGACCTAATCTAATCCTGACATTTAGAGGACAGTTGGTGCCCGACAGACTGCTGTTTAATCTCTACGCGAGGATTATGCAATGAATTGCACTTAGCGGGCCACCTGCGTGCTTGTAGAGATTTTTCAGAAATCGCCTTTGTCAGTATTATAAGACATTTTTACATTCGTTTCTAAATATTTTTTGAACGTCTATACCTCGTTGGATAGCTGATTAAATAAGGATGTTTGTCTTGCATTTTGTACACTTAGTGTCATAGTAAATTTTTGTGATAAACACCATTTTTTATCGTGTACCTCGACGATTTTCTAATGCACTTATTTAACTTTTAATGATTACTTTTAATTGGATGGTCATTAAGAACAGTTAAATACGCAGAAAGCTTCGTAAAAGTATCAGCTACAAGCTAATATCATAATCAAAGCCGATCAATTTGATATTTTAGAGATAAATAGTGTTTGAGAAGGAATTCTGGGTATTATTAAAAATAATATAAAAATTGCAATATCTCGAAATCCATTGAATTTCGTAGAACATATGTGGGGTTTAATTTGTTGCATATTAGCCCCCCTATAACGTGGTGCAAGGAATACGTCGAATTACCAGTAGCCCTGTATATTATCCACTCTATGTTGTAACTTCCTTCTTCGAAGTTTAGGTGAATATACTCTACTTATTCCGATCTCTGGTGATCAGTGGCAGCGTGCCAACAAGCAAAAGAAATGTTTTAGGAGAAAATTATGCTGAGCAGTTTCATCATCATCTGCCTAGCCTTTTCCCAACTATGTTGGGGTCGGCTTCCAGTCGAACCGGATGCAGCTGAATATCAGTATTTTACATGGAGCGACGGCCTATCAGACCTCCACAACCCAGTAACTGGGTAATACGATACTCTTGGTAAGACTGGTTGTCAGACTTTCTGGCTTCTGACCAACAGTAACGACTGTCAAAGATCTACAAATGACAGCCGGGACCAACGGCTTTACGTGCTTTCCGAGGCACGGAGGAAACTCGCTATGGTAAATGGTCACCCATCCACAGACCAACCTCGGCAAGCGTGGCTTAACCCGGAAGATCGGTCTATGCGGCTGTAATTATTTAGCCACGAGCTCTTCTGATGCTGAGCAGTTTATCCTTCTTAATTTTTGTAAATCTCATCTGAATAGTTCTTTCACAGATTCTAAAGCTGCCATCGTGCCCACGCACAGTGTTTCACAACAGTTGTCACCAACAGATCATATCGCGACTGATTAGGCGCAGCGTGGGTGTACTGCACGTGTCGAATTTAGGCTAGACAACATAGTTGGTGTTAGTGCGGGCGCTCATGAACCAACATTGACATGATTTTGTAAAGTTGAATAAATTGCAAATCGGTGACCTAGTTTGTAACTTAAAATTAAAACAAAACTTACCTAATGTGAACCTCATAGACAAACAATTTATTTTATCTAGTCGATTTATTGAAGGCATATCTTCATAAATATTTATGGAGAAGGAAATGAAACATCACGGCCATGACACTGAAATACTGTCCAACAATACTTTATTTTTATTTTTTCTTTAGGTATGTATCTAGTTATGTTGTTAAAAGTTTTCTGATTATTACAGCGGACCAAACTGATCATATTGGATGTGAAAGGCGAAAGATGAGTGTTGTGGCTCAGCCTGGGACAGTCCTAAGTCCAACAGTGTACTTCGATTGGCTAGTTTAATTGATTGATGCATGACCACAAGCTCAGAAAAGTCTCCCTGACTGGAAAAAACACGAACACTCGTATAAATATTATTTTTTCTTTGATGTTGATGTTGTTTCGTCTATCGACGTCTTAACAACATAACGGTTCGAGTTACGGTGTCTTATCTAACGTAATGAATAAGCTTATGATAAGTAGGCTTGCTAGATTCATTGTTATGTACCTATATGAATAATTAATGCAATAGTTAGTAATTATTTTAATAAAAATACTTATCTATGAGATTTGCAATATATTTAATAGCTTTTTACTAAAAACTATCGTAAAATAATTAAATAGAAAAAGAAATGGAATTGAAAAACAACCATTATACCTAATCTACGGTATTAAATAAAAGCAGTGATTCTTACATAATATACAGGATGTATCTGAATTCGTGTAATTCCTTCAAACCGCATGATCTACTACTGATGTAGATAGACGACGAATAGAATTTAGTTTGAGTAAGGGCTGATTTTTCAATCGTCAGGTAACTTTATCTGGGGAATAAGTTTGAAGTTTTGACAGCTTTTGTATAGAAAATCTATCAAACCGTCATATTTATTCGTTGGATAAAATTTATCTGACGATTGAAAAATCGGCCCTAAGAATAATAAATTAAAATCTTATTTTCTTGCGGTAGCGGTAAGTGATCGTACCTAAACCAAAGAAAGGATTCAATAAAAAAAATTGCTCAAATAAATATTATGGAATAAAACATTTTGATGCCATGCATTAATGAATGGAAGCACGGCGGAACAGACTAGCGCGATATCGCTCTTTGCAATCAGTTAACTCAGGGTGCTTTATTATAAAAAACTGTTAAGAGCGTTTTCAAAAAAAAAAACATTTTGGCTTTCTTTGTGTCACCAGTAGATCATGCGGATAGAAGAAATTACACTATTCGTTTGAAAGAAAAGAAAGAAAGAAGAAAGAAAAAATATTTATTTTGGACTTACACAGGCAGTTTGCACCCTGTAACTGTTGTTTACTCCTGAAATAACAATTTTAAAATGGCGCGATGCTACATTTTGTGTTAAGCTGGCTTCCCACAGTGCGTGGTAGCGCGCACCGACTGTGCGAGGTATCATCCGTAAAATCACGCACCGTCGGAAGCCACATTATGAGGGAGCTTGATGTGGATACGGCGCACCGCTCCGCACGCGTCCGCGTTACCACGGACGAGTCTCGTCCCATGGCGCGTTGGTGCGAGCTCGTGTGTCGCGGTGCGCGATATCACGCACCGTGGGAAACAAGCATTAGTGTATCATCATCATCATCACGTCCTTCTCTGGAATATAATTCTGTGATATGGAATCCTCATTACGATGTTTATATTAAACGACTAGAGAGTGTTCAAAGAAGATTCCTTTACCACCTTAGCTATAATGACCATCTAGCCAAAAAACTTACTAGTTACAGTAAAAGATTAAAACATTACCACATGTGCACACTAGCAAATCGCAGAAAAATTTCTGACTTAGTCTTTCTTCACAAACTTTTTCACGGAACTTATGATTGTGGTGACCTCTTGAATACTTTCCAGCTAAATATCCCGTCTCACTTACCTCGAAAAAATGCATACCAACTATTTCACATTCCTTACTCTAAAACAAATCTTAGATATAACGCTGCCGTGCCTAGAATGTGTAGGTGCTATAATGTCTTGGCTAAATCTAGTGATATTGATATCACTTTCTCTTTAACCAAGTTTAAAAAAGGGTCTATGAGGCCCTCTTTGATAATCAAAGGAGGCCCTAATGTAACTAATTAAAATTTAATTTAATTTTTAATCGTTTACATAACGAAAACATATTGTTTACCTCTAATTTTATTGCTTGTTTGCCAGTAACATAATATTAGTTTTAATTGCTTTGTATAATTTTTGCATGCTGTGGTCTCTCATAATTGAAGGAGTACACTGGCTATATAATCTAAGCGAATTATTACCATTATCTTTTTGTGTATTTCCTTTGTCAGAGATCCTTAATTAAATAAATAAATCACCATCCTTCCAGATCTGCTAAACTTTGCAGTCTTAAGTTGTAACTTACACGTCACAAATCACTTGCAACCGCCAACCAATTCGATATAGAATGACATCATACGCGAATGTTATCAATAAACAAATAAAGAGTACAAAAAATTGTGTAAATTGAATCCTTATCGTGCGTTGACCTGTTGATAGCCTAGTTTTGATACCGTTTGCGTAACGGTGGTGACCTTATTATGTGGGGTAATGGCTGTGGGAATATACATGTGTATTGATTAGTTGTTTTTTTGGAAGTAATAGGCATGTTAACAGCATCAATAAATTGCAAATCTAAATAGTCCGCCTGTTAGAGTTAAGAAAAATAATGGACACGTAGTTTTTCTTTGGTTAAATCTATGAATATTTGGAAAGATAAAACGTATCAAAACTCGAGAGTGGGGGGCTTGTGATGTCAGAAGCAAGTAAAAATTGTACTTGCTTGTGACGTTTAGCCAATTTTAAAAGTGTCGTATCTTCGTCAATTTTGGTTTACGTAACAAAAGAAAAAATACGGGTTTAATATTTTTTCATAATCTGACTGACGGACTAATTAGTTTTTTTCAGTCAAATACTCTATTGTGGCTACGAGTACCCGAAAGATTTAAACTACGCCTTGCTGATGGTATTATGAGTCAAATGTTATATCAACAAAACTCCAATTCAGACATTTTTTTTTTCCTTTTTTTTCGTTCCTGAATAAATTAATTAACTTTAGTACTTCCTTGTAAACAATACCTTAGGTTGAACTGGCAACATTTATAAGTTATCGTGTGAGTGGATAAGAAACTTCTCACTTCACAACCCTCCCCGACAAATAAGACATACGCCGAGAGGGGTATGGTATGATAAAATTCACAACGCCGCGTTCATAGGACTTGTTACCAACGATATTTTTCGATTTGTGAATTTCCGTAAATAATCAATATTTCGAAAATTAAGCTTTACTCAACAAACTATATCCTAGCTTTTCTTCTCCAATTAGGCATCGGAATCGAAGGTTAAAATCTTTCGGGTACTTCGGGCCCACGGTGTATTTAAATGTATTTTATCATAATTTATATTTATCTTATGAATTTATAAGTACCTAGTATACTAGAAGTCGCCAGCGGCTTGTCCGCGTGGATGTCGTTTATCGCGTAGGTATTCCGTATTTTTCGGGATAAAAGTAGCCTATGTCCTTCTCCAGGTTCCAGACTATCTCTGTATCAAGTTTCATCAAAATCGGTTCAGTGGTTTCGGCGTGAAAGCGTCACAAACAGACAGAGTTACTTTCGCATTTATACAGGGCGTCCCTGAAAGTATGGATCAAATTGAATAGGGGCGTGGGCAAGGTCATTTCAAAACTTGTAGTACCTAGTAAAAACTTTGAGTAAAATTTTTGCCAGACAAAAAAAGCCTTTGCAGTAAATGTTTTTTCTTATTGAAAACACGTGTTTTAGCTGCGTAAAAGTATTACCACAAGAAAGGCCTACTGTTCGCCAGTCCTGAAAAAAAGTGAATTTTTTCTTCAATGCGAAGTGATTTAAAAAAAAAACAATAATTGGTCCTAACTTTTGAACCGTAAAAAATTGCACTGACATTCTAAGGGTTAAAAAAATTTGGATGTGAAGTTTGGAAGTGTTCGAAAATTTCTACAAAACTTGACTAAAATGTTGTACGTACGTAATTTCAATATGTTGTGTGTTGACTGATATAATGCTTTTTTTCTGAAGTGGCGCCATTGTCAGTGGGGGAAGCGCCTTAATATTTCAATTGTAATTAATTTTGAGACATGTAATTATTACTATTACTTACCAATAAATTACCGTATCGTATCGATCACAACATAGTTGGGAAAATGCTAGGAGAAAGAAGAGTCCATTCTTTATACTATAATTATTCTTTTCAAGATAGGAAGACGTCCATTTTCTACGTCAGATACTAGAAAAACATTTTAATTTTATAAAAATCAATAATAATCATTCACTTTAATTACCTAATACAATTCTGCTGTAACTTTTAAAAACCTTGTCAGTATCTTCCATCAGAACTTTATAATTAATATCGTTACCCAAAAACGTAACACACGTTACGGTTTCATGAAATGTGTGTGTATGTAATAATAAGTGAACGAATTTAGCGGCCAGACAACAAAGAGGTTTAAATCACTCGCCAGACGGCGGCTATCACCAAAATTTTATCTATATACATAATATACATTATGTTATTGTATTAGAATCTATATTTTACAGGGTGTAGGTATAATTATAATGATTGATTGATTGCTCTTGATATAATGACCAAGAGCCTCAACCAACACCTCATGGGATTCTCGTTAGATGGGTGGATCAAGGGCCGGATACAGAAAGGAGTTATCCTCGAAACAGCGCGTATTATGAGGAGGTTCCTGTCTCTGGAGCCCTAACTACCGGTGGCTTGGACGCTGCTCCCGATGCCGGTGGGCCCCTATTTTTAATTTTATAGAGATATATTAAAAATGAAAATTGTACGATATTGAATGAATAAAGGAGATTATAATGATTTTTGGAATAAGATATCTTGATGTCGCATACGAAATTTTGGGATGTGGATTCAGCAGTCATTGTCCCTAGAGTCGATACGGCTAGTGGCCTAATAGCCAAAAGCCTCGACCAAACACCCTTTGAGGCTCTCGTTGAGCGGCTGGATATAGAAAGCAGTAAGTACTCCTCGGCATGGCACGCATAGTGAGGCGGTTCTTTTCTCTGGAGCCCTGACCGCCGGCCGCTTGGACCCTGTTCCCAATGCCGGTGGGTTACTTACTCCGTTTCGTATTTCTAAAAAAATGAAAATTAGTATTGAAAATAAATGAAGGAGAATTTAAAATGATGCTTGAAATCACTGTTCCTTGTGAAGGAAATTAAATATCAAGACTTGGCACACGAGGTTGTCGCCAGGTGGGATTTGAACTCAGCAGTCATTGTCCCCATAGTCGTTACGACGAATGGCCTAATAAAAAGCCAAGAGCCTCGATCAACATCTAATGAGGCTCTCGTTGGGCGGCCGGATAAAGGAGCTGATACAGAAAGCGGTACGTGCTCATGCCGTGCTGAGAAGATTAGCCAGTCAGCAAGGTTGGTAGCGAAGCTAACTGTCCAGGGTGCGCCGGACGTACTGTATCGTCACTCGTCCAGACTGACTGATCTAGAAATAATGTTCTGCCTAGTCTTTACAACTGTGTTGGGGTCAGCTTCTAGTCTAACCAGAAGCGGCTGAATACCAGTATTTTATACGGAGCGACTACCATCAGAGATCCGCAATCCAGTTACTGGGCAATGCTGATATCCTAAGATTAGACACGTTGTCAAACTTACGGGCTTCTGAAAACCTGTGACAACTTCCACAGGTACTCGCATGACCGATGACATAACGTGCTCTCCAGGCATGGTCACGCATCCACGGACTGACCGCGGCAGGCGCAGCTTAACTTTGTGAATCATATGATGTTATTTAGCCATGAGCCCTTCAATCTAATCTATAAATATCATCTGAAATTCAATTTTAAAACTCATTCTATTATTATCTCCTTTATTCACATTTTTTTACATATTTACTTACATTTTTAAATATTCTATAAATAAAAATAAAAACATTTAAAAAAATAAAAAATAGTATCCCACCGGCATCGGGAACAAGGTCCAAGCTGCCGGCAGTCAGGGCTCCAGAGAAAGGAACCTCCTCACTATGCGTGCCGTATCTAGGAGTACTGCTTTTTGTATCAAGCCCTTGATCCAGCCATCCAACGAGAGCCTCTTAAGGTGTTGATTGAGGCTCTTGGCTATGAGGCCATTCGCCGTAACGACTATCGGAACAATGACTGCTGAGTCCACATCCCACATGGCGACAACCTCGTGTGCTAGATCAAGATATTTTAATTGTTTATCTTTCTCAGCTTTCACGAAACTCATTCTATTATTATTGCCTACAATTCATAAAAATAAATCGACAATAGGAAGATATAACAACGGCAAAATTTTACTGAGTTCAGCGACCCTTATCGCTAAGGGAGTGTTATCAAGCTACGGCGCTACGATTGCTACGATTCGGGGGTCAACGGCCGCGTAGGCGTGCTACGCATATGTTTTACGTAATCGTAGTATTATTTTGCTGGTAACGTCTTATTATTATGTGTAATAATAGAAATGGGATTGTAATTTATATGATGATTTTAGTATATGTCTGTGTTGTTTGAAAATTAATGCAAACGTATTTGTAACTTCACGCCTATATTCCCTAAAGGGTTAGACAGAGTTGTATAGTATACCCCATTTTACCGCTATGTTTAAGTCCCATGTAATAGGGGGCGACCCTATTGCCATCGACCGGGCACAAATCCAGAATACTACTGAGAAATTCCACATGCAAAAATTCAATAACATTTTGCCTGACCTGGGGATCGAACTCAGAATCTCATGCTTAGCAGTCGAGCTTGCGACCAATAGACTAAGACTAAAATGAAATTGCTAAGTAAATACGTATTATGATACCTATGTGTCTAGTTGCTAACCAATTGAATAATCAAAGTTTACATATTTACATAGTATTCAAAACAAAATTTGCATATTTATATAGAGAATTATTTACCAGTCTACAGTGAAAACTTACATACATACTATAATCAGCCCGATTCAGTCCCACTATTGGGCACGAGACTCTTCGCAGAATAATCTTGGTGACAACCTTTCGCTTGGTGGTAGGATCTATACGGTCCGCCTGGCTAGCTACCACCCTCACATTAAAGTCCGGTGCCAAGCAGTTTACTGTGTTCCGTCGTATGTATGTGAGAGCCAGAGGGGTATAGGGGAATCCCTCTGTTACTTTGATTCGTGTGCTCCATCTTTGACTCTGTCTGCGATTACCATAAGGTGGGTTTTTAAATAACTTTTCCCCACACTAGGATTTCTCTTGTATCGTGGGTGCGTTTACAGACACAAATCTCACATACACAAACGCCCAGACCCGAAACAACTATCAGTGGGCCAGAAAAATGTTGGTGACAGCTCTCAGGTTACGATCTGGCCACATTCCGTCAAATAAATTCGCATATTTAATGCAAAAAGTAGCTTCTCCTAACTGTGAGGACTGTGGACGGATAGAGGATGTTTTACACATTTAAGGGAGTGTATACGTAACGAAGCTTACAGATTTATGCATTTGGGTGTAGCCAGAGAAATGGATATTGGTCTTTGCAATAGTATCTTAGCAAAACCTATGTCAGATGAGGCCAAAATTCTTTATAAATTAGCAGAACTAGGTCTTACTAAGCAATAACCCCATTTACTATGTATTTGTTTTTTGTTATTTTGTCTTACAGGGCGATGTGGTCGCTCAGCGACAAAGCCCAACATAAAAAAAAAAAAACTATCTAGCGTAGAAGCCAATCGCTCAGTAACTGCACCAAACGTGTCGTCAATTCTAGGATGAGCAGTACTTAAGTAACATTTGAGTACGAAGTTGTCAAAAAAATGAAGAATTTTAAAACATTTTTTTTGACAACTCCGTACTCAAATATTATTGAAGTATTGCTTAATCTCGAATTCTCAAATCAGAAACCGGAGGTAACTCGACCAAATCTAATAAAATGTAAAAAGAAACAATCAAATCATCGATCATCCAAATGTTGATTGACATGAGTACCTTTGTTAGAATGATATTTATATTATCGGTATAAAATACGTTACTATTCAACCGAAAAACAATTAATTTCAACAAATTAAAGTTTTAAAGCAGTAGTTAATAAATGAAAGTTCACATCGTAGGGGCAATAAAACCTATCTAGTTGCGTCGCGCCGGGGTCAACGCTCGCCTGAAAGCTGAATTTTATTTCAGACAGGCTGAGAGAAGTAAACGAACTTTCCCTTTCTATATACAGAGACGGATTTGGGTAGGAATGCGACGTAGGGGTTGCATTTTACGAAGTTGGGTGTGTTGATATGTTTTAGGTTTAATAATTTATAAAATATAATAGTATAATTTGCATAAAACATTGTACATTAAGGTGTTACAAAACATTTTTCATGGTCAACGTGTTCCGCCATGTACTGGCATACAAATTCTTTTTGCATAGGTATCTAATACAATTTGACAATGTTATTTATTTATAATTTTGAGATACAATGGAAGAAAATTATAGAACTTTACATATTTATAATATTAACCCACACGTTTTATTATATTAAAATACGTCAATGATTAAATCGTTTTACCACAATAATAAAGCCTTTTTCAATCACAATTTATTTTTATTTATTCATTACAATTTGTTATTCATCAATTTTAATTCAACAATTTTTATTACTTAGGTACTATTTTATTTTATTTATTACACTTATGGTTTTTAAGCCATTTTATGGTCGGTTTGGTTTAAAAAAACTGAAAGGCCTACAATTCTTTAGATTACGTATAGATACATGCTGTGATGAGCTTACAACGTTTAAAACGAGCAGGAAGTTATGTTTATCCTGATCCATAAAACCCTAACAAAAAAAGTTACACTGCCCTTGCGAGTCGTTTTTTTTTCTGCCTCTACTTTCCCACCGCTGGGCAAAGGCCTCCCCGAAGTTCTTTCATGTACCTACTCTCTTTCTGCGCCACCTCAAACCATCCCTCGCGGTAAGCGCCTAGGTCATCTGGCCACCTCTTTCTGAGCCGACCTCGGAGGCGCCGTCCATCTTCAGGCACCCATTGTGTCGAGTCTTAAATAAATATTTTTCGTTCTTTCTTTCTAGAAAACTCTATTGTATCTGTAATATTAGTAACGATCCTATTCATTACAAGAACAAATCTGCCTAAATATCATCTTTAATTAAAATTCCTAACAATTTTATAAAATGTTTTATTTTCAACCAGCCTCCCAAATCCGTGCGTCTCCGAAGGCCCAAACAGCATCCTAATCGATCGGTCACTAACCCCAGAACTGTCTGTCCTAAGCAATAATATATTTCTTATGTACTCTGTTTATATAAAGGGTCCTTGAACTTGAGTGAGGTGTTAAAGTATGCAATATTTAAATTCATTGTTTTGACCGTGAAAATAGAAAATTGTTGATTTTGGAGTGTTTGTGAGGTGTCGACTATATATATTTTGTTGCTTTTGTAAATTATTTGAAAAAAATGTTGAGCGCAAACGCAATCAAGAAAAAGGTGAGTTTTAGAGTCAATTTAGAGCAGGGTTTCTTAACCTGGGGTCCATGTCACTTCTTATTCTTAGCGTGTCGATGACAATCTAAGTACACTGTGTCTGACCAAAACTTAGCATCGAGTTTAGCACTATCCGTAGCGTCAATTAGTTATTGTGGCGTACAGGTAACAGGGCAGGCGGGGCATGATATTAAGTGCACCATAGTTTCCATGTCACTAGTGCCGGGGGTCCATAGCTAGCCTACTTAACATCATTATTAAGATCCTCCAGAGTCCAGTCCTATCCAACAAATAGTATTTTTAGATTCCCTCGTTTTCTTTTTCCTACAATTTTCTTTGAAAAAGACCAGTGGGATTTTTGAAATTTTGAAAGTTGTCCGGATCTAAGCCTTGATTTAGAGGAAGACTGTTGTGTTATTGTAATTAACTTGCGGTTAGTAGTCAAATGTATATGTAGTAAATAAGGAGTCAAAGGCTTGATGCAGATATCGCTAAGTATTCTTGGATAAGTATTATTACTAGGTTTCTCTCTCCAAAACCCTGATGATCAGCTGCTTGGATCCTGCTCACAATACTGCGGTGCAATTATGGTAAAGTTTTTCTTTATTTTTTAATGATTTCACTGTTTTAGCAGGTTTATGAAATAACTAATTTATCTCCTCAAAACGTTAGCCAAACTACACGTAACTATAACCAATAACTCGCCATGTTTTGTACAAAGTCTTGGCCTTAGTTTACGAACAATTTCTAAGAAACCCTAACAGGAAAACCCTTTGCTAAATTCATATATCTATACATCTTTCAGATCTTCAGTTCCACTTTTCTACCAATAGATCAAATTAAATGTTCCGATCATAAACATTAAAGACACATTACACGTGAGGGGCTCGTGTAGTGCCGAACTTAAAGAATAGCACTACCCCATCTCTTCCCGTGGGTGTCGTAAAAGGCGACTAAGGGATTCTCTAGAGGATGGGCAGCAGCGTTCTCTGAGTACTTTAACAACCATACTGCGATCGCCAACCCGCCTACGAAGCGTGGCGATTACGGCAAACCCCCCTTTTGGGGGAGGTCTATGTCCAGCAGTGGACGTATTTGAGTTGAGTGATGATGATGACTCATAACATAACCTGGCTAATTAGCAAACACGCGGATCATACGATTTGCGAGGTTAAGCTGCGCTTGTCGAGGTCAGTCTATGGATGGGTGACCTTTCGGTACACATCGAGAACCCTCCGTGTCTCGGAGAACACGTTAAACCATCGGTCGGGTGTCATACGAACACCTATAACAGTCTATGAAAGTCTGACAACCGGTCTAACCTTGGGATATCGACATTGCCCAGGAACTGGGTTGCGGAGATCTGATGGTAGTTGCTGAGTGTACTGGTATTCAGTCACATCTGGTTAGACTGGAAGCTGAACCTTAGCTGGATAGTTAGGTAAAGGCTAGGCAGAATGTGTTAGGTCATTACACTGCAGCGTAACAAAGAATTATCCGTGATTGTCGCCCCCTGCTCGCATGAAACCGAATCATTTTGTTTTTATAGCCGATGCGATGCAAATATAACGCGTGTAGACTAATAAAGAAATTAGAGTAGGCAGTCAGCCCTCGTAGCTAGCTGTTGTATACGTAATGGCATACATTTTTGTGTTTCTTTGTTACGCAGTTTGTGCAGTATTACGTAGTGTAAATGGTAATAGACTTGCCTCCTATTCATCATCATCATCATTCAGCCGAATAACGTCCACTGCTGAACATAGGCCTCATCCAAACAATGTTGCGGGGGTTGCCATAATCGCCACGCTTGGCAGGCGGGTTGGCGATCGCAGTATGATTGTTACAGTACTCAGAGAACGCTGCTGCCCATCCTCTAGTGAATCCCTTAATCGCCTTTTACGAGACCCACGGAAAGAGATGGGGTAGTGCTATTCTTTACGACCGGCACTACACGGACGTTGCCTCCTATTATACTAATACAATTATACTTACCTCTTAAGAGAATAGCATCATAGCATCATCATCATTCAGCCGAAATATGTCCACTGCTGGACATCTCCAAGCATCGCCACATTGACCGGTCCTGTGCTTCTTGCATCCAGCGAATTTCCGCAACCTTCATCAGGTTATCGGTCCACCTTGTAGGGGTCTACCCATGCTGTGCCTTTTGGTACCTTTCGGACCCATCGGTCATCCGTTCTGCGAGCAATGTGCCCCGCAAAACTGCCACATAAGTTTGGCAATTCTTCGGGCAATGTCGGTTACCCTGGTTCTGCTGAAAGACAAATAGGCATAATTTATAGGATACAAATTCAAGTTCTCAGGTACCTAGGTGCCCACTTTGTATACAAGGTTAGTCGAAAAGGGGATACTAATCTGAAAAGGTGTTAAAGTACATATATACATAATAACCAGTAACTTTTGTTCTACAACTTTCCTCAAAAGTCAATAGTTTAAGAGAAATAGCTGTTCAGAGATGTCATAAAAAAACGCTAAAATCTATCTATCCTTAGCTATGATCAGCTGTGTTTATATTTTAGGTCATATTAGGGGTCACGGATTAGAAGCTCCATTTTCTGAATTCGTAACTACAGCAGGATTGGAGAATTATTGAAAAAACAAAAATGATAATTATTTTTCATAAAAAAAATGATCGAATTTTGAAATTTTAACAATTGTTTTAAAACAGTTATCGGTGATATTTTAAATGGTCTGCGGATTAGTACCCCCTTTCCGATTAACCTTATATAATGGGAATAAAAAATCGAATTTTAAAATTTTAACACTTGCTTTAAAACAAGACGACATGTTTGGTGCAGTGGCCGAGTGATTGACTTCTGCACTACGGGTCGTAGGTTCGATTCCCGCACGGAACAAAAATTTGTATGGCCTACAGATAGTTGTTTCGGGTCTGGGCGTTTGTGCATGTGAGATTTGTGTCTGTAAACGCACCCACGATACAAGAGACATCCTAGTGTGGGGTAAAGTTTTTCAGAAAAAAAAAACACAATATCTTCAATTAAAAATAGCATCACACCAACTCCAACACTAAAGAATGTACGCTAATTCCATTCGCCATATCTACCTTAACAATAGGTCTATGTCAGTTAGATCAACGGCCGCACGCCCTTGTCCCGACCGCCTCTTATGTAAAGCCAATACTCAGGGCGCGTTCACGTTACCGAACGCACGAACAACGAACGCATACCGTGACGTATGCGTTGGACTTCTGACTATCATACCCGATGAGGTAGGTAGAAGTGTACGCCCAAAATTCGTCGAAGATAGCATTTAGTCTCATGTCAAGAGCAATGAATCCGGATCACCAAAATAAACTTTAATATCTCGAAAACTAAGAATGCTAGCTTATTGAAATAAAAACTCATAGTGCTAGCTAACCCGAAGAATCTATACATATAAAAGGAGAAGCTGACTGACTGACTGATCTATCAACGCACAGCCTAAACCGCTGGGGTTAGAAAGTTGAAATTTTGATAGTAGGTTCCTTTTGTAACGTAGGCATCCACTAAGAAGGGATTTTTCGAAATTCAACCCCTAAGTGAGTTAAATAGGGGATGAAAGTTTGTATGGAAAATCGTCACATAACGGGTTCAAAATTTCATGCAAGCGAAGCTGCAGGCGAAAGCTAGTAGCTTATAAAATAACAGAATTTACAAATATAGGATCAATAGCTTTTTAGCATTCTGGGGCGTTATTTATTAAAAACAGGATGGTACGCATGAACTGAATACTTTATTACGATCAGTTATTATTCCAATGAAGGAATATCAAACATAGTCATAATTACAATCTTTAAACAAAACAACAATTATAAAGCCACAGGTCGCAGCAAAAGTGAGTCACGAGTACTTTTTTTTTCTATTGGATTGCTGTAGATGGTCCTTGGGGACCCCTTCTACATAACCGGGCAGTTATTGGCGAGACTTGAAGGGTCTCCAGCCGATGGGGAGGGGGGGGGGGGGGGGGGTCACGATTACCGCACCGTATATTCTTATATAGACCGTTTTGACAGGTCGTGAAGTAAATATGTCCGACTACCGTCATGACGTCATAAAATCTCTAATAATAGACTATTTAAGCAGTATTATTTAACGAATAAGCTATCATTCTTAGTTTCCGCGATATCAAGGTTTATGTTGGCGATCCGGATTCATTGCTCTCTAGTGTATAATAGAAGACGAGGCCATTGCTATTTTGCTGAGATCAATTTCCAAGCTCTGAGCATTTCCCGACCTCAGTAATGAACCCAGGGCCTGATGGATCGATTTAGATTACTGGATTTAATTTTATTTAGGGTGGTCTACTTAATTTCAGAAAGGTTATAAAAGTATAGATCGGGTCTACTAGCGTAAAAACTTTAAGAGGCACAAAATACCTTTTATCCCGACGTTTCGGCCGAATTGCACCGGCCGTGGTCACGGGTAGACTGAAGTGGCGGAGCAGTTGTCATCTTCGTGAAGCAAGGATATTTTCATCTACCCTCACTTGATCTTGATTTTTTATTAAGTTATCGTCGGTACTTCGACACACCACACTAACGACGTCTTTACACTCGCCTAAACCGCCCCGTCGACGATAACATTTGCTGATGACCGGATTCCATGATGTATTTTGTGCCTCATAAAGTTTTTAAGCGAGTAGACCCGATCTATACTTTTATAATGTGTACAAATCGGAAAGGTTTTCCAGTGGGCTACGTAACGTGAGACGGTCTCCAGCTAGATGGACAGATGACCTGGTCAAGGCCGCTGGGAGTCGATGGATGCAGGCGGCATGTAAGCGGCCTTTGTTGAAAGCTCTGAGGAGGTCTTTGTTCAGCAGTGGACGTCCTTTGGCTAATAAAATGATGAAGTGAAGACTTAAAGAAAAAAAAAAAACAGAGTGGTCTCCCAAAAAGAAAAAATCTGGAAGAATGCAGATACGTACTGGTCGGTAACGACGGTAATTGGATGTGATGCTAGTACGATTTTTGTATCAGAAAAACACGAGAACTCTCTAAACCTGGGTACATAACCCAGGACCAATGCTTGCCAGCTGCGGACCAAAGGATTATGCTTGTATTGACTTCAATTAGCCACTACAATAAAGAATTTCATTTATAAAATGTTTGCGAAGTGATTTAATTTTTGGTGAATAACAACATCGTAAGGAAACCTGCACACCTGAGAGGGCTCCAACAATGTTCTCGATGGTGTGTGTAGTACGCTAACATGCACCAGGGGCAGCAGTCTCGACATGTATCGCTATCACTTATCGACCGAAATCGGTAGTTAAGTGATAGTGATGTATCGAGTCAGTTAAACTATAGATAGGTGATTGTGTTCTCGAATTATAGAATTGAAGTATTCGAATGCTCGCAACTCGAGTAAAGATTTCGAGTATTCATAGTAGGTACGCGAATACTGAACCGACTACTTAAATCGCGACCTTATGTTGTTGCCGGGACCCCTCTCTTCCGAAAAATGCAGGTTGTTGTTGTGTACCTGTTTGTTTTTCTTGTGATCGCGAGAGTTTGATTGTCAAGTTGCGTTTTAAGAATTATTTGTGCTTACTAATCCGAAAGGGTGTTAAAGTACACATAATAATGAATAACTTTTGTTCTACCAATTTCCCTAAAAGTAAATACTTTAAGAGAAATAGCTGTTCAAAAATTTCACAAAAATACGCTAAAATCTATCTATCCTCAGTTATAACACTGAAACATTTATTTAGGGTCACCAAATAGAAGCTCCTTTTTCTGATTTCGTAACTGAAGCAAGAATGTTGAATTTTTGAAAAAACTAAAATAAAAATTCATTTCCATGCAAAATGATCGAATTTTGAATTTTTGACACTTGCTTTAAAACCGTCATTAGTGATACTATAAGTGGCTTGCGGATTAGTACCCCATTTCCAACTAACCTTGTATTTAACATTAAAGTGACATTCGTTTCGAAGCGATTGATCTGTTAAGTGTTGGACAGTTGTGATAAGTATCGTAAATTTACTTTTTTAAATAGTTAATTGAATTGATTTAATTTTGACCCTTAGAAATCAAAAAGAGAATTTGTTTATACAGTATACAGTATATCAGACAGTAAGAATATGATTTCTAATTGTTTAAAATGTTTACTTTTCTTTTTATTGACTTATCAATAAAACTGATTTGTATTTTATGACCCATATTTTGTATTTATGCTTGTATTTTTGGAAGTGACAAACATTAGAGTAGTCGAATCCTATGAAGTACTTGAGTACCTGACGCAGTAATCGCATCTAGATTCAAGTCAGTGACTCGAGTTTTGAATCGATTCTCTTTTTAACGAGTACTAATTTATTCAAATGCCATAAATGGCCAACTCGGCACATCACTATTTAAGTCATAATGACATTTTTTTTATTGATTTTTGTCGGAAACGTAGCGAATTCAACTGTCAAATTTACGATTTAACGTCATTTTAGCGAATAACTTTGCGAGCAAATTGGAAAGCCCGCAAAGTATTCATTACGATCGATAAGTTGTGCAAGAGATTTTTTATTTGAAAATAAACGTTTATCTGCTTATAAGGTGTTGTAGTTGTAGCAGTAGTCTTAGGCTTTATCGGGTATCAAAGGAGATGTTTAACAAGCTCGTAAATAAAAAAATAAAATAAAGAAATAACGTTTATTAGCAACCAAAATGAACTACGACCATCTCTTCAACGATTTTCCACGAAATCACAAGCCAGTGCCTCTTTTTATTTTATTTTATTGAGCCGTTTCAAATATTGTTCAGCTCTGCAGCAACTTCCTTCCACGCCAACTCAAAATTCACCTTTCCTTGATGTAAATCATCTTCTGGCTAAAAACGGCCGAGCATCTTATTTAGCCAGCAACGCTTCTATGGATATGGTTACTTGAAGGACGTGTTGTACGTCTACGTCTAAAACATGAATACAAACGTAAACATTATTAAGGTACAAAGTGTACAACAAACGAAATTATAGGGCGCTTTAATAAAAAGACGGTTGGTGTCGGACTGCAACCGTGCCGCAGCCAATGATATTTTTTTTGTATAATATCATTTGCCGCTGCGGTGCGGATGTCGTGCTGCGGACGGGTGGTTGTGTTTTTTTATACAGTTGACGAGACGAGAGAGCAGTGCGTAGTCCGTACTGCCGCCGTGCGTGCACGGTACAGACAACACAAGCCGCCCGACCGCACCGCTGCACCGCACGACTGCAGTCCGACACCAACAGTTTAAATTTAAAGCGCCCTTAGACTCTACAATAGGTGTTGCATTGCAAGTACCTACTTACTTTCTTACATTCTACGACAACGCACCCGTGTGCTGCCGTGAGTCGGAGTGACTATCACCCATTGTCTGTTTTGTCTCATAACTAACTAAACTATAACAATTTTCAATAATTAAAATTCACAAAAAAGAGCACATGACACTTAACAAATATAACAACAAAGTGACAATTGACAAATACTGTGACATTTGCAAGTGTTGCAAGGAAAGAAACTTTTATGTCCATTTATAAGGTATTTTGTACTTCAAACGATAAAGGAATATAATTTCAACGTAAAATAGGTATTGCAATTATAGTTTTATGTAATTTATTTATATTTTTATATTTTTAAATATTTATTAGGATAAAATCATCTTTACCAATCTTCCTTAAAATTTTGGGAGATTTTTCAACAGGCATCATTTCCCTGTAATCATACTGCACTATGAATACCGTTTTTCGGAAGCTTACCGATCGCTATCTCATGTCGAGACTGCAGCCCCAGGCTAGCGTGGTGGACTACGCCTAAACTCTTCTCATTCTGAGAAGAGGCCCGTGCCCAGAAAGGGGGTCAAGGTTTTTAGTGTCTTCTAACGATTTCCCGGCGAGTGGGCTCAAAGTTTTGGAAGAACATTTCACAGTTGTCCAAACAAAATATCTGAACTTCGGTGAGGAGGGCTGAACCCTGGCGAAGGATGACCTTCTGAAGCTCATTTCAGGAGCCTCTGCCGTCGCGTGGAGCTCAAACCAGCGATCTCCAAGGAACTACTGGATAAGGCTGGTTGGTAGTAATGGGCTGTATATTATGTTATGATTTCATTGATTTTTATGGAGTTTCTTACCGGCTCTTCTCCATAACACCTACTACTATAAGGAACCGTGCACCTCGTTCAGACGTTTCATAAGTGTGTACCTGGAATCTATTTTTTTTTTGATTCTTCTGTTTTTTGCTACCAATTTCGATAACAGTCTTGGCATAATCCCAGCGCCAGTTATCTGACGTACCACAGTGGAAACCCTCCCTAATTCGCCTTTATCTGGGTTCGTCAGAACATTGATTTTATCTCATTACTGATGCAGGCAAATAATGCGTAATTCTTTTAAACATTATGTGTTTTGCATGGCACGTTATATAGTTCGCTTAAATTCGAACTATTTTAAATTGCTATCATATATAAATATTGTTCTGCCTAACCTTTTCCAAAAGTATGATGAGGACAGCTTCCAGTCTAACCAGATGCAGTCAAATACCAGTATTTTACACGGAGCTACTGCCATCAGACCTCCGTAACTTAGTTACTGGGCAATGCCGATATCCTAAGGTTAGATCGGTTGTCAGACTTTCGGGCTTCTGACTACCCGTAACGACTGTCATAGGTATTCATATGACACCTGAGACCGACGGTTTAATGTGCTACCCTAGGCATGGAGGGGTCTTGATGT
This sequence comes from Amphipyra tragopoginis, assembly GCA_905220435.1. Taxonomy (NCBI): domain Eukaryota; kingdom Metazoa; phylum Arthropoda; class Insecta; order Lepidoptera; family Noctuidae; genus Amphipyra; species Amphipyra tragopoginis. Next base: position 12,924,911 of record HG992017.1, read on the forward strand.
GCAAAAAGCTGGGTGCGAATATTGACCGCGACAAGCCTTTCTAAAGGCTCGTTTCTATAGTAGATTGGCAAACAGGCTCGGCCCAAAATAGGGCTAAATAGCCAAGAAGATTGCTGGTCAATTGCCAACCTTAGAGACTAAGGTGGAAAGTATCATTTACCTGTAATACCACAGCTGTAGTGACAGCTGTATCACCAGTAGAGTTGGACTACTCTCTGATTCAGAAGGATTCGATTAGTCAGTTGTCGAAAGAGTCGGTAAACTATCTCTTTTTCTCTCGTAACGAGAATCTATTTTTTTTTCTTTTTTAATCACCAACTCGCACTGACAGTAGTAAGACACCAAACACACAAGTTATAGGCTAATAAAAGACAATCATGAAACTAAAATAAGACAAAATTAAATATACACGCAATAATACAAAATTAAATATACACGCAATAATACAAAATTAAATAGAATTAAACAAAATTAAATAGGATTATACAAATTAAATAGGATTATACAAATTAAATAAAATTATACAAAATTAAATCAAATTAAATAGAATTATACAAAATTAAATAAAATAGAATTAGGATGGAATAATCGTAGACGGAACGAGATAACAAACAGAATCGGTTGACAACTGCTTGTCGAAAAGGGTCTGAATGGAGGGGCTAGTTAACACCCCTTCACAGCCTGCATTTTTTTTAGGTGTTTTTTGTCGTCAAATGACTTCTTCCGCTCTGGGCGGAGCGGAAGAGACTGTCAGATTCTTACCCCCTTATTACAAAAGATGGTTTAAACCAACACTAAGGTAAACCCAGATTTAAAATATACCCATCACTTTCTTATATCGTACCTATAACAAAAAGAGACGGGGCTATTTTAAAACCTAGGTTTTTCTTAGACCATCTTTTGTAATAAGGCGATATCTGACTAAAACCCATTCGTGTTTCTCCTAGTGCCCATTGCGTTCCAGGGCCGCGGTAACGCTTTCGAACAAATTCTGCTACCCTGGCAGGTTCACTACCTGCCTGGATGCAGTCTTTGTCCAGCTATTGGACAGCGAAATAAGTTGAACGTACCTGTAAAGAAAAAAATATTAAAAACATCGAGATAAGTATCACAAAACTATACATATACTTTGACAAGTAAATATGAGACAGTCAATGTTCTTTTCATTTGTTTTTGTTTATGTACTAAAATAAGAATTTTACGCAAAAGTTATATCTGTTTGTCTGTAGTAGCAAGAATAAGTGGGTGTTGGTTAATTATACTCTTATTTGGAATAAGAAACTCCTAGCTCAATACTTATTGGAATATTGCTTTTTCTTAGAATTCTAGATTTGATTTACTACTATTTTTCTATTGCTCATTAACAAATTACTTACACTGAACCATATTGATTTTATCGCTTGACGTAAAAAATGGCCGCTTTATTAAAATACTAGCTTTTGCCCGCATTTTCGCTTGCGTGAAATTTTGAACCCGTTAAGTGATGATTTTCCATACAAACTTTCATCCCCTATTTAACTCCCTTAGGGGTTGAATATGGAAAAATCCTTCCTTATTCCTTGTCTACATTATAAGCGGAACCTCTGTGCAAAATTTCAGATTTCTAGGTTCAAGGGTTTGTCAGTCAGGACTTTTCTTTTTATTTATATAGACTCACTATGTTGTATTTAATAAAACATGGGACTTAGGTAAAGGATTAAGGAAGCTCATATTTATCAACTCTTCCTACAAACCATTTGACCGGTGCGGGAGTTAATTAGCCATGAGCCTAAAATCAAAAGTGAAAGCGAGCGAACTTATTCATACGAAATGCCTGTATGCGATTAGTCCCTTCATCATAATCATTCAGCCGAAAGACGCCCACTGCTGGATAAAGGCCTCCCCCAAGCATCGCCACATAGACCGGTCCTGTGATTCTCGCATCCAGCGGATTCCCGCGACCTTCACCAGGTCATTGGTCCACCTTGACTTAGTCCCTTACGTATGATTTCCTCCAACCGAGCCATGCAGGAGCGCAGCGCAGCGCTTCGCAGCGGATACTCGAGCACGCGCCCGTAGGCGACCGCGTCCGTCCGACGGCTACAATCTGCTGGAACCCGGGTGCATGCGCGCGCGTGCTCGTGTATCCGCTTTCGCAGTCAGTTTCTACCTGTGGTGTGGCCGAGCGGAGCCGACTGGACGCGATGATAACCGAGCGCCGCCGTCCACGTACGCGAGGAGCCGACCGGCTGCCGTGGCGTCCGAGCGCAGCCGACTGGCTGCCGCGGCGGATCTAACCGAGTTCCAAGCAGTGTAATTTCCATACAAACATGAAACTTAACTATTGTATAGAAGCCTGATTTTCCTTTAGCACAGTGTGAAATGCGCTCCGGCGCGGCCCGGTTGTTGAAAATCGTACTTAGTCGCTACTAAATAAACACATGGAAAAAAAATCTAATCATACACCATTCTTCAAAGAAACTATCAATCTAAATCACTCACAATAAATCTATAAACTATTCATAACTTCCATAACTTGTTTACGTCGTCCATTTTTCTATATTTTCGCGAAATGCCACTGACTTACAGTGAGCCCTTAAGGGTTTGGTGTTAGTTTATTGACCCTAGGGCAAAGCCCTGGCGACATAACGAAGCGTCGTTTTTCACGCAAATTGGTTTGTAACAGTACCTATTCTTTTCTGTGTGTTTTTGGGAAAATAATATTTATATATGATTTGTTGAAGGAATTTGATTGACTTATATCGCAAATTCATTAAATATTGCAGTTTGCTTTTATAGTAGTATTCAAGCATTTTTTTAATAACGGCTGGAAGATAAATCACTTTTTTCGGATTAAGTTTTTCTATTATTCTTCTATTAGCTTTTCTATAAGTCAAGTGGTCGCAAACGCGACTGCTCAGCGTGAGGTCCTGGGTTCGATCCCCATGTCGAGCACAGTGATATTGGGTTTTTTAATGTGGAATTTCTCAGTAGCAGCCCAGAGTCTAGATCTGTGCACGGTTGATGGCAATAGGCTCGCCCCGTATTACATGGGACTTAAACAAAACTGCGAAATGAGGTTACTATACACCTCTGCCCATCCCTTCAGGGAATACAGGCGTGTTATGTTATGTTATGTCAATATAGCAATACTTGTTATAACAACAGTCTAAACTTGACTACCCCCAACAGAAACGTGGCGAATTCTTTTTTTTTTCAGAATATATTTGCGTTTATTGTCTACACATTATAAATAATGCTAGTGTTAGAGTGAGTTCAATAGAATACGATTTGAACCGTCGACCTTACACCGCCAGTCAATACCCTAGCCGACACGTGACAAGTGACAAACAAAAATAAAGATGCGCTTGCTACAATCAAAATAAACTTTATGTGACAGGAAATAATGTCATCGAACTTATTATTATGTCGCCCTTGGAATAAATAATATAAATAATGTTTTTATTTCACAATACTGAAAATATGTGATGATAATTGAATGTGACGATTTATGGTAATGATTTCGGCCCGTTTATGTCCACCAGTGTACATGAACCTCCATAAAGATATTTGTGAGGGTTTAATCTTATCATAATCACCCAATTATTGTCACACTGCTAGACACGGACCTCTTCTCAGAATAAGAAGGGTTTAGGGTTTAGTCTGTCATGCTTAGGGTTACCATTTAGAAATTTGAAAAGTCCTGACAAAAAGCCTGACATTTCAATAAAAGTCCGGACATTTTAGTCACAAAATGCAAACATACGAAGATTTATTGTTTGATCTCGTTAAGTTGATAGTTAAAGAAGATTTATATTTTGTTTTTAAATGAATGAGAAGTTAATAAAGATTAAAGACTTATTTGATATTACTTATGTAAGTTTTATTACTCGTATTCCATGTAAGTAAAAAAAATCCGAACAAATTTAAGAGCCGGACGAAGTCCGGATAAAAGTGTAGAAGTCCGGACATGTCCGAACAAATCCAGACGGATGGTAACCCTAGTCATGCTGGTCTGATGCGGGTTGATAGACAACACTCATCATTGAGACCTTTTTGGTGCCCTCTGAGGTATGCAAATTTCCTCACGATGTTACTTTAGTGTTAAAGCAAGTGATAATCAAATTCTGATCCGTACAAAAAAGTCAGAGTTGCGAACTGGAACCTCAAGCTCATGGACGGCAACCGTTAAACCGCTAGGCCCACTGTTTTTCGGGTTCCGTACCCAAAAGGTAAAACGGGACCCTATTACTAAGACTAAAATGGAACTGGGCTGGTCACATCTGTCGCATGCCGGAGAAGCTATGGGCTAGAGTAACCACACAATGGGTCCCAAACAGCAGCAAACGACAACGCGGCAGGCCCAGAATGAGATGGCGGGACGAACTCGATTCTTTCCACAAGGATTGGCGCATAACAGCACTGGATAGGGATAAACGGAAGGAGGGAAGGGAGGTCTTTGCCCTGCAGTGGGACAGAAATGGCTGATAATAATAAAAAAATAATTACTAAGACTCCACTGTCCGTCTGTCAGTCTGTCACCAGGCTCTCTCATGAATCGTGATAGTTAGACAATTGAAATTTTCACTGATGATGTATTTCTGTTGCCGCTATAACAACAAATACTAAAAAACAGAATAAAATAAATATTTAAGGGGGCTCCCATACAACAAACGTGGTTTATTTGCCGCCCTTCGTGCGCAAGTCCGACTCGCACTTGGCCGGGTTTTTTTATGCGATTTTTACGTGCATATTGCCTTAGTTGCCTTTTACAACATCCACAGGATATAGAAGGTCGTTGATACTCTGTTTTGAGAACCACAATTCACATAACAGTGTCGATATTCTGCTTTTGATGCATTCTTGTTGCGACGTAATATTTCTATGGGCCGATTTTTCATTGAGAAGAGTAATAAAATGGTGGCTTGACATATCGCACCCTTAAAATGACAACGACGTAAGTGTTAAAAATACAAGAGCAAATAAAATTCAAAAAAAACGATGCATGTAAAAAATAATAATTTAAAAGCGTTTTTCTTGAAAATTATGTTTTCGCACTTACGTCATTGTCGTTTTGAAGGTGCGAATTTTCTATAAAAATCTGTCAAAAAGTCAAAATTATTCACCACATAAAAATATCTGAAGATTGAAAAATCGGCCCTAAGAATAAAATTTTAAATGCTTCGAAGCGTTTAGTAGTAGTTTCTGAATCTAAAAATATACGAAGAACATTGAAACGCGACTGTACCAATTTGAACATCTTTTTCCTGCCTCAAATCATTCATGTTTACCATTAAATAACGTTTCCTCTTGCGGCGTTTACGAGAATTGATTCTTATAGGTTTATTCCCGAAACCCATAGATAGCAACGTTCAAAGGTTTCATGATAAAACAAACATTAAAACCTTATTCTGTAAAATTACTTTGAATTTTATTTACCTTATTAGTGTAACATACCACCTAGAATGAATTAAAAGTAAAAAAAATGATTTATTCATCTGAAAAATAATTTAAATGTTACTTATACTTCAAACTAAAAATAATTACAAGCGCAATTAAAATTACATGTTCATTGTATTATTTATATACAAAGTATTTATTTATGTATATATGCGCAATCCACAGTTACAAAACGCACTTCATAAACATACACACACACACGGACACAAACTCTTATACACACACGCTGTACAGGACACAGGATATTGCCGTCAATGTGTGCGTATGATTAACATAGATCACTGTACATTTTTCCCTGAAATCTTTGCATGTGTGCGTCGACCGTATGTCTGCATACTGTAAACACGTAGAGTGGTATGTGTAAAGTTTGTTTACAACAAGATTAAACTATAGATAGAAATATGCCAACAATTTTAAAAGCTTTTAATACTGTAATGAAAGTAGAAATCTATACAAAGATGTGTGTGTGTGTGCAGACTGCAGTTGAACGCACTGGGCGTCTCCATTGACATGTGTGGGTGCACCCTTCTCGTCTCGACACATTTAAAATTTGCGTTCCACTAACTCATTTGCACACCTTGTTTTTTAAGTCATAAAGCTCAAATTGCAGTGGCTGTTGGTTTTGAAAGAGCGAATGTAAGTTTGTAAATTTATTTTGAATCACATAGTGGTTATGCAGTGTATGCACGTAGTGTGTGTCTATGTGTGTGTTCACCTTGAAAAGCGCCAGTTCTTTGTGCAATGGGTTATTCGGTTAATGGCACCAAGAAAGTCAATGGCGCGGATGCTTTGTTTGTACGGTCAGCAGATACGATACATGCATAGAACTAGACGTAAATATGTAGATTTGTTGTTCTGTTATTGGTTTATTGCATCATAGTTTCAATATCAAATTGAACAAAAGAAAAAAAATATTATGTATGCAATGTGCTGTGGTAATATTTTACAATACCGCTAAGTATCTAATAGGAATATTATTGTTATTTTTTTTCCATTGTTATAAAATACAAAAAACAAACAACATTTTATGAGAAGGGGTTTTGGAATCAAACAGTATTTAATTCATAAAGTAATTATATCGTCATATCATTAATATGGAGTACATTAAATGAGCCTCCACGAGTGACGATACTTAAGTACGTCCGGCGCACCCTGGGCAGTCAGCCTCGCTACCATCCTTGCTGACTGGCTAATCTTTTTACAGCATGCGGTATTCTCATATAACTAACTTTTCACTTTTGTCACGATTCCTTTCTGTCATTGTATTAATTGAATGCTCTATATCAGGCGGCCTACTCCCTAAGACCGTAAACGAAGTTAGTCGCCCGTCCGAAAGTAGCCCGAAACGTAGAAGTTAACAAAACAAGTGTCAAGTTTTACTTTTCGGACGGACAAAAACACATCGGTAGTAGGGACAGCTGTCAAATCGTGTTGTCATTCATTCTTAGTTCGGGCCCCGAAATAAACGTATGTCCGTAGGTGATAGGGAGTAGGAAACGCTCGCAACTAAGGCCGAAACCACGAACTTCGTGCTTAGGGAGTAGACCCCCAGGGGTGGACAAACAACGGCCCGTGGGCTAACTCTAGCCCACGAAGGGTTTTAATCTAGCCCGCCAACCATCCCTTTTAGAGCAAAAGTGTATAACCATCGGAAATATATGTTTACAGCCTCATCGACATAGATAGATGTAAAACAAATATATAGATAATTATTAAATGCCATAACAAATAGCCGTAATTATTTGAGCCAAAAAAAATAGTTTTGACAGAACAAAACGTATTTTTTTTGGAATCCTCGCCCCTTGGGAATCTTCTTGCATTTTTCTTGATCATAATACTTATATGCGCTAAATAATATTACATACTTAAAAACTAATTAAACATCAATGTTTGTTTAATTGGTAAAGTTGTGTATTTGAGCAATACTTAATTGTGAGGGCATTGTTCAAAACTGCAATTTGTTTTGAATCCAGGATGGGTTCATATCTAGACCGGGCATAATGCATAGGGGTTTTTACTAATACCTATTTCCTATAACGAAATTTGCACAAGCATTTTCTGCCTAGCCTTTTCCCAACTACGTTGGATCAGTTTCTAATCTAACCAGATGCGGTTGACTACCAGTATTTAACACGGAGCGACTGCCATCAGACCTCTGCAGCCCAGTTACTGTGTAATGCCGATATCCTAAGGCTAGAACGGTTGTCAGACGTTTGGGCTTATGACTACTTGTAACGGATGTCACAGGTATTCGTATGATACCCCGGATCGACGGTTTAACGTGCACTCCAAGCCATGAAGAGGTCTTGGTGTGTCACGAATGGTCACCCATTCACAGTCAGATTGCAGCAAGCGCGGCTTAAACAAATAAAAATAAAATAACGTTTATTTCGGACAAGTAACATCCATAGTTCTGTACCTTCAGTGAAAAGTGATGTAACTGGAAAACCATGATTTTGAGAAAATTAATGTTAAAGTTTAAAAAAATTCTGACTCTTTTTCTACTTCACTAAAATAAGATCTAATTACTGTATTTGATAAACAATATCTTAGAACACATGTTAGTGTAAAAAGAAACAGATTAAGTAATACAGTTTTTTTATAATTTAAAAAAGAATCCAATTATATCACTTATCATAAGAGATATTAACGTCGTTTTATGCGTCAATTAATTTAAAATGAGTTGAACCATTTTACACATTGTTTATTGGTTTGGTGTAGTATGATTTATGCTTCTTATTTTAAAAGGTTTGTACTATAAGGAGTAAATAAAACAAAAAGTTGTAAAACAAATACAGTTTATATAAATATTAAAAACTGTAATTTATATTGTAATCAGGAATTTCTAAGACAAATTTAATTTACATTTTTATACACCTGTATCGTATTAAAGATAAAACGTGAATAATGATACAAGCTGTTGTTAAAAAAAATTAGATATCTACATTTTGAAAATATTAAAGTATTTTTTGATACAAGTGCAATACAGGTGTAATATTAAAATAAGAACTTTGTCAGTAGAAGGAATTTGTAAGTAAAAATCAACTTTTAATGAACAAAACAAAATTTCTTTATTTTCATTATTCATATTTATTTAAATATTTATTATATGTATAGATAACATAAAACTTCCTTAAAACAATAAAACAAATCAAATTGAACTTTACTTTAAACATAATAATAGGTAACCTATGAAATCAGTCATTTCTTTATTTAATAATAGGGTAGCATGTTCTTTATAACTAAAATGTTGTACACACGAAATTTCAATATGTTGTGTGTTGACAGAAATTGTTTTTTTCTAAAGTGGCGCCACTTCTGCGGCTCTAATCGCCTTAACATAAGTTTTGTTATTTATAATCAAACAACAGATTAGTCTTAGAGTAGGTCCATGCTTTTGTACTTTCATTCAGTTTCTGAGAGGATATCTGGATTGACGTCACGTACATTGCCATTAGTTAGCAAGTTATGATAAAATTCATGAACACTTGGATCACCATATTCCAAGAGGTATATTAAATCCTTTGTCTTTTGCACGCTTATAGGCACTGGTCCTTTATAACATTTTTGTGCAGCATTTAATTAACAAAGCTATAATTTTTACTTTTCTTCTTATAAGACATCGAACCGTACTCAGTGTCACCTTCGTAACTTTCTTTATACTCAAAATCTGGAAAATGACCTTTAGTAAATTTAAATACTCGCACGTCTGACCATGACCAACTAAAGTCTAAAATTCCAGATGACAACTCAGTTTCAGACGCTGTACTGCTTATTATGCTAACACTTTTATCCATATTTTGTTCATCTTGATCTTCTTTTTCTATCAGGCTTGTTCTTTCTTCCACATTCTGCTCTTCCTCTATCATACTTATATTCTCTTTTATTTTCTGTCCAATTTGATCTTCTTCCTGTATCACGCTTGTAATTTCTTTTATCTGTTATGTTACCTGATCATCTTCCTTCATCACGCTTATTATTTCGTCCATCTTCTGTCCATTCTGATTTTCTATTATGGTTATTATTTCTTATATTTTCTTATCATTATGATCCTCTTCTTTAGTAACAGTAATTAATTCTTCCTTCTTCTCTCCATCTCCTTCTTCTCCTTGTAGTAAGATCATCTCATTTCCGTCTTGATCTAATTTCTTAACATTATCTTTGTGCTCCTTTTTCTGAATGCCCTCCCTAATCCTATCAATTCGAGTTTTAAGTTGTCTGAAAAAAAAAAACAAATCAAAACATCACTTAAATTATTCTTATTATACATACGTTACGGATAATAATAGAAGTGTAAGTAAACTTAGGTCTGCATGAGTTTAGGAGTTTACTCACATACGAAGTCAAATATGTTAAGCCGATAAAATTGTCTGTTTTTAGACTACAACAATAGTTGAAGTCTAAAAAAAGCCAATTTTATCGGCTGTAAAGAAACGAAGGTCTATTTAGTGCCACTAAATAGATCTTCGTTTGTTTACACTTTATAACAATATTGCAAATAAAAACAATACAAAATAAATTAACGTAATATTAATAAATACAAAAAAAAAACTTTTTTATTTACATACCTAATAATAACATTATTAATAAAATAAAGTTATTATATAACACTAGAATCTAGTATTGTGTTTAAATAAGAAATACAACTTACGAAATAAAGGTACTCTCAAGATCAAAGTTTTGCCAGGCCACTGACACTGTATAGCAAGAACGTTATCGTCGCAATGTATTGATTAGGATTCGGATAAAAAGCTATTCGGGTAGGTACTAAAGTTACCTAATAAACATAATAATGTTTGTAATTTGTTAGGAGGTATGAAACGTACCATCGTTACATACCTCCAAAAAAGTATAATAAATTAAGTTATGTATAAATAAATAATATAACGAGATATTTTAAGCGTCACAGTAGTATCACAACTAATGCAATATAATATGTGTAAAATGATATAAGTCAGTTACCTTACGCATCGTCTTATTATTATAAAAGACAGCGTACTAACTCGAACGCAGTCGCAAGACTAACGTCTTCAACACTCACCCGTTCTAATTTCCAATTTATCCATCTCACTTTCGCGGGGAAGTGAAGCGCAAGCGGCGAGCGCGATTCACTGGATATTGCACCACCGAGAACTTGTATCACAATACACTTATTTTATGGTCTAAGTAAGTTTCATTAAAATTGATAAGTTATGATTTAAATATATTCATATTATTATACACTTACACACTTATTTCCAAAATTATGTTAAAATTGATACAAATTAAATCAGATATAACATCGAATTTGATTTGAAAAATAATGTAAATTGATATAATAAGAGTTGTATCATTAAACACACTTTTTGTATGAAAGTATCCACCTTTTATATGATATAAATATAATTGTTCCGGTTTTCACAAAGATGACTAGAGGTAATGATAGAATGTTTAGTAATAGAAGTGTAATTATATCAGTTTGTACTAATTCACATGTAAATATTTAGATCGCGTAATAGGAGTTACATACAATCGTATCAATATACATTAAGGAAATTGAAATATTTGTTCAGTTCACTTTGATATTAATTTAAATGTATTTTATTACACATTGATAAATGTAAAGAATGCTTAGTTAAAGCACTTTACACCAAAATTTGCTCGCTCAATTTGAACCTTAGAGGGACATCAATTAGATCAAAAAATTGCGAATTTTTTAGTGTCGAAATTAGTGTGAAAATGTTAAAACTGATATAGGTAAAGATGTATCACTTTTCACTGAAGGTACAGAGTTGGTTATTAAAAAAGAGAGAAAGAAAGTTCTATGTTAGTAAAAACTTAATATTTAGTTACCAGTTCATTGTTCGTTATGCATCTTTGAACAACGGCACTCATCAAAGAAGAGTTGTATCTCGCTGGTATGGTCTTCCGGATGGAGTTGGAGCTGGCCCGCACTCTGCAGAGCAACGAGGCAGATCTCTGTCTGACGATGGCATGAAAGCCATCGACGTCTCGACGCATAACCTTGCAAATCATAATTATGATAAGCACTGTTTTAAATTAACAACGAGCACCTCTACATTTGGACAAGCATAATAATAATGTTCAAATTAATCTTCTTCTCTCGCATCGGCAGGAAAGAAAGATATAGCTCATGCCGTGGTGAAAATATTAGCCAGTCAGTAACAGCGTCCAAGATGGAAGATACTTAAGTACGTCCAGCGTGGAGGCTTTTTTAATGCACTCCTTCAAATCAAAACTGTAGTACAGTCAACCAAATAAATAAGTACACAGGCAAATAATTACATTCGCATTTTAACAGACTTATGCGTGTGTTGAGTCTTTGCTTATCTGAGCGTGTCTTGCGTATAAAAAGTTATTACGCACGCATTTACAATAACGGTTGCCTGCGTAGTGATATCTGTTGTTTGCATGTATATCTAACTCTTTTGCTGATTGTACTGCGATGCGATTGATGGAGAAGATTGTATATTTATATCACATTAATAAGCTCGTTAATTCATTAATTAGTTCAGTAGCGCTTGTTGATATATACGATTGGTAATCACAGTTATGTTGTATTGCTATTATTCGACGCTATAATCATGCAGCCGATCCTAACGATAATGGCCATCATTCAGTAAAATAGTAGGTTTATTTATTTATTTATAATTCCATGCAAAATGGTGGCACATAAGGCGGACTTACTGCCATAAGGCATTCTCTATCAGTCAAGCTTTGGGTTAAAAAGAAAAACATCGAAATAGGTACAGGAAAAGGCTTACTGAAACGGGCTGCCTTAAAATCATAAGCTTGTCTTATAATTTATCTGCGAACACTCCGCTATGCTTGTCTCAAAATACCCTGCAGCTGCGCACATTCGCTCTCAGTGGCGCTCGCGCATGTTGAGGTAGGATTGCACAGATCTGTTACATCAAGCAGTAGATAACATCGAAGAAATTTTCATATGCACTTACTGAAATGCTTGGATTTTGTGCTACCTGAGAGGGGAGAAAACTTACAAGCTGTGATAAAAACTATACATTTTGAAGCTGTAACGCTTTTAATAATTTTCGGACATCATATTCAAGGTTCCAAGATTATCTTAAATACCAATGCCAAGTTTTACAAAAGATTTTTCATACTAATCACGAAATTATCTTACGATTACTTTGCTAACGCTACGCTAGTCTCAAAATACCGGGCGGCTGCGCACACGCGCACATCGACTCACGCGCATGTTGAGGTAGGACCGCACCGTTCTGTTACAGCGGATAAGGTGTTAATATAACGTTCCGAGAGGGTTAAATATGGTAATTGAGGATTTTTGTGTGGAATTATGGAAGTACGTTAATTATGTTAAGGTTGTGTAGGATTAAAATTAATGATTCAGCTGCTTCTTGTGCTGTTGAAGGCGTAATAATATTAGCTATAGGTTGGCAATCAGTCATTTCTTATGTATTGTATTTTCTTAAGTAACATATTATCACGTCTGTATTCTCCCAAAAGGATGGGCAGAGGTGTGTAGTACACCCTCATTTTGCCGTTATGTTTAAGTCCCATGTAATAGGTGCCTATTGTCATCAACCGGGTACAAATCCAGACTCCGAGCTGCTACTGAGAAATTCCACACGGAAAAATCCAATAACACTTTTCCTGACCTAGGTATCACACACAGGACCTCACGCTCAGTTGTCAATACACCAATGGGTAGCTAAGATTTTTTTTAATAAATATACAAGTTTAGTCAGAAACTACTAGTACATATCCGCACTTAAAGTATCACTGATGACGGTTTTAAAGTAAGTGTTAAAATGATAAAATTCGATAATTTTTCTTTCCATGTAAGTAAAATAATAATTATTTTAGTTTTTAAAAAAATTCTTCGTCGATACTTTAGTTACGAAATCAGAAAATGGAGCTTCTAATTTATGACCCCAAATATGACCTAAAATATAAACACAGCTGATCATAGCTGAGGATAGATAGACAAGTGTGATATTATGTATGTTATGTTATTTGCTTAAGCTCAAAATGTTTGATTAAAATGCAATTAACCCAATCCGTTAATAGCTACAGATAAACGTGAAAATATCAACCGCAAAACACACCATATATGGTAATAAACTCATTAATTAATAAATCATTAACTACACAGTTGCATAAGAATATTGTTTTTGATACAAAATAATATTAAATGTAATTAAAATAAATTATCGTTTAATAGACGTCAAATATCGCGTATGCATTATTCCACGAACTATAACAGATAATTAGGGTTGACTCTCATGTTCTGTCTAGCCTTTGCCCAATTATGTTGGGGTCAGCTTCTAGTCTAACCAGATACGGCTGAATACCAGTATTTTATACGGAGCGACTGCCAGTAGACCTCCGCAGCACAATACACAACTTCCGCCGCCCATCCGGCTTACCCCTTCGCCTTCCCCGGGCGAAGGGCATCCATGAGGATTTTTCCACAAAAAAAAGGGGTTCCCAAGTCAAAAAAAGCACAATTTAATACGCTTGAAGTTGGAATTGAGGCTTCAACGAGATCAGGCCTGGTCAGTTCTTTCTAATTCAAGGATTAAAGCAATTTCTTTAACTTGACCTTATTTAGCAGGGCTGTTTTGCAACAATTGTCATCATCTTCTACGGTAAGTACAAATTACGTAAGACTACAAATACATCGAAAAAATATTTTGTATAAAAAAATAAGTGAGTGCCCAATTCTTGGAAGCGTAAATTAGATAGTCTGTTTAAGCTGATTTTAAGTAGATATTAGTAAGTAGTTGTTACGCATGGGATTTAAATTAATATCCAACGTGTAACAACCCTAGTAATTCGGTTTTTCCTATGTGTAAACTATGTGGAATATAATTTAGTTCTACGAAATTTTGTGACGTATGTGTGATAAAAATCACAATACAGGGTGTTAACGAATTCGTGTAATTTCTTCAAACTGCGTGATCTACTCTTGAATTGAATTATTTTAAATTAATAAATATATTATTTCCCATTTTGTTACATGTGGTCTCCGATTAAAATTGAAAAATTCCTCTCAAAGATAACTTATAATGACGTGGGATTACGCTGAAGCATCCACGAGTTCTTTAAGTGATTACTGATGGTGACTGGATTGACGGAAAAAGCGAGTAAGAGGTTGGAAAGCGGCTTCCCTTCATGAGATAATAACAATAAACTATGCTTATCAATTGATATGGAAAACTTCTCCCCGTGTGGGGATGCACGGATGGGGTTACATATAAAACTTCCACACTGCACGCTGGGAATAGACGCGTGTTGTAAGATTCAACAAAACCCAGCACGCTTGGTGGTAGGATCTATACGGTCCGCCTGACTAGCTACCACCCTCACATTAAAGTCTGACGCCAAGCAGTTTACTGTGTTCCGTCGTGTGTATGTGAGAGCCAGATGGGTATAGAGGAATCTCTCTATATCTCTGTTACTTGGATTCGCGTGCTCCATCTTAGACCTTGTCTGCACTTACGATCAACGCGACCACGTCAAATAATAAAAAGAACGTGTATAATTATTCTCAGGTGAAAATCGGGATTCGTTTTTAATTATCGGAGGTTAGAGAACGTTTCCTTTTAAAATCATTTTCTTTTCCTTACTTGTTATTTTTATAATTTTATACCAAGCAAAGAAAGTCATTTTACTACACTACACAAATTTATTTTATTTTTTACAATGTTTTTAACCTCTACATCACTCCGTTGAAAAATTAATGCGCAATTTCTCTTAATGTCGGAAACGTGCTGTTATTGGTCAAAACATAAGTTCACGGTCCGTTTGATGGCTGCGCTGGCGCACGTTCTGCTGTAAAAATATGACAAGTGCCAATTAAAAAGTGTTTTAGCGCGCGCTTCGACCTTGCAAGGGCGTGCGCGGTAATATTTTTGGGAGTTATTGGTAATATTTTACGATTACGGTTTTTAGTTCATGTTTTTATTTTGGCCGAGAGATGATTTCAAGGATGGTCTATCTCATATCTCTTGGAGAATGTCAGAAGAGGTGGATGGGGAGCAGACTTGGTCACGAATCTTCTTTCTAGACTTTTTCCCAACTACGTTGCGGTCAGCATCCAGTCTTTTTTTTTTATAACTAGTCCTTCGTTTGGCCGCCATCTCGCCTGATGTAAAGCGATGATGCGGTCTATGATGGAGCACGCTTGCCCAGAAGAAACCGATTCACTCTTGACTTGAAGTCACCCAGATTGTAGCTGTCGGGGAACACCCACTCGGGCAGCGCATTCCACTGTTTGGCGGTTTTCACAATGAAAGTGGAATCAAAGCGCTTCGTTCGGGTTTTTGGTATATCAACCATGAACCGATGGCGCTTTTTCGTGCTGCTGGCCGTCCGATAGAAAAAAGGGCAGGGGGGTATTAGAGCGTGCAGATCTGAAGCACACTCTCCGAAATAACCGAATACCAGTATTTTACATGGAGCAACTGCCATCAGACCTCCGCAACCCAGTTACTGGGTAATACCGATATCCTGAGGTTAGATTGGTTCTCAGATTGGGCTTCTGACTACCTGTAACGACTGTCATAGGTATTATTATGTTATCCGGAACCGACTGTTTAACGTGGTCACCGAGGCACGGAGGGGTCTCGATGTGTAACGAATGGGCAGCCATCCACGCACTGACCGTGGCAAGTGTTGCTTAACCTGACCTGGTCATATTACCAATCATGATAAAAATATGGATGACACTGACAGCTTCCCCCGTGAGCTGATAAAAACATACTGCGATCGAGAATCTGTTTACCCAGTGAGGTGGTTATGGTAATACCTGACCGTTTGTCTTTAGCAGTGAATGTCTACGGATTTATATAAAGCCTCTCTCATCGACCTCTCTCTTTTAAACATTAGGCTGCGAATCCCGTGCCCCTGGCCAAGGGTCAGGAGTAGGAACACCGTGGGTTTTTAGCCGGTAAAAGTCCGGCATAACCCTTCGCCTTCCCGGGGCGAAGGGTATCCATGAGGATTTTCCGACGATAAAAAAAAATAAAAAAGGGGGTTCAGGCGTAAATAGAGGTGGGCGGATCACATAACTCGCAGAACCGATTGCAGGAGGAGTAGGAAGGTACTAGAGTGGAGACCCAGGACTGGACGGCGAAGTGTCGGGCGTCAGCCGGCTAGATGGGCAGACGACATTGTAAAATAGTTGGGAAACCTGGATGAGGTATGCTAAACACCAAGAAGAATGTCGTGCAAAGGAAATTGATCTACACTGAAAAGGTCATTGGTCTACACTGAGCGTTGGATGATAAAGGCTGAGAAAGAAGAAGAAGGGGTGCAGGTATGCAAATAACAGTATCAAGCCCTGACGATACTTATATACCTCAACTTGGGCAGTCAGCCTCTCTAACAACCTTGCGGACTGGCTAATCTTTTCACTATAGCGTAAGCTATTTTCTATAGCTCGTGCTGACACGATAGAAGAAGAAAAGTGGGCTAATTAAAAACTATGTACATTGCTATGACGTCAAAGATTATTATACAAAGTTAATCGGAAAGAGGGTACTAATCCCATAGGGTGTTAAAGTACCCATATTAATGAGTAACTTTTGTTCTACCATTTTCCCAAAAACTCAATACTTTCAGAGAAATAGTTGTCTAAAGATTTAAAAAAAACGCTAATATCCTCAGCTATGATCTGCTGCTGTGTTTAGGTCATATTTGGGGTCACAGATTAGGAGGTCTATTTTCTGAATTGGTAACTTAACCAGTGACGAAGAATTTAAATATAAAATTCATTTTTCATGGACATAAATTTATTGAATTTTGAAATTTTAACACTTGCTTTAAAACAGTCTTTAGTGATACTTTAAGTGGCCTGCGGATTAGTACCCCTTTCCGATTAACCTTGTATAATAGAAAAGATGGATGGATTGTGTGAAAGATGATATGGTTAAGAAAGGAGTGAGTACTGAGATGACGGCTGATAGAGGAGAATGGAAGAGGAATACATGTTGTGCCGACCTCTCCTATAGTGGAATAAGGGAGATGATGATGATACGGATCTCTTGTTAAAACATAAACCATAGAGTAAACGCCCTTATAAAACCATGAGATTTACCTACTAAACTACTTCGCTAAACCAATTAGCAATTATAATTTATGCAAATATTTTTCCGGACATATAAATAAATATTTATCTTCATAATCAGGAGTGCACTTCAGACTTTATTCGAAAGCTAACGAACTCATAAAACGTATGAAAATAAACATTGCAATATGAGTCAAAGAAAAAAGAAAAATAATGAATGTGTTTCTTCACACAATTTCATACTTACAGGCCACCTGTAAGATGCTGAAAGACTGAAAATATTGTATGTCAAAATGTTCACAGCGGAACATGGTCCTCTAAGAACAATGCAACGACATTCTCTTTTTATTTTTTAACTATCTTTTGCCCGCAGCTTCGCTTGCGTAAAATTTTGAACCCGTAAAGTGACGATTTTCTATACAAAGTTTCATCCTCCTTTAGGGGTTGAATTTCGAAAAATCCTTCCTTATTTCTTGTCTTCATTATACAGAAAACCTCTGTGCAAAATTTCAGCTTACTAGGTCCAAAGGTTTGGGCTGGGCGTTGATGAGTCAGTCAATCAGTCAGTCAGTTAAGACCTTTATTTTTTATATAAAGATAATTTGCTTGACAAAGGTGCTCGTGGGCAATTAACAACCGTGCGGATCATAAGATTTGCAAGGTTAGGCTGCGCTTGCCGCGGTCAGTCCGTGGATTGGTGACCATTCCTTACACATCGAGAACCGGAGCATGTCTCGGAGAGCACGTTAAACCGTCGGTCCCGGGTGTCATACGAATACCTATGACAGTCGTTACGGGTAGTCAGAATCCCCAAAGTCTGGCTACTGGTCTAAGCTAAGAATATCGGCATTGCCCAATAACTGGGTTGCGGAGGTCTGATGGCTGTCGCTCTATGTAAAATACTGGTATTTAGCCGCGTCAGGTTAGACTAGGGTCCGCAGACATCCGAGGAGGCCCGCTGCGGCGGGCCGGCACCAGCCGGGGGTTGCGGAAGTGTCGTAAGTTCCCGCGACCCTCGGCGCAGGTGTGAGATGGAACACCGAGATGGTTTTAGTCAGTAAGAGTCTGACAGACCCCTCCGCCCACCCCAGGGCGGAGGAAATCCATGAGGATTTCCAAGCGAAAAAAAAAGAAGGGTCAGCAGACATCCACAGAAGGAGAGTAAAAGTAGAATCCCGCGACTCCAGCCATAGGTCAGGAGAAGGAACACCGTGGGTTTTTAGCCGGTAAGAGTCCGGCATAACCTTTCGCCTTCCCCGGGCGGAGGGTATCCATGAGGATTTTCC
Source organism: Amphipyra tragopoginis (assembly GCA_905220435.1). Classification (NCBI taxonomy): domain Eukaryota; kingdom Metazoa; phylum Arthropoda; class Insecta; order Lepidoptera; family Noctuidae; genus Amphipyra; species Amphipyra tragopoginis. The sequence goes on from HG992017.1 coordinate 12,943,691, forward strand.
CACGATAAAAAAAAAAGAAAAAAAAAAGGATAGCAGACATAGGGAAAAAGATAGGCAGAACATTTTTGAATTTAATTCCGTCAATGGTTCCTTTCATTCCTTCGCCCTACAAAGGTGTATAGGATGCGGAACTTTTGTCTTTACCATACGATTTTTATAATTCTGCTTTATAGCCACTCGTCAAGGAACATAAGTAGGTATTATTTTATGTATACGTGTTTGTACAGAGACAAACACAGATAATGTTATGTTTGCAAGACCATCTGCCCACAAGCCTCGTAATCTTTTGTTACGAAAGAAAAAGTGGAGCAAGGAGACAAAGTGTTGCTGTAATGTTGTTAGTGTGGTGATATGGGAAAATGTCTGGGAGTCTATTTTACTAAAGATGCAATATTTTTCTTTTTGGTTTATTTATGATAGCTTGTACAGACTAACCTAACGAAGGCGTACGAAAGGCTTTCGCTGATGGACAGCGAATGCTTGCTCGCCTTCGCTGTTATGTAAACACAAAGCGAACCTTTGTTGTTCCGACACACCGAGGAGCACAGCCGAATGCCGGCGAGGCCTTCGTTCGCGTTCGCTCGTCTTCGCTGAATTGTTCACACCCACTCGTTCGCGTTCGTTCGTTACGTTCGCCTTCATTCAGTTGGTCTATACAAGGCATGATAGGATGATTGTCTGATATTATGCTAAGCAAGATGGTGACACTATAGTACTGATAGCCTAGCGGTTAAACGCTTGCCTGCAGCTTACTAAGGAAGGACTAAAAAAAGCTGTTCTCGTTGTTAACAAGCACGCACAGCGTGACCTAATTTTGTCGTCACAGTAACTCGTGCCAAGACGAGACAATGTACGACTTAGCTCGTCTCACCACGAGAAAATGCGACGGTAAAATTATGTCGCAATGTGCATGTTAGGCGGTTCGCCTGTAACGCAGGACGGAGCCACAAAATTCGTGTACGCAATGTTATGCGTCAATGCGTCAACCGTGGGCGCTGCGCTGTCCGTCTCCATACAATTCAGTGCTATGCCAAATGCGAAGGGGTGCATGAAAAGAGCCTCCACGAGTGACGATACTTCAGTACGTCCGACGCACCCTGGGTAGTCAGCCCCGCTACCAACCTTGCTGACTGGCTAATCTTTTCACCACAGCATGAGCTATTTTTGTATAGCTCACGAGAGAAGAAGTGCGATTCTAAAATCGTTCTGACGCGTGTCGCTGCGACGTGCATCGCTGTGGGCGAACTGCCTTATGAGCGCACGTACGCCGCGCCGTACGGCATTTCATACAAATTCTCAAGTCTTTGTTTTTCATAATGACTGAACCGATTTTGATGAAACTTCACACACACAAGCAAGATACTTAGGTTTAAAAATTTAGTAGAAAACATTTTCGAAATGTCTTACTTAAGAAAAGATAATTGGAAATTTCTGTTTGCATGGAAAATTTAAAATCGATCTTATTTAACTGTTACTCTATTTTTCGAAAATGTTTTCTACTAACTTTTAGTCCTATGTATCCTGCTGATGGGTATGAAGTTTTATTAAATTCGGTAAAGTCATACCTATCGAAAAATAAGGGCTTGAAAATTTGTATGAAATGCCGAACGGCGTACACGCTCTTAAGCTTGCAGATCAGCATGGTGGAGTAAGGCGTAAACATTACTTATTCTGAGTAGACACCCTTGCCCAACAGTGGGACAATAATGGCCTGATTATGCCATTATGATAACCATTTTCCATAAGGTAGGCCGCCCCGCCAATTTATTACAATACCGTCAACAGATAAAATTGTTTATTATAACATTTACACATTATTTCTCAACGAACATTCAGAATACGAAACCTATTGAGCAGACTACCCTCAATAAAGATAAACCAGTGAACGTACTATAAAGAATAATGATTTACGATATGTCGGTGGTCGATATAATGTGTCGTACACACTGACCTTGCGCACGCGGTCCTCGGTGCTTCCAATAATAACATTATCAACAATGATGCAACCAGACAGGACTGATAATGTTATTTATTGTTATAGTTTTATTTATATTAAACTTGGAGCCTGTATTTTTTTCTGTAATTTCCGTTTTGATAATTTTTTTGTTACGTCTCGTGTGGTCCGGACTTAAAGAATAGCACTACCCTATTTTTCCGTGGGTGTCGTAGGCGACTAAAGGATTCTCTAGAGGATGGGCAGCAGCGTTCTCTGAGTACTTTAACAACCATACTGCGATCACCAACCCGTCTGCCAAGCGTGGCGATTACGGCAAACCCCCTGCTTTTGGGGGAGCCTTATGTCCAGCAGTGGACGTCTTTCGACTGAATGATGGTGATGAAATTTTTGTTTTGTTTTTTTTTTGTTGGCGCATCAGACATTCCTGTAATGTTGAAATTTGGAAATCTTTTTGACATCAAAATCAAAATCAAAAGTTTTTATTTCACATAAACCATTACAGGCGCTTATGAAAAGTCGAATTTAGGTGCACGGTTCCAATTAGTCGTTTCCTATGGAGAAGAGCCGGCAAGAAACTCCATGGTTACTCTTTTAAAATCCATATCTTTAACAATTTGAGTGGGTACAGTTATGACTTAGATATGAGAGAGCAAAGTAGACTTAAGAGCAGGAACCACACAAAAAAACAAAATGAAAAATATGGTCAAAATTTAACTAGGTATCCAGGCATCTAGCAAGTCTACAAAGCTCTCACATTTACAAAAGGTAAAAGGACGCTAAACTATATAAAACAACTGACATTGTTAATTGTCATCAAAACACATTACAAAGAAAATCACTGTATAGTAAGATAAAGATATCTTGAGAGTAACGAAAGTAATATAAAAAAAAAAAACAAAAAAAGCTAATCGTAATGAGGTTAGTTAATAGACATACCTACACATACGACGTTAATGAGGTACCAGGGAAGCCACATGTGCAGAAGGAGTTATTTCCAAACACCTTTGTCGTCAACGTAGTCCTTAGTCTTGTAATATGCTTATCATGTCATCATTTAGCCAAAGGCTAAATAAAGCCTAGTAATGTTTGTATGGCTGTGGCAGGGATTTATTTGGTTAGCCCTCGGCTAAGGCTTCGTCCTAGTTGTGTAACGCGTTGCATTGCGTTACGTCGTGCAGTCGCGCGTTACGACGCAGTCGACTTGTCTTAGCGGCTGCGTTGTAACACAGTCATTATAGTATTTGATGAGTAAGTCTAAATTAAAATTTCTGGTGCAATCAAACCGCTAAAAACAAACTATACGCGTCGCTCTGTTAGATGCACTGCTCACGTCAGCCTCTAGTACAGAAGTCATATTGCTCATCTTAGCGATGCAATGCTGCACTGCAACGCATCGCGCTGCCCAGCAGGACGAAGGATTACGATGTTGAGCAAGTCTACCTAAGTGCGAGGTAATTGTGTATTTTGCATACATGATTAACTATACTTATAGTTACCTAAAATACTTAACCTAAGCACTTGGCTTGTGGAGATTTTAGGGTTTTCAAGAGATCCTTTTGGTTAGCCCTGGGCTTTCGCCTAAGCTCTGGGCTACAACACGTAGCAAATAGGTTTTAGAGATCCTTTACGGGTACTTCAATAAGAATGTAGATAGAGAGTGTTATTATACCTTATTGTTAATAAACTGAGGTACAAAATTGAGACGTGTGGTCTCGACGCGTCACAATTTTCCAACCAAAATACAGGCTGTAAGGGTAAACACCGTTATCCTTGAAACCATGGGTAGTTGACATAAACATAAAAATAAAGGACCGAGTAAAAAAAAATATATACGCGCGAGAAATGAGCGACGCGGCGTAAACACACTCGCTAACGAGACAGCTGACGGACTGGGGTAGCAAACTGTGCGGGGCCGTGCGTCGGGCCACGCGGCGAGCTCCCCGCGCCCCCTCCCGTAGCTTGTTGCCCCCGCGCATAGAGTGAAATGCTTTTGAGGAAAAATGAAAATTTAAAAAAAAAAAAAGTTTGTTACTTTTCATTGATTTTACGTTCTATAAATGAAACCAAACCACTGGTTTCAAGGATAGCGGTGTTTACCCTTACAGCCTGTATACGACCCACTAACTTTATCATATCTGCACCTATATGAGGTGATTATAAATTAGGGCTACTGACCGTCATATTAGGTTATTGCCCAATGCTTCAACTGCTTTTAACCGATAAGGGTTTGGGTGGAAAGACCGAAGAAGTACGTAAACAAAATGTTGTTAACTCTTCACCTGGTATAGTTCAAAACATAGTTTATTCTCTGATGACTGATTCGGGCTATGACGTTATAGTCTGTGGTAGACAGTCAATGTACGCACAGCTAATATTTCAAGCTATACATTTAATGTATGTTTTTTTTACTATTTTACTGAAGTAAGTCGGATCATTCATTATTCGTGTAAAAAAATTAGCAAAAAAACAAATTCCCTAAATTATCATACGAACTGTGACGTTCTACTCGAAGACGACACACATCTAATTTCTATTAATAACATTAAACGTATTAACTTTGTCCTTGTATAATTCCTTATTTCCTAGGCTAATACCTTGAAGCTTATCAGCATGACACATATTAGTCTGAAGAAAATAATAAAAAGGTATTTTTTTCAAAGTAACAATGATAATATCGTGTTTACGATGAGCAAACAACTGACCTAAGTATGATAATAGTGTTGTAGTTTCAGACAAAGAAGTTTTTTTATGCAAAACAAGAGGTGTTTGACATAATATGTAGACTATTATTGTAGATGAGTTTAATCTTAGTTTTAATGTTAGTCTTGCGGTGAAAAATTGATGATGTTTATAATTGTTTATTTATAAATATCTTTTTTACTGGGTTTGTTGTTATTTTGTACGTCCTAGAAATTGTCTATTCTACAGGGTGAAATTGTAAACAGCCGACAAACCGAAATGGGAGATTGTACTCATCACTATGAACAACTTCTACTATGAGAATAAAAAATCTGCTGTTCCCTACATTTTGACGAGTTATGCGAACAATAATGTAGGGAACAGCTGTTTTTTTTTTCGCGATTCCAGGTTTGGTCCTAGAGTAAAAGTTGTTCACAGTGATGTGTACAATTTCCCATTTCGGTTTGTCGAGTGTTTACAATTTCAACCTGTATATCGCATTGCTGATCGTGAGGTCCTGGATTCGATCCCCGGGTCTGGCAAAGTGTTATTGGGTTTTTTCGTGTGGAATTTCTCAGTAGCAGCCCGGAGCCTGATTTGTACCCAGTTGATGGTAATAGCCTCGCCCCCTATTACATGGGACTTAAACATAACGGCGATGAGGCGAATGAGGGTGTACTATATACCTCTGCCCAACCCTTTTTTTATCTTGTGTAAAATCCTCATGGATACCCTCCGCCCGGGGAAGGCGAAAGGTTATGCCGGACTCCTACCGGCTAAAAACCCACGGTGTTCCTTCTCCTGACCTATGGCCGGAGTCGCAGGATTCGCAACTACATGTACCGCAACACCGGCAGACCTCTGATTCTGTGGGGCCTCGCCTCACGTCCTCCTGGGAGTTACTGGTCGGGCGACGGGTCTCCTAACCCACTGCCCACGGGCCACACACTAGGGTGGTCGGAGATCGTCGCGCGCCCTCCGGCGGCGCTCGGTGCTTCTGGCACGGGAAGAGAGAGTGGCAGTCGCTTCTCTCTTCCTCTCCGCTCCGTCCTTGGTCGCCATCGCCTACTCGCAAAAGGAGGCGACGGCTTCCCTTCGCACTCTCGCTCCCGACCATGGACAGAACCACGGCCGGAAGCGAGAGGCCACCACCGACGGACGCATACGCACGGCACTCCTGCAACGTGTGCAGCGCCGTGTCTTCCGGGCAGTCAACGCAGTGGTGACAACCGGACGTCTGCTCCCGGCCTATGTGACGCAGGTACTTCCCGAAACATCCATGTCCCGAGAGCACCTGCGTCAGCCGGAAGCTGAGGGCGCCATGCTGCCTCTCCAGCCACTTCTCCATAACGGGTCTTACCGCCGCTATTGCGGCGTGCCCTGCGCTGAGTTGCGCAAGTCGTTCTCCCCACTCGGCAACTAGGATCTGGCGGACGGAGCACTTCTGCCCAACCCTACGGGAAATACTGGCATGATGGTATATGTATAATCGATAAAAAAATTGGCAGCAAAAACTAAGATCGCTCGCAGCACTCAGGCTGTTCGGATGTGTCATGTTCCATATTCATAATTTTTTTGGTTCGGTCTCGTCCTTAAACAAAACTGTTCTCTGTCTTCAAGTTATAAAACGCGAGATACCCAAACCATTGTGTCATTTCTCTCAAGGTTCAGTTACATATAAAGATATCAGGAGGTCTACTCCGAAAAACGAAGGTCGAAATTTCGGATCGAAACGAAACATTGACGAACATGGAATTTACAAATATACGATCAAAGTATTGTCAAACAACGAACTACTAGATGTTAATGAACATTTGGGAGTAGGGAGTGATGCAGGATCATATATTTTTTTATGAAAATAATATTTTTCTTAAAAAAAATTATGATTCTGCACTCTGTACTACATTGCTCTCTCACACTTAATAATACTGTAAATTATGTACCTACTGAAAATGTTAAAGATATCATAACATCACGCGAGTATTCCCCGAAGGGTTGGCAGAGGTGTATAGTACACCCTCATTTCGCCGTTATGTTTAAGTCCCATGTAATAGGGGGTGAGCCTTTTGCCATCAACCGGGCACAAATCCAAACTCCAGGCTGCTACTGAAAACAGTTTGGACAGGTCGACTCAAAGCTGTTATGGCTCTTTCCTCAAAAGGCCATTCCAGAGGTTGCTCTACATTGTTACACTCGCATAGTTTTTGATACTATAATGTCTGGACTTTAAAAGAGACCTTGACCTCTGAGTTTGTTTCGGCTTTTCTTCCCAGAGCTAGTCAGATAGGAAATGCCGGCTCCATCTAGTCTTAAAAAAAAAACATTTAAAATTGACTTGTAAAAGTGTCTGTAATAGATTTATTTACAGAAATATCATTTATCATAACACGGAAAAATTTCTAAATTCCACGAGGAAAAACCCAATCACACTTTGTCCGACCTGGGGATCGAACCCCGGACCTAACGCTCAGCAGTCGCGCTTGCGACCGCTAAACCAACGAGTCAAAGAACAATGTTAAGGATATTGATTTTTAAAGAGTATCCATTGAGTTTCTTGCCGGCTCTTCTCCATAGGAAGCGATTAATTGGAATCGTGCACCTTAATTCGACTGCATAAAAAATTGATTTGATTTGGTGAACGAAAGACAATGTCAAATCGCGAAAATCGAATTAATTCTCGGATCCGAAACTTCGTAGTTCGTATTTTCGGAGTAGACACCCAGGGCTCACTTGCCGTTATCTTAAATGTGGGTAACTGTGTTAAGGATGTACGCCGAAATACAGCAAACATGGTCTGACCGAGATTTCGGTTTGTTTTTTATGTAATTAATGCAAGGAGATAATATTTGGAAGATACGTAGTTGTTATGTTGAATGGAACTGAGTTGATAATAATATGTGTTGCCCGTCATCACGCCTGTTCTACAAAGTGGGTAGGCAGCTAGGCAGAGATATAGGTCATCATCATCATAATCATCATTTAGCCGAAAGATGTCCACTGCTGGACATAAGCCTCTCCCAAGTATCACCACATGTTGGTAGGGTTTGCCATAATCACCACGCTTGGCAGGCGGGTTGGCGATCGCAGTATGGTTGTTAAAGTACTCAGAGAACGCTGCTGCCCATCCTCTGCTGTCAATCCCTTAGTCGCCTTTTAGGACACCCATGGCAAGAGATGGGGTAGTGCTATTCTTTACGTTTGGCACCACACGGAACGGAGATATAGGTACTGTAGGCTAATTCAGATATTTTTTGAAGCCGAAAACTTGAAAAAAAGAACTTGAATTAGCCTACAGTTCTTCTTCTGCATGCCCTTATCGCAAGTTACTTGGAGTCCGCGCAAAATGATTTCTTCTTCCATTCTTCCCTATTAGCCGTCTCGCTTTCATTTATACCCTTTTCATTCATATCATCTCTCACACAATCCATCTATCTTTTCTTTGGTCCCCCTTTTCCCCTCCATCCATTAACATTTATATTCATCACTCTCTTACTCACATGCATTGTCCCTCCTCATCAAATGCCCATTCCAAGCTAATCGATTCCCTTTCAACTTTTCTGTCACAGGCGCCACACACAAAGTTCCTATAATATACTCATTTTTAATTTTATCCATTCTAGTCACTCCACACATCCACCTCAACATTTTTATCTCTGCTATATGTAATCCTCTTTCATCAGTCTTCTTCACGATCCAGCATTCTGATCCAAACAGAACGACAGGTCTTATGAGGGTTTTGTAAATTTTGCCCTTTATCTTGAGGGACATCAATGTTGTTCAAGTTGTTCCTTATGAATTAGCCTGCTATTCTAGACCCACATTTCACCACTATTAAGTCCTATGCCAGGGGGTGTATTTCTGAGAATTTCCTTGTGGGAAAATCCAAGAACGTTTTATCAGGGTCTATAGCAAATCGGTCACACTGGCACTCACTAGAGTTTATTAAGTGTTTTTTATAAGCAGACTAGATAAGCACAAAATATAATTGGGTTTTACTGAAGCGTATTCATATCCACATATAGCTGTCCCATAATCGCTAGAAAATAATCAAAACTCCCAAGTACTTCGATTAAATAAAAGATTTTCTATGAACATTATGTAACTGGGACTGGGAATGGGACAGCCACCTTCTCCTAGCCTTTTTTTCCAAAAACTGTTGTAGTATTTTATAAGAAGCGACCAGCAGACCTCCGCAACCCGGTTACCGGGCAATGCCAATATCCTAAGGTTAGACCGATTGTCAAACTTTTGGACTTCTGACTACTCGTTTAACCGTTCTCCGAGATAAATGATGGAATCAGGCGTTACTTTGCGGAAATCCATGACATACAAATATGCAAATAGAATATCTAGCTTTAATTACGCTGAACAAGATCGCTGGTTTGGATGCAGTATGCAGCACCACCCTCCCGCCCACAAGTATATGCACATGCAGAAAGAGTGAAAAAATAATGCAAAATGCAACCAAACTCGCGTATTCGCGTCCTAGCGGTCAAGGAGTCAACATATCCTGAGGATGCCCCGTGCAGGGGCGAAACACGTGTCGTGTATTGGTTTGGTTGCATGTTGCATTATTTTTTCATTCTTTCTGCATATGCACACTTGTGGGCGGGAGGGTGGTGCTGCATACTGCATCCAAACTAGCGATCTTGTTCAGCGGAATTAAAGCTAGATATTCTATTTGCATATTTGTATGTTCTCCGAGGTACGAAAGGGTCTTGATGTGTCACGAACGGTCACCCATCCACGGACTGACCGCGGCAAACGCAGCTTAACCTTAGCAAATCGTAACCTCCGAATAGCCACGAGCCCCTAGGGGTGACATCACGAGCCTTAACGGCAACTTGAAATTGAGTAATTGGGTATAAGGGACACATCACCAATATCACCATCCACCTACCCTTATCTCAACTTATTTGGGGTCGGTGCACCATATATTTTTCTTCCATACATCTCTATTAGCCCTCATCTCCGTAGTCACCCTCTTTCTAGTCATATCATCTTTTACATTATCCATCCATCGTTTCTTTGGAACACAATACACACTAATAGAAAACCATTCGCAGATGTGGAACTCTAAAACATTGCCGTAAAAGATAATTGAGGAAAAAGGTTAAAAACAATTTAAACAAACAAATGAATCCTATCAGTAAATGCCTTGTTATTTTCGCATTACACTTCCTAATAGTTGTTTGTTATTTAATGTTATTTTTAACTGATGCCCTTCGTGTAGTATCGGTGCTGTACCCCTGAGGTAGCCGGGGGGATAGTCTAGACGACATAATAAAATTGTCTGACTGTCTACAGTTTTAATAAATAAAATTATGTTATTATATTTAGATGGTGATTTTGCAATGGAGGGTTAGAAATCTGATTTTCAATGTCTAATGGTATCTTTTTAACTGACTTCAAAAAGGAGGAGGTTCTCAATTCGGTTGTATTTTTTTTTTTCTTTTTTTTTTAATTTTTATGTTTGTTACCTCATATCTCCGTCATTTATGAACCGATTTGAAAAATTATTTTTTTGTTCGAAAGGGTATACTTCCCGATTGGTCCTATATAAATTTTGTTACGATTAGACCATGAACTTCAGAGATATGGAACGGAACTCCTCATCGGATCAAAGCAAAATTCTCAAATTACTAATATTGCTTTGTTTATATTTGTTGTTGGGAACTGACTACTGGAAAAGAGGAGGGGGTGCGTGCCCCCCCCCCCCCTCCCGCCTTTGGAATGTTTTCATTATATCGTGTAAGGTATCATTTGAAAGGGCTTTTTATGCCCGACTACGTCAAAGCCAAAAAGAAGGGTTATGAAGAGGAAGGGGTTAAATTTATGACACTAAAACGTATTTAATAAAAAATAAACTTTAAAAAAAAGTAAAAACCGACTTCAAAGAAAAACTAAAAGGAGTAAAATAATTACCATAATATAAAATTAACAGTTTCAGAAGTCGGTGGCTTCTATTTGTTTCAGTGTAGAGTTACACCGACTTCTGAAACTGTTAATTTTATATTATGGTAATTATTTTACTCCTTTTAGTTTTTCTTTGAAGTCAGTTTTTACTTTTTTTAAAGTTTATTTTTTATAAAATGTGTACTGAACAAGTTATGTTACTTTTATTAAGTGGGTTGGCATGTCGACGGCCCATCTGATGGTAAGTGGTTACGCCGGCTATACACACCTACAATACCAAGAGCTGATGCGTTGCCAACCTTAGAGATAAATTTGGAAAGTCTCATGTGCCTGTAATTTCACTGGAACCCAAGCACTTCAAACCGGAACATAGCAATGCTGCTTAGGTTTGGAGGTAGTACTTCACTGGACAAAGTCTTTCACAAGGAGCTTAACTACTTTTATTAAACTTATCTTTTAGTAAAGGAAGAACCGACATCAATATGCGGTATAATTATTGATGTACAAATTCGACCCTGTGTATCTAGAGGTTATTATACGCGTGAGGTTGGTATATCGGGTGTAAAAAGACCCTTAACGATAACGAAAACCACGTATTCTACCCATCATTGGGATCATTTTTTTCGAACTAACCATACCTGGGAAATCATTGGTTTTGGAGATATTGAAGGTCAAAGTACACTTTTTTTTTAGTTTTTTCCAAAAACGATTTCCAAGTCATAATACTAAACTTCCTTCCATACAAACATTATCAAAAATATCAATTTTTCCTAACAAATTACGCATTTGAAGTTACAAAAACGCAATGAATATCAAACGCACACGACTGCCTTGGCTCGGCTGTGTGGCCGCTGCACGCATGCAAACGCGCGGCATCGCCACAACCATAATTTGCGCGCTACAAAAAAAAACGTTTTTTTTCATGCCAAAAAATAAAAGTCATTTCCCAGCAATTATTTTTGGTCAATGTAATTTAGTTTGATGTACAGAGTGCGTAGATTTCGGCTATGTGATGGGTCTTTTTACATCCTGTATACGAAAAAAAATGAATGAATACATAAAAAATGGGACTAACTTCACAACTAAAGTCACAACTAAACTTTAGTCACAACTAAAGTCACAACTAAACTTTAGTCACAACTAAAGGTACGAGTTGGTAGCCGACCGCATACAGCAGCAGCAGACGACGTGTCGTTACGACACGTCGTATCGACACGTCGCAGCGTCATGTCGCTGCAGTCATGATTCTGAACCCAACTGCAGGTGGCTGCAGCAGACGTCAGCGTCGTATTCCAGTTAGTTCCGAATGTTCCGTGAGAAAAGATGTATATGTAATAGATGATTTAGGATTAGCGGTCGCAATTTACTTTTGTATCTATTGTTTTTGTTAAATGCATCGTACAGTGCAGGATATTGGGACACCTGGTTTATCAGTTTTTCTTCTTCGGAATTGGAAAAACTTATTTTTTGAGAAAGATTCATCGTGTCGTCGCTCCAGTGTCGGTGGCACTACTGATCTGCGGTCGGACAAGACGTCGTCTGCTGTCGTACGACGTGTAGTCGGGCGACGTGTGGCTAGCTGCGGAAGGTATTTCATAGAAATACATTGAAACCAGTAGTGTCGGAGCGACACGTCGTCTGCTGCTGTATGCAGTCGCCTACGAACTCGTACCTTTAATCTTACACAATGCAGTTTAAATCAATTAAATCGGTTGAGGCATTTCCGAGTAGTTGATGAACGTACAAAAAAAACAAATATGTAGGCGTCGAATTTAAAACCTCCACTTTAGTTTTTTTAAAAGTTGGTTAAAAACCGTCTCTCTGTCGACCTGACCAGATCGCTTCTAGAAAGAGATAGGCGATGCTAATCCGTAAATTCTTTGATGCTTGAACTTTGTTGATTTTATTCACTTTATCAAGGATGAATTCAACAACCGTTGTAATGGTCCTATTTATAATTTTAGGGTGCATGGAAAGAGCCTCCAGGAGTGACGATATCTTGTACGTCCGGCGCACCCTGGGCAATCAGCCCCACCATCAACCTTGCTGATTAGCTAATCTTTTCACCACGGCATGAACTATTCTCTTCAGATCGTGCCAACACGACAGAAGAAGCTTAGTAAAGAAAAAAGGCTAATAAAAACTCCTTTAAAAGAGACTATTATTATTACAGAAGCTAAAGTTATTTTTAAATATTAATAAATTGTACTGAAAAACAGCTGACTAACAGTTATTGTTTTATTATTGTAATACGATAGAGAATGTTCTCATTGTTATTGTAATAAATCATATTTTAATAGCATTTATTTGATAATAATATTATTGGTAATTTATTGCATGAAAAATAATGGTTATTTTTATAAAATATTAAGTAAGTACATACCTACCGGGTGTCATACGAATACCTATGACAGTCGTTACGGGTAGTCAAAACCCTGAAAGTCTGGCAACCGGTCTAACCTCAGAATATCGGCATTGCCCAGTAACTGGGTTGCGGAGGTCTGATGGCAATCGCTCCGTGTAAAATACTGGTATTCAGCCGCCATCTGGTTAGACTGGAAGTTAACCTCAATATTTATTTATTTATTTATACTTTCGCACATAATTCGTACAGAGGCGGACTTAATGCCATAGGCATTTTCTACCAGTCGACCTTAGGGTGCTGTAGAGAAAACATGGTAGGTGTACTAAAAAGAGCTAAGTGATGTGTTATGCTATTAAAAATAAACTCAAAGATAACTGAAACATTTTTGGCAATAATATTACCTACATACATATATGACATTTACGTAGATGTTAAATAAAATTATAAATATTAGATACCTATTATATAAATATACCGGGTGGAAGGGTCAATATAGTTGGAAAAAGGCAAGGCAGTAGGAACATAGGGCTTGTACACAAAACTGCGATGCGATGCGGTACGACGCCGCATGGCAGCAAAATATGGTGGTATGGTTCTACGTAGCTCGCAGATTTTTGCTGCGAGCTACGTAGAACCATACCACCACACACAGTTTTGTGTACAAGCCCATACAAGCATATTTCATTGCACTTCTGGACTGGTGTCCGTGTTTTTGCCGAAGTATTTTATATCGAATTTCATTACGCCGACAACGATTCGCCGACGTAATCTTTGCCGAAGCAATTTTTACCCTAATTTGATTTCGCCGAATGATTATTAGCCACCATAATTAGTTGGCCAAAACATTATGCAAAAATTTTGTTTTAGTCGAATAGGTACTTATTTGGCTATGGTTTAATTTGCCAAATAAATATTCGCACAACATTATTTTCACACAGCGGAATGTAATGTTAATCCGACTCAGGGCACCCCGACTACACGTGGTCAGATTCTGTCTTACCCCTAGAGTGTATCCGCTCCCTCTTTGGTCGCCATCACCTCCTCGCAGAAGGAGGCGACGGCTTCGACTACCATGGACAGAACCACGACCGGAAGCGAGAGGTTGAACATGGCCTCCCCCAAGCATCGCTATCCATGTTGGGGGGGTTTGCCATAATCGCCACGCTCGGCAGGCGGGTTGGCGATCGCAGTATGGTTGTTAAAGTGCTCGGAGAACGCTGCTGCCCATTCTCAAACTAGTGAATGCCTTAGTCGCCTTTTACGACACCCATGAGAAGAGATGGGGTAGTGCTACTCTTTACGTCTGGCACGACACGAAACAAGCATATAATTATTCATCAAGCCTGAATTATATCGCACCAAACTAGGTATATGCCAAAAAAGTTCTCTGATGTCGGATAATTACATGTTATCGAGGTCATAACTCATGATTAAAATTCCTCAGAAAACTCAATTTTCGAAAACGAAAAATCTCAACATTTCATAATGCCCAGCTCTTGGAAACGGCTATAAACCCGTCTCATTATTTGAAGATAAAATTTACGAGTGCAAAGATCCTATTTGAGTCGCAATATGCAAGGTCAACGGACAATGTCACTCTCAAGGATAAAACAGGGCTCACGCACACTTGTAAGGAATCTATGTATGTATGGACTGTGTATGTGTGTGTGATAGGTGTCTTATGGAATGGGTAGTAATTTGTGATTGCGTTTGAAATTGTGTCTAGCGAAATGTCGTTTTTTTAGAGTTATATTTTTTTTTCTAAAAATCTTCCCGTTTTCGATGTGTACGGGGTCATTGGTAATAAAAAAATAGCCTGACATAAAAAAAAAGATTGCGATATCAATAAGCGTAGACAACATAAAAATTGTTTTTAGAAAAAATCGAATCTGGTACAATTACAAAAATGCCAATCATTTAAAAAAAAAAAAAAAAAAAAATCTTGAATTTGGTTCACTTTTGCGTAAAGAATAACAGGGCTATTATTAGATAGAAGATAACATGTCCTTACCACCAAGAAAAGTCCTTACGATTAAATCCAGTAACCCTCTATAAATGTAGATAGATATCTTTGCGTTCCTTTCAATAAAAAAATGAAGAAAGTACCTAAACATTTTCCAGAATATATTTTAATTTTATTAAGGGCTGATTTTTCAATCGTCAGATAAATTTTATCTGGGGAATAAGTTCGACGTTTTGACATCTTTTGTATAGGAAATATGTCAAACCTTCATATTTATTCCTTAGATAAAAGTTATCTGACGATTGAAAAATCGGCCCTAAAGCAAATTAAGAAAACCGACTCAGATTCGATATTATCTAAACACAATTTTTCTATTGTCACCACTTATTGAATATAGCAAACAAAGGTAAGTATACTGCTGCTTTAGTTTATACAAAATGTAACATAAATAAGTGTATAACCTCTTAAGGGGTCATTGTACTCATCATTATGAACAACTTTTACTATGGGACTAAATACGAAATCGCGAAAAAAAGCAGCTCTTCCCTACATTTTGACGAGGTATGCGAACATTAATAAGGAATAGCTGATTTTTTTTCGCGATTTCAGGTTTGGTCCCATAGTAAAAGTTGTTCATAATTATGAGTAGGTACAGTGACCTCTTAAGAGGTTGTACACTTATTTATGTTAGGTATATCTTGTATAAAGAATAAAGCAAGAAAAATTGTAAATAATTGCACAAATTCAAAACACAAAACTAAATTAAATTATATTATAACGTGGCCAAAAGCCCAATACATATAAAGTTTTATAACCTCTGTCTTTGATTTCCAGTCAAATAAAAACAAAACAATGAAATCGATCAGCGTGGCTTCTGTGGAATTTCCGGACGACGCTACATGTAGATACATACTTTATACAAACTCGAATGGAGTATCTACATTAAAAGAGCCTCCACGACTCTGTTTCTCCTCCTCCGTTTCTCTTTAGGAGTGAGTGTTTCCGGAGTAAAGACTCTCTCTCCTCCCTCTGTCTCGGTTTTTGTATATACTAAAAATAAAGTTGTATAGCTCGTGCTGACACGAGAGGAGAAAAAAGAAAAGAGGAGAAGATCTTGTTATACACGCACGTGAGCCACATGGCTCAGACTACAAAATAAAAATTGATCGCTCTGATCTCTATAATTTCAAACCTAAATATTTTCAAAACTGCTTGGTTAAAATCGAGGCCAATATAAAAATAGGGTTATTTAGACACCTTTTTTTCGAAATTATAATACGGAACACAATATCAATATATGAAATGCACCAGAGAGGTCAGCAAAAAAGGTGATTTTGGAGATCTTCTCATGTTAGGATCGTAGCATGTGGCGTTCTATAGTTTCTGCCTACCGCCATAGGAAAAAGGCGTGAGAGTACCTGTGGCGACATCTATCACGCCACATGCGAACTATTCAAGCCTACATCGCGATATCAAGATTTAAAACGCAGATATACAACCTCCCAACATCAACTGTTGGGCAGTAGCCCGCCAGGCACAAGACTCCTCGGCGCGCATGTGTTCCGTGCGCGCCTCTCAGGAGGACGTGGGGCAAGGCCCCACAGAAGGAGAGGTCTACCAGGGGCTGGCGGACCGAGGCCTGCCGGGGTTGCGGTGCATGCAGCTGCGAATCCCGTGACCTTGGCCAAGGGTCAGGAGTAGGAACACCGTGGGTTTTTAGTCGGTAAGAGTCCGGCATAACCCTTCGCCTTCCCGGAGCGAAGGGTATCCATGAGGATTTTCCCACGATAAAAAAAGGCACAAGACTCCGCCTGATTGGAGGATCCTCCCTTTGGTTGGAGGAACACCACACCTAGTTTCTCCACATTGGTGACCCCGACGATGTTACTTGCTTACCGTACCTCAAAATAACAAGGTTGTAAAATATGCAATACGAACCACGCCTAACAGATCGGTAATGTGAAAGACCTCCGAGCATTGACCCTAATCCGATCCAAATCTAGGGACTGACGTAAACAAATTATATTTGTCGCAGAAACATGGTTGCAGCCTTTATGATCATATTCCTAGCGATATGATGATATATCGGAAGATGCTTATAGAAAGCATTTCATCAAACTTAAGGGGATGTTTAGAGAAATCAAAAACTTTTGTAAGGTTATTTGGGTTTCCAAAGCAGAGTCGACGCGCGTGGCTCCTATTTCTGTCTACAGGGTTTAAAGTAACCTAACACGTCATCCCCTTCGAGCCTAACCTATTCGTGTCGGTGTGCCCCAAATCAATGAGTCCGCTTCGCTCGCTTTTGAAATTAGTTAGTTGGAAGACAATTTAAAGTGTTTGGCTCAAAATCTGACTTTATATTCCTAGGAAGATGCTTATGAAACGCTTTCTTATAAGCATCTTCCAGTATGTGATCATATCGCTTGGAATATGATCATAAAAAGGGCTATAACTATGTAACTGCAACATACACACATCAAAAAAAGTTTGCGATCACTAGCATAATTATGTATGTGAAGATTCCAAATTCAAAGTCCAACTGAAATCTGATTTATATTTATCTAGATAACTATCAATCTATCTATATTTATGACGATAATTATCGCTTTGAATCCCGGTTAGAAAATTCGGCTTCAAAAAGGCTGCATAATTTTTCAAAGTGATGGCAAACTTTTTTTGATGTGTGTATACAGGGTGTAAACGAATTCGAGTAATTCTTTCAAACTGCGTGATCTACTGGTGACAATGATTGACCCTGCATAGTTTTTTTTTCAGAATCAACAAAAAAAGTTTTCAAGAAATGAAACATGGTATTCTCTATCTGAGTAATACGTGGTTCCCAGCAAGGAATAGGGTACTTCTCTACTCCTCGGTGTCGTAAAATGCAACTAACAGATTATATCAAGAAGATTGACTTTGGCAGATTGTCTACAACGGCTTGCTATATGAAAAAAAATGAATTGAATTTGTCGATGCAATTCGCACTACTAAGTCGTAACAGACTGGTAATGTGAAGGACCTCCGAGCGATGACCCTTATCCGATCCCAATCTAGGGACAGACGTAAACACATTATACAGGCTGTTAAAAAATTAACTCTTATAAATTTGAGGGGCTTCTGGGTATCGGAAACTGAATAACGTTTGGAAATTCGTGTATTTTTTTATTACTTAACTTTTTCTTTCATTCGTTTTGAAAATACGCGAATTTCGAAATATCTACAAATAAATATTGTTCAGTTTCAGATGCTGAATAAACCCACAAAATTCGAATTTTTTTAACAGCCTATAATAAAATAAAATAAAATATTTTTGGGACATTTTTCACACAGCACCATCTAGTCCCAAACTAAGCAGAGCTTGTACTATGGGTACTAGACAATGGATATAATACTTATATACTTTTTTTTTGTAAATACATACTTATAATACATCTCGTGGCTAAATAATTACAGCCGCATAGACCGATCTTCCGGGTTAAGCCACGCTTGCCGAGGTTGGTCTGTGGATGGGTGACCATTTACCATAGCGAGTTTCCTCCGTGCCTCGGAAAGCACGTAAAGCCATTGGTCCCGGCTGTCATTTGTAGATCTTTGACAGTCGTTACTGTTGGTCAGAAGCCAGAAAGTCTGACAACCAGTCTTACCAAGAGTATCGTATTACCCAGTTACTGGGTTGTGGAGGTCTGATAGGCAGTCGCTCCATGTAAAATACTGATATTCAGCTGCATCCGGTTCGACTGGAAGCCGACCCCAACATAGTTGGGAAAAGGCTAGGCAGATGATGACATACTTATAATACATAAGAAACACCCAGACCAACACAAACACTTATGTTCATCACATAAATATTTGTGTCCTGTGGGAATCGAACCCACGACATCGTGATCAGCAGTCCGACACTCGAACCACTAGACCACAGACGTCGACACAATTATAACACTGTTGGACACGAGCCTCGTCTCACAATGAGAAGGGTTAAGACATTAGTCTACACACAGCGTCTAGAATTTTATGGAGCCTTCGCAGATGTGCAGGTTTCCTCACGATGTTTTCTTTCACCGTTAACGCAAGTGATACTCAAATTCTGATCCGCACACGAAATCAAAAACTCAGAGGTGAGGCTTGATTCGAGCTCGGATCCTCCGGCTCGGAAGGCAACCGTTCAACCGCTAGGCTATTCACCACTATCCCAAATACTTCGGAAATTTTAAATAGCGCTTTGTGATGTTTGTAATCAAAACATATTGTCAAAGAAATATACCTTTACAATAACAATATCCAATTAATTTGCACAATCTAGGTATTGGGTTTTACTATTCAGAACAAGAATAGATCTACAACCAAAATCCCAACCACAGACAGCAAAATACCCATTTAATACAATACCAGAATTTAAAAAAAAACATACCAAACAATATAATAATCTGTAGCACGCAGCTGAGATGCGCATGATTCACTCGCGAGCGATTTCCGTTGCCGACTCGTTCTAATTTTAAATACGAACCCCCTTTTCGAAAATGGAATAAAATTTGTCGGCGCACGCGCCGCTCAGTCGCATCCTTTTATTATTTTAGGACATCCGACTGGGTAGGAGATTGATATTGTCTCAAATTATCTACTCAAAAGAGTTTTTGGAAGGAAATCGTTATCTATTGTATCATATTGCATAGTTTATAATATAAAAAAGTTTTCCCTTTGATGTAGATACATAATCGTTGCTGGGGAGTTTGTGGCGCC
The DNA here is from genome assembly GCA_905220435.1 of Amphipyra tragopoginis. Taxonomy (NCBI): domain Eukaryota; kingdom Metazoa; phylum Arthropoda; class Insecta; order Lepidoptera; family Noctuidae; genus Amphipyra; species Amphipyra tragopoginis. The sequence goes on from HG992017.1 coordinate 12,963,308, forward strand.
GTTATTTCTTCACTTATACACTAGGAAGCGGTGAGGGGTGGGCGAATTTGGTGGCTGTCAATTGTAATTTTTGACGTTTAAAATGTGCTGCATTTTATTTGCGCAACACACTCGTAATCGCTATGGTTTTCATTTTGGCGGGAACACCCAAATATTCCGAAATATTTTATTCCGAATTTGGATATTCCGATGTTCAAAAATCCGAAAGATTAAAAAACACGAAAGATATTTTACCGAATGTCATAAATACGATTTATTTGTTTTCCGACTTTCAAAAGTACGAAGAATTAAACGTCCGATGTGTTCTTGGCCCGAAAAACAGCATTCCGATTTGCAATTTTCCGAAAACAATAAACATTATGTCAAGCAATAGAGTATTAAACATAACACAGAAAGGTGAGCAGTTGGTTAGGTTAGGTTAGAACTGCGACCCCCTATGCACGAGCCGAGCGAGCGAAGCGAGCGTGACGCGTCAGCGGCCGGCGAGTGCTGGAACCGATTAGTTACATACACCTACTTAATAAAAAAGCGCGTAATGCGTAATGGAGAGTTTAAAAAAAAAATGAGAGAAAAATATTTTTCCCACAATTATGTTATTATAAGTAGGGAAAGTGATTCTGTCATTAGTTTCTTTTGTCTACCTTCCTATGAACAATTAACTTGCTCCCTTTGGATAAAATTGAACCATTGTGTATTAATCTGTTTTGCTATTTAGGTTTACGAGGCGTTTTAATTTCGAACTTTTAATTAATAGGTATTTTAATATTCGGAATTCGTATTTTTGATGTTCCGGATTATTGTTGAATCTGACTTTTTATTGTTAGGTCTATTGAAACTCGGCATTTTGATATTCGTAATTGTAAACGTTAGGCGTTTTGTAATTTAGGATTTATAAAAGTAGGTTTTATGATTAATCGGAATTGTCATAATAGGAGTTTTAAACCATTCGGAATTATGAAAATCGGTATTATAAAAATCGGGATTAAGAATATCGGAATTTAGTTTTTCGTATTATTGTAGTGTACCCCATTTTGGCAGATCAACAATTTCCATAGCAACGTGCGTATTAACAATCCGACTTCTCCACAACTATGTACAACGCAATGAATATTGTTGTATTGTCAAAATAAAAACTGCTCAATGTGATGTTTAAATAAATGAGTTTTGATTTAACTTTTAGTGTCTTGGGTCCGTGATTTCGCTTGTATGATTGAAATAAATAATTGTAATGACGACTTTATGTTGAATAACAAGGGGACTATTAAACAGCAGAAACGTAGAAGAAAAAAATGATTTATACTTAATACTAAACAAAAAGCTAATAAAGTTTACACCGGCCTATATTATTTTTTACCTTCTTAATAACGCGTCATGAAATCCAATAAATTTTAAATAAGTAATAGCTACATAATTTAGTACAATTTTCATTTACAAAACCTCAAAAAGTTATTTTACATTCATAGTCAATATAAAAATAATTATTAAAGTCAATAAAACTTTAACATAAATGAAAAATAAATTGCACATTTCTTTATGATAATATAATTGGATTACAAAACTATAAACTAGATAAATAACTAAAGCAATAATATGAAATATGAATTTATATTTTGGCAATGAAATTAAGTTTGGCATTTCGTATGCATTAGGGACTCGAAGTGTCATAGCGAGAATTTCATCTGAGTAATAAAAGGAGGTTTTATGATTTTGATTTCGTTAAATTAAATTTATTATTTACATACTAATCTTGTTACGCTTTCTCACACGGGATCATCATCCCTTGTGAGAAAGCGTAACGTATCGCCAAAATCAGCGTATTTGTTTGACCTCTCTGGTGCATTTTCTACAGGTGTCCCTGGAAGTATGGATCACATCGAATAGGGGTGTGGGCAATGTCATTTCCAAACTTTTTAACCCTGAGAATGTCGGTGCAATTTTTTACGGTTCAAAAGTTATGACCAATTATTGTTTTTTCTTCAATCACTTCGCATAGAAAAAAATCATTAAAAAAACAATCAGAGCTATCATTTTTTTTTCAGGACTTTGGCGAACAATATGCCTTTCTTGTGGTAATACTTTTACGCAGCTAGAAAACATGTGTTCAGTAAACATTTTCTGCAAAGGCTTTTTTGGTCTGGCAAAAAATTTACTCAAGTTTTAACTACTACAAGTTTTGAAATGACCTTGCCCACACCCCTATTCGATTTGATCCATACTTCCAGGGACACCCTGTATATTGATACTTATTAATTGTGTTCCGTATTCATATTTCTAAAGGTGTCTAAATAAGCCTATTTTTACATCGGCCTCGATTATAACCAAGCAGTTTTGGAAATATTTAGGTTTGAAATTTTAGAGAACATCGATGAATTTTTATTTTGGCGATTGTGCCATTGTATCTATAGACTTTTCTTCATTATTTTAAATACATACTTAGTAATAGTTCATTGTTGGAAAAAAACCCTTTCGCCCAAAGGCCAAACCCATTGATGTAGAAAAATATGGACCACGGGTTCAGCGCTCAAAAACTTCTGAACCGAATGTAGACTAAAAACCGGCCAAATCGGAGTCGGACTCGCGCACGAAGGGTTCCGTACCATTATCTACAAAAACGGCAAAAAAATCACGTTTGTTGTATGGGAGCCCCTTAAATATTTATTTTATTCTGTTTTTTAGTATTTATTGTTATAGCGGCAACAGAAATATATCATCTGTGAAAATTTCAACTGTCTAACTATCACGGTTCATGAAATACAGCCTGGTGACAGACGGACAGCGGCAAAAAAATCACGTTTGTTGTATGGGAGCCCCCTTAAATATTTATTTTATTTTATTCCATTTTTTAGTACTTGGATGCAGGGATGCACGATACTTGCGTTTGTATCGATACTGCGGGTCGATCCGAATCGCAACTATGCGGTACGATTCGAGGATCATATCGAATGGTTTCGATCCAATCCTCGAAATATGGAATCGTATCGTATCGTACTTCATACTTCTACGAGCAGGGGGGGGGGGGTGTTACGGCGATTTATTTAAATACAGGTAGGTACTTGTGTATCGATTCAAGAATGTTTCGTATTCGTTTGTATCGATCCAAAATATCGAAGTATCGTATCATGTTGTATCTGTAAAGTATCGGATCGGATCGTGCATCGCTAGTTGGATGGTTTTAGAAACACACAAAAGGGTGATGGGCAAAATTGTATGAGACCTGTCCCCCCCCTTCCAACAGATTTTTTTGATGTGTCATTAGTTTCATAAGGATCTACGACAAGACTAGCAACCAGTTTTAACTTCAAAATCGATGGGGTTTAATATATACAGGGTGGTAAAGGAGGACCGGAAAAATTGGTCAACATAACCAATAACAACAACACATATGTCATTAGATAGATATTGCAATATACTGCCATAATTACTATGGCGGCTCATTTCAAATCGCTGTGTGAAAAAAGTTACGGCGATGTTTCGTAGGTTAGGTTATGTTAGGTCAGGTTAGGTAGTTTTTTTCTTGTATATTGTTATGTAATAAAAAACAAACAGATTGAGTAAACAGTGTTATAATTATGTACCGTCATCCACAATCACATTATAAATTGTCTGCAGAACCCCTGAAAAGACGATGCCTACCAAATCCTAAATACCACACTAGGAACCAATAACAACCACACATATGTCATTAGATAGGTATTTTAATATACTGCAGTAACTACTATGGCGGCTTATTTCAAATCGCTGTATGAAAAAAGTTAGGGCATTTTTTCGTAGGTTAGGTTAGGTCAGGTGTTTTTTTTTCTTATAAAAAGTTCGGTAATAGCAAAAAATGCAAGTAGAGTGAGTAAACAGTGTTATAATAATATGTCGTCATTCAAAATCACATCTAATAAATAGGTGATAGGTGAAATTACCTAACTTGACCTAACCTAACCTATGAAACATCGCCATAACTTTTTTCACACAGCGATTTTAAATGAGCCGCGATAGCAATTATTGCAGTATATTGCAATACCTATCTAATGACATATGTGTGGTTGTTATTGGTTCCTAGTGTAGTATTTAGGATTTGGTAGGCATCGTCTTTCAGGGGTTATGCAGACAATTTATTAATGTAATTGTGGAGGACGATATGACCTTTTACGTGAGTGGCAACAACAACTGTAAAAAGTTTCAACTCAATCGGATGAACCGTGTGAATTTTTAGAAACAATTATCCGATACGACTCGAGCGCCACCTATTGTACGTTGATGGTACTATGTCAGAAACTGTCACGTGAGTGGCAACAACAACTGTATAAAGTTTGACGACACGTTTGGTGCAGTGGGTAAGCGATTGGCTTCTGCGCTACGGGTCGTGGGTTCGATTCCCACACGGAACAAAAATTTGTATGACCTACAGATGGTTGTTTCGGGTCTGGGCGTTTGTTTGTGAAATTTGTGTCTGTAAACGCACCCACGATACAAGAGAAATCTTAGTGTGGGGCAACGTTTTTTTTAAAAAAAAAAAAAAAGTTTCAACTCAATCGAATGAACCATGCGAATTTTTACTAACAATTATCTGATACGAATCGCGCGCCACCTATTGCACGTTGATGGTACTATGTCAGAAACTTTCGCGCAAGTGCTAACAATAACTGTACTTAGTTTCAACTCAATCGGATGAACCATGCGAATTTTTATTTTACAATTATCCGGTACGACTCGCGCGCCACTTATTGTTCGTTGATGGTACTATGTCAGAAACTTTTGCGTGAGTGCCAACAACAACAGTACAAAGTTTCAACTCAATCGGATGTACGATGCGAATATTCATTTAAATAAAATAATAATAATAAAAATGCGTTTTTCCCGGAATATCCCGCTCCTTTGAGGAATGTCGCCATAGGAAAAATTTATCACCCCACTGAGATGTTTCAACTGAGATACATTTCAGATTTGTTGGGGTATGGGGACGTTTTGTCCCATGGTCCTTTCGATAGCATGCTTTCAACTGCGTAAGCATGCTAAGCGTACTTAACCATGCTTACGCATCCTTTGTGACGTGTATTTTGTTCGAAACTCTCACTATGAGTCCATAGACTTGGCCTCCTAAATAGCCCGCTGCACTGACCGATCCTGACTTGGCCTATAATCGCTAAGCTTGGCCAACAAAGCGCTTCCTTCACTTTTACACAAAAATTATGTAAAATCCATAATCGTCCGATGACCGGATCAGAGGCACATCCGATGCTCCCAATATCCGGTCGCCATTAAAAATTCGCGTGTATGTTAATATTATTCAAAAGTTCTCACGCAACGGTTTGTATAATGTTTTAAACTGATTTTTGATTCGTAGAAAGAATAATTTGGCTGAAAAGAAAGATAATTTGAATATTGAGTGTGTAGGTGATTTTAAGTTCAATGACATTAAATAATCTATAGTTTTCATATTTTTATGCAGTCACATCAGCATTCGAATTGCGCAACACACTCGTAATCGCTATGGCTTTGATTTTGACAGGTTAACAATTTCATTAGCAACGATTTATTTATTTAAATACCTTTAAACTATCATTACAGGTCTGTCACTTAATGCAATAGCCAAGTCATACACACAAAACTAAAATTAAAGCACCAAATACAATCTCGAGATCATTGTTTGTAACACAGTGTAAACAATAGTACTTTTGCGAATTCACCTCAGTGACGTGTAAATGTAATTATTTTATCAATTTCGACTCTCTCGATATGAATGTAATTGATGGTGCGAATTGCTCGATATATTAACAATCCGACTTCTCCACAACTATGTACCACGCACACATATTGTTGTAAAGTCAAAATGAAATCCCTAGCGATGACGAGTGTGTTGCGCAATGAGGATGCTGGTTAGAATGGAATTCGACTAGAATAATCTTGAGAAAGGGATATGGAAGATTTAGATGAAACTTTATGGCTTTTGAAGATAATAGCTAATGTTTTTATAGGTCATCAGCGCGTTAGTATAACTACCTGCTTAGGTTATCGCAGTCCAAAATAATTAGCCCATTACATTACTGTCCCACTGCTGAGAACGGGCCTGAGAGAGAATGAGAAGGGTTTATGGCTTAGTTGACCACGCAAGCCTGGGAGCCTACTCCCTAATTCCGTCAACGAAGTTAGTCACCCGTCCGAAAGTAGCCCGAAACGTAGGAGTGAATAAGTGTCAAGTTCAACTTTTCGGACGGGCAAAAACACAGCGGTAGTAGGGACAACTGTCAAATCGCGTTGTCATTCATTCTTAGTTCGGGCCCCGAAATAATCGTATGTCCATAGGTGATAGGGAGTAGGAAACGCTCGTAACTAAGGCCGAAACCACGGACTTTGTGCTTTTATAGACCTCTGGTAGGGGTTGACGGAGTATACATATATTTATGATTAGTTACGGTTTACTCTCGTGCGTTTTCTGGGATTGCCCGACTAGTTTCGGACCCAACAGAGCCCTTAATCATGAGCTGAACACGCGGCGAAGTTGCGAAAAGACCTAAAGTCGTCTGAGGTGAACAGGTTTCCTCAAGATCTTTTCCTTTACTGTTAACGCAAAGGAAAATCAAATTTTGATTCGAATATGGATTCGAAAACTCAGAGGTGCGGGCTGGGATCGTACTCAGACCCCTCCTCAGACCTCCTAGATAATTAATGTGTAATTGTCACTGCAGCTTTGCAGTCCATAGCTGGACAAAAGCATCCCCTTTAAAGGAGACAATGTCCACATTCACCCGGCTGGACACGTTATCTGGTGAACGCTAAGTCAGTCCCCTTTTGACGTTACTCTCTTCTACCATCCTTGGGTTTTTATGGTGGCAATTTTGCTGGCCATCTTGTCATCTATAGGTCATCAATGCATCATTATTCTGCCAGAGAAATTCACGTTTGGTGAAGCTTGATAGCTCAACTCTCGACCCTTCAACACTATGGTGGCCACACATTGATTGATCTGCTCATAGCCATCCTAACATAAATGGTAAAAACACAAAGAAAAACCTTGAAGAATTAACAACATAACATGTAAATAACATCCTCCTTGCCCGTAACGAATATAATACATGCATGTACAATAACGATGTTTATGTAAATGCAACACAACCTCGTGACCTTCGCTCAGTTCCATCTCTCCGCACTCACTCACGCGCAGATACGACATTGCATATAAACTTCCCGTGTGGGGACGGGTTGGAATATAAAACTTCCTCATCGCACGCTGGAAATAGATGCGTATTGTAAAATTTAACAAAACCCAGCACGCTTGGTGGTAGGATCTATACGGATTCGCCTGGCTAGCTACCACCTAAATATTAAAGTCCTGCGCCAAGCAGTTTATTGTGTTCCGTCATGTGTATGTGAGAGCCAGAGGGGTATAGGGAATCCTTCTATATCTCTATTACTTGGATTCGTGTGGTCCATCTTAGACCCTGTCAGTGATTGCCATCAGGTACGACCAGGGCCAAACGCGACGATGACCAATAATAAAATAAAACTGGAACTTTTAATGGAATTTCCTACAGGAAACGAAAGCAAATGGCAGTACCGCCGTAAGTACTCATCACAGCCAATCAGAATGAATTAAATTGACATTATCAATAATGTCAAATACATTTTAATCAATGAAATTGATTTCCAACGATGGTGGCGCTATGAGTCGCCTGTCACCTTACTTCATTCTGGTTAACTTATTTAAGGTGCCTCCGCTGTTGACGCCGGTTGACATTACGAGTGCTGGCCCCGGCTTCCAAATTGGCTGCCAGCGCCGCGCCGACTACATCTTACACTGTTTTTTTACACCTTCAAGTCCTCTTCAAACTCTTCATGACATGATTATTCGTCACCCGCTTTCATTTTCACAATAAAAACAAATGAAACACTTAAGTGGATGTTTGTGAGGTTGTTTGGGTTTCCAAAGCAGAGTCGACGGTGCCCCGCTGCGCGGGGCTATTATTGCCGCCGTCGGTGTCCATTTTGGATGCCAGCAGTCGATGTTTTTAATCTCGGCTGCCGGCAGTAATGTACCACCGGTTCCCAATGGCGTTATTTTTGGGAGCCGGCAGCGGCAGCGGAGGCACTCCCTATTTAAGAGATTGAATAGTAAGCGTCATTTAAGAGTAGTAGAACTCCTTATGAAACAGTTCATCCGGGGATGAATACCTATTTCTGCCGCTAAGCAGCATTGCTGTGTTTCGGTTTGAAGTATACGGGTGCCGTTGAAATTACAGGCACTTGAGACTTTCCAACTTTGTCTCTAAAGTTGACAAAGCATCAACAATCCTCTTGGTGGGCCGTCGGGTTCTTTGCCAACGAACAAAAAAAAACTCCGTGTTTTTAATGTAGCCACACTATTTTCCTCCGGATCTCCTTATAAGGCTATCGCCAACAAAAGCACATTCATAAGAATGTCCCTGCCCTATCTGAACGTGCTTACTCTCGGCTCACACCGGATGACGCGTCGCGTGTAAATTTAGCGTCGCGCGCCAGGTTCACGGGCGTGCGCGGGCGCAGACGCCATCTTGTTTTTGTTGCAGCAGATTCGCCGATGCGTCGTCACTAAATGTCAGTTGTCTTGATTATTGTAGGGAATAAATAGTTAATGTTGGTAATATTGATTGGATGCAGTGTAAAGGCGTAGGAGTCGGTTTTTAAATTATTATTTAAAGTTGATAACACTGTAATTAGGGGTCGTATTACAAATTAAGTTGTCTTTTATTGTAAATTAAGTATAGGTTGGTAATAATCGAAGTGTAACTTAAGTTTAATTCTCGAATTACACGCGTTAAAAGTGTTGACTCGTAAGTACAATTTTTAGAGAAAGTTTTAACAGCTGTTACAATACCGATTAAAACATAAATTAAATATTGACTTGTTTTTGGTAATTTTGGGTCTTATGTATAAGAATTTAAGATGTCATGGCCTGAAGGTTACAGACTCGTTTGTTAAGCACCGGCTTGCAGGTTCAAACCCAGGCATGCACCAAAGTAACTTTTTTAATGTTAATGTATTTTCTTAGTCAGTCTAAGACGCCACTGACGTACGGGGAAGGAAAACATCGTGTGGAAATCTACACAACTAAGACGGCTCCAAAAATATCTCGATGGTGTATGTGGTGGTGGATATTAGGTCTGAAATCGCCAACCCGCAGTGAGCAAGCATGGCGATTAATGCTCGTTTCTTCTCTGTGTGAGAAGACGCTTTTGCCCAGCAGTGGGGCAGCTAGAGGCTAGTAAATATTTTTTAGGTATAACAACTTAGAAATAAATATTATGAAAACATCACTACATAGTATAAAACAGTCGATTCCAGCTGTCTGTCCCTGATCTTTAAAACTACGCAACGGATTTTGATGCGGATTTTTTTAACAGATAGAGTGATTCAAGAGGGAGGTTTATAACTTTATATGTAATACATTGCATCCAGGAGAAGCCGGGGCGGGTCGCTAGTAGTAAGATAAAGTGAGACAGACATACACTCATCAAAAAAAGGTTGCGATCACTTTGAAAAATTATGTAGCCTTTTTGAAGCCGAATTTTCTAATCGGGATTCAAAGCGATAATTATCATGATAAATATAGATTGATAGTCTAGATAATAAATATAAATCAGATTTCGGTTGGACTTTGAATTCGGAATCTTCACATACATAATTATGCTAGTGATCGCAAACTTTTTTTGATGTGTGTAAGAAAGTGATACTGGTAATATCATCCCTAGACACATAACATCACGCCTGTGTTCCCCAAAGAGATGGGCAGAGGTGTATAGTACACCCACATTTCGCCGTTATGTTTATCATCTCTAGAATATCAGAATATTTTCTGGTATTGTTTTAAATAGGTTATTTTGCTGTCTGTGGTTGGGATTTTGGTTGTAAATCTATTATTATTCTAGCTAGTAAAACCCAGAAGATTGCAAATTAATTGGCTATTGTTGTTGTCAAGGTATGTCTCTTTGTCAACATGTTTTGATTAAAACAAAATAACGCGCAATTTAAAATTTCCCTTTTTTATTAGGGTTAACCAAAGGGTAAAACGGGACCCTATGACTAAGACTCCGCTGTCCGTCCGTCCGTCTGTCACCAGACTGTATCGCATGAACCGTGATAGTTACACAGTTGAAATTTTCACAGATGATGTATTTCTGTTGCCGCTATAACAACAAATTCTAAAAAACAATATAAAATAAATGTTTAAGGGGGGGCTCCCATCCAACAAACCTGATTTTTTTGCCGTTTTTATAGATAATGGTACGGTACCCTTCGTGCGCGAGTCGGACATGGCCGGTTTTTTTAAATCTGAGTACACACACATAGGTATATCCTTGTCCTGTTTATCTTTATCATATACCTACAAGGTTAGTAGAAAAGGGGATACTAATCCGCAGGCCACTTCAAGTATCACTGATGACTGTTTTAAAACAAGTGTTAAAAGGAGATGTTTGATTTTGGGCCACCACTATGTACAGTATATAGAAAAATAGGAAAAAAATAAGGGATTAAGGGAAGACTACGATTGTACTGGAATTATTATTTGGGGACGTTTTTTAATATGTTAACCCTTTTTTTCTGGTAGCCATGACAGTTGTGTTTGACATTAACATGAGTTTGAAAACTTTGACAGTCCTAGGTTTCGTGATGTGTGTGTGACGCAATCGAATACAACACCTGTAGTTCTATTTCATTTTAGTTATAACGAAATCCAAGTATTTTCGTCTATAAACAACGTAGATAGGTTATGTAAGTACACAAGAAATAGAGACTATGGGGTCAGTGACATGTCAACAGTTGTCAAAATGACATTTCACATAATTTCGATCACCATATTTTTATGTGTTGTGTTGGTCTCCTTGACCAAGTTAACTTGAATGTACGATTAAACAAAGTAAAATTATAGAAAATTAACATTAAAAAACTGTTACTTTATCGTATAGCTATATTTCCATATAGTGTACATGGTGCTAGCCCAGGATCCAAACATTTCTGAAACATCTCCTTTCAAAATTTGAAAATTTTTAGTCCATGGAAATTGATTTTTATTTTAATAGTCCTAAAATGTAAACACAGCTGGTCATACCTTACAATAGAATGATTTTAGCATATTTTTTATGGAATCTTTGAACAGCTATTTCTCTTAAACTGTTGACTTTTGGGGAAAGTTGTAGAACAAAAGTTAATCATTGTTATGGGTACTTTAACACCTTTTCGAATTAGTATCCCCTTTCTGACTAACCTTGTATAAGTAACTAGCTTTCGCCCGCAGCTTCGCTTGCGTGAAATTTTGAACCCATTAAGTGACGATTTTCCATACAAACTTTCATCCCCTATTTAACTCCCTTAGGGGTTGAATTTCGAAAAATCCCTTCTTAGTGGATGCCTACGTTACAAAAGGAACCTACTGTCAAAATTTCAACTTTCTAACTCCAGCGGTTTAGGCTGTGCGTTGATAGATCAGTCAGTCAGTCGGTCAGCTTCTCCTTTTATATATAAGTTATATAATAATCAGCATGTTACTTTCCCACTGCTGGACATGGGACTCTTCTGAGAATGAAAAGGGTTCAGGTTTTAGCCCACCACGCTGGCCTGGTACGGATTGGCGGACTACATACACCATCTAGAATTTTTTGGAGCCGTCTTGGTCTGCATGTTTCCTCACGATGTTTTCCTTCAAATTCAAACTTAAAACTCATTTATTCAAAATAGACTGGAATGACTTAAATATTTATTTTATTCAGTTTTTTAGTATTTATTGTTATAGCGGCAACAGAAATACATCATCTGTGAAAATTTCAACTGTCTAACTATCACGGTTCATGAGATACAGTCTAGTGACAGACGGATGGACGGACAGCGGAGTCTTAGTAATAGGGTCCCGTTTTACCCTTTCGTTACGGAACCCTAAAAATTCTAAAGAAATAAGGAAATAAAGCTAAGAAAACAAAATACTTTAACAACATTATGATATCCTCATATTTTATTAATTATATAATATACATAACATGGCCTTACTTATGTGCTAGGTCAGTTCATATCAGCTTAGATCAACAGATACAACAAAATGCAAATTTTAAATTCTTTTGATCTAAAAAACGATTCAATCACGAATACATGATTTGAACTTGAAAAACAAAATATAATTTGACGACACGTTTGGTGCAGTGGCTAAGCGATTGGCTTCTGCGCCACGGGTCGTGGGTTCGATTCCCACACGGAACAAAAATTTGTATGGCCTACACATGGTTGTTTCGGGTCTGGGTGTTTGTTTGTGAGATTTGTGTCTGTAAACGCACCCACGATACAAGAGAAATCTTAGTGTGGGGCAATGTTTTAAAAAAAAAGAAAAGAAAGAAATTATACACACAAGTTTAGTTTTAGTATACACTAAACCTGAAACTAGTTTGTTCAGAATCACCAGGAGAATCAATTGACATAGTTTTTACACCACATTATATTTTCACTTTTTTTTTCATAATTTCAGTTCTCTTTCAATAGGTTTCTACGCATAACAGTGGACGGGAATAGACACCTTGAGGCTTGAGATGGTCCGCTCGGTCAGTGTCCGTGTATTAGACAACCCCTGCATAGTACATCTCAGGCATTTCACACTTTACTAGGGAACTTAACGCGACATAAACTAAGGTGTAACTTGGAGATTTATTAAATTAAAAAGATATTAGATTAAAAAAAAACACATTCAGGCAGTTCTGATGAAAATCTTGTTGGAGTGTCTCGGTTTTTGTATACACTAAAAATGAAGTTGTATAAGGTGGGGATTAATTAATAGTGGCTAAATGTCGCTGATCATATGATTTGCAAGGTTAAGCGGCCCTTGCCACGGTCAGTCCGTGGATGGGTGACCGTTCGTTACAAATCGAGTCCCCTCCGTGCCTCGGAACCGTGTTCCCGGTTGTCATACGAATACCTATGACAGTTGTTACGGGTAGTCAGGATATTGGCATTATCCAGTAGCTGGATTGCGGAGGTCTCTTGGCAGTCGCTCCGTGTAAAATACTGGTATTAAGCTGAATCTCGTTCATAGGTGGTTTTGACACGTTTTGGTGCAGTGCCTAAGCAATTGGCTTCTGCGCTACAGGTCGTGGGTTCGATTCGCACACGGAACAAACATTTTAATGGCCTAGAGATGGTTGTTTCGGGTCTGGGCGTTTGTGTATGTGAGATTTGTGTCTGTAAATGCACCCACGATACAAGATAGTGTGGGGCAACGTTTTATTAAAAGATAAAAGAAAAATAGGTCCGAATCTGGTTCGTAGAACGCATCATAAAATACGTTGTATCATTAAAATGTAGTGTGATTACGTCATCCAACCTTTGTCTAAATAAACATACTAAAATTATACACGTACACTATTTTACCTACTAGGACAAAATAGATACAAAATCTTCGTCCTGACCTTTACAAACATTTCCGTATATCTACCATATTTAATCCAAGATCATCATACGCGTCCAAACCGCAGAATATCTCTGGTTATAATAGACAAGATAAACAAAACAGTTTTGACGTCGTTTCCGGTGCATGGCGGCCGTGGCCTCTGCTCGCTTCCCTTCGTGTAATAGAATGACATGCAAATGATCATCGGATGTATAATCATACTTCTTTTATAATAAATATTATAATGAGTTTTTCTTGTTTGTTTCAAGGTTAAATGATTCAAGTTCAAGATTGACTGTGAATTAGGATTGAACTGTGTTTACTAAACTAAATAAAGACATTAAACCTTATTAAGGCATAATACTAACTTCCTAATCCTAACAAATATTATAAAAAGTAAGTTTGTTTGTTACCTTTTCACGCCTAAACCACTGAACTGATCATTCTGAAATTTTGCATATACGTTGTCAGGTGTACAGAAACGGACATAGGGCACCTTTCGTCCCGAAAAAAAGTACTGTTCCCGAGGAAAACAACAATAACGTTCATAGATGGCGCCACGTGTCTTTCGAATCACGATTGAATTATATTATCATAGAAACTTTAGTAGTGTACTTTTTGAGAATAATGAACGCGAGCGAAGCCGCGGGCAAATGCTAGTTACTTTTAAAAAGAAAAAAGTGTCCTTTTTATTAAAGAAAATAAATAGATGAAATTAGTATTAGCCTGAAACTGTACCACTGCTGGCCAAAGAGCTCTTCTTCTACAAGAAGGAACGAGCATCGATCGCCAGTTACATCATTTTTAGATGATTTATAATTTCTATTCAAATTTTTAAGAAAATAGTTAACAAATATTGCCAGTTTAAAAATAAAAATATAACAAGGAGGTTTTCAGGCCATCTTCCAAAAAAGTTGATGACAAATATTGCCATCTATATCTATACTAATATTATAAAGAGGTAGAATTTGTTTGTTTGTTTGTTTGTTTGTTTGTATGTAGGAGGTAATCTCCGAAATTACTCATCCGATTTCAAAAATTCTTTCACCAATAGGAAGCTACGTTATCCCTGAGTGCTATAGGCTATATTTTGGGATCAAAAAATTAGGGATCCGTAAATTAACGGGAGCGAAGCCGCGAGCAAAAGCTAGTTGTCCTATAAAGGAGTAAAAATGTCTCTACGAGTAACGATATTTAAGTACCTACGTCTGGGACACCCTGGGCAGTCAGCCCTACTACCAACCTTGGTGATTTGCTCATTATAGCTGGTGCCGACAGGAGAGAAGAGATTATACTAAACAATGGGCCAATGGCCCAATATTAGAGAAATAAGATGAGATGATCAAGAATGTGTTGAAGACATCGATCAAAATTCGACTGAATATTATTACATTGTGTCGTGTCAGACCTTTTTACCTTACATCATTTGTACAAAACTAAAGACTCAAAACGTTGTCATCAAAAATAGGCTAGAAAAAACAAATCTTCAACAAATGATAGTAATTAGTATGTTTTTCTTAGCAATTAAACAAAAATGCGTCAACAATACACACATAACTTTATTAATATTCCAAGACCAAGGTCGAACGTAGCGACATTCAAAATGGCTGCTGAATTGCTTACTGGAGTCAGTACACTCTTGTTAACGAAGATCTGGCTTTAAAAGGCCAACAATTACGCATATATGTACACAATAAAACGAGAAATATTTTTACACAACCAGGATCCACTGCAGAAAACTGGGTAACATTGAAAAGTTCGTTGGTATTACATGCACTTCCTGACTCTCCGAGGCCGAGCCGCGGCGGCCATCTTGCATTTTTTGACGTTTATTTTTGGCGGGCTTTTGTGGCGTCCAGAAATGGTAAGGACATATTTAATGTCAGAAAAGATTGTTTATTACTCTTTCGAATTAAAATCTTATTTAATTTTGTGGGGTCTCGTTTTTTTGTTATGTATTTTATTTGTTATTATGTCTGTTGAAATATGGCGTCCTTGCCAGGTCATATACATTTCTTATGCCATAAGACAGATAATTAGTAACAATGGAAAATTCCAGATATTATTCTCGTAGCATCTACGTGTACTATACGAGCACGTTAAGCCGTCGGGCCTGGGAGTCTACTCCCTAAGCACGAAGTCCGTGGTTTTGGCCTTAGTTACGAGCGTTTCCTACTCCCTATCACCTACGGACATACGATTATTTCGGGGTCCGAACTAAAAATGACTGACAACACGATTTGACAGTTGTCCCTACTACCGATGTGTTTTTGCCCGTCCGGAAAGTTGAACTTGACACTTGTTTTGTTCACTTCTACGTTTGGGGTTACATTCGGACGGGCGACTAACTTCGTTGACGGATTTAGGGAGTAGGCCCTCTGGTTGTCATACGAATACTTATGACAGTCGTTACGGGAAGTCAGGAGTCCGATAAACCGACAACTGGTCTAACCTAAGAATTGTCTAGTAACTGGGTTGCGGACGTCTGACGGCAGTCGCTCCGTGTAAAATGCTGGTATTCAGCCGCATGGGGTTAGACTGGAAGCTGACCCCAACATTGTTGGGAAAGTCCTGGCAGAATACAATAAAGTTTCTAAGAAAGCAGCCGATACGCAGGACCACGCCTTCCACCTGGACAGCCGGGAAAGACAGGGACACCAAGCAGAAGGTGCCACCGACTAAGTAGATAAAGAGGCCCTCGATTGCTTGCTGACCTTGGGCCTCAGAGCCTCTATCGACTGACCTTCAGGGACCTTTATTACGGCGATCTCATGAATTCACCGGCGAACTTTGGAAGGTTGCGGGAATTTGCGCACCGGTAGCACGCCACCTGGAGCGAGATGGAGCGACGAGAGAAGATGGGTGCTGGCTAAGCGCCGAAGACAGAAAGAAGCAATAACAACGACAATCACGTTGCATCGATCAAAGCAAGCATGAGACGGGCTGCCCGGCGGCGAAGTGTTATTTGTTTCGTTACTTGCCCCATTCGGGGAGAATGCACGCAGGGACACACATGGTCAACTTGTAAGGGATCAAGAAGCGCCTGCGGACGGTAATATAAGATGGCCAAGGGTGCTATGTCCGCAGCCGCCCCACGTTTCGGCCCGTATAACTAAAGTTGGAAGGGCCATGGGAAGGTGGTGGGAGTGACCTTCAGGGAGGAAATTATCTCAGTCATCATGATCATTCAGCCGAAAGACGTCCACTGCTGGACACAGGCCTCCCCCAAGCATCGCATTGATAGTCTAGCTATTGAATGCTTGCTTTCCACGCAGGAGGGTTTTCGAATTTAGGTATGTGTGGATCAGAATTTGATTATCACTTCCGTTAACGGTGATGAAAAATATCGTGAGGAAACCTGCACGACTGCGAGGGCTCCATGAAATTGTCGATGATATGTGTAGTCCGACAACCCACACCAGGCCAGCAAGGTGGAATGAGGCCTAAACCCTTCTCATTGTGAGAAGAGGCCCGTGCCCAGCAGTGGGACAGTTATGGGCTTATTATACTACAAGGTGTTAACGAATTCGTGTAATTCCTTCAAACCACATGATCTATTAATGGTATAGATTAACCCCGCAAGGGATTTAGATTGATTAAAACTAAAAAAAAGTTTTTTTTTTCCCAAATATTTTTTTATGTTATAGAAAATTTCGATGCCATGTATAAATGAATGAAGGCACGGCGACACCGCAGACGGGCACGACTAGTCCGGTATCGCTCCATACAGTCAGTTAACTTGAGACGCTAAAATTACTCAGATACAGAATACCATGGTTCATTTTTTGAAAAAATTTCTTTGTTGTTTCGTATAAAAACTTATACAGGGTCAATCAGTGTCATCAGTAGGTCACGCGGTTTGAAGGAATTACACGAATTCGTCAACAACCTGTATAATTGAACATAGACTCGCATCATTTGCACACGATTTCAAATATTACAAATTACTTAAGTGCATTCCACTATGTTTATTTAAGTGGAAGACAAAACAATGACATCAGTGAGACCTTCTCGGGCATAGGCAGAGTGCTTATGTTTACATAATCATCTCATTACCGTCTGAATATTGGGCACGGGCCTCTTCTCAGAATGAGAAGGATTTAGGAGTTAAGCTATGTCTACACCAGTGCGCTTCATGTTCATCTTGCGTCTTCGTCTGAAGCATGCGCGCATGCCTTAATACTAGTTCGACAAAAGCGCATGCCCCTAGCGCACGCTAATCCGTCTATTGTATGTCGACTGACGACTGACCGAGGCGCACCGGTGTAGACGATAAGCTGCATGCGTCTTATGGCAATCAATATTGCATGCGCTTAACGCAAGAGGAATTGAAAGTTGAAATCGCAAGATGAACATGAAAGCGCACGGGTGTAGATATACCAATTGTGCTTTAAGAATCTATAAACATACACATTTTAAAAAAAACCTCAAGTTTTTTTCTTCAATTTAATGCCTATGTGGTGGACTACCACCACATAGGCATGGGGGCTTACTCGAAAAATCAAACGACGAAATTTCGGCTGACGGATTGCACCTTTTCCAACCACGAAAACGTTTTGGATCCGACGATTGATTCGAATTTCGCCATTTGAAATCTTGTCTTTTGTTCATCCTACTCCCAAACGTTTATTGACGTCTAGTAGTTCGTTGTTTAACAATACTTTGATCGTTAGTTATTTATGAGTTCGATATTGGACGTTGTTTCGTTTCGATTCAAAAAGGCAAAAGTGTCCATTAAAGAGCGAGTCAGGTTACAAATTATCACGCTGTTGAATGTGGGTGATAAGCAGTAACCTTATTTTTCCGCAGGCAAATTCGCGGTTATCAGCTAGTTTTATAAAAATAATAACATTTAACAGATTCTAATCCACTACAACAAAGGCGTAAATGTATTTTAAACTTTACATTCTATCGTCATAATATTTTATTTATCTTTAGCGTAAAGTTATCCAACTGGGTTTATGTTTTATTCCCATATTTACGATTACGATAAATCTTCTAAAATAAGCTGAAGATATTTGGGGTCTTTACTCGGATAAAGCTGTTTGTTTGTTCGTGAAGAATTTGGAGCGTTCAGCCATTTCTGGTTAAACTGGAAGCCGATCATCGTTGAAAAAAGTAAGCATGTTTTTTATACTGGATTTCATTTCAAGAAAGTCTAGTTCGATTTTCATATTACTTACAAATTAAAAACGCATTTTCTCCACACACGCTTTTGAGAAAAATGATACACTCTTCAGAGCATGAGTGACAAATATGTAGAGGTACAAGCTCGTAGTTGACTGCATACAGCAGCAGCAGACGACGTGTCGTATCGACACGTCGTAACGACACGTCGTCTGCTGCTGCTGTATGCAGTCATGATTCCGAACCCAACTGCAGCAGACGATACGTCGTATTCCAGTTAGTTCTGAATGTTTCGTGAGACAAGATGTGTGATCTGTTTGGGATTAGTGATCGCGATTTACTTTCGTATCTTTTGTTTTTTTTAGATGCATCGTACAGTGCAGGATATTGGGCCACCTGGTTTATCAGTTTTTCTTACTCGGAATTGGAAAAACTCATCTTTTGTGAAATATTCTACTTGTCGTCGCTCCAGGCGTTGGTGCCACTACTGATCTGCGCTCGGGCGACACGACGTGTCGCTAGCTGCGGAAGGTATTTCAAAGAAATACATAGAAACCAGTAGTGTCGGAGCGACACGTCGTCTGCTGCTGCTGTCTACAGTCAGCTACGAACTCGCACCTTAAGTTTTATTTCGTCTGAATTCACGGCTCATCTTCCGTGCGGAAGATGCCCGGTCCTTTGGAAGGCATACACGGGGAGTCCAACGCGCAGAGGCCCCTTTGAGAACTTTAATCTAAAATTTTATTTTATTATTATCCTTTTTTTGAGGCTTCATTTCACTTTTCGGGACTATGAAGGCCTCATAGGTACGATAACCTCCTGTTTTATATGTAATTCATTAGTTGAAGATAATTTTATTCACAAAAACTTCTCAACTTGACATAGGATGTTATTGTCAAACCGAAACTTTTGAATCGGATAATGATGTGGTCAAGTTCGAAAATGGTCGAAATGTTGAATCTTTAAGTTGGTTTAAAAAAACTTAAGTCAAAATCAACGTTTTTTATTTCAAATAGACCAGATTACAGGCACTTTTAAAACGTCAAAACTAGGTGCACGGTTCCAAAAGGTAGGTTCTATGGAGAAGAGCCGGCAAGAAACTCCATGAATACTCTTTTTAAAATAGTTTAAATAGTACCTATAATGTGAATAGGTACACATAATATGAATCAATTTTTCTAATCCTTAGGTATACACCCATTACCGCTTAGTAACCGATTAATTAGTATTACATTTACCGGTTCTTCTTTGTCTACGATTAATAAGCACCATTCAAGGATATTTATTACGCATTGCGTGTGTAAATAATGCATTCTATTAAATAATCTTCCACAAAGCATTTTAATATAATATTGCATATTAACTATTACAAATGAGTAATAATATAATAACTCATCATTAATAATAATGAGCTATTGAGTAAGTACTGACCAGTCTTTCCTAGGTTTTGTGTTCCAATTTTATGTCAGTTTTTAGAGAATTCTACGTATTCATACTCATCAATGCTTTGTCATTCAATTTGAATTATTTCTCGAGAATACACACATAATGTAAAATGATAGACAAGTCGGAGTTTCATTAATAAAAGACATTATAACGTACAATGATTTTAGTATTAGAAAAACGATTGTATATTGTCGTTACAAAGTTAAAATTAGCTTTTAACCCATCGCTATTATCATCCAAACAAAGGTTGTCTAGAAAAAATCACCTAGAGCGATAAGACCGCCCATTGTACGTTTGTTTTTGGGTACAATAAAAAGTATTTGCATTGTATTGTATCATCATATCAATTCATAAACATACTGGGGTACATTAAAAGCCTGGACAAGTGATGATACTTAAGTACGTCCGGCATTCCCTGGACAGTCAGCCCCGCTACCAATCTTGCTGACTGGCTAACCTTTTCATCACGGCATGAGCTATTGTGCCGACATGTCGAGAAAGAATATACGACAAACGATAGGATCGGTTGTCCAAAGTTCAATTTTGTTACCTTTTAAATCATCTTCACCATCATAAATATCATAGATCGCTAAATAACTAAAATCACAACGTTTGGCAAGGAAATTGGTAATCGCAGTATGGTGAGCCTAAGCAGCGCAAAGGGGGGCGCTGCTGCCCTTGTTCTCTGCCTAGCCTTTTCCCAACTATAATGGGGTCAGCCTCCAGTCTAACCAGATGCAGCTAATTACCAGTATTTTACATGAAGTGACTGTCATCAGAACTCCGCAACGCAGTTTCTGGGCAATGCCGATATTCTAAGGTTAGATCGGTTGTCAGACTTTCGGGCTTCTGACT
Source organism: Amphipyra tragopoginis (assembly GCA_905220435.1). NCBI lineage: Eukaryota > Metazoa > Arthropoda > Insecta > Lepidoptera > Noctuidae > Amphipyra > Amphipyra tragopoginis. Next base: position 12,984,126 of record HG992017.1, read on the forward strand.
ACCTGTACGACTGTCATAGGTATTCTTATGATACACGGGAGCGAGGGTCTCTCCAAGGCACGGACGCAGCTGCCCATCCTCCTGAAATAATTCCTAAGTGGCCACGGCATCATCGTTAGGGTGCTTTTACACCAGAGATGTGCTATGCAACGTCGCTATGGATGCGTTTGATATCCACCAATCATATTCATTGGTCCACATAGCATAGCACTGGTGGAAACTGATTCAACTAAGCTACGTTTTTTATATGGAAGGATGTGTGATGTGGATGCGTGCTATGGATGCGAGCTATGGATGCGTGCTATGAATGGTCGCGAGTGGTGTAGCTATGCCCGCCGCTCCTCGTGCCTTCCCTATTGTCGATACGTCGCATAGCTCGAGAGGCGCATTTTCCTCGCAGAGCTACATAGCTTAGCATCAGTGGAAACGGTGACATAGTTTCGTAGCTTAGCTTGTACATTCTCGCAGCATAGCTGCATAGCACATCTGTGGAGGAAAGGCACCCTTAACCTTATTTTAATTTCAACTAATATGTACCTACTTGTTTTGGCATTATGCTTAGAATTCTATCCTTAGAAGTTTTATTGCTGATGACGATCACTGCTGGGCATAGGCCTCCCCCAATAGGGGCCGGGTTTGCCATAATCGCAACGCTTGACAGGCGGATTGGCGATCGCATTATGGTTGTTAAAATACTCACAGAACGCTGCTGCCCATCCTCTAGTAATCTCTTACTCGCCTTTAACGACATCCACGGGAAGAGATGCAGTAGTGCTATTCTTTACGTCCGGCACCACACGGTATTGCTGATGATGACCTATTATTAAAGTCTAGTTTAGTAGATCAACTTTTTTGTGTTCTATTTCTATCTTTACCATATCAAGAATCATCGTCGGTATCATAATTTGCTTTGTTCCAAAATCATCATCATCCTCCTGCCCTTATCCCAACTTATTTGGGGTCAGCGCAGCATGTATTTATCTTCCGTACATCTCTATTAGCCGTCCTCTCAGTAGTCACCGTCTTTCTGGCCATATCATCTTTTAGATTATCCATCCATCGTTTCTATGGTCTTCCTTTGCTCTGTTCCAAAAATTATTTCAAAATGGCGTTCCAACATAACTTTCAACTTAAATTCGTAAGTCTACTGTTATGTCAGACGGTTATAAATTTAAAATTCGGCACGTTCGATGTTCAAAATTTTGATGTGCGTGCACACAAGATTGTCTATAACTGTACAGCGCAGACGCGACCTGCCGCAATGCGCCCGCGCTCAAGGGCACGGACAAACGTGGCGTGGAGTCGTGTAACTTCTAAAACTTTTTTGTTTGAGGTTTTGCTTTGTTCTTATTTAGTCCTAGAAAACAAGATGGATTTCTCTAGAGAACTGCTTGTTCCCTTATGGGGATTTATTTAGGGAATAATTTGGTCATCCTTATGGGATTTTTTGGGCTTAAGTAAGTTCCCTACGACCGTCACCGGTCTGGGTTATTTTGTCTGGTGAATTAAATTGTTATTTCGCTATTCGCTGGTCATGCCAAATATGCATCACCCACAAGTGAGATAGGCGCTAGATGGAGCTGGTAATTATATTGCCCTTCCCGTACGATAATCTTATGGAAACAAAATAAAATTGGCTTTCAGTTAAACATAGCAGGTAATGCATGTGTACAGCACATATTTTATATGTAGAGCGATAATCTTAGAAACAAAACGATTGTGGCTTTCAAAACGCTTTATTTAATAAATATTGTTGCATGTTAAAGTAATTTCTATGAATATAATAGGACTAGATTTTGCATGCGGCTTCGCTCGCGTTAATTTAGAATTTGACAATCGTCTCTTAACACACTGCTAAAGTTTCTTTAGTAATAATAATTAAATCGTGATTCGAAAGACACGTGGCGATATCTATGAACGTTATTTTGTTTTCCTCGGGAACAGTTCTTTTTTCGGGATGAAAGGTATTATGTCCGTTTCTATACATCTGACAACGTATCATAAATGCAAAATTTCAGGATGATCGGTTCAGTGTTTTAGGCGTGAAAAGGTAACAAACAAAAAAACTTACTTTCGTATTTATAATATTAGTTAGGATTACTTTCGCCACGTTTTCAAACACAACAAACATGAACAAAATAAACTCAAAAAATATAAACTCAAATCGTCTCCATTCCTCGCTCTGTCCAGTAACGAGAAGTGAATAGCAATCGTCGACTCAGCTCACGAATCGGACGTCAAGGCCGGACGTCGTTGTCCGTCTGCATCAACATGCCCCATGTTGCACCAATGTTCCTTAACTATAATAAAAGATATCGTGAATACAAACAATTTGAAGTTTATAATATTCCTAATTTACTGACTATTGTAAGTTGTTTTGTGACTATATAACAGTATTCCTAATCAATCTGGAAATTAGATGATTTTCTTTATTCTGATAAACTGTGCCCCCCCCCCCCCCTCATTGGGATCCCAATTACGTCGAGGTCGACTTCCAGTCTAACCAGGGGGCCTACTCCCTAAGTCCGTCAACGAAGTTAGTCGCCCGTTCGAAAGTGGCCCGAAACGTTGGAGTGAACAAAACAAGTGTCAAGTTCAACTTTTCGGACGGGCAAAAACACATCTGTAGTAGGGACAACTGTCAAATCGTGTTGTCATTCATTCTTAGTTCGGGCCCCAAAATAATCGTATGTCCGTAGGGGATAGGGAGTAGGAAATGCTCGTAACTAGGCCGAAACCACGGACTTCGTGCTTAGGGAATAGACCGTAGACCACCAGATGCGTCTTTACACGGATCGGAATGCTGGGCCATGAAGGCATGAAGGATAAAAGAAGACTGCATGTAGCAGATATGAGAATGTTGAGGTGGATGTGTGGAGTGACTAGAATGGATAAAGTTAGAAATGAGTATATTAGAGGAAGTTTGAAAGTGGCGCCTGAGACGGAAAAGTTGAAAGGGAACCGATTATCTTGGTATGGGCATGTAATGAGGAACGAAAAGCGTGTGACTAAAAGAGTGATGAATATAAATGTTGATGGTTAGAGGGGAAAAGGGAGACCAAATAAAATACGGATGGATTGTGTGAGAGATGTGAATGAAAAGGCAGTAAATGATAGCGGGACGGATAATAGGGAAGATTTCAGGTGTGACTAGGATCAAAGAGGACCCGTGCGCGCCTCTTAGGAGGACGTGGAGTAAGGCCCCATAGAGGAAGAGGTCTGCCAGGGGCTGGCGAACCGAGGCCTGCCGGGGTTGCGGTGCATACAGCTGCGAGTCCCGCGACCTCGGCCAAGGGTCAGGAGAAGGAACACCGTGGGTTTTTAGCCGGTAAGAGTCCGGCTTACCCCTTCGCCTTCCCCGGGCTGGGCGAAAGGTATCGAAGAGGATTTCCCGACAAAAAAAAAAGCCTCAAAGAGGATGAAGTAAAATAATATTTTAAAAAATGTCTCGCTACATCGCCTCAAACCATTTTCGCTAATCCTAAGCATAATACAAGTTTCTTATACATTAAGTTAAGCTTAGAAAGTAACATAAAAGGGAAGTAAACATAATTAAGAGACGTAAGGCTTTTAAAACACAACCGATAAGGAGAAAGTCCTGAACAAATATTGTTGAAGATAGTTTATTAACGCAGAAAAGTAAATTTTGATAAAACTGATCCTGAAACACGTTTGTCTTTGCTTTTGTAAACATAGAGTTATTGTTCAGCATTACAACAAACGAACCCCAACCCGAACAGAACAAAGCCGAACCGTTCAATCAGTCAGTTTTTGTTTACGAAAATTGTCAAAACGTTTGGTTTTGTTTTTGTTGTCAAATATTTTGACAGTTTTTCCTCCAGCTTCTGATTTGAGAATTCTAGGATAAGCAGTAGGTACATAAGTAACATTAGAGTACGAAGTTGTCAAAAAAATGACGGATTTTTACAGCGGTTACGCACTGCATCCGATCCGAATCCGTGAAAATACGTTCCGAAGTAGCCAAATTATTTGTATGGTAGTTTACGCACTACATCCGGCATCCGTCATCCGATTTCTATCCGTCATCCGTGAGTTTCTAATTCGGAAGAACAATTGACGGACCGAAGTAGCCGTAGTACTGTTTGTATGAACGCTTTCGCACTACCTCGGATTCAAATCAGACGCCAAACGGATATGCCAAAGATGGCCCCTGAATTGTTTGAATTTGAATCAGAGATCGGAATAGTGCGTAAGCAACATCCGAATTCGGTCCGAGATTTTTACTCTAGATCGGTATTTTCACGGATTCGGATCGGATGAAGTGCGTAAAGCAATATCCGAATTCGGTCCGAGTTTTTATATCCGTATTTTCACGGATTCGGATCGGATGCAGTGCGTAATCGCTCTTAAGCATTTTTTCGACAACTCCGTAGGTAGGTACTCAAATATTACTTAAGTATTGCTTATCCCGAATTCTCAAATCAGAAACCGGAGGTATGATAATGAAAACTCTCTGATTGAACGGTCCAGCTTCACTTCTGTTGCGATTGATCAACGTGGCTATTGATAGTATTAGCCATACGTTGTGTTTATCAATCCTTTGTCTGTAAATGTGTAAGGTTAATAAAAAATCGTAGTCTGAATAAGGAAAATCATACCACGTCGAAATTACGCGGCCGAGCTTCGGGGTATTATTACGCCTGCTACGTTGTTATGTATTGACAAGACGCAATGTCAAGTGTGTAATTTAAAAACCGAAAACTTAAAACAGTAAAATAATGACCATAATTATTATAAAATTAACAGTTTCAGAAGTCGGTGGTTATTCACACTGAACCAAATTGAAGGCACCGATTACTGAAACTGTTAATTTTACATTAAGGTAATTATATTAGTGTTTAATTTATTTTTTTAAATTGTTTTTTTTCTCAAGTAATTTATTTTTCTATTTTGGTTGGCATAAACAATAAATAAACATGTGATTACAACAATCGTAAGTGATTGGTTATTACCAGTGATCGGAAAAGGGTGAGCTAATTTACCACAACTTCAAAGAACACAGACAAAAACTGGAGACTTCCTTACGACAACTTTTTTTTTTCAGGAGAAATTTCTTGGAGATTGTCTTTCATTTTTGTTTTAAAAAAATAAAAGACAATCTCCTTTTTTGAAAACAATAAACAATCTCTTTTTTAAAAACAATGAAAAACGTATCATCTGGTTTTGTGACAATTTTGGGAAACAAAAATAGGAAACGAATTTAATTGTTTTCTGTACTATTAACATTAATATTAAGTGTACTTTAGTGATAACCCGAAACCCGGAATAATTTTTACGAAAAAAAATTTTGTCGTAAGGAAGTCTCCAGTTTTTGTCTCTGTTCTTTGAAGTTTAGGTAAATTAGCTCACCTTTTTCCGATCACTGGTTATTACCCATTGAAGAGTTCCGTTGTCTATGTCCGAAGGTCTTCATTAGATCTTTACTCATACTCAAATTCTATCAAACAAAAAATAATAAATTACATCGGTTCATCATTGGCAACAAAATCGCTGAACAAATATTAAAAAATTGAGAACCTTCTCTTTTTTTAGATGTCTGTTAGAAAAGCATTGCAAGCATAATTACGCCGTAAGTTTGGTCGCGTAATTTAGGCATGGTGGCGCTCATCATCATCATCATCATTCAGCCGAAAGACGAATAGTTTTTTTTTTTTTTTTCGTTATAATATCCTCATGGATACCCTTCGCCACGAGAAGGTGAAGCGTTGTGCCGGACTCTTACCAGCTAAAAACCCACGGTGTTCCTTCTTCTGACCCTTGGCCGGGGTCGCGAGATTCGCAGCTGCAGGCACCGCAACCCCGGCAGGCCTCAGGATCTCCTTCTGTGGGGCCTGAGAGGCGCGCACGGAACACTGCGCGCCACTTTCTCGGGCCTGTTACTGGTCGGGCGACGGGTCAGCCGAAAGACGTCCCCTGCTGGACATAGGCCTCACCCAAGCATCGACCGGTCCTGTACTTTTTGCGGATTCCCGCGACATTCACCATGTCATCGGTTTACCTTGTAGGGGGCCTACCCATGCTGCGCCTTCCGGTAAGTGGTCGCTACTCCAGAACCTTTCGGCCCCATCGGCCATCCGTTCTGCGAGCAATCTGTGAGCAACTATGTTGGCGCTATACTCAGAACTTCCAAACTTGATAAATGTGATCTGAAGAGGATGGTCATGCATTTACTTTAGAGAGCCTCATTATCTTAAGAATCTCGGCGATCATTACCAAAAGCACCTCAAATATTTATAATTGTCGTCCAGAGAAGAATGTTCTGTGATTTTTCTACCTTTCACTCAAATAGAACTTTAACTGCCTTGTTGGTCTAGTGATCGCAAGCACAACTGCTGAGCGTGAGGTCCTGGGATCGATCCCCAAGTCAGGCAGTATTATTAGGTTTTTCCGTGTGAAATTCTCTGTAGCAGCCCGAAGTGTGGATTTGTGCCCGATTGATGGCAAAAGGCTCGCCCCCTATTACATGAGACTTAATGCCTAAACGCACTAGCGGCCAGCCGCATGCGGCGTGCCGCTTGCGGCTGGCCGCATATCAATTTTTATATGAAACCGCATGATCTCAACGCACTGACTTGCGGCCAGCCGTCAACCGCTCCGGTTCTTCTGGGGCTGCGGCGAGCCGCGACGGTTGAATGATGCGGCGCGCCGCATACCCTACACGCACTCGGCGCGGGTAGCCGCAAGTCGCTAGACACTGTACAGCCGGGGACTTGGAAGTGTTTAAATTCGATTCCTTCTCACTTTTTCGAAGACATTTTCTACGATAGTATAAATAAATAACTGCAGCTAGTTCTTCGACGTCTATCTTGTGCAATATTTCTAGAAGCACTGACGTTTGCGGCGGACCGCATAGAACCGAATCGATACGGTTAGCCGGAATACGGCGTGCCGTTACGGCAGACCGTACATATTGCGACCTGCCGCTAGCGGCACGCCGCCCGCATGCGGCTGGCCGCTAGTGCGTTTTAGGCTTTAGACTTAAAACGCACTAGCGCACAATCGATATGCGGCCAGCCGCAAGCGGCACGCCGTAATGCGGCTGGCCGCTAGTGCGTTTTAGGCTTTAGACTTAAAACGCACTAGCGCACAATCGATATGCGGCCAGCCGCAAGCGGCACGCCGTAATGCGGCTGGCCGCTAGTGCGTTTTAGGCTTTAGACTTAAAACGCACTAGCGCACAATCGATATGCGGCCAGCCGCAAGCGGCACGCCGTAATGCGGCTGGCCGCTAGTGCGTTTTAGGCTTTAGACTTAAACGCACTAGCGCACAATCGATATGCGGCCAGCCGCAAGCGGCACGCCGTAATGCGGCTGGCCGCTAATGCGTTTTAAGTCTTAAACATAACGGCGAGATGAGGGTGCATCTCTGCCCTTCTCTTCGAGGAAAACAGGCGTGACGTTTTAAAAACTTTAATTTTGTCTATAATACCTTCCATAAAAACTAAATCGAGTCATTGGCAGGACACGTCTTCTAAATTCGACCAGCGTTAGATAACACACGCAAATTATTGTTTAAACAAACGCAGTTTTGAGGTTAAAAGGATACAAAGTGTATTGACTTCGCATCTGTATTTTGCAGCATGTAATCCATTATCGACATACTAAACATAGTAGGCTAATTCTACAAACAAAATTGTAGCCAAATCACATACGAACCACTTTTTTTTTCAAAACAAAAATCAGAAGTTTTTATTTCTCATAAACCGTTACAGGCGCTTATGCAAAGGCGAATATAGGTGCACGGCAGTGGCGAAGGCTCCATACAACTCGATTCCTATCGGCTTCCCTTTCGAAATATGGCAAATACTAATATCTATTATTTTCAATTATCATTTAAACAAATAAATGGTCCGGCTTCTCTTTTAAGAAAATTCATCCTTCGCCACTGGTGCACGGTTCCAATTAGTCCTATGGAGAAGAGCCGGCAAGAAATTCCGTGGTTACTCTTTTAAAATCCATATGTTTAACAATTTGAGTAAGTACAGTTATGATTTAGAATAGCTATGAGAGAGTAATGTAGATTTAAGTGGAGGAATCACACAAAAAATAATTATGAAAAATATGATCACACATAGGTATTCAGGTATCTAGCAAGTCTACAAAGTTCTCACATTTACCAAAGGTTAAAGGACGCTAAACTGTATAAAACAACTGACACGGTTAATGGAACGCTTGCCTTCTGTGCAGGAGAGTCTGAGTTCAATCCAATTCTAACTTTTTGAATTCATATGCGGATCAGAATTTAATTATCACTTGCGTTAACGGTGCAGGAAAAACTTCGTGATGAAACCCAACACCTGAGAGGGCTCCAAAAAGTTCTCGATGGTGTGTATAGCCCGCTAACCCGCACCAGTCCCGCGCAGTAGATTAAAACTTAAACCTTTCTTATTCTGAGAAGAGGCTTGTGCCCAGCAGTAGAACAGTCATAGGCTGACTATGATAGATGTATTGCTAGAGGCTTCAAGAGGAAAATAATTTGAAAAAGTTTGATTTAGGCCGTGAACACATGTCCACGGTGCGGCATCGGCCACCGTGTAACGGCACGGCGCCGCTACCGGGAGACCGCGCGGCGACACGCCGCCGCACGATGCCGTGTACACTGCACCGCCCGTTAGCTGTTGCTTAGTTCGCACGTGTTAGTAAAAATGGCTGATAATTTAGATGTCGACTTATTAATTTCACTAGTGGAAGCACGTCCCGACGTATAATTGCTGCCGTGTGCCGACACGGTGCAAATGTTTAAATTTTTATCTTTATAATCCTCGTTTGTCTTGTTCCAGAGAACGGGACGTGCTTCCACTAGGCAAACTAAGCAAAAACTAACGTGCGGTGCACCGAACACGGCACCTTGCTGCGGCACGACGACGGCGACGCCGCGCTGTCTCCCGGTAGCGGCGCCGTACGTGCCGTTACACGGTGGCCGGTGCCGCACCGTAGACATGTGTCCACGGCCTAAGTCCACACAACACAGTTTACAAAAGGAGAAATGTCAAATACTTAGATGATAGGCTCACCTACAGATTATATAAGAATTTTAAGGGCTCGGCAAAATTAAAAGGCACGCGATTAAAATTTATGACGTCGGTTCTTACGGTATAATATAACTTATGGGATCTTCGAGAAGGAAATTACGAGGGTAAAGGACATTGTATAAGGATTCTTCTTTTCCCATTTATTTGAGCTAGTTGAATCCACGCGATATCGTCACGCCCCTCTGTTATGTGGTAAAGAAAGTTACGAGGGGAAACGAAATTGTATAAGGTTCTTTGAAAATTAATTGGGTCACCTCAAACGTGATTTCAGTGACGTCTGTAAGATGTTACAGGTAATAAATTTCGTGATTTCAAAAAGAAAATTATGAAAAAGTATATTGTATAAGTAGGTATTTGTTTCGTAAAGTTTTGAAACGTGACGTCTTTAGGGTTATGTTTCGTTAACTAAAGTATGAGGTAAAATAAGATTGACAAAGGAATTCTTATGCATTCATTTTTGTTGGAGAAAGTTCTTAGAGCACGTAAACGTTCGATGCCGAACATAGGCCGATCTTGAGAATACTTGCCATCATTATTACGTTTGGTAATGCACACATTCTGAATATACAAGCTTAGTCGGAAACGGGGTAGTAATCCGCAAGCCACTTAAAGTATCACTGATGACGGTTAAAATTCAAAATTCCATAATTTTTATGTTCATACAAAATTATTATTATTTTAGTTTTTTCAAAAATTATTGGTCCCTGCTTTAGTTACAAATTCAGAAAATGATGACGCCAAATATGACTCCAAACTGTAAACACAGCTGATCATAACTGAGGATAGATAGATTTTAGCATATTTTTATAAAATCTTTGAACAGCTATTTCTCTTAAACTATTGACTTTTGGGGAAAGTTGTAGAACAAAAGTTATTCATTATTAATTATAGGTACTTTAACACTCTTTCGGATTAGTACCCTTTCCGACTAAGAGCTAGCGCGCACGGGTGGCTTTTGTCACCGTAAAAATCTTGTCACTCTTTCAAGTCCATTGGTATGTGTGTTACGACATGATAACTGGGTGCATCTCCATACATATTCTTAGATTTTATAAGAGTGATGAAATTGTCACGGCGATTTTCAGGCTTCTGACTACCCGTAACGACTGTCATAGGTTGTTTATATTCGTATGACACCAAGGACCGACGGCTAAACGTGCTCTGCAAGCCACTCAGGGGTCTCGATGTCTAAAGGTCACCCATCCACAAACTGACCGCGGCACTTATCTAATTAGTTACGTACCTAAACAAATAGTGACTACATTTTGTGGTTACAAAGGTAACCACAAAGCGAAATCACCAATATGTCTGCCAAGCGTGATTATTATGGCAATTTCTCGTATCACTGTTTACTATAGCATTTATAGCGGCCACTAGGAGGCCCACATTAATTATGGCCTAATCATCTTCCTGCCTTTATCCCATGTTACTTGGGGTCGGCGCAACACGTTTTCTTCATCCATTCCGTCCTGTCACCCGTCATGATATCACTGACTCCCTTCTCTTTCATATCATTCTTCACACAATCCATCCATCTTTTCTTTGGCCTCCTTCTTCCTCTCCATCCACCCACATTTATATGCATAACTCGTTTCGTCACATGCGTTTCATCCCTCCTCTTCACATGCCCACACCAAGACAAACCGTTCCCTTTCAACTTTTCTGTCACTGGCGCTACTTTCAAACTTCCTCTAATATACTCATTCGTAACCTTATCCATTCTGGTCACTCCACACATCCATCTCAACATTCTCATTTCCGCTACATGCAATCTTTTTTTCATCCGTCTTCTTCACGGCCCAACATTCCGATTCAATTATGGGCTAATATAATGAATTATTAATAGATCTAACTATTCATTCATAATGGCAATTGGCTTGCCACCTATTAGGGCCTTATCAAAGTGGCGATTCGCGAGCGAAATCAAAGCGAGGCGGGAGCGCAGCGGGCTCGCCGCGAGTTCATAGCGAGTACGCTGAGACTCGCGGCGAGCTTGCTGCGCTCTCGCCTCGTTTTGAACTTGCTCGCGAATCGCCTCTGTGATAAAGCCCTTACATAGGACTGAATACCAGAGGCGAACAGTGGGTGTACAAACTTCTGTTATATTAGAACCTCTCTGCTTCTTCTCGGGGATTACAGGCATGAGTATTTGTTTGTATCATCTGCCTAGCCTTTTCCCTACTTTATTTTTTTCAATATCTTTTCCCCACTCTCTGATTTCTCCTATATCTTACAGACACAAATCTTCATATGCACAAACGCCAAGACCCTGTAGGCCTTAAAAATACTTGTTCCGTGCGGGAATCAAACCCACGACCCGTAACGCAGAAGCCAATCGCTTAGCCGTTGCCCCAAACGTGTCGTCAAATATCTATTAATAATCCCTACTTCCCTACTAATATTATAAATGCGAAAGTCACTGTCTGTCTGTGACGCTATCATGCCTAAACCGCTGAACCGTTTTTGATGAAACTTGGTACAGCGATAGTCTGGGACCTGGAGAAGGACATAGGCTACTTTTGTCCTGAAAAATACGGAATAGGTTCGCGATAATTGACCTCCCCGCGGGCGAAGCCTCTAGTTAGTTATAAATAATAATATATTTTGCCGAAATCACAACTTTTCCAGCTATCTCCCACTTCTCCCACTTCCAAGAAAGATAAACAAAACAGGCTCAACCCTTCGCTACCCCGTTGCCATAGCAACCGGCAATGATATCGCCGGGTTCATAACCCCACGCTCCGGTTACAAAGTAGGGGTCAATGACACTATTTAGCACAGTTTTCTACGCTGAAACACTGTAGGATAATGACCTTTACATTTGGCTATTAAAAGTTCTGGCATATGTATTAAAAATATGTTTTACTGAATATATGGGGCAGTTAAGCTATTTTTGGTATCGTTAAGTTGTTTACGGGGTTCAGGAATAATGGTATGGGAATTCTATGATCGACAATATTTTGTTTTTACTATTTTTCTTGTCGTGGCGGCCCGGAGTTTACAGACCCGCTTGTTAAGCACCGGGTTGCGGGTTCAAACCCAGGCATGTACCAATGTGACTTTTTCAATTTCATATGTACTTTCTTAGTTAATCTAAGACGCCACTGGCATACGGTGAAGGAAAACATCGTGAAGAAACCTGGACTTTAATGGTCTGAAATCGCCAACCCGCAATGTGCAAGCGTGGTGATCAATGCTCGTTCCTTCTCTGTACGAGAAGAGGCCTTTGTCCAGCAGTGGGATAGTTACAGGCTAATGTTTTTATTTTTCTTAGCCGCATTTGGCCCTCATCGCTCCTGATGGTATACGTGCAGACAGTGCCTAAAATGGAGCAAACGAATCCAAGTAACAGACATATAGAGGAATTCCAATGTACCCCTCTGGATCTCACATCTTCTCCTGCTCTCGTGTCAGTACGAGTTATACAAAAATAGCTCATGCTGTGGTTAGATTAGCCAGTCAGCAAGGTTGGTAGCGGGGCTGACTGCCCAGGGTGCGCCGGAAGGACTGAAGTGTCGTCACTCGTGGAGGCTCTTTTCATGCTCCCCTTCACATATAAACGACGGAACACGGTAAATTGTTTATTGGCGCCGCTGGACATAATTTAGGGTGGTAGGTAGCCAGGTTTTTTTTTCGATTTGGTTTCTTGTAAATGGTCGTCGCGGACCGTTTTTATGTAACCGGGCAGTTATTGGCGAGACCTGAAGAGTCTCCAGCCAATAGGGGGAAGTAAATTACTTAGCTAATATTACACTAACATCATGACTACGAGCAACAACAGCACTAAGGGTGACTCTAGTGGGACTCGGAGCTTGGCTTAGGGCGTTGCTTGTGCATTGGGGGGGAAGCAGCTTGATGAGGGCTGAATTATCGGTGTGAAACTTGCCAGGCGGATAATTAAACTCCTATCACCAAGCGTGCTGGGTTTTGTTGAATCTTACAACACGCGTAGGTCCGAGCTTGCGGTGAGGAAGTTTTATATTAGTTTTATATTCTAGCCTGTATGGCATATATAAACATTATTGCACAATATATAAGACAATCGATCACATAACTACAAAGGGCACCTATTTTTGTAGTATTTACGTAGGTAGGTATATAATACAGTTTTGTGGTTAACTAACAATTGACATGGGAATGTCCAGCGATCCAAAAATGAGGAAATAAATAAAAATAATAGTATTTTTGTGCGTAGAAATAAGATGAGCGGTGTTGTCGAGGAAGTTGGAAGTTTGGGATTTTGATGTATACAACGTGTTACAAAAATACCTCAAAAGCCGGAAGCGGGTTAAAAGGTCCCTTGTAAAGAGTCTATTGGCAATATTTGAAAACCGTAGTATGACCGAAAAAAAAGAATTTGGATAAAACATAAAATAATCATCATTGAAACGCAACCCTGAAAACATAAAACTAAAGAGTAGACTACCCAGAAAGTTACTTACATTCTTACCTAATTTCTTCTGAGAGGCAAATGACAACAACCATAAAAGACTACTTGATTAACATTTTCTTTTTCATGGGGAATTATATCGCCCGCGTGGATTTCGTTTATCGCTTATTCCGTATTTTTCGGGACAAAAGTAGCCTATATCCTTCTCCAGGTTCCAGACAATCTCTGTACCAAGTTTCATCAAAATCTGTTGAGCTGTTTAGGCGTGAAAGCGTCACAGATAGACAGACAGAGTTACTTTCGCATTACTTATGTATTTCTAAGGGGGATTAAAAATCTTATGCTTAGCATCTACAAATAGGTAACTGTAACAGAGTATCTTTCCTTTTTAAAGTTTTTTTAAAAGAAAAACAGAAAAGAAACAGAAAACACGTTGAAGTGTTCAACGTTCGAAGACACATTTAGCGCAGTGGCTGAGCCAATAGCTTTCGTTCTGCGCTACAGGTCGTGGGTTCAATTCAAACAAATAATTTTATATGGCCTACAGACTGTTGTTCCGGGTCTAACTCTTTGTGCATGTGAAGATTTATGTTTGTAAATGCACCTACGATACAGGAAAAATCTTAGCGTAAGGCCATGTTTTTTTTAAAAAAGAAAAACAGAATATCCTTTGGCAAATGGATATTGTTACAAGCGCATAAAAGAATTAGCCTATCATTTTGATATCTTCCCTTAGTTGCCTATTACGACACCCATACTGGGAAAATGTGAAATCGGTCTATTTTATGAAGCAACTGCCTCGTTGGCCTAATGGTCTCAAGCTCGACTGCTGAGCGTGACACCTGGGTTCGATCCCCAGGTGGGACAAAGTGTTATTGGGTTTTTCCGTGTGCAATTTCTCAGTAGCAGCCCGGAGTCTGGATTTGTGCCTGGTTGATAGTTTGATTGGGGAGTTTGTTGCGCCGTTTCTTCTCCACAGCATAAACACTAGGAAGCGGTGAAGGGTGGGCACTTTTGGGGGCAGTCTTTTGTACCTAAATCTGACGTTCAAAATGAACTAAGTAATACTAGTCTACTTTGAATAAACGAGTTTTGAGTTTGAGTTTGAGAGCAGCCCGGAGTCTGGATTTGTGCCCGGTTGATGTCAATAGGCTCGTCCCCTATTACATGGGACTTAACCATAACGGCGAAATTAGGGTGTACTATACAGAATGACTGGTTAAACACTAACGATCTCTTAAGGGATCATTGTACTCATCATTATGAACAACTTTTACTATGGGACCAAAACTGAAATCGAGAAAAAAAAAAACAGCTTTTCCCTACATTTTGACGAGTAATGCAAAAATAAATGTAGGGAACAGCTGATTTTTTTTTTCGCGATTTCAGGTTTGGTCTCATAGTAAAAGTTATTCATAATAATGACTACAATGACCCGTTGAGATCGTTAGTGTCTCACCAGTCATTCTGTATACCTCTACCAACCCTTCGAGGGATACGGGCGTGATGGTGATGAAGCGATCTACACTTCCACAACAAATTTTATTTCCATCTATCACCTAGTTGACGATCTACAAATTAATATATATATGACAGCAACACAATATTCCAGCAACATAGCAACAATATAATAACAAATTAATTAGCTTCCACGTTAGTTACCTAACAATGACGTCATCAGTTCCGCGCTTTCCACACGCTTCCGGCCGCTTTCCCGAGGGCGGTGACCGCGCGCGCACACGAATGTGAGGCGCGGTTAATACCGCGAATGTTGTTAGGACTATTGTACATGATGATTAGAGTACATTGAGGGACTCGTGGCTAATAACAATTTGCGAGGTTAAGCAGCGGTTGCCGCGGTCAATCCACGGATGGGTGACCGTTCGTTACACATGCGTCCGTGGTTCGGAGAACGTGGTAAACCGCCCAGGGTGTCATAAGAATACCTATATCAGTTGTTACGGGTAGTCAGAAGCTCGGAAGTTGGACAACCGGTCTAACCTTAGGATATCGGCATTGCCCAGTAACTACGTTGCGGAGGTCTGACGAAATCCTAAGGTTAAACCAGTTGTATAGCGGCTTGTCGCCGCACGGCAAAAGTCGGATGGCACCCAGCCTTGGGGCTTGCGATTTTAGTCACTCGCGGCCTAGTCGAATTGTCATTTACAAGGGTCGATTTTCGCCGCACGACTAAAATCGACCCGTGTAAATGTATAAGCTTTCGACCGGTCAAGCGATCTGTTATGTCGTTTCCATACATTTAATTGGCTTATCTATTCTCTGGCGATATTTGATTGCCATTTGTCTACCGACGCAGGTATTTTAATGGTTACATTTGCAAGTCGTATGGTACGAACCGCCACATAAACAAATGAATCTAAATGTGGATAAAGCATTTTAAAAAATTTAACTAAGGTAAAGGCACCCAATTCCGAGGGGTTCTAAAAATGGCACCATATTCCGATGTATTTAGAATAACGGCGTTTTTAAGCAATTTACAAGTTCTTTTTGTTTGCAAGATACATTAATCAATTAATAATTTATCTGTTTATGTTTATATGAGCAAAAGAGTGCTTTGGTGCTTGAACGTTTTAAAATAAACAGTAAATTTGACGCTAGCAGCTGACTCGAACGCGCGCTTCATACATTTCGGACCTTAAGCACGTGATTAATACGATTTGCTAAATAGTGTTTTGTATGATAATTTATACCGTGTGAGTTTTTGTTTAGGTTGAAATATTGGAAGGGTTATATTTTTTATTGAAAACAGTTAACATTTTAATATTTTCTTTACAAATTGAGGAGAAAATAAGTTTTTAAAATACCGCGGCATTAGGTGCCAAATATTTTAGTTGGTTCCTAAATACCGATGTATACCACGGAAATGCAATTTAATAGACGTTGACTTTTTTTCAAATTTTGAAGGCAGATTTATGATTACGAACTTAATATTTTAGCTCTGATTACTTAAATAACCAATAGATATATAAATCTATTTCCGAGGTACACTTTGGCGTCGCATTTACTAATTATAGCAGGACAAAGATTGCCTGTTTAGGTACTTTATTAATTCGTTGTATGGAAAAGCTAAGTACAGAAAATTAAGTTATTAATGTGTTCTGATATAATCCTGAGTGAGCTTTGTATATTTTCTCAAAGATATCGCAATTGAACATTAATTTATTTGTTTAATATTAATAAATCTTTTACTTTTTATGACTCGGAATTAGAAATCTTGATTTAGTATTATAAAACGCTATTCCGATGTATTTAAGTCGGAATAAGGTTATATTAGTACCTAATTCCGTGGTATTGGCACACGTTAAATACAGAGTGTTCACTATCTTACGCAGGTTGTTCAAAACTTTACTATTGTTTTAGTAACTGCAAGAATATAAATTTGCCCTTTAAAATAACTTTCATATTCCGATATACTCAGATATAGTTATACTTATACAGGGTGTTAACGAATTCATGTAATTCCTTAAAACCACATGATCTACTACTGGTGTAGACTGGCCCCGCACGGGATTTAGCTTGATTAAAAATGAAAAAATAAAATTCTTTTTTTTTCATGCGGCTTTGTTACCGATCATATCTAAACCACCTAATAAGGATTCAGTAAAAAAATAAGAATTTTATTTTTTGCAAAAAAATAATTTTATTTATGTGAACATTTCCATGCCACGCATAAATTAATGAAAGTATGGTGACACGGCTGGCAGGAACGACTAACGCGATATCGCTCTTTGCAGTCAGATAACTCAAGGCTCTAAAAAGACTCAGAAATTGAAAACCAAAAATTTTTTCTTTATTTTTTTTTTGTTTTATTTTCGAAAATTCCCATTTAGGGTTAATCTGTGTCACCAGTAGATCACGCGGTTTGAAGGAATTACACGATTTCGTTAACACCCTGTATATTATATACTTTTAATAATTTTTTTTTATTATTATAATTGTTTTATTGTAGTAGAATGTAGCCAAGAAAAATATACACGGAAGAGGATCTCCAAAATGCTATTACAGCAATTCATAATGGCAGAAGTGTTTATAAAGTTTCTCGACAGTACAATATTCCCGAATTCCTATCTAAGTAAATTACATATTGTGGTACCATATTAATAATCATGTAAGACAGAGTCTGAGACTGATCCAAAGACAAACAAAGATAAATTGACTTGATTTTTTGAACATCATGTATCATTCTCCCCACCTCCTTTCCTTTGCATTTTGTACACTCGGAATTAGGAACCAAATGCATCGGAATTAGGATTTTTAAATCGGAATTAGGTGCTTTGGACTTCTTCACATTTTTAAATAATTTGACATTATTAATAAACTTTTATTGTCAAACTGTGAGTATATTTCAAAAATAAGATATACAGCGTGTCCCAGAAAGTAGTGTCAAGCGGAAGTCCAGAGGTAGAACATCCTTTGAGGTACTCAAATCACCCCCATGTATGTTCCGCGATTTTTTGTAGTTTTCGAGTTATGAATATTTTTCATGTTTTTTAATCAAACTCTGACTATAACGACATTTTTGATCGTAGTGACGTGAATAGTTGAGATACACGAGTATTTTTATTTTCCGAATTAGCTGATTAGTGACCCTATCGAATGCATAAACATTTGTAACCATAGATGTAACGGATGCGTTACCAAATAATATTGAATTGTCATAAAGTTAAAATCCTGCATGTTTCCTAAATCTTTGTGGGTGATTTAAAAATAAATCTCCCTAAACTTTTTTTGTCAGATGTATTTTAAAAACTTATCCATTTTATCAGCTATTTACCCTGTAAATTTTATCCAGCTATCTCTACGACATCGCAATAAAAATTTCATTCAAAGCATACAATATCGAAAATTCCAGTTGTAAAAGGGTGAATGAAAAATTGATTAAAACTAACTAATAACGTCCTTTTTAGTAACCCTCGACGCAAAAAGGGGTGTTATAAGTTTAACGTGTATGTCTGTGTGTTTGTCTGTGGCATCGTAGCTCCTAAACGGATTCTGATTTAATTTTTTCTTTTTTATTGAAAGGTGACTTTATCGAGAGTATTCTTAGCTATAATTCAAGAAAATCTGTTCAACCGTTTGAAGATCATCAGCTCTTTTCTGGTTGTCGAAGGGATATGAGCAACTTCTACTGGTCTGATCGATTTGAAATTTACTATCCTGTGACTTCAATGATATTGATGACATGTGACAAGAAGAAGGTCATTACAACTTATCATAAACTTAAAGAATCAATAGGCACACAATACCTCTACTGTAAGTTGGGTATCATGCTGTTTCAGATAACGCTAGAGTATCAGGTCAAGGTTACCATGTTATTGTAATATCATTGAAGTCACGGGATAGTAAATTTCGAATCGATCAGACCAGTAGAAGTTGCTCATATCCCTTCGACAACCAGAAAAGAGCTGATGATCTTCAAACGGCTGAACAGATTTTCTTGAATCATAGCTAAGAATACTCTCGATAAAGTCACCTTTCAATAAAAAAGAAAAAATTAAATCAAAATCCGTTTAGGAGCTACGATGCCACAGACAAACACACAGACATACACGTTAAACTTATAACACCCCTCTTTTTGCGTCGAGGGTTACTAAAAAGGACGTTATTAGTTAGTTTTAATCAATTTTTCATTCACCCTTTTACAACTGGAATTTTCGATATTGTATGCTTTGATTGAAATTTTTATTGTGATGTCGTAGAGATAGCTGGATAAAATTTACAGGGTAAATAGCTGATAAAATGGATAAGTCTTTAAAATACATCTGACAAAAAAAGTTTAGGGAGATTTATTTTTAAAACACCCACAAAGATTTAGGAAACATGCAGGATTTTAACTTTATGACAATTCAATATTTTTTGGTAACGCATCCGTTACATCTATGGTTACAAATGTTTATGCATTCGATAGGGTCACTAATCAGCTAATTTAGAAAAAAAAAATACTCATGTATCTCAACTATTCACGTCACTACGATCAAAAATGTCGTTATAGTCAGAGTTTGATTAAAAAATATGAAAAATGTTCATAACTCGAAAACTACAAAAAATCGCGGAACATACATAAGGGTGATTTGAGTACCTCAAAGGATGTTCTACCTCTGGACTTCCGCTTGACACTACTTTCTGGGACACGCTGTATAATACTTCTGATAAAAATAGCCAATTCTACAGAAAGGTATATTAAATACTTAATTTTTAATGTTCTTTCTAGTTATGGTGAAAACACCGCGGAATTAGGTGCCTTTACCTTATTATTTTTTCTGTCACACCGATAGTAATTGAGCTCTCATCAAACTGTCTCCCTCCCAAACTCCCGCTAGCAATGCCCTAAGCCGAGGTCCGACTCCCACTAAGAGTCGCCCTGTTATTGCTAGTAGTCATGATGTTAGTGTAGTATAAGTAGTTAGCTTAGGTTAAGTATTTTACAAGACTGCATTGTTCTCCCATAACTGAGGAGGTTCTTTTCAAAACTTGACTATTCCAATTTTTGTGTTTTTGCACAATATGAGAAAATATTTTTTTAGGTATGTAACTACGTATTTAACCCGAAATTTTGTTGCATTATTATAGACGACAAGATAAATCATTGCTTTGTATAGGATTAAAAAATTTTGCTATACCTAATATATTTTGAATAAATCCAAAATTTGAAACGAAATAATTTAGTTTTGACGCTACTGATAGGGAATAATCAAGTTTTGTTACGAGCATGGTCCACTTGCTCAGTTAACAATGACAATCATGACATGACTTTTGTGTCTAAACTGTCAAATAAACACCACGTAGTGTTATGCAATCGTTCAAACTTCAAAATCAAAAATTCAGCTTGCCATATTAAAAAAGTAAAAAACATTTCTGACTAAAAAATGTAGGGAAAAAATGTTTTGTTGCAATTTGGACGAAAATAGTTTATTAACTTCTGGATTAATCATATTTTTTTCCAAAAATGTATATTTGAAATGGGATAAGTCATTTTGAAGTGGAATAATCTACTTTTGACAAAATCATGCCTTTTATTCTTTTTTTTCTGGTGTAACTATCAAGTTTTCGCCCAGTTTTATTTTTGCTGAGTATTAAAAAAAAAAACATTTCGTCGAAAGTGGAATAGTCAAGTTTTGAAAAGAACCTCCTCAACTATCCTAAATCATAGTACTGTATTTACTGAAATTGATTTTAAAAGAGTACCCACGGAGTTTCTTGCCGGCTCTTCTCCATAGGAAACAACAAAATAAAACCGTGCACCTAAATTAGACATTTCATAGGCACCTGTAAGTGAAATAAAAAATGATTTTGAATTCCCCCCACATTAGCTGGATATCCTTCAGTACCCAAAGTGTGAGTTGGGTAGTATATACTACACGTTTCCGTAACGAATAGTTTACAAAGATAAGTGTCAAACAAATTTTTAGTCACGCTATTCGCCGCTAGAGGCTCTGCATATATATATATAATAGTAAGGTAAAAAACTCGCACTTGAGGTGAACGAAACGATTCGCAATGACGATCTACAAGCAAAGGAAAAAAACTATTAATTTATAAAACTCATGTCACAACAAATCTATAATTAAAAGCAGGTCAAACAGATCCATGGATCAACTAGCAGAAACAAACGCGGATCAATTAACTGGATTGAGCATGGAATAGTTTTCTGTGGACTAAATTGGGTAGAGGTCATTGGAACTTTTGTGGGTAGGTTAGCCACCCTAGGAGTGATGTCATAGCGTGAGTTCGTTAGTAATAGCTGTTATTGAGAGTTTTGAGGTGGTCAGTAGATGTGTAGCTATTGCACCTACCATTGCCATTTATGGCAATAGGTATTGTGTGTTGCGGTTGACAATTATTATACACCGTGGGTCCGATGAACCCGAAAATTTTAACCATCGATTCCGATGCCTCATTGAAGAAGAAAAGCTAGGATATAGTTTGTAGAATACAGCTTAATTTTCGCAACAAGGAATCAAGCCCTTTTTTTTGTCTTGTTTATTATCCTCATGGATACCCATCGCAGGGTGAGGCGAAGGGTTATGCCGGACTCTTACCGGCTAAAAACCCACGGTGTTCCTACTCCTGACCCTTGGCCGGGCTCACGGGATTCGCAGCTGCATGCACCGCAACCCTGAAGGTTTCAAGCCCTAAGATCGAGGCGTTGCGACTTTTTTCATACCTTGATCACCATACCCTATTCGCCGTATGTCGTGTTTTATCGGGGAGGTTTGGAAAGTGAGAAATTTTCTTATACACTCACACGATAATTTAAACGTTGCCAGCTCGACCGAACATAGTATTTACAAGGAGGTACTAAAGACTGATTTATTTTGTTCCGACAAACAAAATAGTTAAATTGACTGAATTGGACTTATGTTGATTTAACATTATTGACTCATAACATCATCAGGAAGGCGTGGTTAAAATCTTTCGGGTGCCTCAGGCCCATAGTATACAATGATGTAACTACAATTTTCTGATAGAAATACTCAAATATTAAGGGCTTGCGCAGACGAGGGACAATGGTGGCCAAATTACCGCGGTGCGCTCTTATTGTTACTGTCATTAGGTTGCACTTTGTTCGCGTATACCGCCAGGTGAGGTTACCCTTGTTTCATCGAAAAAAAAATGCCAAATTTTCACTTCCCAAGCAAGTTTCCGCATAATTTCATTTGCCAAATTACTACTTAGCAAATAAACTATTCACAAATAAATTGTAACGCAAACCTAATGTTTGGCAAGTGAACGTTTAAACAATAACTTGCTTACCAACTAGTACTTTTACCAATTTTAATGTAGTCAAATATTTCAGTTGGTATAACATATTTTACGCAAAATAAATAATATGATTCTAGTACTCGCCGGCCGCTACCGCGGCACACTCGCTTCGCTCGCTCGGCTCATGCGTTGTGTGGTCACAGTTCTAACCTAACCTAGCTGTTTCGATTTGAAAAGATTTATGCGTGTTACAATAATTTGACCAAATGTTTATTGTCTAAAAATTGTTTGCTGTAATAAATCATTTGATTAAAGACCAAATGCCTTAATGATATTATCCTTGATAATATTCTGCCAAGTAACAATTTGACCAAATGAAAATGTGCGTACTAAAATCATTCCAAAATGTTGCATTCGTATAAAAAAGGTTGCTAAAATGTGTTTTGGTAATGAAATTTGGTCTCAAATAATTTTGGCAAAACGGCAGGCTTCCCGCCAGGCGACATGGGGTATTGTGCGGACAAAGTGCAACCTTATAGTAATAGTAATAAGAGCGCACCGCGGACATTTTGTCCGCCATTGTCCCTCGTCTGTGCAAGCCTTTATGGGTGCCCAATGTCCATCTTATACTTAGAAGTTGATATTGCAATCATTAGGAAATAATAGTCTGTAGCTGAACAGATTTAGAGTATAATTCCCATTATCACCGGTCAAGCGAGACGTAAGAGGCGACGAACCTGGGGGTCTACTCCCTAAGCACGAAGTCCGTGGTTTCGGCCTTAGTTACGAGCGTTTCCTACACCCTATCACCTACGGACATACGATTATTTCGGGGCCCGAACTAAGAATGAATGACGACACGATTTGACAGTTGTCCTTATTACCGATGTGTTTTTGCCCGTCCGAAAAGTTGAACTTGACACTTGTTTTGTTTACTTCTACGTTTCGGGCTACTTTCGGTCGGGCGACTAGCTTCGTTGACGGACTTAGGGAGTAGGCCCTGGCACGCTAATTGAGCCCGAAAAATGAGAATAGGCTCGCCACCTGCCAGACGCACTAGAGGCGAAACGTGGGTGTACAGACTTCTATAATGGAAGAACACGTCTGCTTACTCCTTCGTGAATGGCAGGCATGAGTATATGCATCTAGGAAGGTAGAAAAAAAAGTCACATGTCAGTAATCTTGTGCCCGAAAAAAACCTCCGACCAATTCGGAGACCGAACCTGCTACTTCACGGTCAGCAAATTTGTTACCATATAGCCCGGAAAATGTTTGGATGGAGAGGAAGAGGGAGGCCAAAGAAAAGATGGATGGATGGTGTGAAGAATGATATGAAAGAAAAGTGTGTCAGTGATATCATGACGGGTGATAGGACGGAATGGAAGAAGAAAACGTGTTGCGCCGACCCCAAGTAACATGGGATAAGGGCAGGAAGAAGAAGAAGATAGCCCGGGAAATGTTTATATACACATAATTACTATAATCATCATGTTTGAAAGACGGATTGATGAGTAATAGCTGTGGTCTAAACTGGGAAGAAGGTCATCGGAAGTTTCGTGAGCAGGTTAACCACCCTGGTTGTGATGTCATAGTCTGAGTTAAACAGTAATAAGAAGGTAAGCAGTAGAGGTGACATATTGGAGATTCTTGCAGACTTTTTAATAATAACTGACTGCCTCGCTGTTCTATCCGATCCCCAGGCCGGGCAAAGTGTTATTGGGTTTTTTCGTGTGGAATTTGTTGTTAGCAGCCCGGAGTCTGGATTTCTGCCCGGTTGATTGCAAAGGCTCTCCGCCTATTACATGGAACTTAAAAACCTCTGCATAACCTTTCGGGGAATACAGGCGTGATGTTACGATATGTTTCTCTATAATATTACTATACAGGGTGTTAATGAATTCGTGTGATTCCTTAAAACCACATCTATTAATGGCATAGATTAACCCCGCACGGGAATTAGATTGATTAAAAATAAAAAAAAGTTTCTTTTTTCCCATTTTTTTTTATGTGATTGAAAATTTCGATGCCGTGCATAAATGAATGAACGCACGGCGACACAGCTGACGTGCACAACTAGTCCGATATCGCTTCATACAGTCAGTTAACTTGGGACGCTAAAATTACTCAGACACAAAATACCATGGTTAATTTTTTGAAAACATTTTTTTGTTGATTCTGAAAAAAACCTATGCAGGCTCAATCAATATCAACAGTACGAGTAGGTCACGCGGTTTGAAGGAATTACACGAATTCGTTTACACACTGTAGAGACCCTATACCATACCATTTATAACCAGCATATAATTGTCACAATACCGTCAAGATATAGTGAGGAAACTTGGACTTAATAGGCTAAAATCGCCAACATGCAGTGAGTGCTCGTTCCTTCTCTGTATAAGAAGAGACTTTTGCCCTGCAGTGGGACAGTTACAGACTTACAATAACCATGGGACGATTCAAGGTGACTTATGATAATTATCTACCGGGCAACACGGCACAAAGTATTGCAGATTTATTAAACACTGCGGGCTGTGGTCTAAATTGGGCACAGGTCAACGTAACATAAGTGGGTAGGTTAGCAACCTTATGTCTGATGTCATAACGAAGTGCGTCACTAACAGTAGTGTATTTGTTATTTCATGTTATTTTTGGGGTGTTGTATTTAATATGTTCACTACATTAGATTTTAGTAGGTCTATACAGGATGTAAACGAATTCGTGTAATTCCTTCAAACCACGTGTTCTACTGGTGACACAGATTAACCCTAAAAGGATGTTTTTTTAAAATACCTGAAAAAAAAAAACATAAAATCTTAGTTTTCTATTTCTGAGTCATTTTAGAGCCCCAAATTAACTTACTGCAAAGAGCGATATCGCGTTAGTCGTACCCACCAGCCGCGTCGCTGTGATTTCATTCATATAAATGTGGCATCGAAATGTTCAATCAAACAAAATTATTTTTATGCATAAAAAAATTCTTATTTTTTTTACTGAATCCTTATTCGTGGTTTTGATACGATCACTTACCCCTATAGCATGAAAAAAAAAGATTTTTATTTTTTGATTTTTAATCAGGCTAATTCCCGTGCGGGGCCAATCTACACCAGTAGTAGATCATGTGGTTTTAAGGAATCACCGCGGCGGCGGCGGTAATCACTTACCATCATGTGGCCCGTCGGCTTAGTTGCCAACCTATTTAAGCATGAGGTCCTGCGTTCGATCCAAAAGTCAGGCAGTGTTATAGGGTTTTTCCTTGTGGTATTTCTCAGTAGCAGTCTGGAGTCTGGATTTGTGTCCGGTTGATGGCAATAAACTCGTCCTCTATTACATGAGACTTAAACATAACTGCGAAATGATGTACTATACACCTCTGCCCATTCCTTCGGGGAATACAGGCGCGATGTTATGTTATTTTTAGTATGTTTACTACAATTGATTTTAGTAAGTAGTAGAGCTCCTTGTGTAATATTTCGTTGATGGAAATACTACCTATTTCTGCCGACAAGAATCAATAGACTGGCAACTTTGCGGCGATACTCAAGACTTTGGAGCTTGGTCTGAACAAGGGAGTCGTTGTTGACTGTTGTTGTTGTCTCTTTCAGTAGTAGTAGAGCTCCTTGTGATTTCTTCCGAGGAACTATTTACTACCACCATAGGTATGCTTAGCGGCAGAAATAGGTATTTCTGCCGCTAAGCAGCATTGCTGTGTTCCGGTTTGAAGGATATGATTGCCGGTAAAATTACAGACATATGAGATTTTCCAAACTTGTCTCTAAAGGTTGGCAACGCATAAGCAATCCTTTTAGTGTTGCCGCCACTATGAACTGCAAAAAGGCAGTCTATTATTAGCGCCTCAATTTGAACAGCATCAATTCTAGTCGCACCAATAGTATACTACCTATTCCTATTACTAATCGACAGCGTAACATCTGTATGTTTTTGTTTTATTTTTCTGTTCTTATTGTATATGCTGTCATTGTATACGGCTGTGTTTTTGTAGGTATTTCTTTCTGTTTGTGTGATTCGATATGGTGCTCTAAATGAAATGCCTCACTACTAAAATATAATAGTAATGACGTTTTTCTTAATACATAGAGAATAAAGGCCCTACACTGCGTAATCTGCAGCCATAGACATCATGTTGCGCACACGAACATATCGAAATTCTTGTTGGGTGACATCCTTTACAATAAGGTCATTCACAGAATGTGTATTTTTTAAGTCCATACAGAGTGTAAACGAATTCGTGTAATTCCTTAAAACCACATGGTCTATTACTAGTATAGATTAATTTTGCAGGGGATTTAGCTTGATTAAACATAAAAAATAAAATGCCTTTTGAAAGAAAAGAAAGAAAAATCATTTATTCAGCACAAAATAATAACATATAATAATAACATAATTAACACTACCTATTTTTAATAGTATAAATTGCGCTGAAAAGGCGCTGGTTCAGCATATGCCAGACGGAATGCCTGGCGCTGGTTTTCAACTACACCCTAGTGGCCCACGGATGGTAAGCCAGTACAAAAAATAAAAAAAAATATGAAATACTTAAATAAATAAAAACTAGTAAAAATAATACATAAATATAAATAAACTGGTTATAATAAAAATAAAAATATATGTACAAATCCATAATGTGTTAGTCGTTTGTGTTTGTGTGCGATGTGATGTAATGTTTTGCAAGAAAAATTGTTTTTTGTCTTGCAACGTTTCGATGCTTTTTTTTCGTGGAAAAATCCTCATGGATACCCTTCGCCCGGGGAAGGGTTATTCCGGACTCTTACTGGCTAAAAATCCACGGTGTTCCTTCTCCTGACCCCTGGCCGGGGTCGCGGGATTCGCAGCTGCATGCACCGCAACCCCGGCAGGCCTCGGTCCACCAGCTCCTGGCGGACCTCTCCTTCTGTGGGGCCTTGCCCCACGTCCTCCTGAGAGGCGCACACGGAACACATGCGCGCCGCCTTCTCGGGCCTGTTACTGCTCGGGCAACGGGTCCCCTAACTCGTCGCAAGCAACGTTTCGATGCCTAGCATAAATAAAAGAAAGCACAGCGACACAGCTGGCAGACACGACTAGCGCAATATCGCCCCGCGCAGTCAGTTAATTTGAGTCGCGAAAATGACTCAAAAACGAATGTTTTTTTTTAAATCACATGCAAAGTCAGTCTGTGTCACCAGTAGATTTCGAATTCGAATACACCTGTATACATACAATCACCCCTTAAAAACAAACTAGTGCAAAAATATTCACGTTTAAATAACACTCAATCCATAAACACAGATAACAAAGCACATACAATATTTTTCCTTTCATCACCATTACAGAAAACCGCATAAACGAACAGTTAACACATAACAATAGACATAACTGTATGTACTAACACATGTAATATTATGTAGAACACGGAGTATTTAGTAAAAGGAGTGTTCATTTACGCATAATTCTTCAACCAATTCCATTCAATAAATCTGTAAGGTGTGCGACGAAAAGAAAAGAAAGAAAGGTCCAACCTCCAATAAAAAAAAACATCCAGACGAATTGAGAACCTCCTTCTTTTTGAAATCGGTTAAAAATTGATCGCTCTGGTCTCTAAAATTTCAAACCGAAATATTTCCAAAATTGTTTGGTTAAAATCGAGGCAAATATAAAAATAGGCTTATTTAGACATCTTCTTTTCGATATAAAAATACGCAACGCAATTAACATCAATTTATAAAATGCAACAGAGACGCCAGCTAAATACTTACGTTGATTTTAGAGATCATCCTGAAAATTAATTTATTCAGTATGCAAATCGACAAACTACATACTACAATGCCAAAAGGTGTAACAGTTCCCTAAATGAAAATACTTAACTAGCACCGTGTTTATTACAATATAAACTACTAGTAGACAAAAAATAAAGAAATGCGTTGCATTTGCATGTAAATGGTTCATCATTCAGCATAATGCTGTGTTGGAGACTAATTTTCCCAACATGCAACAGAAAAGGAGATGAGAATAGTTTTCCGTGATGAAAGGATTAGTCATTCAGCAAGGTTGGTAGCGGGGCTGTCTACCCAGGGTGCGCTGGACGCGCTGAAATATCATCACTCGTAGAGGCTCTTTTAATGTAGTTTACCGAAACATTTTAATGACTGATAACCGTCACAGGTATGTAGTAGCATCCTCTCGTGCTATAATTCGAAATTTGCCACCTTAGCCCGGTGATAATGGCAATGCCTGTTCTCTCTTATCATTAATTGGAGTGGTATATGAAGTAGGCTTGTCCTGTTTGGGAACAGACGTTTTTGGACCAAAAATCGAGACCACCTGCCTTTGGAGCATGCTAAAGATCGAGGGAAAGGGATGAGACCAAGCTGTAAAGTGAGACAAAGTGGGGAAATCCTTAGACAATGGGGATTACGTCATACTATTAACGACTAAAACCACAATAGTGTTCCTCTGAGGACCTATTGGCGAAGTTGTAGGGTAGGGGAGTGCATTCATCGCAACCCTGGCAGTGTTGGCTAGGATAACATTAGCGGCGATACACACAATGTATTTGCATACGTCACTCACGCCTCCGCACGCACGTTATGACTCCATTTGCACACTTCTCGGTGCTATAAAATAAGTAGGTCTGCATGTGTAGCCGCACGCGATCAAAATTAGGTATTTAACCTCTGTCGTCATGTATAATTTCAACTGCCGCACATTGGGGCAAGGAACACTAATATGTGGCATTAAATAAAATAATATCGCTAAAACATTTGACGCATTTTAATAATTACAAGATTAGGTCTAGTAAGATTTTAAATATATTGTTTGTTATACAGGATCATTATATTAATGTTTTAAGTGTTTCTGTTACTAAATATTAAAATAAAACAGAAGTAAGTTGTAATTGGTTTATTTTATAGAAATATGAAAACAAAGAACTAAAAATTTTGTATTTTGAATTATTTTTGTCGCAATTCGTTCTTTGTTCCAATTCTTTTACCAAAAAATCAAACTTTTCTTCAAAACTACCTTCACCACAACATTTCACTAAGTATATCGAGCAAATCATTTATTTTTATGAATAATGTATTAAAACTGGTAGCTAAAACAAAAAAAATAATGCTGAATAATATGACTTTACGCAAAATAAATGATATTTTGGTAGCGATGAAAATCGTCATTATTTAAAATTATAGCAAAAAGTAGCAAAATCCTTTTAGGTATTTTAACTGTACACGATACAGGAGTAATTTTAACACAAAAAATAATGCTTGATATCCCGGAATACCCAACTAAAACACTAAATGTTTACGGGTTTCGCCACAATTTTATCACAATAAATCATTTCATTTATTTTTCATTATCTGTGTATATCACTCACAAATTGAAATATGCTAAAACATCGTTACATACCTGATGTTGAAGTTTCCATAGTTAAAAAATACTAAATTTATTTATTTGTACCGAAACAAAGGCTTAGAAAACGCATACAAATTTGTAAGCCACAGAACACGCGCTGACAACTAATATCATTAGTGTAATGTTGTGGACAGGTGGATAAGTTCTAATGCATTTAAATACTGCCATATCGTGTGTTGGTAAGTAGTCTATGGAACTGCTATAAGTGGGATCTGTAAAATAACCTTTAATTTTTTTAATTTCCGCCAACAATGTGGTTTCCTTGCCCCAGTGTGTGCCGTGAAATAGTAGTATTTGTCGTGACTTTGGGTATATTTTGTAATTTCAAATCTTTTGAAATACATACTGAGAATATTGTTTAAGAAAGATATGCTCTTTTCATACTAGGCAGTTTCATTTGGTCCACTATGACAACCACCTTAAACAAAGTACAACAACCCGGGAAAGGGATAGGGTGGAATAAGAGACTTTAGGTCTCGTTTAGGGAGGCGCGAAGATTAGCGCGGAGCGAAATGCGGGACGATGAGCGGACAATGCAAACATTATTTCAATGGATTACAGCATGTATAGAGATGCATTTTCTCGTGTGTATTATTTTAGTTGTAGTTGTGTGTATGACAGTACGCGACAGAAAATGCAGCGGAGCAGGCGGTGGTTTCCGCGTTTCTATAAACGAGGCCTTAGAAATTATGGAAAAAGATAAGATATCCAAAATTAATAACTCCTGTGTATTTATTGTGTGTCTGTGAGTTTCAAATCCCAGGCGGAGAGACTAAAATCTGTTTTTTAATTTTTATTATTGGACTTGATCGCGTTTTACCCTAGTCACACCTGATGATAAGCGCAGACAGGGTCTAAGATGCAGCACGAATCCAAGTAACAGAGATATAGAGGAATTCCCCTATACCCCTCTGACTCTCATATACACACGACGTAACACAGTAAACTGCTTGGAGCCGCGGATAGCTAGCCAGGCGGACCGTATATCGACGGTAAGGCCCGTGATGAAGGAGTGGCTGGAGAGGCGTGACGGCGCCGTCAGTCGCCGTCGTCGTACTCTCGGGACATGGTTGTTTCGGGAAGTACCTATGTCGCATGGGCCGGGAGCAGACGCCCGGTTGTCACCACTGCGTCGACGGCCCCGAGGACACGGCGCTGCACACGCTACAGGCGTGTCCTGCCTGTGGGCTTCCGTCCTGTGGGCGACGCAGCGCCGCAAACTAGTCGCGGCAGTCGGTGGTGACCTCTCGCTCCCAGCCGTGGTTCTGTCCATGGTCGGGATCGAGAGTGCGTCGCCTCCTTCTGCGAGGAGATGACGGCGACCAAAGAGGGAGCGGAGAGGGAGAGAGAGGCAGCTGCCACTCTCCTTTCCAGCGCCAGACGCACCGGGCGCCGGAGGGCGCGCGACGATCTCCGGTCACCGTAGTGTGTGGCTTGCTGGCGGCGGATTAAGGGACCCGTCGCCCGACCAGTAACAGGCCCGAGAAGGCTGCGCGCAGTGTTCCGTACGCGCCTCTCAGGAGGACGCGGAGCAAGGCCCCATAAAAGGAGAGGTCCGCCAGGGGCTGGTGGACCGATGCCTGCCGGCGTTGCGGTGCATGCAGCTACGAATCCCGCGACCCCGGCCAAGGATCAGAAGAAGGAACACCGTGGGTTTTTAGCCGGTAAGAGTCCGGCATACTCCTTCGCCTTCCCCGGGCGAAGGGCATCCATGAGGATTCTCCCACTAAAAAAAAGGCGGACCATACATTATATCATAACACCAAGCGTGCTGGGTTTTGTTGAGTCCAACACGCAGACGCGTGCGGTGAGGACATTGACGTAGAATGGTCAGGAAGTTTTATATTCTAGCCCGTCCCCACACGGGATGGTTTAGGAATTCACATGGCAATCACGCAACACGCTCGTAATCGCTATGGTTATGATTATGACAGGTCAACAATTTCGATAGCAACGTT
Source organism: Amphipyra tragopoginis (assembly GCA_905220435.1). Taxonomy (NCBI): domain Eukaryota; kingdom Metazoa; phylum Arthropoda; class Insecta; order Lepidoptera; family Noctuidae; genus Amphipyra; species Amphipyra tragopoginis. Next base: position 13,015,658 of record HG992017.1, read on the forward strand.
TGTATCAACAATCCGACTTCTCCACAACTATGTATCACGCAATGAATATTGTTTTTGACACATCAAGTGTGATGATTTAAGTTGGTTACGTTACACAATTGCCCTGCTGATTTTTTCAATAAAGCTATACCGTCACAATAGGCATGTTGACAGCATCAATAAATTGCAAATCTAATTAGTCCGCCAGTTAGAGTTTTGAAAAATAATGGACACGTATTTTTTCTTTTGTTAAATCTATGAATATTTGGAAAGATAAAACGCATCAAAACTCGAGATTGGGGGCTTGTGACGTCAGAAGCAAGTAGAAATTGTACTTGCTTGTGACATTTTGCCAATTTTAAAAGTGTCGTATCTTCGTCAATTTTGGTTTACGTAACAAAAGAAAAAATATGGGTCAAATATTTTTTGATAATCTAACTGACGGACTAATTATATTTTTTCAGGCAAATACCCTATTGGATACTACAAGTAGGTACTACTTTTTCTTACAAAGTCATTCCTCATAATCCCCAGATCATGACAAGCATAACCCAATACCATAAAACAGCAAACAAAACTTTCTGTAAGTACCTATGGAAATTAGAAAAACAATCAAATGCTCAACAGCGTCATCACATATTATTTCAGAAAACAAAAATAAAATGTTAATTCTATACATCAACCAGTTTTATTAAACACACAGACCTACATACATGTTTGTGTACACGTTAGGCTTATTATAGTGTTAATAGTTCCAGTTACAGTCGTTCCGGGTTCAATTCCCGCGCGTAACACAATTTTTTGGAGGTCAATGTTCGACTGAAAATCGCGTAAGTTTGGCTTCAGTTTATTACAAAATTTTCGGACGATGACCTCGCGTTATTAGGCATAATAATTATTAATAATGGCTCTTCATGAATCATTTGAATGCTTGTGTTATCAATTTTGATGTTATAATAGGTTTGACATAGATTTTAAAAGGTTAATGTTTCCGTTTTGGGCTAGTGGGCGCAAGCGCGACTGCTGAGCGTGAGGTCTTAGGTTCGATTCCCAGGTCGAGCAAAATGTAATTGGATTTTTCCGCGTGGAAATTTTCAGTAGCCGCCTGGACTCTGGATTTGTGCTCAGTTGATGGCATTAAGCTCGCCCCCTGTTATGGGACTCGAACGTAACGGTAAAATGAGGGTGTACTAAACACCTCTGCCCAACCCTTCGAGAAATACAGGCGTGATGATGTTATGTTAACGTCACACTTTTCGTGTGAGTTTTGGTAGCGAATAAGATAGCCTGTCTCTAGCCGTGGGTGTTATAAAGACGAGTGCGAGATTACGTACGAGGATGGGTAGCCACCGTTCTTCTGCCTCCTAATTACAACACACTATGATCACCAGTCCATTGCCAATTATGATGATCGTTTCTGCTAGTGGTCTTAGGGGAAGTAAATGTTTAGAATTTGATATTTAAGAACTATTCACATTAATCACTATCATTACAATCGGCCCATTACAATCGTACCTTAACCTCTTCTCAGAATGAGAAGGGTTTAAAGTCTTAGTCCATCACGATGGCATGGTGTGGGTTGGCAGACTACACACACCATCGAGAACTATACAGGGTGTTAACGAATTCGTGTAATTCCTTAAAACCACATGATCTACTACTGGTGTAGATTAGCCCCGCAAGGGAATTAGCTTGATTAAAAACCAAAAAATAAAAATCTTGTTTTTTCATGCGGTAGGGGTAAGTGATCGTATCTAAACCACCTAATAAGGATTCAGTAAAAAAATAAGTTTTTTTTTTACAAAAAAATATTTCATGCACTTGAACATTTCGATGCTACGCATAAATTAATGAAAGCACGGTGACGCGGCTAGCGGACAAGGCTAACGCGATATCGCTCTTTGTAGTAAGTTAACTCGGGGCTTAAAATGACTCAGAAATAGAAAACTAAGATTTTATATCCAATGTTTTTTTCAGTTGATTTTCAAAAAATATCTTTTATGGTTAATCTGTGTCACCAGTAGATCACGCGGTTTGAAGGAATTACACGAATTCATTAACACCCTGTATAAAGCTCTCTCAGGTGTGCTAGTTTCCTCACAATGCTTCCTTCACCGTTAACGCAAGTGATAATCAAATTCTAATCCGCACATGAATTCTTAAAGTTAGAGGTGCAGGCCGGGTTCGGATTTAAATAGGTATATGGAAGACACAGCCGGGGTTGCGGTGCATGCAGCTGCGAATCCCGCGACTCCGGCCAAGGGTCAGCAGAAGGAACACCGTGGGTTTTTAGCCGGTAAGAGTCCGGCATAACCCTTTGCCTTCCCCAGGCGAAGGGTACACGTGGGGATTTTCCCACGAAAAAGAAAAAATGCTATATGGAAGGCAAACGTACAACCGGTATCACTATCAAATTAATCATCCAAAATCTGGATGGTTTTCAGACAAACCTATCCACATTAACTGTAAAAGATTGCTTGATTGTGTGTTTTCAGCTACAAGAGCACTCTATAACACGCGTAAGCATGCTGAAGCTTGCGAAATAGTAAAAACATGTACACTCGGGAGCAACGAATCCGAATCACCAATAGGTATCTCATCATCTGCCTAGCCTTTTCCCAACTATGTTGGGGTCGGCTTCCAGTCGAACCGGATGCAGCTGAATATCAGTATTTTACATGGAGCGACTGCCTATCAGACCTCCACAACCCAGTAACTGGGTAATACGATACTCTTGGTAAGACTGGTTGTCAGACTTTCTGGCTTCTGACCAACAGTAACGACTGTCAAAGATCTACAAATGACAGCCGGGACCAACGGCTTTACGTGCTTTCCGAGGCACGGAGGAAACTCGCTATGGCAAATGTAAATAAATAAATAAATGGTCACCCATCCACAGACCAACCTCGGCAAGCGTGGCTTAACCCGGAAGATCGGTCTATGCGGCTATAATTATTTAGCCACGAGCTCCTCATCCGAATCACCAATAGGTATCTATAAACCTTAATACCTCGGAAACTAAGAGTAATAGCTTATTGAAATAAAAAGCATTTTATAGACAATTTATAACTACTCAAATAAAATTAATAAAACTTTTTAAATATTCCATAAAATACGTTTTATTTGAATAAGCTAGCATTATTACTTTCCGAGATATTAAATGTTAGCTGGTGACCCGGATTCGTTGCTTCAAATAGGCATTATTATTTACACTCGACACGAAAATTGCCTATTTTAAGCAAACCGCGTATTGACGCTGATATGTCTGTGTAGTTTCCGAGCCTCTTATGACACCAACAGCAAATCAAATGGCCTATTTTTTTCAAGCATCATGCTTCTAAAAATAACCTCTACTACGCCATTTTATCCCATTGCTCTCTATAAAGGTTACATTACTCAGTAGGTATTTCCACCGATCGTTGCCCGTTCGATGCCCGATTTAGCCATGACGTGCTCATCCCGATATTTTATTGACTGATAGCATTCAATTTGGATCGCATATGTTTGTTTTAACATGTACCGTAAACTGTTGGAATGCTATTTATGGGTTTATGAATTTTCCTGGAAAAAATTACGTAGTATTTGCGTATTCAGGTTATTTTCAATGGAGTAAGTAATTAATAGTATGGTAAATAATTTTCCTTTTATAACTAGAGTCTTGTATAACAATTTTATGCATAATCAGCCTATTACTACCCCAATGCTGGGCATGGTCTTCTTCTAATGATGAGAGGAGTTTAAGCTAGGCTATAGGATTTATGTTTATAATTATGTAAATACTGTCTAAACAAGGTTAGTCGGAAAGGGGGTACTAATCCGAAAGGGTATTAAAGTACCCATAATAATGATTATCTTTTGCTCTACCACTTTCCCCAAAAGTCAATAGTTTAAGAAAAAAAGCTGTTCAAAAATTACATAAAATATTCTAAATAGGTAGATAATATTTACATAAATACAAATACAGAAATCATTTAAATAATAAGAGGCTATTTCAGTCATTTTCAATCAAACCCAATATATCAAATACCATTTATCAAAGCATTCAGAATATCTTTAACCAACTTAAATTCATATCGTAACAATTTTGTACTGTAGCTAATTAATAATTACGTTAGCAATTACTCGTAATTAAATACCGTACAATACTTTACTCTATTATGTTTAATGAAAAACCAACACACCCTTACATAGGGGTCACTAACCTAAAGGTCTATAAACACGGAACGATGTTGAAAGACCTCAATTTTAAGAGTTTAACGACCTCAACCTACCAAGGAAAATTGTTAGGAAAATACTATGTACGTTTTTCTTGCCTGAATGAGGAAATTATACAAGATTTGAACCGTCCGTTGGCCGCTAAAGGATAGCTCACCTTTCGAATCGTGTATCCTAAAAGAAAAAAAAAATGTTGAGCGGGTGCCTATTTAACATTTAACATTATGCATTTTGTCGCTTTTATTGTTTTAAACTACCCTACCGGCTAATGATATTACTTATTAAATCTCTAATGATGTTAGGATTGTGTTACGTAAACAGTTTTTTACTTACTTATCTCGGTGGCGGTTAATTTGATAATTAAACTAAATGTTATTTTGTATTCTCATGTAAGTGGCCTTATTGTCTTTTTGAGAATAAATGATTTAAACCAAAAGACTTAGGCACGTGTTAAAAGACAGCTCTCATGTGAGAGATCTGTGTGCGTTACCGCAGCAAAATAATGTCGAAAATAGTCATTTAAACCTTATAGATCGTTAGTTGCCCAGCTTTTGTAATTGTTGCGCACATTTTTAAATTTGTTGCACTTATAGTTTTTTAGTTATTTCACAAAATCATTTTTTGCTGGGGTAACGTTACCGCAGCAAAACATTTTTCTTTTTAATGGGAATATTGAAATAAAGACTAGTTATACAGTTAGTTGTCTAGACGACGTAAATGTTGCACCTTATTTTGTGTTTGTGATGTCTTCGGCTGCGAAGTTATTCAAGATTTTGCTGGAGTAACGTTTGTGGTTTTGCTGGATCTCTGAAACGGATAAGCGGATTCTGATCATCTTTTGTACACAACTTCTTAGGAATTAGTTTTAATTAGTTGTGCAATAAAACAACCAAAATATTGCAGCGTTTAAAGGTTATTCAATTAAATATAAAAACACTTCAATAGGTCCTAACACTCTGAATAAGAGATCTAAAGACTTGTTTTAAACGTTATTTTGTAGCTTGTAACTGCCTTCAAACGTTTGTGAAATTTCATTAGTATCATGCAAGTCATTAAAAAGTTATGATGATATTCAGTTCTCCATTTTCACGGTCACAATGCGCGCCGAGTTGTTTGGCCACTGATAAACCTGTATGTGGATATACAAACTGAATGTTATATCAATTTTCAGTTGCTTAGTTCAGCTTTATACCTGTAAAATTTCAGCGTAGTACATACAATAATTAACGAGATAATGAAATAAAAGTCATTAGGAAGTGCAAGGCCGTGGTAACCCGACCAAGTTTAGGTGGTTACAAAAAAGCGACCGCGTAGTACATTATGCTATCTTCTAAAATATGTAGGATAGTGTTACAAGTTTGGTACCGATGTGTACACAAGTGTTAAAAAAAACTTCATGTTTATTAAAGAATTTTTATTTACAGGTAAAAAATTAATTTTAATTGAACTTTTAAAATACTAATTACTCAAGCACCGTAATTACAGACAAAATAGATAAACAATGGCGGTGACGTCTTGAGATGACACACAAACAATTAATTAAAAACAGATAGCTATTTCGTTTTTATGGCATTTTCCATTATTTTTTATATGAAAGAAAAACACAGTTTACACTTTTTCTTTAAAAATATAAATGTTAACTTTTAACATATAAAAACATAACATAACATCACGCCTTGTATTTCCCAAAGGGTTGGGCAGAGGTGTATTATAATAACACACCCACGTTTCGCCGTTATGTTTTAGTCCCATGTAATAGGGGGCGAGCCTATTGCCATCAACCGGGAACAAATCCAGACTCCGAGCTGCTACTAAGAAATTCCACACGGAAAAACCTAATAACACTTTGCTCGATCTGGGGATCGAACCCAAGAACTCACGCCCAGCAGTCGCGCTTGCGACCACTAGACCAACGAGGCAGAGGTTTAAAATATAAATTAAAAGGAGATTACCCATTTTGTTCGATGATTTGGGATAAAAAAAAGTAACGGCAACCAGGAATGAATTATATTTTATTTAAATGGTGGCAGGAGTACAAACATTTCTTTGTATGGCGACAATGCTGTAATAATAATAAAATAATTCTTAAAACCCCTAATACAAGTCGTCGTTTTAATTTTTACCTGATGTATACTTATCTCCGAACCCAAATAGTTTTCGACTTCGACGCCATAGTAAAAATAATGCGTTACACGTGTGCTTCAAAATTGTGTAACTTTAATGATGGCCGCCAAAAACCCCAATTTTATCCCAGAATGGGTGATCTCCTTTATAACAATCACAGATAATAACAGTTATAGAATGAATGTTTTCAGTTCACACTATACCTACTTATGCCTACTAATACCTATTTGTATCGTTTAAAAATTACAGATCAAAAATAATAATAATAAGCATTAACTTAAAGTTATACTTTTAACAAATTACAATCAAAAGTAAATCAAGTGACAGTTGCATAATGATAGTCCCGGATAGAATAAAGGTGATCTCAAGGTTACGGTGAATGCTCCTTAAAACCATCAACAGAAATCATCAAAACCATAAAAATGGCACATTTATCTCTTACCTCTAACTTAGAGAAGAGCTAAAATGTGCCATTTTGCGACTTGACGTTTAGTCTCTTCTCTAAGTAGAGACTAGAGAGCCATCATCATTCAGCCGAAAGACGTCCACTGCTGGACATAGGCCTCCCGCAAGCATCTCCACATCGACCGGTCCTGTGCTTCTCGCATCCAGCGGTTTGCCGCGACCTTCACCAGATCATCGATCCAGAACCTTGAAGACATCCTCCAGTGCAGCGGTGAACAGTTTCGGAGAGATGACGGCTCCCTGCCTCACACCTCGCTGCAGAAGGATAGGTTTCGAGGTCTGATCCTGTAATCGGACTGACATAGTGGCGTTTTCATACAAACACTTCAGCACTTCGACATCGAAGTGCTGAACTATCGGTACATACCGATAGTCAATCTGGCAATCTGGTTTTGACGAGATGAGCAGTGTTGTATTTGAAGTCTTGTGGAACAGTATTATTAGCTTCTGCTAAAATTATTTTTGTAGTGATTAAAGAGCAAAAAGTGTATTTTTCTATCATATTGATAACATCCTGTTAAATCTGTTCCAAAGCAGCAAAAAATAATGAATTTGTGGTGGAACCATGGTGTGGTGTTCCTCCAACCAAAGGGAGGATCCTCCAACCAGGCGGAGTCTTGTGCCTGGCGGGCTACTGCCCAACGGTTGATGTTGGGAGGTTGTATATATACTATCTGCGTGTTAAATCTTGATTGCGCGATGTAGGATTAGTTCGCATGTGGCGAGATAGATGCCGCCACATCACTCCCCCCCTGAGACCGGAGGTCGATCGTCTTGATGAGTCAGCGGTCGTTGCGTCTTGAGAACTTGCCAGGGCCAGTGAGTGGTTCCTTTTTGAGTCGAAACCGGATGCCGCGTAGTTCGCAGTGAGTCGGAACTGTGAGCGGTGCGTGGTGGCTGTGGACTGCGTCGACCAGGAGAGAAGTGCCTCTGCTAGTTGACCGGCCGAAGTGCAGTATGATGCGCCATGATGCTGGAGTGGGCTGAGGGTCGTGACCAGGCTTGCGCGTTCGCTGCAGGCTAGTGGTCACATCACCCGTTGAAGCCGAGGATGCTGGCTGGCTTTGGGACTCGCTGCTTGCTGCTCGATTGAATGCTGAGCTGCTGAGGGAGTAATGATGTGGCTGCCGAGGCTGCGAATGTTGTGTGTGACGTCACCAGTGTGGAAAGACTGTTTGTGACGATCACGTCGGGGTCACCAATGTGGAGAAACTTGGTGTGGTGTTCCTCCAACCAAAGGGAGGATCCTCCAACCAGGCGGAGTCTTGTGCCTGGCGGGCTACTGCCCAACGGTTGATGTTGGGAGGTTGTATATACAAGGTTAGTTTTAGTATATGCGAAACCTGAAACTAGTTTGTTCAGAATCACTAGGAGAATCGATTGACATATTTTTTACACCACATTTTTTTTTTGTTTTTTTTTTTTTCATAAATTTCAATTTTGTTTCAGTAGGTTTCTACCCATAACAATTGACGGGAATAGACACCTTGAGGCTTGAAATGGTCCGCTCGGTCAGTTTCCGTGTATTAGACAACTCCTGCATAGCACATCTCAGGCATTTCACACTTTTTTAGCAAACTTAACGCGACAGAAACTAAGGTGTAACTTGGAGATTTACTAAAAAAAAACACATATTCAGGCAGTTCTGATGAAAATCTTGTTGGGGTGTCTCGGTTTTCGCATAAAGTAAAAATAACGTTGTATATTATCTGCGTGTTAAATCTTGATTGCGCGATGTAGGATTAGTTCGCATGTGGCGAGATAGATGCCGCCACAAATTAAAATGTGTTTTCACGATAATGAAACAGGGGGAAGACGAAAGGGTGATGAGGAAAATTCGAAATAGTTTCTAAAATCGTTAAAATGAATCTCAAACGTTATTAATGGTCACTGGCCTATAGTCTGAAGTGCCCTGAAAACTCAGATCTGCCCGTAGTGTGAAAATACCTTTAGTTAACAAAGATAAAACAATTTTTTTAAATCATATATTTCAATCTAACCCCATCGAGGGTCGATTGAAGTAGAGGTTCTCAAACTTTCCACTTTAATTGCTTAAGATTATACTGAAAATAAAACATCACATGTAATTATATAAAGTGTTATAAAAAATGTTAAAAAAACTTTTTTTTCTTGACTCCTGTACAATGTATATTTAATTAATGAAAGAGTTTTGAATTACATGCATATTCCCTATTATCGTTACAATATGGCGAAAGTCATCCTATTCTAAGTTGAAACAAAGTATGTGCAATTGAGCACATAATTGATATCTACCTATTTAATAAGTAGCCGAAAGATAATAATAATAACGTTTTCATAGTAGGTAAAGATATAATATTGTTATGTCTATTTAACAGTGTACGCGTCTGTACCGAACTTGTAAGGTGTATTATACTAAATATTTTAGAAGATAGCATAATGTACTACGCGGTCGCTTTTTTGTAACCACCTAAACTTGGTCGGGTTACCGCGGTCTTGCACTTCCTAATTACTTTTATTTTATTATCTCGTTAATTATTGTATGTACTACGCTGAAATTTTACAGGTATAAAGCTGAACTAAGCAACTGAAAATTTATATAACATTCAGTTTGTATATCCACATACAAGTTTATCAGTGGCCAAACAACTCGGCGCGCATTGTGACCGTGAAAATGCAGAACTGAATATCATCATAACTTTTTAATGACTTGCATGATACTAATGAAATTTCACAAACATTTGAAGGCAGTTACAAGCTACAAAATAACGTTTAAAACAAGTCTTTAGAGCTCTTATTCAGAGTGTTAGGACCTATTGAAGTGTTTTTATATTTAATTGAATAACCTTTAAACGCTGCAATATTTTGGTTGTTTTATTGCACAACTAATTAAAACTAATTCCTAAGAAGTTGTGTACAAAAGATGATCAGAATCCGCTTATCCGTTTCAGAGATCCAGCAAAACCACAAACGTTACTCCAGCAAAATCTTGAATAACTTCGCAGCCGAAGACATCACAAACACAAAATAAGGTGCAACATTTACGTCGTCTAGACAACTAACTGTATAACTAGTCTTTATTTCAATATTCCCATTAAAAAGAAAAATGTTTTGCTGCGGTAACGTTACCCCAGCAAAAAATGATTTTGTGAAATAACTAAAAAACTATAAGTGCAACAAATTTAAAAATGTGCGCAACAATTACAAAAGCTGGGCAACTAACGATCTATAAGGTTTAAATGACTATTTTCGACATTATTTTGCTGCGGTAACGCACACGAGAGATCTTCCTACAGCAGCTATCATAAAGTATTCCATTTATTTGACTTTTTTAGGATTCCGTACCCAAAGGGTAAAACGGGACCCTATTACTAAAACTCCGCTGTCCGTCCGTCTGTCACCAGGCTGTATCTCATGAACTGTGATAGTTAGACAGTTGAAATTTTCACAGATGATATATTTCTGTTGCCTTGTTGTAGAGGAGCTCGTGGCTAAATAATTACAGCCGCATAGACCGATCTTCCGGGTTAAGCCACGCTTGCCGAGGTTGGTCTGTGGATGGGTGACCATTTACCATAGCGAGTTTCCTCCGTGCCTCGGAAAGCACGTAAAGCCGTTGGTCCCGGCTGTCATTTGTAGATCTTTGACAGTCGTTACTGTTGGTCAGAAGCCAGAAAGTCTTAACACCAGTCTTACCAAGAGTATCGTATTACCCAGTTACTGGGTTGTGGTGGTCTGATAGGCAGTCGCTCCATGTAAAATACTGATATTCAGCTGCATCCGGTTCGACTGGAAGCCGACCCCAACATAGTTGGGAAAAGGCTAGGCAGATGATGATGTATTTCTGTTGCCGCTATAACAACAAGTACTAAAAAACAGAATAAAATAAATATTTAAGGGGGCTCCCATACAACAGGTATAATTTTTTTGCCGTTTTTATAGATAATGGTACGGAACCCTTCGTTTGCGAGTCAGACGTTTATTTTTTATGTTTTGTCTCCCTGTATCTTCCCATAAACTAAAAAGACTTGTCCCAGTTTCAGAAACTTGACACGCCATCTATTTCGTAATACAACACGTTTTGAATGAGGCAGATCAGTTTTCATAACAATATAAATGAGAATTGTCTTATAAACAAAGAGAAGAATGTTAACAGTATTGTTTTAACAAATTAAACTAGTTTGTTACACATTTGACGCGCCGTTAATAAAGACAAAAGCTTTGGCAGACTTTCAAAAATGTGGAACGTGAAGGAGTAGTGGCATAAGTCGAAAATTCGTATTTTGCAGGGGAAAGAAATCGAGTTTAAACAACTTACACATACGAATGCACTTTAAGCAATCTTTTTTTCCAATGTACGAATTATGCTACCAATTAAAAGTGACCCACCAGTCAAAATCAAACGTAACTCAGATTTCTTTATTGGATACCATCTTCGTGCGTTCGTATTTCCGAATAGATAGACGAATGTTGCCACCGATTGATGCTGTGCAACATCTCCGAACCCCAATCTGTTACGATGCACACCAGTGGCTAGGTGGCTTGTGAGACGTTGGTTTATTAGTACCGAAATGACGACTGACAGATGAATGAATATCAGCCATGTCATATTGCTGTTCCAGTTTGCTAGCCTGGGTCACTGTGTAATGTAACAGACGGCCCTAGGATCTCCTGAGAGCACGTCTGCTACACCAGTTGTAAAGAATGTGTAGAGCATTTAATACCTAGTACATAAATAACAATAATAGAAATGGTTAGAGAATAAGAGGCAGGACAGCGTCACATCCTTTGGGGTAGTCAGCGAGCTCCTTCTCGTAGTCACGGCGTTTGTCGATGGCCCACACAGCCATCTGATAGAAACCGGCGGCAGCAAACTGACCGGCTGTAGCATTTAGTCGTAGTCATAGTAGTAGACGTAGACGACAGCAGGTCCGATCGCCGATCTCACAAGTGTAGGTAGGGCAGGAGACGAAGTGAAAAGAAGGGAGAAGGGGTTACCGACGGGGCGCAGCTTCTTTATCTGGCTTTCCAGTTGGGTAACATGCCACAGCTGTTAATAACACCAAGGGAAACACGTAGAAATTCCACAAATGCTTTTTATTTAACTTGATACGCTTCATTTCAGTAAAATATCAAAAACTGTTCTGCTCTATAAATATTCCAAATTTCAGTTTATAACATTTATCAATAAAATTTTATATTTTATTGATAAATAAATAATTGTATCAAAAAATCGCCATGGCGTAAAACAATCCAAAGTCAAGTCTAAATTAGAATCCCATCTGTCATCAATAAAAAAGTATAAAATATAAATAGCAAGTAGGTAGGTGAATGACCATGAAGGTAATACTACAACTGACAGGCAGCAGCATTATCGATAGAGGAACTGGCTTTGTCAAACTACTTGCCCACTTTGCCCAGCGGTGGGACTATGGATAATATCAGAGATTTTACAGTGGAATGCTAGTGATTGTTGGTGTATATTGAAGCGGGCAATAATCAGAATGTTGTAATTCAGCATACAATATTAAAAACAAAATTGTTTTAATGTACTTATGCCTTTATTCATATCCGCATGAGACATGTGAACCATTTAAAAGATCTAAGTAATCTGTCAACTGTCGACGGTAAAATTAAATTTCTAAATATATTGCGAAAACAAATATTTAAATTGTAGGATTGAATTTTGCAACAAATATCTTAAATTACGGAGAGCACGTTAAGCCGTCGGTCCAGGGTGTCATGAGAATACCTATGACAGTCGTAACGGATAGTCAGAAGCCCGAAAGTCTGACAACTAGTCTAATTGAAGGATATTGTCATTGCCCAGTAATTGGGTTGCGAAGGTCTGAGGGCAGTCGCTCCGTGTAAAATGCTGGTATTCAGCCGCATCTGGTTAGACTGGAAGCTGACCCCAACATAGTTGGGAAAAGGCTACCTGTTTCGTACTCGATTTAAATTATTAATTTAAATATCTCGCGCCGAATGCTGGGTTCATTGCTGGACGCCTGTGGCTGGTTGATGCGTGTTCACGTCACGGCGTCCAAAGCCAATCAGAACGTATGTCCTTTTGGAAATACGATGCGTTGTCTCGCTCCCACTTTCGGCTTCGCATATGGACGCCGGCGATCGTCTCGCTCGCTGGCGCCACTAGTCGGTCATTGCTGTCACATACGTTACATTTGAATGTCACATCGTCTCTACATCGTCTTCTCTAAGCAAATCTATCGAAAACCTAATCGCACTTAATCGAAGAAAATAATTGGTGTAACGGCGGCGGTGACCAGCAACATCGTCGGCTCCCATCGGACCAAACGAGGGTAAGTGAAATCAGCGCATTATATTCCGATTGGTTTGGGGTGCTAAGCGAGTTCGTCCATCGGCCAGCTAATACGGCGATCGGCAATAACTCAGCACTCTAGCGGATTGAACCATATGTTGTGGACAGCACAACGTTTGAATCGGGTACGCAACACTACCTATACAAAACATTTGTTGCATCATGACAAAACGCTTTTAAGGAGTTAAGGGCATGAGATATTTGTTCAAATCTGTTCTCCAGTTTAAATTCTTTACATTAATGATTTCAGGTACATCCCAAAGCATCGGATCCAGTACAAGAAAAGGTGGCATTTTTAAAAACCGGTCAAGTGCGAGTCGGACTCGCGCACGAAGGGTTCCGTACCATTATCTATTCTGTTTATTACTATTTGTTGTTATAGCGGCAACAGAAATACATCATCTGTGAAAATGTCAACTGTCTAACTATCACGGTTCATGAGATATAGCTTGGTGACAGACGGCAGACGGACGGACAGCGGAGTCTTAGTAATAGGGGCCCGTTTTACACTTGGGTACGGCACCCTAAAAAAATTATTACACTTTAATTAAAAAAGTACGCCAACCCATCAAATCAAAGTATTTAGGACTCATTTATTATTTGTGTTGTTTCTTTATTTATTCGTATGAAATTTGTCTTTATTCAGTGGTATTGTTGATGGATAAATAAATTAGGTAATGACAAACAAATAGAACGATTGACGTTAAAGTATGGCTGGCACGGACAGTCGTGTTCATAAGCAATATTTCATCATCATCATCATCACTCAGCTGAAAGACGCCCACTACTGGACATAGGCTTCACCCAAAAGGGGGGGGTTTGCCGTAATCGCCACGCTTGGCTGGTGGGTTGGCGATAGCAGTACTCAGAGAACGCTGCTGCCCATCCTCTAGAGAATCCCTTAGTCGCCTTTTACAACACCCATGAGAAAAGATGGGGTAGTGCTATTCTTTAAGTCCAGCACCACACGAGACAAGCAATATTTAGTATCAACAATTCTATGCCATACAATTGCCATATTTCATTCTTGATGGTAAAACTCGATGGAGAACCCTTATAATTTGATCATCATGTTCCAATTAAATGAAATAATTTTAATTCCATCTTCACGTCTTTCAATAGGTAGGCAGAGCTGTACACTGTACACTCTCATTTCACGAATTTAAAAACACAAATGTAACAAGAGACGAGTCTAATTAACAATCAATTAATTCGCTTCACCTAACAACCAAGAAGAAAGCAATGACGTCATCACGGGTTAACTGACTCTCACTAACGAGACTCAATCACCTTACCCGTAGGCGAATGGCTACCAACCTGTCACTACATTGCCAACAAAAAAAAACAATATCGCTGACGTCACACGTCTCACCGGTCACTGATCTTAGTTCACCAACCGTCTCCTCATCAGGTCATAACATGACTGCGAACTCGTGAAAAAAATCCTAACTGATAAAGGTAGAGACAAATTGATCCCACGTTTGCAACGTTTCCGATGCATCTAAAATTAAAAGTACTAACGTAAAATAACATACGTTCAAAATCCCTGAAATCTAAATACTTAATGTTTTTAAATACCTAAGCAACTAACACCTACTACGAATTACCTAAGTTTAAAATACCGATTGGACTAAATATCTAATGTTTAAAATATCAACATTTGAAATACAAAATACCTAAAATGATGCATCACTTGCCTAAAAGGCGTAGTCGGTTGGTGGTTTAAAAAAAATAACCACGAAGGGGATGGCGGGGTCCGTGTTCGCCGGTATTTTTCATTTTGGTCAATTAACGGTGAAATAAACCAATTTAATGAACTTTGTACCTACATAAGAATTTCAAGTTTTAGCTTTATGAACTTCAGTAACATATCCATTTGACATTTGAAGCTTTCGGTATTTTGAATATAAGTAAAACAACCATTAGGTATTTATATTTTAGGGGTTTTGAACGTAGGTTTTTTATGTTGGTTCTTTTAATTTTAGATATTGCATTACGTACCCATTATGACATCTGGACAACTGAAAAAATACAAACATTTTCTATGAAAATAAATGATCTAGAAACACTCTTGTCTTATACAACGCAACGTGTAACAAGTCTGTTTCTTAGTCATTTATTTTCATAGAAAATGTTTGTATTGTCAGTTGCCCAGATGTCATAATGCATTGCATAATTTGCATACGTGGGATCAGTTTGCCTGTAGCTTTATTCGTCGCTGTTGATATAATATCGATTTCATGTATCGATAAGTACTTCGTCATGCTGGTATCTTTAACAGAGGTCCTGGGTGACCTTGGATTTATTAGCACTGGTTATGGGTCGTCTACACTAGTGCGTACTTGTCATTTTAGAGTGCATTGACGTGTACAAAACAGAGCTATATAGTTGGTCAATATGAGGATATCCTTTAGTTATAACATCACGCCTGCATTCCCCAAAGGGTTGGGCAGAGATGTATTAGTACCTACACCCTCATTTCGCCGTTAATTAGGGTTCCGTACCCAAAGACTCCGCTGTCCGTCCGTCTGTCACCAGGCTGTATCTCATGAACCGTGATAGACAGTTGAAATTTTCACAGATGATGTATTTCTGTTGCCGCTATAACAACAAATACCAAAAAATAGAATAAAGTAAATATTTAAGGGGGCTCCCATAAAACAAACGTTTTTTTTTGCCGTTTTTATAGATAATGGTACGGAACCCTTCGTGCCGGAGTCCGACTCGCACTTGGCCGGTTTTTTTAGTCCCATGTAATAGCGGGCCAGCCTTTTGTCATCGACTGGGCACAAATCCAGACTCTGGAATGAAAAATTTCACACGGAAAAGCCCAATAACACGTTGCCCTACCTGGGTATCGAATATCGCTAATATCCTCACGCTCGTCGCAGTCGTACTTACCACCAGGCAGTCATATACTTTCAATACAGTCATAATAATACGCGTACATAATGATATCCATACCAATCAAAACAATCCCTTTAAAAATATAATCTTCTAAAAAAGATAACTTATTTAAACTCACATTAGTTTTAATCACAGTTACTTTAGAAGTTCAACACCAATTAATTACATACAATGACATAAAAGCAGTTAGCTATAATATATATATCAATGTTGCGTCGCGTAGTACGGCCATGTTTTTTTACCGATCGTCTAATGTTTTGGGCGGCCGGAGCAATGGCCGCCGCGGGGCCGCCGACCTTGCTCCACGACCTTCGGCACGGTTCAACGACATAACGTATATTTTCGGGCGTTTTTCTTTAAGGAAAATTCTCTATCGACCAGCTAGAAAGACCTTCTACCCCTCCCTTTTGCCCCATATTTGTAGGTAATGCAGGGAGACGTGTAGGAATTTGAACGGTCAAGCTGTCTGGTCAGTTGAGGGCAATGATTTGCGCGGTACAACGCCCACTTATATTAGAATAGTTATTTAAATGTATTTCTAGAAAATTCTAGAAATTGATGATGCTTTTTAATTTGTATCTCGTTTGCGGTTATCGAATTCGATGATTATTAATTAAGTAGTGGTTTAGGTCAAGTTTGTAATTTTTAGATTTGGTTATTTTACTAAATTATGTTCTTCATTTGAAAGTATTTAAATTTAACAGAACAGTGACGTCATAATTTGGTATTATGTTAGATTCCATGTGGCGTATGTATACCATATTACTATTTACATGCATACATACATAAACTCACGCCTTTTTTCAATGGGGATGGGCAGAAACTACAGATCACCACATGCTACGATCCTTACATACTCCTTTCGCTTCGTCCACGTTCATACATCTTGTCATACACGCACGTCGGTTGAGAGTACTACGCACCAGTCCTTTTTGAAGAACATCACCAATAACATCGATGTATGTCCTTCTAGGGCGTCCTCTACTGGCGTTTCCACTGACATCCGACTTTTACATTCCTTTTAATAATCGCCGTTTGTATGTGATTACATTAAAAAGGCAAGGTTTTCTTACTTATAGTATTTTAATTCCTTGCTTCATAGGTAATTTAATATTAACATGGTTCTTCTTCTTAATATTCTTATAATGATCGACGAAAAGCGTACATTCAGGCGCAGAGAAAATATATTGTAGATTGTAGAGACTGTGCGCCCAGTATTCTTGTACAGTATGCCCAGGATTCTAGTACAGTCCGCCCAGGAACCGGCCACAGACTAAAGGCGCATGGAGCGCCAAACCACCTGAGCATACTCTTCTTAATTTGCATCACTTTACTTACAAGGTATTTATTGGACATTATAAAAAATAAATCAATGGATTGACTATCTCGTTGGTATAGTAGCAGCAAGTGCGACTGTTGAACATGAAGTCCAGGGTTCGATCCCCAGGTCGGGCAAAGTGATATTGAGTTTCCGTGTGGAATTTCTCAGTAGCAGCCTGGTTTCTATACAGGGTATTAACGAATTCATGTAATTCCTTCAAACCACGTGATCTACTGGTGACACTGATTGACCCTGCATAGGTTTTTTCCAGATTCAACAAAAAACAAGTTTTCATAAAATGAACCATGGTATTCTGTAGGTATCTGAGTAATTTTAGCGTCACAAGTTAACTGACTGCGTGGAGCGATATCGCGCTAGTCGTGCCCGTCAGCTGTGTCGCCGTGCCTTCATTCATTTATGCATGGCATCGAAATTTTCTATCACATAAAAAAAAAATTGGGAAAAAAATCTATCTGTTAATTAATCTACCTACTCTAAATCCCGTGCGTGGTTAATCTATACCATTAATAGATCATTGTGGTTTGAAGGAATTACGCGAATTCGTTTTCACCCTGTATATGTGCCCGGTTGATGGCAATAGGCTTGCCACCTACTACGTGCACCTCTGCCCAAGCCTTTGGGGAATTCAGGCGTGATAGTATGATATAAATCAATTTATTTATTTTTATCGCCTGGGAATCGCACCCAGTAATTCTAAGTGCACAACCATGCTCACTGTCACAAAACAAATGAGCTATCATTAACACACCTCTTTTAAAATATTCAACATTAAATCAATATGGCATAATTATGGTAAATGTGTGATGCAATACTGAAATGAAAAATGCTTTATAACATGTTTTATTTTTACATAATTTAATAATTCAAGGTCTAAAAACGGAGTTTATTCTATTTGCTTATTAAATTATTCAATGAAGAATAATGTTGCTGTTTGTCTGTTAGGGCTGTGTACAGGGTGTTAACGAATTCGTGTAATTCCTTAAAACCACATGATCTACTACTGGTGTAGAATGACCCCGCACAGGATTTAGATTGATTAAAAATAAAAAAATAAAAAACTTTTTTTTTCATGCGGTAGCGGTAATTGGTCGTATCTAAACCACCTAATAAGGAATAAAAAAAGTTTTTTTTTTTGCAAAGTACATTTTTTATTTGATTGAACATTTCGATGCCACGCAAAAATTAATGAAAGCACGGCGACACGGCTGGTGGGTACGACTAACGCGATATCGCTCTTTGCAGTCGGATATATAACGCAAGGCTCTAAAATGACTCAGAAACAGAAAATCAAGATTTAAAAAAAAAAAAAAACAGTTGGATTTCAGAAATACCTATTTAGTGTTAATCTATGTCACCAGTAGATCACGCGGTTTGAAGGAATTACACGAATTCGTTAACACCCTGTGTATATAACATACATAATCAGCCTAATAAAGTCCCACTGCTAGAGAAAGGCCTCTTCTCAGAATGAAAAGGGTTAAGGCCTTACAGCCCGTTCCCACTTGTCGGCTGTCGGGCCCGGATTTTAATCGGATGTTGCGGTGGCAGAGCATTTTATATGAAGCTATTCACACTTGTCCGACAACGATTTTGTGTCGGCGGCGCCGACAAGAAATGTCGGGTGTTTTGTCAGCTATCGCCCGGAAAAAAATCGTGTCGGGTTTCGCTCGCCTATGTTCACATTTATCGGATGTCGGGGATTGTCTTCAAATTGCCGAGGAGACCAATTATTATTGATTTTATTCAATTTATCGAGTATTTTTCAAGGGACCCGGAAAAAATTAAAAATTAAGTATCTTCAGAGTGTTAACGAATTCGTGTAATTCCTTCAAACCACGTGATCTAGTGATGACACAGATTAACCCTAAATGAGAATTTCTGTAAATCAACAAAAAAAATTTTAAAAAAATCTTTGTTTTCTATTTCTGAGTCATTTTAGAGTCTTGGGATATCTGACTGCAAAGAGAGATATGGCGTTAGTCGTGCCTGCCAGCCGTGTCACCGTGTTTTCATTAATTTATGCGTGGCATCGAAATGTTCATAAAATTTTAACATTTTTTTTGCAAAAAAAAAAATCTTATTTTTTTACTGAATCCTTATATGGTGGTTTAGATATGATCGGTAACAAAGCCGCATGAAAAAATAATAATTTTATTTTTTTATTTATAATCAAGCTAAATCCCGTGCGGGGCCTGTCTACATCAGTAGTAGATCATGTGGTTTTAAAGAATTACACGAATTCGTTAACACCCTGTATACATTCAAATTAACGAGTGTCAAATTATCGAGAGTCGACTGTATGTACCACTCGCCCCGTTTTGAGGATCCCTTACGACGCGACGGTGTAAATGAATTACCCGTCCACCATTTCAATTTCAAAACTAAAACCCGAATTTCACAATACACGTCTTCAAATTGCAGAACATTTGCATCTAATCTGATTTCACATCCAATTCACAGCATCAACTGTTAAATTAAGAACTCCGTTCATCACAGCAATTACAATTTTTTGTCAACTCCTATTACAAAATAATTTTACTTAACTGCAGCAATTTTTTTAATTGTTTTCGTCAGAACTACATCTATCTTGTAACTTATAGTGTATAGCGCAACGAGTTGCAGTTGCTTGCGAAACAGTCGCAGTTGCTACAGAAGGCCTTGATTCTAGTCGCTTTGGCAACCAGTTAATGTTTGACAACGTTATGAAATATACTTTAATAGTTGTGTTGGGAGGTATTTGTAAGATTTGTAGTGCTTGAATTGTTTAGTAAGATAAATAAAAGAGCGTTCAAGAGTGACGATACTTACACGTTTGTTGCCGCACTACAGGAGGGCAAGCTCTAGTCGTATTCGCGATAACGGGTAGTTCGTGGAGGGCTCGTTTTAAATGTAGGTTTTCTTACTAAATATACCGTCATTAAAACAAGCAATAAGACTCAGTTTTTTTTTTTTCGTGCTGGTATCCTCATTGTTACCCTCCGCCCGGGGAAGGCGCAGGGTTATGCCGGACTCTTACCGGCTAAAAACCCACGGTGTTCCTTCTCCTGACCTATGGCCGGGGTCACGGGATTCGCCGCTGCATGCACCGCGACCCCAGCAGGCCTCGGTCCGCCAACCCCTGGCGGACCTCTCCTTCTGTGAGGCTTTGCCCCTTTGCCCCTCGTCCTTCTGAGAGGCGCGCGTGGAACACAGCGCGCCGCCTTCTCGGGCCTGTTACTGGTCGGGCGACGGGTCCCCTAACCCGCCGCCCGCAGGCGCTCGAAGACACTATTTTACTACGTAGTAGCGTGTTTTATGGTTTTAAACCCAATGCCAAGAACCCTCCTTGAGGGTTCACTCTTAGCGCAAACGTCGTGCCGAGGTCCCTCCTGGAAGATCCACTAACCATATATGTATGGCGGCATGGTGTATGAGCTCTATGAAAAGTGTGGTGGACTCGAATGTGTTAAGTACACACGTCCAGCGCACCCTGGGCAGTTCACACTGATAATTCAGCCCTCAGCAATGTTGCAATCGGAATGTTGGGCCGTGAAAAAGACGGATGAAAAAAGATTCCATGTAGCGGAGATGAGAATGTTGAGATGGATGTGTGGAGTGACCAGAATGGATAAGGTCAGGAATTAGTATATTAGAGGAAGTTTGAAAGTAGCGCCAGTGACAGAAAAGTTGAAAGGGAATCGTTTGTCTTGGTATGGGCATGTGAAGAGGACAGATGAAACGCATGTGACGAAAAGAGTTATGAATATAAATGTGGATGGATGGAGAGGAAGAGGGAGGCCAAAGAAAAGATGGATGGATGGTGTGAAGAATATGAAAGAGAAGGGTGTCAGTGATATCATGACGGTTGACAGGAAGGAATGGAAGAAGAAAACGTGTTTCGCCGACCCCAAGTAACATGGGATAAGGGCAGGAAGAAGAAGAAGAGCAAGCTGTCTCCTCCACAATTCTCCGCCAGCAACGTCCAAAGCCGAGGTCCGAGTCCCACTAGGGGTCGCCCTTTGTGCTGTTGTTGCTGTAGTCATGATGCTAGTGTGGTATAAGTAGTTCGATTAGGTTAAGTATTTTATATTCCCCCATTAGCTGGAGACCCTTCAGGTCACGCAACAACTGCCCAGGTACGTAGAAACGGTGCGCAAAGACCACCTTCAAGAAGCTAAAAAGAAAAACCCTTGGTAGTCAGCCTCGTTACCTTGTTGACTGTCTAATCTTTTCACTACGGCAAGAGATATACTCGCATAGCTCGTGCTGACACGAGAGAAGAAGAAGGAGCAAGCAGAAGGTAGCTGCTACCCATCCTTTTGACATAATAGCCATTAGTCGCCTTTTAACACACTCATGGGAGTGAAGGGTGACCTATTATATTCATTGCCTGGAACAATATGTAGTTGCTTTCATAGAATGGACTTAGTTAAGCCTATAGCTTTCCTAATGAGTATCCAATTGTGTAGTTAACAGGGTTGGATTTAATAGTTTAGAGGCAACGAAGAAGTCGAGGCCCCAAATAATTGTTAAAACCAGACTTAAAAAATATTTTTCTTATATTCAACAATTTATTCCATGCCAAAAAAATGGTGTTATCAAACATAATTATGAAGGTGTTGTAACATACAAGAAATATACAAAAAATTTTGAGAGACGGTTCTGTTTCATAAAAAAAACTGATATTGCGGAGGCCCCTCTCTTGTAGACGCCCTTATCTCGTGGAGGCCCCTATCTTGTGGGGGCCCCTATCTTGAGAAGGGCCCTATCTTGAGGAGGCCCCGGGACTGAAACCCCTGTCTCCCAAATCCGACTCTGTAGTTTATTATAACAATTTGTTTACACAAACCTGACTATTAGCCTAAATTAACCCATAAGTCACCTCTTAGAATGTCTGCGGGAATAGAGTAGGCCTATTTTAAGCCAGATTACGTAATAGCACTCTTTTAAACATTTTTTACTATCAGTGTGAGCGTGCGAATACACGTGCTGTGAGCCCGTGATGTCCACCGTCTTATCTTGTGAAAGTGATAACTTTTAGGTATATAGGTACTTTGATATACACTGTTGCTAAAACACATGTTAATGAACCCTAGCACAAGATTACATCAACTTTCCTGTGTTTATAATACATTATTATGAAATATAAAGATACTGGAGGTCGCCCGCAGTTTTGTCCGCGTGGATGTCGTTTATCGCGTAGAAATTTCGCGGTTTTCGGAATAAAAGTAGCATATGTCCTTCTTCGGGTTCCAGACTATCTCTGTACTAAGTTTCATCAATATCGGTTCAGTGGTTTAGGCGTGAAAGTGTCACAGACAGACAGAGTTAAGGTACAAATTCGTAGCCGACCGCATACAGCAGCAGCAGACGAGGTTTCGTTCTTCTTCTTCTTAGCGTGTCGATGACAATCTACACCGTGTCGACCCAGAACTCAGCAACGAGTTTAGCACTATCCGTAGCGTCCGGGGGTGCATGAAAGGAGCCTCCCCGAGTGACGTATCTTTTGTGCCACTATACGTCCGGCGCACCCTGGGCAATCAGCGAGATACTCACGCTGATTGGCTAATCCTTTCACCACGATGGCAATCCAAAGTCCACCCTTAAAGCCGGCTCTGTGCGTAGTCTCGATTAATATCGAAGGGTTCTCAGAAGACAAATCTGAAATCCTTTCCGATTTGTACCGCAAAACTCACTGCGATATTCTTTGCGTTCAAGAGACCCACCGAAGCGAAACCCAAAGCCGGCCACACATACCTGGACTAACGCTTATCGCCGAGGTGTCGTTATGACACGTCGTAGTGACACGTCGCAGCGTCATGTCGCTGCAGTCATGATTTCGAACCCAACTGCAGATGGCTGCAGCAGACGACACGTCGTATTCCAGTTAGTTCTGAATGTTCCGTTTTTTTTCCTCGGAATTGGAAAAACTCATTTTTTGAGAAAGTTTCAACGTGTCGTCGCTCCAGCATCGGTGGTACTGATCTGCGGTCGGACGACACGTCGTCTGCGGTCGTACGACGTGTCGCTAGCTGCGGAAGGTATTTCATAGAAATACATAGAAACCAATAGTGTCGGAGCGGCACGTCGTCTGTTGCTGCTGTGTGCAGTCGCCTACGAACTCGTAGGTACCTTTACTTTCGCATTTATAATATTACTAGCTGTACCCGGCATGCGTTGCAATGCACTTTTTCCTACCTACTACCTACCTACTACCTACCTACTACCTACCTACTACCTACCTACTACCTACCTACTACCTACCTACTACCTACCTACTACCTACCTACTACCTACCTACTACCTACCTACTACCTACCTACTACCTACCTACTACCTACCTACTACCTACCTACTACCTACCTACTACCTACCTACTACCTACCTACTACCTACCTACTACCTACCTACTACCTACCTACTACCTACCTACTACCTACCTACTACCTACCTACTACCTACCTACTACCTACCTACTACCTACCTACTACCTACCTACTACCTACCTACTACCTACCTACTACCTACCTACTACCTACCTACTACCTACCTACTACCTACCTACTACCTACCTACTACCTACCTACTACCTACCTACTACCTACCTACTACCTACCTACTACCTACCTACTACCTACCTACTACCTACCTACTACCTACCTACTACCTACCTACTACCTACCTACTACCTACCTACTACCTACCTACTACCTACCTACTACCTACCTACTACCTACCTACTACCTACCTACTACCTACCTACTACCTACCTACTACCTACCTACTACCTACCTACTACCTACCTACTACCTACCTACTACCTACCTACTACCTACCTACTACCTACCTACTACCTACCTACTACCTACCTACTACCTACCTACTACCTACCTACTACCTACCTACTACCTACCTACTACCTACCTACTACCTACCTACTACCTACCTACTACCTACCTACTACCTACCTACTACCTACCTACTACCTACCTACTACCTACCTACTACCTACCTACTACCTACCTACTACCTACCTACTACCTACCTACTACCTACCTACTACCTACCTACTACCTACCTACTACCTACCTACTACCTACCTACTACCTACCTACTACCTACCTACTACCTACCTACTACCTACCTACTACCTACCTACTACCTACCTACTACCTACCTACTACCTACCTACTACCTACCTACTACCTACCTACTACCTACCTACTACCTACCTACTACCTACCTACTACCTACCTACTACCTACCTACTACCTACCTACTACCTACCTACTACCTACCTACTACCTACCTACTACCTACCTACTACCTACCTACTACCTACCTACTACCTACCTACTACCTACCTACTACCTACCTACTACCTACCTACCTACTACCTACCTACTACCTACCTACTACCTACCTACTACCTACCTACTACCTACCTACTACCTACCTACTACCTACCTACTACCTACCTACTACCTACCTACTACCTACCTACTACCTACCTACTACCTACCTACTACCTACCTACTACCTACCTACTACCTACCTACTACCTACCTACTACCTACCTACTACCTACCTACCTACTACCTACCCTCAGAAACAAAATCAAAATAGTAACAAAAAGTTAAAACCATTTTCATGCATGCGGTATGTAAACAGATTAAGAATATTGATATAATTATGATTTTTTTTAAAATATCAAAATTTTCTTTCATAAGAACCTTCTCCTGACAATTACGAACAAAACAAAAAAAAAATAGCGAAATCGGTCCAGCCGTTCACGCGTGATGCGATGACCCAGGGAAATAGCGATTCATTTTTATATATATAGATTAGGGATTGTAACATTGTGTTTTGTTCATGATATCATTACAGCATGACTGGTTATGCGTTTTACACCCGAAAACCATGAACTCTGATCATCTTTTTGTACAACTTTTACTATGGGACAAACATTAAATTCTTAAAAAAAAACTGCTCTTCCATACATTTTGATAAGCAATATTGATTAGTTACTATGGAACAGCAGTTTGTTTTCACGAATTCATAGTTTGTCCCATAGACCTGTCCACATCTCCACGTCACGACGTCGTTAACGTGGAACAGTGCGGTAACGCGGCACGGTGCGTTGACATAACGTGCAAAACTTTACGTTACGTTACGTTAGCTGTACCCGGCATGCGTTGCAATGCACTTTTTCCTACCTACTACCTACCTACTACCTACCTACTACCTACCTACTACCTACCTACTACCTACCTACTACCTACCTACTACCTACCTACTACCTACCTACTACCTACCTACTACCTACCTACTACCTACCTACTACCTACCTACTACCTACCTACTACCTACCTACTACCTACCTACTACCTACCTACTACCTACCTACTACCTACCTACTACCTACCTACTACCTACCTACTACCTACCTACTACCTACCTACTACCTACCTACTACCTACCTACTACCTACCTACTACCTACCTACTACCTACCTACTACCTACCTACTACCTACCTACTACCTACCTACTACCTACCTACTACCTACCTACTAGCTACCTACTACCTACCTACTACCTACCTACTACCTACCTACTACCTACCTACTACCTACCTACTACCTACCTACTACCTACCTACTACCTACCTACTACCTACCTACTACCTACCTACTACCTACCTACTACCTACCTACTACCTACCTACTACCTACCTACTACCTACCTACTACCTACCTACTACCTACCTACTACCTACCTACTACCTACCTACTACCTACCTACTACCTACCTACTACCTACCTACTACCTACCTACTACCTACCTACTACCTACC
This sequence comes from Amphipyra tragopoginis, assembly GCA_905220435.1. NCBI lineage: Eukaryota > Metazoa > Arthropoda > Insecta > Lepidoptera > Noctuidae > Amphipyra > Amphipyra tragopoginis. The sequence continues at coordinate 13,041,843 of HG992017.1, forward strand.
TACTACCTACCTACCTACTACCTACCTACTACCTACCTACTACCTACCTACTACCTACCTACTACCTACCTACTACCTACCTACTACCTACCTACTACCTACCTACTACCTACCTACTACCTACCTACTACCTACCTACTACCTACCTACTACCTACCTACTACCTACCTACTACCTACCTACTACCTACCTACTACCTACCTACTACCTACCTACTACCTACCTACTACCTACCTACTACCTACCTACTACCTACCTACCTACTACCTACCCTCAGAAACAAAATCAAAATAGTAACAAAAAGTTAAAACCATTTTCATGCATGCGGTATGTAAACAGATTAAGAATATTGATATAATTATGATTTTTTTTAAAATATCAAAATTTTCTTTCATAAGAACCTTCTCCTGACAATTACGAACAAAACAAAAAAAAAATAGCGAAATCGGTCCAGCCGTTCACGCGTGATGCGATGACCCAGGGAAATAGCGATTCATTTTTATATATATAGATTAGGGATTGTAACATTGTGTTTTGTTCATGATATCATTACAGCATGACTGGTTATGCGTTTTACACCCGAAAACCATGAACTCTGATCATCTTTTTGTACAACTTTTACTATGGGACAAACATTAAATTCTTAAAAAAAAACTGCTCTTCCATACATTTTGATAAGCAATATTGATTAGTTACTATGGAACAGCAGTTTGTTTTCACGAATTCATAGTTTGTCCCATAGACCTGTCCACATCTCCACGTCACGACGTCGTTAACGTGGAACAGTGCGGTAACGCGGCACGGTGCGTTGACATAACGTGCAAAACTTTACGTTACGTTACGTTAGCTGTACCCGGCATGCGTTGCAATGCACTTTTTCCTACCTACTACCTACCTACTACCTACCTACTACCTACCTACTACCTACCTACTACCTACCTACTACCTACCTACTACCTACCTACTACCTACCTACTACCTACCTACTACCTACCTACTACCTACCTACTACCTACCTACTACCTACCTACTACCTACCTACTACCTACCTACTACCTACCTACTACCTACCTACTACCTACCTACTACCTACCTACTACCTACCTACTACCTACCTACTACCTACCTACTACCTACCTACTACCGACCTACTACCTACCTACTACCTACCTACTACCTACCTACTACCTACCTACTACCTACCTACTACCTACCTACTACCTACCTACTACCTACCTACTACCTACCTACTACCTACCTACTACCTACCTACTACCTACCTACTACCTACCTACTACCTACCTACTACCTACCTACTACCTACCTACTACCTACCTACTACCTACCTACTACCTACCTACTACCTACCTACTACCTACCTACTACCTACCTACTACCTACCTACTACCTACCTACTACCTACCTACTACCTACCTACTACCTACCTACTACCTACCTACTACCTACCTACTACCTACCTACTACCTACCTACTACCTACCTACTACCTACCTACTACCTACCTACTACCTACCTACTACCTACCTACCTACTACCTACCTACTACCTACCTACTACCTACCTACTACCTACCTACTACCTACCTACTACCTACCTACTACCTACCTACTACCTACCTACTACCTACCTACTACCTACCTACTACCTACCTACTACCTACCTACTACCTACCTACTACCTACCTACTACCTACCTACTACCTACCTACTACCTACCTACTACCTACCTACTACCTACCTACTACCTACCTACCTACTACCTACCTTCAGAAACAAAATCAAAATAGTAACAAAAAGTTAAAACCATTTTCATGCATGCGGTATGTAAACAGATTAAGAATATTGATATAATTATGATTTTTTTTAAAATATCAAAATTTTCTTTCATAAGAACCTTCTCCTGACAATTACGAACAAAACAAAAAAAAAATAGCGAAATCGGTCCAGCCGTTCACGCGTGATGCGATGACCCAGGGAAATAGCGATTCATTTTTATATATATAGATTAGGGATTGTAACATTGTGTTTTGTTCATGATATCATTACAGCATGACTGGTTATGCGTTTTACACCCGAAAACCATGAACTCTGATCATCTTTTTGTACAACTTTTACTATGGGACAAACATTAAATTCTTAAAAAAAACTGCTCTTCCATACATTTTGATAAGCAATATTGATTAGTTACTATGGAACAGCAGTTTGTTTTCACGAATTCATAGTTTGTCCCATAGACCTGTCCACATCTCCACGTCACGACGTCGTTAACGTGGAACAGTGCGGTAACGCGGCACGGTGCGTTGACATAACGTGCAAAACTTTACGTTACCGTATCGTAACACGTTCCACCTCTAGCCGCAAGCGCACACGTATATGCGCTCCGCCCGCGCTCTCCATGCCCGCGAGTTAGTCGCCGTCTATGTGCTCTGATGCTTTAAATCCATACCTTACTCTTTCTCTTATTAAAATTCAAGATCTAAATGGTCAACGATAAATCTAACAATGATCCTGACGTGCATTTTTACGATACGGTAACGGAAATTTGCACGTTATGTCAACGCACCGTGCCGCGTTACCGCACCGTTCCACGTTGACGACGTCGTGATGTGGAGATGTGGACAGGCCCATAGTAAAGCGCACTTCAGACTACGCTATTATAGCTTATAGCAAGTATTGTATACCACAACGATATCGATCAGCATACATTTTATATGGGCACGTTCACACAACGCTGTGCTATAAAGTATGGGATTGCTCAATATGCGAAATAGTATAGCGTAATTTCAATAGCTCTCATTTATTTTATTTATTTATAAACTCTTTATTGTACATAATACACCAGTTAACAAAAACGAATACAAACATTTATTTACACAATATTGTACAATGGGCGGTCTTATCGCACAAGGCGATCTCTTCCAGACAACCTTAGTATGGACTGGAAGAACGGAAAGAGATAACGGGCAGTTTAGGTGTACAAGTACATAACGTACATAACATTCCTTAAATATAATAACATAAAATAAATATCAATAATTACACAAATATTTATAAAAATAACTAAAAGAAAAATACATATTTAAAACAAACTAATAAATATATATATTATAAATAAAAATAAACAAAGAAGATGAGATGAGAACAATATAATCAAGAAATAGCAAATTAAAGTGACAAGTAATGTTCCTTCACTAACTTTTTAAAAACTGGCAGTGATTGCGCAAGTCTCACATTGAGTGGTAATGCATTCCACAAGCGAGCAGCTTGAACTGTAAAGGATTTGTCAAAAAAGGAAGTGGAATGCTGCTCATTTTGACAATACAACAATATTCATTGCGTGGTACATAGTTGTGAAATCGGATTGTTAATACATACGTTGCTATGGAAATTGTTGACCTGTCAAAATCAAAGCCATAGAGATTACGAGTGTTTTGCGCAATTAGGATTCAGGTGTTCCAAATAAGTTGATAAAACGCTACAGTAAAAAGAAATGGTATCTAAAATCGATTCCTATCTTTGCTAAAAGAAAGCGTATCTTCAGTGCCGATGACCCTTTTCGTAGCGATAAAACCTTGGAAAAGATAGGTTTTCTTTCTTTGTTCTTTAGTTTTTTATCTTGTCATAATATTATTGCGTAATATTCGCCAAATTCTTTATCTATATCAGACATTAGACGAGAAAAAAAAACTTAAACCATGACACGAAATGCCTCTAAGGTCAATGAATGAAAACAAAAGTCATCCGAGGTCATTTAAGGTCACCATAGGTCATAAAAAATCCTTCATTTATATTTTCTATACAAACGACAAATTAGTAAAAACTCGATTTGCGTGCGGACATATTTAACAATCATAAACAAATATACTAACCAGCTTAACTAGGTCTCTAATCTTTCTGTCAATCGATGTTAAAGTAGATCTAGTAACACTGGTTATTTCTACACCACGCTTAGAATTGTGCAATATATTGTACCGCCGAAAATTCGCCGGTCGTCGACCTCCGATACGCACTCACACATTGACAAGCGTCGCGACGTCACGTACAATCCTATTCTCTATACACACACGCACGCACACCACTACAAGCGTGTACGTATAGGCTGAAAATAGCGTTGTATGTGTGCGTTCCCGTACTTTAATGAGGACGAATAGGATGGCTGAAACTTTTTAATTTACAGATAATAAATTCGTGATTTGTTCGTTTCAATGTCGATGTTTGAATGGTTTCTTGTGTGTTATGAGCAATGACCGACACTGGCGTAGGGTACAAGTACCAATTGACGTCCAATGATATTTTTTTACTATTGTTATGTAATTTTTGGGGTTAAAGACCCGCTTGTTAATGACAGAGTTGCGGGTTCAAACCTAGGCATGTACGTAGGTTACTTTTTCAATGTTACATGTACTTGCTTAGTTAATCTAAGACGCCACTGATGGTGAAGGAAAATCTCGCATGGAAACCTGGACTTAATGGTCTTAAACCGCCCAGCCCGGCACACGCCGTACAAACGGTCACCCATCCACGGACTGACCGCGGCAAGTACAGCTTAACCTCGTAAATCGTATGATCCGGTCCAGTTGTTAATAATAATAAGCCATGAGCCCCTCCAAAAAGCTTAGTAATTATGCCAATTAATTATCGTACGGCACTCACGGTTAGGAAAAATGTGATCCATTTTGACTAGGATAGATAGATAGATATACTTTAATGTACACTAAAAGAAACGAAACAAAAGGAATACACTTACTTAAAACAGTACAAATGGCGGTCTTATCGCAATTTCTTCCAGACAACCATAGGATGGAAAGAATTGTTAAAAAAAAATAAAGGGCAGTTTGCAGCATACAAATATATATAACCTTATAAAAATCAGGAATCAGCTAAATGACTAGGTATAAATATATATTATAACACATGTATACATATTTTAAATATATATTATATACACATACATGCTCAAATAAGGTACATACATATTTAACTATGTATAGGAACCATACAATTTTACATAAGTAAGTGTATTATGTACATAATGAATGTATTGTGTATTTTTACAAACACTACGTCATCCAGGCCAAAAACCCCCTTTTTGGGGGCAAAGTCCTCATTAGATAGTTTTTACGTAAATAACCAAATTATATCACTTTAATTAGGTGACATCATAATAAATACATTATCAGTCACGTTTTATATAAGATAAAACATTAACATCCTTATCTTAACCCCGTTATCTTTATTAGGGAAAGTAGAATTCTGAGTGATCTAAACCTAAATACACAACGTTTCATCACTATTTTTAAATATTATTTTGTATCGTTTGATGATGATGATGAGGAGCTCGTGGCTAAATAATTACAGCCGCATAGACCGATCTTCCGGGTTAAGCCACGCTTGCCGAGGTTGGTCTGTGGATGGGTGACCATTTACCATAGCGAGTTTCCTCCGTGCCTCGGAAAGCACGTAAAGCCGTTGGTCCCGGCTGTCATTTGTAGATCTTTGACAGTCGTTACTGTTGGTCAGAAGCCAGAAAGTCTGACAACCAGTCTTACCAAGAGTATCGTATTACCCAGTTACTGGGTTGTGGAGGTCTGATAGGCAGTCGCTCCATGTAAAATACTGATATATTCAGCTGCATCCGGTTCGACTGGCAGCCGACCCCAACATAGTTGGGAAAAGGCTAGGCAGATGATGATGTTTGATGATGATGGTAAGCGAAGACAGGGTCTAAGATGAAGCACACAAATCCAAATAACAGAGATATAGAAGGATTCCCCTATACCCCTCTGGCTCTCACAGACACACGACGGAACACAGTAAACTGCTTGGCGCCGGACTTTAATGTGAGGGTGGTAGCTAGCCAGGCGGACCGTATAGATCCTACCACCACACGTGCTGGGTTTTGTTGAATCTTACAACACACGTCTATTCCCAGCGTGTGGTGAGGAGGTTTAATATTCTAGCTTATCCCCACACGTCATTTTGTTTTCCACTGCTAATGGCGTTCTAATAACCGCCCCAATAAACTGTATTGCCATAATCACCACATTTGGTAGATGGATCGGTGACACAACACACACACACACATAGTCACATAAAGGCGGGAACACGCATGCCAGTAAAGTCAGAACGTAACTTGCATGCCAAAAGATGGTATGTGCCAGTAAATGGCACATTAAGGATACATTTGCAAGTGCAATGGCATGCCTTTTAATTATAAAGTTTTCGTTGTTTTTTTTGCTTTTTATTAATAAAACTTTGCCCCACATAAAGATTTCTCCGGTATCGTGGGTGCGTTTACAGACTCAAATCTCACATACACAAACGCCCAGACCCGTAGCAACCATCTGTAGGCCATACAAATTTTTGTTCCGTATGGGAATCGAACCCACGACCCGTAGCGCGGAAGCCAATCGCTTAGCCACTGCACCAAACGTGTCGTCAAAATTCAAAAATCATTCTTTAAAATTTTACTGAAATGGCATGCCTGTAGCTGTGTGACATGCTCAGCCGTGCCATTTGGAATGCAACTTATTGCACCCCCCACAAACCCTTCCACACATTGCGTGCCATAAAATTGAATGCCGTGCAATTTATTTGTATGCCTGTAGCTTGCACAATGGCATCTGCAAGCTCCTTGCATGCCATTTTGCAAGCTATAGGCATATGTATTCCCGGCTTAATAGGCCTTAACTCATGTAGTAAACAAAAAATCGGATACAAGTTACCAATCGTTTCTGAAACACCATGTAAATGTTTCTACAAACAATGTATCGGAGATGTTACCATCAAAAACGATCAGTAATATTTACTGCAACAAAAATGTTACAATAGATTCTTGTTTAAGATACAATGTTTATAAACAAGTGAAAAGAGCCTCCACGAGTGACGATACTTAAGTACGTCCGGCGCACCCTGGGTAATCAGCCCCGCTACCATCCTTGCTGACTAGCTAATCTTTTCACCACGGTATTAGCTATTCTCGTATAGTTCGTGCCGATACGATAGGAGAAGAAGAACATATTTAATATGGAGTTATAGTCAGTAAGGATCTATATAGATAGGTTGATATACAACATAGCTACAACCCTGCTTACTCACATAATATAAGCGTGAACTCATAAAGTTCAAAAACGAGACAACAATGAAAGAAGCCTCAAGGACAATATTGTGTCATAAAAATACATGAAAATAAGTACTCATTGTACGCGTCTATTTGAAATATTATGGGCAAAGATTTCGTTTTCGAAATACATTAGTTCATGTCATTTCATTAGCGAGCTTGATTCGGGTTCAAGGTCGGTCAAGTACCTATTGGGTTATTGTGCGGGAAATTTTACAATCGATTGCGAAGTCTTTGATTTATAATTTTAAATCTCTTTTTTGTATGATATATTCGTGTCGGTTACGAAATAGGAAATTGAAAATGGAATTCAGCATTCGAATTGCGCAACAAAATCGTAATCTTTATAGCTTTGATTTTGACAGGTCAACAATTTCCATACCAACGTTTGTATTAGCAATCCGACTTCTCTACAACTATGTACCACGCAATGAATATTGTTTTTGACACATCAACTGTCATGATTGATGTTGGTTACGTGACGCAATTGCCGTGCTGTTTGTCACATCACTAAAAACATGGTTTAATAATATGCTATGCTGCCATTAATTAACATCTTCAATACAATTAGGGAGATTTTTAATTCATAATGAATATAAAATAAATTGCTAACTAGCCTAGCTATTTGCAGATAGCAAATAGCTAGGCTAGTTAGCTATTTAGCCTAGCTATTTGCTATCTCGTTTTATTCCTCTGTTTAGTTAGAAAACTAAACTGTGTAAAATTACTAGTTCAAAATTACTTTTTTATAGAAGCAAGTACGTGAAAAATAGATTTTTTCTTGGGTAATTTATTTACACATAGTGCGTTTAGGATTGTGGTGAGGCTGCCTCGGTTCTGTCAGCATTCTAATTACACAACACACTCGTATTCGCTATAGCTTTGATTTTGACAGGTCAATAATTTTCATGGCAACGTATGTGTTAACAATCCGACTTCTCCACAACTATGTACCACGCAATGAATATTGCTATGTTGTCAAAGCCATAGATAGCGATTAGGAGTGTTTTGCGCAATTAGGATGCTGGGGGCCAATTCTACTAACAGAAACTTTTATCAATGTCAATTGAATCGTTCATTCAAACACAAACAGAAAGAAAACTGAAAAAAAAACGAAAACTGAACTGAAAAAAAAAACAGCTGTTCCCTACATTTTGACGATGCGAACATAAATGTAGGGAACAGCCGATTTTTTTCACGATTTCTGGTTTGGTCCCATAGTAAAAGTTATTCATAATGATGAGTACATTGACCCCTTAAAAGGTTGTTGGTGTTTTACAAATACCAGTATACTCAGCTTCCAGTCTAACCAGATGCAGCTGAATACCAGTATTTTACACGGAGCGACTGCCATCAGACCTCCACAACACAGTTACTGGGCAATGCCGATATCCTAAGGTTAGACCGGTTGTCATACTTTCGGGCTTCTGACTACCCGTAAAGACTGTCATAGGTATTCTTATGACACCCGGGACCGACGGCTTAAAGTGCTCTTCTAGGCACGGAGGGGTCTCGATGTGTAACGAACGTAATTTTGGGTAAGTACATTCATAAATATTATCTTGCGAATTCCTTTACAAGTGTTACTAACCTTAATCATCTTCATCGTCCCACGAATTCTTAAGGTTTATTAATAGAATTACCGTGTTAGGGTGTTTAGTATGTGTCTGTATTGAACATTAAAGGCTAAGCTTATCAAGGTACAGTATGTACAGGGCCGTATTTAAGCATAGGCCACATATACAATACTCAACTTTGTGTTGTATTCAACAATATTAATAAATCATGTTATTATCTAATTTTGAACCCCTTCCCGAAGGTAAGTAGGCTAACACTACTGGTTAGCCTAGGGATCTACAGATTCGGTGGTTCCGTGGTTCTGTCCATGGTCGAGAGCGAGATTATGTGGGAAGCCGTCGCCTCATTTTGCGAGGAGGTGATGGTGACCAAGGAAGAGGAGAGGAGTGGGAGAAAGAGGCTACTGCTACTCTCCCTTCCCGCGCCAGAAGCACCGGGCGCCGGAGGGCGCGTAACAACCTCCGGCCACCTTAGTGTGTGGCCTGCGAGCGGCGGTTAGTGGACCCGTCACCCGACCAGTAACAGGCCTGAGAAGACGGCGCGCCGTGTTTCTCGGGCGCCTCTCAGGGGTATGTGGGACAATACCCCACAGAAGGAGAGGTCTGCAAGGGGCTGGTGGACCGAGGCCTGCCGGGATTGCAATGCATGCAGCTGCGAATCCCGCGACCCCGGCCACAGGTCAGGAGAAGGAACACCGTGGGTTTTTAGCCGGTAAGAGTCTGGCATAACTCTCCGTCTTCCCCTGGGGAAAGGAATCTAGGAGGATAAACCCACGATAAAAAAGGGTTCTACAGATCCTAAATGTGCCCCTGAGTAGATATGTACAGTAAAAACCATTTTATTGTATATTCTTTTCAACGAGATAAGTTCCGGACACATTATAGGCATTATAGCTCGTCTTGGCATGGATAACCGTGAGAGTTGGGGCCTTACTTACTTTGGCATATCGAATGTGCAATCAAAGGGTACATTATTCATTTTAAAAGTATGGAATTTTATATAATTTATCATTGTCAAATCGCCTTTGACAAGCAGCGTGGCAGAGCGCCACCATTGGTCGCGTTTATTGTGTGTTTTTCTCAAATTTTATAGAAAATTACCTACCTGAAGTTTTTCCAAAACTCTCTTAATAATAATATGAAACTTCATACACCTCATGAGGGTCTCGTTGGGCGGCTGGATCAAGGGCTTGATACAAAAAGCAGTACTCCTTGACAAGGCACGCATAGTGAGGAGATTCCTTTCTCTGGAGCCCTGACCGCCGGCAGCTTGGACGCTGCTCCCGATGCCGATGAGCTACTATTTTTTATATTTATTTTCATAGAAATATTTAAAAATACAATTTAGAATATATTTCACTATATAGTATGAAACAAAGTCGCCCGCTGTCTGTCTGTCCCTATGTATTATGTATGCTTACATCTTTAAAACTACGCAACGAATTTTGATGCGGTTTTTTTTAATAGATAGAGTGATTCAAGAGGAAGGTTTTAAGCTATAAAACGTATACGTGCAAAGCCGGGGCGGGTCGCTAGTAAAATGAATAAACGGAATATGAAACTTCCTTCATTATGAATTAGCCAGCAGATTTCGATGTTAGCGCAAAACTCCAACATACGGACGCTGTCATACAGTATTTCATAATACTTATTTATCTGCATACCTATTTTACAACAACAAGATAACAACAATACATTCACACTCGATACCAAAAATGTAACGTTATCTAACAAATATAAATTCCTTGATGACTACGTAATTTATACGTCATAGATAAACACCTGCATCATCATCAACTTAAGCAAGAAATGGAAGTCTTTAAAGGTAACTGTATATGATGACAATTTTGTAGTGCCAGAATTTCGCCGCCAACGCTAGCATGAAATATAGCACTGTATATAAACACTTTTCACACCAGTTTTTTGCGGCATACGAGCGTTAATACGGAATGAGGACGCGTTTATTTTTTGGCGCCACTAACCACCGCCTGCGTTTCTAGCATCCCCCGCGCCAGTTCATCACAAGAAAAAACTTACAACTGCGCGGAAATCTGGCTCTAAGATTAGCACCGTGTAAACCACCGTCCTGCGGCGTGCTGTACCGCCAGTCACTGGTGGCAAAATTCTGGCGGGACAAAATTGTCTTCTTATAAAATTGCCTTAATAGCCTACTAAAACGGCATTCAGTCGTGCCATTTGGAATGCAACTTGCACCTAAGCACCCACCGCATATTGCATACCAAAAAATCAAAATGGTGCTGAATTTACTTGCATGCCCTTGTGGAGAATCTAGGTGTAGTGTTCCTCCAACCAAAGGGAGGATCCTCCAACCAGGCGGAGTCTTGTACCTGGCGGGCTACTGCCCAACGGTTGATGTTGGGAGGTTGTTTATACAGGGTGTTAACGAATTCATGTAATTCCTTCAAACCACATGATCTATTAATGGTATAGATTAACCCCGCACGGGAATTAGACTGATTAAAAATTTAAAAAAACTTTTTTTTCCCAAATATTTTTTTATGTCATAGAAAATTTCGATGGCATGCATAAGTGAATGAAGGCACGGCCACACAGCTGACGGGCACGACTAGCGCGATGTCGCTCCAAGCAGTCAGTTAACTTGAGCCGCTAAAATTACTCAGATACAGAATACCATGATTCATTTTTTGAAAACTTTTTTTTGTTGATTCTGAAAAAAACCTATGTAGGGTCAATCAGTGTCACCAGTAGATCACGTGGTTTGAAGGAATTACATGAATTCGTTAACATCCTGTATACTATCTGCGTGTTAAATCTTGATTGCGCGATGTAGGATAGTTCGCATGTGGCGAGATAGATGCCGCCACACCCTCTACACGCATGTCTTTTTATGTATACCCGTGCCAGTAGCTCCTTGCATGCCATTGTACAAGCTACAGGCATGTATATTCCCGGCTTAATTAAGTAAGGGCTTTGTATAGTAGAACCTCACATTGGTAGTAAGTATTATCACAGATAAAATTAGCTTACCTATGCAATAATGTAAATGTTAGATTAGCAATAAAAATACTACCAACAATAAGCAAAACAATTCGGTTTTGGCTATAGGAAATGAGCCATAGCAGATAATAATCAACTGACTCCTAAACCGTCGGTCCCAGGTGTCATACGAATACCTATAATAGTCATTACGGGTAGTCAGAAGCCCGAAAATCTGACAACCGGTCTAACTTTAGGATAATCGGCATTGCCCAGTGATTGGGTTGCGAAGGTCTGATGGCAGTCGCTTCGTGTAAAGTTCTGGTATTCAGCCGCAACTGGTTGAACTGGAAGCTGACCCCAATATACAGGGTGTAAAAAGACCCATCACATAGCCGAAATCTACTCACTCTGTACATCAAACTAAATCACATTGACCAAAAATAATTGCTGGCACACGACTTTTATTTTTAGGCATTAAAAAAAAACTGTTTTTTGTAGCGCGTAATTGTAATGCACGTAACCGATTGTGCCTATGTGTGTCGTGCAGCGGCTACACAGCTGTGCCAAGGCGGTCGTGTGCGTTTGATATTCATTGCGTTTTTGTAACTTCAAATGCGTAATTTGTTAGGAAATATTGAAAATTTTGACAATGTTTGTATGGAAGAAAGTTTAGTATTATCACTTAGAATTCGTTTTAGGAAAACACTAAAAAAAAAGTATACTTTGACCTTCAATATCTCCAGAATCAATGATTTCCCAGGTATGGTCTGGTAGAAAAAAATGATCCCAATGATGGGTAGAATATGTGGTTTTCGGTATCGTTAAGGGTCTTTTTACACCCGATATGTAGTTGGAAAAAAGGCTAGACAGAACCATCAGCTGACTTCAATGTTTTTTTTTCAACTCTAAAATCAGCATACAAGCAATTTTTGTCATAATGTTATCTAATAATTCATACAAACATAAATTCCCTGGTTACTACGTCAGATGTAGGTATTTACGTCAGAAAAACGTTGGTTTGTTTAACGAATGCCACCGAAGTATCCAGTTGCTAACTTCATTATCAACTAGTTACATGAGTTCATGAAGTGATCAGTGCGTGCTCCAATTTAGGTTCCTAATCATGAAAACTCAACTGTCAAATTATATTATTATGTCTTCCGAAAGAGTATTGAATAGCATTTAGCATTACTTATTAATCAAAATGGGATATTTTCAGCAAAAAAATGTTTCGTGCTAAAGAGACTAAAATTAACTTATTATGAAATGTCGAATAATGTGTTTAGCTTTTCCAATTTTGGCACAAAAAAATAAAAACACAGCATCCACATCCCTTTACCGCTTTCTACTAATACATCTAGAAATACTAGCAGTATGCTCGATCCCAATTATAGGGGATGAATTTCCAAAAACGCTGATACAACTGACTTTAATTATAAACAGTAGCCTAAACACCAATTTCCATATTTCTATCTTCAAAAATTACGAACTTCCATTCAAACTTTCATCCGTTATTTAATCCCAGCAGGGGTGAATTTTCAAAAATCCTTTCTTTTTTCTCGCCTACCGCCTAGAAACTCCTATGCACAATTTCATGTTTCTAGGCCCACCGATTTTTTAACCTATGCATTGTCTATCAGTCCGACTTTAAATAGAAAAGATGGTATAAATAAGAAAGAAAGAAAAAAATATCTATTCGGGACACACTGGACATAACAAAACAATCATAAAAAAACGAATAAGACTATCTGTATAACAATACAGGAAGTCTCTGCCCGTGTTAGCTAGACCACGTGACTGACCTTCCCTACGTCATATCTACGTCTAGAAAGAAGTGAATGAGAGAGCGACAAGGGGAGGAGGGAGAGAGAGGAGAGGAGAGGAGAAACGATGCAACAAACTCCCCAGCAACACGTCTGTTTGTTTTCCAAAAGTAACAAGTTCTATTTTCCCAAGTATTAGTCAGTTTCAAAACGCACTTAAAAACGAAGATAATTATGTACTTTGAGATAACGATAAAGGGGGCGAGTTTATTTATTTATTTCATCCCAGAAATATTACTTTTATCTCAAAAACCACCAAAAAGTCAATTTAATATGCCAAAAATCACTCTTAAATCAAGTTAGCATCATGAAAGCAAAAAACCATTTCAGTATTACCAAACTGTTACGTCACGATAGAGTCACGAGGACAACGTTCGTGTAGTACATATATGTGTCATATGGTCGTTGACCTGTGCCTAACTCATCTCGTCCAATGAACCCTGGCAATACGCTTCTATCTATATAACGAGCTATTGTGTGAATGAATCCGTTTTTATTATATTTCAAACACATTTTTCTTGATTGGACCCATTTTCTGGATGTTTACTTCCTCTTGGTATTAACAGTTTCATCATTTTTGATGTCATGTGTTTTCGCTTATTCCGAGCTCTAGAACTAAAAGAAAGAAAGAAAGAAAGAAGGAAAACGAGAAAGAGAGAAAGAAAGGGAGGAAGCAAGAGAGAAATGGGTACCTATTTATTTTCGACTCGTAGCAAGTACCTAATTATAAACAAAACATGATAACCTGTACGAGACCAAATAAGTCCTTATCTTAGCATAAGCTGCTACCTCGAAATGTAGGAGTGCTGATTTTTAGGTAGGGCCAGCCATGGTATAATAAAACAAAGTATTCTCTTCAAATATGACCCGTATAACGTCACAATTTTCCCACCAATAACAACAAAGTTTGACAACAGCAGCCGAAGATTATTGGTTCATCTTTACCTATGACGTAGTAACGTACAATCGCGTGATGTAGCTGTCACGGGAAGATACTACCTTGTTGTGTTATACCATGAGGCCTATGGAATACTTATGTATCGTGGGCGCATTTACAGACATAAATCTTCACATGCACAGACACTCAGGCTATACAAATACTTGTACCCTACGAGAATTGAACACGCGACCTCTTTTGCAGCAGCCAATCGCTCAGCCACTGCACCAATCGACACAGTTCCATTTAATTCCAGAATAAGTTTTCCATGAAAATTCCACTATCCATTTCCCAGTAAGACATTATCAGTACTAACAAAGGTCACTCACCTGAAGGAATCCCTTAGTAGCCTCTTTAGACACCCACAAGCCGAGATAAAGAGGCCTATTTTTAGCCTCCACGCCACTGCGGGCAATAGGCCAATAACCTCCCAAAACATAATACGGATGTTCGAACATCATTGACACGTATGTCAAAGTCAAAAAAGTTGTATGACATCAGACAATTACTGGTATGACATGACAATGTCAATTGACATTAATATACAGGGTGTAAACGAATTCGTGTAATTCCTTCAAACCACGTGATGTATTACTGATGTAAATTGAACACGCACGGGGTTTGAGTAAAAATGAAAAAAATCGGCCAAGTGCGAGTCGGACTCGCGTACGGAGGGTTCCGTACCTGTTGCCGTTATCAATATCGAGCAAAAACGAGCAAAAAAATCACGTTCGTTGTATGGGAGCCCCCTTAAAGATTTATTTTATTCTGTTTTTTTTTTTAGTATTTGTTGTTATAGCGGCAACAGAAATACATCATCTGTGAAAATTTCAACTGTCTAACTATCACGGTTCATGAGATACAGCCTGGTGACAGACGGACAGACGAACGGACAGCGGCGAGTCTTAGAAATAGCGTCCCGTTTTATCCTTTGGGTACGGAACCCTAAAAAATAAATTCTTTTTTTTCGTGCGGTCTTTATAAGAGATCGTATCTTCTCCACTCAAAGGATCTCGAACTCAAAGGAAGAGCTCGTGGCTAAATAATTACAGCCGCATAGACCGATCTTCCGGGTTAG
This sequence comes from Amphipyra tragopoginis, assembly GCA_905220435.1. Lineage (NCBI taxonomy): Eukaryota > Metazoa > Arthropoda > Insecta > Lepidoptera > Noctuidae > Amphipyra > Amphipyra tragopoginis. The sequence goes on from HG992017.1 coordinate 13,057,358, forward strand.
GCCACGCTTGCCGAGGTTGGTCTGTGGATGGGTGACCATTTACCATAGCGAGTTTCCTCCGTGCCTCGGAAAGCTCGTAAAGCCGTTGGTCCCGGCTGTCATTTGTAGATCTTTGACAGTCGTTACTGTTGGTCAGAGGCCAGAAAGTCTGACAACCAGTCTTACCAAGAGTATGGTATTACCCAGTTACTGGGTTGTGGAGGTCTGATAGGCAGTCGCTCCATGTAAAATACTGATATTCAGCTGCATCCGGTTCGACTGGAAGCCGACCCCAACATAGTTGGGAAAAGGCTAGGCAGATGATGATCTTCTCCACTCAAAGAGGATACAATAAAAAAATAAGCAAAAAATATTTTTCTAAAAATACGTCCAATGCTAATATAAAACAAACACCGGTAAATTCAGCAATCATCAATCAGGTGTCTCCCTCCAATCTCCCGCCAGCAACGCCCTAAGCCTAGGTCCGAGTCCCACTAGGGGTCGCCCTTAGTACTGTTATCGCTAGTAGTCATGATGTTAGTGTAGTATCGGTAGTTAAGTGTTTTACTACCCTATATACCTACCATCAAATCAATTTACAATTGCATTCTACGTTTACAGTTTTATTGTTAAGTGACTATTTTAAACTTATAATTATTTTTAAACAAATCCCTAAAATATTGTTTACTTTTTTATGAGTTCAGCCAGACTATAGTTCTACCAATGAATGACATGTCAAAGTCAACAATCTAGATTTGGCGTCCAGCGGAAACTACCAACTTTCTCTCCCAAAGTCAAGCAAGTGCCCTCCGTAATTTTGGTCACCCATTCAAATACTGACCGGAAGGGTAACCATTAAATTGACATGTCATTTCTTATTATCTTTCTGCTAAGCCTTTTTCCAACTATGTTAGGATTAGTTTCCAGTCTAACTAGATAAGACTGAATAACAATATTTTACAGGGAGCGACAGCCACGGTCAAGGAAAGCGTCGTGAGGAACATTGAAGAGGACTTCATAAAAAAGTTCTTCGTGGTGTGTGTAATCCAGCGTCTAATTCGTCACCCCAATTTACCTAAAATGTAAACACAGCTGATCATAGCTGAGGATAGATAGATTTTAGCATACATTTTTTAAGGAATTTTTAAACAGCTATTTACTTTTGGGGAAAGTGGTTGTACAAAAGTTACTCATTATTATGGGTACTTTAACACCCTTTCGGATTAGTACCCCCTTTCCGACTATTGGATTCGACCAAATGCCATGTAATACCGGAGTAACTACCCAAGTAACAAAAGCTTCTATAACCAGGGTGTTATAACACCAAATAGTGATATAGTAGGCCTATAGTGGTAACCATTGTGCCTGCTTGTACTATAAAGGTTTTTAAAAGAGCGTTTTGGTTCTATAATATTAAAGAGCATTTCAGTTCTATAATTTAGCTCTTAGAACGTTTACAGGACCATACAAAAGAATCTTTAAAGTGTTGCACTGTAATAGATATGAAAAAAGCGATTATGGTACTATTTAGTACTATAGACGACCTTTCTGACACTTTTATGTATCTATTTTGCACTAATAATGCGTAAAAATAACTTTTACAGTACTAGTATTGTAGAAGTATCGAAAACATTATTACAGTATCAATCTGCACTATAAAAGTACCTTGCACAACCATTACGTAACCTTTTAGCTCCTTAAAAGCTCCCTCAACATCGCTATGGCGCTAATTCTGTAAAAGTCATGAAAACTCTTCTATAGTACTAAATAGTACCATAGCGACTCCTAATGCACTACTAAGGTACTAAATCGTGACATAAAAGCACTAAAATTAATAATTAATGGACTAATTCGTTTTCGGTGAAAATGGCTGCTGTTTTTACGCCATGATAGCACATTAGCAGCACGGCTGGAGCCAATGTGTACTATAGCAGCCATAGTTGGGACAAGTCCTTATTTTATTAATTAAAATTTAATTAAAACACGAAAATTATGAGGGCGCATTGTCAAATTTGAAATCAGCATAATTATTTTATCGATACAATTATTTTCGCAAGTGCAAGTTATGGCAGAATTACGATCCATGAATGTTTTGAAGTTGTCCTTTTTATTACATGTTACGTTAAGCAACAATTACCGATATATTTTCACAACACGAACAAAATGTGTGATAAAAAAGATCACTGGAATCGTTTACGGTGCAAAATAGCACTATAAAGATGTTTTGGTTACTTTTATAGTGCAAATTTGTGACATAAACGATGCAGAAACACTATTTTAGTACTAAAAAGCGTTTCTCGACACTTTTACTTTTCAACTATAGAGCTGATTTATCACCGTGAGAGCCTGTATGTAATGCTTATAGAATAAATCAGTGATAAAACTAGGGCCTATTTGGGGTTCTGTAAACGTTTACAACACCATTATAGTACTAATCATAAACACTAAATAGCACGCTCCAAAACGTTCTCAGGACTTTTATAGTACCAAATTTTGTTACTTGGGTAACCCTCGAATAATTTTACTCCTTGGTTTTACTCTCAGATAACTTCGTTTGCGTTTTTCCATAGTAAACGTAGAGTAGCCAATACTAGGTATTGTAACTCTAGAGTTGATTGACGAATGATGAACGAACATGTAAACCAACTAAAATCGAAATACAACTGTTTATGAAGCGTAACACAAGATTTTATGTCCATATAATTTTGCCGGATTATAAATGGTGTCAAGTCAACTGTCAATGACTTTTTATACGAGTTGAGGTTATCTTTTCACAGTAGTGTTGGGTAGGACACGACTTGAAAATGAGTTTGTAAGAGTAGCCTCTTTTTTGCTCTAAGCCAGTACAATGTACTACTTCAAATGAGGCGAGGCGTACTGAAGCTCGGTGATACGATTGAAGTAACGAGTACGAATATGACATTTGACGTTACTGCGGCGAGTCGCGTCGCGGTCGCGTAATGTCCACTGATACTGACACACTGACAATGATGTGCTATTGTAGCATGTGCCTCGTTCCCTCTCTGTCTCACCCTACAGTTTACTTACCGAGAGTAACGAGTAATGCGACTACCGCGACATAAAAGTTGAAGTAGTACACTTTTAAATGTCGAGCCGCTCTTACATTTTGACGTCATGTACGGGACAAATGTACTGCCTCTTGTATGTCCTACTCAACACTATTTCACAGTTGCTTGTAAATGATTTTGTGTTGTGGTAATTTAAATAAAATGTCTCAAGAAAAAAGGAAACGTAGCCCAAATTGGTTACCTTCTGAGAAAAACTTGCTGTTGGAACTCGTGGAAAAACATTTCAGCGTCATAGAAAATAAAAAAACAGACGGTGTTACGATGAAGGAAAAACTTGCCGAATGGCAAATTATATCCCACGAGTATAATAGCCAAACGACACATTGCTCGCGTCTAGCAGAAAATCTAAAAAATCAGTGGGAGTACATGAAGAAAAATGCCAAAAAGGAAGAGTCATACAACAGGATGCATAGAATCCAAACAGGTTAGTATTTGGCCTTACCTTATCATTATTTGTGTTTATTCAGTTATTTAAGCAAGTATACAATAGTAGATGGACAGGCACAACTGTGAGCTTGTAACTTATAATAGTTAAGACATGGCTGCATATTTTTAAATATTATTAGCCACCTCTGGAATCATGCCTAACCCAAAGATCTTTAGGTGATGTACCATTATTATTGCTTGGCAGAACAGTGCTGCGGCCTGATCCAGGGATTTATTCCTCAGTCTCCTACAGAATGGGATTGTTTTTTTAGTATTCAAACATTTTCAGAATTAACATCATATAGATGCCATACTTATATACCTACTTGAAACATATTAATTTTGTACTATTTTTAGGAGGCGGACCAGCAAATGCCAGAAAGGAAGATCCTCTACATTTAAAAATCATATCTTTGATTACAACGAGCGCTGTTGGACTTTACAATGCTTTTGACAGCGATAGTGTTGCCCCTGAAAGCTCAGATCTTAATAATTTTGCAGAGGCTCAAGTTATTTTGCCTGAGGAGCCAGTGTTCTGTAGTAAAGGTTAGTTAGTTACCTTACAGTTTAGTTAAGCACAATAGAGATTAGAAATTAAATATAACATTATTTGGTTACAGATCTTGAGACTGGGATCAATGAGATTCCAAAGATTGGGGTTGACTATAATGAAGAAGTAATACAGGTAAATTCAGAACATATTCATAAAATCTGAAGCCATACACTTGTTAACTGAAGCAACTCAAGTCACCTTTCAGAGCCCTAATTATAATTGTTGCAAATAACCATTATTTGTAACAAATAATTGTCTAAGATTCTTAAAATTGTCTCAGTTCATGGCAGTGCACCCATTAAAATACATAAAAAATGAGAGCTCACAAATAATTTCAATGTAAAATAAGTTTCTACTATAATAATTACTGAGATTCAAGTAAAGCCAAGTCAATCATTGTTAATTTGACAGGGCATGTTTCTTAAATACTTTTTATATGCTTTGCCATGCTGTAATGTGCCCTGTCACAGCACTTTTCACGAGATGGCTCTATTTTTTCATTAAAATTGTTTGGCGAGATAAGATATGTTGTTTCTATATATATTGTTAATTAATGTCATTTATTTGTTTATTTTAGGATTGGAGTGATTATACCCCCAAACTATTAAGAACTCCTGTTTCTACACCTCTTCAATTCAATACTAATGAGCAAGATGGAAAAATTAAAAAATCATGGGTATCAAGAAGGCGACCTACATATACAGCTTCATCATCATCTTTGCAAAAATTACATGAAAAAAAAATTGAAGCAGTAGATTTCCAGAAGAGTGTTGCTGAGAAAGAAACACTACAAGTAAATGAAGTTCACGAATTGGACTTACAAATAAAAAGAGAACAACTAAAACAAGAAAAATTAAAGACCCGCATTTTATTATTAGATTTAAAATTAAAGAAAAAACAATTGTTTAAAGAACAATAAACTATTTAATTGTATTTATTACAAGTTTTTTTTACTACCTGTTTTTATATATAGCTTGAACAAAAGCATGATTTGGAATCACTGCAATCAACTGGCTAGATTCCATAGCTACAATAAACTTTTAAAATAATTACTGATTAGCATATTACGTGCAAAGTGACCAGTAGATTGTTGTGTTGATGCCAATTCTGCAGTTTGCATTTGGCCAAGTCGTAAAAGTTCGTCCCATGGTGCTGGCAATTGCACTTCTGGGTCATCAGGTGGAAGTTGTTCTCCTCGCCTGCGCAACATATTGTGAAGTACTGCTGTGGCCATGATAACAACTAGTGCTTTATCTAATTTAACTCGCATCCCAAGTGCCAATACTGGGAAACGTCTCTTCCATACACCATATGATCTTTCTACAGGATTTCTGGTACGAATTTGGGATTCATTATACAGTTGCTCAGCTGGTGTCCTTGGGTTTTCTAATGGAGTCATGGTATAGCACTTCAAAGCATATCCTCCATCCACCACTAATAATGCATTGTTATAGCGACCAGTTTCAAAATGTGCTTTTCTGACACTGTTATTAAATATAGTGCTGTCATGAGTTGATCCTGGCCATCTTGCGACTATGTCTGTTATTTCTAAATTGGCATTGCATATAGTTTGCACATTGATAGAGTAGTATCCTTTTCTATTTCTAAATATTTCTGCTTGTTCTCCACCTACTTCTAATCTCAAGGGTACAAATTTGAGTTGAATGTGTGTACAGTCCATGGCTCCAACTACTCTTGGAAAACGAGCTATTTTATAAAATTCATCTTGCTCATGTCTTATTTCTTGGGGCGATTCAGGAAATTTTATGTACTCTGTATGCAATGCAGCTATTGCAGCACTAACTCTGTGTACAATTTTGTTTGCTGTTGGAGTACTTAGACCACAGTAGTCGCCAATACTTGTTTGTGTCCAGTTTGTCGCATAAAACCTCAAAGTGGCCAGCAACTGATTTACTGGAGTTATTGAGAAATTCCTGAAAGAAAAAGGAATGTTAGGTACATAATAACTTACCCTACTTAGTTACCACTATATTATAGTTTAATTCCTTGAGCGACACATGTCTCAGCCTTGTATTTTAGGCAGCTTTTAGAGATGTTACACAGGTACAATGCAGGTAGGTGAGTATAATACCTACTAGATAGCTAGATGTACAAACCGGTTTGATGTATATTCCAGATGATGCTCAATTTTGGATAAAAGACACAAAGTCGCTTCTTTGGACAATCGAAACCTTATGGCAAAGTCACGGTCATCATAGTTATCGAAGTAATTGTTCCTTTCTCTGATCCATCGTGGACGCCTTGGGATGTATTCTTCATCACTATCCGACTCTTCGATCATATTTCGTAAACGCTGCATTATTTAAAAAAATAATCCCAACAATAATTATCACACAAATACGAGAAATTATGAACGTACAACTGTGCTGCGAAATAACCTATGCTATAAACCACAAAGGATACGAAAACACAGCTGTCAAAATGTAGCGGCCGCCATTATAATACTCTCGGATAACTTGTTTACTCCAAGAACTTTGGCGGTATAGCAATTTACTCTCGGATAGGCAGATATTCCTGGTTTAAGATTTGGTAAAACGAAAAGTTCTCTAACTCTAGAGTAATTAGTGATTTTATTCGTAGGATAAGACTCATACAAGTTTGGTCGAATCCGCCCTAAGCTTGTATATTGCTATTGTGTTAGTTCTATCGCCACACAATAGCACACTAATCACTCCATGTAGTGGGGCGTGTCTTCGAAGATTTACGTACTACCTGTATTACGAATTGTTGTTATTTCCTTATACTTTTGCATTAACAAATTCAGGTAATTGTCCGTTTATTACAAAATATGGTTAACCGCAAACTTTTAATTAAAAATGATTTCATTATTGTTTTGTCACTTTTTATGACTTTGAGGAAAAACTTAATCTTAGTCTGGGTATGAAAAAATATGAGTAACCACCCTATACTAAAACCTACATTTTTATTCTTTAGCTTGGTCGCATTTGACTCTAGTAGTGATGTCAACTGATGGTAAGCGGAAACAGGGTCTAAGATGGAGCACACGAATCCAAGTAGCAAAGATGTAGGAGGATTCCCTTATTCCCCTCTGGCTCTCACATACACACCACGGAATACAGAAAACTGCTTGGCGCCGGGCTTTAATGTGAGGGTGGTAAGATCTTACTGAAGAAAACCGCGAAAGAAAATTAAAGTTAGGGTTTTTTGCCATAACTTTCAATAAACCTATGACTGACAGTGGTCGCAATATGGCAAGTCAATAATGAGTTGATTGTTCTTATGGATACCCTCAACCCTGTGGAAGGCGGAGGGTTATGCTGGACTTTTACCGGCTAAAACTACCTCTGTATTCCTCCGGGAACCAATGGCGAGAGTCACGGGATTCGCTAGTGTGTTCACCACAACCACCGGAAAGGTTGATTGTACTTAGTGATAACATAACATAAATATCACGCCTGTACTCCCAGAAGGGTTGGGCAGAAGTGTATAGTTCACCTTCATCCCTCATTTCGCCGTTATGTTTTAACACGTTCAGTGCCGGGTGCCCTCCAGGAGGGCACCCTGTAGTCGCATTCGCCATGCTGGGAGCCCTCGTAGAGGGCTCATTTTAAATGCAGGTTTTTCTCGGAAAAGTCACCGTCATTAAACAAGCAAGCACCTGTTTTACGACGTAGTAGCGTATTTTTCAAGGTTTTTAACCTAATGCCAGGAACCGTCCTTGAGGGTTCACTCTTAGCGCAAACGCAATGCTGAGGACCCTCCTGGAAGGTCCACTAGCAATATGTAAGGCGGGATGACGTATGGGTTCTATGAAAAGTGTGGTGGACTTGAATGTGTTAAGTCCCATGTAATAGGGGGCGAGCCTATTGCCATCAACCGGCCACAAATCTCTCTGGGCTGCTACTGAACAATTCCACACGAAAAAAACAAATGACACTTAGCCCGAGCTGGGAGTACAAATAGAGATAATAGAGGCCGAATGAATATCCAAACTATACAATTCGTAGCTGAATTATTTTTGAATTTAGAGGAATAGGGAGAGATTCAGACAAAGTTGGGCGCCAAATGGGTACATCCTAATATCCCAAGGGTGTGTAGCACCCTCAAGGTTAAAGTAGTAATCAAGTTAAAAAAAGAATATCCCAAGGGTGTGTAGCACCCTTAAGATTAAAGTAATTACTAGTAGTAGTAGCAGTAATTAGTAATTACTAGTAGTAATAACTTTAATCTTAAGGGTGCTACACACCCTTGGGATATTCTTTTTTTAACTTGATTACTACTTTAACCTTGAGGGTGCTACACACCCTTGGGATATTAGGATGTACCCAAAGAAAGATTATAGATAATGAAGGCTTATTTTTAGGGTGTCATTACCCGCACCGCATAGAAGAGAATAGATAAGAGATAATGAAGGCTTATTTTTAGGGTGTCATTACCCGCACCGCTTAGAAGAGAATATAGGACATGGGATTGAAATCCTCGTGCTTAGTAATCGCGCTTGCGACCAACAAGGCAACCTACTGATATTTCTGTTAAGTACATATGAATAAGTAGCGTTATTATAGAAACGTGTGTTCTTTAGAGGGGATTGACTTCATAGGTCGAGTACCTTATGTTTTTTACAAGGCGTATTGGTAGATATCAAATATTAACTGTTACTTTTCTTATGGAAAATCCCTTCTAATACATTGTGTAACAGTAAAGTTTATAATAAGAAGAGATAATCCAGCTTCATTGTTGATACTAGAGAGGCCAAACCCAGTGTAAGGACTGCGGAAAATACACTTTTTGCTAAATGATCCATAGTAATGTTTTAGTTTATAACCGACTTCGAAAATGAAGATGTTTTCAATTTAATGCGTCTTTTTTTAATATTTCAACTTCCAACTATTTCTCTGAGATTTATAGAGCGATTTTAGTAATTATTTTTTTAATTAGTGCAGGATATTCTCGAATTGGTCCCTTATGAATATCATTAAGTACATCTGTATTTCCCGAAAGTTAGGCAGAGGTGTATACAGTACACTCTCATTTCGCCGTTATGTTTAAGTCCCATGTAATAGGGGGCAAGAAGCCATCATCATCATTCAGCCAAAAGACGTCCGCTGCTGGACATAGGGCTCCCCCAAGCGTCACCAATATCCATGTTGGAGGGGTGTGCCATAATCGCCACGCTTGGCAGGCAGGTTGGCGATCGAAGTATGATAGTTAAATTACTCAGAGAACGCTGCTGCCCATCCTCTAGTGAATCCCTTAGTCGCCTTTTACGAAACCCTTGGGAAGAGATAGGGTTGTGCTATTCTTTACATCCGGCACCACACACTTGCCATAAACCGGACACAAATCCAGACTCCTACGGAGAAATACCTATGAAAAAAACCCAATAACACTTTGCCCGACCTGACCACTGGACCAACGAGACAATCCAATTGAGTATTTACTTTTATATTTATCAGCTCGCCAATCTTTACTCGCGATTAAATCGCTAGACGTATTCGAATCGCTACGTCACTCCGAATCGCGAGTTCGTACGAAGGTCGCCGGGGCTTTGACTTGTTGCGTAATACCGTGACTCAGCCCGTTAGCATGCAACGGGTTAACGTACACCGTCATTGCAATTTTCTATTATAAACTAGTTAGGTGATGTCATAGAATAAAATTGATGGGAAATAATTTGATTATGTATGTTTTTCGGGATTAAATGGTAGTAGAATGCATGGAAAATTGTATAATATGATATAATTTTGTCTTAGAGCGATTGCGCACTGCATCCGATCCGAATCCGTGAAAATACGGATATAAAAAACTCGGACCGAATTCGGATATTGCTTTACGCACTGCATCCGATTCGAATCCGTGAAAATACCGATCTAGAGCAAAAATCTCGGACCGAATTCGGATGTTGCTTACGCACTATACCGATCTCTGATCCAAATTCAAACAATTCAGGGGCCATCTTTGGCATATCCATTTGGCGTCCGATTTGAATCCGAGGTAGTGCGAAAGCGTTCATACAAACATTACTACGGCTACTTCGGTCCGTCAATATTTCTTCCGAATTGGAGACTCACGGATGACGGATAGAAATCGGATGACGGATGCCGAATGTAGTGCGAAAACTACCATACAAATAGTTCTATGGCTACTTCGGAACGTATTTTCATGGATTCGGATCGGATGCAGTGCGTAATCGCTCTTAGTATCGTAATAAATAAAATGATAATTTCCAGTGTAGGTGTTGCGAATATCGTTGCGACAACGCTGCGATTTAGACGCAATTCAGCTGCGATATAAAGTAAGTGTAAAGTGATCAAAAGTGATCATTGTTAAGTTTTATAAGTGATTTTAATGCATGTGAAATTGCAAATTGAGATTTAAATTAAGAAAAATACATTATACACCGAAGGCCCGAGGTAGGTACCCGAAAGATTTTAACCTTCGATTCCGATGATTGGAGAAGAAAAGCTAGGATGTCGTTTGTTAAATAAAACTTAATTTTCGATACATTAATTATTTACAGAAATTCACAAACCGAAAAATATCAATGGTAACAAGTCCCATGGACGCGGTGTTGCGACTTTTGTTATACCATACCCCTCCCGCCGTATGTCTTATTTGTCGGGGAGGGTTGTGAACTGAGAAGTTTCTTATCCACTCACATGATAATTTATAAATGTTGCCAGTTCAACTTAAGGTATTGTTTACTGGGCTCTGGGCTATCACTTACACTTGGCTCTTACGGTAATTTATTTTCAAATACCTACCAAAAGATTAAACTATAAACTAAAATAGGTTATCAAAATATTCCTCCGCATCGCTGTCCACTGGTAACGTGCCCAGAAGGCTGGCAGCATTGTCACGTTGTATGGCAATGCTAATCCTTTGGCCAGTTTTATTAGAATATATTTTTCGTTATTTGTAAATACTTTTATTTGTAATTATGTAAATATCGTTTGTGTAAATAAAATATACCAAAATACACACATCAAAAGTGTCTAGGGATCAACATATATTTTTGCAATAACTTTTCTCCTGATTGATATTAATTAAAATTTTCTTTAAGGATTCATCAAATAAAGTGTTTTCGTTTGTCACAGTAACGATAAACCAAGTCACCTTTGCATTAATAAAGAAATTTGCCATTTTCCTAATAAAGGGATTTTTGACATTTGAACCACTAACACAAAAGTTCGAAAAAAAGACTGAAATAACAGTTTTCTTTAAAATTTTATTGGGTAACTTAAACAATTAATAATCCGTGTTTCTACCGCGAACACTAACAACACAAGAACATCGGTTTGGCATACTCAAAATGAGTTCATCCAAATCACGCTGTGGAATGGCCGCCCATGTTCGTTGCAACAACAAAAAAAGGTCTTCTTGCGACTGGATACCCTCCATATTCGGCAGAGCTCTTCTCTGTAGCATATCCCATGCATGCTCAATCGGGTTCAAGTCTGGCGACTGAGCAGGCCAGGGCAAGACATTGATGTTAGCTGCGGCGAGAGTCTGTCTTACAACTCTTGCGGTGTGCGGTCGTGCATTATCATGCATTAACTGAAATAAGGGACCGATTTGCGCTTGTAGAGGAACGATGACGTCTGATACAATCGTCTCAGCATAAATTTGAGCGTTGAGGTTGCCTCTGATCCAAATCAACTCAGTTCTTCCGCCGATCCAAATACCCGCCCATACCATGATGGTTCCACCACTATAAGGATGGACTTCCTGGCAGGATTTTAATCGCTGTTGGCGTCCAGGGGTTCTCCAGTGTCGTATACGTCTTGTATCCGGTCTCATACCAAAACGAGACTCATCAGAAAAGCACACGAAACGCCATTGTTCTTCTGCCCAATTTCTGTGTCCAAGAGCCCATTGATATCGAATCCTACGATTGTGCATTGCTATAGGTGGTACCCGTAGCGGTCTTCGGGAATGAAGGTTCACTTCATGCAAGCGGTTTCTGACTGTTTGGTCGCTAATTAAGTTCCCTGAAGAGTGATGAAGCCTCACGGCTAACATCATGGCGGTTATTGTTGGAGCTCTTCGAGTTAAGATTTGAATGTATCGGTCTTGTCTCCGTGTGGTGCAGCGATACCGTCCTCCATGGCGCTCAGCCACGGTACCAGTGCTTCGGTAACGTGTCCAAAGTCGACTGATAACACTCTGACTTGTATTCAGAGCTAAAGCCACAGTACGTTGCCGGGAACCAGCTTCTATCATTCCCACGGCTCTGAGCATTTCTTCCCTGCTTAAATGACGTCGCCGCTCCATAATAACGTTGGTTTTAATCAGTAGTAGGGAAACAGTAGCACTAATAATGTCTTCAATGCGTTGTATGTTTTTATAGGGAAAATATTGACAGCTGATTTTCATCTTTTACTCGAATTTGATTCACAGTTCCTGATTCAAATTATGAAATGCACCAAAAAGGATCCGTATAAATTTATAAAATCATAAATTTATTACAAAGCCACATCTCAATCTCAAGAAATCCGCATAAAAATGCTTGATCCCTAGACACTTTTGATGTGTGTATTAATTTGATGTTGACCGATGCAGTGTGACGTCGCCCTGGTTAAATCGCTGTTCACCTGAACAGCCTTTCAACATCATGGCTGTCCACTCCTGTCCTCGAAGGTGTCCACTTTTTTTAACCAATCGCAATGGTGACTCAAACACCACATAGCCTAAGGTACATGACCTTAAAGTATACCTTTGCGAAAATAGAAAGTTTTCTAAGAGAAAATGAAAGTTAGAATTCGAGTCTTCGATTTACCTAGAAAAATATGTATGACACACAGGGAACGTGTTTCATGAAACTTTAATTCTGTATGGTGAATGCTGTGTGTACCTTTAATAGGTACCTATGTCAGCACCCTTCCTATAAAAAACCGGTCTACGGTCAAGTGCGAGTCGGACTCGGGTACCGGGGGTTCCTGACCTTGAAAAGTTCAATTTTCATTTTTTTTTGGAACCGCCCTACTAAATGGATTTTTGTATATTTCTAAAAAAATATGCTAGTTACAACAAGAAAAATAAATCAGCTATCAACTCGATTTAGTCTAGATGTTTCGCTTTGTAAACTTCGGTGATCGGGGGAATGGTATTTTTACGTACATAATTCATCTTATGTCAAAAATTATGCGGCATAAATGAAAATAAAAACATATGTTACTAGCTGTACCCGGCATGCGTTGCAATGCACTTTTTCCTACTTACTAAGTTACTGCTTACCTACTACCTTCAGAAACAAAATCAAAATAGTAACAAAAAGTTAAAACCATTTTCATGCATGCAGTAAACAAATGAAGAATATGGACATACCTACTGAGATAATTTCGTTTTTTTTTTAATACATAATTTTCTTTCATAAGAACCTTCTCCTGAAAATTAAGAAAAAAACAAAATTACGAAATCGGTCCAGCCGCTCACGCGTGATACCATGACCAAGGGAAATAGGGATTCATTTTTATATATAGAGATAATGTAAAAAATAAAGCCCATTTGACCTTTCTATACGTTTCCTCAAACTCAAAACTCGTTTATTCAAAATGGATTAGAATTCGGAGTTCTTTTTGAATGTCAATTTTACATAAGACTGCCCCCAAAAGCGCCCACCCTTCACCGCTTCACCCACTAGGAACTGAACTGTGTTGCTGTTCAGTCTGTCAAGTGAATAAATAAATGAGTCTATAAACAAAAACAGGTAAAATTAATTAGGGGAGATTAGTCCAAAACCGGGTATGGAGGTAAAACCGGGACAAGGCAGTATAACCTCTTTCCGGCCGTGGTTCTGTCCATGGTCGGGAGCGAGAGTGCGTGGGAAGCCATCGCCTCTTTCTGCGAGGAGGTGATGGTGACCAAAGAGGGAGCGGAGAGGGAGAGAGAGGCAGCTGCCACTCTCCCTTCCCGCGCCAGACGCACCGGGCGCCAGAGGGCGCGCGACGATCTCCGGCCACCGTAGTGTGCGGCCTGCGGGCGGCGGGTTAGGGGACCCGTCGCCCGACCAGTAACAGGCCCGAGAAGGCGGTGCGCTGTGTTCCGTGCGCGCCTCTCAGGAGGACGTGGGGCAAGGCCCCACAGAAGAAGAGGTCTGCCAGGGGCTGTCGGACCGAGACCTGCCGGGGTCGCGGTGCATGCAGTTGCGAATCCCGCGACCCCGGCCAAGGGTCAGGAGAAGGAACACCGTGGGTTTTTAGCCAGTAAGAGTCCGGCATACCCCTTCGCCTTCCCCGGGCGAAGGGCATCCATGCGGATTTTCCGAAGAAAAAAAAAAAATATATCCTCTTACACGTTTCAAATTTAGGCGCGCGTTCGCTAGCTGTGGTGGGCCACCCTGATTAGTTTGTCAACAACAAACTTTCAATGGCGTCGGTGCGTGCTCTAATTAATTAAACAAAATAATAAAATTTTATAAAAAAATTGATCTAATATTCTTTGGAATTAACAAGTGTATCTTTATACTCGCGAAGGAGCGATGCATGGTGCAATTCTTGAATGTAAGAACTGGGCCCATGAAGGCTATACGGGTTGGGAACCCGAAAATCTTGATGAGTTTCATTTCTACCACTGTTAAGGGCCAAAATCGGGTTTAAGATTTGGGTATGCCCGGTTTTAGACAAGGGATGGGGCAAAACCATAAAAACATAACTTTTGTACATAGATTGTTTTTTATTATTTAGAATTAAGAATAAAGTGACCTCAAGTGGTAAGTATGTGATTTAAAAACTAAACTAAATAAAGCCAATAAAAATTCATTTAACTTTCTTCAAACTTGTGTTTTATTGAATTTTTGCCTTAGCGTCCCGGTTATACCCCACTTTCCCATACATTGATTAAATTCCTTCCAAGTTACGAAGCCCTCAGTGCACGAATCTGACTCGCACTTGGCCGGTTTTTAATAAAGGGGTAGATGAATGACGGTACTCCTCTGTGTAACCTGTGTCCACCCGTGACGGTGCAGGAATCACATTATTATATGGGTCACAAAACTTTCCGTATTAGGTATAGTGGAATCTAAATTTCCTGTAAACGTGTGTAAAATTACTAGTAAAGTTAATATAATGTTAATAATTTTCCTTAAAACTCTTATAAAATTCCATTCGGAAGTTTTTAGCGAGTGTCAAGGTCTGGTGGTGGTGGCCTTGTGGTTATAAAGTTCATGTTTCATCCAGTTCTCACAAATGTAGGCAAAATTGTAGACATGTCATAAAAAATACGTTATATTAAATGCAGGCTGTAAACAAATTCGTGTAATTCCTTTATACCACATAATCAATATCTTTTTTTTATTTTATTTTGTATTTCTTAAGAATCACGGCTCATCTTCCGTGCGGAAGATGTCCGGTCCTTTGGAAGGCATATGTACGGGGACACAGGTCCAACGCGCAAAGGCCCCTTTGAGAACTTTAATCTAAAATGGGGTGGGGCACCAACCGGGGACTATCCACGGCTGCACTATTGGAGTACAGTCATGGACCGTCCGAGGTAGGTGCAAGACTATTGTAAAATATGGTGAAAAATATTTGGTCTATGGTAAGGGGTGTTAGGTGGACTGGATAACTTCTACTGCCGGATGAAAACGGCGTCTGCCTTTCAACTTTTAAAATTGAAAAGTGTTGGCAGACGGTGACTCGCCAGCTCACTAGCCCCCTGAAAAGCCGTTTACTTTTTTAAACATTTTTTGAAGTCGGCTTTTCTTATATTTTTTTCATTTTAAATGGCATAAACAATACATAAAATGCAATTACAGCAATCGCGGGTAATTTGCTGTTATCCATTGAAGAGTTCCATTGTCAATCTCCGAGGGTCTTCATCAGATCTTCACCAAATTTAAATGGGACCACCTCGGGAGTATGCTTTTTCAAACAAAAAATCGCTTCAAGTGTGCCTATAAAATTTGAAGAGTTCCCTCGATTTCTCCAGGATCCCATCATCAGATCCTTTCAAACAAAAGAAGAATTTTTCAAATCGGTTTAGGCGTTTTTGAGTAATCGGGGAACCATAAAAAAAAAAGATTCCGACGAATTGAGAACCTCCTCCTTTTTTTGAAGTCGGTTAATAACACATTCCAACTTTTACGGATTTCCCAAATATTTCTTAATTTACTTTTAACAATATTTCCATATGATAATTAGGTAAATCACAAAACTTGTTATTAATCGCCAAAACGTAAATATTGACATTATTACAATAATAATAAAATAAATTTTTGCACACACATTGGGAATTTCATATGCAAATTCGTATATATAATGTCTTGTCATAAATATTCATCATATTCACTTTGATAAAACACATGAGTCATTTTTCATATCGAAAGTAATCTGAATTTAAATTGGATTCGTAATAGCTTAATCAGGTTGATTCAGCATCATTTTTGAAATTGCACAACAATTTTTATCTAAGATTAGGTATATCAAATTATTTTGTAACAGTAATTATTAAAATGGACTTTGAATCACAACAATTATATACAAATATTGTGTCTCTTCAATTTATTTAATGTGTGAATACGAGCAACATTCATGTATTGTGCAAAATACATACGCGCAATGAGCATAATGTACAGTCACGAGCATAAATATATTACTATGGACACATCGGCAATTATATCTGTCCCAGGAACGAGTTCAATAATATCTGTCTGCACGAACGCAGCACAAACATCTGATCATTCATAGGCATCATATTAAAGTGACAACTTCCCAAAGCAAAAACATCTGACGATATTAGTTTCAAAATAATGTGATACTTCTTCGCAGCACAAACATCTGATCGTTCATAGGCATCATATTAAAGTGACAACTTCTCAAAAGCAAAAATATGTGACAATATTAGTTTAAAAATAATGTGATACCTCTTGGAGTGCAAAAATATGTGCCGTTTACTAATTCTGTGTTTCTGTCAGCATCTGCATTGATTCCTCAGTAACGTGCATAAATATATGACAATAAATAGATGGCAAAATTATCTGACATAATTCTATCTTCCATTTTATCTTTCATGTTATTTTTTAGTTTGTAAAATTATCCCATTGCAATTCAAAATCAAAATTCTATATATATTTTTAGTAATATTTTATTGCAAACAATGTTGACATATAAAATGGCTAGAACAAAAAACATAATTGTATTAAACTACCATAACATTAAATCATTATGCTTCTTAAAATCGAGTGTAGCCGCCATTCGCATCTATTACGTCCTGCAGATTTTATACCATCAATATCAATTCTTAAAACACGGCAGCGTCAAATGAAAAAAATATCTACCCACAAAAATAAAATAATTGAATTTTGATTTTGAATTTGTAGAAATATAAGCATAGTATCAAAATCTATTCAAAATATATTAATTTTACAAACTAAAAAATAACATGAAAGATAAAATGGAAGATAGAATTATGTCAGATATTTTTGCCATCTATTTATCGTCATATATTTATGCACGTTACTGAGGAATCAGTGCAAATGCTGACAGAAACACAGAATTAGTAAACGGCACATATTTTTGCACTCCGAGAGGTATCACATTATTTTGAAACTAATATTGTCACATATTTTTGCTTTTAAGAAGTTGTCACTTTAATATGATGCCTATGAACGATCAGATGTTTGTGCTGCGAAGAAGTGTCACATTATTTTGAAACTAATATCGTCAGATGTTTTTGCTTTGGGAAGTTGTCACTTTAATATGATGCCTATGAATGATCAGATGTTTGTGCTGCGTTCGTGCAGACAGATATTATTGAACTCGTTCCTGGGACAGATATAATTGCCGATGTGCCCATAGTAATATATTTATGCTCGTGACTGTACATGTCTGGATTTGTGCACGGTTAATTGCACATTAAATATAACCGCGAAATGAGGGTGCACCTCTGCACAATCCTTCGGGAAATACAGGCGTGATGTGTATTATGATCATGTAATGTGTTTTGTTTTGTTTATTAGAATACTTAAATAACTATCTACCGCTTTTCCTACAGCAAATCGTATTCTTTTGGTTGTTCCTAGAAGTATCCGCAGAAAGACTGGGTCTAGTCTGGTCTATTAAATGAGGGAAATGACCGAAACATGACATCACATTACATATCAACATCATAGCATCGTCTAGAAGATTCAAAACGTTCAAAAACCCCGACTTTTGAACCTATTACAAAATAATTGTAATGTCGTTCACCTAACAATCAAGTCAATCAAAAAATTAATAGCAGAAAGATCACTTCATGCGATGAGCTAAAAGCACACATACAAAGCACATCTAAGGTATCTACATGTCCGTATCGTACGTATTTTAGTGTAATCTGCATGGCTAGTCAAGTGCGTTCGGCAACCGACGGAACGCACGCATCGGATGACGATGCGTACCGATGACGTCATACGAATTATTGAATGACAATTTAAAAAATTCTTCATGTCCTACAAATACGCTAAAATGTATCTCAGCTATGATCAGCTGTTTATATTTTAGGTCATATTTGGGGTCATGGATTATAAGCTTCATTTTCTGAATTCGTAAGTAAAGCAAGGGTGAAGAATTTTTGAATAAACTACTAAAAAACATTTTGCATGTAAATAAAAATTATCAAATTTTGATATTTTAACACTTGCTTTTAAACAGTCATCAATTTTTTTTTTTTGCGATAGGCCCGCGTTTTTCCACTATCTCGCCTGATGGTAAGCGATGATGTGGTCGACGGTGAAGCACGCTTGCCTAGAAGTAACCTATTCACTCTTGACTTAAAGACCCCAAGATTGTAACTATCAGGAAACACAGACTCCGGCAGGGAATTCCACTTCTTAGCTGTGCGAACAATGAAAGTGTTCGCAAAACGCTTTCTACGCATTGGTGGGATGTCCACCATGTACCGATGGCGCATTGCCGTACGTCTTGTAGTCCGATGATGGAAAGGGCCAGGCGGAATCAAATTGTGCAGTTTCATTGCACACTCCCCGAAGTGTAACCGATAAAAAACCGATAGGCTGGCAATTCTGCGTCGATGTTCAAGGCTCTGGAGCTTTGAGTTGACTAGTTCATCGTTGCCTATAAGCCTCTTGGCTCGTTTGTCGATCGATTCAAGGGCATCGAACCCCTTTCCGACTAACCTTCTATGAATCCGACACGACACGTAATAACTCTAGTATGAATCTTCCTTTATTGTAAATTGTGTTGTATTAACCTTCTGCACCTCGTTTTTGTAGTCAAATCGTTGCAATACAATAATAGATCTAAATTACAAATAAAGAAACATTCCTAATGATTAAGCAATTAATATATTCGGGTCAATTTGAAGTAAAGTTAAGTAAAAATGTCGTTGACTAACCTATGATCTTGATTTGTGACTATTTAATTATACTGTCTTTGTTTAATAATACTTTTATTTATATAATTCTAAATTACATGATTTCTGAAATAAAAAACAGTAAGTAATGCTTTGTCACTTACGCTAATACCTTGCGTGTAGACGTGCTGAATTAGTGCTTAGTATTAGTTTAACGGCAAGTGTGAGTGAATAGAAACATATCCTATGTACTGAGCGATAAGCAGAAATAAAAAGTATTAAGCTCAAACTCTCAATTATTATTACATACATACATACATATCAACGGTAGGGCAGAGGTGTATATTACACCCCCATTTCGCCGTTATGTTTAAGTCCCTTGTAATAGGGAGCGAGCCAATTGCCATCAACCGGTCACAAATCCAAACTCCGGACTACTGAGAAATTCCACACGGAAAACCCAATAACACTTTGCCCGACCTCAATTATTACTATTAAAATAAAGTCTACTTTTCAATCAGGGAATTAAAACAATGAAATCGCTGCGGCTGCGGAGGACTACCTACCAAATTGAATTTCGACAAATCGTTCTACGACAAGATTTTACCTCAACACGGAACTCCGACATTACGCTACTCCGACACTGGGGTTTAAAGTAACCTAGAAAAGTAGGCTAGAATGAGCGAGCAATGCGAGTGAACGAAGCCCCCGTCATCCCCTTCGAACCTAACCTATCCGTGTCGGGGTGCCCCAAATTAGGTGTCGGAGTTCCATAGTGTCGGAGTAAAATCTTGACGTCGAACGATTTGTCGAAATTCATTTTGGGAGTGGCTGCGGAGACCCTCAAACGGCGCAAATATAGCGACCTCATAGGAAACTTTGACTTTGAGCCGTTTGGGGTAGAATCGTTGGGGCCATGGGGTCTGAGTGCACGCATCCTTTCTAAGGAAATAAGAAGAAGACTAGTCGATTCTTCAGCTGCCAGCCTTCAGGGCACACTTCAGGAATATTTTGATACACTCTTTTAGTTTGTATAGGTAGTTTTAGCCTTGTATATATTCTTACTTTGTTAGGGTTCCGTACCCAAAGGGTAAAACGGGACACTATTACCACAGTCTACCTATATCTTACTCCTTACAGTCGGTCAACGTAGAACATTGTCGCAGAGCAATCGTGCGGGGGGTTGCGGGGTGAAGGAGCGGAGGTTATGTCCCGAGTAGCCATACTGCATACCTGGGACCTAACCTCCGCCGCTACATCATTTTGACATTTCATAGGACCTGTCAAATGTATGGACGTTGACCCACTGTATGTAGTAAGTAGGTTCACTGTGCTATTATGTGTATATGCTGTGGTATACTGTCCATCTGTCACCAGGCTGTATCTCATGAACCGTGATAGTTAGACAGTTGAAATTTTCACAGATGATGTATTTCTGTTGCCGCTATAACAACAAATACTAAAAAACAGAATAAAATAAATATTTAAGGGGGCTCCCATACAACAAACGTGATTTTTTTGCTCGATATTGATAACGGCAACAGGTAGACGCTTGAAATATTCACAGAATATTTAGTTATACTTATATTCATTTTAAAAATAAATAATTAAATTAAAATAAAACAAATAATTAAGGGGGCTCCCATACAACAGACATGTTTTTTTTTTCCGTTTTAATAGATAATGGTACGGAACACTTGGCCGGTTTTATTTTTACTTTACATTTAGTTTATATTTATTTTGAATATTGTATTAATTTATGTTTTGTTTTGTCTAATGTTATTATAAAGACCTCAGAAATTATAAAATATTAAACGACTACCTAAACGTTCCACGTTTAACAAAGTAAAGAGATATAATGTTATTATCTACAAACACTCCTATCTACATTAAACTTATACCTAGATGCACCTCGAGCGTCTAGACTACGAGTAGACTGTACCTAGTCTAGACTAGTTCTAACACCCCTTGATTGAAATATATACTAAAACACAGTTATAGGTAGAACTTTAATTCTCTTATTGGATTACGTTATCAAACTCCAGAAACGAAATGGCTAAAACATTGGACTTCTAAATGTTTTTAAACTTTCGCGATTTGTACACATTATAAAAGTATAGATCGGGTCTACTCGCGTAAAAAACTTTAAGAGGCACAAAATACCTTTTATCCCGACGTTTTGGCCGAATTGCACCGGCCGTGGTCACGGGTAGACTACCCGTATTTTGTGCTTCTTAAAGGTTTTTTACGCGAGTAGACCCGATCTATACTTTTATAATTGGACTTCTAGTCTTCATCATTATCAGCAATAGCAACTGACCTACCAATTTCCTTAGCAACGTTTGTATTAACAATCCGACTTCTCCACAACTATGTACTACGCAACGAATATTGTTTGTGACACATCAACTCTCATAATTTGTGTTGGTTACGTTCCGCAATTACCGTGCTGGTAGGCCGTCGGTCTATTTTTCAATACAATACGTAAACAAAATATAAGTATGACGGTATACACATAGGGAAGAAGACACACACACTAACACATACATAACGTATACCTACATTATACACGTTATTATCCTCTATATTACACACACACACATACTCAATGGCAATATTTCGTCAGCCGTATAGGAAAGACCTAGAACATTGAAGGTCGGTTGACCTGTTCATGATGAGGTCATTAGCCCCATGACATAGCATGACGTGACATGACATATCAGTCAGAATTAAGAAATTGAATCGTCATCATCATGTCATCACTCTAAAATTATACCTAATCATACGAATCATGGCGAGTCCCATACATTGATTTGTACAAAAAATCTACATAGAGATCACTCTGTGCCGCGGAAAGCACACTATCGGTCCTGGGTAGGCTTGCCAACCTTAACGTATGAATTTACCGGGACTTTGGTAATCAAAACGTGGCAGAAAAAAGCGGGACCCAACTGTCAAAATATAGGGAGGCGAAAAATACACTTAGAAATTATTTTAAATAGTTTTATTGAATGTTTTACTTTGGCATACAAGCACAAAACTTACAACAAGTTACAACATAAAAGTTGAAAAAATTAGGAAATATAATATGGTGTTCGTTCGACGCGAGACTCGTGGTCTCGATCTCCACTCTTCTACTTCTTCTAGTGAAACAAAACGTACGTTCACTAAATTCCGACATCTGCCCAAAGGTTTAGCCGTAGGTACGATAAAACGGGACAACTGGCGTCCCACACACGTCTATCGCGGGACGCATCCTCTAAAGCTCTAGAAACGGGACGTCCCGACACTCGCGGGACGGTTGGCAAGCCTAGTCCTGGGTGTTATACGAATAGGTACCTATGAAAGTCGTTACGGGCAATCAGAAGCCCGCAAGTCTGGCAACCCGTCTAACCTTAGGATATCGGCATTGTCCAGTAACTGGGTTGCGGAGGTCTGATGGCAGTCGTTCCGTGTAAAATACTGGTATTCAGCCGCATCTGGTTAGAATGGAAGTTGACCCCAACATAGTTGGGAAAAGGCTAGACTGGTAGATGCTTTTTAACCGACTACATGGATTTGGTAATTCCCCTAGCGAGTGAAACCACGGGTAACAGTTAGTACAGTCAGCGGCGTAGCTACCGTAGGGCTAGGCGGGGCAGTGCACCGGGGCCCCAAGCTCAAGCGACCTTTGAACTCAAACTTTGAAAAAGTTATATGTGTCGTAGAATCAACACAGAGGCGCAACTATTAGAATCACTACTGATTATTGTTAATGTAGTACAACGCCATCTATTATCGTTTGTCGGAAACGTCAAGCAGTGTGCTTGGGTGAGGTCGGTGCGGGGCGTGGCATGTCTTGTTTGGCGGTTGTCAGCTGTCGGCTGTCAGCTGTCATTCTTTTTGACATTGGATGCATTTGATTTGAGTGAAGTCACTTTGGAGTGAGACACGAGGGCGAGAGGTCGTTTTGCCAGCCTGCACCGAACTTACCGCGTTTCCGTACTTTAATCAGTTTCCATCGGTTTGATCATTTGAGATTATAATATTTTGCTATCGAGAGTGAATAAATAGAGGACTATAATCAGTGTTGAGACCATTATTTGAGGCATATAGAATCAAAGATTCTATATATGTCTCATTTCCTGCCTACACCATGTCGAACTTGGACTCTGATGACGAGGTACCCCCAATGAGTGAACTACCCTCGTTATGTATAATATCCTAGTTGAATAAAGAATTATCGACGTTTAACTTTTTAAACATAATACTTAGTAGTAAGTAGCTTTGCTTTATTATGCCATGCAATGGGCGATCAGGAGCTGATGATGAAGTAGTTTTGTATCTTTAAAGTATTTAGTTTAGTTTAAATAGGGCTCCCATTTCATTTTTGCCCCCGGGCCCATGTTTGCATAGCTACGCCACTGAGTACAGTCAACAAAAGAGTTTAGTATCCAGGCAAACAACGGATATCATAATCTACGCAGGCAATTGGCATTGTGATTCTGTGCGAAATAACTTTTTGTACCCAAGTCTCGTTGAAGCAAGCGATGGCAAAAACTTGGCAACTCAACAAGCGTAACTCTATTAAACTACACACATAACATCATGCCTGTATTCCTGGAAGGGTTGGGCAGTATACTAAACCCTCATTTCGCCGCTATGTATTGTTTAAGTCCCATGTAATAGGGGTCGAGCCTATTGCCATCAACCGAGCACAAATCCAGACTCTATGCTGCTATTGAAAAAATCCGCAAAGAAAAACCCAATAACACTTTGCCCGACTTGGAAATTGAACCTAGGACCTCACGGTCAGCAGTCACGTTGGTCTAGCCAACGAGGCAGTCTATCTGTTAAATTATGAATGTAATTAGTTGCCTGTTTACGTATTTCTTAGGTTGATTGTACTTATTAAATATTACGTAGCATGGTATGATGCCATGATGTCATCGTTCCTGATTATTGTGTAACAATTATTATTATGGGATCGTTATGACCTAATACGTATATGTAATAATACAATTATAACAATATGTTGTGCGCAGTTAATCATTTACCTGGAATTACGGAAAATAAAGATAACAACTCCGTATTGCATAACAATCATTTTGTAAACAATTCCTTGAAACGTTATCAATTTAATTGAACCAATTAGGATGTATAATTAAAGTTTGAACAAAATAACAAAAATGCAACATAATTATTCCACTGTCTCGTTGGTCTAGCGGTCGCAAGCGCGACTGCTGAGCGGACCTCAGTCCTGGGTTCGATCCCCAGTTCGGGCAAAGTGTTATTGGGTTTTTCCGTGTGGGATTTCTCAGTAGCAGCCCGGAGTCTGGATTTGTGCCCGGTTGATGGCAATAGGCTCGGCCCCTATTACGTGGGACTTAAACATAACGGCGAAATGAGGGTGTACATCTGCCAACCCTTCGGGGAATAAGGCGTGATGTTATGTTATTTATTCTAAAACTAACTGACCCAACAGACGTTGCCCTGTCATACAAAAATCCCATCGAAAAAAGAACTTACAGTTTTTCCCGAATTTGCCAATATTCCGGGAAATTTTTCTAATATTTATTTTCATGAAAACCTAATTCGGAATGTAACGGACATTTAAATAAAATAGCCAAATCGGTCCAACCGTTCTCAAGTCATGCGCTTTCCAACAAAGAGCATTTAACTTTTATTTATATGGTTAGACTAGCTGCGCCTCGCGGTTTTACCCGCTTTTTTCAGGATAAAAGTAGCCTATGTTAATCCAGGTTGTCAGCTACCTCCATACCAAAAATCAAAATTGGTCCATCTGTTTCAGCGTGAAGAAGTAACAAACACACACACACTCACAAACTATCGCCTTTATAATATTAGTGTGATTTAAATGATATAACATCATAATTAATATTACGTAAAAACCTTATTAATTAAAAGTATAAATATTAGCTACGCAAGTACATAATTGACTGTACTTAGCATAATCAGCACATTACTGTCCCAGTGCTGGCCACCGGCTTCTTCTTAGAAGGAGAATGAGAAGAATTATTTATCTTTCCAATGATTGTTTTTAAATTCTTTTTTTGTACCACTATCGAAGTATTTATTTTGTGACCCAAAGGTTGACTGGTAGAGAATGCCTATGGCATTAAGTCCGCCTTGTGTACCACCAATGTACATGAAGTTTAAATAAATAAATAAGAAGGGTTTAGGCCTTAGTCCACCACGCTGGCCCTCTGCGGGTTGGCGGACTACACACACCATCGAGAACTTTTAGGAGCCCTCTCAGGTGTGCATATTTCCTAAAGATGTTTTCCTTCACTGTTTACGCAGGTGATTATCAAATAATTATGACGTTTATTATGTTCATCTACGTAAAACATGACATTTAAAACCTCAGCCATTTTCCTTTTGTAAATAACACATACGTTAGCACATTCGAGTTTAGGATCTAATTAGCATATATAATTTTGCGATAAACATGAAAATCTATTAAAGAAATTTGAGAGAATATAGTAGCTTTATGTGCTGGCGTCTGTACCTATAGTGGTAGTATTTCCCCGGACGAGCTATTTTACAAGGAGCTCTACCTTTTTTTTTTACATCGTTTTATTTATATCGTTACAGTGTTTTCTTAATATTACATCTGCCAAACTGCAGAGCAGTTTGTCGGCAGTACGTTCTCGTGGATGATGCACAAACCTATAACTAAGTATACATTGTTACTAATTAATTATATATTAAATCTAAGTTAGAAACCAAGTTATGGTTCTGTGAGCTACTACTCTGTATGTAGATGCAAAACAGTTGCTCACAGAAACACACTACCACTTATCAACGTGTCCACAACTACTACTCAAGGCAGCGTCAGCTGATGTGTATCATGGGACCACATCTGTTCAGTTCACCCCACCATACTAAGTATGGAGTAGATAGACCCACAGTCCCACAACACGCACCGACCTACCTACTACTACTGAAATGGTATATCTACACCAGTGCGCTTTCATGTTCATCTTCTTTGAACTTTCAATTCGTCTTGCGTCAAGCTCATGCAATATTGATTGCCATCAGTGTCAGTCGTCAAGATGGACGCGTGTGAACTTGTAGCTATCTGTGCGGCATATTTAGACGGGTTAGCGTGGGCAGGCGCTTATGTCGAACTAGTATTAAGGCATGCGTTATTTATTCCATGCGCTATGGCGCTTCACGCATGCTTCAGGTGAAGACGCAAGATGAACATGAAAGCGCACTGGTGTAGATGTAGTTAAAGAGAGTAATAAGACGGCGATGTTCTTTTTATGTTTGATTCCTTCGCTCGAATTCTACATTGCTGTCTCATGACTATACCAAATCATAACTGCAGGTATTTACTCAAATAAAATTGTTAAAAATAATTATTATAAAATAGTAACTATGGAGTTTCTTGCCAGCTCTTCTCCATAGGAAACGACTAATTGGAACCGTGCACCTACATTCGACTATTCATAAGCACCTGTAATGATTTATGTGAAATAACACCTTTTGATTTTGTACTTATCTGGACGAAGTCTATCACAAAGACCTCTACTACTCTACTATCTCTATAAAACTATAATGTCATTATAATAACGTAACATCAATATCGTAATAGTTATTGTGTATTACATAGTTAGGTATAGGTAACTACCGAATCAGTTCCTGAAACTGAGTCACCGCGCGTTGGTTATATCTATAAATATGACTCATTGTCGCAATACTATGTATGTATACTCATAGAGGGTGAGTTTTAGGGTCAAGTACCCGCTACTTTGATGGAAAGTAATAATTAATACCAGCCTGTGATTGTCCTATTAGGCAAGAGTCTCTTCTCTTATGATTGATCACCGTCCTTGCTAACTGCAAGTTGGCGATTACAGACCATTAAGTTCAGGTTTTTTCTCACAATGTTTTCCTTCACCGTATATCAATGATGTCTTATATTACTTAACTATCCGAAATCCATGCAGAAGAAAACCGCGAGCAAAACCTAGTAAATAATTAAGCAGTTATCTAGCCTATCATCATCTCCAAAGCCTCATAGCTAGGAGAGAGCCGGAACGTCCCGTTTCTAGAGCTTTAGAGGATGCGTCCCGCGAAAGACGTGTGCGGGACGCCAATTGCCCCTTTTTATCGTATCTACGGCCAAACTTTCGAGCAAAAATCGGAATTTAGTGAACGCACGTTTTGTTTAACTAGTTGTATGCCAAAGTAAAACATTAAATTAAACTATTTAAAGTAATTTCTAATTGTATTTTTCGCCTCCCTTATACTTTGACAGTTGGGTCACGCTTTTTTTTGCCACGTCCCGCATTTCGATTGCCAAAGTCCCGGTAAATTCATGCATTAAAGTTGGCAAGCCTACTCATAGCAGCCCAAGTGGGTTGCGGAGGTCTGATTGCAGTCGCTCCGTATAAAATTTGACGACACGTTTGGTGCAATGGCTGAGCGATTGGCTTCTACGCTAGGGGTCGTGGGTTCGATTCCCGCACAGAGCAAATATATAGGGTGACTGGTAATTAGTGACCGATCCTTTAACACACGATTGTACTCATGATAACAAACAACTTTCCCAAAGAAACATATTTTTTTTTTTTTTTTTTTCATTTAAAATTTATTACTAAACCGTTACGGAATGGACGCGGCTCGTAATATGGAAATATTATTTCTTTGTTTTCTATGTATTTGGGAAAGTTGTTTGTTATCATGAGTAGGTACAATCATGTTTGTGTTAAAGTGTCAGTCACTAATTACCAGTCACCCTATATGTATGGCGTACAGATAATTGTTCCGAGTCTGGCTGCTTGTGCATGTGAAGATTTTGTGTCTGTAACCCACGATACAAGAGAAATGTAAGTGTGGGGCAACGTTTTTTTTTTTTTCAAAAAAAAAGCAGAATGGAACCCGTATTCAGCCGCATCTGGTTACACTATATCCCACTACAATTTTATTGTGTAATACTCTGCCTTAATAGTCTGATATTGTTTTACATGTATAATTTTAATAATATCATTTTCTAAACTGTAAAGTTTGAGCATCATGCAGCAATTAATGATACACCTTTAATCATATCATATTACTGCCCATTGTCTGGTAGTATGAGTCTGTTATGCTCACTTAAATGTCCTGCTGATGGTGGCGTTGTATATCCGGTCGTTGGGTTCCCTATAATATGGTTGAGCTAAGCGATGCGGATGTGCACGTCATGCTCGTGAACGGGTGCTGTCTGTCGGGACTGGTCAGCCCATAACTACTAGGGCAATTCTAGAAGGCATATTTTCTTTTTCTATTTTCTACTCTCATGTGAATTTATTTGTTACATTAACCTGCATTATTCTCATTCTATGTCGCGCGCTACTGTAATGGAATTGTCATGAATAGTCATGATCTACTATTTTAAAAAGAGTATTCATGGAGTTTCTTGCCGGCTCTTCTCCATAGAACCTACCTTTTGGAACCGTGCACCTAGTTTTGATGTTTTAAAAGTGCCTGTAATCTGGTCTATTTGAAATAAAAAACTTTGACTTTGACACTTCAAACTGACCCCAACATAGTTGAAAAAGGCTATACAGAACGAACTGCTTTTGTAATCAATCAAAATACCTATTCAATCATAAATTGATAAGTAATGTAGGCATATTACTAATTTACCTCACCATTTAAAATTACACATGCAAATAAAGTATTTCATCATTTTTAACATCCTTATGAATAACGTCACGACTCGCGGATGACGTCATCGTGTTTCCCTCACGTCAGGGGTTCGCGCCCTCGATGACTCAATACACACCCTCGGAAAATAAAAATCACTACCATGACTAATAAACAAACCTCCCACGGAAAAGTTTGACATTATTACTAATAATTATCGTCATAATAATGTAAACATTGTAATGTCATTGTGGTTAAATAATATAGTTATTATTTTAAAGTGACTATTTCCGGTTTTTATATGGAAAAATAGGAGTCACTGACTTATAATGCACGTCACGACTGGCGTACCCTGGGCAGTCAGCCCCGCTACCATCCTTGCTGACTGGCTAATCTTTTCACCACAGCATGAGCTGTTCTCGTATTGCTTTTACGTAATTATTATAATTGTAATAATGCTTGAGACATTTTGCATAAATTTGAAAAAAAAATGCCCACTTCAATGACAATAAATACTACGTAGAAACTAGCGTAATGGATGTTGAAAATGGTAATGAGCCAGTATTTGTTATGTGTATCAATTAAATTCAAATTAATTAATTTAAAAAAAACTTTTTTAATTTATATGGCTTCTTTACCACCTATAGATGTATCCCTTAAAATATTTCGTGTATGAATAGATGGACCTTCTAAACTTTAAAAGGTTAGTCGGAATAGGGGTACTAATCCGCAGGCCACTTAAAATATCACTAATGACTGTTTTAAAGCAAGTGCTAAAATTTCAAAATTCGCTCATTTTTATTTCCAAGCAAAATTATATTTGTTTTAGTTGTAAAAAAATTCTTCGACCCTTCTTTAGTTACGAAATCAGAAAATGAAGTGTCTATTCCGTGACCTAAAATGTATACACAGCTGCTCATAGCTGAAGATAGATAGATTTTTAGCGTTTTTTTAATGAAATTTTCGAACAGCTATTTCTCTTAAACTATCGACTTTTTGGGAAAGTTGTAGAACAAAACTTATTCATTATTATGGGTACTTTAACACCCTTTCGGATTAGTACCCCATTCCGACTATCCTTGTGTACTTTAACTGTTTAGACTTAGGATCATCATCGTTATCAGACTATTATTATCCCACAGATGGGCAATGAGAAGGGTTTAGACATTCAAACTAAACATACCATCGATAACTTTTTAGAGCCCTCTCAAGTGTGCAGGTTTCCTCATGATGTTTCTAATAAAGACCTAATTAATTTCAGTGCCTAAAGAGCCGCTTCTTTATTATAGTACCTATACGTCGGAATAAAGTAAAAATTACCACATTGCATTCCCGAGATTTCGTACTCTAACCTTCGGTTTCTGAGTTAAGAATTCTAGGATAAGCAGTACTTTGAGTACGGAGTTGTTAAAAAAACCGCCCAAGTGCGAGTCGGACTCGCGCACGAAGGGTTCCGTACCATTATCTATAAACACGGCAAAAAAATCACGTTTGTTGTATGGGAACCCCCTTAAATATTTATTTTATTCTGTTTTTTAGTATTTGTTGTTATAGCGGCAACAGAAATACATCATCTGTGAAAATTTCAACTGTCTAACTATCACGGTTCATGAGATACAGCCTGGTGACAGACGGACAGCGGTGTCTTAATAATAGGATCCCGTTTTACCCTTTGGGTACGAAACCCTAAAAATGACGGATTTTAACGCATTTTTTTGACAACTCCATACTCAAATATTACTTAAGTATTGCTTATCCCGAATTCTCAACTCAGAAACCGGAGGTAAGGCGACGATATCGTAATTATAATCCTATAATTTTGCTAAACGTTAATCTCTGCTTACCTACTCTACAAGAACCACTTCCTACCGATCAATTAGCTGTTCACGTGCACGGACGTGGCTTGGCTTCCACCAGTTCCGAGGTTCAAGGCCCTGTAATAGTTGTTACGTAAACCTCTTCCTGATATGCTGTTCCGAGTGAGTGACATGTAACTGACAATGTTAGGAATGTGTGTGTATGTGTGTGTGTGTGCAATGTATGTAGTAATAAGGTGGAGTAGTACAAGACATGGGTTATAGTGGGGACAGTTGATAAAAAATATAATATCCTCGAAATTGGAATGTTTGTAAGGAAACACAATTGTTTGAAAAAAATTGTGAGAATAGCATGTTTTAGCCAAAGGGATCCTAAAAAGATAGTTATGACAAAATGTAGAACTACCCTTTATCATAAAAATATATAGTATGTTAATGTGTGTTAAAGTCTACTGTGATAAAATACCACAGAATCTAAGATTGTTTAAAAAAAATGTTAGCAGAAATATACTTGGGAACAAATAAATCGAGCCACTTCTATTTTTCACGTATAATTGTTATTATTTTTGGGGAACAGATCAGTTCTAAACATGTATCGCCTAAAAGGTTATTTGATAACCTTTACAAAGAGGGTAGTTTATAGGCAACTTATAATTATATAATTCATGAAACCAAAACTAATAACCAGGACACGTGAAAAAAGGAGTGGGTCGATTTATTTGCTCCCAAGTGTATGTTTCTATAAAGATAAGGAATATTTTGATTCTTAAAACAATTCCTAATTGTTAATATTTTTTTTTTTTTTTAAAACGTTGCCCCACACTAAGATTTCTCTTGTATCTTGGGTGCGTTTACAGACACAAATCTCACAAACAAACGCCCAGACCCGGAACAACTATCTGTAGGCCATACAAATTTTTGTTCCGTGTGGGAATCGAACCCACGACCCGTAGCGCAGAAGCCAATCGCTTAGCCACTGCGCCAAACGTGTCGTCCATATACATTAACTTTGAATTATTGTATGCCCAAAATGGGCTGATTGATGTCTCAACATTATCACATACATATAATAACTGTAACTACTCAATCAGAAACAGTCTACTTTACTTTAAAACTTTTTACAAAAAAAAAACAGGGATTAAACAAAAACGTAATTATAAAATTAACAGTTTCAGAAGTCGGTGCCTCCAATTTAGTTCAGCTTTCATTAGCACCGACTTCTGAAGCTGTGAACCATACATTATGGGGATAAGCAGCTATTAACGTTTGGCGTAGATTTAGCAAAATTACGCTGCTCGTAACCCGATTACATTATGTGTAGTTTGTCATTGAGGAGTTCCATTGTCTATCTCTGAAGGTCTTCATCCAATCTTCACCAAATTTAAATGGGACTATCTCGGGAAAACAAAAAAAAAACATTTGAATCGGTGCACATAAAAAAACATCAGACGAATTGTGAACCTTTTTAAAGAAGTAGGATAACAAGGATTTTTTTATCGATCTCGCTGTTTCACCAAATCAATCATCACCAAAAATCACGTGTCTATTTCAAGATGGCCGCCTAAAATAAAAGGAAAATGAAGGGCCAATTCTTCTAAGAAAAACATTGATCAGTCGCAACCGAACTGAAGCTGAAACGTTCGTTCGGATAGTTTTCGTTCATATTGTTTGACAACTAATCAAAACCAAACATTTTCACAGTTTTTGTATACTAAAACTGTCAAAATGTTTGGTTTTAGTTCGTTTAGGAACACTGACTGACAATTGTGTTTTTTTTGCGGTTTGGTAACAATTTTGTTAGTAAATTTTGTCTCGAAATATGCGTTCAAGTGGTTTTGATCGGCAAACGCATCCTAAGATGCCCCTTAGCCAGATGGACCGACGACCTGCCGAAGCTAGGTTAGACTAGATGCGGAACTCGAAGGACCGAGTGCTATGTGGCGCAACTTGTATATTGTATGTCCAGCAGTGGACTGAGATAGGAGGCTGAGTTGATTGATTGATAGGACTTAAGATTGCTCATTCCATTTCTTGATTAGCGGAAAAGTCTAATTTTTCCGCAGAGATTTTTGTAAATAAAAATATGTAAAATAAAAACTTAAAATCAATATTCTGAGTCAGAATGTCAACACACAACAATTACTTAGTCATATTGAATCACCAATTTTTTTGTGAGAGTTAGCAACCAAAATCAAGTTCACCCAAAGTTCATCGACCTGATTTTCACGAGTTCATTATCTAACTGATAGTTAAATAATTTTAGTTTGCGTCCGTATCCGGTCAGAAAGTGCGCAAACAGCGTTCGCGGTTTCACCAAACAGGGGGCGCGCGGCGCGCATGCGCAAACGATCGCCGCGAAAGTGACACGCGGTTAGAATCGCAAGCGCACGGAAGTACGAGCGGAATGAAAGGAATTTTGTTTTTGAACTATTTTTAGAGGGAAAGAATTTTCATGAGGGTGTTGAACTTTCTATGATTTGTATTAATGATGATTTTTTGGGATTTATTGGCGTTGTAATGTTTTTTTTTGTTCGAGTTTCAAAAAAATCTATTACACATTTACACCTCATGTTTTATTTTTACGTTTTTACACACACTTGCTTAACCTAACAATAGAATAGACAATACGTCGAGTGTGTAATAACAGACAAAAATCACACACACATTGATCTACCTCCACAATATTAGTCATAATGCGAAAAAACTTGCAACCTTTTGTTATAATTAGGTATTTTTTAACTTAGTCGCATTTGACCCTCGTCGCACCTGATGGTAAGCACCGACAGGGTCTAAGATGGAGTACACGAATCCAAGTAACAGAGATATAGAGAGATTCCCCTATACCTCTCTGACTCTCACATACACACGACGGTACACAGTAAACTGCTTGGCGCCAGACTTTACTGTAAGGGTGGTAGTTAGCCAGCTACCTAAGGTGACCAAAGAATCTAACAACATAGGTTTTCTGTATGTAATAGGTTAGCAAATAAGGCAACGGCCTTCCTGATGGTATGTGGTCACAACACCAAGAGGATTGCTAATGCTTTGCCAAGGTAAGAGACAAAGTCAGAAAGTCTCATGTGCCAGTAATTTCACCGGCACCCATACCCTTCAAACCAGAACACAGCAATGCTCTGCCGTGACTAAACCTAATTTTGAGTTATGAGCAAAAATGTCGAAAGTGATGTCCTTAGAAATTCTAAAGACATACATATGTTTTTATTATATCAAATTATTGGGCTACTTATGCTCATTGTATAACTTTTAATGAGTTACAGGACTACACAGTTTTTAAAACTAAAGTTTTTGTTTTTATATCTTGCTTTTTTTGTACTGACATTTGACCATCTACAATATGGTATGGTATTATATGGTAATGTCTCGGTAAAAGTCTCTGGATCTCGTAATTGACAAATGATAGAAAAATATGGACCAGACTGGTCGATAGACAAAATGTTGCGCTTTTACGTAGTTTATAAAACTCAAATTTGACAAAATGTCACTTTGCGGTCGGACAAGACAAGGACGGCAGTGCTGCTTAGCGGCAGAAATAGGTATTTAGGTAATACTTAACATTTTTGATCATAGTGACGTGAATAGTTATTTTTTCCAAACTAGATGAATACAACACGCATTTTTATCATGTATTCATGACACTATGATCAAAAATGACATTAAATTCTGAGTTTTTTTACAACATGAAAAGAAATCTCATATCATAACTCTAAAACTAAAAAAAAATCGCGGAACATATATGGGGGTGATTCGGGTACTTCTAAGGGTGCTCTACCTCTGGACTTCCGCTTGATACTACTTTTTGGGACAATTTTAAAGATATTTGATATGTTGTGTAGTACACACTTGGGCCTATTCAAATAACATTTTTTTAAGATTTTATGAACATAACTAGCAGATGTTATACCTTTTTGAATAGCTAAAGAAATGTAAAAGTTTTTAAAATTATTTGCAGAATACGTTAAATTTTATACATTTTTAAAAAAAAGCGAATCTTTTTTAAAACACTTAGTGAAAATTCTTTAATTCTAACCGTTGTCGAACAGTCTTTTTTAGCAGTAGTACGTTCAGTTTTTGTTAATCATTTTTATTAATTGACATCTCTAACAAAATACATAAAAAAACGGACCATAGGAGCTCAAAAAA
The DNA here is from genome assembly GCA_905220435.1 of Amphipyra tragopoginis. NCBI lineage: Eukaryota > Metazoa > Arthropoda > Insecta > Lepidoptera > Noctuidae > Amphipyra > Amphipyra tragopoginis. The sequence goes on from HG992017.1 coordinate 13,092,292, forward strand.
TAAAGGATTTTCAAAAATATTTTTAAAATTCAATATTTCCATAACGTTTAAGTTTCGGACACCATATTACAGAATCAAATCCATCAGAAATGACCTGAATAATAACGTCCTTTAATATTCAGTACGACTTTCCCTATAACCCTGTATGTATGAAAAGAAACATTTAAAAATATAAAAAAATGTAGCCCACCGGCATCGGGAACAGGGACCAAGTTACCGGTAGTCAAGGCCTCAGAGAGAGGAACTTCCTAACAATACGCGCCGTAACAGGCCCTTGATCCAACCGCCCAACGAGAGCTTCCTTAGATGTTATACCTACATTATATTATTATCATTGAGTAGTCTTTCCACAGTATGTTCCACAAAATTATATCACCAACAATTTCTTCCGTGCCCTTCCACAAAATGATTGAATCAAAATGTTACATCACTTATGACCTTCGGGAAACCCCAGGAAGGATAACCTTCCTGCACTTAATCACCACACCACAGGAAAAGCAGTGCATGACTGGCAAGAACCACCATGCGTCACAGACAGGTGATCGACCGTCAGTGGGCGGGTCGACGTTCGATTCTGGCCTCAGCTGCGTTTGCGTAACATTGAGACTGGAAAAGTTTTAGTCTAGGAGTTCAGTGGCTTGGAGAGATGATTGCGGCGTTTGCCTTTAAAGGTGGGGTAGAGTTGAGCGAGTACCATTAAACCGAGGTTACTTTAAAATACAAGGGCGATATTGATAGTTACTAAAAATATTGCATTTGTTCCAATATCTCTGTGAAAATGAAACTTATGCATTTTAATTTAATAATATAGGGAACATTGACAGTTTTCCTATTTTGCGAGTCGGTATAAAGGTGTGTGCGATGTTACATGACAAAGATAAAAAAATATTAAATTACACACCTGATTTTGAAAAAAAAAAAAACGATTTTTACATTTCTCGATTTCTTTCGACTTTGAAATTCAATGATAGAACAGAGATCATCAAAGTAGAAGCTCTACGGTCCAAGTTTGATAAAGAACATTTCTTCTTTTTTTCTCGAAAACAATGCTCTTTTATTTTTTTATTTAGCCTTTTTGGTAACTGTAGGTGCTTGCTAAAACCACTTTAACTTCAAGACTCATTTGTTCAAAATAGACTAGTATTAGTTTGTTCTTTTTGAACGTCAATTTTACCAAAAACAGCCCCCAAAAACGGCCGCCCTTCACCGTTTCCTAGTGTTTATACTGTGAAGAAGAAACGGCGCAACAAACTCACCAGCAACACAGATCTGTCTGTAAGTTGGTTAGGTTTTCCCTGGTACATCCTGAGGGTTCCTGATTTCGGACAGTAGTTTTCGTATATCCTTAAAACCAGAGACTCGCTGAATTGTTTTGCACTGTATCGGATTCAAATCCGAGAAAATATATGATCCGAATAAACTGCAGTACTAGAATGTGCAGCCGAGTTTCCTCGGATCGTATTTTCACGGATTCTGATATTTCGTTGTACACAAGCGCTCTAATGGAGGAATAAAATCTATCTATCCTCAGTTATGATCAGCTGTTTTTACATTTTAAGTCATATTTGGTCACGGATTAGAAGCTCCATTTTCTGAATTCGTACTAAAGCAGGGATAACTAATTTTTGAAAAACTAAAGTGAAATTCGTTTTTCATGGAAATAAAAATTATCCAACTTGCTTTTAAAACAATCATCAGTGATACTTTGAGTGGCTAGCGGATTAGTACCCCCTTTCCAACTAGTCTTGTATTGTAGTAAAACGTTTGAAAGTGATTAACTAGTCAGCAAGGTTGGTAGCGGGCTGATTGCCCGGGATGCGTTGGAGAGTTGGACGTACTTATGTATCGTCACTCGTAGAAGCTGCACTAATAATGAAACATGTAAACAGTTTTAAGATAATGTTTACTACATTAATGACAGTAAAACAGATCTAGGCGCCATTGATGACTCTGACGTCAATCAGGCTAATAAAATTAAATCTTCCTGTATCATGCTATTTTAACCTACTTTCCGTGCTTTCCTGGCAGCGTTAATTCCTTAATTTGTTTCCCCTTGTATTCATTATATGCTAATACGTGATGCAGTTGGGATTCTCCGTGATTCAAAAGGAAGGAGAGGACGATATCTATTTTTGTAACAGGGAAAATTGAATGCATTTTACTGATGGACAATCACCAAAACCGAAAGTGTAAAATGAAAATATTGTTTCTGTCTAGCCTTTTCCCAATTATGTTGGGGTTGACTTCCAGTGTAACCAGATGCGGCTGAATACCAGTATTTTACACGGAGCGACTGTCATCAGAGCTCCACAATCAGTTCCTGGGCAATGCCGATATCCTAAGGTCAGATCGGTTGTTAGACTTTCGGGCTTCCGATTGCCCGTAACGACTATCATAGGTATTCAGGGCATGGGGGGGTAATGTTAGTCACGAGCCCACCTAAGAGATTTATAATGGTGTAAGGAATAGTAGCGCATCTTTGAGAACGCTGACAGTTTTTGAACGCTTACATTCCACGCAAGGCGCTCAGTCAATCCCAGCACGCACCTTTGACATAGCGAATAGATTTTGCGGATCAGAACAATAATAAGAACATCACAACAAGTATGAGAAAAAACCAGAAGGCTCCAAAAAGCTCTCGATAGTCCACTAACCCGAGCCAGGCCTGCGTGATGGACTAAGGAAAAAATCATTGATGGAAAAAGTATAGCCCGCAGGTTAGCTCCAACCCGCGAACCGTTTTGAACAACCGTAGTCTTAGAAACCTTTCGAATAGTCTCGAAAATAAATTTAGACACCTGCGTTATCGTGTTATCAATGTAACAAAATTCTAGCCCCCATAAGATTTACTCGTTTTTTTTGCCCTTGATGAGAAAAGTTTCCCAACCCCTGGTCTAAATCCTTCTCATTCTGAGTAGAATCTGATGCCCAGCAGTGGGACAGTAATGGGCTGACTGCACATAAATAACATCACGGTAAGCTTACTAAAAGAAAAACAGATTCAATGAAAATAAATTCATTGTCTAACATTTGCATTGGCTATCATGGCCGCCGGGTCAACGTCCGCATGACGTAAGACGCATGCTTGGACGTATTCTGCAATGCTTTCACACTTTCTACGAAAACGGTACACTACGTCAGACTGAAGAGAATACTGTTACGATTTTGGTATGAGTCATCAGCATCCTTGGGGTCGGTTTTCAGTCTGAATAGGTGTGTATGAATCATTTTCAACTTAGAATTTTCTATGCCCTCTATATTTTTTTGGGTGTCGTAAAAGGTGACTAATGAAATGAATCAGGTGGGTAACCTCAATAATATAACCATTCAATGGATCAAAGGACACAGCGGTTCCCGAGGCAATGATGCAGCAGATGAGCTCGCCAGAAGGGGATCGAGCATGGATGCGGTGGGTCCCGAACCCATAGTACCATTCCCCTTCGGATACCTACGCACCCTGGTATATCCATAACTCGTTGTGTTGGTCTCTGGTGCATTTCCGTACCAGAGACCAACACAACGAGTTATGGATTAACCATGGCGAGTGTAGGTAGGCCAAGGAGGCGCTTCCCGCCATTGACAGTCGTCTCACTAAAAAAGCCCTCCGGCTGTCAAAGCAACAACTACGTGCAGTCACAGCAGCCATCACTGGCCATTTAACAAACACCTCTTTGTCATTGGAGTTACAGACAGCCCACTGTGCAGAGCATGCATGGAGGAGGACGAGACGGCAGCCCACGTGCTACTAAACTGCCCTGAGGTCGCCACATACAAAGCCAAGTACTTCGGTAACCCAGGTACTCTCCGAGAGATCACCAGTAACATCAAAGGGTGCTGGCCTTTTTCGAAGAGTTAGGGTGGATCGAGTAATTATACTTACCACCCATCACGCAAAATACGCGCTTAGACGTGGAGTTGCGGATACCAACCCGTTATACCTTAAGGTGACTAGTGAAGGTGGGGCGATTCGATGCAAAAGGGTCTAAGTTCGATCCCGGCCCACACCTCTGACTTTTCGAAACCACCTACGGATCAGAATTTAATGATCACTTGCATTAGCGGAAAATGAAAACATTGCGAGGAAACCAGCACATCTAGTCTGCCAAGTTACACCAGGCCACTGTGGTGGACTAAGGTCTATAATAAGAGCCCCGTGCCCAGCAGTGGGACAGTGGTGGGCTGATTATGAAAAGGTGCCTAATGAGGGATTTTTATCAATATACCATGCGAGCGTCTGCTAGTTAATTACAAATGTGAAGTATAATTTTGTTTTTTCATTCACGCTTGAATGTAATTAATTATAATCGTATGCACAAGATTACGTGCGATACTGAACAATATAATTGTAGCATAATTAATAACAAACCGTTTCATGTAAACAACTGGGCGTGAAATATTGCAAATATTACGTTTATGGCACGATTATTTATTTGTTTTGATGGAAATGTATGAAAGCAATAACGATTGCTGCACCATCGACCACAAATAAATAAATTGGATTAAGGGCAGGATGCCCCATCCATGGGAAGGCTGTCATAAAAGGCGACTAAGTAATTCTCTAGAGGATGGGCAGCAGCGTTCTCTGAGTATTTTAACAACCATACTGCGATCGCCAACCCGCCTGCCAAGCGTGGCGATTATGGCAAAACCCCCCCTATTTGAGGAGGCCTTTATCCAGCAGTGGATGTCTTTCGGCTGAATCATCAAGGGCAGGATGATGATGATGATGACTTCTATATATATTGCAAACCACAGCAAGCATAAAGTTGGTGGACAATAATGCTACAAAGATGTCCTCAAACGACATTTAGCTAACCATAGCATACCCGTAGAAGACTGGGAGAGGCTCTCGTTACAGTGGGCTGAGTGGCGTCGGTAGATTAAGAAAGACTTTGGTGCCTTTGAGCAGCTGCATCTAGAAGACCTTGATGGAAAACACCAATTACGAAAAACCCCTGCCGTAGGCCAGTTACAGCTATACACGCAATGAAAGCTGACGGCTTTACTGCGCTATCTGCGACCACATGTTCAGGACAAAGTTCGGATTCATCTATCATTTGCATGCACACGCCAGGAAATAATCCATACGGTTACCATCGATGGATACGTCGAGGCGGACATCATCATCATCACCATCATATTGAACATTGGGTGATCGGACAAATTATATATAACAACCACACATAATGTCATTAGATAGGTATTGTAATATACTGCAATAACTACTATGGCGGCTCATTTCAAATCGCTATGTGAAAAAAGTAATGGCAATGTTTCATAGGTTAGGTTAGGTTTTCTTATTTGTCTATGTTGTTATGTAATAAAAAACAAGTAGATTGAGTCAACAATGTTATAATTATATACCGTCATCCAGTTAATAAATTGTCACGGTACATTATATTTGTTCACTACATTTCTTTTTTTACGTAGATGACAGTACCTAGACTGACCTCTGTAACTCTTTGGTAAAACCTGGTTTTGATTGTATGACACTATCATTATAGCTTATACTCATACACATACACACATGCATTCTTATGTCACCGGAAAGGACACCCACAAATATATAAATTATAAGTGATTTTTATTTCTGTAAATAAATCTGTTGCACACACTATTACAAAACAATTTTATATGTTTTTTCAAGACTAAATGGTGCCGGTATTTCCGATCTGTCTTCTATCTTTGAGAAGAAATGGATATTTTCATGGCGAAGTTTTTTTTTATTGCTTTATTGTCCTCATGGTTTACCTCGGTGCCGGACTCTTACCGGCTAAAAACCCACGGTGTTCCTTCTCCTGACCCTTGGCTGGGATCTCGGGATTCGCAGCTGCATGCAACCTGACAATACCGAACCCTGGATTATGAACCTAACTAAAAAATTAGCTGTAATTTAAATAAAAACAACAAAACACTTTTCAATACCACAGATACAATAACATCACGTAACAGCATCACGCCTCCACCAATTAAAATCACCAGCAAAACGATTAACAGATAAAAATAAAACATTAGCGAACCGTATGATAAAAATATGCACACAAAACAACGCGAGCTGCGCGGGCGTCGACCTGTTGACGTAACGTTTGCGTAACAAGCCTTGAACTGGCGGCTGTTGTGACTTTACGTATAGTTGGAGATACAAGGGTAAGTAATAAGGGTAAGTAGACATTTAAGATGGGTAATCTTCAATCAAACTTTGTTGATTTTTGTGGGTTAGGAGTAGAGAGGTGGGGAGGTGCCTTTTGGCATACTAGCGCACTGTCAATGCCCAATCATTTATTTCAATTAGACCATTAATCGAAGAATTGGGCACATAGCTCGCAGAATGGATGGCCGATAGGACCGAAAGGTTTTGGAGTGGCGACTGCGTACCGGAAGGGGCAGTGTGGATAGGCCCACGAGGTGGACCGATGACCAGGTGGAGGTCACGGGAATCCACTGGATTCGAGAAGCACTGGATGGTTGGGGGAGGCCTGTTTCTAGTAATAGACGTCTTTCGGTTGAATGAGGAGACCATTAACTTCATCTAAAAGTCAATAATTGCTAATTCTACTGCCTATTGTTGCTATACTTGACAAATCATGTAAGTAGATAGATAGATATCCCTTATTGCACACTAACCGAAAATACAGAAGAAATACACATAATTAAGAACAGTACAAATGGCGGTCTTATCGATTAAAGCAATTTCTTCCAGACAACCATTGAATGGAAAGGACTGTTAAGAAGAATAGAAAGGGCAGTTTGCAGTACCTAAGTACGTTCGAGGTACCCTGGACAATCTCGCTACCAACCTTGCTGACTGGCAAATCTTTTTCCCACAGCATGAGCTATTCTCAGACTGCTCGTGCCGACACGAAAGAAGAATAAGAAAGACTACTACCAATAAAAGATCTTACTCGCTTTGTTCATAATATCTTCATAATCAGCCTATTACTGTCCCACAGCTGGACGTGGGCCTCTTCTCAGAATGAGAAGGATTTAGGTCTTAGTCCACCACGCTGGACTGGTGCTGGTTGGCGAATTGCACACACCATCGAGAACTTTATGGAGCCTTCTCAGGTGTGCAGGTTTCCTCACGATGTTCTCCTTTACCGTTAAGTCAAGTGATAGCCAATATCTTATCATGCATAAATGAAGTTGAAATACCAAAAGAACCTCTCATTAATCTTTGCTCATCTTTGATGTTGATTTAACAGGGGGTCTACTCCCTACCCGTCGCCCGACCAGTAACAGGCCCGAGAAGGTGGCGCGCATGTGTTCCGTGCGCGCCTCTCAGGAGGACGTGGGGCTAGGCCCCACAGAAGGAGAGGTCTGCCAGGGGCTGGCGGACCGAGGCCTGCCGGGGTTGCGGTGCATGCAGCTGCGAATCCCGTGACCCCGGCCAAGGGTCAGGAGAAGGAACACCGTGGGTTTTTAGCCGGTAAGAGTCCGGCATAATCCTTCGCCTTCCGCAGGCGAAGGGTATCCACGAGGATTTTCGCACTATAAAAAGAAAAAAAGAAAAAAAAGGGTGTCTACTCCCTAAGCACGAAGTCCATGGTTTCGGCCTTAGTTACGAACGTTTCCTACTCCCTATCACCTACGGACATACGATTATTTCGGAGTCCGAACTAAGAATGAATGACAACACGATTTGACAGTTGTCCCTACTACCGATGTGTTTTTGCCCGTCCAAAAAGTTGAACTTGACACTTGTTTTGTTCACTCCTACGTTTCGGACTGGCAACTAACTCTGTTGACGGACTTGGGGAGTAGGCCCCCAGTTCCGGCTTCCACCAATAACTGAAACCATAACCTCTGGTAACCCATCGCAAAAACAGTCAATACCTACTCGGATATTAGAATTCCGAGTCGTAACAGCATTTCTCTACGTGTTACGTGCGTCTAATAATAATATACTTTACGTAACACGCTCCGGGCCTTGAACTCGGATCATTCGCAACGGTAGCGTTGTATCTCGCTTGTTATGGCGTTGGATGAGCAGATCGTATGGCTTCAGATAAACCAACAACTTTATCTAGGGTATTGGATGATAATTAGGCTTATAATACCGGGATTCGATTGCATTGTTGGTCTATCTTCAGGTCAGGCAAAGCGTTATAAGTTAAGCGTTTACACATAAGATCATTAAAGTATTTATTGCTTTTATTTACTAGTATTTTAATCATATTTATTGTACGTAATCTATTTATTTATTTGTGTCGTTAATGCCCGTGGCATCACTATGGTCCTATCTGAAAACCAGCGTTGCGACATCTTGTTTTTTTTTTTTAAATGTCGCAACATTATGCTGAGATAGGTGCCTTTTTTGGCCTCGTACAGGTAGTTTTTTTTTGTTTTTATAAAGTGTTTTTGCAACTGCCTGTGTAAGTCCAAAATAAATATATTTTCTTTCTTTCTTTATTGGGTGTTTCCGTGTGGAATTTCTCAGTAGCAGCTCTCGTCTGGACTTGTGCCCGGTTGTAGCAACAGACTCGCCTCCTTTTACATGGGACTTAGGTGAAATGAGGGTGTACTATACACTTCTGCCCCACCCTTCGAGGAATTTAGGCGTGATGTTGTGTTATGTTTTATGATGACGTAACATGCAGGCGCCTTGAACTAAAAAAGCAAACGGTTTATTAATGGTATTATCAATTAGTGTTTCTATTTATAAATCTTTATTAGGCATACCTAATGATTGTAATTAGAAGTTGCTGACATGAGAGCCAAAAATGTTAGTGTCGAAAATGCATGATGAGAAAAACATCGAGTTGGAAGATGGACCCCATGCTTCAGCGAGCCTTGTATCACGCATGGAAAAATTAAAATAAGACTGATAGACGTCGGGCTGTGATAGTGATAAAACCATGATGAGATTAAACCTCCTTAGAATTCCGAGTATCTTTTTCGAAACAATGTAAAGTATTTTCGGTGTCTAATGTTGTTCTGTCCAGCTTTTTTGCGGTTGAATACCGGTATTTTACACGGAGCCACTTCCATCAGACCTCTGCAACCCAGTCACTGGACAATGCCGATATCCTCAGGTTCGATCGGTTGTCAGACTTTTGGACTTCCCGTTACAAATTTTTCCGCTATCTAAGTTAAAGAAATTCGTGTACAAAAACATATAGGTACCTAAATACTTCTTTTGAAATTACATTAACGTCAACTCAAAAAACCTTGGCCCCCAAATTCCAATAACCACTTCCACTTCGCACAAAACCCTTCCACTCCAAGCATTTCCTGTTCGCGCAGTTTCGCTCAGTTCCGCGCAGGTTCAAGGCCCGTGTTACGCAAACTTCCTGAGTAAGCATTTCACCTTACGTCACGCAAGTAATAGTAATTGCAACAATTTATATATGTACGTATAATGGTTGCGCTTTCTTCGCTTCCTAGGTTATGATATAATTGGACAGGAATTAGCGCGTTCTTTACGTTTGTTCGTTTTGCGCGTAGAGGAAGGAAGGATGTTGACGCTGTTTGGAGAAGTGCGGCTTTTTGGTGGTGAGATTTTGGACTTGGAAGAAGAGTCATGAAAGTAGAATAAATGCCGTGGAAATGCGTTCCTTGCGAAGTATGTGCGGTGTAACTTTGAATGATAGATTGAGGAATGATGTGATAAGACAAAGTTGCGGTTTACACAACTTCAGTAGCAAGATTTTTAGGTGTTCAAATTGACAGTAAACTGACTTGGAAACCTCATGCAGAACATGTGTGCAAAAAATTAAGTAAAACTGCCTTTATTTTATACAACTTGTCAAAAAAAGTAAACATAAATACGTTAGTGATAGCTTATCATGGTTTAGTTGCTTCTGTATTAAGATTCGGTGTCATATTTTGGGGTAATTGCAGTGAGAGAGAAAGGATATTTAAAGCCCAAAAATGTTGCCTCAGATCAATGACAGGCCTAAAGACTACTGTAGTCTGTAACAGAGAGCTGTCAACCAGTGTTTAAGTCCTTAAAAATTTTAACCTTACCCAGTCTTTATATACTTGAAGTAGCCTTATTCGTTAAAACAAACAAGAATTTATTTACGTCAATGGTTGATATAAGACAACGTACAGGACCAATACGATCCCAATATAAAAATTTACTATACACAGGTGGGCATAAAACAGCCCTATTAAAAAATAACATTTTGTCCATGGGTCCTATTGTGTATAACAAACTTCCTATAAATATTAAAGACCTACACATAAAAATGTTTAAAAAACAGTTAACTAAACTGTTAATTCATAAATGTTACTACACTGTAAAAGATTTCTTAAATGATAATTTAAATTAAAATATATCAGTTGTCATAGTAATTGTTATCTTTGTTGTAATTTTCTTAATTTAGTTTGTTTTAAAATATTGTTATTAGCATGATAATTGTTATTGAAAATTTTAATTTTGATGTTTGGATTATTTTCTACTGTAATTTAGATGGAATTTATTAATTTTATAATAGTGACTGTGCACTTACATTTTAATATTTTCTGTTAAAAGAATATTTTTGCATGCCGCAAGGTAAAATGTAACGGGACTATTTAATATTATTATTTAACACCTTATTTGTATACCTACATTTTTAGCAAATAAATGATTTCTATTTCTATTATTTCTATTTCTATTTAAAAGATGATGTAGTGACAAAAATTGAAAGGAGTACGCTTCGGTGGTTAGGGCATGTTGAAAGATTGAGTGAACGGCGATTAACTAAAGGAATTTATAAGGCGAATGTCAGTTGAAACGCCAGTAGAGGACGCCCTAAGAGGAAATACATTGATATTATTAGTGATGTTCTTCAAAAAGGACAGGTGCGTAGTACTTTCAACCGGCGTGCTTGTATGACAACATCTATGACCGTGGACGAAGCGAAAGGAGTATGTAAGGATCGTAGCATGTGGCGTTCTACAGTTTCTGCCTACCCCCATGGGAAAAAGGCGTGAGTTTATGTATGTTTATGTAGATTTTGGACATAATGTGGCCACGAGATACTACTGTCTCGTGTAGTGCCGGACTTAAAGAATAGCACTACCCCATCTCTCCCCATGGGTGTCGTAAAAGGCGACTAAGTGATTCACTAGAGGATGGGCAGCAGCGTTCTGTGAGTACTTTAACAACCATACTGCGATCGCCAACCCGCCTGCCAAGCGTGGCGATTATAGCAAGCCCCCCCTTTTGGGGGAGGCCTATGTCAAGCAGTGGACGTCTTTCGGCTGAATGATGATGATGAGATACTACTTATCTTCTTCCATGTGTCATTGCAAGGGTACCAACTGAAAATCAGCACTGGGTGTTTGACGCCCAGCATTTGCTGAGTTGGTGACCCTTTTGGCATGGGCATACTCGACAGTATAAAATATGTACCCTATAGTCAGTGAAGTTCTAACAGTGCGGAAGTCAAAAATGGCTACTTTACAAGAGAGTGAAAAAACTATTTAAAACGAGCGTAACCTACGCTGAACGCAATATTGTTTTTAATTATCGTTACAAATAAACTCTTTGATGATTTAATAACCCTTTGAAAATCCTAATAATCTTTTTCATTTCAAGTAATATTGTGGCTTTCGTAGTGTTGTCTGTTTTTGTCACAAAATGACTTACGCACTGTTAGAACTTCACTGACAAAACATTAAATTTTTTTAAGTTCTTTTTATTTTTCATTGTTTATGCTGTTATTGTGTCCTTGGTTGAATAAAACTTATTTTCTTCCTTTCTAAAGTTATTTTTAGTTTTCAATTTATAGGATGGTAATTTGAAATGAAGGGTAGCTATCTTAACCCCTGTAGCTACAGTAAAACGTTCTTAGGAGACTGTCCATATTTTCTGAAAATATTTTGCTAGGCATTTACAGATTTTAAAAAATGTGTACAGTCAGGGAGAAAAACGGCAGTTTAAAAAAAAAAACTTTTCAACATATCAAATTTCTATACATGTAACTTTTTATAGGTACGTACTACGTATATAACGCTATTTTTAGTATATACAAAAACCGAGACACCCCAACAAGATTTTCATCAGAACTGCCTGAATATGTGTTTTTTTTTAATAAATCTCCAAGTTACACCGTAGTTCTCATTTTCTTCATATTGACATCTTAAATTGACACCGTGTGTATTATCTATTATTATCGTGAATAGTCCTTAAATATAGCCCAACGGTACAGAGGCGGTGGTGTTTTCTGCAACCGCGGTGAAAATACACACATATGCTATAAAATATATCACCTTGTGCTATAAGTTGTTGCATAAATCATGTTTTGCATCCGAATTGCGTACATTCGTAATTTCAATAGCTTTCATTTCGACAATACAACAATATTCATTGCGTGGTACATAGTTAGTTAGTGAAGGAGGTAATATTCCTCTCCCCTTTTTGACCCCACAGGATGTAGTTAAGGGAATTGCCAAACTCAAACCATGTAGCTCGATTGGTCCTGACAACATCCCTGCTTTTATCCTTAAGGGATGCCACGATACCTTAGCAGCTCCTCTCTGTCATGTTTTTAACCAAGCCCTCCAGTCCGGCCTATACCCTGAGCAGTGGAAAATTTCGCGGGTCACCCCCATTCCCAAAACCAGCGACAAATCATCTGTAGAGGATCACAGACCTATCGCTATCCTACCAACCATTGCGAAGGTTTTTGAGCATATACTCCATACTTTCATCTACAAGCATATAAATGTGTTTCTATCAGACGCCCAGCACGGCTTTCGTTCGGGTCGCTCCGTCGATTCGAATTTATTGATTCACGTGGACTATATATCTAGAGGCTTGGACACTGGGAGGCAAGTTGACGCCCTTTATTTTGATTTCCGCAAAGCTTTCGACAGAGTCGACAACGATGTCCTCTTGACCAAGTTGGCAGGCGTTGGTTTCACGTCAGGATTTCTCAAGTTCCTCGCTGACTACCTGCGGGATCGCAAGCAGTTTGTCAGACATGGCTATTTCGAGTCCAAGCCTTATAATACTCGCTCGGGCGTGAGTCAGGGATCCGTGTTGGGTCCGCTTTTGTTCCTGATCATGATCAATGATCTTATAAAAAAGGTCACATTTGCAAAATGCCTACTATATGCCGACGACCTAAAACTAGTTGCGCAAATAAGAACGGATGAGGAATGCAAACTCCTACAAAGGGATATTGACGCCATTTATGAGTGGAGTATTGTGAACAAGCTGCTTTTCAATAAAAGCAAGTGTTTTGTCATGACGTACGGTCGGGGATTGCGACCAATCCACTATAACTACAGGTTGGGTGGTGAAGCAATTACTCGTGTCACCAACATAAAGGATTTGGGAGTGACCTTCGACCGTGGTCTGACATTTAGAGAGCATATTTCCACTCTTGCTAAGGAATCTTACAGGCGCTTAGGGTTTGTTTTGCGGAATGCTCGTGACTTTCGCAACTCAAATGTTATCAGACTTCTGTACACCACTTTAGTTCGAAGTAAACTCGAGTCCAGTGCTTGTGTCTGGCATCCTTATACAGCGACCTAAACATTAATGCTCGAAAAGGTACAAAAAACTTTCCTCAGGTTTCTATTTAAAAGGTTATACCATTTTTTTCCCTACATGTACCCTACTAACTATCTTTTAGGAATGTTGGGTTTTAACTCGTTAGAGGTGAGAAGAGGCCTTGATCAGCTCACTGTAGCCTGTAAAACCCTTAGCGGACGTATCGACTGTCCCGAGCTCCTTGGTCTTTTCTGTCGACTATTTGTGCCCGACAAATACATCGGACACCGTCAGTGCCGCCGGCACAATCTGTTCGCACAGCTGTCATCCAAAACTGTTGCCAGAGCCGAGTCGCCAGTGTGTCGTACTCTAAAGATACTCAACGCCCTCCTGACTGACAATCCCGAATGTGATGTGTTTGCGGATGAATGGAATAAAATGATGCATGTATGTCTGGCATTCTGTGAGAGAAAGTATGCGAGGGTGTCCACTGTTCCATGTTAGTTTTTAATTTAATTTTACGATGTAATTTACATTATTATGTTATAACCTACCTATATTTTGTCTCCATGTTAGTTATTGTAATTGGTATTGTACCGTTTTAATTAACTATAAATAAATAAATAAAAAAATAGTTCTGGAGACGTCAGACTGTTAATACAAACGTTGTTATGGAAATTGTTGACCTGTCATAATCAAAGCCATAGCGATTACATGTGTTTTGCGCAATTACGATACTGGCATCGACAAATCGTTGTTCATGTACAAACATAATAACGTTTTTAAAGTTTTAGGGAACCTTGGGTACATTCGTAATGATTGACTTTAATGGCTACATCTGACGTCACCTGGGGTATTCCATGCGTCATACTTGGTCCTATTACGTCATCACGCCTTTAGCATAATTTATACAACCCTGTTCTTAGAATATTCTACGTAATTAATTGTCAAGTCAAACGCAATAGTTCAATAGTATTAATTGGTAAAGATAAAGTAATACCTGGTTATACAAGGTTAGTCAAAAAGTGGGTACTAATCCGAAAGGGTGTTAAAGTACCCATAATAATGAGTAACTTTTGTTCTATCACTTTCCCCAAAAGTCAATAATTTAAGAGAAATACCTAGCTGTTAAAAATTACAAAAAAAATATGCTAAAATCTATCTACACTTGAGGGCAAATAAATGGAGACACTCCTTTTTTCAGGTGTCCTGGTTACTACTTTTGGTTTCATGAATTATATACTAAGTTGACAAATAACGACCCTCATTGTAAAAGTTATCAAATAACCTTTTAGGCGATATATGTTTCGAATTGATCTGTTACATAATAGGTACCAAAAATAATTACAATTATACGTGAAAAATAGAAGTGGCTTGATTTATTTGCTCCCAAGTTCATTTTAAATGAACGAAAACAAAATTACCGATTGCGGTTGATAAGTTTGAATTCCGAACGAATTTGCCTCTTGTTTTGAAGTTGTAACGGAAATCGTATATATCCTTAGCTATGATCGGCTGTGTTTACATTTTAGATCATATTTGAGGTCATGAATTAGACGCTCCATTTTCTGAATTCGTAACTAAAGCAGGGAAGAAGAATTTTTGACGAAACTAAAATAAAAAAATATTTTACATGGAAATAAAAATTATCGGAGTTTGAAATTTTAACACTTGCTTTAAAACCGTCATCTGTGATACTTTAAGTGGCCTGCGGATTAGTACCCATTTTCCGACTAAAATTGTATACAACAAGAATTAATCCACTTTGACATGATTTTGACAGGTCAACAATTTCCATAGCACATACAACTTATAATAAACCTATACCAATACCTATATAGTATATACTCGATAACGAATTACTCGATAAACTATGTTATTTTAGTTCTAGTACCTATCCATAATTAAAAATATTGTGTTTAAATATAACAATAGTCAAAAATTAGGAACTATGTACTAAGTAGACACATAAGAAAATTTATAAATATGTATACTTTTATCTAATTAGAGCCCTCAAATATTGCAACACCTGGAAAAGGTTGCTAAGCTGTACCTACTTTATATAATAAGACCTGTATTATAAACCTTAGTGTGCAAATAAATAGTTTGAGTTTGAGTTTGAGTTTAGCAAAGTATGTATTAACAATCCGACTTCTCCACAACTATGTACCACGCAATGAATATTGTTGTATTGTCAAAATGAAAGGCTATTGAAATTACGAATGTGATACGCAATTCAGATGTTGGCTGTTGAATCATTTACGTCATACAAAAACAAAGGTCAGGAAAATTACTTGTCCAAAAGAATAATTAAGTATGCCTATTCTGAAAGGTGTGCAGGATGACCAACGACAGATGGACCAAGAAACTGATAGAGTGGGTACCAAGAGAAGGACAACGAAGTAGAGGTAGACCGCAAAAACGATGGAAGGACATATTTAAGGAAAGATGTGGACCAGACTGGAGAAGACAGACTAGGGACAGAGACAACTGGAGGAAACTGGGGGAGGCCTACGCCAAAGAGGCGACTTCCACAAATATAATAATTAATAAATAAATGAAAATACATAATAATTATATTCTATAATGCATGGACTGATAATTTTTAATTTTGTTTCAACAGTGATATTAATTTTAAATATATATAATTTTTTTTTTTAAAAACGTTGCCCCACACTAAGATTTCTCTTGTATCGTGGGTGCGTTTACAGACACAAATCTCACAAACAAACGCCCAGACCCGAAACAACCATCTGTAGGCCATACAAATTTTTGTTCCGTGTGGGAATCGAACCCACGACCCGTAGCGCAGAAGCCAATCGCTTAGCCACTGCACCAAACGTGTCGTCAATTAAAACTTTACTAAATATATTTATTAATTGTGATTATTTAATTTAATAGTTTTGTTATGTGGTAGAATAAAGGCTATTTTTATTTTATTTTATTTATACTGAAAGGTCGCGGGAATCCGCTGGATGCGAGAAGCACAGGACCGGTAGATGTGGCAATGCTTGGGGGGGACCTATGTCCAGCAGTGGACGTCTTTCGGCTGAATGATGATGATACTGAAAGGATATGGAACAGTTTATATTACAGTACCTATAGCATTAACCTGTGTAGTACTGTAATTATAGACACAATAGATAAACAATGGCACTGACGATCCGGATCGCGCGGGACGATACCGGTTAAGTATGGTGAAGGCTTTAAACCACCCTTAAAAAATTAACAAACAAAAAAATCTCACTGCTACCTAAATAACCTAGTCAATTATACTATTTTAACGATCTAAAGTATGTATTGTTTCTAATAAAATTAAACAAACTGATCAATAAAAAAAAACTTTAATTATAACATATTCCAACTTAACAAAACATACAGAATCAATCATTTCATAACTGCAAACAAAACGAACATTTTCACGCGCGGTGCGCAAGCGCATATGCGCGCGCACGTCAATTCACTTCCAGATGTTACGCAACAGGAAAGCGGGGGGGTGTGACCGGAAAGTGAAAGTGGGGTCGCCGACCCGCCTGCACCGAATGTCAATGCGAAGTTGAAAGAGGGGGGAGAGGGGGGGAATTGGGTTACGTTACGAGTTTCTAATTTTCCGTTCATTGATGGTGGCGAGGTGGGTAGTAGTGGTGGGATTATGAATTAAGATATTTTCGGGATGAGGAAACATTGACGACTGGTAGTAGGTAGGTAGATTTTGGCGGCAATAGGAATAACTTAACACTGAATTAAGTTATAACTATAATGTTGAGGTTATTTTAAATGTGGTTAAATGGATGTTTAGATACGTTGAGTTTGGTAACGGGAATTTATCAGGAGAAAGTTTTTGATAAGTACTTTGCTTAGCATATTTTAAAAATAACTTACGTAAAGGAAAAGTTCTAGAATAATTTTATAAGTCCTTATTAAACGAACCTTATTTGAGAGCTTCCTCCTCATTTAAAAATGACTTGAGACGCAGATAAAAAAATTGACAGTCATGATGTGTGTGTAATTAAAGAATGTCTGATCACAAGTAGCAAACACATTTTCATTTCCGATCTCAGACTGGATCAATGTCCCTAAAATTCTTAATATTTAGTTATTAAGTATTTAGGTACAAAAAGTAATGCGACTGATAAGTTTTTGGTAATTTCTGAAAAATCTTATAAGACGTAAATAGCCACTATTCACTAGACACTTCTCAATTCTACTCTATGGCAGTGAGTTTTGAGAGTCACGGTGAGAGTTATTTATATGGGCCTTAGAGGGATAGCTTCTTTTCAACCAGGTTTTTTGTTAGATGTAAAAGTCAAAAGGTAATGGTGTTGCATTAAATTACACAATCTAGCAATGTGTAACTAGTAGGGCACGAGCCTCTTCTTAGAACGAGAAGGGTGTACCTAGGTGTTAGTCCACCACGCTGGCTTGGTGCGGGTTGGCAGACTACAGGTCTAGCGCATAACTGAGTCAGTGCCTGAGGTAGTTGCGCGGTGCGGGAGGGGAATCAGAAGCCTGAAAGTCTGCTAACCGGTCTAACCTTAGGATATCGGCATTTCCTGGTAACTGGGTTGAGGAGGTCTGCTGGGAGTTGCTCCGTGTAAAAAACTGGTATTCAGCCGCATCTGATTAGACTGGAAGCTGACCCAAACATAGTTGGGAAAAGGTTAGGAGGAAGAAAAGGTTTGAACGGCATTGGTGCCGATGAAATTACGGGCACATGAGATTTTTTCACTTTGTCTCTATGGCTGGGTACGCATCAGCAATCAATGTATCCCATTAGAGCAGTGGTTCTTAATCGGTGATCCGCAGACCACTGGTGGTCCCTGGCAGCATCCCAAGTGGTCCGCGGAGCCATCCTAATAAAACGAGTCGACACAACGCGACCCGCGCTCGGCGCGTGTCCGACAAACTAATTAACCAACTTGGTGGTCCATGGGAAGACAGAAATTTTGTCAAATGGTACCTCATAACTATAAGGTTAAGAACAACTGCATTAGAGCCAACAATTTGGTATACGTCTCATTCTAATCGATTCTTGGTTTTTGTCTATTTATGGACACTCTTCTTTTACATAACATCACACCTGTATTCTCCGAAGGGTTGGGCAGAGATGTGTAGTACACCCGCTGTCATATTTAATTCACATGTAAATGGGGGCGAGCCTATGGCCATCAGTCGGGCACAAAAGACTCCGGGCTGCTACTGAGAAATGCCACACGGACAAACCTAATACCACTTTGCCCGACCTGGGGATCGGACCAAGGTCCTCAGTCTCAACGATTGCCACCATTAGACCAACAAGGCATTCTCCTTTTTTACCTGATAATAAGACGATATCTTATGCAACGTATTGTTTAGTGCTATGGCTAAGAAATCGTTCATGTGTTAAGTTCCTGGTACATAAAACTGTGCCTGATCAGTGACAGCACAGACAGCTAATAAGTGATGACCTCGCGAGGAGAAATGCGCGTGCACTGTAACTACATACAAACATAATATCATACAACACAGTCGCAGGGTTGTCGCTACTGCAACCCGGATTTGGTTTAGATCAATACTTGGTTCCGTGTGGTGCCGAACGTAAAGAATAGCACTACCCCATCTCTTCCCATGGGTGTCGTAAAAGGCGCCTAAAAGATTCACTAGAGGACGGGCAGCAGCGTTCGCTGAGTATTTTAACAACCATATTGCGATCGCCAACCCGCCTGCCAAGCGTGGCGATTATGGCAAACCCGCCTATTGGGGGAGGCCTATGTCCAGCAGTGGACGTCTTTCGGCTAAATCATCAATATGTTTTACGCTGTATTACTTTGGTCCATTACATCAACTGCTGTAATGGACCATCACGAAGAAATAATGCCCTATTAAACGCACTTGAAGAATAAATTGTGGATCGCAGTATTTTAATTGTTATTAGAGCACCGAAGGATGCTGGATCTATTCTCTTGACAAAATCCCAGTTACTTTTACTAGGGTCTCCTACAAAAACCACTTGTTCTTCGCAAGGAACCACACAGCATCTTGCTCCGTGGATGGTGTACCCAATCATCCAGATATTATAATTAGTGATAACATAGCTTGCCTTCCAAGGAGGATGGTCTGATTTATCGTTCTGAATCCTGGTCTGCAGCTCAGACTTTTCGAAATCATGTGCGGATCAGAATATGACTATCATTTAAGTTAACAGTGAAGGAAAATATCGTGAAGAAACCTGAATAACTGAGGACTCAAAAGAAAAACATAAAAAGTCCTCGATAGTGTGTGTAGTCCGTCAACCCATCACCAGGCCAACTTTTTGGACTAAGACCTAGAGGCCCGTGGCCAGCAGTGGGAAAGGTATGGGCTGGCTGGGTAGATAGTACCTAGATAATATATCTAGGCACTACCTTTGGTCCGCCTGTTTGGATCTTACAGCCGCCCGCAAACCTCCTTGTACGTGTATGTTGAAACACCCCCTAAAACACGACATTCAGGAACCCATCCAGGAAAAAGGGGGCATCCTTATCAAAGCCGGATCAGAACCTATAGAACAATGAACACTGTAATGGCCAGGTGGCAGCCCTGGCCACACCAAAGTGTACCGTTATGCAGCTAGCAACATAGACATGCATTCGAGGTCGCTTTCTCATTTCGCCGGCATCACATCGCGGTCACCTCGTTTAGAAACGTTTAGCTGACGGTTATAACTGCCGGAGATAGATTGTTTGGTTTCAATGTCAAGTTTATGAACGAAAATGTTTGGCTTCTTTATTTAGTTGTCTGACGGCAAGAAATAGGGGTTTCTACCTCTCTCGTGTTTTTTCTTTTCTGTGCTAAGCACACAATAAGTTATTTCATCAGCGTAAATTAAAATTTCTAACAAACTAAAAGAGGGCATCAAAATACACATTCCTCCGCATCATTGTCAACTGGAAGTGCGCCCAGAAAGCAGCATTATCACGTTGTATAGCAACGCTAATTCTTTGGCCGAAAAACAAGCCAGCCTTCAGGTCACGTGAAGTGTCGACCAGTCTTCTTCCTTTTCATCAGTTATTATTTATCTAAATTATTATGTCATATACTTCAAAACTCCTGCTGGTGTGTATACTCGCACCAAGCTAGCGTGGTGGACAAAGACCTAACCCTTCTCATACTGAGAAGAGGCCCGTGTTTAGCAGTGGGAAAGTAATGGGCTAAGGTATAAGGTATAACGGGCTGGTACCCGCAACTCCACGTCTAAGCGCGATAATGGGCTAATTTAGTTATGAATAATTGCCGATCTTTACACATTGAGCTACACCCCTCCTTTCTTTCTTCTATCCTTTAAGGATTCAATTGGATAGAGTTGTCATTGTTTGACTTGATTTGATGAGCAACCCAGAAAACTTGAAGCATTGAAATCCCGATAGCTTCACTGCTTGGTGGTAGAGTCACTACGATCCGACTGGCTAGCTACTACCCTCACAATAAAGCCCGGTTACAAAAAACTTACCGTGTTCCATCGTGTGTTTGTAAGAGCCAGCGATGTATATGGGAGTCCCTCTATATCTTTGCTACTTGGATTCGTGTGTTTCTTAAAACCAGTCTGCATTTACCATCAGGTGCGACTGTCAAACGCGACCGTTCGTTCTGCCTAGCTCCCAACTATGTTGGGACCAGCTTCCAGTCTAACCAGATGCGGCAGAATACCAGTATTTTACTTCAGAACGTCTGCCATCAGACCTCCACAACCCAATCCATCAATGAATGAACGGCATGGAATAAAATGAAACCCTTAAAATTGCAAATCTCATCCAATCTAAATCCGGGTTGTAAATGGCTAGAACAGATCCGGCTGGTGTACCTATCCTATTTGTATAGGTATGCGTAGTTACAGCGCAGGCGCATTTCTCTTTGCTAGGTCATCAGTTATTGCATATCCGTTTGACTCTGTACTGTCACTAATCGGGAACGGTTTATGTATCTATAAATATTGTATCCGTTATGGCGAGAACACGAAGTAAAAAGCTCATTAAGTAATAGATATAATGACGTCGATCCCGGCCCGGGTGTCATACGAATATCTATGACAGTCGCAACGGGTAGTTAGAAGCCCTTAAGTCTGACAACCGGTGTAACCTTAGGATATCGACATTGCCCAGTATCTGGGTAGCAGAGGTCTGATGGCAGTCGCATCTGCTTTGACTGGAGGCTGTCCCCAACATTGTTGGGAAAAAGCTAGGCAGGTCGGCATTAACACAGAATCTTGCTTTGGAATGATGTGTCCAACCATCCAAATACCATTCGCGTCCTACAGCAGCCCGCTCATCTCCTTATGCAAGTACATTAGAACTGTCACCCAACATCCCCTAATAAGCGACGCTATCACGCGCGGTATTAATTCATATTCATTTATTTGCGTTCCACAAGATAAAACAAGACGTTAACAAAAGGCTTAGAGCTAAAAAGCGATGTAGGCCCTGTCAGGGCACAGCTAAATTTATTGTTAAATACATAGCTATTACTTAAAGTTAAAATTCTAAGTCGTAGAAAGCTAAAAATTCAAATAAAATCATACATGAAAACTATTATCAATATAAATGAAAATGAATCGCCGAAATGTATGTTCGCGCATAACTTCCGAACGACTGCACCAAATTGGAGAATTCTTTTTTTTGTGTGGTCATATTGTTTGTAAAAAATAAAATTAAAAAAAAATCGTCTCCACATAAAAAAATTGGCGGTGCGAAGTTCGCCGGGCCAGCTTGTAAATTATAATTAAGAACAAAAATATATACTTGGGAGCAAATAAATCAGCCACTTCTATTTTTCACGTATAATTGTTATTATTTTTGGTACCTATTATGGAACAAATCAATTCGAAACATATATCACCTAAAAGGTTATTTGATAACCTTTACAATGAGGGTAGTTTTTTGTCAACTTAGTATATAATCCATGAAACCAAAGCTTATTAACCAGGAGACGTGAAATAAGGAGTGGCTCGATTTCTTTGCCCCCAAGTGTATTTTGGTCGATAACATTTTTGCTAGTTCAATACTTAGCGCAATAAAACAACAACCAATATTACCGTCTAATTTGCCATCGTACCTCCCCCTTTCGCGGTTGTTTAAGCAGTTTGTAAGTCAATGTAACTACTGCTTTACGTCATAATAACAAGATAACTACTCAGAATATTGATCTAGAAACGGTGTAAAACCACGCTCTTTCAATAAATTAATTAGTGGCAAAAGATTTTTTGGTATCACAGAACCTAAAATTTAGACTACCTACTAATTAACAAACAATTCCATCCGTGTGGTGCGCGACGTAAAGAATAGCACTATCCCATCTCTTCCTGTGGGTGTCGTAAAAGGCGACTAATGGATTCACTAGAGGATGAGCAGCAGCGTTCTCTGAGTACTTTAACAACCATACTACGATCGTCAACCCGCCTGCCAAGCGTGGCGATTATGGCAAACCCCCAAAATTGTTTGGGGGAGGCCTATGTCCAGCAGTAGACATCATTTGGCTGAATGATAATGATGATGAAGAAACAGTGTGAAATTATTCTTATTCACATCATAACACCACATTTGTATTTCCGAAGGGTAGGGCAGAGGTGTATCGTACACCCTCATTTCGTTGTTACGTTTAAGTCCCATGTAATAGGGGTCGAGCCTATCAACCGGTCACAAATCCAGACACCGGGCTGCTACTGAGAAATTTCACACGGAAAACAGATGCTCCCTACATTTATGTTCGCATAACTCGTCAAAATGTAGGGAACAGCAGTTTTTTTTTTGCGATTTCTGTTTTGGTCCCATAGTAAAAGTTGTTCATTAGTGATGAGTATAATCTCTCATTTCGGTTTGTCTAGTGTTTACAATTTCAACCTGTATAACTCTGCCCAACCCGACGGGAAATATAGACTTGATGGTATGTATTCCTTCTGTATGTTATTTAAGTCTAAAATAAAGTATATCTATCTAAGAAAAAATATTTAACCGCTAGCGGCCCGAACGACGATCCGGATCGTCAGTGCCATTGTTTATCTATTGTGTCTATAATTACAGTACTCGATAAGTTAAACAGATCATCTACCATCTCCTCACTAATCCCAACGTGTGGATTTGCACTAAAACACCACTGAATATTCAAAACTCAATAAAAACAAACATCGTTAGATAAATCACAGCTATTACAACTATCACTTGTATTGCCTAGTACTGACAATATTACCATTTGTATTGCCTAGTAGAGACAATAAGTGATAAATAGCATTATTCGTTATGAAAATGGTCTGTCATAATGTGCTGGCATTGGGCCGTGGCGATGAAAGTGCGGAGCGGAGGAAAAGTGGTGAAAAGTTAGAATACTTCCCGCGCTTGCATTCTCACGGGCGTACATGTGCGCATTGAAAGATATGCGATGTAGAAGCTATGATTTTCGTTTTTGCATGTAACTCAACTGTTCCGTGTTATCTAATTGGCTAAACATTAGTTTTTTTTTATATAATTCAAAAATAAATAAATAATAATATCCCAAAAAGTAGTGTCAAGCGGAAATCCAGAGGTAGAGCACCCTTAGAGGCACCCGAATCAGCCTCATGTATGTTCCGCGATTTTTTGTAGTTTTCAAGTTATTATTTCTTTTCATGTTTTAACCAAACTGTGACTTTAATGACATAATTGATCATAGTGTCACGAATAGTTGAGACAAATGAGTGTTCTATTCATCCAATTTAGAAAAAAATAACTGTTCACGTCACTATGATCAAAAATGTAATTAAAGTCAGAGTTTGGTTAAAACATGAAAAGAAATAATAACTCGAAAAACTACAAACAATCGTGAAATTCGGCTTGACACTACTTTCTGGGACACGGACAAATTAACTGGTATTATTTATGTATAATACCAGTTAATTTGAAATAATCTAATAAGCTGAATAAATCAGGGGCCTATTTGATGAAACTACTCTGCAAGCCTGAACTCCATACTGTGCCCATACATTTACCTGAATAGTAACGAAGAGTTTCTGATCAAAAGTCGCTAAATTACTTTTTTTTGTTTTAATTTTAAATCGTATCCATTTCTTATCTCAGACTACACCAAAATTGGCTATTTCTCTTTGAATTGTTTTCCTAAAATTCTTAATTTTGGTTAAAACAAGTTATTGACTACAACAAAATTAATACGAATAAGTAATAAGTTTTTGGTAATTTCTTAAAAATAGTTTCAATAATTCCTCAAATAGGCCAGATTTCTGCTGGGAACCATGAGAAAACACACCCTGTTCACCCCCCAACGTGAAGTGGGTGTAGGGGTTAAGAGGGAGAAAAAGTGTGGCTTTAAATTATACTCACGATTGACCTTTTTCATTTAAACATTTAAAACTTAAATGAATATTGAAGAGTTTTGCATCGACCAATATGTCAATAACATAAAGCTAGCATTTTCATCGCTTTTTTTTTTTTTTTTTTTTTTTTTTTCTATTTGACTGCTGTAGGTCGTCCTAGGGGACGGTTTCTACGTAACCGGGCAGTTATTGGCGTGACCTAAAGGGTCTCCAGCCAATGGGGGGGAAGTAAAATACTTAACCTAAGCTAACTACTTGTACTACACTAACATCATGACTACCTGCAACAACAGCACTAAGGGCGACCCCTAGTGGGACTCGGACCTCGGCTTAGGGCGTTGCTGGCGTGGACATAGGGGGGGAGACAGCTTGATGAGGGCTGAATTATCGGTGTAACTGCGGAGTCTGAAGAGACGACCGGCTCTACGACGGGAGAGCTCGGTGGATCGTGACCGGCGGCGGTGGGACGTCGCGACGGGCCTCGTCGGCGAGGACGATATGCCGGACGGCGGCGGACGTTGTGTATTGTGCTGGTCGATTTACTCGCCTCCTGGAGGAGGGTTATGTCGTCATCGGGTTCTAAAAGTGTGTGCCTGGGGCGGCGAACTTTACTTATGAGAGAGGGACTGTAGTCGGCCGCTGCGGCAACTAGGGGGTTCGGATGGAGAGGGGCAGTGTCGAAGTAACGCTTGGAAATGCGTTTGAGGTATTGCCTGATGGTTGGCATTTTTAGATCGAGGTGGAGTTGGACGTTACGCATGAACCACGGGGCAGCCGCGGCTCTGCGCAACACTCGATTCTGGAGAGTTTGAAAGGATTTGAAACGACAAGGCTTAACGTGTGCGAACACGACGCTAGCGTAAGTCAAGATGGGGCGGATGCACGTCACGTAGATTCTCAGCTTATTTCTAAGTGACAATTTACTGCGTGCTCTAAGGATGGGGTGGAGGCAACCGACAGCGAAAGCGGCGCGAGCGCGCACCGCTTTGATGTGGTCTCGGAAACTCAGATGGTGGTCGAGGATAACCCCCAGGTATCTGGCTTTCATCTCCCAAGGGATCTGTTTGCCGAACATGAGGACGGGACGGATGTGGGTGTGGGAATCACCGTGTCTCTCGAAAAGAACGGCTGCGCTCTTTTCGGGATTCACCTCTATTCTCCATTTCCGGAACCAGACCCCGAGGGCGTCGGCTGCGGTTTGAAGGGTTCGAGAGATGTTATCGAGACTCCTACCGGAATAGTAGATAGCCGTGTCGTCGGCGAAGAGAGCCAACTTGGCCAAGCCACGTTTGGGAATGTCGCTGGTGTACAGCGTGAACAGAAGGGGCGATAGCACGGAGCCCTGAGGGACTCCTGCGCGAATGGGGTGAGGGGACGAGAGGGTGCCTTCTAGGCGATAGCGGAAGGAGCGATCCGACAGAAAGTCTCGAATGATGAGCACGAGACGGTCCGGCACGTTGAATTGGTACAGTTTGTATAATAAACCGTTGTGCCAGACCTTGTCGAAGGCTTTCGCTACGTCGAAGAAGAGCATGCCCGTTTTGTACGAGCGCATAAAACGGGAGCTAATGTGTTCGACTATGCGGTGCAATTGTCGAATGCAACAGTGCTGGGTTCGAAAACCGAACTGTTCGTCGGGGATGAGTTTACGGGAGTCAGCGAAATCCTTTAAACGGATATAAATGAGACGCTCATAGATTTTCCCAAATACATTGAGAAGACTGATGGGGCGGTAACTAGTGGGCTCACTCTTGGGTTTGCCGGGTTTGGGAATACCGATAACGGTGGCTTGTTTCCAAGCTTGCGGAAAGATGTTATTACTCAGAGCGCCATTGAAGATGGCGGTCATGAGGACTATGAGCGGGGCGGAAAAGTGTTTGATCACCTTATTGGTGATACCGTCTGAGCCGGGGGCTTTCCTGGGTTTGAGTTTCCTCACTATCGAGTGGACCTCGTCTACGGTGATGGGTGGTAGGGGGTCATCAGGGTCTTCATCGGGAGGGAGGGTGGCCCTACGTTCGACCTCGCGATCCACCTTGGAAAGATGGACCGGGTCTGCGGGTTGGGTGCTGGGAGTACATTGGGCTTCTAGACTGTCGGCTAGACATTCGGACTTTTCGTCGTCTTCAAAGGCCGGCCTTTGGTTCGGGCGATTGAGAGGGGGAGTTGAAGCTACACAATCGGATTTCAGATTACGTTGCAATTGCCAGAAGGCCAGATGGGATGGCTCTAAGTCGCTCAACATCTTGTCCCAGCGGGCTTCCCGAACCTCCCGTACACGTTTCTTTACAGCACGCTGTAGAGAACGCATATGGACGCGGTTAGCTTCGCAGGGAAAAGAGTCATAGGCACGGATGGACGCGTTCTTCTCCGTCAGCAGTTCGCGCACATCGTCCGGCAGCTTCCAGCGGTGTTCGTCCACCGCTGGAACCTGCCGTGAACACTCGTTCACCACGGACTGTACGTGACTGGTGAGGGAGTCGATCGCGCCCAACGTGTCGGCGATCGTAATGATATCGTCGGGGATGGAATCTAAGTGAACGGACGAGGAAGACTTGAGGCGCTCCTCTAGTTTTCCCCAGTCCGTGACAGTTTTGGTCGGGGCGGGTTGACCAGGATCCGGGGGACCACCCCGGGGACCTAGGTGAAGGACTACGGGGCGGTGATCGGAGTCTAGCTCTTCATGCGTCTCTATAGAGCGTAGACCGAGGTTTACGTTCTTTAGAAGCGCTATGTCAAGGACATCGGGCTGATGGTCAGGGTTATGGGGGTAGTGAGTGGGACACATCGGGGCGATAACGTCGAATTCGAGCTCCGGGCTCAACTCTTCGAGGTTACGACCCGCGTGATTGTTGGAGTTGCAACACCACGAGAGATGTTTGGCGTTGAGGTCGCCCGCTATGATAACGGAACCTCCACCGAGGTCAAAGAGGGCTTTAAGATCGCTCCGGAGTTGGATCTTATTACTGGAGGGAGGATTATACACCGAGACGATTGTGATCGGCTGGTGTCCTGTCATGCCTAGTCTGCATATGGAAGTTTCCAGGAATTGGAGACCAGGAGGAGGGTCTAAGGGAGTGCAGTACAGGGAACGTTTGTAGTAGATGAGAGTACCACCGCCCCTACTACGGGTCCTGTCGTTGCGAACTAATTTATAGTTAGCAATTCCAGGGTTCCTGTTGTGGGGCTTGAGAAACGTTTCCTGCACTAAGAAGATGTCAATTTGATGATCACGCAAAAAGATTGCGATCTCACCTCGTTGACCGTTAACGCTGTTAGCGTTGAAGAAGCCTAATTTAAGGGATCGGGGCTTAATTCTACAGCTTTCTGTATCCATTGGAATTTATTGGATGAGGAAAATGACTATGTCATCTAGTTCGCAGAGGACATTGATGCGAGCGATTGGATCGCCTTGAGAGGCGTTCCAAGCGGAGACTATGTTTTTCGCCCACTGCGTATTGCAGGAGGAGAGGGTTTGGATAAGGCTGGGGATCGTGTCCCTAAGGAGCACTTTAGTGGACGAGAGGGAAGTGGAGGGAGCAACCGCTGTCGGCGCTGGCCTGGGGGCGAGTGCGGGGGCGGGTGCGGGGGCA
Source organism: Amphipyra tragopoginis (assembly GCA_905220435.1). Taxonomy (NCBI): domain Eukaryota; kingdom Metazoa; phylum Arthropoda; class Insecta; order Lepidoptera; family Noctuidae; genus Amphipyra; species Amphipyra tragopoginis. The sequence continues at coordinate 13,120,628 of HG992017.1, forward strand.
GTCTGTGATGTTGGGGGACTACGTGCAGCCTGTGAAGCAGCTAGCACTATAGTGGGAGCGGGGATAGTGGAGCTCATCAGGGCGGGGATAGCCGGGATTGGGGGTCTTGTGGTTGGTTGCTGTTGCTGGGGCAACTGGGTAGTGGGCCTTAAGGCGGGGAACGCCTGCTGATGGTTCAGCGCGTTCCATGGGGACGGCCTTTGGGGACTGAGGCGGGCGGGGAGTTGGGAAGAAAGAGGGGGAGCCGTGGAGGGACTCTCTCTTTGGTGACGGTCGGCTGAGCGTTTAGCCAGCTTAGGGTTGCGCTGTTTTGGCGCTTTGGCACACCCGCGATAATTCGCCGGGTGACCAGACTCGCCGCATAAAACACAACTAGGGGGCTCAAGGCATAGGGACCTATCTTTTGGGCGTTCGCAGTCGCTAGTGCCGTGGTCGCCCAGGCACTTGACGCACCTGGGTTTCGCATAGCAGTTACGCTGCGAGTGGCCATAAAGCTGGCAACGGTGACATTGACCAGGGGGACCGGACTTGTTGGGGCGCTCGACGCTTATGCCAGACAGGTGGCATAAGGTCTTAATATTATAGACGGCCTTAGACTCGTCTGAAGGCTCGCATACTGCGAGGACCATGTCGTAGGGGGTGCCACCGCGGCCGCGGTGCATGCGGTGGACTTCCAAGGCGGGGATGTTTTGCGACTTAAGGTCGCTGAGGATGGCGTCGGAGTCAATCTCCTTGGGGATGCCGCGGATAACGACTCTGATAAGTCGCTCATCAGGAAGTGCAAAAGTGTGGAACGACACACTTTTTTCTCTGAGCATACGCGTAAGATCGCGGAAGTCTTTGGAGGTGGGTACTAAGACTTTAATGCCCTGTTGGGTGGTGCGGGCGCTAAGATAGTTGATCTTGCGATCAACACACATCTTGGACACATCTGTCCACTTCGCCTTGTCCTGAATGTACAGAGGCGGAGGAGAGGGCTCTTTCCTCGGAGCCGAGGTTTTCGAGCCGGTGACGGGACGGGGAGAAGAGGGACGACTGGCCTGCGGGGAGGTAGTCGGGACGGGACTATGGGAGGCAGCCGTCGCGGGGGTCGCAACGGTTGTCTTGGGGGTTTTGGCCGGGACTTGGCTGGAGGAGGCCGCTTTGGATTTGCGGGCACGCTTTTTCCCCTTTCCGGCTACGGTAGTATAGCCTTCGGAGGAAGAAGCAGACGAGTAGGATTCTGATTCGATGTCAGATTCAGGGGAGTGGGGCTCTGACGTATCCATGGATGACATCATCTCAAGAACATGGCGGAGGGACGGGGCAGGGGTATTTTGGTTCTCAGAACCCGCAGCTGCAGAGTGCAGGTGCGGAATTTCTATTGTCTGCGGAGACAATGGACCGGGAGAGAATGGCGGAAGCGATAAAAGGCTCGGAATGCCATTGTTCTCGTCGAACAATGGCTCTCCTTCGCCGAAATAATCATTGTCGTTATCGCAGGTGGGCGACAAGGGATTAGTAGTGTGCCTTATGGGCCCACTACGAGGAATTCGAGCGCCGTATTTGGCAATAAATTCGGGGTCCTTTAAAAGTTCCCGGAAGAACGCTAATAACACAGCGTCAGACATCTCGGAAAAGATGCCTGAGCCGTGTGTAAAAATGGAGGATAAGCTTAATAAAAACGCGGCGCGCACATGTACGCGACTATTTTTAGTAACGGCCTATTGATCCTAACAATTTAATTTAAAAACGCGGCCCCGGGTTGGATGGGCCCGGGGTGTGTGAAAACCCTCCCTGTCGGGTATAGACAGGGAGGTTGAGTGCCTATTGGTGAGCCCTAAGCTTGTAATCCCGTCGCCAGTCTTATTGTGCGAACGGGTTCCTAAGTCTCTAGTGAGGTGCAATACTAGAGAGTGCTAGATGGGAGAGAACGGGGTTAGAGCTAGCGTCGACTAGGAGACCCCCCAAGGCCGGTGGTACTAGCTCCTTCCAATTTTCGCCTTGCCCTGAAGGGGCGCAGCTGGTGTATTGGGTCAACACCCGCTCGGTTTCGTTAACACTGCAAAGTATCAGCCGAGGACCACGAAACTGTGGATTTTCCCTGAAGGGGCACACGCGTTTGACAAAGAAATAGGCGTTCAGCCACCGCCTTGAAAAAGGCAGCTTTTGAACTTATATTCGTGAAGTGGAGAACACTACGGCAGGGCGTAGCGATATTCGTGAGCGAGCACGTCGAGAAAGTACGCAGCGCGAGTTGCGGCACGTCCGTCCTCAGCGAGCGTCGGAGCGCGAATGATTTTCATCGCTCATCGCTTCCACTACTTAACAAGCCTAACCATATTAACATCAGTAAATCTTTATTAATTCCACACAAAAACAACAACCTTATCCCCTTGCAATAAGGCTCAATATCGCATGTTTTTCATAACGGTACTAGTTTGAATGATGATCAGTTATCACGCCACTATGACGTGACTTACTGTTCCGATTTTATATGGGTTTATAGTTTATTTAACGGTTTTTTGAATAGTTTAGTTAATTTCTGTAATCGTTGTACGGATGAGTGGGTATCTGTGGCATTTCGTTGTTCAGCGATGACTAAATTGTTTGCAATGATGCCGTTTTAAATCATCATACACAATGATTCTATATGTTTTGTTGCCATTAGGTGTGTGATGATGATGTGAGTAACATAATATCTCTCCGATGGGTTGGGCAGAGGTGTATGGTACGGGGTGCGCGGTCAGATACCTCCTCGTGGTGCACCCTGGGCACGGGCGATAACTCTTATGGAAAAATCCCGTGAGCGTTCTCGCCCGTGGCGAAATTCTGATCGTGGGGGAGGGGCCCATGTGGCCAAGGAGGAGGACAAACTGCGGGGCCCACTTGGGCTCCGGCAGTTGGTAAGGGCGACGGGTTTGCTAGTCAGCAATGTCTGGCTGGCAGACACGGTCTGATACAGACCACCGTTCGGCCGACCCGTAATCCTCATTGAGAGGACCGGGGGTCTTGGCTTAATCGCCTGGACTGCGAGGATGATAAACTCTATAAATGGTTCCCTAATCCTAAGCTGCGACGCATGGCGAGGGGATGTATGGCTGCAAGGCTGGCAGTTCCAAGTGCGGGTCCCGTTAGAGTACCGGCCGACCCTCTAACGTAGTAGGCTTATCCGGGCACAGGGGGCCCTACCCAGATGGACCGACTTTCCCCCACACTCGTGGGAATAGTATGGATAATTTTATTAAAAACACAAACCCAAAAACAACTGACGTAAAGGTGGGTGTGGTGTCAAAAAATGACACCGCATCGAGGCTGACGAGAGCGGCGGCTCGTAAAGAGCAAGTGGGGATGAGAGATGCGGTGTCGGACTCTGACACCGCATCGAGTATGGTAACGGAGAGATCGTTTGCCGAAGAGTCGGTAGGGAGCAAGTTCTTCCGCAAACGGCTACGACAGTCGTCTCGCTCGGGATCGGACTCGGCCTCGAGCGAGGAGGAGGTGCCGGCCAAAAAACTCGGTGCCAGCAAGGGGGGCCGAGGGCGGCCACCTTCGACAGGCCAGCATTTTGGCCGGGCGGAGGCAAAAGCGGCATTCGCGTCGGCGCTGCGAGCAGACAAGCTCGAGGAAGAGCAGCGCCAGCTCGCCAAATTGACCCGGAAGGTTTCCGCCGGACGGGTCAATCGACCGTCGGGGTCGTCCTCTGCGGGCGAAACCGCGGCCGTGGACATGACCGCGATGGAGCTGCAGACAAAGCTCCAGGACGCCTTAACGGCAATTTAAAATGTCGCCAAGGTGTCCAAGGGCCTAAAGGGTACGTCCCAGAAGGCCCTCAACGAGGCTACCAGCTTTATCGCAGAAGCCACCGAGGCGCTGCTGAAGCGCACCTCCTCGGACGAGACGGCCAGACTCCAGCTGGAGAACGCCCGCCTGGCGGCCCGGCTTGACGAGCGACGCGCGGAGGTGGGCCCCACCACTCGGCCGTCCGAGACCGAAGAATCAAAGGTGGTTCAGCTATTGAAGACAGAAATGGCGAGCCTCAACGCTCGCTTCTCCGTCCTAGAGGGGAAAATTCTGCGCCCACCTCTTGCTGGCGATCACTGGCGAGCTGACCAAGCTCCACAGGCGACGTTCGCGGCTAAAGCTGCGACACCACGCCAGTCAACGCAGTCCAGCCAGCTGGCCCACGCGGCTTCGGCCACTGCAGCCCCGGCTTCAACAGCCAAAGCTGCAGCAGCCCCTAAGACTCTAAAGGGCAAGGGGAAAGGCAAGAAGGGATCAGGAGCTGCTACACAGGCAACCTCCGACCCTATCGCATCTGCCTCCACTTCAGCTGCATTGACCCCTGCTATCAATTCGCAGCGCTCTACAGCTCCCGAATCCGGTCAAGGTGAGTGGGAGACCGTAGGAGGAAAAAAGAAGCAGAAGAAGGCAGCAAAGAAGGCGGCCAGGAAGAAGGCAGCGGCCGCAAAGAAAACGGCACAAGCCACTAAAAAGGAGGCGGCGCGACTCCGCGCCCCTAAGTCCTCGGCTGTGGTGATAACGCTGCAACCGGGAGCAAAAGAAAGAGGAGTTACGTACGCCGGGATTTTGGCGAAAGCCAAGGCCGAGATTAATCTCGGTGACCTCGGGATCGCGGGCATCAGGGTGAAACACACAGTCACCGGCGCCCGCCTTCTCGAAGTTCCCGGCGCCACCAGTGGCCCGAAAGCAGATGTCCTCGCCGAGAAGCTGAGGGTGTCGCTCGAAGCAGAAGAGGTCCGGGTGTCCAGGCCAACCAAGTGCGCAGACTTGCGAATTTCGGGCCTGGACGACTCAGTCACGGCCGAGGAGGTCGTGGCGGCCGTCGCAAAAGCCGGGGGCTGCCCTCCGGAGCAGGTGAAGTCGGGCGCTATCCGCTCAGGCTTCACCGGTCTAGGGACGGCTCTGGTGAGCTGTCCCGTTGCGACGGCCCACAAAATCATAGAAGGCCGTCGGCTGCTGGTGGGGTGGGTTTCGGCACAGGCGAAACTACTGCCAGCGAGGCCCCTTAGGTGCTACCGGTGCCTGGCAAACGGGCACACCGGGGCGTTGTGCTCCTCGGAGGTCGACCGCAGTGGAGTCTGCTTCCGCTGCGGGCAGCCTGGTCACATCGCAGGTACGTGCGAGGCTACGCCACACTGCACAATCTGTGCGGCAGCAGGCAAACCGGCAGAGCACCGGGCAGGCAGCAAGGCCTGCGCCGAGCCCACAAAAAAGAAAAAGGGCAGAAAGGGGCGAGGCCGCGGCAAACAAGCCGTGGCCAAGGTGACTTCGCAACCGGCCAGCCAACCAGCTGCCGAAAAGTCGACGCAAAGCGGAGAGGGGGAGGCGTTTATGGACTGCCAGTGATGGCCCCACAATTGCGCCTCCTCCAATCCAACATCAACCACTGTGCCAGGGCTCAGGACCTTCTGCTCCAGAGCATGGCGGAGTGGTTGATCAACGTGACTGTGGTCGCCGAGCCGTACTTCATTCCGCCCAGGGATGACTGGGTGGGGGACTTGGACGGCTTGGTGGCCTTGATAATCTCGCGGGCCGCCGTTGGCTCTCCGTCCATTGTGAATGTCACTCGTGGACGGGGATACGTGGCGGCCCTTCTCGAAGACTGGGTGGCTGTGGGAGTTTATTTCTCCCCCAACCGGTCTCTCGCCGACTTCGAGGATTTCCTCGCGGGTTTGGGCGTCGTCGTCAGTGGCAGCCATCCTCACCCCGTGATCGTTTTCGGGGACTTCAACGCCAAGTCCACGGCTTGGGGTTCCCCGGCCACAGACGCGCGGGGGGAGGTGCTGGAGGAGTGGGCCCTGGAAACGGGCCTACAGATCCTCAACCGGGGTTCCGTCAACACGTGCGTGCGACAGCGGGGCGGATCCATAGTGGACATTACATTCGCTACCCCCGCTCTAGCGCGCCGTGTTCAGGGCTGGCGCGTCATGGAGGAGGTGGAGACGCTGTCGGATCACAGATATATCCGATTCGACGTCTCCGCCCAGACCTCAGGCGCCCCGGCTCAAACGGTCCCGGGCGGGATCTGTCCGCGTTGGGCGCTAAAGCGGCTAGACCGGGAGGCACTCCTGGAAGCCTCGATCGTGCAGGCCTGGGTGTCGGCACCAGACAGGCCTGTCAACATCGATGAGGAGGCGGAGTGGCTCCGGGAGGCGATGTCGCGTGTCTGCGATGCGGCGATGCCTCGAGTCCAGACCGCGCCTGCCAAGCGCCAGGTGTACTGGTGGTCGCGGGAAATAAAGTTCCTGCGCCACGCGTGTGTGGTAGCGCGACGCCAGTACGCCAGGCTACACAGGAGGCGTCGCCGCACCCCGGATACGGCGGTCGTCGAGGCGGAGCTGTACGAGGAGTACAGAGAGGCGAAGATCGCCCTCCAGAGTGCTATCTCGCGGGCTAAAATTGCGGCTAACGAGACACTGCTGGAGACTCTGGACCAAGACCCTTGGGGGCGCCCATACCTTATGGTACGGGGCAAACTTCGCCCGTGGGCCCCCCCACTGACCCAGAGTCTCCAACCTCAGCTTCTGGAGGGAGTGGTGAGCGCTCTGTTCCCTTCGAGGGCGGAGCATGCGCCGCCGCCTATGGTTCCGCCTTCCATGGCGCTTGACGCGGACGATGATGACGACGACGTGCCCGAAGTGACCCGGGTAGAGCTGAGAGCGGCGGTGAAAAGGCTTCAAGCTAAGAACACCGCTCCGGGGCCCGACGGCATACCTGGCCGTGCATGGGTCCTAGCTCTCAAGGCTCTCGGGCCCCGACTAAGGGGGCTCCTGAGCGCATGTTGCGAGCGGGGCCAGTTTCCGCTCCGGTGGAAAACCGGCAAGCTGGTCCTGCTCAGAAAGGAGGGGCGCCCCGCAGATTCACCATCTGCGTACCGCCCCATCGTGTTGCTGGACGAGGTGGGCAAGCTCTTCGAGAGAATAATTGCAGACCGCCTCGTCACGCACATGACTGGGGTGGGGCCGGACCTGGCGGATAACCAGTTCGGTTTCCGCCGGGGGCGCTCCACCGTGGACGCAATCATGCGCGCGAGGGCTCAGGCGGAGGAAGCAGTCGCTCGGGGCGAGGTCGTCTTGGCGGTGTCTCTCGACATCGCCAACGCCTTCAACACCTTGCCCTGGAGTTGCATACGAGCGGCACACGAATACCATCGGGTGCCGACCTACCTCCGTCGCATTGTCGGGGCCTACCTGACACAGAGAGCAGTCATCTACCCGGGTCGGGAAGGATGGGGTCGGCGAGAGATGTCGTGCGGTGTTCCACAGGGATCGGTCCTGGGGCCGCTCCTGTGGAACATCGGATACGACTGGGTGCTTCGCGGTGCGTTCCTCCGCGGCGTCGGCGTGATTTGTTACGCCGATGACACTTTGGTCACGGCGCGAGGGAGGACGCACCGAGAGGCAGCCATATTGGCGACAGCTGGGGTTGCGCAGGTCGTTGCAAGGAGGTTGGGTCTCGAGGTGGCCCTGCAGAAGTCCGAGGCTCTGTGTTTCCATGGGCCCCGGAGGGGACCATCCTCGGGATCCCACATCATAGTGGGAGGCATCCGCATCGGCGTCGAGTCGACGATGAAGTACTTGGGACTCGTCCTCGACGGCCGATGGGACTTTGGGCCTCACTTTCGGCAGCTTACGCCGAAATTGATGGGCGCCGCGGCTGCGTTGTCGCGGCTGCTGCCCAATCTGGGGGGACCCAATGCCTCCTGCCGGAGGCTCTATGCCGGGATCGTGCGGTCTATGGCCTTATATGGGGCGCCAATCTGGGCGGACACCCTGACGGCCCGCAACATTGCAATACTGCGGAGACCGCAGCGCGCGATGGCCGTCAGGGTGATAAGGGGATACCGCACGATCTCCTTCGAAGCGGGGAGCCTCCTAGCCGGATCGTTGCCCTGGGATCTGGAGGCGAGGGCCCTCGCGCTGAGATATCGTCAGCGCGAGGAGGCGCCTGAGCGGAGCGAACTCCGCCAGATCCTAGTGGCGGAATGGAAGGAGCGACTTGCGCGACCCAGCGCAGGGCACGCCGCAATAGCGGCGGTAAGGCCCGTAATGGAGGAGTGGCTAGAGAGGCGTCACGGCGCCCTCAGCTTCCGGCTGACGCAGGTACTCTCGGGACATGGTTGTTTCGGGAAGTACCTGTGTCGCATAGGCCGGGAGCAGACGCCCGGTTGTCACCACTGCGTCGACTGCCCCGAAGACACGGCGCTGCACACGCTGCAGGCATGTCCTGCGTGGGCGACGCAGCGCCGCGAACTAGTCGCGGCGGTCGGTGGTGACCTCTCGCTTCCGGCCGTGGTTCTGTCCATGGTCGGGAGCGAGAGTGCGTGGGAAGCCGTCGCCTCCTTCTGCGAGGAGGTGATGGCGACCAAGGAGGGAGCGGAGAGGGAGAGAGAGGCAGCTGCCACTCTCCCTTCCCGCGCTAGACGCACCGGGCGCCGGAGGGCGCGCGACGATCTCCGGCCACCGTAGTGTGTGGCCTGCGGGCGGCGGGTTAGGGGACCCGTCGCCCGACCAGTAACAGGCCCGAGAAGGCGGCGCGCTGTGTTCCGTGCGCGCCTCTCAAGAGGACGTGGGGCAATGCCCCACAGAAGAAGAGGTCCGCCAGGGGTTGGCGGACCGAGGCCTGCCGGGGTCGCGGTGCATGCAGCTGCGAATCCCGCGACCTCGGCCAAGGGTCAGGAGAAGGAACACCGTGGGTTTTTAGCCGGTAAGAGTCCGGCATACCCCTCCGCCTTCCCCGGGCGAAGGGCATCCATGAGGATTTTCCCACGAAAAAAAAAAAAAAAAAAGAGGTGTATGGTACACTCTCCGTCCGTTATGTTTAGTCCCATGTAATAGGAGGCGAGATTATTGCCATCAACTGGGCACAAATCCAGACTTCGCGGGCTGCTACTGAGAAATTCCACACGGAAAAACTCAAGACCTCACGCTCAGCAGTAGCGCTTGCGAGCACGAGACCAACAAGGCAGTCAATATAATGATAATTATGAGTAGGTACCTACCTAACTAAACATAATATGGTACATAACCATACCATATTTTCTACCACTTTGAATTTACCGATTTGAATTTGGGTGGCGGTCCTCTTGGTGTTATAGGTGTATATCATGGCCCGTGAGTGAAAACCTTGGGAATGCAATTTGGTCATTTTTATTTTATCTCGACTTAAAGGTACTACATCTTATAAGAGAGCCGCTCTATGTGACATTAGTTTGTAGGCATTGTAGCCTTTATTGGGAATATAACATTCATAATAAATATAATTGACTAGCTTTTGCCCGCGACTTCATCCGCGTGGAAGCCCACAGGAACACTGCAATGACCAAATACATTCCCGAGGTTTTCACTCCCGGGCGACGTTATAGGCGATGGTAATCACTTTCCATCAGATGGGCCGCTATTACATAAAAAAGCTATCTGTTACTCAATTACATTACATTACCTATATTACAGATGAACTATAAGTATTACATTAAAGCCAAGCAGTTTACTGTGTTCCGTCGTGTGTATGTGAGAGCCAGAGAGGTATACGGGAATCCCTCTATATCTCTGTTACTTAGATTCGTGTGTTCCATCTTAGACCTTGTCTGCGCTTACCAACAGGTACTAGGGTCAAATGTGACCAAGTCAAATAGTATAAAAAACTATGTAACCACTTATCGCCGGCTATTTATTATAGACGTAAACTGCCCTCCCTTTACTCCGCTTCGCTTATCACTGCTTCTGGGGGCCTACTCCCTAAGTCAGTCAACGAAGTTAGTTGCCCGTCCGAAAGTAGCCCAAAACGTAGGAGTGAACAAAACAAGTGTCAAGTTCTACTTTTCGGACGGGCAAAAACACATCAGTAGTAAGGACAACTGTCAAAATGTGTTGTCATTCATTCTTAGTTCGGGCCCCGAAATAATCGTATGTCCGTAGGTGATAGGGAGTAGGAAACGCTCGTAACTAAGACCGAAACCACGGACTTCGTGCTTAGTGAGTAGGCCCCTGTTTTGGATTCACGACAGGACTCACTACAAGGTCAAAAAACATTTGTGGCAATTTTTACAAAAATAGTTTTTAGCCGGAAGATCCTTGACTGACACCTATCTATAATTATGTCAGCACGAGCTACATGAGAATAGCTCATGCCGTGGTGTAAAGATTAGCCAGTCAGCAAAGTTGGTAGCGGGGCTGACTGTCCAGGGTGCGCCGGACGTACTGAAGTAGCGTCACTCGTGGAGGCTCTTTTCATGAACCACAATGAAAATAATAATAGGCCTAGCTCTGATCTGTAATTTTGGTCAAAAATGCGTTACAACGTGCATGTATAAATGTGCCCTGGTGTGGACCTTGCCCCGAAAGGCGCCTTCTCGGGCCTGTTACTGGTCGGGCGACGTGTCCCCTAACCCGTCGCCCGCAGGACCCACACTAGGGCGGTCGGAGATCGTCGCTCGTCCTCCGGCGGCGTCCGTTGCATCTGGCAAAGGAAAAGAGAGTGGTAGTCGCCTCTCTCTCCCACAGAACCAAGGCCGGAAGCGAGAGGTCTCCGCCGTGCCCTGATGTGGACCTGGTTTAACCCATAACCCAAAAATATATCTGGTACCTACAAATGTATCAATATTGTCTTATTTTCCTTCTTAGATTTGCATAGACGTCAGCAGAGAACAGATAAACACCTTAAACCTTCTCAGACTTGGTAAGTTTTTTAAACACAGGAAAACCACAAGCTTCAAGACTGTCAATTATGTTGTTTAGTATGTATCAAAGTCCACATGAATAAGGATATTCCAAGAATATTGAGTTTGGATTCTATGTAGTATTAGTAGTAATTATCGGGTGTTAGGATGTAACCTTTATCTTATGTCTAGACGTGCAGTACAGAAAAATACAATGTTTAATTTTTTTGCTCTCAGATTCATTTAACGGCGCCGGTGCCGGCGCAGCGTTGTGTTTCTCTAATAAAAATCAAGGCATTCCAGTTAGCGCACCAATTTGAAGAGCACCAATACGAATCACACCAATAGTATTCCTATTGCTATTCATGTGATTCGATTTGGTGCTATTCAAATGGATGAGCTAAATGGAATGCCTCTAAAAATCGCATTAAATAGTCTTGGGTTCAGGCAACATATTTTTTATCTAAATCGGGGAAGTTCATAATTATATTTATGAGAAATCTACAAAAAGAGTACCTACCCAAAAACCCTTCTATTATGGTACCAAAATATCTAAAGAAAAATATTTCCTTCCTTAATAATATCATCAAACGCTTTACGAATTCTTTTTGATAATCTATCATAACCTAATTCTCTATTTGGTGATGGCGCCTACCAAAATGGCTGCCGTTGTAATTTCGCGCCAATGGGTCAAAGAAAGTGTCATTGATAGTTACACGCCATGACACATAATAGTAATAAATTGAATTATGTATATGTCGTCACGCTTTTGTTTGACAAGGCAAGCAGAACTGAATGCAATGTAAACATGAAGACAGATGTAGAGAAGTACCTAACTTATTGGAATTGGGCAGAGAAAGGTGATGACACTTAAGATTATGGGTGGAACTTTTGAGTGGTAGGTGCCACTTGCATGCATGGGTAGGTCATTTCCAGGAAATTATGGTGGTCAGAACTGATCACCATAAAAATAAATAAATAAATATTTACACATTTCTAAAAGGCCGTTAAGTGACTTAACCTAATTTTGAGTTACGACAAAAACGTCGAAAATGTTGTCCCTAGAAATTCTGAAGACATACAGATGTTTTTGATTATACCAAATTATTGGGTTACTTTAAGCTCACTGTATAACTTTTAATGAGTTACAGGACTAATACAGTTTTTAAAATTAAAGTTTTTGTTTTTAAGCCATGCTTTTTTGTACTAAAATTTGAACATCTACAATATGGTATGGTATATTATATGGTAATGTCTCAGTAAAACTCTCTGGATCTCGTAATTGACAAATTATAGAAAAATACGGACCAGACTGGTCGATATAGAAAATGTTGCGCTTTTACGTACCTAGTTTATAAAACTCTTTGACAAAATGTCACTTTACGGTCTTTTAGAAATATGACGGCAGTATGGGTGTCATGGCCAGGAACTGGCAAAAGACATATAAGTTTAGCCGGAAAGGGTGTTAAACTACCTAAATAATTCATAACTTTTTGCCTACTACTTTACCAAAGTCAACAGAATATCTGTTCAAAGATTACATAAAAAATACGCCAAAATATGTCTATCATTAGCTGTGTTTACATTTTAGGTTGGATTTGGAGTCACTACTCCAAAAGTCGTTTAAAGAATATCTGAAAAAACCTTGGTTTTCAACTTTCCTTAATAAGCTTGTCAAGTATCGTCAGGACGTCTGACTCTGTCAAAATTAAGTGTGAATTAGAAGACGAATAGTCAGTGCAATTCCTTAAATTGAATTAAATGTTTCTGCAAAATTTAACCCCAAAAAAAACATCAAAACATGTCAAACCCATAATAGCTGTAACAGTCATTAATCGCTGCGTTCTAAAAAAGTTTAAAAAAACAAGATGGCGTCGAAGAAAGTGTCACAGTACGCACACGTAACGCTAGTAACTGACCTGGTTGCGGTCACCTTTCGCTGTACTTTCACCGGTTGTCTGACATACATTCGAGTCTTTGTTGTTGTGGATGTTTTGACCGTGAACTGATAATAAATGGACGGCTGGGATTGGCGTTTAGATAGTGCTCTGATTTATTAGGTAGATGGATTTGAATTTGGAATTTTATTAGAGTTTTTAAAAGGAGGTTGAGGTGTACCTACCTATTTGGCCCAGTCTTGAAACACCTACCCTCGAATAATGATATTGACACAATTCGTTTTACTAAATAGATAGATAGATATACTTTACTGTACAATAAAAGAAAAAAAAACAAAGAATACCTACACATAATTAAGAACAGTACAAGTGGCGGTTTTATCGCTTAATGTAATTTCTTCCAGACAACCATTGGATGGAAAGAATTGTTAAGGAAAATATAAAGGGTAGTTTGCAGCGTATACAATAATATACAAGGTAAGTTAAAGTATCACTGATGACTGTTTAAAAGCAAGTGTTAAAATTTCAAAATTCAATAAATTTTAATTCCATAAAAAAAAATGTTTTTTTTTTTATTTCTTCTTCCCTGATTTAGTTACGAATTCAGAAAATAGAGCTTCTAATCCGTAACCCCAAATATGACCTAAAATGTAAAAGCTGATCACTAACGATAGATAGATTTTAGCGTATTTTTTATGAAATCTTTGAACAGCTATTTCTCTTAAACTATTGACTTTTGGGGAAAGTTTTAGAACAAAAGTTACTCATTATTATGGGTACTTTAACACCCTTTCAGATTAGTACCGCCTTTCCGACTAACCTTGTATAACCTAATAAAAATCGGGAATCAACTAAATAACTAAGTGTAAATATGTATTATAACACAAATTAATACAAAACAACAAACAAATATTAGCCTGTAACTGTCCCACTGCTGGGCAAAGGCCTCTTCTCGTACAGAGAAGAAACGAGCATTGATCGCCACGCTTGCTCACTGCGGGTTGGCGATTTAAGACCATAAAGTCCAGGTTTCCTCACGATGTTTTCCTTCACCGTATGTCAGTGATGTCTTAGATTAACTAAGAAAGTACATATGAAATTGAAAAAGTCACATTGGTACTTGCCTGTATTGGAACCCACAACCCGGTGCTTAACAAGCGGGGCTGTAACCTCCGGGCCACCACGACATATTAATACATTATTTAATATTTATTTTTTGTTTGTTATGCTTGTTAATATTATCTCTTCAATTTTCATTGTACCTGTATGTTGTGAGTATTTAAGCTGTGTCCAAATAAATTATTTATTTATTACAAATGCTAAAATCATGAACTTAGCTATTGTAACTTGCAATAGGATAAAAACTTTACTTTAAGAGAGAGAACAAAACTGCTTGAAACTCAAATGGACTTTTAGGTCGAAAGTCGCTGAAGTGAGTGAAGAAACTATTTGGCTCTATAAAGTAAATCTGGAGCCCAATTCTACTATCAGAAACTTTTATCAATTGCAACCGAATCGTTCATTTAGACAGTATTCGTTTACAAAAACTATCAAATTGTTTGACAACAAAAATGAAACCAAACATTTGAATGGGCGATTCAGTTGCAATGATTAGGCCTGGATTTATAACATAATTTGTAAGTGAAGAAGAAAATCTGAAATCTGTTCTAAGTTGGTGCCATTAATATCTAGGTAATTATGAAATGACTGTTAGTACAGATATAAAACATTGGCTAAAAACAACAAAGCTTTTGACACTGAAATAATAAATTGAAATGGGGGCAACAACTTTCTCAATAGAAAGTTCACATGCATTTATAAAAAAGTCTATGCAAACGTAAAAAGTTTAAACAAAGCTAAAATTCAAATAATTGCAACAATAAACCTCATCTTTGATTAATGAGAAGTTGAAAGTAAAATCATTGTTTACAAATCAGGACACCAATGCAAATAATCTATCAATCTATCAACTCCTTTTCAAATCCAAAAACAAACATACACTTCTCAACCACCTGTAAAAAACTGCACTCTCGAATTTGAAATTCGAACATACAACATAAAAAAAAAAAACATTTGAAGACCTGATGTGGGAACAAATGAATACAGCGGATGTCCCAGTTCTGAGTCCCGTTAGTGAGAGAAAGTGGCGGACGCGATGCACCGCCTATGCAAATTATGCAATTACACGCTGGCTGTATACGCATCGTCTGTGCAACGGATGTACAGATTAAAAACTCGTGATATTAGTGACATAGATTTTTGACAGTGACAGGTGTGGCTGTATAGGTGAATGTCCTTTGCGTGGTTTGGGGATATTCCGAATGTTTTGGGTTTCGGTTAAACCAATGACACTTAAAAGAAAATTTTAATAATAATGAAAAGTATCTATTAAATTCATCTAGTTCTTTGGGACGTCATTTTCAGCATTCTGTTCTCAATATTTTACAAATTGACGATTAGAATATTTCTTCGATTCTTATTAAAAATGCTATTTCTATAGAGGTTTAAAAAAGACTGTCCTGCGATAGATAAAGTATTCAATCGTATCTTAACACGACGAAAACCTTTCAATTCGCCAAAATAAATCAACAGTTATCTTTATTTAAACATTACACCGTTACCTACATAACAGACATGTTTTCTGCGCAAGCGACACGCAATTTTATTTTGCAACAATTATCATAATTGATTATTATAACGGCATTCCAACAACATACAATTTCTTGTTTATTGATAAATTTAAAATTGTATGTATTTTGTATAAAAAAAAATACGATGCGCAAACAAGAAGTCTATATCCATAAAAAAAACATCGATTGTCAATTACATCATTTCTCCGCACAGTATACAGTTATGCGACTCTGTTTCCAAGAAGCAGAACACAGCTTTCGAACGTCTAACAAGAATGATCTAACGTGACAAAGCGAAAAAATGATGCCACCCGCCATATTGGTGTAATGGCGGCCACAAAAAACTAACGGAATAAAATACCTAACAGCCGAGTGGAGAAAGGCTTTCGATTGTCCCACATATCAGCACACGCGAATAGTCGACGCGACTCCAAAAAGTCGCAACACTAGAAACAAAGCAACCAAAACAAAACACAACCTTATTTCAAACGAGCAACCGTCATAATCATTTGGCGGGAAGTTTGACGTTTGGTGCGGTTCGAAATTCAAACGTCAATCGTGACATTTACACGCAATACATAATGTATAACCATCCTCCTCTAACCTTCGCAATTCGTATGTTTGTCTTGCTCGCAACTCGACATTGAAAAAGAAAGCACTTGATTTTTTGCCGGCGACCATTTTACTCGAGAGTAGGTATGCCGAAGAAAGCAAGCTAAAATGCATGTGTGTAATATTAGAAACGTTGGTTTTATACCTCGGTTGCATCGCATTAGTGTAAGTTGCATAAGAAAATGCATTTCCCCTGCGATTGCTCTGCGTCACTATGATAGTTTTCTCCCTTGATTAATCGTTAATTAATCGTCAATTGAAAGCAGAATGACGGGTTTTCTGATCTGCATCTATATTGCTTATATCGGTGGAAGATAGATATTCACTTGTTTGTTATTGGCAATTGATATGTTACTTGATGTTTCGGCTACGAATCGATACCATTACTTTTTTGGGTGACTTAAAGGTATGATCTAAGAAAATTTTGATTGTTTAAAAAGTTTTGTTACACTCATCTGTAAATTTAATAATTTTATTTCATGCTTAATGAATACAACAATATTTTTCTGTGACTATTTGAAAAAACTTTTGTTTATTGAAACAAAAGCAACGTTTCGAGCAAAAAGTAATGATGAGCTTGCTTGATTAATTTTGGTAATAGTTTGGCTCTAACGTCCAATTTTTTGAAAAATTCATCATTGCTTTCAACTAAAACTTGTACTGTCGTAATTGGGTTAAAAATAAAAACAACTTTTTACTCAAAACTTTTTAGAAAATGTATAAAGATAGTTTTATTTTCTACTAAACGCTGTTATATTCCTGAAATAAAAAGATTGTTAAAAAAGACTAAAATAACTATAGAAAAAAGCAATAAACATCCATTAAAAAATTGATACTTATTTATGGCTATCGTGAACACCTCCAAAATGACCCAAAATAATAAATTTTCCTCATAGACAATCTGTCTTAAAACGAAAACAGCTAAATGACCCATACGAACACACGCAAACCACCAATAAACAAAAAAAATAACCTGTAACCGTACTGAACTTGACCGCTGACGCACAACCCTGCCACCGCCGCTTCAAAACACGAACTTTCTTTACTCGTGTATCGCCGTAAGTGTGACACGGCCCCGAATCTCGCTCCAGATACGGTTCCGTAGCAAGATGGCGGCCGTGGCCGTCTGCTGTGAATTGACAAGCAATTATAGAAGGCAAATAAGTTGTTTATGGATGAGGAAAATGGTTGTATCGATCAGTAGTCAGATCATTACATGGCGTCGTGAATGTCAAAAACCGTTGAAGCAAAATGGCGGGACGATTTTAGTACGTACTGGACGGATTTGCCAGTATTGGCATTGCACGATTAGGACCGAATAAAAAATAAAAAAATGTAGGAAAATTAGAGGGAATAAGAGTTATTGCTAATAAGACCCTTTTTAATTGATTCTCTAAGCAAACGGTGGCGAGCTCGTCGCTTTTGCAATGGTGAAATATTGGTTTGATAACATAACGACTACCAAACTGAATTTCGACAAATCGTTCTACGGGATGACGGAAGCTTCGTTCGCTCGCTTTACTCGCCCACTCTAGCCCCCGTCATCCCCTTTGAACCTAACCTATCCGTGTCGGGGTGCCCCAAATTAGGTGTCGAAGTTCCATAATTGTCGGAGTAGCGTAATGTCGGAGTTCCATTGTGTCGAAGTACAATCTTGTCGTAGAACGAAACGATTTGTCGAAATTCAGTTTGGGAGTGTAACATAACATCACGCCTGTGTACCTCCCCAAAGGGTTGGGCAGAGGTGTATAGTACACCCTCATATCGCCGTTATTTAAGTCCCATGTAATAGGGGGCGAGCCTAATGCCATCAATCGGGCAAAAATCCAGACTCCGGGCTGCTATCAAGAAATTGCACACGGAAAACCCAATAACACTTTGCCCGACCTCGTGATCAAACCCAAGAGACCTCATTGGTTTGATATTCACTAAATTACTTAGTTGAAGCTACACTACTACCTACACATACGCAAACAATTTGGAAATGGTTTGACTTTAGATTTGACTCCATACATTTTGAGCTCATTGCGCACCTTTTCGCGCAGTGACATCTCGAGGCGGTCTCAGAGATGTTTCAATGGCGGACTACGAGCCCAGCGGTGTTGACAAACGTTTTCCAACATTTGGAAACATCCGAAATGAGAGCAGTTGAAAGAATGTTACTGAAATGTTTCTAAATGTTTCGATACATCTAAAAATATTTCAGATACAATCCCTACCATTTTCCTAGAAGATGTATGATTGTGAACATTTTTCAACAAAACATTTAGTAACCTTTTACTACAAAACAAAACTGTTTGAAACTGTTTCCAACTTTTGTTAACACCGGTGTGGGAGCACCTTACTATATGCTCTTATAGCTGTACTGCAAACTGGTAGTCGTGAACACTCGCATTTGTCGTTTTTGTGAACAATTCACAAGCAATTTATTGAAGATGAAAGGTGAGAAAAATATGTTTCAGTTAGGCTATAACGTCAATAAGGGAAAACTAAGGAAAGTGTTTCAAAGTCAAAGCATTTCAATAAGGACCGATTTATCAATCGCCAGATATCTTTTATCTGAAGAATGAGTTCGAAAATATGTCAAATTTTAAAATTAATTTCTCAGATAAAAGTTTTGAAAAATCGAGCCAATAAGACCATTTACAGACATGTTGAATATTCGAAAAAAAGTTGCTACCTCATTCCAAAGTTTAAACTGCCATGGAGAAAAAACGGGCAATAAACTCCATGGTTACTCTTTTTCGTCAAATATTTACAAACAAAATGATAAAAATAAGAATAAAAATTGAACCTTATGAATATAATTTTGCAAGATTTTTTTAACCTCAGCACTTTACTAAACCAATTATTTTCATATCATTGAGGTCATTGACCATTAATAACATTAACAGCTACGTATGTACCATCATCATCACCAACCACAATATAAATCATACAAGATTTTCCAAGTTTAAGATCTGCTTTCACGCTTTCTAAGCAATATAGTTTTAATTATAACAATTCTATAACAATTTTATAACCAATAACTTTAATTATAGCACGCTCTAACGAACTTTCAAGTTTCACTGTTCATCGGCGCAGGCGCAGCGTTGCAAGAAAGTTTGCGTTTACGCATGATTTGTGTACATTACGAGTTGTTGCTGTGGCGAACATTTTGACATAATAAGGTTAGATTTAGTTACTCAACCTCTCTTTTTGGTAATTGTGGTAATAGTTGTCTATATTCTGTAATAGTTAAGGATTTTGGCGGTTTTTGGAATGTTATTTTTTTTTACTTTTTAGTCAGTTTTATTTCTATTAGGTAGGAGTTAGATAACTAGAGTTAAGGGCAAATTAAAAAGAATCCAAAAAGACAGTAATTAGGTTTTTTTTATCGTTTTAGCCCTAGCTTTACGAGAATAGCTCATGCTGTGGTGAAAAGATTAGCCAGTCAGCAAGGTTGGTAGCGGGGTTGACTGCCCAGGGTGCGCCGGACGTACTAAAGTATTGTCACTCGTGGAGGCTATATTTCTTTCCAGTGATAAAAGGTAGATTAAAAAGAAATCAAAAGACAGTAGTTGATGTTTTTCAAAGTCTTATTCACAACCTACTTTATTATTTCAACCTGAAAACATCACCCAAAAACACAAGTCAAGGAAAATTATTCCCAAAATTGAAAATAACTATGATACGATGCCTCATGCGTGTCTGTAAAAAATATCGATGTTAAAATTAACATAATCATGCTGATATTACGCGTAGGATTACTAACACAACCTCATTAGTACTAAACGTGATAGCGATCTACACGATGCGTAGGCGCAACACAATGTGCCCAATTTTAACCGCGTGAATACAATAGGTGCATGCAGAAGGCTCACTCGAAGCATGGCTCACGTAAAAAACCAAGATTATTCAGATTCCTGTCTGTTGAATATGGTCTTGATCTAGAAAGTGTCCTTCGGTGAATGACGTCACAAGAAAACCATTATTTCGTATTTTGTACGCCATATCGTCGCGTAGATACAAAAAAATACACATTGTTTCGTGATACTTTGAAATGAGTAATAGAATTAGAGCAATCAACAGATAGTTATACTACATTTAAAGTTACTAATTTTAAACATAGGTTCAGTGGTGTCCGGTTAATAGCCGTGGTCACGGTATATTACACTTTGTTCACCTGGGTGAACAAAGTGTAATTTTTGGTGTCCTCTGAATGTTAACTGCATTGTTCTTACATTACTACAATGAAAATTGTCAAACCATTTACTTCTTTAAAAGAGTGTCTATGGAGTTTCTTGCCGGCTCTTCTCCAAAGGACCTACTACTTGAAACCGAGCACCTAGTGTTGACCTCTTGAAAGCACCAGTGATCTGGTCTACTTGAAATAAAAACTATTTGACTTTGACTTTATTACCTCGGATTCATTTCACCTAGGTAATCTCACCCAGG
Organism: Amphipyra tragopoginis; assembly: GCA_905220435.1. Classification (NCBI taxonomy): domain Eukaryota; kingdom Metazoa; phylum Arthropoda; class Insecta; order Lepidoptera; family Noctuidae; genus Amphipyra; species Amphipyra tragopoginis. The sequence goes on from HG992017.1 coordinate 13,140,865, forward strand.
TCGAAATATTTTGAGTCCTTTATTCACCTTGGAATTAAATCACCCAGGAGAACAGTGGCGACTTTTTTCATTAATTTTGTACACTGCTTGGTGACTGCTGCTTGATGGATGCGTTCCTTTGTGACCGTTTCTACGTAACCGGGCATAATTGGCAGTCAATGGGTGATAATTGGTAAGACCTGAAGGGTCACCAGCCAAGGGGGGGAAGTAAAGTATTTAATCAATGCTAACTACTACACTAACATCATGATGCCTTGCAACAACAGCACTAAAGGCGACCCCTAGTGGGACTCGGAGTTTGGCTTAGGGCGTTGCTGGTGGGGGATAGGAGGGAAGACAGCTTGATGAGGGCTGAGTTATCGATGTGATGGTTTTTTTCCGTAGTCGGATTTTAGTTTTAGTTCTTTAAATACTGCATAGAAGTATGTAACCTATCATCGCTTATTAAATCAAGGAGAACTGTGAACCTTCTGCGGTTGTACTATTGTGCCATTGTATATTTTGTGCCAGTATTTTACAATGTTGACTCATTCGCATTATGTATAACTGTATTGCATGTATTGACGCGTAACTGCTTTTGTGTTATATGTATCTCTTTGTTATCTGGCGTGGCAACACTGCCAACAAATACAGTTTGTTTTGGTGAAAAAAAGGAGATTTCACTTTTTTGGAAGCTTTGCTACTTCAGTCGGGGTGTTGCTTGGTGACGGTTTTTAAGGTGATGCTGTGGGTGTTGTTTTTTGTATTTTTTGCTTAAAACAGCGATAAATAATACTTACTGAGTTTTGGAATCATTTTTTCTGTGATTTTCATAAATTAGCTCCATATTACTGATAGAGCTCTACATAACATGCATTATTGGAAAAATATAAGAAAAATTATTAAAAAAAAAGAAAAACTAATTTCAAAGAAAACTAGACTTTTGGAATTTTGTTATTACCATTCATTTTATAATTACCTATTGACTCTTGTCAGTTTTTTTTAATTTGTATCATTTCTCACATACAAAAAGGTAGTACACAAAACAGCAAGCCAAAAACCAATGAGGTTTGTCCGGAATGCTTTGCATTCTGCTTAAACAGTAATTTGTAATCGATTTTTCTTTTATTTTTAAACAAATTTTATTTTTCTATTTTGAGTGGCATAAACAATACTTTTTTTTGCTGTTATCCATTGAATAGTTCCGTTGTCTCCGAAGATCTTCATCGGATCTTCACTAAATTTAAATGAGAACACTTCGGGAGAATACGTTTTCAAACAAAAAAAAAGAATCATTAAAACCGGTTCACAATTGGTGACGATACCGCTGAAAAAACTTACAAAAAAATACCCCTCGAATTGAGATACTCCTCCTTTTTTTGGAAGTCGGCGAAAAATATCGACGTTTTCTGAGTAATTTTCGTCAACATGTGAAATAATTCAAATCAGTTAGTAATTCCCAACAATAGTAACTCAAAACGCCTGCAAGAACCGACATTCAATCTACGTCAATTGTGCCAATTACCCCAAACATTACCTTTACCCCTCGACCCCAATGACTCACAGATTACGCATAATTAACAGTGGCATACGATGTAGCTGTAGGTAAATCACACCTCTTTAAAACAGGCGTAACTGAACTTTTGCATGAACACCCATTATTTTTCCTTGCTATTGTTACTGAAGCTAAATGCTTTGGGATTCCACCATCATGGAACTACTGTACTGCGAAAGTTTGGATGTTTGTGAGTTTGTATGTTTGTTAATCAATCACGCCTAACTGGCTGAACAGATTTGGATAAAATTTAGCACACAGGTAAACTATGATCTGGATTTGGATATAGGCTACTTTTTTTTGATAATAGGCCTGCGTTAGTTCGCCATCTCGCCTGATGTTAAGCGATGATGCAGTCTACGATGGAGCACGCTTGCCTAAAAGAAATCACTCGTGACTTGAAGACACCCAGATTGTAGCTGTCGGGGACAAACCACTCGGGCAGCGCATTTTATCCGGATGCATGAAATAGTTCCTTTAGGATACGAGTGAAACCAAGGGCAGCAGCTAGTAATTAGACAAATCTACCTATATCTCGCTTTCCAGGGGAACTGTGCAGAAACATCCATAACTCCAAAAAGGCGTGATCAAACTTTTGGTTATAGAACAGTGTTACAATTTTTATTGTCTGTATTTGCATAACCTCAAAGCTCACAATCAAAATCTGTTCTGTCTAGTCTTTTCCCAACTACGTTGGGGTCAGCTTCGGGTCTAACCAGATGCGGCTGAATACCAGTATTTTACACGGAGCGACTGCCATCAGACCTCCGCTACCCATTTACTGGGCAACGCCGATATCCTAAGGTTAAACTGGGTGTCAGACCTTCGGGCTTTTGACTACCCGTAACGACTGTCATAGGTATTCGTGTTCAAAATAACAAAAACAATAAAAAAAAAAAAAAACGAGGCCTACGTTTGGCCGCCATCTCGCCTGATGTTAAGCGATGATGCGGTCTACTATGGAGCACGTTTGCCCAGAAGAAACCGATTCACTCGTGACTTGAAGACACCCAGATTGTAGCTGTCGGGGAACACCCACTCGGGCAGCGCATTCCACTGTTTGGCGGTTTTCACAATGAAAGTGGAATCAACGCGAAAATTCGCGTCTTCTGTTACAAGCGCATAGGAAATATAGAATTTAGGTGCACAGTTCCAATTTATCGTTTCCTATAGAGAAGAGCCGACAAGAAACTCCATGGTTACTCATTTTCCTCGTCGTTGATAAAGTAGGTAAATGATTTTGATAGTGATATTTGCGTCACTGAAAAAATAACTAGGTAGTTGTATTATCTTTTGGGTAATTTAAATAGTATTACTTTTCCTAACTATTGTTTCAATAGAAGTACCTAACTGGATAAAGAAGTGAAATGGGAATTTTGATACGTGGCATTTACGTCATAGTTTTCTTTGCCATCAAAAACAATGTTTACTTATTGATACGTCGTTTTCCTGTCATTATTTATATATGACGCTATAGATGACATTTAAGAGTACTAGGTATATGACATAAATAAAATAGTTTATTTCCCTATGATTTAAGTATTTACGTCAAATTCGTTGTGTTTTTAGGTAGATAAGGTGAATTTAAATTATTTTCCTAAATTATTGTGACGTCATTCTCAATTTGTTTAGTAGGATAACGTCATGGATTTGCGTCAAATCAAGGAATATGACGATTTTATTTTTTGTGTCCTTATCTTCATAAACAGCAGCATTCTAATTGCGCAATACACTTGTAATCCGCTGGCTTTTATTTTGACAATACAACAAATATTCATTGCATGGTACATAGTTGTGGAGAAGTCGGATTGTTACGACATACGGTGCTATGGAAATTGTTGACCTGTCACAATCAAATGGATTACGAGTATTTTGTTCAATAAGAATGCAGGTCTTAGTTATGCATTGCTTGAAAAGAAAGGGAAAATCAGTTGTTTGAAGCTTTGAGTAGAACACTAAGTATCAAGAAACTAGAAGAATTTACAAAATGTATCGTAGTTTATTCAAATCCAAAACTGTCCTATTTGTTTGAACGTAAAATTAACATCGGCATTTTTAAAAAAGTGTTCTGTTTCTTAGTTTGAAATTACGTTAAACAAATAAGTTTTTTTTTATACACGACAATCTTTTTATATTATTATATTTTATGCTGCGCTTTATTTTAAATAATGTACTTGTTGCTAAATAAAATGTACGTAAGTCTGAAAGTAAAACAAAAAGACTTAAAATTACCGAAAAAAATCGACCATAGGTCAATGTACCACCAAATCAGTAAAACCGCAACAAATGAAGACAATAAATACCAATAAAAAGACATAATAAATAAATTGCCACATAGTACGTAACAGATAAGTAGGTACGTGACTTTGAAACCGCTCCGAGATCGTCTCAAAATCAGAAAGCGCGCAACTTACACCGGCTGCGTACATTTACCACGTTATTCTAAATCCATTTTACAAACGACAACGCATTTCTTCCTGCAACATCCATTGCCGCTTCAATACGAAACAGTAAAGAGAAAGTTGGCGTAAAAGCCACAGTGTATACATACAGTGGCGTAAACACCAATAAGGTTACGAAGACAGTCGTAACTGAGTTGCGGCGAAAATGTTGCAAAGTGGGTCACTGCCGCGCATATAACGGCTTGCGCTCAATGCCCGCCCGCGTAACGTTACGTGTGGGAAATTATTTGAATTTGGAACAGAGCGTTTTTTTTTCTGCTTTTATCAGGCTGCCGTTGCTATTGTTCTTTTATGCGTTTTTTTTATTGTGGTCTAGTTGTGGCGATCGCTTTGAAACGGTTACCGTTAGGTTAGCCGGGTCGCGAGGGTTAATTAGGTACTTTGGGATTTGCATCGTGATTTGTATGTGATAGAAATTGTTGTATTGTTGTTTTATGAAAATTTAGGGCTCTTTGTTTAGGTACACATGTATATCTATAATAGGTTCATATAGACTTACCAATGGTAATTTTTATTGCTGGTAATGCCAAGCTGTTCCTATAAAAAATATGCACAAACCAATTCGACTTAGAAACGTTACGATCTGTTGGTGGAGTTTACGACGCAGGACTATGCTACGCAATTAAGAATCAGGTGTTCCCCAAGATGCGTTGCAACACCCGGTTTTGAGCATTCTTTATTTGCTCAGCTAGATGAATTGGCGACCTGAAAAAGGATCCCTTACATATATTTTTTGCTTTCACAGTTTATACTAGAGATGTAGGTGATGGATGTTATTTAGCAGATGAGGATGCGGATGGGGATGTTGAAATGATCGGTTTTGAGGATGTGGATGGAATATGTACGTCGTGTGTGATGATATCGTATAATATTGCAGATTTCTACACCGTTTAAACCTTACAAAATTTCAGCGTTTTACATAACTTGACGAATTACAATTAATTAAAAATTTCGATGAATCATTCCTTTATACTTTACACTTTGGTCCAATCATTTAATTAATTATAACGTAAAATTACCGACTATAATATTTTAGCTTATTCCGAACAAGAAGTTAGGAAACTGCTTTTTTAGAATGTGGATGCTTATACGAATGCGGAAAATAGTAAAGAATTCGTACTAAAAAGTATATTAATCTTTGTAATAATGTAGTATTTTATTTATAAAAATGTAATGAGATGAATGGTGAATAGAAGTGTTTGTTTCTAAATAAATAAATAATAATTTTCGAAGGATGTGTACCTCATAGAAATTATGAGGATGCAGTTGGAAGTGCGGATATTTTAAAATGAAAACTTGCTGGTGCGTACACTTTGCGGATATCTGAATTTATGTAGTATGTAAGCTCCGCAGTTGCGGATCTTGATATCCGTTACAACCTTAGTTTATACGTATGGAAGAAATATACAGCGTGTCCCAGAAAGTAGTGTCAAGCGGAAGTCCAGAGGTAGAACATCCTTTGAGGTACCCAAATCACCCCCATGTATGTTCCGCGATTTTTTGTAGTTTTCGAGTTATGAATGTTTTTCATGTTTTTTAATCAAACTCTGACTATAACGACATTTTTGATCATAGTGACGTGAATAGTTGAGATACATGAGTAGTTTTTTTTTCTAAATTAGCTGATTAGTGTCCTTTTTGAATGCATAAACATTTGTAACCATAGATGTAACGGATGCGTTACAAAAAAATATTGAATTGTCATAAAGTTAAAATCCTGCATGTTTCCTAAATCTTTGTGGGTGATTTAAAAATAAATTTCCCTAAACTTTTTTTGTCAGATGTATTTTAAAAACTTATCCATTTTATCAGCTATTTACCCTGTGAATTTCATCGAGCTATCTCTACGACATCACAATAAAAATTTCATTCAAAGCATACAATATCGAAAATTCCAGTTGTAAAAGGGTGAATGAAAAATTGATTAAAACTAACTAATAACGTCTTTTTTAGTAACCCTCGACGCAAAAAGAGGGGTGTTATAAGTTTAACGTGTATGTCTGTGTGTCTGTCTGTGGCATCGTAGCTCCTAAACGGATTCTGATTTAGTTTTTTCTTTTGTTTGAAAGGTGACTTTGTTGAGAGTGTTCTTAGCTATGATTCAAGAAAATCTGTTCAGCCGTTTGAAGATCATCAGCTCTTTTCTGGTTGTTGAAGGGATATGAGCAACTTCTACTGGTCTGATCAATTCGAAATTTACTATCCTGTGACTTCAATGATATTACAATAACATGGTAACCTTGACCTCATACTCAAGCATCATCTGAAAGAGCATGATACCCAACTTACAGTAGAGGTATTGTGTGCCTATTGATTCTTTAAGTTTATGATAAGTTGTAATGACCTCAAAATCAAAATCAAAAGTTTTTATTTCACATAAACCATTACAGGCGCTTATGAAAAGTCGAATTTAGGTGCACGGTTCCAATTAGTCGTTTCCTATGGAGAAGAACCGGCAAGAAACTCCATGGTTACTCTTTTAAAATCCATATCTTTAACAATTTCAGTGGGTACAGTTATGACTTAGATATGAGAGAGCAAAGTAGACTTAAGAGCAGGAACCACACAAAAAAACAAAATGAAAAATATGGTTACAAATTAACTAGATATCCAGGCATCTAGCAAGTCTACAAAGCTCTCACATTTACAAAAGGTAAAAGGACGCTAAACTATATAAAATAAAACAACTGACATGGTTAATTGTCATCAAAACACATTACAAAGAAAATCATTGTATAAGATAAAGATATCTTGAGAGTAACGTTAGTAATAAAAAAAAAAGCTAATCGAATGAGGTTAGTTAATAGACATAGGTACACATACGACGTTAATGAGGTACCAGGGAACCTCCTTCTTGTCACATGTCATCAATATCATTGAAGTCACAGGATAGTAAATTTCGAAACGATCAGATCAGTAGAAGTTGCTCATTTCCCTTCGACAACCAGAAAAGAGCTGATGATCTTCAAACGATTGAACAGATTTTCTTGAATCATAGCTAAGAATACTCTCCATAAAGTCACCTTTCAAACAAAAGAAAAAACTAAATCAAAATCCGTTTAGGAGCTACGATGCCACAGACAGACACACAGCACACACGTTAAACTTATAACACCCCTCTTTTTGCGTCGAGGGTTACTAAAAAAGACGTTATTAGTTAGTTTTAATCAATTTTTCATTCACCCTTTTACAACTGGAATTTTCGATATTGTGTGCTTTGAATGAAATTTTTATTGTGATGTCGTAGAGATAGCTCGATGAAATTTACAGGGTAAATAGCTGATAAAATGGATAAGTTTTTAAAATACATCTGACAAAAAAAGTTTACGGAGATTTATTTTTAAATCACCCACAAAGATTTAGGAAACATGCAGGATTTTAACTTTATGACAATTCAATATTTTTTTGTAACGCATCCGTTACATCTATGGTTACAAATGTTTATGCATTCAAAAGGGTCACTAATCAGCTAATTTAGAAAAAAAAACTACTCATGTATCTCAACTATTCACGTCACTATGATCAAAAATGTCGTTATAGTCAGAGTTTGATTAAAAAACATGAAAAACATTCATAACTCGAAAACTACAAAAAATCGCGGAACATACATGGGGGTGATTTGGGTACCTCAAAGGATGTTCTACCTCTGGACTTCCGCTTGACACTACTTTCTGGGACACGCTGTATAACATTACTAAGTATTTATAAAAAAATAACTAAAAGCTCTTCAAACATCGCTTCTAAGCTTTTCCCTAACATTTTCCTCTACACCCAATTAACATAGGTAAGCTTAGTATTAAAAAAAACTTTCTTTTCATGAAAAATCACACATATTCAGACATACCGCTTAAAACATTAGTCATAACATAACACGAATAGTTCAAACATTGCACACAATGATAATTATTGTACAGAAGGCTCATTAGACTCAAATATCCATCCGTAAACGTCTACAGCTGAACATGGACCTCTAAAAGACCACAAAGATGGTGTTATGGGGAATAGTGAATTCCCCGTGACACCACACTTGCCATTTGGTGGTATCATGAGGAATACATCGAAATATTGGAGTAATTACCACGCTCGCTAAACAAATCTATGATCTATTGGCAAAGCTTGTCATCTTGACATAATTATTAAATAAGTATCTAGTATAAGAGCTCCTTGCAGTAGTAGTAGAGCTCCTTGTAGTATTAGTAGAGCCCCGTGTAGTAGTACAGCTCATTGTAGTATTAGTAGAGCTCCTTGTAGTAGTAGAGCTCCATGTAGCAGTAAAACGCCTTCTAATAATAATAATATAAGGACGGAACGGAAGATGAGCCGTGATGTCCAAAGAGATATAATATAACTTCTTGTAATAGTAGTTTAGCTCCTTGCAGAAGTAGTAGAGGTCCTAACAGTATTATTAGAGCCCCTTGTAGTACACTAAGTGCAGTGCATTATTAGTAGAGCCCCTGGTAGTAGTATTAGAGCTCGTTATAGTATTAGTAGAGTTACTTTTAGTAGTAGTAGAGCTCCTTGCAGTATTAGTAGAGCTCCTTGTAGTAGGAGTAGATCTTCTTATAGTACTTAGTAGTTAAGCAAGCTATATCGGTCACTTCAGTTACTCCAGATAACTTCAATTCGGATGTTATCTGTCAAAGGTCAATAAATAAAATGCATTTATTTCAGGACAATTACCCTTTTTTTTATAATTTAAAATTGACAGATACTGTAGGCAACATGTCTGCCATAGCAATACCTAAATAGGGATAGTCAAACCGGCTTCAATCATCGAGAGGACATCATTGGAGCTGAACCGTGCCCTGCGCACCAAGGATGGTAACAATGGTCACACATCCACCATGTACCGCGGCGATTGCGCGGGACTGATGAGACACTCGTTCAAAGTGTTTTAGTGCTTTGTGTGTAATTAGTAGTTTTTCTGTTTCTATTTTTGTCAAGCATACTCGATTACTCGTTTTGTCGGCTTAACGGTATTCTATCAATAAGCACCCACTAAGTCTGTGCTAACTTTCCCTAGCTTCAGATCTGAGCTGCACTTATAATTAGTGCGACTGTGTAGTCTTGATCTTTGTATGAGTCTTACCGTTATGGTGATGTTATGATGGCGTCATATTCTAGCTACCATGTACATCAATTCATTTTTAAACGGCTTGCGATTAAATTACTTACTTCTAAGCGACTATATTCGTTAAAATCTCAACAATAAAAAAAACAAGAAATGTTGGATTATGATCGTACTGCTTGGCACCAACAGTAGTACCTTAAGACATAATTTGTCTCCTGTAGTATTATCCCTAGTCTGATGAAAAATGAATGTTACTGATCTATACAGTTGTAGGGAATCAAATGGATCTGAACTTTAACTCTTTGAACAATTGAAAACACCCATAAGCATCTTGATCTGGATTAACCTTTTTTTTTCGCGAGTAATGTAATGTTTTTTTTTTAAAAAAAGGCTTGTCTATGTTTATTTAATTAGTAGCATAATTAGTTTATTTTTTAAACAACATTAATATTATGCATCCGGAGTTTACCTGTAAGCTGTAAGTGTTTGTTACACTAAAATCTTCTTTTTAAATGTTACCCTGTGTATACCAGTGTAAGCAATTATTGATAAACCAATAAAACAAATAAATTAATAACTATCGGTAGATAGTTTTAGAACACTGTGTGCATATTTACCCACGACAATTCCTATCGGCCATCGGCGGTACGTTTGCCAGTTATTTCACAAATACATAATTGTTCAGATACGACCGAGAAATACGAAAAAAAAAAACAGCAAAACAAGTATCCATAAAAACAAAAAGTATCAACTGTGCCCGTTCAGCGTACACTAAGTGCAGTGAGTGCTAGGTCGGTGCAGCTTTCACTGCAGCGGCGGCAACCTACTGCGTCCGCGCAGCCATTAATCACAGCTACTAAATTGATTTAAAAGCATGCTGTATTTTCTTAGATATCGTCCTATTTAAATACATCATCTTCAGTTTCTAAAAGCTCTTTCAGTTTTTTATCTGAAAGTTCTCGTCATGAAAACCGGATTCTACATTCTATGATAATTTTCATTTTTCTGAAAACCTGCCCAAAGGCCTTACGTATATACAAGGTTAGTCGAAAAGGGGGTACTAATCCGTGGGCCACTTAGAGTATCACTGATGACGGTTTTAAAGCAAGTGTTAAAATTTCAAAATTGTTTTTTTTTCCGTGCAATATGATTTTCATTTTAGTTATTTTAACAATACTTCGTCCCTAATTTAGTTACGAATTCAGAAAATGGAGCTTCTAATTCGTGACCCAAAATGTGACCTAAAATGTAATCACAGCTGATCATAGCTGAGGATAGACAGATTTTAGCATATTTTTTATGTAATTTTTGAACAGCAGATAGATTTTAGCATATTTTTTTATGTAATTTTTGAGGATAGATAGGTAGATTTTAGCATATTTTTTATGTAATTTTTGAACAGCTATTTCTCTTAAACTATTGACTTTTGGGGAAAGTGGTAGAACAAAATTTACTCATTATTATGGGTACACCATTATTATTATTTAACACCCTTTCGGATTAGTAGCCCCTTTCTGACTAACCTTGTATTTGAGAATAAGATTTCCTGCTTTAAAAAAAAACAAATGTTATGTTTCGATGTGCGTCATAGTTTAGTTGTAAATGAAAACCGTTTTCCTTCTTTCAGTTTTAAGAATGAAATCGAATGAAATGGAAGACTTTGTCCTTCATTATAATGTCATATAGTTTCAAAAGACCTAACCCCTCTTGTACTAAGAGCTCCATACATGATCTGAGATTCTTCAGTGCGTTCTGTTTAGTTCAAATTAGTTGAGATAACTGACAACTAACGCCATCTATTGGTGGTAACTTGTAACCATTGTTAGAACTCCCTCTATGCTTAATTTTGATTCACTGTTTTAAAACAACGTGAAAACTGAAGATAGGTACTTCGTTTGAAGTAAAAATTGATACATTATCTTTCATAAGTACCTACATTATTTGATTTAAGATATAATTTAAATAAAGAAAAATAGTAGGTGCCCTTTTCTATTAATTACTTTGTCAAGTAGATTACTCATAGTATTGTATCTGATTAACGCTACAACGCGGAAGAATACCGAAAAAAGTTCTCTTATAGTGTGTGTAGTCCAGCGTCGTGGACTAAGGCTGAAACCCTTCTCAATCTAAGAAGAGACCCTTGCCCAACAGTGGGACAGTATTGGACTAATTATGTTATGATTGCAGCGGTCTGTAAACCAGTGCTATTAAATTGTATACACCGCAAAACTCCCAATTAACAACCGACAAACGTAACCATATCGCTATCTATAATTAAGATGATTACATATTTATTAACTTCCAGATAATTACAATATAACCTACGCTTCCAAGTTCCGTAATAGTTTCCTAGCATTACGGCCGTGAAATAGGCTAAAAAAAGATTAATTTCCTCCATTTTATAAAAGTATTTTTCCGGTCATGTAATATTACCGTAAAAGTTTGAAGCAACTTTCCGTACGCGTAACTGGCATTGGCATTGCGTGCGTAAACGCAACTTTAACACAACGGTAATAAACGCACACATACAAACACAGACGATCCCCTGTACATTGTCTCGTCATCACTCTCACGCACACTATTGCGAAATTGCGTACGAAAGAATTGCATCGCTATTCCTACACGCGCACACTCAGATATAATATTATAAAGTATTACTCACGGACACGTAATGTTTGTTGGTGTGTGTGTTTTTGTATGTGTGGGTAAAGAAAGGTGTATTGCTAGGTGAAATGGGAACAGACATCTCAATGTTTGACGTCTCGGTTAAAACGGAACAAGCAATTAAATACACCGATTAACTACACGTTTTCGTGCATTTTTTATTAATATTAATGCTGGCAACATTGTTATTAATTATATTCATTTGGCGGTTTAGTAAAAATGTTTGATTAGTAATAGTAATATATTTTTTTAACTTAAATTAATTATTCTATAAGTATTTCTTAGAATGAGAATGGTTTATGCCTTAGTCTACCACGCTGGCTGGAGCAGGTTGGCGGACTATACACACTATCGAGAACTTCTTCTTCTTCTCTCGTGTCAGCACGAGCTATACGAAAATAGCTCATGCTGTAGTGAAAAGATTAGCCAGTCAGCAAGGTTGGTAGCGGGGCTGACTGCCCACGGTACGCCAGACGTACTTCAGTATCGTCACTCGCGGAGGCTCCTTTCAGGCACCCTTATCGAGAACTTTATGGAGCCTCTCAGATATGTAGGTTTCATTCGCAGTTAACACAAGTGATATCTAATCAAATTCAGCAGTGCAATTCTGTAAGAGTCTCACCTCGATCGCGACTGTCAATTAGACACTTGTCGTGACACAGAGTGGATATGCAAAACTACGTGTTATTGATTATACTGTCGATTATCTGTGTGTTATTTGCTTCTATTATCCATACTGTGACATTATGGATATCAAGCTAACCGTCGATATTGAGGTGGGTTTCTTACAGAATGACACTACAGATCGGCTCATGAACAGAGGCGGATGAATGTATCAAACATTGGCTGCCCTAGGCCTATGAAATATTGCCGCCACTTCTCGCTGTAAATCACGAAAAATTATATAAACTACAGGAATTAAATTAAAATAAAAAACAACGAAAATCAGTAAATGATAAAATTATCTCAATCGGTGTTTCAAATACTGTTGCTTACCATTTCTTTTTGTAAGTAACAATGAACCGTTATTCACAAATTGTCTTTTATCCGACTTAAAAAAAAAACACAAAATTTTGCCGCCCTAGGCCCTATACCTGGCCTATAGGGAAATCTGCCCCTGCTCATGAAATAAAAAAAAAACAGAGGTGCCGGCCGGTATTGAACTCAGTCCCTCCTACATGGAAGGCAAGCTTAAACCGATCAGCTATCACTGCTACAGCATCCTTTACTTACTAGAAATCATCATCATCTTCCTGTCCTGTTCCTAAGTTAGTTGGAGTTCGCGTCCGGCCCTGGTTCAATCCATGGTTCGGAGCGAGGGGGCATAGGAAGCGGTCACCTCCTTCTGCGAAGCAGTAATTCTAGCGAAGGAGGAGGCGGAACGCATGAGGGAGAGGCAAACCTCACGCCCCAGCCTCCGCAACAGAAGAAGACGCCCCGGGCGTCGGGAGTCGCTGGGCGATTCCAGGCCACCATAGGCGCGGGCCTGCGGACGGCGAGTGTTGGATGGCTCATCGTGCGATCAAAATCAGGCCCGGGTCGACGGCGCGTTGTGTTCCACGCGCGCCTCAAAGAGATGTCAGCATAGTAGACGGGGCCCGCTAGGGCCTGTGCCTGCCAGGGTTGCGGAATTTGTTCGAAAGAGATACCGCGGCCCTGGAACGCAAAGGGCATTAGGAAGAATACGGATGGGTTTTAGTCAGTAAGAGTCTGACACTCCTTTTCGCTCCGCCCAGAGCGGAAGAAGTCATTTGATGACTTCCAATTCTTAAAAAAAAAGTTACTTGTTGGTCGGAGCCACATGTTTTTCTTTTCCATTCTTCCCTGGCAGCCGTCGAAAAGTTATTTTTGTAAACTTCAAAACCAGATTCTCATTTCTTCTAATTACTAAAAAAGGCATCTACACTACACATACCTACAGCCAGCCTTCGACACCTATCATAACTATCTACAAAATATGTAGTTACAATCTGTTACTTAATACTAAACCAATAATTAAATCCGCCATATTTATTTCTCAAACACTGCTGCGCACCCGAAACGAGTCTTAAATGATATATAAAATGTTAATTTCAGATGTTCGTTACTCAATGTTACCGTTTCTAACGGTGTTCTGACATTTGAGTGTATGTCCCACTTTTGGGCGTTCAGATCGCAACTGCCTTTAATAAAATATATGGTCAGATAAGCGGTCAGACCCAAAATTGTTTATCAGCTCATAAACGACCACTGCGGAATAATGATATATGATTTTTATTTCTGTAAATAAACTTTAACTTAAGTAAACTTTATTTATTTAACAAGCTTACATAATAATAAACTTAGGTAAATTTGGTTTTACTAGCTTCCACACTAGGCAAGTACATACTTGCTTTTAAAATTTGCGCTATTTAACTTGCTTGTAGATCTTACGCCTAAGGAATTCAGGACCATGTATATCGGTGAACAGTGGATATTGACGGGCCTCTTTGCGTAAATGTATACCAGAAACTGCAAGAATAGCTATCTAATTTGTTATTGTAGTCTATAAAGGAGGTCAATTTCTTCTGGTGGGTGTTTATTGCTTATTGACAATGACCAGATATTATTTTCGCTACACATTATGCAACAAAGTCGCCAATCTCGCCTGTCTAGTACTAATTTCGAAAACTAGATAAATACTGTAAGCAAATCAGTAGCATGACCACGATAGGCCGCACCACATAGGGGCTCCGCACCACTAAGGTGCACCGTGCCACCCACTAAAGGGCCCCCCGCATCACAAAGGGGCCCCGCACCATTAAGGGGCCCACATCACAAAGGAATCACAACAAAAAAAATGTTTAAAATTAAAAAGGTATCTACTTCGATGGGATGTGGAAGGCGGAGGACCGAGTAATGTTGGCGCAACTTGGGAAGCCTATGTCCAGTGGACTGTGTAACCTTTGTATTGGAAATTGCTCCAACCCCGTAAGTAGGGCCCGCACCACAACTTAGCCTAGGGATCTACGGATCCTGAATGCAGCCCTGGTGTACAGATTACCTCTGAACTTTTACATTTGCAAGACAACACATTGTTTACATTGTATTAATTGCAATCCATTTATAATGTCATTCAATAGCGACATAGACCTTCCAAACCACATCCGAATCAAATGGAAACTCTCAAACGCCGACCTCAATCATGCCATCGAAGACTCCAGACAAACCCTTTCACTGCGTGCGTTAGAAAAGCGTGACAGCTGGCCCTTTGACTGACGCAACACTGTGTCCAATTGCGTTGTTCTAATTGGATGATAATGTCCGCCATTTTAATTGGTAATCAGGCTATTCAGTGTCAACTTATCATTAAGTAAGTTAAGGTTGGGTATCTGTGATTATTGTTTTAGATGCCTGTTGCTATGCTGCAGTTGAAGGCTGCAGACCCATGCTAGAATATAAAACTTCCTCACCGCACGCTGAGAATAGACGCGTGTTGTAAGATTCAACAAAACCCAGCACGCTTGGTGGTAGGATCTGTACGGTCTGTCTGGCTAGCTACCACCCTCACATTAAAGTCCGGCGCCAAGCAGTTGTGTGTATGTGAGAGCCAGAGGGGTAGGTATAAGGGAATCTCTCTATTTCTCTGTTACTTGGATTCGTGTGCTCCATCTTAGACCCTGTCTGCGCTTACCATCAGGTGAGACTAGGGTCAAGAGCGAACAAGAGAAATAAAAAAAAAAATGATAGCATACCGTTTGCAGTGGCGTACCTAAGATGGGGCAAGTATGGCATGTGCCCTGAGTGCCATTCAAATGGGGCACAAAATACGCAAATTAAACCATATCATTATTCAAATTATCTCGCGAATTTCTGACTCTATTAGGATTTTGGAACCATGTTCTTATTTCTACTGACCGTGCTCAAAAGCGGCTCCAGAATCCTAGTATGAATATTCATAATGCTACCTTATACAAAGAAAGTGATTGAGCCTTCACGAGTGACGATACTTAAGTATGTCCAGCGCACCCTGGGCAGTCAGCCCCGCTACCAACCTTGCTGACTGGCTAATCTTTTCACCACAGCATAAACTGTTTTCGTATAGCTCTTGCAGATATGAGTGAAGAAGAAGAAGACATAAAAGTCATCCGAGAATACTTTTGGTGTGTACTTATTATATATTTCTAGATTTAGATCATTTACGAAGGGTCACAACTTTGATGTTCGCCCTAGGTGCCATTTTCCAATAGTACGCCCCTGACTGGTTGCGCGCTTGCCTTCCACGCAAGAGGGTCTGAGTTTGAGCCTAGCCATCACCTATGACTTTACGAATTCATGGGCGGATCAGAATTTGATTATCACTTGCGTTAAGAAAACATCATGATGAAACCTGCACACCTGAGGGTTCCAAAAGAAAGTTCTCGATGGTGTGTATAGTTCGCCAACTAACACCACACTAGCGTGGTAGATTAAGACCTAAACTTTTCTCTGAGAAGAAGCCAGAGCCCAGCTGTGGGACAGTAATGGGCAGTTTATTCATAGCCAAGTTAATCGCTTTACGAAGTTAACAGAATCTCTAAAACAAAACGTACACCTACAAACAAACCAATACAAACAATGACCGCAAACCGGACTCGAACCAACGCCCATTCACTGCCATGAACACAGCGGAGTTGCACAAGTAAACAGTTCTTACATAAAGGCATGACCCAGAACTTGGGAGAAAGGTCTAGTACAGCCCCCCTCCCTGCCTCCTGCAGTCCCCTCTCGACTGCAACTACAAAGCATTTTGCATCTCAATTTTATGACACTGCGCAACGAGATCTAGTATGGCTATAGAGATGTTTGACGCACTCTTATTCGGATAGATGCAAGTAACGGGTTACATAGGTGAAGTTAGGAGATAACAGGATGCTTTGTTAAATATGGGATGCACTTCTATGGCGATCAATGTCCAATAAGAGACCTTTAAAGCTATTCAATACTTGATAGATCTGCGAGCATGTAACTCAAATATTATCGTTGTTTCATTGTGATTGTGCATGGGGGTGCATGAAAAGAGTCTCCACGAGTGACGATACTTAAATTACGTCTGGCGCGCACTGGGCAGTCAGCCCCGCTACCAACCTTGCTGACTGGCTGATCTTTTCACCACAGCATGAGCTGTTTTCGTATAGCTCTTGCTGACAAGGGAGGAGGATTGTGATTGTGAATCAAGAAAAATATCCTCTGTCATCACAACAGTGATCACTATCGGTTGCGTATGAGAAAATAAATTCCTCTGCTGCAGCTGGTATAAACATCACTTTTTGAGAAATTCTTAGTTGGCAACTGGTTGCAAATAAAGATAACTGATTCCTCCATCGCAACCGGTTACGAAGACAATTGCGATGGTGGATGCAACGGTGGAAAACTCACCTAAAAATAAGAGTTAATTTGACCTAATTAAATCTAGTAAAAACTCAAGATCATCAGTGATTGGAGCAACGCGGTCGAAGAATGCCATCGGTGGCCGCGTTGCTCTAAGGGTGAACCTGTCACTGATGGCCGATTCTTATGATTTACCAAACGTTATTGGTAAACATTAAGAGACTTATATCTTTACCAATAATGACGCAAAGAACCCCATAGATTTGGATGGTAGACCCTCCAATAAAAATGAAACTTACGAGTCTATTTATATGCCCAATTTGTTAAAAAAAAACAGCTATTCTTAAGGAAAACTATTCGTTTTCAGCCGTAAGAACAGGACATTAGTGCAACTTATTAACAGTCAAGCATGTACCGCGATTGGGGTTACTTTGAAATCAAGGGGCGACTTTGATAGTTACTAAAATTATTGCATTTGGTCATCTATATTATTATTTTTATTTTATTTTATATTTATATTTATATATTACTATAAAGAGGTAGAGTTTGTTTGTTTGTTTGTTTGTTTGTTTGTATGTAGGAGGTAATCTCCGAAATTACTCATCCGATTTCAAAAATTCTTTCACCAATAGGAAGCTACGTTATCCCTGAGTGCTATAGGCTATATTTTGGGATCAAAAAATTAGGGATCCGTAAATTAACGGGAGCGAAGCCGCGAGCAAAAGCTAGTATTATTATATTTCTGTAAAAATGGAACTTATGCATTTTAACTTAAGTATCTGTATAAGCAACATTGACAGTTTTCCTATTTTACCATACGTTATAGAGGTGTCTGCGAAGTTAGATGGTGAAAATAAAAAATACTAAATCACACCCCTGATTATGTACAAAATTCGAGTCCTAATTGGGGCTACTTTGACACTGAATGATAAAACAGGGATTATCTTAGTAAAAGCCTACGGTCCGACTTTGATAAGAAACATTTCTCCTTCTTTTTACCGAAAACTATGCTCTGTAGTTTTTTTTTATCTAGTCTACGTGATTTTATATGTATATCTCAGTCAATTCAGTCTATGTATCTACAATATTTTTTTGTAGCAGCTAAAAGCGAAAATAAATAAGAAACAAACACATGAAGCTCAAAAAAAAAATCAAAGTAACCCCGTTCTACAGTACGTAAGTAGGTAACAGTAGAAAAGTGCAAAGGTAGTAACTACTTACTAATTTAATCACTCACAGAAAATAAATGGGATTAAATTAACACATAATTTTACCGTGACCTTTCGTCACTAATTACTCAACAAATCATACCAAAACATTCCCTGTCACAGTTTCCCTGCTCGTGCTGCATGTGAAAGCTAAGCTAGGGCCGGCTTTCGCTTCATGGGCCGGTAGCCCTGCACGCGCCCGCCGCGTGCGCAGCCGCCATGTTGGCCCTACTGCAATTAGATGGTGGGTATTTTACAGTTATACCTCGTTTTGTTTGGTGAGGAAAAGTGTTTTGGGAAATAAACAGGTAGGTATAGTACCTCTACTAAAGAAATTGATGAATCATTGGTAACGATGATTGAGTAGGTCGCCGGTTTTGGTTGTTGTGAAGGATGACATAAGAGTTAAATTGATCACTGAGGTTTTTGATACTTAATCTATATAAATAAAAATGAATTGCCGAAATGTATGTACTTACACGCATAACTTCCGAACGATTGCACCAAATTGGATGATTCTTTTTTTTCTGTGTTCGTTATTATCAGGACAAGGTAGTACAAAAGAAAATGTTAAAAATCGAATATTGTCGAAAAAAAACATGGCGGTACGAAGTTCGCCGGGGTCATCTAGTAATAATAAATAAATCAGCCTGTAACTGTCTCACTACAAGGCAAAGGCGTCTTATCACCACGCTTGCTTACTGAGGGTTGGCGATTCCAGACCATTAGGTAAACGTTTCCGCACTATGTTTTCCTTCACTGTTTGTCAGTGGCGTCTTAGGCTGAGATCTATAGATCCAACTTGGACTTAGCTTAGACTTTGCTCAGACTTTACTCACGCAATACTTTGCTAAGTGTATGCTTAGCATAATCTTAGATTTGGAATTTATAGACGTATCACGTTGAGACTATGCTGAGCTTATGCTAAGCATACGCTAAGACGGTCGATGTCAAAATACAAGTTATTGTTTCGTTTCAAGCATTACATTCTTGATTTTTCTTTGTAAATGTTTAACAATAATAACATGTAAATAATCTAGAACTACGCTCATATTTCTTCTATGTATTATTATTATAAGAATAAGCAGAAATTGGCATGCTTATAAGTGTTTTTTGTTTTTTTATAAACGAATACAATATTATATTCATTGAAACGGATCGCATCGTTTTGACATCTACAATTTGTCGAAAAAAAGTAACTTTTAATTCATTTTTATACATTTTAAACTTAGAAAAACTTGTTTTAAGTGATGTTATACAACCTAATTGTTTTTATCTTAACTAATACAGAATTAGTTATCAACATCAAGGAAATCTTCCCTAATCTGGTATTACTGAGTTGAGTCTGGTCACTTTATAATACTAAAAAATTAAAAAGTTGTGTAAATTTAATGATGGTAAAGTAAATTACGGACCATTATTTTTTGTTAGGATAATAGTAACCTAAGTATTTGCTAAGTCGTCGATTTTGTGAACTTAGACTTTGCTAAGCATTTGCTAAGCACGCACTCAGATGAATTCAAAGACGGCTCTATAAATACTGACTTTGTCATAAGTCTAAAGTAAAGTCTGAGCAAAGTCCAAGTTGGGTCTATAGATCTCAGCCTTAGATTAACTAAGAAAGTACATCTTGATACTTAATTCATAAAAATGGAAAACAGTGATCCCTAGCAAAAGCTGAGTTTAATAATGCCTAACGTCTAAGCAAAGGATAGTTACCTACCCTCCTGTGCAATTACCCAGAGGCGGACTAGCAGTCTTGGCCGCCCTCTAAGTCATGTAAGTAGTACCAGCCGCCCATTTCTCAACTCCATTGCTGAGCTAAGATTTTTTTTCCACGGTTGGCCGCCCCCTCTTGTTTGGCCGCCCTAGGCAGGGCCTAGTCGGCCTTATGTGTAATCCGCCTCTGCAATTACCTATTACTCATAGATCTCGGTCATATAACGGGGTAAGCATCATTTCCCTGCCCTTACCTACTTACTTACTCTAGGTAGTGTCGGCACAGCAATGCATTTCTCTTCCATTCTCCTCTATCAGCCGTCATCTCAGTACTCATTCTTTTCTTACCCATATTATCATCCTTCACACAATCCATCCTCCTTTTGTACATACAATATGTACCCCAAGGAGTGACTAGAGATAAACGACTATGTCAAATCAAATCAAATCAAAAGTTTTTATTTCACATAAACCATTACAGGCGCTTATGAAAAGTCGAATTTAGGTGCACGGTTCCAATTAGTCGTTTCCTATGGAGAAGAGCCGGCAAGAAACTCCATGGTTACTCTTTTAAAATCCATATCTTTAACAATTTGAGTGGGTACAGTTATGACTTAGATATGAGAGAACAAAGTAAGTAGACTTAGGAGCAGGAACCACACAAAAAACAAAATGAAAAATATGGTCACAAATTAACTAGGTATCCAGGCATCTAGCAAGTCTACAAAGCTCTCACATTTACAAAAGGTAAAAGGACGCTAAACTATATAAAACAACTGACATGGTTAATTGTCATCAAAACACATTACAAAGAAAATCACTGTATACTAAGATAAAGATATCTTGAGAGTAACGATAGTAATAAAAAAAAAGCTAATCGTAATGAGGTTAGTTAATAGACATAGGTACACATACGACGTTAATGAGGTACCAGGGAAGCCACATGTGCAGAAGGAGTTACTTCCAAACACCTTTGTCGTCAACGTAGTCCTTAGTCTTGTAATATGCTTTTTGAATAAGGACACGTTTAATATGGGCTTTAAACTTTCCCTCGGTAAGATCAGTTACAGATTTCGGTAGCTTATTATAAAAACGCACGCCATTTCCTAAAAATGACTTATTAGTTTTACTCAATCTAAATTTTGGAATCACAATTTTATGTTTATTACGTGTATTTTTATCATGAAAATCGCTTCTAACATTAAACGTATGCAAATTTTTCCGAACATACATAATATTTTCAAAGATATAGTGTGACGACAAGGTAAGTATATTAATATCTTTGAACACGTTTCTAAGGCTGAGATCTATAGATCCAACTTGGACTTAGCTTAGACTTTACTTACGTAATACTTTGCTAAGTGTATGCTTAGCATAATCTTAGATTTGGAATTTATAGACGTATCACGTTGAGACTATGCTGAGCGTAGGCTAAGCATTCGCTAAGACGGCCGATGTCAAAATACAAGTTAATGTTTCGTTTCAAGCATTACATTCTTGATTTTTCTTTATAAATGTTTAACAATAATAACATGTAAATAATCTAGAACTATGCTCATATTTCTTCTATGTATTATTATTATAAGAATAAGCAGAAATTGGCATGCTTATAAGTGTTTTTTGTTTTTTTATAAACGAACACAATATTATATTCATTGAAACGGATCGCATCGTTTTGACATTTGCAATTTGTCGAAAAAAAGTAACTTTTAATTCATTTTTATACATTTTAAACTTAGAAAAACTTTTTTATGTGATGTTATAATACCTAATTGTTTTTATCTTAACTAATTCAGAATTAGTTATCAACATCAAGGAAATCTTTTTTAATCTGGTATTACTGAGTTGAGTCTGGTCACTTGATAATACTGAAAAATTAAAAAGTTGTGTAAATATAATGATGGTAAAGTAAAGTTTGGACCATTATTTTTTGTTAGGATAATAGTAACCTAAGCATTTGCTAAGTCGTCGATTTTGTGAACTTAGACTTTGCTAAGCATTTGCTAAGCACGCACTCAGATGAATTCAAAGACGGCTCTATAAATACTGACTTTGTCATAAGTCTAAAGTAAAGTCTGAGCAAAGTCAAAGTTGGGTCTATAGATCTCAGCCTAAGGGATTCGCGGGAACCCATATTGTAGATTGCACGGATTGCTCTCTTTTGTAAAATAAAAACAGAATGTATGTGCCGAAGAATGACTAAGTACCGTACATAAGCACATGTTTGCTTAATATTCTTCATCCCATCACATTACGTAAGTTCCTACCTACTTAATTAGGTATGTAAGTACCATCTTCAATATTTTAGGCGAAGACTAGTTTTCGTACCTGTCCGCCTAACGCTTGATGGGTGTGACCCATAGGTTCTTGGGTGGCTACGGGTTAATACAAAAAATAGGTACTCAGTCATGATAACTCTTAGGTAAGCAAAACCATTGAAGATCATGTCGGATCCCTAAATTTGGATTACATACATTATACTCACACTTATGATCCCTGAAAGGGTAAGCAGAAGTGTTCTCCTTTAACAGGAGTCTTTACGTAAGTACAATCACGTTTTGTCTCTTGTGTTAGGTAAGTCCCATGAATGCCATTTTTAGGCCTTAATAAAATTATGGGTATAAATAAATATGAATTTAAATTTTTATATTCTTCAATTATGGCATGAATAAATTTTTATTGCCCTCAATATCTCTGTCTATCTACTTTACGGGAATAAGGTTTGATAGTACCCTGTTTTGTAAACAAAGCCATCTTTAGTATTGCGAGAGCAACAGATGGAACATTGCTATTCGCGAAATCCGCCATCTATGAAATAATACGAGAACTATTTACAATGTTGCAAATTCCATATTTGGACATAATTAGTGCAGAATTCGTATTAATAGTTTGGGACATATTTAGATGTTATCATCAACTATTTTAATGGTAAAAAATAAATATTTTTCAATTAACATTTATCTATGATTTTTATTAAATTCGCAAGCAAATTCTTTTGGCAATATCAAAATGCAGTACCCAAATATTTTAGTCTTGCCACACAAACCAGGTCAAGGAAGTGCAGCAGAAAAACTATTCGCCAATTTTTTTGTTATTTTTTATGAAATGCAATTTGTGTATTGTTTCTTTATTATTTATTTGAGATGATAGTGAAATAATGTAGGGCGGACATCGTAATGATTGGAGAAAGTGCGAGTGGTTGCTACAGGACAGAAGAAAACTAGGTGGTGTGACAGCTACAGAATACCGCATAGAAGATTTTAGCTAAAAAATGGTTAATTTTGCCAAAATTTGATCATTTATCTACACATTATGACTGTTAATCGCGTAAGGGTGGCGTTTATGTCGGTTGCCTTTGGGATTTATGTTGAAAATAATCGTCATAACATTTGACCCAGTTACAGTGCCGTGTGCGTTGACCTATGGATGTGAATGCGGACTAAAGCACGATGTTATTTTTAGGATACAGCTTTGCAGATAATTAAATATTTATAGATGCCGTTGGTGATATCCAATTGTGTAATAAATTACAGACGAAAGTACCCGTGACCTTTTCCATTTTGAATACTGGTGAGTTTTCTTTGTTTTAATTTTTGAAATTCGAACATTGATGTTCTGATTTTTTAATTGAATACTGCACAGATTAACTTTATTTTAATTCAATAAAATTAACGGTTTGTTCACCTGCTAACTGTATGTAACTGGTTTTGTTTTTAAATCAGCTGCATACAAAATCAATTGATTAATATGTTTTTAAATATCTTTATTTACACACATGTGTAACTATGAATTAGTACATAATGATTTTTAATTTTATAAATATGTTAAATACAAAGCAATGTGATTTCAAAAGAAAAAATGACATACTGTAACAATCAATACATGTAACCTAAATACTTTTGCAGGTACTGCAGTTGTTCAAATAAACACTATGGATGGAAGTTTTATAACTCATGGAAAAACAAAACAAAGTACAGAAATACAGATAACGAAAACACTTTTTAGATACAACTTCCTTTGAAGGGATCAATTTAATCATAGATTTTATTTATAAACATATTCCAATTCCTCTTTGATTGAATGAAATTATTATATTGAGAACTAGGACGTTCAGGTTGTGATTTCTTAATATAGTACACAACTGATGCAGATAAAGAAAATAAAAACAATAAAAAATAGTAGCAAGCATATCATCTTCGTAGCTAATCTGACTGGCTGTATGTTGAGTAACTGTTGCCAAAAATTACCGCCAAAAATGGATTCCAAATTCAAAACTCTTTAGATTTTTCAATCATAACTTACAATGGTTACTTAATGTTATAATAATAAAAACAAGACAATATGGTGTTTATTTGACTGAATCGCAATAAGGGTGGGGTTGGGCCTTGCGCCCGAAGGCCGTGGTGACACTCGGCAGTGATGAAGAAGCAAAATGTTCGCACTCTATCATTGATTGTGTGCACATTTACATATTTACTGGTTGGTGCCGCCGTGTTTGACGCATTGGAGTCAACTACTGAGAAGAACAGATTTGAAGTATTGCAAGGTTGGTAGCTATTGTTATTGAATTCCATTTCTGTCTTGTATCCTGAAGTGCCAAACCCACTAGCAAGAAACTTATAGAAATGGATTTGCTGTGATTATATCCACAGCTTGAAAGTTACATAGTTAAACTTGCTAGGGGACTAAATACTTAACACTAAACACTTGCTAAGATGCTGTGTGTGTGGATTTTTTAGGTTGGTATGTATGATGAGCCTTTTCAGGAAAAACATAAGCAACAATCCATCTTTTATGCTCTGGACAAGGCACATATTTGCCAAAGTCCAACACTTCATACCAATACTGTTGTTGATGTTTTTCACATAATGCCCATATTAATAGATAGATAGCTCTCATGTGTTAATAATGGTCCTATCCCTGAAAATTCCATTTTCCCCTGACTTAGCTGAATTTTTTGTGTACCTTTACCTTAAGCTGTCTGCTGTATTGTAGAATGTAGATGGTCTTTGCAGTGTTTTGTTACTCTCAAGGATTATCCTCCTGCTTTCAATTAACTGCATCTATTGTGGATTTCTTTTTCTTAGCTAAAATAGGCCAATACTAATGTTTTGCTTATGGTAACTAAGGCAACCAAGTACATTAAGGTGGTATTTTATATGAATTAAAATTAACGAAGTGCTGGCAACACTTGCTAATTACGTCACAGCCACAGATATAGTTCTCGAACTAAAACATCACGCCTGTATTCCCCGAAGGGTTAGGCAGAGGTGTATAGTATACCCTCATTTTGCAGTTATATTTAAGTCCTATCTAATAGGGGGCTAATAGCCTATTGTCATCACCATCATATTGTCAAAATTAAACTCCAGGCTGCTATTGACAAACTCCACACGGAAAAACCTATTAACCGGTTCACTGCCAACTCCCATAAAACAATTAAAAATCTATTGTTTTATGAGTGATGGCAGTCAAAGCGTTAACACCGCCCAACCTGGGGATCGAATTTAGGATCACACGTTCAGCAGTCGCGCTTGCGACTAAAACTAAAAATACTTGTTATATGTGAATATCTATTCAAACTTAGAATTTCGAAGTCCAGTGTTGGAAAAGTTCTCCAATATAATATGGTATGATTATACCTTAAAGTATTTTAATTCCCAATACAACTCTCCACTATCACTACACGCTGGGCAAGCAAATTGGATAATTTTTGCTGAATTTTCGGCATTTCAAGCATCATTAAAAATCAGAAAACTTTAAGATTTACTTGTAACAGAATACTAAAGCAAATTTCGCAATCCACAGCTATCGAGGGCATGATCATAAGAAAATACAACATAACCGAGGAGGACTTCCGAGTGATGGAGACAGTAGTGCTGAAATCTGAGCCACACAAGGCTGGTCAGCAGTGGAAGTTCACCGGAGCATTCTACTATGCCACCACTGTCCTCACCACTATTGGTAAGTTACCTTCCATTCCCAAATATTCGAGGTTGGTGACAGAAACTCAACTCACCACAAGAGGACTGACTCTGCAGACTCCAAACTGATTATCTGAAATGGTGACTCGAAAATGATATATCAGGTCAGTGACAAGTAGCAATAGTAGAAGCTGGGTATATGTAGGTACTATGTATAAAGTTCTTTGGGCTTCGTCAGATGTTACCTACAGATACCTTCGTCAGATGTTTGCCCAGACTGGTTGTAACTGTAGTTACCATGCTGGGTAAGCAGGTATTCTAAAAGGAAGGTGATGCCTGCCCACGGATTGCCTTGCTTTTTCCGAATACTATGCTATGGAATGATATATCTCTCCATGTGACGGAGTCAGAGAGAGACATATCATTCCATACTAGAGCTCCTGTCTGAGCCACACAAGGCTGGTCAGCAGTAGAAGTTAGCCGGAGAATTCTACTATGCCACCGCTGTCCTCACCAGTACTAGTAAGTAACCTTTTAACCGGTTGGCTCGAATATTCCAGGTTGGTGACAGTAACATCACCGCCAGAGGACTGAAGGCAAATTCACGTAATTTTTAACCGACTTCAAAAAGGAGGAGGTTCTCAATTCGGCTGTACTTATGTTTTTTTTTTATGTTTGTTACCTCATATCTCCGTCATTTACGAACCGATTTGAAAAATTCTTTTTTTGTTCGAAAGGGTATACTTCCCGATTGGTCCCATATAAATATTGTTATGATTAGACCATGAACTTCAGAGATATGGAACGGAACTCCTCATCGGATCAAAGCAAAATTCTCAAATTACTAATATTGCTTTGTTTATATTTGTTGTTGGGAACTGACTACTGGAAAAGAGGAGGGGGTGCGTCCCCCTCCCCCCTTTGGAATGTTTTCATTATATCGTGTAAGGTATCATTTGAAAGGACTTTTTATGCCAAAAAGAAGGGTTATGAAGAGGAGGGGGTTAAATTTATGGCACTAAAAGGTATTTAATAAAAAATAAACTTTAAAAAAAGTAAAAACCGACTTCAAAGAAAAACTAAAAGGAGTAAAATAATTACCATAATACATATAAAATTAACAGTTTCAGAAGTCGGTGCAACTCTACACTAAAACAAATAGAAGCCACCGACTTCTGAAACTGTTAATTTTATATTATGGTAATTATTTTACTCCTTTTAGTTTTTCTTTGAAGTCGGTTTTTACTTTTTTTAAAGTTTATATAACGCGCCGATAAAGTTGCAGTGACACTGCAGTTAAGTTCACGCGAGGGTATCTGACTGTGATCGCGTATTAAGAAAATACAAAAAGCGTTGTTTTGAATTAGGCCCCTGACTGCGGAATCTGCTTGGCCAACATGGTAATTACAAATACAAGGTAAGTCGGAAAGGGGGTACTAATCCACAGCCCACTTATAGTATCGGTGATGACTGTTTAAAAGCAAGTGTTAAAATTTCAAAATTCGATATTATTTTCTTCCAAATAAATGATTTTTATTTTAGTTTTTTCAAAAATTCTTCATCCCTGCTTTACTTACAAATTCAGAAAATGGTGCTTCTAATTCATGACCCTAAATATGACCTAAAATGTAAACACAGCTGATCCTAGCTGAGGATAGATAGATTTTAGCATATTTTTTATGTAATTTTTGAACAGCTATTTCTCTTAAACTATTGACTTTTGGGGAAAGTGGTAGAACAAAAGTTACTCATTATTATGGGTAGTTTAACACGCTTTCAGATTAGTACCCCCTTTCTGACTAACCTTGTATATCAGTTCAGGGACAGACAGCAACATCACCTCAATGGACTGAGTCTGATGTAATCAATCTATTTGTCCAGGTAACTTTGTAGGCACCATGCTGGGCAAGAGATTAAGTTCTGTAAAGGAAAGGAAGGTCATGCCCGCCAACAGATAACTTCGCTTTGTGCAAAGATCATTCCATAGCTGGACTTAATATGGAATGACATTTATATCCATGTCTCCATATGATGTTTTCAGTTGTCTACAGTCGTAGAACGCATCATAGATAATGTTGCCATTACGTGATCTCCATTTTCTATACTCCCACTCTTGCTGCATGTATTCAGAAGGATGGTATGAGCCGTCCATCTTATTATCTCCAATACCGCAGGCCATTGATGAGAAGCAGTGGCATCAAGTAGAAAACGTGAAATAAAAATAATAATTGCCGAAAGTTTTCCTAAGATTATTGTAAGTCTACTGCAGCGACATTCAAACCAACGTATTCGTATTTTATTAAGTGATACTTCCTGCGGCTGAACACTGTTTCCCAAAATACAAGCTCAAGCTTAGTTTGGGAATCAGTAGCAGTACCTTTTGTGCAATACATTAATACGATGCATATGTTAGATTACTCTATGATCAGGTGAATGTATTAACTGGCAACAATAAAGAATTTTTATTTTAATGATAGAGAGAGAGTGGAGTTCCATGGCTAGGAGCTAAAACATTACCCCTCTGAAACTTCAAAAAAACCCATGTTTTTTTAAAGAAATGTCTGTTCATCTAAATTCTTTTATTGTGCAGGCTATGGGCACTCAACACCAGCGACAATCGGCGGCAAACTCTTCACAATGTTCTACGCGATAGTCGGCATACCGCTGGGCCTCATCATGTTCCAGAGCATTGGTGAAAGAGTAAACAGACTTAGTAGGTAAGTCAAAGAATAGATTGAGAAGATGTGTTTCAGTCTTTTCGCCAAAAAAGTACCTGTATACCCAGAGCCGTCTCTAGGTTATTTAGTGCTGGGGTGCGAACCTAAATCTGATACTTAAGTACGTCCGGCGCACCCTGGGCAGACAACCTCGCTATCGACCTTGCTGACTGGCCAATCTTTTCACCACAGCATAAGCTATTCTCATATAGCTCGTGCCAACAAGAGAGAAGACAGAGACTAGGGCCTCTGATTTGATTTTCAGACATCAGGAGCCTGAAGCTTTCGTTTTATAAAGCCCTTATATTTTTGTTCCAGCGTGATTATAAAGTCAATAAAGCGCGCGATGAACTGCAAACAAACCAGTGCGTCGGAAGTGGACCTCATATGCGTGGTCACCATATTATCCTCACTGACCATCGCCGGTGGAGCCGCCGCGTTCTCCAAGTTTGAGGGGTGGAGCTACTTCGATAGCGTGTATTATTGTTTTATCACGCTAACGACTATAGGTGAGTCCTAGAAATACTGTTCTACAGGAGCAACCGTAATTTGAAACCGATGGATCAGTCTCCGGTTCAGAACGATTCATGGCCCAGTTGTGCGTGTGATGACCTTTGTCCAGAAAATAGTAGCAGTGGAGCTTTTTGCGAATAACTTCGTCCAGGGAAGTACCACCATATCTATTTTTGCCGCCAAACAGCATTGCTGTGTTCGGGTTTGAATGGGTGCCAGTGAAATTGTGTTTGAATGGGTGCCAGTGAAAGACGACACGTTTGGTGCAGTGGCTAAGCGATTGGCTTCTGCGCTACGGGTCGTGGGTTCGATTCCCACACGGAACAAAAATTTGTATGGCCTACAGAAGGTTGTTCCGGGTCTGGGCGTTTGTTTGTGAGATTTGTGTCTGTAAACGCATCCACGATACAAGAGAAATCTTAGTGTGGGGCAAAGTTTTTTAAAAAAAAAAAAAAAAAATTACAGGCACATGAGACTTTTCAACTTTGTCTTGTTTATGGGTTGGCCACGCATTAGCAATACCTACTCTTGGGGGGTAGGTGTATATAGATGGCAGTAAGCACTTCACACGTGGACCATTAACCAAACTATAACATAAATAACAACTGTTTAATAGTTCATTGCTCGACATTGATCGTGCACTCTAGACTGATTTGTAGAACTATGTGATTATAGATAGAACTTTTAGACATCTGATGCTGGCAAAGCTTTTCTTTCACTCTGCCCAGTCTGTACCCTAAAAATCTAAACATACACTATTAAGATTTTCAGAAGAAAATTCGTTCTGCCTACCCTTTTCGCAACTATGTTGGGGTCAGCTTCCAGTCTAACCAGATGCGGCTGAATATCAGTATTTTACACGGAGCGACTGCCATCAGACCTCCAGAACACAGTTACTGGGAAATGTCGATATCCTAAGGTTAAACTGGTTGTCCGACTTTCAGGCTTCTGGCTACCCGTAACGACTGTCAAAGGTATTCGTTTGACACCCGGGACCGACGGTTTAACGTGCTCTCCGAGGCACAGAGGGGTCTCGATGTGTAACGAACGGTCACCCATCCACGGACTGACTGTAGCAAGCGCAGCTTAACCTTGCAAATCATATGATCCGTGCAGTTGATAATAGACACGAGTCCCTCTCTTCTTTCTTTAGAAACTAATTAAAATATTTTTGCTCTGGCAACATCATACAATGATAGATTGAATTTATATGCTCCCTGTTCGGTTTTGGGCTCCTACATAACATACCATCGCCCGGGAGTGAAAACCTCGGGAATGCATTTGGTCATTGTACGGTTCTTGTGGGCTTTCACGCGGAATAAGTCGCGGGCAAAAGCTAGTCAACTATATTTATTACGAATTTTATATACCCAATAAAGGCTAGTTTCAGTGCCTACAAACAAATTTCCACATAGAGCGGCTCTCTTACACGGCGACACATTACTCTCGACACTCAGTGTCGACACCGAGTGTCGTAGTGTGTACATCGCCGTTACACTGAGTTGCGCATTAGCTCTGGTTTAATTTCAGTGTCGCGATTGCATTGTGTCGAATGTCAGCGTCACCGTGTGTGTATCCTTACCGTCATAAGATATAGTACCTATACCTACGTTGTGATAAAATAAAAATGACTAAATTGCATTCCCGAGGTTTTTTCACTCCCGGGCGACGATATAGTCAACGCCCTTTTGAGTGGACACAAGACCTTGCTCCTTCCACTAACCACTTGCATTTCCCCAGGTTTTGGCGACATGGTGGCCCTCCAAAAAGACAATGCACTGAACCGCAAGCCGTCGTACGTGATGTTCGCGCTGATATTCATACTGTTCGGGCTGGCCATAGTGGCTGCGTGCCTCAACCTGCTCGTGCTGAGGTTCGTCACCATGAACACCGAGGACGAGAAGCGCGACCAGGCGCAGGCGGAACAGGTAACAGACTGGATTTTTATCCACTTTAGTGGGTTTGTGCATCTTTAGAAATCAGGTGTGGGTTTCATTACATGTTGTTGAAAGTCAGAGTAATGAAACGCTCAGTTCGGGATTTCTAAACAATTGTGTGTATTTTTCCAGTAATAATTCTAACGCTAATAAAAATCGACATGAGGGTGACTTAAAAAAACTATACAAATTAAATTAACTAATCGCTGCACAGAGCGAGTAAGAGCGATTACGCACTGCATCCGATCCGAATCCGTGAAAATACGTTCCGAAGTAGCCATAGAACTATTTTTATGATAGTTTACGCACTACATCCGTCATCCGTGACAGGGACTGAAAACTGTTGTTAAATTTCGGTATTTAACCAGCCCAAATTTCCGATACCATTTTCTCTACCCTTTTCTTTTATACCGTTATTTAACCCATATTTATTTCGGTACCGTTATACCTACATCGAATTTCTAAATTACCTACGGCGACGCACGCAACTATACCTAACAATAACAATCTCGTCGCTCGAGTACTGAACTGACATTGTAAGTATTCGCTTTTTATGCAGGCGGGTTTTAGATTTTTTTAATTTAATTTTTTTATGTACTTCTTTTTACTTTTATTTTATTAATGTATTGTACCTATTTTAATTGAATTACCCACCGTTGTAATGAGGCCTAAATAAATCTATCTACAGACACCACGTATAATATACCTACCATCAATCGCTCTAATCCGCAATGTAGATCCTACACAACTTTCAGGTCAGAATTACACAAATTCTTAAACGGAGCTTATGGTTGTAAAATGGTCAAGGAAACATCATGTTAATTTTAAAAGATCTATTCAGCGATACCCCACAACTTATGGTACGTTTTATTGTTTATTTTTTTACTACCTTTTCTTTTACCTCGGACGCCATTTTGTTTTTATAAATACTAAACCTAGCCTATAACCATCCCACGACTTAGACGAATCGATAGATACCTCATACATTAAAATCCATCCAGCCGTTGGGATGCTTCGAGGGTATAGATACTTAGATACATAGTTACGCGTGAAAAACATAACCCTATCTTTGCTGTCGCGCAGTCGGGTAAAAAGACACAAACATATCAACATGTCTAATTACTGGCTGTTTATCACAGATAAGAGCCCCCGCAGACCCCAGACTTTCTATCGGCCGATAGTTTGGTCGGTTTTATAACGAGTATGAAGATGTTTGCAGGTGCGCAGACTATAATTATTCAGTATCGGCCGATAAAAAAGTTCGATGGGCTACACGATTGCATTCAAACTCAACTAGTATCTGGTATGCGCACTCACCCGACTGTTTAGTTTATTTATTTTACTTTAATTTAAACGATCTTAGACCAATTAAAACAATTAAAGATAGGAAGAAGAGGAATGGAAGAAGATAGTTGGCCTAGTGTGCGCGATTGTCCCAAGCTGTTGGGCGCGGCCGGGGCGCTGTCAACGCTGCTTCCCAACCTGGGGGGCCCGAGCCTCGCCTGCAGGCGGCTCTACGATCGTGCGATCGATGGCCCTGTACGGGGCCCCGATCTGGGCAGCTGACCTGACGGCCGGCAGCATCGCTGTTCTGCGAAAGCCGCAGAGAGCGCTGGCCGTCAGAGTCATCAGGGGATATCGCACGATCTCCTACGAGGCGGCCTGCGTACTGGCCGGATCTCCGCTTTGGGGCCTCGAAGCGTTAGTACTCGCGTAACTTTATCGGTGGCGCGAGGAAGCGAGGACGCGGGGCGAGCGGCCGATGCAGCGACACTTGGAGCTGCGGCGGTCGCAGCTGCACGAGGCCCTGGTGGCGGAGTGGCGGGACAGGCTTTCACGCCTTACCGCCGGCCTCGCCACCGTCGGGGCGATCCGGCCGGTGCGAGCGGCGCTGGCTCGGGAGGAGGCACGGCTCCCTGTCGTTTCGGGCGACGCAGGTGCTCTCGGGGCACGGTTGCTTCGGGAAGTACCTGTGTCGCATAAACAGGGAGCCGGACGCCCGGTGTTACCACTGCGGCGATTGCCGGGAGGATACGGCGTGGCACACGCTGGTAGAGTGTGCCGCTTGGGAGGAGCCGCGCCGTGCTCTCATCTCAGGAGTAGGCGGTGACCTGTCGCTGTCGGCCATGGTCGAGTCCATGGTCGACAGCGAGGAGACCTGGTGACTGGGGACGCGGTGGTGTCCTTCTGCGACACGGTCATGTCGCAGAAGGAGGATGCGGAAAGGGTGAGGGAGATCACCTCCACTCACCCGGCCCGCAGCAGACGCACCTGGCGTCGGCGGAGGGCGGACAACGCCCTCTTCCAGCCCCCCTAAATGGGTCCAGGGGCGACGGACTTGGGGAAGTCTGTCGCCTCCCACACATCAGGACCCGAGGCGGCGGCGCGAAGTGTTCCAAGCGCGCCCCTCTTAGACGGCGCGGGGGGAGTCTAACACCTCACTCCCCCCGCTAACCCGAGGAGGCCCAGGCAGTGGCGGGCCGGCACCAGCCGGGGGTTGCGGAAGTATCGTTAGTTCCCGTGACCCCCGGCGCAGGTGTGAGATGGTGGTTTTAGTCAGTAAGAGTCTGACAGACCCCTCCGCCCACCTCAGGGCGGAGGATATTCATGAGGACAAAAATCCCGAAAAAAAAAGTGTGTGCGGTAGTAGCCCAACCCGACCAAACTATCGACGGATAGAACGTCTGTGGTCTGCGGTGACTCTAAAGGAAACGCGCAATCACTTACATTTATTTCTAACCAGCAATTCTATTATTTGATTACATGTTTTAAACTTTGAAAAAGAAGTACCGCTTTCTGAATCAAACCCTTCAGCTGCCTAACGAGAGCCTCATCAGATGTTGGTCGAGGCTCTTGGCTATTAAGCCATTGGCTGTAACGACTATAGCTACAATGACTGCTGAGTCAATCTCCCACATGTAAACAAAATCGTGTTTGGCACACGATTCGATCAAGATATTTGATTTTTTTATCATTTTCGGATTTCACAAGATTCTCTTCGGGCGGAACCGGGATATCAACAATCATTGCGAGGCGCTCTGATCGATCTCTCACCACTACATCAGGCTTATTGACTATAATAGTCCTGTCAGTGATGATAGATCGATCCCAGTACAATGTGGCATGACCATTCTCGAGAACTGGGTCGAGCACATACTTGTAGTATGGTACTTCTGCGTCCACAAGGTTGTATCTTAGAGCAAGTTGCTGGTGGATAATCCTAGCCACGAGGTTGTGCCTGTGCAAATACTCACCGTTAGCAAGAAGAGAACAACCAGAAACAACATGTCGGAAAGATTCACCGGGACAGTGGCATGCCCGACAGATGTCAACCGTACCGTCCTTCACAATATATTTTGTATAATTGTTCGTCATCATAACTTCGTCCCTAATTGCACAAACAAAACCTTCGGTTTCCCCGAAGAGGTCACCGAATCGTAGCCAGGCCACGGACGCTAGGAAATCTATATCGGGCCCATGCAGGGCCCGGTAAAATCATCCGTGAAGCTCTTTGCTCCGCCATACATCCTTGCGGCCATTGGTATCTAGTATTACAGTCTTGCGCCAGTTCTCTTTAGCCAAGGAGAGCGGGGTGAGTCCTTTGTCCACTGCTACTA
Organism: Amphipyra tragopoginis; assembly: GCA_905220435.1. Classification (NCBI taxonomy): domain Eukaryota; kingdom Metazoa; phylum Arthropoda; class Insecta; order Lepidoptera; family Noctuidae; genus Amphipyra; species Amphipyra tragopoginis. Next base: position 13,175,559 of record HG992017.1, read on the forward strand.
TATCTCGATGCATCCCCACGTCGGCTTGGGAGAAGTACTCCCCGAGACTGAATATCTCGCGGTTATGGAGGGTCTTAGCATTTAAAAAGCCTCAACCCCCACACTTCTGCGGGACTTACAGTCTCATTACCGATGAGCGTGGGTGATGCATTCGATATGCAGTCAGCAGCGTACGGACGCTCCTATCCAGGGCGTCAAGTTCGGTCTGAGTCCACTTGAGTATGCCGAAGGAGTATGTCAAGACCGGCATGACCCAACCGTTAAAGGCGCGCACCTTATTTCCGCCTGACAAAAGACTTTTAAGTACTTTTTTCAGGTGGCCATAGAAGCGCTCCTTTAACGATTGCTTCATATCAGCCTCACTGATACCTAACACCTCCGGCATGCCCAAGTATTTGTAGGTTTCGGTTAAGAAGAGGGATCTAAGGTGTATGGAATCCGAGAGTCGGGGGTTCCCACGGATTCCATAATCCTCCCTCGCTTTACATGCATGACTGCACATTATTTTGTCCACACCAAATTCCATCCTGATGGAATTACTGAAAGTTTCAGTTACCTTCAGTAACTCCAACAGTTGCAAATTGTTGGGGACAAAGAGTTACAGATCATCCATGTAATGGAGGTGGGATATTACCTGACCACCTCTTCTCAACCGATAGCCTAACCCTGACCCCTCCAGCAGTGTGCTTAGAGGGTTCAAGGCCAGGCAAAACCCCAGCGGGCTCAGACTATCGCCCTGGAATATACCCCGCTCAATTTGATTGGTTCTCCTATCCCTTGAATTTGCCGACATCCTGGATAGCGAAGGACTGTCCTCCATTGCCCCATACATGACGTCAGGAAGGCGCATAAAGTTGTATTTACTTTATACAATTCCAGCACCCTCATGAGCCATGTACATATGTGGCACCGAGTCGTAGGCCTTCTTATTGATTATGTGGAGGAACGAGGTGTGGTGTTCCTCCATCCAACGGGAGGATCCTCCAACCAGGCGGAGTCTTATGCCTGGCGGGCTACTGCCAAACGGTTGATGTTGGGAGGTTGTATTTATAATATCTGCGTGTTAAATCATGATAGCGCGATGTAGGAACTGTCATCTATGAGAGTTGTCGATATTGTTGCTGTAGTCATCTACACCACCGATGTGTTGCGTAGTTCGCATGTGGCGTGGATAGATGCCGCCACAATTATAAGAATTATAAAAAAAAACTAATTAACATTAGGGATGGGCCGAATATTCGTTTTATATTCGTTATTCGGCATATTCGGCAGGTTTACCGAATATTCGTATTCGGCCGAATATTCGGCTAAATCACCGAACGTTCGGCAAAGTGGTACTCAAAGTATTTTTTTTACTGTATTGAGCCGTGTATGATTGAGTATGAGTTGAGTGTTAAATGGGTTATTTTTATGAGGTAACTAATTTACATGTTTTTGTCGACACTATAGTTTTATTTCCAGCAGATAAAAAGATGGTAATTAAAAAAAATATAAGTATGTAGCTGTTTTGGGATTAAGCTACAGTGAACTCTATAAAATAAAATAATATATGTTATTATAATCAGGTCTATAATGTAAGAAAGAATTGCATGATTAAATTACAACATTTCAGCAGATATGATAATCATATTTCTAGTTTCTACTTAAAGTGGCAAAAATTAGTTATTGTCTTATAAACTTTAAAGTTTAAACGTTAAAAATATTAAACCAATATCGTTTTTTTTTAAGAGAAAGAATTAATTGCATTTTTATAGGTATTCATTTGAGAGATCAATCAATTACCCCTACACAAACAGCGTTACTCAATTATATTAGTGACATACTAAGGCAAATATGAGATCTTTATAAGAGACCAAATCGAATATTATAATATAGGAACATAACCTTAAGAATTCACATTTTTATTAACTTTTTATTTAGGTTACATGAAGGAAAATTTTCTTAAAACGCCCATATGCGCGCTTTTAGTAAACGCATTAAGACTTGTATTGTTTACTTTAGGGAATCAATTATGCCGAATATTCGGCCGAATATTCGGTTCGGTAAAAGTTTTACCGAACATTCGGCCGAATGTTCGTATTCGGTGAAATCCATGTTCGGCCCATCTCTAATTAACATCAGAGTTATCGTAAGCATAACAAGGAATCAGTACTTACAGACTGAGCGGGCCCTGTTGGCAAACCCTACCTCATCAAGTACCAGCATGACACGTTAAATGACATGTCCTCTTTCACCCCATATATGTCTCATGCTAGTACTCGCCGATTCGTCGTCCGACCAGTAACAGGCTTGAGAAGGCGGCGCGCAGTGTTCCGCGCGTGTGGACATGGGGGCCAGACCCCACAGAAGTAGGGGTCCGCCAATGGCTGGCAGACCGAGGCCTTCTGGGGTTGCGGTGCATACAGCTGTGAATCCCGCGACCCCGGCCATAGATCAGAAGAAGAAACACCCTGGGTTTTTAGCCAGTAAGAGTCCGGTATAGCCCTTCACATTCCCTGGACGGAGGGAATCATTGAGGATGGTAACACAATAAAAAAAATTGTTGCCTACCGTGTATACTCAGTCTATTAATCTGTCCATCAAGAATGACGAAAAAATTACGCGTTGATCTGCAAACAAACATACGAGGCAAGCTAGTTATATATTATTATATTTTTTAATAAAACTTACTCTTTTAATCATTTTATAGTTTTGTACGTTTACTTGTTTCAGTTTTCACTTTTGTTTTTGAGTAGGTAGTTCGAATTACGATGCTAACGCTAGTAAGTAACAACAATAACAGAGATGAGCTACGTCTTGACTATCGACCTTGGAGCGCGCGGTTAAAATATGTATACCGTTATTTAACCGATATATTTCGGTTAATCGTTATTATTCGATATCATTTAATTTCGGTATCAAAATGTATCGATACAGAAATTTTAGGATACCGGAATTTTAGGATACCGGAATTATAGGATACCGGAATTTTAGGATACCGGTATTTTAGGTTATCCGTTTTAAATCGATATGACGTCATACCGCTAAATTAAGATATCCCAATTTTTCGGTAATTCAGTCCCTGATCCGTGAGTCTCCAATTAGGAAGAAATATTGACGGACCGAAGTAGCCGTAGTAATGTTTGTATGAACGCTTTCGCACTACCTCGGATTCAAATCGGACGCCAAATGGATATGCCAAAGATGGCCCCTGAATTGTTTGAATTTGGATCAGATATCGGAATAGTGCGTAAGCAACATTCGAATTCGGTCCGAGATTTTTACTCTAGATTGGTATTTTCACGGATTCGGATCGGATGCAGTGCGTAAAGCAATATCCGAATTCGGTCCAAGTTTTTTATATCCGTATTTTCACGGATTCGGATCGGATGCAGTGCGTAATCGCTCTTAGTCTGTAGTTCACAAAACTGACAACGGGGGCACCACCATCGCGGTGACACACGCGGTAAACAAGTAGATAGAAACAAATTAATCTGAGCTATATGAATATTCCAAAATAGTATAACATATTTAATATCGTAAAAGAGTAGCTACAAGTCGGTTTTAAAGTTTTTGTTTTATGTCAATTAGTTTTCGGAATAATGCCAAGTTCGGGAACTCAAATGTTCTGCTAGTTTTGTCTTTGACTGTACCAGGCTGACCTGATGTATTTTACTTTTTTCTTTGTGTAAATATTTTTGTCTACAAATCAATATTTTTGTTTTCAGGCGCAGCAAGTGGCAGTGCGTTTGGAAGGCGACGTGATCACGGCAGACGGTGCCGTTCTGCGAGGAGTATCGCGAGGTACCCGTCTACCTGCTGACCCCAGGCAGATCACTGCTGGTATGTTTAGTTTTGCATTTTATTAAACGAAGCTCTGACAATCAACTAGTGACTTAATAACCTCAAGTGGATGATGAGGAACAGCATAGAGGACTATGTTGATTGGTCAGTAATGTGTTTGGTAATTAGGGGCATAACCTGTATTTTTGGAATACGTCTATGTTCAGTATTGGACTTTTAAAGGAGACATACTGCAGTGGGCAGTTTCAGAAAACAAGAATGAAATAAGTACTAATAATTATGGTATCTTGGACACATGATGGCAGATGCCGTCTTATCGAAACATCTTTTTTAGGGTTCCGTACCCAAAGGGTAAAACGAGACCCTATTACTAAGGCTCCGCTGTCCGTCTGTCTGTCCGTCTGTCACTAGGCTGTATGTCATGAACCGTAATAGTCAGACAGGTGAAATTTTCACAGATGATGTATTTCTATTGCCGCTATAACAACAAATACTAAAAAACAGAATAAAATAAATATTTAAGGGGGCTCCCATATAACAAACGCGATTTTTTTGCCGTTTTTATAGATAATGGTACGGAGCCCTTCGTGCGCGAGTCCGACTCGCACTTGGCCGTTTTTTTTTTTAAATATTTGATATTCTTTGTATGGTAACGTTTTGTAGAGAAAAGACCTTACTGTGAAAAGGGTATAAGACATTTTAGTGTTATTTTTTCCAAGATTTGCTCAAACGTGTCTTTAAAACATTGTTGTAACAATTTCAGGTGACACGTCGTTAGTGCCATTGTACATAGATGAAGAATACGCGCCCAGCGTGTGCAGTTGTTCCTGCAACTGCTTCGGACCAAATAAGTAAGTGTACCACCTACAATATTTATTATTTTCTTGTGAAGATGTCATTTTAAAATGTCGTGTTTCTTTATGAATATTACTAGGAAATAATAGAATTAAGAAGAACGAAGAATGTATTAATTACATTTTCTGTGGTCATCTCTATAATTACATCCCATTCAAATCTGTATGATCACATTTTCTAAACTTTAACTACTATTACTTATAGTTTTGTTCTCATTTATTTCATTATGTCGACAGTTTGTATCCATCTTCCCAATTGAAATTCAAATCAGTATTTTCACGTGTACAAATCGCGAAAGTTTAAACTTTAAACACATTCCCCCTTATTACAAACGATGGTCTAAAAAAACCCAGGTTTATACCCAGTAATAAAGTGATGAGTATATTTTAAATCTGGGTTTGCCTTAGTTTTGGTTAAACTATCTTTTCGATGGGTCCTACGTATACTAGTGCAAGTGCAAAAACACAACTTTAAAGGATTTGGAAATGGATATTTCTATTGATTTATGTCAAAGTTAAAAGTTTTAGAAAACCGGTCTACTGTAAAGTTGTGTTTTTGCACTTGCACTAATACTAGTAGTAGGTTATTACAAAACGTATACACGTAGGACCCGTCGTTTTGTAATAAGGGGGATTTAGTTTTGTTCATTTATCGGGCTGATTTTAACATACTTTATACATTAATACTTTCACAAATCCTTACAGATCAATACCATACCGCGACCCGCTATCACCAGTGCCACCAACCAACATCAAACAAATCAAATCCAAAAACTACCGCGAACTAGGTAGCATACCGCGCTACATAGAGAAGTCTAACTCCAAGAACCGCTCACAGTCCCTACGGCTCAACTCAGCGTCAGGGTACCTCTACATGAACGCTAAGACCAACGACTTCCAACTAGACCCCGAAGACTTCAGAGAAATGGTCGCCAAAAGGCGCGAACAGCTCCGTAGGGGCATGATGATGTACGAAATGAGATGTAACAATAACGAACAGTACTTACATCCATACAGACACAGCCTTAGCACGAGACTTGAGACTAGTCCTCATAGTTCCTCACTGTATTCCATGAACTTGAGATCGGAAAACCGAAGTAATGATCCATTAGTCGACGATTACGATTCGGAAAAGTCCAGCTACGCGAAAAAGAAATTAATGAAGAACATAGCAAGGAACACAAGTAATAAACGCGTAGAGAACTATTTCTATGATGATGCAGTTTTGCATTTCGACGATGAGTATGCCTTCGACGGCTCAATACTCTTCGCTAAACGAAGAAAATCTATAGAGAGAAACTGGGATGATTACAATTGTGAAATGCCAAGAAACTACGGACCGGACCAAGTGTCTAACGACGGAAGTTACGGGTACTACCTACCTGATGACGAGGAACAAGACCAGTACTTCGTGAACGATACCCTCACGTTCCAACTGCCGCCTCACAGGGCCAGCATCTAGTGAAGTGTTGTGATGTGCTACAAGACTTGTGCCAAGGTAGGTTAGTGTTAGTCTACTAAATAAATGGGCCAATTAAGTAAATAAACGATTAATTAATAGTAATTTTACAATTTTCGCGGTAGCATCCGAGTTTGAAAGTTTTAGCTTTTACACATAGTTTATAGTTGTCGCGATTTTTATTATAATTCTATGATATGAGCTTGGCTTCCTTGTAGATATTGTAATATAGTGTTTTTAAGGCTTGTCGTGCGGTGAGCGCTTGGGCTTTTTATTGTGCACTACGTCGGTGAAATTGTATAAGCAAAGTTTGTAATAGATCTCCTGGCTGAGAATTAGGAAAAACTTTGTTTGAGATAGTTGTACAAAATGGTAGACTGTAGATACATCCTGAAACCAATTTTTTTTTGAAAAAGTTAAATTTTGAAGTCAAAAATTAAATAAAAAGACTGCAATAGAAAGGAATGTTTTAGTTAACTTTTAAAAGATGAGTATGATAGGAGTGCGTGATAAAATATCATCTTGTGCGATTATCTCAAACAATTGCAGACAAATCATGTGATTTTTATGATAAAAAGCTTTTTATCTGGCTAGATGAATCTCGGCTCGTGTCAGATTTTCAAAAACATTAGCTATCATGATACGAAATATATCCAATAAAAAAATCCAACCATATTTACAATCCAGGCTCAATATTCAAAACTAAATATGTGAAACAAGATGAACTATGTACAGTACTGGCCAAACTTTTTTACCTCTCTGAAGTCAGGCGAATGGGTGCGCAGTAGCACATTTACTTCCATATATTGCTATTGCGCAACCAATCTACGAACTTCAGAGCGGCAAACAAGTTCAGGGCCTATTGTAAGTAGGTACAGTACGCATAAAATTACTTTGCCCCTCTGAGGAACAGAACGCCGAAAGACGGTTTCAGACCGGCAATCTTATTTTACGAGTATTGTAAACTACAAATGACTTTGATATTGAAAAACGACGTAGTGCAAGCGAAATTAAATTTATTTCCATTTCGGAGTGAATTAAGAGTAGACACTGATGCGAGACACAATACAATGAAAATTATCGAGCTTATTGATTCAAAACTGGCTAACAAAACCGTTTAGTAATGAGTAAAAACTTTGCCGGAATAAGTGTTCTATCTTGTGAAGAAGTATGTCTACAAAACCGAGCAAGAAATGTTGCGAATACATAAATGATGTTCAATATTAATTAGAGTTGCAACGAATATCCGGCCTATTCGGCCATTTTTATACTATCCGGCGCACGGCCGGATTGTCATTTTGTGCCGGATATCCGGCTAGCCGGATCCTTGGTCTTATTTTCGTAATAAAATGTAAGTACTAATATCGAAAACCAACCTGTTTATTCAAAAAATATGTATATACATTTTTGGTCTGTAAACACTAAACTTGTGGCAGCTAATTATAATCAATGTTTGAAATCTACTAAAGGCAAACTATGTGTTATATTTTAGCCGGTTATCCGGCGGCTGAATATCCGGCTATCCGGCTTCGGCAGTCGCCGGTTATCCGGTATCCGGCCAAATCACTATCTGTTGCAACTCTAATATTCATTTTGCAATTTTGTTTTATATGATTATAAAATAAATAGCAGCTAAGCCAGCCCAATAGAATCTCAAAATGAATCTGTTTTCCACCAATAAAAGTTTTCTGAGTAATTACAATGATGGTCCGGCGCCAATCAGTGTGTCCTGTGTTTCGTCGTGTATATGTGAGAGCCAGAGGGGTATAGGGGAATTCCTCTTTAACTCTTTTACTTAGATTCGTGTCCTCCATCTTAGACTCTGTCTGCGCTTACCATCAGATGCGACTAGGGTAAAACGCGACCAAGTCAAAGAGTAATAATAAAAAAAAAAGATCTTCTGACAATAGTTTGGTGACAGAACAGCTCGGAAGATTTTTGAACATAAATCTAATAATGTAGTTAGAAAAAACCACATCGGTACTGGCTATAAGAGCCTTTTCATTGTCATGCGTGTTTGCGCCCTTGTGCTGGCCAGCTACGCATGCGTGCTGCCCGCAAACTATCGTATCATACATGATGCGTGCCGCCCGTGTGCGTGTGGCGAACCTTCACAGTCAGTCTTGTTTTTACTGTCAAGCGGGTCGCACGCACATTGTATGATCAATATGAAAATTCATTCATTCATTTTGACACGAGTTCTCTTCCTGGCGACACGCACAATACTGTGGCGGCGAGGCGTAAATAATCTGCTCAGCGTGCAGCCCGCAACAAGCATGCGTGCCTGGCCTGCACGCGGGCGCAAACACGCATAACAATGAAAAAGCCCTAATAACGCTCAATAATAAGGTATATAAACCAGCTAGCCTATCATGTTTAGCGCGACATAATTTTGCCGTCGCACTATCTCGTGTGGAGAGAAGCCGTGCTAACATGCTTAACACGACATAATTTTATCGTCGCATTACGATTACATAATGTATAGCTTGTCTCGGTACGAGATATAATGCGATGGCAAAATTATGTCGCGTTGCACATGTTAGCCCGGCTAGTCTCGACACGAGATAATGTGACGACACAATTATGTCGTGTATATGCTGGTTAAAGGCTGGCTACATAGACCATACAATTTACAAGATAGAACACTTATTTAGGCAATCTGATATAATATTAGCAGATATGTTTTGCATTCATGCTAATAATATCATAACCTCATATTCCAATGACCACAAATTATGACTATGGTCCTGAAACAACGCAATTATTTATTATAAAAATTGCAAAAAGTTTTTAAGTATATTCTAGTCGAATTTTTATTTAATACACTATAGTATTTTCCATGACGATTTTAAGTCAACTCCTTTTAAGTAGCGTATTCCAAAATTGCGCCAAAAATAAAATTATATATTATAATAATATATTTCAAGGATATTTAATTATGAATTGTTGCTATGAGCCATGAAATTGGTTTTATAAAAAAAAGAATGTAATTTTACAGTAAAACTGATCTACGCCAAATATTCTTATTCCATAAATTTTAAGGAAAAATGATTTTATTTTATTGTTTTACCAATCTGAAAGATTTGTTAGTATAAAACCATCCTTATAACTCTGTAATGGAGGAAAAAATATTATTTATAAAATAAAAAAAATCTTTAAGAAATTGACAGGTGAACACAAAGTGGAAAAGTTTTTAATTGCAATCGAGTATTACTCAATAAAAATGTATTATTTTATCATTATCAAAGATATGATAAATCTATATACTGTACAGATATTTCAATCCATGAAAACGCGCCCCACTCTTTGTCTAAGGCCCGGACTCCATCAAAGCGGAGATGTCCGAAGCGGAGACGAGAAGAGATGTTTTTCAGCTAGGTTGTATCCACCGAAACTGTGCCGAGATGCATACTGGCTAGACTGTAGCGGAGAAGTGTGCTGGCTAGAGTGGAACTAAGCTGCGTGCGGTGAGCATTGGATGGCACAGCACACATCTCGTCTCCGCTGCGCGCCATCGTCAGCTTGAGAGGCAAAGCTCACATCTCCGCCTTGTACTGCGGCCCTGCTTAATCTCAGCGAAGAACAGCTCACATAGCGCAATACAAATATGATACATCTCCGCTCAGTGGTATCCACTTAAGCTGAGTGGAGACGAGATGTGTGAATAACGAAATTCTATTGGTTTTTTTAAAACACATCTCCGCTCCGCTCGTCTCGTCTCCGTTTTGGTGGAGTCCAGGCCTAAATCGCTACAGTGCAAAAGTGTGCATTATAAATAGCTATTGTGTTAGTTGTATCGCCACACAATAGTTAGATGTGTGCATACGTACCATACGACTACCGACCACAGAAAGAAAAGGGGCGCGCGCGCGTCTTCGTGGATTGAACTCACTGAATGTAATATACTGTGTTAATTGTTGACACAATTGAAATATTATACAAATATGAGAAAAAGCATAATCTTTTAATGAACAGAGATTGTAGGCTGTACAGAGTAAAACCAATGATATTTTTGGTTTAATGTGACTGTATGAAAAATGTATAGCGTGTTTGTCTTCTTTGTTTATATGTACAGGATTATTTTTTAATGATTATCTTTGAAGAAATTAAGCTTTAAATACACTAGCGAGTTTTACTGCGCAAGTCGGCTTCTGCAATCGACTTTTAAACTGTGGACACACCAGCAGCAAGACGACTTCTGAAGGTTTTACGAACTAAGCGAGCACTTGCGTGCAATAACTTGCACAGTAAAACTTGGTTGCGCATTTGGCGCTTCAATAAACAACTCTCAACATGGTCGCCTGGGAGCTGGCTCCCAAAAAGCGCTGCCATAGAGCAGAATCCGCCTCGAAAGTCATTTCGAAACGACACCTAGGCCGCATATTCAGAGCGGGGCGGAGCGTGCAACGGGGCGTTCGAGCATTGTACTGAGCGTGCATACATTTAGGTGCGCGTTGGAAACGCTATTACGAAGACACTTCAACTCTGTCTGTATATTAAGTAACGCTTACAAAAACGCCCCGCTGCACGCCACGCCGCTCCGTATATGCGGCCTTAGGAGGAAGCTCTTAAACGAGAGTCGTTTACGGAACTAATGGCCAAAAACTCAAACGCTACTAAATTTTAAGTTACCGTTAATTCTCGTGTTGTCTCTATCACTCTAAGGCGAAGTGACAGAGACAGCACGAAAATTATAGTATTGGACTACAAGTCATCAAACTAAGCTAGCCATTAAAAAATAATCCTGTATATTATAATTTCTTCCAAACTCTGTCTTCCAGTGTGATTTTGGAAATATGTTATTAATTTTACTTAAAAAAAACATTCCATGCTTTCATGATTTGTTCCATGTTTTTTAGCCTTCCTACACGGCAAAAGCCGTTGTTTTTAACTTTTTAAATTAATAATCGTACTGAATATGAATTAAAATACTGACATTGTATTATATCTAGTCGGAAATGTGAGAAGTATGTTTAAGGAATGTCTAGTCATTATTGTATGTTTGTTTTATAGTTTTACACTTTACCTTGAAATACCGGGTGTAAAAAAAAAATATAATTCCTTCAAACCACATGATTTTAGATTAAATCTGCAGGGGATTTTGCACCATTAAAAATAAAATAAAACTAGTATTTTTCATCTTGCGATAGTGGTTAGTGATAGTATGTAAACCATCTGATAGGGTTCAAATAAAAATTGGAGCAAAGGAACGTGAAAAAAAAGTGATAGAACATTTCAGTGCCATGTATAAACGAATGGAAGCCCAGCGAGACAGCTGGCAGATACGACTAGGGCGGTATAGGAATCGCTCCACGCAGTCAGCGCTAAAATGCCTTACGCGGCATCCTCCGTGAGCGATCTAGAAGCGACGCGAAAACAACAAACAGTCGATACCTATTGAAGTGGCCTACGTGACCAATCACACGTGGAGTGCGGTGCGGCGCGGCGCGGCGCGAAGCGAACGCAATCAGTTGGCTTGATATTTTCGCGCGAACTGGATGCGGTGCCGTACAGTGCTACTGAATGACGGCGGCGCGCGGCGGGCGGTTCGCGAGCTCGTAGGACAAATCCGCCGCTTCGCACCGCATCGCATTGAATTCGCGTGTCACCGCATCGGATCGCTTCGCAATTCGCGTCGCTTTGAACCGCCTACGTAAGACGCCGCGTTAGCAAGTGTCGTCGCAATATCTCGTGCCGAGACGAGATAAGACATACATTATTTCGTCTTAGCACGAGATATTGCAACGACAAAATTATGTCGCGCTGGGCATGTTAGCCGGTTAAGAACATCATGTTTTCCATTTTGAAATTAGTTTTTTTGTTGAATCCAAAAGAATCCCATGCAGAGTAAATGTGTGTGGCCAGTAGATGACAAGGTTTGAAGGAATTACACGAATATACCCTGTATTGTGATAACCCAATTTTAAGTGACTTTTTTTAATCTTTTATACATAATGATTTACAAAAAGTATTTATTTATTGACTGAATTTCATTTTCTGTTATTTTTAAGACTTATTTATTGAAGCTGCCAAACCCTTTTTTGTATTATACGTCTTTAACTAGTTTTAGTAAAAACCAGTATTTTGTTTGCTGTGATAATTTTACCTCTAGTATTATTAAAATTAAATTATTAATAGGTTTATAAAACTCTCTCCAAAAAATGTCAAAGATGTAACACTATCTTCTAAAGATCAAAACAGTATTATTTAAAAAAGTATTTATTGAAATTGAAAAATCATTAACAAATGTTGATGTCGTTCGAAACGATTGTTTCCAATTTTATGTCTAAAGTTTTATGACAAAAAAATGTATTCAAAAACAGTGAAATCGCTGAACAAATAATATGTATATAGTAAATAATTACGTCGACTTATTTTAGGTCTAAGTAAAAAATGATCTATGAAATGAATAACATGACTGTATTAAAATTTATGCCAAACGTACTCGAAACAAAGGACTATTATTTATAATTATGTACTTAATTAATTATTTATCGTCATTTTGAGGCATTCAAATGTTATTTGCTTCAATCCCTATGAAATCATTGCCATACGTTATTGAAAACTCGTCTTACGAATTATGATTGTATGGTTCTTTTTTGCTTGAAGCAGCAGGATATTGGTGCCAATACTGTTGTGCACAAACTAAACTTTATTTAGGCTATTGCCATCCTTTTCACTCTGATAAAATAAGAAAGAGACGGACGTAAATAAGACGCTGTATAAAACTTAGACGACACGTTAAAACGTGTTGACTTAAAACACGGTAAAATTCAAGATTCAAGTAAATTAGTTTGACATCTCTAACTTAGTTCTTTTCTATCACTGTCCTTTTCTCACGCTGTCTCTTAGTAATAGGGGATTTACACGGGTTTACATCTAAATGACAATTCGACTAGGCCGCAAGTGACTGAAATCGCAAGCCCCAAAGATGGGTGCCATCAGACTTTTGTCGTGCGGCGACAAGCCGCATGCGGCGGGTGACTAAAATCGACCGTGTAAATGGTCAGTTGCAGGCGATCGCCCGCCGCATGAGGTGTGTTTTGCGCTGTGTTGTTCCGCTAGAAATGAATAAGTCGTATGCGATTTTTGTACACCGGTGTAAATGTGGTAGCGTTTCGATTTTTACAAGCAACGCGACTGATGACTTACCGCACGGCTAAAATCGACCCGTGTAAATCCCCCATAAAAGATAGCAATTCTCTAATTTTAGTTTAGTTTGTGAACAAGATAATCGGTGCCATTGATTGTATTTACCTACAGAAGTTAATTTAATCGTCCAACACCCATCATATTAATACCACGACTGATTCAATTAAGTATTTTTGTTAACCCTACGAGGGCAATTAACATGATATTCCCATTCATTGTATCCTATTTTGCTTAAATTGACAAATAAAGTACGCGTCAGACAAGGCGGGATGAAAACGGTCAAGTCTTCTTGACCTCCTGTAATATCTGTCTATAAAGTTCATAAATCTGAAACTGTGACGCGCCCTTAGAAACATAGTCTATATCTAACTCCATATAGTATGTCAACGCGAGCGTCTTCGTAGAGCAATCGTGCGCAGTAAAATGGCGCCTCATCCCAAACTAGCTACCACCCTCACATTAAAGTCAAGCAGTTTACCGTGTTCCGTCGTGTGTATGTGAGAGCCAGAGTGGTTTAAGGGAGTCCTGTCTTTTTGCTACTTGAATATGTGTGATCCATTTTAGATATGTCTGCGCTTACAAGGTGCGACTAGAGTCAAATGAGACCATGATAAAAAATGCTGTAGTAGGGCAGCTCGGGACGAGCCTTCCCAAGTCGGATGTCATGAAATGGTGAGGGTCATCCCGAGTTGCCGTACTACAGCTCGGGACGAGCTTTGCTATTTCATTCGGGATGAAGCGCTTTCGAACTCAGTGAACTTTTTGTTTTTATTTATCTTTTAATCATGTGTTGAGTCTTGTGAGTATCAAAGGTCATTATGAGCGTTGAACTACTGTATGGAGTAAGTAGCTATAGTCTGCGCCAATATTTTTGATCGCTCTGAGCATGAGGCAAGTGCTTGCGCAATGGTGAATTTTGTGCAGAGGTATTATTAAATAAAATGCGTTGGAGGCGGCGCTCAATAAACGTGTATTTGTGCATCGTGCGCACAGATGGCCTTTTGTGTTGGTGTTCACCAACATTAATTTTCAGGTTAACAACCGTTTACTGGAAACATTTAAAAGTTACTAGAGTGTTAGGTTAATGGTTGTTTAACCACACAATTAACGTTGGTGGAAACCTTACGGCTCGTTCCCACGACAACATCCTGTTTTTGCAAGATTCCTATTAGTAGTGGAAGTGTTTCAAATACTACCGTTCATAAAATCATTCTGTATACGGGATCCTGCAAAAAGCCTATCCAGTCGAATTTTGCTATTCGGTTTTGTCGCCGCACGCTTTATCACGCCGTCCTACAAAGAGCAGTACCCCAAGTGTGAGTTTTTTACGTTACTACTGTAACTACACGCAACTGCGTCACGCCAAAAATGTTGAACAAATTTTTAGTCACGCTATTCGCCGTTAGAGGCGCTGCCTAAATTTTCATACATTTTTCGCGTGACGCAACTACAGGGGCTAATTCCACTAACAGAAACTTTTATTAATTGCAATTGAATCGTTTATCCAGACAGTTTTCGTTTACAAAAATTATCCTATTGTTTGACAACAAAACCAAAACCAAACACTTTGACAGTTTTCGTTTATGAAAACGGACTGAATGAACGATTCAGTTGCTATTGATAAAAGTTTCTGTTAGTAGAATTAGCCTCCAGTAGTAACGTAAAAAACTCACACTTGGAGTAGACCCTGTTGCAGTGACACATTATATTTCAATTAAAGTATTTATACGAGCGTCTAGGGTTTCTACCTGTATGAAGTATGGTGTATATTGTTGTAAACAAAGATCTATCCCGTAAAAATCAGGATAGAAACTACTGCGTGTGAACACCTCAGTTAGTTTTGCGGGAACCAGTAAAAAGCCGTTCCTGCAGAACTAGACGTCCCTGGGAACTGGTCGTTACAGATCAACCTGCGCAAACGCTCACTCTGCGCTAAGTTTAGAACGGTCAAAAATTTTAGCGCGGACTAAACAAACGAATCTAAATTCTAAAGATAAGCATGAACTGACAGTGTCTTCGTGTAGGGTGGTTGCCAAATAATTGTAATTACTTTGATATGTTTCAAGTGCGGTTGATTGTAAACTAATATAATTAATGTACTATAAACTGTTAAATGGGAGTACGTGAGGAGTTCTAGTTATTATGCGGTCTGAACTAATTGTAATTTTAAAGGTGAAAACTGTAACATAAATCGGATTTCAATAAAAAATACATACGAATGATTGTTGTATTTTTATTTGTGTACCTGTAGCACACTAGGTATATAAGCTAAAGCAGTACCTACCTCAACTACATATTATAATCGCCTGAATTGACACACTCACACAACACACAACAAGGCCTCTAATTGAGCTTCACAAATTTCACAATGCAGTCAATCACTGCTATCATAGAGTACATTACAAAGAGTATACTGGGTGTAAGGGACGGTGTACCGAAAACTGAAACAGTGAATTCAGCCCATTATTCTGAATCGAAAATAAATGGTTGTCGGAATTTTCCGAATTTCCTGGAAATTGCTAATTTGTCTGTTTTATTGTATTTCAATAAGTGTTTTGGCAGGTAAATAAACTGAGTGTAAAGAACAGGTTACCAAAAATTTACACTGAATTTAGTTCATTATTTTGAATTGAAAATCCGTGGAAAATATCAACGAAATCTTTCGGATTTTCCGATTTATAAAAAAAATAGATTTTATTTTTGCAACGTGCTGTGTCTTAATAGGATTGCTTATTTTACAGCAGAGAAATGTAAAATTTGAAAAGAAAAATCGGAAAAGTCGGTTAATTTCCGAGCAAAATTTCCACTTATTTTCAATTCAGAATAATGGGCTGAATTCACAGTTTCAGTTTTCGGTACACCGTCCCTTACACCTGGTATTATACTCGGTATATACAGTGCGTGTGTGTGTCAGTTCAGGCGATTATGGTATCAGTTGAGGTACCGCTTTAGCTTATGTATATACTCTGCCTGTAGTCTGACTGGGTCATAAAATCATTACACCTTTTAGCTTCACTCTGCAACTGGACACAGCCTCACCAAAAATAAATGTGATGTAGATCCGGTAATATTCTTTTTACAAGCAATTACATACACTACTGGAAAAGTTGAGGAGCTCGTGGCTAGTTAGCTCGGGTCATCCGATTTGCAAGGTTAAGCAGCGCTTGCCGCAGTCAGTCCGTGGATGGGTGACCGTTTGTTACATATCGAGATCTCCGTGCCTCTGAAAGTACTTTAGGGCGTCGGTCCCAGGCGTCATACGAATACGTATTGACAGTCGTTACGGGTAGCCAGAACTTAACACATTCGAGTCCACCACGTTTTTCATAGAGCTCATACCTACGCCATTCCACCATACATATAGCTAGTGGACCTTCCAGGACCTTCCTCGGCATTACGTTTGCGCTAAAAATTAACCCTCGAGGAGGTTTCCTCCTGGCATTAGGTTAAAAACCGTGAAAAATACGCTACTACGTCGTAAAATAGGTGTTTGCTTCTTTCATGGCTGTGTATTTTCCAAGAAAAACCTACATTTAAAATGAGCCCTCCACAAGGGCACTCGGCATGGCGAATGCGACAACAGGGTAATCTCTTTGAGGGCACCCGGCACTGAACGTGTTAAGCATTGCCCAGTGACTGGTTTGCGGAGGTCTGATGGTAATCGCTTCGTGAAAAATAATAGTATTCAGCCGCATCTGCTTAGTAGGTACACTAGGTTGATCCCAACATAGTTGTGAAAAGGTTAGGCAGAACAAACACTGCAGAAAAAATTACATTGTTAAAACCCTTTGAGTTCGAAATATCCATCCTGAAACCAGTTGTTCTTTCGTGCCTATTATTTGTATGAAGTCTGTTTAGTTCTGGCCCCTGGCCATCAAGGCATCAATAAAAAATGTGCGTCGAAACAAGGTTTTGAATACCGCCATCTATTTCTGTAATGCAGTACCTACTAGGATTGCAGATAGGTACGCTGCAACTACTGCGTGTAATTTTGGCAACCCTCAGCCTAAGGGAGAGCTTTATAGTTTGTTACATCACCGCTAGGTGGCAGTCATACGATGCCCTTCCAATAAAATCAAAGTATTTAACTAGCTAGTAATTATAAAACAGCAATTATAATGAGCGTAGCGGTTGAATGCTTGCATGCAGTAGGGTTTGAGTTCGAACCTGGCTCGTACCTCTGATTTTTCAAATTCATACGCGGATCAGATTTAAAATTTGATTATTATTTGCGTTAAAGGAGAAGAAAGACATCGTGAAGAATAGGGCATATGAGAGGGCTCCAAAAAGTTCTCGATGATGTGTTGACTTCGCCAACCCACACCAGGGCAGCGTAGTGCACTAAGGACTAAAGCCTTCTCATTCCGAGAAGAGATCCATGCGCAGCATTGGGAAAGTCATGGGTTTATTCCACTTTGTTCACCTGGGTGAACAAAGTGGAATTTTTAGTGTCTTCAATTCACCTCGGATTTATTTCACCTGACAATATCACCCAGGTGAATTAGTGCGACATATTTGGTCTCCTTTGTTCACCTTGGAATTAAATCACCCAGGTGAATAGTTGCGACTTTTTTTATTAATGTTGTGGACTTTATTCACCCACATACAACATGCTAGAAAAAATCAAATCAAAGCCAACTTAACTGATTTAAATATTAAGTTGGCTTTGATTTGATTTTTCTAGCATGTTGTATGTGGTTCATTGTGGTTCATTTGAAGCCCGCTCCAGTGCAGAGACGTATTAGGATCTATAGACCCCTAGACTAACTTGTGTTGTTGCCCCTACTTACCTCGCGTAAATTTGCGAATTGAAAAGACATTTTTTTTTTGTGGCGATCTCCCCTTCTCTTTCGCCTAAGTAATATGTAGCTAATGTAGCCCATGCTTAAATACGGGCCTGGGGGTCTATTCCCTGAGCACGAAGTCCGTGGTTTCGGCCTTAGTTACGAGCGTTTCCTACTCCCTATCACCTACAGACATACGATTATTTCGGGGCTCGAACTAAGAATGAATGACAGAACGATTTGACAGCTGTTGTCCTTACTACCGATGTGTTTTTGCCCGTACGAAAAGTTGAACTTGACACTAAACTTGTTTTGTTCACTTCTACGTTTCGGGCTACTTTCGGACGGGGGACAACATTCGTTGACGGACTTAGGGAGTAGGCCCCCTTTGCCAGTATGTCCGACATGGATATACCTTCGATTTCTGATTTCAGAATTCGGGATAAGCAAATAATTAAGTACCTAACATTTGATTGAGTAGGTACGGAGTTGTCAAAATAATGACGGATTTTAAAGCATTTTTTTTTTGACATCTTTTTACTCAAATATTACTATTTACATAACCCGAATTCTTAAATCAGAAACCGGAGGATAGTGTCCGCAAACTATAGTACCTAAAACCTCATGATTATTTCAGTAATTGAATATGTTACAAACACTTTTACAAGTTAATGTAAGTAGATAAAGACTAAAAGGCGTCATCTTTTCTTTTAAAGATTCAAAGATATTTATTTTGCTAGCCATAAGAAGAAAAGCCGTAACAAATTCAGAGGTCCAGATCTCTTTTAAAGTCCAGACATAATAATATGCAATTCAGCACTTTGGTAAACTTATTACCTATCTTAATTATTTATGAAAGTTATTTGAATTCTGAATACCACCGAGTGCACTACTAAAATTTGGGAAGTCATCAGTCTGTAGCTGTACTGTACTTAATTCCGCAGTATGTGTAGGTAGCTTGTGATTCGCAATAAACAGTTATCTGGTAAAAGTAGTTTTCTTTTTTAACAGACTACCGGTTACCACCATCTTTACTTATCTATCAAGCTAGATGGATTTGAATTTCTCAAACCTACATCTTCCCAAAATAAGTACCTACATTATTAAAAGTAAAATAATGATTTTTATCATCATTTTAAGAATATTTCCAACATCACAAAGCCCATAATACCTACCAAATAATTTTAATTAAAAAGCAAGCAAGCAACAACCGTTCGTAAAATAAAACAAAAACACTTCACAAATTTATTTTGAATGCCGGATTTAATAAATGCTTAAGTGGGAGAGCAGTGTTATTTCTCTTTAAGACTGGCCAAAGAGAATACTAGAAGAAAAATGGGAGCACCCCACCCACCCCCTCCCTCCAAGGAGGTATTGCTTTGAATAAAGAAAAGTTAAAATTTTCTTAAAACACCCCCCGGCAGGGTGGTCGCCTATCTATCTTCGTTTAAGTATTGGCAAAAATTACCCCCTCTGTTGCTTTCTCTTTCGCACAACGGCCGTGTCATTGGTTCATTTTTTAAGGGTAGCGTTTAAGATGATTGCTTGTTTTAAGGTGTTTTTTTTGCGGGGGAATAAAATTGTTCTTAAAATTCCCGGGGACGGGCTAGAATATAAAAATTCCTCACCGCACGCTGGGAATAGACGCGTGTTGTAAGATTCAACGAAACCCAGCACGCTTGATGGCAGGATCTATACGGTCCGCCTGGCTAGCTACCACGCTCACATTAAAGTCCGGCGCCAAGCAGTTTACTGTGTTCCGTCGTGTGTATGTAAGAGCCAGAGGAATATAGGAAAATCCCTCTATGTCTCAATACTTGGAGTCCTGAGCTCCATCTTAGACCCTGTTTGAGCTAACCATCAGTTGCGTCTAGGGTCAAATGGAAGACCAAAAAATATATTAAAAGTTGTTGTTTTTCGCTAGGAGCGTGAGTGTCAGAACAAAGACAATATTCTACTTACCTATCGTAGGTACATGGCAGTCGTAAATGTAGTACGCCTATGATTGTGTAGGTATGTACCTATAATGGTTACGTAGAAGTCTGATGACAGTATGACTTGTAGAATGAAGAAAATAGAAGTTGACCTTGTCGCCTTTTATTGCACTTTGCTTTACTTCAAAATCAAATCGGCCGTTAGAGCCTGCTAACGAGCAGAAGCTGTGCTTGTTGTCACGTTGTATGTGGCACATTATTCAGTTGCAACGTCACCTTTTCAGGGTTCCGTACCTCAAAATGAACAAATGGATCCCATATAGGATCACTTTGATGTCCATCTGTTTGTCTGTCCGTCAAGACCCTTTTTCTCAGGAACGGCTAAAGTTGAAACTAATAAATACCTACTAAAGTTAAGCTTAGTCCTGTAAAAAAATCAAGTTTCGTTTCGCGTGTCAAAGATCGAAAATGCCTCCTCAACAAACTTTGAAATCGTGTATCTCCTCAATTTTTTCATCGAATTGATTGATTTTCTTACATACCGTTTCTTTTTCTTTCTATATTTTCTATAAAATTATGTTAATTTGTTGGACATTTTAATAGCAGACAAATATCCTATTACACTTTTCATTGCCAGATCAAACCAGAGCTTCTTGACCTGAAACCATGTTTACGACCACTTTCTGGTACCTATCGACTACTAGTAAAACTGCTAAATCAAGACACATGCATAAAGATATAGTAGATAAACTAGATTGTCAATCAGTTTACCACTTTATTAATTTTAATGTAATATGTTATTATAAGGGCACGCGTCAACAGGTGGTTAACTTATGTATCTTTGTAGCGTTAGCAAAACAATAATATTCTGTTCAACCTTTTATTATTCCATTTATTTAAACAAGAATTGGCAAACGTGGTTGTCGCCATGTGGGATGTTGATTTAGCAGTCATTGTGCCGATAGTAGTACGATCAATAGCCAAGAGCCTCGACCAACATCTGATGAGGCTCTCGTTGGGCGGCTGGATCCAGGCCATGATACAGAAATCGGTACTTCTAGACACGGCGCGTATTATTAGGAAGTTCCTCTCTCTGAGGCCCTGAATGCTGGTAACTTGGACCCTGTTCCCGATGCCGGTGGACTACTATTAACGTTTTGATAGAAATATTTACTGTCCAACCCTCAATTATTAAAAATGTTATTTAAATACTATCCTACGAGTTACCCTTTCATTGCTATTTTCTTTTCAATAAACGAGACAGCGATTGAGTTACAGAGCGTTTTAATTAAAGAAATGGTAATTATAGAGCAGAAGTTTCTTCTAAAAACGGTCTGCGAGTATGAAAATAATTGTTCCTATGGTTTTTTTCTTTTCTTGTGTCGGCACGAGCTTAGGAGAATAGCTCATGCTGTGATGAAAACATTGGCCAGTCAGGGAGATTGGGAGCGAGATTGGCTGCCCAGGATGAGCCAGAAAAGTGCGTCTTTGAGTATCATCGTGGAGCTTTTAATGCAAATTAATGTACAATTATCATGTATTATTATTGTGTAATGTTACAATCATTTAAGTGCAAAAAAAGTTATTGTGTTGAGTGGTTTTCGGCTTAAAAAATGCTTTCTATTTCTTTCTGCGGAAATCGCTAGAGACTACTAAGGCCCACATCATGTACCCAATGTACATGATGTACAACAAGAACATTGGTGATACATAAGGTGGATTTAATGCCATTGGCATTTTCTACCTGTCAACCTTTGGGTCAAAAATCCAAAATTTTTCTTCTTTGGAAACTTTTCTTTTGTTCTATATTATAGTGCAGTAAAATTGTCGTTTTATTAGATAATTAAATTCACATCATGCAATAATAGGTATTCGCGATATACAAGGTTAGTTGGAAAGGCGGTACTAATCCGCGGGCCTCTTATAGTATCACTGACAACTGTTTTAAAGTAAGTGTTAAAATTTCAATATTCGATGAATTTTTATTTCCGTTCAAAATTATTTTAATTTTAGTTTTTTTTTTTACTTTCTTCATCCTGCTTCAGTCACGAATTCAGAAAATGGAGCTTCTACTCCGTAACCCCAAATATGTCCTAAAATGTAAACACAGCTCATAGCTGACGATAGATGGATTTTAGCGTATTTTTTTGGGGTGCATGAAAAGAGCCTCCACGAGTGACGATACCTCAGTACGTCCGGCGCACTCTGGGCAGTCAGCCTCGCTATCAACCTTGCTGACTGACTAATCTTCTCACCACGGTATGAGCTATTCTTGTATAGTTTGTGTCGACACGATAAAAGAAGAAGCGTATTTTTCATGAAATCTTTGAAGAGCAATTTCTCTTAAACTACTGAGTTTTGGAGAAACTGGGAGAACAAAACCTAGGTATTTATTATTAGGTATGGGCACTTTAACACCCTTCCGGACCAGTACCCCTTTCCGACTAACCTTGTATAAATATCAAAACAATCCTGATTAAAGGATTTAAAATAAAGAAAAAAAAAACACTCCACACATCTTTTTTGCTAACGCTACAACTCCAAAACTAAAGTTAACGCGATTTAAGTTGTTCAAAAGTGAGAACTTGGCGGGCTACCATCGCAACACTTTTCCCTCACTTACACATTCTTGTGTGCAATCTTCTTTATATCTAACTCTTTGGGATAACTTTTAACACTTTTAGTGTACTTTCAGCACTTTTGGTTTGGGTAAAGTGAAATAGTAAAGTAAACGTTTTTTTACGGCGTATTATTTTGAGTCGTCTCGTGTGGTTCCTGTGGAGCTGAATAGGCTTTAACTCTTTGATTTTTTTATTATAAGAAGTGGTGGAGATAATTTCAGATGCGGTCGAGCACAAATTATCGTCTTAAACAGCTTGTAAATCTCTGTAGAAAATGGGCCTCCTCATAGAACGTTGTTTATACAACTTAATTTTAGATACAAAAACCGAGACACTCCAACAAGATTTTCATCGGAACTGCCTGAATGAGTGTTTTTTAATAAATTTCCAAGTCACACCTTAGTTTATGTCGCGTTAAGTTTCCTAGTAAAGTGTGAAATGCCTGAGATGTGCTATGCAGGGGTTGAATACACGGAAACTGACCGAGCGAACCGTCTCAAGCCTCAAGGTGTCTATTCCCGTCCAGTTATGCGTAGAAACTTATTGAAAGAGAATTGAAATTTTTGAAAAAAAGAAGTAAAAATAAAATGTGGTATAAAAACTATGTCAATCGATTCTCCTGGTGATTCTGAACAAACTAGTTTCAGATTTAGTGTATACTAAAAATAAACTTGTATATCTGAAATTACAGGTCTAGCGCATGACTGAGTTAGTGGCTGGGGTATGGGAGCGGCACGGGAGGGGTGACATATGACGTGACATGACGTATCCGAACTATCTCGCTATACACGTGATAAATATAAGGTCCAACTATTCATACACGAAATATTTGAAGGGATACATTTATAGGTGGTAAAGATGCCAAATAAATAAAAAAAAAATAAGTATATATTTTTTTAAGTTAATTGATTTAAATTTACTTGATACACATAACAAATACTGGCTCACTACTATTTTCAACATCCATTACGCTAGTTTCTACGTAGTATTTATTGTCATTGAGCGGGCAATTTTTTTTTTCAAATTTATGCAAAATTTCTCAAAATTTTGCAAAATTTATTACAATTATTTTAATAATTACGTAAGAAGAAACAATCAAAAAAACTTTTTTTTTCGCTTTGTATGGCATCTTTAACACCTATAGATGTATCCCTTAAAATATTTCGTGTACCTATGAATAGTTGGACCTTATATAATGAAGATGTCTCTCTCCCTATCCTCAGGTCGGGCAAAGTGTTATTGGGTCTTTCCGGGAGGCTAGATTTGTGCGCGACTGATGGCAATAGGCTCGTCCCTATCCACTATTACATGAGACTTATATATCGGTGAAATGAGGGTATATACTATATACATCAACCCAAACTCTCGGGGATTAAAACCTCTACATTTTTTATTCCTCACTCAATTTTTCCTTCCAATTTCTAAAGAAAGCACCCACAATAAATAAATAAATAACAAAAGAATAAACTCAACCATCTAGCCTTCAGCATAAAAGATCTGTTGTACACAACGCACAAACGCTTCAAAGTAACAAAAGGTCGAACATTTAACGGATGAAAATAATTTTATTTTCAACAAAATTGAAACTGGCCCGCCGTTCTTGTACAAATTTTAATATCTAAGGAAGATACGGCTATTTATATTTTTCCTCCACCCCATTTCTTTTGGCGATTATTATTCTGTATTCCAATGGGCTCGCCGGGTGGGGGGGCCTCCCCTTAAACTCTTTCCTTTTTGCTTCTTAAGTCCATCTTGAGACAGCGCAGCGAAAGCTGTGGAGATGATGTTATGTTTTTAACATTTTTTTTTTTTTCAAACTTTCTTGGGTCTATTTTTACTCTTGTGTCATGAATGAGTTTTAGGGATCTAAACGCGTACATTGGAGACCTAGTGCGGTTGGCTGGAGACCCTTTAGGTCTCTCTAATAACTGCCCGGTTACCCAGAAACGGTCCCCAAGGTTCATTACAAGAAGGCAAAGAAAAAAAAAAGTCCTAGTGCGGATACGAGTCTCTCGCTTTGAAAGGTTTCAAACATAAGTACCTACTGTTGTGTTTATTTTTTTAAGGTACCTTTGTGACGTATTTTATTTATTTATTATAGACACTAATCTCACGTGCACATCTGCACGTGTCTGGAGCTTACGACAAAAATCTATCTCCAACAGGGCAAACCGCTCGGTAGATTGGAAATTGAAAATGAATTTGAAATAGGAGTAAGCCTGTGATTTGAAATTTTATTGATGTTTAAGTTCAACTTGAATCCTTTCTTACAGTTTTATTTACGGGTTTTGAAAGTTAAGTACCTATTACTGTAATTAACACATTGTAGATACTACCTATGAGTTAACCAAAAGTCTATTTAAACGTTTTATACAAACACTAAGTAAACAAATACACATACGAGTACTTAGATTACCACGAACAGTTTTTAAATATATTTTTAACCACTTCAAAATTGATTGAAAAAAATATTCTACAACTCCACCGCACTCCAATTCCCTGCTTCTGTCACTTACCCCTTTACTGGAAAAA
Organism: Amphipyra tragopoginis; assembly: GCA_905220435.1. NCBI lineage: Eukaryota > Metazoa > Arthropoda > Insecta > Lepidoptera > Noctuidae > Amphipyra > Amphipyra tragopoginis. The sequence goes on from HG992017.1 coordinate 13,200,678, forward strand.
CCGTGGCACCTACCCGGAAGGGGTTCGATATTTAAATATAAGAAGAACACCCCCTTTTTTCAAGGGAGAACCCTCCCCTACCCTTGGATTTATGGATCTGGCCCGGAGTGGGTTCCTAATTACTTATCTTTGAGAATACAAATCAATCGAAAAGGAAAAAGCCTTTTGCTAAGATCTGCCAAAATGTAGCACTTAAATATTACTTAAACGTAACTTAAATATTACTTAAGTACGTTTGCTGTGCTGTTGAGACGAGATTTAAGATATTTGTTAAGTTATCTAAAAACTGTTTGATTGAAATATGGATGCGTTAAGTGGTTTTAAGGAGTGTATAATTTTACCTATATTTACTTTCATTAAATAATACGGCTGTCCCATTTCAAAACCAAGTAAGGGCTTAAAACGAAATTTTACAGGAGAGCGCATAAACGTTAAATCAGTCAGCCTTTGAAAACTATTTATGTTAGGCAAAACCATGTGGTTAAAGTGACTTACTAGGTTTTAAAATGATCAGAGGCAGTGAATGGCACTTACTAGGTATCGATGTTTAAATATATCTGCTTAATATGTGAGTTTTCAACGCTGGTGTTTTTGTATTTGGTATAGACTTTCTAGGTTAGCAAGATTATGTAATAAAACGATTTTTATAAAGTGTCCCTAGGTTTTGAAATGGGACAGCCGAATAGTCAGGAAGTAGGAGGCTAGTCAAAAGCCCGAAAGTCTGACAACTGGTCTAATCTTAGTATATCGGCATTGCCCAGTAACTGGGTTGCGGAGGTCTGATAGCAGTACCTCCGTGTAAGATACTGGTATTCAGCTGGATCTTGGTTAACTAGAAGCTGACCCCAGCATAGTTGGGACAAGGCTAGGCAGAACATCATCATCATCATCCGAAAGACGTCCACTGCTGGATACAGGCCGCCCTCAACAAGGGGGGGGGGGGGGGGTTTGCCGTAATCACCACGCGTGGCAAGCGGGTTGGCGATCGCAGTATGGTTATTAAACAACTCGGAGAAGGCTGCTGCCCATCCTCAAGATAATCCCTTAGTCGCCTTTTACGATACCCACGGGAAGAGATGGGGTAGTGCTATTCTTTAAGTCCGGCACTACACTAGACAAGCAGAATATACTCTCATTCAATAGGTAAAGTAGGCATCTTTTGCAACCTAGTAAGGGTGTAGGTAGTTATAGGTGAATATAGCAATCATGAATAAGATTTAAAACTTGACGAAGGGAAATGGCACGCGACAAGAAATTGTGGTCACGACGTTAATTGAGGTAGGTACCTAATTGTGTGTGTACGAGCTACGCTGTACAGCCGCGGACTCGAAATGTTCATCAGATTTCAAATTCGATTCCTTCTCATACTGTGCGCAATAAGGTTTAACATGTCATATCAACTTACATAGGTGTGGTATGAAGGTTGTTGCTGAAAATCAGCGCTGTTGGCATTAGGCTCGTCTAAAGTCACAGCATAAAGCTGAGCAACGACCTAAATTCTTATGTACCATGCGACGCGCAAAGTCAAGTATTCAATTAATGATGTATTTTTATTATGATTATGTCTACTGTCTACTATGTCTAGGTAACCACAGACTAAATGTGTATAGTCTATGCTAAAGCAAACTTGATTTGCATAGATTAAAAATTTAGTCATAGTTTTATTTTTTACTTTTAATTGTTTTGTGTGTTTGGGTTGCCAGGCAATTATATGTTTAAATTTAAGGAAAACTTGTTTTAGAGTACCTAATTAAGTTATTAATTTTAAATATGCATGTGCGTCGGTTTGGGCGTGAGAATAAATACTTTTTCTTTCTTTTCTTACATAAGAATTCGTTTTTAAAATTGTAAAGCGTTGTTTTCAGCAAAAAAGCTATTTACCACTTTTTGTTATTACAAACTCCTTTTTAGGTATGTGTCTAGTCAAACATTGTATAGAGCGAACTTGATTGAATTTACTAAATGGGTTGATTTATTTTTCTATGCTACCTAGTATAATATCCTCTTTAAATTAACCTTTGTATGACAAAAAAATTTCTTTGCCTAGTCAATTCTTTGCGAGCGATTGATCGACCTTATGAAATAGTAATGTGCAAGCAATTATAGACCTTAGGGTGCTAAACATTTCAAGTCCGCGACTGTACATTGACCTCTACTAATACGTCATATACGTCACATAACATAAAATTCCTTGCACATTCATCATCTGCCTAGCCTTTTCCCAACTATGCTGGGGTCGGCTTCCAGTCGAACCGGATTCAGCTGAATATCAGTATTTTACATGGAGCGACTGCCTATCAGACCTCCACAACCCAGTAACTAGATAATACGATACTCTTGGTAAGACTGGTTGTCAGACTTTCTGGCTTCTGACCAACAGTAACGACTGTCAAAGATCTACAAATGAAAGCCGGGACCAACGGCTTTACGTGCTTTCCGAGGCACTGAGAAAACTCGCTATGGTAAATGGTCACCCATCCACAGACCAACCTCGGCAAGCGTGGCTTAACCCGGAAGATCGGTCTATGTGGCTGTAATTATTTAGCCACGAGCTCCTCAAAATTCCTTGCACATTATTACATTAAAATATGTGATTTTTAGTATTTATGATTACTTTCGGTTTACTCATGTGCATTTTTCGGGATTGTCCGACTAGTTTCGAACCCAAACGGAGCCCTTAATCACGAGCTGTAAACGCGTCGAGGCCGCGAGTCGAACTCCACATAATATACATGTGAGTAACCGTAAGGCTTGAATTCAGACGAGCGTAATTTACGAGACTCAAAATGAGTCAGAATATTTTTTTAGAAGGATTTAGTAAGTAAATCCTTCTAAAAAATTACGCCGACTCATTTTGAGCCGCGTAAAAATATCGAAAACCGCTAAACGTATGAAGATGAAATTTGGCAGGGAGGTAGTTTATAGTTAGTAGACGTCCGCTAAGAAAGAATTTTTGGAAATGCTACCCCTAAGGGGGTGAAATAGGGGATGAAAGTTTGTATGGAAATTCGTCACTTAACGGGTTCAAAATTTCACGCAAGCGAAGCTGCGGGCAAAAGCTAGTCATAAATAATTATGAATGTGTGTTACGCAAGTTTTAATTCAAAAATAGTTACCTACACCAGAACGACTGAACTAAGTTTATATTTACTTTTCTAAATATGTATTAGGTAAGTATCTTCTTTTTCAAGTTGATTTGGGAGAACCTAATGGAAAATGTAAGAAGAATTATGATTCACGGAGGGAAACGGTAACCTAAGTTAGCCGATTCTAATACCTAAGTAGTGCAGGCACATGAATAAATAAATTTATTCATGTGGTGCAGGGTTGTCGAATAGCATGCGTGCCATATATCCGACAAGAAATTGTGCGCACGACCAGAGGCGGACTTCCTATAAGGCCGACTAGGCCCGGGCCTAGGGCGGCCAAATTAGAGGGGCGGCCAATCATGGAAAGAAAATCTTAGCTCAGTAATTATTTTTTATTATTATTATCAGCCTGTTGTGTCCCACTGCAGGGCAAAGGCCTCCCTTCGGTCCCCTCCCCCGGTCTTTTGCAATATCTGGCCAATCCTTTACGTAGAAGTCCAGTTCGTCACACCATCTCCTTCTGGGTCTACCGCGTCGCCGGTTCCTGTTGTTCGGAACCCAGTCAGTGGTTGCTTTTGCCCGGTTTTGTTACGACATGCGGCAGATGTGGCCTGCCCAGTTCCACTTTAATTTGGCGGCTGTGTTACCTACGTCTGCGATTTGAGTTTTGGAACGAAGTATACTGTTATACTGTCTGTAAGTTTGACTCCAAGAATATTCCGTTCCATTGCTCGCTGACAGACCCCGAGTGCGGACTTTTGACATTTCGTTAATGACCAAGTCTGCGCTCCATAAGTGAGGGTGGGGAGAATGCACATGTCCATGAGTTTCCTTTTGAGAGAAAGCGGAAGTGATCCTTTCATGAGGTGTTTCATCGACCAATAGCTCTTCCAGGCGTTTTCGGTGCGTCGCGTGACTTCTTTATCTTGCCTCGCCTGGAAAGAGACTATTTGGCCGAGGTATATGTAATGTAATGGAGTTGAGAAATAGGCGGCTGGTACTTCACGACCTAGGGTAGAGAGTACTGCACGGCCTAGGACGGCCAAGACTGCTAGTCCGCCTCTGCGCACGACATTAATAATTAAGGTCCCTACTTTATAGAAACACTTGAGAGCAATGAATCTGAGTCTTCAACACCAACCGTAATATCTCGAAATTAAGAATGATAGCTTATTCAAATAAAATTTATTTTATAGACTATTTTATACAACTCAAATAAAATTAATAAAACTTCGTATAATACCGTCAAATACAACAATTCTACCATATTTTTTTAGCTAAAAATCGATTAGTTTTGTAATCATTTGAACTTTCTCAAACTTAGGCACTTGTCTCACCGCCGACGATGTGCGACAAGCGAGTAGAGCTAGAAACTAGAAACGAGTTGGCGAGCAGCGAGAAGCAAGTGTGTAGTTCCGATAGTTTTGTCGCTGGGCTATAAGCGAGTGTGCGAGTGCGACGGGCGATTACTCGCACCACTCGCAAATGACCGCTGGTTGGTCTGTCGGCGTAAGGTCTGACGGCCAAGCGAGCATCGCTGAACAAGTATCGCTGAGCGAGTATTATCTTTGATAGCTCTTGTCGCTCAGCGACAAACTAGTGGAGCGAGTCCTCACCAGCAGCAGTGTGAACTGTCAGCGATTAACTATTAATATTGTATCTCTTTTGTTTACACGGAATGTATAACTATTTGTACGTTTCTTGAGCGAGAAAATAGTCGATAGTTAGTCGCTTTCTCGCCGGCGGTGGGACAGCTGCTTTACACCGCAAGTTTGCGATAGTTGACTTGCGAGCGGACGGATTGGAATCACAGTGATTCTTAGCCCAGTTCAGGTAGTCTATAAAATACTTTTTATTTGATTAAGCTTCTCTTAAGAAATTCAGCGCACCAATTTGAAGAGCACCAATGTATTTATGATATTTATTTTTGTAAATAAAACTGTTTTATACACTGTTACAAGTCAATGTAATGTTTTGTAAGACTAGATGGCGCCGGCATTCCCTATCTGACTAGCTCTGAGAAGAAAAGCCGAAACAAACTCAGAGGTCAAGGTCTCTTTTAAACTCCAGACATTGTGGTATAAAACTATGTGAGTGTAACAATGTAGAGCAACGTCTGGCCTTTTGAGGAAAGAGTCATAGCAGATTTGAGTTGACCTGTCCCAACTGACGGCACGCATGCATCAGACATCGTATAGCTCAATCTTATTTTATTCCTGAAAGCCAATTCTCGTAATTCAAAATGTTCAAAATATAGTTTCTATCTAGTATCAGTCTAGTCTCAATCTCATAAATATGACAAATGGTATTCTTGTTCGCTAACAAACAACGTCAAACGTTTATTGAAATGAGATTGAAAGTTGACTGAAGCCAAAAGGGTATTCTGGTTACATTATGAACTGAGCCATTTTGACAAGTTGGAATTCTCATTTATTTCTAAAATTTTAGTCTATGACTGTTATATCTTTATGCTATCTGTAATAGATTTTAAGCTGACTGAATTGACATATATCGAGATAGACTGAGATGATACTGAAACCGGACCGAACTTTAAATGTACCAGAATACCATTTTTTATTCAATTCATAATTTAATCTCAGTTCGGTCAACCTTCAGTCTTACTTCAACTTAATTACGAGAATAGGCCTTCTCATATTTAGGTTTTGACTAATGGCTCTACGTCGTCGCGTCATGAACCTCATTAACTTCGGTTAGATTTTTGATAGGTTGATCAATTTAATATGTTATCAAATCTCATGTCAAAGAATGTGATTGGTCGACTAAAAAACAAACAAACAGGCCGATAGCTAGCGTTGCCAGGTCCGGTATGCCAAATTTTGGTATATAAGGTAAAAAAAACGGGATATTGGTTTTCAATAGGGTATTTGACTGAAAAAATCTAATCATTCCGACAGTTGGATTATCAAAAAATATTTGACTCGTATTTTTTCTTTTGTTACGTCAACCAAATTGACGAAGATACGACATTTTTAAAATTGGCAAAACTTCACAAGCAAGTACAATTTTTACTTGCTTCTGACGTCACAAGCCCCCACTCTCGAGTTTTGATGCGTTTTATCTTTCCAAATATTCATGAATTTAAGAAAAGCAAATAGATTTAACAACAGAAAAAATACTTGTCCATTATTTTTCAAAACTCTAACTGGCGGACTAATTAGATTTGCAATTTATTGATGCTGTCAACATGCACATTCGAGACAACTAAAAAAAACATTTTAATAATCATCATTTTTATTATAAATCACATCATACCACAAAAAATCTAAATAAACAACAAAAATAACTTAAAACTAAAACAGGCGGAATAGAACGGGACAGAGCGTGACATGTTTACCGCGCTTTCCGCGGCTGCCTCCGCTTAGGTATATACCTATACAGGCTGTTCCAAAAAGTAGTGTCAAGCGGAAGTCCAGCGGTAGAGCATCCTTAGAGGTCCCGAATTACCCCCATGTATGTTCCGCGATTTTTCGTAGTTTTCGAGTTATCATTTCTTTTCATGTTTAAACCAAACTCTGACTTTAATGACATTTTTGATCATAATGACGTGAATAGTTTTTTTACAATAACATACATAGGTCTCGTGTAGTACCGGACTTAAAGAATAGCACTACCCTATCTTTTCCCGTGGGTGTCGTAAAAGGCGACTAAGGGATTCTCTAGAGGATGGGCAGCAGCGTTCTCTGAGTACTTTAACAACCATACCTACTGCGATCGCCAACCCGCCTACCAAGCGTGGCGATTACGGCAAACCCCCCTTTTGGGGGAGGCCTATGTCCAGCAGTGGACGTCTTTCGGCTGAATGATGATGATGATGAACATACATAGAGGTAATTCAGTTACGTCTAAGTATGCGCTACCTTTGGACTTCCGTTTGACACTGCTTTTTGAGGTACCTTGTATATTGAATGCGTCGAATACAAGCCTTAGATGTGATGCAACATAACCGCGCGCGCACGAGGTTTACATTTTTTCATGACCAAAGTCTGAATTACCCAAAATCGGGACATTTAGCGTCCCGATCGCGGGTAAATTAGGACGTGTCCACTGAAAAGCGGGACGTCCCGCGCAAATCAGGACACCTGCAGCCTGCTTCATGGAAAATGGTTACCTCCGCCTATATAACACTAGTATACAAAAAACCGAGACACGCCAACAAGATTTTAATCAGAATTACCGGAGTATGTATTTTTTTTCAATAAATCTCCAAGTTACACCTTAGTTTATGTTGCGTTAAGTTCCCTAGTAAAGTGTGAAATGCCTGAGATGTGCTATGCAGGGGTTGTCTAATACACGGAAACTGACTGAGTGAACCGTCTCAAGCCTGAAGGTGTCTATTTCCGTCCACTGTTATGCATAGAATAGAAACCCACTCAAAGAAAACGATTTACGAAAAAAAATGCAAGATTTAACGTGGTATAAAAACTATGTCAATCGATTCTCCTAGTGATTCTGAACAAACTAGTTTCAGGTTTAGTACATACTAAAACTAAGCTTGTATACATCTACAACACCAAGAGGATTGCTGATTCGTTACCAACCTTAGAAAAAAGGTCGAAAGTCATGTGGCTGTAATTTCACCAGCACCCATAAGGCTTCAAACCGGAACACAGCAATGCTACTTAGCTGCAGAAATCGGTACGATGGCAGTATTTCCCCGGACGAACTCTTTCACAAGGAGCTACTGGGTACTAAGCATAGGTACAGTCAGAAGAAGCGCACAGATAACGTATGCCTGCGTAAGCGACGATGTCGATGCAACGAAATGTTGCTATATTTAATTTTTTTTTTTTTTTTTAAACTTTGCCCCACGCTAAGATTTCTCTTGTATCGTGGGTGCGTTTACAGACACAAATCTCACAAACAAACGCCCAGACCCGGAACAACCATCTGTAGGCCATACAAATTTTTGTTCCGTGTGGGAATCGAACCCACGACCCGTGGCGCAGAAGCCAATCGCTTAGCCACTGCACCAAACGTGTCGTCAATATTAAATATTATATTACACACAGTTTTAGATTGTCCCTTTTTTATTGCGTATTTATTTATTTTCTTTCTTTACATACACTACACTTAAAACTAAACACACATGTTGGTTTAAGTGAACGGGCATGACCACTGACTGACATCCATGGAGCACAAAGGTTCCAGACGAAAACCAGCGTCAAGTACTTATAGAGCCTGACATTAAGCTGATCTGGACACTTTTTTGGTCAAGCAGTAAGACACATACCCAAGACTTTTTTATTATTTTTTATTATATCACACTTTTTATCTGTTGTGTCTCTTTGTGTTGTGTCCAAATAAATGTTTCTTTGTCTTTTATCTTTAAGACCATCTCTGGACAGCGCTGGCAGGTCGACAGTCGCAGCTTCGTCCTTGGTAACCTGATATTAAAAAAAAACAATAATTAATTATCAGTTGCAATGATATAACAAAATGGGGGCGCATGAAAAGAGCCTCCACGAGTGACGATACTTCAGTACGTCCGGCGCACCATGGGCAGTCAGCCTCGCTACCAACCTTGCTGACTGGCTAATCTTTTCACCACGGCATGAGCTATTCTAGTATAGCTCGTGCCGACACTATAGAAGAAGAGGAATAACACAATCAGCCCAATACTGTCCCTAAGGTTTCATTAGATAAGATAGATAATACATTTATTTGATACACAACACACAAAAGCACAATTACATAAAACATAATACTAGAGAATACTTAAATAAAAACACAATAAAATCCGCCCGATTTCTAAAAGGCCGTTAAGTCAGTGAACCTAATTTTGAGTTAAGGGCAAAAACCCGGAATATGTTGTCGCTTGAAATTCTGAAGACATACCTACAGATGTTTTTGTCATACCAAATTATTGCATTACAACAAATCGGACGGCAGCGCTATGATCCCGATATACTTGTCTTTTATTAAGTATTGAGTGTACAAAAAAAAAAGAAAAACAGAAGTTTCATAATCGTTTTATGAATTTATTGAAACTGGTCAATTATAGTATTATTAAGTATTATATTGTGAGAAGAAAGACAGAAAAAAAAATGACAAAAACTGAAAGGAGTATGGATATGTGGTTAGGAGCGGTTGCAGTGCATGCAGCTGCGAATCCCGCGACCCCGGCCAAGGGTCAGGAGAAGGAACACCGCGGGTTTTTAGCCGGTAAGAGTCCGGCATAACCCTTTGCCATCCCCAGGCGAACAGTAACCTATCCATAAGGATTTTACCAAGATAAAAAAAAAATGTGATCATATACAGGGTGTAAAAAGACCCATCACATAGCCGAAATCTACGCACTGTGTACATCAAACTAAATTACATTGACCAAAAATAATTGCTGGGAAACGACTTTTATTTTTTGGCATAAAAAAACGCTTTTATTTTGTAGTGCGCAATGTGTGGTTGTGGCGGTGCCGCGCGTTTGCATGCGTGCAGCGGCCACACAGCTGAGCCAAGGAGGTCGTGTGCGTTTGATATTCATTGCGTTTTTGTAACTTCAAATGCGTAAAATGTTAGGAAAAATGTTTTTGATAATGTTTGTTTTGAAGAAAGTTTAGTATTATGACTTGGAATTAGTATTTGGAAAAAACTAAAAAAAAAATGTATACTTTGACCTTCAATATCTCCAAAACCAATGATTTCCCAGGTATGGTCTAGTAGAAAAAAAATGATCCCAATGATGGGTAGAATATGTGGTTTTCGATATCGTTAAGGGTCTTTTTACACCCGATATATTAAGATTATATTATAAGGCGGATGTCAGTGGACACGCTGGTAGAGGACGCCCTAGAAGGAGTGATGTTCTTCAAAAAGGAAAGTTTGAAGTACTCTCAACCGGCGTGCGTGAAAGGAGTATGTTAGGATCGTAGCATATAGCCTTCTATAGTTTCTACCTACCCACAAGGGAAAAGGGCGTGAATTTATGTATGTCTACTAACAACAAACAAAAATGATCCCTCTATTTTCTAAAGAAAACAATTTTTAACTCAAGCAACGTATTTTATACAAAAATACAATGCCGAGTTGAATAAAACAGCATCTTTTGTAAAATAACACGGCGGGGGTGAGGGTGGCGGGGGGTGAGGAGGGACGGCCATCGCGAACCACTTTTCTTTCTCTCGCCAAAGCCATTTTGAAAGGAGCGGCGGAATAGTGTGGATGGGGCGTAATTTAAGTACTTAAAAAAAAAGTTTTATTGTAGCTTTCGGTAAGACTGAAATGTAGTAGACAGTAGTACAACTGGCGACGCGTAAGCTGAGCTTTGCATTTGTGTGAGTGCACATAGAATCGATTGCCAAAAAGTAGTATAAAGGTTACAGCTCATTAGACCCACCCGACCCGCATCGTCTCGCCTCGTGCGGTTCGTATTCTTTATATGAATTTGTATGGATGTGCGCTCACTACATTAACTCCGTAACGTCACCGGATCGCTTCGGGCGTATGCCGTCCACGTGCGGACGACGAGTTGACCACTCGGTGACAACTCGCTGCTCGCATGCTTGCCTTGAGTGAACCTCGCGCTGCCATCGAGAAGACCGCGCGCGGCCCGCGAGTGTTTCATGCGAGGACAATGCGTCAGCGATAGGGCATGCAATTATCGAAAGTTTTCGATAATCGATAATCCGATTTTCATCGGATTACCTATTTTCCGATAAATACCGATAATTACCGGTTTTTATTATAATATATGAAAACTTGTATTTCTCTGATTAAAATGATGGTAGTACCTCTATGAATACCCGAAACATTAAAAAAAGGTTTTGATCAATAAAATGTGAATGTTTAAACCAAGTTACTTAATTTTAAGAGGACTTTAAAAATAAAAAATAAAAATTTCTTCAATTTGTCATTTTGTATTATTCGTTAACATTATGAATCTAATAAGATTATTACTTAATTAGTAATTTTCTTATTTCTTACAGTGTAATCTAAAAACGTAAAACGATAATTTAAAGTTAAATAAATTAAATGACGATGAAATGAATGAGCGGCGGGTAGAGATTTGTAATATCGGAATTTTTCGGCAACGGTTGTTCATCCGATATTTAGATTTTTCATCTATGTCGACATCGGTTTTCAGATGTCAATGTCTACAGACATTGATATACAACTACAAAGTGCAAATTATACGTTTGATTGGTTGGTGCCAGTTATTAGATGGTATTAATTTAGATATTTCGATATAATATTCTTTTGTAAATGGAATAGATTCTGACTTCAGATAGGTACTATTTATAATTTAGCCGAAGTAAGTTTATTGCAAATACTGGTTAATAACTACAAATAATTTTGAACAATAACTTTCATATCTTGAAAAAGAAAATGTGTCCTTTTTGTCACTGCAACAAGAACTATATTTAAAATATTTTCTGAGCAAAGGTATTTTAAAGAATAGCGCCAACGATACATTCGTGGCGCAACGGATTAACGAACGCAATATTCGCTTTTATCTTTCTCACGGCCGGGACTATGTAAAGTTGAAAAGAGAGGAGGCAAATATGTAACTCGGTTGCTAGTTGGTTTTGATGTTTGGATTTATAGATTTTATATTTTAGATGAGTCTAAAACCAATATCTGTATACGATTTCGTTATTCGGTTGGTTGGTGAATGTGAACTCCAGACTTGTTCGTATTTGATTAGATGTGGTGAAAACCGTTATCTCTAAACATCACATAGATGTCATCCGATTTGGATGGCAACCGATTTTAGATGTGATTTGATATATCGAACTCATGCCTAACGGCGGGCGAGCGTGGAATCCTATGGATAGGCAAGCACAGGATGAGGTAGCAGCACAGCGATATAGCTGCAGCAAATCGTTGCACCCGTACAATCTGAACGAAACGAACGACACGCGGCGTCGTAACGAAATTAATTGAATCCTTTTTAATATTTTTTACTTTTATCGTTTATCGGTATTTTTATCGAAAATTTTCGATAATTATCGTTGGCTAAAATGAAGCGATTATCGGTAAATTATCGATAATCGATTATCGGTTTGCATGCCCTAGTCAGCGATGCGCTGCTCCCCACCCACCCCTCATTTCCAGCCGAGTGGTCATTTCGTCATCCGCGCGTGGACGGCATACGCCCGGGGCGATCCGGTGACGTTACGGAGTTGATGTAGTGAGCGCACATTAATACAAATTCATATAAAGAAACCTTAAACCGGTTTACACCAAGCAAACGACGCGTCTGCATTCATTCTCACACAAATGCGAAGCTCAGCTTAGGCCTCGCGGACTTTACTTAGGTTCTATAATGACGTTGGCAATGTTTATCATCATCTCTCTGCCCTTATCCCACACTAGGTTGGGACGGCACAACATGTATTACTCTTCCATTCTCCTCCATCAGCCGTCATCTCAGTACTCACTCCTTTCTTACCCATATCATCCTGCACACAATCCATCGATCGTATCTTCGGCCTACCTCTACTTGTATATTTATTTATTTATTTATTTATTTAAGAAACATGGAAGACTTACAGCTAAATAAACCTAGAATAACACAAATTTAGTCACCAGAGAGCCAATGACAAGTCTTCGCTTATAGATATCCATCACTCATCACATCAACACTCTTCTAGTAACGTGACCTTGAAACTTATAGTAAAATAGAAATCACATGTAAGTAATACGGATTTGTGTGGTTGTACACACAACAAAATACACAAGTTATGTAGCTACCAGAAAATTGAATTCGGAATAAGAAAAAGTAGATAGAGATTTCCAAGATCTTTTGAGCGCGGTTTCTAATGGCTTTAATTTCAAACCAGTACAAGTTAAATTGCTAGTTTTAAGTTTTTTGTATATGCGCTTGCGATTGACAACTAACCGGATATTGCCAAAAGTTTTTCTGTTAGAAAACTTATTTAAGTAGGTATTACTTTTTTTTAAGTGACGTCAGATCAATCTAACAGTTTTAATATTATTTGCAAAGCAAAAAACATCAAAGGATTCGTATCCATATCTTTCTACCGGCGTCTACAGAAGTCGAGGGCGAAGCGATGTTTTTTCACTCGTTTTATATTAAAATCGGGAGAGCCAAGGAAATTGTCAGTCAGATAGGAAATTGCGAGACCCTCTGAGTCGTCCCCGAGTCGTCCCGGAGTCGTCGACGAGTCGTGACCGGACGCCTTTATAACTACTAAAGTATTACCAATTGTTATAAGTATTGTATTTATTGGGACAAACGAAATTAAGTTGCTTTGAAAGAAATTAGAAAATGGACTGAAAATTTCAAACAAGGCACATTCAAGTATTTTTTTGAAGCAGGAAACGCCTTGCCTCTTTTCCTTTCTTGGTGAATTTTAATTCAATACGTTTTCCAACAATGACCGTTGATGATAAATGACGTATGTTTTGCTTTGATCGATTGATATCAGAAGGTCAATAATTCTCGTCATTAAAAATGTTCAAAATATAGTTTCGATATAGTGTCAGTCTAGTCTCAATCTCATAAATATGACAAATGGTATTCTTGTTCGTTAACAAACAACGTCAAACGTGAGATTATATTGAAATGAGATTGAAAGTTGACTGCAGCCAAAAGGGTATTCTGGTTACAATAAGTAGGTACTGAACCATTTTGACAAGTTAGAATTCTCATTTATTTCTAGAATTTTAGTCTACGACTGTTGATATCGGTATGCTATCGGTAATAGATTTTAAGTTGACTGAATTGACATTATATCGAGATAGACTGAGGTGATACTGAAACCGGACCGAACTTTAAATGTACGAGAATACCATTTTTTATTCAATTCATAATTTAATCTCAGTTCGGTCAACCTTCAGTCTTACTTCAAATTAATTACGAGAATTGGGCTTCTGTTGTCTAATTTTTTTTGGGTATTGACCTTATTTTAACTTTATTACTAGATAGGAATATTTATCTAGATAATTTATAAAAGCTTCCTCTCTCCAACTAACTTTGCTGTGCCCGACAGTGTCCATAATGATCTCATATTGTATAAGTCGCGCGCAGAAGGTTTGCCGATGACTGCCGCTCCCACTTCACCGACCGCTACCCGCGCTCGTCTGGCCTACCTACTAATCGTACCGACCAACGACGCGTGACGTCATGAGGCTATTCGGCAAACCTCCGCGCGACTTATATGTTTACCACCTAAGTTTACATTGTGGTTTTTAAGGGAATCCCTTTATATCTCTGTTACTTGGATTCCTGTGCTCCATCTGAGACCCTGTCTTCGCTTACCATCAGGTGCGACTAGGGTTAAACGCGAACAAGAAAAATAATTAAAAAAAAAACATGGCGGTTGTTGGGAAACACTTAAGGCCCGGACTCCGCCAAAGCGGAGATGTGCGGAGATGTCTCGTAAACAACCAATAGGAATTCGTTTTGAGTTGAAGCTAAGCGGAGGGATTTGAAAATAACGCAATCCTATTGGTTGATCGAGACATCTCCGCACAGTTCCGCTTTGGTGGAGTTCGGGCCTTATGCTCAGCAGTGGACAGATGAGTAACCATTTCAAGTTTTGACTAAAATAAAAATTAGAATATGATATCGTTTGCATCATGCGTAACTAGTGATCGGATATTTGGATGCATATTTACCTAAAGTTAATTATTTGCTACGAAAGTATGGAAGCGGCTTCGAAAAACATATTTTTTTAAGAAAAAACCCGGGATGCCAGGAACACCGGGAATGCATTTTTTTTTTTTTATAAAAAAATTACCCCTCACTAAGATTTTTCTAGTATCGTGGGTGCGTTTACAGACACAAATCTCACATACACAAACGCCCAGACTCGAAACAACCATCTGTAGGCCATACAAATTTTTGTTCCGTGTGGGAATCGAACCCACGACCCGTAGCGCAGAAGCCAATCGCTTTAGCCACTGCACCAAACGTGTCGTCAACTGTCATGTCGCATAACTAGTCGGGTGTATAATATGGAAGCGACATCTTAAAATGATTTATTAAAAAAAAACTCCGGGATTCTTGGATTGCATAATTATTTAAAATTAATGTTTAACCCCGATGCAAACATGTGTATATGTAGAGTGTAAGAAGAAGAATGGTGTGTGTTAGAAAAACCAAAAAAAAAAATACAAATTAAAATAATTGTCCCGGAAGAGCGGGATTTTTCGATACAAAGCGCGTTCCATATTAGCCAACATCTCCAGTTTAGGTGAATATTGCATCCGAATATCTGATCTCTATACATAACATAAAGCAGAAAGTTACTATAATATAGTTAAAAATACTCACAATCATTTCAAGCTTCGTTAAGGATTACAACGCTGAATTATAAATGAAGTAGGTACTCGGAAAATGCCATATTTTCTACTAAATAGAATGCCTTACAACGCGACGAAACGGGAGCTTTCAAGAGATTCTTATAAAAACTTACAAGTGTTTGGATTTTTACATTTTCAAATAGTTTGAAGTATTCAGACCTCCATATTTTGGGGTCTTCTTCATCTGTCGTGTCGGCACGAGCTACACAACAATATCTCATGCTGTGGTGAAAACATTAGCCAGTCAGCAAGGATGGTAGCGGGGCTGACTGCCCAGGGTGTGCCGGACGTACTGAAGTATCGTCACTCGTGGAGGCTCTTTTCATGCACCCACATTTTGGGGTGCATTAAGGTAATTAGAGCCGCGAAAGTGGCGTCACTTCAGAAAAAAGCATAATTTCTGTCAACACGC
The DNA here is from genome assembly GCA_905220435.1 of Amphipyra tragopoginis. Lineage (NCBI taxonomy): Eukaryota > Metazoa > Arthropoda > Insecta > Lepidoptera > Noctuidae > Amphipyra > Amphipyra tragopoginis. Next base: position 13,216,467 of record HG992017.1, read on the forward strand.
AACATATTGAAACGTGTGTACAACATTGTAGTCAAGTGTTGTAGAAATTTTAAAACACCAAAAAACAACACTTGACATCCTAGGCCGTTTTTCGTACTCATCGCTAAAACTTCGAATCCAGAAGCTCTATCTAGTGTTGATATTTGGTGTTCGAAAATTTCTTCAACACTTGACTAAAATGTTGTACGTACAAAATTTCAATATGTTGTGTGTTGACAGAAATTATGTGTTTTTTTCTGAAGTGGCGCCATTTTCGACTCAAATCGCCTTAAAGAGCCTCCACGACTGCGCACCCTGGGCAGTCAGCCCCGCTACCAACCTTGCTGACTGACTAATCTTTACACCACGGCATGAGCTATTCTTGTATAGCTCGTATCGACTCGAAAGAAGAATTATTCGAATCTCACTTGTGCTATTATACCATCTAGGAAATTCCGAGGGAGACCTAAAATCAAATGGATAGATCTAGATTGTAATAGGGTATCAGACTGAAAAAATCTAATTAGTCCGTCAGATAAATTCTCAAAAAATATTTGACCCGTATTTTTTCTTTTGTTACGTAAACCAAAATTGACGACGATAGGACACTTTTAAAATTGGAAAAACATCACAAGCAAGTACAATTTTTATTTGCTTCTGACGTCACAAGCCCCCACTGTCGAGTTTTGATGCGTTTTATCTTTTCAAATATTCATAGATTTAACAAAAGAAAAAATAATGTGTCCATTATTTTTCAAAACTCTAACTGGCGGACTAATTAGATTTGCAATTTATTGATGCTGTCAACATGCCTATTGCCTGTAGGTATTTACAGTTTATTAGTCTATAGGTGTCATACGAATACCTATGACAGTCGTTACGGGTAGTCAGAAGCCCGATAGTCTGACAACCGGTATAACCTTAGGATATCGGCATTGCCTAGTAACTGGGTTGCGGAGGTCTGATGGCAGTCGCTCCGTGTGAAATACTGGTATTCAGCCGCATCGGGTTAGACTGGAAGCTGGCTTCAACATAGTTACGAAAAGGTTAGGCAGGCAGGTATTTGAAAATTCTGCTTTTTTGTTTTTGTTATGGTATACAAGGTTAGTCAGAAAGTGGTACTAATCCGCGGGCCAGTTAAAGTATCACTGATGACTGTTTTAAAGAAAGTGTTAAAATTTTAAAATTCGAAAAATTTTTATTTCCGTGAAAAATGATTTTTATTTTAGTATTTTGAAAATTTATTAGTCCCCGTTTAGTTACGAATTCAGAAAATGGAGTTTCTAATTCCTGTCCAGAAAATATGACCTAAAATGTAAACACAGCTGATCATAGCTGAGGATAGATACATTTTAGCGTATTTTTTATGAAATCTTTGAACAGCTATTTCTCTTAAACTACTGACTTTTGGGGAAAGTGGTGGAATAAAAGTTATTCATTATTATGAGTACTTTAACACCCTTTCGGATTAGTACCCCCTTTCCGACTAACCTTGTATAACCCTTTACACCCGACCTGAAATGAGAGTGAGTTTCACTTTTAAAAAATTCTGGCTCCAAACCGTTTATTTTTTGCAATTCAACCCCCTCTTTTTAGTTCGGGTGTAAAGGGTTATTAAAGCATATTATACCTATTGTATTTTATTCTATAATCCATAATTATCCACAAAGAATCATCTCGCATATACACCGTGGGCCCGAGGTATCCGAAAGATTTTAACCACGCCTTTCTGATGGATTATGAGTCAAAATGTTATATCAACGAAAGTTCAATTCAGACAGTTTTGTTTTTTTTTTCTTAATAAATCAATTAAGTTTAGTACTTCTTTGCAAACAATACCTTAGGTTGAACTGGCAACATTTATAAATTATCGTGTGAATGGATAAGAAACTTCTCACTTCACAACCCTCCCCGACAAATAAGACATACGGCAAGAGGGGTATGGTATGACAAAAGTCGCAACGCCGCGTTCATAGGACTTGTTAGGTACCGTAGATATTTTTAATTTGTGAATTTCCGTAAATAATTAATATTTTGAAAATTAAGCTTTATTCAATAAACTATATCCTAGGTTTTCTTCTCCAATTGGGCATCAGAATCGAAGGTTAAATAAAATCTTTCGGGTACCTCCCACGGTGTATTTTAAGAATAAATTAAACAAGTTTCAACAATCAACTACAACGTTTTATATCGTCAATGGGACAATTACTGTCATCTATTTTGCGGACGGTGGGATCAATTAATTGTTTTTACCATGACCTTTGATGTTTTTAGTATTTAATCAACGATAATTATATCAGTTTAAGTACTTAATAGGTTAGCGTAGTGGACAAGTTATGCGTAGGGAAGAAAGTCGTGTTACAGGAACAGTGTTAAATATGAACGTGGATGGATATACAAGTAGAGGTAGGCCAAAGAAAAGATGGATGGATTGTGTGAAGGATGATATGGGTAAGAAAGAAGTGAGTACTGAGATGACGACTGATAGAGGAGAATGGAAGAGGAATATATGTTGTGCCGACCACACCTAGAGTGAGATAAGGGCAGAGAGATGATGAGTTATAACAGTTTAATCATGATAATAGATATAAACTCTGGAATGTGCTTCCCCTGGATATTAAAAAGGCTCCTAAGAAAATTTTGTTTAAACGCAAAGTCCGGGAATACTACCTGAAATCGCTGCCTCCCTAGTTTGTCATTTACAGTTTTCGTCATAATTATACTTATGTTCATACATAGTAATATCGTATTTATATATATATATATATATCTATATATTTATGTACATATTTATGTATTTATTTACATTTTATTTTATTATCTATGTCCTATATTTTTAATTGTTTTGTTATGTATAGTTAATTAAGTCGCAAATATCCTTTTTTTTTATTTTTATTTTTGTACCTCTTTTCGATGCTTTTCTCTTTGACCCAAAGGTTGACTGGTAGAGAATGCCTTGTGGCATTAAGTCCGCCTTATGTACCACCATTGTGCATTGAAGTATTAAATAAATAAATAAATAATACTGTTTTTAATCATCTCCGAATTCTTCTTCTTCCTTTGCCTTGTCTCATTATCTGGGGTCGGCTCTCCTTGTCTGCCTTCTCCATTTATGTCGATCCAGAGCGGTTGCGGTATCTATTTCGCTCTCCTTCAGATCTTTCTGGACTGTTGTCAGCCAGGTGGCGGAAGTCTTTCGCGATTTCGCGTCACTGTCGGCAGGTTAAGGGCCACTCGCACCATGTGGTCTTCTGGACGGCGTAACACATGTCCGTACCATCGAAGGCGTTGCTCTTTAACCTTCTCAGCAATGGGGGCAATCTTGTAGCTACCTCGGATGTGTACGTTGCGTACTTTATCCAGAAGTGTGACGCCCGCTGACCATCGTAACATGCGCATTTCCGTTGTGTGTAGTTTTGATAGGTGTTGTTTAGTGGTTGCCCAGCACTCTGTACCTTAAAGGATAGCGGATCTAATTGCTGTTTTGTACAGTTTACCTTTAAGCTTAATTGGCATCTTCTTTAATCACCTCCGAATGACTGAAATACATTCTTTGTGCGAAAAAACTGATAACCAACACATTTATTTACGTAAAATCGTCATTTACTTCGAAACCTTGTATACTATACTAAATACTTCTTAAAAAAAAATATTCCTCAATAAATTTTTACCTCTCAACGCTACCTACCTATATACAATAGATTCTTCGCCTTCTTTCTCGTCCAGTTTACAAGACCTCTGTAAAATTCTCAAGATTCCCCTCTGTATACAGTTTTCTTCAGTGCAGGCGGGGCAGGGGAGGTCTGGTTATGATGGTGGAGTATTTATTTTATTCCGGAGCGTCATTTTTGCCACGACTCCCCTTTAGCGGATCGTTTTTGTAGGGCGTCCGGCGATGGCGATGTTGCTCTTTAGTGGCTCTGGAAAATAAGTAATAATTTTGTTAGATAGTGTTTTTTTTAGATTTATGCTTTATTAATAAGATAGTTAGAGAAGTAATAGATAGTTAATATAATATTAGAGAAGTTGCCATTCTTGCTTCAAAATAGAATAATGTTTTCTTTTTTGAAAATACTCTTTTTATGTGTTCTTTCACAAAATTTTACAGAGGCGGACTTAATGACTCAGGCATTTTCTACCAGTCGACCAGAGTGGGGTGCATGAAAAGAGCCTCCATGAGTGACGATACTTCAGTACGTCCGGCGCACCCTGGGCAGTCAGCCCCGCTACCAACCTTGCTGACTGGCTAATCTTTTCACCACAGCATGTGCTATTTTCATATAGCTCGTGCTGACACGAGAGAAGAAGAAGACCAGTCGACCTCAGGGTGATGCAGAGCCGATTTTTTTATTATAGAGTTAGAAGATGTTTGCAGCATAGTGACATGTTGTTGATAATTAACAACTGCAACTATGGTTTGCAATAAATACACAATAGATAAAAGAAATAAAAATCGTGAATTCAGCAAATTTCCAAAACAAAATTTGTAAAAGAGGCGACGGTCCCAACTCGGCGAGAGTCCAGCCTTCCTATCTTTTTGCGAGACTTTACTTTCTTCAAATAATTGTATAGATAACGCGGGACAAAGAAACGAACGCCCCCCGGACCCCCAAGTCCCCCGGGGGGCTGAAAGGGGGGACATTTTTACTGTGTACCCCCTTTGATCAAGTAACATTTTGACGGAGCGCTGTTTTAATTATTTTACGAAAAATTGAACTTAATATAAAATGGGTTTTCTTAATTTTAAGTCTACTACGGCGAAGTAAAAACAAAGGGAACTTCCTCAGTTGCTACTGTGACGTATGCATCGTTGTACGTAGATAAGTAGGTACTTTCCGATTTGACATATCGATGTCGATATGTCATGACGATGAAGTGACAGTATGTTCCTCTTAGCCTAGGCGCACACTAGGCGACACGCGACAGCGACAGCTCGGTGACTAGACGCGACGACAGGCTGCGGCCGACAATTTTCATATATTTTGTTCAAAGCTCCGCACACTTGTTGCCGCGTCTAGTCGCGCTGTGCACGCGCACACACGACGACAGTCGCGCGACAGCGCAACGTCAGTCTCGCTGTGAAACAACACGGCCGCCTCTTGTAGTATCACCTTCATAGTCATTCACCTACCTACTTGCTATTTATATTTTATACCTTTTTATTGATGACAGATGGGATTTCTAATTTAGACTTGGCTTTTGGATTGTTTTTTTGGACATCATGGTGATGTTTTTTTGGTACAAAATATTTTCTGTATAATTTATTAAATATTGAGATATGTTATAAACTGAAATTTGGAATATTTCTATGGCAGAACAGTTTTTGATATTTTACTGAAATGAAGCGTATCAAGTTACATAAAAAGCATTTGTGGAACTTCTACGTGTTTTCCTTGGTGTTATTAACAGCTGTGGCATGTTATCCAACTGGAAAGTCAGATAAAGAAGCTGCGCCCCGGTGGTAACCCTTTCTCCCTTCTTTTCACTTCGTCTCCTGCTCTACCTACACTTGTCAGATCGGCGATCGGACCTGCTGTCGTCTACGTCTACTACTATGACTACGACTAAATGCTACAGCCGGTCTGTTTGCTGCCGCCGGTTTCCATCAGATGGCTGTGTGGGCCATCGACGAACGCTGTGAATACAAGAAGGAACTCGCTGACTACTGCAAGGGACGTAAAGCTATGCTGACTCTTACTCGTATAAGCACTTTATTATTGTTGTTATGTATTAGGTATTGAATGCTCTACACATTCTTTACAACTGGTGTAGTAGACGTGCTCTCAGGAGATCCTAGGGCCGTCTGTTACATTACACTCTCTCGAATACTCTACTACTAATGATCGCTTCCTGCTCGACGTCTGTCGTAACGACTAGTCACCGACGCAAGCGACAGCTCTACGTCTTGTCGCGGCGACAAGACACCAGATGCAAACGATAACGCCGTGTCTTGTTGCCGCGACTAGACGCGGCGACAGGTCGACCAGTTCGCGATGGCCCTTAACTAACACATGAGAAGGAAAGGCATTCCATTTACCGCACTAATTTGAACAGCACCAATTCAAATGACTTGATTAGTGCTCTTAATGGAATGCCTCGAAAAATAAACTTTCATAAGTACATTAAATAAGAGATTTCCATAAAATACTTAACACTCAGAAAATTTGTTGTTAATTTATTATACTGACGACAGGGATGTTTGGCATTAGTTCCTGCACATATGGCTTCCCTGGAGGAACCTCATTAACGACGTAAACACATCAAAAAAAGTTTGCGATCACTACCATAATTACCTATGTATGTGAAGATTCCGAATTCAAAGTCCAACTGAAAACCGATTTATATTTATCTAGATAACTATCAATCTATATTTATCATGATAATTATCGTTTTGCATCCCGATTAGGAAATTCGGCTTCAAAAAGGCTACATAATTTTTCAAAGTGATCGCAAACTTTTTTTGATGTGTGTATGTGTATGTCTATTAACTATCCTCAATTATGATTATTTTTTAATTTTATTGCTGTCATTACTTTCAAGATAATATATCTTTTATATTATTTTACAATGATTTTTTCTCTAAGTTTTGATGACATTTAATCATGTCACTTGTTTTATATAGAACTTCGTGGACTTGCCTACACATATATTTGTGTAAATTACTATTATTCATATTGTGTTATTTTTTTTCTTTTTGGTTAATTTTTGTACTCAAGACATGATATTACATTACTCACAGGTCTGTGGTCAAGACTACATTGTTCTCTCTTAACTATCCTAAATCATAGTACTGTATTTACTGAAGTTGTTAAAGATATCCTTTTTTTAAAAGAGTAACCATGGAGTTTCTTACCGGCTCTTCTCCATAGGAAACGACTAATTGGAACCGTGCACCTAAATTCGACTTTTCATATGCGCCTGTATTGGTTTATGTGTTTTTTTTTTATTTGATTTTGATTATCTGTTTAGAGGAAAATAAGGGTGTTTTTAGGGGTTGCGGATTTCGGTGCGCACGCGGGTCTACCGCATGCATGGCGGCTGCATTTGATCATGTCGTGTGACAAAAAATCATGCTATCAAATCGTCACATGCAGTCGGAGGCTGCCTAAAGCGTGAATTACACAGAAAAGGCTTACGGTGCAAATACGGCGCAGGCGCAACGCTTTCATACGTTTTCTCGTTCCGCTTCAAATCTTTTTCGTAAAAAATGTATGAAAGCGACGCGCCTGCGCCATGTCTGCACCTTACGCCGCTTTTGTGTAATTCACGCCTAAGACTTATATAATTCACACACTGACTGACCAAAAAAACATACGTAGCCTCCGACTGCTTGTGACGACTTGATAGCATGATTTATGGAAAACCTACGTAAGTTTGACGTTATTATATACAAGGTTAGTTTTAGTATATGCGAAACATGAAACTAGTTTGTTCAGAATCACTAGGAGAATCGATTGACATATTTTTTACACCACATTTTTTTTTGTTTTTTTTTTTTCATAAATTTCAATTTTGTTTCAGTAGGTTTCTACCCATAACAATTGACGGAAATAGCCACCTTGAGGCTTGAAATGGTCCGCTCGGTCAGTTTCCGTGTATTAGACAACTCCTGCATAGCACGTCTCAGGCATTTCACACTTTTTTAGCGAACTTAACGCGACATAAACTAAGGTGTAACTTGGAGATTTACTAAAAAAAAACACATATTCAGGCAGTTCTGATGAAAATCTTGTTGGGGTGTCTCGGTTTTCGCATAAAGTAAAAATAACGTTGTATACGTTACTTCTTGTTTACATCTTTTTAGTTCGCTTTTATGCAGGCGGGTTTTTTTATTAACTTTTTTGTTCAAAAACTTTAAATGCAATCCAAAATATTTTCAAAAAATATGGACAGTCTCCTCAGAACGTTTCCTTAAGCTACAACGGTTAAGGTAGCTACCATTACTGGCCAATCTTAAACCACCCTGTATAAGATAAGTACCATCTGTTATACCTTAAACTCTTTATTTCCTATAATCAACAATATAGTTATGCAAACTTTAAAAATGTAAAGCCTGACTTTAATATAAAACGTCTTATAGTTTAAAATTTTAATTATTCAACATCGGGGAGTCTACAAAACACTGTCATTACCATTCCAATAAGGCCATTCCATCCCTTCTTGATGGAAGTCAGATCAACCCCTTCTTTTTTTGAGGGAAGGAGAAAGCGATGTCTAAACTTTGTAAGAGCAAGAGAGAAGCAAAGCTGACCGCTCCGCGAATTTTAATTTTCTTACTATTTGAATCTTAATTTTTCGCGGGGCGATGTTCCTTCTCGCTCTGTCTCGTGTAGGCGTGTATTTCTGTCTTTTTCCTGTTTTTTTCTGTCGTGCAGGGGGATGGGGTGGCGTCTTATCTTATTGTAGGTGGTTATGTTAATTTGTTTCTTTGACTTGAAGTAATCGCTCTGTTTTTTATTACTTTTCTTCTGAAGGAAGATTTGTTTTGAGCGTTCAAAACAAGGTTTGTTTATTTTGAAAGTATTTAAAGAATTTATGTTTGTTCCTACTCTGTTTCATACAATTTTCTTTGGGTTTTTAGAATTTACTTATTCCTTTCGCTTCGTCCACGTTCATACGTCTTGTCGTACACGCACGCCGGTTGAGAGTACTACGCATCTGCCCTTTTTGAAGAGAAATATGCAATGATCGTAGCATGTGGCGTTCTACAGTTTCTGCTTACCCTCATGGCAAAACAGGCGTGAGTATATACAAGTTTAGTTTTAGTATACACTAAACCTGAAACTAGTTTGTTCAGAATCACTAGGAGAATCGATTGCCATAGGTTTTACACAACATATTTTTCCTTTTTATTTCATAAATTTCTGTTCTCTTTCAATAGGTTTTGACGCATAACAGTGGACGGGAATAGACGCCTTGAGGCTTGAGACGACCCACTCGGTCAGTTTCCGTGTATTAGACAACCCCTGCATATCACATCTCAGGCATTTCACACTTTACTAGGGAACTTAACGCGACATAAACTAAGGTGTAACTTGGAGATTTATTAAAAAAAACACATATTCAGGCAGTTCTGATGAGAATCTTGTTGGGGTGTCTCGGTTTTTGTGTATACTAAAAATAGAAATGTACATATACTTCTTTCGCTTCGTCCACGTTCATACATCTTATCATACACGCACGCCGGTTGAGAGTACTACGCACCTGTCCTTTTTGAAGAACATCACCAATAACATCGATGTATGTCCTTCTTAGGCGTTCTCTACCGGCGTTTCCACTGACATCCGCCTTAGAAATTCCTTTTGTTAATCGCCGTTCACTCAATCTTTCATCGTGACCAAACCACCGAAGCATACTCCTTTCAATTTTCGATTTCGATCAGGATCGTAGCATGTGGCGTTCTACAGTTTCTGACTACCCTCATAGAAAACAGGCGTGAGTTTATCTATATACTCGTATTTCGGAACGAGGGCATGATTTGCACCTTCGTCCGCCATCATAGGGGCGTTAGATAGGGTGACCGAGCAAAGAGAAACACGAATACGCAGAAATCACTTTAATCAAATTACAATTAATTATGTAAGCACTTCACTTATTATAACCAACGAAACAAGTAACAGTTCCTAGCGTGGAGGTACTGATCTCCTCGACGGCTGACGAGTAAGTGCCTGTCGTTCCAGCGCCCCACCCTCAGCTAGGCTCCGTTAAACACGAAGTTAACCGCGTGACGTCATCGTGATGGTGGCGCCATCTCTTGGTACTCGTGTTGTGTTCCGTTTAACGTCCGTACTAATGACCGTCTCCGACACGGCCATCCTGCGTAGCACACGACCTCGTGTGTTTATTCGTGTGATTCTGTAAAAAGAAAAACATAGCACAGTATCCATCGTTCGGTCACTCCTGACAAAGCTTGACTACTAACAACAAACGTGCAGGCCGAAGAAGAAATTAAAATAAAATTACTGACAGTATCACCTTGTTTTGACTTTAAATTGACAAAGCTACATCGAAAATCTAACTTAAGCATTCCGACTAAATTAACGATTCGGCTAACTAAAATGCTAGAGTCACCAAGTACCACTTTAACCCACTATTTGAAACTAATAAACAATCATTAAAGCATTAAGAAAGTACAAAGCAGGAATCCCATCCATGGCGTGTGGCTTTTCATTAAGCCCCTCCAACAAACCTCTTGTTTGTTTTATTGCTTTCCAGAGTCCCACTGACTCTATGGTCTCTACAAGACCCCGACCTCCGCCAGAGCCACCCGCACACCGCGCATCCACGGACTACTAAAAGCAGATACCGACTTCTAACGGACTACGGCTACGAAATGACTACTGGTACGGTCCAACCGGCCAGACTAGGATTCACAACTATCACTCGACTCTACCTCCTCTACTTCAAGTGGTATTTGGCCCTCGGGCATCCGCCTTAGCCTATCGTGTGCATACTTGTAACTACGTTTAGAATTCAACGCTCTCAACATGTAGCGATCCCCGTCTAACACCTCTACAGCTTTGAACGGTCCCTTGTATCTGGGGTCTAATAATTTTCGCATCTAACAACTCACTCACTCGTTCACGCATTATTTTGCGTTCCTCTGGCGAGCAACGATAAGGCTGTTGCACAGTCTAATTTGGATCAATTAAGCGAATTTCTAGTTCATAAGTGTTAACGCGGGTAGTCGGAAAGCCAGCAGTAAAGTATTTAGAAGTTTTTTTCTAACACATTGACAAGTGATTGTTTAAGTTCTAATGGAATGTCAGCTGATCTATCTCGTCAAAATTGTTTAGGTATTTTGTTTTTGCATTACGAGAATTAATAACATTGCTCTTTATTAGTGTAAACTCATTAGCACTTATGTTAAGAGAAAAAAACCGGAATGTAAAATCTCACAACCTATCATAATGTCACGGCGTAAATAAACGTCGGGCAAAACATAGAATAAGATTTCAGTGGGGTACTCGTTAATTTCTACCTAACACAAAATCTGTTCAGTGCTATAACATTCTTATTACCTATACCTATCAGTGTCACTACATTGTTAAAATGTTTACCACTCAATTTCTTAGTAATACTTTCTTTAACTAATGAGCACTCTGCTCCTGAATCAAAGTGAAAAATGAACGACTGACCGTTATGTCTCAGTAATCCTGACAGGGGCTCGACCATGCACAGGTCGGCTCGGCATTCAGCTCGGGGCACGGTGCTTGATGCGGCGGCATCGACACACGGGCACGCTTCGCATCATCTGACGTGTTTTCTCATTTGCTCGATCTGATCCCACTTCTGATTTCGGAACGAGGGCATGATTTGCACCTTCGTCCGCCATCATAGGGGCGTTAGATAGGGTGACCGAGCAAAGAGAAACACGAATACGCAGAAATCACTTTAATCAAATTACAATTAATTATGTAAGCACTTCACTTATTATAACCAACGAAACAAGTAACAGTTCCTAGCGTGGAGGTACTGATCTCCTCGACGGCTGACGAGTAAGTGCCTGTCGTTCCAGCGCCCCACCCTCAGCTAGGCTCCGTTAAACACGAAGTTAACCGCGTGACGTCATCGTGATGGTGGCGCCATCTCTTGGTACTCGTGTTGTGTTCCGTTTAACGTCCGTACTAATGACCGTCTCCGACACGTATATAATATGTCTTCCTTCTAGCCTTTTCGTAACTATATTGGGGTCACCTTCCAGTCTAACCAGATGCGGCTGAATACCAGTATTTTACACGGAGCGACTGCCATCAGACCTCCGCAACCCAGCTGGGCAATGCCGATATCCAAAGATTAGATCGATTGTCAGACTTTCGGTCTTCTGACTACCCGTAACGATTGTCATAGGTATTCGTATGACACCCGGGACCGACGGTTTAACGTGCTCTCCGAGGTACGGAGGGGTCTCGATGTGTAACGAATGGTCACCCATCAACAGACTGACCGCGGCAAGCACAGCTTAACCTTGCAAATCATATGATTCGCGTGGATGTTAATTAGCCACGAGCCCCTCTATCTATACAAGGTGTAACATAAATAACGCACAACCTCTTAAGGGGTCACTGTACTCATTTTATTTTATTTTGTTTTGTTTTATTAGGATCTCCAACAAAGAATACACCTTACATGCTATATTATAACGGACAAAAACAAAAATCCATGTGCTCCTTCAATAATAGGAGACCACATCATGCAATAAAAAAAAACAAACAAACAGTATGAGATGCCTAAATTACATAATTTTAAATGGAACTAGCACTCAGAGTTAAAAATTATATAATATTATTAAAGTTACATAATAAACTAGTGTATTATTAAAAATGACAATTTGAATTCAAATTAAATTGAAAAAAATAAAATAATTAAAAAGCAAAGAAACATATTTTGTAGAAAAAACTATACAGATAAATAAAAATAGCAAACAATACAATACATCACTAGGCAGGTAGTTCAACACTTACATGTCATTTAATTGTGTACGAATATGTCTTCCGATGTACATGACAAGGCATTGTATCACTCATATCACTCATCATTATGAACAACTTTTACTGTTTTTTTTTTCGCGATTTCCGTTTAGGTCCCATAGTAAAAGTTGTTCATAATGATGAGTACAGTGATCACTTAAGAGGTTGTGCGTTATTTATGTTTCGCCTTGTATATGTATGTATGAATGTTTTTAGAATTTAATTGAGAAAGGAAAGTAAATTATTCCAGCTTAACGTACATTATCGAGGTCTAAATAAGTCAACTGAAGGAACCGGATACTTGTTAGTAGATAAATAGGTCTCCTCTCATGGGTATTGTAAAAGGCAACTTAGATACTCTGGAGGATACGCAACAGCGGTAAATAAAGTCGTATTATAAAATACCTGGTCTTTTTACTGGTTATTTATATTATATTTGGTAGAAAACAGATGGTATTAGAATTTAACCCTTTGACCGCCACGGACGTCTACGGACGTCAAATTCAAACGTGCTCACGATGCCTCCGACGGCATGGCACGTCGAATGGAAGTTTGACGTCCATAGACGTCCGTGGCGGTCAAAGTGTTACAAATAGTAGTTCTAGAGCTCCTAATGAAAAACATCTTCCAGGGACATAGGTACCTGCTACCACCATACTTAGATTTGCCGCCAAGTAACATTGCTGTGACCAGTTTGAAAGGTAAACACACACATGAGACTTCCGAAATTTGACTCTAAGGACCAATTCCACTTTTTTAACATTTTTAATTAATCTTTATAGATTAAATTAAGGCAAACGACTGGGCCACCAACATACCTATTGGTTGAAGAAAATTTGAGTTGATCTCCACCACCACCATTCAGCTGAAAGACGTCCACTGCTGGACATTGGCCTTCCCCAAGAAGGGGGGTTTGCCATAATTGCCACGCTTGGCAGGCGGGTTGGCGATCGCAGTATGGTTGTTAACCTTTTGAGCGCCACTTACGTCTATGGACGTCAAATTAAAACGTGCTCACGACGCCTCCGACGGCATGGCACGTCGAAAACACCTCTTTTTTATAGTTTAAAACTTTGACGTCCATAGGCGTCCGTGGCGGTCAAAGGGTTAAAATACTCCGAGAAAGCTGCTGCCCATCCTCTAGTGAATCCCTTAGTCGCCTTTTACAACACCAATGGGAAGAGATAGGGTTGTGCTATTCTTTACGTCCACACGGCACACGAGTTGATCTATTAAAACGAAAAGATGAATTTAAAATAAGGACTTTACTAGCTTCTTAAGACTTGAAGCTATGTTCATTTCTACCCAAAATATTTTCATAATATAGCTAGAATTTTATTTCCGGTCAATGCCTACATCCAACAGTTCACTGCGTTGGAGCCGATTGTATCTATGTTACCTAGATAACTTTTAAAAATGATAACATTAGAAATATTCACATTTTGATAAAATTCCAGTACAAAAATGTCAAAATTTGAAAATTCCTCGGTTGAAGTTATCGGACGTTGAAAAAATCGGCCTTAGTCAGATATAATTCATCATCATTGATGATAAAAATGCATACAATTCTACTCATTTCGCAAAAAAAAGGTCGTGAAAGATTAAAGAGAAAAAGATTCCACACTCGATATTAATAACTACAGACCCATCACTCTCATACCAATACTATCTAAAATATACGAAAAAGTCATGCACCATAGGTTATGTGAGTTCTTAAATAAAAATAAAATAATTAAAGAAGAACAGAATGGCTTCCAAAAGGGCAAGTCAACAACTCTTGCAACCTTCTCTCTTGTTAAATCCATTACGGAAAATATAGATAGAAAGAAGCCCGTGACTGTAGTTTTTCTTGATATGAGTAAGGCGTTTGATCTAGTTAATTACGAGAAGCTACTTGATAAGTGTGAGCGATACGGCATCCGAGGGCCGGCCTTAGATTGGCTACGAAGCTACCTCTACGGCCGAACGCAATGCGTAGAAGTGTCTCGCGTGAATAAAAAACTAGTATCAACGGCATATAGGTCTCATTTCAAGCACAATACATCAGGAGTACCACAGGGTAGTATTTTGGGTCCTCTTCTTTTTCTCCTCTACATAAATGACCTACCAAGTGTCACCACTCATAAATGCGTACTATTTGCCGATGATGTTTCAGTAGTAATTCCCAGCAATAGCAAAATCAATCACGAAAATGAAGTAAATTCTACACTAAATAGCATAGTGAATTGGTTAACGCATAACGACCTGAAGGTAAATTTGTCGAAAACTAAATACATAAATTTCAATAACTACAAACAAATTCCAAATAATATCAACGTTACATTTGAAGGAGAAAAAATAAATAAAGATGAAAATATAAAATTTCTAGGACTTACCTTGGACAAACATTGCAACTGGAAGTTACATATTAATAATATATGCAAAAACCTAAATAGATTTGTTTACGCTTTATGGCAACTAAAGATAACCGTCAACGAAAAAGCAGCTCTAACTGCTTATCATGGTCACGTAGGATCTGTACTGAGATATGGATTACTGTTATGGGGTAACTCAACACACATTAGTAGAGCGTTCATTATGCAGAAAAAGTGTATCAGAGCAATAAGCGGCGTCGGGCCTTTTGAGACATGTAGACCCCTTTTCAAAAAACTAAATGTATTGACTTTGGTATCTATGTACATACTAGAAATAGGAATTTTTGTAAGGAACCAGACACAATTGTTTACCAAGGCAAGCGAAAATTATAAATATAAGTCAAGGGATCCTACTAGGTTAAAAATAGATACATGTAGAAGCACATTTCATAAAAAAAACAGCCTTATGATGTCTATTAAAGTGTTCAACAATATCCCACGCTCAATAAGAGAACTCCCTTTAAATCAATTTAAAAAAAAGTTAAAACGATGGCTGATAGAAAAATGTTTTTATACATTAAGTGAGTTTTTTAACTATAAAATGTATTAATAACTATAAACTCACTAAGCACCTACTTACCTAGTAAGTAATCTAATTTCGCATACCTTGTACAGGTGAGATGTGTTAAGCTCTATAATTTTTTGTAACATCTACTATGTATTCCATATCTCCTGCGAATAAATATTTCTATTTCTATTTCTATTTCTATTTCTATTTCGTGAATATATTTTTTTGTACACTACATATCATAACAGACACAGAACATTCTTGTATTTGAAAAATAAAAATGGCGGCCTTGTCGCGATCTGCTATTTATTCCTTAAAGGCAACTCAAGGATGGACACAAGTGAACTGGGCTAAAGAAACATTCCTAGTACTAAGAACCTTAATCATATTTTACTCTATCTGTAAGCATACCTACACTTCTGCCGACCTACTCATCGTCCAGCCTTATAAAAGTGTAGCCAGGCTATGTTTAAATTGTCTTAATTTTTCATCTCGCTTCGCCCGGGGCCGACCGTCGTCCCCCTTCATAATTGTTTTTAATTTAAGCCCGGAATGAGAAACGCTACAAGACTTGTTAGTACGAGAAAAATAATGTCCATTTTGACAGGTACGATGTTAAGAATTAAGGTTACATAAGAGGGTAGGTAGCGAATTTTCGAGCCGAATTTTGGAGGAATTTTGAGATATTAGGAGGTATGTAGCTAGTTTTTGGACCCCAACGAAACTGACAGAATTCCTTATCTACTAGATGCTATTATAAACCTCATTCTTTTAATAAAAACGGTAAGATCATGTAAATATTTATATTTCCATACGAGTATCTAACTCGTGACCTTGATCACAGAAGTTGAACGTTATATTGTGCTTCTATATTAAAGAACAGATGTCTTAGTAGGTAGGTAGGTACCTACTAAAATTTAATTAAGATTATTTTTGTCCCATGTCGGGTGCCATTACCCTGTTATCTATATTACCCACATTTATTTCCTCATTTTTATAGTATAGACTACCTCTCGCTCAGAACAATATTCAAAAACATTATTGCAATCTAAAAAAAACATTATGTTAACTCCATGTTGGGTGCCAATATACAATTAATTCAAACTACCTACATTCACATCTACCTCCTCATTGTTGAGTATAGGCTACCTCTCATACAGTACAATACTTAAAACCATAACAGCAATCTAAAAAGAAACATTACGTTAGCCCCATGTTGGGTGCCAACACACAAAACTTAAACTACCTACATCCCAGAATATTAATAAAAAAAGAAATGTACAATCTTCCACATAGTTTTCCAAGTATAAAAACATACAAATAAAAGATCCCGTCACCGTCTGCGCCCCCTGGCGTGATTCCAGAAGACTATGGCTGTCTCCATCCGTTTCCGAAGTAACCCCAGAAAATATGTTGCCATGCAATGTTATTAATGCGTCCTTTTGACTGTACGTGAATTTGTTTATTGTTCGTAGATATTAAAGATTGGTTGTGGTTGCCAATCTATACGGATAAGAAAAAGATACTGTCTGAATGGTTTTGAGTTTTTTTTGGGTTGTTTTTTTTGGCAAATGTTAGTTTAAACTAAGTATACGGGTGTAAAAAAACTCGTGTAATTCCTTCGACTCTCGTAGCCTACTAGTGACACAATTGGACCATGCATGGGATTTTTTCAGATGCACCAAAATCAAAACATTTTCTTCTTAACTTGGGTCAGTTTAGCGCCTCGAGTTAACAGACTACGCGGAGCGATATCAAGCTGTGTGCCTGCCAGCTGTATCGCCGGCTTCAGTTCATTTATGCGTAGCATTGAAATGTTATATCATATACCTAATTTATTTTATAGCTAATTTTAGAAAAAAAGATAAAGATAAAGATGATTTATTTTGCAAATATGGGTACAAAATAGAGTTACACATAGTAAAGTTCAGCCATATTTTACCAATCGGCATGCAAAAAATATTAATGAGAAAGCATCACATCAAACACATTAAATTTATTTAAAGAGAGAAAGATAACTTAAACTTACATGATTCACCTACTTACTATTCTTAACTATATTAGCAGTCGGAAGAGAAAAGTCCTTTTCATTAAAAAAATATTATAATATACCTACTTTATGAACTAAAAAAATCCGTAGATTATTTTTAAAAAGTGACAACGGCAGTTCTCTCCAACTTTTAGGCAATTTATTAAATATGATAGGAGCCATACAGAAGACACTTTTGCGCATAGGGGTTGTTCCCGCAGTATGAAGGCATATCCTGCTGTTGTCGCGCCTATTACGTGGGATTACTTCATCTAATCGTTTGAATCGATGGGGATTTGTTTTAACAAAAACAGCTATTTCTAAAATGTATAGACATGGCAAAGTTAGAATTTTATATTTTTTAAAGTAGGGCACACAACTATCAGTAGGTTTCATTTTAAACATTGAACGTACGCATCTCTTTTGAGCCTTGAACACCGTGTCTTTTTCTGTTGAGTTACCCCAAAAAACAAGCTTTCCCTTGCATGGTTAATCTATACCAGTATTAGATCATGTGGTTTTAAGGAATTACATGAATTCATTAACACCCTGTATATAATAGGATCTCCTGTTTAACAGCTCAACTATAAGCGATAGGTACAAACTTTTTTTAAACTTAAATAAGAAGTAGGTTTGGTAATTTTTCCGCAAAAGTTACAGATCGGCTCTAAGAGGTTTCAAACATGAAACATGTTCAAAAACATGATGTTAACTATACTTCTCGGTGTTTATTTTTTATTGGACAGTTCTATGAAGATTTTGGAAATATCAATTAGCTATGTTCATATCAACAGTAAGGTAACATATAACTCATTTCGACATTAAAGAAAAAGGTTTTATTGATATTTTACAACATTGTCAAGTCACAACTTTTTTGCATCACAAAAACACAGAAAATTCACCCTTTTTGTAAAACATTTTTATATAATTATCTACATAAACGGTTCGCGGGGTTGTTCGTCAGTTACCTAAGGGAGGTTATTGCAAAGTTAAGGAGACGAGTTTTTACAAGGGGTAGGCACCCCATTTTATTTTTTATCGTTGCCGAATTATTACTTGCACGGCTACGAGAAAGTACGGAGCTATTGGTTTTTTTTTACAAAAAATATTCACTTTTTTGTTTTGCGAAAGCAGAAATGAAATAATTAAAGAAAATTCAAAGTATGTTAATGATATATTGTATTGTCACTATTGCCACTATTGTATGCCTTTTATATTATTAAATCTAAGTCATATTATGTACGAAATGTACATACATGTTCACCTAGACTGCTAATTTTTCTCTTTTTTTTCTTACAGTCCATCCAAAGGTTGTCTGGAAGAGATCGCCCTGCGCGATAAAACCGCCTATTGTGTTTTTTTTAAATCGTTTTTCCTTGCTTTTTTATGTAATAAAGAATACATAAATAAATATTATTTTATAAACTATATTCGACAACGCCGTCTATATCCTATATTTCTGGGCTAGAAATAAATGCGTGCTAGATTTTTTATGCACCCTTGACAAGAAATACTCTAGAGAAAGTGGACTCTATACAACATTCAATATTTCTTAATAGAAAATAATCTAACTAGAACCGTGCTAGTAAGTGGCAAAATTCAATTGTAATAAGTCAGAACGAAACTAAGTTCATTTGCGGCGAAAAGAGGCAAAAAAAAAGAAAAAAAGTGTTTTCGATGTCCATTTTTGGACCTTAAAGGTCGTGGAATGGTAACAAGCACCATTAATGTTTTTTTTTATTTATTTAATGAACCAATTTATATTAACAGTTATAGTAACTACACATAAAGTTATTGGTCTAATTTGTAACATTTGAGCCTGTCTCGTTGGTCTAGTGGTCGCAAGCGTGACTGCTGAGCGTGAGGTCCTGGGTTCGATCCCCAGGTCGGGCAAAGTGTTGTTGGATTTTTCCGTGTGACATTTCTCAGTAGCAGCCCGGATTCTGGATTTCTACCCGGTTGATGGCAATAGGCTCAACTCTATTACATGGCTCTTAAATATAACGGTGAAATGAGGGCGTACCATTACACCTCTGCCTAACCCTTTGGAATACAGGTGTGGTGTTATGTAACAATTATCTTTAGCAAGTTAAAAACACTTGAAATACTTTTTCTTGTAAGATAACAAGAAAAAGTTTTTCAAGTATTTTTTAAATAAAAATGTTTTAAAGAACTGTGATACTTTCTTCCTCCCGTACTCTGCCAGCCTCCCTGGCTAGGTGGCAACAAAACTTAGTCCTCGGACCCCCAGATAGGGAGAAAAATAAATCTAAATTGGCCCAATCCTTTGAAATCCCCCACTTTTTCTGCTTTGCCGTTACCAAGAATAATTGTCGCCAAGTTACTTGAGAAAGTTCTTTTATTTCACAATTTTGAACTTAATCTCTATAAAGATAGGATCGGGTTTCCTATAAGATGAGGGTAGAGTATAAAAACTGTAATAATGTATACGTATTTTTAGTAGGTACGTTTGGTGATTTATTAGGTTTGATATTTTTTACGTAAATACACACATCAAAAGTGTCTAGGGATCAACATATATTTTTGCAATAACTTTTCTCCTGATTGATATTAATTAAAATTTTCTTTAAGGATTCATCAAATAAAGTGTTTTCGTTTGTCACAGTAACGATAAACCAAGTCACCTTTGCATTAATAAAGAAATTTGCCATTTTCCTAATAAAGGGATTTTTGACATTTGAACCACTAACACAAAAGTTCGAAAAAAAGACTGAAATAACAGTTTTCTTTAAAATTTTATTGGGTAACTTAAACAATTAATAATCCGTGTTTCTACCGCGAACACTAACAACACAAGAACATCGGTTTGGCATACTCAAAATGAGTTCATCCAAATCACGCTGTGGAATGGCCGCCCATGTTCGTTGCAACAACAAAAAAAGGTCTTCTTGCGACTGGATACCCTCCATATTCGGCAGAGCTCTTCTCTGTAGCATATCCCATGCATGCTCAATCGGGTTCAAGTCTGGCGACTGAGCAGGCCAGGGCAGGACATTGATGTTAGCTGCGGCGAGAGTCTGTCTTACAACTCTTGCGGTGTGCGGTCGTGCATTATCATGCATTAACTGAAATAAGGGACCGATTTGCGCTTGTAGAGGAACGATGACGTCTGATACAATCGTCTCAGCATAAATTTGAGCGTTGAGGTTGCCTCTGATCCAAATCAACTCAGTTCTTCCGCCGATCCAAATACCCGCCCATACCATGATGGTTCCACCACTATAAGGATGGACTTCCTGGCAGGATTTTAATCGCTGTTGGCGTCCAGGGGTTCTCCAGTGTCGTATACGTCTTGTATCCGGTCTCATACCAAAACGAGACTCATCAGAAAAGCACACGAAACGCCATTGTTCTTCTGCCCAATTTCTGTGTCCAAGAGCCCATTGATATCGAATCCTACGATTGTGCATTGCTATAGGTGGTACCCGTAGCGGTCTTCGGGAATGAAGGTTCACTTCATGCAAGCGGTTTCTGACTGTTTGGTCGCTAATTAAGTTCCCTGAAGAGTGATGAAGCCTCACGGCTAACATCATGGCGGTTATTGTTGGAGCTCTTCGAGTTAAGATTTGAATGTATCGGTCTTGTCTCCGTGTGGTGCAGCGATACCGTCCTCCATGGCGCTCAGCCACGGTACCAGTGCTTCGGTAACGTGTCCAAAGTCGACTGATAACACTCTGACTTGTATTCAGAGCTAAAGCCACAGTACGTTGCCGGGAACCAGCTTCTATCATTCCCACGGCTCTGAGCATTTCTTCCCTGCTTAAATGACGTCGCCGCTCCATAATAACGTTGGTTTTAATCAGTAGTAGGGAAACAGTAGCACTAATGATGTCTTCAATGCGTTGTATGTTTTTATAGGGAAAATATTGACAGCTGATTTTCATCTTTTACTCGAATTTGATTCACAGTTCCTGATTCAAATTATGAAATGCACCAAAAAGGATCCATATAAATTTATAAAATCATAAATTTATTACAAAGCCACATCTCAATCTCAAGAAATCCGCATAAAAATGCTTGATCCCTAGACACTTTTGATGTGTGTATTTAAGTCGAATTTTCTAGTTAAAAATGGTTTTTTGAAGACTTACAGCGGTTACGCACTGCATCCGATCCGTATCCGTGAAAATACGTTCCGAAGTAGCCATAGAACTATTTGTATGGTAGTTTACGCACTACATCCGGTATCCGTCATCCGATTTCTATCCGTCATCCGTGAGTTTCTAATTCGGAAGAACAATTGACGGACCAAAGTAGCCGTAGTACTGTTTGTATGAACGCTTTCGCATTACCTCGGATTCAAATCAGACGCCAAACGGATATGCCAAAGCTGGCCCCTGAATTGTTTGAATTTGAATCAGAGATCGGAATAGTGCGTAAGCAACATCCGAATTCGGTCCGAGATGATTTTTACTCTAGATCGGTATTTTCACGGATTCGGATCGGATGCAGTGCGTAAAGCAAAATCCGAATTCGGTCCGAGTTTTTTATATTCGTATTTTCACGGATTCGGATCGGATGCAGTGTGTAATCGCTCTTACGATTACGTAAGATTACGAAATATCGCTTTATGGCCGATTTATCGAGCGTTATTGGTGATATATTTAGATTCTTGTCATCTTGACCTTTACCAATAATTAAGCAAAGACTCCGTAGGTTTGGATAGAAGACCCTCCCATACGTTAGCAGCTATCACAGGTAAAATTAGCGTACGTGTCTATTTATATGCCAAGTTTGACAATGAAAAATGCTACTATTGATGAGCAAAACGATTCGTTTTCGGCTATAAGAACCGGAAATTAAAGATTCATAAAAGCAAAATCGTCCATGTGGTGCCGGATGTAAAGAATAGCACTACCCAATCTCTTCCCGTGGGTGTCGTAAAAGGCGACTAAGGGATTAACTAGAGGATGGGCAGTAGCGTTCTCTGAGTACTTTAACAACTATACTGCGATCGCCAACCCGCCTGCCAAGCGTGGTGATTGTGGCAAACCCTCCTTTTTTGGGGGAGGCCTATGTCCAGCAGTGCACGTCTTTCGGCTGAATGATGATGATGAAAAGAAAAATAATCATAAAGACCAAATCGTAATAGTTCTTACGCTTTCGTGCACGTAGGTATGTTTTATATCGCACGTTAGAATAGTTGCAGGTGAGTTTCTCAAAATATCTCAAAATAATACACAAGGTTAGTCGGAAAGGGGTTACTAATCCGAATCCTAATGAAAACTATACTTTGTAGTTTTTTTTTATCTACTCTATGTCATTTTATACAAGCTTAGTTTAAGTATATATTAAACCTGAAACTAGTTTCTTCAGAATCACTAGGAGAATCGATTGACATCTTTTTTAAACCACTTTTTTTTTCTTTTTTTTTTTCATAAATTTCAATTTTGTTTCAGTAGTTTTCTACCCATAACAGTTGACGGGAATAGACACCTTGAGGCTTGACACGGTCTTCTCGGTCAGTTTTCGTGTATTAGACAACCCCTGCATAGCACATCTCAGGCATTTCACACTTTTTTAGGGAACTTAACGCGACATAAACTAAGGTGTAACTTGGAGATTTACTAAAAAAAACACATATTCAGGCGGTTCTGATGAAAATCTTGTTGGGGTGTCTCGGTTTTCGTATAAAGTAAAAATAAGGTTGTATACCTTAGTTAATTCAGTCTATAGGAAATATTTTTGATGTAGCAGTTAAAAGCGAAAATAAATAAGATACAAACACATGAAGCCCAAAAAATTTATCAAAGTGAGCACGGTCTACGGTACAAAATCTGTTAAAGCGTGATATTTTCCCTCTGATAAAAGTTATCTGAAGATTGAAAAATCGGCGCTAAGTCTTTCTTTTTTCACCATTTCAAATTTTTCGTCAAAATTATCTTAACCTCAAAATTCATTTAATTTAAACCTAGGTACACAACACATTCTCCAATAATAACCCCGAAACGATTTCAACAAATTATACTTAAAAGTTAAAACTAAGTTTAAATTCACCCCGGTAGGTGAATGTGAAAAATTGCTCTAATTCCAAAGTTTCAGCCGCTCTCCGAACGGAAGTGACGTAATGGGCGGGTTCCGGTTCGACAGGACGAACCACCGGAAGCAGCTCATATAGTGTGTTATAAAGTAATAATAATATTAAAAACTCGAGGACCAATACGTAAAATTGAGTATTAAGTTGTAATTTTCTTTTTGTTGAAGTAGAAAAGTTAAGACAAAGAATTTAACTATGTTTAAAGATTAGGTACCTATTGACTGAAATCAAATCCTGAAAGATTGGATGCAAAATGGCGAAGGAGAGAAAGGAAAAGCTGACTGACTGACTGACTGATCTATCAACGCACAGCCTAAACCGCTGGGGTTAGAAACTTCAAACTTTGACAGTAGCACAGTCTACCTATATCTTACTCCTTACAGTCGGTCAACGTAGAACATTGTCACAGAGCAATCGTGCGGGGGGTTGCGGGATGAAGGGGCGGAGGTTATGTCCCGAGTAGCCATACTGCTACTCGGGACATAAATTCCAGGGCTTGCACTTTTTGATTTCTTTGATTGATATCGTTCATAGAAATTATATTAATTTATTATTGATATGTATGTGTACATATTACGAGAATTTTATTATAAAAAGTCTGTTTACTAATCCAAGATGGCGGCATACATACATTTTCAAATGATTGTTCGTGGGAAGTCATTTCCTCGGTTTTCGGGGTCACTGATGCCAAAAATGACGTCAAAATCCAAATCCAAGATGGCAGCCATCATCATTTTCATCTAATCATCATGGGTGTTAATTTCATGGTTTTCGGGGTCACTGATGCCGAAAATAACGTCAAAATCCAAATCCAAGATGGCGGCCATGAAAATTAGTAAATTAGTCGTCATGGATGTCAAATCCAAGGTTTTCTGGGGTGCGGATGCCGAAAACGAGGTCAAAATCGAAATCCAAGATGGCGGCTACAAAAATGTCAAATTCGTCGTCACGGGTGTCATTTCCATGGTTTTCGGGGATGCTGATGCCGAAAATGAGGTCAAAATCCATTTCCAAGATGGCGGCTATTAAAATTTCAATTTTTTTTTTATTTATTTATTACTAGGCCTGCGTTTGGCCGCCATCTCGCCTGATGTTAAGCGATGATGCGGTCTACGATGGAGCACGCTTGCCCAGAAGAAACCGATTCACTCGTGACTTGAAGACACCCAAATTATAGCTGTCGGGGAACACCCACTCGGGCAGCGCATTCCACTGTTTGGCGGTTTTCACAATGAAAGTGGAATCAAAGCGCTTCGTTCGATTTAACCATCATGGGTGTCATTTCCATGGTTTTCGGGGACGCTGATGCCGAATATGAGGTCAAAATCCATTTTCAAGATGGCGGCTATTAAAATTTCAATTTAACCATCATGGGTGTCGTTTCCATGGTTTTCGGGGATGCTGATGCCGAAAATGAGGTCAAAATCTATATGCAAGATGGCGGCCATAAAAAAAATCAAATTAGCCGTCATGGGTGTCAAATCCATGATTTTCAGGGACGCTGATTACAAAAACAAGATCAATTCTCAAACACCAAGATAGGGACCACGTTTTACCTGGCAAATCTCATTTAACAGTTAAATTTTTTTGACCGCCTTTTATTATCGAGGAATACTTAGGCTTTATTTCCAGCTTCAGCACCCACGAAAACCATAGAAGTAATAACCATGAATAATAAGTAATTTTCTATGACTCCATCGTAGACTTGCGAATAATTTATGACTCTTACCTACCCCCGCAAGCGTTAGCCACTGCGACTGTAACCTCGACAAAATTTGTAGTTTTAAATATTGTTAGAATATTCCAGGATAAGATGGCGAAACTGCTGCTACATTATCTTTGCATTATTTTGTCAATCGTCAAAATTACGCATGCGTGGTTTTCTTTATGCGTGTCACTGTTTCTATAAAACGTTAATTAATTTGGACGTTTGTTTGATAAAGTTTGTGTAATTTATTTTATGTGACAACCCTTTGACAAGTGTTACCAATTTTGACATTTCATAGGACCTGTCAAATGTATGGGCGTTGACCCACTGTATGTAGTAAGTAGGTACACTGTGACAGTAGGTTGATTTTGTAACGTAGGCATCCACTAAGAAGGGATTTTTCGAAATTCAACCCCTAAGGGAGTTAAATAGGGGATGAAAGTTTGTATGGAAAATCGTCACTTAACGGGTTCAAAATTTCACGCAAGCGAAGCTGCGGGCGAAAGCTAGTATCTTATGAGTTTCTTTTTTATGAAACTTTGCCCTGCCCTAAGATTTCTCTTGCATTGTAGGTGCGTTTACAGACACATATCTTCACAAGCACAAACGTCCGGAACAACTATCTGTAGGCCATACAAAAATTTGTTCCGTGCGGGAATCAATCCACGACCCGTAGCGCAGAAGCCAATCGCTTAGCCACTGCACCAAACGTGTCGTCAAACTTTGTAAACCCTGAAGCACAGCTTACTTATTAGTTACTACGTAACCTGAAGGGTAGAGGAGTGCTGTAATACACAGTTTAGCGAAAATTTATTTATCACTAGGTGTACCCGGCATGCGTTGCAATGCACTTTTTCCTACCTACTACCTACCTACTACCTACCTACTACCTACCTACTACCTACCTACTACCTACCTACTACCTACCTACTACCTACCTACTACCTACCTACTACCTACCTACTACCTACCTACTACCTACCTACTACCTACCTACTACCTACCTACTACCTACCTACTACCTACCTACTACCTACCTACTACCTACCTACTACCTACCTACTACCTACCTACTACCTACCTACTACCTACCTACTACCTACCTACTACCTACCTACTACCTACCTACTACCTACCTACTACCTACCTACTACCTACCTACCTACTACCTACCTACTACCTACCTACCTACTACCTACCTACTACCTACCTACTACCTACCTACCTACTACCTACCTACTACCTACCTACTACCTACCTACTACCTACCTACTACCTACCTACTACCTACCTACTACCTACCTACTACCTACCTACTACCTACCTACTACCTACCTACTACCTACCTACTACCTACCTACTACCTACCTACTACCTACCTACTACCTACCTACTACCTACCTACTACCTACCTACTACCTACCTACTACCTACCTACTACCTACCTACTACCTACCTACTACCTACCTACTACCTACCTACTACCTACCTACTACCTACCTACTACCTACCTACTACCTACCTACTACCTACCTACTACCTACCTACTACCTACCTACTACCGACCTACTACCTACCTACTACCTACCTACTACCTACCTACTACCTACCTACTACCTACCTACTACCTACCTACTACCTACCTACTACCTACCTACTACCTACCTACTACCTACCTACTACCTACCTACTACCTACCTACTACC
This sequence comes from Amphipyra tragopoginis, assembly GCA_905220435.1. Lineage (NCBI taxonomy): Eukaryota > Metazoa > Arthropoda > Insecta > Lepidoptera > Noctuidae > Amphipyra > Amphipyra tragopoginis. The sequence goes on from HG992017.1 coordinate 13,243,339, forward strand.
TACCTACTACCTACCTACTACCTACCTACTACCTACCTACTACCTACCTACTACCTACCTACTACCTACCTACTACCTACCTACTACCTACCTACTACCTACCTACTACCTACCTACTACCTACCTACTACCTACCTACTACCTACCTACTACCTACCTACTACCTACCTACTACCTACCTACTACCTACCTACTACCTACCTACTACCTACCTACTACCTACCTACTACCTACCTACTACCTACCTACTACCTACCTACTACCTACCTACTACCTACCTACTACCTACCTACTACCTACCTACTACCTACCTACTACCTACCTACTACCTACCTACTACCTACCTACTACCTACCTACTACCTACCTACTACCTACCTACTACCTACCTACTACCTACCTACTACCTACCTACTACCTACCTACTACCTACCTACTACCTACCTACTACCTACCTACTACCTACCTACTACCTACCTACTACCTACCTACTACCTACCTACTACCTACCTACTACCTACCTACTACCTACCTACTACCTACCTACTACCTACCTACTACCTACCTACTACCTACCTACTACCTACCTACTACCTACCTACTACCTACCTACTACCTACCTACTACCTACCTACTACCTACCTACTACCTACCTACTACCTACCTACTACCTACCTACTACCTACCTACTACCTACCTACTACCTACCTACTACCTACCTACTACCTACCTACTACCTACCTACTACCTACCTACTACCTACCTACTACCTACCTACTACCTACCTACTACCTACCTACTACCTACCTACTACCTACCTACTACCTACCTACTACCTACCTACTACCTACCTACTACCTACTACCTACCTACTACCTAGTAGATATAATTAGTTTTTTATTTAAATATCAAAATTTTCTTGTATATGAACCTTCTCCTGACAATTACGAACGAAACAAAAAAAAAATTAGCGGGATCGGTCCAGCCGTTCACGCGTGATGCGATGACCAAGGGAAATAGCGATTCATTTTTATACATATAGATGTAGATAAACAAATCATGCGGACAAAGCATTAGATCCCATATGATATCACGACAAGAGTGCTACTAAGAAAAATGTAACCACATTTTGAATGGAAATGTCTCTTAGGCCCGGACTCCACCAAGGCTGAGACGAGACGAGCGGAGCGGAGATGTGTTTTAAAAAACCAATAGAATATCGTTATACACATCTCGTCTCCACTCAGCTTTAGTGGATACCACTGAGCGGAGATGTATCATATTTGTATGGCGTGATAGAAGCGGAGATGTGAGCTGTTCCTCGCTGTGATTGAGCTGGGCCGTGGTACAAGGCGGAAATGTGAGCTTTGCCTGGCAAGCTGACGACGGCACACAGCGGAGACGAAATGTGTGCGGCGTGCAGTGAGATCGTGTCAGATCGCACTAAACAGTGCATTCACATCCAAAGCTCGCCGCACGCAGCTCAGTTCCGCTCTAGTCAGCGCACATCTCCATCGTAGCCAGCTCACATCTCCGCTACGGTCTAGCCAGTACGCATCTCCGCACAGTTTCGATGGATAAACCCTAGCTGAAAAACATCTCTTCTCGTCTTCGCTTCGGACATCTCCGCACATCTCCGCTATGGTGGAGTCCGGGCCTTATTCTAAGACATTTAAGAAAAATGCGAACGCGATACAATACCATTTTAAAAAGTCGTCAAAATCAGTAAATTTAAAATAATACCCTACTGTTCCAGTTGGAGGAGCTCGTGGCTAAATAATTACAGCCGCATAGACGGATCTTCCGGGTTAAGCCACGCTTGCCGAGGTTGGTCTGTGGATGGGTGACCATTTACCATAGCGAGTTTCCTCCGTGCCTCGGAAAGCACGTAAAGCCGTTGGTCTCGGCTGTCATTTGTAGATCTTTGACAGTCGTTACTGTTGGTCAGAAGCCAGAAAGTCTGACAACCAGTCTTACCAAGAGTATCGTATTACCCAGTTACTGGGTTGTGGAGGTCTGATAGGCAGTCGCTCCATGTAAAATACTGATATTCAGCTGCATCCGGTTCGACTGGAAGCCGACCCCAACATAGTTGGGAAAAGGCTAGGCAGATGATGACCCTACTGTTCCAGTTGAACGTTCTGGCCGTGTTATTTGATGTGTTACGTTTATTTGCGGCATAGTTAATTGCGTCACGTCAATAGTCACGTTTGCGACCATTTGCGGAAAGACAAATAGTTGTTTCAACATAAATCTTTAATTTTTCGAAATGGAGTTCTGAAATTAACCCAAAATTCCGGTTCCATCCATTAGCGATTGAAAACAGGTTTTTCTCAAGTTTTTGCAGTTTCTCAGTGGAGATAAAGTTAGACTGTTAATATTCGCACCTCGAACTAGTCGCAAACTCCGCAACGATGAAAAATTCGATGCCAAAGGCTAGGTGCGACTGAGAGCGGATCTATGATAATATATTAGGTATTATGTCGCATAATGCTTAAAATAATATATAATAAACCTACACACATTATGTTTGAATGCTCTTTGTAAACTTACTTTTAATTAAAAACTTCGTTTGTTTGTAAAGAAAATGTTTTTTTTGCTGTCTGTTAACTTATGCCCGGTTCTTATGGCCAATAGCGAATCATTTTGCTTACCAATAGTAGCATTTTTATTGCTAAACTTGGCATGTAAATAAACTCGTAAGCTAATTTTATGTGCGATAGGTATTAACGAATAGGAAGGTGTACTTTATTATGATGGCTCCTATGTATAAGAGCCAAAGTGGCATTATAGTTATTTCCAATTTGGACCTTTTAACTGTAGATATATGTATCACATTGGAAATGACAAAAATGCCACTTTAGCCCTTATACATAGGACCCATCGATTAATCTATGGGGTTTTTACTTCATTATTGACCAATAACGCTCAGTAAATCATAGGAATCGGCTATTAGTTTAGAATAGATAGGAATCAGTTATCGGTTATTAGTTTTTCATTGAAATCATTTCGTAATAAAAGCTATAGACAAGAAATGCTAAAAAAGGTAGGTATCAAAAAATTTGCAACGGGATTTTTATGTTTTTAAAAAAAAAACCTATTATTGTTTGAAGTGCAAGTTATAAATAATTTTGTAAGCCTGGCATTTACTTGTATAATCAAAGCTTAACTTGATTACAGTATTTTTTTTATTAAAATAAAGCGCAGTTATTTATTGAAAACATTTATTGAAAATTGCGTAACGTAACCAACATCAATCATGACAGTTGACGTGTCAAAAACAATATTATTCATTGCGTGGTACATAGTTGTGGAGAAGTCGGATTGTTAATACAAACGTTGCTATGGAAATTGTTGACCTGTCAAAATCATAGCCATAGTGATTACGAGTGTGTTGCCTCATTTTTGTTTTTTTAATTCGCTATCCGCTCGCAATGTTAACATAGTCACTGCCCGTTCGCAAATTAAAAAGTTGCCGAACACTTTCCCTCGCAAACTTTCAACTATTCCGTCCGCCATTTTGGTTTTAAACGTTTAACTTTTTAATTTTCACTCTTTGACGCCAGTATTTGGCTTTCGTTCTATTCTGCCTTAAAAATGATTGATACTGTTTTTTTTAATTCCAAAAATATTGCATTTAAAAAAAATGTATTAGATGTTGATTTAATTTTCTAATAAGAATTTATGTATGTCTTTTACGTATTTATTATTAAAGGATTTATTCCTTTCTACCCATAATAAAAAGATCATTACTTATCCTACATACATAAAATTATTTCTAAGAAAACGACAAACGTTCTTATAAGAAAATTATCTCCTTTTGAGTTGCCCCCAATATTTTGAATCAGTTTTAATGAATCTGTACCCTTTTGAAATCAAATTATACTTTGATTGGGTATTTTATAAGCAAAAAATAAATGAGTAAATTTTATTGGTAGGTGTATTTTTGTTTGTATGAATAGGTACTAAATTGGATCCCTGCGTGAAAGAACGTTACTAGGTTACCATATTTATGACTAGCTGTAACCGCGTTTTTGCTTACAGAAACATGGTTACTGCTCATCATCTACACTCAATAGCGTGATAATTTGTACTCTATAACCTGGACTCGCTCTTTAACGGATGAAGCTGCCAAATTTCGACTGAATCTGTCAAGTAGTTCTGGCGTGAATCTCAAACATACAAACAGACAAAAAAACTAAATGTTTGGCATCAGTATAGTTCCTGTCGCGCTATATCGCGAAAGGTGGAAGGAAGGAAGGGAGACCTTTGCCCTGCAGTGGGACAACATGGGCTCATAATAATAATAGTTCCTAGATTAGAACCTTGTATGGAAAGAAAAATATACAATTTGAGGGATCTCAGCTAAACAAGGTTAGTCACAACGGGGGTACTAATCCGAAAGGGTGTAAAAGTACCCGTAATAATGAATAACTTTTGTTCTACAACTTTCCCCAAAAGTCAATAGTTTAAGAGAAATAGCTATCCAAAGATTTCATAAAAAAATCGCTTAATTAAACCTATCTATCCTCAGTTATGATCAGCTGTGTTTATATTTTAGGTCATATTTGGGGTCACGAATTGTAAGCTCCTTTTTCAGAATTCGCAACTAAAGCAGGGATGAAGAATTTTTGTAAAAGTTATAAATGAAAATAATTTTACATGGAAATAAATAGTATCGAATTTTGAAATTTTAACATTGCTTTAAAACAGTCATCACTGATACTTTAAGTGGCCCGCAGATTACTAAACCTTTTCCAATCTAACCTGGTATAATACATTACCAAAAAATATGAAAGACTCTGTATCAGTTAATATTTTTAAAAAGAGTTTGGGGTACCTAATTTATAACTTTGACGACACGTTTGGTGCAGTGGCTAAGCGATTGGCTTCTGCGCTACGGGTCGTGGGTTCGATTCCCACACGGAACAAAAATTTGTATGGCCTACAGATGGTTGTTTCGGGTCTGGGCGTTTGTTTGTGAGATTTGTGTCTGTAAACGCACCCACGATACAAGAGAAATCTTAGTGTGGGGCAACGTTTTTAAAAAAAAAAAAAAAACTGATATTTTTAATTATTATGTAACTATGGTGGATTGAACTCATCCTTGTACACACGGCTACAGATCAAGCTATACATTTCCAGTATAAGCTGATAAATGATAAATGATGATGATAAATGATATTTATTTCTGTAAATAAATCTGTTACAGACACTTTTACAAGTCAATGTAATGTTTTTTTAAGACTAGATGGCGCCGGCATTTCCTATCTGACTAGCTCTGAGAAGAAAAGCCGAAACAAACTCAGAGGTCAACGTCTCTTTTAAAGTCCAGACATTGTGGTATAAAACTATGCGAGTGTAACAGTGTAGGGCAACGTTTGGAATGGCCTTTTGAGGAAAGAGCCATAGCAGGTTTGAGTTGACCTGTCCCAACTGACGGCACGCATGCATCAGTCATCGTGTAGCTCAACCTTATTTTAGGGAGCTCAACGACCCGACGCACGACGACACCAATCAGCCGGACATTTGCGTAGGTCAAAAAAAATACTCAAACCCCCAAACAGTTTTACGAAACGTATATAAAGCTAGCCTACATTGTACTCACATTCACAATTTAATAAAATAAAAAATAAAACAAACGACATATTAATAATAATAGTCGATAAAATAAAAAATAAAAACGAACGACATATTAATAATAATAGTCGACAAAATGTCAAGGTAAAAAAAAAAAAAATCAATAATAATAATTCAATAATAATAATTATCAATAAATCACCATGCAGAATGTCAAAAATGAGGAAAAAAAAAAAAAAAAAAATGAAATAATTTCAATGATTTCAATGATGTCTCTGTGATAAGAGCGAGCGGCTCAATTCCAAGCATTTTTATCGTCCATATAATCTTTAACTTTATAGAAACCCTTATTACAAAGTTTCTGTTTTACGAAGGACTTAAATTTATTGAGACTTAGTTCTTGAATATTGCTTGGAATCTTGTTGTAGAAACGTATACTTTGGCACCTAAATGAATTACTAATTTTTTGGAGCCTAGTCATTGGTAGTATAAGTTTATTTTTATTTCTAGTATTGACGCTATGAATGTCGCTGTTCTTAGAGAACAAACTAATATTTTTCTTAACATACATCAAATTTTCATAAATATATTGAGATGCGACCGTCATTATATTAATTTCTTTAAATTTATCCCTCAGTGAATGCCTAAAGCTAAGGTTATAAATTGCTCGAATAGCTCTCTTCTGCAAAACAAAGATAGTTTGAATGTCGGCGGCATTTCCCCACAACAAAATGCCGTACGACATAACACTATGGAAGTAACTAAAATATACCAATCTGGCTGTCTCTACATCAGTTAGCTGGCGTATCTTATAGACCGCGTAAGCTGCAGAACTGAGTCTCTTCGACAATTTATTTATATGTGGGCCCCACTGCAGTTTCGAGTCTAAAGTTATACCCAAGAACGTAGTGGTGTCCACAAGATCCAACTCGGCTCCATTTATTATTACACTGGTTTTCACCTGCTTAACATTAGGTGTCAAAAATCTAATACATTTAGTCTTTTTCTCGTTTAAAAGTAAATTGTTAACATTAAACCAGTGCACTACTTCAGAGAGAGCGTTATTAACATCGACAGTAACCGGCTGCTGCCGTTTAAGTTTGAATAACAGTGATGTGTCATCTGCGAACAACACAATCTCTTGATTATCTTTTATGAGATAAGGTAGGTCATTAATATAAACGAGAAACAGGAAAGGGCCAAGAATTGAGCCCTGTGGAACACCCATTGTCACTACAGACCCCGGAGATCTTTTCCCATTAACGTCCACTCTCTGGATCCTATTACCCAAATACGAAATAAGAAGATCCAGAGCCGTGTTTCTAACTCCATAGTGATGTAGTTTCCTGACCAATGTCTCGTGAAAAACGCAATCAAATGCCTTTGACAAGTCGCAAAAGATGCCTAAGGCATCATGTGAATCCTCCCAGGCATTGAAAATATTACCTAAAAGCTCAACACCAGCATCGGTTGTAGAGCGACCTCTTGTGAAACCAAATTGTTTCCTATGTAATAACTTATTTTTATTAAAGTGGGTTTGCAACTGATTAAGGATTAATTTTTCAAATATTTTACTAAAGGTGGGTAGCACAGAAATAGGTCTAAAGTTTGTGGGGTCAGATGAGCTACCTGATTTAAATAAAGGTATAATCTTACTATCTTTCATTAAGTCAGGAAATACACCACCGTCAATACATTTATCTCTTGATCTCGCATTGTATAGGATTTCCTTACAATGAGAGGTCAGTGTAAACTGGAATTGTATAGCTTGATGTGTAGCCGTGTGTACTTAAGTAAATTTTAACAATTTAGTTAAGTTACTCATATTAAGGGGATATTTCAAAACTCTAACATTAACTGTTCATTAAGCGAATTCGGTCTCTAAACTTTTCAATACCTAACATTTGCATTTCAATCAATCTTAATGACAAAAAAATCATAATGATAAAGTACTGCGTGAGCGACGATGTCGATGCACAAAACGTTGCCATATTTAAAAATATTATATTTCACAGTCTTCGATTGTTTCTTTATTGCGTATTTATTTATTTATTTTTTCTTGTATTTAATTTATTTATATCCTTTTAATTGCTGCACAGGTGGACGTCATCACGTCAACGCCGTCTTTCGCTGAAAACCAGCGCTGTGGCTCCGTCTCGCACGAGTCATAGCATTATGCTGAGCGATGGCCGTTTTGCGTAGATGTGACGCATATTTTTCCCAAGTTTCTTTGTGGTTTTGTGTATAGTTTTTTATTTTTGTGTGTCATATCGGCGCAAATCAATATTTTTTCTTTCTTTTTCTTCTAATATTGAACACTTAAATGTAATATTTGTAGGTCGCATTTAGTTTATCTGGTCAATAGTTACGGACTACCTACTTAGGGTCAGCTCACACCGAAACGCGACGCGACGATACTGGAAGAAGCCCGTGATTACGCGCTGCGCCGCGCGCCGCCGCGATACGCATCGCGACGTCGCGAGGCGCATCGTAAAATCTTCGGCAACACGACGCCTCGCTGCGCAGCGAGACGCCGCGCGGCGCAGCGGAATGTGTTTACATTCGCCACGTGCTTCCGCCCCGGCCCGCGTCCACCCTCAAATTCACCATGAATTCTGCTATTTCTCCATAAATTATGCACCCAAATACTCGTGTGTGATGTCTTCCTTATAATTTTATTTTTGTATTCTTCTTGCTCTGCCTCTTCTGCAAGAAGTCCGATTACTACAAGATCCCAGTCAATCATTATAATTTCACTCGAGCACTCGACCGAACTGCATCAACTCTACACGAAGTCTGGACGGAAATAGTACAAACAAGTTGCCACGGCTGCCTCGACTGCGCCTCGCGGCGCATCGCGGCGTCGCGCGGCGTTGAGAGGCGCGGCGCCGCTCTTGCACGCCGCGCATACCGCTACGTCGCGATGCATCGCGCTACGCCGCGAGGCGTCACGAGGCGCAGCGCTGCGTGGTGCAACGTATTCTGAATTCTCACAATGAAATGTGTATCTTTTCGTGTAGAAAATAAAGTTGTATTTTGAGTCGCTCTTTTAAAGTATGCGCGCAGCGTCGCGTCGCGTCGCGTCTCGGTGTGAGCTGACCCTTATTCCTTCTAAGTGAAGTACGCAATGTTATTTTGGGAAATAAATTCTTTTAACCGAATATAATCCATAAATTGTCGTTATACAATCGATAATGTTACCTACAGTTCCTATACTCGTTCCATTAGAAAAACCGGCCAAGTGTGAGTCGGAATCGCGCACGAAGGGTTCCGTATAATCCATAAAAACGGCAAAAAAAACATGTCTGTTGTATGGGAGCCCCCCTTAAATATTTGTTATGTTTTAATTTAACTATTTATTTTTAAAATGAATATATAATTAAATATTCTGTGAATATTTCAAGCGTCTACCTGTTGTCGTTATCAATACCGAGCAAAAACGAGCAAAAAAATCACGTTTGTTGTATGGGAGCCCCCTTTAATATTTAGTTTATTCTGTTTTTTAGTATTTGTTGTTATAGCGGTAACAGAAATACACCATTTGTGAAAATTTCAACTGTGTAACTATGACGGTTTATGAGATACAGCCTCGTGACAGACGGACAGACAGACGGACAGACGCACAGCGGAGCCTTAGTAATAGGGTCCCGTTTTACCCTTTGGGTACGGAACCCTAACAATTACTTAAGAACCTAGTGTTTCTCATTTTAAGTGAATTGTACTCTATATTGAGAAATAAATGTCTTAAACCATATAATGCATAGAAACTAAACTGTGTGTGTTGAACAGATTGAATGTAGCGATTCAAAAATTCCCCTTCTTTATAAAAAAAGTAGCCACCACTTCTCACCCGACAGTTGTTCCTGCATTTCCTCTTATTTCCATCTCACTCATTACGAAGAGATAAAATTTAAATTGCAAAACGTACCCCCTTTGAAAAAACGGGCTAGTGGGCGTCAAAAAAGTACATAAACGGAGGGTGGCCACCCCTTGGAATTAATATTTTTCGCCGTTCGTTTCTTGTTATCGAAGATTTTAGATATTAATGTTTGGGGAAGACTGATTTTCTTTCTGTTTGACGTCTTGAAGAAAGATTAATGAAGAAGTTAAAATGCACGAGTAGCTGTAATAAGAATATGCTTTTTGATCACTGATATGTGATTTGAAATAGTGTAAAAATTTAGAAATACCTACTAATATACACTTATTACAAATACATTATAGTTAACTACGTCATATATTTACGAATTCATTATACAACTTTATTTTTAGTACAGGTATACAAAAACCGAGATACCCCAACAATATTTTCGTCAGAACTGCCTGAATGTGGGTTTTTTTTAAATTCCCTAGTAAAGTGTGAAATGCCTGAGATGTGCTATGCAGGGGTTGTCTAATACACGGAAACTGACCGAGCGGATCGTCTCAAGCCTCAAACTGTCTATTCCCGTCCACTGTTATGCGTAGAAACCTATTGAAAGAGAATTGTCATAAAAAAAAGGAAAAATACATCACATTCTATTTTTCCTTGAAAAACTATGTCAATCGATTCTCCTGGTGATTCTGAACAAACTAGTTTCAGGTTTAGTGTATACTAAAACTAAACTTGTATATCTAAACGTGGAAACTGTTGATCACGATAATTTTTATATTAAGCTGTTATATTACAGAATCCGATGGGAAAAATGGTATATGTGTTTACTACATCATCTTAGACGTCCTCCCGATAATGAGTTTCAAAAAACATAAGTTTTCTTAAAAAAAATCGCAACTGCGGTATAAACTATGTTGTTATTATCTCATAGGAAGAACTTGCATTCTTATTTATACCTTTGACACGACACAGTTATTTTAACCATACTCTGTTCAACGAAAGATAAGTCCTGAAGGTCAATTCTCGTAATTAAAAATGTTCAAAATATAGTTTCGATCTAGTCTCAGTCTAGTCTCAATCTCATAAACATGACAAATGGTATTCTTGTGCGATAACAAACAACGTCAAATATGAGATTATATTGAAATGAGATTGAAAGTTGACTGAAGACAAAAGGGTATTCTGGTTACATTATGTACTGACCCATTTTGAAAAGTTGAAATTCTTTATTTCTAGAATTTTAGTCTATGACTGTTGATATCGGTATGCTATCGGTAATAGATTTTAAGTTGGCTGAATTGACATATATCGAGATAGACTGAGATGATACTGAAACCGGAACGAACTTTAAGTGTACCACAATATTATTTTTTATTCAATTCATAATTTAATCTCAGTTCGGTCAACCTTAAGTCTTACTTCAAATAAATTACGAGAATTGGGCTTCTGAGGTCATGACATAGCAGTATTTTCGTAAATTGTATCGGAATCGAAAAAACATAAACGACATCATCAAAACCATATGATATTCTTTCTATGGTAACGTTTTGTAGACAAACGCCAGGAGTCACCTTACGGTGCAAGGGGTATAAAATAATTCACAAACTATAAAATGATGGTTTTATTAATTTTTACGGCAAAGAAAGTAGGTCAAAACCAATCAACAAATCAATCTCGACCATCTGCCAGCACCGACTCTTAAACCAACTCCAAAAACCCACTAAACCTTTCTTTTTAACCGTCAAACAAACAAGCAGAAGTGGCTGAACTCTTAGAGTGCCAGAGATATCTCTAGAATGTTTTTAACAAACAAATGGGTCCCCATTAAAGAGAAAATTGGCTCCCAAAAGTTTTGCCCCGGCGTCGAACGGCGTGACAATTTGAAAAATTTGTGCAAAACTCGACGTAATTGTCATTGATAGTGTTTTGTTTTTGATACTTGTACTAATAGGGTACATTGTAGCCTATTGTGTAGGGTTGTGTGTCGTGACCTAATTGAGAACGCATTTGTAGAAAGTGTGGGTAAAAATTAAAATTACGATATCGTCGGCGACGACGTCAAATTAGCTTATGACAAAACGCAAACCGCGTTTTATCTTGGAAAAAAAAACCGAGACTTAAAAAAACCTCATCGAGAATTCATCTTCAAATATTAATTATAATATGATTAAATAGGTAATGGTTATTTATAATGGAGCTCGTGGCTAAATAATTACAGCCGCATAGACCGATCTTCCGGGTTAAGCCACGCTTGCCGAGGTTGGTCTGTGGATGGGTGACCATTTACCATAGCGAGTTTCCTCCGTGCCTCGGAAAGCACGTAAAGCCGTTGGTCCCGGCTGTCATTTGTAGATCTTTGACAGTCGTTACTGTTGGTCAGAAGCGAGAAAGTCTGACAACCAGTCTTACCAAGAGTATCGTATTACCCAGTTACTGGGTTGTGGAGGTCTGATAGGCAGTCGCTCCATGTAAAATACTGATATTCAGCTGCATCCGGTTCCACTGGAAGCCGACCCCAACATAATTGGGAAAAGGCTAGGCAGATGAGGCAGATGGTTATTTATAATAATAAAAACGCAGTAATGTTCCTTAATTTTTTTAAGGAAACCGTTTTTTCCATCATCCATCAAATGCTTTTGGCAATAACGCGGCTTTCGCTGATGGCCGACGATATGCAGACGGCACACACGTTCTCAAGTTAGGTCAATTCAAATCTTTGTGACTCGAGTCCACTCACTATGATGGCCAACAAGAAAATTACAGATCGAAAATCAACCTTATTTTTATGAGAAAAAAAACTTTTTTTTCTTTTCCTGTGCATATTTCAAACATTTTCCTAATTATTTCTCCGCCATCTTAAAGTAAATATGTCTGCTAACTAATCGTATTGTATTCATTTATTAAAACCCTTGAATTCTTCAGGAATATGTACCGTAGTTCACCATCAGTATGTTCCTCCTAATTTCACTAAGCTACCGAAACTATACTTAATGGCCATAGGTTACCTACCCAAGTACCTAATTCAAACCAAACAATAGACACCGAAAAATCAATTCATTCATTAGAAAACCAATTTCTAAAGCAATCCTTTTATATTAATTCCGAAAACGGCAAGATGGCAGCCATCATTAAAATTTTCTCTAAAACTCCCGGTTCCTAATTTAAAAATCGTGTCGAAGGGCAAATAAAATCAATTCCACCCCGTCTTCGCCCTTACGAAGCGTTCCGAGGAGTTTTTCTTACCCCTTCAGAATTTTCCGTCATAATTATATTTATATAATGAGTGCAAAGTTTTGATGGAGTGATCCGAATCATTATTACGTATTCTGGTACAATTTTTATTATGTCACAAAAATGTTTTTTGAAAAGAAACAACTGTACCGCGAGTACTGGTTTGAGGTGGCGCAGGAAAAGAGTACGTGGAATAACTTGGGGAGGGTTTTGCCCAGCAGTGGGATAGAATAGGCAGACAAAGTAGGTTTTTCTACGATTATGTTGTGGAAGATTGGGTTCTCGGATGGTGATTGATTGTTTTTTGGTTAGAATAATATTCTTTTAGAATATTATTCTAACCAACTCTATTATATTAGAAAATAACTCTTACAAATATACCGATCAAGGCATTGATATATCTCCGAAAAAAGTAATACCTACTCTAATAATATGAACATGATGACCTTTGTTTTTACATTGCCTATTTGAAAGTACGATTGTTTCAAATTAAAATAATCATAATCAAAGTTTGAACACCTATACGTATAAAATGGAAAACGTATAACTTTAATTCATCCATTAAATATTAATTACAAACTGAAATTACCAATAATTTGCTTGGATTTTAATAATAGTGTCATAAACGAAAAGTGTACCATCTAAAACAATATTGTAATATTATACGACAAAGCAAAAACACATTTAAAACTTGAACCGTTTTTATAAAAAAAAAAAAAATAACCATCGACCTGTATAATATTTAACTATAAACATTATTGCAATTAAAAAAAATCTAAACTATTACAAGATAAAGCAAAAACTTCAAAAAAAAAAACAAACAATTCAAAATGAGAACAGTTTTCAAATATATTTTTTAAGAAGCACCGGCCATTTTGAACGCCACCCCACTCCCCGAAGACGCCCACGACAGAAAAACCTTTTGAATTCAACAAAAATGTCCGCGCCAATGAGGGGTGTTTTTAAAAATATAATCAATAGCGAGGCGGGGGTGGGATGGAGAAAAAAGATTTAGAAATGGTGAAAAGAATTAGTTGTAAATCTGCGAGGGGGAGGTTTTTGATATAGACGTTAGTTATCACGCGATAGAATTAAAATTTTGTTCACGATTTATGAAAGTTTTTATTTTTTTTGTATGATTATTTTTTTGACTTTGCGATAATTTTATTTAGAAAATATAATATGATGCAAAAAGTTTTTTTTTAACTTTTAGAAGAAGTGGAGATTATTAACATGAGATTAATTATACGTATTGGAAGACGTGGAAATTATTTATATGAACTTAACTTACCATTAAACATTTTCAAGGCTTGCAAAAGTAATTGAATACTAGATTTACGAGTTTCAGGTTTCATTTTCGTAACTTTATGATCACGGATTCGTGTCCCGCATCGAGATAGAAAACGTGGGTAGTTGACACTGAATCTAGTACTTGCCTACTTTAACCCCAAAACGCGAACGTGGGGTCAAAATTGCAATACTTTTAAAATTATTTTGTTTTTAATTTTACTTCCTATGCAACACTTCACCGACATGGTCAAAATACTACTGAACTTAACCCTATCAACACGATGGGGTCAAAAAAGTTGTCTTACCGGTTATCTTGCCGCAGGGGCCAGGACAAAGGACAGGAGGGTGCCAACTGGACATAAAAGAATCACCTTTTGCTAAAAAAGGGAACGGACGCGATACTAATAATAGTGGAATCTATTATAATATTTGGACCTATTTAAGTATCCAATGGGTCGGCTATTGTGATTTTTGCGGAACTGACCTGACCGGTTTTCGGTGTGTTTGGCTAGTGATGTGGGGTGATGATGAGTTTTGAGTTTTATCGATAGTTTTTGGATGTCATGTGAAGTGAAAAGTAAATTTTGAACGTACAATTTACTTGATCTTTCTGTATTTTTGTTATTATTTTGAAAATTGTGTCACTTGTGGAAATATAAAAAAAACAATATAATGCAATTTTTCCCTTTAAATATGAAATATAAACCATGAAATTTATGTTTCATATTTTAAAAGTTATTTTACCAATATTTTTATTTTTTACGAAAAGAAAATTGCATATTTTATGTTCCACCGTCAGATATCAAGTATTTATTAACCATAAGTATTAGAACTGATTTAATTCATAATTCTCGAAACTTCTAATCCAAACTATCGAAACACACATACCGATAGACCAGACAACATGTCCAACAGTCCATGTAAAAAAAAAACAACAATTAAAAAGCGAAGAATTGTCCAAGGGTACAATGTGCCTGATTTGCATTCTCGCCGGACCGGTTCTCACGGCAGCAGCGGAAGGGTTGCAGCCGGCCATAGCGTATGTCTTCATTTCACACCTCATGACTGAATCAATTTAAACGTATTTTATACGTTGGATTAGGAAGAAATAATTATCTATTTCAGAAGTCACGATTTATTTTATGGTATTTTTGTAAAATTTGTAGAAGTGGAATAAGGGTTAGACTACTGTCGTATTAATTAGTAATAGGTAATGGGCAGGCAACTATACCCTTTTACTGTTAGTGACGTTTCTCTATAAAACGTTACTATACAAAAAATTTCGAATGTTTAAAAAAAACCAAAGCTTGTATAATACTTATATATGTCCGGCTGATTGGTAGCGTCGTGCGTCGGGTAGTTGAGCTCCCAATAATAAGGTTGAGCTACACGATGGCTGATGTATGCGTGCCATCAGTTAGGACAGGTCAACTCGAACCTGCTATGGCTCTTTCCTCAAAAGGCCATTCCAGACGTTGCCCTACATTGTTACACTCGCATAGTTTTATACTACAATGTCTGGACTTTAAAAGAGACCTTGACATCTGAGTTTGTTTCGGTTTTTCTTCTCAGAGCTAGTCAGATAGGAAATGCCGGTGCCATCTAGTCTTAAAAAAAAACATTACATTGACTTGTAAAAGTGTCTGTAACAGATTTATTTACAGAAATATCATTTCATAACTATTTTGCGGTTTTTGATCGTAGGTTACAATTTATGAAATGACCGAGCTGTCAGTGTACTGTTATAGATTAAGCAAAACGAGTATCGCTTGTGATCGAAATTCGTTCATTACTCTACCTGCATAAAAACATACACACATGTTTTCTTTTTATTGCACTTCTATTTCACAGTACATTTCGAATGATATAAGTTTCATTCTGCTGCTTTTTTATTAAATACTAAAAAAATACGTAAATTTTAGATGTTCACGTTTTAATTAATGATAACTGTACATGTAATCTTATTTTTTTAGCAAAGTGGCATCTTATTACTTTGTGAAGGAGAACATAACACGAGGGCGGAATCGTGGACAGAGCTAGTTAACTATATATTTGTAATATTATTATGTTATAACAATTCTAAATAATAAAAGTATAGATGAAAAAAGTTAATCTACGTCGATATAAACGTCTCGTCCAGGTAATTGCTACGTAGGCGTAGCGCTACGAGTTACGTAGGCGTTTGCTACAAGAAGAAAAAGTTTTTATTTTTTACTAAGGATTTTTTACCCGACTGCGCGTATATTTTTACTAATGAGAGATCTTTTCATTTGAGAGTAGTGGGTAAAAAAGTGTTGAAACTGACAGTGAAAATGATCGTATATATAAATACTTAATTAGTAGTTGCAGTACGCCACCCCATAATAAAAGTGACCTCCCTCCTCCCTGGTCTCTCTGCAGTTTATGATATTCAACATGCTTATTTTTTACTCGAGACTCTTTTACTTCCTAGTAATATTATAAATTCGAAAGTTTTGATGTTTGCGAGTTTGTTAATTTGGATGTTTGTAAATCAATCATGCCATAATGGCTGATTGGATTTGGATGAAATTTTGCATACAGGACAATGACCTGCATTCTAATTGCGCAACATGATCGTAATGGCTAAGACTATGATGATGACAGGTGTAGTATCATCTTTCCAAGACCAATCACGTGAACTAGCTGTCACGGGAAGAGAATACCAGTGAACCATATTATTATACCATGGGTGAGCTGACTTTTATTTTGGGATTGTTTTTGGTACGCCATGGTGTTTTTGATACAAGTATTATATTATTTTTCTAAACATACTAAGGGCACTAGTCGTCTGGAATTTTTGCCGAACTGGACCTTATTGGCGCACGCGTGAGGCACACTTCCCTGCTAATTTCTTTTTTTTTTTCGTTTTTTCTTATGCTTTATTTTGTACTGTGTGCCTTTTGGTTTGTGTTAAATAAATGTATTTTCTTTCTTTCTTATTACAATATTGAATAACTATTGGCTGTTTACATTATTCGTGGCATTCCGCATCAATCATCCCTGTATACTGCTCATGCTATCTGCATCTATATGGATTTATCTGGTGTGAGCTGGACAACCTGAACATCCTCATACTATTGAAGAACCTGCGCCCCCCTGGTACAAAGTGAAATGCATTCCGGTGCCCGATGGTAACCCCTTCTTCCTTCTTCTACACTTCGTCTCCTGCTCTAACTACACTTACGAGATCGGCGATCGGACTGGCTATACTCTACCGTCATGACTACATGTGCTACAGCCGGTCTGTTTGCTGCCGCCGGTTTCTATCAAATGGCTGTGTGGGCCATTGGCGAACGCCGTAACTACAAGAAGGAATTCGCTGACTACCTACTACTACTACCAAGGGACGTAAAGCTATCTTGCCTCTATTTTATAAGCATTTTATTATTGTTACGTGAATGTACTAGGTATTGAATGTTCTACACCATCCCTACAACTGGTGTGGCAGACGTGCTCAGGAGACCCTAGGGCCGTCTGCTACTTTACACAGGTCAACAATTTCCATAGCAACGTATGTATGTTAATAAACACGTATGTTTTTTTTGGAGTCGGTTTTTACTTTTTTTAAAGTTATTTTATTTAATACTTTTTAGTGCCACAAATTATAATTACAAATTCTCGGACCACTGCTACAACTAGAACGTCGTTTGTCTACGAAATGTGTATATTTTTTCGTTTTAGTTGATTTTTTCAAAAAGCGCTGAATCAGTTTCGATAAAATTGATGTAGGACCAAACGTGAAGTAGGTAGCCTTTTCCCAATTATGCTGAACTCAGCTTCATGTCTAACAAGGTGCGGCTGAATACCAGTATTTTACACGGAGCGACTGCCATCAGACCTTCGCAACCCAGTTACTGAACAATGCCGATATCCTACGGTCAGATCGGTTGCCAGACTTTCGGACTTCTGACTACCCGTAACGACTGTCGTAGGTATTCGTATAACACCCCGGACTGTTTAACGTGCTCTCCGAGCCACGGAGGGGTCTCGATGTGTTTCGAACGGTCACCCATCTACGAACTGACCGCGGCAAGGGTAGCTTAAACCCTGTCATGCTCACTAAAATGTCCTGCTGATGGTGGCGTTGTGCATCGGGTCGTTGAGTTCCCTGCAACATGGTTGAGCTGAGCGACGCCGATGCATGCGTCATGCTCGTGAACGGGTGCTGTCTGTTGGGACTGGTTAGCTCGTAACTGCTATGGCACTCATTTTAAAAGGCTAACTTTCTCATTGCTTTTCATGTTGTTAACTGCATGTACATTAATCTGCATTGTTCTTACATTACTACAATGAAAATTGTCAAACCATTTACTTTTTTAAAAAGAGTGTCTATGGAGTTTCTTCCCGGTTCTTCTCCAAAGGACCTACTACTTGGAACCGTGCACCTAGTGTTGATTTTTTGAAAGCACCAGGGATCTGGTCTACTTGAAATAAAAACTGTTTGACTTTGACTTTGACCTTAATCAGGCACAGGGAACTATTTTCCCACCAACTATTTTGGAATACGTCGCGATGTTTCTTTTTTAAATAAACCTGGCAAAATATCATTTTTTTTTCTATTTATTGAATAAAAAATAAACGTTTTTTTTCTTATTTTATTGTTTATTAAAAAAATGCCAAATTGTTTGTTATTTACTTTTCTTAAAACCGCCTGCACGATTAAGGGTTAACCTCGCCAATTAATTATAGCCACTCAAATGCGTATGTATGTTTATGAATAGTTAGCTATGTACACTTCGTTTTATACAAAGTGATTCTAAATCTGGACGTTGTGTGAACATCTTGACCTAGTTTTCGTATGGTCAGTTTGACGTCGCATGGCGCTTAGAAACGTCAATCTTGGAACTATATAGAAGATAGGATGGAATAATGGATCTATTCATATTTACTTGTGAGGAAGTTGTGAAAGCAAAATGTTGAATGATTTCTGTAAGGAAGATGAAACTTGGTGTGCAGACTCTAAATTTAGTATTAGAACTTAATTTTGTGACTAAAATTTTAAGTTAAAAGTTGAACAATATTTTGGAATTACAATTTTTTTTTTTTAATTATCTCTGGTATTAATTGTTTCACGAGATTTGTCACAT
The DNA here is from genome assembly GCA_905220435.1 of Amphipyra tragopoginis. Lineage (NCBI taxonomy): Eukaryota > Metazoa > Arthropoda > Insecta > Lepidoptera > Noctuidae > Amphipyra > Amphipyra tragopoginis. The sequence goes on from HG992017.1 coordinate 13,262,421, forward strand.
TACTATTCTTTGTAATGTAACAGACGGCCCCAGGATCTCCTGAGCACGTCTGCTACACCAGTTGTAAAGAATGTGTAGAGCATTCAATACCTAATACATAACAACAATAATAAAGTGCTTATACGAGTAAGAGTCAGCATAGCTTTACGTCCCTTGCAGTAGTCAGCGAGTTCCTTCTTGTATTCACAGCGTTCGTTGATGGCCCACACAGCCATCTGATGGAAACCGGCGGCAGCAAACAGACCGGCTGTAGCATTTAGTCGTAGTCATAGTAGTAGACGTAGACGACAGCAGGTCCGATCGCCGATCTCACAAGTGTAGGTAGGTGAAAAGAAGGGAGAAGGGGTTACCACCGGGGCGCAGCTTCTTTATCTGGCTTTCCAGTTGGATAACATGCCACAGCTGTTAATAACACCAAGGGAAACACGTAGAAATTCCACAAACGCTTTTTATTTAACTTGATACGCTTCATTTCAGTAAAATACCAAAAACTGTTCTGCCATAGAAATATTCCAAATTTCATTTTATAACATATATCAATATAATATAATAAACAGTAAATCATTGTATCAAAAATCACCATCGTGTCCAAAAACAATCTCCAAAAGCCAAGTCCACATTTTAAATCCCTATCTGTCATCAATAAAAAAGTATCAAATATAAAAATGCCAGTCGGTGAAGATGACGATCATGAAGGTGATACTACATCTTTATTCTGTAATTTTATGTTATCGTACAAAAAAATGGCTGCCGTATTTTATTTAATAGAATACCTACTTGAAACTTTGAGCAATCATCACTTTACAGTGCTATTTTACTATAAATGAATATTTTTAAACGTGTATTTTACTGTTATATTTTAAAACGTTTTTTTATATCATTTTTATATAGATAGGTATATTTATTTAGAAGATAATTTGTAAAAGCTTATAAGTCTTTGCAGTAGCACGACAGGGTGCGAAAGGGTCCACAATGATCTCAATTTTTTTAAAGTTTTCTACCTTGATTTACTTTTTGGAATGCAATAAATAATCGAGTATTGAGTTCAAAGATGAGATGAAAAAGATATCTACATACATACATAAACTCACGCTTTTTTCCCATGGGAGTAGGCATAAACTATAGAACGCCACATGCTACGATCCTTACACACATACTCATTTCGCTCCGTTCCCGTTCATACACCATGTCATACACGCACGCCAGTTGAGAGTACTACGCAACTGTCCTTTTTAGGGTTCGGTACCCAAAGGGTAAAACGGGACCCTATTACTAAGACTCCGCTGTCCGTCCGTCTGTCCGTCTGTCACCAGGCTGTATCTCATGAACCGTGATAGTTAGACAGTTGAAATTTTCACAGATGATGTATTTCTGTTGCCGCTATAACAAAAAATACAAAAAATAGAATAAAATAAATATTTAAGGGGGCTCCCATACAACAAACGTGTTTTTTTGCCGTTTTTATAGATAGTGGTACAGAACCCTACGTGCGGCAGTCCGACTCGCACTTCGCCAGTTTTTTAGGAACATCACCAATAACATCGATGTGTGTCTTTCTGCGTCGAATACTGGCGTTTATGAATTCCTTTTATTAATCGCCGTTCACTCATTCGGACTTCTCGTAGATGAGAAGTATAAACGGCTATTTAATAACAACTTCTTTTCTTTTGTTCCAAACATTTCTCATATTACCAACAAAACCCCGGAAGATGCGCTGATGAGCAAACAAAATACTCACTGGTCCAAATTAATATTTTTTACGACCATCTTGCCCATTGTCCTTTACGTTGCAAGACAAACATTATTGTAAGTCCCCCTTGGCTTTAGCGCGATAATAAGCAATTAATTTAAATAACAATACCTTGGGGACTGATTGACCTGCGTTTTTTTTTAAAGATAAAGGGTTGTCTTTTGAGGGTTATGGGCATCTTGGGAGATAAGTTGTGGATTTTTAACGGTTTTTAATGAGTGCGTGTGTCTGATTCAATATTTGGCGGTTGAATATTTAAAATTAACGTTTTTGTTATTGAAGGTTGGCTCGAAGGTCCATTAAGCCAAAATGTCTAATATCAGGATACTTTTCAGTAGTAATTATTGGTATTATCTTAAAGGACCATGGGCAAAAATGTATGGGACCTGGTCCAATCCCCACAACAGTTATAAAACCTATGCCATAAGAAAGCTATTGGGGTACGATTTATTTTATTCTATGGCGGTTAAGTCAAAATCGAGCGCGAATAGGGTGTTTTGACACCTTTTTTTTGTTAAAAATTTACAAGCATTTGATCACAATCCCACCTGATAGTAATAAGTGACGATGTGGTAGAGATAATAATTCATTTTTTGCCAGTTAATGGCCATGCCATCATCATCATCAACAACCCATATACGTCCCACTGCAGCTGGCACAGGTCTCCTTTATGGAGAGTAAGTTAATGAGTATTAGGTATATTACTTAAAAAAAGCTTTGTATTTTTTATTGTACATTTATTAATATTTTTGCTTTCATTTGAGTAAAATACAAACAATACCATTGCTAAAAATAATAAAAAAATACCTTCCAGACAACCGGTAGGACAACATTCTCAGTTTTGATAATGTGCCCAAACACCATGTTCGCGCTCGATTTTGACATAACCGCTATAGTATGAAATAAACGGTACCCCAATAGCTTTCATATGGCACAGGTTTTATCACTGTAGGGGGGGATTGGACCAAAATGACTCAAGGTCCTTTCAGTAGTTTTTTTTCAATCGAACGAGTCCGCCTTCTCATTCGAATTTTATAAAATAAAATGAATTTGAATCAATTTATTTGCTTTTACATTATGCGTGTACAAATAGGTGTTATTACCATTTACCATTTGCATGGCAACCAAATGTATTATAAGTTTTTTTTTACAATTTTATGTCACTCCCAGTAGGTAGTAATCAAATATTATTCTACGAACGTATACAAGGTTAGTCGGAAAGGGGGTAGGTACTAATCCGCAGGCCATTTAAAGTGTCACTGAAGACGGTTTTAAAGCAAGTGTTAAAATTTCAATATTCGATCATTTTAATTCCATGAAAAATTATTTTTAATGTAGTTTTTTCAAATATTCATCGTTCCTACTTTAGTTACGAATTTAGAAAATGGAGCTTCTAATTCGTGACCCTAAAAATGACCTGAAGTAAACACAGCTGATCATAGCTGAGGATAGATCGATTTTGCGTACCTATTTTTTTTTTTAAATTTTTAAACATCTTTTTCTCTTAAATTGAGTTTTGGGGAAAGTGGTAGAACAAAAGTTGTTCATTAATATGGGTACTTTAACACCCTTTCGGATTAGTACCCTCTTTCTGACTAACCTTGTAGAAAAAAATACAATGAAATGTCAAAAGTGTACGTATGTAAAGAAGATTGCAGTACCTACCTAGCGTGCTCCTATGTGTCACTAGCAACATTATATACCTATGTAGTTATTGCGACAGGCAATAACTATGTTGCTACTGTTACCGTAACTATTAGAATGGTTAATGATTAATTCTGGCGGTTCAGCCAAGTTATTGTCAGATTAATAAATAAAAATTAATAAATGTATTTTGTCATTTGTTTTTATATTTTTCAGATAGGTACTAACAACGTCACACGAGTTGATGAAAAATATTTTCCAGTCGACAATAGCTCATTTGCCATCTTCTTCGTTCGTGTCGGCTCGAGCTATATGAGCATAGCTCATGCCGTGGTGAAAAGATTAGCCAGTCAGCATGGCTGGTGCCGTGCCAGACTGCCCAAAGCGCAAGACTTTCCTAAGCATCATAAGTTGCCATAAAAAATAGTTTACCTAAAACTTGCTAAAATGCACCTTCAATCAATCCAATGTATTGCAGTCCACCGGCGTGCATGCCAAAACATCTCAGGTCATAATACCTAGTCATTATTATTCTAAATCAAAAGTTAATGTTAGCACTCTACTACAATCGAATAATTATTATTTTCACCAAGAATACTGTTGAAATAGTGACATCTATTGTCTAGTAGACGTAAAAATAGAACAATGCCATCTATTGCCGAATAGTATAAATGTTTAACGCCATCTCTTGGTCAATAGTTAACGTTTACTAGCGACCTCTTTAGTGAAAATGGGGGACTAAAGTTTATCGTTACGCCATCTATCGAGGAGTAGAAAAAACAATGTCAAATGAAAACAAAATACAATAAAAATAACGCATTCTTGCAAACATTCTATTCATAAAAATTTTTAGTTAAAAATCACGATGTTTGGTATCATTTTTTATTTCGTAATGATTAAATAAAACGTGCAACATTTTTGTTAGTATGCGCTATTCGCTACTAGATGGCGCTAATAGTTCTCCAAAGCACCCCGTTCTGTCACCCTTCGTTTACGTTGAGAAGTTTTAATGTAAAAAATATTCCTAGACAAGCGCGCACTTCGCTTGCACTGGCAAGGTCGCCATGTAAGGACGGGAGTAATAATACACGTCTATGTTGATATAAGGTTTGTATTATACTAACAATAATCAGGAATACCTTGAATATATGGGCGAAGGCATGACTACCACACTACAGGTGTCAAGGTTTTCATTTCGGGATATTATTCATCTTCAAGTGAATAATAATTGTGATTGGAACGTTCTGGACGACCACTGGATAGAGTTGTGTGGATTGTACGTTGAAACGAAGAACATTTCGAAAACATTTTTATTTTATTTTTATTCTGTTTTTTTATCCATGTCTTTTTGGCCTTAGTCGTACCTGAAGCCCAATTCTCGTAATTAATTTGAAGTAAGACTGAAGGTTGATCGAATTGAGATTAAATTATGAATTGAATAAAATATGGTACACTTAAATTTCGGTCCGATTTCATTATCATCTCAGTCTATCTCGATATAATGTCAATTCAGTCAACATAAAATCTATTACTGCTATCTTATCGATATCAACAGTCATAGACTAAAATACTAGAAATAAATGAGAATTCCAACTGGTCAAAATGGCTCAGTTTATAATGTAACCAGAATACCCTTTTGGCTTCGGTCAACTTTCAATCTCATTTCAATATAATCTCACGTTTGACGTTGTTTGTTAACGAACAAGAATACCATTTGTCACATTTATGAGATTGAGACTAGACCGAAACTATATTTTGAACATTTAAATTACGAGAATTGGCCTTCTGATGGTAAGCGCAGACACGGTCTAAGATGGAACACACGAATAAAAGTAACAGAGATATAGAGGGATTCCCTTACACCCCTCTGGCTCCCAAATAGGTAGGTACACACGAATGATGATTTTTTGTTTCAGATTTATCTATTGAAGCTTTACGCTGAAATCGGGACTTTTTTTTTCGGTCTCATGCATCATCATAAAGTTATTAGTATAAGAAGTTCTATTTACTATTTCTTGTTCTCGTTTTTATGTAAGTGTGGCTTAAAAACCAATGCCATAACATACTTAATAAGTAGATAGTTACAAGCGCAATGCAGTTATATAAATTCTAGTTTATAGTAGTAGATAATACAATAGAGCTTTTAGAACAATTCGTAACTGACATAGATATAATAAAGAAGGTAACTGATAACAAATAGTGTTATGTGAGTATGAAAACCGACACAGAAATTATTTTATAACTTGTCTAAATAATGGGCATCCTCAGGAGATGTTGATTAATCAACCGTTTGGACGCGAATGCGTTTATAGAAAACTAGTCTATCATCATCGCTTATCACCAACACGTCTATCAAGGCTAGTATGTGGCAACATCCTCATGACATTTCAACGTACTGCCATCCGATTTTTACCGTTAATTGACATTTTGTCAAAACTACGTAAAAGCGCAACTTTTTCTGTATCGACCAGTCTGGTCCGTATTTTTCTATCATTTGTCAATTACGAGATCCAGAGATTTTTATAGAGACATTACCATATCATACCATATTGTAGATGGTCACATTTCAGTACAGAAAAGCATGAAAAAAAAGTAAAAACTTAAATTTTAAAAACAATATTAGTTCTGTAACTCATTAAGAGCCATTACGCACTGTCGACTGGTCGCCGGAGACTTGGTCTCTCGGCGACCAAAACATAAGCATAGTCGCTCGTGCGACCGGCGACCAAGTGCGTAACCTATTTAAACTATAGAAAGTCACAGTCGCCGTCGACCAAGTCTCCGGCAACCAGTCGACAGTGAGTAATAGCTCTAAAAGTAGCCCAATAATTTGGTATAACAAAAACATTTGTATTACATCTTCAGACATTCTATGGACAACATTTTCCACGTCTTTGCTCATAACTCAAATTTAGGTTCACCTTAGTACCAACCGCCCAAGTGTACCGAAAACGGTACGGCCGCCATTGTTTATCTATTGTGTCTATAATTACAGTACTACACAGGCCTTCTATAAATCGGACGGCAGCGTACCGGTCTTTTAAGAAGCCCATGTTTTGTAATGCCTAATTGCGATGATGGAAGTTGTAGCTGATAGTAGTAGGGTCCGAGCTCAATCGCGGCTCTCACCTCTGACTTTTCAAATGTGTTCGTGCTTTAGATGTTAAGACTGCCAAGGGATCTGTCATCCGAACTAGTGTTATGAAAGTGTGTCCTTTTCCTATTAATGAAAATAATTAATCCTTTAAGTTTAAACTTGTATAATTGTTTGGTTCAACTGTTATGTTCAAAAGGCCAGAGGCGCCCCCAGTATGTTCGTATCCGAACATAATTTTTAGTTTATTTTTTGTGCCGGCTACATTTTTTGTGTATTGTTGAATGTAACTGGCAACACTTGGTAGATTTTGCTAGAATAAGATATAAGGAAAGGCGTGTGCTTACTTACTTACTATAAAAATAAAATTACGTGTTTGACCGTATCAATTAAAGTGATTTCATAAATCATTAATAACATTTTATTTATGTTTCCGCCACGAACACGGATTAAAATTTGATTATCACTTGCGTTAACTGTGAAGGAAAACATCGTGAGGAAACTTGCGCATCTGAGAGGGTTCCATTAAGTTCTGGAAGGTTTGTGTAGTCTGCCAACCTGATACCAGGCCAGCCTGGTGGATTAAGGTCTAAGATCTTCTGATTCTGAGAAGAGGCCCATCCTCAGCAGTGGAACAATATTGAGCTGATGATGTAAATGTGCAATCACTTATAAGTGCACGTACAACTTCTGAAGCAAAGTAGACTCGTTTTAATGAGAAAAATTTGAAAGAAAATGCCTGTAATAAGAAATAGCTTAGTGTGATTTCTAGTTGGTACATTGGGATCAAGAAGTGCACACTTTTGTGAATTTGAAAAACTTCAATTAAGATTCACCTTTATTCAAGGATTTAAAATAAAATCTGTTAAAAGATATACGATAAAAGTCCTAGTTCACGTGCACGAATACTAGACTCCTACATTTTGCTGTTCTTATAATCCAGAAATTACATTATCTACATATTTTGATCTTGTAAGAGAACAGCTCCCTGATTCAGAAGTTTTTGATAAGTCAGTTGTCGAATTCGATGTGTTATCTCGTTTTCTGTCGTTACGAGAATTGGAGACAAACCGAATTCGTCGACAATTCACTTGTCAAAACGTTCTGAGTCATGATAAGATATTCTGTCTCTTGATACTATTTCGAAGTTCCTTCCTAAGACGCCCACGAGAATCGTTTAGGTAGTATGATCTCAGTTTATTATCGAAGTTCACTGCTGGAGAACGTAGACCTTTCCCAAATCGCGACCTAACAATTAGTTCTTCGCTTTCTGCATTCAGCATCTTTAGGTCTCCAATAGATCTGGCTGTGGAGCTTTCCATTCTTAACCTCCCATTTTCAAAAAGAAGAAAGAAAGAGACAAAGAAAGAAGGAGGAACTGCCACTATTTAAATATAAATTGCGTAATTTTTTAATTGAAAAAGCTTACTACACGATCCAAGATTTCCTAAATAAATAGTAATGATGTTTAATGTTAAAATTTTATATGTAATAATCAATGTTTTGAAATTATTAAGAAGGATTTGAAATGTTTTCAAACTAATAATTATTGTATGCCTGCTAGGCAGGACGTAATGGTACTGTAATTTATATCAACATCTGTTTAACCTACGCCCACAATAAAAAGATTTGATTTGATTTGAAGAATTCTTATTCTTTATTGTACACAAGAAAATTACAATAACAAAATTACAATTTAGTGAAGTCATGTACGAAGGCGAGCTTAACTCAAAAATGAGTTTTCTACCAGCAAACTTTTGAGTGATAGAGAGAGATTGATAGTGTGGCTGAGAACTCCAGTGTACAACTGTCTATTTAAATCTACTTATTTATGCTATAAAATAAAATATAATATACTTACCTAAATAAATATACAACAAGAAAATATGTATATATCTACTTTTAAATAAACTATTTACTATACCTACATAAATAATAATTATAATGTTATCGATCATTCAGAGAGACAAAGAACATTCAATCCTACGCCCAAGATCACGCAAAATGCATTCTTAAAAATAAAAAAACTTAAATCTAAACATAAAATTACTTGGTATCACTTTTAAAAAAAACTATGGTCTTATATTCTACGGGGCGTGAACACTTATTTCTGGCTTGTAATGTTATAAAATATTATGTATGAAAAAGTTATTAAGCTATCGTGATTCATCATTCTCCTGCCCTTAATCCAATTTATTTGTGGTCGGCTTAGCTTGTTTATTTTTGTTCCATACATCTCTATCAGCATCTCAGTGTTCACTACCTTCCTAGCCACATCATCTTTCACTTTCATAGTCTGCCTCTTTTCTTCCTATCATGATTGTATTATAAAATACACCATCATTTACCTGTCACTCATCATTACCTAAAAGCCCACCAACAATTTTCCCAGAAAAATTCCCACGCCCATAAAAACACGATAAAAAAAGCAAAAAATAAACAACTCGCCTCATAAAGTCAAACCATCAGAATGACCGGGCAAATTGCTTGACAAATTACACATTTTAACGTTAAAAAAGTGCCGACACGCCAAGAGTTTAACACTGAATTAATCACCTCAATAAGCGCTCGGATATCCGGGCAAAAAAATCTGTTAACATCCCGCAGTTGGCCGGGCAAAAAATGCCCGAACACTTAAAAAGTCATTTATATTCTCTCATGTCGTGTGTAAACAGTAAAAAAAGTAAAATATGCTCTGTAGGGAGTAGGGTTAAATCGTCCTGTAGAGGGGAATCTGATATGGTTATTTTCCGGTTCATTTTGGTTTTTCCGTTGTTTTGGGTTAAGGGATTTTTTTGTGTATCTGTTGTTTAATTAGCTGTGTTAGTGTTCGTAATAATTATGGTATCAGATGGTCTAGAATTTAAGGAGAAATATTTTGTTTAGATACTAGCTGATGCCCGCGGTTTCACTCGCATTCTAAAGAAACTACTCTATGCACTCAAATAAAAAGTATCATATGTGTTAATTTAGGATATGGTCTATCTGTCTGCCAAATTTCATTCAAATCCCTTTAGCCGTTTATGCGTTATTGAGTAACAAACATACATCCATCTTCACTAACTTTCATAACTATTATAATATTAGTAGGATTTTAGAATAATACCTACAGTTATACCTAGCCTTTTCCCAGATGCGGCTGAATACCAGTATTTTACACGGAGCGACTGCCATCAAACCTCCGCAACTCAGTTACTGATCAATGCCGATATCCAACGGTCAGACCGGTTGTTAGTCTTTCGGGCTTCTGACTACACTTAAAGACTGTCATAGGTATTCGTATGACCAGGACCAACGGTTTAACGTGTTCTCCGAGGCACGGACTGACCGCAAGCGCAGCTTAAAGCAAATCAAATGATCCTCGCTGTTGTTATTGGCCACGAATTAATTAGCCCTTCGAATAATACCTACTGTCATCTGCCTAGCCTTTTCCCAACTATGTTGGGGTCGGCTTCCAGTCGAACCGGATGCAGCTGAATATCAGTATTTTACATGGAGCGACTGCCTATCAGACCTCCACAACCCAGTAACTGGGTAATACGATACTCTTGGTAAGACTGGTTGTCAGACTTTCTGGCTTCTGACCAACAGTAACGACTGTCAAAGATCTACAAATGACAACCGGGACCAACGGCTTTACGTGCTTTCCGAGGCACGGAGGAAACTCGCTATGGTAAATGGTCACCCATCCACAGACCAACCTCGGCAAGCGTGGCTTAACCCGGAAGATCGGTCTATGCGGCTGTAATTATTTAGCCACGAGCTCCTCCGAATAATACCTACTGTGAATTAGGAAAAAAGTTTAACTTATAATTATTTGCCTACAGCGTTGAATGAAGGTGTTTACGCTGTTTTTCATGACTTTGATGTGTTTTTGTCATCAGAGCATTGATTTTTCGTTGGCATTTTTTTATTTCCAAGAGTTATTTACCGTAAAGTAAGCCGTCAACCCGCAACAGGCCAGCGTGGTGAACTAAGACCTAAAGTCTTCTCAGTCAGAGAAGAGGCCCATGCCTAGCAGTGGGACAGTAATGGGTTAATTAAGCTTTAAATAAAATAAAATAATCTTTATTATGGATAAGTAACATCCTTAGTTGGTTATTAAAAAAGAGACAAAGAAAGTTCTGGTAGTAAAAAAAAAGAACAACTTAATATTTAGTTACCTAATTCTCCTAAAATAAATTGTTGCCAAAGGCAATCGAACCACAACCGTCAGTCAGTTTTTGTTTTCGAAAACTTTCAAAATGATTGATTTTGTTTTTTGTGTCAAACAATTTGATAGCTTTTGAAATTGAGAACTGTCTGAATGAACGGTTCGGCCTTGGTTCGGTTGTGATTTATCAAGATTTATTTTAGGAGAATTAGGCCCCTGTTCATTATTCGTCACGCATTTTTGAACAATGGCATTCAACAAAAAAGAGTCGTATCTCCCTGCTATGGTCTTCAGGATGGAGTTGGAGCTGGCCCGCACTCTGCAGAGCAACGAGGCAGATCTCTGTCTGACGATGGCATGAAAGCCATAATTTTATGCTTTGAAGGCTTAAAAAAATAATTGAAAACTCAAATTTTTGCAGTGTTATCAATGTGTTATATGTACCACAACGTGCTATCCACACATCTTTTCTTTCATCCACATTAAACCATCTTTCCACACTTCGATCCCAAATCCTAATCAATCTTGAACCAGCCGTTTTTCGTCCCGTCCGGTCCGGGTGTTGTGTCCGTTGTCCGGTGTACGGGACAACAAGTTACTTAGCGGCCCGCGTCCGTGTGGCCGGATTGTAGCCGGACTGTCCCGAGGGTGTCTTAGGTTGGGGATGTAATGGGGGCGTGCGTTTTAATTTTGAGGACTGTTGTATGCAGAGAAGACAGAAAAGTTTTGATCGGGTGTTAGTTGATGCTTTTGTTTAGTTGTTTAAACAACAAGTTTTGTAAAGTGCCTAAGTTTTTCTATAAAGAGGGATCTAAAGGTTGTCTGGCGGAGACCGCCTCATGTTGTTACTGTGTTTCATAATGTATAAATTGGCTGTTATTGTATTAAAGTAATAAAAAACAACAAGGAGGTTTTCAGTTAGGGTGTATTACAACTATTAATGATTAGAATTAGTTTAGCTTAAGTTTTATAAATATTAAATGTATTACAATTATTACAAGTAGTCACTAGTCGAGTGGCGCCAACCCAAGAGGGCGAGCGCGGGCTAGATGCAGTGTTGCCAACATTATTATTTTATGTTGCGTTCCATAATGCTACATCTTCCCCTTTTAGAAAAAATACTTTGAAATTAACAAATAAACCAAATAGATACACTCAACAGCATTTTCTTCCCCATATACATTTATAAAAACAAAATTATATACTATAGCAAAACACAGGATTACTTAACTTTTCTTCTTAATCTAGTGTAAAGAATAACAAGTTATCTAAAATTATGATGCATTTGTACATAGTTTATTATAATAACTCATTCAACCAACAGTAGGCCAGGCTTATTTTGTCACCTGGAACATTACCAAAATCATGCAGGTCGAACATGATAAGAGGTTCTTGTATAGTTTACATTATTCTTGTCTCTTACATTATAAGATCTAAATCCATTACTACTTACAATAAAACCCTCTAACCAAACATTTTTATTAACATCTTTCTTAAACCAAATTTTCTGGCCTATTTTAAACTCATTTTTATATCTTGTTGTTCTATTATAGTTTCTCACATTTCGATCTTTGACTTTGTTAAACTCTTGTACAATATTATCATTCAATTTTGGTTTTAAAAAATTACTGTTTACAATTAACTTAGTCTTTAAATTTCTACACATCATAAGTTCACTAGGAGAAAAATTTGTACCAGATACAGGTGAAGCTCTGTATTGTAGCAATGCTGTTCTATAATCAGTTTTGTCTTCATAACATTTTAATAATATTTTTTTAGCAATTTGTACGCCACGTTCGGCCATTCCATTTGACTGGGCGTATCTTGGACTGGAAAAATTAAACTTAAAGCCCCATTCTAAAGCAAACTGTTTACATTCCCTTGAATCAAATGGTACGTGATCAGAAACAATTTCGTTTGGTACACCAAAATTGCTGAAAATATTTAGTAAGCTATTTATTATGCATTTGGCACTCTTGTTCTGTATTAAAATTATATCTAACCATTTTGAAAAATAATCATAAATTACTAAATAACTTTTATTTCTGAAATCCATTATGTCAATGCCAATTTTAAAAAATGGTAGTTCTGGCACCTCATGTGATAACAGTGGCTCTTTAATATTATTGTTGTGATATGTTTGACAAGGAAAACATTTTCTAACAAAGTGTTCAATATGACTATCCATTTGTGGCCAATAATACATTCTTCTAGCAAGTTGCTTCATTTTAGTCATGCCCAAATGACCTTCGTGCAATTTTTTTATCATTAACAGTCTTAGTGTCTTTGGAATTATTAATCTATCATTAAGGAAAATCAAATGATTATCCACTGAAAGCTCACCTCTAAATTTATAATAGTATTGTAGATTATCAGGAATAGACTTAACATTTTCTGGCCACCCATTCATTATATATTCAGACAATTTATTTAACTCCACATCTTTACAAGTCTCAGTTACTAGTTCTAGTTTCTGTTCATCAGTACACTGCAAGTAGTTAGCTAACCCCACACAATGAATCACCTCAAACATATATGAATCATCAATATTATTGTTTGTTTCAATGAAAGCCCTTGACAATAAGTCTGCAATGAACATTAATTTACCCTTCAAATATTTGAATTCAATATCATATCTTAATAACTTTAACTTCAACCTCTGTAATCTTGGTGATGGTACTTCGTGTATGTGCTTTTTTAACAAACTTTCAAGTGGCTTGTGATCATTTAAAATTTGACATTTTTGTCCATAAATATAATAATGAAATTTTCTGGTCGACCATACAACACTCAACAGTTCTTTTTCTATTTGTGAGAAATTTCTTTCCGCAGATGTTAAACTTCTAGAAGCAAAACTTACAGGCTTGCCTTCTTGCATTAAGCAACAGCCAAGTCCATTTTGAGAAGCATCACATTGAATGACTATGGGTAATTTAGAATCAAAATTTTGCAATACTGGTGCCCCACTAATAACTTTTTTAATATTATTAAATGCTTTTTCATGAACTTCAGTCCATAACCATTCAACATCCTTCTTTAGGAGCAACTGCAGAGGTGATGCAAGATCAGCCATGTTGGGAATGAATTTTCTTAAATAATTCACCATTCCAAGGAAAATTTGAAGCTCTTTTTTATTGACAGGGCTTTTTATATTAACAATGGCCATAATCCTATCCGGATCTATTTTCATTCCCTGTTCAGAAAAGATGTGACCAAAATATTTTACTTCTTTTAACTTGTATTGAAATTTGTTTTTATTAAACCGAACATTGTGCTCCTGAGCACGTTCAAAAACCTTAGTTAATATTGCATCATGCTCTGCTTCAGTATTCCCACATATTAATAAATCGTCGCAATACACAATTACTCCTGGTATGTCCCCAAAGGCAGCCTCACTATAAGCTTGAAATATTTCTGGAGCTATTGATAGCCCAAATGGCAATCTTAAAAATTTATAACATCCAAATGGACTGTTGAAAGTACATAAATCACTTGATTGCTCAGACAAACTGATATTATAGAATCCATCTGACAAATCCAAAACTGAGAAAACCTTTTTATTACAAAGTTTAGGTATAATTTCCTCTAATGTAGGTATTAAGTGATGTTCTCGTATTAAAACTTTATTAAGATCCTTAGGATCCAAACATATTCGTAATGAACCATCTTTCTTTTCTATGATAACTAAATTACTAACAAAATTCTTAGGATGTTCGACCTTAGCTATGATCCGGCAATCCTCCAGAGACTTCAGTTTATCTGCAAGACGTGACTTCAGTGCATTAGGCACTCGCCGCGGGGGTCGGACCACTGGCTCCACTCCTGGTTGAATGCGCAGCTTCAACTGCTTTTTAAACTCACCAACACCCTGAAACAGTTTGGCATAAGCATTAACAATTTTATCTTTACTGTTATTAATTTTTTTAACTATATTTATATTATTATTTATTAACAGCTTTAATCCAATTAAAGTATTTAAACCCAAGATTGGTCGAACCTTTTCCTTTATTATAATAAATTCAGTGATCAATGTGACATCATTAAAAATTATTTTTAAATTAGTTTTACCTATTGGTAAAATTTTACCACCCCCGAAAACCTCTAATATAATTTTTGTCTCAGACAATCTTAAATTGTTATCATCATTGACAATTTCCTTGAGATCTTTCAATGAAAGCACATTAATTTGTGCCCCAGTGTCACATTTAAAACAAACTCTTTTATTATTTAGTATTAATTCTTCTGTCCATTCATTTTTATTTAAATCAATTGAATGACAGACTAGTCACAAATTATGTAAATCATTATCACTACTGTTGATATCTTCAATGTTACTAACTTTTTTGGTGTTCTGACACCCTACACTAAAATGATTATATTTGTTGCAATTAGAACAAATTTTGCCAAATGCTGGACAATTCCTCGGACCATGTTTAGTATTACATTTTTTACATATGTAAATTTTTTTACTGAAATTATTAGTATTGAAGACATTATTTTTGTTGTTATTATTATAATACTTAACTTTAGTATTTTGATGAGTGTGCTGCACTGTATCACAGGACTGCTGGACTGCAATTGGGCTTGGATTAAGCATTTTCACATGCTCCCTTGAGAGTTCAGATGATCTGCAGATTTCCAGCACTCTCTCAAGAGTCAAATCTTTAATTTCAAGAAGTTTCTGTTGTGTTCGCTGATCACGTACTCCAATTATAATTCGGTCTCTTAACATTCTGTCACTTTCTTTGAAGTTGCAATTTTCTGCTAATTTTCTTAGTGCAATGTAGAAAGAGTCGAACGATTCTTCTTCTTCTTGAGTTCGCTTGTTAAAATGATACGAGTTAATTACCTCATTTTGTTGTGGTTTGAAATAATTATCGAATAATGTTAAAACTTCTTCCAACTTCGGCTTTTCGTCCACTTTTAAAACATTAAAATATAATTCTTGTGCCTGTTGGCCAATACAATTTAGTAAAATTGCCGCTTTCCTTGTTTCAGTAACTTTTTCAAAACCGGCCGCCATTAAGAAAATTCTAAAAGATAATTTGAATTTCTGCCATTGCGGCCAGAGTCTGTTGATGTCTTCAAGGTTTAAGGCAGCGGACATTTTATATTCCACCGTCCCCACATCATTCGAAGTTTCTTCCATAATTCTGGTGGTGTTTTTAACTTTTATATTTTTAGTAGTACTTTAAGTCACTTCACCGGCTTCTTACAAAGGATTACGTAGTTCCAAATTTACGACTGCGCCATGTATTAAAGTAATAAAAAACAACAAGGAGGTTTTCAGTTAGGGTGTATTACAACTATTAATGATTAGAATTAGTTTAGCTTAAGTTTTATAAATATTAAATGTATTACAATTATTACAAGTAGTCACTAGTCGAGTGGCGCCAACCCAAGAGGGCGAGCGCGGGCTAGATGCAGTGTTGCCAACATTATTATTTTATGTTGCGTTCCATAATGCTACAGTTATGTGTGTGTGTGTGTTACAGTAAATTTATAAATTGTGGTGAGAAACGCGGTAAGTACAATATAGTATAGTATATAATAGATAGATAGAGTAATATTTATCCACTGTATGGTTAATTAGGTTTAAGTCTTGCAACTTAGGAAACCAAGTTTTCATTCCATAATGTTATGGGTACGTGACACCCTGTATAATTTCATAATCGTCTTTTTCAATACAAAAGACGAAGGAAAACTATAGCATCAATGTAACTGCAACCGGTTAGAGCACGATACGTGGTAAGATCTATACGGCCCGCTTGGCTAGCTACCATCCTCACATCGTCCAGCGCCAAGCAGTTTACTGTGTTACGTCGTGTGTATGTGAGAGCCAGATGGGTGTAGGGTAGTCCCTCTTATTTTTGTTGCTCATATTCTTAGACCCTTTCTGCGCCTACCATCAGCCGCGACATGGGTCAAGCGCGACCAATAGGCATGTTGACAACATCAATAAATTGCAAATCTAATTAGTCCGCCAGTTAGAGTTTTGAAAAATAATGGACACGTATTTTTTCTTTTGTTAAATCTATGAATATTTGGAATGATAAAACGCATCAAAACTGGAGAGTCCCCGCATGTGACGTCAGACGCAAGTAAAAATTGTACTTGCTTGTGACGTTTGGCCAATTTTAAGTGTCTTAACTTAGTCAATTTTGGTTTGCGTAACAAAAGAAAAAATACGGGTCTAATATTTTTTGATAATCTAACTGACGGACTAATTAGATTTTTTCAGTCAAGTACCCTATTCAATGAATAATAAAAAAAAAGTTGCACAAATAATTATGCTTTCATTTAATAACACCCTCCCGTTGCGTCTCCATCCTTAACAGCTTGTTAACATTCATTGGCGTTTATTTTTGCTTTTTTTCCGTATTTTTTTTATTTTCCTCGTTTACACGCTCCGAGGGACGCTTCACACGGCGCCGATGATTTTTTAATTTAACGTAGCGGTTTTTTGCACGTTTATGGTAAATAGAGTCCCGGTTTGGTAATAAAGACTTTTTGAATAAAAAATTGAGGTGTTTTATTTTAATATGAATGTAATGGAGTTGGTAGGATACTTTGTTTGTGTTTTTGGGATTTAAAAAGTCCCTTATAGCGTGTAAAGAATCATGACAGGATTTGTACAAAAAAATTAAGATTTTTAGAGAAGTTGGATTAGTTTTACCATTGATCCTTCCTAAAATAATTTTAGAACCCCGGAATAAAATATAATATTCCAAACAAAATCTTTTGAAATTGAGTTAATTTCTGAACATGTCATACTAATCACCTGTCAATGTTGCCGCGTTCAGAAATTAGCCCAATGATAAGTTAGGAATCATGAAATAAATTATATTTTTATTGCGGGGTTATAAAAATATTTTAAATACCTAAAGCTACTCTTAAGGGCGCGTTCCCACTTTGTCGTGACGACAGATAATCGTGTAGTTATAAGTGTCGTGGCTTATATGTTTAAATGCAGGTGTTCACATATAGAACGACACGATTTTCTGTCGTCTACAACATTTTTTGCAGTGACAACAGATTGTCATGACAGTGGGAACGGCTAGCACGACAGTCGTAAAACGATAAAAAATCATTACGACTAATTCGTAACAGCAAATCTATCGTCGCCACGATAAAAATATCGTCTCGTCGTTTACGACACACACACACGTTTTTTTTTAACGACAAAGCGACTGCCGTGAAACGATAAAATGTCGTCGCGATCCAATGGAAACAGCCAGATACGATAGTCGCTAAACGATAAAAAAATTTGACGACAAACAATCGTATTAATGGGAACAGCTAGAGACGACAGTCGTCCAACGATAATTTAATCGTTACGACATAGTGGGAACGCGCCCTTAGGCACCAAAGATTAATTATAAAGACATTCCAACTTCTCTAAAATTCTTTATTTTTCTGTACAAATCAAAGTATGGGACTCGCCATGACTCTTTGGGGGAAAATGCTGCTGTTTTACAGAAAATAATGTCACATGTTGATCCGATACAATAACTTTAGGTCATCGTTCTGCCTAGGGTTTTCCCAACTACGTTGGGGTCAGATTCCAGACTAACCAGATGCGATATCTAATTATGGGGCACCCTGACAGATAGGTTAGGTTCGAAGGAGATGACGGGGGCTAGAGTAACGCGACGTCTTACGTAGGCGGTTTAAAGCGACGCGAATTGCGTTGCGGTGACACGCGATGCGGTGCGAAGCGGCGGCTTTGTCCTACGAGCTCGCGGACCGCTCGCCGCGCGCCGCCGTCATTCAGTAGCACTGTACGGCACCGCATCCAGTTCGCGTGAAAATATCAAGCCAACTGACAGCGTTCGCTTCGCGCCGCGCCGCGCCGCACCGCACTCCACGTGCGTTTGGTCACGTGGGCCACTTCTATAGGTATCGACTGTTTGTTGTTTTCGCGTCGCGCCGCGCCGCTTCGCGTCGCTTGTAGATCGCTCACGTAGGATGACGCGTAAGCGAGCAAAGCGAGCGAACGAAGACCCCGTCGTCCCCTTCGTGTTGGGTTACTTTAAACCCCAGTGTTGAAGTTCCATAATTGTCGGAGTAGCGTAATATCGGAGTTCCATAGTGTCGAAGTATTTTATCGTAGAACGATTTGTCGAAATTCAGTTTGGTAGTCGCGATAAATAACCTAAGGCCGTACCAAAATATGTATTTGTTTTGATGCGGCTTCGAACTCATGATCAAGACACAAGCACACAACACAACAACACGCAACACAGCACACAAGGTAGACCCAATTTTTCGACCATTTGACCCATATTTGAACTGAATTTGACCCATAAAAAATTAAATAACCTGTTATATACGTAATACATCTTTATATACAATATTATTACATTATATTGATATTAAACTCGCGAGTATAAGTAGCTATTGGTGCGGCGCGGCTGCGGGGTGGTTGCGGGGCGGCTGCGGGGAAACTGCGGGGCCGAGATCGTAATCAATTTAATTGGAAATTTCCTTTGATTAAACGCAAAGACGTTGTTAGAAGTTGACCTAATAAAACAGGTAGGGTCAGCAGATTTGTGTTTATTTATGTATGTTGTTTTGCTCTGAGATATTTGCATATGCAGGTGCTATTCATTACTCTGCCGCACTAACGAAGAATATAATAACTTGATTTTGCCGCTTCCGAAAAAACGCGCTTAACGCGCTCTAAGTTTTGAACTGTTTTAGTTATTGCATTCTTGCTTACTGAAAAACCGAGTATTCCAAAAAGTTACTTAGAGAAAGTTTATAGATCTCGATTGGCTGATTCCGAATACCAGGTAATAATAACTCAAAATCGTCCAAAATTGATTTATTGTACTCTTCGTTAGCGCGGCAGTACTGCTTTCTAAAGTGTGGCCGATACTGTGGGAGTGAAAAAATGGTTAACTTTCACAAAACAAAACAAACAAAAGAAAGAAAAAATATTTATATGACATCACAAAAAAAAACAAACACATACATTAAATATAAAGTTAATAGCAACACACACACAGGGGTGGGATACAAAAACAAAAGAAGTAAGTGACGCACACAACAAAACTATCTACGACTAGGTTTGAAATTGTTTATTTTATTTTTATACCTGCGCCGGAGTTGCGGGCGGAATTAAAAATAATTTCTTTATTTCTTCTCTTTATTACCTCTGTGCGTCTGAAATTTTGTTCTTTGATCCCCCCATCTACCGTATTGATAGAGAAGATGTTGTGTACATAAATAACATTAAATGTAATGCTAACATGAAAATTACATCGACAGCATTTTTTAAAGCACTAATTTGATTCTCAAATTAGCCAAACGATCCCAAAATAGTATTTAAAACCAAAAAGATAGGAAGTGTAGTATCACCTTTTTCATCATCATCATCATTTTACCTTCTTGCTATTTTTATGAAACTTTTTTTTATCACAGGCCACTCCGTACGGTCAGTACGTAAAAAAATAACACTTTTATTAAAAATCACCTCCATCGTGTAGAAAATTCAAAGCCAAGTCAAAAATCGAATATCATATAAACCGAAGTGGCCTGTGATAAAAAAGGTTTCATATATAAATAGCAAGAAGGTGAAATGACGACGATGATGAAGAAGGTCATACTACAAAAGAAAGAATCTGGTCAGCTGCTCTGTATTCCAATACTTCATGAAAAGTCTTCCCACTGTGCCTGCATGAGCCATCCACCTTCTTACTAATTTTAGAGTAATGGCAAGCTCACTTGAATCTCAATGGCAATTTTCATCTTTATCGAACATGAGAAAACGTACTTTTTTACAATATTTGCAACTTATTATCAATATTTTACTATTCTATAATTAATCCCCTAAAATATTAACAACCAACTATAAATATAACCCAAACTGTTTTGCCGACGCTACCAAATCCGTATATCTTAAAATTTCCACCCAGTGAATCTTGTGGTTGCCCAAGATTATGGCAATAAAATTTATGTATCTCCCGCATAGCGAAACTTGCTTGCTTTGCCGACCGTACCCGATAAGTTAGCTTTGTTGTCTTGTAATGAATTCTTGGGTACTTGGTTATGTTAAAAATGTTGCAGATATTGGATGTTTGGATGTAAGTTTGGATGAGAGAATGTTTTAGTTTAAAGTGTGTTACGTACATGGAGTGTAAAGTGAAGCAGATATGCAATGCACATAGTATAATGTACTTATACCTTCATAATAACTTGTCTATTATTTTCTTTCAAGATTTATTTATTTTTGCTATTCCCTTTTCATCGTAACGTGAGTTCTGACGTTTCCCTACAAAACGTTACTATACAAAGAATATAAAATATTAAAAAAAAAACACTGAATATACAGGATGTAAACGAATTCGTGTAATTCCTTCAAACCACATGATATATTAATGGTATAGATTAACACCGCACGGGATTTAGATAGATTGAAAATAAAAATAAACTTTTTTTCCCAAATATTTATATATGTGATAGAAAATTTCGATGCCATGCATAAATTAATGAAGGCACGGCGACACAGCTGACATGTTGGTACGACTAGCGCGATATCGCTTCATGCTGTCAGTCAACTTGGGACACTAAAATTACTCAGATACAGAATACTATGGATCATTTTTTGAACACTATTTTGATTCTGAAAAAATCCTATGCAGGGTCAATCAGTGTCACCAGTAGATCACGCGGTTTGAAGGAATTACACGAATTCGTTTACACCCTGTATAGCTATTTAACGGTTTTTGATGACGTCGTTTACACTTTTTCGATAGCAGTCTCATTACGACTGTAATTTCTGAAATGACCGAGCTGTCAAGAAGCAAGCAAGCATGCATGCATGTATTTCTGGGTTTGCTCCGCCAGAAGACTCGCTTTGTCGCCCATTCGCTTCACTGGCACACTCGACCAGCGCTACGCTCGGGAGGTCGCCGACTCGTTTCGCTCGTCACCTCTCTCCACTCACTGCGCTTCAGCCTCATGCACTCGTTCCACTCAGAACCTCCTTTTTTTTTTTTTAAAAAAAACTTTGCCCCACACTAAGATTTCTCTTGTATCGTGGGTGCGTTTACAGGCACAAATCTCACAAACAAACGCCCAGACCCGAAACAACCATCTGTAGGCCATACAAATTTTTGTTCCGTGTGGGAATCGATCCCACGACCCGTAGCGCAGAAGCCAATCGCTTAGCCACTGCACCAAACGTGTCGTCCAACTCCTTCGCGAGCTTCTGGCTCCACGCTTCTAAATAACACTCTAGGGGTAGGACAGAGTTTGACCACGTGTAGTCGGGGTGCACTGAGTCGGATTAACATTACATTCCGCTGTGTAAAAATAATGTTGTGCGAACACTTATTAAAATTTGGCAAATTAAACAATAGCCAAATAAGTATTCGACTAAGGGCCGATTTTTCAATCGTCAGATAAATTTTATCCAAGAAATAAATATAACGGTTTGACATATTTTCTATACAAAAGCTGCCAAAACGTAAAACTTATTCCCCAGATAAAAGTTATCTGACGATTGAAAAATCAGCCCTAAAACAAAATTTCGCAATGATTTTTTGGCCAAATAATTATGGTGGCTAAATCATTCGGCGAAATCAATTTAGGGTAAAAATTGCTTCGGCAAAGATTACGTCGGCGAATCTTTATCGGCGAAATGAAATTCGATATAAAATACTTCGGCAAAAGCACGGGCACCCTATGAGGAGGGATAAAACTCATGTGACTAAGAGAGTGATGTTTAAGAATGTTAGAGGATGGAGGAGAGGGAGATCAGATCAGATTATGTTTATTTGTTAAGAACAATATGCAATATTTTAATTTCAAATCATATTCTAAAAGAAACATTCGGAAGCAGTATAAATATGACATTAATTTACCGGTTATTAACAATATGATGTATTATAAAAGTACCTATGTTACTGCTATACGTGTGTTCAATAAGTTACCGCAAACAATTAAATGGAAAGATGTTTAAAAATAAATTCAAAATCTATTTAGTTGAAAATGTATATTATAACCTGCATGAGTTTTTTGATAAAAAATAATATTTGGAAGGAGCTAGTTTATTAAAATACTATTGCATATCCGACTTGGGTAGACTGTTGAAACAAAAAATGTAATGTTTATTAATAATAACTAATGTACACAGTTATGCAATAAATATATCTTTATCTTTATCAAAGAAAAGATGGATGGTTTGTGTGAGGGAGGATATTAAAGAAAAGGAAGTAAATGTTGAGGGGACGGCTGATAGGCAAGAATGGCAGAGAAAAACATATTATGCCGACCACAAGTAACTTGGGAACAGGGTAGGAAGAAGATGATGACGTCCTATGGTAGTTAGCACATTCTTAGCTTAGCTGTTGGGGTGCATTAAAAAAGCCTCCACGAGTGCCAATACTCAATACGTTCGGCGCAGCCTAGGTCCCGCTACCGCTTGCTGGCTAATAATTTTATCTTAAAGGTGTTTTGTTTTTACGTAAAATGAAAAAAAAATCACGGGCCGACTGATCGCATTCTGACGGCTCCCGTGTATAATAGTGCAAGTGCAAAAACACAACTTTACAAGAGAGCGGTTTAAAGGTTCTAAAGCTTTTAATTTTGACTTAAAAAATACAAATATTTGAAATTTCGAAATGTATGGTATGGTCCTATTCAAAATTTAACAATTTGTATTGATTTATGTCAAAGTTAAAAGCTTTAGAACTTTTAAACCGCTGTCCTGTAAAGTTGTGTCTTTGAACATGCACTAGTATATCTAGGAGCCGTCGATTCACCTTAAGCATCGTTTTGACATAATTTGAGATACAGATTTCAATGAAAAATGTATGTTGTGAAATGTATGAAATTAAGATGACGTTTACATTTTGACAGTTACTCTTGGGATGCTCTGGCCGCCATGTTGACTTCAGACTCGCTGTCAAACGTGATTTTAGGAAGATGCGGTATGCAAAGAGCCCTCATGAGTGACGATACTTAGGTAAGTACGTCCGGCGCACCCTGGGCAGTCAGCCTCGCTACCAACCTTACTGACTGGCTAATATTTTCACCACAGCATGAGCTGTTCTCGTATAGCTCGTGTTGACACGACAGAATAAGTAGATAGAATATTCTAGCCATAAAAATCATCATCATCATCTGCCTAGCCTTTTCCCAACTATGTTGGGGTCGGCTTCCAGTCGAACCGGATGCAGCTGAATATCAGTATTTTACATGGAGCGACTGCCTATCAGACCTCCACAACCCAGTAACTGGGTAATACGATACTCTTGGTAAGACTGGTTGTCAGACTTTCTGGCTTCTGACCAACAGTAACGACTGTCAAAGATCTACAAATGACAGCAGGGACCAACGGCTTTACGTGCTTTCCGAGGCACGGAGGAAACTCGCTATGGTAAATGGTCACCCATCCACAGACCAACCTCAGCAAGCGTGGCTTAACCCGGAAGATCGGTCTATGCGGCTGTAATTATTTAGCCACGAGCTCCTCTCTCTAGCAATAAAAATCATAGATAAAAAATCATTTTTTTTCCACGTTTTAAACAAATAGAATTCCTTACATTCCTTCTTTCCTTTCAAAATATCTTACACCTAATAAATAACCATCAAACTAGAGTACCTAATGTACGTAATTACCGTCTTTGTAGAGCACATAGACACAAGACGATAGAGTATATAATAAATATGTAGAGTGCGAAGCGCGAGGCATGAGGCGACGTAAAATTTGTGGGGGCGCTACATCGTGCGCTCTAGGTAGAGGTGTTAGTGAATATTTTGATGTCAACGTTTCATAAGAATTAGTTTTGTAAGTGACTGTAGAGTTATTTTAAGTGTTATTTTCTGTCTACTTAACTAAAGTCTTTATGTAGAGATGCTGTACTTTGCTATTTAAGGTCTTATTTTAATAATCAAAGATATTATGCATAGACCTAACAAAAACATAGGATGGTATAAATATATATTCTGTTAAAAAATATTTTATGAATCAATCAATTAATTTACTGGCTCTCTTTGGTGTAATAACATCCGTGCACGCTACCTTTCAATGAGAACGGGGAAAACCAGACCCGTTTCTAACAGCTGGTTGGCTATAATTATAAGGAAAGGATCGTGTTTTTTTTTTAAATTGTGGCAAATAATGTATACAACCTACAACTGATTTTAATTTTATTGATACCTACATTATATTCAGTATTCACTGAGGTGCTACGAAAAATTCTAAATTGGAACCATGGTATTCTGTATCTGAGTAATTTTAGCGTCCCAAATTAACTGACTGCGTGGAGCGATATCGCGCTAGTCGTGCCCGTCAGCTGTGCCTTTATTCATTTATGGCCCATCATCGAAATTATCTATCACATAAAAATTCTACGAGGAAAATAAAATGTTTTTTAAATTTTTTAATTAATCTGATACCCGTGCGGGTATAATCTATCCCTTTAATAGATCATGTGGTTTGAAGGAATTATACGAATTCGTTTACACCCTGTATTCATAAAGCCATAAGTACACATTGGGTACGTACTCCACATACCTACCTAACATACTCAAAACAAAATATTCATTCGCCCCCCTTTGCGCAAACATCGCTCGCGTCTTGATACAGCATATAAGTCGATCGCGGGGTGGTTTTTACATTCACCCCTCAAGAGTACCCACCCCACCGCGAAACTCCACAATCCACCCCTCACATTCAAACTAAAACCATCCATATTTAGAAGGAGATAAGGGAGAATTTCGTGTGAATATTTAAGAGCAAGTTTCCCCAGTACATCCCAACCATCTTAATATTAATATCATCTTGGGAGACTCCACATATGATGAAGTTTTATGTTGTATGGCGTAGGATTATGTAGGTTTACCGTTTATGTGTGAATACATGGCGTCGAATTGGCGTCTTATCTCGTAAAGTATGCATTAAAATAAGCAATAGCATCAGCTATCTAAGATTTATAATTATTATACATACAGTATATTAACTAACGAAAGGAGTTCCCGACCAGCAATACTATAGCATCCGTCATCATCATCATCTTCCTGCCCTTATCCCATGTTATTTGGGGTCGGCGCAACATGTTTTCTTCTTCCATTCCGTCCTGTCACCCGTCATGGTATCACTGACTCCCTTCTCTTTCATATCATTCTTCACACAATCCATCCATCTTTTCTTTGGCCTCCCTCTTCCTCTCCATCCATCCACATTTATATTCATAACTCTTTTGGTCACATGCGTTTCATCCCTCCTCTTCACATGTCCATACCAAGACAAACGGTTCCCTTTCAACTTTTCTGTCACGGGCGCTACTTTCAAACTTCCTCTAATATACTCATTCCTGACCTTATCCATTCTGGTCACTCCACACATCCATCTCAACATTCTCATCTCCGCTACATGCAATCTTTTCTCATCCGTCTTCTTCACGGCCCAACATTCCGATCCATACAGTACGACAGGTCTTATCACGGACTTATAGATTTTCCCCTTTAACTTGAGAGGCATCCGTGGGTCGCAAGTAATTCCAGTGACCTGTCGCCATTTCATCCATCCTGAGTTGATCCGGTGTGTAACGTCTCGGTCTACTCCGCCATCCCCTTGGACAAGCGACCCGAGGTACCGAAAGTCGGAGCAGGTCGGTATGGGCGTTCCGGCGAGAGATATTGGCACAGAACTAGAGAGACCGCCAAAATCGCAAAACAGGTACTCTGTTTTGGTTCTGCTCAATCTCAGACCAACACTCTCCAGTCTTTGCCACCACACCTCCAATCTGCTCTGGACCTCTAGGCCACTCTCGGCAACCAGCACAATGTCATCGGCAAACAGCATGCACCAGGGGGCCTCTTCTTGGATGTCCGCCGTCAGAGCGTCCATTATTACCAGGAAGAGGTAAGGGCTGAGGGCCGACCCCTGATGCAAGCCGACAGCCACATTGAAGCTGCCAGTAGTGCCCACTGTAGACCGGACTTGGGTACTGCATCGACTGTACATTGCCCGAATCAACTGCACATACTTCCCAGGCACACCTTTCTCCTTAAGGGCCCACCACAAAACCTCACTACTATACATTATATACTATAGCATCTTATTTATATACATTATATACTATAGCATCTTATTTATATCTTATATTATATACTATAGCATCCGTAAATACTAAAAAAAAAAACAATCAAAATAAAAATATAGAATTGATACGTAAAAGCAACGCTAACTGAAAATGATTAAAGAGCAACTTTTAAGAAGATTTAAAAAGTACCTTAAAAATTACTAGTCGAAAAATGCTATTACTCTGTGTCAGATTTTTTCAATGACAAGACAATATAATTTACACTGTTCATACACTCACCGGCATAATTAGCGGAACGTTTTTATTTTTTCCACATTTTTATTATATGGTACTGCTATTGCTATGACAATTTTTTATTCAAAAGAACCTTCAATTAGGACTTGCATGTGAAAGAAAAATTTGGTTTTCCTAAGCGATTAGAGGTAAATTAGGCCTAGTTTTGATTTTACAAAGATTTTGCCCTTTTGTGTTTTTGATCGGAACTTTGTTTTATTTAAGTACTGGTGGTTTGGCCTTAGTGTATTCATTGCATCAGGAGAATAAACATTGCGTAGAGGCTGAAATAAGTAATTTACCTGCGACAAAAGCTACGAGGGATGTTACAGTGATCGATGAAAGTCAAACCTATCGTGCAGTAAGTTAAGCACTGGGTGTATCGATATTAGTCGTTCCTCGCAATGTCCATCGGTACCAGCAGACAGGATGTTTCGTTAGAAGATGAGGATAATGCAGAAATCAAGGAAAAAGCGCCGCTGATGATTGGTTTATGACAGTTCAAACCGGTTCAGGCTCTGAAAAATTGGCGCAATGCTGCCATTCGGACCTGTAGCATCCTTGAGGTGGTCCGTATTTTGCTTGTGAGTATGCGGAAAGAAAGACGACGTCTCATTGAAGGTAATCTGATATTTAACGCGACTGCTGAATGTCCAAAACGTGCTGTACGTCATTGCGTAGTGAAATTAAGTTTTGCTCAAAAACACCGAGATCTGACTAAGGAGTTATAAAGAGATTTTTTCTCAGGGGCAAGCTGTTTTGTGATTACATTTTTTGGATGGGAGGCATAGAATATGGATACGTCAAGGGAATCGCTTTGAACTGTCAAATTTTACGGGAATGTGCCTTATGCTGGAGGCTCCAGTAATGGTTTGGGGTGTCTTTTGTTTTGAACCGCACACGGAGTTAGGCATTATTGAAGGAGGCTTACTGGCTGCTTATTTTTGCAGGATAGACATCCCCAAACCTCATGCGATGCCACTTGACAAATTACCAGTCAAGAAAAACAAAATATGCACGATTATGTGTAGCCGGAATGTGTATTCGTGGTCCGCAATTTCATATAAGATGTTGTAATAACCCACCAGGGTGGGTCAACGTGGGCCCCGGACATGAGTCCAATAGAATATGACTTGGCCTTGACGGGAAATAGGGTTAGAGAAAAAAATTCAGCCTCCTAGAAACAATAGAGGATTAAAAAAATTAAACTTTAAAAAAAAGTAAAAACCGACTTCAAAGAAATACTAAAAGGAGTAAAATAATTACCATAACATAAAATTAACAGTTTCAGAAGTCGGTGGCTTCTATTTTCTTCAGTGTAGAGTTGCACCGACTTCTGAAACTGTTAATTTTATGTTATGGTAATTATTTTACTCCTTTTAGTATTTCTTTGAAGTCGGTTTTTACTTTTTTTTAAAGTTTAATTTTTTATTAAATACGTTTTAGTGTCATAATTTTAGCCCCCTCCTTCATAACCCTTCTTTTTGGCTTTGACGTAGTCGGGCATAAAAAGTCCTTTCAAATGATACCTTACACGATATAATGAAAACATTCCAAAGGGGGGGAAGGGGGGACACGCACCCCCTCCTCTTTTCAAGTAGTCAGTTCCCAACAACAAATATAAACAAAGCAATATTAGTAATTTAAGAATTTTGCTTTGATCCGATGAGGAGTTCCGTTCCATATCTCTGAAGTTCAAGGTCTAATCATAACAAAATTTAAATGGGACCAATCGGAAAGTATACCCTTTTGAACAAAGAAAGAATTTTTCAAATCGGTTCATAAATGACGGAGATATGAGGTAACACACATAAAAAATAAAAAAATAAAAAATACAACCGAATTGAGAACCTCCTCCTTTTTGAAGTCGGTTAAAAAGTGTTTCATGGGAGTATGGGGACAATTTGCCTTAAGAAAAGACAATGGATAAAAAAAATGAGTGGAAAAACATGTCATAATACTGATAAGGACCCTAGCAGTATAGAAACGGTGATAAAACAAACAAAAAAGTAAAATAAATAGCAAATTATTTATTCCAAAAAATCTACGCCGAAAGTTACAAAATGGATATTTTAGCAAATTAAAGATTTAAATTGCCAAATTCGATTAAATGATTATTGATAACTTGTCGTTTTAATGCATTTAACCCTAATTATAAAATATTTAAACAAACACATTAGTGTACAATACAAAATTATGGAAAAAACACGGTTTTTTGTTGCGTTCCGCTAATTATGCCGGTGAGTGTATATTATTTAATTAAATAGCTTTAAGTAAATAGAATATTATTGTACCTAGTCTAAGCTAATAAAATTTTTGCGTGCCATGATGCAGAATGTATAAGGATTCAGAAATGTTGTAACATCTAATTGTATTAATTACCTACATTCTATGTAAATAAATGAATCTATCTACTGTACATGCGTACTTGTCTATTAATTTGGAAAACACGGCAACATCGGAACTTAATCTATCTACGCTACTATTTTGGTCTTAAGAATTGTTTTTCATTTCTTTTTTTTTCTTATTTTTTAATTTTTATTTTAATGTTTTAATGATGTAGATTAACGGGTTTAAGGGAAGCCCTCTATTATTCGGTGAGTATAAGCACTCATTTAATTTTAAGTAGGCGCTCAACACCTTTGATAAATTTATAAAGCATGTTGTGCTTACCTGTAAGAAATTGGTACACTAGTCTGTAAGTCCATTGAATGTATCTCATATCTTTATATTAGTGTATTCAATTGTTGGTGAGCCAAATAAATAAAATAAAAAAATAAAATAAAATTGAACATACTGCTATCGTGATAGGTCAGCAGCTATACAAGCTCGCAAGTCGGAAAGGGGGTACTTAACAGAAAGGGTGTTAAAGTACTCAAAAACTATTACTTTTGTTCTACAACCTTCCCGAAACGTTAATAGTTTAAGAGAAATAGCTGTTCAATGATTTCATAAAAATACGCTAAAATCTGTCTTTTCTCAGCTTTGATCAGCTGTGTTTACATTTTAGGTCATATTTGGCGTCACGGATTAGATTCAATAAATAAAGAATATTTTTTGAAAAAACTAAAATATAAAAATCATTTTCCATGGAAATAATAATTATCAAATTTTGAAATTTTAACAATGGCACGCGGATTAGGAAATCCTTTCCGAGTAACCTTGTATATTAAATTACCAAAAAATATAAAAGTCTGCATCTGTAAATATTTTAAAAAGATTGTTGTTGTACCTAATTAATAACTAATATTTTTAACTATCATGTAGCTATTATGGATCGAACTCATCGTTACACTTAAGCTAAATTGAATTTTAACAGTGTAGTATTTTTATTAATAATATTTAAAAAAAACAAGAAAAGGTGCTCCTTAAAAATGCTAGAAACTTAAACTGGGAAACCATTATTGAAGCATATAAAATATATTTACGTTTATTTATTTTAGGGTCGATTTTTCAGTCGTCAGGTAACTTAGTTTCACGTTTTGACAGCTTTTTATAGAAATTATGTCAAACTGTCCTATTTGATTGAAAAATTTGCCCTTAATTATGCAACAGTCGCCATAGATGGACTTAATGCCTTATGCATTCGCTAACAATTAACCAATGAAGCAGAGATGAATGAAAAAATATGTTTAGCACCAAATGCATTTGCGAGTCACTGTGTAAGCGGGTTAGTAAAATGTGTTATTTTACGATGTCCTGATTTCATTGTCTATGATTCCTCTGTCGCCATCTTTGTTTACGAGATTGGGTACTTATTATGGAATAGATTGTAGACAGTTTCATGTTGCTATTTTATAGGTTGTTTCAGATTTAATAGTTTTGTATTATGAATATAATATTTTGATAGATTACATTGTGATTTTCAAGAGAGGAGGAGCTCGTGGCTAAATAATTACAGCCGCATAGACCGATCTTGCGGGTTAAGCCACGCTTGCCGGGGTTGGTCTGTGGATGGGTGACCATTTACCATAGCGAGTTTCCTCCGTGCCTCGGAAAGCACGTAAAGCCGTTGGTCCCGGCTGTCATTTGTAGATCTTTGACAGTCGTTACTGTTGGTCAGAAGCCAGAAAGTCTGACAACCAGTCTTACCAAGAGTATCGTATTACCCAGTTACTGGGTTGTGGAGGTCTGATAGGCAGTCGCTCCATGTAAAATACTGATATTCAGCTGCATCCGGTTCGACTGGAAGCCGACCCCAACATAGTTGGGCAAAGGCTAGGCAGATGATGATGACATTGTGATTTTCAAATGGTGAACGATATAATAATGTAAATAAATAAATAAATGTATGTCTGAATTGTGACTTGCGGGGGAATTGCGCATCACATTAGTAATTTCAATAGCTTTCATTTTAACAATACAACAATATTCTTTGCGTGGTACATAGTTGTGGAGAAGTCGGATTGTTAATGCATACGTTGCTATGGAAATTGTTGACTAGTCAAAATCGAGGCCATAGCGATTACGAGTGTTTTGAGCAATTAGAATGCCGTTTCCAGTTATGAGTGGAAGAATATACTGTCAGAGGCATTGTGAGGGATTATGAAAGAGGTGTCTCAAATCCTAATCCTAACTAATATTATAAATACGAAAGTTTGTTTGTTACTTTTTCAAGCCTAAACCACTGAACCAATCATCCTGAAATTTTGCATATACGTTGTCAGGTGTACTGAAACGGACGTAGGGTTCCTTTCATCCCGAAAAAAAGTACAGTTCCCGAGGAAAATAATAATTATGATAATAGATAGCGCCACGTGTCTTTCGAATCTTGATTGAATTACATTATTATAGAAAGTTTAGTAGTGTGTTAAGAGTTTTTTTAAATTATAAATGAACGCGAGCGAAGCCGCGGGCAAAAGCTAGTTGTTATACATTTTTGAAATTTTATTTTGTTCTTTGGTTTGTATTGTATGTCTTTATCTTTAATTATTGTAATTGGTCCTAGTACGTTTTAATTAAAGTTAAATAAATAAATAATATAAAACAGTCACAATTCTATCTCGGAAATTTAAAGAATACGCATGGTCGGAGCCGAAGGCATGGAAGTTTTAATAAACACATTTTATAAATAACAATAGAAACAATGAAAGAAAACTAAAAGGCGATAAAGGTCGACGCCATAGATTTAAAACGCATGTGTTTTCCGTTGAATGGGAAACGGATGCGCCCTCTATCACAAAAGGCAGGAACTTAAAGTGTTGGTATGATACATGAAGTACCAACCGTGAAATAATCAGATGAGAGTTTTTACCCCCATAAAATTAGGGATGCATGAAAAGAGCCTGCTCTAGTGACGATATTTAAGTACGTCCGGCGCACCCTGGGCAGTCAGCCCCGCTACCAACCTTGCTAACTGGCTAATCTTTTCACCATGGTGAAATGGCATGGTGAGCTATTCTCATACAGCTCGTGTTAATACGAGAGAAGAAGAAGAACCCCATAAAATTGAGAATAGCGAAATGAAATTCATAACTTCATTATGAACGTTAATATGGTACAAATAAAAACTGAATTAAATATTTGTAGGCATTACAAATAGCTACAGACGAATCAGGAAGGTTAACAATTGAAATTCAAAAGGATTTGATCTCCCACATAATTCTTGATTTAATCAAAACATGTCGCCTTTTATCAGATACCAACCACAAGAAAATATGAGAATCTTTATAGCTGAATAATACCAATTACATTTTGCCCTACAGATTCAACTTTGGACCTCAAGATTAAACAGCGGGCAGAACCTCAAGATTGTCCAGCTCGTCCAACCTCAAGATTATCCAGTGCGCAGGACCTCAAGATTATTCAGCGCGTAGGACTGCAAGATATCCCAGCGTACAAGATCCCAAGATTATCCAGCGCGTAGGACCTCGAGCTTATCTACCGCGTAGGACCTTAAGATTATCCAGTCTTGTAGGACCACAACATTATCCAGCGCATCATATCTCAAGATTGTT
Organism: Amphipyra tragopoginis; assembly: GCA_905220435.1. Taxonomy (NCBI): domain Eukaryota; kingdom Metazoa; phylum Arthropoda; class Insecta; order Lepidoptera; family Noctuidae; genus Amphipyra; species Amphipyra tragopoginis. Next base: position 13,295,350 of record HG992017.1, read on the forward strand.
TAGCTCGGAGGACCTTAAGATTATCCAGCGCATAGAATCTCAAGATTACCCAGCGCGCAAGAGCGCAAGATAACCCCAGCGCACAGGATCACAAGATTATCCAGCGCGTAGGACCTTACGATTAAACGGCAATAGTTTTCGTGAGCTTGCTAAATTCTATCTCTCTTACACATCCGCGAGAAAAAGAGGCAAATACGGCCCGGCTCAGAAAACTATTGCTGTTTTCAGAATTTGCAAACTATACCTCTGTTCAACGTAAGATAAGTTTTGACATAGCGGTCATTTCGTAAATTGTAGCCGTAGACAGACTGCTATCGAAAAACGTAGACGACATTATATTTCACAGTCTTCGGTTGTTCCTTTATTGCGTATTTGTTTATTTATTTTTTCTTGTATTTAATTTATTTGTATCCTTTTAATTGCTGCACCGGTGGACGTCATCACGTCAACGCCGGCTTTCGCTGAAAACCAGCGCTGTGGCTCCGTCTCGCACGAGTCATAGCATTATGCTGAGCGATGGCCGTTTTGCGTAGATGTGACGCATATTTTTCCCAAGTTTCTTTGTGGTTTTGTGTATAGTTTTTTATTTTTGTGTGTCATATCGGCGCAAATAAATATTTTTTCTTTCTTTCTTTTTCTTTCTTACATCGTCAAAAACCGTAAAATAGTTATATTATTCAAGTTTTGTTTTTTGAAAATATTTGATATTCTTTGTATGCTAACGTTTTGTAGATTTCGATCAACAAATCGTCAGTTCGACTAACAACATTGTTGTCAAACGCAAATGAAACACAACCGTCAGTCAGTTTTTGTTTACGAAAACTGTCAAAATGATTGGTTTTGTTTTTTGTGTCAAACACAACCGCTAACCTATATAATAAAATAAATAAAATAATTAACATCTATCCCATGACTACTAAAAACTGCAGACAGGCAATAGTTCAATGGCTAAAACTGAAGACCTATGATGACATTGAATTATTGCTGCAAGCATCGTCATTATCGCTGTTTCCTCGTGGTCATACTAGGTTGTCCTACTAGTATGACTACGAGGATACACATGTCCTTGTGGTCACACTATGATTTTTGCACCCCCAGTAAAAACATTATAAGAAAACGAAAATATAGAACTAGGAATAAACACCTGAATTGTCGTAATTTTTCTAGAAAAAAAAACAATACTAATTTCACTGTGTGTTAGTTCGTTCCATATTGGTTTTTTTCTAGAAAAATTACGACAATTCAGGTGTTTATTCCTAGTTCTATATTTTCGTTTTCTTATAATGTTTTTACTGGGGGTGCAAAAATCATAGTGTGACCACAAGGACATGTGTATCCTCGTAGTCATTCTAGTAGGACAACCTACGGGTGCAAAAATCATAGTATGACCACAAGGACATGTGTATCCTCGTAGTCATACTAGTAGGACAACCTAGTATGACCACGAGGAAACAGCGGTCATTATAAGTAGACAAGATTCACACACGCACCCACATACACTTACACACATGCACACACATACTCAAACACACACTAATTTAGATAATATCTGTAAGTTTTTTTTTTCTTGTTAATTTTATATTTGTTTTGTTTCTTGTTTAAATTCTATCTTCTTCTTCTTTTGGTACACTTTATAATTTAATATTCAAGAACGGGGCCTCCTCTCACAGGTATATTCTTTACTTAAAAGGAGGCCCCTGTGTAACCTTTACTGCAAAGTGTACAAGATTCGGAAATAAACTTTATTATTTTTAAATTTTTATTTTTTTTAAACAATTTGACAGCTTTTGAAATTGAAGACTGACTGAATGTACGGTTCGGCTTTTGTTCAGTTGCTATTTATCAATGATGCTGTTAGGAGAATTGGTCCTTAGAACCGCAAGATTTTCGAACACAGCCAAAGCCAACGACTAGCGACTCTAATGAGTCACCTTTTTGATAAAGTTATACGACTTCGTATATTAATTTCCTCTCCATCGATATGAAACTAATTAGTGTTGGAAGCCGTTCTAATAATGTAAGGTTGTGTAATAATATTCTATTATAAGCTACGCACGACTTGTCAACAGTTATAGAAACGGTTGCATTTTGTGAGAAGTTTATAGAGATTGCGAAATCATTTAAGTATTTAGATTACGATGGCGTTCCATAGGGATTTGACTACTATTAAAAATATACAACAATTTACTATTATTATATTATGTGATAAAAATCAACTTTATGAATTTTGTGAGGTTACTCGGTATCGAAAATTGAACAACATTTGTTCTACAACTTTTTGAAATATGCCAATTTTATTATGCCGTTCCATACTTATTAAAATTTTTTTTTGATTTGTATGGAAAGTTATAAAAATAATACGTGAATTTCGAAAAGTTGTAGAACAAAAGTTGTTCAATTTCCGATACCGAGTAACCTCACAAAATTCTAAGAGTTGATTTTTTAACACCTTGTATAGAAAGTATAGAAAAAACACAGTATACGAAGAAAAAAAATGAAATCGTTGAAAAAATTAAGGAGAGATCTGCCTTTCGTTGAAGAGGCATTTTCTGTCCTTGTCACGCGAAACGGATATTGTAAAAAGTGAGTCAAGTCATTCTGAAGATTTTATGATGTGACGTCATGATATGGTAGTAGTGTTGTCCCTATCTTTTACTGAAATAATTTTAAATCGTCAATAAATTGGGCATTTTATTCTATATTTAATTTTTTTTCACTGTTTCTTAATATTTTTGCTATAGATTCGTGGTTTGTAATAAAAAAAAATGTCAAATACTTTATAGATAGAGAGATAATTACATTTTATTGTACACTAAAAGAAATGAAACAATGAATACATATATTTAAGAGCTGTATAAATGGTGGTCTCATCGCTTAAAGCAATTTCTTCCAGACAACGATTGGATGGAAATAATTGTTAATAAAAATATAAAGGCAGTTTGAAACGTCATAATTTATATCGGAGATTAGAGATTTAAAAAAAATACAGTGCGAGAAAAAGGGCAGTTTTCACAAAAACATGTATAATGCCAATCAATACCTACTACTTATTTCCCATATGGAACAAAATACTCTTCCGGACCAACTGAGGTTGGAGCACTAGAAACGTCAGAAAACGCAAATGTCTTATTTGAGATGGGTTAGTAATACGGGCAGCTACCTGAAACGTTGTTTACAGGAAAATGTTCTTAGGAGAGTTTTCATAATTTTTGAAAATATTTCGTACGGCAATTAAAGATTTCGAAACTTTTACTATGGGACAAATTATTAATTCGTGGAAAAAAAACAGCTGTTCCATCATTCAATGTTTGTCTCATAGTAAACGTTCTACAATATGATGAGCAGGGGCCCAATTCTCCTAAAATAAATCTTGATAAATCACAACCGAACCAAGGCCGAACCGTTCATTTAGACAGGGGCCTAATTCTTCTGAAATAAATCTTGATAAATCACAACCGAACCAAGGCCGAAAGTTCTCAATTTCAAAAGCTATGAAATTGTTTGACACTAAAAACAAAATCAATCATTTTGAAAGTTTTCGAAAACAAAAACTGACTGACGGTTGTGGTTCGATTGCGTTTGGCAACAATTTATTTTAGGAGAATTAGGCCCCAGGAGTCATAGTTTTTCGATGTAAAGTGACCAACCAGGAGCCTAATTCTACTAACAGAAACTATTATCAATTGCAATTGAATCGTTCATTCAGACAGTTTTCGTTCACGAAAACTGTCAAAATGTTTGGTTTTGTTTTTGTTGTCAAACTATTTGATAGTTTTTGTAAACGAAACCTGTCTGAATAAACGATTCAGTTGCAATTGATAAACGTTTCTGATAATAGAATTGGGCTCCAGTCATGCTGTATATTATCATTGTAACATTATTGTTTACATAAAAAAATAAGTATTTAGGTTTTTAATTTCACGGTTTAAGAGTTATTTTTGAAGTTATTAAGTATTTACAATTAGTGTAGAGTACGAAATTAAAATTGATACAATACTATGTAGTATTAGGGGCCCATCAAAATTGTTGGCAAACCGTGAACGAACTTCAAACGTGAGTCAGTGTTCGTTTAAAACTGTCAAAATATAAGGTTTTATTTTTATTGTCAAACAATTTGACAGTATTTGTAAAAGAACTCTGGTCGAATGAACGGTTCGGCTTCTGTTCGGTTGCTGTTGATCAACGTTTCGAATTACATCGTACATTTGTCGGAATTTTGTCGGAATGTCTGGAGTACTGCGAGAGGAATGCATCATGAACGAATGAAAGAATATACTGTCAGAAGCATTGTAAGGGATTTATGAAAGAGTTTATTAGCATTATTTTTTTTTTTTTATTTTCTTGACCTCGTATTGTATGTATCGTTTTCTATTACTTACTATCTTTAATTGTTGTAATTGGTCTAAGACCGTTTTAATTAAAGTAAATAAATAAATCGTAGAACTGGCTCCCAAATAGCGCAACAATCGCTCTTCCGCTACTCAGTACGATACAACAATGAACCTTTCTTGAGGTTAAATTTTGAGACTAGTTATGCTAAATTGCTGATTAATCAAGTTTGACTTTTATTTCTCAATCTCCTTTTCTTCCAAAATCTACCAAGAATTATAAAAATAGTATACTATTTTTATAAATAAAGAAAAAATTGGGTTAAACCTCCGTGGGGACTGACTTATCATGCTAAACTCATACGCAATAACAAAAACACCGTTCGTTTCACCCAAAATCCTACCAAATTAAAACTAAATCGCGCGACCCGAATTCAAATTTCGAACACCCCCCCGCACACAACTACAGAAACAAAAACACCAATGAACGGCGCGCATTTAAATTTGGAACGCAACTATAAAAGCGCAGGTATCGTCAACCCACGGTAAGAATTCTATTTTGCAAAAATATAGCGATAGTTATAGTACGACCCAACCCCTTGCTCGAAGAAGGAGGCGGGAGCAGGAAATGGGGTTGAAGTAGCGGGGTGTTTCTGCGTCGGGCGGGGTGTCTCCTAAAAACGGTTAAGTAGCTCCCCCTACCCTCTATAACTATTTTATGCGGTCCCCTTAGAAAGACAGCGGAGATGGGGCCGCGTGATACGGTATAGGCGTAGTTAGGATGGGGGAAGTGAAATTTTAATATGTCTAGTCGGTTAAGAATTCATGGCGGATTTATAATTAAATGCCTAATTAGGGTATTGCGTTGTTTTCATAATATGAGTCGCGTATGAATTTTAACTTGTCGGGTAATCTGGGTTTTGTTTTCATGGGATGCCATGGCGTGGGTGGCTGTGTGGCATGTTATTATTTATTTATTAAAGTATGCAATTAGTGTGATTGCAAAAAGTACATCGTACAAATTCGTTTTTATTTGTACGATGTTATAAAATATGCTTCTATATGTATACAATTATACCGGCACTTCATTCATAATTAACGCATCAAGTTATTTTATATTGTATTACCTTTTCTTCAAACTTTTTTTAAGAAGCGACTTATTATGTCTACACTCACATTTCGTTGAAATTTTATTTAGGTACACATTATCAACCTTTTTTCACTTTGCTTTAAGCACTTATAAATATCGTTCCACAAAAACTCTTATACTTTGATTTTTAAATAAATTAAAACATCTAAACAGAAAACACTCACTACTCACACTTCCACCCATTCCGTAAAAAAGGACCAAAACAAACAAAAAATTGGTCCTTCACATATCTAACGTTGTTAACTATCACAAAACTACTGACAGACAGGTACTAACATTGGCGACCACCACTACGATTAAAACCCACTCTTTGAAGTACAAATAAGATGTTTAATTTTATTATTGACATAAAACATGTTATTGAAAGGACGAAAATTCACCTGTGTCACCCCATTCTTCCCATAGAACAGGTTATATTACAACTTGATACTACCAAGTTCTTTAAGAATAACAATGTGATGTGTCCGAAAGATGACCAATTCATAGAAACTGGTTCAAGTACTGAATTATTTACGTGGGAATTTTGATGTAAAATGGAAACTTGTTCAAAGTTAATTGTGATTTATAGAAATGTGATATAAAAAACGTATTTTTTTGTTTAAAATCTTATACTTAAATGTTTTTTTTTTATTTTATTTATGGTACATTGTAAATGTTAACTGTATTTTATTTATTGTTTTTATATAGCAAAGACGAAGATCAATAAAAAAAAATTTGTTAAATTTTTTTCTAACGTTATTTTACATTAGAAAAAAAAAAATACTACAACTATTGTGTAACATTGCGAAAAAAAACATAGGTCAGTAACGCAGTGTCTATTGCTGCTGTGCTGGGGTTTATTCTTTCTAAAAACGAACATAGTTTTACTCAAAGAAAAAAACTGAAGCCAGTAGTATTAAGAACACGTGAAGATGTAAATATCGCTGAATATCACAAAGTAAAAGTATAACAAAGAAAATATAATGGAACAAATTGAAAACAAAAATCAAAAAGAAGTAAAACAAGAAAATTCTAGTATCCGTAAACCCCTTAATCGTAATATTATTTCTCATAACCTCTCACAATTCTCATGACCCTATATTTCTATAAACTGGCACTCAATAGCATGTTAACACAAATCGTGATCAAATAAAATTTTCAATGAATTAAACTGGTAAAATAAACTAGAATGATGCTACTATCAAGACAGGTCGGTCAAGAAATATTGAAAAGACACAATTTTCGAACTTACATTCCCACAAGGCTATCTCAAGTCCCTCGTTTTTTCAAAACCTGTCGTATAAAAGGATGGTCGTAGATACACAAACAGAAATTATGATACGGATTGTAAAAAAACTGGTTGTTGTTAAAGGGTGGAAAGACAGTGTCTTGAACCATACTTTGTATTTTTTTTTTGATAAAAAGTATGGTTTTGTGTGTAGCACAATTGAAAAAATACAATCAAGATTTCGAAATGTATGCTTTTGCTAATGTATTGTGTGTGGATATGCTTGAAGAGAAGTAGTTCAAGTTTTCCTTAGTATGAGAAATTTGCTTAGTGTGTGTCAGTAACACAAAAATATTGAGTTAACACAGCAAAAAAATAACTTATTTACGAACAAAGGATAAAAATCATTAAAATTTCAGCGAAAACGCGTCCCACCAAATGTTTGCAACACCTGCCCGGCTGCTTATACTCATGTAAAAAGCCAACGTCTAAGGCGCACGGAACGGCGAGGGGTGGGGGAGGGGGGAGGCACCGCGGCTCATGTATACACCTGCGACTTGTCTCTGTGTGTGTGCACGAGCTGTAAATGTGAGCTTATATTTTCATTTCAATAGTTTTTGCATTGCATCGGTGGGTGTGAGTTGGAAATGTGTGCGTTAATGCCGTATTGATTCAGCCTGTACAGCGGAGTTAGCAAGTTTATGATCTTTAAGACGCGTATTTTAGATATAAAAGTTTCTATCCCAATAAGTAAATGTAGCTAGTTTGGCTAGAACGTTGTGTAAAGTGGTTATAAATATCTGTTGTTTAATTTGAACTTTAGATTACGATGAAATATTTAGAGAATTATTAATGAATAGAATATTTAATGTAAACTCAATTTCATTTTATTGAATATCTACAATATTTTTTAGATACTAGTTAATATAAAATAATATAACATGGAATATTATATTTATAAGTAAATGGGAAGCCTCATTATACTTGTATATTTTATGCTGAAGTCAGTCAGCCCGTGTCGTTCTTAGAAGGTCCGAAATAGTTGTTGTTTCTATTTCTGGAATTAGAGTTTATGCATTGTGTTGGGTATTGTTAATTAAAACTCGGTGGCAACAGACATTTTAGTTTATACAGTTTATATAATACACGTAGTGCCTGTACGAAAATAGATTATCTATCTCCTTCGTTTTCGTAAGGTAGGTGCTACGCAGTAAAAAAATGATAGACGCTTTGCAAAAAACAAGGATCTCACCTTGTAGTACGATACCTTATAAGCATACGATCAGGGTGCCAATTCTACTAACAGAAACTTTTATCAATTGCAACTGAATCGTTTATTCAGACAGTTTTCGTTTACAAAAACTATCAAATCGTTCACAACAAAAACAAAAACGAATGAACGATTCAGTTGCAAATGATAAAAGTTTCTGTTAGTAGAATTGGGCTCCAGGATTCTTGAATAGAAAAACGATTATAAGAGTTTGAAAGTAATGCATATGAAATTCTATCATTAGCGACTCATTTTAAAATAAGTACCATTATCCTATTATAACAATACTACAAACGTGAGAGTTTGGATGTTTGTGAGTTTGTGAATTTAGGTGTTTGTTAATTAATCACATCTTAATGGCTGAACGAATTTGGATGAAATTTGGCATACAGATAGACCATAATCTAAATTAGGACATAGGACTTTTTAGTCGGCTACATGAAGTAGTTACCCTGGGTGGGATGCGAGTAAAACTGCGGTTAAAAGCTATAAATAAAATCTATTTAAAAAAAAAGACTACCTCAGTCTAAAGAGATGCTGCAGATTATCAGTGCTTTTCAGGGACTAGTAACCTTAACCCACTAACCGGATTTACTGGTATCCTAGGGTCATCAGATGATAGACCTCCTGGTTACTTGAAAAAAGAAAGAAAATATTTTTATTCAACCAAGGACACAAGGACAGCATAAACAATAATAACATTAACAGAATAAATAGTACATAAGTTATGCTGAAATAGCTGAAAGGGTCCCCAACTCAGCATATGCTGGGCGTTAAACATCCAGCGCTGATTTTCAGTTGGTAGTGCAGCAGAGACACACGGAGGGAGGTCATTTTAAATATACATTTTTTATTTGTCCGTGTGGTTTTTTTTTATTATTTTTAAATTGTGACGATTTTTTCAGATTTGCGCATGACAGCTGTAACTGACGACTAAGGTAACGTTTAAAGACGCGGAGCGTGATGCGGGGAGTTCAGCAGAAATTAAAACATTATGATGATGTATGAGAGCTTTAAGGTAGATTTTGCCACTTGTATTTTTTGTGTTGTGTTTGTATTCGCTAGAGACTAATGTTTTTTACATTCTATATATTTATAATTGTTCAATACAATATTCTTAAATTGGTACAAATCCCAAATTATAATTAATTACATCTCCTTGGTATAAATTTTCACGTGCGAAGAATACAAATTACAATTAAAATAGTGTAAAAATTCGTAAACCACTTCTACTACATATAACTAGATCGTCGTCTTTAAATTATATTAAATGATAGGTAAGTAATTCATTTTTAACCTACTCATTATATTGTATTAAAAATTACTTAATCAAACATAATGAAATTCATGAGGACCAACTTGAGAGTATTTCACAACAACTAAAAAATAATTACTAAAATCGGTCTACAAATCTCGGAGAAATCTGTATACATAACATACATAAACAAAATACGCATCGAATTAATAACCTCTTCTTTTTTTGAAGTCGGTTCAATACATGTTACTGAAGTTTTGCAGTTCGACAAAGTAAGTAAAATTTAAGACTGTGAATTCTTCGTACGAAAATTTGTAGGTGCTCATTAATGGTTGTTTATCTCTAAACCTCTATAAGCCACACCTGTATATTAGATACGGTAATCAAACCCGCTACCAGCAGAGAAACCGAACACAACCGTCTTCACGTCTCTACACAACTTACTAAGTATTAACACAGTCGCCTTCAGCAAAAATATTATCAAAACTAATCTTATTACAAACTCAAACAAAATGTTGACGACCCCTCACCGCACACCGGCGGAGTTTGAAAAAGCGAGCGTCTAAGGAGGCGAGGGGTGCGCGGGGGGCACTTATATTTTAAGATGGCTTCCGAGCGAGCACGAATATCGACGCGCGTCCTCCGCCCGCGCGCCCCTCCCCCGCGCACTTACGCCGCGCTATTTTGCTGGCACACTGATTTGCGGTAGGTGCGCGCTTGTGTTACATTTTTTAATAAGATGCCCTGGAATTACTATAGAAAGAATGAAAGAATATAAAGTTCGTTCTGCCTAGACTTTATCAAATATGTTGGGGTCAAGTTCCAGTCTAACCAGATGCGGCTGAATACCAGTATTTTAGTCTCGTGTAGTGCCGGAATTAAAGAATAGCACTACCCCATCTCTTCCCATGGGTGTCGTAAAAGGCGACTAAGGGATTCTCTAGAGTATGGGCAGCAGCGTTCTCTGAGTACTTTAACAGCCATACTGCGATCGCCAACCCGCCTGCCAAGCGTGGCGATTACGGCAATCCCCCCTCTTTTGGGAGAGGCCTATATCCAGCAGTGGACGTCTTTCGGCTGAGTGATGGAATGACCAGTATTTTACACGGAGCTACTTCCATCAGACCTTCGCAACCCAGTTACTGGGCAATGCCGATATCCTAAGGTTAAACCGGTAGTCATACTTTCGGGCTTCTGGCTACCCGTGACGACTGTCACCCGGGGCCTGTCACCCGGCACCAACCATTAAACGTGCTTTACGAGGCACGGAAGGGTCTCGACGTGTAACAAACGGTCACCCATCCACGGACTGACCGCGGCAAGCGCAACTTAACCTTCCAATCTGCGTGGTTGATAATAGCCAGGAGCCTTGGTTGGTCCATTTGGTTGCATGAAGTATGGAGATATTTCGAATGTATGTTCGTATGTCACTGTTGGATCTTCAATCAATCATCAACGGATTCAACAATTGCCCATACTACGCCTTATACAAAAACTTTACCTACGCTACGTTTAGCAGTAACTATATCCCAAAAAATAGATCGAAGAAAAAAAATTGCAGTATTAAAAAAGTTATCGAGGTGCAAAGTAGGGATGCAACGATAGCGATGCCGATAATCGTAAAACGCAGGGGCCCAATTCTCCTAAAATAGATTTTGATAAATCACAACCGAACCAAGGCCGAACCGTTCATTCAGACAGTTCTCAATTTCAAAAGCTGTCGAATTGTTTGACACAAAAAACAAGATCAATCATTTTGAAAGTTTTCGAAAACAAAAACTGACTGACGGTTGTGGTTCGATTGCGTTTGGCAACAATTTATTTTAGGAGAATTAGGCCCCAGGTTATCGCAATGTTTCCCGGATCGGCGGTGCGAGCACGGATCTTTTTAAGGGTTGGACCTCATCTGGCAGCACGGAATCGCCTTTTTCCGTCGCCCTTTCTCTTTCTGTCGCTTAGAACTGCCATCCGACCATTGCATTTTGTCCGTGATGCCGATCGCCTCGAGGATTCCGCCGCGTGCTATCGCATTATGCTTTCTGTCTCGGTCTAGCAAATGGCAGTTCTAAGCGACAGAAAGAGAAAGGGCGACGGAAAAAGGCGATTCCGTGCTGCCAGATGAGGTCCAACCCTAAAGAGGCATTTGTCTATTCTAAACGTCAAATTTGACATAAGATATAGATAAAACGACACCACAGCACACGACACGACAAAATGTGCCCAAGAGTCTTAGTCATTAGCATCACCATAATCCGCCTATTACTGTCCCACTGTTGGGCACCGGCCTTTACTCAATGAAGGGTTTAGGCCTGAGTGCACTGCGCTGACTTGGTGCGGGTTGGCGGGCTACACACACCATTGAGAACATTCTGGAACACTCTCAGGTGTGCAAGTTCCCTCGCAATTCCTTCACCATTAACCAAAAAGATAATAAACTAATCAAATTTTTATCCACACATGAATCAAAAAGTCGAGGAACGGTTTGTGGCTAATTATCAACTGTGCGGATCATATAATTTGCAAGGTTAAGCTGAGCTTACCGCGGTCAATCCGTGGATGGGTGACCGTTCGTCATATTTCGAGACACCCCCGTGCTTTAGAGCCATTACGCACTGTCGACTGTTCGCCGGAGACCTCGTCGGCGGCGACTGTGACTTTCTATAGTTTAAATAGGTATAACGCACTTGGTCGCCGGTCGTCCGGGCGACTATGCTTGTTTTGGTCGCCGAGAGACCAAGTTCCCGGCGACCAGTCGACAGTGTGTAATGGCTCTTAAACCGTCGGTCCCGGGTGTCATACGAATACCTATGACAGTCGTTAAGGGTAGTCAGAAGCCCGAAAGTCTGACAACCGGTCTGACATTACGATATCGGCATTGCCCAGTTACTGAGTTGCGGAGGTCTAATGGCAGTAGCTCCGTGTTAAATTCTGGTATTCAGCTGCATCTCATTACACTGGAAACTGACCTCAATATACATCATCTGCCTAGCCTTTTCCCAACTATGTTGGGGTCGGCTTCCAGTCGAACCGGATGCAGCTGAATATCAGTATTTTACATGGAGCGACTGCCTATCAGACCTCCACAACCCAGTAACTGGGTAATACGATACTCTTGGTAAGACTGGTTGTCAGACTTTCTGGCTTCTGACCAACAGTAACGACTGTCAAAGATCTACAAATGACAGCCGGGACCAACGGCTTTACGTGCTTTCCGAGGCACGGAGGAAACTCGCTATGGTAAATGGTCACCCATCCACAGACCAACCTCGGCAAGCGTGACTTAACCCGGAAGATAGGTCTATGCGGCTGTAATTATTTAGCCACGGGCTCCTCTGACCTCAATATACATAGTTGGGAAAAGGCTTGGCAGAACGATAACTAACTAATGTATTCGTAGAGCCATTACGAACTGTCGACTGATCGCCGAAGACTTGGTCGCCCGGGCGACCGGCGACCAAGTGCGTAAACACCTATTTAAACTTTTCTGGCAGAAAATTTCTGATCATAAATTTTACAGTAGACAACGTACATTGTCAAATTCTACCAGATCTGGCAGTCTACGGGTTCTAGAACGTAATGTTTGCATATAAGCCTTCGCGTACGCGTCAGAAGTTTTCAATTCAATTCATTTATTCACCATAAATAGAGTAATTTACATCGTGTTAAATGTCCTTACAAATGTCCTTATATCTATTTAGCCTATTGACGGCATTTCTGCCACAAAGGAGGTGGCCAACATCTGCCCCAGATAGTCGATAACACACTTTTATTTGAAACTGAACTTGTACAAAGTAAAGTAATCAATGATAAAACGTTCTTTAAATATTATTGTAAGACCTATTTTTCATTTTTTCTGTACAGGTCCTGGAAATTATGATGAAGATAATAAGATAGTATATTGATATTTTCCGCCCGTCGGCCATTATGCATTATTGATGGATGACATTTGAATTTCTGCACATGCACCAGGCCAGCGTAGTGGACTAAGGCCTAAATCCAGCAGTGAGACGGTAATGTGCTGATTCATCATTCAGCCGAAAGACGTCCACTGCTGGACATAGGCCTCCCCCAAGCCATGTTGTGGGGGGTTTTCCATAATCGCCACGCTTGGCAGGCGGGTTGGCGATCGCAGTACGGTAGTTAAAATACTCAGAGAACGCTGTCGCCCATCCTCTAGAGAATCCCTTACTCACCTTTTACAACACCCATGGGAAGAGACGGGGTAGTGCTATTCTTTAAGTCCGGCACTAAACGAAACCTTTACCAAGATGAGACTAGACGAAAACGTTTATCAAGTCATGTCAAATATTTTTTATTTCAAGTAGACCAGATCACGGGTGCTTTCAAAAGGTCTTATCTTATTCTTTGGTGAGATATTAACTGCGACGTAAAAAAAGAGAAACTCACATTGCAACTTTCTGGTGACGACTATTACGGCTTCAACTGACAGTTGCATGCAAGCCCATGGCATAAAATTATCGAAGTCTGTAGGAGGTGGACGATAAATCTTTAGGGTATCACTTTGCGATTCCATTAGAAGTAATTAGGAAAGTTATTCGTTTATAAATTGTTGAAAATTAGACAAAGCGACAGATGTCAAAGCTTGGACATAGAAATATTTATCATTTTATTTTTTAAGCTCTGTCGTTATGCCCGCATTAATTTTGGTTGACACTGATATCATTGGCTACCAACCTATTCTGCCTAGCCTTTTTCCAACTACGTTGGGGTCAGTTTTCAGTCTAACCAGATCTGCTACCAACCATCATCATCTCCCTGCCTTTATCCCACTCTAGGTGGGATCAACACTACATGTATTCCTCTTCCATTCTCTTCTATCAGCCGTCATCTCAGTACTCACTTTTTTCTTACCCATATTATCTTTCACACAATCCATCTATCTTTTCTTTGGCTTACCTCTACTTGTATATCCATCTACATTCATATTTAAAACTCTTCTGGTAATATGACTTTCTTCCCTCCGCATAACATGTCCATACCACGCTAACTCCTCAACTTTTCAGTCACTGCTGGCACTACTTTCAAACTTCCTCTGACATACTCATTCCTTATATTATCCATTATTGTCACTCCACACATCCATCTCAACATACGCATCTCCGGTGCATGCAATTAACTATTAAATTATAAATACTTTCCTGATTCGGACTGATATCAGTCTCTGCGATGACTGCGTCCACAATGTCCACATCTCTTTTTATCTTGTTGTTGTGTTGATATGGTTTGCACAAACTGGCTTGTTCTAAAATATATTTAGGCTCATGTTGCACATAAAATATTTATCTACGTACTAGTAGTGGAAGGCAAAGGACCGAGTGTTCTGGTGAAACTTGAAAGAGGCCTATGTCCAGCAGTGAACTGGTATAGTCTCAGTTGAGTTGAATAGAGTGTTAGACTACTTTGGAAGGAAGGTAGTTTGTCTTAGGTTTAATTTAATTGGGTATAATGGGAATGTATCGATGTATCATATCGATGAAAAAAATAAAGAGCACCAAGCTTTCGAAGATTTTGGAGATATTTTGTGACATACAGACACTGTACTGAGTGGTGTAGACTGTGTTACTACACCGCTTTCCAAAGGCATTCCTTGTAGTCGTTGTGGCGATTTCAACAGAGTTTGGAACCTTGTATCATACAGTCAGCGACAAATTGATGTAAACGTCCGAGGTGGTCAAAACTATCACAAGGGCATAATTCATGTATATGTACGTAGTCCGAATACGCATATTGTTTTAAGCATCCAAAGTGGTGAATATATCTTATAAACGCAGTTTCTAATATCATGTAAGGGTGAGGCCACACGGGTATTGCCGGTGCGTTGCGTTGCGTCGTCGCACCGCTATGATTTCGACGCACTGAGGGCCACACGAGCATTGCGGTGTCGCAATGCCGCTTAGTACGACGTCGCAGCATTTTGGTGTTGGGTGTGTCAGTCTTTGAACGATGTTGGGGCGAAATAAACGTGCCTGCTGCGCTGCGATGCCAATCCGGTGTCGCACCCCATCATTCCTCCCCGCTTTGTCTCTCTGGCCCCCTTGTCTAGTTGGGATAAGGGCAGGAGGATGATGATGATCTCAGTAGTAAAATTTTTAGTATAATATTAGCCTGTAACTGTCCCACTGCTGGGCAAAGGCCTCTTCTCGTACAGAGAAGGAGCGAGCATTGATCGCCACGCTTGCTCATTGCGGGTTGGCGATTTCAGACCATTAAAGTCCAGGTTTCCTTACGATGTTTTCCTTCACCGAGTGTCAGTGGCGTCTTAGATTAACTAAGAAAGTACATTTGACATTGAAAAAGTCACATTGCTACATGCCTGGGTTTGAACCCGCAACCCGGTGCTTAACAAGCGGGTCTGTAACCTCCGGGCCACCACGACTAAGTACAAAGTAGAGACAAAGAGTAGAATTTTGTAAAGTAAAAAAACAACTATAGGTAAGAATTAAATGTATTTAAAACTACTACTACTATAACAATAGCTATTAAAATTAAAATAACCTATAAGTCTAAAATTAAACGTGGCATTAAATTAGGTAAGTACAATCTAAACTTTAATTAAACATCATCTAAAATTAAATTCTATAGAAATATCATCATATCAATGACAGGTCTTCTATTATTCCTAAATTATTGTTACTATTAATCCACAGTGCAATTGAATCATAAACTGAAGAAACACATAGTTATTATTGATTTTATTTTGTGCCCGTTTTAGAAACCCGTCTTTTTTTAGTGATTGGTGCCATTTTCCCTTTAGATGAAATTCCTGACTCCAACAGATCTTCAATTTCCACCAATTCTTCACAAACCTCTGGTAAATAATTTCCGTCAATCTTAACATTGATCAACCCACTAGGTTGTCTACTTTGAATCTTCTGCCTCAGTAGAACTTCATGCATTTTTTTGAGACTTAAATATGTAAGGTTGTTGTAAGCGAGATTCAGATAACACAAGCTATTGTTCCCCAAGCAATATACTTCACCATCTTTTGTTTGAGTATTGCTTGAATCAAAAGGATCTTGATAAGTTCCCAATTTTTTTTGACAATAGCTTCTGCTCTTTCGTATTGTAGCGCCTCCACATTTATAAGACTAGTAGCATCCACGATTTTCACAGCAGTATCCGTTTGCGCTGCTTTATTCTTTTTCGATGGAGGAGGTACAGGTGATTTGGTTACCTTTTTTCTAGTGGGTTTTTTCTCTAAATCACTATCTCGAATTTCTTGGATCGTCTTATTGAGTAATTCAGTTTTCATTTTCAAGTAGATCATGAATCTGTCTTTTCTTTCCCTTAATTCTTGGCTATTCAGAGGAAAATCAACTAAGCTGTTAAGAAGACTTCTTGCTCCTCTATCAGTGATCAAGTTATCTGCTAAATTTAAGTAGCTAAGTTGTCTGTTTGTTCGCAGTGCGTCTGCTAAATATTTAACACCCAAATCTGTAATTCTGTTAGTTGCCAAGTTTAACGCAGATAATGTTTTGGCCGCGGGACACGGTTCCATTAGCTTACAAGCAATCGTTTCCACAATGGCATCATTAATACTACATTTCGACAAAGAGAGATGTCTGGTCCAACAGTATATGATAATTAGCTTGAATAAGAAAAGTTCCATCAAAAATTAATTCTGTTATATGAGATAAGTGCAAAAATTTAGATATTTCATATATCGCTTCCATATTTAGTCCGCTGTTGATGGTAATCGAAGTCAAAGATTGATGGAATGGGATTATCAGCGCAATGATTTTGAAGACCAGCCTAGGTATTGTTTTGTTTTTTAAAAACTTTAGCTGTACTAAGTTTAGGCTAGCGTCATAAAACGTTTCCAGGTCGATTTTGCTATCGTGTTCAACTGTGCCCACTGAAGAAACTATGTTTTCCTCCACTATGTTTGTATTAACAGATTCAGCAGCGACCACTTTTTTGGATTTTGCGCCCTTTAATTTGGGTTTTCCGCTTGCTATCACACTCACGTAATTGCCTGTAAGAAATGTTCAATATGATAATTTATGCACCATCACCCTAGTCTGGGTAGTACGGGTGATGATAAGCTAGTGGTTGAACGGTTGCCTTCCATGCAGGAAGGTTTGAGTTTGAACTCGGCCGCACTTCTGAGTTTTTGAATTCATGTGTGGATTAAAAGATTATCACTTGCGTTAATGGTGAAGGAAAACATCGCGAGGAAATCTGCACACCTGAGAGGGCTCCATGAGGTTCTCGATGGTTTGTGTAGTCCGCCAACCCGCACCAGGCTAGTGTGATGGACTAAGGCCTAAACCCTTCTCATTCCGAGAAAAGGGTCTTGCCAAGCAGTGGGATAGTAATGGTTTGAGTATGTAATTTAATGCAAGCTAGTCTATTTTCTGCCTATTTCAGGTTAGCTTCCACTGTAACCAAGCTGGTGATTTCCAATGTTTTACTCGAGCGTGACACTTGTAATCTCCAACCCAATCATTGGAGAATATCGATAAGTTGAAAGCTTTTGGGGCTTCTTAATAAATCGTTGAGTTTTGAATGATTTAGAAAGGTAAAGGCTGCAGTCACCAACCGAGTGTGTGATCAATCATGGTACGTACTACGTATAACATTATAAAGTATTGTCTTCCTACGAAGGCTTGATCAGCGTCACGATTTGCGAGATATTTTCCCACCAAAAACTACAAAATTTGTTACAGAAACCAAATCTTATTGGTTCATCAGTAGTTTTGACGTAGATGCTATCGAGATGTGGTCAGTTATGTGATTCAGCTGTCAAGAGTAAGGATAACCAGGCGGAGTTACGTATAATTATTATTATACCATCTATGTCATAATGAGTGGAGAGCTGTCTTCTTGTATATAAGGTAGCTCGTCACCAGATCGAGTTAAGCTGCTGGATAGGCAGTAGTCTCTTGGTCATCAATACTTGTTGGCTTGATCGCTCACCGTTCACAGTCGACGTAGATCTTTGGCGAGGTAACTGCGAGGTAAAAAAAGAAGAACTCACTTTGAAACTTTCTGGTGATGACTATTAACGTTTCAAGTTTCAACCATGGACGTACAAGTTTCAACTGACATTTGCAAGCAAGCCCATGGCAGAAAATTATCGAAGTCTGCAGGAGATGGACGAGAAGTTGTGGTATTACTTTCTGATGCCATTAGAAGTAAATAAGAAAATTATACGTTTGTAAATATTGTTGAAAATTGAGAGTAAGTGACAGATGTCAAAAAACGTGATATAATCATTAGAAGTTATAAGTACTCATAGAAGTAATAAGTAAGTCCTTGTAAGTAAGGTACTACGTACTTTCTGTATTCTGAGGGTACTACGTACAACGATATAATCTTGGATCTTAGAATAAGAACTAAAGCATGCAGGTTGTATGTAGTACATACATAGGATATGACCATTCGTCATATTAGCTATTTCGTCGCTATCCCTATTATGTCACATTCACAAATACGTCACTTTGTGCATCTGGTCATGATCTACACACATCAAAAGTGTCTAGGGATCAAGCATTTTTATGCGGATTTCTTGAGATTGAGATGTGGCTTTGTAATAAATTTATGATTTTATAAATTTATATGGATCCTTTTTGGTGCATTTCATAATTTGAATCAGGAACTGTGAATCAAATTCGAGTAAAAGATGAAAATCAGCTGTCAATATTTTCCCTATAAAAACATACAACGCATTGAAGACATTATTAGTGCTACTGTTTCCCTACTACTGATTAAAACCAACGTTATTATGGAGCGGCGACGTCATTTAAGCAGGGAAGAAATGCTCAGAGCCGTGGGAATGATAGAAGCTGGTTCCCGGCAACGTACTGTGGCTTTAGCTCTGAATACAAGTCAGAGTGTTATCAGTCGACTTTGGACACGTTACCGAAGCACTGGTACCGTGGCTGAGCGCCATGGAGGACGGTATCGCTGCACCACACGGAGACAAGACCGATACATTCAAATCTTAACTCGAAGAGCTCCAACAATAACCGCCATGATGTTAGCCGTGAGGCTTCATCACTCTTCAGGGAACTTAATTAGCGACCAAACAGTCAGAAACCGCTTGCATGAAGTGAACCTTCATTCCCGAAGACCGCTACGGGTACCACCTATAGCAATGCACAATCGTAGGATTCGATATCAATGGGCTCTTGGACACAGAAATTGGGCAGAAGAACAATGGCGTTTCGTGTGCTTTTCTGATGAGTCTCGTTTTGGTATGAGACCGGATACAAGACGTATACGACACTGGAGAACCCCTGGACGCCAACAGCGATTAAAATCCTGCCAGGAAGTCCATCCTTATAGTGGTGGAACCATCATGGTATGGGCGGGTATTTGGATCGGCGGAAGAACTGAGTTGATTTGGATCAGAGGCAACCTCAACGCTCAAATTTATGCTGAGACGATTGTATCAGACGTCATCGTTCCTCTACAAGCGCAAATCGGTCCCTTATTTCAGTTAATGCATGATAATGCACGACCGCACACCGCAAGAGTTGTAAGACAGACTCTCGCCGCAGCTAACATCAATGCCCTACCCTGGCCTGCTCAGTCGCCAGACTTGAACCCGATTGAGCATGCATGGGATATGCTACAGAGAAGAGCTCTGCCGAATATGGAGGGTATCCAGTCGCAAGAAGACTTTTTTTTGTTGTTGCAACGAACATGGGCGGCCATTCCACAGCGTGATTTGGATGAACTCATTTTGAGTATGCCAAACCGATGTTCTTGTGTTGTTAGTGTTCGCGGTAGAAACACGGATTATTAATTGTTTAAGTTACCCAATAAAATTTTAAAGAAAACTGTTATTTCAGTCTTTTTTTCGAACTTTTGTGTTAGTGGTTCAAATGTCAAAAATCCCTTTATTAGGAAAATGGCAAATTTCTTTATTAATGCAAAGGTGACTTGGTTTATCGTTACTGTGACAAACGAAAACACTTTATTTGATGAATCCTTAAAGAAAATTTTAATTAATATCAATCAGGAGAAAAGTTATTGCAAAAATATATGTTGATCCCTAGACACTTTTGATGTGTGTATTTCGACTCATTCCCAACTCGTCCGATGCATATGTGCAATGTACAATCAGCGTCAAAAATATCGGGACGAACAGACTGTTCACAAAGAAATCGGAAAAAGCGTGCTGCTTTATTTGCTATAGATAAAAGACTAAAGTGCGTTGTAGAACGCAGTCAGCGTTGAAAAAAAATCTATTGACATGTCAGAATGCATAAGATTACGAAATTTTAACTATTACAAACTAAACCAAAGAAAGCGGAAGTACCGAACAGAACCTATATTTTAAATTTTAAACATCTCAGTAGTGGCGATTTTGTGTAGGTAAATGAAAATGCTTGTTAAGTACGTACCTATGTTACGAGAGAGTCCATTTTTAAGTTTAGTTTATTTTGTTTCTTTATCGTTATACTTATATGTTTATACTTAGTAAAAATTAAAACAAGATTGTACGAGTACTACCTAATTCATAACAAAATTTTATAATAGGTATAGGTAGGTAGATACTGAAAATATTTGTTTTGTGCTTAATTGTACATAATTATGCATCAGACGAGTTGGGAATGAGTCGAAATAGAGCATGAAACGAGTTAAGAAAACTGACCAGATGCACAAAGTGCCGTATTAGTAATGAGACCTAATAGGGATATCGACGAAATAGCTAATGTGACGAATGGTCATCAGATAGCTATAAACCTGTTCTTTCTAGCCTTTTTCCAACTATGTTGGGGTCAGCTTTCAGTCTCATCTGCTACTAACCATTGAAAGATAAAGACGTTCCTGCTCCCGGCTGGTATCGGTCTCTGCGTTGTCTGCATCCACATCTCTTTTTGTCTCGTTATTAGTTGCTAGGTTGTGCAAACCATATCAGCAATATGGTTTGCACAACCTAGCTTGATCCAAAATACATTTAGGCACATGCTGCACATAGAATGGTTATCTACTTAGTTGGGATGATCACCAAAATCAGCGTATTTGGTGCATTTTACATAATTGGTATTAGTTGTATTCCTTCATATTTCAAAAAGAAGGTATCTAAATAACGCAATTTTAAATTGGCCTCGATTTTCATTAAGTAGTTTTGGAAATATTTAGGTTTGAAATTTTAGAGACCAGAGCGATCAATTTTTATTTTGGAGATTGAGCCAGTTATACTATTAGCGAAAGGCGAAGGACCGAGTGTCGTGTTGAAGCTTGAGAGGAGCCGTTCAGCAGTGGACTGGGATAGGCCGAGTTGTGTTGAATAGGATGTTTGAGTAATTTTAAAGACGTACAAGAATTTAAATAATCCTAGAATGTAAATAATGTTTTTTTGAATGAAAGAGTTATTTAGTAAAATCTCATTTTTCGGGGTCTTTAATTAAAGATTGCGGAGCGCACGGAGCTCACACAAGGTTGAAAATCTGAAATTTTTGTAATAACACATAAACATAATGCATAAATATCCAAAATTCGAACTGACCGACCTTTTGTAAGATTAGGGCTCCTAACACTTTTTTTTTCCGAGCATTTATTATTACTTTGTACTCCAGCGCCCAATATAACCCCTAATTCTTTGTTCACTTTTCGTAACTCTTTTGGTATCTACCATTGACTTAGATTCTAAGTCAATGGTATCTACCTAAACACTTCAACTGAAGCCATATACCAGTGTGGAGTAGTCTTTAAACATAGGTCCAGTCGTGTGACTGGCCCTAATCATACGTTTGGTGGAGTCTTTCACGTAGAATAGAGTAGAAAAACAGCAACAATTACACATCAAAGTAATACAAACAAAGAATGAAAAAATTATAAGCGCTGAGATGCCCGTACTGAAAGGGGTTACCAATTCAGCATTTGCTGGACGTTAAACACCCAGCGCTGGTTTGTCATTTTAAGGGCCACTATATTGACCCTCTATAATAGATTCAACGATTCAGGAGATATGTGGTCGTGTAATTCCTTCAAACCTCGTGATCTACCGTGACACAGATTGATTCGGTTCTGGATATGATTTTTCAGAATTATTTAATTTTTTAAATCTGTTTTTTTTCCTGACATTTAAGAGCCCTACCTCACTAGGACACCATGGTGGCGGCAACCAGTCGCGCCACCAGCAAAATGTATACAGTTGAATAAAGGGGACCTCATTTGGTATCAGCTTGGTTGCGCAAAAATTTGTATAGAGCCGTTTAGCGTCTCACTCACTCCGCCACCAGTTGCACTACCAGGGACACACCTCTCACCCGAATCAACACTGCGAGTCCACGAGTCATTCGCATCGTACGTGTACACTGACGTCTATTTTGAAACTGACAATCCTGGTGTTTGTTCTGGTGTTTCTCGCTTGGTACCTCAAGACACCACACGGGAGCGAGACTGGCTACGCCGCCATGGTATCTCGGTGATATAGGGCCCTTAGTGACTCGGGTTCAAGTATACGGAGCGATATCGTGCTAGTCTTGGTCGCCAGCAGTGTCGCTGCGTTTTTTTTTTTTTCCTTATCATTTGGTTTAGATACGATCACTTACCACTGGTAATGTTCTGCCTAGCCTTTCTTCCTAGTCAAATTTTGATCCGTATCTTAGTAGTTAAACATTTCAATTTATAACAACTGTAAAAATTACTTTTATTTAAAACTACTACCTTACAATATATATTGAATTAAAAATAACATGTAGGTAATTCTAAAATTAAACATGACATTAAATTAGGTAAGTACAATCTAAACATTCGTAAATATCATCTAAAATTAAATTCTATAGAAATATAATTATATCCATGACGGAAAGTATCCTATTATTATTAAATTATTATTCTTGTTGATCCACTGTGCAAAATAGTCCCGCAATTAAATCATTACCAAAGAAAAACGTAATAATTATTATATAAGTTTTTAAACTGACATGGTCACTAACACAATCATTAGAACTTAAAACGGGATATTTACCATGTTATGTAAATATCCCGTTTTAAGTTCTAATGATTATAATTATTATTGAAATTATTTTATGCCGGTTTTAGAAGTCCGTTTTTTCTTGACTGTTGGGCCCATTCTCCCTCTGCATGAAAATCCAGACTCCAGCAAATCGTCAATTTCCA
This sequence comes from Amphipyra tragopoginis, assembly GCA_905220435.1. Lineage (NCBI taxonomy): Eukaryota > Metazoa > Arthropoda > Insecta > Lepidoptera > Noctuidae > Amphipyra > Amphipyra tragopoginis. The sequence goes on from HG992017.1 coordinate 13,318,663, forward strand.
GCAGTTCTTCACAAACCTCTGGTAAATAATTGCCGTCAATCTTAACATTGATCAACCCCGTTGGTATTCTATTATGAATCCTTTGCTTCAGAAGAACTTCATGCAATTTTTTGAGACTGATATATGTGAGGTTGTTGTAAGCGAGATTCAGATAGCACAAGCTATTGTTCCCCAAACAATATACTTCACCATCTCTTGTTAGAGTACTATTTGAATCAAAAGGATCTTGAAATGGTCCCAATTTTTCTCTGACAATAGCTTCAGCTCTCTCATAATGTATCGCTTTCACATTGATAAGACTAGTGTTATCAGCGATTTTTACAGCAGTATCCGTTGTAATCGATTTATTCTTTTTTGACGGAGGAGGTACAGGTGTTTTGGTTTGGATCTTGGTTTTTTTCGTGACTTTTTTATCAAATTCGCCATCACGAATCTCTTTGACTGTCTTAAAAACTAATTCAGTTTTCATTTTCAAGTAGATCATGTATCTACTGTCTTTTCTTTCCTTCAATTCTTGGGTATTCAGACGAAAATCAACTAACGTGTTAAGAAGGCTTATTGCTCCTCTATCAGTGATCAAGTTATCTGCTAAATTTAAGTAGCTGAGTTGTCTGTTTGATCTCAGTGCATCTGCTAAATATTTCACACCCTGATCTGTAATTCTGTTAGTTGCCAAGTTTAACACAGATAATGTTTTGGCTGCGGGACATGGTACTACTAACTTACAAGCAATCGTTTCCACAACAGCATCATTAATTTTACATTTCGATACGGAGAGATGTTTTAGAGAACTCTGGTCCAACAATATATGATAGTTAGCTTCAACAAGAAAAGTTCCATCAAAAATTAATTCTGTGATATGAGATAAGTGCAAAAATTTTGATATTTCATATATCGCTTCCATATTTAGGCCGCTGTTGATGGTAATCGAAGTCAAGTACTGATGGAAAGGGATTATCAGCGCAATGATTTTAAATACCAGCCTAGGTATTGTTTTGTTTTTTAAAAACTTTAGCTGTACTAGGTTAAGGCAAGCGTCATAAATTGTTTCTACGTCGATTTTGCTATCGGGTTCAATTGTGCCCATTGAAGAAACTATGTTTTCCTCCAAAATTACATTAGAAGATTCAACAGCGAGCACTCTTTTGGATTTTGTGCTTTTTAATTTGGATTTTCCGCTTGCTGATACACTCACATAATTGCCTGTAAGAAATGTTCAATATGATATTAATAATTATGCATCATCAGCCTAGTACGGGTCATGATAGCCTAGTGGTTGAACGGTTGCCTTCCATGCAGGAGGGTCCGAACAAATCCGGCCCGCACCTCCGACTTTTCGAATTCTTGTGCGTCTCCAAATTTCATTATCAGTTGGGTCAATGGTGATGGAAAACATTGTGAGGAAATCCCGGAAAGGACTGCCGGGCGGAGTAACGAACCTACAATTATTATTATACCATCTGTAGTATAATGACTACAGAGCTATCTTCTTGCATATAAGGGAACTCGTCACCCAGACCGAGTTAGGGCCGAATCACACCGGAATGGCAGCGGCCGGCAGCGACGCCAGGGGCTGCCAGCGGCCCCCGGCGTTGCCGCTGGCGGCCTCTCTCGACCTTCAGTCCCCACGCGCCTAGTCTCCTCTTGACTAGTTTAGTTTCTACATTCGGCAAGGAAACTCGTGTGTTTGGAGTGAACATGATGGAATTGGTTATTATAGCACTTATCGCGGATAAAGAGGGAAAAAAAGATAAAGGGATATATGGGTCCATGGGGGTGAAGAGCACACGGCCGTCCGCGGTGCCGCGAGCGGCTTCGCGTCGCCGCTGGCAGCCGCGGGCAGAACCACCGAGAAGAAGCGAGTGGCGCGCGGCTGCTCGCGTCACCGCCGGCTGCCTCGCGACCTTTTCAAGCAATACTGAACTTTTAAGCATGTAGATAAAGTTTAAAATTACTCGGCCCTTAAGCTGGACAGGCAGTAGTCTCTTGGTCGACAAATGACAGGCTTACCAGCCAAATACAGATGTCACCGTTAATCTTTGGCGCGATATTAACGGCGAGGGAAAAAATAAAAACTCACTTTGCATCCTTCTAGTGATGACTATTAAGGATTCAACTGACATTTGCAAGCATGCCCATGGCAGAAAACGATCGAAATCTGTAGGAGATGGGCGAGAATCTGTGATATTAATTTGCGATTCCATTATATGTAACGCATTAAGTATTTCTATTCGCTTGTAAATTGTTGAAAATTAAATAAAAATGACAGATGTCAAAAAACGTGTTATGTATAGATACAGAATTTTGTTTTTCGTACTAGATTTATGGTAAGAACTCAGAATAGGGTTAAAGAATTTAAGAATTTAGATTTAAGAATAAGAATTATTTTGAACAGTCAGAATAGGTATATGCTCTAAGGTCAGAACGTGTCGACTAAGGGCCTTTTTACTGTGACGCGGGCTCGTGCCCGCATGCGTGAGTCACCCTTCGTGCCCTTAGAGCATATATGCTCTAAGGAGTCACCCGCATCCGTGGCGCCTGAATTTCACCTTTTCATAGGGTTCCCTACGTGACATCGAAACTCAATACATCGAATGATGCAGCATCGAAAACCGTGCATCGAAGGGTCACATAATCGATGGTACGCTACATCGAATGTCGTGAAATCGAATGGTTACAGTATCGAATGGTCACATAATCGATGGTACGCTACATCGAATGTCGTGAAATCGATTTTTTACAATATTGAATGGTTACAACATGGACTGGTTGCAAAATCGATGGGTTATTGCATCTTAAGATTGTTGTATCCATTAGTTACTGCACCGAATAAAATAAATTAAACACACAAGAAAACTATATTAATAAAAAAAAACATAAATGCATAACCATTTAGATATAGATAAACATAAATGCAATCGCTGTGATGAGAAATCGATACTGTAACCATTCGATTTAACGACATTCGATGTAGCGTACCATCGATATCGTAAACTTTCGATGTCGAGACTTTCGATGTGGCGTACCATCGATGTAGATTACCATCGATTATATGACCCTTCGATGTACCGTTTTCGATGTTGCGACATTCGATGTATTCAGTTTCGATGTCACGTAGGGAACCCCTTTTCATACATGTATTTATTGTGATACCTGAAACACGCAAGAAAAGGTGAACTGCGAGCGCCACGCATGCGGGTTCGTGCCCGCGTGCGTGCGTTAGCACGCGGGCACGAACCCGCATGACAGTAAAAAGGTCCTAAGAACACTCTTAAGTCGTGCTTAAGTTCAAGGCGTAAACTAATTTGATATTTCTAACTTAGTTCTTATCTATCACCGTCCTTTTCTCGCGCTGTCAGTTAGAGCTCTTACACACGAGCGGTGTTGAAGCGTATGCTTCATTATAGTTTATAAGTACACATTAATTAGCAACAAATTTAGGTTAGAACTAATTAGTATAAGAAATTCGTCAGGCGTTTCCCTCATTAGTTTTTAAGAGTTAAACGTCATTAATATGACTTGCAAATAAAGTTGCACTGAGTACTGTCGATCATTGGATCTTTTAATTCCCTAAAATTCCTGGTGAAGTTCCCCTCAATATAAACATGGTCCATTACGAGCTGGATACTTAAGGATTGTCTGCGGAATATATAAATGGAAATTATCTGAAGATAAAAATAATTCAGCGAGTGCGCCGGGTGAAGGAGTGAAGAGGTTTACTTAACTTACACGGATTTGGATGGAAAAAGTGGCTTGGACATTAGTGATTAAAATAGTTAAAATTAAAAAGTGTTTAAGCATACACATTTATTAATTTCCACCCAACACTCAATAGGTAGTAATAAGTCAGGTAATGTTTAAGTAGTCCAAAGTCCAATTGATCATATTTAGGTAGGTAAGTAAAGAATGTATAAGGTTAGTAACACATTTCATACTTTATAGATACATTGTTATTTCCTTTTAGATATCTACATGGTTATTATTGTTATTAAAATAGGTATTAATTACATTGCATTAGGTTAAATTACATTTTGTTAACTATAGTTAATCAGTACTTATTAAATACAGTACAGTGACATTTATGTTACATTAGTTAACTATTCAGTTAATATTTTTAAAAACAAATGTAATACATCATACACCTTCAAATATTTGCATTGTAAACCCTTGGTTAGATTATCTGGCCTATGCCTATTTAATGTCATTAACTTCATTTCTTAAACCTAATAAACCTAAACAACAGTACATTATTATATTCAGTGGTATATACAATTAAAAGTTCAAACTTATATAAATTACGCCATTGTTATTAATTGTCTCTTTACAAAAGATAGGAATTTGTTACGTATAGTTTACATTATTGTTAATTAACCTTATTTATTGTTGTACATTTTCAGGTCTACGACACTTGTTTCCTAAAATGACTGACGTAAAGGATCTTAAAAAGAAACGAAGCAGTTATAAAGGGAGATTAACAGTATTTGGAAATTATTTAGGTCTGTTAAAGGCTTCCGAATTGACACCCTGTCAGGTAATGGAGTTGCAGTTGCGTATCGATAAATTAGAGAACCTTTATGATGAATTTAACGAACTACAACTACAATTAGAATGTTTGTCTGAAAACATTGATGCCGAAACTCTAGAAAGAACCACTGTTGAATCACAGTATTATGGATTGGTAGCTCAGGCTAAATATATGTTAAGTGTTTTTTCTAAATCAGAGCAAGATGATGCAAAGTCTAATTGCAGTAGTACTAAGCGTCGTCAGTTAGTCAAGTTACCCACCATCAAATTGCCAAAATTTACAGGATCGTACGATAACTGGCTCGAGTTTCGCGATACCTTTTCTAGTCTCATTCATGACAATGACGACATAGATGAAATTAATAAATTCCATTACCTTAGGTCATCATTGGAAGGGTCAGCTGCTGTCATCATACACTCTATTGAGTTTTCAGCCAAAAACTATACAGTAGCATGGGAACTTCTTTGTGATAGGTTCGACAATAAACGGTTATTGATTCAGAATCACGTTACGGCGTTATTCAATCTCGAAACGATCACGAAGGAGTCCTCAATTGCATTAAAACGCACTATAGACAATGTTAACAAGAATATTCGAGCGTTAAGTACATTAGGCGAACCTGTTAACAGTTGGGACACACTGTTAATACACATAATTAGTCAAAAGTTAGACACTAAAACATTCCGCGAATGGGAGGAATACAAAGGACGTTTAGATAAAACTAAATCAATTACTTTTGAGCATTTTATGGAATTTATGCGGAATCGTGCGGACTTGATAGAAACACTGGAGTTATCACGTCATTCTACTATTAATAATAAACCGAACACTAAAATCAAAGCTATGGTTTCAACAGAAAACACTAGTTTATCATCTCCACATACTTGTCCTAAATGTAGTAATGATCATAACCTCACTTCTTGTCCACAGTTTCTAGCATTAAGCGTCACCGAAAGAATATCATTACTGCCGAGTTATAAGGTGTGTTACAATTGCTTTCGTCACGGTCACTATCCCAATAATTGCAAGAAACCGGGTTGTAAAATCTGTAAGCGCAAACACCACACGCTTATTCATAACACAGATTATAAGCAAAAACTAGTTGCAACTAAGTCAGCTGACTGCACGACCGACAAGAGCAAGGTTGAGTCATCTCCCACCGCTACTGAGAACGCGCATGTTGCTCTTTCAGCTAATTTAACCGCGCATTCGCATACAACTAGCTCAGGTGACATTCTGTTGTCGACTGCACTAATTAGATGTTACGACGTTAATAATAAAGAACACATTGCTCGCGCCCTTCTTGATTCTGGGAGTTCGTCATGTTTAATGACTGAACAATTATTTAAAAAATTAAATTTACCTTTCCTTAGCACAGATAAGTCCATTCAAGGAATTAATAATTCACTATCGCAGGTAGACAAAATGTGCCGTGTTCACATTCAGTCATTGTATGAATGTTATTCTAACGATTTAATATGTTTTGTTTTGCCCGCGATAACAGATAACGTGCCAGCTAGACAGATACACATAAACATACCGTCAGATATACATTTGGCTGATCCTCATTTCCACACGCCGGCTCCAATTGATATGATAATCGGAGCTGATGTGTTTTGGAGTTTGTTGGGATCAGAACAAATCGTATTAGGTGATAGGAAGCCTATTCTTCATCAAACTAGACTCGGATGGCTAGTTTGTGGCCCAATTAACGGCGGCTATAACAATAATTTATTTTCACAATCCTCACACATTAAATGCAACTTCACTAACGTTAATAATGAAAGTTCTTCAAGTATTCACGAGTTAGACGACATCCAAAACCAACTAACGCGTTTTTGGCAGCTCGAAGAAGTTTGTCATGAGTCGTCTACTTATTCAGCTGAAGAGAAGATGTGTGAGGAACACTTTGTTAAAAACACAACACGCCTAGCGGATGGCCGCTTCAGTGTAAAAATACCACTTAAGGAATCTCATGATAATTTAGGAGATTCGTTTTATCGTGCAAAACGATGCTTTTTATCCATTGAGCGTAGAAATATCAATCAACCCTCACTTGACAAAATGTACAAGGACTTCATATCCGAGTATATTTCTCTGTGTCATATGTCCGAATGCCAAATCGATGCCGATAAAACTTATTATTTTATACCTCATCACGGGGTATTGCGAGAAAGTAGTAGTACTACTAAATTACGAGTAGTTTTTAACGCTAGTGCTCCTACCACCTCTGGGGTCTCGTTGAATAAAATACAAATGGTCGGGCCTACCGTTCAAGATGATCTGACATCTATATTGCTTCGATATAGGCTGTATAGGTATGTACTCTCAGCAGACGTGGAGAAGATGTACAGGCAAGTGTCTGTACATCCATCAGACAGACATTTGCAGCGAATCATCTGGCGTGATGATGTCTCCACTCCTCTTAAGACGTACGAATTGCATACAGTCACTTATGGAACTGCTAGTGCACCATTTCTCGCAACTAGATGCCTCAAACAGATTGGTCTGGAATGCAAAGATCAAAAGGTCGCAGAAGTTATTATTCATGACTTTTATGTTGACGACCTTTTGACCGGTGCAGATTCATTCGAGGAAGCTAGTTTGTTGCGTCATAAAGTGACTGAAGCTCTTGCTTCTGCTTGCATGCCGTTAAGGAAATGGAAATCCAATGAGGCTACATTAATTTCGGAAGAAACCGATCAGTCCTCCTTCGATTTCCATGAGCGAGATGAAGTCATCAATAAAACTTTAGGACTAAGTTGGAAGACTCAGACCGATGACTTGCGCTTTCCAATAAGTATTCCTAAGAGGATGGAAAACACAAAGCGTAACATGTTAGCCGTGATCGCACGAATATTTGATCCTCTAGGTTTGTTAGCGCCGTGTGTCGTAAGTATGAAGATGTTGCTTCAAAAACTTTGGCTTGACGGGCTGAAATGGGATGACCAGTTATCACCTGAGGTCGGGACGACATGGGCTAGTATGATTGAAGCCTTGCCAGCTCTTAGTGAGTTACGCATTCCCCGTCGTGTGGTCTGTAATTTATGCAAACAGATGGAATTCCATATCTTTACCGATGCTTCGGAAAAAGCGTATGGTGCCTGTTTGTATATTCGCAGTACCAATGAGCAAGGTGACATCGATGTACGGTTGTTGATGGCTAAAAGTCGCGTCGCTCCTATAAAACCCGTCACCATACCGCGACTGGAACTCTGTGCTGCTGTGCTTGGAGCACGTTTATATCAAAAAGTATCAAGTTCCATTCGATCTAAGGCATCCAGTGTTGTTTTTTGGACTGACTCCATGATAGTCTTAGGCTGGCTTAAAATGCTGCCTATTAAATTAAATACTTTTGTGCGCAATCGTGTTGCGGAAATATTAGACACTACCAGTTCATGCACTTGGAGACATGTGTCAACTCATGAAAACCCCGCCGATTTGATTTCACGTGGAGTAGAAGCTACGGCTATGCAATCCCTAAATCTGTGGTGGTTTGGTCCACCTTTCTTACGACAAGACATCACAACATGGCCGTGTACTTCCAAAGATTCAGCTACATTACCTGAAATTAAGTCTAATGTTTCCCTTCATGTTAACCGTCATCATTTATCTGATAAGTTAGATATAGGATTAATAGAATTTAAACGTTTCTCCAATATTAAGAGGCTTCAACGTTCTATTTGTTACATGTTTCGTTTTATTAATGCATGCAAGAAACAGTCCATAGTAACATCACATATAACTAATGACGAATTACAGCATTCTTTAAATTTTATTATTATTCAGTCGCAAAAGGAATCTTTTCCTGAATACAATTTATTAATTAAAAATCAAAAATTACCACATAAAAATCAATTATTAAAATTTAATGTTTTTCTAGATGAAAACAAAATTATTCGTGTCGGTGGTAAATTACATAATTTCGAATATTCATTTGAGAAAAAACACTCAATTTTATTACAGTCCACTCATTATTTTGTTAAACTTTTGTTCCGATTCCAGCATATCATGTTGATGCATGCAGGGCCACAGTTATTATTAAGTACCATCAGAGAGACGTATTGGCCCTTAGGTGGTCGTAATTTAGCCAGAGCCTGTTATCGTCAGTGTGTTCGGTGCCAACGTCTTAAAGGGCAGACAGTTGTCCCACAAATGGGTAATCTTCCATTGAGTAGACTCTCTCCAGCAGACTATCCGTTCCAAAACGTAGGTGTTGACTACGCAGGTCCCATTACTTCAGCTAGTCGTTAAGGTCGTGGATGTAGATTATTAAAGGTATACATCGTTATTTTTGTGTGCTTCACGACGAAGGCCATTCATTTAGAGTTGGTGGGTGACTTGACGAGCAGTAACTATTTACAGGCTTTACGTAGGTTCATGTCTCGGAGAGGAAAACCTCTCAATATGTTCTCCGACAACGGAACATCATTTGTGGGTGCTAATAATGAAATCTCTAATTTCTTGAAGCAAAACTGTGACTCTTTTACTGATAGTGTGGCTCATGATGGAATCAATTTTCACTTTATTCCTGCTTACGCTCCACATTTTGGTGGTCTTTGGGAAGCGGGTGTCAAATCGACCAAATTTCATTTAGTTAGAGTGTTGGGCAATTGTAACTTAACATATGAAGAACTGAATTCAGTGTTAATCCAGATAGAAAAAATCTTAAATTCGCGGCCGCTCTATCCGCTATCTTCAAGCCCAGAAGACTTGTTGCCTCTCACTCCAGGTCATTTTTTAATCGGACGGCCACTCACTTCTCTTCCAGTCAAAGATCTTCGTGACCACTCCAGCCATCATCTGACGCGCCATCAACGCATTGAGCAGCTGCGTCAACATTTTTGGGCCAGGTGGAGCAAAGAATATGTTTCCGAGCTTCAGCAGCGAGTCAAGTGGCACTCATGCAAGGACACACTGAAGCTCAACTCCCTTGTAGTTGTCAAGGATGATCACTTGCCGCCATTAAAATGGAAGATGGGACGTATTGTGGCTCTCCATCCCGGTTCTGATGAAATATGCAGGGTGGCCGATATCAAGACTGCGACGGGCATTATTAGAAGAGCTTTTTCGAAGATTTGCCCCTTACTGGAAGATGCTGGTTGAAAGGCGAGCTTTCAACGGCTGGGGGCATGTTGAAGCGTATGCTTCATTATAGTTTATAAGTACACATTAATTAGCAACAAATTTAGGTTAGAACTAATTAGTATAAGAAATTCGTCAGGCGTTTCCCTCATTAGTTTTTAAGAGTTAAACGTCATTAATATGACTTGCAAATAAAGTTGCACTGAGTACTGTCGATCATTGGATCTTTTAATTCCCTAAAATTCCTGGTGAAGTTCCCCTCAATATAAACAAGCGGCATGTTCCCAACGGCAGAGGTAACTGCAGCCGTCGACGCGTCGACGGCAGCAGTCGACCTATAGCGACACTTGCAGTTGTTGCCGCTGCCGCTGATCTTCGAAGTTGAAATGTCGACGGCTGCCGTCGACGTGTCAACGGAAGCCGTCGACGCATCGACGGTTGCCGCCGACGCGCGTCAACGGCTGCAGTTACCTCTGCCGTTGGGAACATGCCGCTCGTGTGTAAGCGCACGATAGCAACTCTCTCATTTTAGTTTAGTTGGTGAATAAGAGAATTGGATTGCCAGACTAGACCCAAAGATTAGTGATATATTTTATGTCTATGAGGCTAGACACTAGTGGCATACATATGGGAATATACCCTTGAATGGTATCTGCAACTTGTACTGGTACTTCCATAATTATTATGTCATATTAGCAGAATCACCAATTTCGTCGAATTTAACCGGAACTGTTTTATCTAGCCTAACTAAACCTAGGAACTATAAGTTCTTCTGATTTAATTCTAATTCTTCGAATTATAAGTCAATTTATTTTCCATAAATTAGTGGTAAAAAAACAATTTAAAACAACTGTACATATGACTTTTATTAAAAACGACTACCACTTTAACAATAGATATTAAATAAAAAATAACATGTAAATCTAAAATTAAACAATTCATTAAATTAGGTAAGTACAATCTAAACATTAATAAAATATCATCTGAAATTAAATTCTATAGAAATGTCATTACATCAATGACAGAAAGTCTCTTTACTAAATTATTGTTATTGTTAATCCACAGTGCAAAATTGTCCCGCAATTGAATCATAAATAAAGAAAAACATAATTATGATTTTATCTCACGCCGGTTTTAGAAATCCGTTTTTTCTTGGTGCCTGGAGAAGGCATTTTTGCTTTAAATGAAAAACGGGCCTCCAACAGATCGTCAATTTCCTGCAATTCTTCACAAACCTCTGGTAAATAATTGCCTTCAATTATAACATTGAGCAAGCCCATTGGTGTCCTTCCAAGAAACCTCTGCCTCAATAGAACTTCATGCAATTTTTTGAGACTGATATATGTAAGGTTGTTGTAAGCGAGATTCAGATAACACAAGCTATTGTTCCCCAAGCAAAATATTTCACCATCTTTTGTTTGAGTATTGATTGAATCAAAAGGATCTTGAAATGGTCCCAATTTTTCTTTGACAATAGCTTCAGCTCTCTCATAATGTATCGCTTCTACATTCATAAGACTCTTGTTATCAACCGTTTTCATGATATTATCCGTTTGAGCCCCTTTATTCTTTTTCGGCGGAGGAACTACAGCTGTTGTTCCTTTGGTTACCTTTTTTTTAGTGATTTTTTTCTCTAAATCACCATCACGCACCTCTTTGACCGTCTTTTGAATTAATTCAACTTTCTTTTTCAAGTATATCAGGTATCTGGCCTTTCTTTCTTTCCATTCTTGGCTAGTCAGAGAAAAATCTACTAAACTGTCAAAAATGCGTGTTGCTCCTCCATCAGTGATCAAGTTATCCGCTAAATTTAAATAGCTGAGTTGTCTGTTTGTTCGCAGTGCGTCTGCTAAATATTTTACACCCAAATCTGTAATTTTGTTTGTTGCCAGGTTTAACACAGATAATGTTCTAGCCGCGGGACATGGTACCATTAGCTTACAAGCAATCGTTTCCACAACAGCATCATTAATATTACATTTCGACAATGAGAGATGTTTTAGAGAGTTTTGGTCCAACAGTATATGATAGTTAGCTTCAATAAGAAAAGTTTGATCAAAATTTAATTCTGTGATTTGAGATAAGTGCAAAAATTTTGATATTTCGTATATCGCTCCCATGTGTAGGCCGCTGTTGATGGTAATCGAAGTCAATGATGTATGGTACTGGATTATCAGCGCAATGATTTTAAAGACCAGCCTAGGTATTGGTTTGTTTTTTAAAAACTTTAGCTGTACTAGATTCAGGTTACCGTCATAAATTGTTTCCAAGTTGATTTTGCTATCAATATCGCAAGCTATTTGACTTGAAGAAAATAATCTTTCCTCTAACATGTTTGTATCAGGAGATTCTTCAGAGGCCGGTTTTTTGGGTTTAATCTTTGGTTTCGGTTTTGTGCTTGATATTAAACTCACGTAATCGCCTGAAAGGAAGTTCAATGTCATAATTATTATGTATTATCAACCTAGTCTATTTCCTATTTCAGGTCAACTTTCAGTCCATGCTGATGATCCCCAATATTTTACTCCAGAGCGATATGTGTCCTCCCCAACTTAATCTTTAGACTGAGTTGTAAGATAGGTAAACTTTAGTTGTAAGATTTTGGTGCTCCTTACTAAATTATAGATTTTAAATGATTTAAAAAAGTTAAGGCTGTAGTCACCAACTATGTGTGCTCTACTCGCAACAGCAAGGTGTAAATATTACAATTGGGTCCCAAAGTTTGATAACAGGAACTGAATCTTATTTGTTCATCAGTAGCTATGACGCAGATGTGATCAGCCACTTATTCTAACTGCCACGGGAAGAGAAAATCTGACGGGAACTATGTATGAGATTAGTGCAGGGCCATCACTGTTATATACATGGTACCTCTTCACCAGCCTCAGTTAAGCTAGATAAGCAGTTTGATAGACGTGACATTTCGCCGTCTCTTGGTCGTCAGGTGGTAGGTCTACCAGCCAACTACAGATCTCTTTCACTGCATAACGTACCGTTTGCAGTTGACATTGATGCTTGGTGAGATGTTAACTCTGAGGTAAAATAAAGAGGAACTTACTTTGAACCTTTCTGGTGACGACGACTATGGATTCCAGTGACAGTTGTCTACATGCCCATGGCAGAAAGTTATCGAAGTCTGTGGGAGGTGGACGATAAGGTTCGGAATCAGTTTGCGTTTCCATTACAAATAATAGGAAAAATATTCGTTTGTAAATTGTCAAAAATTAGAGAAAATGACAGATGTCAAAAAAATACGAGTTTAGACTTAGAATAAGTACTAAAGCATAGAAGGAGCGCTACTTAGCATAAACGAATCAAAATATAGGCATGCTATTTACTCATATGGCGGACTCACTGTTGTCAGAGCGGGAAAGATAAACTTTTGACAGGCCGTAAAAATTAATTTTGTAACCTTTTGTACAGAGACTAGGGATGGGGGTATTCACACTATTAGACTATAGCTATCGATAAAATAAAGTCATCGTATAATGTATATTACGAAATATCTGAAGTGGTATTGTAAGACCGAAAGAAGGTGACTATGATTGTGTTAACCAAATAACAGCCATGCCGGATATTGCCATAGTACATTTAAATACTTACTTCTTAGAAAGTTATAATGACAAAAGTAAAGTCATAATATCATTATTATTCAGCCGAAAGATGCCCACTGCTGGACGTAGGCCTCTCCCGAGCATCATCACTTCGACTGGTCCTGTTATTATCGCTATCAATAAATAAAGTCATCGTTTAAGTATAAATGTCTATTATTTAATTTGCAATTACTAAAAGCTTCACAAAAGTTAAATCCATTATTATTGAGTATTCCTTGTAATGTACTTGGACATGCACGTTTTTTTCTGTCACTAGAACGGCGCCACGTGGTCTCAGGTAAGTTGTCTATTTCGAGGCGCTGGAAATTTTAAACAAAATAATGATTGTTTTATATATAACTAGCGACCCGCCCCGGCTTCGCACGTGTACGTTTAATAGCTTAAAACCTTCCTCTTGAATCACTCTATCTATAAAAAAACGGCATCCCTAAAAATACAAAATTTTAAAGATAATTACGGTAAAGAGGTGTAAAATTTAGTGGCACCAAATGCAAACTGATTGAGAAGTAAGTTAATCATCGTTTATTTAATACCTACGTTAATTTTGTTTAGATTCACTGTTCTCCTAATCTATCAGGCTTGAAGATTACGACTGTATTAACAGCATTTATTTGAAAGATAAACAAGACAATGAAATATTATCTGAAATAGTCTATTGTATGAATGGCCGAAAGAAGATGTCGAACGTAATGTTGCAAGAAAAAAAAGATTTTTATTTTTTTATTTTCAATCAAGCTAAATCCAGTGCGGGGTTAATCTGTCCCAATTTTTTTTAAAGAAATTACTCGAATTCTTTTATTTCCTGTAGACATGCAATTCAATAAGAACTTAGGCTTTTAAATTTAGATTGAAGGTACAATGTTGGTATAGAGTCCTCCTTCAGTCTCCGCCATTTGCCAGAACGAGTAAAAGAAGATAAAGTGAAATGGCTGGAGCAAATTCTGTGGTGCTTTCTTGGAACCCAACCAATTTCGTGAGCTACCACGGCAATCAATTTATTTCGAAAATATTCGTCACAGGGAAACCCAAATGAAAAAAAAAAGTATAAATAGGTACCTAATTAATTAAACCTAACACAAAAATCACGTTGTCGATAGATTTATCGATACAATTTTCGCACCCCTTTAATAATTTCTTTGGCGAATATTCATATTGATAAATAGATAAGATTTAGATAGTTTATACTTATTTATTTTACTTCTTCTAAAAGGTAATGTCTTACTTTTACTTAATTAATGTATAATGCAATATATTTAAAGGAAAATCTATGAATGAACATAAAAATACTACGTACTTGTGGAAACTGTTATTTTCACTTTGATTTTTTGTACATCCCTTGCGAGATTTACATTTTTTTACTATTCAGGACGTAGCGCACACTCTTATTTATAAGAACAATGTGCACATATACAAAACACAATTAATTAAATATAAATTCTAGACTAAAATATTTTTTCAAATCACCGCGCCACTGACACAAGTATTATACGACAAAATTTAAAATGTCGTTGCCGTCTGACAGGGGGTACTAGTGGCGGGCAATTTAATTTGGTAGCTAGGCTTTGGCTCAAAATCTCGAAATTGCTCTTATTTGACAGATGCCCCTGTACGTTTTTCAAGTACTGAGGCGGCTTCTATGCTTTAGTACTTATTCTAAGAGTTTAGAAGAATCATTTTGAATTGTTTTTTTTAAGCTGTTTATTCATGGGTATATTCTACTAAGATCTATGCTAAAAATGTAAATAAAAGATTTTTAGAAGAAACAAGTGCACACAAGGAACGTCACTGAGGCCTCATTCAGGGCGATGCGGCGTTGCGCGGCGCATCTGGCGTCACGTCACGTCGTGCGGCGCGTTGCGCGTTTTCTCCGTTCACGAAGAAGCGCAACGTGAAGCGGCAAGCGGGGCCCGGGGCGCCAGCCGCAGCGTTGCACGCACAAATACATATGGTACTATGTAGTTCCGTTTATGAAGACGCGGGGCGTCGTGCGGCGCGTGCTGCCGTGCGTGGGGAATGACGGTGCCCGCCGCGGCTGCCGCAGCGGACACCGCAGCTTCCGCTTTTGGCAGTCTTCTTTGGACATCTCAAGACGTGTCGTCGTTACAATGGAGCACGATTTCATCGACATATTACTAGAAGGTAATTGCAACATACAACAAGCTCGCTCGCTCAATATCAAACAAAACGCGCGTGATGACGCTTCTACGTGAACTCATACTACTATACTCTATTCTCATACATTACCATTATGTTTGATTAGACCGCGCGACGCGACGCCCGACACGCCGCACAACGCCCCGCGTCTTCCTGAACGAGGCCTTAAGCCGACATTCTATTTTTTTTTTTCTTTTTTCTTTTTTTATAATTAGTAACGCTACTATTGCAGCTTCTTCGACGTCCATTCTGCATGAATGTACAAGAAATACTGTCGACAGTGCGTAATGCGAACATGGTTTCTTCTGTCCCATGGCTGTTCGCTGAACACACAACTTCCTCCTATTGCAATTTTTATGTGACTCAGGATGGCTGGACAAATCTTCAAAATAGCTCGCATTTACCAAAATCGCATTTTCAAAATAGTTCGCATTTTCGCATTTCGGGCACAATGTCAGTTTTATCGCCTTTTACGACAGAAGACGAATTGTATTCTTAATCCGTACCCCCACGGACTAAAAATATCTAGAAGTCTATAAAACACCTCTTGTATGGTTCCTTCAAAACGCACCACTTCTTTCGTCGAATGGAACTGTTTATCCAAGCCTTATGAAACTTAGGAATAATGAGGTACTAAATTAGGGTACAAAATCCCTACTCCCTACAAATACTATAAATGCGAAATTAACTCTGTCTGTTACGCTTCCACGCCTAAACCGCTGAACCGATTTTGATGAAATTTGATACAGAAATAGATTAGACCTTGGATAAGGTACTTTTATTCTGAAAAACCGCAGCCGCAGACGAACTCTAGTATTGATATAAGTAGTTTTTTTGCAGGAATTTACCGTTGCGAGTGGTCCCTCACCTTTATGACGTCATAATGACGGGACCATACACTTTTGCCCAAACAAATTTTACGCGAAAGGTATCAAATAGGATAAATTCTGAAATACAAATCATCAAAATCCGGGAGTTGGTTCCACCATTAGCTTTTAATTATGTGGTTACTAGAAAGGAATAGGTCACCCCGTCTCTGCGTGTTGGTGTCGAGGTGACTAATGGAATAATTCAAGAAGATGGTAGCAGTGACTTCTTTTCTACTAGTGACAATTTATTTCGATCACCAATCCCGACGTGGAAGTAGCTGGCATTGAGAGGACCAAGATTGGTGGTGAACGTTAACGGGCTGGCGAGAAGTTAGATAAAAATAAAAGTAGGTTCACTGATAGATTAAATGAAATTTCAATTTAAATCAACTGTAAATATTACTTTTATGAAAACTACTATAACCACTATTACAATAGGTATTAAATCAAAAATATCATGTAAATCTAAAATTAATCAATACATTAAATTACGTTAGTATAATCTAAACATTAATTAAATATCATCTAAACTTAAATTCTATAGAAATATCATTAATATCAATTAACAGTTTATTCTGCAACTTAATATAACCATAGAGCAAAATAGGACAGAAGGTCTCCTATTTGTATTTCCAAAATGATTGTTGATCGAAAGTGTTAAATTGTTGCATAGCTAAAGACAAGCATAATTATTATTAATTTGATCTAACGCCAGTTTTAGAAGTCCGTTTCTTCTTAATCCCTACTTTCTCAGTAGATGAAAGACGTAACTCCAGCAGATTGTCAATGTCCACCAATTCCTCACAATTCTCTGGTAAATTATTGCCGTCAATCATAACATTGATCAACCCCGAAGGTTTTCTTTCAAGAAACTTCTGCCTCAGTAGAACTTCATGCAATTTTTTGAGGCTAAAATATGTTAAGCCGTTGTAACCAAGATTCAGATAGCACAAGCTATTATTTCCCAAGCAATATAGTTCACCATATTTTAATTGAGTATTGTTTAAATCAAAAGGATCTTCAAATGGCCCCAATATACCTTTGACAATAGCTTCAGCTCTCTCAACAAGTCCTGTCTCCACATTCATAATACTCCTGTTTTCAGCAGATTTAATAGAATTATCAACTGTTTTATTCTTTTTAACCACAGGTTTGATTAATTTTCGGTTTTTAGAGACTTTTTTGTCGAAACTACCATCACGAATCTCTGCGACCGTCTTATTAATTAATTCATTTTTGTTTTTCAAGTATATCATGTATCTGGCCTTCCTTTCCTTTAGTTCTTGGCTAGTTAGACAAAAATCTACTAAGCTGTTAAGAATATTTATTGCTCCCCTGTCAGTGATCAAGTTATCTGCTAAATTTAAATAGCTGAGTTGTCTGTTTGTTCGCAGTGCGTCTGCTAAATATTTTACACCCAAATCTGTAATTCTGTTAGTTGACAAGTTTAACGCAGATAATGTTCTGGCCGCGGGACACGGTTCCACTAACTTACAAGCAATCGTTTCTACAACGGCATCATTAATACTACATTTCGACAAGGAGAGATGTTTTAGACAATTCTGGTTCAACAGTACATGATAGTTAGCTTTGCTAAGAAAAGCGTTATCAAAATTTAATTCTGTGATCTGAGATAAGGGCAAAAATGAAGATATTTCATGTATTGCTTCCATATGTAGGCCGCTGTTGATGGTAATCGAAGTCAAGGATTGATGGAACGGGATAATCAGGGCGATGATTTTAAAGAGTGTTCTTGGTATTGCTTTGTTTTTTAAGAACTTTATCTCTACTAGGTTAAGGTTACGATCATAAACTGTATCTAGATAGCATTTGCTCTCGAGGTTTGGATCTGTTAACGATGAAGAAACTACTTCTTCGTCTAGCACAACTGTGACAGAAGTTTCTACTGAGGCCTGTTTTTTGGATCTATCCTTTGATTTCGGTTTTGCGCTCGCCATGACACTCACGTAATCGCCTGTAAGAAATGTTTAATATGATAATAATATTTATGCATCATCAGCCTAGTCTATTTTCTGTTTCAGGTCAGCTTCCAGTCTAACAAGATGCGGGCGATTCCCAATATTTTATCGATAGTGATATTTTCCTTCCCCAAAACTCTTTGTAAACACATGT
Source organism: Amphipyra tragopoginis (assembly GCA_905220435.1). NCBI lineage: Eukaryota > Metazoa > Arthropoda > Insecta > Lepidoptera > Noctuidae > Amphipyra > Amphipyra tragopoginis. Next base: position 13,337,043 of record HG992017.1, read on the forward strand.
ATAAAGTTAGAATAGGAATAAAAATTAAAACTAACGATATTTGTGTTAAGATGCGTTCAGAAATAAAGAATTTAAGTAGTTGCTTTAGTTTTAATTTGTTATTCCTATTGTAACTTTATACGTATGTTCGTAACGAGTTTGGTTGACTTGCAAACATGTGGCATTCGAACTATCGGTGAGTTTGTACATGTGGCTTTTCGATGAAATGCCCCATCGGTTAATAGCTCTGCGATGATTTGGCGTTGTAGAAATGGGCTTCGTAAAAATGTCTTCCGTTAATGAGTACCAAACACGATGGAGCTACGTATGCGATGACTGCAGGGTCATCACTGTTATACCAGGTTAGTCGGCAAGGGGGTACTAATCAAAAAAGGTGTTAAAGTACCTATAATAATGAATAACTTTTGTTCTACAACTTTCCCCAAAAGTCAATAGATTAAGAGAAATAGCTGTTCAAAGATAGCATAAAAATCTGATTCCCAGATCAGCTGTGTTTACATTTTAGGTCATGTTTGGGGTCACAAATTAGTAGCTCCATTTTCTGAATTCGTAACTAAAGCAGGGATAAAGAATTTTTGAAAAAACTAAAATGATAATAATTTTACACGGAAATAAAAATTATCGAATTTTGAACCGTCATCAGTAATACTTTAAAAGGTCCGCGGATTAGTACCCCCCTTCCGATTCCGACTGACCTTGTACACAAGGTGTAAAAAGACCCATCACATAGCCGAAATCTACGCACTCTGTACATGAAACTAAACTACATTGACCAAAAATAATTGCTGGGAAACGACTTTTGTTTTTTGGGATAAAAAAAACGCTTTTTTTTGTAGCGCGCAACGTGTGGTTGTGGCGATGCCGCGCGTTTGCACGCGTGCAGCGGCCACACAGCTGAGCCAAGGCGGTCGTGTGCGTTTGATATTCATTGCGTTTTTGTAACTTCAAATGCGTAATTTGTGAGCAAAAATTGAAAATGTTAATAAGGTTGTTTGGAAGAAAGTTTAGTATTATCACTTAGAATACGATTTTGGAAAAAACTAAACAAAAATGTATACTTTGACCTTCAATATCTCCAAAACCAATGGTTTCCTAGGTATGGTCTGGTAGAAAAAAATGATCCCAATGATGGGTAGAATAATTATGTGGCTTTCGTTATCGTTAAGGGTCTTCTTACACCCGATATACAAGGTACCTGGTCACCAGCCCAAGTTAAGCTAGATAGGCAGTTTGATAGACATTCCACCGACTCTTGGTCTTCAGGTGGTAGGTCTAAATACAAATCTCTTTAGCAGCATAGTGTACCGTTTGCAGTTGATGTTTGGTGAGATGTGAACTGCAAGGTAAAAAGAGTAACTCACTTTGAACCCTCCTGGTGATGACAACTACGGATTCGACGGACAGTTGGCGGCAAGCCCATGGCAAAAAGGTATCGAAGTCTGTAGGAAGAGGACGAAGTGAGGTATTTTCCGCTTCCATTAGAAATAATTAGAAATGGAAAAGGTATTCGTTTGTAAATTGTGTAAATTTAAGAGGATTTGACAGATGTCACAAAAAATGGTGTTATCGGAGAGGTTACATAAAATAGAAGAATTATTTGGAATTGTGATTTTGTTTTTATTTTTTAAGCTGTGAGCTGTGACGTCACGTTCTCTTTCGTCGTGGTTGACACTATCATTCACTCTAGACCATGGAGTTCTATCAATTCTATGGTTATATGTTCTCGACCTAACGATATGCTTAAATGTTTTTTGTAAGAATGCTTTGATTATAAGCTCCTATACCCTTGTACAGACTTGTACGGATCAACCAAACGACGGCCAACGAACGCTTAATAAACGAACGCAAACGAATGGGTGTGGACGGTTCAGCGAAGGCGAGCGAACGCGTACAAAGGCCTTCACCCGCGTTCGGCTGTGCTCATGCATTAAAGGTTCGCTCTCTGTAGAGACAACGGCGAACGCGAGCCAGCGTTCGGTGTCTATCAGTGAAAGCTATTCATACGCCTTCGGTCTGTACAAGCCATATCAGAGCAATATCAGTAAAGGAGTGTCCTGCGTAACGCGGCGTCTTACGTGAGCGATCTAGAAGGGAACGCAAAGCGGCGTGGCGCGACGCGAAGACAACAAACAGTCGATACCTATTGAAGTGTCCTACACAAAGGAAGGACAAAGCCGCCGCTTCGCACCGCATCGCATTGAATTACGCGGCGTTTTACGTAGGCGGTTCAAAGCGAACGCGAATTGCGAAGTGATCCGATGCGGTGACACGCGAATTCAATGCGATGCGGTGCGAAGCGGCGACTTTGTCCTACGAGCTCGTGAACTGACCGCCGCGCGCCGCCGTCATTCAGTAGTACTGTACGGCACCGCATCCAGTTCGCACGAAAATATTAAGCCAACTGATCGCGTTCACTTCGCTTCGCACCGCGCCGCACCGCACTTCACGTGCGTTTGGTCACGTAGACCTAGGTATATGCTCTAAGCGTAGACCACTTCAGTAGGTATCGACTGTTTGTTGTTTTCGCGTCGCGCCGCGCCGCTTCGTGTCACTTCTAGATCGCTCACTAGGATGCCGCGTTAGCGTGTCACTGCATCAGATCGCTTCGCAATCGCGTTCGCTTTGAACCGCCTACGTAAGACCATAGAAGTAATAAGTACTACGTAAGTCGTTGCGTAAGACGCAGTGTAAGCAAAAAACGCGATGCGAAGCGATGCTGCGAACGCGACGAACGCAATCGAAACAAATAACGCGTCATCCTATGTAAGCGAACTCAACGCGAACTCAATGCGGCGCGAAAATATCAAAAAGTTGCAGCCGCTTGAAGTCGCCCACGCGTGACAGAACACGCGCGGAGCGTAGTGTGGCGTGGGCTGGCAGGAAGCGAATACGATCAGTTGGTTTTGGATTTTTGGATTTTCTAACGATCTGGACGCAGTTTGTGATTTATTTTTAGTCAACTCCTTTGTCGTTAACATTCATCAGTATTTTTCATATTATAGACCGGAGTTTTCGATTAATAATTCCTTCCGTTCATCTATGGTCAATGTACTTACTATGCTGAGCGAGCGAGCGGTCGGTGGAAGAACGTGGCGGCATCGCACTGCTTCGCTTTGGATCGTTCAATATTCGCGCCACGCCGTGTCCGTATTGAGTTCACATACCTAGGACGACGCGTAAAAGCATTCCCTGCTAGCGGCCTATATAACAGTCTACGGCGAGACGCGACTTATCGCGTATTGTTCATCGCATCTTGTCGCGTCGCATTTGTTGCTCAAGCAGGACTAATACAGGTCTAAATATTGTTGCCAATATGCCTGAGTCAGTTGTGATAGATCGATCAGAACACTATGATTGTTAACTGTCCGCACGACAACCTTTTGAAAGCCGAGAAATATAAAGAAATTAAGTATCAAGACTTAGCACATGAGGTTGTCGCCGTGTGGGATGTTGATTCAGTAGTCATTGTGCCGATAATCGTTACGGCCAATGGTTTAATAGCCAAGAGCCTCGACCAACATCTAAAGAGGCTCTCGTTGGGCGGCTGGATCAAGGGCCTGATACAGAAAGCAGTATTTTTAGGAAATTTCTCTCTCTGAAGCCCTGACCACCGGTAGCTTCGACCCTGTTCCCGATGCCCGTGGGCAAATTTTTAAATGTTTTTTTTTTATAGGAATATTTAAAAATGTAAATTAATATGTATTTAAAGTGAATAAAGGAAAATAATTATAATCAATTCTATGAAGAAGAATTTTATGGCACACTTAAGACCTTTGCACCTGCCTTGATATCTCTTCACCACCTTTGGTTGACTGGTAGAGAATGCCTAAGGCATTAAGTCCGACTTTGTACTTTTTTTGTTGTATAAAGTTTAAATAAATAAATAAAATAAGACCTATGACTATGAAAATGAGACAATATTCAATAGAGAACCTAAAATTACACATGAATGTAAAATTAAACACATGATTAGTATAAATTAAGTCAATTTAAAAGATTTTAATAAAATACCTTCTCAATTAAAATTTTATAAAAATACTGTTAGTTATGATGCAACATATTCTAAAATTAGACATTCTATTACAAAATTGGACCGCAAAATCGTTATAGATCTAAATAATAAATATTTAGATGTAAAAAAATATCACAAGTACGCATAAAGTGCAAAATAGTCCATGAAATACTCGAAGATGATAAAAATAGGTATAACTATTACATTCGTTTTGATAAGACTGGCTTCTTTTTTGAACTATCTGGCATACACCTAAGCTTATCCAAAGCTGATCCAAGCAGTTTATCAATTTGCCGTAATTCTGTGCAATCCGCAGGCATCAAGTTGCCTTCAATGATAATTTTTATCAAACCTTTAGGCTCCCTATCATTTAGCTGCTGTTTAAGTATAACTTCATGCAATTTCTTGACACTAAAGTAAGTGAGGTTGTTGTAAGCAAGGTTCAAATAGCACAAAGTGTTGTTACCGAAGCAATATACTTCATCATTCCTCTTTTCTGTATGCTCGGGACCGTAAGGGTCCTTGAACGGGCCCAGTATATCTTCGGCAATAACTTTGGCTCTGTCAAAATACGTTGTCTCTGATGTCTCAACCAGATCAGGCATTTCTTTTTCAAGCGTTTTCACTTTCTTTGTCGGGATCTGAGGTTTGGTCGGTCTTCTTAATTTCATTAACTTTTTGTCTGCTTTACCGGATTGAAGTTCTTTAACAGTTTTTACCATTAATTCTTGTTTCTTATTCAAGTAAGTCATGAGTCTGATTTTTCTGTCTAACTTTTCTGGTTCTGTCAAAGCGAAATCTGATAAGCTGTTAAAAAGGCTTGTTGCTCCAACATCAGTGATCCGGTTATCTGCTAAATTTAAGTAGACGAGATGTCTGTTTGCTCGCAGCGCGTCTGCTAAATATTGTGCGCCTAAATCTGTTATTCTGTTAGTTGCTAAGTTTAATACAGATAATGTTTTCGATGCTGATTCTGGGAACTGTAATTTGGCAGCAATTGTTTTTATCACGTCATCATTAAGTTTACATTTCGCCAAGGAGAGATTTTGCAAAGAATCACTATTTAATAGTACGTGATAGTTAGCTTCTATAAAATGTGTATTGTCAAGACACATTGTTGTAATCCGGGATATGGGTAAAAGTTTTGACATTTCGTACACAGTTCCTACTCGTAAACCGCTGTCGATGGTAATCGAAGTCAATGATGTGTGGAACGAAATTATGAGACCGATGATTTTCATTACTGCCTGAGGTATTGCAGTGTTTTTACGAAACTTTAGTTGCACTAGATTCATGTTCATATCGTAAATTGTATCGATGTAGATGGGTTTTCCGTGCTTCAAAACATCAACGCTGCTGGCCACTTCAATTTTTGACGTTGATATCGAGTCTGAGTGAATTGGATCTGATAGTGGTCTGATGGTTGATTTGATCCTATCCATTCTTGATTGTTTACGAGCGCTAACTGCCGCACTCACGTACTGGGCTGTAAAAACACTTATTTAATTACAATGAAGTTATTAAGTACAGAAAGTATTTGGAGGACTTAACTACACTAGAGCCGTAAAAGAAAGTCTTAACGCATTGTCCTAGGTAAGCGACAAACATGACAACGAGACGCAATACGACGCGACGTGATAAGACGCGACGCGCTCCAGTGCGGGCATGTTTTGAGTTTGCACACTTGTAGCACCCGATACTCCTGCGCTCCTTGGTTAATGGAAGGAAAGTGGCTTCACAAGATGAATGGTGGCCAATGAGTACGCTGCTTTTGGGTAGCGTGGTATGGGCGTGTCAAAAGTCTAGGACAATATGTAGGTACTGCTTAACACGTTGACGGACACTGACGCACACCACTAGGTTTTTTGTTTAAAAAGTTTTTTGAGTATAAAAACTGCTCAAATGGACACAGAGGATTGGGAAAAGTTGACAAGTGACACTAAGGAACGTTTTTCATTATTTTGTACGAATCAAACGTCTGTCTTAGCAGCTCTGCCGTGAGGGCGACGGCCAGCTTGGACTGCTATAGCCGCTCTGTCAGTAGTTATAGTCCAAAAACGAATGTCATGGCAGTCCTGTCCGTCAACGTGTTAACTGTTTTAGCTTACTGCAAGTCACAGCTAGGAAATAGGTCTCTCCTAAAAAAAATAAGATATAATACCAACTGGGCTAGTAGATTCCTGATCACATGGCAAACCATCTCTCGCACGAGTGGGGTGGTGCTCGCTTTCATTAGTGTGGGGACCTTACCGCCTCTGAATTTGATGGTACGCGCCTTGTCTCAATTCTCATCCTGAGAGATGTAATGCGCTTCTTAATTTCGCCCCACATTAAAAGAAGAAAATCAACTTACTTTGAGTGCTTCTGCTGATAATAATATCGGCCTCGACATTCAACTGGGCGCAAGCCCATGGTAGAAATTCATCGAAATCAGTTGGAGAGGGCCTGGAAGCGGTCAGCTCACGAAATAGGCTGCCTTGCGCTTCCATTTAAATAAAATAATTAAGTATTATTCTACTATACGTCCGTGTAAATGTGTAAATGATCGAAAATGACGAGAAAGTTACAAATGTCAATTTTTTTTCTGATTTTCTTTTTAATTCTGTGGTCATGATGCAAGTAGGTAGTTTTCTTGTAGGTTTGTATAGTAAACGTTCTGTTCCACGAAAGTAGGTATATGCTCTAAGCACGAAAGCGCCGAATATACAGGGTGTAAACGAATTCGTGTAACTCCTTCAAACCGCGTGATCTACTGTCGATACTGTTTGACCCGGCATGGGTATTTTTCAAAATAAACAAAAAAAAGTTTTCAATAAAAGAAACATGGTATTTTGTATTTGAGTACTCAATATTTTATTGCATTCCACAATGTATTACAAGGTTTCACAAATGACATTTGATCATCATGGACCCTGTCGGGCAAACCAAAAATAGAACTGAGGAAGAGTGCTAAAATAAAGTAACATTTGCGCCCCGAATAACTGAATACGCGGAGCGATTTCTCGCTAGTCATATCCGCCAGCTGTGTCGCCGTGCTTTCATTCATTTATGCATCGCATCCAAAAGTACGAACAATAATAAAAAATGATTTTATTGCTTCTTTTTTATTGATACCATAATAGGTGGTTGAGATCCGATCACTTATCCGTACAGCAATAAAAAAAAGTTTTTTTTGATCTTCTTCTCCTGCGGGCTTAATCTATCCCAGGGGTGGGCAAACTTTTCTCATCAAGGGCCAAAAAAACCGAGTCAACCTTATGGGGGCCAAAATATCTATACATTGATTTATGTCGACGCAAACACAACGCTACCTGCGTTTTACTATTTATTCTAGACTATTCGAAAGGTTCCTACGACTTCGGGTGTTGGCGGGCCGGATCAAAGCGTTTCGAGGGCCGGAGCTGGCCCGCGGGCCGTACTTCGCCCATCACTGATCTATACCATTAATAGTTTATTTCTAACGCAAGGCACTTCAACAGGGACAGGTAATCAAAGTTAATTGTCCAGCATCGGCTAAACCTGACCGACTGCGGCGCATTAGCGTCTACAACGCGAAAGTTTCCGTGCAGACCTACGCGAGCGCGCGACCTGGGGGCTTACCATGACGTCTTAAGAAAACGTTCAAATGCCAGCCAGTCAATATCCGTTCAAAAGCAGGCCTGCTTCTGAATCGCTAAAAATCGTACCATGACAGTACAAAAGGTGAACGACTATTCAACCAAGTTGAACGGATAAGCTTGCTCATGGTACGAAAAGTCTATACAAAAAAACAGGTGAACGGATTTCGTAAACGTCAACGTAGCAGGCCTGCCGCAGGCCTGCTCTACCGATGTCATACTACAAAAAAGCAGGGCAGTTCAACTTCCAGGCAACTTCTGCCCTGCTTTAAGAGGTCGTGGTAAGCCCCCTGAACGGAACAATCGCATCCCGTATTTTGTTATTTTTTCTTAGGTTTTTGTAATCAACATGTTCTAAATCATATACAGCATGACTGGTAAGTCACTTTATATCCGAAAACCATGAACTTTACTCATTATTCTCTCTCTGTCCGTTTGTCCGTCTGTCACCAGGCTGTATCTCATGAACCGTGATAGTTAGACAGTTGAAATTTTCACAGATTATGTATTTCTGTTGCCGCTATAACAACAAATACTAAAAAACAGAATTAAATGTATATTTAAGGGGGCTCCCATGCAACAAACGTGATTTTTTTGCCGTTTTTATAGATAATGGTACAGAACACTTCGTGCGCGAGTCCGACTCGCACTTGGCCGGTTTTTTTTTATATAGGGCTTATTTATAACGGCGAAATGAGGGTGTAGAGATCTTCTACTCGACAAGGTGTTCCGGGGATGATTTAGAAATAACGACGCTTAAACTCGATATTACAATATTACAGTTTAATGATTTAAAGCAAATAAAGAGATTACAAAATAATAATGGTGTAGTCAACGCGGTGGTCGTTCGGCGAGTGGTCGGGATCCGGCCAGCGGCCAGCAGGCGCGTAGCTCGGTGCCCTCGTGTGCTTATTTCACTCAGGTCCATACGTCATGGCTATCAAAATATATAATAAAATACCCGAAGATCTAAAAAATACCCTAAAGCTACAATTCCGTGCATCGCGGCCGATCGCACCCGCGTGCGACCGATCGCGTGCGGCAACGCACGCGGCTAATGCGTCAATAGTCAAGAGTATGAAAATGTATGGCACCGCTTCCGAAGTCTGCGATAGACGCGTGCGGCTAGCGACAGATTAGTCAGTATATTATAGACACGACTATTGACGCATTAGTCGCGCGCGTTGTCGCACGCGATCGGTCGCACGCGGCTGCGATCGGCCGCGATGCACGGAATTGTACCTTTAGTGATAACGTATTTAAAAATAAACTAAATAACTACCTGCTACAAAAATGTTATTACAATTTTAAAGAATTCTTTAATGATAAAAAATAAAATAAAATATAAAGAATACTAATAAAAACTTTGTGCAATAAAATAAATATTAAATAATTCACAAATGGCCTTTATTGATTTAATTTTAGTCTAATGTTTATAATTTTACGAAATGTTATAATTCTATATGTATAAGTAAGTAGGTACTTAAGTTAGCTTCATTATGCAACTTTATGAATTATGTATTCTGTGCTGTGCCCTAACAGGGTTTCATGTTGATCCAAACTATTTTTATAACACCGACTTTGACTTTGACTTGTGAACGTTAACAGAGGGTGTACTTTACACCTCTGCCCAGCCCGCCGGGTAATACAAGCGTGAAGTTACGTTATATTAAAAAATAAGTACGTAATTATTTGCCCAAAAACCTCCACGCATCATCAAGTCTCCAATACGGTATTTTCATACCCACACAGTTGCAAATTATATGTAATTATGTAAATAAGTAAACGGTGAAGTAGCGAGTTATCACGGGGCGCGCCACCCCGCCTCACCCCCTGCCACCCCCCGCGAAAACTAGCTGCGATATAATAACTTCGTGCGCTTCGTGTAGTGTGGAGATGGCTGTTCACATAATATTTCTTGACTTAGTACTTGGGTAAAGTCCGTGTGGGCGATTATTACTAAAACTAATCGACTTAGTCGATTGTTCAGTCCATTCGATAAAAGTCGATAACAATTGATGTTAGTCGATTGTTATCGACTAACGGCGCGCAGCAGACGACAATTTGTATTGAAATGTGGCGCAGCGCACGTACTGCCGTGCAGGCCCTAAAGTGCAGTATGAGAGAAAAAGCGGTTTCGAGTAAATCGCGAAAAACTTTTTGACGCTGTTTTTTTTTATATTATTCATTTGTATGGTGGATATTTTTATTGCCACGAGGACTACCTGAGAACAAAGATTATATCTACGAATAGAAATATGAATTTAGTTTATTAAGTTCTAAATAAAATGATTTTTTCCAAAATCATGGCAGTTACTGCACGCAAAAAGGTACACGTATGCAGATTAAAATGCGGTAAAAATACTTGATACTGCAAAATCTTTGATTTATTTGCTACTTTGCAGAGTAATTTGCAGCATAATACCTTTTTTACTGCATTTTAATTTGTATCTTGAACTAATTGCACGTGTAGTATGTAACAAATTTTCCAACTTACGAATTATGTCCCAGGTAGGAATTTACAGAATAAAACAATTTTATGTATGGAATAAGAATAACGTTTATTTTTTAACAATTTCTGATAATATTGTTACTTATCTTTAGGCGTTTCGAGCACATGCGGCTATAAATATACTTAAGAAACAATATTAAATAGTAAGAAACTTTTTGCTTTCGCAAGAAACATGAGATCTTTTACTTAAATGGCACATGGTTTATACCTATCTAAAAATAAATCACAAAAATCTTAGGTATCAAAATAACATAAAATAAATGCTCAACATTCGGTTCATGTTTACAAGGCATGCATAAACATAAAAATAATAAAATAGGGTATATGATACGCGTATCATTTACTCGGTATTATTAGGTAGGTAGGTACACACGGCTACACTTCAAGCTATGCAAAACCAGTATAAGCTGACCGTAACTTGTGTGAAAAGATTATACAAAGCGACGCCAAGATAAACTGGTTTTGTATAGCTTGATGTGTAGCCGTGTGTACCAAAAACAAAAGATATAAGTAACTAACAAAAACACGAATGTATCAAAAAAAACATAAGTCCTCAACATTACCCGTTTTATAAGACGGGTATTTAGTCTGAACGGCCCAAAACGAATGGACCGCGGGCCATTCGACCGTAAACAAAAATCGTCTACGTTCCAAAGGACCGGTGATAAAATGATTTTGAATTTTCATTATCTTCATAACCGGTTGGCACGACTTAACAATGACCCTTTATTTTAACTTTTGCACCCGAATGTAGGTACTTGATGTACTTTTTATCACCCGGTCCTTTGAAACGCAGACGATTTTTGTTTACGGTCGAATGGCCCGCGGTCCATTCGCTTTGGACCGTTCAGACTAAATACCCGTCTTATAAAACGGGTAATGTTGAGGACTTATGGTTTTTTTGATACATTCGTGTTTTGTTATTTACTTATATCTTTTGTTTTTGGTACCTACCTACCTAAGGGATTACAAAGTTATTTACACACATTTACATAATTACAAACAAAAATATACAAATAACGAAAAATATATCCTAATAAAACTATAAACTAAAATAGGGCATCGAAATATTCCTCCGCATCGTTGTCCACTGGTAGCGTGCCCAGAAGGCTGGCAGCATTGCCACGTTGTATGGCAATGCTAATCCTTTGGCCAAAGTAGAGGCCAGCCTTCGGGTCACGGGAAGCGTCGACCAGCCGCCTTGCTACCTCTCTATATAGAAGTCGGGCACTCGGACCCCACGACCCGAGTGTTTCGACCCCAAATGGCTCGAAAATATAATTACTAATGAAGTTATTATATTTTCGCCGCTTGAGGGCCTCCGCAGCTGCAGCAGCAGCGCCAGCACAGCCTGCCGAGCTAGGAAGGAGGGATGGTGCAAGGGTATCGACGCACGTTGCGTCCCATACCAGAGGCCTACCCATCTTCCATGGTACCAATGACATGCCATCTGGTCTCTTACCATCGTCACGTGCCAAGCCATTGGGTTCTAATACAGCTGGAACGCCGGCGGTGACAAGAGCACAACGGATAATATCATTTAAGTTGGCGTACCGTGCTATACGACCTGCACTCCTGCTGCAAGACAAGCCGTGGTGTCCGAGGCTGTCGACGGCTTCACCGCAATGGCAGCGATGCGGAGCACCGCATGGAGCACCCAAACGAAGGCATGTAGCGATCCGGAAAGTAGTGTCGTCCAACATAGTACCTATGTTGGGCGACGGAAGTGCCTGAAGCCATAGGCCCGACTCCCATTCACCCACAGCCAGCAGGTGAGCACGCTCAGCGGTTGTGATTGACGTATTTATAAGTTGATTCCGTATCACAACGCAGAGCGGCTCATCCCACTGTCTCTGGGAAAATGGGTTGACGGGCGGATCCGTATTTGGGCAAGCGATTTTCCAAGCATTCAAAGCCTCGGTCAAGCACGTTACCTCAAAATTAACCAGTGAGTTGGCTAAGATATTCCTGGTTAATTTTTCAGTACTGTGAACCAAGGATAGGAATGCCGGTAAACTTATACTGGTAATTTTGCGGACGCCGAGACCCCCAAAACGGATGGGGAGCGTAGCTTGTTCCCAAGCTCGGTCGTCCAAAGCTACCTAATAATACCGAGTAAATGATACGCGTATCATATACCCTATTTTATTATTTTTATGTTTATGCATGCCTTGTAAACATGAACCGAATGTTGAGCATTTATTTTATGTTATTTTGATACCTAAGATTTTTGTGATTTATTTTTAGATAGGTATAAACCATGTGCCATTTAAGTAAAAGATATCATGTTTCTTGCGAAAGCAAAAAGTTTCTTACTATCTAATATTGTTTCTTAAGTATATTTATAGCCGCATGTGCTCGAAACGCCTAAAGATAAGTAACAATATTATCAGCAATTGTTAAAAAATAAACGTTATTCTTATTCCATACATAAAATTGTTTTATTCTGTAAATTCCTACCTGGGACATAATTCGTAAGTTGGAAAATTTGTTACATACTACACGTGCAATTAGTTCAAGATACAAATTAAAATGCAGTAAAAAAGGTATTATGTGGCAAATTACTCTGCAAAGTAGCAAATAAATCAAAGATTTTGCAGTATCAAGTATTTTTACCGCATTTTAATCTGCATACGTGTACCTTTTTGCGTGCAGTAACTGCCATGATTTTGGAAAAAATCATTTTATTTAGAACTTAATAAACTAAATTCATATTTCTATTCGTAGATATAATCTTTGTTCTCAGGTAGTCCTCGTGGCAATAAAAATATCCACCATATGACCATACAAATGAATAATATAAAAAAACAGCGTTAAAAAGTTTTTCGCGATTTACTCGAAACCGCTTTTTCTCTCATACTGCACTATAGGGCCTGCACGGCAGTATTCACTACCTACACCACCGGCACGACGCGGACACAAATGTCTTTCTTCCGCGGCAGCGTTCGACACGACTGATTGACCGAGACAGAGAGCGACAGATCCTAACTAGAACGCAGTAAAATAGGTATGGTCTCGATTGCAGTGGAATGAAGTAGCATTGTTCAAGTTACCAATTATAATGCAGTAACAGCTACTCATACTGCTATTTAATTAGCATTAAGTTATTTTCACCTTTAAAATAATACCGACTATACTGCAGTAAATAATGATCATACTGCAATTTAAACAGTAGCATTCATACTCGAACGTGATTTGCGATTAAAGTAAAAGCAGTAAAAGAAAGAATTTTAATTTTGCTGCACTTTAGTTGGTTTTCACTCTAAGAACCTACTTGAATAAGACTAAATAAAATACCATATACAAGTACTTTGCTGCGTTTTAATCAGTAGTTCGCCTGAAATAAATTAGTGATCAACCATGCAGTATTAATACTGTTGGTACAAAAACTACTTACTGCGTTTTAATTTACATGCGTCAATATTTGTTTGAGTGTAGAATACAGATTTTTAGTGGTAATAAAGATATTTACTGCATTTAAATAGGTAAAGTGACGAGTCGTGGTAGACGTAACAGCTGTTACTGTATTTTAGTTAGTCTTATGACATATTTAGACTTGCAAACGTAAGTTACTGCTTTCACTAATTCGTCTTTTTAACCGTTTAGAACATCCCAACTAAAAACCGGCAATATCACTGTGTTCCTTATAGCGTGACCGTCAAGGTTCAATATTCAACTCAAAAACGTGAAAAAACCTGTTACTGCGTTTTAGGGCCTGCACGGCAGCGTATTACTATACTCGTACTACTAAATAAGTAATTACTAAAAGGTGGTGCGTGCGCTGCCGCTGCGCCACAATTCAATAGTTAAATGTCCGTGCGCCACTACTTAGAAGTACAACAGACTGCAGTTACTATGCGATTGGCTCTAATAGATTATTGAATTGTCCTCTTCTGTCTCAGTGTTCATTTAGTAGTTCGTCGATTGTTATTCGAATAATTATGGTGAGGAACTACTAAATCGACAATCGAATGCGCAACAGTACAATTTTCGATTCAGTCGATTGTTTTTTTTGCAACAATCGCACATCGCTAGCCGGACGTAAAGATAGCACTACCCCATCTCTTCCCATGGGTGTCGTAAAAGGCGACTAAGGGAATCTCTAGAGGATGTGCAGCAGCGTTCTCTGAGTACTTTAACAACCATACTGCGATCGACAACCCGCCTGCCAAGCGTGGCGATTATGGCAAATCCCCCCAACATGGCTTGGAGGAGGCCTATGTCCAGTAGTGGACGTCTTTCGGCTGAATGATGATGATGATGATGACTTGGGCAAAATAGGGAGGGGCTCGTGGCTAATTAACAACCACGTAGATCATACGATTTGCGAGGTTAAGCTGCGCTTGTCGCGGTCAGTCCTTGGATGGGTGACTGTTAGTTACACATTGGTAGTCTGCCTCGGAGAGCACGTTAAACCGTTGGCCCCGGAAGTCAAGCCAACTTTGATGGTGGGTAGTAGCTAGCCAGGTGGATCGTATAGATCCTAACACCAAGCGTGTAGAGTTTTGTTCAATCTTATAACATGCGTCTATTATCAGTGTACGTTACTCAATATTCAAAACTCAATATCTTTAATGCGTTCCAAAATGTACATGGTAAATTTACATTGGTTGGTGGCTATGCAATAGTCACAATTTTGGACCCTGTCGGGCACAGCATAGAAAGCAAACATTCAGTGCTACTTCCTCCTCTCTCCCGCAGAGAGAGGAGGAAGTAGCACTGAATGTTTGCTTCTAATACAAAATTTATATATTGCACATTATGTTATGGTTTCTAATAGTCTAATCATTTAAAATGAACATTTGATTTACGTTTTATGTTCTACCCCGTTTGGACAAGGGATGGTTAGCACTTTCTGAACTCCAAACAATACAGGTGAGTCACTATAAAGGTCACGTATTATGAAATTGGGTTAAACTAGACATAATTTTATCGACGGAAAAAATAAAAGAAATATAACGTTTTTCTATTATTGAGAAAACACAAAATGAAACAAATTTTCTTTGTTTTTGAAGTGAAGGTATTTATTTTTTTGGGGTAAATTGTTTTTATTCCTCATTGCCTGCTATTTATAATCATTACTGTTTTTGTTTTAACATGCTTAAACCAGTAGGTTTAAAAAAGAAACAGTATAAAGTTTATTTTTTTTTGTATTCCCATCTGAGAAAATTATGTAAAGTTTCACCTAATTTTATAAACTTACACTATAGAGAGACTCACACGACAGCCCCCTAAAACACTCATCCATCCAAAAATAACGTATAACTTCTCAATAAACTAAATAATAAACAAAAGCCACTTCCACACCAACCCCGCCGACGCTACGCGAGCTCTAAGAAGTGTTTCAAAGGCAGCCATCTTGGATCTCATCTCCTTACGTGCCGCGAGATAATGTATTAAAATATGTACATACCGACATGTATACATGTATACATGCGGCTTGTGAAGACATCTATACATACGATGTATAGAAACGTGACACTAAACTTGATACATAATTAATGTGAGAGTGTGTGAGTATATTTCGCGTTATTTGTGGTTTTATTGGCTGTGTATTATTACTTGGATATGTCTCTCGTGTACAACTTCTCAAATATGAGAAGCCTAGTCTTTTGGAAAGATTAAGCGGGAATCAAACTCAAAACTCAAACTCAAACTCAAAAACTCATTTATTCAAAATAGACTAGAATTACTTAGTTCTTTTTGAACGTTAGTTTTACAATATTATAGACATCCCACAAAAAGCCCTCCCTTCACCGCTTCCTAGTGTTTTTGCTGTGAAGAAGAAACGGCGCCGCGGCGCAACAAACTCCCCAGCAACACAGATATGTCTGTCAAGTGAATAAATTAATTGACTCTATACAACGAAAATCATCAATTTTTTTACAATAATAAAATTATGCAATTACAGGTAAAATTAAAATTAAAAGTAAGATAAGTATATAAATCAATTCTGTATGAATTGGGTTAAATCATAATCGTATCTAACTATTAAAGATACATACATAAACCTACATCTAAAAACTATTGGTTACCAGGGAAGCCACATGTGCAGAATAGAACTAGCGCCACACGTCCCTATCGTCAACATAGTCGTTTATCTTAAAGTATGCCTTTTTAATAAGAACTGATTTAACGTGAGATTTAAATTTGCCATCAGTGAGATCCGTAATTGACTTGGGAAGCTTGTTATAAAATCGAACACAGTTTCCTAGGAATGACTTATTCGCTTTGGATAATCTAAATTTAGGGACTACTAATTTATGTTTGTTACTAGTATTTATATTATGAACGTCGCTTTTTACACTATACATTGGCAGATTTTTACGTACGCAAACGTACGAATATGCAAAATGAAGAACTGAAGAGAATAGGGAATAGGTATGCAAGTATTTTTTTTTCTCTTAATCAATAAAGCACATTAATATAAACCCCAGAAAAGTAATAAAACTCAAATGTTACTTTTGCTTGTTGCTCAAAACAATTATTAAACTTCAACAATTTTCTTCTACAGTTCAAACATCCTTTATTGTCGCGGCCATAATGTGACGTCATAATCCACGATACTGCTTTGTTAGATCGCTTTTTTAGCCACAAATCATATAAATTAAATTATTATTTCTTGTGCTTTATTCAAGCAGAAATCGCACTTACTAACCTACCTCAATGAGAAATCAAACAGTTTGCTAAGAAAAGCTTAAAGATTTATTCACATGGATTTTGATGTCACTTCCGGCATTTTCGAAGAAGACTCGTTTCGAGATTTCGTTCCGTTCCACAAAAAAACGTAACATAAAATAATGAATTGTAAAATAACTAATGCGTTAAAAAATGTCAAAAAAATGCAATTAATGTCTTGACTCCTGTATGATGTAGGTACATTTAAATAATGAAAGAGTTTTGAATTACGTGTATTGTATTCATATTGGGACAATCTTCTCCTCTCTCGTGTCAGCACGAGCTATACGAAAATAGCTCTTGCTGTGGTGTACAGATTAGCTAGTCAGCAAGGTTGTTAGCGGGGCTGACTGCCCAGGGTACGCTGGACGTACTTAAGTATCGTCACTCGTGGAGGCTCTTTTCATGCACCTCATATTGGGACAATAAACAGGTGCTCTTTGGCTGAACTATAAAAATACAAGCACGGTCTGTGTGTCTGTAAATATAAGAAAAAGAAGAAGGTATTGTATTATAAGTTCGACCAACGTCAGATTTGACGTTTGCATAAAAGCATAAAATAAAATATACTACTCAAAACAAAATAAGAGCCACTAGGTATTTAAGGTATACCATGAAAAATATAAAATTAGCACATTGTTCAATTTACGTAAACTTAAAACAATGTTATTGTTTACCGTTTAGGCTAGTAACTGTTGAAATTAGTGGTTATCAAACAATTTTATTTAACTTTTGTTAAAAAATGACAATTTAGGATAAAAAACACAAATAACAAAAAGTCACTAAAAACTAAAAAAAACTTCACTTTTTATTTGTTTTTCTCTTTTTTAATAACGGGTATGCCCTCCTCTTTTGGCTATGCACTCCTGTAGCCTGGAATGCATGCTCTCTATCAAATGGCTGACGTTTTCAGCTGGGATCTCTTCCCAGGCACTTTTCAAAGCATCAATCAGTTGGTGCTGGTTGTAGACCTCTTGTGCACTCTCTCTAACCCTTCGTTTTAATTGGTCCCTCATGTGCTCGATCGGATTTAAGTCCGGACTGTTTGCTGGCCACGGCAACACTTGAATGTGAGAGCCTTCCAGTACAGACTGGGTCGCTTGAGCTGTGTATGCACGGGCATTGTCTTGCATCAGGATGAACCCAGGACCCATTCGCTGTGCAAATGGAATCACATGAGGCCTGATGACTTCCTCAATGTAACGCTGAGCAGTTACGGAACCTTCATTTAAAATAGCGAGTTCAGTTTTGCCATGTAAGCTTATTTCACCCCAAATCATTACATTGGGTCCACCGAAATGGTCAACCTCGTGAATGCAGGCTTCAGAAAATCGCTCGCCACGTCGTTTCCACACTCTAATGCGCCGATCGTCATTCAAGAATTTTACTTTACACTCGTTGGTGAAAAGCACCATGCCCCACTCGTTTATGCCCCAGTCTAAATATTGACGGGAGAAACTTAAAGGATTTGCACGTTGAGCCCTGGACAAAGGAATTCGAACAACTCGACGTTTTGAAGTTTGTTGGTCTTCGTGCAATCGGTTACGGATCGTTTGGTCAGTGACGCGAGTACCCGTTGTCAACCGTAGGCGATTCTGTAACTTACGAGCCGTCACTGTGCGTTCTCGGCAGGCACTTAACCGGATGTACCGATCCTCGTGAACAGTTGTAATGCGAACTCTACCCGAACCAGGTCTTCTTGTAACACTACCAGTCGCTTGGAAGCGATTCCAAGCATTTTGAATAGCTTTCCGAGAAAAACCCAGATGCAAAGTCACAGACCGCTGCGAAATTCCTTCTTGGATCATTGTAACGGCTCTGGTTGCAGTAATTACGTCCATATGTCTTCGTATTTGTGGCAGATTAACATAAGATGTTACATAAACAAATTAACTAAACAAAGTTAAACGATTATTTCAGATTACCATAAAGATAATCGAAACAAAACTTAAAGAAAAATCGAAACAAAATAACAAGAAAATTTCAAATTCTTTTTTTTTTTAAATGATGGCCAGCATTTTGGTCTCAAGTACAAAATCAAAGAGGTTAAATATCGAAGAGTTTGTAACATCAATATTTTGTTACTTATTAATCACATAACGTTCATTAAATTACACTGAAATGTGACAATAACGAGTGGCTCTTATTTTGTTTTGAGTAGTATATGTGTACAGAAGTTGCAGGTCTTTGATTTTAAAGAAATTCGGTTTTTTATTTATGTAAACATCGCGCACGCATGTTTTAATGAAACTACAATACGGCTGACGTACCTTGACGAGTCTGAAGTTAATTGTTTGGATGCGCAATGAATCTTTTAGAAACGAAATTGTCTACTGCGCAGCTGGTCAGCTAACTTCAGACTCGTCAAGATACGTCGGCCGTAGAGTGCGCGCCACGAAAGAAGTCTCTTGGGCGCTATGTTGGCACCACTGATTTTTCATTATTTCGGGCGCTTTTACAATGAAAAATCAGTGGCCAACATAACGCCCAAGAGACTTCTTTCGTGGCGCAGACTCTATTTGTAACCGCCATGTACTGGAGTAATTGTTGTGTACTAGTGTTGACGTTATTCCTAGTATTTTGACAGGTGTCAAATCCAAGTCGAATTTAGATTGCGACAACAGTAGGCCTAGCACGAATATTTTGACGTATAGTAACGTAAACGTAACGTTAATGTGAGTGAATTTTAAATCGAAAATACAACTATTCTATAGCATTTTATTTTAAATTTATGCGACAACCACAATTTGTATCATACATAGAAGATATGAATAAAGTTTTCAATTCGATTAAATATTATGTGCGAAACGAGTATTTCCAATTCAAAATTCACTCGCGTTAACGTTACGTTTACGTTACCATACGTCACAACATTCGTCGTAGGCCTACTGTAGATGGAAGCTAAAACGAATTATTGCTTCATGGAGGTCTTGTTTAAGGATATATGGAGGAGCTCGTGGCAAATTATTGACTTGCTGCGGTCAGTCCGGGGATGGGTGACCGTTCGTTACACATCGAGAGCCCCCCGTGCCTCAGAGGGCACATTAAACCATCGGTCCCGGGTATCATACGAATACCTTCGACAGTTGGCACGGGTATTCACAAGCCCGAAAGTCGGACAACCGGTCCAACCTTAAGATTTCGGCATTGCTTACTAACTGGGTGGCGAAGGTCTGATGGCAGTCGCTCCGTGTAAAGTACTGGTATTTAGCCGCTTCTAGTGAGACTGGAAGCTCACACCAACATGAGAAACGGAATCTTTTACCAAACCTGTTGTGTCATCGTGTGTTTATTGTACGTGCAGCTACAACTCTGCCTTCCCCCTTAAGTTGAAGCTTTGTACTATAAATAGTACTGCATTTCTTGCAGAGCACGAAATTCAAACGTGGCTTCAGTACCGAATCTTAAGAACGGAACGTCGTCGGTTCGTTCGTTCTCAATTTAACTTTGTTCTGGTTCTCGCTCCTTGAGTAGGGGTGGCAAAAACTAAAATGAATATTTTTGTGGTAAGCCGTAATTGGCTGGAGACCATTCTCGCCAATAATTGCGCGGTTATTTAGCAATGGTCCGCAAAGACGATATACAAGCAATCGAAAAAAAGGTGCTTTTGTGGTAAATCGTGAAAGAAGTGGTAAGTTCTTGGACGAAGTAATTGGCGTAGTCTGGGCTGTTGCGCACCGTGTCGTGAATTTGATTTTCGTGCGGATTAAGTGTTTGTATCGCCTAAAGATATAATTTTTCTGGGTCTGTGAGAATCAGAGGGGTTTAGGGAAATCCCTCGATGTCTCCGTTAGCTCCAACTTAGAACCTGTATGCACTTACCATCAGGTACGACTGGATTCAAACGCGAAAAAGTCAAATAAAAAAAAAATACATTTGGGATTACCATTTTTTTTTCAAAATTTATGTTCTACAGATAGTAAGCTGGGTGGCAGGATATAGGCGTCTAGGCCTATAGGCTGATTATTATCTATTTATTGGAGATATGCTATTGTCCTGGGGCAGTAGTACCAAAGCAATGGAGACACTGAAGACACTGCCGCTTCGCCAACGGCAGGTAGTCTATTTCTTGTTTGCAGCTGGTGACACCTTAACCTAAAAACAAAACAAAAAAAAAATAGATCTTTTCAACTAGTCTTGCAACCCTACCTATTCGAAATTCAAAACGGAGCGCGGGGTGGTGGGGTTTCATAAGTAAGTACGTGTTTCTAAGTTCCCGATTATATTGTCGGTTGGCGAGTGCCTGATTTATTCGTGTTGCCACTAATTCGAAATATATTTCCCTTGTTGCGGGGGAAGGCTTGCAACTCTTAGTTATTCGGGGTAATTTATAGATGTAAGACGGGTCGGTTAAGATGTTTGGATTTTGATAAGAGTTTTGGTTGAATTTGTAATTATGGTATAAAATTATTATCGCGGAAGCAGAGTCTAGATTTTTTATTTTTAGAAGAGGTTTTTTTCCAGCTGCATTCTATGACAGACTGATGTTCGATTCCTATGGTTTACCGAGCGTTAATGGTTAAAATTAAGACTCTTGTATCTTTACCAATAATGAAGCAAAGACTAGCTTTGTATAGAAAAGCCTCGCATACGTAAGTATCTATCGCACTTAAGATCAGATTACTAGTCTATTTAAATGCCAAGTTTGGCAATGATGAATATACTTTCCCAACATTGGCTGGAGACCCTTCAGGTATCGCCATAACTGCCCTACTCTAAAAAGAGTTCTACTATTGATAAGCAAAACGATTCGTTTTCGGTCATAGGAACTGGGAATGAGTTTTTTTTACGTGTAAAGCTTTTTGGTAATTGTGTAATAAACAACAATTATGTATATTTCAATACCACATTAATTTAATATAGCACCCGCATTACATCGGCAGATTTTGTCCTGAACACTTCAACCATCATTGTAACCACCATTCACAATAGATTGAAATTTATAATGATATGCTGAAATGAAACATCAAAACCTATTTCAACCAAATAAGTTACCAGCAACAAAAACCCACATAAAAATGATACCCAAACTCCAAAAAACAGATCTAAATTAATCTCTCACCCACTATCCAACTACTCATATTGCCTCTAATTCTTCCAAACCAAAATGCCATCCACCCCACCATACACCGCCATAAGACACCGCCTTAAAAGCCGCCAAGAAAATCAATAGCAACGTTACAACATAACGCCACAGTTACTTATTCCAGCCCGCGAAAATAGACGCTTCGCGGGAGGATAACCCCCTATAGGGGGTGGGATGGGTGGGGAGAAGCCACCTGAGACACTGCGAAGACGGAGCACTCAAAATTTCGCTTATATAACATGGATATACAGTGGAATTAATTAGTTTTACTGTGCAAAGTTTTACGGGGTTGGTTGTTATATTTGCATAAGATTGTGAGGTGTGAGCTTTGTTTGGAGGGGTAGAGAACTAGGTATATAAACGACATATGATAGTTGTAATAAGTGATTTGAAAATAGGTTTGGTATGATAGATGGTGGAGACTACCCATCGTTTTGCATGAGATATGAAAGAGTAAATTTTTTTTTTTTGTTGCTTTAGTTTTTCTCTTTACCTTAGTCTAGGTCAGAGGTGAGCGAGACAAAGTCGACGATGGAGCGAGCTAACCCAGAAGAAGCCTGTTCACTCTCACTTTGAAGATATTAGTGTTGTAAGCGTTCGGAAACACAGACGCAGGCAGAGAGTTCCACTCTTTTGCTGTGCGCATTATAAAAGACTTGGAAACGCTTAGTGCGAGTTGGTGGAATAGCAACCAGGAAGGGATGGTAACCTGCAGTGCGCCTAGATGACCGACAATAGAAGGGGGCCGGTGGAATGAGGTCGTGGAGTTCTTGGGCACGCTCACCAAAGTACAATCTGTAGAAGACCGACAATCAGGCAACCTTGCGGCGATGGGCCAAACTGTGAAGCTTGGCATCCACCAATTTTACGTTGCCAATGAGCCTTTTAGCTCTGCGTTCCACCAAGTCAAGCGCGGCAAGTTGGTATTTAGCTGAGCCATCCCAAAGGTGGCTGCAATACTCCATATAAAATATATTACAAGCAAAGAGAAAACCAGGTAGACCAAGAAGAAAGTACACAGACCAATTGAAGGAAAAGACAGAAGTGATAACATACAGAGAAATGAAGGAATTGGCTCTGGATAGAGAAAGATGGAGATTGCTACACCGACAAGTGCCCAGCACTTAAATTTTGATGATAATGATGATAGATGGTGGATACTCTTGCTGAGAGGTCGTTTTGCTTACAGCTGACGTGACCCACCCAATCTTATTTGAGCCTGGCAGCCTGGACAAGAGTCTTCATACCATGGATGTCTGAAGATGGACGGAGCCGAAGAGGTCGACCCAGAATGAGGTGGCGAAATGACGTAGACGCGTAACGCGTGGGTTGGGTGAAGAACTTGGGGGAGACCTTTGCCCAGCAGTGGGACAGATAGGTTACCTTAAAAAAATATAGATGGTAAATGGTTAAGCCTTTTGCTTGTTTGTGAACTAAACACTATTATCGTGAGCCATAACAACACACGTGTACGGTCAAAAGGACTGACAAAAAAGGCGTATATTGACAACAAGTCTACTCGTATATTTTTTATTTCTTTTTGGTACTTGTAAAATAGTTTTTGTACCTCGTTAGTCATTCTTAAAAGGGACTCGTGGCTGGTTAAGCTACGCTTGCCGCGGTCAATCTGTGGATGGGTGACTATTCGTTACACATCGAGACCTCTTACTTACGTATGACAGTAATTACTGGTAGTCAGAAGCCCGAAAGTCTGAGAACCGGTCTAACCTTATCAGCATTGCCCAGTAGCTGGGTTGCGGAGGTCTGATGCTCTGTGCTGGACTGCTGGCGCTCTGTGTAAAATACTGGTATTTAGCATCTGGTTAGACTGGAAGCTGGCCCTAACATGGTTGTGAAAAGGTTAGGCAGAAGGTTAGTAATTCCCAACGTAATATTTTTTCTACCTACCGTTATTATATGACTATAGATATAATATGACTATAGATATAGATAGAGATAACTAGACTTAGTTTCTAGGATTTACCTGAATAGTGAAAAGTAAAATGTGTATTCTTCAATGTCATATGTAATTTCTTAGTTAATCTAAGACGCCACTGACATACGGTGAAGGAAAACGTCGTGAGGAAACCTGGACTTTACGGTCTGAAATTGCCAACCCGCAGTGAGTAAGCGTGGTGATCAATACTCGTTCCTTCTCTGCATGAGACGAGGCCTATGCCCAGCAGTGGGAAAGATACAGGCTAATATTTATTATAATAGTTCTAAAACTCTTCTCCATAGTATATAACACACACACTCACACAAGCAAACACCAAAGAAGCTTCACTTAGCCATAATACAGCGAACATTATAATAATTTTAATGGAATCTTGTTAATCCCACCACGGGGTTGGAAGGGTGCCACCTCCTTCACCCCCCACCGCGCGTGCGTATAAAATTACATAAACAGAGCAGAAACTATAACATTATATCCAAGACGTTTCAATTTAATTGAAATTTTAATTAAATTAGTGTTCGTCTTATAGGAGTTTTGTTATAAATTTGTGGTTTGTTTTAGATGAGTATTTGATATAGTGAGTGGTTTTATGTTTTGTTGGAGAACTGTAAGATGTCTATCTTAAAAATATGTTAGGACAAATCGGCTGTCCCATTTCAAAACCCAGTACGAGAGAGCGCATAAACGTTAAATCGGTCAGCCTTTGAATAGTATTTATGTTAGGTAAAACCATATGATTAAAGTGACTTACTAGGTTTTAAAATGATCAGAGGCAGTGAATGGCACTTACTAGGTATCGATGCTTAAATATATCTGCTTGTTATGTGAGTTTTCAACGCTGGTGTTTTTGTATTTGGTAGAGACTTTCTAGGTTAGCAAGATTATGCAATAAAACGATTTTTGTAAAAAGTGTCCCTTACTAGGTTTTGAAATGGGACAGCCGAAATCTTTATTATAAAATTGCGTAATCATTATTTATTATTTAATTGGTCTAAACTTGAATGAAAACATTTTTATACGTATCAATTTGAGTTACCATATCTCTAGCGAATAAAGTAATATTCTTATTCTTAAGGTGGATCCAGACATTGCAAGGCATGCGCCATGAACGGCGCACAACGAATGCCTCGGAGTGAGGCGTGCGTGTCGAAAAAATATACCAACGTATGCTCGGGTCGAGCCATCGCGTGCGAAGCAAATGCTTCGTTTGTCTGTCTTCATGTTTGTGGCGAGGCATGTGCTACGCACAGGCTCACCCTCGCACGTGCTTAAGACATGCCTCGCCACGAATATGAAAGTACACACATTGCGAGGCATGCGTTGTGCGCCATTCGCGGCGCATGCCTCGCAATGTCTGGATGCGCATGGTATTTTGTTATGTAATCAAGTAGTCTAGGTATTTTTTATTTGAATGTAACCGCTGTAAGGTTTGCTAGTTAATTTGGAGTACCTCATCCCATTTCACAGTCGACTTTATAACTTGAACATGCTTATTAGGATTAGGAGCATCTTTCGTCTGACCGCAAAAGAAGGTTTTCAGATTTCCGAGGTAAGTCATCAGTGAATGTGCATGCTGCCTTACAACATCTGTAGAAATTTGGAGTACTTTTATAGGGCTCCGTACCCAAAGGGCGCTTTCAAATTGAACGGTTGCCGTCGACCTGCAGCCGTGCCGTGCGGCTGACGAGGTGCAAACGGGCGGTTGTGTTTTACATTTGACGCGACGAGAGAGCAGTGTGACGCCCGACCTGCTGCCGTGCGAGCGCGGTACGGACGACGCACTGCTCTGAGGCCGCTTCAACTGTATGAAAAAACACAACCGCCCGTTTGCAGCTCGACAGCCGCACCGCTGCGGCACGGCTACAGTCCGATAACAACCGTCTAATTTGAAAGCGCCCAATGGTTACCAAAGGGACCCTATTCCTAAGCTTACGGCGTCTGTCCGTCCGTCTGTCTGTCACAGGGCTATCTTTTTAACCGTACATAAAAGATACCCAGTTGAAATGATTACAGAATATGGCTTCTATTATCGTAAATATTAAAAAATCTAAATCCAAAGGGTGGGTCCCTTATGAGAAATCTCGAAAAAAAACTTTTTCAACATTTTTGTTCCGGCTATATCTTAAAAACGGTAATACGTACAAGCGTGAAAATTGGTGTGATTGTAGTGCATACTCTATAGTTTAAGAACAAGTAATAAAAATAAGCAAAAACTAAATATCCCAAAAAACCTTTTATTCTTCCGTCCTTCATCATAGAAAAACAACATAAGAATCACACATTTTTTCCCAACCATCTTTTTCAATACACAATCTCAAAAACACGACCACAAACAATAACATTGCTCAATCAAACCCAGAAACAATACTCATACAATCAAAATGGTCTATGTATTGTATCGTTATTAGCCATAAAATTTGAGGGCCGTACTCAAACCCACAGGCCAGCTAATAAGAAATAGGACCGTCGTTACGACGTATGTGCGTGTAAGGAATTTCATAAAGCCACTCAGTGCCGGGAGACAATACTAGTGCTGGCTTGTGGTTGTCAAAGTTTTCGTATTCATACAAAACATAAAACGGACTTTAGATTTATATTGTTTATAGAGTGTAAACGAATTCGTCTAATTTCTTTAAATCGCGTGATTTACTGGTGACACAGGTTGACTATGCATGGGATTTTTGAAAAGTGAGCAAAAAAAATCACGGTGTTCTGTTTTTAGTACGTTTTAGCGCCCTGAGTGCATGAAAAGAGCCTCCACGACTGACGATACTTAAGTACGTCCGGCGCACCCTGGGCAGTCAGCCCCGCTACCAACCTTGCTGACTGGCTAATGTTATCACCACGGCATGAGCTGTTTCCGTATAGGTCTTGCTGACACGAGAGAAGAAGAAGAAGCGCCCTGAGTTAACTGACTGCACGGAGCGATATTGCACTAGTCGTGCCCGCCAGCTGTGTCACCATGCTTTCGTTCATTTATGGGTGGCATATTAAATAAAATTAAACAAAAAAAAAAACAATTTTTTCTGCTTAGGTTTTTTAAAGCCTTGTGAGGTAGCTTAGATACGATCATTTACCCAAACCGCAAGAAAAAGAAGAATTTAATTTTTATTCAATCAATGTTTCCCCATCAAAAAAGGACATTATTATGAGTTCGTAGGAAACCTGCACACCTGAGCGGGCTCCAGACAGTTCTTGATGGTTTTTTTTTTTTTTTTTTTTTTCTATTGGACTGCTGTAGGTCGTCCTAGGGGACGGTTTCTACGTAACCGGGCAGTTATTGGCGAGACCTGAAGGGTCTCCAGCCAATGGGGGAAGTAAAATACTTAACCTAAGCTAACTACTTGTACTACACTAACATCATGACTACCTGCAACAACAGCACTAAGGGCGACCCCAAGTGGGACTCGGACCTCGGCTTAGGGCGTTGCTGGCGTGGACATAGGGGGGGGGAGACAGCTTGATGAGGGCTGAATTATCGGTGTGACTGCGGAGTCTGAAGAGACGACCGGCTCTACGACGGGAGAGCTCGGTGGATCGTGACCGGCGGCGGTGGGACGTCGCGACGGGCCTCGTCGGCGAGGACGGTAAGCCGGACGGCGGCGGACGTTGTGTAGTGTGCTGGTCGATTTACTCGCCTCCTGGAGGAGGGTTATTTCGTCGTCGGGTTCCAAAAGTGTGTGCCTGGGACGGCGAACTTTACTTATGAGAGAGGGACTGTAGTCGGCCGCTGCGGCGACTAGGGGGTTCGGATGGCGGGGGGCATTGTCGAAGTAACGCTTGGAAATGCGTTTGAGGTATTGCCTGATGGTTGGCATTTTTAGATCGAGATGGAGTTGGACGTTACGCATGAACCACGGGGCAGACGCGGCTCTGCGCAACACTCGATTCTGGAGGGTTTGGAAGGATTTGAAGCGACAAGGCTTAACGTGTGCGAACACGACGCTAGCGTAAGTCAAGATGGGGCGGATGCACGTCACGTAGATTCTCAGCTTATTTCTAAGTGACAATTTACTGCGCGCTCTAAGGATGGGGTGGAGGCGACCGACAGCGAAAGCGGCGCGAGCGCGCACCGCTTTGATATGGTCTCGGAAACTCAGATGGTGGTCGAGGATAACCCCCAGGTATCTGGCTTTCATCTCCCAAGGGATCTGTTTGCCGAACATGAGGACAGGACGGATGTGGGTGTGGGAATCACCGTGTCTCTCGAAAAGAACGGCTGCGCTCTTTTCGGGATTCACCTCTATTCTCCATTTCCGGAACCAGACCCCGAGGGCGTTGGCTGCGGTTTGAAGGGTTCGAGAGATGCTATCGAGACTCCTACCGGAATAGTAGATAGCCGTGTCGTCGGCGAAGAGAGCCAACTTGGCCAAGCCACGTTTGGGAATGTCGCTGGTGTACAGCGTGAACAGAAGGGGCGATAGCACAGAGCCCTGAGGGACTCCGGCGCGGATGGGGTGAGGGGACGAGAGGGTGCCTTCTAGGCGATAGCGGAAGGAGCGATCCGACAGAAAGTCTCGAATGATGAGCACGAGACGGTCCGGCACGTTGAATTGGTACAGTTTGTATAATAAACCGTTGTGCCAGACCTTGTCGAAGGCTTTCGCTACGTCGAAGAAGAGCATGCCCGTTTTGTACGAGCGCATAAAACGGGAGCTAATGTGTTCGACTATGCGGTGCAATTGACGAATGCAACAGTGCTGGGTTCGAAAACCGAACTGTTCATCGGGGATGAGTTTACGGGAGTCGGCGAAATCCTTTAAACGGATATAAATGAAGTTCTTGATGGTGTGTGTCAATGAGCTTATATAATACTAGAGGAGCAGCGTCCTTATACCAAATTCAGAAAAACGTAGCCACTTACGAGTTTAAAGAGGTAGCTTTGAAACGGATACATGAATTATGTCAATCTGTCAAAATACTATATTTGTCTCATTTCTTCTTCCGTCAAACTAATTATGTTGGAATGAGACAAGACATTGTTATCGGAAAAACGGCCAGTGTTGCCAATGATCTACATAATTTCCCCAGAATGAATGAAGGTGTTAATTAAATCAATTACTAAGAAAGGTAGAATTATGTACATTAAGGAAGAAAAAAAAAATGCGTCATCATAAATATAATATTTATTTTTTTATTAATTATACACTTCTCATCAAAAAAATCGAAACACTTCCGAAATTATCTTTGTGGCGACAATTAAACAAAAAACAAGCATTAATTCATTATAGAAAAAACATAATTTAGTAGCTGGAAGTTTGGCCTTTACAATGGTGTACAAAACTTCCAAAATATTGTTTTTTTTTTTTTTAATTTTTATCCTCTAAATGAATGGAACATTGTTTTGAGATAAACGTGTGTTTAGAGTTGGAGTACATTTGTCATGCAAAAAACGCAAAAAAGCGCATGACTTTAAAATTTTCTATTTGTAATTTGTTGATTAGGCTCTGTGACGTCTGTTAAAAAGTTTTTTTTCTAACACACATGCATACTTCACCCGCAGCAGCCGCCCAAGAAGTGGCATTGCTGGATTCTGGGACTAGTCAGCGTGTTGTGGCTGCAATCTTGCATGTAAGCCTCTTGTCTGTTCATAGAATGTACCAACGCTATCGGGAGACTGGTTTATTTACGCGCCATCCAGGATCTGGTAGGAATCGGGTCACTTCTGCGTGAGACGGCCGGTTTATTGCAACCGTTTGTTTGCGAAATCGACGCCTTCGCGCTTTTCAACTGCAGCAGCAGTTCCGAGTAGTTCGAAGGGTGACTGTAAGTGTAGTTCGAAGGGTGACTGTAAGTAGCTCTACGATTTGAAGAAGATTGAAGGAACGTAGACTGGTACCACACAAGCCAGCTAATGGGCCGAAATTAACAACAGACCATCGAAGAGCGCGCCTTAACTTTGCACTTGTGCACTTAAATTGTTCAAACCTACAAATGAGCAAGGATCTCTTTTCTGACGAGAGTAAAATTATGGAACATCAACATAAGGAATTCTAAACCTAAGCTACCTACTATTAAATGGCATTTAGTATTTATTTAAAAAAAAAAACATGTTTTTCTAATAATCCATTCAAAACAAAAACTTGCGAGGTGTTTCGATTTTTTTTGGTGAGCTCTTCGATGGTCTGTTGTTAATTTTGACCCATTAGCTGGCTTGTGTGGTACCAGTCTACGTTCCTTCAATCTTTTTCAAATCGTAGAGCCACTTACAGTCACCCTTCGAACTACTCGGAACTGCTGCTGCAGTTGAAAAGCGCGAAGGCGTCGATTTCGCAAACAAACGGTTGCAATAAACCGGCCGTCTCACGCAGAAGTGACCCGATTCCTACCAGATCCTGGATGACGCGTAAATAAACCAGTCTCCCGATAGCGTTGGTACACTCTATGAACAGACAAGAGGTTTAGATGCAAGATTGCAGCCACAACACGCTGACTAGTCCCAGAATCCATCAATGCCACTTCTTGGGCGGCTGCTGCGGGTGAAGTATGCATGTGTGTTAGAAAAAAAACTTTTTAACAGACGTCACAGAGCCTAATCAACAAATTACAAACAGAAAATTTTAAAGTAATGCGTTATTTTGCGTTTTTTGCACGACAAATGTACTCCAACTCTAAACACACGTTTATCTCAAAACAATGTTCCATTCATTTATAGGATAAAAATTTAAAAAAAAAAAACAATTTTTTGGAAGTTTCGTACACCATTGTAAAGGCCAAACTTCCAGCTACTAAATTATGTTTTTTCTATAATGAATTAAAGCTTGTTTTTTGTTTAATTGTCGCCACAAAGATAATTTCGGAAGTGTTTCGATTTTTTTGATGAGAAGTGTATTTCAATGATTTAGACTTAAAAGGAACATACATTGGTCATTCACTAAACTCCCAACAGTCTGGCAAAATCAAAATCGTTTTTACTGGTAACACTGACGGCAAAAACAATGTTTGATAAATTTATTTGGTCTCGTAATGTTTTTTTTGGATAATCTTATGAAAAATTAGCACCATGTGCTTTATTAATCTTTTCAGATCGTGACATGCAAATTTTAACTGCATATTTCACCATTTTAATATTTTTATCGCTAAGCAATCACTCACTTGACGTCAAGCTGACAACTGAAGTCAAATATGCCTGCGGACATATACGAAGTAGTAACGCGTTGGTGCTGTACACAGTGTACACTGCTGATCTAGTCCTATATAACATCATTGGTGTGTGTAGTCCGCCAACCCGCATCAGGCTAGCGCGGAGGACTAAGGTATAAATCCTTCTTATTCTGAGAAGAGAGCCGTACCCAACAGTGTGACAATACTGATGTTGATATGAAGATCTATAGTCAAAAACCAAAATATTCTTAGCCAGCAATTCAATCCACGCAGACAAAATTTTAATTATTAAATAATTTCCAACAACTTTGAGCATCAAGTTCGTAAGTGGAAAGATGAGGTAGCATTCGCGAGGGAACGTCCCTCTTCGCTTAATTACCTCCCCCCGTAAGTACACATCACTTGTTTTGTTAAACCTCTTCAATATTTATAAGACGTTGATGAAGGAATGCCTGAAATAATGCTGGAGATAGGCTTGACTTTACATAAGATGAATCACTTTTGTTATTTACTTAATAAGGCTTGTGGCTAATTATCAATCGCGTGGATCATATTTTGCATTATCAATGGATCATGTGGTTTGCAAGGTTAAGCTACGCTTACCGCGGTCAGTCCGTAGATGGGTGACCGTTCGATACACATCGAGACCCCTTCGTGACTCGGAGCGCACGTTTAGCCGTCGGTCTCGGGTGTACAAATACCTATGACAGTCGTTACGGGTAGTCCAGAAGCTCGAAAGTCTAGCAACCGGTCTAACCTTAGGATATCGGCATTGTCTGATGGCATTCGCTCCGTGTAAAATACTGGTATTTAGCTGCATCTGGTTAGAATGGAAGCTTACTCCAATATTTACTTGGGATCAAATAAATCGAGCCACTTCCATTTTTCACGTAGGTATAATTGTTATTATTTTTGGTATTATTATGGAACAAATCAATTCTAAACATACAGGGTGTTAACGAATTCGTGTAATTCCTTCAAACCACATGATCTATTAATGGTATAGATTAACCCCGCACGGGATTTAGATTGATTAAAAATAAAAATTAACACTTTTTTTCCCAAATAAAAATATTATGTCATGGAAAATTTCGATGCCATGCATAAATGAATGAAGGCATGGTGACACAGCTGATGGGCACGACTAGCGCGATATCGCTCTACGCAGTCAGTTAACTTGGGACCCTAAAACTACTCAGATACAGAATACCATGGTTCATTTTTTGAAATATTTTTTTTATTGTTTCTGAAAAAAACCTATGCAGGGTCAATCAGTGTCACCAGTAGATCAAGCGGTTTTAAGAAATTACATGAATTCGTTTACACCCTGTATATCGCCTAAAAGGTTATTTGATAACCTTTACAATGAGGGTAGTTTTTTGTATTTAGAATTATGTAATTCATAAACTAAAACTAATAACCAGGACACGTGAAAAAAGGAGTGGCTCGATTTCTTTGCTCCCAAGTGTAGTTGAAAAAAAGGTTAAGCAGAACCTTCATTATTTACTTAATCAGATACGGGCCGATTTTTCAGTCGTCAGATGATTTTTACCTGGAAAATAAGTTTGACAGCTTTTGTAAAGATAAAATAACTTTAAAAAAGTAAAAACCGACTTCAAAAAAAACTAAACGGAGTAAAATAATTATCATTTAATAAAACTACCAGTTTCAGAAGTCGGTGCATTCAATTTGTTTCAGCGTAGAACGCCGACTTCTGAAACTGGTAGTTTTATTAAATGATAATTATTTTACTCCGTTTATTTTTAGGAGGTAGATGGCGCTAGTCATCGTGTAAACATTGAGCTCCGGTATTTTTTTGTCTTAAAAATGTACAAACTAGTTATATCTTCCAAATCTTATTACTAATGTCATTATAAATATGTGAATAACTAGTGTAAATGTTATCTTTAATTAACATTCTCATATAACAAAGTTATTAGTGTTTCAAACTGAACAGTGCAAAAGTGCTAAAACCGGACCAAAATCTGTGACTGTTTGTTTTGGTGTCTCAAATTCGTTACCAACAATAAGAAGACTACTGTGAACGTGCTAAGTGTTCAACTAAAACAAAACTCAAAAACTAAAGTGAAAAAAAAGATTACATTTCTTGAATCCAAAGGTCAAACAAATTCATATTTTAACGATTTTTTCTAATTTAATCGGATACACAATACTAATTTCAAGCTAAAACTTCATGTGAAAGTGGCCGTAAGCAGCGTGCTTCCGAATGCTGAGCAGCGAGTCGCGAGTTCGTATCTGTCAACACGCAATTATTTTTGGTGTTTTTTTATGAAGCTGTATGACATTTTAAATAGGCGCCATCTATAATTATCTTGAAAAACAAACTACACGTAACTACACGACGTGCAAAGTATTGAGTGTGCTACCGAAATATTCACCTACGAACTTTGATTTTTCATTTTGGTTTTTCTTTTCACCGCAAGATGGCATTGGTGTGTACGGGTTGTAAACAACTTCTGAAAGATAGCCTGTTTTTAGCGTGTTCAATTTGTAATCACTCGTATGATTTTGAATGCACTAATTTACCTCTTAGTCATTTTCATTCTATGAACGCCAAACAAAAATCGGCCTGGATATGTCAAGAATGTCGCTGTAAAAGGCCAAAAACAAATAATTCTGCCGAACCAGCAAGCCCAATGCTATCACAGCGCACGGATGATAACGATTCAGCTAATGTCACACTGAGGCGAAAGACTGCGTTAACTTCGACCCAATCCAGTAGTACCCCATACCCGAGCGCGCATGGATCGACCCTAACTGATTGTTCTCTCGAAATTGTTCTGATGGAGCTCCGTGCGTTCCGCCAAGAAAGTGAGATTAGGTACCATAACCAAGAAGCCTCCATAAATAAATTGGCAGAGGATATAAAAGAAGTTAGATATTCCATAACAAATCTTGATAGTAAATGTAACATCCTTCGTACGGATGTGGACCAGCTGTTGGAGACCTCAGATGCCACTTCTGGCACACTGGCAACTATACAACTGCAGTGTGATGACAATGCAAGGCGTCTGGCTGATCTTGAAATGAAGGATTATGGTTGTGAAATCATGATCCAAAGGCAGCGTATAGATATCATCGAAAAGCAAATAGTTGTTAATGAAAAGACCTCAAACATGCTAACAAATATGCCAATTAATAATTCTCAGAACTTACCCGTGGGTTTCCCGGATCCCACGGTATCGCCGCAAGAATTTCCGCATCCTCTCTTGCCACTGGTGTCATCTGTCCACAGTACCGTATCACAACCACAGATAAGCAGCGAGCAGCCGCCCAAAAACATATATAACACCAGGATATTTGCGACGGGGAAGGCCCAACCACGTCCTCGCCGTTCTGTCATACGCGCAACCGGTGCAGCTGATACCGATTTAAAAACCCTGGAACCTGTGAAATATATACACGCTTGGAATTTTCATCCAGACGTATCTGTGGAGAACATTCAATCCTACCTTCACAAAAAACACCCAAACAATACCTTCTCGATAAAAACGCCGGATCCAGAGCACTCCAGACATAACTGCTTCATACTGGGAGTACCTTTGCACCTGTTTGAGTATTACTTGTCACCCAACAACTGGCCTACTAATACATCGCTTCAAGAATGGTTCG
The DNA here is from genome assembly GCA_905220435.1 of Amphipyra tragopoginis. Taxonomy (NCBI): domain Eukaryota; kingdom Metazoa; phylum Arthropoda; class Insecta; order Lepidoptera; family Noctuidae; genus Amphipyra; species Amphipyra tragopoginis. The sequence continues at coordinate 13,371,642 of HG992017.1, forward strand.
CCTACAGGAATACGAAGAAGAAGACTGAATCCGATGATACAAATAAAACATTTTTTCGTGAAAAAAACTAAAAAGTTAGATTCGATTTTTTACCAAAACGTCCGAGGACTGAAGTCAAGGCGTTCGGAAATTAAAAATATATTACACACCTTCCCAGGCAATCTACTGGCTTTAACAGAGACTAGGCTTGATGATAGCGTTTTTGACTCCGAGGTGTTCCCGCAAGAATACGCCGTGCTGCGATGTGACCGAGTGGGGCGAGGCGGCGGCGGCGTGCTGCTGGCCGCGCGCTCGCCTTACTCACTCACACGTCTGGACTGCAAGCCTGAACAGTGCGACGAAATAGTGTGTGCAACAGTTACCAAAGGTCGATTACGCTTCGTGTTTTGTGTTGTCTATTTAGCTCCAAATGTACCTGATTCTGGATATTATTCTATTTTTAATTGTATAAGAAGAATTATATGTAATGTTAACAAACTGCCTCTGATAGTATTAGGAGATTTTAACCTCCACTCCGCTAGTGTAACCATACGTGATGATTTTGAATTGTTCCTTTCTGAATGTAATTTATTGCAGGAAAACATAGTTTTAAATGATCTCGGCAGAATGTTGGACTTGATATTGGTTAACTCATGTGTGGCGGGAGTCTCAGTTTCAGCATGTTCTGGCATTGTATCGTCTGAAATGCATCACAAGCCGTTAGACATCTCAATTAATATTAATACGCCTTATGCAAATTTAAATAAAAGTAATTCCTACCACTCTAACGACCGGACTACTAGTACAACTTTGGAGCGAAACTTCCGTAAAGCTGACTTCTTAGTGTTATACACAGAACTGGCTGATATATCCTGGGAGCCAGTGTACTCATGTGATGATGTTAACACTGCTGTCGGCACGTTTTACGAATTGATTAACAGCATTGTATGTAAAACTGTCCCACTGAAACAGACTAGGACATTTCCACTCAATTACCCCAAATGGTTTTCATCTGCTTCTATTAAATTAAATAACCTTAAAAATCATCATCATAAATTATACAAACAAAATAATAATAATCAACTGCATTACGCATTCTTTACCTATTATAGGCGCTTAGTAAAGAGGAGTACTGAAGCTGATTTTGCAACTTATACTAACCGTATCCAGTCGAATATTAAACGTGACCCCAAAACTTTCTGGACCTATGTGAAAAGTAACAGAGAAAATAATGAGCAGGCTACATTTGGAGACATGTCGCCAAAGCAGGTGGCAGATGCGTTTTCAAAGTATTTCAGTAGCGTTTTCCTACCAAACTCACCTTCATTAGATCCCGAGCACGCTATTGATGCTGTGAATGCGACTCCTAATAATATGTCTCCTCTAGTAAATATTGATTACATTCACGAATCCGAAGTACGTGGCGCTATGGCTCGACTTCCTCCAAAACCTACTCAAGGTCCAGATGGAATACCACAATATTTGGTTAAAGACGGCTGTGACATTTTTAAACTACCCTTGCAGTTTATCTTCAACCTATCCATTACCACAAACATGTATCCAATGGTGTGGAAAACCTCTAAAGTACTTCCGGTGCACAAAAGCGGCCCAAAAAGTGATGTTATGAATTACAGGCCAATAGCTGTTTTATCCGTATTCGGCAAAGTATTTGAATCGGTTCTCTATAAGAGAATATACAGCAAGTTGCAAAGATGGTTCGCGGAAGAGCAACACGGTTTCCTTTCAAATCGCTCAACTACATCTAACTTACTTAATATTACTACACTCCTAGCCACAAACATTAATGACAAAAGGCAGGTTGATGTAGCCTATTTCGATTTTCAGAAGGCTTTTGACCGGGTCGATAATGACATTCTTCTGAATAAATTGGCAATAGCAGGTTTTTCTGTGACACTGCTGAAATTCTTCGCGAACTATCTACATGACCGCAAGCAATACGTTATATATAAAGATGCCTACTCAGAGCTCTACGATGTCACCTCTGGCATAGGACAGGGCACTAACCTCGGACCCCTTCTTTTCCTTATAGTAGTTAATGACCTTCCCACATCTGTAAAACACTCCACTGTTTTGATGTATGCTGATGACGTCAAGGTTGCTCTTCCAATAGCTAGCTCAAGTGATATAGCCGCGCTTCAACTCGACATTGACAATATTCACGCGTGGAGTACTATACACAACCTTAATTTAAACATTAGTAAATGCGCGGTCATGACCTTCTCAAAGGCCACACATCCCGTACACAACATCTATACTCTGAATAATGTGCCCCTCAAACGTGTTCTTACTGTGCGCGATCTAGGTACTAACTTTGATCCACATCTTACATTTAACCACCACATTATACAGACTTGCAACAAATCCCGCAAAAACCTAGGTTTCGTCATGCGCCAGGCTAAAGATTTTAGTAGTCGACAAGCCATTACCATTCTATACAACGCATATATCCGCAGCTTACTAGAAACCAACAGTACAGTCTGGAACCCCCATGAAAAAGCATATACCTTGGCTATTGAACGAGTTCAAAAGTCTTTTCTCCGCTACCTTTACTTAAAGCTGTATGGATACTACCCATACATGTACCCAACACCATTCGTGCTAGGTATGGTGGCGTACCAAAGTTTGGAAGTTAGAAGAAATCTTGCTCTCGTCAAATATATCATCCGTCTAATACGTGGTTCCCTCTGCAATTCCTCTTTACTGCTATACATCTCGTTTGCGATTCCATTACCAATCAGACGCGCGCTTCGCCCACGCCAACGTCCTCTATTCGCGATACCTCAAACTAGTACCGTTGCCCTTAAGACCAGTCCATTGTACCTAGCCCTTACCCTCATTAATAACATTTTGTTATACGACGAATCATTAGACCTCTTTGCAAGTACTGAATTGAGACTCCTGAGTACTGCTAGTTGTTACTTGGAGTCCATTGCCACTCCCAGCACAATCTCTTCGACTTGAAAGGCACATACATTTTTTAGATTGCCTTCTATATGTCTTATAGTTATGTCTAGTTTTATAATTTATGGTTAATTTTGTATAATTTTATGTTTTACTTGTTTTTTTTAGTTTCTGTTAACTGTTTGTTTTAACCAATAACTTCTATGTGTGGTGTAGGCTGTAAATAGTAGTTGGTTGTTTACAAATAAATAAATAAAAAAAAATTTTTTTTTGAAGTCGGTTTTTACTTTTTTAAAGTTATTTTATTTTATACTTTTTAGTGCCACAAATTACAATTACAATAGTGTACAAATTCTCGGACCAGCACTACAACTAGAACGTCGTCTATATACGATTTGTGTATTTTTTTTTTGTTTTTGTTGATTTTTGCAAACAGTGCTGAATCAATTTCAATAAAATTTATACGGGACCACTTCTGAAGTATGGTCTACCAAACAAAAAAAGAATCATCAAAATCCATTCATAATTGGCGGAGATATCGCGTAACAAACATGCAAAAAAAAACAAAAAAAAAAAACATTGAGACGAATTGAGAACCTCCTCCTTTTTGAAGTCGGTTAAAAATATATCAAACCGTCATATTTGTTCCTGAGATAAAAGTTATTTGAAAATTGAAAAATTCTCCCCTTAGTCTATCGCAGTCCATTACACAGCTCCTAGGCCTTTTTTTATTTCTCTTAAATTTTGCTAACGGGAATAATTCGTTGACCTAATTTTGCTTTTCCGATATTTCTAGGAAACACAAGTCTTCGAACTAATTGCAAGATAATTACATGATTTGACATGATTTTACCTAGGTTATGATTGAATAATCTTTATTTCTCAAAAAGAACCCATAATATTCTTCACTTCAATGAAAAAAGAAAACATATTTATGAAAAAAAAATACTTTTCTAATTATAACTACCATTTTAGTACTTCATTTTCAAAGCACGTTACGGTTGGTTTGAGCGTTAAAAAATGAAACTCCTCTAGGAAACAACTTACAACATCTAAAATTATACCTACAAATATTTTATTGCTTTACCCAAATCAAAAGGTATGAATTTTACCTATACAATTATAGATATGCAAACTAAAAATCCCTCTGCCGACAAAATCGAAACAAAATAACAGTATTTTCGTTAAACCAGACGAGCAACCCTTTTCATTTCCACCCCCTTCACCCCCCGCCACCCCCTGCCGTCCATTAATTACGACTGGCCAATAGTTTTCCCAACTAATTCTTATGATAAATTGGAATGTCCATGGAAAAATAATTTGAATGGATGGCAATTTGTTGTGGGTATTTTAGGACTGGTAGCTTAAGTAACTTGAAGTGCTGATGGGAAAATTAATTAGGTAGGAGGTTATTGGGGGTGAATGCACTATCACGAATCCCGCGATTTTGGTCATAGGTTCTCGGAAAAAACCCTCCGTTTTTTTTAAATCTACTTAATTTTTCTGATTAAACTGTGACCCCACATAGCTTCTAGAATAAATTCATTCAAAAACAAAAGTATAGAAATTATTCTGAATGAACAATTTGTTAAGGTATTTCATTTCCTACATACATCCGTAATGTATACGTTTCCCCCACCAAAAGTGGCGCCACTTCAGAAAAAAAGTATTATTTCTGTCAACACACAACATATTGAAATTTCGTACGTACAACATTTTAGTCAAGTGCTGTAGAAATTTTCGAACACCAAAAAACAACACTTGACTCCTAGGTTACAAGTTTTAGTAATTAATGCTAACAAACGACCGTTATTGGTACTTACTAGTATCGCTAAAACTTCGAATCCAGAAGCTCTAGTGTTGTTATTTGATGTTCAAAAATTTTACAACACTTGACTAAAATGTTGTACGTACGAAATTTTAATATGTTGTGTGTTGACAGAAATAATGTTTTTTTTCTAAAGTGGGGGAAGCGCCTTAATATAAATGCGTATACCTATCTAACCGATCGTGCTAGAAACACCACGCTGCGCTCCATAAAACAAATAGTAGATGTTGGCGAAAAAATAGCCGGGCTAAAGTGGGCCGGTCATGTCGCTCGAATGCACCAGCAGGACAGATGGGCAAAGATCGCCATTCACTGGACGCCTGAAGGAGGACATCGTCGTCGAGGTCAACCGCGGCGTAGGTGGCGTCACGATCTAGACGTGTTTGCAGGGCTGCGGCATGGACAGAAACGGCACAAAATAGAGATGTTGCAAAGCAAAAGGGGAGGCCTTTGTTCACAATAGGGACAGTAAAAAAAAACCTAAATAAGTATGTACTACGTATAGATACAATACGGCCGACGTATCTTGGCGACTCTGAAGTTAGCTGATTAGCTGCGCAGTAGACAATTTCGTTTCTAAAAGATTCATTGCGCAGCCAAACAACTAACTTCAGACTCGCCAAGATACATCGGCCGTATTGTACCTGTAGTCCCCAAAGCGGTAAATCAGAGGTGGACGCCTTTTTACAGATGTCTGTACACCTGCGTTTTGCCTCTGGTATTAAATTTCATATAAGTGATGTGGCGAGCATATTATCATGTTTCTGGACACAATTATGATACCAAATTCGTCTATCCTTACTTCAACTTCAAAACTAATATATTCAAAATAGACTACAATTTTTGAATGTCAATGTTACAAAAAACAGCCCCGAAAAACGCCCACCCTTCACCGCTTCCTAGTGTTTATGCTGTGAAAAAGAAACGGCGCAAACAAACTCCCCAGTAACACAGTTCTGTCTGTCAAGTGAATAAATTAATTGAGTCTACACACCAAAGACACATAATATTAATTACATAATACATAAACTAAGGCAGAAACTGCAGAACGCCACATACAATGACACTTACATACATAATCCTTTCGCTTCTTCCACGTTCATACATCTTGTCATACACGCACGCCGGTTGAAAGTACTACGCACCTGTCCTTTTTGAAGAATATCACCAATAACATCGATGTATGTCCTTCTAGGGCGTCCTCTACTGGCGTTTCCACTGATATCCGCCTTGCAAATTCCCTTTGTTAATCGCCGTTCAGTCATTTTTTCAACATAACCAAACCACATAAGCATACTCCTTTAAACTTTTGTGACTACATCATCTTTTAAACCGCAACTTTTTCTTACTATTAATTACAATTATAAAATTATGCAAATTGAAGATGATAAAAAGCAATTCTTATAACTCGCTTGCCCGGGGACTGAGGGGAAATTATATTCTAAGTCCGTCCCTGTACCAACAATTTTTTTTTCTGAGCAACTTAATTTTGTATTATATCTTATTTATTTCGCATCCATTTTTTTTAATAAAGCATAGAGTGGTTTTAATTCACATCCAAATACAATCAAAAACCTTATGAGAAAATATCGTTTTCGAAATAAAATACGTACAATGCCCTATTTTATAAGAGAGATAAGTCACACAAAAAGACCTGTTTTTCCCTCACTTTCTTTGACGTCGACAAGTTTATCTTTTGTAAAAGAAACCCCGTTTTCAAGGAATGGGAATTCAGAACCCTTTGATATGAAATGAAAGTATTTTTGTGGAGTGATTCAACCTGTTTTGATCAAGTTATTTGACCGACAGGTCGTGGGTACGGTGCTCGGGTGGTTTATAAAATTAGGGCTTCTTGTATTCAGAATGTGTGGGATTCAAAACATGTTTTTTCCTTGATATTTCTTCACATTTTTTATTATTAGATTACTTGGGAGAATTTGCTTAGTTTTTATCCGACTTTAAAAGCGGAGGCTTCCCTATTTGACTACAAATATTAACCCGAATCCTACTAACCACATATATGAATTAATTTTTTGATTGCTTCGTTGGTCTAGTAGTCACGAGCGCGACTGCTGAGCGTGAGGTCTTAAGTTCGATCCCCAAGTCAGGCAAATTGTTATTGGGTTTTTCCGTGCAGAATTTCTCAGTAACAGCCAGAAATCTGGATTTCGGTTGATGGCAATAGACTCACTATTACATGGGACTTAAATATAACGGCGAAATGGGGGTATACTGTACAGCTCTGCCCCACCCCTTGGGGTATACAGGCGTGATGTTATGTTATTCAATTAATAAATTATTCAATTTTATGACACTTAAAATCATTTACTAAGCTAAGCATATTTGGCTTCCACATACATACAAACTTAGTAATCTGTTAAACACATCTATGTATATAAAAATGAATCCCTATTTCCCTTGTTCACAGCATCACGCGTGAGCGGCTGAACCGATTTCGTATTTTTTTTTTGTTTTGTTCGTAATTGTCAGGAGAAGGTTCTTACGAAAGAAAATTTTGATATTTAAAAAAAAAACGAGATTATCTTAGTATGTCCATATTCTTCATTTGTTTACCGCATGCATGAAAATGGTTTTAACTTTTTGTTACTATTTTGATTTTGTTTCTGAAGGTAGGTAGTAGGTAAGTAGTATGTAGATAGTAAGTAGGAAAAAATGCATTGCAAAGCAAGCCGGGTACACCTAGTTTCATATAAAAATACCATCTGCCCACATCCTAAAGTAGGTAGATGTCATTCACCCTTTAAAACAGTACCCGCGTACCAAACTAAGAAGGCAGGTACCTCCATATCCCTTAAACTTAACAATACCGATACCTACGAAAATTATTTACCAAATACCAAACTACCCTCGGAACAAAACGGCCCGCATCACGCCTTCAGAACGAAGGAAATTATCCAAGACTGATAAGAAGTACGGAGACGTTTGTGAGAGTAATGTTTCCGCTTTCCCCGCCTCTCCTCTTCCTTAGGGCGAGGGGAGAAAGGGCTTATCGCACAAAAGGTATCGAGTCCCAACGCCCCTCTTTATAGAATTTTCGGGCTTTCCACTTCTGCGGGGAGGTGGGTGGTACCCCCCTTTTTGCGACGTACATTTTCATTTCCTTCATCTTTCTCTGCTTTCGAGGCATACAGGGATGGATTTGGGTGGTTTGATTTTATTTTATGTTGTTTAAATAGACAACTAAGTTAGCCTTGAGGTAGAAAAATCATTTCGTTCTTTTTGGCTTATGTTAAGTTGTAACCAGTTGTGGTTTGATGAAACTAATACAGGCTACGATATTCCTTATGTATTGGTTGAAATGCCCTCTTTAGAATGAACGTAAGCTTTAATATGCATACTTTGCTTACAGCCAGTATTTATTGAAGTCCTACTTCTTATGGCGCATTCAGAGTAAATTTTTCATTGTTACGGAAGTTACACACGCAGCTGTAGTGGAAATGCAACACCGTGAAGTATTTGTTAACATAAAAAAAAATCTATCTCTGTCTATGTATAACATCAAACGCAAGAATGAGATGCAAGATTTAAAAATTTAACACCAAAAGAAAATAAGTAGAATAAAGATCTTAAAAATAGATACAATATGCGGCCTTATCACACCCGACGATTTTTTCCAGGCAACCTTAGGATAAAATAGAGTGACCTAATATATAAAAGAAAAAAATATACTTAAAAGGAAAAGATATAACAGTATCTGCGACTGTTGAAATAAACTACGTCCTAAATGTTACTTGTACAATTAGTGACTAGTTGTATTTTTGTTTTGGTTTAAAGTAAACAATTTATAAGCACGCATTTTTCTACCTGAAACAATTACAACATGTCTTTCTTTTTGGCAGGTACAAAATTTCCATAAAAAAAATATAATTAAACAAAAATAACAAGGGACGGTCATATTTCATAAATTAAATATACAGAAAATGCAAGCGTTGCGCATTCGAAATACTTTCAAAGCGTACTGCGATAAAATTATGCAAACTACTGTTTTTATATTAAACAGAGGTACACTCTACCAAACTAAATGGTAATTTATTCTGCGATTTTATAACTAACAGTAGATATATGCGAGTGTGTAAAAAAATAAAGTAAAAAGTGAATATTGACATCGCATATTACTAAGACGGATGAATAAATAAATAAATATTCCATTCTGTTCCCAAGAATGACGTAGTAATCAAAGAGGTAGCCGCAACATGATTATGGATTAAATGATTGGACGAATATGAAGAAATTAGGTGTTGTTGCTATGTTGATTGATTGGTTTTACTACAGTAGTTGTGAATAAGATCATAGAAGTAAAACCTCTGTCATACTGTACAGGGTGTTAACGAATTCGTGTAATTCCTTAAAAACCACATGATCTACTACTGGTGTAGACAGGCCCCGCACGGGATATAGCTTGATTAAAATAAAAATATAAAATTCTATAAAATATAAAAGACTGCCTCGTTGGTCTAGTGGTCGCAAGCGTGACTGCTGAGCGTGAGGTCTTGGGTTCGATCCCCAGGTCGGGCAAAGTGTTATTGGGTTTTTCCGTGTGGAATTTCTCAGTAGCAGCTCGGAGTCTGGATTTGTGCCCGGTTGATGGCAATAGGCTCGCCCCCTATTACATGGGACTTAAACATAACGGCGAAACGTGGGTGTATACTATACACCTCTGCCAACCCTTCGGGGAATAAGGCGTGAAGTTATGTTATGTGTATAAAATTCTTTTTTTTCATGCGGATTTGTTACCGATCATATCTAAACCACCTAATAAGGATTCAGTAAAAAATAAGAATTAAAAAAAAAATGTGTGAACATTTCGATATCACGCATAAATTAATGAAAGTACGGCGACACGGCTGGCAGGAACGACTAACGCGATATCGCTCTTTGTAGTCAGATAACTCAAGGCTCTAAAAAGACTCAGAAAAGAAAAACCAAAAAAAAACTTTTTTTTTTGGTTGATTTTCGAAAATTCCCATTTTGGGTTAATCTGTGTCACCAGTAGATCACGTGGTTTTAAGGAATTACACGAATTGGTTAACACCCTGTATAGACGTAAAAACAACGTAAAAAAATATTTACAGTCAGGCGTTACACTTAACAAGGTATGAGAGACAACATTGCATACTATAAAACAAATTAATCATTTTAGTTAGTTTCTAATAAAGCAAGTAATTAGAAGAAAAAACGTTTATAATACTTTTCGTCTGAAGTTCTCTGCAATGTTATATACATAACCTACTTGTTAACACAAAAGCAGGGCTCAAAAACACCGCACCAAATCCGTCCCTGCACCCAATTCCCCGTCTTACACCAGCAACCTTAGACACCCCCCACCCGACCGCACCCCCCTCTCGCTCGCGTAGTTCGTTAGTGAACTTCCATACTTTGTAATATGCAAATGTTGAGTCTAAGGGGATGCGGCGACGTCGTCTTAAAATGAATTAATCACGCAGGTGACTTGGGGGGTTGGGAGGGTAGGTATTGATTTTAATAGGGTAATTAGCTGGGTAGGCATAGGTGGTGTGTGAGTATGTAGTCTTTTGAGTTTCTAGTTGAAGTAGAGAAAATTCGAGAATGATTTTTTGTATTTACCTCCTAGGCGTTTTGCTTTGTGTAGTTTTGTATACAGGATGTTAACGAATTCGTGTAATTCCTTCATACCACATGATCTACTGGTGACACAGATTAACCCTAAATGGGAATTTTTGAAAATCAACTAAAAAAAATATAAAAAAAAAAAAAAACTTGATTTTCTATGTCTGAGTCATTTTAGAACCTTGAGTTATCTGACTGCAAAGAGCGATATCGCGTTAGTCGTGCCTGCCAGTCGTGTCGCCGTGCTTTCATTAGTTTATGCGTGGCATCGAAATGTTCACAAAAATGAAACATTTTTTTTGCAAAAAAATAAATTCTTATTTTTTTACTGAATCCTTATATGCGGTTTAGATACGATCGGTAACGAAGCCGCATGAAAAAATAATATATTTTTTTTATTTTTAATCAAGCTAAATCCCGTGCGGGACCTGTCTACATCAGTAGTGGATCATGTGGTTTTAAGGAATTACACGAATTCGTTAACACCCTGTAGAGGTATCCCCCAGCTGTCAGGTTGGTTGCGGGGGTCAGTCAGATGGCAGTCGCTTCCTATAAAAATACTGATCTCTCTCTCTCTAGGGTCGGTCCCTCATGTCTGAGGATCGTGGTCAGCACTAGGGTTGCATCTGGAGCGGATGATCTGCTTCCACCGGTTTCTGTCCAGCGCGTCTCTTACAACCGTGTAGAATTTGGATGACGACGAGTCTTTTATTTGATCGGTCCATCTTGTTGGTGAACGACCGCAAAATACTGATATTATCCCAATATGACCTCAATATTTGCTTAGAAATAGGCTGACGATGAGAATAGTGAAATAATTTTCTTGCGGAATCTCACGCAGAGACAAATTTCATGTAAAAATATTATTTCGCAAAATTAAAAGTCAGGAATGTATTTTTTTATACCTTTGGTAACTGTAAGTTTTTTGATTTCGCTTGGTTATAGCATTTAACTGGGACCCTCTTGTCTATCTAAAAAGGGTTGTTGTCGAATGAAAAAAATAATATGTATATTTTTGTATTATATATTTTAAACTGTTAAATAAGTTTATGATTTGGGATAGCGAGAAAATTAAATAAATGAGTTTTTTTTGACAATCTAAAGGTATTCCTTTAGTAAAAAAGGAGTGAGTACTGAGATGACGGCTTATAGAAGAGAATGGAAGGAATACATGTAGTGCCGACCCCATCTCGGCTGTCCCATTTCAAAACCTAGTAAGGGCTTAAAATGAAATTTTACAGGAGAGCGCTATAAACGTTAAATCGGTCAGCCTTTGAAAAGTATTTATGTTAGGTAAAACCATGTGGTTAATGTGACTTACTAGGTTATAAAATTATCACAGGCAGTGAATGGCACTTACTAGGTATCGATGCTTAAATATATCTGCTTATTATTTGAGTTTTCAACGCTGGTGTTTTTGTATTTGGTAGAGACTTTCTAGGTTAGCAAGAGTATGCAATAAAACGATTTTTATAAAAAGTGTCCCTTACTAGGTTTTGAAATGGGACAGCCGATCTAATGATAAGGGCAATGAGATGATGATTTTTTTAAATAAGTTTTTAATCCATTAGCAAATTAATGAACAGAAGAACAACAAGTCGTGTGACAACAATAGATAATTTTAAATAAACTCATCACTGACTGTTGACAATTATTTTTGTTTTAAAAATAAAGAATGTAAATTATATTTAAATAGTTAAATAATGACTCGGGCCCACGATCGGCCATTAATTGTGTCAATGCAATGGCGAAGCTGTCATTTTCAGTAACTGTTCAGCGACTGTTCCGAGTTCTACCTGGGAATAGGATTATGGGAATCTGGATACAATAATAATGTACTGGGTTGTAATAGAAGGTTTTTAACTAGAAAAAATTATACGGGTTTTTTGGGATTCGTTTTTTTTATATCTGTTTCATAGATTAAATTGTTGTAATTGTACTATTTTATACTTGTGGTTTGACCACTACATTGTCTGCGTACTAACTATGGTTAGTTAATTGCTCTGAGGTTAAAACAAAAACGCAATGTGTTAGGAATTGTTACCAATAAATTAATTGATAATAATGGGATTTTCTAATATTAAAGTCAGGAATAACAATAGTAAAGTTTAATATAAACGAGGTAGATCAAGAAGCTAGTGCACAGAAAAAATGACTGAAAATACAGAAGTTATCATACACAGAAGAGAAAGAGAAAAAGAAAGAGAGTTTTGAATAGAAAAAGATGGAGATTGCTACACCGATACGTTTAGCATTTAAATTATGGATGGGTGGATTATAATATCTACACAATGTGATTTAGAGACGAGAAGTTATAGTTTAAACAAATAAACCCATTTCTTAAATACATTACCTTTTTACATCCTAACTAATATTATAAATGCGAAAGTAAGTTTGTTTGTTTGTTACCTTTTCACGCCTTAACCACAGAACCGAACATCCTGAAATTTTGCATATACGTTGTCAGGTGTACATACGGACATACTTAAGTACCTTTTATCCTGAAAAGAAGTACTGTTTCCGAGGAAATCAACTATAATGATAATAAATGGCGCCACGTGTCTTTCGAATCATGATTGAATTATATATTATTATTATAGAAACTTTAGTAGTGTGTATTGTCAAATTCTAAATTAACGCGAGCGAAGCCGCGGGCAAAAGCAAGTCTATGAATATTTGGAAAGATAAAACGCATCAAAACTCGAGAGTGGGGGCTTGTGACGTCAGAAGCAAGTAAAAATTGTACTTGTGACGTTTTGCCAATTTCAAAAGTGTCGTATCTTCGTCAATTTTGGTTTACGTAACAAAAGAAAAAATTCGGGTCAAATGTTTTTTGATAATCTAACTGACGGACTAATTAGATTTTTTCAGTCAAATACCTTATTATGGATGGGTGGATTATAATAACTACACAATGTGGCTTAGGTTTACGAGAAGTTATGGTTTAAACAAATAAACCCATTTTTTATTCATATTATCTTTTTACAATTAGTATTTTAAGTAGTTATATGTCACAACAAAAAAAAACATCAAATATTCTGCCTAGTATTTTTCCCAGAAATTGCCTAGTGCGATAAGACTGCCTATTGTACATTTCTATTTCATAACAATGTTTCTTGTTTATTTTGTGTACAATAAAGAGCATTGTAAATAAATAAATAAATTGTATTGTAATCTGTATCTATACCAACCTGTAATGTATCATACTTCAGCGAATAAATATCACTATCATTATCGATTTTTCCCATCAAATAATGCATTATTATATTGAAAATATTCCCATTTACCTAGTCCCGCCCTACGCGCTACGCCGCCCGCCCGTCGCTTCGCTGCCGTCGGCACTTGGAAAATACCTACACTTTACGTAATAGGAAAACTGGGAATGCACTTTACGGGTTTTACGTAAAGCTTAGGAGGTATTGAACATTAATTTAAACAACAATATTTGTTATGTGTTGGATAAAATGGTGTTACAACATTAAAGTCAAGCCGAGCAGTTTACTGTGTTCCGTAGTTTTTATGTGAAAGCCAGTGAAGTATAGGGGATTCCCTCTATATCTCTGTTACTTGGTTTCTCATGCTCCATCTTAGACACTGTATGTACTTATGAAAAGGAGAACAAAAAAAAAACTTTGTTTTTTGTTTCATAACATTCTAATATTTTGTTTTTGTTACTGCTTATAATTGTGCCCGAAAAATGGTAATAGGTTCGTCACCTTTTACATGGGACTTTGTACACCCTCATTTCATATCTACTATTAACTCCTGTAATAGGAGAGCACCTCTGCTTACGCCTTCGGTGATAACAAGCGTGAGTGTATGTATGTATGTTACTGCCAAAAGAAAGAGTAATTCGAAAGGAGATAAATAGAATAGAAACAGGAACGATATATTTTGTAGACGGACAAAAATAAAAATGATGGATTTCTATAGTACTTATGACATTCTTCAAATAAATCAATTATCTAATTAGCTTTTAATTACGCTAGAATGAATGAATGTTATGAATAATTTAGACCCAATTTCACCATACAATGTTAGTTGTTAATGTCTTGTTACACATTTTAACAGACTGTTTAACAGTACATTGAAATTGACATTGATTGCTTAACAGAACATTAACAACTAACATTGTATGGTGAAATTGGGTCTAAGTCTACCTTTTTTGTTTTCTCCTCTGATCAATTATTAATTTTTCTTTATCAAATTATTACAACAACAATAAAATTAACTTTTGTGGACGGAATGAAATATTTACTGAGTAAGTAAAATAATTATAAAGCTGAAATATTAGTACTGAAATTAATTTATTCTCTTCTAAATAATATAGATTGAATTGTTTAGAATTTATCAACAGTTTTTAATGACTTATTTGTTTATTTAGTAAGGCACAAACTATTACACTAAATAAAATTAGATTATGCATACAAAGTAGAAATAAAAAGAGCATTCAAAACATTTAGCCTCATTCATCATTTATAGATCTGCAATTGTAGAAGAAATCTTATAAAAATCTCTTAGATTTAAAATTATGAATTTTATGAGGCGACGGATCAGCATTCTAATTGCGCAACACACTCGTAATCGCTATGGCTTTGATTTTGACAGGTCAACAATTTCTATAGCAACGCTGCCGCGCTAACGAAGAATATAATAAACTCGATTTTCCCGCTTCCGAAAAAAACGTGGTTAACGCGCTGTAAGTTTTGAACTGTTTTAGTTATTGCATTCTTGCTTACGGAAAAACCGAGTTCCTAAAGTCTTCCAAAAAGTTACTTAGAGAGAGTTGATAGATCTCGATTGACTGATTCAGAATATATATTTAAATCAAAATCTTCTTCGTTAGCGTGGCAGCGTATGTATAACAATCCGAAATCCGACTTCTCTACAACTATGTACCACTCAATGAATATTGTTTTTGTCACATCAGCTGTCATGATTGATGTTGGTTACGTTACACAATTGCCCTGCAGTTTCTAAAGAAAATTATAAGAAAGCTGAAATCGCATTCAGCGGTTATGCACTAAAAGAGCCTCCAAGAGTGAAGATACTTAAGTACGTCCGGCACACCCTGGGCGGTCAGCCCCGCTACCAACCTTGCTGACTGGCTAATCTTTTCACCACAGCATGAGCTATTCTCTAGCTCGTGTCGACGCGAGAGAGAAGGTATCTCTCGACTATTTCAATCCACCAACATTATTTACGTAATATGAACTTGTAAACAACTGTAAAATACGGCCAAGGCCACTGTCCCACAGTTGGGCAAATCACCACAATAGCAAACACGATGGTTCACGCCTGCTACAATTAAATGGCCCTGACAATACGCATGGCGTTACTATGAAATCTCGAATTGGAATCGAGTTTAGGATTTGGAACGATTTGTTTATTTACCTACACACATCAAAAAAAGTTTGCGATCACTAGCATAAGCTGATATAATTTTTTAAATTTAACTTTATCAAGAAATAATCTTTGTTGTGTGTTTTCTTGATAATGAAAACTCGTGTCTAAAGAATCTAAAAAGAAGAAGAAATCATAATATAATCTACCGTAACAAAAAAGATTTCGATTTTTTAAAAAGATTGTTAACTTTTTTTGATGTGTGTACTTAGAGTTTACTAGCAGCTTCTCACGTGGAATATCAAAATCAGATAAAATCGGTAAGCGCAGACCGGACAGGGTCTAAGATGGAGCATGCAAATAATAGAGATACAAACGAATTTCCTTAAACCCCTCTGGCTCTTACATACTCACGACGGAACACAGTAAACTGCTTGGCGCCGGACTTTAATGTGAGGGTGGTAGCTAGCCAGGTGGACCGTATAGATCCAACCACCAAGCGTGCTGGGTTTTGTTGAATCTTACAACACGCGTCTATTCCAGCATGTAGTGAGGAAGTTTTATATTCTATCCCGTCCCAACACGGGTACTATAATAACGTTGTAAGGAGTTAGAATAGTCTTTTCTAAATTCCACTTATAGTCCACACGTTGCCTAAGATTATTATTTAGCAGATAATAAGAAAGTAGAAAAAAAACTGTTTTGCTTGTTCAGTTTCTCAGTTATAAATTAATACTTGAGAAAGAAAGTAACAAAAAAAAGTGCCTTGACATAATGCACATAACAACCAAAAAAAAAGTAAAAATAATAAAAACCGGCCAAGTGCGAGTCAGACTCGCGCACGAAGGGTTCCGTACCATTAGGTATCTATAAAATCGGCAATAAAAACACGTTTTTTGTGTGGGAGCCCCCTTAAATATTTATTTTATTCTGTTTTTTAGTATTTGTTGTTATAGCGGCAACAGAAATACATCATCTGTGAAAATTTCAACTGTCTAACTACCACGGGACATGAGATACAGTCTGGTGACAGACGGACGGACGGACAGCGGAGTCTTAGTAATAGGGTCCCGTTTTACCCTTTGGGTACGGAACCCTAAAAGTGAAAACAAACAAAATAAAAATTTGGGAAATTATGCGTCAAATCCGAGCGATTCATTCTGGATGTAACGTTTTTAGGATTCCGTAGTCGAACTGGGAATATCTAATTATACTTTCGCCATGTCCGTCTGTATACCTATCACAGTTGTTTTACTCGCAAACTATTAGTACTAAATAATACTATAGTAATAAAGCTGTTTGACAAAGTTATACACGTCTAAATGATCTAGAAAAGAAGAAATATACGTTTAAAAATTATAATTTCTTGGTATTTATCCTTTTCATTTTAAATTTGGGCTTGAAACCATCCGGCTTTTTGCCAGTTATGCTGATTAGTACGACAAGTACATATTGCATTCATCGAAAAAATGAAGACTGACCTATTCCTAAAGCCTTGGCACAAATTATTTAGATCACAATTAATCAGGTCAGTAGCTTAGTAGGGGTAACGTCCTCACTGACCGAGGCTATTTCTGTCCGCTACCGAGATTTGATTGACGTCCCAACTCACAAGTACTTGCCGACCCAGAATATCAACTGCTTGTACAAGTATTTCGGATGTAAACATGTGGTTTGTTGTTTAATTGTTTTAGAATAATATTATTATTGTTTCAATGTTCAATGTAAAATGTTGTGCGATAAGAGAAGGTTACCTTTCTGAAAATTAATGTTATGATGGTATATGATATTTATTTCTGTAAATAAATCTGGTATAGAAACTTTAACAAAGTCAATGTAATGCTTTTTAAAGATTAGATGGCGCTGGCATTTCCTATCTGACTAGCTTTAGCTATGTATATGTCGTGGCCAGATCATAGAATTGATCACTTCATGATGTGGCCAGCCATTTCATGAAATGGTTGCATTTCATGAAATGGCCAATACCCGCTGCCCACATCATGAAATGGCCTGGCCAGATCAATGAATAATCAGCGTTTAACGATATGATCAGCTAAACGCACGGCCACTTCATGATATGGTCAAACATTAGTGATCATATCGTAAAATAGTTACATTATTCACCGTTAGAGGCGCTGATATCGTTTTGTTTTTGTGATGCATCATG
The DNA here is from genome assembly GCA_905220435.1 of Amphipyra tragopoginis. Lineage (NCBI taxonomy): Eukaryota > Metazoa > Arthropoda > Insecta > Lepidoptera > Noctuidae > Amphipyra > Amphipyra tragopoginis. The sequence continues at coordinate 13,389,488 of HG992017.1, forward strand.
GCGGCGGACAATTATTCTGACAAAAAAGCTAATAATAATAAGTAAAGTAGGGTGACCACGCAACGAAAATTAATGGACTAATAGTGGATTTCAAAATATGACTTCATGGTAACTGCGGGTGAACTTTTCATAGAATTTTATTTGTTCGATTATTTATTAACTGGTTAACCTGTGAAACTACAGCACAAAATATCGATGCACGTTACTGCAAACATTTACTATTTAGTATATTGAATCATTTGGGTTAGGTTAGGTTAGAACAGTGACCAATAACGCGCGAAGGCGAGCGAGCGAAGCGAGCGTGCCGCGGCAGCGGCCGCCGAGCGCCAGATCCCCTTAATTGTTGGTGAATCAAGCTATTAAACTTTCGCGGTAACGTGCATCGATATTTTCTGGGTCGAAATTCCGTAGTCTACTCCTTTGCTTGCATGGTACGTGCTTCCTTTATTTGGATTTTTTATTAAACCTTTGATATCATGGAAACCCTACATTAATGATATGGCCAAACGTGGATGGCCATATCATTAAACGTTGACGTTTCAACGATATGGCCAATTTTAGTTGGCCATTTCATGAAATACGACCATTTCATGAAATGGCCGGCCACATCATGAGGTGATCAATTCTACGATATGGCCACGACATATACACCAGTGCGCTTTCATGTTCATCTTGCGTCTTCGTCTGAGTCATGCGTGAAGCGCCATAGCGCATGGTTAATACTAGTTCGACAAAAGCGCATGCCCCTAGCGCACGCTAATCCGTCTATTGTATGTCGACTAACGACTGACCGAGGCGCACCGGTGTAGACGATAAGCTGCATGCGTCTTATGGCAATCAATATTGTATGCGCTTGACGCAAGAGGAATTGAAAGTTGAAAACGCAAGATGAACATGAAAGCGCACTGGTGTAGGTATACATACCATTTGAGAAGAAAAGCCGAAACAAACTCAGTGGTCAAGGTCTCTTTTAAAGTCCAGACATTGTGGTATAAAAACTATATGAGTGTAACAATGTAGGGCAACGTCTGGAATGGCGTTTTGAGGAAAGAGCCATAGCAGGTTTGAGTTGACCTGTCCTAACTGACGGCACGCATGCATCAGCCATAGTGTAGCTCAACCTTATTTTGTGAAGTGTCATTTATTTATTTAGGTACTTTAATTAAAACGTTCTTAGACCAATTACAATAATTAAAGATAGTAATAGAAGACGATACATACAATACAAGGGAAAGAAAATAAAAATGTCATGTTGTATATTTGGGCATTAGGTACCTTCTGTAATAAAAGGTTAGTCAGAAAAGGGGTACTAATCCGCTGAAGACTGCTTTAAAGAAAGTGTTAAAATGTCAAAATTCAATAATTTTTATTTCAATGTGTGATTTTTATTTTAGGTTTTCAAAAATTATTAATCCCTGCTTTAGTTATAAATTCAGAAAATGGAGCTTCTAATCCGTGACCCCAAATATTACCTAAAATGTAAACACAGCTGATCATAGCTGAGGATGTAGATTTTAAGGTATTTTTATGAAATCTTTGAACATCAATTTCTCTTAAACTATTGACTTTTGAGGAAAGTTGTAGAACAAAAGTAATTCATTATAGGTTCTTTGACACGCTTTCGGATTAATACCGCCTTTCCGACTATACCTACTTGTATTATAGTAATATAGGCAATGCATGCCGCATCAATTCACAAACTAATCTGACCCACAGACTACCAGTCTACCTGTTAATACCAGTAATATTATCTCAATGGGCAATAACACTGGCCTTGACATACGGGCATCGATCCGGGCATGCATCGATTGTGACCGGTAATTGAGTTGACTGACCGGAGCTCCTTATTCGTAACTAATAGGGGTTAGATATTGTGTGTATTGGTATTGGTGTTTAGTGGTGTTAAGTGAACGTATTGGTCTATAAGTGGTTGTTTATTGTTTCAATACGCCTGCTTTTATTTGACTTCGAAAAGGAGGAGCGTGTCTTTTTCGTAATGTTTGTACATCGATTTCTGCGTAGGAGGTTTGTGTACCGATTTGAGTACCTAATTCTTTTTTTATTTGGTACGGAATACTGTCAAAGTTTTCCCTTATAAAGAAGAATGGGCAAATTTCATTTAACCAAAACCCAGAACCAACAGAAACAACTCTTATTGTCATTTGTCACACTTATGTACGTTTTCCAGCAACCGGGCCACGCAGGAGCGTAGCGCAGGGCGTCGCAGCGGATGCTCGAGCAGACGCCAGTAGCCGACCGCGTCCGCCCGACGGCTACAATCTGCTGGAAACCGGGCGCATGTGCTCGCGTGTCCGCTATCGCAGTCAGTTTCTACCTGCATTGTGGCCGAGCGGAGCCGACCGGACGCGACGACAGCCGAGCACCGCCGTCCACGTACGCGAGGAGCCGACCGGCTGCCGCGGCATACGCTCGGATCTAACCGAGTTCCAAGTAGTGTAAATTCCAAGCAAACATGAAACTTAACTATTGTATAGAAGCCTGAATTTCCTTTAGCACAGTGTGAAATGCGCTCCGGCGCGCTTCAGCGCGTCCCGTTTGGTGGAAATAATGTCTTAAACTATCATGCATATCTTTTTTTCCTAGGCGCCGGGAGAACTCAATAAAATGAGGTCAAAGTTGGAAAAGTCTGTTCGTGTAGTCGGTGTAGTACAGAATTAAATTAATATTTATAGTAATCATTCTACTGCAGATCACTGCTGGGTATAGGCACCTCCTATAAATTGTTACCACACCAGGTGCTTGCTCAGAAAATGGATTAAAGTTCTAAAGGTGATCGAATTAATTTAAATTGAATTTCCTCAGTAAACAATGGGCTGTGATTTGTTTAATTATTTTTCCCGAAGTAGGAATAATATTTATAAAAAATATATAAGAATTTCGATACAAAAAAAGATCCTGCACTGCAGGGTCAAAAATTCACATTTTAAATGATTACTGTTAGGTATTATAATGTTATCTGTAGCAAACGCTCGATAAACTAAGAACTTATGTATTTTTTTACCGTTCAACTATAAGATACCTAACTCATTTTTTTCGTAAATTCTTCCCGTGGTGTTAAAAAATCAACTCTAAGAATTTTATGGGGTTACTCGGTATCGGAAATTGAATAAATTTCATTCTACAACTTTTCTAAATTCGCCAATTTTTTATGCCTGTCCTTATAAATCAATTAAAATATATTTTAATTTGTATGGAAACTTATAAAAAAAAAATGCGAATTTCGAAAAGTTGTAGAACAAAAGTTGTTCACAATCATTAGAACTTAAAACTGAGTTCATCCGTGATCATGGCGCTTGTAACGGTGCCGAAATATCGGAAACTCACAACAAATAATAAACATGGTAAATATCCCGTTCTAAGTTCTAATGATTGTGTTAGTGACCATGTCAGTTTAAAAACTTAAAAAGTTGTTCAATTTCCGATACCGAGTAACTCCATAAAATTATTTAACAATTATTTTAAACCATGTAAATGACACAACAACACAATCGTTCAGGGGTGATTCTATAATTACAGTTATAGCTAATATCGGTACCTATGTCAGGATTGCGAGCAAGGCAAACACAGTAAATAAAACCAACATAGAGTCTCCACCACTGAGAGTACTTGTATTTGGGTTAGTATTAGTAACATAAACTAGATCACAATGTATTACAAGATCATAAAATAAGGACAAGCTAATCAGATATAAAAGGTCAGACTTCTTCAGCTGATCAACACGGAATGCTCCCGCTTCTTCGAATGACCACCGCCTTTATAACCTCGGGTGCGTTGATCCATATCGACGACTACCTTCTTTTGTCAACATTGCCCAGTGCTACCCGCTACCGATAACAACCATTAAAAAAATTTAACACCTTGTATTTACCACTTCAAACTCTACTCATCTCCTCAGATAAACAGCGTTACTAACTTACTACACACGCAACAATTGTTTACTACGAAACAATGCCACCACGTTAATAGTCGTCCGGTCTTGTCCTTGACCCTGAGACCCCGAATGTCCGGCTTGACATCTGTACAACATGCTAACTAAAATGTTATCGTTAGTTACATTTGGGATAGTTGTGTGACCTAAAACTTGTGCTTACTATCCTTATTTGATGTATAGAAGATTTAGAAATATAGGAAAAGAAAAATATGAGTTTAATACCTGCCTACCGTCTGCAGGATGGAATATACTACAGTGTTGAGCAACACAAATAATATCATTTCATCCAATAGGTAATTATACTCTTTTCATCGTAAATTGATTTATAAAGTTTGTCTCCAAAACGTTAATAAACGAAGAATATCAAATATTTAAAAAAAACACGTGAAATAGCTATACTATACAGGGTGTAAACGAATTCGTGTAATTCCTTCAAACTACATGATCTATTAATAGTATAAATCAACCCCGCACGGGATTTCGATTTATAAAAATAAAAAAAAAACTTTTTTTTTACTGTAATTTTTTTTATTTGATAGAAAATTTCGATGCCATGCATAAATGAATGGAGGCACGGCGACACAGCTGACTGGCACGAGTAGCACGATATCGCTACACGCAGTCAGTTAACTTGGGACGCTAAAATTACTCAGATACAGAATACCAAGGTTATTTTTTGAAAAAAAAAAAATGTTTTGTTGATTCTGAATAAAGCCTATGTTGAGTCAACCAGTGTCAACAGTACATCACGCGGTTTGAAGGAATTACACGAATTCGTTTACACCCTGTATAGCTATTTTACGGTTTTCGATGATGCCACATTTTGACGGTAGCAGACTCCTGTTTTGTTTTAGGATGGGATATCCTCAAATGACTTCTTCCTCTCTGGTCGGAGCGGAAGGGAGTGTCAGACTTTTACTGACTAAAACCCATCCGTGTTCCTCCATCGGATAGGGGGTACTTCGAAAGGGTGTTAACGTACCTTTTTAGGGTTCCGTACTCAAAGGGTAAAACGGGACCCTATCACTAAGACTCCGTTGTCCGTCCGTCCGTCTGTCACCAGGTTGTATCTCATGAACCGTGATAGTTAGACAGTTGAAATTCTGACAGATGATGTATTTCTGTTGCCGCTATAACAACAAATGCTAAAAAAACAGAATAAAATAAATATTTAAGGGGGCTCCCATACGGTACAACAAACGTGATTTTTTTGCCGTTTTTGTAGATAATGGTACGGAACCCTTCGTGCGCGTTTTATTTAGTATCGGCGGAAAGGAAAGGAAAAATAACTTTTTCAACATTATTTCTAAGGTTGGCAACGCATCAGCAATTCTCTTGTGGTGTTGTAGGTGTATAGGCGGCGGTAACCAGTTTTCCATTAGGTGAGCTGTCGGCGTCATCTTGTTTGGCAACCCATTACATTTAAAAAATCAAAAAGGCAATAATAATGATGTTTATGATGAGCTGAGATTTTTAATAAATAATACAATGAATAAATGAAACAATACAATAAAACAACCTACATATACAAATCCTATACTAAAACTACTTATACAAACTAAAAGAGTGCATCACAATATTCCTCCGCATCGCTGTCGACTGGAAGCGTGCCCAGAAGGCTGGCAGCATTGCCACGTTGAATAGCAACGCTAATTCTTTGGCCAAAAAACAAGCTAGTCCTCTGGTCACGTGAAGTTTCGACCAATCTTCTTCCTATTTCCTTAAACAGGAGACGCGCACTCGGACCTCATGACCCGAATGTTTTCTCCCCAAACGGCTCTAAGTCATGGTTTCCTATGAGATTATATTTTCAAAGCTAGTAATTTAAAGTGAGATTTTCCACGGCACAGAATTCTTAAAATGAATCCTCGATGTAACAATATTGACAAAGTAAATAGAGGGATGAATTGGACTAAAAAAAATACAATCTTTCGACCACACGTTTGGCGCAGTGGCTTTCTGCGCTACGGGTAAAGGGTTCGACTCCCGCACTGAATAAATTATTCAACGGCCTATAGAGAGTTGTTTCGAATTTATTATATTTATTTGTGTGAAGTTTAAGTCTGTAAACGCATCTACGATACAGAAGAAATCCAAGGGAAGGGCAACATTAAAAAAAAGATTGCGCATCTTCGGCGCAAAACTGTGAGAGTTGGAAATCAAGGAGGAGATCTTTGCCCAGCAGTGGGATACTACTGGGACACTAACAGTAACCTACACCAGATTTCTCCATTTTTAGTCTCCAGCAATATTGTAACATTTCACTCTTAAACTACTAGTAATTCTGTCCGCCTCTCAACTCAATAGAGCATGAAGATAAGTACATTAATAACGTAAATAGTCCTTAGTGTCCGGCTGTCCGGCTGAACGCCCTTGACCTTGCCAGACGTCTGTCTATCGAACAGCTGACGTTATCACGTAAATATAGCAACTTTCATGGAACTAGTAATTAAGAGATACAAATTGGTTGCAATTTGCAAAGGTATTGGAAATCTGTTCTGGATTCTGTTATGCATAAACTAAACTTTATGTAGGCTATTTCCATCTTTTTCACTTTGATAGAATAAGAAAGAGTTGGGCGTTAATAAGAGTTAGGAAAAGTTGAATTAAAATTTCCATACGACACGTACGTAGGCGTCGAACATCATCTGCCTAGCCTTTTCCCAACTATGTTGGGGTCGGCTTCCAGTCGAACCAGATGCAGCTGAATATCAGTATTTTACATGGAGCGACTGCCTATCAGACCTCCACAACCCAGTAACTGGGTAATACGATACTCTTGGTAAGACTGGTTGTCAGACTTTCTGGCTTCTGACCAACAGTAACGACTGTCAAAGAACTACAAATGACAGCCGGGACCAACGGCTTTACGTGCTTTCCGAGGCACGGAGGAAACTCGCTATGGTAAATGGTCACCCATCCACAGACCAACCTCGGCAAGCGTGGCTTAACCCGGAAGATCGGTCTATGCGGCTGTAATTATTTAGCCACGAGCTCCGTAGGCGTCGAACATGTCGATAAAAAATACAGTGAAGTTCAAGGCGTAAACTAGCCAGCAAACACCGTTGTTGTAACATAGCTGATTTTTTTGCATCATGCACGTTGACATTTTAACCAACTTCAAAAAAGGAGGAGCTGTTCGGCGCGAATGTTTTTTAAGGACATTGTACTCAATTCGACCCACTTTTAATTGTATCTAAATTAATGCTTAAAGCACTAGTTATATACCTAACCATATCTTATTTTTGATTCTTGAATTTACGGGATACCTGAAAAAGTTATATATTTGTGTAAAATCTATACCTACTATATTGCACTGTAAAGGGCTTAGAATTAATTTCATGAAAACCAGTCTGGGATGCTAAAAATAAGGAACTTAACACAAATTGACCTTATTAGCTATAAACTTATTACATGTTTCTCTACAAAACGTCACGATACAAAGAATACAAAATGTACAAAAAATATTGGATATATTAATATCCAATATTTTTTGTCAATGTGTTTTTCAAAAACCGTAAAATAACTATTAAGTTATTTTACGGTTTTTGATGATGTCGTTTACGTTTTTTCGATAGCAGGCTATAATTTACGAAATGAGCGCTGTGTCAGGATTCATCTTTCGTTGAACAGAGTAGAGTTTGCTTGCTGGTAGAATCTTTACGGTCCGCCTGGCTAGCTACCACCCTCACATTAAAGTCCGGCGCCAAGCAGTTTACTGTGTTCCGTCGTGTGTATGTGAGAACCAGAGGGGTATAGGGGAATCTCTCTATATCTCTTACTTGGATTCGTGTGCTCCATTTTAGACCCTGTCTACGCTTACGATCATGTGCGACAAGGGTCAAACGGACCAAGAAAAGTAATAAAAAAAAGTTGTTGCTACGACTAATTAATAATGCTACTAAAACAAAGTCATAGGGCGGCATCGAGGCGTGAAAACGATAATTTCAACGTGTATTAGGTATTATTAATTTTATAAAACAGTGTTGCTACTGTTATGCAACTAACGTGATTGCTCATAAAGTTTGGACGTGGTCAATTGTCTGGTCAGTGACCTTGACCTAACAATAGACCCGGACCTCAAACGTGTAGGTTAAGGCTGTAACACACGAATACCTACGTAAGGGAAGTTACATACAGATTAATTAACATCTTTTCCAGTGTTTATTTTATGAAAATGGTACATTATACCATTGTGGTTGTTTGTTTTTAGTTTTTAGAAATGAATATATGGAAATAATACGTGTGGAGTGACTAGAATGAATAAAGTAATATATGATTATATTAGAGGAAGTTTGAAAGTAGCGCCTGTGACAGAAAAGTTGAAAGGGAACCGATTTTCTTGATAAGATGTGATGAGGAGGGACGAAAAGCATATCGAAAAGAATGGAGAGGGAGACCAAAGAAAAAATTATTGGCTTGCGTAATTATATAAATGAAAAGGGAGTAAATGGTAGCGGGACGCCTAATAGGGAAGAATGGAAGATGAGAACGTTTTGCGCCCGCCTCAAGTAATAGGGTAGGCAAAAGAAGAAGTGTCTAGAAACTAAATCTTAAAGTGCCATATGTATTAGACTTAAAATAATATCAATTTTAATATTTCTTTTATTTAGAAAATAAAATCAATTTTAATATTGCATTTCTTTAAAAATAATTATTCACCGCTATTTTTAGTACAGTTAACCAAAGAGATAAGTGTACAGGCAACAATTGCATTCGTATTTTATTGGAGTTATGCGTATGTTCAGAGGCCAAGCTGTCGCTTGTCAACTTCAAAACTCATATATTCAAAATAGACTAGAATTACTTAGTTCTTTTTGAACAGACAACTCCCAAAAACGTCCGCCCTTCACCGCTGTGTAGTGTTTATGCTATTGTCTGTAATTGCCTGCGTAATGCATTGATATCCGATGTTTGCCTGTGTTAAGTAAACAACCTTTTGTTGTACCTACACATAAAGACCGAGATCTAAGTTAAATATTTTACAACACTCGAACTATGTAGTTTAGATTTTGCCGTATCTGTCTATATTTTCACAGATCACTGGCAATCGCCTAGCAACTACCCAACAACCGATCGCAACATCGCTGTAGACGCTACACCCATCTGAATGGACATTAGGATTCCATCGACCGGTATTATATGACTAGTAACTGAACGTATCTGTGTATTGTACTATTATATAGTACGAGTACGACTAATAGTTAATAGTACGGCTGGTTAGTAATTGTGTCAGGAGTAGTATTGATTGTTTGGTGGTAATCAGACTGGTATGCGTAGTATTATATTATATAAGTAGGTATGTAGGATTGTATAAAGCTATGCAGTCTACACAGCGTCGCCCGGGAACGAAAACATCGGGAATGCAATTGGTTATTTTTATTTTATCAGAGACGAAAGTCTTTGACCAGTGCGTGTTGCCAGTGATTACATACCTACGGCACTGAAACGTGGTCACTCACAATGGGCCTCATAAGAAGGCTCAAGGTCACTCAAACGGCAATGGAGAGGGCTATGCTCGGAGTTACCCTGCGTGATCATATCAGAAATGATAAAATAAACATAAAACAAGAAAACAAAACCAATACATTTTTAAATAAATTAAAACAATTCTTAATTGACAAAAGCTATTACACAATAGATGAATATCTATTGGATAAATTCAATAATAAATAAATAATAAAAGTAAATGAGCTAAACATATGAACATTATAATTTATAATCTAAATAATAATTAAAATAAATATAAAAACTATTAATTGTAATACATAATTTTATTAATTTATACTAATTGCAATACTAAATGTTTAAGCGAACAATAATGAAACGCTGATAATATATAATTTAATATAGCAAATAAATAAATAGATAAACTTGTGAATTTTTTTTTATAATAACTAAATGTACATATCAGAAATAATTTAAATATTTAGTAATAAGAAAAATTATTGAAGCGCTCTTCCTCTCTCCTACTTATTAAAACTTTTGCTGTGCCCGACAGGGTCCATAATTGTTTCCATATTTAATACTTACCATCTGTATGACTGTGTACATTATGGATTTCAATAAAGAATTGAAATTGAAAATTGAAATTGATGAGGTCCGTAGGAGAACCAAGTTAACCGACATAGCTCGAAGAATTGCCAAACTTAAGTGACAGTGGGCTGCACATTGCTCGCAGAACGGATGGCCGATGGGGCCGAAAGGTTCTGGCGTGGTGGTCGCGTACCGGAAGACGCAGCGTGGGTAGGCCTCCCACAAGGTTGACCGATGATCTGGTGAAGGTCGCGGGAATCCGCTGGATGCGAGAAGCACAAGACCGGTCGATGTGGCGATGCTTGGAGGAGGCCTATGTCCAGCAGTTGACGTCTTTCGGCTGAATGGTGATGATATTTTATCACGACGTATAGGTACTATATCTTATAAGAGAGCCGCTCTATGTGAAATTAGTTTGTAAGCACTGAAACTAGCCTTTATTGTATATAAGGTCTGTCTATTCGTACCTACACGAAATATTTTAAGGGATACATCTATAGGTGGTAAAGAAGCAACATAAATTAAAAAAAAAATATCTAAGCATCTTTTTTTTTAAATTAAATAATTTAAAAATTGATACACAACAAATACTGGCTCATTACTATTTTCGACATCCATTACGCTAGTTTCTACTTAGTATTTATTGTCATTGAAGCGGGCAATTTATTTTTCAAAATGCAATATGTCTCATGCCATAATACAATTATAATAAATACTAATTACGAAAAAAAAATACTTAAAAAAAATTTTGCTATGGCTTCTTTACCATCTGTAGATGTATCGCTTAAAATATTTCGAGTATGAATAGATAGACCTTATATAACATTCGTAATAAATATAATTGACTAGCTTTTGCCGTGACTTTGTCCGCGTAAAAGCCCACAGGAACCGTGCAATGACCAAATGCATTCCCGAGGTTTTCACTCCCGGACGACGATATGGTATGTCTACACCAGTCTTTCATGTTCATCTTGCGCTTTCAACTTCCAATTCCTCTTGCGTCTAGCGCTTGCAATATCGATTGCCATAAGACGCATGCAGCTTATCGTCTACACCGGTGCGCCTTGGTCAGTCGTCAGTCGACATACAATAGACGGATTAGCGTGCGCTAGGGGTATGCACTTTTGTCGAACTAGTATTAAGGCATGCGCTATGGTCCTTCACGCATGCTTCAGACGAAGACGCAAGATGAACATGAAAGCGCACTGGTGTAGACATAGCTATAGATAGATACTATGGTTTGTAATACAGATAATTTTATCGACTAATTATCAAGATAAATGAGCCACTCGTGGCTAATTAGCAACCGCATGGATCAAATGATTTACAAGGTTACGTTGCGCTTGCCACGGCCAATCTGTGGATGGGTGAACATTCTTTACACATCGAGACCTTTCCGTGCGTGAGAGAGTAAGTTAAGCCGTCGGTCCCGGGTATCAGACGAATAGCTGTGACAATCGTTACGGGTAGTCAGAAGCCCGAAAGTCTTCGGCATTGCCTAGTAACTGGGGCAGTCGCTCCGTGTATAATACTGGTATTCTGCCGCATCTATTAAGAATGGAAGTTGACCCCAGCATAGTTGGAGAAAGGCTAGGTAGAACAGAATTTCAAACCCTGTTTTTAAAAGATCATAGATTTATTTTATGATCAAAATTAGTGAAAGAACTCACTAATTTGTGTGTGTGATTGGAATCTTATAATCTATCTATGTATGATTGCAAAGTATGCTTACCTGATTAAGATCTTCTTCTCTCGTGTCAGCACGAGCTATACGATAATAGCTCATGCCGCGGTGACAAGATTAGCTAGTCAGCACGGTTGGTAGCGGGGCTGACTGCCCAGGGTGCGCCGGACGTACTTGAGTATAATCGTGGAGGCTGTTATGCACTCCATGAGATGCATGTTGTTACATGCTGATAACATTAAATGGAGTTCTTTGGAACGAACTCTTGTTTGTGCAAGCCCGATAAGAAACAATTCTGAGGTATGCGAAATCTGATTCACTTTACATTTAGTATTTTAATCAAAATTAGAATCTAACTAATTAACCATTAATGTCCGGTTTCTATGGTCAAAAAATGTCGTTTTGCATAACAATAGTAGCATTCTTCATTGCCTAACTTGGCATATAAAGAGACTCGTAAGCTAATTGTAAGTGTGATAGCTACTAATGAATTGAAGCGTCTACTATGTAAAAATATAGAGTTTTTGCTTCATTATTGTTAAAGATATAAGAAGCAATAACGCTCAAATCATAGGAATCGGCCTTATCACAAACACTTTCCACCAAAAACTACAGATGTTTGTTTTACCACTTTATGGATTCTACCGCATTTTCTTTCTATCAAGTTCAAGTTTTTTTTTCACGTAAATTTCAGCAGGATTAAATATTTTATCACACAATTTCTTCACTTCACAAACACTTTCTACAGCAACTTTAAAGAAACTACTTAATAACTCCAATAAGGGTTGTTACGCCGTATCTTTTACTACCCCTCCACACAATAACATACCTGTTTCTTTGTAACAGGTTCTTACATTCTTATCTTTTTTATTACACTTATAGTTACCACACTATTTAGGGTATTTTTTGTGGCAGCACTAATAGCAACAAAAATTACTATGTTTTTTTTATGTCAATTGTAATTGCGATTCAGAAAAATCTTTTTTGCATTCTGTAGGTCAACAATAGACGCCGTTTCTTTGTGTTTTTTTTTATCTTCATTTCTTGCACCTTGTATCTTGAAGGGCTAGTAGCTAATTAACCGCACAGATTATATGATTTACAAGGTTAAGCTGAGTTTGCCGCGGTCGGTCCGTGGATCGGTGACCATTCGTTTCACATCGAGACCCCTCCGTGCCTCGGAGAGCACGTTAAGCCGTCGGTCCCGGGTGTCATACGAATACCTATGACAGTCTATACGGGTAGTCAAAAGCCCGAAATTCTGACAACCGGTCTAAGCATAATTATAATATCGGCATTTCCCAGTAACTGGGTTACGGAGGTTTGATGGCAGTCACTCGGTGTAAAATACTGGTACCGCAACATAGGTGGGAAAAAACTAAGTAGATATAATATAAGTAAACATTATTTACTTAAACCTGTTTGTGCTAATTTGTACAGGATCATGGCTTTAAATTTATGTGGTTAAGAAAAAAAAAAGTGCCTTGGCAAGAAAATACCATTATTGAATTAACAAAATAGGTATTTTCTTTGCGTCGTGCTTGGATTATTATTGTAGTCGAAAATTCGAATTTTCACAAAGAAAAACAACAAATAAAAAGTCCAAGAAAGGCTATCATCATCATCATTCAGCCGAACGACGTCCACTGCTGGACATGGCCTCCCCAAGGAGAGGGATTTGCCGTAATCGCCACGCTTGGCAGGCGGGTTGGCGATCGCAGTATGGTTGTTAAAGTACTTAGAGAACGCTGCTGCCCATCCTCTAAAGAATCCCTTTGTCGCTTTTTACGACACCCACGGGAAGAGATGGAGTAGTGCTATTCTTTAAGTCCGGCACTATACGAGACCTAAGAAAGGCTAATTCCATAACACTGCAATTAAAAAAAACTGTTAGTAAATTGACACAGTGACACTCTTCGACCATTCTGTTCGTTCCATCTAGCCTTTTTACCCAAATATGTTGGGGTCAGTGGTCAGCTTCAAGTCTAACCAGATGCGACTGAATACCAGTATTTTACACGGAGCGACTGCCATCAGACCTCCGCAACCCAGCTACTGGGCAATGCCGATATTCGTTATACCAGTTGTCACTTTCGGCCTTCTGACTACCCGTAAAGACTGTCATAAATATTCGTATGACACCCGGGACCGACGGCTTAACGTGCTCTCCAAGGCACGGAGGGGTCTCGATGTGTAACGGATGGTTACCCATCCAAGGAAAGACCGCGGCAAGATGGTATGATCCGCGCAGTTGTTAATTAGCCAGACGAGCATCTTTTTACAAACGAATAAAATAATATTATAACTTTCGTGAGACACATTCATATTTATGATTAATAACGGTTTACTCACGTGCATTTTTCGGGATTGCCCGACTAGTTCGACTCGCGACCTCATCGACTCATGATTAAGGGCTCCGTTTGGGTCCGAAACAAGTCGGGCAATCCCGAAAAATGCACGTGAGTAAACCGTAATTAATCATAAATATAAATAAAATAACAAGCATAAAACTTTCATTTTCTCAAATCTAGAACATTCATTGATATTTCTAATTTCAAATATCATCCCTTTTGTCATCTTTTACGACGGTCAAAGAAAATGAAGGGTTCGTATTCGTAGGAGACATCCATAAACCTGTTCCTTTTATCTTTTACTACACATTTTATATTGTAACCTGTTCCAATTTTGAATTTCAATTCTTATCTCAGTAACCTGTTCTATTTTATTTAAATTCTCACAAGAACTGGAATGAATTGCTTGAATCTGGTTCAAACTGCTTCGAATTGGATGAAACTGGTTTCTACAGCTTTTGATTTGTACGATTACGGGAATTGTGATTGTGTTACAGGTTAAGATGTCATGGGAATGTAGTGTATGTAGGGGATAAAGTGTATTTAGACGATGGGATCGTAAACCGTCATGTAGTTGTGGTTCTGGTCACTGTGGGAGCGAAAAAAAGATAAAATATTTGAAAAATGAAATACTTAATAAATTATTTTTATTTATTTTATACTTTCGCATAAAAAATGTGTAGGGGCGGACTGAGCTTTAGGCATTGTCTACCAGTTGACCTGAGGATGATGCAGAGAAAACATGGTAGGTGCACTAAGTAGTTTTGGTTATGTACCTATGTGATGTGATACAATGTTAAAAATAAACACAAAAACGTAAAATATGTTTTTCCAATAATTATTATACTTATAAATAATACAAATATAAAAAAAGAAAGTTTTTTTTTTCGATTTTCTTTTTATTATGAAATTAAGCTCGCATCAGTTTATGTTTTTTATTGGGTGTGGTTAAATACATATTAGTAAATAAATAAAGCGGAACATACCTCCTTAAGTTAGATTCTTTCATCCATACGAAAAACATTTTAATTATTTTATGATGGGGACCTTTTCTATTTTTATCAACTTTAACTACTGCAAATTACAGCATTAATAAACTTAGACTTAGTATAGGTGTTTTACTTGCATTGTTCATCAAATGATAGATAATAAAAAAAAACATATTTTTTTCCCAAAAAAAAAATGGTTACGTATCTACCTAATGTAAAGAGGCCTACGTCACAATAATCTCTGTCTAAAATATTAAATTAGATAAAATATCTACATATACAAAGAACCTACTTTGCAAAGTTAAATGAACAATTTAGGTACTTAATTAACAAAACGAACCCATAGTGCATCAAAAACATCTTATTAACCCAGTACATAAAAACATTACATTCATAACCAGCGCCGCGACATAAAGCGCCTTACATTTCACCCTAACCCAATTTATACAACTCAGCGAAAATCTACTAGACGATCTATCCCAACCCGCCATACAAAATCGCCTAAAGCGCTAAAGCAGCTGCCCCGTACAACGCACCCCACCTATTCCTCAGAGAAATTCAAATAACGAACGCCTCGCACCGCCATCTTGCGCAAGACGCTGGTATAGAATAACTATACGTACTTTTTTCAGCGAAACGTCTTAAGTTAGACATTTTTACGCCACTATAGCTCTTATGACGACACCTTACGTTGGTAAATCGCTCGCGGAAAAATGGTCCTACATCCCGCGTCTTGAGTTATTTTCGAACATCCTAACTTTTTACACTCACATTCTAAAATCAACCTTACGTCTCATGTTTTAGAATTCAAATCTTAACGTGCGTCTATAGCAGTTACGTCATTACGGTATGGCCTCATAAAACTATAATAACAATGCACGCGGTTAAACTTGCTGCCGTCTCGTTCCACGCGATTAATTTCGAATGCGATAGAAAGAGACCAACGCATGTACTGTAGTTACATTTCAAGAGGCGTGGCAGAATAGTTGGGATAGTGGAAGTTTGGAAGAAGTTCGGAAGAGGGTAGCTTTTGGTAGATTTTATTGGATTTTACTCTGGTACGGTAATGGTTCGCGGAATACTCATCATTTGAATATCAATGGCGCTCATTGGAAATTTAAAACTGAATTTGCATTATATTTTTAGTTTAAATAAAACTATTTTATGAATATTAAACTATTCTATTGTATAGTAAAATTAATTTTGGTCGTTGTTGTAGTTATAGGTATGTATTTTCTTTAATGCAAAAAAAAACTCGTACATTTCTATTTTATATTTATATTTGTATTGTAGATATATCGAAGTTCACAAAATTTTGAAAAACAAAATCTTTCTAAGCGTAGGTAGTTTCTGTGAACTTCTATATACATATCTACATTACAAATATTAAATAAAAAATATTAATAAAATCTAATTTGAATTGTAATGGGGACAAAACTGTTACATTATAAGCGAAAGAAATTCAATTACTTAGAAATACATCGCTAGCTTTACTTTTTTGTATTGTCTTATTTAACTTAAAGTAATGAATTTTTAAAAGTAGATAAGTAATTAGAGTTAATGTAATCTAATCGCCTATCTAGATTTTGTTTTTTTAAAGTGCGTAATTTAAAAGTACATCGCTGGCTAACTGTTATAGAAGAAGCCATTTTTTATAAAAACTAAAACGGAACAAATTACGTATTATGCATATTTCGATAGAACAAATATAGAACTAATTATTTAATGTATTCGTTAAGACGCAGGGCATGGTCAATCGCTAGGTACAGATACACTTCCTCATGTACAAAAAATCATCATCTACAAGGTTAGTTCATCTGAAAGGTGGTAGGTACTAATCCGCAGGCTACTTAAAGTATCACTGATGACTGTTTTAAAGAAAGTGTAACAATGTCAAAATAAGATAATTTTTACTTCCATGCAATATAATTTTTATTTTAGTTATTACAAATATTGTTAATCCCTGCTTCAGTTACGAATTCAGAAAATGGAGCTTCTAATCCGTGATCCCAAAATAACCTAAAATGTAAACACAGCTGATGATGATGAACGTTTTTTTTTATGAAATCTTTTTTTTATATCCTTTAAACGTTTATTTTTCACTACAAAATTATGTACTTAATGCTAGCTTAACAGTTGTGCACGAACAAGGAGCTAACTTTGTGAGAGACTGGTGCCTGAGATATGTTTTATAAACACCTGTATTACAGGTCACCAGGGCCCTCCCGCGGCTAGATGCCTGTTATTTTTGATTGTACAAGAATGCAGGAACATACATACTATAGGAGACAAACATACTATAGGCGAAAAAAATAAAAATACAACATGCTTACAAAAGTGAGTAAGGAAATACCAGAATGTGTGTGTGTGTGAGTAACCATAGAACGTGAGTGAGAGAGCAAATATGAAATCTTTGAACAGCTATTTCTTTTAAACTTTAGACTTTTGAGGAAAGTTGTAGAACAAAAGTTATTCATTATTATGGGTACCTTAACACCCTTACGGATTAGTAGGTAGGTACCCCCTTTCCATCTAACCTTGTATAACCTGATTGGTACCAGAGACATCGCTATGTATAAGATATCGTATTATTTATATTTATTATAAAACGTAAGCAAACCTTTTAGTCGTAAAAGATTTATTTTGCCTTAAGAACTAAAAAAAAATACACATTTTTATAAAACAAAAAAATTATAATAGAGGAATAGGTACGTGATCGGGTTTTCTTTAAATATGTACGTTTAATAGATTTTTAAAGCAAAAGCAATTTTCACTATCAAAGTTTATCTTTCGTAATAATGATTGAGTCTTTTTAGAGAGTCCGGGAAGTAGGCTTAAAAAAAATGTTTATTTTTATAAGACTTAAACCAGACATAAATACGGATACCAGACACACAAACAATGTGTACAACGATGCGACACAACATATCAACACGTGTGACATTACGGTCAGACCGCGCCGACCACACGCAGACAACCATGGAGTGGACACTTCTTTAAACTTTTAATTATTTTGTTTAAGTTTCATCTATTGAGTCAAATGTGGACATTAAAGCTTATAAAGGGAAAGATAAGTTTGAAAATAAGTTCATATAAATGGTCATTCCCATGGACACAAAAAATAATAGACCGTCTTTATCTTTGTCGGTGTTGTACAACACGACTAGGGATGGATACGCAGCAGAATTATCTATTCTGCAAAAAATACTGCGAAATCCAATAATTTATCCCTATAGGTACGTTCTTTGTTTTATGGTCTTTGGAAACCCATGGACAGGAGTAGCGGTCATTTTAACGTCTAGAGAAGACCGGACAATTATGTGTCATGATCTCTTAGACCCCGACGGTTTGATCAACCTCCTCCAGGAGGTGAGAAGTCCACCATCGTCACACGCCGTCCGTTCTACCATCTTCGCTGGTGAGACCTGTTGATGTCCTGCCCAACCCTTACTTCGCCCGTGCTGCACCAGTAGTAGTCATAAACACATCTCCTAATAATAATGCCAACCAAATCCAGCTCCGCAGCTGGCCCTCTAGCAATAGTCCGAGTCCCGCTAAACGACGCCCGAAGCCGTTGTAACTTTTTACCCCCGGTTTGAAACCCATCCGGTCTCGCCAAATCTAGTCCAGTTAAGCAGAAAAAGTTCCAAGCACACACTACGAGTGACTTCTGGAAAAAAAGATTTCGCAAAAAAAGGACTCCGAAATCCGTCAGAAAAGTTACATTTCATTAAAATAAAAGTTCGCGTTAATTTTAGATATTTAACACTCAAAATTAGCTAATGTTGTAGATACAAGATATTATCACTTACATACACAGCGACGATTACGTCGAGACAGAACACGTGTGAAATTACATCCAACCCGCCTTGACCGCACACAGGCATGCGTGGAGTAGACCCTTCTAATTTTTAAGATGAAGTCGCTGAAGTAATTAAGGTTATCCCAGCATTACTTGTCAGTTTCATTCTGTCATCATGCAGCACTTTTGTAATGATACATCTATATTCATATCATATTAATGTCTATTGTCTGGTAGTAGAGTCTGTCATGCTCACTAAAATGTCCTGCTGATGGTTTCGTTGTATATCCGGTCATATGGTATAGCTGAGCGATGCGGATGTGCACGTCATGCTCGTGAACGGGTGCCGTCTGAACGAAGTGGTCAGTTCTTAACTGCTATGACAATCCTAAATTGTTCTATTTGTTACTCTTATGCGAGTTTATTTCTAACATTAACCTACATTATTCTTATACTATTTCTTACACTACCTACTGTAATGGAGTAGTCATGATTTACTACTTTAAAAAGAGTATTTATGGATTTTCTTACCGGCTCTTTTCCATAAAATCTACCTTTTGGAACTATACACCCAGTTTTGACGTTTTAAAAGAGTTTGAAATTTGGTCTACTTGAAATAAAAAACTGACTTTGAAACAATTTTACTCGTCAAAAAATTGAGTTTTTTTATATCAAAACGATGGATATGATGATGACTTGACGATGATCCTCGCTGCTGTAATGGTAGCTGTATGCTATTTGTACCTTCGTCTCTTGATTTCCCAAACTTACACTTCAGCCGTACATGTCAAGATGAGGCCTCGTTTCCTTTTTGACTGTTTATCAGAGAAAAACGCCTATACAGTGTGTCCGGTCATGGACTAGCGATATTTTAGATACTTATGTAGCAACTATTCTAGTACACAAATACACTACACACTAGGGTCCGATCCACTTCCCCGCTATTTGACAGCCATTTTGCTTTTTTGTTGAGATATGGTCCACAACTTTATGTCTTTATGTGAATCCATTGTATCGTAATGTAAACGATAGACAATATTGTTGCCCTCCGAATAAGCCTACTTTTACCTCAGTAGGACCAAAACTTTTAGAGATATGACTTTTTTTGTACACACGTACAGAATATCTCACCAAAAAAATGGAAGTGGATTGGACACTAGTGTATAGTGTATTTGTGTACTAAAATAGTTGTTATATAAGTACCTAGAATATCGCTAGTCTATGACCGGACACATTGTATAAGCTTAAGCATAAAGGTATTTTAAAAGGTCAGACATGTCTTAAAATAATTGTTCCCTTGATCACAAAATAACAATACCTCCTAAACGGTAGTGGCTTATTCTTTGCCATCTATCACATGGTACTCACTCGATTCTCATATCTCATGAACTTCTCTCATAACGTCTGCTTTTGAGTGCATAAAAAGACTGTACGAGTGATGATACTTAAGTACATCCGGCGCACACTGAGCAGGCAGCTAAGATACCAACCTTTCTAACTTGCTAATATTTTCACCGCGACATGAGCTATTCTCATATGGTTTGCGCCAACACGAGAGGAGAAGAAGAAAAGAAGCAATCTTCGTCCCAAATATATTGTCATAATGACAACCTCTGTCCGGCCCACGATTTTCCGCTTTCGATTCATTGTCTATAAATGATTATTCTATTATATTTAGCCTCAGTGTCAAGGTTGGGTAAAGGCCTCTCTCTGTGTCTGTCACCGAACTCGATTATCGGCCATTTGTCGCCATTCCTTGCTGAAAGCGTCTAGTTCACCGCGCCATCTTTTGCGAGGTCTACCGCGGAATTATAAATTTTGCTGAGGTATATGGATGTAAAAGGCAGAGAATTGGACACGAGAAGACTCTGGAGATGTCCATGTCCAGGAATGGATTGCAATATGCTTCTTCTTCTATCGTGTCGGCACGAGCTACACAAGAATAGCTCATGCCGTGGTGAAAAGATTAGCCAGTCAGCAAGGTTGGTAGCGGGACTGACTGCCCAGGGTGCGCCGGACGTACTTAGGTATCATCACTCGTGGAGGTTTTCTTCATGCACCCCATGATGCTGACTTGAATGATTAATAGAATAGTCCAATTAGGTTTTAATGAACTGGTAAAAATGATAATTCTTAGCGACGCATCTTGTAAGACAAACATTTAAAAAGAAAACTAACTTTATCGTTGTTTAATTTCTTATTTCATAAACAAATCTTCAAGCTAGTAATAACGACTGTTTTCTCTGCATCACTAAGGTGGACTGCTAGAAAATGCTTTAGACATTACATCCGTCGCGGTAAAAACTTTGTACGATAAATAAACAACATATTTATTTCTAGTAACAAAGTCATCCCCACCAGCATTTCTGTGCGTGTTCATCGCCTGATCAGTCAAGCGTGCCATTTTACCTGCAAACAGAACTTCTTTCAGAAGAATACTAATTTCTCTTTCGTTTCTTCAATAAGAAAACACGAATATGAAAAACGTCATCTCTACGCCATTTCCATAATGTGGCTTGTTCAGATGTGACTTGCCACTTTTACGTAGTAATCTTTAAATACCTACCTACCTACGCAAAAAACCTTCATTTACTTTCTTCCAATAAGAATAAAATAAAGTAATTCATAGCCAAGAGCCTCGACCAACATCTGATGAGGCTCTCGTTAGGCAGCTGGATCAAGGGCTTGATACAGAAAGCGGTACTTCTGGACACGGCGCGTATTGTTAGGAAGTTTATCTCTCTGAGGCCCTGACCACCGGCACCTTAGATCCTGTTCCCGATGCCGGTGGGCTACTATTTTTAAATTAAAATATTTCAAAATGTAATAAATAAGTTCATCATCATTCAGCCGAAAGACGTCCACTGCTGGACATAGGTCTCCCCTAAAAGGGGTTTGCCGTAATCGCCACGCTTGGCAGGCGGGTTGGCGATCGCAGTATGGTTGTTAAAGTACTCAGAGAACGCTGCTGCCCATCCTCTAGAGAATCCCTTAGTCGCTTTTTACGACACCCACGGTAAGAGATGGGGTAGTGCTATTCTTTAAGTCCGGCGCTACACGTGACCCGGTAATAAATAAATAAAGTTAAAAGAATAAACAAAACAAATTAATTATTTTACATCCAAGTCGTCTCTACAGGTTTCTTGCGCGGGGTCATCGCCCGGTCAGTCAGCCGTGACTTGTCACCTATCGATGGCGGTACATCGTATCTCGCTCAAAATATGTGAAACTTTTCTGAAAAGCTGGAAGGAAAGAAAGAAATGATTATTTTCTCCTGAACTGGTGTAGGCTGTAGGTGTAAAGGGGTTAAATGGGGTACAGTCCGCGAGGCCTAAGCTTTGTGTGAGTGCACATAGAATTGATTGCCAAAAAGCAGTATAAACCGGTTTAAACTAAGCAAAGGAAGTGTCTGTATCAATTGTCACACAAATGCAAAGCTCAGCTTAGGCCTCGCGGACTGTACTAAGATGCGGGAATTTAACCTTTTGACCGCCACGGACGTCTATGGGCGTCAAACATTTCAACTGCAAAAAAGTGGTGTTTCCGACGTGCCATGCCGTCGGAGGCGTCGTGAGCACGTTTTAATTTGACGTCCATGTACGTCAAATTAAGGACTCCGTTTGCGTCCGAAACTAGTCGGCAAATCCCCAAAAATGTGAGTAAACCATAACTAATCAGAAATTCGTTACTTTATATTGAATTACATTAAATCTTTCTTTTTAACTTAAAATAAGAGCTAAACTGCTTGTTATTTGTCTTCTTTTATGATTTTTACTATCTGTGCTTTGAAGGTAGATTAAGTGCAGAGATAAGATGCCCGAGTAACCACAGTTTGCCAATGGCATAAGTTCCTAGGAATAATAGGCAAGCTTATCCGATATCAGGTACTTCTGGTTATCTCAGGTTACACCAGCCAAAAGTAGGAGCTTTTCCGAAAACTTTTTGACTGACAAAACCTCTACGAGTGATGATACTTAAGTACGTTCAGCGCACCCTGGGCAGTCAGCCTCGCTACCAACCTTGCTGACTGGCTAATCTTTTCACCATGGCATGAGCTATTCTCATATAGCTCATGCCAACACGAGCGAAGACCAGAAAAATCTAATTAGAAAGCTACCTCCGTTAAAACAAGGTTTTCTGTATTAATCTTTAACCAAAAACTATTTGCAACTATTCCTTTTTCATAAGAATAAAACCAGAAGATTTAAAAATGAAGTATTTTCAAGAAAATTTATCAAAAAACATGAATTATAAGTAACTCCTTGTAGAAGGCATATATCAATTCAATTTCAGGCCCAAGGGGCTCGTGGCTAATTCACAACTGCGCTTGCCGCGGTCAGTCGGTGAATGAGTGACCATCCGTTGCACATCGAGACCCCTCCTTGCCTCGAAGAGCATGTTAAGCTGTCGGTCCTGGATGTCATACGAATACCTATGACAGTCGTTACGGGTAGACAGAAGCCCGAAAGTCTGATAACCGGTCTAACCTCAGGAGATAGGCATTGCCCAGTAACTGGGTTGCGGAGGTCTGATGGCAGTCGCTCCGTGTAAAATACTGGTATTCAGCCGCATCTGGTTAGACTGGAAGCTGACCCCAACATAGTTGGGAAAAGGCTAGACAGAACAAAACGGCTGTCCCACTTCAAAACCTAGTAAGGGACACTTTTTACAAAAATCGTTTTATTAACACCAGCGTTGAAAACTCACAAAATAAGCAGATACTCGTATGTATATTTAAGCATCGATACCTAGTAAGTGCCATTCACGTCCGGCATATCGTCCTCGCCGACGAGGCCCGTCGCGACGTCCCACCGCTACCGGTCACGATCCACCGAGCTCTCCCGTCGTAGAGCCGGTCGTCTCTTCAGACTCCGCAGTCACACCGATAATTCAGCCCTCATCAAGCTGTCTCCCCCCCCTATGTCCACGCCAGCAACGCCCTAAGCCGAGGTCCGAGTCCCACTAGGGGTCGCCCTTAGTGCTGTTGTTGCAGGTAGTCATGATGTTAGTGTAGTACTAGTAGTTAGCTTAGGTTAAGTATTTTACTTCCCCCCCATTGGCTGGAGACCCTTCAGGTCACGCCAATAACTGCCCGGTTACGTAGAAACCGTCCCCTAGGACGACCCACAGCAGTCAAATAGAAAAAAAAAAAAAAAGTGCCATTCAGTGCCTCTGATCATTTTAAAACCTAGTAAGTCACTTTAACCACATGGTTTGACCTAACTTATATACTTTTCAAAGGCTGACCGATTTAACGTTTATGCGCTCTCCTGTAAAATTTCGTTTTAAGCCCTTACTAGGTTTTGAAATGGGTCAGCTGAGAAGGCAAATCTCAAAACCCAAATATTTTACGCTACGCCCATAATCTGCCGAGAAATTAATCTAGGAACAAGAAATCTTAGCTAAAGACGTATCTAGAATATTTTAGAGCTAGTCTAAACCTACAATTTGCTAGATTTGAGATCTAAATTCTAATTGCTTTGGTTATTAAATCTTGGATGTAATCGTTTTCTAACTGGTTACTGTTATTATCTTTTGATAGTTTTCTGGTAACTTCAACCATTTTATAGAGTATTAAAAAACTGAGGGATTTTATTAGAAGGGAAGAGGGGGGAAACATTAAATTCTCAACGAAATCTTCATGAATCCTGCTGGATGAAACGGTATTCCTAGTTAAAGAGCCAGCTAGTTAGCTGGTTTTTGTTAGTTTTAAAATAAATTACAACGTTTTCACTCGTAGTTTTCTTAAAAGGTGAGTAATATCCCGTTCCGGTAATGGCCAAAACCGAATCGTTTTGCATTCTCATTGCCGAACTAGGCATATAAATAGAATTGTAAGCAAAATTTTTCCAACGATATCTACTAACGTATGGAGATTCAACTATGTAAAGGTCTTTGCTTTAATTTTTGATAAAGAAACAAGAGTCTTAATTTTTACCAACAACGCTCGGTCAATCATAGGAGTCAGCCTTAAGAATAGTAATTCCGAACTGAGCTGCCAATGGCAACTGCCGACAGCACGTGCAGCGGCTAGAGGTGACGCTGGAGTGGCGCGTGTCGTGCGTGGTGCGACTTCATTTAGCCGCTGCACTTGCTGTTGGCAGTTGCCGTTGGCAGCTCAGCTCGGAAGAGTACCTTTATGCGATTACACCATGTTTTGTTCAAAACTTGATGTTCGAAATCGTAAAAAGGTTAAGCCTTACAAGCTCGTATAAAGGTAAAGCCTTACCTTTATAAGAGAACGGTATCTTAACATTTTAAAGGTATCTTTAGCTCGTACCGTAACCACTTCCAGTCCCTATCAACCCGGTCACTGTATAAGTCATATTTGCCAAAATTATTTGGTGTTGCAAAGCAAATCAGGCCGATGGATATAATGGATTACCATTTGCATTAGTTTAGCCTTCTTATAGCATAGTCCCGTGTGGTGTAGTGCCGTGTAGTGCCGGAGTGCCGTGGGCTGCCGGACGTAAAGAATAGTACTACCCCATCTCTTCCCGTGGGTGTCGTAAAAGGCGACTAAGAGATTCACTAGAGGATGGGCAGCAGCGTTCTCTGAGTACTTTAACAACACTGCGATCGCCAACCCGCCTGCCAAGCGTGGCGATTATGGCAAACCCCCCCTCCTTGGGGGAGGCCTATGTCCAGCATTGGACGTCTTTCGGCTGAATGATGATGATGATAGCATAGTCATAGAGGAGGAGAGGAGGAAGAGAGGAGGGCGGTTCGTGGCTAATCACAACGCGAAACATACGATTTGCTTTATTTTTGGTAAGCTGTGCTTGCTGCGGTCAGTCCGTGGATGGGTGACCGTTCAATACACTTCGAGACGGCCGTGCCTCGAAGAGCACGTTAAGCCAGCGGTCCCGGGTGTAATACGAATGCCTATAGCTATGTGTACACCAGTGCGCTTTCATGTTCATCTTGCGTCTTCGTCTGAAGCATGCGTGAATCGCTATAGCGCATGGCTTAATACCAGTTCGACAAAAGCGCATGCCCCTAGCGCTCGCTAATCCGTCTAAATATGTCGCACAGATATCTACAAGTTCACACGCGTCCATCTTGACGACTGACCGAGGCGCACCGGTGAAGACGATAAGCTGCATGCGTCTTATGGCAATCAATATTGCATGCGCTTGACGCAAGAGGAATTGAAAGTTGAAAGCGCAAGATGAACATGAAAGCGCACTGGTGTAGACATACCATATGACAGTCGTTATGGGTAGTCCAAAGTCTTTAGGATATCGGCATTGCCCAGTACAGTCACGAGCACCAATATGTATACACGTAGTGAAATTATAAACTGCATTTTCGAAGGAGTTGTAATGGAAAGCTTGAAATATTGTTTACCCAGTATCTACGAATGCATACGAACATAATGGCATTTAAAATATTTCGTAAATTCAATCGGTATTTAGGGAGAAAATCACTTGAACTTCGCTACATGTATACATATTGGTGCTCGTGACTGTACCTATGTGGGTTGCGGAGGTCTTATGGTAATCACTCCGTGTAAAATACTGGTATTCAGCCGCATCTGGTTATACTGGAAGCTGACCACATCATTGGTAGGAAAAGGCTAGGCAGATAGATATCATCGCCATAGAATTTTCCAATCAGAGATTTACAAGTATCAAAATTTACTCAAACTTAAATTAATCTAATAAGAAATAGATAAATAAAGCAAAAGCTAATAAAGTCAACAGATATTTATCTGTTGTTTGTTATCTGCCTGATATTTACTTATCTCTATTTCTTATTTTTTTGTCATTCTTCTCATTTTAGTTTCCATAACCTACTATTAGCCGGCAGATGGGGTTAAAAACGCCCTTTACGAAAATGAAACAAACACAGAATTGGTTTTATTTTTTAAATAGCTTATTGATCTGTTTGTTATGGTCAATGTAGGTCAAAATTATAACGATTTTAATCACAAAAGTCCAAATAACTTAAACGCCTAGCTCTAAGTTTTGCTTTATTCTATTCGATAGCAGATGGCGCTAGTTTAGCTTCCCAGTTTTGGAAAAGATGTCGCTTTTATAGTTGCGTCTACTCGCTAGTAGATGGCAGCACATATATTCAAAAATCTTGTTGGAAAAATAATTTAGTTAATTGGAATGATCTGTTTAATTTTTATAAAGCCGACTATACACATTTTGGATTATTATTTTTTGTGATAATATCTTTTCGGTATCTTTTTAGATGGTACAATAATTATGACGTAAAATAGAGCTTTCTTTCATTAGAAGTTTCGTAAAAGGTAACTGGAAATGACGGCCTCATTGGTCTAGTGGTGGCAAACGCGACTGCTGAGCGTGAGGACCAAGGTTCGATCTCTAGGTCGGGCAAATTGTTATTGGGTTTGTCCATGTGGAATTTGTCAGTAGTAGCCCGGAGTCTGGATTTGTGCCCGGTTGATGGCAACAAGCTCGCTCCCTATTTACGTGGCTCTTAAACATAACGGCGAAATTAGGGTGTACTACTCTGTCCAACCCTTCGGAGAATACAAGCGTGATGTTAAGTTATATTTATGTAACTAGAAATATTCTCATAATATCTATTAATTCTGCAATATTGTATTACAATCCGAAACGCGACGAATGATTGGCATGGAAAATTCAAAGATTTATTATGTGGGTACAATCAACAACAGAGATAAGTACACAGGCAACTAATAACATTCGTATTTTAACAGAGTTATGCGTGTGTTGATTAGCCAAGTCCTTACCATTGCTTTGCTGAGCGTCTCTTGTCTATATTAAAAAGTTATTACGCACTCTATTTTGCACGAACTTTTTGTAAATATTTGATGAAAAAGAGTAACCATGGAGTTAATTGCTTTTTCTTTTCCATAGGAATCTACATTTTGGAACGCAGCAGTAACTTCTTTTTTTCAACAATTCAAAAGTGCCTATGAATGGTCTGATTGAAATAAACGCTTTGAGTTTGACTTTGATTTATAATGACAGTCGCCTGCGTAGTGTATTGATATCCGCTGTTTGCCTGTATACCTAACTCTTTTGTTGACTGTACAAGGTAGGATTTCAGTATGTCATTCATTAGTATCTTTCTTCCGTAAGTAATTTAAAACTAACGATTTTGAATAAATGACAGAAGCTTTGTACTAAATATTTTTTAGGTTCAGCTACAAAAATAGCATTAAAAGAACCTACGAGTGATGAACTTAAGTAGGTACTGTACCCTGGGCAGTCAGCCTCGCTACCAACCTTGCTGACTAGCTAGTCATTCTACAACGGCATGAGCTGCTATTCTCGTATATTTCGTGTCGACACGATAGAGAGAGCTACGGTAAGACATTTCCATGTGTGGCTGTCGTATTGTTATACATATACACTGTGGGCCTGAGGTACCTGAAAGATTTTAACCACGCCTTTCTGATGCTATTAAGAGTCAAATATTATATCAACAAAAATAATAAAAAATAAAAAAAAAAAGTTTTTCTTTTTCTAATTAATAAATTAACGTTAGTGCTTCCTTGTAAACAATACCTTAGGTTGAACTGACAAAATTTATAAATTATCATGTGAGTTGATAAGAAACTTCTCACTTCACAACCCTCCCCGTTAAATCAGACATACGGCGAGACCTATGGTATGACAAAAATCGCAACGCCGCGTTCATAGGACTTGTTCCATAGAAATTTTTCAAGATTTTAATTTCTGTAAATAATGAATATTTCGAAAATTAAGCTTCATTCAACGAACTATATCCTAGCTTTTCTTCTCCAATTAGGCATCGAAATCGAAGGTTAAAATCTTACAGGTACTTCGGGCCACGGTGTATATTCCTAACTCCGTTTGGAACTTATTGGATACTATTTTTATTTCTGCCTTTCACCATTTTAAATCATGAAGTAATTGAAGCACAGCCTTGATAGGTGAATTAGATCATTCGCCATAACGACTATCGGAATAATGACTGCTGAGTCCGCATCCCACATGCCGCACGCATGCACAACCTCGTGCTAAATCAAGATATTTGACAGGTTTCAAGAGGTTCTCGACATTATCAATGATTATTGGATTTATATATTAAAATTTGTCTTTGTTGTCTGTCAGTGTTGAACGTGATTTCACCCTTTTTTTAACCGACTTCAAAAAAAGGAGGAGGTTCTCAATTCGGTCGGTATTTTTTTTATTTATGTATGTACACCGATTACTCCGAGGTTTCCAGTCCGATTATGGTGATTTTTTTTTGTTCTATGCAATATAATTGCCCTTTGGTCCCATAAAAATTTCATCCAATTTGGTTCAGTACTTTTTATTTTGTGAGTATTTTTTTATTACTGCTATGTGGATGATGTAATTATTTTATGTATCTTCTGGCATAACTCCGTCATATATAAACGGATTTGCAAAATTCTTTTTTTGTTTGAAAGAGTATTCTTCCGGAATGGTCTCATTTAAATTTGGTGAAGATCTGATGAAGACCCTCGGAGATTGACAATGGAACTCTCCAATGGATAACAGCAAATTACCCGAGATTGCTGTAATTGCATGTTTGTGTATTGTTTATGCCACTAAAAATAGAAAAATAAAATAACTTAAAAAAAAGTAAAAACCGACTTCAAAAAAAATAATTTAAAAAGTAAAATAATTACCATAACTATTATAAAACTAACAGTTTCAGAAGTCGATGCCTTCAATTAGGTTCAGTGTAAAATTGCACCGACTTCTAAAACTGTTTTTTAAAAGTTATTTTTCATTATAATTTCAGCCTTATCAACTCCCTCTTTCTCAAGTACCTACCTGTACGCAGCGGCATTTATACAGGATGTAAACGAATTCGTGTAATTCCTTAAAACCACATGATCCTACTGGTGTAGACTGGCCCCGCACGGGATTAAGATTGATTTAAAATAAAAAAAACAACATAATTATTTTTTCATGCGGTTGGTGTTAGTGATCGTATCTAAACGAGACTCCGAAAAGAAAACCATTTTTTTTTTAGTTGATTTTCAAAAATACCCTTTTAGGGTTAATCTGCGCCATCAGTAAATCACGCGGTTTGAAGGAATTAGACGAATTCGTTAACACCCTGTATTTATTATAGTTCTCTAATCTTACTCTCCAAACATCTTTATAAATGTCAATCATCCAACGGACTACTCATCCTTCCAATCGTCGCTTCAATCTTGACACACAGTCCATCCATCCAAAATTTAAGTGCTGTGCACTTTCTCTATCCAAAGCCATGGTATAATAATAAGCTACGCCTGGTATTCTCTTCCCGCAATGGCCTAAGACTACGTCATGAATATCACGATCAGTGCTGCCATTGATTAACATCTCCAATACAATAAAGGAGATTTTTAATTCATAATAAATATTAAATAAATTGCTAACTAGCCTAACTATTTTCTATTTCGTGTTATTCATCTATTTACTTAAAAAGTAAACTGTATAAAATTACTAGTTCAAAATTTCTTCTCTAAAGAAGCAAATATGTGAAAAAATGCATCTTGCTCGGGTAATTTATTTATACATATTGAAGCACTCCAGCTGATGACGTAGTTGTAGGCCAATGACGTGACTTACCTGTCACGGGAAGAGAATACCAGTGAAACATATTATTATACCATGTCCAGAGCCAATTCTTTTACTTCTTTGTATGTTATCACTTTCGTCTTTTCCTTCATTGTTCTGTGTACTTTCTTCTTGGTCTACCTACCTTGTTTGTTCTTTAATTAATTCTAATTTACCTTCTATGATGTTGGTTATAAAGCTGTCGTGTTGCAGTAAGTGACCAGTCAATTTCCCTCTTGGGTCTGTCAGTTCTAAAATTTGTTTTTCCCCTGTGATTTTACTTAGAATCTCTTCATTGGTTACTTTCTGACCATGGCACTACTTACATCCGATGCCAGTACCAGATGGAAAACCAGTCTACATTATGGTTTAAAAATCTTAATATTTCTAGAAGGGTCTTAGCTTCCAGACTCACCAGATGCGGTTGAATACCAGTAGACAATTTAGTAATATAAAAAATTCTAAAAGATTTTAACTATCCCAAGAAGTTCACATATAAACAAGTTTTTAAACAAAGTTAACCCTTGCGATGACCGCTGTCCATTCTATTATGTTTTGTCCGTCTTCGGTCGAAAGTACCCCTCGCGACATTTAAATGATAATAACTAGTTTTTAGCATAAGAAACGACTCAAATTCAGTTAAAACAGGTTTAAGTTCTCATGGATTTAATTTTGCAAGTGGTCAAGACGAAATGAATGTCGGAATAAAATAATTAATTCATTTTTGACCTTATTGAAATGATTACAAAGAGTGTTATTATTTCTATTTAGTTTGGGATGTGAGAATCTAAATGTTATTCTAATAAAGAAATTAAAGATAATCTACCTTTTTAAGTTTTATTAGTCACCCTACGCTCTACTACACAGGGCGACTGATAATTCGACCTATTCTTTGAAAGGGCTTACACTAGAGATCTTTGGCAAGAAATTAATCTCCATCAACTGTGGGTCGGAAATGAACGGTTTCCGAGATACAGGAGTTTATTTTTTTTTTAATTGTTATCGAAAAAGAAACTATTGGGCACTCAATTGATATTTTCTAAAAGCTGGTAAAGCAGCAATCACTTTAGATAAAAGTGCTGGCCCAAAATTCTCAATGAGTCAGAAATAAAAGTTCATAAGTGACAAGATTTAGTTTTTTTTTTTTCGACCCTCTTTTGATAGGGGTTAATTTGTTGCCAATGATCTCTACTATAACCCCTTTTAAGGAATAGGTCGAATTACCAGTCATCCTATATAAGGTCCATCTATTCATACACGAAATATTTTAAGGGATACATATACAGGGTGTTAACGAATTCGTGTAATTCCTTAAAACCACATGATCTACTACTGGTGTAGACAGACCCAGCACGGGATTTAGCTTGATTAAAAATAAAAAAATAAAATTCTTTTTTTTCATGCGATTTTGTTACCGATCGTATCTAAACCACATAACAAGGATTCAGTAAAAAAAAAAAATTTTTTTTTTTTGCAAAAAAATAATTTTATTTTTGTGAACATTTCGATGCCACGCATAAATTAATGAAAGTACGGCGAGACGGCTGGCAGGCACGACTAACGCAATATCGCTCTTTGCAGTCAGATAACTCAAGGCTC
This sequence comes from Amphipyra tragopoginis, assembly GCA_905220435.1. Classification (NCBI taxonomy): domain Eukaryota; kingdom Metazoa; phylum Arthropoda; class Insecta; order Lepidoptera; family Noctuidae; genus Amphipyra; species Amphipyra tragopoginis. The sequence continues at coordinate 13,421,447 of HG992017.1, forward strand.
TAAAAAGACTCAGAATTTGGAAACCAAAAATTTTTATGAAATTATTTTTTTGGTTGAATTTCAAAAATTCCCATTTAGGGTTAATCTGTGTCACCAGTAGATCACGTGGTTTGAAGGAATTACACGATTTCGTTAACACCCTGTATAGGTGGTAAAAAAGCCAAAGAAAAGTAAAAAATTTTTTTTTTGTATTTTGATTATTTTACGTAATTAATAAAATTATAATAATGCTGGAGACATTTTGCATAAAATTTAAAAAAAAATGCCCGCTTCAATGACAATAAATACTACGTAGAAACTAGCGTAATGGATGTTGAAAATAGTAATGAGCCAGTATTTGTTATGTGTATCAAGTAAATTAAAATTATTTAATAAAAAAAAATATACCTTGTTTTTTTTCTTATTTATATGGCTTCTTTACCACCTGTAGATGTATCCCTTAAAATATTTCGTGTATGAATAGATGGACCTTTATACTCACGCCCAGGGATGCACAGACTTATTAGGACTAGGGGTGACTCGTGCAGACTATGAGCTAAAGGCAGGCCACCACAATAAAAACAATAAAAAAAATAGATTCCTTAAAAAATACATAAGTAGTGTGGGCATTTAGTAAAATTCATAGACATTATTTATTTAGAGATCTTAAGCTGGCCTCTATTCTTAAAATATTGCAGTATTTTCATACAAACGCTTATAAGAGTTTAATTCGCTGGCGGGCCGCATGTATATTGACGGAAGGCCGCATGCGGCCCGGGGGCCGCGGTTTGTGTATCCCTGCTCACGCTTGTAATCCCCGAAAGGGTAAGCATAGGTGTTCTCCTATTACAATACTCTGTACACCAATGTTTCGCCTCTAGTATTAAGTCCCATGCAGTGTAGGTGGCGGGCCTATTTGCCATTTTTCGGGAAGAATTATGGTGCCAGGTTCTTCGCCTCTTACGACGCTTGCGATTGAGGGGAATTGTATCCTTAATCCATCCCCCTACGGTCCCCTATTAGATGCCTTAGACCCTGCTGTCCTCAAAATCAATCAGCGGTCATCACTTGAACGCTCCATTAACCCTCGAGCATCCAACCCCCTTTTCTCACGTTGACCGCTGTGAGGGTTTCCGTCTCTTGGAGTTTCTAATTATACCTAAGAATATTTCTTAAGACATCTAACATGAAGTGTGGTGTGTTGATAGTGTTTTTCTTATAACGTGTCTAAAATTGCTAATGCTTATTTTTGATATCATAATTATCGTATCACTTCAATGTGTGCACCTACCACGTTTTGTCTCTGCATCTCACCCTAAGGTCGATTGGTAGAAAATGCCTAAAGCATTAAGTTAGCCTTTGTACTAATTTTATGTTAAAAAAAGAAAAAATACAAATTTTGCTTGGACCCTGTTCCCGATGCCGGTGGGCTACTATTTTTTAATTATTTAAATGTATATTTGTTTTCATTTTGTGACATGTATTTAAAAATATAATTTATAAGTTCTTACAATGAATAAAGGAGACAAAAAAAAATAGAAAAAAAATAAGATAAAATACAGTAGGTACAGTACGACTTATCTAAGAAGATGCATCGGCAAACTTCGTACAGCCGATCACTTCCGAACTGAGTGCGACTTCAAGACCACGAATGTTTATTAGTACTGCAGTTAAGAATGATCTTTACGCTGACGCAGTAAGTTTGAGTGGCGCGAAAATGAGCGACTGCCATTGGCTGTTCGATCAGGGGCCCAATTCTCCTAAAATAAATTGTTTCCAAACGCAATCGAACCACAACCGTCAGTCAGTTTTTGTTTTCAAAAACTTTCAAAATGATTGATTTTGTTTTTTGTGTCAAACAATTTGATAGCTTTTGAAATTGAGAACTGTCTGAATGAACGGTTCGGCCTTGGTTCGGTTGTGATTTATCAAGATTTATTTTAGGAGAATTAGGCCCCAGGTACATCGATGTAATCTATTAGTTGTGTTATACTGTAAACAAGAGTTGTTTATGTTATTATTATATTTACAAAATAATTTTGTAGAAGCTTTTCTTTGGTTAAATAAAAGACAGAAGAGATAGTACGTAATAAGAAATATAATTTTATGTTTCCGATTTTCGTTTAATAATAATCTTAAACTAGTTCACAATGAAGCAGCAACAAGAATCAACTGAAATTGTTTTAGCAAACATAAACCCACGACAATATTTTTTGTTTTTGCGTTCCTTCTCTGTACGAGAAGAGGCCTTTGCCCAGCAGTGGGACAGTTACAGGCTAATATTTATTTTTTATTTATTTTAATAAACCCACGACAATATTTTTTGTTTTTGTGATTTAAATACGAAAGATTTTCATAAAAAAAAGTTTTGTATTTCTTTTTTGTGATAATGTATTGTAAAAAAAAGCAGTAAAAAATAGCCTAGTGGTTGAAGAGTTGCCCTTCATACAAGAGAGTGAGATTTCTATACCTGCTCGCATCTCTGACTTCGAATTCATGTGCGAATCAAAATTTGATAATCACTTGCGGTAATAGTGAATAAAAACATCATGAGGACACCTACACACCTGAGAGGGCAACATAAAGTTCTCGATGGTGTGTGTAGCTCGCCAACCCGCACCAGGTAAGCGTGGTGGACTTAGGTCTCAATCCTTCTTATTATGAGAAGAGACTTGTGCTCAGGAATGGGACAGTTATGCGTTGATAATGTATTGTAGCCCAAAATTACTTCCAATTTTTTTTCATATTTCTTTCTTTCTAAAAATTTTTGTTTACTTCTTCTTCTTCACGCCTTATTCCCCGAAGGGTTGGCAGAGGTGTATAGTACACCCACGTTTCGCCGTTATGTTTAAGTCCCATGTAATAGGGGGCGAGCCTATTGCCATCAACCGGGCACAAATCCAGATTCCGAGCTGCTACTGAGAAATACCACGCGGAAAAACCCAATAACACTTTGCCCGACCTGGGGATCGAACCCAAGACCTCACGCTCAGCAGTCGCACTTGCGACCACTAGACCAACGAGGCAGTCAAATATTTTTTTTATTTTTGTTATTAATAGCTATTGCTAAAGAAATTCAATCAACCATTATAATCACCAAAATTGATCAACAAAACTCATCATTTCGACACATTAACCCTTCAATGGTCCCCCTTTTTCCCACACTGGCCGTTGTCCGGCCGGTCATTTTGACCCTTTAATGATAGAACTCGTTCTTTAAGACGTATTTTTTTTAAACCGGTTTTGTTTCCCATAGTGGACATCGTGGACATCGTCTTCATTTTAGTGTTAGCATTCGGAGGGTTGAAGTTGTGAAGATAGGTCTCAGTTGCGTCTTGGATTTGGGACCTAAACATGGTCCAAATCTGATGTTTGTGATGCTGTGTTTTATCAAAGACTGTAGAGATTAAAATATAAAAAAATATCTTTGAAGATTTAATTATTATGATTTTTTATAATAAAAGTGTTATGTGATGTGTAGTGTAGTGTTAATTTATTACCATTATCTAAAAAAAATACAAAGTTATTTGGATAAAATGAAGATCGTAAATGAAAAAAAAAAACAGCGTGTACCTAAACATGAGCTAAGTATTTTTTTACCATTTACGTATTTTGAATTCCTAAAAATTAAAAATGTTGTAGGTAATGGAGCACAGAAGCCTAATTGGTATAATTCTATAGACACCTCTTTGGAGTCTTTTCTTTCTTTCCACCTTAACATTGATAACATCTTAAGCGTGAATTACATAGAAACGGCATAAAACGCAGGCACGGCGCAGGCGCGTCGTTTTCATACATTGTAATGTAATAGACGGCCCTAGGATCTCCTGAGTGCACGTCTGCTACACCAGTTGTAAAGAATGTGTAGAGCATTCAATACCTAGTACGTAAATAACAAAAAAATAGAAATGGTTAGAGAAAAGAGGCAGGACGGCGTCACGTCCCTTGCAGCAGTCAGCGAGTTCCTTCTTGAAGTTACGGCGTTCGCCAATGGCCCACACAGCCATTTGACAGAAACCGGCGGCAGCAAGCGCGTATTGACGGCTAGATACACGGCGAGAGTGCTTAGGCAGCACAGTCCCAGCGTCGTGCAGGCACATCTTGGGTTACAGGCTATCTATGAGAAGACAGACCTGTACGAGACGTCGTCATGAGAGACGGACACACAATAGTAAGCTCCCCCAGGCAAATATTGTGCTTCAAGGTGGGTTGCTGTGGCATGCCACATAATCAAACAGTCACAGATTTAAATTTATAATATTTATATCAATATGTAAATTATACAGAAAATAATTGTATCAAAAGAAATCGCCATGGCGTAAAACAATCCAAAGTCAAGTTCAAAATTCCAATATCTGTCATCGTAAAAAAGTATAAAATATAAAAATATAAAGCAAAGAGGTGAAATGATGATGAAGGTGATACTACAACATTTAGTAAGAAAAAAATTTGAAGCGGCACGAAAAATGTATGAAAGTGACGCGCCTGCGCCGTGCCTGTGCCTTATGCCGTTTCTATGTAATTTAGGCCTTACAGTGCTCACAAATCCAATTATTATCAATATCATTTGGCGGTATTTGGCTCTTTCGTTTTGCAGTAAGCAAGTCTAGTGGTTGAACGCTTGCCATATAGTACGATATATATATATATATACGGAGAGTATAGGTACGAGTTCGATCAGGGCCCGCATTTTTTGCCTTTTCGAATTCATGTGCAGATCAGAATTTGATGGTCACTTGTGTTAACGGTGAAGATCTCTCGCCGGAAGTATCCGTCACACATTCTTTACCAAAACTAGTATTTTATTCTTAATTTACTTCCTTGTAACAATTTCCAAATTACTCACCAATTTTTTACATTTTTCCAATTTCCTCACCAAAATTATCGACCTTATGTTATGCGTCCCTAACGATGTAGTTTTATCTCTTGGATATTTTTATTTTATTTTTATTAGTTCGTCCATAGCACTTACGGTAATTTCCCTAAATTTTAAGCTAGTTAAAATAATGCGTTTTTTCTAATATACCTACTCACCAAAACAAAATCAGATTTTTTTAAATTTCCTCAAAAAATAATAAAACAATGACCCGGTTTCCTTAAAAGTTACGTAAGTTTTCCAATTTACGCGACTTTATAGTAGCAGCCAGCAGGTAGGGACATAAATCCAGGCGTTCTCGGCAAAACGTAATGAAACGCCGCGCGTTTTCTCCTGGAAGCATCAGTCAGCTCGCTTGTCGGGCATGCGGGCGTACCTTCGCGTTTAAGATGCTTTAATCGGGTTACGTTGGGAAATGCACAAAAAGTTGTAAATTCAGAAGATATAAAGAAACACAGTTTTTTGAATTGCGCTTGGATTTCTGTTAATATAGAATCTTAGGGAAATGAACGTAAAAATGAGGTCTCGCAAAGGACAGTCCACAAGAAGTCTTGTCTATTGTTTCATATAAAATTTAAGTTAAGTAATACATTATATTTGTAAGAAAAATAATTAAATTAAATTATGCTATCGCCGCAGGTTAAAAAAAAAAACCCTGTAAAGATAGTTATGAGTGAGTGAAATAAATAAATAAATAAATGTTAAAAAAAAGTCAAATAGAAACATTAATAAATAAAATTAGTTTCGTCACCAAATTGTGATTTATGTGGAGTGGTTGATGATGTCCTTCATGTCTTGATGGAGTGTGCCCGGAATGAAAATACTAGGATAAATATTTTTAGACCGTTTAAAATAAATGACATTGGCATTTGTAACACCATTCTTGCTTTTCCAGTGTCCGATAAAGCAAAACTTTTGTACAAATTAGTGGTTAGTAGATCGTAAGCTGGTGATAAGTAACGTATTTATAAGTTATCAATTATTATCTTTTCCCGCACTGGGCGATGTGGTCGCTAAGCGACAAAGCCCTGTAAATAAAGTAAAAAAAAAAAAAAAAAAAAATTGCTTAATAAATGGAAATTATAGATTTTGAACCAATCGTTGTACTCTCGAATAAACTTGAAATTAAATTACACACTTCAGAACCGAATAAATTAATATTAGTAGGAGTGATCTTAGTTCGGGTCACAAAATTGGGTATTGAAAATGGAACTAAACAGGCATTTTTGATGTATTGTGTTTGGACAGTTTACAGCTAGTTTAAAATAATATTTTATGATTCTCAGATAGTATAAATGAAACTGATACTTAATTGTTATTTTTTTCATAATACCAAAATTCACACCAAATTTTTCGATTAGCAATGAATCCGGGTCACCTACAAAAAACTTAATATCTCGGAAACTAAGAATGATAGCTTAATATCTCGGAAACGAAGAATGATAGCTTATTCAAATACAAAGTATTTTATATACTACTAGCTTTTGCCCGCAGCTTCGCTTGCGTGAAATTTTGAACCCGTTAAGTGACGATTTTCCATACAAACTTTCATCCCCTGTTTATCAACTCTCTTAGGGGTTGAATTTCAAAAAATCCTGCCTTATTCCTAGTTTACATTATAAAAGGAACCTCTGTGCAAAATTTCAGCTTTCTAGGTCCAAGGGTTTGGGCTGGGCGTTGATGAGTCAGTCAGTCAGTCAGGACTTTTCTTTTTATTTAAATAGATTTAACATCACTCAAAATTAATACAAATTTTTAAATATTCTATAAAATACTTTTATTTGAATAAGCTATCATTTTTAATTTCCGAGATATTAAGGTTTATTTTAGTAAACCGGATTGCTCCTGAGTGTAACTTCTTCATCCTTATTTAAAACAACTTGTCCCACCGTCTTACCAAAAACACACTTACCCACTGCTCCACAAGCAGCAACGTAAGCCAAGAGCTACAGAAAACAAATTACGAATCATCTGGCTTCGCGAAGACGGCTCCCTCCAAATGACTCAGTTAAAGCTAAATTGCCGTTCTGCCGCAGCATTGCCGGCAAAATATCCGCTTGCTACATTGTCGTATACAGGTTTATGTACTAGTTTTTGTATTGATGTACCTGTATTGCCTATTAGTGTGCTATTTTTTAGTGTTTGAAGATAAGTAGATACATTTACAACGGTCCTTTTTACTGAAACAAAAACACATTAAAAATAATGAAATGTTTTTTTTTTATATTTAATTATAACTGTACAGTACCAATTACAATAATTAACATAGAGACAAATTGTAGATTTTATACATAATAATGTAAATTGCATAGTCAAATTAAATTAAAATAATTAATGAAGTCCATGTGTATCTTTTTTCACAAATGTTACTTAGCCTACATCACAATGGCAGTATAAGCAATGAAAATTAAAAACAGATTATAACAAACACATTTTATATAACTTTAATAATTTATTGAAATAATATGCTATCGAGCATGCCCATGCCAAAAGGGTCACCGACACAGCATATGCTGGGTTATCATCGCAATTTTTTTGTTGGCACTCTTGTCTTATTATTTCAGCTGATGTCAGTCGTTTTTCAGTTATTTCGTAGCACTTTTTATCACTTTACCTGTATCCTGTTATCAGGTCTTCAATCAAAAGCAGGATATTTCTAATTGAGTGGCTATCTTAACCTATATCAAGTAACTCGGCAAGTCTGCAGCAGGTTTCACATAATCATACCATCATCATCCTTCTGCTCTTATCTCAACTTATTTGTGGTCGGCGCTGTTTATCTTTTTCTTCCATACATCTCTATTAGCCGCTATCTCAGTAGTCAGCCCCATTCCTAACCACCGGATTCACATGATATCGTCGCATCATATTGCAATTATTTTTTCTAACTGAGCTAAGATTATTCTCGAATCAATTGCATGCGTTGCCATGGCAAAAAATGAATCATTTTGCTTACCAATTTTTTATTGCCAAACTGAGCATATAAGTAGTATAAATAGATTCGTAAGTTAATTTTACTTGTGATAGCTTCTAACTTGTGAGAGGGAGGGTGTACTATGTAAAGTTATGGTCTCTGCTTCTTTATTGGTAAAGATACAAGTCTTAGGTGGTATTACATATCAATAAGTAGTCCGTAACTATTTACCAGATAAGCTAAATGTGACCTAGACATAATGATATTTATGTGTTCAATAATCTTGTCATTATCACGATGAATATTTGGTGAAATGCAAATGCTAGCGATTGAAAAGTTGCTGACCGAATTAGCTTAATGAACAGTTAATGATCGGTTGGTGATATATCCCTTAATCTATGTATATAAAAATGAATCCCTATTTCCCTTGGTGACGTCATCACACGTGAGCGGCTGGACCGATTCCGCCATTTTTTTTTGTTGTGTTCCTAATTGTCAGGAGAAAATTCTTATACAAAAAAAAATATATTTAAAAAAAACCAAATCATCTCAGTATGTCCATATTCTTCATTTCTTTACCGCGTGCATGAAAATGGTTTTAACTTTTTGTTACTATTTTGATTTTGTTTCTGAAGGTAGGTAGTATGTAGGAAAAAGTGCATTGCAACGCAGTCCGGGTACAGCTAGTTTTAAAATAATAACGCTTAGATCGACCATACGTCAAAAGCTGTCAATCAATTAATTCCATAATTATAGTTGTAAAACATAAAATATTGAGCAACTTTGAGCTCAATGACAACGCAGAGAGTGAAACAATTGACAACAATGAACAACAGATAGTTTTGAATCGGCCTACGACGTGACGTAACCTCGTCACTTTCCAACACTTAAATTCCCAACATTTACATAAACATTGAACGTTAAGGCAGGCACCCACTAACTCACTGTCACACAGCTACGTCTTACTATTTCTTGGGGGTCATTAGCAGAAACGACACCCATTCCGAGGCCCATTTAGATAAAACGTCAGAGATTTGAACGAAGATTCCCGACCCCCTTGCACCCCCACCCGTGCTGGCCCCCAAGACCCCCCTCGCGAGTAATGAGTCGCGAAGATTTTCACTGGGGTGCAAATGTTTATATAGGGTGTGAATTAATGTTAGTTGAGGTGCTGGCTGATTTGAGGGCGAAAAATGCGTGGAGTTGCGTTTTGAGATGGTAGTTTTTTCATAACATAGGTACGTGGAAAAATGAGGATGGGTGATAAACATCATTATTTTATAATGCTGCTTGTTCTTTAATAGTGAAGTTAAAACTAAGATACATGTATTTCTTTTTAACTCAATGATATTAACGAATGATGCTTTATGAAAGCAAACGGTGATATTATGATTCTGATAGTTCCAAACTTAACACCAAAGGACATCATTCATTTTGGGTGAAACGTGAATGGACCGGCCAAAAAAAAGTTATGTTCCGTTAGAATATGTTATGCTACTCTTTTATTACTATGGGATCAAAGCAGTAGGTTATTCGCAGCCAATACAGGTTCGAAAAAAAATGTTTTCATCCATCACTACATAGTATAAAACAAAGTCGCTTCCCGCTATCTGTACCTATGTATGCTTAGATCTCTAAAACTACGCAACGGATTTTGATGCGGTTTTTTTTAATAGATAGAGTGATTTAAGAGGAAGGTTTTAAGCTATAAAACGTGCAGGTGCAAAGCCGGGGCGGGTCGCTAGTTTTCGATAAAGACATAACAGAGATATAATTAATAAAATTAATTGATTTTTATACAGGGAAATATCATCATGAACGTGTTTTATTAGGTCTCTGAAGTTTAACCTGTGTAGTACTGTAATTATAGACACAATAGATAAACAATGGTGGCCGTACCGTTTTCGGTACACTTCGGCGGTTGTGATTAAGTCCATTGTACTAGTTATATTTTTGCATTAATATGTTGTTACGAGTTTTTTATTTTATTTCATATACTCGTTTACCTATGAAGGTACCTAATTACGTAAAAAGTATTACCTTATTAATTTGTCAACAAAAATGCATCAAAATTTTTATTAAATAAAAAAAAACTTTTTTAACCCCATAATACCGCATCCTGTACATAAAATTCGTGTACAGCGCAACTCGTTTACTTATCTTTACTCTCTTTGAGACGCCGGCTGGCGCGGGTTAACTCGACGGGGTCGCTCGCACCCCTACACTTTTATAATGCATTATTTAGCGTCGGAGGGTTGGTTCTTCAGTTTCTATGTTTTGAATTGAAGTACATAGGTAGAAAATATAACGGCCGTGATCTTTTAATGGTAGGAAAGATACGGGGAAAATATTTGAAGTTTTTGAGATGAAACTGTTGGTTTTCAAATTGGGTTAAATGAATCTGGCATAATGTATTTTGGATTTAATGTTTCTGAATTAAAGGAAAAAATGTGTTACATAATGGGTTAAAATGGAAAACTGTATTTTGTTTTGACAAACGAGAGTATTTTTAAACTAGCTTTTGCTCGCAGATTCACTTGCGTGAAATTTTGAACCCGTTAAGTGACGATTTTCCATACAAACTTTCATCCCCTATTTAATTTCCTTAGGGGTTGAATTTCGAATAATCCTTCCTTATTCCTTGTCTACATTATAAAGGGAACCTCTGTGCAAAATTTCAGCTTTCTAGGTCCAAGGGTTTGGGCTGGGCGTTGATGAGTCAGTCAGTCAGGACTTTTCTTTTTGTTTATATAGATAGAAGATAGATAGTGCCTTATCCTCTTGTGTTTGAGTCGATAGTGGCGATTCTCGGATTCTTTACTGATGGTACCTACCTATTCAAGCGCGAGATGATCGCCTTTCTGTTTTTTTTTAATATTTACCTACATTCCCACATAAAAATCATTGTATTGGGTTGCAGATGTTTTTAGAGCAACAGTATATCGACACTGTAGTGAATTGAAACAAAATTTCGCAATCAAGGGTTTTGGACGCTGCTATAACGATGCATTTACAGACACAAATCTCAAATGTACAAACACACAGACTAGGAACAACTACTACGGGTTATAAAAATATTTTTTGTTCCGTGCGAGAGTCGAACCCGCGACTCGTAGCGCAGCAGCCAATCGCTCAGCCACTGCTGCAATGCTTTAGGTGTGCTTAGGGTTACCATATTATATCAGGATTTGTCCTGAGATCTCGGATTTTTGGGCTCTTCTCAGGATTGCGGCCGGGTTTTGGAATTCTCAGGAAAACTCAGGGTTTTTAGAATTTTCAAAAAAATAGAGTAGATTTTTTAGATGTTTTTAACACCGCCGCGAGGGGCTGTGTGTGGGAGTGGTGGGTGGATGATATCCAGTGCACCAAATCCAATAATAATTTGACTTTATTCTCCCACAAAGTTGTAAATTACGTTTGCGAGAAAATTCGCAAATTGCGACGAAATCTCAGGATTTTTCGATGGAAATCAGGCTTTTTCTCCGGACTTTTAAATTTTACATCTGGTAACCCTAGGTGTGCTGTACTGTATATTTTGATGTCTTTGGCATTTAAAAATTAACCGATAAATGGAGATACGCTCGCCTCCTAATAGTCCTGCCACATTAGATTTAGTATGAGCATTAGTGATATTTTGATTTACGACACTATTGTACTTATGATTAATTTCATTAATTAAAGTTAGTTAAAAACCAGTATTTCGTTTTACCAAAGGTTGTAATATTGGTAAGTAAAATAGCTGAAAAACCGCACAATAACCGCAATCCATTTAAAGGTTATTATTAAAAGCTTTTAATAATATGGTTACAATTGTTATTAAATATTTACAACTTAATTTTGTAGTGGTAATACGTAAGGAACGTTTTCCACGTCAAACGATACGACACGACATCAAAAAAATAATTAAGGAGTAAAATAATTGCTGCTTGCCAACTAAATTGATTTTTTTTAAGTCGTTTTTTCTGTTTCTGTTTTGCGTGGCATAAACATGCATAAACATGAGATTACAGCAATCGTGAGTGTTTTGCTGTTATCCATTGAAGAGTTCCATTGTCTATCTCCAAAAATCTTTATCAGATCTTCACCAAATTAATGGGACCACCTTGGAAGAATACTCTGTCAAACAAAGAAAGAATCATTAAAATCAGTTTACAATTAGCAACGTCACCGCTGAACAAAAATACAACAAATAAAACACGTTGAATTGAGAACTATCCCCTTTTTTGAAAGTTGGTTAAAAATGTGGTAAGTAGCGCGCTATAAAGGTATTTCTATGAACAGTTTATTACGACACTAGTGTTGACGTTTTGTTTCGTGAGAAAACGGTTCATAGAAATATATGTCGCTAGGACTGGAGTCGTCACCGCATTTAGTTGTGTCGTGTTTCGTGGAAAAGCGCTCTGTTCGTTGGTAGTAACGTAACACAAAAATCAACGCATAAAAAATGTTGTAGTATAGTCTAAAATTCTTTGACCCCTAAATTATGTATCAGATCTATTAAAAACAGTTTTGCACGCTAATTATAATTAAGTAAGTTCATAAATTAAATTATGTCAAACTTTAAATGGATGTTTATTTTAAAACAACTGCTAAAATATCTTCTAGCGACTGCCATTCGTTAGTTAAGTATAATATTCTTTTATTCGTAAAGTTCTGATGAAAGTCGCTGAGGAATAGAAAAAATACTAGTTATATATTTTTCTCGAAACTGTAACAATGTAACTACAAGTTTTTTTGACGCTAAATGCTTTCCTTGACAAATGTCAGCTACACTATCAACTGTTGAAACATCACTAAAACTAGTGGGTATTTCATCAACCTATCAACATTCTGCCGTCCTACTCGTATGTCTAAAAGACAGTCATCATCTGCCTAGCCTTTTCCCAACTATTATATGTTGGGGTCGGCTTCCAGTCGAACCGGATGCAGCTGAATATCAGTATTTTACATGGAGCGACTGCCTATCAGACCTCCACAACCCAGTAACTGGGTAATACGATAGGTACTCTTGGTAAGACTGGTTGTCAGACTTTCTGGCTTCTGACCAACAGTAACGACTGTCAAAGATCTACAAATGACAGCCGGGACCAACGGCTTTACGTGCTTTCCGAGGCACGGAGGAAACTCGCTATGGTAAATGGTCACCCATCCACAGACCAACCTCGGCAAGCGTGGCTTAACCCGGAAGATCGGTCTATGCGGCTGTAATTATTTAGCCACCAGCTCCTCATGTATAAAAGACCGTAAAGTGACATTTTGTCAAATTTGGGTTTTATAAACTACGTAAAAGCGCAACATTTTCTCTATCGTCCAGTGTGGTCCGTATTTTTCTATCATTAGTCAATAACGAGATCCAGAGACTTTTACGGAGACATTACCATATAATACCATACCATATTGTAGATGGTCAAATTTCAGTACAAAAAAAGCATGACATAAAAACAGAAACTTTAATTTTAATAGGTAAAATAAACTGTATTAGTCATGTAACTCATTAAAAGTTATACAATGAGCTTAAAGTAACCCAATAATTTGGTATAATCAAAAACATCGGTATATGTCTTCAGAATTTCTAGGGACAGCACTTTCGACGTTTTTGCTTATAACTCAAAATTAAATGTGACCTAGAAATATGACATTTATGTGTTCAATCACCTTGTCATTATTACCTAATATTATTAAGTGGTGAAATGCAAATGATAGCCATTGAAAAGTTTAGAGACCGAATTAGCTTAATGAACAGTTGATAGTTTGGTGAAATACACCTTTAATCTTATATACCTACCTACCAATAGAGCATAGGTCTTAACTTGTTCCACTTTGTACAAAGTGCCATCTATGTGCGAGTAAAACAATACCCATTTAAAAAAAGAACACAAAATTCTAAAACCAAACAAACCGCGCGTATCGACCGCTACGTTCAAAAACTATGTCCCTTTCTAAATTCGTTTAATAATACTTACTACACACACATTCGCGCCGAGCCCGCCCCGCTCGCGCAAAAACCACCCCGCGCCTTGGGGCAATTCTTCAAAGGGTGAAAAAACTACCCCTTCCCCATCCCCCGGCCCGCCTTAACCAATTCTTGGGTTAAAAAAGGGGAGGATACTTAGCAACCAACTATGCAGGGGGATTGATTTTTGTTGCCGGTTTCAGAACGCTACTAGTTTGAATTTGGAATGCGCGGAGGGCTATTATTTTGAAATTGGAATTTTATGGAGTTAGCGCGTTTTTATTTGGATTCTTTTTTGAGATTGGAAATAAGAATGTTGCTGATTTAAAAAAAAAAAATTACATAGGTATGTTTTTTTTTTTTCGTATTTTTTTTTATTAGAATTGATTGTATTCATGTTTTAAATTTGAATTTTATTTGTTTATTGCTTGTGTAGGTTTAGGTGGCGTAATCTTTTATTTGATTTTAGAACAGCCATAGACAAAATTATTTTTTCTTAAAAAAAGGTGCGTTTCTCTCATAGACTTACCGTCTATATATATCTATTATTACTTCATTACTATTAAACTCATTTTCTATCATCTCATTGTGAGGACAGATTAACGAATAACAATTACGTAATTTATATGATGTTAATTGGCATTACGATTCAGTTACGAACAAAGGATCTGCAATTAAGGAGACGACTGAGTGTGTAACTTATTGTTACTGAGTAGTTTGAGAGAGATATATTTGTGTAATCTATGAAAATTGAGTATTATTAATGTGTATGTATTAAAATAATATATCAAACTTAGTATAAAACGGGTCGTCTTACAAGAGACACTTGTTAAAACCGTGTCTCTCAAAGTCCAGACATAAAAAAGGCCATTTTTACTGTTCGAATTATGTGTATTCCTTTTGTTTTGTAACACAGGTTTTTCCCAAAAGCCTGTATCAGGCACCAGTCTCTCACAAAGGTGGAATTCAGCTGAGACATTTTTTGTACACATTAATTTTAAGTCGGCTTTGTGAAGAGAGAATAAATGATAAATTATATAATATATAGGTTTTATTTATTTTGGTGTACAATAAAGTGTATCTATCTAAGTAATATCTATGTAAGTCTTAATAACTGTACATGATTTTGTGTTAACGCATTTTTTTATTAAGTAGGCGGGTCCTTCGTAATGCCGTTTTCTTAAAAGTTTTTTATTTTATTTTTGACTTTTCGGACATTTTTATGGGAAATAAAAGTCTATTACAGTTTTATTAGAATGTTTATATCAATTAATTATCATGTCAGCGCGTTGGGTACTAAACTTTTTACAAATTATAACATCAATACAAGACAGGGAACGCGAGGAAAACTCTGAACTGGCCATCGTGATGGAATAAGGTCTAAAGCAGAGATGCACAGACTTGTTAGGACTTGGGACCACTCGAGCGGACTATGACCTATGGCAGGCCACCAAATTAAAAAAAATTAAAAAGTTGCAATTAGATTTCTTCAAAAATACCTATAAGTATCGTAGTGTGGGCTTTTGATAAATTCAAAATCTTTATTCAGAAGCTAAAGCTGGCCAAATTTTCTATATCAAATTTGTGCAAGTCTATTTTTAGACGATATTTCAAGGAATGGGTAACAACAGACCCCAACAGTTTGGAAAAGTTTAGGCAGAACATTTCAAAGAACTGGTCAAGTGTTGTTTGGCAACCACATGATGCATTGTTAGGCCCGGCGCAGACGACGGGCTGCCGCGGACAGGAATTGACGTGGCTGGTAGGCTTTGCCGGTCGCGAAATTTAACACGGACTCAACGCACACGACGGTAATTTTGTCTGTAGTTGTCGATAGAACTCTAGTGTCTGCGATGGCAACAACTGCCAACTACTTTCATTTTTGTCCGGGGTAGTCCGCCGGACAAAACGTCCGTCGTCTGTGCTGGGCCTTATTCTCTACAGTACGCTAATAGCTAATTTCTGATTCACTTGGGTAGCTCCAAGTCCAAGACGTGATAAATAAAAAAATGCAAACAACTACTACAATACTTCTACGATAAATAAAAATTTGCAAACAAATACTTCTATGATTAGGAAGATAAAGTACACGTACTATTTTATTTAATTACCGTAAAACTATCTATAAGTGACATATAACAAAATTAACCCTAATTTGCAAGTTACTCCGACATAACTACAAAAGCATAGTAAATTGTAGAACCCACGCAAACCGCACACAAAAAGTTATAACGCATTCAAATCCGCACCCAAGTTATGTAAAACTCTAAAATTTCCGACAACGTTTTTCAACTTCCAACGTATAACAGTTTTTAGTAAAACCGACTATTAAATTTAACCCTTTTCTCGCTAAAAAGCTTATCCGAAAAAGCGTTGCACACATGCAAAAAAAACGCACACTATCATAAAAATCTACTAGTTACGTACACAGACAAAAAACCTTAACTAGTCGTGTTCTCCTCCCCCCGTGGCCCGGCTTCACCTCCCCGCGGCCCCCGCCCTCATATCCTTGCAGGAATTTTGTTTACTTCTCTCTCTTAGGAAGGAAGCGACGTAGGTACATACCGTTCCGGGAAACGTCTGCGTTCGAAATTGGAACGCTATTGGTTTTGTGTTCTTATTTTTATTTTTTGAATGAGGAATTATGATTGGTGTTTTGTTTTTTTGTTCGAATGATTGATTCGTTTTTTGAATGGGGCGGTTGGAATGAATAATTGGATTGGAAATTAGTGATTAGTAATTAATTGAATGTATTTTCGTTAAATTAATAGATTTTGGATTTATTATTGTTTAGTTATTGTTAACCGTATTAGCAGATTAGTTTAGCGAATTATTATGGATGCACAACAAATAAATTATTAGTTTGTGCATAATATCATTGTTCTAAATTTGTCATGATAAAACATTACCAAAGGTTTCTTTTTCATTTGATAAATACCAGGGTTTGAAATTATCGCGATAATTATCATGATAATTTTCAAACAACCAATCCTTCTTCAATTGGCACTACCTATCAACTTTTACGTTAAACGGAACTAGTTTAGAACAAATAATATGTTCGCAATTAATTTAATACAATTAAGTATTATTTTATTTATTTTTGCCCAAAATTCCTTGATTAAAAACTAACAAAATAAAACTTGCAAAAAAAAAACAACAAACTACTTATGTAGGTACTAATTAACTAAATTAATGAGTGGAATATCATCCTCGTCCTCCTCAACTGCATCAACTGGATGAGGATTGTCTATAAGTTTAGTGAAGATTCCGAATCCGAAATCCAAGTTTAATCTGATTTATACCTATTTATCTTGATAATTATCAAGGATATCGATGATAATTATCGCTTCAAACCCTGATGACTGCATATCACCTATAATGTAGACATGACATTTTTTGTTTGAAACATGACATTGTCATAATTAAGTAGAACAAAATGTATTCTTTTTATAAAAAAATAATATAGCATTACCCTATTGAAACACAAGTATAGATAAGTATCTACCTAAGCGTAAATGGCTCGTAGGGTAGGTAGTCCTATAACCTTCTTAACTACAGTTTTCCTAACATTAGATAAGAAAAAAACAGCCTAATATTTTTCCTTAACTAACCTCGCAAGTCAATTTAACGTTCGCTAGCGATCACAAGCAGGGAGGGGGGTTGAGGGGCGAGGGAGGCGTGATATGAAAACTCGTGCCTCGAATACGGAACGCGCTCAATTCAAACTTGAATTTAAACGTGGAACGGCGCGTTCGAAGTTTCCAAATTTCGAAATTAAAGCGACTTGGCGGGAATTAAACACAATATGGCGGAGTTTGTTGAGTTTGATGACGAAAAATTATGTTATTAAGCATTTAAAGGATGACTATGAAAATAATTCTTAGAAACACTTAATTGTTAATTATTTTATTGATAGGCTGCGTTGTATGAAGATTCATTGGCTGGAGACCCTTCAGGTGTGCTTCAAGTCTCACCAACAAGCAGTCCGATAGACAAAAAAGTCTTGAAAAAGATAATTTTATAAAAAAAACTGTAGCAATGAGTGGGTTGACTATTGTTGACGGTGTTTGACGTCCAGCATAATTATGCTGAGTTGGTGACCCTTTCGGCATGGGCATGCTCGACAGCATAACATGTGTGTAATTAATTATTTTTATGTTTTTATTGTTTATGCTGTCATTGTGTCCTTGGCTGAATAAATTTATTTTCTTTCTTTCTTGTTGAAAGCCCCAGCTTATTAAATTCAAAAGACAATAAAACATGTTAAAAATTAAACCACATTTCATAGTAGGTACGTGCGATCTGCGGCAATACGTATTTCCGTATTATGGTTAGGAAGCATTTCTAATGTGAGAACATTTTTCTTTTCTTTAAGAAACCGAAAAACATCAAGAAAAGAAAAAAGAATTTGGACCCAGTACAGGTACAGAACATAACATACATATTTATGAAACATGAAGAGAAAAAATAGCTATAAAGATAGACATAACATATGCATAATCATATTTTTTTTATATTGTAGAAAAAGTTGCATTATTAGACAAAGTTAAAAAAAAAAACTACTCAAATCTCCAACAAACAACTACAAACGCATAACCTACGCAACGCTTAATAAACGCTCAGTAATAACAACGAACGCACTTACTTTCTTCATTACGCACGATAAAGTAACAATATTTCTTAAGAACGGCTGGGGGCGCACCTGGTTCAAAATTTTCATGTACAAACTTGCTTGTAATTAACAAAATACATTCAGAACTTGTAACTAGATTTAAATAGTAACGCTACTGGCGCTGTAGGGATGAGACACGGAGATTACTTATCGATAATGACGGTTTTTGAAGTAATATTTCTTTAGTTGACGGTAAATTTTTCATTGCCACGCAAGCAGCTGTTATGAAAATGCAACATTATAAAGTTAGTTGTTAACATAAATACCTGTTGTATCTTAGTTGAAGTATAACTTCTACCGCACGTAAACATGAGAACACACACCATTTTTTTTTGTGTGACTTATACTTCTAGTTTCTCAAGACGCCCATCGTCTTAAATCATGGTAACTATCAAAGTCAAATAAAAAAATATTCATTTAAATATTTTGTTGTGGTGGCCTGGAGCGATTGTAGCAACCTAGTGCTTAACAAAGTTGCGGCCTGCGGGTTCAAGCCCATACATTACCAATGTGGCTTTATCATTGTCATAAAATGTACTTTCTTAGTTAATCTAAAACAACACTGACGTGCGGTGAAGGAAAACATCGTGATGAAACCTGGACTTAATGGTCTGAAATCGCCAACCCCAGTTTGCAAGCGTGGTGATCAATGCTCGTTCCTTCTCTGTAGCTAGAATAATTTCTTACAGAAAAACTGACCTATCGATATCACCAGCCCTTCCCCATCCCTAACCCCCATACAAAGAGACACTAAGAAATTATGTATTCCCCTTAGCGTAGTTCGGCTCAACTTTATTGAATTTGTTCCGAGGCGTTCGCAGTCGGGACTCGAATGCAGTACTTTTGTCAGGTGCTCGTGATTTGAATGCGACTATTTCACTTCGTTAGACGTTGTTAATAGACGCCATTTTTATGTTAATGTTTGCTTTCTTGTATTTGTACGTCGTATGAGGATTTAAGAAATTTTGGAATCAACATCTCGCTTGTTATTCGCAGGGGAATGTAAATGATATAATGTTGTACAACTCAGTTCGTTCATGATGACATTATCGGTCCCGTGTGTTTAGAAGTGAGCCTATCGATATATTATATGGATTTTTATCAGAGTACTATCGATTTTTAAAATAACATGATATGTATTAAATGGTTATAGCTAAGAGCAGATGATCAAGTAAAAACATAAAAAATGTATTTGCATTCCTCTTTTACACCATAAAGGAAGGCTACTCAGGCTATCCCAGCTGTTACATAGTGAGATAGGTAGCAAAAACGCTGCAACAGACAGGCATACTCATGAAGAAACGAAAAAAATCTTCAGTTACACCACAACAGAAGACTACCCAAGCTATCCCAGCTGTTAAGCAGTGAGATAGACAAAGGAAACACAGCATTGGACAAGTATCCAGGTAGATGAATCGAGCGAAAACCTGTAAAATTAAGAAGGATAAAGATTTATTTCGGATTAGATAATAATTATCCCCATTTTAATAATGATACAGATAAAAACCGAAAATAATACAATAGATAGTTAATTTGAAAGCCAAAGCTAAACAATAGTTACAAAACTAATAAAACGAAATACGAAACAAATTCAAAGACTGCCCAAGAATTTATAACTAACATTGATTTAGTAACTTTAACTGTATTTACAATTAAAAATAACCTTCTCCCGAAACCAATTAATAAAACATAATTGAACAATACTACAGTAAATAGAAAATTCAAAGGAGAAGCAATTACGGAGGTATCGCGTAAATTTATGGCCCTCCCCCAAGAAGGCACTCTTATCGTTACTGGTAACTATAGAATTGTGTATAAAGGGAAGTATAAAATTACGCGCCTTGGAAGTAGGCCGTAATTTCTTGTTTAGAGAGAATATTGAATTTAATTTTCTTGCGCTGAAGGTAAATTTTGAAAGGGTATTTCAAGAACTTGCTTATTTTATTACATTTATAGACAACTCTTAAACGATCTTAATAAAGTTAAGAATTAGATGAAGATATTGCAATAGACATTATGATAAATGTTGTATCTAGAATATCCAAAATAGTTAGTATCTTGCCACATCATAAAATTATGCCGTCACGCAAAAATATCATCGACAAAACATACTCCTACAATGAGATCCGTTTTCGAACACAAATTACACTATAGTGTGGCCAACGCATCGAAATTTTTCGGCCAGGTACATAATCTATTTCAAACAAAGGTGTGATCATTGCTAAAGAATACGATCGACACTTTTGGATATCACCGTGATTAACAAACAACTCTAAGATTGTAGATTAACAGATCGACTGTAAATTGTAAATTAGACTTGTATTTCGTAGTTTCTTTACATAAAAAAGTAATCATCTACAACCTGCCTTCCTCTTTTCATATCCAAAACTCACACCTTACCTCCCCTACATACTCTTAAAAGTTATTTATAGAAAAACAGTACCTAACACAATTTTCTCACCAAAATCAATACGCCCACCAGACACGGCACAGTCCGCAAAATATAAATTGGCCTTCATATATTTTAGGGGCACAAAAGTGTTTTGAAAAGTAGTTCGCAGTGGCCCTTAATTCCTTTAGTTTTACTGCCTTTTTGGATGGTTTTTGGACCTCCGGCGTTACTATGAAAATACGATGGATTTTGCCTTCTCACTTCGCCGTCCATTGCGGGTTTGTTGGACTATTTAAACTGAAGTATAGGTAGTTTCCTTTACCTAATTCGATTTATAAGATCCTACGTCAATGTCTTAATATACATGATGGATAGTTAAGAATTATTCATTCATTCATCAGATCCTTTCCTTTAAGCAAATTGGACCCTGGCTAAT
Organism: Amphipyra tragopoginis; assembly: GCA_905220435.1. NCBI lineage: Eukaryota > Metazoa > Arthropoda > Insecta > Lepidoptera > Noctuidae > Amphipyra > Amphipyra tragopoginis. The sequence continues at coordinate 13,442,669 of HG992017.1, forward strand.
ATACCAAAAAACGCTGGGATGAAGACGAAGCCATGAAAACTCTAACTGTTTTCCTTATTTATCGTAAACCCCTTTCTTTTAAGGATTGCGCTTATATAAATCGAGTATCTTATTTTGTTCCGTATTCAAGATGATCAATTCATCACAATACGGTTCCTTAAAGATATTTTCATATTTATTACATTTTTCCTTCTTCATCGTAGCCTTTTTCGTCCATTTAGCTTAAAGAAACTCTTAAAATTAATTAACCATTAATAATAACCCGCAATATAGAATTTAAATAGCTGTTTAATATTGTTGAATAGTCTACTTTCATTTGATGAAAACCCCAGTGTTGATCGAAACTGGTACGACCACTTTTCCGGATTCATATTTTATATTTATTCGTATATTCCGTTTATTTAAGGCAATAAATGAAAAATGTAGATCCAAATTATTACTTGAATTGTAAACGAAGCTAATTTTCAGGAAGAAGTCATATTGAAGCAACTCTTTAAACAAACATTGCAATTTGTGATATTTATCATTTACAAAGAACTAGGTATTTATTTTTCCTGATTTCTTAAGATGGATGTATCTCCGGTAAAACTGCCACATATTATTAATAATGCAGATGTTTTATCCCAAATTGTGATTATAAAAACTTATATTTTTAACATTGGCATTAAACGACAAAACTATAATAAAAGCATTCGCTTACCAATTCAATATATTTATATTTTTATAGGTTTTCACGAATTCCTGTCATCTTGTAGGTATAATACTAGTTATTTCCCTCCATCTAGAAGAATGTTATAAAAAAAAACAATCATACTAACTCAAAAACCGCAATGTACTGCAAAATAATCCGGAAAACATTTCGCGTTTTCATAGTAGCCGCTTAGGGGGTGTTTTATAAGGGTCTGTTTGGTTAGGCCGACCTTTTTTAGCCTTTCGGGCCCCCAGATAGTTTTAGTTTGGTCGCTGTAAAATTTTGAGAATTACGTTCGGAAAAGTTACTGGAAAAGGGTAGTGTTTTTCGATCCTGTATTAGTTTTGGGGAATTTTCTGGGTTATTGCGATATTTCCTGTAGTGTTGTGTTTAATTTGTATGTATATGTTGGGGTAGAAGAGGTAACATTGGATTTTGGGGCTTGTGTAGTTGTGTTTAAGTTTGTTTTAGTCAATTATGTTTTTGAAGAAATTAAATTGTTCGTTTTGAATTGTGGTGTGCAAGGTGCTGGAATGATTGGTCTCTCCTAATAATTTCGTTCGTTTTGTTAAAACGCCACGATAAGGAATAAATAATACAATTTTTTTGGGTCCGTTTGCTTCATTACTTTGTAACAGACGATCATGGAAAATGTGAATTTAAAATTTTAACTAAATAAACCGTTTTTTTAGATTTCATCTGAAAAATTGTAGACCTTAAAATATTGTAATGGTATAATGCAAAAGAGTAATTCTGTGAATAATTAGTTGCGGGTAATTAATCGTCCACGTTATGAGGGATAAACATTTAAAAAATTAAAGAGACACTGTTCAGTACCTATGTACTAGTTAAAGCTCTGGACTAGTATTGGAAGTTTATCAGAAATTAATAAATAATGGAATGTGATCAAGTTTATTTATTTTCGAAATTCATATCAGAAATGAATTCATATGAGAAATGGTTTTCTAGCATTGCTTTGGTAACTGTGGCTACTTGAAACCATCTTTTATTTCTTAACAATGAACGGCGTGAATCCTAACTTAATATTATAAATGAGAAAGTAAGTTTGTTTGTTTGTTACCTTTTCACACCAAAACCACTGAACCGATCATCCTGAAATTTTACATATGCGTTGTCAGGTATACCGAAACGGACAAAGGGTATCATCCCAAAAAAAAAAGTATTGTTCCCGAGGAAAACAACAATAACGTTAATAGATGGCGCAACGTGTCTTTCGAATCATGATTGAATTATATAATTATAGAAACTTTAGTAGTGTCTTAAGAGTTGATTTTCAAATTCTGAATTAACACGAGCAAAGCCGCGGGCAAAAGCTAGTTAATAAATAATGGAAGGTGATTAAGTTTATTTATTTTCGAAATTCATGTCAGAAATGGTTTTCTAGCATTGCTTTGGTAACTATGGCTACTTGAAACCCTCTTTTATTCATTAACAATGAAAGGCGTGAATAAAAAAATCAGTAAACCCTAACATTTTCTGATTTTTTATCCATTTTACTACCAAAACCCGAATCTATTCCACTACAATTCTCCAACTAAAAACTAAGATTAGAACCGAAATTAATTAACCAAGCCGCGAAATGAAGTTGAAAAATTGATTAAAGCCCCTCCAACCGCACCGAGCTTCAGAGGGGGGCGTTAGTAGTACCTCCACGGAACCGTCAAAGTTTCGCGAGGGGGTGTAGGGGGTTTAAAGGGGGCAAAAATGAACCACCGGCACGAAGACGGATCGGGGAAGTTTAAATTCGGAGAATTGTTGGGTTTCTTTCTCTGTTAGAATTTATAGAATTTAGTCGTATTTGGTAGACTGGGGGGAATTATTATTTATGGTAGATGTCGGAATGTTTTGAGAAGTCTGGAGTTAGAGTTGGTGGAGGTTTTTGATAACTAGAGGCTTTGTATTCCAACTGGTTTTTATTACTAGTTAACAATTGCCATAGCTGTAGGACTTAAGTTAGTAAAAATATACTTAGGGCCAATTTCTCAATCGTCAGATAACTCTTATCTTAGGAGTCATTTTGACAGCTTTTGCATAGAAAATACCTTTATCAAACTGCCATATTTATTCCTTAGATAAAAGTTAACTGAAGATTAAAGTCGGCCCTTCTAATATATTTTAATAAAACTTTTTAAATAAAAAAATAATCGAAACAGTTTAAGTACCAACATTCTATTTATCATTACAATCACTTACTTTAAAATTTTCTTATGTTTATGCATCAATTAACGAGCATCTGATTCTTTCATTATTTCTTGATCAGTAAGAATTCTCTAAAGAACAACAAAAAAGTTGTTGAGCCAAGAATACTTCTAAGGTTGATAATACTTAAACATCAAGAATTCTAGTTACTAACTATGCAACCCAAATTCACCTTACACTGAGTAGGTTAAGAAAAGGGTAGTTGTCTAAGAAAAAAATACTAAGGAGGTATTTCACCAACCTATGTAGTCCGTAACTATTCACCAGATAAATTAAATGTGACCTAGAAATATGACATTTATGTGTTCTTAATCTTGTCATTATCACTATTGATAAGTAATGAAATGCAAATGTTAGCTATTGAAAAGTTTATAGACTGAATAAGCTTAATGAACAGTTAATGATAGGTTGGTGAGATACCTCGTAAGAATTTAATATCATATTATAAACCTTCACCCTTCCAACGTGATGGCAATGCCCATGCAAGCTTTAATTGTTCCTATTATCGATTATGGTGATTTGTGCTACTATGACCTGAATGCAGATCTCCTCAACAAGCTTGACCGCCTTCTTATAAATAAATGCATTCGATTCGTTTTCAATCTCTCTATAAATATGATGATGTACCTGCATCTCGATCGCCTAAGTCCGCCTTTGTACAACTTTGATAGTAAATAGAAAAAAGAAAGAAAAATTAAAGAAAATACATTTTAGTAGCCAAAGAGATAACAGTTTTTACAAAAATGATTCATCATTAGTTACGAATTCAGAAAGTGGAGCTTTTAACCCGTGACCGTGATATGACCTAAAATATAAACACAGCTGATCATAGCTGAGGATAGATAGATTTTATCGTAGTTTTATGAAATCTTTGAACAGTTATTGCTCTTAAACTATTAACTTTTGGGGAAAGTTGTAGAACAAAAGTTATTCATTATTATGGATACTTTAAGAAATTTTCGGATTAGTACCCCCTTTCCGAATAACCTCGTATAATAATTAGGTACCTAGGTATTTTAATTAGGTGCTACTAATTTAGGGCCAATTTAATAGATGACATTAGACATCTGTCAGTTTTAGCTTCATAGTGAGGTGACCTGCTTAAAAACATCGATTAGTGAATGAATCGATACGGACTTCAAACATATGTAAATCGAATTCAGTACATAATCATTGCATTTGAATCTGCTTATCAACATTCGAGTTTTTTGGTAACATCCCTAGTGTTTAAAAAGACAAAGGGTTCACTGACGCAACATTGTAACGACGTTCAGTTCTCTTTAAAACAGAAATTGTTTATTATGTTTAGAATGGTTTATCAGTAAAAGTAAATCGTAAAAATACCTTCTTTTGTCATTAATACATTAACTAAAAAATTTAATTGAAAAAAGTTAAGCAATTGTGCAGTTCTAACTTCCAAAAAATAAAATAATATTTTATGCCCGCCGTTACAAGGTTACGTTGTTAAATTTTGATGAAGTGTTAAGTGTGATCTATTAGATTGGCCCTACAGTAATCTGCTTATTGGATGAAACCATATTACTTCGGCAGGTGGTTTTCAACAGTGCCGCCTCCATATTCCATCCTACAGATGATAGGCAGGAAGTAGACTCTTCGGATTAGTACCCCCTTTCTGACTAACCTTGTATTTTGATTCATCATATATTGTTTGGCCAGGTTTGAGTATTTTTTGTGACCTACGCAAATGTCCGGCTGATTGGTAGCGTCGTGCGTCGGGTCGTTAAGCTCCCGATAATAAGGTTGAGCTACACAATGACTGATGCATGCGTGCCGTCAGTTAGGACAGGTCAACTCAAACGTGCTATGGCTCTTTCCTCAAAAGGCCATTCCAGACGTTGCCCTACATTGTTACACTCACATAGTTTTATACTACAATGTTTGGACTTTAAAAGAGACCTTGACCTCTGAGTTTATTTCGGCTTTTCTCCTCAGAGCTATTCAGATAGGAAACGCCGGTGCCATCTAGTCTTAAAAAAACATTACGTTGACTTGTAAAAGTGTCTGTAACAGATTTATTTACAGAAATAAATATCATTTCATATCATCATTTCATCTCATCTTTTTTATTACCAAAGTTTGCGTGTACACAACATTCTGTAACTTCAGGCCGCAGGCCTTCTGTTATGACAATATTATGCAGACTAGCTTCATTTGAATTCGGCAAAGCAACATGGCGTTGGCTTACACGTTGTATCAATGCGACTTAATTGAAATCTAGTGCAGTTTCGGAGATTGATTTATTTTGGATTGAAAGAAAATTGAAATGCAAAAATGGACATAAAAAAAATAGTTTGAAAAATTGAAAAAAAGAGTTCCTATATCCAATACCAATCGTTTTATTGATCAATTATGGTATTTGATATTGCCAAACCGAGTGCAGATGTGCAGAGCTACGATGTGCCAAACATACTACCTAGTCGTAATTTTAACCAACACCGAGTGGTAAGATGTAGGGATTGGTCATTAGGAATTTCATCAGTGTAAGCAGGTATAGGCATCCCATTCCTTCTACTAAGCGTAATGATGTTGAAGATCTTCTGTGAATTATTGCCATCACATAACATAACATAATAAAACATAAAATCACGCCTGTATTCCTCGAAGAGTTGCGCAGAGGTAAATAGTTCACCTTCATTTCGCCATTATGTTTAAGTCAACCGGGCCCAAATCCAATCTCCGCTACTGCTACTGAGAAATTCCACACGGAAAAACTCTATAACACTGACGTGGAGATCAGGACCTCACATCAGGATCAGGATCACATTTAGCAGTCACGCTTGACACCATTAGACCAACGATGCAGTCACCATTTCTTCTCACATTAAAAGCGCAAAAATAAAGTATTTTCACAAGCCAAGAGAATAGGAAAGCAAATACAATAAAACGCCATTTTCTTCCACCTGCGAGTACGTCCTCAGACGAGTACAAAGACAAACAGCAAGTTGAGAAGTAGCGACTAGAGAGGCGCTCAGGAAACTCTTGAAACAAAGGAAGGTAATTGAAAATTCTATCAAAACTTGCCACGAACGAAGCCAACGAAGCTAGTTGGGAGCTAGTGTGAGTTACTCGACTAGAGGTGGGACACATAGAACTGAAATACTTACTTATTTCAAACTTATAATAATGTTTTTGAAATACATGTGAAACAATAAATAATTAAGGAAATTGAAACAAAGTTCTCATGCTTTTGTCATTGTAACTTGGTATTAAATCAATAGCTGCTAGGCAACTGTAATGCTTTAAAAGTATTTTTTAAATTTATACATATAATGCAAGTGAGTTCAGTTTGATTTAAAAAGGAAAACAAAAATATATCCCTCTTTACACTTTGGACGAAAACTGTGAACGAGTAAGAGTAAACAAAACTGCCTTTGATTTTTTCAGCATACAAAAAATCTGGCAAAATCAACCAAAAATGACAAAAAATCAAACGAAAGAAATTGCAGTTATGTATGCTGTTGAAACTCAAAATTGTTCTCAATATCATTCTTGACATTTTACTATTTTTGGTACACATTTCACAATACATACAGGGTGTAAAAAGACCCATCACATAGCCGAAATCTACGCACTCTGTACATCAAACTAAATTACATTGACCAAAAATAATTGCTGGGAAACGACTTTTATTTTTTGGCATGAAAAAAAACGCTTTTTTTTGTAGCGCGCAAATTATGGTTGTGGCGGTGCCGCGCGTTTGCATGTGTGCAGCGGCTACACAGCCGAGCCAGGCGGTCGTGTGCGTTTGATATTCATTGTGTTTTTGTAACTTCAAATGCGTAATTTGTTAGGAAAAAATGAAATTTTTGATAATGTTTTTATGGAAGAAAGTTTAGTATTATGACTCGGAATTCGTTTTTGGAAAAAACTAAAAAAAAAGTGTACTTTGATCTTCAATATCTCCAAAACCAATGATTTCCCAGGTATGGTCTTGAAGAAAAAAATTATCCCAATGATGGGTGGAATACGTTTTTTTCGTTATCGTTAAGGGTCTTTTTACACCCGATAATTAGAAATCCAATATGATATACCAGTTTCACTTTAAAACTAACTGTGATATTCGTCTTCTTCTCTTGTTTCGGTACGTGCTATACGCGAATAGCTCGAACCGTGATGAAAAGTTAGCCAGTCAGCAAGGTTGGTAGCGAGGCGACAGCCCAGGGTGCGCCGGACGTAGTTCAATATCGTCACTCGTGCAAGCTCTTCTAATGCACTACGCTATTAGCACTGTTATAAATAATTCCGTCACTGTTCCAAAACGCCGCATCACTAGTCGTGTATGAACGAAACGGTCCTAAGTTCCGTCTTGCCTCTTGTTTGACAATCAAAAGTTGACGCCTCCATTATTTCGCCAACGTCTTATTCTAACTTCCACTTTGAACATTCATTAGACTGATTAATAATAGTTTTAGATTGAAATATGGTTCCAAGAAAATAATATTAGTTCGAAAATAGAATAGCTAAACAAAAATGTAGGGAGAAACTGTTTCATGACTGTCGTTTTTCGCAAGTCTTGAAAAATCGACTGCGAATCTGATCAGATACTTATTCGTTCAAAGAACCCGTAAATGTTTGGAACTGCGTAATTGCACGTGGGTCTTCCAATAACGTCACATCCCCACTATTGTGAATTAACTTTTAGAAATACATTTTTGATACGCAGCCTCACGCATTTTGCTCATGGTAATTGTACATTTCGTATAAAATATGTATACGCATCTTTCACACGTGTCAGCACGCTTAGGCACGCTGATGCACAGTTATGCCTGTTTACGCCTACTTACGCACGCTCCACTGATTTTTAGTAAATTATCTTTCAGAGACACATTTTGAATAAGTGCAGCATCACGCATTTCGCTCATTTTATTTTATATATATACTAGCTTTTGCCCGCAGCTTCGCTTGCGTGAAATTTTGAACCCGTTAAGTGACGAATTTCCATACAAACTTTCATCCACTATTTCACCCCCTTAGGGGTAGAATTTCCAAAAATCCTTTCTTAGTGAACGTCTACTAACTATAAACTACCTGCCTGCCAAATTTCATCTTCATACGTTTAGCGGTTTTCGATATTTCGTGATGAGTGAGTGACCTTTTGCTTTTATATATTTTGATGCACAATATTACAGTCTCAACTAAAGCATTGTATAGTTAAATAATTGTATGTAATAAAAACCAAAAACAAAAAATATCATAGTAATTGGGTATTTTGTATCATCATCATCTTAATCATCATCAAAATAATTAATCAACTATCGATTCAACATTCGTATGCGTCAAGACGCTGACTCACAGTTACGCCTGCTTACGCCTGCTCACGCCCGCTCACGCAAGCTTAAGCTTGTTTACGTCCGGATACGCTTGTTTACGCACGCAAACGTCTGCTGTAGATTTTTTTTGCAGCGATTTTAATGGCGCAGATCTTCGTATCATAACACTCAATATCAATCTTTATATACTAAAATATAATATTAATACGTCTGTGTTCGCAATACAAGCGTTTGAAACGAGCTACAGCTAATTTAAATTTCTATTAAAACTTGGCAGTCGCGGGGCGCACTGTCAAAGGCAATCACAATGTTTTATGTACACAATAAAGCTCTTGTTGTGTGTGAATGCCGCTTTAGGGTAGTATGCGAAGATTGGGGACGAAAAAAATTTTGTTAGCAATGAGTAAGATTGAGTAGAAATGAGTAAGAACTAGGATAGAAAGAAAATACGTGTGAAAATTCGTAGATATTCTGCAAGTATAGGTACTTAGCGAAATAGGCTAGGGCCTATTTCGCTTGAAATCTTGTATACGTACGAGTATAACGGGTAATCAAATTAATGTCTGAAAAAAAATGGGTATAAAAAGTGAACGGAGTAGAAGGCTATGGCATGGTTTTCATTTTTTTTTTTGTTTATATTTTTATAGATTGATTTATCTTTTGATACCTACTATAGAAACTCAAATCATACGCAAATGTGTTTTATTTGAATTTAGATATTATTTAATCGATTTATCTACTTCAAAATTTTGTTTTTACTGATTTAGTATGAAAATATATAAACACATATATTATTATATATATTTACATATTTATTATTATTTTATTATCTATATTCTATATTTTTAATTGCTTTGATGTATAGTTAATTAAGTCGCAAATATCCATTTTTATTTTTTGTACCTCTTTTCAATGCTGTTCTCTTTGACCCAAAGGTTGACTGGAAGAGAATGCCTTGTGGCATTAAGTCCGACTTATGTACCACCATACGTGTTTGTACATCGTGCATTGAAGTATTAAATAAATAAATAATTATGTTAAGTTCATAGAACATGTAGTTTAAAATACAATCCTACTTTATTTTCACAAGTTTCTCTAAGGAGTAAGACGAAGTTAGGCGGTTACGGGAGCGACATCAACTGCATGCATACTACAGAGACGTGCGTCGATGCGACAGCTGTGTGAGACTTCGTACAATTCGGTGCAATGCTAAAATCTTTCCGACGCGTGTCGCTCTGACTTGCGTCACCGTGGGGGAGGAAAAAGTGCGACAGTAAAAGAGACTGATGCCAATTGGAATATTAATAAATCGTCATTTTAGGCCCGTCAATGACATAATTATCTACTTCTTTTATATCTAATATTATTTTCGTTGCCTCATTTTGATGTGCAGTATCATTAATTATAAAGAAATGTTGGTTGGTTTTCATTTTAAAACTATTAAAAAAAATGTTTGGTCTCAAAAAAATGTGGTTAGGTTAATATTTGAATAAACGTCAAAGTTTGGTGAAGTTTTTTATTTTATATTTACAAGAGAAAATAATTAAATGATGGTCAGGGAAACTAACTGTTTAGCAAATTAAGATACTAAGTAAGTTTTTTCATAGTTCAGTGGAAAATGGAGATCCAGCGAAGGTCTGGAAGTTTCTTAGATCAATGGGAATCGGAAAATCGCGTCAGGATACAATTCCTGACAATCTTGATATTAATTCTCTTAACTTACATTTCTCTGCCTCGTCCAATTTTGATAGGACAACTAAAGCAAACACCCTAAATCACCTTTCTACTCTTCCAACTCCCGATTATTCCTCTTTCGTCTTTCATCAATTTGTTGCTTGTGATGTTAAGAAGAGCATCTTGTCCATAACATCTAACGCAGTGGGAAGTGACTGTGTCAGCCGTAATATGATCCTTCCTATCCTCGACGAAATCCTCCCTGTCATATGTCACATCCTTAACAACTCCGTCCTTAGCGGTGCTTTTCCAAATGCCTGGAAAGACGCCCAAATTATTCCGTTACCAAAAAAATCCAATCCAGTATCATTTTCTGAATACCGTCCTATATCCATACTACCGTTCCTCTCCAAAGCCCTAGAACGTCTTATTCATAATCAGTTGAGTACATTCCTTTGTAAGAATAGACTTCTAAATCCCTTCCAATCCGGTTTTCGTCCTGGCCATAGTACTGTCACAGCCCTGGTTAATATTACGGATGACATCAGGCTAGGCATGGAAAATGGGAAGTTAACGGTATTGGCATTGCTGGATTTTAGCAATGCTTTCAATGCTGTTGACTTCGACATTATGCTTGGCATACTAAGCTCTCTTAACATATCTCCAACAGCAATTGATTGGTTTCGTAGTTACCTGTATGGCCGCCGACAACGTGTTGCTATTGAGGATAAGTTATCTTCATGGAGTAATACGACTGCTGGTGTGCCTCAGGGTGGCGTTTTATCCCCATTACTCTTCGCAATATTTATTAATTCAATATCCAATCAACTGCATTCTTCTTACCACCTTTATGCAGATGATCTTCAAATTTACTCACAGTCTCCGTTGGGGCAGTTATCAGAAGCCATTGTCACTGTCAACAAAGATCTTGTCCAAATATCTGAATGGAGCAAATCCTACGGACTAACAGTCAATCCTAAAAAGACGCAGGTCATTGTTTTAGGCAGCTCTCGGATGGTCTCAAGAATCGACTGGTTACAACTTCCACAGATTTTCTTTGACGGTATCCAGGTACCTTTTAGTGAGAAAGTGAAAAACTTGGGGATCTTTATGGACAGGAACTTTTCTTGGGATCCACAACTGCAAGAGACCAGTCGCAGGATGTTTGCGTCGGCCGGATCCATGAGAAGACTTCGTAACTTTCTACCCACTGCCACCAAAACTGCGCTTGCACAATCTCTTCTTCTTCCTATCCTTGACTATGCCGATGCCAGCTATCTCGATCTCACCGAGGACCAGTTTAACAAACTTGAGCGACTTCAAAATTTTTGTATAAGATTCATATTTGGTTTACGCAAATATGATCATGTGTCAGAATTTCGTGCTAAACTCAAGTGGCTTCCAATACGCCTTCGTCGGAATACTCATATTCTTTCCCTACTATACAGTATTCTGTTTAATCCTACTACCCCTCCCTATCTTAAAGAACGTTTTGAGTTCATGCGTGATTCACATTTACGATCCTTGAGATCATCGGAAAACTTGAAACTGAAGATGCCTATGCATTCCACAAGATTTTTTGATCATTCGTTTACTGTCCAGGCCATTCGCTTGTGGAATGCACTACCTGTGTCTGTGAGGCGTGCTCAGTCGTTGTTTTCTTTCAAAAGAATGGTGAAGGAACATTATTTGACTCTATAGTATTAATTTTTAAATTATCTATATATCTATAATCATATGTGTATGTATCTTATTTGAGTATGTATGTATATATAATATATATTTAAAATATGTATATATTTGTGTTATAATATATATTTATACCTAGTTATTAAGTTGATTTCTGATTTTTATAAGGTTATATATTTGTACGCTGCAAACTGCCCGTTAATTTTTCTTAACAATTCTTTCCATCCTATGGTTGTCTGGAAGAAATTGCTTTAAGCGATAAGACCGCCATTTGTACTGTTTTAATTAAGTGTATTCCTTCTGTTTTATTTCTTTTAGTGTACAATAAAGTATATCTATCTATCTATCTATCTAAGTTTGTCGTATTGTACCCATTCTATACGACTGATAACGAATGACAATAATGATTTTATTACACGGACAGTTTAAGATGGAGGTCAATTTGCTAAACAATCCCTTTCCGTGACTATACATCACTATCGATTAGAGTGAAAACTTTCTTACAATTTTTATTAGCATAAACATTTTGCTCTCTTGAAGAATACCTTGTAAAGCGGTCCTCTACATTTTGTTATTCGTCTACAAAGTTGAAGAACTTATAGGTTTTCTATTTACTCAAAGAAAGCCATTTAAATACTCAACTCAATCGAAACTCTATCTTTGTTTAGTTATATTGACAATAACAACTTTCTATTAACTTATACTACAATTAAACTGTAGAGGACGAAGTATGTACATTTCAAATATTTTTACAAAAGCTTGTCTTATTATTAACATAACATCACGCCTCTATTCGCCAAAGGGTTGGGCAGAGGTGTTTCGCTGTTATGTTTAAGTCCCATGTAATAGAGGGCGAGCCTATTATCATCAACCGGGCACAAATCCAGACTTCAGGCTGCTACTGACAAATTCCATAAGGAAAAATCCAATAACACCTGTCTGAGCTAGGTATCGAACCCGGACCTCACGCTCAGCACTCGCGCTTACGACCACTAGACCAACGAGACAGTCTGCCTCATTATTATGAGAAATGAAATAGGAAACAAAATTAGAAGTTTTAGAAAATCTGTCTGTTTGTCTGTTTGTTTGTTACTGCAATACATGAGAACGGCTGAATGGATTTTAATGGAACTTTTGGTGTTAACCAATAGTTTGACTTAAAATTTTATGTATGTTTTTTCTGGATTGGTTCAGTAATACCAGTACTAGAGCTTGATCTCTCTGTAGTATGTGGTCCTAAAAGCAAAGTTCATGTTTGGTTAGTTATTGCAATATTTTTTTTCGACTTTCAAGTGAGTGAAGCCGCGTATTAAAACTAGTAATATGTAATATGAACAGTGGAAATATTAAAAAAACAGCGAAGAGTTTAAAGGATAACCAACAGAATCCAATTCGATCATTTTTGGAATTTTTGTCTGTTTATGTTTGCCGATTTGTCTGTTTGTTTGTACACGCATCACATAAAAAGTACTAATTTAATGCGGTTGACTTTTATAGACTAATATTTTGCGTATCTTCGAGTAACATTTAGTTTTCGTTTCATCGTAATCGGTTTGCTCAATCAAAAGCTATTAGAATTAGTTTATGTTTAGTTATTGCAACACAATATTGGTTTCCGACTTCCACGCGGACGGAGTTGCGAGCACAGCTAGTGTATAGTAAACTTTACAATTAACCTTTTAATAGTATATATAATAATGTAGGTCCGCTGTAAAATTATTTCATGACCATAGCGGCTCTTTAAAATAGTTCATGAATATTTATACAACGAAAAACATGCTGTAGGTAATAACTTTTATTAAAATTTTAATTAATATCCATAGGTTTTTTTTTATACTAGGTTAGCCAGAAAGGGGGACTAATCCGAGAGGGTGTTAAAGTACCCATAAAAATGAATAACTTTTGTTCTACCACTTCCCCAAAAGGCAATAGTTTACGAGAAAAAGCTGTGGACTAAAAAGATTTGCGGTCCCACTGCTGGGCACAGGCCTCTTCTCATAATGAGAAGGATTCAGGCCTTAGTCACGCTGGCCTAGTGCATATTGGCGGACTACACACACAATCGAGATCTTTATGGAGCCCTGTCAGGCAATAAGCATTTGCCAAAAAAAACATTGGTTAGAAATACCTAGGTTTTTTTTTCTATTGGAATTCAGTAGGTGGTCCTACGGGACCCATCCTACGTAACCGGGTAGTTATTGGCAGACCTGAAGGGTCTCCAGCCAATGGGGGGGGGGAAGTAAAATACTTAACCTAAGCTAACTACTTGTACTTCACTAACATCATGACTACCTGCAACAACTGCACTAAGGGCGACCCCTAGTGGGACTCGGACCTCGGCTTAGGGCGTTGCTGGCTGGGACTTAGAGGGGGTAGACAGCTTGATGAGGGCTGAATTATCGGTGTGACTGCGGAGTCTGAAGAGACGACCGGCTCTACGACGGGAGAGCTCGGTGGATCGTGACCGGCGGCGGTGGGACGTCGCGACGGAAATACCTAGGTTAAAATATAATTTATATGTATGTAAGACGAATAAACAATAATTAATTGTACGATTCATTATAATTAAATGACGTTCCAATTTCTTATCAACAACAACGAAAGTTGTTATCACACAAATTGATTTCACGATACAAATTAAAACCTTAATTGAATTTTAGCAAACTTCAAACGTATACCAATCGACTTCAAGCCTCTATTCAACTTCATGTACCTATTTGAAGTTTTAATGAGTTTTCTTTAACTTAATACGTACACTTGAAAAGTTAGACTTTAGTTTTAAGTTATATTAAGTAAATGAAAATACTTGAGATTTTATAGTTGTTTTGAAGTAAATAAGGGGTAATATACATAGGTAATAATTTAAAAGTTGTAACGAAGTTTGTGATTAAGTTCGTTAATTATGTATAAACAAGAATTTCTGAACGGCTGAGGTGTATGGCGAGCAAGGGGTCGTGAGTTCAAACCCGGTTGAACTTTGAACTGAACCCACTTTTAACACAGCTGTATTCTATTTCTATGTCGTATTTTAATTACGTATATGTCGAGTAAAAACAAACGCACGACATGTCATTAAAATAAAATTACTAAGTTCCGTTTTTTAATCTCTGAGACAAAATTGACAGGCCCAAATGTCAAAATTGTAAATTTTAGGAACATTGTTTTCAAATTTGACGTTTCGTACCTGTCAATTTAGTCTCAGGGATTAAAAAACGAACTTTGGATTGTTTCCAAATGAAATTAATTTCACAAAAAAAAAAACATGAAATTTTAGTCATTTGAAATCATTAGTCTCAAATTAATCGTTTGGACTATTACGTCTGTCTTTGAAAATTATTACGCCAAAACTTATTCTCATTTTAGTCCTTGAAATTATTATACTAAAATTAATTCTCATTGCAATCTTTGAATCTCCGACTTCCAACTCGCAGTCGTCAACGTCCCCCTCTACTCTCATTATTATTATGGATGAGCTATAAAAGCTATCCCCACTCTTCATAACTCTTTAACGATATTATTTTTAGTTTCCACATCTTTCATGATCACATGGCATCTTAACTCGGCTTTTATAGATGTCAATAATTCTTTTTTTATAAATAATAAAATAAGTATTTTACAGTTAAAAAAAACAACATTACGCCTGTATTCCCCAAAGGTTTGGGCAGAGATGGGTAGTACACCTTCATTTCGCCATTATGTTTAAGTCCCATGTTATAGGGGGCGAGCTTATTGCCATCAACCGGGCACAAATCCAGACTCCGAACTGCTACTGAGAAATTTCACACGGAAAAACCCAATAACACTTTGCCCGACCTGGGGATCGAACCCAGGACCTCACGCTAAGCAGTCGCGCTTGCGAACACTAGACAAACGGGGCAGACAAAAAAAAAGGATTTAGCAACCTTTGTACATACACACATCAAAAAAAGTTTGTGATCACTAGCATGAGCTGACATAATTTTTTAAATTGAACTTTATCAAGAAAATTCTTTGTTGTGTGTTTTCTTTAAATTAAAATACCCAGTTTTAAGAATCTAAAAAGAAGAAGAAATCATAATATACTTAATCTACCGTAACAAAAAAGAATTCGATTTTTCAAAGCGATCGCAAACTTTTTTTATGTGTGTATAGCATTCATAAATCCGAATGTCAGCAGTGATGCTCGCAATTATATCGCTTATTATTACTAGCATAAGGTTGACCTAAAACGGCGATTCACACCATCAAATTCCGATATTCAATTACGATTGATAGGGGTGATTCTGTCATTACAGTTACAGCTAATATCGGTATGTCAGGATTGCGACCAAGGTAAATGTAGTAAATAAATAAAACCAACATAGACTCTCCACCACTGAGAGTACTTGTATTTGGGTTAGTATTAGTAACATGAACCAGATCACAATATAATACTTTACACAATTATTACAAGATCGTAAACTAAGGACAAGCTAGACAGATATAAAAGGTCAGACTTCTTCAGCTGATCTACACAGAATGCTCCGCGTCGTCGAACAACCACCGCCTTTTTTTTATACTATTGTACTGCTGTAGGTTGTCCTAGGGGAACCTCCCTACGTATCCGGGCAGTTATTGGCGAAACCTGAAGGGTGTCCAGCCAATGGGGGGGGGGGGGGGGTAAAATACTTAACCTAAGCTAACTGCTTGTACTACACTAATGACTACCTTCAACAACAGCACTAAGGGCGACCCCTAGTGGGACTCGGACCTCGGCTTAGGGCGTTGCTGGCGGGGACTTAGGGGGGGGGAGACAGCTTGATGAGAGCTGAATTATCGGTGTGACTGCGGAGTCTGAAGAGGCGACCGGCTCTACGACGGGAGAGCTCGGTGGATCGTGACCGGCGAGCTCGGTGGATCGTGACCACCTTTATAACATCGGGTAGGTTGATCTATATCGACGACTACCTTCCTTTGTCAACATCGCCCAATGCTACCGATAACATGAACACTACTAAAATAACACAATAAACAACTATCACATATATTTATAAAATAAATAACGTACCTACATAAAAGCAAGTCGCACGAACTCGTTTAGTGCCGCGGCACCGCTCGCACTCGCACTTATAACTCTTGGTCCGCCTTATACCCCCACCCCAACCCCAAGACGCGGAATATTTACATAAATTTACAAATTTCGCGGCGAAATAAAATTTTGTAGGGCTGTCGCGCTGTTGAGGTTTTGGGTCATAAATCATTTTTATATTTAGGTAACTTTGTAATAGTAGCCGATAATTTTTAAACGTGCTTGTGCTTTCTTTCTTTCTTTATTATCGTGTCAATGGTTAATCAAACAATTTCTGAATAGTGTGTGGGACTTAAGTACTTGTGCTAGGAAATAGTTTCAATACTCGTAACAACTATAGTTTAACTCACAAACTCGTTGGTTGGCCATCAATGCCTGAGCTTCTTACTGGGTTTTTGTCGTTTCGTTAACTGAATAAAAAGAAAACATGCAAAATTTTCAGGCCTATTACATATAATTTGAAGAGAAAATACACAAACGGAAAAAGAAAGAAAACAAAATAGAAATGGTTTTAAAAAAAAATGTTACCTTTTCCTTTTATTTCTCTTTTATCTTGGGTTTACAGACACAACAACAAATCTTCACATTCACAAACGCCCAGACCCGGAACAACTATCTGTAAGCCATGTAAAAATTTGTTTCCTGAAGTAACCGAACACAAGACCCGTAGTGCAGAACTCAATCACTCAGCCATTGCACCAAACGTGTCCTCAAAATAATGTACCGCTGACGACGTTATTAAGTACAAAAAAATACTGTGACAAAAAAAAACGTTAAATCCGTCAAGAGAACCGTACAACCCTAATACTAGAGCATAGTTGGCGGGTCGCCCCCCAGGTAGTCAGGGAGCTAGGGTGGCGTCGTTTTTCATGTTTAATTTTAACTTTGCAAAACCGGCGTTTTAATAAACGCTGGTCGTCTTTCGCGTTCAGAATTTTATGCTCTGCCAGCAACCTTTTGCGTTTCAAATGAGAATTTCGTTTTAATGCCACACTGGAGACGCGAAAAGTTTTATTGTGTTCAAATTAGTTTCGCGTTTCGTTGTCGCGTAAAAATGGTTTGTCTTTTTGTTGGCGTTTCGTTTCGAGTGGCTTGGGATTTTGGGATATGTTGTTTAAATTTCGTGTTTTTTTTAATGTACTTAATGAGTTGAGTGAGATTAATGTATGAAATACTTGCTTATTTTTACGCTTCCAAAAATGTATTGCAGTATTATTGTTGATAGATGAAATTATTGAAACTTGAGTAGAAGGAAGTGTGTGCTAATTAAGAATATTCCAACTAATATTATAAATGCGAAAGTAAGTTTGTTTGTTTGTTACCTTTTCACGCCTAAACCACTGAACCGATCATGCTGAAATTTTGCATATACGTTGTCAGGTGTTCAGAAACGGATAAGTATAGGGTACCTTTCATCCTGAAAAAAAAACTGTTCCCGAGGAAAACAACAATAACGTTCATAGATGGCGCCGCATGTCCTTAGAATCATGATTGAATTATATTATTAAATAAACTTTAGTACTGTGTTTAAGAGTTGATAGTCAAATTCTAAATTAACGCGAGCGAAACCTATAGTTTTCATTTTGTATTATAACTTTCTTGAGACACATTCATTATGATGTGATTAGTTACGGTTTACTCACGTGCGTTGTTAGGGATTGCTCGACTAGTTTCGGACCCAAACAGAGCTCTTTATCATGAGCTGAACATCGCGATCGCGAGTCGAACGTGACCATCCTCACTCGTTTGTGGTATTTCTTAGGTCAATTTAGTGTGAATGCTACCCTTGCAACTATTGGGGATTACAGTTACTTACTGCTATTGAAAAAACGGAAACCGCCATGGACCGCCATGGACGTCTATAGACGTCAAACTTTTGAACTGTAAAATAGTGGTGTTTTCGACGTGCTATGCCATTAGAGGCGTCGTGAGCATGTTTTAATTTGACGTCCATAGACGTCCGTGGCGTCAAAAGGTTAAAAACTGTAAAATAATTACATAACTTTTTTTTAAAATATTTTTTGTTCTTTGTATGGTAACGTTTTGTGGAGAAACGTTAGGACTCACCTTACGTTGAAAAGGGTATAGTTAGGAATCTTGATAAACTAAAGTTTGGGTAATTTTTAACCGACTTCAAAAAGAAGGAGGTTCTCAATTCGTCTGAATGTTTTTTTTTGTGTTCCGTTAATGTTACATAATTACCCTGCAAAATTCGCCAGTTAATTCGAAATAAGTCGATATCCAAAATTTCCCAAAATCAGAAATCTTACCACATTGTTGTATCGAAATAAAGCCTCAAATTTTATTATACAATACACATAAACCGAACCTTTCAGTAATCATCTTCGCGATATCAAAACCTTGCCGAGATTACAATTAAAATAACTAAATACATTAATACCGTACGGCCTAAGCAGCTAAGCTCAGCAGTAAAACAAGGAACGGAATATTAAAACCGGAGGCACCAACGAAAGCCATTAAAATGCGTAATTGCTGGATTAAAGCGCCCAAGATTCCTCTATTTGCCTCACAATTTCAGTACAAACTACCGTACCTTGGAAGCACATAGTCTAAAAACAAACCCTCCAAAATATTGGCTTACTGTTAAATTCTAAACAAAGTACAATAGAGTTATGTTAAGCTGTGGCATGTCCAAGATGGCGCGCGTTCCTAATTTGAACTTCGATTCGAGGCGACGTGCCGTACATACGTCATGAGCGCGGTCTCAAGATTAGGCGATTTACATTGGCTTTTTCGTATTTCGAACGCACGATGCCTCGGCTGAAGCGTTTTATGCCTGGTGCGGCCTCGAATATAAATGGATTCGAATGTAATGCTAGTAATTTAAATGTGGAACGTGGCGATTTCTTTTTAATTAGATGGTTTGGAAATGGAATTAGTTGAGGTTTTTTAGGGTTGGATTTGAGGTGGAATTGGGTACGTTTAGATATTATAAACAAAAAATGAATAAACCGTTGTTACCTACTACATAAAAAATTGCTAATATTTTTTGTCATAAAAGTTTGGTAAGATATTGTTAATTGTTTATGGGAAGGAAACTAAGGAATCAAATCAAAGGGATTGTCGCATAATTATTTTTAATAGTGGGCTTATTAAAACACGGATTAATTTTATCGAAAATAATAATAAAATAATGGCATTAAGTTATTATATTATAGCCGATTATAAACTTTAAAATGTACACAGTATAATTTAGAGACTAAAAACTTTACCACATTCGAGAAAAACTACTATTTTTACGAAAAAAATTGTCAAACTAAACCTCATTACAAGCTCATCTGTTTTAACAAGATAACTTTCATATTTCATTCTACAAAAAAAGCAACAACAAAAAACAACTCAGAAAAACCCTACTACAACATTCATAAAGGGGTTGTAAAAACTTTCGCACCCCACGGGGCGGAGAAACACCCCCCCAACACATCTATAAATCTATATGACGTCATTAAGAAAACGGAGAGCGATCGTCTTGCGCATACCCGTCCCGCTCACACACATTCAAATACAAAAGTACGAAAGAGATAGACAATGTCTTAGTAAAGAACAGCGGGTACTCGTTCTCTCTCACTCAGTACCTTACAATGGTGAAAAGACGACGAAAATTAAATAATACTTTGTCGTTTAAATTGAAAAGGGGGGAATGGGGGGTAGTTTGGAAAATTTTCGGGGGTTAGAGGTAAAAAGGTATTGATTTTAGAAGATTAGTAGTGTCTATTGTGGCTCTTTATATTTTGTGGTTGTAGTTGCTTTTAATGTTTGAAGATTATGAATTATCGTCATAGTTTGTTTGTAAATGATCTTAGGAACTGGCTGTGCGGTTTCTGAACGATTTTTTGTCATCAGTAATACTGTAGACTGTTATTGGTGCAATTTCGATTGCGACTTTTTGATAATACAAGATAAGTCAGAAAGGGGGTACTAATCCGCAGGCCACTTAAAGTATCACTGATGACGGTTTTGAAGCAAGTGTTAAAATTTCAAAATTCGATAATTCTTATTTTCATGTAAATTAATTTTTATTTTAGTTTTTTCAAAAAATCTTCATCCCTACTTTAGTTACGAATTCAAAAAATGGAGCTTCTAATTCATGACCACAAATATGACCTAAAACATAAACACAGCTGCTCATAGATGAAGGTAGATAGATTTTAGCGCATTTTTTTTTGTAATTTTTGATCAGCTAGTTCTCTTAAAATATTGACTTGGGGAAAGTGGTAGAACAAAAGTTACTCATTATTATGGGTACTTTAACACCCTTTCAGATTAGTATCCTCTTTCTGACTAACCTTGTATAAGCAGCTATCAATATAAAATACGTTAGATCGTACTACAATAGTTTTGATACTTGTTAAAAGCGTGCCTACCGTCAATTATACACATAAAATAAAAATACGCAGTCTTGTTTAGTCTAAACTTGTTAAAACGATTTTGTAGTAAGACAGAAGAGATTTTATTTAACGTCATAATCATCATAATCAACCCATTACTGCTCCACCACTGGGTATGGGAATCTTCTCATATTGAGAAGAGAGGCTAGTCAGGCTAGTCTAGTGAACTTTAGTTCACTAGACTAGCCTGGTGCCGGTTGACAAACTACACAAACCATCGAGAACTTTCTAGAGCCTTCTCAGCTGTGGAAGTTTCCTCGCGATATTTTTCGCAGATAATCAAATTCTAATATACACATGAATTCGAAAAACCGAGTTTGAAGTCAGATCCTTATTTAACGTAACTAAATTATAATACGCCATTCAAATGGAAACGCCAGTAGAGGACGCCTTATAAGGACATACATTGATGTTATTGGTGATGTTCTTCAAAAAGGACAGGTGCGTAGTACTTTCAACCGGCGTGCGTGTATGACAAGATGTATGACCGTGGACGAAGCGAAAAAAGTATGTAGGGATCGTAGCATGTGGCGTTCTAGTTTCTGCCTACCCCCAAGGGAAAAAGGCGTGAGTTTATGTATGTATGTAAATTCTAATAAAAGTGCCGATAACGAGGGTCTGGGCGTTTGTGTACGTGAAGATTTGTTGTCTGTAAACGCACCCACGATACAGGAGAAATCATAGTGGGGGCAATGTTTTAACTTAGAAAAAAATAAAGTAACACAAAAATATTCGAAACAAAAGCAATGACAGCTTACTCAGTATCGTTACCAATACTCCAATATTGGTGCAATTTGAATAATTGTCACAGAGAGATAACGTAGCGAGAATGGAACGGTATCGGCACTTTATTTAACTATTGTGTAACTCTTTTGCAAGTACCATAATTAACCATTTGTCTAATTATTATTTATTTATTTATACTCGCACAGAATTTGTACAGAGGCGGACTTAGTGCCTTAGGCGTTTTCTACCAGTCAACATTAACGTGATGCAGAAAAAACATGGTAGGAGAACTAAAAAAAAAGAGCTATGTGATGTGATACGCTATTAAAAATAAACTCAAAGATACGGAAACATTTTGGCACTAATATTATCTACATACAGGGTGTAGAAAGACCCATCACATAGCCGAAATCTACGCACTCTGTACATCAAACTAAACTACATTGACCAAAAATAATTGCTGGGAAACGACTTTTATTTTTTGGCATGAAAAAAAACGCTTTTTTTTGTAGCGCGCAAATTATGGTTGTGGCGATGCCGCGCGTTTGCATGCGTGCAGCGGCCATACAGCCGAGCCAAGGCGATCGTGTGCGTTTGATATTTATTGCGTTTTTGTAACTCAAATGCGTAATTTGTTAGGAAAAATTGAAATTTTTGATAATGTTTGTATGGAAGAAAGTTTAGTAGGTATTATGACTTGGAAATCGTTTCTGGAAAAAACTAAAACAAAAAAATGTGTACTTTGACCTTCAATATCTCCAGAACTAATGATTTCCCAGGTATGGTTTGTTCGAAAAAAATGATCCCATTGATGGGTAGAATACGTGGTGTTCGTTATCGTTAAGGGTCTTTTTACACCCGATATATTAAGTTATAAAAACATTTACGTATATGTTAAATAAATTAATAATGACACTAACGACCCAACCCGACATCGTACGAATAGCATAAAGTTACTTGACTGAAGATTTTTCATCAGTTTTTAATAATACTTTTTTTTCTACTGTCTTGACAAAAATTGTGATAGCTGACCTAATAAAAACTACACGTTTATAAATTACTCACACAAACCTTCCTCTACAAGTAATCTATCTAATAGTGAAAACCGGATCAAAATTCGATCAGTAATTACGGAGAAAATTGCACACAGACAAACAGACATTCAAACAGACGCGGCGAGAACTTTTGCTTTAGAATATGTAGTGATTATGACATCTTAGAAAATAGATAGGTTAGGTATTTGCATTTCTGTTTATTTATTTAAAATTTCTATTACAGGTCACATCAAAAAAATATCATCATCATGCAAGACGTCCACTGCTAGACATAGGCTACCTCAAGCATCGCCATCGAAAAATGCAAGAAAACAAAGACTCTTAAGACTCTCTTTCAAGAATCTTAAGAATCTTAAGTAGAATGCGATTTGATACTGTCCCACTACTCACAGGCCTCTTCTCAGAATGAGAAGAGTTGAGGCCATAGTCCACACTGGCCTGGTGCAGACTGGTCGACTACATACGCCATCATTTTTTTTTCTAACGCTGTTTTCCCATCGTCTAATTACTAAACCAGTTGGCTACAAAGATCCAGTCACTAAAGTTTAGTTTACTTACACTTTACTAAAGACGGTATTTTCCATATACCGGATTAAGGAAAAGTCATTCAATAAAGAAGAAAGGAAAAGAATCAAGGAAGGAACACAAATATCATCATCATCACCACCATGTCAGCCAATAATCGTCCACTGCTGAGCATAGGCCCCCCAATGTTTAGACGATAATGATTTAGTTTGAGGTACTAAAATATCAAATATAAAATAAAATACTAAAAAGCGCCAATCAGTGGGACAGTAATCTGTCTCACTGATTGGCGCTGGCCTCTTCTCAGAATGAGAAGAGTTGAGACCTTAGTCGACCGCGGTGCGGATTGGCGGACTACACACCATTAAAACCAATTTTTTTTTTGCTGAAATGGCATTTTTCCATCGACTTAATAATATTAAGCCAGTTGATAACAAACATCCAGTCCCTAAAACTTAGTCTTCATAGACACTGAAGACGGTATTTTCATTTGTACCGGAATAAGAAGAACCAGTCATTAAAGAAGAAAGGAAAAGAATCAACGAAAGGAACACGTGCTGTCATAATCATCATCATCATATCAGCCCGTAAACGCCCACTGCTGGACATAGGCCCCCCAATGTTTAGACGATAATGATTTAGTTTGAGGTAATAAAATATTTCTTTTGCATACAATATACACATAACATAATCAGTCCATTACTGTACCACTGCTGGGCGTGGCCCTAGTCCACTACGCTGGCCTGCTACGGGTTGGTGGACTGCATTCAAACTGATCTGCATTTAAGTATAAACTCCCATATGCATATTATTATATTTTTATAATATGTAATTAACACAATATTATTATTAATCGGGGCAGACCAAATTCTATCGATAAGATTCACAATAATTCACGTGGATTCCACAACACTACTCAACCCTATAACGCTCATGTGATTAAAGCAAGAAAAAAAAGTTTTTTTTTTTTTTTTTTTCTATTTGACTGCTGTAGGTCGTCCTAGGGGACGGTTTCTACGTAACCGGGCAGTTATTGGCGTGACCTGAAGGGTCTCCAGCCAATGGGGGGGAAGTAAAATACTTAACCTAAGCTAACTACTTGTACTACACTAACATCATGACTACCTGCAACAACAGCACTAAGGGCGACCCCTAGTGGGACTCGGACCTCGGCTTAGGGCGTTGCTGGCGTGGACATAGGGGGGGGGGAGACAGCTTGATGAGGGCTAAATTATCGGTGTGAAAAAAAAAAAAAAAAGTATACAATTATTGACGTAAATAAATACATGGACTTCAAGTCAGCGCTCAGAAATGTTCGGACCGAATGTAAACTAAAACGTGAAAAGGAAAACTAATTTACGTCAATAAGTGCAGTCGAATCTTCGTATGGTGAAAAGCTAAATTAGACATTGTGATGACGACACAGGATTTAATTTTGCACTATACCATGTGCATGTGTTTCTACAATGTAGACTAAAAATAAGTTTCAAAAGTATAATTTTATATTCGGCTACGTAAATACTACGAGAGAGCTACGAAACTGCTACGGATTTCGTAGCGTTACGAGCTTGGGACGTAACTTTTTATTTTGTGTTCATTCGTTTGAGAAACGAGTTATGTTTTTTATGAAATTAAATATGTACATACCATGATCTGGAGGGTCTCCTGGGTTGTTAATAACTGCGCGGATCAAATGATTTGCAATGTTAAGCTGCGCTTGCCGCGGTCAGTGCGTGGATGGGTGCCATTCGATACACATCGAGCCTTCCGTGTCTCAGGGAACACGTTAAACTGCAGTCCCGGCTGTCATACGAATACGTCGTTTTGCGATCCGTGGAAAAACAAACATACGCGGTTAGAACAACCAAGAACCCCTGCCCCCTCATTACAAACGATGGTCTAAGAAAAACCCTGGTTTCAGGGTAGCCCCGTCTCTTTTTGTTGTATTATGTTAGAAAGTGATGGGTATGTTTTAAATCTGGGTTTATCTTAGTCTCGGTTTAAACCACCTTTTGTAGGGGGTATGTGTTTCCGGGTACTAATAGAATTCTTACTCAACATCTTTCCAGGAATCGAATATAATACTTCAAGGTCACCGAACTAGTATTGAACTAATATTGTGATCAAAGGTCGATATACATACTACCCTACGTTAAACAATGTCGATGACGACGTACTTTAAGGGTCTTGTCAAACACAACTGCGAACCGAACCGAAAACGTGGCGAATGTGAACCGAAGCGGAGACGTCAAACTAGGTGCAGCGAACTGAACGTAGAAAGCGAAGTGTCGTTCGGTTCGCAGTTATGTTTGACGTCGTACAAAGCGAGCTAATACAACTATCGCTCACGCTTCGCTTCGCGCTTGCCTTTGGTTTGTCATAGCGTCACACGCCTTCGGTATCGGAACGTATCGGTTCGCTTTCGCTTTTCTATGTGACTAGATTCAAACGATACCATACGTAACAAAATATAAACGCTTCGCCACGCTATCGGTTCGCTGTCTATTTGACACGGGCTTAAAACTGTTAATATGCTCTTGTTATATATGCACTGTAATATGCTTGAGGTCATAAGAGATAATTGCCATAATCACCACCCCTTGGTTAACGGATTGGTAATGGCAGTATAGTAATAGAGGACATTTCCTCTATTACTATACTGCCACTACCACTACTGGCTGAACCATTGTTCAGCCTAGCGTTTTCCCAACTATGTTGGCGTCTTCCAGTCTAACTAGATGCGGCTGAATACCAGTATTTTACACGGAGCGACTGCCATCAGACCTCCGCAACCCAGTTACTGGGTAAAGCCGATATCCTAAGGTTAAACCAGTTGTCAGACTTTCAGGCTTCTGACTACCCGTAACGACTGTCATAGGTATTCGTATGACACCCGGGACTGACGGTTTAACGTGCTTTCTGAGGCACGGAGAGGTTCGATGTGTAACGAACGGTCACCCATCTATAAACTGTCCGCAGCAAGCTCAGCTCCCCGTAGAAGAGGAAATACAGGACAGAGAGAACAGATACTAGCCTCAATAGACGTTTTAAGTTCTATAAAGTTGCTTTGTATCAGTGCCACTAACTTTTCAGCCTACCCCTTAAACACACACAATCACAAAAACACACATACATTCATACAAATTTTCCCCTTATATCAACACAAACAAAATAATGACAATCAAATCTAAAACACGAATCAACCCTACAACTGCGTCTTAGATATTTTATCCAACTCTAGAAAATGTCATACCATTTTAATTATACTACGGAACGGCATAAAAGCAGTTTATCGCTAAGGGGTGGGGTACTGCCCCACCCCAAGGGTGCGGAAGGGGGCAAGAAGCAGAGATTTTATAGCCCAGTACCGTCGCAACGCTTTTAATGGCTTATTTGCCCAGCCTTTGTGGGGTAACTTGCCACCCCGGGCTTTTGTATCGCTGATTTTGTTCAGAATGATAGCGGTTCGATAGTGTAAGTCAGATAGTTTTTTAGGGTTGAATAGATGGATATTGGTTTTATTTCCTTTTGTTTGTATGTGGATTGCGCAAAGTGTGTGTAAAAACACATACACACACACTTCGCGCAATCTTACTGGCTTTCTTTTCTTTTCTGAACTATTATACTCGTATCATATCAGAAGACAGTTGTCTTCTGAGGCTGTCTACTTATAACTGCAGTGCCTTATAATTATTGTATCATTATATAAATCAACGGAAGAGCGACTTCTTTTAAAACAAGCAAATTGTTGCTTAAAAAAGACTCAACGGTGTCAAGGAAAAAAAAATTTTTATTTCCTATTTTTCTAAGACAAGTTTAAGAAAAATCATTGGCGATACAAGTATACAGATAAAAGTCATAATGGCGCATGTCTAACGCTCAATTTATCGACATCATAGGTACTTTGTTTAGTACTCAATATAAATTATTAGTAACGCGTGACTAACACTATTGGAAAGGACGGTTTTACATACGTATACATCACGCCTGCATTGCCCAAAGGGTTTGGCATAGGTGTATTGCTATATCTACACCAGTGCGCTTTCATGTTCATCTTGCGTCTTCGTCTGAAGCATGCGTGAAGCGCCAATAGCGCAAGCCTTAATACTAGTTCGACAAAAGCGCATGCCCCTAGCGCACGCTAATCCGTCTACTGTATGTCGACTGACGACTGACCGAGGCGCACCGGTGTAGACGATAAGCTGCATGCGTCTTATGGAAATCAATATTGTATGCGCTTGACGCAAGAGGAGTTGAAAGTTGAAAGCGCAAGATGAACATGAAAGCGCACGGGTGTAGATATACCATAATTATAGTACACCTCCATTTCAGCAATATGTTTAAGTCCCATGTAATAGGGGGCCAGTCTATTGCCATCAACCGAGCACAAATCCAGGCACCCGGCTACTGCCGTGAAATTCCACATGGAAAAATCTAATAACAATTTGCCCGACCTGGGGATTGAACCTAGAATCTCACGCCCAGCAGACACACTTGCGATCTAGTGGCCAACGAGGCAGTCAACAAAGTCAGTCAGTTTTTTTTCTTTTAATATTTTTTTTTGGCATATGCATTAAATTCATAATTAAATTACAAAAAATCATTTAAGTACCAGAAAGATATCGATAGTCACTCCAAAAGACACCTGGCGCAACAATATACCAACATAAACCGAAAACCAATAATACCGAAACCAGTTCTTTTCAAAGCACTTAAAACTAGTTACGTAAACTGGTATAGTTGACCAAATGCCCGAGTTACTAGTTTCACCTTTTTGCCATCAAAGTGAAGGGTTGAAGGGTTCTCGACCGATAAATTGATATAAATTTTGAAAAGAGAACCGGTTTTTTTTATTCTGTGTTCAAATCGATTTTTGAATTTAAACTTGATTTTCTTGTTGTTTGATTTTATTTTTAGTTTAGTTTTTTATTTCGTTTTGTGTTTGGAACACGTGTTCGAAATACAAAACGTTGGTTATTTATAATCGGGTTTTTGATAATAAATGACCCATTTTAATAGCAAACAGAGAAGTATTACAATTATTATATTCAGTCGCAGTGAAAACTATTTCTATATATTTTCCAGTTCAAAACTGCTGGAAGAAATCGTCGTGTGCGACAAGGCCGCTCATTTATGTACAGTTTCTATTCGATACTAAGATTGCCTGGAAGAAATTGCCGAGTGCTATAAGATCGTCCATTGTACCTATTTTTATGAACATTACTGTACTTTCTTTTATTTTTTGGTGTACTTACAATAAAAAGTATAAAAAACCAAATAAAGATTCTTTTACTTGATTTTCGTGAATCTATTTTTATAAAAAATATTTTTTGGTTTTCGCAACCGTGACTACTGAGCGTGAAGTCCTGGGGTTCCATACCAGAGTCGGGAAAAGCGATATTGGATTTTTCATCATCATCATCATCATTCAGCCGAAAGACGTCCACTGCTGGACATATGCCTCCCCCAAGAATCACCACTAACCATGTTGGGGCGGGGGGGGGCTTTAAATACGACACCATACGGACATTTACAGGGTTTTTAGTGTGGTGTTTCTCAGAAGCAGTACGGAGTCTGGATTTGTGCCTAGAAATGAGGGTGTATTAACAATACATCTCTGCCCAATCCTTCGGGGAAAGCAGGCGTGATGTTATATAAATAATATTAAATTAAAATTTACAATAATTATCAACAAAACACGAACAACAGCCTTCAACATAATTATAAAACAATGATTAAAGAAATAGATATACAACTAGCTATAATACACAAGAAGCGTTAATTAAAGGAGATGATCAAAGAAGCTGCGAACAGCCATTGTGCTGACTTCCTGTTGCGAGCGCTGAGTGTAGTGAGACTAGTGAATTTTGCAGACATAGATTTAATTTCTTTTATTATCTTAGCCCCGATTTTTCAATCACCAGATAACTTTCATGTTCATCTTGCGTCTTCGTCTGAGGCATGTGTGAAGCGCCATAGCGCATGCCTTAATACTAGTTCGAAAAAAGCGCATGCCCCTAGCGCACGCTAATCCGTCTATTGTATGTCGACTGACGACTGACCGAGGCGCACCGGTGTAGACGATAAGCTGCATGCGTCTTAAGGCAATCAATATTGCATGCGCTTGACGCAAGAGGAATTGAAAGTTGAAAGCGCAAGATGAACATGAAACCGCACTGGTGTAGACATACTATTTGAATATAAATAAAATAGGTCAAACTGCCTTTAAATTCCTCAAATAAAATATGTCTGACGATTGAAAAATCGGCTCTTAGTTACAAAAAGACTGTTTCGTTGGTCTAGGGATCACAAGCGCGACTGCTAAACGTGAGATTGATCGATTGCCAGGTCGGGCAAAGTGTTATTGGGTTTTTCCGTATGGAATTTCTCAGCAGCAGCCCGGAGTCTGGTTTTGTTCGCGGGATTTAAACATAAAGGCAAAATGAGGGTGTGCTATACACCTCTGCTCTACCCTTTGGGGAATACAGGCGTGTAGTTATGTAATGTTCTATAAAAAAAACATTTAAAAATATAAAAATTTGTAGCCCACTAGCATCGGGAACAGGGTCCAAGCTGTCGATAGTCTGGGCTTCAAAGAAAATGCAAGCCGTGTCAAGGAGTACTGTTTTCTGTGTTAAGCCCTTGATCTAGCGTCTAACGAGAGCCTTTTAATTATTGATAAGCATAATAGTTTCAATAATATGTACGCCAGTAATGGTGCGAAAAAATGGAGGTAACTTTGTCAAGCTAAGTAACGTTCTATTACTTACTAAAGTTAAATATTTGAAAGTAATACTTGGCATGTCCATAAATTAGAAAATGGAAAATGATTAGTGAATAGTCCATAAAAAATAATTAAATGAATTTATAGAAAAAAAAATCTTAAGCTTCGTGTTTTTATTGCTATACAATTCCTTGTAGTCAATAAAGTGACGTATAGCTACTGCAGGCATATTTAAAAAAAAGTTTCTTGTAAAACAACGAAAAAGAGCCATATTAAATAAAGGAACTTATCATTTGCTTGCTAATAAGGGCATAAACAAATTTAAAAAAAGACAAAAAAAAATAACTACGAAACAAAGAAAATAACACCAACTACATTACGCAAACACTTACGCCGCTCTCTTCAACCCACCAACCCACGCCGTACGCCATCTTGAAGGAAAACACAAAGATGCTGAATGGTGAAATTTTCTTGTGTAATTTTCACGCTTTTCCACCCTTGCACACCCTACCCCCTCCCCAAGGCAATTTGTGAAACGCCCGGTACACTCGGCGCCTTTCCAACGATAAAAGGACTTATACTCTATATATTTTAAAGGGTAAGGCAGGTCATGTTATACTGGTTTCTATGTTTAGGTTCCTTAAATTCGTATTCATACAAGTGTAAGTTTTTAATTGATTTATAATTAATTGTAGTTGATTATTTTGCTTCCTTGTGTTTCGGTAATTATGAATTAAGAGGTAAATAAAAAATGATGACTTTTAATTTGATTAAGTAGGTAGCGGTACATATCTAGTTCAACTAAAGTTTGTCGAAATAAGACTAGGATGAGGTGAGCTTTTGGGTAATTTTCGTTAACAGATTCCTTTTATAATTATTCCCAACAAGCTGACTCGACATACGTTGTCCTGTCATACAAAAATGTCATAGAAGAAAAAAAAACTTCCAGTTTCACCCGAATTCGCCAAAACGAGCAAAATTTCCAATTTTTCTTTCCATACAAATCTAATTAGGACTATAAAAATGAACATTCGGGAGATGTGCCCTTTTTTTGCGTGTGGAAATCTTTATGGACTATCCCCCCCCCCCCCGAAGATGGGGGGGGGGTGTCGGTCTCTTACCGGCTAAAATCACCACGATGTTCCATCAGTTGACCGTGGGCCGGGGTCGCGGGATTCGCAAAGCATCCACCGCAACCCCGGCAGGTCTCGGTCCGCCAGCCCCTGGCGGACCTCTCCTTTGTGGGGCCTAGCCCCACGTCTTGCTGACAGGCGCGCGTGGAACACGTTGCGCCGCTTACTCGGGCCTGTTACTGATCGGGCGGTGGGTCCCCTAAACCAGCGCCCGCAGGCCACACGGGAGATGTGGCCTGCCCAGTTCCATTTTAATTTGACTGCTGCATTGCCTACGTCTGCAATTCGTTTTGGAACGAAGTAGAGTTCTTTACACGATCAGTACTTTTGACCCTAGAATACATCGTTCCATTGCCCGCTGACCAAATCAAATATGTCTTAAAGAAAAAAGCCGCGGAATAAAATATTCTAATAGAAAATCCTTGATTTCTCGGGAAGTCGCCATTCTGTCTGTGGTCTTTACTATTTTAATAGGTAGGTTATAGCATAAAACAAATTAAAACTATTTATCTTTTTAAAAAGTAAAAGTCTATTGGCTGTCCAACTAATTCTTCTCCACTTTACTTAGGTACTTCTTGTCTCCATCGATCAGCCTGTAAACTCTCATCAGTCGTTAAAACCTAATAGGTACTACCCAAAAAGTCTTAAAGACTCCAAAACACACTCACAATACCTCTCAATCTTGACTCTTGACATAACAATCTCTCATAATAATGATCAAATTTATGTAAATTTATGTATACCATATACATGTGTTATTCTCAGTATATTTTCGGCTGCAAGACGGGATCGGGATCGCGAGCGAGTCCTACAAGAAAATTAGTTATTAAAATTTCACTGACGCTCCAAAATTTATCTCAGGCGCGTTGAAGGCGGATCGAGCAGTTTTGATACTTGATGTTACGTAATTCTCGGTATACAATTACGCTTCATGTCTTTAAGAGCTACTATCTGGGTGTTTTCAAGTCATGAGGGAATCGTTTTCTTCTGGGCAAGCGTGCTCCATCGTAGACCGCATCATCGCTTACTATCAGGCGAGATGGAGGTCAAACGCAGAGTAATTTTTGACGTTTGATGTTTGGTGCAGTGGCTGAGCGATTGGCTTCAGCGCGACCTATCTGCGCGGTCGTGGGTTCGATTCCCACACGGAATAAAAATTTGTATGACCTACACATAGTTGTTTTGGGTCTGGGCGTTTGTGTATGTGAGATTTGTGTTTGTAAACGCACCCACGATACACGGAATTATTCCACTTTGCCCCACCAATGGGGCGGCTGGTGGGGCAAAATGGAATAATTCGATACACGAGGAATCCTAGAGTAGGGCAACGTATAATAATAAAAAAAAAAAACTTGGTCTCGTTTGACACCAGTTGCACCTCATTAAGCGCAGACAGGGTCTAAGATAAAGCACACGCATCCAAGTAACAGAGGTATAAAGGGTTTCCCCTATACCCTCTGGCTGACATATACATACGACAGAACACAATAAACTGCTTGGCGCTAAACTTTAATATGAGGGTGGCAACTAGCCAGACGGACCATATAGATAACACCAAGCATGTTTACATACTTTGAAAACAACGGCTTCGCCGTGTGTATGCTGGAAGTCCCATCCAGCCACGAAGTGTCTTCGAAAGTCGACCTCGTCTACATGTTGTGAAACCGCCGAATGATGAGTCTCTAACAACTGCCTGATGACGAGATAACCATCAAACTCTGCCACGCTCAATACTCAAGTTGGTGACGAACTCTGAAAGAGGGCTAGCTTTGTTGTCACCTGCAGCTGATAGCCAATGGGGTGACATAGGGCAACAAATTCTTTCTTTTCAGATCTCGTTTATAATAATGCCAGAATATTATTTTTTTAGTAAATTAAAGTATTTTTCTTTTGCAGGTGCCGAATGCAGCGTCATCGTTCAACGATTTACAAAACATACACATTTCATACAACTATCTAGAGAAAAAGATGTAGATCAAGAATAAAGAACACAAAACAATTGAAGGAAAAGACAGAAGTGATAAAATACGAGAAGTGAAAGAGTTGGTTCTGGATAGAGAAAGACAAGGGCCCAGCACAAAAAAATTGAATGGATACAACTAGCGCCCATCTCGCCGTTGTATTGCTGTGTCAACACATACGAAATATTTGGCTAAATACTCTTCAGGTTTTGTCAATAGGTAACTGCCCGATTACACAGAAATGGTCCGCAAGGACCATATACTTAACACGTTCTGTGCCGGGTGCCCTCCAGGAGGGCACCCTGTAGTCGCATTTGCCTTGCCGGAGCCTCGTGGAGGGCTCGTGTTAATGTAGGTTTTTCTTGGAAAATGCACCGTCAAAAAAGAAAACACCTATCTTACGACGTAGTAACGTATTTTTACGGTTTTTAACTTAATGCCAGGAACCCTCCTCTAGGGTTCACTCTTAACGCAAACGTAATGCCGAGGACCCTCCTGGAAAGTCCACTAGCAATATATGTATGGCGGGATGGCGTATGAGCTCTATGAAATGTGTGGTGTGGACTCAAATGTGCTAAAAACAGAAAAAAAAACATACACAATATGAAGTTTTACGATTAAGTTCAATACAATTATTTATAAAAAAATCGCACAATGTATTTACAAAAATTACAAGAAGAAGAGTTCACAATCGTAGCGATGTTTTATTGTAACACGTTTTATCCACTCGGTCACTTCGACCCTTCACTAAAAAATACTTAATACTCGAATTTATAATAAAAAAAGACAATTTCAAGTCCAGTGTGGGAACATAAACAAGTTTTTCTAGAAATATCAGTTGTTTCTTGTAAAGAACAGGTTTTTATCATAACAATAGAAGGGTCGTTTTGACCCCAAGAAGGTACCGGACAGTGGTCAGCGCGTGGGAAAGGGTTAGTCTTTATAGGGTTGGGGTAGCACAGTGTGCTAATTTTGTAAGATTATCGTGTTAAGGTCAAATCAAGTTTTGGTAACTGCTTCTGTTGTAGAGAGGAGATACAGTTGATAAAGCGTGGGAAAGTAGTCTCGATTGTAAGTTAAGAGCAAAATAAAACGATGTGATGGAGAATGAAAATAAAAAGATTTATCTAAAGATATCAGATTAGTAATCGTGAGAAATAATTTCAAATCCAGATCATCGACACTGAAAGGGTGCTTTCAGTTTAGACGGTTGGTGTCGTACTGCAGCCAAGCCGCCGCTGTGCGGCTATCTATGGTGCAAACGGGCGGTTGTGTTTTTTCATATAGTTGACGCGACGAGAGAGCAGTGCGACACCTGAACCGCGCACGCATGGTGGCAGTGTGGGCGTCACCAACCGTCTAAATTAAAAGCGTCCAAAGGCCTCATTGCTCAATAATAGCCCTTTCTAATAAAATGCAGCCCGAATGTAGCATTTAAAAATCAATATTTTGTCATACTCATTGTTAAGCGAGAACAACTGCTGACAAATTGTTATGCTGTTGGGCAGACTTCATGTTTGTAATTAATTATACAGATAATGAATAAATAAAATAAAAAATATCCAGGCAACCTGGCTGGTATTAGGCTACGCCTGATTAGATTTTTAAGTATAAATAATATGTAGGTATTATATTGTGTCAGCCCAAAAACATCCACTGCATAACATGGGCCTCCTATTGATCACTACAATGAACGTTCATACGAAATACTATTATAACGAGTAGAAGTAGAGGTCCTTGTTAAAAAGTACGTCTGAGAAAATTCTACCAACATACTTATTTCTGCCGCTAAGCAGCATTTTCGTGTTCCAGTTTGCAGGGCTTAGGTGCCGGTAAAATTACAGGCACATGAGACTTTTCAACTACGTTTCGACGTTGTTCCTATGGTTGGCAATGTAAGCAATTATTTAGTGTTAACACCAAATAATTACTTGCATAAAGGCGGCACCACCATCGGCATAACGGACTTTCCATCAGGTTGACCCTGATGCAAAAGTCAGCTTATCGGGCTGTATGCCAACCTATTCATCTCTCTCCCCTTATCCTACCCTAGGTGTGGTCGGCACAACATGTATTCTTCTTCCATTCTTAAAGCCGTCATTTCAGCACTCACGCCTTACTCATCCACCTCCTTTCTACTTGTTTGCCAACATATTACCAACATAAAGAAAACAACGACGCTGCCGACGGATATGGAATCGTAGTATCTTATTCCTCGCCGACTTTTTTGTCACAATCCCTTATTCACTTTTTACATCACCCACGGCTTGAAAAAATATAGCCAATTCCTCGTATTGAACCACACAGTACGGTGAGTATCTATATTTATTTATTAATTTATACTTCTATCTAAGACGCTACTGACATACGGTGAAGGAAAACAACGTAAAGAAACCTGGACTTATTTTAATCGCCAACCCACCGTGAGGAGCAAGTGTGGTGATCAATGCTTGTTCCATATCAGAAGTGGCCTTTTCCCTACAGTGGGATAGTTACAAGCTAATATTATGTATAATATTTTACTTTCATGCACTTCGATGGTACTTAAGGCTAAGAAGGTTATAAGGCTATAATAAATTAATCAAAAGTATCAAGATCGTTTCAGTGCAGTACATAACGAAGACGCTGTTAAAGTTTTCCGTGCTACTTTCGCGGCTCTGCAGAAAGTTGTGCCGGGGCTCATTACGGCGAAGTCTAAGAGAGTTGCACACTTGTATTATGCACGCTGCGGTTTTTAATATAGAAGTGATTCATGATGGCTGTACACATATTACTTATTTTCTACGTTCTACGTTGTAGAATCTTGCATATTATTATTTTATTTATTAAATTATTATACGAACAGTCGTGTTAGCTGCATAAAGATTTGCTTTCTTTGGTAACATTCAGATGCAGATTGATACGATGTGTGTCCACGGGTTGTCACGCTTATTTTATTTTTTCTTTTGATCACGTTTACCTTAGTCGCAAGGGTCGCACCTGATGGTAAAAAACTTAATTTTCGTTGCGTGGTCACCCTACTTTACTTTTTATTATTAGCTTTTTTGTCAGAATAATTGTCCGTCACCATGATGCAACACAAAAACAAAACGATATCAGCGCCTCTAACAGTGGATAATGTAACTAATTTTATGATACGATCACCAATGTTTGACCATATCATGAAGTAGCCGTACGTTTAGCTGTTGATATTGTCAAACGCTGATTATTCGTTGATCTGGCCAGGCCATATCATGATGTGGGCAGCGGGTATTGGCCATATCATAAAATACAACCATTTCATGAAATTGCCGGCCACATCATGAAGTGATCAATTCTAAGATATGGCCACGACATAAATACTAGCACCAAGCACGCTTCTGCCCTTGAAGAGGAGATATAAGAATCGTATATTCCCCAATTTCAACCTTACTTGCACGGTGCCGTTGGCGACGAAGTTTTACCGAGTGTGGGATACATCCAGGTTACGTCACCAGAGCGAGAATTTCGTCTATGTTAGTAGTTACTAACATAGACGACATAACATATACTGAACGCCGGTTTCGGCGGAATTGGGCCCCTGATTAGTTAATCAGGGGCCCAATTCCGCCGAAACCGGCGTTCAGTCAGTTTTCGTTTTCAAAAGCTGTCAATTTGTTTGACAACAAAAACAAGCCCAAACATTTTGATAGTTTTCTTTCTTTCTTTTTTTTTTTTTTTTTTTTTAAAAAAAAAAAACATTGCCCCACACTAAGATTTCTCTTGTATCGTGGGTGCGTTTACAAACACAAATCTCACAAACAAACGCCCAGACCCGGAACAACCATCTGTAGGCCATACAAATTTTTGTTCCGTGTGGGAATCGAACCCACGACCCGTAGCGCAGAAGCCAATCGCTTAGCCACTGCACCAAACGTGTCGTCTATAAATCTAATCTGTTTTCGTAAACGCAAACTGATTAATGGCTGTGGATCGTTCGCGGTTTGTTAACATTTTGTTTGAAGAATTGTACTACTGATCAGATCAGTTTAGGTGATAAGTAGTTACTTGTCTACTATAATGATTGTTTGTTATTTTAGGACATCGAGACTACGCCAGGAATACTCAAGCTATGGTCTTTCATTCGTCGAAGAGAAAGTCCAATATTTTTTCGGTAAAATACTTATTTTACATGTACTTATGTATTTAATATGCGCGTACAATAAATTATTATATTGTATTGTAAAATAAAGAACACGTCACACTACAAAATTTTAAAACGAAATAATGTGTGTCCTAATTTTAATATAACTGTTTGTTAATTTGCACGCCACAAATGGCAGAAAATTATGTAACTATAAATTTATAATTTTAAAAACTGTAACGACCATATTCAGACAAATAAAGATATTGTATTAATAAGAGAATATTTTAATATGAAAGAACCATTTACAAATTGCTTGGCGATTTTATATTATGTCTAGACAAAATTCCTACGTCATAATTTTCAACTCCCACAGATAAAAGGAGTTGTGTACGGTATTTATAATTATAATTTCATAAAGTTCTTCTTCTGTTTGCCCTTATCCCAAGTTACTTAGGGTCGGCGTAAAATGCTTTCTTCTTCGAATCTTCCCTATTATCCGTTATCGCTATCATTTACTACCTTTTCATTCATATCATCTCTCACACAATCCATCCATCTCTTCCACTCGATCCATTAACATTTATATTCATCACTCTCTTAGTCACATGCTTTTCGTCCGTCATCACATGCTCATACCAAGATACTCGGTTCCCTTTCAACTTTTCTCTCACAGGCGTTTTTGTTTTTTCAACGCGTGTGCTACAGTGTTTTGAAACTTCCTCTAATATACTCATTTACACACCATACATCCAGCTCAATATTCTCATCTCTGCTAAATGCAAACTTCTTTCATCAGTCTTGACCGAGGCCTGCTGGGGTTGCGGTGCATGCAGCTGCGAATCCCGCGACCTCAACCATAGGTCAGGAAAAGGAACACCGTGGATTTTTAGCCGAAAAGAGTCCGGCATAACCCATCGCCTTCCCCGGGCGGAGGGTATCCATGTGGATTTGCCCAAGATAAAAAAATGCGGTTTAGCGATCGCAGTATGGTTGTTAAAGTACTCAAAGAACGCTGCTGCCCATCCTCTAGTGAATCCCTTAGTCGCCTTGTACGACACCCAGGGAAAGAGATGGCGTAGTGCTATTCTTTACGTTCAGCACCACACGAACAGCTGCGTTTATACCAACACAAATGCCTCCACAAACCAGAAAAAACGCAGCGTTTAAACCTACAAAAACGCCGCGTTCTTCTCCACCTATTGAGTTAACCCTACAAAATTCCTCGCCTTGCTACCCTGAGGCGTTTATATAATATCTAACAGATAAGTTCCCGCTATATATACGCGTATTGACAGCCTTAATATTTATGACGTCATTGTTATCGGGGTAGGTAGGAATATAACTTAGATCAACAATGTAATAGGTTCATTAGGGAGTTTACGTTACTGAATAAAAAATTTGGAAGATGAATTTTGTGTTAAAATTTTAGAAGTATTCATTGCTATATTGATGATATTCAACTAAACAATAAATTATACAAGCTTAGTCGGAAAAGGGGTACTAATCCGCGGGCCGATTAAAGTATCACTGATGTTGGTTTTAAAGCAAGTGTTAAAATTTCAAAATTCGATCATTTTTATTTCAATACAAAACGATTATAATTTTAGTGTTTTCAAAAATTCTTTACCCCTTCCTCAGTTACGAATTCAGAAAATGGGGCTTCTAATCCGTGACCCCAAATATGACCTAAAATGTAAACACAGCTGATCATAACTGAGGACAGATAGATATTAGCGAATTTTTAAAAAAATCTTTAAGCAGCTATTTCTCTTAATTTATTGACTTTTGGGGAAAGTTGTAGAAAAAAAGTTATTCATTATTATGGGTACTTTCGCACTGTTTCGGATTAATACCCCCTTTCCGACTAACCTTGTATACTCGTACCTATATACCTAGATAACGTCGACCTCAAATGGCGTATACGCCAAAACACGAATCTTTAACTGCCGATTCCTATAAATTATCAAGCGTTATTGGTTAAAATAAAAACACTTGTATCTTTACCAATAATGAAGCAAAAACCCCATAGCTTTCCATAGTAGCCCCTCCTATATGTTACTAGCTATCACAGGTAAAATTAGCTCACGAATCTATTTACATGCCTAGTTGGGTAATAAAAATGTTACCATTAGAAAAAAAACGATTCATTTTTGGCCATAGGAACCAGAAATAAAGTCAGAAAGCGATTTTATTTTTGAAGTATTTATTTTTATTTCTAAACTGTCGGTAGCTGGCAATACTGAGCAACGTTTTAAAGATAAAAAAGGGTAGTCTGTGTTATAGATCAATGCACCCGATGATTTAAAAGCTGTTGTCATTCGACAGAGCTCGCTTTGTGTCGATACGCCGAAGAATTCTGACCTTTATTGTCTGACTAATTTGTTCTTATTATTGTGACCTAGCTCATTTTACTAACCACTAACGTAAGTGGTGTAGTGAAGAGTCTATATTGGTTTCATTTTATACAACCTTATTTTTACTTTATACGAAAACCGAGACACCCCAACAAGATTTTCATCAGAACTGCCTGAATATGTATTTTTTTTAGTAAATCTCCAAGTTACACCTTAGTTTATCTCGCGTTAAATTCCCTAAAAAAGTGTGAAATGCCTGAGATGTGCTATGCAGGGGTTGTCTAATACACGGAAACTGACCGAGAGGACCGTCTCAAGCCTCAAGGTGTCTATTCCCGTCAACTGCTATGGGTAGAAAACCACTGAGACAAAATTGTCCTTAAGACAAAAAAAAGAGGTGTAAAAAATATGTCAATCGATTCTCCTAGTGATTCTAAACAAACTAGTTTCAGGTTTAGTATATACTAAAACTAAGCTTGTACATACTATGCACGGAATATACCTGACATATTAGCTATAACTGTAATGATAGATTTACTTCTACATGATTTTGTTAGTTTACAAAAGTTACATACATAACATTTCGTATCACTATTTTAAATGCTAGTTTATTTTATCAAAGTGTCTGATCTATTCCGAAATCCCACTTCCTTCCAGCCCCATCTATGGAGACGCTGGCCTTAGCGTGGAGTGTGATGAGGGGCGTAAAGCAGAAAAAAAAACATATAGCGACGTCATATGTTTAATTAATGTTCTGATGTGTACCAAAACATGAAAAAAAAAACCTTTTTTTCATTTTCTGTGCACATACCAATTTTTGTTTCTTTATTTCTCCACGTTTTAATTTAAATATGTCTACTAATTCATATCAAATCGTGTTGTATTTATTTATTAAAACCCTTGAATTATTCAGAAATATTTACCGAAACTCACCCCATTTTATTAATTTTCGTGGTTTCTAATTAATATTACTCATTATAAATTGATAAATATGAAAATGTTTTCTCCACCTTTTTAAGACAAAAGAGTCGTCTATCCGTAGCTAAATAGATATAACATCTATTTAAATTTCACGGATTGACCGAAAAATGAACCGAAAAACAGCTAATTTATAGCAATTTTGTAAATACGTCTTTACGAGCCGCTTTCTTGCTAAGACTTTCCAACATAGGTACTACTAGTATCTTGAAAACTTTAATAGGGCATGAGTATAATGCCCCAGTTGTCGAGAATATTACCTTATACGTAACAAATTCTCGTATAAAGAGAATTCCGGGAAAATTCTCTGCAAAATAAAATAGGTTACAGTGCTGCATTTTGTTCATATTAATTCATGCTTTAGACCTGTTTACTGAGTCAGATAGAGAATCAAATATGAAATGAAAATTAATTTGTTAAAAAAAACTGACTTCCTCGTTGATCTAGTGGGGCGTAAGCGCCACTGCTGAGCGTGAGGTCCTAAGCACGTTCCGTAGGTCGGTTTAAGTGTTACTAAGTTTTTCCGTGTGTTCTCAGTAGCAGCCCGGAGTCTGGATTTGTGCCCGGTTGATGGTAATAGGCTCACCCTCTATTACATGGGACTTAAACATTACGACAAAATAAGGGTGTACTATACACCTCTGCCCAACCCTTTGAGGGAGACAGGCGTGATATTATGATATGTAGACATTAGAAGAAAAGCGAGAAGAAAAGGAAGTTGGCTAAGCGACGTAGGATGGCTAAAGTAAGAGCAAATGCTCAGGGGCCTAATTCTCCTAAAATAAATCTTGATAAATCACAACCGAACCAAGGCCGAACCGTTCATTCAGACAGTTCTCAATTTCAAAAGCTATCATTATATATTGTATCATAGTTATTATTTAACTTTTATTTTCGGACATGTAACATTTATTGTTTACAACGTAATATATTCTGATATTTATCAGTTTTACTTTTAGTATTGCCCCTGGCAACGATCTATTTAGTATTTAAGCATTATCAAATGTAAAATGTGAGTATCATGTAGCCATTATTGTTTACTACGTTTTACTGTAGGTGCTTACTCCTACATAAACCTGCCCGTTGCCTGGTGGCTTGAGTCTGTCATGCTCACTAAAATGTCCTGCTGACGGTGGCGTTGTGTAACGGGTCGTCAAGTTCCCTACAATATGGTTGAGTTAAGCGACGCTGGTGCACTCGTCATGCTCGTGAACGGGTGCTGTCTGTCGGGACTGGTCGGCTCATACTTACTATGGCAGTTGTTAGGCACTTTTTCATTATTATTCATGTACTTCTGACAATTACCTACATTATTCTCACATTATTGTAATATGATTGTATTGAATTAAATATATTGAGTGTATACAATTATGTGTACCTATATTATGTTGAATTATCTATGTTGTTTAGATAACTTTAGGTAATTTTGTTACAATTCAACCAGAATTGTATTACTTATACTTTTTCTATAATCCGCATTTTGCATATTTCACTATTGTAATTAATATTACCTTTTGCTTTGTATAGACTCAATTAATTTATTCACTTGACAGACAGATATGTGTTGCTGGGGAGTTTGTTGCGCCGTTTCTTCTTCACAGCAAAAACACTAGGAAGCGGTGAAGGGAGGGCGCTTTTTGGGGCTGTCTTTGATGTATATAATTCTGATGTTCAAAAAAAACTAAGTAATTCTAGTCTATTTTGAATAAATGAGTTTTGAAGTTTGAAGTTTGAAGTTTATCAAATTGTTTGACACAAAAAACAAAATCAATCATTTTGAAAGTTTTCGAAAACAAAAACTGACTGACGGTTGTGGTTCGATTTCGTTTGGCAACAATTTATTTTAGGAGAATTGGGCCCCTGATATTGATCGCTCTGGTCTCGAAAATTTTAAATTAGTATTTTATGTAACTTATATTTATATTTATCTTATGAATTCGTACTATATTCAGTTTGAAATTGTCAACTCATTTTTCTTTTCTATAATTATTTAAAAATGTAAGGGAAAGAGCATTAAAAAAAATGTTATTTGTTGCTCTTTTTGTCAGCACCAATAGTAGGTACACATCTTTCCACCCATCCAAAACTTGACCGCGCCAGGATTGCCTGATCAATGTACGCTATAGCTATTGCTCCACATACAGGGTGATGTATATACGTATTCACAATAAAGATTGCTAGGTCATCGCCTTCAAGCTCGATTACGCACCCCAGTTCCTTTACAGAAACTTCTCGAACGATTTCTCTTCGCTTTAACATGAACAAAAGCTTCCGTACTCAAAATACCTTACCTACGTCTTTAAAATTCTACCAAGTATTTTCAAGATTTGAAAAGTTTTGAAATAAAAGCATTGTAATAATATAGCATTTTGATTTTTTTAAGTTGGTAAAGGCAATCTGCAAACAAGAATACACGTCTTTAAAATTCTCGTAAGTATTTTCACGATTTGAAAGTAAAGGTGAAATAAGATCATAGAACAACTACGTCAAATCGTGTATACTTAATCCAATAAAAATATAGATAGCATGATTTGATCTTGTTAAGACGGTGAACTTGACCTATTCAACTTTGACCTATTCAAAGTTATTATGGCGATCTACGGTTAATTAATTAATTTTATTAAGAATACTTTTGCAACGCCTGAAAAAGGCAACTAAGTTAATAGAGCTATTTTATATGTACACTTAGTTAGCAAAATAAATGTCTTTGAATCTTTGAAGGAAAAAATCGTGAGGAAATCTGCAAACATGAGAGGACTCAAAAAGTAAAATAGAAAGTTATCGATAGCGTTCGTAGTCTGCCAACCCGCACCAGGCTAGCCTGATGGACTGCTGGAACCCTTCTTTTTCTGAAGAGAGGCCCGTGCCCAGCAGTGGGACAGTATTGGGCTGAATATGCTTGTTATAAAAACAGTAATCTCTACTCAACGTAGTATATTCAGGGTGTGTCGTAAATAGTGGTCCAACGTTAAGGGGTCGACACACCATGTATTCAGCTATCACATACCACAATTTGAACCATTTTTTACCATAGGTCTCCGAATTTTTATTTTTATTAAAATTAACTCTTTATTTTACTAATTAATTTCAACCCAATACATAGGAAAATATCCTATTTTGTTTTTTGTTTATTACTGCTGAATACATCTGCTATCATATGCAAGTAATTTTTAATTTTTAGTATTTTTTTTCGAAAAAAAATCTAATACCTACCAAAAAAAAAGAAAACTAATAGGCATGTTGACAGCATCAATAAATTGCAAATCTAATTAGTCCGCCAGTTAGAGTTTTGAAAAATAATGGACACGTATTTTCTCTTTTGTTATACCTATCTATGAATATTTGGAAAGATAAAAGGCATCAAAACTCGAGAGTCGGGCTTGCGACGTCAGAACTGTCAGAAGCAAGTAAAAATTGTACTTGCTTGTGACGTTTTGCCAATTTTA
Source organism: Amphipyra tragopoginis (assembly GCA_905220435.1). Taxonomy (NCBI): domain Eukaryota; kingdom Metazoa; phylum Arthropoda; class Insecta; order Lepidoptera; family Noctuidae; genus Amphipyra; species Amphipyra tragopoginis. The sequence goes on from HG992017.1 coordinate 13,486,697, forward strand.
AAAGTGTCGTATCTTCGTCATTTTTGGTTTACGTAACAAAAGAAAAAATACGGGTCAAATATTTTTTAATAATCTAACTGACAGACTAATTATATTTTTTCAGTCAAATATCCTATTGTGGTATGTGATAGCTGAATTTATCGCGTATCGACCCCTTAACGTTGGACCACTATTTACGACAAACCCTGTATACTAAGGGCGGTTTTCAGTTAAATATTCGTTGGACGCCCTTCAGGTCTTGCCTTGGTCCTTAGACCAATAACTGCCCGGTTATGTAGAAAAGGTCCACATAGAGTATCTATAAGCAATCCAATAGAAAAAAAAAAACAGTTAAAACTGTAACACGAATATTCAAAATCAAATCTAAAAACCTACAACTACTTGTGAACTTTCAACAAAACAAAACGCCCTCTTCTAACATCTTAAAACATAGCTAAACAAAAAACCAATCGCCAAGACGTTCCCCAGTCCACGCCACCTCACCCCCCACCCCCTCCCAGCCCCGCGAACGCCCCATTTATCCACATTAATATAACTTGACTCGTGATAAATTGCTACAGAACCCGGCCTACATTTTCTTAGACGAATTTTGTGGGTATATACAGGTTGCTCTGTTTTAGGGAAGATTGTTTAATTTTTATCGTTTATTTAGGTATTTTTGTTGTTTGTGAGGGAAATAGATGTGATGAAATGGGTACAAATGCTGATTAAATGGGTTTCTATAGTTTACCTTATGGTTTTCGACAAAAAATCGGCTATCCCCTCTCCAAGCGCATGTTCTGCGTAGCGCTGTCCCAACTTTGTTGGGATCAACTTCCAATGTAACTAGACGCGGCTATATACCAGTATTTTACACGGAACAACGACGCCGGATACTAAATGTTACAAAGACAAAAAATCAATGGGCAACATAGTCCTAGTGTCAAAATGTACAAATTGCCTAGTGCCAAAATGTGATTTTGCCCAAATGCCGCTATGATAGAATACATTAAAGCTGTAATGTTCTATTGTACAAATTGCCTAGTGCCAAAATGTCATTTTGCCCAAATGCCGCTAATTCAGTCTATAGGAACCAACTAACACGCAGTCGTTTCCTTTTTGATTTTTGGAAAAAATTAAACTATTCTTCTCCATTGTAACAAAATGGGTTTGGAGAATGATTGACACAGACAGAACAGAACAAACGAAATGACATTTCAATCATCTTTTTCAAGGATATCGGACTTTCAAGGAGTATTTATACTCAAAGAGATTAGATAGAGAAGAGATTTTAATTAGATATCCAGTGCAGAGAAGTATTATGATATCAAGTAAATAGCAGATAGGTGTATGTAGGCTCAGTCGTTAGTGATCCTACCTTGGAAGCCCAGGTTTGCGGGTTCGAATCCTGACTGTGTGACAATTGGACCACGATGCATTGTGGTACAATTATGTTTTATCTTTTGTACATTTTGACAATCTAACAATTAGACCCTTGCGCATTATATCACAATTATTTTTTGTCATTTGCACATTCATATACATTAAGACTTTTGTACATTTTGACACTAGGACTATGTTGCCCATTGATTTTTTGTCTTTGTAACATTTAGTATCCGGCGTCGGAACAACTGCCATCAGACCTCCGCAACCCAGATACTGAGCATTGCTGATATTCTAAGGTCAGACTTTCAGGCTTCTGACCACCCGTAACGACTGTCATAGGTATTCATATGACACCCAGGACCGACGGCTTAACGTGCTCTCCGAGACTCGGAAGGTCTCGATATGTAAAAAACGGTCACCCATCCACAGACTGACCGCAGCAAGCGTAGCTTAACCTTGTAAATCGTATGATCCACACGGTTGTTAATTAGCCACGAGCGTTAAGCGTGGGTGATGAAAAGGCAGCTATGGGATTATTTGAGGAGGATGGTAAACAGCGTCCTCCTTTCTGCTCATAACAACGTACTGCTATTATGAAGCATGGTGATTCTGAATCCTGTCTGAATGTTCATTGTAGCTGTCATTGGGGTATCTGTATCTAGCTGTTGAAGTTTATAGTGGCAACATTTTTTATTTGATAATTGGCCTGCGTTTGACTGCCATCTCGCCTGATGTTAAGCGATGATGCGGTATACGATGAAGCACGCTTGCCCAGAAGAAACCGATTCACTCGTGTCTTGAAGACAGATTGTAGCAGTCGGGGAACACCCACTCGGGCAGCGCATTCCACTGTTTGGCAGTTTTCACGGTGAAAGTGGAACCAAAGCGCTTCGTTCGGGTTTTTGGTGTATCAACCATGAACCGATGGCGCTTTTTCGTGCTTCTGGCCGTCCGATAAAAAAAAGGGCAGGGGGGAATTAGAACATGCAGATCTGAAGCACACTCTCAGATCTAAACAAATCTTCCTAGCTTTTTCCGACCTATGTTAAGATCGGCTTCCAATCTAACCAGATGTGGCAGAATACCAGTATTTTACATGGAACGACTACCATCAGATCTATGCAACCCAGTTACTGGGCAATGTCAATATCCTAAGGTTAAACCAGTTGTCAGGGTTTCAGGCTTCTGACTGCCCGTTTACCCCATTGGTGCTTACGCCAATAACTCCTCTCATGACTCCTATGGAAACTGACTGCACATTTTCTCAATTAGGCATACACATCAACAGTCAGATACGTACAGCAAGAAGACCAACTGAATTCCTACAAATTGGATAACGTAAATCCAAAAATCCAGGATGGTAGATTAAACATTGTTTTAACTAACTTTCCAAACTATTCGTTGAACTACTAATTTGAAACATTTTTACTCTTTTTAATTCGATTTGTGATGTCGGGATAGTCACAAAAGAATCCAATTATGTATCTGGGTTAATTTTATTCTTTTTCATATTTGCGTTTAGTTTTAGCTGGAAATTTTCGTATTTCATTCAATATTTATTTTTAAAAGCTGTCATTAAATCTTGCGACTCAATTTTGGGCTAGAGCTTGATATCCGAATAGGCAAACATGTTGCATGCATATGTAGTCATGGTCATATAATTATGATGGTACCATTGATTAGATGATGGAGCCAGAAGTTAGTAGGTATCAAGAATTCAGGGGGTCTACTCCCTAAGCACGAAGTCCGTGGTTTCGGCCTTAGTTACGAGCGTTTCCTACTCCCTATCACCTACAGACATACGATTATTTCGGGGCCCCAACTAAGAATGAATGACAACACGATTTGACAGTTGTTCCTACTACCGCAGTGTTTTTGTCCGTCCAAAAAGTTGAACTTGACATTTGGTTTGTTCACTCCTACGTTTCGGGCTACTTTCGAACGGGCGACTAAATTCGTTGACGGACTTAGGGAGGAGGCATTTAAAAAATAGTAAACCATTAGAGTTTGGGCTCATTTTGCTCAGCTAAGAGTGTGTTAGGAGACTTTATAAGAAAACATATGGGCAGCAGCCTCCCTCTTGTACGATACTTCATCTTCTTTTCGAATCAATGGTACTTCTTGCTTATATTACTTGGACCTGGGACCAAGTAAGCCACGCCAATCGCGGCGTCAGTGTCATTTTTTATGCCCTCAAACATGCAAGTGTACGGACACTTTGGGCACTCCAGCAGTGGAACATGGTCTGGTCAGGAGCACCGCACTCACACCGGGTGTCGGAAGGGTCTGTAACGCCAGGTTACCGTACAATCTCCTTCGAGATGGCGAGCCTCCAAGCCGGATGGGTGCCCTGAGATCTGGATGCGAGGGCCCTCCCGCTGAGATATTGCCAGCGCGAGGAGGCGCCTGAGTGGGACAGTAGGAGAGGCCTGCCGGGGCCACGGTGCATGCAGCTGCGAACCCCGCGTCCCTGGCCAAGGGTCAGTAGAAGGAACACCGTGGGTTTTTAGCCGGTAAGAGTCCGGCCTTACCCGGGCGAAAAGAACCCATGAGGATTTTAGCAAGATAAAAAAAAAGCTTCTATAACGCCTCATTTTACCAAATTGTGTTTGCAGCGGCGTACAATGCTTGTACGATACTAACAACATGCCTACTTTAATCACCAACCCGTTTGCCAGTATTGGTGATTATAATAATATTCATGTCAGTCCAATAATACGGCGAAATGTATCCTTATCCCATACAAACAAAAGAGAATATAGCTCAACTCCACAATAACAATCCTCTTCAAAATTCAACCCATTTATCGAACAGCCTGTACCCAATTTTCTCAGACATGTAATTAACGACGAAGGAGGCCTTTTCACTAGCAAAAAACCTTTTCACGTACTCCACGCTACGTCTACGCCACGCACACATCCATTTTAACAAAGGTTGGATTAAGAAAGGAAAATGTCGAACTAAATGGATTTTGGCACGTCATGGTAAGGTCCGTCTTCATTTTGTGTAGGTATGTATGTTATGGAGGGTATATTCGTGTCGTTTTTCTGTGAGGGGGGGGTGGATGGTGTTGTTTTTTGAGGCGGATGGTGTTGATTTTTGAAGTGGATGGTATTTTTTTTGTTGTTTCCTGGAATTTTTATTATCATACTCTATTTAATATAACACAAAGAATATCCGTTTTAGCAAAGAAATGTAGAAAGCAACATGTTTGATTCCAGTAAGGGTTCAACACGTTATTATGCTTTAATGAACTTTAACGGTCAATCAAGATGAGCTGAAACTCGTCTTAAAGAAAGGATTCGAAGACTAAGTTAGTACCTTGGTGGGCCACTTTTGTTTAATTCTGTAATAAATGGAGTATACAAATAGTCCTCCCGTTTAAATCTATATTATTATACATGGAAACGGTTCAGTTGGGAGAAATTTTAAACTATTAGAGCGAGATATTGTAAAGAACCCTAGTGTCGATTTTAGAGTAAAAGCCATAAAAAAAAACTACTTATTCATTTTACAAAAAAAAACGCTTGTCGTTTTATTGTGTTGATTAATTGATTAGGTTGTAAGGAATAAATCTTATAAAGGAACACCATGTCCAAGGTACAGGTATCTCCAAAATCAGGACATACTTTTATTTACCCATAAACGTACCATCCAAGACATATCAAATAAAATTACAAACAACAAAGGCGCCCATTATCTCGGGGGGTTATCTCCAAACTCTTATAAGTGCGAATAATAATTAGAAGTGGGGGGTGGGGGTTCGTTAGAGCCCTAATGCCGGCAGACATTAATCATTCCTTTCATAAAGAGTGGGGGCCCGGTAGATAAATAAGTGTAGTATGTGTTTTCTTAGGGTACGAAGCTTGAGGAAGTGGTGGGATAGGGTGGATGTTACTTTATTTGTTGGAGGTTTATTTTATTTACTTAGTTTAAATTCGTGGTTGCCCGAAGGTTATGTAAGCACCGGGTTGTGGGTACACAGGCTTGCTACCAATGTGACTTTTTAATGTCATATGTACTTATGTTAATCTAAGACACCACTGACATGCAGTGAAGGAAAACATCGTGAGGTAACCTGGACTTATTGTTCTGAAATCGCCAATCCACAGTGAGCAAGCGTGGTGGTTAATGCTCGTTCCTTCTCGGTATGAGAAGAGCCATTTGCACTGTAGTAAGACAGTCACAGGCTGATATTATTTATTAAGTAGTACTTAGTTTAAAAAACAAAGAACTAAGAAAAATTTTTTTAGAACATATAAAAAGAAGAAGGGGAAAAATTATTGGTCACTTACTGCGACACGAGAGCTTTATAACTAAAATCATAGAAGGCAAATTATAAGAAGAAAGTACACAGACCAATTGAAGGAAAAAACAGAAGTGATAACATACAGAGAAATGAAAGAATTGGCTCTGGATAGAGAAAGATGGAGATTGCTACACCGACAAGTGCACAGCACTAATTTTGGATTGGATTGAACTTAGTTTACAGTACCTAGGTACTACTTTTACTTATTGTGTACGAATGCATTGTCTTTATAAAAAGAAAACTAAACAACTCTACAAGAAATTACTGTTTTTTATTCTAGTGTGGTCATAAAGGCCGACTGTCAACCTGATGAAAAGTTTTTACCGCCGACTAAACACCTGAAACATCAAGAGAATTACTGATGCGTTGCCAACCTTACAAACAGTTAAAAAGCCATAGATGCCGGTCATTTCACCGGAGCCCATTCCTTTCAAACTGAATCACTGCAAAGCTGCTTGGTGGCAGGAATAAGTACCTGGATGAACAATTTCATAAACAGCTCTACTGCTACTAAAATTGTGGTCGAGGTTTCACTGCACATCTTGGGTTGACACCTTGGTATGCTATCTGAAAGGCGAAATAAATTGTAGTTTGTTATCGCCAACAAAAAGGAATCACTGATTATTAGAAATCGGAAATCTCCTTTCGACCTTCCTTACTTTAACACTTCCTGAAGCCAAAAAAATCTAACCTACATAAATCATATACGACTATACCTGGAGCACAAAATAAATATTAATTAGGTTTTGTTATCGTCGACAAAAAGTAACCACCTATTATGATCGGAAATCTCCGTTCAACCTTATTCGACTTTAACACTTCTTAAAGACAAAAACATCTAGCCACATCATCATCATTATTCAGCCGAAAGACGTCCACTGCTGGACATAGGCCTCCCCCAAGCATTGCCACATCGACCGGTCCTGTGCTTCTTGCATCCAGCGATTTCCCGCGACCTTCACCAGATCATCGGTCCACCTTGTGAGAGGCCTACGCTGCGTCTTCCGGTACGCGGTCGCCACTCCAGAACCTTTCGGCCCCATCGGCCATCCGTTCTGCGAGCAATGTGCCCCGCCCACTGAAAGAAAAGAAAGAAAGAAAGAAAAAAATATTTATTGTGGACTCACACAGGCAGTTACAGAACAAAAACAATATACAAAAGGAAAAAGGATAAACATTTAAAACTACCTGCACGAGGCCAGAAAAGGCTCCTATCTCAGCATAATGCTGCGACATTTAAAAAAAAAACAAAATGTCGCAACGCTGGTTTTCTGACAGGACCTTAGTGATGCCACGGGCAATAACGAAACAAATAGATACATTATTGTAAATATTAAAATACTAATAGGTAAAAACAATAAATAGTTTATCATCAACATATGTGTTCCGTGTGTGTGTAGTAATATTAAATAATATTAAACAAAATAAATAAATAAACGTACTGCCACTTAAGTTTGGCAATTCTTCGAGCTATGTCGGTTACCTTGGTTCTCCTGCGGATCTCATCATTTCTGATATGATCACTATCATACTAGCCTATACATATAGCAAAAACTTAGCCTACATAACGCAAAACTCTAGCCTACATAAAGCAAAAATTACAAATTTACCCGGTCTTATCCATACACATCTATCTCCTTTTCCTCAACGTAGCAAGGCGGTACTGCCACATAATTATTCATCTTAAATTGCACACGTGTGCATGTGTATGTCTCGTGTATACAACGTTGTGTGTGTGTGTGCGAGCCAAATTACTCCCTCTTTGTAAGAAAGCACTCTCTGAGGCAAAATTTATAAATTTATTAAACTCAACATGTTGAGAGATTTAATTATGGGGGAATATGTAGGTACTTGATTGTGGAAGTTAATTAGGAAGTTTTTATGTATAGGGGTAGATAGAGGTGTTGGTAGGATGTTTGTATATGACAAGTTGATCATATCTGCCTATCGTTGTCTACTGCTATGTATATGCCCATATGTGGCACCCACGTTGTGGCTACAATACCCCGATTTTTAAAGCAAGTAAAGGCAATAATATAGTTTGACTCTTTTCAGATTTTCAACATAAAAATAAATAAACAAAAATCAGTGCATATAGTACTCCATTCTAAGCAATTTATTGCAGCGCGTGATAATGAATATAAAATCCTTATTTATTCACTTTTATTTAAGACTTAAAAGTAGGTAGGGGCATGTGCTCTACCCGTGGACGATTTCCAGAATTTGACAAAAAAGTAATTTTTAAAAAAAAACCTCATTCTTTTATCATGAAATTATTTATCGTACGGCTTAGTAACTAATCAACTCTTAATAATTATTAGTCTCAAATGCGATGGCAAAAATAATTGCTCAGAAAATTAAAGATTTTCAAAAACCCTTATTTTGTCCCTAGGTACAACGTACAAATGTACCTATAGACAGCATAAATGTACTTATGGACGGTAATGTACCTGTAGACAAGCATTTAATATTGCAAAAAAAACAGGTTTTCGTAGCGATAATTCTGGAAAACGTTGTCGATAACATCAAAACCATCCTATACCAGCCATTTTGTATTGATACCAGCTTTTAAGAGCATTTTATTTATTTTTTGCACAGAAAACTGGTAGACAAGTTCCCAGACTTGTTTGGAATCTAGACCCATATGCATGTAGGCTCCCTTTTCTAAATATTCACGTAATATAATTTCTTCATGCTCTTAAAACAGCTTTTTTACGTCATTCTTCAATAATATAATGATAAATCTATCTAATAATTAATCTATAGTTTTTTCATTGAGATAATGATCTCATGATAATATTTGTTGAGTTGAAAATATTTAAAAATGGTATATTTGGTATTTTGTATTTTTCAAACACCCTACGAACTAAACATCCACTTTTGACCTCTATAACTGCTTCGGGGAGAGTGTTTGGACATATTTTATCACGTTTCACTCCGGTTTTACTAAGAAACGGCACTGAAAAAAACCAAAACAAGTGTAGTAATATGTCTGGGTAAATTACTGTCCACAGGTACAACCGATATTATGTACCTATGGACAGTCCACAGGTACATTCATTCCCCCGTCCACAGGTACAAATATTAAGACATAACCTAGAAAGGGTTAAATCTTTCTACAGAGCATTAACAGAATCGCAGAATGGTCCTTGTTTCAATGAAAAACAACGAAGTTCTGTAAATCATCTACAATTATACTTCTAGTTTAAGTTATCTCACAGAAAAACACCTTGAAAATGTACAAAAAAACTTACTTTTTCAAATAAAAATGTTCAACAGCACATCACAACAGATTTATCACTGACAGCTTAGTGACAGTTAGTCAGTGTTGCCATTCGTCAAAAAAAGTTTACGAATTCGTTCTAACTATGAATTTACGCCGTTTGGTTTTTGAAATATTGGTAGTGTCCATAGGTAAAGCCGTCCATAGGTACAACACTTGACCCTACTATAAAATATGCACAAACCATTTTTTTCTCTGAAATGAGGCACCCTGTATTATGTAGTAGTTAGGTACATACTTTGAAAAAAATAAGATTTATTTCAATTAATCCACCGAGTGTGATAATTATGGTATATTATAACAAGATCAGTCGTAGTAGCAATTAATATCATGAACGACAACCGATGGAGGCCTATGCTTTGTACCTAATAATTCAATGCAAAAAAGAAAATCAATTATAAGATAAAAAAAAAAACAAATAACATAGTTAGGTCAATACATAATATTTATACACTAACGCCTTTCACTGTAGCACCAGTAAGGTGCACTACGACACAACTAAGAAGTTACATCGATGTACCTGACAACCAATAGCAGTCACTCATTCTCGCGCCACTCACACTTATTGCGTCAGCGTAAAGATCATTTTTTACTGCAGTACTAATAAACATTCGTGGTCTTGAAGTCGCACTCAATTCGGAAGTGATCGATTCTACGAAGTTTGCCGACGACACGATATAATGACGACGATGACGATAATCATGAAATCGAACCCGCAGCACTATTCTTCACCAAAACTTAACATGGAAATCCATCCTTTCAGTAATTACGTAACAATATAATATTTATTGTGTTAACATAATCCTTAACTGGTAGATTATGTTTATTCCCATCGGAACGCTCGACTGTTGAGATTTCAGCGAGGTCTTACATTGAGGTTAAAACCTTGAAAAATAGGATAGTAGTCCAAAATGTCTTGTTATTTTAACAGTTGGTTATTTAAACGATATTTATTTACATAAGAACGGATTTAAGCGAATAAATGCATAATTACTGCGCTTAGGAAATGGAGCGGTGATAGCTATCACATCTTTTCTATCACAGAGCATGCTAAAGGATTTGGAATGCGCGGAAGGCTATTATTTTGAAATTGGAATTCTATCCAGTGCTAACATGATAAAATTCAAAAATAAAAAATAAAACAAGAATTCAAAAAAAACAACGTTCTATTTCAAATCTCACAAAATAATCCAAACAAAAAACCGCTAACTAGATAAAATTCCAATTTTAAAACAATAGGCTACCGCGTATTCCAAATTCAAAACAGTATAAGTCACTATTTACGATATGTAGACATTTTCATGCCAAAAAATATTCAACACACGTGCCCTGCGTTTGTCAACCCTGTCCTATATGTTTCAATGTAACGTAACTAAAGTTCACAGTCATAACAGTAATCTAGACCGTCGTCACGTCTCATTTTGGTCATATAGCTTGAGTATCTTTACGCTCTTGTCTATTAGTGGGTTAGGAACTAAAACCGGGAATACACATGCCTGTAGCTTGCAAAACGGCATGCAAGGAGCTAGCAGAAGCCAGCTACTGGCACGTGTATACACAAAAAAGCATACCGGTAGGTGGCATGCAAGTAAATTGCACAGATTTTTTTTCGACATGCAATGTGTGGCGGGGTTTGCAAGTTGCATATCAAATGGCAATTCTAAACGTGTCACTTAGCTACAGACATGCGATTTCAGTAGGCTATTAAAGACAATATGCAATTAAAAGGCATGCCACTTCACTTGCATAATTATGTATCTTCAGTGTGCCATTTACTGGCACATGCAATTTTTTGGCATGCAAGCTACTTCCCTATTTTATTCGCATGTGTATTCCCCGCCTTAAGTGATTCGAAGGTGACTCGATTCTTCGGTATACTTCGAGGCACAGCTAGAATTTTTAATTTAGGATGCGAATTTTGTTTGTAAGATAAGATAACATTCGAAACACATTCATATTTTATATTGTTTACTCACAGGCATTTTTCGGGATTGCCCGACTTGTTTCGGAGCAAATGAAGCAAGCTGAGAAATCCCGAAAAAATGCACACAAATAGTGTTTTTTTTTTAGCTTAGGGAAAGTAAAGAGATTATCTTTTTTTTATTCGGGCTAATAGTGACCCCTTTTCTTGCCGTGAGCGCATGTTAAGAGTTCAGTTCAATAATGCATTTAGGGTGCTAGTCGAGCTGTCCCGCTTCTGTAGCGCATCGGGAATGTTCGTAGATGCACATGTCGATTGCTTGTACAACGATGCATAAGAGGTGCGCTTCCTTGGTGAAGAGGGTGCGAGCCAGCTCTAACAGTGTCCTAAACATGATCGCAAGCAGATTAGATTACGTATACAACGTAATTTTTTAGTATACACAAAAACCGAGACACCCCAACAAGATTTTCATCAGAACTGCCTGGATATGGGTTTTTTTTAATAAATCTCCAAGTTACACCTTACTTTATGTCGCGTTAAGTTCCCCAGTAAAGTGTGAAATGCCAGAGATGTGATAAGCAGGGGTTGTCTAATACACGGAAACTGACCGAGCGGACCATCTCAAGCCTCAAGGTGTCTATTCCCGTCAACTGTTATAGGTAGAAACCTATCGAAACAAAATTGAAAACAATGAAAAAAAAATGTGCTATAAAAAATATGTCAATCGATTTTCCTAGTGATTTTGAACAAACTAGTTTCAGGTTTAGTGTATACTAAAACTAAGCTTGTATAAAATGTCCCTTACTAACATAGTTTTTAGTATTACTAACTTATTGAGTCCTAGTCACTTGAATAAATATTTTTCTATTCTATTCTAAGCATGTTTTTTTATTTTAACTGCTCATAAAAATAAGACATAAACCTACCTAAATACATAAATAAAGCTGCCTAGAAATTTAATATCAACGAAAATATCCCAAGCTTCTCAAGTAAATACAATAAGGTACATAAGATAGGGACGAAATTCCTACTTTCACCTGTTTCACAAAGAAAATACCAAAACGTCTTCTACTTACCCATGTTTGGCGGAGAGATTTAATTAAAATGTGGGGGGGAGCCACCCCAGAGGAGGGGAGAATGAAGAAATATCGCTTGGGGCGGCGAAGTTTTTGGGGGCAACACAAACATAGTATTAACATATTATTTAAATATCCGATGTGTTGTTTGTGTATGTCGCTATGTCGAAGTTTTGTAGACAGGTTTGATGATTGTAAAATTGATGATTTTGAATGATCGTGTAAGGAGTTTTCTTGTTGTTTAAAGGGTTCCGTACCCAAAGAATAAAACGGGGCCCTGTTACTAAGACTCCGCTGTCCGTCCGTCCGTCTGTCACCAGGCTGTGTCTCATGAACCGTGATAGTTAGACAGTTGAAATTTTCACAGATGCTGTATTTCTGTTGCCACTATAACAACAAACACTAAAAGACAGAATAAAATAAATATTTAAGGGGGCTCCCATACAACAAAACGTTTTTTTTTTCTATTGTACTGCTGTAGATCGTCCTAGGAGACCGTTTCTACGTAACCAGGCAGTTATTGGCGAGACAACAAACGTGATATTTTTGCCGTTTTTAACCGACTTCAAAAAGGAGGAGGTTCTCAATTCGTCTGAACGTTTTTTTTTTGTGTGTTTGTAACGCGATATCTCCGCTAATTATGAATGTATTTTGATGATTCTTTTTTTGTTTGGTAGGTCATACTTCAGAGGTGGTCCCATATAAATTTTGTTGAAATTGATTCAGCACTATTTGAAAAAATCAACAAAAACAAAAAAAAAACACAAATCGTATGTAGACGACGTTCTAGGTTGTAGTGCTGGTCCGAGAATTTGTACACTATTGTAATTGTAATTTGTGGCACTGAAAAGTATAAAATAAAAAAAACTTTAAAAAAGTAAAAACCGACTTCAAATAAAACTAAACGGAGTAAAATAATTATCATTTATTAAAACTATCAGTTTCAGAAGTCGGTGTTCTACGCTGAAACAAATTGAATGCACCGACTTCTGAAACTGGTAGTTTTATTAAATGATAATTATTTTACTCCGTTTAGTTATATTTGAAGTCGGTTTTTACTTTTTTAAAGTTTTTTTATAGATAGTGGTACGGAACCCTTCGTGCGCGAGTCCGGCCGGTTTTTGTAAAGATTTTTCGTTAGTAACTCGTTACTTATGGTGTCAATGATTTAAATAAAATTAATATCTTGTACGTTGACTAAGATGTTGATACTTATATCCTATCCTACTATCCTATCTTATCATAACATCACGCCTGTATTCCCCGAAGGGTAGGGCAGAGGTGTATAGAACACACACATTTCACCGTTATGTTTAAATCCCACGTAATAGGGGGCGAGCCTATTGAAATCAACCGAGCACAAATTCAGACCCCGGGCTGCTACTGAGAAATTCCACACGGAAAAACCCAATAACATATCCTATCCTACTAATATTATAAATTCGAAAGTTTGGATGTTTGTGAGCTTGTGAACTTGGATGTTCGTAAATCAAACACGCGTTAACGGCTGAACGGATTTGAATGAAACTGGGCACACGGGTAGACCATGACCTGGATTAGGACATAGAATACTTTTTATCCGGGTACATAAAGAAGTTCTCCTAGGATAACAGCTAGTATGACATAGAAATTAATGATCTAGTTAGTGGTAAGAGTAAACAAAATAAATTACCTAAGAAGCTAGACACAGATTGGTAGGTAGAAGGTACATAAATAATAGGTCTTAGACAATATCATAAGATCAGTGATGAGAGTGACCAGATTTTATCATAAAACTAGAGACCCGAACCAGCATCGCTCGGGTACCTACGTTTTATAACTTAAAACCTTTCGGCAGAAATTACCTAAATTAATATGAAAACCGCATCAAAATCCACTGAGTAGTCTAGAAAAAGTAAGTAGACACGCGAAAAGTGACTTTAATTATAATATAGAGACTACGAACAGAGATAAGACTGACATGAGACTTTTGGCATTCCGCTTTATAATGACTTCTACATTTCGATAACTTGACGACTTTTCAAGAGTTGGTAGGTACCTATGACATGTTCACATCGAAAATGGAGAACAATTCTTCTAAATATTTTGTGTTACTGTTTTTTTTGAGGAGGACTGTTTTTCGCTGACTGTACTGTGGAGGTACCGTCAGCAACGAAAGTTACTTTAACATAACATCTAAATAGACACAAAACATCGATACACTGTTTTTCGGCGTTTCATGTAATAACCAAGAGTTTGTGTTTTTTAACTTTATATCTGATCCATTTTTTTTTCAATATTATTCGGTTTACGTTGATTTAAAAAACAGAAGTGATAACCGACTTTCTTCGCCGCCTGTACTATACAAATACCTACAAATGGCCGACTCCATAGGATTTTAGTCAAGATGTTATTTAAAATAAAAGTTCTAACCATATAAAACTTATTTATGTAACTACACAAAAAATTACAGAGTAACCTCCGACCTCTACTAATCTTAGCATCTAATAGAATAAGGAGATTCCGCGCAGTTTCTAGTCTACCTAGGCAGTGATCTAGGTAAGCGAAATGGCCTAGGTTATTGCGGTGTTTAAGCGACGAGCTAGCAACTTAGTTACTTTGAAACCTTATACCTACCTGCCTACTTTTATGTAGGTGGATTTTCACGTTAGCGTCTTAGAGTTATTTGGAGATAAAATAGTTAGAACTCCTTCGCGCAAACAGGGTAGGGTCATTGAATGAAGTAATACGAATGAACGGATGAAACATTCAACGTCAATTATTAGCGTGTTTTTAAAATCACACAGATGAAATTATTAGATCAAAAACAAGATAGATTACTTAATCTACAAGCTTACATAACTTAAAAAAACGAATCGTCTTTTTTCACGATTCCTTTTTTTTTGACGGCGGCTATTCTTTTTAAATACCCGTGTTCACGCGCATCACGAATCGTCTTTCAAAAAACACGTTCGTCAAAAAACACGAATCGTGATTTTTTTGTGACGGATCCATCGTGTTTGATAGTTCATCCAAGACTAAGATTCACGAAACGAATGTGAACATCAATTCGGATATTTTGCCGAATCGTGATAAAACATGATTCCGTATGCAATGTGAACGTCGATCCGTCATGACGTATCGTGGGACAAGGCCCCACAGAAGGAGAGGTCCGCCAGGGGCTGGCGGACCGAGGCCTGCCGGGGTCGCGGTGCATGCAGCTGCGAATCTCGCGACCCCGGCCAAGGGTCAGGAGAAGGAACACCGTGTGTTTTTAGCTGTTAAGAGTCCGGCATACCCCTTCGCTTTCCCCGGGCGAAGGACATCCATGAGGATTTTCCAACGAAAAAAAAGGGATAAGCAGAACAAGATAGGTAAAAAAAAACTCCTGCTGTAATATCAAAAAAAGTCATCCAACTATAAGAAGTCAACATTCTCAATCTTTTTACATCATGAACAAAGATTTTCACTTTTCACTGCCAACAAAAAAAAAACAAGCGATCGACGTTAACGCCCTCATGCGGCGAACCACACAAACAAGCGTTAAATTAACTTGCAGCGGTAAAAAAGCGCTGTAAGCGATTAACAGATTTGTGGGGGCGGCAGTAATCGAGCCTCCAGCGAACGTCCGGACGAAAAAAACGATGAGGACGTTGTACTGTGTGGAGTAGGATTTTATTTTGTTCATGTTACACTTGCATTCTTAATATTTGACTGCATATTATTGTCTATCGGTATGAGTCTGTCATGCTCACTAAAATTTCCTGCTGATGGTGGCATTGTGCATCGGGTCGTTAAGTTCCCTGCAACATGGCTGAGCTAAGCGACACTGATGAAACTATGCGTCATGCTCGTGAACGGGTGCTGTCTGTTGGGACTGGTCAGCTCGTAACTGCTATGGCAATCGTTTTAAAAGGCTAACTTTACTCTTTATTTTTTTTGTTGTCAATCGCATCTTCTCCATAGACCTACAACTTGGAACTGAGCACCTAGTTTTGACCTTTTAATAGCACGTTTAATTTGAAGCCCAATTCTCGTAATTAATTTGAAGTAAAACGGAAGGTTGACCGAACTGAGATTAAATTATGAATTGAATAAAAAATGGTATTCTGGTACACTTAAAGTTTGGTCCGGTTTCAGTATCATCTCAGTCTATCTCAATATAATTCAATTCAGTCAACTTAAAATCTATTACCGACAGCATACCGATATCAACAGTCGTAGACTAAAATTCTAGAAATAAATGAGAATTATAATAGAATTGACACGTTTGGTGCAGTGGCTAACCGATTGGCTTCTGCGCTACGGGTCGTGGGTTCGATTCCCACACGGAACAAAAATTTGTATGGCCTACAGATAGTTGTTCCGGGTCTGGGCGTTTGTTTGTGAGATTTGTGTCTGTAAACGCACCCACGATACAAGAGAAATCTTAGTGTGGGGCAATGTAACCAGAATACCCTTTTGGCTTCAGTCAACTTTCAAGCTCATTTCAGTATAGTTTCACGTTTGACGTTGTTTGTTAACGAACAAGAATACCATTATTTATGAGATTGAGACTAGACTGAGACTAGATCGAAACTATATTTTGAACATTTTTAATTACGAGAATTGGCCTTCAGAACGCTCAAAGCCTATTTTCAGAGCGGCAAAGTTATTTTACGGGTACCAAATAACTTTGCCCCTCTGAAGTGAGGAGCAGAACGCTCAAAGCCTGGTTTCAGAGGGGCAAAGTTGTTTTACTGTACATAGGCGTCTTCTATACAGAAAGTAATGCTTGTGGTTGGTAGTAGCCGTAATTGGCAGCAAGGTAACAGCTGATACTTTATCTTATCATTTATTTTTCAATGTAATAAAAAAATGCATTTATAGCCTGAGTATTTTCAGTATTTTTTTGAGCGTAAACATTACGTAGGGGATTCTCTTACGAAGCTTCAAAGATAATTTAAATTCCCCATGAAATTAATTCTGTTACTTAGATAATTACAAAAAAAAAACAGTCTCCACTCTAACCAAACACAAAGTCGTTATTCTTACAATAAATCACCGGGTAGACAGAGGCGCCACTTAAAAATCCATTTTGCTACTCATCCTCTCCCCTCTCAGCCTAACAGACTGGGGATACAAATAACCACAGTTTAGGGAATATTTTTTACATGATACCTGTAATTGGGACTTAATTTTGTTCGTCGGGGGTGCTTTTTCAGGATAATCTAGGGTTTTGAAGAGATTTTGGTAAGGGTTTTTAAGGAGTCAGTTGGTTTTTTGTGTGGTTTGGTGATAATTAATGAGATGAATAGAGTCCTATAAAAAAAGCCTTTTGCCGTGGGTTCCCTACGTTAGATCGAAACACTATTCTGCGAAAATTGTTACATCGGTGATTATACATCGAAGCCTTGATAGTGCGATGCCTTGTTTCTGCGACACCTTTTTTGTTCGATGATTCTATACATCGAATACCTTAATTCGAAACCTCGATTCTTCGAAGTTTGTTTGTTCGATGTAACGTTTCTTCGAAGTTTGTTTGTTCGATGTAACGTTACTTCGAAAATATTTAGGAAGCACATTTTTCTGCGAAATGCGTTACATCCTCTTTTTTGTATATAATATCATTGGTTCCAGCGAAGATTGCGATGAGAATCAATAGACAACATTTTTCTAAAACAATCTTTTAATAATCAAATAATGTCTTCTCGATCAGCATTATAGTAAAATAATTTTCACTAAAACTCGAAGGGAAAATTAGGTAAAAATGTAAATAACTTTCTGGGTAGTTTACTCTTTACTTTTATGTTTTCAGGGTTGCGTTTCAGTGATGATTTTGTTTGTGCCCAAATTTTTTTTTGGGTCCTACTTTTATTTTTGCCAATAGACTCTTTACAACGGATCTTTTAATCCCCTTTCGGCTTCACAGCGATTACGCACTGCATCCGATCCGGATCCGTGAAAATAAGAAATTACAATGTGGGGTATTTTTGTAACACGTTGTATATCATATCATATTATCGGTTTAACATATAATCACAGATATACTCGTAGTATTCGAAGTAAAATTTTCGAAGTAACGTTACGTCGAACAAATAAAGCTTCGACGAAAGAAACACCGAAGAAACATTTTCGAAGTAACGTTACGTCGAACAAATAAAGCTTCGATGAAAGAAACATCGAAGAAACAAGGCGTCGCATTATCAAGGCATCGATGTAAAGTCACCGATGTAACAATATTCGCAGAATAGTGTTTAGATCTAACGTAGGGAACCCTTTTGCCGTACTGAGATCAAGTAGAGTCAAGTCTTGCATTTTTTTTATTTCCTATTTGGTTACCAACGGACAGAAAACGACCACGTGGCAGGCCCAGAAGAAGATGGCGGGATGAGCTGGACTCATTTTCGCACTATATCGCGAAAGGTGGAAGGAGGGAGGGGAGGCCTTTGCCCTGCAGTGGGATAACATGGGCTCATAATAATAATAATATTTGGTAATCATGCAACATCAGCATATGGACATATCGCTGATATAAGTAGGTTAGTAAAATGGGGCTATTTGAGTGTCCAGGAAATGACATGAACATGGCGTAGAAGATTGTTCGGCTATTTCTCAAACTGTTTACAATTTAAAACATTGAAATGTCTACACAATAACATTGAAATCGTAAATAAGCACTTGCACTTATTTGGATAATGTTTTCTTCATAATCATGTAGCTACTATCTTCTAATGATCTCAGTTACGATATGTGTTGTTAATGATTTTTGTTTCTATAAATAAATTAGACAGTTTTGTGTTAAAATAAAAAAATATTACAAATTCACCTTTATGGAAAGCAATTCGCGCATTACTTAGCCTCTCCCCATGTTCCTTTTTTATTCTACTCTATAGACATTATCCGTCCTAAAGTGCGTTTCACGAAAGAAGTCCCTTCTACGTTATGTTGGCAGCATTGACTCTTCATTGTTTCGGACACTTTTACAATGAAAAATCAGTGGTGCCAACATGGCGCCGAAGGGACTTCTTTAGTGAAACGCACTTTACCTCAAAAGTTATCCTTCATGACAGCTATAAGAAACGCATCATTCATAATGTCTAATACGAAATTAATTTATTAATTACAACCAAAACAGCTTTAACGAAACAAATGAAGCAAGTAATATAACCAAAATAGTAATGAAGTCAGGAACATCCTGCTTACGTTTACAAAACAAGACTATAAATAAAAATAAAACTATTAGACACAAGATGGCGTTAGCATACTTTTGTATGTCCTGCCTTTTAATCGTATCTAAAAAAGACAAATATTCAAAAATATTACAGTTAACATGAAGAAATTAGACTATCTATATCGCGTTAACAATTCATTTTCTATTAAAGAACATTATTTTAAAAGTTAACCAAGATATTACTATAACTATTCAACAACAGATGTCGCTAGTAAAGTTCATAGTTCACATCAATTCCGCTAGAGCAACCAAAGCGTAGGTCAACACAAAGAATCCAATAAGAATGTCCCAATAAAAAAACCTTTGACCCAAATCCAATAAGCCTTGTCAAAAGGCTTCGTTTAAAAAAAATACAAAAGAGTTTAAAAAACTCATCCCCAACCCCATCTCACTTACAAGCCAATGAAGCGAGTAAATAAGCGAAAAATCCGCCCTTCTGTGGAAAAAAAGATAAATTGGAAAAAGGGAAAAAAAGAGAAAAAAGTGTAAAAAATACGTCACTCCCGCTGCCGCTCAGTCGTGCGCGGCGTAATTGCAAAAGGTCGGGAAAAAATACCGGCTGTTTGAGAGAAAAAACACAAGGGTTCCGTAGTAATTTTGGCTTTTATCACCTTCGTAATTAAGTAATGTGTTTCTAATTGATTAAATTTGATGGAAATGTGTTTGTTTTATTTATTTGTGTCGTACCAGTACCTAGGACTTGTCAAATAATCTAATTTTATTAGGATGTTGACATGGCCTAAGTTCCATTCTTAAGAAAACATAAATGTTATAACTAAAGGTATAGGATTAAAATGAGGCTTTATTTAATGGCTCTAGGCCTTCTTCAAATAATATACAAGGTTAATAATTTTATTCTTTTTTTGTCTTTCATTGTACAACGTTAGTCGGGAAGGCGGCACTAATCCACGGTTCCCTTAAAGTATCAGTGATTACTGTTATTATGTAAGTGTTAAAATTTCAAAATTTGATCATTTTTATTTCCACGCTAAATTAATTTTAATTTAGTATTCAAATATTTTCATTTGGTTACATTTTTCATCCATTCTTATCTACGAATTTGGAAAATGGAGCTTCTAATCCGTGACCCCAAATATGACCTAAAATATAAACACAGCTAATCATAGCTGAGGCTATACCTATAGACGTTAGCGTATTTTTAATGAAATCTTTAAACAGCTATATCTCGTTAACCATTGACTTTTGGAGAAAGTTGTATAACAAAAGATAATCATTATTGTAGGTACTTTGACAACGTTTTGGATTAGTATCCCCTATCTGATTAACTTTTTATTACCTATATCGGCACCGACAGACTATGCTCTCTCTCTCTATGCTAAGGTGCTCAATGTTGATAACTTCGTGCCTCTTGTTACATCTAAATAAAATATACCTTTCCTATCTATTATTCATCTCCACTACGGATCTCTAACTGTTAAAAAATCTGGCAGTAGAGGGGGAAATGAAAACGGTATTCATTTCATATGTGTAGGCAGCGTGTAAATCGTCGGCTGGACTGTCGCACGATTGAAGGATTAGATTCGATTCACGGCTCCACTCCACGAGGACAAACGTTGTTTTTTGTAGATATCGAATTGTCATGAGTGTCAATAAATGAATTGTGTTGATGTGTTCTGAGTTCAAATGGTTGATAATGTTATGGATATGATAGGATAGTCTAAAACTTTGTGTGCTGACTGTTTCAAACTTTAAACATCGAAACTAAATTTAATATTTTATTGTAAATTTATTTAAAATAGACTCTAGTCTAGTTTATTACTTACTCAGTTCTTTTTGAACATCAATATTACAAAAGATAGCCCCTTAAATGCTTTTTACCGCTTCCTAGTGTTTATGCTGTGAAACGGAGGAAGAAACTCCCCAGCAACACAGATATATGTCTGTTAAGTGAATGAATTGAAAATAAAATTGCCTATAGCTGTCTAAATAATAATGTAGGTACACATAATTGTTATGTACTATTTCTTACTATTGTTTAACAATATCCGATAAGTTTGAGTGCTTTTTATCCTTTAACACTTTTTCTTAATAGGTAAATTCTTATGATTTCAAATCTTATTAGTTATAACTAACGATTTTATTGGGTCCTCCTTTCGCGAGCTATAGGGGAATTGCTCTGTGGTGGTGAATAGATTAGTCAGTAAGTAGCAAGGCTGACTGCCCAGGGTGCACTGGATGTACTTAAATATTGTCGCTCGTGGAGGCTTTTTTAATATTAATAGAGTCAATTTTGGACATTATTGGTATAAATACTCCGTGTGGTTTCCCAAAATGCCCAAAATACCCTTTCTCTTTTTATAGATTACGTAAAAAGTAGGAATTGATCACAACATCTTCTTACGTGCTAAAAATAACAAACTCAAAAACTCATTTATTGAAAATAGACTTTTTTTTTAACCTCATTGTTACAAAGGACAGCCGCCAAAAACGGTCACCCTTCACCGCCTCCTAATATTTAAGCTGAACAGAAAAAACGGCGCAACAAACTTCCCAGCAACACAGCTCTGTCCGTCAAGTGAAGCAATTGATTGAAATAGTTATGCCTTTTTTATAAGATTCCACAATAATATTGTGGAATCTTATAAAAAAGATATTATCTTACGAACAAATTCTAGTAAGATTTTCAAACACACCATAAGTTTCACTATTCGTTGATAGGTGGCGTCAGTAAAAAAATAGCACAAAAGTTGATTAGTTTAATATAATGGAACCTAAAAACGTGATACAATAGTCTTTTTAAATATTCTGTTGTTGAAAATTGAGAACATATCTAATTATTAAGCAGGAAATATAAATTCCCTATTCTTATTAGATTTGAGATTTTGCTACTCGATAAGAGATGGCGCTAGTATCTTACTAACACAACCCTTACTAGCCCTTTTCCGTATTGTGTAGTATCGGTTAATGGTTATCCAGTATAAAAATAGAATCTTTAAACATTAGCCTTAATCTTAGATTGCTTACAATCTAAATTATTTAAGAATTGTAGGAAGAGTAGAATAATTATAATTATTATTTTCATTGACAAGGATAGGTAGCATGTTTCATCGGCGCGATGCATAATAATAGTATTTGACTGCTTCGTTAGTCTAGTGGTTGCAAGCGCAACTGCTGATCGTGAGGTCCTGGGTTCGATCCCCAGGTTGGGCAAAGTGTTATTGGATTTATTTGTATGTAATTTCCTAGTAGCAGTCTGGAATGACTCCAGGCTGCTACTGAGAAATTGCCCAGAGTCTGGATTTGTGACGGTTGATGGCAATAGGCTCGCCCCCTATTGCATGGGACTTAAACATAACGGCGAAATGAGGGTGTACTAAACACCTCTGCTCAACCCATTGGGGAATACAGGCGTGATGTCTAGTACCTATTGATAACTTCTTCTTCTCTCGTCTCAGCACGAGTTGCGTTTTTGCACCTCACGGGTGAGCTGGCTTGGGTAGTGTCGGACTCCTACTGACTAAAACCACACTCCTGCCCCGGCGTGAGCCCCTGACATACAGTACACCAAGTGTGAGTTATTTTACTTTACTATACTGTAGTTGTGTCACGCCAAAAATGTATGAAAATTTGCGACGGGCTGTTTGTCTTGAGTTTCGCCCTTCATTATATGCTCTCACTATGATTTGTCAAGTAGGTTGGTAGTGGGGCTGATTGCCTAGGGAGCGCTGTAAGTCCGCATTTATGGATCAACCTGCAAGGTTAAGCAACGCTTGCTGCGATCAGTAAGTGGATGGGTTACCATTCCTAATACGGAGAGCTCGATAAACAGTCGGTTACGGTTGTCGTATGAATACCTATGACATACTTGATAATGGTCGAAAGCCCGAAAGTCTGATAACCGGTCTAACCTTAGTATATCGATATTGCTTAGCAATTAAATTGTGGACGTCAGATAGCACATAACATCACGCCTAAATCCCCCGAAAGGTTGAGCAGTGGCGTTTAGTACATCTTCATTTCACCGTTATGTTTAAGTCCCATGTTAAAGAGGGAGAGCCTATTGCCATCAACCGGGCACAAATCCAGACTCTGGGCTGTTGCTGAGAAATACAACACGAAAAAACCCAACAACACTCTCGACCTGGGGACCGAATCATTTTTGAGAAGAAGAAGTTCGAATGCAGAAGGCATTTGATGAAAAGAAATTCAAAAAAAAAATTTTTGCATATATTCTTATCAAATGCTTTCTGCCGTTCTGGACGGAGCGGAAGGGAGTGTCAGAATCTTACTAGCTAAAACCCATCCGTGTTCTTCCTTTGCGTTCCAGGGCCGCGGTAACTCTTTCGAACAAATTCCGCAACACTGGGGGGATCAAACCCTGGACCTCACTAGACCAACGAGGCAATCATAATACAAATAATTTTACATTAATTAACTTTACTCTTTATTAATAAACATCTACCTTTTTCAGGCACGAAGCAACCACAAAAAAATAACTTAAAAGAACCCAAAACTCGTCAGCTAATTTAAAAACCACTCACTTTTAAAATATTTCAAAAGTATATCTAAAAACCGCCCGTTAGCTTCCGAAAATGGCGGAAAATCATCGAGACGGAATTAACTCGCCCAGCGCCAGACAGTTGCGAAAAACAAATTAATTTTAATACACCTGCACATTTTTATATACAAAAATAACTTGGCTCTGAAAACAGCGGTGAACGGTAGAAGCGTAGAGGCTTTTTTTCCTTTACATAATTAGCACATTACTATCCCAATGTTGGGCATAGGCCTCTTCCGACATCCGTGGAGTGCTAAGGTTCCAGATGAAAACCAGCGATGAGTACTTTGCGTAGGTTCGTGAGCTAATGCCAGGCACACGAACTATGCCATCTGAAGCCCAATTCTCGTAATTAATTTGAAGTAAGACTGAAGGTTGACCCGAACTGAGATTAAATTATGAATTGAATAAAAAATGGTATTCTGGTACACTTCAAGTTCGGTCCGGTTTCAGTATCATCTCAGTCTATCTCGATACAATGTCAATTCAGCCAGCTTAAAATCTACTACCGAAATCATACCAATATCAGCAGTATTAAACTAAAATTCTAGAAATAAATGAGAATTCCAACTTGTCAAAATGGCTCAGTAGGTACTTGTTACCAGAATACTCTTTTGGTTTCATTCAACTTTCAATCTCATTTCAATATAATCTCACGTTTGACGTTGTTTGTTAACGAACAAGAATACCGTTTGTCATATTTATGAGATTGACACAAGACTGAGCCTAAATCAAAACTATATTTTGAACATTTTTAATAACAAGAATTGGCCTTCTGATCTGAATACCAGTTCGGTAAAACAGCGAGAAAAAACAAAAAAATAAATATATCACGATCATGTTATGTCTATCATAACTTTTTAGTTCTTTTTTTCCCCATGTTTCATAAATGTAAGTTATGTTGTGTCTCTTTGTACTGTGTTCAAATATTTCTTATTCCTTCTTTCTTTCTTTCTTCTCTTTTTTGCCATATTCACATAAATTCACGTCACAATATACTATTATGATGTCACCACAAACCTGTAAACCGTCTATAGGTAGGAACCTACATAGAAGGGCTTTTTTATGTAGGTATGGGAAATCATCAAATGATTTCTTCCCCTCTGGGCGGAGCGGAAGGGAGTGTCAGACTCTTACTGACTAAAACTTATTCCTGTTCCTCCTAATGCCCTTTGCGTTCCAGGGCCGCGGTAACTCTTTCGAACAAAGACGACACGTTTGGTGCAGTGGCTGAGCGATTGGCTTTTGCGCTACGGGTCGTGCGTTCGATTCCCACACGGAACAAAAATTTGTATGGCCTACAGATAATTGTTTCGGGTCTGGGCGTTTGTGTATGTGAGATTTGTGTTTGTAAACGCACCCATGATACAGGAGAAATCATAGTGTGGTGCAACGTTTTTTAAAAAAAAAGAAAATTCCGCAACCCTGGCAGGCACTGGCCCTGGCGGGCCCCGTCTACTGTGCTGACATCACTTTGAAGCGCGCGTGGAATACTACACGCCGCGCCGTCGACCCGGGCCTGGGGCCCAATTCTCCTAAAATAAATTGTTGCCAAACGCAATCGAACCACAACCGTCAGTCAGTTTATGTTTTCGAAAACTTTCAAAATGATTGATTTTGTTTATTGTGTCAAACAATTTGATGGCTTTTGAAATTGAGAACTGTCTGAATGAACGGTTCGGCCTTGGTTCGGTTGTGATTTATCAAGATTTATTTTAGGAGAATTGGGCCCCTGGTTCTGATCGGACGGCGAGCCCCACAACGCTCGCCGTCCGCATGCCCGCGCCTACGACATAGAAGGGCTACTCCTTCATTTGGCTAGTAACGATATTCAGTCTCATAACCCTAATGTCGGGAAAGTCTATTGTCACAGATTTAATGTATAGTGCGTTGCTATTGAGAGCTAGTCTTTCATGCAAGACGAACTAAGTTTAACCCAGTCCGCACCTCTGACATTCATATGCGGATCAGAATTTGATTATCGCTTTCGTTAACGAGGAAAACATCGTGACGAAACCTTCACTCCTAAGGGCTCGAAGTTCCTAGTTTCTGATGGTGCGTGTAGTCCGACAACCCGCATCAGGCCAACGTAGCCAACTAAGGACCTGTCCACATCTCCACGTCACAACGTCGTCAACGTGGAACGGTGCGGTAACGCGACACGGTGCGTTGATATAACGTGCAAAACGTTACCGTATCGTAGCACGTTCCGCCTCAAGCCGCAAGCGCACACGTATATGCGCTCCTCCCGCGCTCTCCACGCCCGCGAGTTTAATCGCCGTCTATGTGCTCCAATGCTTTAAAACCATACCTTACGGTTTCTCTTATTAAAATTCAGGATCTACATGGTCAACGTTAAATCTAACAATGATCCTGACGTGCATTTTACGATACGGTAACGTAAATTTGCACGTTACGTCAATGCACCGTGCCACGTTACCGCACCGTTCCACGTTGACGACGTCGTAACGTGGAGATGTGGACTGGCCCTATGATCTGTACCTCTTCTCATTCTGAGAAGAGGCATGTTCCCAGCAGTGGTACCAGTAATAAGTTGATCTATTAGATGAATGGCCGATTCCAATGATTTACCAAGCGGTAAAAGCAAGCGGTCCAAGGGTTTTTTAATCAAAAATGTTTAAAAAAACCAAACAAAATCCAATAGGTTCTTTATACCTCAATAAATATAATTTTCATTTACTAATACATCGCTTAGCTTCCTTTAAACCTATTAATAATCATTTCGAAGCCTCACCAAAGCCCCAAAAATAGGTAATCGCTCATTTTATACCCTCACATACATTGAGTCGCGCCGATCCGCCCGGAAAACGTGAAGTCCGGAAAATAATTACCGGCCCACGTAACTCCGATACATACGCATTAATATTAAAAACTTTAATGAAAAAAATATTAAAAGGTACCCCTAAAATTTTATCCTTTTTTCCATTAGACGGGTTCTCGGGAATAGGAGGTGGAGTGGAGTTGTTTACTTAATTTTTCTTTGGAGATTAGATGGATTTTTTCTTGTTTTTTTTTTTGTATTAGTAAAATTTTCATTTAATTTCAAACGATAATTATTCTTTTGCTAGGCGTATGTAGAAACATCAGAAAAATATTATTATGATCTTATTGCACGTTTTTGTCGCATTCGCGAACTGTTTGGGAGCAGTTCGCGTGCAAGCTGCAAACATATACTCAGCTTAGGAAAGTCGTGCACGCAAACTGTTCGCCGTATTGTTTCGTGCACGAGCGCCAACGAAAAGTGGAGCGTTCATAGTGGTTTGCTGCGAATTCAATGCACAAGTGGACATGCCATAAGTTGAAAAAGACTGTGATCAAGACAAGATGCAAGCGAACTAAAATGTTTCGTATAAATTATAAATACGACCAAAAGTCTCGTTGATCATTTCATATCAGCCTAACAGTTCACTGTTGGACATGGGCCTCTCGTAAATTGCAGTATGAAACTCAGTTCTTCGCCTTCCGCCTCTAATCAAACCTGCATTCTTCAGGTTATTGGATCATCAGAATTTCAGCTATGTCTGTAAAAACAAACATAAAATATATTATTACAAGAACGTACATGTCATCTCTAAGAGCGGGGGCACACGATGCGTTGCGGTGCCGCACCGCAAAGATTTCACCGTATCAGCGAGCACACGAGCGGTGCGGCGCCGCAACGTTGTTATGTCGCAGCGGCGTCGTAGCAAAAATATCTTAGAGAAAAAAAATCGAAACGAGCGAGCGTGTGTCCTTCCTTGTGACACATAAACAACTGAGCGGTGCCGCTCCGACCTCGCAACGCATTCACCCCTCCCCGCCTCGTCTCGGTTATTGCAAGTCCGGTGCGGCGCCGGAGCGCATCGTGTGACATGCCACAGATATTTTTATGTAAGACGACGCAACGACACCGCTCCGGCGCCGCACCGCCGCCGCAACGCATCGTGTGCCCCGCTCTAAGATAAGGTTGAGCTACACGATTGCTGATTGGGATAGGTCCTCTCAAACTGCTCTGGAACTTTCCTCAAAAGGGCAGTCCAGGCGTTGCTTTGCATTGTCTTCACACAAATTTTTGCTACAGGAAAGCCTGGACTTTACAAGAGACCTTGACCCCTGAGTTTGTTTCGGTCTTTCTTCTCAGAGCTAGTCAGATAGGAAACGCCGACGCCATCTAGCTTTAAAAAACAAAAAAACCGACTTGCGAAATAGGTTTCTTAAATATCCAATTTGCAGAATAATAATTACATTTATTTTTATATAATAGAATCATTACTTATCTAGTTGGGTTAGGTATTAACTGGTCCGCTAAAATATTAGTCCGCGGGCCAGTTAATAACTTTTCAAAATATTAGGTATCAAATGGTCCAAATTGGTTTCTATTACTGGGCCAGTTAATAACTTTTCAAAATCGTAGGTATCAAATGGTCCAAATTGGTTTCTATTACTGGGCCAGTTAATAACTTTTCAAAATAATAGGTATCAAATGGTCCAAACTGGTTTTTATTATTGGTCCAGTTAATAACTTTTCAAAGTAGTGGGTATTAAATGGTCCAAATTGTTTTTTTATTATTGGGCTAGTTAATACTTTTGGAAATACATGTGGTTTTCTCGTCCTGCAGTCATGATTTTTTAAATAACACACGGTTTAGTTTTGGGAAACCACTAATCGCATAGCGATCAACGTTTTGGGGGTATTCCTCGAAAGATAAGTGACAGTTATAGATAAGATATAGGACAGTTTAAGACTACTATCGATATAGTGAATAATAGCGAATACTTTATGTCCCTCTCTTTGTGTTTCATCGTTGATGCGCAACTTAGTGAGATCGTTTAAAGCGCCTGTTTTCTTTTCATTTCTGTCACCCTGGTACTTTTCAAAACAACAAATGATTCAATTTCAAATCCTATATTTTAACCTTTATTGAGGTCAGTAGTAAGTCGCTTAAGCACCTAGCTCCAGTCCATTTCTGCTTTCCTGGTACTTTTAATAAATAAACAATTAGGACCATTTAATACCCACTACTTTGAAAAGTTATTAACTGGACCAATAATAAAAAACAGTTTGGACCATTTGATACCTACTATTTTGAAAAGTTATTAACTGGCCCAGTAATAGAAACCAATTTGGACCATTTGATACCTACGATTTTGAAAAGTTATTAACTGGCCCGCGGACTAATTTTTTAGCGGACCAGTTAATACCTAACCCATCTAGTTAGAAGCCTAAAAGTTAAAAATATTCTAATATGGAGTTTCGAGAAATAACTCAAAGTTATATTAGAAATCGTCTCCACAATTTTTTGTGTGAAAAGAAAGTACAGTCAACTCCAAAATTATATTTCGGTACAAACCCTTTTAAGGATGGCGCGTATCGTCGCGTGTGTACAGTCACAGCCGTTGATGTGTGAGTGATCTTATTGTTTTATTATTTATATTATGGTGTAGCATTGATTTGATTTGATATTACTGAAATTGTTAAAGATTATGATTTTGAAAGAGTTATCATGGAGTTTCTTTTCTGTACTTCTCCATAGAAAACGAAAAATTGGAACCGAGCACCTAAATTCGACTTTTCATGCGTGCCTGTAATAGTTTCAATGAAATAAAAAAAAAGATTATTGTATATGTTTTATTTTCGCCATTTTTGTGGCAGGAGTTGGGCAAGGGAGCTGTTTACTTTAGGTAGTTTTCGTCAACTTCCCGCATAAGTTCAACGTTGACAAGTCTAATAATATTAAAATTACAAACTTATAAAAAGCTATTCGTTTAACACCTCTACAACTCGCAAGTTATTGCGACAGTGTGATGATTCCCAATTTCTAATTTAATTAAGTGACTTTTACTAGACATTTTCATCGGTTAAATCAGCCTATCGTATATTTAATTTAATGTATGGTATCAGTGGTAAATTAAAGACATTAATATTCCTATAATAATACAGAACAAAAAATAAACTTTACAGTACAGTAACTATTGAAACTAGTCTCCGAATTTTCAAAATAAATACAATACAATACTCTTTATTGTACACAAAATAAACAAGAAACATTACTTTAATAATAGAGATGCACAATGGGCGGTCTTATCGCACTAGGAGATTTCTTCCAGACAACTTTTGGATGTATGTGTGTAGGTAAAAATGTATGTAGGCTACCCATAGGTAGAGAACTCAAAAAAAAGTACTTAATACCAAATCTTCAAACACTTTCGCACCAAACAAAGTGCAACCAATTTTCCACCTCGACTGTACCGAACCGTACTTTTTCTTTCCATCGCAAAAATAAATATTTTAATCTGAGGGTGTAACTTCGGATCCTATCCCAATTATAAGCTGGGAGGGATAACCTCAGTACCCCGACCCTCGGTCCTCCGGCCAGTGAACGGCGAGGCGGGGTTTGTATGAAAAAATCAAAGGACTTTTTTTAAAGATGGGACGCTTTTCTCTGTAGGTATCGCACTGTAAGTAGAATACTGAAGTACATCTGGTTAAGACTTGATGTAGGTACCGGATATCGGGATGAACGGACTGTTCACAATTACTTATACAACTAAAGAAATAAAACTTTATCGCAATGAGATAAAATTCTTGTCAGTATGACAGTTGTCGTGTATTGAGTTCATTCTGAAACACTCCTTGCATTATTAAGATAAAAGTAGCCTAAGTTTCATTAAAATCGGTTCAGAAGTTTAGTTGTGAAGATATAGAATCGGGTCTACTCGCGTAAAAAACTTTAAGAGGCACAAAATACCTTTTATCTCGACGTTTCGGCCGAATTGCACTGGCCGTAGTCACGGGTAGACTGAAATGGCGGAGCAGTTGTCATCTTCGTGAAGAAAGAGCATTTTCCCTCACTCGATCTTGATTTTTTATTAAGTTATCGTCGGTACTTCGACACACCACACTAAAGACGGCGACGTCTTTACACTCGTCTAAACCGTCCCATCGACAATAGCACTTGCTGATGACCGAATTCCATGATGTTGATAGTTTGTATCCATCTTCCCGATTGAAATTCTTGTACTTAATTTCAATAGCTTCACGTACGATTCTGGGATAATACTGACGATCGATGGAGAGGATTTTTGGACTATGTAATTCTATCCAGTGATTGTAACCGGCCTCCAGAAGATGCTCGGCTATTGCGGACTTATTTATCTGGCGGTTCTTGATTGCGGCGATATGTTCCTTGACCCGTTTTGCGATCGTTCTTTTGGTCTGCCGTGAGTGAAATCATAGGCAACAGCTAGTTTTATAATATTAGTAAGGATACTGCAATACTGAAGTATTTTTATCGATGCGTGTGTTGTAAGCATATATAGCAAAGGAGTTCCCTGGGGTATTGCAAAAAGCGACTAAGTTACGAGTACATAAGGATTTTTAAGGTTTCATAAGGTAAGTTACGTAAGATTGTTAAGAGGTCTCCTTTGCGCTAATGGTAAAATATACGGATCACTAATCCGTATGTCAAGCGTAGTATTTATAACAATATTCTGTAACGGGAACCATACGATATTATTGTAATAGGGGCAATAAACAATTATTTTTGAGAGTCAATGAAGGTATTACATTGTGGCGGCATCTATCCACGCCACATGCGAACTACACAACACGCCGGCGGTGTAGACGATATGACAATATCGACAACTCTCATAGATGACAGTTCCTACATCGCGCTCTCATGATTTAACACGCAGATAGTATATATGTTACGGCTAATAGCCGAAGTGTGGCTACACCTAGTTTTAGCCGGGTACAACTAGGTGCAGCCAGTAGCAGTTGGTTAGAACTAGGTGGAGCTTAAGCCGACGGAGCCCCGCAGAGCGGGGCTCCTATTTCTGTCTGCAGGGTTTAAAGTAACCTAACACGAAGGGGATGACGGGGGCTTCGTTCGCTCGCTTCGCTCGCTCACTCTAGCCCCCGTCATCCCCTTCGAACCTAACCTATCCGTGTCGGGGTTCCCCTTAACCACCGGTGTGCGGCTGCACCTAGTTCTACCCGCTATGATGAAGGGTAAACCTAGTTCTACCCGAGGATAAGTAGGATACACCTAGTTCTAACCAACTGCTACTGGCTGCACCTAGTTGTACCCGGCTAAAACTAGGTGTAGCCACACTTCGGCTATTAGCCGTAACATATATACAACCTCCCAACAGCAACCGTTGGGTAGTAGCCCGCCAGGCACAAGACTCCGCCTGGTTGGAGGATCCTCCCTTTGGTTGGAGGAACACCACACCTCGTTCCTCCACAACATCAATCAGATACTGACGCGCTATTGCTAGCCCGTATTAGTCCGTAAACGTACACATGGCCTCCTCACACACCGGAATGAACGGACGCGAAGCAACATTGAGAGCCTAGAGAAGCAGTGATAGTCTAGCGGTTGAACGCTTCTCTTCCATGTAGGAAGATTTGAGTTCAATCCCTTCTGAATTGTCGAATTCATGTGCAGATAAAAATCTGACTATTACTTCAGATAACGGTGAAAGAAAACATCGTGAGGAAACTTGCACACCTCTCAAGGATGCCAATAGTTTTCGATGGTATGTGTAGTTCGCCAACCCATCCCAAGCTAACGTGGTGGAAAGGCCTACACCGTTATAATTTCCAGAAGAGGCCCAGCAGTGGGACAGAAATGGACTGATTATGCTTATAAGCCTTATAGTAAAAACCTCGGGAACATATTTAGTCATTGCACGGTTCCTGTGGGCTTTCACGTGGACGAAGTCGCGGGCAAAAGCTACTACATTTTTATTACGATTTTTATGTACCCAATTTCAGTGCCTACAAAATAATTTCCCATGAGCGGCTCGGGCACTAGCGTAACCAAATTGAAATTAATAATACCAAATGATACGAAAAATTAATGAACAATTAGCTCAGCTAACGTAGGTATTATGTTCGTAAGAAGAAAATTTTATTTTTTATTTTACTGTACAAAAAGAATTTTGAAAATGTTTTAAATTTGTTAGTAACTAACCTGTAGCTATTGACTCGAAATTATAATGTTTGATAAATACTTTCTAATGATATAATAAGTAGGTATTGTTTTATACCCAAAACCAACATTTACTAATCGCCGTTGGCAAAACCTAGCATGTGCCAAACTCTAATGGTAAAAGCCCGAAAAATGATTTTACTTTATATCAAACCTTACATGTACCAACTCATGTTGGTAAATCCTAAGATTTACAAGTAAAACCTAAGATTTACCAATATTCGAACTTTTACAGTAACATATACAACGTTTACTCACAAGGGAAAAAATAACACCATAAGTACAACATCGGGACTACTAAAAACAGTACCTTTCTATCTCTTTGTCATTATTAGAAGCGTAACCTAATAATAGTCCCCCAAAAACTTTATTCCCCATACATCTACCAGACACGACAAACTCAAACTCCGAGCCAACCTTTTAAAAACCAACGGTCTATCTCCAAAATTCACTTACTGAAACCTTAAACAAAAAGTCGTAACAATGAAACTCCCCCGTATGGTGAAAAATGCTCTTATACCCCCGTTTCGCCCCCTCGCCGATCCTTTTGGGGGGGCTAATTTTTGCAAGGGCCCCGATTTTCTTTTACCTGCGAATATGTAAAAGGGCTCTTTTGAAGATTATGTCGGAAAGGATTTTTCACTTGAGCGGCTTAATTACGTATCATAAAAGGTTTTATTGATTTTTTTATATATTAATTTGTATTTTGGGATGGGACGGGGTAATAAAAAGGTAGGAAGTAGGTGTGATTTAAAATTAAAAGTGTAAGCTAAGACTGCCTCGTTGGTCTAGCGGTCGAAAGCGTGACTGCTGAGCGTGAAGTCTTGGATTCAATACGCAGGTTGAGCAAAGTGTTATTAGGTTTTTACGGGTGGAATTTCTCAGTAGCAGCTCGGAGTCTGGATATGTGCCCAGTTGATGGCAATAGCCTCGCCCTTTATTACATGGGACTTAAACATAGTGACGAAATGGGGGTGTACTACACACCTCTGCCCAAATTTTCGGGGAAATATAGGAATGATGTTATGTAAGACGAGAACCGCACACAACTTTCAGTTTACTCAAATGTCAACAGTCAACATTACGTGCACGCTATGCACCTTGTTACCAACCAAGTATCTAAGACTATTAGTATATTATTATAAGTATCTATTTTACTATTTGTATTTATGTATTTTATGTAACTTATATTTATAATTTATCTTATGAATTCGTACTATATTCAGTTCGAAATTGTCATCTCATTTTTGTTTATTTTTTGCTGTACCTATTTCGATGCTTTTCTTTTTAACCCAAAGGTTGACTGGTAGAGAATGCCTTATGGCATTAAGTCCGCCTTATGTAACACCACAGTGCATAATAAAAGTGTATAAATAAATAAGACGATCGATAGACATCAAAGTACCATCCAACTTATAAAAATCAGCCTGTAATTGTCCCACTGTAGGGCAAAAGCTTCATTCTTCTAATACACAAAAGGAACCACGCTTACTCACTGCGCGTTGGCGATTCCAGACCATCAAGTCCAGGTTTCCTCACGACGAGTTCCTTCACCGTATGTCAGTGGTATCTTAGATAATATAGAGAGTACTTTGACCTTGAAAAAGTCACATTGGTTCATGCCAGGTTTTGAACCTGCATAAGCAGTCATGCCTAGAGCTCAAGCTACAGCAGCCACTATTTTATTTTATTTATTTACTTAAGGATCTCTGACAAAGGACATACACAAAAAGATAATGGTAATAATTCGCTTAGATTATATAGCCAGTGTACTCCTTCAATTATGAGAGACCACAGCATGCAAAAATAAAATTAATATTGGTAATACCAACAGAAATATTTCATATTTTTATTTGATATTGCGAGTGTCAACATTTTTTACTATTGTCTTCGATGCGATCTTTTAGCGGTAGACCGAGCTGTTGTACACCTATTTTAGAATTACTGGTTTCTCTGTGATTAAATACTTGAAATAAGAAGAAAAGTCTTTCTCTTAAAAGTACTCTGTGCCACAAGCAATTGAAAACATAAACTTACAGTAAGTACACCAAAGTTCAAACTCGCACAGCCACCACGACGATCACCAATTTATTAGACTATATCCCCAGACCGTTGCCTGGCATCATTGAAGGAAGAGTGTCAAAGTCTGAGTCTGCCAGTCACCAATATGCTTGCCCAGCCTTTTTTTTTTCTTGGGAAAGTCCTCTCTGATGCCCTTCGCCCGGGGAAAGCGGAGGGTTATGCCGGACTCTTTCTGGCTAAAAACCCACGGTGTTCCTTCTCCTGACCCTTGGCCCGGGTCGTGGGATTCGCAACTGCATGCACCACGACCCCGGCAGGCCTCGGTCCGCCAGCCCCTGGCAGACCTCTTCTACTGTGAGACCTAGCCCCATGTCCTCCTGAGAGGCCTTCTCGGGCCTGTTACTGGTCGGGCGACGGGTCCCCAAACCAGGCCACATGCTTGCTCAGCCTAGCGATTTTGTGTATAACCTACCTTTCCATGAAAAGCTTATGTTTTAAGTTACTTACCTCAAAAGTAACTCCTTATACACGAATAAAAGTGCGTATATAAGCCACAATCGTAAAGCCGTAGGCAGATAGGCGCGTATATTTTTATGATAAGGCAGATTTATAGGAACGAGTCTTCATTGCCGCGGGCTTGCGGTGTCTACCCCCGCCCTACGGAGCGGGGTTGTATGGAGACGGATACTGCTGGAATAATTTTATTTAATTGTTTCGGTTTTGCTTTTCAGCGTGATGTGCGTTTTAAATAAGATCTGTTTGCACTTAACTTAATTTTAGATATCGGTGTCTCCCAGTTGTAGAGATCAGACTGATGACAGACGTTCCTTGTAAAATGCTAATACTAAGCTGCATTTGGTTAAACACAAAACTCGTTTATTCAAAGACTAGAATTATTTAGTTCTTTTTGAACATTAATTTTACACAAGACAGCACCCAAATTCGCCAAACATTCACCGCTTCCTAATGATTATATGCTGTGAAGAAGAAACGGCGCAACAAACTCCCCATAGTCAGGCGTGAGACCCCAAAAGATTCTTGGCAAAAGTCTAAACAAACTCTTTTATTTATTTATTTTATGATTTATGTAGACAAAACAATATTTACAAAAGAAAAACTGTATACAATTATGAGTACAAAAGTACTGTTTATTTAAATAGAAATGTCTGCTAGCAGACCTGCGAAAGGAGAAATGAAATACAGACGTCTACGTCAGCAGTGTATACAAATAGAAAGAGGAGAAAATATGTGAGGAGATAAACTAAAATAACATAAAAGTTAATAAATATACATATATTTATAAATAACAACATACTCATACAAATATATATATGTTACGGCTAATAGCCGAAGTGCGGCTACACCTAGTTTTAGCCGGGTACAACTAGGTGCAGCCGGCCACATGCGGTTAAACTTAAATCTATCCTACTTATCTTCGGTTAGAACTAGGTTTAGCCTTCATTATAGCGGCTAGAACTAGGTGCAGCCGCACACCGATGGTTAAGGGTAACCCCGACTTAAACCCCGGTTACTTTAAACCCTGCAGACAGAAATAGGAGCCCCGCACAGCGGGGCTCCGTCGACTTAAGCTCCACCTAGTTCTAACCAACTGCTACTGGTTGCACCTAGTTGTACCCGGCTAAAACTAGGTGTAGCCGCAC
This sequence comes from Amphipyra tragopoginis, assembly GCA_905220435.1. Classification (NCBI taxonomy): domain Eukaryota; kingdom Metazoa; phylum Arthropoda; class Insecta; order Lepidoptera; family Noctuidae; genus Amphipyra; species Amphipyra tragopoginis. Next base: position 13,523,044 of record HG992017.1, read on the forward strand.
TTCGGCTATTAGCCGCAACATATATACCTACGAGTATTTATTTTACTTTTGATGAGTTCCACATCACTTTCTTGATGATGCTATTGCACAATAAAGAATAATACCTTTATTTAATCCTAATTATTCTACCAATTCCCCTGAACACCAGTAGGCAGAGTCGTGGGTCATTTTCAAAGTATTCCATGTGACTTTGATAAACTTAGGGATCAATCTCATCAGAGGATGTTGTGATGGAATCTAAACATTAGGTATTTTTGCCAAAAAATAATGATTCTTACTGGTAATCGTACTAGGTATTGTTCATACTGATGGCAGATCTCAAACTCTGCTAGCCAAGGAAGATTTGGGAATTATTTAGTAACGAATAAACTTTATCGGACCTTGGACCTTGAAAACCAGAAAGAATCTATTCCTGAAGAAAATAAATTATAACATTTTAAGAAAACAGATGGCATTTTGACTTTAGAATATTCATCCGCGAAGCCATCTCCCTCCTAACTTATCCTATCCCATCCCTTTGTCTTGCCGCGCGCTCCGTATTTTTTCCCCATTACATTTTCATTTTATTTCATATTTCTCCTTAGGGGTGGGAGGGGTGGTCGGATAATAAAATTTTTCCCTTTCCGAACCCGTCGTCCTTATTTATGGGGGAGTGTAAGGGAACGAATATGTTTTTCCTACGTTTTGGTAATGAGCCAAATTATAGGGTATGTTTTTTCAAATTTGTTATGGGAGGTGGGTTTTTTTTCTCTCTTATTTGAGGTGAGTGTCGGATGAGATAAAGTGTCGTGTTTCATTGACAGTGAATTGGATTCTTTTTGTTTATTTTTTTGAATGTTTATTTTTATTTTTTCTGCATTTTTTGGTGTTTTATTATGAAGCATATTTTTGATGGATATGATGACCTCCTGTGTTCAAGGTCATAGTTTTAATTTTCACATAGAAACAATTATTTATATTATGTCTTACAAGATCGTATCTATTCAAATAAATGTCAAATCTCATTAATTATCTCCTTATAATAACAGTATCCAGGCACAAATTATTTTCTCAGAACTTGTGTTGATATGTATTTATAAGAAACCTAGTTTTGTTATCTATATTCTTGGCTTACCTATCACAATGCTTAAAGTTTTACTGGCAGTATATACAGAATCACTTTTACAAAAGTATCTTAAAATACCTACTTACCAGTAGAAAGATGCCCGAAGGCTAATTTAAATAAGTAATTAATATTATAGTAAACAAGAAGCGTTGATTTGGACTTAAAATAACATTAACCGTTTAAGGGACTCATCCACATACCCAAACATGACTCCAGAGCCGTACTTTTATAAACAAACTTAATTAATAATTAGGTAAACACATAAAAAGCCGCCACAAACAACAAAATAGCCTTAAAAACAAAAACTAAGCACACTCAAGCCTAAAAACGTTAAGGGTGAAAATTACTCAGCTTAAAAAGCATTAATAACCTTTCTCCCCCTTTCACCCCCCAAAACTCCTTGCGCGCCATTTTCGAGTCCTTCGTTCATTAAAACTGTAGAAAAACACCTCCGGGGGGGCTGGGCGGCGACCCCCTTTGGGGAGATTCCCCCTTGGAGGCCAGTCTAAAGAAGAAGAAATATGGATCAATAAAGAAATAGCTCTGTGCCCAATGGAAGCACCGGCTATCACGCACACAGATGCATTCGCAGTGTTCATACACTCTTTTATATTTTTGCTGGTGTGTGATTTTTATGTTTGTGTGCGACCGCAAGGAGATTTTTTATGATTGTTTGCAGGATTGTTTAGGGGATTTTTGGGGATTTTTGTGTGACGTAAGTGATTTGAGGGTTAAAAGGGGATCTTAAAAGAGTTGGGGTTTGTTTATTTTTCTGCGAAGTTTTTTTTCATAATAATATTTTACTTAATTGTTTGTAAGTATTTAAAAGAAAAACGTATAATTTCTTAAATTTAGTAGTCATAAAAAAGTCTGAATCACAAATTGATGGATTAAGACCAATGTACAAATAAAAAAATAAAGTTTAGTATCTTTTAATTTTAATAAGTATTATATTTTAATATCACAATTGTTTGATAAACTTAATTCATACGTAAGTTATTTTAACATTTATAATTTATTAGAAGAAATGCTAGATAAAGGCCTTTTTGTAGTATGAGACTAGTTATTATCAAGACATGACAAAACTTTTACAAATACCTAGACATTTTTTACAAAAAAACATTCCACTTTTCCAAACAAAACATAAAAATAAAGCTCACTATCTTAAAACTAATAGCCAAGAACTCAACCCTAAAATGCGACCGTCATATGATGCCAAATAGACACAATAAAAAGGAGAAAATAACCGAGAGTCTAACATTAAAACGAGATAATGCCAGTAGTTGGCAAAAAACATAAATTTGGCAACATATCACGCTGGCAACGTCGCCGGTCTTAACTACCCCCGGCGAGCGAGGGGTTGAATGATATTTTGATGCAGTTTTTAAGTTTCTTGTGATGTTTTTAGTATACGTTTTATAGCAACTCTTCTATTTAATTGAGTTACTGCCGCTCACAGCAGACTTTGCCTATTCTTAGAATTTTCTCAGAAAATCTAGATGGTTCTATTGAAAAGTGTACTAGAAATTATGATATCTACTCAATAAAACTTCTTCTTCTCTCGTATCAGCATGAGCTATAGGAAAATAGCTCAAGCTGTGGTGAAAAGATTAGCCAGTCAGCAAGGTTGGTAGCGAGGCTGACTATCCAGGGTGCGCCGGACGTACTTAAGTATCGTCACTCGTGGAGGCTCTTTCCATGCACTCAATCCAACTCTAAAGGTACTATTCTGGATCGAGCTGCCAACTGCAACTGGCGACAGTACGTGCAGCGGCTAAAGGTGACGCTGGTGTGGCGAGTGTCGTGCGTGGTGCGACTTCGTGCATTCGCTGCACGTGCTGTCGACAGTTGCCGTTGGCAGCTCAGTTGGGAATAGTACCTTAAGACAGGGTCAGTGTAACTGACAGACAACGCACAGTTATAATCGATGTTTCTAGAAGCATGAAATTTTGCACAGAAGTTCCTTATATGTAGGCGAGCACTAAGAAAGGATTTTTGAAAATTCATCCCCTACAGGGGTTAAATAAGGGATCAAAGTTTGGGAGTTTGACATTTTTGAAGTATGGGAAATCCCATCGGGGACACGGCTAGTATTATGCTAAAATTGGATTATAAATAAAATGGTGATTGACAGTGGTTTTGACTTGTCGCCTTTTTATTAACTATCATCATCATCATTCAGCCGAAAGACGTCCACTGCTGGACATAGGCCTCCCCCAAAAGGGGGGGAAGGAGTTGCAGTAATCGCCACGCTTGGCAGGCGGGTTGGCGATCGCAGTATGGTTGTTGCTGCCCATCCTCCAGTGAAGTGTTTTATTAACTAATGTAACAATAAAGGACACATTCAGTTTACCAATGTATTTAAACATCACAAAAACCGTATCAGAGGTCTTCTGTTCAGTCTAGCCTTTTCCCAACTGTGTTGGAGTTAGTTTTCAGTCTAAACAGATGCGCCTGAACACCAGTATTTTACTCGGAGCGACTGCCATCAGACCTCTGCAACCCAGTTACTGGGCAATGCCGATATACTAAGGTTAGACCGGTTGCCAGACTCTCGGGCTTTCTACTACCCGTAACGACTGTCATAGGTATTCATATGATACCCAGAATCGACGGCGTAACGTGCTCCGAGGTACGGAGGGGTTTTGATGTGTAATGAATGGTCACCCATCCACGGACTGACCGTAGCAAGCGCAGCTTAACCTTGCTAATCTTATGATCCGCGCTGTTGTTAATTTTCCCCGATTTCTCTAATAAACTCTAAAATAATACTTAACACTTTCTACTGACTCTAAAATGATGTAACATTTCTCTAGCAGTAACATCCCCGGGGTATAACAATTATAAATAATAGGTATTTCTCACCATCCATCTTAGAATATCCAATTCATCCTTTATAACATCCACCGTTATAATTTTCTTAAAGCTTTTTGCATCATTTACCCTGATCCAAACAAAACATTTGCGTCCCAAACCACCAGTATAACTTGACCCCTCAGCTCCTTAACTTTACCCTTAAATACACTAGATTTTTTCAACAGTACGTATTGAGAGGGTTCAAGTTAAGTTGGTTAGATATTTGCTGACACACTGTCGGATGGTGACGTCATCAAGGGGTGAAATTCACCCCCCTTTTATCTTAGACCTGTAAAAATAATTGTTATTGAGTATATCGTTAATGGGTTTGTTTTTCAGGGTATTTTGGTGAAGTTAATCAAATTACGGTTCTTCGCCGCCTCATCGATTTAGTGGTAACGGACTCGGCGCGCGGCGTTTTGAAATGAATTTTCCGGTAAGGGAAAAATGAAAATTATAACACTAAGGGCCTCGTTCACCATCTCTAAGTAAAGCGTTGATTAGTTACTTCCTAGTTAGCGTTAATTGGCAAGTAAAAGTTACGAGTATCTTTTGTCAATTTCACAAACAAAACTAAAGGTTCGAGTAACAACTTACTGGTTAAGTGAATGAGGTAACAAAAAATACGTTACATTCATTCAATAATACGTCAATGGTACTCGTCAAACGTCCTATCCAGATGCAAGCCAGATGTTAATTGTCATTTGTGGGGTTTTTTTGTCTGGTTTGGAAAGTGTGTGATTTTAATTTGTAACTTTATTTACATATATTCTTTAATGAACATGGATAAAGTTAAAAGAGATAAAGTGCAAACTTTTCTATATATGAGAGGGACATTTTGGTATCCCTTGTGCAGAAATAGCTTAATAAATAAACTAGCAAAAAATCAGTTTCGTCTAGGTCCGTAAAATAATCAACACGGAATTTAAACACACGAATCCTAAGGTACTCGTTGCTTCGTAGACTGTTCTAATTCATCCAATTGATGATCAATGAAGTCAAATAAGTCCATTTTTACTAATACATTTTAAAATAATCGGTGTTCTCTGATGAGTTCCTACAAAAAATGACAACGGACAACTTTTAACTGTAAAGTAAGCACGCTAATTGCCAGATGTGGTGGCAAGTAAGTTACGGGTCGGTTAATGTTATGATTAGTGCTACTCGAACGTCGTGAAATTGACACATGTAGTTACGGGTGACTTTAACTGGCGGTTAGCTTACTCGACCCTTTACTTGAGGATGGTGAAAGAGCCCCTAAGGCTTGTTAGTAGAGGATTCGATCCCGGCTCTTTTTTCTAATCCCGGGATTCCGAGACAGTCCCGGGATTGTATTGGTAACTGAAAAGTGGTAACAAAAAGTCAGTAAACCATGTCAAAATCAGTTTTTTATTTATGTTTTGGCAATGTATAAGTTAAAAATCTTCATAAAGTTGGTTAAACAAAATTATACTTCAAACTTCTTAAATAAACAAACTAGGCACTTCTGTAAGTGATCTATAAAACTAACAAAAAAACCAACTTAGTTAAATTTATTTAGGTTAACCCAAAACAAAAACTATGCTACAAAGATCGTGTAAATTGTATGGTGAATGATATAAATCAATAGACATATTTTAAAAAAATAACGATATTCCCGAGATTTGTAAAAAAAAAAACTAAAATTTCTGGTCTAAAATACGACCGGTCGGATTTTATTATATGTTTTTCTTTTATTGTCAATAGATTTACATCATTCACCATACAATTTACATGATCTTTGTAGCATATAGTTTTTGTTAAAAAAAAAAAACCGAAAATCCCGAGATTTGTAAAGTTTAATTCCAAAAATTTCGGGACTAAAATACGACCGGGATCCCAGGATTCGGGCTCCCGGGTTCGAATCCTCTACTTGTTACACACGTATCAAAACTACACCACAGCCACAACCAAACCAGAGCAACAACACGTGAGCAGGAACTAATTTGTATGAAAATGAATAGTTTAATTCACACGGACCACATTTTATCACCAAAGCTGCAGTGACACTTTTCAAACGTAACCACTGCTTGACCACTTTTTGTCGCTGCGATGTGGTGTGGTTGTCGGAAATGAGAATTTTCCATAAATATTAAGGTCATGGCACACTATATCGGCACCGCAACGGCACCACTCCAACTCAGTAATTAATTTGTCATTAAAATTAGACCATTCAATCGTGTGTCGTATAATAATATTTCATAATGTCAATATGAAAAAGCCAACGGCGAGCAGTCAGCGCGCTTGCCGCTACCATACAACTCAACTCGGAGCCCGCGCTTTGAGCGAGCGCGAAACAACATCGTTGCGCTGTCGCCCGCGCTCCTTTCACAAATTCCATATAACTACTGTGTTCGCGATGACAGCAAGCTTGCACCTCGCGGACGGCGTGCGGACTGCGAGCTTGCACCTCGCGGACGGCGGCTAGCCGTAGCCTAAATTCGAGGCGACGCCGTGCTGCAGCTGTGTAGTTGCGGTGCCGGTATAATGTGCCATGAACTTAAATAGTGAAAGTTTGTGAAAATAGATCGATGTTTGTTTCTCTCACGCTTTAATGGCTAAACCACAGAACAGATAAAGAGGTTAGAAAGGAAATAGTTCCTGATTTGTATTAGAACGCGTGTCGCCGCTTTTCTCCCACTCTTTAACTCTACTACAAGCAAGAGCCCAATACGTACGTGCATTACGCACACAAATAAACCACACGCACATAGATTTCGAGTTTGCTATTAGTTGTCACACTAACGCAAATACTGCGTTCGACGTACACTCACACACGCGTAAATTCAAATTTATTTCTCATACATGTTACGGCGACCAAAAGGTCGATTACTTATATCGATAAAATTACTGTAATTTTGATACATTAAGGGCCGATTTTTCAATCCTCAGATAAAATGCCTGATAACTACCTGACGAATAAAGTTATTTGGCTGTTTAACTGCCTGATAATTGTTTATCAATTTTTCAATTGCCATTTATCTCACGAATTACTATCTGACCGATTTCATTGACTTTAGCAACGCTAACTTCAGGGAGGTGAGATAAATATACGGCATAAACGAACGTTAGAGCAGGCCAGACTATTTCAATTACCTGCACAAAGTCTAGAGTACATTAATTACCTGTATGGCAAAAATGACACTGTCAGACTATCTTCCTGTCATGTCGTGTTATATATTTTGATTGTAAATCAATATTATAATATATTTATATGTTTATTACAATGGAATCAAAAAAATAGAGAGCGTTCGGCGAATTTTAATAGTGCTGTAATTCAATTCCTCATAAGTTTAATCGAAAAATACAAACACGTTATAGAAATAAGAAGACCGATGCGGTGACGAATAAAGACAAAGAAAAGGATCTGCATGGAGAAAAACTGAGAGCTCATTAAATTCAGGTGGAATCGCAACCAGTGTCCTTTCATGGAATACATTAAAACTTAAGTATGAGGGAATTAAAAAAAGTACCAAAAAAAAGTCCTCTATGCAGACAGGAAATGTACAGAACCGAAGCCCGAAAGTCTGACTACCATTTCCACCAAGAGCTATCGTGTTATCTACTAACTAGGTGATGGAGGTCAGATAGGCAGTCGCTTCATATAAAATACTGGTATTCAACTGCATCCGGTCAGACTGGCAGACGATCCCAAATTCCCAACATAGTTCGCTAGAAAGATTTACACTATCAATTAGTACAGCTCTGTTATGTAGCCATGAACCCATTTCGCAGTAATTTTTTGTATCATAAACGATTGAAAACTTAACCTTTGTTTGATGCTTGATTTTATCCTCTACCATTATTTATAAGTAAATATTGCGCAGACTCTAAAAGTCTGAATTGGCGATGGAATTCTTTTGAATCCCACACTGTAAAATTATTGGGCATGTTTTTTTTTATCATGCCTTTATCCTCATTGATTCCCTCCGCCCGGGAAAGGCGAAGGGTTATGTATGCCGGACTCTCACTAGCTAAAAACCCACGGTGTGCCTTCTCCTCACCTATGGCCGGGGTCGTGGGATTCGCAGCTGCATGCACTGCATCCCCGGCAGGCCTCGGTCCGCCAGCCCCTGTCGGACCTCTCCTTCTGTAGGGCTTCGTTCCACGTCCTTCTGAGAGGCGCGCACGGAATACTGCGCGCCGCCTTCTCGGGCCTGTTACTGGTTGGGCGTCAGGTCCAATAACCCGCCACCCGCAGGCCACACACTAGGGTGGCCGGAGAACGTCGCGCGCCCTCCGGCGGAAAATGATTGGGCCTGGATGCGACAATTCTTACTTTCCTTCCTGGATTTATGAATTCATTTATCAGAGCTTCTTGCTCAATTATTGCCAGATCATCAGTGCTATCAAATAATATACATCCATTTTACTTTGATGAAAACGCAAACCCAAGAATTGTCTAGTAAAATTATATTTTTTGTTTACATCATCAGTCATCGAATAAAACTATCTACTGAATAAGCGGTTATCTGGCCGTCAAAGGGAACGATAAAGTTATTCCTCAGGTAGTCAAATTATTCGTCGAATAAAGCCTATCTGACGATTGAAAAAATCATTTCTTTGCTATCTGTTGAATAAATGCTATTTGTCTGTTTATCTGAGGATTGAAAAATCGGCCCTAAGTTTTGCAATTTTTCGCTCTAATTTTGAGACCCTCGAACGGGGTACGAATAGTGTGAACTTCCTCAACACATATAAATAATAATGTCAAATTAAGGGGAACATCCGATATAGCCGTGAAATTCAAATTTTCTTTAGTTTTTTACTAATTGCAGGTCTGTTTTACGTCATAATTATGTTGTTTGCACCCGTAACGATACTAAGTTTGCTAAAAATAATCAATAAAATCATGTCAATTATTATGAATAATCATCATAATGCACTACATAACATGTTTTTTTCGGAAACAATTCTATTTTCGAGCATCGTAAACCTAGAAAAGTAGGTAGGTATACTTACGACTTTCAGATTGAATATATTATTGAGTAACCGTTACCGGTGCAAATCGCATTTTGAATAGTATAAACGTAAATAAAAGCTACAATTTGCAAAAAACTAAAGAAATTTCGATTTTTGTTTTCCCGTAGGCGTATTAACATAATATGTATAATTTAATTTGAATAACCCTGTGAATTGTAATTGCAAAATGTTAAGAACAAATTGTGCCACATTTAATAGGTATCCATTCAATTCTACCAGTTGTCTCAATCCAGTTTTCTTTTGTCTGGACCTGTTGGAAACCTAAAAATAAAATGTAACATATAATTCGTGGCAATAAACAAAGTTACTTTAATTATAATATTACTGATAATAATCATTTGTAGATATACACACATATTTAATACCGATATTGTTTACAACTTGGTACAACACTATCGATACGTATGGATTTCGCTGAATTAAAACAATTGCTCGCTGCACTCGACTTTCGCATTGAATGCAATACATTGCGCTGTCGCTCACGTAGTACAAGATGGTACCCATGTATTGCAAGCAATGTATAATTTTGCATCTGTGTGCGATTGTATCGTTTTTTCTACAAATTACATAATACTATTGCAATAATTACAAATATCACTGATAATTATTAGGTTTTTGGACATGCCGGTGAAAAGAAATCCCTTCTCTGGCTACACTACTCAACTAGCTTCTTTTCCGTCACGTTATAATAATGCAAGACGGCATAATTCTTTTTTTTCGCGGATCTCCGTACGCTGTCACAATAAGAGCGCGACTGTTGACCGGTAAAACAAATTTCGGTTGACATATGAGCGTCTGCTCATATGTGCGGCGCGCCTGCCCCGCCCACAAGGCCCTTCTAACGTCTTTTATCTGTTCTGTGGGCTAAACAGATTTGAATGACATTTAGCACGCAGATAAACCATGTCTTAGATTAACACATAGGATACTTTTTATCCGTATACATGAAGTAGTTTCCGCTAGGATGCGAGTGAAAACGCGGGTAACAACTAGTTGTGCTATATATTTTTAATAATAGGCAGTTAGCTGTTTCTACCAAATAGTTAAAGAGTCCCCGCTTAGTTTTTTGTCATTGGTGTGTATAGCGAGGTGTAAAGATGGACATAATAAATTATTTTTATTTTTAGGCACTTTTCGATGCATTTGGGTTAACGAATACAGTATAACAGTCGTTACGAGTAGTCACAAGCCCGAAAGTCTGATAACCGGTCTATAATAACCGGTGATAACTTTAAGATATCGGTATTGCCCAGTAACTTGGTTGCGAAGGTCTGATGGCAGTCGCTCCGTGTAAAATGCTGGTATTCAGCCGCATTTGTTTAGACTAAAAGCTGAGTCCAACTTAGTTGGCAGATTTCAAGAATAAAAGGCATTAACTCTTTTGTTGCATCATGTTTTAGGTTCATACAAGTGTATTAAAAATAATATTAATCAATGGTTCTTCTTCTTCTTATATTATACGGAAAACACGTGTATTACAGCAAAATTACCTGAAACTTGCACCTAATCCATTTTTTTCAACCCCATAATTTTCCGTATTATCTCCCCGCAGAGCAGAAAACAAAGAAGTTATATATCTAAGTATACGGTATACCTAAGTATACAATACGTACAGTTGATTCAATACGCGGGCCGCTCACAATGGGGGCGAACTGAAGAAATATGTAAAACGCCGGTACGGAACCCGCGGCGACGGCGAACAGGGACGAACTCGAGTTGCGTCACAATTTTGGCTGCAGTTCGTGGCCACTTCGTGGTTGTGTGGCTACCAGTGGCGTAGGGTGAAGTTTCTTAAAAGGGAAGCTGGACGAAAAAATTCTTACCTTGCTCAAGTGTGATGCGTGATTTCCAGTAACTACTCGTTTCGAAAGGGAAGCCGATAGGAATCGAGTTGTATGGAGCCTTCGCCACTGGTGGCTACGAAATTCTGTCTATCATTCGCCAATTGACAGCAGTTTCACCAATGAGAGAAGAGCCTAGTGGTAGCCAGGCTGCTGGCCGAAAATTATGACGATTACCATAATGATTTGGGATAAGCCCATGATTAAGTATAGTTTTTTTTTAAACAATTTTTAAACAATATAGGATCGTAGTAATAGGAGGAATAAAAGGATAATATTAGTCGCCTCTTGTCACACCTACTGGAAAAAAGACGGACTAGCAGTATAATTATTATGTCGGCCGACATAATCATAGCTAGCAAAAGGATCTAACTTCATACCATAATCGTATGAACTTTTTTATTTTATTTCATTTATATTATAAAATCGTGTAAACTTAACAAAGATCGTGTCAATATACGCATCAAAATGAAGAAAGTATCTCGGAGTCATAGGAGATTTATTCTATTACATACAAAATTATTGATCCCGCATTCGATATAAAAAGTCCCCCTATTACATAAACTCATCTTAAAAATTCAAACACCCCAAGTCCGCTCCCCGAGACGCTGTCCGTGGCCGAGGGGGCGAGCGCGGCGCGGGAGGGGGCGGGGGGCGTCCGACACAGCGCTCCTTTTTACGTTGCGCGCCGCTGCATTGGTTGAAAACATTTTCTTGGATTTATTATGTAATATGTTTTTTGATATTATTATTTTCGGCATTTAATATATTTTTCGTGATCTCACAATTGCAAATATCAAGAAATAGTGTAGTTTAGCATGTGTACATTTAACAAAAGTATTTTTCCCGCAAAATAGCAGAAAATTCAATATCCTAGTCTTTATTGAAGCAAGTACTGACAAATAAATATTTTTAGTCATACATTCAATACTGAGTTTAATAATTGTAATGAGTCATTATCATTATGAGGCCGTGTTTATATTGTCAAATAATAAAAAAATAAGTGGCATATATTTGTGTCGACAGAGTCGTAGATAGCTAAAAAGCCCCGTGGTTCTATGTACTGATGGAATAATATTTCTTTTAGTTTTATTTTAGTGCTTCGTTCGTCTAGTGGTCGCAAGCGCGACTGCTGAGCGTGAGATCCTGGCTTCGATCCCTAAGTTGGGCTAAGTGTTATTGGATTTTTCCTTGTGACATATCTCAGTAGCAGCCCTGCAGCAGAGTCTGGATTTGTACTCGACATAAACGTAACGACGAAATGAGGGTGTATTATGCACATCTGCCCAACCCTTCGGGGATATAAAGGCGCGATGTAATGTAAGTAATATTTCTTTTACCACAACCTCGTGATAATACTTATTTTACTACAATCTCATAAAATGACAAAAAAAACCTACAAATCCTATTCTATTTCGCCAAAATGTTGTCAACTCCACCCGCAAGAAGGTGTGAGCCGAGCGTTGCCTCAAGAATGCTACAATTTTCCCGAGTTTTCCATTTCTCGGCGACCCTCCCACCACCTCAGCCCCTCTGCTGGGGGATGGGGGATGAAAAAAGAAGTGGCCTCTCTGTTGCCTCGCGACGGAGACGCCTTGAGATGCTTTTTGCGTGTTTTTTTTAATGGGATGAGTTTTAGGGTTGAGTTTTTGCGAGGGGATGAAATGAGAGTACATTGACTTGTTATATAAGGTTTTATTTTAATGATAGAATTGTCATTAGAGAATTAATGGAACATTCCGTTATTTAGTTTATTGTTAAATTATTCTTTACGAAATTCTTTTGATGAGTTTATTAATAATTATTTTATAAATTACATGGACGAACGAATCGTGTCGCTGTCAATTTTATAGTTTTATATGGAGCGAATGCCGTCTGACCTCCTTAATACTTTGGAAAGCCAGTAATTATTTTAATCAATGGACTGAAATAATTATGTTTGTTTGTTGAACGAGGAGAACCTACTGTTATTATCAAGCTACGTTAGAGTGTCGATGTTGCTTAACTTATATGTAGAACAATAACGGGCAAAAAAACAATGTCATTAAGTATACTTATTTAGTTAATAAAATATAAGAGGTCGTATTTACAGTCGAGTCGACGGATTAGTTACAGTTTACTTACGTGCATTTTTCGGGATTGCCCGACTAGTTTCGGATCCAAACGCCCTTTGTTTTTTTTTTGTTGTTTTTTTTTTAAATGTCGTAGCATTATGCTGAGATAGGAGCCTTTTTTGGCCTCGTGCAGGTGGTTTTTTTTGTTTTTATAAATTGTTTTTGTAACTGCCTGTGTAAGTCCAAAATAAATATATTTTCTTTTCTTTCTTTCTTTCTCCCTTAATCATGAGCAGAACACGCAGCGAGGTAGCGTTCGACTCGCAAAACTAGCAGGGCAATCCCGAAAAATTAACGTGAGTAAACCGTAACTAATCATAAATATGATGACGTGCGTAAAAAGTATTTTTATAAACATGAAACGTGTTTTTCATAGAAAATTTTTATTCATTAATTTATAATACTACATTACACATTATTATTTATTAAATGGTCTCAAATAATAACATTATGAAAGAACGTAAGACTATATGAAATCACTAGTTTAACTGTAGGCTACAGAACTCCCATCCAAGTATAAAATGAATGCACAAGCATCAATCATATTCTCTATAAGCTTAAGAGGAAAAGTAACAAAAAAAAATAACGCGTTTTTTTGTTAAAACCTTCTTCGGTGCCGTGAAAGAAACAAAGCTATATTTTAACACAACGATTCATAACACACATTATCAAAATGAACTACCGTTTTATTCCAACAAAAAACAAAATTAAAAAGCAATCAGGGTGTGCTCATTATAATTTATTCCTCCGAGCTGGAGGGACCGAGAGTCCGCTACAAGTTACACGTAACAAATCTCTTCTGTCGGGAAGAAAATATAAAAATTATACCAAGAAAAGCCTATGTACAACCCCACAAAGACATTTGAAAACCAACCCTACCAACATGAAAATAAAATCCAAATCAGCTTGTATAAACTGGTTTTTACATCAACAAAGTTATTCGAGCAAAATCGTCGTAACTCCTAAAAGATGTATTCTAAAATCAACTTTAATCGAAGTAGACAGAGTAGAAATATCTTCGAAAGAATGTTTTACTTAACTTGTTCACCCGAGTGATTATACAGGGTGGCCAAGACAGTGTTGGTGGAAATTCCCCAAGTGTTGGTGCGCTTTCTCCCCACTTCTTTGCTGTGTTAATTTACATTTTAAATTGCACTTACATAGCTAAGCGGCGAGTTGCCCTGTTTTGTAGCGTCCTGTATAATGGCGGGTGGAACACTCTGTATATAGATGTAGATTGTTTTATAGTTGCCTTTCGATCGATTAGGTTTTTCATTCAAGTGCAAAATAGGTAGGTAAATTGTTTCTGTTTTGGGTTTTACTACGGAATTACTTTCAACTTGGTCGTATTGCAAATACAAGTTTGCTAGATGCTAGAAGAAAGGAGGTGAGCTAGATTCGTTCTATGTACTTACTACATCTGTATCCAATCTTCTGTTTATGGAGAACTTATGCATAGATACTATTAATATGAGCGCGGTTATTTAACGTGAAATTCTATTCTAGTCCACATGATTTAACATTAATGATATAGATTAATCCAGCACGGGATTTAGATTGATTAAAAAAAAATAAAAAAAAAACTTGCGGTAGTGTTAAGTCGTCGTACCTAAACCACCTCAATAAAAAAAGAAGCAAATTTTTTTTTTTGCAATATAATTATTTTATGCGATAGAACATTTCGATGACACGCATAAATGAATGAAAGCACGGCGACACAACTGGCAGGCACGACTAGCGCGATATCGCTCCGTGCAGTCAGTTAACTTGCTGCGCTAAAATGACTCAGAAACAGAAAATCAGGTTATTTTTATGAAAAAATATTTTTGTTGAAACTGAAAAAAAACAGTGCTTGGTCTATCTGTATCACTAGTAGCTCACGCGGTTTGAAGGAATTACATGAATTTCTTTTACACCCTCTAAAGGTCAGACAAAGTAGTTAGGTTTTTTTTTTGTAAAAGAACCTCCTTATCTTCGATGTCGGTAAAAATTGCACCGAGTTAGAAGTTCTTGCCAAATGGGCATAACATTATTAAAAATCTCTGAGAACATTATTTACATCATGCCTGTATTCTCCGAAAGGTTGGCAGAGGTGTATAGCACACCCTCATTTTGCCATTATGTCTAAGTCCCATGTAATAAACGAGTCTATTGCCATCAACCGGGCACAAATCCAGACTCCGGGCTGCTACTGAGAAATTCCACACGGAAAAACCCAATAATACATGCCCAACCTAGGGATCGAACTCCGTACCTCACGCTCAGTAGTCGTGCTCGACCAGGGGATCAAACCCCAGACCTCACGCGCTTGCGACCGCTAGACCAACGAGGCTGTCTGTTTAACAGTAGGTAAATCTCGGAGAAATAAACGCGTAACAGCGGTTACGTAAAAACGAGCTGTCAATTTAAGGCACTTGTCCCACCACCGACGATGAGCGAGAAGCGAGTAGAGCTAGAAACTAGAAACGTGTTGGCGAGCAGCGAGAAACGAGTGTGTAGTTCCGATAGTTTTGTCGCTGGGTTATAAGCGAGTGTGCGAGTGCGACGGGCGATTACTCGCACCACTCGCAAATGACCGCTGGTTGGTCTCTCGGCGTGAGTTCTGACCGCCAAGCGAGCATCGCTGAGCAAGTATCGCTGAACGAGTATTATCTTTGATAGCTCTTGTCGCTCAGCAACAAACTAGTGGAGCGAGTCCTCGCCGGCAGTGTGAACAGTCAGCGATCAACTATTAATGTATGCATCTCTTTTGTTTACACGGAATGGACTATCTATTGTACGTTTCTTGAGCGAGAAAATAGCCGATAGTTAGTATCTTTCTCGCCAGCTGTGGGACAACTACCTTAACAATGGAAGTAAAACCCACGTTCTAGGCGTGGCTTAAAAACACGATTTACAAAGTGGCTATCATTTTAATATCATATCATTGCTGTTTCGCGATTTGTGCTCAGCGGACCGTTACAACGTTTATTCCAAGTAAATACTTGGCGTTTACACCCAATCATTCTTTGGCGAATGTCTTACACGCTGTATACACATCATAATGACGTATATGATAGGTACGTCATTCTATAAGAATTGTTGCGTAAAATTGCACATAATAATGGTGTTTACGATAAGGTAGGGGAAAGTGATACTGTTTTATCTTATTACTAGCTTTTGCCCGTTGAAGAACTCCGTAGTGGTTGGTTAGGTAGCTCGTAGGGAAGTTGACTTTGACTAAATAAAAAAGTGTTATACATACACCTTTTAAACATTAAGTTTTGAGTGATCTTACAAACTGTATGTATTTGTATAAAGATTTTTATAAAAACTCGTCATTAATTTAACACCTGCTGCATTGAAAATTCTAAATCTTAACTCATAAAAATGCACTTTCTTTTTGGCCAAGAAATGATTTATAAATCATAACGACGTTTTTATAGCACCCTATACAAAATTCAACAAAAAGGCATAACAATTTAAATCTACTAAAAAGTCAAAAGGTATTCAAACAAAAAAAGGTCTAAATACTTTCACTAAACACCTGTGAAGGTCCTGTTGAATTCGACAGTCAATAAATGATTTCGATACGACCACGTGTGTACAACCCTTAACTTTCGTTTTCTTTAACATGACATGTGTCATCACTTCATTGTTCCAATTTTAAAAACCTTCAATAAATTTGCTTATAATCCGTATTTGTGGGAATTAGGGTTCAAAATTCAATAATTTTTATTTAAAAATATTCAAATAGTGGTTTGGAAGACTGGCGTTCCATTTTTTATTCAAATTTCTAATCAATAAAGTTATATTAGCTCTTATTATAATGCTTTAAGATCGAAAGTTAACTGAAGCTAATTTCAGATGCTTGACCTACGTTTTCAAATTATTGATCCTTTAAAATTCGAATGCAGTTGGTTGATTTACTTATATCTCTTATTGCAAAGAAATACGATTTATAATGGAACGGTTTATAGATTTTTGTGTGTAAATTAAATTTGTTAGCCGATCGGAGACGGAAGTAACCATTTTAAAATTCAATAACTTCGCTTTCAATAAATAAAGGATCGACACCTTGTTAAGTTTGGTCATAGATTAAAACATTTTGTTGAAAGATATGACTAGTTTATAATTATAAGCAATTTGGTTATTCAATTATTTTCCAATGGATGTCCTAATATGACAAATGCTTATCGATGCCTAACAGCCAAAAAGGGATAAGCGCTATTTTTTGCGAAATGGTCTTATGCAAGGTTAGTCGGAAAGGGGGTACTAATCCGCATGCCACTTAAAGTATCACTGATGACAGTTTTAAAGCAAGTGTCTAATTTTCAAAATACGATAATTTTTATTTCCCTGTAAAATAATTTTTATTTTAGTTTTTTCAAAAATTCTTCGTCGCTACTTTAGTTACGAATTCAGAAAATGGAGCTTCTAATTCGTGACCCCAAATATGACCTAAAATATAAACAAAGCTGATCATAGCTGAGGATAAATAGATTTTAGCATATTTTTTATGTAATTTTTGAACAGCTATTTCTCTTAAACTATTGACTTTTGGTGAAAGTGGTAGAACAAAAGTTACTCATTATTATGGGTACTTTAACAACCTTTTGGATTAGTACCCCCTTTCTGACTAACCTTGTATAAATATATCGTTGGAATCGTCTTTTTTTTCTACGTCGATTGATCTAAGTCTCGTGACTCTACGACATACTTTTTTCACTTAGGCGGTATGTAAATTATGGTCCTTAGCCTAATTTCTTCGTCGTAAACGAACTTTAAACCTCTCTCCTGTAAAGTTTGTAAATTGGCGGTTATTCCTTTTTCGCTGTTAAGCATCGATATACAAGTGTAACTAACTATGTATTCTGAAAAGATTATCTTGAAAAACCGACGCAGTGCGAGTCGAACTCGTGCACTAATAGTTCCGTACCACCGGTTCCGTACCAGTTTTCCTTCTTTTTAGTATTTTTTGTTTAATTATAAAGTTTGCATTACAAGCACACCAAGTTTCACGCTTGTATGTATAACCGTTTTTAAGAACGAGCAGAAACAAAAAAGGTTGAAAAAAAAATTATTTTTCCTCGGTTCTTGTCTGTGTTTAGACTTTTTTTTATTTGCCTTGATAGAGGTTATAGTAAAACATGTTCTGTGAAAATTTCAACTGGCTACTTATTACAGTTGAGAAAACACAGACCTGTGACAAACAAAAGGACAGACGGACACGTGAGAAATTTGTCTGTAAATACACCCACAATGCAGCAGCAACTTTAATGTGATGAACGCAATATTTATATGAAAAAAGGATATTGACATTCAACTTCAACTTCAAAACTCATTTATTTAAAATAGACTAGAATTACTAAGTTATTTTTGAATGTCAGTATTAGGTGCATAAAAGACAGCCTCCAAAAGCGCCCTCCCTTCACCGCTTCCTAGTGTTTTTACTGTTAAGAAGAAACGGCGCAACAAACTCCCCGGCAACACATGTCTGTCTGTCAAGTGAATAATTTAATCATTAAAAGACGTTAGCTCCAAAAAACCCACTACGTAGGCAGAATATCCACACACACCCTCTGTATTACCCTCTATTCTATGTCCCTTAAAGGCGTGACTCGTCCTCCTCGACATATGTCGTCGTGTCCGTGTGTTATGTCCACAACTGCCCACCACCTGTTGTGATGTTATATACTATGTTTTTGTAGACCTTACAGCATGTTTGGGTAAACTTTATTGGTTTGTAATTTGTTTTGATAGGTTTATTGGGGATATGGTATGGGATGGGATAGTTTTAAAGGTCGACGTTGGTTTTTTAATAATTTGAATGAGTTGCCTTTCTGTTTGCGGTAGTACGAGTAGACGATAGATTTGAAAAAAAAGGGTAACTGGGTGCAAAAATAAAAGAGCAGCTCGTGCTGTGGTGATTAGCTAGTCGGCGAGGTTGGTAGCGTGGCTGACTACCCAGAATGCGCCATTCACCAGGGGCCTAATTCTCAGAAGATAAATTGTTGCCAAACGCAATCGAACCACAACCGTCAGTCAGTTTTTGTTTTCGAAAACTTTCAAAATGATTGATTTTGTTTTTTGTGTCAAACAATTTGATAGCTTTTGAAATTGAGAACTGTCGGAATGAACAGTTCGGCCTTGGTTCGGTTGTGATTTATCAAGATTTATTTTAGGAGAATTAGGTCCCAGTGCGCTTTCATTTTCATCTTGCGTCTTCGTCTGAAGCATGCGTGAAGCGCCATAGCGCATGCAATAGCGCATGCCTTAATACTAGTTCGACAAAAGCGCATGCCCCTAGCGTACGCTAATCCGTCTATTGTATGTCGACTGACGACTGACCGAGGCGCACCGGTGTAGACGATAAGCTGCATGCGTCTTATGACACTCAATATTGCATGCGCTTGACGCAATAGGAATTGAAAGTTTCAATTTTCAATTTCAGCATACCATAAGGAGATTGCCGTAAAAAACAACCGTAAAATAGCTACATTATCCAAGTTTTGTTTTTTAAAGATATTGGATATTCTTTTTATCGTTTTGTAGAAAACTCCAGGATTCACCTGATATTGAAAAAGGAATTAAAGAATTAAGAGATCTTCTGTTTGTCAGAGAGAAAAAAGAGCCCAAACTAGTAAATAAAACAATCAAAAACGTACACCAAAATTTGAAATTCTCACACAGATTTATGTGCCAGCGGTACCGCATACCGGGTGGTGCCCGGGTATTTGTGAGGCAAATTTTTAGTGTGACGCTCGGATATCCGTCGCGAAGCTAACTATTCTCTGGAGCCGGATAACCGGTGTAAATCTTACATTAGACTGTACTGCTGCAGGCGAGTGTGGATGTTTGTTTGTTTGGCTTTTTGGCTTTCTGGCTTTTATAACTTTTGTGGTGATTGTTCAATGTTATTCGAACACCCTTTTGTTGATCTAGCGAATCAATTAGGATTTAGGCCGCGTTGAGTACGCGCCGAAGTCAGTGCATATTCGGGTGCATTTCCGAGTAAATCGAGAGAATTCAAGAAAATTATAAAATACTTTACCTTTGAAAGTCTCGCGGCGGCGATCACTCATACAACGACACCTCAAACTCAGTAATTGCGTGCCATCCTTTGAAAAAGACATAAACACATTGTTTAAAGCTTAAGGCGTAGTTTTATTTTGTTACACCATCCGTTTTTTTATCGTGACAAAATCCTTCGCCTTGGGAAGGCGAATGGTTCTGCCGGACTCTGACCGGCTAAAAACCCACGGTGTTCCTTCTCCTGACCCATAGCCGGGGTCGCGGTATTCGCAGCTGCATACACCGCCCAGTAAGCCTCGGTTCGCTAGCCCCTGGCGGACTACTACTGTGGACTCCTACTGTGGGGCCTAGCCCCACGTCCTCCTGAAAGGCGCGCTCGGAACACTGCGCGCCGCCTTCTCGGGCTTGTTACTGGTCGGGCGACTGGTCCCTTAACCCGCCGCCCGCAGGCCACTTGTTACACTATCCTGGAATATCGTCTTGTCACTGCAAATGACATCGTTTTATGAAAACTTTATGTTAATGTCGTATAGCTCATCCCCACACGAAAGAAGACGAAGTGAACTCAAGAACTATTGCTCATTTTGTAACTAGCAAACTCGTTTTAAAGGGTTACAGACAATGATAGTCCCAGTCGTTCGAGATTTCTGCCTCTTTTGGAAAAATGATCATAATGTCAAACGTAACTTTTCGAACTCGTGTTAAGATTACAGTAAGGTATCACCTTACTTTTCTTAACTCAAATGATTCTTAGAATTCAAGAGATCGTGTTTAGTAGTCAAGTTATTGTAGGCGTCTTAAGTTTTTGTGTCCTGAAAACAAAGTTCTATACTGTGACGTAAGTATTCAACTTTGGAAACGGATTTAAAAAGTCCGGGGTTTTAGGATTACAGATGTAAACTTTTTCATGTAATTCCTTTACACCTCGTAGTCTACTTGTGACACGGATTGAAGCTGCATGGGATTACTAAAGTATAAAAAAAACTTAACATTATCAGTTTAGCGCCCCGATTTAACTGACTGCACGGAGCGATATCGAGCTAGACGTGACGCCAGTTTCAACATCGAGGTCTTTTCACAAAAAAGATGCTTGAATCCGCCTCACGCGGACCGTCGACATTGCGCTCCGCTCTAGGGATTGAAAGCGGTGACGCTACGAGGCTACGATACCTTTAAACTAAAAGGAAACAGTTTTCTCATTAGGGTTAGGCAATACCTTTATTTAACCTTTTTACTATTCGGTACCTAAAAACATCGACTGACGAGAGCATCATACTAATGAAACATTGATATTGACGGGGGCCTCATAAAAATGTCAGGTTGGCGAGGTGGTTTATCACGGAAAACCCTTATTAAAGGTTTAGGTACCGCTACCGAAACGTACCGTTTCACATTTTCAGACTTTACTTTTCGGTACCGAAATATATTTAAGTATCGTTATATTCCTGTAACCAGAATTTAGGGGTATGACGTCAACCTATTATTATTTGCCACCAACTTTTTTGGAACATGTCGCGTAAGTCTATTATATTTTATATTTAGATCTGACGATATTACAATTTTCTTCAATACTTTTTTTATTATTTATGAAAAAAGTGCAAATTCATTGTTATTTAATTCTCTTAAAACTTTATGCCCGATTAAGGCTTTAAGGTATTTTTGGTTTATTCTGTCCCTGCTCCGCTCGCGCCCCGCGTGTGGTGTGGCGAACGCTTTCGGTCTTAATTATCGTACTGCTCGCGTACTGTACCAAGGAGGTGAAAGTGACTCTGTTCAAGACATACTGCTAATCATTTTATACATGCAGCCTATGGGTCAACTGTACCCAGGGAGCACTCAACATGCTCCGTGTTCAATACAATAATGTATTTAGGATGCTGTTGGGTTTGCCAAGGTTTTGCAGTGCATCCGGCATGTTTGCGGAGGCGCGCACAGATGGTTTTCATGCCATCATGAGAAAGAGAGCTGCATCTGCATCAATTCTACACCGTGTCAGAACAAGCATCAACAGCATCCTAAGGGTGCTGGCAGACAAGCTTGACTGTCCAATTTTGAGGCATTGGATATCGCTTCACGTTGCCAATTTTT
This sequence comes from Amphipyra tragopoginis, assembly GCA_905220435.1. Classification (NCBI taxonomy): domain Eukaryota; kingdom Metazoa; phylum Arthropoda; class Insecta; order Lepidoptera; family Noctuidae; genus Amphipyra; species Amphipyra tragopoginis. The sequence continues at coordinate 13,545,063 of HG992017.1, forward strand.
GTACGTAAAATTATGTTTAATTAAGTTTTTGTCACTAACATAGCTCTTAAGTACTTACTAACAAATATATGGATCTTGTAGTCTGAAATAAATGGAATTATTATTATTATTAATTATAATAAAAGAAAAACGCGAAAAACAAAAATAAAAAGTGTTACGATATGTCACTCCTTATAAATGTTTGGTCTGTATGTGTACAGCACGCGACAGGAAGGCGGCAATAATTCGCGGGTGTTTTCGCGAATTCTTCCCGCGCCGGTATACCGCGCGCTTCCGTTACATACCGCGCTGGTGTTTATCTACCGCTGTTACTTATCTGATTATGTTAAAAGATAAAAAGATATTTTATTTTGCAAATATGGGTACAGTGAATGGTCATAAAGAAAAAAAAATAGGTTCGGCCATATTTTACCCGTAGGCATGCAAAATTACACTAAAAGATTCTAATTAAAACTATCTAACATACTTAATAAAAACAACAAAAAACAGAAACTTTACATTAAACCATCAATTCTTTTTCAGATAAAAACTCGCTTATGCTATAGTATGCTTTGTCTGCTAAAAAGTTACGAAGTCTTTTTTTAAATAAAGGTAGAGGCAATTCTTTCCAACACTTAGGTAATTTATTATATACAAAAGGAGCCATGCAGAAAACACTTTTGCGCATGAGTGTTGTATTAGCTGTGTGAAGACACAGTCTACTATTATCCCGTCTATTACGTGGAACAACATCGGCTAGACGTTTAAACCGATTTGGATTAGACTTTAGTTAGTTCTTTGGTTTTAATGTGTGCCACAGTTAGAAAAATATTTGGTTGATTTTTAGAACGTGTTTTTTTATTGTTTTTTCTTTTTTGAGATCTTATGGTTGCTCTCGAAAACATGTAATCGAATTCTGATCAACCAACAAGTGACATTAAGGGGCGATTTCACCAACCTATCAATAAGTAGTCCGTCACAATCGACCAGATAAGCTAAATGTGACCTACAAATATGACTTTTATGTGTTCAATATTCAGACAGAATTATCATAATGAACAGTTAATGATAGGTTAGCGAAACACTCCATAATCTACAAAATATAGTATTAATTGATAACTAGATATTTTTTTTAGTTTGCAACCCATATTAAGCCATGAGTATAAAAGGTTGTTTTTCTATTTTCTTCAGCGTTGGTAGTGTATTATTAACTTTGTTTTTGTGTGCATTATACATATTTGTGTCTATTTATGTGGAAATAAAGATGCTAATGTAATGCTTCAAAGATGACCTAGACGCGTAGTGCGAGGGTTGGTTGGAGATGGCGCAGGAAAAGAGTACATTGAAGAACTCGGGGGAGGGCTTTGCACAGAAGTGGAAAATAACAGGAATAAAAAAAAAACTTTCTTCTTTGTCTAAAAGAATATAGGATATAATGTCACTATTCTAATATTGTTTTTGTAAAAAGAACTACTTACTTATTGTATTTCCGATTATTTCTACTAATAGACAAAAACAATCGTCATTATTTGTTACAGACTGTGGGCCAATTCTATTACAGAAACGTTGACCAATCGCAATTGAACCGAAGCCGAACCGTCCAGACAGTTGTCGTTTACAAAAAATATTTGACAACAAAAGCAAACTGACTGGTAGTTGTGGTGCGTTCGCAGTTTGGCAACAATTTTGAAAATAGAATTGTTCGAAAGAAAAAAAAAACATTCGCTATTCAAATTATTATTCTACATTCAAAAAATCCAATCCTAAATCCTTTACTATTTCACAAACGTGACCGGACAATATGCAAGTACGGAACATCTGCCTGACCTTTGCACCTCAAAGGACAATAGGACCCGTAAGAAGGGGTCAGTTCGGCGGTCAAAACCGGAATTGACCCCTCATAGTCACACGAAAACGTTGCTAATAAAATGTGCAATACGTTTTTTAATCTAACGGGAATTATACTTGGATGATGGCAGAATTATACTTGGTTTGATTATTTGATATACAGGGTGTAAACGAATTTATGTAATTCCTTCAAACCGCGTGATCTACTAGTGACACAGATTGATTAAGCACTGGTTTTTTTCAGTTTCAGCAAAAATATTTTTTATAAAAATAAACAGATTTTCTGTTTCTGAGTCATTTTAACGTCCCGAGTGGCTGCACGGAGCGATATCGCGCTAGTCGTGCCTGCAAGCTGTGTTGCCGTGCTTTAATTAATTTATGCGTGGCATCGAAATCTTCTATCATATAAAATTGTTTTTTTGCAAAAAATATTTTTGTTTATTTTTTTATTGAATCCGTAATAGATGGTTTAGATTAGAAGATTTACTTACCCCTACCGCAAGAAAAAAAAAATAGTTTTGTTTAATCAATCTAAATCCCGTTCGGGGTTAACCTATATCATTAACAGATCATGCGGTTTGAAGGAATTACACGAATTTGTTTTTACTCTGTTTATGGTTAGTTACGGTTTACGTGCATTTTTCGGGATTGCCCGACTAGTTTCAGATCCAAACGGAGTTCATAATCATGAGCTGAACATGCGGCGAGGTATGCGCGACTAACTTATCATAAAATATGAATGTATCTCATGAAAGTTATTATAATTTGATGTTTGTCTCTTTTTTAAAGCGAGTTTTTGTGTAATTAAATTTAATCTACAACCATTTACTGGAATTTTCTGCGCCTGTGGCCAACATATTTTATCTAATTCTAGCCTTAAAATCATAATTAATAATAGGATTCTTATAGATTTTGTTAACCTATAAAAACTAAAGGTCCATAGGTCCATCTACAAGAAACGGATACTCTTAGAAACTTCGAGAACGTTGCTTGAGAGTTTCATTTCAGTTGTCTTAAGTGATAAAATACCTGATACTGTGGAAAAAATGTTTTTTTCTGACGTAGGATTCAAACGTTTTACTGACACAAAATTTAAAAAAAAAATATTCAATCCTTTGCTATTTTTGAAACGTGACCCAACAATATGCAAGTATGAAACATCTGCTCGACCTTTCACCTGAAAGTACAATAGGACTCGTAAGAAGGGGTCACTCGCTGGTCAAAACCGGATCCGAGCCGTGGGTTCCGCTTCAAACCGGTTCTAACTGCCCGTGGTGGTGACATATTGTTAGGGAGCATTTCGGACAGTCTGCTTTAGGTGAAATATGTTGTGAGAAAGTGTTTAAATTACCTATTAAGTTGTTCGAGATTGACATTTTATGATTATCGAGATGTAATATTTTTTTACAATCATTTCTTTATACGAGAAAATCTTATATGTTATACAGTATTGTATCTGGTCATACAGAAAAAGATAAATAATAATATGAATAACATCAACACCTTATGAGAATCTCGGTGGGCGGCTGGATCAAGGGCTTGATTCAAAAAACCAGCCAAGTGGGAGTCGAACTCTATAAGTCAAGTCTATAAGTTTATAAGTCTATAAAAACGGCAAAAAAATCATGTCTGTCGTATGGGAGCCCCCCTTAAATATTTGTTTTATTTTGAATTAATTATTTATTTTTAAAGTGAAAATATAACTAAATATTCTGTGAATATTTCAAGCATCTACCTATTGCCGTTATCAATATCGAGCAAAAGTGAGCAAAAAAAATCACGTTTTTTGTATGGGAGCCCCCTTAAATATTTATTTTATTCTATTTTTTGTTATAGCGGCAACAGAAATACACCATCTGTGAAATTTTCAACTGTCTAACTATCACGGATCATGAGATACAGCCTGGTGACAGACGGACAGCGGAGTCTTAGTAATAGGGTCCCGTTTTACCCTTTGGGTACGGAACCCTAAAACGCAATACTCCTTGACACGGCACGCATAGTAAGGAGATTCTTTTACTTGGAGACCTGACTGCCGGCAGCTTGGACCCTGTTCCCGATGAAGGCTACTATTTTACATATTTTTAAATGTTATTGTTTTTTATACAAATCTTAAAAATGTATTTAATATGAATATAAAATAAAAAAATGAAATGTAAAAAAAATGACTTAATTCAACTTAAATAATATAATCAATGCAATTATTTAGATGTAATCGTACATTTACATGGCCCAATGAGCTCAATTTATCGCATCATTTATCGCGCTCTTTATCGCAGAATAACCCGTCAACACAAAGCTTTTTCAGAAATCTTAAATATTATTACTCAGTTCTTTATTGTTTTAATATTGTGGTCCAAACGTAATTCTTTAAACCAGAAGTCAATTTTAGTTCAAATCAGACAGTGAAATATTTGGGGTGCATGAAAAGAGCGTTCCTGACGAACGATACACCTTGGGCTGTCAGCCCCGCTACCAACCTCGCTGACTGGCTAATCTGACACGAGAGAAGAAGATATAGTGAAATATTTAATTTATTTTAATACACTATCAACCATACCGTGGCTTGGAAAGCATGTTAAGCCGTCAGTCCCGGGTGTCATACGAATACCTATTTATTTAAAAATCAGAACTACATAAAGCTAATAGAATATAAAAATATTAACCCTTTCAGCTCCTTAACTCAGTCTTCTCGTAATACACCTAGCATTCCAACAGTAACACCTTCCATTCATCAGCAAATAGATCCAGTGAAGGATTAGATTCCAGGAGAGCGTTGAGTGTGTTCAGCATCTTTGGAATGGGTGCGACCTATGACAGTCGTTACGGGTAGTTAGAAGCCCGAAAGTCTGACAACCGGACTCACCTTAGAATATCGGCATTGCCCAGTAACTGGGTTGCGGAGGTCTGATGGCAATCGCTCTGTGTAAAATACTGGTATTCAGCCGCATCGGGTTAGACTGGAAGGTGACCCCAAGGAAAAAGGGTGGAAAAAGGGTAGACAGAACGAATACTAGCAACCAAATTTTTTGTGACATCAAATTCAATATTATCGGACTTTCTCTTTGAAAATTTAAAACCCATGGTTACCCTACACAACTGTCCAGCCACCGTTCAATAGAAACTATTGATTATCAACAATAACAATAAAAAGTCAACAACAAAAGCCCGGACATATGGACAACGGTCGAAAAGACCGCGTATGACCATTTTTTGTTCCAGACACGTTTCACCAAAATAAACAGCTCGATCGAAATGACCATATGCCGCGGAAGGGTTAAAAAACATCTTTAGTCACGCCTTATCTATTGATTTGTTATTGAAGGGTTAACTTTATTGGTATAAAAAATGGTATAATGATCGTTGAATCTAGTGAAACGGATGCTAAGTGAAATTCAATCAGGTTACATTATGTAAATAGTTTTTACTTTATTTCTTTTTGTAGATCGTTTAAAAGTAAGTTATTTGACAAGGGTATCAAGTTTTGAATATGAATGTGGATGGTTATAAGAGTAGAGGAAGACCAAAGAAACGAAGGATGGATAATGTAAAAGATGATATGAATGATGTCCGAATAAGTTGGGATAAGGGCAGGAGGATGATGATGGTGATCTAGCAAAAACATGCGGGATTCCTATATCTTACCGATGGTTATTGGTTACAAATAAGATTTGAGTATCTTTCCTGGTAGTGAAGAATAGTCTTCATAGCTAAGCATAGTAGAACATCCGTTTATGATCTGCCCCATTCTTGTAGGTAATTAATTTGAAGTAAGACTGAAGGTTGACCGAAATGAGATTAACATATAAATTGAATAAAAAAATATATTCTGGTACTCTTCAAGTTCGGTCCGGTTTCAGTATCATCTCAGTCTATCTCGATATAATGTCAATTCAGTCAACTTAAAATCTATTACCGATAGCATACCGATATCAATAGTCATAGACTAAAATTCTAGAAATAAATGACAATTCCAATTTGTCAAAATGGCTTCGTACATAATGTAACCAGAATACCCTTTTGGCTTCAGTCAACTTTCAATCTTATTTCAATATTACGTTTGACGTTGTTTGTTAACGAACAAGAATACCATTTGTCATATTTATAAGATTGAGACTAGACTGAGACTAGATCGAAACTATATTTTGAACATTTTTAATTACGAGAATTGGCTTTCTGTTTAGGACTACCAATGCTACCTAATGGTAATTACTATGTAATCATCATTTTGACGCATGCGACAACCTTTTTAATACATGCACTGGCTGTTCCTTACAAGCCACGAAATGAAGTCTTGATCGTCTATAGCCTACATCATCTCTTAGACACCTATAATAATGATTTCTGCTTGGTGGTAGGATCTTTAGGGTCCGCATGGCTAGCTACCACATTCACATGAAATTCCGGTGCCAAGCAGTTTACTGCATCCCGTCCTATGTACGTGAGAGCCAGAAGGATATGGGAGAGTCCTTCTACATCTTTGCTACTTGGATTCGTGTGCTCCATCTTAGATCCTATCTGCGCTTACTATCAGGTGCGACTAGGATGAAACGCGACGAAAGTAAAAATTCAAAACAAAAATGATATAGGTACTATATAATCTGGAATTTGAAATTTAGAAAAGTACAGACGCCAGCAGATCAAACTACCCGAAACTGTAAAATTTTCCCCGTCAACCTTGAACCTAATGCTTTATCGATAAAGATGAAAATCTATTAAAGAAATTTGACAGATTGTAGTAGTTTGATGTGCTATTGTTTTTATAAACCTACACCCAAGTAACGTCAGTACCACGCCACATAACATTTTTGCTACATCGCAACCTTGAGCAGTTGAAGACTGAAATAAAATGGCAACATAAAATGAAGGCAGCGTTTGTCCGCGTAATGTAAATCATAATATCGTACCAGCCTGGTTTAGAAGACGACTTTATAGTTCACGAGTCGGTGGCGATACGGCACCTTATTTAATAACACGATGAAAAACATCGATCTAATACCAAAGGAATACAAATAAGGGTGCAAGAAGCAAAATAAAAAAACCACAAATATAATTAATCTATAAATACATAAAAAATATTATACTTATAATCCCTAGAAGTTTAAGTCAGTAAGTAAACTTTTTTGTTTCTGATTGAGTACTTAATACAGTTGTAATACATAATTATGATAATGTTAGGACATCAATCAGTCCATTTTGGGTATATAATAATCTAAAGAGAACGTAACTAAATCTAAAGATGCTTTAATAACAATCATGAAATATTTTTGAATGAAAATATTCCATAACTGTATCGATATATTTTTTTGTTATTTTTTATTTTTTACGCGAAATGATCTTAAAGTTAATTTTCTTAGAGTCATCGTTATAGTATTTTACTAAACATGCTATTTCTATGGGTAAAAAGGGTAGTTTTACATTTTGGCAAAACTATCTTTGTAGGATCCCTTCGGCTAAACCACGGTAATGTTAGTATAACATTACCGTGGCTAAACTGACTATTCGCACAATTTTTTTCAAACAATTTACTCAATTTATGTAGATCTACTGTATCTGACACAATTCAACTTATCAGTATGAGTTTTAATATATTTTTCTTGGAATCAAACTATAACACTCAAGAGGGGATCTCTTGCATGTTACCATTAGAAAAACGACCTTGAACATAATTTGAATCACATATCTTCCCCGCGGTAAATTAAGAATTGCCTCCTTCATTCCTGTTCTCATGTTGTTTGTAGCTTTGCCTATAGCTTCAAATAGCTAAGTTTCTACCTACTCCCTCAGTCAATAAAGTAGGACGTAAAAATAAAGAACAAACTTCAGTATCGTACCGGTAAATAAAATTGCTATCTAACGGGACAATCGATGAAAAACCGCCATCTTTCAGTTGATTGAAATTTTATAGAGCATTCGCGTGATGGCCGCTTTGCCGTGAAGCAAAACTGTGCAGGGACGGACTAAAAAAATGGTAGGCGAAACTGAAAAATGTATGTATGTAAAGCTTATACTTTATGTTAGTATATATTATTATGAATAAATTTTATTTATCTTTCCAATATCTGTTTTAAATACTCTTTTTGTACCACTTTCGAAGTGTTTGTCTTTTGACCTAAAGGTTGACTGGTAGAGAATGTCCATGGCATTAAGTCCGCCTTGTGTACCACCAATGTACATGAAGTTTAAATAAATAAATAAAAAATGTAAGTAGGAGATAAAAATATTCTCTTCTATCTCTTGATCTGTGTGTTATCTTCTAGTTATATAATATTTGCGCATAATATAGTGCATGCAGTGCTCTTCTTTAAGCGAATGGGGCGCTTAGACTTAAGTTTACAATGTAGGTACTAATTGTTATGTAATAGTGTACTCATTTTTAGAGAGCCAAATAAAAACAAAAAAAAAAATTGTGAATGATTTTTTGATTACATTATTTTGTTTTAATTTGAAGCTAGCTAGTAAAGTACTGGTATTCAGCCGCATCTGGTTAGACTGAAAGTAGACCCCAAAATAGTTGAGAAAAGGCTAGACAATGAATACTAAGCAACTATATTTTTTTGTGACATCAAATTACTCTAGGTATATTGTCGGAGTTTCTCTTAGACTTTCTCGTATTAGTAATGTTTAGTTATATCAAAAGTCCAGGAAAACAAACGTAAACAAGAAGCTGTAGTTTTGCATGGCTATGACGCGTTGTTCTCCATTTTTTTTGTATTTCACTATAAATTTAATATTTTATTATTTTTATTTTTTAGTGGTCGTGTGTAGGTATTATGAAGTCTTAAAAAAAAACTTTTATTGAGTTCTTCTTTCTTCCTCATCTAAAATACAATTAGAAGATACAAAATGATTTATAATTATGATTTACAAAAGTCTTTTACAACAACAACAATAATCAAAAAGAAACCTTAAAAACAAATATTGTCCATAAAAAAATAACACAATACTACTATTGCCGAATCCGCCACTGCGACCGTTTGAAAATACGCAAGGGCATAAGTAACGACGATATAGAGCGTTTCATATAAATTGTTTATAATGCACGCCAATAATGACTACCTAGCGGTAGGCACAACTGCGCAGTTCCGACGGTGCGGTCGATTTTTATAAATAGAAATACCATAAAATAACGATAATGTCTATAGATCTGTTATAAAGGACAAAACCTTTGTTATAATTACATTATTGTATTCATAAAAAGTGATCCGGGTGATATGACACAATTTGGGAAAGGTCCAGCGTCGGATAGTGATAGGCGGAGTTTATTAATTGATGCAAGTAAAATTAATGGAGTATCAGCAGCAACCTTACTGAATTCACTTTTATTTATAGACCTCACAGAGACAGAAAACGCCTATAACAACCATGCTTCTTCTATTCTTCTTGTTCTCTCTGAAGCTGAACTACAGTCAAAAGATTATACAGTCAGCAAGGTTGGTAGCGACGCTGACTGCTCAAGTTGAGCCAGACATACTTGTGTGTCGCTCGTAGAGGTTCTTTTAATGCACCTCACACAGCCATGCTGGGCCAGTAGTGTCAAAGGCTATATTCTTATGTATTCACAACTACTAAGTTGCGTAACATGCATTTATGCAGTTCTTGTTGTGAGATTTTCTTTGTCACCCGTAAACTACCTAGCAGCAAAATAGTATGGTTACATAATAATTACGCAATATAACCGTAAAATATTATATTGCCTAATTTAAATGCAACGTACAAACAAAAAAGGTGTGGCCTCTCAAAAAATATATTTAAGATGTTAGCATGTTAGTAAAAGCATGTGACTTAGAGAGTGATGAAAATAAATGTTGATGAACGGGGGAAGAGGGAGACCAAAGAAAACATGGATGGATTTTGTGAGAGATGATATGAATGAAAAGGGAGTAAATGTTAGCGGGACGGCTAATAGGGAAGAATGGAAGAAGAAAATATGTTGCGCCGATCCCAAGTAACTTAGTATAAGGGCAGACAGAAGAACAAGTTCTGTAGCAGCTGTACAGCTGTTGATTATTTTCTTTGATCATGAAATTAACTAGAAAAGTCACTTTTCTGTTTATAATAAAAACGAATTAAATCGAAATCTACTCAAAAGTTATAATATTCTTTCAACATATTTGTACTTCTATTTCGTAAAATAAAATTTAAAATTAGATTAATTGCATCGCCATATCATGAATTCCGAATTCTCAAACTACAAACTAATAAATATCAAAATTGACTACCGAAATTCCTAAACATGAATTCCAAAATATGCAAATACAATACTTTTGTCACTGAAACCGGTATAATAGCAGCTGCTTAACACTTTCGAAACTAAAAACTTTAAGGAAGGGTCAGCGAAACCAGATTTATACCTTTACAAAAATAGACAATGGGTCCTAGAATTGACCCTTGGGGGACACCGGTCAGTTTTGCGTTTTATTCCAAAACCGGTTAGGTGACTAAAGGGTTATTTTTAAATTTGTTATTATTCATTTTTGTCATGTCCAGTTAATAGTCGGTCAGTTCATTTTCAGTGGTGAGGCGTGACGGTTAGTTAGAAGTCAACTTAGGAAAAAGTTGAAGTAAATCCCTAAATTATGTGAGCTGTTTAAAAAGTGAACGTTATTATATATTTATCTATATTTTCTTAAACATTATTATTATAATAGGTAAAATGCCACTGTAAGCGACAAGTCGACTCGCGAATTTTCAAAATTATGTGTTCACAATGTTTCATCGAAAAGTCATTAAAAGTCGAAAAAATAACCTTTCTTCTAAATTAAATCAGTACAATCTATCTCTTGTTTCATCATAACAGTGCAAGTGAAAAAATAAACTGAAGATTGCATCTGAAGAAACAGTGTAAAAAAATATATATTCAATTGGTAATGTAAGAAAAATTATATAAACATGAGTTTGTGTCTACCATTCCCCAGGAACGGATAAAGGCTCCATTATTTTTAAATAAGCTTGTACAACACGTGCAAAATACACTTTTCCCACGCCGTAAAAGGTTAAAAACGTCGTTTGGTGAACAAAAAACGGGGTTTTTCCTTCATCACGAAAAAGTGTCCCACAATTATCGCCTCCCCGTTTTGCTCGGCAAATAGAATTAGGCATGAATTAAATTAGCCTGGGAATTAACAAGGATAATACCCGGTTCTCTTCACTTTTTCCTTATTTTTACGCCTTTTGCACGGTTTTTTTGCGACACGTCCCTCTTCGGCGGTGACGCGGGAAATTTAGCCAATTTTGAAAGACAAACGGTTTTCGTTTTTCCTTTTTTTTATTCGGCTTTTTTTGTTTCGTTCATTAGATGAAGGAATGCGTATGTTGTGTTTTTATTTCGTTTTGAAATTAGGATTGGTTTTTAATCAGCATATTTGAGCACCTTTTTATGAATTATATGTATTACTACTTTGATAGACGTTTTGTATGCATACGTAATGTATCCTAGGATGAAGTCAAAATTGGCCATTAATTATTAAGTTTTATTTTGGGATTCCCGTTTTTTCTCTATCATCCTTTAAAATTTCTGATACTTATATATTACAATCGTTTAACCTCTCAAATGATTTATTAGTTAATTCTCTGATTGAGAGCGAAGAAAATATTTCAACTAATACCTAAAATATTTTTTGTTTATTGTATTATATCGTTGATACATAAGTAGCTATGTAATTAGTGAAAAGGTTATTAACTTTTAAATTGCAATAAAACTTCTTCAAAGTAGTAATTATAAGGGTTATTCGTTTTAAACATTCTTAGGGTAGAAATACGTAGAAATATAGATAGTGGAAAGGACAAGATAATCTAGATTAACTATATAGTAAAGAGAAATGTGGCTTTATTTCTATTCGTGACGTAACTATAATATTAATTCTTAAAAAAGATGTATATAAATTGTTACATTTAAAGACATCAAGTTAAAAAAATAAAAAAGTTTTTCGATTTTATTAATATAAGACTAGAGAAGGTGCTTGTTACAAAAAATAAATAAAGGTAAATTGAAAACTTTCTTCCTATTTTTGTCTTACAAAAACACAGATCGTATATAATAATTTCTGAAACTCTTTCCAGAGATTGTAAATCCATGTTCGCAGGGGTTTAAGAAAAGGGGTCTTTAAAATGTCAAAAGAAAGAACGAATTTCCCCAAGGGTGCTCCCACCCCCTTAATTATATCTTTTAATGTAATGTCTGAGTGCATTTTTACACCCTCCTTATACATAATGCTGTATGAAGGGGACGAAGTTAAGGGTATTTTTTAGGGGATGGGTATTAGTGATTATGGATTTTTGTAGAAGTTTTCGTTTAGGCTCGTAAACTGATTTGAGTATTAAAATTTCTTGAAAATAAAATAGGGTAAAAAACGATGAGGACTGATAATAAAAGCTAAATTCACTATTTTACTACTTATGTACCTAAGGTTATCTACAAATGTTAAACGGTGTTGTAAAAGCAAATCAAATAATGTTTGAAGGTATAGATCTGCTGAACGCAATAACTCCCATGCAGATTTAATTTTTGGCACTGAAAGAACAAGTCAACAGCCAAAGTTGATGAATATTTTGGAATTTCAAAATTAATTATCTAAGGAGTTAATTGTTCGTCTAAATTAATCATAATAAGATTCTTTAAATAATTCACTACTGTATCGTTATAATACAAAATAATAATTGGCAAGTTTTCATTCATAAAACAATTTGAAAGTTCATCAATTACTTTTGATGTCAACTGAATCGCCGTTGCATCATTTACAGAATAACCGTTAATGAGTTTTATACTGAAACGATAATTATGAATCTGCAAAAACCTCTTAAAAGTGTTCCCAGTCAGTGTGATGATTTAGCCATCGCCCTTTCTCATGTGTGGCGAAGAAAACCTTGATAATTGACTGGAGAACATTTAGAAATGTATTGGGACAAAAAAATTGTTTGTGATTTTGTTTCGAGATTTAAAATTTATTTACCTTACTTATTAGCTAAAACCATCTTATTTAGGTTGAAAAAATCAAGAATGTTATAAATATCAAATCATAAAGATAGTTCTTCAATTTTTTGTTGGACCTATATATACCATACCAATAAAACAGTACTTTATTCTCCATTTTTAGGTATACAAGAAGAAACAAAAAGTTTTCGCAGACATTTTTTTATATCTAAGCTTATACTCGTATTGTACTAACTTTTTATACGTGCATATTTTACTCTCAGAATATATACCAATTTCATTCTTAGCAGTATTATGTAAATGAATAAAATATTCATCAAACTGAGACGTACTTTAAAATTCTCAAAACAAAATGAAAGAACAACACTCGGTAACTCGCCCTCGCATCTTAGCAATTTAAAACAGGGGTTGTCCTCATTTATTCCTTCTTCTTTTGCCGTAACCACCCTGTGGAACACCCTTACTTCTACCACTATAACTTGATCTCCCTCAACCCCTCCGGTACCTAAAATTTCTAAATCGTTTTCGGAAAATTTACTAGCTTTAAAGGTCTTTCTTGAATGGTTTCGGACCCTTATCGTGGAGCGCTGGCGTTCCCTAAAAAATATACTTTACCCTTCTTATTTCGAGGGGTGGAATGATGGAAAATTGTTTTATTATTACTTTTGTACCTAGTGGGTTGATGAATTATTTTGAAGATGGTGGTATAATATTCAATTTAGGTAATATATTTTTCCCTACAGTTAACTGATCGATGTTTTGATGTAGCATTAAAAACGTCGGATTTCTACTAGATGATCACACTGCAGGTCTCTTTTTATACATTCATGCAATTACTGTATTTTTTCATATTACTATTCATGTTAGTTTCATCATTTTGGTGCTCAAAATATGTAAAACAATGTTTGATTTATTGTTATTGTTTGGCTTGGCAAAACCGGGGTGATAATTTACTATTCTATTGTCTTCAAAATTCCTTTCTTAAAATGTTTTGTATTCACGATGTGGATGTATTGTTCTCAAAATTTTACTTTTTTGCATTGTAATAACTTTGTAATGACAAATGAGTTTGTAGGAGAAAAACTTGCAAATTACAGAGATTATTCTTATGTTCAATATTAGGAATCATTCAATTTTCACAAGTTAGTGGACCAAGAACTGAAAGTCAACGAAAAAACCTAAATAATTCCAACAGAACTTGTTATCTTGAGCATTTTTCGTGATGACGGCTAAGCTGTACGACTAAGGGCGGAATTATACATACTGGTTTGGTCCGATCTGTTAAGAAAAATATTGAAAACGCTCACAGGCAGTTTTTTCACCAAACTTGCTTATCAGAATAGTGCGGGCTTATGTGTGACGATATATGACTTTTGTATTTAGTTCTAATCATCCGTTTTTATTATTTTCTTAACAGACCTGGCCAAACTGTTTATTTCCGCCCTAATGATGGTATTGTTATAAGTTTTCAGTTTTTGGTCCTAAATGAATGATGTCTTTTATTTATTGGGAAATAGCTTCCCTACGAAATAAATTGAAGCGTAGTGCAGACAGTTATGTCCAGGTTATTAAAATGTTTGATTTCTACTATAGTCTGCTCAAAAGGTATATCTCTACTTGTTAAATAAAAAATAGATTGAAAAGTAGTTGACTGTGATTTATGACTCCAGGACGTCTAAAGTCAAAAAGATACAGATTCCTTACATTATCTAAAACTAATGGATATTGCATGATGTTGTCAGATATATTTATTTGGTATAATATGTATACTCGTATTTCGAACATACTACAATGTTTGACGTATTATTTTTGTGATTTTAAATATTACAGTCGGTAATCTGTTCTTAAACAGTGATGTAAGTTAAATCATTCTATATAAATATTGTTTGTTAAAACGGTTCTCACACCACAATTAACACCAAAAATGTTTTTTACCTAACTTCTTAGTAACAATGCCGCAGGTATTATACAGGGTGTAAACGAATTCGTGTAATTCCTTCAAACCACGTTATCTACTGGTGACACAAATTGACCCTGCATAGGTTTTACTCAGAATCAAAAAAAACTGTTTTCAAAAAATGAACCATGGTATTCTGTATATGAGTAATTTTAGCCTCCCAAGTCAGTTGGACTGCGTGTATCGATATCGCGCTAGTCGTGCCCGTCAGGTGTGTCGCAGTGCCTTCATTCATTTAAGCACGGCATCGAAATTATAAATCACATAAAAAAATTGGGAAAAAAAAGTTTATTTTTAATTTTAATCAAATTAAGGTAAAGGCACCTAATTCCGCGGTGTTTTCACCATAACTTGAAAGAACATTGAAAATTAAGTATTTAATATACCTTTCTGTAGAATTGGCTATTTTTATCAGAAGTATTATATATCTTATTTTTGAAATATACTCACAGTTTGACAATAAAAGTTTATTAAAAATGTCAAATTATTTAAAAAATATGAAAAAGGCCGAGGCACCTAATTCCGATTTAAAAATCCTAATTCCGATGCATTTGGTTCCTAATTCCGAGTGTAGAAAATACAAAGGAAAGGAGGTGGGGAGAATGATACATGATGTTCAAAAAATCAAGTCTATTTATTTGTCTTTGGATCAGTCTCAGACTCTGTCTTACATGATTATTAATACGCCACCACAATATGTAATTTACTTAGATAGGAATTCGGGAATATTATACTGTCGAGAAACTTTATAAACACTACTGCCATTATGAATTGCCGTAATAGCAATTTGAAGATCCTCTTCCGTGTACTATTTTCTTGGCTTCATTCTCCTACAATAAAACAATTGTAATAATAAAACAATTTTATTAAAAGTATATAATATATAAGTTCTATATCTGAGTATATCGGAATATGAAAGTTATTTTAAAGGGCAAATTTATATTCTTGCAGTTACTAAAACAATAGTAAAGTTTTGAAAAAGCTGCATAAGATAATGAACACCCTGTATTTAACGTGTGCCAATACCACGGAATTAGGTACTAATATAACCTTATTCCGACTTAAATACATCGGAATAGCGTTTTATAATACTAAATTAAGTTATCTAATTCCGAGTATTATAAAGTAAAAGATTTTTTAATATTAAACAAAAAAAAAATAATGTTCAATTGCGATATCTTTGAAAAAATATACAAAGTTCACTCAGGATTATATCAGAACACGTTAATAACTTAATTTTCTGTACTTAGCTTCTCCATACAACGAATTAATAAAGTACCTAAACAGGCAACCTTTGACCTGCTATAATTAGTAAATGCGATACCATAGTGTACCTCGGAAATAGATTTTTATATCTATTGGTTATTTAAGTAATCAGAGCTAAAATATTAAGTTCGTAATCATAAAACTGCCTTCAAAATTTCAAAAAAAGTCTACGTCTATTAAATTGCATTTCCGTGGTATACATCGGTATTTAGGAACCAACTAAAATATTTGGCACCTAATGCCGCGGTATTTTAAAGACTTATTTTCTCCTCATTTTGTAAAGAAAATATTAAAATGTTAGCTGTTTTCAATAAAAAATATAACCCTTCCAATATTTCTACCTAAACAAGAACTCATACAGTATAAAATTATCATTTAAAACACTATTTAGCAAATCTCATTAATCACGTGCATGAGGTCCGAAATGTATGAAGCGCGCGTTCAAGTCAGCTGCTAGCGTCAAACTTACTGTTTATTTTAAAACGTTAAAGCACCAAAGCACTCTTTTGCTCATATAAACATGAACAGATAAATTATTAATTGAATAATGTATCTTGCAAACAAAAAGAACTTGTAAATTGCTTGAAAACGCCGTTATTCTAAATACATCGGAATAAGGTGCCATTTTTAGAACCCCTCGGAATTGGGTGCCTTTACCTTAAATCCCATCCGAGGTTAATCTATACCATGAATAGATCGTGTGGTTTGAAGGAATTACACGAATTCGTTTACACCTTGTATTAGAAATGGCGGTAGTTTTTTTGATACCATCACCATTGTTTTAGTTTTTCATTGGCTAAGGATTTCATAATTTGATTATCACTTGTGTTAACGGTGAAGGAAAACATCGTGAGGAAACCTATACATCTGACAGCGGTTACGCACTGCATCCGATACGAATCCGTGAAAATACGTTCCGAAGTAGCCATAGAACTATTTGTATGGTAGTTTACGCACTACATCCGGCATCCGTCATCCGATTTCTATCCGTCATCCGTGAGTTTCTAATTCGGAAGAACAATTGACGGACCGAAGTAGCCATAGAACTATTTGTATGGTAGCTTACGCACTACATCCGATTTCTATCCGTCATGCGTGAGTTTCTAATTCGGAAGAACAACTGACGGATCGAAGTAGCCGCAGTACTGAATTGTTTGAATTTGAATCAGAGATCGGAATAGTGCGTAAGCAACATCCGAATTCGGTCCGAGATTTTTACTCTAGATCGGTATTTTCACGGATTCGGATCGGATGCAGTGCGTAATCGCTCTGAGAGTTCAGAAAGTTCTCGATGGTGTGTGTAGTCCGTTAACCCACACCAGGTCAGCGTAGAGTACTAAGGCCTAAAACCTTCTCATTCTTTAATCCATGCCCAATAGTACCTACGATGGTAATGATGATGATGAAGGTTTTCATTGTTTTGTTTATATACTTTAATTTTACTTTTGGATATCTAATAATATAATTAATGAACGAATTTCTGAAAACCGTAGCGATGCGTGATAAATCATATTCAAGAGGTCCTTTCTCAAAAAATATCCTGAAGGCTTTCGAGAGAAAATATAATCAAAATTACGTGGAAACACTTAATCGGCAGACTGTAGGTATCTCATATAAGATGTATTGGAGTGACTGCTTATAAGCATAGCATAATCAGTCCATTACTGACCAATGATAGGTACGGGCTTCTCAGAATGATCAGGATTTAGACTTCAGTCGACTACGCTAGCCTGGAGCGGGTTGGCGGACCACACAAACATCGAGAACATTTTGGAGAAGTCTCTTAGTGTGCAGGTTTCCTCAAGACGTTTTCCTACACCATTATCGCATGTGATAATCAAATTCTGATCCACAGTTCATGCTTGACAATCTAAAAAGCGAATTTCAAAATTTTAAACTAAAATAAATCACGCAACCTATAAATATATTGATTCTAAATCCAAAACGCACAGTTTGAAAATGGAAGCCGAAACTCGCCCGCGGAATGCCAATGACGAATCGCAGAGGCTTTTTCTTGTTGCAAACAGCCAGGCTCAAATTGCTACTACCCCAACTTTCTAAAAATAAAAATGATCTTTATTCCCTTATTTCACGGCTCAATTTTGTACAAATTTTGGTTTACGAAAAGCACTGTTTTGTCAGCAAGTTATCTCCCTACTGTCTCTCTCAAGGATTTATCGTCTTGCAAGGGGGAAAGAGTGGAAAAATAAGAAAGGGCTGTTTTTCCTGGGGGACTGTGGGGGGATGGGGTATAAGAGATTCAATTAAGGCGGGCGTCGCCCGTGCGATTAATTATCCTTTCGAAATTATTGTTTGAGAAAAAATTGTGGTTCCAAACAGACTGGGTCTGACATTTTATTAAAATATTCTTAATTTATTTCTAAAATATGTTTTAATGATTGTTAAAAATTGATGTATTTTTTGTGTATTCTTACTATTGTTCTGTTGAGATATACCTGAATCATCTATATATTAGGTATTCTAATATTCTCGTAATCACTTTGATGTAAAGATTATCTTATCAAAATTTCGAATAAACTTTTGGCATAAAAATGTTTTTCATTTCATTCCATTAGTGATTGTGGAATAAATTTTCCAAATTCTAAAATTTTTATACCTAGACGAAATTGTGGTGACGTATTTTTGAATTACTTTATTAGATATTAATAATGATTTACTTACTACAAGTGACATAAAAGTGTCTACAGATAAAGATAGACCACAGAAAAATTATAATCGTGATGACGTAGATAGCCATAAAGTGGGTGGTGTGTTTGTAACACAAATAATTTATACATCCAATAATATTTTAGTGGGTGACCATATTGTATAGACCTTTTCACGACCTTGTTTGGTAAAAAGAAAAATTATCTAGTTGAAAGAAGAAGGCTTACAAAATTTTAATATCATGTTTACCATATTTAAAAATAGTCTCATTATTTTTTACGGGTGCTCTCACATACCTACTATCGCGTATCTTTGTGTATATAAATTACCACAATATGTATACCTTGGATTATTTTCTTGATAAAAATGTATCTTTTATAATCAAATAAACATTTAAACACAGTTGCGCTCGAGATTTGTTTTGACGCTCGAGCAAAACTACAAAAAGTCAAGTCGAGCCAATTACATATTATACATTACATATATTTTGTAGTAAAAGACAATGACAATCAAGGAAAACGCGTAATGTTTCGCAAAAATTACTCTTCAAGCATGTTTATACCCGGCGTCCTGACCTAAATTCAAAGAGGCCTTTAAAATCAAAACATACACGTCACACATTGACCTAGTAACGTATGTAAAGGTTAAAGACCTTCCACCCACGCATCAAAGCAATATAATCCCTAATATGAAGCTTCAAAACTCATTTTACGATGTCTCAAAATCACATGTGAGCTCAGTACTATTCACGTATCAATTAAAGTTTTGATTATTTCAAAGTTTAAGGAAACTTTCGTAACGGTGTTCATTTAAATCTAATGAAGGGAATGTTTTATGTTAAAGAATAAGTCATTATTCTTTTTTACATATTAATGAACCGCAAAAATTTAATATTGAAACATAAAAAATTACTACTGAGAATTTTCGAATAAGTTGATTCAAAATGAGGTTGAAATCGAACACTTTCAAATTCAGCTCGAGAACAAAGTCTCGAACTGGCACAAAAAATAAGAACAGTGACACAAACAATGCTCGAATTTCAAAAAGCAATTTAAAATGTAATCGAACGCCGTTGGAGGCGCTCTTAGATCTTATTCCCCCACCTTGAATATCTATCTATGAAAGGTATGGCATACTTTTATTCTTGAAGGGGCCGACCGTCCACCCCATTTAAAAGAAGCCATCTTGGGATTGGGTACCGAGGGGTGCACCCTCCCCTCTGGGAGGGGGCGGGCGAACAGGGAGAACCACTTTTCTCGGCGAAGTGTTGTTTTAATTCTACCAAATATCTTTTCGTGAATACCTCACTGGTAGAACTTCTGATATAATTTTCTTCGAGTAATATTTATACGTTTTAGGTGTAAACGCCTTGCGAATTTTGTTCGTGTGAAACTCGTTCTAATAATAGCAGCGGAGGTAATTAGATTTTCGGTAATAATTGGTAAATTCATTTTTTTTTCGGGTACTGTATCTTAGTAGGGTTGTGTTAGGGATGTTAAATTTTTTTGACGTTTATAATACTAGTTATATAATACATAAGTACTAGGCTATGACTACAATTACCGGAAAATCAATCTCACTTCATGAATGCCTCAAATTAGTCATAGTTGCATTCAAATAAAAACTAATCTTGGCTTACTAAATTCTGGGATCCGTGTATTTACAAAAATAATGTAACCCAAACAAAATCTAAGGAAAAACAACTACAAAATCCCGCCTAAAAAACCGTTAATTGCCGCCATTTTATACAAGCGAATTCCAAATTCGAATTCGACGCGCTTTGAAATTCTACGCCATAGTTGGGCAAAGGAATTCCACTTTCGTCCACTAACGTGGTACGGTCCAGGTAAATTTTAATTTCTATGCAAATGAAAGCTTTCGTTCGGAGCTTAATCTATGAGCTTTGGCAATGTGAAGGTATCAAATCAGGACGGGAAAACTTAATGAAAATACGGTGCCCAAGATGCGGAGCGAAGAATTGGCTATTGTTTTGACATTTAATTTTGCATTGTTTGCTTAAAACTGTTTTATTAGATATGTCACTGATTGACTCGAGTTGGTATCTCGGCTTGGAATATAATAGTAAAGTCATGAATCTACTGGGTTGTTGATTTTAGGTCATTTTGGGTTGAAAAAAAATCTGCTAATGTCCCAGTTTAAAAATACGTTTCTCTAAATACAAACGACTGAGGGTTATATAAATTTTATCTGAAGAATATTTTCTGAAAGAATTTCTACAAAAATGCTGGCAAAACATCAATTTAATTCCTCAGATTAATGTTGATAAAATCGGCCGTAATTGTCTATTAACAAAGAAAAGAACTAACAGTCGTTCTTAATTTTCCATTAGATATTAAATTATTCAGATCTATGTTTTCCGACGTTGATCAAATCGGCCTTATAGTCTATAAAAAAAAGAAGCAGTCATTCTTAATTTAAAATTAGATATTAAACAAGAAAATCTGTTAGAAGTACATAATTTTAATGTCAGATTTAAATAACAAAATATACAAAATGTTATCATAAACAAACATCAAACGTTTTAAAGAATAACTTTCCAACATGGTAACCACACGATAAAAACCGAAGCATATGGGATTACTTCGAAACGTACAGCGTATAGGAAGGTGGAAAATATCCTGAAAGTCGATTATAACTCCACAGAATAATGGGTGAAAGAATCCAGCGCGGTTGCTTTAACCACTGAGGTACTAACTGTTCTCGATAGCAACACGTAAGAAGGGTTTTTCGTATACAAGGCAAATCCGAAAGGGGGTTCTAAACCGCAGGCCACTTAAAGTATCACTGATGATTGTTTTAAAGCAACTATTAAATTTTCAAAATTATTTATCCCTCCTTTAGTTACGAATTCATAAAATAGAGCTTCTAATGTATGACTCCAAATATGACCTAAAATGTAAATACTGATCATAGCGGTGGACAAATAGATTTTAGCGTATTGTTTATGAAATCTTTGAACAGCTATTTCTATTAAACTATTAACTTTTGGGGAAAGAGGTAGAACAAAATTTTTACATTATTACAGGTACTTTAACACCCTTTTGGATTAGTACCCCCTTTCCGACTAACCTTGTATAGGTATCATGATCATGTGACGATTGTTTTAATTATTTATTTATACCATTTTTTTTCTTTGTGAAATGTAAGCGAGTTCTGCTTAGAGTTTCTTTGAAGGATAAGATCCGAAATGACATCATCCGGAGAAGAACTGGAGTGATCGACATAGCTTGCAGAATCAGCAAGCTGAAGTGGCAGTTGACTGGTCATGTCTATACAAGTACCGATGGCCTTTGGAGCAGAAAGTCCTTCTGCAAATGCAGCGTAGGACGCCCTTTTGCCAGATGTATCGATGACCTGAAGCAGGTAGATGGAGTGGATTGAATTCGGAAGGTCGGATGACCGGGTTTTCTGAGTAACCGAGGCCACTGTTACTGCAATAGGCTGAACTGATTGATTATTTTGACAGCTTTTAACCAAAATTGGGTAAACACAAAATACAGATTATAAAAATGGTATTGATCGTTATGTTTTTTGTAGTTAAAACCGCGTCTTCGAATTTTAATGTCGCTTCAATCTGTTTTCGGAAATTATCCACTGAAGTAGTTATACATCTGGCATCAAATAATTATGCAGTTTGTATATAATATCTGTAAGACCCGTTTTATTATAAACTCATACCTAATGTAACAACTTTAAATAAAATAGCAAATATTCAAATACAACTATATCTTTTCAAAAACCAAGTCCTAATTTAGATTCGCAATTCGATAGTAACAATCACTATCTAGAACAATCTGTAGACAATTACAGTTTTTGCCGGCTGATTCCAAATTCAAATTCGAAAAACGTTAGTTGCCGAACACGCCCGAATACAGCCGAGCCAACCCGAAAAGCCGGCGAGATCACGTATACCGATAACATTACCAAGTTTCTACATTAGCCCAACTTTTATTACACTTATCTTGCAAGCGGGAGGCAGGTACTATCGTACATACGCAAAAATGTACTTACAGAAATCGCATTGCTTGCGTATCTTTAGACTTGAAGTTATTTTTCAGGAGAGATTTAACTTTCAGATACGGACTAAAATACGGTTTAAAATTAGCGTCTGTGTGAGTTGAAGAAGTCTGTTACGAGGAATAATTGGTATGACGTCATTGTTCGCAGTCCTTTCATTAGGATAGCTTCTTAAAATTATTTGTTAGTCAAAAATCACAAAATTTTTCGTAGCGTGAACGTATATCGTTTTTTTTATACAATAACCTTTCTACAGCTTCATCAAAATCAAAAGTTTTTACCTTTGATAAAAATCTACTTTTGTGCCTTACGTGAGTCACATTTTCTTCCAGGTAACGTCTCATTTGAATTTTGAAATGTTTGATCAGTTATTTCGAAATTTAAATTTAGTATTCTGTCCGTGTTCAACAGAATATGAAGCAAAATTTTAATTTTGAATTTTTTGTAGGTATATGAAAATCGATGAATGTTTTAACCTAAATAGAATTTAATGAACTGATTCGCTTCATGTTTTTAAAACAATTAAAATGAAATTAATGATACAGTATTAACATTGCTTGACCAAGTTATTCACGTAGAGCTTGACTAGGGTCAAACATGGTAAAAATGATTTTGTCATACACCTAGAATAGATTGACAGAAATAAAAAGTATAATGACAATTAAAAGGCAGTGTTAATGATTCATTTTCACGGTGGCCCCAGTAATCACTTCAACGCACATCGCTTACATTCATTTAGAAAAGCACTTTATTGATAAATAAGTTACTATATGGTAACTGCTACGTTGAAATGTGATCAACATTGGCTACCGTGTAAAAGAACCATTTCATAAAGCAATACAATTGTTTTTTAGATTTCCATACACATAACATTAGGAACTTTTATTGACATCGACATAATCTAACAAAACCACAATCACAATGTAACTATTTAGTCATACCTTGGTTCAACATGAAGACATTGACAGTTTTTAAAGGCAGATTGGGATATTGGGATATCTTTTGAAGGCAGCTCGGGATAAAATGACGTCGCGCTTTGGTGCACATGCACTTAAATCCAAATGAAACTGGATTCGTTCTGTACAAAGTTTGGTCAAATTCAACAATCAATGATAAAAGTTCGTTGGCTTGGTGTAGACGCTCCATTGGTCTACTGTATGGAATAACTAGACTGTGCTATAATCATGATAATTTTTCCATTATTATTATAACCTTCCAGATCACCCTCAACAGCTTTAAATGAACAAAGTTCATGATCATCAACAAATTCATCTATTTAACTTTCAAAATCAATACTTCTCCCAAAATTATCTTCAACATCACCAGTACCTTTCTTAACGACTATTTTTAATTAGCCAAGTACCATAAATATACAGCAATCAGAACAAATGACCTCAGCTAAGTGAGTACGGAGAACGAGTTTACGACAATGCCTATAAGAAAACGGGCGTTGTGTTATAAAATTTGCATTCGGCTGGCGGGTGATGCAGGGAGGCGCGGTGGTGTGGAGATGGCTTCTTTTAAAATGTTGATTGGAGTTTATAAGGAACAAATTAGTTTGTGGATTGAATGAATATTAATTCTAATAAGTGATCTAGGTAATGTAATAGAAAAGGAAAGTTTGGTAGCTTGTGAATCTCGTCCAATGTGAATCCGACAAATACGATCAGAACTTACTGCAGTACTGTCAGAGCCTATTGTAAACCTAGGTTATTTGGTGTCGGGATGCAAACCCAGCTCTGGCACTCCCCAGCCATTTCAGCATGCGCCTCTCCTCTCTCCTCCATCAGCACTGTGTTTGAGCCGATTGCTAAGTAAAATAATTCCTCGGGTCTCGGTGCCCTTAAAGTCTCAGCATCCGCCTTCGAAAGCCGGCGCTGAGGTACTCCGTATGCTTCTGGGCCCGTATCCCTTGCAACCCCGGGTAGAGATGGCCCAAAGTACTGTCTGTATGAATGGTTGTGCACTACATCCAATCAGAATTTCATAGAGCATTCATTGCAGCCGAATTTTCTCGGATTCTGATCGAACGCAGTGTGCAAGCGCACTCAAATTCCTTGAAAACGCAAAATGGTCAACAGCCAAAGGAAGTTTAAAGAATAATGACTCACTACATAAAGGAAAGATTTTCTGCTATAACAGTGCAGCTGGCGTAACTTTGACATCATAGCGTCAAATGCGTCGTAGAAACAGTCTTGGATGGCGATGATTGATGTAAAGGTAAATGGCAAAAGATGACACTGACAGTGTCATGAAGTCAAACCATCTCAGTTTTTTTTGTTTTCTTTTCAATTTATGCTTGATTCATTTTGATTCTTTTTTAGTTTTTAAGTATTTTGTTGTCTATTAAACGATGTTTTCTTTCTTTTTATCTTAAATTGACAGTTATTAATGCTTCATGTTGGTAGTGTGCAAGTAGTTTTTCGTATTGTGCTGCTTTTACATGCTCCGGAGGATAAAGTTGGTTGAAAAAAGTATGTTGACTGGGCGTAACAAGTTCCAACCAGAAAACTAGAATGGAAGTTGGAATTGAATGAAATATGACTAAATTTAAAATTCTAATAGGGTTCTTAGTAAGAGTGAATGCTTTCCACTTATTTAGAGTGTAAAGCATTCAAAACGACGACTAATCTGGTTTTTTATTAAAATCTTCTTATATATATAAAAGAAAGTCGTGTTAGTTACTTCACTTATAACTCAAGAACGGCTGAACCGATTTAGCTGAAAATTGGCAGGGAGGTAGTTTAGAGCCAGGAGAAGGACATAGGATACTTTTTATCCCGTTCGACATCATGTAGGTAGGTAGTAGGTAGGTAGTAGGTAGGTAGTAGGTAGGTAGTAGGTAGGTAGTAGGTAGGTAGTAGGTAGGTAGTAGGTAGGTAGTAGGTAGGTAGTAGGTAGGTAGTAGGTAGGTAGTAGGTAGGTAGTAGGTAGGTAGTAGGTAGGTAGTAGGTAGGTAGTAGGTAGGTAGTAGGTAGGTAGTAGGTAGGTAGTAGGTAGGTAGTAGGTAGGTAGTAGGTAGGTAGTAGGTAGGTAGTAGGTAGGTAGTAGGTAGGTAGTAGGTAGGTAGTAGGTAGGTAGTAGGTAGGTAGTAGGTAGGTAGTAGGTAGGTAGTAGGTAGGTAGTAGGTAGGTAGTAGGTAGGTAGTAGGTAGGTAGTAGGTAGGTAGTAGGTAGGTAGTAGGTAGGTAGTAGGTAGGTAGTAGGTAGGTAGTAGGTAGGTAGTAGGTAGGTAGTAGGTAGGTAGTAGGTAGGTAGTAGGTAGGTAGTAGGTAGGTAGTAGGTAGGTAGTAGGTAGGTAGTAGGTAGGTAGTAGGTAGGTAGTAGGTAGGTAGTAGGTAGGTAGTAGGTAGGTAGTAGGTAGGTAGTAGGTAGGTAGTAGGTAGGTAGTAGGTAGGTAGTAGGTAGGTAGTAGGTAGGTAGTAGGTAGGTAGTAGGTAGGTAGTAGGTAGGTAGTAGGTAGGTAGTAAGTAGGAAAAAGTGCATTGCAACGCATGCGGGTACAGCTAGTTTGTTAATAAAAAAACAGCTTTTTTTTTCTTTAGTTAACTAAAGAAAAAAAGTGATTAGATTTCGTGTAGATGGTCCAGGACGTCTATGTACCTTACCTATTTACTACGGTTGCTG
This sequence comes from Amphipyra tragopoginis, assembly GCA_905220435.1. Taxonomy (NCBI): domain Eukaryota; kingdom Metazoa; phylum Arthropoda; class Insecta; order Lepidoptera; family Noctuidae; genus Amphipyra; species Amphipyra tragopoginis. The sequence goes on from HG992017.1 coordinate 13,571,377, forward strand.
TCAAAATCATCTTTGCTCTAAGGTGCCAGTTTTCTGTATCGGGCTGTCATCTATAGCGAATGCATTTTTTTATGTTTCCGTTTACTTTTGGCAGAAGTTTTAGATGGATAATGTACTACACAGTTGAAAAGGAACTAATCCGAAGTCACAGTGCATCCTGTAATAAAAACTCAGTTAATATAGTTAAGGTAGATAGATGTCCTAGGATTTGATGAACGACATTATCGATGAACAAGCTCTCAGACTGAAGGGTGATTATTCAAAAAATGTTAGCAAAAAATAAGAACGTCACTAACACCATCCTAAAGTTCTAAATGCAGATGTTTCAAACTTCAATTATAATAACGAAAAATCAAACTATACCACTTCCGTCAAGCAATAAGACAAGAATAAAAACAATCTGAAACTAATGTTAATGTTAACAATGAAGGAGAACAATGATTTGTTTTTTTTTTAAGGAAGTTAATATTCACCCTGAAAATTATCGAAATTGTTGGCGTGCGTGTGGGTTATTAAATTACAATAGAATGCACTAGCTTGCTGATGCTCGGTTTCTGTATCTTACCAACCGGTCGTAATCATTGGAAGCCCGTGAACATTCAATTGGAGTGCATGAAAAGAGCCTCCACGAGTGACGATACTTAAATACGTCCGGCGCACCCTGGGCAGTCAACCCCGCTACCAACCTCGCCGACCGACTAATCTTTTCACCACGACAAAAGAAGAACACCAGAGAAGAAGAAGAAAAAACAGATAAGAGGAAGCTGCTATCTTGATATCGCTTTTTATGAGCCACGACTGAAGAAGAAGTGCTGTTGAGAACCATATTTCGTTTGGAAAAGGTCTTCTGTTATTCATCAATAGTGTCGTATAGTATACCATAGAAATATAAAACAAAAGTGCGTGTGGATTACTAAATTACATACAGCTTGTGCTGATACGAGAGAAGAAGAAGAAACAGACAAGAGGACGCTACTATCTGTTCTCTTCATATCGTCTTCTATGAGCCACGGTTGGAGAAGAAGTGCGTTGTTGAGGATGGTATTTCATCTAGAAAAGCTCTTCTATTATTTATCGATATTGTGTTAAAGCTTGTGTTACGAGAGAAAAATAAAACAAAAAGTAATTAAAATCAAAAAGCCGTCGCCTCTCTTGCTGCCACCCAAGGGGAGACTGTCCAACCTCCCCCTGCTGAGGGGGGAGAGTCTAACAGGAAAAAGGAGGGTTGGAAAATTTCCATTTTCTTACGTATTTCGCCGTCTCTGCACCAGTTTTTGATTAACGGACGGCTTGGGGCAAAATTTCATTATGTATTCATCCCCTTGAAGCTTATTTACTTCCCCCTACCCCCCCATTTATTGTGTGGTTAATAATGTTATTATAAAAGTTTTGGTGGAACGGCTATGTCTTGTACGGTGTGTTTTCTGTCCATGGCGGGTTGGGAATTGCAATTCAGTGAAATGAGTATTTTAATTATCGTTTCAGGTACTTTTGTTATGTAATAGATTGGTATATAAGGCGACGGCTCACCTGATGGAAAAAAGTTACCGCTGCCTTTTATGCACAAAGAGGATTGGTGATGCGTTGTCAACTTTGGAGACGAAGTTGATAAGTTTCATGTGCCGTTGCGTTTTCGCGACTATTATATCGGGTGTAAAAAGACCCTTAACGATAACGAAAACCACATATTCTATCCATCATTGGGATAATTTTTTTCTACCAGACCATACCTGGGAAACCATTTGTTTTGGAGATATTGAAGGTCAAAGTATTCCTTTTTTTTTTAGTTTTTTCCATAAACGTATTATATGTGATAACACTAAACTTTCTTCCAAACAACCTTATCAACATTTTCAATTTTTCCTCACAAATTACGCATTTGAAGTTACAAAAACGCAACGAATATCAAACGCACACGACCACCTTGGCTCAGCTGTGTGGCCACTGCACGCATGCAAACGCGCGGCATCGCCACAACCACAAATTGCGCTCTACAAAAAAAAGCGTTTTTTTTATGCCAAAAAATAAAAGTCGTTTCCCAGCAATTATTTTTGGTCAATGTAGTTTAGTTTGATGTACAGAGTGCGTAGATTTCGGCCATGTGAGGGGTCTTTTTACACCCTGTATTATTACCGGACATTGATATAAGATATTGGATTTTGTGAACTGCATTCTAGCTGAATAATTCTGCGCAACACACTCGTAATCGCCATGGCTTTGATTTTGACAGGTTAACAATCTCCATAGCAACGTACCTACGTATTAACAATTCGACTTCTCTACAACTATCTACCACACAATGAATATTGTTTTTGACACATCAACTGTCATGATTGATGTTGGTTAAGTTACAGAATTGACCTGCTGTCATTGGCTTCAACTGTTTGACCCTTGCTTGTTACTGGATTTGATACTTTTGATAATATTTAAAATGTAACCTACGAAATATCGCGATAACTTTTTTCACACAGCGATGTGAAATGGGCCGCCATAGTAGTTATTGCAGTATATATACCTATTTAATGACATATGTGTGGTTGTTATTGGTTCCTAGACCAGTTTCCATACATTTTTTCCAATTCTCTCGGAAGACAGCAATGCTGCTTGGCGGTATGAAGGTTGTTCCTCGGGTGAAGTCTTTCACAAAGAGCTCTAACTACTACTATAATGCTTTTCTTTTGTTATAAAAGACAATTATTCTACAGTGTCCCTGCATAATGTGTACAGTCGAAAATAGATGAAACTAGATCACAGTATAGGTATAAACAAAAAAAAAAAGAAAAAAAATCGTTTAATTAATTCGCTTTTTTAGTTTTTCTATACAGGTTGTAAACGAATTCGTGTAATTCCTTCTAACCACGTAATCTACCAGTGACATTGATTGAACCTGCATAGGTTTTTCACAGAATCAACAAAAAAAGTTTTCAAGAAATGAAACATGGTATTCTGTATCTATCTGAGTATATTTTGGTGTTCCGAGTTAACTGACTGCGTGGAGCGATATAGCCCGTCAGCTGTTTCACGGTGCCTTCATTCATTTGTGAATGGCATCGAAATTTTCCACCACAAAAAGAAAATTGGGAAAAAAAAATGTTTTTTTTTATTTTTAATCAATCTAAATCCTGTGCGGGGTTAATCTATAACAATAATAGAACATGTGGTTTGAAGGAATTACACGAATTCGTTTACACCCTGTATAGATAAAAATTAAATGCTGTTCGTTGGTAAGCGCATCATTTGATAACGGCTGGACCGATGTGGCTATTCTTAATAAAATGTTCGTAGTGCAGCCGCAAACGTCTTTGTAATTGCTCCTCAAAAAAATATTGAATATGAGTGCAAAAAGTGTATAAAAGTGCCGTTAAAAGTGCAAATATTATGGACAATCCTCACTACTAAAATTATACAACATTAAATCAGTGTTTTAGTGCGTAATCTATAAAATCTAGACCAAATTAATTCAAAAAAATTACCAGTAACAATCAAACAGTGCATCGCAATTAAACGCGTAAGCGCCCCGGATTTCACGGCGCTTACGACATACTTCTCGCGAGCTCGCTAGGAGCCGCTGTCGACTATTACTGCGGGCCTTTATTAGTGTGCGTTTTCGCTACTGGAGATCGTCAGGGCCGTTAATAGTGTGCTGTTTTTAAAACCAAGACGAATATTATATATATCTCCCGCGCAACCCGCCACCCGCCACCTGCTGATAGTTGGCGCTACCAACTGCTAGAAGATCCTGGAACGTTGTTACTGCTTCGCTTCAGCGCTACGCTTTATCCGCTTTATTACTTGTTCTGTAACGCAGTATGATTTGCTCTGCATGTAGCGATATTATTGATAAAAATGATCTACATTTACGCTGCAATACAGACGCATGCTATAATTACTTGCACCTATCTTGCTTTCAAAATGACAATAGCGCTTACAAAAATGTAACATCTTGGATATGTAAGGAATGTGCCTATAAAGCAAACGTTAATAGTGACCTCTCACTCGCTTGCTCGCAAGATGAAAGACGGGATCCGAATGTTACTTTTAGGAAAAAACAGTCAACAGTTGCTGCTTTTAACGAGGATCAAAATGTAATAATTGGCGAGTTGACATCCGAAATACGTTACCTTCGTCAGGAAGTGTTCAGCCTAAGTGATCAATTGTCTCAGGCTATATCATCTATTACCTGCTACCACGAAAAACTGGAATTATATTCTGTTCAAATAGCAGCTATGGACGAGAAGCTGAAAAAATTTGGAGACAACAAGCAGACTGACGTGTGCGTAATAGATCCCCCGCAGACCTGCCTAACGGAGAGTGTTGCAACTACTGCTACTTCTCCAGCAGTGAGTACAGTTACTCTTACAACGACTAAGTCTGCCCCACGTAAAAAAGGCAAGAAGTCAAAGTCGACCCGGCTGCCTTCTGTAAGTACAAATGCGCCCGCCTGCACTCTGGTAAGCATTTCTGAACACAATTCACAGCCTCAACATGTGCAAACATTGCCACTACAGACTCCTTTAACTCAGTTACCGCCTGCTCCAATACAACCAGATCCCAATAGCATTCGCAACACTACTCAATCGAGTCCGCATAAATCTGTTATCTCAGAAGCTCGCCTTAAGAAATCCAATTATCACAAATGGCTTTCTGGTACTGCTGGCCCTCACGTCACCACATTAAAAGCAGCTGAAGTTCGGAAGTATCTCCATCTCTGGAATATGGAGTCTAACGCCGATGACGTTCGAGATTACCTGAAACAGCTATGCCCTTCAGGAACCTGCACTGTCGATGAATTGAGACCAAAAGGAAATTATAGATCTTACAAGATTGGCATACCTGTGGACGACTTTGATACGTGTTTCTCTATTGATGTATGGCCGATTAATGCCAAGATCAAATCCTGGATTCCTTACCGTAAGCGTAAAGATTTTGCCGTCAGTCTACCAAGTACGTCGCAGTCGCAGCATAATTTTCGTGCCTAATGCAGCTCACGATAAACCGACTAAAAAGAACACCCTCGACGTCCTCTATCAAAACGTTCGTGGCATAAAAACTAAACTTACTGTATGGAGAATAAATCTATTACAACTTGAGCAAGATCTCATAGCAGTCACTGAATCATTTTTAGATAACTCAGTTGAAGATTCAGAAGTTGTTTGCAACGGCTACAGTGTTCTTCGGCGTGATCGAAGTACACCTTGCGGTGGTGTAATGCTTCTGGCTCGAGCAGGTATTCACATGACGCGACGACCAGATCTTGAGACGGACCATGGTGAAGACTTATGGGTGTCATTCCCCTTGTTTGGCCGCCCAGTATTTGTATGTGTTGTGTATATCAAGCCAAGTGCCACCGATGATGTTTATATGACTTGGTTCTGTAAGGTTGAGAGTTTTATAAATAATGTTAAGGGAAATGTGATAATATTAGGTGACTTAAATTTAAATAGTGCCTCTGTGGCTGTGAACAACTATTATTGTTATTTCCTTTCATTTTGTGGTTTGACTGAGAAGAATGTAGTTGAGAATTCACACGGAGGTATGTTGGATGTTATCTTGGTTCAAGAGAGCGTTGGAGCGTGTGTGGCTGCGTCTGAAGGTATGGTACCACCAGATCTTTACCATCCCCCTCTAGGTATAAAAATCAATATCGACGTAGCTTTGCACAACAACTCCATGATACCCAGTAACATTGATCGATCTAAGGACTGGAACTTTAACAAGTGTGATTATGTACTTCTTAACACTTTATTATCCGAGGAATCGTGGACATCTGTGATACAGGCAACCGATATAGCCAATAGTGTGAATTGTTTTTATGAAATAGTTTACGAAATCTTTGATCAGTGTATGCCCAAAAAACAAAGAAGTAAAATTAGCCGTAAATGTTATCCGGTCTGGTTCACTCACGACATAATTAAGGACTTGATATGTAAAATTAAACTTCACGAAACTTGGAAGCGTTCTAATTGTTTAAAGGATTTTGAGTTGTTTTCTGAATTAAGAAGAAATCTAAAGCAACGTATCTCCACTGCTTATAAATCCTATTTGCAACGCATTGAAAATAATATTAAAATAAATCCGAAACAATTTTGGCAGCACATTTCAAGTCTGCGATGTAAGGGCGGCTTTCAGTCTACTGTCATCCACCAAGGGCAAGCTTTATCCGGTGTCGAGGCTGCTAATGCATTTGCAGATTACTTCTCCTGCGTATTCCTTCCTGATTTCCCCGAGCTAAATGCAAACCGAATAAGTGCCCGCGAATCAAACGCTAACAGCAATTATATTAACATAGTTCAAATTTCAGCAGAAGACGTTGAACGTAGCATTAATAAACTTAGACTCAGTAGTTCGGCTGGACCAGATAATATCTCATCTTTGGTATTAAAGTGTTTAAAGGTATATTTTACTGAACCTCTCTGCCACATTTATAATTTAGCTTTGAGTACGGGTAATTATCCATCCCAGTGGAAAGTCTCGAGGGTTACTCCCATACCTAAAAAGGGAGTTAAGGCATCTGTCGAGGATTTTCGACCTATTGCGATTCTTTCGTCACCTGCAAAAGTTTTTGAGCATATATTGCATAAAGAGATTCACAGACAAGTTAACAGATACATATGCAATGAACAACACGGCTTTCGCATCAAAAGATCCGTGAATACTAACCTTATAACCTTAGCTGATTATATCTCTACATGTGCTGACCGAGGCCGGCAGGTGGACGTCTTATATTTCGATTTCCAAAAGGCGTTCGATAGAATCAATAATGACATATTGTTAGACAAGTTAAGTGCCATAGGTTTCGCTCCCAGTCTCCTTCTGTTGATCTCAGATTATCTTCGTGATCGCCAGCAGTATGTGCGGCTAGGCTTGTACAATTCCCGATCATATGACACGCGTTCAGGAGTAAGTCAGGGGTCCATATTAGGACCTTTGTTATTCCTTATAATGGTTAATGACATTCCACAAGTACTGAATCATTCCAAGTGCTTACTTTATGCTGACGATTTAAAATTGTACTCTGAGATACAATCCCAGTCAGACTGCGTGGCACTTCAACAGGATATTGATGCTATAAGTGAATGGTCTGTAATTAATAAAATGGAATTCAATCCTTCTAAGTGTTGTGTACTGAGTTTTAGTCGTTCGCGAAATCCTATACACTATAGCTATAGCATAAATGACGTTGAAATAGCCAGAGTAATGACGGTCAAAGATCTTGGTGTAATTTTTGATCACAAACTCACCTTCCACGAGCACATTACTTCTGTGGCCAAAGATTCATTCAGGCGGCTAGGATTTATTCTTAGAAATTGTCGTGAGTTTACTAACCATCAAGTTATCAGACTCCTTTATAGCACACTTGTTAGAAGTAAACTTGATTGTAGCTCTTGCTTGTGGAATCCTCATGAGAAATCGTACACACTTATGTTGGAAAAAGTTCAAAAAGCATTTTTAAGATACTTCTACAAACGTAAGTTTGGGTATTATCCGTATCTATATCCGACTAGATTTTTGCTGGGTTGTTTGGGCTTTAATTCACTCCAAGTCAGGCGAGCCTTCGACCAACTTGTAACTGCTTGCAAAATTATACACGGAGCCATTGACGCACCTAATTTGCATGGTGAGCTGTGTGTCTTTTTTGTACCTGACAACTATTGCCGGGCAAGACGGCATAATTTGTTTGCGCAGCCGCGTTGTCGCACGATTGCGCGATCTATGTCACCCATTCCAAGGATGCTGAATGCACTCAACGCTCTCCTGGAATCGAATCCTTCACTGGATCTATTTGCTGATGAATGGAAGGTGATATTGTTGGAATGCTTGGTGTATTGCGAGAAGACTGAGTGAAAGGGTTAATATTTTAGATTCTATTATCTGTTATATTAATTAATTTCAGTACTTATGTTATATGTAACTATCAGTGTAATTGGCTTTATGTCGTTCTGATTTTTAAAAAAATAAATAAATAAATAAATAAATAAATAAATAAGTAAATGTCCGAATTGGGTTTTTATGGAAAGAAAAATTGATAAAGTTGCCCGGAAAATTGGCAAATTCGGGAAAAGCTGAATGTTCTTTTTTCTATGGAATTTTTGTCTGCCAAGACAAAGTCGGGTCAGCTAGTTTATTATAAATATATAGCCTTTTATTAATTGGGTGTATTTTGCTTAGGTATCCTTTCGGTTGGTAGGCCTCTCACAAGGTGGACCGATGATCTGGTGAAGGTCGCGGGTATCCGCTGGATGCGAGAAGCACAGGACCGGTCGATGTGGCTATGCTTGGGGGAGGCCTATGTCTAGCAGTGGACGTCTTTCGGCTGAATGAATGAATGAATTTTGCTTAAAATAACAACGACAATTATGGCTAAAGCCGGGTCTTCGTGTTTGCTAACCGAATAGGGGCGAGCCTAACAGTTTTGTTAGCAAAAACACAATAACATGTTTGCCGGGACGAATGGATAACATCCCCCGCGTTCGCCTGCGAAGCGCCTGCGAAGTGACGCATTTTGTATTCGCGTTCACTAGAGAAAGACGCCATCAGTGTTGCCAGGTCTCCCGATTTTAGTAAATGTCTCCAGATGTCCCGGATTCCCACTCAAAACTCCCAATTTTTTAAGAACACTACGGCTTAAACTTTCTTTATTGTTTTGCTAACTTGTTTTGTTTAGAAAATTGGCGCTGCGGACCCGGCTTAAGAATTGATGTGGCATAGCAAACAAAAAGCAACCTTTAAAAAATAATCATCAAGTTAAAAAAGAAGAATCTTTGTTTTTGTTTTCCCTTTTTTGTTTTTGTTGATAAACTGTGGTCTAGTTTGACGCATTTTCGCCTGTGCACATTGTCCAGGGATATATTCTATATGTACACTGTTCTTTTTCTAGCGTATCTAGGTCAACTGTATAATAAAATGGAACTGACCTAACAACAAGGCAACTTTCTGCAATCGTTAACGTATAGTCAAAGAACAAAGCCTTTGTTTCATTATGTGATTATTTATAGCCCATTTAAATTAAATGCATTTAGGGGTATTTCACCAACCTATCATTAACTGTTCATTAAGCTAATTCGTTCTCTAAACTTTTCAATAGCTAGCATTTGCATTTCACCACCATATCAATAATGATAATGACAAGATTATTTAATACATTAATTGTTATTTCAAGGTCATGTTTAGCTTACCTAGTGAATAGTTAAAAAAGAAAAAGTTTTTATTTTTTCGCCCCAAACGGACGCATACATAAAAATTAAAAATACAATATTTCTTAAAATTAAATACGTATATACACAAAAACGTATAATAACCTGGTAATCCAAACCCAAAAAAATATAAGTTAAAAATTAAAAAAAAACAACAATCTATGGTTATTGGTTAAAATCTATGTGCACGGGTTAGCTAGGCATCTAAATCAACTAACAATCCATTTTTTTTTTTTTTTATTCGTCAACATACATCTACCATTAAACATTTTGTAATGTTGAATTTGCGCGTCGCATGGTGCGTAAAAAATTTAGGTCGTTGCTCAGCATTATGCTGTGTCTTCGGACGAACCTAATGCCAACAGCGCTGATTTTTAGCAACTACATTCATTCGAGTGACGTTAATGAAAGCACCTAAGAAAACCAGTAATAAAGTGAGTGTTTTACTATCTTATATTACGTATATATGTAGTTCGGACTACATTATTGAAATGTTGGCGCAATACCCCCTTAATATACGTTTTTCCCGTGTCTAAGGTTCTTGTTCTGTGTTTCTGAACCAAATTGAAGGAACCGACTTCTGAAAATGTTAATTTAATAATGTGGTAGGTAATTATTTTACGCTTTTCAGTTTTTATGAAGTCTTTTTTTTTGTAATAATTTTATATTTGCTATTTTTGTTCGAGTTTACATAAAAATGTAATTCCAGCAATCGCGAGTGATTGTAACCCATTAAAGAGTCTTGTCTATCTCCAAAGGTGTTCATCAGATCTTCACCTTTAAATGGGAAAAGGACGGGAGAAAAATCAATAAAAAAAAAAACTTTCCGCAATCGACTAGATATCGCTGAAAAAAACAAACATAATATGGAATCGGAAACATCCTCCTTTTTTTTAAAGTCGATTGAAAATATCGAGGAACGAGTTTTTTTTTATTTATTTTTTATTATTTGTTTATTTATTGACCAACTTATACTAACAGCTTAAATGCTACACATACAAGTTAGTTAGTTTATTTCTTAATGGTCCTGCGTTTGTCCGCCATCTCGCCTGATGTTAAGCGATGATGCGGTCTACGATGGAGCACGCTTGCCCAGAAGAAACAGATGCACTCGTGACTTGAAGACACCCAGATTGTAGCTGTCGGGGAACACCCACTCGGACAGCGCATTCCACTGTTTAGCGGTTTTCACAATGAAGGTGGAATCAAAACGCTTCGTTCGGGTTTTTGGTATATCAACCATGAACTGATGGCGCTTTTTCGTGCTTCTGGCCGTCCGATAGAAAAAAAGGGCAGGAGGGGTATTAGATCATGCAGAATTTCAAATAGAAGGACATTTAAAATTTTTGTAAAAATCATTCAGTCTTATTAATTATTTGACGTAGACGTGAATGGCGTAACGGACTACCCCAAACATTATGGCGCGTATTACTAGGTGCTACTAGGTGGACGTGGGGTATGGTCGGGGTACGTATCAACCCCAAGTGCCGTCGCGATGACTTTCCACCACATCTAATCACATCCTAGCATACCCTATCCATTATCAGCGACGCCTGTAGGTAAATAGCATAGATAAAAAACAGAAAAAAATTAAATAAGGTGTTAAAAATCAACTCTAAGAATTTTGTGGGGTTACTCGGTATCGAAAATTTAACAACTTTCGTTCTACAACTTTTCGGAAATTCGCCAATTTTTTTATGCCTAAATACATTTTTTTTTATTTGTTTAGGAAGTTATATAAAATACGCGAATTTAGAAAAGTTGCAGAAAAAAAGTTGTTCAATTTCCGATACCGAGTAACCCCATAAAATTCTTAGAGTTGATTTTTAACACCTTGTATACCGGGTTCCCTACGGCGCCACTGCAAAAACCGTTACTTCGATTTTCATTAGATCGAACACTTTATGATGAATCAACGATACACCTAAACTACATTACTTCTAAGTCTTATTTGTGCGATGTAACGTTAGTGCGAAACACATTGTATCGAAAATTTTTACACTTATACACCTATAGCTTTTATGGGCGAATGCTTCTTTCCTCGATAGTACACTATATCGCACATTTTCTTTTTAGTTTTACTTAATTATAGGTAAAAAAATGACAGAAATGGCATAAAAACATATAATTACAATTCAATTGATTGGTTCTTAAAAAAGGTAAAATTTCTATTTTGTCGCGATTTTCGACAACTCTTGCGATGGCATTGGCGACTCTTTTGCCTTTTTTGGTTTGGTTTTACCTATTAATTTCTGCTTTAAAATAAGTTTTTTTTTTTTTTTAATCTTTATTATTTTGGAACTTTTAAATGTTACGCCAGTTCCATCGTAACCTGATCAAAACATAATACATTACAAGGTAACTAATTAATAAACTAATGCAGCCTCTACCGACATTGGCTTGGCTAAAATACTATTAATAAATATATTCGACTGCGAATTCCATTGCAGTATATTAAGATATCATCATCTCGAATATTATTCTATTCTATTCTAAAAGTAAAAAAAAACGCCAAAATGACGCACCAAAAAAACATTGACGCCAAAATGACGCACCAAAAAAAAACAATACTTACGTTTATTGACGCCAAAATATACCTATGTTTATTGACGCCAAATTGACGCAAAAAAACATACCTATGTTTATTGACGCCAAAATATACTTATCTTTATTGACGCCGAAATGACGCACCAAAAAAAAACAAAATAAAATAAAAAAAACTGTTGGGAAAATATGCGTCACATTCGCGCAAAACGACAATCGCTCAGCATAATACTGTGACACACATACGAGGCAGAGTCACATATTCAGCCTGTCCCACTTCTGGGCATGGGCCTCTTCTCAGAATGAGAAGGATTTTGACCTTAGTCCATCACGCTGGCCTACTGCAGGTTGGCGGACTTCGCAACTGGTTGCGAATCCCAGTTGCGAAAACGGCCAGAAGGGACTACACACCATCGACAACTTTAAAGTCAGGTCAATACTAGCCTCACCTCTATGAGATACATTTCGTCCTGCTATCATTTTTAACCGACTTCAAAAAGAAGGAGGTTCATAACGCGTCTGAAAGTTTTTTTTTTGTTTTTTTACGCGATATCTCCGCCAATTATGAATGGATTTTGATGATTCTTTTTTTTTTTTGGTAGGCCATACTTCAGATGTGGTCTCATATAAATTTTATCGAAATTGACAAAAAGTATTTAGCATGACATAAAATTAACAGTTTCAGAAGTCGGTGCAATTCTTCTCTCGTGTCAGCATGAGCTATACGAAAATAGCTCATGCCGTGGTGAAAAGATTAGCCAGTCAGCAAGGTTGGTAGCGGGGCTGACTGCCCAGGGTAAGCCGGACGTACTTAAGTATTGTCACTCGTGGAGGCTCTTTTCATGCACCCCAATTCTATCTACACTGAAACAAATAAAAGCCACCGACTTCTGAAACTGTTAATTTTATTTCACTCTTTTTTTAGTTGTTTTTTGAAGTCGGTTTTTACTTTTATTTAAAGTTTTTTATTACACGTTAAATTTACATTAAGACATGATTCTAATGTTTCACGTATGAGTTCGAGATGTCGTGTCACAGAAAGTAGCTAATCGCGTGGGTCAGTGCGGATCTCCGCATAATTGTTACACACGCGCTATAGCTGCGTGGCTTCCACATGTTTTTTCTATACCGTGATATGAACCGTCATTACGGTAATAAATAACCGGTAAATGCCTATATTAATACGGTGTCTTAACATGATTTCAGGTAGCTAATATGACGGTACTAATCAATTAAAATTTGTAAGAAAGCATGGAAGGCTTTTGTAATTTGAAGAATGAAGACGTATTAAAATGCAGCTATACTAAGAACAATAATAAAAAAACAGTCAAGTGCGTGCTGAACGTAGAAAGTAGGGTTACGTAGTCATTAAAAAAGTCTAAAAATATACGCTTTTTTAGCAATCAAAATTATTATTTCCTTTATTCATTTTTAAACATATTTTATCACATTTTTAAATATTCTAATATAAAAATAAATACATTTAAAAATATAAAAAATAGTATCCCACCGGCATCGGGAACAGGGTCCAAGCTGCCGGCAGTCAAGGCTCCAGAGAAAGGAACCTCCTCACTATGCGTGCCGTATCTAGGAGTACTGCTTTCTGTATCAAGCCGTTCATCCAGCCGTCCAACGAGAGCCTAAGGTGTTAATCGAGGCTCTTGGCTACGAGGTCATTCGCCGTAACGACTATCGGAACAATGACTGCTGAGTCCACATCCCACATGCCGACAACCTCGTGTGCTAGATCAAGATATTTTATTTGTTTATCTCTAAATTATTATTATTATTATTTGACTTGGTCGCCTTTTGCCCTCGTCGTACTTGTTGGTAAGCGCAGACAGGGTCTAAGATGGAGCACACGAATCCAAGTAATGGAGATATAGAGGGATTCCCCTATAAGCCTCTGGCTCTCACATACACACGACGGAACACAGTAAACTGCTTGACGCTTGAATTTAAATTCTATTGATTAAGTTATTTGTGCATTTTTTCTGGAATGTTCTGGTACTAAAGCAGCTGCTTAATCATTTCGTATATAATCATCATCATTAAGCCGAAAGACGTCCATTGCTGGACATAGGCCTCCCCCAAGCATCGCCACATCGACCGGTCTTGTACTTCTCGCATCTAAGGATTCCCGCGACCTTCACCAGATCATCGGTCCACCTTGTCGGCCTACCAACGCTGCGTTTTCCGGTACGCGGTCGCCACTCTTATAATTATATCTCTATAAAATTCATGAAAATCTGTACAAAAATAATCATGATTGATAGTTCTACCAAACATGGTACCTGGGGCCTAATTCCCCTAAAATAAATCTTGATAAATCACAACCGAACCAAGGCCGAACCGTTCATTCAGACAGTTCTCAATTATAAAAGCTGTCAAATTGTTTGACACAAAAAACAAAATCAATCATTTTGAAAGTTTTCGAAAACAAAAACTGACTGACGGTTGTGGTTCGATTGCGTTTGGAAACAATTTATTTTAGGAGAATTTCGCCCCTGGCTAATTTTTTCACTACGGCATGAATTATTCTTGTATTGCACGTGACAACACGAGAGAAGAAGATGAAGATCGGCAGTTCTAATGCTAATGTAAACTGCTCTATGTTTTTTTTCAGGTGCAATCTTTCTTACCCTTTTCTGGCAAAAAATGAAAACTTTAAATATGGCTACAATACAAATTATTTGAGGCTACCCACTTAAATGATAATTCATAAAAAACATCCAGAAACATGTTAAAAAAAGAAAGCGAATCTTCGTTTGTAACTACCCCAAATTTTGCCACACTTAGTTACGCTATTCGACACAAGATGGCGCCAGAGCTCGCGTAACTAGATTTAGACCAATTGAGTGTTCAGTGTAATAAAATATGTAAAATGAAACTGAAACACTTTTATGAAAAAATATTCTTTTTGAACGTTGAACGGTAACAAAAGTTGCAGCTACGAGATGAAAAATTACACAGGTTGAAAAAATCTAGTTGGAAAATTCCAAATTTGTGAGATAGATGGCGACACTACGAGACCTAATTTTACTTCTGTTTTCAAAAGATGTCAGCACGTGCAAGCGAAACTGATACAAAAATACTTAAATATATAATTGCGACACAAAACAGATTTCCATTTCGATATAATATTCATATTCTACTCACGGAACTAGAAAAATATAATACTCTTGATAATAGCTACATCGTATCAATTATTCGGAACACCGAAAGTAAACTAACGAATATGGAAAACAAGTACTTATTTGAATTATTAATTTCATGGCAAATTAACTTCTACAATGGAACAATCATTACTTTTTAAATCAATTCTTAAATTCAGATATCGTTCCGTAGCAAAGCCGATATACCGTGATGAAGTTCACTAGATAAATTTTAAATCATTATGTGCAATATTTTTTTAGTTACGATAGTCGTATTACATTGTTTGTTACCTGCTCATCCAAACAGTACGTGTGTACAAAGTTTTTATCTAATTTTTGATAATTTTAGTGATGATAATATTTTAGGAATGAAGAACATGTCGTCAGGAAAGTTTTGAGTATGAATGTGGATGGTTATAATAGTAGAGGAAGACCAAAGTAACGATGGATGGATAATGTAAAAGATGGTATGACTAGAACGAGGGTGACTACTGAGATGACGGCTAATAGAGATGTATGGAAGAAAAATACATGCTGCGCTGTCCCCAAATAAGTTTTGATAAGGGCAGGAGGGTGTTGATGATGATAATATTTTAGAAGATGAATCCTATCATAGTCATTTGTTCTAGGAATGGAAATTATCAGAATGGGCGGGATCTTATAAATTATTTTTGTTTCAATGGATCGTGTTGAATAAATACTTCAAGAAAGAAGGAAGACTCGAACTGTTTGTCTAATGTTTTTTTATAGCTTTCGAATTATTGATGACGTCTCTATATCCTGTGGATGGACGTGTTCCAATTAGACAAGATGTCGATCAACTAATACAGGATACAGATCCAATAAATTATATTTTTCTTTGAACGTTTGGGTACATTGAATATAGAATTTAAAAGTCTTCGTCTTTACGCTTAATAATTTACAAGGATTGGTTAATATTATATTCTCATTTCATTAGATGTTTTGTTTTAGCTGCGATCTTATACTGTTCAACGAAATATGAGTCCTGACATAACAGTCATTTCGTAATTTGTAGCTGTAAGGAGGCTGCTATCGAAAAAATGTAAACGACATCATCAAAAACTGGAGAATAGCCATAATATCTATGTTTTGTTTTTTATAAATATTTGATATTCTCTGTATGGTAACGTTTTGTAGAGAAACGCCAGAGAAAAGGGGGGGTCAGATTCATTTACAGTAAGATAAATATAAATTTTATTAGGATTCTATTTTGGAATATAACGTGACGTCACCGGTTTTGTTAAGTTAACATCGTAGTTTCTCATCACGTATTATCTCGGATGGCGTCATAAAATTGGGACTTAAAAATTTAATTGAAAATTTATATTACGAACACCAGATTTATCAGTAGATTCCAATAACACAATGTAACATTCGAATCTCACATTTTTAACTTTTCCAATTCAAAGCATATTCTTGAATAATGTTTTAAACATTCCAGAGTATGAGGTTTTATTAATACCAGTACAGAAAATACCGATCAAATCGAAAAATGTTATTTATTCACCGCAAAGACACCGATATTCGAAAAGGAATAAGAAGGAAGAAATAGATAAACTTGATATTGAGTCTTATGAGGAGCCAACAGAAATGCCTGATGTAGACAGTTTTGACTATGGAAAAGACCGGGATAGTGATGAAATTGGTACCGAGTCTCATGCGTATGATTCTGAAACTAACTATGGAGACGATAAAATTGTAGGGGGTATTGAAGTGGATATAAATTTATATCCGTACCACGTTTCATATGGTACCAACTGCGGTGGAGCTATCATTGATAAGAGATGGGTTATAACTGCTGGACATTGCGGGTGAGGTTACTATTTGTTGTTTTTATTTATGATCTCTCATTACAAAATTTCTACAGAAAACTTGTATAAATTTTGATAGACATTAAAGCTAGCAATGTTTCTGATACAGTTACTCCAAGCATAATTTTTATATTTAAAGATTTACACTTCACATCATTCAATTCACAATTTGATGATTCCGAAATTTTATTGAATTTTGAATATAAACGATAAAACAGGTTTTAAAAATAATCCAATTAATGTCATTTAAAAGCAAGAAGCCATACATAAGAGCCGGTTCAAAATACATTAACCAAGGGAAGAAGATATTGGTGAAGAGAGGACATGTCCACCCAATGTGGTCATCTAAGAAGAAAGACCATCCATTTGACTTTGACTTCCAACTCCTGGAGCTGTCTGAATCCTTGAAATTCGACGAAAATATACAGCCTATAAAGTTAGCTCATATTGAAGATATGGTCATCGGGAAAATCATCACTGTTACTGGTTGGGGAAATACTGAGGAAAATGTAAGTTGACATTATTATATAGGTGATTTTACTTTCTATGATAGTTTAAGAATAAGAGAAAAACTACATCTGGGTTCTTTACATTTGGAACTCATTTGAGTTTATCATTAGGTGTGGGGTACAAATCGACTGCTGCGTTCACGTTCGCATTCAATTAATTTTGTCCAAGAAAGAAATCATTTATCGATGTCACTTATCCTATAGAAGAAACATAGTGATCTGACACGAATGAACAGGACAGGTTTAATAAACAATTATGAGTTTGCAACTGCCGGCCATAAAAAAAGAACCGATGAATTAGAGGCAACGTTAACTAGGTTAATACTTTACCGTTGATGGATATATTTAAAAACTGTTAAAGTATAAAAGTTTATTAGAGAAATCTGATCCATCTTATACAATTATAACCGGTTCAATACAATTGAATATTACAACTTCCACAAAATAATAATCAAATGGTACAATCTTTATTTAGCCTTCATTCTGATTCACCATGGAAATATTTATATTCAATTTAATGCATATTTATTAATTTTAGATATACCCATGTTTAGTAGAAACCAGGCGGTAAATTAAAATCTCATTGGTTACGCCCATCTACACGTTTCTATTAGCCAGTCGAATGTAACAAATTGGAAACAATCATTTATAACTAGATGCTCGCCGTTGCGGTGCAGACTTCGTATGCTTCGACGGTACGCATCGCTTGCGATACTGTTGCTTGTACGATACATTAGTTGATATATTACATAAATGATTAAAAAAATACAATACTCACTAGAGCTTAAAAATGGATATTTTAAAATCTATTTAGGGAGTTGGACCAAAAATACATCCCTGGAGAATACCCTATTTTTAAGGTAGTTAACAGCGACCAAATTTTCGATAACCGTAAAATAATTATATCTGGTTAGTATCAAATGATAAATTATTTTTATTTCTGTAAATAAATCTGTTATAATAAGTCTGACACAAGTCAGGCATTTTTTATCTGACTAGCTTTGAGAAGAAAAACCGAAACAAACTCAGAGGTCAAGGTCTCTTTTAAAGTCCATACGTTGTGGTTAAAAACTATGCGAGGGTAATAATGTAGGGCAACGTCTGGAATGGCCGGCCAAAGAATCTGTCACTTCTGTTATAAAGAAAAGTACCTATAAATGTTATTTGAAACTAAAAGAAACCCGATTCTTGTATGCTTCTTAAAGACATTTTTTTTCTACTTCTTTTAAAATATTTTTTCTTAATTTCCAAGGGTCCATATTCAAACGTTCTTCGTGCAGTGAGGGTTCCAATTATATCGAAGGAGCATTGCCAAAATGTACCATTCCCGTACTTCAGAGGCAGTTTGACAGCCAGAATGTTTTGCGCTGGGTATTCGGAAGGAAAGAAGGATGCTTGCCAGGTAATTAATTTTTTTTTTCCTTGTATTTTCATGATTATCGAAGTTACTCCGAAAAGGATATTCAGAGGTACCAATGAACCTGGATGGGAAGAATCAAGTACAAGATGTCGTTATCCAAATGAAACAAACTTAGGTCCAGCTAACTTTGATTTCCTTGATTGATTTGACAAAGCATTAATAGATGGACACATAAACAAAACGAAATTGCATTTCAGGGTGATTCAGGAGGTCCCGCGGTTGCTTACGATCGTCTTCTTGGTATGGTCTCATTTGGATACGGATGTGCTACCCCAGGATCCTACGGCGTATATAGTAAGGTCGCTAAAGTCAGAAATTGGATCGAGCAGACTACAGGAATTAAATTCGACTAAAGGATTTTGTACTAGGAATAAAATATTTTGGAACGTTGTGTATTTTATTTTGGCAATAAATAAATCCTTCTTCCGTAGCTTTTCTTTTCTGTTTGGTAAAAAATAATGTTCTGCATCTGCGATTACGAGTCCACCTGCCATTATAACTTGGTGGTAAAATCATCAGGTCCAAGAAATAATGGTCGATGGTGATGACGATGAGGCTGACCATGAAAGAAGCCCATGCTTAATGCATGCAGTGGTCATCTATGGGATGGTTCAAAACGATGCCCTAAATGATGACAAGAAACAGCAAGCTAACATTTCAGTTTCAACAAAATCTGAAATTATATGTCGTTGCTTTGCAAGCAATAGAATTATTGAGAGAATAAAGAAAACATTTTAGTTTAGTGAAGAATTTTATTGAGTAACTTGTGTGTCATAAGCATAAGCAGGCAGCTTATTGTACAACATCCCAAAATCTCGATCTGATCTGTACGTGATTCATTCTTAACCTGCCAATGAATATCTAACGGCAAAATTATGACAGAATATATGGAGAGTTAGACAGGTGTTAGAGACATTAAAAATAAGAATTTGTTTATCAGCATTAACTAGGAAATCTGCACACCTGAGAGAGCTCCAAAAAGTTCTATATGATAGAATATTGTAGAACGGGTTTAGAGGAAGTTTCGAGGAAGGATTGACAACTTTAAGCAGGTGTACATGCTGGATGATAATCTGATGTTACTGGTACCGTAACCAAACGTAGTTCTGGATTTCATTTCACAAAAAAAACTTTTTCACGATGCATCGGTACTGTGACTGCAAGAAATCAAGTAGTCTGACTGTGGTAGGTGGGTACAGTGGTGTTACCTTCCTTGTGTGACTCGGTAGCGTTGCAGTATTTTGTCACTATGAAGTCAATGGGTTGTGACCAAAATGTACTGTCTTCATAATAGAGTGTGAGAGTTTAAGTTTGGACTGGCTAGCAGACTGGTTGTTAGCTGCTCAATCAGCTGCTAGGAGTCGATGAATTCTGGCGTAAAAGTTGTCGCTATTTGGATTCAGTGGTTACTAGTGTAGAGTGCATTGTTTAGTGTATACTCATCCGAACACCGATTACTGTCCTACTGCTAAATTTCGGGCCTTTTTCATAATGAGAAGAGCTTTAGTCCACCACGCTGGCCTGGGGGTCTACTCCCTAAGCACGAAGTCCGTGGTTTCGGCCTTAGTTACGAGCGTTTCCTACTCCGTATCACCTACGGGACCTCCGTATTACATACGATTATTTCGGGGCCCGAACTATGAATGAATGACAAAACGATTTGACAGTTGTCCCTACTACCGATGTGTTTTTGCCCGTCCGAAAAGTTGATGTTGACACTTGTTTTGTTCACTCCTACGTTTCGGGCTACTTTCGGACGGACAACCAACTTCGTTGACGGACTTAGGGAGTAGGCCCCCTGGTGTGGATTGGCGGCCTACACACATGATCGTACTTTTTTGTGGAGCCCTCTCAAGTGATGTTTTTCTTTACCGTTAATGCAGGCGCTAATCAACTTCTGATCCACACAGAAATTCTAAAAGTCTGGGATGAGGGATCCACCTCCATGGAAGGTAAAGCTTCAACCGCTAAACTATCACTACTTCATGCACTCTTTTCTTTGCCATATATCCAAAGAGATCACACCCTATTTCCTTTTATACCATTCTCACGATTTCTCGCTTGATTGTCAATTAATGATTTTTAATTGAAATTTTGATAAGACATATTAGTTGCATGTTGTAATGTTTTTCTTATTTATAGTGTTTTTAACTAACTTCGTCCTCGTGTGCGGGTGAGTGACACGTGTACTTCGATGAGAATAGCGTCATAATCTGATTTGTTTACAGTTATGCTTGGATCACGTCATCTCCTAAAGTTGTGGACGTCATGGTAGTGGTTTCGTGGAAATTATGAATATTTAAGGGGCTATCTCATCAAACTCTCAATAATGTAGTCCGTAACTATTCACCAGATAAGCTAAATGTGATCTAGAAGAGACCTAGAGTGCCTACTCTGGCAAATTTAAATCTATATTTGGAAGAGTCCTAAGTTCAGACATCATTTTATATTCTTCTTCCCTCGGGTCATCACGAGCTTTAAAAGAATAGCTCATGCCGTGGTGAACATATAAGTCACTGAGCAAGGTTAGTAGCGACACTGACTATCCAAGTTGTGCTGGCATAACAAAGTATCCTTACTTGTGGATTTATTGCATCGCATTATTATACTAATAGGAGTTAATTGAATAGTTCAGCGTCACTTATCATCACTATGCATAATTTTTGACGGAAAATAACTACTTTATTTTCAGTATAATCGGTGGTCACGAAATCAGAATCCACGATGCTCCTTACCAAGTGAACTATGGTGACGAATGTGGCGGAGCCCTGATACATAAGAAATGGGCACTCACTACTGCTCATTGCGGGTAAGTTCATGCGCATCATCCTGCAGCATAATAGCAGTATCAGCCAACTTCTGGATAAGGGTCTCTTTTCAGAATGACTAGGGTTTAGACTTTACTCCATCAGACTAGCCTGGTGCGGGTAGGCGGGCTACGCCCATCAGAGAAAATATTTTCTAGTCTTTCAGGTGTGCAAACCTCACGATGTTTTTCCTTCACCATTAGCGATAAGTGATAATCAAATTCTAATCTGCACATTAATCCAGAAAATCAGAGGTACGGTACAATCTCATTCTTGCATGGAAGGCAAGCGTTGAACCGCTAGAATACCACTTAGCTTTTTATAATGTGTTTTTGATATTTACCAGCTCAAACCACACCTACATCAGGTTAGGCAGCAGTTACCATTTGAAGGGTCGAATGGTGAACATCATTTCGCACATCATCCATCCGAACTATCAACTCAAGCATGAGTTTGATTACGACATACAGCTCCTGGCTCTGTATCGAGCCCTCCACTTCAGCAAGCTGGTCTCTCTAATCAGCATCAGTGGGGAGTGTGGGGATGATATTTTTGTTGCCGGATGGGGGTATGAGAAGGAAAACGTACGTTTAATTTGTAAATCTTAATAAAATCTTGTACGTTTTAATAATAGTACCATGAAGCCTGAATATCCCATTATGGTCCCATTGCGCCTCTTCTTGGAATGAGAAGAGTTTAGACTTTAGTGGTTTGGCGAACTACACACACCATCGAGAACTTTATCAGCCCTCTCAGATGTGCAAATTCCCTCATGATCTTTTCATTCACCGTTGACGCAAGAGATGATTAAATTCTGATCCGCAAATGGGTTAGAAAAGTTAGAGGTGCGGGCCGGTATCGATCTCAGACCATCTTGTATGGAAGACAAGAGTTCAACTTCCGGGATATCACTGTTTTGTTTTATCGATGAGGGTAGTGGTTAAGCTGCGTAGCTTATTCGCAATCTGCTGGATGCGATAAACACAGAACCAGTCGATGTGGCGATGCTTGGGGGAGACCTGTGTCCAGCAGTGGACCTCTTTCGGCTGAATGATGATGATGGACCTTAAGTTACACACTCATTCGTAAGAGTGATTTCGCTGCTTCTTTAGTCTGCTCGTGGCCACAATCAGAGCAATCTGATAGTACCCATTTAGTAATAATTATAACAGAGACCTTACGATTAGAATTAGTGCTAGCAATCACTAGATCAATCAGATATGGAAGTTGTATTTGTTTATGTTTCAGGGTGATTATCATGACACTCTTCAGCAAGTCAAGATCGGGATCGTCTCAATGAAGGAGTGCCAAAAAGTGGAGAAGTCGTGGTACAACTACACTTTGACAGAGAGGATGTTCTGCGCGGGAGGGTGGGGTCTGGACGCTTGTCAGGTGAAGACTTAGCCTAACTGATATATAAATATCCAACTGATGGTTCATGTGGTCATGTCGCATTTCTTTTTTACTTAATGTAGGCACGCATGAAGAAGGGATTTTTTGGAAATTCAGCCTCTTATGCCCTGTTCCTATGGCTAAAACGAATCGTTCGCTTACCAATGGTGCATTTTTTATTTCCGAACTGCGTTGCGAGCACTGATCTTTTTATCGAGTCAATTCAAGAAATCTATCTATTCCAACGTCAAATTTGACATAAGACATAAGTAGATAAAATGACAATATTCTAGCGCGAATTTTAGTTCGTGAACGCAGCGCCTAGAGCCGCTGTCTTTTCATACATTTTTGGCGTGACGCAATTACAGTAGTTAACGATATGAACTCACACGTACTGGTGGCGAAATCTACTCAAAATTTTTGACAAAATGAATTTATTGAATTTGTTTTTTTTTTCTTTGAGAACTGTGAAAATAGAATAAGAGCCATTATGCACTGTTGCTTGGTCGCCGGAGACTTAGTCTACGGCGACTGTGACTTTCCATAGTTTAAATAAGTGTTTAAGCACTTGATCGCCGGTCGCCCCGGCGACTATGCTTGTTTTGGTCGCCGAGAGACCAAGTCTCCGGCGACCAATCGACAGTGCGTAATGGCTCTAAATGCTAATGTGGTCACGTCGGGGTCACCAATGTGGAGAAACTAGGTGTGGTGTTCCTCCAGCCAAAGGGAGGATCCTCCAACCAGGCGGAGTCTTGTGCCCGGCGGGCTACTGCTTAACGGTTGATGTTGGGAGGTTATATATATACTATCTGCGTGTTAAATCTTGATTGCGCGATGTAGGATAGTTCGCATGTGGCGAGATAGATGCCGCCACACTAATAAATTTGAGCATTAGCAAGGTAGTCCAAACCATTTCCTGCCTCTTGCTAATATTATTATTGTTATTCCAGGGTGATAGTGGAGGACCAGCGGTATCAAACGGCAAGCTTGTCGGCATCTCGTCTTTCGGCTTTGGCTGTGGCCGAAATTTTCCCGGAGTCTACATAAATGTTTCTGAAAGTAGTATTAGAGATTGGATACGTAATTACACTGGTATTTAGTTACAGTATTTTGTTTTATTTAATTGCATAGGTACTATTTGCCTACAATGTGCAATAAACACCATGGGCCCGAAGCACTCGAAAGATTTTAACAACGCCTTTCTGATGGTATTATGAGTTAAAGAAATAGAAGATGAATAGATAAAAATTGTAATTTTAATATATAAGTAATAATATATAAGTATACACTGCTACATCTTCATATTGTGTTTGAGAGTAGATTAGATAAACTGCATGAATATATATTTAATAGCTAGTAACTAAAACTGTCCAATTTTTTACCAAATGTTCATTGAGCGCTATTCCCGCCGACAAACTGTCACACAGTTTGGTGGGTTTAATTTCTTTGTGAAATGTGTGCAAATCAATAAAAGCTTTTAATTTTTTTTTTTAATGTTATATCAATGAAAGTCCAATTCAGACAACTTTTTTGTTTTTTGTTACTTATTAAATCAATTAACTTTAGCACTTCCTTGTAAACAATACCTTAGGTTGAACTGGCAACATTTATAAATTATCGTGTGAGTGGATAAGAAACTTCTCACTTCATAACCCTCCCCGACAAATAAGACATACGGCGAGAAGGGTATGGTCTGACAAAAGTCACCCATCCACGGACTGACCGCGGCAAGCACAGCTTAACCTTGTAAATCATATGATCATCCCCTATCATAAACTTGACATAAATATATTTAATTAACCAATATAACTGACAACATTTCAAAACTGAAAAAACCTTAAAACAAAAATACCGTTTCTTTATTTTAGTGTCCTGAGTTCAAATATACAAGTATATACTAAACCTGAAACTAGTTTGTTCAGAATCACTAGGAGAATCGATTGACATATTTTTACAACACATTTTTTTTTCATAGTTTTCTATTTTTTTTTCAGTAGGTTGCTACCCATAACAGTTGACGGGAATAGACACCTTGAGGCTTGAGATGGTCCGCTCGGTCAGTTTCCGTGTATTAGACAGCCCCTGCATAGCACATCTCAGGCATTTCACACTTTACTAGGGAACTTAACGCGACATAAACTACGGTGTAACTGGGAGATTTATTAAAAAAAAAACACATATTCAGGCAGTTCTGATGAAAATCTTGTTGGGGTGTCTCGGTTTTTGTACATATATAGGTACTAAAAATAACGTTGTATATTTTTTCATTTCCTCATTTCTCAGAAAAAAATGAAAATCAAAAAACATGTGACGACGTCACATAAACGGTGGAATGAGGAGTTACCTTCGCCTATGCGTTCCAATGTTTTAGATGAAAACATTTAATGTCAAACAAGACATGTCACTATCACTTATGAAGTTAAACAAGACAAGTGTTATAATATGACAGTGACATCTAACTAACCGTTTTTTTGACGGTTCACAGTGAAGCAAAGGTTAGATCGCCATTCCACCGTATATGTATGACGTCATTTGGTGCGTACGTCTTTTTAGAATACGCCGAATTTCAAAATTGAAATTATGAATGAAAAATACATACTTTCGAAAAACGGAAAAATACGGGTGCTCTGGATTTGGATTTACTTTTATACAAGGTTAGTCAGAAAGGGGGTACTAAGCCGAGGGTGTTAAAGTACACATAATGAATAACTTTTGTTCTACAATTTTTCCCAAAAGTCAATAGTATAAGAGAAACAGTTGTTCAAAAATCTCAAAAATATATCTAAAATCTATCTATCCCCAGTTATGATCAGCTGTGTTTACATTTTAGATCATTTATAGGGTCACGAATTAGAAGCTCCATTTTTTAAATTCGTAACTAAAGAAGGGACGAAGAATTTTTGAAAAAACCTTAAATAAAAATCATTTTATTTGAAAAAAATAAATATCGAATTTTAAAATTTTGATACTTGCTTTCAAACAGTCATCAGCGATACTATAAGTGGGCTTCAGATTAGTACCCCCTTTCCGACTACCCTTGTATTACGTAATAATACATACAGGTTATAAATATGAAATGTGGTCAATTAAGCATAAAAGTTGTCACCAACTAACAAACAAAATCTCCCCCATATTAATCACACCAATTATTAGCTTAGAGCCTAAGCAGAGAGAAATCAATTCAATACGTTCACTGTCAATGAACTCGCAATGAGCTGAGCATCGGTTTGACCGATGCACGAAAGTCAATCGCATTCAGTTCGATACCTCCCGAACTATTTGTGTAGGTAGGTTGGTACTACTGTTTTGTGATGACAGGGTAGGTAGAATTCCTGAGCGTATGGATTGAATGGTAATCGGAGTCTAGTTATTTGGATAGCTGTGTTTTTGGTAAATGAATAACGAGTCAATCCTTTATGATTAATTACGGTTTACTCACGTTTTTCGGGGTTGGCCGACTAGTAATAGTTATATAGTTATGGTTATTAAATATGAATGTGTCTCACGAAAGTTATAACACAAAAAAGAGTCAATCCTTGCTCTGCGTATTCTAAAGCTTTGATGACAATTAGATATGTCAATTGTTTTATATTGGGTGTAAACGAATTCGTGAAATTTCGACATACCTCGTAGACTACTGGGGCCTAATTTTCCTAAAATAAATCTTGATAAATCACAACCGAACCAAGGCCGAACCGTTCATTCAGACAGTTCTCAATTTCAAAAGCTGGCGAATTGTTTGACACAAAAAACAAAATCAATCATTTTGAAAGTTTTCGAAAACAAAAACTGACTGACGGTTGTGGTTCGATTGCGTTTGGCAACAATTTAATTTAGGAGAATTGGGCCCCTGGTAACAGAGATTGACCCAACAAGGGAAGTGACAGACTCAAAAAAAAACACATTTTATCGCCCCTGAGTTAGCTGAATGCGTGGAGCGATATCGAGCCAGTCGTGTCTTCCAGCTGTATTACCGTTTTTATTAGTTATTTACTTCCATTCATTGCGTAGCATTGAAATGTTCTATCACAGTCATAATTATTTTTTTACCGCTAACATTTTTTTTATTTTGTTTTTATTCTCGTCGGATCTCGTGTACAGTTAATCTATACCAGTACCCCAAGTGTGAGTTTTTTTCGTTTACTACTGTAGTTGCGCCACGCCAAAAATGTATGAAAATTTAGGCAGTGGCTCTAGGCGCCCCGTTCAATACTAATATTCGCGCGTAAATTGAACGGGGCGCCTAGAGACGCAGCCTAAATTTTCATACATTTTTGGCGTGACGCAACTACAGTAGTTAACGAAAAAAACTCATACTTGGGGTACAGTAATTAATAATGTGGTTAAAATTAATTACACGAATTTGTTTACACAATGTACAGTTTAGCTTCCTTCTACCTTTTGTAAATGTGAGAACTTTGTAAACTTGCTGGATGTCAGCTATATTTTGTGAATTATTATTTTTCATAAATTGTTTTATTTTGTTAATTTTTGCACTCAAGACTTAGTTAACAGTTAGTTAGAGTTTCAACTGTCTAACTATCACGGTTCAAGAGATATAGCCTGGTGACAGACGGACGGACAGCGGAGTCTTAGTAATAGGGTCCCGTTTTACCCTTTGGGTACGGAACCTTAAAAAGAGCAAAAAAAAGTTTTTTTTGTTTTGAAAAAGTTGCCAAATTTTTTATTTACTTTTCCTAAAACCTTTTGCCTTATAAAAAGTTAAGGTCTTGGTCCACCACGCTAGCCTGGTGCGGGTTGTTGAACTACACACACCATCGAGAACTATTTGGAGCCTTTTCTGATGTGCCGGTTTCCTTACGATGTTTTTCTTCACCGTTTACGCAAGCGATAAATGTATTTTCAAACTTGACAATTGATTTCCTCTTTTGTCTAGTAGTCGCAAGCCGCTTTGCCAAGCATGAGGTCCTGTGTTCGATCCCCAGGGAGCAAATTACACTAAAAAAATTGTTCCCAAAACGTAAACGACACTGACGATGAAAAGTAACAAAATGTATGATATTGGTTTTGTTGTCAAAACAATTGTCTGTTTAACCTCCGGTTTCTGATTTGAGAATTCGAGATAAGCAATACTTAAGTAATATTTGAGTAAGGAGTTGTCAAATAAATGCTTTAAAATCCGTAATTTTTTTGACAAATTCGTACTCTAATGTTACTTGAGTATTGCTTATCCTGAATTCTCAATTCAGAAGCCGGAGGTTAGTAAACAAAAACTGTATGAATTAACGGTTCGGTTTTGGTTCGGTTGCGGTTGAGCAACATTTCTGTTAGTAGAATTGGTCCCCAGGTCGGGCCGTGTTATTGGGTTCTTCCATGTAGAATTTCTTAATAGCAGCTAGGAGTCTGTGCCTGATTGTTGACAATACGCGTCAGTGAAGTTCTAACAGTGCGTAAGTCATTTAGTGACAAAAACAGACAGCACTGCGAAAACCACAATATTAATTGAAATGAAAAAGATTATTAGGATTTTCAAAGCTTTATTAAATCATCAAAGAGTTTATTTGTAATGATAATTAAAAACAATATTGCGTTCAGCATAGGTTACGCTCGTTTTAAATAGTTTTTTAACTCTCTTGTAAAGTAGCCATTTTTGACTTCCGCACTGACGAATAGGCCCCTATTATATGGGACTTAAATATAACAGCAAAATAAGTGTGTACTTCACACTTCTGCCCACCCTTTCAGGGAATATCGGTGTGATATTATGCTTGACAATTGATACCGTTAAAACACATTTCACTAATCATTCAATTCCATATTCGAACAAAATCCAAACACCGTTTTCATTGTCGCTTAAAATCGCTTAAGCTCAGCTTTGAGCGATCGCCGGCGTCAGCGAATGTGTTGAATGGTACATATTTGATGCGCCACGCATCCGTGTTGTCGCTTGAAGGGTTAGCTTACACAATCGCAGTTAGTGAGCGAAAATGCCTGCGGTGTTTGGGGGTTGAAGTGTCAAGCTCTTGTGGAGATTGTTTTTTTTTTCTTACTACTATCATGTAATAGTATATACAACGTATTACATAATTCCCCATAAAAAAGAAAATGTTAATCAAGTAGTCTTGTAAGGTTGTAGTCATTTACCTCTCGGAGGAAATTAGGTAAGAATTTAAATAACTTTCTGGGTAGTCTACTCTTTACTTTTATGTTTTCAGGGTTGCTTTTCAGTGATGATTTTATTTTATGATTTTTCCAAATTTTTTTTTGGGTCTCACTTTTTTTTAAAGTATTGCCAATATACTCTTTACAAGGGACCTTTTAATCCCCTTTCGGCTTTAGGGGTATTTTTTGTAACACGTTGTATATGTATGTAAAGGATACATTGTGTTAGTATATACGAGTATGTATTATTTTCAATGTTTTTTCTTCACTTTCGATTTGCTTAATTTTTAACTCAAAGGTTGACTGGTAGAGAATGCCAATGGCATTAAGTCCACCTTGTGTACAACCAATGTATACAAAGTTTAAATAAATAAATAATCTTATTGGTTTTGTCTTGCAGGATTACTATGAAAAATGTGTTCCTTAAAAACACCGGAAAATTAGTTTCGCACTTTGATTTGAAAGAAAACATCGTGAAGAAACCTGTACATCTGTGAGGGCTAAAAAGTTCTCCGCCAACCTGCACTAGGCCAGTATAGCGGACTAAGGCTTAATCCCTTCTCATTCTAAGAGGCCAGTGCCCAACAGTGAGACTATAATGGACTGATTATGATATGCTATGCTTATGAGATACGAGAGGCTGGGTTCCCTTATTCAGAATGGAGTAAAACAAACTTCAGGCTATTTCGATTTTCCATAGGTACTAGCTTTTGCCCGCAGCTTCGCTCGCGCTTAATTTAGAATTTGACAATCAACTCTTAACACACTACTAAAGGTTTTATAATAATATGATTCAATCATGATTCGAAAGACACGTGGCGTCACTATGAAGTTTTTGTTGTTTTCCTCGCAAACAGTACTTTTTTACGGGATGAAAGGTACCCTATGTCCGTTTCTGTACACCTGACAACGTATATGCAACATTTCAGGATGATGGGTTCAGTGGTTTAGGCGTGAAAAGATAACAAACAAAGAAACTTATTTTCGCATTTATAATATTAGTTAGGATTAGGATTAGTATGATTGCTGAGCATGAGATCCTGGGTTGGATCCCTAAATCGGGCAAAGTGTTATTGAGTTTTTCCGTGTGAAGTCTCTCAGTAGTAGCCCGGAGTCTAAATTTGTGCCCGATTGATAGCAATAGAATCGCCCACCATTACATGCGAAATGAGAGTGTATACTATAACTCTCTGCTCAACCGTTCAGGGAATGCAGGCATGATGTTATGTATGATTTCCCTGTAAAGCCTAGTGATGCAACAAAGCTTTAAATACGATAATTGAGCATATTGTCATGACCTGCCAATTACGAAACACATTTGAAATCCCTGAAAAAATTATCAGTAACGCCTGTTGACAGCCGACTTAACAGCATTAAGGGCCAAAATAAAAATAAAACAGTCGACTGTCTGGCATGATAACGCATTCATTCCGGCATCGACGAAAAAATATTACGATTTCAATAACACTAAAAGCAAACGGTACAGACAAGTTAAAACTGCATGAAAACAGCGCGCCGTGAAATTTCCATACGGGAAAAAAATTGACGAAAAACATTTCCATTTTCCATTTTTCGGTTGTCCCCCCCTTCACCCCGTCTCCCTATATACTATAAACCCACACATGAGCACGTTAATGTAATTATCTGTTCAATTTTGTATAAATTATTTGTAGTGTGCGTTTTTATGTGCATGTGTGCATCCTCGGTGTATAGTTACGTTGAAATGTGACAGTGTGAGTTTATTTTATCCAACACTGTTTGCTGTATATTGACGTGGGGGTAAGGGGGTAGTTTCGACCCCCGGATGGGGGATGATGACGATGACTGCGAGTCTGCGCAGTTGCTAGAGAGGGATGGCTAGCCAAAAATGTATGGCTATAGCCTAGCATGATTAATACTAGTGATTTAACCGAGAATCGCTTGTTATTATGGGCTATTGATGTACGATCGAGTTCTACAGTTTTATTTACTGATGATTCGATTTAAAAGTAAATGATTGTTACGGTTCGTCCAAAAATTTTGAAGCGAATTATTTAAAAAAAACGAAGCAGTTTTAAAAACACAAAATTATTGATTTATCGGTAGACAAGGCAGCACCTATCATCATAACAAGTATAAAACCAATTAAACCTAAAAAAACTGAATAAATCATAATACGTAATCATCATCTGCCTAGCCTTTTCCCAACTATGTTGGGGTCGGCTTCCAGTCGAACCGGATGCAGCTGAATATCAGTATTTTACATGGAGCGACTGCCTATCAGACCTCCACAACCCAGTAACTGGGTAATACGATACTCTTGGTAAGACTGGTTGTCAGACTTTCTGGCTTCTGACCAACAGTAACGACTGTCAAAGATCTACAAAATGACAGCCGGGACCAACGGCTTTACGTGCTTTCCGAGGCACGGAGGAAACTCGTTATGGTAAATGGTCACCCATCCACAGACCAACCTCGGCAAGCGTGGCCTAACCCGGAAGATCGGTCTATGCGGCTGTAATTATTTAGCCACGAGCTCCTCAAATCATAATACGTAATATAATAATTAAATAGAAAGAATAGAAAAGAAATAATTTAAACAGCAGTAGACAAAACAACATCTATCATCATCTTCTTCCTCTTAGCCTTTTCCCAACTATGTTGGGGTCAACTTCCAGTCTAATCAGATGAGGCTGAATACCAGTATTTTACACGGAGCGACTGCCATCAGACCTCCGCAACCCAGTTACTGGGCAATGCCGATACCCTAAGATTATACTGATTGTCAGACATTCGGGCTTCTGACATAGTATTCGTATGACACCCGGAACCGACGGCTTAACGTGCTCTCCGACGCACGGAGGGGTCTTGATGTAAAACAAATGGTCACCCATCCACGGACTGACCGCAGCAGGCACAGCTTAACCTCGCAAATTATGTGATCGGCGCGGTTGTTGATTAGCCACTAGCCCCTCAACATCAATCACCATGACAAGTAAAAAAACAACCCAACTAAGATAAAATCGGAATAAAGGTGAACGCATACTTATCCGAGCCGAGCGCGTCGAACGAATCGAAGTCAAGGAGGCCTCACACATTTATCCGCACCGAAAGAATCTACCGCGCCGAAGAAATTGTTTCTATTTCCTTTACGCCTGTCGCACTGTTATTACTCTATTGTCAGTGCTTTATTAATGGAAGATGAATGAGCGAGCGCATCGATCGAGTCGACCGCATAAGCCGCGCCGAATCTGATGATGTCATCTGAATTCGTCTAAGATTTCTGGGGTTCTTCTAGATCCAGACGATCCGACACCGGCAAGTGTGCGAGGTTCCTTAAGATTTCATACACAGAATTCTAAAATTCGTTTCGTTCGATGCGTTCGGCTCGGATAAGTGTGCGTTCACCTTTAACCACCATGCGTAATATTGGTCATCATGAACATTCATGTAAAGCTATGCGATTCATTAAACATAATCCTATCCTCTTAATTATCTAATAGTCCTCCAAAGACATCATCATAGCAGTGATAGCCTAGCGGTTGAACGCTTGCCTTCCATGCAGGAGACTCTGAGTTCGATCCCGGCCCTTACCTTTGACTTTTCGAATGTACGTGCGAATTAACGAGTTCAAGGTGGAGGAAAACATCATGAGGCAACCTACACACCTAAGAGGATTCTAAATAAATCTGGATGATGTGTTTTCCGTGTGGTGCCGGACGTAAAGAATAGCACTACCTCATCCCTTTCCGTGAGTATCGTAAAAGGCGAGTAAGGGATTCACTAGAGGATGGGCAGCAGCGTCCTCTGAGTACTTTAACAACCATACTGCGATCGCCAACCCGCCTGCCAAGCGTGGCGATTATAGCAAACCCCTCCAACATGCTTATGCGACGTAACATGCGATGTCTTTCGGCTGAATGATGATGATGATTATGATGATGGCCCAGTGTGCATTGGCGGACTACACACGCCATCTAGAACTTTTTGGAGCCCTTTCAAGTAAGCAGATCACCTCACGATGATTTTCCCTCACCGTTAACACTAGTAATAATCAAATTATAATCCGCCCATGAATTCGAAAATTCAGAGGTGCGATCTGGGAACGAGCTCAAACCCTCTTGCATGAAAGGCAGCCGTTTAGTCACTAGGCTATCAGGCTTCTACTAATTCCCCTCTGAAATAGCGCAATGATACGTAATGCAACTTACCACCGTGTCAATTCACCCTGAAGGCGTTTGCAGCGTCAAAATTCTATCATAATCAGTTCAATGATTTACGAGATTGGTTTGCGTAGACAGACGTCTCGATGATTAAGCCTATTATTATCTTTATGCTCTTCCTTTCGTGGGGTCAGCAGAATTATAGGCGGTTGTGTTGAAGTTCCATGTATGTATATGCAAGCTAAAAGTTCTTTTAGTTTATATTGGTAGTTTAGTCAAGGATATAATTTTTCTTTGTTTTTACTTTAGATTTATATTGTATTAATTTAGGTTAAAAAATATTAAAAAAGTAATGGTAAAAAAAAATCTACCTATTTAAATTATAAGCTAAAAGTTAGTCAATTGTATTATATAATAATTAGTTAATTGTATAATAATTCTAGCTTTTTAATTTAAGCTAAAAATTACAAAATATGGACTAGGCACACAACACTTTTTTTTGTAATTTTTAACATAGGTTTTTTATTTTTTATTCATTATCGTGTCTGTGTTTCTGAGTTTTATGCCAAATAAAATGTTTTCTTTCTTTCCTTCAATTATAATCATTCTAGCCTTTTATTAACAAGGAAAGGTTCCTTGTTTTACGACTTCCATTAGATTCGTTTTAAGATTTGCAGTGCATTGAAAAATTACCGACACGTATTTTTATACTTATACTTATGTATAAGTATAAAAATACGTGTCGGTAATTTTTCAATGACATGATGCAGAATTGATTCAATTCGTTTCAAGATAGGTATAATTATTTATACCTATCTTGAAACGAATTGAATCAATTCTGCATCATGTACAAATCAGATTTTACTACATCCATACATTTATAAACTTTGAAAGGCGATTTCATACTCTAAATATGAATTTGGGCTGATAAAAACGTATACATGTCGGTTCAAAATACGACACGACAAAATACTGCGACGATTCCGAAAGTCATATATTACGGATACGACACAGTAGAAGTTTTGTAATATTAGATATCTTTTTTTGGATAGTGATGCGAGTCCAAAAAATAAATTACTTTCTGCTTTCAATACACAAAGAAGAAGACAATCAAATCTACCTATTTAAATAAAAAGAAAGGTCCTGACTGATTGATTGACTGACTCATCAACGCCCAGTCCAAACCCCTGGACTTAGAAAGCTAAAATTTTGCACAGAGGTTCCCTTTATAATGTAGACAAGGAATAAGGAAAGATTTTTCGAAATTCAACCGCTAAGAGAGTTAAATAGGGGATGAAAGTTTGTGTGGAAAATCTTCACTTAACGGGTTCAAAATTTCACGCAAGCGAAGCTGCGGGCGAAAGCTAGTTACTAATACTATTCTTTAAAAACTGCCTCGTTGATCTAGTGGTCGCAAGCGCGATTGCTGAGCGTGAGGGCCTGGGTTCGATTCCCAGGTTGTTCAAAGTGTTATTAGGTTGTTCCGTGTGGAGTTTCTCAGTAGCAGCCCGGAGTCTGGATTTGTGCCCGGTTGATGACAAGGCTCACCTCTTCGCATAACGGCGAAATAAGGGGGGGACTATATACCTCTGCCCTACCCTTCAGGGTATATAAGCGTGATGATATATTATATTACTCTATAAAACATTTCCCAACATTTCAGAAGACGTATGCACATTTTATGATAGTTTAACATGTACATTTTAGAAATTACCATTACGAATGTAGGAATAACTTGTTTCTTCACGAGAGAAACAATAATGTATATTCGTGTTTTAATCGGAATTTGAACCGAGACCCTTTGACCAACAGCATTTACTAATAGCACAATAGATAAGCTTAACATCCTGGTGGGATCAGATTGCCAATTTATTGGTAATAGGTTTGAATCCCTGGTGATAATTTCCTATGTTTTTAGGGATCTGTTGGTAAAATGAAATGTGGACCTTTATTCCTTACTAATATTATAAATATGAAAGTAATTCTGTCTGTCTGTGACTTCTTCACAACTAAACTACTGAACCGATTTTGATGAAATTTGGTACCGAGATACTCTGGAACGCGGAGAAGAACATAGGTATATATACTTATGTTATGTAATACATACTTTTGTAATGGGTGAGCGATTGGCTTCTGCGATACGGGTCGTGGGTTTGATTCCCACACGGAATAAATTTTTGTATGGCCTATAGGTAGTTATTCCGGGTCTGGGCGTTTGTGTATGTGAGATTTGTCTGTAAAAGCACGAACGATAAGGGAGAAATCCTAGAGTGGGGGCAACGTTTTATTCTTAATGTTAAAGTCATATTTTTTATGTATTTTTGTCTTTAATTTAGCATTGGAAAAAACCATTTAAAAATGTCATTATCAATAATGTAACATTAAATGTTTTTACCTATTTATGAGCAGTAAAATTGTTTCTACAAAGTTCAAAAATAACTTCAGGCGCAGATTCACGAAACCCAAAAAAAAAGTTAATATTATTACAAATAAAGATACCTTTTATTATAAAATCAACTTCATATGGAAATGTGTTGTTTGATAGCTTGGTAATATTGTCAATAAAATGTAAAAAAAAAGAAAGAATTTGGTTCATTCATTGACAACATGTTGACCACTCAAAAAATTATTCGTATTTCAAAAGTACGGAACCCCGGCCATCGGCTAAGCTCTTACTTAGCTTTATTATTGTGTTTTCCTAGAAAGTCTGTACGAATATTACCGTCATCTTACACACTTTAACCTGTTAGGATGAGCTGTGTTTCAACTCAACAAATCTTTTCACGAGCTATTCGAGATACCTCATGCCGTGGTGAAAACATAAGCCAGTCGGCAAGATTGCAGGAGACCAATTCTCCTAAAAGAAATCTTGATAAATCGCAACCGAACCAAGGCCGAACCGTTCATTCAGACAGTTTCGTAAACGAAAACTGTCAAAATTTTTGGTTTTGTTTTTTTTTGTCAAACAATTTGATAGTTTTTTTAAACAAAAACTGTCTGAATGAACGATTAAGTTGCAATTGATAAAAGTTTCTGTTAGTATAATTGGACTCCTGGACTTAATAATGGTCCCAAATCGCCAACCCGCAGTGAGTTAGCGTGGTGATCAATGCTCGTTTCTTCTCTATAAGAGAAGCGGCCTTTGCCCAGCAGTGAGACAGTTACATGCATTGGGGCGAGTCTATTGCCAGCAACCGGGCGCAAATCCAGACTCCAGACTGCTACTGAGAAATTCCACGCAGAAAAACCAATAACACTTTGCCAGACCTGGGGATCGAACCCAGGTTCTCACCCTCAGCAGTCGCGCTTGCGACTGCTAGACCAACGAGAAAGTCAATATTTTCGTTCAGAGTCAGTTTTTGTTTTCTATATGCCTAATAAAAGAAATGTTCTAAGAAGGACGCACAATATAAAGCTAGTATTAAAATTGAAAGGTTTTTTAAAAAAAATACACATTTTTTTTCGTTAAATTTTTCAATAAAGACAAAACATCATAGCATTGACAATGTTAAAGATTAAAATTTTAATTTAATTTTAATTTAATTTATGTTAATTTAGTCATGAATTTAAATACTTATGTATTATACTAGGTTTTGCCCGCAGCTTCGCTTGCGTGAAATTATGAACCCGTTAAGTGACGATTTTCCATACAAACTTTCATCTCCTATTTAACTCCCTTACGGGTTGAATTTCGAAAAATCCTTCCTTATTCCTTTTCTACATTATAAAGATAACTTCTGTGCAAAATTTCAGCTTTCTAGGTCCAAGGGTTTGGGCTTGGCGTTGATGAGTCAGTCAATCAGTCGACGACGTCTGTGGTCTAGTGGTTCGAGTGTCGGACTGCTGATCACGAGGTCGTGGGTTCGATTCCCACAGAACACAAATATTTATGTGATGAACATAAGTGTTTGTGTTGGGCTGGGTGTTTCTTATGTATTAAAAAAAAAGTACCTATATAAGTATTATATCCATTGTCTAGTACCATAGTGCAAGCTCTGTTTAGTTTGGGACTAGATGGTGATGTGTAAAAAAGGTCCCAAAAATATTTAAAAAAAAGAAACAGTCAGTCAGGACCTTTATTTTTATTTATATAGATTTTAATCTTAAATACTTCACATTATTGCAATCTATTTATAAGAATACTTAGGATCAAAAGGATGAAAATGCGAGTTCTGCTGTATACACTAAAAACCTTCCAATTTTACTATTCTGATAAGAAAACTGACATTCTATCAGGAATATTTGCTTTATTTGTGGCTATTTCCATTTGAAATGCTAGCGGTACCGTCCGGTCTATTGCATGGGAAAGCGATCCCGGCTGCCTCGACAATGGTTTAAAATTGCCACAGACCTGGGACTAGTTGCTCCTCTATTGGGCGTTCTAAATTCTAAACTATGGATGACGCTCAACACTTTCTCTTCGATCGAGTATTGACTTCGATATTTATTTTTGGCAATTTTGTTTTTATGTTAGTGCAATTATAATGTTGTATAAATATACAAACGTATTTATGATTGATTACGGTTTACTCACGTGCATTTTTCGGGATTGCCCGACTAGTTTCGGACCCAAACGGAGCCCTTAATCATGAGCTGATCACGCGGCGAGGTCGCGAGGCGACGTAATCAATCATAAATATGAATGTGTCTCACGAAAATTATAATACAAAAATATACAAACGGATTTTTATTTTATATTATTACTCGGATCGATTCCCGTACGTCACAAATAAGGCTTATCCTTAAAAATATGGCGTACAGGAAGTTGTTCTGCATCGAGCTGTTTGTAAAAAATACTCAAATTCATGCAAAAAAGAATCTGAAAATAAATAAGCAGTCTTTTAAGTAGATTTGATGAGTCGCTGCATCATAAAAACAGACGTTTGGTTCAACCAAAATACTTGGTAAGTATTAGGTAAGAACGACAACATAAAAGAATAAAATCGATTTACCTTCTTTTCAAAGTTCCGCACTTTTAGAGGAATAGCGTAAACTTTGTACGATCATTCTTGTGTCTGTAACGTCTGAAAACGACGTGACGACGTTTTAGTGTATTGTTTATAAACAAAACCCAAAAATTGCGAAAAACACCGTTTCCCCCTGATCTTCTAGATTTTGGGAGCTAAAATTTATGTTTTTAAAACAGACGCTTTTTTCTTTAGTCTCATAGTTGCTGAAAAAAATCAAATCATTTATTTGCTTACTAAATGTACAAATACAGGTCTTATAACTTACTAGTCGTGCTTAAAACTTAGCGGCCTTTTACAGGCGTTGCAAATTTGAGGGATAACGTAATATTTGATATGTATATTTATCTACAATAAACATCTATTTTTTAATTAATAATAGCAAATAAAATTATAATAAAAAAAGACAATATATAATGTTGTTGTGTTGTGTAACGGAACCTGGTTGCCTGAAAAGAGCCTGCACGAGTGACTATACCTACTTAAGTATTGCTAATATATGTATGCTTAAGCACGTCCGGCGCACCTTGAGCAGTCAGCCCCGCTACCAACCTTGCTGACTGGCAAATCTTATCACCACAGCATGAGCTATTCTTGTGTAGCTCGTGTTGGCATAAGAGAAAAAGGACAATGTACGGAACCTGTGTGCGTGAGTATGACTCGCACTTAACCGATTTTATTGAACTCGTTTGCCCTTTATTTCTTGACACATGACATCAACAAACGATGGATATCATCAATTCTATTAAAAACGATACAATTAGGTGAGTCAAGTTTTTTCTTGAAATCGTTCTTTGTAACAGATGACTAATGTGAAACCATACTATTAATTTTATTAATCGTATCATTCAATCATACATATCAGTTTATTTACGTCCACTGTTGGGCATCGGCCTTCCTCTTCCTCCAAGCGTTTTCCCAACTATGTTTTCAGCTTCCAGTCTAAGTGCGTATACATGTAGAAAGCCGGTTGCCGGCGCCGATCTGCCAGCGCTTTTCGGTGCTGGTCCGCGCAGTTAGTCGGCGCAGGTAGTCTCTATACTATGTGGCGAAGCACCGACAAGCTCCGAACTTTCTCGGCAAGTTCCGACCTGCTCCGATCAGCGCTGGTAAGCCGTCATTTGTTACTGTACGAGTATTTGCGCGAATTTGTATTTGGAACAAGGCGTATTTTTGTTAAAAAATGCCAGGCCCTGCTGCTACACGCTTCCTTTATGTAGCGGTTACCTGCACGGACCAGTACCGATAAGCGCTTACCTGCTTCCGTTATGTATACGCCCTAACCAGATGCGGCTGAATACCAGTATTTTACACGGAGCAACTGCCATCAGACCTCCACAACCCAGTTACTGGGAAATACCGATATCCTAAAGTTAGACCCGTTGTCAGACTTTAGGTCTTCTGACTGCCTGGAGCGACTGTTATAGATATTCGTATACACAAGCGGGAGCATTGCGTTAAAATGGTCTTCAAGCCACGGTGAGGTCTCGATGTCAGGACTGTCACCCATCTCCAGACTACCGCAATAAACTTAGCTTGTCCTCGTACATCGCATGATCAGCGTGGCTGTTACTTAGCCACGAGCCTCTCCAAGAATTAAAGAGAGGAAAATTAAATTATGTTTTACTATTTCTTTCTATATTTTTTAAAGCAGAGATAGCCTACCTTAAGAGCGATTACGCACTGCATCCGATCCGAATCCGTGAAAATACGGATGTAAAAAACTCGGACCGAATTTGGATATTGCTTTACGCACTGCATCCTATCCGAATCCATGAAAATCTCGGACCGAATTCGGATGTTGCTTACGCACTATTCCGATCTCTGATCCAAATTCAAACAATTCAGGCTACTTTGGTCCGTCAATTGTTCTTCCGAATTAGAAACTCACGGATGACGGATAGAAATCGGATGACGGATGCCGGGTGTAGTGCGTAAACTACCATACAAATAGTACTACGGCTACTTCGGTCCGTCAATTGTTCTTCCGAATTAGAAACTCACGGATGACGGATAGAAATCGGATGACGGATGCCGGATGTAGTGTGTATTCTACCATACAAATAGTTCTATGGCTACTTCGGAACGTATTTTCACGGATTCGGATCGGATGCAGTGCGTAACCGCTGTAAACGGTTGCCTTCCATGCAGAAGGTCCAAGCTCAAATTCGGCCTCACCACTGACTTTTCGAATTTATGTGCGGATCACAATTTGATTATCACTTGCGTTAATGGTGAAGGAAAACATCGTGAGGAAACCTACACACCTGAGAGGGCTCCATAAAGTTCTCGATGGTGTGTGTAGTCCGCCAATCTGTTCAAGACCAGCGTGGTGGACTAAATCCTTCTCATTCTGAGAAGAGACCCTTGTCCAGCGGTGGGCAAGTAATGGGCTGATTAGTCAGAAAGGGGGTACTAATCCGCAGGCCACTTAAAGTATTACTAATGACCGTCTAAAGGTACAATTCCGTGCATCGCGGCCGATCGCAGCCGCGCGCGATCTTTCGCGTGCGGCTGACGCGCGCGGCTATTGCGTCAATAGTCAGAGTATGAAAATGTATGGGACCGATTCCGAAGTCGGCGACAGACGCGTGCGGCTAACGACAGATTAGTCAGTATATTATAGACACGACTATTGACGCATTAGCCGCGCGCGTCAGCCGCACGCGATCGATCGGGTGCTGCTGCGATCGGCCACGATGCACGGAATTGTACCTTTAAAGCAAGTGTTAAAATTTCAAAATTCGGTAATTTTTATTGTTCCGACCCTATTACTAAGACTCCGCTGTCCGTCTATCCGTCTGTCATCAGGCTGTATATCATGAACCGTGATAGTTAGACAGTTGAAATTTTCACGGATGATGTATTTCTGTTGCCGCTATAACAACAAATACCTACTAAAAAACAGAATCAAATAAATATTTAAGGGGGCTCCCATACAACAGACATGATTTTTTAGCCGTTTTTATAGATAATGGTACGGAACCCTTCGTGCGCGTATTTTCATGCAAAATGATTATTATTTTAGTTTTTTCAAAAATTCTTCATTCCCTCTTTAGTTACAAATTTAGGAAATGGTGCTTCTGATTCATGACCCCAAATATGACTTAAAATGTAAACACAACGAATCATAACTGGGGATAGATAGATTTTAGCGATTTTTTTTTTGAGATCTTTGTGCAGTTATTTCTCTTAAACTATTAACTTTTGGAGAAAATTGTAGAACAAAAGTTATTCTTTATTATGGGTACTTTAAGGTTCAAAATACACGTCCGATAGTTGCTTCCGGGAGCCGGATCCGACTATCTGATCGGATTCATGAAATACACGTACGATTCTCGTGTCCGATTTTTTTCTGTACGACGACGACGCCCGGACGATTCTTACGATTCTGAGATCTGATCCTCCCGATTCATGTTCAAACAAATGTATGACGCGGAGTCCTTCAGATAGTCTGATCAGACTATCGGAACCGACTATCGGAGGCAAGTATCGGACGTGTATTTTAGCTCTAGCACCCTTTCGGATTAGTACCTCCTTTCCGACTAACCTTCTATATGTTTACTATTTTTAGCGAGTAATCGTAGGTAACTCAATCCATATAACGCCACAGTTCCTAGCATATTTTATTCCGAGATCAACATGAAAATGTTTCATTATAAGTATACAGTCTCATTATGTATTTACATAAACGACCAATACTTTACGAGAAGGCTTTAAAGCTGAACGTCCAATATATATTTATTAATTTCTGATAATTTTTACATGCTACACCATTTTCACGAGGCTTACGGACGACAGGGAGTAGCGTCAGCATTAGCGTTTATTCGACGTGTATTGTATCATTTTATTCGTGTCGATTTTCCTGAGAAAGAAACTTGATCATACAATTTTGGGCTACAAATAACATTGATTTAATGTGAGATACTGATGTTTTAGTGTATGTAGTTTGGCATAACAAGAATTTCATAATTCTAATTAATATCCCTTTTGCTGTGACTCAATTAACTTATTCACTTGACAGACACATCTGTGTTGCTGGGGAGTTTTATGCGCCATTTCTTCTTCTCAGCAAGAATATAAGGAATCGGTGAATGGCCGGTTTTAGGAAGTTGTTTTATGTAACATTGATGTTCAAAAAGAACTTAGTAATTCTAGTCTATTTTGAATAAATGAGTTTTGAAATTAAAGAAGATCCTTAGCGTCATGATCAGCCTATAACTGTCCCACTGCTGGGCACGGGTCTCTTCTCAGAATGAAAAAGTTTTAGTCCTTACTTCACCACACAGGCCTGGCAATGATTGCCAGACTACACTGACCATCGATAGAGTTTATTGAAACCCTCTTTCCTTTGCAAGTTTCCTTACGATGTTTTCGTTCACCGTTAACGCAAGTAATGATGAATTTGAGGATTTTAAGCAGTAAAATTAGGCTTCGGTAAAAGCACGATTGATAATGTCATCTTGGTCTAGGAAAACAGTAGGTTTAATATCAATCACTTATTTATGTAATTTAAGCTGACTTTGATAGGTTGTGTTTGTGTTTTTGTGTGTGTTTTATTACTTAACTTCTTCTATTCATATTCTATTATATTGCTTCTAATATTCTACGTGACAAGATCCGAGACAATTCTTTTTTTCTCATCCCGCACTTTCCTGCTGGTTATATTGCGATCATGTTTCCAGCCATTTGGAACCCAATATAATATGATTGTTTTCGCTCCTAACCGCTTTGAGAACCAGCCTAAATCTATTTTAATTGAGTAACAGTATAGCCTACGTTAAAAGCACAAACAAGAAAAAAATACATTTGGAATAAAACATTTTACACTTTTTTTGCTATCCCTACCGTTCACGTCGGCTGCAGCGTGTGCAGTTAATAATGATATATAGAATTTTCGAACGCACCCTTAATCTGTTGGATTACTCGGTGATGCGAAGCGACAACACCCTGTGCCGTCATCATCATCATCGATAATGATTATGGCTTCATCACCTGTGATAGGTAATGTTTCTTGGGTAAAATAAGTAGTTGAAGAGAGATGCAGAGATGATGAAATGTCACTTTCAAAAAGGAAAATTTGGTATTACAATATTATCATTAGTGTCATGATTATTGATACACGAAGCAACCTAAGAACTCCACTACACACACACTCCACTCTCCTAAGAGTGAAAACCTCGAGAATGCAATTTGATCATTTTTATTTTATCACAACGTATATGTAGGTACTACAACTACAAGAGAGCCTTTTTTTTATAATTTTAGAATTATACAAGGTTAGTCAGAAAGGGGGTACTAATCCGAAAGGGTGTTAACGTACACATAATAATGAGTAACTTTTGTTCTACAACTTTTCCCAAAAGTCAATAGTTTAAGAGAAACAGTTGATCAAAAATCTCTAAAATCTATCTATCCCCGGTAACGATCAGCTGTGTTTACATTTTAGGTCATATTTGGGGTCATGAATTAGAAGCACCATTTTCTGAATTTGTAATTAAAGCAGGGATGAAGATTTTTTTAAGAAACTAAAATTAAAATAATTTTATTTGGAAAAAAAATATCGAATTTTGAAATTTTAACACTTGCTTTCAAACAGTCATCAGCGATACTTTAAGTGGGCTTCGGATTAGTACCCCCTTTCCGACTAACCTTGTATTTTGTCGGATTTTTTTTCAGTGCCTACTTAACTCAAGTCTTTATTGGGTATTTCATTCGTAATAAACATAATTAACTAGCTTTTGCCCGTGACTTCGGCCGCGTGAAATCCCACAGGAACCCTGCACTGACTAAATACATTCCCGAAGTTTTCACTCTAAAGCGATGATTTACAGATTTTGAAAAAAAAATACAGTCAGCAAGTAAAAGGTTTTCCCAAAACATTTTATGATGCCAATCGATTCTATTACCCATAAGGATATAAAGACTTTTCCGGACCAACTGAGGTTGAAGTACTAGAAATGGCAGAAATCGCAACAAAACTTACATGAGATGGAGTAGTAAAAAAGGCAGCTACCTTAATCGCGGATGCTACACGAAAATGTTCATTTTCAATTTTTGAAACTTTTCGAAGATATTTGGTGTGTGTATTAAGTCCGTTAACCAAGCCAGCTTGGCGGACTAAGGTCTAAGACCCTTCTTATTCTGAGAAGAGGCCAGTGCCCAGTAATGGAACAGTAATGGTCTGATGATGTTTGTTATGATGTCTGCCATCAAAACAATTTCA
Source organism: Amphipyra tragopoginis (assembly GCA_905220435.1). Classification (NCBI taxonomy): domain Eukaryota; kingdom Metazoa; phylum Arthropoda; class Insecta; order Lepidoptera; family Noctuidae; genus Amphipyra; species Amphipyra tragopoginis. Next base: position 13,615,688 of record HG992017.1, read on the forward strand.
AAAATAACATAACATCACGCCCTGTATTCCCTGAAGGATTAGACGGAGGTGTAAAGTACAACCTCATTTCGTCATTACATTTAAGTCCCATGTAATAGGGGGCGAGTCTATTGCCATTAATCGGGCACAAATCCAGACTCCGGGCTGACAAATTCCACACGGAAAACCCCCATAACACTTTGCTCGACCTGACGATCGAACCCAAGGCCTCACGCTCAGCAGTCGCACTTACGAGCACTAAACAATCTCAGGTCAATGTACAAAGTTCTTTCGAAATCCTTTCAAATTATAAGTTAGTACCTGCAAGAATAATTTGCATAGAAAAAACTCTAACCTACAAATACGCGTCGGTCGCAGAGTTTTGTCTATAACTTAGACATTTACGCCTACTAACTAAAGTGGGATTCACTTAATGACTATAAAAACTTCTAGTAAAAATAGTCGTTTCAAATGTCAAAGTAACAAGTGACTTGAATAAGTAACTAATATGATGCAACGTAGAAGTTACAATAAAGTAAGTTGGAACAAAATATTTTCGTAACTTTTAGTTTTCATTCAGCATTTTATTTTTGTATAAAACCTTGCCGTGTATGTCTTACAAGGTTAGTCGGAAAGGGGGTACTAATCCGCAGGCCACCTAAAGTATCACTGATGCCTGTCTTAAAGCAAGTGTTAAAATTTCAAAATTCGGTATTTTTTTTTTCAATGTAAAATTATTTTTATTTTAGTTTTTCAAAAGTTCTTCATCCCTGCTTTAGTTACAAATTCAGAAAATGGTGCTTCTAATTCATGACCCCAAATATGACCTAAAATGTAAACACAGCTGATCATAACTGGGTATAGATAGATTTTAGAGCTTTTTTTTGAGAGATTTGATCACATATTTCTCTTAAACTATTGACTTTTGGAAAAAGTTGTAGAACAAAAGTCGTTCATTATCATGGGTACTTTAACCCCCTTTCGGATTAGTACCCCCTTTCTGACTAACCTTGTATAAACTGACTGATTGACTGACTCATTAACGCCCAGCCCAAACCCTTGGACCTAGAAAGCTGAAGTTTTGCACAGAGGTTTCCTTTATAATATAGACAAGGAATAAGGAAGCATTTTTCAAAATTCAACCCCTAATGAAGTTAAATAGGAGATGAAAGTTTGTATGGAAAATCGTCACGTAACGGTTCAAAATTTCACGCAAGCGAAACTGCGGGCAAAAGCTAGTATAAAATAATAACACTAATTTTATTTGGGTTCTATTAAATCTGCGCCTGACATTTTCGTAGAAACAATTTCAATGCTTATCAAATTCTTGGTAAAAACATATTCATAGAGTTTCTTCCATTGCTAAAATAAGATTAAAATACATGAAAAATTTTACTTTAACTTAACTTTACCCCCCTTGAGGAGCTCGTGGCTAAATAATTACAGCCGCATAGACCGATCTTTCGGGTTAAGCCACGCTTGCCGAGGTTGTTCTGTGGATGGGTGACCATTTACCATAGCGAGTTTCCTCCGTGCCTCGGAAAGCACGTAAAGCCGTTGGTCTCGGCTGTCATTTGTAGATCTTTGACAGTCGTTACTGTTGGTCAGAACCCAGAAAGTCTGACAACCAGTCTTACCAAAGAGTATTGTATTACCCAGTTACTGGGTTGTGGAGGTCTGATAGGCAGTCGCTCCATGTAAAATACTGATATTCAGCTGCATCCGGTTCGACTGGAAGCCTACCCCAACATAGTTGGGAAAAGGCTAGGCAAATGATGATGACCCCCCTTTGCCCCTCTCTAGTGTTTCACTTGTATCGTGGGTGCGTTTACAGACACAAATCTTCACATGCACAAACGACCAGATCTGGAAAAACTATCTGTAGGCCATACCAATTCTTGTTCCGTGCAGGAATCGAACTCAAACCCGTAGCGTAAAAGCCAATCGCTCAGTCACTGCACCAAACGTGTCATCAGATATACAATACGGCCGACATATCTTGGCGAATCTGGAGTTGGTTGTTTGGCTGCGCAATGAATCTTTTAGAAGCGAAATTGTCTACTGCGCAGCCAATCAGCTAACTTCAGACTCGCCGAGATACGTGGGCCGTATTGTAGCGTGTAGCGCTTTTAGTGACAGAGTGCGTCCGGAGAAGTCCTAACACCATACCTATTTCTATCTCTAAGCAGCATTGCTGTATTCTGGTTTGAAGGGCATGGGTGCTGTTGTAATCATAGGTGCGTCTTTGCAGCCTATTCGAGTCCATAACTGGCCATTGGCCTGTCCTGAGTTACGCCACAATACTCTTCCACCTTCCATCCAGTCCACGCCAGCTGTCTTCTTCAGGGCAGCGTTCTACGCTGCGTTTGCCAATTCACGGTCTCCAATCAAGGACTCGTCTGCTCCAACGGTCATCGGTCCTTCGACAGAGTCAGCCCACTGCCACTGCAGTTAGTGAATCTGCATGCTATTTTGGACACTCCGTTTCTTCTCTCAATAATCTTAATGCAGATGTTATTCAGTAGCTTGGCAGACATGCAGACAGCCCACCTAGAAAGCAGTTACCACCACCTACAACATCAAGAGGATTGCTGATGCATTGTCAACCTTAGAGACAAAGATGGAATTCCTCACGTGCCTGTTGTTTAACAGGCACTCTTGCCCTTCAAACAGAACACAGCAATGCTACTTGGTGGCAGTGTGAGCGACTGATGCTTTCTTTGAAGGAGTTCTTGATTGGGAGTGACAGTGATTCTTCTGTTGTGGGAATCCGTGCTGGTGGAATTGTATAGCAGCTACCTGATATCGACATATTATATACAGAGTGTAAACGAATTCGTGTAATTCCTTAAAACCACATTGGTATGTCTACACCAGTGCGCTTCCATGTTCATCTTGCGCTTTCAACTTTCAATTCCTCTTGCGTCAAGCGCATGCAATATTGATTGCCATAAGACGCATGCAGCTTATCGTCTACACCGGTGTGCCTTGGTCAGTCGTCTGTCGACTTACAATAGACGGATTAGCGTGCGCTAAGGGCATGCGCTTTTGTCCAACTAGTATTAAGGCATACGCTATTTCATGCGCTATGGCGCTTCACGCATGCCTCAGACGAAGACGCAAGATGAACATGAAAGCACACTGGTGTAGACATAGCTCATGATTTACTACTAGTGTAGATTAATCCAGCAGGGGGGATTAAGCTTGATTAAAAATAAAAATCAAAAAAACTTTTTTTTCTTGCCATAGGGGTCGGTGATCTTATCTAAATCACCTGCTAAGTATACAATAGAAAACTAAGCAAAATTATTTTTTTATTTGAATTGTCATTTTGATCTCACTCATGACTGAATGAAAGCATGGGGACACAGTTGGTGGGAACGACTATCGCGATATCGCTCTTTGCAGTCAGTTAACTCAGGGCTCTAAAGATACTTACTCAGAAATAGAAAATAAAGATTTAGTTTTTTAATTTAGATTTTGATTATTTTCAAAAGAAAACAGTAGGTAAAGGTAAAAAAAAAGTTTTGGTAGTATTACTTTTCCGGATGAGCACTTTTAAAAGCTGCTCTACTGCAATTAAGACGTGTATTTCAAAAGCAAACTAGTGTACGCACGATTTCGAATCCACGACATTTCAATACAGGGTCATCCTCCAATGACCAATACCTCCCGGCTAATGTACCGTCAACAGAGGGAAAATGCGAAAATGTGCCGATCAAAAATTAACGCGTTTAGTATTTTGATAAAACCGTTCTTATAGCAATTTTAGACTCTAATGTAGTTGGCATAAGGTTTAAACTTGAAAGTTTTAGACAAATCAGTAAATGAAAAGTTGTGGGAGCCGTTTCTATTAGTGAACATCACGGTTTATTTGTGGGGTTAGCAGAGATTGTAGTGTATGAGTTAGGAAATTAGGATATTAAAGATTTCGTTGTTATTAGACTCGTGGAAGCATAGCCATCTAAGCTTTCTTTGAAGATAATTCAGAAGCTATAATGAAAATCAAAGAGATTCCGAGATAACATTGAATATGCAAATGCGAAGCGTTATGGTTGGAGATTATATTATCATAAATGCATCTTTTAAAAACCAATTTGAAATAAACAAATAGTTATCTTATGATACAAATTTAATATTCAATGACTGCCTCGTTAGTCTAGTGGTCGCAAGCGCGACTGCTGAGCGTGAGGACTTTGGTTCGATCCCACAGGTCGAGCAAGGTGCTATTGGGTTTTTCTCAGTAAGATTCGGAGTCTTGATTTGTGCTCGATTGATGGCAATAGGCTCGCCAAATGAAGGTGTTCTATACACCTCTGTCCACCCCTTTGGGGAATACAGGCATGATGATATGTTACGTAAATTGAATGGCTTTAGGATCATCAATAGATGTTCTAAGCTTCTACGCTGTAGCTTGACGTCCAACTCTTTAAGCTCTGACGTAATCATTTTCTTTCTAGCAACTTCCACCCTTTCTGCCCAGCCTGTAAGTAACACGGCATGAATATAATGCTACGTGACACGACTTATATACTCGCACCAACCATACATACTTAATGTATGTACGTTTTCAAGAATCACACAGCGACGCATGTAAGTACACGTTACACAACAAATACACAAGTATATAATGATATTGATCCATTTTCCATAAAGGTCTTTATGAATATAATGTTCGGTAAATAGTTTATTCTAACAGGCCAAATAACAAACAAATACGATACAACCAGCAACAGTGCGCTTAGAATATCCTAGAATATCACACGCACACAGGGAAAGGCGACGAGTTTTATAATAAACACGTAAAATCATTATTTGATGATTTCGAGGTACGCGAATCATCGGGGTGAGGTGGGTGGTAGGTGGACACTCATCCCACAGGCCGAGGGGTCGCCGATGCAGCAGCAATGCAACCTACCCATCAGTGTGACCGGCGAGGCTGGTGACGCCGCGTGTATACCACCTACGCAGCGCGAGAAAACCTACCGCGCAAAAAATAACAAAAATCTTATCAAAAAATACAAAAAATAAATAACAACAAAAATCAAACGGCCTAAAAATCAAAAAATCGAAATATAAAAACCAAAATTTGGTTGCAAAATTCGAAATTTTGCGCGCATGCGTCTTACGCACCGCTGCCGCCCGCCGTCACATTCAGAATAGTTTTATGCAATAGACTCTATTTAATTTTCTCCACAACACACCATAATCATAAAATAGCATTTAAGTGAATTTGTAATCAATAGTATTCAGCAACACTTGAACTCTATAAACTTTCAAAGAACCGGTTTCATTTTACTGTAAACCTAGTGTTAAGGCAACTGAAGGCAGTTTGACTCGGATTTGTCGTACCAGGGCTATACTTAACATCAACGACCATCCGGGGGAAGCAGCTATCAAAAATAAAAAAGAAGAAGAAGAAAAGACCACATGGGAAGTCCGCGCAGAAGACCATGGCACTATAGAAGCGGACTAAAATAAGTTAAATGCGCAAGAAACTGAAAAAAGCCAAGATTTCATAACCAAGGGGAATCTAGCAAAACAAACAACAACCAGCGCCATTTGACGATAAAGAAACACGTTTTTTCGCAATAGAACAAGTTTTAAGTTTATATCAACCGTTATTACAAGGAATCAATAGAAAAGAGAATTTAAATCTTACGTTTTTTAAGTACATTTAAACAACACTGGTTAATTTTGGAACTTTTAATATTGATTTAAATTGATTTTTATAAGCAAACTCTCTATATATATCTAGTGAAAAGTAATTTAGTGAAAGACTCTGGACCTACACATTAAGGCTAAGTGATATTTGAAATATTTGGCAAAAAAGTTTTTGGAAAAAGCTTTCGACCAATTTCATCAACCGCTCCAGACTGTATGGTGGATGAAAACAAATCAAACAAAACAAAAAAACAAATTCTTGTGCCTTAAATTGGCCTTAAATTATAAGTAAAAAGGTAAGATAAAATTACTCCAAAAAAGTTACAAAAAAATCTAAATTTTACCGAGTTTACCTACCTGTTGAAGCGACTTCTAGATTTGTTTAAATAGTACAAAATTAAAAATAAAATTAACGTTAAGACTTAGTTAAATATTTGCGTTATTTCTATACCTATAACGTTTTATATGAGTATGTATCATTAACGGGCTTAAACAAGGGCTAGACATACAATAAACCGACAATACTAAAGAAGACGTAGAAGAAGACAGAGATTAAGAGAAGACAGCAGGAGAACATATACAAGACTTTACAGAAGAATTACAGGACTTTACACCTAGACATCGAAATAGACTTATTTCGGCACCTAGAAGACAACTCGCAGGTAAGATATTAAATTTTCATACATATATATAGGTACTTAAAAATGAATATTTTCGTCCATCTTTGTTTTATACGCACCGCTTTCAACGGGATGAACTGTTCAAAGGTCTGAAGAAAGAGAGATATAATTCGTGGTTTTACCATTTAAGAGACTCACGATATATTTCGAAAAGAAGAATTCGTTAATTCGTAATGTAACGAACAAAATGTCCGTCCACCATTAAAATAAAATTGACATCTATTATCTCGCTCGCACTTACGAAAAGCGCATCGACTGTTTCATCTTTTTCAGGATCATTCTCGAATTCGTCTATGTTAGCCTCTGTATTATTACCATCATTTCTATTTGTAGCTCTGAATTCTTCATCTTTGTTTTTATATTTAGGTAATTCTTTACTTTTATAAAACTAAAAGTATTTGCTATAAAATGCTGCATCAAAAAATGTAAAAAAAAAATGCCTCAAAATTTCCTCGTCTCAAAAATAAAGAACATGTGACTTACTACCGTTAGTGTGTTAGTATTGAATGCCAAGAACGGTGTAGAAACATTCGCCCTAACTTTCGTTTTCGCCAAGTCAAGTTCAGGTTTCGGCGATGATTCCGGCGTGCGTGCCTTTTGCGCATGTCCGAGTCATCACAGTCATTGCCCAGCCAAATTATTGATCTCCGCCATGTTGGAAAACTGCGGGGAGGAAGAGGGGGCGTCATTTACTAACGTGATAGTTTTCACAACGCTCAATTATGTAGGGTGGTGGGTAGGGGGGTTCGAAAAAATTTATACATCAATATGGCGTATTTTGTATTAAATTCTATCGGTCACGCCCCTCGGCTCGCGGAATTTATTGCAGGGGCTTTAATGCCGATACGATAGTTTATTTAATTATGGTCCTTTTGATGTAATTAATTAAGGTTCTGGACTTGTTCAGACTTATTGGAGCAAGGTGGAGCAATTGCTTCAATGTTCACTTCTTCTGCATCATCTTAAGTTGTGTGAAGGAATCTTCTATCCAACAGCCAATTCTGAAACTCAAAATGAAGAAGTACACCTTCCACGAACATGAAATAACAAATAAGTACATTAGGACCAATTTCTTAGATTGGTCTTTAAGGAATGAAATGTCTTAAAAACATTGCTGAATGCATAAAACGACTTACCAATGATTTGAAGTTTATGATCATTAGTGTCTATTATCTTCACGTTTATCTCTCTAATGGATAATCATGCTTACATTACTGCAACCCTACATAAGCTTTACTGAGAGTAGGAGAGCTCCTTATGGAAGAGTTTTTCCGGAGGAGTACTATCTCCATACCTTTTTCTGCCTCTCAGCAGCAGTGCCGTGTTCCGGTTTGAAGGTTATAGGTGCCGGTGAAATTAAATGCGCATGATACTTACTAACTGTTTCTCTAAGGTTGGCAACGCATCAGCAATCATCTTGGTGTTGGAAGTGTTTATACAGGTTGAAATTATAAACATTCGACAAACCGAAATGGGAGATTTTGTACTCATCACTATGAACAACTTTTACTATGGGACCAAACAGGTATCGCAAAAAAGAAACTGCTGTTCCCTACATTTTGACGAGTTATGCGAACATAAATGTAGGGAACATCTGTTTTTTTTTCGTGATTTCCGGTTTGGTCCCATAGTAAAAGTTGTTCATAGTGATGAGTATAATCTCCCATTTCAGTTTGTCGAGTGTTTACAATTTCAACCTGTATATAGCCACTTACCATCAGACGGACCGTCAACTTGCATGCCAAACTATTTAATACATTAAAAAAAAGAACAGATTTTTATCTGCTAGTACGTAAGACAACAATTTTAGGAAAAACTTTAGTAACAACTATTGTCATTTTATATTTTGATCTTTGTTGGGTCCATAAAGCGGATCTGTCTGCTTCGTGGGGTAATGCCCCATTTTGCACCCTTCAAGCCCTCAGCTCGCAGTACTATAGTGGCTTATTGGTATACAGATAGACAGCTAGATAGCTCATTATCTAAGTACCACTTCCTTTTTACTAGATGATTCATTGATAAAGCCTGTATAGCATGATAAGCAGATGACATAACGTAATCCAAGATTAGTATGGAAATTGAAATGGGGTTTTTTCTGTTAAGAAAAATCTTGATTAGACAGCATTGACTTTGACTAATTTAATCTTTTCATAATGATGATAGCCTCACTCAATGAGAGGAAATCTATACAGTATATTAAATAATAGATGGCGTTCCCTTAAACCCGTTAAACTACACACGTGGATCATATAAAAAAGGTTTTATTTTAAAAACAAACCGGTGTAAAAACAACGTGAAGGCTAATAAGCAAAAACACAAAATTAAAAATCAGTTTATTCAATAAAAATACATAAACATAAACTCACGCCTGTATTCCCCGAAGAGTTGGCAGAGGTGTATAGTACACCCACATTTCACCGTTTATGTTTACGTCCCATGTAATAGGGGGCGAGGCTTTTGCCATCGACCGGGCACAAATCCAGACTCCGGGCTGCTACCGAGAAGTTCCACACGGAAAAACCCAGTGACACTTTGCCCAACCTGGGGATCGAACCCAGGACCTCACACTCAGCAGTCGCGCTTGCAACCGCTAGACCAACGAGGCAGTCAATCAATCAATCAATAAAAATAATGAACTAAAAATGGCACGAAATTGCTACACAACGGTTTAGGTAGGGTTATTTTTACCCCATTCGACCTTCATAATCTAGCACAGCCACCGGACAATTGAGCAGCGATGTTCGGAAGGTAGAGTGGAGTATTACCTGTAGCTACTGAGAAGTTCGACTGCGGGATAAAAAACGACACTTGATACAAAATAAGCAGGGTCATTATGACCCCTCCTCATCGTCGCCGAGTTAAACATTCTGACACAAGGCCAAGAAAACACCGCAGATTTCTTCTTTAGAAAAACTAACTACTACAAGAAACTTCTCGCTTAATAGCATCCATAATAGCTACAAACAAAAAAATAAATATTAACAACTACTAATATTTTTTTGTAAGCACGTTAGTTGAATCATTAAGGTGTCCTTAATGTGATTTTATATTAAATGGGTGTATGCGAGGCACGCCGAGGGAAAAAGTTTGATTGCTATTTTATTGACAAATACTTAGTTTAAGTGGAAGTTTTTTGTTTTGGTACTTAAGTCAATGATGGTATGTAGAAGTTTATTCGTGTTTTAGTAATTTATCAGAAGGTAGTTTTAAAAGCTGCCTCGGATATAAAAAGGGTATGGAAAAAACTTTGTTTGTTACGCCGATCAAGTGGGTAATTTCTATCAATTAACAAATTGTTTAAAATCGGAATTGAACCGCAGCTGATCCTCGGCCGTTCGACCGTTAACTCAAAAAACCGGCCAAGTGCGTGTCGGGCCACGCGCAGTAATAGGGTTCCGTAGTTGCACAATAATGCGGACTAAGAACAGGGCTTAGTAATTTTTCAATGGAATTTGTACGAAATTTTTACTTTTCCGGTTGGTCGACTACTACTCGTAAACTTGTAAAGCCTACTTAGCTGTGATAGTTTTCCTTTTAACTTCGTTGTGTATACTACAACCGTGAATTTTTTCACATATCCAAAACTAGACGTTTAACTGGCAGGGGTGGGGACACTTGACCCTAACAAAAATTAGCACTTTAAAGTTTAATATTTCAGAAACGGATCCCTTAATCGAAAAATTGTTTTCACAAACTCACAATATTTTTGAAAGACCTATCCAACAACATCCCACACGAAGGGGAAGACGAGAAAAAAAAAACATCCCCACTTTAGATGTACAGGAGGCACCCTCAAAAAAAACATTTTTCATGATTTTATTTTACCACTTTATCGGCGTTATTTATATGTACATTCGTGTCAAATTATAGCTTTCTAGTACTAAGAGTCTCTGAGCTAAGCTGCGGACAGACGGATGAACATGGCGAAACTATTCGTTGTTGACTACGGAGCCCTAAAAAAGTCAAACGGCCGTCGTTGAGCTGCGATTTAATTGTGATTTTAAACAATTTTGTTAGTAAGATTATTCTCTTGTCCGTTAATGTCCACTACAGTCAGTACGTGCACGGACCGTTCGTTACAAATCGAGACCCCTCCGTGTCTCAGACAGCGTGTTAAGCCGATTCCGGGTGTCATACGAATACTTATGAGAGTCGTTACTAGTAGTTAGAAGCCCGAAAGTCTGACAACCGGTCTAACCTTAGCACGTTCAAGCCGGCGTGTACCACCCGTGGAGCACGGAGTATTTGCTGACATGGCGGGGAGTACTACCGGTGGCCACATCACACTAGACTTAATGCACTAAGAAATTCGCACCACTTATAATAAGATTATTAGCTTGTTAGAAAGAGACAGAATGCATAATTCGTACCTATCCTTAGCCGTGTCTAGCGGTGGCGCACCCTGCCCGGCAAGACTTTTGGTTTATGGGGCGGTGATGTACCACCGGTGGCCACATGAAGATTTTCCCCGTAGGATACCAAATACCTACCGGGTGCCGGTCTGAACGTGTTAGGATATCGGTATTGCCCAGTAACTGGGTTGCGGAGGTCTGAAGGCAGTCGCTCCGTGTAAAATACTGATATTCAGCCGCAACTGATTAGACTGGAAGCTGACCCAAACATAGTTGGGAAAAGGCCTAGGCTAAACAGAAGGAACGGCCTCACGCAGTAATATTCTAGATAATGAATGGCTAACGATTAAGCAAATTATTTTAATTGATATTAAACTAATTCGATCGTCATGATTGATTGATTATCAACGAGCAACGTGATCAAACAATGGCAATGCCATACTGTTAACGTGGTGACATTGACGACACGTTTGGTGCAGTGGCTAAGCGATTGGCTTCTGAACCCACGACCCGTAGCGACGGGTCGTGGGTTCGATTCCCACACGGAACAAAAATTTGTAAGGCCTACAGATGGTTGTTTCGGGTCTGGACATTTGTGTATGTGAGATTTGTGTCTGTAAACGCACCCACGATACAAGAGAAATCTTAGTGAGGGGCAAAGATTTATAAATCATCATCTGCCTAGCCTTTTCCCAACTATGTTGGGGTCGGCTTCCAGTCGAACCGGATGCAGCTGAATATCAGTATTTTACATGGAACAACTGCCTATCAGACCTCCACAACCCAGTAACTGGGTAATACGATACTCTTGGTAAGACTGGTTGTCAGACTTTCTGGCTTCTGACCAACAGTAACGACTGTCAAAGATCTACAAATGACAGCCGGGACCAACGGCTTTACGTGCTTTCCGAGGCACGGAGGAAACTCGCTATGGTAAATGGTCACCCATCCACAGACCAACCTCGGCAAGCGTGGCTTAACCCGGAAGATCGGTCTATGCGGCTGTAATTATTAGGGCAAAGATTTATAAATAAAATAAAAAAATACTTTTAACTTTATTGAAAGTCATATTGCAACGCTACACTACAAAAAACAAATCATAATCAGCCTATTACGGTCGCACTGCTGGGCTGGGCTTCTTCTCAGAATGAGAAAGGCTTAGGCCTGACCGAACGCTGGCCTGGTGCATGTTGGCGGACTACACATCATCGAGAACTTTATAGACCCCTCTCAGGTGTGCAGGTTTCCTCACGATGTTTTCCTTCACCGTAACACAAGTGATAATCAAATTGTGATCCACACATGAATTCAAAAAGTCGGTGGTACGAGCCGGGATCGATCTCCAACCTTAGCTTCCTCAGACCTAGACCTAGCCTATAGAAGGAAAGTTCAACCGCTACGTTGTAACTGCTTTAAAAATAAAAACTGGCCAAGAGTTCCGTACCATTATCTATAAAAACGGCAAAAAAATCACGTTTGTTGTATGGAAGCCCCCTTAAATATTTATTTTATTCTGTTTTTTAGTATTTGTTGTTATAGCGGCAACAGATATACATCATCTGTGAATATTTCAACTGTCTAACTATGACGGTTCATGAGATACAGCCTGGTGACAGACGGACGGACGGACAGAGGCAAAAAAATCACGCTTGTTGTATGGGAGCCCCCTTGAATATTTATTTTATTCTGTTTTTTAGTATTTGTTGTTATTGCGGCAACAGAAATACATCATTTGTGAAAATTTCATCTGTCTAACTATCACGGTTCATGAGATACAGCCTGGTAACAGACGGACGGTCGGACAGCGGAGTCTTAGTAATAGGGTCCCGTTTTACCCTAAAAACACAGTCTTCATGACCAATAGCCCTGATCTCCCTTTAAGGAAGTACAAAATAATAAAAAGGTTACATTACAAAACCGACATTACTCTGCCGTGTAAACCGTCCGACACGACAAACGCATCTCATACAAATGCGTGCAAAACACTGCGACACGACACGACTGTCGTAATGTAATAAGACGCATTTTTCTTTGACAAAAACGTGCGCGGGCGACGGTAATGGTGTTAGAAAATTGATGCGAGTTCAATGGTTGCGGGTGGGTAAGATGCTCTACTTGCTTATACTAACATAACGCTCTTTTCGTTACGTAAGAAAAACTAGATATAATGTAGTGCATGATATTAAAGTGACATTTAAAGATTTTAATTTCGATTTTGAAGATTGAGCAAAGTTTAGTAGATATATGTATGAGATAAGAAGAAATGCATTATATAATTTTTTGGACAGATACAGTGACTACTCAAACAAAAGAAAATTGCATTTTGACAAGCTTCACAATAACATAGCATCACTCCTGTATTCCCTGAAGGGTGGTGCAGAGGTGTATAGCACACCCTCATTTCGCCGTTGTGTTCAGGTCCCATGTAATAGGGGGCCAGCATATTACGATCAACCGGGCACAAATTCAGATTCCGGGCTGCTACTGAGAAAGAAAGAAATTCCAAACAGAAAAACCCAATAACACTTTGCCTGACCTGGAAATCAGACCCAAGACCTCACGTTCAGCAGTTGCGCTTGCAACCACTAGACGAACGAAGCAGTGGCATTCTAATTGCGCATCACACTCGTAATTGCTATGGCTTTGATTTTGACAGATCAACAATTTCCATAGCAACGTATGTATTAACAATCCGAGTTCTCTACAACTATTATATGAATCACGCAATGAATATTGTTTTTGACACATCAACAGTCATGATTGATTTTGGTTACGATACACAATTGCCCTGCTGGTTACACAATAATTATGAGTTAATCAATATAAGCTTAAACTATTCTTTCACTTTGTTTTGTCAACGCTAATTTGCCTAAAATATCAATTCCGATAGTCGACTAAATCTTCCGTCGTGTCAGGTTCGTTACCGAGTAAAGTATTAAGTAGAGTCACTTCCCCGCCGTTGCCAATACAGTAGTGACACTAAGTTTTTACAAGACACACATTCTTCATTGGCAGGCTAACATTCCTACAAAACATGCCGTGAACTGCCTATCATAATATTGACATAGAGTTTCCAAGTGTTTGAGAATGTACTTAGGTAAGTTGCAAGCGAAACCATGCTTAGAGAACAGATAATCCTGAAAGTGAACTGCCTCATTCATTGGTCGCAAGTAAGGCTATGGTATGTGACGGGCTGGGTTCGATTTACAGGAACAGAAATTGGCTTGTTTGAAAAACATTTTGTATAGCTGTCACGGTAACCGGTAGGTACGCGGGGTTTTAATCGACTTCAAAAAATAGGAAGAGGTTATCATTACCAGGTTTTTTTATCTGTTTTTTCATCGCCAATTGCGAACCGATTTTAATGATTCTGTTTTTTAATGATTATTTTTCTGTTTGATTCTATTTAAATTTGGTGAAGATCTGAAACGCGATTCTCGTAATTAATTTGAAGTAAGACTGAAGAAGGTTGACCGAACTTATGAATAGAATAAAAAATGGTATTCTGGTACACTTAAAGTTCGGTCCGGTTTCAGTATCATCTCAGTCTAAACTCTATAGCATGTCAATTCAGTCAACTTAAAATCTATTACCGATAGCATATCGATATCAACAGTTATAGACTAAAATTCTAGAAATGAATGAGAATTTCAACTTGTCAAAATGGCTCAGTACATAATATAACCAGAATGCCCTTTTGGCTTCAGTCAACTTTCAATCTCATTTCAATATAATCTCACGTTTGACATTGTTTGTTAAGGAACAAGAATACCATTTGTCATATTTATGAGATAGAGACTAGACTGAGACTAGATCGAAACTATATTTTGAACATTTTTAATTACGAGAATTGGCCTTCTGAAACTGTTAATTTTATAAATTATGGTAATTATTTGACTCGTTGCAGTTTTTTTGAAGTTGGATTTGCTTTTTTTATTTAAATAAGTTTTTTGATCTACAGTATGTTGGGAGGAACCTTAACCTTCAAATTTGCAATTGCAATCATCAGCCATTTAGTTCTTCCTTCCTCTGTGGTGAAAAGATTAGCCAGTTAGGAAGGTTGGTCGCGAGGCTGACTGCCCCAAACGCGCCAGACGTAGGTACTTGAGTATCGTCACTGGTGGAAGCTTTTTCAATGAACCCCGTTTTGAACCGAGAGCTTAATACTAAATCTTATTGCCAGTGTGATTAAAAGGTGCTGTAAACCGTCTTGTTAGTTCGTACGATGACTTTATTTAATTGGGCATAAATACAGCAGAACAGTTAAATTAAAAGTTGGCTCGTAAGTTCACTTAACTACTAACACCACTAGAGAAACCGTTTCAAATTCCTGTTCATCCCACCAGAAAAACGAAGCTTGAATATAAATATAACTTAACACAAAAGTCGGTGAAAGGATTTCAAGTTACCTGAATGATGACTCAGAGCTGTGGGCGATTGCTTAAGTTTAGCTTAAGTATGAAGTGCTTTAGATCTATGGAATAGTTTCAAATACAGACGCTAGATGGCGGTAGTTGCTGTGTAATCGAACTTAAGCTGACTTTAAGCTCATGTTTGAAATTTTTGCTTTAGATATAGATACGGGTAGTCAAAAGCCCCAAAGTCTGATAACCGGTCTAACCTTAAGATATAGGCATTGCCTAGTAAATGGGTTGCGGAGGTCTGATGGCATTCGCTCCGTGTAAAATACTGGTATTCAGCCGCATTTGGTTAGACTGGAAGCTGACCCCAACATAGTTGAGAAATAGCTAGGCAGATGAAAAAGAGATATAGAATAGAATATACTTTTTTGTACACCAAAATTGTAACACAGCTGTTATACATATATTGAAGGGTACAATAGCGGTCTTATCGCTGATAGCGATATCTACCAGACAACCTTTGGATGAAGAGGAAGACAATAGAATAAGATATAGAGAGAAACAACTTTTTTAGAACGTAAAGATAGTAGAAGGGAGATAATGATTGGTCACTTGATGCGACATAACAGCTTTATAACTAACATTATAGAAGTTTAAGAAAGAGCAAACGAGTCGACCAAGAAGAAAGTACACATACCAATTGAAGGAAAAGACAGAAGTGATAACAAACAGAGAAGTGAAGGTGTGCTTTGGACAGAGAAAGACGATGATTGCTACACCGACAAGTATCGAGCAATTAAACTATGGATGGAGAAAGGAACTACCCTTTTAGAAACGTGTGCGAGTTAAACTTTTGAGGATAGATGACAAATCTTCACTGCTGGATATGGTCCACCAGATCACCGTTTCAATTGATCAAAAGGGATATTGCTGTTATCACCAAGTTTGACACACGGATTGGTGACCGCAATTATACTAGACGAAACAAAAATGCTGCAGTCAATTCTGGGTCGGAAACCAGTGACGTCACCACCGTGACATCGTCGTGGTCTTTTCTGTTAGGTTTTGTATATATTGGTGAAACGGTGGCACTGTAGATCCAACATCTAATGGCAAAGAAATGGGGTGCATGAAAAGATTCGAGCCTCCACGAGTGACGATACTTCAGTACGTCCGGCGCACCCTGGGCAATCAGCCCCGCTACCAACCTTGCTGACTGGCTTATATTTTCACCACAGCATGAGCTATTTTCGTATAGCTCGTGGTGACACGAGAGAAGGATGGCAAAGGAGATGCTGGAATATTATAGATTTTGTCAGAAAATTCAAAGGACTCTACCGCTTTTTATAAACACATTGTATTATACGTATTCAAGGAAGTGTGCAGAATTAAATTCTGGATCAAAATTACTGGCCATAGTTACTGGAATTTGGTTTTCCTGATCGGTCAGAATTTCTTCTTCTCTCTTATCTTGAGCTTTACGACTATAGCTGATGTCGTGGTGAAAAGATTAGGCAGTCAGCAAGATTGGTAGCGGGGCTGACTGCCCAGGGTGCGCCGTACGTACTTATGTATCGTCACTCGTGGAGGATCTTTTAAAGTTTATCTGAACTAACCAGGCCACCTGAGGCTGTTGACGAGCTGACGAAGACCTGCTTCCTTGATGCGAGAGGGTCTGTGGTCGCGAATCCATTGCCTTAGAGAGATGCGTACATTAACCTCTTTTGTTGGGCTGACCGGTAACCAGGAGTGAAATGAAAAAAGCTTTTGAAGTAGACTCCACTTAGATTAAACTTACTTTCGTTGAAGACCAGTAGATGGGTGAATATTCCAATTACCTTAACACTTTTTTATCAAATCATTATCGTTGTGACTTGTTAATATTGCAGTAGTTTCAGATTGTTTTTATTCTTGTCTTATTGCTTGATGGCAGTGTAATTTAAATTATCATTATCATAATTGGAGTTTTAAACGTCTTAATTCTTAACATTTGGGATAATTATGACGTTCTCATTTTTGATAGTTTTTCGAATATTCGCACATATGATGAGAAGATTCGTTCTCTATCGTTTTCAATTTAAAAACACTATACCATACCGTTTTAAGCTCGAAAATCAGTTACAAACTTTCATAATAAATCTCTACTAAAAATCAATATATCTAAACCCACCGCTTCCAATAATTACAGTACAATATATAAGTTCTAAGTACGAAGATTTCTAACATTTTGCTGTGTCCTAGAAACGTATATACGCCCACAGACACCGAACATTTCTTTCTATATCTAACACTACTATACCTATCTAAAATTCATAGCGAAATAAGTATAAGAACCTCTAGCTTCTAAAAAACTTTTTGTAATAAACCTATACCTCTACAAAACAACACAATTAACTATCAACTCTATACGTCTAAAACTAAGAATGGTTTTTGAATTTAAAGTGAAGGTTTCTAAGACGTTTTGAATTAAGTTTAGAACGCGGCAGTGCAGGCCAATGCACGGTGCATACAACTAAGTAGTGATGTGGAGATTCCAATAACGGCTTTTAGTGATGTGCGTTAGCAGCTATTTTATTATAGCTAGTTATTTTTTGTGCGAGTTTTACCTTTGTTTTATGGATAAGTGTTATGGTTTTTTTCATTGGTTATGTTATTCTAAGACACTTACTAGTATTAATAAAAATTTGTGTTACTAAATTTCTTTCTCTGGAGCCCTAAATATCGGCAGCTTCAACCCTGTTCCTTATGCTGGTGGGCAACGTTTTTTTTTATTTTAAAATGTTATATTTTTTGAGATACACTTAAAAATTAAAACTATATGTTAAGAAAATGAATAAAGAGAGAAATTTTAATAGCAGATCATCAAGAAAATCAACATCTTTCTTTTATTGTGCGGTCTGCGCTGCTATGAAGACTACAAATTACGAAAACATATTCAATTGAAGGCAAAAAATTGTTTAAAGATGACGATAACTTTCGTTTATTCTAAGTTGCATGGATATTTTATAATAAAATCCTTCGTTTATACTCAAAAATTACATAATAACTCTTTGGAAATTTACACAACTTACATTTATATTGTTGCAGAAGAACAGCAACAACATATCGTATCAAAAGCATTTAACAACCATAAATTAATAATACCTACATACACAACCATAATAACTTATCTCCATCTTAACAAGCCTTAACACCACAATATTCTCGCTAACATCAAAGTGAAATAACGATTAAGTTAAAAATAGCAGTTATTTCAATAGCAGTCTCATGCGCAAGCGAAGTCGGTGCCTGTAAGCGCTCAATATAGGCTAAAACATATTATTATATGCAAGAAGTTCTTGTACTACGCGAAAATAGGGTTGGCTGCATTATACAATGTTGTTAACTTGCTATAAATATATATTTGAACAATACTTCAATTTATTAATTCTGTGATTTACTATAATTTTATTTTTAAACACATTTTTACTGTCAACGTTTATGGACAGCTGGGTTTTGCTTTATAGTTCTAAGAAATTATGTAAAGGTGGTTTGAAAGTATCGTTTTATTGTCATAAGAAATGCATTTAGTTCTATATGCGGAAATAAAGTTTTACGTTCCTGTTTTTATGGTCAGAATGTGTCTGACATAATAATTTTCTGAATAAGCTAAAAGATAGTGTGTTTCTTTTCGAAGATAAACTAAACCGATGTAAACCTAACAGCAGCGTAGAACTTATAAATAAAAGTACTGTTAGTTAAAGAATACGGAAACATAAAGGCATTAAACTAGGTTCTAACATCCTAGCACAGCCCTATGCCCCGCAGGCAAATATGAACGAATGTAAGTTGACTTAGAATAAGTATGTTCTGCAATCGAGAGTCGGCCAGTGTTAGATCATAATGTGTTGAAACAGCACACGCGCGCGACACTCCACCAAGAATACAATGAAAACTCAACGATATTTTATGAAAAATTCAAAATATTAACGCTATTTTAAACCTACAAATGTGTTCGCGCCATTTCGGTTTTTTTTCGGCAAGCGCGCGTCCCTGCGCTCGCGTTCGATTTTCGAAAATGTGACTGTCAAACAGCTATTTTTGGAACTGTGATTTTTTAATTATCAATGTGTAATGACTTGGATTTACTTTTTTTTATTAGAAATTTTTAATGTCTACGCTCGTTCTTCCGTGAAATTGGAGAAAAAATGTTAAATTGCGTAACTAGGAAATAAAAAATGTGTGCGTCATGACGATAAAGATTTTGGCGCGCATTCTTGAATGAAGTTTTCTGCTAAAACTGAGAAAAGACTTCGTTAGAAAATCTTTTTCGTTTATTTGTAATGTGAGTGAAGATTTGGACTTTTTGTGTTGTATTTGAAGGATTCTGAGGTTAGTCGGTTTACCTTTAATTTCTTTTTTTGAATTTTGAATAAAGTTTGTTTTTGATTAAATGTTTTAACACTTCCGAGTGAAACGAGCATTGAATTTATTTTCATAAATGCTTTTTCATAACAAAATAACGCATTTTTTTATCAAACAACTTTTCTCGCTAACAAAGTTCTTCCACATTTTTTATTTTTTTTATTTCTTTTGTTCTTTTTATGTTATAAATAGCAGATACTACTAGTTTCATGCGTGCTTAATAAGTCAAATAAGTTAAAATAATAAATATAATTTTATGATTATTCGACATTAGAATCGGCATTATTATCCCTGTAATCTCCACATATTAAAGAAATAACGATAATTTAAAATGCGTTAATTTGTTAGTTTAGTGCTTGTTTAATTTGAATTATTTTTGATTAGATATA
Organism: Amphipyra tragopoginis; assembly: GCA_905220435.1. Classification (NCBI taxonomy): domain Eukaryota; kingdom Metazoa; phylum Arthropoda; class Insecta; order Lepidoptera; family Noctuidae; genus Amphipyra; species Amphipyra tragopoginis. The sequence goes on from HG992017.1 coordinate 13,635,517, forward strand.
TTGTATTATTTTTCAGATGATTTTCTTTGTCGTTAAAATAATTTTGTCGTATCAAATTGATCTAGATAACATTTGCGTAAAAGTTTTTGTTTTAATTAATCAGCTATTTAAAATTAGACAATAAATGATAATTAAATATTCAAAACAGGTTTTATAATAGTATCTAATGTCTACAAATAAATTTTAGGATTCTCTTTAGAATTTAGTTAATTGGTAATTTATCAAGTTTAAATGAAAAAAAAAATAATAGAATATCGTAAAGAAAATTTCGTAAATCCTCAAAATAGATTGATATCGTTTTTTGTTATTATTAATGACCATTTTTTTTGTAATCACTCGCTCGCTCGTAGATTATAAATTAGTAACGAAAATAACAAAAAAAAACAAATATTGAAATAAAACGCCTCTTTAAAAATCTACCTTAAAATCCTTAAAATAAATTCCCTAAAAGCTACTCGTTAAAGTTAACCGTGTAGCTTCAAAAGAAAAAAAAGCCATTGCCTCTATTAAAATAGGCATGAAAATAGGCGCCTCAGAGTTTATTGGCACAAGACCGTTCTCTAAAAAGGCATTTGCATTTATCACGCTTCTTTTCTTCGGTATAAGCGGTATCCCCACTAAAGCGCACGTCACACAGAAGGCGGAGCGGGGGCGGAACGAAGGCGGGACTTTTTCTAATATTTGACTTTCTATGCAACTTGTCAAATCAGTTCCCTTTTTGAGACCAAAGCGGTTCCATAAAAAAGACTGATCGTTCTCTGCTTCGGTCCGCTTTCTGTCTGGCGCGGTTAATTGCGTCGGCGAACAATAAGCCTGGGTAGGTATAGGCCGACTTGATCCTATGCCTATGAACCAGTACTAGCAGTTTACTGTGTTCCGTCGTGTGTATGTGAGAGCTAGAGGGGTATAGAGGAATCCCTCTATATCTCTGTTACTTGAATTCGTGTGTTCCATCTCAGACCCTGCCTGCGCTTAACAACTGGGGCCTAATTTTCCTAAAATAAATCACAACCGAACCAAGGCCGAACCGTTCATTCAGACAGTTCTCAATTTCAAAAGCTGTCGAATTGTTTGACACAAAAAACAAAATCAATCATTTTGAAAGTTTTCGAAAACAAAAACTGACTGACGGTTGTGGTTAGATTGCGTTTGGCAACAATTTATTTTAGCAGAATTGGGCCCCTGTGACCAAGTCAAATAATTTAAATAAAAAGTAAGTTCAAATACAAAATCCCAACTACTGAAAAAATAATGAAACAAGAAAATATTATCATCTGAAATTGTTAGCCTCGTATGCCCCCTACCCTAAAAAAACAATACATTCTAACAGTGGTAGGCGATCATAAGCTTTAGAGAAAAGTGGCATACGACCACGGCTAAAAATTTCAGATGATAATATTTTCTTGTTTCATTAATTTTTCAGTAGTCGGGTTTATATTTTGAACTCACTCTTTATTAAAATTATGTTGGGGTTATAATATTATATATATTTAAAATGTGCTAATTAAGTTCTTTCATTTGATACCAAACACGACTTCATTATAAAACATTTTTTTTTACTTCACCTCTTTATGCACTCTAGAGGGTGCCATATTCAATTAAATGTGACGTCACACATCCTATAACCAGCGGACGATTAAGACGCTTCCAACGATACCTCATTTGTCAAATTATGATAAGTAGTTTGGAAGTTAGTAGGCAACAGATGAACATACATACATACCAGTCAAAATCATATACCCTCCCTTTAGCTTCGCCGTAGTCGTACTATTATGTTATGACTGCTTCGTTAGTCTAGTGGTCGCAAGCGCAACTTTTCAAAGTCAACGTTTTTTATTTCAAATAGACCAGATTACAGGCACTTTTAAAACGTCAAAACTAGGTGCACGGTTCCAAAAGGTAGGTTCTATGGAGAAGAGCCGGCAAGAAACTCCATAAATACTCTTTTTAAAATAGTAGATCATGACTATTCATGACAATTCCATTACAGTAGCGTGCGACATAGAATGAGAATAATGCAGGTTAATGTAACAAATAAATTCACATAAGAGTAGAAAATAGAAAAAGAAAATATGCCTTCTAGAATTGCCATAGTAGTTATGGGCTGACCAGTCCCGACAGATAGCACCCGTTCACGAGCAATTCAACACTTCTGAGCGTAAGGGTTCGATCCCCAGGTCGGGCAAAGTGCTATTAGGTTTTTCCGTATGGAATTTCTTAGTAGCAGCCCGGAGTCTGGATTTGTGCCCGGTTGATGGCAGATTTAAACATAACGGCGATATTAAGGTGTACTATACACCTCCGCCCAATAATAATGTATATTATTACAAACAGCCTCAGTTGATAAAATAAAGAAGCTAATGAGATGTCTTCTTGTCCCTGTTATAATACGAAATTATCTACACACATCAAAAGTGTCTAGGGATCAACATATATTTTTGCAATAACTTTTCTCCTGATTGATATTAATTAAAATTTTCTTTAAGGATTCATCAAATAAAGTGTTTTCGTTTGTCACAGTAACGATAAACCAAGTCACCTTTGCATTAATAAAGAAATTTGCCATTTTCCTAATAAAGGGATTTTTGACATTTGAACCACTAACACAAAAGTTCGAAAAAAAGACTGAAATAACAGTTTTCTTTAAAATTTTATTGGGTAACTTAAACAATTAATAATCCGTGTTTCTACCGCGAACACTAACAACACAAGAACATCGGTTTGGCATACTCAAAATGAGTTCATCCAAATCACGCTGTGGAATGGCCGCCCATGTTCGTTGCAACAACAAAAAAAGGTCTTCTTGCGACTGGATACCCTCCATATTCGGCAGAGCTCTTCTCTGTAGCATATCCCATGCATGCTCAATCGGGTTCAAGTCTGGCGACTGAGCAGGCCAGGGCAGGACATTGATGTTAGCTGCGGCGAGAGTCTGTCTTACAACTCTTGCGGTGTGCGGTCGTGCATTATCATGCATTAACTGAAATAAGGGACCGATTTGCGCTTGTAGAGGAACGATGACGTCTGATACAATCGTCTCAGCATAAATTTGAGCGTTGAGGTTGCCTCTGATCCAAATCAACTCAGTTCTTCCGCCGATCCAAATACCCGCCCATACCATGATGGTTCCACCACTATAAGGATGGACTTCCTGGCAGGACTTACCATTTTCAAACGTAATATCACCCGACAGGGTTTACATTAGCTGCGCATCGTACTCAGAATTGCATCCCCGACGAACAGTTCGGTTTTCGAACCAAGCACTGTTGCAGTCGACAATTGCACCGCATAGTCGCTCCCGTTTCATGCGCTCGTACAAAACGGGCATGCTATTCTTCGACGTAGCAAAAGCCTTCGACAAAAACTGGCACAACGGTTTATTATACAAACTCGTACAGTCTCGTGCTCATCATTCGAGACTTTCTGTCGGATCGCTCCTTCCGCTATCGCCTAGAAGGCACCTTCTCGTCTCCTCGCCCTATCCGCGCCGGAGTTGTGTAGTGATATCGCCTCTTCTGTTCACGCTGTATACCAGCGACGTTCCCAAATGTGGATTCGCCAAGTTGGCTCTCTTCGCCGACGACACGGCCATCTACTTTTCCGGTAGGAGTCTCGACAGTATCACTCGAACCCTTCAAACCGCAGCTAGCGCCGTCGGGGTCTGGTTCCGGAAATGGAGAATAGAGGAGAATCCCGAAAAGAGCGCAGCCGTTCTTTTCGAGAGATACTGTGATTCCCACTCCCACATCCGTCCCGTCCTCATGTTCGGGCAAATTATAATACTCTTCATTTAGGAGTTTTTGATTCATTGACTTTATAAACGGTTTATTTTGAATATAATGACTCATTCTTTAAGTCAGTATAGCATTTATTTTTCAGCCAATAATTGATTTAAAATGAGGAAATAATAAAAATTAAATATCATTTTTATTTTATTTCAAACCGATTTCATTCATTCCTTCACTCATTCTCGACTATTCATTCGTTCGTTCATTCATTCAAACTCACTCTATAGTGCTACAAGGGTGGGGACGGGGTCCATACATTTTGTCCCATTGTCCTTTATTACAAAGCCACATCTCAATCTCAAGAAATCCGCATAAAAATGCTTGATCCCTAGACACTTTTGATGTGTGTATAAATGTCATAAAAGGCAGTAAGAAGTCTGAAAAGTCAGGCAGTCAAACATTACACGAGTATGGGTATAAATTACAAAGGTCAGATGGCAGTTGCTCCGAATAAAAAATCTGAAATACAACTACAATACTACCAACATTGAATAAAAACGTTTTTTTGTTTTTACTCAATGTTGGTAGTTTGTTTCTAGCTTTTTTTTAACTTGGTCGCGTTTTTCCCTTGTCGCATCTGATGGTAAGCGCAGACAGGGTCTAAAATGAAGCACACGAATCCAAGTAACAGATAATTAATTATATACAGGGGTTCCTCTATACCCCTCTGGCTCTCAACACACGACGGAACACAGTAAACTGCTTGGCGTATTGTTTGTTGAGGTTTGCAGACCTCTAGTGTTGACTGTTTTGAGTCTATGGACATGGATTAGGAATATTATCCCCCCCCCCCCCCCGTCACAGGGCACAGGGCAGGCGAGTCGAAAGAGGCGATGAAACTGTCCTTATTTCTATCTAGATCGCCTTTGAACCTAGTCGCAACTGATGTTAAGCGCAGACAGACGAATCCAAGTAACAGAGAGGAATTTCCATACCCTTCTGGCTCTCACATACACACGACGGAACACAGTGAACTGCTTGGCGTAAGACTTTAATGTAAGGGTGGTAGCTAGCCAGGCGGACCGTATAGATCCTACCACGTCGCGTGCTGGGTTTTGTTGAATCTTACAACACGCGTATATTCCAAGCGTTTTTTTTTTCTATTGGACTGCTGTAGGTGGTCCTAGGGGACCGTTTCTAGGTAACAGGGCAGTTATTGGCGAAACCTGAAGGGTCTCCAGCCAATGAGGGGGAAGTAAAATACTTAACCTAAGCTAACTACTTGTACCACACTAACATCATGACTATCTGCAACAACAGCACTAAGGGCGACCCCTAGTGGGACTCGGACCTCGGCTTAGGGCGTTGCTGGCACGGGCTTGGGGTGGGGGTGTATTCCCAGCGTGCGGTGAGGAGCTTTTATATTCTAGCCCATCCCCACACGAATAAAACCCTTGAACAGTGTCATACAGTCCGCGAGATCTAAGCTGAGCTTTGCATTTGTGTGAGAATGAATGCAGACGCATCCTTTGCTTGGTTTAAACCGGTTTACACTGCTTTTTGGCAATCGATTCTATGTGCACTCACACAAATGCAAAGCTCAGCTTACGCCTCGCGGACTGCACCATAAGTGTCAAATCCACTAAGAAGTTGTACTGAGCAAGTTATTGCAGCAAGTGCTTGCTTAGTTAGTAATGCTTGCAGAAGTCTTGTTGCGGGTGTGTCCGTCCATGGCTTGAAAGTCGGTTGCATAAGTTAGTTTCTCTACAAAACGTTACCACTCAAAGAATCCTTCCTAACTTATAATATTATAAATGCGAAAGTAAGTTTGTTTGTTTGTTACGCCTAAACCACTGAACCGATCATCCTGAAATTTTGCAAATACGTTGTCAGGTGTTCAGAAACAGGCATGGGGTACCTTTCATCCCGAAAAAAACTAATGTTTCCAAGGAAAACAGCAATAACCTTAATAGATGGCGTCCCGCATCTTTCGAATCATGATTGAATTATAATTTATTATAGAAACTTTAGTACTGCGTTAAGAGTTGACTGTCAAATTCTAAATTAACGCGAGCGAAGCCACGGGCATAAGCTAGTACCAAATATTTTTATAATACAAAACATGCATAATATACCTAATTTACGGTTTTTGATGATGTCGTTTACGTTTTTTCGATAACAGTCTTTTCGGGTACAATTTAAGAAATGACCGCTATATCAAGACTCAACTTTCGTTGAGCAGAGTATTTAAGGTGTTAAAAATCAACTCTAAGAATTTGGTGGGGTTACTCGGTATCGGAAATTGAACAACTTTTGTTATACAACTTTTCGAAATTCGCCAATTTTTTTATGCCTGTCCATACAAATCAATTAAAATATTTTTTTGATTTGTATGGAAAGTTATAAAAATACGCGAATTTCGAAAAGTTGTAGAACAAAAGTTATTCAATTTCCGATACCGAGTAACCCCATACAATTCTTAGAGTTGATTTTTTAACACCTTGTATACGCAAACTAACTTTAAAAACACGCCTACAAAGTTAACAACATTTTGTAATAAATAGAAAGTTACTATATACCTTCCAGTAAAACCATAAAAGAATTGATTCAATACAAACAGACGTAAAACCTATAGTTCTAAAGATTATATTCACGCTACTACAGTGAGTGGTAAGCAGTGAAGTTAACGAGGCACCATTGTCAACACTTCCGCATCTTAAAAGTTATTTGATTTTCCTTTTCAATGGAGAAGATAAATTGTGTATACATTGAAAACAAACAGCTTGTTTTTTTATTTATTTAATTATCAGTCTAGCTGTTTCCCAACTAGAAGAAAAACATTTATTTTCACACATAATTTATCCCGTGGGCTAGAATAATTATAAAATTCTTCACCGCACGCTGGAAATAGACGCGTGTTATAAGATTCAACAAACCCCAGCACGCTTGGTGGTAGGATCTACAAGGTTAGTCAGAAAGGGGGTACTAATCCGAAAGGGTGTTAAAGTACACATAATAATGAATAACTTTTGTTCTACAACTTTTCCCAAAAGTCAATAGTTTAAGAGAAACAGTTGTTCAAAAATCTCAAAAAAAAAAACTCTAAAATCTATCTGTCTCCAGTTATGATCAGCTGTCTTTACATTTTAGGTCATATTTGGGGTCATGAATTAGAAGCACCATTTTCTGAATTTGTAACTAAAACAGGGATGAAGAATTTTTGAAAAAACTAAAATAAAAATCATTTGATTTGGAAAAAAAAAATATCGAATTTTGAAATTTTAACACTTGCTTTCAAACAGTCATCAGCAATACTATAAGGGGGCTTCGGATTAGTACCCCCTTTCCGACTAACCTTGTATAAAGTCCGCCTGGCTAGCTACCACCCTCACATAGTACGGCGCCAAGCAGTTTACTGTGTTCCATCGTGTGGGAATCCTTCTACAAGGTTAGTCGGAAAGGGGGTACTAATCCGCAGGCTACTCAAAGTATCACTGATAACTGTTTTAAAGCAAGTGTTAAAAATTCAAAATTCGATCATTTTTATTTCCATGTAAAATTATTTTTATTTTAGTTTTTTCAAAAATTCTTCATTCCTGCTTTAGTAACGAATTCAGAAAATGGTGATTCTAATTCGTGACCCCAAATATGACCTAAAATGTACACACAGCTGATCATAGCTGAGGATAGGTAGATTTTAGTATATTTTTATGTAATTTTTGAACAGCTATTTCTCTTAAACCAGTGACTTTTGGGGAAAGTGGTAGAACAAAAGTTACTCATTATTATGTGTACTTTAACACCCTTTCGGATTAGTACCCCCTTTCTGACTAACCTTGTATATCTCTGTTACTTGGATTTTTGTGCTCCATCTTAGACCCTGTCTGCGCTTACTATCAAGTGTGACTATACCTAGGGTCAAAAGAGACCAAGCTAAGAAGCGAAGAAGAGGAAAAAAAAAAAACCTTTGTCTGTATTTCTGTCTGTGGCATTGTTTGATAGCCGGTTTAATCAGAATGGTTTGTAGGTATGTTTGATGCTAATCAATTAAACCATTTCAATGAAGGGAGCTTTTATTTTTTTGATATTATGTTTTATTTTTAAGGTGTTTTCAGAATACCTTAAAAATAAACAAAAACGAAAACAACCCTGCCTATCGTCATTCACCACTCGTCACTGGCCTCTCCCGAGCTGCAACTCTAGCTTCTCCATCTCCCGCATTCAATATAGTCCAACTGCCTTCTTCAGGTTGTCAGTCCATCTCACTAAAATTATGTGTCACGCCACATTTTGCAAATCTTCTCTCGTGGTGACACGAGCTATACGAGAATAGCTCATACCGTGGTGCGAAGATTGGCCAGTCAGCTTGGTAGCGGGGCTGACTACCCACGGAGCGCCGGACGTACTTAAGTATCGTCACTCGTGGAGAAATATTCACAATATTCACAAATAGAAACAACTTAGACCCATTTTATACAGGATTAAAAAAAATACTCTTAAATTTTTTTGGTTAAGGGTAACCTTTTTATCGGAAATTGAAACTTTTATTACTTCGCATACAAATCATTTTTTTAATGATCTTTTTTTAACACCTTGTTTTAATTTAAAACTCTGAAATCTGATCGAAATACTGTTAAAAACACATTAAAATGAAATTGTAAAATACCTTTGTCCACCAGTGGGACAATATAGGTAAGTAAAAGAAAAAAGAAACAATGTAACATGACTATAGATGAAAGAACTATTCATGTCCTTGCTAATGAGCGCACGACTATTTCTTTTAACAAAGCCGATGCTAGTAAAAATATTCAAGCTAGCGTGTTTTTCCTATCTTTAAGGGATTTTGTTGAGTTTTATGCTATCTGTCGTAGATGAATGTATCATACTAGCTTTCGCCCGCAGCTTCGCTTGCGTGAAATTTTGAACCCGTTAAGTGACGATTTTCCATACTAACTTTCATCCCCTATTTAACTCTCTTAAGGGTTGAATTTCGAAAAATCCCTTCTTAGTGGATGCCTGCGTTACAAAAGGAACCTACTGTCAAAATTTCAACTTTCTAACCCCAGCGGTTTAGGCTGTGCGTTGATAGATCAGTCAGTCAGTCAGTCAGCTTCTCCTTTTATATGTATAGATATAATGATCTGAGCGATCAAGTTAAACCGTAATAATTTTGTGAAGCAGCGTCCTAGTGAGCTGGGAATTTGTTAAAAACTATTACAAATTCTTAACAAATTATTTACTATCAAATTTTTTCGGTATCATCTGAGATTCATGATGTGACACTTATTTCGAACGTCTGATCTAAGGGATGAAGTTTTTCTAGCTGTCTAGAATATACAACTTCATCACTGTACGCTGGGAATAGACGGGTGTTGTAGGGTTCAACAAAACCCAGCACGCTTGGTAGTAGCAGTGGCGAAGGCTCCATACAACTCGGTTCCTATCGGCTTCCCTCTCGAAATGAGTAGTTACTGGAATTCACGCATCACACTTGAGCAAGGTAAGCATTTTTTGGTCCGGCTTCCCTTTTAAGAAAATTCACCCTTCGCCACTGGATAGTAGGATCTATAATACGGTCCGATTGGCTAGCTACCACCCTCACATTAAAGTCTGACGCCAAACATTTCAATGTGTTCCGTCGTGTGTATGTATGAGCCCGAGGGATATTCAGCAGCATCTGGGGCCTACTCCCTAAGTCCGTCAACGAAGTTAGTTGCCCGTCCGAAACTAGCCCAAAACGTAGGAATGAACAAAACAAGTGTCAATTTCAACTTTTCGGACGGGCAAAAACACATCGGTAGTAGGGACAACTGTCAAATCGTGTTGTCATTCATTCTTAGTTCGGGCCCTGAAATAATCGTGTGTCCGTAGGTGATAGGGAGTAGGAAAAGCTCGTAACTAAGGCCGAAACCACCGACTTCGTGCTTAAGGAGTAGACCCCCAGGTTAGACTGTAAGTCGATCCCAACATAATTAAGATTAAGCTCGGAGAAAAGAAGAAGGCAATGAATTCAAAAACCTCCACTGCTGATAGGCTATTGATATGGGCCTCCCAATATCCCACAACCTATTACAACAGACTCATTCCTATTATCCAATGATTATACGATAGTTCTACCCATTAATTTTACGTTTACATAATTTGTTCCAACTTTCTTAACGATATTCTGGTTAAGCTCATTCTATACCGGTGTCAAAGGTCTGGAAAACCATTAGCTTGCGTACGCGCAACCGCTCACTTTAGACTTATTGCGGTGCCTTTTTGATTTAGGTATTAGTTGTTCTAGTTTTTCAAAATGTGGTACTGTTTAGGATTCCGTACAAAAGGTAAAACGGGACCCGCTGCCGGTCCGTCCGTCCGTTCGTCTGTCACCAGGCTGTATCTCATGAACCGTGATAGTTAGACTGTTGAAATTTTCACAGATGATGTATTTCTGTTGCCGCTATAACAACAAATACTAAAAAACAGAATAGATAATGGTACGGAATCCTTCGTGCGCGAGTCCGACTCGCACTTAGCCGTTTTTTTTTGTTAATATGTACAGGCTACGCAGAACAATTAGTGTGCATATGCACACATCTGTCTATTGTGTGGCGGTGTGACAGTGAAGCGATTTAAATAAAGAGTGGGGCGCATCTTCCTGGATTGTACGTGTGTATTGTATTGTGAAACTGTCAAACTCTACCAAATCAACCTTGAACCTAATGCTTTCGCGATAAAGATGAAAATCTATTAAAGAAATTTGACAGATTTTTGTAGCTTGACGTGCTGGCGTCTACTATCTGTATCGCAGTGCTTTCATATTAAAAAACATTTCAAATAAATATTCATTAGTTCTTGAGATTCTGTTGTCGGTAACGATTGATGTAGCACTTTTTCCGGTTTGCGGTATTCAGAGTTATTGGTTACGATACGGACGAACGGACAGCGGAGTCTTAGTAATAGGGTCCCGTTTTACCCGTTGGGTACGGAACCCTAAAAAAGATACAAAAAAGGGGTCAGCTTCTAGTCTAACTAGATGTGACTGAACACCAGTTTTTTACACGGAGCGACTGCCATCAGAGCTCCACAACCCAGTTACTAGGCAACGCCGACTAATATCAGACCGACTGTCAGACTTCCAGGCTTCAATTTAACGAATGGTCACCCATCCACGAACTGACCGCGGCAAGCGCAGCTTAACCTTGTAGGATAACTTTTTCATCATCATCATCTTACAACATTTCACCTTCTTTTTAGTTATAGTAAATCTTTTTTTTTATCACAGGCCCGCAGACGGCCCCAGGTTCTCTTGAGCTATGGACACATCTGCTACATTACAACCTTGCAAATCATTATAATCCGTTTGGTTGTTCATTAGCCACAAGCATGTTTATTTATTACTAAACCAAGCTTATTTAATTTAATATGGAAATTTACTCTTAAAGAAGAGGGACAAGAACTAAACAATTTTATAAAACAAGCAAAAACGAACGCAAAAAATTCAACCCATTATCTACTCAATACAACAAACGCTAACAATTTTCCTCATGACACTGTTTTTCACAATAAAATATATAAATAAAATGGAAAAATTCTAACGCAATGAAAATCGCATGCAAACGCACTCACACATGCGCGTGCGCACGCACACATGCGCATGACTCGTTACGTAACGCCATTTTAAAGGCAATAAGTTGTTTTGAGTACGTTGTATGCATACGTGGTTGACTTGACTGCTGTTTCCATTGTCATACGGTAATGTATGAGCTAATATTGGTAGCCAGTTTTGTGCAAATTTGAATTTACACTAATATGTATAATGATTGTGCTTGCTATTGGGTTATGGACAGAATGTTCTTACGTAAAAAAAAAAACTGTCAGTGTTTTTTGTAGAAACAATAACAGTAAGATTTCATATTCTGCCTCTTACTAATCGTCGTCAATTAGCTGACGTTTCTTTTTTAATTAAGTCAATTTCGAATGAAATTGTCAGTCCTGAGTTATTGCAGAAAATTATTTTAGCGTCCCAAATATTTCCCCTAGATATAATCCCACTATTTCTATTCCGCATTGTTCCTCAAATTATAGGCAAAACTCAAATATCGTGCGGGCAAGCAGAAATCTCAATAAGTTAAGCAAAGAGTTCACCTTTGATATATTTGTTATGTAAAGCTACACGGCAAGAAAGATGCTCAATGTTATGTTTTTTGATAATTTACCTTTACTTAAAACATAACTTGTAGTTGTCCTGCTTAAATGTCCTTTAAGTTTTTTTGATTTTAAAGTGAAAACCTGTAATTGGCTTTTTATCACATATTGTAATTTTTTTTACTCCATTTTATAGCTGTTGGTTTTCCAAAATAAATACATTTTGTGCATTTAAAGATCTTAGATTTACACACATTTATTGATCTTAGGGAATAATGAGATAATGTATTGGAAAAGCGCTGTTTAGAAAATATTAAATCACTTAAGGCATTGACTGGCTCATTGGTCTAGTGGTCGCAATCTCGACTGCTGAGCTTGAGGTCTTAAGTTCGCTCCTCAGGTTGGGCAGACTGTTATTGGTTTTTTCCATGTGGATTTTCCCAGTAGCAGCCCGCAGTCTAGATCTGTGCCCAGTTGATGGCAATAGACTCGCCTCTATTACATGGGACTTAAACATAACGGCGAAATGAGGGTGTCTATACAGCTCTGCATAAACCTTCGGAGAATACAGGCGTTTTGTTACGTTAAAACATTAAAACTTCTCTTACTATTCAATTCCTGTCACAATCTACTCCTGAATCTGCCTGACCCAAATTTCACCAGATCAATTAAATTACTCTTTCTTAACCAGTATATTGCAGCTATAAATTCTTTAATTTTGTCAGTATTAATTTTTATTTTATGTCACATTTTTGAAGAAAAGCCCTGTTCATGATAATTAATAATAATAATAAAAAGTTTATTCAGGTAAAAAGGTAAAATACTAAATACAAATTTGCTTAAATCTACGAAAAAATAATTTGTGTTATGTGCCTGAACTAGGTCATCCTGTGTTTCAGGCGTGGCGTGGAATTATTGTAGTTTTTCAGACTAATGGCTGATTTTTTAATCCTCAGATAACTTTTTTCTTTGGAATAAGTTTAGGTTTTTCACAGCGTTTGTATAGAAAATATGTCAAACCGTCATATTTATTTCTTAGATAAAAGTTATTTGTTGATTGAAAAATCGGCCCTAAAACGTCTTACTTGTTCTTTATATAAAAGTAAAAAAAAAGAAAGAAACATTGTTTATTCGCGCCAACATGACGCACAAAAATAAAATAAACGTAGGTAAATAAAAAACCAAAGAAAAAAATATGCGTCACAGTCATACAACGCAAAACGGCCACCGTTCACTATCCGATGTTGGTAAAACCGGCACTTAATATTTTTTTATATTTTCTTTTTTTTTTTTTTAATTATCGTGTGAAAACACCATCATCTCCATGCAATGGAAACGCACAAAAACGTATCAAGCAGCTCAATTTATATACAAATTTACATACATTTCAATAAGGCCGTCTCTGTAGTCGGAAAAATGTTGTACTTAATGTTACCAGGAATCGAATAGAGATTTCTCGATAAAAATAGCCGGCTCTTTAATCACCGAGCCAACGGTGCAACTTTGCTTAAGTAGACTAAGTTTATAAGGCCAGTAAGTAGGCCTGTATTTTATGCACTAAGTTATTTTATAGGTAGTATAGTGCCGATATCGCTCCGATTTATATGCGTTCTATCTCCGATATCGTTTTTATTGGAGCTTTTGAATTTTATCCGTGACGCAGCCGTTGTTGTCCTGTCATGTTACGATAGTATGTCTTATTGTTTGTTATGTAAGAATTTTAATCGGAACAAGAATGAGTCGATGTGCGGAGTTATAGTGTCAATTGAGCCTTTGAAATCCTACTAACTAATATTATCAGTAAGTAGGCCTGTATTTTATGCACTAAGTTATTTTGCAGTATAGTGCCGATATCGCTCCGATTTTTTTGCGTTCTATCTCCGATATCGTTTTTATTGGAGCTTTTGAATTTTATCGGTGATATGGCTGTTTTGATAGTGTTGATGTCCTGTCATTTTAAGACAGTATGCCTCATGTCTGCCAGGTTTGCGGAATTTGTTGAAAAGAGTTACCGCGGCCCTGAAACGCAAAGAGCATTAGGAGGATCACGGATGAGTTTTAGTCAGTAAGAATCTGACAGTCCCTTCCGCTCCGCCCAGAGCGGAATAAGTCATTTGATGATATCCCATTCTTAAAAAAATTACTCATGTAAAAATGTTTAATCGGAATGAAAATGAATCGATAAAGGAGAAATATCGTGTTATATTGTCAATTGAGCATTTTAATTTCTTCATAATTAATGTATTTTCCATCTAAGGAGATTTCGTCTGTTATATAAGTGTAAGAAATATCCGTCAATCTACCCAAAAGGGGTTCAATTTCATAAAAAACAAATATTGCAAAATAATACGAAAAATTACAACCAAAAGCACTTGGCTCAGAACTTGGTTGTCGACACTACCGTGCACCATTTTTTAGCATTTAAATCGGCCCACACAGCGCGGATCTAAAACCGTAAATACTATTGAAATTGCTAATTCTAAGAGCTTATATACTGGTCTAGCTAGATAGCCAATTATCTAGGATATTTTAAACTTCCTGTATTTTTCTATGTAGGAGATAATTATCTGATAAAATTGTAAGTTGCTATATAATACGTACAAGGTTAGTCAGAAAGGGGGTACTAATCCGAAAGGGTGTTAAAGTACACATTATAATGAGTAACTTTTGTCCTACCACTTTCCCCAAAAGTTAATAGATTAAGGGCTGATTTTTCAATCGCCAGATAACTTTTATCTGGGGAATAAGTTTGACGTTTTGACAACTTTTGTATAGAAAATATGTCAAACCGTCATATTTATTCCTTGGATAAAATTTATCTGACGATTGAAAAATCGGCCCTAAGAGAAACAGCTGTTCAAAAATGACATAAAAAATATGCTAAAATCTATCTATCCTCAGCTATGATCAGCTACGAGTATGTTTACATTTTTGGTCATATTTGGGGGTCACGAATTAGAAGCTCCATTTTCTGAATTCGGAACTAAACCAGGGACGAAGAATTTTTGAAAAAAACTAAAATAAAAATGCTTTTACATGGAAATAAAAATTATCGAATTTTGAAATTTTATCACTTGCTTTAAAAGCGTAATCAGTGATAATTTATTGCTAGCGGCTAGCGGATTAATACCCCCTTTTCGACTAACCTTGTATAAAACTTTGTAATACAACGATCTTGTGAGGACAACTCTAAGTTTTTTTTTTTTTTTGTTACTTTTCCTACGTTTGTCCACCATCTCGCCTGATGTTAAGCGATGATGCGGTCTACGATGGAACACGCTTGCCCAAAAGAAACCGATTCACCCGTGACTTGAAGACACCCAGATTATAGCTGTCGGGGAACACCCACTCGGGCAGCGCATTCCACTGTTTGGCGGTTTTCACAATGAAAGTGGAACCAAAGCGCTTCGTTCGGGTTTTTGGTATATCAACCACGAACCGATGGCGCTTTTTCGTACTTCTGGCTGTCCGATAGACAGAAGGGCAGTGGGGAATTAGATCATGCAAATCTGAAGCACACTCTCCGAAATGTATCCGATAAAAAACCGATAGACTAGCAACTTTGCGCCGATGCTCAAGACTTTGGAGCTTGGTCTGAACAAGGGAGTCGTTGCTGATGAGCTTCTTGGCACGCTTCCCAATGGACTCCAATGCCTCAAGCTGGTATTTGTTGCTTAACTTAACACGAACGTTAATGCTAACTCAGCTGACGATAGCTGATAAGTTCATCATCATCATTCAGCCGAAAGACGTCTGCTGCTGGACATAGGCCTCCCCCAAGCATCGCCACATCGGCCGGTCCTGTGCTTCTCGCATCCAGCGGTTTCCCGCGACCTTCACCAGATCATCGGTCCACCTTGTGGGAGGCCTACCCACGCTGCGTCTTCCGGTACGCGGTCGCCACTCCAGAACTTTTCGGCCCCATCGGCCATCCATTCTGCGAGCAATGTGCCCCGCCCACTGCCACTTAAGTTTGGCAATTCTTCGAGCTATGTCGGTTACCTTGGTTCTCATGCGGATCTCATCATTTCTGGTATGATCTCTCGCTGATAGGTTATTATTTACGAAATCTTTGACCAGCTATTTCTCTTAAGATTTTGACTTTTGGGGAAAGTTATAAAACAAAAGTTATTAATTATTATGGGTACTTGAACTGAACTCTCCTTGGTACTCTTCGAGCATCCACAAGAGAGTTCAGTTTTTGCGGTAGATGTATGAGATTTTCAATAAAAATAATAAGCAAAAAAAATTTACGCAAAAAAAAAATTATAGAACATTTCGATGCCACTCACGGTGACACAGCTGGCTGGTACGACTAGTGCGATATCCCTCCGTGCAGTCAGTTAACTCGGGAAGCTAAAATGACTCAAGCAGAAAATAAAGTTATTAAAAAAACTTTTTTTTTATGTCTGGTTATTTTTAGTTATTTTCCATGTTTGATGTAACCACCTATGGATGAAAGTCTGAAATAAATGATTATTATTTCCTTTATTCATTCATAAACATATAAAATTACATTTTTAAATATAAAAAAAAAAAAAAAAAATACAAGTAGGGGAAGTTCGGGTAGCCACGGACACATAAAGAAAAATCATGAAATTTTGAAAATCAACAGAATTAAACATTTATTTTCAAACTAAATGCGAAATACAACATATCTGTAATAATTAGAATCAAGTAACAATCAAATATTTTCTGTGTCTTAGCTTAAATCGAGTCTTAAAATCAGTCTTTACTTTTTGACATTATTTTTTTTGGCGGGTAGCCCCGGTCACACATATCAACGATGACCAAGCCGGTCTTTGGCCTTACAGACGTCACAATAGTATTAAGCTGTGAAGGATCGATGTCCACACAGGCTTCGCGCGCCCAGTCCTTGCATGTATGACACTATATCCAGTCTTCATCAGTGCCGTGTGGTGCCGAACGTAAAGAATAGCACTACCCCATCTTTTCCCATGGGTGTCGTAAAAGGCGACTAAGAGATTCACTAGAGGATGGGCAGCAGCGTCCTCTAAGTACTTTAACAACCATACTGCGATCGCCAACCCGCCTGCCAAGCGTGACGATTATGGCAACCCCCCCCCCCCTATTGGGGGAGGCCTAAGTCCAGCAGTGGACGTCTTTCGGCTGAATCATCATCAGTCTTCATCAAAGGTCTCGCCGCAAATGATACTTTCATCCCAATACCCTCTTTGCGTCAGTCTTCCCTTAAATTTCGGCATTTTTTAACGATCTGTAAAAGAAAAAAATAGTTAAAAAATAATAATAAATACTGTATACTTTTCTCCACATTTTATAAACAGTTTTTAAAATATCTATTAGAATTATATAATAAAAGAAGACATTCTGCCCACCCAGAAAGTGTCCGAGGGTAGCCGACAAAATTGTGTCCGGTTTTACCCGACCGTCTCCATTGAACATTTTAATTTATTACAAAAATACCTACAATTGTAAGGACAATAAGTGACTTAACCTGTAAACTTTAATACATTTCCTACAAATTATTTAATAAAATGATTGTGATGTACTTACGTTTAATATATAATAATTGTATCCCAAAAGTAAAAGGCGCGCGAAAAAAACTGGGCACGGGTAATTACACGATTGTCACTCTTTATCCGCTCGGCGGTTGCATCACTACTGAGTTGTATACGAAGTCATGTGGCTAGGCGATCGTTTTGAAGTGTGTTTCGTTTTTCTATGTGTGCATGATTGCTCGAAACCGATAGTGGCCGAGGCTACCCGCCGTCCGAGGCTACCCGAACTTCCTAAAAAAAAACATTTAAAAATATAAAAATATAGTAGCCCACCGGCATCGGGAACAGGGTCCAAGCCACCGGTGGTCAGGGCCTCAGAGAGAGGAACTTCCTAACAATACGCGCCGTGTCAAGAAGTACAGCTTTCTGCATCAGGCCCTTGATCCAGCCGCCCAACGAGAGCCTCTTTAGGTGTTGGTCGAGGCTCTTGGCTATTAAGCCATTCGCCGTAACTACTATCGGCACAATTACTGCTGAATCAACATCCCACATGTCGACAACCTCGTGTGCCAAGTCTTGATATTTAATTTCTTTATCTTTCTCTGCTTTCACGAGGTTCTCGTCATGTGGAACAGTGATGATATCAATAATCATAGTGAGGTGCTCTGATCGATCTATCACCACTATATCAGGCTTATTGGCTACAATAGTCCTGTCGGTGATGATAGACCGATCCCAGTACAATGTGACATGACCATTCTAGAGAACTGGGTCGGGCATATACTTGTAGTATGGTACTTCTGCGTCCACAAGGTTGTATTTAAGAGCAAGTTGCTGATGGATAATCCTAGCTACGAGGTTGTGTCTGTGCAAATACTCACCGTTAGCAAGACGAGAACAACCAGAGACAATATGTCGGATAGATTCACCGGGACAGTGGCAAGCCCGACAGATGTCCTGGACACGTGAAAAAAGGAGTGGCTCGAGTTTCTTTGCTCCCAAGTGTATTTAAGGGGGCTCCCATAGAACAGACATGATTTTTTTGCCGTTTTTATAGATAATGGTACGGAACCCTTCGTGCGCGAGTCCGACTCGCACTTGGCCGGTTTTTGGATTTAAAGCGACTAACCAGTAATGTTAAAGGCAAAGCTATTATTTGTAAGAAGCATCAATGGACACTGATGTGTGGCCAACATTGGTCATTGTCAGTTGGTCATTAAACGCAGCTCGTTATGACTTTCAAAACGAACTCTATCGTAAAGTCTTTAAGATTCAAATTGCAACGCAGTTTAGCTTCACGCATTTGTTATAGTGTCTTAAGCAGATATACTGAAATATACACAATAAGTAGCAATAAGTTTAACTGTTTAGTTTATGACTTCATAGGTAAGCTAAGCTGTAAAGTATTAGGATGTAACTTACAATAATAATTAAAATCACGATTCCGCATGACGAAAGCCGAGAAAGATAAATAAATTAAATATCAAGACTTGGCACACGAGGTTGTCGCCATGTGGGATGTTGATTCAGCAATCATTGTGCCGATAGTCGTTACTGGCAATGGTTTGATAGCCAAGAGCCTCGACCAACATCTAAAGAGGCTCTCGTTGGGCGGTTGGATCAAGGGCCTGATACAGAAAGCGGTACTTCTGGACACGGCGCGTATTGTTAGGGGGTTTCTCTCTCTGAGGCCCTGACCACCGGTAGCTTGGACCCTGTTCCCGATGCTGGTGGGCTACTATACAAGGAAAGGGGGTACTAATCCGCAGGCCACTTAAAATATCACCGATGACTGTTTAAAAGCAAGTGTTAAAATTTCAAAATTCGATCATGTTTTTTTTTCATGGAAAATTATGAATGTTTTAGTTTTTTCAAAATTTCTTCAGCCCTTCCTTAATTACGAATTCAGAAAATGGAGCTTCTTATCCGTGACCCCAAATATGACCTAAAATGTAAACACAGCTGATCATAGTTGAAGATAAATAGATTTTAGCGTGTTTTTTTTAAATCTTTAAACAGTTATTTCTCTTAAATTACCTATCTACTTTTGGGGAAAGTTGTAGAACAAAAGTTCTTCATTATTATGAGTAATTTAACACCCTTTCGGATTAGTACCCCCTTTCTGACTAACCTTGTATTTTTAAATGTTTTTTTTTTATGAAAAATATTTAAAAATGTAAATTTTACATGTTTTTCAATGAATAAAGGGATTACAATGATAGTGGGTCCAGCCGAATAGTAACTTTAGTAGTAGAACTTCTTAAAAATACAAAATACGACGCGGCAGCAGCACGTGCAGTCGCCGTCGGCTGCTGCAACGGCGCCTGGAAGCCATTTCATATAAATACCTACATACAAACCAGTAGTGCAGCTGCGGCCGACTTCATGCAGTCACTGCACGTGCAGTCGGCAGTTGCATTTGGCAGCTCGGTACAAAAAAGTACCTTTAAAGCGTTACGTTGCCGAGATGTTAAAATTTGGCCTTAAAGATTTTTTTTTAAGATTGCAGCTAACTTTGTATCTGGTAAATACGGGTAGAGGACACTCAAACAAACATCCTAGATTAAGACATAGGATACGTTTTATCCGAGTATATGAAGTAGTTTCCCTAGAACACGAATAAAACCGCAGGCAAAAGCTAGTATACCATAATTATTGTTATTTTGTGTACAATGGTGATAGATCGCCTCACCTGTCACGGTGGCTCCATCTATCGCTGTTTTCACAATTACACGCTAAGAATTGATTAATAAACGTGCAGGTTCCCTCACGAAGTTTTGCTTCATCGCTTGGAGGCAAATTATAATAACCTAATTCGAAGCAAGTGTATGAAAAGCTCTCGTGAATCTAAGCTTCTAGGTTTAGGCGTAATTCACACTAGCGCTAGTTCTTGTTGCGATTAAATGAAGGGTGTAAACGAATTAATGAGGGTAATTTCTTAAAACTATTGCTGGTACCTATAGATTAATCTCGCACGGGATTTAAAGAGAAGAAAAAAAAAATTAAAAAAAAATTGTCTTTGTTTTGTAATGAAAAAAACGAACAAAAAAATGTTTATGATTATTTACGATTTACTCACGTGCATTTTTCGGTGTTGCCCGACTAGTTTCAAACGCAAACGGAGCCCTTATCCATGAGCTGATCACGCGGTGAGGTCACAAGTCGAAATTTCGACTCGCGAAATCAATCTCAATCCCGAAAAATGCACGTGAGTAAACCGTAACTAATCATGAATGTGAAAGAGTCTCACGAAAGTCATAATACAAAAAAAAAAAAGCTTATTTTAAAATAATATTCCTGCAGCATTTTGATAAAAACACAGTGGCACAGCAAGCGAGCACATCTAGCGCGATAACTCTTCTTGCAGTCAGTTAACTCGGGGGGGGGGGGGGGGGGGGCGCTAAAATAACTCAGAAACAGAACACAATGTTTTCATATTTTTTTTTATTTTTACTATGTCTTGTATTCTTTTCGTAAAAATGTTTTGTTGAATCTGCTGACATCCTTTGCAGGATCAATCTGTGACACCAGTAGATCACGAAGTTTGAAGGAATTAAACGAATTCGAATTAGGAGTGGGTTGTAACAGGTAAAATCACGTATCTGTTACGCCTGTTCCTGTTACACGTAAATAGAAGTTCCAAAAACCTGTACGAAATAACAGCGTGTTATTTCACACTATGTGGGAACACACTATTGTGTGTTAACTGTTACCACAGATGGCAACGTTTAATCTGTTTACTGTAACAGCAGGACTTCTCTTTCTAAATAAGGTGTTAAACCTATGCGAGAAAAGGAAAGAGCATGTGACGGCAGTAACAGGGTGTCACAGAGTAACAGTAACATGTTATTATTCTAACTAAGGTAACGTCATAAGCATGAATAGAGAAAAGCTTGTGACTGTCACATTTTGGATTTGGGGATTTTGTTAGCTCGTTGAACAGGAACTGCTTTTTCGGTTTGTTTGTCACAGTAACAGTCTGTTATCATAAGATACCTGTTTTAAATAGCTGTTACGATAAATACGCCTCACTCCTAATTCGAATACAGCCTGTAAAATTCATACATCATACCATCATCATGCTCCTGCCCTTATTTCAGTTTATTTTGGGTCGGCGCCATAAATGTCTTTCTCTTTCATTCATCTCTATCATCCATCACAAAATCCATCCATCTTTTCTTATGTTTTAATATCATTCCAATACAGATATAAATCTGTCTGCCTCGTTGGTCTAGTAGTCATAAGCACGACTGCTGAGCTTAACGTTCCTGGGTCCGATCCCCAGGTCGGGCAAAGTGTTATTGGGTTTTACCGTGTAGAATTTCTCAGTAGCAGCTGGGAGTCTGGATTTGTGCCCGGATGATGGGAATAGGCTCGCCATCTATTACATGGGACTAAGCATAACGGCGAAATGAGGGTGTACTTTACATCTCTGCTCAATTCTTCGGGGAATACATGCATGATGTTATGTTTATGTTATGATAGAGTCCTATCCAGCAACATCAGAGAACATGCAAGTAAATTCTTTGGACAAAGAATTAGCGTTGCCATCCAGCGTGGCAACGCTGCCAGTCTTCTGGGCACGCTCCCAGATGACAGTGATATGGAGGGATATTTCGACGCCTAAGTGCACTTTCTAATATGTTTTATTTTCGTTTTTTTTTATGCGTATTTTCTTCATACTTGTAATTAGTTTTTTCTTTAGATTATACTAATTTAGTTTCATATTACATTAGGATAATATTGGCTCTGCAGTCGTTGTGCCGATAGCCGTTACGGTCAATCATTTAATAGCCAAGAGCTTCGATCAACAGTTGATGAGCTGGATCAAGGGCTTGATACAGAAAGCGGTACTCCTGGACACGGCGCATATTGTTAGGAGGTTTCTCTATCTGAGGCCCTGAACAGCGGCAGCTTGGACCCTGTTCCCGATGCCGGTGGGCTGCATTTTTTTATATTTCTTTTCTTTGAAGACGTGTATTTAAAAAAATAGATTAGATGTATGTACGACGAATAAATAATAATAACAATATATAAAACAGATGTATAATATTTCAAAAGGAAAAGAGAATCTTAGGGCTTTTAAAGGTTAAAAATAAGGAATTTTAAAGGTGTATCTTTCACTTAGTAAAACCTTCCAACACCTAAGTCTGCTGTCCTACATAAAAGATAAAGATTCTCGAAGCTACAACTGGATAATATCAATGTTATTCCAAGCCAGTCGAACAAGGAACAGAGAAATCGTGTAAATCGTCTCCCATACAGATGTTTTACGCTTTAACCAGATTTTCTTGGAGTTTATCCAACATACAAGGATTATTTACGTCCTCTAAAAGCTATGCGATATAGAGAGATAGATGCGATGTATTAGAGTTCGGTATAAGGAAAAACTATTTGTAATCAACTATGATTCGATGTCGGTTTCACAGAGGATGTTAGTCATTATGTTGTTCAATTAAAAGCAATTTTAAGAACTTTTGCAAATTTTTGGAGAACCAGGTTTTATGATGGTGCCTTACCAGCTATTAGTTTTGCCTAGCCACCTTTTATGATGCCCACAGAGAAGCTTGTCCCTGGATGGTGATCACAATAATAATTAATTATAGGAGACAAAATGATAGACTAAGTCTCGTTGGTCGTCTACCCTTTTTATTTCAAATGTCATAATTATGTTATCTACCTTTTCCCAAATATGTAAGTCATCCAGTTTAAGATAAGTTTAACGGACCTAAAGTAGGATTCCAAACTTAGCAGAACACGAAGATTCGTTTATTCAAAAGAGATCAGAATTAGTGTTTATATTTATTTTGAAGCTTTATACATTACTACACTATTTTATCTTATTATCTACAATGTTTTAGTTTAGAATTAGTTAGTTTTGAATGCAAAATTACAAAAAACAGCCCTCAAAAACAACCGCCCTTCACCGCTAGCGTTCAAGCTTGGAAAAAGAAACGGCGCAACAAACTCCCCAGCAACACAGCTCTGTCTGCCAAGTTAAATATACATAACTTTGTCCAAACAAAAAAAAGGTCATGATAAAAAATAGAAAATAATTAGGGCAAGGCTTCTTCTCATACCAAGGAGGGACGAGCATTAATCACCACGCTTGCTCACTATGGGTTGGCGATAACAGACCATGAAGTCCAGGTTTCCTCACGATGTTTTTCTCTACCATATGTCAGTGGCGTCTTATATTAAATAAGAAAGTACATATGACATTGAGAAAGTTACATTGGCACATCCCTAGGTTTTAACCTGCAATCCGGTGGTTGGCAAGAGTGTATGTAACCCTCGAGCCACTACGACATAATGGTTGATAAGAAGCGTGTAAAAAATCGCTTCGCGTCTTTCGAGATTTTTTTTCTGCCCAAAGTGACCATCTCAGTCAATTTTTTGGCAAGAAGTTTTAACCTGGTCACCTAAATGTGCTGTAAAGTCCAGAGAAGTACGACGTATGGAAGACTTGGATCTCCAAAAAGCATCTGAATGATATCGAAACTCCTGCTCATCTTCAGGTTTAGATATTAATACTATCTGCAAAAAATCATCGCTTTTAAAACCCAGTGTAAAACTAGCCTGACTTTTTAACTATTCAAAATCTATCGGCTAGACTTTCAAGTAGCACAGTTAGTTGAAGTCACTTGATACATATCGACGACTTGTAATACAGTTAGAAAAATGTGTTGCGCTTGCGCAACTATGTTGACCGATGGGTTTTATATTATACAAGATTTTTTTCTATAAGGAAGTAGGGAAGATGTTTATTTTTGCTTTCTCGGAAATCTAAGGCAAAGGTATTCCACTACACAGCTACAGCTCTCGGTGGACGGTATTAGGTCCAATGTTGTAACGGGCAAGCCTATTAGCATTTACCCTGCTCAACAATTCGAAGGTAGGACTATGCTTTGGAGCAGGGTCCAGGAAAACCTTAAGAGGACACCTGCACACCTGAGAGGGTTTTAAAAGGTTCTTGATGGTGTGTGTAGTCCGCCAATCCACACCAGGCCAGCATGGAAGACTACGGCCTACCTCTTTCTGATTCTGAGAAGAGCTCTGTGTCCAGCAGTGGGACATTAATAGGCTAATTATGTTCGAGAGCAGTAAAGCAGCAGAACAATAAACATAATTACATACAAAACTCACGTCTGTATTCCAAACCGGGTTGGGCAGAGGGGAGTACACCCCCATGTCCCCGTTATATTTAAGTCCCAAGTCATAGGGGGCGAGCCTATTGCCATCAACTTGGCACAAATTTAGACTCCAGACTGAGAAGTTCTACACGGAAAATACCAATATCACTGCTCAACCTAGGGCTCGAGGCAGGACTTCACGTTCAGCAGCCGCGCTTGCGACCTCCAGAACAATGAGGCAGTTTATTTTTTCTTGGGACCCTACCTAAAAACTTTACACTCCTCTTTCCGTGTGTGGCGTTGAAAACGGCTCATGATTTATATTGATCGGATGGGCAACAGACTTTCCATTTCGAGTGATGATATCATACTGAGATCACTAATTCGTCTGCCAACTTGGGTGATTATGGCATTATTTTAATGATATGTTATATAACATGGCCAAAGTATTGCTGAAATTATGACATAGTATTACAACACATCGTAAATCGAAATTTAGATTAGCAAGTTAGATTCCTAAAACTATTAGTCAATAAAAAAACGAAGAACAAATGTAAAGATAATTATAATAAGTTATTTAAAATATGCAAAATCCTTCCTATTAGGTTAAAACATAAGTACCTACTTTTGGTAAACAGTCATGGCAGCTGGGAGCGTCACTCGCTAGTTGTTCATAACCAAGCAACTAGGACAGTATCGGCAGGTAAATTTGATGTGCCTAGAGTAAGGAATTATTTTGGCGACCGAACGCTTGATAAAAGAATTCCATATCTTCTCAACCAATTACCGGCTGATGTAAGAAGCCAAAAAATAAAAAGTAAATTTGCCAAATCACTAAAGCAGTGAATTGTAGGGAATTCGTAGACCCATACTTAGGTGGTTCTCAGGTTTCTGAGACAGAAAAGACCAATTGGTAAAAATATTATTAGTTATTATTATATGTAATTATTATAAGTCCGTACTACTAAATTTTTATGTTGTTAAAATTGTTTGTTCAGTTCCCGCATACAAACCGTGCAAACGGTTTTGTGGGGCTTAGTATAAGTAAGCTTGTATATAAAACTTTCTTTATAATAAATAAATATTTGGTAACGCAAGCGTACCTTTGAAGTCAGGTTTGGAGTGCTATTTGGTTTTTTTGTTAGCAGATTCTTAGTAGAGGATCTGGATTTGGAATTGTGCCTGATGGACGGAAATAGGCTCGTGTTACACCATTGGGTACATCGGCCGGAATACCGTCCTCGGCGAAATTTGGTGTACAACAGTATACCTAACTCTTCTGGAAATACAAACATCTAAGACACCATATAACGTATGGTTCCCTACAAAGAATAAGGGTGGCCTGGCCCCTTTACCCGTAAGTGTCGTACAAGGCAAAATCAGCCTATCACCATATTACTGTCCCACTCCTGGAAACGGTAATAGGTCAGCTGTTAATAGGGATTATAAAACAGCCATCGTAAAAATATAGAAATGTTCTGCCTAGCCTTTTTCTCAACTATGTTGGGGTCAGCTTCCAGTCTAACCAGATGCGGCTGAATACCAGTATTTTACACGGAGCGACTGCCATCAGACATTCGCAACCCAGTTACTGAACAATGCCGATATCCTAAGGTTGACCGGCTGTTAGACTTTCGGGCTTCTGACTACCCGTAACGACTGTCAGCCGTGATGGCTTAACGTGCTCTTCGAGTCACGGGGTCTCGATGTGTAACGAACGGCCACCCATCCACGGACTGACCGCGGCAAGCGCAGTTTTACCTTAGAAATCCAAGAGCCTTCCCAAAAAAATATAGGTAAATAAAAGACAAAAATTACTAAAAACACCAAAAGTCGAATCAAAGCTTGGAACTTTCCACAGGAATGATTAACAAAACAATCGAGTTGCCATAATAGAATTTTAGTACCAATTTTCTAACTCTATCCGTTTTATAAGACCTAAAACATTAAGTTAGAACAATGGCTTGTTATGACAGCGTGTAGTAACAGGATGATTAGTGGAAAAACGATACAATAGTATGGAGTACAGAGTTTGTAAATATGGGGTTTAACGTAGTGTTCATCATGTTTTTTTGTGGTATGTCGTGGTCACTGACTAATGCCTGGTTCCTATGACCAGAAACGAATCATTTTGGTCACCAATGGTAGCACATTTTATAGCCAAACTGAGCCAATTTTACATGTCATACCTACCGTCCACATCTCCCGCATGAGCTTTGGGCAGCATAAAACGAAAACACGGTAGGCCCAGAAGGAGCTGGCGGGACGAGCTAGTCTTCTACCTAAATGATTGGCCTCAGATTGCAGAAGATCGGCAAAAATGGAAAGAAGGAAGGGAGGCCTTTGACCTGCAGTGGGACACAACAGGCTCATAAGATAAGAAGATAAGATAGCTAACAAATGGGAGGGTCTTCTATGCAAAGCTATGGATGGGGTTTTTGCTGGTAAAGATATCATCATCTTCCTGCCCTTATCTCATGTTACTTGGGGTCGGCGCAACACGTTTTCTTCTTCCATTCCGTCTTGTCAACCGTCATGATATCACTGACTCACCTCTGCTAACTCTCTGGGTCTGTCAGTCATTGTTCTAACATTCCAACTTGCATACCTCAATCTCACTTCCCGAGCTCGCTTCTTATGTTGCCCCCGCCCGGGGTGGTGCAACAACCCTAGTCCATTTCCCACAGGAGCCGGCTGCTGCCCTTGCGCGTCGCCTGTGGGGTACGCCCTAACCCTATCGCGCATTCCATTCAGACTTGTCATGTTGCTAAGTGATTTGGCAAATGTTTTACAGTCGGCTGCCTGCCTTACACCAACCCTCTTTGGGAATGCTATTGCTGGTGGTTTAACCGCCACCGGGCGAGTGGCCCAAGAAGCTTCGTGGTCTACACGAGGCCTCACGCTTCCTTAGTCGCCTTCTACGACACCCACGGTATGAAATGGGGTAGCCATATTCTAAAACCGGTAAAGATAGCTAGATACTTAATTTTAACCAAAAACGTTCGGCGAATCTTAGAAATCAGCTTTAGAAGCGCGAATTTTTGTTTAACAGTTTGGCATTCATTCTGGCTTCCGCCTGGTTCGCCGGGCTAGCTACCACCCTCACATTAAAGTCGCCGGTACCAAGCAACTTACTGTATTCCGTCGCCAGAGAGGTTCAAATGAGTCCCTCTATATCTTTGCTACTTAGATGCTTCAACTTAGACCCTGTCTGCGCTTACCATCAAGTGCAATGAGATCAGATGCGACAAAGCTTAAGAATTAAAAAAAACATTCTAATTCCACACCCAATTTGGAGGAAGATTAATAACCGACCTTATACCGACCACCATAATATTAATTATGATGTTGTCAACTCGTTATACCTCAGATTCTCTTGGTAAGCTTGTTAATGTAGGATGTCTATTGAATTGGCATTTAGATTGGATCCTCAACTTATTGGCAATAAAATTCCTACTATACATTTTATGCAGATGCTTTAGAGAAAGTTTTCTTAAGATAGATATACAACGTGTAAGAGAAATGCATGGCCGTATTTAAGAGGGTTGTTTGGATTTATATCAAAGCAGCATTTAAAAAGCCAAACAAAAAAAAACGGTAATTTTTTTTCACAGCTGATAAAGTCAAAGTTTTTTATTTCAAATAGACCAGCTTTCAGGCACTTTTAAAACTTCAAAACTAGGTGAACGGTTCCAAAAGGTAGATTTTATGGAGAAGAGCCAGCAAGAAACTCCATTAATACTCTTTTTAAAATAGTAGATCACGACAATTTCATTACAGTAGTGTGAGAAAGCAGGTTAATGTAAGAAATAAACTCAGATAAGAGTAGCAAATAGAAAAATATGGCCTTTAGGATCACTAGCAGCTAAGAGTTGACCAGTCCCGACAGACAGCACCCGTTCATGAGTAATAGGTATAGGGGCAAATTCGTATGAAGAGTCAAAAAATGTTTGCCCCCTTTTTATTTGATCTATCAAATGTTGTTCTGAATAAAGGTCCAAACAACCTCCTTATATAATAAAACCACGCCTTTTTATTACACGTTGTATACAGGGTGGCTGACTGTATATTTTTTTTCAAAATCTGTGATTACAAATTGAAATTATTCCAAAAGTTAAGGGTGGTCTCCAAAGAACGTTTTCCTGTAGCTACAGTGGTTAAGGCAGCTGTCCTTCATGCCCTATCTCAAGTTACCATCCTGTATATACTTTATTCAAAACCAAAAGAAAACCAAGATTAAATAAATTTTATAAAAAACTACTTTTTGTTCCTTATTCTTTTATATACGTACATTCTACGCATTGCATATTATAATCTAGACGCAGAGTATTGCGCGTAACATGAAGTTTTTGCAAAATACCTGCGCAATAATTTCTAGGCCAAACCTAGTCCGATTTCAATCTGTCATGCGCACAAGATGCACTTAATAAAATCACAAACAAATCAGCAATTATCCTAAACGCTTGTATGTTTTCCTTGCGTAAATGTTTTAGCAAACACACACACACATAGACGTTTTGTTTTGTGTGTGTATGAGTTGAGATACACACACACAAAGCGAGATGCATCGCATAAACCAATGTTTGGCTGCCGTGCCAAAAAACACAAAGGAGCTGTACAGTGAGAAAAGTTTTGATACTTTAAATAAATTAAACAAAAAAAGTGCAATTGCACTTTTTTGTTAAATTTATTCTCGGCACTTGGGTTGCTTCAGAGTCCAAAATGTTTTATTTTTGTGAGAAATGTTACTAGACTTCCATCATATGAGCCGGTTCCTTGTTACAGACGATTTAAACACATACATAATTCACAACGCAGGCCAATTTTGACAGTATTTCCAAAGCCTTCAAAATTATGCCCCTTAGATTGTACATTTTGCATCATTGTGTAGTAGATTTATTTGCTGATTCGATGGTCTTTACGGATGGGATTTCATTTTGATTATGGCTGGATGATAAAAAATTGGAAGCCAAAATTCAGTGTTCAAAGATAATTAAGAAGAAAATGAGAATATGTTTATGGAGAATACATTGTAACATTGACGATCAAAAAGAACTATGTAATTCTAGTCTATTTTGAATAAATGAGTTTCGAGTTTTTTTTATTGACAAAAATCTTTTGCATATTAGAGTAAAAAAGTGGCAATAGAGCATAGCATACTAACTAATAACGCTTAGAAGTTAAGCAACTTAGCTCGGTATTTGTTCGAAAGAGACATAATTTGTAAAATTACCATAATACAAGAAGACAACATAACTGCATTTTTAATAAAACTCCTATGCAAATAACTAGTAATATAGCCGACGTGACAACGTTGTCATTTGAAAATTCTTTACATTAGCCTCGCATTGGATTTATATCTAATATAAATATTGTCTAATTATATATTTATATGAGCAGGTGTATGTAACTGACGGAGATTCTGAGAAATCTTGTTTATTAATAGAAAACAGTAAACCAGTTCATGTGTCCTCTTTAATATTAAAAATTAACACTGCGCAGCTATTTTACATAGTTGCCACTAGTTTGCAGCGCTTTAGTAAGGAGAGGAAGTAGGCGATAAAGAGTATCGTAGTTCGGGATAGACTGATATTCTTAATTGACCACTAAGCCGATAAATTCGCTTTTTAGCGGACCGCTGGATTCGCACGCGTGGATTCAATACGAAGCTTTTCACGTAATATATTTTTAATGATGACATAACCGGGTAGTTTTATGGCCGGGATTTACAGAAAAAAAAGCGAAACATCCATCCATTTAGTAACCAGGATTTTAATTCTTATATTAATCCCAGTGACAAGTTAAGTATAAACAAAAAAGTAATAAATAACATTAGAAATAACCGAAAGCCAAAAAATACAATGTGACAAAGTGGTACATAATAATATTATAAGCTTAATCTAAATCATTTATTTCATAATTCTCACTCACTTTTCAAATGACCTAGAAAGTATCAAAATCATTCGCGCCACCAGCAAAAGGGATAAAAACTTGCTAACACAAAAATAGAACGTCGAAAAATGAACATTAACGTATATTTTGAAATCTGCGCGGCGCATGCGCGATCCAATCCGAGGCGACGCGCACGTGTGTGTGTGCGTTTGATAGGATTTTTAATGTGTGCTTCTAACGTATTTGACGGATTTTTATATGTGTGTGTCTAATGGATGTATGCTTTTAAGGTTTTTTATTAGTGTGCGTCAATGTACCGGGTTTATATAGTTAGTTACAATGTTTCGTATATAATATGATTTATTTTTGGCTTTACATCTTTGATTTTGGAGGCCGATTTTGATGAAAGTCATTCATTTTATGTCATGTTATTTTAAATTAATGATTATGGAATTTGGAGAAGTGTTGAACATTTATTAAACTTTTATTATTTTTATTTTATTATAAGTTAAAAAAACGTTAAAAAAATGCTTCCTATGGCGTACTGTGTTCTGTAAATAATAAGGTATTTAATTGTAGCGTATCCCACCAAAAATACCAAGTTTAATGAAATTAGGATTGTGTGGAGTTAATGTATAAACCCTTTCCTAGTAAAATATTATCCATCACTTGGAGAAGTAAATCAATAAATAAAATTGTTGTGCATCAGAAATTCAACGAAAAATTTAAAACATTGGATGAAACAATTCGTAAGTTTTCTTTTTATCAGAATTTATTTATCACATAATTAATCATCTAAAGGCCGAGTTTTTAGTTGTTAAATCACTTTTTTCCGCTGCGTTTGACGTTTTATCAGATATTGTATAGAAAATGCGTCAAAATGTCAAATTTATTCCTCAGTTAAAAGTTATCAATCGATTGCAAAATTGGCCCTAAATATCAAATTATTACTCTACTATCTATAAAATAGATTATATCCTAAGGATATACAGGGTGGAACGACGTTAGCTACAACAGTTAAGGTAGCTGCCCTAAGTGCCCCATCTCAAATTACCACCCTGTATATTTTATCAGAACTGTAAACAATTTGAAAATAGAACCATTTCATTTGACACCACCATTTTTTTTTTTAAGGATTCGACTCGATCGAATTTTCTGCAGATTTTTTTCTAAATTCTGCATTATTTTTATTTTTCTCTGCAAATAATCGCAGAATGTAGCTTCCTACTTAACATTGTACGTCAAAAAAGCAAATATATGTAACATACACAATGGCAAAACGTTAGCATCATTTTGACATACATTGACAGAAAACTGAACACTATGATCGACATTTTATATACAAACCGATCAATGGATGTCGAAATATAACTATATTCATTGACGTAGAAACACATGTACCACGGTTCAGCGCTGAAAAATGTCCGAACCAAATCGTCAGTGAAGTTCTAACAGTGCGGAAGTCAAAAATGGCTACTTTACAAGAGAGTGAAAAAACTATTTAAAACGAGCGTAACCTACGCTGAACGCAATATTGTTTTTAATTATCATTACAGATAATAAACTCTTTGATGATTTAATAAACCTTTTGAAATCTTCTTTTTTATTTCAAGTAATGTTGTCACTTTCGCAGTGTTGTCTGTTTTTGTCACAAAATGACTTACGCACTGTTAGAACTTCACTTACGAAATGTAGACTAAAACGCGAAAAAGTAGACAAAACGCCAATGGGTGCAGTCGTATCTTCGTATGGTGAAAAGCTAAATTAGGCATTGTAATGACGACATAGAATTTAAATTAGTTTGTTCGTATTTGTAAGTTTATATGGCGGTATACCTTGGCGCTCTGGAGATGAATGTAAACTCAGGACATATTTTTCGTGAATTTTGCACTAGACCCTTGAGCCATGGGTATCTAGGTACGTCAATAGGTCTGATGATAAATAACTTTAAAAAAAAGTAAAAACCGACTTAAAAAAAAAACTAAAACGAGTAAAATAATTACCACAATACAAAATTAACAGTTTCAGAAGTCGGTGGCTTTTATTTATTTCAGTGTAGAATTGCACCGACTTCTGAAACGGTTAATTTTATATTATGGTAATTATTTCACTCTTTTTAGTTTTTTTTAAATCGGTTTTTACTTATATTTAAAGTTATTTATTAAATACGTTTTAGTGTCATAAATTACACTGTTTAAGACTATTTTAAATGACACGGTTGCGTAATTTTTCCAACAACTAGGCAGTTTTCTTTAAGAATAGTTATTAATGTACCTATAATTATCATGACGGCTCCTTACCTACAAATATCTACATACAATCTTCTTTGTTTTTGGCTAATGTTTCTATGAATTGACAGTTAAAACAGAGATTGAAAGTCTTCATCAAAACTTTTATTGAACGGAACAACAAACCAAAACGTCATCTAAGTATTGTATTTTTTGTTTTTGCTGATTTTCAAAAAGCTCTAAATCAATTTCGATAAAATTTATATGGGACCACCTCTGAAGTATGGCCTACCAAACAAAAAAAGAATAATCAAAATCCATTCATAATTGGCTGAGGTATCGCGTAACAAACATACAAAAAAAAAACATTCATGCGAATTGAGAACCTTCGTTTTGATGTCGGGTAAAAATATACCTTTTCTAAACAGAATATGGATATCACGCGCACGGCTTTTCCGCCCGCGCCTCATAAAAGGCGTTATCAAGAAAGATAGCAGCGTCCTCTTGTCAGTTTCTTCTTCTTCTCTCGTGTCAACGCTGCATGCCGTGGTGAAAAAATTTGCCAGTCAGCAAGGTTGGTAGCGGGGCTGACTGCCCAGGGTGCGCCGTACGTACTTGAGTATCGTCACTCGTAGAGGATCTTATTATAATAGGTATATACTGCGATCGCCAATCAGTCAATCAAGGGTAGTGATAATGATAATATACAATGTGAATGTCCATAAACTGCACATACGAAATTGGGAGAAATTGGACATCATTTTCTCGAAGGGAAAACAAAAAAAAGGAAAAAAAAGTCGTACTATTATCTAGAAAAACTATAAAAACATCAGGTTTTCCTTATTTTTTAAGTGACATTTTTTTTTTGTAATTTGTATTTTGTCGCCTTTGTCTGTTATTTACATTTTTTTTTTATTTTGACATGATCATTTGGATCATTTGGATAAAAAAAAACAATAAAAAAAAAGGTTTTTTTTTCGCTCCTTTTTCATGTCATGTTTTACCCAATTTCAAATGTACACTTTATGGACACTGTATAAACGTCCATGTTTAGCACTGAAGTGGACGTTATCGGTTTTAAACAAAGTTTTTTTTCGCGAAAAATTTCCGCTTTCTTTTTTTTCACGATAAAAATAAGACAGTGCCAGTGAGCCAAGTGCAGTAAGCGCATACAAAAATACCGACAAAATTCAAGGTTGAAATCTGTTAAAAATAACGTTGGTGCATTCCCGATGCGCCTGCGCCTCTGCGAATGTTATAATATCTGTGTGCATTTTATCTTCACGCCGAATTCACTTTTGGGGTAGGTTAGGAGTAAGGAAGTGATGACGGTGATTTATTTGTTTACGTACTCGAAGATGAGTGGGGAGATGGAAAATGTGGGGAATAAGCTTTGATGAAGTTTTGTTTGTAGAGATCAAAAGGTTGTTTTTCCACGTAATGTTTAGTTGCATTCGGAGGAAATTATTGGTGTTCAATCATATCTGTCGAAACTGGAAGCTTGCACTTATCCGTCAATCGAAACTTATTAGTAAGCGCCCTGGATTTAATGGTCTGAAATCGCCAACCCGCAGTCAGCAAGGGGATGGTAATGAATATTTTTTCTGTTTTTTTCTTGATATGAAAAGAGGCCTTTGCCCTGCAGTGGGACAATAACAGGCTGAATTTTTTTAATGTAGGTATTTACTCAATAATTCAGAAAACTTTTGAAACTATTGATTTGAATAGGTATGCCCTTAGTTTTAGTAAACGCATATCCTATAACATTTCAGAATTGCGAACTAATCTGAATTTAAAATAAAATAATTCAACCATTGTCCTTACTTTAGGTGAACGCATTTCCGATAACATTTCTGAATTGCAAAATGATATTATGTATATAATACAAATAGTTTATTTCATTGTAATAGAGCTTTATAAGTTATTATTTTTATCATAATACATGTACAATATAAAACTGCAAATAAACCTGAATTTCAAAACTATAATTTAATCTTATCTACTCATTATCGTAACCACAAACCATATCCCACCTCATTGGAGTGCCGCCCACGAAAAAATTAAACGGGCGAATGATCAGACATAGACAACGTATAAATATTTATGTACACATAGTATGAATACTCAATCATACTCATTCAGATACATGACTGGCCAAACCACGCCTAGGAATAAATAAAATTCAAAAATAGAACTCGAGCTTCCTGCGAATTGGTTCTAAAATTAAATATTGAAAAATGGCGGAGCAAGCGCACGCTACGAAATTTGTGCATAAAATTGCATCCCGCATTAACCGATCTAAACATTAAAAATAGAATCCGTTAGTTAGGAATAGTGCACACGTGCGGATTGCGTTTACTTGGTAAGTAATTGTGTGCTGTTTTTGAGTAATGGCTGTTGATTTATGGCTTGTCTGAGATTAGCCGTTTGTGATATTTGTAGTCCTACTTATGATTTTTACTGCGATATAATAGATCTCAATAGCTTCATTATTTTTCTTTAGTGTCTAAAGTCTCAAGGCATTGTTGAGCTTTCGTTAAACATAACTACGATTTCTAAAAAAAATAATTGTTCACTTCGTAAGAATAATCAAAAGAACGCGATGTCAAACGAATTATATTTAGACAAAGCTATGCTTTACCGATAAAGGAGTGTCAGTAATAATAATAAATAAATATTTTGGGACATTTTTTTTTACACAGCACCATCTAGTCCCAAACTAAGCAGAGCTTGTACTATGGGTACTAGACAATGGATATAATAATACTTATATACTTTTTTTTGTAAATATATTCTTATAATACATAAGAAACACCCAGACCAACACAAACACTTATGTTCATCACAATACGTAAATATTTGTGTCCTGTGGGAATCGAACCCACGACTTCGTGATCAGCAGTCCGACACTCGAACCACTAGGCCATAGACGTCGTCAAAAAAGTATCTCCGTTTTTGGAACAAAGTTGTGTCTAGTGCTGAACTATGATAGGCTTAGATTTGAGAGAGTTAAGCGAAGATGGCCCACAAGCTATAAGGTTTAACCATGTTAAAAACTTTGAGAAAGTCACCGATCCAATAATAAAATTCTTAGTTGCCAAAAAGAGAGGCAGTTTATCCTACCCACAGCCTAAAACATTAATCCATTTAACGAAATGATAAGAGTAGTTCCTCGTAACACTACGTAACGTGTGCACCAAGCTTTACAAACACCAGATTGCCTTCTTTCAGCCAGTTAAAATAAACATTCCCGATATTTCGCAGCTCTTTAGAACGTAGCATATACATTGGTGCTCTAGTAGTGTGCGTACTTTAATACATGTATACATACACAGTAATGTATGTCTGTTTTAACGTTTGATCTTCGTACGTAGATAGCGTTGGAAGCAAAAACATGGGTACTGGTTTTATACGAGGTTGCATTTATTTTCAACTGCTTGCTTCTGGGTTTGGATTAGAAACTGCGAAAGATTCTTCATAATATCATGCTTGAATTTCCAGAAGTGGGTAATGATAGTTGATACATAGTTTGGGGAAGTTCGGACAGTGGGTAATTTCGTTCAAATAAATTTGCCGCAGTTTATAGCGATGTTTTTTTGCTGGCAGTTGAAAATATCTGATAATAGTGATTGGCTACTGACTGACTTTTCGAATTCATGTGTGGATTAAATTTGATTATCAATAGTATTAACGACGAAACAAAACATGAGTTCGACTCGCGACCTCGCCGCGTGTTCAGCTCATGATTAAGGGCTCCGTTTGGGTCCGAAACTAGTTGGGTAATCCCGAAAAATGCACGTGAGTAAACCGTAACTGATGATCAGTGATCGGAAAAAGGTGAGCTAATCAACCTAAACTTCAAAGAACAGAGACAAAAACTGGAGACTTCCTTACGACAAAATTTTTTTTCATGAAAGTTATTCCGGGTTTTGGGACATCACTAAAGTACATTTAATATTAATGTTAATAGTACAGAAAACAATTAAATTCGTTTCCTATTTTTGTTTCCCAAAATTGTCACAAAACCAGATGACACGTTTTTCATTGTTTTTAAAAAAGAGATTGTTTATTGTTTTCAAAAAAGGAGATTGTCTTTTATTTTTTGAAAACAGAAAGACAATCCACGAGAAAATTCTCCCGAAAAAAAAATGTTGTCGTAAGGAAGTCTCCAGTTTTTGTCTTTGTTCTTTGAAGTTTAGGTAAATTAGCTCACCCTTTTCCGATCACTGCTAATGATACATAAGCAAATATCGTTTGGAAACATGCATACCTGAGATGGTTCCATAAAGTTCTCGATGTGTGTAGTCTGCTAACTCGCAACAGGCCAGCGTGGTAGACTAAGGCCTTAAACCCTTCTCATTCTAAGAAGAGGCCCAGCAGTGGAACAATAATGGGCTGAATATGTATGTATGTAAAATATCTTCAATTCTTTTTTCTCCTACCCTTTCTTGAAAAATTTAATCTTTACAATTTCGGAGCGACTTTGATACCTAATGCAGACGACGTCTGTGGTCTAGTGGGTCGAGTGTCGGATTGCTGATCAAGGGGTCGTGGCTTCGATTCCCACAGGACACAAATATGTATTGTTTGTGTTGGTCTGGGTGTTTCTGATCTGTATTATAAGTATGTATTTACAAAAAAAAAAAGTATATACGTATTATATCCATTGTCTAGTACCCATAGTACAAGCTCTGCTTAGTTTGGGACTAGATGGTGCTGTGTAAAAAAATGTCCCAAAAATATTTATTTATTATTATTAATGCTTGCATTGTTTTTATTTCTAGAGGCACCATAGTTCGAACTGGGACATAGGTTCATAATAAAATCGGAAATTTAGTTTTAGCAAACGCTTCTGAGAATGATGCAAGAAGCACAGGACCGGTCGATGTGGTGATGCTTGGGGGAGGCTTATGTCCACCAGTGGACGTTTTTCGGCTGAATGATGATGATGATGAAACGATGACGATGGCCCATAATGGCCGGTATTAAGCTTTTAATTTTTTAGTTTTACACTAGGAAAATCAATTTAAATAAAAATGCACTATGCGGTCTTATCGCGCAAGGCGATTTCTTCCAAACAACAATATAATAACAATAATGATATTACGTGTAAATATTTCACACTTATTCCCAATAACAATCATACATTTATACCTTCGATTCTGCCCACCCTTTCAAAGGAAGCGTGAGAGATACATCAGCCGCAAATATTTAAAATCGTAAATACCTAACAGTACTGCGACTCCCGTCTACTAGTCACGATGTTGGATGCGTAGGCGCAGCTTGCAAGACGATTCTGTAGCTTCACGCCTTTTCTATAGACAGATTATGATTAGGTAATATATTCACATTTCTCAAAAGCAAATAAACTTAAAAGCTTACTTATGTAATAGAGGAAATAAAGATGAATTGTTGAAAAAATATTGGTTTAGGAAAGATAAAATGGTCAATACTATCCTTCCATCTCGATACGTTCGTTCACTTTAAGAGCCAAAACACACTTAGCGTATTTTACCGCGTTCTGCGTAAGATACGCGACGCAAAATACGCTTAAGTATAGCTGCAGCTGCTGAAAATACGCCGAATATATAGTTAAGTTAATATCGATCGAAAGCAAGATACGCGCGAAACTTCTAGGCCTTATTACGCTCGGTGTAAAGATGTAAATATGCGTGGTGTGGCCGCGCAGGACAATGTGTGTATAGCGCGATGCATGCGTGTAACGCGACCAAACATGAGCCGCGCAAGATACGTTCAGTGTGTCTGCAGCCTATTATTCTGAAATTTACAACAAAAATCATGCCCTCTCAATCACCGTAATTATAGACACAATAGATAAACAACAGCGGTGTCGTCCTCGGACGACACGCGGGACGCAACCGGTTAACATAATAACCCATCACTATCCCACTGCTGGACGTGGGCCTCTTCTTAATATGAGAACTGTTTAGGCCATAGTCCACGACGCCGGAATGATACAAAAAATACAAAACACAAAAATATTTATTTCATCTCAAAAAATTGTGATCATACATGAATTGAGACAACACCAGTGAGGTACTTGTGTTGGAGCTGTCTCGCTACTTCCCATAAATTTAAGCTAAACAATGATGAGACCAGTTTTAGAAGAAAATGAGAAAATTAGAAATATGTAACCAAAATCAACGAAGGATGATGAGGATTGGCAAACTATTTAAACATTTTTTGTAGCCCTCCGAAGTGTGCAGGTTTCCTCGCAATATTTTCCTTAGTTAACCAAAGTGAGTTCAGTAATTACTTTGTAGAATTACAAATTGAGATCAGCCCCCTCAACACAATCTACGGTTACCAAGGAACCCAAAATGAGCGTGACGTCACATGACCGTTCGAGAGCTTATGGGTTGACGTTCTACCTAGCCTTTTCCCAACTATGTTGGGGTCAGCTTCCAGTCTAACCAGATGCGGCTGAATACCAGTATTTCATACGAAGCGACTGCCATCAGACCTCCGCAACCCAGTTACTAGGAAATGTCGATTTCCTAAGGTTGGAACGGTTGTAGGGCACGCCGCAATAGCGGCGGTAAGACCCGTTATGGAGGAGTGGCTGGAGAGGCGGCATGGCGCCCTCAGCTTCCGGCTGACGCAGGTGCTTTCGGGACATGGATGTTTCGGGAAGTACCTGTGTCGCATAGGCCGGGAGCAGACGCCCGGATGTCACCACTGCGTCGACTGCCCGGAAGACACGGCGCTGCACACGTTGCAGGAGTGCCGTGCGTGGGCGACGCAGCGCCGTGAACTAGTCGCGGCGATCGGTGGTGACCTCTCGCTTCCGGCCGTGGTTCTGTCCATGGTCGGGAGCGAGAGTGCGTGGGAAGCCGTCACCTCCTTTTGCGAGGTGGTGATGGCGACCAAGGAGGGAGCGGAGAGGGAGAGAGAGGCGACGGCCACTCTCCCTTCCCGCGCCAGACGCACCGGGCGCCGCCGGAGGGCGCGCGACGATCTCCGGCCACCCTAGTGTGTGGCCTGCGGGCGACGGGTTTGGGGACCCGTCGCCCGACCAGTAACAGGCCCGAGAAGGCGGCGCGCATGTGTTCCGTGCGCGCCTCTCAGGAGGACGTGGGGCAAGGCCCCACAGAAGGAGAGGTCCGCCAGGGGATGGCGGACCGAGGCCTGCCGGGGTTGCGGTGCATGCAGCTGCGAATCCCGTGACCCCGGCCAAGGGTCAGGAGTAGGAACACCGTGGGTTTTTAGCCGGTAAGAGTCCGGCATAACCCTTCGCCTTCCCCAGGCGAAGGGTATCCATGAGGATTTTCCCACGATAAAAAAAAAAAAAAAAAAAAGGTTGGAACGGTTGTCAGAATTTCGGGCTTCTGACTACCCGTAACGACTGTCATAGGTGTTTGTATGACACCCGAGACCGATTGTTTAACGTGTTCTCCGAGGCACAGAGGGATCTCGATGTGTAACGAATGGTCACCCATCCACAGACTAACCGCGGCAAGCGCAGCTTGTAAACTGTCAAACATTTTTTTTTTCTTTTTTTATTCTTTTCTAGCGACCCGCCCCGGCTTCGCACGTGTACGTTTTATAGCTTAAAATCTTCCTCTTGAATCACTTTATCTATTAAAAAAAACCGCATCAAAATCCGTTGCGTAGTTTTAAAGATCTAAGCATACATAGGGACAGACAGAGGGAAGCGACTTTGTTTTATACTATGTAGTGATGTATTTTTTTCTTTATTCACATAATACACACTTACATTTAAAACATATCCTTGATACTTTCAACACCATTTCTAAATCCTATAATATCATTTCGAAGCTAACAGTTATCTCTGACGGACGAGTCACGACTGTGCGTAGGCGCACGCTGTAGGTACGATTTTATTACTGATCGATTGCAATTTGTACATGATTGATTAATTTGATTTATATGTGTTATCTTTTACTTGGCGTTGCTAGCGTTAAATTTTAATTTGAAATTTATGCCTTTTTGATCTAGTAACTGGTTACGGGGCCATTTTGGGAGCTAGATTTAGATAAACTGTGTTATAACTGTGGTAATTTCGTGCTAAAATAAAAATGGGTTTTACCGAACATTCAGATAGTAGGTTTCTTTGAAAGAGTTCGTTCGGGGAAGTACTAGCTCCTACTATATACCTATTTC
Organism: Amphipyra tragopoginis; assembly: GCA_905220435.1. NCBI lineage: Eukaryota > Metazoa > Arthropoda > Insecta > Lepidoptera > Noctuidae > Amphipyra > Amphipyra tragopoginis. The sequence continues at coordinate 13,676,253 of HG992017.1, forward strand.
TGCCGCTCAGCATCATTGCTGTGGGTGATGCCCGATCTCCCCAAGTTCCAAGTTCCCCAAAGCTTATATTATTAAATAACATTTTACGACTCTGTCTTGACCGAAATCTAGAATGGTACAGTCGCCGAATCAATGCCTACATACGTATTGTTTAATGTTATTTGTTATTACTTTAGAGAATCAATGGGGTAAAAATGTCATATGTATTTTCATTACAATTTGCGCTTAATTCATTAAATATTGTTAACATTATGCAATACTGATAAGTGATAGATAACAAACGACGTTGTTCTGTGCTTCAATAACAAATAGGCACTCATCAATAGTGGTGTTAATGAGTGCGAATGAGAGGGAAATATCAAATACTGTTTTTGCACTTGTGCGAATGAGAGGGAAGTATCAAAACTTGTTTCACTTCCGCGTCCTGGATTCCTGTTTTTTATCTATCAGGCTATTTGCATAGCATTTATAGTCTACGTGATGTGTATATATACAATTTCCCTTAGTTAAAGTATTGCCTGCTAGATGCCTCCAACACAACTTAAATTCTTCCCTCACATTAAATTTTTGTCCAGAACAACTGGGATACATTTCTAATTCACCCCCTGGATACATCCCTAATACACCCTGAATATGTCTCGAAACAATCTCAAAACACATACCTAGTACAAATTATACATACAGAAAATACACCGTGGGCCCGAGGTACCCGAAAGATTTTAACCTTCGATTCCGATGCCTAATTGGAGAAGAAAAGCTAGGATATAGTTTGTTGAATAAAGCTTAATTTTTGAAATATTAATTATTTACGGAAATTCACAAATCGAAAAATTATTATGGTAACAAGTCCTATGAACTCGGCGTTGCGACATTTGTCATACCATACCCCTCTCGCCGTATGTCTTATTTGTCGGGGAGGGTTGTGAAGTGAGAAGTTTTTATCCATGTTGCCAGTTCAACCTAAGGTATTGTTTACAAGGAAGTACTAAAGTTAATTGATTTATTAAGTACCGAAAAACAAAAAAAAAAACAAAAAAAAAAGACTGATTTGTACTTTCGTTGATATAACATTTGACTCATAATACCATCAGAAAGGCGTGGTTAAAATCTTTCGGGTACCTCGGGCCCACGGTGTATATCGTCCAAAATAAGGTTAATTTTAACTAGGTACTGATTTTTTTTATTCTAACACTTTTGAAGACGTCAGTACGAGGAATGGTCAAGTGTGAACTTCACAAATAAATTAATTTTATATTTTGGGGAAGTTGAGAAGGATGTATGAAAAATCATTTTGGGGAACTTGGAACTTGGGGAGATCGGGCATCACCCATTGCTGTGTTCCAGTTTGGGTATGGGCGATGGTAAAATTACAGGCACTTGCGATTTTACAAACTTATTTCTAAGATTGGTAACGTATCAGCAATTCTCTTGGTGTTATAGGTGTACCTACACAGCAACCAGCAACCACAATCCATCAGGGGGACCATCGGTTTAATTTCCAATATATGACGTAAAAAAAAACAGACATACCTACCCTGCAGTTTTATCCATTTAAGGTCGATATTACCAACTTCAGACGTTTATCTGAGGAAAAAATTGACGTTGGGATAAATTTTCTATATGTCAAGACTTTAAAATTAACCTTTAGATAAAAGTCGTTTGACGTTAGTGAAATCGGTTTTAAATGACATAAGCCCGATTCCTATATCCAAAAATGAATCGTTTTGTTTACCAATGTCAGCATTTTTTATTGCCAAACTTGGCATATACATAGATAGATAGACTCGTAAGCTATATTTTCTTGTGATAGCGACTAAAGTATGAGAGGGTCTGCTATGCAAAGCTGCGGTGTCTTGGCTTCATTATTGGTAAAGATATAATAATCTTAATTTACTCAGCAGTCATTGTGCCGATAGTCGTTACAGCCAATGGCTTAATAGCAAAGAGCCTCGACCGAGGCTCTCGTTAGGCAGCTGGACCAAGGGTTTGATTCAGAAATCAGTACTTCTGGACACGGCGCGTATTGTTAGGAAGTTCTTCTCTTTGGAGCCCTGACCGCCGGCAGCTTGGACCTTGTTCCTGATGCCGGTGGGCTACTATTTTTATATTTTCAATTTTTTTTTGTTTTTTTTTAGAAATATTTAAAAATGTAATAAATAAGTTTGATAAATGAATAAAGGAGATCATAATCTTAATTTTAACCAATAACGCTCAGTAAATCATAGGAAGCAGGCATTAGTGATCAGAGTAAATAGGGTATCAAACCCTTTGCCCAGAGTTGTGACTAAGGAACATAGTTCCTTTTTAGAGAAAGAGAAGGCGTATTTCCAGCAGTGTTCAGAAATAGACTGATGGATCACGGTAAAATGGCATTAAGATTGTCGCATAAGGTCCAAATGAAATCGGTGAGTCTAGCTGGTTGATTATCGATCTAAATGGTTGCACATGGTTCATTAAAAGAGCTAGTTAGCTAGATTCGATTAGGTGTTTTCCGGTGTATTTTTTAGATACATACAGCAAAGAATAGGCCATCTCTTTTTTACTTGTAGTTGTCCTAAAAGGCAACTTAAATGATTTTCGGCCTCTTTTCAGCCAAAAATCCCCAATCCGTCTGCCAATCACAGTAATTATGGTAATTATCTTTTTGACCGTTAGCAGTCATTAGGAGGCCTAGGTATATAGCAGTGTACGTTGGGTGCATTAAAAGAGCCTCCACGAGTGACGATACTTGAGTACGCCTGGCGCACCCTGGGCAGTCAGCCCCGCTACCAACCTTGTTGACTGGCTAATCACTTCACCACGGCATGAGACGTGACGTTCTCGTGACGACACGAGAGCAAAGGGTAGAGGAATGGTTGCACATAGGTACCTACCTATTTATTACAAAAGTACATAAATATTTATGTAAATAATTGTAATAAAAAAGTAAAGTCTTCTTAGAAATCACTGCAAACGGAGAAAAATTACATTTAAATACACGTTTAATGAAGTTGCTTATTTACTATGTAAGAAGGATAAATTGAGTTTATTTACTTATATGGCATTTACATACCTACTTGTTATTTTTTATGCTGATTAGGATATCTCATAAAAATACCTAGATTCATACGTTTACAGAACCTACGTTATGTAGGTTTTTAATTCAATGTATTTAAATCATTTATCCATAGACTAGCTGTACTGCTGGCTTTGCGTATGGAAACATAAGGTTGCTGCACATCCGGCTGTCCCATTTCAAAACCTAGTAAGGGCTTAAAACCAAATTTTACAGGAGAGCGCATAAACGTTAAATCGGTCAGCCTTTGAAAAGTATTTATGTTAAGTAAAACCATGTGGTTAAAGTTACTTACTAGGTTTTAAAATGATTAGAGGCAGTACATGGCACTTACTAGGTATCGATGCTTAAATATATCTGCTTATTATGTGAGTTTTCAACGCTGGTGTTTTTGTACCTACTTGGTAGAGACTTTCTAGGTTAGCAAGATTATGCAATAAAACGATTTTTTGTAAAAAGTGTCCCTTACTAGGTTTTATAATGGGGCAGCCGTATACTCAATAGCGTGATAGGTAATTTGTACTCTATACCTACTCTTTAACGAACCATTTCTGCCTAGCCTATCCCAACTATGTTAGAATCAGCATCCAGTAGAACCAGATGCCGCTGAATACCAGTATTTTACACAGAGCGACTACCTTCAGACCTCCACAACCCAGTTACAGAGCAACGCCGATCTCCTAAGTTTAGACCAGTTATCAGACTTTCAGGCTTCTGACTACCCGAAACGACTGTCATAGGTATTCGTATGACATCCGGGACCGATGGTTTAGAGTGCTCTCCGAAGCATGAAGGAGTCTCGATGTGTTATAAACGGTCAACTAACAAAGCATATGATCCGGGCTGTTGTAAATTAGCCCCGAGCCGCTCCCTCGGATATTTTCATTTTTATTTAGCGATAGGCTCGCATTTGACCACTATCTCGCCTGATGTGGTCGACGGTGAAGCACGCTTGCCTAGAAGTAACCTATTCACTCTTGACTTAAAGACCCCAAGGTTGTAGTTATCAGGAAACACAGACTCCAGCAGGGAATTCCACTCCTTAGCTGTGCGAATAATGAATGTGTTCGCAAAACGCTTTGTACGTCTGGGTGGGATGTCCACCATGTACCGATGGCGCATTGCCGTACGTCTTGTAGTCCGATGATGGAAAGGGCCAGGCGGAATCAAATTGTGCAGTTCCATCGCACACTCGGATATTTTTCGATGTCAATGTAATGATTCTTTCAGACGGAAATAGGTGATGTTTCAGCTGCAGCTGCTTCTCTTCGAGTCGTAACGTCATATGACGGAAAAGGTATTGTTGTCTTAGTTGACAGTGGACGACTTGGCAGCTTGCCACTACATAGTACAGTTCCATCAACTTTTCTCCCATCTTATTAATGCCGATCATGATTGAAATGATACTTAGAGGGTACTTCACCAACATAACAATAATGTTACATAAAATCACGTCTTATTCCCCGAAGGGTTGGCAGAGGTGTACAGTAGGTACACCCTCATTAGGTCGTTATGTTTTAAGTCCCATTGCCATCAATCGGGCACAAATCCAGTCTCCGGACTCCTACTGAGAAATTCCACACGGAAAAACCCAATATCACGTAGCCCGAACTTTTTTTTTACTTTCACGGGGCTTTGGGAAAGTCCTCGTGGGTGCCTTTCGCCCGGGGAAGGCTAAGGGGTATGCCGGGCTCTTATCGGCTAAACACCCACGGTGTTCCTTCTCCTGACCCTTGGCTGGGGTCGCGGGATTCGCAGCTGCATGCACCGCAACCCCGGCAGGCCTGTGGCTGGGGCCTCACCCAACGTCCTCCTGAGAGGCGCACACAAAACATTGCGCGCCGCCTTCTCGGGCCTGTTACTGGTCGGGCGACGGGTCCCCTAACCCGCCGCCCGCAGGCCACACATACGGTGGCCGGAGGTCATCCCTGGGGATCGAACCCCTGACCTCACGCTCAACAGTCGCGCTTGCGACCGCTAGACCAACGAGGCAGTCTAAATCAATAATGTAGTCCGTAACTATTCACCAGATAAGCTAAATGTGACCTATAAATATGTAATATCATCATCATCATTCAGCCGAAAGAAGTCCACTACTGGACATAGGCCTCCCCCAAGCATCGCCACATCCACCGGTCCTGTGCTCCATGTTGGGGGGGTTTGCCATAATCGCCACGCTTGGCAGGCGGGTTGGCGATCGCAGAATGGTTGTTAAAGTACTCAGAGAACGCTGCTGCCCATCCTCTAGTGAATCCCTTAATCGCCTTTTACGACACCCATGGGAAGAGATGGGGTAGTGCTATTCTTTACGTCCGGCACCACACGGTAGTATGTAATTTATGTGTTTAATATTCTTATCATTATTACTCTCTTTATTCATTAAAATACATATAAAATTACATTTTTAAATATTTCCATATAAAAAAAAACATTTGAAAATATAAAAATATAGTAGCCCACCGGCATCGGGAACAGGGTCCAAGCTACCGGCGGTCAGGGCCTCAGAGAGAGGAATCTCCTAACAATACGCGCCGTGTCCAGAAGTACCGCTTTCTGTATCAGGCCCTTGATCCAGCCGCCCAACGAGAGCCTCTTAATCTGTTGGTCGAGGCTCTTGGCTATTAAGCCATTGTTACCATTGATATGTGGTGAAATGCAAATGTTAGCTATTGAAGAGTTTAGAGACCGGATTAGCTTAATGAACAGTTAATTATGGGTTGGTGAAATACCTCCTTAGCTCGTGTTTAGTTAACGAAACGTTTAGTGCAGTGGTTGAGTGATAGCCTAGGCTTCTCTACAGGTCGCGGGTATGATTCTCGTGCGGTACAAATATTTGTACGGCCTAGGGGTAGTTGTTCCAGGTCTGGGAGTTTGTGCATGTGAAGACTTGTGTCTGTAAACGCACCTACAAAAAAAACCTAGAAAAATAAAAACAGGATTTCTCCTGTATCGTAGCCCTTTACACCCGCCCTAAAATGAGAGAGAGTTTTACTTTTAAAAAAATCTGGCTCCAAACCGTTTACTTTCTGTAAAGCAACGATCGATCGAAGATGTCTCGCCATCCTCACGATTAATCGATGCCGGTTGCGTTCGCAGAAAGTAAACGGTTTGGCGCCAGAATTTTTTAAAAGTGAAACTCTCTCGTTTTTTGCGAGTGTAAAGGGCTACGATACAGGAGAAATCCTGTTTTTATTTTTCTATTGGCCTGCTTGTACCCGTTTCTTATGGACAGTTTCTTCGTAACCTGCAGTTATTGGCGAGACCCGGGTCTGTAGTCAATGAGGGGAAGTAAAATAGATAACCTAAGCTAACTACTAATACTCTAACACCATGACTACTAGCAACAATAGCACTAATTAAGGGCGATCCCTAATGGGACTCGGATCTCGGTTTAGGGCGTTACTGGCAGTAGATTGGGAGGGAGACAGCTTGATGAGAGCTGAATTATCGGTGTGAAGGAGAAATCCCCGTGTGAGACAACGTTCTATTGTAAAAAAAAACTCTGATTAACCAATTGTTTACTCGAAAAATCTTTAAGAATTTTCGGTAAACAGTTGTTTAACTAGAGAATTAATGTTGATTAACACCAGCTTTATTATAACTCTAGTTAACTCATTGATTGTTATCGTAATTTTATGTAGTTCCGTATACGGCCACGGTCCAAAAAGGAATGCAACTGCTACGATGAATCGTAAGTTAAGATTTTATAATTATAATTTAACCCTTTAACCGCCCGAGTCGGATATATCCGATAAAAAAAAGTGTCCATTTCGCCCATGTCGGATAAATACGACAAAAAACCTGTGTTTAAAATGTATTCATTTATCGACAAAACATGTTTTTAATAATCTTTTCATGGTCGTTATTATTTTGCCGATTTAAGAGCTGGGTGTTAGGGGCACGGCGTCTGTTAAAAACCAACCGGTCAAAACGTTATGTTATTCATCATATAAGCCCGTAGCGTCCACTTCTTCTTCTTCTCTCACGAGCTATTTGAGAATAGCTCGTGGGGATAAGAGCGAAGTTGGTAACGTGCGCTTGGGCTGACTACCCAAATGGCGCCAGACGTACGTACCGCCACTCGCGGAGCCTCTTTTAATGCATCCCTACGTCCACTGCTATATATCCAAGTCTCCTAATAACTGACAACTAACGATCAAAAAGATTATTGCCATAATACCGTAACTGGAAGGTGGATTGAGGATTATTAGCTGAATAGAGGATGATACAGCCTATTCCCTTGTCATAATCATTTAGTTGCCTTTTCGACACCCGCATGTAAAAAAGAGGTGGCCTATTCTTGTCGTAGGTATCTAAAAATGTTACCCAAAAATACCTAATCCAATCTACATAAACACAAACGTTATAACAACGTTAACTTAAAAACAAGATGGCGTCTAACGCCTAATAATGCCATTGTCTCGAACCGGTAGAATTTTGGTTGCAAAACATGCGCGCGCGCTGTTCTGAGTCACCGGCGGTGGGGATGGGGGGGATAGGCTGGCATAACTTGTAGGCTATACCTAGTAGAATATTTATAGATCAAACGGCGTCGGTGTGCGAAAAATCTTGTTACGTCACTACTTTGAGGCAGGGCATAGCTGTAAGTATGTAATAAATAGAATTAATTAAAATACTAACTATAAAAATATTCTAGCGTTGTTTAAATTTTAGATTTCTAATCCAATCTAGCCTTTTTTAAAGACCGGTTTGCTCTGATTAACTTTACGCGATCAAATCAGGATGAAATATCGGTTTCAAATGCAAACAATCAATCAAATTAGCGCATTAATCCCACAGCTAGACAAACATCTTTTGAATTGTACTACAAGTCAGAAAATCTGATCGTCTACTGATTTCTGCATACATACAATCCCAAACTCTTTCTAAAGATCTAGAATAATCAAGTTGTCCCTCGCAAAACTCAGTATCAAAATCTTTTTCATTAACTTTTGTCCCACCCCTGAAATAATAAGTAAGTATGCTACTTCATTCTCATTTCTTTCAATCAAAATAAAAACAATTACAGACCCGCTTGGTAAGCATTGGCGTATTCAAACACAGGCAAGTACCAATGTTACTTTTTCCATGTCATAATTACGTACTTTCTTAGTTAATCTAAGGCACTATTGACATACGTGAAAATATCGCGAGGAAACCTGGACATAACGGTCTGAAATGGCCAATTCGCAGTAAGCAACCGTGGAGATCAATGCTCGTTCCTTCTCTGTATGAGAGGCGTTTGCCCAGCAGTGGGACAGTTACAGTCTGATATTATTATTCTTGGGTCATGTTTGACTCCAGTTACATCTGATAAACGCAGATAGGGTCTTAGATGGAGCACACGAATCCAAGTAACAAAGATATAGAGAGACTCCCCTATACTCCTCTAGCTCTCACATACATACGACGGAACACAGTAATCTACTTTCAATGCCTATGATCTATGGCAGACTAAGTATCCTATATTCGTTAGTTATCCAAGGCCAGATTTTCCTATGGGCCAGGCAGGCCCGGGCCTAGGGCGACAAAATTTGGTGGGTTTTTTTTTTAGTATTCTCTCCTTCTGTGAACCTATCCGCCAACCCAAAATAAATCAATAAACTCAACTCAAATGAAAATTTGGGTGCAAAAACTCAAAAATATGACATGAATATATGGCATCTCTCAAAAAAAAAAACATTTTTGTTTTAATTTAATTCCTATAGTTCATTTCGTGGGGTGACAAGAAAAACTCACTAAGTACAGTTTTTGAGAAAAATAACTTTTATTCGTGAATAAAAGCTTCATTATCACGAAGTTCATCAGTTTTGCAAATCGTTTGCAAGAAAAAGTCACTAAAACATACTTTCCTATGAAATTTCCTATGGAATAGGAAAGTGTTCTTAGTGACTTTTTCTTGCAAACGGTTATGAAACACTAATGAACTTCGTGAATAAAAGTAATTTTTCTCAAAAACTGTAGTACTTAGTGAGTTTTTCTTGTCACCCCACGATTGAATTTTTCGTGATTTACAGAGTGTAGGGGCGGCAATATTTCATAGGCCTAGGGCAGCCAACGTATCAAATCCGCCCCTGTCCACGGCAGAATAAATCTAGTCAGCTCACTGCTTACCATACCGAAATCAATAGGACCGGTCAATCAGTACAATATTATAATATTTTATTTATTGATCCTGTTAGCTAGTCAATCACAATTTCACAACAATCCATTGTATCAGGATTAGTCTGTAATTTTGCAGCCATGCTTGTTTATTGAGTTCGTTAGTTATTTCTGAATGGATTATAATAAAATTAAGTAGTTCCTTAATGATCTTGTTGGATTGCCGCAGCATCAGCATGAGAAGAGAAAGGCAACGCTCAAACTGTTCTTAGATCCATCCAAAATTTAAGTGCTGGGCACTTGTTGTTGTAGCAATCTCCATCTTTCTCTATCCAGAGCCAATTCCTTCACTTCTCTGTCTGTTGTTCCATATTTTCCTTCAATTGATCTGTATACTTCCTTCGTGGTCTACCTGGTTTTCTCTTTGCCTCTAATTTACCATCTATGATGTCGGTTATAAAGAGGAGCTCGTGGCTAAATAATTACAGCCGCATAGACCGATCTTCCGGGTTAAGCCACGCTTGCCGAGGTTGGTCTGCGGATGGGTGACCATTTACCATAGCGAGTTTCCTCCGTGCCTCGGAAAGCACGTAAAGCCGTTGGTCCCGGCTGTCATTTGTAGATCTTTGACAGTCGTTACTGTTGGTCAGAAGCCAGAAAGTCTGACAACCAGTCTTACCAAGAGTATCGTATTACCCAGTTACTGGGTTGTGGAGGTCTGATAGGCAGTCGCTCCATGTAAAATACTGATATTCAGCTGCATCCGGTTCGACTGGAAGCCGACCCCAACATAATTGGGAAAAAGGCTAGGCAGATGATGATGATGTCGGTTATAAAGATGTCGTGTAGTCGATGCAGAAGCGTGATATAAGATTCAACAAAATCCAGCACGGTTAGTGGTAGGATCTGTACGGTCCGCCTGACTAGCTACCACCCTCACATTAAAGTCCGGCGCCAAGCAGTGTACTGTGTTCCATCGTGTGTAGGTATGTGAGAGCCAGAGGAGTATAGGAGAGAATCTCTCTATGTTATCTCTATGTTACTTGGATTCGTATAATCCCATTTCAAAACCTAGTAGGTAAGGACTTAAAACGAAATTTTACAGGAGAGCGCATAAACGTTAAATCGGTCAGCCTTTGAAAAGTATTTATGTTAGGTAAAACTATGTGGTTAAAGTGACTTACTAGGTTTTAAAATGATCAGAGGCAGTGAATGACACTTACTAGGTAGGTATACTTAAATTTATCTGCTTATTATGTATGTGAGTTTTCAACTCTGGTGTTTTTGTATTTGGTAAAGACTTTCTAGGTTAGCAAGATCACTACATAGTATAAAACAAAGTCGCTTCCCGCTGTCTGTCCCTATGTATGCTTAGATCTTTAAAACTACGCAACGGATTTAGATGCGGTTTTTTTAATAGATAGAGTGATTCAAGAGGAAGGTTTTAAGCTATAAAACGTACACGTGCAAAGCCGGGGAGGGTCGCTAATAAATAATAAAATATAGCGATTAATTTGTATCGAACCCTAAAAAATGTTATATGATTTTTCAAATCAATAGTTTGTAACTATAAATTAAGTCCATTAAATAATTCGTGATTTTTAAATCCCGGGATTAAAACGTCATTATAATTATTCCGGGATTTTAGAGGAGGTATTATCCACTCTATGTAGTATCCTTCCCCGAAGTTTAGGTAAATATCGGGTGTAAAAAGACCCTTAACGATAACGTAAACCACATATTGTACTCATCATTGGGATAATTTTTTTGTACCAGACCATACCTGGAAAATCATTGATTCCGGAGATATTGAAGGTAAAAGTCAGCATTTTTTTTTTTAGTTTTTTCCAAAAACGTATTCTAAGTGATAATACTAAACTTTCTTCCAAACAAACGTTACCAAAATTTTCAATTTTTCCTAACAAATTACGCATTTGAAGTTACAAAAACGCAATGAATATCCAACGCACACAACCGCCTTGGCTCAGCTGTGTAGCCGCTGCACGACCCACACAGGCACATTCGGTTACGTGCATTACATTACGCGCTACAAAAATCAGAGTTATTTTTATGCCTAAAACTAAAAGTCGTTTCCCAGCAATTAGTTTTGGTCAATGTTATTTAGTTTGATGTACAGAGTGCGTAGATTTCGGCTATGTGATGGTTCTTTTTACAGCCTGTATACTCTACCTATTCCGATCTCTGATCTCTCTCGATATCATCACTCCTGCGACAAAAAAAGGCTTTCAAGCTTCACAAAAGCCGTCGTAATGAATAATCTAATAACAGAGTTTTATGTCTAAGTACTGTAGTCATGTGATATGTTTTAAAAACTGGTTGGGCAAGCCCAGTCAGACCGGGTTCTACACAATGTTATTATATTTCTTTTGACCGTACACACACCGCTTACGTTTATTACGCAAGCTTGTTTGAATAATACTAGTTTAGTGATGTGAGGATGCCTGTGATTTAAGAAAAATTACGTTGTAAAATGTAAAGGTATATAATCAGGCAAGTATGAATTGTAAGGTGTTAAGAATTAATAGGTAGAAGCGACCTGGCTTATACATAATCAGCACATTACTATCTCACTGCTGGGCACGGCCCTCTTCTCAGAATGAGAAGAAGAAGAAAGAAAAATAATTTATTTCTACGCCCGACCGGACGGACGCACAACGCAAACTTAAGAACATGTTTTACTAAAAAGTAATGTAAACTAATAAAAAAAAAAACAAAATGTAAACTAATCCTAAACAAAAAATTTACTTTTTAAACATAAATTACCTGATAACCCAAACACCTGATGGATAAGGTCAGGAATGAGTATATTAGAGTAAGTTTGAAAGTAGCGCCAGTGACAGAAAAGTTGAAAGGGAACCGTTTGCCTCAGTATAGGCATGTGAAGAGAAGGGATGAAACGCATGTTACCAAAAGAGTTATGAATATAAATGTGGATGGATGGAGAGGAAGAGGGAGGCCTAAGAAAAGATAGATGGATTGTGTGAAGAATGATATGAAAGAGAAGGGTGTCAGTGATATCATGACGGGTGACAGGACGGAATGGAAGAAGAAAACGTGTTGCACCGACCCCAAGTAACATGGGATAAGGGCAGGAAGAAGAAGAAGAGTTCATACAGTCTATGGCGTACTTTTTAGTTTAGAGAAGGGCTACCATACCTCCGGTTTCTGAGTTGAGAATTCAGCTTTATTTTGCTTTAAAATCAGTCATTTTTTTGACAACTCCGTACTCAAATGTTACTTATGGATCTTCTCGGAAAAAAGCGTGCAGATGAAGCAACTTTTCGTCGGCATTTACAGAGAAAATATATCTGAAAAAATAGGTAGTAATCTACAAGATATGATACGTAACTTGGACTTGCCAGATTTCTTCTATCGGCATCACATAATAAGAGAAAAACCACCAAATCGTTGAGATGAAACCATTTTACTCCTACATTTTTTATCAAAAGACTGTAAAAAAATATCTTCTGCTTTGCAATACAAAGGGCAATAACTTGGACTTGTTACTTTTTTAAAAATATGTATTAGTTTCATTATATTAAATTAAAAATGCATCAAATTACAGATTGTGTCTATGTCACACTCGCACTCGTCCCTCTCTAAGTAAGTTAGTACGGTACCAAATGCTCAAGGTCGTTGGCGTGAATACAAGCCTTAATTAAGTACTGCTAATCCTAGAATTCTGAATTCAGAAACCGGAGGATAGTCGGTCTCGCTGGCCTGGCACGTGTTGGTGGACTACACACCATCGAGAAGTTTTTGGAGCCCTCTCAATTGTGTTGGTTTCCTCACGATATTTTCCTTCACCGTTAACGCTAGTGATGATCAAATTCTGGTCTATGCGGATCTGATGCGGCCGAATACTAGTATTTTACACGGAGCGACTGCCATCAGGGCCCTTACTCCCGACAGGATCGAGTTTTGAATCAAGTCGACTTAGTGTCAATTGCAAAAGCGACAAAACTGCACGACCGTGCTGAGGTTTGATTTAAAACTAACAGATATCAAAAACAGTCGTTAATTTTTATTCGAGCCGGTGCATGATTGTGCGCTTTTGTCGATTTCAAGAGTAAGAATTGACACTAAGTAGACTCGATTCAAAACTCGATCCTGTCGGGAGTAAGGGCCCAGAACTTCGCAACCCAGTTACTGGGCAATACCGATATCCTAAGGTTGGACCGGTTGTCAGACTTTCAAGCTTTTTACTTCCTGTACAGACTGTCATAGGTATTCGTATGACACCCGGGACCGACGGCTTAACGTGCTCTCCGAAGCACGGAGGGGTCTCGATGTGTAACGAACGGTCACCCATCCACGGACTGACCGCGGTAAGCGTAGCTTAACTCAATTAAATTTTTCGTTGGTGGTAATAGTCAGCATGATTATGTGACTGATGGTTAGTTACTCAACATCTGAAAATCACCGCCACTATAATTATCAATTAGATACATTATAATTTTTTTACTTAACCTAAGAATAATCTCTTGGAGAAATGGTTAAGTAATCGATTTTCACATTCAGTATGTACCTCGGTTTCTGATGACTACACTCCAAAGTAAAATATATTCATTTTACGAAGACCTGGCTCGAAAATTGAATTTCGTTATTGTGGAAAGCAAATAAAGAAAAGAGCCATAATGAGTGATCTCCTTCATTTATTAGGCAAAGGGAATATTTTTACCTCCCCCTTTTCTGCTGAAGTTTTTAACTCTTTGCGAAATTTTCATTTTTAATCCCGGCAATATTGAGTATGTACACAGTTTTAAGAAATAAAAAAAAAAATTTGCTTCTGGTACATTTACAAATTACTTTTAATTGTTTTTTCCAAAATCTTACGGCCTATAAAAGATTAAAGAACCATAAAACCTGTTTACGGAGAACATGAAAATAGGGATAGTCTATGTCTATATAATTACTTTACAATCTTTATATTAGTTTAACTTTCTATCTAATGGTCTATATCTATTGCCAATATGAGGAGTTGTTTAGGAAGCCATCTTATTACTACCATAAAAAACAACTTCAATCTCGCTACGTGGCGGCACTGGCAGAAATCGAAGTAAACTTGTTCGGTGTTAAGATGTGTCGCTTTTCTGAAACTAGATAAAATAATAAAATTGTAAGAGAATATTTGATTTATCTCAGTAATAATTAAAAATAATTTTAGATCGTTAAAAATGTTTTCAATCGTATGTGTAGGTATTCCGCCAACAAACAACCAAAAGTGGCACCTGTGACAGAAAAGTTGAAAGGGAACCGATTGTATTGGTTTGGACATGTGATGTGGAGGGACGAAAAATATGTGACTAAGAGAGTGATGAATATAAATGTTGATGAGTGGAGGGGAAGAGGGAGGCAACGAAAAGATGGATGGATTGTGTGAGAGATGATATGAATGAAAAGGGAGTCAATGTTAGCGGGACGGCTAATAAGGAAGAATGGAAGAAGAAAACATTTTACGCCGACCCCAAGTAATTTAAGATAAGGGCAGACAAAATAAGAAGACCTCAGATTCAATAACATATAAATTTAAAATTTAAAAAACTCCCACCGCAAATTACAAAACAGCTGATGACCCTGAAACGGCTGAACCGATTTTGAAAAACATGTCTAAGAACCATCGCTAGAAAATCAGCTCATAAATAAAAAAAACCGCACCTAAATCGGTTCACCCGTTTAAGAGCTATGGTGCCACAGACAGACACACATAGCGGTCAAACTTTTATCACCCCTCTTTTTGTGTCGGGGGTTAAAAATCATCGAAATATACAGGGTGTTTGGCAGAACGTTGAACATACGAAAATGGTGGATAGGTGGGGTCAAATGCTACTTACTCAGCCCTAATTTATGTGGCCATGGACGCATGGATATTTAAAAAATTTTTTTTTGCTTTCTTCTGTTTTCACCACTTTCTTAACTTTCCAATCTTTAATGTTGGCAGGTTCTTATAAAATTATTGCTTTATTCAGATGTTAGCTAGAAAAAAAGTTATGAGTCCTCAAACTTATAGAAAGACGTAAAAAATACTTAAATCTTAATTTCAACTTGCATAAAAAAAAACCAGGGGGCCAGGGCCAAATAAATTAGGGCTGAGTAAGTAGCAGATGACCCCACCTATCCACCATTTTCGTATGTTCAACGTTCTGCCAAACACCCTGTATAAGGAAGAAACATCTCTTACTTTAAACAAGACTTCATCCTCTAATATCAATGGTGTACAGATAAACGCCACGAGATAGTGTAGCCCATGGGTGCTTAGACTTAAGTCTGGTTAATACGATGGTAGTGACTGGACTCAGTGACTCGGAATGTCGGACCCAGTCACTGGGTTCATGTAGACGCACTGGACTGACGTGGCGCAGCGGGGGAAGCTACTGGGCCCGAAAATAGGCTAATCAACTGGACTAATTTGAGTTATACTACTATGGCAGTGACTGGACTCAGTGACTCGGAATGTCGGATCCAGTCACTGGGTTCATGTAGACGCTCTGGACTGATGTGGCGTAGCGGGGGAAGCTACTGGGTCCGAAAATAGACGGTTAGGCTAGTCAACTGGACTAACTTGAGGGCGCGAAGTTTGGACTGGACTGGGTTGAAACTAGTGTCTCCACGAGCCCAGTTTCAAGTCAAGTCAGCGCTGGACTGACTTACTGTACTGTCACATTACTGGGCTCGTATAAACCTGCCTTAATAGTTTCGGCGATCTACCTTCAAATATTTAGGCATCAAGTAATTGACTGCCAACCTACTACTTAGAAAGAAAGTGCCTGTTTATAAAATGCATTTTACTGCACTTTAAAATTAAATTAGGTACAAAATGAAGGTACCTACCAACCCACGAATCACAAATTTTCACGAACTCTCACGATCGACTCAAAACGCTCTCGCTATCGACTGTTGGAGCACCCCTAGTGTAGCTTATTAACATAAAATAACATAATATCACGCCTATATTCCCCTAACGGTTAGGCAGAGGTGTATAGCACACCCTTGGAGGCGAGCCTATTGCCATCAAACGGGCACAAATCCTGACTCCAGGCTGCTACTGAGAAATTCAACACAGAAAAACCCAATAACACTTTGCCCGACCTGGGGCCTAATTCTCCTAAAATAAATCTTGATAAATCACAACCGAACCCAGGCCGAACCGTTCATTCAGACAGTTCTCAATTTCAAAAGCTACCAAATTGTTTGACACAAAAAACAAAATCAATCATTTTGAAAGTTTTCGAAAACAAAAACTGACTGACGGTTGTGGTTCGATTGCGTTTGGCAACAATTTATTTTAGGAGAATTGGGCCCCTGGGGATCGAACCCAAGACCACACGCTCAGCAGTTGCACTTGCGACCACTAGACCATAGAGACCGTTTAGCTAAGTCTGTAGCTTATTCTCATCTACAAATCAAAAACCGACACCATAATGACTTGTCAACAAGACTTTTAAAAAAACATCTTTATTAACCAATAATAATATCGTACTGTACCTTAACAAGTATACTATAAACATGCCAAGAAAAAGCATCAATTAAAAACCCTCCTTCAAGCTTTTAAATCAATCGGTCGACAGATTCATTAGAATACGTATTAACAAAACCAACTCTATCTCTTCAGATTCAAAGTCCATTTTTGAATATAACAGCAGAGTTATAAGGAAGATATTATGGAGTATGGCTTGAATACTGTTTAAGTCTAGAATGAAAAATAGGCAGAGCTAGAGTGGTTATTAATGAGATATTTTTTTGATATACTGCGTGTAATCGAATCTAGTTTTAGCATGCAAAGAGGATGTAAGCGGCACAGTTCGTTATAAGAATCTATGGGACTAAGTCCAGAACTGGACGTTTCTGGCAACGGTGATCTTTTTTTGAAAAATTTAACTGTATATTATTATCGGTTATTCATTTTAAAAACTTATAAATTGTATTTTTAAATACTTAGCACAAAAAAAGCAATATACAGGGTGTTAACGAATTCGTGTAATTCCTTCAAACCACATGATCTATTAATGATATAGATTAACCCCGCACTGGATTTTGATTGATTGAAAATAAAAATAAACTTTTTTTTTCCCAAATATTTTTTTATGTGATAGAAGATTTCGATGCCATGCATAAATTAATGAAGGCACGGTGACACAGTTGACGGACACGACTAACGCAATATCGCTTCACGCAGTCGCTTAACTTGGGACGCTAAAATTACTCAGATACAGAATACCATGGTTAATTTTTTGAAAACTGTTTTTTGTTCTTTTTGAAAAAAAACCTATGCAGGGTCAATCAGTGTCATAAGTATATTACGCGGTTTGAAGGAGTTACACGAATTCGTTTACACCCTGTATATATTTAAAAACTTAAAAAATAGTAACCCACCGGCATCGGGAACAAGGCCCAAGCTGCCGATAGTCATGGCTTTAGATAGAGGAACTTCCTAACAATACGCGCCGTGTCCAGAAGTACCTCTTTCTGAATCAAACCATTGATCCAACTCCTTTACGAGAGCCTCATCAGATGTTGGTCGAGGCTCTTGGCTACAAAGCCATTGCCCGTAACGACTATCGGCACAACGACTTATCACATTATCGATAAATACAATGGTATTTGAAAACATTCTTTCTGGATTAAAAACGAGGTGGTGTTTTTGGGAATTGCATTCGTGTTTATTTTTAGCCATGCGTCCCATCTGTCGTCAAGTCTTGCATTCGAAGTTTCAAGCCACCTTGCCTAAACGTTAATCGAAATCCTTGACCCAAATCTGTTTTAAAGAAAAAAATATGGCTTTTTAGGGGTTTCTAATAATGAGTTGTATTTTTTAGCAAGTTCAGAATTAAATATCGATCATTTATTTCAATGTTTTGGAGTGCAATTGTACACTGATATTATGTTGGTGTCTACTTATCATAGAGGTATATTTCTTTTGTAGTAAAACAATATTTAAGGTTATTTATCACATTTACTGTTTTTTGTTTTTTCATTTCATTCATTGGTTCTTAAATCACTTAGGATTTCTTGTTTTCATGTCAGTTTTCTATACATATAAAAGGATCTATCAATGCACAGCCTAAACTGCTGGGGTTAGAAACTTTAAATTTTGACAGTAGGTTCCTTTTGTAACGTAGGCATTCACTAAGAAGGGATTTTTCGAAATTCAACCCCTAAGGGAGTTAAATAGGGGATGAAAGTTTGTATGGAAAAACGTCACTTTACGGGTTCAAAATTTCACGCAAGCGAAGCTGCGGCCGAAAGCTAGTTATAAATATGCGACTAATATTTGGGTAGAAAGAGATGACAAATTAGCGCTCCGGTGAGTGTAAATGGTAGGTACATCATGCTCATTTAATACATTTGGCATTAAAATGACCAACACTATTTTTTTTACTTAGCACGTTTGTCTTCTAGATAGACCATCGAAATATTTCTACAAAATTAAACATTATTTTAAAGATATAAACATAGTATCCCACCGGCATCGGGAACAGGGTCCAAGCTACCGGTGGTCAGGGCTCCAGATAAAGGAACCTCCTCACAATAATAAGTGCCATGTCAAGGAGTACCGCTTTCTATATCAAGCTCTTGATCCAGCCGCTAACGAGAGCTATTATTAAAGCTAGGTTTACATTTTTTAGATTAGGAAAGATTAATTTGGGAGTAACAGTTAAGAATAAATAATCTATGATAGGATAATAATAATTATGTTAAGACTACTGAATAATGATGAAGAGAGTTGATTAAATGTATTCTTGTGCATTAGTAAAAGTTAAAACATTAAGTTGAATATAAGAAAAGTGTTTCAAGCTGCAGAACATTGAGTATGGCAGAATGAATGTATATTTCATTATTATGTACTTTAAAACGAAACGATACATAAGTCGGAAAAAAATACCACGATAAATTATTAAAAGCTGTGATAGATCTTACAGGACTCTTTGGAACCACCTAACAACTAGTTTTGATGTTTCTCAAGTACCTGTAAACTGGGCTATTTTTTTTTATTGAATATAATACTTCAACATCTATTCCAATCAATAATGCATTTCTTTTACATCTCTTTTCTGCCAATAACATTCAATTTCAAATTTGAAAGCAGACGCCGTTTTCTTCCGGCAATAGAAGTTAAATAGTTCATAATTTATAATACTTCAACATCTATTCCAAGCAATAATGCATTTCTTTTACATTTTATTATTAATTTTCTTTTTTATTATTTTTTACTATTTTAATAATTAATTTTCTTTTTTATTATTTTTTTACTACTTTTGTTATTCATTTAATACAAAATATTTATAAAAAACAGTCCTCCGCCCGCGTTTTACCATCGTAAGCACCATAATTCTACAATTTATTATTATTACTTACTAGAGAACTTGCATTACTACTTCACAAGTTTTGAAATGATTTATACTATTTCTATTCATCACAGTCGGGTAAAACAGTACCAAACAGGAAGGAATAGGCTATTTATAGTGTCTATTAAACTATCCCGCAACACATGGGCTTTCAGCGGTCTATTTAGCGATAGCTGTTGGTCATATTATAAGATTTTAATATTATGGAAATTTTAGATAAAAAATATTGCATTTTGTTTTTATTTATAATTTATAATAATTCATTAGAATATTGGGTAAATGTTTATATTCGAGCCCAATGTAAATAATATGAAATAAAATGTAAACTATTGATTATTAATTACATCTTTGTCTAACGCGTAAGATGTTTTTGTAATATTTATCGTGTATTGTAATAACAATAAAGTTTAAAATAATTCCAAAACACATCAAAATAATATGACTCATGAATAAAATAATCATAAACTCACGCGCAACAAAAGTTCCTTAAAAAAGGAACGCGCAAACTCAAAACAGGAAGAAATTTTCCCGCTGCGCTGGCGCACCTAGCGGCAATGTTCGGAACTAAACCGGAGCGCGAACGACCGCCAACTCTTTCCGCGCGCTTTCTTTTATCTCCCCTCTCTCTCCCACCCGAGCACGCGCCTACCTTTTTTGGCGTAAGAAAGGGACAGAAACAAAAAAATGGCCGAACGCACATGTGCGCGGGAGTTCGTTTTCGTCTTATTTTTCGCAGGTCGTTCGCCTCGGATATATTCGCGTCGGTTTTGCGATTTTTTTGTCTTGCTCCGTCTTTTTTTTTCGTCCTTTTCCCGCCGTGTGTGTTCGTTGGGCTAGGTCGCGTGGGCAGTTGATTTATTTTTCTTAGTTTTATCTTAATCTGTTTTCTAATACTGTTCAGTTTATGGGCCCCTTTTTGAATCTAATGTTAGGTTTCTTGGCAATTTATTTTTTATGTTGTGAGAACCTAGACTATTTATTAGTGGTTGTAAACAGTTGTTTGCTGTTTCTTAGAAAGGGCGACGTCTTAAAAAGTATAATATTGTCTAGAGACATGGGAAGTCTCATCATAAAAGTATACGATTTCTCGTTTATCAATTAGGATTTAATTTTCCGAGTTCTTGTGATATTTACTGCGGTTATGGTATTATTGAAAAGAGTTTTTATTACTTCTGTTATTAGGTTTTATTTGGCTTTAACTATAACTTCTTTAACAATTTTCTAAATCTCAGAGTTTCTTTCTCAAACTATCTTGGAAGGATAATACCAAATGTACCTATCTTACTAAGGGCCGATATCAACGACGTCAGATAACTTTTATACATGGAATAAAGAAGTTTTGACAGCTTTTGTATCAAAATTCTATCAAAAAAGATAATTTATTCCTAAGATAAAAGCTATCCTACATTGGTAAAATGAACTTTAGCTCCCATATTTATTCCCATTACGAACACCAATTTAAAAAAGTGTGACTTTCTGTTAGTCACGACGAAAAACTAAATTATAATTCTAATAATATTCAGCCTTTAATAAGAATGGTTTAGCAGATCATAGATAAATTACCATTATAATAATTATAATTATCAACTAAAAACTTAAGCTACAAACAATTTTACCACAAGGAAAGGACCTTAGAAATCGCTTTAATTAAGCCAGTCAATTAATAAAGGAATTTTCTAATCAAAGTGTGCAGTAAAAAGATTTATCTTTAGTGCGCTTGAGCAACACACTTCGCCGTTAGCGACCTCTAGTGTGGGTAATTGGAATATCGATATCGATAAATTTATCTCTGGCGAGATTTCGTCTAATTGGATTGCTGTTTTCGCTATGGCGTGCTTTTTTCTAATTAGCTCTCGGAAATTGTTGTGTAGTGTCTTGTTTCTCAAAACTGCTCCTGAAAAGGAAAAGAACATATAATTTAGTTTATCTTTAGAGTTTATTTTAACTGCTTTTAAAGTTCTAACAGTGAAATAATCTTGTACATCATAATAGAGACCTATATCACGCTCGTTTTGAAAATGTTGGATAGAAATAATTTAGAACTGTAGCTCTTTTATTTTTCTTCAAAAAGGAAATAAATTACCTATAATTTTGAATATTGGTGGATTGGTGGTTATTCAAAAGTTAATAATATTGCAAAAACAATGTTTGATGGTTTGATGACACGAATCTATTGTTTTATTAAAATTATAAGCTCTAATCATTATAATAACCAACTCACCTATGTCCATCTAATCCTCAGATTTCTAAATAGTAGGTTCTTATTGTGTTTGTTCGAAGTCTGAAAATACGGAAACAATTTTATTACTAAAATGTCTGTCGCATCATTCATAGTCTAATTAAAATTCCTGTATGTTTTTCTATCTTAAACCAATTAATTTATAACCCTTTTTCCTTATTAACCGATACAAAAATCAACTTTGTATTATCGATAAAATATTATTTTACGCCTACAGCCCTTGTTAAAATCTTATAAGAGGAGAACTAGAGCCGATGCACCTTATACATTGTAGTGAAGCAAAATTGTGTAGCCATTTTAAGATTATGTAACTAATTTGAAAATAAAAATTAATCGCATAACTTATTATCTATCTGCCTAGCCTTTTCCCAACTATGTTGGGGTCAACTTTCAGTCTAACAAGATGCGGCTGAATACCAGTATTTTACACGGAGTGACTTCTATCAGACCTCTGCAACCAGTTAGTTACTTCTTCTTCTTCTCTCGTGTCAGCACGAGCTATACAAAAATAGCTCATGCTGTGGTGAAAAGATTAGCCAGTCAGCAAGGTTGGTAGCGGGGCTGACTGCCCAGGGTGCGCCGGACGTACTAAAGTATCGACACTCGTGGAGTCTCCTTTCATGTACCCCAGTTAGGTACTGAGCAATGCTGATATCCTAAGGTTAGACCGGTTGGCTTCTGACTACCCGTAACGACTGTCATAGGTATAACACCAGGTACCGACGGCTTGATGTGCTCTCCGAGGCATGGAGGGGTTCAATGTGTAACGAAGGATCACCCATCCAGGGACTGACTCATCATCATTTTTTATTTATTAAATAGCGATATTCAGGCTCCTCTGATTATTTAAAGTTACACTACACTAGCTGTTGTCCGCGGTTTCACTTGCATCTCAAACAAACTACTCCATGTATCAGGATAAAAAGTATTTCATATGTTAATTCAGGACATAGTCTATCTGTGTGCCAAATTTCATTCAAACCCGTTCAGCCGTTTATGCGTGATTGTGTGACAAACATACACCTATCTCCACAAACTTTCATATTTATAATATTTATAAGTGTGGTTGGTTACTAACCTTAAATTATTTTACTAAGTGGTGATGGAACTGCCATGTCGTTTTTGGCATACCACATCGTGTTGATTAAAAAGAAAAATGACATATAAAAAATAAGTAATTTCATAATATTTATTTGTTCATATAAAAATGAAGTCAAATCTCAATTCCTTTTTTTTATAAGTTTCATTTTTCTGTTTAACTGACGACATAATGCCCACATCATCATTATCATCCTCCTGCTCTTAACCAAACTTATTAGTGGTCGGCGCAGCATGTATTTTTCTTCCATACATCTCTATTAGCAATCATCTCAGTAGTCACCCTCTTCCTAGTTATATCATCTTTTACATTATCCATCCATCGTTTCTTTGTCATTATGCCCACGAGCGACGTTGTGATTTTTGGATAGGGTAACCCTATTTCCCGGTGGTGGTCGTTACATCACATAATAATGGGTTCAAGCGTGTAGCGCGTACTCAGCAAAACCAGCTTTTCCTGGAATACCAAAGGCAAAATCTTTATTTATTATTCTACAAATCATGAATTGCCACAAAATTTTTACAATTATTCAAGATTAGGCGGAAAAGGGGTAGGTACTTATCCGTGGGCCACTTAAAGTATCAGTGATGACTTTTTAAAGCAAGTATAATCTAAATTCGTAAAAAAAACACTTCCATGCAAAATGATTTTGTTTTTTTTTTTACAAATTCTTCGTCCCTTCTTTAATTACAAATTCAGAAAACGGAGCTTTTAATCTGTAACCCTAAATATGACCTAAAATGTAATCATAGATTCATATCGAATTCGTATTCATATCGACATGTTGGCAACTTTATACTGTAGCATATTAACGTTTTTTTTTTTTGGAAATATTGAATAAAAAATCGCCTATTTGTCATAACTAATTGATTCCAACGAATTTTAAGTGCAGTTTCAAGGCTTATAATAAACTCGCATTTAAAGATTATGAACTTATATAAAACATTAAAATGCTCTAGTGTAAATTTGACAACATGTCGCTTGGTAATGTTTGCCTTTCAAGTGTCGATAAGAAGAAGATAGAATCATAGCTGTTAGATTTCACTGTATTTTTTATGAAATCTTTGAGCAGTTATTTCTCACTATTGATTTTGGCGATAGTTTTAGAACAAAAGTTATTCCTAATTATGGATTCTTTAACATCCTTTCAGATTAGTACCCCGTTTTCCGACTAACCTTGTAGACAAGCACTCTACTTAACACTGGACACGTTTAAACGGGCCTAAAGAATAGAAGGGATTACAAAATTGGGAAATGGGCCGAGCTTAAAGCTTTACTCACTCAACATTGAGACCACAAGATCAACCACGACCACAAAACTAGAGTTTTGTCGGCAGCTTTACTAAGGCTTTAGAAAAAAAAAACTAAGTACTCACGTAGCAAGACATAATTTGTATTTAAGAAAAAACAAAGTTATCGATTTGTTTATAATAAGTTTACATATTTTTGTTTCGTCTCAATTAGGTACCTTTCTAATGTATTGGCTATTAAGCCTAGGCGCACACTAGGCGACACGTGACAGCGACAACTCGGCGACTAGACGCGACGAGAGGCTGCGGCCGACAATTTTCATATATTTTGTTCAAAGCTCCGCACACTTGGCGTCAGAGTCACGGAGTCGCGACGACAATCTAGAGGAGTCGCGCGCGCTCGCTACTTGTCGCCGCGTCTAATCGCACTGTGCACGTGCATACAAGATGACATTCGCGCGACAGCACAGCGTCAGTCTCGCTGTGAAACAACACGGCCGTCTCTCTCGAATACTCTACTACTAATGATCACTTCCTGCACGACGTCTGTCGAAACGACTAGTCGCCGACGCAAACGACAGCTCCGCGTCTAGTCGCGGTGACAAGACGCCAGATGCAAACGACAACGCCGCGCCTGCAACAACGATGTCGCCGCGACTAGACGCGGCGACAAGTCGCCCAGTTTGTGATAGCCATAAAACTAAATCAAAGACATATGCATAGATTTTTCAGAATAAACAAAATTTTTTTTTTCTAAATTACTCAGATACAAAACAGACTTACCTTTTTGTTTTGTATCTGAGTAATTTTAGCATCCCAAGTTAATTGACTGCGTGGAGCGATATCGTGCTAGTCGTGCCAGTCAGCTGTATCGCCGTGCCTTCATTCATTCATGCATGGCATCGAAATTTTCTATCACAAAAAAAAAACTTTAGGAATTTTTATTTTTATTTTTAATCAATCTAAATCCCATGCGAGGTTAATCTATACCATTAATAGATCATGTGGTTTGAAGGAATTACACGAATTCGTTTATACCCTGTATAATTACTTTACGGTTTTGATGATATCGTTTACGTTTTTTTGATAGCATTCTCCTTATCGCTCAATTCTCGAAATGACCGCTAAATTGAACAGAGTATAGCACATATTAAACTCAAATGAAGTCATCTACATTATAATTTAATAAAAGATCAAATTATGCAATTTCTCGGTATAATTCTCGGTACACCGAAAAGTGACTAATAGATGATTAAGTATATCAAGTTATTCATAATGTTTATCTGCATAAATAAAAAGAAAAGTCCTGACTGACTGACTGATTGACTGACTCATCAACGCCCAGCCCAAAACCTTGGACCTAGAAAGCTGAAATTTTGCACAGAAGTTTCCTTTATAATGTGGATAAGGAACAAGGATGGATTTTTTGAAATTCAACCCCAAAGGGAGTTAAATAGGGGATGAAAGTTTGTGTGGAAAATCGTTCTTAACGGGTTCAAAATTTCACGCAAGCGAAGCTGCGGGCAAAAGCTAGTATTTTATGAAGAGAAAATTCGAATTTATTATATGTAGGTATTTTACTTTTAAATAAACAGCCTGTTTGATAAAAATAAGAAAAGAAAAAAAAAATTGTTGCCTCTTTCTCCTTGACTTCTCACCTGATGGTAAGTGGTTACCACCGCCTATATACACCTACAACACCAAGGGTATTGCTGATGTATTGCCACCCCAAGAACCAATGTTGAAAACACTGGTGAAATTACAGGCACACAAGAGTTTTCAACATTGGCTCTCCTTTTTCGATTGGATTTTCTTTTGGAATTCGTGTAATTCCTTAAAACCACATGACCTACTACTGGTGTAGATTGGCCGCGCACGGGAATTAGCCAGATTAAAAATAAAAAAATAAAAATCTTTTTTTGTTCATGCGGTAGGGGTAAGTGATCGTATCTAAATCACATATTAAGGATTTATTAAAAAAAATAAGATTTATTTTTTTGCAAAAAAATAATTTTGTGATATTGAACATTTCGATGCCACGCGTAAATGAATGAAAGCACGGTGACGCGGCTGGCGGGCACGACTAACGCGATATCGCTCTTTGCAGTAAGTTAACTCGGGGCTCTAAAATGACTCAGAAATAGAAAACTAAGATTTCATTTTGTTTTTTTTTCGGTTGATTTTCAAAAATTCCCTTTTAGGGTTAATCTGTGTCACCAGTAGATCACGCGGTTTGAAGGAATTACACGAATTCGTTTACATCCTGTATACCCTTCAAACTGGGACACAGCAATGCTGCTTGGCAGTAGAAAGGTATGGTGGAAGTACTTCCGCTGACAATCTTACAAGGAGCTCTATTACTACTAAAATATTATATCATTAATTACTAATACACAGTCCAACGCGGACCACTGATGGATATATCCATTTTTAGAGTTCCGTACCCAAAGGGTAAAACGGGACCCTATTACTAAGACTCCGCTGTCCGTCCGTCCGTCTGTCACCAGGCTGTGTTTCATGAACCGTGATAGTTAGACAGTTGAAATTTTCACAGATGATGGTGTTTATGTTGCCGTGATAAAAAAAATACTAAAAAACAGAATAAAATAAATATTTAAGGGGGCTTCCATAGAATAAATGTGATTTTTTTTGTCGTTTTTATAGATAATGGTACGGTTTTATCTTTTATGTATTAGGTATAACTTTTGTGAGTCATATTCATATCTTTTTTCAGTCACGGCTCATCTTCCTTGCGGAAGATGTCCGGTCCTTTGGAAGGCATACACGGGGACACAGGTCCAACGCGCAGAGGCCCCTTTGAGAACTTTAATCTAAAATGGGGTGGGGCACCAACCGGGGGCCATCCACGGCTGCACTATTGGAGTACAGTCATGGACCGTCCCAGGTGGGTGCAAGACTATTGCAAAATGTGGTGAAAAATATCTGGTCTATGGGAAGGGGTGTTAGGTGGACTGGATAACTTCTATCGCCGGAAGAAAACGGCGTCTGCCTTTCAACATTTAAAATTGAAAAGTGTTGGCAGACGGTGACTCGCCAGCTCACTAGCTGGGCCCCCTGAAAAGCCGCCAGTACATAGGCGAAGGGGGCAACAAACGTGTGAGCGGCTAGAGGTGTAGAGAGGTGTGGCCCCGGTTTCGCCGTCGCGGGTCTAAAAGACCCGGAGTGGGTTTCCCCGCTATTATGCCATTAGACACTTCCACCTCCGAGCATATAGCTCTGGCGGCCCCCCTCTGGACGGCCGATAAAGGCAAGCCAGAGTTGAGAATCCTGCGGGCACTCTTGGGGCTCCACTCCAGCCAGCCAATAAAGGCAAACTGAAGACGAGGCCCTGACCGACTCTCTGAGGCATATTCATATTATTATTATGATTAGTTACGATTTACTCACGTGCATTTTTCGGGATTGCCAGCCTAGTTATTAGTATGTTTAACTCGCGACCTTACCGCGTGTTCAGCTCATGATTAAGGGCTCCGTTTGGGTCCGAAACTAGTCGGACAATCCCGAAATATGCATGTGAGTAAACCGTAACTAATCATAAATATGAATGTGTCTCTCGAAAGTTATAATACGTAAAAGAACAGGTATAATTTAATCAGTGTTTAATAATGACAATCGTTTATCAGTAAGGGTGTATATTGCATATAGTAACAAGCACACCATCCTGGCATCATCCCTACACTTTTTATGACATACACATGGGTAGAAGAGAGATATGATTCTGTTTAAAAAATGTAAAAATCAAAGTCACAGCATTTATTTCAATTAGACAATTTACAGGCACTAAAACTTTTGAATTGTCGAAAAAAGAAGTTATTTCCGTGTTCCAAAGTGTAGATTCCTATGAAAAAGAATGGGCAATAAACTCCATGGTTACTCTTTTTCATCAAATATTTACAAAAATTAGGTTATAAAGTGAATAGTGATATATGCTATGCTAATAAGAGTACCTACAATTCATTTGCCATGGCAGATTAGAGATGACCAGTCGCAACTGACGGTGCCCGTTCACGAACATGACGCATGTATCAGCATCGCTCAGCTCAACCATTTTGTAGGGAACCGAATGATGCAAATCAGCGGGACATTTGAGTTAGCATGGCGAACTCTAAGGCTGAAGCCAGACGAACGTAATTTACGCCGCGCAAAATGAGTCATCGTAATTTTTTTTGAAGGATTTAACATACTCATTTTGCGTCACCATGTGGCACGAATCCTTCAGGCTTACTCCCGACAAGATCGAGTTTTGAATCGAGTCGACTTAGTGTCAATTCTTACTCTTGAAATCGACAAAAGCGCACAATTGTGCACCGGCTCGAATAAAAATTGACGACTGTTTTTGATATTTGTTAGTTTTAAATCAAACCTCAGCACGGTCGTGCAGTTTTGTCGATTTCAAGAGTAAGAATTGACACTAAGTCGACTCGATTCAAAACTCGATGCTGTCGGGAGTAAGCCTGCTGATATTGTATGAAACCGAACGTAACTGAAATTGAGCGACTCAATTTACGCGGCGTAAATTACGCTCGTCTGACCTCAGCCTAACCCACAGACACCAAGTAAAGTTTTTAGTAATGTGTATCATACTTACTTTTACATACTTCAAACAATTCCTGCAAGTGACGTGTGTTTCTCATCGAGTAGCGAATAGAAGTGCGTCTTTATCTCTACTCATACAAAGAGCTCTATTGCAACATATACGCAACTTATACTTAGTCAATGATAACGCGGTTATTTATAAGATGTGTCGTATTCATAGTGTTGTGTGCGGTGACTAGATACTGCAGGCTTAAGGTGGAAACGCCAGAGACTGGAGACCGAGATTGTTACTTGATTTTGGGATTTTGTACTGTGTTTAGTTCACAAGTGAGACCGAGAACGGAGACTGTGACGCAAAACCTAAAGTAAAGTACATAGTGGTTTTGGTCTCCAGTCTCGGTCTCCGATCTCTGGTTCGCGTCTCGGTTTCTTGTCACGGTCGTTTCGCGATGTTAGCTTGAAAAATTTGAACTTTATGGAAGAAGATGAAAAAATCTGTAAATAGATCAGAATGAAAATTTCTTATCACGTGATACAATCTAGGCAGTGATCTTAACGTCAAGTAAAAACATAACTACATAGTCAATACAATTTGTATAGTTTAAACCTTAGAAATAACTGACGCCTGATCAAAGGTTATTTTTCAGAGTTTCTTACTAATTATTACCCAATAATTTAGATGATTTTTGGTCACACAAAATATACATAACACATATTGACACAAAAGAAAATGATCTAATTATATCCTTCTTCGCCTTTACTACATCTATAGAACGGATAGGGTAGTTTTTCAAATGAAGAATACTGCTTGACTTTTAGTTAAGCAGGATTCGTTTGTTTTTCGTTACGTCATTTCCTATCAATACTCATTATTCTAGGTACTTACTTCTAGTTTTATAATGCTTGACTATGAATACAACACTAGAGCTTTTTTTCCACGCAACGGGGCGGGGTTATCGCGGAAAAGTTGTGGATTTTTCAAAATTTTATCAACTGCACGTTGAGATAACGTGCACACTAGTGCATGTAGTGATGTGCATGTGCAGTCTTAATCGAGATCGACTCAGAGTATGGTACAATCGATCGACTTACTGAAAATGATTTTGATAACGAAATTTACTATTGAACACCTGAGAAATATTGATTGAGGAGTTAGTAATGTATTTTTTCCTTTCTTTTGTGGAAGAGGCTATATCCAGCAAGAGGCAGTCACAAATTACTTGGAATACTCTTTTACTTAGTACCAGAATAGCCACTGTTGTGCCGTGAAGAAGACGGATGAAAAAAGATTGCATGTAGCGGAGATGAGAATATTGAGAGGGATGTGTGGAGTGACCAGAATGGATAAGGTCAGGAATGAGTAGGTATATTAGAAGAAGTTTGAAAGTAGCGCCAGTGACAGAAAAGTTGAAAGGGAATCGTTTGTCTTGGTATGGGCATGTGAAGAGAAGGGAAGAAACGCATGTGGCCAAAAGAGTTATGAATATAAATGTAGATGGATGGAGAGGAAGAGGGAGGCCAAAGAAAAGATGGATGGATTGTGTGAAGAATGATATGAAAGAGAAGAGAGTCAGTGATATCATGATGGGTGACAGAACGGAATGGAAGAAGAAAACGTGTTGCGCCGACCCCAAGTAATATGGGATAATGGCAGGAAGATCATGATAACCAGAAAAGCCACTAAAGTATCTATCCCAGCCGTAATGAGAACCCCAGCAGCAGAACTGCAATAGACTCATGGTGTTATTGGTTTCTTCTTCTTCTTATTCAATTTGCTCTTGTCAGAGAGGGCGTGGTCGTCATGTAGCACTATAAGTTACTTCAGCTGACGTGGCTTGTCTCACGATGTCTCGCCATCTCTCGCTGTTGGTGGTCATTCTGGTACACTCCCTTAAGAGCGTCCGCCGCCGTCACCGAGAAACGAGATTATTTCGGACCGAGTTCGGAACGACACGACGGCGATCGTGTGTCCACCGCGACCGATCTCGGTGGTTCCCAACATAAGAAAAAATCCGTACACCGGCGCCGTCAATCTCGGATGTAGTGGACAAGAGCAGACGCGTTTTGTATTGCCGGCATTTCGGTCCGTCACGATCTCGGCGAAGTTCTAGCGGTAGCGCCGAACTTCTCACAATCTCGGCGGCCGAGATGACGGCGCTCGGATGACGGACGTGCGGTGGACACGCAGACATAGTAATGTATGTATCGCTACTTCGGCAACGTCATCTCGTTCTCGGTGACAGTTGCGGTGGACAAATGGCCTAAGGGGCCGTCCATGGCTGATTTTATTTGGTCGGTCCATCGCATCGGTGACCTTCCTCGCGGTCTGGTGTCTTCCACTCTGCCTTGTACGACCAAACGCTCTATGGAGTCATTTCCCTGCCGTGAGACGCGTCCGAAGAACTTGAGTATACGAGTTTGTACTAATGTTGAAAGATGCTGCTTGATGCCGAGTTCTTGGATTATAGAGACATTGGTATGAAATTCGGTCTACTATATACCAAACATTCTTCCCCAGCACCACATCTCTAGAGCATCAATCTTCTTCTGCTCAATTTCTCGCAACTTCCATAATGGTTTACACGACATAATCTTTCTCCATAAACGTACCTCGTAGTGTCTCAATCCGTATTAGAACTGCAACATAAAATTATAGGCTGGTCTCACTACAACATGATTAACCTACAAATGGCTAATAAATGAAAATAAAACTTAATTGGACGAACCAAAAGATATAATCTAATCAATTAGAGGCTTGCTCTTTTATTGAGTAACATAGGGGTCAATTAAGCGTATAATAAGCCTTTCCGTATAATTGATTTGTAGTCTTTAAGAAATAAATTATTTTAAACCGTAAAATGGGATTACTTATGTTTTATTCCTGGTTTAATTGAATGGGTTATTATGAGTAGTCATCATGATTTTTTAGAATAAAAATGGCCTAAGCGCCAAATCAGTGCAGTCGGTCTTTTAAGTTATTTAGTTACAAACACGCGTCAAGAAACCTAATTCTTGCATTTATAATAAGTATTAGGGCTGGTTTAACCAACGTTAGATAACTTTAATCTGAAAAATTTGACGTTTTGACAGAAGTTCTATCCGAAACTGTCAAATCTATTGGAAAATTTATAATCTTTTCATCTGCATTAACGCGGGACTAAAAAGTCTTTTGCTTGATTTTTGGAGGTTGTCTTTCTTCAAATATCCTTATACCTTTTTAAGGTTTTGTTAGATTCAAAACCTCAAAAAAGCTCAAAAAGGAACTAAGGTCCAATTTTTGAATAGCTCATACAGTCATAAGAAAATCCAGGACCAATTTTTTCACTCAAGATATAACTGGTTACCGGTTTAGCCCGAAGGTAAACGTTTGCTTGCTCAGCAAGCACGATGCCACCATATTGTAGTTTGAATTATAAAAACTTATTACTCGGGATAATAATAATTGTATTAAAACCAATGCACCATTTTTAGTCGCATTTAGCCCAACATAAGAACGTTTTTTGAATTGCGAAGGTCAGGAACAAAAAGTGTCATTTACGCTTTTTTTTTCAAAAATCTATTTAATCTGTTTACGAGTAGGCCTGTTTCCCTTGTAACTGTCACTCTTTGATTATAATGCGACTTGGAGATGCTATTTTTAGTTGGAAAATGCACTATTTCTAACAAATCTATTCAGAAATCGATAAAATCCAAGGCCAAGTGCAATGTGAAAAAAAGACGCGTTGAATCAAAATTGTAAAAAGACACTTTTTAATCTTAAGCTCATTTTTTGTTACTATTTAGACAGCATTTTAGAATTACTGTTTTACCATGAGTTGCTGTGTGTATTAAGGTATAATATGTTCTGTAATAGTGGACTGAAAACGGCATGTGACAGTAAAGGCTTGCATTCCTGACGTCACGTTTTCTGAGTCATATTATGCTTTTTAAACTACATCTTGACTAAATCTTAAAGTAATAAAGTCACATCACTAACCAATAAAGTAGACCAAGGAACACGGCTCTCAAACTAAGAAGACGTAACACAGAAATAATTGCAAATGAAATTCAATTTTAGACGCTTCAAATTAAGTTGAAAATGGAATGTAGTTGGATGGTTTTTACGTTAGGTAAGCATGGGGTTAAAAGTGCATTTTTTTCGTTAGAAAAAAGATAATAATGCTGCGTGTTTTAAATGGAAATTTTATAAGTCGACGCAGTGCAGGGCGGTTGTTTTTTCATACTAACGAGGTAAAAATTTCCATTGTTAAGTAATAGTGACTTTTTTTAGTTTTTTACCTTTTTTCTTGTTTGAAGTTGGAGTGTTTTTTTATCGTTCTTGAAGTGCAGTTTACGAATATATGGGACCGTTTCAGAAGTAAGATAATTCATACTTTTTAAGACGGCTTGAGCAAAAAAGTTGAGTACATTTTTTTGTTACGCGAGTTGAAAAAAAAAAAGAAAAAAACTACTAAAATTTTAATATGCCTGAGAATGCTAATTCTTTTTACTTATTAGAATTAGGTTTTACTTTTGTAACTAATGATGCTCAAAGGTCAAAAATTAGTTTTTTTTTCAAGTGTACCTAGTACCTACTCCTGAATTTTGTTTTTCCACAAATTTTATAAAACAAGTTTAAGTATTAGATAAGAATATAAATAATTTCTAATTAGAACCACAATATTTTTATCTATTCGCCGTAAGATGTCGCTTTTGTATATCTTTGTCTAATTGATTCGTTTTTCTTACAAGATAATAAGGGTCATCGGAAACTTAAATAATACGATAATATTATTTTAAAAACATAATTTAAGAAAACTAATTTTATTTTTTATTTAAACACTAAATATGAGTTTATAGTGAGTAGAACATTATACAAATTAGTTAATTTTATCTTCCATAACTAACAACTTTTTACTACAGTAAAAAAGCCGATAAAAATTTAAAAAACCGTATAAAAGACTTGCCACGTAACACAAGCTATTATTAACAAAATTATGCAGCGTTAAATGAATAATAATCATAATTCTATTACAATTTGACAGCTTCACAGTCTATACCATTCATAATAGGCACAAAAAATGCACCCCACGGGCGAAAAAAAAGCCCTCAATAGAAAAAGGCGGCACGCTCGCCACCAATTAACTCATTTTTTTCTAAAAGCCGTTTAAACATATTTTTTCAACTTTTTATTGGTCGAACGATAGGAGGGGCGTTTTTTTACCATTTTTTACAAACGTGGTAGGATTAACACGTGGGCTTTTTTTCGGGGACTACCGTTTAGTAAACTGTGGGATTTGACACGCGATGTTTAGACAGGGTCGGTTTCTTTTTCGGACGTTTTTTTGGACTTTTTTTGGGCGTTTTTTTTTTGTTTCGTTTTAATGTAGATTGATACTTTTGTAATTGTTTAACGGTTCATTTGAGGGGTGTTGTTTTTTATGTATCCTGCCTATTTTGTTATTTGTTTAGGAGTTAAGTTTTTTATTTATTTGATAGAGGTAGATCGTGTTTATGGAAATGTTTTAGTTCATAGAGTTGAATGAATATTAAAACATGAACTATGGCAGCAAACTTATTGGTTAGCAGTCTAATGCACGGCTGCCTAGTGTTTTGAATTCGAATAATTTGAAAGGATTTATGATTTATTTGTTTTAAGGTAATTTAGTTTCTTTTTTAACTTCTTTTTTCGCTTACTTTACCGATACCCCTTTCAAGGTCAGGTGAGCCCTGACGTTTGTCTACAAAACGTTACCATACAAAGAATATCATATATTTTTAAAAAACAAACCATGGATAATATAGCTATTTTACGATTTTTGATGATGTCGTTTACGTTTTTTTCTTTTCGATATCAGTCTTCTTGCGGCTACAATTTACGATATGACCGCTATGTCAGGACTCCTCTTTCGGTGTAGGTACAGACTACCTACTTATAATGTTTTTTCTTTTGATTTTTTTTTAACCTCGTCATGCAACGGCACAGTCGAATGAGGATCATAGTATATACTATGCATGGTTAAAGTTCACAATAGACTATTGTGTACAATTAGAGTACATAACAATCATGTTACTAGCCTGTCACCCAAGAATATCACATATCAGTAACCCATTTCTTCAATTAAATTGAACACGTGCATATTGCTTCAATTAGATCAATTCCGCAGTTTGAATTTCCTCTTCTCTTACCAACTATTTTGAAGTCGGTTATCAGACTTACCAGATAGGTATGACAATTCTCAACTTCTGCAGAATCCATCGAATCTTTGCAACCTAATTAGGGCAGGGAGGGGCGATTCCCTTAAAGACCGTTTGGCAGACATTTTATAAAAGGCGCGATTTTATGTATCAAGCACTCATGATAATCTCTGTCTACGTCATCATCGTAATCAGCAATAGGTATGATTGCTAGAAAAATGTCTGCCTCATAGTTTTTCATAGCTTTTAACCCTTAATCTGGCATACGGTTTTAAGAAAAGCAAATAACAAATAATTTGTCATTTTTTTATAAACAATAAAAAGAAGAAAAAAGTTTTTTTAAATGTATAATTTTTAATTTTATACAAGAAAATAGTTAAAAAAAATTGTATTACCAGGTTTATAAATAAAAATATAAGAAAGAGGAATAAGAATTTTATTTACCAAAAAAGATTTCTACAAAATCAAAATTTTTAATAATAATAAATAAATATTAGCTGGTAGCTGTCCCACTGCTGGGCAAAGGCCTCTTCTCATACAGAGAAGGAACGAGCATTGATCACGATTGCTTTTAAATAAGGAAAATATTAACTGTGGCTTCCACACTAGGTTGAGCCTGTCTCGCGGAAGTCTTAGTGCTTAAAAAAAACAAAGGTACCTAGTTTGAATTTTGCCATAAGAGAATCAGCAAGAATCGACAAGAAGGATCAAGGAAGATCAAGGATCGACGTCTTCCAAAAAAGTTGCTGGGAAATATATTCGTTTTGTGTTATTAAGGGTTAAAACAGTTCAACATGGTGACCTTCACTAGACGTGTCCCCATCTAGGTACTCTCGATCATTCTATACTTCGATATTTGGTTCATGGTCATTATTCTAGAACATTTCTGACCAATCGATATAGGACGCACTCCAATCAAATTTATTATTCCTTAAAAAAATATAACCTGAATATTTTGTTAGAAAACTACGCATTTCGTTTCTAAGTTATCGATCACACAAACAGACATACAAGGCTTTGTTCGTACGCTACACTTGTCACGGAATACTCGCATCAATAATGTTTTAGTGACACGGTAGTGTGGAGACGGCATGTATTTTATGTGTCTGTTTTTATAATTAAATATGTTTTTGCTTTTCCTTCTTCATGCCTCTTATACATAATGTATAAGTACCTCAATAATAAAATTAAAGATTTTGGTGGGATATAAGAGGTGAATAGAATTCTGTATGTTCAGAATCCCCAAGATATTTGTAATTTTTTTACACAATTTTTAAGCCAATTAAGGAAAGTATTTTAAAATAGGGACATGTTTAAAAAAAACTATAAACGTAGGTAACGATTCGAAATGATTTGATTTAAGGAATACCTACCTTAATTTTTAACACCAGTTTCAGATAAAAATACTCAAAAAGATTGTTAATCTTTCTATTAAATTGGATTGACTTAAACTTTAATTTTGTAGCCTAGACCAACCAACTATTTTTTTTACTCCGTCCATTTGCTCAGCGTCCCACAATGTGTATTCACCTGCGAAACGAGAAAAGGCTAGCTTTATTTAATAAAAAGTAAATGAAAAATACACTGGGTTGTATTTCAATGTTAAGGAAAATTATAAAAGCAAAATCCTCGGTAATTTTTTTTAAATCGAGTTTAAGATCAAAGCGCTGATCGCAAAAACATTTTTTTTATTGTATGACTAAACATCATTAAAACAGGCAAAAAAACAATAGAACAAATATGTTGCCATGCTAACAAAAACATAAGGGAGCTTACTCCACTCTATCCGATCTTAACCCTTCACGGTTTCTTCCAAAAATGATTAAAAATAGGTCGCGGTGCGTGAGCGGGTGGTCATTATGACCCCCACGACTTTTTATTAAAATAACCCTTCCGATGCTAGTTCAGTTCTATATTTAGAAACAATTTTTGATGAAGAACGTTTTTAATTGTTATCGATTTTTAATTAGGAAATACTTTATGGAAATGGTTATAACTTGATTTTGATTTTTTGTAAGAATTTCATTTCGATACATTCTCCTTGAGATATTTTTTATAAAAAACCTCTTATTGATTTAAAATCTATTAGATTGGATTATACCATTTTTCGGACAAATTTCGAAGCATAATATCTTTCTGTGTGGAGGTTGCTAGCCGAAAGCTCGTGATAAGGACCACCCTATTTCCAGCAAAGGACTGCCATAGATTTAGCTGTTTTGAGATTTTTTTAGAGCAAATACTTACCATACAAGATTAGTAGGATATGGAGTAGTAATCCGCGAGCCACTTAGAGTATCACTGATTATTGTTTTGAAGAATTTTTCATCCCTGCTTTAGCTACTAATTCAGAAAATTTAGCTTCTAATGCGTGACCCTAAATATGACTTAAAATGTAAACACAGCTGACCATAGCTGAGAACAGATTGATTTTACCGTATTTTTGTATGAAATAAATCTTTGAACAGCTATTTCTCTCAAACTATTGACTTTTGGGGAAATTTGTAGAACAAAAGTATACCTGGAAGAGAATACTGGGCATAGCATATTATTATACCCAAGTAGGGTATGCCCAAAAAACTTAACAAATGTCATTGAAAAATGTCATAACCCTTCAAAAACCAGTTGAAAC
Source organism: Amphipyra tragopoginis (assembly GCA_905220435.1). NCBI lineage: Eukaryota > Metazoa > Arthropoda > Insecta > Lepidoptera > Noctuidae > Amphipyra > Amphipyra tragopoginis. The sequence continues at coordinate 13,713,728 of HG992017.1, forward strand.
ACAACACTAGATGAGTCTTTCATCAATCCGTTGCACTTAACACTACAAAAAACCATAAAGGGTCCATTTGACCCCTTAATTTATGCAAATCAACATTTCGATTCAATACGTGTATAAGGGTACTAATAATGTCGCCATTTTTTTGTTTCTATTTTCAAAAAACAAAAGGAACCGGTTGTTTTTGGTTGATGGGGTTCCTTCTTTGTTGTCTATGGGAACGGCATAGACAAGATTGCGAGATAAAAGAGTTTCTAAGACTAGTTCGTGAGAAAGTGATGTGTGAACTGATAGAATAATTATTTAAATGAGACATGGATCGTTCTTGTATTATTTGAAGGGTAGGCAGGGCTGTAAGCGGAAGGAAGGTTCAGTGAGTCTAGAAATGTTTCTTGTCTTTCTAGAAATGATTTCAGATAAACGACTTGCTTTAACTGAAATTTGCAACGGCACAGGGTAGAGTTTTGTATTTAGCTGGTTGGATTGAAAGCCGATCCAAACGTAGTTAGGAAAAAGCTTAGCTGATTATGAGTGGGAGATGGTCGACCTTCTGTATTAGGATCATAACATCATTCAAGTTTTTTTTTTCTGGTCAGCACTTAATTGGTTAACTGGTGGAAGGGCCATAAGCATCTCTCGTCGCTTTCCGCGTCCGTCTATTTATCCACTTACTTCTTCTTAACTATTCAATGGTTTTTTATGCGGTTTTCATCTTACTTTAGATAATCTTTTTAAATCTTAGTTTATTTAGATAAAGAGATAATTGCTTTCGGAAGGTTCTAAGCCATAAAACCTATCCAAGGGACGCCGGGGCGGATCGTTAGTAAGAAATAATTTGGGTATAGAACCAAACTTAAGCGACGCGTTCAAGGTCACGATATTATCGTCTACTACTACCGCTACCGTCTTCCATTGGTTTAACCAACAAGCCAGTCAAGGCTTGCGCCGCGCACCACCTCGTGCTTATACTCATTTCGTTCGATGTCAGTTCATTAAAAACCTTTTCAATTAAGTTTTATGTTATATTAAATTAAGTTAAACCCGTGTGGGGGCTAGAATATAAAACTTCCTCACAGCACGGTGGGAATAGACGCGTGTTGTAAGATTCAACAAAACCCAGCACGCTTGGTGGTAGGATCTATACGGTCCGCCTGGCTAGCTACCACCCTCACATTAAAGTCCGGCGCCAAGCAGTTTACTGTGTTCCGTCCTGTGTTTTTGAGAGCCAGAGGGGTGTAAGGGAATCCCTCTATATCTCTGTTACTTGGATTCGTGTGCTCCATATTAAGGTCTCTACACACCAAAGCCTGCCAAGCTTTCACCCGGAGGGTTATAGCGGCCAACTAACGCGAACTAAGCAAGCGAACATGACGCAAAACAAGCCCGGCGCGGCGTACCCCGCTGCGTAAAGCCACCGGCAAGACCCTTAACGATAACGAAAACCACATATTCTACCCATCATTGGGGTCATTTTTTTCTACGAGACCATACCTGGGAAATCATTGGTTTTGGATATATTGAAGGTCAAAGTATACATTTTGTTTTTTAGTTTCTTCCAAAATCGAATTCCAAGTCATGCGCTTTGGTTTGGCCTGTAGTCTTTTGTTTTTGAGAGCCAGGGGGATATATAGGAGTCCCTCTTTCTCGCTTACCATTAGGTACGTCTACGCGACTAAGTCAAATCATCATCTGCCTAGCCTTTTCCCAACTATGTTGGGGTCGGCTTCCAGTCGAACCGGATGCAGCTGAATATCAGTATTTTACATGGAGCGACTGCCTATCAGACCTCCACAACCCAGTAACTGGGTAATACGATACTCTTGGTAAGACTGGTTGTCAGACTTTCTGGCTTCTAACCAACAGTAACGACTGTCAAAGATCTACAAATGACAGCCGGGACCAACGGCTTTACGTGCTTTCCGAGGCACGGAGGAAACTCGCTATGGTAAATGGTCACCCATCCACAGACCAACCTCGGCAAGCGTGGCTTAACCCGGAAGATCGGTCTATGCGGCTGTAATTATTTAACCACGAGCTCCTCTACGCGACTAAGTCAAATAATAAAGAAAAAAGCGTTTTAAATAAGTACTTTGTACACACTTTCCAATCTAATAGATAACGTATAAAACATTAAATAAATATAACAACTTTAAGTACCAGCGCTAGTGGCCATACGTGGGCGACAGCGGGGTGTTGCGAGCTAACCTCTCGACCTCTAAGTCCGATGCGTTAACAGTTGAGCTATTGCCTTTTATCGTCGTCTTAGGCATCGTCCTAACAGAACGCGAATGCGCGATCATCGCGCGCTTTAGCGATGCGACAATCGCGTGCTCGCGCGACGACAAAAACTGGGTTTCCTATTATAAAGGGAATACGCGATCATCGCGCGAATAAACGATGCGAGCGGCAGCAAAGAAAGTAGCTTCGACGTCTTCAAAACACGTTCCTAAAATGATGGCTGACCGGCAAAACGCGCGCGTTTCCTGCTCTGCCCTTTATAATAATCTAATCTAAATATATAAAAGCGAAAGGTCACTCACTCATCACGAAATATCGAAAACCGCTAGACGTATGAAGATGAAATTTGACAGGGAGGTAGTCTATAGTTAGTAGACGTCCGCTAAGAAAGGATTTTTGGAAATTCTACCCCTAAGGGGGTGAAATAGGGGATGAAAGTTTGTATGGAAAATCGTCACTTAACGGGTTCAAAATTTCACGCAAGCGAAGCTGCGGGCAAAAGCTAGTAATAATATAATAATAAATTCTTTATTATCAGGCTACTTAGGCTCGTAGATATATACCTTACAAACTAACATATACATTATAATAATACATTTGTATTAGTATAGAAACTTAAGGCTATGTTAGTAAAACTTCACCTTCACCCCGCTCTCCGTGGACGAGAGGAGATCATTGCGCGAACGTTAATTAGGACACCTATTTGACATCAATATGTTTGATCGCGCGTTCGTACGAACTGAGTTCGTGCGAATAAATTTTCAAACATTTTAGTCGCGCGATCGCATCGCGCGAACTTCAATTAGGACACATAGTCGACATTAATAATGTTTGATCGCGCGTTCGTACTGTTAGACGGTCGAACCCGATTGTCTTTTTAAAAAAAAACTACTTTATCACAAAACACTATTTATTAAAGAATCACAAACTACATAATACACAGACCGGAATTATTTTAGAAATGACTTCCCAAATTTTGTTACTGCACGCGGAGGTATCCAGAATCTAACTGAACTTTAATTAATTATTAGAATCATAAGTAAACAGAGTGCTGAATTGCATTTATCAGTCAACACTTCATGTAGTAAACAATAGGCGTGCTGATGTCAGCTTTAGTGCCTTGTAATAAGGGTATTAACAGTACGAACTAAGTTCGCGCGAACTTGCAATGATCGCGCATTCGCGTTCTGTTAGGACGACGCCTTATGGTGGGTTTAGATCAAACGAGGGAATGCTCATTCTATCCCCAGTCCATTAAATTCTTTTTTTCAATTCGTACGACATCCGGGACCGACGGCTTAACGTGCTTTCCGAGGCACTTTTAACGAACGGTCACCCATCTACGGACTGACCGCAGCAAGCGCAGCTTAACCTCAGATATCGTATGATCTACGCGGTTGTTAATTAGCCACGAGCGCCTCATCTCTGTGTATCCCTTTGACAATATTAAGCGTGATGGTTATACAATGTTATTTTTAGTTTATACAAAAACCGAGACACCCCAACAAGATTTTCATCAGAACTGCCTGAATATGTGTTTTTTTAAATAAATCTCCTTGTTACACCTTAGTTTATGTCGCGTTAAGTTCCCTAGTAAAGTGGGAAATGCCTGAGATGTGCTATGCAGGGTTTGACTAATACACGGAAACTAACCGGGCGGACCATCTCAAGCCTCAAGGTGTCTGTTCCTGGCAACTCGTATGGGTAGAATCCTACTGAAATAAAATTGAAACATATGAAAAAAAAAATGTTGTAAAAATATTATGTCAATTGATTCTCCTAGTAATTCCGAACAAACTAGTTTCAGGTTTAGTATATAGTTACTAAAACTAAGCTTGTATAACAACTATTCTAGTACTCAAATACACTATACACTAGAACCAATTCGCTTCTGATTTTTTGGTGAGATATTCTGTACGTGTGTACAAAAAAGTCATATTATCTCTTAAAGTTTCGGTCCTACTGAGATAAAAGTAGGCTTATTCGGAGGGTAATAATATTGTCTATCGTTTACATTACGGTAAAAATGGGTTCACATTTTCATAATTTTAAGATAGAGAATATCTCAACAAAAAAGTAAAATGGCTGCCAAATAGCGGGGAAGTGCATTGGACCCTAGTGTGTAGTGTATTTGTGTACTAGAATAGTTGTTATATAAGTACCTAGAATATCGCCAGTCTACAACCGAACACATTGTATACAGTTTAAACAATGCGGGAACTATACCACCTGATGCATCATTTTATCATTTTTTGAATTCAATAGAAATTAAATATTCAAAACTGTCTAATGAATAACTGGGTAATAAAAGGCTACAATTTTAAATGCTAGTCAATCCATAATTAATTGACATGACGGAATTAATGATTATTGATTAATTGGTTTGTTGGTCTGTTGTTCATTGATTTATTTGTTGCCGAGTGGGTGTTTGATTCCTGGGTCGGGCAAAATTTTATTAGGTTTCTGGTAGTTTGGAATTGTCTGATAGGTTTACGGAGGACCTAATACGGTCTATTAGGTTGATGGCAATAGGCTCGCCCCCTACATGGGACTTAAACTTAACGGCGAAATGAATAAAATGAGGGTGTACTAAACACCTTTGTCCAACCCTATGCAGAATGCGTGATGTGTATGTATTTGAACAAAAGTACCTCTAGACTAGCCCGAACTAATTTGAAAAAAGTTAAACGGTCTTTTTGAGTATTTTATCTGAAAATGCCAAAGATATTTTTGAATCCTTTATGTAAAACTGCCAATAAAAAATTAAGTGATTGTTCAATTCTTAACACCATGTTTTTTGAATTCTTTAACTGAAACTGTCAAAAAAAATTAAGTGATTGTTCAATTCTCAACACCATGTTTTTTGAATCCTTTAACTGAAACTGCCAATAAATAATTAAGGGATTGTTCAATTCTCAACACCATGTTTTTTGAATCCTTTGTCTGAAACTGCCAATAAAAACTTAAGGTATTGTTCAATTCTCAACACCATGTTTTGTCTCTCCATCATCCTAAGGTCGACTGGTAGAAATTGTCTAAGGTATCAAGTCCGCATCTGTACTAATTTTATGCATAAAGCACAAATAAATAAATCAAACCCATTTCACCGTATTTAAGCCTCGTCCCCACTAGGAACATTTGTCGAGCGACATGTGTCCCCGGTGACATCGGGCGATGTCGGGCGACGTCGGACGACATCGCCGCGACATTGTTGAAACTGTTCCTTGTCGGACAGTCGATGAAGAGTAGTGATAGAAGCCTCGTCCCCACTAGGAACATTTGTCGAGCGACATGTGTCCCCGGTGACATCGGGCGACGTGGGGCGATGTAGGGCGACATCGCCCGATGTCTCCGGGGACACATGTCGCTCGACAAATGTTCCTAGTGGGGACGAGGCAATTTTTTTTTGTTGATCATCTTTTATCTTTTTAGAATTTTTTTTTTTTAGATAAAATGGCCAATAGGTTTTATACCTTTTTATCAAATTGGTTTGGGCCAGAATTTACACTCCTTCGCAAACATTTAGGGAATATACCTACCTACTTAGTTTATTTATTATTTATTATCAGGATATGCTGTCACACTCCTGAGCAAAGGCCTCCCTCCATATCCTGAAAAGTGGAGGAAATGGAGGGAGGCGAATATAGTTACTATTGTTAAATTCTTTCGGGATGGGTTTGTCATAAACCCAACACACTGCTCTATCATTTTGTTCCCGGCTTGACGTTAAAATTCGAAACACCCTGTATGTAATTATGTCTTTGACACATTTGATTGAAATTATGTACTTCAAATAAAGTATATTCTAATCTAATCTACTAAAATATTATATCTATACCTACTTCAATAATACGGTTGTACCTAAAACCTAGAGTGCTAACTATCGGATATGATGCAAGCTTATAGCTTCGAGCAGTTTGAAGAATTAATTGATTAAAATTGCTAGATTACATACTCATGATTTTAGTGTGTGCAAAAGCAGTGATAGCCTCAGTTCAATACTTGCCTTCCATGCTGGAGTGTCTTTCGGGGGAAATGGGAATTCGATCCCAATCCACACCTTTGACTTTTCGAATTCATGTGCGGTGTCAATTTGATTATCATCATCATCATTCAGCCGAAAAACGTCCACTGCTGGACATAGGCTTCCCCCAAAGGGGGGGTTTTGCCATAATCGCCACGCTTGGTTCGGTTGGTGATCACAGTATGGTTGTTAAAGTACTCAGAGAACGCTGCTGCCTATCCTCCAGTGAATTCTTTAGTCACCTTTTACGACACCCACGGGAAGAGATGGGGTAGTGCTATTCTTTATGTCCGGCACTACACGGCACAATTTGATTATAACTTGCGTTAACGGTGAAGGAAAACATTGTGAGAAAATTAGTACACCTGAGAGGGCTCCATAAAGTTATCGATGGTGTGTGTAGTCCACACGTGACCAGCGTGAGGGACTAAGGACTAAATCCTTCTCATTCTGAGAAGAGGCTCGTGTCCAGCAGTAGGTAAATGGGCTGATTATGTTATATAGATACTAGCGACCCGCCCCGGCTTTGCACGTGCACGTTTTATAGCTTAAAACCTTCCTCTTAAATCACTCTATCTATTAAAAAAAACCGCATCGAAATCCGTTGCGTAGTTTTAAAGATCTAAGCATACATAGGGACAGACAGCGGGAAGCGACTTTGTTTTATACTATGTAGTGATTACACAATGAAAAATGTAGATTATCAACTTCAGTAAGGTTTAGTCCCATCTCACCCCCTTCCAATCTCTTCCCCTGTGCGTTTATAACTACAAAAAAATCCCATCTCTAAGAAACGTAATACGGGAAGAGATGGGAAGGGGAAGAGATGGGACTAAACCTTCAGTAAACAGATGAAGGAGCCTGGTAGCTAAACTAGTATAGACAGTAGGTATGTCAAGCACCAGGAAATATACAACACTAGCGACCGGCTCCAGCTTCGCACTGGTGCAATGTATTATACAAATAAAACTTCCTCTTGAATCACTATCTAATATAATAAAACCGCATCAAAATCCGTTGCGTAGTTTTAAAGATCTAAGCATACATAGGGACAGACGGACAGCGGGGAGCGACTTTGTTTTATACTATGTAGAGATGACAAAATTAGATCGCAATGGCACACATAACATAATCAGCTCCTTACTGTCCCACTGTTGGGCGTGGGCCTCTTCACAGAATGAGAAGGCTGAACATCCACTAGAGCTGTGCGAGGAAAATGTTCGGTGCGAAAATGTGTTGCGAGAATGTGAAACGGTGTGACACTATCCACCAGAGCTGTGCGAGGAATGTGTTAATGTGTTAACGTGTACAAATGAGCGGTGCGAGGATAGGTAGCGGACTCTTTTCGAATATGAGGGAGAATAATACACATTCCTAGCAACACATTCCTCGTAACACATTTCTCGCAACACATCCCTCGCTCGCATTTCTTGCTTGTTTTGTATGAACAAAAACCTCGCACCGCTAAGCCCATATCCACCAGAGCTGCGCAGAGCGAAGCTAGGTAAATTAAATGATTCTATTGGTGCTTACAAAACACATTCCTCGCTACGCAGCTTAGCACAGCTCTGGTGGAGGCTCAACCTTAGGCCTTAGTCCATCACGCTGCGCTGGCCTGGTGCGGGTTGGTGGACTACACATATCGGGAATTTAATAGAGTCCTATCAGATGCACAGCTTTCCTCACGATGTTTTCCTTGACCAATATATCATTTAGTGCACTTACTTCCCCAAACTATGATATACAGTAGGTATGTCAGGCGCCACAAAATATACAACGCGATAAAATTGGATCAAAAAGTCAACCCAGTATAAAAATTAGGGCACAGCGATATAAAAAATCAAATATATATATACTACATATAGATTATATAATATTGTAGTGTGCGATACGGCTGCAGGAAATTATGCAAGTTAATATAAAAGTAACAATGGCCGCGAGCAGCTGTCGTGTCGCGTCTACAGTGGACATGATATTTTATTGTGAGATTAATAAAATTGTTGTTATGATTTTGTTCGGGTCATTTAACTAAAAAAAAAGATGACAATTACCAGGAATATTAGTGTTTAAATAGTCAATGTGGGTGTAGTTAGTCATTATGAACAAAAAAAAATGTATTTGATTATTATTCCCATGAGAATAATCTACGCTATTTGCAGGATAACACTAAAAATAAAACTTTAATCTCACACGTAACTTTATCAATCATATACTTGGAGAAATATTTGATAATTGCATTAATAACAGTTCAATATTTTTTAACGGCATTTTTTTTAATTTTCTCCTTTTTCTAGAAGATTCTGTTAAACCATTTTTATTTATGTAAATAAACCTGATACAGAACCTGATACAAGTAATTTTTTTACGTTTTTTAAGACTTTTTTGCTTCTAATTTTAATAATTTATAACTTCACAATTTATTATAGTACTCAAAAATCTTGATAATTGATTTTAATTAAAATACCCGAAATGTGACATCAAACAAACGTATGTTATACATAAATATGGTTGATCAGTTCATGCTAGTAGAATCCTCGTCGAAATCCGTACATAAAACATCATAACACCAACATAAAGTCCCTTTTCTCACGAAACGTTACAAACATACCTAGATCCAGAAGTCTAAATAGCGGCGGGAGCCTTAAAAATACCACTCACTTAAGCTAAATAAGCTAAATATTTTACAAGCTACTCAAAGATAAAGATAACGTACGTTTTAACCTGTCAGTGGCACTGGTATAAATCGAGCTGTCTCGTATCAGTGATAGATCAGCTACACCTTTCTATTTTATTGGCTTGAATGTTTTGTTAATTAGTTTCGTTTTATTCGTTATTTTGTAGGACTTGTAGGGTTAAAATTGTTTTCGTTTGAAAATAAATACTATAGGGCCTATAGAACCCAGGTTAGACAGATGTATATGGACATTTGCGATGATTTTTGGTAGTTGCAAGCTATTGAAAATGACTTAACACAAAAATCCAATAACATTTTATCATAGATTATAGTATTGTAAAATCCGAGCAATAAAAAAATATATGAGTTAGCATAAACGTTATATTAACACAAAAACAAAACACTTATTGTTATATATTCGCAAAATAAATTTGATCCCACTGTAGAGGGGTCCCTAAAACGTAGGGTCAACCACGCAGGCCATTCGATTCATTGTTTAATTCGATATTATTATTAGGATCGGCTGTCTGTCTGTCCGTTAGGGAGATCGTAAAAATTATCAAAAGTAAACTCAAGAACAGTAAACTCAAATTGTAAGTAACGTAATCGTAAATATTGTAATACTTTTGTCAAAATAAAAAAGCCATTGCCATAATCGCCACGCTTGGCAGGCGGGTTGGCGATCGCAGTATGGTTGTTAAAATACTCAGAGAGCGCTGCTGCCCATTCTCTAGCGAATCCCTTAGTCGCCTTTTACGACACCCATGGGAAGAGATGGGGTAGTGCTATGATAGCCTGTATGATATAATAACTGCTTGGTGGTAGGATCTTTATGGTCCGGCTGGTTAGCTACCACCCTCACATGAAAGTCCTTCGCCAAGCAGTTTGCTGTGTTCTGTCGTGTGCATGTGAGAGCCAGAGGGGTATAAGAGAGTGCCCTCTATATCTCTGTTACTTGGATTCGTGTGCTCTATCTTAGACCCTGTCTGTGCTCACCGTCAGGTACGACTAAAGGCGACAAAATTAAAGAATAAAGGTAAAGCCTAGGCAGCTTAACTTCAAGCCCCTCCTTCCCCCATCAAGTCATGCTGGAAGCTGACCCCAAATTAGATGGGAAAAAGCTAGAATAATCTAGAACACTAGAATCGTCTGGACTTGCCTATACATAACAATTGTGTAAATTATTATTATTCATATTGTGTTATTTTTTTCTTTTTGGTTAATTTTTGTACTCAAGATTAGGTATTACATTACTCACAGGTCTGTGGTCAAGACTACTTACATTGTTCTCTCCTAACTATCCTAAATCATTTTTATTTTATAAGGCTTGGTCACGTTGACCCTATAGTCCTTAAAATATAGCTTGATTACAATGACAGCTGCCAAACTGGTGTGACTAGTGCTGGGAAAGGACTGATCAAATCGATATAAATCATTAAAAATAAAAGTAATACGTATAATTTGTATATTTTTGTAGCCGTCATCTTGGATTTGGATTTTGACCTTATTTTCAGCATCAGCACACCGGAAAAACCATGAAATTGACACCCATGACCACTAATTTGCAAATATTCATGGCCGCCATTTTGAATTTGAGTTTTGACCTCATCTTCAGCATCAGCATACCCGAAAACTTTGGATTTGATACCCATGACGAATAATCATAGCCGCAATAGTTTATATCTAAAACATACATTTAAAACTTTTATAGACCTTTTTAATATTGTACGAAGTAGGTATAATTATTTATTATCATCGCATAAAATTTTAATAACGCAAATGTAATAATTTTTGCATTCAATCGATTTACATTTATCGATGTGTCCCATCTCTAACATTTTTGCAATATGACATAACTTTTGAAGAACGTAAGATTTATATTTTATGACTATGAATCAGTAAGAATTATTTTAGTTTTCAGGCTGATTTTTAATATTTTGAATTATATGGGAAGCACTGTATTTAAAAAAAATGTTAGGGGCATGTGCTCTACCCGTGGACGATTTCCAGAATTTGACAAAAAAGTATTTTTTAAAAAAAAACCTCATATTTTTATCATGAAATTATTTATCGTACGGCTTAGTAACTAATCAACTCTTAATAATTATCAGTCTCCAATGCGATGGCGGAAACAATTGCTCAGAAAATTAAAGATTTTCAAAAACCCTTATTTTGTCCCTAGGTACAACGTACAAATGTACCTATGGACAGCACAAATGTACTTATGGACGGTAATGTACCTGTAGACAAGCATTTAATATTGCAAAAAAAAAACAGGTTTTCGTAGCGATAATTCTGGAAAACGTTGTCGATAACATCGAAACCATCCTATATCAGCCATTTTGTATTGATGCCAGCTTTTAAGAGTATTTCATTTATTTTTTGCACAGAAAACTGGTAGACAAGTTCCCAGACTTGTTTGGAATCTAGACCCATATGCATGTAGGCTGCTTTTTCTAAATATTCACGTAACATCATTTCTTCATGCTCTTGAAACACCTTTTTTACGTCATTCTTCAATAATATAACGATAAATCTATCTAAAACTTAATCTATAGTTTTTTCATTGAGATAATGATCTCATGATAATATTTGTTGAGTTGAAAATATTTCAAAATGATATATTTTGGTATTTTGTATTTTTCAGACACCCTACGATCTAAACATCCACTTTTGACTTCTATAACTGCTTCGGAGAGAGTGTCTAGACATATTTTATCCCGTTTCACTCCGGTTTTACTACGAGGCACTGAAAAAAAACCAAAACAAATGTAGTAATTTGTCTGTGTAAATTACTGTCCACAGGTGCAACCGATATTATGTACCTATGGACAGTCCACAGGTACATTCATTCCCCCGTCCACAGGTACAAATATTAAGACATAACCTAGAAAGGGTTAAATCTTTCTACAGAGCAATAACAGAATCGCAGAATGGTCCTTATTTCAATGAAAAACAACGAAGTTCTGTAAATCATCTACAATTATACTTCTAGTTTAAGTTATCTCACAGAAAAACACCTTGAAAATGTACAAAAAATCTTACTTTTTCAAATAAAAATGTTTAACAGCACATAACAACAGATTTATCACTGACAGCTTAGTGACAGTTAGTCAGTGTTGCCATTCGTCAAAAAAAGTTTACGAATGCGTTTTAACTACGAATTTACGCCGTTTGGTTTTTGAAATATTGGTAGTGTCCATAGGTAAAGCCGTCCATAGGTACAACACTTGACCCTATCATGCTAGATATGTGAGTGATTTTTCGTGTGCCAATATAAATCACCCGTTCGACGTAACTACAAAGTTACGTCGTATCTTTTGCTGACATCTGTCATTCTAATCAAGCTATATTTTAAGGACTATAGTTGCATCTTATGGTAAGCGCAGATAGGGCCAAAGATGGAGCACACGAATCTAAATAACAGAGATATAGAAGAATTCCCCTATATCCCTCTGGCCGTCACATACACACGACGGAACACAGTAAACTGTTTGGACTTTAATGTGGATGTGGTAACTCAGTGGTAGTTATCCCAAAGCTGTTCGTGGACTTTCTTCTGGCCCTGCTGAAAACACCTCTGGTATACCTACTCTGTTGGCTCAGTGGCTCAAAGTGTTGACCTCCGAAATGAGAGAGCACCACTTTACTCTACCTTCGGTAGTATCTTACCAATCCCTGGCTCGAAGCTTCCAAAGATCAGCTTCCACTGGTATCAGCATCATTATATCAGTCGAACGAGACGTCCACAGCTGAAAAACCGCCTCTCCTATAGATTTCCACAATGGCCGGTTACATACCGCCTGCATCCAACGACTCCCGACCTTCACCAGATTGTCTGTCTATCTACCACGTTTCGTTCGTAGTCTCTAATCGAGAACCTTTCTTATCCAACGGCTGTCAGTACCGCAAGGTACTGGTATAGTAGAAGAAAATCTTTTGTAACTACACACTGTAAAGTAGCGTCATCTATCGAATTTTCCTTGTCATCAGAATTTATTCAAACTTTTCCCACAGTGTTTTCAACAATAAAAAAACTTAATAGTTAGGTAATATAAAAAAAGATTTCTTTTTCTAATTAGATACATCGCCGGGTTAATTCAAAAACCAACTATCTGCCCAACTCATGATATCGAGTTATCGCATTTTGAAAGATTGTGTCCTAAAATTTCATATACTATCTTATCTGAGTTTGTGTCCTAAAGTTTCGTCTACAATCTTATCTAAGATAGTATATGAAATTTTAGGAAACAAACTTTCAAAACGCCATGACTCGAAGTCATGATTTGGGCAGTTAGTTGATTTTTGAATTAACCCGGCGATATTGATACAGGAGCCTTATGCAATGGTGGTGGTACTCGGCTATGGATTGGCCTTAGTCCATTACCATTAAAGTTTACATTGTTTAAAACCTTACATTGGGTTGTGGTGTATATTTAATTGCACGTTTATTTGTATTAATCGTTAAACAAGTTTTTGTTTTGAAAAACAAAATCCCCTTTATTTAAAAATGTTAGTACACACAACATTTAATAAAAGATAAGTTAGTTAGCACCATAGAATACAAAAGTACTGTATATTTCTTAAAGAAATCTCTTCCAGCAAACCTGTGAGAGGAAAAATCAGAACAAGAAATGTAGACAAAGTGTGTAAAAACAAAAAAAAAACAGATAAATATACAGACGCAAAGAACCACATAAATACAAAAAGAAAAAAATTACAATAAACTTACATCAAATACAATAAACATACAAAAAATAAATTAATACCTCTATAAAATATACTCGTTATCGTATGAAACATTTGAATTCTTTTTTCAGGCCTAAATATATTCGGAAAAATAGTTTCACTGTGATCTAAAAAGAGTTAGACTTTAGTAAACCACACAGTTTACTAATATCAGCATTAGAACCCCTGTCTAAGGAACAGGCTTCGCCATCTACCGGGCACTTTCTCAACCCTTAACTTTCATTGAGAATTTCCCAAACAGTACTATCTAATTTTCCGACTTCAAACCAATGAAAATGGCTAAAATACCTGTCCAAATACCAAAAAAACAATATAGAAATATATTTTTTAAATTTAGAGTAGACATTCGCAAAACAAAAAAACAAATACATGTCTTGTTCTAAATTCTCCTGTCATAAGTCTGCTGGAAGAGATTTCTTCTATGGTCCTGATTAATTATATTTTATTATGCGTTGTGTGTACACAAATTAATAAATAAATAAATTGTCATTACTACAGTACTTCTGTCAATCGTATCACCTTGAGAAACATACATACAATTTTTCTAACTAATTTCAAATACCTAGCGGGTTCATAGACCGTGACGAGTATAGTCACTCCCATGCAAAGCCCCTCCTGCACATTATATCATTATAGCAATTGTCTTACTTGCTAATGATTTGTTGATAAGCTGAGGTGGGTACGAAGGAGTGGTGACGTTGATTGAGAAAGAAAAATATCGTGATTGCAGAAAAAAACATTTAATGAAAAAAAAAAACACGGAATTAACATTGATAAACATAGTAAAGATACAAAATAAGACTGTTGGACGTATTCCTATTTTGAATAGTTATTAAAAAAAATGACACATACTTTTCTTTATTTTTTTATTTATACTTAGGTATACGTTTTTTGTTACATCTATTTTTACACTGCGAATAAAAAAAAAACTTCTGAGAAGTCTACAATACTACACTGTTTGACGGTATATTTTCATTTTTTTTTTTTATTTTTATTACGATTTTTTTATTATTTAATTTATTATTGATGAAGTTCATTAAATAAATCATTAAGTAATTTTATAATTTTTTTAATAACATTAAATGTCTAAACAACATTTTCTGACTTCCATATTTATGTAACTGATACAATTTACTTAAAAACAAACCCAAAAAAGCCTTAAAGCTTTTATTAGGAATTAGATATTTTATAACATTACAATATCAATAACAATGAAATAATATTACTTATTGAATATAATAAACATTTAAATAAAAATAACAATCCTGAACTGACACAGTTTCATCCCTTACATAACTACGTCGTAGATGGCAGTGCTGTCTATACTAAAGACGAAATCACTAAATAAATAAATAAATCATGTCTAAAACCTTATTCAATCCAAAACTAATGTTCGAAAAACTCTAATTTTTCAAAAAAATCTAATATTTATTGAAAAAATTACCACAATAAACTTAAGTATAAGACAAAGAAAATTTTCGTAGCACGCTACGCCATCTACCGTGGGGTAGCGAAAGTAGGTTTTCGCGTTAGAAAAGCTTCGCAGGGTTGCGAATACAGCGCCCTACCAAGACGTGTTCACCTTCGTTTATTTAGCTTGACACACAACTTAAGAAAAACGAAAAATAATTCAGAATTTTTCAGCCTACAATAAAAGTATTATTGTACCTGAAAATAGAAAAGAATACATTAAAAAGATTAAACAATCTTGTGTAAAAATAATTTTCTTTTAGTAAAAAGAAAGAAATTTGTAAAGTAGGCGGAAAACCACAACTTCCGCAACCCATTTCCCCAAGTTTAGGTAAAACAAGAAAAAGTATAATCTCACAAAAATACTGTTGGCTAAATCCCCATAAGCTAAGCCCCGCCTGAACAATAAAAAAAAAAACACAATAGAAAAAGAGGCGTCGCGAAAAGAAATACTTAAAAACTCAACGCGAAACAGCGCTATACAAACTCTATAAGTGCGAGCGAGACAGATGTCATTAAGAAAAAATCACAAAGAAACCCATTCTTTTTCATTTCCTCCCTCACTAATAGCGGCTTAGAAAAAAATGGGGAGCTCTACTTGTCCCGTTCTAGCATGCAAGGGTGGGATCGGATCGGGGTCGGGCGAGCGAGAGGGGCGACCACCCTGCGGCGTCCTTAGCGCCCTTTTTAATAGTTCTTATTTCGGCCGTAGTCCGAGTGGTCCGTCATGCGTTTTTGGGGAAATTGTGTCCGAGTGTGTCCGAGGCGAGGCGCGCGGGGCGAGGCGGCGCGGTCACACGGCGGCCGCTCGCCGCCGGCCGCGCCGTCTTTTCCTTGACCGGACGCATTTTTCCGCGGAAAAAACGCGGGGCGCGTGCGCCCGGCGTCGGTGGGGATGTTCTTGGCTACGTCTAAGGCGGCGGGGGCGGCGCCGCGTCTTGCTAGTTGGACCGGCGTCTTCGCCTGGCGCGCGCGTCCGCCCCACCCCGCAAGAAAGCGTCGCGACGCTCAAGTTTTCCACCAAGAAGTTAGTCGTCGTCCGCCCGCGTCTCAAGAAGGTCTCGTTTCCGCTTTCCACGGGACTTGCGCTTTTCCGGGGGTGACTCGGCCGCGAAAAATTTAATAATTTAAACCGCGATAACTTTTTGCGAAAATATTTTTCGGACGCGTCGGGCTAAAAAGATTGTTGTATTGCAGATCCGAAGACATCGTCGGAGTACGAAAAGAGTGTGAATAAAAGAAACGCGAGCGATCGCATGTCCTCGTTGTGACGATACGTCCAAAACTGGAATTAATGTTGAAATACTTCAATGAGAACATATCCCTAGCGCTGCAGGAGAGGTACAGGGACCTCCATGAGTATCGGAAGACGGAAGCGGTAGAGGAGGGCTCACCGAGGGAGGCTAAAGTACCGAAAATAGCTGAGGAAGGCGAGCAGGTCGGCGGCGAGGGCGCGTTTGAGCCAAGCGCCGCGCCGCCGTTCCCGAGACTCCTGGACCCTCCGAAAGAGGAGGACAACTTCGTGGCGAGCTGGCTTCAGAACTCCTTCAAGATGACAGCCGCCGAAGGCAACAACGAGGCTTCCGCGGGAGGCAGTGCGCTGGACCTCCGCGCTGCCCCCTTATCTCTCCACATACCAACATTGCAGCAAGCGGCTGAGGCGCAGAGGCAGTTCAAGATGCAGGACTTCTGGAACAGAAGCCGGCCAGGTTCTCCCAGCCAGGACCAGCTGGGGGAGGGCCACAGTCAGCCAGGGCCGGCTCCCCCTACGCCGCAGCCGCCAGCAACACCAGACCACAAGATTATGACTGAAAAACTGGTGAATGAAATTCAGGTGAGTTTTTCTTTAAAATTTTCTTTAGGAATTCTAAGTTTTGTTTAGTGTTAGAAATATTCTTGTTATTTTTTTTTTCGTTTAATTGAGAACAGTTAATATTTTTCGACAATAATTTCACTTGATGTGATTAGAAAATATTTTGAACCTAAACTCTGTTAAAATGTTAGAACATCGAACGTTTTTCATGAAATGTTTCCATACCGACGGCAAAACAGCCATGAAAACTTACCTGAAGTTAGACATTACTGAAATATTTTCACTGAAACTTCTAACACAGTCCTTATATTCAACATTTCATCACATCACTAGATAACGTTATCAAAAGTCACAACACGTGCTTATTTTAATTCAAAAATACTTCGAAATCACGTCTATCTTGTTCAAATATTCTTGATCAACTGACCTCAGATTACTCCGAGGTGAAACCCGTTCCAAATTTGAATGATCCCTTCCTTATAAAATTTAAAAAAAAGATACAAGCCAAGGCAACATATTGTAAAGCTTTGTGAGCACAAGAAAGGGTTAAGGTCCTTGCGTCAAACTTATTATTAAATCGTTTTTGTGTCCTTATGTCGCATCCGGTTTTACAAAGGATATGTAAATTACAATAATCTGTGATAATTCTATTATTTCTATATTACCTGTGATCAACTTGTCGACGATGTCGATTACTTTTTTCTTTTTCAACGACTGTTTGTATTGAGCATATGTTTATTATAATTATTTTATATTTGACGTTCCGGTTCAGTGATATTTTTTGTAATAATAACGTATATTTAGATTTTCAATTGGCCGAATAATCTTTGATTATTCGAAAATTGGTTGGACGAATGTAGAAGCTTGAGTTATGACAAAAAAGAAACGATTTTGGCGGGAGATATTTAGGCAGTCTTTCTTATTTTCTTTGTGTCTCTTTTTGCGCGTATTTCCGTATCGTGTGTGTAAATGTTTAAAAATATTTAGGTTGACTCATTGTTTCATTACATAAATAAAAAGCTCTAGATATCCTACGAGCTTCTAGTAATTTAAAAAGCCTGTTTTCGAAGCTATAATTCTAATTCAACCTGCAATACTAGTTCTCCTTCCATTTTCAAACATTAGAAACCCAATTGTCTATTTCTAATTTCAAAAAACGAAAAATGCTTTCCGGCCATTAAAAAACAAAAACGAAAAATAGTAATAACTTTCTTAATTCAAAATTTGAAAACAACAGACGAAAGAATATTACATTTTAAATTAGTTTCAGATACGTTTCACCTTGCGATTCCCACGGCACACCGGATTAGGGCCGCGATCATTTTATTTTTTAATTTTTTTCCTACCGCTTTTGTTTCACTGAAGGGGTGTTGACAGTTATTTGTTGCGAATCTTTTTTTGTTTCCGAAAATTTCTGTTTGAATAACAAAACCGGTTTCACGAGATTCGTGTTCCGCATTCATTGGTTTTTTTACGTAAATCGAGATTTAACGGTTCGTCGCGTTGCGCTTTTGTGGTTTAGTTTTTTGGAGAATAGTTAATTAAAATTTGATTTATTAATATTTTTATTGTTGAGTCAAGGGTTTGCTATCAAAATAATGAATTTTATTGTTTTTTTTTCTTGTCCTGTGTGTTTTGCGGTTGGCATTTCCGTGTTAGCTGTAACAAAAATCAGTACGGACAATTTATTTGATGCGCTTAACATTTCTAATGTATAAAAATGACTTCACGTCATGAATGCTATCGAAATAAAAATAACTAACAAGCAGCGTGCAATAAAATATTAATAACAGTTGAGTTTTCGATTTATATTAATAAAATACACAGAAATTAAGTCACCTAAGAAAAGACAACTTATTTTCTTCCGCATATTTGTAACTTATCTCTAATCCGTCAAGAAAAAGATAAAGTAACAATAAATGTATCCAATAAAAATGTATTTCTGTCCCTTCGAAATTTAGTAAAACTACAAAAAATTGACCTGCCACTGTCTCTTTTTCACGCCGCCTCGTTTGGGATGACAGCAGCAGCAACAATCACCATCCGCTGACTCCACAATGAGCGAGAGATCTCTCGTACCGTTTGCGCTGGTAAATTTACTATCAACACTCAATAATATCGATGTAAATACTCTTTTAACTCTAAATGTCGTGTCTGTCCTTTTATTTAATATTGTTATTATTTTTAACAAAAAATATTTCACGTTTTTTTTTCGCGCCTTAACTTTTTATGTTGCGCTTTTGAAGACTTTGTCCACTGTTTTATAAAAAGAAAATGTATGAAAATAATTAAAAGGAACGTTGTGCGTCATTTTTTTCCGCTTAAACAACATAATATACTTATGTTGTTGAAGTAATCAACCATTGAACAATATACTTCACTGATGCAAAGAAAATATTCATAAAAATCAGGTCAGTAATAAAAAACAAATGTTCCAAAAAAAATAAACTAAAATCCAGGAAATGCATTCATTACATAGTAATGTGACGTAAAATCTCTCAGTGGACATTGAGCTTTGAACTTTAACGGTTATGTAGCGTCTTATTTTATTGAATTTTCGTTTTTAACCATTGGTTAACAGCATGTGCACGAAGTGTTGTGTAGATTTTGGTTATTACAACCCTAGTTTGGGTAAGTTATTTTTGTTTTTACTAATTTAAATTATGGGATTCTCTAACTTTCAAATTGCTTGGATTAAAACATTGCTATGTTGCTTTTTAGTGGGTAATAACTGTTGTTAAATCATCGTGGTTCCCATCAATTTAGTTTTATCATCATTAGTCCTTAACATCGGTACTAAAAAGTTCTTAACATTCTGACACATTAAATCACCTCTTGCATTACATTTCTGAATTACGAAATCCATTATTTCTGTTTTATTTACGAAATTAAAACCAAAATCATTTTAATTCTTAATTTGAAATTAGGGAATGGATCTTATTCTTTTTTTTTTCTAACGAATATTCTTTTGCACGATGTTTCGATTTTTCAAATATTGAAATGAAGAACTTGCAAATAATTTTCATGCAATTAAAAAAATAACATGGTTTTCTTTGCGCATGCAGCCTCAGCAGCAGTCACCGACAGGAGAAACGCCGATGGGCGATCGCAACGCGATGTTACCCTTCGCTCTGGTAAATGTCCTGAATAGCCTCAATATCGATGTAATTATTATTTTTCTTTCTTTCCATCTTCTGTAGATAGTCGGCTATGGAAACTCAAATATTTTTATTATTTTTAAGATAAGATTGAAACTAAAATAAAAAAATATCAAATTAAAATATTAAATAATGTTTTACAATTGCAAAACGTGAATATTAACTAAATGAGTGCTTAATAATAGAGACGCGTCCAATTTTATGGAGCGTACCTTTACTTATTCAAGTAGGTACTTTTTGTTTTAAAATATAATTCAACTGAATGAGTTTTCATAGTGCCGTTTTCTGAATAATGAGCTTCTTTTTTCTATTTTATATCCATTTAATTTTACATTTTTACGCCGATACTTATTATATTTTATTATTACTTTATCTTTTTTTCATAAAAGCGATGAAGCTCACTATTATTAATAACCTTTATAAATATTGAATTAACCAGCCTTTTTTCTATTCTTTCTCAGTCTTTTAGAAATACTATTAATGTGGCAGTTAAATTATGCTTTTAATTTTTATTAACTAATTAAAATCAATAATAATTGTACTTAGTGTCTGGAACCCTTTGTAATTTTAATAAAAATGACATGTTTTTAAAAATTGGAGCATTCTCATCTAATATTTTAAAATATTGACATTATTTTTGATATTGAAAAACTAAGCAATGAAAACATTACTAAGGGTATCACATACTAGATGATCATTTTTGTAAAACTTATCCTAATTCCAATAATTTTTCAACAGCAACAAGCGCGGTCAGGGCAGAGCATCAGCGAGAGAACCCTCGAGGAGTGCTGGTCGACACTTCAGCGAGTGAGTTGGCATCTGTTTCAATGTGTATTGTTATCTTCCAAAAGTAGGGGGTGCGTAGCGGCGACTGTGTATGTGATCATTTCAATAATTCCAAGTTCTAAATTCGAGGATTGGTGTTGCATTCCAATTTTAAAATCAATTGTGCTTGTTTTATATTTTTCTTTATTAGAATACGTTTTTCAAAATCAGAATAAATTGTAACTCATTTAGATTTTTATTTTTATTGAGTTCATTTAAAAGTTTTTTCTTTAATTTACCGCATGTTAGTTTTTTTATATTGAAATAACGCTCGTCATACACAGTCGTTAATTCGCGTCCCCAAATAAACTGGGTATTGGTTACCTTACCAATAGCTATTATTTTAACACTAAGGTGAGTTTTAATTTTTATAAAATTCCCACTAGCGTAAGACTCCCTACAATAAATATAGCTTTATCTAGTACTAAAGTGTTTTATCGTCGATCTAAGCAGTGGGTGGCGTAGGGCGTTGTTTTTTTATATAACAGGAACTATAAAGAATCTAGGCTCGATCTAAATGTTGCATATTCATTACCGAGGAAGAGTTTCACATAGAATCGGCCAAGATAAAAAATCTTGCGATAAAACGCCGCGGGCGTGTTAACAATTTATTTAATCGAGATTCGAGCGCCATTTTCTTTTTTTATTCTGTAACCATCTGCATACAAGGTGGCGTATGATAAGTCAGGAAGTACTTGTTACGGGATGTGTTATGCATCTGCATGTTATTGTTGCAATTTTAAAGGTATTGAGATATCGGATTAAATAATGTGTTGCGTACTAGATTTTATTTTATGGGTTTCGGACGGTATTTGGCAGTGATAGAGTGTGCTATTAACCTGTGCAATTAACGCAAGAAATATTGTGTGAAATAACGAAATTATTGGTAACTAGCTTTTGCTCGCGGCTTCGCTCCCGTTAATTTACGGATCCCTAATTTTTTGATCCCAAAATATAGCCTATAGCACTCAGGGATAACGTAGCTTCCTATTGGTGAAAGAATTTTTAAAATCGGATGAGTAATTTCGGAGATTACCTCCTACATACAAACAAACAAACAAACAAACAAACAAATTCTACCTCTTTATGATATTAGTATAGATATAAAATCTTGACGTATAGTTTAAAATTTCGAACTAAAATTAATAGTTCATAACTTTGTTCGAATTCATTCAGGAGCTGATGAGCAATTGAACAAACTGCAAAATTAAGGGCCCAGTATTTCGAATAAAAAAGAAAACAATAAATGTACTGAAGACAGCCTACTTATTCGAAAAAATACTACTCGTAACTTACAAAAAAAACGTTTTTACGTAAAACTCTTACAAAAACGGGGCAACGTGCATTTTAAAAAAGTACAGTCAAGTAAATAATGCAAAAAAGCACAGGTGCTCGAAAAAAATAAAGAGGCCGCCACGTCGGACGGAACGGAAAAGTGTACTCGGGCAAAATAAAAACTGCACTCTTTGTACGCGGTCGGGTACTTGATCTTTTGTGGGCGGCGCCGACGAAAACTGTGGAGCCGATATTCTAGATTTTTGGTCAGAAGAAACAAAATGCAAAATCATAATTAAAAAAAAATAAACAAGATTTTTTTTTTACTTTTTCATCTTTTTACTATATTTTTTTCGTATTAAATTATGCCAAAATATAAAGAAAAGTTCAAATATTTAGTGACAAAACAACAATAGAACGTATGACAAGAATCTGCATGCTCAAAGTGGTTGTTAAGGCGATATCCACGATATCAACAGTATCGCTCCTAGTAATGGCTACAGTAAAGCCCATGCTCAATAGTGAACAATAATTTAATGGGGGTATATAGATTTCAAACATCCTTGATCAGACACATACCTATTACCCAGCCTTCGAACACAATAATTTCATTGGTATTATTTGAATGACAAGACACCACGCTCTATTTTCGTTCAATTCTAAGGCGGTAAAGATAAACACATTACTTTAGTTAACGCACACAGCCCTTCACACAAATATTCGTCGCTTCACCAAAAAGTACAATCAAAAGCAAAACGCCAAAAACAATTCGACGACTCCACAGCTTTCGAATCACAAAACAAAAGTACGATACACATTGTCGAAAAAAATCCTTCAACATTTGCATGTCGATTCGCAATGAATTTATCGTTATTGCCTCTAGATTTATTATAGTGCCGCTTTCCGAAAAAATCCACCGAAAATGACCGAACGAATTTAAAATTCAAATCGCAATTGTTTTTGGTTCAAAATTGAGACGATTTTGACGTTCGCCGTCGTACTGCGACATGTGTTTAAGTTTTTTTACTTTTCTTTCCGACTGTACTTTTGTTGGTACGTTTTTCGTATAAATCAATTCGGTTAAGTTGTCTTAGTTTTTGTTTCGCGGCCCCTTTAAAGTATAAATATTGTTTTAAAAATGTTTTAATGATGTATGTTGAGTGTTTGAGTTTTTGTTTAGAACTTGACTTTATTTTTCGAGTTTGAATACAGTCGACTTATTTATTGGACTCTGAAAAAGAGTTAGTGATATATTTTGTGCTTTTTGATACTTTTTGGATGAAATAAGACAGGTATCGAATGAAGTTTTTTTTTTTGTAATTCTTCTCCTAATGGGATATGGCTATTCTTGTAACCCTAGAAGTGATAGACGCGACGGCGCGCCGCGTAAAATCATGTGATAATATAACCCTGTGCCGTTTTCATCATAATTATTATCCCGTAACAATTCTAAAGCCGTCCCTCTGACCGACTAATACCGATTCTGAGGCATATCTATCTCAATAATAACTACGCTTGGAAACTATATTGGTTTCACAAATTAATGATACAAAATTCTCTGGAAATTGGCTTAGTTTCATATGCCCATTTATAGCAGTCCACTACTGGACATAGACTCTCCCAATCTATCCAATTAACTAACTCAACTTAGGCAATCGAATCTGTAACTCTTCTCAAGTTTATTCCAAAAAACAACATTTCTTTTATTCCAAAACCCATTTCAACATTTAAAAAAAGAATTCTCGAACGTTTTAAAATCACAGAAGCAAAGATAATGAAATTGTTTTTTAAAACGATTCTAACTGTAACATCTTGTAACAAGGGGGAGTAGGGAGCGGTAATTATGAAAAGTGTTCTAAGGGGGGAGGTGGAAAAATTGTACGGCGGGAGACCGTTTAAAAAAAGCAGTCTAATGACCAGCCAGCTTTTAAAGTTAATAGGTTTGGAAGGATCCTCCTGATAGCCTCTAAGACTTTTTATAAAGTAAATCGATAAAATCTTATTAGGTGTAATGTTTTACGCCTTTGAATTGGAAATGAAGTGTGCCTAGTGATGTAACCCTTTAACGCAAAAGTAAAAACGATTTTACAATATTAGTTTATTTTTATTTTTACTATTAAAATACACGAATATTTATTTTATTTTTTATTTTTATTCTTAAGTGTCGTAAAAGACAAATGTGGTGATTTTTTAAGGATAGCCAACAGTATTGATACTAGGATTGTTTGTTAAGCATGGTTATTATGACATTAGCAACTAATACCTCGTGAATACTCGACATAGTATAAAACAAAGTCGCTTCCCGCTGTCTGTCCCTATGTATGCTTAGACCTTTAAAACTATGCAACGGATTTTGATGCGGTTTTTTTTAGTAGATAGAGTGATTCAAGAGGAAGGTTCTAAGCTATAAAACGTACACGTGCGAAGCCAGGGCGGGTCGCTAGTACACAATATAAAAATGTTATAGTATTCTATCCCAATGATCGTACATTCTAGCGATCAATGAAAGATAAAGTTTTTTTTATTTGAACACGTTACAAATAGATACAGCGTAAAGTACAATATGAACATAAGGGGGAAAAAAGATGGGTCAATGGGTCACTTCCTGATAATGAGCCATTTAGTATTGGACATTGGGTTTTATTCTAAAAAGTAGCTTCAAATATACACCGTGTCCCAGAAAGTAGTGTCAAGCGGAAGTCCAGAGGTAGAGCACCTTAGAGGTACCCAAAATATGTATAAGTATGTTCCGCGATTTTTTGTAGTTTTTGAGTTATGATTTCTTTTCATGTCTTTGATGACAAACAACAAAACTCAACTTTATTGACATTTTTGATCATAGTGTCATGAATACATGATAAAAATGCGTGTGCTACTCATCTAGTTTGGAAAAAATAACTATTCACGTCACTATGATCAAAAATGTTATTAAAGCCAGAGTTTTGATAAGACATGAAAAGAAATCATAACTCGAAAACTACGAAAAATCGCGGAACATACATGGGGGTGATTCGGGTACCTCTAAGGGTGCTCTACCTCTGGACTTCCGCTTGACACTACTTTCTGGGACACGGTGTATATCTTGTGACACTTTTACGCTGCAGCGCTCTTGTTAATTATAAAAAGCACAAGGTACATAATTATCTATCTAATTTATTTCGTTTCCTTACCAAGGTATATTTATTATGCAGCTAAATAAGCTATATTTTCATATCCTCATTATTGGAACTAGCTGAATAATTTAGTATGACATCGATTTTTCCACGAAACCATAATGTTAGTGAATTTTCCACGGTTATATTAAATTTACTAGTACTACCGGTCTAGGAATAGTCTAGAGGTAAACTTAGTTAGACTGATATGAGAAAATGTTCGTTAGTCATATAATGAAAGATACGATTTTGATTATACTTTTTCTTCATCTGCCTCATTGCGACTGCTGAGCGTGATGTCCTGAGTTCGATCCCCAGGTCGAGCAAAGTGTTGTTAGGTTCTTCCGTGTGTAATTTCTCAGTAGCAGCCCGGAGTCTGGATTTGTGCCTGGTTGGTAGCAATAGGCTCGCCCCAAATTATATGGGACTTAAGCATAACGGTGAAATGAGGATGTACCATACATCTCTGCTCAAACCTTCGGGGAATACAGGCCTGGTGTTATGTTTTTCTTCTTCCTTTGTAAGGGAATTTTCCTTATGCATTTAATTTCGGATAACATGGTCTTACTTAGTATAGACAACGAGCACTATGTTTTTTAGCTATTCAATATCTTCAAGAAGCAAATCTTTACATTTAAAATTGTTGTGTCAAAAAAGCTCAGTTATACATACTTTTGGAAGTCTGGGAATGTTCACGTGGATATTTTTGTATAAAAACTTCGTTATAGGTGCTTTTGATCGATTTGGAATACCTGGAGTAATGGTTACAGCGTATTAGGTCAAATAGCTGCACTTATTTGATTTTTTAGTAACACATTATTTGAAAAATTCTAAATTAAAAATAAAAATAATTTTAATTTCCACTCCAAATAACCGATTTCTATGTCACAGTTTACAGTATACTCCCCACCCCATTTACAAAAACGTGACGAAACAAACAATAACGTTTAAAATGACGTCAAGTGCCGCTATCGCCCCATCCCGTTTGGTAATTTTTACCACTTTTCTCCTATCTCTCATAATTTTCTTCAACCCGTCTTTGCCGTATTCATAGCGTGGCGTTTTTTTCTTATTTCTGCACGAAATTTCTGATTTAAAATTCTATTTCATTTCTGCATGTTCCTAATTTTCGAAACTTATGAGCCTGTTATGTCCCACTGCAGGGCAAAGACCTCTGGAGGAAAGAAATCTGAGGCCAATCCTTTAGGTAGAAGTCTAGTTTATCCCACCATCTCCTTCTGAGCATACTGCGTTTTCGTTTCCTGCTGTTAGCCATGTTTTAATTTTGTCTGGTATGTAGCGGACCCAAAGTTCATTTTTAAACGCTTGAATCTATTAGTCACACATGATTTTTTCTAAGCCATGCAATGTTTTGTAGTTTGAGAAGAACCTCTAGTTTTTTTTTGTTTCGTAATGAAAACCGTAATTGTTGTTCCACTAGTAACTTTAGCATTTTAAAAATATAATTTAAGTAAAAGGATATCGATAGTAATTTATGACACGGTTAATTCCTTACAACGATTTATTTACACTACAATAAAATAAAACATCGATTAATTAGTCTAAGAAAGTCTTAGTTATGTGCATATTTAATTGATCATTTCCTGATGTATTAGAAACTAACTGTCACTCCCGGCTTCATTCACAAAATAAACGGTTTCCTACTTAACTTATGTAACCAAAAATATATTAGACCAGCTTTTTGTTAATGAATTCTCGTAAATATTGTTACATAAATTGACATGAAACAGTAATAATTAAGCTGTTTGAAGTTCTAGTGTCATAATTGCATGTGTAACTGTAGCTGTTTCAATATAATAGGCATAACTATTAATAATAACAGCTTGTTAAGCTTATAGTTAACAAACCTGCAGACATTCTCATTAATTCTCTACAAGAGTCGCTAATACACATGTCATAGTTACCTCACATTATACGTAAGACAAGTATGGTTAAATTCTATTTAGGCTATTGGCTACTAGTTAAATCTCAGTGCAATTTATTTTATCGGCTTTTAAACCATCCACTACTAGTTATAGTAATAGTTATTTATTTCTCTCAAAAAGGTACAATACTTGGTTCATACACAAATTACAGCAAAATTTCTAACCTTTGTGAGAGCTGGAGTCTATACTGGGTTCAAGACCTGTATGACAGATCTCTGGGCTCAAAATTATAATTAATAGAAATTGCGTAAAGGTACTTATGACATAGGACAAGTACTGAGAGGAGAATTTAGATAAAAATCAAAATGAATACAAAACAAATAATTGAAAGGGTGCTTTGTGTTTTTTTTTTTTTGCAACCTTGCCTTGCACTGTGATTTCTCTTGTATCGTGGGTGCGTTTACAGACACAAATCTCACATACACAAATGCCCAGAACCGAAACAACCATCTGTAGGCCATACAAATTTTTGTTCCGTGTGGGAAGCGAACCCACGACCCGTAGCGCAGCAGCCAATCGCTTAGCCACTGCACCAAACGTGTCGTCAAAAATTTGTTAATCGGCTACTTATAATTATTTTGAATGTACGTTCAAGATCATAAGCGCATGTAAGGAAAGGCTATGAATACGACCCGGTCGTCCCACAGACATTTTTCTTTCACCGCTTGCCATAATCTTTTTTTCCTTCGCCCGTAACTCATGAGAAAGAGTTTTTTGGTTAAAACTTGAAAATTTATTTCGCAATTAGCGGCAGGACACTCTTAACTCGAGACATTATTAGAAAAGTTTCTTAGTGGTCGTAAAAACGCTGTTTTTTGTGGCGAAACGACACCTGCCCGTTTTTCGGTAATGAATATTTTATTTTCGATCACTTTTTAATATAGTCGTTAATGTAGATGATGCATAAATGTAAAACATTTTTGTTCCTAGAACATGTACTTATTTAAAAGTTTAGTAAAAACAGTAGAATTTTGATATTGTATTTTTTTTATAAAAAAAAAGTTAAAACACGGAGAAACTAAAACCTTTTTGATACCAAGAAATTTTTCCTATTTTGTAAAAAAAATGAAAGAGAAAAAAAAAGTTTTTTTTTGTTAAAATGAGAAAACATAAAAACCAAACAGGACACAAATAACACTTCATTAACATGAAGTGAAACGGTGCGACATGACAACGGTTAAATTTTCACAAGCATACACAAATTGGCGGGAAAACACCGCCCTCTGGGGCCGCCGGAATAAGAGAAAAACTCGGCAAAAATTAGATTTCTTCAGCACGGATGAAGGACGACACAATTTTGATACTTGCTAAGGAGAAAACTGTCATCATTTAAAATAGGTGCAGAACTTATTCGTATCAAGAAATACGATTAAAACAAATTACTTTAATGACCGATTCTTATAATAATAATTTACCGAGCATTATTGGTTAAAATTAAGACTCTTATATCTTCACCAATAATGAAAAAAAGACCCCAATAGCTTTGTATACGCTCTTCCTTACGTTATTAGCCTTCATCACATCACATCTATTTTGGAAATGAAAAAATCTACCATTGGTAAGCAACGCGATTCGTTTTTTTCCAAAGGAACCAGGCATAAACCAAAGGCAGTTATAATAGTGGGTTAAAATAGATTATAATCTTAGGTTAAAGTTGCTAGTCAAATACTTAAATAACATACACATAACTCTTAGTCAATCGATACATTATTTGTAAAAGAGTTAGTATTACTCGAAGTAACATTAAAATAGCATTAGTTGCCTTACTAAATATAGTACCTACATTGTTTCTACAGTAAATAAATACAAAAGAGAACAAGACAGGTATTTTAATCAGTTCATATCACCTCATAAAAATATGCAATGCGTTTAAAATTGTAATAAAACATTAAGCTAGTTATTTCTAAATAAGGAACTATGTCTAGCGCCATAATACAATAAATTATAAAATTACTTTAACCACGCGATTACTGATACAATGCAAGTAGATATAATTTCCATGTTGATTTATTAAGGCATAGTAAAAATAGAAGGTATTTTATGTTCGCCTACAAAAGTGCCATGTACTCTTAATATTGGCCGATTCATGTCACGTTGTTACATGTTTTGAGATTACATAGTCAGACAGGAACTAGCAAGGACTTTCGTGTACATAATTATCATGTTACAAGAGGTTATTTAATTATATATTATTTAATTATTATTATTACCACTTGAGGTTTCCGGAAACACCCAATGAAATTTTAGTAAAAAAATAACTTAGTTATATTTTACTTGTGAACTTACTCGATCGTATACCTATGGTATCTTCACTTCATAAGAAAATTCCGAGAGAGTCAATTCTACTGACAAAATTGTTGCTAAACCGCAAATGAAACACAACCGGTCAGTTGTGTAAGTGTTTGTTTGCGAAAACTTGACGACACGTTTGGTGCAGTGGCTTCTGCGCCGCGGGTCGTGGGTTCGATTCCCACACGGAACAAAAATTTGTATGGCCTACAGATGGTTGTTTTGGGTCTGGGCGTTTGTTTGTGAGATTTGTGTCTGTAAACGCACCCACGATACAAGAGAAATCTAAGTATGGGGCAACGTTAAAAAAAAAAAAACTGTCCAAATTGTTGGATTCGTTTTTGTTGTCAAAAAATTTTACAGTTTTTGTAAACGAACCTGTCTGTTGTTTCTGTTAACGTGTTATAATCAGTCCTCGCCTTTGATGCACACTAGGTAGGTACTTTACGGATTATACTATCGTATCCCTTTAATTTATTTTATATACCTACGTGCAGCATCCTAGCGTGCAATAAAACATACGTGTACACACATGCACGTACAAGATATAGCAAACAAGACATAACATAGGTACATAATACAAAAGATGTTACTGTATATTACTCACACTCGTAAAAAATATCACACGAAGCGGCCTCAAAGTATCAAAATCATTCGGCCCAACTAGATCGGAGCTAATGGCTCGTGCTATACAGTAAAAAAGGAGTCACCGTTGGAAGATAAAAATTAGCTGAAATTAAAAGACACTAACGAACACCATTCTCTGTTCTTGACTCAAATGGCTCTTAGCTTATTCGCTTTGCTCTGTTTTTTTTTGTTTACTTCTTACTTTAAGGACATCGGCAGAGGTGCAGGTGTATCACTTAGCTCTTCGTTGTACATGCTTTGTTTTAACAACCGCGCGGGTCATACGTTTTACAAGGTTAAGCTACGCTTGCCGCGGTCTTTCCGTAGATGGGTGACCGTTCGTTAAACATCGAGACCCCTCCGAGCCTCTGAGAGCACTTTTAGCCGTCGGTCCCGGATGTTCCCGAAAATCTGATAACTGGTCTAACCTTAGGATATCGGCATTGCCTAGTAACTGGGTTTCGGAGGTCTGATGGCAGTCGCTCCGTGTAAAATACTGGTATTCAGCTGCATCTGGTTAAACTGGAAGCTGACACCAACATAGTTGGGAAACGGCTAGGTAGATAGATATGTATACAAGGTTAGTCATAAAGGGGGTACTAATCCGAAAGGGTGTTAAAGTACACATAATTATGAATAACTTTTGTTCTACAACTTTTCCCAAAAGTCAATAGTTTAAGAGAAACAGTTGTTCAAAAATCTCAAAAAAAAATCTCTAAAATCTATCTATCCACAGTTATGATCAGCTGTGTTTACATTTTAGGTCATATTTGGGGTCCTGAATTAGAAGCACCATTTTCTGAATTTCTAACTAAAGCAGGGATGAAGAATTTTTGAAAAAACTAAAATAAAAATCATTTTATTTGGAAAAAAAAAATCTCGAATTTTGAAATTTTAACACTTGCTTTCAAACAGTCATCAGCGATACTATAAGTGGGCTTCTGATTAGTACCCCCTTTCCGACTAACCTTGTATATATTTTTCAGGAGTTCTAGTGCCTACTTTAGTTTACCTGTAGTTTGCTGTTGTGTCCTTTATTTTGGAGAAAGTACTCTAATGAAAAAATCTTTGTGTAGGTAATCATTTTGATATAAAACCTAACCTTTGGGCAGCGTGAATTTGGGACCATTTCCATCTATCACGTAGGAAAAACAGTAGTTATGTAACGCATAGAATCCTTCAATATGTTTATGGTATTTTGCGATGGGGCTTACCATGCATTTGTCTTACAAACTAATCAGTCAAGTTTTAAATGACTATTTGTAGGCATTATATATTGTATCGAATCCTAATGATTTATCATTTAGCGAGCTTAACGCTTACTTCTACTCCATCTTCCACTTTCGTAACTGAAATTAGATAAATACTAGCTGTATGCGTTGCAATGCACTTTTTCCTACTTACTACCTACCTACTTTCAGAAACATAATCAAAATAGTAACAAAAAGTTAAAACCATTTTCATGCATGCGGTAAACAAATGAAGAATATGGACATAGGTACTGAGATAATTTCGTTTTATTTTTAAATATCAAAATTTTCTTTCATAAGAACCTTCTCCTGACAATTACGAACACAACATTTTTTTTTGCGAAAACTGTCCTGCCGCTCACTCGTGATGCCGTGACCAAGGGAAATAGGGATTCATTTTTATATATCCTTCGTTAAAAATAACTCCATAATAATTGTCTGTATAGATTAACCTTATTGTATAACTTATGATACATGTATGAATTATTTTGCAATACTTAATCGATATTGGTATCTGTCTGTGGAGGCTTGTCTTTAGCAACTTGTTTATGTTCTTTTTTGTATGTATAATATTATTAATCTCTAAGCCTTCTTAAAAGTAAATAAATAAAATATTAAATTATAAATATTAAAAATGCCCCCTACAATTCCTAAATTACTTCCTAATTAATAAAACAACAACTAAATAACAAATTAATTTAGCATTACATACAATGCACCGACAACTGACGGTTTCGTAATACGCGTGGACTTACCGACAGCAAAATTGACAGTAATCGTACGACGGTCCACAAGTGATTATTACCAAGCCCCTTATTTGTGACATTCATCGGTTGGATGGGTTCTAAGTAACCTAGGTACCTAGGGGACACTTTTTTAGAGTTCCGCGGTGACTGTTGGTAAACGGTTATCGTTTTGGGGTGTATACCTCGAAGCGCATCAACTTTGAAACGCACCAAAAGTATTCCTCGAAACGCACCAGTCAGGTGCACTTACAAAATCAAGTTATAAATTTTATTCCTCGAAACGCACCAATGATGAAACATAGAGAACAGCATGAAGATCGTTTAGGCGCCTATTTTCTGTTCATTTCTGTCACCCTCGTACTTTTCAAAACAACAAATGATTCAATTTCAAAAACCTATATTTTTACCATTATTGAGGTAAGTAGTAAATCGCTTAAGCATCTAGTTCCAGTTCATTTCTGATTTCCTGGTAGTTTTAATAAATGAACAATTAGGACAGTTAAATATCAAAACGTCTATCGATATCATTTATTATACGAATCCTTCATGCTCTTCTCTATGTTTCATTATTGGTGCGTTTCGAGGAATAAAATTATAATATTTTTAATTTGATTTTGTAAGTGCACCTGACTGGTGTGTTTCGAGGAATACTTTTGGTGCGATTCAAAGTTGTTGCGCTTCGAGGAATACCCTGTATTAGGAACTTATCAAGTAAGGATACTGCCTAGCAGTGGCGTAGGGTGAATTTTCTTAAAAGGGAAGCCGGACCAAAAAATGCTTACCTTGCTCAAGTGTGATGCGTGAATTCCAGTAACTACTCGTTTCGAAAGGGAAGCCGATAGGAATCGAGTTGTATGGAGCCTTCGCTACTGCTGCCTAGCCTTTTCCCAACTATGTTGGGGTCAGTCTAACCAGAGGCTTACTCCCTAAGTCCGTCAACGAAGTAAGTCGCCCGTCCGAAAGTAGCCCGAAACGTAGGAGTGAACAAAACAAGTGTCAAGTTCAACTTTTCGGACGAGCAACAACACATCGGTAGTAGAGACAACTGTCAAATCGTGTTGTCATTCATTATTAGTTCGGGCCCCGAAATAATCATATTATTATGTCCGTACGTGATAGGGAGTAGGAAACGCTCGTAACTAAGGCCGAAACCGCAGACTTCGTGCTTAGGGAGTAGACCCCCAGATGCGGCGAATACCAGTATTTTAAACGGAGCGATTGCCATCAGACCTCCGCAACCCAGTTACTGAGCAATGTCAACCGGGTGTCAGACTTTCGGGCTTCTGACTACTCGTAAAGACTGTCATAGGTATTCTTATGACACCCGGGACCGACGGTTTAACGTGCTCTCCGAGACACGGATGACTTTTACTGCATAATCATAATTTACTAGCTTTTAACCGCGGCTTCGCTCGCCTTAATTTAGAATTTGACAATCAACTCTTAACACACTACTAAAATTTCTATAATAACATAATTCAATCATGATTCGAAAGACACGTGGCGCCATCTATGAACGCTATTGTTGTTTTCCTCGGGAACAGTACTTTTTTTGGGATGAAAGTTACTCTATGTCCGTTTCTGTACACCTGACAATGTATTTGCAAAATTTCAGAATGATCGGTTCAGTGGTTTAGGCGTGAAAAGGTAACAAACGAACAAACTTCTACTTTCGCATTTATAATATTAGTTAGGATTACGTCATCATACATTTAAGGATACATAGATATTGTACTATGTAAAATGAACACTTTCTAATCAATTTTTAAGGAACCCGTTAATATTTTTGCAAACTTCGCTTGACATTTTTTTTAGCAACTCATAGCAAAGGATCGAGGATGTGCAAAACTTGTTATTATCTCATTTTACGCTGTTTTGTTACTAATTACCCGTAATGTTGACAATATTTGTCATAAAAATTGTAAGGGTTTTGTCGTATTTTGCATTATTTAATAGCCGATGTCGCATGTTTGTAATATAGTTTTGTCTTAATCGGCAATATCCGGTCTATTACAATATTGCTGAGTCTCATTCGATATTCTTTGTTGTTCTAAATTTGAAATGTGGATTGGACCATCAATCGATTTGCTATTAGGTACTGCTACTGAATTATTTGTTGTTTTTTTTGTCGGCAAGTCCATTACCTTGTCTAAAAACAAAGGTGTAAGTGAAACTAGATCAGCTAAATGATTTGAGGAAACATGATACTAATTCTGCCGCGCTAACGAAGAATACAATAATTCGATTTTGCCGCTTCCGAAAAAAACGCGCTCAACGCGCTCTTAGTTCTGAACTGGGGCCCAATTCTCCTAAAATAAATTGTTGACAAACGCAATCGAACCAGAACCGTCAGTCAGTTTTTGTTTTCGAAAACTTTCAAAACGATTGATTTTGTTTTTTGTGTCAAACAATTTGATAGCTTTTGAAATTGAGAACTGTCTGAATGAACGGTTCGGCCTTGGTTCGGTTGTGATTTATCAAGATTTATTTTAGGAGAATTAGGCCCACCTGTTTTAGTTATTGCATTCTTGCTTACTGAAAAACCGAGTTCCTGAAATATTCCAAAAAGTTACTTAGAGAGAGTTAATAGATCTCGATTGGCTGATTCCGAATACATTATATTTAAATCAAAATCGTCGTAACTCGAGTTATTGTATTCTTCGTTAGCGCGGCAGAATTATTTAATGCACAATAGTCAATCTTTCAATGGGTCAAAAAGAACAGCATCGAAAGAGGTACCAAAAAAAGGATAATTGCGACTTAATTAAATAGATAACCAAACAATTATAAATATAGGACGTAGGTTACCAATGATAAATAAATAAATAGGTATAAAATGTGTTACAAAAATACCCCTGAAGCCGAAAGGAGATTAAAAGGTCCCTTGTAAAGAGTCTATTGGCAATATTTTAAAATAAAAGCTGGACAAATCATATAATAAAATCATCACTGAAACGCAATCCTGAAAACATAAAAGTAAAGTGTAGACTACCCAGAAAGTCATTTACATTCTTACCTTAATTTCCTCTGAGAGGCAAATGACAAAAACCATAAAAGATTACTTGATTAACATTTTCTTTTT
This sequence comes from Amphipyra tragopoginis, assembly GCA_905220435.1. Taxonomy (NCBI): domain Eukaryota; kingdom Metazoa; phylum Arthropoda; class Insecta; order Lepidoptera; family Noctuidae; genus Amphipyra; species Amphipyra tragopoginis. Next base: position 13,749,043 of record HG992017.1, read on the forward strand.
TTAAGGGGAATTATGTAACATGTTGATTAGTTGGAAAGGGGATTCTAATCCGCAAACTACTTAAAGTATCACCGATGACTGTCTTACAGCAAGTGTTAAAATTACAAAACTCGGTAATTTTTATTTTCATGCAAAATGATTTTTATTTTAGTTTTTTCATAAATTCATCGCTGCTCTAGTTACAAATTCAGAAAATTGTGCTTCTGATTCACGACCCCAAATATTACCATAAAAGTAAACACAGTTGATCATTACTGGGATAGATAGATTTTAGCGTTTTTTTTTTGTTGAGATCTTTGAACAGCTATTTCTCTTAAACTATTGACTTTTGGGGAAAGGTGTAGAACAAAAGTTATTCATTATTATGGGCACTTTAACACGCTTTCGGATTAGTACCCCTTTTCCGACTGACCTTGTATACATCTTTTCACTCAAAGAATAACTAAAGCTTAAACAAAACCAGTTCAAAACCCGCGGTTTCTTCGAAAAACCGTTTTACCGAAACCCAACGGCTTACAAAAAAAAGTTGTTGCATCACTAACTACGCATTTATAGCCCCACATAATTCCCTCTAGCGTGGGTGCGCGCATTGAATTGTATTTCTTGTGATGATGCACTATCATTCAGACTTCAAACAAATCATAATTATACATCTGTAGCAAATACGAATTTAAAGCATGAAGTTCCCGGCGGAGATTAGACCATTAGAACACCCCCACTCTAGCCGTGGGTGTCGTAAGGCGAGTTAAGGTATTATTCCGAACCGAGCTGTCAACTGCAACTGCCGACAGTACGTGCAGCGACTGCATGAAGTCGGCCGCAGCTGCACTACTGGTTCAGTCGCCGTCGGCTGCTGCAGCGGTGCTTGGAAGCCATTTTATATAAATACATACAAACCGGTAGTACAGCTGCGGCCCCTCCATCCGAACCCCCTAGTCGCCGCAGCGGCCGAATACAGTCCCTCTCTCATAAGTCAAGTTCGCCGTCCCAGGCACACACTTTTAGAACCCGATGACGAAATAACCCTCCTCCAGGAGGCGAGTAAATCGACCAGCACAATACACAACGTCCGCCGCCGGCCGGCATACCGTCCTCGCCGACGAGGCCCGTCGCGACGTCCCACCGCCGCCGATCACGATCCACCGAGCTCTCCCGTCGTACTGCACGTGCTATCGGCAGTTGCAGTTGACAGCTCGTTTCGAAATAGTACCTTTAGTAATGTCGAAAGGATGGCCAGTAGCCTCTTCCTGTCTCCTTATAACAACATCACCAATCCGGCTTTTGAGAAACCAAAGTCCACCACTGCGTCCAGATTTAGGAACAAAACTTAAACCTCTAATAATAATAATAATATAAACTTTATTTCGGGTGGCATAGACCCATAGAAACCTTAACCTAGTATACATTTACAATATAATTCAATCATGATTCGAAAGACACGTGGCGCCATCTATTATCATTACTGTTGTTTTCCTCGGGAACAGTACTTTTTTTTCGGGATGATAGGTACCCTATGTCCGTTTCTGTATATCTGACAACGTATATGCAAAATTTCAGGATGATCGGTTCAGTGGTTCTAAGTCTCATTTACACAGGGTAAGTAACTGACTCCAAACTCGAGACAAGACAGTGCTGATTCGATACTTACCTAGTGTATAATTGATCGCGACAGCGCGGCGTCCCATTTCAAAACCTAGTAAGGGACACTTTTTTCAAAAATCGTTTTATTGCATAATTTTGCTAACCTAGAAAGCCTCTACCAAATACAAAAACACAAGCGTTGAAAACTCACATAATAAGCAGATATATTTAAGCATCGATCGATACCTAGTAAGTGTCATTCGCTGCCTCTGATAATTTTAAAACTTAGTAAGTCACTTTAACCACATGGTTTTACCTAACATAAATACTTTTCAAAGGCTGACCGATTTTACGTTAATGCACTCTCTTGTAAAATTTCGTTTTAAGCCCTTACTAGGTGCTGACTCCAAATCAATTTACACATCAATTTACAGTAGGTAAGTATCGGGTCAGCACTGACTTGTCTCAAGTTTGGAGTCAGTTACTTACCCTGTGTAAATGAGGCCTCAGTCTAAAAGAATGTCCCCGGAACATGTAGCTCTAATTCTAAAATCAACTTAGAAAATAAAAAGCAGAAAACAGGTCGCAATCAAGACCACCAGCAAGGCCCAGAGATAGTACAAAAAGTAAATATTTCCTACAAGAAAGCATCGAATAAGGCTTGATATAAAAACGAATCTGGCAAAAAACTTCGCCGTACAACGCGCGATGAAAAACTGCAGACATTCCCTCTCTCTCACACACTATCACTTAGTACGATGTAATAGTCTTGATACTTTCGCAATGAAACTTAAGAACGTGGGTACATACTAAATGTCTAAAATGCTTTATAATCTGGCGGTTACCGATACTGAGAAGCTAAGTTAGGAAGTTAGTTAGGCTATTCATAAATAAAAAGGATCATAAGCTAAAAAAACTTTAAAAAATCTAAATTGTAGATGCGCCAAACCTAGGCATAAAATCTACACCTTATCTCCAAAAGAAACTGATGTCTGATGAAAAAAGTATTGAACTATTCTGTACAGGTAATAATATTAGACAAAAGTGGCCAACCAAGGCACAAATATCGATTGAACCATTTCTTCAAATAATTTCAAGTCATCTTGATTGACCGTTAGGTTCTTAAAAGCATTACACTGCGTTGAATCTCTGCTGAAAGCAAATACGTTGTTTATTTCTATAAATATATTCTTGCTAAAATGGGTCTTATTTGTCTAATATTATATCAGATAGACTAAAGTAATCAGAAATATGCTAAAACGAATCTGGTAAAAGTATTGATGGCATGCGTGTACGCGAAGCGACAAAAACTCTACTCATTCCATCTCACTTGCATACTATCTTTGCCTATAGTGTAAAAATCTTGATACTTTCTAAAAAATATTAATAAGGGAAAATTCTAAGTAGGAAAATAAGCGAAGCAGTTTTTTTTCTTTATGAAGCAATTAGCAATAGCAATTTTAAATAATAAGTTTTATGAACGAGAATTGTAAGTTGTATGAATAAGTGTGTGTGTGTGTGCGTGTGCGCGTTGTGTATGTGTGTGTTTGTGAGTGAGTGTATTTCCTTGTCTTATTGCTTTTGAATTACTTACCAATAATAATAAATGGTAGAGATTTCCAAGTTTAATGTGAGAATTAAAATAAAATGTGGTATGGAATGCGAATAGTGATTGTTATTTTCGAAAGCGATGTCCGAGTTGCTACTATTATGCACAATCTGTATTACTGACATACTTATAAATAGGTAATTATAATTATCAAGATAAGAGCGGTAGAGTTTTCTTTAACAACATTATCACTATTTCAACCGAAGAATTCATTGATTTGTTAAGAGTCAACATGCAGCATGACAAAGATAAAAATCTTAAAAAAAAGTTGCAAAAAACAGTAAAAAATAATACAGCATACATGATTACGTAATAAAAAAGGACCAAGAAGTGTTCCACTTGCGCCGAGCCTCAAACTAAGGAACCGCGCGGATATAACAGAGTATAATAAAAAAGTTAGCAAGTACACATAAGTGCATTACGATGCCATGCCGTGCCTACTATAACTATAGTACTTATAAAACAGAACGCCCACGGCCCGAGCCGAGCACAACCATTTTTTTGCCGCACACTTACATTTGAAAAATACATGTTGACGTAAACACACATATTTCGCGTTGAAAAAATCGCGAAAAAGTTTTTTTTTTAGACTGAATGCACTTTTTACCTTTGCCTGTTAAAAAAAAAACAAATGTGACGCAACGAAGTGACGTTTCCATTTTTTTTTTGTTTTGTGAGTGATTGACAGTTGTGCGATGAGTTTAAGGAATCGATTCGGATACAAATCGATAAGATTTCAATGCAGGTATTTATTTTTATTATAATGGCCGCTAAGAGCTTGTTGCGTAATTCCGCGAACTAGTTTCCGATTTATTACCCGCTCAACGAATAGATAAACAATAGATTCCGGTAACATTCCTGTGTATCTTAATGGTATTTGCTACTAAAATAAAATGGGAAAAATTACTTCCATTCATTGTAATTAACATTGTTTGTAATTTTGAAGTTTTGTGAAAGTTCACGATGGAATATGTAAAGAAAATGAGTACGAATCTGTTAACGAGCTTTATGTACATAATTGACCTATGTTTTACTGCCAAATACTATTTTTACTTTACTTATTTTGATTTTTATTTTAATAAGTACCGCATACGACATGCTTAGCATAAAAAATATAGGTAAAACCATTTTTTAAGTAACTTTTGTCAGCCGTTCGGTCCAACTTAATTAGATAAGTATGTAAAAGTTTAAGTAACCGTTTATATAGACTTGTTTACTTAGTTTAACTTACAGCTTTACTTAGAGAAAGTAACCTAAACCAAAGTGCAAAGCGGTAAAAGTCAGTGTGACATTTAGTCTTTTTTCTTTAGTTTGGAATGGGAAGTAAAACTTTTAGCTTTTAGCGGTCACTTTTAACATCTTTTTTTCTTACTTTTTGGGAAGTGGTTGTTTTCTGTTGGTTTAATGGTGAATTGTATTGTTTTCACATATTTTGCTTAAAGGAGTTGATTATTAATATTTTTTTTAGTAAAAACTTAGTCCCTGAGTTGTTTTTTTGAATTATATTTCTTTTTAACATAAGACTGATAAAAATGTTAATGCGATTTGTAGCTTTTATCATTTTATTGCGTTTTTAAGGGTATAATGCGGTATATTGACATTAAAAGAAGCTATTTATGGTTTTTGTAACACATTTTTGTTACTTGTATTTTGATAACAATCACAAAATAAAGTATTAATTTTGCTATTATGATTTTTAATTCAGTCGGGCTGTAAATTTTAGTTATGTTCATCTTTATTTGTGTTTTTTTTCCTTTACCTTGTTTTCTAAGATTTTTCGCCTGTTTTACTGTTGAGTAAATACCTAAATCATTTATTGAGAAGTTTATTGGTTGCGTATATTTTTATACTTTATTACTATCGCCTAAAAATGATCGACGGGTCAGGGTAAATATTTTACCTATAGAAAAAAAATGTTCCCACGATACATAACTCAGTTAATTTGTAATAATGAAGGAAAGGAAGAGGTGTAATAGAGAAATGAGGAAACATTAAAAAAGCATGACTAGTAAGTTTTTCCTTACTTTCTCATAATTTCTATTCAAACTTATGATGTGAAGTATGATAGATCTGCCGTTACAAGTGTAGAAAATAAAATGGCGGACACAATCGCAAACATAGTTGTTACTAAAAATGTAATTTTATGTAAAAACATTGCAAAAGAAATTTCATCAATACATTTTATTAAATTAATAAAACGATGTCATAAAAATTACATTAATATTATTGCAGAATGAAAATATAATTTAATTTTTATCATGTTTTATTGATTAAATTATTTAAGAAAATAACTAGGTATAGGTATGTGCTTGTAAATTGCAATTATTAATTTGTGTATTTCATCTACCCAACAATAAATTAAAGAATCATTTTTCTCTTCACAAAAGCAACATCGCAAAAACTTTTTAAAAAGCTTCAATACAGTTTGAGTGAATAAAAATTTAATTATTTCGAACTCGTACAACGAGAGCCACTTTGTGCTCAGATCTTAAAAATAAACTCCTTTTGTACAACTCGCCTGCATGACTCCGACTTTGTTATAGAGATAATTATGATATTTCTCTTAAAACAACGAAATATTTGCGTTGAAAAAGTTTTTCGAAATTATTTTCTACAAAGGATAGATTAGATTACCCTTTTTCGAAAATCAAGTAGATTGGTGTGTTTTTGATTTGATCGCTGCTAGTAGAAATTCATGTAGTAAAATACGTTTAAAATTATGTAAACTTAACAAACAAACTTAAAAAAACATTTAGTAGACACGATAACTTCACCGTCGCCGTCGGCTCTTAAGCGATGTGATATAATTAGATACATTATCATTAGCTATTGGGAAAGAACATAAAAACATTAAAAAGGCTTAAAAACATATTATTATATTATTCATTGACTACTTTAAATAAAGAAAACACCGCTTGAAAAACAGTTCACCTACAAAAATAAGTAGGTACCTACTCAAGTGGCGTACGCGCATCACGTTCTAAAAACAATGTAGTAAATATTTATTATATCCCTATAAAAGCCCCATTCAATAACACACAACACATCAAAAGCTATACAATTTCAAATAAATAACATAAACATATAAAATTACAATGACAATGTGGCAACCAATTTTTATTGTAATAACTCACTGAAAAAAATTATGCAACCCACACACACTCACACACATACGTTGTTGTCGTAGGTCAAGACTCGACGCACACACACAAACTTAAAAATCGCAAAGAGCAACGCACGCAAAAAGTTACGGTATCGGTTTTTGTTAAATAAACAACATTTTATCGGTATTTATTAGTGCATACCTGTAATTTAAGACCGTTTAGACGACACTTTTAGTCGTAAATAGGTCGAAAGTTTTGTTATATCAGCGTTATCGGAAGTGTGAAAATGTTTTCTTACCTAAAGAAAATCATTTATTACGTTCTATTAATTCTGTAGCATAGACATATTGAGGAATAGAGTTGCTTGATTTATTTTTAATATAAAAACAAAAATAAATAAAAATATTAAGAAAAAATTAATTTAAAAATTAACCGTCGGGAATTCGAAATTGCTTAGGGTGTAAATTAAAGTGAAAAACTCCAAAAAGGAGTGCAATAGATAGTTCTAAGATTCTTTAATTTCTATAAAATAATTTTTGTAAGCACTATATACTCATTTTTCAATAAAAACCGTATTAAGAAAGTACCTATAACAATAAAAGCTGACACCGACAATTCTTATTCCTATTTCAACGTTAAAACAAAACCCATAAAAATACATATTTCAAGAATAGAATGAGCAAATGCTGTACCTAAAAAGAGAATAATATTTCTTCCGTTTGTCTAAACTTGTTCGGCGCACGCGCCCCTTTCGCATGTGGGCGTTGCGTTTCTGTGTGCGTCGGCTGTGTGTACATACGTGTGGCGACCTACAAACGCGCCTGTGTGCGTGATGCGTAAGCGCAAACTCTTGTCTTAGGTTAGGGAGGTGAGCGAACTCTCTCGTTTTGCAGAGACCATTTATTTTTATTATGGGCCGACACGTGGACGGCTGTGGACGTATATGGCGATTTTATTACGTTATCTTCCTCTTTGGACGATTTATCGGGATTTTGAGGTTTAGCTGGATATTTGCGTTATTTAGAGCTCAAATGCTAGTCAGGTTATTAGCTATAACTTATAATTTCCATCTTATACAATTTATTGGTTCGTAAATTGAGATTAGTTTAACGTATGTTATATTTTATCTATTATTTTTATGTAAGTAACTTGAGTGTGTAGTAATTGCTCAGAAGAACTCGTATAAATAAAACAAACATTATTACATAATCAATTACAAAAAATGACATTAAAAGAAAAAAGTATTAACACACAATTCGATTAATTACGAATACAATCGGAAAAGGAAATAAGTATAAAAATGGAATCGATTCCGCGCACCCATTGTGGTGTAATCGATTTAAAAATGCAAGTTCGATGTCCGTGATCGTGACCCGCGCACGCACATGAATACTGTATGAACATTACTTTGTCCCTTTTGAAATTACAATAGTGTTGTGTCGGGAAACTTTGTGTTCCTGATATTTTATGGTAGGAAATGTATGAGAAAATTAAGGCGCACATTTTTTAAAGCTTTATTTTTTATAATGGCTGTCTGTTTTACGATTGACCAGAGTTCAAAATTTAACCAATAAATAGGTTGTAATTTTTACAATGTAATATACTTACAAATAAAAATATTTTTTCACATCTCATTAAGTAAGTTAATCCATAAAATTATAAACAAATTATAACTCTTTTGAACAGAAACAATAAAGCGAAAAGATAATTTAAAGAAAACAATATATAAGATTTCTTAGAGTAGGTACCTACTTAAGTAGGTATAATTTTTTTCCCCACAATATTTCAAATTAAAATTTCAATTAATAACAAACAACAATAAGAACAAGGAAAACTGACAGAATTAACATTTTTCTTAGAACACTTGTCTTCTGTTAAAAAAATATTTTCCTCAGATAATACGCAGAAAAAATTATTTGAATTTTAAATCTTGTACGTACTCTGTTAGAATTTAAATATCTGTCTTCTAGTTGTACAAACCGAATCAGCTTTTCGTTTAAACAAAAAAAAAATAGAAAAAAGAAAAAAAACGAAAAAAAAAGTTTTTTATTTTTTTTTACAAAAATAAATATAAAAATCAAGGTTACCAGTCGTTACACTGCCAAGTATTTTCTTCGTAGTGATAGTGGCCTTTGTCATCCTTATCGTTCAGCCCTGAAGGTACGTTAGCCCTGCATTTTTAACTAAAGACGTCGACACTATCGCGACGCAATTTTATTGTACTTTGTTCGTACTTTTATTGCTTGAAGGTCCCTGATATGTTATTTATGAGCTATAAAGTTTATTTTCAAACTGTGATTACGAAATATTAACAAATAATTATTTTCATTTTCATTGAACATCCTGTAATCTCGTCAACCATTTTATTACTTGTCGCTTAAAGAATTTAAACATTGCTTATCCATAAAGAAAAGTACACAAATTAATGATTAATTATCCTTATAAGCACTTTATGAAAAACAATTTAGTAATAAAACATTATTTTGATTAATTGCTGCAATTATCTCTAAAAGGAAATTTCAAGTCTGATGTCTATATTATTTTTGTCACATTCCTCAAGTAATTTCATCAACCAACAATACGTAATACATCGTAAATACTAAAACAAATTCCATATAATAATCTTAAAACAATAACCTCACACCTATTCGTATAAAACACACAGTTAATTGCGAAACGTCTAATAATAAAAACGCATACATACGTCGTTACATAACATAATAAAAAATGCGCAACGCGTCGTCATTTCTCCGATAAACACGATTAGGTATTGCATCATCGTTCATACAGACACACACATAAACTTATAAACACACACAGCGATTCAAAGACACTGAACACACTCACACATCCGGAATATAATTTTTATTGAGTATTTATTGTTGTAGTAAAATCATTTCAATTAATTAATCAACTATTACATTTGATTAAGGTAGATACTGTAATTTCATAAAATTACAACTTAATTATATTTTGTTATATTACGTTTGCATTGTTATTTGATTTTATCTTCGTGGCGTCCGTTTTTTTATTGTCTATAGTTTTTAACTTGAGTATGTGTATTTGTTAATGTGTTTTCTGGTCAAAATTATTCGTCTTAAATAGATGCTTACCGTTCTGAAATTTTATTCTGAACTTCTTTGTCATAAATTAAGCTTTAACATGGCACAGATACAGTAAGGTTCTATGAAATTAATAAACGACTGAAGTAGTAGGTATATTGATAAAAATAATTCAATGTAGATGTGTAATTAAGAAAATCTTGTTTTATTTCTTATATGTGAAATTGGCCACTATTTTTGTTACCGTTGTAGCTAGCACTGTTCCATTAGCAGTTTAGTATTTTTGCTTTCCATAGATACAATTACCTTGTCTCAAAAAATAAATCGTTAGTAAAACGATAGATTACCAGCAATATTTGACCATAACATCATCTAAAATATCTGCGTATAAGCACGAATAATTCTATTTTAAAACATTTAAATTAGATAAAAAAGATTTCTTTCAAATATCGAACTATAATCTACATGAACTTACAATGATTCTTGTTTTCATTCAATTAAAATGACATTTAAATTCTAATTTCAAAATCCTTATTATTTTTAAATGGCGTTCTCAGATTTCATCCCGATAGTCGAGGCCGTTGTGTTTGTGTGTGACAAGTGTGTGTGTATGTGTGTGCTATCGCAGAAAGAAATGAGGTTATCTGAATGCGCCTGTCATTGTCTCGTTGTTAGCACTTCAATCGTAGACTCATTTTGCCACAGATGTGGCTAACTATGAGAAAATATTATACTCTGGGTGGTATTAATTGGGATTTGAAATTAATAGTTTGCTGTAATAGGTACATACCCAAAAGTACGCTGGCCAAGATCAATTTGTTTGTATCAGAATATAATTATGTGAAAGAGATAGACAATACTCAACAACATGAGCATCAAATTAAGAAAATAACGCGTCTCTGTAGTTAGATTTGCTATTATTTAAGTAATTTCTATTGAATGTTTATTTAAGCATACGTATATACTATCTCTATATTAACAAATACTTATTAACAAACCTCTAGGTAACACTGTATTCAGCGCACAAGCCGTTTTTTTAACAAAAGAACATAATACTTGCTAAACAATTTCTTCTAACTGTAAGAAAAACGCAACGAACAACACAAATTTTCATTCCACAGGACAAAAACCTCGCATTCCTACAACCTTAGAAGCAAAACAAAAAATACATTCTTTCTTATACATTCTATACTCTTACGAAGTCTACACACGCACACACACATATACTCACACATGCGCACCGCTCTGTTTGTTGACATAGGTCAGGACCGATGCCCACTGCCGGCTTTATTAGTTTTTTTATTGGTCCTGCCTCGCTTCGTACGGACAATGCTTGAAGGTAAAACATAGGAGTGTCAATTAGGAAAAAATGCTGTTTTTGCTTGGTTACTTTTTTGTTTGTTAGAGGGTTTTTTCTGGTGAGAATATATCTGGGAATGATGAGCGATTTGGGGGTTGAGACAGTGTTGTACTGGCACTGGCTTTTTAATAAGCACCAGTTTTTTTGGAGGGTTAATTCAAAATAACTGGCGAAATTTTCACTGGGTTGCAAGGACACATTTAAATAAAAAAATGCGGAAACGCTAGTTAATTAGACAAGAAGATACGAAATACTTGTTTTTTTCCCCTCGTAACCATTACTTGCGATTTTGAAAAGTCGAATTTAGGTGCACGGTTCCAATTTGTCGTTTCCTATGAAGAAGAGACGGCAAGAAACTCAATGGTTACTCTTTAACAATTTTAGTAAATACAGTAACTATGATTTAGGATAGTTATGCGAAAACAATGTAGTCTTGAGCACAGATTAGTAAGTAATGTTGTAGCATTTAAAGTTTAGGTATTGTTTTATTTGAATGATACCCGTTAACCCTATGAAGTTTCACGAGTTATTTCAAAATTACCCTGTACAGAAAAGTGTAACTTAGAATATAGTAAAACTATTTTTATTGGCATCTTAAATTATGACTATCTAATAGTTTGTTTGTAGTTCTTTACTCTTTTTGCATGTAGGAGATTTGATAGTCTGTTAAGGATCTAAATAAACATGGCGAAATGGAGAACTAACATGAAATGTATTGGATTCGACAGGTTTTTGACATCTTCCTTCACAAGCAGCGCCGTCATCCACGTTTATTTAGAGTCCATGTCACTATGGTAGTAGTTAATTTATTATTGTCTAAAACTTTACCAGTTATTTCGAAATTACCCTCTATAGAAAAGTGTAACAACTTAGATGTTAAAACTCTTTGGATTGGCATCTTAATGTGGCCAATGGGTAACTATAGTTTGTTTGAAGTTTATTATTCTTTTTGGATACAGCCAGACATTGATCTAAATAAACATGACAAAATAGAAAAATATCATGGCGATAGGAGTGGACTGTATTTGATAATTCCCCGAAACGGTGACCGCAGTCACCAAAAAAAAAACAGCACAACGAAACTATTTACAATTTCACTGGCTAAGTTCCCAGGATCGGCAATAACGTTTGCGCTTCTGCAGCTTCTTCCAAAAGGTAGAAGACACAGCCAAAATGTACACGGTACACTAGAGTAGTTCAGCTTTTCGCACGGCGATGAAAATGTACCGATTTGAGAGGATTTTGACATCTTCCTTCACAAGCAACACCGCCATCCACGTTCATTTCGAGCCATGTTGGACTATATTAGTAGTTAGTATACATTGTCTACTTGACTCAGTGTAAATTCTACAACGATGTCTTTGGTAAAAGATTTGCTTATCTCTAAAAGAATATAAGCACCATAAACATATCTTTGGCATAAGGTTTTGCAATGGCTGCCAAATGACATAATTCTTCTGCTAATGTTTTTTACGAGTAATAAAATAAAAGTGATGATTCACTTTCTACATTTTAATATAGAATTGCCAGTCTTAGAGTGACCTAAATTACTGTTAGTTAAATCAGTAAATGAAATAGAAAATAATAATTTGTTGAAATTAGATTTCAGATTCGTAAAAAAAACTGATTTCAGGAACAACTTTCCGAGTCTAAGCCATTAATTTTTGAGTTTAAAAGCTGCAATCTTCCGGGATACTTTCAAGGCAGATTTTATTATCTTTTTCGGATACCCCCTACCCATAGATATATTTTATGTCGTATTAGTACCAATAAGTTGTGTCTAACGACACTTACAAGAAATAGAATGACCAATTCTAAGAGACCACACAGCAAAACATACATGGACAATAAATAAAAATTCCCAATGTATTCGGAACACGCATTGCTTGGAGTAGGAAGTCCACACAGTCGGGTGACCACGGACATTCCCCGTGGGCGGCGGCCGATAGCGATATCTTAACAACTATCTAAACTAGCTCGTTTTCTGTCTCCCTCACTCCTGGTAGACAGAAAGAGATGGGAGATGATTTGTATATAGTGTTCTGAATTGAAGCATTGAATATTTTTTAGAACACATGTATTAGATAGAAAAGTATGGGATGGTCATTATAAGAAATGTCGGTAATGTTGGGTGTTAAATAGAAAAGACAATAGATTTTTTATCAGAACTTAATCAGATAATTGGAAAATTGTTAACTACGCGTGACAGTACAGTAATAATATGAAAATAATTAAGTTTAGTTAAAAATACCTTTCAAAGTACTGTAAAATTCAATTTACGCTTTCTTTTATAAAAACTTGCTAAGACATTATTATTTTCTTTCCTCTTGTCATTTTCAACCTTCTCTATTTTATGTTTTTAATAGCTTATTAGCAAGAATCTGTCGATTCATGTTATCAACTAGCCGGTAATTATAAACATCGAAGTAGCTGAACCTACATTATTAATTTTTGCTTGCAACGATGATTTGACTGTTGTATTTTTCACGTAAGTTGAATCCTGACCATATGTGTCAATTCCTACTATTGAAGCTACTGAAATCAGAACACCATCAACACATTTATCATAAACATACATAACATGAACAGCCGGTGACGGTTCCACAGTTGGGCACGGTCCTCTTCTTAGATTAAGAAGGGTTTAAGCCACACACATTATAGATAACTTTTTTTTTTGTAGCCCTAATAGGTGTGCTGGTTTCCTCATAATGTTTTCCTTCATCGTCAATGCAAGTCATAATCAAATTTTGATCACGTTAAACTGTAAGCCCCGAGTGTTATACCTGTGACAGTCGTTCCGATTTGTCAGAAGCCCGAAACTCTGACAACCGGTCTAACCTTAGGATATCGACATTGCCCAGTAATTGGGTTGCGGAGGTCTGATTGCAGTCGCTCCGTGTAAAATACTGGTATTCAGCCGCATCTGGGGGTCTACTCCCTAGGCACGAAGTCCGTGGTTTCGGCCTTAGTTACGAGCGTTTCCTACTCCTTATCACCTACGGACATACGATTATTTCGGGGACCGAACTAAGAATGAATGACAACATGATTAAATTTGACAGTTGTCCCTACTACCGATGTGTTTTGCCCGTCCGAAAAGTTGAACTTGACACCTGTTTTGTTTACTCCTACGTTTCGGGCTACTTTCGAACGGGCGACTAACTTCGTTGACGGACTTAGGGAGTAGGCTCCCTGGTCAGACTGGATGCCACCAACATAGTTGGAAAAAGGCTAGACAGAACGAATGAACATAAATTCGAAAAGTCACAGGTGCGGGCCGGGATCACACTCAAACCTTCCTTTATGGAAGGCAAGCGTTCAACCTCAGGCTATCACTGCAATTTCTATTATCAATGAATTAAAATTTTTGGCGTTTTATTCTTATTGAATACTAGCTGTACCCAGCATGCGTTGCAATGCACTTTATCCTACTAACTACCTACCTAACAAAAAGTTAAAACCATTTTCATGCATGCGGTAAACAAATAAAGAATATGGACATACTGAGATAATTCCGTTTTTTTTTAATATCAATTTTTTTTACGACAAATAGGAAAACAACAAAAAATAATTTGTGAAATCGGTCTAGCCACTCACGCGTGATGCCGTGACCAAGGGAAATAGAGATTCATTTTTATATAGGTAGATAGATTTGACATTCATTGTATGGTTATAACATAACATCACGCCTGTCTTCCCCAAAGGGTTAGGCAGAAGTGTATAGTACACCCACATTTCGCTGCACAAGTTCCATGTAGGGGGCGAGCCTATTGCCATCAACCGTACACAAATCCAGACTCCGGGCTGCTACTGAGAAATTCCACACAGAAAAACCCAATAACACTTTGTCCGACCTGGGGATCGAACCCAATACCTCACGCACTGCAGTCGCGCTTGCGACCACTAGACCAATGAGACAGTCATATGAAAGTAATATAATTAATTCTGAATTAAGAAGATCTACAGTACGTAACCGTGACTTCCATTTGAACGAAAGTAAACAATGAAGACATTAGGGCGGACATGGAGGTAGCAACTGAGTTTGAATCTTATTTCACTAGTATTCCTAAATTTCTAACAACTAAAACTCTGCTTTCATCTTACACTGCCGCTTACTCCATACTCAAACGATGTGTAGCAGAATTTGACATCAACACACATTTTGAATTTTCAGTTGTTAATGGAAAAGATATTGTAGAATCTTTCCAAAGTCTCGATGTGAAAACAACGAGGCTGTCTTTGTGGTTATGTTCCATGGAAATGTCCCAGGAAGACATACATGCAAAATAGTACAAGAATAAATACAGTGATTTGAAACTACTACACAAATAAAACCTACATCTCGACTTCATCATCACGCATCACCGTATTATAAAACTGTAATTTTGTGTCACTGTTTATAATACGCACGCGCAAGTAAACGGCCATCTTTCATAATAACTAATCATTACATCAAATACACTGCGATAAACGCTTGAACACACTCCTTCTTCATTCAAGGCCAGTTCGAGGCTCCTCATGATAAGGAAGACGGGTAAATATCGGTGCTAGGGTTCGGTAAACGCCGTAGGACCCTTATCGTACCTCAGGAATTATTTAGGCATTTCATTTAGCGCACCAATTTTAAGAGCACCTATTCGAATCACACCAATAGTATTGCTATTAACTATTGGTGCTATTCAAATTAGCGCGCTAAATGGAATGCCTCAATCTTGTGACTCTGTACGTTAGGACCAATGTTATTGTGTGTATTAGGACCGATTTTTGTTACACGATACTATAGTGTAAAACCACTACTAGGTATTTTTATGACATTGTAGTTGTCTACTGTTGTTATGCTGGTTATCTGTTCTTTAAAATCTAACTGACAATAGTAAACTTAGTCGTGTGACGGTCCCATGTCTCTGACTAACTCTTAGGGTTTCATATGTGGCTTAACGCCTATGCCTTTAACTGGAAACGGCTCCATATATGGTTAAGCTTTTATAAATTTAAAATCTTTAGCTAATATAGATCAAAAAGAAATAGATATCGACTCACAAGAAAAGGTCAGTCAGGCTAACATGCACAGCTTGACATAATTTAGCCGTCGCATTATATCGGGCCAAGTCAAGTCATACATTATCTCGTCTTGGCACGACATAATGCGACGCATGTTAGGCTTGCAGGTGTCCAGCTCCGATTTAATTATTTTTAAGACATGTTGCAGAGCGTTGAAAAATTTCGGGTTTTAATTTTTTTACTGGGTCTAATTCATATTTCCCGGACACAGTTATGTCAATTGACTGTATTGTTTTAAAAACTCGAGTCTAATTATTAGAAACAACATTTTTTAAGTTAAATTCTTCCTTTACATTACTAAGAGCTTTGATATTTACAACAATTATTTAAACAATATCTTGTGCAATGCTTAACACGTTTATTAGTCACCTCATTATTATAATATCATACCTTCTCACACGTGGGTGTTGTCTATAATGTTGACTGCAGTTCTTGAGAACAAACTAAATGTTGGACATATTGTGGCAATTATTGACCTTGTAATCGATAGAAGTTTAGAACCTTTTGGGAAAGGTTTAGGTACTGTTTCACTAATAGCTAGTCAAGGGGCGGACAGCCTGTCACTACGGAGAGCAACTTTATGTACGTTTATAACCTTTGACCCACTATATTTGTTTTAACTGTTGTTTCAAACAGTGTATTGGTAGTGTTTGTAAGTAATCTTAAATTTTAAGACACGTGGCTAGTCAAAACTATTCATACTGCTTCTCTCTTCTTCTTCTTAATCGTTACCTCACTGCTAAGGATCGTGACTCCATTTCAAACTGTCTACGGTCTGTCTCCATCTGTTGCGATCATTCGCCTGGTGGATTGCCGTATTTATAAATATCGCTAGTTTTTCGGGTACATATCTGATCTGACCATCGTTTAGCTCTTTTACCTCTATTTTTTCTGTCACCATCAGACTTTCTGGGATATAGATGCAATTTTTTTTTAAAACAATTGCGTTGCCTTATGTTGCTTCAATTTGATCTCTCTGTAGTCACGGCTCATCTTCCGTGCGGAAGATGTCCGGTCCTTTGGAAGGCATACACGGGGACACAGGTCCAACGCGCAGAGGCCCCTTTGAGAACTTTAATCTAAAATGGGGTGGGGCACCAACCGGGGACTATCCACGGCTGCACTATTGGAGTACAGTCATGGACCATCCCAGGTGGGTGCAAAACTATTGTAAAATATGGTGAAAAATATTTGGTCTATGGGAAGGGGTGTTAGGTGGACTGGATAACTTCTATTGCCGGATAATTGATAATTATTATCATTGCAATAGTAGTAGTTTCGTTATTTATATCACTATCTTTGCACATGAATGATCTTAATCTCCAAATTGCTTCACATCCTACGTTTTTGGTAATGATTCTTCTCATTATCGATGAAAAAATTGCATATATACAGTTTTTGTAAATCTGCACACGTATTCTCAAAATGATGATCATGCAAATTATGAATGCTTGGAACCCTTTTAAATAAACAGATGGTAGTTATATTTATGATTTTTATTCATTGTTTACGAGTACTTTCTTGTCCAAGGCTGGTTTTATTTAAAGAAAGAGTCACTGAGTTGATACCAATGAGTAATTGTCACCTTGAATCGATAAATGCTCCTTTTAAAAATTCATATTTCTTATAAAACTGACTTCTTGTGTTTGTTTATTTATTATAGGTTTATTTGTATAATAAATCTCGTTGTCTGATATATTTATGCGAAGATCAATACAATATATATTTTATCAAAGTTGCGAATTAACTGTTTTTGCAGAATTGCGATAATCTTTTGTTTTTTTAATCAAAACTCTTTTGTGTTGCAATTTTTGGACAGTAGTATGATCAAAATCTATTTTCGTCTGTATTTGAGCTTGGAATGATTTGAAGAAATCGATGATTGATATGCAAATCTCATTGTTATTCAATCCGTAATCACTTATGTTACCAACAATACAAAAACAAAGATTCGTGATTTGGTTATTATGTGATGGGTAACAAAATATTGAAAAACAACGCGTTAGTTTGAGTTGTTTTTTATTCTTGTAAACATAGTGTTTCATGTTGATAGTCCTTTTAGGGTCATTTAGCGATCAATGGTAAAAGCTTATTGACCATAAGTAATAAGTAGTTGTCGAGAGTTATGTATAGAACTGCCACTAGTACAAAAATGTTCACCATTAGAAACTACTTACTCTAATTGTGTAATTATAACATGATTTACGGCATCGATACCATCAGTTAACCCATACATGCATGTAACGGGTTAAATATTTGTCACAACATTGTCATATTTATCAAAAACTTTAAATTTTAATTTCTAAACTACTTCACGGAAATTAAAACCGTTTTGCGTTCCTAAAATTACAAGCTATGCCTCATTTGTCGCTACTGACATTTGTCATTACAATACCAACATTAAAACAGTGTAGTTTTTATAATTTTTTCATTGTCATATCACCCTTTGCGATATTCATACAAATTGCAGTGTCCACAACGCGCGATAAGTTGTTAATTTGTACTTTGACACCTGCTGTAGTACAGTTTTTAATTGCTTTTGATTTATACGTGTTTTAATTTTATAACGTGTGAAAGTTAGTTAATTATGTGTTAATTATTGTGGGTTTTTTTTATGTTCGGGGGAAGTGGACAGGCTGTTTAATATCCAGAATTGGTGTTTTTTTTAGTTTTAAAGAGTTCTGTTACTAAAATCAACAAAAGGTGCTTTGTGGCTTGAGACTAATTCGCTTTTCATATCGTTATAAGTGTTTAAAAAAATAAATAAGATACTCTGTTTAACGTAAGATGTGTGTTGACATAACGGTAATTTCGTAACATGTAAAAAAAGAGACTATCGAATGAATGAACTTAAACGACATCATCAAGCACCGTAAAATAGATATATTTTCCATGTTTTTTTTTTAATTTTTGAATTTTTTTTATGGTAACGTTGTTCAGAGAAACGTCAGGACTATAAGTGTGTTTAATTAAATGTTATTAGCTATAAATCATTTGCAAGAAAAGAACAAATGTAAAGAATACCGTTCTTTATAAAGTAATCCAATGAACTGTCTCACTGTAGGTCATGTGAGCTAAACACAATCATCGCTGACCATGATCGATAGGAATATCATCCTCATCATAATAGCCAGTAAACTATAACTGCCAAGCACGAGCCTTCCAATAAATACATTCAAATCATCATCATCCCTTATCCCAGTAGTCAGCCTCTTTCTAGTCATATCATCTTTTACATTAACCATCCATCGTTTCTTTGGTCTTCCTCTACTCATATAACCATCCACATTCATACTCAAAACTTTCCTCATGACATGTTCCTCATTCCTCCGCATCAATAAAAATATTCGAATGTTGCAGATAATTCGAAAATTGAAATCCTTTTTTTTCCAATAACCTGTAGGCATAAAAAAGGCTGGATATATTTTTAAAACGTCATTCATATCTCACACAATCACGGCATGTCAATGAAAGCGCAAGAACACAACACCCACAGTACAGTATCACAATAAAAAGAAATCCTCGTTCGACGTAACAATATGACGCATTTTTACTGAACTTGACTCCAATCTTTTTTAGGCCGCCTTTTTATTTATAAAAAGAAGCATTGACTCGTTTTCCTGTGCATTACTGACCGATTTTTTTGCGTTGTGCAACCGTGTCCTCAATACTTTTTGATGATGTGCACCCTCCTTTTTTTAATGAGTTCTTTTTTTAATTTTATGTGTTCGGTTTTTAAAAGTCTTGCTTTCTTTTTGTGGGTGAAAGGGTTAGAGCAAATATTTAAGATAAAAATAATACAAGTGAATAAAGACTTATTATGAACATGTTAGACGTATTTTTGTGTTTGTTACGGTACAAGACCGAACATTGGCAATCTTAAACTAACTAGCAAATCATAAAATGAGCACTGTGTACATCAATCACAGACAAGAGTGTAATTTACGAGTTTTCTTTTGTTACGTATTTTCTCAAAAATCTACTCATTTTATTGCCAAATTTTTCTTACATTCGGTACAAATCTTTACTGACTCAAGAACAATAAAAAAAAACAACATTCTTGCCAGCAATAAAACCGCTGTAAAAAGCGAAAGGGTAGTCATTTTTCTTAATAGAGCCGTAATACTGAGTGTCGGGACAATTTACGCAAAAATGAGGCCTGCATATTTCATTACTTTTTTTATGTCCGTAAAGCGCTCAATTTTTTATGTCGCTAATTACACCCTAAGGGCTAGTCCGAGTGTCCATGAAGCCAGAGGGAACACTTACATTTTAAGCTTCTGGTATTTGAGTTTTGATTTAAGTCTTTTTTTTTTGGTTTTTATTGAATTAGACGGGGAGATGCACTAAATATTTTATAACAGATCATTAGGTAATTGAAAAAAAGTTCAATCAAAGTAAAAAAAAAGATTGTCATTCGCTATTTCGATTCTACAAAATTATGTAAACGAAATATATTTTCTTTTGTTGCTTTTATGGCACGTAACCTAACTTCAAACTGCGGTTACCAACAAATATGTATTTTTAATCCAAATAAGATGAAAAAGGAAGCTAATAAACTGAACATTATTATTGTAAACATTCCGCCAGAGTACCGTTTAATTATTTATTGCTATTTGTATTTCAATGATAATTGTATTATTTTTAAATAACGTCGCAGTTTTAAAATTAATTATTATTATCCTTATCCTAACACAGTTATTGCGGTCATGTTTTATTTTAAATAAGGTATAACGCATTATTGTTGCAAGTTTACATAATAGTTGTATTAGTGTTTCTGTTACTATGGTATCAGAAATAATTATCCGAGACGTTTTTTTGAAAGTATAGATGTCTTATAAAAATACTGACTTGGGTCTTATCGCGTAGTATAATTTAAAAAGGCACATTATACTTTTTTATCCCGATGACTTTCAGTCTATCCGTGACCGGGAACCGGAAGCTGGGGAAAAAATATACGCGATTTTTATTATGTGTACAAATCGCGAAAATTTAAAAACATTTAGATGTATTATGTTTTACATAACACCGCTACATTCTCCTTCATTTTCTGAAAATTCAATTCTTTTTTTCAACCTGTCCACTCCGTTCTGACCAACACCTTTAATTTTTATTCAGCGTTGCACACTTGGTGGGGACAGTCTGAACATCAACTGTGTAACACGAAAATTTACACTTTTATTAATTAGCTCTTAAAAGTTTTAAAAAGAGGCATTAGGAAGATTTTGGAGGAAATCGTTTTATAAAAAAACGTCCCGAAAATTAGTGAACGTGATTGGTTCTCAACGTACCAGCTGTTTTTTGAAAAGATGGGACAATTTTAAGAGCCGATAGTCACTATCGATTTAAAGGGGGTATTTCACTAACGTGTCATTAACTGTTAGTTAAGCTAATTCGGTCTTTAACTTTTCAATAGTTACCATTTGCATTTCACCACATAGGTATCAATAGTGATAATAACAAGATTATTAAACACATAAATTTCATATTTAATTTTGTAGGTTACATAATTGTAACCGAGGAGCTCGTGGCTAAATAATTACAGGCGCATAGACCGATCTTCCGGGTTAAGCCACACTTGCCGAGGTTGGTCTGTGGATGGGTGACCATTTACCATAGCGAGTTTCCTCCGTGTCTCGGAAAGCACGTAAAGCCGTTGGTCCCGGCTGTCATTTGTAGATCTTTGACAGTCGTTACTGTTGGTCAGAAGCCAGAAAGTCTGACAACCAGTCTTGCCAAGAGTATCGTATTACCCAGTTATTGGGTTGTGGAGAGACCTCCACAACCCAATAACTATGGTGGAGTATTTTACATGGAGCGACTGCCTATCAGACGATAGGCAGTCGCTCCATGTAAAATACTGATATTCAGCTGCATCCGGTTCAACTGGAAGCCGACCCCAACATAGTTGGGAAAAGGCTAGGCAGATGAGTAGTTATGACGTAGGTAGTAGAGGACAGTGTTGCAATCTTGCTTTCAGGGAAGAGACTACTTGTCTTGTTATACCATGGCTGTTTTCATACATTTCGACTACAAGTGTGCTGCGATGCCTAGAAAAATGTATGGAAAAGTAGCTTCGCAGCTTGTGGCCCGTGTGCAAATCAAAAATCACTAATTTCCTCGCCTTAGAGTGAAAACCAATTATGCATTTAGGTCATTTTATTTTATCACAACTTAATTATAAGAGAGCCGCGCTATACGAAATTCGTTTGTAGGCACTTCTTCTCTCGTGTCAGCAAGAGCTATACGAAAATAGCTCATGCTGTGGTGAAAAGATTAGCCAGTCGGCAAGGTTGGTATCGGGGCTGACTGCCCAGGGTGCGCCGGACATACTTAAGTATCGTCACTCGTGGAGACTCTTTTAATGCATGTAGGCACTGAAATTACGCCTTTATTGGGTCAATAACGTTAACGACTAGCTTTTGCCCGCGACTTCGTCCGCGTGAAAGCCAACAGGGCCCTGCAATGACCAGATGCATTCCCGAGGTTTTCACTTTAAGGCGACGATTTGCTCATTGTCCTGCTATCAATTCAATATATCACATTTACCAGACATATGTCTCTCACAAGCTATGTCACTCTTGCTCAAATCTAGACCATGCTATTGATAAAAAAGATCTACAGAGCCACAGTGTACTAAAATAGACCGCCTTAAGTAATTATTTATTCTGCTTCTATTTTATTAATATTCTGGGGAGCTCGTGGCTAAATAATTACAGCCGCATAGACCGATCTTCCGGGTTAAGCCACGCTTGCCGAGGTTGGTCTGTGGATGGGTGACCATTTACCATAGCGAGTTCCCTCCGTGCCTCGGAAAGCACGTAAAAGCCGTTGGTCCCGGCTATTATTTGTAGATCTTTGACAGTCGTTACTGTTGGTCAGAAGCCAGAAAGTCTGACAACCAGTCTTACCAAGAGTATCGTATTACCCAGTTACTGGGTTGTGGAGGTCTGATAGGCAGTCGCTCCATGTAAAATACTGATATTCAGCTGCATCCGGTTCGACTGGAAGCCGACCCCAACATAGTTGGGAAAAGGCTAGGCAGATGATGAAGTAATTATTTATTCTGCATAATTACAAATAAAAGTATAAACAAATAAAGAAAAATATATCCGAATAAAACTACAAACTAAAATAGGGCATCAAAATATTCCTCCACAACGCTGTCGACTGGTAACGTGTCCAGAAGGCTGGAAGCATTACCACATTGTATGGCAATGCTAATCCTTTGACCAAAATAGAGGCCAGCCGGGTCACGGGAAGTGTCGACCAGCCGCCTTGCAATATCTCTGTATAGAAGTTGGGCACTCGGACCCGACCCGGGTCGGAAACGACCCGAGTGTTTCGACCCCAAGCATCTCGAAAATATACTCGGAGATGGTACCCCGCGTTTACAATCAAAGTCAAAGTTTTTTATTTCAAGTAGACCAAATTACAGGTGCTTTTAAAACGTCAAAACTAGGTGCACGGTTCCGAAAGGTAGGTCTCATGGAGAAGAACCGGCAAGAAACTCCATGAATACTCTTTTTAAATAATAGTTCATGACAATTTCACTACAGTATCGTGAGAAAAATAGTATGAGAATAATTCAGGTTAATGTAAGAAATAAACTCGTATAAGAGTACCTAGGAATCTCCATTTTTCTTCTCAAAAAGTTTTATTACTAACTTCTTGTTGAAGTCAACGACAATTCTAAAATCCAACGATATCCCACTAGATATTTCGAGTTAACTATAAATAGCTGAGAAACTGGCAGTTACGTCGATACTAACAATAAGTCAAGTGTTCTTCCGGGTATAGAACCTTAGACCTCGGCGTCATATCGTATCAAAAGCATAAATTCTTTGCAATTTCTTCGTTGCGTGATACAACGGGGCCCACTTTCTACCACGCGTGAAAGGGTTACAGTGTAGTGCGGATTTATTGGTGCATCTTTCGTATTTGAATTTTATCTAGTACTTAGGCAAAGCTTTGCAGGAGAAATTCAAGTTATACTATGCACATACGTAATCTAATTTATGTCTCCTATATTCATTTATATTCTTATTGTTTACATTTAAAATATAAATCTATAAAAAAATACATTTAAAAATATAAAAAATAGGGGTCCACCGGCATCGGGAGCAGGGTCCAAGCTACCGGTGGTTAGGGCTCCAGAGACGGGAACCTCCTCACAATACGCGCCGTGTCGAGGAGGACTGCTTTCTGTATCAGGCCCTTGATACAGCCACCTAACGAGAGCCTCATGAGATGTTGGTCACGACACGTCACGACTATCGGCACAATGGTTGCCGAATCCACATGTCACATGTTGACAACCTAATTTATGTTATTACTAAGGTTATAATATTGTGATTAGGTAATGTTTTTTTTTTTTAGATTAAGATTTTTTTTCTAAAAAAATTACTAAAAATTAAAAATTACTTGCACATGTATTCAGCAGTTATAAACAAAAAACAAAATAGGATAATAATGTATTGGGTTGAAATTACAGCTAAATTAATAAAACGAAGAGTTAATTATAATAAAAAAACTGAGACCTTGGTAAAAAATGGTTCAAATTGACACACAAACACAGTGTGTCGACCCCTTAACGTTGGACCACTATTTACGACACACCCTGTATAGCTGTGATAGCTAGTTATAGTGAAGACTTCTATATTTGGAAAAAAACGCTTAAAATAGACCAATTATTTTTCCATTGTTCTAAAGATTTTACATAAACTACCTATTCTTTCCTGTTTTAGATACATACTCCTCACAAACAAGGAAGAAGCTGACATAATTTAATAAATTTTTAAACAAACATTATGTATTTAATTGATTTTTGTAATATTTTTCCTTCCGCTTTAAGAGTGGGATAGAATAAAGTATTGTAAATAAAGTATTAAGTTCAGTTATATCGGTGTCCGCGATACCTACAAGCAGTTGGAGTACAAAACACAAAACGTTTTTTTGTAAAAATGTGGATTAATCAGAATTCCGATGTCCTATTTGAGGTAAACATTTTTTTCATCTTTTTTATTTTTTTAACACTTAAAACATCATATTTTATTTCAATTTTTCGTAATCATTTCCAAATATTTTTTAAATTCAATTGCAAAACAACATTTATAAATAAATAAATCTAATATTTTTTTCTAATTTTTGCCGTAACGCTGTTATTTTACCATACTCGGTACAACAAAAGACAAGTCACAAGACATGGCGCTCATTTCGTAAATTGTAGCCCAATGGCTATCGAAAAAACGTAAACGTCATTATCAAAAACCGTAAAATAGCTACATTATCCATGTTTTTTTTATATTTCATGTTCTTTGCACGATAACGTTTTGTAGAGAAAATTCAGGATACCCTTACGATGATAAGGGTAAAATAAAACAATAAAACAACAATTATTCACATTGTAACAATAATCACGTTAATATTTCTACAATTCCTACCGACAATACAGCTCATAGGTCGCGTAACATAGATTTTATTACAATATTGTACGTATCAGTTACCATGGCCGCCACTGTACGGTTGCGTGTCCAAAGTCGTTTCTTTGCAATCGTACAAACGAAGGGTTTTCAATAAATATACAGGCAAAGGTATAAAATATATATACTACAGAGATTAGGTCGAGATTAAACAATTCTAACATGACAACCGCTATTGATAAAACTTTTGCTGTTTTGATAGCGAAACGTAATGATTTAGTTCGGTAAAATATTGTAGTGTTATTTTAGGAAATTGTTATATAAGCCTCTATGATCTTCGAAGGATAAGACACAGTACAATAATAACAAATAAAGTTCGCCAATGGTTTTTTTTATACACAAGGTTATATGGAAAGGGGGCACTAACACGAAAGAGTGTTAAAGTACCCATAATAATGAGTATTTTTTGTTCTACAACTTTCCCAAAAAGTCAATAGTTTAAGAGAAATAGCTGTTCAAAGATTTCATAAAAAATACGCTAAAGTCTTATCTATCCTTGGCTATGATCAGCAGTGTTTACATTTTAGGTTATAGTTGGGGTCACGAATCAAAAGCTCCATTTTCTGAATTCGTAACTAAAGCAGAGATTTTTTTTTTTGAAAAAACTAAAATAAAAAGCATTTTTATGGAAATAAAAATTATCGAATTTTGAAATTTTAACACTTGCTTTAAAACAGTCATCAGTGATACTTTATGTGGCCTGCGGATAAGTACCCCCTTTCCGACTAACCTTGTATACTTCTTATGCTTATTTTTGATGTCATATTAACGTATTTATTTATTATGGCTCTCCAACGACTTATTCACTAATAAACATACAATAATCAATTTTGGGGATTTTGCATTATAGTGAACTCGTCACTTACAGGAGTGCACAGCACTTGCAAAATTATAGCTTATAGCAATACAATATGATTAACAAAATTAACAAAAAAAAAGAGCGATCGATTGTGGCATACCTACTGGAAGTTTTGAGATAGGATAGCATTCGTCAGCTAATGCAACAATTGTCTTACAGAAACAGCGCGTAAATGCCTAATTATGCCTAATTACGTAACGTATCACAACAATATGTGTACCTACCATGTTTTGCCTCTGCATCACCCTAGGGTCGACTGGTAGAAAATGCCTAAGGCATAGTCCGCCTCTGTACTAATTTTTTGCATAAAGAATTAATCAATAAATAAAATAAATTACAAGAAATAACTTCTTGAACATAGCATCAACATTCTAATTTCAAAATTACAAGAAATAACTTCTTGAAAATAGCATCAACATTCTAATTTCAAAATTACAAGAAATAACTTCTTGAATATAGCATCAACATTCTAATTTCAAAATTATAAGTGTGTTTTAAAGAAACCATTTCTTGAATATAGGATCAACATTCTAATTTCAAAATTCAAAGTATGTCAGTGTTATGATTGCTATTTTAATTTTGGAATCAAACAAAACCATATCATCTACTTGTCTTACTAAAGAAAATGGATTTTGCGGCGCAGGCGCTCGGCTCAGCTAACAACCTGTCACAACCTTATTTACTGAAACAACGTATTATTTTTGATACGATTGTTGTTTTCAAAATATTGCGAGAATTAGCTTTCATATTTATGATAAGTTACGGTTCACTCACGGGCATTTTTCGGGATTGCCCGACTAGTTTTAGACCCAACCAGAGCATTCAATCCAAAACTAGTCGGGCAATCCCAAAAAATGGACGTGAGTGAAATGTAAATAATCTTACAAATGAATGTGTCTCACGGGAGTTACACTTCGTACAAAAAAAATTTTAACTTTGATAAAGAGAGCTGATGCTCAGATCAAGCGCATGTACATTTTCTTTATCCATAATATGAAGAGTTTTACTTGGATTCATTGAATATTAAGTTATGAATCTTTTTCAAGTCTTGAAACCATAAAGATGCAGCGAAAAATTGTGAACATAATCCTGATATCCAAACTTTTTGGGTTAATTTGTATTCGCAATCTTAGTATGATCAGAATTCTGGTTTAAGGAGTTTCAATAGGTAGTTAATGTTCCAGCTGGATAAGTAAAAAAAAAAGTTTATTCGTCTTCGAGTTTCAAAGTTACCATAAATAAATTGTTACCTACCTAATAAATCACAATATAAAATGTTATTAAAAAAAAAGTATACAACTTTTTTTTTATTCTGCATTTTTAAAGACTGCTCTACCATTTGTTTCTGGCTTGACATTAAGTTTCGGGACAAACTGTACATTATTAAGTTTTCAGCATTTTTTCTAAAAACGAGCTTAAATCCTCTGTTTACAGCATGCCTGGTTAATCACTTCCGTACATTTTTTATTATGGGACAAACACTGAATTTGCGAAAAAAAAAAACAGTTGTTCCATATATTTTGTTAAACAACATTTTTTTTTTCACGTAATCAAAGTTTCTCCCATAACAAAAGATGTACAGAATGGTGCGTTCATGGTTTTCGGATAAAAAATGCCCAACCAATCACACTGCATATATTTTCCCAACCCAATAATGTCACTATACCAAGAAAATACAACGAATGCAATCAACCACACGAGCTTGTTAAGCCAGGGTGCTAAATAATATTAAGTTCCTATAATTTCCCCTTATCTGTACGTAGTGCAAGGCAATTTCTTTACTACGGCAAAATTATAGGAGGCCTCGCGCGAAACTTAACACCAGCTATAGAGAGTATGTAAGTAATGTACTTGTATGTACTATTGCTGGTATTTCCGTAGATTTGTATAGGTGGTTGATAGGATATATAGGTAATGGGTAGGTTATTTTACAGTGCGGGTACTTAGAAATGTTTTTCAGTCAATAAAATTGAGTTGAAGTCCGTGCCTGTGGAATTGTATGGCGGTTCTCTGGTGTTGACATATTAGGAAGTATCAATGAGGCTAGCATAGTCAAAAAAAGAGAAAAAAGGCATCGAAATTAAAAAAAAAAAAAAGTTGAAATCGATTCGATTTAAAAAAAATAATGACTTCTTTCGTGTAGGTACATATAGCGTGACTTATTTAATTATTTAATATCCTAAACTAAACCAACTTGTAAAACAAATCGTATGAAAAAGTTATTACATGATGCTGCTCAGATTTTTTTCTCCAATTATTGAACCTTATGAAATTGAGTTGATTAGTGTAATAAAAATGGACAGTTTTATTAATATTTTATTTATAGAAAGTTCACAATGACCAAAAAATTAATGCCAATATTGTTTTTATGAATTAGGAGCAATAAATGTCTGAGAAAGTTTTGCTGTAGCTCCTTAAGATTTTTCCCATACAGTTCAAGTTAAATAAAACACAATATTTAAACCAAAATCTGAACAGTATTTATAATATTTGAAACGAGAATTTAAAAAAAACCGGTGTAGTGCGAGTCGGACTCGCGCACGAAGGGTTCCGTACCATTATCTAAAAAACGGCTTAAAAAACAGGTCTGTTGTATGGGAGCCCCCCTTAAATATTTGTTTTATTTTAATTTAATTATTTATTTTTAAAGTGAATATATAACTAAATATTTTGTGGATATTTCAAGCGTCTACCTGTTGCCGTTATCAATATCGAGCAAAAACGAGCAAAAAAATCACGTTTGTTGTATGGGAGCCCCCTTAAACATTTATTTTATTCTGTTTTTCAGTATTTGTTGTTATAGCGGCAACAAAAATACATCATCTGTGAAAATTTCAACTGTCTAACTATCACGGTTCATGAGATACAGCCTGATGACAGATGGATGGACGGACAGCGGAGTCTTAGTAATAGGGTCCCGTTTTACCCTTTGGGTATGTAAAAAAGGCGAGGGAGCAAGAAACACATATTTATTTAGATAGAAATATTTTTCCATAAGCTCGCTCGCCTGTTAATAGGTCAATGCATTTTTCTCGTGGTTATTGCAAACAAAGACAAAGGGATTTAATTAGGTAAATTAATACTAACTTCTACCTGTTCTATGATAAAAATATTATAATACCCATCACTATCACAACATAGTACAAAACAAAGTAGCTTCCCGCTGTCTGTCCCTATGTATGCTTAGAACTTTAAAACTACGCAACAAATTTTGATGCGGTTTTTTTTAACAGATAGACTGATTCATGAGGAAGGTTTTAAGCTATAAAACGTACACGTGCAAAGCCGGGGCGGATCGCTAGTGGTATAATAAAACAAGGGAGGCGATTAATATTATTTGCCAGAACAAGCTACGCTTGCCGCGGTTTTCAGGGATGAGAGACCGTTTATTAAACATCAAGACCCCTCCGTGCGTCGACAAGCATGTTAAACCGTAGGTCTCGGGTGTTATACGAATACCTATGACAGTCGTAACTAGAGTCAGAAGCCTGAAAGTCTAACAATCGGTTCAATGAATGTAAATAAAAAGAAAAGTCCTGATTGACTGACTCGTCAACGCCCAGCCCAAACCCTTAGACTTAGAAAGCTGAAATTTTGCACAGATGTTCCCTTTATAATGTAGACAAGGAATAAGGAAAGATTTTTCGAAATTCAACCCCTAAGGGAGTTAAATAGGATATGAAAGTTTGTATGGAAAATGATCACTTAAAATTCGAAATTTCACGCAAGCGATGCTGCGGGCAAAAGCTAGTCTTAGGATAATATCGGCATTGCCCAGTACGTAACTGGGTTGCGAAGATCTGATGGCAGTCGCTGCGTGTAAAATACTGCCATTCAGCTGCATTTGGTTAGACTGGAAACAGATCCAAACATAGTTGGGAAAAGGCTAGGCCGATAGATAAAAAAAAACTTAGTTGACGATTCTATAATCTCTATTCTCAAAACTAACAGCTAGTACACATTAAGCGCTTTGAAGCGCGTGCTTTAGAAATGCGCGTTGCAAGTTACTAGATAAAGCATGGAACGTACACACTCTAAAGCCGGGTCCGCAGCGCCAATTTTCTAACATTTTATTGTGCTTTCTCGAACAAACCTGTTAGGCCACGCCCCTATTCGGTCAGCAAACAGTGTTGAGCCGGATCCGCAGCGCCAATTTTACTAACAAAACTGTTGGGCCACGCCCCTATTCGGTTAGCAAACAATGTTATCCTGTTTGCACAAACACGAAAACACGGCGCAGCGGACCCGGCTAAACTCGCGCTTTTCACCGAGTACTCTTCAAGTGCGAGCTTCAAAGCGCTTAAGAACAAGACCGAACCAAAAAACATACCAGAGCATTTATTGAGTTAAATAAAAACTAAACAACGTTTTTACTAGACAAAGAATGAAGTAACAACATTTTTTTTTAATATGAGAAACATAGACTTTTTCTTCGGTCTTATCCTTAATGTAGACAAGCTACAAGAAGTCAGGTCCCCCTCACCCATCTAAACCCTGCCTAACCAAAAATCTTGTTACAGATATTCATGCACAAAAACGCAATGCAAATGCACGCAAGGGAACTGCAACGAGGACTCGGGGGCGAGGTGAAGCCACACCAGTGCCAGCAGTGCTTGAAGTCGTTCAGCTCCAACCATCAGCTGGTGCAGCACATAAGGGTGCATACTGGGGAGAAGCCTTACAAGTGCTCGTATTGTGATCGGCGGTTCAAGCAGCTGAGCCATGTGCAACAGCATACTAGGTTGCATACAGGTTAGTGGTAGATAATAATGGTACACCTATTTCAAAAACATCTTCTGATGACTGTCATATCCATAATAATATAGGAACCCAACACTGTGTTGGGTTCCTATATTATTATGGTTGAGCCTAATCAACCTAATAAGCCTAGGTCATTTTACTGATATTATCTCTATCAAAATACAAATTTGTATCTCTTTGGACATCACGGCTCATCTTCCGCGCGGAAGATGTCCGGTCCTTTGGAAGGCATACACGGGGACACAGGTCCAACGCGCAGAGGCCCCTTTGAGAGCTTTAATCTAAAATGTAACTATCCACGGCTGCACTATTGGAGTACAGTCATGGACCGTCCCAGGTGGGCGCAAAACTATTGTGAAATATGGTAAAAATAAAACTGGTCTATGGGAGGGGGTGTTAAATGGACTGGATAATTTCTATTGCCGAAATACAAATTATTATTATGATTTATATTGAAAATGAAACCACGAAATATTATTAGTATAAGGCTCCAATTACACGTCCGATACTTGCCTCCGATAGTCGGTTCCGATAGTCTGATCAGACTGTCTGAAGGCCTCCGCGTCATACATTTGTTTGAACATGAATTACACGTACGATCAGACTATCGGATCGGATGTCAAAATCGTAAGCATCGTCCGGGCGTCGCTTCCGATAGTCTCAATGCGCGCGGCGCGTACATTTGTATAGAGGTGAAATACACGTACGATTTTTCTTTCCGATTCGTCATTAGAAAAGTGAGCATCGACAAGTACGGACGTAGTTCTAGGTAAGACTACGGTTCTTTATCCGACTGCGAGTTAAAAGTATGGTACTGTTTTGCTTATTTATCAGACCTCTTGTCGAAAAGGGTTGTACTGTTTTTAGTCTTGGTTATTTATCAGATTGCGAGTTTGCTAATCTCAAGCGCAATACCACTGATTGAAGTACGATCAAGAACAAGAGTAACAAGTCATCATCTGCCTAGCCTTTTCCCAACTATGTTGGGGTCGGCTTCCAGTCGAACCGGATGCAGCTGAATATCAGTATTTTACATGGAGCGACTGCCTATCAGACCTCCACATCCCAGTAACTGAGTAATACGATACTCTTGGTAAGACTGGTTGTCAGACTTTCTGGCTTCTGACCAACAGTAACGACAGTCAAAGATCTACAAATGACAGCCGGGACCAACGGCTTTACGTGCTTTCCGAGGCACGGAGGAAACTCGCTATGGTAAATGGTCACTCATCCACAGACCAACCTCGGCAAGCGTGGCTTAACCCGGAAGATCGGTCTATGCGGCTGTAATTATTTAGCCACGAGCTCCTCAACAGGAGTAACAAGTGATATTATAAAATTAACAAATTCAGTTGCTTACTGATTGCCTACGTTTTGGGCTACTTTCGGACGGGCGTCTAACTTCGTTGACGGACTTAGGGAGTAAGCCCCCAGGCTAGCACAGTGGACTAAGGCCTAAACCCTTCTCATTCTGAGAAGACGCTGTTGCCCAACAGTGGGACAGTGGGCTGATGCATACGTGCCGTCAGTTAGGACAGGTCAACTCAAACTTGCAATGGCTCTTTCCTCAAAAAGCCATTCCAGACGTTGCCCTACATTGTTACACTCACATAGTTTTATACTACAATGTCTGGACTTTAAAAGAGACCTTGACCTCTGAGTTTGTTTCGGCTTTTCTTCTCAGAGCTAGTCAGATAGCCATCTAGTCTTAAAAAAACATTACGTTAACTCATAAAAGTGTGTATAACAGATATATTTACAGAAATAAATATCATTCATTATTATGTAAATATGTCGGTAATTATAATGCATAAAACCAGCAAAGAACTAAAAACTATTAAACATTTATTTCGCTCATCTAATACTAATCATAATATTGCCATCCACATTACGAACGAACTCGTAATAGATTATTACGTAAAGCTATTTTAGTAGATTTATAAATACTTCTTATGCATCTCTCACTGTTAGTCATACTGATTCTTTATAATACGCCTAGATCTAAACTAAAAAAACATATTAAAGTATATCAAAAAAATTTAAAAAGTTCTGTTGTTCAATTAAGAACTTCATCAAAAAAATGTGTCATAACTCTACGGTAAACTCTATGGTTTTAAGGAAGAATTTTATTATTAATGGCACACCTCTAAAATTCCTATTTGGGAATTTACTGTACGTAATAAATTCAAAATTTACCTGGTCAGAATAATTACACAGCCCAATATACTTTGATGAACTAAAAACCCCAGATTGTTACAATAATATTTTATATTCAACTATATTTTTGATTTACGCATACCATCTAGCACTACTATCTAGCATTCTTCATTGCTGTCATTTAACACAGAAAAACAATTAACGAACGAATTCTAACTCAAACAAATTCAAAAATCCAACATGTCTACTTCTATTCCAAATTTAAAAACATCACACTACCGCGTCACGAAAAAATAGAACGTTATAATTAAAATAGGCTCCCCACTATTGGCCGATGTTTCTAAGAAAAAAATGTGTACAACCGTATACGTGAAAAGCGGTAAAAAAAATTACCCAATGGACAGCGGCGAGCGGCGGCGTCGGCCAATGGGAGGACTGCGTTCCAAGCCAAGTACGTTTTACGTGGCTTAGACAGAAAAAAAATTACGTGTTTTTCCACGTTCGTAGTAGCCAATGAGCGTCGCTCGTCCACTTGTATGTGCATTATAATTCAATCGCTTGTTTTTGTTGAGATTTTTATTGTTTCGTTTAGCAAGGCAATTAGCTGGAAATATAGCAGGTTGATTTCTTTTTAATATGTTACTGGCATTATAGGTGTCGTAAAAAAAGACATTTAAATAAATTGAAGTTTGTTTGTCGTGTTTTTCTGATTAGTATTGTTTTTATAGTGTTTTGTGAAGAAATAGGTATGGTTAGTTAATTGATTGTCTTAGATATGACGTAAATCTAAACATTTTCAAACGATTCTGATGTATTGTTTTAACTTAATAATATTTTAATGTTCTGTACGATGAAGAACTTTTCAAATGATTTGACGTTTATAGTCCACCATAGACAAACTTTTTTTTCACAAAAGCAGCTCAAAAACCTTTTAAATTAATTATGTGTAGATGACAAATAATTTAATGCACACATTTAAGTGGAAAATTAGACACGAAAGTAAACAGGGTCCATTTAAAACACTTTCAAACCAAAATGGTGATTTAATCACAGACTAAAAAACTCAACATGGCCGTTCATAATAATTAAAGCATTTATTACGAGCCCCTGATTGCAGGTTGTCAGTAGTAATGAGTTTTTTAATTGTCGCAATGTCGACAAGTCGTGTCGACAGATTCAGTTGCGTTTTTATTAATTTATCGACGAAGTGAATTGTTGTATGTAGTTTTTTTTCGTTTCGTATGTGTGTTTGGTAATTATTTATGATCTGTGCAAAGAAAAAGCTGACTTATACAGTTGATATACTGGTTAGATGAAATAAACTGTGTTAAACTGGGCTTTAGTAATGACGCTAAAACAAGATGGCAATTTATTTAAAAAACGTACAAGTAATTTTTCTTGGGAATCAAACAAAGTCTAACAACACGCCGAGCAAATGCTAAAATTGAGAATAATTTGAGAATGATTGTTACTTAACTTACAAGAGGAGCTCGTGACTAAATAATTACAGCCGCATAGACCGATCTTCAGGGTTAAGCCACGCTTGCCGAGGTTGGTCTGTGGATGGGTGACCATTTACCATAGCGAGTTTCCTCCGTACCTCGGAAAGCACGTAAAGCCGTTGGTCCCGGCTGTCATTTGTAGATCTTTGACAGTCGTTACTGTTGGTCAGAAGCCAGAAAGTCTGACAACCAGTCTTACCAAGAGTATCGTATTACCCAGTTACTGGGTTGTGGAGGTCTGATAGGCAGTCGCTCCATGTAAAATACTGATATTCAGCTGCATCTGGTTCGACTGGAAGTCGACCCCAACATAGTTGGGAAAAAAGGCTAGGCAGATGATGTTACTTAACTTACAACTATTGTTAAAAGACAAAAATCTCCGAGAATGAGTGACCATTAACGAATGACACACATGGAGACCTCTCCGTGCCTCGGAGAGTACTTTAAACCGTCGGTCTTTCGTGTCATGATATCGGCATTGCCCAGTAACTGGATTGCGGAGGTCTGATGGCAGTCGCTCCGTGTAAAATGAAGGTATTCAGACGCATCTGGTTAGACTGGAATCTAACCCTAACATAGTTGGGAAAAGATTAAAGATAAAAATCTAAAAAGAATCATAGAGACAGACGTATAAACGAAAACGGTGTACACGAATTCGTGTAATTCCTTCAAACCGCGTAATCTACTGGTGACATAGATTAACTCTAAATGGGTATTTCTGAAATCCAACTGAAAAAAGAAACAAAAAAACTTGGTTTTCTATTTCGGAGTCATTTTAGAGCCTCGAGTTATCTGACTGCAAAGAGCGATATCGAGTTAGTCGTTCCTGCCAGCCGTGTCGCCGTACTTTCATTAATTTATGCGTGGCACCGAAATGTTCATTCAAATAAAAAACATTTTTTGCAAAAAAAAAAAATCTTTTTTTTACTGATTCCTTATTAGGTGGTTTAGATATGATCAATTACCGACATCGCATGAAAAAAAAAAGTTTTTTTATTTTTTTATTTTTAATCAAGCTAAATCCCGTGCAGGGCCTATCTACACCAGTAGTAGATCATGTGGTTTTAAGGAATTACACGAATTCGTTAGCAGCCTGTAGAGTTGTGGATATTTTTTTATATTTCACGATGACGTTAGTAACAA
Organism: Amphipyra tragopoginis; assembly: GCA_905220435.1. Taxonomy (NCBI): domain Eukaryota; kingdom Metazoa; phylum Arthropoda; class Insecta; order Lepidoptera; family Noctuidae; genus Amphipyra; species Amphipyra tragopoginis. The sequence continues at coordinate 13,784,724 of HG992017.1, forward strand.
TTTAATTTACACCTTATGCCAGTGTCATAAAACTCACACGGCTAAACCGACAAATGCTAAAAATACTTATAGACAACTACTAACTACCTAAGTAGTCGAGAACGAATGTCAAGTGACTAAATACAGGTTCTAACACCTTTTTCAACCCTTCAAAGACAATACGGTGAACACAAAATTTTCCCACGTCGATACTGACTTTACACCATGAAAATTTTCCATAATTACCTACATAACCTTTCTTAGCACCCCATGTTGGAATAGTTGAGTAATATGAAATTGTAACACGTCACCATTTTGATGAGAAGTGTATTGGTACCTTATATTTATTGTAATACTAGCGACTAGCGACCCGCCCCGGCTTCGCACGCCGATTTTTATAGCTTAAAACCTTCTTGATTCATTCTATCTATTAAAAAAACCGCATCAAAATCCGTTGCGTAGTTTTAAAGATCTAAGCATGTTTTACACTATGTAGTGATGTCACCATTTTGACGAGAAGTGTATTGGTACCTTATATTTATTTTTATAATTGCGTTTTAGTAAGTCTGGGTTCTGTAATGGTGTTTATCCTTTCATACATGCGTTTGGGGGTAGGCAGAAACTACAGAACGCCTAGGTACTCCTTGCGCTTCGTCCACGTTCATACATCTTGTTATACAATGTGTCCAGTTATGGACTAGCGATATTCTAGGTACGGTCAGCATCAAAAGTAGCTGAACAGTAGAGTTTTTAAACTTGGCATTAATTAGAAAACGAATTGTTTCAAAACAAAAAGTTTAATAGATACCTAGAGCTGCTAGATATTGCTCTAAGTATGCCTTACATTTTTTGCTTCCTATCAATTAGTTATCTAATTAATGCAAAGTTTAAAAACTCAAATGTTCAGCTACTTTTGATGCTGACTGTACTTATATAACAACTATTCTAGTACTCAAATACACTACACACTAGGGTCCAATTCACTTCCATTTTTGTTGAGATATTCTGTACGTGTGTGCAAAAAAAGTCATATCTCTCAAAGTTTTGGTCCTACTGAGATTCGGAGTAGGCTTATTCGGAAAGCAACAATATTGTCTATCGTTTACATTACGGGTTCATATTTTCATAACTTTAAGATAGAGAATATCTCAACAAAGAAGCAAAATGGCTGCCAAATAGCGGGGAAGTGGATTGGACCCTAGTGTGTAGTGTATTTGTGTACTAGAATAGTTGCTATTAAGTACCTAGGATATCGCTAGTCCATAATCGGACAGATTGTATATTTTGTAGATTTACTTTCATTATATTGCAGCCAAGTTTTCTGTTTTAAGTAACGCACAGACAACTCAATTAACTACAGCCTAGGACCCTACCGTATACTTAAAGCGACAGACAAAAAGATTGTACACATTGCCTTGTTTCAAACTCCAAATAGGCCGAATTGAAAAACTCTTCGATCGCCCTCTCCAATTATTTCCAAGATTTTGCATGACAATGGCACAAAAAACATTTAGACACGAGTTGAAGTTAGACAAAAAGTTCCATTTTGTTTGAAAATGTTCATTGAAGAAGTTTTTGTGTCTGTTTATGTGTTATTTGTGTGAGAAGAAAGTGGGGGACGTTTTCTGTTCGGCGTGTATACAATGCCTTAATGTCCATCGCTTAATTTGTATATAATTGACAAGTAAGCATGTACTAGTCGCGCGCAGAAGGTTTGCCGATGACTGCCCCTCCCACTTCACCGACCGCTACCCGCTCTCGTCTGGCCTACCTACTAATCGTACCGACCAACGACGCGTGACGTCATGAGGCTATCGGCAAACCTTCTCCGCGCGACTTATAGGTAAAGACGGTAAAATGGTAGACCGTACAGTGCCATTAATACCAACAATATCTCATATATATATATATCTTTCGGGTACCTCAGGCCCACGGTGTACCTATATCACACGAGGTCAAAGTTTTGACAACCCTTAATTTATTAATTTTTGAAGATCGTTTTCTCAAAACCTCGGCCCTACTGGTGAGTAATATTTTTGTGGGCAATAAACCTTATTATAAGGTATCTATTTGTACTAAGCAGAGATTCTACTTAGAGCTAGAAAAAATATAAAAATAAATTGTGAATTCGATAAAAAATATTTTTTGGGGATTCTACTATCATTTTTGACTAAATTAAAACGGGATAATATGCGCCTAAAATTGCTTCATAAGCCTGTAATACAAACAACATTCAATCATGTATAGTTTCCTTTGTAGGAATTATTTTCAGTATTTTAGACTTCGAGGTCACGTAAACTTTACGATTTTTTAAAAAATAAACTATTCCAAATTGACTCCTGGGAGTTCTACTCATGCATTTGCAATGACTAATTTAGTATAAACATTCAATAGAAAGCGGATGTCACTTTTTCGGGTTCAGAAAAACATTGTCAGACTTTCGGGCGTCTGACTACCCGTAACGACTGTCATAGGTACTCGTATGACCTCGGGTGTCAAAAATGTCTAAATATGTTTAGCACTAAATATATTTTTAGCGAGTCGTTGTGCAAGTGGGCCTATATCGTCGCATTAGAGCGATTACGCACTGCATCCGATCCGAATCCGTGAAAATACGGATATAAAAAACTCGGACCGAATTCGGATATTGCTTTACGCACTGCATCCGATCCGAATCCATGAAAATACCGATGTAGAGTAAAAATCTCGGACCGAATTCGGATGTTGCTTACGCACTATTCCGATCTCTGATTCAAATCCAAGCATGTCAGGCATCTTTGGCATATCCATTTGGCGTCCGATTTGAATCCGAGGTGATGCGAAAGCTTTCATACAAACAGTACTACGGCTATTTCGGTCCGTCAAAATTTCTTCCGAATTGGAGACTCACGGATGACGGATAGAAATCGGATGACGGATGTTGATAGTGCGTAAACTACCATACAAATAGTTCTATGGCTACTTCGGAACGTATTTTCACGGATTCGGATCGGATGCAGTGCGTAACCGCTGTTAGAGTGAAACCTCGGGAATGCATTTGAGCATTGCACAGTTCCTGTGGGCTTTCACGCGGACGAAGTCACGGGCAAAAGCTAGTCAATTATATTTATTACAAATGTTATATCTATATATATAAAAATGAGTCCCTATTTCCCTTGGTCACGGCATCACGCGTGAGCGGCTGGACCGATTTCGCTAATTATTTTTTTATTGTGTTCGTAATTGTCAGGAGAAGGTTCGTATGAAAGAAAATTTCGAAATTAAAAAAAAAAACAAATTATCTCAGTAATATAAAATTAATCCCTATTTCCCTTGGTCACGGCTGATAGATTGACATTCAGTTGTTCAGCCAGCAGTTGATAACAAAAATATGGCGGTACGAAGTTCGCCGGGTCAGCTAGTACCCAATATAGTCTAATTTAAAAGCAAACTAATTTCGCATAGAGCGTTTATAGTTTAAAGTACCTATACTTCGTGATTAAATACCTAATAATCAAAAACCGGCCAAGTGCGAGTCTGACCCGCGCACGAAGGATTCCGTACCATTATCTATAAAAACGCCAAAAAAATCACGTTTGATGTATGGGAGCCCCCTTAAATATCAATTTTATTCTGTTTTTTTAGTATTTTTTGTTGTAGCAGCAACAGAAGTAAATCATCTATGAAAATTTCAACTGTCTAGCTATCATGGTTCATGAGATACAGCCTGGTGACAGACGGACGGACGATTATCTATAAAAACCGCAAAAAAATGACGTTTGTTGTATGGAAGTCCCCTTAAATATCTATTTTATTCTGTTTTTTAGTTGTTATAGCGGCAACAGAAATCCATCATCTGTGAAAATTTCAACTGTCTAACTATCACGGTTTATGATATACAGCCTGGTGACAGACGGACGGACGATTATCTATAAAAACCGCAAAAAAATCACGTTTGTTGCATGGGAGCCCCCTTAAATACTTATTCTATTCTGTTTTTTAGTATTTGTTGTTATAGCGGCAACAGAAATACATCATCTGTGATAATTTCAACTGTCTGACTATCACGGTTCATGAGATACAGCCTGGTGACAGACGGACGGACGATTATCTATAAAACGGCAATAAAATCACGTTTGTTGTATGAGAGCCCCCTTAAATATTTATTTTATTCTGTTTTTTAGTTGTTATAGCGGCACCAGAAATACATCATCTGTGAAAATTTCAACTGTCTAACTATCACGGTTCATGAGATACAGCCTGGTGACAGACGGACGGACGATTATCTATAAAAACGGCAAAAAAATCACGTTTGTTGTATGGGAGCCCCCTTAAATATCAATTTTATTCTGTTTTTTAGTATTTGTTGTTATAGCGGCAACAGAAATACATCATCTGTGAAAATTTCAACTGTCTAACTATCACGGTTCATGAGATACAGCCTGGTGACAGACGGACGGACGGACAGCGGAGTTTTAGTAATGGGGTCCCGTTTTACCCTTTGGATATAGAACTCTAAAAATTACCAAATTGCATTTCCGAGGTTTTTGCGCTAAGACGATGATAATATGTGATGTATTGATAGATCTACACTAGTTCATACATTGTCAACTATATTGTACATGAAAGGGTTTTCTCTAGAAATTCTTCACAAAAAAAGTCACAAGTAAAAAGTTGGTTCTTTTAAAGTCGAACAGGCTACAGAGCAAAAATTATTCGAATATTTCTCTCAAGACTTTCACGAACATTGGACAAGTCTTTGTTCTTTTAGAGAATTTTTCACTGAAAACTTCAAGTTTCAGTTTAATATTGAGTTTCAGTAGCGACCGGAAGGAGACTGCTCGAGTTTCTCGTACACCTGTTATTATTTTTTTACTTGAAATTTTCCTGCTGATTTATTATTTTCTTCTTAAAAAAATAATTACACAGTAATTATAGTTAGTATAGGGGCTCGAGGTTTAATTAACATTTGCTAGGGGAAAGCTCCGCTTGCCGCGGTCAATCCGTGGATGGGTGACCATTCGTTATACATCGAGACCCCTCCGTGCCTCGGGTATATGATAAACCGTTGGTCCTGGGTGTCATACAAATACCTATGACTCTCGTTACGGGTAGTCAAAAGTCATAAAGTCTGGAAAATAACTAATCAAAACAGTTGACAAAAATAATCTATACATATAAAAGGAGAAGCTGACTGACTGACTGATCTATCAACGCACAGCCTAAACCGCTGGGGTTAGAAAGTTGAAATTTTTACAGTAGGTTCCTTTTGTAACGTAGGCATCCACTAAGAAGGGATTTTTCGAAATTCAACCCCTAAGGGAGTTAAATAGGGGAAGAAAGTTTGTATTGAAAATCGTCACTTAACGGGTTCAAAATCTCACGCAAGCGAAGCTGCGGGCGAAAGCTAGTAATAAATAAAAGGTTTATTGCAGAAAATTGTTTGAATTTTTACAGTAAATCTTACATAGGGGCCTCCTTTTAAGTAAAAGATGTACCTGTGCTAGGAGGCCCCGCAAAAATCCAAATATAAATACTAACACCAATTTGTCCTCATTCTTCTCAAACGTTTTCCATACAAATAACGCGTAGAAAGATTCCAGATTCTTTGCGATATACCGTTCTAGTTCTAGAATATTCCGAACGCTTTATGTCCCATCCGTCACTCTTAGGCCAACACATAACTATAGATACTAGCTTCTTGTTAATCCTGATTGTGTGTAGATATGACTATAGGCACGTAGCTCTCCATCTCTGCAATCAACAGAATTTGAGGAGTGAGGCGGCGATGAAGTTGTATTGTTTTTTTTTTAATAAGGATACCTGATGAAACTGCAAATGCTCTTAAAAGTACTTAGACACATGGATTACCTTTATTTTAGGATAGCAAAATCTAAGAACAATATACTACATTTAACCATAGTAAGACAGATTTCAAATCTTGTGTTAAACCACTTTTCAAGTCATCAATATTCTTCTACATACTTCTTCAAATAACGCTGTCCTTTTCAAAATCATTAACAGTCTGTTCCCTTCTCATATCAGCATCATTTTCTATAATATTACCGTAATCATCATCATTTTCAGAGGTTGAATGACCTACACCAACATAAACACTATAGCCTTTTACGGTTTCACGCCCTGTGCAAATTATTGCCGCTATGTACTTATATAGAGGGGGTGAAGGGGTGATCTCGTGTGTTCGCGGGTGGGTGGGGACGGGGGGATAGTGGAAATCAATAGAATCATTGCGCCACGGTACACAGACGATGATTCTACTGAACCCGCGAGTGAGGCTGCGATGCAAATGGGCGAGATAAAAATTTCGTATGAGTGAATGATTTTGGTTGGAATACAGCGGAATGATGATTGCAGGTTGATGATGATAAATTGTAATTCAAATGATCATTGTATAATGTAGAATGAGATCTTCATTACATATCCATGATGTCAGTGAAGATAAAAATTAAGTTGTCATGACTGTATGAAAGAAAATTTGCCATGTTTATGATAACGGCAATATAGGCAGAGGAGGTGATCAGATAAGCGTGAAAATCATAAATGACAAACCAGGTTATTAAAAAGAATCAATCATTCACGGGTAATCTTTACGTATTCTTTTGCCTCTTCTATACTCATAAACATTAGACAAATACGAACCACTTGGGCAAGGAAATGTATAGAAATTAATAATGTTTTTATTTCCAGCAGGGATTCAACACAATATTATGCTTATAAGAACCTTAACGGTTAATGAAGATCAGCTGAAAGTCTAGTTGAATAAATGGTCCAAAAAATATTTGGGCCTTGGTGGGCGATTTTTGTCTAATGTTATACGAAATGGATTATTGTCATATATATTCTATTATACCTATATTATGCTTGGTATTTATGGAGTCAAAAACATCCATTTTATTTTCTTACACAACATCTTAGCCTTCCTCTGCCTGTGTCCACTTAGCTCAAAGTCCTGTTCGTGCTACAGCAAATATATATAGAAGCATAGTAGGCACTGTATCATGTTTATCATCCCACACAAGTTCTAAGAATCAATAGCTACTACAAGGCTGTAGGATAGGCTTCTCGTGTGTATTTAACTCAATATTGATGTACCTACTAACATCAAAATACATTCTACCTTTACATCTACAAGGTTAGTCAGAAAGGGGGTACTTAAAGTATCACTGATGACTGTTTTAAAGCAAGTGTTAAAATTTCAAAATTCGATAAATTTATTTCCATGAAAATTGATTTCTATTTTAGTTTTTTCAAAAAATCTTCGTCCCTGCTTTAGTTACGAATTCAGAAAATGAAGCTTCTAGCTTGTCACCCCAAATATGATCCAAAATGTAAACACAGCTGATCATAGCTGATCATAGATAGACTTTAGCGATTTTTGTATGCCATCGTTGAACAGCTATTTCTCTTAAACTATTGACTTTTGGGGAAAGTTGTAGAACAAAAGTTATTTTTTATTTAACACCCTTTCAGATTAGTACCCCCTTTCCGACTAACCTTGTAAATCATTTTTGTATATTATCTATCCGTATCTGTATATTATCTACTGAGTAAAACGCCTCCTCGTTTTTACCCGCCCACAGCGTAGCTCAAAAGGAGGGTAATGTTTTTTCGTCAATGTTTTCCGTTTCTAATAGTCAATCAGTTCTGTCTCCTCGATCTATCTAACTAACATTAAGCTATCTAAACCTCGGTGATCTAAATACAATCTAATGTCTTAGCTTTCGAAATTCTAATTTATCTACATGATGGTCTCGGAGACCAGCGTTTTAGTTATTTTGTATTATTAAAGGGCACATTCATATTTATGAATTAGTTACGGTTTACTCACGTGCATTTTTCGGGATTGCTGTTCTAGTTTCGGACCCAAAAGGAGCCTTTGATCATGAGCTGAACTTGTGGCGAGATCGCGAGTCGAATTAGGCTTGACATTTTGCACATTTTTTTTTTGTATTACAATTCTGATGGTTACATATTTCTCGTTGAGATCTTTTTATAGATTCCGTACTCAAAGGCTAAAACGGGACCCTATTACTAAGACTCCGCTGTCCGTCTGTCACCAGGCTGTATCTCATGAACCGTGATAGTCGCAGTTGAAATTTTCACAGATGATGTGTTTCTGTTGCCGCTATAACAACAAATACTAAAAAACAGAATAAAATAAATATTTAAGGGGGCTCCCATACAACAATCGTGATTTTTTTTCCGTTTTTATAGATAATGGTACGGAATACTACGTGCGCGGGTCCGACTCGCCACCTTGCGGTATCTATAGAGATTAGCCTGTGTTTTAGGGCAAGTTCAAATATTAGTTCGTCATGGTTTTGGCCAGACTGAACATATTTTATTTCTATACATTATGTATATCCATTTATTGGCAATAACATCTTTACTTCAAGTAGAGTGGATGTGTGACCATTACATTCGTCGAAACTCCGTGCCTCGGAGAGCTCTTTAAGCCGTCGGTTCTGAGTGTTAGTGTTATACGAATACCTGTAACAGTCGTTACGGGTAGTGAAAAGCCCGAAAGTCTTACAACCGGTCTAACCTTAGGATATCGGCATTGCCCAGTAACTGGGTTGCGGAGGTCTGATGGCTGTCGCTCCGTGTAAAATACTGGTATTCAGCCGCATGCGGTTACGGCATATACATAAAGGAAGCGGGTAACCGGCGCCGACCTGGCAGCGCTTGTCGGTACTGGTCCGTGCAGGTAACCGCTACATAAAGGAAGCGGGTAGAAGCTGGAGCTGGCATTTTTAACAAAAATACGCCTTATTCTCTTTCAAATACAGCAACCAATGACGGCCTACCAGCGCTGATCGGAGCAGGTCGAAACTTGTCGGCGAAGTTCGGAGCTTGTTCGTCACTCAGTATAGAGACTACATGCGCCGACTAACTGCGCGGACCAGCACCGATAAGCGCTGGCGGATCGGCGCCGGCAACCCGCTTTCTACGTGTATACGCACTTAGGCTAGAAGCTCACCCCAACATAGTTGATAAAAGGCTAGGCAGATAGATAAGTAGAGTAGAGCTCATCTTGATTGACCGTTAAGATTCATAAAAGCATAAGTAATAGGTACTGTGTAGAATCCCTGATAGAAGCAAACATGTTGCTTATTTATATTTATGATTAATTACGGTTTACTTACGTGCATTTTTCGGGATTGCCCGACTAAGTTCGGACCCAAACGGAGCCCTTAATCATGAGCTGAACACGCGGTGAGATCGCGAGTAGAAAGTAGAGTTCGACTTGCGACCTCGCCGCGTGATCAGCTCATGATTAAGGGCTCTGTTTATGTCCGAAACTATTCGGGCAATCCTGAAAAATGCACGTGAGTAAACCGTAATTAATCATAAATATGAATGTGTCTCACGGAAGTTATAATAATAAAATTTTGCTTATTTCTTTACACTTGCTTGCTAAAATGGGTTTTATCTATTGCTATAATCAATGGATTATAATTAGGTTACTTGACCGATATCTAGCCGTATATTATTATTCGGCTGTCGCTGGAAACCAGCGCTGTGGCTCTGTATTTTACGTGATTCACAGCATTATGCTGAGCAATGGCTGTTTTGCGCTTTTTTTTTTCCAATAGTTTCTTTTTGGGTTTGTGTTTAATTTTATTTAAATTTTGTGCGTCATTTTGGCGCGAATAAATATTTTTTCTTTCCTTTCTATATTGTTAGACTGGAAGAAGCAACCTTCATATATTTACTTAAGAACGGCTAGAAGAATGAGATACTGCCTCTGTCCCCATCAGATTTGTGTGAATGAGTATGTGTGTGTTGATATATCTCACATAATTTTGAAATCGATTTCCTTTTATAGCTAAGACAGAGTTGAAAGCCGTTTTATTATCTGGTCATAAACCTTGAAGGTAGTATAAAATCTTCACATCTGGTTCAAATAACGAGCAATATTCATTAAAAATTGCATTAGATTGTAATTATATGTTTGCTTTCTCAGGTACGCGATTAACCTGTATTTTGAATGGGTCTGTCCAGATTCAGAACGATCCGATTATGTACGATTTCCACAAAACGGGCCGCGCCGGAGCGCGCCGGAGCGCATTTCACACTGTGCTAAAGGAAATTCAGGCTTCTATACAATAGTTAAGTTTCATGTTTGCATGGAAATTACACTGCTTGGAACTCGGTTAGATCAGCGCGTATGCCGCGGCAGCCGGTCGGCTGCTCGAGTACGTGGACGGCGGCGCTCGGCTGTCGTCGCGTCCGGTCGGCTCCGCTCGGCCACACCGCAGGTAGAAACTGACTGCGATAGCGGATACGCGAGCATGCGCGCGCATGCGCCCACATGCGCCCGGGCTCCAGCGGATTGTAGCCATCGGGCGGACGCGGTCAGATACGGACGCATGCTGGAGCATCCGCTGTGACGCGCTGCGCTGCGCTCCTGCGTGGCCCGGTTGGTGGAAATCGTACATTAGTCAGTTGTCGAACGGTTGGTAAAAAACGGTTAAAAAAAATTAACTAAAAAAAATATTAAAAAAAAACATAACATCACGCCTGTATTCCCCAAAGAGTTGGGCAGAGGTGTATAGTACACCCTCATTTCGCCGTTTTGTTTAAGTCCCATGTAATAGAAGGCGAGTCTATTGCCATCAACCGGCCACAAATCCAGACTCCGGGCTGCTACTGAGAAATTCACACGGAAAATCCAATAGCACTTTGCTCGACTTGGGGATCGAACCTTAAACCCTCACACTCAGCAGTCGTGCTTGCGACCAGACTAAGGAGGTAGTAATCACTACATAATATAAAACAAAGTCGCTTCCCGCTGTCTGTCCCTATATATGCTTAGATCTTTAAAACTACGCAACGGATTTTGATGCGGTTTTTTTTAATAGATAGAGTGTTTCAAGAGGAAGGTTTATATGTATAATACATGCATATTATAGTAGAGAAAACGCGGAATACGCGATAAACGACATCCACGTGGGCGAAGCCGCTGGCGACCTCAAGTAAATAATATTTTTTAAATATTAGTAAAATCACCGCACAGCGTTACATAACAATAATTTTCGTGGACAAAACTTTATTCTTATTTTCCTTCAACGACAAAGGTATTATGCAATATTATGCTACATATTAAAATGAATATAGGAATACATTTGGTCAAAATAATCTCTACAGCGAAACCGCAGTGTTGCGGCTTCCGTTGTGCACAAATGCATTTCCTTAAAATTAAACTAATGCGATATTGGGACAAATACATGATAATTTGGAACCTATCTTGCTAAATGTGGAGTCTGATTTTGAGTTGTGTGCAATAAAAGAGCTTTATGTTTGAATTTTGGTGATATTTTATTAATCTTTTGACCGCTTGGTTTTTTATCAGTTGCCGTGCCCCTAGCGCCCAGCTCATAAATCGGAAAAATAATAAAGTACTAAAAGTGTATTATAAACATGTTATGTCAATAAATGAATACATTTTAAACACCATTTTTTTGTCGTATTTATCCGACATGGGCGAAATTGACACATATTTTTTCTGTCGGTCATATCCGACTTGGGCGATTAAAGGCTTATAAACAATAAGTTGTCATATCTATGACAGTTGTTACGGGTAGTCAAGAGCCCGAAAGTCTGACAACCGGCCTAACTTTAGGATATCGGCATTGCCTAGTAACTGGGTTGCGGAGGTAAGATGGCAGTCGCTCCGCGTAAAATAGTGGTATTCAGCTGCATCTGGTTACACTGGAAGCTGACCCCAACATATATGGAAAAAAGCTAGACAGACGAAGACGGCAAATTCGATCATGGTTGAAATAGACAAAATAATATTCACTTTGAAAACATTTTATACCGGTCCATGGTTACGATAATGCGTGGCTGAATAAATAGACTACATCATAATATTTATTCTATATTTAAAAAGCAAACACACATTCAGTTTATGATATTATATTATCTGTGGTCATAAAAATTCATTGAAGATCCTTTGACGTTGTCTATAATGCGCCATGAATGTGTAATTGCAATAAGTAAGCACCTAACGCATAGACATTTAAATATCTGTTAAATGAATAAAGATATTAGAGTTAGAACAATTTATAATTCTTTCAAATCAAATCTCATAAACAGTGATCGGAAAAAGATGAGCTAATTTACCTAAACTTCAAAGAACAGTGACAAAAACTGGAGACTTCCTAACGACAACATTTTTTTTTCGGGAGAATTTTCTCGGAGTTTTTCTTTCATTTGTTTTAAAAAAATAAAAGACATTCTCCTTTTTGAAAACAATATACAATCTCTTTTTTAAAAACAATAAAAAACGTGTCATCTGGTTTTGTGTCAATTTTGGGAAACAAAAACAGGAAACAAATTCAATTGTTTTCTGAATTAATAACATTAATATTTAAATGTACTTTAGTGATGTCCCGAAACTCGGAGTAATTTTCCCAAAAAAAAATGTTGTCGTAAGGAAGTCTCCACTTTTTGTCTCTGTTCTTTGAAGTTTAGGTAAATTAGCTCACCTTTTTCCGATCACTGCTCATAAAGCAACAAAATATAATTTAATTCTTACATTAAAATGGCCGCCATTTTCTCGCTCAGTTGCATTAAAAACTTACCTCATTGGTACCCTAAAAATAACTTCAAGAAAGAAGGGGATGATGAACCTGGTACCTCTGGGAATCGTCGTTAATTCAACCACGTAATCCATCTTATCATTTTTGGAAAAAATATTAATGGAAAAATTTGTCCGCGTAAAAGAAATCCTCGTCCCACAGGGATCGGATGGGGTGGTTTATATTATGTGGTACTTTAGTGTTAAATAATGTAATATTAATATAGGGTATATTTTGGCAGCGTGCCATCTTGTTTGGACGATAAGGTTGCAATTTCAGATTTAGTGGTTTTAAATAGTTTCATAAAATATGACAGAATCTTAAGTAGTTATGGGATCACGTTATAATTTAGTACATAACTAAATATTCATAAATAAAATCATAATTTTATCATAATAATATACTTATTGGAAACGTTGTTATAACTGCTTTGCACTTATTGTAATACTACTAATAGCCATTTTTTCAACCATCACATACGTTTTATCTGAGGGATAAATAGGACGCATTGACAGGAAATCTGTCAAAACGTCAAAATTATTCCTCAGATAATAGTTATCTAGCGATTGAAAAATCAGACCTTCATCTAAAAGATCTAAGCAGAGATATTTATATAGGTGTCTAATAACCCACACAAATAAATAAAATAAAATACACACCTCAAATTGTGACTATATACAGGGTGGAAAAAATCAATGGGCCCTGAAGGGAAACCACTTTAAATCCTTAAGATAGATTATTTTACTTGAAGGAAACATTCCTTTATTTTTAAAAAGAAACAAAACTGCGTTCACAGATTTCTCGACAAGTTTACCTAAACCGGGAATCGAACAAGCTAAAAATTAAAAAAAAAAAATACTCGCTATTTTATTTCACTAGTCGATACAGTCAATGTTAAAGATAAAATTTCTCCAAGAAACATTAGGTCTTACACTCATTTGTCGTACAAGATATCCATTAAATCTAATATTTAGTAGGTACACAAGGGCTTTAATCAACTTTACTTAGACTAGAACTGTTCACTTTTAATAAGTAAAAGCCACTTTTTTTTTAACTCTTACCTTTATAGACATTCTATGAAGTACAAGCTTGCTAATTTATCTCTAAGTACCTTGTTGAAGACTTAGATAAGAAAATCGTTTAATTGGTAATAATAATTCAATGCACATTTCCCTCTTAAAGCTGGCGTCCACTAGGCTCGCCGAGTCGAGTCGAATAGAACCGCAATAATTCGCCTCCTATACATTTACTATAAAACTGCGTTGATCAGCGACGAGCCGAGACGCGCCGAGTCGTATCACTCGCGCGCATCGCTTGTCACGCGAATTTATGTTTTAACGACGTGCCATTACTGACCGTTTCGCCTCACACGGAACAAATACGACTCGACTCGATTCGACGCGTTTCGGCTGTAGTCGACGCTAGGCTTTAGACGAGGCGTTCTGACGAAAAGTTTAAAAATAGAACGTTCCATTTGACAATAATCCTACCGATTAGTAGAATAAAATAGCGAGTGTTTAATTTTTTGAATTTTTAGATGGTTCGATTCCCGGTTTAGGTAACGTTGTCGAGAAATCTGTGAATGCAATTTGGTTTCTTTTTAAAAATAAAGGAATGTTTCCTTCAGGTGAAATAGTCTATCTTAAGGATTTAAAGTGGTTTCCCTTCAGGGCCCATTGATTTTTTCCACCCTGTATATGTACCACAGTGGTTTTACTAAATGCAACTTAGAAAAAATTAGTGTTTTAATTGATAAAAAGCAACAATAAATTAAAATACGAAAAACAGAAGACTAATCGGTCAAAAAACAAATATTTATTGTAAATGTCGGTACAAAACAGACGCGTCCAATAGAAAACGACGTAATTTCCATGATTGGTTCAACTCCGAGGGATTCAGTTATCTTTTTTCTGTCGCTTTTTTCATTTTCCACCGCGTCTTTGTGCCACCCTCCAGAAAAAGAGGGCAAAATTTACGAGGAATGCAGATTTTGATACTAGTTGATATTTTTTGTATATTTGCAAACGCTTCATTCATGCATCTTATATCAGTAATGTATTGTGTCGTATTGCAATGTGCATTGTACATTAATTATACTATATTTTATGAAATAAGTTATGTTTAATCATTTAAGAACACAACTTTTGTGCCAACTAAAGGGAAATTCAGTAGTATTTAAACTAGGACAAAAGATATGTAACTAGTAAGTTTTGTCAATTATCTTACTACAAAAAATATATTTGAATGTATGATTGTTTCTCACAAACCATACCAGATTTTAGGTTACATTACATACATAAATAGATATTAGCACATATTCAGTGCATGAAAATGCACGAAAAGAGCCTTCACGAGTGGCGATACTAAAGTACGTCCGGCGCACCCTGGGCAGTCTGCCCCGCTACCAACCTTGCTGACTGGCTAATCTTTTCACCACAGCATGAGCTATTTTCGTATAGCTCGTGCTGACACGAAAAAAGAAGGAGAAGCATATATTCTAGTACTTTAATCCCAGTATACTTAGAACTTTTCACGTGGCTGAAGCTAAGGACATGTCTAATTCTTCAATAAAAAATAGAAAAAAACCCAAGTATCAAATCGTCTTGCAGTATAAAAAACTGAAGCCTATTTGCAGAAGCCGAGATGGAAAAAAGGTTGTTTCGCGTGATCGGCTTTTATTTGATTTTCACAAATGTTTGCGTCCAAATTAGCGCCCGTCGCGTCCTATTGAGTGTTTTGTTTGTATTTCGAATTTTTCTTGTGTTATATAAGATTTTCATTGTTTTTTATGGAATTGTTCTAATGATTTTTACATTTATTTTTATATGTATTTCACTGTATTTATAATTTAGGCATTATATTTATAAAAATCGAAAAAAAAAACATGCTACGAGTAATAGGTTAGGTTTCATTTCAATCAGAGTCTAATAAGATTTGATATTAATTGCTAAGCCAATATTGAAAGAAAAATGATGAAATTAGGTTTCTAAAATTGTTTTTCCTTTGAAAACACAACTAACATGCATCAATAATGATTTGTGTAATCAAAAATAAAAAAGTTTTAACAAGCAACCTGCAAAGTAGGTTCGTATCAGTAATTCACATAGAACAAGGAACGCAGATATTCTGTTTTCTAGGAAAGCAAACTTCTTTTCCTAGTAAAAGAAATTATTCTCGCTTATTCCACATTAATTATGAGTCCAACACTTCAACAACAGCGCGGCTATCTAAAAATAATGTTTAGCCAAAGGTTAAAGTTCGAAGTCCATAATACAAAGTAAACCAAAGGCTGAAACCCTTGCTTTTTTTACAAAATAAAAGAAACCACCAGAGTTATCTTTCTATTAATTTGAAGTACACCTCTAACCCTCGGCCGCGAGATTTTTGTTGGATAGGAATGAATTATGTAGTTTTTGACGTCAACCCCTTTAGGTTGAAATTCGTTTCAAATTTTGTCGCCCTTTTTCTCTCAGGAAGTACACATTCTTAGAAATATCGAATCGAATTGCTCAAAAGATAAATCGACGAATGGGTTAGGAAAACGCAAGGAGGATGAATGAGACATAATAATTGCAGTGTGTTAAGCTTAATGACCACTGTATGAAATACTTACTGGTCAGCTGTTCATAAATCATATTTGCAATAATACATTTCCTTTGGTCACTGCAACAATTTATGGGAAAAGGAAATAATGAAGAGAACTATATTAATTATTAAATCTTCTTCTCTCGTGTTAGCACGAGCTATACGAAAATAGCTGATGCTGTGGTGAAAAGATTAGCCAGTCAGCAAGGTTGGTAGCGAGGCTGACTGCCCAGGGTGCGCCGGACGTACTTAAGTATCGTCACTCGTGGAGGCTCTTTTCATGCACCCCCTTATTTTATTTTAAATATTAAATAAAATAACAAAACTAAAAATAGCAAAAAAAGTACGTAGAAAAAACAAAAAAAGATAAAAATCTTTTCCCAATCCCAATTCCAATTTTTACCACCGCACTGTAACTCAATACCTACTCGACAGTACCTAACAGTGGTCCGCCATTACCATCCACTTAAGTGCTCAAATAGTAATGGGAAAGAAATCACGTTTCCCCCACCCCTCTGCCGACCCTCGGGCCGCAGATGTCGCAGCGAAGATTTTTCAGCCAAAATGAGCTTTTGCCTAATTTATTTTTTGCCGCCTTCTTTTACCCGAGTAAATATTGACATCATATCGCTGAATCGAATTGGGTGGACGTGCCGTTTCTTTTTTATATTTTTGTTGTTTTTTTGTGTTACATCACTTTCATGTTTGTATTTTTTGAATAGGGTACGCAAAAATGCGTTTTTTTTTCTTTTTTCTTTATTTAGATTTTTCTGTGACTTTTTCATCTACCTATTTCATAGACTTTTAGGTGTTTTTTTTTCTTGATTCTAAATATCAATTTGGTGCCTAAAGGAAGCCCTGAACCTATTTAAACAATGTAATATGCTAAGACAAAAAACAAAAAGTCTTTTTTTTCTTTAAATATTAAATCTCATTTCAATTTACGCTAATTTAGATATTTTACAGGTTTATCTTATTTTTATCTTGTCAATAAACGTCAATTCCTGCCCTATCTTATCCACACTACACGAATTCTGACAAGACGCTCCTGAAGGTCGTATCTCAGTTTTTTGCCGGAACCGGACGTACGGTCCGGTGATTACGAAATTATATTGGGGAGAAATTTCTTCTTTGAATTTTTTGCTACTTTCCTTAGGTGTCGAGCTCGATTGGTTATTAAATCGGACTTAGTGTCTCACCCTCTTTTAATTGTCTTGGAAATTTTTGCCAGGAGTTTTTTAATTTGGACCATTGTGCGGGACTTAGAAATGTTTGAGGAAAATGACCTTTATGTGAGACATATTAAATTATAAAATATAATTTGAAAAAAAAAACTTGTGTTGTGAGTGTCTTTACATACATTCAGACTCGTAACTAATTAATACCAATATGTAGGCCTAACAAACACGCTGAATTGCGTTTCTAAATTGAATTTTTTTTTTTTTTTTGTTTTTCTTTACTGTTTTGTATCTGTAGGTTTTTCCGTGTAAATTACTTTCTGTACACGCGGTGTTCTCTTTTAAGTAATGAGACACTCAGCTATAAGATAAAAACATTTTAAACTGTGATTGTACTCATTGTTAGAGAAGCAAAAAATAAATAAAAGTGGCAGAAGGCAACAGTATAAAAACACGTTTTAAGCCTTCAACTTAGTATCGTCTAACCCTAGTCGCACCTAAAGGTAAATGCAGACAAGGTCTTAGATGGACCACACAAGTCCAAGAAGGAAAGATGTAGAGGGCCTCCCCAATTACCTCTCTAGCTCTCACATACACACGACGGAACACAGTAAATTGCTTAGCGACGGACTCTCACGTGTTAACTAAAAAATAATGTTAATAAAAATGCAAAAATTAATTACTTCCATCAAAATATATCAAAACAATGCCTCCAGCGTACCATGAAGAAACAAAAGACGTAACAATCTAATCATCGCAAAAAACACAATACTTCAAAAAAATTAAACAAATAACGTCGTATTACTCTTACAAAGAATAATTACTGATATTAATTATAACGTTTTTTGTGTTTTAACTCCTTTTCGTCCTACTGTTAATCTTTTGTTCTGCCATATGGTGGGGCACAAATTGGTACATTTTCTTGGGGTGCGAAATGGTTAAGACAATTATAAAGAAGTAGTGAGAAATTAATTATTGCCTTACTTACAGTGTGATATGGATCTAAATTAACGTGGCGAAATAGAGAACTAACACAAAATGTACTGGATTTGTCAGATTTTTGACATTATCACGTTCTTTTAAAACCATGTCGGACTGTGCTATTAATGATTTTATCGACAATGTGACAGTTTTAAAATAGTCAGATAAATTGTGTAGGTACGAGTATTTGCACATCACTAAAAATATTTACGACTAATTTGAGCATAGTTCCATTGGAAAAATATTTTTTGATAGATATCCAATCCGAAATGCTGTTAAAAATAAAACGTCATTTATTTCTCAATCATCATTCAGCCAAAAGACGTCCACTGCTGGACATAGGCCTCCCCCAAAAGGGGGGGGGGGAGGTTTCCGTAATCACAACGCTTGCCAGGCGGGTTGGTGATCGCAGTATGGTTGTTAAAGTACTCAGAGAACGCTGCTGCCCATCCTCTAGTGAATTCATTTATTTCTATTCAAAATTATTTCAAATTCGAATAAAAAAAATGAGGTTTTATTTTTAAGCTCTTTTATAGACCTCTAATCGAAAATACATTAAAAATAAAATTGCATTATTTCCATTCAGAATCATTACGAATTCGAATAAAAAGATTAGGTTCTATTTTTAATTCAAAAACCAGCTGCCTAATGCTTGATGTAGAATCATGCGGCAGGTACCCACTCATAGTGATGTAAAATAAAATAGCAACATTAAACAAAAGCAAAAAACAAATAACACATTAATTCTATTTCAAACCGCTCGTGCGCTAAAAACATTTTTTCTGCGCCACTCTAAGAAATCGAGGACGCAATTTGTAAAACAAAGATGGCGATTTTAACATGACAATTAACATCGCATAATGAATAGACACGGAGGAACAATATAGTTACAGAAAAACAGGTTTCCTTACTAAACATACGTTTTGTTAAACAAAACTTTATTCTCTTGTGTGAACTGTACTTGTTTTTTAACGAGAAACGCATTTTGAAACGAGTGCGCAATAGAATAACGCGTCTTTTCTAATTATAACGTTATTGCAGGTATGGAGCATAGGAAAGATTTGTTAGTTATTCATATTTTCGTCACATTACTATTAGATCCATCCAAAATTGAAGTGTACTTGTCGGTGTAGCATATCCTGCTGGATAGAGATCTCTATCCAAAGCCAATTCCTTCATTTCTCTGTATGTTATCACTTCTGTCTTTTTCTTCAATTGGTCTGTGTACTTTCTTCTTGGTCTACCTGGTTTTCTCTTTGCTTATAATTTGCCTCTTTACTATTAGATATATAACTTTTATTTGTATATCGAGGATCTTAAACAGATATGTAATAGTTTTATTGTATTCAAATATACGTATATTATTATCTTTATATTATAACAAAACATACCAGTCAGTGTGGTGCTGGACGTAAAGAATAGCACTCACAGCTCTTCTCATGTGTGTCGTAAAAGGCGACAAAGGGATTCACTAGAGGATGGGCAGCAGCGTTCTCTGAGCCGCCTGCCAAGCGTGGCGATTATGGCAAACCCCCCCAACATGGTCGATGTGGCGATGCTTGGGGGAGGCCTATGTCCAGCAGTGGACGTTTTTCGGCTGAATGATGATGATGATGATGATGATACCCAGTTGGCATGCTCAAATTACTGTAGAGTAGACTTGATCCGTTTTGATGTCATGCAATCCAAAGTTTTTATCATATTCATAAAAGACAAAGATATTTTCCTTTACAATGTAGACTGAATACTAGATAGTACATCCATGCTCACGCCCGTAATCCACGATGGGATAAGTAGAGGAGTTCTCCAGTTATAGGAGTCTACATACCCACGTCTCGCCTCTGGTTTAAGCCCTTGGTGGTGAGCCTATTGTCACTTTTTTGGGTACAATTGTAGTGCCAGGTTCATCATGACTTACTATTTGTCCAGTGATGAAAGGGAATTTTATTCTTAAGCCTTAATAAGGTAAAGGGAATATGTTTCATCACCACCAAATTATTTGGAAGACGTCGCGAAATCCTCTTTCTAATATTTTATACTAGCGACCCGCCCCGGCTTCGCACGTGTACGTTTTACAGCTTATAAAACCTTCCTCTTGAATCACTCTATCTATTAAAAAAACCGCATCAAAATCCGTTGCGTAGTTTTAAAGATCTCAGCATACGTAGGGACAGACAGACAGCGGGAAGCGACTTTGTTCTATACTATGTGGTGATTTAAATCTGGCAAAATATATTTTTCTAGAACAAAAAATTAAAACGATACATCTAAACATTTTTTTTCTTCTTTTTATTGTTTATTAAAAAATGCCAAATTATTTGTTTTTCGCCTTTCTTAAAGCCGCATGCCCGATTAACGGTCTGTCCTCCACGGAAAAGCCAAAAGTGCGTTAAAACAAAACTAAGCTATGCATATTATTAAGTCAGGAGTTTCCAGAGACGGATTGCTCATACATCCTAGTAGGACCGCAATATCTCATTGTAAAAGTCTAAACAATATTAGTTTTAAAGTTGAAGTTCTATGTTTTGCCCTCAACGTTTCCTAGCTTCAGAGCTAAGAAACGTACATAATTCTACTCAAGAATTATAATAGACAAACATTACTAAGACTAAAG
Source organism: Amphipyra tragopoginis (assembly GCA_905220435.1). Taxonomy (NCBI): domain Eukaryota; kingdom Metazoa; phylum Arthropoda; class Insecta; order Lepidoptera; family Noctuidae; genus Amphipyra; species Amphipyra tragopoginis. The sequence goes on from HG992017.1 coordinate 13,805,648, forward strand.
GATTATGACTAAAACGCATAAAAGGTTTTCCAACGCACTTTCTAATGCTAATAGTTTTTAATTTTTAAATGCGGGCCTGTTATTTTATTTTCGGTACTTTTTTAAATAAAAAAATTGGAAGAAAATTTTAAAGTGCGTAAATTTCGTACAGAAATTAACGCACTGTTAAGTTAGTCAAGTGTCAATTTTAAAATTAAATAAAGTGTAAAACATTTCACACTTTAACCTGTAAATGCAGCATGCAGTTTTTAGGAGCTAGTTCACCGAAAATAGAAAATAAGTGATACCCATATAAAATTAAATTTTAATGTTAATATTTTGACACATTTAGCTAGAGAACCAACCCATACCTACTTGGAAAAAAAAACTATGAAGACCAAATTCACAGCCAAAAAACAAAAAAATTGCACACTAAAAATCGGTACAAGCAATAAAAACCCCTACTTTCTCCGTGCTTACCTTAAAAAACCCCTCATGAACACACAAAATACTTATAATAGTCATTATCGATCAGTCCGTTGACTCCGAGATTTCAACGCATCACATCTGTTCCTACCACATGTTACCGAAAACGTCTTAAAAAAATACCTTTAAAAATCACTAGCAATACTGATGGGCTTATTCCGGTATCCCAAGATCACTTTATGAGTGCATCAGAACAACAGATGTTCGCCGGATCTTTAAATCGATTTATAATATTAGTTTTATGGTTGTTTATGATTATTTCGATTAAAAACTGTAAAAAAACGGAAAGGGTTGCGGAAGTCTGGTGATTGGAAGTGATATTTGTAGGGTTAATTTTGTATCGATATAGAAAGTGTTTGACCATGTTTTTTTTACGGTTTTTGTAGTGTTAGAGAAGCCATTCATGTCACCTCTTTCATGTGGCCTGCTTTTGAATTCCTAAATATCTTATTGTTATGACATATACCATACTTACTTAATATAATACATTTCATTGGCAGACCACATCAAACGATTGAAGCCTAATTATCCCAAACCTGATTTAATAGTCAAACAAAGTGAACTGCCTAAGACTAACCTTACTAATCTAAATCATATCTCAACCCCACAAATGCAACAGTAAAAACAAAAAGAATAAAAAACAAAAGCAAATCGTGACACAATTAGCGAAAAAATAAAAATTCAAAAATGGAACGCCGCGAACTGACGCGAACACGCAAACTCTCTCGTTCGAAATTCAAATCCCTATGGAGACCTTTTGTTTTTTTACACTCCCAACTTGCTACTTAGCTGTTTCTTTCATTCTTCCTTCTTTAATTAGCAAAAGAATGGGATTGCGTGTTGCTCTTAATTTTTTTAATTTAATTACTCACTCTAGGAGACAATGGATAATGCGTTTCGCAATTAATTGTTGGAACATGCAAATTTTTGTAGTCTTTTGTTTATAAAATTATTTCATGTCGAAATAATAGGAAGTATTGTGAACAAGTTATTTTACCCATGGCTTTCGTTGGACTGTATTTGCTTACTTTGAAATTGCAAGTTCATTGTTGCTAATATTTGCATTTTTTGGTTTTGATGCTATATTATCCAATTATTCTTTTATTCTTATAAAACAAAGCAACACCAACATTTATAATACCTCTAACGTTTTTTCCAACTTTAATCCATTTAGCTATCTCACACATAATGTTCCCTGGATATGTATCTAAAGATAAGTGCACTATTATGTTATTATAGGCATCAAAAGTTGCATCACCAGATGCGAAGTAACGGTACACGCTGTGCAATACCGCACGTTACCGACTAAAACTGGTTTTGTTTAGCAAAAATATGTAGATGTATAACGAGCTCGAGCTTGGATTTTGTTGCGTGCGGGCATTCGCGACCTTTGCAGCGGTAGGGTTAGCTTGTTTGTACGTTTTATTGATATTTATCTTATATTTTGTTATAATTTATTGGTGTTGGTGAGGCTGTTAGTGAAAAATCTTAGTTACACGTGCGTTTATACTGAAATAAACGGTTATTTTACACCAAAGTGTCATAATAACCGAACACAAAAATACATCAAGCTAATAAGATGTACAGACGTTGTAAAAAAATTGTCCATACCTAAGAGTAAATCAATTAATAATAGGCAAACGCATATGAGAAAAGTTTTCAATAGCAAATCAAATTACTATAACAGAATCAATAGATCTAAGAATATCGCAGACGGTTCCAAGTAATCGTTCACCCCACTTTTTTTTCACTTAATTTAAACTCAAAAGATACTCGAGTTAATTGCTCGCCTCCTTTCAAGAATCGAACCGATTTTATAAGAGAAAGGAAAATTTTCTCCATTTTCCCTATTTTTTGGCATCGCGGGGGCGTGGCGGCACCATTGTCAAAGGAACGGTGATTAGAATTCAATTTTGGAACAATCGAACGAATGTGTTAAGAATGATGCGGTGCATTTTAATTGGAGAAGCGATTTTTGATTCATCGTGATTAATTGCTCGATTTGAAGCACGGATTTTAAAGCACCATCGCATTTGAGGGTTAATGGGAATCTGAACATTTTTAACGAATAGGTATTTAGGTTTCATATTAGTATTAATGTGTGAATAAATCAATTTTATATGCATCTCAGTATTGTGGTAATCGTGTAATTAATTGTATGTAATTAATTATAATAGGCACTTATTAATTACAAATAGGTATTGCTGCTCGTTTTCTACAATTTAACAGAATTATAAATTAAAACATTCTTTTGTAAAATTATGTACCTGCATGAAAAAACTTTTAATTAAACACAATCGCAAAATAATCATAAAAAAGAAAGCAACTACAAACATAAACTCAACTCATTGGCTGCCATATGGGTTATAATTCATCAAAATTAGTCACGGACGTGGCGGTCAATAATAAAAATTAATAAAAAAAAACTAACCCTGCAACTGCAACGACAAACACTCGGACACAATAGGGTACAAGCGTCCCGGAAGATATTCTTTCCGTACCTGTGAACGAAATAATAGCCTTGCGCCGTATATTAGCATAATAATAGTGGCCCTACTATTATTTTGGCGATATTGGCTAACAAACGCCCATTATGGCCTGGGCAGCTGCAGGCCATTTTTTTGAGGTCATTGTCCATTGGTATTTGGATGCGCTTGATAACAATGTGCGGGTCACAACCCTTTGAAAATAAAATAATAATAATTCTGATTATTATTTTTAATAATTAACAAAAGTTTGATAAATGTCTCGCTCGTGGCCTATTGTCCATTTGTGATTGAATGGAACTTTAAACTGTACGAATAATACTCAGGTAGTTACAGCCAGGTATTTTGAATCCTCGGGCGGCCATTACGGATTAAACTAACAGTAGTGATAGTGACTAAATACCTTTTAGCCTGCGAACAATAGCTCAATTAGCTCTTACAATTTCATGCTAACTGTACAATGTATAATTATTAGTAATATGATGTTAAAATCTTCTAATAACTATAAACAATGATGCTACCAAAAATCTTAGTAGAATAACGGACTCGCGTTATTATAAAAGTTTTATTATTTCAGTAGTAACTACTTAAAATATAAAACGAAAAAAACATACAAGAACAAATCACACGAAATTAATAAAACAACTCGTTTGTAAACGTTAAAATAATAATTAACAACGTCTAAAAAAAGTAATACAGATTGACACACCGGACCCCTCTGTCCATGTTTGAAAAACAACAGGTAATCGAAGGGTTAAGTTCAAGGGACAAACAATAGAGAAAGACAAAAAATGGATCAAAGGGTTAATTCGAAACGGAAGATTTTTATATGCGTATCGTATTGTGTTTTGTTTTTGGAAGTTCGTTAACGGTCAAGTTGTATTTTTGTTTTGAATGAGTGCAATATAATTGAATGTAGAATTTCAATGATGCATTTATACCCTTTTTACCGTAAGTTGAGTCCTAACCGTGTGCTGCCGGACGTAAAGAATAGCACTACTCCATCACTTTCCGTGGGTGTTGTAAAAGGCGACTAAGGGATTCACTAGAGGATGGGCAGCAGCGTTCTCTGAGTACTTTAACAACCATACTGCGATCGCCAACCCGCCTGCCAAGCGTGGCTATTATGGCAAACCCCCCCAACATTGTTTGGGTCCAGCAGTGGACGTCATTCGAGGGAATGATGAGTCCTAACGTTTCTCTTTAAAACGTTACCATACAAAGAATATCAAATAATTTTAAAAAACAGAACATTTATAATATACCTAGCTATTTTACGGTTTTTGATGATGTCGTTTACGTTTTTACGATAGCAGTATCCTTGCAGCTACAATTTACGAAATGACCAAGCTGTCACGACTCATCTTAGGGTGAAAAGATTATAGTAACCTATAGTTCGTAATTCAGCAAAAAAAACTTTAGTCGACTTTTATCCATTCAAACTCAGTTTTCATCTCAATAGCGAAACGAAAATATAAAAAAAAACTTACATCTATTTCCAGATCGCCACTGCAATAAAAAAAACTTCAACTACGAACTTTAAATCGACATTAAAATCCGATTCAACACTGCGACTGCAGATGAATTTTTAAATCGTCCCCGAGTTCACGGAGACATTTTTTTTTACTGAAAATGTCCGATGTCTCAGCGGGGAGGCGGGGGCGAATAAAAATAATTGCCGCCCGGGACTGATGCCCGGCCAACCTCTTACTATTCACACGATCTTAGTTAGTAACAGGGTTGGCGCTTATTGAAGGTGATGTTAGAAAAGAGAAATGCTTAATTAAACGTACTACACACATTGAAAGACAAACAAAAAATGTATTTAAAAAAAATAGTAGCTTGTGCGAAACTCATCGCTTTTACAGATACCTAAGTTACAGTGAAGTATCATTGTGTTTAAAACGTGTACCGTGTAAGATATTTATTATAAATGCCTGTCATTATGGCGTTACATTATACCTACTGTTCCCTTCCCTTCATACTTCCTGTTTCCGCGGCATTGTAAACGGCTGATAACTTCTGTTTTTCTTCAACTCTCAAATACCCAACAACTGCTCAAATTTAAATTACATACACATTAACCTAGATTTCCTAAAAAAAAAACATTAATTACTTCAAAACATTAAGATAAATAAAACAGGAAAGTCGTTAGCAACCCTAGCGCAGACTACGCTAACTTGAGGAAAACTTGCCAACTATAAGTTTTGTTCTTTTTGCATTTTTCCCGAGCGCAAAACGTTTGTTTTTTCCTTTTTTTTCGCTTAACCCGCTCCTCCTCCGGTTGAATCTTTTTACTCGTCGCTGAAACGTGTACCCTTTTCAGGAGTTGCTTGGCTATCTTTCTTAACTTGACTGCTTTAGATTTAGAGAGGAATGGAGGGTTCTGGGAATTTTTTTTTTACTTTTTTTCTTTCTGATTTAGTTTATGTTCCGAGTGCGATAGGGTTACAATTACGTAAGATGTGTAAATTAATTATAAATAACTCATTTTAATCTTTAGTACGAAGACGAAATTATTTCTTAATTGTTGTTTTTTTATTATTAGATTCTTAAAACATTCGTGATTCACTGTTTTATTTTCAAACGATGCCAATTAGAGAAACATTTTTATACCGCAACGAAAAATATGAATAACAATTTACAAATTACAGTTTTAAATAAGACAATGTTTTCCTCTTAAATTAAAACTTATTGTTAGGTTTCGGTAAATTAGCACCTCTTATTTTTATAAACTCAGAATTATGGAAATATTATTTATGATTTCAAGAAAACCACTATCAAATTGAAATAGCACAATTACCTCGGCTTCACTATTAATAAGTATTTTACAAAAAAAAGACCGTCACATATTAAAAAAATAAAAAACACTTGACGTCTCTACAATACTCCTTATTCCTTGAAAACTCCTTAAGTTTTTATTTGACCACTGAAGCATTCGCGAGATAGCGCCGCGGTGAAAATTAAAAAAAAACCGACGAGATAAAAAAGGATTCTTCTTCTCAGAACGAAACTTCGCAACGTGGGAAGCCCAACCCTCGACAAGCACTTTTTATTACTTTTACTAACTTAAGAAATACTTTTAACAGTCTGTTTTTTCTTGAATCGATTACAATTAAAAAGTTATAACTCGATAACAATTCGGATCTTCGTAACGAAAATTTTGCATATTGATGTTCTTTCGAAACATGATTTATGGTGTTTAGACTTAGTTTTACATGCACAATCATCACGCCTATCTAACATAAATTTAGCAGATAGAACAAAACTAATTTAGTTCCCAATTTATAAAATAACTAGTTCGATATAACTGATAGTTTTAGCTTTGAATTATACTGTCCACACAATACCTTATTAGCCCAAAATGTATTCAGAAACCCCATATTTACAATATAAAACATTAAATTCAAGTATACAGCGCAGCTAGTTTAAATGTAAAATCCGTTGCCAAAATTATCGGCATAAAACAAAATGGCGGCCAATATCCATATTTAACGGTACGTCAATACGAATTCCGCCCGACGGACGCAGGTGGAATACTATTATATTTTTTTTTATGCCCACTGCCCACCCCAAAATAGTTTGGGGCGAGGGAGGCAATAGTTGGGTGGGAGTGCGTGACCCGGCCCCCTACCACCACCCACCCCGCCGGGTGGGGAGAGGGGAGGTTGCACCACCATGTGTGCACGCAAATTCGAGGCCCAATAATTTAAATTTCCAAAAGCAATGATTAATGTTGTATAAATTCACAAACATACATACAAATAGTTTGGATAGGCACTCGGATAGTGGTTCGGTCGTTTTGAGCATGTAAAATTTTGAATATGAAGCTGTCGGATTTCTGAATGCTGCAGCGATTTAGGGTTACTTTTTATTCGAGATTCAAATTCGTATTTGTAGCGCACTATTTATGAGTAGGTATCCTACTACTACGTCATAGTACAAAATATTTTTCTACAGCTACAGTTTTAAAAGTAAGCTCATAATATAATCAGTAAGCTTTCGCTCTAAATATTTTTCCTACAGCAAATAGACTCAACATTATAACTATCGAAACAGCATTTTTTAAGCCCTAACTGCTTCTTGCTCTCTGAGTTTGTATCGGACTTTCTTCTCCGTGGTATTCAGATAGGAAATGCCAACGCCTTCTAGTTTTAAAAAACACGAGACAAGACACACAAGACTTGTAAAATGGTTTTTTAAACATCCAATTTGCAGAATAAATAATTGCATTTCATTTCTCTTACAAGAATAATTCCGAAAACATAATTTAATAGTAGAAAAATCGATCCCTACTTCGGCCACAGCTTACATATTCGGTAATACATACAACGAAGCGTATATCGGCGCGAAATTCTCACTGCAGTATGCATTCAGCCTTGTACTATGAATTATAGCTCATTTGCTAGCATTACAGATAGTTTTATATCCGTTTTTTACTCAACTTTCCACACCGATCCGATAAAAAACGTATCGACGTTCAAAACTCTGTCGTTTATAGTTAATATTTCCATTAAAATCATAGGTTTTAAAATGGTTTTAGCTCATTTTAGAAGCATAGACAAGTGGACATTACGTATATTGGGCAAACGTGGGCGAGTTACAAGCGAAACTGTTACTTTGAAACTATATACATAACGTAGTACTAGGATATTAAAAATATTTCATAACTGATAGTTACCGTAAATTGGACGTTTAAAAACTTATTGGAATTACGTAACATCCCGCTTTTGACGGGTTATATTATAATAATAAGTGCTTTAGCTAGAGCTTGGCTCGGTATGACGTTCTTTTAGATAATTTCTGAAAATTTATCAGATCATTCACAATGATTTAGAATGTTTGATAGAAGTTTCGTAATATCACAAAACTAAATAGGTTTTCTGTTGACTATATTTATGCTAGTTGCAAGCCCATCAACTCCGTTATAAAGCCATCTGCAAATTTGATTTCATTCCAACATGAAAACAAAAATTAATAAAAAACCGGTAAAAATGCAAAAAAAAGTCAATCAGAACATCAAAAACTCGCGAATAATTCGCATGCAGTATAAAACGGCGCGAAGTCTGCGTTCCAAATTCAAAAATAAATTGTGCATCGCGCACGCGCCCGCCAGCCCGTCGTGTTTTAAAATCGACGTGCAACGAGATATGTTTAATTTTAATTTTCGAATCTACCGCCATATCTATGTTTACGTAGGCTTACATCTACGTATGTGTGAGTAGTTGAATGTACGTCTATGTGTGAGTAAGAATACGTGTGTGTGAGATGACAGATACATGACATAACATATTAATACTTCTTGCTTGTCTATACTTTTTTTTTACCCTTTTTGTGGTGACTGGTATCTATACCGTTTTGGTTGGTATATGACTCTATAAGCTGTACGTAATCTTCTTTAATATCGTTGGAAGGGCCATGTTAGGTCATCGTAGTTGATTTAGTAAGAGGTTTCTAGTCCTTTGCTAATAAACATCTGATTTAACCCTATATCTAGGTAATTATGTAAATAAATATGTAAAAGTACGTATAATAAGTCTGTGTACATTTTAAATAGTTTGAAAACTTAAATGAGGCGTAATGTTATATTTTTTTATCCTTTTAAGTACATACAAGGCCTCACCGACATCAAAAAAGGAACAAAAAAATACTACAACCAAACTTTTTAATCTTCCATCATTTTTAATCTTTAAAATACGAAAAGCAAAGTTATTTTTAAAGTCAAATTAAATTAAATTCACTTAAGTCACGTCCCGCGAGACGCGTAGATTTTAATCATTATTATTTGAGTTAACGTTTTTTTTTTACTCAAAAAAGGTAAAGTTTTTATACCTTTTTTGTAATGTCTGCGAAGTTTTTAACAGACCTATAATTATTATGTTGCAAAACTTGGCTGTACAACCGAATTCCTTTGCCTTTGTGAAATGCAAACGAGAATTGTCAATTGTCTATGATTCTGTTTTAGAGCTGTTTTCATTGACATGATTGTGCATTTTTGGGTGCACTGTTGAATACAATTTTTTTTTACATTCATAAACATTATAAGTCGATATTTTTTGTTTTTAAATAATAATTGGAATATCAATTGTTTAAATCCCCGCAAATCCTAAAAGTTAGTTGAAATAAAACGCTCTAGTATTACTTAAAGACAGTGGATAGACTACCAAAATGTCACTTCACAGTTTAAAAAACTTTTAACCCTTTAAACTACAGAATATATTTGTACTAAAAATTGTACCAACTTACTGGTACTAATTTAATTAACGGCATAATATCATCGAATCATAAGCAAGATTTTGTGTATTATCAATATTTGTATTTGTGTATAATCAACACAATCTAGTACATTATAATTGATGCAGGCCTAATTCACATTACAATCACAAGACATAATTGACATTTTTACCTACTTGGTCTTTAGCGGAATTTGAGAGGGTGACACTTAATTATTTGTGCTCTAGACTTCATTGTTACATTAGATAGAAGCCTGTAATAACAATTATAAGCAGAGAAAAAAAAACTTCACGACAGTTTTTTTAGAAAAGACATTCGTAATATTGGATCTAAAAGTGCAAAACCAATACAATGTGTAAACGCGTACAGAACGTGTTATCTTAAGCATTATTTTATTATGATGACTAATGACAAATTCCTATTATTTACCGAGCGAAAATTAAGACTTGTATCTTTATCAATAATGAAGCAAAGATCCCCACAGCTTGGCATAGTAGACCCTCCCATACGTTAGTAGCTATCACATGTAAAATTATCTTACGAATCTATTTACATGCCTATTTCGGCAACAAAAAAATGCTAGCATTAATACTGTAATTAAAACGATTCGTTTTTGGCCATAGGAACCGGACGTAAGTTGTGCAACAAATACTTGAATTAAAATGAAATACGGCTACTATGCAATATCGATCATCTTTTGTTACGACGCCTAAGCTCGAAACTAAAAGTCCTCAAATGTATGAAAAATTAATGATGTCCTTTGATTGAAGTTGCAAAATCTATGACACATCTTTTTACAAGGTTTTATTTAACTTGCTTTGTTCGTATGTGTTTCCGGTTCAAAATTTGTGATCCAATTTTCAAGCACTTACTAACATCCGATTGAGCTGAAATTTGGCATACCTTTGTTACTTCGGTGACAATGCAATAATATGGTACCATGGTCTAGTCTGATGATGCAGCCGGAAGATATAAGCTTGTTTTCAAATAGGTTTCTGTTACTAAAAGGTACAGACACAGACACAGAACTCTCCTAAAACTGAATTTAAATCATGAGTATGACAATATAATTTTATCACTATAAATACTAGATGTCTATCTCAAAAAGCCGACCCAGGAACAGCCTAACTGTCTACATAAGAATGTTTAATGCCTACGCATTCAAGTCAAAGGTGGCTAGGAGGTACTTTTGTATGTAAATCGAACGCGTAGGCTTCAGGATACCTATGTCTTGCCTAGGCTTTGTAATACCTGGATTGCAGTTAGCTTTGAAATGTTTTTAGGCCTCTAATTAGGTACCTAGTTTAGTTTGTAACATTTAGGTGTTTAAGTTAAAGTTTGAATAAAATATTTTTCTTTTTTTTTGAAGATAGTTTTTTTGAATATTGAAATCTAGTATAGAAAAATAAATAAGAGACTGAGCGCTGAATTTTTAATCGTCAGATTACTTTCATCTGAGGAATAAATATGGCAGTTTGACACATTTTCCATAGAGAAGCTGTCAAAACGTCAAAATTATTCCTCAGATAAAAATTATCTGACAATTGAAAAATTGGCCCTTAGTAAAATTAAATATCTGGGTTTTGATTAGGTATTATAAAAACGCGAATGAATATTTTAAAAGAAAAGAAAAGTCTAGGCTTTTGCTATCAGAACTAAATTAGGTACCTTTAATTACCCTTTTAACAATTACTGACAATTATATTTTATTACGAAATAAATTTTTTTCGCATTAAATATTTTTTACGTTTTAAGTTTGCAAAATTTTTATACTAAAATTCATCTAAATCACCATTAAATAATGTCCACGAACCTATAATTCCACAAATTAACCAACTATAAATCCGTTCACGATCTAAAAGATACCATCCTTTAACCATCGCACATCGGCCAAACTGTGCTAAGGTAAGCGCCTTTCCCTTCCATTTATTCATAGTGAAATAACAAAAATAGCTATACTGTTCACTACCAACATAACTCGATCCCTCACTAAATTTAGTACCATCGCACGAGAGGGTTAAGATACGTTGGTTGGCTAACGCGTAGGTTGTGCAAGCTGTATACGTTGAAAAATGGCGGCTGAGCCACAATAGTATAGGGAACAGCGAACCCGGAAGACATATTGACCATAGACAAGATTAATCTTTGGTACGTTTGTTTTTTTTTTCGTTGGGAAATCTATTACTTGTAATAGGACATTTAATGGGAATGTGTTAGGGTTATTACTTTAGCAGATTTTATTGAAATATCTTTAGATTTAATTTAAATTGACATAATGATTTTAGTTGTAGATATTTATGCGAAATAAAAATAAATATTAAATAACTAATTAAAAAACTAACGTGTACAATTTTAATTATAGACTAACTTTACTATAGAAGAAGCCTTATTTCTGTTATAGAGTAAAATATATTTCGAAGTTAAATTATAAAAGTTAATTGAAAAATTAGTGAACTTATCAGTTTTTTCAAAGTAGTACTATTTTTCAAAAATAATAATGTAATAGTCTCTAGTCAGAAATAATTATTTTTTATTGCTGAAAATCTCAATAATTTTAGGTACCTAAAGCTAATATTTCAATAATATTATGATTCTTGAAACTAACCCTAAAATAGACAAGATACTTGCAACTATTTTTTTAAACATAAAACGCCACATTATTTTTAAAATGTTTTTAACTTTTTTGTATACTTAAATAAATATTAGCCTATAACTGTCCCACTGCAGGGCAAAGGCCTCTTCTCATACAGAGAAGGAACGAGTATGGATCACCAGTCACCACGCTTGTTTTTTTTTGTGTAAAATAATAATGTTAGCAATTAATAGCGAAGATTTTAATTAAAGACACTTAGTACTAGGTACACCATAAGACCCACCTCTACCCTTACCAAAGACAATCAATTTAAAAATACCAATAAACATTTTATTGATGATTGCCATTAACGGAATGAAAAACTATAAAATACTTTCATTTATTTATTGTCTATTGATGTCATCGGAGGACAATAATTATTAAATAGCCCGTCGTTTAGGTCAATTGTTGATTATAAAATAATATACCTATTATACTTAACCCTTTTCTCCTATTATATTAAGAGCGTATCCGCCATACGGCATTTCATACAAATTTTCTAGCCTTTATTTTTCGTAATGACTGAACCGATTTTGATGAAACTTCACACACGTAAGCAGAATACTCAGGTCTAAAAAAATAGTAGAAAACATTTTCGAAATGTCTTACTTAACAAAGATAATTGGAAATTTCTTTTTGTATGGAAAGTTTCAAATCGGTCTAATTTAAATGTAACACTGTTTTTCGAAAATGTTTTCTACAAATTTTTTAGTCCTATGTATCCTGCTGATGGGTATGAAGTTTCATTGAAATCGGTTCAGTCATATCGAAAAATAAGGACTTGAAAATTTGTATGAAATGCCGAACGGCATACACGCTCTTAATCCGTAAACGTCGCCTGTGAAGATTCATGAATATCCCCGATGACTGCTGCAGTAAATAGCCATACATTGTCATAATCACCATGACTGATAAATGGATGGGTGATAGCAGTATATGGTTATTAGCAGAAAGAAAGATGGTGCTGCTCATTTTCTTAACAAAATACCTTTTTTAGGTGTCCGTACCCAAAGGATAAATCGGGACCCTATTACTAAAACTCCGCTTTCCCTCTGTCACCAGGCTGTATCTCATGAACAGTGATAGTTAGACAGTTGAAATTTTCACAGATGATGAATTTCTGTTGCTGCTATAAGAAAAAATTCTAAAAAACAATAAAATAAATATTTAAGGGGGCTCCCATACAACAAACTTGATTTTTTTGCCGTTTTTATAGATAATGGTACGAAAGGCCGGTTTTTTCTTTCTATTTCTATTGTACTGCACATAGATCTGGTCCTTGTGGACTGTTTCTACGTAACCTGGCAGTTATTGGTAAGACCTGAAGGGTCTCCAGCCTATAGAGGGGTTACCATGCCTTATTCTCCACCCACAGACGGAGACAAAGTGGGTTATTCTTTATTCTGCTAGCGGTACTTTCAAGCTAAATATCAAGAAGTATTAACATTAAAATCATCAATGAACAATTCATACTAGCCTTATGTATGTCGTGGGTGCTATTACACACACACAAATCGCATACTCAACTGACAGCAAATATGTGTTAGAAATACAAATATTTTGCCCTAATGCGGCATTCGAACCCGCGACCGCATGTAAGGCGGACGTTCAGCTCCACCCCATTAAACTTCTGTAATAGGATTTTTAATTACTATTAATTGTATATTTAAGATTTTATTTTTTGAAATAGGTACAGTACATGCTTTTGAGCAATGTCGTAAAATTAGTTGCAACGTTCCAAAAAGTAGGTCCTATGGAGAAAAGCCGGAAAGAAACTCCATCGATACACATTTTAAATATGATATCTATCTATTAAATTATTGGGACAATCAGAAAAGATTTTAGAAAGCTCTATCCTCTGAAAATAAGAAAAGAAAGAAGTGAGCCTTTTTGGCACAGCTGTGAGGCACACTTTCCTGCTAATTTAATTAACAAAAAAAAGAAAAAAAAATCTGCGCCTTTTAGTCTGTGCAAAATAAATGTATTTTCTTTCTTCCTTTCAAAGAAAATACCTACTTCTGCATACCATACACGTGTATAATAATAAAATACACCTTCTGAGGTTAGAACATAATCACCACGACACACCACAGTAATCACCACTTAGTAACTCGCATAACCGTGACGCATCGGTGATTATTGACCCCACCTATGCTTAGCAAGGTTTTATTACCGGAATCGTATCTGAGACCTCGTTTTAGACGTTCACTTTTATAAGTGGTGAAACGGCAAAAATGCCGTACTTATTTAGTTGATAAAATTTTCGTAAGAGGTACTAAGAGGAGATAAAATGCACATTTTTGATAAAAGTTGGACATAAAATATTGCAAATATGGCCTGATTATGGAGATAGTTTCACAGTGAAACTTTTTTTCTTTGAATATAGCAGCCATGATGAAAAAGATAAAAAAAACTTAATACAAAAAAAATATATCTGCAATACTAAATAAAACAAAAAATAATAAAAAATATTTTGATCTTTGAAAATTATTACTATTTACACAAATAAAAATATCGTATTTTAATTTATTTGTTAAAACAAAATACAATTAAAAATAAGAGTAAGTTATTTTTCAAAAATAATAATAATTCATCCAACCGCTCTATATTATTATAAACTCTAAATTATAATTATTCAAAAGCAATTAATTTCCAAATAACCAGCAAGGACAACGCAATCACCAATAACGCAACCCATAAAACAGACAAGTCAATATTTAAATCGCTTTTATCAACGCTAACTAATAAACCATACACTTATAAAATTTACTAGCAATAAATATGGCGATCGGACCGTTACAGCCTACACTAGATACACATACATATCTATCTAGTTGCATCTAGGAAATAATTCTACAATAATCTTAGTCCCTCACGCGTATAATATGCACGCATTCTTCCCAGACATGCAAAATTCACATACACTAACAAAGCCCAGGACTACGTAGATACACGCGTCTGTGTGTAACTAACGCGCTTGTGTGCGTGCGTTCAACGACCTATGCATTTGCTTGCAGTACAGGCTAAAAGTATGCGTTCGTTTTATTATGGTCTTATTTTAAAAATGGAACGCCACGTTCGGTTTCTTTCGCGTTGGGTTAGGTCGCGGTCGTGATTTTTCGGCTTTTTAACGAACGTGCCCCGTCTGGCTGAGATTGTTTCGAATTTCGAACTGGTTTGCGGTTCCGTTGTGTAAGATTACCGTTAGTGTTCGATTTTCGAACGTCGATTGTTCTAATTTTGATGTTTGGTTTAGCTTTAATAGGAGCATATGGTTCAGATCTTTAAGATTGGATCTTAAAAACAATGTTCTCGTTAATTATTAGGGTCAGATGTATTGTGTTGTGTTACGAGTTGCTCTCACTCAGATACGACATTAGTTATGCTTTTAGAATATACTCTACAAACTCTTACAAAAGAATTGTAAATAATATTTAAATTAATTTAGTCAAGAGGATAGGTAATTAACACAAGAACCGCTGCTATCCACCATTGTCATCCCTACCTTTTATCAACTACGTTGTGTTCAAACAGATCTCTCTAGATATCAATATCCACCTATAAAACACCTATTACCCAGAACAAATGTGGTGTTAATTCTTTTCCAAAGACCCAAATAGGCCAGATTTAAAAAAAAACTTAAACCAGCTTTCTTTTCAGGTGAACGCCCTTATAAATGCCATTTGCCTGACTGCGGTAGAGCCTTCATCCAACTTTCAAACCTGCAGCAACACCTACGAAATCATGATGCTCAAGTGGAAAGAGCCAAAAATAGACCTTTCCATTGCAATATTTGTGGAAAGGGATTCGCTACTGAGAGCAGTTTGAGGACGCACACGGCAAAGGTCAGTATCTAAATTCCTTTTTATCTCAATGGTGACTGCAGTCTACTGAATTTACATGTTTCAAAATATCTGGAGAAAATTTTATTAAAATTTTGAAATTTTTATCCTAACTTTATACTAAGTCTTGTATAATTTTTTGTAGTTGTAGTCACACGTTTTTGTAACCGATATTTTTATCTATTGTGCTCTATTTACTGAATTTAAAAAAAACTATTTTCTCAGCTAATAAGTATTGTTTCATCGTTATTACAAATATTAACTAGGTTATGTCATAATAACAAAATGTCTTAAAAATAATACATATTTAGTTTGTAAGAAGTTGTTATTCTCTATTTTTACAAAATGTTCTATTTCCTGAAAACGGGAACTTTTTTTTATTTTCATAGTATAATAATTTCAGCATTTTACTATATTCGTTTCAAAATTTATCGCCGCACAAAATTGGAAAGTTCTATTATTTTGCTCAAAAAACAAAATTGACTTTTGGCCGATATTTTTTTCAAAATTCCCTTTCGAATGTATATTTTTTTTCTTATGTGTTTTTATTATGAATATGTCCTAATCTTTGAACTGCTATGCCCGCATCGCCACCGCCGGTGGAACAGGAGCTTCAGCTGCACCTTGGTGTTTTGCAGCAACACGCGGCACTCATGATAGGTGGCGCAACCGCCACTCCGTGCCCAATATGCCACAAAGTAGTGTTCGGGGGCGAAGCCCTCGTAGAACACATGAAGAACACTCACAAGGACCCGAATGCTTCCGGCGTTGCGAGTAAGTTTCACAGAGTTCGGTTTTTTCTCTATTCGAAGGATTGGTCAGTTTAAAAAAAGAACTCTGCCGATTGTTACAACGAACATCGATAAACGAGTTCCTTTTTTGAATTCTCTCGAAAGTAGAATGTTGATAACGGCGCTCAGTTTCAATTTAGAAACGGAACGTCATTGGCATTCTTTTTTCAAATTTGTTTGGGTTTAGTTTTTAATTTAGAATTAAGTCATCTCTTCTATTGTTTACGTATTTATTTTTGCAAAATCAAATGAATGATTTTATTTTAATAATGGCAATGTTAAAATCATTTTATTCAAATAAAATGTAATTACACAATACGTTGTAATAGGAGAGATTTATTAGCATGTAAGTTATGTCACTGGAAGTTTGTAACTGGTCATCGGAACAGCGCGATAAGTTGTACTTATCTAACATAATATTTAACGTTATAAAAGCTTCCAGCTGGCACAAAGCCATGAGGGGTGTTGGTTTCAATATCAACGGTAAAACAAAAACGTATCGTTTCCATAAATCTTAAACGTTAACTTAATAAATAAGCGTTGAACGCGGTCCGGGGTCTAGATGTTATTGTTTTAGCATCATTCTGAGGGTAGTGTGTTTTGCAAACATTTCTTGCCTGTCCCTGGAAATACAAATTCTTCGGATGGCGTTCAGTCTATATTATCATAACATGTTTTGTTTATGTATCTAATGGTAGCGTTTTCCTCATTTTCTATCGTCAATTCTGTTTCGTTGGCATCCAATGTTCAGTTAATTGGTTTCTGTTTTGGTCTTACTTATTGATTTATTTAAGCTCCATTTGTTTTCATTACGTTTTGAGTTTGGTTAGATGAATGTAATTTTAAGTGTTTAGACGGCATTTTGTTGGATGAAAAGCCTTTAACGAAATTGTTATGAACCCCTTTCATAACAATTGCGAATAATTTGAAATAATTATATTTTGCAAAAATAATTTACAATTGCAAATAAAATTCAATCCCATTTTTTTATAATTACGTGACCAACAAAGTACCGACACGAAAAAAATGTACTAACAATGAAACTAACCTGTATTTTTTTTCTTTTTTTCCTCCCTCTAACCCACTAACCTACCTTATCCTGGTGACTAGGCCCACCGGCTACGTCACCATACCCGGCGCAAGCTAAACCTGTTGATCCTTACATAGCGAAGCGACGGACGGCGAACCACCCGTGTCCTGTATGCGGCAAGCACTATGTCAACGAAGGGTCGCTGCGGAAGCACCTGGCTTGCCACCCAGAGACGCAGCTGACCAGTGGACTCAGGATGTGGCCGTGCTCCGTCTGCCAGGCTGTGTTTACACATGAAAGTGGTAAGTTATCTTAGTGTATGAAGCAAGCGCAGCTACAGATGCTGGGTTCAAACCATAAATCAGGAATTGACGTCGGGTCTGTCATAGCCCTGGTTTTAATGAGGCTTCAAACTTTAAAACTAACAATTTTACAAAAGACAGCCCCCAAAAAGCCCGCCCTTCACCGCTTCCTAATGTTTATGCTGTGAAGAAGAAACGGTGCAACAAACTCCCCAGCAACACAAATCTGTCCGTCAAGTGAATAAATTGAGTCTATAAGTACACAAAAAAGGTAATACAATAGGCTTGGTAAAGCGACAAGCTTGTCTCCTATATCATGGGACCCCGGACTTTGGATTCATCCAACCTTACGGTGAAGACAGACACTACTGTAAATGTTAGAAAACTGTCCGTCATTGTCTGTACTCACTCTACTCACATGGATACCATGGATATCACGCTATAAAGCAAAGTGGTCCAATGCAGTAGTATGATCGAGCTCATTAACATCACTTAAAACTGGTTGTG
This sequence comes from Amphipyra tragopoginis, assembly GCA_905220435.1. Taxonomy (NCBI): domain Eukaryota; kingdom Metazoa; phylum Arthropoda; class Insecta; order Lepidoptera; family Noctuidae; genus Amphipyra; species Amphipyra tragopoginis. The sequence continues at coordinate 13,823,937 of HG992017.1, forward strand.
CCTTTCCGAAATTCCCCCAAAATACCTATGTAAATAAGCATTGTATTGAAGTACTTATTTAATTATTCAAAATGTATTTGACTGCATATTTGTCTAATACTGACTTCGATCGGTATCAGTCAAATATGCAAACACCTCGTCGATAACAGCTAGACCGTAGTTGTTAAAACTTGAAACAGATAAATCACAAAGCGAACCAAAGCATAAAATGCTTTTGAACCGGAATCGAATCTCGTTCCTGAAGGACATTTATCATAGATGCTGTGAAGCCGCAGGCAAAAGCTAGTTAGGAATTTAATATACCAAACAATGTATTTTGGTTTTCTACTTTTCTGTTTGATTTTTGCTGTGTAATGGACTGATTGTGTTTTGTTGTTTGATTGCCTGAACATCTGAGCAAAAATAATTAACAGCATCCTCAACATATAAGGAAATTTCAACTTTTGACGCAGATGAAATCACTAATCAACCTCTATCCAAAACAAATAGTTAATATCTATCAAGACATATTAATATAAAGTTATAGCCTAAAGACTAAAGATAGCTAAACAAGACAAGAAAAACACTCTAGTCATTCAAACTTAAATTCTTAACATAAATCCTTTGATATGTCTAAGTACTCAATTGGTCTCTAAAATTCCAGGTCTTCTCTCCCACATGGAACACATGAGAATGGAACCTAAACATCAGTTCGCCGCCCAGTACGTGCTGTCCAGGGCGGCAGCCGAAAGACGAGAGAGAGACATCATCGCCGCCGTCTCAGCATCAGCTGGAGGATCAGGCCTCTTGAACCTCGCGCCACCCTCCCCAGCACACTCAGACTCATCCTCGAACGGACGTCTGTCGTCCTCTGCTGGCTCTGAAGCAGGGGCAGCAGTCAACAAACTCACGGACCTTCTCAGATCAGCCAGTAACGGACACCAAGCATACGGAGATGAAAGAGTTGCAGCCATTGCGGCGGCCGCCGCAAACATGATGGCCCAGCCAGGCGAAGGTGCTAGTGCCGTGCAGGTAGCTGCTGCCAACCTGGTATCCGCGATGAGGCAGCAACTGGCTAGAGAGCCACCCCCTGCTCAACCGCCTGCAGAAACGCCACCAGCACCTTCTGAAGCCGCATTGAGAATTCAACAAGCTGAGGCCCTCCTCCGAAGTCAGGCCGAAGCGCTTCGACTGGCTGTCTCCCAAGCTGCTGCGGCCCACGGTAACGAAGCCCCAAGTCCTTTGAGACACAACGGAGGTTTCCCTCCGCAACCACCAAACGATGGTAGTGGGCAGATATCACCTGAACTTGTTGAAGCGTTCAGAATCGCACAGGAGCAGCGACTAGAGCAGGCACTAAGATTGCATGATCCAAGAATGCTGGGTTTTAACCTGCCGTCGCCGGTGCAACAGGCGGCACAGCAGGCTGCCCAACAGGCCGCACAACAGGCTGTGGCAGCGCAGCAGGCAGCTGCACAGCAAGCTGCCCAACAAGCTGCACAGCAAGTGGCCCAGCAAGCAGCCCAGGCCGCCCAACAAGCTGCCCAGCAGGCCGCCCAACAGGCCGTCCAGCAGCAGCATATGCAAGCCGCACAAGCTGCTCAAGCCGCTCAAGCTGCCCAGCAAGCTGCTCAAGCTGCCCAACAAGCTGCTCAACAAGCTGTCCACCTCCAGCAAAACCCTCAGCCATGAAAATTTAGCTATTACTAATCCGATGCGATTTCGACGCAATAGTTTGTAATTTAGCTCGTAAAACTTAGTAAAAAATTATAAAAGGGGGACTTTTGTATTTTTTGGATGAGAAATTGTTTATTGGCCGGAGTTTGAACGAAATCGCCTCTGATTGGTAATTCGTAATAATGTTATTTTACCGAGTTAGTTTTGGACTCTAAAATGTTTTTACGTTTAATTTTAGCCGGCAAAAGTATACAATTATGAAAAAAAAGTAATAACATTAATTTAGATAGAACTAACTGTTGTAAATAGGGAAACTTTTAGCGGAAACAAATTTTACTGTAAATAATATAAAAAGTATCTAAAATAGTTGAATGAATGAACAAAATGGAACAAAAACTCGCCCGAACAAGTAATTAGATGTAGAGTTACGACAAATAATATTACAGTGCAATCTTCTATTATTTGTTTGGTTATTATTGAGTGTTTTTATTAGAAATATATATTTATTTTTATTAGCTTTACCACAGAGCAGTGAATTTCTTAGCTTAGTACAAACTTTTGGATGTGCCAAACAGGTTTAAGCACGTTTTTATCGCATTTAGCGACAGTTTATTGCAATATATTAGTTGCATTATGTTTCCATAGGATATGTTTATTATTAATTATTCAATTTTTAATAATTATTTTTATTAATCTTTTCACGCAATAACACGTCTTATGCTAGTCACGTTTTGAACGCACAAAATATTCTATTTAACAAAAATATAAATTTATTTTAACTTTTTATTTTCATTTCAAAATTTTCTTATTTCTTGGCGTATTTTATTTTTAAATGCCATATTAGATAATAATTATGTAAATACCGTAGCACTTTACGTAAATGTTGATGCTTTTGTTTTATAACTTAAAAAAATAACAGTTTATTTTAACATTATACGATTATTTTTACTGGAAAATAATTATTTACAAAATGATTTGTATAGTTGTATATATATAAAAATTATTCATTATTTTTCAGAAGACTGCCGTTTACTTATCTTTTGTGTGTAAATAAATACAATATGGAATTGTAATTGATAAATAAAAAATAGCGATTTTTCACTGAACTTACAGTCAACAAGACAATTAATACTAATTGGACAAAACGTCGAAATAAAATAAAAGTAAGATCCATCTAATTTCGACGAAAATTACCTTGAGTAGACATACTGAAACACAAGACATTCTTTTCATCATGGATGTTAATACAGCCCAAATACTTACATTTTATTTTTATTTTAAAACAAGCATAATTAAACAGCAATAGCCCAGAAATCATTTCAAATGATAAATAATTGCATTTTGCAATTATAAAATCATTAAACAATAAACAAAATAATGCATACAGTTGCCGCAATAGATTTATAGTTCACGATTGCAAAATATCCCCCAATTCTTCAAAAAATATGGGGGATTTTTTGCAATCCCAAATTTAAGAGAATGTCAAGTGTTGCCGAATATTAATTCTTTTTAATATTATCGACATGTATTATAATAAGTGACAATTTATGTGAACTAAATGGAATATATTTTATTTTGTTCATATAAGTTGTATAATACGTATAATCGTAACATAGGTAAGGTAAAAATAAGCTGATTTTAATGTACGTAATTATTTCATTCTTGAATTAATATTGGTATATTCGTGCAGTGATCTACACTCCATCAAAAAGTGTCATGTTACTGTTACGTTGTATCAATGTAAATAGGAAAAAAAAAACAATGCAATAGCCCAAAAATCATTTTTTATTTCCGTATCGTGATTTTATGTTTGTGGAAGAAGGATGTTTTAATTGAAGAATGATTTTTTATACTTATTTTCATTTATGAAATACAAAACTTTTCGGCGAAGATTTATTTTTTGTTTTGGTGCGGACAGGCAAGTTACATCGAGACGCGAATGGTTACCTGATACCTAATACATATGTTTTCTAGGAAACGTGAGCAAAAATTCAATTAATATTGGACGTGAAAACAATTTTGACTGACAACAAACCAAAAATATGATAATTGCAATAAAAATTCCAAGTGAACGGATCGCTATTTATGTAAAAATGTCCTCATAAATTAATATATAAATAAATTAATATAACAACAAAAGAAGTTCCTATGAATATTGTATAAAAGGTATTGTTTTAAATTTAGGTCTTAGTAGAAGGAAAAATTTATGAACGTTTGGTATTTTTAAAGTTATAATTAATGAACCATCATGTTAGGGAACTTAACTCGGAGGTGACGAGTTGTACAAAAATAAAAAAAGCACGGATCAGGAATCCTAACATTAGATTTTTAGATCAAAAGTTACGTTTCCAAGAAAGTGTTCATGTCGCATCGTGGTTCATATTTTTGTGCGGCGTATTTTCATTGTAAAAATATTTGTAAAAAAATATTCAAGTTGTATTTTCGAGACGGTGAAATTTAATTATAAGAATTTTTTGATTAAGATACAAAAATAAAATGAAAAATAGCGTTTAGGGTATATACGCCGCACAAAAATACGAATGCCAACGTATTTTCTGTGATCATCGAAATGGAATAGTTATAACAGATCGTGTCTGCGAGTTGTCAGAGGTTACTTTTAAGTTTTTGACGGTGAATTTTTTTAATGTTATACGGAAAAAAAGGTAAAAAGTGTTTTTCTACATTTATTTTATGACGAAAAAATTCCGTAGTTAAGCTGTGTACATTAAAATATAAAGCCTAATTAACAGTAAAGGCGATGTACTGGATCGCCGATACGAAGTCAAAGAATATTACAAATGGTGACATTTGTAATATTTTTGGCTGTTTTTTAGTATCAATAGTAATGGATTCAGTTGACGTCATTTCGTGCGGAGATTAGTCCGCATAAATCTCAATTTTTAAAATGCGCTGTCAGTTTTTTTCATGGATACGACGCTTTAAAATGTTGTAGTTTAATTGGCTATTAATTAATATTTAAAGTTACATTATTGCGTTATTTAATTGTTTTGTTAATAGAAAAATTCGTTGACGAACGTTTTTTGTATCGTTTTTTTAATGTTCGATAAAGTTTAACACCGTTGGTCGTATTTTTTTATTCGGGCAGTAAAAAAGCGATTATACCTATAAGTACTTACAAACTGTTCTATCATCTGAACATTGAAATCGCGACCTACAACTAGCGATTACATTACATTTTTTATTTCAAAGTTAATGGAAAAAATATTACCAACTGTTGTATATATTTCCGAAAATTTCGAAAACAATTTACGTTTATATATATTTGGCACAAAATTTACGAGGTTCTTGAATAAAATTACGTCACTTTTTAACTAAGTTATCGCATTATTCATGCAAAAAGAGTTTAACGTTAAAAATAAAAAAGAATAACTTCATGATTAAAAAACAATTAAAATGAATGATTGATTTAAAAGAAGAATTAAAATTTTGTATTTTGGTCCATATTCTGTATACAAATGTCAAAACAATAAAATTGAATTGTTCGTAAAAAAAAACATGAGTGACGTATTATAACGCTTGCAACAATTTTGTCAGAATCCATTTTAAAGGACAAACATTGTAACGCAGATATTAAAATCCTCAAAATGCCAAAGTCATCGGAATTAATATCAGGGGATCTATCACAAAATACAGTAACAATAAAAGGTTTTTCAAACAAAATGTTGTTTCAAAAATAATGACACTATCCCCGGCTGACGAAGCCCTTGGCGACTGCTAGCGTCCAGGAGCGATGAGTCAGAGTCTAAATTAAAAGTGGGAGTTAGATCCTACTTCTAGCACAATTTCTAAATGTTCATCCAAGTAACCTTTCATAGGGCAGAAACGACATTTGTACAGCGCTTGTAACTACTCCACTAGTCTGACTTTAATGTCGATTTAATCGAAACTATTGTTAGAATGATCACCCTTATGCTAAAAACGCATCGACCCTAAACGGACACAGCCCACAAGTGCGACCACCAACATGAATTTAGCCAAAATGATCTCCAGTGACGCCAAGTAATTGTGGTTTCATATGTGCCCTAATGTAAAATCTGCCCTATCTAGGGCGTATTGTGTCATCTAGGGCATATGTCATCAAGGGTATATGTCATCAAGGGTATGTCAGAATATAAGTGACAACTATTGAATGAGCGTTTCAAAAACTTAGGGTTCAGCAGTTGATAATATTTTTTCAAAATTGTTAAGTTTTTAAACAATGAATTGCTGTTGATTTGAATTAAACATCCTCATTGACTGTTAAAGTTTGATTTTAATTGTCGCTTGTTCATTTAAGTGGTTTGTATTTCAGCTTGTTTTAAGATATATTTAGCTAAATATACATCATTAATCATATAATTAAGTGTAGTCAGGATAGCCAGGTTTTCAATTTAACTCACATTGTAGTCGTATATCTTAATGTATCGTAAGTTAGCATAATTAATGTAATGTAATTCCCGAAACTATTTATAAATAAAAACTTGAAATTTTTTACTTATAAATGGTAGAAAAAAATAATATAGAATAAGCATAGCAATGCTTACTTTATGTTATTCCGTAGTAAACAACGAATAAAAAAAACAAATAAATACAAAAAAAATATCAGTGTACTTAAACGTACTTAAATGTCATAGATAATGGAATTTATTATTGGTGTTTTTTGCGGGAACTTATTACCCGTTTTTGCGTCGTATCCATTTTTTAGAACATATTGTAAGAAAAAAACATGCAATCATCTACAAAAAGGTTTTCGTATTGTCATTTTACAAAAATAATGTTCATTTTTAAGTCTGATTAAAAATTAGAAATAATAAATTCAAAAATTTAAGACACGTGTGAAAATAAGTGAAATTCTTGTAATATTTGGATAATTTTGGATAAATAATAAATAACCACTGACAGCGCATTAATTTTTGTCTACTTTATTGTATTGCCTAGCCTCTGTAATGTCACACAGGGCATTTGCGTTGTTACAACGTTTTGTTAAATCGTTAACATAACTCTGTTTTTCGCAAAAACTTTACCCAATTGGTGTAATTCTAGTCTTATCTTTTTTTATCCTTTAAAAAATGTCGTGATTGATCAAAAAAAGTTGTTGTACTTTTTGGAAACCGTAAATTGTATAAATGAAAAATTGAAACTTGTATAAATCAAAAATTATTGTACCTACAATATATTTCGGCGTAAAAATTGTAAAATTCAAAATGTTTAGACGTTAGAATAAAAAATTTACGGATTAGGTAGAAGTCAAAATTTGTGTTTGGCATGCTGTATTTAAACTTAAAGAAGTAAAAATTAAACAAAATTGTAAATAAATTTTAGAAATGTGATGTGACGATATTATTGTACCTAATCGATGTTTAGGCGAATAAACATACATACATGTTGGATATTTCTTATTAAATCTCTTAAGTAACGAGTGTTCACGACAGAGAAGTTTTTTGTTTTTATTATTTTGTAATTTTTATTTTATTTTATCATTATTTCTCATGTATAGAGTTGTACCCTATAATTTTAAGTTTAATAATTATTAAAAATTATTAATATAAAACGATGCCATGTTTTTAAGTAATTATTTTAGATTTACTCGATGTGTTTATTAAATATTATATTTTTTATAAAAGTTATTATTTTTTTTGTACTCGATATTTAGTCAAAATAAGAACTGCTATGTAATTTATAGTTAAGTTTAGCGTTGTTATGTTAAGCAATATTTTTTTAGTTATTACATTTTATTGAACAAATTTAATTAACCCATTAATTTTATTGTGGAAAAATATTATTTTAACAACGGAAAATGCTTACTGTGTCATTAAATTGAGAATAGTGACTATTATTGCCGAAACGGTTAGCTATAATTATTTTAAAAAATAAAAAGGATGATTCATAGGTGCGTTTTTCTTTATAATCCTATCCATTCGTTTTCTAATTGTTAGATTCCTTTAATGTTCTTAGTAACAACATCGGAAGGTATCATACTCATTTCGCAATTTAAGTAATTTGGCTAAGTAGGTACTTACAGTCTTACCTCCGGTTCCTGATTTGAGAATTCGGGATAAGCAAATACTTAAGTAGTAGCATTTAGCAATAGCATAGTTGTCAAAAAAATGACGGACTTTAAAGAATTTTTTTGACAACTCAACTCAAATATTACTTACGTTGTAATGTAACAGACGGCCCTAGGATCTCCTGAGAGCACGTCTGCCACACCAGTTGTAAGAAATGTGACGTTATCAGTGAATCCTACCTATCTATCCCTAGTCGGGCAAATAAGGAAACACTTAACACACAACAATTTTATAATAAGATAATAAAGATACAGTCAGTAAATCCGGGAGTCTCACGTAAATGAACTGTAACTGTTGGAACACACAATCACGTTTACACTCGGTAATGCGAGCACGAAATGAGGTGAAGGGGGTGAATACGTAGCCCGTCAACCAGACGGAGTGCCTGTAGCGCAGCAGCGCCTCAGCGCCGGAGGCCCAGCAATGGCCCACTCGGCGGGAAGCTGGCAGTTCAGCAAGCAGCAATGCCGGAGGCCCAACAATGGCTTACTCGGCGGGGAGCTGGTAGTTCAGCAAGCAGCATAGAAGAGGCAGAGGCCCGGTAATCGTCCACTCGGCGGAATCCTAGCAATTCCGCCGTCCGGCAGACCGTCCGCACCCTTTCGTTGTTCCTTTTCGAGTCCTTGCAAAAACAGCTTGCGTTTTACTTTTCGCATTTTTAAAATTTGAACGAGTGTGTTCCAAATAAGTGGCCTGTGATAGAGAAAGAGGTTTAATTGTAAAAGGTAAAAAGGAGGTGAAATGTGTGAAGTGAATGATGATAAAGGTGTGATCCTACAACGTATTTGCTTATCCCGAGTTCTCGAAATCAGAAACCGGAGGTTAGTGACTGATTATTTGTTCTGATCTGCCTAGCATTTTCCCTATTTAGTTGGCTTCAGCTTCCAGCCTAACCAGATGCGGCTGAATATTACCTAGCCTTTTACACGGAGCGACTGCCATAACGGGGTGTCCTGCGTAAGCGACAACTGCGACGCGATGCGACGCCAGGTGACACGACGCGATGAAAGTACACGTAACGACGTGGCCTTCACCACACAATCCTCACCTTTGAAAACTTCATGAAAATCAATTTTGAGTAGGTACGCCAAAAAATTGTCAAGAAATAGTCATCAATAGTCACCGAGGTTAAAAAAATATTCGCATTATGATTCCGAAGTTATAGCTACATGTTGGTGAGAATTGTGGGGTGAACGCCACCACGCAATCCTCACCTCAGTGCAAACAAACGGCTGGGGGTATTGACTTGGTTTCAATTCCAAAAAATAGTCGTAACGCTATGTCAAATCTCGAAAATAGTCATTAAGGGATTCCAGAGATATAAAGGTGTCTTGGTGAGGATTACGTGGTGAGCCTTTCTCGTCACAATCCTTACGTGTTTACCGCGGAACGCTTACGTTTTTGAATTTGAATTTGGTGTCAAAAAATAGTCAAGAAGTTTTCAAAGGTGAGGATTGTGTGATGAAGGACACGTAACGTCGCGTCTCGCCGCAGACGCGGCCGCCAGCAGAGAATGCCATTGTTTTGATCGCGTTCTTCGCGTTCGCAGCATCGCATCGCATCTCGTTTGTCGCTTACGCAGGACACCCCGTAAGACCTCTGCAACCCAGTTACTGGGCAATGTCGATCTTGTGCTTTCGGTACGAGTTCAGAAAATGGAACTTCTAATCCGTGATCCCAAATATGACGTAAAATGTAAACACAGCTGATCATAGCTGAGGATAGATAGGTTTAGCGTATCTTTGAACAGCTATTTCTCTTAAACTATTGACTTTTATGGAAAGTGGTAGAACAAAATTTAATCATTATTATGGGTACTTTAACACTCTTTCCGTTTAGTAGGTATCCCTTTTCCGACTAACCTTGTATAGTATTAGACAAAAGTGGCCCACCAAGACACTAATATCTTAAGAACAATCTTGAATTAGACTTTTATCTCATCTTGATTGACCGTTAAGGTTTATAAAAGCATAAATACTGTGTTGAATCCCTTTTTTTTCGTGTTGAAATCCTCATGAATACCCTTCACCCGGGGAAGGCGAAGGGTTATAGCGGACTCTTACCGGCTAAAAACCCACGGTGTTCCTTCTCCTGACCCTTGGCCGGGATTACGGGATTCGCAGCTGCATCCACCGCGACCTCGGCAGGCCTCGGTCCGCCAGCCCCTGGCGGACCTCTTTTACTTTGGGGCCTAGCCCCACGCGTATTTCAAAAGTATACAAGGCCAGTACGCAGCCGCCCGAACTAATCGCGTATACTTCAGAATACACATTTGACGATCGAGCGTTCTAAACTATACATCAGTATTCCGCAATAATCGTGTATATTTTAGAATTGATAATTTCAAGCATTCGATTCTAAAATATACTTCACTAGTACCATCCAGCACGCAGTGCGTACTAATCGCGTATAATTTTGAATACCTGCGCCACCATGCTCTATTCTAAAGTAGCATTAGACGAATGGTGGAAAGTGATCAGTGAAGCGAATCGTTTATGGCACTCGCCGGCCGCTGCCGCGGCACCGCTCGCTTCGCTCGCTCGGCTCGTGCTTTGACTATCCACAGTTCTAACCTTTTTTTTTTTTTTGCGTGGGGAAATCCTCATGGACTATCCCCCGTCTGGGGAAGACGGGGGGGTGTGCCGGACTCTTACCGGCTAAAACCACCACGATGTTCCATCACTTGACCGTGGGCCGGGGTCGCGGGATTCGCAGCTGCATGCACCGCGACCCCGGCAGGCCTCGGTCCGCCAGCCCCTGGCGGACCTCTCCTTTGTGGGGCCTAGCCCCACGTCCTGCTGAGAGGCGCGCGTGGAACACGTCGCGCCGCCTACTCGGGCCTGTTACTGATCGGGCGTTGGGTCCCCTAACCCAGCGCCCGCAGGCCACACACTAGGGTGGCTGGTGGCCGTCGCGCGGCCTCCGCCGCCCGGTGCGTCTGGCGCGGGAGGGGAGAGTGGCAGCTGCCTCTCTCTCTCTCTCCGCTCCCTCCTTGGTCGCCATCACCTCCTCGCAGAAGGAGGCATCCACAGTTCTAACCTAACCTAACCTACTTTTCAGCTATCTGCTTGTCACTTTATTTCCTACCGCGGGGAACTTTGAAGTTGAAAGTAAACTTTTAAAGTTAGAATTATTAAAATTAAAGTAAACTATTAATTTTAAAGCTAAGCCTTTTTAAAGTGGGAACTATTATTTTTAAAGGTCATTTATACAAGGTTAGTCAGAAAGGGAGTACTAATCCGAAAGGGTGTTAAAGTACACATAATAATGAATAACTTTTGTTCTACAACTTTTCCCAAAAGTCAATAGTTTAAGAGAAACAGTTGTTCAAAAATCTCAAAAAAAAAACTCTAAAATCTATCTATCCCCAGTTATGATCAGCTGTGTTTACATTTTAGGTCATATTTGGGGTAATGAATTAGAAGCACCATTTTCTGAATTTGTAACTAAAGCAGGGATGACGAATTTTTGAAAAAACTAAAATAAAAATCACTTTATTTGAAAAAAAAAAATATCGAATTTTGAAATTTTAACACTTGCCTGTTGCACTTGCAGTCATGAGCGATACTATAAGTGGGCTTCGGATTAGTACCCCCTTTCCGACTAACCTTGTATACATACCATAAGTTAAGTCATATTTTAAGTGTTGTTTCCTAACTAACTCGTTTGGAAAAGTTAAGTCAATGTAACTGACACTGTATAGTTTTGAATCCGTTTTTCACCCTTAACATTCTAAAGTATACGCGATCAGTACGCAAAATCTGTGTATATTTTAGAACCGAAGTTTTAATTTACAACATTCTAAAATAAACTTTAAAAAAAGTAAAAACCGACTTCAAAGAAATACTAAAAGGAGTAAAATAATTACCATAATATAAAATTAACAGTTTCAGAAGTCGGTGGCTTCTATTTGCTTCAGTGTAGAGTTGCACCGACTTCTGAAACTGTTAATTTTATATTATGGTAATTATTTTACTCCTTTTAGTATTTCTTTGAAGTCGGTTTTTACTTTTTTTAAAGTTTATTTTTTATTGAATACGTTTTAGTGTCATAATTTTAACCCCCTCCTTCATAACCCTTCTTTTTGGCTTTGACGTAGTCGGGCATAAAAAGTCCTTTCAAATGATACCTTACACGATATAATGAAAACATTCCAAAGGGGGGGGAGGGGGGGACACGCGCCCCCTCCTCTTTTCCAGTAGTCAGTTCCCAACAACAAATATAAACAAAACAATGTTAGTAATTTGAGAATTTTGCTTTGATCCGATGAGGAGTTCCGTTCCATATCTCTGAAGTTCATGGTCTAATCATAACAAAATTTATATGGGACCAATCGGGAAGTATACCCTTTCGAACAAAGAAAGAATTTTTCAAATCGGTTCATAAATGACGGAGATATGAGGTAAAAAAAAAAAAAAAAAAAAAAAAAAAAAAAAAAAAATAAAAAAAAAAAATACAACCGAATTGAGAACCTCCTCCTTTTTGAAGTCGGTTAAAAATATACGCGGCTAGTTTCATATGGATGCGTTCTGGCCTTGTATATTCTAGAAATACGCTAGCCCCACGTCCTCCTGGGAGGCGCGCACGGAACACTGCGCGCCGTCTTCTCGGGCCTGTTACTGATGGGGCGACGGGTCACTGTGTTGAATCCCTGCTGGAAGTAAACATGTTACTTATTTCTATTAATTTCCTTACTTTAATGGGTCTTATTTTGTCTAGTGTTATATTTAATAGAATTAGTTCTCGTTATCTGCTATTTAGACTGTCGATATGTTGTAGACAAAACTTCCTTAAATTACAATACTTTAAATGCGTCTATTTTTATTCAATTATGTAGGTACATTTTATGATACCTGTGTATCATAAAATATTTCTCTTAGATGATAAACTACTACTTATTTTTTTCCGTATCTCTGATAAGAGCAATCCCAATATAATAAGAACTATAATAGTAGTTAAAGATAAGTGGCGCCATCTGTTGTTGAGTAGAACAATTATAATTTTTTGACTACTTTTTTAATTTTCAAATTGATTCATATAGGAATTGAAATTATGCTGTATTAGATTACCTACTAAAACTCAGACTCAAATATTTATTCTGTTAATAGGTTGTTTTCAATACTTGTAAGTACTTTCGTCAATAGTAATAGTTTCAGTATCGTAGTCCTCAAAAGGCCATTCCAGACGTTGCTACATTGTAACACTCGCATAGTTTTATACCACACACATGTTTAGACTTTAAAAGAGACCTTGTCTTCTGAGTTTGTTTCGGCTTTTCTTCTCAGAGATATTCAGACCGGAAAAGCCGGTGCCATCTAGTTTTAAAAAACTTTACATTGGCTTGTAAAAGTGTAAGTAACAGATTTCATTCAGAAATAATTTAAATAAAAAAAGGCGCAGACGGGGTCTAAGATGGAGCACACGAATCCAAGTAACAGAGTTATAGAGAGATTCCCCTCTACCCCTTATAAACACTAAAACGTGGGCCTCCGCTGAGGACGCTAAGGGATGTTGCCATAATCTCAGCACTACGGATTGCAAATGTTGGTGATGGCAGTTGGTTTTTTTTTTTAATTACCGCTCATCTCCCGTGCGGAAGATGTCCGGACCTTTGGAAGGCATACGGGGGACACAGGTCCAACGCGAAGAGACCCCTTTGAGAACTTTAATCTAAAATGAGATGGGGCACCAACCGGGAACTATCCACGGCTGCACTGTTGGAGTAGGTACAGTCATGGACCGTCTCAGGTGGGTGCAAAACTATTGAAAACTATGGTAAAAAAATCTCTGGTCTATGTTAACGGGTGTTTAGTGGATCAGTTAACCTCTTAAGGCAGTAGTTATTATTAGCAGACTTGAAGAAACTACTACCCATCTTCTTGACATAATTGTTAAGCCTTGTAGGACACCCGTACCTAGGGTTACCATCCGTCCGGATTTATCCGGACATGTCCGGACTTTCAGCCTTTCATCCGGACTTTGTCCGGCTTTTTAATTTGTCCGGATTTTTGGCTTAGATGGAAAAAATTAAATTAATGTTCAATTTTCGCATTAAATTACTTAAAAATAAAACGAGTATTAAATCAGTCATCAATCTTTATAAAACTACATACTAATACTACATACAACTAGTTTCAGTCTCATCTCAATTTAAAACAATAAATTATTTCATTTTGTGACTAAAATGTCTGGACTGTTTTTGAAATGTCCGGACTTTTTGGCAAATGTCCGGCTTTTAGTCCGGACTTTTCAAATTTCGAAATAGTAACCCTACCCGTACCTACCTATATTGCTCGCAGAACGGATGGCTGATGGGGCCGAAAGAATCTAGAGTGGCGACCGAGTATCGGAAGGTGATGCCTGGCTAGGCCTGACAAGGTGGACCGATGACCTGGAGAAAATCATGGGAATCCGTCGATGATAGTGATTATAAGACACCCTATGAGTGGAGGGAACGTTTATTACCTCACTTGGCCATTAGGAATGGTGATCGTTGTGTTTAACAGTAAACCCCGAGTTCCACTATTGCCCCTCGTGCTACCAAAATAATTCGTAAATTGCCATCTGTTGGAATATTTTGGAACTAATAAACCGAGCGGTTAGCTGAGATGGGTATTATTGCCATCTAGCGTAAAATAGTAATATCACTTGAGTGATTTTATGGGGAGAACATGCTAAACATTTTGAAAATAGCGCCATCTCTTCGATTTAATGATTAACTGTAGCAGCAACGCCATCTATGAGATTTGATTAGTACTACGAAGACAGCTGGTTGACTAAAATTTTTCGCAATTCGTTGCAACCACAACGTAACTAGGGGTTTAAATTGTTCAAATTAAATTTCATAGATGGCGGTGTGAGAGTTTTTTTTCATTGGGTTTTTAATTAGTAAGATAAATCTACAAACTAGAAACAGTATTGTGTAAATAATTGTGTTAAACGAAATGCCACGACGGACCAGCTGGACAACATAATTTTTAAATTGACTGGTCATCATTAGCATTATACAGAAATGATTTGAAAATCAGAAGCTAAGCAAATAAACTAAACTAGCAAAGTAAATAAGTGAGAAATTGAGCAAAACTGGGAATCTTTCTGAATATATCATAGACTAAGTAGAGGAATGAATATTCGAATTAGGTACCTACACTTTTTCTAACAAATCCTTTTTTGTAACTTACTATTTTGATTGTTTCAGTTGAGAGGACTTATTGGTGCCGGTTTCCTCACGATGTTTTCCTCCAACGTTAACGCAAGTGATAATCAAATTAATAATTTGATTGCATATTATTATGGGGATCATAATTTGAAATTTTGATCCCCGTAACTAATATGCATTGAAAAGTCGGAGGTGCGGACAGGGATTGAGCTCAAACCCACAAAGGCAAGCGTTCAAGCGCTAGGCTGTCACTGTTCTCCAATAGGGTGGGCCTAATTCTCCTAAAATAAATTGTTGCCAAACGCAATCGAACCACAACCGTCAGTCAGTTTTTGTTTTCGAAAACTTTCAAAATGATTGATTTTGTTTCTTGTGTCAAACAATTCGACAGCTTTTGAAATTGAGAACTGTCTGAATGAACGGTTCGGCCTTGGTTCGGTTGTGATTTATCAAGATTTATTTTAGGAGAATTAGGCCCGGTATTTGACTGAAAAACTCGAATTAGTCCGTCAGTTAGATTGTAGTATCACCTTTTTCATCATCATCTTCATTCACCTTCTTTCTATTTTTTATTACACCTTTTTATCACAGGCCACCATGGTTTTGGATGACATATTCGATTTTTAACTTGGTCTTTGAATTGAGACATGGATGGAAGTGACTTTTGGATAGAAGTGAATTATTTTTCTGTTATGTATAAATAATATTAATTTAAAAACTACTGGCTGTTTAAATATGTGGAATGCCACATCAACCATACCCTGTACACTGCTCCATGCAACACCTGTTTTTGCGTGGGACTCGGAGGATCTATCATAATATGATATGATCACATATTATGTGAGCTAAGCAACCTGAGCTTCCACATTCTGTTGAAGAACCTGCCCTAACTACACTTACGAGATCGGATCCTGGCTATTCTCTACCGTCATGACTAGATGCGCTCCAGCCGGTCTGTTTGCTGCCGCCAGTTTCTATCAAAAGGCTGTGTGGGCCATTGACGAACACCGTAACTACAAGAAGGGTCTCGCTGACTACCCCAAGGGACGTAAAGCTATCTTGCCTCTTATTCTATATGCATTTTATTATTGTTATGTAGGTATATGCTAATGGTATTGAATGCTCTACACCATTCTTTATAACTGATGTAGCATACGTGCTCAGGAGACCCTAGGGCCGTCTGCTGCATTACAAGATTAACAAAAAATATTTGACCCGTATTTTTTCTTTTGTTACATAATCCAAAATTGACGAAGATACGACACTTTTAAAATTGGCAAAACGTCACAAGCAAGTACAATTTTTACTTGCTTCTGACGTCACATGCCCCCACTCTCAAGCTTCGATTCGTTTTATCTTTCCAAATATTCATAGATTTAACAAAAGAAAAAATACGTGTCCATTATTTTTCAAAACTTTAACTGGCTACGATCAACTTGCATAACGAACACGATGAGTAAGTAGGCAGAAGACGGATAACGTGTTACTTCTGCCTACCTCAATATCCAAATCCAGTCGATTGAACACAGTTCTATCTGAAAACAACATGTTATTGTGTTTTTGCGAACAAAACTGTTAGGCCACGCCCCTATTCGGTTAGCAAACAATGTTAAGCCGGGTCCGCTGCGCCGTGTTTTCGTGTTTGCAAACAGGATAACATTGTTTGATAACCGAATAAGGGTGTGGCCTAACAGTTTTGTTATCAAAATTGACGCTGCGGACCCGGCTTAACATTGTTTGCTAACCGAATAGGGGCGTGGCCTAACAGTTTTGTTATCAAAATTGACGCTGCGGACCCGGCTTAACGTTGTTTGCTAACCGAATAGGAGCGTGGCCTAACAGTTTTTTTATCAAAATTGACGCTGCGGACCCGGCTTAACATTGTTTGCTAACCGAATAGGGGCGTGGCCTAACAGTTTTGTTAGCAAAAACACAATAACATGTTAGAAAATTGGCGCTGCGGACCCGGCTTGATAGAAACATTAGCTAGCAAGTAAGTTGTCATTACATTACATTGCATTCCGACTTGCATGCAAGATACTTGTATACCTAATGGAAACGCGGCTTTAAGCCTCGTGCAAATAGTTTTAATTTTTTGTTTTTTTTTTGTAAATTGTCAACTTCTGTAATTCTCTGTGCGAGTCCGAAATAGATCATATTTTTTTGTCACATACTCGTACATACAGGTTGAAATTGTAAACAATCGACAAACCGAAATGGGAGATTGTACTCATCACTATGAACAACTTTTACTATGGGACCAAACCGGAAATCGCGGAAAAAAATCTGCTGTTCCCTACATTTTGACGAGTTATACGAACATAAATGTAGGGAACATCTGTTTTTCTTTTGCGATTTCTGGTTTGGTCCCATAATAAAAGTTGTTCATAGTGATGAGTACAATTTCCCATTTCGATTTGTCGAGTGTTTACAATTTCAACCTGTATACATACATAATCACGCCTTGGGAATGTGAGTAGGCTGAAACTGTAGAACGCCACATGCTACGATCCTTACATACCTGCTCCTTTCGTCCGCTTCGTCTACGTTCACACATCTTGTCATATACGTACGCCAGTTGAGAGTACCACGCACCTGTCCCATTTTTTTTTTCTTTCAAATCATCGCAAACCAAAATTAAACTGCCCGCCAATAAATAACGGTGTAACTAATGTTGTACCGAACCGAGCAAGCGTTACCATCGAAGCGTAGTAAGTAATTATTATAATATTAAATAAATCGCCCGTGTTCGCTAAAAAACTTCACTGATATACATTGAGACTTGCTCCGGTGTGAATACGCGGTAGTTTATAGAGGATGCGATGGAAAATTATCCGTCTTCTTCTCTCGTGAAGGTAGAAGCATGAGCTAAATGAAAATAGTTAATGCTGTGGTGAAAAGATTTGCCAGTCAGCAAGGCTGGTAACGAGGCTGAACGCCCAGAATGCGCCGGACTTACTTAAGTATCGTCACCGGGATCATAGAACCAAACGGGGCTCGTGACCAAGGAAACGATGGATGGATAATGTAAAAGATGACTACTGAGATGACGGCTATTGGAGATGTATGGAAGAAAGGCCGGTATTCCACTTAAAATATCTTTGTCCAATGTACATTTGATCAAATAAATTGGACGACTCCATCAAATGTACTAGCAACACCGATATTTGACCAAATATTAATGACATTTAAATCAAAATGGCTGCAACTAAGATTTCGTGGATAATTTCAATGACGAAATTTTTGATAAATGCTTATGAAAGCAATGAATGTCTTTATAATACGAGGCACCAAGATTACAAAAATAAAACAAAACGTTCAGAGGTGTACTCGTAAACAACTACAAATGCTTTTTTCTCTTCGCCTTCCGGTCCATGGCTTCACCCAAAGCTGTTTTTGTTTTCTGTTTTTCTTTTTTAATAATAATCTAATGCAGCACATAAAGTCGCTCCACGTTCCTCCGTTTTCTCAGACTACGAAAAATCTTGGACAAAGTTATTGGACAAGTGGAATGGACATCCCTCAAAGTAATTTGATCAAATATTGAACATCGATATTTGATAAGTGGAATATTCATATATTATAAATACCCTCTGCACTACAACATCCCCGTTCGGCAAAGACTTAAGAGCCGTAATAGCTTTGCACAGCGTGTCCTCCCACTCACTGGCGAACGTTCACAGGCAAGAGTCCAATTGTGGCGAGATAAGGCTTCTCTACCCACTCCGTTTGTTGCCCCTTCCGAGGATCTCCCACCTGGGCATGAGTTGCCTTGGCTGACCTGGAAGTCTCTAAATAGACTTCGGACTCAGGTTGGTCGAAGTAAGGAAAACCTGCTCAGGTGGAAATTTGCGGGTAACTCAAACCTTGAGTGTAAATGTGGTGCCGCACATCACATCATGCCCCGTACCTGTACGCCACAAGAACTAATGGACGCTACGGATAGTGCTAAATTCATTGCTGAGTTCTGGGCTGACACGGTGTAGATTGTCATCGACACGCTAAGAAGAAGAAGTGGAATATTTACCAGCCAAAAACACATGCTGCGCCGATCCCAAATAAGTTGGGACAAGGACAGGAGGGTGATGATGATAATGAGGGGCTCGTGGTTAATCAACAACCGCACGGATCATATGATTTACAAGGTTAAGCTGCTCTTGTCGCGGTTAGTCGGTGGATGAGTGACTGTTCACACATCAAGACCCTTCCCTGCCTTGGAGAGCACGTTAAGCCGTCGGTCCCGGGTGTCAGACGAATACCTATGACTGTCGTTACGGGTAGTCAGAAGCTCGAAAGTCTGACAACGGGTCTAACCTTAGGATATCGGCATTGCCCAGTAATTGGGTTGCAGTGGTCTGATGGCAGTCGCTCCGTGTAAAATACTGGTATTCAACCGCATCTGGTTAGATTGAAAGTTAACCCCAACATGTTGGGAAACGGATAGGCAGTATAGAAAAACGCAGAGGTTTGCAACCTCTGCGTTACTAAATCTGTATTCATCACCATCAGTGAATCTTTTTCAAACTACGTGTGGGTTAGTTGGTTAGGTCCTTTTTTATTTAATAATTTATGTACACACAACACTTAATAAAAGGTCAGAACCATAGCGTACAAAGACACTGCTTATTTCTTAAAGAAATATCTCGTCACGCCCTATCAACAACGCAGGATCTGAATTTTATTGTTTTTTTTTTTATTACATTTTAGCACATAAAAAAGTATAATAATTAAGAGCACATTCAAAAAAAAAATTGTTTTTAATCGATTTACGAAGTTAATTACATTAAAATCGTCGGTAGTAACACTTGTGTCCGTTCAGTAATGTAGGTACTTAATTTGCGACAATATTGATCGGACAAATCGAGCGAGCAAAAGTGCCGATCTGCCAGTTGCTGAGTTCATGCCGGGAGAAGTGCATGTAATTTTATTTTCCCTATGCGAGTTTATTTTTTCTATACTAGGATGTCGTTGACAAAAAGACAGAGCCGATCCTCCAAAATAATGGGATTAATTCGTCACAACAGTCTAATAATGAAAATAATAATGACAGTGCGAGTGCCTCGAACAATAATACAGGTAAGATTCTAATAATACTAAAAATACTTAATAGCTATTATCACCTTTATTGTTGCTGTAATAAGTAGTTATTATTATTTTTTAAGTTTTAGTTAGCATTTTAATATTACAAGTCATGTATTGTTTATCAATAACAAATAGTTGTTTGTCCGTTTAAAAACTACGTATCGGCCACATTCGACATTAATGAACGTAAATTATGAAATTGATATTGTAGGATCTACCCCATCCGACGTTCTTGACTGTACACTTTTAAGTGTATATTGTAGGATCTGCCATATCCGACGTTTTTGACCGTACATCTAAAAATGCATATTGTAGGATCTGCCACTTTGGACGTTTTTGACTGTATATCCTAAAATTTTTGTTGTTGGATCTGCCACATTCGATGATAATGATCGTAAGTGATTAAATTGATGTTGGCGGATATACTATTTTTGACGATATTGATTGTAATTCTAAAGTTAATTTTGTTGGATCTACATTAACCGACTATAAATGCCGTTTTATTTTACATCTTTATACCTATTATTACTAATAATCCACAATTTCAAATCTATATTTATATACAACTATATAAAAAA
Organism: Amphipyra tragopoginis; assembly: GCA_905220435.1. Classification (NCBI taxonomy): domain Eukaryota; kingdom Metazoa; phylum Arthropoda; class Insecta; order Lepidoptera; family Noctuidae; genus Amphipyra; species Amphipyra tragopoginis. The sequence goes on from HG992017.1 coordinate 13,844,480, forward strand.
TAAAAATAAAAAATTTATTGAACGTAATTATAAAAGTATTTTTTGTTTTAAGGGTTGTTTCGAGAGTCGCCTGTACCTGATAATGGGGACAATGATTTAGAAAATCTGTATTTTTTATTAAAACACGTATTTGATGACAACCCCGAATGTATAGAAATGGAAAAGATTGGTGACGACAAAATCTATGATGACAAAAATGTATACCCGAATCTAATACCCTGCGATAATATCAGTCCAACTCTTAAAACTGTTACTCCTATCCCATCACCAGTACAGATCCACGAAGCAGCACCTTCTGCTCCATCACCAGCTCAGATTCATGAAGCAGCAACTCCAGTTCTATCACCTATATATTATCGAAGCAGCAACTACTTTTCCATCACCAGCTCAGGTTAACGAACCTTGTAATAGTACGTTTTGTGCCTTGTGTACTGAAGATATTGTTTTAATAGCACCTGATGATCTTCACGGGAATTTATCGACACCTTCTGTGTCATCGTTTGCAAACAGTGCTACACCAAGCTCTACCAAAAGTAAAAAAAAGAGAACATACAAAACTGACAAAGGAAAAAAGCGACTGATACATAAAGAAGACTGGATAGTGGTTAAGAGCAAATTATTAAAGAATCAAAGGAAAACCTATTCAAATCAGAAAGAAAAAACGTTTTCTGAAAAGGTAATGAACGCTGTACGAAGTAAGTATGGTGGGCTAAATCATCAGGTAATTCTTATGTGGCAAAGGAGATGGAAACTGCGGAGTTTTTTGATTATAAAGCACTTTTGGCAAAAAAAAACTGGGTATAATCTGTGTCTAATGAAAAGGTTACGTGGTCTGCAATTAGTGAGGTGAAAGTAGTTGCAAATACAAAGTTATGACAGGATTGAAGGAAGGGAATGATAAGACCTGTCGTACTGTATGGATCGGAATGTTGGGCCGTGAAGAAGACGGATGAGAAAAGATTGCATGTAGCGGAGATGAGAATGTTGAGATGGATGTGTGGAGTGACCAGAATGGATAAGGTCAGGAATGAGTATATTAGAGGAAGTTTGAAAGTAGCGCCCGTGACAGAAAAGTTGAAAGGGAACCGTTTGTCTTGGTATGGACATGTGAAGAGGAGGGATGAAACGCATGTGACCAAAAGAGTTATGAATATAAATGTGGATGGATGGAGAGGAAGAGGGAGGCCAAAGAAAAGATGGATGGATTGTGTGAAGAATGATATGAAAGAGAAGGGAGTCAGTGATATCATGACGGGTGACAGGACGGAATGGAAGAAGAAAACATGTTGCGCCGACCCCAAATAACATGGGATAAGGGCAGGAAGATGATGATGACAGGATTGAAGGAAGGGCTTTTTTTAGGCTGTCTATGGTAACACTGACGTTCAAAAAGAACTAAGTAATTGTAGTCTATTTTGAATAAATGAGTTTAGTTTGAGTTTTATTGAATTTCGTTATGAACTTGATTGTGATCCGTAGACTATAGTGGTTCTCAGAGCTAGTACACGTCTTGTTAGAGAATTTGACTTAAAACCAGTATATAGTTGTCCTCTTCCAATACAAAATTACAAATTTAAAGATTTAATTTTCTTATGTCAAGCTGCAATTATTCCAGTGCGACATCATATTTTTTTAGTCTTCGTTACGTTTACCTACCTAATCAAGAAGAATCCCAAAACGATTCCAGTGATTCTGAATAATTGTTGAATTTTTGTATTTTAACTGACGTGAGACATTTTTCAGGATTGCCCGACTAGTTTCGGACCCAAACCCTTAATCATGAGCTGATCACGCGGCGAGGTCGCGAGTCGAACGAACTAATCATAAATAATAATGTTGAATTTTTTAATACTGTGTTTATTACTGATTTAGACTGATTTAACGAGTACCTAATTATTTAAGTAACGAAAGATTTTAGAATTGTTTGTTTTATTATAATTATTTATCTACTTTAATTATGATTACTTTGATAAGTAAATACATAGACGGTGATTATTAATATTATTCGTTTTCATTTTATTACTTATTGAAAATGATTTTCACTTCTCATAAAAGTTTAAGAATGTTATGTTTTGTTATGATTTCTTTGATTACCTTTTATTAATTAATGAATGTAGGCTGCCCCTGAAATTTTAATTTTGTTTTAAGAATATTTTATTTCAGATTTTAAATGTTTTTGTTATGTAAAATTAAATTTTAAAATCTTCTTCGTTTTTAAGAGTACAACTGCTTATAATGAATAAATAATTATTATACTGGTGATCATTATTTTTTCTTTTTTTTTAATATTCTTCTCGTTTTTTATGATTATGCTGCATCATAATTTATTATGATACGTATTAAGTAGTACTAGTAATTGATTTCCGATATTTTCTGTCTCTAAAACATCCGTAAGTAGCAGAACTAACAAAATGTGTTATAAATTTTCCCATCAATAAGGTCTTATCTGCCACATCCGACCTGTGTGACAAATTTTTATCCAATCAAAAATGTAGGAAGTACCACATCCGACGTATAATAGTAAAATATGTCCGTGTAAAATGGCTTCATGTGCCAATTTTACCACTATTTCAAGAAATTTTTTGAAACTATTACATTAGTTTAACGGACAATAACATATGTAACACACATTCCAAATTTTATAAACCTAACCCATAAGGTAACATTTTTATTATACTTTTTAACTTTAAACTGCTCTGCTGGAAAGTTGCATATTTTCAGATCCTACATTATTGATAGGGCGTGACGATCTTTCAGCAGACCTGTGAGAGGAGAATTTAGAACAAGAAATATAGACAATAGTGTGTAAAAACAAAAGAAACAGATAAATATACAGACACAAAGAACCACAAAAATACAAAACGAATAAAAATATACAATAAACTTACATAAAATGCATGAAATACAATAAGCATAAAAATAGTGTACTCGTTTTAAAAAAAAATGTATATCTACCTTTTTTATCGAGTAGTAGTAAATCCTCATGAAGACCCTCCGTTTGGGGAAAGTGAAGAAGTATGTCGGTATTTTATGAGAATAAGACTATCTTCCCAGAATTAAGGAACTTTAAAAATAAACGTAACAATATCGTTCATTTAAAATTCTAAGCCATGTCCACACAACGCGCTCGAGACGCAGTGTTCGCGTGTCTCGCTTATCACAAAGAATACGTTAACTGCATTTTTTCTACTTCAACTTTTTCACATCGGCGATATGTAATTTTCATTCCTCGATGCCACTTTTTCACCGCGCAGGGGCGCCTAACTCGATATTTTTTAGAACTTCTACTTTTTTATTTTGACACTACGATTATTTCTTTTTGCAATGTTGAATTGAGTGCGTTTTTGTGTGTGACGTAGAACCCACGATGACTATGATTTGATAATAACGTGTTTACATTTTTTCCGCGTTCAGCGTTTAGTTTTTAGTGTATGAATGTTGTTTCTAATGATTTTTACTGTGGTTTCACGTGACAATTGAGTGTTTAGCGTTTTTATTTTGCATTCGCGGTTTGTGGTAATTTGTAAGTGACACTAGTGTGTATGATTGATGTGTTGGTTGTTGTTTGTTGAATGATAGATTGGTGCCTGTTAACGCTTTTCTTTTTTGTGAAATTTTTGTTATTTGTGGCTATTGTGTGTTCATAAATTATCGTATAATCATGTTTTAGACATAAAGATATTAATCAAGTTACAAATATATCTTAATCATCATTTTTTTTTGAGAATCATGTTTTAAGTCATATTTCTTTGTTAATCAATTAAACCATTTCAATCTCACTTTTTATTAGGCACATATTCATTAAAGTTTTATTGCCAAATACTTAAACGTTATAATTTTTAAGTTAGCGTTAAGTCTTGTGTTGTTACTGTCATTTTAAGGCGAAGTGACAGTGATGACACGAACTTAACGGTAGTTTAAAATTAAGTAGTGTTTGAGTATTATGTAGCATAAATAAGTAGATATAAATAAGACAGTTGTACATTGGAGTTTGCCCTCAATCACACTATCAATCTTTCTCTATCACTCAAAGGTTTGCTGGTAGAAAACTCATTTTTGAGTTAAGCTCGCCTTTGTACATGACTTCACTAAATTGTAATTTTGTTATTGTAATTTTCTGGTGTACAATAAAGAATAAGAAAAGAGTATTAAGCGACTTATCTCAAAATAGAAAGAAAAAAAATCATTTTCATTATTTTTTTACACAAAGGTTCACAATCCCTGCTCTCTCCCGCGCCCAGACAACCACGGTCTATGGTTTTCTAACAAATAAGCGTATTGCCATCGTCTATTAAAATCTTCGCTTTAATTAACTAGAAAAAAACCAACCCCTTTGCTCGGAAACATTTTATTTTCAACTTTAATACTGCAATGAAAAATAATTCTTATATTTATGCGAAAGTGCAGTTACGCTGTTGTGGAGTTAGAACGTTAATGGGAAATTCTAAAGGTAATGGCATTTAGCTGCGGCTTTTTATTTTTTTTAGTTTTAATTACAGTATATAGTTTCTATTAAGATTGTTTAAAGGTGTATTATCACGCTATGTTCTAGGATAGGTCACGGGCTGAGAAAATGCTAGATTACTAACCCTTCCCGTGGTTAACGTGTTTTGTCAATACGGATTCGGTTTTATCTAGCCTTTTTTCCCAATTATATTGGGATCAGCTTCCAGTCAAACCTGATGCGGCTGAATACCAGGGGCCCAATTCTCCAAAAATAAATTATTACCTAACGCAATCGAACCACAACCGTCAGTCAATATTTCATAATTTGGTTTGTTGTTTTGATGCGACTGGCATGTTGTAGTTGTATTATGAAATGCAATTTCTGGTTCTCATATTTAATAGCAATATTTATATTATATTTGACACAACACACTACACAATAAAATTATTAACTTGATTTCACACACTGTTCGTTAATAAACAATAGTAAAATACTTACCGTTCACGGTTCTTTCTGGTGCTTTCATTAGCGTCACTCGAACGAAGGTTGTTGCTGAAAATCAGCGCTGTTGGCATTAGGTTCGTCCGAAGTCACAGCATAATGCTGAGCAACGACCTAAATTTTTGCGCACCATGCGACGCACAAATTCAACATTATGAAATTCAATGTTTAAATGTTTTTAGTGTTAGTTTTTAGATTTAGACGCCTAGGTAACCCTACCATAGTGACCATAGCATAGACTATATTTATAATTTTTAGCAATAGTGTTCATGTTCAATAGATTGTCCATGGTTTAAGTTTCATAGATTGTCGTTGTTTTTATTTTTATTTTCTTGTGTCCGGGTTACCAGGTTATTACGTGTTTTTGTTAGATTTTATAGTATTAAGTTTTTAGTTCGTAATTTTGTACTTCTAATTTTAAGCGTGTGCGTCCATTTGGGGCGAAAAAATAAATACTTTTTCTTTCTTTCTTTCTTTTTGTTTTCGAAAACTTTCAAAATGATTGATTTTGTTTTTTGTGTCAAACAATTTGATAGCTTTTGAAATTGAGAACTGTCTGAATGAACGGTTCGGCCTTGGTTCGGTTGTAATTTATCAAGATTTATTTTAGGAGAATTAGGCCCCTGTATTTTAAACGGAACTGGGCAATGCCGATATCCTAAGATTATACCGTCATAGGTATTCGTATGACACCCGGTACCGACGGCTTGTCGTGCTCTCCGAGACGGAGGGGTCTCAATGTGTAACGAGCGGTCACCCATCCACGAACTGACCGCGGCATGTGCAGCTTAACCTTGCAAATTGTATGATTCGCGCTATCTACGAGTCCCTAAAAGTAAGTAACTTTAATTAAGGAACCTGTTTCCATAACTGTGGGTCCAGCTGCAGGTCTATACCTTCTCTCGTGTCAGCAAGAGCTATACGAAAACAGCTCATGCTGTGGTGAAAAGATTAGCCAGTCAGCAAGGTTGGTAGCGGGGCTGACTGCCCAGGGTGCACCGGACGTACTTAAGTATCGTCACTCGTGGAGGCTCTTTTCATGCACCCATGTCTATACCAAGCACTATGCACTACGCGGCTGTCCCATTTCAAAACCTAGTAAGGGCTTGTAACTAAATTTTACAGGAGAGCGCATAAACGTTAAATCGTCCAGCCTTTGAAAAGTATTTATGTTAGGTAAAACCATGTGGTTAAAGTGACTTACTAGGTTTTAAAATGATCAGAGGCAGTGAATGGCTCTTACTAGGTATCGATGCCTTAATATATCTGCTTACTATGTGAGTTTTTAACGGTGTTTTTGAATTTGGTAGGGACTTTCTAGGTTAGCAAGATTATGCAAACGATTTTTGTAAAAAATGTCCATTACTAAGTTTTGAAATGGGGCAGCCGTACGCCAAGAAATGTGGTTATGTCGAATTTTGTAAGTGACAGTTGACAAAATCTGTGACAGTGTCTTGTCCTGTTGCCTACTCGGCCGTCTAGCAATGGAAATAGTTGGAAAAGGTAATAATGGAAAATGTATCTCATAATTTAATATAGTGTCGCGGACTGGCTAATCTTTTTACCACGGCATTTGCTATTCTAGTATAGTTTGTGTCGACTCGACATAAAAATAATACTTACCTCCATTTTATCATATTGGTTAATATTTAACTTACTACTGTAATGTAACAGACGGCCCCAGGATCTCCTGAGCACGTCTGCTACACCAGTTGTAAAGAATGTATAGAACATTCAATACCTAATACATGTAGGTACTTAACAATAATAAGATGCTTATAGAATAAGAGTCAGTATAGCTTTACATCCCTTGGGGTAGTCAGCGAAGTCCTTCTTGTAGTTACAGTGTTTGCCAATGGCCCACACAGCCATTTGATAGAAACCGGCGGCAGCAAACAGACCGGCTGGAGCGCATTTAGTCATGACGGTAAAGGTTAGCCAGTCCGATCGCCGATCTCGTTAGTGTAGCAGGGCAGGAGGCGGAGTTGAAAAGAAGGGAGAAGGGGTTACCATCGGGCGCAGCTGCTGTAATAGAATGTGGCTGCTCAGGTTGCCCAGCTCACATAAGACAAATCCTCAGAGTCCCACGTAAAACAAGTTGTAGCATAGAGCAGTGTACAGAGAATGGTTTATGTAGCATTTCACATAATTAAACAGTCAGTTGATTTAGATTTCAATATTTATTTATGTATCGGAAAATAATTATAAATCACTTTTATCAAAATTACACTTCCATCGTAAAAAAAACAATTCCAAAAGCCAAGTCCAAGTCAAAAAGCGAATCTCAAAAAACATCATCCGTCGTAAAAAAAGTACATTATATAAAAATGGCCAGTCCGTGAAAATGACGATGAAGGTGATACTACACTACAATTAACTAAGTAGATTCTTTAGACATTAATAAGAAAAAAGGGAGAACTGTTTATTCGTAGAACCCACGGTTAACAATTTAAAATATTATCTAAACATAACTGATAAACTTTAGCTAATCAATAAATACATAAACGATATCTTAAATGTATCGATTTTATGCAAAACTTGACCTAACCTAAAACCGGTTCCATTACATCTAAAAACCGATAAAAAACGGCAAAAAGAACCGCTGTAGACGGTTTTTTCATTAAAACGAACAATATTATTATCATATTATCGTACTAATTAAAAAAAACCTCATTTATATTTAGGGTTCCTTGGATATTTTTGTAAACGTGTGAAAATTACTGACGTCGTATATTATACCAACATGTATGACAATCGTTACGGGTAGTCAGAAGCCCGAAAGTCTGACAACAGTACCCCAAGTGTGAGGTTTTTTACGTTACTCCTGTAGTTGCGTCACGCTAAAAATGTATGAAAATTTAGGCAGCGCCTCTAGCGGCGAATAGCGTGACTAAAAATTTGTTTGATATTTTTGGCGTGACGCAACTACAGTAAAAAAACACACACTTGGGGTACTGATGACAGTCGCTCCGTGAAAAATACTTGTATTCAGCCGCATCTGGCTAGACTGGAGGCTGACCCCAATATAGTTGATGGCTAAGCAGACAGTAGATGAATAGAAGACAAACATAATAGGTTATTTGACTGAAAACATCTAATTAGTCCGTCGGTTAGATTATCAAAAAATATTTGACCCGTATTTTTTCTATTGATAGGTAAACCAAAATTGACGAAGATACGACACTTTTAAAATTGGCAAAACGTCACAAGCAAGTACAATTTTTACTTGCTTCTGACGTCACAAGCCCCCACTCCCGAGTTTTGATGCGTTTTATCTTTCCAAGTATTCATAGATTTAACAAAAGAAAAAATACATGTCCATTATTTTTCAAAACTCTAACTGGCGGACTAATTAGATTTGCAATTTATTGATGCTGTCAATATGCCTATTAGCCTATTACTGCCTCACTCATCATCATCATTCAGCTGAAAGACGTCCACTGCTGGAAATAGACCTCCCCCAAAAGGGGTTTGCCGTAATTGCCACGCTTGGTTGGCGGGTTGGCGATCGCAGTATGGTTGTTAAAGCACTCAGAGAACGCTCATCCTCTAGAGAATCCCTTAGTCGCCTTTTACGACATCCACGGGAAGAGGTGGGGTAGTGCTATTCTTTAAGTCCGGCACTACACGAGACCGTCTCACTGCTAGGCTTAAACTTCTTTTCAGAATGAGAAGGGTGCAGGGTGAAGCTGTGGCGGCATCTATCCACGCCACATGCGAATTACGCAACTACACCGGCGGTGTAGACGACGATAGCGACATTAACGACAACTCTCTTAAATGACAGTTCCCACATCGCGGTATCATGATTTAACACGCAGATAGTATATACAAGCTTAGTTTTAGTATATACTAAACCTGAAACTAGTTTGTTCAAAATCACTAGGAGAATCGATTGACATATTTTTACAATTTTTTTTTTCCTTCATTTCAATTTTGTTTCAGTAGTTTTCTACCCATAACAGTTGACGGGAATAGACACCTTGAGGTTTGAGACCGTCCTCTGGGTCAGCTTCCGTGTATTAGACCACCCCTGCATAGCACATCTCAGGCATTTCACACTTTTTTAGGGAACATATCGCGACATAAACTAAGGTGTAACTTGGAGATTTACTAAAAAAAACACATATTCAGGCAGTTCTGATGAAAATCTTGTTGGGGTGTCTCGGTTTTCGTATAATGTAAAAATAAGGTTGTATACAACTGCCCTAGATTAAACGTTGGGCAGTAGCAGGTTGGAGGGGGCAGTAGACCGCCAGGCATAAGACTCCGCCTGGTTGGAGGAACACCACACCTAGTTTCTCCACAAAGCCTTAGTCCACCACGGTGTCTGATTAACTACACACACCCATCGAGAACTTTATGGAGCTCTCTCAGGTATGCAGGTTTCCTCACGAAGTTTACAATTAACGTTAACGCAAATGATATTCAAATTATGATACACATACAATATAAATAGCTATTTAAAGAAAGATACATAAACACAGAAAAACAGTCTATTATTACGCCTCCCTATTATAAACCTTATTCATTCATCATAAATTCATAGAAATTCCTTGTAATGGTATAAAAGGAAATGCCAGCTAGTCTGCCACGCTTGACTGCTCATCGGATGCTCAGCAGTTGTTTATTTAAATGTTACGTATGAACGTAGATTATGCTAAATAGTACATTATAACATGTTATATTTTAATTTAAGACTATCTATCCGTCTAGCGTTTTCCTATGTTGGGATCAATTTCCAGTCTACCTGGTTAGACTATTTAACTCAATTCATACAGAATTGATTTCTACAATGTGTTCGGTTATGGACTTGCGATATTCTACGTACTTATACACTCAAATACACTCTGTACGTGTGTACAAAAATAGTCATATCTCTCAAAGTTTTGGTCCTACTGAGATAAAAGTAGGCTTTTTCGGAGGGCAACAATATTGTCTATCGTTTACATTAAGAAAAATGGGTTTACATGTTCATAACTTTAAGATAGAGAATATCTCAACAAAAATGGCTGCCAAATAGTGGGGAAGTGGATTGGACCCTAGTGTGTACTGTATTTGTGTACTAATTGCTATATAAACACTAGGAAGCGGTGAAGGGAGGGCTTTTTTGTGGGATGTCTATTGTAAATCTGACGTTCAAAAACAACTAAGTAATTCTAGTCTATTTTGAATAAATGAGTTTTGAGTTTTTTTTTGACGAGATATTTTTTCACCGATATCGTCGCCAATTGTAAACCGATTTTAATGATTATTATTTTCTCGACAAGAATAGTCTTCCAAGGCGGTCCCATTTAAATTTGGTGAAGATCTGATCAAGACCTTCAGAGATAGACAATGGAACTCTTCAATGGATAACAGCAAATTACTCGGGATTGCTGTAATCGCATGTTTATGTATTGTATATGCCACTTAAAATAGAAAAATAAAAATCACATTGGAGTAGATTAGCACCGTGGTGAGGTTTAAGACTACCCCCCCTCCTCCACCCAAAATCACGTGTATTTTTAGTACCTAAAAAGAATTAAAATTTTTAGAATATTATCTTTAAATATAGGCATAAAGTATTATCTAATTTTATTCTGAAATTAAGGACAGTGAAAAAAATGTCTAGACAGAAAGGTTGCAAGTTGTTTTTGACTGGCATAAAAAATTTTGCTTTTCGGTTTAGAAATCGCGCGTTTGACGAAAAAATAAATACACGTGATATCTTACTACACCTCCCCTCCCCCTTGTGATATTTCGTGATTTTTGCCAAACCTCCTCCCCCCCTTTCGAGCCTCACGTGATTAATGGACGGCCCCAAAGTAGCCTATATCCTTCTCCGGGTTCCAGACTATCACTGTACCAAGTTGCATCAAAATTGGCTCAGTAGTTTAGTCATGACTAGGTCACAGACAGACAGAGTTAATTTCGGATTTATAATGTTAGTAAAGATTATTTTACTCTGTACATTTTTTTTCTTGTTAAGTTCTTTCATTGCCTGGCACATTGGATGGAGCTCTCATGTTTAGCAGTCAAGGTCTTAACCGTTGGAGTCCATATTATCGCAGATTATAAGAAGGTATAATAAGGTTGACTGCCTCATTGGTTTAGTGGTCGCAAGCGCAACTGCTGAGCGTGAGCTCGGGCAAAGGGTTTTCCGTGTGGAATTTCTCAGTAGCAACCTGGAGTCTGGATTTGTGCCCGGTTGATGGCAATAGACTCGCCCCCTATTACAAGGAACTTAAACATAGCCGCGAAATGAGGGTGTACCATACACCTCTATCTTATTCATTGTTTTCCTTCAGCCATCACAGAGTCTCCCACCTGGGCACTCATTGCCGTGGCTGACTTGGAAGACTTTAAACAGACTCCATGCCCAAGTCGGCCGCAGCAAAGAGAATCTCCTGAGGTGGGGTTTCGCAGATGGCACCGATCTTCAGTGCCTATGCGGCGTTTCTCCACAGACCATGGCCCACCTTTTGTCTTGTGCCGCATGCCCTGTCACCTGCACACGTGAGGACTTGTTGCCGTGGCTGAATTTTGGTCCAAACAAAAAATTTGACAACATTTTATTTTAATTGTATTTAGTATTTATGTAAATATTTGCCATCAATACGCTAAGAAAAAGATTGTTTTCCTGTTCATCCAAAGGTTGTCTGGTAGGTATCGCTGTTAGCGATAAGACCGCCACTGTACCCTTCAATATATGATGTTGTATAAGAGCTGTGTTACAATTTTGGTGTAAAATAAAGTATTCTGTTCTCTGCCCAACCTTTCTGGGAAAACAGGCGTGATATTATTTTATAATAAGGTACATTTTCTTATACGGAACCTTTAATAAGCCCTTTAAAACACTTGTCCAATCCTTAACGTTATCAACATTAATATGTAAAATTGCAATAAATAATGCTCGCGTGTCGCTATCAGATAAACACATAACTGTTTATCATTGCGACTCGACGCGAAGGGGTCAGGCTGACGTACGAAACGTGTAATAAGTTGTAGAACATTTTATTGTAGAGTATAATTATTTAAGGTATAGGTAATCTTGAACTATTACCTGGGAATAGAGTGTTAAGTACCTATTTCTGAATCATTACATGTGGCTTCCCTGGAAACCAATCGTTTTTATGAGTAGGTTTATGTATGTATATTATTTAGATACGATTATAATTTTGTCTCAATTCATACAGAATTGTTTTATGTAGGTAAGTGTTTCCTTATTATGCATAATGTTATTATTGTAAATAATATGATTTTCTTTGTATAGACTCAATTAATTTATTAACCTGACAGACAGAACTGTGTTGCTGGGGAATTTGTTGCGCCGTTTCTTCTTCACAGCATAAACACTAGGAAGCGGTGAAGGGAGGGCTTTTTGTGGGCTGTCTATTGTAACATTGATGTTCAAAAAGAATTACGTAATTCTAGTCTATTTTTGATGAATGAGTTTTGAGTTTGAGTTTTAAATAAACCTATTTTTGAATCAATCAACTCGGTCTAACACAGTTCATCTGAACATTGGCCTCACCTAAACATGCCACCGGCTGTTTCTCATTTTGTGAAAATTCTCCTGGATTCCCTTCGCCCGGGGAAGGCGAAGGGTTAGATATTCCGGGCTCTTACAGGCTAAAAACCGACGGTGTTCCTTCTCCTGACCCTTGGCCGGGGTCGCGGGATTCGCTCGGTCCGCCAGCCCCTGGTGGACCTCTCCTGCTGTGGGGCCTAGCTTGTAGGATCTCCATTTTCATCATCATCCACTTCACACATTTCACCTTCTTTTTATTTTCTATAAACCTCTTTTTATCACAGACCACATAGTTTCGGAACACACTCCACATTCAAAATTCGAAGAGCACTCAAAAAAGAAAAAAGCAAAGTGGCTTTGGCAGGGAATTGGAAAGAAACCACGAAAGTGAGCGGACTGCTGCACTGCTGAACTACCAGCACTTCGCCTAGTGATTTACTGAGCTTCCGGGAGTTTCGTGTATCATCAGTTTTTTTACGTGTGCCATTACTGTGCCATTGGGGTCTTGTAAAGTGTTTTGCCATATTATACAGTTGTCTTCTTTTAAGTCTTTGTCCGGCTAGGGGTAGGTAGGAATCCTAGCTAATAACTCATCCCTTCAACTTGTGTGGCAGACGTGTCCCTAGGTTCTCAGGAGACCCTGGGGCCGTCTGCTACATTAAAAGCTCCACGTCCTCCTAAGAAGCGCGCGTGGAACACTACGCGCCACCTTCTCAGGCCTGTTACTAGTCAGGCGACGGGTAACCTAACCTGCCGCCTGCAGGCCACACACTACGGTGGCCGGAGATCGTCGCGCGCCCTCCGGTGATCTCATTGCTGTCCTGCTGAGCACGGGCCTCTTCTCAGAATGAGAAGCACGGGCCTGTTGCGAGTTTACAGATTATACACACCCAACCGAGAACTTTATATTTTGAAGGTCCCTCATAATATATGGAGGTCTCCTCACGACGTTTTTTTCCTTTACCGTGTGGGTGAAAATCAAATTCCTGGCTGTAAATGAACTCTTGTAATTCCTTAAAACCACTGATGTTGTATTATTGGTACAGATTGACACCGCACAGGATATAGGAGGATTAAAAAAAACAAAACTTTTTTTTTTCACTTGCTTTACGTGGTCATGCCCGTCGCCCGACCAGTAACTGGCCCGAGAAAGCGGCGCGCAGTGTTCCGTGCGCGCCTCTCAGGAGGACGTGGGGCTAGGCCTCACAGTAGGAGAGGGCCTGCCTTGCGGTGCATGCAGCTGCGAATCCCGCGATCCCCGCCAAGGGTCAGGAGAAGGAACACCGTGGGTTTTTAGCCGGTAAGAGTCCAGCATAACCCCTCGCCTTCTCCGGGTGAAGGGTATACATAAGGGTTTTAAAACGAAAAAAAAAAGCGTTACGTGGTCGTATCTAAAGCACCTATTAAGCATTGAGTAAAAAAATAAGCAAACAAAATTTTTCTACTTTTTTTAAAATTGATTGTTTATTTCGATGCCACACATAAATGAATGAAAGCACGGCAAGACAGCTGGCGGGCACGATTAGCGCGATATCGCTCTTTGCAGTCGGTTAACTCGGAGTTCGCAAATGACTCTGAAAGAGAATACAATTATTTAAAACTGTTTAGGGTCTGTGTCACCAGTAGATCACGCGGTTTGAAGGAATTACACGAATTCGTTGATACCCTGTATATATACAGGTATATATACATTTTGATAAGGTTGTTTGGAAGAAAGTTTAGTATTATCACTTAGAATACGTTTTTGGAAAAAACTAAAAAAAAATAATGTATAGTTTGACCTTCAATATCTCCAAAACCAATGGTTTCCCAGGTATGGTCTAGTAAAAAAAATGATCCCAATGATGGGTAGAATATGTGGTTTTCGTTATCGTTAAGAGTCTTTTTACACCCGATATATATGGATTCTACAAAAATGTCAGCGTAAACTGTTTTTGCAGTACGCTCTGCAATTGTTCGACAATGGGCTAAGGACTAAAAGATGACTGGATAACTATTAAACACGTCATCCTATCCCTAGGTAGCATGCTAGCCCTAGGTGGTTAAATAAATAAATGTCGACAAACCACACCTACTGCTCTGCCTATCCTTTTGAGAATCGAAAACAACGGTTCTGTAATTAGCTGTGCATGTAAAACAATGTTATGATTTTTTAATTACAATCTTTGATCGGTCAGTCCTGTTATTCGTATATCTGATTATATTCATTGTCTGTGAATTTGTGAGTACCTCGCTTTGTATTTTTCTTTTATTGTTTGTTAGTAGTATTTCTTGCAGTTTTCGTTTTTCATGGGCTTTTTATACAGTGTGAGTTTCCATAAAGTGCAGATATGAAATTGGGTGAAAATAAAAGTGGAGAATGGCAAAAAAAAAAGAAAAAAAATGGTTTCCTTACTTCGAGAACAACAGTAAAAAAATCTTCTTTCATATCTGTATGTGAAGGTATCTTTTGTTTGGGGTAAATTGTGTTTTATCATCTTTGCCTGATATTAACTATCATTACTGTTTTAACATGATAGACCACTTGGTTAAAAATTACAAAAAAAAAGTTAACGTCTAAAACTTATTTTTTATATTGTTTTTTTTTTTTTTAATTTGATTTAATGATACTACGCAATTGACCTTTTTTTTTTTACGTGACAGTGATGACTTGTAGGGTCAGAAAAACAGTCAGATGAATAATAAGTATCAATCAGTTAATTTATTTATTTTGCAAGTATCAAGGCGACTAAAAATTAAATAAAGATAGTAACTAAGGCACATAATGAGAATAAAAATAAAGCTAATCTTCTAAGTCTTCTGCTCCACTCATAGCCTCTCCTTCACTCTGAGCTGTTTTCGTTTGAAATTTCAGAATCAGTATCATCACCTAGGTATAATAATTAAAAAAAACTGGGTAATTTCCAATAATAACTGACTCGAAATCACTGTTTCTGACTTGTCGGTACTGTCTTTTAACAAAGAATTCAATGATTTTAAAATGTTTTTACACTGCTCTTTTTTTCTTTCAAAATAATCGTTCACACTCACAAGCATTTCTCGAGCACGACTGTTTAGCACATCTCTTCTTTTAGCGCTCATTTTTGTCACAAAAGTACCAAAAAATATAATTTAAAAAGAAATAATTCCGATGAAATTGTATTCGTGCCTTGCTAACGGTACTGACAGGCGTCAGTTGACGTCATACGCCGCTCCATTCCAAAAGGTCTTATCCTAACAGCATTTGAACCGGATAATACTACTGTGCCTATTCTACTACTGTGCCTATTCGAAATACAAAACTATGAATTTTGAAAGTAATCAAAAATGCAACTTCACCGCTACCTCGTTACATTCAAAGTTGTTCATAACAATATTCGTTTAACAAAATAATTCACATTTCCATTTCTTATTAAACTACAGTCAATTACAATAATTTGCATACACTGCACATCTTTATCGCGATGACTGTATTTACATCGCCGACTGTTAGCAAGTTCAAATTTATAATTGTATGTGTATTGTTACGGTGTTTAAGTTCGAGCGGTGCGCAGGAGTTCGCGTTCGAGCACTTAAACACGAATATGCAGCCACCTGTTTCTAACGTGACTTTTGTTATTTAATTTGAGAGATTATTATGACAAATGTTATTACCAGAGTATTGGATAATTAATAATAGTAGAAAAATTAAAAACAAAATAAAATTATTTAAACAGTCGACAAACCGTAATAGGAGATTGTACTCATCACGATGAACAACTTTTATTATGGGACCAAGCCTGAAATCGCGAAAAAAAACAGCTGTTCCCTACATTTATGTTCTAACTCGTTAAAATGTAGGGAACAGCTGTTTTTTTCGCGATTTCAGCTTTGGTCCCATAGTGAAAGTTGTTCATAGTGATAAGTGCAATCTCCCATTTCGGTTTGTCGAGTGTTTACAATTTCAGCTGTATATACTACAACTTCAAGAGGATTGCTGATGCGTTGCAAACCCCGAAACAAAACGCCTATAATTTCATCAAAGTCAAAGCATTTATTTCAATTTGACCATTTACAGGCATTTTTGAACTGTCGAGAAAAAAAAGAAGTTACTGCCGCGTTCCAAAGTGTAGATTCCTATGAAGAAGAACGAGCAACAAACTTCATAGTTACTCTTTTTCATCAGATATTTACAAAAATTTGGTTACATGTGACCCACATCCTTTAAACCAGAACATAGCAATGCTGCTTAACGGCAGGAATGGGTATTTGGTAGTACTTACCCGAACGAACTCTTTCACAACGATTTAATGAAATAGTAAACGTTAATAATCGCGAAATACTAGAACCCGATGACGAAATTTACAGTCCTCGCCGACGAGGCCCGTCGCGACGTCCCACCGCCGCCAGTCACGATCCACCGAGCTCTCCCGTTATAGAGCCGGTCGTCTCTTCAGACTCCGCAGTCACACCGATAATTCAGCACTCATCAAGCTGTCTCCTCCCCCCCTAAGTCCCCGCCAGCAACGCCCTAAGCCGAGGTCCGAGTCCCACTAGGGGTCGCCCTTAGTGCTGTTGTTGCAGGTAGTCATGATGTTAGTGTAGTACAAGTAGTTGGCTTAGGTTTAGTATTTTATTCCCCCCCCCCCCCATTGGCTGGAGACACTTCACTTCACTTCTCGCCAATAACTGCCCGGTTACGTAGGAAGGGTCCCCTAGGACCACCTACAGCAGTCCAATCAAAAAAAAAACGCGAAATACCTACACAATACATACGGTACATACTGCTCGCATCTTTGGGATGACTCAGCCAAATACCAGCTTGAGTCATTGGAGTCCATTGAGAAGCGTACCAAGAAGCTCATCAGCAACGACTCCTTTGTTCAGATCAAGCTCCAAAGTCTTGAGCATCGGCGCGAAGTTGCTAGACTATCGGTTTTTTATCGGATACATTTCGGAGTGTGTACTTCATATCTGCGTGATCTAATTCCCCCCTGTCCTTTTTTTATCGGACGGCCAGAAGCACGAAAAAGCGCCATCGGTTCATGGTTGATATACCAAAAACCTGAACGAAGCGCTTTGATTCCACTTTCACTGTGAAAACCGCCAAACAGTGGAATGCGCTGCCCGAGTGGGTGTTCCCCGACAGCTACAATTTGGGTGTCTTCAAGTCACGAGTGAATCGGTTTCTTCTGGGCAAGCGTGATCCATCGTAGACCGCATCATCGCTTAACATCAGGCGAGATAGCAGTCAAACGCAGGCCTAGAACCGAATATTAAAAAAAAAACTCCTACAGGTCAAACAGAAAACCTCCTTTTTTGAAGTGGGGTAAAAAAAAGATAAGACATAATTACGGGTAGCCACTGTAAATCTACTAATAAAAATGTACATAATACTTCCCCCCTAACTATACAGTTAATTAAGTTTAATAATTACTTAACTGCAGTCTTAAAAGTTAAACTAAATGTAGTCATTACAAGTGTTGTAAAGTTTTATATTTGGTCATAAAACTTATGAGTTGCAATTTGAATAAGAATGTGTCAATTAAATATACAAGGTTAGTCCGAAAGGGGGTACTAATCGGAAAGGGCATTAGAGTACCTATAATAATGGATAACTTTTATTGTACCACAAAAGTCAATAATTTAAGAGCAATTGCTGTTCAAAGATTTCATGAAAAATACGCTAAAATCTATCTATCCTCAGCTGTGATCAGTTGTGTTTACATTTTAGGTCATATTTGGGGTCAAGAATAAGAACCTTCATTTTCTGAATTCGTAACTAAAGCAGCAATGAAGAATTTTTTTAAAACTTATTGGTTGACTAAGACCCTTCTCATTCTGAGGAAAGGTCCGTGAACAGCAGTGCGACAATCGTGCATATTTTTTTTTATTACTTGACTTGGTTGCCTTCGTCGCTAGTCTAAGATTCCGGCCGTGGTTCTGTCCATGGTCGGGAGCTAGAGTGCGTGGGAAGCCGTGGGCTCCTTCTGCGAGGAGGTGATGGCGACCAAAGAGGGAGAGAGAGGCAGCTGCCACTCTCCCTTCCCGCGCCAGACGCACCGGGCGCCGGAGAGTGCGCATTGATCTCCGGCCACCGTAGTGTGTGGCCTGCGGTCGGTGAGTTAGGGACTCGTCGCCCGACCAGTAACAGGCCCGAGAAGGCGGCGCGCCGTGTTCCGTGCGCGCCTCTCAGGAGGAAGTGGGGCAAGGCCCCACAGAAGGAGAGGTCCGCCAGGGGATAGCGGATCGAGGCCTGCCGGGGTCGCGGTGCAGGCAGCTGCGAATCCCGCGACCCCGGCCCGGCCAAGAAGAAACACCGTGGGTTTTTAGCCGGTATGAATCCGGCATAACCCTTCGCCTTCCCCGGGCGAAAGGTATCCATGAGGATTTTCCCAAGAAAAACAAAGACAGGGTCAGGGGACAGGGATGGCACACACGAATCCAAGTAACAGAGAGATATAGAGTGATTTCCTATACCCCTCTGGCTCTCACATACACACGACGGAACACAGTAAACTGCTTGGCGTCTGACTGTAATGTTTAGGTGGCAGTCAGTCAAGTGGACCGTACAGATCCTACCACCAAGCGTGCTGGGTTTTTTTGAAACTTACAACACGCGTCTATTCCCAGCGTGCGGTGAGGAAGTTTTATTATCTAGCCCAACACACTGGATCTTCTTTGCACGTTGATGTTACTATCAAAGTAAAGTTACTATGGGAAGATGTATTGCGATTAAGTAAATAATAAAGGTCGTAATTATTAGTTTTCTAAGAAAGTTTATTTTCCCATGCAAGTTTTCTAGTAGTTAGGCTATTGTTCTATAGTCTAAGCTTAGGTGGGGTGACCAAGTGTCTTCTGATTGGATGGATAAGATCTTGATAAATAACATGGCGTGTGTTATACCTAGGTTTTTCCCATCTATGTTGGGGTCTCGTGTAGTGCCGGACTTAAAGAATAGCACTACCCCATCTCTTTCCGTCGGTGTCGTAAAAGACGACTAAGACATTCTCTAGAGTATGGGCAGCAGCGTTCTCTGAGTACTTTAACAACCATACTGCGATCGCCAACCCGCCTGCCAAGCGTGGCGATTACGGCAAACCCCTCCTTTTGGGGTAGGCCTATGTCCAGTAGTGGACATCTTTCGGCTGAGTGATGATGATGATGTTGGGGTCTGCTTCTAGTCTAACAAGATGCGGCTGAAAACTAGGATTTTACATGGAGCGATTTACAGCAGGGCTCCGCATTGATATCCTAAGGCCTGAATTACATAGAAACGGCATAAAGCGCAGGCACGGCGCAGGCGCGTCACTTTCATACATTTTTCGTGCCGCTTCATTTTTTTTACGCACAAAATGTATGAAAGCGACGCGCCTGCGCTTTATGCCGTTTCTATGTAATTCACGCTTAAGGTTAGACTTTTGGGCTTCTGGCTATCCATAGCGACAGTCATAGGTATTCGTATGACACGCGGGACCTACGGTTTAACATGCTCTTCAAGACACGGAGGGGTCTCGATGTGTAATGAATGTGCAATAGTCACATTTCACTCATAGAAAACGAGCATTTTGTATGAACATTCACGTACGCATGCTTTTTTCGCATCGATTGAGCTTTCGCATACTTAAGCATACTAAAGGATGCTATCGCAGCTAAAAGCACAGGAGCAATCTTTTACAGGTAATGCGGATAAGTTAGTTTGTCTGGAAATCATTCAAAGGACATGGAACAAAACGTACCCACCTTGTAGCAAATTGAGACTAGTACCATTAGAAAGGTCTTTAAAACTACATAAATATTTTGTATGGCGACAACTCTGTATCTAACGGGAGAAAAAAGTTATTCGACGTTGAAATATCCTGAGAACCGTTTGTGAATTCACCCCTTCGCGCCATTCAATTATATCCCTTGAACTAGCCCAATATTCTGCTATAGTTACCTACATATACGTAGGTGTATCTATACACCCTCGTATGCACCTAAACTTCTATGCGTATATATTTTACTATACAGGGTGTTAACGAAATCGTGTAATTCCTTCAAACCGCGTGATCTACTGGTGACATAGATTAACCCTAAATGGGAATTTTCGAAAACAAAATAGAAAAAAAAAAATTAAAAAAATTTTTGGTTTTCAATTTGAGTCTTTTTAGAGCCTTGAGTTATCTGACTGCAAAGAGTGATATCACGTTAGTCGTTCCTGTCAGCCGTGTCGCCGTACTTTCATTAATTTATGCGTGGCATCGAAATGTTCACAAAAATAAAATTATTTTTTTGCAAAAAAAAAAATTCTTATTTTTTTACTGAATCCTTACTAGGTGGTTTAGATATGATCGGTAACAAAGCCGCATGAAAAAAAAAGAATTTTATTTTTTTATTTTTAATCAAGCTAAATCCCGTGCGGGGCCTGTCTACACCAGTAGTAGAACATGTGGTTTTAAGGAATTACACGAATTTGTTAACACCCTGTAGAGTAGGTTTTCTAATGGGAATTGGGAATGCATGCATGAATGAAGTTCCCGGATGGAAAACTAAACAGGAAGACGGGAGGAGGAATACGCTCAACTTTACCGCACTTTCTGAAGCTTAAAGGTTCGCGCATATTATGACGGGCCGCAGCAGGTCGGGTCGCAGCGCAAAAATCCGCTCAAATTGCTCGTATGTATTTTATATGAACTATCGCACACTATGCCGGGGCGAAGCGGGCCGCATATTCCGCCGCGGATTTTGGTTGCGTGCGATGCGGCCCGCCACACCCCGCTGCGCCCCGACACAGTATGCTATAGCAAGCGGATTGGAATGCACGCGCGCACGTTTTCATTTTACGATATTTGCGTTTTTTTGGTATTTGCGTGGTCCTGTGGTGTTCACAAGAATGGATGAAGAGCTTTTGATTAATTTTGTTCATGGATACAAAGAGCTATATGATTTGCAAGTCTGGCAGGGCAGTGCACTGTAACTATTCAAAATCCGTCAATGCGCTGCGACCCGGCCCGTCACCAATGTGCTAAGTAAGCATTTTGCGGTGCTCTGCGGCCCGCTCCGGCCCGCTGCGACCCGACATAATGTGCGCGAACCTTAACACAACCGAAAATCCACATTAAACACACAAAGCGGAAGAGAACAAACATGTGCATACGCCGAATGTCGGAGCCATTTTAAATAAAAATATTGATATTATTGCAAAACTTAAAAAAACATTTAAGGTATTCTATGACTAATTAAATAAAGATTATTTTATTAAATAGACGGTGCTTAAATGATAATTAACAAAAAAAAATATTTATCACTTTTTACTTAGTTTTTAATAAAATTCGAAAAAATAAACTTCGTCGGTCCGGCAAATGTTTGGGATGAAATAGTCATTGAGAGCAACAATACCATTTAGTGATGATGTTTATTTTGTGTACCTTAATAAATAAACAAGCTGTACTTAATTGAATTGATGGCGTTTTAATTAATATTTTCTGTAGCAAAATTAAACCTTAGGAAGCTGGGTCAGTCTCTCTCTATGAAACAGAACGACTGGTTATTCATTGGGCCTACAAAACAATTATTATAACACTACTTAAATGATTGAAAATGCAAAATAGAAGTGATCATAACTTCGGTCTCCCATTCATTCATTCATTTATTTTTGAGTTGTTCACTCATGCCTCTTCTAAATGACACCTAGTCTAAAATGCTACAAGGTGGGTACGGGTTCCTAACAAAATTACCCATTGTTCTTTTCTTATTAATATGATTATACTTTTTTCAATGTAAGGTGAGTCCTGACTAGGCTTGCCAACTTCAATGTATGAATTTACCGGGACTTTGGCAATTAAAATGCGGTACGTGGCAAAAAAAGCGGGAACCAACTGTCAAAGTACAGGGAGGCGGAAAATACAATTAGAAATTATTTTAAATAGTTTTATTGAATGTTTTACGTTGTAATTGTGTTCGTTTGACGCGAGACTCGCGGTCGCGATCTCCATTGGTCTAGTTAAACAAAACGTGCGTTCACTAAATTCCAACTTCTGCCCGAAGGTTTAGCCGTAGGTACGATAAAACGGGACAATTGGCGTCCCGTACACGTCTTTCGCGGGACGCATCTTCTAAAGCTCCAGAAACGGGACGCCCCAGCTCTCGCAGGACGGTTGGCAAGCCTAGTCCTGACGTTTCTCTACAAAATGTTACCATACAAAGAATATCAAATATTGAAAAAAAACATGGACAATACATTTATTTTACAGTTTTTGATGATGTCTTTTACGTTGCTTAGTCTTTTAAGACAACATCAAAAAAAATCATGTTTTGTCATTTCGTAAATTAATTTAAAATTAAAATTCCGAAATGACCAACACGTCAGGACTCATCTTTTGTTGAATAGAGTATAGTCTTTATTTGTCACGATTTTATTTCTCTAATTCATTGTCACACTAATGTTAGCACAGATTAACAACACCAACGTATATTGATTGATTGATTGATGAATAGATAATAACGCAATGCCATTGTAAGTTATGATTTATGTATTTAAGGATTTATCAATCGTAGAAATTATAGCAAAGGAATTTTAATCACGTTGTATTAGCATTGTAATGTAATACTAATGATAACAGTAATAATGGTACTTCTTGACACAGCGCGTATTGTTAGGAAGTTCCTCTCTCTGAGACCCGGACCACCGGTAGCTTGGACTCTGTTCCCGTTGTGCCGTTGGGCTACTATTTTATATATTTTCAAATGTTTTTAATGTATATTTAAAAATAATATTTAAAAATGTAATAAATATGTATGTAAATGAATAAAGGAAGTAATAACAATAGGGGGTACATAAAAAGAGCCTCCACGAGTGACGATACTTAAGTACGTTCAGCGCACCCTAGGCAGTCAGCCCCGCTACCAACCTTGCTGACTGGCTAATCTTTTCACCACAGCATGAGCTATTTTCGTATAACTCGTGCTGACATGAGAGAAGAAGAAGCATTGTAGTTATATTAGCTGTGGTCGTGAACTATCATGTCTATCGTGTTTATACAACAAGCGGTCACCAATAACACTTTGATATGGTATGTTTAAACCAGTGCGGTTTCATGTTCATCTTGCGCTTTCAACTTTCAATCCCTCTTGCGTCAAGCGAATGCAATATTGATTGTCATAAGACGCATGCAGCTTATCGTCTACATCGCATCGGTGCGCCTCGGTCAGTCGTCAGTCGACATACAATAGACGGATTGGCGTGTGCTAGGGGCATGCTTTTGTCGAACTAGTATTAAGGCATGCGCTATAGCGCTTCACACTTGCTTCAGACGAAGACGCAAGACGAACGTGAAAGCGCTCTGGTGTAGACATACCAATACAGCTTTTACGGAACCTTTTTTGAGATATAAGCTTTTGTTATAGGATCATTTTGCTGGTTGGGGAACTTACGTGTTTCTGGCTGCCGGTAACGACTGTCATATGTGTTCGTATGACACCTGGGACGACATAACTTGCTCTCCGAATCAAGAAGGGGTCTCGATGTGTAAAGAATGGTCACCCATCCACGGTATCACAGTAGACATATAAGCTAAAGCAGTACTTCAACTACCTACAATCGTCCGATTTGACACACTCACACATACACGCACTGCAACAAGACAAATAAGGCATTTTCGGGATACAGTTCCATACAAAAACAAAAAACTACTCAGTATACAGTGCGTGTCTGTGTGAGTGTTTCAATTCTTGAGATTATAGTAAGTTGAGGTACTGCTTTAGCTTATATGTCTACTGTGACGGTATGATCCGCGCGGTTGCGGTTGTTTGCGCGGCAATTTATACCTACAGAATTGTTTAATATATGTATCCTCATCATCATCATTATTCAGCCGAAAGACGTCCACTCTGGATATAGGCCTCCTCCAAAAGGGGGGGTTTGCCGTAATCACCACGCTTGGCAGGCGAGTTGGCGATCACAGTATGGTTATTAAAGGACTCAGAGAACGCTGCTGCCGATCCTCTAAATAATCCCTTAGTTGCCTTTTAAGACACCCACGGGAAGAGATGGGGTAGTGCTATTCTTTAAGTCCGGCACTACACTTATTTATTACCTACTCTTCCTTTATTTGCATAATTTTAATATTGTAAATAATATTACGATTTTCTTTGCATAGACTCAATTAATTTATTCGCCTGACAGACAGAACTGTGTTGCTAGGGAGTTTGTTGCTCATTTTTATTATTTTTTATCATTAATTAAAACTTATAGTTCTGCATACACACAGGTGCTGTATAAATCCAGTACACAGGTGCTGCATAGGGTCGTTGAGGTCTACGCACGCTAAACTGTCTTCTAACCGGAACCTAACTTAATCGAGCGGAATAAGGTTATTAAGGGTTAAATTAAACGTATACTTGTGTGCATATTAAAGGAGCTGGTGAATAAGACTTTTAACTTTGCTGATATCCTATGAACGAAAGAAAGAAAACCTTTTTTTATTCTTGACTTTCACGGGCATTTACAAAAAAAACTTAAAAAAAATTGAAACAACCTACACAAAGCCAAAAAAGGTTCCTTTTTAATCCTAATGCTGCGATATTGAAAAATAACAAAACGCCGCAACGCTGGTTTTCAGATAGGACGGTTGTGATGTCACATGGAATAACTAGGGTTAGTAGATTTTCGGGTTCTTGACTGTCAGAAACTGCGGTCTACTGGGACCGACGGTTTAATCATGCAACACAGGGGTATGTGTCACGGTGCATGCAGTTGCGAATCCCGCGACCCCGGCCAAGGGTCAGAAGAAGGAACACCGTGGGTTTTTAGCCGGTAAGAATCCGGCATAACCCTTCGCCTTCCCCGGGCGAAGGGTATCCATGAGGATTTTCCCAAGAAAAAAAAGGCAGGGTCTAAAATGGCACACATGAATCCAAATAACAGAGAGATATAGATACACCACCGCTTAACAAGGGAGAATAAAAAGGGCTCTCAATATGTAAGTAATTTAAAACAGACTGCCTCGTTGGTCTTGTTATTGCAAGCGCGACTGCTGAGCGCTCACGTTCGATCTCCAGGTCGGGCAAAGTGTTACAGGGGTTTTCCTGTGGAATTTCCCAGTAGTAGCTCGGAGTCTGAATTTGTGCCCGATTGATAGCAATAGGCTCTACCCTCATTACATGGGACTTGCACATAACGGCGAAATGAGGGTGTACTATACACCTCTGCCCAACCCTTTCAGAAATACGGGCGTGATGTTATGTGAATATAAAACAAAATACATTTTTATTATTAAATTCTGGCCCTTCTCAGAATTCCTTGCGTTTTCTGGCCCGTGATGAAAAAATTTTGCCTACCCCTGGTTTAACTGTTACAGCGGTTACGCACTGCATCCGATCTGAATCCGTGAAAATACATTCCGAAGTAGCCATAGAACTATTTGTATGGTAGTCTACGCACTACATCCGGCATCCGTCATCCGATTTCTATCCGTCATCCGTGAGTTTCTAATTCGGAAGAAAAATTTACGGACCGAAGTAGCCGTAGTACTGTTTGTATGAACGCTTTCGCATTACCTCGGATTCAAATCAGACGCCAAACGGATATGCCAAAGATGGCCCCTGAATTGTATGAATTTGAATCAGAGATCGGAATAGTGCGTAAGCAACATCAGAATTCGGTCCGAGATTTTTACTCTAGATCGGTATTTTCACGGATTCGGATCGGATGCAGTGCGTAAAGCAATATCCGAATTCGGTCCGAGTTTTTGTATCAGTATTTTCACGGATTCGGATCGGATGCAGTGCGTAATCGCTCTTAGTCCACTACGCTGGAATGGCACGCAGGAGTACATCCAGACAACAACTCGATCGCTACAAGCAAAAGCATTTTCTAGTTGGTTTAAAATGTTAGTTTAGTTAAACTCTTAGGTCCTCAGGGGCAGTAATAAAATGTATAGAGTTACTGCTGGGCGGTTCCGGGCGCGCGTCTAGTATATAATTGCGCGTCGGCATAATTCTTGTGTGGCGTGCGCAGGAGTGGAATATCGTAACGTCTATGCGTTATGAACCGTGGAGTTCGCGAGGCTAAAACTGTGGAGTCGGTGTTGTAAAAGTTTTATGTTGAGGTTAAAATAATTATTTTAACCTCAAGTTACATAATTTTTTAATTAGTTAATTTTGTTTAATTATCAGGTTCATATGACTATTATTATTCATTTACATTTTTTATTATTTCTATAAGCATAAAATGCAAAAAAAAAACAATTAAAAATATAAAAGAATAGTAGCCCACCGGTATCGAGAACAGGGTCCAAACTACCGGTGGTCAGGACCTTAGAAAGAGGAACTTAAGTTCCTTCCTACCTAAGGAATTCCTTGCTAGAGTCTGTCAAGCGAGTCTAGTCCCATGAAAAAGGCGGCAAATTCAAAAATCTTTCAGGTGTCAACACTGATATAGCACGCTGAAAACTTATTGATACTTGATTTTTTGATAAAAAAAAAACATATTTGAAAAAAAAAAGCGTTTCAATGTAAATATTTATTTTTCACAATCAGAATCAAGAAATTCAATGTCTTCATATGAGAAATCACTGTCAGTATCATCATTACGCACAGAAATGATGAAAGGTTCCAACTCAGTTTCGGATATCCTGTCTCTTACTTTATATTTGTTTTCGACACTAATAGTGTGATCTATGCATTTTTTCCAATCATTGGCTGTGACACTATTAAAACATTCTTTTATAAGGTTCTCCATTTCATTACCTGGAATCCCTAAATTTTTGCTGGCTATTTTTCTTTTAGCCAAACTCCATATGAGTTCAATAGCGTTCAGGTCACAATGATATGGTGGAAGTTTCAAAACTTCATGGCCATGTTGTTTCAAACATTCTTCAGCTTCATATATTGGAGTTGTTTTATTTTCATTCACAAGGCACATAAGCTCAGCCTTTGTGAAAAATTCTTCATAATGGATTCCATTTTCAGTTAGCCATTTCTGAATGTCAGCCTTTAAATCATTCATAGATGGTGGCTTATTTATTTGTGTTACATGGTAGCTAGCGTTGTCCATAACAATGACACTGGGCTGACTTAAATTAGGTATTAATTTTTCACGTAACCATTTCATAAAATTATTTCTGTTCATATCATCATGATAATCTGCCATTTTTGATTTAGTACTGAATACTAATAAAGCATTGGGGACAAAACCTTTTTCGGATCCAGCATGAACAACAATATGTCTTTTGCCTGATGATATTTTATCAATTACACCGCTTGTTGATGGCCCTTGCCATGATTTTTTAACTTTATAATTTTGGTGGACATAGGTTTCATCGAGGTAAACTATTAATTTTCCTTGTTTCCGCTTTTCATCAATAGCTCTGAGATACCTATGTCGCCATGCAGCTAGTTCATACTTTTCAAGAAGAAGAGATCTCTCATTTTTATTTTTTTTGAATTCAAATCCATTTTTGAGTAATAATTGTCTCAATGTTTCATGACATCCAGTAAATCCAATAGACTCTCTTAAATCTGCAAGCAAACTTCGTAGAGTTGGAACTTGCCTTTTCACACAGTAAAATTCATTAATTTTATTGCGTATGGCTGATAAATCAAAACTATCCAGGTTGGCTACAGTTGGCTGTCGTGGACGCTTTTTCCCTGGTGTGTTCCACTCACCTTGGTTAATAGCACCTTCTTTTTTAATTCTCCGCAGTGTTTTCACACTTAAATCTGAAAATTCAATATGTCAGTTCAGTATCAAACGCACAAATTTTATGATGACATAATAATATGTAGAAAATGCAGGGTAAACCAATAAATGTGTACTAACCTGTCATAGCAGCAATTTTTGTCAGATAGTCTGTTTCAGATTTCATTTTTTTATTGTCTTCTATGGCTATGACTTGCTTAACTAAATTATGAATTGTGCTTTTTATTAATTCATCATCCAAGGTGGCTGAAAAAAATGTTTATATTAGTTTTCACTTAAAGATGCGCCAGTAAGTTTCAAGGTCATGAACACGACGTCTGGATCTAAACCAAAACGGAAATCGTGATCACATCACAGTAAAATAAAAAAAGTTAGACAATTGTGCTAAAAGTATCAACACGTTGTTGCCAACCTACCTGATGTTGAAACGATTTCATCCAAAAGTCGTCGTTTTTGCGATAACACGTCGTCAGATTCACTCTGTACATGATTATATTTATTAATCATAGTAAACAACAAGCTTCTGACACTACTTTTAATAGGTTTCGGCATTATAACATTAAAAAATTTAACAAAAACCGGATTATTACGAGGTTACCACAGAATTTGTGACAATATGTTTGACACATCATAGTATTGCCATTATAAGAAATCAGTAAAAGGGTTGTGGACTCGACTCGCTTGACAGACTCTACTGAGAAATTCCATGCGGGATAACCCAATAACTCTTTGTCCGACCTGGGGATCGAACCCACGAACTCGCGTTCAGCAGTCGCGCTTGCGACTACTAGACAAAGGAAACAGTTAAAATTTTAAAGATTTAAAGTTATTTGTATTTAAATGGTATAATTTTTTTTTTTAAATTCAACTCCACCCCACTTGTTCGATAAAGGCGCTATCACACATACACAAAAGCGGAAACGTTGACATTTCTATATATAAAAGTTATGCACTATAATTCCGTTGATCGTGCAAAAAAACAGGTGTTTTTTTACAACCAAAGGTCAGGTGCTTTTGACCGCGTGTGGTTAACGGCTCTCGTTAAATACTACGGTTATCTAATCGAGTCATGCGCATGCGCAGGTTCGAAATCCTTTTAGTTTTATGATGATCTGTTGGGACATTTAATCGAATTTGAATTGTAATGTGTTAATTAAAGGGTTTTTGAGTTGATATCGGACGGTAATTATAATTTTAAATTCTGTACGATAGCGGAGCTGCCACCGACCGAAAACCGATCCGGGAATTGAACTCAGGACAGGTTTAATTTCCAGGGGGGTTACCGTGATCTCGTAGAGCAGGAATGTTTTAATATTACTCCAAGAGTGGGAAAGTGACAGCGCTAGACAGCTCTCTAGCGCCATCTCTTACCCACTCTCGTAATAATATTAAAACATTCCTGCTCTAAGAGATCATGGTAACCCGTCAGGTCTAATGAAGTTACTGCGGCGCCGCACCGCACCGTGTGCAACGGCTCTCCATCAACACATCTGCGGTTTGCGACGCCGCGCCGGAGCGATGCCGTTCCGTCGCATACACCCTCCCCCCTCGTCTTGGTCTCCACGTGGCTCTTGCGACGCTGCATACTAGTATTGTGTAGTTCGTGAACGATGAACGAATAGGAGCCGTATCTTCGCACTGTACTAGAAGAAACGTTTCCGAACGCTGACTTGTAATCGGTCTAATATGTCTAATAGGTCAAATAAGTAGCTCTTTCCGAACTCGTACATTGTAAACCGCGCGATCGTATGTGCGAACGAGAACGAGAAATGAAATACAGTCACTGATTGAATGACAGAACGAGACAGAATATAATAAATAAATAAAATAATAGCCGACGAATGATGATGCTACCCGAACCCGACCGACCGAAGTCGCAAGAATGAGATGAGATGCGCTTTATTTCAATGTCATAATGTCTATTTTAGCTTATCGAATTATATAAGACCGAACAGAGCTATTAGAACTAATAGAATGAACTAGTTCACTGTCCGAAATGAACTAAAGTCCCCGTCACGAGAAGCTATAAATTTTGTAAATAAAGAACTTCTACAAAGTTGCGTAGCGACAATTCAATCAACAACAAATAATCCCAAATTCAACCAACTCAAAGTTACATACGTGTAATACGAAACTAACGAGCAATTTCACTTAGTCGGGTTATATTTTAGCGATTTATAGCGCTATCGTCTAATGTTTTGTGGTACCGGAACGTGTCTGACTCATGAAACGTCAACATTTGGCCCGCCATTTTGAAGTAAGTTCACACTGACGCTGTCAATGCTGTCATTTGAGTTTTGAGTGCGTTTCAGATTGTTTGTGTTGTTTTCGTAGATTATTATTTATTTATTATATAAATAAAATAAAAACCATTATATAAAAATAAAAATCATTACAAAACTGTTTTTTTTTATTTGTTCCAAAGGTTGCGAACCCCTGAATGTGTGTTTACAAAATTTATAGCTTCTCGCGACGGGGACTTTAGTACGGAGCGATCTTAAAAATGACCGAGCAGGCACAAGACTACTACATACTATGTGTGCACGCTGATGCAGCAAAATGGTCGCCGTGCGGCGGCGCACCGCACCGCACCATGTGGCTTCTCCCTAGTGTTGCAAAAAAACTGTTTTTTTTTTCTATCGTGAAAACAAACCTTTAAAAAAAACACAAAAAAACACGTTTTTTTTCTGGAACATGTTTTTTTTCAAAAATACAGAATTCAATATTGATAAGGCAGTTTCCGTAAAAGATTACACTTAACAGTTCATCATCTGCCTAGCCTTTTCCCAACTATGTTGGGGTCGGCTTCCAGTCGAACCGGATGCAGCTGAATATCAGTATTTTACATGGAGCGACTGCCTATCAGACCTCCAAAACCCAGTAACTGGGTAATACGATACTCTTGGTAAGACTGGTTGTCAGACTTTCTGGCTTCTGACCAACAGTAACGACGGTCAAAGATCTACAAATGACAGCCGGGACCAACGGCTTTACATGCTTTCCGAGGCACGGAGGAAACTCGCTATGGTAAATGGTCACCCATCCACAGACCAACCTCGGCAAGCGTGGCTTAACCCGGAAGATCGGTCTATGCGGCTGTAATTATTTAGCCACGAGCTCCTTCTATCGTGAAAACAAACCTTTAAAAAAAACATGAAAAAAAAAACAGGTTTTTTTTTCAAAAATACAGAATTCAATATTGATAAGGCAGTTTCCGTAAAAGATTAAAACTTAACAGTTCTTAGAGGTTTTTATTTATTTATAAACCTACAATACCTTTTTGGTAGAATAGTAACAAGTTTACATGAATATATTGGCAACATTCAAATTGCGCACGGGGAACAAGACTAGTGTAGGTGGCACCGATACTGAAAGTGTTACTGATATTGACACAGAGGAAGACTACATTTTTGTTTAATTGATTCATTAGTACTTAATTCGATTTGTAATTTTAGTAAAATGTAAGAAATTAGAAAACACATCAATAAACCATTTAACTTAACATAGATATTTTTTTTGAAAAATAAACAAATTTAGAAAAAAAAAACAAGTGTAGTAAGTTTTATTTCATGTTTTTTTTTAACAATATGAAAAAAACGGTCGTTTTTTTTTTCAACATTATGAAAAAATCGTTTTTTTCATGTTACATCACTACTTCTCCCTAACGTGCTCTCCGAGACTCGGAGGGGTACCGATGTGTTACGAACAGCCACCCATCCATGGACTGACCGTGGCAAGCACAGCTTAAGGCGGTTGTTATTAGCCACGAGCCCCTCCTAAAGAGCCATAACTATGGTTAATTAATACATGTCTAAGTTTGTGTTAAGGATGTCAGTAAATACATTGTGTAGGGTTATAAATGCATGATAAGTATTATCAGCAAAAAAGCATGAGCTATTAAACTATAGCATCATCAATATCATTACGAATATTCCCTTACGAGGTAGGCAGAAATCCATCTGTATGTACGACACGTAGTTTTGCAAATGCATAAATTAATTATGTAATCGTATATTTCTAAAGCGTGAATTGTTTTACGATCAGAAAACAGATCACCTGTTGAACAATTAAATGCTGAATAAACATTATTGAATTTATCTATTCTGCTTGCATTTTTTTAACATCTGGGTTTTTGTCTTATGTTATGACCCTAGTTGCACCTGCACGAATCCAAGTAACAGAGATATAGAGAGATTCCCGTATACTATACTCCTCTGGTTCTCACATACACACGACAGAACATACTTGACTTCTTGGCGCCGGACTTTAATTAGAGGGTGGGTGGTAGCCGGGCAGATGAGCCGTATAGATCCTACCACCAAGCGTGCTGGGTATTGTTGAACCTCACAACACGCATCTATTCCTTATGAGTGATGAGGAAGTTTTATATTCTAGCCCATCGTCACTCGGGATAATTTTTGCCAAGACTTGTTAAAGTTCCATCCTATTACTCATTATTTATAGCTCTATGCCAGTAATTACATTTTTTTTCGAACGTAAGTGACTGCAACTTCTGGTACAACCTAGAGCGACGGGGGAACAAGATAATTTATGTAGTTGATAGTTTTTCAACCCTATAGAAAACCTTACTTTACTCATGCGTCACTTGAACGAAGGTTGTTGCTGAAAATCAGCGCTGTTGGCATTAGGTTCGTCTAAAGTCACTGCATTATGCTGAGCGACAGACCTACATTTTTACGTACATGCAACGCGTAAATTCAACATAACTGTTTAGTTTTAGTATAGTATTAAGATGCCTAAGCGATTTACTCACACACTAGAGGTCGCCAGCGGTTTCGCCCGCGTGGATATCGTTTATCGCGTATTCCCCGTTTTTCTCTACTATATTCTATAATATGCATGTATTATACATTATAAACCTTCCTCTTGAATCACTCTATCTATTAAAAAAAAACCGCACCAAAATCCGTTGCGTAGTTTTAAAGATCTAAGCATGCACAGGGACAGACAGCGGGAATCGACTTTGTTTCATACTATGTAGTGATAAACTCACGCCTTTTTCTCATGAGAGTAGGCACAAACTGCAGAACGCCACATAAACGATCCTTACATACTCCTTTCGCTTCGTACACGTTCATACATATTGTTACACACGCACGCCGGTTAAGAGTACTACGCACCTGTCTTTTTTGAAGAACATCATCAATAATATCGCTGTATGTCCTTCTAAGGCGTCCTCTCCCGGAGTTTCCACTGACATTCGCCTTATAAATTTCTTTTGTTAACAACCGTTCACTCATTCTTTTAACACGACCAAACCACCTAAGCATTCTCCGTTCAATTTTTGTCACTACGTCGTTTTTAAACCACAACTTTGTCTTATCACATCATTCTTCAATCTATCATTCAAAGTTACACCGCACATACTTCGCAAGGAACGCATTTTCACGGCATTTATTCTACTTTCATTACTCTTCTTCCACGTTCAGCAATCACTTCCATACATAAGCGTTGGGACCAGTACACCATTACGGACAGCCAGCCGTGCTTTTTTGGACATCAACTGGTTAGCCACAATCGCATGGATCACCGTTCACTTTATTTCCTACATTTGCTCTCCTTTCCATATCTTCATCAATCTTACCATCTCTTGTAAACATACTTCTCAAATAAACAAACTCTTCAATACTTTCATCTCCAATATTTTTTGTGACCTACGCAAATGTCCGGCTGATTGGTAGCGTCGTGCGTCAGGTCGTTGAGCTCCCTAAAATAAGGTCGTGATAAGGTTGAGCTACACGATGGCTGATGCATGCGTACCGTCAGTTGGGACAGATCAACTCAAACCTGCTATGGCTCTTTCCTCAAAAGGTCATTCCAAACATTGCCCTACATTGTAACACTCCCATAGTTTTATACCATAATGTTTGGACTTTCAAAGAGACCTTGACCTCTGAGTTTGTTTCGGGTTTTCTTCTCAGACCTAGTCAGATAGGAAATGCCGGAGCCATCTAGTCTTAAAAAAACATTGCATTGACTTGTAAAAGTGTCTGTAACTGATTTATTTAGAGAAATATCTCTTTCAAAAACTTATTCACTAGTACATAAATATTTAATATGGTGTTCCTGTAATAATTTTACCGTCGATTATAATTTACGTACAATTCACAGCACATACCAATCAAATTCCCGCCAAGCTCTTTCCGAACAAACACTCAATATTCTATCACGAATTATTCCCATGATTAACAATGGTTGTACAAAAACCATTGGTTCCCATAGTAGACTTTCGCTCGATATGATCATTTGGGTCGTGTGTAAGCATGGCTACAATGTTCTTGTCAACCTGGTTTGAATTATTTGATAGGTACAGTTGACTACATGATTTAGTAGCAAAAATAATTCAAGCTGAAGAGGTAAAAGATTATAATTTAATTAGCACGTAGACGTCCATTCCTTTTTTAATTGTCTCGTTTGGCCTAGTCACACCTTATGGTAAGCGTAGACAGGGTCTAAGGTCTAAGATGTATGAATATGAATGGTTATAAGAGTAGAGGAAGGACCAAAGAAACGATGGATGGATAATATAAAATGTGACATGACTACAAAGAGGGTGACAACTGAGATGACGGCTAATAGAGATGTGTGAAAGAAAAATACATGCTACGCCGACCACAAATTAGTTGGATCAAGGGCAGGAAGATGAGACAGGGTCTAAGATGGAGTACACGAATCCAAGTAGCAGAGAAATAGAGGGATTTTCCTATTACCTAGCTCTCACATACTCGTACATACGACGGAAAAAAACAAAAACTGCTTGGCACCGGACTGTGTGAGGGTGGTAGCTAGCCAGGCGGACCGTATAGATCCTACCACCAAGCTAATATCCTAAACTTAAGCAGTCTACGATTAGTACAAAAGCGTTTTGTTTCTGAAAGATAAACAAATGTACCTCAAGTCCTATTGAAACTACAAAAACGATAGTCTCTTGCAATCGCTTCACTCGTTTGTGTATCAAGTAGAATGCAAAAAATACCGACTCCAGTCAGGAAATACTTAGGTTTTATGAAAAAAATGCGCTGGATTAAAGTATTGCATTTTTTGTGACAATTTTACGATTACTGTCTCGTTGGTATAGTTGCGACTGCTAAGCATGAGGTCCTAGGTTCGATCCCCAAGTCGAGCAAAGTGTTACAATACAATATTATACAATAATCTTTCTTGTACACAAAACAAACAAGAAACATTACCATAAAAATAGCGATGTACCTACAATGGGCGATTTCTTCCAGACATCCTTTGGATGGGCATGATTATTTGGTCATTGGGTTTCCCGTGTGGAATTTATCAGTATCAGCCCGGAGTCTGGATTTGTGCCCAGTTGAT
This sequence comes from Amphipyra tragopoginis, assembly GCA_905220435.1. Taxonomy (NCBI): domain Eukaryota; kingdom Metazoa; phylum Arthropoda; class Insecta; order Lepidoptera; family Noctuidae; genus Amphipyra; species Amphipyra tragopoginis. The sequence continues at coordinate 13,879,928 of HG992017.1, forward strand.
AGCAATAGGCTCACCCCCTATTACATGGGACTTAAAATAACGGTGAAATCAGGATGTAACAACCCTTTGGAGAATACAGGCGTGATGTTATCTTTACGATTAATTGCTTTACCAATAATTACCTCTCCCAAGTTGCGACAAAATGCATCACATTCTGACTTATCGTCGCCTTATTTTATTTATTTATTTAGGGAAAACAAACAATTGTACAATGTGAATATAGTAAATACAGAACATAATATTAAAAATTAGGCAAATGTACAATCCACGACGTTTCCACAGATTACAAAGGTAAGAGTACAGTGTAGACACAATATTTTAAATTATAACAACATAAATAAAAACAACAACAGGAAGAAGCAAGAAGCAAACTATAGCCTTAGAGTGAAAACCTCGAGAATGCATTGCACGGTTCCTGTGGGCTTTCACGTGGACAAAGTCGCGGCAAAAGCTAGTCAATTACATTTATTACGAATTTTAAATACCCAATAATTGTTTAATTTGAGTGCCTACAAAAATAATTTCGCATTGAGCAACTCTCTTATGATTTTACGAGTATGTAGTAGGTACCTAATGTCGTGATAAAATAAAAATGATCAATTGCATTCCCGATAAAAAACTCGGATCGAATTCAGATATTGCTTTACGCACTGCATCCGATCCGAATCCGTGAAGATACCGATCTAGAGTAAAAATCTCGGACCGAATTCGGATGTTGCTTACGCACTATTCCGATCTCTGATTCAAATCCGTCAATTGTTCTTCCGAATTAGAAACTCACGGATGACGGATAGAAATCGGATGACGGATGCCGGATGTAGTGCGTAAACTACCATACAAATAGTTCTATGGCTACTTCGGAACGTATTTTCACGGATTCGGATCGGATGCAGTGCGTAACCGCTGTGAGGCGACGTAATGTAGATTATTGCACAGTTAACGACAGCCGACTGTACAAAGCAAAGTAATTATTTAATCTCGGAGTGCGTGTGCAACGTTTTCTCACTATCTGATTATATTAGATGATGTGAACTATATAGCTTTTTATTGTATACATGTGTGACTGTACATAGTTAACTACGTGAATTTTAAACTCGTAGAACTACACATTTCATCGTGATAATTCTATGGTCTCTCTCTGTTCATTATGTCGAACTTCATGAAGGAGGAATTTTGGCCGAGAGGTGTAGCGTTCCGACGATTTCGAGGCCGGCTACCAGACACCGCGCGACACACGACGCCGACTCCTCGTGTGAATTAGTGTTTATATTTTATTGTTTACTAACTGTACCTGGCATGCGTTGTAATGCCTTTTTCCTACTTACTACCTACCTACTACTTACCTACTACCTACCTTCAGAAACAAAATCAAAATAGTACCAAAAAGGTAAAACCATTTTCATGCATGCGGTAAACAAATGAAGAATATGGAGACACTGAGATTTTTTTTTTTTGAATATCAACATTTTCTTTCATAAGAACTTTCTCCTGACAATTAAGAACACAACAAAAAAAAATAGCGAAATCGGTCTAGCCGCTCACGCGTGATGCCGTGACCAAGGGAAATAGGGATTCATTTTTATATAGATACCTATATAGATAGATAGATGTAGGTATAGTATTTTTATGGTAGTTGTATGTTTTATATAGTATTGTATTACAGTATTTTCTTAATCTGTATATGTAATAGTTTCGCCTAGCTTCCACGACACAGGGACTCCTAGTGTGGAAGCTAGTGCCAAACGTAAGTTTGACCGATGAATTAAAGAAAGTTGCTGGAGTGGACTACTGGAGTGTTGCGACGTAACTTGGGAGACGCCATGTCCAGAACTGGACAGCGATAGGCTGAGTTGATCGTCTCTTCTCTCGTTACGGCACGAGCTACATGAGAATAGCTCATGCCGTGGTGAAAAGATTAGCCAGTCAGCAAGGTTGGTAGCGGGGCTGACAGCCCAAGGTTTTTTTTTGTTTTTTCTTTTGGGCTGCTGTAGGTGGTCCTAGGGGTCCATTTCTACGTAACCGGGCAGTAATTGCGAAACCTGAAGGGTCTCCAGCCAATGGTGGGGAGGGGGGAGTAAAATACTTAACCTAAGCTAACTACTTGTACTACACTAACATCATGACTACCTGCAACAATAGCACTACGGGCGACCCCTAGTGGGACTCGGACCTCGGCTCAGGACGTTGCTGGCGGGGACTTAGGGGGGGAGACAGCTTGATGAGGGCTGAATTATCGGTGTGAGACAGCCCAAGGTGCACCGGCGGTACTTAAGTACCTATCGTCAGTCGTGGAGACTCTTTTCACGTACCCCTTCATTGCCGATTCCTATTGTCACGCTTAGCGGATTAAGGGTGGCTTGAGGAGTCAAACCTTAACGAGCATGAGCACATAAAATCAGAAAATGTAGCAAGAAACAGAAGCAGTTTAGCAGGAGTGTACGTAAACAAGAATAATGAAAAAAAAAAAAAACATATTTCACAATAGTTTTACACCCACCTGGGACGGTCTATGACTGTACTCCAATAGTGCAGCTGTGGATAGTCCCCAGTAGGTGCCCCATCCCATTTTAGATTAAAGTTCTCAAAGGGGCCTCTGCGCATTGGACCTGTGTCCCCCGTATGCCTTCCAAAGGACCGAACATCTTCCGCACGGAAGATGAGCCGTGAATAAAAAGAGATAAAAAAAAAACCGATCATTATGAGTTAAAATTAAGACACTTATAACTTTACCAATAACGAAGCATGAAATTCATATTTTTGCATAGTACGTTACCCCCCCATACGTTAGTAGCTTTCACAGATAAAATAAGCTTATGGACTCGCCATTTCTATGCCAATGCAACCTTTGGTAAGCAAACGATTAGTTTTTAGCTGTCGGAACCCGGCAGTAATCGATTAATGACTTATTTGTGGACGTTACTTCATAGTGTTATATTGTAAGAAAATATTTTCCTTTTCATGTTTTTAGGAGTAATAACTGGATTATGGACTACCTATGGAGGAGCTCGTGGCTAAATAATTACAGCCGCATAGACCGATCTTCCGGGTTAAGCCACGCTTGCCGAGGTTGGTCTGTGGATGGGTGACCATTTACCATAGCGAGTTTCCTCCGTGCCTCGGAAAGCACGTAAAAGCCGTTGGTCCCGGCTGTCATTTGTAGATCTTTGACAGTCGTTACTGTTGGTCAGAAGCCAGAAAGTCTGACAACCAGTCTTACCAAGAGTATCGTATTACCCAGTTACTGGGTTGTGGAGGTCTGATAGGCAATCGCTCCATGCAAAATACTGATATTCAGCTGCATCCGGTTCGACTGGAAGCCGACCCCAACATAGTTGGGAAAAGGCTAGGCAGATGATGAACTCCTAAAAACATGAAAAGGAAAATATTTCTTATTTATCTGAAAATATTTTCTTTTTTATCTGAAAATATTTTCTTTCTTATCTGAAAATGGAAATAGGTTATCGTGGTACGAACAAGTGATGCGGAAGAAAGAAAGTCATGTTACTAGAAGAGTGTTAAATATGAATGTGGATAGATATACAAGTAGAGGTAGACCAAAGAAAAGATGGATGGATTGTGTGAAGGATGATATGGGTAAGAAAGAAGTGAGTACTGAGATGACGACTGATAGAGGAGAATGGAAGAAGAATACATGTTCTGCCAACCTCACTGTTTTTTAATGTAATTTTTTTGCAAACAATCTGACGTCCCACCTCATGGAAAGTGGTGACCGCCGCCTATATGTATACACCTACAACACCGAGAAGATTACTGATGCGTTACTAACCTTAGAGACAAAGTTGGAAAGACACATGTAACTATATCAGGCATTACTTTGCGGAAATCCATGACATACAGAAATGCAAATAGAATATCTAGCTTTAATTCCGCTGAACAAGATCGCTAGTTTGGATGCAGTATGCAGCACCACCCTCCCGCCCACAAGTATATGCACATGCAGAAAGAGTGAAAAAATAATGCAACATGCAACCAAACCAATACACAATGTAAGTGTGTGTGTGTGTGTGTGTGTGTGTGTAAGTGGCGGTCTTATCCGTCGGGAAACCGAATTGTTGCAGATTGAACCTGCTTATGCCTACATACTACTACATACTTGATACGTAGATTTCTATTAAAAATAACAATAATAGTTTTTATTGTAACTTTATAAGGCTTTAGAGAGAAATTTCAATGTTTTTAAACACACATTGTTGTGCACAAAAGTCGTAAAAGTTTATCCTTGTACTCTGAATGGTTGTTGGAACGATTACAAGACAGAACTTTACACTGATCGCATCGCTATCCCTTGACTCATTAATGCAATTAAACAGACAATTTAAATATTTGCAGGACTTAAAAACTTGCAGACAATGCCAGAATCGAACTTGCAATCTTAAGCACTGCAAGCTAATGTACTAACACTTCACCTACTGCAAGAATTTTCATAAACTCAAGAAAAATCATGATTTTAAAACTAAAAATAGTTTTTTTCTTTTTTTAAGAAAACTTTGCCCCTCACTAGGATTTGTCCTGTATCGTGGGTGCGTTTACAGACACAAATCTCACATACACAAACGCCCAGACTCAAAACAACTATCTGTAGGCCATACAAATTTTTGTTCCGTGCAGGAATCGAACCCACGACCCGTAGCGCAGAAGCCAATCGCTTAGCCACTGCACCAAACGTGTCGTCAAAGATCTTAAACCTACATCGAACGATCACAAACTGTCATTAAGCATTCCATCTCTTTCACACAATACAATAATAAACAAAGACAAAAAGCTTTCTCTTGCGGTCTCTTCTTACTAACCAATGTAACTTGACCCTTCATTGTGTAAGAAATTTTCCTTTTGTTACAGATTTTCCGAACGGACAGTGGTTAAAGAGGTCAGGTTACGTTGGTCGTAAGTGTGGCTGGCTCGCTCTTACGTGGAACGTATGTGATGAGTATAAAGGACGCCCTTTTTGCGCATAGTCTGCACGACTAGGCGGCATATTTCTGAAGGACAATGAGTGGTAAAGAGACGTATTATGTAGATATTTTTTTTTTGTGAATTAGTTTTTGACATATTTTTGTAAACCGTACATAATTACATAAGTATCTATTTAAGTTACGTAAGAAAATATTTAAAAAAGAGTATAGTTTGGAATTAAAATAAACTTGAATATCTTAGTATATTTAAATATTTTGTATGTTACAAATTCTTATGACACTGATAAATTGCTAGCATAAAAATAAAGACAGGTATCATTATTTTTTGGCTAGTAATGTCAATTATTCATTATGTTCCAGAAGACAAAAAAAAAACAAGCTAAACAGATTTACAAATTTTTTTTTTTAAGTTGAGTATCTACTTCATAGCATTACGCCTGTATTCCCCAAAGTGATGCGCAGAGTAGTAAGTACACTCTCAATTCGCCGTTGTGCTGAAGTTCCAGGTAATAGGGGATGACCCCATCGGGCACAAATCCAGACTCCGGGCTTCTTCTGAGAAATTCCACACGGAAAAACCCAATAACACTTTGTCCAACTTGGGGATCGAACCCATGACCTCACGCTCAGCAGTCACACTTGCGACCACTAAACCAACGAGACAGTCAAAAAAGTTTTAAGTAGAAATGCGTGTGATTAGAAGACTTTATAGTAATAAACAACCACGTCAAAAGTTCCATATTAATTAACAACAGAATTCTAATTACTTACCTATACACTAAAAACGTCAATGCTATGAACTCGAATCATCAATTACATTCATTCTACGTTACAGAAAATTGCAGGCAAATCGACTTAATTGATTTCATTAGCATTATCATTCACTATTCAATTTCGATGCGCCTGACTTGGTTACGATTCAGCGTCTGTTATGAAAAAGAGAATTAATACATTATTTGCAATTTTGTAAGCAAAACAGGTTATGCTATAATGTGTACTAGGTTTTAGAGGTGGTGAATTAATTGAGGACATACGTATTTACAAAACTGCTTTTTTATATTCGTTGCCCTGCGCTTGGATTTCTCCTGTATCGTGGGTGCGATTACACACAGAAATCTTACATACACAAACGCTCAGACCCGAAACAATTATCAGTAGGCCATACACATTTTTGTTCCGTGTGAGAATCGAACCCACGACCCGTAGCGCAGAAGCCAATCGCTCAGCCACTGCACCAAACGAGTCATCATCAAAATCAGTCACAAATAAACTGTATTTCGGTATGTTTTCCGATCAATCCGTGAACCTTACCGTGCTATGGTAAGCTACGAATATACTAGTCTTTTGTCTAAAAAAGGTGGAGTTTTTTATTATTATTTCTACTCCCACGAAAATAACGAAAATGGTGTGAGTTTCGGAATATATTCCTGAAGAATTCAAGGGTTTTAATAAAAAAATGTGATAGGTACTTAGCAGACATATTAAAATATAGAAGACGGAGAAAAAAAAATGAAAATGTTTGGAATACGCACATGACAACTTTTTTAATGTTTTCATATTTTTTGCTATACAGATGTGGACTCGAGTCGCTTGACAGTAGCAATACGCGGTCGCATAGATCCCTCCACGGTCACAAAGATTTTGTTTGACCTAATTTGAAGATGAAGGTACTGTAGTGGGTGACGCACCGCCTCACTTCTAATGTATTATAAATATAAGGTTAGCGTGTAAGTTGAGGCATTATAATAAAGGACTTGGAAGTAATAACACATTTTATTAGAACACACCGGTTCCCACATTGCATGGCGACCCTGCCAGTGCTGCCTTTTCGGCAGTGCTGTGCACGAGTACATTATTGAAGTTTAATTGGTGCCTTGTTGGTAATATTGCGCGCGTCCCTGTACGTTGGTCAATCAGGGAAATAAGAAATTATGAAGAAATTTTGAAAGAAGAAATTTAGAAGATACAAGATATTTTGAGGAAAAATTAAAATGTTGAAAGCAAACATTTCGAAGTTACTGGGCGCAGGGTGCTGTTCGTGTCCGATGTGGTGCGACAAAGTGTTGTTGGTGTCCTTAAAGAAACACGAATTTAGTGGAGCTCGAGGGCTCAAACCCTAAAGAAAATGTGAGGACTGCTGATGTTGTTGCGAGGTGAAACATACTTTTTTTCTCGTATATTGATTGCCGCGGACAATTTTTCAATCGTGTTAATTTGTAGTTTGTTTTTCGTTTTTGCGAATTTTACCTTAGCTATATTTTGATATATTGCTTAGAAATAAATAAAAAAAAAAGTAAATGCCAGCAACTTGATACATATAAATTACTCGCGAATGTATCTACTTTCATAATTTGATAGTTTAGAAATTTTTGATTTACTTACACATAAAATAACATTTGTATTAAATTTTTAGCTCAATAGTTTTAACTTCATGGCAGAATTCTGTAATTACATGATTAGTACGTCAATGATTGAATGATAGCATATTGGATGTCGGAGAGTAAAATCTGACCGTACACGAATACAAACTGTTGCGCGTGGCTTTACTTTATAAATTAGTTAGTAACTGTAGTAGTCTATTACGTACTTAAATTAAAAAAAAAATGCTTTATGCAATAAATGCAGTAAAGATTATGTAATAATTTAGTACATTTCTTTTATCTATTGTCTTAAAAAAAATCGTATGGAATAAAGTTAATTTGTTTTTTATGTAATATCTACACGTATGAAGTACGAAAGAGTGAAGATAAAAAAAAAAAGAAGTATTTTTTTTATTAAAAATCTTTGACATAATTATTTAGTTCAGTTTTCTTTGTTAAAATATATTCCGTAATACACTAGTTAAACAGTTTCATATTACAATTGATGTCATTGTTCAGTGTGATTATATCAGCAACGATCAGCTTTCATTTGTATAAATGGAATCATTGTTATAAAATGTGACACTTTGATTACAAGATATGTAAGCAGTTAGCCATCTCAGCAATAATGTGTGAACATGAGAGTTTACTAATTGATGACGAAATATTTCTTTCATCGAAAACTATGCTTTCTTTGTTTTAAAACTTGTGCATTTGATTACGAAATAATTTCTCAAAAGCGCTTTAATATTTCGGTATAATTTGAACATTGTTTAGAAATATTGAACTGTTTGTTATTACTTAAATACGTTATACAGGAATGTGAATATGAAGGGAAAAATATGATTTTGTCTCGGGATGTAGGTATTTAACAGTATTAAAAATCTTTTTGTTAAATTAATTGTGCAATTAGGTACTGTTGTATATGGAGAAGATAGGAATAGGAGAGAGTAATTGTGTGTGATAGGTTTTGAATCGTAAAAGTAAAGTAAATAGATGCTGGGATTAGTTTGTTAAATAAGGTTTGGACGAGCAACTGGTCTGATCACCCAAAAGCGACGCTAAATTCTTATAGACCAAACGATTCACTTTGATTGCGTGAAGCTTAAATTGTTGGATGTTGTGTGAGAACTATAAAAGTTATTGTTATATTATAAAGGTACACATAGGTATATAAAGGTACAAGTGAGGATTCCTTCAATTTGATCATGGTGTAGATGAATTCTCTCTGTGAAAATCGTTGGAGACCAATGAGTCTTAAAATATGCCTTACTATTAATAATGACAGGCACCGAGAGTCCTGCATATTATTGTGAAAATAATATAATAAATGAGAATAATGTACCTACAAAAAAAAAAAAAAGAGGATTGAGTCCGGCCGGACCAAGGTGATAAGATGTGTACCTAGCTAAATATAAAAAAATGATATTGTAAAAGAGTTTTTGTTATTGTAAAAGATTATAAAGAATGGGATGAGTAAAATGTGTGTGTTTTTTTTTTTGAAAAAGCGGAACTGTTTTATTTTTACAATTTATTATTTGGGAGAATATAGAAAGACAGTACTCGTTTATTTTGTCGGTAATTGCTACCTAAGTCTCTGAATATTTAAAATAATTATCATTTTTTTTTTGTAATTTCCTTTTTTTTTACCTGTATACTGTTCGATATCGATTTGTATGACCTTTCTTACTAAACATGATTTCATATACATTGTCTTAGTATTGTGTAATTGTTCTAAGCTAACTTGTCTTGAAAGTGCTAACTAAGTGTAACTTGTCTGTAACTTGAAAGTTTTTGTCGAGGTTTTATTTGTGATGTTTTGTTTTTTTTAAATATCTTTGTTTATTAAAATTTTATTTATTTCCTCGAAGTACGTCATTATTTTATTTAATTATTGTCAAAAGTGCGTAATAGAGTAGTAAAAGTAGATATTATATTTTATTTCTTGGATTTGTATTCCATTATTTCTGTAACTTTAAAGATATGAGGTAAAGTTTTGTACTCAAACATAAAGATTTAATTGTACCAACATATTAGTAGTTGAAAGCATTTTGTTTATAATATTTAGTTTACATGGTACATGTTGTGAGTTTGATTGCATGTATTATAATACGATCACGAAGAATTGTATTTCTAAAACTTATTAGTTTATTCAGAGTATTTAAAAAAAATGTTTGGCTCATTTTTTTTTTCCTAAACGGTGGAGGTGTAGTGGGTGACGCACCGCCTCACTTCTAATGTATTATAAATATAAGGTTAGCGTGTAAGTTGAGGCATTATAATAAAGGACTTGGAAGTAATAACACATTTTATTAGAACACACCGGTTCCCACATTGCAGTACGTTGTATAACGGGTGTGAAAAGACGCTTAACGATAACGAAAACCACATATTCTACCCATCATTGGGATCATTTTTTTCTACCAGACCATACATGGGAAACCATTGGTTTTGGAGATATTGAAGGTCAAAGTATACATTATTTTTTTTTGTTTTTTCCAAAAACGTATTCTAAGTGATAATACTAAACTTTCTTCCAAACAATCTTATCAAAATTTTCAATTTTTCCTCACAAATTACGCATTTGAAGTTACAAAAACGCAACGAATATCAAACGCACACGACCGCCTTGGCTCAGCTGTGTGGCCGCTGCACGCATGCAAACGCGCGGCATCGCCACAACCACAAATTGCGCGCTACAAAAAAAAACATTTTTTTATGCCAAAAAATAAAAGTCGTTTCCCAGCAATTATTTTTGGTCAATTTAGTTTAGTTTGATGTACAGAGTGCGTAGATTTCGGCTATGTGATGGGTCTTTTTACATCCTGTATACAAGGTTAGTCAGAAAGGGGGTACTAATCCGAAAAGGTGTTAAAGTACACATAATAATGAATAACTTTTGTTCTACAACTTTTCTCAAAACTCAATAGTTTAAGAGAAACAGTTGTTTAAAAATCTCAAAAAAAATTCTATAAAATCTATCTATCCCCAGTTATGACCAGCTGTGTTTACATTTTAGGTCATATTTGGGGTCATGAATTAGAAGCACCATTTTCTGAATTTTTAACTAAAGCAGGGATGAAGAATTTTTAAAAAAACTACAATAAAAATCATTTTATTTGGAAGAAAAAAATATCGAATTTTGAAATTTTAACACTTGCTTTCAAACAGTCATCAGCGATACTATAAGTGGGCTTCGGATTAGTACCCCCTTTCCGACTAACCTTGTACATGTGGGTCGTCCGCATTTCGTAATTTGACGTTTTACCTACGGTTTCTGCAAATGCGTCTATAATACATTTTTTTAAATACTTTCCTTTTTAATAATTGAATAACCGTCACAAGTCTCCCAAAAACAAATAATGTAATAAAAATTTAGGACGAAGAACATCTCTACGGATTCCTATGTCCATCGCAGATGACGGCGGGCAGCGCGCGCTGAGTTTTTGCGCGTCATCCGAACTGGACGTTCCAAGTTCAAATTTGAAAATTGGAACTCAAACGTTCGATATTTGAAATTTTAAATTTAGCATAAAATAACCGTCGGAGTTTTCGATTTTTAAATTCCATTTATTTATTCTGTAATTTTATTTGGAATAAAGAAGTATGAATTTAAAGGAGTTACTTACGTTCAAATATTTTCACAAACTGTAGTTTATCTTTGAGAATAAAATGAGGTATTTAGAAAAAGTTAAAGATAATCGTAAAGTGTAAACTTAGACTAAATCTCATTTTGTTTGGAAAATTCTATTACTTATTATCTTTAAAAGAGTATTCATGGAGTTTCTTACCGGCTCTTCTCCATGGAACCTACCTTTTGGAACCGTGCACATAGTTTTGACGTTTTAAAAGTGCGTGAAATAAGGCCAATTCTCGTAATTAAAAATGTTCAAAATATAGTTTCGATCTAGTCTCAGTCTAGTCTCAATCTTATAAATATGACAAATGGTATTCTGTTCGTTAACAAACAACGTCAAACGTGAGATTATATTAAAATGAGATTGAAAGTTGACTGAAGCCAAAAGGGTATTCTGATTACATTATGTACTAAGCCATTTTGACAAGTTGGAATTCTCATTTATTTCTAGAAATTTAGTTTACGACTGTTGGTATCTGTATGCTATCGTTAATAGGTTTTAAGTTGACTGAATTGACATTCTATCGAGATAGACTGAGATGATACTGAAACACCTATTGCAATATATTTTAACAAACAAACTGATCTCTCTATCTTTCTTTCTTAAAATTCCTTCCGTTTCTTCAAACATTACGTATTTTGTGCTTTACAAAATAAATAAATAGGAAGAAACCTTATTGAAACAATATTAAAAGTATTTTTTTAGAGATATTTTGATTTAGTGATTGAGCGAGATTCTTTTTTGACCTCTTCTTTTAAATTATACTTTTTCAGCTCGTTCTGTAGGATTCTTATGATGTATCTGCCTAATCGTAAGTATCTACACTTGGGAGCAAAGAAATCGAGCCACTCCTTTTTTCACGTACCCTGATTATTGGTTTTCATGAATTATTTAATTATAATTTGACAAAAAACGACCCTCATTGTAAAGGTTATCAAATAACCTTTTAGGCGATTTAAGTTTAGAATTGATCTGTTCCATAATACCAAAAATAGTAACAATTACTTATACGTGAAAAATAGAAGTGGCTCGATTTATTTGCTCCCAAGTATATATTAATTAATCTTAATCGATTAAGGCCTTTGTAAACTCATCTCAACATGGCGGCCTAAGACCAGCATCCCAAATAAAGCTGTCAAAATCTGAATTTCTTACATTTGACAACATACTTATATATTTTTTCATCTCCAATGCGCCAGTAACTGAAAAGTTGAGGAGTAATAGGTTAGCGTGGTATGGACATGTTATGCGGAGGAAAGAAAGTCATGTTACTAGAAGAGTGTTAAATATGAATGTGGATAGATATACAAGTAGAGATAGACTAAAGAAAAGATGGATGGATTGTGTGAAAGATGATATGGGTAAGAAAGAAGTGAGTACTGAGATGACGACTGATAGCGGAGAATGGAAGAGGAATACATGTTGTGCCAACAACTCCAAGGGTGGGATAAAGGCAGGGAGATGATGATGATGATGATGAAGCATCTCCAATGAAAACAAAACGTCACTTCAGAGGAAGTTCTCAAATGACACCTATTCATTAATACGTGCTTATTTTGCATATCTTTTCCAGTTCACTCTATTCCATCTTAAGTTTGCCTGTTAAAAATCGCCAGGAGCGATAAGGCCCCCCATTGTACCTACTTTTAAGATCATTACTAAACCTGGATTTTTCTTTTGGTGTAAGTACAATAAAGAGTCGGTATAATACATTATTATTCAATAAAGAAAATTTTATTATTATAATATTATAGATAAAGTAGTTATCAAGCACTTGCTTATTTACACAAACAATATTTACATAATTACAAATATGTATAACTACTTATACAGGGTGTGAACGAATTCGTGTAATTCTTTTCAAACCACATAATCTATTAATGGTATAGATTAACCCCGCACGGAAATTAGATTGTTTATTTTTCCCAATCATAAAAATTATGTGCGAAAATTTTGATGCACTGCATAAATAATTGAAAATATGGCGCCATAGCTGACGGGCACGACTAGCGCGATATCGCTCCACGCAGTCAGTTAACTCGGGATGCTAAAATTACTCAGACACAATACCATGGTTCCTTTTTTTTTTAACTTTTTTTGTTGATTCTGAAAAAAAACCTATGCAGGGTCAATTAGTGTCACTAGTAGATAATGCGGTTTGAAGGAATTACACGAATTCGTTTACACTCTGTATACAAATAAAGAAAAATGTGGGACGCAACGTCCTTCGATACCCTTGCGCCATCCCATCTTCCTAGCTCGGCAGGCTGTGTTGGCGCTGCTGCTGCAGCTGCGGAGTCCCTCAAGCGGCGAAAGTATAAAAACTTTATTATTAATTATATTTTCGAGCCGTTTGGGGTCGAAACACTCGGGTCGTGGGGTCCGAGTGTCCGAGCGTCCAGAGATGTTGCAAGGTCGACACTTCCCGTGACCCGAAGGCTGGCCTCTACTTTGGTCAAAGGATTAGCATTGCCTTATAACGTGACAATGCTGCCAGTCTTCTGGGCACGTTACCAACAGCGATGCGGAGGATTTTAATGCCCTATTTTAGTTATAGTTTTATTAGGATAAGTATATTTTTCTTTAATTGTATAATACATAAATAAATAGGTTCAAGTTCTAAGAAAATAACTAACGAGTTCTTCAAACACGCGGGAGTTACCACTCTGTTAATTAAATGTCTCTGCAATTAAAACAGTAAGCAAGATAAGTTCATGAAAAAAAAAAAAAATACGAACGCGTGTTACCTATGATATGCAGACTGTAGACTAAAGGAAACTCACACGAGATAATAATTATGTATTATGGCGTGTGAGTTAGCTACAACATGGTTTGAAACTCATGCCATCACGATATGGGGTAACTGTTAACTAACGCTGCGCTAGCGCTGTCTTCCTGAAACTTATTTGAATACATTAGACAGATTAATTGTCTTGTTAATCAGTTTCACAAAATATTAATCTTATAATATTTACACAAACAATATTTACATAATTACAAATAAAAGTATACAGGGTGTTAACGAAATCGTGTAATTCCTTCAAACCGCGTGATCTACTGGTGACAAAGATTAACCCTAAATGGGAATTTTCGAAATAGAAACAAAAAAAAAAAATTTTTGGTTTTCAATTTCTGAGTCTTTTTATAGCTTTGAGTTATCTGACTGCAAAGAGCGATATCGCGTTAGTCGTTCCTGCCAGCCGTGTCGCCATACTTTCATTCATTTATGCGTGGCATCGAAATGTTCACACAAATAAAATTATTTTTTTGCAAAAAATAAAAAACCTTTTTTTTACTGAATCCTTATGAGGTACGATCGGTAACAAAGCCGCATGAAAAAAAAAGTTTTTTTTATTTATATGTTTAATCAAGCTAAATCCCGCGCGGGGCCTGTCTACACCAGTAGTAGATCATGTGGTTTGAAGGAATTACACAAATTCGTTAACACCCTGTATGCCTACAAATAAAAAAAAATCCTAATAAAACTATAAACTAAAATAGGGCATCAAAATATTCCTCCGCATCGCTGTCGACTGGTAACGTGCCCAGAAGGCTGGCAGCATTGCCACGTTGTATGGCAATGCTAATCCTTTGACCAAAGTAGAGGCCAGCCTTCGGGTCACGGGTCGTGTCGAACTGTCGAACTGTCGACCAGCCGCCTTGCAATATCTTTGTATAAAATTTGGGCACTAGATAGCTTGTATATCATAAGGTGCGTTGGGGTAATACCGGACGGATTTTCGAATAGTTGCAAGGATGTTGCAAAAACTTTTTTTTCTCAATTTTGGTAAACATTCATTCCATTCTTGAGAAATGGTGGAAATTGATAATGATTTATCACAGTATATTTTTTACATTAATTTAATTATTAAAACACAATAGTTTTTGTTTGGGAAGCCTGTAAAATCAGGAAACAATTTTTGAGAGTATAATGACGATCTGGCCGTCAAGGGGTAAGTTCGGACAACAATTTAATACTACTTCTATTGCTAGGAGCACAAGATGTAAGAAAAGAATGTATCCGATCTTTCCTCTTCTTTTAAATGACATCAACAAAATCTTCATAATACTACAAACATAGATGTTCCATATGATTCCTTTTTTTTTGGTTTAAACTGTCCGATCTTACCCCACATACCAAATTTAGGAAATATTAAGGTTCTCAAAGTTTGTTTTATCCACAAGCATACTACCAAATTTTAGCGTATGATAAAGCGTCATAAAAAATCGGAATACCTACTGTACGTTTTGTAGAGGGATGAAGGGTGACAGGAACAAAATTATGTTTTTTAAGAAGAGGATTCCAAGTCCTCAAATAATGAAACGAAAGTAAGACAGTAGAAAAAAAAATGTGTAATAATAATAAAGTATTGAAAAATCACAAACACGGTATGACATAATTTATAAAATCTAAGTAGGTACCTACTTTAAAAAAAATATCCATTATAACCAAGCAAAAAATTGACAAAATGTCACAGACAGTTCAGTATAATTAGGATAAGAATCCTAATTAAACTGAAATGTCTATGACAACGGTCTGGAAAAATAAAAATATAATTATCAATAACAAAATACAAATTTTCACCTTTTAGGAACATTTTTACCACCTTAAACTATAAAAATCAAAACATGGAATGAAATAATATTAATACAAATGCTATTCGCTATTCGGCTATTCGGCAACCTTTAGCTGCTGTAGTGAGACTTCGGAAGGCGGCGGGCGACGGCGAGGTGCGGCACCTTTGCTACTTCACCACCGATCTCCGACGACAGCACCGACGGCACGCGTGCTCACTCCATATGCTTCTTAACGTCATTATTGTACCTTTATTTATCATTGTATTGAAGATTACATTATTTTAAATTACAGTCTATTGCTTTTTAGTCTAGTCCTTAGGTAGGCTAATAAATGATCCGGTCACTAAATAGCAATGGACTGTAAATTAAAATAGTATAATATTCATTACAATTACAATGGGGTAAATAAAGGTACATACTTGTTACATGTTTTCTTCAGGATCCTATCACTAAGTGTGGATGTAGGTATGCCGTACATTTTTGAAGCAGCTGCATATGTGAGCTCCTTGTTTTTTATTTTCTGCATGGCTAATTGCAGCTCTTCTTTATTGTAGGAAGTAGCCCGCAAAGAGGTTCGGGAGTATTTACGTGGCATCTGCAAGTGAATTGTTGATGTTATTATCTATCTAAAATATGACCATAGACGCAAACCCTTAGTCCTAGCACGCATGCACCAATTCACTCCTGCTACACCGCTATAGGGAAAAAGTCATTGAATGATTCCCTCCCCAAAAAAGCAAACCCTAACTTAAGCCCCCTACTGAAGCGATTACGAACACAAATAATTAAAATTAAAATCATGTGTAATAAAAGTTTGACAATCACTACCAATATCGAAACGGGTTAGACCGGATATTTTTGTCCGATCTTTACTCGGGATGGGTAACACCGGATTTCAGCATATAGAGATAGTAGACATTTCTGGATTAGTTTTGTCGGGTTGTCACTGCTTAAAACTTAGTATTTGGGCAAAATAATACCAAAATAAGCTATACTTTTGCTAATATATGCAAATATAAATGAAGGTGAAAGACCGGACGGACAAATATTTTACAAAACTTACCTTGCTTCCTCTAACGGCGCGTAGTACACGTCCGAGATGCCGGAGGGACTGGCGGTCACTGCGGGGCGGGGCGGAACAAAATGACGTGGTGCGCAATGTGGCTAGCATTAAAAAATATAGCCAAATAAGCGGAATATTTGATTCCTACGTTCTTACCCCAGCGCCGATCTTACCCCAACGCACCTTATACATTAACTCACGATGGGGGTAGGTAGAAACTACAGAACGCCACATGCTTCTTCTTTTATCGTGTCGGCACAAGCTATACGAGAATAGGTCATGCCGTGGTGAAAAGATTAGCCAGTCAGCAAGCTTGGTAGCGGGCTGACTGCCCAGGGTGCGCCGGACGTACTTAAGTATCGTCACTCATGGAGGCTCTTTTCATGCACCCCCTACATGCTCCTACAAACGCCACATGTTACGACCCTTACATACTTCTATCGCTTCGTCTATGTTCATACATCTTATAATATACGCACACCCCGGTTGAAAAGTACTACGTACCTATCCTTTTTGAAGAACATCACCAATAACATCGATGTATGTCCTTCTAGGGCGTCCTCTACTGGCGTTTCCACTGACATCCGCCTCATAAATTTCTTTTGTTAATCGGTGTTCACTCATTCTTTCAACATAACCAAACCACCTAAGCATGCTCCTGTAAATTTTTGTCACTACATCATCTTTTAAACCGCAACTTTGTCTTATCACATCATTCCTCAATCTATCATTTTTAGTTAAATAATATCTATCATATAGATTTGTAGCCGAGTTTTATCAACAGGTGTAACATGACCACCGAAGACGAGGGTTTTGTCGACAGAAAAATAGACAAAATGACTTAATACGTCATTTAGTCTATTTTGACTGCCTCGTTGGTCTAGTCGCAAGCGCGACTGCTGAGCGTGAGGTTCTGGGTTCGATCCCCAGGTCGGGCAGTGTTATTGTTTTTTTTTTCAATTTCTCTGTCCAGAATCTGGATTTGTGCCCGGTTGATGGCAATCGGCTCGACCCCATTACATGGGAATTAAACATAAAAAATGATAGTGTACTACACTTCTGCCCTACCCTTCGATGAATACAGGCGTTATGTTATGTTTGTCTATTCTTCTGACGATAAAACCCTTTTGTACAGAATAATTGACAAAATGACGTATTGCTATTGTTATTACGTCATTCTATCTAATTAACATTACCAGATTTTGATGTGCTGTCATAAATTAAAAGTAGATACTATTATATCTTTTGTTTACATTACATTTTTATAGTTTATCACAATGTAAGCATTATTCATTGAAACATTAAAAAAATAATTAATCCACGTAAACAATGAAAATATATATCTAAAATTATGTACCTTCGTCCGTGTGTCACTGCAAACGTACCAACTGAAAATCAGCGCTGGATGTTTGACGCCCAGCATATGCTAAGTTTGTGACCCTTTGGGCATGCTCGACAGTATAAAATATGTATGTTTGATTCTTTTATGCTTTTAAATACTTTATTGTATATGCTGTTATATTATGTGTCCTTGGCTGAATGAAATCTATTTTCTTTCTTACTTTCTATTCTTCTATCGACAAAACCCTTGCTAACGGTGGTCATGTTCCGCCTGCTGCCCGTATTTTATCAGATTCGGATCAAACGCAGTACACAAGCGCCATTAGGGCGGAGTTCACACAATAAATTCACATAAACTTTAAAACTTAAAGCCGCAAAAGACTTTAAACTAAACACTTTATTTATTTATTGTTATTTCAATTGACATTTAGGTGGTATTCATTGTTATGTTTCTAGTTTAACCCTTCAGTGCAAACACCGTGACAGGTGAACGGTATAAATTCACTAGATAAGACGGGAATAAGTATAATAATTCATTAAAAATAGTGTAACAGTAGCTATGCCGTGGTGGCACGGAGGTTAAGAAATCGCTTGTTAACGGGGTTGCAATTCAAGCCCAGGCAATGTAGGTACCAATGTAAGAGCTTGTACGCCGTTCGGCATTTCATACAAATTTTCAAGTCCTTATTTTTCGATATGACTGAACCGATTTTAATGAAACTTCATACCCATCAGCAGGATACATAGGACTAAAAAGTTAGTAGAAAATATTGTCAAAAAATAGTGTTACAGTTAAATTAAACCGATTTTAAAGGATGATGGGTGTTTTGGTACTCATGTCCAATCAAAATGAATTTACCATCGTTGGATAGCTCTTTTCAAGAGTATAAAAAACTACTATGGCAACAAACCCGTATCAATTGTCCGTTTTAAAATATAGTCTTCAGATGATACTGGATATTCAGTTCGAAATAGAATTTAAATAAATCATATCTCCGGTTTAGCTTGACCGATTTTGATGATATTTACGCAGATTTTGAGCTAAATAAAATTGAGTTTACAGATGAAAATCACAACAAAATCGGTTTAGTATTTTTTCAGTTAGGGGGTGATCTATTTATGAAACAACTCGGAAACGTTTTTTTATGCTTAAAAATAAAAGTCGTTTCCCAGCAATTATTTTTGGTCAATTTAATTTAGTTTGATGTATAGAGTACGTAGATTTCAGCTTTATATTGGGTCTTTTTTCACCCTGTATACTTACATACAATAAATGATAAAACTTACTTCGAACCTTCGACCTAAGTATCCTGCTTATAAACGTATGTGTGTGAAGTTTCATCAAAATCGGTTTGGTAACTACGAAAAACAAAGACTTGAAAATTTATATGAAATGCCGTACGGCGTTCACGCTCTTAATTGGTCAGCAAAATTAATATTTGGTCAGCGGAATCGGTTAGGTTAGCGATTCGGTTCGGTCAGTCACAGGCCCGAGATGATGGCGCGCCATGTTCCGCGCGTGCCTCTTAGAAGGACGTGAAGCTATGGGGCAGCGCCCCACAAAAGGAAAAGTCCGCCAGGAGCTCGGGGACCAAGACCTGCCAGGGTTGCGGTTCATGCTATAGCGAATCCCGTGACCCCGGCCACGCGCCAGAAGGAGGAACACCGTGGGTTTTTAGCCGGTAAGAGTCCGACATAGCTCTTCATATTCTCGACATATGATACAAACAAAGGTTAGCGATTCGGTTAGGTCAGGTTAGAAGTGAGTTCGAAGCAATTTTTTTAAACACGTAGAAAACCTTACGTCGTATGTACGTAAATTAGTTTTTCGATGGTCAAGGAATATTTAACGTAAATCAAAATTCAATTTAATCGCTGATCAGTTTAAGGCTAAGTTCATATGATCGCGCGGTACCGCGCGGATTATATCGCACTACTAACCGCGCAGTGCAAGATCTTGCGCACAGGATGGAGCGCGCCGCGCTGTTAAGTGCTTGTTCACGTACAACTCGCGGGTGCGGGCGCGGTGGCGGGCGCGGTGGACTTGGCGAGTTCGTGTTCACATCGAACGCCAGGCGTTTGCGCGAGTGTGACGTGTTATCAGAGGTTGTAAACATGGACGACGATCTTGTATTTTAATCGAAAATTCATTCCTAAAATGAGATTTCATACCTTATACTATAGTTACAAAAATAAAGCAGTTTAAAATACCTATAAATATGAATACTTTTTATTTACCTTCCATATCAAGAAATAATTCAACAATTTCTTTCCATAACTTATTAAAAACGTTTCTGTTCATATGGTAATGATGTTTGCTTTTCCAAATTGGAGTTCTTGCCTGAATAGCACTGATAAATTCTTCTGTATTACCTAAACGACATGATGAAAAACGTGCTATCATTTCCAGCGACAAGTTCAAACGGGTTGATCTTACCTGACGACGCGAGTTAATCGCGAGCTCCGCCGCTAGTTCGACGTGAACACTTGCAAACAACTTCATACGTTTGATATTATCGCGAGCGCGCCGCGCGCTCCCGTCGCTAGTTCGCCCGCTACATAGCCCGCACCTGCGTTTTGTACGTGAACACTTGCATATTATGCCATACGTTTGATATTTCGCGACCGCGCCCGCCACCGCGCCCGCGAGTTAACGTGAACAAGTACTTAATGTAGACGATAAACACTATTTAGTTTGATCTTGTACCGCGCGGTTAGTAGTTCCGCGCGGTATCGCGTGGTCATATGAAATTAGGCTTATAGTAGGTACCCTTTTTAGGGTTCCGTAACCAAAGGGTAAAACGGGAACCTATTTCTAAGACTCCGCTGTCCGTCTACCCGTCTGTCACCAGGCTGTATCTCATGAACCGTGATAGTTAAACAGTTGAAATTTTCACAGATGATGTATTTCTGTTGCCGCTATAACAACAAATACTAAAAAACAGAATAAAATAAATACTTAAGGGGGCTTCCATACAACAAATGTGATTTTTTGCTGTTTTTATAGATAATGGTACGGAACCTTTCGTGCGCGAGTCCGATTCGCACTTGGCCGGTTTTTTTTAAACACGCAGAAAACCTTATGTCGTATATAAATTAGTGTTTTTAGATGGTCAAGATATTTTTAACACCATTCAATATTTACTTTAAGGGTTGATCAGTTTAATAATACCTACCCCTTTTTCTATGTTATATGTACTTTCTTCTTAGACATACGGTGAAGGAAAACATCGTGAGGAAACCTGGACTTAATGATCTGAAATCGCCAACCCGCAGTGAGTAAGCGTAGCGATCAATGCTTGTTCCTTCTCTGTATCAGAAGAAGCCTTTGCACTGTAGTGGAACAGTTACAGGCTAATATTAATTACTTATTATTTCGTTTATTCATTTTCATTACACACTAATTACATTTTTAAATGTTCTGCCTATCCTTTTCCAAACTATGTTGGGGTCGGCTTCCAATCTAATCTGATGCGGCTGAATACCAGTATTTTACACGGAGCGACTGCCATTAGAAGACTTTTGAAGGGTAATTCTCGTAACTAAAAATGTTCAAAATATAGTTTCGATCTAATATCAGTCTAGTCTCAATCTCATAAATACGAGACGAAACTAGCGACACGCCCCAGCTTCGCACGGGTACTATAATATGCATGTATTATACATTTAAGCCTTCCTCTTGAATCACTCTATCTATTAAAAACAAACCGCGTCAAAATCCGTTGCGTAGTTTTAAAGATCTAATCATACATAGGGACAGACAGACAGCGGGTAGCGACTTTGTTTTATACTGTGTAGTAATGATGGTACTCTTGTTTGTTAACAAACAACGTCAAACGTGCGATTATATTGAAATGAGATTGAAAGTTGATAGAAGCCAAAAGTTTTTTTTTTCTTTTGGTCTTCTGTAAATTGTCCTTGGGGACCGTTTCTACGTGACCGGGCAGTTGTTGGCGAGACCTGAAGGGGACCTCCAGCCAATGGGGGGAAGCCAAAAGGGTATTCTGGTTCCATTATGTACCTACTGAGCCATTTTGACAACTTGGAATTCTCATTTATTTCTAGAATTTTAGTCTACGACTGTTGATATTGGTGTGCTATTGGTAATAGATTTTAAGTTGACTGAATTGACATTATATCGAGATAGACTGAGATGATATTGAAACCGGACCGAACCTCTCAATCACCATAATTATAGACACAATAGATAAACAATGGCGGTGTCGTCCTGGGATGACACGCGGGACGCAACCGGTCACGTGTACCAGAATACCTTGAGGAGGTCATATTCCTTGAATGGAATTAGTAATTAAGCTTAATTAAATCCGTATTTAATAATCGCCTCTCAACATGGTGACCTGAGAGCTGTAGAGCTGAACATAATTAAAACAACTAAAATACAATGATATTTTATTTATGTTTAGCGCTAATTGTATTGTGAGTCGGTGTGCAAACCACCCTTAGAGCGGGAGCACACGATGCGTTGCGGCGGCGGGCGGTGCGGCGCCGGAGCGGTGTCGCTGCGTCGTCTTACATAGAAATATCTGTGGCATATCACACGATGCGCTCCGGCGCCGCACCGGACTTGCAACCACCGAGACGAGGCGGGGAAGGGTGAATGCGTTGCGACGTCGGAGCGGCACCGCTCAGTTGTTTATGCGTCACAAGGATCGATTTTTTTTCTCTACGATTTTTTTGCTACGGCGCCGCTGCAACATAACAACGTTGCGGCGCCGCACCGCTCGTATGTCCGCTGATACGGTGAAATCTTTGCGGTGCGGCGCCGCAACGCATCGTGTGCCCCCGCTCTTAGGGAGAAGCCACATGATGCGGTGCGGCTCCGGCGCGGCTCCGGCGCGACGCCTGAGTGGTGCCGTTGCGGCGTAATACATACAAATTTCCATGGTATAACCACACGGTGCGTTGCGGCGCCACGCCGCACGCTCGCCGGATCAAGACGAGGGGGGAGGGTGTATGCGCCGGAGTGACACCGTTCCGGGTGGCGTCGCAGACCGCAGATGTGTTGACGGAGAGCCATTCCACAAGGTGCGGTGCGGCGCCATGTACTACGTGTACACGCTGATGCGGCAAAATGGTCGCCATGCGGCGGCATACCGCACCGCACCCCACTGTGTGGCTTCTCCCTTAATCTACTTGTTAAGTACCTGCCATAAACATGGCTTTTTAAGGGACGCTGTCCAAAGGTATACATTATCTGAATTTCATGCATCAGCATCTTATGAGATTCTTCTTCCCTCAGAATACAGAACTTCTTCCCTTAGTCGCCTCTTACGGCACCCACGAGTGAGAATAGGTAAACCCAGCCTATTTTTGCCGGAAACCACATGGAACCACATCACGCGGTAATAATTACGGTATTATTATAATGCAACTAGCTGTTCCCGGTATGCGTTGCACTGCACTTTTTCCTACTTACAACCTACCTACCTTCAGAAACCAAATCAAAATAGTAACAAAAAGTTAAAACCGTTTTCAGGCATACGGTAAACAAACGAAGATTTTTTTTTTAAATATCAAAATTTGCTTTCGTAATTTTGAACCTTCTCCTGATAATTATGGACACAACAAAAAAAATAGTGAAATCGGTCCAGACGCTCACTCGTGATGCCGTGATCAAGGGAAATAGGGATTCATTTTTATATACATAGATTATATTTAATCAGCAGTGATAGCATAGCGGTTGAACACTTGCCTTCCATGTTGGTCCGAGTTAGATCCCGGCCCGCAATTCTGATTTTTCGAATTCATGTGCGGATCGGAAATTGATTATCACTTGTGTTAACGGTGAATTAAAACATCGTGAGGAAACCTGCACACCTGAGAGGACTCCATAAAGTTCTCGATGGTGTAGTCCGACAATCCGCACCAAGCCAGCGTGGTGGACTAAAGCCTAAACACAACTCGTTCACAGAAGAGGCATTTGCCCAGCAATGGGACAGTAATGGGTTGATTGTGCTAATTATAATGCTGTTAAGTTATCAGCTCTTCTCAACAGGTGTTTTGTTGTCTATGAGCTTCAGTGATGTAATGGTATGTGAACACTAAACCAAAGAAGGTCAATGAAGGAGAACAAACAAAGTTTGTTGCTTTGAATGAATCCGCACATTTTTAACAAACATAAACATTACGCCAGTATTCCTCGAAGGGCTGGAAATTCCACTCGGAAAAACCCAGTAGGTAACACTTTGCCCGACCTGGGGATCGAACCCTGGACCTCACGCTCAGCAATTGCACTTGCGACCACTAGACCAACAAGCAATTTTTATTTAACAATGTTTGTTCATATTAACCAATGAGGAACGTTCCTTGGCGTTCATTGGTTTTATACTGACCATAAGTGAACCATTGCATATATGCAATTTAAGCTTCATTAATGCCCAGTTCTTATGGCCAAAACCGAATCGTTTTGCTTACATAAGGTAGTATTTTTTATTTTTATACTGGCATATTATAATATTCATAAGTTAATTTTGTCTCTGACATCTTCTTACGTATGATAGTCTACTATGCAAAGCTATTGGTAAACGCTTGTTTAATCATAGGAATCGGCCATTAAACAATTTCGTTGACAACAAATCATAAGTTGGGGTGCATTAAAAGGTCCTCCACGACGGTTCTCAAGTAGGTAGGTACGTCTGGCGCACCCTGGACAGTCAGCCTGGCTACAAACCTTACTGATTGACTAATCTCACCACGGCATAAGCTATTCTCGTATAGCTCGTGCCGACACGATAGAAGAAGTAATTGAACTATGTTCATATGGCGGTGAAAGCATTTCATTCAAGAGGATCACCGGCTGATAACAATGTCATGTTTCTGCCAAAACCTAGATCCTTGAGATAGGCCAAATGGCAAAAAAATACTCCTTAGCACATTTAATTACTCAAGTACTGTAATTATAGACACTATAGATAAACAATGGCGGTGTCGTCCTGGGACGACACGCGGGACGCAACCGGATGAACCGGCCTGGGTTGTGCGTTTGGTGCCTAATTAGTCTATAATAATCCGATAAAGCTGTAGAAACATGAAGAAGAGATTTTATATATAACAAAACGCTTATATTCCTCGAAAGGTTGAGCAGAGGTTTATACTCGTAGTACACTCTCATTTTTCCGTTATGTAAAAGTCCCATGTAATAGGGGCTTATTGCCATCAACCGGGCACAAATCCAGACACCGGGCTGCTACTGAGAAATTCCACACGAAAAAACCCAATAACACTGCCTGACCTGGGGATCGAACCCCGGACCTCACGCTCTGCAGTCGCACTTGCGACCACTAGATCAATGATGACGTCAATCTTAATTTTTCAATTTTAGCTTTAGCAAAAATCCGATAACGCTGTAGAAATGTGATGATGATTTACATTGATTTGATTACAAATTATTTTACAACTAAAAAAACCTTATTTATCACTAACTTTAATAGAACTACTCTCTACCCAGATCGACCTAAGAAATAATAACAAAAAAAAAACACAATCGCAAAAAAAAACTATAAATAACAATACACATCTAAAAATACTCATAGATATAACCCTAACCTACCGCAAGCGTATCGAATTAAAAAGCAAACACCACACTATTTCATAGTTCATCCGAAAAAAAAATGCCAAGACAATGCACTCCAGGCAAAAAGTCCTCGGATCGCATAATATATTGCTTGAATCAGGCTTAACACTGCCGCCGCGAACCGTCCGCACTGGATGCCGTTTATGCTAACTTAGGCCACTCCTACCTCGACACGCCTTCGCACCAATCCAACCTCTCTTTCACACTCATTTAACACCGTATCTCCGTCTTCCTCTCGTGCATAACGCCTACACATTTTCCGAGGCAAGTTTTTAGTCGATCAAAAGACATCGTCCGTGTTGACGCTTTCGGTAGAATAAACTGCGTTGAAAAAAAATAACGTGCTTTTTTTCTGTTTCGATATGAGTATGGAAGTTTTTTCAGTGGTATTCTTATCAGTGTGTGATAGTGGTGTTGCTAGTTCTTCCTGACTGTGTATTTTTGTGTTGTGTATGTGTTGTGTTTTTTTTTCTATGAAGGTAATTTTTGTTGATGTTTTTTTTTTATAGGGAATTTTACATTTTTTGAAATGGAAACGTCTTTGTTGTATCTTAATCTTAATGTTAATAATAGTAGCAGGACTGATAACAGGGCCGTTAATACGCTGAACAAAAAAATTGAACTATTTTTTGGAATGCTTAATTTTTTCTACTTTTTAAAGTTCTAAAATAGCCATTCCCAGTTTATAAAATTAGCCTGGATAAATAATTAGAAGTGTTAATGAGTGCACTGAAATACCTACAATTTTGTTTTAACACATAGTGACATATCGGCACCATGTGACCGCTTAATATTTGCATACGATTCAAAAACCATGATTCATAAATGAAATCAGGTTTTATTTTATAAATAAAACGCAATTGCAAAACCGTTAAAATCTATTTTTGGCACAAAAACTGTTTTAAGGTTAAATTGCACGATTAAAAAAGTAAAAAAAAACAATAGGTACCAAATTACACGCCGCATTTGTTAGAAACTGAAAAATTGCAAAATTTGAATATGTACTAATGATATTTAAATGTTGTAATTTATGATCCCGCGTTTTTCTTTTAAAGTTATTTTTGCAAAGAAAAAAAGCAAAACAATTGCATTGTCGCAAAAGCCGTTAAGTACCTAGTTGTTTTTTTGGTGTTAACAAAAACCTCTGTTTTGCTAAGTCAAGTCTGTTATTCAACTTTAGTCAAATTAACATGTTTGTATGATTTTATAATTGCCAGCATTTTTGTACATTGTAATGCAATGTTAATAAAGAATTGTAATTATTGTTGATTAATAAAAATATCAAGACTTGGCACACGAGGTTGTCGACATGTGGGATGTTGAGTCAGCAGTAATTGTGCCGATAGTAGTTACGGCAAATGGCTTAACAGTCAAGAGCCTCGACCAACACCTAAAGAGGCTCTTGTTGGGCGGCTGGATCAAGGGCCTGATACAGAAAGCTGTACTTCTTGACACGGCGCGTATTGTTAGAAAGTTCTTCTCTCTGAGACCCTGACCATCGGAAGCTTGGACCCTGTTCCCGATGCCGGTGGCCTAATATTTTTATATTTTTAAATGATTTTATTTTATATTTTAATATTTAAAAATGTACACAATATACATATGTCAATGAAAACAGGAAATAATACGTAATAATTAAAGCAAAATTTTATTATACTTTTGCAATTTAACAAAACCGTTGACGCCGATTTTTTAATTTTGGTTAAGTACATTTCTCATCTTTTTTTATAAATTGTATGCTTTTAATGATAAAAACTACTAATTGCTGTGCATTACTTATTACTATTGTTAGCTGTGATATTTGAAAATGATACGCGTCTAAGCACTTTTTAAGATTACGATATTAAATCATAAAAATAAAACACACTTAAAACACAACAAAAAATCTTAACTAGAGAACAATACTTACCAACTCAATAAATACTGTATTAACTAATAAAAACCATAAACAATTACAAATGTAAATCAAACTCAACAATGGTTCGGTTCACGCTAATTCGTAGCATTTGACGCGATTAATTTTAACTAGCGTTAAACGCCGGTTAGCGATATGGTACAAGTGACCGATTGGTAGCGACTGAGGATATTTTTTTATTCTTTTTAATAAAAAAAATAAAACATTACAACGACAGGGATATTTGGCATTAGTTCTGCACATGTGGCTTCGCTGGAACCTCATTAACGACGTATGTGTATGTCTATTAACTATCCTCAATTATGATTATTTTTTTAATTGCTATCATTACTCTCAAGATATCTTTTATCTTATTTTACAATGATTTTTTCTCTAAGTTTTGATGACATTTAATCATGTCAATTGTTTTATATAGTTTAGCTTCATTTTATCTTTTGTAAATTGGAGAACTTCGTGGACTTGCCTATACTTATAATTGTGTAAATTCTATTATTCATATTGTGTTATTTTTTTCGTTTTGGTTAATTTTTGTACTCAAGATTTGATATTACATTACTCACAGGTCTGTGGTCAAGACTACATTGTTCGCTCTTAACTATCCTAAATCATAGTACTGTATTTACTGACGTTGTTAAAGATATCCTTTTTTTAAAAGAGTAACCATGGAGTTTCTTGCGGGCACTTCTCCATAGGAAACTACTAATTGGAACCGTGTACCTAAATTCGACTTTTCATAAGCGCCTGTATTGGTGTACGTGAAATAAAAAAAATTGATTTGATTTGAACAACAGTAAAATGTTAAGGGTTGATTGACTACGTACAAGAGTTTGCCAGAACCCTAAGTTTACCCAGTAGTGGGATATGCCATGATAGGCTGCTCTGATTGGTTGAAGGTTCTAAAAAAGTAAAAAGTATCTTTCCCAGAAAAACTAACGTTTTGATGAACAAAGTAATGTAATGTAGTAATGACACTATGAATATTTTTAAAATGAGATGTACTTCTGTGAATTATGAAGATATTCACATGGGAGTTTTTTTAACCGCTAAAGCTATAAAACCGCTATTAGAATTTCTGAAAAACTCATTTTCTACAAATATGTCACATAGGAGATTTTTTTGCAACGACGCTATGCTTTTTGCTGTAGACATTTTTAAAATTATTTTTTTGACGCGAGATTATTTTTTGTACCATCTATTGATAAATACCGTATAAAAAGCAACAATGACAGTAAATGTATATTTTAAGCTTACGTGCTTGGCCGTCGCCATTTTAGAAACCTTTTTTTTATCTTTTTTTATGATTATTTACGGTTTACTCACGTGCATTTTTCGGGATTGCCCGACTAGTTTCGGACTCAAACGGAGCCCTCAATCACGAGCTGATCACGCGGCGAGGTCGCGAGTTGAACTCCTTTTTTTATCATCGGAAAATCCTCATGGATACCTGCCGCCCGGGGAAGGCGGTAATGCCGACTCTTAGCGGCTAAAAACCCACAGTATTTCTTCTCCTGATCTATGACCGGGGTCACGGGATTTGCAGCTGCATGCACTGCAACCCCGGCAGTCCTCGGTTCGCCAGCCCCTGGCCGAGCTTTCTTTATGTGGGGCCTTGCCCTACGATCTCCTGAGAGGCACGCGCGGAACTCGGCGCGCCGCCTTCTCGCGTCTGGGGTCTACTCCCTAAGCACGAAGTCCGTGGTTTCGGCCTTAGTTACGAGCGTTTCCTACTCCCTATCACCTACGGGCATACGATTATTTCGGGGCCCGAACTAAAATAGAATAACAACACGATTTGATTTGACAGTTGTCCTTATTACCGATGTGTTTTTGCCCGTCCGAAAAGTTGAACTTGACACTTGTTTTGTTCACTTCTACGTTTCGGGCTACTTTCGGACGGGCGACTATCTTCGTTGACGGAGTTAGGGAGTAAGCCCCCTTTTACTGGTTGGGCGACGGGTCCAATTTAGAACCCTAAATGAATTAACCCTTTAATGCACTGTGAAGAGAAAAATCCCTTTCTTATGACTTGTGCGGGTTGACAAGCAAATCGACTTGATTTGATTAATTGACGATTCTTCGTTTTTAATAATATCTTTGACTTGATAATTTGACGTTTTCCATAATTTCTTAATCAGAACGGAAACAAGAAAAAAAAATTTAAGGATGTTTTGTTAATTCATCTTTTGTACGGATGACCTGTTTGACGGTGACATTAAAACCCTCATTCATAAATGATGGTTAATGGTTGTTCTAAAATGGCTCTAAAGTCTATTGCCATCTCTATTCATTGGTATACAAATGACAAGGATAGATATAATTTAATCAGTGTTTAAAAACGAGGTTCTTCTATGAATAAGTGTTAAATTAGATTTCTAGTTCAGACAGCAGAATGTACTTACAAAGATTTAATTCCATAAGAAATTATTATTAAACGCGAGAAACTTTTCGGCCGACGCCGCCGCTCCGGCTTCCCACACATCAGGGTAAAAAACTGCTATCTTGCCAAAACCGTATACCAAAATGGTCTTAGAATCCAAGATACGGTTCACTTTGAAATGTCATTCACAGGAGAATTAATTTACGATTTTTGTAATAATGCAAAAATCGTAAATAAACTCTCCTGTAAAATTTAGTTTTTACCCGACTACGGCGAAGCCAAAAGGAAGAGTAATGATTTTGGCAGTCTATGTATGTATGTTTGTATGTATGTCTGTATGTCCCACGCACCGTAGCGCCTTAACTACTGAACCGATTTTAATAAATGAGGTGTCAATAGATTCATAACAATGGCCCGGGTAACATAGGCTATATAAATTTTATCAAAATTTTATATGACGGAATTTGAACCTAAGATTCTAATCTAGAAAAAAATGAACTGAGATAATCATCACGTGTTTGGTATCAAAAGAAAGGTCTTGGCGAGCACATTACAAAAAACGGAGAAGTATTAAATAAAATATAAAGTTAAAATAACTATAACCCGACTACGTAACAAAGGGGTCTAAAAAGGACGAAACAAGAAAATTATTTAAATAGAAATCCAGAAATGCATGATTCAGTCAAGGTAGAGCCGTGGTCGCACTTACTGTAGGTATACCTAATATGAATGTGGGTGCCAGGAACATCTCCATTAAACATGTTTATGTTTAATAACGATTACGAAACGAAGGTGCGATATGTTACACAAGATATTCACATTCCACCAAAACTACGTGACGAATGTCATGATCAGTGCTGCCATTGATTAACATCTGAAATACAATTAAAGAGAATTTTAATTCATCATCATCATCTGCCTAGCCTTTTCCCAACTATGTTGGGGTCGGCTTTCAGTCGAACCGGATGCAGCTGAATATCAGTATTTTACATGGAGCGACTGCCTATCAGACCTCCACAACCCAGTAACTGGGTAATACGATACTCTTGGTAAGACTGGTTGTCAGACTTTCTGGCTTCTGACCAACAGTAACGACTGTCAAAGATCTACAAATGACAGCCGGGACCAACGGCTTTACGTGCTTTCCGAGGCACGGAGGAAACTCGCTATGGTAAATGGTCACCCATCCACAGACCAACCTCGGCAAGCGTGGCTTAACCCGGAAGATCGGTCTATGCGGCTGTAATTATTTAGCAACGAGCTCCTCGAAAGAGATTTTTAATTCATAATAAATATAAAATTAATTGCTAACCAGCCTAACTATGTGCTATTAAGTTTTATTCATCTATTTAGATGAAAAAGTAAACTGTATAAAATCACGAGTTCAAATTTGCTTCTTCATAGAAGCAAGTAGGTAAGTGAAAAAATGAATTTTGCTCGGGGAATTAAATATGTAATTCCTTCAAACCGCGTGATCTACTGGTGACAGTGATTGACCCTGCATAGGTTTTTATCAGAATCAACAAAAAAAAGTTCTCAAAAAATGAAACATCTGTATCTGAGTAATTTTAGTGTCCCTAGTTAACTGACTGCGTGGAGCGATATCGCGCTAGTCGTGCCCATCAGCGTATGTCGCCGTGCCTTCATTAATTTGTGCATGGCATCGAAATTTTCTATCACATCAAAAAAATATTTGGATAGAAAAAAAGTTTTTTTTATTTTTAATAAATCTAAATCCCGTGCGGGGTTAATCTATACCATTAATAGATCATGTGGTTTGAAGGAATTACACGAATTCGTTTACACCCTGTACAGGGTTACTGGTAATTCGACGTATTCCTTGCAGCACCACGTTATAGGGGGGCTAATACACAACAAATTTAACCCCACGTATGTTCTACGAAAGTCAATGGATTTCGAGATATTGCAATTTTTATATTATTTTGAATAATACCCAGAATTCCTCCTTAAACACTATTTATCTCTAAAATATCAAATAGTCTTGGGCCAATCACGTATCCTATTTGTCAGGAGAAGAGAATACCTGGCGTAGTATATTATTATACCATGTATCTATTTACCGGGGTCTTAAACTGAACTCAACATGTTTTTTTATGACGATTGAATCAATCCAAATTGTGTCATAGTCATGCATTTGAAACCTGTGTAAGCTATGTCACTTTTTACTACAGTTTAACACGCTTTTTTTAAATAAACATAAATGTCAGACTTGACACGTGAATAATTTACAACCACGCGGATCGTACGATCTGCGAGGTTAAACCGCGCTTACTGCGGTCAAATCATAGATTGGTGACCGTTACACATCGAGACCCTCCATTCCAGAGAGAGCAGTTTAACCTAATACATACCTATGTCAGTCGTTACGGGTAGTCACGAGCTCAAAAATCTGCATTGGGTGACGGAGGTTTTTTTATTTATTTCCAAAAAACTTAACCTATTTTACACTTGTTTGTAGCCGCACAACGAAAACCTCTCAGGGTTTATCTCTGTGCCGGCGAGCCGTTCAAATACATTTCACAAAAAAAAAAACAGAAAAATTGTTAGTTGGTTACCACAATGATACATTAAACTAACCATGTAATGATGAAAACAATACATTAAGAGAAATTTTGTGTAAGGAAACGCTTTGATTTGTACTTGTAACTTTTCGAGCTCGTTTTGTATAACGTTTGCAGGTCTTCTGGAAGTTTATTAAGAAAAAAAGGTACCTACTAAATAATCCACAACCCTCATCCCGTACACATTATTAAATGTTGGTAGAATATATTTATTTTTAAGTGGTATCGTTCTCAAAAAGTCAGGTCTGGTTCTTTCGGTTAGCAGGTCAGGTCTATTGACTTCCGCAAGAGTAAAAAAATCAACTTTATTATGTAACACATTCATAATATTACAGTATTTAAAGAGATCGTCGTCACTGTTTCTGAATTTCTTTTTTATATGTTTTGGCGTAATTACTTTTAATATTCTTAGTTGTGTCAGGTACGTATGATAAGTTCTCCCATAGCTGCTGAGTCCGTAGTTGATAACCGAGTCTATTAGGGCCATATATAACATTCTAAGCGTTTTGTAAGGCAGTTTATATTTAAGTACCGTACCTATACCAAGCTTACCTAGGATAGGTTTGATGGTAGTTGCTTAACATAGTACAGGCAGAGGTTTATAGTATGCACCCTCATTTCGCCGTTATGTGTAAGTCTCATGTAATAGGGGGCGAGCCTATTGCCGTCAACCTGGCACAAATTCAGACTCCGGGCTGCTACTGAGAAATTCCACACGGAAAAACCCAATAACACTGCCCGACCTAGCAGTCGAGCTTGCGACCTCTAAACCAACAAGACAGTCTTCTTCTTCTTCTTGCCCTTATCCCATGTTACTTGGGGTCGGCGCAACACGTTTTCTTCTTCCATTCCGTCCTGTCAACCGTCATGATATCACTGACTCCCTTCTCTTTCATATCATTCTTCACACAATCCATCCATATTTTCTTTGGCCTCCCTCTTCCTCTCCATCCATCCACATTTAAATTCATAACTCTTTTGGTCATATGCGTTTCATCCCTCCTCTTCACCATGCACATACCAAGACAAACACTTGGAGTATAATTAAGTACAAGTGATTAATAATCCTTCACATTAATTTTGCCAAACCAAATTGAACACTTTAAATTATTTTCATTGCACAATATTATTTTGACGATGGATAACTAGAAGGGTTTGTGACTAACTAAATAGATATCTTATATCTAATGTGCAGATTGATGGAGCTTGAATTTCACGTTAAAGGATGATGGGCACAAATGTATGGAGTCTGGTACTGGCACCAATCGGAATGAATGATACACCGTTGGAATGGTATTTTTGTGTAGATTAAGAATACTCATGGCGCTAGTCCCGATTCACTGTCCGATCGAAGTAATCCTGCTTGAAAGTTTATTAATTTTTGTTACATCCTATTAAGTACACATACTTTTATTTTAATTTTTCTCCATTTTGGCATGGTATTATTATAAAATTACTAATATCTTTCATTATCTAGGTAAAACAAGTTCGAAGTAAGTTTTATCATTTATTGTATGTAAGTATACTGGGTGTAAAAAGACCCATTACATAGTCGAAGTCTACGCACTCTGTACATCAATGTAAATTGCATTGACCAAAAATAATTGCTGGGAAACGACTTTTATTTTTAGACACAAAAAACCGTGTCCGAGTTGTTTAGTATAAAGATCACCCCTAACTGAAAAAATACTAAACCGATTTTGTTGTGATTTTCATTCGTTAACTGAATTTTATTTAGTTTAAAATCTGTGCAAATATCATCAAAATCGGTCAATCTAAACTGGAGACATGATTTTTTAAAATTCTATTTCGAACTAAATATCCAGTATCTTCTGAAGACTATATTTCAAAACGGACAATTGTGGGTTTGTTGCCATAGTAGTTTTTTGTACTCTTGAATAGAGCTATCCAACGATGGTAAATTCATTTTGATTGGACATGAGTACCAAAACGCCCATCCTCCTTTGGATGGGTGGTCGTTGTGTACTCATGTAGACCTCTTCGTGCTACAGAGAGCACGTCATGAGACTAACACGACCGACCGTACTGACCATCTACAACGATTTGGGACGGTCACATTTCCATTGGCCATTTTCTTCAAAAGTTACTATGATCAATGATCAAGCATTTTACATAACTTTTTAGAATTTTTGTTTGATC
Organism: Amphipyra tragopoginis; assembly: GCA_905220435.1. Lineage (NCBI taxonomy): Eukaryota > Metazoa > Arthropoda > Insecta > Lepidoptera > Noctuidae > Amphipyra > Amphipyra tragopoginis. Next base: position 13,914,470 of record HG992017.1, read on the forward strand.
ATTGACATTAATTATCTTCTTCTAATATAATTATTCCAATTATTCTTCATGTTAACAAGATTATTATACAATTTAATTAACACTAACAATCATTTTTGTGTTTTTTTTTGTTTCTTTTCTGATTACATTAAATTGATTAAAATATTAAGTTGGCTTTGTATGTGGGTAAATAAAGTCCACAAAATTAATTTAAAAAATCGCCAATTGAACAGTGGGTGATTTAATTCCAAGGTGAGCAAAGGACACCAAATATATCGAATTGCTTCACCTGGGTGATATTACCTAGAGGTGATATGAGGACACCAAAAATTCCTCCTTGTTCACCCAGGTGAACAAAGTGGAATATACATGCGAGATAATTCGACGTCTTAGCCCAGTTGGTGAAATACAGGACAAAAGGCAGTCTTATCGCTTAAAGCGATCTCTACGAGACAACCTTTGGATAGACCATACTTATTCGTGAGAAAAAATAAAGGGTAATTTGTGTTAAATTAAAATAAAATAAATAATTATTGAGATAGCAAGGTGATTTGAATATCGATAAAAATTTCGATATATATAAATATCAACACCAAATATCGATAATCGATAATATGGCACATTTTTATCGATAAACTGATATTTTATGAATGAAAGAAAAATAATTGAGCTTTTTGCTTCTTTCTCAAAATAACTCCATTCTTTGCTTTTTTTCATTTTGTTGATCACAATACTTAATACTTTTATGGTAAGAGCAAGTCAGCACAATTTGCACGATACGCATAACCATGGACTATAGACACGCAAGCTCACTATAAAATTCAATGTTGCCTCTCTGCAGTGTCAGAGCACGTATCAAAGTTCGAGTTTATTATGGCATATTTCAAGTAAATTAAATCGCTAAAATTCCAATATACAAGGTGCAAACGAATTCGCGAAATTCTTCAAAAACCACATAATCTATTACTGGTATAGATTACTCTAGCAAGGGAATATAGGTGAACAAAACATTATTAAAAAAATGCTATAAGTACATTATAAATTATGTGATGGGACATTTCAATGCTACGCATAAATGAATGGAAGCCCGACAATACAGCTGACAGGCTCGAGTAGCTCGATATCGCTTTGCACAGTCAGTTAACTCAAGGCCTAAACTGACTGTTTAACTATTGAAAATGTATTTATAAAAAAACTGAAAAAAACCCATGCAGAGTCAATCTGTATCACCAGTAGATTACGAGATTTGAAGGAATTACACGAATTCATTTACACCCTGTATATCGATAATATCGTAACGGTAATATTATAATATCGATATTATCGATCGATTGATTGGCCGATATGTCGTTGCAACCCTAACTGTTAGTAGGAAGATACAATTGCTCCTAACTGTACTTACAACAAAATCTGCTAAGGATTATTTATCGTACCGGTCTTAGGAGAAGCCTATGTCCAGCATTGAACAGGCGGAGTTGAATGATGAATGGTTGACAGATTGTCAGTCTAACCACGAAGGTTTGCTATTCTGTTACCAACTCTACTGTAACAAAAAACTCTGAGTTGCGTGGAAGCTTATGTCTGAAGCCTACAGCTAACTATACGCGCGTCGTGAGCGGCTATTGGTACTATTGAATCAACTCAAAAATATTACTAATCCTCATACTTTAACAAATCATTATGATTGGAAGGCGGATTGATGATTGTTGGTTATTGATAACAACTACATAATTTATTTCGTAAAATAGACAACTGCACACTTGATGAATTACAACGTTATTTTTAGTATATACAAAAACAGAGACACCCCAACAAGATTTTCATCAGAACTGCTGTATATGTGTTTTTTTTTTAATAAATTTCCAAGTTACACCGTAGTTCATGTCGCGTTAAGTTCCCTAGTAAAGTGTGAAATGCCTGAGATGTGCTATGCAGGGGTTGTCTAATACACGGAAACTGACCGAGTGGACCATCTCAAGCCTCAAGGTGTCTATTCCCGTCAACTGTTATGGGTAGAAACCTACTGAAACAAAATTGAAATTTATGAAAATCAAAAATAAAATAAAAAAATGTGGTGTAAAAAATATGTCAATCGATTCTCCTAGTGATTCTGAACAAACTAGTTTCAGGTTTAGTATATATACTAAAACTTAAGCTTGTATACCGGCCATTAAAATGTTGTTAAGGTTTAAAACTTTATATAAATAAACCTTTGAAGATAACAACAACACGATACAAGAGATAGCCTAGCGTCAGGCAATCAAAAACTATCAACTAAGTTTTCAGCCGGTTGGAATAGTTAATAAATTGTCCATTCATCGATTGTTATAGACGTACCTATAGGTTTATAGGTACGTCTATAATAGATAGGAGGTTAAAAAAAATTACTTTAAGAACTTTGTGGGGTATCGGAAATTGACAACTTTCCTAGAACAATTTTTTTTATTAGTTTCCATACAAATCAAATAAAAGGAATCAAATAAGAGGAGCTCGTGGCTAAATAATTACAGCCGCATAGACCGATCTACCGGGTTAAGCCACGCTTGCCGAGGTTGGTCTGTGGATGGGTGACCATTTACCATAGCGAGTTTCCTCCGTGCCTCGGAAAGCACGTAAAGCCGTTGGTCCCGGCTGTCATTTGTAGATCTTTGACAGTCGTTACTGTTGGTCAGAAGCCAGAAAGTCTGACAACCAGTCTTACCAAGAGTATCGTATTACCCATTTACTGGGTTGTGGAGGTCTGATAGGCAGTCGCTCCATGTAAAATACTGATATTCAGCTGCATCCGGTTCGACTGGAAGCCGACCCCAACATAGTTGGGAAAAGGCTAGGCAGATGATGACATGAATTAGAAAAGTCAGATTTGCGGGGCGGGTTCGAACTCGAACACTCCAGCATGGCACCAACCGCTGGGCTTCAATTCCCTGGTGTATCAACTATTAACTCGAAAAATGTAATAGAATTTTAGGTACCTAAACAACTGTCTAATCAGAGTATTTATGTTGGTGAGCGCCAGCCTAAGCTTATTTATTAACTAGCGATCCGCCCCGGCTTTGCACGTGTACGTTTTATAGCTTAAAACCTTCCTCTTGAATCACTCTATCTATTAAAAAAAACCGCATCAAAATCCGTTTCGTAGTTTTAAAGATCTAAGCATACACAGGGACAGATAGACAGCGGGAAGCGACTTTGTTTTATACTATGTAGTGATTTTGCTTATGATTTATCTTTAGAGAAAACAGAAGGTACCTAACATTTACCCTTCGTCCTAGCAAGGCAGCCCAGTGCATTGCATTGCGTCGAGCATCGCGTCGCGAAAATAGCAAGCGAATGCTTTCTATACTCGTGGCCTATGTGAGCAGTGCAGAGCGGCGCGTATAGTTCGTTTTTAGCAGTTTGACTGCGGGAGTAATTTGAATTTAACCTTACTCATCCTCCTCCTGCCTTATCCCAACTTATTTGGTGGCAGCGTAGCTCTTCGTTCTGCGTTGCGCTCGCGTTCCCGCGTTCCGTCAGTATCGCGAGCCAATAAAATCACTGAACGCAGAACGCAGCCTATAACTATTATCTAATTCACGGCCACGGGAAGCGAGCAAAACCAAATGAAACGCAAATAAGTTGTTAGATAATTTGCATACGTACACTTTTTTCAGCTCATTTGCACATGCGTAGAAGTTTTTTTTACCAATTCCGACGCATTGCGTTCGTTAGGTAAGCATTTAAATATCAATGCCAATGTTATTGGGTTAGCATTGAAGATTAGAATGTAAATTAGGAGTTTTTAGATCTGTTTTATGGTAATTTGTAGTCGTAGAGCTCCTTGTGTAGGAGCCAGTCGGGAAGTACTATTACCTCCATACCTTATGTCTGCTGCTTAGCAGCACCGCTGTGTTCTGGTTTGAAGGGTATGGATGCCGGTGATGACAGGCTAATGAGATTTTTTTACTTTATCTCTAAGGTTGGCAATGCATCAGCAATATTGGTGCTTTTTTTTATTACTTGACTTGGTCGCGTTTGACCCTCGTCGCACCTGATGGTAAGCACAGACAGGGTCTAAGATGGAGCACACGAATCCAAGTAACAGAGATATAGAGGGATTCCCCTATACCCCTCTGGCTCTCACATACACACGACGGAACACAGCAAACTGCTTGGCGCCGGAATTTAATGTGAGGGTGGTAGCTAGCCAGGCGGACCGTATAGATCCTACCACCAAGCAAAGCTTCTTCTTCTTCTCTCGCGTCAGCACGAGCTATACGAAAATAGCTCATGCTGTGATGAAAAGATTAGCCAGTCGGCAAGTTTGGTAGCGGGGCTGAGTGCCCAGGGTGCGCCAGACGTACTTAAGTATCGTCACTCGTGGAGGTTTTTTCATGCACCCCAATCTTGGTGCTGTAGGTGTATATAGGCAGTGGTAACCATTTTACATCAGGTGGACCGTCGGCTTGCCTGCATGGTTGGCTGTTTATTTACGAAATGTCAACTACATATGTTTCAATAGCTGTGCTAATTAGTGGGGTCTGGCTACGTTGTTGCAATCGTTCTGCCTAGCCAGATGCGGCTGAATACCAGTATTTTACACGGAGCGACTGCAATCAAACCTCCGCAACACCAGTTACTGAACAATGCCGATACACTAAGGTTAGAACGTCAGACTTTCGGGCTTCTGACTACCCGTAACGACTATCATAGTTATTAATATGTCACCCGACGGTTTAACGTACTCTCCGAGGCACGGAGGAATCTCGATGAGTAACGAACGGTCACCCATCCAAAGACTGACCGCGGTTAACGCAGCTTAACCTTACAAATCATATGATCCGCCTTGATAATTAGCCACGAGCCCCTCCGGCTACGCTGTTGCAATACTGCAACAATTTTATTGCGAGGCAGTAGTAAGACCGAAAGTCTGACAGATAATTGTGTAAGGGAGTAAATCCCTAGCATCCCTTACGACGAGGGGTAGCCGGTTTAGCTGGAGACCTTAAAACTAGTTATTACTTGTATTCCACCTCAAAAGATAAAAAAATACCTTAAAAGACACAGGGAATCCTACTGCAAAAGTTAGTGCCAAATGTAAGTTTGAATCCGTTTATTCATTTACATCACAAATAAAATTACATTTTTAAATATTACAACACAAAAAAAAAACAAAATATAGTAGCCCACCGGCATCGGGAACAGGGTCCAAGCTACCGGTGGTCAGGGCCTCAGAGAGAAGAACTTCCTAACAGTACGCGCCGTGTCCAGAAGTACCGCTTTCTGTATCAGGCCCTTGATCCAGCCGCCCAACGAGTGCCTCTTGGAGGGCACACGAGGGCACATACTTGTAGTATGGTACTTCTGTGTCCAGAAGGTTATATTTCAGAGCAAGTTGCTGGTGGAGAATCCTAGCTACCAGGTTGTGTCTGTGCAAATACTCGCCGTTGTTATAAATAAAGAATATTAATATAAAGCATAATTAGTCCCACTGCTGGGGACGGACCTCTTCTCAAAATGAGAAGGACTAAGGCCTTAGTCTAGGCCAGGTGGGGTTAGGCGGACAACAAAACATTGAAAACATTTTTTTAAGGTAAAGATGTTTTAAAATAGGTGTACATACTTCTTGTAATTTCTTCAAACTTCTACTATTCTTCTAAGATGTATATAGCGTTAAGATACAACACATACTTACCTATTCTTAACAGAATTGCGTCACACCGAATTTGCAGAGGGCGGGGCTTCAGATGGGCGTGTAGTGTGGGCGTGGCGAGTCGGTCATTGAACTATATATATAAAGCTATGTACCTATATAACTTTATCAGTATGTGGCTATATTTGCAATTCTAAGTTGCTTACGAAGTAATGCTTGGAAACAGAATTTGTAGTATTTAATTAAAAAAGGATGAGTTGGATTTTAAAACGGTTTCTGTTAGAGGATAGACCACCCTTTCACTCTTCCCGAGTCATGAAAGGCGAAAATTAACGGTGTGATTTTCTTTCAAGTAAAACGTTACTCCAAGCTAAACTGTATTTAGTATGATATTAGAAAAATAAAACACAATAAAATGTTACCATTGGTAAGCGAAACGAATCGTTTTTGGCCATAAACTGTGAATTAGACATTATTTTAAGATAATGGGTAGCAAACTTATCCTGTTGGTTAACCAATAAATAAAATAGCATTTTGCTATCCCCAATCCATTTGCTAAACATGGTGATAACTGCAATGTTCCTGCCATTTATGAATTGTTTGCAGCTTAGTAGCCAATATCAGCAGTGACTCTTGTAGGATCACTATTTCATCATCATCTTCATACGTCATTTCACATTCAATTAATTTATTAAAATTAATATAAATAGCAAGAAGGTGAATTTACGGTTTAACCGGTTGCGTACCGCCCATCGTCCCAATACGACACTTAATTGTCTTATCTATTGTGTCTATAATTACGGTGATTGAGAGTTTAATATGAATTTCTATTTTATATTTAACCTTAAGGTTTAATATAATATATATTATAAGAAAGAAGGTCCCGAGACCCGTAATCGTAAATGGCGCTATTGTCGAGGTTGTGCAAGAGTACATATACCTTGGCCAAACTATACAACTGGGGCGGCACAACTTCGAGAAGGAGGCGAGCAGAAGAATACGCTTGGGCTGGGCGGCATTCGGGAAGCTACGTGATATCTTTAAATCGTCGATCCCACAATCCCTTAAGACCAGGGTCTTTAACCAGTACGTCCTACCCGTAATGACTTACGGAGCCGAAACGTGGACACTCACCGTGGGCCAGGTCCACAAATTTAATGTTGCTCAGCGTACTATGGAGAGAGCGATGCTCGAGGTTTCTCTGGTGGATAGAATTCGCAATGAAGTCATTCGCCAGAGAACTAAAGTCACCGACATTGCGCGTAGAATTAGCACGCTGAAGTGGAAGTGGGCCGGCCATGTCTGCAGACGAACAGATGGTAGATGGAGCAGACACGTGTTAGAGTGGAGACCGCGTTTGGGCAAACGTAGTGTGGGACGCCCTGCGGCACGATGGACCGACGATTTGAAAAAGGTGGCTGGCAGCGGATGGATGCGGGCTGCCCAAGACCGGGATGGTTGGCGATCTTTGGGGGAGGCCTACGTTCAGCAGTGGACGGCAATAGGCTGATATGATGATGAAGAAAGAAGGTGAAATTACGTATGAAGATGATGATGAAAAAGTGATCCTACACTCTTCCATAATCCCATTACAGTCTCACTGCTAGGCATGGATTTATTTCGCGGGTTGGCGATCGCAGTATAGTTGTTAAAATACTCAGAGAACGCTGCTGCCCATCCTCTAGTGAATCCCTTAGTCGCCTATTACGACACCCATGGCAGGAGATGGGGTATTGCCATTTGCCATTCTTTATGTTCGGTACCACACGGAACCAGAGAGGAATAAAGGTATTTAATGTCATTAAAATCAGAGTTTGGTTAAAATATGAAAATAAATCATTACTTGAAAACTACAACAAATCGCGGAACATATAGGGGTGATTCTGACTCTAAGGGTACTCTACTTCTGGACTTCTGCTTGACACTACCTTTTAGGATACCATGTATAATAGCTATATTTCTCTCCGTCAACTTCATTAATTAGGTATTCTAATAGGTAAAGTTAATTTGAAAACTTATCCATTGGTCGGTTTTACAATGAGCTCTTAATTAAACATACATTCTTTGCATTTCTCTAAGATTTAAGCCGTAATCAACCGTCAAATTAGTTTTTTTTTGCTCATTTACATAATTAAGCTAATGTAAAAACTTCACTTAATAATAGCAATTATCTTTTTTTCAGATGCTGCCCACAAGATAAAAAGTACGAGAAACACAAAAATAATAAAACTATAGTAGTCAAATATATTTATTTTGAAAATGTACTTAGTGCAATAATAATTTAATGAAACATTTGATTAAATCAAATTATTTAAAAAACGGGTTCAATTTAATTGAAAGGGGTGCTTCTTTTATTCTTTTTTCGAATTTTAAATATTGGTTTCAACTTTTAACTTATTTCTATTATGCTGTTTTTTAAATGAAAAACATATACAATTTTTAAGTTATTTTTTCTTAAAAAATCTAAAAACAACAGCGCTTTGAGAAATACTTTTTCTACTGTGTTTTAAAACAAAACTGTGAAGTGTTTTGCGTGAAAGTGTTATGGATGACAAAACTAACTGTCAAACGACGTTTTAAAAACTAAAATGTGCACAAGACTGTTTTATGACAAACAAAATTTCAATGTGAAACTAAAACAAACTTTATGAGTGAACTTTAAACAATGAACTTTAAAATCCAGCCACGATTTTTAAAACACAAAAACCCTCTAAAAACAAGACTTTAACATAATAATGAACAGTCCAACCCTAAATCTAATTTTAAAAACCACTTTAAAATTTGTGGCTACTTTAAATTTCGTGGCAAATCGCAACTGACTTTATGTTGAACGCGATAGGTGAAAATGAGTTTATGAGCGACTATCGCGATCAAAACTGCGGCATGTACACCACATGGTACAGCCGTGGTGACAGTGGGGTCCATCACCATCAGATGGGACAGTTGTACCACCATGGACCTCCCATGATAAAGACTGAAGCTGGTGTAAACAGCGATTGCATGATGGCTGTGGACTATGCGCCGCCAATTAAGGTAAGATTTACGCTATTTTCCTAATGTATAGAAAATCTATGAATAATGTGTGCTTGTGAGATTTCAATACCACCTTTTTAAGCGTTCTTAAATCTTTACCACGTGATTTATGCGCACAGCTGTGGAAGCAACAGTGGAACTCCCTGCTAGAGTCTGTGTTTCCCGATAGCTATAACCTTAGGATTTACAAATTATGAGTGAATAAATTACTTCTAGGTAAGCTTGCACCATCATCGAACGCATCTTTGCTCACCATCGGCTGAAATATTGGTCAAACGTGAGCTTACAATTAATAAAATAATATTTAAATCATAAAAAATCGTAAAACTTAACAGGATAATGAGTAAGGAATACCATTTTGTCTAAAGGATTGATATAAATAATAGGTAAGCATCTTAATTAGTAAATTCCCCCCCATTGGCTGGAGACCCTTCAGGTCTCGCCAATAACTGCCCGGTTACGTAGAAACCGTCCCCTAGGACGACCTACAGCAGTCCAATAGAAAAAAAAAAATTACTTAATAAATCGTCAATATGAATCATTTAAAATGTTAAATAATAGAGACGTCAGTAAGTTAATCTTAGGCCTGTTTTTATTAGCTCGTATTTAAGAGATTTGGTAAAAAAATACAAAATACTATTATTAAATGCAGGAAAACAGTGAAACTTTTACGTTTTGACACTGTGGCGGCATCTATCTCGCCACATACGAACTATCCTACATCGCGCAATCAAGATTCCTCCACAACACCTCTTGGGAGGCTTCTCTCAGGCCGTTGAGAGTGGTTAATTTATACGTACCTTCGTTATTATTAGCTGTTATCAGTTATACATTGTATGTTTGATTCTAACATATAGCGCACTGCGCACGCTCAACCTCATAGCTGACAACGTGGATATATTTTATTGTACTCTGAGTGAATTCACAAAGATCGCACTTTTTAAAATTTCTTACTGTTAAATCTAGTTAGTCTTAAATTGTAGAAATTCAGAAACCTCAATATCGAATTGGATTTAGTCTGTAATGATATTGTTGAGAATAAATAAATATTTATAAGCTCTATTTACCAACAGTTGTGTTTTAATTGAACCAATTCCAATAAATGTGACACATATCTGAATGATTGCAGCATAAATTATATCTTAACATTCTTCTGTAACCTCTACCAATTGCAGTTAAACAATTAGTTTTATAGAACTAATTGAATCTATGTGTAGTGAAACCTAATTTGTATCAGATATTATACCTGAAACATGTCATTATAATATGATTATCTTTCCTCAATGGCCCATACATATATCATTTGTCACAAATGTCACGATCAGTGCTGCCATTGATTATCATCTTCAATACAATTAACACCTTCACCGCCAAGCATAACTGCCCATTTCACACCTTTTTCAATTACATTAAAATTTTATATTTTCTAAAGTATAATGTCGTCCAAACCTAAATACACCAAAGATTAGCCCAGTCCAGATCTTTTTTTTCTCCTTAAAAGTATGAAAACTGGTTCCCTATCCATTTGCATAAAATGTTAAGACCTAATATAACTTAGCATAATTTTGTTTGGCATAATTATATTTTCGCATAATATAATTACGCATAACAGCTTACGCATAATTTTTTTAAGCATAATTTCTCTAACCATAATAATGATTAAGCATAAAGTTCTAAAGCATAACTTTTTTAAGCATAATATCCTAAAGCATAAATTTATTTACGCATAATGATATTAAAACATATTTTTATAGGTATACGGTAGACGATTATTCGTCACCTACTTTCATTTTCACAATAAAAACTTAAGGGGATGTTTGTAAGGTTGAGGCTCTAAAGCAGAGTCGACGGAGCCCCGCTGAGCGGGGCTCCTATTTCTGTCTGCAGGGTTTAAAGTAACCTAACACGAAGGGGATGACGGGGGCTTCGTTCGCTCGCTTCGCTCGCTCACTCTAGACCCCATCATCCCCTTCGAACCTAACCTATCCGTGTCGGATACGCGCCTGCGACTAGATTATTAGACAATGGTAAAAACATTTCTGATTATCATAACTAACGTTATGCTAATAGTCATTAGGCCTACTAACGTTATGCGAATCAAAATTATGCCAAAACAAATTAGTCTTTAAGATGATTATGCCAACATAAAATGTATGCCTAAAAAAATTATGCCGAAGTATTATTATGCCAAAACAAATTGTGCCAAAATCGTTATGCCGAAGTATATTAGGACAAAGAACATTATGCGAAAAGAAGGTATCCCATGAAAACTATGTGCATAAGCGATACACAATGCCTTGAACGCAATGGAAGGTATCATTTTTGATACGAATCGTATTAACATGCGGTGCAAAAATGATACAATGGCGATGAATGGAGATTTTTAATTCATAATGAATATAAAATAAATTGCTAACTAGCCTAACAGTTTGCTATTTGTATCTAGTTAGTTAAAAAAGTAAACTGTATAAGATTACTAGTTCTAAATTGCTTCTTTATAGAAGCAAGCGAAAAATACATTTTGCTCGGGTAATTTATTTACACATAGTGGGAGCACCTACAGCCGATGACGTAGCCTTGGGCCAATCATGTGACCTAGCTGTGACAGGATGAGAATACCTAGCGTAGCATATTATTATAATATGGCCTGAACCATGTGACAAAATGACAAGTTGTCAACCCAACGTTCTTTAAATTAACCTTTGTTGTATTGAAAACATGACAAAATAAAGAACTTGTAATGCCATTGTCTATTTTATTTATATTTTATAGCTTTCAGCGTTAGTGATTAAAATCTATGATAATTATTTTTTAATATCTTAGCAATTATTTTTTTTTTATTCTCAGATCGAAAAGTGAATCATATTATTTTTTAAGGAAGTATTTTGCCATAATTTTTAAAGTAACTTATCATGTTAGTTACAGTTATAATAGATATAAAACACGTAAATTGTGGTATTAATTATTACAATTATGTAGGTACTTACATAACCAGAATTAATTGCTCTATTAAAAACTAATAAAATGTATCAGCTGTAAATGGCGCAATTCATGTGTCGAACTAGAAGTTATGGCCCTCGCTTTTTTTTAATTTACCACTTAAGCTATACCACAGACAATAAACCAACGTACTTCGCTTTATAATTACTGACCTATGAATAATGACATTAGTAACAGAAAAAAAAAAGTTTTGAATACCTACTCTTGCCTGCCTCGTTGGTCTAGTGGTAGCAAGCGCGACTGCTGAATATTAAGTTTTGGGTTCGACCCCAAGTCGGGCATAGTGTCATTGCATTTTAGGTATAGAATTTCTCAGTAGCAGTCGAGATTTGTGCCCGGTTGATAGCAATAGGCTCGCCCTATTACATGGGACTTAAACATAACGACGAAATGAGGGTTTACTATACGCCTCTGAACAGCTTTTCAGGAAATACAGACGTGATGATATATATGTTACGGGTAAAAGCCGAATGGCGGTTACACCTAGGTTTAGCCGGGTACAACTAGGTGCAACCAGTAGCAGTTGGTTAGAACTAGGTGTAGCTTAAGTCGACGGAGCCCCGCAGAGCGGGGCTCCTATTTCTGTCTGCAGGGTTTAAAGTAACCTAACACGAAGGGGATGACGGGGGCTTCGTTCGCTCGCTTCGCTCGCTCACTCTAGCCCCCGTCATCCCCTTCGAACCTAACCTATCCGTGTCGGGGTTCCCCTTAACCACCGGTGTGCGGCTGCACCTAGTTCTACCCGCTATGATGAAGGGTAAACCTAGTTCTACCCGAGGATAAGTAGGATACATCTAAGTTTAACCGCATGTGGCCGGCTGCACCTAGTTGTATCCGGCTAAAACTAGGTGTAGCCACACTTCGGCTATTAGCCGTAACATATATATGATCTTCTTCTTCTCTCGTGTCAGCAAGAGCTATGCGAAAACAGCTCATACTGTGGTGATAAGATTAGCCAGTCAGCAAGGTTGGTAGCGGGGCTGACTGCCCAGGGTGCGCCGGACGTACTTAAGTATCGTCACTCGTGGAGGCTCTTTTCATGCACCCCCATATATATGATGATGATATACATATATGATGATGTTATTATATGTATTATCAATACTTACTAGTACTGGTACATTGTAGATTCGAAATAAGTATTTCAAAGTCTGTTTGTTCTATGACTTGGCTATACTGTTCTATTGTATTATTAACATAGAATAGATTCAATCGCGATTAATACCTACAATGTTTCTTACAGATAAACGTAAAGGAGAATGAGCGTTTTGTCCCCAGTGCTGTATCATGTTTTGGTATTATGCCATTTTAAAGGTCGTAATAACACCAACAGTCAGACATGTGCAGGGAAGGAGCTATGAATCATTTTAATTTTTTCTTAGAACACTATATTTTTTTTTAGATTATACTTTTCTTACAGTGACTGTGACATTTCTTGACATTTCTATGTACGCAAAAATTAGGCGAATAAAGATTCTTCTACAGACATACAATACTTTGAATGCGAGGTAGGTAATTACAAAAACTTTTACCTAATAGATATCTTACTAATACATTTAATTACATTGTAGATTCGAAATAAGTATTTCAAAGTCTGTTTATTATTAATATAGAATAGTTTCAATTGCGGTTAATACCTACAATGTTTCTCACAGATTAACATGCATTTTAATTATTGCTGTTAGCTTGTAATATCCTACTGCTAGGAAAAGGCCTCCCCAGTCCACCATAATCTTCAAACTTCCACTATTATGCTAAAACTTTTTTCACTGTCCCTAATAAATGAAAAAAAAACATGGGTAGGTACTAGTAGGTAGTCAATACAACATTTGTCCAGGTCGTCCCGCTATTATTGCTTATGGTTTTTAAAAATACTTGCATGAAAAAGATAAGTAAAATGAGTAGGTATAATGAAACAGTGTATCCATGGATAATGTGCTCAGACAAAAATGGGTCAAACTAGAAAACAATTTATCTACAAAAAAATCTTTTAAGAATTTGTATTACATATAAAATAACTTTTTATTAAGTAATTTCGTTTAGTAAAAACGATAATGATGCTAAAATTTATGTCGCTTAACAAATAAAAAAAAAGCCCTTAAAAATAGACATGAAGTTAAAAAGAAAACAGATATCACTGAAAAAAAAATGAAATTTTTGTTGTAACATCATTTTTTCATTTTTTTTTTCGATTTTCTTCTGCGCTTATTATAAGCGCAAGAGTTTACCTGACAACAGTTACCTGTTCCCTCGATTACAGCAAGGTAGAAAACATGTACTTATTCTAATATTTCAGACAATGTTTTCATTTACACTGAAAACAGGTTTATGCAAGAAACTTGTTTATAAACTGTCAACACATTTTTGAAAAATCTTTTAGAAGTTTTATATAAAACAAGTACCTACTTGTATGATCGATGATTATAAAACCAATTTTTTTCGTGTTCTTCAAATTTTAAACATCCCAATATGACATAAGCCTTTTCGACTAGAAATTGACGTCACTCCACACAAACTTGCAAATAAAACCTAGTCTACAATAAAAATATCTACCGTAAATAAATTCTAAAACATTGTACAGGAAAATAGCAGTCACCTGCCATTTAGAATATATAATTATCACCTGTATGACCGTCAAGTAATTTAATCTTCCTAGTAAAACATTAAAATTGAACGCATCGTCGGAAATAATTTAGATTCATACGTAACAGTTTAATTAATAAAAATGTGGTGTGATCGATTGAATCTTCATTCATTCTATGAATGGAGAAAATTATAGTGAATGATACATTTAGCATGTTAATTACTTAAAGCTTAGATCTGCAGGGAAATTCCGTAATGTAACCAATATCAATCCTGACAGTTGATATGACAAAAACAATATTCATTGCGTGGTATATAGTCGTGGAGAAGTCGTATTGGTAATACATACGTTGCTATGGAAATTGTTGGACTGTTAAAATCAAAGCCATAGCGATTACGAGTGTCTTGCATAATTAGAATGCTGGTTAAAACTAAACGTTTTAACCGCGAATTGTATATTTTTATAGTTATATTATAATGCGTTGTTAGCTGAAAAGTTGGTAGATTTACACTGAGTTGCAAGAAAGATACCATTAGGTGATCATTAACTAATCCGTCATTAAGAATAATGTTTCCATTAAATTAATGGCTATTGCATGAACACTAATTATCGTCGTATCGGTCGTAGTTCGTTCTTCATTTACTAATTATCATGTATTGAAATCATGGGGAGTTTGACACATCAAAAATTATTTTAATGGATTGTTAACCATTCCATTAAATCTAGCTTCTTGCAATGGACAGAAGAGGTTAATGGAGCATTAACATTCTAATGAGAGCATTAAAATTTAACGGACCTTTCTTGCAACTGAGTGTATATCTAGATCTGTGTCTTAGTCTGTAGCTTAAAACTCGTTTTTCATAGAAATCTTGAAAAACGGGACGTGTGGCCACACTGCTCAAAACGCACACGTTCATTCAAACCTCACTGTCTACACTCCCATTGACGCCCTTCATACACCCATGAATGAACCAACCTGCCCAAAATCAACAGCTAACAAGATGATTACTCACGTCACTGGAACGTGACCAGCTTTTTTGGGCCAGCATCAGATTCATAGACACAGTAGGAAATAGAAAAAACGAGGTACACCCGACGCCAAACCGTGGAGAATTGTGGCCAGTCGTGCGTAAACATTTTAGAATAATATAAGCTACCTGTTTTTTGATTTCTTGTGGTCACTTTTTTATTGTTGGCGGCGGTAATGGCACGGGCAGTGTCATGGACCTGGTTTCTTGGTTTTATTGGACCTGGTATAAGTTTAAAGTAAATATAGAGTTGGGTAACGAGTTTTGAAGGTGTGGAGAAATCGTGCCATTTTGGGTGCGTGGTTTGGGGATGCTTGACTAGTTTTGGTTACGAAACGGGACACTTGAATGAAGGGTATGGTGAGCATGAGTTGGCTCCGAAAATAAGTCCTCTCAGGTGTGCAGGTTTCCTCACGATGTTTTCCTTCACCGCTAACGCAAGTGATAATCAAACTCATCCGCACATGAATTCGCAAAGTCAGAGGTGAGGGCCGGTATAGAAATCACTGCGTTTTGCATTTAATTGTGCATTTTATTGCAGAAATAACTAAATGACACGTGTTCACACCTTTACCGCTAGCTAATACCACTTTGATGTATTTTTCATACATGTGCGCTGGTTACAAAGTCACTCGTGGTCATTGGTCACCAAACTGCTGGTCAAACGCAGTCATTAGGTAGGTATTTCTATTACTTTAAAAAGCGTTTTTTTTTTTTTTCTATTGGACTGCTGTAGGTCGTCCTAGGGGACGGTTTCTACGTAACCGGGCAGTTATTGGCGAGACCTGAAGGGTCTCCAGCCAATTTAAAAAGCGTGTGTCAACCATTGGATTTATAGGCTTAGCAGTTAAGGGACCAAATAACGTGATTGAGTCATTTGCACATTCGCATGGCAATAGTGTATCACTACATAGTATAAAAAGAAGTCGCTTCCCGCTGTCTTTCTGTCCCTATGTTTGCTTAGATCTTTAAAACTACACAACGGATTTTGATGCGGTTTTTTTTAATAGATAGAGTGATTCAAGAGAAAGGGTTTAAGCTATAAAACTTACACGTGCAAAGCCGGGGCGGGTCGCTAGTTAATAATAGGTATAGTTTTAATGGCACCAAGAATTGAGTATGGTAAAAGGACTGTCGTTTATGAAGGAGCTCAACTCTAGGTATAACCGATTACCTAAAGCAATTAAAGAATCTAAATCACTTTAAACTTTATTTTTTTTATTTTTTCACCTAGTTTTGAGATGTTCAGTGTTTATTTTGTTATAATTTTTGTTAAATTATTTTTTACCTGATGTGGCGAAACTGTTGCAGCATTTACCTAAGAATGCTTTCTTTTGTTTTCTCACAGCACTGAATAAAAATGTATTATTTTTGAGAAATAAACATTCTTAAACCACATACCTCCGGCTTCTGAATTGAGAATTCTAGGATAAGCAGTACTTAAGTAACATTAAGGAGTTGACAAAAAAATTACGGATTTTAAAGCATTTTTTTGACAACTCCATACTCAAATACTACTTAAGTAGGTATTGTATATCCCGAATTCTCAATTCAGAAACCGGAGGTTAGTGTGTGCAAGTACTATTTTTTTTAGAAACGTATGGATTTGAAATGTACTGAATCTAACACTTATTATTGTCAAAAGGACTTCGCAAGTAACACCACCACGAAATTCAGGGTCACGCTGCAATTATTACAACATTACCCAAACCACAAATTGTCACATCAAATCGCCGCCACAATAATCACATAAAACAATCATTAGCTATATCGATCGCAGATATCACCAATACCGCTAGGAAAGCGATCCATCTCGCTAGTCCCGGGAAAATGATCGCAATGTCCCGGCTACATGTCGGTGACGTCATTAATCAAGGATAGTCTACTGGGGATCGGTTGGTGACGTAGAAAAACGGGTACGCGGCAAAAAAGTTTTTTTAATTTTTTGTTTAGAATTATTTTATTGCTTTTACAGTTCGCATTACATTTTTTTTGAGTTCGGTATGTTTTATCGAATCCTATACAGGGTGTTAACGAATTTGTGTAATTCCTTAAAACCACACCATCTACTACTGGTGTAGACACGCCCCGCACGGGATTTAGCTTGATTAAAAATAAAATTATAAAATTCTTTTTTTTTGTGCCGCTTTGTTACCGATCCTATCTAAACC
Source organism: Amphipyra tragopoginis (assembly GCA_905220435.1). Lineage (NCBI taxonomy): Eukaryota > Metazoa > Arthropoda > Insecta > Lepidoptera > Noctuidae > Amphipyra > Amphipyra tragopoginis. The sequence goes on from HG992017.1 coordinate 13,931,897, forward strand.
ATCTAATAAGGATTCAGTAAAAAATAAGATTTTTTTTGCAAAAAAGTAATTTTATTTGTGGGAACATTTCGATGCCACGCATAAATTAATGAATGTACGACGACACGGCTGGCAGGGACGACTAACGCTATATCGCTCTTTGCAGTCAGATAACTCAAGGCTCTAAAAGACTAAGAAATTGAAAATAAAAAAAAGTAAAAAACATTTTTTGGTTGATTTTCGAAAATTCCCATTTAGGGTTAATACCCTAAATGGGAATTTTCGAAAACACACACGTGATCTACTGGTGACACAGATTACTGTGTCACCAGTAGATCACACGGTTTGAAGGAATTACACGATTTTGTTAACAATCTGTATATGTTTATTATGCCGGACGTAAAGAATAGCACTACCCCATCTCTTCCAATGGGTGTGGTAAAAAGCGACTAAGGGAATCACTAGAGGATGGGCAGCAGCGTTCTCTGAGTACTTTAACAATCATAATGCGATCGCCAACCCGCCTGCTAAGCTTGGCGATTATGGCAAATCCCCCTTTGGGGGAGGCTTATGTCCAGCAGTGGATATCTTTAGGCTGAATGATGATCATGATGATGATGTTTAGTAGAGGAAAGCAATAGGCTGAGGTGATTTCATTGCTGGTGTCAGCATAAAAGAGGATTTTAACTAAAGCTTATTTCTGTTTCACCGCCTATGTAGACTCTAGTTAGACTAATGACTTAAGTGATAGATAATGTATTTCTTTTCTGATTGCCTAATAAGATTATTCGATTAAATAATGTCGTTTATATTAAGGAGTAATGTCTACTTATAGCATCGCAGTTGGATTTGGATTGGATTTATCTGTAATCTATATAAATACAAAGAAAAGTCCTGACTGACTGACTGACTGACTCATCAACGCCCAACCCAAACCCTTGGACCTAGAAAGCTGAAATTTTGCACAGAGGTTTCCTTTATAATGAAAATATGGTGTTAGGAAGGATTTTTCGAAATTCAACCCCTAAGGGAGTTTAATAGGGGATGAAAGTTTGTATGGAAAATCGTCACTTAACGGGTTCAAAATTTCACGCAAACAAAGCTGCGGGTAAGAGCTAGTGATGTTATAAATGTGTGCGTGCGTGTGTGTGTATGTGTGTAGATAAATAATGCAGCCAAAATACTTATGTACACTACGAAGAGATGGACAGAGATGGAGTGTCCTTAGCTTGTTCCACCAACCTCGAGTATTAACGTTTTTTTTACAGAAATACCTTATTACGCTTTTTACCTAATACCTTTTTACCTCTGTGTAACCAACACAAAACCACCAGCCCAATTCCAACTATGGGTGTAATTTATAGAAAATGTTTAAACAATATAAAATGATTTGTAACCCCTGTCCAATTATAAATTAATCATGGGCTATTATTTATAATCAATGTGGAAATCAAATGGTAAAATATTACAATTAAATTATTAGCCTTAGTATACTACGTCTACCTAAACATGATGATCACAATATTATTATAAACAAATATTTTAAATGAGACATACAATAGGCATGTTGACAGCATCAATAAATTGCAAATCTAATTAGTACACCAGTTAGAGTTTTGAAAAATAATGGACACGTATTTTTTATTTTTTTAAATCTATGAATATTTGGAAAGATAAAACGCATCAAAACTCGAGAGTGGGGGCTTGTGACGTCAGAAGCAAGTATAAATTGTACTTGCTTGTGACGTTTTGCCAATTTTAAAAGTGTTGTACTTCGTCAATTTTGGTATACGTAACAAAAGAAAAAATACGGGTCAAATATTTTTTTGATAATTTAATCTAACTGACGGACTAATTAGATTTTTTTAGTCAAATACCCTATTAGTACACGTTATGAAAACTAACAAACTTTTTTCTTGCAATGATATGCCTTTTATATCCTTAAACAGAATATACCTTTGTGAATTAGGTGTGTGTAAATGAAAATAATCGCCTATTGTTTTATTTATTCCGACTTTTTCATCAAAGGCAAGTCTACATGCGGTTAAGTCATACATGGGTGCACGTCTGCAATTTTTAAATAAATACTTTTTAAAACAGCCTCCATATTTCTAGAAATCTAAATAGCGCCTAACAGAAAAAAAAAGCATACACCCATTGAGAAATCGGACATAGTAAACTGAAAAGTGAACTTTTTGCATGCATACTAAGTAAAAGTAAAATGGTATGGTAGCATAGCTCAATCTATAAACGTGCAAGTTAACGTGCATAGTACTTATTCTGATTCTAAGTATGTGTGCTGTTATTTCCTGTGTCTGCCTGTGGAATCCTAAAGTGCAAAACAATTTTTTGTTGCAAGTTTCACTGGAGCGTAGACATAGGATAAGTATAATGCTACATTTCTATTGGTATGTTTATGTTAGATTGAATGAAGAAACTTGAGCAGAGCTTCAGGTGTGGAAACGTTGGTAGGCATTAACTTGGAAGTTTAATTGTGAAAAAAATGCGTCATTATTGGCTGGTATCCACATGCCGAAGGAGAATGGTAAAAAAACCTAGATCTAGCAGAAACGACTCGTAATTGTCTTTATCACACTAAGGCACGCTTGCACAACGACTCGCTAAATGCATTTAGTGTTAAACTTTATTTTAAATGTCACTGTATTTTAGTCAATAGGGTATTTGACTAAAAAAATCTAATTAGTCCTTCAGTTAGATTATCAAAAAACATTTAACCAGTATTTTTTCTTTTGTTACGTAAATCAAAATTGACGAAGATACGACACTTTTAAAATTGGCAAAACGTCACAAGCAAGTACATTTTTTACTTGCTTCTGACGTCACAAGCCCCCACTCTAGAGTTTTGATGAGTTTTATCTTTCCAAAATTCATAGATTTAACAAAATAAAAAATACGTGTCCATTATTTTTCAAAACTCTAACTGGCGGACTAATTAGATTTGCAATTTATTGATGCTGTCATATGGAGTTTATAGAGACAAAATTATGTTGAAATATATTTAGCACTACATGTATTTAACGAGTCATCCTACATTTAGGCCTTAATGTCCTAAACAACACTGCTTTTTTCATGGCGTCCGGGAGAGCTAGGTAAAATGAGGTAAAAGTTTGAAAAGTAGTGTGTTCATGTATGTAGTACTGATATAAATTATTATTTATACTCGTATCGTATACTAATAAATGTTTAGCACCTTAAGTGTGACAAATATGGATACGAGTGGTTTCTCCTTGTTCTGGGTTTATGGTCTATCAAATTCGTCCATTATCTTGTACTTCATGTCTTTCTGACTTCCTAAAAATATTAAAAGACTTTTTTACGTACAAAACGTGTTTCGTACCAAATACTGTTATAGATTATTGTTTTTTTTTACATACCTTGCCCCACACTCTTGGCTTGGAGAAGTTCGTGGCTAAATAATTACAGCCGCATAGACCGATCTTCCGGATTAAGCCACGCTTGCCGAGGTTGGTCTGTGGATGGGTGACCATTTACCATAGCGAGTTTCCTCCGTGCCTCGGAAAGCACGTAACGCCGTTGGTCCCGGCTGTCATTTGTAGATCTTTGACAGTCGTTACTGTTGGTCAGAAGCCAGAAAGTCTGACAACCAGTCTTACCAAGAGTATCGTGTTACCCAGTTACTGGGTTGTGGAGGTCTGATAGGCAGTCGCTCCATGTAAAATACTGATATTCAGCTGCATCCGGTTCGACTGGAAGCCGACCCCAACATAGTTGGGAAAAGGCTAGGCAGATGATGATAACCTTGCCCCACACTAAGATTTCTCTTGTATCGTGGGTGCGTTTACAAACACAAATCTCACATACACAAACGCCCAGACCTGAAACAACCATCTGTAGGCCATACAAATTTTTCTTCCGTGTGGGAATCGAACCCACGACCCGTAGCGCAGAAGGCAATCGTTTAGCCACTGCACCAAACGTGTCGTCAAAATCTGACTTCTCATGTAATAAAGTTTTCTATCATTATTCTTAGACATATGCTTTTTTTAAATGCTGTGCAAATTGTAACCTATACTTTAATACTAATATTCACAGCACTAAGAATTCCAAACATACTGTAACGATAGGATAGCGTGAAGATAAGCATAAATAAGTAATTACATTCATCACATTAATTATTATTAAAGGAAACAGGTGCCCTAAGCAATGACCTTAGTTTGCAGGCATTACTATTTACGTGCCAGAGTAGTTATTAAGTGTGGATTAGTAGTGTAGAAATATTATTTTATTGAATAGGTACCAAATGATTATGAACGCAATTAATAATTTATGCGAAAGATGTTCATTAATGATAAATGTTTTATTTTCATTTAACATAATTGCATTTTTGTAATGCATGTTATAGTTATTTCTATTCAATTCTATGCAACATGAACGACTCATAGTAAATAACTTAATTTAAATAAAAAAGAAGATAAGAGATTTAAAAAAAAAAGAAGATACAAACATTTTTTTCTGTTATAGTTAAATATTTGCAACAAAAAAAAAACAAGTTTAAAAAATGTGAATCATATTTTTAATTTGATTTATAATAGAATTTTGAATAAAAAATTGCGTATCGGCTCAGCGAAACTAAGCTCTTTTAATTTAATGTTTTAAAAAACATTAAAAAAATCCTATTCCATTTTCATGATTTCTTAATAAATGTATTAAAGATTTCATAATTTATAATTCCTAGTGTATACAGGGTGTTAACGAATTCGTGTAATTCCTTCAAACCGCGTGATCTACTGGTGACACTGATTGACCCAGCACAAGTTTTTTTCAGAATCAACAAAAAAAAGTTTTCTCAAAATGAACCATCGCATTCTGTATCTGAGTAATTTTAGCGTTCCAAGTTAACTGACTGCGTGGAGCGATATTGCGCTAGTTGTGCCCGTCAGCTGTGTCGCCGTGCCTTCATTAATTTATGCATGGCATCGTTTTCAATATTTTTTTTTTTTTTTTTTGGATTTTTATTTTTTATTTTTAATCGATCTAAACCGTGCGGGGTTAATCTATACCATTAATAGATCATGCGGTTTGAAGGAATTACACGAATTCGTTAACACTCTGTACATTAGGAAATCTGCTGACAATGCAGATACCGTGTTTTAAATGGTAGCATCACTAAATACATCAAGATAAACGCACCGTATGATTTGGCGTCTCACCGCGTTGTCACATAAAATAGAGATACTTTGTTTTGAACCGTGGCAGAATTGTGTTACGCTTTGTTTGTTGAAATAATGTTATTTTTAACCGACTTCAAAAAGGAGGAGGTTCTCAATTCGGTTGTATTTTTTTTTTTATTTTTTTTTTTATTTTTTATGTTTGTTACCTCATATCACCGTCATTTATGAATCGATTTGAAAAATTCTTCTTTTGTTCGAAAGGGTACACTTCCCGATTGGTCCCATTTAAATTTTGTTATGATTAGACCATGAACTTCAGAGATATGGAACGAAACTCCTCATCGGATCAAAGCAAAATTCTCAAATTACTAATATTGCTTTGTTTATATTTGTTGTTGGGAACTGACTACTGGAAAAGAGGAGGGGGTGCGTGTCCCCCCCTCCCCCCCCCCTTTGGAATGTTTTCATTATATTGTGTAAGGTATCATTTGAAAGGACTTTTTATGCGCGACTACGTCAAAGGCAAAAAGAAGGGTTATGAAGGAGGGGGTTAAAATTAGTTGTGACACTAAAACGTATTTAATAAAAAATAAACTTTAAAAAAAAGTAAAAACCGACTTCAAAGAAATACTAAAAGGAGTAAAATAATTACCATAATATAAAATTAACAGTTTCAGAAGTCGGTGCAACTCTACACTGAAGCAAATAGAAGCCACCGACTTCTGAAACTGTTAATTTTATATTATGGTAATTATTTTACTCCTTTTAGTATTTCTTTGAAGTCGGTTTTTACTTTTTTTTAAAGTTTATTTTTTTCTTAAAAGAAGAGTATTAAAATTAAATTAAATAAAGTTACAATTCTTCTTCTCTCGTGCCGACATAAGGTATTTGAGAACAGCTCATGTCGTGTTGAAAAGATTAGCCAGTCATCAAGGTTGGTAGCGTGGCTGATTGCCCAGGGTGCGCCGGACGTACTTGAGTATCGTCACTTGTGGAGGCTTTTTTAATGCACCCCGTGCTTTTAATGCAAGTTATAATTGTGTAAACTACTAAAATATAACTAAATTTAGTAAGACTGAAACTGACCCCAACATTCATATGGAATGCTAGGATTATGATTGGATAACTATAAAGTAACTATAGCGTTTCTTGTTAGCTTTTCTCTATGGAATGACTGATTGAACTAGCTCAAAGTTTTATAAGTACCTAAATAAAGTCTCTGTTCAAATGTAGTGCATTATAAGAGCCTCCATGAGGGACAATGCTTAAGTACGTCCGGCGGATGCTGGGCAGTCAGCTCCGCTACCAACCTTCCTGACTGGCTAATCTTTTCACCACTGCATGAGCTAATCTCGGATAGTTTGTGCCGACACTAGATTAGATTGAAATTATGCTTACCCTGCTCTGAAAGTGCCTTAATTATGCTATTGGTTATCGTCATAAAATTAGTCCATTCCAGCACTTCTGATTATAGTCCTCTCCCAATTATTCTATTAGTATACTTTAATCGTACAGATCTTCTGTAAGAATCATGCCACATTCTCCCTGATTGACCTTCATTCTTTCACTCTACATAGTTCCTGAAACTTAGCGTAACCATACATCTTCGTCCATTACATTCCTTCATAATTTCTTGAAGAAAAGCGAGTTATTTCAAGATCAACTTCAAAACTCATTTATTCAAAATGGATTAGAATTAGTTAGTTTTTTTAAACGTCAATGTTACACAAGCCAGCCCGCAAAAACGCCCGCTCTTCACCTAATGTTTTTGCTTTATAGAAGAAACGGCGCAACAAATTACCAAGCAACACAGATCTTTCTGTCAAGTTAATCTGTCAAACGAAAACTCTACGTCTAATGTCCCAAACTAATCAACCATCGAACTCCACCCTATGACTCCACTAAATACATCAAGACAAACACACCGTGTGATTCGGAGTACACTGCTATGTCCGTGGAATCGTACTGCCTCGTATACGAGCGTTTGTGCAATGCGTCCGATTCGAATTCAAGAAAATACGATCCGAGGAAACTTGGCTGCAATCTGTAATTCTGATCGGATGCAGTGCTCAACCATACATAATATATGTAAAAGAAACAACAACATAATCATTCAGGGGTGATTCTATCATTACAGTTATAGCTATTAACGGTATGTCAGGATTGCGAGAAAGGTAAATGTAGTAAATAAAACCAACATAGACATCTCCACCACTGAGAGTACTTGTATTTGGGTTAGTGTTAGTAACATGAACTAGATCACAACATAACACTTTACACAATTATTGTTGGACGACAATACTTTTCGGCTCGCTACATGCCTGCGTTTGGGTGCTCCCTGCTGTGCTCCGCATCGCTGCCACTGCGGTGAAGCCGTCGACAGCCTCGGACACCACGGCTTGTCTTGCAGCAGGAGTGCAGGCCGTGTAGCACGGCACGCCAACTTAAATGATATTATCCGTCGTGCTCTTGTCACCGCCGGCGTTCCAGCCGTATTAGAACCAAATGGCTTGGCACGTGTCGATGGCAAGAGACCAGATGGTATGTCATTGATGCCATGGAAGATGGGTAGGCCTCTGGTATGGGACGCAAGGTGCGTCGATACCCTTGCGCCATCTCATCTTCCTAGCTCGGTAGGCTGTGCTGGCGCTGCTGCTGCAGCTGCGGAGGCCCTCAAGCGGCGAAAATATAATAACTTGATTAGTAATTATATTTTCGAGCCGTTTGGGGTCGAAACACTCGGGCCGTGGGGTCCGAGTGCCCAAATCTTATACAAAGATCTTGCAAGGCGGCTGGTCGATACGACCCGTGACCCGAGGGCTGGCCTCTACCTTGGCCAAAGGATAAGCATTGCCATACAACGTGGCAATGCTGCCAGCCTTCTGGGCACGTTACCAGTCGACAGCGATGCGGAGGAATATTTTGACGCACTATTTTAGTTTATAGTTTTATTAGGATATTTTTTTATTTTATTTGTATATACTTTTATTTGTAATTATGTAAATATTATAAGAATAATGTATATAGGAATTGTATATATTATGTAAATGAATAAATTATTACAAGATCATAAAATAAGGACAAGCTAGTCAGATATAAAAGGTCAGTCTTCTTCAGCTATTCAGCACCGAATGCTCCTGCTTCGTCGAATGATCACCGCCTTTATAACATCGGGTAGGTTGATCCTTATCGACGACCACCCTCTTTTGTCAATATTACCCAGCGCTATCCGCTACCGATAACACATACTATACTCTTTTCACTCTAAGATGATTCCTGGATGAGCTCGTGGCTAAATAATTACAGCCGCATAGACCGATCTTCCGGGTTAAGCCACGCTTGCCGAGGTTGGTCTGTGGATGGGTGACCATTTACCATAGCGAGTTTCCTCCGTGCCTCGGAAAGCACGTAAAGCCGTTGGTCCCGGCTGTCATTTGTAGATCTTTGACAGTCGTTACTGTTGGTCAGAAGCCAGAAAGTCTGACAACCAGTCTTACCAAGAGTATCGCATTACCCAGTTACTGGGTTGTGGAGGTCTGATAGGCAGTCGCTCCATGTAAAATAGATTCAGCTGCATCCGGTTCGACTGGAAGCCGACCCCAACATAGTTGGGAAAAGGCTAGGCAGATGATGATGACTCTAAGATGATTCCTGACAGCTCGGTCATTGCTTAAGTTGTGTACGTTTTGTAGAGAAACATCAGGAATAAAACGGTGAAGAGGGTATAGTGCTGTAGCTTGTTCGTATCGTATTTTTTCGGATTCGGATCGGATGAAGTGCACATGCGCTCTAACGAAACAAGATGCCGATTGCCAAAGACTAAAAGCGTCGATGCAATGTAAGTATACCTTTAGGACAAACTATACACAACAACTTGATAATAATGGAATGTTTGTAAATAATCTTTTTCTATTTTGTATTATTGTTATGTATCTATGTAGTATCTATGTAGTGTTTACAAGGGCATCGAAGTCAGCAATAGGAGGCTGACAAACCTCCAGTTTGCTGACGATATAGTCCTTTTTGCCCCGACAGCTCTTGAATTACAGACCATGCTCCAAGAACTAAGCACGGCTAGCCTCAGGGTGGGGCTCGCGATGAATCCGTCTAAAACGAAATTAATGACCAACAGCACTAAACGTAGGGTCGAGGTAGATGGGCAGGAAATACATTATGTCGATGAGTACATCTACTTGGGCCAGTTAGTTTCTTTCGAAAACAGGCAGGAAAGAGAACTCGATCGCCGAATCGAAAACGCTTGGAAAAGCTACTGGTCCATGAAGACGCTAATGAAGGGAGATCTGCCGATCTCTCTCAAGCGCAAACTCGTCGATATGTGTATCCTGCCCATCCTAACCTACGGTGCTCAGACCTGGTCGCTCACCGAATTGCAAAAGTCCCGCCTTGGGGTTTGCCAAAGAGCAATGGAGCGCAGTATTCTATGCGTCAAAAGAACAGACAGAATACGGAACAGTATATTGCGCTCCAAAACGGGGATAATAGACGTAGGCAAAAAGGCTGCTAGGCTCAAATGGGATTGGGCGGGTCACGTCAGCCGCATGCAAAATGACCGCTGGGCAAGAGTCTCCACTCAATGGGTGCCTGAAGGGGGACGGCGACGCCGCGGTCGGCCCAGAAAGAGATGGCGAGATGACTTAGACGCGTACCACGAGGGCTGGTTTGAGGTAGCGCAGGAAAAAAGTACATGGAAGGACTTGGGGGAGACCTTTGCCCAGCAGTGGGACAGTATAGGTTAAAAAAAAAAAAAAAAAATTGTTACGCTGGTGTTATAGTTTCTAATTAATAATATAAATTAAACACAATGCCAACAAACCGACAACACATTAAAATTATTTTTAATCGTCAAATGATAACATGGAAATAAATGGGCAGTTAATTAAGTCAAAGTATTGAAATAAAATTCACAGATCACATGACCTTTAAATAGCACGAACGTGCACTTTAATTAAGATAATTATTAATATATTCCTATTAACATGCCTGCTTACTTGTTAATATGCCTGTTCTAGGAATGCACTCACCCTTATACCTACTTCATTAAGTACAAAAAACTTAAGAACTCTTTAGAGCCAGTCAACGTTTCGGGTTGTAGTCGTAAAGCCGGTCGTCTGTTCAGATTCCGCAGTCATACCGATAATTCAGCCTAGCCAAGATCCGAGTCCCACTAGGGGTCGCCCTTAGTGGTGTTGTTGCTAGTAGTCACGATGTTAGTGTAGTATAAGTAGTTAGCTTAGGTTAAGTGTTTTACTTCCCCCTCCCCCCCCATTGGCTGGAGACCCTTACCCCCTTAATGCAAAAGATGGTCTAAGAAAAACCTAGGTTTTAAAATAGCCCCGTCTCTTTTTGTTATATGACATAAGAAAGTGATGGGTATACAAGGTTAGTCAGAAAGGGGGTACTAATCCGAAAGGGTGTTAAAGTACACATAATAATGAATAAGTTTTGTTCTACAACTTTTCCCAAAACTCAATAGTTTAAGAGAAACAGTTGTTCAAAAATCTAAAAAAAAAACTCTAAAATCTATCTATCCCCAGTTATGATCAGCTGTGTTTACATTTTAGGTCACATTTGGGGTCATGAATTAGAAGCACCATTTTCTGAATTTGTAACTAAAGCAGGGATAAAGGATTTTTGAAAAAACTAAAATAAAAATCATTTTATTTGGGTTTTTTTATCAAAATTTGAAATTTTAACACTTGCTTTCAAACAGTCATCAGCGATACTATAAGTGGGTTTCGGATTAGTACCCCCTTTCCGACTAACCTTGTATTTTAAACCTGGATTTACCTTAGTCTTGGTTTAAACCATCTTTTGTAATAAGGGGATTAAGGTCTCGCCAATAGCTGCCGCTAAGCAGTCCAATAGAAAAAAAGGGGTTGCAGTCGCTTTTGTACTTTAGGGTGCATAGAATTCTGTATAACTGGGAATTGAAGGTATGGAAAGTCCAGTGACGTCATTCTAAAAAGCAAGCATAAAGTACAAATAAAATAAATAAACCGAGTTTGCGTTCGGATTTATTCGGCTACCACGTTTTACTTTTGATTGATAGTTTTCCACGTTCGAATTTTTGTTTCAATTGTTCTTGTCAGAATCAGTTTTTTTTTTGAAATACAAATTTTTAATAGTTTGTTAGGTAGTAAGTATTAGTTTTAAGTGCTCTATGATCAGCCAATTCGGTATGTAAGGATTTTTTTTGGTATTTTTTTCTTAAAGATTAGGCTATTTTAATTTTAGAAACTAATTTGAATATTTTTGTTTAAGGTTTAAGAACTTTATTTCTCATAAAGAATTATTTCCACTTACATGAGAAAAACGTAGGTATATCTAATTAAGTTAAATTACATAAGGTGACGCAGCGGCTACACAACAAGAATAGGTTAGATAGGTACAGTACCCGAAGACAATTTACAGTTTTGAATCCTCTAAAATAAGCTTCTTTAGAGATTTTTTGAAAGTAATCATTGACTTTTGATCTTTTACATTTCGAGGCAATTTGTTGTAAAGCTGTGCTCCTTCATACAGAATAGTATGCAGGCCGTAGTTTGTTCTAGGCGCCCATACCATTATATATTATTATTTGCTCGTTTTCTACGCGGTAGTCATTCTATTTTTTATTTTATTTTTTCTAATTTTTTAAAGTTTTTCTAGTTATGACGTCACGCGATAGGAATAAAGGTACAATTCCGTGCATCGCGGCTGATCGCAGCCGCGCGCGTGTATCGCGTGCGGTTGACGCGCGCGGCTAATGCGTCAATAGTTGAGTCTATAATATACTGACTAATCTGTTGTTAGCCGCACGCGTCTGTCGCAGACTTCGGAAGCGGTGTTATACATTGTCATACTCTGACTATTGACGCATAAGCCGCGCGCGTCAGCCGCACGCGATCAATCGCACGCGGCTGCGATCGGCCGCGATGCTCGAAATTGTACCTTATGAGTTCAATTTCTTTGCCGAGTACCATAGACGAAGAAACTAATTCTTTGTCTACGCCAAGTGCAGAAAAAGTAAAAGTATATGTACCATAAATGACGTTTTATATACAAACAAACAACAACGACTATTTATAACTATTTCGTGATACGTCACGAAATAGGAAGAGAGGTCAAATATTAATTCATACATTTTTGCTAAAATAAACACCATCTTATAATTTTAAGAGCTAAAAATTGCAAATTCGAATCAAATTTCGAAATTCGCGATTTTTTTTACAACTTTCCATAAAAATAAAAAAAAAAATTAATTGATTCGTATGGAAGGGCATAAAATTTTTTGTCGAGTTTCAAAAAGTTGTAGAATAAAAGTTGTTCGATTTCCGATACCGAGTTACTCCACAAAATTCTTAGGGTTGATTTTTTAACACCTCCAACAGAGAACCAATCAAAACACATTCCAAAAAATCTACTATCATATGCGACTAGGGTTAAATGGGACTGAGTTAAAGAATGAAAATAAAAGAACGGAATAATAAAAGAAAGTATCTCAACCATCAAGCTATCTACCTACGCGCGTGGGCAGAGAAAGTTGATTGCGAGGCGTCGAAGAAAATTGCACTAGAAATAAGAGCCGCGATCTATCACTGTTTAGAGATCATAACTACATAGTTTTAAAATTAAATAATTATAAAACTGCCTCGATTCGGATTAGTAGTATTTTTTTGACTAACTTTATAGAAACCTATGGTACAACTTTTTTAAAAGCTCTAAATGTATTATATTATAAAATTTATATGGGACTACTTCTGAACTATGGCCTACCAAACAAAATAAGAATAATCAAAATCCATTCATAATTGGTGGAGAAAATGCGAAAGAAACAAACACACAAAAAAAAATCAGACGAATTGAGAACCTCCTTCTTTTTGAAGTCGGTTAAAAAGTTACAAAAAAGTATCGATAGCTTGAATACTCGATAAAAATAATAACCCGTCTCTATCACCTTTCAATTATTTTGCCATAAGATTCCGCTCCCAGGTGATTAGCAGTGATCGGAAAAGGGTGAGTTAATTTACCTAAACTTCAAAGAACATAGACAAAAACTGGAGACTTCATAACAACAACATTATTTTTTCGGGAGAATATTCTCGTAGATTGTCTTTCATTTGTTTTCAATAAATAAAAGACAATCTCCTTTTTTGAAAACAATAAACAATCTCTTTTAAAAACAACGAAAAAAGTGTCATCAGGTATTGTGACAATTTTGGGAAACAAAAACAGGAAACGTATTTAATTGTTTTCTGTACTATTAACATTAATATTAAATGTACTTTAGTAATGTCCCGGAACCTGGAATAATTTTCACGAAAAAAAATGTTGTCGTAAGGAAGTCTTCAGTTTTTGTCTCTGTTCTTTGAAGTTTAGGTAAATTAGCTCACCTTTTTCCGATCACTGGTAATTAATTAGTCACGACCCACTCCAACAAATCACCTTTTATTAATTTTTTCAAATTATATTTTCAAACTAACCCATACATATTTACGACACACGTAATATCCACATATTTATTTTAAACTTAGAACCTCCAACCTCCTTTGATCCCCTCTCCCTTAAGCCGTACACACACAGACGGAGCGAAACAATTAATTTAAGAGACAAACGCTGTTCTTTCAAGCGCACGCTACGATCATTAATATGTGCGCCGCCTTACAAATGGATATTGTTCAAAACTTTGGTATATCGTTAGGATTCAGTATTGGGATGAATTATTTGAAAAATGAAACGTGCCTTTAAAGTTATCTACAGAATGTTCTAGATGGAGAGGTCCAAAGAAAAATGCGTAAATAGAGCTGGAGCTCTGACCGCCAGCAGCATGCACCCTGCTCCTGATGGCAGTGGGCAACTATTTTTATATTTTTAAATATTTTTATAGAAATATTTATAAATGTATGTACACACGGCTACACTTCAAGCTATGCAAAACCAGTATAAGCTGACCGTTACTTGTGCGAAAAGATTATACAAAGCGACGCCAAGATAAACTGGTTTTGTATAGCTTGATGTGTAGCCGTGTGTACAAGGTTAGTCGGAAAGGGGGTACTAATCCGCACGTCACTTAAAGTATCACTGATGACTGTTTTAAAGCAAGTGTTAAAATTTCTAAATTCGATAATTTTTATTTCCATTTAAAATGATTATTATTGTAGTTTTTTCAAAAATACTTCACCTCTGCTCTAGTTACGAATTCAGAAAATGGAGCTTCTAATTCGTGACCCCAAATATGACCTAAAATGTAAACACAGCTGATCATAGCTGAGGATAGATAGATTTTAGGATAGTTTTTATGTAATTTTTGAACAGCTATTTCTTTTAAACTACTTATTGACTTTTGGGGAAAGTGGTTGAACAAAAGTTACTCATTATTATGGGTACTTTAACACCCTTTCGGATTAGTACAGCCTTTCTGACTTACGTTGTATAAGGGTGCCTTTCCACCAGAGATGTGCTATGCAACGTTGCTATGGATGCATTTGATATCCACCAATCATATTCATTGGTCCACATAGCATAGCACTGGTGGAAACTGATTCAACTAAGCTACGTTTTTGATATGGAAAGATGCGTGCTGTGGATGCGTGCTATGAATGGTCGCGAGTGGTGTTAGCTATGTGCAGAGTAGTGTACCTACAGTAGGCGCGCGTTTGTCACCAAGCATTTCTTACTCGCTCTCCGCTACATAGCTTAGCATCAGTGGAAACGGTCACATAGTTTCGTAGCTTAGCTTTTACATTCTCGCAGCATAGCTGCATAGCACATCTCTGGTGGAAGGGCACCCTAAATGTAATTAATAATTTTTAAGTTACTCATGTTTTTTTAATTTGCACAAATTCTTATAATATTTACATGAACAATATTTACATAATAACAAATAAAAGTACCTATATACAAATAAAATAAATATTCTAATAAAACTATAATGTGTAAATAGTAATTTAAAAATTACAAATCACTACATAGTATAAAACAAAGTCGCTTCCCGCTGTCTGTCCCTATGTATGCTAAGATCTTTAAAACTACGCAACGGATTTTGATGCGGTTTTTTTTAATAGGTAGAGTGATTCAAGAGGAAGGTTTTAAGCTATAAAACGTACACGTGAGAAGCCGGGGCGGGTCGCTAGTTAATAATATGTTTATAGACTGCCTCGTTAGTCTATTGGTCGCAAGTGCAACTGCTGAGCGTAAGTTCCTGGGGATCGAACCCAGGACGCTATCACTATTATTATCACGCCTGTATTCCCCGAAGAGTTGGGCAGAGGTGCAACACATCCTCATTTCGCCGTTTTAAGTCCCATGTAATAGGGGCGAGCCTATTGCCATCAATCGGGCTCAAATCCAGACTACGAGCTGCTACTGAGAAATTCCACACTGAAAAACCCAATACCACTTTGTTCACTACTACAA
The DNA here is from genome assembly GCA_905220435.1 of Amphipyra tragopoginis. Lineage (NCBI taxonomy): Eukaryota > Metazoa > Arthropoda > Insecta > Lepidoptera > Noctuidae > Amphipyra > Amphipyra tragopoginis. The sequence goes on from HG992017.1 coordinate 13,947,445, forward strand.
TATGGTTGAGCTGAGCGATGCGGATGTGCACGTCATATTCGTGAACGGGTGCTGTCTGTCGGGACTGGTCAGCTCTTAACTGCTACGGCAATCCTAGAAGGCATATTTTGCTATTTGTTACTCTTATGTGAGTTTATTTGTTACGTTAACCTGCATTATTCTCATTCTATGCCGCACGCTAGTGTAATGGAATTGTCATGAATAGTCATGATCTACTAGGTATTTTAAAAAGCGTATTCATGGAGTTTCTTGCCGGCTCTTCTCCATAGAACCCACCTTTTGGAACCATGCACCTAGTTTTGACGTTTTAAAAGTGCCTGTAATCTGGTCTATTTGAAATAAAAAACTTTGACTTTGACTTTAACCTGGGGATCGAACCCAGGACCCCACGCTCAGCAGTCGCACTTGCAACTACTAGACCAAAACGGCAGTCTGTTTTTTTTTTCTTTAAAAATATTTTCTCTTCTTTTATATTTCACTCACATTAAACCTACTTAAGTCTACAGTTTCCAAATTCCTAACTAGATGGCGTTGGCGTCGAGTTAGATCGCGCTATGGTTTCGTTACCGCTATTTGACTAGGCCGGTGATGATGATTGACATCGCAGACTGCGGTCACCAATTTAAATTTTTCTAAGGTAACTGGCGTGTAAATGCCAGAGACCTCTTTATATCTTTATTTTAAATGGCGATGTTTGAAGCTAAAGCTACTAGTTCAATATGTAGTATGTACTAATATCTCTGTGAGCTGGACCGCCTAGATATTATCAGATTCTGTACATCATAATGTTCATTAGTTCCAGAGCTGTGTCCGGGCCTCCTCTCAGATTGAGAAGGATTTAAGACCTTAGTCCACCACGCTGGCCTGATTCGAGTTGGTGGACTACCTCACAGACTATCGAGAGCTTTTTGGAGTCCACTCAGGTGTGCAGGTTTCCTCGCGATATTTTCCTTTACCGTAATTATATCACTGGCGTCTTAGATTAACTAAGAAAGTACATATTAAGAGCGATTACGCACTGCATCCGAACTGAATCCGTGAAAATACTTATATAAAAAACTCGGACCGAATTCGGATATTGCTTTACGCACTGCATCCGATCCGAATCCGTGAAAATACCGATCTGGAGTAAAAATCTCGGACCGAATTCGGATGTTGCTTACGCACTATTCCGATCTCTGATCCTAATTGAAACAATTCAGGGGCCATCTTTGGCATATCCATTTGGCGTCCGATTTGAATCCGAGACCAGGTAGTGCGAAAGCGTTCATACAAACATTACTACGGCTACTTCGGTCCGTCAATATTTCTTTCGAATTGGAGACTCACGGATGACGGATAGAAATCGGATGACGGATGCCGGATGTAGTGCGTAAACTACCATACAAATAGTTCTATGGCTACTTCGGAACGTATTTTCACGGATTCGGATCGCATGCAGTGCGTAATCGCTCATATGATATTGAAAAAGTCACATTGGTACATGCTTGGGTCTGTAACCTCCGGGCTACCACGCCATTTGACCTAACATGACCTATTAAATATAACTTAATCGCGTATTTCAAAACACCAACTGTCACTCGTACGTTGACCGATCAAACTATAAACGCAACCCCTCTTTGAGGCAGTGTTGGGGGCTGTCGGGGATGATCGTGAAAAATCGTTATTTTCCGTTTTTTGTGCCACTGCGCGGGATGTGTGCCACGCCTTGCAAGGGATGTCTTGGGCAATTTATTTTTATCATCGCGATTTGTGTTTTCGGGTATAGGTAGGTGCAGTAGTCGTTTTATAAATTAGAGGTTCAGCACTGAAAGATTTATCTTTTAAAGAAAAATTAACGGTAAAGAATATTCTATACTCTGTTTCAGCTATGTTAGAACTTTTTAACGTAACATCAGGCCTATACAGGGTGTTAACGAATTCGTGTAATTAATATCTAATAATAATCGATCTATATCGCTGACAGGACTATTGTTGCCAATAAGCCTGATACAGTGGTAATAGATCGATCAGAGCACTGCACAATGATTGTTGATATCACTATCGCTCGTGACGAGAACCTTGTGAAAGCTGAAAAAGAAACAAATAAAATATCTTGATTTAGCACACGAGGTTGTCGGCATGTGGGATGTGGACTCAGCAGTCATTGTCCCGATAGTCGTTACGGCGAATGGCCTAATAGCCAAGAGCCTCGATCAACACCTCATGAGGCTCTCGTTGGGCGGCTGGATCAAGGGCTTGATACAGAAAGCAATACTCCTTGACAAGGTACGCATAGTGAGGAGGTTCCTTTCTCTAGAGCCATGACTGCCGGCAGCTTGGACCCTGTTCCCGATGCCGGTGGGTTACTATTTTGTTTATATTTTTAATTGTTTTTTTTTTTTTAAGATATGTATTTAAAAATATAATTTACTAGCCTTTGCCCGCGACTTCGTCCGCGTGAATGTCGGTTATTGATCCCTAATTTATTGATTATAAAAAAATAGCCTATAGCATTCAGGGATAATGTAGCTTCCTATTGGTGAAAGAATTTTTGAAATCGGATGAGTAGTGTCGGAGATTACCTCCCACATACAAACAAACAAACAAATTCTACCTCTTTATAATATTAGTATAGATATGTATGTTTGCAATGGATAAACGTAACAGTAGGTAATATAATTTAGGTACCATTATGCATTCCCGCAATTTGATAACGTGATTCAATTCTCAAAATCACACGTATTCTTTTCATTCAATTGTTGTTTCATCATTGCTATGACTAACTGCACTATTTATCTTTTAAGCTCTCATTACTTTTAAAACAGCCAGCCGGTCACGTCGCGCCCTCTCGTCGTTTTTTCACAGTACGCTTCAGTCGTTCGCCTGAAAAAAGCCTTTAGAAAAACAGGTTGCGTTAACAGTTACTAGATGGCGCTGGTGAACGGGCTCTATTGTGTTTAAGGTTTTTTAGGAGTTTTGTTAAGCTTAGTACCTGTTTACATGGTGAAATATTTATACGGATTCAGCATTCTAATTATACATACAAAACACTAGTCATCGCTATGGCTTTGATTTTGACAGGTCAATATTTTTCCATAGCAACGTAGATATGTATTAAAAATTCGACTTCTCCACAACTAAATGTACCGCGCAATGAATACAGGGTGTAAACGAATTCGTTTAATTCCTTCAAACCACATGATCTATTAATGGTGTAGATTAACACCGCACGGGATTTAGATTGATTAAAAAAATGTTTTTTTCCCATTTTTTTTATGTTGTAGAAAATTTAGATTCCATGTATAAATGAATGAAAGCACAGCGACACAGTTGACGGGCACGACTAGCGCGATATCGCTCCATGCAGTCAGTTAACTTGGGACGCTAAAATTACTCAGATACAGAATACCATAATTTCGTTTTATGAAAACTTTTTTTTTGTTAATTCTGAAAAAAACCTATAGGTACATGGTTAATCTGTCACAGATCACGCGGTTTGAAGGAATTACATGAATTCGTTTACACCCTGTATTGTTGTATTGTCAAAATCATAGCCAACGCGATTACGAGTGTTGCGCAATTAGAATGCAGTGCTGTTGCGCACGTAGTAAACTTAATTTACGCTATTTCCACCTTTTTCATGTTCACTTTTCACTCATATAGTAAGAAAGAGGCGGAAGTAAATAACAGCTGTCAAATTTAGTTGAACTAAAATTTTGATGACACGTCAGAATGTGTCGACTAAAAACGGTGAAGTTCAAGGCGTAAAACTAGTTTGACGTCTCTATCTTAGCTCTTATCTATCGCCGTCCTTTTCTGGCGCTGTCTGTTAGTAAGAGATAGCAATTCTCTAATTTCAATTTAGTTGGTGAACAATAGGATTGCCACCATTGACTAGTCAGTGGATATTATTGTCAGATTATTTTGAAGAAGACGGATGAAAAAAGATTGCATGTAGCCTAGATGAGAATGTTGAGATGGATGTGTGGAGCGACCAGAATGGATTAGGTCAGGAATGAGTATACATATAAGAGGAAGTTTGAAAGTAGCGCCAGTGACAGAAAAGTTGAAAGGCAACCGTTTGTCTTGGTATGGGCATGTGAAGAGGAGAGATGAAACGCATGTGACGAAAAGAGTTATGAATATAAATGTGGATGGATGGAGAGGAAGAGGGAGACCAAAGAAAAGATGGATGGATGGCGTGAAGAATGATATGAAAGAGAAGGGAGTCAGTGATATCATGACGGTTGACAGGGCGGAATGGAAGAAGAAAATGTGTTGCGCCGACCACAAGTAACATGGGATAAGGGCAGGAAGATGATGGTGATGATGATATTTTATGCTAGCAATGTGAGGCAAGCGCTTACTGAATTTCGTTTTCTCTTTAATGCGAGTCTAGTTGACATGTGCTTAGGATTTGTGGCTTAGTAAATAGGATCAGCTTCTATTCACTCGCACTTGCAGTATCACTAATAATAAGCACTAATAAAGCGGGAAAACCCACTCCGGGTCTATTAGACCCACGACGGCGAAACCGGGGCCACACCTCTCTACACCTCTAGCCGCTCACACGTTGTTGCCCCCGGCGCCTATGTACTGGCGGCTTTTCAGGGGACCTAGCTAGTGAGCTGGCGAGTCACCGTCTGCCAACATATTTCGATTTTAAGCTTGAAAGGCAGACGCCGTTTTGTTTCGGCAATAGAAGTTATCCAGTCCACTTAACACCCCTTCCCATAGAAAAGATATTTTTCACCACATTTTACAATAGTCTTGCTCCCACCTGGGACGGTCCATGACTGTACTCCAATAGTGCAGTCGTGGTTAGTCCCCGGTTGGTGCCCCACCCCGTTTTAGATTAAAGTTCTCAAAGAGGCATCTGCGCATTGGACCTGTGTCCCTGTGTATGCCTTCCAAAGGACCGGACATCTTCCGCACGGGAGATGAGCCGTGATTCAAAAGAGTACTAATAAAATTCAACATGGTTACACGCAAGGTTTAGCGTGCCAAGTACTAAGCATTAGTTACTAAGCTCGTGTAAACTATTTACAATACAATACTCTTTATTGTACACAAAACAAACAAGAAACATTAATAATTATAAAATAGAGATGTACAATGGGCGGTCTTATCGCACTAGGCGATTTTTTCCAGACAACCTTTGGATGGACATGATTTGCAAGAAGTGAGGGCTAGTTCTCGGTGCAATAAACAAGGAGACATTCCATTAAGCGCTTTGAATAAAACCATTTAAATTATTAGGGTTGGTTGTTAAGAAGGTTTACGATTATTTTATTAAGATTTGATGGGGATTTCCAACTAATATGCTATCGAAACTACATAGAATTATTTCAGTCGGGTCGTTGAGCTTCCTAAAATAAGGTTCAGCTATACGATGGCTCATGCATGCGTACCGTCAGTTGGGACAGGTCAACTCGAACCTGCTATGGCTCTTTCTTCAAAAGGCTCCAGATGTTGCCCTACATTGTTACACTCGCATAGTTTTTATACCACAATATCTAGACTTTAAAAGAGACCTTGACCTCTGAGTTTGTTTCAACTTTACTTCTGAGAGCTAGTCAGAAAGAAAACACTAGCGCCTTCTAGTCTTAAAAATACATTACATTGACTTGTAAAAGTGTCTGCAACAGATTTATTTTGATAACATTTAAACGATTCGTAGTTCTAACCACTGACAATCGGTAAGATATAGGAACCCAGGAATGTTAAATAAAGTCGTAGTTACGCCAGAGTATTTGTTTGCGGCTCATCTTAACTATCCCATCTTCTTTCTTCAACAAATCTGTCTTAACCACACCTGCTTTATCTTTTTAGTTTTTCAATCAAAATATTTATCAGACATTTTGCACATATCATCTTTAGAACTGAACATTAAGTTAGGTGTTACGTAAACTTAAATATGTTTTCATGATATTAATATTTAGTGTTCACTCAGACTTGTACTCACTCTTGGATGATAATGGCGATCTGATCAATCGGCAGAAGACCTGGCGTTGGGATGAAACAGCGGCGCTATTTCGTAAGCGGACGATATTTCTAGTACTTAGATAAATTATCGTGCACCTGTATTATGAACTCGTTTGCGAAAAGACTAGGTACACTTCCCGTAGTTGTAAAAGGTGAATAGATATTAGACATAGCAATCAATACAACTTAAGAGCGTGTACGCTGTACGGCATTTCATACAAATTTTCAAGTCTTTGTTTTTCGTAATGACTGAACCGATTTTAATAAAACTTCACACACATAAGTAGGATAGTTAGGTCTAAAAAGTTAGTAGAAAATATTTTTGAAATATCTTACTTAAAATAAGATAATTTGAAATTTATGTTTGTATGGAAAAATTAAAATCGGTCTAATTTAACTGCAACACTATTTTTCGAAAATGCTTACTACTAACTTTTTAGTCCTATGTATCCTGCTGATGGGTATGAAGTTTCATTAAAATCGGTTCAGTCATATTGAAAAATAAGGACTTGAAAATTTGTATGAAATTCCGAACGACGTACACGCTCTTAACCTTTAGAAACTCTATTTTGCGAGAAAGAAGTTTTTTAATGTTACACAAAACCACATTCTTTTCAAAAGCAAATGATGATGTTGTGTTATAAAATTCGATCACAGAAGCATAAAAAAATTATCATTACCTTTCTTGTACAACACGAACACTGAATCCATTCATCTTTTACTGTTCTTCGAAAATTACGTTGAGTCATCGTCGGTTGTCATACAAAAATGCCTCTGACAATTCTTACAAGCAGCGAAAATCTCGAACTTCAGATGACCAACCTAACCTTAGAATACCATTGAGTGAGACCATTTCCAGTCATAATTTTTGATAATTGGGTTATAGAAGTCAGATGGCAATAGCTTCATGTAACTAAGGGTTACTGAGATCCATTTTTAGGGTTCTGTACAAAAAGGGTAAAACAGGACCCTATTACCACAGTCTACATATATCTTAGATCGTAGAACATTGTCGTAGAGCAATCGTGCGGGGGGTTGCGGGATGAAGGGGCGGAGGTTATGTCCCAAGTAGCCATACAGCATACTTGGGACATAACCTCCGCCCCTACATAATTTTGACATTTCATAGGACCTGTCAAATGTATGGGCGTTGACCTCTGTATGTAGTAAGTAGATACACTGTGCTATTACTAAGACTCAGCTGTCCGTCCGTCTGTCCGTCTGTCACCAGGCTGTATCTCATGAACCGTGATAGTTAGACAGTTGAAATTTTCACAGATGATGGATTTCTGTTGCCGCTATAACAAAAAATACTAAAAAACAGAATAAAACAAATATTTAAGGGGACTCTCATACAACAACCGTGATTTTTTTTCCGTTTTGATAGATAATGGGACGGAACCCTTCGTGCGCGAGCCCGACTCGCACTTGGCCTGGTTTTTTTTGGATCTGAGTAGCTTTTATTTTAGGTTTTTTCTTCCTTTTTTTATTCAATCTTTCATGAATATTTTTTGCTGTACATAAGGAACCAAAATAAATTTATTTCTTCTTCTTCTTCATCTTGTTAAAATGGAATACCTACGACGATAACATAGCCTATGATGATGATGTTACTGTGCAAATTAACAGCTAGTCGTTACAAAAGAATGACTTGTTGAAAGTTATTTTATGAGAAAACAACTTTATAAACAGCCGTTAACGACTTTTTTAATGACTCAATTAAGACAGTGCATAAATTATAACTTAATTTGGTTAACCAGTCGCTAAAAACAAAGTAATAACGTAACTTTTAACTGAGGACAGTAGGTAGTGCATTGGGTATATTCTACATTTATTAAATAGATTAGTAGTTAAGCGTGACTGCTGATCCTGATGTTTCGATTTTCATATCAAACAGTTAAGTACAAGATTTCTGTGAGGAAATACTAAGTTTCAGTAAAGTTAGAATCTACAAAACAAAACTCTAATGCCCGGTTCATATGGCCCAAAATGAACCGTTTTGCTGGATTATTCCGATCTGTCCCCCTGATCTGTCCCCTCATCGGTAACAGGGGAATAGATAGAAACTTTTTATTTCTATTTGTCCCCCCTAAAGAACAGCAGGGGACAGACCAGAAATAATTTGTTCGATCTGTCCGTTCGTCTTGGTGACAGGGGAACAGATCGATTTTTTAATTCCTGATTGGCCCCCCAAAGTGGACAGATCGGAATATTCCGTTTTGCTTACCAATAGTAGCATTTTTCATTGCCAAACTTGGCATTTAAATAGACTCGTAAGCTACTATTACCTGTGATAGCCACTAACGTATGGGAGGGTCTACTGTGCAAAGCTATGGGGGGTCTTTGCTTCATTATGGGTAAAGTCACAAGAGTTTTAATTTTAACCAATAACACTCGGTTAATCATAGGAATTAGTCATTATACAGTCAGTGTGACTGACATACTACAACACATAGCGTAAACCGGTGGGTCTAGAAGCATGAAATTTTGCACAGGAGTTCGTCATATAACGTTGGTGAGCACGAAGAAATGTTTTTATGAAAATTCGTCCCCGAATTGGATTAAATAGGGGATTTATCAAATTAGATTTAATATCGTCTACACGGTTTTGTTATTCATAAAATTTTAAATATTAAATTAAAAATGTTTATTTATTTATTTATTTATTTATATACTCTTTATTGTACATTACACCAGGTTAACACAAAAAGGAAATACAATTTAAATACAAAAATGCACAATGGGCGGTCTTATCGCGCAAGGCGATCTCTTCCAGACAACCTTTGGATGGACTGGAAGAATGGAAAGAGAAAAACGGGCAGTCGGTGTACTTGTACATTACGTACATATTATTACTTAGATTTAGTTTAGTTTTACATTAGGTAAGTATACAAACCTTATTTTAGCTATCATTCCAGTAATAATGGTCTCCACATGGAAGCATGCTAAATTACTTCCTATTTTCGAAATAAAGTAGCTGTTACTGATTATAATAAATTTTAAATGGCGGAGAGGACTTAGTTAATTTTCAATCCGTTTATTAATTTGCAAAAACGTCATGTCGAGTGACACAAAAATAGGTTCCACAGGCACATCAGCGCTCAAACTGAAGCGGAGGAACTGAGAACTAATTACAAATTATAATCTTACCGGATTAAATAGTCCTTAAAACATTCTAGATTGTACAGCAAGAGTGAGCTTCGTAATTTGGTCGGTTTACCAAACTTCAACCCTTTACTGCGCATGCCTCCATACATAAGTAGGTGGAAGGAAAAAAACACAAATTTATACCGGGTAAATTTTAAACCTATACTTTTTTTTTCTCTCGGGCATTTTTATGTCGATCCTTTGTATGTGTGCGTCGTGCCAGCTTTAATTACGTATCGACTTAATTTCCCTGCGACTCTCAGTGTTTGTGGTACTTTTTGACAGGTTTTGTGAGAAAAGATACCGTTTTTTGACACTTTTTGTTAGTTTAGAGTGTAGTTTTGTTAATTACTTGAGTGGAGGTTATGTTTTGATTGCAAATCTTCGTTCGGATGGTTAGTTTTGGTGGGAAAATTGTGTAATGAAGCTTTTTAAAGGATGAGTGGGTTTGAGATCGGTGTTTTAATTAACATTGGTGTCTTCAATTGTCTGTGAAATGTAATCTGAGTGAGTATTTTTTACTTTTACTAATTTTATTCCATTTTTAACATTACAAATACATACAAATGCTATAATTGCATCAACTGTTTCTTCTTATTAGTAATTAATTAATGAAATCGTCGCCTCAAGATTGTTTTAATGATAGTTTATGTATAAAAGCGTAGACTTCCTGTTATTTTCTATGACATATGAGAACCACCTGTTGGCATTAATATCATAACTGAATCTAAGTATTATACGTCACATATACGTACATACAGTGATTGACAAGCAAAGTTGTTGATGATACCACACAGGATAATAAAAATAATTTCGTGATTGTTTTTCGATTTCGAAATACGATTCTATTTTAATAAAGGAAATAGATTAAAATACACAAATACGTGTGAATGATTAGAATGTTTTTTTTAGAAAAAGAGACGTCTTTTCGCTACTCACTGAAACTTTGCTCGCCTAGAAAACTAGTTCAGGCAGACTGAAAAAGATGTGCCGACGTTTTCGGGAGATGGCGCTGTTTTCAAACTTGAAGGTTTTTGTGTGCTAAGGGTAGATATCAAAGAAATATTTTAGTATGAGTATTTTTCGTCTCCTGTAGAGCCGGACTTAAAGAATAGCACTACTCCATCTCTTCCCGTGGGTGTCGTGAAAGGCGAGTAAGGTATTCTTTAGAGGATGGGCAGCAGCGTTCTCTGAGTACTTTAACAACCGTATTGCGATTGTCAACCCGCCTGCCTAGCGTGGCGATTACGGCAACCCAACCCCCCTTTTTGGGGGAGGCCTATGTCCAGCAGTGGACGTCTTTTGGCTGAATGATGATGATAAGTATTTTTTTATCTCATTATAGGTACAAAAATACAGGCAACTAACTGCATTCGTAGTTTAAAAGAGTTATGCTTGTGTTGAGTGTTTTTGCCATCACTTGTTCAGTGAGCGAGCCTCGCGTATAAAAAATACTTCGCACACAATTATAATGACAATTACCTGCGTAGTGCATTGATATCTAATGTTTGCTTGTGTACCTAACTCGTTTGTTGACTGTAGTATGGCCTATGTATCTTGACTGCCCTGGAATATAGGGTTTCCGAAATATGCTGGGCTGCTACAAGTATTTTAATACTGCGACACTATTTAATAGTTTTTCATTTTCCCATTACATGTCTCTCACAGACTTTTAAACTATAATTTTAAGACAGTAACCCTACCTTTCGTTCAGTCGGATAAAATTGTATTATGTTTATGACTGCAATTCATTGAAGCCATGGCTATTGCACCATATTTGAATACGTAGGCACTGGAAATGACCAAGCGTTCGAGATTTTTGGGGAAACTATAGTTAATGCAATGTAATGTACGTTATCGGGCTAAGCATGGTTTAACTTCTGTTTTACAACACAATAGGGTATTTGACTGAAAAAATCTAATTAGTCCGTCAGTTAGATTATCAAAAAATATTTAACCCGTATTTTTTCTTTTGTTACGTAAACCAAAATTGACGAAGATACGACACTTTTAAAATTGGCAAAACGTCACAAGCAAGTACAATTTTTACTTGCTTCTGACGTCACAAGCCCCCACTCTCGAGTTTTGATGCGTTTTATCTTTCCAAATATTCATAGATTTAACAAAAGAAAAAATACGTGTCCATTATTTTTCAAAACTCTAACGGGCGGAATAATTAGATTTGCAATTTATTGATGCTGTCAACATGCCTATTGTCAAAATCGATCTCGCATTTAAATTACTCATCAACCCATTTGATTCTTTTTACCAATGAATCATCTTTTTATCCAAAAATAAAATAAAAACCCAAAATATTTGTTTAACCCTACTATCCCACGTTGTTGATACTTAAATATTATTTTATTGCGATATATAATGAGTTGCAACTTTACAGTGTAATAAACGGTACAATTTATACCCTCTGCAGTTTATGGGTTAAGTCTTTGTGTTGGGCTATCGATGGTCAGGATTGTGTGAAGAGTATTGTAGGGTTAGATGCCCCATGCTTTAATTTGGACCATATCGGCTTTCTTCGCAAATCAGTAAGCATAAATACAGGTGTTGAAATGACTGCCCGATTTATATATCTTACGGTTCGTTATTCGTTAAAACTATCGCTCGTAGCTTTGCCCATATCAAAGCGTATGTGCTTTATTTAGCTTAGCGTAGAAAATCCTTTCAACCTTTAAAAGCATTTACAGATACCAATTAGGCATGTCCAAATCACTACATAGTATAAAACAAAGTCGCTTCCCGCTGCCTGTCCCTATTTAAGCTTATATCTTTAAAACTACGCAACGGATTTTGATGCGGTTTTCTTTAATAGATAGAGTGATTCAAGAGGTAGGTTTTAAGTTATAAAACGTACCCGTGCATAACCGGGGCGGGTCGCTAGTAATAAATATAAATTGATACGCAAGTGTTAATTAACAAATGTTGGTAAGTTACAGAAACCGGGCAAAAACCGTTCAAAGCGCACTCTGAGTAAAAATGACAAAATGTAAAAAAAAACTGTCTCATTGATCTAGTGGTGGCAAGCGTGACTGCTCAGCGTGAGGTCCTGGGTTCGATCCCCAGTTCGGTGTATTTAGTTTTTCAGTGTGGAATTTCTCAGTAGCATCCCGGAATCTGGATTTGTGCCCGGTTGAATGTAATAGCCTCATAATACGTTGGACTTAAACATAACGGTGAAATGAGGGTGTATTTATTATACACCTATGCCAAATGCAGGTGTGATTGTGTAAAAACTTTCCGTCGTAAAATTAGCAACTCTGTTCATTCCAAACTCATTTTCGTCTCGCGTCTGTCTCGCCTGTACATCGTAAACGCATCATCACGCAAACATCTCGAGGGAGGAGCCAGCATACAAAATATTTTACTTCTTTTACAATTTAAACAAATACCTGGTATTTTTTTATTTTGTTTCAAGTAGGCGGTTTAGTGTTAAATCAGAGGTGCTTGTTTGGCTTTTATAGGTCAGGGAATGTTTGGTCTTGAGGTAATAATAGGCCAGATTTTCCTATAGGTGTTGTGGGCGTTTAAAAGCTTTTAAAATTGTCGGGAAGTTCAGTGATCGAAGCTGTGATTACGCTTTCTTTAAATAAAATGAAGTCTCCTTTAAGTAAAATTTGTTATTTTTAATCATTTTTAAGTATTTTCCCGTCAAGACCATGTCTTCTGGGATATGCACTGTTAGGACTTAACTGATGATATTCCACTTTATTCACCTAGGTGAACAAAGATCACCTCGGATTCATTTCACCTAGGTAATATCACCCAGGTGAAGCAATTCGATATATTTGGTGTCCACTGTTCACCTTGGAATTAAACCACCCAGGTGAACAGTGGCGACTTTTTTTATTAATTTTGTGGACTTTATTCACCCATCCATCCAAAATTTAAGCGCTGGGCACTTGTCGGTGTAGCAATCTCCATCTTTCTCTATCCAGGGCCAATTCTTTCATTTCTCTGTATGTTATCACTTCTGTCTTTTCCTTCAATTGGTCTGTGTACTTTCTTCTTGGTCTACCTGGCTTTCTCTTTGCTTGTAATTTGCCTTCTATGATGTTAGTTATAGAGCTGTCTTGTCGCAATAAGTGACCAATCATTTTCACCTTTCTTCTTTCTATATGTTCTAGAATTTGTTTTTTCTCTTTGACTCTACTTAGAAACTCTTCGTTGGTTATTTTTTCCGTCTATGATAGTCTTTCCATCCGATTATTTCTATTTAGTTTATTCACCCACATGATTTAATTCCAAGGTGAACAAAGGACCAAGTATGTCGAATTGTTTCACCTGGGTGATATTAGCTAGGTGAAATGCATCCAAGCTGATATGGGGACACCAAAAACTCCACTTTGATCATCGAAGTGATATTAAACAAGAGAAAAAACTTTTTTTTTTCTGCTGCTGTCTATACTCCTTGTGGACCTTTTCTATGTAACCAGGTAGTTATTAGCGAGACCTGAAGGGTCTCCAGCCAATGGTGAGGAAGTAAAATACTTAATCTAAGCTAACTACTTATACTACACTAGCATCATGACTACCTGCAACAACAGCACTAAGGACGACCCCTAGTGGAACTCGGACCTCGGCTTAGGGCGTTGCTGGCGGGGGATTGGGAGGGAGACAGCTCGATGAGGGCTGAATTATTGGTGTGACTGCGGAGTCTGAAGTGACGATCGGCTCTACGACGGGAGAGCTCGGTGGATCGTGACCAGTTGAACAAAATGGAATATAGGGTATATTCCACTCACACCTAATAATATCATGTTATATGTGTATGCAAATAAATATGATTATTATTCAGACATTCCTAAGACAGGATATAAGCTCATCGTTTATGACTAACTAACCAATTATCTCATTACCTAAGAAATGCACGCAAAGACAACTGATACACACCATTTATCTTATTTATAAAAACTTGATATGCATAAATAGTCGATAAATCTTACTTGTCACTGTCATTTGCCTTTCAATAAAGCGAGACAGCTATAGTTTTGTGATGCGCTTTAGTAATACAATTCTTATAGAATTGTGAATGAATTCGTTTACGATATAATCTAATATATAAAATTCTCGTGTCACAGTTTTCGTTGCCATACTCCTCCGAAACGGCTTGACCGATTTTGATGAAATTTTTTGTGCTTATCCGGTACTTATCTATGAGAATCGGCCAACATCTATTTTTCATCCCCCTAAATGTTAGGGGTAGTCCACCCCTAAAATTTTTTTTATTTTTTAGACAAAAATTATTTATATGGCAAAACAACGTTTGCCGGGTCAGCTAGTAATTCCTATAAATGAGGAGTATTAGGTTAGCGTGATATGGACATGCATGTTATGCGGAGGGAAAAAAGTCATGTTACCAGAAGAGTGTTAAATATGAATATGGATAGATATACAAGTAGAGGTAGGCCAAAGAAAAGATGGATGGATTGTGTGAAGGATGATATGGATAAGAAAGAAGTGAGTACTGAGATGACGACTGATGGAGGAGAATGGAAGAGGAATACATTTTGTGCTGACACCACCTAGAGTGGAATGTTGTCGGCGTAATGAAATTCGATATAAAATAATTCGGCAAATACACTTAAAAAAATAACTTAAAAGACCTACGAGTAAAGACGGCCTATTGACCAATGCAGAAAAACAATGTACGATAGGTACACTTATTATGACGAGAACAAACTCAGGTCATAATAAAACAAATAATAATTAACTCAACGCCCCTATAATAACAATTGCAGTAGCAATAGTTGTATAATAATAATGATAATATCCATTAACCAACATTGTTTAACATAGGTAGCAATAAACATAACCACATCATTATGAAATAACAACATAATCTTAGATTATAAATAAACAAATAAAACTAATCAGTCTAAGGATCGGTTGGGTATCAAAACGAACGGGTATTGTGAGGGCTGTCACGTAATAAAATATGTCGGTGTATTTTTTTTACTCTTTTCTTACAGTACCTATGTATTTTTTTACTGTCTTACATTAATACCTACACTTTTTTCAGTATTAATATTTATGTATTTTCTGAGTGTGCAAGACACTTACAAATCTTGGTAGCAGTATAATATTAACAAACTATTTATTGACTCAATATACCTTAGATAGTATTTCTTGCAGATAACCTCTCTGTTCCAAAGCTCAACTAGAACTAACTTAAAAACTGGGCACAAGCAGGGCTTCAAGCATTATGTTTCAGTTGTGTTCAAATCAGTACTATAACAAATGAGATTCTTTTAAAACTCAAGACAATAATCATTGTAAGTCAAATCACATGTTTTCATTATTATATCTAATTTTAAAATCTCAGCAAAATATTATTAATATTTAAATTATGCCAGTGCTGTGATAATTTAGCCAGAGTTTTAGCAATTTGACTTTGACAACATATAATAAAGAAGAAGAGGAGAAAAGAAATAGAATTGTCGTACTAGACTATAGCCTCTTTCTTACTGTTTTCATCTCTGTTTTATTTTTACGTTCCCTGACTATTTAATTTTTTTGGACAATCTTTCCTGTTCCATTTCGATTACGTCAAATACATTTTCTGTAATCCTTTTTGATAGTATTTTAAAGTATATTTCAATGACAAAATACAAGTGTTAATATTAATTATTTATTTTATTCTTCATCTATCATCAATACAGCTACAATTTTATTTGGATGTGTTAAAAAACTGACTTTTTTGCAATCGTGCCAGCCCTAAGTTCAAATGAGATATAAAGAAGTAAGAAACTTAATGATACCGAAATTCGTTACGCGCACCGCGACCCAACAGCTTCCGCTCACAGATTCAAATTTAGAACTGCTCTTTTTTTTCTAAATCGGTTTTTAGGGTACCGTAAAAGTACGAAGTAATTTTTTGGAACCATGAAAACTCAGGGATAGTTAATAATTATTTATACTGTTAATCATTATGTATTTTTTCTTCTTAAGAGCGGTTACGCATTGCATCCAATCTGGATCCGTGAAAATACGGATCTAAGGCCTAAAAAAGTCGGACCGAATCCGGATATTGTTTACGGACTAATCCGATCTCTGATCCAAATCCAAGCAATTCAGGGGCCATCTTTGGCACATGTCCGATTTGAATCCGAGGTAATGCGAAAGCGTTCATACAAACAATACTACGGCTACTTCGGTCCGTTAATATTTCTTCCGAATTGGAGACGGAGAGAAATCGGATGATGGAAGTCGGATCTAGTGCGTAAACTACCATACAAATAGTTCTATGACTACTTCGGAACGTATTTTCACGGATTCGGATCGGATGCAGTGCATAATCTTTTTTGCAGTGCTTAATCTGGTCAGTGTAAATTACATACTGATACTGAAATTTTCACATCGGACATAATAATGTTCTATAATGTTTGGTAGTTCAGTCCATGTTTGTGGTTTGATTGACATAACATTGATTGACAGTTCGACTCGTAACCTCGCCGCGTGATCAGTTCATGATTAAGCGTTCCGTTTGGGTCCGAAACTAGTCGGGCAAATCCGAAAAATGCATGTGAGTAAACCGTTACTAATCTTTAATATGATTGACATAATACTGATTGTGCACTGCATCACGGTGTATTGATGTTGGTTGCTCGAAATAAAAGGTTATTTTTTAAAGCTTAATCCTCTACGATTCGATCATTTTCAGATCCGTCTCATAGTGTGAATTGATGACAAACTCAATGTGAAAACTTACTTGTACGTAAGAGCGGTTACGCACTGCATCCGATCCAAATCCGAGAAAATACGTTCCGAAATAGTCATAGAACTATTTGTGTGGTAGTTTACGCACTAGATCCGACTTCCGCCATCCGATTTCTCTCCGTGATCCGTGAGTTTCCAATTCGGAAGAAAAATTTACGGACCGAAGTAGCCGTAGTACTGTTTGTATGAATGCTTTCGCATTACCTCGGATTCAAATCGGACGCCAAATGGACATGCCAATGATGGCCCCTGAATTGTTTGAATTTGGATCAGAGATCGGATAAGTGCGTACGCGATATCCGAATTCGGTCCGAGTTTTTTAGACTCTAGATTCATATTTTCACGTATTTGGGTCGGATGCAGTGCGCAAAGCAATATCCGAATTCGGTCCGAGTTTTTTACATTCTTATTTTCACGGATCCGGATCGGATGCAGTGCGTAATCGCTGTAAGTCTACTAGCAACCTATACATTTCCAATATATCGCACCCTTAGTAATATAAGGTCATAATACAAAAAAGTAGTTTTTTTGTGAAATCGCGTTTAAAGATTCTGGTTTGCTATTCCAGCTTATTACGCTATTTCGCAAAAAACTACTAATTTTTGTATTATGCCCTTATATTACTAAGGGTGCGATATGCTGATGTCGCATTATATAGACCTACCGTACAATGAGGGGTTAACTTATACTGGTAATCGCTTGGTTAGCCGTGTGTACGTCATACAGAAATACTTTTTTTTACAAACAAAAAAAAACTTCATAAAGTTTGTATTGTTCGTTGTAGAGCTTATAAGGTGTTATTCATAATTAAAACAGGAATAATACGTTGTTTTTATAAAACAATATGTCGGATCTATTTATGGTCTAAATGTCAATGGAAGTCTGCTGAATTATTAAGTCGATGTAGGAGAAAATGGCGGGTTGTTAATGCATATATCCATATTGCATTACGCATTCGAATTTTATTATTTTCTGCTTTTTCCTATACGTAGGCGATCTATATTTATACTTATAATAAAATCTCTACATAAAATATTTTTGGAAAAAGTAAGTACAACGCATCCAAGGAAAAATACTGGTGCGAAAAATACCATTTTTAGATTTTTTTGACTGTTTGTTCGTTTGTTTTTTTGAGCTTCATGTCAGTGCTACTGGAAAGATTCAGTAGAAAATTTGCAGCTACATCCATTAAAGAGCGGATCATGGTACTGTACAAATTGTCATGCTATTGAGTGTGGGTGATGAACAGTAACTCCTAGTTTTAAATAAAAACCGAAATTAGAAATATCTCTGGTATGATAAAAAAAACTGGTAAACTCCAGAATCCTTTTTTTCTTTTTTTTCCTTTTCTCTATTTATTATTGACCAACAAAAAATATTTTAAAAAAGCTATTGCCCGGTAACGGTTTCACTCGCGTTTTAGAGGAACTACTTCATGCACCCGGATAAAAAGTATCGTATGTCCTAATCCAGATCATGGTCTACCTGTGTGCCAAATTTCATCAAAATCCGTTAAGCCCTTAAGGCGTGATTGATTAACAAACATCCAAATTCACAAACCTACAAACATCCAAGCTTTCACAAGAAAAACAGTTTTTTTTTTCAAAAATCCTCCATCTACAATTTTTGCTTCATTACGATTTTATTATAATGTAAAATAGATAGTATTAAGATTTATAAAATTAGTAGGACTAGTGGGATTGATTTATCTAACCCTATCTCGAATCTACAACAAAAAAAAAAAAAACACTACAGAACCACAGCCCAAACAATTGACCACGCGCACAACCTTTTATTTTCTTTCGCCCGTATCGATCATTTTTAAACTTTTTCCCCTCTTTTCTACGGCCATATTTTTTTGTATCTTTTCCATTTTTACCTTTTTTCTTGTTTAGTTATTATTGTTTTCGGTTCTTATGATCTCTGATGATGATTATAACGTAATTCGGTAGCCCTAATGAATTCGCGAATCAATTCCGTTGATTTAAGAGTTTTTGTTTCATGTATTTGATTAAAAATCTTCACGGTTATTCGTTTGATGTTGTTCTGTTAATTTTGATGAGATATAGAATATTAGTTTGGGATGATAGTATTAAGGAAATTAGTTACGGCTGCAATTTAACTATCCATGATGGAATTGTAGTTGAATTCTTCATTGTGGCACTTTTCATTCTGAGCCTGCAAACGTCCCTAAGTACAAAACACAAACCTCTAAAGCAGGGATCGGCAAGTAATTTGTAGTGGGGTCCGTATGCTTTTTTTTTTATTGGGGATAATTTTTTTTATTTTTTTTATTTCTATTGGACTGCTTTAGTTGGTCCTAGGGGACCATTTCTACGTAACCGGGCAGTTATTGGCGAGACCTGAAGGGTCTCCAGCCAATGGGGGGGGGGGGTAAAGGGGGGAATAAAATACTTAACCTAAGCTAACTACTTATACTACACTAACATCATGACTATCTGCAACAACAGCACTAAGGGCGACCCCTAGTGGTACTCGGACCTTGATTTAGGGCGTTGCTGGCGTGGACTTAGGGGGGGAAGCTTGATGAGGGCTGAATTATCGGGGAGTTATTTTTTTTTTGTTGTGTACTTTAGTTAATATTTACTTATTCTCAAAAAAATTTGCTCAGGAAAATTATTTTTTTGTTACATTTTTTGTTTGGCAGTATATTTCTGTCTGCCGCGGTCCGCCAATTGCCGACTGTTGCTCTAAAAACAGCCCTATTTTTAATGATTATAGTTTTATTTATTGTAATCTCATCATTACATCTGATGACGCTCTCGTTGGGAGGCTGGATCACGGATCTGATACAAAAAGCGGTACTTATGCAAACGGCGCATATTGTAAGAAGTTCCTCTCTCTGAGGCCCTGACCACTGGTAGCTTGGACCCTGTTCCCGATGCCGGTGGGCTATCATACTTTTATATTTCAAAATGTTTTTCTTTTAGAAATATTTAAAAATGTAAGTAATAAAAATGCGTCGGACATAATAATTGTAAAATTATAGCAAATTGTATTATAGAAGTTTATACTTATAGCTCACGGGACGCTGTTGTTGTCCATACCTACTCTTGATCTTGATATAATCCCTTATGGCCTGTTCCTATATTTTACCGAGCGTTATTGGTTAAAATTAAGACTTGTATATTTACCAATAATGAAGCAAAGAGCCTAGCTTGGGACAGTAGACCCTGAGTCTGTCATGCTCACTAAAATGTCCTGCTGATGGTGACGTTATGCATCGGGTCGCTGGGTTCCCTGCAATCCGGTTGAGCTGAGTGACGCCGATGTATGCGTCATGCTAGTGAACGGCCGTCTGTTGGGACTGGTCAGCGCGTAACTGCTATGGCAATCATTTTAAAAGGCTAATTTACTCATTACTTTTTATGTTGTTAACCGCATGTACATTCTGCATTGTTCTTACATTACTTCAATGAAAATTACCAAACCATTTTTTTTCAAAGAGTGTTCCTTGAGTTTCTTGCCGGCTCTAGTGTGTAGCACCTAGTTGATCTTTTAAAAGCACCAGTAATCTGGTCTACTTGAAATAAAAAATATTTGAATTTGACTCACTTAAGTAATGTTGTACGTTGTTATACGTAATGTTGGTCCGTGAAGCAGACGGATGAAAAAAGATTGCATGTAGCGGAGATGAGAATGTTGAGATGGATGTGTGGAGTGATCAGAATGGATACGGTCAGGAATGAGTATATTACAGGAAGTTTGAAAGTAGCGCCAGTGACAGAAAAGTTGAAAGGCAACCGTTTGTCTTGGTATGGGCATGTGAAGAGGACGGATGAAACGCATGTGACCAAAAGAGTTATGAATATGACTGTGGATGGATGGAAAGGAAGAGGGAGGCCAAAGAAAAGATTGATGGATTGTGTGAAGAATGATATGAAAGTGAAGGGAGTCAGTGATATCATGACGGTGGATAGGACGGAATGGAAGAAGAAAACGTGTTGCGCCGACCCCAACTAATATGGGATAAGGGCAGGTAGATGATGATGAGACTCACATAAATGTTAGTAGCTATCACAGATAAAAAAATAGCTCTTACGAGACAGTAAAAACACCACCATTGGTAAGCAAAACGAATAATTAAAACAGCTTTTTACCGACACTTCGGGTAGAGAGAGTCTGGTCGCTGTGACCGGAACTACTTGCCCATCATATAGACATTAATTATCCCTTTCATTGCTACAGACGTGTTTAACGTCAACGTTTAAAACGTCTACGTTTAGGACGTGACTGGAAACTCTTAATATCATGAATGAAACAACTGAACTTGGACTTGTTAATGAGAATAAAACCTGTTCGTATAAGTCTAGTGAACTCTAGTTAGATATGGAAAATGATAGAAATTCTTATAAGTTTTTTTTATTCGTATGTCTGACATTTAAGCCCGCTATCACCAATGTCCCTAACGTTATAGAACTATTAATTTAAATAATTATTGTTTCTTATTGTTTTTTTTTTTAGTTAAATACATCCGATGCACCCTGGGCAATCAGCCCAGCTACCAGACTTGCTGACTGGCTAATTTTTTTACTACGGCAAGGGCCATTCTCATATAGCTCGTGCCGACATAATTTCTTGATGTCATCATCATCATTCAGCCGAAAGACGTCCATTGCTGGACATAGGCCTCCCCCAAGGGGAGGGGGGGCTATGTCTAGGGGATTTGCCGTATTCGCCACGCTTGGCAGGCGGGTTGGCGATCGCAGTATTGTTGTTAAAGTACTCAGAGAACGCTGCTGCCCATCCTCTAGAGAATCCCTTAGTTGCCTTTTACGACACCCGCGGGAAGAGATGGGGAAGTGCTGTTCTTTAAGTCCGGCACTACACGAGACAGCATGTAAACGAATTACTGTAATTCCTTAAAACCACATGATCTGCTACTGGTGTAGAGTGGCCTCGCACGGGAATTAGTTTGATTAAAAATAAAATAATGAATATTCTTATTTTTTTCATGCGGTATGGGTGAAGTGATCGTATCTGAACCACGCAATTAGAATTCAGAAATAAAAAAAATTGCAAATATTTGTATCATTTTATGTGAGTGAATATAGCGATGCCACGCATAAATGAATAAAAGCACGGCGACTCGGCTGGCGGGCACGACTAACGCGATATCGCTCTTTGCAGTCAGTTAACTTATAGCTCTAAAATGATTCAGAAATGGAAAACCAAGATTTTATTTAGAATTTTCTTTTTGGTTGATTTTCAAAACCACCAGTGTCACTAGTAGATCACGCGGTTTGAAGGAATAACACGAATTCTTTTAAACCTACATACATAAACATTAGTAGTGATTCAGAAACTGTTTGCAACATGTTTCCAAAACATTGCTTACTAGTCAATTCATGGCTTTACAACCACCTTTACCAACATTGATGGTAACCAAGGGTGGTTTAACCAAAAACCTGCAACCCACTCGCCAATTACGGAAAAAAAACACTTTTCCCAACAGTAGCCGAAACCGAATAATATTCCGCCGATTATACGCTGATCGGTAGCTTATAACAAGCACCCATCCGCCGTGGTCTGTGGTCAACTAACTATATTGGTTTATATCGAAGTTCGAAGCTTCGAGAACTTTTTGTGGTGGTAGGAAATGGCGGTAGGTGGTACTTTGAGTCTTATTTTAGTTTAGTATTGTTTATTTTTTTGAGTCAGTTGTTGATCTAGTTGCGTTGGTCAATGATTGCTGGTTTAGTATGGTTAGCATTGGGAAAATATAGGATGTCACGGACTGAATGGTCCAAAGGAAAATGTGGAATATAAGTCATATTAGGTACTCAATAAAAGGTAAAAAAAAACAATTGTTGACACGAATGATCTTAATTTGGAAATGTTCCTATAAAGCTAGGACTCTGAACTTTTCTTCCTATAAAATTAGGACTCTGATTTTTTCCAGTTTGACTGTACATAGTCAAGGTATTTTGTGCACAAATTCGCCAGTACATTTTATTTTTAATTCAAATAAATACTTTGAAATTTCGTAAAGATTCTAAAAATTGTGGCAATTTTTATACTATTGAGGATAGCCCAATTATACAGGGTGTAAAAAGACCCATCACATAGCCGAAATCTACGCACTCTGTACATCAAACTAAATTACATTGACCAAAAATAATTGCTGGGAAACGACTTTTATTTTTTGGCATAAAAAAAAACGTTTTTTTTTGTAGCGCGCAATGTGTGGTTGTGGCGCTGCCGCGCGTTGGCATGCGTGCAGCGGCCACACAGCAGAGCCAAGGCGGTCATGTGCGTTTGATATTCATTGCGTTTTTGTAACTTCAAATGCGTAATTTGTTAGGAAAAATTGAAATTTTTGATATGTTTGTTTGGAAGAAAGTTTATTATTATGACTTGGAATGCGTTTATGGAAAAAACTAAAAAAATAAGTGTACATTTTGACCTTTAATATCTCCAAAACCAATGATTTCCCAGGTATGGTCTAGTAGAAAAAAATGATCCCAATGATGGGAAGAATATGTGGTTTTCGTTATCGTTAAGGGTCTTTTTACACGCGATATACCTATTATGGAAGAGGATAATATGGCCTCCTATTCCCCATTTTCCTTTGGACCACTTGGTCTGGGACACCTTGTATATTGGGGTGTACTGTGCCACATCGAATGCCAAATCATCGAATATCAATCGATCGAACACTATAAACCGAATGTCCAAACAGTCGAACGTTCATTTCATCGAATGGTTAATAAATCGAACACTCAGAGTGTTCAAAATATCGAATGTTTGTTTGATCGAACGTTCAAAATATCGAATTTTTGTTTGATCGAACGTTCAACGCATCGCATATTCATTATATCGAAATATTAACACACTCACTACTTATTATATTGAATATTAGTGGACAAAAATTACGGTTATGTCCTATGACGACACATTTGGTGCAGTGGCTAAGCGATTGGCTTCTGCGCCACGGGTCGTGGGTTTGATTCCCACACGGAACAAAAATTTGTATGGCCTACAGATGGTTGTTGCGAGTCTGGGTGTTTGTGTATGTGAGATTTGTGTCTGTAAACGCACCCACGATACAAGAGAAATCATAGAGTGGGGCAGAGTTATTAAAAAAAAAATGGAATGGTATATGGAGATCCATATACCACTCCATGGACCAGGCCAGCGTGGTGGACGAAGGTCTAAATCCTTTTCATTCTGAGAAGAGGCCAGAGCCCAACAGTGGGACTGTAATGGGTTGATTATACCGCAAAGAACGTAATGGAAGCCAATGGTATTTCTTTAATTTTAGCAAATATTTTCCTACAAGAACTAAATTATTCCTACGGATGCTACGAGTACCTACTAACGAATAGGGTATAAAACTATACACCTTTCTTTAAACTGATAAACTACTCGTAGTTGTTACCAACAACGGTCGGTAAAATATAGGAACCCGGGGAAATAAGTTTGCCATTTCCCAAAACCATTCAAGATTTTGCATTACCGTCGTAAATAACCAACTTCCTTCAACATCAAAAAGCGCTTTATAAATCTCAAAAGGCTCGGATGCTATTACTTATTAAATGCCAAAATACAGAGGTTCGTGTAATAGGCACTTAACTTTCAATAATATCGATGTTATGGCGATCGGTATAGTTATTATAAGGTACCGATCGATATTAAAATGTTTTCTTTTTACAATATTTATGTAAGACGACTACTTACGCTTTGGGAAAGATATATGCGAGATGTAACGAGACAATTAATAATATTTAATTTTATTATGTATGGTTTTGTATTTTTGATTAATAAATTAAGCATTCAATATTGAATCGTTAAATACCATAATTATAGAATTGAGTACGCTATTAAATGAGTCATAGATGTAGTATTTTAAATAGTTGTTTAGCATCCCGTACCCTAAGGGTGCCAACAAGACCCTATTAGTAAGCCTACGCCGTCTGTCCGTCCGTCCATCCGTCTGTCTGACTAAGGGCTGTATCTTTTTAACCGTAATAAGTAACCAGGTGTCATATAATATATGTTACTATAGCTTTTATCATGGCAAACATTAAAAATAATAAAAAGACTAAACCCTTAGGTACAAAAAACCTCGTAAAATAATAATTTTTCAACGTTTTTTGTTTCTGCTTTATCTTAATAACGGAAATACATACAAGCGTGAAACTTGGTATGATTGTAGTACATACTCTATAGTTAAACAAAAAATAACAAAAACAGTTATTTCATTGACATGTAATGTGTGGTGGTATGGAAACCTTAGTATTTTTCGTATTTAATCATAACTTTTAGGCAAATCGTGCGTAGAATCTATTTGTTTTGAAATTAGATTTAAATACGTAAATTTTGCACTACCTCATCTCTTCTCGTGGGTGTCATAAAAAGCGACTAAGGGATTCTTTAGCAGCGTTCTCTGTGTACTTTAACAACTATACTGCGATCGCTTAGGGTGTTACCACACCAGTCGATCGATAGTCGATCGATGCCATCGATCGAAATCGGTCGACGTTGATCGATTGGTGTGGTAGCTTTAATTGATCGACGGATACCGGTCGGCTAACCAATCGATCGATTGCCGGTCGATGGCATCGATCGACATCGGTCGACGTTGATCGATTGGTGTGGTAGCTTTAATTGATCGGCGGATACCGGTCGGCTAACCAATCGATCGATTGCCGGTCGATGGCATCGGTCGACGTAGATCGATTAACCCCGGCTATATATCATCAGTTTCTTTCGAAATGTATTCACAAGAGGACGACCAATCCATTCTACCATCGATCGATCGTCGATCGACTATCGATCGATAGGTCTAGTAGAAACTATCGATCGACGTCGACCAATCCATTCTACCATCGACCGATGGCATCTATCGGCTATCGATCGATTGGTGTGGTAGAAACTATCGATCGACGTCGACTAATCCATTCTACCATCGATCGATGGCATCGATCGACGATCGATCGATTGGTGTGGTAACACCCTAACCCGCCTGCCAAGCGTGGCGATTACGGCAAACCCTTTTGGAGGAGGTCTATGTCCAGCAGTGGACGTCTTTCGGCTGAATGATGATGATGATGCCGTAAATGTAGATATTGCTTACATATTTATAGGTACCTTTATTCATAAACGATGGTTAAAGTTTGTTTAACTAAAATGGCTCTTAAGTCTATTACCATCTCTATATTCATTGGCATACAAATGACAAGGACAAGACTTAATTTAAATGTTTAATCAGTGTTTAAAAATGTCGATCTTTTATGAATAAGATGATTATCGTTTATGGGATACATTAAGGATTTAATTAGGTAAAAAAAACATCTTTAAAACCGATTATACTGTATTACTAACATGAGAAGTATAGAAAACTACGAGTATAATGCTTGTGAGAGCCTACAGCCATTGTTTTTAACTTTTACTGTGAAAGAAAAGCTATAGAAAAAATAGTTACGCGTTTTTACACAATGGAAAGAAGTAAGCTATTTCTTAATTAACAACAGTTATTTATCAATTTAACTTTTAGAGATTACATTCATTGTTCTTGACAAATGGAGATAGGCTTGCTATTAACTCATGGTAGGTACCATAGACCTTTACAAACTAACTTTAGTTTTTCATAGTTTTATATTGGTCTCACATTACTGTTTTTTTAGGATTCCGTACCCAAAGGGTAAAACGGGACCCTATTACTAAAACTCCGCTGTCCATCCGTCCGTCTGTCACCAGGCTGTATCTCATGAACCGTGATAGTTAGACAGTTGAAATTTTCACAGATGATGTATTTCTGTTGCCGCTATAACAACAAATACTAAAAAATAGAATGAAATAAATATTTCAGGAGGCTCCCATACAACAAACGTGATTTTTTTGCCGTTTTTATAGATAATGGTACGGAACACTTCGTGCGCGAGTCTGACTCGCACTTGGCCGGTTTTAAACTTTTTTTCTCTTGGTCTGCTAGTTGCTGATCCTTGCGGACCATTTTTTTAATTTCATTTCATTTTTGGAAACATTTTTGGAAGTGTCTCCAGTCAATGGAGGGCAAAATACTTAACCTAAGCTAATTACTTATAATACACTAACATCATGACTACTAGCAACAACCAACACTAAAGGCGACCTCTAGTGGGAGTCGGACCTCGGCTTAGGGCGTTGCTGGCGGGGGATTGAGGGGAAGACAGCTTAATAAGGGCATGAGGGAATTATCGGTGTGAACATTATTATGGTTGCATTAAAATATTACTGCAATAATAATTTTAAAAGAGTATCCATGGAGTTTCTTGACGGCTATTCTTCATAGGACCTACTATTACAAACCTACTATTAAAGAATAGCTTTACCCCATCTCTTTCCGTGGGTGTCGTAAAAGGCGACTAAGGGATTCACTAGAGGATGGGCAGCAGCGTTCTCTGAGTACTTTAACAATCATACTACGATCGCCAACCGGTCTGCCAAGTGTGGCGATTATGGCAACCCCCCCCCCCCCAAGATTGTTTGGGTGAGGCCTATGTCCAACAGCGGACGTCATTCGGCTGAATGATGATGATGATTACAAACCGTGTACCTTGTTTTGACATTTCATTTATGTACTCGTAAACTAGTCTATTTGAAATAAAAAGTCTAGTTTCAGTTTTCTGCACCTTTTAAACTTTCTTTTACTACCCTTATAACATATTTATGTTATAATCTTTTTTGCTTAGACTTTGTATTATTTTATGATAATACCGGATGACTTTTTATACCGTCTGGAAAATAATTGGGTATAATAGGTGAACGGAGTAGAAGGCTTTGGAATACTTTTGTTTTTTCTGTTTTATTGACATTTATCTATTTATTTTTTATTTTAACTGACATTCTTTTATTGAAGTTGATATTTAATTAATATTCTTTTATTGAATTGACGTCTGAACTTAAATATTTTTTACAGCTTTTCTTTAAATGACGTGTTATTATTTAAATTACAATTATTACTATATTTAATTCAAATATCAGTTATAAAATACCAAACATGTTATTATATCGTTTGTGTGCGTATTTACGCAATGTTATGTAAATGTAATGACATGTGTAATCAATAATTGCCAATAAATGAATATTGACTATTTTTCTTTATGTCTGAATGAAATTGATCTACAATTAGATATTATTCAATCGATATATTTTTTCCAAAATTTCTGTTTTTATTGGTTTAATATGAAAGTTTACTTAAAATTAGTAGTATTTATTGATAGAAAAATCTTATTACAGGAAAATAAAAGGTGCCATTGTCTTTTACTCCATTCACCTATTAGGTATACCCAATTTTTTTCCAGACGATATAAAAAAGTCATCCGATATATTTGATGGTTCTCTTTGCATGAACATCATCCACGTTTACTTTACAATACATACTTACATCCTGTAATTTTGATCTTTAAACTGCGGTAAAGTCGAGTTTAATTTAGAATACCTTAATAATTACAAATATGCCGTTCATGGAGAAAAGCAGAGGCGTATGCGCAACAATAGACGGGAGGTCTATGGCCAGCAGTGGACTATACAGGGTGTAAACGAATTCGTGTAATTCCTTCAAACCGCGTGATCTACTGGTGATACTAATTGACCTTGCATAGGTTTTTTTCAGAATCAACAAAAAAAAGTTTTCAAAAAATGAAACATAGTATTCTGTATCTGAGTAATTTTAGCGTCCCGAGTTAACTGACTGTGTGGAGCGATATCGCGCTAGTCGTGCCCGTCAGCTGTGTCGCCGTGACTATATTCGTTTGCCCATCTTTTACTACAGCTAAAGCACTTATTTATCCGTTTGTTCATGGGTGAATCAACTTTTTTCTGTAACGGATCAACTTTTTGTGTAAAAAAATAAACATGGTGTTTTTATTAATTTACCGCTGATAGATAGCCTAATCATTGAATTTCATGATTCTATGTAGAGCAGCGGACTTTTTAAAATGTTTCTATTGTTTTTAAGCCAGAGTGTCAGACCCGACTACTTTTAACGTCTCTTGGGTAACGGTTGCAAATTACGATATCTTGTAGGTAAGTGAAACAAAACAGAATGGTTAATTAGTATATTAAAATATTAATACAAGTCTAAAGGAATCATTATAGGACATGGAAAATTAACAAATCACTCTTATTTTTAAAATAATAACCTTCATTGTGTCTCTTGGGTCACTCGTGAAATAATACAAAACAAACTTTTGTAATATATATTTTTCTAGATATAGTGAGAAAATCAAACTTATACTGTACCTACCACCTTTTATTCATTTATCATAATCTAAAAATAAAATGGGCCTTAATATATTTATTTCTATTTATATGACGAAAAATCCTGCGGAAAATATGGGGACAATATGTCAGCCAGGAGACAAATTCGGTGACCTAGGAGACATAAAGATACCATATGTTTTAGGAGCTTCACTAAAGTATCAATAATAAAACAAAAAATATACAGGGCGTCCCACGACTTTGCCACATGGAGGGAAAGTACCTTAAATACTGTAGATAGAAAAATTTACTGAATGAAGACTTCATTTTTATTTTAAAAACAATACGAACTGCATTCAAAGAATTTTAAATAATCACCTGTCTGAACCGGGAATCGAACCCGCTAAATGTGAAAACAAAAAAATCTGTAATTTTATTGTACTAATCGAAAGGCCCAGTCAGATACATTTATTTCTTCTAAATAACATAGCATCTAAAATAAAAGGAACACCATGAAATTTAACATTTAATTTAAGATTTTGTTCAGAATAATGAATAGCATTTTCTCTATGTCGTGCTTAGTAACAACTGACATTATGTACTA
Organism: Amphipyra tragopoginis; assembly: GCA_905220435.1. Classification (NCBI taxonomy): domain Eukaryota; kingdom Metazoa; phylum Arthropoda; class Insecta; order Lepidoptera; family Noctuidae; genus Amphipyra; species Amphipyra tragopoginis. The sequence goes on from HG992017.1 coordinate 13,977,101, forward strand.
CTTTCTGCTTTATTACTATTTCGAAGTATTATTTCAAATATTCAGCATGAAAAAATAAATAAATCAACGGTAAGCGAGATTACAAAAAGACTTACAATTTGTATACAATAAATAGGAAGAGACACATTTTGAGCATTTAATAAATTAAATTGTTTGTAAGTTGCACAGTTAAACGTGTCTTATTATTTCAAATAAATGTTAAATTTCATGGTGTTCCTTTTATTTTAGATGCTATGTTATTTAGAAGAAATAAATGTATCTGATTGGGCCTTTCGATTAGTACAATAAAATTACAGATTTTTTTGTTTTCACATTTAGCAGGTTCGATTTCCGGTTCAGACAGGTGATTATTTAAAATTCTTTGAATGCAATTCGTATTCTTTTTAAAATAAAAATGAAGTCTTCATTCAGTAAATTTTTCTATCTACAGTATTTAAGGTACTTCCCCTCCATGTGGCAAAGTCGTGGGACGCCCTGTATAAATTTTAACATTCAGTCAATAATTCTCTTTTGTAGTCTAAGGGCTGATTTTTCAATCGTCAGATAACTTTCATCCGGGGAATAAGTTTGACTTTTTGACAGCTTTTGTTTAGATGACATGGCAAAAATAAAAATTTACAATTTCAATAAATTTCTTTATAGAACAAGTAGATTAGGTACATTGAACATTAGAACAAACGGCAAATATTGAATAAAAAGACTAATTTATTATAATTTGTAACCAAAAAGCAAGAAAGTCTTTTGGGTCACTAAAATTGTCTCTTGGGTTACGGTTTTTGTGACTCAGTGGAACCGTGACCTAAGAGAATTTTTATGGTTTTTAACGTTTTTCTTCAAAACATATTCAATAACTAGATAATAACATATTTAAAAGGAATTTCAGACCTAAAACTCAATCAAACTACATTAAATTAACATAATAAAATATTAGCTTAGTGAAATTTTGACGTCTTCCAGCGGAAGCACAATAAAGACACGCTGCCTCTCTTGGAACCACGGATGAAATGGCCGAGCCAAATTCAGGTTATAATAAACGTAGACACGATCATACGATGTGCAGAACTATTTCCTATTAGTTAAGCTATTAACGTGCTATTTCCCTCGCATTTAGGAGTGCTTAATGTGTATGACCTAGGGGACGCGTGATTGACTGGCTATAGTGGGGACATAAACTATAATTTTGATTTTTATACCGAAATCTAAGTTTGCGGATTCATAGAACGAGATGGAGAAAGTAGGTGTGTTGTAGTTAATTTTCGGACCAAAAGTTCATTACATCCTTAGGAAAAATTTGTGACAGCATCGAAAGAAAAGAAAGAAAATTATTTATTCTGGACTCACACAGGCAGTTACAGAAACACAAACAAAATAAAAGACAGGATAAAAATTTAGACTACCTGCACGAGGCCAAAAAGGGCTCCTATCTCAGCATAATGCTGCGACATTTAAAAAACAAAACGTCGCAGCGCTGGTTTTCAGATAGGACCCTTGTGATGCCACGGGCAATAACGACACAAATAAATAGTTTATTATAATTATGCTTATGTATTACGTGTGTGTGTGTGGAATAGATAATAAAATTATAATAATTTAATTTAAATAATAATTTATCAATGTCAAACCAAGAATAAAGAAAAAATAAGTTTATGCATTTCCGGACGAGCCAGCCGCTCGACGCTTCCACATCATTTGTCTATGGTTTGTTTATGACCAAACAAGGAACGCCGATCCGGCGCAGGCACCGACCGGTTGTCACTTGGTTTTGTTTGTTCTATGATTTAAAATGGCCGAAAACGACAACAGAAGAATCTTTGAGTTGAAGTTTATTAATGCTGCATTATAAAAGAAAAAGGAAATGGCATTGTACCTATTGTATATACTAGTGTGTCCAAAGTGTGTATAAGTGGAATTAGTGTTATATGCATCGCTGAATACTAGGCCGACAAGCCACGGGGACAGCAAGAATTTGTATGGGAACGCTATTTTGTCTGTTAGGTCACGATGTTTTTTTCGTTCTTTAAAGTTTAATTTAAACTAGATATTAATTGAAGAATAACTATTAAAGATCTGATTTTATAACCATATCAAAAAAATACCCTAAATCCTCAAAGAAATTATTTTTTAAATTTTATAAGGTCGGGGACACGTTTTAACAAAAAAAAGTTGATTCACCCTCATACAACTCTGTCTAGCCTTTTCCCAACTACGGTGGAGTCAGCTTCTAGTCTAACCAGATGCGGCTGAATACCAGTATTTTACACGGAGCGACTGCCACCAGCCACTAGGCAATGAAAATATCCTCACTACTCCAAAGAACCTCCACACTATGCGTGCCGTGTCAAGGAGTACTGCTTTCTGTATCAAGCCCTTGATCCAGACGACCAACGAGAGCCTCATGAGATGTTGATGGTGGCTCTTGGCTATTAGACCATTCGCCGTAACGACTATCGGGACAACGACTGCTGAGTCTACATCCCAGATGGCCGACAACCTCGTGTGTGCTAAATTAAGATATTATATTTGTTTATCTTTCTCAGCTTTCACGGGGTTCTTGTCATGAGGGACCGTGATTTCAACAATCATTGTGCGGCGCTCTGAACGATCTATTACCACTATGTCAGGCTTATTGGCAACAATAGTCCTGTCAGTGATAATAGACCGATACCAGTACAATGTGACATGACCATTCTCGAGAACTGGGTCGGGCATATACCTGCACTACGATACTTCCGATTCAACAAGGTTATATTTTAAAGCAAGTTGCTGATGAATAATCCTGGCCACCAGGTTGTGTCTGTACCATGTACTCAAAGTTGCCAAGCCGAGAACAACCGGAGATAATGTGTCGGATAGATTCCCCCGGACGGTGGCATGCCCGACAAATGTCAACCGTGCCATCCTTCACAATATATTTCCTATAATTGTTCGTCATCATGACTTCGTCCATAATTGCACATACAAAACCTTCGGTTTCCCTGAAAAGGACACCAAACCGTAGCCAGGATACGGACGCTAAAAAGTCAACATCGGGCCCATGAAGGGCCCGATAGAAGCGCCCATGTAGCTCCTTGCTTTGCCATACTTCCTCGCGATCATTGGTACTAAGTACTGCAGCTTTGCGCCAGTTCTCTTTAGCTGAGGCGAGCGGGGTAAGTCCCTTGTCCACTGCGACCATATCTCGGTGCATCTCCCCTTCAGCTTGAAGGAAATACTCCCTGAGACTGTACATTTCGCGGTTGTGTACAGCCTCATCACTGAAGAGCGTGGGTGATGCATCGGATGTGCAGTCAGCAGTGCACGAACCCTTCTATCCAGGGCATCAAGATCAGTCTGAGTCCACTTGAGTATGCCGAAGGAGTACATCAAGACCGGCATGACCCAACCGTTAAAGGCGCGCACTTTGTTTCCGCCTGATAAAAGACTTTTCAATACTTTATTCAGGCGGCCAAAGAAACGCTCCCGTAACGATTGTCTCATGTCGGCCTCACTGATGCCTAAAGCCTCCGACATACCCAAGTATTTGTATTATTACTTTAAGAATTGTTACGTTCTAACAAAATGACTTCATTGTCATACATTACGTTAGTATGTAATTATTGAAGTAAAATTACTTACAAGACATAATATTAGGGTTAATAAGTGACCTTTTTCCCCTTGGCTGACTTTTATAACGTATACGGCATGCAGCTGGGACGATGCCTTTAGTGTTGCCGCCTTTATTATATTATTATATTTGTACAAAATGTCAAGGTGCCTAATTGGAGGAAACAGAAACTTGAATATTATAAATTATACGCGCACTTCATGCAACACGCTAATAATATAAAAACACAAAAACATTATACACAACCATCTCATTAACAGCAACAATCACAATCGTACAGAAGAGAATGTGAATCGACCCACAGCACAGGGCACCATGGCCCAACTCAACACAAGAAACTGCACATAAAATAACTATACAAGCTTAGTTTTAGTATATACTAAACCTGAAACTAGTTTGTTCAGAATCACTAGGAGAATCGATTGACATTTTTTTACATCACATTTTTTTTTTCATAAATTTCAATTTTGTTTCAGTGGGATTCTACCCATAACAGTTGACGAGAATAGACACCTTGAGGCTTGAGATGGTCCTCTCGATCAGTTTCCGTGTATTAGACAACCCCTGCATAGCACATCTCAGGCATTTCACACTTTTTTAAGGAACTTAACGCGACATAAACTAAGGTGTAACTTGGAGATTTACTGAAAAAAAACACATATTCAGGTAGTTCTGATGAAAATCTTGTTGGGGTGTCTCAATTTTCGTATAAAGTAAAAATAAGGTTGTAGAACAGATACATAGGACCGCCATAGTAATTTTTGTATACACAAGAGTTCTCTCGAAATGTGCTTTTTCAAAATCATTTGGGACATACTTGGGCGTAGGGGAGAAGGCAAGTCATTCCATATTTTGGAGAGATTGCCATAATCACCACGCTTGGCAAATGGATTGGTCATCGCAGTTTGTTGTAGGTTTATCCTTTAGGAGGACGTTGCTGCTCTTGAGATTTTAATAATAGATGGGTAACAGCCTGATACATAATTATTATTGACTAGCTTTTACCCGCGGCTTTGCTCGCGTTAATTTAGAATTTGACAATCAACTCATATCACGCTACTAAAGTTTCTATAATAACATACTTCAATCATGATTCGAAAGACACATGGCGCCATCTATTAACGTTATTTTTTTCCTCGGGAACACTACTATTTTTCGGAATGAAAGGTACTCTATGTCCGTTTCTGTACACCTGACAACGTGTATGCAAAATTTCAGGATGATCGATTCAGTATTTTAGGTGTGAAAAGGTAACAAACAAACAAACTTACTTTCGCATTACAATATTAAGTTAGGATTAGGATTAAAGTTGGTATTGCGTGTTTGTATTTGCCTTTCCACCAGAGATGTGCTATGCAACGTTGCTATGGATGTGTTTGATATCCACCAATCACATTCATTGGTCCACACACCATAGCACTGGTGGAAACTGATTCAAGCTACGTTTTTTATATGGAAGGATGCGTGCTGTGGATGCGTGCTGTTGATGCGAGCTATGGATGCGTACTATGGATGGTCGCGAGTGGTGTAGCTATATGCAGAGCAGTTTACCTACAGTAGGCGCGCGTTTCATAGCACATCTTACTCGCTCCGCTACATAGCTTAGCATCAGTGGAAACGGTCACATAGTTTCATAGCTTAGCTTTTACATTCTCACAGCATAGCTGCATAGCCCATCTCTGGTGGAAAGGCACCTTTAGTCCACTACGCTAGCCTGGGGCGTGTGATTATGCTTATACTTTCTCCAACCGAAAAATAGAAGCTTTTTCTTTACGTGAGGAAATTTCATGGAAATCCTTCACTCTGGAGAAGACGGAGGGTTATGCTGAGGACCTAAAGCCTGAATCACGGGATTCGCCAGTGCATTCACCGCCACAACCTAGAAATAGAACCTAAGATCCAGCTCTTTGTCCATACCAAGTTTATCTAAATACAAAATATTAAATATAATGTCCGTTATAAAATAAGCGATAAATATAAAATATATATTACATATACGAGAATATTCCGTCCCATAAAGAAGTTCTCTAATGCATTATCCGAAACTATAAGTTATAGCGAGAGAGATAGGCGGTAGCGTCAGCAAAAGAAGACTAAAAGTGCATGTACCACATAAAAAAAAAAAAGTTTATAGTGCCAGTTGAAGCCCACTGCTACACAGAGGCCCTCTCCTCATCCTCATCATGATCATCATCATCAAATGGTTCGTTACCATTTCTTTTTATTTTTTTTATTACTTGACTTGTTCGTGTTCGCGTTTGACCCTCGTCACACCTGATGATAAGCGCAGGCAGGGTCTAAGATGAAGCACACGAATCCAAGTAACAGAGATATAGAGGGATTCCTCCATACCCCTCTGGCTCTCACATACACACGACGGAACACAGTAAACTGCTTGGCACCGGACTTTAATGCGAGAGTGGTAGCTAGCCAGGCGGACCGTATAGATCCTACTATCAAGCAAACATACATTGACAAGCATAGCCACTAAGAACCTTCTTCTTCTATCGTGTCAGCACGAGCTATACGAGAATAGGTCATGCCGTGGTGAAAAGATTAGCCAGTCAGCAAGGTTGGTAGCGGGGCTGACTGCCCAGGGTGCGCCGGACGTACTTAAGTATCGTCACTCGTGGAGGCTCTTTTCATGCACCCCAAAAAACTAAGAACCAAAGGCTACAAAGGATAGCAAGGAAAAACCACTCATGGCAAAAAAAAAAAATTTTTCTGTGAATAAGTCTTTTAAAAACAATTTTAGAAGTTTAACCTCTTTACGGGTTTTTTAAAGTCCTGTTGGCGACGTCATTTATTATTTGACTAACTCTGACAAGAAACGCTGAAACGAACTCAGATGTCTCTTTTAAGAGGCATTCCATTTAGCGCACCAATTTGAATAGCACCAATTCAAATCACACCAATAGTATTCCTATTCCTATTGCTAGTGTGATACAAATTGATGCCATTCAAATTGGAGCGCTTAATGGAATGCCTCTCTTTTTAAGTTCATACATTGTGGTATAAAACTATGCGAGTGTAACAAGGTAACGTCTGGAATGGATTTTTGAGGAAAAATCCAAAGCAGCTTTGAGTTGATCTGCCCTGACTGACGGTAGAGGTGATTTCAGTATGCTGTGACACACAGGAGTATGGTGCTGGTCCTCTTAAAGCAAGGGGTGACACACGTCGGAAACCATACTGCATACAAGAAAAAATCTAGTTACAAGGATGATATACATTTGGTGAAAGCAGCCAACATCGTGATCGCTTAAGCGACCGGCCTGGTACACAGTCTTGATCGCTTGAGCGACCGTCCTGTGGCTTAGTATACCGTCTTCGTCGCTCCAGCAACTGTCTTGAGCGCTCGAGCGCCACTCTTACTCTGCTGTGGCTTGGTACACTGAGTATTCCGGCCACTTAGTGGCTCGAGTAGGTTCAGCCTTAGCGACTTTCTTATACAGACGCCAGCACATCAAGCTACTACAATCTGTCAAATTTCTTTAATAGATTTTCATCTTCATCGCGAAAGCATTAGGTTCAAGGTTGATTGGGAAGATTTGACAGTTTCGGGTAGCTTGATGTGCTAGCGTCTCGCGTCTGTACCTTTCCGACGGACAACCACTGCTATTTGACCGCTTCAAATCTTACCGAGTTTTTGGAGAATGATGCTACTGATGTGAAAATCGATACTGTTACCCGTTTTCCTCGAAATAGTTACCTAAGTTACCTTTCATGATATCATTCTCTCTTCACCATTATAACTGTAAACCAAACAATATTTGCAAAACTTTTTAACCTATATTTTCCAGAATTTTAATCAAAAACATGACACACTAAGAAAAATATGTTTTCATACAAGAAAATGTATATTTGTATAAGAAAATCGTTCTTTCCCAACCAAGTCGAAAAGCTTTTGAAGGAAAAAAAAATACACGGAATGAAAAAAAAACTGGAGTTTATTCAGTTTTGCAATTTCACTGAAAACCTTCTGAAATAAATTCATAGAATATTTTATGTGTTTTCTGACCGTACGGGGCTTTCCATTTACAGTTGGGGACATTTTAATTGGCCGTGATTGTGTTTTGATCAGTTTTGATTAGAATTAAAATATTTTTTTGCGAAGAACCAGGTTTTGAATTGCTGATAAACAAAATTAAACAATGAGTTAAAATTATTCACTTTAATCTACTGTGCCTGCACGGCAGGTTAAGTTTACGTTATAATCCAAAAGAAAAAGCTGTGTAAACGTTGCTTGCGTTCTTAAAAACGTATTAATATGATAATTCAAAACCATGTTATAATTACACAGAACAGAAAACTGGCTAAACGCAATAATTATAATTTTATCAGCACATTGTATCAGTGACCGTGCAATGCCGCTGTCATCTAATTACAATCCTTCAGTCACAAGTTGTCAATCAAATTCCACACAACTCGTAAAAGAAAGTTGGTTGTCATTTCTTGGCTGAAGACTACACGACATTACCGAATCTATTATCGCCAGTATCACAAAAAAAATCAACGTTGCCAAATCGGGAAGACCCAATAAAAACTATCCATTGAATTTTAATGTAAAAAAAAAAAAAACTGATAATACTTTTCATACGTTCTCATTAGAAATTTCCAGTAAATACTATACATAAATATGTGCAATGAGAATGGTTTTCACAAGAATTGCGGAGATTCCTCGTTATCACTGAATTTGTGATGTTAATTGGTGATAACAAAAAGTAAGAAAAACAGTTATCATACTGAGAACACGCATTGTATCCATTGCAGGCGTTTCATGCTATTTTATGCGTTATAAATTAATGAACAGACTTATAGATTTATTATTAAATCAAACTACGTGCGTAATTATACTTATTGTTGCTACGAACATGACAAAGGTGGTTTCGTTCCAGGTTATGTAAAAATGACTAAATTAAAAATTATACTATTCTTGTATACCTTGAACTAAAGGTACTTTTTAAAAAAATAGACACTGAATCACAGTCAGTTATTAAGTTATCACAACAAAGTTAATCATAAAAAGGGAAAATACCAAAAATATCGGACGTTCCTCAATCGCGGTTATTTTACTTACTACCATATAGCGCATGCGCGTGCCGCTCTTTTTAACCTGTGGTACACGTTTTTCCAAATGTTGCCAACACTATATTAAAACTCTAACCCCCTTATTACAAAGATGATTTAAACCAAGGCTAAGGTAAACCCAGGTTTAAAGTATACCCATCACTTTCTTATGTCATATAACAAAAAGAGACAGGGCTATTTTAAAACCTAGGTTTTTCTTAGACCATCTTTTGTAATAAGGTAATTGTATAATCTTTAAGCGTTGTACATATTTGGAACTATGACAGTTCTTATAAGATATGATAGATTACGTCTTAACCCTAAATTGGACACAATGCCAAGTAATAGCCAACTGAAAATATATTTTTACCAACTGGGAATCTCACGGGACTGGGAATGACACGTCATGCTCGTGAACGGGTGCCATCTGTTGGGACTGGTCAGCTTTTAACTGCTATGGTATTGTTACTCTTATGCGAGTTTATTTCTTACATTAACCTGCATTATTCTCACACTACTGTAGTGTATTTGTTATGATTTACTATTTAAAAAAGAGTATTTATGTAGTTTCTTGCCGGCTCTTCTCTACCTGAAACGGGCACCTAATTTTGACGTTTTAAATGTGCCTGAAATATAACCTATCTATTTATATAAAAATGAATCGCCGAAATGTATGTACGCGCATAACTTCCGAATTACTGCACCAAATTGGATAATTCTTTTTTTTTGTGTGTTCGTTATGGCCAGGACAAGGTTTGCATAAAAGTTCACCGGGTCAGCTAGTTCGAAATAAAAAGCTTTGATTATGACTGTTTAATTTGAATCAACAGGATGTCAAAGTCCACATTTGCACTTGATTCAATAATAAGATCAGTAAATGATGTTAAGAAAACATTAAGAAAAAAAAAAAATTTTTCTTAATGTTTTCTTAACATTATTTCTGTGTACACTTAATTTGCAAGTAAGTGTATCCTCAAGCTTGCGCAGTATAAGGGCGTAAGTACGATATGAGTTCGGTTCGCTGTGCCATATACATGCAAGCCCGTGTGTGGGTAGACAGGGATGTAGGGTAGTAGTTTATGGATCTTACTAGATGAGGCAATAGGTCAAAGGTTAATTTTTGCATGTCTACCTCCTAGTCTTTTCCTACTATGTTGGGGTCAGCTTCTAGTCTATCCAGATGCGGCTGAATACCAGTATTTTACACGGAGCGACTGCCATCAGACCTCCCCTAACCCAGTTACTGGGCAATGCCGATATCCTAAGGTTAGACAGGTATTCGTATGACACCCAGGACCAACGGTTTAATGTGCTCTCCGAGGCACGGAGGGGTCTCGATGTGTAACGAATGGTCACCCATCCACGGACTGACCGCGGCAAGCGCAGCTTAACCTTGCAAATCATAATGATCCGCGCGGTTGTTAATTATCCACGAGCCCCGCAGATTAGATTTTCTATGTAAAATCTAAAAAGATTTCTTGAAGTTTGCCATCTGAAGGCCGTTGTTCGCCTACAGGTGATAAATGGTAGGTAATCAATTATTTAGCTCTGTTATGTAGCGTACACACTTAGCCAACGAAGGCCAGTTAAGGCCTAAAAAGGCCAACGAACGTTTGTCACTTGTTGAATTGAACCAAACATCTTATAGGACGAATCCTGTTTCATTCAGTTTTTAGCGGTATCGAGTCTCGTTCATTGATTTCTAAATTAAAAGAATGACAGAATAGTTACAACAAAAAACGACAACGGATGAAATATACTTTTTATCGTTTTATATCAAGTCCACATTGGCACGTACTTCTACCAATTTTTTTCATTTTTTTTTTTTTTCTCTATTGGACTGCAGTAGGTCGTCCTAGGGGACGGTTTCTACGTAACCGGGCAGTTATTGGCGAGACCTGAAGGGTCTCCAGCCAATGGGGGGAAGTAAAATACTTAACCTAAGCTAACTACTTGTACTACACTAACATCATGACTACCTGCAACAACAGCACTAAGGGCGACCCCTAGTGGGACTCGGACCTCGGCTTAGGGCGTTGCTGGCGTGGACATAGGGGGGGGGGAGACAGCTTGATGAGGGCTGAATTATCGGGGTGACTGCGGAGTCTGAAGAGACGACCGGCTCTACGACGGGAGAGCTCGGTGGATCGTGACCGGCGGCGGTGGGGCGTCGCGACGGGCCTCGTCGGCGAGGACGGTATGCCGGGCGGCGGCGTTTGTTGTGTAGTGTGCTGGTCGATTTACTCGCCTCCTGGAGGAGGGTAATTTCGTCATCGGGTTCTAAAAGTGTGTGCCTGGGACGGCGAACTTTACTTATGAGAGAGGGACTGTAGTCGGCCGCTGCGGCGACTAGGGGGTTCGGATGGCGGGGGGCAGAGTCGAAGTAACGCTTGGAAATGCGTTTGAGGTATTGCCTGATGGTTGGCATTTTTAGATCGAGGTGGAGTTGGACGTTACGCATGAACCACGGGGCATCCGCGGCTCTGCGCAACACTCGATTCTGGAGGGTTTGGAAGGATTTAAAGCGACAAGGCTTAACGTGTGCGAACACGACGCTAGCGTAAGTCAAGATGGGGCGGATGCACGTCACGCAGATTCTCAGCTTATTTCTTAGTGACAATTTACTGCGCGTTCTAAGGATGGGGTGGAGGCGACCGACAGCGAAAGCGGCGCGAGCGCGCACCGCTTTGATGTGGTCTCGGAAACTCAGATGGTGGTCGAGGATAACCCCCAGGTATTTGGCTTTCATCTCCCAAGGGATCTGTTTGCCGAACATGAGGACGGGACGGATGTGGGTGTGGGAGTCACCGTGTCTCTCGAAAAGAACGGCTGCGCTCTTTTCGGGATTCACCTCTATTCTCCATTTCCGGAACCAGACCCCGAGGGCGTTGGCTGCGGTTTGAAGGGTTCGAGAGATGGTATCGAGACTCCTACCGGAGTAGTAGATAGCCGTGTCGTCGGCGAAGAGAGCCAACTTGGCCAAGCCACGTTTGGGAATGTCGCTGGTGTACAGCGTGAACAGAAGGGGCGATAGCACGGAGCCCTGAGGGACTCCTGCGCGAATGGGGTGAGGGGACGAGAGGGTGCCTTCTAGGCGATAGCGGAAGGAGCGATCCGACAGAAAGTCTCGAATGATGAGCACGAGACGGTCCGGCACGTTGAATTGGTACAGTTTGTATAATAAACCGTTGTGCCAGACCTTGTCGAAGGCTTTCGCTACGTCGAAGAAGAGTATGCCCGTTTTGTACGAGCGCATAAAACGGGAGCTAATGTGTTCGACAATGCGGTGCAATTGTCGAATGCAACAGTGTTGGGTTCGAAAACCGAACTGTTCGTCGGGGATGAGTTTACGGGAGTCAGCGAAATCCTTTAAACGGATATAAATGAGACGCTCATAGATTTTCCCAATTACATTGAGAAGACTAATGGGGCGATAACTAGTGGGCTCACTCTTGGGTTTGCCGGGTTTGGGGATACCGATAACGGTGGCTTGTTTCCAAGCTTGCGGAAAGATGTTATTACTCAGAGCGCCATTGAAGATGGCGGTCAGGAGAACTAAGAGCGGGGCGGAAAAGTGTTTGATCACCTTATTGGTGATACCGTCTGAGCCGGGGGCTTTCCTAGGTTTGAGATTCCTCACTATCGTGTGGACCTCGTCTACGGTGATGGGGGGTAAGGGATCGTCGGGGTCTTCATCGGGAGGGAGGGAGGCCCTACGTTCGACCTCGCGATCCACCTTGGAAAGATGGACCGGGTCTGCGGGTTGGGTGCTGGGAATACATTGGGCTTCTAGACTGTCGGCTAGACATTCGGACTTTTCGTCATCTTCAAAGGCCGGCCTTTGGTTCGGACGATTGAGAGGGGGAGTTGAAGCTACACAATCGGATTTTAGATTTCGTTGTAATTGCCAGAAGGCCAGATGGGATGGCTCTAAGTCGCTCAACATCTTGTCCCAGCGGGCTTCCCGAACCTCCCGTACACGTTTCTTTACAGCACGCTGTAGAGAACGCATATGGGCGCGGTTAGCTTCGCAGGGAAAAGTGTCATAGGCACGGATGGATGCGTTCTTCTCCGTCAGCAGTTCACGCACATCGTCCGGCAGCTGACAGCGGTGTTCGTCCACCGCTGGAACCTGCCGTGAACACTCGTTCACCACGGACTGTACGTGACTGGTAAGGGAGTCGATCGCGCCCAGCGTGTCGGCAATCGTAACGATATCGTCAGGGATGGAATCTAACAATTTTTTTCACTTGTAACGTGCCGAAGTTACAACTCTGACGGATTCTAGATTTATCTTGAATAGTTATATAAGTATAGGATGAAGCTGTGACTTATTCATTTGATAAAATATAGTCTCAAACATTCTCAAGAGCCGCACAGATTGTTACGGCAATACCAACAAGAAATTTAAGTTCCCCTTGTCTATCAATGGAATTCAATAAACAATGATAATCTAGCGGTTGAACAGTTGCCTTCCATGTAGAAGTTTCCGAGTTCAAACCCAGCCCGCACATCTGACTTTTCGAATACATTTCTTGATCAGAATTTGATTATCTCTTGCGTTAATGGTGAAGGAAAACATCGTGACGAAACCTACACCCCTGATGCGGCGTTTTACGTAGGCGGTTCAAAGCGAACGCGAATTGCGAAGCGATTCGATACGGTGACACGCGAATTCAATGCCAATGCGAAGCGGCGGCTTTGTCCTACGAGCTCGCGAACCGCCCGCCGCGCGCCGCCGCCATTCAGTAGCACTGTACAGCACCGCATCTAGTTCGCGCGAAAATATCAAGCCAACTGATCGCGTTCGCTTCGCTTCGCGCCGCGCCGCACCGCACTCCACGTGCGTTTGGTCACGTAGGATACTTCAATAGGTATCGACTGTTTGTTGTTTTCGCGTCGCTTCTAGATCGCTCACGTAGGATGCCGTGTGAGAGGGCTCCGTAAAGTTTTAGATAGTGTGTGTAGTCCGCCAACGCACACCAAGCCAGCAGCGTGGTGGACTAAGGCCTCAACCCTTCTCATTCTAGGTATAGAGACCCATTCCCCGCAGTGGGACAGTAACGGGTTAATCATGTGATGTTATGTCTGTCACCTAGTTACTATGTAAAGAAAGATAATCTCACCATAGAACATTATATAAGAAAGCGTAGTCTTATAAAATATTTAAGTGTGCCATTTTAGGCCACATCTAGTTTTAGTACTTACTTCTAACATCAACGTTAGTGCTTTCTACGTAAAGGTGCATACACACACATACACAACATCACCTATTTGGTCTAGGAATAACTACTAGAGAAAGGCGTGGAGATGCTTTTACAATATTGATGTGATTTTTTTTTATTTTCGGGAACTTTCTAGCTAATTATTTATTTCAACTGTTTAAGTAGAGTGATTCATAGTTTTATGATTTCCAATAAGAATTGATATATTAGTTTCAATACAGTACGTATCCTGCTTATATTAGGATACCTTTTTCCCAAGTAGAAAAATGTATCCTAATATAAGCAAATAGGGATTTGAGGATTGCTAATGCGTTGCGAATGCTACAAAAATTAAAAAACTCATGTGCCTGTAATTTGTCCAGCACCCGGAACACTACAATGCTGCTTGGCGTTAGCTATAGGCATGGAAATCACACAGGCCTGGTCAAAAGACATGCTATCAGCATCATTAAGTTAAGCAGCGTATCATCATAGCGGTCTATAATGACTGATTCCTATGATTTACCGAGCATTAAAATTAAGATCTTGTATCTGTATCAACATGCGTGAAATTTTAAACTCTCGTTAAGCCCCTTTTTAGCTGTAGTTTTAAAATCCATAAAATCCGTCTTTTGTTATTTACTTTGAAGAGTGTGTATGTGCCAAATTTCAAGTCTTTAACCCAATCGAATAATAAATTTCATACAAATCTCCTAACTTCGAAAAAACTTTCATCCCCTATTTCACCCCTTAGGGGTTGAATTTTGAGAAATCCTTTCTTAATGGATGCCTACGTTACAAAAGGAACCTACTGTCAAAATTTCAAGCTTCTAACCCTAGCGGTTTAGGCTGTTCGTTGATAGATCAATCAGTCAATCAGCTTCTCCTTTATACAATATAGATGAAGCAAAGACCCACATTTGGCAGTTCATAGTTAAGGGCTGCTGATCACAAATTATTTCATACAACCAAATTTTACGACGATGTGAAGTAACTCACGCATTTTAATATTTTATTTTAAAATCTTAGATTCGGTTTAAACGTTTTACTTACTTAATGTTTAATTAGGCAGTTCGTTTGCTGTTTATTTCAAGTGATTTCCTAGTAGCTACTGCCTACCTAAGCTAAGCCATGTGAAACAAAAATTAAATAAAAACAATAATAATTGCTACTTATTTAAATACAGAAATAAAAAAACAACGTAAATATAAAAATAGTACGATAAAAGTAGAACAACATAACAAAAATAATAGTTATTGTTGTTATTAAGTTGTCCTGATGTGTCAGGTTGAAGAATATCCTATTGTTATCTCACAATGCGACAAGATATCAAAATGTTACAACTTATTAACAATTAATCATTATTAATAGGAATGAAATAGTAAGTAGCTACTATAGACATTTTAATAGGCTTTGATAACTACCTTAAGATTTTCTGTATGGGATAAAATCCTAACTCTGATTCGAATAAGAATATAATCAAATTTAAGAAGAGGCGAATCTGTTGCGCGATAATTTTTTTTTAAATCATAAACTATGCGCTTCTATTGTTGTCATACACCGAAATGCGCGGAATTTAAAAACGTATTAAGTTAAATGCATAGAAATAGAATGTACAACTTAATACTGAAGCAACAAGGACTAAATTGAAATCACTATGAAACTTTCCCGCTTGGGAACTACAGATCCCATCTGCATTTTACGGCAACTGGGAATTGGGAACCGGTACATAGTATAAAAGATAAATGTGTTAATTGTATTGTGTGACTGCTTCATTGGTTTAGTGAATGATATAAGGTGTGAAAGTGTCATCATCATCTGCCTAACCTTTTCCCAACTATGTTGGGGTCGGCTTCCAGTCGAACCGGATGCAGCTGAATATCAGCATTTTACATGGAGTGACTGCCTATCAGACCTCCACAACCCAGTAACTGGGTAATACGATATTTTTGGTAAGACTGGTTGTCAGACTTTCTAGCTTCTGACCAACAGTAACGACTGTCAAAGATCTACAAATGACAGCCGGGACCAACGGCTTTACGTGCTTTCCGAGGCACGGAGGAAACTCGCTATGTGAAAGTGTATTTGGTCAAAATAAAAAATTAACTAAAGGGCTTTAAAAATCAATAAAGATTGATTAATACGGTTTTGCTTAGTGTGAGGTCCTGAATTCGATCCCCAGGTCGGGTATTGTTATTGGATTTTTCCTTGTGGAATTTTAAAGTAGCAGCCCAGAGTCTACATTCATGGTCGGTTGCTGGCAATAGGCTCGCTCCCTATTACGAGGGACTTAAACAAGGGCGAAATGACGGTGTTAATATACACCTCTCACTTACTCTTCCGGGAATACAGGCATGATGTTATGTTAAAACTGTGTTTAAAATACTTAAATACCATTGTACCATACCTTGAAATCAAAACCAGAACAGTAGCATTAAATAAAACAATGACAGTGTATTATCTCCTTTATTCATCGTAAATACTTATAAATTATATTTTTAAATACATATCATAAAAAAACAATATACATTTAAATATACAAAAAAAATAGTAGCCTATCGGCATCGGGAACAGGGTCCAAGCTACGTTTAGGGCATCAGAGAGAGGAACTTCTTAGCAAAACGTGCCGTGTCGAGAAGTACCGCTTTCTGTATCAGGCCCTTGATCCAGCCGCCCAACGAGAGCATCTTTAGGTGTTGGTCGAGGCTCTTGGCTGTTAAGCCAAGAGCATCGATTATTATTACAGTGTATTTATTTTTACAAAAAATGCATATAAAAAAAAACAAAAAAAAAACGACTCCATTCCCATCTCTAACCCGAAACACATACACCAAAATCACACACACACACATACAAACACCACCTGTGTGTACCAGTCTTGAGAATAACATATTTTTGTAGCTTTTATATATTTTTTAGTAGCTGTATTTTATATTTTTCCTATATACATATACATTGAGTACATATGCTCCTAGAAGTTTTTTTATTCTTGCGTCAAGAAAATTGAGTGGGTCGATGTATTGTGTGAAGACTTACATTTGAGTAGTTTGAGTGTCTGAAATATTATGTCAGACCGTTAACGTCCTATCACGTGGGCATTCTCATTGACTGCTGTAATGGATAGTCTAGTTGCTATGGAATCTATGTAAGATACAAGGTTAGTAGGAAAGGGAGTACTGAGCCGCGGGTCACTTCAAGATCACTGATAACTTTTTAACAGTTAAAGTGCAACAAAAAATGTTTATTTTTCTACAAAGTTATCTTGTATTTATTTAGAACTAGCTTTCGCCCACAGCTTCGCTTGCGTGAAATTTTGAACCCGTTAAGTGATGATTTTTCATACAAACTTCAATCGCCTATTTCACCCCCTTAGGGGTAGAATTTTCAAAAATCCTTTCTTAGTGGATGCCTACGTTACAAAAGGAACCTACTGTAAAAATTTCAAGTCTCTAACCCCAGCGGTTTAGGCTGTGTGTTGATAGATCAGTTAGTCAGTCAGTTAGCTTCTTCTTTTATATATATAGATAAAACCAGCCAAGTGCGAGTCGGATTCGCGCACAAAGGGTTCCGTACCATTATCTATAAAAACGACAAAAAAATCACGTTTGTTGTATGGGAGCCCCCTTAAATATTTATTTTATTCTGTTTTTTTAGTATTTGTTGTTTTCAACTGTCATCACGGTTTATAAGATACAGCCTGATGACAGACGGACAGCGGAGTCTTAGTAATAGGGTCCCGTTTTACCCTTTGGGTACGGAACCCTAAAAATCGACAATCTTGTTTTAGCTACGAATTTAGGAAATAGAACGACTAATCCCTGACTCCAAATGTAACCCGAAATGTTAACTGATCTGGACCCGTTAAGTGATGATTTTTCATACAAACTTCAATCGCCTATTTCACCCCCTTAGGGGTAGAATTTTCAAAAATCCTTTCTTAGTGGATGCCTACGTTACAAAAGGAACCTACTGTAAAAATTTCAAGTCTCTAACCCCAGCGGTTTAGGCTGTGTGTTGATAGATCAGTTAGTCAGTCAGTTAGCTTCTTCTTTTATATATATAGATAAAACCAGCCAAGTGCGAGTCGGATTCGCGCACAAAGGGTTCCGTACCATTATCTATAAAAACGACAAAAAAATCACGTTTGTTGTATGGGAGCCCCCTTAAATATTTATTTTATTCTGTTTTTTTAGTATTTGTTGTTTTCAACTGTCATCACGGTTTATAAGATACAGCCTGATGACAGACGGACAGCGGAGTCTTAGTAATAGGGTCCCGTTTTACCCTTTGGGTACGGAACCCTAAAAATCGACAATCTTGTTTTAGCTACGAATTTAGGAAATAGAACGACTAATCCCTGACTCCAAATGTAACCCGAAATGTTAACTGATCAACTGTAGCTGATAATAAATGATATTTTGAAACACTTCTTTTTGTAGTTGGTTGGCTAACAGGCCGGCAGATCTTGGTTACCTCCGCCTTCATACAACGCCAAGTGGATCGCTGATGCGTTGCCAATCTTAGAAACAAAGTTAAAAAGTCTCATTGACTGTAGTTTCACCGGCATCCATACCCTTCAAACCGGAACACAACAGGCTTTTTGAATTAGTATTGAATTAAACAGGATCACAATAGATTGTGGAATAGGCCTATTGGAGAAACCACGTTAAAAAAACGCGCCAAGTACACTACCTTCCAGGTGGCGTAGAAACGCATATTATAAAGAATACAACTTTTTCAACCATTATATCTCAGAATCGGTGACGTTTAGGAGAAAAATTGTAGACAATTCTTATAGAGAATTGCATAATCTATAATTTTTGTCTGACCTATTTTTATCATAAAACTTACCGTTTGGCTAAAAAACGCAAAAACCCCATATTTGCGAACTTAGACCTTGAATATTTTTTTTTGCAAGTGTAGGATCGCTGGGGACTTTTTACATTTGATTTATAATGGTGTTCCGAACATTCGTACCAATTTTCAGCTCTATGCGAATTATTGCACTTTGAAATGTCTAATTTGACCGGACTAAATATGACATTTCGTTTATTCTTTTGTTGACAAAACCCTTGTTAAGGCTGGACATCCACCAGAGCTGTGCGAGGAAAATGTGCGGTGCGAAAATGTGTAGCGAGGATGTGAAACGGTGTGACCCTTTCCACCAGAGCTGTGCGAGGAATGTGTAATGTGTAATGCGTAATGTGTTAATGTGTACAAATGATCATCTACCTCTTTCAAACACCATCTATTGACGGACTGGTAGGCGCATATTTTCAAGTCCTCGCACACATTCCTAGCAACACATTCCTCGTAACACATTCCTCGCAACACATCCCACACTCGCATTTCTTGCTTGTTTTGTATGAACAAAAACCTCGGTCCGCTAAGCCCATATCCACCAGAGCTGCGCAGAGCGAAACTAGGTAAATGAAGTGATTCTATTGGTGCTTACAAAACACATTCCTCGCTACGCAGCTTAGCACAGCTCTGGTGGATGGTCATGCGACGCCTGCTGGACAGCAATATGTACGATAGTTGCTGTCCAGTAAGACTATGCATGACCACCGTAAAACAAGGGTTTTATCTACGGAAGAATAGACCTAATGGCATATACACAGTGGCAATTTTTTTTCTTCTATTGTTCTGTCGACAAAACGCTTATTAACGGGTTCATGCTACGCCTGCTGGATATCAATATGCATGATGGTTTGCTGTCTAGCAAGGCTGTGCATTGTAATTTTGCGCCATATTTTGTGGCGTATTTTTCCTTTCCTTTTATAGTTCGTTTCAAAATCCCTGAGACAAAATTGACAGGCACAAATGTGAAATTTGTAAATTTTAGGCACATTTTTTTTCAAATTTGACGTTTCGCGCATGTCAGTTCAGTCTCAGGGATTTTGAAACGAACTTTAAACATTCCGTTTTATACTCTTTTCATTTGTTTTTCTATTCAAGAAAAAAGAATGGCTTCGTTCGATGACGTAGGCTATTTCGATCCGGAACTCCATAGCCTCAGTGGCGCAGTAGGCAGCGCGTAAGTCTCATAATCTTAAGGTCGTGAGTTCGATCCTCACCTGGGGCATAACTTTTGAGGAATATTGCCAATTCTTTAGTTTCATACTGGGATATCGCATACAATTTTTGTGGAGGTTATTTTTTAAAACCTTATTGACGACCACGTTGTATAACAGGGAAAATTTATTTTTAAATTTATTTGATAGCTCAATTGCAGCCAGTGATTGTTATTAGGTATCGATGTAAACTTCCAAAACCTCTGAGTTTTTTTCGGCTTTTCTTCTCAGAGCTAGTCAGATAGGAAATGAAGGCGCCATCTAGTCTTAAAAAAAACATTACATTGACTTATAAAAGTGTAATGTATCATTATTTATCAGGTTCCCATAACTTACTAACTGTTATTCGTCAATACTACGACTCGTACCTCTATTACCAATAATGAAGCGTAGCACACGACTTTCCATCCGTTAGTAGCACTTACGAACAAAATTAACTACTCTAGAGGAAGAGTGGAAGATTAAATAAAACACAAACAATGAAAGTTCTATTATATTAGTAAGTTTAATGATTGGTATCTGGAAAATGTCATGGTGGCCCGAAGGAGGGGGGTGCATGAAAAGAGCCTCCACGAGTGACGATACTTAAGTACGTCCGGCGCACCCTGGGCACTCAGCCTCGCTACCAACCTTGCTGACTGGCTAATCTTTTCACGACAGCATGAGCTATTTTTGTATAGTTCGTGCTGACACGAGAGAAGAAGAAGAAGGAGGTTGCAGACCCGCTGTTAAGCAACGGGTTGTGGGTTCAAACCCAGGCCAACCACCAAGCCGCGGTGAGCAAGCGTGGGGAGCTCGTTCCTTCTCTGTATGAGAAGAGAGGCCTTTGCCGAGCAGTGGGACAGTTACAGGCTAATTTATTATTTCATCTGGATAACTGGAGGAACTGGGTAGTAAATTATGAAATGGACAACTAAAAAGTTATGTACTGTTATCAATACACACAATTTATGCATATCTTTATTGTTTTTGGACGAATCTGCTAACTACATGGTAATTAACAAGATAATGCTTGATACTTATTTATTTAATACTTGCACAATGGTGGTACTTAAAGCGAACTTCTACCAGTCAGTCAACCTTTGGCTCAAAAGAGAACAGCATAAAAAGAGGTAAAAAAGATATTTTCGATTTAATTATATATAGAAAACCAAACAATTATAAATATAGGACATTATCTATTTAAGTAAGCTAAAAAGAGGTTTGAATGTTATTCCCAGAGGGAGGAATGAATGATGTAGTGAAATATTTTTTTAAAAGCTTTAGCATATAGCTGTAGAAAACTAGTCGGCACATATACCTAACATTACTTTTAGATATTCTTAGATGACAGTTTTTAAAGAACATTCATTTCTAAAAGAAAGGCGGGGCTCGTGGCTAATTAACAACCGCACGGATAATATGATTTGCAAGGTTATGCTGCACTAGCCGCGGTCATGGTGGTATTGGATGAGTCGAGACCACTCTGTGCCTCGGAGAGCACGTTAAACCGTCGATCCTGGTTGTCATACGAAAACCTATGACAGTCTTTACGGGTAGTCAGAAGCCCGAAAGTCTGACAACCAGTCTAACCTTAGGATATCGGTATTGCTCAGTAACTGGGTTGCAGAGGTCTGATGGCAGTCGCTCCGTGTAAAATATTGGTATCCAGCCGCATCTGGTTAGACTGGAAGCTGATACTAACGCAGTTGGGAAAAGGCTAGGCAGATAGCTAAGATAGTTTTAACAAACATTATTTTCTAAAAGTAAAATATAACATAAATTTTAAATAACCAACATGAAAAATATCCCGTCTACTCGTCGCTTCAATAAAAAAAACATTAAAAAATAAAGAAAAACCATAAAAGCAGCCGTCTTGCGATGCGTTATCATTTTTATATGTTCACCCCCCACCCCCCTCAACCCTTTGAACACCCACCCCCTAGATGCAAGCTCACACATACACATGAAACTCCTATAAATGGGTTAAAGAAAAATGTGTCTACCTGAAAACGTACGATGCACGAGTTTTTTTATTCCTTCTACATTTTCTTTGCTATCCGCGATTCTCATATCGGCGATATAAAACTGAAAAATACATTTCTTATATACACACCAAAATCACCCTTGCCCACCAAAAAATAAAGCCGAAATTCCCATCAGTGCAACCGAAAAAACAGAGCACCCATACATGAGTAGTTCACTCGCATACACAGGGAACCGCGCCGTTTAGAAAAAAAATAAAATGCACACATATAAATTGCATGCAGTTCGAAAGGGATGCACTCAGAGTCATAAAATACTCACACAGACGCGGAACTTGTCGCACACACGCGCCCGCCGCCTCAAGTTGATCACACACACATGCTGACATCTATCCATACACACCCACACACGATGTGAACTGAAGAAAACCTTCCATGTGTTGGGAAAATGCTTTTCCTTGCAGCAACCTCACGGGAAGAGTTCCATAGCGAATACCTCGCGGTAAAGACTACTCGTTCTCTAAAATTTCAAATTTAAAACACAAAATAAAATTAAACAAAAACTATGAAAATTGAAAACAATAACTAATACGGAGGAAGCTTTTTTATTTTAAACAAAAATCGATCGGCCATGCCGGTCGTGCACTCAAAAGAATTCTTCACCCGTTTCGCGGCGTAAAAAACGCGTTTAAAATTCGAAAAATGTGACAAAAAGAGCGCGCGAAAAAAAAACGTTTAAGGCGTTCGCGCCAAGCGTTTAGTGCCTTGATTCAGTAATAATTAAATAACGGATTAATTCTTAATTGAAAGTTTGATTGCACTTGTTAACTAAGTTAATAGGCAGCGACACGTGCATTAGTGATGTAAATGTGTACGTTAATGAGTGTGTGCCTGTGTGCGTTAGGACTGTCTGTGTGTAAAGATGGCGTTATAGTTGCGTTCGCGTGTTGTAAAATAATTTCGCGGCATTTTTGTGTCATTATTAATTCACGTTCGATGTGTAGCGTCGATAATTGTGACGTTGACGATAATTTTAATGAATTGCGTTTCGTATTATGATACTAAACGGTTATGACGTAATTTTATGCCATATTTTGTAGACAAAGGAATTACAGACAGTGTTGTCATTCATGTTTTTTTCACTCACGTAGTTTAAAGTATTGGCCAATTAAATGCCTGTAGTTTTTAGAATTAAAATATTATTCATTTTGTGTACACATTTTTTTTTTTGTATTCACAATTTTCACCGTGTATAATAATTTGGTACATTACATTTTTTATCAATTTTGTTTGTTTTTTTTACCTTTTTTTTGTATTTTTTTTCTGCTGGACATAAAAAATACATTCAAGGTCGCTAATCGTACCTCACATTTACATAACGTCCAATCTAACATACTTTTCCATGCAATTTCGTTCATTAATGTTAGTGTATTAAAGACTAAATTCGCATGCACATGGAAAACTTTTCTCAACTCCGTTAAAACTGATTCATATCTAATAAGAAAGGAAATTATACCTTCGTTAGTATATCGAGGTCAAGGACATTATTTTACGGTCCTGCAATTTATTTTCTAATATGATTAAAAAAGCATATTTCTTATTAGATTATCCAATCATTTAAATGGAGATTGCATACTTGCATAGAATATTTTTTATCTCTTTTGTCTAGCGTTAAATGTCAAGTTACAAACTTTGATATTTATTGCAATCATTTTTAGAATTTCATAGTAGAAAAGCGTCATATTAATTAACTTTAGAAATTATTTAATGTGATTACTTAGTTGCAAAAAAAATGTTTTTCCTTTTTTTCCTTATCATTTTCAGAATTTAAATATTATCCAATTTTTTTGACATAATTGCTTCATCTTGTATAAATAATTCAGCATTTTTTTGTCAATTTTGATGTTTTTTTACCTACAGTTTTATTTCAGTACAATAGTAGGGATGTACTGGGAATCATAATTTCCTTTATTATTATTTATGTCTTTAATTACCCTTATCCTCACGCCAGATCTTTAAATGTGGAGGAGCAGAGGTGTACCAAACGGCATTCACAATACACTATTCTTGCCTCCCTGCTCTACTCCTCATAAAATACGTCTGGGCCAACCCTCAACGACGTCGCGCCCGTGTGTAGTTGTGTATCTATAAAAAGCTTTTGTGTACCTATAAGACTTCCGTCTGCAGGACTAATGTAGCCTCGTTGCAGGACATGTGAAACATGCTTTTCTTGACATATAAGAATAAAATTTTGTGCAACCATCCCCATAGAAAAAGGATTACAAATCTTATAGGTTTCTTCATCGAAATTTCTTTTGTATCGAACTCATAGATTTTGGTTTTGAAAAATGAATTTTGCTTTCTATTATTTTCTTTATTTTTACACATTTCTAAATTTCTGTCATGTAGGGCATTTCAAAATAAAGTAGAGCCCAAATTAGATAGTGTCAAATAAAAAAAAAACAAAGTAAGATTGACAAAACCTCTGCTCTTTCCACATAGGTATATATCCGTGAATATACTTTAAAACTTTTAGAGCACAAATCTCAGCTCGTAAGAAAACTAGGTTTTTAGGTTGCAGCTACCTGACCTAGGGCTGTACCAGAATAACCGCTGAGAGACTTTCTTTAAAATATTTTTTATGTAACCTTATACTGGAAAATCTTATTTGAATAATGAGAATGTATATTATTCTCGTAATACGAGTTTAAATGAAAATTTTCTTTTTGCCTGTAGTTTTGATTTTTTGTATAGAGTTATTGAAAACACACTAACATACCTTTAGTTGTATTTACTATTATTAGAAGTAACAATTTTTATTCTAAGACCTTTGGAAAAAATGGTAAAAAAATAATTTTTCCTAAAAAAATCGACATAATTATCGTCATTTGTTTCCGTGGTTGCCATAGGATATTAGATGATAGTAATAACATTAAGATGGACGTGTACCTATAAGATTACTATCTGTGAGGTCATCCACAACTTTGTTTCGTTGGTGAGACATTTGCTCATAAAACGAGAAACCATCCATATTATGGATTACGAATCTAAGAAGACTCATCGATCGTAAAGCTTTTTATCAAATTTTCACCCAAACTTTGTCTTTCTTAATCATCATTGTGTAGGTTGAAATATGAATAGAGAGGAAGTTAACTGGAGTTCTTTCTTATTGGCATTAGTACTGAATTCGAGTTATCCTTGTAGTTAGCAAACAGTATGACTAATTAGACACTTTGCATCTGAAAATCATAAACTATATTCATCATTCTGTTCAACTTTTACTATGAAACTAACTCTAAATTCATGGAAAGAAAATCTGCTGTTCCGTACATCGATGGGTCCTATGTATAAGGGCCAAAGTGGCATTTTAGTAATTTCTGATTTGGACCTTTTAACTGTAGATATACTTAGGTAGGTTCACATTGGAAATGACAAAAATGCCACTTTAGCCCACATAAGAGCCATCGACATCTGGTTAAGCGACATTGAGTATTTTGTTTGGAACAGCAGATTTTAGACTTTGTCCCATAGTAAAAGTTGAACAACATGATGAGCAGAGTCCATAGTTTTCAGAAGCAAATCAACTAACCAGTCATACTGTATAGCTACATTTTCCGGTATATAAACATACTCATTGAGTTCAAGTCTAAACAATATCTGATCAACTTAAAAGTTGGCATTCGAACTCAACTACCATTCACTACCTACAGTACCGTTCCAAAACTTTTTTCTTGACTTTTTGTTTGGACAAATATTAGAGGCAAACAATGAAATCAATTAATCAGTAATATTACTCAAACATTGCGTTTAATTTCATAAAGTAATATTTACATCCAAAATAAATATCAAAATTCTGTCATCAGACCGTCTGACCTAATTTTAAGGTCTATTTTAATCAGCCTTAACTTATACTTCCCAGGGTCTATTTAAAATAACACTGAATTTGTCGTCTAGGCCACCCCTAACTGTACCCTCCCTAATAATACCAAATATATTTTTGCCTCGATGACCTAAATCCTAAAATAAAAAGTCGAGATAGATTGATCTACATTTTTGGTGCTTATTTTCTGTTGCCTTTTAACATTTAGGCGTTGCCGTTCCTTATTTAAATGTGTCGTTAGGTTCTGGCTATGTAGGGTAGGGGTACAGACGTCACGTCTATCCAAAACGGGCTCCTTGTTGACTAGGCTGAACAATCATACAGAAAATATTGTTTTTACTACGAAACAATCCTTTTTTCACTTTTTTCGACACATGTAGAACTAATGAGACTATAATTTTGACGATTCAAAATTATACTAACTTAAAAATGAAATAGGCAAATGCGGCGCTTATTTTCCTACGTTTCCTAAATCTGCAAATGAAAGTCTAACAAGAAAAAATCAAAATACTTTAAGGTCTTTCCAGAAAAAATAAACTTAAATAGATACAACAAAATAAACAACACTTAAATAGGTATCTTTAATCTTAAACGTATTAACGTAATTTAAATCAAACGATAATTCATAATAATCTTTAAAACAATAAAATTGAAAAGACAACTAACAAAATTTGAAAAACGAAGGAAACGATAAATCCGGTGCAGTAATAGATTAAAAAATATTTGCCATGCAATCTTAAGATTATCTTAATAATTAACTTTATTTCCAATAAAAAACTAATTGAAACGGGTGAAGAAAAAACTAAACCAATTAAACATAATAAAATTTAGTTTCGGTCCAGGCACCTCCTACCCAACGATAGTTCCTATAAATACCTACATAATTACGAAGATATATTTATTTTTATTTCGAAAAAATATATAATAGACACTAGTGTTAAATAGTGATATATTTATAAGTAAAATAGTGCCAATAATGTCAGTGACGTTAACAAGTTCGAACCTTTTTATGAAGAACCCAATGAACTTACAAATGAAGAGGGAATTTGAAGATTTTAACACTGATGATAATAAAATGGATCCTATTGATAGCAATAACTCTAGTGATGGTAACTCAGAAACGAGTGATCTAGAAAATAATGGTCCAAATGAAGATACAACTACTGCTCTGGATTATACAGAAAATGCTTTATCCATGCATCCTGTAGCAGATTTTATTAAGAAGGAGTTTCTTCCAGAATTTGACTTTAGTAATCCTTTTAGAAATCAAAATTTGGGCTTTAAGGATGGATTCCAGAATACTCCGTTTTTGCTTCCAACTCAACTGTATAAGAGTTTTCTGGCAAGCCTTGGTAAGAGGAGAAGAAATGTGGCTGAATGCTACTCTCTTTATCCACGAAATATGTTGTTTTCGAATGGATTTGGTTTGGAGGCCTCTGATGATGAAAATAATGGTGATAGAGTTACTGATTCGCCGGATGAGGTAATTGGAAATCGGTGATGATAATATTATACTTAGTAAAGATTTTATCAATTTTCGATTTTATAAATTTTGCATTTTCAACTTGGATTTATTTCCGCTTAAGCAAAGTACTAATTGGAATAAATAACGTAATATTTACTAGCAATTCTAACAAGTAAAGTGGAATTACTTGAAGTTTTAACTATGAAAATTCAAATAAACCATATTGTCCACTATTTTCTCTTATTGGTATTATACATTGATTTCTATTAGGATTTCTAGACTTTACATTGGTATTGTAAAATAATCTTATACAGGAATGGCATTACTCCTATTACTACTACGTAATCAACAACAGATTCATTCATACCGATGGTGGAAGATATCATTATTTATTTTGATACTTATTTCCTATCTACATAAAGTGCAACGTATGAGACGTTAAGTTTCTTCTCATATACTCATAATATTTCACAAACTAATTCATTCCAATCTGTTGAGCATAAGCTCCTTTGCTTGTGTAAGGTCCTATCATCCTAATCTATGGTAATCACATTCATTTAAGATCTTTTATTTTTATAGTATCGATCTCACAGGTTCAAAGATTTAATGTCAAGGGTAGAACGTGAAGCCAAAACTGAAAATAACTTTTGAAAATGTCTGACGTTGAAGCCACTAACTAATATTAAAGAAAAGAATTAATGGTCACTTGAAAATAGACATTAGGAAATAGAAAACTGTCTTTTTGCTACTATGTCCATTAGTCTTTTGAAGATTGGGGCTGTTATAGTACTATTTAATTTCTTATTCAATCAAATAACTTGGACATTAATAACTTGCGGTTCACTTGGAAGTAGTTGTAATGAACTTTTTAAACTGTGTCAACAGGTGACTAAACCGTCTTTGGTATTGTTTCAGAAGGCGGGTGCATCGTCAGCGTTCGTGTGGAGCGGAGGGGGGGTTACCGGTGGTGGGGGGCAGGACCAGGCAGCCGCGCAGCCCGCCGCCGTGCCGACAGGTTAGTTTTAATACTTTTCTGGATATTATTAATTGTAACATTATCTGAAAATGTTTGAAATAGTTTAGTTGGTCAGGAATTGATAGGGGTTAAAAAAACTGTTGAGAATATTACTAAAATAGGCGTAGATGTGGTACAGACTATATTGTCGCCCTTTTCAACGTAAGGTGAGTTTTGAAGTTTTTCTACAAAGAAAAAAAACATTGGTAATGTAGCTTTTTGATGAAGTCATTTACGTTTTTTCGATGGTAGGCTCCTTGCAGCTACAATTTACGTCATGACCGCTATCTCAGGACTCATCTTTCGTTGACCAGAGAATAGAAATTATTTTCCCATAAATTTTTGTCTACCCTAAATCTCTACCCAGTATATTCTTACTACTGTCAGGTTTTTGGGTCAAGATTTTGAAGGTTTTCTTTATCTAATATCTTGTTTACATGGTTCGTACAGTATCAATCCTAGTCAACTCTTGTTTTGCTTAGTCCTCAATATATTTAATAGCCAGTCTTCTAGCTTGTCTATCATCCTTACAATTCCTAATTTATGTCTTCCATTTTGAGGCAATACGTTAATGGACAGGCATTTTGATTATTAGTCTACCTAGAACTCTTATTTCATCTCCTCAGTGTTACTTATCATCCTGGTCATTGCAGGCACGTCCGGCGGCGGCGGGGCCCAGGGTCTGGTGCACTGGATGTCAGTGATGGCGGAGCACATGGGAGGGGGCCACCACGACCCCTCCCATTATGCACTCCCGCCGTGGAACAATGGTGGTGTTGATGTGAGTCTTAGATTTTATACATTTTTAGCGTAAGGTTTATTTAGATGCAAAGCCTATATTTCTGAAGGGTGAGTAAGTAGACGGAAAAGATGCAAATTTAACATGGATGGAGTATCAGTTTTTATTAATTAAGAATAAACAGTTTTAGGTTACTTTAACATTTCAAGTTTCGTGAGGTCCTCGGATACAAAAGTCGGTCAATCCAACACTTCTCGAATTGGTACAGTTAGTAACAAAAATAAACAAACTTTTGAGTTTTTAAACTTTAAGATATACTCAGAGTTGTATGTTAAATCTTTTACAATATTAGGCTTGGTCCTAGATCGGCAACGCATTGCATTACGTTGCGTGGGGCAGTGCAGCGCGTGCTAAAACAGCGCGTTACAACACAGTCGACGTATTCTAGCAGCTGCGTTGTAATACAGTCTTTATAGTATTTGATGAGTAAAGCTAAATTCAAATTTCTATACACGCCGCTCTGTTAGATGCACTGCTCACGTAGACTACTAGTATAGCAGGCATATTGCTTGTTATTTTTGCGACGCGTTGCTCGACGCAATGCATCGCACTGCGCTGCCTATGTAGGGCGAAGGGTTATTCTTTAGAACATTCATTTTAGCTAAGATTAATTTGTCTTTATCTACCTTTACCAACATAAATGTCGCTGATTGTTATGCCAAAAAAAATCAATTATCAATATTAGCCTTAACAATGACATGACGCTGAAAGAACAACAAGATTTTTGTTGCGTGTTCAAAGATACTAAATACATGAATACATCATGAATAAAGGAGCAACATAGTTGTGCACTTGATGATAAACGCTCATTTAACTTTAGCTGTAATTAGCTAAATGATTCCTCCGAGCAATAGGTATTAAGACTGCCACACACGGTGCAGATACTATATCTTAGATATCCTACAATATTGCTCTTCATAGTAACAATAGACTAACACATGACGCAGATAATATTTATTTTATCGTTTAGTATCTGTAGTCAAAGCGTTTATTTCAATTGGACCATTTACAAACACACTTTTGAATTGCCGAAAAAGAAAGAAGTTACTGCCGCGTTCCAAACTGTAGATTCTTATGGAGAAGAACTGGCAATGAACTCCGTGGTTACTCTTTTTCATCAAATATTTACAAAAAGTCGGTCGTATCTTTGCCGTATGTTATATCTTATCAGAAACTATAAGTTTTTATGCGCAGATACTTGCAGATAAAATATTATTGTATCTGCAGCGTGCGTGACAGCCTTAATACCTAGTCTGTCCTAGCCTTATTGCTAACAGCCTTTAGATCTTTCGTCTTACAATTAATAAATTTCATTGAATCTTTTTTCGTTTCCTTTATAACCCACAAAACATTTATTAGAATTGATAGGTTCTGTTTCTACATTATTAATCTAATGATCATCTTCCTCATAAGCAACGGTATTACTATCAATAATTCCGTTGATCTGCAATTAATAGCTAACTAAACAACCGCGACTGACACCAGTCGTTATGCAAATACAGTTGCAATATAATCGTAGCAATTAGTAGCAGTCGCTCCGTTAATTGTTCCGACAGTTGTTTCTCGTGAATTGTTGGAGGTTTAACGATAATGTGGAATTTTAATTATGTCTTATGTGGGTTTACATAGGCAAAATAATGTAGCAACTTCAACATCAAACTCATTTATTTGAAATAGACCAGAATTACTTAGTTCTTTTTGAATGTCAATATTACATATAAAACAGTCCCCAAAAGTGCCCTCCCTTCACCGCTTCCTAGTGTTTTTGCTGTGAAGAAGAAACGGTGCAACAAACTCCCAAGTAACATAGATCTGTCTGTCATCGATAGTCTTATGGTTAAAACTGATGATAAAGAGATGATGGGCTAATGTGGTGGACCCATTCACGATAAAAATTATAAAGTGTCATAGAGAGAGAGGGATAAGGGCAGGAAGAAGAAGAAGAGAGCAACAAAATCGTGTAATGAATCTATCATTGCAGTTCTAGCTGATATCTGTATATCAGGTAATGCGGGCATGGTAAATATAGAAAATGAAACCAACATAGACTTTCAATTCAATTCATTTATTAATTTTGTGAACACAGGGTACAAATGATGTTCAATAAAAATGGTTGGGCCATCCTATGTTCTGCCGAAAGGCATACAAAATAGTGACGCTAAAGAATCGCTAAAGTAAATATTATCAAACTTAAATTAATTATAATAGTACAACATCTCATAAAATACAATATCAGCAAATTAAATTTGTCAAAAATTAAATTAAATAGTACAAAAATTGCACGAGAAAGAAAAGATACAATGTCAGCAATATTAAAATTAAAAAATTAAGATTAATTTAAATAGTGCAACCACCATCTCCACCATTGAGAGTACTTATAGTTGTTAGTGTAATATGAGCTAAGTCACAATATGTTAATTTACACAAGAACAGAAAAATAATAAGGACAAGCTAGTCAGATAAGCTAGTCAGACTTCTTCAGCTGATCGGCACAGAAAACTGCATCGAATGACAACAGCTTTTATAGCATCGGGTGCGTTGATTCATGACGACGCCTATCCTTCTTTGTCTTATAATCGTTGCCCAGTGTTGCTAGCTCTCGACATAAGATGTTGATCAAAACTGAACAATACCAATAACTAATCTTATTTTCATTCTTCCTTTGTTGAAAAATTTCGAAGTACATAAGGTGTCTAGTGTCTACATCAGTGCGTTTTGATGTTCATCTTGCGCTTTCGTCTGACGCATGCCTGAAGCGCCATAGCGCATGCAATAGCGCATGCCTTAATACTAGTTCCAGTCTTATGGCAATCAATATTACATGCGCTTGACGCAAGAGGAATTGAAAGTTGAAAGCGCAAGATGAACATGAACATGACATATCATTAGGATTGTGATTAAAAATTCCTTGTTAAGAGATTTTAAGCTGACCGAACACTTGTTTTGTGTCTTGGGACACCGTTTTGTGTTTCAAAGCACAAAATGTCTCCAGACTCAAACTGCCTAAAGCACATTGGTATGATTTTTAAAAGTTGTTAATTTCTGGTTCTAAGATTAAATTTTGATCAGTTTGAGCTATAACATTAAAATTCTCAACGATTTTTACTAAAAAAAATGCTACCCACGGGTTAAAAAGAAACGTTACCAACACTTTTTCTCACGAAACTGAATTTGCATACCTACCCTACACACAAGTAGATCATTTGTTATTAGAAAAAATAAAGAAAAGGATTCGCGCATCGTATACTAAATAGGCAAAACCTGTTTAGCGATTCAGGACGCATCATTAGCAAATATGGAAAACCATTTTATTATTACAATTCTAAAATAAAATTCAAATCCTATTACATTTGCTTAAGATTCAAATTGCATTTTTACGACCGCATTGAATTTGTCACCCCTTTTCTCAGAGTACTTTCAGAAGAAAAGTCGCCTGTGGTGGTAGAGTATGCAAATTTTTGGACAGCCCTATCTTTGTTGTAGTGTAGCGCAACCCTAAGTATTATTCAAATAAGGAACACTTTTTCTTAAGTATTTTGATACTTATTTTTTGCAATTTTATATTTTATTTGCAAGGGTTAGAACTTATTGTTGCAAAAACAGATATTTTTTTGCAAAATTTGATTTGTTTTGCTATTTTAAATCCTATTGAAATGTGATAGAGAATTTTTTGAGTTGTACGGTATGAAGTGATTGATACTCATTATGTTAAATATGACGGATTAGGTAAATATCAGGATACTTAAAAGGATTTAAATGATATTTTTGATTAATTATTTCCTGTCTATCTTGAGGTCGAAGTGGGTTCACACATTGTTCTCACAAGTGATATTTTTACATAAGTAGCTTGGGAATATTCCGCAAAGATAGTTTTGAATTTATTATGATATCATTAGAAATAATATTTTATTGAAATTCCAGTAATATACCGAGATTTACATAATTCGTTTATGAGAACCTGGTGAACCTCATGGTAAACGAAGACAGGGTCTAAGATGGAACACACGAATCCAAGTAACAAAGATATAGAGAGATTCTCTTATACCCTTCTGGCTCTCACATATACCCTACGGAACTCAATAAACTGCTTGGCGCCGGAGTTTAATTTTTATCTTTTAATTATACAATCGAGTTGAATGGATAATTATATGAAATTCATTATCTAAAATGAACATGTCATTTATGAGATTGTATTAGACAAGGGAATTAGTTGACGAGACAAATTTAAAAATTAGAATTCTCAGCGATGATATTTGTCAGGGTCAAAGTAAGAAGTAACGACGACACGATTACTGAATTTGCGACCAGTGAGGGTCTGCTGAGCCTTTTGTCAATCAGCAATACTGTTAAACTCCACTACTGTTAAACACTTTTCCACAACCAGGTACTTCAACACCCTCTACTGGTCTTGGGATTTCTATACTGCGTACACAGCCATATTTGTTGCATTCCTCTTTGATATCTTCGAGGACGTCCTCGTACTCTTCTTCATCACGCAGTTCGTCGGGTGAGACCATCTGAGTAATGTGAGGGTGGTAGCTAGATAGGCGGACGCAGAACCTTCCAAAGATCCAACCCAACAAACCATTTTTCTAGAGAGAGCAGACTAATTAATTACAACGTTTGATACGTAAAACATCAAGCACGGTAATTATACACACAATAGATAAGACAAGTAAGTGTCGTCCTGGGACGAAGGGCGGTACGCAACCGGCAAACTTTAAATAAGTAAAAGATTGAAGCCGTTCCCAAGAAATCAGAATAGCAAGACGATCAATCAGTAAAGATACGATTATCAAGCTGGTTATTTTGTCTAAGTCGACGGAGTCCTATTTCTGAACGGTATGGTTACTAGATGACCCACTCGAAGGATGATGGGCTTTGTCTGCTCGATTTAGTGAGCTATGACCAGCCCCCTTTCGAACCTAAACCAAACAAGTCGGGGTGCCCCAATTCCCGAGTTCGCTTCGCTCGCTCTCGGTTTGGCTACTTAGTCAATATGTAAGTATACCCCATTGACTGTCGAGTGTAGCTCGTGGCTAAATAATTACAGCCGCATAGACCGATCTTCCCGGTTAAACCACGCTTGCCGAGGTTGGTCTGTGGATGGGTGACCATTTACCATAGCGAGTTTCCTCCGTGCCTCGGAAAGCACGTAAAGCCGTTGGTCCCGGCTGTCATTTGTAGATCTTTGACAGTCGTTACTGTTGGTCAGAAGCCAGAAAGTCTGACAACCAGTCTTACCAAGAGTATCGTATTACCCAGTTACTGGGTTGTGGAGGTCTGATAGGCAGTCGCTCCATGTAAAATACTGATATTCAGCTGCATCCGGTTCGACTGGAAGCCGACCCCAACATAGTTGGGAAAAGGCTAGGCAGATGATGACCCCATTGACTGTCGCTCCAACGACCTGTCGAACCTCTGACATGTCGCTCCAATAACCTGTCGAACATTTGACCTGTCGTTCTAATTACCAATCGAGCTAATGACATGTCGCGCACTTGTTTGTCGAACCTTTGACAAGCAGCCGAATAGTAAGTCTATTTTGATTGGTTGGTCCCTGTGACTTTAAGTCCTTTTAGCCCAATATGGCTTCTAACGATAAATCATTTATATTAATAATCTAAACAAAACATATTTCTAGAATAGAATAGCATATATTTTATTGTACACCAAAATTGTAACATAGCACTCCTCCTCCTCTCGTGTCAGCACGAGCTATACGAAAATAGCTCATGCTGTGGTGAAAAGATTAGCCAGTCAGCAAGGTTGGTAGCGGGGCTGACTGCCCAGGGTGCGCCGGACGTACTTAAGTATCGTCACTCGTGGAGGCTCTTTTCATGCACCCCCATAGCACTTAGCACATAGCACTTATACAATATAATTATATATATCATTTCTATTTATTTACTCATCTATCCGCAAAAACGACAAAATGATTACCAGTTACGCCAAAACCCGTGCCTTTCACACTCCTGCGCAGCAAACGTCAAACGCATCACTTTTATCAGATCGGCCTAACACTTTCCGTTTTTTTTTTATCATCGTTAAAATATCAAATCACGCGAATACTCGCATGGTTACACGCGAACGACTTGCGCATGCGTGAAAGTACACCTATATAATTATTATTTTGTGGGTAAAATGATAATTGTTGTACTTAAACGTTCTGGTAACTGTAAAGTGTAAACTGTTGCACCTTTTTGTCGGTTAACGGCTTGTTTTGATAATCTTTACGCGTTTTTATTAACTGTAGGCGGAATTGTTGTGCCTGTTCATTGTAATTAGCGTTTAGGCATTTCCTTAAAGGTTGGGTCCCACAGATGCTATGAAAACTATTAAATAAAAATCAAA
This sequence comes from Amphipyra tragopoginis, assembly GCA_905220435.1. NCBI lineage: Eukaryota > Metazoa > Arthropoda > Insecta > Lepidoptera > Noctuidae > Amphipyra > Amphipyra tragopoginis. Next base: position 14,012,530 of record HG992017.1, read on the forward strand.
CCAGTATTATAAAAATTATATTACTTTCTCATTAAGCCGGGTACTCACTAGCGAGCTGTAACTGTTACCATGCCATTACAGTAACGAGGTTATAGTACGTACGTGATGTCCACACTGACTGTAACCGTAACAACGAGCCGGCCTATCCGCAGTGTTCGTTTGGAACTCCACAATATCGGACAAAACTATCTATCGTGCAAGCAGCTTACATATTAATAGACTTTACTCGATCATTATAAACGACCATGAAGATGGTGGATTCATCATACGTATCGAGAAAGAAGTTATTTACTTCTTGTTTTAAAAAATCAACAAATCATGAACTCGTAGGTTCGCAGCATGCAACGGCCTTCATTCTCCACGTACACGAACGCACTACAAGCGCCCTTTAGTTCGCAGCAAAAACCGACAATTGTCGGCTCGCTACATTGGTTACACTACGAACCTATGTTCAGCTCGCGGCAGGTTCCCGAACCACGCACACACTATGATTTTGGGCTACAGTAACGTGCAACGGTTACAGTTTGATAGTGAGTACTCGGCTTTAGATGGAAATTATACACAGCTTTATACTTGTACATGGTGTAAACAAATTCGTGTAAGTCCTTAAAACCACATAATCTATTACTGGTACAGATTAACCACGCACGGGATTTAGACAGATTCATCATCTGCCTAGCCTTTTCCCAACTATGTTGGGGTCGGCTTCCAGTCGAACCGGATGCAGCTGAATATCAGTATTTTACATGGAGCGACTGCCTATCAGACCTCCACAACCCAGTAACTGGGTAATACGATACTCTTGGTAAGACTGGTTGTCAGACTTTCTGGCTTCTGACCAACAGTAACGACTGTCAAAGATCTACAAATGACAGCCGGGACCAACGGCTTTACGTGCTTTCCGAGGCACGGAGGAAACTCGCTATGGTAAATGGTCACCCATCCACAGACCAACCTCGGCAAGCGTGGCTTAACCCGGAAGATCGGTCTATGCGGCTGTAATTATTTAGCCACGAGCTCCTCGAGATTTAGACAGATTAAAAAGTTTAAAAAAAAATGCAAAAATATCATTTAATATGATAGAGCATTTCGATGCCACGCATAAATTGTTATCGGTAGCGGGTAGCACTGGGCAATGTTGACAAAAGAAGATAGTCGTCGATATGAATCAACGCACCCGATGTTATAAAGGCGGTGGTTATTCGACGAAGCGGGAGCATTCGGTACTGAACTGCTGAAGAAGTTGAAGTTGAAGTTGACCTTTTATATCTGACTAGCTTGTCCTTATTTTATGATATTGTAATAATTGTGTAAAGTATTACATTATGATCTAATTAATGTTACTAACACTAACCCAAATACAAGTACCCTTAGTGGTGGAGAGTCTATGTTGGTTTTATTTACTACATTTATCTTGCTCGCAATCCTGACATACCGATATTAGCTATAATATAACTGTAATGATAGAATCACCCCTGAACGATTATGTTGTTGTGTCTTTTACAAAATGAATGAAAGCATGGCGACAGCTGGTGGGCAATATATCGCCCCGCGCAGTCAGTTAACTCGAACGCTAAAATGACTCGGAACAGAACAACATTTTTTTTTGGTTGAATCTGATTATATACCATTCAGGGTCAATCTGTTTCACCAGTAGATCACGCGGTTCGAAGGAATTGCACAAATTCGTTTACACGTTTCATGTTTAAATTCCATGTAAAATTCTTACTTATTCAATAGCAATATTTTCAATCTTGACTAGAAAGACAGTGAAAAAACGATTTAAAACGAGCCTAACCTACGCTGAACGCAATATTGTTTTTAACTATCATTACAAATGAACTCTTGATGATTTAAATCTTTGAAAATCCTAATAATCTTTTTCATTTCAAGTATTATTGTGACTTTCACAGTGTTAAATCTCAAAACTGTCACAAAATAACTTACGCACTGTTAGAACTTCACTGACGAGTTAGCAATAGACAGGAACAAAAAGTACTGAACCAAATTGGATGAAATTTTTATGGGACCAAATGGCAAGTATAGTGCATCGAACAAAAAAAGAATCACACTAATCGGACTAGAAACCTCGGAGTAATCGGTGTACATACATAAATAAAAAAAATACCGACCGAATTGAGAACCTCCTCCTTTTTTTGAAGTCGGTTAAAAAGTGTCACTTGTACTTCCCCACTTGTTGGCAACAACTACCAAAGTCAAAAAAAAACTAAAACCATTTTTAATTGTCATTCTCCAACAAAAGAGCATTATTTCACACCAGTCGAGAACACACCAAAAAACACACAATAACACATTGATACATCATATAACATAATAAAAATGCGCCAGCCAAAGTCAATTTTTGATTCACGAGAAAAAAATTGCCAATATATACATTGTGAGACCCTGCTAACGATATTTTGATGACTGCCGTAAGCTTACAATAATGAAATAATAAAAAGACAAAAAATAAGAAAAAGTTATAAGACTACTGTTCTCCCCAGTGGGCCAACCGGCGTTTGGAACAAAAAAATGTTGCCCTTGATAATATATGGCGCTAATGCTAAAAAACCGTGCTGGGAATATATCAATGTGGATTATTTTTTTTACTTTTAATTAAGGTATGGGATAAAAAATGAGGTTTGCCTTTGAATTGAGCTAGATTGCAAAAGTATTGTTTCAATTATTAGACATAATCCCCCCTATTACAAAAGATGGTCTAAGAAAAACCTAGGTTTTAAAATAGCCCCGTCTCTTTTTGTTTTAAGACATAAGAAAGTGATGGGTATATTTTAAACCTGGGTTTACCTTAGTCTTGGTTTAAACCATCTTTTGTAATAAGGGGGAACAAGTTTTTAAAACATTTATTACATTGTTATTTCATTATAGATACTGTAATTTCGTACAGCGATATTTTACCATAGTAATTACTAGCGACCTGCCCCGGCTTCGCACGTGTACGTTATATAGCTTAAAACCTTCGTCTTGAATCACTCTATCTATTAAAAAAAACCGCATCAAAATCCGTTGCGTAGTTTCAAAGATCTAAGCTTATACAGCGTGTCCCAGAAAGTAGTGTCAAGCGGAAGTCCAGAGGTAGAACATCCTTTGAGGTACCCAAATCACCCCCATGTATGTTCTGCGATTTTTTGTAGTTTTCGAGTTATGAATGTTTTTCATGTTTTTTAATCAAACTCTGACTATAACGACATTTTTGATCATAGTGACGTGAATAGTAGAGATACATGACAATTTTTTTTTCTGAATTAGCTAATTAGTGATCCTATCGAATGCATAAATATTTGTAACCATAGATGTAACGAATGCGTTACAAAAAAATATTGAATTGTCGTAAAGTTAAAATCCTGCATGTTTCCTAAATCTTTGTGGGTGATTTAAAAATAAATCTCCCTAAACTTTTTTTGTCAGATGTATTTTAAAAACTTATCCATTTTATCAGTTATTTACCCTATAAATTTCATCGAGCTATCTCTACGACATCACAATAAAAATGTCATCCAAAGCATACAATATCGAAAATTCCAGTTGTAAAAGGGTGAATGAAAAATTGATTAAAACTAACAAATAACGTCTTTTTTAGTAACCCTCGACGCAAAAGGAGGAGTGTTATAAGTTTAACGTGTGTATCTGTGTGTCTGTCTGTGGCATCGTAGCTCCTAAACGGATTTTAATTTAGTTTTTTCTTTTGTTTGAAAGGTGACTTTATCGAGAGTGTTCTTAGCTATGATTCAAGAAAATCTGTTCAGCCGTTTGAAGATCATCAGCTCTTTTCTGGTTGTTGAAGGGATATTGAGCAACTTCTACTGGTCTGATCGATTCGAAATTTACTATCCTGTGACTTCAATGATATTACAATAACGTGGTAACCTTGACCTGATACTCAAGCATCATCTGAAACAGCATGATACCCAACATACAGTAGAGGTATTGTGTGCCTATTGATTCTTTAAGTTTATGATAAGTTGTATGACCTCCTTCTTGTCACAGGATCATTGAAGTCACAGGATAGTAAATTTCGAATCGATCAGACCAGTAGAAGTTGCTCATATCCCTTCAACAACCAGAAAAGAGCTGATGATCTTCAAACGGCTGAACAGATTTTCTTGAATCATAGCTAAGAACACTCTCGATAAAGTCACCTTTCAAACAAAAGAAAAAACTAAATTAAAATCCGCTTAGGAGCTACGATGCCACAGACAGACACACAGATACACACGTTAAACTTATAACACTCCTCCTTTTGCGTCGAGGGTTACTAAAAAAGACGTTATTTGTTAGTTTTAATCAATTTTTCATTCACCCTTTTACAACTGGAATTTTTGATATTGTATGCTTTGAATGACATTTTTATTGTGATGTCGTAGAGATAGTTCGATGAAATTTACAGGGTAAATAGCTGATAAAATGGATAAGTTTTTAAAATACATCTGACAAAAAAAGTTTAGGGAGATTTATTTTTAAATCACCCACAAAGATTTAGGAAACATGCAGGATTTTAACTTTATGACAATTCAATATTTTTTTGTAACGCATTCGTTACATCTATGGTTACAAATGTTTATGCATTCGATAGGATCACTAATCAGCTAATTTGGAAAAAAAAAATACTCATGTATCTCAACTATTCACGTCACTATGATCAAAAATGTCGTTATAGTCAGAGTTTGATTAAAAAACATGAAAAACATTCATAACTCGAAAACTACAAAAAATCGCGGAACATACATGGGGGTGATTTGGGTACCTCAAAAGATGTTCTACCTCTGGACTTCCGCTTGACACTACTTTCTGGGACATGCTGTATATGGACAGACAGCGGGAAGCGACTTTGTTTATACTATGTAGTGATGATAATTAATTTCATCAATAATAAATTCTGACTTTTAAAATTGTTAATTTAATAGTCTCGTGTAGTGCCGGACTTAAAGAATCGCACTACCTCATCTCTTCCCGTGGGTGTCTTAAAAGACGACTAAGGGATTCACTAGAAGATGGGCAGCAGCGTTCTCTGAGTACTTTAACAACCATACTGCGATCGCCAACCCGCCTGCCAAACGTGGTGATTATGGCAAATCTCCCTACTTTTGGGGGAGGCCTATGTCCAGCAGTGGACGTCTTTCGGCTGAATGATGATGATGATGATGAATTTAATATTGCATAATATAATATATTTCAATTAAATTCATAACTTCAATATTTTTACGCCTTCTATGGCATAACATGTAGCGCCTAATTATTTTTAACACTATTGCATGTTTGTAGTCTACTCATGTTAATGCAAATAAATTGTTCGTTATCTTTCCATCCTTTCAAAATGGCTGGCGTTGTTGTCCATCACAGGTCTGAATTCGAATGGGTTACCTGGCATCTGTCAGGTGTCAGAGCCTGGTAGTTCTAGGCGTGTAGTTGAGATTGACTGTTACCTAGTGGTTTTCTGAAAAGTTCAGGATTTTATTTGCCTTATAGCTTGAAAGAAACATAATTTTTGACATGGTAGGTGTGTGCTAGCTGTAGGCCTAGCAGAAATGTTGTGATGTTGTTTAATTTGAGTGGATTTTTTAATTAGATTAACTCGTTTCATACATAATAGGTATTTAATTAAATTAAAAAGTTTATTCCTAAGTATGATACAAACTGTGCTTGTCGCATAAATTAAAACCAAAAACTATAGAATACTTAGTTGTATTTTCAATTCAATATTCACTCGCATAAACGTTACGTTTTCGTTACTATACGTAGTCACTCAAATTAACGTTTCGTTAAGATACTATACGTCAAAAAATTTGTAATAAGCCTAATGACCTATTACAGTGTTATGACATTGCCCACTAACTAGATTGCGGAGGTCTGATAGCAGTCGCTCCGTGTAAAATACTGGTACTCAGCCGCATCTGCTTAAACTTGAAGCTGAACCCAACATAGCTGAGAAAGAGGTAGGCAAAACGAACTTGAATCATATCCCTCAATAATAAAGTCGGTAAAATGCGAAGTTGACAGTGGTTTATTAATACAACCCAAATTCCATAATTCCCAGACCAGAACAGTCGATTAATTTCTAATACGATTAAATTAATAGCCAACAAGCATAACCAAAAGAATTATTCATCTTCGTCAATCAAAATGAATGCCCCAATAATTTAAAAATAAAAAAATCGCAATCGAATCTTTCTCACAGGAAGATTAAAATCCAAATCATTCAACCGTCAAAATTTGATTATCATTTGACAAAGAACAGTAACCGACCGTCAAAATCGGATGTCTTAATTACAAAATGTCAAAATCAATTATGCACAAAAATCTATTATATTTGAATAAGATTTATACGGTAATCGTTTGTCAAAATCGCTTTAGGGTATCCGAGCGCCGACAATCGGGAGGTTCACCCTTCTTTGTTTCCTTGGTTAAAACGATTAATTGAGACTGTTCGAAATCGATTTTTAACGTTCGATAGAGAAAGGGTTAAAGTTAAATCGGAACTATTTATTAGATGTATGATAGGTTCATAATTAAAAATACGCGTATGATCCCCATACATTTTTTTTATTTACGTATAATACGTTCTCTGGTACAAAACGCTAAGAAGACCCAAGTATTGAAAAGTAACATATTTCAAGTTTACCAATAGTAGATGCAGGTATGCGTTTCGTGATTACAGTAGCAGCATTCTTGCGCAAAGCACTCGTCATCGCTTTCATTTTGACAATACAACACATTCATTGCGTGGTACATAGTTGTGGAGAAGTCGGATTGTTAAACGTTGCCATGGAAATTGTTGACCTGTCAAAATCAAAGCCATTGCGATTACGAGTGCGTTGCTCAATTAGAATGTAGATCACAATATTGCGATTTGTGAAATCGTCCTCTCTCCTTAGAATATATCCTGTGTATAAAATACTATAAACGGCATATAGGCAAGGTACAAAAAGTATCAATACAGTGCAAGAACTAGTCCTTTCATCCTGCAAAAGCATAGTATTACACTAAAATAAAAATAAAATAAAGTAAGGTTTATTTCCGAATCTTGTATACTTTGCAATAAATCTCACGCAGGGACCTCCTTTTAAGTAAAGAATATACCCTGTGCTAGGAGGCCCCGTTCTTGAATATTAAATTATAAAGTGTACCAAAAGAAGAAGAAGAAGATAGAATTTAAACAAGAAACAAAACAAATATAAAATTAACAAGAAAAGAAAAAACTTTGAGATATTATCTAAGTTAGTGTGTGTTTGAGTGTGTGTGTGCATGTGTGTAAGTGTATGTGGGTGTGGGTGCGTGTGTGAATCTTATCAACACACTATAACATTATACCACATTATAAAGGTTCTTGAGTTTGCATGTTTGTTTATCAATCACGCATAAACTCCTGTACGGATTTGCATGAACATAAGCAAACAGATAAACCATATCCTAGATTAACGCATAGAATACTATTTACCCGGGTACATTAAGTATTTTCCCTAGAATTCGAGTGTACCCGCGTGCAACAGCTGGTCCAGAAATAAGCAGATTCAAATCTGCTGATTTCTCTTTTGGTTTTAAAGAAAGCAGGTCTTCCATGTTCTTTCCATCTGACTAACCAATTGATAAAATCTATGCTGCCAGTCTTCTGGGCACGTTACCAGTCATCAGCGATGCGGAAGAATATTTTGATGCCCTATTTTAGGTTATAGTTTTATTTGGATATGTTTTTCTTTATTTGTAAATACTTTTATTTGTAATTATGTAAATATAATTGGGGAAATAAAGTATACATATTTCTTACTTTAATCGTAATTTTTGGTGCATTGGTCGCATTTTTTGGTGATCGCATATATTATGATGAATAGAATTTGAAGTTCTATCTAACATGTTGTTACATAATTCGTGTCGAGTTTTAGGTAGTATCGTCTACATATAAAACGATATCAGTAATTATTTGTTTTTAAACAAAATATAATACTGAATACAGAACCCAGTAATAGATTTCATTTAAAACCAAGCAATGAATGATTCTACATTTTTCGTAAGGGGTGAGTCCCAATTCTCGTCCCTAAGATTTTATGCTTGATTTTGCACGAATTTGTACCCTTTTGTTGTTTAGATATTAATTATATTGTGAACCAGGTGTGTTGCATGTAATTTTTGAATATTCACGCCTCTATGCGTAGAGGATCGCCAGAAGCGATTTGTAATGTTTTTAATTTGTATGAGACTGATGGTAAAGCGATTTAAATGTGAGAGATACTGTGTGAGAAATAATTTAATACACGTTAGAACTCACACAACCGGGACGTCAATAAGTTCATGCAAAAACATCTTAACTTAACCGTTGGGGGGTCAAAATCTTCCGAAATGAAGATTACTACCAACTAAGAAGAAGAACTACTTTTGTGTAAAAAATTAGAATTAAAATAAATAATATTAATTTTACACTAATTATAAAAATAATATAATTAGGTGGTTTGGTCATGTTAAGAGAATGAGTGAACGGCGATTAACAAAAGCGATTTAAAAGGTTGGTTGTAAGTGGAAATGCCGGTAGAGGACATACATCGATGTTATTGGTGATGTTCTTCAAAAAGGACAGGAGCGTAGTACTCTCAATTGGCGTGCGTGTATGACAAGATGTTTGAACGTGGACGAAGCGAAAGGAGTATGTTAAAGATCGTAGCATGTGGCGTTCTGTACTTTCTGTCTACCCTCATGGGAATAAGGCGTGAGTTTATGTATGTATCTATACATATAAAAGGAGAAGCTGACTGACTGACTGACTGATCTATCTAGTGTTGGGTAGGACATGACTTGAAAAAGAGTTTGTAAGAGTAGCCTCTTTTTTGCTCTGAGCCAGTACAATGTACTACTTCAAATGAGGCGAGGCGTACTGAAGCTCGGTGATACGATTGAAGTAACGAGTACGAATTTGACATTTGACGTTACTGCGGCAAGTCGAGTCGCGGTCGCGTAATGTCCACGGACATTGACACACTGACAATGACGTGCTATTGTAGCATGTGCCTCGTTCCCTCTCTGTCTCACCCTACAGTTTACTTACCGAGAGTAACGAGTAATGCGACTACCGCGACATAAAAGTTGAAGTAGTACACTTTTAAATGTTGAGCCGCTCTTACATTTTGACGTCATGTACGGGACAAATGTACTGCCTCTTGTATGTCCTACTCAACACTAGATCTATCAGCGCACAGCCTAAACCGCTGGGGTTAGAAACTTGAAATTTTGACAGTAGATTCCTTTTGCAACGTATGCATCCACTAAGAAGGGATTTTTCGAAATTCAACCCCTAAGGGAGTTAAATAGGGGATGAAAGTTTATATGGAAAATCGTCACTTAACGGGTTCAAAATTTCACGCAAGCGAAGCTGCGGGCGAAAGCTAGTGTAATTTAAAAAGGGAAAAAATGTCATGCGCTGTATCTATGTAGCTGTTTTTGTGTAGTTTTGTGCAAAATACGGTCAGGAAACAGCTTAAAGACGGCACTGCTTGGACACAATACATTTTTAGAGCGTTTGCACAACGTAACGATTGATATAATTATGAACACAGTATTTGATTTGTACATGCGTATGCACAAAAGGCGAGAACAAAATCTCGACCGTGTTCCGTGTGCATATCGATGCCAGCCAGAAGGGATAAGCGTAATTTTTTGCGAAATGGAGATATACAAGGTTAGTTATAGTATATACTAAACCTGAAACTAGTTTGTTCAGAATCACTAGGAGAATCGATTGACATATTTTTTACACCACATTTTTTTTTGTTTTTTTTTTTCATAAATTTCAATTTTGCTTCAGTAGGTTTCTACCCATAACAGTTGACGGGAATAGACACCTTGAGGCTTGAAATGGTCCGCTCGGTCAGTTTCCGTGTATTAGACAACCCCTGCATAGCACATCTCAGGCATTTCATACTTTTTCAGCGAACTTAACGCGACATAAACTAAGGTGTAACTTGGAGATTTACTAAAAAAAAACACATATTCAGGCAGTTCTGATGAAAATCTTGTTGGAGTGTCTCGGTTTTCGTATAAAGTAAAAATAACGTTGTATATCGTTGGAATCGTCTTTTTTTTGCGTCGATTGGTCTAGGTCTCATGACTCAACGACATATTTATTATTGCTTAGGCGATACATAATTATAAATTTAACTAACCTTAAACTTTAGCCTAATTTCTTCATCGTAGACGATTTTTAAATCGTCGTAAATTGTAGAACAATTAAGTTTAGCTTGAACTACGTGATGGCATGTGTACCGTCAGTTGGGACAGGTCAACTCAAACCTGCCTCTCTTTCCTCAAAAAGCCCATTCCAGACGTTGCCCTACATTGTTACACTCGCGAAGTCTTAATACCAATGTCTGTACTTTAAAAGAGACCTTGACCTCTGAGTTTATTTCGACTTTTCTTCTCAGAGTAAGATAGGAAATGCCGGCGCCATCTAGTCTTAAAAAACATTAGGTACATTGACTTGTAAAAGTGTCTGTAACAGATTGATTTACAGAAATAAAAATCATTTATCATGCTAATAAGGTGTGATATGGAAATTGAGAATTAGCATTAATTAGCTCAATTTTAAGCATCGGTAAGCAGCTTAATAGTTTTTAGTTGACCAAATCAATTGATGTATCAAAAATAAGTCCGAAGCTTATTATTATTTTTCAAGAACATTTTAATCCGGTTTCTAAATGCCTGATTAACGCAATACTTATATTATCGAACTACACGTTGACGTGCCGATACAGCCAGGTGACAGACGGACAGACGGACGGACAGCGGAGTCTTACTAATAGGGTCCCGTTTTACCCTTTGAGTACGGAAAAAGAAGTTTTCTAGTAATAAATAATTATAAAATAACACTGTTATTATTAATTAATTCTGCTTGCCCGTCAGGGATCACTTGCGCTTGCGCTTCGTATGCATTTATTCCTATCGTGCGTGTAACGTTACTTATGAATCAACCTTATTCTGTTTCGTACAGAAACATGAGTTATTGTGTGAAGTCAGTCAAGTGGAACAAACACTGACAAAATTCTGGTTACATTGTTGTTGGGTTTACATAATTAAGGTTGGTATTCACTAATATTATTCTCTGGTTAAATAAATTTTTAGTCGATTTTTTTTTCTTTTTATAATATTTTTCTTGGTCGCGTTTTTCTCTAGTTGCACCTAATGGTAAACGCAGCACTTCCAAACTGATTTTACTTCGACACTATGGAACTCCTACATTACGCTACTCCGACAATTACGGAACTTCGACTCCTAATTTGGGATAGCCCGATACGGATAGGTTAGGTTCGAAGGGAATGAAGGGGGATAGAGTGAGCGAACAAGCGAGCGAACGAAGCCCCCGTCATCCCCTTCGTGTTATTTATTTATTATTATTTATTTACTATCAGCCATTTCTGTCCCACTGCAGGGCAAAGGCCTCCCTTCCCTCCTTCCATTTATCCCTATCCAGTGCTGTTATGCGCCAATCCTTGTGGAAAGAGTCGAGTTCGTCCCGCCATCTCATTCTGGGCCTGCCGCGTTGTCGTTTGCTGCTGTTTGGGACCCATTGTCTGGTTACTCTAGCCCATAGCTCTTCCGGCATGCGACAGATGTGACCAGCCCAGTTCCATTTTAGCTTGGCAGCCGTGTGACCTACATCGGCAATTTGAGTTTTAGAACGCAGTATCGAGTTCCTTATACGATCAGTAAGTTTAACTCCAAGGATACTGCGCTCCATTGTTCGCTGACAGACCCCGAGTGCGGACTTTTGACGATTGGTTAGTGACCATGTCTGCGCTCCATAGGTGAGGGTAGGAAGAATGCACATGTCCATGAGTTTTAGGTTACTTTAAACACCAGTATCGAAGTTCCATAATTGTCGGAGTAGCGTAATGTCAGAGTTTCATTGTGTCGAAGTAAAATCTTGTCGTAGAACGATTTGTCAAAATTCAGTTTGGCAATCGGACCGTATAGATCCTACCACCAAGCATGCTGGGTTTTGTGACTAGGGTCTAAGATGGGGCACACGAATCCAAATAACATAGATATATAAAGATTACCATATACCCCTCTGACTCTCACAGACACGACGGAACACAGTGAACTGCATGACTTTAGTGTTCAGGTGGTAGCTAGCCAGGCGGACCGTATAGATCCTACCATGTCACATGCTGCGTTTTGTCGAATCTTACAACACTCGTCTATTCCCAGCATGAGGTGATGAAGTTTTATATTCCAGCCCGTCGTCACACGGGATAAATGAAAAGTCAGACTGAGAATGGTTTGTGTTTATACACTAAACCTGAAACGAGTTTGTTCAGAATCACCAGGAGAATCGATTGACATAGTTTTTACACCACATTATATTTTTCCTTTTTTTTTCATTTTCAGTTCTTTTTCAATAGGTTTCTACGCATAACAGTGGACGGGAATAGACACCTTGAGGCTTGAGATGGTTCGCTTGGTCAGTTTCCGTGTATTAGACAACCCCTGCACAGCACATCTCAGGCATTTCATAGTTTACTAGGGAACTTAACGCGACTTAATCTAAGGTCTAACTTGGAGATTTATTAAAAAAACACACACATTCAGGCAGTTCTGATGAAAATCTTGTTGGGGTGTCTCGGTTTTTGTTTATACTAAAAATAAAGTTTATCTATCTATTCTTATAATGACGTTGCTTGTTTCATGACAAGATTTCATACGTTTATCGCTATTTATAGGTCATTAAACAATTTTTAAACTTACTCATGCTATTTAACCCCTTTAGGGGGTGTATTTTCAAAAATCCTTTCTTAGTTCTCACTAGAATTGAACAACTTTCGTTGTACAACTTTTCGAAATTCGCTTATATTTTTTATAACTTTCCATACAAATCAAATAAATATTTTAATTGAATTGTATGGAAAGGCATAAAAAATTGGCGAATTTCGAAAAGTTGTAGAACGAAAGTTGTTCAATTTTCGATACCGAGTAACCCCACAAAATTCTTAGAGTTGATTTTTTAATACCATATTTAAGGAACTCCTGTGCAAAATGTGCGTTGTCTGTCAGTCACTCAGTGTTAAGGCTGATTTACACGAGGATAGTTTCTCGAAGCGATACTCGTTCTGTCTTTGTCTTTCTCTACGATAAAAACAGAGATAGCACGAAACTCGCTTCGAGAAACTGTCTCCATGTAAATAAGCCTTTAGAGTTTTATCAAGAGCCGATTTTTCAATGGTCAGATTTCTTTTATATGAAGAATAAGTTTGACGTTTTGATAGCTTTTGTATAGAAGATGTATCAAAATATTAAAAAACCGCCCTAGTGCGAGTAGGACTGGCGCACGAAGGGTTCTGCACCATTATTTATTCTGTTTTTTAGTATTTGTTGTTATGGCAGCAACAGAAATACATCATCTGTGAAAATTTCAACTGTCCAACTATCACGGTTCATGAGATACAGCCTGGTGACAGACGGACAGACGGACGGACAGCGGAGTCTTAGTAATAGGGTCCCGTTTTACACTTTGGGTACGGAACCTTAAAAACAGATTCGGGTCTAATCGCGTAGGAACTGTAAAAGACACAAAATACCTTTTTTATCCCGAAGTACCACACTAAACCCAAACGTTTGACAAATAAAATTATATACAAAAAACAATTTCGAGTGAGGGTAAATAAAAATACCCTTGCTTCACGGAGATTACCACTGCTCCGCCACTTCAGTCTACCCGTGACTGACCAGTCTGACCGTGTAATTCGGCCGAAACGTCGGGATGAAAGAGATATTTTGTGCCTTTCAAAGTTTCTACGCCATTAGACCCAAATCTGTATTTTTATTATATGTACAAATCTTGAAAGTTTAAAAACATGTCTCAAAATGTCAATTTAAGTAGATTTAAGTTAAACCAAAAGAACAAATGAACACAGAAAATAAGGAAATTGAAACAAACAACCTCAAACATATCATAGGTAGCACAATAAATAGTGATATTCACATCACAATCAACGCACACACTAGAGTTACCAAAGACAAAAGGATCACAATGAAGTAAGTACGCATCTAGAGAACGGTGGCCACAATTTTGACAGCACGGAGACCGGTCCGGGAAGATTAATGGTCGCTCTACTCATCGCTGTAATGACGCCCCCACCGCTTCTTCTAATGACATACAGTGTAGGGTGTGTGTGGAAAAGTTTTTTGTAGGGTTTTCCTGTTAGTGTTTGGTATTTTAAGAAAAAAAAATTTTAGACTTGCTTGGTAAAATTTATTTTTTTATTAAATTCTTCTTGATTTTGACCTTTACACGTTGTTTTAAATGTTTCAATAAAAAAAACGTTGTTTTTTTTTGTTACAGTTTAAAGACATAATTTTAGTGACTTTTATTTTCGGTGGTAATTATTATTTTCAAAATAAAAGTTTATTTTGTTATTATCGTTTACTTTTTCTAGGACCATTAATAAGTTCGTGTTTCTATTTTTATTTTTTCCTACCCTTCTTACTCTGAGAAGAGGCCTGGTACCCATCAGCGGGACATTGATAGGCTAATTATGTATGGATGTTATGCATGTATTTTTTCCTAAGCCAATGGGAAAATATATTTAAATCCATAACATAAATAAAGTATAGGTAACCTAATATTGAAAAAAAAAATCATGTAAAAAAAAACTCAAGAACATCCCTAAAAACATAAATGACTCAAATAAAGCATATGTTTCATTCAAACTCATAAAAAGTCAAACCAGGACTGTCCCACGTAAACAAAATTCACAGTCACCACCAAAACATCCTTGGTTAATGTCTCAACCGTAGAAAAAACCCTGGCATGTTTATCTTGGATGGGACGCAGCGTCGTTGCGAATCGCCCCTGCCACCGAATTTCGTACGTTCCCTAATCGATTTTACTTCGGACGGGACTAATTCGGCGAATTAATCGTGGACACCCTTGTGTATGGCTAATTTCCTTGTTTATTGTTAATGATAATAGTTTGGTATTGTTTATTGTGTTATGTTCGTTTTTACTTTTGTTTTTTTTTTGTTTTCATTATCATACTAGAGGTCGCTGCGACTTTGCCCGCGTGGATGTCGTTTGTCGCGTGTTTTTCGAGATAAAAGTAGCTTATGTCCTTCTTTGGGTACCAGACTAGGGTAGTTCTTCGAAATTTGATTCTTCGACTGATCCATATGGGCAAAATTTAATTTCACTTTCAGCTCTGTAGCACATGTTCATATGAAAATAGGTATGCCAAATAACATGTATTTGAATGAGGGACTCGTTTTTATAAAGTAGTTTTCAAGATATCGACGTTCGAATATTTTGTGCCCAGATGAATCAGAATTTGTTACAGATGAATCAGAAACAGAAATAAAAATGAAAAACTTTACGTAGATGGGCTCTATAATAAGAAAATAAGCATATTTTAACAACAACAATAATGTGTTTTATGAAAACAATTATCAGTGATAATATTACGGAAAAAATCTGATGGATTCAACAATAATTCTTGTAAAACATTTTCGAAACTCCAGTATACAGGTTTACTGGTAATTTGACGTATTCCTTGCACTACGTTATTGGGGGGCTAAAATGCAACACATTTAACCCCCATATGTTCTACCGAAAGTCAATGAATTTCGAAATATTGAAATTTTTGTATTATTTTGAATAATACCCAGAATTCCTTCTTAAACACTATTTATCTCTAAAATATCAAATTGACTGGCTTTGATTATTGATATTAGCTTGTAGCTGATACTTTTACAAAGCTTTCTGCGTATTTTACTGTTCTTAATGACCATTCAATTGAAAGTAATCATTAAAAGTTAATTAAGTGTATTAGAAAATCGTCGAGGTACACGATAAACAATAACGTTTATCTCAAAAATTTACTGTGACAGTAAGTGAACAAAATGCAAGACAAACATCCTTATTTAATCAGCTATCCAACGAGGTATAGACGTACAAAAATATTTAGAAACTAATGTAAAAATGTCTTCATGTCTTTTCTGATGAAGGGTAAATGGGACATCTCTGGTGAATTTTGGAGTTACAACTTTTTCATCGATTGACGAAGTCTCCATCCAAAAGCTGTCGTCATCGGGAAGGTCGAGGTCTTGTTGGGCTGTATCCGAATCTTGTCCAGTCTGAATTTCGGTGGCAGATATGTTTGATCAAAGAGCTGCATGTACCTTTCTTCGATGTCACCTTCATTTTATTCGTGGATTTGACGTCTACACCACTCTGTTGTTTATTAATGTCTTCTATGGTATGATTCATATGGGGTTTTGACCATACGAATCAGGCACAGATGAATCAGGATTTTGCCTACAATCATGCATAACTCATCATACATACTGACTTCATTTTCGTCATTTTTCTACACGAATCTATAACCCAAAAGCATCACACAAAACACAGATAGAAGTTTTAAAACAATAAAATAAATGTTATAAAGTAGGCATTGTAATCAGAATGCCACCTGAACCAAACACAGATGAATCAGACATTTACCTTCGTAACATCGGGAACTAAGCCAACCAGCTGTACATCCGCCTTCTAGCTCGTCCGTTGCAGGACTGGCTTCCCCCCGCGCGGGAAGCCAGACCCTCATTATTATTACCCGACCAAGTACGGTCAAGCGCAGCTTACGCCACATTAATCAGTATTATACGCCGGACACTTCTTATTTACTTATTTATAAACACACTAACGTAGTTATAACTAATACACATTTTTTTTGTAAGAGGACAATTCATTTCCTTTCGATATAACTATAATTTATATTGATGTATCAAAGGGAAAATGCGATATATACCATTTTGTTCCGGAAAATGGCAAACGGACGCGCTATATGAATCAGAAGAACAAACTTCAAATATTTTTATTTTGTACCTAGACAGCAGTTATTTAAAAAATATAATTTGTCCCAGTAAGGGATAAAGATAAACTGTACTATTAAAAAATTACATGTCATTTTGTTAGTTGGTTACAAAAATATACCCATAGAAATCGAAAATTTTGTCCCTGAAGAACTACCCACTATCTCTGTACCAAGTTTCATCAAAATCGCTTCAGCGGTTTAGGCGTGAAAGCGTAACAGACAGACAGAGTTACTTTCGCATTTATAATATTAGTAGGGATTAATTAATAGTCATAATTATGTTTTACTAGCTTTTGGCCGCAGCTTCGCTTGCGTGAAATTTTGAACCCGTTAAGTGACGATTTTCCATACAAACTTTCATCCCCTATTTATTTAACTCCCTTAGGGGTTGAATTTCGAAAAATCCTTCCTTACTAAGGAGGACATTATAAAGGGAACCTCTATGAAAATTTTCAGCTTTCTAGGTCCAAGGGTTTGGACTGGGCGTTGATGAGTCAGTCAATCAATCAGTCAGTCAGGACTTTTCTTTTTTATTTATACAGATAGATAGCAGTGACAGCCTAGAGATTGGACTCTTGCCTTCCATTCTTCTCTCGTGTCAGCACCAGCTAAACGAAAATAGATCATGCTATGGTGAAAAGATTAGCCAGTCAGCAAGGTTGGTAGCGGGGCTGACTACCCAGGGTACGCCGGACGTACTGAAGTATCGTTACTCGTGGAGGCTCTTTTCATGCACCCCCTTTGCCTTACATGAGGGTCTGATTTCGATCTCAGCCCGTACCTCTGACTTTTTTAATTAATTTAAAAAAGTTTAAAGCCCATATTAAACGTGTCCTTATTCAAAAAGCATATTACAAGTCTAAGGACTACGTTGACGATAAAGATGCTTGGCAATAACTCCTTCTGCACATGTGGCTTCACTGGTACCTCATTAACGTCGTATGTGTACCTATGTCTATTAACTAACCTCATTACGATTAGCTTCTTTTTTTTACTAACGTTACTCTCAAGATATCTTTATCTTATACAGTGATTTTCTTTGTAATGTGTTTTGATGACAATTAACCATGTCACTTGTTTTATATACATAGTTTAGCGTCATTTTACCTTTTGTAAATGTGAGAGCTTTGTAAACTTGCTAGATGCCTGGATACCTAGTTAATTTGTGACCATATTTTTCATTTTGTTTTTTTTTTTGTGTGGTTCCTGCTCTTAAGTCTACTTTGCTCTCTCATAACTATTCTAAGTCATAACTGTACACTCAAATTGTTAAAGATATGGATTTTAAAAGAGTAACCATGGAGTTTCTTGCCGGCTCTTCTCCATAGGAAACGACTAATTGGAACCGTGCACCTAAATTCGACTTTTCATAAGCGCCTGTAATGGTTTATGTGAAATAAAAACTTTTGATTTTGATTTGATTATCACTTGCGTTAACGGTGAAGGAAAACATCGTGAGGAAGCCTGCACACCTGAGAGGGCTTCAAACAGTTCTCGATGGTGAGTGTCGTCTGACAACCCGCACCAGGCCAGCGTGGAGGACTAAGGCCTAAATCCTTTTCATTCTGAGAAGAGGTCCATGCTCAGCAGTGGGACAGTAATGGGCTGATAATGATGATGAACACTTGCCTTCCATGCGATCAAACTCAGACCAGGGCCACGGTAACTCTTTCGAACAAATGCCTGCCAGGCTTGCGGAATTTGTTCGAAAGAGTTACCGCGACCCTGGAACGCAAAGGGCTTTAGGAGGAACACGGATGGGTTCTAGTCAGTAAGAGTCTGACACTCCCTTCCACTCCACCCAGAGCGGAAGAAGACACATGATGAAAGAGCATCCTTAAAAAAAAGGGGTCTTTGTTTGATCTCGGGCCGGATATTTTTAAGCGGATGCAAAATAAGTGTTAAAGTATTTTTAAGGATTTTTAAAGCAAAATTGATGTTTCGCGATCAACGGTTTGTTTTTCCAATACCGGCCGGCCTATATACCCTGAATTTGTCCATTTCTTATCTCTTATTGCGCTCATAATAAGGTTGCTTTTACTATGCCCTCGATACGACAGTAGTTATAAACAGCGAAACACTGAATAAATACCCAAGGGTCTTATGGCAAGAAAGTTAGTGATGAACAAACAAGCAAACCGATATATTGCTCGTAGCCGGCAATAAATGGACAGACAAACTTTTTTATTAGTATACTTTTAGGAACTAAAGTTCCGATTGCGATGTCTAGCTATTGTAAAACATTGAAGTTTGTTATAAGTCTTGTACGAATTTTATTATAGTGGGATGTAGTTTTTTTTTGTCTAATGTCCCGAGTGTCATTCGAGTACCTATGACAGTCGTTACTGGTAGTCAAAAACCCGAAAGTCTGACAACCGGTCCAACCTTAGGATATCAGCAGTGCCCGGTAATTGACATGGTCTTAAATTAGGAAAAAAAAAACGCGGACGGAGCCTTATGGGCACACGCACAGCTAGTCCTAAATAGAAATAAGTTTTAAGAAGTTTATTTTCATAAAGACAAAAATGCCACTTACATGAAAATATAATAGGACCATTCTCACTATTTTAGTGAACTTATTCTAGGTCGCCGAACACTCAGTTAATAGCTTCATAGCCTCTACTGGAAGGTGAAAAATATTCAAGTAGGTATATATTGAAAATATGGTGAACAATCTTTCAAAAGACTATAATTTTCTCTAATGAAATTGCTTTTTGCTTAATGCTCATAAAATGTATACGTTTTAAATTGAAAAATAGACATAATGAAGTAATTCAGCGTTCATCATATCAGCCAAAAGACATCCACTGCTGAATAAAGGCTTCCCGACCAAAGGCCGGCTACATCCAACGACTCCCAGCGACTTTTACTAGGTCATCTGCCCATCTAGTTGCAAGCTGTCTCACGCTGCGTTTTCCGAAGCGAGATCTACACTCGAGAACCTTATCTCGTATAGGGACGGGCTAGAATAAAAAGCAACCTCACCGCATCGTCATCGTTCAGCCAAAAGACCTCCACTACTGGATATAGGCCTCCCCCAAGCATCATCACATCCCATGTTGGGAGGGTTTGCCATAATCGCCACGCTTGGCAGGTGGGTTGGCGATCGCAATAAGGCTGTTAAAGTACTCAGAGAACGCTGCTGCCCATCCTCTAGTGAATCCCTTAGTCGCCTTGTACGACGCCCATGGGAAGCGAGGTGTTAGTGCTATTCTTTACGACCGACACCACATGGACAAACCGCACCCAGCAACAAAACCCAGCACGCTTGGTGGTAGGATCTAAACGGTCCGCTTGGCTAGCTACCACCCTCACATTAAAGTCCGGCGCCAAGCAGTTTACTGTGTTCCGTCGTGTGTATGTGAGAGCCAGAGTGGTATAGGGGAATCCCTCTACATCTCTGTTACTTGGATTCGTGTGCTCTAAGACCCTAGCCGCGCTTACCAATAGGCCAACGGTGACCAAGTCAAATATTAAAAAAACTGTATTAATCAATCTTTATTGATTTTGGAAGCCCTTTTTAAATGTATTTTTTTTTTCTTTTGACTAAATAAAATTTCACACCTTATATCATTCCTTTATCATGAAGGAGTTACAAACCATTTTAATACACACAATATTGACAGAGCCCAATAAATATCTTGACAATACAATATTATGATGTAATTCACAATAGATAAAGTTTTTATCACTATATATTTTGGGCACATAAATTCCGAGGTCGCTACTCTTAAGAATTATTTGTTTAGGGGTGAGTGAACTATCTTATGGGGTTGTTTCTGATGCTGCTTAAGTATAGAGCTTTAGGTGGATGCGAGGGTTTTGATACTTTATCGTTTTACAAGCTTCTGCTTAAAAAAGTAGTGGCTTGATTTGGTTTAGGAGAACATTCAATGTTAACAAAAAAAATTTTGTTCGAGCAGTAAAGTTACTCAACAACGTCTCACAGCAATAAGATGTCTTTACTTGTTCATTGGCAGAATTTCAGAGGGTGACACTTAGATATTTGTCCTCTTCTTGAGTAAAGTGACTATATTGTTGTATTGGGTGGCTACCTGTAATAGCAATTTGTAGTGATAATGTGAATAAATAAATAAGTAAATTTTGCTATAAAGGTTGACTGGTAGAATTTTGCTAAGGAATGAAGTCCGCCTTTGTACAATTTTATTTATGCATAAACAATAAATGAATAAACATTTTCATTAGCAAATGATGTAACTAATAAGTTTTAAAGTCTTGGCTGAAGCGATACGAGTAAGAATTGTTAGTTTAGTTTGTTTGTGAAAAATATTTGAGTAGCTAATTTTAAAATTTACGGATGAATATCGCACTGTTCCTTAATTGAATGTGCTGTATCTAAATAGTCAATCGAATGTTCACCTTACAACTCTACCAAAACTGATAACTCATACAACAATAATGTTTTGTATTTCCAACCTGCCAAACCTGCCAAAGTATCAACACTAAAAATCCGTCTATACAAGCATAAATTACCTGTCTTGTCATTCGTTTCTCATACGACAACAGTATTAAATGAAAGGGTGCAACCGCTACATTTAAAAAAAAACTTTTTTGTCTTTTTTTTTGCAACTTTTTTTTCTGTTTTTTCGCCTAACAGTATTTGTCACCATCTTTTTTTTTTGATAAGGAGATTTAACAGTTTAAAGTCTTTGTTAGTTTTTTTGGTTTAGAAGATAATTATGGTGCTCGAACAGTCAATGGGTATTGGGAGGATTATCTATGGTAGTTACGTTAAGATGATGGTGGGTGAAGAATGACAGAAGACATCCATAACATCATGGAAATGATGCAGGTTAGAATAATTAGTGCTGAAAAAATCTAAGAACGATAGAATTTTGGTTAAAAAACACCTTATTAATGCTCGGTACCTATAATAGCCAAAAACGGATCGTTTTGCTTACCAAATGGTAGGTAGCATTTCTTTTTGCCAAACTTGGCATAGAAATTGACTCGTAAGCTAATTTTACCTTTTACATAATTATGGGAGGGTCTACTATGTAAAACTCATTCTTTGCTTCATTATTGTTATAGATACAAAAGTCTTAATTTTAACCAATAACGCTCCATTAATAAAGACAAAAAATATGTGAAATTGCTTTAAATATTTCGTCGATTTGGTGGTGAAAAGAGTCAAGCCACACTAGTCAAAAATGAGATAAATACAATCGTAGTTTGAAAAGAACGTGATTTTTACGATGGTGAATAGAGCTAGATAACTGGCAAAAAAAATATATTTCAATTTTCTTTAATTCTGTCGGAAGATGTTAACAGCATTACTGTACATTATCATAGGTAAAACAATGTAATCCTCGTTTTCATCTCATTTTTGTCAAAAATGTGGCTTGACTCTCTTCACCACCAAAGCGACGATTTACAATAAACTCTAAATACATTTGACATCTGAATTTAATTTTCATCCATTCCATCCATTAATTTTAATCAACGGTCATCAGCAAAACTCGATAAATATTTTGGTTTTATGAAATTTAATATCGTTTAAAATAAATTGTAGTTCCAAATTGATAATAATACTAGTTTTATCTACATACTCTATCATTATTGCTACAAACTTATTAGCAAGTTTTCATTCATAAAACACGTTTTGAAACATTGAACCATGATACTTTAATTTTGCTGTTGATTGTACTCGAAAATTTAGTTTTCTAGCCAAAGAAGCGTGCTTTCCCACCTAAAACCATAGTACTTCCTTATTACAAATACACAAACACAATGTACACTCAGATCATTAGCTCATCTGGCTCACGATGAGACAATGAGCAATCAATTGCTCGGAAAATGCTACTAATAATTACTAGGGAAGCGAGCGCGGAATGACGAATGTTTAGTTAGATTAATTAGCTTAGGGTTTGAAATATTTTTTTCTTTTGTTTGCATTTTTTTCTCACTGTTTGTTAAGAAAAATCTACCTATCTAAATAGGGTGTAAACTAATTCGTGTAATTCTTCAAACCGCGTGGTGACACAATTTAGCACTAAACGGTTCTTTAATAAATAAAACCCACCACTATAGCAACGAGGCGGTCTTATTATTTTGTTCTACACGATTTAGGTACATTCTATTTTAATGGGAACATTGAGTTTGTTTTTGATGCATAATACCTATTTAGCAAAAACGTCAGTTATTGGAACCAAACTTAACTGCTGTTTAACATTCGGTCTCTCTTACTGAATCTTCAAACCGATAATCATCCTAAACATGGACATTTCTTAAACGTTATTATAAACCATTCTCAAAAATTTGCTTTCATCTACCAAGAATCACTAACAAAGACAGACTTTGAATTACTGCCATCACCAGTTACTTCTAAACAGCTAAGTACAAACAAAAATATTCGCAAATGTTTTTCACATTCGGCGTAGCGAGCCGTCACGTGATCCTCTCCCCACCATCCATCTTAGGGCGTCGACGGACCGACTCGCGGCGACTCATCACGTTAATTTGTTTCCACTGGCGCTGTGTGTTCACGGCCTTAAGTAGACTTTTCGTTACACTTTGTTTCCTTGTCTGTACTGTTTGTTTTGGGGTAAGCAGGGTTGTAAGTGAAACTATTGAATGTGGTGGGAACACAGGTTGTTATCGTGTTGGTTTCCGAAATGTACACATAAACATAACATCACTCCTGTATTCCCTGAAAGGTTGGGCAGAGATGTATAGTACACCCTCAATCCGCTGTTATGTTTAAGCCCCATGTAATAGGGGGCGAGCATATTGCCATCAACCAGGCACAAAACCAGACTCCGGGCTACTTCTGAAAAATTCCGTCATCAAAAGCAAAGAAGAGGGCCCATGCCCAACAGTGGGACTGATAATGCTTATCTTCTCTCGTGTCAGCACGAGCTATACGAAAATAGCTCATGCTGTGGTGAAAAGATTAGCCAGTCAGCAAGGTTGGTAGCGGGGCTGACTGCCCAGGGTGCGCCGGACGTACTTAAGTATCGTCACTCGTGGAGGCTCTTTTCATGCACCCCATGCTAATGATAATGCTTATGTAGCTGTAACATACAAAACTATAAAAGCTTTTTTTTTCAAACGTGAATCGGAAAAACCTTACAACACATTGAGCGACCTGGGGATCGAAGCCAGGACCTCACTACTTAACTATGTGTTATTCACCTTTTTAGTTAAAAATAAAACTGTTTTTTTTTTTCTATTGGACTTCTGCAGTGATCCTTGGGGACCCCTTCTACGTAACCGGGCAGTAATTGGCGAGACCTGGAGGGTCTCCAGCCAATGGGGGGGAAGTAAAATACTTAACCTAAGCTAACTACTTGTACTACACTAACATCTTGACTACCTGCAACAACAGCACTAAGGGCGACCCCTAGTGGGACTCGGACCTCGGCTTAGGGCGTTGCTGGCTGGGACTTAGGGGGGAGACAGCTTGATGAGAGCTGAATTATCGGTGTGACTGCGGAGTCTGAAGAGATGACCGGCTCTACGACGGGAGAGCTCGGTGGATCGTGACCGGCGGCGGTGGTGAGAGATGTTGGCTAATATGGAACTCCGCTTTTGTATCGAAAAATCCCCCGGTTCCGGGACAACTATTTTAATTTATGTTTTTTTTTTTTGTTAATCTTACTCACACCATTCTTCTTCTTACACTCTACATACACACATATTTGTATCGGGGGTTAAACATTAATTTTAAATAATTATGCAATCCAAGATTCATACATTCCCGGTGTTCCTGGCATCCCAGGTTTTTTCTTACAAAAAATATGTTTTAAGTAGCCGATTCCATACTTTCGTAGTTAAAAATTAACTTTAGGTAAATATACATCCGAATACTCGATCCCTAATCATAACTGTATTTAATTTACTCAAATTTTTAAAGATATTGATTTTAAAAGAGTAACCATGTAGTTTCTTGCCCGCTATTCTCAATATGAAACGACTAACTGGAACTGTGCACCTAAATTCGACTTTTCATAAGCTCCTGTAATGGTTTATGAGAAATATATATAAAAATGAATCCCTATTTCCCTTGGTCACGGCATCACGCGCGAGCGGCTGGACAGATTTCGCATTTTTTTTTGTTTGTTTTATTCGTAATTGTCAGGAGAAGGTTCATAATTATGAAAGAAAATTTTGATATATAAGGTCCATCTATTCATACACGAAATATTTTAAGGGATACATCTATAGGTGGTAAAGAAGCGACAGAAAAGTGTTTTTTTTTTTTTTTAATATTTGTTATTTTACGTAATTATTATAATTGCAATAATGCTTGAGAAATTTTGCACAAAGATAAAAAAATTGCCCGCTTCAATGACAATAAATACTACGTAGAAACTAGCGTAATGGATGTAGAAAATAGTAATGAGCCAATATTTGTTAAGTGTATCAAGTAAATTAAAATTATTTAATAAAAAAAAATTCCTTTTTTTTATTTTTTTTATTTATTTGACTTCTTTACCACCTATAGATGTATCCCTTAAAATATTTCGTGTATGAATAGATAGACTATAGATAAAAAAAAAACGAAATTATCTCAGTATGTCCATTCTTCATTTGTTTACTGCATGCATGAAAATGGTTTTAACTTTTTTGTTATTATTTTGATTTTGTTTCTGAAGAAAGGTAGTAAGTAGGAACAAGCAACGCATACGGGTAAGGCTAGTGAGAAATGAAAAAAAATCGGCAATTTATTATACCATGGAATCTAGAATCATATTTCTAAAAATTTCACCGCATTGCTTCTACATTTCATGAGACATCAATTAGAAATAAAAAATTCTTCCCCTACCCAAGTGCCCTCGGATAATCCGGGTGTGATCCGCCACAAAGGCGGGTAATCTTCACGGCGTATCTGTCAATGTCACCGACAGACACACACGATCGTTATCGAGACGTTGATGCGACGTTAGTGTGAAGACGCCTTATTTAGATCTAGATCAGAAATGTCGTACTACATCTACAAGGTTAGGCGGGAAGGGTACTAATCAGTAGGCTACTTATAGTCTCAAGTACTGTAATAATTATTATAGACACAATAGATAAACAATGGCACTGACGAACCGGTTCGTCGGTCGGGCCGCTAGCGGTTAAAGTATCACTGATGACTGTTTCAAAGGAAGTGTTAAAATTCGTTAAATTTTATTTCCATGCAAAATGATATTAATCTCAGTTTTTTCAATAATTCTTCATCTCTACTTTAGTTATGAATTCAAAAACTGGAGCTTAGCAAAATCAAAGTCAAAGTTTTTTATTACAAAAAGACTAGATTACAGGCACTTTTAAACCCTTTATAAGCCAGTGGCAGTATTTTCGCCACCAACTTTTTTGGATGATGTCACGAAAGCCTGCATGTTATATTTTTATTTTAAAACCTGGCAATGTTACGATTTTTATCCACGATCCAAAAGAAAAAAAAAATGGCCAAAAAAAATATTTGTTTCTTTTTTTATTGTTTATAAAAATTGCCAATTTTTTTGTTATTTACTTATCTGAAATATTTTGCCTTATAAAGGGTTAAAACGTCAAAACTAGGTGCACAGTTCCAAAAGGTAAAGGTAGGTTCCATGGAGAAGAGCCGGCAAGAAACTCCAAGAATACTCTTTTCAAAATAGTAGTTCATGACAAGTAGTGTGAGAACTAGAAAGAGAATAATGCAGGTTAATGTAATCCGTGACCCCAATTATGACCTAAAATGTAAACACAGCTGATCATAGCTGAGGATAGATAGATTTTAGCGTACGATTTATGAAATCTTGGAATAGCAATTTCTCTTAAACTATTGACTTTTGGGAAAAGTGGTAGAACAAAAGTTATTCATTATTATAGGTGCTTTATCACCGTTTTGGATTAGTAGTCCTTTCTACCTAACCTTGTGTTTTGCGGTAAAAAGATTAATTTGACAGTATCAGATTTTAATTATAAAAAAATGTAATGGGGAACGTTTATGATAATTCTATTCCATGAGTTGGAATTTAAATTAACAAAACACAGTGACGTTATAAAAGTTTTTTTTTGTCACCATAAATAAATATTTTCAAGCATGTACCAGTAATTACAGATATATGCCTCTATCTTCTAAAAAACTCATCCCTCAAAATATCAAACAATCAAATCTTTAATGTTCCTTCGAAAGAAAAATAAAAAAATAAAGTTCGGGTGGTCGATAACAGGAGGCGTCACCCTGTTAGTGACGTAGACGGATGTGTCGCGACTGATGCGGTTGAATACTATTGATAGATGTTAGGGGACGAGGATTTGATCTTTATTTTTGACTACTATGTAAGTATTTTTGCTTGATTTTTTAGGCATTTTTTTCTTATAACGATAAAATTATCATACCATTCGCTGCATGCACCCCAGCCCCCATCCGATGAATGATAAACTTTAATCAATTAATTATGTAGGTAATTCCTTGTCAACTATCGTTTTGATAACATTTCTAATATAAATATGTATAATATAATATAAAAAACACATAATTTTCGTCACACATAACGTCACGCTTGTATTGAACCCCGAAGGGTTGTGCAGAGGTGTATAGTACACCCTCATTTCGCCGTTATATTTAAGTCCCATGTTATAAGTGACAAGCCTATTGCCAACAACCGGACACAAATCCAGACTCCGGCTGCTACTGAGAAATTGCACACAAAAAACCCAACAAGTTGGCTCGACCTGGGGATCGAACCTAGGACCTCACGCTTCCTTCACAAATGTAGCTAAAAAAACTTGCAAAGAAATCTCGATGGTGTGTGTTGTCCGCCAACGCGCGCCTGGCCAGCGTGGTGGACCCTATATAGCCTAAACCAGTTATACTCAACCTGCGGCCCGCGAGCCGCATGTGGCCCGTCGAACTTATATGGTTGGGCCACCTAACATAGTATTCAAACATTTAAAACAACAACCCAGATCTTAACAATAAAGTTTTAGATCGCATGTGGCTGTTAAATTAATTGTGAACACTTTGTATTGTTAAAATAAATAAACCATTTTCGGTTACATTTTTATTAACACCTAAATAAATTTATGTTGTTGTGGCCCGCGGCACAATAACTAAAACGTCTTTGTGGCCCTTAAAACAAAAGATTGAGTGTGGCTGGCCCAAACCCTTATATTTCTGAGAAGAAGCCCATGCCCAACAGTGGGACTGATAATGCTTATGTAGCGGTAACATACAAAACTATAAAAGTTTTTTTTTATCAAGCGTGCAATCCCGTACCATACACGATAGCCACACTTTTCCTAAATACACCACTTACTCAAAAAGACAGCTAAAATTCCCGTTTCACCACTGACTTAGCAAAATCCTAATACCTCATAATCGCGTAGAATCTAGTGGATTGAAGATAAATAGCTAAAGCGGGGTGGGCAGAGCTAACGATGACAGTGTGACCGAGACGATTGGCCATCAATCACACACACACCCACCGAGTGAGTGTACACACTACGTCACAAGACGAGAATAGAGTTTTGAAAAAGGAATACGAAAAAAAACGGTTTGTGTGTGAAAGTAAAAAAAAATTGAAAAAGGAACGCATAATTTTTTGTATGATTTGAATAAAATACTCTTTTTGTAAATCGAATGTACATTACGATGAAGCGTAAAGGTTTTGAAAAAGGAATGGAAAAACAATTGTGTGTGTTTCAAAAATTATGATTTTCGGTTCAAAACGAAAATTCTAATTTCAAACTTTATTTGTAACAAATCTGTCTTGCTTCTAGTAACTTCTGGTATTTCAGCGAAGTACTTAAGTACAGTGGGTTATATTAAAACAAATCTTCTAAATATATAAAAGCGAAAGGTCACTCACTCACTCATCACGAAATATCGAAAACCGCTAGACGTATGAAGATGAAATTTGGCAGGGAGGTAGTTTATAGTTAGTAGACGTGCGCTAAGCAAGGATTTTTGGAAATTCTACCCCTAAGGGGGTGAAATAGGGGATGAAAGTTTGTATGGAAAATCGTCACTTAACGGGTTCAAAATTTCACGCAAGCGAAGCTGCGGGCATAAGCTATAAAATAATATTTATTTGGACTTTGTCTTTATAAATAAATGAAAATGCTAATGCTAAGCAACTGTGTCCCGGTTTGAAGGGTACCGGTGGAATTACAGGCACATGAGACTTTCCAATTTTGTCGCTTAGGTTGGCAACGCATCATCAATCCTCTTGGTGTTGTAGGTGTATACAAGGTGTAACTTAAATAACGCACAACCTCACTGATCACTGTACTCATCATTATGAACAACTTTTACTATAGGACCAAAACTAAAATCGCGAAAAAAAAATCTGCTGTTCTCTACATTTATGTTCGCATAACTCGTCAAAATGTAGGGAACAGCTGATTATTTTTCTCGATTTCAAGCTTGGTCCGATAGTAAAAGTTGTTCATAATGATGAGTTAGGAGGTTCTGCGTTATTTATGTTACACCTTGTGTACTCTATTATGCTAAGAAGTTAGTCAAAGTTAAGACTAATTTTTTTAGAGTCCAGAATCAAATTATTTTAGCACAATACGTCATCCTGGTCACACTTAAGAGCATTTACGCCGTACGGCATTTCATACAAATTTTCAAGTCTTTGTTTTTCGTAATGACTGAACCGATTTTGATGAAACTTCACACACATAAGCAATATATTCAGATTATTCAGGTCTAAAAAGTTAGTAGAAAACATTTTCGAAATGTCTTACTTAAAAAAAGATAATTGGAAATATAATATAACTGTAACACTATTTTTCGAAAGTTTTCTACTAACTTTTCAGACCTAAGTATTCTGTTTATGTGTGTGAAGTTTCATCAAAATCGGTTCAGTCATATCGAAAAATAAGGACTTGAAAATTTGTATGAAATGCCGAACGGCGTATACGCTCTTGAATTCCCACGTAACTATGTCATAAGAAAAATCTTGTATACTCTTATTTTACCGCAATGCAGAAGAATCAAGAAGGTAAAAATAAAAATTCTATTGTTCCATTCCACCACAACCAGGCGAAAGCCTCTCAAAATTTATAGGCAGTTTAGGACTTAGCTTTCTACTAGACGTCTCAACGTTTACCTCGCCAGGTTATAGAATAGACTTCGCAAAGAAACTGGGTCCCAAGTCTGCTAATTTACGAATGCTTCAATAGAGTTTCGATTAAATAGTTTTAGACGTTTGGTATTCTGCTACCATTGAACTATCATTCAACTGACATTGAACTATTAACTATTCTGTACTTCAATTCAAGTTTTAGCAGAATATTCAATCTGTCACAATCGCAATGGAATCTCAACAGTGTATCGCTGGCATGGAAGCTGTATCTTTTTATTTAAATTAGCAAACTTGGCCCCCCATGCGTCTAAGTCTGGTAAATTCCGTTACGACTGGCCCCCTTGGCTCAAGGCTGCTAATTTACGCACGCTTCGATAGTATGTCAATAGAATAGTTTTAAACATTTGGTATTCTGCTAGTTATTCTAGACCAGTGGCTTTCCACTGACTTTCCATTCAACTGTCTTTCAACTGCCATTGACCTATTACTTCAATAGAAAACATTTTAGTTTTAGCAGAATAGCCAATCGGTGACAATTGTAATGGAATCACAATAATGTGTCGCTAGATTGGTAATTGTGTCATTTTAGTTAAGTTAGCAGACTTTGCTCTCTGGTGTAGCACAGCATCAGCTTAAGCAGTAGGCTTAGTAACAGGAACCCGTTGGCACCTTTTTGGGTACAGAGCTCTAACAATTTGAAACTACTATAATATTAACAATGAGGAAAGAAAAAGATTTGTAAAAAAAGTTCGTTCTTTTTATATTCACGTACGAAGATATCTTCAAAAACTAGTAGGTATTCTATCACGTACGAGCATACCAAATAATCTGCTACTTCCTGCAGCGCGGTTCCCGAGACGCGCGGTGACAAATGGACGAACACCGCAAATTGAGTTTAGATGCCCGCAGACGTTTAAACGTTTAATCATTCCACTGTTCAGACAGTTTTCTTTATTTTCTAAGCGGAAATTTTGTGATTTTTCTTTTTCTTACTTACCTATATGTATGAGTATAACGAAAGTTTAGGAAAAGACCGTACCAAAAAAATTATCAATATCGTTGCCTTAGAGTGAAAAGCTCGGGAATGCAATTTTGATCATTTTTAGAGTAACCCAAAGGGTAAAACGGGACCCTATTACTAAGACTCCGCTGTCCGTCTGTCACCAGGCTGTATCTCATGAACCGTGATAGTTAGACAGTTGAAATGTTCACAGATGATGTATTTCTGTTGCCGCTATAACAAAAAATTCTAAAAAACAGAATAAAATAAATATTTATTACATTCGTAATTTCAATAGCTTTCATTTTGACAATACAACAATATTCATTGCGTGGTACATAATAGGCATGTTGACAGCATCAATAAATTGCAAATCTAATTAGTCCGCCAGTTAGAGTTTTAAAAAATAATGGACACGTATTTTTTCTTTTGTTAAATCTAAGAATATTTGAAAAGATTAAACGCATCAAAACTCGAGAGTAGGGGCTTGTGACGTCAGAAGCAAGTAAAAATTGTACTTGCTTGTGACGTTTTGCTAATTTTAAAAGTGTCGTATCTTCGTCAATTTTGGTTTATCCAACTGACGGATTAGATTAGATTTTTTCAGTCAAATTCGCTATTGGGCTCCAGCTCTTATTCTCGGTATTGGCGCCGTATTCATTTTCCCAAGAACATTTTACCGAAACGAGAACGTTTAATAGTTCGCCTTACCATCCCCATATGCGAGGGTGTTATGAGGGAAGTAGGTTACGACGGCGCCCTTATGAGAAGGGTTACTTAACTGAACTGTGAATTAAGACAAGTCTGCTACATTTGGAGTTAGAACTACTCTGTGCTTATTTAGGGTGACTGATAATAATTAGTGTCAAATACTTAAACAAATGATTGTACTTATGATAATAAACAACTTTTCCAAAGAATCATCTTATACAAGGTGTAACATAAATAAGTGTCCAACCCCTTAAGGGGTCACTGTACTCATCATTATGAATAACTTTTACTATGGGACAAAACTTGAAATCTCGAAAAAAAAACAGCTATTCCCCACATCAATGTTCGTATAACTCGTCAAAATCAACAGCTGATTTTTTTTTTGCGATTTCAAAGTTTTTCGAACATTTTTCTATGGAAGCTGGCATAGGCCCCTGCCGCCATTTTCATTTTTTTTTCCAAGTTGCGGCGCACGATGAGACTAACATACGAGTATATGGGTAGAAGACACTCAAACAAACAAAAAATATTCAGAGATATAGCGCCCTAAAGTGTCACGTTGCCGAGATATTTTGACTCAAAGATTTTTTTTCAAGATTATCTCGTTACAGTATATTATCTCGGTAACGTGGCACTTTAGGGCACCGTATCTCTGAATATTTTTTATTTGTTTTAGTGTCTTCTACCCATATTTACCAGTTACAAAGTGCGCTGCAATTAAAAAACTTTAAGCAAAAATATCTCGGCAACGTGACACTTTAGGGCCCCATATCTCAGAATATTCTTTGTTTGTTTGAGTGTTTTCTATCCATATTTACCAGATACAAAGTGCGCTGCAATCTTGAAAAAAATATTTAAGTCCAAATATCTCGGCAACGTGACACTTTAGGGCACCACATCCCTGATATTTTTTGTTTGTCTAAGTGTCCTCTACCCATATATGTTAGTGTAATCGTGCGCCGCAACTTGGAAAAAAAATCAAAATGGCAGCGGGGGGCTATGCCACAAAGGTTCTATCCCCTTTGGTCCCATAGTAAAAGTTATTCATAATGACGAGTACAGCGACCCCTTAAGAGATTGTACACTTATTTATATTACACCTTGTATAAATAAAAAGAAAAGTCCTGACTGACTCATCAACACCCAGCCCAAACCCTTGAACCAAGAAAGCTGAAATTTTGCACAAAGCTTCCCTTTATATTATAGACAAGGAATAAGGAAGTATTTTTCGAAATTCAACCCCTGAGGGAGTTAAATAGGGGATGAGAGTTTGTAGGGAAAATCGTCACTTATCGGGTTTAAAATTTCACGCAAGCGAAGCTGCAGGCAAAAGCTAGTTATTTATAAAACAAAACAATTTCATTTCCTAATTACGAACCCCGTTTATACCGTAGCGGCTTATTAATAAATTTTAAATAAATTAAAATTGTTTCTTTGGGAAAGTTGTTTGTTATAGTCATGTTTTTGAGTATTTGACGCTAATTATTAGTCACCCAATATAATCGTGCAAAAAATCATTTACTCAGCAGTGGGAAATACCTAGGCTATCAAAGAAAATGTGTTACTATATTGTTCAAAGGAAAGGGCAGAGGTGTAGGTACTATTGTGTACAAATCTTTTTACACAGTGTGTAGAAACATTTTTTTCACGAGTTCAGCTTCTGTCTCTTAATAAAAGTTGTACAGAATGATGAGTATGATGAGATGATGTCGTTTACGTTTTTTCGATAGTAGTCACCTTTCGCCAACAATTTACGAAATGACCGCTATGTTTCGTTTGATTATAGATGCACTATTCGTTTGTTGTTCAACATTATTAAACCCTTTATAATCTTGCTGTTTTTCCTTTTAACTCATAATCTAGGATACCTAACCACGGGGAACAGTATAACGCCCTGAAATTCAGGATCTAACATAAAATTCTCCTGTTATTGATTATCTATACAATGTTATTTCAACCCCGACAGCATAATATTTTACTACCCAAGACCTGCACACATGGATATGCCGACATACGTACACGTATACACACGCACACAAATGTTGTACGTGTGTGAACTCACACATGTGAGGGTTAAGAAAAATACTCGTGTCGCGGGCTTTTCTCAGGAACAGGAGTGGTGTGGAGTCTATGTTCGTTGTTTATTTTTTTGTGTGATTATTATTGTAGTAGTTTTTAAATTAAGATTGTGTTTTGTTTACTTAAATATTATTTGTAGTTGACGAAATTAATTCTGCTACTAATTATAGAAAATTTTAAAGTGCAAAATATTTTTATTTTCTATATCAAACAGTTTTACTGGTGTAGTAATGTATGTTAAAATGCAAAACGATGTCTTTGATAATACTGATCATCCTATTCAAATTATAATCTTTAGCAACTTTGCTCAAATGCTACCAGTCAAAAGTTTTTGCGATGCCTTATTTCTACAAAAATACATCGAAATCTATCTACATCTTCTAAACTAATCTATAGGTATATTTAATTTTAATCTTGCTAAATAGTGTAGGCCCGCAGGTTTTTGGCAACATAATTGTTAAATGTAAAAACTTTTGTACCACCAAGAATCACACTTTCCTGTCCTGATGTTTCCCTATAAAACGTTACCATACATACCTAGATATCAAATATTAAAAATATTTTGATAGTGTCATTTACATTTTTTCGATAGAAGTCTATTACCGCCAAGTCAGGACTCACTTTTCGTTGAACATAAATGATTTGTTTGATTTGATTTTTTTACATTAAAATCTAAGTAAATGATCTTGATTGATTACGACGTTAAACGTTCAATTTAATTATCACTGTGGGAACAGCTACAAAACACAATACACTCACTACCATTGTTTCAATATTTTCACAAACAACAATATTCTATTATTTTCTCTAATCGTCTCCACGCCTCTAGCCATTTCCCTCCACGTACATACATATAAGTCTTCTCAGACGTCACACGTGCGTATCTCCTTCTCTTTCCCTCTCAACATGAAAGAAAGAGACGAACGATCAGTTTAGGACTAACATTTTATATGTTGGCTGGGTCATGGATATAAAAATCGTTTTCTCGACATATATAACCATGTATATATATTGTATGTAAGTGCGTCGGTAAAGGCATTAGGTATCCTCTATAACGTGGAAATATTGCTATTGTACTGTTATTTTAGAGATTATTGTCTTTTATTATGTTGGTTGATGTTGGTTTTAAAGTTTTTGAAGATAATAGGTTCTTCTGCCTAGAGCCTTTTCCCAATTACGTTGAGGTCAGCTTCCAGTCTAACCAGATGTGGCTGAATACCAGTATTTAACACGGAGTGACTGCCATCAGGCCTCCGTAACCCAGTTACTGGGTAATGCCGATATCCTAAGTTTAGAGCTGCTGTCAGACTTTCAGGCTTCTGACTACCCGTAACGACTATCATAGATATTCGTATGACACCCGGGAATGATGGTTTATAGTGCTCTTTGAGACATGAAGGAGTCTCCTTGTGTATCGAGCTTGACCTTGCAAATCATACGAACCACGCGGTTGTTAATTAGCCATGAGCCCCGAAGATAATACTTAAATACAGACGCCAGCACATCAAGGTACCTGAAACTGTCAAGTTTTCTCAATCAACCTTGAACCTAATTTATTTGTGATAAAGATCAAAACGGCAACAATCAGACAGCAGCAAACGACAACGCGGCAGGCCCAGAATGAGATGGCGGGACGAACTCGATTCTTTCCACAAGGATTGGCGCATAACAGCACTGGATAGGGATAAATGGAAGGAGGGAAGGGAGGCCTTTGCCCTGCAGTGGGACAGAAATGGCTGATAATAATAATAATAAAAAGATCAAAATCTGTTGAAGAAAGACAGATTGTAGTAGCTTGATGTGCTTGTCTTTACATGTTAGAAATTAACAAGAATAATCAGTTTTATATGATTCGACAGAGAACCAAGTCGACATACCTCCGGCTTCTGAGTTAAGAATTCTAGGACAAGCAGTACTTATGTAACATTTGAGTACGGAGTTATCAAAGAAACGCTTTAAAATCCGTCATTTTTTTGACAACTCCGTACTCAAATGTTACTTAAGTTCTGAGTAGCCTAGAATTCTCAATTCAGAAACCAGAGGTATAAAGCATTTTTTTGAGGGAACCTGAGGTTACCCTATAGGATAACCAAGCTGAAGTGGCAATAGGCCGGCCATGTTAGCTGTAGAACCGATGACCGTTGGGGTAGACGTGTTCTTGAATGGATACCGCGAATCGACAAACGTAGTGTGAAGCTTCCTCAGGTGGAGTGACGATCTTCGCATAGCAGCTGAATGAGAGAAGCCGAGGATCGACCTCAGTAGCGTGCACTTGGAGAGGCCTATTTCCAGCAGTGCATTGCTATAGGCTGATGATGATGAGATGACAACATGTTCCGACATGTAAAAGGCATCCTCTTTTCTGTGGTTCTGTTAAGATGGCTTAGACATGACATGAGGATGGATATCAGCCTATTATGTGGTCACCAATTCATTTGCATACATAAGTAATCAGCAGATTACTGTTCCACTACTGGGCATGGCCCCTTCTCAGAATGAAAAAGGCTCACACTGGCCTGGTGGCGGACTACATACAACATAGATAACTTATTTCTATTCCCTCTCAATTTCCCATATTTTAACACGGTGTTTTCCTTCGTCGTTAGTTCATTTTAATTCAATTACCTACATAATTCTTGTGATAATTAATTAAATTACTGGACTGTTTCATTGTGCATTCCCGGCTCATGCACTATAGTGGTACATAAAGCGGACTTTATGCAAAGGCATTCTCTATCAGTCAACCTTTGGGTAAAAAAATATCGAATTTTGAAATTTTAACACTTGCTTTAAAATATCACAATCAGTGATACTTTAATTGGCCCGCGAATTAGTACCTTCAAACTAACCTTAATATCAAATACAAAACAATATGAACACTTAATTGCAATTATGATGAAGACTAAATTGATGATTAGGAGTGCAGCGACTTCAAGTAGTATCCGTAATCCAATCCAATGACTGTAGACAAATGTTAATCGATGATCGCTAGAGAATAGAAACGACGATAAGATGTACCGGATTGACATAAGCGTTTGACAGGTCAAGCGATCTGTTATGTCATTTCCATATACCTACAATGAGTCCGATCATGGACTAGCGATATTTTAGATACTTATTTAACAACTATTCTAAGTAGTACACAAATACACTATAAACTAGGGTCCAATCAACTTCCATTTTTTTGTTGACATATTCTGTACGTGTGTACAAAAAAAGTCATATCTCTCAAAGTTTTGGTCCTACTGAGATAAAAGTAGGCTTATTCGGAGGGCAACAATATTGTCTATCGTTTACATTACGATACAATGGGTTCACATTTTAATAACTTTAAGATAGAGAATATCTCAACAAAAAAGCAAAATGGCTGCCGAATAGTGGGGAAGTGGATTGGAGCCTAGTGTGTAGTGTATTTGTGTACTAGAATAAGTGATAAATAAGTACCTAGAATATCTCTAGTTCATAACTGGACACATTGTATTTAATTGGCGTATCTATTTGTCTACAGACGCAGGTGTTATTAAAAACTCAACCCGTAAGTTGTCAAAGGTTTATGATTAATTACGGTTTACTCACGTGCATTTTTCGGGATTGCCCGACTAGTTTCGGACCCAAACGGAGCCCTTAATCATGAGCTGATCACGCGGCGAGGTCGCGAGTCGAACTGTGTGTTGTCAAAGGTTATATAAAAGTATTCCCTACTTGCATTGTATGACGCGCGAGACATTGGGATAGGTCCTAGGGTTATTCATAGCTATACATATAAGGCAGCCAAGTCGGTGAGGGTAGGTCAGGTATCACTGAGAGTTATTTGCCGCTACCTTTAAGGGCATCAACCCTTTTTATCTTTTAGTATCGAACCTTTCTTTTTAGGGGAAAGAAAACCTTGTTTTATCTTTTGAGGTTTATTATTTGTAATGGACGGAAAGTTTTACCAAGATTTTATTTCGAATGACACATGTTTGATTAACGTTTGATCGAAAGAATTATTAATCAAATAATAATTTGTTCGTCGGACTGCCTCGTTGGTCTAGTGGTCGCAAGCGCGACTGCTGAGCGTGAGGTCTTGGGTTCGATCCCCAGGTCGGGCAAAGTGTTATTGGGTTTTTCCGTGTGGAATTTCTCAGTAGCAGCTCGGAGTCTGGATTTGTGCCCGGTTGATGGCAATAGGCTCGCCCCCTATTACATGGGACTTAAAACATAACGGCGAAACGTGGGTGTTGTACTATACACCTCTGCCAACCCTTCGGGGAATAAGGCGTGAAGTTATGTTAATAATGTTAATTTGTTCGTATGGTCTTAATTTCGATTAGCGTTATTACGAAACACTGTTCATCGATGAACGTTTGATCAAATTATATCGTATGACTTTATTTACCGTCTGCAAAAAAATTGGTTACCTACGGTAGGTCTCGTGTAGTGCCGGACTTAAAGAATAGCACTACCCCATCTCTTCCAGTGGGTGTCGTAAAAGGCGACTAAGGGATTCTCTAGAGGATGGGCAGCAGCGTTCTCTGAGTACTTTAACAACCATACTGCGATCGCCAACCCGCCTGTCAAGCGTGGTGAATACGGCAAAACCGCCACGTTTTGGGGAAGGCCTATGTCCAGCAGTGGATGTCTTTCGGCTGAATGATGATGGTGATGATGATAGGTGTAAGGAAAGAAGGCTTTGGCATAGTTATTTTTTATTCCTTTCACTTATTATGAAATTGATATCAAAATTCAAATCACACGCAAGTGCATTTGATTTGAGCGTAGATATTAATTAAACGATATATTTATTTCAAAATTTCTGTTTTTATTGTT
Source organism: Amphipyra tragopoginis (assembly GCA_905220435.1). NCBI lineage: Eukaryota > Metazoa > Arthropoda > Insecta > Lepidoptera > Noctuidae > Amphipyra > Amphipyra tragopoginis. The sequence continues at coordinate 14,051,028 of HG992017.1, forward strand.
ATACTAGCGACCCGTCCCGGCTTCGCATGGTTGCAAGGTATTATACATATAAACCTTCCTCTTGAATCACTCTATCTATTAAAAAAAACCGCATCAGAATCCGTTGGGTAGTTTTAAAGATCTAAGCATACATAGGGCCAGACAGACAGGCAGCGGGAAGCGACTTTGTTTTATACTTTGTAGTGATAGTTTGAAAGTTTACTTTAAATTAGTAGTATTTATTGATAGATTTTGATTTGACTAATGAAAAAAAAAACTTTGCCATTGGCTTCTACTCCGTTCACCATTAACCTTTTCTTCAGACGGTAAAAAAAAACAGTTTATCGAACAATTATTATCGTTCGAACGGTATTTAATATCGATTTAACATAGTTTTATACCTGAGGAATTCTAACAAATAACCAAACAAGCAGGCTTCATGGGATGACTAGAGTTGGCTTGACGTCGACAGAAGTACGACATGAAGCCGACGTTTCATTGATTGTTAGAATTTCTTAGGTATGGGGGAGACAGCTTGATGAAAGCTGTGCATCAGAGTGAGTCCAGCAGTGCAATTCTGTAAGAATCTCACCTCGACCGCGACTGTCAATTAGACACTTGTCGTGACACTGCGTGGCTAACAAAACTACGCGTTATTGATTATACTGTCGATTATCTGTGTGTTATTTGCTTCTATTATCCATACTGTGACATTATGAGTATCGAGCTAACCGTCGATATTGAGGTGGGTTTCTTACAGAATGACACTACTGTAGTGTAAAAAGCTCGCCACCCACACATGTTTCACTACGTTGAGGAAGCTAATGCCACTCTTACCTCCGATTTCTGAGTTAAAAATTCCAGGCTAAGCAATACTTAAGTAACACGGAGTTGTCAAAAAAATGATGGATTTTAAAGTATTTTTTTGACAACTCCGTACTCAAATATTACTTAACTTATCGAGTACTGTATAGATACAATAGATAAACAATGGCACTGACGAACCGGATCGTCGGTCGGGCCGCTAGCGGTTAAGTATTGCTTATCCCGAATTCTCAACTCGGAAATCGGAGATTAGTTATTATTAATAAACTTATTTTAAATAATAACTGCAACCACAAAGTAGTTTTATCACCAAGTACTGTTAAAAATATAAACTTATTTGTCCAACAGCACTGCCAACAAAAAGATGGCCTGGAATACGCCGCGTGGTCACGACCACGGGGCGCCATGGCCATCAAGCAAGGCTACGAGGTGAGATGTAGTGTGGTCTTATGTGGTAGTATCTGTTATTAGTTTCGATAGTTGAATGGAAGTAGAATTTTTGTGGTCATTTTGGGTAATAATTTTATAGTTCTATTTTTTTTCAGTTTTCTATTTTTTTTCTGTTATTAATTATTATTAGGTATGTGGTACACAATTTTTAGTGTTAATGTTGTATATTCGTTGCATTAATGGGTATTATAGTTTATTGTGGTCAGACTTTGAAATGCACTAGTTAATTTGATTTGCATCTTTTTTTCAAAATCTGTAAAATGCTGTTTTCTCTTTCGGACCACATTTTTTTAGCTACAACTGGTAAAGTAGCTACCCTTACTGCCTCATCGCCACTCTGTACACTAGTTGAAGAAATAATATTTTTTTTTTTGTAGAGTAACGTAGCATTAATATAAGAATACAAAGATAAGTCAGATGTACAGTCACAAAGTATAATTGAGCGACAGCATTCTCAATTTGTGGTCATTTTGTGGTCACATTACTATACTAATACTACCTAAAGAAAATTAACGTGGTTAATATGAGTGGAATGTTTATACTTTTTACGTTAATTCGTAGTTCGTAGAATCGTAGCTTGATTATGTATTACAAGTTTATTACTTTATAACTTTTAATTGCATAGAATTTGTTCATTCAGTGATTGATACGAAACACCTCGGCTAATTACAATGTAATATAATTGGTTCAATTGTTTGGTTCTAGTTTAACTTGCTCAGTTAAAGTTATAACTGGTAATTATTATTAGGAATGTATTGTAATCGCCTAGCTACTGTTTAAGTAATCTTAGCACTTTTTTTGGGATATTGTCTGCAACATACTTTATTATTGAATGTGGGTATGTATCCCCGCTGCACATTATTTCTGATAGAAGTTTTTAGACGCGTGACTCCGCTCATAGTGGTCAATCAGACTGCACTGACAGACTGCGCTCGGGTCTTGGCGTCTGCGTGTTCATAGTAGTGCTACACGCGCAGTCACCTAACAGATGCTATATTACTGTGAATGATACGAGCGGACTGAGCCATTACAAACGCACGCGCCTCCGCGTCCGCCTCATGCAGGCGCGCGACTCGCGGGAGCACTGTGAATGCAACTGACGTCTACATAATAATATATTTGATTTACACGCGCCCGCGCTAGCACCCGCGCCCGCCTCTACTCTGAAATACGGCATACATTTCGTACTGGACCCCGCACAATGTCAGAATTTACCGGATCCGGTAGCTTGGCTCTAGTACAAATTTATGCGCACAGGGTCTTTGCGCACGCGTCTGAAGTTTTCTGACAGAAATTTCTTAGGTGTAATGTGCGGCCGAGCTTATCTGTCAATTCTGAAAAATAGGTCAATATTTACAGAAAACCTTATTCCGCTTTCAATAGTCAATTTGTAATGGTTGCAACACAGTAAGAAAATCCTAAACCATATTATACGCATACAAAATAAAAACGACACAAATTTTAAGAATAAAAATTACCGATTTCAAAAATAGGAAGTTTTTTTTGTTTTTTTGCATATATACATACATAGACTCACGCGTTTTTCCCATGGGGGTAGGCTGAAACTGTAGAACGCCAAACGCTACGATCCTTACATACTCCTTTCGCTGCTTCCACGTTCATACATCTTGTCATACATGCACGCCGATTTAAAGTACTACGCACCTGTCTTTTTTGCAGAACGTCACCAATAACATCGATGTATGTCCTTCTTGGGCGTCGTCGTCTACTGGCGTTTCCACTGACATCCGCCATAAACTTAAATTTCTTTTTGTTAATCGCCGGTCAATCATTCTCTTAACATGACAAAACCACCTAAGCATACTCCTTACAATTTTTGTCACTACATCATCTTTTAAACCGCAACTTTTGTTTTTAATGCTTTAAATTTTTTCAAAATTACAATTAAAATCATCTAAAATATTACGCTATCATAATTTAAATTCTTCATCTCTAATTAATCACAAGCACAAAAAAACTCAACCTTGTTCAAGTGTGGTCAAATCCAACCCTCAGATGCCGCGAAAATAACAGCACAGATTTGGGAATCAACATAAGTATTCCTTAGGGCCCCCCTACGCTTGTGAATTCGGGTTCTATGACAAAAGACGCTCATTTGCAACTGTCCCTTGCAGGAGCACGCCCACATTCGTTTATTTTGATCTGTGAGAGTATATCTGTGTGGTGGCGTTCTTAATTGAGGCCCTTGGTGCGTGGTGGTGTTAATATAAATATATTGAAGTAGTTTAAAGAAGCGAATTACATAACAGTCATTTGGTAACGATACTACAAGTTAACTAAACAATCCCGATACTATAAGGTACCGGTAAAATTATGAATTTCAATTTCAATTTCAATTTCAATTTCAAAGTCATTTATTCTCTCTTCACATTGGTTGCCTTAAAATTAATATAGTTTAAAACTAATGTGATAACAATATTTCACCACTGTAAAAGACTGGTGCCTGAAATAGGTTTTGGAACAAAACCTGTGGTACAGGTCACCAGGGCCCCTCCGCAGTAATAAAAATGGTTTAGTGTCCAAGAACGACCTTATGCGAGTAGGAACATGCATCGTGAGAGGTAGGTAATTATACAGGACTTGAAACAAAATTACAGAAAAAAAAAATGAAATAAAGGAAAAACAGAAGAAAAAAATAAAATAATAATACTAAACCAATAGCAGAGATGAGTTATTTGTGGTGCCATGTAAGACGTGTATGTTGATGAAAGAGTGTAAAAAGAGTGTGTAGTGTGTGAAAGAGTGAACGAAAGCGAATATGACTAGAGACACGTAAAGCCAATGAAGGAGTGTATGAAAGCGAATGTGTGAAAGTGAATGAATAGCAGTTTATTGTATGAAAAAATTCGTGGAAATATACAAGGTTAGTCGGAAAGGGGGTACTAATCCGCAGGCCACTTATAGTATCACTGATGACGGTTTTAAAGCAAGTTTTAAAATTTCAAAATTGTTTTTTTTTATTTCCATGTAAAAATATATTTATTTTAGTTTTTTCAAAAATTCATCATCCCTGCTTTAAGAATTCAGTAAATGGAGTTTCTAATTCGTGACCCCAAATATGACCTAAAATATAAACACAGTTGATCATAGCTGAGGATAGATAGATTTTAGCCTATTTTTTATGTAATTTTTGAAAAGCTATTTCTCTTGTACAGACTTTTGGGGAAAGTTGTAGAACAAAAGTTACTCATTATTATGAGTAATTTAACAGCCTTTAGGATTAGTACCTCCTTTCTGACTAAACTTGTATATTACATCGATACCAAATTATCGTTACTTTTGACGGTATCGTTATCGGTCTTAAAGGCCGTCATTTTCATCTTTATAGGTAATTTATCACTCCCATGGCGATATTATAGTATATGTACACGTCTATCGTAAGAACTCCCTAGACAGACTGTCCAGTCTGCATGCAAAAAGACTTTGAATAATAAATATTTAATGTCTTTGATCGATTTGAACTGGACAAACAGACAACTTGCTCTATAAACGTTGACTTATGTAATATGCTAGACAGAGAGAGAGCAATCGCGGAAAATAATGGCATTATCAACACGCTTGGTAAGATGGTGAGGGAAAATATCGTGAGGAAACCTGTACATCTGAGAGGGCTCTATAAACTTCTCAATGATGAGTGTAGTCCGCTAACCCGCACCACGCCATTAATGGACTGGGGCCTAATGGCCAAATTAGACTTAGCGTATCTTGCTCAGTATGCGGCGCAAGATACGCGACGCAAAATACACTAAAGTGTGGCTGGAGCCGTTGAAAATACGCCGAATAGACGTGACGTATGATTTCTCCGTATGACGGTAGTTTTTTGTCATTTGCACATTCATATACATTAAGACATTTGTACATTTTGACACTAGGACTATGTTGCCCATTGACTTTTTGTCTTTGTAACATTTAGTATCCGGCGTCGTACCGGAGTTACGCAGAAACTGACTACTGGTCGCATCGATCAGAAACAAGAAGCGTGCGAGAATTTTAAGCCCTATTACGCTTGGCATAAGGACGTATACTACGCATGGAGAACCACTGCAGGAGAATTTGTGCATACGCATAACGTGACGAAAAATGAGCCACGCAAGATACGCTCAGTGTCTGCAGCCTTAGTGTGCGTCTTGAGTGACGGTGCACGGGCGTATTGCGGATTGCGGAGCGGCTTTACCGTGGCTTTACCGTCGATACCTGTTCTTAGTGCACGCGGGAAAGTTGACGCGTATGCGTCTTTAGTGTTTCGTTTATTTTACTTTGGTTTTAATAATGTCGATATCAAAATTCAAACGTTTCGAACATTTATTTAATGCGCCGTTCATTCCGCTTGTGCGGTGAGCCGCCACTTAGGAAGCACACTTAACCCTTCTCGTTCGGAGAAGACGCCCGTGCCCAGCAGTGGGAAGAATAAGTGCTGATTATGCTTGCTATGATGCATAACCAGCTAAGATTGGTAAACTGAAGCCGCTCCTTAAGACAATGCGTAGTTAAAAGAGTATGGTAATACTTTACATTTATTTTCAGAACCCATATCTCATATTCTATCTAAATCTTGTAAATTCTATTCGTACAACAAACTTACAGCAATCTCACAGAAGACGTACACTACCATTATTTAAATAAAAAAACATTATTTCCTTCCTTTAACCCTAAAACGGCGAAGTGGGTCGAAAAACACCCCAGTTGTTTGTTACGCGGGGTGCAGTTTACGTCAAAAGTCGCCATTAGCCTTCGATAGATGGCGTTGTACTAAAGAATTTCGTCGAATGATGACTAGAGTATATTTCGCATTTTACGACGCAAACATAAAAGTTTTGAAGAATATTGTGACCTAGTGTACTATGTAGCTTTTATGCAACGGGTGTAGATGAGTTATATGATAAAACTTTTTGTATATGGTGTGGTGTAGAATTGATCATAGCTCGGGATAGTTCTGCGCTGATATGGGCGTCGAAGAAACATTTATAGATGCAGTTAAGATAAGAACTGAAGTTGGCCGCGGTTCAAAGTTTTTCCTTCGAAGTCGAAAGACTTAAAGTAAACAACTACCCACTTTACAATTATGGTTATTGCGTTTCATGTAATTGACACCTATATCCTTTTCAGCGTAATGTGGATTCTGACGTTTCTCTAAAAAAAATATAAAGAATAATAAATAAAAAATTTGACGACACGTTTGGTGCAGTGGCTGAGTGATTGGCTTCTGCGCTACGGGTCGTGGGTTCGATTCCCACACGGAACAAAAATTTGTATGGCATACAGATAGTTGTTTCGGGTCTGGGCGTTTGTGTATGTGAGATTTGTGTCTGTAAACACACCCACGATACAGGAGAAATCGTAGTGTGGGGCAACGTTTTTTAAAAAAGAAAGAAAAAAAGAAAGAATCATGGCTATTGCGTTTCATGTAATTGACACCTTCTATATCCTTTTCAACGTAAGGTAGATCCTGACGTGTCTCCACAAAATGTACAAAGAATAATCGTCGCTGAAGTTCAAACAGTACGTAAGTCATTTTGTGACAAAAACAGACGACACTGCGAAAGTGCCAATATTACTTGAAATGAAAAAGATTATTAGGATTTTCAAAGGTTTAATAAATCATCAAAGAGTTTATCTGTAATGATGATTAAAAACAATATTGCGTTCAGCGTAGGTTACGCTCGTTTTAAATAGTTTTTTCACTCTCTTGTAAAGTAGCCATTTTTGACTTTCACTGACGAAATATTAATAAAAACAAAACATGGATAATATATATCTATTTTACGGTTTTTGATGATGTCGTTTACGTTTTTTCGATAGAAGTCTCCTTACGACTACAATTTACGAAATTACCGCTATGTCAAGACTTATCTTTCGTTGAATTGAGTATAGCAAAGTAATTATTTGAAAAGTGGGTAGTTGTATGTTTTCAATTATTTTTTATGGCTCCATCGTTATTCGATGATTCTAGTTGTATGTTTACATTTAGTCTTTTTGTTTCTTTGAATAAGGTATGGCGTCTTTATTTTGTCCAGTACATAGTTGGCAACGTATTTTTATGCGTGAATGTATTGTGTGATCTCTTGTTTGTATTTGAATGTCTCTTGTTTGTATTGTATGTATTGTATTCTCCTTTACCTATAATGTTATGTGCTTGTAATCTAAGAGCCATCGCAAACTGGGTGACTTGTCGCCGCGACAAGCTGTCGCTTGCGTCGGCGACTAGTCATCACGACAGACGTCGTGCAGGAAGCGATCATTAGTAGTAGGGTATTCGAGAGAGACGGCCGTGTTGTTTCACAGCGAGACTGACGCTGCGCTGTCGCGCGACTGTCGTCGTGTGTGCGCGTGCACAGCGCGACTAGATGCGGCGACAAGTAGCAAGTGCCCGTGGCTCCCCTAGCTTGTCGTCGCGACTCCGCGACTCTGACGCCAAGTGTGCGGAGCTTTGAACAAAATATATGAAAATTGTCGGCCGCAGCTTGTCGTCGCGTCTAGTCGCCGAGCTGTCACTATCGCGTGACGCCTAGTGTGCGCCTAGACTAAATGGTAGCCCAAAAAGTGCTACGAATTCGCGTCATTTCTTTAAACCTCGTGATCTACTGGTGATTCAGATTGACCCTGCATGGGACTATTACAGTATCGAACAAAAAAAAAATGTCATTGTCTTAGCATGGTGTTCTGTTTTTGAGTCATTTCAGCGTCCCGACTTAACTGACTGTGCAGCTGACAGGCACGACTAGCATGATATCGCTCCGATATCATGCTAGTCGTGCCTGTCAGCTGTGTCGCAGTGTTTTCATTAATTTATGTACGGGGTTAATCTATAGGTACCAGTAATAGATCTTGTGGTTTTAAGTGTGACCATGTGACGGTAGAACATGGAGAACTATGACTATATTATTATGAAAACATCTATATATCAATTACCCATGTTTGCAAAGTAAATAAATGATTTGATTTGATATAAAACCTTAAGCACGGTAATTATAGACACAATAGACAAGACAATTAAGTGTCGTCCTGGGACGACGGCCGGTACGCAACCGGTTTATAACCGGTTGCGAACCGCCCTTTACCATTATTACCATTGTCTTATTGAGGAATAACACGAATTCGTTTACACCCTGTATACTTGCCATTTCCCACACACTCAGATCTATTCTAAAACAAAAGGGAAAACAATCTATCGGACACAAATATCAATTCCAACCCTCACATAGTTATAGTTTGCACCCACAACTTAACCCTAAACTGCGGGTGCGATTAATACTAAAATTAAATTTCACGTCTCGCGTCCAGGGGGCGTTTTCTGTGCTAAATTAATTCACAACGAATACCGTCCTGCCGACCTCCGAATAGTTAATGATTTATTAATGCTTTAGTTTCGGGTATAGTTTTGAGTTAGAAACACATATCACGTTATTAAAATTTGGGAAGCCAACATTAATACAGAAAATCACAAATTACTCAAATTACTAATGAATTTTGACTTGTGACTAATACATGGAATTATATTTATGATTAGTTACGGTTTCTCACGTGCATTTTTCGGGATTGCCCGACTAGTTTTGGAACCAAACGGGGGCTCCGTTTGGTTCCGAAATTAATCATGAGCTAGCTGAACACGCAGCGAGGTCGCGAGTGGAACTGTAAGCAAGTGTCTCACGATGTTTTATTTTTTAAATCACTTGTTTTTTCTTTTTTTGTTTTATTATGTTTTTCTGTGTGGAATATTTCAGTGGTAGCCCAGAGTCTTGGTTTGTGCCCGGTTGATGGCAATAGGCTTGCTTCTTATTACGTGGGACATAAACATAACGGCTAAATGAGCGTGTTCCTCCACCTCTGTCCTATCTTTCGGGGAAAACACAGCATTGGGCTAAATGTGTGCCTTAAAATCTAGAAGACCGCAAAATGTCTAAGTTAAACAGCAAGTAAGGGCAAGGGCTTATTCTTCATTCGCATGAAATATTTATATTGTTCAAAAGAAATGAAACATTTCTAAGTCACTTTCGCAAAAATTTACTAGATCCTAATGGCAGTCATGAAAAGAATTGCCTATCTTTAACCGATGACTAAGTACTCTAATAAGTTTTGATACCATTTTGTGCTCTATAATAAATACTACTTCCTACTAATATTATAAACGTGAAAGTTTTTGAATGAGTTCGTGAATTTGGATGTTTGTTAATCAATCACGCCTTAACGGCTGAACGGATTTAAATGAAATTTGGTACACAGGTAGAACATTACCTGAATTAGGACATAGGATACTTTTTATTTGGGTATATGAAGTAGTTTCACTGGGATGCGAGTGAAACTGCGGGCACCAGCTAGTTTTATATTATACCAGCTTTTGCCCGCGGCTTCGCTCGCGCTCAAAAAACTCTTAACACACTACTAAAGTTTCTTGATAATATAACTCAATCGTGATTCGAAAGACACGTGGCTCCATCTACGAACGTTATTGTTGTTTTCCTCGGGAACAGTACTTTTTTTCGGGATGAAAGGTACCCTATGTCCGTTTTTGTACACCTGACAACGTATATGCAAAGTTTCACAGGATGGTCGGTTCAGTGGCTTAGGCGTGAAAAGGTAACAAACAAAAAAACTTACTTTCGCATTTATAATATTAGTTAGGATTCAGCCCTTATCGTTCCAATGTTGAGCAAAAATGTAAATAAAAATACATCTACCTACTCCAAAAAAAAAACTGTTCGCATGATCCTGTCATATGTAGTTCATCATCATCATTTTCAGACCTCATCCACCCACTCCTGGATACAATACCTTCTACAAACAACACCAGAATCTCAACAGATCTAATGTCAAACATTAAATCTTAACCCTTAAATAGAAGGGTGCATTCAAATAAATGACTTTTAGTCGCTCTCGGCTAAACACGGTCGCTTCATTAGTAACGGTCGATTTGTCCCCGTGGTCACGCTAAATTATGACCGTTCGACCTCTTAGTTAGTTAAAATATTAGTTTTAGTATGCCCCGCGACATTGCTAGTGTTAATTTTAGGTGTAGGGGTGGTAGTAAGGTGAAAGATTTCGTGTGCGGAAAATGTTTATATTTTAGTATCGCTTACAAAATTATAATTATTATTCTTTTGGTTTCACGAACTTGTAGACACGCAGCTTAATGCTGATAAAGGCCGATTTTTCAATTGTCTACTATCCATGTTCTATACAAAAGCTGTAAAACCGCTATATTTATTCCTCAGATAAAACTGTTCTGACGATTGAAAAGTCGGCCCGAAGACAGTAGTTTAGTCAAGACTTTTTAATTATGGACGCGATAAATTGTGATTGAAAATCAAAATCAAAACTTTTCATTTCACTTATACCATTACAGGCGCTTATGAAAAGTCGAATTTAGGTGCACGGTTCCAATTAGTCGTTTACTATGGAGAAGAGATGGCAAGAAACTCCATGGTTACTCTTTTAAAATCCATATCTTTAATAATTTGAGTGGGTACAGTTATGAATTAGAGTAGTTATGAGAGAGCAAAGTAGACTTAAGAGCAGGAACCACACAAAAAAACAAAACGAAAAATATGGTCACAAATTAAATAGGTAGGTATCCAGGCATCTAGCAAGTCTACAAAGCTCTCACATTTACAAAAGGTAAAAGGACGCAAAACTATATAAAACAACTGACATGGTTAATTGTCATCAAACACATTACAAAAAAAATCACTGTATAATAAGATAAAGATATCTTGAGAGGAACGATAGTAATAAAAAAGAAAGCTAATCGTAATGAGGTTAGTTAATAGACATACACATACGACGTTAATGAGGTTCCAGGGAAGCCACATGTGCAGAAGGAGTTATTGCCAAACATCTTTATCGTCAATGTAGTCCTTAGTCTTGTAATATGCTTTTTGAATAAGGACACGTTTAATATGGGCTTTGAACATTCCCTCGGTAAGATGAAATAATTTTTTCGGGTATTTTTATACTGATAACAAAAAATACAATAGGTACTAATACTTACCCCCTTATTCCGAGAGATGGCTTAAACTAAGCCTAAGGTAAAATCAGATTTAAAAATGTATACACATCACTTTTTAACATCGTATAACAAAAAAACGAAGACCATCTCTAGTAAAAGGAGGATTTGAGTTCCAGACTACAGAACTACGCCACATTTTTGAACTTGCAAAATGTCTGTACCGTACTGTTCAACCTGTTATCACTACAGATCTTCGCGGGTTGTTTTTGCAACCCCTAAACAAGTGACAAGTCAAGTACTCAGCCAAGTTCTAAATAAATGTTGCTAGGGATATCACGATACATACAGATGTCGCGGGAAGTTAACTTTTCTTGGAAAGTTGGCCAAACTTGAACGACTATTGGATCCTTCAAGTTATCAGTTTTTTTTTTATTACCTACTTAACTTGGTCGCGTTTGACCCTCGTCGCACCTGGTGGTAAGCGCAGATAGGGTCTAAGATGGAGCACACGAATCCAAGTAACAGAGATATAGAGGGATTCCCCTATACCCCTCTGGCTCTCACATACACACGACGGAACACAGTAAACTGCTTGCCTTGACTTTATTGTGAGGGTGGTAGCTAGCCAGACGAACCGTAAAGATCTTACCACCATGCAAACCAGTTAACCTTATTCTGTTACTGTTTTTCTTAAAATACTGAATTCTTGACTATGAGCCGTTTAGAACTCGAAACAATAAGCACGCCCCCTTCTTCTTTTCATATCGATGCATGGTACATCTTACTTATATTACTTGTGGCCACGCCATTCGCGGCATGTATCGGTGGCATTCTTTATGTCCTCAATTGTGCAGGTGACACTTTGAGCACTCCAGGAAGTGGAACAAGGTCTGGTCGGGAGTACCGCATTCACACTGGATGTCGGAAAGGTATATAATGCCCCATTTTGCCAAATTGTATTTGCAGTGGCCCACGCCTCCTGTGTAACTTAAAGACAAGTAACGGATTCTATCAGGTAGTTTGATATCTGATGCAGGATTTGTGATAAAATCACTATTTAGTACGTTGAATGCCCATTTAAAAGCAATACTTTCCTTTGGGTCATTTGGGACACCTGAAAAGTCATTCTTAGACGAACCGTTCAGGCCTCTGGTCAATCGCAAACCATCGGCTATCGTTTTTTAACATAATTTATAAGCAAGTGACCCGCATGGCCTGTAAAAAGCCCAGCCCCCGATTCAGTACCTTTTCGATAAACAATTGTCGAACAATTCAGTTTTTAATCTCATTTCGTCTACAATTCTCGTAGAGAGAGAAAAAGGGACAACAAAGTGAATCGCTCGTCTGCTGATGTTTAAAAAATATTGAAAATCCTCATGGATGTCCTTCGCCCGGGGAAGGCGAAGGGGTATGCCGGACTCTTACCGGCTAAAAACCCACGGTGTTCCTCCTCCTGACTCTCAGCCGGGGTCGCGAGATTCGCAGCTGCATGCACCGCAACCCCAGCAGGCCTCGGTCCGCCAGCCCCTGGCGGACCTCTTCTTCTGTGGGGCCTTGCTCCACGTCCTCCTGAGAAGCGCGCACGGAACACAGCGCGCCGCCTTCTCGGGCCTGTTACTGGTCGAGCGACGGGTTCCTTCTCCTGACCCTGACTCAACTAGATGAATACATATTTAGGCATGTATTAGGTCTCTTCACATTTCCTTCTCCCGGGAGCTAGAAGCCCCAGATTTAGGAATAAATTTGAAAAAGAAAGGTCCATAATTTACCCTGCTAACACAAAATAAATGATTATATTCCTATTTCCATAATTGTATTATGCTCAGGCTAATTCCCCCTTTTTACAAAAGATGGTCTAAGAAAAACCTAGGTTTTAAAATAGCCCCGTCTCTTTTTGTTATATGCCATAAGAAAGTGATGGGTAGATTTTAAACCTGGGTTTACCTTAGTCTTGGTTTAAACCATCTTTTGTAATAAGGCCCATTGAGTTCTCCAAAACTTTGCAGAAACTCATAACACGAATGAAATATAAAGTTGTTGTTATTTCTTTGATAAAGATGTCCCCCAAACTCTTTGCCCGTGTGTCACCCTCCCAAATGATTTATCTGACCACACCACGGTGACTCACACCGTCTCCGACTGACCACCGTCCCTTCTAATGTTATTTATTAAACTTTAACTTGCTCATGATTTGTCGTCGCTGGTGGGTAGTCGTAAATTATCTATTTACAGATTGCGTTTGTTAATTTATTAGATTTTAGATGAAGAAATTGTGTTTTGTAGTTATTGAATTTAGCTGAATTTATGTGTTGCTGGTGTTTACGTTTTAAATAGTTTAAACTGAATTGCTCGGGTCAGTTTGTCTTAAAGAGGGAAACTAGACATGATATCATTTCTTATTTACCCTTTATATTATCAGATGTCATATATATTAATTTACACAAACAAGATTATCATAATTACAAATAGAAGTAGGTATTTGCAAATAAAGAAAAAATATCCTAATAAAACTATAAACTAAAATAGGGCATCAATATAATCATCCGCCTCGCTGTCGACTGGTAACGTGCCCAGAAGACTGGCCGCATTGCCACGTTGTATGGCAATGCTAAATCCTTTGACCAATAAAACTGAAATAATTTTCTAAACAAAAGAAATTGAAGTTTTACTTCGTTGACAATCAGATTAACCGAAATTACCTATTTGCTTTGTACAAATTTTATGGGATCGTTATCGACTTATTTTGACATCAGTCTAGTCAAACAAAAATTGTTACTGAAAATAGTATGGCATTTAGTCAAATTCCTAGATTTTTTCAGTAAGATGTGGTAATCGGTTCAAAAATTCGAAAATTCGACGTCATCCTGCATTTTGTGGTATAACTAGGGATTTCCCGAAATCCTTGGTAATGTCATTTCGATGCGATATATACAAAGACCTACTATACAGTCTGTCATGAATTCATCAACACTTAGCTACGTCTCATACTCCAAAATAACTAATTTCCCCTCCATATGTTTCAGGCCAAGATGAGCACAGGGGATGGGACAGTCGGAGGCCATCAGAAGACTGATGACAGGCTTGGCCATCACCAGTCCATGAGTCAGATGCTGTATGGAGCTGGACTGGGGCCTGGACGATCAGGTTGGTATTGTATGTACCTATGATCTTCAGCGTAGTGTTTTTGTAAAGTTTGTAAGTTAGAATATTCTATTGGGGGAGGGATGAAGTGTACCCTTCTGTTACCGGGCAAGTTGTAAAAGGCGACGAACCTGAGAGTCTACTCCGAAAATAGAACTACGACATTTTGGTTTCCTTTCTTTCCTGTCAATGGTTCATTAAATAATTCCTGAATCATCATCATCATTCAGCCCAAGGGGGGGTTTGCCATAATCGCCACGCTTGGCAGGCGGGTTGGCGATCGCAGTATGGTTGTAAAAGTACTCAGAGAACGCTGCTGCCCATCCTCTAGAGAATCCCTTAGTCGCCTTTTACGACACCTATGGGAAAGATGGAGTAGTGCTATTCTTTAAGTCCGGCACTACACGAGACATCGTGTATATCTTATCGTGTCAGTCGTTTATTAAATAATTCCTGAATAGTGTAGGTATGGCAATAGCATTAGGACTGGTCGCGCAGAGATCGTCTCTCGTGCAGATATTCGGGCACAAAGGAACACACCAGCAAGTGTGATATGGATTGCTCTGGATCACCGCAGTCACATTGAGCAAGATTGGGATCCCTGAACCCTCAAGTTTCAGTTGACGGATCTCACGTTTCCCAACTACAATAGAGTTTCAGAACCGACAATCGATTCGATTTTCGTAATTTGACATTTTTGTCTTTCGTTCACCCTTCTCCCAAATATTAATTAACATCTAGTAGTTCATTGTTTGGCAATACTTTGATCATATAAGTTCGATGTTTCGTTTCGATCCGAGACTTCGACGTTCCTTTCTCGGAGTAGGACCTCTGGCACCATAAGTGCAATAGGCTGGCCACCTATTACATGGAACTTAATACAAGAGGCAAAACGTGGGTGTACAGGCTCCTACAATAGGAGAACACCTCTGCTTACCTCTTTGGGGATTACAGGCGTGAATATCTATAATGTGTGTGTGTACAAGGTTAGTCGGAAAGGGGGTACTAATCCGAAAATGTGTTAAAGTAACCATAGTAATGAATAACTTTTGTTCTACCACTTTCTCCAAAAGTCAGTAGTTAAAGAGAAATAGCTGTTCAAAATATACATTAAGAATACGCTAAAATCTATCTATCCACAGCTATGATCAGCTGTGTTTACATTTTAGGTCATATTTGGGGTCACGAATTAAGTGAAAGCTTCATTTTGTGAATTCGTAACTAAAGCAGGGATGAAGATTTTTTGAAAAACTAAAATAAAAATATGTTTACATGGAAATAAAAATTATCGAATTTTGAAATTTTAACACTTGCTTTAAAACCGTCATCAGTGATACTTTAAGTGGTTTGCGAATTAGTACCCCCTTTCTGACTAATCTTGTATAAACGACCTTCCGACCTTCTTGTGCAGTTTGTAGTGGCTGTCTTCTAGTGTAACAAATCCCAGCTAATAGTTACCCAAAAGCTGAAAACAAATGGAAGAATTAACAACACCACCCTCTCCTTCCAGGCTCGTCGTCATCATCTCCAGTGGGCGGCACGAACACGGGCTCCGGTCTACTGGTGGTTCCCCAGCCGCTAGGCAAGGGCCCCACCAAGCTGCAGCCGCTGCATGCTCACGCGAGGAAATACCACTGCAAGATGTGTCCTCAGGTATGTGAAAAAACTTGAGGTTCTTTTAAGATATTAATGACACTTAGTTTTTATTTTTTATTGAAGAAAAGTTATCGAATTTTCCGGGTTCACAATCTAAATGTACTAATTACTATATGCACTGACTTTGGATACTAAGTATAGGATGATCAGCCTATTACTATCCCACGACTGGGCCTAAATCCACCACGCTGGCCTAGTGAAGGTTGGCGAACTACACACACCATCAAAAACTTTTTGAAGCCTTCCTTACGGAGGATTCCTTTAAGGTTTCCTTACGATATTTTTCCTTCTCCGTTCACGCAAGTGATAAACAAATTCTGATCCTGATTGAAGTCAGACCTCTCTGTATTAAAAGGCAAGCGTTCAACTGTTAGGTTATAACTGCTAAGGATATTGTGGAAAGGACGAATACTTTTCTAGAAAAGCGCTCTCTTTTTGACTAGAGGTCGCTCGCGGCTTCGCCCGCGTGCTTTTCTCTACTATAATATGCATGTATTATACATATACCTTCCTTTTGAATCACTCCATCTATTACAAAAAACCGCATCAAAATCCGTTGCGTAGTTTTAAAGATTTAAGCATACATAGTGACAGATAGCGGGAAGCGACTTTGTTTTATATTATGTAGTGATAACTTTGGTGCAGGAATACATCTAGGCATTATTATTTATTTCTGGTATGGTTGTGAATTAATTATAGAAACTGGTCATGTACTTTGGGTAATCACTGTTATTGCGTGATTATGACAGGTCATCAGCTAGTCCTGTTGATCAAAAACTTTATCGGCCGAACACAATAAGCGATATTAATCCAAAATTTCTGGATTGATGTAAGTTTTTAACAGAAACTCAATAGAAGTACTTCGTCCTAGCAGTTTGACATGCAATAACACTTTTATGAATTCATCTTATACTATTCATTTTTATCTGACTTTATTTAATCTAGTTTTTAATTTGAAATAACTAGTTTTTAATTCATATTATTTTGACATTGCTTTAAACATTTAGAACACGATTGTTTGACTAATTAATATCCTGCAATTACTTTTTTTGTATTTTTTGCATGCCAGCTCCTAGCCAAACATGTAATGCCACATAATCACTATGTAACACCATTTTATACAATGATTAATGCAAATAAAAATTTCTTTCTTTCTTTAAAAAAATCCCGAGATTTTAGATTAAGATTGGTTTTAGCCGTAAATCCCACAGAAAAATCCTCAGTAAATATGAAAGTCAAGACCACATTTGGCGCCGTTTAAGGCAACTTTTATGCCTGTCGCTCCTCGATGGTGTCGATCCAAGATTGTGGCGATATGAAGCGATCTTCAATTCATATATTGAGCCAAGCTCAAACGTGTTCGCGATGTCACTGTGCAGGTATAGGGAGAGCAGTAGATCAAGAAAGTACTCGTCATTGTCAAATGTTTAGAAGTTAGCTGTGTTTGCCTTTTTTTGTGAGTGGGAAACTTCTTGGTGAATACCCTTCTTCTGAGGAAGACAGAAGTGTATGACAGACTTTAACCGATTGTAATCACCCGGTCCTTTGCAAAAAAGACCCCGGGATCTCCAGTGGAACGCATCATTGGTGCTTCCCGGAGAAATCTGTGTTTGCCACAGTTGGTCTTTTGTTGGGAGACCGTTTTTTATACATCAGATGCTCTATGATGCCCTTTCTGCTTCGGACAATACGTTAAGGGGGTCGCGATACCCGGCTGTCATATACAGGGTGTCCAGTAAATAGTACGACATACTGTAGGGAGTGATAGCTTAGGTCAATATCTACCAAAATAGCACATAAAATTTTCCGGAAAATGTTACAGTTTTCAAATTAAACAAAAATTTCCAAAATGTTGAATAATGTAAGTTTTTTTTTCTGGAACTCTTTCTCCTTTTTGATATAAACGAAATCAATGAGTATAGTAACAATTCACGAATAAATTGATGTAAAAAAATATCAGAAAAGGAAATTTTCTTTACGACGGAGTAAAAAATCAGATATTAGATATTTTGGAAAATTTGGTTTAACTTGAAAACCGTAACATTTTGCGGTACATATAATTTGCTATTTTGGTAGGTATTGAACCAAGCTATCACCCCCCGCAGTATGTCGTACATTTTACTGGACACCCTGTAGAAGCTGGAAAGTTTGACAGCCTGTATAACATTAAGGCATTAAATAGTCACCACTAGTTGCGGTGACGTAATGATAGTCGCTTCATATACTAGGGCAGATTCAATGGAAGGCACGGGGTCACATGCCCCACACCCCTTCAGACGATCGGCACCGATCATACAAAGGAATATTAGGCCTCCGTAGCTTATTAGAAAACTCTCTGCCAGTCTGGTAATTACGTCCAAGGAGGCCAGCCACCTTTTCCAAAAAGAACGCTTATCAATCAATCATTTATTTCGGAAAACATCCATATTGTATTAGTATTATTAGAACATAAAAAAATAAGTTAGCAGCATTAAAATCAAAAACAATATTACAATTAAAAAACCAAAAATTAGATTAAAAACAATATCAAAATTAAAAATCAAAATTACAATAAAAACAAAATTAAAACAAGAAACAAACAAAATTAAATTTAAAATAAATCCAATCAAAAATATAGAATCGGGTCTTCTCGCGTAACAAACTTTAAGAGTTACAAAATACCTTTTACCCCGACGTTGCGGCCGAATTTCACCGGCCGTGGTCACGGGTAGACTGAAGTGGCGGACCAGTTGTCATGTTCGTGAAGACCCGATTCTATATTTTTATAATGTGTACAAATCGCGAAAGTTTAAAAACATTTAAATCCAATCAAATCAAAGTTAAATCAAAATCAAATTAAAATCAAATTAAATTAAATCAAAATTATGTCACAATTACACTTATAACTTGCCGAATGGTTTAGATTTTTTCTCGGACTTACCTTCTTTTGATAAACCAACTTTTTCAGCCTAAAATCAGGAGAATAACATACTTGAATACCGACGCCGCTTATCTTAACTTGTTATCTAATTACTACACTAATAACGTGTACACTGATCGTAAATACTTCTACAACACATTCCTTAAAATAATTAATTCAAGAAATTGATTAATTTTTTTCTTCGAATAATCTTCAATGTCGTGCAAACTTAACCTACTGTTGATCGCATGCGTCATGCTATGTGTTTGGTACGGCTATGGTGAAATGATAATGAGCTACCAACGCCGGCTGTAACTCATCAAAATTCAATTCGTCAACTGTACTGTACGGTCAGCAGATAAAATGAAATATTTTTTTTGTGAACTTTTTTTATTATTTCTGTAATGTCGTGTAATTATTGTGATTGCGACGTTTATTGAAGAATGTTTTCGTGTTAAAATAGTAATTTTGGTGAAACAAATTACGCGAATCAAAAAACTCGTTTTCATCTCCTAGTTTAATCTACAGTGTTTTTTTAGGGATTAAACACGTCTCCATAATTTAATTCAAGTTTTTGGTTTTAACTGTTAAGCGTTTACGCTGCTGTCTCGGTTTTGAACTCTGTGATAAGCAACTGTAATTTAACCCTAAGGCCTCGTATATATCCTCCGCGTACTGTCGTTTCGACATGTCATGTCGTTACGTCATGACTAGTTAGTCACTTTACATCTGAAAACCATGCTCCTCATTCTGTCAACTTTTAATAAGAGAGCAACTCTGAATTCGTAAAATGCTGCTGTTCCTAAAAAAAACTACAAAATGTACGGAAAAGCAGTTTTTTTGAGATTTTTTCATAAATTCATAATAAAAATATAACTAGTGTTATGAGCCTACCAACGAGATAATTTTTTTGTCTTGATCAAAATTTTTAGTGCTTTGAAGGATTTTACTATTCGTTCGTGTCCTGAAATTCCGTTAATCTCAATTTAATGCCTTTTCTATGCAAAGTGGCGTCGCATATCTTAGTAGTAGAGTAGTGCTAAACCTTGAAAAAAATTAAATTAGATAGAAATATTTATTTAGACATAAATAACTTGTTAAAGTTTCCTCTCCTAGTTTACTATTTTACTGTGCCCGACAGCGTCCTTAATGATCTCATATTCTTTAAGTTACTAAGTGAACATTGTGGAATGCAATAAATATATTGAGTATTGAGTAGAAAACATGATCAATACCGTAGGTATTATTTAAAAAAAAATGTAGAAAAATTCTAAAAACCCTCAACTTTTTTTGCTATCGCTACCAAGTAGCAGTGTCCTGTATAACTTGCAATTAATTCTCTATTTTAGTGTTTTTTGCTCGTCACTTCGCGTTTAGCGGGCACCTCATCTTTGATATTTTATACCTAAATATTGCGGATACTGCGAGCGCCCTAATCGCGTTTTAATTAAATTGAACTGTGGTTCGTTTTGATAGGAAATTCAATTTTGAGGTGCTGTTATAATAAGTTAGACTGAAACGTGCCGCCGTGGTCTAATGGCATTAAATAAAAATAAAAGTGTACTCTGCTCCATCATGTTCTGCCTAGTCTGCAGATATTTTTGATCATAGTCATTGTCTTGTCGTCTTGCAATGTAAAGCGTGAATTACATAGAAGCGGCGCCGGCGGCGTAAGGCGCAGGCCGCAGACGCGGCGCAGGCGCATCGCTTTCATACATTGTGTCGTGCCGCTTCAAATCTTTTTCGTAAAAAATAGATATGTCAGCTGTTCGCAACATCTTAGGCCTGAATTACATAGAAACGGCATAAGGCGCAGGCACAGCGCAGGCGCGTCGCATTCATACATATTGTGCGAAAAAAATTGAAGCGGCACGAAAAATGTATGAAAGTGACGTGCCTTATGCCGTTTCTGTGTAATTCAGGCCTAAGATTTTGCGAACAGCTGACATATCTATTTTTTTTATCGCTTGTTATACAAGGTTAGTCGGAAAGGGGGTACTAATCCGCAAGCCACTTAAAGTATCACTGACTAGCTTTCGCCCGCAGCTTCGCTTGCGTGAAATTTTGAACCCGTTAAGTGACGATTTTCCATACAAACTTTCATCCCCTATTTAACTCCCTTAGGGGTTGAATTTCGAAAAATCCCTTCTTAGTGGATGCCTACGTTACAAAAGGAACCTGCTGTCAAAATTTCAACTTTCTAACCCCAGCGGTTTAGGCTGTGCGTTGATAGATCAGTCAGTCAGTCAGTCAGCTTCTCCTTTTACATGTTTGTATAGATGACTATCTTAAAGCAAGTGTTAAAATTTGTGTTAAAATGGTATTTATTTTAGTTTTTTTTTTTAATTCTTCATTCCTGCTTTAGTTACAAATTCAGAAAATGGTGCTTCTAATTCATGACCCCCAGCTGATCATAACTGGGGATAGATAGATTTTAGAGCTTTTTTTTTGTGAAGTTTGATCACCTATTTCTCCTAAACTATTGACTTTTGGAAAAAGTTGTAGAACAAAAGTTATTCATTATCACGGGTACCTCCCTTTTGGATTAGTACCCCCTTTCTGACTAACCTTGTATTATAGGCTTACGTTTGACCACTATCTCAACTGATGTAAGTGAAGATGTGGTCGACGATGGTGGAATCTTACCTATAAGAAACCTATTCACTGGAGATTTTATCCCTCCCAATCCTTTTTGAGCGCGCTCTTTAACACATTCGAGTTCACCTCACTTTTCATAGAGCTCATACACCGCCATACATATGCTAGTGGACCTTCCAGGAGGGTCCTCGGCCTTACGTTTGCGCTAAGAGTGAATCCTCGAGGTGTGTTCTTGGCATTAGGTTAAAAACCGTGTCATAAAACATGCTACTACAAAGTAAAATTGTGTTTTCAGGGGATCTTGTTGCTTGTTTAATGACGGTGTATTTTCTAAGAAAAACCTATATTTAAAATGAGCCCTCCGCGTTGGCACATAGCGAATGCGACCAGAGGGTGCCCTCGCGGACGGCGTTAGGCACTGAACATCACTACATAGTATAAAACAAAGTCGCTTCGAGCTGTCTGTCCCTATGTATGCTAAGATCTTTAAAACTAAGCAACGGATTTCGATGCGGTTTTTTTTAATAGATAGAGTGATTCAAGAGGAAGGTTTTAAGCTATAAAACGCACAGGTGCAAAGCCGGGGTGGGTCGCTAGTGTTAAATAAACGGAGAAGCGTATTCTTCTTCACTATGATCTCCCTTTTCTAGATATTTCGAAATTTTATCAGCTTTCAATGCTGCATAACAACAAGATTGACGTAGTGGATGAGCGCTTGGCTGCAGCGCAACAAGCCGCGGGTTCGATTCTAACTAGTAACAAGTATTTTTATTGTCTACAGATAAATCTTTTGTGTTTGGGTGTTTGTTCATCTGAAGATTTGTTTGTGTCTGTAAACGCAACCACGATAAAGGAGGATTTTTAGAGGCAACGATTAAAAAAAAGGATAGGAAAGAAATAATACGAAACTACGAAATCTAGTTTTGAGTTATGGCCGTTTTAAGGTGTTTTGGCTGTTATTTTTATACAGTAATGTGTACTGTACTTTCATATAAATGGGACTTTTCAATCTTATTTTTATTGCATACATAATAAAGCCAAAATACCTTAAAACGGCCATATCTCAAACCGCTTTTATTGTCGATGGTTGCTTTCAGCTTAACTACGCCCAATTTTACAATGAGCGGTTGCCATCTAACCTCCGCAAGCGTTTTAGAGCGCGCTCTTCAACTTTGCGCTAAATTTCTTCCACTTCTAAAAACACAAAAAAACTTTCAAACAAAACAAACAGCCATTCCCAACCTATCCATATTCATTTCACCAAAAAATCGTAAACCAAAAGAAATGCAACTAAAACTAAAAAGTGACCAAAAAAAAAACCATCGACTGACTGACTTCTAATCAAAACCTGCCCGAGAATGTCATCGCAGAAATGCCGACTGTAGCCGACTGACGAACGAACGGACAAACAAAAACCCGAATGGGTTGATACCGAGTTTCGTTTGTGTAAATTTTCGGATTCCACAGTTGGTATGTGGTCTGCCGACTTTGATGGTGGATTCACTTTTTGTGTTATGTTCGCCCTTATCTGTTTTACGGCGTTTTTCCTTATGAGGTGAGATGGTGTCCTAATAGTATTAATATTTTTGTTGTGGCAGTATTTGATATTTTCCATGTGTTCCTTCACCATCGCCTATTGGTATATCTACACCAGTGCGCTTTCATGTTCATCTTGCGCTTTCGTCTGACGCATGCCTGAAGCGCTATAGCGCATGCAATAGTGCATGCTATATTATATATTAGTTCGAGTTTTATGGCAATCAATATTGCATGCGCTTGACGCCAGAGGAATTGAAAGTTGAAACGCAAGATGAACATGAAAGCGAACGGGTGTAGATATACCATATGTAGTGCAGCATTCCAATATTAAATTTGAGCGACTCTCCACGAGTAATAACTTCTGTTTTAAAAACCAAAAAACATATAACTCTCCTGAATCGCTTTGTGATTTTCATTCTAATCAACTCCGAAATTAATATCGTTAAACCAAGCCTCTCAAACATCATAACTCCTTGTGAAACTCGCCTCTATTTGTAACGAGTTGATCATAAATAACGATCGTTTACAATATAATTCGGAGTCTCCTGTAGTGCCGGACGTAAAGAATAGTACTACCCCATCTCTTCCCGTGGGTGTCTTAAAAGGCGACTAAGGGATTCATTAGAAGATGGACAGCAGCGTTCTCTGAGTACTTTAACAACCATACTGCGATCGCCAACTCGCCGGCCAAGCGTGGCGATTACGGCATACCGTCCCCTTTTGGGAGAGGCCTATGTCCAGCAGTGGACGTCTTTCGACTGAATGATCATGACAACATAATTTGGTGTATTGTCACATGAAAAACATTTATAAATGCAAACTAAAAAACAACAAATACATGAGCATAGGGCAACTATAACTGAAAATATATCGTAGCGCCAACGAATTCTATAAATCTCACGAATTGACAACACAACACCAAGTTCTTGTCGTCGAAAAAGGTTTCTCCTACAATGAAAGGTTGTAAAGAATAATAATAAATTGGCGGAATTAAAACTAAACATTGAATTGCATATTTGTATGTCATGGATTTCCACAAAGTAATGCCTGATTTCAAAAAGCAAAACAAATGAAAACCATTATTTCTTGTCTTTTTAAATGTCGCCCCACACTAAGATGTCTCCTGTATCGTAAGTGCGTTTACAAATCTTAAATGCACAAACAGAAACAACTCTCTGTAGGCCATAAAAATACACTTGGAAGCTATAAATCTGGGTCACCAATACAAACCTTATCATCTCGGAAACCAAGAATAGTTTATTCAAATAAAAAGTATTTTATATATATTAATACTACTCCAGTAAAATTAATAAAACTTCTTAAATGGTCTATAGAATAGTTTTTTATGTGAGAGTCAGAGGGGTATAGGGGAATCTCTCTATATCTCTGTTACTTGGATTCGTTTGCTCCATCTAAGACCCTGTCTGCGCTTACCGTCAGGTGCGACTAGGGTCAAGCACGACCACGACATTAGGCCGAACTTTTTACTCTAGTTTTGAGGTAGTTTCGAAAGAGGTTGTTCAATGAAGTACTACCACCATAAAGCTAGCATTCTTAGTTTCTGAGCTATTAAAGTTTATGTAGATGACCCGGATTCAATGCTCGGCTCAAAGTCGGTTAAAAAGAGTTACTGCCGCGTTCCAAAAAGTAGATTCCTAAGAAGAACGGGCAATGAACTCCTGAAGAATATTTATTATATTAAGTACAAAGTAAGGTAACCTTTTTATAACTCGTCGCAGATGTCAAATCTATTCAAAACATTCGTCACAGGCTTCAACGTTATTGCTTCAAGAGCATATTACAGATATCCCCAATATTGTTCCGGCATCGACTTTTCATCGGACTACCCTCATTTCAATAATAGACACGATTCCTTAGGACCACCATTCAATAATACCCCAAATGATCTTACAAACCACCGTTCTGTCAAAAGCCTAATCTTTTTCTTCACCGTTTTACTCTACAAAGAAAACTGCACCTTATTCTCATAAACTCACAACACTAAATCGAAAGAAGAATATTCTAATATAATCCTTCGGAGTCGAAATGCTGAAATTGATTTAAGAAAGGGATTTCCAACTCTGTAATTTTGCAAATAAAGTAGAATTTTCTTTGGTAATTGTATTCCTGGTTCTGACATAAGGTGTCGTCACTGATAGGTGTCTATTTTTCATATGACGTCATTTCCGGTTTCCGATTGTTTCAGTGGACATTACGAATGTAGGTTTTTTATTGGTTGTAATTTGTGGTCAGGAAGTGGTTTTATTGTGGTCTATTTATTAGAGGATCTATTAAAACTGTAATTTTGGAGAAATACTAAGATGCTTTATGATTTAAAAAAAAAAAACAGCCAAGTGCGAGTCGGACTCGTGCACGAAGGATTCCGTACCATTATCTATAAAAACGGCAAAAAAATCATGTCTGTTGTACGGGAGTTAAATATTAGTTTTATTTTAATTTAATTATTTATGTTTAAAGTGAATATGTAACTAAATATTCTGTGAATATTTCAAGCGTCTACCTGTTGCCGTTATCAATATTGAGCAGAAACGAGCAAAAAAATCACGTTTGTTGTATGGGAGCCCCCTTAAATATTTATTTTATTCTGTTATTTAGTATTTGTTGTTATAGCGGCGACAGAAATACATCATCTGTGAAAATTTCAACTGTCTAACTATCACGGTTCATGAGACACAGCCTGGTGACAGACGGACAGACAGACGGACAGACGGACAGCGGAGCCTTAGTAATAGGATCCCGTTTTACCCTTTGGGTACGGAACCCAGAAAGTACTAAACACAAAAGCAGATTTTTATCCCGTGTGGGGACGGACTAGAATATAAAACTTCCACACTGCACGCTGGGAATTGATGCGTGTTGTAAGATACAACAAAACCCAGCACGCGACGTGGTAGGATCTATACAGTCCGCCTGGCTAGCTACCACCCTCACATTAAACTCCAGCGCCAAGCATTTAACTGTGTTCCGTCGTGTGTATGTGAGAGCCAGAGGGGTATAGGGGAATCCCTCTATATCTCTGTTACTTGGATTCGTGTTCTCCATCTTAGACCCTGCCTGCGCTTACCATCAGGTGCTACTAGGGTTAATCGCGACCAAGTAAATAAAAAAAGGCTGAATTCCGGTTTTTCAAAAATTATAGGCAAATGAGGACTTTCCAATTTTATCTTTAGGGTTAGGAACATAAACCAGCAATCCTTTTGTTATAGGTTTATATCTCTCTATCTACAAGGTTAGTCAGAAAGGAGGTACTAATCCAAAAGAATGTTAAAGTACCTATAATAGTGAGTAACTTTTGTTCTACAACTTTCCAGAAAAGTCAATAGTATAGGAGAAATAGCTGTTCAAAAATTACAAAAAAAAAAATACGCCATAATCCATCTATCCTCAGGTATGATCAGCTGTGTTTACATTTTAGGTCATATTTGGGGTCACGAATTAGAAGCTCCATTTTCTGAATTCGTAACTAAAGTAGGGACGAAGAATTTTTGAAAAAACTAAAATAAAAATGATTTTACTTGGAAATAAAACTTATCGAATTTTGAAATTTTAGCACTTGCTTTTAAACCGTCATTATTGATACTTTAAGTGGTCTGCGGATTAGTAGGGTCAAGTGTTGTACCTATGGACGGCTTTACCTATGGACACTACCAATATTTCAAAAACCAAACGGCGTAAATTCATAGTTAGAACACATTCGTAAACTTTTTTTGACCAATGGCAACACTGACTAACTGTCATTATGCTGTCAGTGATAAATCTGTTGTGATAAGCTGTTGAAGATTTTTATTTCAAAAAGTAAGTTTTTTTGTACATTTTCATGGTGTTTTTCTGTGAGATAACTTAAACTAGAAGTACGACTGTAGATTATTTACGGAACTTCGTTGTTTTTCATTGAAATAAGGATTATTGTGCGTTTTTGTTAATGCTCTGTAAAAAGATTTAACCCTTTCTAGGTTTTGTCTTAATATTTGTACCTGTGGACAGGGGAATGAATGTACCTGTGGACTGTCCATAGGTACATAATATCGGTTGTACCTGTGGACAGTAATTTACACAGACAAATAACTACATTTCTTTTGGTTTTTTTTTCAGTGCCACGTAGTAAAACCGGAGAGAAACAGGATAAAATATGTCCAGACACTCTCTCCGAAGCAGTTATAGAGG
The DNA here is from genome assembly GCA_905220435.1 of Amphipyra tragopoginis. Taxonomy (NCBI): domain Eukaryota; kingdom Metazoa; phylum Arthropoda; class Insecta; order Lepidoptera; family Noctuidae; genus Amphipyra; species Amphipyra tragopoginis. The sequence goes on from HG992017.1 coordinate 14,078,264, forward strand.
TCAAAAGTGGATGTTTAGTTCGTAAGGTGTCTGAGAAACACAAAATACCAAAATATACGATTTTTAAAAATTTTCAACTCAACAAATAAATAATGATCTCAATGAAAAATCTATATATTAATTATTAGATAGATTTATTGTTGTATTATTGAAGAATGACGTAAAAAAAGGTGTTTCAAGAGCATAAAGAAATTATGTTACGTGAATATTTAGAAAAGGCAGCCTGCATGCATATGAGTCTAGATTCCAAACAAGTCCTGGAACTTGTCTCCCAGTTTTCTGTGCAAAAAATAAATAAAATACTCTTAAAAGCTGGCATCAATACAAAATAGCTGGTATAGGATGGTTTCGATGTTATCGACAACGTTTTCTAAAATTATCGCTACGAAAACCTGTTTTTTTTTGCAATACCAAATGCTTGTCTACAGGTACATTATCGTCCATAAGTACATTTGTGCTGTCCATAGGTACATTGGTACGTTGTACCTAGGGACAAAATAAGGGTTTTTGAAAATCTATAATTTTCTAAGCAACTGTTTTTGTTATCGCATTTGAGACTGATAATTATTAAGAGTTGATTAGTTACTAAGCCGTACGATAAATAATTTCATGATAAAAGAATGAGGTTTTTTTTAAAAAAATAGTTTTTTGTCAAATTCTGGAAATCGTCCACGGGTTGAGCACATGCCCCTACCCCCTTTCTGACTAACCTTGTATAGATCAATCTATAGACGGCAGTAAAGTTTTTTTTTGTTTTTATATAAGATGTTAAAAAATCAAATCTAAGAATTTTATGGGGTTACTCGGTATCGGAAATTGAACAACTTTTGTTCTACAACTTTGCGAAATTCACGTATTTTTTTTATAAATTTCCATAGAAATCAAAAATTATTTTTATTGTTTCATAAGGATAGGCATAAAAAAAATTGGCGAATTTCAAAAAGTTGTAAAACAAAAGTTGTTGCATTTCCAATACCGTTAGGGTTACTACCCTACAAATTTCTTAGAGTTGATGTTTTAACACCTTATATAACGTATTTGAAAAAACTTGCTGCAAAAAATAAACTTTACTTTTTATTTTTAAACGCATTGATTTTTTGACTTTCTATAATTTAAGGTCTACTCAAAATGTATCAAAAAGCACACAATTGCACGTACCCTTTGTCCGTCATTGTCTTCCTAATACCGGTCACTCAACTATACATAACACAACTAAATATATCTTCGGCCTATCTCCCAAACATGATCCTGCGAGGTCCTTTAGTTTTTGCGACTGCTAATGACGTCATTAGAGGGATCGGGAGTGAGTTCCCTCTGAGGGAGGGCTCTCAAGATGTTGCAGTGAAATGTAATATATTTTGTGTTAGCTTCGAATATTTTTGGAAGAAATATTTGATTCTGCGTGTAGTTTTTTTAGCTGATATTGCATAATAATTAGTTTGCGGTTATTGGTAAAATAGTTAGATTACCAACCTATCATTAACTGTTCATTAAGCTTATTCGATCTCTAAACTTTTCAATAGCTAACATTTGCACTGGAAAAAGAATTTACAACATAAAACCTTTTTTCGACAATTAAAACTTGCAAAAACGACTGTTATTTTAACGATTGAATATTTTCTTAGATGTTCAGATCTGCGGTGCGAGCACCGATCCTTTTATCGAGTCGATTCGAGAAATTTGTCTATTCTAAACGTCAAATTTGACATAAGATATAGATGAAATGACAACAGTTGTCAAATTTGACATAAGATATAGATAAAATGACAACATCTGTCGTTTTATCTATATCTTATGTTTAATTTGACGTTTAGAATAGATACATTTCTCGAATCGACTCGATAAAAGGATCCGTGCTCGCACCACAGTGTAGAAATAGTTTTTTTTTAAACTATTGGCGTTCATACAAGGTTATTCGGAAAGGGGGTACTAATCCGAAAGGCTGTTAAAGTACCCATAATAATCTATCTATCCTCAGTTATGATCATCTGTCTCTATATTTTAGGTCATATTTGGGGTCACGGATTAGAAGCTCTATTTTCTGAATTCGTTGCTAAAGAAGGGAAATATGTTATTTGAAAAAAATAAAATTTAAATCATTTTGCGTGGAAACAAAAATTATCGAATATTTAAATTTAACACTTGCTTTGAAACATTCATCAGTGATACTTTAAGTGGCTCGCCGATTAGTACCCCGTTTTCGACTAACCTTGTATAGTTACTACTCACATAACCACAAGTTTAAAATACTTCTTACCATAACTATAAAGAAGTGTTTTCACCCCTCTGTACAGAACTCGAAAGTTCGCACTATTAATCCTCACGTCATCTGCATTGAAGGGTAGAATAAATTTTAGATATTTAGAGCATTATTATTAAGTAGCAACATAGTAACAGCATAATTAAGAAGGGCTTAGGCGTTAGTCCACTACGTAGGCCTAGAGCGGGTTGGTAGACCACACACACCATCGAGAACTATGCAGGGTATAAACGAATTCATTCAAACCACGTGATCTACTGGTGACACTGATTGATCCTGCATAGGTAGGGTTTTTTCAGAAACAACAAAATAAAGTTTTCAAAAAATGAAACATGGTATTCTGTATCTGAGTAATTTTAGCGTCGCGAGTTAACTGACTGCGTGGAGCGACATCGCGCTAGTCGTGCCCGTCAGCTGTGTCGCCGTGCCTTTATTCGCCGTGCATGGCATCGAAATTTTCTATCACATAAAAATGATATTTGAGAAAAAAAAAGTTCAAAAACATAAGCATAGTCGCCTGGGCGACTGGCGACCAAGTGCGTAAACACCTATTTAAACTATAGAAAGACACTGTCGCCGTCGACCAAGTCTCCGGCGACCAGTTGACAGTGCGTAATGGCTTTTACAGTTTCAGCGCTACGAGTCGCGACTTCGTTTTCCGCACGAAACAATTATGTGAGATTTGTGTCTGTTAACGCTCTCCGTATCAGTGCCATATCAGTACTTTTTTTTTTCTTTTCGACCTCTGCTGTTTGATCCTTAAGGACCGTTTCTACGTAACCCAGCAGTTACTGGCAAGACCTGAATGATCTCCAACCACAGCCCGGAAAATTGGCAAATTCAGGAAAAACTGAAAGTTCTTTTTTCTAGGATTTATGTATGACAGGACAACGTTTGTCGTGTCAGCTAGTCATAAATACAAATAAAAAAAATATACGGGACCTTTTAATTTTATTTTCTTGTTCCGTACAATTTATTTTTTATCCTGAAACAGGACTATTTACCCTGACTAATAACGACCACATCGCATACATTAGCAGTTCATAGGCCGGTATTAAGGTTTTATAGCAAACCCTTAGAATACCAAAAAACAAAAAAAAAACTTTCTAATAAAACTGAATTATCTGACAGTGCCATTTAAGCCATTATTCTAAGGCTATTAAAATATCATAATTCAGCATAATACCCATTAAAACGAACTCAAAGTATTAAATAGACGTGAAATTGCCAACTTCCTGCGCAAGCGCAAGTTTAGCGAAGAAAAATGTTTGTCTTTATGTAGGGCTGTCGCGTTAAATGAAAATTTAATGTAAAGTAAGCAATTAATTTCCTTTTTGACAGTTTTAACGTAGATAATTGTAATTATAATTTTATACTTTTAAAATTCTCATTTTCTTGCCCTTGTATTGTATGTATCGTCTTCTATTACTGTCTTTAATTATTGTAATTGGTCTAAGACCGTTTTAATTAAAGTAAATAAATAAATAAATACAAAGTAAGCAAAAGTAAGAGGAGCTCGTGGTTAAATAATTACAGCCGCATAGACCGATCTTCCGGGTTAAGCCACGCTTGCCGAGGTTGGTCTGTGGATGGGTGACTATTTAACATAGCGAGTTTCCTCCGTGCCTCGGAAAGCACGTAAAGCCGTTGGTCCCGGCTGTCATTTGTAGATCTTTGACAGTCGTTACTGTTGGTCAGAAGCCAGAAAGTCTGACAACCAGTCATACCAAGAGTATCGTATTACCCAGTTACTGGGTTGTGGAGGTCTGATAGGCAGTCGCTCCATGTAAAATACTGATATTCAGCTGCATCCGGTTCGACTGGAAGCCGACCCCAACATAGTTGGGAAAAGGCTAGGCAGATGATGAACTAAATAAATACTAAGTAAAAATGTATGCGCTCTTTCTCTCTCCTACTAAAATATGATGTACCCAACAGGGTCCATAATTGATCCATAGTCTTAAGCCTGTTAAAATTACACTACGGAAGCAATAAATTATTTAGTATACTAGCCGTTGTATGCGGTTTCACTCACATCCTAAGAGAGACTACTTCATGTATATGGATAAAGAGTATCTTATATGTTAATCTAGGACATGGTCTATCTGTGTGCAAAATTTTATCCAAATCCGTTCAGCCGTTTATTCGTGATTGAGAAACAAACATCACAAACAATAATATGATTGTTTATGATGTTAACACCTAACACCCCTTCCCATAGACCAGACATTTTTCACCATATTTTACAATAGTCTTGCACCCACTTGGGACGGTCCATAACTGTACTCCAATAGTGTAGCCGTGGATAGTCCCCGGTTGGTGCCCCACCCCATTTTAGATTAAAGTTCTCAAAGGGGCCTCTGCGCATTGGACCTGTGTCCCCGTGTACGCCTTCCAAAGGACCGGACATCTTCCGCACGGAAGATGAGCTGTGATTCAGAAGAAATATATTATGATTGTTTTATACCTAGTGTAAAAAGATTATAAGGACTCAAAAATGTTGAAGCTAGCATAATCAGCTGTAATGGCTCTCTTAACGAAAAAATAAGGCCCAAGAGACCCTTAGGGAAGGCTGCTATAAGCTGTGGAATATAAAGGAGCCCTAAGGCCTGAGAGATTCTAGCCATGGCCCTGGTATTATATTAATTCACTAGAAACTGCGTCACAACGCACCGAGCTCTCCCATCGTAGAGCCGGTCGTCTCCGCAGTCACACCGATAATTCAGCCCCCATCAAGCTGTCTCTCTTTCAATCTCCTACCAGCAACTCCCTAAACCGACGTCTAACTCCCACTAGGGGTCGCCCTTAGTGCTGCTGTTGCTAGTTAGGGAGGCCTATGTCTACAGTGGGGCGTCTTTCGGCTGAATGATGAAGAGATTGTTTTGTATTGTATTCATCATGCAGCCGTATGACGTCCACAAATATGTACCTGGTATTTCTATACGAGACAGCCCTATCAACCAACACTCAACATAATAGCCACTTGTGAATTAACAAGTAGCAAGTTGATAAGAGTCAACCAACGGTCGTAAAAAGGTTGTTTATTATTATAAAAATGTTAAATTGCATGTTTAGCTAACGCGGTCTTAGACCATTAAATTGAGCATGTGGAAAAATGTGATAAGTGGTGGGTTGATTGTATCTCTTTATATGGTCACAGAACGTATAGTTTTGGTTGATTTAATATACTGTTAAGTATTATGCGACATTTTAGTTGTTGGAAAATTTATTGACAAGAACAGATGTGAAATGGGAGGGTACATAAATCAGTCAGGAAACACCTGTTGGCACTACTGAACATTCCTGAATTGGCGGCAGTACTGCCCGGCTATCCCATTTCAAAACTTAGTGAGGGACACTTTTTACAAAAATCGTTTTGTTGCATAATCTTGCTAACCCAGAAAGTCTCTAGGTACCAAATAAAAAAACACCAGCGTTGAAAACTCAAATAATAAGCAGAATATTTAAGCATCGATACCTAGTAAGTGCCATTCACTGCCTTTGGTCATTTTAAAACCTAGTAAGTCACTTTAACCACATGGTTTTACCTAACATAAATACTTTTCAAAGGCTGACCGATTTAACGTTTATGCGCTCTCCTGTAAAATTTCGTTTTAATTTAAGCCCTTGCTAGGTTTTGACATGGGACAGCCGTGCCGTGCCCCCAGATGCTCGTCCGATCACTGCTACGATGCAAGCTCATGAGAGAACAGCCTCGCCATCTGCCTAGCCTCTTCGCAACCATGTTGGGGTCAACTTCCAGTCCAGCACCAGTATTTTACAAGGAGCTACTGCCATCAGTCCTGCGCAGCCCAGTTACTGGATAATATCCTAAATTAAGAACGGTTGTCATCGGGTATCACGGGTTAGGTGAAGTGGAGACAACTTACAGACGTAATGTGTGACAAGAAGATGTCAATTAAGCTTAAAGGCAAACAGTACAAAACAGGAATTAGACCCGCTATCCTTTATGGTCCAGAGTGCTGGGCAACCACTAAACAACACCTGTCAAAACTAGACACGACGGAAATACGCATTTTAAGATGGTCAGCGGGTGTCACACTTCTGGATAAAGTACGCAACGTACACATCCGAGGTAGCTACAAGATTGCCCCCATTGCTGAGAAGGTTAAAGAGCAACGCCTTCGATGGTATGGACATGTGTTACGCCGTCCAGAAGACCACATGGTGCGAGTGGCCCTTAACCTGCCGACAGTGTCGCGAAATCGCGGAAGACCCCCTGCCACCTGGCTGACAACAGTCCAGAAAGATCTGAAGGAGAGCGAAATAGATGCCGCAACGGCTCTGGATCGACATAAATGGAAAAGGCAGACAAGGAGAGCCGACCCCAGATAATGGGACAAGGCAAAGGAAGAAGAAGAACGGTTGTCATACTTTCGGGCTACTGACTACCCGTAACGACTGTCATAGGTATTCGTATGACGCCCGGGACCGACTGTTTCGCGTGCTCTCCGAGGTACGGAGGGGTCTCGATGTTTAACGAACGGTCACCCATCCACGGACTGAGCGCGGCAAGCGAAGCTTAACCTCACAAATTGTATGATCAGCTCAGTTGATAATTAGCCACAAGCCCCTCTGAGCTACCCTTAAAGTAACCGTGAAGCAAAATTACTTACTTAAGTTCAAAGTTCATTAAACTGTCGCGCTATGGCCACAATTGTAATTGGAACGTAACCGTCTCGCGACAAGTTTTAATTACGGCGCATGCGCGTTGCGCGTCCCACCTGCGCGCGCGCATGCTACGGTATTGACATTCTATTGAATGTAAGTATCCATTGATGTTGGTGTGTTTTCTTATTATGAACGGAGTTAGAAAGATTAACGTTGGTTTTATTTAATAAAGCTATGAGTAAAAGATTTAACTAGCTGAGGTGTTAGGGTAAGAGGCTCGTAACTAATTAGGAACCGCGTAAATGATACTATTAGCGAGGTTAAGCTGCGCTTGTCGCGGTCAGTCCGTGGATGGGTGACCATCTTACACATCGAGACTCCTCCGTGCCTTGGAGAGCGCGTTAAGCCGTCGGTCACGGGTGCCATACAAATAACTATGACTGTGGTTATGAGTAGTCAAAAGCCCGAAAGTCCGACAACCAGTCTAACCTTAGGATATCGGCATTGCCCAGTAACTGGGTTGCGGAGATCTGAAAGCAGTCGCTGGTATTCAGCTGCATCTGGTTAGACTGGAATCTGACCCCAACATAGTTGGGGGGAGGGGGTGTGGCAGAACAGAATGGGCTAGGTAGAACAGAATACCGAACGTCTAAAAATCTTGTATAGACACTCCATTGAAGCGTAAACTAGCCGACTTGGGTCCCAGTATATAGATACCTCTGCTAAACTGTTCAGATAAAACATGCGTCATAAATAAACATATCTTAAGAAAGTCTTCGTATTTTATAACCCCAAAATAAATTTTCTCAAAGTCTCCACATGGGCATATAATCTTAAGGGGGTCGACACAAGTCGAAGGTAAAGCCGCCACAGACCGCAAACCGTCTTACAATCGTCTTTTAAATGTACAAACGTTTTGATGTAGTCATATTATTATTTACATGTGAAGGGGTTGAATGTGTGTTAGAAATGTTTATAGTATAGAAATTTAAATTAAATGTTGTTTGGTAGCCAACGTTATGTAGATATAGGCTATCTGACTATTATTTTTTAATAGAAATCTCGAAACTATTACAAATGTACAACAATGAAAACACATATGAAATATTTACTAAATGCCCAAGTTATAAACGATTTAAAATAGTTCATAAGACAAAGACAACACTACTACCTTATGACGTCAGACCTTAAAAACTAGTGACTAGACATCACTGTACAATATCCATTTCGCGTGACAAGGACATAAAATGCCTCCTCAACAAACTTCGTAAGCGTGTATCTCCTCTATTTCTCCTCTATTAGTGTTAATTTTCTGTTAGAATACTCGCTTAAATAATATAATGGTTCAAAGTGCATACAAATAAAATTCTCACTGCTGGGCACGTGTCTCTTCTCAGAATTAGAAGAGCCCGTACGTTACTATCGTGGTGCAATTTTGTAATATTTTATACTGATGTATGTCAAATGTGGTCTCGGGAGTGAATTTATTATCCACAATATTATCTGAGTTCGATCCCAGCCCGCAACTCTGCCTTATCGAATTCATTGATTACACAAGGGAACAGCATTTTTGTTGCTTGAAATATTTTAACTAATATTATACATTTTCAGCGTTCTGATTTTAGATCAGAAGTCTGATTTTTTGTATCAGCTTTAGTTTTTAAGATATAAAAAGAAAATGTGATTTACAAGAAAACTTTTTTTTAATAAGCCCTATTATAGGACTGGTCGAGTAACAGATAAAAAGTTAGGGTAAAACCATTTGGACCGGTTTCTTTTGTTAATCCCGTTTACATCAACCACGCAAAAATAACAATTTATCCTGATGATTTGAAGGTTCGCCAGGTCATTGGTATTTGATGCTTGGAATGGGATCTTTTCCTATTCACCCACAATCTCAAACCCTCTACGCATATTTTACATACCATATAAGGCACCCAGTACTTCTCGCGGGTGTCCAAAGGAAATCTAAAGTAATCAAAATACCCGCGTTTTACGAACTCCGACACACTTAGTCTACAATTTTTGAATCTATATTTGCCACAGATGTTACAGAAATAGTTGCGATTGTTTTACAGACAGACAGATATTTCTTGGCGTGGACAACGTAAAAACAAAAGACTAAAAAAAAACAGCTCGGTTTTATGAAGGTTCGAAGTGTAACTAGCACAAAAATATGATTAATAGCTGTATTTGAAAAACTAGAGCTGTTAGAAAACAATTGAGGGAAGATTTGGAATCAGCGACCTCGAATTAGTAAAACAACAGCCACAAAACTCTATGCAACAAAAAAAAAAATCTAATTTTGTTCCCTTGTCACTTGCGTTAACGATGAAGGAGAACATCGGAAGGAAACCTGAACAATTGAGAAGGTTCCAAAAAGTTCTCGATGGTGTATATAGCCCTCCAACACGCATCAGGCCAGCGTAGTGGACTAAGGCCTAACTGTTCTAATTCTGAGAAGAGGCCAAAACAGACGTCTATAAGCTCATCTGTATGAATATTTTTGACTTGTATTAAAGTTTAACCTACAAAACAATATTCCTAAACCATTCCAGACCAAGTTTAACCACTTATACGTGGTTACGAAGAAATTGTATGTTTGTTGACTTTCTAACAACGGTTCTTAGCAACCGCAAGCCATTGCGGTCACAGCCTCCCTGTTACTGAAGATTTTATGTTTCTATTTACATTACATTTTGTGTGTTCCTTGTAATGATGTTGGTTTAAAATATGATAGATAAGTTTGTCAGGGAAATAGAGCAGTATTAGATACAACTAGAGTTGTATCATATAAATGATAAAATGATGATAAATACAATACAATTACAAAACATCTTTATTGTACACAAAACAAACAAGAAACATTACTAAAAAAATAGAGATGTATAGTGGGCGGTCTTATCGCACTAGGCGATTTTTACCAGACATCCTTTGGATGGACATGATTTGCAAGAAAATAGAGAAGGGTAGTTCGCGGTGTAACAATAAATAAGGAAATTATTTTTATTTCTGTAAGTAAATAAATCTGTTACAGACACTTTTACAAGTCAATGTAATGTTTTTTTTGAAGACTAGATGGAGCCGGCATTTCTTTTCTGACTAACTCAGAGAAGAAAAGCTGAAACAAACTCAGTCTCTTTTAAAGTCCAGATATTATGGTATAAAACTATGCGCGTGTCACAATGTAGAGCAACATCTGGAATGGCCTTTTGAGGAGAACCATAGCAGGTTTGAGTTGACCTGTCCTAACTGACGGCACACATGCATCAGCAATCGTATAGCTCAACCTTATTTTAGGGTACCATAATTATTATGATATTTTTTCCAATTCGTTGTTTAGTAAAAACTCGATTAATACTTTTTTTGTATTATAACTTTCGTGAGACACATTCATATTTATGATTATTTACGGTTTACTCACGTGCATTTTTCGGGATTGCCCGACTAGTTTCGGACCCAAACGGAGCCCTTAATCATGAGCTGATCACGCGGCGAGGTCGCGAGTCGAACTGCCGCTGCACCGCGCCGCGTAGCGTTGCGCTCGCGATGAGAGGGGCGCGCTCTGTTTCGGTATTGCTCGTGCGTCTTCGTCACTTGTCGTGTCCGTGTTGTTTGAGTTAGTTGTTAGTTAGTTTAAGTTAGTTGTTCGATTAATACTATCAGTTCACCCTAGAAATACCTATACTAAACAGACATCATCAAAAAATGTTGACTGACATCTGAATTGACTGAGAAGATCACGTAAAGTCACACGTCGAATCAGTATCGAAATCAAAATTTGTTATTTCACATAAACCATAACAGGCGCTTATGAAAAGTCGAATTTAGGTGCACGGTTCCAATTAGTCGTTTTCTAAGGAGAAGAGCCGGCAATAAAGTCCATGGATACTCTTTTAAAATCAATATCTTTAACAATTTGAGTAAATACAGTTATGATTTAGCATAGTTATGAGAGAGCAATAAAGACTTAAGTGCGGAATTCACAAAACAAAAAGATACAAGGATATATTTTTGTTGAGGACGCCTTTGGGACGTATAGTTTATCTTTCTAAGGTCAAATCATCTATGGCGTCTTACGATAGAAATGGTAAAAATAAAAAGAGAAGATTTATTTACCTATGGGACCACACATGGCAAGAATATGAAGATGATGCCATAAATTACTCAAAAAATACAGGTTTCAATATCACTTCCCGGAAACTAAATCGCAATAAATATACCACTAATCCATTCTAAGACTGCATAGTCTATTCTGAACATGTCTCGGGACGTAAAGGGGTATTCAGGTAGGTTAAACACAGGATTTAAATAACAATGCGTTTGCGCAGTAATAGGCGTTGCGGTGCGAAACACCCATTGTGAAAGGTCTTGAGGATGATAATCTGGGATGGTAGAGTGGGGATAGTGGTGTGTCGATAGATGGAAATGGAATTTAGTATATTGTCGATGATTTTGGAATCGCGGGAGATTTAGATAATGTAGTAGTAACTATTGTTGATGTGGATGAGTAGATAATAAATAAAGTGTATGTCTTTGTTACTAGGTACTAATTACCTTATTCGTTTGTTTGTTTAGAATGGATTCTGATAATGTTAAGGTTGTTAAATAATTAAGTAATTCTAGAGAAATCTTGATTGAAAGGTTGAATAAGAATGATCCAGAATCTGTTGATAAAAGTCATTTTATTAAGTTTGTGTAAAGCTCATTAACTATAATTGGCAATACGTGTTAGAGTAAATTTTTATCGACATAGATAGATTCGAAAGCAAACAATCGACGATCCCAACCCTACAAATAAATCAAACACCAGATTGATGGTATTATGTCAACATGCACCATCACAATATGGGTATTTTGCATAATAACCAGAATGCTTGACAATTATTGAATAAAACATTTTTCGCTAATAAGGGCAGATGGTTTGTGCATTTGTATGTGAGAACGCATCTCGGAAACTGCATGTACTTAAGTGTAATTTGTCATTGCCAAATTTGTAGACCAAATTCTATGGAATTTTGGATGGATTAGGACTGAAGATATATTATGGATTTGCATATAGTTGTGTTTAACCTTTGTGGGAACTGGGAAATTTATTAATGATACATCATTAGGAAGATCAGCTGTCGGTGTAGAAGATAGACATTTTATTATAAGTGATGCAGTTTGATGAATCTCTGCTCATTTTTTCCCAGTGCCTTTATCATTATGAATTTGGAATTCATTGACTTTACTGGAAGCTATACTGAGAGGTTGCTATTTAAAATTGCAATGATGACATTTCGATAAACTACATCTGCCAATATCCCTTTTCTTCTCAGCAGACATTTCCTTATGATAGAGACTCTGACGTCATTGCCGATGTTAGGCAGATTTGTTGTAAAACTCTTAAATAAGGGGTTTAAGTAGATACGTAAGGATTAAAAGAAAAGTTAAAATTATGAAATTCGACATGTTTTAACAATAGTGCAGTGAGTAACAAAAAATAACCTTGAAACTTATTATTTAGTATTTATGATTTGTTAGGTTTTACTCGCGTGCATTTTTCGGGATTGTCCGACTGGTTTCGGACCCAAACAGAGCGAGCTGAATACGCGGCGAGGTCACGAGTCGAACATCGAAACTAGTCGGGCAATCTCGAAAAATGCACGTGCACCGTAACTGTAACTAATCATAAATATGAATGTGTTTCACGATAGTTATAATATTACTAGCTTATGCCCGCAGCTTCGCATGCGTGATATTTTGAACCCGTTAAGTGACGATTTTCCATACAAACTTTCATCCCCTATTTCACCCTCTTAGGGGTCGAATTTCCAAAAGTCCTTTCTTAGCGCACGTCTAACAACTATAAACTATCTTCTTGCCAAATTTCGTCTTCATACGTCTAACGGTTTTCGATATTTCGTGATGAGTGAGTGAATGAGTGACCTTTCGCTTTTATATATTTAGATTTAGTATATTAGAATTACAAAAACTGTATTTTTTGTATTAAGCACACTTAGTTTGTTCTTGATAATCGATTTATAATAAAACTTTATTTAGTTGTACTGTAATCTGACTGATCCCGTAACTCACCTAAACAATTTCAACACGTCAACATAACTCAAAGAAGCAAAAGGGTTCTTACTCCAAAGTACTTTACCCTTCGCGCCCCCCACAATGCGTCAATACTCAATAATCTTATAATAGATAGTATTGAAGGGTTAACCCTTTAGGACCTTTTACAAAGAACTTTTTTATGTGGAAGCCGATTTTGCATGACTGACGAGTAATAAAACAATTGTATTGTGTGTTGAGCTTAATATTGGCTTTTGTGTGTAAAGGGCTAGTGTCTTGAATGTATCGACATGCGTCCCCTTATGGGTGGGACTGCAAACGATGGCCTGCCTTTACATATTTTGAGCCAATATTGTCTATATTGGGATGCAAAGTTTCATCTCTTTCGTTGCGTTTTGTCGTATGAAGCATGTCAGAGGTCAATTTGGTTGATTCAAGTTACACACCAGTGACTATAGAGTGATTTTTACGAAGTTATCACTATAAATATACCCAATGTGACTTCCACAGACTGTTTATAAAATAACATCCTTGAAAAACTACACTTGAATCTAATGTAGTTATAGTAAATGCATAGTCAATTTTTTTGCTTCGACATCATGGCAAATAAATGCCATAATATGAAGAAATAATCTTCCTACAACCATTACTACACTCAGAAATCCATATTCAAGCATGGATATGAACGTAAAAATAATTATTAAGTACTGACTAAATATCAACAGTAATAAGCCCAGAAGTGAAAAGAAAAATCTACAAACAAATAAAAAACTTTCATGAACGTCAGTCAACAGATAATACCCAACGTAATGACAAATATTCCAGACACTATAATTGACCAAAAAACAACCAAAGACAACCAGAATAAACCGTAAACCATCGTAACTGCGGTCAACGCAAAAAACCTATCGTATTTCATACCAAATCATTGATCTATAGATCATTATCGGGCACGCGTCAATGTCAACTATTGTGATCGATAAAATTGTAGTTTATGATTTTTGTATCAACCCTCGAATGGCTATTGATGAAATATAATATTTTTAAGGGTTGCGCTCGCGCACGATTGTAATAAAACGATTGTGTTATTGTTGCTTCATAATACTTTAATTTGATAGGTGATATTCTGATTGAAAGTAGATGAATAGAATAATCAAGTCTATGTAAGTACGTAGAAAAAAATACGACGAATTCATGTTCCTGCCGTGGATTTCAGACCTATTCATCAATTCATTGGTAACATCTCAAACTATTGTTAAAATAAAACAGTACTCCGTAGGTCCAATAAAAACTAAAATCCCAAAGTAGTTAAAATTTCGGACTTCGTCAAAGTATTTTTTTTATATTCTTAAACCCTAACAAAATATCTAAATAACCGTTGTTAAAAAATAGAAGAAAAAACAACATCTTTAAAAATGTTGACTGTACAAAATCAAAAATGTCAAAAGATTTTTTCCCATAAAATAGTGACAATAGCAAGTTAGAATACCCAATTAAAATATTTCAAAACCGTCAACCGTTGCATACCCTATTTCTTCAAAGACATTACGCAACAAATAAAGAAGCTTCATGAACAATATTTATAATTAATTCGTATCCTCTGTTCTCACGGCTTTAATTGCAAAAAGCAGATGCTCCAGGGGCAGAAAATTAAACCAGACAAAAAAAAATATTAAAAAAAAAACGAAGATGACTCTGCATCAAAACCGGAATTCAATTAGACATACAAAGGAAAGCGGGGACACACGTCTTGTTCCTAGCATTAATTATTCACGTTGAGGATCTCAACAATACAAGCAAAATTACCAAAGAAAAAAACCTGACCCTTAAAAAGAATTAAAATAAAGCTCAAAGTAAACACTCACAGACTTTAATATGTAAAATATCTGAACTAGATATGCAAATCGTCGTGCGAAGATAAAAACAAATAGAAAGAAAAAACCGCTTCTATGGGTGACTGACAAATTTTGCATACATTTTGTACGGTCCTACAATCGTCCCTTGGAGAACACCTTTCTCATACTTCCGTATGCAAATGGCTATGGTGCTCAATCTTTTATTTTAATAGCATCTTATTGTGTTAATTCTATTGAAAACCTGTGGGGTGAGTGTTTTGAAAAAATGGTAGTGGAGAATTATATTAATCACTGGTCGTATGCAAATCAAAAGCACAGTTTAAAACTGAGACTGTGGGAATGTTGTCTAGTTTTTTTGAGTTTCGGGGTGAGAATCCGTTGGTAGGATTTTTTGTGGGATGAAACAAAAAAGATAAAGAAATCTGCATTCGTTGTAAAGAGTTTTTGTATTGTCTGTTATAATAAAAAAATGAGATTGCTGAGTGATGTGTTATTTATTTTAAGACCGTTGAATTAAATTAAAATTAATAAAGTAATAATTTCGTGTGTAATAATGGGAAGATATAGCTTCAGGTAAAGTATTAGATTTGATTTTGAGAAAATATTAGGATTAGTTTGAATTGGTTGACCAACTTTTCTCAACTTTTATAGTTTTAAAATA
Organism: Amphipyra tragopoginis; assembly: GCA_905220435.1. NCBI lineage: Eukaryota > Metazoa > Arthropoda > Insecta > Lepidoptera > Noctuidae > Amphipyra > Amphipyra tragopoginis. Next base: position 14,093,733 of record HG992017.1, read on the forward strand.
AATAGCTATCTACCGTAGAACAGGTCTGAAAGTCTTTCGGAATAGGTACCGTAGAACAGGTCTGCCAGGGTTGCGGAATTTGTTAAGAGTTATTTATTGCACAATGTAGTTTACAGAGAACTTATACCGTAGTTACCGCGGCCCTAGAACGCAATGGGCATTAGGAGGAACACGGATAGGTTTTAGTCAGTAAGAGTCTGACAGGGGCTCCGCTCCGCCCAGAGCGGAAGAAGGCATTTGATGATTTGCCATCTTCAAAAAAAAAACCGTAGGACAGGGGAATGTGAAATCGCATGTTAACTTATAAGTTTTTCCATGTATCTGCTTGAGAAAATCATTTAGTCCTCTCAACGTATGGGAATTGAACGGGTGAAAACCATAGAAAGCAGGTGCCAAGAAATAAAAATAATGTATGTTGAATTATAACAACACCAATAGGTAGTCAAAAAAAAAGTCTTGATCGTGTGGCGTAGTCTACCAACCCGCACTTGGCCAACGTGATTGACTAAGCCCTAAACTTCTCATTTTGAGCATTGGAACAGTAATAGGCTGGTTATGCTAAATAAGTCGTGAATTCTTTCTAGTAATTAAGGAAGTATGAGGTATAAGACGAAAACTTGTAGGTATGCATAGCTTTTGAACAATGTAGTATAATTTTATTATAACATAACATTTGAAAAATATCATCATCATCATTCAGCCGAAAGACGTCCACTGCTGGACGTAGACCTCCCCCAAAGGAAGTCATCGGAAGTTATAATATTATTTTAGTTGATTGAAATTACAAAAACTGTAATTTTTTCATCATCATCACATAGGCCTCCCCCAAGCTATGTTGGGGGGGGGGGGGGGGGGGTTGCCGTAATCGCCACGCTTGGCAGGCGGGTTGGCGATCGCAGTTAAAGTACTCAGAGAACGCTGCTGCCCATCCTCTAGAGAATTCCTTAGTCGCCTTTTACGACACCCACGGGAAGAAATGGGGTAGTGCTATTCTTTAAATCCGGTACTACACGAGAATTAACTTTTGAAAAATATGGATAGATAAAATAGTTATGCTTTATTGTAAACCATGAAAATAACAAAAAATGGAAACACTTTCAAAAAAGGGATAACAGCGATATCTCCCAGACATCTTTTGGATGGTCTAGAAAGACATATAAATATATAGCTATTTCTTAAAGACATAACATTATATTTTATACTGATAACAATGCAATATTATCGTGCAAAAATTATAAATATTTAATTTCCTTTTCAGGTACGTACAATTGATACAATCGTCGGAAAATGTACCGTAAGTCCTTACTTTTATCAATACTAATTACACTTTTTATAAAAATAAACAACACAAAATAATTTATTCATTTATGTACCCTTCGTTCTAAAGTTCTAGATCTATCAGACGTAGCATCGTAGCGACATCTATCGGTCTTACGGAGAAACATTGTTGCTTCTATCGATCAAACCTAGATGGCGCTACTGTTACTTTTATAGGAACTCCATAGATCATTTGCGAACTTAACTTTAGACGCGATTTTCGTTATCATAGTTTCCTATAAAGCAGTTTATAGGCACCCATAAAGATAAATCGATCTATTGGTTTCAAATTATCGAATCGTAAAAATGATTGTGAAACGTGTTTTTTTAAACAATAATTACATTTTAGTTGATGTAACCTCGAACCTATGGTTTATAAGTACTGGTCAATCAAAAGTCAATTATAAGATTTCCGGGTAAAATTATTATAATTATACAAGTTGTATATAATTATATACATTCAAATAAAGGCTTCCTTGGGATTAACAGAAAGATCCTAATACTATTGTATCTCAAATAGAAGGTCGGCTCACACTTAATTTGTGGATTCAGTTATACAATTACCTACAACTATCGTATAGAAGCAAGCCGAAGAGGCACTGAGCCAGCCATATTAGCCGTAGAACCGATGACCGTTGTCGTATTTTTGAGTGGAGACTGAATCAGCAAACGTTGTACCTACATATGGGGACACCCTCAGGCTAGGTAGATAGAGTGACGATTTTCGCAAGGTGGCTGTTAGCAGCTGGATGAAGGAAGCCATGGATCGAGCTCAGTGGCGTGCCTTCGGAGATACCTATACCCAACAGTGGACTGCTATTAGGAAGATTTGTTTATTTATTTAGGATCTCCAACAAAAGATATACACAAATCATGACATACAAATAATAGTTAACAAAAAGTATTATGTAGGTGTACCTACTCCTTCACTTATAGAAGACCACAGCATGAACAATAAAGCTAACAACTAGCTAACAAGTAATCATAATTAAATTTAATAAAATCTAGAAACAGAAAACAATAAAATGAATAAAGGCAATAATAAAAACAGTTTCTTATAATAAATCTATACCACATTTCTTGTATTTAACCAGAGATTCGCAGATATCTAAATTTGTGGTTTTAGCCAACATATTGTACTGCCTACAAAGTCTTGGTACAGCGGCGTAATGACCCAGGTTGACTGACAGACTGATGAATCTGATGATGATGTAGATAATGTTAAAATGTTAGAAACAGTCCTCCTATGTTATTGGCTTCTTCGTTGTTGAGTTGATCTTTGTGCAATTCAGTAGAGTATCTGTCTTCTGTGTTGAGATATGTTAAGTCCATATTTTCTTTTGAATCAAGATCTTTCTGTATGTGGTTCGTATTGTGTGTAGGTATCTTTAATATATTACTAAATCAAGGCTGTACTTATGGCTCGGGAAATCCTAGAGTTTTGCAATTAGTGTTTAAATCATAGGTATAACCTATCACAGGTAATTTCTTCTTTGTATCCGAGTTTGAAAAGATATCAAATATTATCAATGTAATAAAACACTTTAAAATCATTAAAAACCGACCTCAAAAAATCGGAATGTGTAAAATAATTACCATAATTATAATAAAATTAACAGTTTCATAAGTCGTTGCCTTCAATTTATTTCAGCGTAGAATTGCACCGACTGCTGAAATTATTAATTTTATAATCTGGTAATTAATTTACTCCATTCATATTTTTTTTTAAATCATTTTTTACTTTTATTAAATTTTTTATTGAAATATTTGATGAGCTCACCGTAAATGTTTACAGATCAGCTACATAATAGGTCATTATAAGCAACGCTGCTTTACGATTTATTAATTAAGATTATTGAGATAAGCAACGTCTTAACATAAATAATATTTTTGCTTTACAAAGACCTCAAAGTCTTCCTTAACATTATTTCTTAATCTTAACCGCAACTTCCTAATTGCAAATTATCAGCAAAAAGTTCAAGTTCATCTATTGAAGGTTTAAATACGTCCTAAAAATATTATTCAATAATAATAATTGATTAGCTTTAATCTTATTATGGAGAATAATGCTAAAACGTTCGTGTTTACTATCGCTATCAAAGACATAAAAACTTTAGATCGTCGCAAACGCATTCACGCTAACAGTGACGCATGTGCACGCACACGGACGCGAACACCCACACATGCGCTAGCGCCGATGAAAAATGACTTGCGAGCCATGTGGTAGTCCGTTGTCGAGTATTTTGACGAATTCCGAATAGACGACCGTGTGCGTGAAACGAGTAGGAACACTTTAATGTTTATGTGTTATTTAGTTTATTGAATTGAGGAATTTATGTGAAAATTTTAGTTGGTTCATTTGAGACATTACATGCTATCCGATTATATAAAACATCTAATTTAGGTGATAAATACTTTGCTGGCATCGCTAAACATCGTGATAATAAGGTTTTAAATGGGGGTATTTTTATTCTTGTTTTTCACGAGACATGACACTGTTTTTTTTTAAATATCTATACATATATTCTGAATATAATAGCACACAAATAATTCACTGTAACTAAATGACGCTGTGATGACGGAATAAGTTTTTATAAGTGCAATTTAATTCAAAGATGCATCCTGGATGTCTAAAATCTTTTTTTCTGTGGACACGTCTAATTATTTATTATTATTAGCCTGTACTGTCCCACTGCTGGGCAAAGGCCTCCCTCCGTTCCTTCCACTTTTCGCGATTCTTTGCAGCTTCATGCCAAACCTCAAGAAAGGCATCCAACTCGTCCCGCCATCTTCTCCGCGGTCTGCCGCGACCCCGTCTCGCTTTCTCAGGGCTCCATTCTTGTGCTATACGGGCCCACGGCTCATTTGGCATACGGCAGACATGCCCAGTCCCACTTCAGCTGGGCGGCCTTTTCAGCCACGTCGGCAATTTGAGTTTTGGAGCGCAGTATTGTGTTTCGAACTCGATCAGTTAATTTAACACCAAGTATACTGCGCTCCATAGACACACTTATTTAACACCAAGTATACTGCGCTCCATAGACACGTCTAATTAATGTATAAACGTTGTTCTAGACTGAATATTTCTTATTTGGGATCGGCGCAGCATGTATTTTTCGTCTATACTACTAGCCGTCAACTCAGTAGTCACCCTCTTTCTAATCCATCGTTTCTTTGGTCTTCCTCTACTCTTATAACCATCCACATTCATGCACAAAACTTTCCCCACGATATGTTCCTCATTCCTCATTCCTGAATATTTCTGTTGTCTAACTTTGATATCAGAGCTTAGAATTATTTAAAAAACTCAACATAGCTAACTTTTAATCGTATTTGTGAACATCTAGTAAATACTCATAATTGTTTTTATTTCTAGACTGTGTTTTCCCACTGGAGGGCAAAGGCCTCCCTTTACTTTTTTTCCCTTCATTTCAGTCCATAGCTGTTATACAACATAGTAATTATGATTATTGCTAGTTTTTCCATTGCATAAGCCCTTTATGAAGCAATTTTTCTTATACAAGTCACAGCTTGCGTGCAACTGTAAATAACTGAAACATTCCTCGTTTCTTATGCACAGATTAACGTACTAAAAAATAAAAAAGTCGCATTGCTTTCGTAATCAGTCATCTATATTACGTAATAAAACACTACACTACATAATAAGCATTATTTTTTCCAAACGAATATGCAAACGAGTGGTAATTAACTATTTCTTTTAATTACACAGCAACACGGGTTCTTTCTTCTCGCTTTTATTGATAGAAATATGAAACATTACTTACTGAAGGATTATCAATGAAAATAAATTGGGCACAAGTGTCCATAAAAGTTACTTATTGTTAGTAAACTTGACAAAAACAACTGAATAATTTAAAAACGTTTTATATTTTGACACATTTATTACAAAAAATCTGTCAAAACGTCAAGCTTTAGATAAAAATTATCTGACTATTGAAAAATCGGCCATTAATGTATCTGCACTAATCGAAAACAGCTGCGTATAATTAGTTAATTGGAAAAACTCATGTGAAACTATTCTATTAGAATAACAATAATTTACAAAAACATAACCCACTTCTATACAATCGGTCAAATCATCAAACTAGCAACTGTACCCGCCACAATGACGCACTCCGGCGCCTCTATGACGCTGCTCACGCGCATGCGATGGGCGGGGCGGTGCGCGGGCGCAGGGAGGGAGAACCAAAACCTGATTTTCGGTCTAAACTGACCTTGTAGCGACGCGTATTACATCATAATATTTATAATGCCTTATTTTTGTGGTCTTAGATTTCATTCTCAACCTTCGTTGGCCACAAATAGAGTCGAATTTTCTTTAAGTTTTTTGGGTGGTGTTTGTGACTTTTTGGGAATATCTTAACGCTCTAACGCATAAGTACCCGCCTGAGATTGCTACCTACACGCCAAGTTTTTCCGCATACAGCTTTCCGTGTTTCATTTAACACATTGTTGTTATTTTTCGTTTATTTTAGTTTATTGCTATGATAGATTTAAGTACCTTCACCTAGATTAAGGGCGTGATAGTTTTTTTTTTAATTATAGGAATCATATCCAGAAATTCTTACATTCTCTTGAAAGGTTTAAATTATATTGGTAGAGTAAGTGTTAGAGTACTGAGGTAGAGTGTTTACTAATACATGGCGTAATGTAAACACTACGGCTACTGGTAGAAAGTTAGGATTATTTGCTCTATCATGTTAAGTTGGATTTTAAATTAGTATTTACAGTATAGTAATACTCTACATATTATTATTAGATAATTAACTGTAGATACCAATAGCATAATTATACTAAGTTTATATACACTAAACTTAGGTTATAAAGCTTCCAGTATAGATAATTATCCCGTGTTGGGAATAAACGCGTGTTGTAAGATTCAACTAATCCAGCACGTTGGGTGGTAGGATCTAAACGGTCTGCCTGGCTAGCTACCACCCTCACATTAAAGTCCAGCGTCAAGCAGTTTACTGTGTTCCGTCGTGTGTATGTGAGAACCAGAGGGGTATAGGGGAATCCCTCTATATCTCCGTTAATTGGATTCGTGTGCTCCATCTTAGGGCATGTCTGCTCTTACCATCCGACTAGGGTTAAACACGACCAAAACAAATAATAAAAGTTTTACTTTACGAGCTGATAATGAATACCAATAATGTGTTAAAACTTATAAAAAAAAAAAGTTCATTGTACCTAGTTTGTTACGCATACTTTCGCGCCTATTTTTTGTCTACGTATTTGCGAGCGCGGTACTCAAAAACTACTAAGCTTATTTAAATGGCTTTAGAGTACCTACCTAACGATATTAGAAGCTTTTTATCCGAATAAATAAAAATTATGAAATTAAATGATCTTATCAATGGCTTATAATATAAGGTACCGTATTTATTATAACTTTCGTGAGACACATTCATATTTATGATTATTTAAGGTTTACTCACGTGTATTTTTTCGTCGAGGAGCTCGTGGCTAAATAATTACAGCCGCATTGACCGATCTTCCGGGTTAAGCTACGCTTGCCGAGGTTGGTCTGTGGATGGGTGACCATTTACCATAGCGAGTTTCCTCCGTGCCTCGGAAAGCACGTAAAGCCGTTGGTCCCGGCTGTCATTTGTAGATCTTTGACAGTCGTTACTGTTGGTCAGAAGCCAGAAAGTCTGACAACCAGTCTTACCAAGAGTATCGTATTACCCAGTTACTGGGTTGTGGAGGTCTGATAGGCAGTCGCTCCATGTAAAATACTGATATTCAACTGCATCCGGTTCGACTGGAAGCCGACCCCAACATAGTTGGGAAAAGGCTAGGCAGATGATGATGACTCACGTGCATTTTTTCGGGATTGCCCGAGTAGTTTCGAACCCAAACGGAGCCCTTAATCATGAGCTGAACACGCGGCGAGGTCGCGAGAGGACGTTAGTCTTTCGTTCGTTCGAATCAATTAAAATATTTTTTTGATTTGTATGGAAAGTTATAAAAAAAATACGCGAATTTCGAAAAGTTGGAGAACAAAAGTTGTTCAATTTCCGATACCGAGTAACCCCATAAAATGCTTAGAGTTATATTTAACACCTTGTATAGTTAAGTTCACCTTTTCTCACGTTTCGACACAAGTTATTTAAGAATAGCTCATGCCGTGGTAAATAGATTAGCCAGTCAGTAAGGTTGGTAGCGAGCTAGCGAGGCTTACTGCCCAGGGTTCCCATGTATCGTCACTCGTGGAGGCTCTTTTCATGCACCCCAATATTATACAGGGTGTAAACGAATTCGTGTAATTCCTTCAAACCACATGATCTATTATTGGTATAGATTAATCCCGCACGGGATTTAGATTGATTAAAAATAAAATAGTTTTTTTTTCCCAAATATTTTTTTATGTAATCGAAAATTTCGATGCCATGCATAAAAGAATGAAGGCATGGCGACACACTAACGGGCACGACTAGCGCGATATCGATTTACGCACTCAGTTAACTCGGCGCTAAAATTACTCAGTTACAGAATGTCATGGTTCATTTTTTGAAAACTTTTTTTTGTTGTTTCTGAAAAAACCTATGCAGGGTCAATCTGTGTCACCAGTGGATCACGCGGTTTGAAGGAATTACACGAATTAGTTTACACCCTGTATTCTATTTTATTTTAACCAATTAATGGAGTATAAATGTTGTTATTACTTGCTTCTTAATTTAGCCATGCATAGAACTGCATTCTAATTGCGCAACACACTCGTAATCGCCATGGCTTTGATTTTGACAATACAACAATATTCATGGCGTGGTACACAGTTGAGGAGGAGTCGGATTGTTAATACATAGGTACTTTGCTATGGAAATTGTTGACCTGTCAAAATTAAAGCCATAGCGACTACGAGTGTGTTGCGCAATTAGAATGCTGATAAACTGTTTTCTGAACACCATGAGACAAAACTCAAAACTAGTTTTAGGTACAAAATGATTTACTATCACTTAAAACGCTTCCGTCCTTCGAGGATAAGCAGACAAGTGTCAACGGTCGACATTTTGCACTAAGGAAGTGTCGTATTTCTATAATTTATTTTTTAAACGATTATTACATTATAATCATAGTCCAAAAGACACTACAGAATAACCAGTATATCTTGGTACATCATGGCGGCGCTGCTGTCAACGGCAAACGTCAATAAAACGTCAAATTCGATACATTTTAATTTAGTTCCAAATTTCGCCGCGTGTCAAAATAAACTGGTTGTCTATAACCGCCACAAACCGGTCTCAGGGTTATTTCCTATGCAAATTGCCGGTTTTTAATGCAATTATTACTGATATTAGATTTAAAACTAGATATTTTAAGATTTATGTTGTGTGTATCTATGAATATTCATTGGCATTTAATTTTTTAACTGAAATGATATGGATGACGCCTTTGAGATACTGTTTTAGATGTTATGATTAAGAACTTGTTACAACGCTGTTTTTAAAGGTTAAATGTATCGGATTGGAGGGAAATAGTGAATCTTTTAATCTAAGTTTGATCTGAGAGAATTTGTTTAAGTATTTTATTTATTTATGACCGCCTCGTTGGTGTAGTGGTCGCAAGCACGACTGCTCAGCATGAGGTCCTGGGTTCGATCCCCAGGTCGGGCAAAGTGTTACTGTGTTTTTCAGTGTGGAATTTCTCAGTACTAGCCCGTAGTCTGGATTTGTCCCCGGTTGATAGCTGTAGGCTCGCCCCCTATTACACGGGACTTAAAGATAAGGGCGAAATGAGGGTGTACTACACACCTCTGCTCAATACTTCGAGGAATACAAGCGTGATAATATTATTTATTTGCTGAATGCAATGTTATTGAATAAATAGCGATTGAACTATTTCCATCCATGCAGGTAGGACCGAGTTAAATCCCGGCCCGCACCTCAGACTTTTCGAATTCATTATGGTGATCAAAATTTAATTATCACTTGCGTTGACGGTGAAGGAAAACATCGTGAGGAAACATGCACACCTGATAGTGCTCCAAAAAGGCTCTCGGTGATGTGCCGCGGCCTCGCCCGCCTCTATGTCGTTTATGGCGTATTCCGTATTTTTCGGGATAAAAGTAGCTTATGTCCTTCTCCAGGTTCCAGACTATCTCTGTACCAAGTTTCATTAAAATCGGTTGAGCTGTTTAGGCGTGAAAGCGTCACAGACAGACAGAGTTACTTTCGCATTTATAATATTAGTAGGATTTTAATACTACTGATATGAAATTAATAAAATTTCATAAATAGTCTAAAAAACTTTTTATGATTATTATGTTGGTGATTGGTATGTGAAGAGGAGGGATAATGTGGATGGATGGAGAGGAAGAGGGAGGCCAAAGAAAAGATGGATGGATTGTGTGAAGAATGATATGAAAGAGAAGGGAGTCAGTGATATCATGACGGGTGACAGGACGGAATGGAAGAAGAAAACGTGTTGCGCCGACCCCAAGTAGCATGGGATAAGGGCAGGAAGATGATGATGATGATGTTGGTGATTCCCCGGATTCGTTGCTACCGTCTATACATTCCCAGCTTTAACTTAATATCACTAATACCTACCTAAGTATCATTATTCGTGAAGACCATAACGAACGATCTGATGAAAGTGCGTTCATCATCACATAACGAATTTATGAAATAACAAAAAAAAAACAATCTTAACTTAAATGTCAAAACAACAGCATTGAATTCCCTATCTAATGAGAAATGTTATAGATAATTAATGACATGCTTAATTAATATTGTAATTCGCGTTTTGTTTAGCATAAAGTTCTTAATTAGCGTGTTATTATATTATTTCTTGCCAAACTAAATATTGTGACAAAGTAGCCAAAAAAGATAACAAAAATTCAACTCCGAACTTTCACACAAATGTTATGAATGCGAAAGTGAGTTTTTTGTCTATCTGTTTATTACTTCTTTACGAATAAACTACTGATCCAATTTTAATAAAACTTAGCTCAAAAATAGCCTTAAAATCAGAGAAGAAATACAATACTTTTCATCTCCATACTATGCGAGCGACGCCGCGGGCGTTAGTTAGTTATAAATAAATTGTATTGAAAATAATAACGTTTGATTAATGTAGAGAAAATTCTAGTCTATTCCTAAAAATAGACTAGAATTTTCTTTTTGTGTTCATAGATTTTGTTAAAGACCATTATATGAAACAGACTCGTGTTGTAAGATTCAACAGAACCCATCACGCGTGGTGATAGGATCTACACGATCCGCCTGGTTGGCTTGCTACCACCCTCAAATTAAAGTGAAGCACCAAACAGTGTTACGTCGTGTGTATTTGAGAGGGTATACGGAAATCCTTCGTATATCGCTGATACTTGAATTCATTTGCTCCATCTTAGACCCTGTCTGTATTTACTAACTGTGCGACTAGACTCAAAAGTGAAATAAAGGAATAAAAAGCGACAGCAGGCAGAAGAATCCTTCTCTACACTTATGAGTATAACAAAGTATGATCGTTAATCCGTTTGCTAAGAGGGAAATGATGACAATCTTTTCCAAGACTAACAGTTAACAGTTTATTGGGAAATCAATGTGAAGCAGTGCCTACAAACTGCTGATGAGAAGTGAGGGGTCGCAAACATAAGCATGTCTTAATAAAATAAAAAATATATTAGCCTGTAACTGCAGAGAAGAAGATGAGTCTTCTCATACAGAAAAGGAACGAGCATTGATCGCCACGCTTGCTTACTGCAGTTTGGCAATTTCAGAACATTAAGTCCAGGTTTCCTCACTACTATTACATGTTCAAGGTTGAACACAATGTTTTCCTTCACCGTATGTCAGTGGTATGGGCATGTGAAGAGGAGGGATGAAACGCATGTGACCAAAAGAGTTATGAATATAAATGTGGATGGATGGAGAGGAAGAGGAAGGCCAAAGAAAAGATGGATGGATTGTGTGAAGAAGGATATGAAAGAGAAGGGAGTCAGTGATATCATGACGGGTGACAGGACGGAATGGAAGAAGAAAACTTGTTGCGCCGACCCCAAGTAACATGGGATAAGGGCAGGAAGATGATGATGTCAGTGGTATCTTAGACTAACTAAGTACATCTATGACATTGAAAAAGTCACATTGGTACATGCCTGTGCATGAACCCGCAAGCCTTTGCTTAGCAAGTGGGTCTGTAACCTCTGAGCCACCACGACAAACGACTAAGACAGATGTCTTAATAACATACTTAAATTCAAATGAATTCAAAATTATGTGACATTATAACAACATGTTCATTATTACCCATTCGATTTCATATTTACGACCACATTAATAAAAAAAATGGCCACTCCATTACGCGAATCCAAACTTTTTGCTAACTCTCCACAAAAAAGTATAACTTTCGTTATCACACACGGGTCAAATCATAAAAACTTAATAAAAACTCATTCATTGTTCGTATCCGAACGTCTCGTGCCGCCATATTGTTCTTCGTTTAAAAAAACCGCGAAAAAACGTTGTTTTAAAAACAGAACGAAAAAATCTGTGTTAGATAATGTTTTTTATTAATTTTTTTACAGAAATACTGGGTCACTGTTATTTCATTCGTCCTTTAACTTGTTTTGTGACCAAATTTTATTTAAATTTAAACATGTGACTCATTTTAACGGTTAACTGCAATATTTATTGAGTTGTTAACGAATTAATGTCTAATAAAACGTAGCTTGGATTCTTTGTAGAGGTTGATTATGTATACAGAACTTTTTTTATGATATCGTACAGTATTGTTTATGTTGATAATGTTTTTTTGTTACTTAAGGATAAATTCTTCGCTATCAATGCGAAGTATTTAATTATATTTTTACGGGCCTTGGAGAATACACTTTTTTGTAGCATGTTCGAAAACTTTGCTAAGATCCGTATTTGCGATAGATGACTAGTGGTTCCAATCGCACCTGCTGAGCGTGAAGTCCTGGGTGTCCTGGCTACGATCGGTCAGGCAAAGTGATATTGGGTTTTTCATTGTAAAATTTCTCTGCAGCAGCCTGGACTTTGAAGCAGTGCCCGGTTGATGACAATAGGCTCGCCCCCTGGCACTCAGGCATCGTTCACACCAAACGTGTTGTCCGCCGCTAACTGTGAGCATGCGTTACGCAGTTTATCGTTTTTCAATATACAGGGTGGTTCAAAAGTCGTGGATCAAACGAAACAGGGCGATAGTAGGGGTTATTTGCAGCATTTTATGGTAGAACAATTTTTTTTACAGTCAGGTTCTAAAGTTACCAAAATTTTTTCATGAGACTTCAAAGATATTGAAAAAAGTGCCAATACTCATAAATCATGGTACCCACTGTCATAAAAGCACTTTCAAGCAACTAAACACCATTTATTGTTTTAAAATAGGTACCCATTTTACTCTAATTGCCTATTTATTATAAATTTTTATATTTTTTTAAAAAACACTCTTAGTGTCATAACTTTTAAGGAGATCAAGTTAGGGCTCTGCCTTAGAGATATTTTTTACTGCAAATAACCCCAACTATCGCCCTGTTTCGTTTGATCCACGACTTTTGAACCACCCTGTATATGTAACTTCTTGTTCACACCGAACCGACTATACGCTATTACGTAGTGCGTTGTGACAGTGAGCATACTCACCGTCGGCGGCGGACAATATGTTTGGTGTGAACGATGCCTAAAACATAACGGCGAAATTAGGGTATACTGTACACCTCTGCTTAGCCTTTCAGGGAATACAGGCATGATGTTACGTATAATGATCAATTTGGTCATTTAGCCTAACATGGTATTTCGAAGTATATGCGGTATAACTTTGAATGATAGATTGAGGAATGAGGTGACAAAGTTGCAGTTTAAAAGATGATGCAGTGACAAAAATTGAAAGGAGTATGCTTAGATGAACAAAAAAAATGAGTGAACGGCGATTAAGAAAAGGAATTTAAAAAAGAAACGCCAATAGAGGACGCCCTAGAAGGACATACATCGATGTTATTGGTGATGTTCTTAAATAAAACCAGCCAAGTGCGAGTCGGACTCGCGCACGAAGGGTTTTAATGTAACAGACGACCCCAGGATCTCCTGAGTACGTCTGCTACACCAGTTGTAAAGAATGGTGTAGAGCATTCAATACATATACACATAACAATAATAAAATGCTTATAGAATAAGAGGCAGGATAGTTTTACGGCCCTTGGGGTAGTCAGCGAGTTCCTTCTTGTAGTTACGGTGTGTCCGATGGCCCACATAGCCATATGATAGAAACCGGCGGCAGCAAACAGACCGGCTGTAGCGCATTTAGTCATGCCGGTAGATGACAGCCAGTCCGATCGCCGATCTCGTATGTGTAGCAGGAGACGAAGTGTAAGAGAAGGAAGAAGGGGTTACCCTCGGGCACCAGAATGCATCTCACTTTGGTACCATTGGAGCGCAGGTTCTTGGATAGGTGGTGGAGGCTCAGGTTGTCCAGCTCGCACAAGACCTCCGAGTCCAACGTAAAAGCGGATGTTGCATGGAGCAGTGTTCAGGGTATGGTTTCTGTAGCATACCACATAATTAAACAGTCACTCGGATTTAAATTTATAATATTTATATCAATAACGCATCAACAAAATAATCATATCAAAAAATCACCATGGCGTAAAAAAAAACAATCTCCTAAAAACCAAGACCAAATTCGAATTCCCTACTGTCATCATAAAAAAAGTATAAAATATAAAAATATAAATAGCAATGAGGTGAAATGATGATGATCATGAAGGTGATACTACAGGGTTCCGTACCATTATTTATAAAAACGGCAAAAAAATCATGTCTGTTGTATGGGAGCCCCCCTTAAATATTTGTTTTATTTTAATTTAATTATTTATTTTTAAATTGAATATATAACTAAATATTCTGTGAATATTTCAAGCGTCTACCTGTTGCCGTTATCAATATCGAGCAAGAACGAGCAAAAAAAACACGTTTGTTGTATGGGAGCCCCCTTAAATATTTATTTTATTCTGTTTTTTAGTATTTGTTGTAATAGCAACAACAGAAATACATCATCTGTGTAAATTTCAACTGTCTAACTATCACGGTTCATGAGATACAGCCGGGTGACAGACGGACAGACGGACAGCGGAGCCTTAGTAATAGGGGCCCGTTTTACCCTTTGGGTACGGAATTATAAAAAAAAACGCCAGTATAGGACTGAGGTGATGTTCTTAAAAAAGGTCAGGTGCGTAGTACTCTCAACCGGCGTGCGTGTATGACAAGATGTATGAACGTGGACGAAGCGAAAGGAGTATAAGGATCGTAGCGTTTAGCGTTCTGCAGTTTCTACCTACCCCCATGGGAAAAAGGTGTGAGTTTATGTAAGTGTGTGTGGTATTTGGTGATACTTAGTCATGTACCTACAACAGAACATACTTGCCTCTTCGTAGAATATACAGAGTGTAAACGAATTCGTGTAATTCCTTCAACCCTCGTGATCTACTGATGACACAGATTAACCCTAAATGGGAATTTTCGAAAAGAAATAAAAAAAATTAAAAACATGCTTTTCTATTTCTGAGTCATTTTAGAGCCTTGAGTTATCTGACTGCAAAGAGCGATATCGCGTTAGTCGTGCCTGCCAGCCGTGTCGCCGTACTTTCATTAATTTATGCGTGGCATCGAAAAATACAAATAAAATATTTTTTTTAAAAAAAGTTCTTGTTTTTTTACTGAATCCTTGTTAGGTGGTTTAGATACGATCGGTAACAAAGCCGCATGAAAAAAAAAGTTTTTTATTTTTAATCATGCTAAATCCCATGCGGGGCTTGTCTACACCAGTAGTAGATCATGTGGTTTTAAGGAATTACACGAATTCGTTAACACCCTGTATGATGACATAATGTATATACCTATGTGTTATATAAAAACTCCTCAATTATTAGTTACTTTGTACACTAATGTACCTACGGAGATTAGAGCGTGTCTAAATGTTTTAGACAAAAACTTAAAGGTGTCGGGCGAATTAAATATAATAGTCTGAGCACGTTTTTATTATAAAATATGTGGTTATTTTTAGGTTCGTTATATTATTGTATGTATCGGTTATTTAAACGTATCTTTACCTATATTCTGCCGAGCCTTTTCCCAATTATTGGAATCATCTTCCAGTGTAACCAGATACAGCTGAATACCTGTATTTTACACGGAGCAACTGCCATCAGACCTGCGTAACCCAGTTCGGCTATCCCATTTCAAATCTTAGTAAGGGACACTTTTTACAAAAATCGTTTTATTGCATAATCTTGCTAACCTAGAAAGTCTCTACCAAATACAAAAACACTTGCGTTGAAAACTCACATAATCGGCAGATATATTTAAGCATAGATACCTAGTAAGTGCCATTCACTGCCTTTGATCATTTTAAAACTTAGTAAGTGACTTGGTTTTACCTAACTTAAATACTTTTCAAAGGCTTTTCAAAGGCTGAACGATTTAACGTTTATGCGCTCTCCTGTAAAATTTAGTTTCAAGCCATTACTCAGTTTTGAATTGGGACAGCCGAGTTACTGGGCTGTGCCGATATCCTAAAGTTAGACCGGTTGTCAGACTTTGTTCTGATTAGGTAATCTGAACCCAGAAACTCAGTGAGTAAGAAAGAGAAAGAAAGTAACGACTGTCATAGGTATTCGTATGACACCCGAAATCGACGGGTTAACGTGCTCTCCGGGGCTCGGAGGGGTCTCGATGTGTATTGAATGTTCACCCATCCACGGTCTGACCGCGGCAAGCGCAGCTTAACCTTGCAAATCATATGATTCGCGCGGTGATTAAGTAGCCACAAGACCCTCAAATTAAAGCAAATATTTGTATCTCGTCTAAATTCACGGCTTATCTTCCTCGCGGAAGATGTCCGGTACTTTGGAAGGCATACACGGGGACACAGGTCCAACGCGCAGAGGCCCCTTTGAGAACTTTAATCTAAAGTGGGGTGGGGCACCAACCGGGGACTATCCACGGCTGCACTATTGGAGTACAGTCATGGACCGTCCCAGGTGGGTGCAGGACTATTGTAAAATATGGTGAAAAATATCTGGTCTATGGGAAGGGGTGTTAGGTGGACTAGATAACTTCTATTGCCGGAAGAAAACGGCGTCTGCCTTTCAACATTTAAAATTGAAAAGTGTTAGCAGACGGTGACTCGCCAGCTCACTAGCTGGGCCCCCTGAAAAGCCGCCAGTACATAGGCGAAGGGGGCAACAAACGTGTGAGCGGCTAGGGGTGTAGAGAGGTGTGGCCCCGGTTTCGCCGTCGCGGGTCTAAAAGACCCGGAGTGGGTTTCCCCGCTATTACGCCATTAGACACTTCCACCCCCGAGCATATAGCTCTGGCGGCCCCCCTCTGGACGGCCGATAAAGGCAAGCCAGAGTTGAGAGTCCTGCGGGCACTCTTGGGGTTCCACCCCAGCCAGCCAATAAAGGCAAACTGGAGACGAGGCCCTGACCGACTCTCTGAGGCAATAAGGTACGCAGTGTCGCCACTCACCAACAGCTCGCCACAAGCTGCCCTGCGGTTTGTAAGCTTTTCAGTAAACCTCATGACACATTTTTTATTATATTATGGGGTTGTAGAAAGCTAGTCTAATGTTCCCTCCGGTTTTACGTTAATCTCATGGTGAGGTAACGCCTGTCCCAGAGGGGGTAAAAGCAAATTATTATTATGAAATTGTTTATTTTGCTTTGGTAATTAAAATTCACTTTTACATGTCGGTTTGTTTTTTAAAGCTAGAAGTGGTCGGCGTTTCCTATCTGACTACCTCTGAGAAGAAAGGCCGCAACAAACTCAGGGATCAAAATCTCTTTTAAAGTCCAGACATATTTTCTGTAACAAAAAAAAATGTGTGAGGACAAGGCCTGGACTGGCCTTCTGAGGAAATTTCCAGAGCAGTTTGAGTATTATAAATAATAATGTTTGGTAACGCCAATAACATACCTACATGCCCAGACATTAATAATTATTTGCGTGTACATATTTATAAATAGAAAAACATAACTCTAAGGTTCGACATGTTAATATATTTGAATGATTATGCAAAAATATTCTACTACTTAATTAGTTATATGATTTATTGGGTAACTATTATTTAGGTGTTTATAATATCCTGAATATTGTAGGTTAGGATCCGAGAAGGTTGAATTTGACTTGCTTTCTAGGTAGTTACACTCTATGCGGAAACAATTACCTCGTAAAAAGGCTTACTCGATACACTAAATCCCAAATAAACGCAAACCCGATAAGCTAAATCGCAAATAAACGCGAACCCGATAAACTCTAGCCTATAAGGACGCTAACCCGATACACTCTAACCCGAAAGAAAGCTAACCCAATAAACTCCAAGCCGAAAGAATGCTAACCCGATAAACTCCAGCTCATTAGGACGCTAATCCGATACACTTCAAGCCGAATGAACGCTACCCCGACAAACTCCAACCCGAAAGAACGCCAACCCGATACACTCCAACTTGAAAGAACGCTATCCCGATACACTCCAACCCTAAAGAACGCTAACCCGATGCACTCCAACCCTAAAGAACGCTAACCCGATGCACTCCAAATCCAACCCTAAAGAACGCTAACCCGATACACTCCAGCCCATAAGGACGCTAACTCGATACACTTGAGCCCAAAAGAACGCTAACCCGATACACTCCAACCCAAAAGAACGCCAACCCGATACACACAATCCTGAATGAACGCTACACCGATACACTCCAACCCAAAAGAACGCCAACGTGATACACACAATCCTGAATGAACGCTACACCGATACACTCCAACCCAAAAGAACGCCAACCCGATACACACAATCCTGAATGAACGCTACACCGATACACTCCAACCCAAAAGAACGCCAACGTGATACACACAATCCTGAATGAACGCTACACCGATACACTCCAACCCAAAAGAACGCCAACCCGATACACACAATCCTGAATGAACGCTACACCGATACACTCCAACCCAAAAGAACGCCAACGTGATACACACAATCCTGAATGAACGCTACACCGATACACTCCAACCCAAAAGAACGCCAACCTGATAACCACAATCCTGAATGAACGCTACACCGATACACTCCAACCCAAAAGAACGCCAACCTGATACACACAATCCTGAGTGAACGCTACACCGATACACTGCAACCCAAAAGAACGCCAATGTGATACACACAATCCTGAATGAACGCTACACCGATACACTCCAACCCAAAAGAACGCCAACCCGATACACACAATCCTGAATGAACGCTACACCGATACACTGCAACCCAAAAGAACGCCAATGTGATACACACAATCCTGAATGAACGCTACACCGATACACTCCAACCCAAAAGAACGCCAACCCGATACACACAATCCTGAATGAACGCTACACCGATACACTGCAACCCAAAAGAACGCCAATGTGATACACACAATCCTGAATGAACGCTACACCGATACACTCCAACCCAAAAGAACGCCAACCCGATACACACAATCCTGAATGAACGCTACACCGATACACTCCAACCCAAAAGAACGCCAACGTGATACACACAATCCTGAATGAACGCTACACCGATACACTCCAACCCAAAAGAACGCCAACCTGATAACCACAATCCTGAATGAACGCTACACCGATAAACTCCAACCTGAAAGCAGGTTCACGCCAATACCATGAGTGTCCATGGAGTTTCTTGTCGGCTCCATAGAACCTACTACTTGGAACCATGCACCTAGTGTTGACCTTTCAAAATCACCAGTAATCTGTAAACATGTACCTATACACACAACAAGGCTAAGGCAATCGTGCTTTCGGGTTCGAGTTTATCGGTATCGCGTTCATTCGGGATCCAGTGTATTGGGATGGTGTCCATTCGGGATTCAGTGTATTGGGCTTGCGTACATTCGGGTTCCAGTTTATCGAGATAGCTTTCTTTCGGGCTCGAGTTTATTAGAGAAGCGTTCTTTCGAGCTTCAGTGTATCGGATTAGCGTTCTTTCGGGTTCGAATTGATCAGAATAGCGTACTTTCGAAGTATAGTAATTCAGGAAACTTCTTTCAGGATAGAATATATGAGTCTTGCTTTATTATACATACATAAACTCACGCCTTTTTCCCTTGGAGGTAGGCAGAAACTATAGAACGCTACATGCTTCGATCTTTAATACACATTTCGTTTCGTCCACGTTCAATCTTGTCATAAACGCACGCCGCGCCGTTTGAGAGTACTAGGCACTTAAGTCATGCTTTGAGTTCTTGCTTTCTCACATTGTCTTTGTTTCTGAATCTTGCAGCATCTGATGACAGTGATGGCAGTGGCTAAGAGCTGGGTTGACCTACTACTAATCTTTTCCATTCCTGTCCGAAAAATAATCACGATGCCGCTGTGCCGTTGCGTTGTGTCGTGCCGTTTGTGATCACTACGCCGGCTAAGCGTTTGTTGACCAAGCCCTCTACGCTGCTGCCCATCCTTGGCCTTGGCAGTAGCAGTTAGGCTAATATGCTAACCAAACCTTCAGTAATTCAGGCGTGTCAGCTATATAACTTCGACCTCTGCATACCCCCATATAAAACATAGCGTGATGCTTCAAATTAGTCGGAAAACATAACACAGTATGTATGAATATGAATCAATGTTTTTGCCGTCCAATCAAAGTGATTGACGTGTAGGCATTAGGCGTAATACGTGCTTCTATGTTCGTTTGCGCGGGCGCACCACGCTTTTAGAAGTAGTTAGGATATATTTTAGTTATTTTGGGCTGTTCGCCATCAATATTTATTTAAAATTCATGTGCATTAGTGGTACACAAGGCGGACTTAATGCCATTGGTATTCTCCACCAGTTAACCTTTGGGTCAAAAATAAAGCACTTCGAAAGTGTACCACTTTTGGGTACAAACAAAGAATTTCATCTACAAGATTAGTTTTAGTATATACTAAACCTGAAACTAGTTTGTTTAGAATCACTAGGAGAATCGATTGTCATTTTTTTTTCTTTAGTTTCAATTTTGTTTCAGTAGGTTTCTACCCATAACAGTTGACGGGAATAGACACCTTGAGGCTTGAGATGGTCTGCTCGGTCAGTTTCCGTGTATTAGACAACCCCTACATAGCACATCTCAGGTATTTCACACTTTACTAGGGAACTTAACGCGACATAAACTACGGTGTAAATTAGAGATTTATAAAAAAAAAAACACATATTCAGGCAGTTCTGATGACAATTTTGTTGGGGTGTCTCGGTTTTTGTAAATACTAAAAATACCGTTGTAAATACCTAGTCCTAATCATTTACCGAAATGTTTAATATGCTATACTTGTGGTTTCTGTGTCAAAGAAATATCATAACATAATCAGGCCATTATTTTCCCACTGTTGGGCGTGGGCCTCTTCTCAGAATGAGAAGGATTTAGACCTTAGTCCATCACGCTGGACTGGTGCGGGTTGACGGACTAACACACCATCAAGAACATTACGGAGCCTTCAATTTAATATTAACTAGTACTTAGGTGGGTAGGCCTCCCCCACAAGGTGGACCGATGATCTGATGAAGGTCACGGGAATCAGGATGCGAGAAGCACAGGACCGGTCGATGTGGCGATGCTTGGGGGAGGCCTATCTCCAGCAGTGGACGTCTTTTGGCTGAATGATGATGATGATGAGTACCATAATTGATTTATTTATTAATATGAAAATATTAGGTTACAATAAAGAAAACTAAAGCACTTATACTCTAGAAAAAAATAAACATAGTCACGAATCATTTAAATAAACTACAAAAATTATACAGGGTGTAAACGAATTCGTGTAATTCCTTAAAATCATATGATCTATTTATTACTTGTATAGATGAACGCCGCACTAGATTTAGCTTTATTAAAAATGAAAAATAAAAATCTTTATTTTTTTTGCGGTAGGGTAAGTGATTGTACCTACCTAAAAACCTCTTAATGTTTCAATTAAAAAAACTGATAGAATATTTTGATGCCACGCATAAATGAATGAAAGAACGGCGACACAGCTGGCGTGCACGACTAGCGCGATATCGCTCCGTACAGTCAGTTAACTTGGGGCCCTAAATGAATCAGAAACAGAAATTCAGGTTTTATTTTGAACATTTTTCTTGGTCAATCTGTGCCGCAAGTAGATCATGTGATTTGAAGGAAACACGAATTCGTTTACACCTTGTATTAAAATTACGAAAAATATTTTCTTATTTCTTAATGAACTTTCACCAAATTATACAGGCCCTGACAGAAAGTCTCGTATTAATAAACTGCTCTCATTTAAGAGATCTCGGTTAAAGTGCTGTGGTTATAATTTGATACAAATTTAAAAAAGGCATGTTTATAGAATTAAGTCAAGGTGACAGTGACAGCACGAGACCACAGTAGATATATAAGCTAAAGCAGTACCTCAACTTACTATAATCGCCTGAATAGGCATGTTGACAGCATCAATAATTTACAAATCTTATTAGACCGCCACTTAGAATTTTGAAAAATAATGGACACGTATTTTTTTTTTGGTAAATCTATGAATATTTGGAACGATAAAACGCATCAAAACTCAAGAGTGGGGGCTTGTGACGTCAGAAGCAAGTAAAAATTGTACTTGCTTGTGACGTTTTGCCAATTTTAAAAGTGTCGTATCTTCGTCAATTTTGGTTTACGTAACAAAAGAAAAAATACGAGTAAAATATTTTTATAATGTAACTGACGGATTAATTATATTTTTTAAGTCAAATACCCTATGTATTATTCTGCAAATTTTTTTTCTGTGTTCCCGAACGCTTACAACCTTAATCTCTTCAAAGTTAGAATGAACAGGCTTCTTCTGGGTAAACTCGCTCCATCTTAGTCTTTGTCTCCGTCACCTCTGACCTTGACCAGAGTTAAGCAAACCCATCTAAAATACTGAGTATAATGCACTCTCTGTCATGTATTCTCTGACAGCCGTGACTTACTGTATTCCCATGATACCTTAGAAGTCTTGTTACAGTGCGTGTCTGTGTGAGTGTGTCAATTTGGATGATTGTAGTTAAAGTACTGCTTTAGCTTATACTGTGACGAGACTTAACCACAGAAATCGGACGGCAGATTTGAGAAGCGACAATTTGGTCAATAGTATTGTTAAAACCAAGCAATATACATATATTTTTGTCGAATATAATGTAAAATAATTAAAGGGGCTCGTGGCTGATTAACCACCGCATGGATCATACGATTTGCAAGGTTAAGCTGCTCTTGCCGCGGTCAGTCTGTGGATGGGTGACCGTTCGTTACACATCGAGACCCCTCCGTGCTTCGAAGAGTACGTCAGTCCCGGGTATTACGCGTAGTCATAAGCCCAAAATTCCGACCACTAATCTAACCCTCGGATATCGGTATTACCCAGTAACTGGGTTACGGAGGTCTGATGTCAGTCGCTCCGTGTAAAATACTGGTATTCAGCAGCATCTGGTTAGACTGTAAGCTGACCCCAACATAGTTGGGAAAAGGCTAGGAAGATAATTTAAAAATCTATCTCATAGTTGCAAATAGTATGGTCGCCCTATAAACAAGTTTTTGGCTAACACAGGGTCGGAGTTGACCTCTGGATCCTCGGAAAATAATTCTAAATAATACTCTTGAACATCAAGTATCTGTCATCATCAACCGCGGACGCTTTTACACCGTAGTGTAAGGTCTATGCTTATTTAGATATCTAATCATGTTCGTCAAGACCATCAACCGAATGGTCTCTCTTCTTAAATGATTACCCCATCACTACATAGTATAAAAACAAAGTCGCTTCCCGCTGTCTGTCCCTATGTATGCTTAGATTTTTAAAACTACGCAACGGATTTTGATGCATTTTTTTTTAATAGATAGAGTAATTGAAGAGGAAGGTTTATATGTATAATCCATGCATATTATAGCACCCGTGCGAAGCTGGGGCGGGTCGCTAGTTACTTATAAAAGATTGTCATTTTTAAATACTGATTAAATTATACCTATTCTTGTCATTTGTATGGCAATAGACTTAAACACCATTTTAGTTAACCGGTTGCGTACCGCCCATCGTCCCAGGACGACACTTAATTGTCTTATCTATTGTGTTTATAATTACGGTGATTGAGAGTTAACAAATTTTAACCTTCGTTTATAATTCAGATTGTTAGTGTTCATCTATCGTGGTCTTAAGCCGTTTTCGTCCACATTCCCTTTGTTTACAGAAATGAATTATATTCCTGTTAAGCCCTTAAAAAATACCTATAAATAAATCACTTTACTTTTTTGCTAGGAGTCAGGAACGAAGGAACGAACGATTCCTGCCGTAGGTACCTTCAACACGATAAAAGAAACCGGACTTTCATAGTTTGTTCAATTGTACATACAGGTGACTTTTCCATTGATTTCCCTTGTTGATATCTCTTCAATGCCTGTTGCGACAAATACCAGCCACCTAGCCTCTCTTTTAGACAAGTATAAGCTAACAGCAATGAATAATAAAATAACCTATTTAAGTAATTAAAAACTAGTCTTTGCCAACACTTGACAGCACCTTACAAAAATCACCGTAAGAATAATATTTGCAAGCATAAAATTGTTTATTACATTCCGGTGTGATATTCAGTCGACCTAATAATGTACCTACAAAATATTTCCATAAGTTAAAACGCGCAGCATTTAAATCATTCGACTCATAATTCAGGATTCATTTCATGACATCATCGTATAATATATACATTAATTATATAACATACACACGAGTATATTCGTAGGTACTTTGTAGTGATAGGCGTGAAATAACTTTGAGGTTCACCTTTTAACAACAGGTTCTATCGTATAGTTCCTGGCACTATACAAGGTTAGTCGGAAAGGGGGTACTAATCCGAAAAAGTGTTAAAGAACCCATAATAACAAATAACTTTTGTTCTACCACTTTCCCCAAAAGTCAATGGTTAAAGAGAAATAGCTGTTCAAATATTACATAAAAATACGGTAAAATCTATCTATCCAAAGCTATGATCAGCTGTGTTTACATTTTAGGTCTTATTAGGGGTCACGAATTAGAAGCTTCATTTTCTGAATTCGTAGCTAAAGCAGGGATGAAGATTTTTAAAAAAAAACTAAAATAATAATATAAATTATGGAATCAGGCGTTACTTTGCGGTAATCGATGACATACAAATATGCAAATACAATATTTAGCTTTAATTCCGCTGACAAAGATCGCTAGTTTGGATGCAGTATGCAGCACCACCCTCCCGCCTACAAGTATTTGCACATGCAGAAAGAGTGAAAAAACAATGCAACATGCAACCAAACCAATACACGACACGTGTTTCGCCCCTGCACGGGGCATCCCAGGATATGTTGACTCCTCGACTGCTAGGACGCGAAAGTTTCGTGTCCTAGCAGTCGAGCATAATTTGCATATTTGTATAAAATAAAAATAATTTTACATGGAAATAAAAGTTATCCAATTTTGAAATAGCACTTGCTGTATAACCGTCATCAATGATATTTTAAGTGGTCTGCTGATTAGTACCCCCTTTCCGACTAACCTTGTATAAACTAGGAATCATTGCTATTCCTTGCCAGAGGTGACATAAACGGCGACGTCACACTGATAATTCAGCCTTCATCAAGCTGTCTCCCTCCCAATCTCTCTCCACCAACGCTCTAAGCCAAGATCCGAGTCCCACTAGGGGTCGCCCTCAATGCTGTTGTTGCTAGTAATCATGATGAGTATTAGTACACATTATTATTCATTAGTACACATTAGTAGGGAACAGTAGTGCAATGCGCGGTCGAGTACGGACGTGTGTGTGCTACTCAGTACGAATATTTTATTCGCGTGTTGTGCGGCTGTAGCCGCTGCCCGTTTTTCGTCGCTATGAGTCAACCACTCATAGCCAACGAGCTGTTGGCTTTTATTAAGCATGCCATTGACTACATGGACGAGGTCAGCATCCTGCAGATCTGCAAGTCCAGTTTCAAGGAGGAGGAGATAAGCAGTGCCAAGCTGCTGCTGTTCCAAGCGCTAGGCAAAGTTGACCAGATGCAGTCCCGACGGAGGGATGGTGGCCAGAAGAGTGTGCAGGACATCATCACAATGATGAAGAGCACCGACCCGGATGACGTGCCCGCTTTC
The DNA here is from genome assembly GCA_905220435.1 of Amphipyra tragopoginis. Lineage (NCBI taxonomy): Eukaryota > Metazoa > Arthropoda > Insecta > Lepidoptera > Noctuidae > Amphipyra > Amphipyra tragopoginis. The sequence goes on from HG992017.1 coordinate 14,119,216, forward strand.
GTGGCGAAGGAGCTGCATAAGCTGCCCCCCGTCACTTTCGATCACGTCGACGTCACCAGGTTGTTGAAGGACATCACATTCCTGAAAACAAGCCTGGTCGAGGTGCAGTCCAAGTTGGAGGCGTCGGATAACACCATAGGTGATTTACGTGCCGAAGTAGTGTTGTTACGCAAGGCTATTTCTGTAAGTAGGTCACATGACGCTTCCAATGTGAACATGCGTCGCGGGGCGCAAAATGCATCCATTTGCAGTTTTGAGTCGGCGAATTCAGTTACGTCACCGGCTGCCAATATTGTGTGCGATGCATCGTGTCCCGCCGCCGTCCCTGCCTCAACACCTGCAGAGGTAACGACACGTGTAGGTACGTCGACCCCTAAACGTGCCTACGCTACTATTGTCGCCACTAGCAAACCTGCTGCGTCGCAATCCAAGCGGCAAGAAGCTAAAGGGGGTAAGCAGAGGCGTTGTGAATCAACGCACAAGGATCTGCCAGAAAAAGACACGTGCGATAAAGATGGCTTTGTCAAGGTGGAGAAGAAGAAGAGGAAGCCTTCTTGTCGCAACCAGTGCGGTACTGGACCGAGCGGGCCGAACTTCCTGTTGCGTCCTGCTGTACCAGTGACGCCACTGTACGTGTCCCGATTGCATTACTCTTCAAAGGTCGCGGAGATTGTAGAGTACATCAGTATCAAGACCAAGCTCAATCTGAGGGTCGAGCGGTTGGAGTCTCACCACAGCGTGAATTTCAATTCGTTTGTGGTGAGGGTGCCGACTGAACATCTGTCGACCCTCACGAAGGAAGAATTTTGGCCGAGAGGTGTAGTGTTCCGGCGATTCCGAGGCCGGATACCCGACACCGCGCGACACACGACGCCGACTTTACGTGTGAAGTAGTTTTTAGATATTGTTTATGTATAGTATTTTTAGAATTATTGTATTATATTGTAATGTATATTTTCTATGGGCCTTGATGCCTGAATTAAATGAATTAAATTAAATTAAATTAGTAGTTAGCTTAGGTTAAGTATTTTACTTCCCCTCCATTGGCTGGAGACCCTTCAGGTCACGCCAATAATTGCCCAGTTAAAACGGGAAGCAAAGACCATCTACGAGTTGCGAGTTACTAACACAAACTTGTATCAATTGCAATTGAATTGTTCTTTCAGACAGTTTTCGTTTATAAAAACTATCAAATTGTTTGACAACAAAAACAAAACCAAATATTTTGTCAGTTTTCGTAAATGAATACTAGCTGAATGAACGATTCAATTGCAATTGATAAAAGTTTCTTTTAGTAGAATTGGCCTCCTGCAGAGTGGAAACCAAACAGACATAAGATATAAAACGCCCGAGATATTTGAAGCATAACTCTATACTTGTGTCTTCGGAACAGCGCATCTGTAATTAAGTATGTGAGACATGTTCTAAAATCTAGACACAATCTTTTTGATCTAGACTTTTTATGAAGCGGAAATTAGAGTCTGGATTCAGAAGACGAGTCTCAGTTCATTAATCTGAATACAGTTCAAATGTAACATCAATATTGGACCTAGTTTTTGAAATTATAAATTACTTGATAAGATTTTGACTAATGAAGAAGCCTGTAGTTTCAGATGAGTTTACATTTCGAATGTACCTAATGAGTAGACAAGCCGACAAGAGTAGAGTTTTAAGGATGCGAAATCATCAGTTGAGTTCTTCCGCTCTGGCGGAGCGGAAGGGAGTGTCAGACTCTTACTGACCCATCCAACCCATCCGTGTTCCTCCTAATGCCCTTTGCGTTCCAGGGCCGCGGTAACTCTTTCGAACAAATTCCGCAACCCTGGCAGAGCCAACGGCATACCTGATGGAAAGTTGTTACCACCGCCTTTATACACCTACAACACCAAGAGGATTGCTGATGCGTTGCTAACTTTAGAGATGAAGTTGGAAAATCTCATGTGGCTGGCAGGACACAGCAATGCTGCTTTTTTTTATATATTTGATTCTGGACCTGCGTTTGACTGCCATCTCGCCTGATGTTAAGCGATGATGCGGTCTACGATGGAGCACGCTTGCCCAGAAGAAACCGATTAACTCGTGACTTGAAGACACCCAAATTCTAGCCGTCGGGGAACACCCACTCGGGCAGCGCATTCCACTGTTTGGCGGTTTTCACAATGAAAGTGGAATCAAAGCGTTTCGTTCGGGTTTTTGGTATATCAACCATGAACCGATGGCGCTTTTTCGTGCTTCTGGCCGTCCGATAGAAAAAAGGGCAGGGGGATATTAGATCATGCAGATCTGAAGCACGCTCTCCGAAATGCTGCTTGGCGGTAGAAATAGATTATGGTGGTAGAGTAGAATATACTAGTGGTAGTATTTCCCCGGATGAAGACTTACACAAGGTGCTCTACTACAGTTCCTGTTCTTATTCGAAGTTTTTTATTTGTCTTACTTTTATTAGGCCAGGTATAACCCTCTCCAAAAAGAAGACCATGATTGGGTTGAGGATAGCCGAGACTTATAATAAAGCTCCTTGCGAAAGAGCTCGCCCGAGAAAGTACAACCACCATATTTATTTCTACCCGGAAGCAGCATTTACCATTTAAAGGGGATAGGTGTCGATGAAATTATAAGCACATATCGTCGCCTTGGAGGGCAATGGAGCTAAGCCACAATTTTTGCGAAATGGAGTTAAGTGCATTAACGTGCTGTGAAAGAGCCAAAGTTTATATTAGTCAATAAATCTAACAGATATTATGACTGTAAGCAGGTTTTTTTAAATTTGCCAATACATTTTAGTGTAGTTTCAATAAAAGTCAAAAATGCTATGCCGCTTAAATTCATTGTGACTACAAGTCAAAAAAAAATATTATTCAGTGGTCAATGGTTGTAAGAGCTCATAGAACTCTTGACCACCAAGATGGTTTCATCATAATGTGTTAAAAAAATTGTGTTTTGCTAATAAAGTCATCTCAGAAGATGAAAACTGGGTGTTCGTGTAATTTTTAACGCGTGGATAAAACGAAATGAGCTGCATTTGGATTATTTTCAGAATGGTGGACATTATTACTGTGGCCATCCCACGGCCTATTTATTAAGGCCTTAAATACCATATCAAACCGAGGCTATCCCAGAAATCACTCGAAACTTTGGTGGTGGATTCGGAAATAGCTTGCTTTAGGAATGACCATCCGGAAAAATCTCATTTCGCAAAACATTTATTTGAGACTGGCAACTCCTAGAGCGACGTTAATTAGTATTTTGCATGTATATGATAAGGGTTTCTGGTTGAGTGTGTTATGGAACAATTAGAAATTTTAAAACAAATAATGATAGACATACCGTGTTGAATGACCAAACTAATCCGGTGCTATCTCCATTATTACGCATTTTTGCGGGTACTTCAACGCAAACGTCAAATCGTGACGATTTATAGAGGGGCGCGCGCTTCACAGCCCCATCTGCGTCCTAGCGGTCGAAGAGTCAACATATACGTAATCTAAAATCCGATTGTATAGCTTCAACTCCCCCTCTCTCTTTCCGAGGTGGATCGCGAGGTCGAACGTAGGGCCGCCCTCCCTCCCGATAAAGACCCTGACGACCCATCTACCCCCCCATCACCGTAGACGAGGTCCACTCGATAGTAAGGAAACTCAAACCTAGGAAAGCCCGGGGGCTCAGACGGTATCACCAATAAGGTGATCAAACACTTTTCCGCCCCGCTCATAGTCCACATGACCGCCATCTTGAATGGCGCTCTGAGTAATAAAATCTTTCCACAAGCTTGGAAACAAGCCACCGGTATCGGTATTCCCAAACCCAGCAAACCCAAGAGTGAGCCCCATCAGTCTTCTCAATGTATTTGGGAAAATCTATGAGCCTCTCATTTATATGCGTTTAAAGGATTTCGCTGACTCCCGTAAACTCATCCCCGACGAACAATTCGGTTTTCGAACCAAGCACTGTTGCATTCGACCATTGCACCGCATAGTCGAACACATTAGCTCCCGCTTCATGCGCTCGTACAAAACGGGCATGCTCTTCTTCGACGTAGCGAAAGCCTTCGACAAAGTCTGACACAACGGTTTATTATACAAACTGTACCAATTCAACGTGCCGGACCGTCTCGTGCTCATCATTCGAGACTTTCTGTCGAATCGGTCCTTCCACTATCGCCTAGAAGGCACCCTCTCGTCCACTCACCTCATCCGCGCCGGAGTCCCTCAGGGGTCGGTGCTATCGCCCCTTCTGTTCACGTTGTACACCAGTGACATTCCCAAACGTGGCTTGGCCAAGTTAGCTCTCTTCCCCGACGACACGGCCATCTATTATTCCGGTAGGAGTCTCGATAGTATCACTCGAACCCTCCAAACCGCAGCCGACGCCCTCAGGGTCTGGTTCCGGAAATGGAGAATAGAGGTGAAACTCCAAAAAGATCGCAGCCGTTTTTTTCGAGAGATACGGTGATTCCCAAACCCACATCCCTCCCGTCCTCATGTTCGGCGAACAGATCCCTTGGGAGCTGAAAGCCAAATACCTGGCCAAATACCTATTTATCCTCGCCCACCATCTGAGTTTCCGAGACCACATCAAAGCGGTGCGCGTTCGCACCGCTTTCGCTGTCGGTTGCGTCCATCCTTAGAGCACGCATTAAATTGTCACTTAGAAATAAGCTGAGAATTTAGGTGACGTGCGTCCGCTCCATCTTGAGTTACGCTAGCGTCGTATTCGCACACGTTAAGCCTTCCCGCTTCAAATGTTTCCAAACCCTCCAGAATCGAGTGTTGCGCAGAGCCGCGGCTGCTCCGTGGTTCATGCGTAACTTTCAACTCCATCTCGATCTTAAAATGCCAACCATCAGGCAATACCTCAAACGCATTTCCAAGCGTTACTTTGACTCTGCCCTCCACCATCCAAACCCCCTAGTCGCCGCAGCGGTCGCCTACAGTCCCTCTCTCATAAGTAAAGTTCGCCGTCCCAGGCACACACTTTTAGAGCCCGATGACGAAATTACCCTCCTCCAGGAGGCAAGTAAATCGACCAGCACAATACACAACGTCCGCCGCCGTCAGGCTTACCGTCCTCGCCGACGACGCCCGTCGCTATGTCTCACCGCCGCCGGTCACGATCCACCGAGCTCTCCCGTCGTAGAGCCGGTGATCTCTTCAGACTCCGTAGTCACACCGATAAATAAATAATTAGCCCTCATCAAGCTGTCTCTCCCCCCCAAGCCCCCGCCAGCAACGCCCTAAGCAGAGGTACGAGTCCCACTAGGGGTCGCCCTTAGTGCTGTGGTTGCAGGTAGACATGATGTTAGTGTAGTACAAGTAGTTACCTTAGGTTAAGTATTTTACTTCCCCCCCATTGCCCGGAGACCCTTCAGTCTCGCCAATAATTGCCTGGTTACGTAGAACCTAAGGACCAAAGTCCCCACGGACCATCTACAGAAGACCAAAAGGAAAAAAAAAATGAGTCAACATATCCTGAGGATGCCCCGTGGAGGGGCGAAACACGTGTTGTATTGGTTTGGTTGCATGTTGGATCATTTTTTCACTCTTTCTACATGTGCATATATATGCCTGTGGGCGAGAGGGTGGTGCTGCAAACTGCATCCAAACTAGCGGTCTCGTTTGGCGGAATTAAAGCTAGATATTGTATTTGCATGATTTCCGCAAAGTAACGCCTGATTCCATCATTTAACTTCATCATTTTCCAACGTTACTTTTTAATTTGATTTATTTCAGTTTTAAAATACTTAAATAAAAAGTAATCATTTTTTATTTATTTTCAAACACTCCACTCCGCTTAGGCCTTTATAACTAGTTAGATTCATATATCATCAGATTAAAAAGTCAACAAGACAAGAGAGTTAAGTGACTTACACCCCGTAATAAGAGTATTACATTGTATTTATAATAGTAGTCAACAGGCGTAAGCCACATAACTTAAAAACCATGATATTTTGGTATTTTTAAATTGTAGCATTCAATGGTAACACGTTTTATTAATCTAGTGTGAAAATTTGAAGTCTCTACTAAAATATGACGCTGATTTATGTTAAAATAACTGTTCTTACGCGCATAATTATTTTTTAAACGTCCATATCTCAGAAGTGTAGTTCTGTGGAATAGCTCCATTACCCTCCAAGGCGACGATATGAATGTCTATAAGGTTGTCAACGCTTAGGCTATCCTTATACTAATATATATAATAACCACTTTCCATCAGGTGGACCGTCGACTTGTTTGCTTACCTATAACATAAAGGATTTCTTGCTGCAAGGACACTGCCCGTTAACAACTTGGAGCACGTTGTCAAGCGAGTTGCATTAGTATCTATTCTCTTCTAGCAGCAACTGGCACCTTTCTTGGACTTCTGCTGACCCTCCAACGTTGACGATACCAAAAAACGTTAATCCAGGCACACATAAAGTTAAAAATAATTGACGTATTATCACTTAGCAACAAATTTATTACTTTTCAACCAGTATAAACTATAACCTTGGTTTTTTGCGTTACTCCGAGACGGCGAATTACTGTGTCAGACACTTCGAATCTACACATCGAAATTATTATAAATTGATTTTTATCTGGCATAGTGGTGAGCAAAAAATGGTCATGTTTGAATATTATGTAATGATTTTAGTTCCGTCTGTTAGTGGCTTCGCGCCCTTTTTGGTTGCGTAGATAAATCAGGAATCTTCACAGTTTCATCCGTCTGGTTGTAAAAACGATAGCCACCGGTTTTGGTTCCAAAAACTGTACGGGAATTTCAGCTAGATAAAATACTTAGATCATAGATCAATACCGTACCGCTGGTGCCGTAACACTAGCGATTGACAGATCAACGGCATACGACACGGCACGACAAAATGTGGCAGCGAATCCGAGCGCCATATCATGTATTTCTATGAACCATTTACTACGACACTAAAAGTGTCATCATCTAGATAAAGAATAGCTCTGGCCGTGGTGAAATGATTATCCAGTCAGAAAGGTTGGTAGAGAGGCTCCCTGTACAGGTTGCGATACGGTGATGGAGGAACTCAAATATGGTCAAGCGTTCAGGCCCTTTAAATGAACCCCAGTAATGTCGTATGGCATCGCAAGTTTAGTAAACGGCTCTTAAAGTACTCGAAGTCGTCTCCACATTTTGTCATTTCATGATGTGGGCTGTGGAAAAACAGACGTAGGATCGTAATCTAACCTAATTTCGTGATTTGCAATCGGTTGGTAAAGACATTATACGCTTTGGTAACTCTTTAAACGTCACAATTGAGCACCGGTTCCTTAATTCGTCTTCTAACAATTTAATAGCAGAAATTCAGAAGAGGGACAGAATTCGATTTCTCTATTACATTAAATAGGCGTAATATTATAATATGTTATAATTATTTATTCACTTTGTTTCGTGCGTATGACAACCGTGGGTCGCAGCTGAAAATCAGCGTTAGGTAGCAATTGTACTGTTACCTAACAAAATGCTGGGGGCTTACTATGACCTCTTATGAAAACGTTTAAATGCCAGCCAGACAACTTCCGTCCAAAATCAGGCCTGCTTCTGAATCGCAAAAAATCGTACCATGACAGTACTAAAGGTGAACGACTGTTGAACCAAGTTGGAATAATACTTGTTCATGGTACGAAAAGTCTATACAAAAAAGAAGGTGAACGGATTTCGTAAACTTCAACGTTTTTTCTGATTCGCATATGAATACGAAAAGTCTGAGCTGTGGGTTGGGTATGCAGTCTCCTGGATGTAAGACAAGCACGCTGGACTATCACTACCTAATAATGCTTGATATTAAAAAAGGAAAGATTTATTGGCACAAACAACACAATGAAATGGTACATAAATAAAAACAAATTAAATGTAAGTGCCAAAGACCAAAGCTCAGGGGGCTTACTATGACCTCTTAAAGCAGGACAGAAGTTGCCTGGAAGTTGAACTGCCCTGCTTTTTTGTACTATGAAATCGTTAGAGCAGGCCTGCGGCAGGCCTGCTACGTTGACGTTTACGAAATCCGTTCACCTTTTTTTTGTATGGACTTTTCGTACCATGAACAAGCATTACCGTTCAACTTGGTTCAATAGTCGTTCACTTTTAGTACTGTCATGGTACGATTTTTAGCGATTCGGAAGCAGGCCTGCTTTTGAACGGAAGTTGACTGGCTGGCATTTGAACGTTTTCATAAGAGGTCATAGTAAGTCCCCAGTGTGGTGGACTGAGACCTAAACCCTTCTCATTCTGAGAAGAGGCCCGTGTCCAACTTCCCGATAGTGAGCTGATTAGAAATCGTGGTTTGCTGGTAAGTAGACTGATCCTGATTTCAATTTCTTAAATGCAAATCAAGATGATGATTTCAATAAAATTGAACCCTAATACCTACTTTAAAATCAAAGTGTGAGCAAAAGGATAGTCTAAACACATTGAATTAATAATTAAACATAATGAATTTATTATTTGCTGCCAATTTTGTGCTTCAATACATAAAATATGATCAATGTATGTACCTACATATTTTAAATGAAGCGTGTAATTAGTTTTTCTATATTATTTCTAGAACATGTTAATGGTTCTTTCATGATAAACAAGTAGTCACTAATCAAAGATATAATTATTAATATTTTGGGTTTTTACAAAAATATTAGTATAACTTTCGTGAGACACATTCATATTTATGATTAGTTACGGTTTACTCACGTGCATTTTTCGGGATTGCCCGACTAGTTTCGGACCCAAACGGAGTCCTTACTCATGAGCTGATCACGCGGCGAGGTCGCGAGTCGAATGAGTTCGACAATTAATCGGGCAATCCCGAAAAATGCACGTGAGTAAACCGCAACTAATCATAAAAAAATATTAGTCTTTTGAAATTTTCTTAAAATCAGTAACAAACTCCTCATACGACTGCCTCGTTGGTCTAGTGGTCGCAAGCGCAACTGCTAAGCGTGAAGTCCAGGATTCGATCCTCAGGTCAGGCTAAGTGTTGTTGGAATTCCTCAGTAGCAGCCCGGAATCTGGATTTGCGAACGGTTGATGGCAATAGGCTTGCATATTACATGGGACTTGAACATAACAGCGAAATGAGGCTACTATACATAGCGTGACCAATATTTTTTTCCTTCAGAACGGGACGCCTGCAAATTTTATTATTTTTTATGTGAATAAAACGTATATTTATGTTTATTTATTTATAAAAATAAAATTAGGAACTAGTGTTGTGTTGTGGGCTGGTACTGAATGTTTCACGTTTGGTTTTTATATCTATATGAATTTGTGCTATGTTGGCGTAACTTGATGATGTTATCCTTGGTTATCAAAATGTTTTCTAATGCGATGTATAAAAGCGCGCCGAATTCATTGCGTTTTCCAAGCCGGAGATTTCTGTGTTTTTGGGGACAACGGGATAAAGCTCAAAAGCGGGACAATCCCGCTCAAAGCGAGGCGTATGGTCACGTTAACTACAGGCTGTTAACGAATTCGTGTAATTCCTTAAAACCACATGATCTACTACTGATGTAGACAGGCCCCGCATGGGATTTAGCTTGATTGCAAATAAAATAAAAAAAATATTATTTTTTCATGCGGCTTTGTTACCGATCGTATCTAAACCTAAATAAGGATTCAGTAAAAAATAAGAATTTATTTTTTTGCAAAAAAAATGTTTTATTTGCGTGAACATTTCTATGCCACACATAAATTAATGAAAGCACGGCGACACGGCTGGCAGGCACGACTAACGCGATATCGCTCTTTGCAGTCAGATAACTCAAGGCTCTAAAATGACTCAGAAATAGAAACTCAAGATTTTTTTTATTTTTTTTCAGTTGATTTTCAAAAATTCCCATTTAGGGTTAATCTGTGTCACCAGTAGTAGATCACGTGGTTTGAAGGAATTACACAAATTCATTAACACCCTGTATACACCTCTGCCCAACCGCTCAAAGAATACAAGCGTGATGTTATTTTACATTATGGTTCCTATCTGCTCTATTAGATACACTTGTTCAAAATATGTTTACTATCACCATAAACCACCATAATTAAAAATCTTTCAACTAATAAACCACATCACATTCTGAAGTGATTAACGTTTTTATGAGAACATTTCCAAAAACTATAGCTTTTCTTATGGACGGCGTATTTGAAATAACACCATGCGCATGCGCGTCAATAGAGTGTGTCGAGTTACAGCTCCCATATTTCGTAACGTTCGTTTTGTGTGGACACGGTTCCGTATTTTATTGTCTCTGTTGGTTTTAAAATTCGAATACGAAAAATTCGCTGCAGGTTTTGCTTGTGTTCAACTACTTTTCTCAACCAATACAAAATGTTGTTGCTACCAATAATTAAAATAAACGCTATTAATTAAAATATAATTTTAATTTGAACATAATTTAAATAGGTGATTGAGATTTTAGTTGTACTTTTACGGTGTTTTGGCGCTTGCGTTTTTCTGGGCGTTTTCTATGTAAAGAAAATGGAATTTAGTTTTGTTTTAGTTCATCGCAATATAAAGCACTCTTTTCATTGTTAAAAAATTGGTCATGCAAAAATTCCGTTAAGGACCAATTTTTCAGTCATCAGATAACTTTTATTTGAGGAATAAACATGGTGGATTGACATTATCTTCTATGCAAAAACTGTCAAAACGTCTAAATTAATCCTCAAAAAAATATTTATCTTAAATAGTTATCTGACGATTGAAAACTCGGCCCCAAATAAAAAATACCCTAGCAATAACCTAGAAACCTCAAGAATTATGAAACAAATCGCTGTTACTGCAAGATGCACTTAAGCAAAGGCCAATAGATTCGTGAATTCCGCAAAGGTATAGGAAAAGAAACGTCACCTTGACAGAACTGTTCTAGATAACAAACACTGTGAACCATGACGATCTATAGAAGGTTGCTTATTATCTGAACCATTTGAGGGAATCTAATAAAAACTATGTCACTTTTTCGGTAAGATGTTTGAATAAAATACTTTTGATTGCTTTGTTTGAAGATACCTTTAAAACGCTTATTTTAGAGTTTTGACAATTACTTTAGGTTTGGTATTTTTATTGGAGAGGTCTCCGTGTCTTGCTGAGTACAATACGGCCGACGTATCTTGGCGAGTCTGAAGTATGGTGTTTGGCTTGTAATGTAACAGACGGCCCTAGGATCTCCTGAGAGCACGTCTGCTACACCAGTTATAAAGAATGTGTAGAGCATTCAATACCTAGTACGTAAATAACAAAAAAATAGAAATGGTTAGAGAAAAGAGGCAGGACGGCGTCACGTCCCTTGCAGCAGTCAGCGAGTTCCTTCTTGAAGTTACGGCGTTCGCCAATGGCCCACACAGCCATTTGACAGAAACCGGCGGCAGCAAGCGCGTATTGACGGCTAGATACACGGCGAGAGTGCTTAGGCAGCACAGTCCCAGCGTCGTGCTGGCACATCTTGGGTTACAGGCTATCTATGAGAAGACAGACCTGTACGAGACGTCGTCATGAGAGACGGACACACAATAGTAAGCTCCCCCAGGCAAATATTGTGCTTCAAGGAGGGTTGCTGTGGCATGCCACATAATCAAACAGTCACAGATTTAAATTTATAATATTTATATCAATATGTAAATTATACAGAAAATAATTGCATCAAAAGAAATCGCCATGGCGTAAAAACAAACCCAAATTAGAATTCCTATCTGTCATTCATCAAAAAAAGTATAAAATATAAAAATGGCCAGTCGGTGAAGATGACGATCATGAAGGTGATACTACAGGCTGCGCAATGAATCTTTTAGAAACGAAATTGTCTACTGCGCAGCTAATCAGCTAACTTCAGACTTGCCAAGATACTTCGGCCGTATTGTACTACGAGATACTGATGATGTTAGTTTCCAATAATGTAATTTTAGAGTTAAAAACGCAGAAAATTATGTATAGTGCTGTTAATGCTAGTCGAAAAAGTTCGTAGAAAATGCTATAGGTACAATAAAGATGAATTCTAATACGGTCCTAAAACCTGGTAACTTGTCACACTGTTCTGCTGGCTATTAATTTCATACATGATATATTTTGAGGTACAAAACATTTTTTATTCTTTTTCTTTCTGGCTTCAATCTCATAATTGTCAACTTGTCTCAACGTATTACAGTTTTATCAACTCTTAACCTACTATAAGAAAACCAAACTTGATTTCCAATATGTAGTGCATTGGTACCAAATTAATGTGTTACCTGTCAGGGATTATTTAGCATGTTTTTGTACGAAGGTATGTATTAAAATATATTACCTACTTTTTTCTAATTACTTGCAGTTTTGATAATTACTTTGAGTACATTTTGAAGAGCAAAAAATTCGCTTAAGCTGCTTAAGTGGAAATAAATTTTGAAAAAGTGGTTCGTTATTAGTTGCTCGTCGTGCTTTTTTTTCAAAATATAATGTAGGTATTAGATCAAAGATCATATCGTGGATTCAAAAAACTAGTGACAGATAGCTGGTTGGGGTTATCATTAAAAAATAACCGTTTATCAACCTATTAATGTACCAACTTTAGCCGGAGAGAGCCGAAAAAAAGCAGTTACATTTACATCGTAGTTTTGAAAAAAAATTACGACGTTAAACTTTTTTCTACACCCAGACAGAATCTTTACATAATTACCAAAAAGTAGCACATTCGATTATTTGGTAGCAAATTACAGATGAGTGCGTTTTTTTTTAACTTCATTTCTTACCAATGAACCTGATCTCGACAAACAGTATTATTTTTAGAGGTCAGGTAGAAGACTCTTAGCGTAAAACTAAAAATACCGTGTCAGAGATAAAAACAACTGATACGTTCTCTAATGAGTTCATGATCATTTCCTTTTAGCAAACGGTGGGCACTTGCAAAATTGCCCGGGGATACTTTAGGATAAAAAGAAGAAAAAAACATTTATTCTCTATGTATTAAAATCTTTCTACTGTAGTTTTTGTACTACACTTTATTTAACCTGTATAATTTCGACTTTTTTTACTCACAGCTTACACTCAGCATATTTTTTTGATTTTGAATGTCTGTTATTCAAAAGTTTTTTAGCATGGTTTCATTTTTTTTCGGACCCCGATTTTAAATATTATTCAGTAATACATTTTTTACTAAGATCCACACTACAAATCATAATAATATGTACATCTTATAAAAATAGAAAATAAAATAACTTTAAAAAAAAGTAAAAACCGACTTCAAAAAAAACTAAAAAGAGTAAAATAATTACCATATTATAAAACTAATATGTAGTTTCAGTGTAAAATTGCACCGACTTCTGAAACTATGAGTATAATATGGAAATTATTTTACTCTTTTTAGTTTTTTTGAAGTCGGTTTTTACTTTGTTTTTAAAGATATTTTATTTTTCTATTTTTAGTGGCATAAACAATACACAAACATGCAATTACAGCAATCTCGGGTAATTTGCTGTTATCCATTGTAGAGTTCCATTGTCAACTTCCGAGGGTCTTCATCAGATTTTCACCAAATTTAAATGAGACCATTCCGGAAGAATACTCTTTCAAACAAAAAAATAATTTTGCAAATCCGTCTATATATTATGACGGAGTTATGCCAGAAGATACATAAAATAATTACATCATCCACATAGCAGTAATCAAAAAAAATGCTCACTAAATAAAAAGTACTGAACCAAATTAGATGAAAATTTTATGGGACCAAATAGCAAGTATACTGCATCGAACAAAAAAAGAATCACACTAATCTGACTAGAAACCTTGGAGTAATCGGTGTAAATAGATAAATAAAAAAATACCGACCGAATTGAGAACCTCCTCCTTTTTTTTAAGTCGGTTAAAAAGAAAAGTTTTACTTTTTTTTATAAAGGCAGGTCCATGCTATTCGAGTTACGACACACTTCGAAAAATGAAATTCAATTTGTATTTTTTTTAATTTGCATTTTTTTCTAAATTGTATTTCTTTTTTTTTATACTGTCAGGTCCACACTAAGCAACAGACATCGATAAATGAAATATAAGTGACAAGTCTCGTCTAGGCAAGTGTCGTGCACATGTTGTTCAAACACGATAATGTGTTTAATTATTATGTTGGTATTACTGTTCTACGAGAAGGGTTGCCAACATGCCATTATTTGATTTTAGAAAATAATAAAACCGGTCATGCCGGTAATCTTTGAAGTTTTTTTTTTTAGACTTGTTCGCGTTTTACCCTAGTGCCACCTGATGGTAAGAGCAGACAGTCTAAGATGGAGCACACGAATCGAAGTAACAGAGATATAGAGGAATTCCCCTATACCCCTCTGGCTCTCACATGCACACGACGGAACACAGTAAACTGCTTGGCGCCGGACTTTAATGTGAGGGCGGTAGCTAGCCAGGCGGACCGTATAGATTCAACCACCAAGCGTGCTGGGTTTTGTTGAATCTTGCCCGTCCCCACACGGAGTTTAGCAGATGTATTGGACTTTCGCTCATTAGCATCAGTACATTACTGTCCCTCTACTAGGCACTGGCTTCTTCTCAGAATGAGAAGGGGAGGCCATAGTCCGCCACGCTGGCCTGGAGGTCTACTCCCTAAGCACGAAGTCCGTGGTTTCGGCCTTAGTTACGAGCGTTTCCTACTCCCTATCACCTACGGACATACGATTATTTCGGGTCCCGAACTAAGAATGAATGACAACACGATTTGACTGTTGTCCCTACTACCGATGTGTTTTTGCCCGTCCGAAAAGTTGAACTTGACACTTGTTTTGTTCACTCCTACGTTTCGGGCTACTTTCGGACGGGCAACTAGACTTAGGGAGTAAGCCCCTTGGTACGGGTTGGTGGATTACACACGCCATCCAGAACTTTATGGAGCCATCTCAAGTGTGCAGGTTTCCTCACGATGTTTTCCTACACCGTTAACGCAAGTGATAATCACATTTTGATCTGTACATGAATTCAAAAAGGTGGTGGATCACACAGTAGGTGTAATTCCAAATGTTGTAAAACAAAATTGTAGTTTTATAAACCGATCTCGAAAAGGAGAAAGATCGAAGGTTATTGATAAAAGTAGTTAGGAGCTTGCCAGTATTTAGAATGACCTTTTTTTAACCGGGCAGTTATTGGCGAGACCAGAAGGGTCTCCAGCCAATGGGGGGGAAGTAAAATAACATAAGTTAACTACTTGTACTACACTAACGTTATGACTACCTGCAACAACAGCACTAAGGGCGACCCCTAGTGGGACTCGGACCTCGGCTTAGGGCGTTGCTGGCGGGGACTTAGGGGGGGGGGGGGGGAATACAGCTTGATGAGGGCTGAATTATCGGTGTGATTAGAATGACCCTGTATACTGCAGTATTTGAAGGTCCAGTTTTTACCCCCTCCACCCCCGGGGCCATCTTCAGCACAATAGGGGGGAGGGCAGAATCCATGGATGAAGTTATGCTTCCGGATAAAATATTTAGAGAGATATCTATATGAGGTACGCGACTGCTGTTTGTGAGATCCTTAGAGAATTTCTTAGTAGCAGCACGAAGTCTAGATTTGTACCCGGTTGATGGTAATAGGCTCGCCCCCTATTACATGGAACTTAAACATAATGGCGAAATGAGAGTGTACTAATACACCTCTGACCAGCCCTTCGCGAATACAGGCATGATGTTATGTTATTTCTATATTTCCAAAGTCTCAATTAATAAACTTAACTCTTAAATAAGGCAAAAAGAATATATTTTCGACCAACTTTTGTGGAAGATGTTGCGAACGAAAGCCTCTTTGTTATATATTTTTTATTTTTAAACCTAGCAATGTGTCATTTTTTTCTTTTCTCTCTAGCAACAAAAGAACAAAAAAAAAAGAACATTCAGACGAATTGAGAACCTCCTCCTTTTTGAAGTCGGTTAAAAATGGGGAGGCAAACGCAAAAGAAAAGTAGATGGCAGCACCTCTGTTGGTACCAAATTGCAACCAATCAGAATGAGTTAAATTGTCATTAACAATAATGTCAAACAAACTTTAACCAATGAAATTGCTTTGGTACCAGCGGTGCTGGCGCCAATAGTTTCCCAGTTTCCTACCCGATTGTTTAGTGTTTTCTTTTCTTAAAACCTTAAGCCCAATTACGGGTTAACTCAACTTGGTCTTGTAGCTCTTTATACCTCTAGTTACCTATGTGGAAGCAAACACGAGTGCCCAACTAGTGTAACATGATCGATCACTTAAACATGCTCACGTAATGTTGATATCTTCCGGCAGCGTAGGAGATACTTGAAAGGTCATACAATGTTTATGTTTGTACTTGAATTTTGTAATAAGTGTATTTGAATAGCTTCTTGGTGTAGTGCTGGCAACTCTATTATTTTCTAAGCCATTTTTATTCTATTATTATATTTATAAATATGTAGTTTCGGTGACAACCCAAGCAGCACACTTAGCTGTATAGTCTCTGGACAACAGAATTTTAGAAAACTCGAGGCTTTATTGCTTTCTGTACAAGGGCTGTATATCCAGCTACACAGCTCTTATAATTCTAAAGTTGGCCCCAAATTAATCAGCCCTGAACATTATAGTAGCTTGTTAACAGCTGTCCAGAGCATTGTAAGAGCTGTACATGGGCTGTACAATGGCTTAGACAGCTGTCAATAGGCCACTATCCAGCTCCTTTAATTCTCGTAGACAGCCAAAAGATGGTTTATGGCTTAGTAACGGTTATTGTTAAATCTACAAAGAAATACTCGTAGCAACAAAAAACTATTTGTTCAGTGCAAGTGTTACGGCCATTTTCTGTGGACAAATAATAATTTCTAATTAAGTTATTTTTCACGTTTGTTTTTCGTATCTCTGTTGGTAAATTGTACTGCGGGTGCCACTTTACTGTTGATATATATAGGTGATATTATCAAATATTACACGCGCCATCGAAATAATATAGTTTTGCTAAAAATATTATACAAAATAAATACGGTGTACGAATTATTCATGGATTTTTACTAAATTTTTTCCATTTAATGTGCATTAATATCTATTTGTAACAATTAAATAATGTGTTTTTACTTTAATAGCTCTCAAATATCATGAAAGTTTAACAGATATTAGTAGTTTTTTCATATGTAATCGGCTTATTTACATTAAAATGGCGTTAATTTGTTATCCAGCAATAATTCTAACTAAATTCCCTTGTCCGTCTCTTTTCTGTTCAATGGCCATATTTAAGTCCGTTAATCAGCTGAAAACTGTACGCTAGCTGTACAGTGGTTTACAGTTATTCTAACGACTGGTTAAAGGAGTAAAGTGAGAAGGGATCTCTATTAATAGAAAATCATTTTGAGGTTATGACAAAATCGATGTTATCAGGGGGGCAATTCTCGTCTTAAAAGTCTATTTTAGATAAAAACGCTTTATGATTATTCGTAATGGATGTTAATTCCTTAGTTTTCAAGTATGCTGATGCTGAAGATAAGATCTGTAACGCGCGAGAATCGCTTCCCAGCTGATTGTCGTTTGTTAAGGTTCGATTTGGAAATGTATATCTCGACCGATACCAACTGTTCGAAGCAACTCGAACGGCTATTCGTATTTTCGCTCGAGATAAGTTCTAATTCGACTTTTTTCTCGAATTCGTGATTAAGTCCAATACACGAGAATTGCCCACCTGAGCATTACTAACCTATGTTTACTCTTCAATAATTCTAGAGGCTGTAAAATAGCTCATATTTACGCTATAAGCTTTGGAATTAAAGAGGAGTAACGTTACACTAATTTACAGATCAGGCAGTCATAAATGCTTTAAACCAGCTACTATTAAGCTCCTTGAGGTAGCATTATAATAGAATTAGTGTACATCATGAAAAAGCCAAGGGCAAAATTTGATTCTCTAATACAACTCACAGCTTAGAAGAGGGTGTGATTTTATCGCATTAAGCAGCCGTTCACAAGCTTTGGTCTTCTTAACCAGCTAGTGGCATTATACGTAGCCAAAAGCTGGACAATAGTTCTTTCAAATTCTACTAAAATGCATTTTGTTGTTTTTTTCTCCATTGTACAGCCATTAGTCAGCTGTGCTGTTTAACAGTGTAGAGATTACCCCTCATACAGTCTCAAGAATCGTTTTATCCGTTAGTACAGCTGCATAAGAGCCTTTGACTGTAGTATAGCTTGTTTATGGATGTAATTTCCGCCAATGTGCTGCTTGGGAAGTGTCATTACCGTGACAATATTGAGTGAATATCGTGTCAATACCGTGTCTATACTGTGTAAATACCGTGTCAATACTGTGTGGATATCGTGTCAATCCCGTGTTTTCCCACGGAATAGAAAACAGTTATGCGGAGATCCGCAACCAACACTAGCTCACACGATTAGTTACTTGCTGAGACACGAACTCTCGAAATCATACGTTAAATATTACAGCCATAACTTATGCAATTTTAACGTATAAAAATGACAGCAGAACGGAAAATGTATCTCACAGGTGTTTAAAGTATGAAACTTTGATATCTTTCAATATAATCGTTATGTCAGTTTGGTGAAACTGGTTCCCGTACCTACTAAGGAAGCATAAGGGCATCTCCACTTGTTTTTTCTAGATAGTATCAGCCATTGAGCTGATCTGATGATGAAGCCGGAAGGTGGTCACAGGAACTCAGCAACAACCCCTCGAGTTTGATTTGTCTTCCTCAAAAGCGTGTCCATTTAAGACGGCTTCACATGAGCATAAAAGAAAGATTTTAAAAATTAAACTTATTCCACCTGTGCACACTCACTACCTCCCATTACTACCCTCAAATAATCTTCATTACATTAATAACTAACAAACAAAAATTTTAAAACAAAAAACCTTTCAAAAAATCTCTCTCACCGGATCTCAAAAACCGTATCGCCGCCGTCTCCCCACAGATTGAAAAAAAACATTTAAAAAAACATCCCGCAACACCTGTTGCGCCTACGCATCCGTTGCTAAGCGACAGCGCCATATTGGATATGGCAGCCTTGCCATCTGTCAAAATTTACATTTAGAATTCAATTAGCGCTTCAAAGATTTCGTTCTGGTATGAGAATGTTCGGGAACAGAATGCATCAGGTGTTGCTATACCGTTCGTTCTGCCTAGCCTTTTCCCAACTAAGTTGGGGTCAGCTTCCAGTATTACCACCACTGAATACCAGTATTTAACCCGGAGCGACTGCCATCAGACCTCCGCAACCCAGTTACTAGGCAATGCCGATATCCTAGAGTTATCCAACCGGTCGGTTGTGGCTGATACCGAGCTTCTGACTACCCGTAACGACTGTCATAGGTATTCGTATGACATCCGGGACCGACGGCTTAGCACGTTAACTGTGCCTGACCCATCGATAGTGCATTTTGAGTCTCATATCGTACGTGCATACCCCATCCATGGGGCGTGAGTCCAAACAAGTTTATAGTCTTTTAAAAAACACGTGGGAGCTTATTTATTTTTATAGACATACACGTATGAAAATTGAAAAAAAAATGTCTTTCTGTCATCAAAATTTTGGAAGAAAAATAAAACAAAATCATTTTTCGATTACACGTATGGGGTGGTAACTCATAATCCTTTTATTTTTCTTGGGAAAATCCTCATGGATGCCCTTCGCCCGGGGAAGGCGAAGGGATACCCCTTGCCGGACTCTTACCGGCTAAAAACCCACGGTGTTCCTTCTCCTGACCCTTGGCCGGGGTCGTGGGATTCACAGCTGCATGCACCGCGACCCCGGCAGGTCTCAGTCCGCCAGCCCCTGGCAGACCTCTTCTTCTGTTGGGCCTTGCCCCACGTACTCCTGAGAGGCGCGCACGGAACACAGCGCGCCGCCTTCTCGTGCCTGGGTACTCATAATCCTAGCTACACAGGGAACGTGTTAACGTGTGTGTGGTATTGCTATACCATAAGCAAGAATATTATAGTGACTTGACTGTAGATAATTGGGTCAAATGACAGTCACTGCGTACCAAATACTGGTATTCTACTGCGTCTGGTTGAAGCAGTAATACCCTAGCGGTTGAACGCCTCTGGGGGCCTACTCTCTAAGTCTGTCAACGAACTTAGTCGCCCGTCCGAAAGTAGCCCGAAACGCAGGAGTGAGCAAAACAAGTGTCAAGTTCAACTTTTCGGATGGGCAAAAACACATTGGTACTAGGGACAACTGTCAAATCGTGTTGTCATTCATTCTTAGTTCGGGCCCCGAAATAATCGTATGTCCGTGGGTGATAGGGAGAAGGAACGCTCGTAACTAAGGCCGAAACCACGGACTTCGTGCTTACGGAATAGAACTCCTGAAACCAGGCTTTGAGCGTCCTCACTTCAGATTGGCAAAGTTATTTGGTACGCGTAAAGTAACTGCTGCTCTGAAACAGGATTTCAGCGTTCTGTGCCTCACTTCAGAGAAGCAAAGTTATTTTACGCGTATTATACATAAGTGCTCCCAATAAAATTACCATAACACCCAAAAAACTATATTTAGCATATTAATAGCCAATCCAAAGCCTTCCACGACCTAACGCAACATTATTGGCACAAAAACGAACAACAAAAAAGAGTTTTTAAATTCATGCACGTGCTAAGAAAAAGTCGATTCTCGCATTTGCAAAAACATTTATTCATTGTGTTTAGTTTTTTTTGCTTCTTCTTTTTGCTCCCGTTTGGCTAAAAAAAGGACTTTCGGATCCCCGCGGAACCCGTTAGGTGTTTTTGCCCTACGTTGTTCTTTTATGGTGCATTTGCCTCGGATTGCATAACGTTGGGTCAGTGGTCGTGCGTTTTTTCGACGGACATTCACTTGGGTATTCACCCTACGGTTTTTGGGTGACGTAGGAGGTAAGGATTTGGAATTTGTAGGGCGTGAGATACTGTTAAGTTTTTTGAGTTAAATATGAATCAACACATATTGTTAAAAGTGCTTTGAACTCAAATATGCAAAAACCATATTTTGTTTTAATTTGGCCAAACTAGATCGCTCGTTTGAATGCAGTATACAGCACCACCCTCCCGCACACAAATAAAGGCATATGAAGTAGAGAAAAAAAAAACATTTTGACTAACCAAACCGATAGAATTCGGAATTAAAAGTAAATATTTCCGCAAAGTAATGCCTGATTCCATCATTTTGCTTTGAGCTCATTCCTATATATATATACCGCTAAAACTGTAGGATTATTGTATACTAGAGGTTCGCGTGGGTGTCGTTTATCGCGAATTCTATATTTTTCGGGATAAAAGTAGCATATTTTATGTCCTTCTCCAGGTTCCAGACTATCTCTGTACCAAGTTTCATCAAAATCGGTTCAGCGGTTTGGGCGCTAAAGCGTAACAGACAGACAGACAAAGTTACTTTCGCATTAATTATAAAATAATAATAAATAAGTTGTAGGGACATTTTAATGCCCTATTTTAGTTTATACTTTTATTCGTTTTTTTTTTCATTTGTATGTACTTTTATTTGTAATTATGTAAATATTGTTTGTGTAAATGTTGTAAGAGTAGGGATTATTTATTTATTTAAACTTCATGTACATTGGTGGTACACAAGGCGGACTTAATGCCATTAGCATGCTCTACCAGTCAGTCTAATATTATGCTTTTGTAACCTAAACGGTCAATCAAGATGAGCTGAAACACTGCTTGAAGAAATGGTTCAAAAGATATTCGTACCTTGGTGGGCTACTTTTGTCTATGTTCTATGTTAGGAGATGTGGTTTCCGCACTTAGCCCTTCAAGTGGACCATTGTACGTGGGCCATGGCGTCCATCATTCCAACCAGCCCACCTCCTTCCAGAAGCAGATTAGGGCTCTCAGTCCGCTCAGAACATTTGCGGGTGATTTCGGTGCGCCAAGGGTTGATTCTCGTATTTGGGTGACCCCTGTGCATTCCAAGAGCACGTGTGCGACCGTCTCTTCGGCCCCCATACATGCTCTGCACAGAGGGCTGTTCGTTATGTCTATCGTATGGAAGTGTTTGTTTAGTGAGCAGTGTCCGGTCCGGGCACTTTTGTCTCATGTTATATGATAATGTTTTAAGTTATAATGGAGTATAAGTTGCTTTTATATATGTAGTTCCCAGGACAACACAGATTTGTACATATTTATAGTATTAAATTCAATGGTTCATAAATAAACGTTTAATGCCAAATAATATTAAAATTCTATTGTTGTATAACAGCGACGGGAAGCTAGAATTGTATAAAATGATAATTATTATTATTTATTTATATTATTATCTGATTATTAAGAATTTAGATTTGTTAATAATTATGAATAATTGTGTGAACTTTTTGTGCAATGGACGTCAAATAGCTGATTTAGGGGCTATACACACTTATCAGCATAAATTCTTGTTAAATTCAGAAAAGAAGATTTTTGTCTAAACATGCGCCCGCATTCACCTTTTCGCATCGGTTCAGCTTCGTATGCGCAAGAAGCACGCTTAGATATAGTCCAAAGCTTTATTTTATACTATAAATTAAAAGCCAAACATTTATAATTAAATAAAAAATATAGATTTTTTTTATTTAAGTATTATGCATGTATGTAAGTAAAATTAAAAAGTAAAATATTTTTTCACAAAAAAATAACTAACTTCACTTATTCAGAATATACTAGAATTACTTAGTTCTTTTTGAACGTTAATGTTACAAAATACAGCCCCCAAAAACGGCCACCCTTCACCGCTTCCTAGTGTTTATGCTGTGAAGAAGAAATGTCGCAACAAATATTCACACTGATAATTCAGCCCTCATCAAGCTAAGCAAAAAAAATAGCATCCAAATTATTAAATTTATTTTTCTAATCATACCAGGGACAAAAGCTAGTAGGTACTAATAAAAGCACAGTAGATATACAGGGTGTAAACGAATTCGTGTAATTCCTTCAAACCACATGATCTATTAATGTTATAGATTAACCCTGCACGGGATTTAGATTGATTAAAAATAAAAAAATGAAAATTTCCCCAAACTAAATATTTATGTGATAGAAAATTTCGATGCCATGTATAAATTAATGAAGTCACGGCAGCTCAGCTGACGGCTCACACGACTTGCGCGTTATCGCTCCACGCAGTCTGTTAACTTGAGACGCTAAAATTACTCAGATACAGAATACCATGGTACACTTTTTGAAAACTCTTTTTGTTGATTCTGAAAAAAACCTATGCAGGGTCAATCAGTGTCATCAGTAGATCACGCGGTTTGAAGGAATTACTCGAATTCGTTAACACCCTGTATAAACTAAAGCAGTGCCACAACTACATATAATCGCCTGAATTGATACATTCACACAGACACGCACTGCCACAAGACTTCTAAGTGAGCTTCACAATGCAGTCAGTCACGGCTGTCATAGAGTACATTACAAAGAGTATATTATACTCAGTATGCAGTGTGTGTCTGTGTGAGTGTGTTAATTTAGGCGATTACAGGTAGTTGAGGTACTGCTTTAGTTTATAAATATATATACTGTGGTAAAAGGGCAATCAATAGAGGTTTTAATACCTGTTTCCTTATGATTAATGTAACGATTCGCGAAAAGCAATTCTTAATTTAAATTGGTGTCATAAAAATAATTAAGTTTAGCCGATCTTCACCTCATGTAATTTATTAACTTCATAGTTCAAAATTAATTATATACCTACTTATATATTTGAAACAAAAAATATTATTTAGTAAGTCATACGAGTTTTATTTAGTCCGTGCTTCTGTTTCGATTAGAAACTATTAATTAGTAATACTTTATAGCTAAAGAAACACATAAACTTTTTTTAAGACAGAAAAAAAGCCTAATCCTCTTAAGGCAAAGTTTTTATTAGAATAATTTAACATGGTTACGACAGGTGGACAGGAGGAGCTCGTGGCTAAATAATTACAGCCGCATAGACCGATCTGCCGGGTTAAGCCACGCTTGCCGAGGTTGGTCTGTGGATGGGTGACCATTTACCATAGCGAGTTTCCTCCGTGCCTCGGAAAGCATGTAAAGTCGTTGGTCCCGGCTGTCATTTGTAGATCTTTGACAGTCGTTACTGTTGGTCAGAAGCAAGAAAGTCTGACAACCAGTCTTACCAAGAGTATCGTATTACCCAGTTACTGGGTTGTGGAGGTCTGATAGGCAGTCGCTCCATGTAAAATACTGATATTCAGCTGCATCCGGTTCGACTGGAAGCCGACCCCAACATAGTTGGGAAAAGGCTAGGCAGATGATGGTTACGACAGGTGGTTATCGCCTTAACATAAAAAAGTCTCGATAGACCAGTAGCTTCACTCTGTCTCTGCTTTCTCCACAAACGTTCTGTTATACCCTTACAGCGGTTACGCACTCCATCCGATCCGGATCCGTAAAAATAAGAATACAAAAAACTCGGATTGAATTCGGATATTGCTTTTCACACTGCATCCGATGCGAATTCGTGAAAATAAGGATCTAGAGTCTAAAAATCTCGGACCGAATTCGGATATTGCTTACGCACTAATCCGATCTCTGATCCTTAATTGATGAAATATATTTGTTGGGTTAGGACCTAGGGGGGAACTTTTTAAAGTTCCGGCTACCCATACTTATTAAAGTTTGCACTGGTGATTCATGCAGTAAGAATCCATAATAGAGTCTCAAGGGGTTTGGACTTATTTTCATACTCTTTGGTGGAATACCGGAGGGTGACACTTAGTGTGTTATCCACTGTGTAATCGTGTTCTACCCAGACCCGTTACATGGGACTGGAAAATTAGCAGACTAGCAGTTCATGGCTACATTTGGCAGCTTGGGTATTATCTGTAAAAGCAAATGTATGTGATATTGAATAAATAAATATTTCGTTTCATATTCGTGATTATAACTGCAAGTGCACTGCACATCCAGTCAGCAGTTGGACTTATTTGCATAGACTGCATCTTAATAAGATGCAGAGTAGTAGAGCTTCTTGCGAAAGAGTTCGTCCAGGAAAGTGTCACGCTTAGCGGGTTAAGGGTGGCTTGAGGAGTCAACCCTTAACGAGCAGGTGCACGTAAAATCAGAATATATGAATATTAAGGAAAACACTTTTAACCATACAATAATATATTTTAATAATAGTTACAAATTAGTTTAGTTTACAGGGCGTGGTTCTTTATACAGTACGATACGAGGAGTCCAGGGTCTTAGACAGTCACTTAACTGGGCGGCTGCTGAGGCGCGAGAGAGGACGAAGTGCAGCGTGCCGGCCCTTTTATAGGCGCACCCCGCTAGTCGCCACCGCTGCACCGTCACAAAAGTACTATGTACCTTCATGTCTATTTCTGCCGTGAAGCAGCATTGCTCTGTTCCGGTTTGAAGGGTGTCGGTAACGGTGTAATTACAGGCACATGAGACTTTCCAACTTTGTCTCTAAGATTGGTAACGCATCAGCAATCCTTTTGGTGTTGTAGGTGTGTATATGCGGTGGGAGCCGTCCACTGCCAAACTAATAATTTCCTTCTTTTTTTAAGAAATGCTTGGTGCTTGGGTAATTTATGCTTGGTGGTTGGATTTTTACGGTCCTCCTGGCTAGCTACCACCCTCACATTAAAGTCCGGCGCCAAGCAGTTTACTGTGTTCCGTCGTGTGTATGTGAGAGTCAGAGGGGTATAGAGGAATTCCTCTATATCTCTGTTACTTGGATTCGTGTGCTCTATCTTAGACCTTGTCTGCGCTTACCATCAGGTGCGACGAGGGTCAAACGCGACCAAGTAAAGAAATAGAAAAAAAAAACAAAAAAAAACTTTTTACTTCATTTGCCAAATCGCACAGTTTGCAGTTGCCCTCTGGTCGCGGAATCCTCTACCAATATTTCCCCATATAAGCTCACTGACCACCTACTTATAGGTACCTACATACCTCCTCAGATGCAAATCTCAAAATATAGAACCTACCATACAATACTCATTTAGTACACACATTCCATAAAACCACCCCATTCTCCCATAGAATTGGATTTTATTTCAACAAAACTCGTCGTCAATAACTTGGCATTTTAGAGGTTCACCACCGTCCCCGGATGCCAAAACATGGCAATACCATAGCATGTGTTTCAAAAAATTTCGCCTCCTAGTCGCCATATTGTGTAGTGATAAATCTGTCTTCTTGCTGGTGTGCGAGTAATCCGATACTTAAGTGTGTATGTGTGTGTGAGTCTAATGCGCGCACGCAGCGATGTTGCATTGTTGCATGCTTCGTCTATTCCCACCCCCGCTACGTGGATGAGGGATTTTGATACTTTTTGCTGCGATTTATTTAAAATATGTTCTTAATGTTCAGGCTCAGAGAGAGGTTATTCTGAATTTAAATTTCTTAAGTTTTTTAATGTCCTTATAGTTGGTAGTCTTCGGTCTAGACTATATCTCAGAATAAACCTTACATACGACAGATTTACAGTAAAAAACACTTTTACAAAGACATAGATTAATTTTGATGTACGACTACCCAGATTAGTTTCAGGGTCTGCTTTTGCTGCCGAAAGAAATGCTGAAGATGTTTTTTTTGCATTAT
Source organism: Amphipyra tragopoginis (assembly GCA_905220435.1). NCBI lineage: Eukaryota > Metazoa > Arthropoda > Insecta > Lepidoptera > Noctuidae > Amphipyra > Amphipyra tragopoginis. Next base: position 14,145,694 of record HG992017.1, read on the forward strand.
GCTTTCTTCGAAAAGTCGGACTGACTTTTCGTACCTATTCATGTGCGGATCAGAACTTGATTATCACTTGCGTTAACAGTGAAGGGAAAACATCGTGAGGAAACCTGCACACCTGAGGGCTCCATAATGTTCTTGATGGTGTAGTCCTGCAACCCGCACCAGGCCAGCGTGGAGGACTAATGTCTTAACCCTTCTCATTCTGAGAAGAAGCCCGTGCCCAGCAGTAGGATAGTAATGGGCTGGTTATGATTATGATGTAGTGTCCTGAGGCATTTGAATTAATATAATTTTAAATTCTTTATCATGTTTTTCATCTCTAAGCTCATAGCCTTTTTTACCAATCTTGGAGTCAGTTTCCAACCTTACCATATTACAAACCTAGCTAGTGATCCAGAATTGTTTTAGGTAAATATTTTGTTTATCATCATCAACTTGCATAATTTAATCAATGTAATTAATATTTTACTTTTTTTGTGTATAGACTCATTTATTTATTCACTTGACAGACTGAACTGTGTTGCTGGGGAGTTATTTGCGCCGTTTCTTCTTCACAGCATAAACACTAGGAAGCGGTGAAGGGTGGGCGCTTTTGGGGGCAGTCTTTTGTACCTACATAAATTTGACGTTCAAAAAGAACTAAGTAAAGACTAGTAAGTCTACTTTGAATAAACGAGTTTTGAGTTTGGAGTTTGAGTGTCTGAATATTTGTTAAAATATTCAAGTATCAAAATTACTTACGCCTCCTATGGGGTGAGAATCGTGGGCGAACAGTCAGAGGGTGGGTCGCATAATACAACCTTTTTTTTAACAACCAAAGATTTTTTCTACCTGCGAACCCAAAGCCTCTACCTGACGTGCGCTGGCGCAGATTTCGAGTCGTTTTTAAGTTTCGAATGAAAAAATTCGTATTACGAATGTTGAGGGGGGCTTTTTGCTTTTAATTTTTTTACTGAATTTCACTTGCTTGTGACGTAAGGTGTATGTTTTTGTAATGTTTATAGTTTTTCTGATATTTTCACAGTTATAAAGGTGTTAATGTGTGACCGAAAAGTGTTTTTATTAACATTTTTTCGTCGTGTAGTATTTACTTAAGGAATTCTAAACAACGCGAACGTTTAAAGATGTTTTTATACATAACATCACGACTGTATTCCCCGAAGGGCTGGGTAGAGGTGTATGTGTATAGTGTACTCTCATTTCGCCATTATATTTAACTCCCATGTAATAGGGGGCGAGCCTATTACCATCAACTGGGCACAAATCCAGACTCCGGGCTACTACTGAGAAATTCCACACGGAAAAACACAATAACACTTTACCCGACCTAGGAATCGAATCCAGGCTCAGAAGTAACACTTGTGACCACTTCTTCTTCTTCTCTCGTGTCAGCACGAGCTAAACGAAAATAGCACATGCTGTGGTGAAAAGATTAGCCAGTCAGCAAGGTTGGTAGCGGGGCTGACTGCCCAGGATGCGCCGGACGTACTTAAGTATCGTCACACGTGGAGGCTCTTTGCATGCACCCCAGCTATGGGCTGATTGGCTATGACGACAGTAGACATATAAGCTAAAGCAGTACCTCAACTTACTATAATCTCAAGAATTGAAACACTCACACAGACACGCTCTGTATACTGAGTAGTTTTTTGTTTTTGTATGGAACTATATCCCGAAAATACCTTACTTTTCTTGTTGCAGTGCGTGTCTGTGTGAGTGTGTCAAATCGGACGATTGTAGGTAGTTAAAGTACTGCTTTAGCTTATATGTCTACTGTGCTATGATCCTTACTTTTCTTGTTGCAGTGCGTGTCTGTGTGAGTGTGTCAAATCGGACGATTGTAGGTAGTTGAAGTACTGCTGTAGCTTATATGTCTACTGTGCTATGACCCTAGGCAGTCAGCCCCAACTACAGCCTAGCAGTTACCAACCTTGCTGACTGACAATCTTTATACTAAAACATGATCTATTCTCGTATAATTTATACGCACAGAGAGAGAGAGAGAGGGAATAATAAAAAAGATAAGAGTCATATCGTACAGAAAAATAACAAGTTATTTTTGTTATTTATATTGTATAACACGTTTTATTTGTAAGTAATTCGTTGCATAACACTTTACACTCTGTTTCATTGTCAAGAACTCTGCCGGTACACACACTACGTCGTGATGCTATAGCGCGGTACGCGAATTGATGATTTGGATTTGTAGTTTATCAAGCAATGGAATTGTGGAGTTTTATTCTTTCAACTAGCGACCCGCCTCGCCATCGTTTGGGTACGTTTCATAGCTTAAAATTTTCCGGGAGAAATTACCTAAATTAATATGAAAACGGCATTAAAATCCATTGAGTAACTTAGAAGAAATAAGCGGAAGAGCAGACAGATGCAAAAGGCGACTTCAATTTATACTAGTTAGAGATAATTAAATGGAAGTTTTGATGAATGTATGGTGTTTTTCTTTAATCAAGTTGTCTTTCTCTTCACTCTTGTCAGCACGAGCTATAAGAAAATAGCTCATGCTGTGGTAAAAAGATTAGCCAGTCAGCAAGGTTGGTAGCGGGGCTGACTGCCCAGGGAGCGCCGGACGTACTTAAGTATCGTCACTCGTGGAGGCTCTTTTCGTGCACCCCATCTAGTTGTCATTTACTAGGATAATGTATGTTCAAGAACTTCAAAACTCATCATATTTTAAGATGCGAATTAATAAACTTAATTGAAAAGTGGAAGAGGAGGAATTTACATAAACTGTTTAAAAAACTTTTAGGAAGAAACAATGTTAGAAATGTTTATGAAATTACCACAGACCATAAAATTCCATTATGTAACAACAAATTGATGAATAAACCGAAAATCCTCTTTTTACGTAATAGACATACATACAACCATTGTAGTTTCAATCGAATAACAAACGGATACCAACATGTCTATTAACTATTCTACAATACATGAACCGCGTAACACTAATCAAGACACCGCACACATACAGATACAAATTAGTTTGGTGGTTCATATGAAAGTCACGGCCAACACTCAATATTATGTACGCTTATGTATCTTTTTATTTTTGTACGAGTAACAATTTGTCTGTGAGTAATTTTTGTTTCTAATATTTGGCCTATTTTCCGTACAAATTCGGCATATTGGTATATCTATATTTTTAGTTGCCTGTGCCACACCTCCAAGGCTGTTTAAAGCCCAAATTTTGTCTAACTAGGGATCTATAAATAGGCTAAGAACTTTTTAAAGTAAATAGCTCGAAGGTTCTACCTGTCTCAAAATTATTATTTATCTAATACTATTAAAATTAATTTTATCACAATTGAGTTTGAGTAAGAAGAAGACAAAAGATACGCAGTGAACTGATGACTTCCTCCTTTTCGAAGTTGGCTAAAAAGAATAACTTGCAATGATCGAAGAACAATCATTCTATCCTACACTAGATTCAAACTATATTAGTATTTTATACTTTTTTTGGTAATGACAGATAGGGATTCTAATGGAGATTTTGGATTGTTTTACACCATAAGTACTGTAAGCAAGGGCCGCATTTAGGATCTGTACACCCATTTTTTTTTCTTTTTTTTCGGTGTGGAAATCCTCGTGGATGTCCTCCACCCTGGGGTGGGCGGAGGGGTCTGTCAGACTCTTACTGACTAAAACCACCCCGCTGTTTCATCTCACACCTGCGCCGAGGGTCGCGGGAACTTACGACACTTCCGCAACCTCCGGCTGGTGCTGGCCCGCCCCAGCGGGCCTCCTAGGCTAACTTGTGGTGCGGGCTCCACTTATATGCGGGGGGGGGGGGGGGGGTTCGTTTATAGAGCAATAATTTTGAGAAAGAGAAGAACGTTTAAAAAAAATGTGATTCGAAGTGTGCATTATAAATAGCTATTGTGTTATTTTATTTCTATTGCCACAGAATGATAGATATGTAGGTACGCACACTGATATAAGATAATAAGAGATGTTTGCATACGTTCCACACGGCTACCGACCACAAAAAGGAGTGGGGCGCATCTTCGTGGATGGAACACACTATAGGCTGTGCTTAAATAGGGCCCTGTTGTAAAACATCATGGTTAAACAGCCGATCCAATACGCAAAGACCCTGGCACTACGCCACAAACACTCAAGGATGAACAATTGACAATATGTTAGCTAATATTACAAATTACTTTGTCGGTTCACTCGAGTCAGGGCTGTCTTTCAACTGTTACATGTCTGTTTATTTTTGTACGTTTAATATTATGTATGCACGTTCTTCAAACAGAATACTAGCCTTGATGAAGTCTTGATAGACGAGAAGACAGCCTCTTTCTACCTTTTTTTTTTTTTTTTCATCGGAATATCCTCGTGGATGCCCTTCGCCCGGGGAAGGCGAAGGGGTATGCCGGACTCTTACCGGCTAAAAACCCACGGTGTTCCTTCTCCTGACCATTGCGGCCGGGGTCGCGGGATTCACAGCTGCATGCACCGCGACCCCGGCAAGTCTCGGTCCGCCAGCCTCTGGCAGACCTCTTCTTCTATGTGGCCTTGCCCCACGTCCTCCTGAGAGGCGCGCACAGAACACAGCGCGCCGCCTTCTTGGGCCTGTTACTGGTCGGGCGACAGTCCCCTAACCCGCCGCCCGCAGGCCACACACTACGGTGGCCGGAGATAGTCGCGCGCCCTCCGGCGCCCGGTGCGTCTAGCGCGGGAACGGAGAGTGGCAGCTGCCTCTCTCTCCCTCTCCGCTCCCTCTTTGGTCACCATCACCTCCTCGCAGACGGAGGTGACAGCTTCCCACGCACAGCCTCTTTCTGTCTCTCCTCTCCCTCAAACGCTCGTTCTGTCTATCCTTTTCACAACTATGTTGGGGTCGGCTTCCAGTCTAACCAGGGGGCCTACTCCCTAAGTCCCGTCAACGAAGTTAGTCGCCCGTCCGAAAGTAGCCCGAAACGTAGGAGTGAACAAAACAAGTGTCAAGTTCAACTTTTCGGACGGGCAAAAACACATTGGTAGTAGGGACTACTGTCAAATCGTGTTGTCATTAATTCTTAGTTCGGGCTCCGAAATAATCGTATGTCCGTAGGTGATAGGGAGTAGGAAACGCTCGTAACTAAGGCCGAAACTACGGACTTCGTGCTTAGGGAGTAGATCCCCAGATATGGCTGAATGGCAGTATTTTACATAGAACCATCAGACTTCTGCAACCCAGTTACTGGACAATGCCGATATCCTAAGGTTAGGCCGGTTGTCAGACTTTCGGGCTTCTGACTACCTGTAATGACTGTCATAGGTATTCGTATGACACTCGGCACCAACGGTTTAAGGTGCTCTCCGAGGCAATGAAGGGTCTTGATTGTGTTATTACAACTTAGAGAACCAGTAAGTCTTGAAATTAAATGTAGTAGTTATTAAAAAATATGACAACAAAAACAAATGATTTCATTTTAGTGATAACTACTTTATCTTCATTATTTTGCATAGCTCCTTAGCGCTATGCAAAATATCATGGACTATTCTTTCTTTTTTTCTTTGTTAAAAAATTAAAACATATTAAAAAACATGTTAAAGTAAGACCTTAAATTTAAAATAATATACACTTGGGGGCAAATAAATCGAGCCACTCTTTTTTTCACGTGTCATGGTCATGGTCATTAGTTTTTGTTTCATGGATTATATACTAAGTTGACAAAAAACTACCCTCATTGTAAAGTTTATCAAATAACCTTTTAGGCGATATATGTTTCGAATTGATCTGTTCCATAATAGGTACCAAAAATAATAACAATTATACGTGAAAACAGAAGTGGCTCGATTTATTTGCTCCCAAGTATACAGGGTGGAAAAAATCAATGGGCCCTGAAGGGAAACCACTTTAAATCCTTAAGATAGAATATTTTACTTGAAGGAAACATTCCTTTATTTTTAAAAAGAAACCAAACTGCATTCACAGATTTCTCGATAAGCTTACCTAAACCGGGAATCGAATCATCTAAAAATTCAAAAAATTAAACACTACACTATTTTATTCTTCTAATTGGTAGGATTATTGTCAAATGGAACGTTCTATTTTTAAACTTTTCGTCAGAACGCCTCGTCTAAAGCCTGGCGTCGACTACAGCCGAAACGCGTCGAATCGAGTCGAGTCGCATTTGTTGTATCGCATGTGTGAGGCGAAACGGTCAGTAATCGCAAGTCGTTAAAACAGAAATTCGCGTGACAAGCGATGCGCGCGAGTGCGACTCGGCGCGTCTCGGCTCGTCGCTGATCAACGCAGTTTTATAGTAAATGTATAAGGAGGCGAATTATTGCGGTGCTATTCGACTCGACTCGGCGAGCCTAGTGGACGCCAGCTTTAAGAAGGAAATGTGCATAGAATTATTCTTACCAATTAAACGATTTTTTTTATCTAAGTCTTCAACAAGGTACTTCGAGATAAATTAGCAAGCCTGTACTTCATAGAATGTCTTTGGCGGTTAGAGTAAAAAAAAAGTGTCTTTTACTTTAAAAGTGTGTTCTATTCTGTTCTAGTCTAGGTAAAGTTGATTAAAGCCCCTGTGTACTAAATGTTAGATTTCATGGATATTTTGTACGACAGACGAGTGTAAAACCTAATGTTTCTTGGAGAAATTTTATCTTTAACATTGACTGTATCGACTAGTGAAATAAAATAGCCAGTATTTATTTTTTGAAATTTGTAGCTGGTTCGATTCCCGGTTTAGGTAAACCTGTCGAGAAATCTGTAAATGCAGATTTGTTTCTTTTTAAAAATAAAGGAATGTTTCCTTCAAGTAAAATAATCTATCTTAAGGATTTAAAGTGGTTTCCCTTCAGGGCCCATTGATTTTTTCCACCCTGTATATACAAATTAGCCTGTAACTGACCCACTGCATGGCAAAGGCCTCTTCTCATACAGAGAAGAAACGAGCATTGATCACCACGCTTGCTTACTGCGGGTTGGCGATTTCAGACCATTAAGTCCAGATTTCCTCACGATTTTTTCCTTCACCGTATGTCAGTGGCGTCTTAGATTAACTAAGAACGTACATAATGACATTGAAAAACTCACATTGGTACAGGGTTTGAAACCGCAACCCGGTGCGTACCTGGCTACCACGACATTCCCTTATATTTACTTTAAACAAACTACCGAACTGATATTACATGATCAAACTTTTTTTTTTCATATACCGCCATATTTGAGATAATGGGCCTATTGATAGAACATCGCTTTAAGCTATGTTTGGTCATCGTTATAAGTTGTTAATTAATTGTAAGTACGTCTTAAGGTTTCGTTGATTTATTTGAAGAACAATTTAAGTTATAAATATGACCGGAAACATATGAATGAAGCAAGTTAAATAATAGATTGTAAAAATAACATACAAGGTTAATCGAAAAAGGGGTACTAATCCGCGGGTCATTTAAAGTATCACTGATGACCAGTGATCGGAAAAAGGTGAGCTAATTTACCTAAACTTCAAAGAACAGAGACAAAAACTGGAGACTTCCTTACGACAACATTTTGTTTCGTGAAAATTATTCCGGGTTTCGGGACATCACTAAAGTACATTTAATATTAATGTTAATAGTACAGAAAACAATTAAATCGTTTCCTATTTTTGTTTCCCAAAATTGTCACAAAACCAGATGACACGTATTTCATTGTTTTTAAAAAGAGATTGTTTATTGTTTTCAAAAAAGGAGATTGTCTTTTATTTTTTGAAAACAAATGAAAGACAATCTCCAAGAAAATTCTCCCGAAAAAAAAATGTTATCGTAAGGAAGTCTCCAGTTTTTATCTCTGTTCTTTGAAGTTTAGGTAAATTAGCTCACCCTTTTCCGATCACTGCTGATGACTGATTTAAAGCAAGTGTTCATCATCATCATCATCATCATTCAGCCGAAAGAAGTCCACTGCTGGACATAGGCCTCCCCCAAGCCATATTGGGGCTGGGGGAGGGGGGATGGTTGCCATAATCGCCACGCTTGGCAGGCGGGTTGGCAATCGCAGTACGCTAGGTAAAATAGTCAGACAACGCTGCTGCCCATCCTCTAGTGAAGCAAGTGTTAAAATTTCAAAATTCGATAATTTTTATTTCCCGTCAAAATGATTATTATTTTATTTTTTTCAAAAATTCTACATCCGTGCTTTAGTTACGAATTCAGAAAATGGAGCTTTTATTACGTGACCCCAAATATGACCTAAAATGTAAACAGAGTTGATCATAGCTAAGGATATACGGATATTGGCGTCTTTTTTATGAGATCTTTAAACAGCTATTTCCCTTAAACTATTGACTTTTGGGGAAAGTTCTGGAACAAAAGTTACTCATTATTATTGTCACGCTTAGCGGGTTAAGGGTGGCTTGAGGAGTCAACCCTTAACGAGCAGGTGCACATAAAATCAGAATATAAGAATATTAAGGAAAACACTTTTAACCAAACAACAATATATTTTAATAATAGTTACAAATCAGTTTAGTTTACAGGGCGTGGTTCTTTACACAGTACGATACGAGGAGTCCAGGGTCTTCAGGTGCAGGCAGACAGTAGTACTTAACTAGGTGGCTGCTGAGGCGCGAGAGAGGACGGAGTGCAGCGTGCCGGCCCTTTTATAGGCGCACCCCGCTAGTCGCCACCGCTGCACCGTCACATTATGTGTATTTTAACACTCTTTCGGAATAGTACCCCCTTTCTGACTAACCTTGTATATGCAGCATTACTGTCCCACTGCTGGGCTCTTCTCAGAATGAGAATGGTTTAAGCCTTAGTCCACCACGCTGGCCTGGGGGCCTACTCCCTAAGTCCGTCAGCGAAGTTAGTCGCCCGTCCGAAAGTAGCCCGAAACGTAGGAGTGAACAAAACAAGTGTCAAGTTCAACTTTTCGGACGGGCAAAAACACATCGGTAGTAGGGACAACTGTCAAATCGTGTTGTCGTTCATTCTTAGTTCGGGCCCCGAAATAATCGTATGTCCGTAAGTGATAAGGAGTAGGAAACGCTCGTAACTAAGGCCGAAACCATGCACTTCGTGTTTAGGGAGTAGACCCCCAGATGCGGCTGAATACCAGTATTTTACACGGAGCGACTTACCACCCATCACGCAAAATACGCGCTTAGACATGGAGTTGCGGATACCAGCCCGTTATACCTTATACGGAGCGACTGCCATCAGACCTCCACCACCCAGTTACTGGGCAATGCCGATATCCTAAGGTTAGACCGATAATCAGACTTTCAGGCTTCTGACTACCCGTAACGACTGTCGTAGGTCACACCCAGGCCAATTGCTTAACGTGCTCTCCGAGCCACGGTGTAATGTAACAGACGGCCCTAGGTTCTCCTAAACACGTCTGCTACACCAGTTATAAAAACAATAAAATGCTTATAAAATAAGAGGCAAGACAGCTTCACGTCCCTTGGGGTAGTCAGCGAGTTCCTTCTCGTAGTTACGGCGTTCGCCAATGGCCCACACAGCCATTTGATAGAAACTGGCGGCAGCAAATAGACCGGCCGGAGCGCATCCAGTCATGACGGCAGATGACAGCCAGGAACCGATCCCGTGAGTGTAGTTAGGGCAGGAGGCGTCTCACTTTGGTACCAATGGGGCGCAGGTTCTCCAATAGGATGTGGATCGGGTTGCCCAGCTCTTACAGGACAAGTCCTCCGAGTCCAACGCAAAACCAAATGTTGCATGCAGTAGTGTACAGGGGATGGCTAATGTGGCACTTCACATAATTAAACAGCCAGTGGTTTTTAAATTCATATTATTTTTATTATTTATAAATATCAGAAAAATAATTAACTTCTATCAAAAATCACTCCATCGTAAAACCATTCCAAAAGCCAAGTCAAAATTCCAATATATCAAAAAGCATAGTGACCAGTAATAAAAAGGTTTAATATAAAATGAAATAAGGCGAATGAAGATGATGATGAAGGTGATACTACAACGGAGGGGTTTCGATATGTAACGAACGGCAAACCATCAGCGTACTGACTGCGGCAAGCGCAGGTAAACCTCGCAAAACGTGTGATCTGCGGGAATATTCCGATCTGTCCCCCTGATATATCCCCTCGTCGGTAACAGGGGAACAGATCGAAACTTTTTATTTCTATTTGTCCCGCTAAAGAACAGCAGGGCACAGACCAGAAATAATTCATTCGATCTGTCTGTTCGTCTTGATGACAGGGGAACAGATCGATTTTTTATTCCTGATTGGCCCGAAGGGGACAGATCAGAATATTCCGATCTGCGTGGTTGATAGCCACGAACTCCTCATTATTTCATACCTATGTATGTATAATTTACTAAGTATGTACCTAATTACTTATTTTTCGGTTGATTTAACACTCGCTTCAAAACATCTAAACAAAATAATCACCTTCAATTATAATTACATAAAGAAAAATGATGTTTCAGATAAATAACAATGCTTCACCAAATACGAAAACATCCTTGACTTGTATGACCCGAGAATCGAATTCACGGCCAACGGCAACCAGCCATTAGAGCGACAAGGACTGTTTAATTACTAAATGCTTTATTTTCCTAGTTAACTTAAACATAACCATCACGCCTGTACTGCTTGAAGGGTTGGGCAGAGGTGTACAGTACACCTTCATTTCACCGTTATTAAGTCCCATTGGCACTAATCCAGACTTCGAGTTGCTACTGAGAAAATCCACACGGAAATATCCAATAACACTTTACCCGACCTGGGGATCGAACCCAGGACCTCACGCCCAGCAGTAATGCTTGCAGCCACTAGACCAACGAGGTCGTTTTAAAAATAATATCTACCAAATTTTTCATAAATTATTTCGGTTCCGAATATGGAAGAATTTTGTGCCATCATACCATGTAATGTAACAGACGGCCCTAGGATCTCTTAAGCACGTCTGCTACACCAGTTGTAAAGAATGTGTAGAGCATTCCATACCTAATACATATACATAACAATAATAAAGTGCTTATAAAGTAAGATGCAAGATAGCTTCATGTCCCTTGGGGTAGTCAACGAGTTCCTTCTCGTAGTTACGGCGTTCGCCAATGGCCCACACAGCCATTTGATAGAAACCGGCGGCAGCAAACAGACCGGCTGTAGCACATTTAGTCATGACGGTAGAGTATAACCAGTTCGATCGCCGATCTCGTAAGTGTAGCAGGAGAAGAAGTGTAAAAGAAGGGAGAAGGGGTTACCATCGGGCACCGGAATGCAATCTCACTTTGGTACCATGGGAACGCAGGCTCTTCAACAGTTGTGGCTGCTCAGGTTGTCCAGCTCACATTAGACATCCTCCGAGTCCCATGTAAAAGCAGGTGTTGCTTAGAGCAGTGTATAGGGGATGATTGATGCATCATGCCACATTAAATATAAACAGCCACTAAATAGTTTCAAATCTTGTATATCATTTATATACGGAGACAATAATAAAATTATAAAGCACTAGTATCAAAAAATCCTCCATCGTCCAAACCAGTCAAAAATCGAATTCCAAAATCATAGTGGTATAAAATAGTATAATATGTGCCAGTAGGTGAAATGACGATGAAGAAGGTGATACTACAACCAGATCGATTTCAAGTGGGAAGATGTAACTCCAACCTCGTTAAGTGGGGCTACCTGAACCAAACAGCAGCGGGGTGTGGATGTGGAGCTGCGCTGCAAACTATGCCCCATCTACTATCCTGCCCTCTGAGCCCAACAACCTGCAGCCAGAGTGATCTCTGCGCAGCCACCGATGGCGCCGAGAAAGTGGCGAAGTTATGGGCTAACAAAACATAATGATCATCATGCCAACGACACGAAGAAGAAGAAGAAGCGATACGGAGGAAAAACTTAATGCCCTATTTTAGTTTATAGTTTTATTAGGATATATTTTTAATTACGTTATTGTTGTCGTCTATCTACAATATTTTTTTTGGGGTGCATGAAAAGAGCTTCCACGAGTGACGATACATAAGTATGTCCGGCGCACACTGGGCAGTCAGCCCCGCTACCAACCTTGCTGACTGGCTAATCTTTTCACCACGGCATGAGCTATTCTCGTATAGCTCGTGCCGACACGATAGAAGAAGAAGAATATTTTTTCGAATAACATCAACCTATTATATCTAATGAAAGACGACCTGTAACATTAGGTATTATTTAGTTAATATACTCTTCATAACATTGCATAACATAATCAGTCCATTACTGTCCCACTGCTGGGCACGGGCCTCTTCTCAGTATGAGAAGGGTGTAATCCTTAGTCCGCCACGCTGACCTGGTGCGGGTTGGCGGACTACACACACCATCGAGAACTTTAAAGAGCCCTCTCAGGTGTGCAGGTTTCCTCACGGTGTTTTCCTTTACCGTTAACGCTAATGATAATCAAACTCTGATACGCTCATGAATTCGAAAGACAGAGGTGCGGGCCGGGTTCAATCTCCGACCCTCCTGTACGGAACGCAACCGTTCAACAGCCAGGCTATCACTGCTTCAACCAACAACAACAACCACCATCACCCGTGTTTCATCAACAACTTTAAGGGTTGGACCTCATCTGGCAGCACGGAATCGCCTTTTTCCGTCGCCCTTTCTCTTTCTGTCGCTTAGAACTGCCATTTGCTAGACCGAGACAGAAAGCATAATGCGATAGCACGCGGCGGAATCCTCGAGGCGATCGGCATCACGGACAAAATGCAATGGTCGGCAATGGCAGTTCTAAGCGACAGAAAGAGAAAGGGCGACGGAAAAAGGCGATTCCGTGCTGCCAGATGAGGTCCAACCCTAAAATCTTCTTCTTATTTTGATGCTATTCCAGTACAGCTTATGCCGTAATAAAAAGATTAGCCAGTCAGCAAGGTTTAGTGGAGCTGACTGCCTAAGGTGCGCCGGATGAACTTAGCTTCACCCGTGAAGGCAACTTTGAAATATTTATAAAGTCTTCCTGCAAACCTTTTTCCCAAATATATTGGGGTCACCTTCCAGTCTAACCAGATGCGGCTGAATAACAGTATTTTACACGGAGCGACTGCCATCAAATCTCTGCAACCCAGATAATGGGCAATGCCGATATTCTAAGGTTAGACCGGTTGTCAGACGTTTGGTCATCTGACTACCCGTAACGACTGTCATAGGTATTCTTATGACACCCGGGATCGACAGTTTAACGTGCTCTCCGAGGCACGGAGGGATCTCGATGTTTAACGAACGGTCACCCATCCACGGACTGACAGAGGCAAGCGCAGCTTAACCCCGCAAACCGTATGATCCGCGTGGTTATCAATATATCTAGATATGTATTAATCTATATTTTTAAAATTGATTTAAGCGAATAAATAAGTAAAATATATACCGTAAGTACTTTAAATAGTATAAACAAACGCTTTTAAATTTTGAAGTAGGTTAGTAATAGACTCATTTGTACCTTAAATATTTTTGTATCCATAATTGCACTTGATTTGAATTTACTTTAATTACGAACGCCATTTATATTTTGAATGTTAACTAAATAAATTGTTATATACTTACTATGTAATGAACATGAAAATCATTATGTACCTACGTATGTACCAACAAAAAATGTACGTCTGATTCAATGAGCAATGACACCCCAAGGTCAACAAGATTTGGCCAACTAACTTATAATTTGTTATAAGTTAACTAAATGTTATAGCTTCTTGGTTTATCTTTTAAGGATTAAGCAGAATCACAAATAATAATTAGAGATATAGAATCTGTATTTGTCGGAGTCTGGATTTGTGCCCGGTTGATGGCAATAGGCTCGCCCCCTATTACATGGGACTTAAACATAACGGTGAAATGTGGGTGTACCTACTATACACCTCAGCCCACCCTTCGGAGAATACAGGCGTGATGATATGTGTACAGAAACTTTGGTTAAAATCCGATTTTACAATCGTCAGATAACTTTTATCTGAGAAAGAAATTAGACGTTTTGACCGCTTTTGTATGAAGGGTGTAAACGAATTCGTGTAATTCCTTCAAACCACATGATCTATTAATGGTGTAGATTAACCACGCACGGGATTTAGATTGATTAAAAATAAAAAAAAAGATTTTTTTTCCTTATAATTTTTTTGTTTGATAGAAAAATTCGACGCCATGCATAAATGAAAAAAGGCACGGCGACAAAGCTGACGGGCACGACTAGCGCGATATCGCTCCTCACAGTCAGTTAACTTGAGACGCTAAAATTACTTAGATACAGGCTACCATACTTAATTTTTTTTAAACTTTTTTTTGTTGATTCTGAAAAAAACCTATGCAGGGTCAGGGCAGGAAGAAATTACACGAATTCATTGACACCTCGTAGAAAATGTGTCAAAATTATTCCAAAGATAAAAATCGGCCCATAATAAATTGTTTAAAATCGCAATCGAACCACACCTCAACCACGGCCGTTTGACTCTTTTTCTCATACAGACAACGCTCTAGAATTGAACTCCAGGAGTTGGTTTATTGTAGAGTATGATCAAACGACCTTTCATTCTATTGTTTCTTTATCAAATAAATAAAAGTAACATAATACAAATCAAAAACATAATTGTGACTAGTTAAGAATAATTTATGTTCAAATCCAGTCCCTTATATCAAACAATATTACACAAAAATCCATCTATTCAATGCGAACCACCTGAGTTTCGACAAAGAAGTCTTCTTTTGTGTAAAAAAATATATTTTTTTGGAAAAAAAATGGTCCCACGATGCGTAATGCAGTTTTTTCTTTCTTTACGCGCCTTTTTGCAGTTTTTATTACTTTTGATTGAGCATTATTGTCCCAAAGAATACATGTATGTCACGCTTTTTCATTGGAGTGGACCAAATGGCAGGAGCTTCCAGAAATGTGTCAGGATTACTCAATGCCAGATTAAGTAGTGTTGGATTTATTTAATCGTATGTAATGGGAGGGGCTTTATCTGCCACGGAATTATAAAAAACACACGAGATTTTAGTAATAGTAGTAAAACTCCTTATGAATGAGTTCATCTGGAGAAGTACTGCTACCAGCAGCATTGCTGTGTTTCGGTTTGAAGCCCATAAAATTATAGGTACGATGAGACAACAATTTTGCCTCAGAGGTGGCAATGCATCAGCAATCTTTTTGGGGTTAAAGATGTATACTATTGACGGCAGTAACCACTTAGCTTGTAGCTGCTAGCTTGTTTGCCAGCAAATAACATGATGGTGATGATGTTTTAAAAGAACTTATTTCTTGAAAATTTTACAGAACTTTGAAAAGTATCAATGGTGGTACGGTTCTGCAGTACCGGTAGTCGAGATCAGGTAGAGCTGTCTTACCGTTTAAGATTATAAAAATGGCAACACGAGAGCCTAATAAAACAGACGGTAACACTTAGCAAAGTCCACTTAAAATCATGATAACTCATTTATTCAAATGAATATGCATAAATTTTAATCCTCGAGACATCTGTTGTCCATCCATCCCTTTGTAAAGTTTTAAAATCCTTAAAACTATGGCGGTCGCCGCAGGGCGCAGTAATACCAATAAATTCCGAAATAAGGGAAACGCACATTTTCTATGCCGTAGCAAAATTCCACCAAACCAATGATTAAAATTTTAAAAACTTCAAACCAATCCCAACTTTAAGAACGGGCAACAACAATCAGAATCGCATATCTAATTATCATGCAGTAAGTCATTAAGTCTTAGGGGATGCTATTCAAGATGTTGCAGATGACGTTCCAAATATAAAAGACGTAAAACATCATTTTGATAATGCAAAAAGAACTGTAATACTTTTTAATATAGTTGTACTTACAATGAAAGGAATGGTTGAGATAGGTTGAGGTTAATACAAAGGAAGGCTGCAGGTAAAGAAATTTAAACATTCTGAGGGATGAAAGAAAAAATAAGGGTCGTGTTTAAGATACAAAGGATGGTGTTGGCGTCAAGCGGCGCGATGGATGGTCTGCGGATGCAGTTTTAGATTTATGCCAAGATTTCGAATATTATATAGACACAGTTAATTGAATATGACCATTTGCTGAGATCCTAGATAAGGGCAGTAAATAGTTAGATTTAGAGGCTTCGTAAGCAATCATTTGGTCGAAGGATGTTCTTGGAGAATATTTTGGCTCAAAATTACCTGAGAGCTTGTTGAGCTAATATTTAAAATAAAAGGAACTGTTTCTTTTGAATACAAATACAACCAATGTATTAGCTGTTAATTCCAAGAATTTAAGTTGATTAATTTGGTTTTAGTAAAGTCAACAAAAGTTTTGATTTTAGGTACTAAGTACTACTATTTGTAGTTTCATAGCCAAATAAGTTGAAATTAATGCCACATTGTCCTTAGATTGTTGTCTTTGGTATGAATTAGTAACTGTGGCCATAGCTAAAAATCATTTTATGCAAATATTTAATATTTCGATTATTATACAAAGTTCAGAACCTATAATGTCACCATCAGCTTACGACTAGGGATGCTTTTATAATCATTAAAGTCTAAAATATCGATTTAAGATTTTTTTAATTCTATTTTGTGTTTTGTCTTTATTGCACTTTACGTGACTAAGTTTGGAAGCCGTTTACCTCTATTTTATCAGTATAAAACTATGTAAAAATATGGACGAAGATGGACAGCGCCGCCGAGATCGGTCCTAAAGGAGGTAGCGAGATGACCGAGACACGTATCGCGAGGGCTGGTTTGGGGTGGCGCAGGAAAAGAGTACATGAAAGAACTTGGAGGAGGCCTTTGCCCAGTAGAGGCACAGTATAGGCTGACATAAAGACACAAGTAATAAATCATGTATTTGAAGTCCAATATGATACGTCCTCGGCTTATTTATAAAAAAAACATTTTTATCTTAGTATTCTTAAGTTTTAACGACATCTGCATAGAACAATCTATTTTGAATAAACACTGGAAAAAACGTCTATTGGAACACATTGCCACAATAAAACCACGATCTAGTGAAAAAATCAAGGGTATAACTATACACCTTGCTTCAAATGAATAAGGTCGAGAATAGGACAAACTTTTTTTTTAATATATATAAAAAAACACGGCGCCCATCTTCCGACAGGAAGAGGAACTTATTTGATTATAATAAACATTAGAATCGAAATAAAAAATGAAAACCAGGTGCATATTGAAAACTTTGGTTTTTTACTAAACTAACCTAGCCTATTGTTTGTTTTGTAACATCGGCTGCCAGTGCCACCCTTTCGCTTTATTTTTTAACAAAGTTTTTCAGTAGCCAAAAACATTTTTTATTGTTTTAAAAAGTACCAACGAAAAGTGAAAGTTACATTTTTTGTCTCTTCAAATTGCTCCGAAAAAGGTTTTGAAGAACTAAAAAATCGGCTTCATTTTTCGGCTTATTACTTTTTATTGCTTTATTTCGTCCAGTAGTTGTTTTACATTTTATTGTTCTAAAATGTTTCTTTGCAAAAGATACTTTTGTCGGCGACCTTTTATTCGTTTAAACTTATTCTATTAGGAATGAAATAAAATGCCGCGTTTGCTGAGCAAACGATTGACTGGACGTCAAAAAAGATCGTAATTATATGACCAGTCAGTATGGACTGAATGCTGCTAGACAAAGAAGCTTGGGCTAAATGTTTACAAGAATTTTAATAGTACCTAAGATCACTAGGTATGGATAACTAACTGGACATGAATGGTATATTAAGGATAGCGAAGATCAGAAAAAAATAATATGTAGATTGAATAGATAGGTCAACCTTACAAAAGACAGTATTAAATATGCCGAAGAAGATAAAGCAGCAACCACTGTGTCTATGAAACTTCTACTGTTCAACTGTATGCACAAATTAGAAACCTATAATAATGGAGCTTTTAATTAAATAACTACATCTAGTGCTTTTAGGCAAAGCTTTAAGTAGATGTCAATTCTTAGTTAATAATAACCGTTTTTTAATAGTTAATTTAACTGCAACTTACATGAAAATCTCAAATTCCTACATAAAAATATTTTTTTCCTTCTATTTTTTCTTCAGACTCGTCTCAACACATTCATTTCATTAAAATTTTCAAACAATTTATATTAATAGTACTGACTTCATTCCTACGGAGTAATGAAGATACATTAAAAAAATTCGATCTTAGTCTCAGAACCCGTCTCTGAGATCCGGTTCCAACATTCGCGTGATGAATGACAGGGCACTTGCACGAACGAACCTACCTACTACGATACACGTTTCATCTCTTACTTCCTCGGTTACTTTGAGTTTAATAGCGTCCGTTGCAGCTTTTGTTTCTTCAAGATTATAATGTCTGAGATGCAAACCAGCAATGGTTTGAAGATTTTTGTTTGAAATTGTTTTTGTATGAGTAATGTGATCATTATAGTGATGAGCTATAGATTGAGTAGATCAAAATGGCGGTCCCCCAAAAATACAGGTTCCGTGATGGTAGGTACGTGTAAGAAATTAGCTGCATACGAGTTTGAAGTTCGAGTTAGTTTTGTAATAGTTATGTTGGCTCACGATTTGGTTATAGGTTGGTCGGAGACCCTTGCAACATTTTACGACCCTAAAAATAAAAATACATGAAATAGAATTAAAATCGCTCGTAGAGGGTAGTAACAGATTGTTAGACCATACAAATATCTTCAAAATTCCCAACTGGTCATGAATTTCCCGCATACTGCTGGTCCTAGAGAAAACAGTCATCGTCAAGGCAAACAGATTATCACAACTTTATCTGTTCACATATGGCTACCCATCCTTCTAATGTAATCCTTTAGTAGCCTCTCGCTACGGGAAATGATAGAGTAGTTTTACTAGGCAAGCCAAGGCCATACAGCAAACGTCATTATTCTAAACCTTTTCTCTATAATGAAATATACTATAGTCTGATAGCTACAGCAAACAATTTGAGGAAATTAGAATAGGATAATTTTCAAAATGCCCTTATTTGAATTGAGTTTCTTGAAATCCCAACGACACATCGCTCTTGTCTTACCATCGCAGCTATGATCGAACTTCTGTACATATAGCTCTTGCTGGAGGATAAACAACGTACTATAAAATCAGTTAAGTTAGAAAAAAAATATCCCTTTCGTTCTTCAACGAAAACTCAAAATATTATAGGGCTTCTAATCGGATTATGTACAATTATCATTACATTTATTTAAAACACATGCTCTAATAAGAGTAAATGGAATATTGGAAGACATTTTTTTAGAAATTCTTACAAAATCATAGAAATTAACTATTGAAAAAAATAGCATGTAATGTGATTCTATGAAACTAATAATTTGCGTTCCCATCTGCTGTCTGCAAGCTGTCATGTCTCACGTATCATTTTCAAATTCAAAGTAGTCAAAAATCTTGACTTTGAAGCTCCCACATTCAAAACTGACAGTTAAATAAACATTTACTATACGAATAAACTGAGCATTCGAAAAATATAATGACCCAAATATTCCCACATACTTTTAATTCATATTCAAACTAACGCCAACATATCTAAGCAACAATTTAAACTACAATACAAACAAAAAAATCACTTGTCAAACACCTGAAAAAATTTGAATTGGAATAAAAGAAAAAATCGAAAAGATTCGATCAACTTCCTTCCTTGCCCCAAAACAGGTGATTTTAGAATCGAAATAAAAAAGTCTATTCAGAACTTGAAACCCTTGCTTAAATAAAAAATGTAATGCATAATATGAATAAGGCAATGTATGAAAAAATTCAAGGACACACGAAATAGAAATTGTAAAAAGTCCAATGGAATTGAAAACAAAAGTGTTATGAAACACGTGATCTCGTAAAATGGAGATAAAAAAGTGAAAAAAATGGTAAAACAAAACTGCGAGCTTTTGCTTTTTGTAGTGAAAAATATTAATGATTTGCTACATTGGTTTGGACGGTCAATGCTTGCGTACCTATTGACTTACTTGTTTTATTGAAGTATACAATTCACTATCTTGTTGTTGATTGTAATAATGATGTTGTAAATAAACCAAAAGATCCAAAAAGATTATAATTATAAGCCATTTATTAGGACATTGGGCATTAAAAATTTGAATTAAAAGTTTCAGTTTTATTTTAAATCAAGTTACGCTAATTTACTAGTTTATGCTTTTTATCGCATTTTTTATTTCGTTCTTTTGCTTTGTTTGGCAATAAAGCATTTTTTGTGGACGTCACAAAACTGACGTCACTTATTGAAGTTAACAAAAATCGAAAGTTTTAAAAAACAAAGTTAGCCTTTTTATGATCCAGTAATTAGGCGATGCTGTCGTAAAATGATAAAACTTTACTATTCTTTGTCCAGTCATTGTCATGAAAATTTTAAAAAGAAGTTCAAAAATTCTTTGAAATGATTTTATGATTTTTATTGCAACTTACTTTTTGTTAACACGATCTATTTTAAAGTCGTCTTTTTGGACATCACGGCTCATGCAACTTACTTTTTGTTAACACGATCTATTTTAAAGTCGTCTTTTATTATTAGGTGGCATAATAAACGTTTTAACACGGTAAGTATATTAGTTTTGTCTTTAGGTTCCTATATCTTTGTAAGATGCTCAGATCTTTTAGTAATGGCAGTATTAAATTCGTTTTGTTTATTGTGGCCATCTTCCAGCTTATTCACAAGGCCTGTTTTGCTTAGAATCTGATTGTAGCTTTGACCGACAGTTCCTAATTCCATTTCGTGATGGGATTCTAATTTTACTTCTTTCTGGTTGAATTCAGTAGCTCTTAGGAAGTTCAGGTGTTTATTGTCTGAATGAAGTTAATGTCCTGGATGGGAAGATCTGAGATAACCATATTTTAAGGCAGAAACGAGTTGTTTTTTCTTTACATGTTTTTAATCACCCGAGAAGGGTGATCAAGAAATTTCAATTAATTTTTTGCAAAAAGTTTGGAATACTTTTTAATTTATACGTATAGTTTATTGGTTCTTTGGAATTACATGTCTATCATATAAAATAAATCTGTTTTCTTTTTTAGTTATTTTCGTAGCATAAACCTACGTACAATATAAGTAGAGCATTTTTTTAAAGGACATTAATTATACTTTGTAATAAATCACTAATTTGGTTTAGATTTAAAATGTTGTGACAGTCAACATAAATATCGATTAAATTACATATTGACTTTTTTTTGGTGTTTTGTGATTTTATACAGGAAGTAGGTACCTCTTAATCAAATTTTTTTAAATTACATTTTTAGTTTAATTTAGAAAACCTGACCAAGTTTTTTTTTGTTTTTTCTTTATCGTAACAGTTTTTGAATCTTCTCATTACATGGTAATGGAATTTTCAATTAATATTTCGGAATAAATTCCTCTTCATGCTTGTATCGACACATCTGCTCAAACTTTTGTATTATCTACTAATACTACTCGTACGTCGTGCATTTGTAATTATAACATGCATATATTAACATCGGAATGAATAGGCTAGTGTTATCTACCCCATGGTCATCCATAAAGATCATTGTCCAGTTGCATAGGATTATTTTTTCCATAGGACCCTCTTTTTCAAAAGGTCTAATGCTGAACACGACGCAGTTTATAAACTAATCAATTTACAAGGAATTTAATAATAAATGGTTATGAAAAACAAAAAAAAATAAAAAGAAAACCTTTTGACGTTTTTTTTTTACTTTGACAAGTTTTTTTTTTTGTTTTTGCGAGTTTTTAACAAAATTTTTGCAAAACCATTTTTTTCTTAATTTTATGGGATCCTCATTATGTTACACAACATCTCCTGATTCATTATGACCGTCATTAGGAGCAGTGTTTGCACAAACACTGTTTTCAATTTTAAATTCTTTCTTTAAGGCGTTGAGTAATCGATTCCTGCCGGATTCACTGCATACAATTAACCACCCTCATTTACGTCTGGTCAATGACAGCCCTGTTTTAATCAATAACTTCTTTTTCGCGCGCGGCGTCCTTGGTTTTTTTCCCCGGCGCGACTTTTTCTGCGCGTATTTCGTTTATTATGTGTCAATCGGCCCGCGGTTTTTTCTCTATGATCCACGCGTCTTACCTTGTTTTCGTCGATTCCGCAAAAAGCTCAGCAAAAAAGGCAAAAGCTCGTCCAAAAAATCGTCTACCGAACAGTATCTCGTATCGCCGGTCTTGTAGCCATTTTAATTATTATTTAATACCAAGGGACGAGCACGTGGCGACGCGCGCTATCTCGTTTGCGCTACGGGAGCTGTACGGCGCCCGCCGCTTGCCCTCTCTGTCGCACCGAGCCCACTTACACACATAAAAATCGTGAATAATAAAAAAATGTGTACACATTTTTTTCGCTTAACCACTGCTTCTATGTGTGCGTGCGGCCTCACGCCGCTGGAGGGAGACGGAGCTAGGTGAGAAACAAGTACCGAGTACTCCCCACTCCGATTTTTTAAGCTTTGCTGTCGATGTTAGCGTCCGTGTGATTTTTTTCATTTTTATGTGTTAGTGTACCCCTCGCGCGGTGTAGTTCACTTTTTCTACTATAGATCTGAATTTCAGTCTCGTTTTTGCCGCGTCGGTCTAAAGGCGGACGAGCGGGCGTTTTGTATTGCATTTTTGTGATGCGAGTAGCCGGTGGTGGCTCGTAGTACTTTATCTGAGCAACATTGCGTCTGGAGAGGCCGGCTTTTTGTGCGACCACATGTCGTCTTGAGGAGTCCTCACACTCGCGCTACTGCAGGCCGGTGCACGCGCGAATCGCCTAGTGCGAGAGAGACGGAGCGCTCCATCACGTGTGGATTACCCATAACTATAATAATTTATATAGCACACTAAAATATTGAGCACAAAAAAATCTGGTAATTTGGATCCTAGTAACGACGCCCGGCATTCATAATTTTACCGCAGGGTCAAGAGCACGGCTCGGTGTTTTTTTCAATCGCCGGCATTTTTTAAATGTTTATTTGCAAGGAGCACGTGGATTTTTTGAGTAATTTTGGCGATAAAGCCTTGGACTGTTGCCTTTCGGACGTGTTGTGACATTAGTGTTACCTTTATTATGTGATATATTTTTAGTGACATTATAGATAGGAACAAACTGTGATTTATTATGGTGATATAGTTGGTGATTGTGAAGACTTTTGGATAGTGACAGGTAATGTTTTTGTTAATTAATTTGGAAGCAGGATCGCTGTTTCTCCCCCTGGGTGGGGGAGGGTTCTCCCTGCGAGGGGAGAGGATTTTTACGTAAGATCCCTCCGGGCTGAGGTGGATGTTGTAATTGTGAGTCGGGCGCTCGCCGTCTGTCAAAGGCGACCTTGAATAATGCCCGAACTATAAATACGGAAATATTTTTGGACACTGTACCGTGACGATATTTTCAAATTAACTTGATTTGCGATCTGTTGCCTGTTGCTGTTGCTTTGTTTGAAAACATTTAGTTTGTCAATATTTTATGAGGAAGTTTTTTTTTGTATAAACAGCTGTCCTGCTTCCAATTTTTTATCGATAAATTTTGACGTTATCTTGAACTGCACAATGTTGTTGCCAAAAATAAAGAAAGAAAAAAAAATGTTAGGTAACGAAATATTTTTTTATCAGTTTGTAAATATTGCTATCAATTTAAATCGCAAATCACTGTACGGTATTTAGTAAAACCAGACAAAGTAAACTGCTAAAAAATGTAAAAAAAACGTTGAACTGTATAATTTATCTAACACCTTTAATTTTTTTTGTCAATAATTAAATATTTAAGACATGATGTTAAATCTATCTAACATAATTGAGTAACTTTTTTGTCTAAATATTTTTTTTAGTTTAAATTAAAAAATAAATTAAAAACAAGTAGTACCTAAGTTCGTAAAACTTTTTGTTACTATATTTTATAAATAAGTTTACCGTGTCAGAATAAAAAGCCACTAAACGCAAAAATAAAATTTACTAAAGAGATGAATTGTTTTTTTGAAAACTCAAAAACTAATACCAATGTAAAACAAATTAAAAAGTTTTTATTTTTATAAAAATCTAAGTATATTTTTAAACTTAAAGTCTTGCAATTCTAAACTGTTTGCTGACCATGATTTTAAATACCCATGTTTTAACATTAAGATCTCGTCACCCATTGGATAGTTCCGCAATCGAATAAATGTGCTTGACAATATTTTTACACAACAATTTAATTATTAGAAACGGTCTTATCCAAGATAAGTATTTCTTGTCAAACAACCTTGTATCTTACGCTTCAGTAACTACGAAATCACCAATAGCTGACCAATGCCTGGTAAACGCACAGTTTAAACTAAGTGACATAAAAAAAGAAGTTGACAAGTTGTTTTATGGCGAAAAAAATGTTCTTGATACCTATAAAAAAAGTTATAACATGGCCAATCGTTAATACGACTATCAGTTATTGATTTTTTATGACTTGCTACTTTATGTTGATGTTTTTTTTAAATGACAGGGTGACTATTATAATCTTCATTTAGTTCTGAATTATATTAAAAATAACAAAAAAAAAAAAACTATTACACATAGATTTATCTTTTGCTTAAAAAATTAAATTTAGATCATCAAATATATTAAAACAACACAATAATAACGTAATATAAATAGATGTGAACAAAAACCTAATTACTGGCTTTGAGCCACTTCCCTGGACCAAACTAGTGATACAAATCTTGGACTCGATCAACCATGAGGCCTTCTATACACATCACCAAATACCCAACATCATACTAGTCCAAAACAACTAAAAGCACCTTTATGTTTATTTCCCAAGGGTCATTTTCAAATGGCAGGTGCTGGTCGTAACCGCAAAATCATGTTGCTTTATTTTCTATACCCGCAATTATGACTTTGACAGCCATGTATGCTGGTGCTTGGAGTACAGACGATGACATAATATAATAATAGTAACACTAAACTGGTTTCCTAAATCGTACGACAACCTTTATAAAAAAATATCCAACAAAAAAATTGCAAACAAAATTTTACATCTTAAAATACTAACAATTATTTTGTTAGTAATTAAGAATACATAACTTATTTAAAACAAAGCATCTCGGTTAAACAAAGTTCTCTTAAAGTAACATAATTAAACAAACAGAAATTACTCGTCAGAGATAAAAATCATCATTAAGTGAGCGCACATGTTGTAGGCACGTCTGTACAATGTGATTATCGAAGCCTTATTCGTTGCGGCATGTGGGCTACGGGCTAGATCATTGACACAACCTACGCGCCAACTCGTCACCTGCTAGCTAAAAAAAACTGCCATGTTTTTTTTACACGTCAAATCTATAATAAACAGACAAACAACTTTGTTACAGAATGCGATTTCAATATTAGTATTTCGATATTTTTCTTTGAACTTTTTCGTACCTTTTATTTTTGCAACAACATTGTGGACTTCGAGAAATATCTTTAAAAAAGTTATAGAAGAGCTTTATTTTTACAGCCCAATGAAAACGGAGGATCTCGGAAAAATTCCATGACATTAATATCAAAGGAAATATAAGACACGTATTTTTATAAGTGCCAAATACGAGACAGTTTATACAATTTAGATAGAATAAAATATAGTAGCCAAGATGATGGAAGGAAGGACAATCGATTACAGGCCCGATGGAGGTGGCTTAGATTATCACAATTCGCCTTTAATGGCGGAAATACCAGTAGACAATTATTCCCATATACATAGAAGTATAGAACACTTAAGATCTATAGGAGTACCCCCGCCTTTAGACCATCACAGACATTTAGCAACTAATCTAGCCGATTTGAGAAGATATGAACATCCGGATGAAATGCCGGATTTAAAACCGTCCGTGCTTCGACTATCTGAATTCAAAAATGGTCTACAAGAGCTTAGAGCACACCATGATCAAGAAAATGAATCACACAGACAGATGACACCTCATGATGATGGACCAAAAGGATACAGTGCTCCTTCTACGCCGCTATCAGAAAACGGAGGCCAGAGCATGCAGGAAGAAAAGGTTAGAGATCTTTTTAGTCTTACAAGTCTAATAAAAGTGTTTCTTATTCGATATACTAATTTAGTCGTTGAAATAAATGGCTTAACTACGTGGAATTTTGTTTAACAAGACATGTAACCTATAAACTAATCATCTCAAACGGTGAATACCAAAACCATTCTGTTCAGAATTGTTATTTCATTTTTTAATGCAAGAATATCTAATATTTCAATAGAAGTTACAAACACAACTCCAGCAAGAAGCTAGTTAAATCATTAACCACCTTGAATATTTCGGAAGTCTTCAACTGCTTGACGTCAGGCAAATCTACGTACATTGTTCGTTCATTACTCCATCACGATGCATCAGTTCCGCATCCAAAACCATTAATCCTACGATGATATCCATTATAATCCTTTTGTTAATAAATATACACTATTAGGTTCTCAAATTCGTGATTTAGTTGCCCATTAAACAATAATTTGGTAAGCCATTATTACGCAACTATTAAAAGTTCGTTAAATCAAGCTTATTCTAAAATGTTGGTATGTTAACTATTCCTATCAGACATTTTTCTAATTTGAAAATGTATTTTACTCTAAACACGTTAAGTCAAATAAGAACGTTAAAACTTCTGGCATAAATTAGATTTTCAAAGTCGAAACGTGTGTTTAAAAATAGCATTGATCTAAAAGAGCACATTAAATTCTCGAATACAATTGTATTCAGTTTTGTTAATGCTTTGTGTACGATTAGTCTATATTCATGAATATTTTCGTGAATGCCTTCCTCGTATCATATCGATTCATTCATACTATATTAGAATTCAGTAATACGTAAAATCTTTAGGAACACTTCAATATACGGAAGGGCTTTTATCTACTGTTGCTAAGCTCGCTCGCTACTCAATTTAAATTCAAGATTTTGTCTAAATGTGTACACGTGCTCAAACCAATGCGAAATTCAAGTACACTTAAATGATGGTCAAATACGGTAGCTATCAAGCACTCTTATAAAAATATTGTTTATTTTGTATTTCTTATCACTTCCTTATTTCATCAGTTTACAATAATTATCTAACCTCTGACTTCGGATAATTATAATCAAACAATTCTTATAAGTAGAGATTTTGGCAGCAAAATTTTTTGACTAAAAAAAATACTAAAAATCAATACTCCATTTATGAATTCCGATTTTCGTTTTTTTTTTTTTTTTAGTTCTCTTATAATTAGAGAGAGAACGAATTAATAGGGTCTTCTATTTTTTCTTATGTTATGCAAGTATTCGTAAGCAGCGCAAAATTCGTTGTCAAGTTCCCACGATTAACTTGAATAAGTGGATTTTATGCAAATTATTTAAAACAATAGTATTTGTATATCCGCGTATTATACTTATAGTACGTATGTATAATGTAACCAACATAAATTTTAAAACTTTTTCTTTTATTATGCCACGTTTCCGTTAATTTATTACTTAATATTGTTTTTAGTTTTAGTCGTTATGTATTCAAAAATTAACATTAGTATTTTGATCAGCTTTAGAACATTTTTTTTCTAATTGTAAGGCTATAAAGCTCATTTGAATAATTGTAAATTAAACATCAATTGTTTTTTTTACTATTATTTTTAATTCAACTGGCAACAATTTTTTCATTCATTATTTTTTTTGTTAGTCATCGTTCTGTTACCAAACAAATAATATTAAATAATTATTTAATATTTAATTAGGCAAATGAAAGCAGTGTCTTATTAGATAGATGAGCACGGATGAACCTTGAAAATAGTCAAGGTCGAGTACGGTCGGCAGTGGTTTTAATACATTACCTGCTACGTTTTTTTTAATGCAATTATATAGATAACGAACCGTGTTGGTTAATGAATTTGGTATTTGTTATTACGTTTTCCGGGATGATATTAATCTTTGATTCGGTTTTTTGTGCGTTTAATGAAAATGTTTAAGTCTTGTAAGACCGGCGTGTTACTTTAAATTGTTCTTAATTTTAGATCTATTGTTTTCACTTATATAAGCAGTTCTCATAGGATACAGAAAAAAACAAGAGAATTTATTTAGAAAAAAAAATATTTATTACCGGGAGAGGCGAGAAGTCATTCTAGTTAGTTTTTCTTAAAAAATCTTGTTTACAATAAATACAATTTCTTTTGTTACCTGTGATTCTTTGCCCTCGAACTCATGTATTGTAGTTTTCACACGCTAGTTTCAAACTAAAACAAAATGCAGAGTTGTCAAAAAACAAAAACTTTTGCTCTACATTTAGGAACTAGAAAAACCAACACCTTTGCATACAAAATCCAATAAGCAAATCTAGTCTAAATAGAAAGAATATTTTTTCTTTATAAGTCATAAAACATAAAAGCTGTTATTCACAAAGAGTATTGTTGCTGGAAATTTACCTAACCCACATTTTCTGATCACCGTAAAAATTTACCATATTTCTTCGACATTCAATTAAGTAATTCCGCACAAGCTTTTGAAAACGATAACTTGTGACCCGGCAGGCTCCCGAACCGTTACAAGGACGTTGATAAGAGACCCTCTGACTCGCATTATGTAAGTTTTGTAACTTGTGTTGCCATCCGGGTCTGTTTGGAATTCTGAAGCATTTTTCTCTGACTGCGGCCGGTATTTATATGCTTTTGCCTAGACTAGAAACTAACCAGTTTCTTCTAGCAAAAGCATTTAATTAAGCTTTAATAGATTAGAATTCTAAGTCACGAGCTGACAATTAAAAATCTGAACGCCGAGAATATTATTTTAACATGTAGGGAAAGATATAATATTTTTTTTACTTACTCAAATCATAATCTAGATGTTACTTCTATTTTAAACCAAACACTAGAAACTTTTCTGATTTCGGCTGTCACTGAAAATCAGCGCTGGGCTCTGTCTTGGCTCTGTCTTGCATAGGGTCGCAGCATAATGCTGAGCGATAGCCGTTTTGCATGGATATGACGTATGTTTCCCACAACCTTCTTATTTTTTGGTTTTTGTGTTTATTTTCTTTTTGCGTCATGTTTACCGCAAAAAAACGTATTGTCTTTCTTTCTTTCTTTCTATTAAAACACTATTTATCGTTCTTCTAATCTAATCTAAACTGTGTCTGCCCAAAATTCAGCTACGAGTATTGCATTATCAGTAGCGTCCATTAGTTCATCTAACGTGCAGATATCAGGGGGGTTACCATAATCTGTTAGAGAAGGAATGTTTTAACATTATTCCAAGACTGGGAAAGTGACGGCGCTAGACAGCTCTCTAGCGCCATCTTTTACCCACTCTCGTAATAATATTAAAATATTCTTGCTCTAAGAGATCATGGTAACCCCCCAGGGCATGCAGGACATGATATTAAGTGTCCCATCATTTGGGGAACAGCATCACTTTTACACTCCAGCAGGATAGCATGAACACCGCAGACAAAGGTTTTGTCGACTGAAGATAGACTAAATGACATGTTACCATTGTGTTTATGTCATTTTGTCTATTCTTCCGTCGACATAACCCTTGCTATGGTGGTCATGCTACACCAGCTGGTTGGAATTGTATATAAATCCTGAACAGGTATTCTTTGCTGCGGCCAACGTTTTATTAAAAAATACCTTAAATTCTACTACATCATTACAAAATGCACAATATACTAAGACGTAAAAGCCAGATCAAAAGTTTAATATAAATGAACTTACAAAATAAACAGATACTGAACATGCCCCAGAATTCTCTATATTCGTATGAATCAAGTTTACTCACGTTATCGCGTAGATACGATTACCAGAAATCGTTCAATTTTCAAGGTCTGGCTAAATTCGAATCATGAAATTCAAAACTTCAACTAACAGCAATTTTGATTCAGTTTTACTAAAAAAAACATGGTAGAGGTAACTATTTTTTGCAAAAATTGCAAAACTAGACACCAATTTTTGTGAAAACTGCATAAGATCCGATATAGGTAGGCACTTGAAATACAAATAAAAGTAAAAAAGACGGAAATTTAAAAAAACTTGATCCCATAAAAAATGTCTGAATGACAATATCTTATCTATACTTAGTAATAACTATCTGAATAACAATTAACTGATCTGATCAAGAAGAAATAGAATTAGAATTAAAAGTGAAATGCCAAAAATACACATTGATATTATAATATTGTGCAACAATTTTCATAAAATTATAAATAATAATAACATAAATGAATTGTTATTCTCAAAATAATCGTAAGACGTTATCTTATTTAAAAAAATACACGTGTTTATTACATTTTCGAGAACAGCGTAATCAGACGATGTTGCTCTTATTTTTGCAAATTTATACCGAATAAACCGAATTTATTTATATATTCTTTTCAGTTTTACACTGTTTACGTTTCAATGTCTGACCCCGAAACAGTTTTTTTTCGTGAAAATTTGACTATCAATTTTGAATGTAACCTTCGAAGTTGACTTATCACAGATATTAATTCATCTGTAAGAGTTACTATGTCTTCATTTGTTGGGTATCCTACGTTCTTATAGAATATTAGGGATCGCACGCGGCCTCGCTCGCGTGGATGGCGTTTTCGCGTTTTCCATATTTTTCGGGATAAGAGTAGCTTATATCCATCTCCAGGTTCCAGACTATCTCTGTACGAAGTTTCATTAAAATCGGTTTAGCGATTTAGGCTTGAAAGCTTCACAGACAGACAGACAGAGTTACTTTTGCATTTATAATATTATTACGGATTTTTCATGGCATTGTTGATTTTTTAGAAAAGTCTAAAGTATCATATTATACACTACATGTAACCGTTGTTTCATTAATTTTACAAAAGGAAGGAACTATCGGATTTTTTCTATTCGATAGTTTTTTTTTCTATTTTTTATTTTTCCATTTTTATCAATTGCCCTAAAATACCAATACCTGGCCGTGACTCTTGTTTTTATTATAAACATAATAACAATACCCAAATTCTTACTGCAGTTATTCACGTTTGTTTTTGCATTATTATGTAACATTTATGTTCGTCGTGCATAATTTATGATAATTTAGTAAAATGACTTCTGTTACTTGACATCGTTAAATCGTCTACCTGTTTATTATCATCCCGAATTATGCTTGGATTTCCACATCCTTGAATAATAATGTCATATTTTATTTTGCCACTAGTTGTCAAGTTAAAACGCATGGTAACATCACATCATTCTAATAGAGAGAAAACATTTTTTTTAGTGTTTTAACTATTTTATACTATTTTTGCTAAAAAAATTAACATCAAATAAACCATAAAACGGCTACCTCACATCCAACTTCCCGAATCGATAGAACAGAATATATTTTGCACGTCGAATCGAATAATCTATTCTGCACGTCTAATATCGATTATAAAAAACCCGATCTCGTTTCCCGCGCCCGTCCGAGCGCCGAATTCGCTTCAAGGCCACATACCAAGTCCAAACCGTCCATTGTCAATGTCGCGGGCTAGCGCGAATGACGGATGTGTGTGTAAAATAGATGGCGGGAATTAATTGCATATTTTTTTTCGTGCTTATTCACGTTCATTCGTATTTTTTTGTGCTTAACATTTTTTTTTACTTTTATTAAATGTTTTTTTATTTGTTTAAATAATAATATAAATAAACAAATAATAACTGTCATTAAATTGTCTTTTTATTTTTATTTATCATTTCTACACCTACTCTTAAAGTAATGCCAATTAAAATTAGATTAAGATTCGATAAATTATAATTAAAATCAGGGTTATTTATTACAGCTTAGTGCACAGGAAGTACAATTTATTTATTATTTAAACGATTTTTGACAGGTAGTGTCAAAATTAAATGGTATTTAGCATCTATTATAATAAGACCCATATTAACAGTGGTTTCCATCAAAATCAAGGTTTAAGTTACATTGGTTCTTAATTAAAAATGCAGAGTGTTCAATGTAACACATAAAAATTAAGTACGAACGACTTTTTATATGTGGTCATTGACTTGGAAAAGGTACATAATTAATACAGCTGTCATTATCTTTGACAGATTTTTATAAAAAAATATGAGAGATAAGCGAAAATATATAAATAAAGAAATCGATAAAGAATCAAATAAACGGAAGTGAAACGAAAAGCATTTGAGTGAAAATTTGTTTTTATTTTGTAGAATAATAAGACAGTAAGATGCAGCCATAATAATATATCAAGACTATGAAATTAATGTCTTCGGCGTACTTGAATCGACCCAACGACTTTAAATATTAAGTAACTGTCAAATATGTCTGACACAATATTCAGAAATAATATAAAAACGTACACATATTTTGACAGAGGAGAACTTGACAGAAACGAAATAATTGTACGCATAAATAATCACCTACTTTTCTTAACTTGGAATTGTAATATTTTTTTTACTTTGTAAATTTTTTTTAGTTTATGGCTCGAAAATTTTAATTGAACTGAAATTTGAAGTTTAAAAAGTGAAACTCTAAGAATTGAACCTGTAACTTAGGGTGCATTTTAATAGACAACAAAGCTTACTTAAGCGTAACAGGATAAGCAGGTTAAGTAGCAAAAAGTCACGTTTGACAAACACGTGCAAACACAACATTGAAAAATTATAAATTACCTTTAAACCTAAACGTTGAAGATGATAAATAATGTAATTCTCAAATATAATTATTATAACGATTTAGATTTGCATAAAATAATTACTGGCATTATTTTATTAATGCCATATTTTGAGTCAAAAATAATCGTTGTATTTCAATCATTTTAGAATTAGGTACCTACTTAGCGTATAATTAATAAGTAATACATAAACAACAAACTGAAATAAAAAAATGAAATAATTTATTCATCCTGAATTATTAAATTGATTGAAAATAATTAATTGAGCATTTAAATTATGATAATAAACAAAAAAATATCATTCAAAGTAATTTATTCGTTTATTCTTGCAGTTCAAAAATAGTTAGTTTATATTAGACTGATCTAAACGTGTACTTCCTAAAAATATTTTTGAATTGACTAACTTTAGTCTAACCCGTACGTCTTGATCCGAGTCAATTCTCAGAACGTATTACCAAAATCATTTTCTTTAATGATGCTGGTTCGCAATCCTTGAACCTCAGTTTCAAGGGCACAAAGTCGACATTGGCATAGCAATTATTTTTGTGAGCGCATAAATAAGTTTGTTGGTTTATAATTTTGATTGACACTAGCCATTACGGCTGAGTAGGTATTGCGTCATACATAACGACGCATGAGATAAAACCCAATTACTCCATACAATTTTGTACCTTAAAATCTTTACTTTAAAGCCTTCATTCCCTCGCAAAGCTTATATAAATTATTTTGAAGAAACTATTATTTACAAAGGAATTTGAACATTATGTTTTAATGGAAAAGTTTCATTTTTGAAAGAATTAACGTGCAATTGTTAATAGGTCGGATTCGTCCTGGTGTCCTCTAAAATTCTTTTAAAGGAGTATCTAATAATTGCCCTTTGTATGTGCACAAAAAATCTTATTCATAAATAATAAACATCCTAAAATAATATATGTCTGCCACTAAAAATTAATCAAATACAAAAAATATAAATAAAACTAAAAAAAACAATAGTACATGAACAAAAAATATTGTAGATACGCTAAACGATTGAACATCTAAGAAGAAAAAAATCTTTCCTCCTCTCTTTAAAATTTTACATCAGTATAAAAGTAATCAAACCTGATCGTATATTATTTATATTGCTTCTTATTTTATTGCAATAATTTGCATGAACAACAGATGTTACACATTGGGTTTATGTAATAGGTAGATATGCGTCATCAGCAATTTTTCCTCAATAAAAATAATAGCTTACATGATACATCTCAATTTTAATAATTAATAACTTAATACCACTATCCTTTTCAAACGGAAAATTATTAATATTATTTAAACACAAAATGTAAGTCTATTTATTTCTTAAAAACATTTTTTTATTTTTTTACTTTTTTTACTTTTAGTCGTCATGGCATAACAACAAAATCTAAAAACCTCTAGTGTTGTGCAACATCACTGTATATCGATACTTCAACGCTGTGAATGACGTCCAAATGTTCGTAGTCGGTACCGAAATTACACTAATCGTGGTACCGTCACGCGATTCCTCTATCTTTATCTCGCGTTATAATTTGGCCCAGAGGCTATGCCCAGCATTCTTTGTTTGGTTTGTGTATATACTTCTTGGTTTCTTCAGGACATGGATAGAATATTTCTTTCTATGAATTTCGTTGGCGGCCATGATTGGGAACATAATTGGTCACGTTCGAAGAACGAGCTAATAACAGTTGTAGATAATTAGGGTAAAATTATTTAACTGTGGAAATAAGTTTCTGAATTCATTTAAAAAGAAGTGAAGACTTCTAATATACTTCTCATTTAGCTCTTAGAAGAACAAACATACGCATATATCATGCCATTGAAACTATTTACAGATACCTATCAGAAAATTAAACCCGTATCTGTGATATTTAATCATTGAATACTTCTAATGATATTTCATCTAAAACATTCCGTCAGATTTAAATATTCAATTGGTTTCTAATAGATGAAGAGATAAATATTACAACTGACTACTGGTTTGATAATAAATTATAAATTGTATGCTAAAAACTAGATGTATATTAAATTAACTTATACAACAACACATACACGTAAGAGTAACAGTACATTTTTTGCTTTTGCGTCATCAGCTGTCACAGATAAAAAAATGCCTAAAGAACAAGCCAGTAGTAACGCTAATAGTATTAATAAATGTTTAGACGTTGAGTATTTTGCAAACATTTTTTTTTTTTCATTTTAATTTGATGTTTCGACTTGAAATATTTTGCAATCATTTTTTTTATTTGGTATTCATCACCCATTTCATGCCTATTTCTACCTCCAAGCTGTATTGCTGTGTTTGTTTGAAGGGTATGGGTGCCGGTGAAAAGACAAGCACGATTCAACTTTCGTCTGTGTTGGCAACGCGTCAGTAATCGTCTTGTTGGTGTTGTAGATGTTTGTAGTTGCCAGTAATTATTAATCAACACGTAGACCGTTGGTCTGAGTGCCAATCTGTTCCATAAAGAAAAAAAATCATTTTATCGTATAAAAACCAAATTTTCAAAAATACAATCCATAACATTTGCTTCAATATGGTTAACCTACCTCTCGTTCTTGAGTTCACTCGTTAAGTTACTTATAATAAGCACATGCTTAATAGCATTACTTCCTTCTAACGACCAGTCTCTTGCATTAATGACTTTAATAGTATAGAAATAGAATTCATTTTTGTTTTCTCAAGTTCAGTTTTAGTTACTGCCTGAACTTCGTCATTAGAAGGACTGACATACGGATGGTTAAGTGTTATTACTTGTTCGTATAATGTTTGTTTGGCATTGATATGTTCGCCATCTTGCCTGTAACCTTTATTAAGTTTTCATAGATTGCCTTTTACATTATGCAGTTTGATTCAATAACATTATACTCGGTTCTTATGGCCAAAAAAGAATCGTTTTGCTTACCAATGGTATCATTTTCAATGCCAAAGGCATATACGGGGTGTGGCGTAAATAGTGGTCCAACGTTAAGGGGTCGACACACCGTATATTCAGCTATCACATACCTACCACAATTTGAACCAATTTTTTGCAATAGGACAACTTTTTTTTGAATTAACAGCTCTTGTTTCTATTTTGGCTGTAATTTCAACCAAATACATTATTTTCCTATTTTGTTTTGTGTTTGTAACTGCTGAATACATGTGCTATCATTTACAGGTAATAATAGGAAAATAAAGAGCGGTAATTTTTCGAAAAAAAAAAATAGTTTTATTCTGAGACCTATGGTAAACCGATCCCTTAACGTTGGACCACTATTTACGCCACACGTGGCCACACCCTGTATGTGGACTCATAAGGTAACTTTACCTGTGATGGCTACGAACGTATTCGAGGGTCTACTATGAAATGCTATGGGGTCTTCGCTTCCTTTTTGAAATGTTACAAGTCTTCATTTGAACAACACACTGTGAGTTATAGGAATTGACCATCCATTAGTCTGCCTTCGTGGTTCCATCTTTTTTTGATCTCTTAAAATTATTTCGCCCTTAAATATATTTTTTTTTGCCATTACTCAATTTTGCAACACAGTCCGATTCTTAACCGGTGTCGTACCGGGTGGCACACCGATCTTCCGCCGCTATTGTTTATCTATTGTGTCTATGTTTACGGTGATTGAGTGATTAAACAACAGTCGAAAACAATTGCAAATAACATGACATTTCTTTTATATCTTTATCTTTAAAATTAACCGTTGCTCCATACTAGGATTTCTCCTGTATTGTGGGTATTCTTACAGGCACAAATCTTCACAATTTGTTGTCATTTAAGAAAATGTTCATACTAAATAATACTTAAAATATTGTTCTCCGTTCCGAGGTATTTCATGTCTTCATAATCTTCAAATAATACTGTACTTTTAACTTATGCATTCATAGATTCATCAGAATTCTTTTCTGTATTTGATAGTTCAAAGTCCTGCGAGGAAGTATTCAAGTTCACTGTATGACATTTCAAATGATTAAGCATCTTAAAATCGCATTATGAATATGCCCCTAAAATGATTGATTAATGAATCTAAAATATTGTTAAAATTATGCATAGAACCTAAATGGTTTTTGTAGCTTAAAGAGTCAATAGTTGCAATTAAACCATTAGCTCCAACGGTATTTGAATTTAAAATACATTTCGTTTTGAAGGTAACCCTACTTTTGCAAAGTAGGGTTAAGTCTTCACTCACTCCACCCTGCCTGCAAGTCTCTCGTTATAGATGGCCTGTTCCCTAAATCCATCAACGAAGTTTGCCCGTCCGAAAGTAGCCCGAAACGTAAAAGTGAACAAAACAAGTGTCAAGTTCAACTTTTCGGACGGGCAAAATCACGTCGGTAGTAGGGAAAACTGTTAAATCGTGTTGATGCATTCATTTTTAGTTCGGACCCCGAAATAATCGTATGTCCGTAGGTGATAGGGAGTAGGAAACGCTCGTAACTAAGGCCGAAACCACGGACTTCGTGCTTAGGGAGTAGACCTCCTGCACGAGATAATGCGACGAGAAAATTATATCGGGTTTCGCATGTTAACCCGGATGGTGTGCACAGCTACTTATCAATGTATACATTTCCAGTATGAGTTGATCTCGCATTGCATAGGCTTTCCATACCCACCTTATACAACGTTATTTTTACTTTATACGAAAACCGAGACACCCCAACAAGATTTTCATCAGAACTGCCTGAATATGTGTTTTTTTTTAGTAAATCTCCATTTACACCTTAGTTTATGTCGCGTTAAGTTCGCTAAAAAAGTGTGAAATGCCTGAGATGTGCTATGCAGGAGTTGTCTAATACACGGAAACTGACCGAGCGGACCATTTCAAGCCTCAAGGTGTCTATTCCCGTCAATTGTTATGGGTAGAAAGTGTAGAAACCTACTGAAACAAAATTGAAATTTATGAAAAAACAAAAAAATGTGGTGTAAAATATATGTCAATCGATTCTCCTAGTGATTCTGAACAAACTAGTTTCAGGTTTCGCATATACTAAAACTAACCTTGTATACCTTCCGTACCTAGTGAAAGTCACAAAAAATTATGTTTTTTTCTTTTATTATTTTTCTTTTACGCTTTTACACTCCTAATCACAGGAAATCAATATGGAAAAAGCTCAATAAATTTACACATAATTTATTTTATTAACTATTGATCAAAATTTATACGCTACCAACTATTTTACTTCGAGAACCGGTTCGAACAAGATATTAAATCATGCGGCCGAATACTTGTCGTAAAATGTCACATGTTATATCATGTTGCTTGCGGTTTTGGGACCTCACATTGTTTGGATACTGAATACAACATTTGTTGTTGGGTGTTGTCTACAAAATGATGGTAAAGACAATGTAATTATGAACCAAGCTACAGCCCCACTGACTGTAAAATGAGTGGAGACGCTACTGTCGCCTACATGTTGCCAGTTTCAAATATATAATAAATTAATGGTATAATTTATAACATGGGAAAACGAATAGTACTTAGATACCTGTAATCCAAGAGAATGTACATATGCCTGCTATATTAAAAGCTTCCAAGTCTCTGAATGCTATTGTGGCTATCGAAATCACTGTCGTTTATACAATTTATGATGAGTATCACTTAAATAATGGACAACTATTCCTTAAACGTAAGATTTATTTTATCAAGTATTTTCTTATATGAGCTAACTGCTAATATTGTTTTATAAGAATCAAGTACAGTAATATATGCCATTCTGCCATTTCACAAGTAAGGCCTAACTTTACTAACGTTGGATCGCGATTATCTGAGGAACGGTAGACGTTTTGACAGAATTTCTATAAAAACGCTGTCAAAACGTAAATTTTTTTCCTCAGACGAAAGTTATTCGACAAAAGTAAAATCGTACCTAATTCAGTTTTCAACCCTGTTACAAATAAAAGAAACAAGTGAACGGTTATAAAAGCCTGTTTGAATATTTTAGTAATTTAGGTATTGAGTAAAAAGGAAAAGAAAAGTAGCCTACATATAATACGGAAATCTACTAAAATTAATCAACTTTGATTAATTGAAGAAGTTGTTCTTATTTTAGGAGAAAGTTTTTAATATCTAAGCACTAGTCCAAGCTCCGACCTCCATAAGAATACTAGCAATACACAATAGAGGTGCCGAAAACATCACAAAGTCACCATTGAATTCAAGTATAAATCTATAGATAGTTGAGTCGAGTGTAAAGTTGCAAAAAAATTCAAGTCAAAATATTTTCAAAAGGTGTCTAGCAAAATAATTTATCATCATCTAACGCAGTCTGTCAATCATGACTAGATTTTTGTATTGGGCAAATAATATATTATATTTAGGCGTTGAAAGTTAAGATAAATAACCCAGTACTAAGTTCTAGGTAGATGGAAACATACGGTGTTTTATACGGTATGGGCGCGTTGCGTTGATTAAGAAAGCCAGTAACTACTTAACAAAAATAAATAACATCTAAAATATTATGCCTATAGATCCTTACTATACATAGAATATTTTCCATTCACAGTCTGCGATTTCTAGCACGTGGTGAATCAGTCTTAATTTCCTTATCTAAATATAAAATACATATAATTCTAATCTATAAAAAGATACGACACAATTTTAATACAATAAAGTTTAGCCTCAAAACATGTGATACAGAAAACAATTCCGCAAACGCCCACACGTGTTCGTTCGATCTTGACCTTAAACTTCAACAGTTGGACGATTCAAATAGTCGCACTTGTAACAATCAATAGCATTACGAAAGGGCGATGTTAGATAAGAAGGAATGGCGATCAGTCTTTTAAAAATTTCTTATATCATCAACATTTTAAGGACTGCTGGCTGCCATTCATTTTGACACAGATCCATCTGAAATGTAGTACTTTGTAAAAGTGGACCTCATACTTCACACGCTTTGTTAATGATTTCTGACAAACAAAATGTTGGACGACCAATTGGTACAGTATTATACTAACTCAGAGGAAATATAGCCAAAATGTTATACAAACCGCCTAGTGCGAGTTGCACAAAATTATTAGAATGACTTCATGTCGAACGTATCAAGAATCGTAGACAAGCGAGTGTGAGTTATTGTCAAAATTGCAATTCGGGAAATGCTTGAAACAGCCTATCACGTATACGTATATTATCACACTTATCACCAGTGATCGGAAAAGGGTGAGCTAATTTACCTAAACTTCAAAGAACACAGGCAAAAACTGGAGACTTCCTTACGACAACATTTTTTTTTCGGGAGAATTTTCTCGGAGATTGTCTTTCATTTGTTTTCAAAAAATAAAAGTCAATCTCCTTTTTTGAAACCAATAAACAATCTCATTTTTAAAAACAATGAAAAACGTGTCATCTGGTTTTGTGACAATTTTGGGAAACAAAAATAGGAAACGAATTGAATTGTTTTCTGTACTATTAACATTAATATTAAATGTACTTTAGTGATGTCCCGAAAACCGGAATAATTTTCACGAAAAAAATTTTTGTCGTAAAGAAGTCTCCAGTTTTTGTCTCTGTTCTTTGAAGTTTAGGTAAATTAGCTCACCTTTTTCCGATCACTGCTTATCACTTACGAATGCCAGCCAATGGTCTTTGACCATGATGTTAAAAACTCGCACTTGCAAATTGTGGTTCCTACTGTCACTAGTTGGCCCTGTTTCGATTACATACCAACCGTAGTTAACGTTAACGCGATCTAATATTTAGAAAAACTCGCACTTAGATACTCATACTCATACAAAATCTTTTTTCTCCTGAGCCGCTCCAACCGCTAATCCATATGTTTTCATCAACGCTTGAAGACTAATTGACGATACTTGTGCTAAGCAATTTTTTTGCTGACAAGCCCCCGTGTTCACTCGACTGAGAATATCGTACATAACAACTTAAATCCGGTTTCTTTATATAAAAATATTTAATATTAAACATAGTTTTGAACATGCAAAAACAACTCGAATATGAAAAGAAAGGATACGGTGATAAAATAAACTAAATAGATACCTAGAACACAAAACACAAGATTTATATTCTACTAAATTTAACATTACACAAATAAGACAAATTTTAGCAAGGAAATGTAAAGAAATTAGCAACATGTTTGCTTCCAAAAGGGATTCAATACAGTATTATGCTTTTATGAACCTTAAGGGTCAATCAAGATGAGCTGAAACTCTTCCTGAAGAAATGTTTCAAAAGATATTAGTGTCTTTACCACTTTTGTCTAATGTTATATGAAATGGAGTTATAGATGCGTTTCAAAACTGGTTTTTGGAGTAGATTCTTTAGTATGCAGATGTGAACTAGTATTATATTTTTTTAATTCCTAAGTGCCGGCATGGTATAAAATTTCAAAGGAAACATATCTGTTCCTTCATTCACGCTCGTCTGTGCCTAGATGGTACAGGCAGCGTTAAATATATCGGAACGAACAGACTGTTCAAAATTATCTGAACAACTAAGAAAATTAAACTATATCACAATGATACAAGGGATGTTTCAGAATGAACACAGTACACGGCAACTGTCACTTTGACTAGAATTGTATCCCATAGACATAAAGTTTAATTTCTTTAATTGTTTAGGTAATTACGAACAGTCTGTTCGTCCCGATATAATAATTATAATATGCTGACTGTACCAGTACCAGTATGAAAGCACTACTTTCAATACTTGGCATAATAAAGCGGGTTTAAAAGATGTTAAAAATTGCAATTTGCATTCACATAAATTGTCAGCCCATCGGCTATCTACATATTTTGGAGTACTTAACCCTTTTCCTTTAGTTTACTTAAGCAACTCACGCGAGACGCAAACAGCTGACGCGTTCGATGTTTTGGTAGTATTAACAAATATACGAGGAAATACATTGAATTTGGTGTGAAAATCGATTACAAAATTATTTTTGCAGGCAAGTAAACAGGATTATTTTCATATCAAAGATCAATCGACTTTGAATACAAAATTGTAATGTATCTTTCTGAAAAATATTGTGACTACTCCTGCTTAATTTGCAAGAGAATTGCTTAAAAACCTTTATTTTACAGTACAATATGCAAAGAAAGAAAGATAAAAAATATATTATAGACTCGCACAAGAAGTTACTGAAGTTAAATAAACAAATAATTATCTAAAAAAGACAACAAAAAATCTAACACCTTCACTAGGACAAAAAAGCCTCCTATCTCAGCATAATGTACTGTTCTCTTTGACCAAAAGGTTGAATGGTAGAGAATGCCTTATGGCATTAAGTCCGCCTTACGTACCACCATTGTGCATTGAAATATTAAGTAAATAAATAAATGTACGCACGGCTACAGATCAAGCTATACATTTCCAGTATAAGCTGAACTCGCATTGTATAGGATTTCCTTACAATGAGAGATCAGTGTAAACTGGGAATGTATAGCTTGATGTGTAGCCGTGTGTACAAGTAATTGTAAATAAAATACCATAATTTTGCCCGAAAAATTGCAATAGGTTCACCACATATTACTAGAGACGAAACGTGTGTTTAGAGACTCCTATAATAGGAGAACAACTCTGTGTACCCCTTTGAGGATAAGAGGCGTGAGTATAAATGTACTAGTAAAAGAACAATTGTTTGCGTCTCCGTATACAAAACACGGATATATGCGACTTGTCATATCCACCAGTCGCAGCCGAAAGCGTTTGTATGACGTCATCTTGCTAACGTGACCTTGACGCCGCTCAATGCCAGCAGAAATTAGGCGCGAGCGCAGGTGGAGGCGCATCCATGCTATTCTTGTGATGTGTTGCCATGTGCCGGTTTTAATGATTGGGAATTTTGTTTTTTTGTAATGTCTAGTATTTTTTTTCATTAAAGCGATAATGTCACTGTCTGTCTAGATATAAGTAAGGTTGCTAATGACGATGGAGTTTAGATTATTGCAATAGACAGACACGAATTGACAGTAAGGGTACCCGCAGACGGGCTTCTTGTCACAGCCGCAAGTGGCCGGCCACAAGCTGCAGACTATTCCGTAAATTTCGCAGGGACTCGCCACACGTAGATATGGTAGGTGGTGGCCACACGAAATGTAATGAAAAAGGCTTGTGTCCGTCCACTTGTGCCTGTGGTGAGTGGCACGTAACAAAAAATATGCTTAATGCTACGACAGCATTTGCCATAATTTATTTGTTGTATCCAACGAAGATTTATAAGTTACCTGTGAAATATTTCATATTGATGCAATCAGCATCCAAATTCTTCTTGAAAATCTTAATTATTTTTTTCCCCCCTTATCTACGGTGCTTTGTTAGTGTTTGCTGGCAACCCACATTATACGTCAATGTGCGATATTAATTCCTACGCTGACCCAGACATGTTGCGCAATTGTTCAGGATTTTTCTTTATTTTTTGCGTCATGTACACTTTCTTTCGTTTTAGTGTTTTCTGGGCCAAGTGCTACTTTATCATTATCATCATCGTATTTCCAATTTACGCCCACTACTGGACAAAGGCCTGCTCCAAATATTTCCACAACAAACGCTAAGCCACTTGCATCCTTTGCTTTCGATTCATCAGGTCATTTGATCTAATGAGGATTGTTCAAGTCTTCGGTGTCCGATAGCTTTTTTGGTTCTAGATCTTGTGAATTTTCAACTGTTTCATTTTCTTTCACATTTCTGTTTACTAGCTTTATTTGTACTTACTTCTTCTTCTTCTCTCGTGTCGGTACGAGTTATATGTCATGCCATGGTGTAGATTTGCTAGTCAGCAAAGTTGGTAGCTAGGCTGGCTGCCTAGGGTTCACCGGACGTACTTGAGCATCGTCACTCGTGAAGGCTCTTTTAATGCACCCTTCTTTTAATGTAATTTAGTAATAATGACATTAATAATGTTGTGCTATGTTACTAATTAATGAGTTAGTTACAGTTAATTTAAATAGCAGTCTCTAGACTTTGTCCAGGGTCGAATCCAATCTAAATGTATTTGTAATTATTTGCATTATTTTGAACTGAATTTATTTTGATTTCTTAATTATAGGTCATGCCTCTTCATGACATGCAAAAAAGGAAATGGAAATTCCAGTTCCAGTCCAAAATTATACAATTTAGTAATTAAATGATTTAAATTCGATAATAGATCTTCAGTTGTATCTTTATCTGCAGAGCAAGCAGTAACGAAATATACAGTTGACAATATGCTTTTAATAACATGATCAACATAATCAGTGTATTACTGTCCCACTGCTGGGCATGGGCTTCTTCTCAGAATGAGAAAGATTTACACCTTAGACCACCACTTTGGCCTGGTTAGAGGACTACACATACCATCGATAATATTTTGGAGTCCTCTTAACTGTGCAGGTTCCCTCACGATGTTTTCATTCACCGTTAATGCAAGTAATAATCACATTCTGATCTGCACATGGATTTGACAAGAGGCTGGGATTGATTTCAGACCCTTTGATAATATATGACGCAGACACATCGGTTATACAATTAGGTAGCAGTGATTATAGTATTACAATACATGGTAATGTGGACATGGTAAATAAAACCAACACAGACCACTGAGAGTACTTGTAATCAGATTAGTTGTTAGATACATGAGCTAGATCACAACACAATACAATTCAAATAAGATCATAAAATAAGAAGGACAAACTAGTCAAATAATACAGGTTAGACTTCTACGAGGGTTCGACACAAAATGCCTCATCAGCCTATTCGTCCTAAATCGACCACACACATTGTTATCGGGTCACACCGATATCTGCCATCGCGCCACAACCAAACAATGAAGTAGTGTGTTTAGCAATAATTTTAAATTAAAGGATTAACAAAAAACAATGATGCTTGACATTTCACAGTTATAACGCTCGTTCTGCGACATATAGATACTAGAATTTATTTACTCTTCGTAAAGCCAAGTAGCTTATTGCCTTCTTTAGGTATTCAATTCTTCACTCAGTAACCGATTAGTCTACCACTATTAGTCAGTCTCAGTAAGTACCAGCATTAAGTACATCCGCAACCTTAGAATTTCTGATGC
The DNA here is from genome assembly GCA_905220435.1 of Amphipyra tragopoginis. Taxonomy (NCBI): domain Eukaryota; kingdom Metazoa; phylum Arthropoda; class Insecta; order Lepidoptera; family Noctuidae; genus Amphipyra; species Amphipyra tragopoginis. The sequence goes on from HG992017.1 coordinate 14,190,212, forward strand.
ATTGACGACCTTCTCAAATTTTACGCACTGCCGCATTATAAAAACACTTTTCGACAGATGAAATACTGCCGTGAAAATAGTAATTTGTTACTTAATAAAGCATTAATAATTTTCAATTTGACAGTTCAATTACTTTTTTTAGTAATTTAATTACTTTAATATTTATAATTATGATGGTTATTTAACCGTTCAATTTTATATCGTCGCTTAATTATATTACTTTTGCTCCATTTTGCTACTACACTTTTTTGGCAAATATTTTGATTATTTAAGATTTATTTTCGTTAATTCAACCGGTTAAATGTGTTGATGAATTATTTTATGATTTATGTACGATCAGTTTAATCGGTTAATTATTTTATGAATAATTTAAACTGATAATCATCAATTTAATGGTTCAATTACTTTTGGTTTTAACATTTGAATAATATATGCTAGATTTCTTACAGCAGAAAATCAATACATTTATTTTTAAATAGGTAGTAGTCTACTTTCACAAACTGCTAACAGTTTTCCATCGTAATTCAAGTAAGTATACAATAATAAATCAAAATAGTTCCCTTTGAACCCTAAAATGATTAATTTGAGACCCTTAAAATAGCAAGTGCAGGCAAAATTTGGAGAGGTCTTTAAATCGCCAGTCATCATTCAAGGGTTGAAGTTGACCGAGGGACCTTTAAAAGTTAACACTAATTAGTTATTTAACCAACTTTGGTTGAAAACGAGAGTACTACGTATTTGTTCATCGTGACTACGGAATTATAATTTCTTAGGATGTAATTTTTTCTATTTATGATCATTCCATGTATTTATTACAAATTTTAATTTGACTCGAGCGTTCATACCTAAAATTTTATTTATATCTACTATGAAATATCAGTAGTTTAGGAAAATTTGTCGCAATCCTGCCAGAACACAACGTTATGTTGAGTGATGATATTCACATGAGATGAGAATGTGATGCATTTCTGTGTTTTTAGTCTACTAATAGTTAAAGGTGTAATAAACATGATGCTTGTTAAGTATTTTTATTTAGGTAACTGTTACACCTTTTGGCATTATAATGTGTGTCGATTTGCATTCTGAATAAATGGATTTCCTTTCTTTCTCTAATTTCTTAGATATGCCATGTAAAAAACATAATATGCCACTTTTCGGAGATTTCCAACTTTTGAAGCAAATTAAATTTTAGATACTTTTAGATTTAACTTTGAACCATTAAGTACTACTTTATGAATACAACCAAACAAATATAATAGTAACAATAAATCTATTCCATCTTGGAGATAAGCGGAACCCGAACTAATCTAGGGGTCCGCGTATCTATGCTAATTATAAGAGGGTCTATAATTTATCCGTTTGTCTGACCTCCGCTAGTTTTGGGGTAGATTTATGGTGTAGGATGGGTTTTCTTAACCTGGATCTTAAGATACCACCAGGCAAGCGTGTTGGACTAATACTTAAACACTTCTCTTTCTGAAGCTACCGCCTGGACACTACTTACAGTGGCCAGTGTGGATGTCGTTAAATCGACTTCGCACGTAAGCAAATGCTCGCTGTAGACTTAATATTTGCAAATGGAGGTTCAGGGATTCCGATCTTGCTCAATCTGCCTGCTGTGATCCAGAGCAATCCATGTCACACTTGCTGGTGCCCTTATGCCCGAACATCTGTAAGAGTGACCATCTGCGTGGCCACTTCTATCGCTATTGCGGTGGCCACAGACAATTCAGGAATGATTTAATGTAGTTAAATGCTCAATCTACTTACTTGCTTTTATTTGCTGTTAACTAAAAATATAAAAGAAAAAAATTACCTAACATGAGAAATGAGAAATGTGAGAAATGAGAAACATGAGAAATGAGCCGCCATAGTAGTTATTGCAGTATATTAAAATACCTATCTAATGACCTATGTCTGGTTCTTATTGGATTGCTAGTGTGGTATTGAAAATTTGGTAGGCACCGTCCTTTCAGGGGTTCTGCAAACAATTTATTATTGTGATTGTGGGTGACGGTATATAATTATAATGAACCATTGACACGATAAGAAAGAAATATTATCAGGAAGTCTCGTGTAGTGCCGGACTTAAAGAATAGCACTACCCCATTTCTTCCCGTGGGTGTCGTAAAAGGCGACTAATTGATTCACTAGAGGATGGGCAGCAGCATTCTCTGATTACTCAAACAACCATACTTCGATCGCCAGCCCGCCTGCCAAGCGTGGCGATTATGGCAAACCCCCCCTTTTGGGGGTCGTCTTTCGGCTGAATGATGATGGTAATTGTCAAGAGCGGCTTTGCCCAGCTGTGGGACACCAATATCCCACCCCTTATAACATCAGTAGCATATTCAATGACACATGACTATCACAAGTGGGTGCTAACTGACTATGTAGACATTGTCCACTCTCCCATATAATTGGTCAACTTTACGTCACCCTGGTGGTCTCGGTGACCACCTGACCTAATTATTTTTAAACATTTTTTGCGAACACCTGTTCGAAGCCTTAGGAAAAGATTGACCGTTGTTTTTTTTTTTTGATAAATAGTACGGTTTTTAGAACGGCATATTGTGGAAGCGAGATTCTGTCTGCAGCATCTGGTTGACCTGGAATCCAATCCCAAGATATGGGAAAACGCTACAATGATGACAGACGAAGCGACTAGTATATCCATAGTGTGAAGCTAGCATCTAACTAGTCTTTTAAAAAAAATCTCGACTGAAACTGTTCTTATACATGTATTCCTTCTGTTTTATTTCTTTTATTAAACAATAAAGTAAGTATATCTATCAATCTAACAGTTTTAGTTTTATGTTGCACACAAAGTGGCGTAAACTTTGCCGAATCGCAATCGCAAAATCCACTAGCAAGTTAAATTGCGCAAGTTATTAAAGCAAGACAAAAACATCGCCTGAAACTGTTCTTAATTACGTGTATTCCTTCTGTTTTATTTATTTTAGTATGCAATAAAGTATTTTTGTCTATCTATCTAACAGTTTTAGTTTTATGTTGCACCCAAAATGGCGCAAACTTTTCCGAATCGCAATCGCAAAATCCACTAGCAAGTTAAATTGCGCAAGTTATTAAAGCAAAACAACAACAAGGACTGCTTCGTTGATCTAGTTGACGCAAGCGCGACTGCTGAACGCAGTGGGTTCGATCCCCAGGTCGGACAAAGTTATTGGGTTTTTCCGTGTGGAATGTCTCAGTAGCAGCCTTTGTGCCCGTTTGATGGCAATAGGCTCGCCCCCTATTACATGCGACTTAAACATAACGGCAAAATGAGGGTGTACTAATACACCTCTGCCTGATGTTATGTTATGTTGTGATTTTATAAACATATTTTTTGTTTTTGCATCTTTTATTGCGTTAATCAGTCTTCGAGCTTAACTTCAAGCGCTAAAGCCATTAGCAAGCTATTAATGCAAGTCCTTGCTTAGTCAGTAACACTTACAGAACTCGATTCGACTTGATGCGGGTGTTTTATTTTATTTATTGATTTACACGTCTTCAGAAACCAATTACATAAATCAAAGTTTATAATAAGTACAAACATAAACTTTACTTATAACAACAATTAAATACTATTATTCTCACAAAAATGTAGGCACATAGCCATTAAATTGGCGAATTTGTTAGCGAATAGATCGCAGTCCGGGTTGGCTTCCACGAGCTTATTTAGTGCGGTCAACACGCGCGGTACGGGAGACGCAGCACGGGCTGCAGTCAGACACGAAGGCACGTCTAGCAGTCGATGTTTTCTGCTACGGAGATAATTGTTCTTTTTGTTTATTGTGTTTTCATGGTGAAATTCGATTACAGACTTCAACTTACGCCATTTAATTTACATGTGGATATTGCGCTTCAGATAATGTTCATCATTATTGATACAGTACGACGAGGAGAGAGGAGCTCGTGACTAAATAATTACAGCCGCATAGACCGATCTTCCGGGTTAAGCCACGCTTGCCGAGGTTGGTCTGTGGATGGGTGACCATTTATCATAGCGAGTTTCCTCCGTGCCTCGGAAAGCACGTAAAGCCGTTGGTCCCGGCTGTTATTTGTAGATCTTTGACAGTCGTTACTGTTGGTCAGAAGCCAGAAAGTCTGACAACCAGTCTTACCAAGAGTATCGTATTACCCAGTTACTGGGTTGTAGAGGTCTGATAGGCAGTCGCTCCATGTAAAATACTGATATTCAGCTGCATCCGGTTCGACTGGAAGCCGACCCCAACATAGTTGGGAAAAGGCTAGGCAGATGATGATATTGATACAGTACGACAAGAAGTTGCATCGGCAAACTTCGTAAAATCGATCTCTTCCGAACTGAGTGCGACTTCAAAACCACAAATGTTTATTAGTAGCTACTGCAGTATTAAATGATCTTCACGCTGACACAACAAGTGTGAGTGGCGCAAAAATGAGCGACTGCCATCGCTTGTTTGATCAGATACATCGATGTAACTTCTTACTTGTTTCGTAGGTACTGTATCCATTTGCACTTTCGCCTTCTCCCTTTTAAACACTACTTCCCTTATTGCGTCCAAGGTGTTTTCAGGATCGACAGAAAAAAATGGGCAGAGCGAAAATACAAAATTTGTCAGGCAGCAGCACCGGTTCATAATTCTTCTCCATTGCGAAATCAGACTATCAACAAACGAAATAATACAACTTATTTCTGTCTACACCTTTATCATTAGCTAGTCTATGGGTTTAAGCGTTGATTATAGTTTGATGACGTCAGCAGTTCTAGCCCAGTCACGCCATAAAATGTTTAAATGCCGGTCGATAGGACCCTAGACGGTGGAAGTAGGTAATGTGATTATGAACTTTATTGAATAAGTGATTGGGTTCATTTTTGGTTGCAAATAAAGTCATTGTTTTAGTACACATGCGGCCAAAATTATTGGTGGACAATAAATTTGTGAATAAATATTGATATTGATTTAATTTTGGCAAAATTAATCAATTTAAATTGTCTGGATTCTTTTTAGAAACAATAACCTCAGTTACCAATAAACTAAGCCCTTCCTTTAAAAAAAACTTTTTAATTACTTAATTACCTACACTACCTCATCAATTGACGAGTTTGATATACATACGTATCTCATCAAGCCTTAAATTAATTAATTTTATAGCGTATAATTTTTCTGCACGCAACTGCACGATCAGACAATAAAACCTATTGTTTTGAACTACAGAAAGACATTTCCTCAATTTACTACCGATGCTATCAATTAATGTTCAACCTTAGTTTTACGACAGTAAGGTGGATTTTTGTCTAAATATAACAGCCCACATGCTAGAAGACATGTGTTCGTTCTTTGTTTATAGTATCGGGGGACTTGTTTTCTATTTTATCAATGGTTTTTGCGACTTTTTAGTACTTTATTTTTACGCTTGTGTGTCAATATGAAGTGACACGATTGAAGTCGTTTTTTTTCGTATTTAGGACAAATTTTAGTGATGCAAGTCCAAAAAAAGTTTTTTTTTCTTTGTTTTTTGTATCTCTTTTTAGTGGCAAATTTCCTTAAAATTGTAATTTTTAGAAGTGGTTACATTTTTGTAGGTGCCTATAATTATGACCTACACTGTACGGTTTATTAAATATTTTATATTATTATTTCATACTTCGATCGTTATTAATCGGGTAAACAGGCATGTCCTATATTTCTAATTGCGAATAATAATTACAAATGTCTAAAATATATTAATAAAACATTACTATTGTACTAAAATGGATTACCTAAACCTGACCCAATCGTGACCCACTTAATTTATAAACGAATGCAAAAAAGCAATAGTTCAACCCGTTAAATTAAAAATACAATTCGAAATTAGAACTATGTTTAAATTTGGAACGCCTAAAAATACTGGCCGCCAATAAATCGTGTCACCTTGGTGCTCCCACACGAAAAAAAAGCGATAAGTAAATATTTTTTCTAGGAAATGGAGGGATATGTACCGTGCGCGTAATGAATGTTCTTGCAGTTTTGACATACTTGTATAAATTAATTTTAATTCATTTGATGAACGACATACAGATACAGATGTACAGAAAGATGATCTAGCAACTTATTTGATACTCTAAACCTAATTGAGTCGTGAAGAAGTAACAACAGACAGACAGACAAAATAACTTCCAAGTATGGTTGCGAAAGGATATAAGTTAAGATATTTGGATTTAAGTACAAATAAATCACGATATAACGACTGAAATGATTTTGAAGTTTGGTCCATCGATCAATCAATCAACTCAGTCTAATGCAGTCCACTGCTGGACTTAGGCCTCTTCACATCCAATCCAACCAACCACCTTCTTCTAAAGAATATACAAAGAGGTAAACTACAATAGGGAGATTATCTCGGAAACTAACCTCCAGTTTCTGATTTGAGAATTCGGGATAAGCAAATACTTAAGTAACATTTGTCAAAAAAATTACGGATTTTAAAGCATTTTTTTGACAACTTTGTACTCAAATATTACTTAAGTATTTGCTTGTCCCGAATTTTCAAATCAGAAACCGGAGGTAAGAAAGCTAGCTTATGTAAATAAAAATTATTTTATAGACTATTTAAGAAGTTTTATTCATTTTATTTGAGTAGCATTAAATAGTCTATAAAATTATTTTTATTTGAATGAGATATCATTCTTAGTTTTCGAGATAAAGTTAAAAAAAAATATTTCAAGTAGACCAAATTACAGGTGCTTTTAAAACGTCAAAACTAGGTGCACGGTTCCAAAAGGTAGGTCTCATGGAGAAGAACCGGCAAGAAACTCCATGGATACTCTTTTTAAATAGATCATGACAATTTCACTACAGTATCGTGAGAAAAATAGTATGAGAATAATGCAGGTTAATGTAAGAAATAAACTCATATATGTTATTATACTCATAATTATATGGTATGATATTAAGGTTTATGTTGGTGGTATTTTTATATCCTATCCTAGATTTGCACATAGTTTTTTATTCTGGAAACTTAGAATCAACCAACAGCCAAGCAGTAAAGAGAAAAGTTTTAATTCCCAAACTATCCAAATCTTTACGCACATTATCGTAATACTAAACAAACGCTTGTTTATCCCATCAAAATCCGATACAGGATGTGCAATTCGGTGCCATAAGAGGGATGCTCGCGACCTGTCCCACGACCCGGCAGGTGATGGTGGTCCACCCCCATAGACAGGCAAAAACCACCCTTGTATCGATAGAAACTAAATTCAAAATGACTTTTTTATACTTTTACTTCCATCACCAAAACTTACGTTGAAGTTTCGACTCAAAATTTGGAGTAGTAAGGTTGGGTTTAGTTTGCTGTGGTCGTTTCCTTTGATATCCCATGGGAACGAAATTTTACGCATCTGAGGGAATTCTTCAAAAGTTTTTTTTTTCTAACAATATGTTTCCGTCAAAAGCTCTTATGCAACGAGATGCAATATGTGATGCATTAAAGTTTCTTGAATATCTTTGGAACGCATTAATTTATTGTCATTTCCAAAGTGTGGGAATTTGCGATTATATCGAAATTCTCTATAGATAATATTGATTTTAAGTTGAAGATTGGGGCTGTATTCAATTCATAGGTAGAATAGGTATAATATGGCTAATATGTAGGCATCCACCTGTACAGAATGATAATACAAAATTATGGTTTCATAGATAAGCTAATGAATTATGAAAAAATTATGAAGCAACTGGTCCTAACTGATCAATAACTGAGACACAATAGATAAACAATGGCGTTGGTCATTAAGAAGTAAAGCTTGATAAACATCTTTGTTTGGTCAAAATAGATCTCGATACTAGGCCAACAGAACTCTAAAATTCAGATGAAGTAACATTAATAATAATTAATAACAGGAAGGAAGAAATAAACATACTCGTAGAAGCGCCAGAGGAAATGGTCAATGCAAATAAGACTATAAATACTACGATAGGTGTTAATATACAAACGGATAAATCCACAAACAATTTGAAAGAAAATCTTTCTTACAAATACCACAATGAAACATCGCATCAAATCAAAATGATCAATGCATTATAAATGTCAGTTAAAAATTAGCCATATTTAGCTTTACATTCATTGTTAAAACACCATTGAATAATCCCCCGACCCCTTAACGGTCATCCCGATGCAGGACAATGACCGTTCCCCTTATTTATGGTGTAGCCATGGGGTGCGTATCTACATGTATCAATGGGATCGTACAATGACACGGTCACCTAGTTTTTATAGATCAGACCACGTTTAGCTTAGGGAGATGGACTGAGGTGAAAGGTTTATTTATATTTAGGGTGCATTGAAAAGATTGATCCATGAATTCAAGTCCTGATATGGAGCAATCTTTTTAAAAGTCATACAAATTATACGCAGCCACAGTGAAGGTTTCATTTAAAAAAACTTGTAGTTTTTTATGATCAATTTCTTTGCAAATAAACCTGATTTTAATGAAAATTGTTATCATTAAGGTGTAAATGTTATAGTGACTAAAATTGCATACTTCAATAACTATGCAAATATGTACTATCGGAGACAAAATTGGTATAGTTTTAAAATGCTGAATAGTTTGGATAAATCTTAGCCCACCATACTTACGGTAAATTTTGTTTCTGGTAGTGTCCTTTGACATAGTTTGGAAATTTTCTCTAAGTTCAATTCTAGGATTCCAAGCGCGACTTTTGAGTCTCAAGTAGGTGCGTTTATTTCTTTTTCCTTTGTTCCCCATAAAATATTCCTATTAACAGTAGGTTCTTTTACAATTTATAAGACACGCCAAGCAGCTGATAGGTCTTTAATCACTTTCCTTTACTCACGACAACATTTCCAATTCTTTACGGCAATTAAGTGCAATAAACAAAAATTTAACTTCATACATCGTTTTAATTTAAAAACATCAGTCTATAACATAATTCTTACATATTACAGCTTAATTAGCCGTTGTCATCAACTGTATCAACTTATGATTGACATTTGCAACAACTATCAACAATAACTCTTGTTTCAAGTTCATAAAGTACATTTTTTAATGTGTTTCGTCACTCACCTGTCATTTTGAAATATCAGTCAAAGGAAAATAAGTCTTACATGGAAGGTTTAAGGACTGTTTTGACACGTTATGGTGTTTAAAGAGAAATTGTGGTCACCTGCTGCGTTACATCATGTTTTACACCATTCATACCTTGCTGCAGATCTGGGAATCCTTTTAGACCCGTCGAGTCCTTATTTAACTTAGGAATCAGTTTTTTTCTTTAGATATTTTGTAACGATCTTTTTGTATTACACTTTCATGTTATATTTTTTGTGATTTCGACGCTGGCTCTTAAACCAAAAAGATGATAATCTGGGACTAATTCTTAAAGTTGTTATTTTTATAAGTTTGTTTATTGATTTTTCTTTGGTACTTACTAATACGACTTTAAAATATTTCTATAAAAAAAACTCACTAAAGAATATTATCGGCATCGGTAACTGGGTCCAAGCTACCGGCAGCCAAGGATTCAGAGGGTTTTTTTTTTATTCTTAGTAGCATTTAAATTATGAATTTTACATTTAGAAAAACAGTTATACATGTAAGAAAAATAGCTTCAGGAATCTTGTTGCCAATGAACATCTTATATGCAGAATCTTATAAGTATCAGTATTTAAACCTTCATTAATTCATACGACTCCAATACCGATGCTATCAATCTCGAACACACCCCATAGGGTAGTATCACCATAAAAAGAAATTCCCTACAGCATTTTCATCGTTCTATGGCCACCATGCAAACCGCCCATATTTACTGACAATAATTCTTCGCCGCGCCAAAACTGGTATTACGCAAGAGCAGGATGACAATAGCGTTTCAACTAGGTGTGAAAGAGACAAAGCATAAGCCACTTCCTGCGCCGGAGCCACGTAGAACGTTTTTTGTGTATTGCAATTCTATGTATTGGAGATAATATTAATGCATATTTATGGCTTTGTCAGGTTGCTTGTGCAGACGTGCGGAACCGATTTTGATGGTGCTCTAGCTCTCGTTGGCTTTAAATATATTGGGTGTCGCAAGTACTTGAAAATTTTTCACCATAGGCTAGCTTCTTATGAGCCTTGAAATCGACTTCATCATTTGCTGTAATGCTTAATAAAAACTTTGGCCGAAAACAATATAGCAAAGAATTTGGTGTAATTTCTACTTACAATGAAGGTATTGGATTTGATGTAATCTCTACAGTGCAACAAATCTAAGATATAACTTTTGACTTTACACATCCGACCACTTGTCTAAACGCAAGCTCGCCGAGCAATCTGATTGGCAAGAGATCAAATTCGGCAATTCCGAAGACATGCTTGTCCAATGAATCTGAAAATCTATCAGCTGCTATTTGTTGCACTTTAAGGTTCCCTTTCTTATAAAATTTGGACCCTGACCAAGAATACGCCAACTTCTCCTTTGGTTTATTGTTATTTACGAGATCTAATGGTTTATCCACCCGTATACAGACTTCATGTACAAGTGCGATAGCTTAGTGGTAGAATGCTTGCCTGCCATACAAGAGGGTCTCAAGTAAATCAGCACTTCCGAATTTTCAAATTCATGTGCAGATCAGAATTTGATTATGACTTGCGTTAACGGTGAAGGAAAACATCGTGAGGAAACATCCACACGTGAAGCTGAAAATTCTCGATGGTGCGTGTAATCCGCCAACGCACCAGGCCAGCACGATGGACTCACGCCTAAACCCTTCTCATTCTAAGAGCCTCATGCCCAGTAGTGGGGCTGGAGTTACCTGATTATGGTGTACTGACTTCTTACTAATACTACAACGAAGCAAGCGAACTTTTTTCACAATCCAAAAACAATGTGCAAGACTGTACGCCATCCTATAGAAAACTTATTATAGATTGTACGGATAACCATGTACAGTGGTAAATCAATACCATTATCTTAAAACCACTATAAAAATGAGTGATACTAAACAACCGGCAGTTTTCTGAGAAGATCGTGCCATAACAAAAGAAATTCAACTCGAAAATGTACGCCGTAAGGTCAAAATTGCTTTGGATCAAATTTAATTTCTTTACAATATGCAATTTGCTGAACCTCCATAGAAAAATCGACCTTAGATCATTTGGACGGCTATTCAAGTTTACCACAAATATTAGAACTCAAATATTGATTTCGATTCTAATTATTTTCCTCTAAAGTTACGTCATAGAGTTCAAAATGGTCTACCGTTGATGTACATCAGTTGTGATGTTTCGAAAATGGGCATATTACTTGCTCCCGCGCATCTCATGGCGGGCGGAAATCTTAATGGGTCCTGGAACGAACTAACGATGGGACCCATCGATCTGGGATCATAGTCATCGAAATTTTTAGACATTCCTTTTTTATAGATGTTTTGTTATTATGAGAAGTCCATAGGCTAGACATAGCCAACTGTTATATATGTTGAAGATGGTTTTATTTACAACTAGCTGTACCCGCATGCGTTGCAATGCACTTTTTCCTACTTACTACCTACCTACTACCTACCTACTACCTACCTACTACCTACCTACTACCTACCTACTACCTACCTACTACCTACCTACTACCTACCTACTACCTACCTACTACCTACCTACTACCTACCTACTACCTACCTACTACCTACCTACTACCTACCTACTACCTACCTACTACCTACCTACTACCTACCTACTACCTACCTACTACCTACCTACTACCTACCTACTACCTACCTACTACCTACCTACTACCTACCTACTACCTACCTACTACCTACCTACTACCTACCTACTACCTACCTACTACCTACCTACTACCTACCTACTACCTACCTACTACCTACCTACTACCTACCTACTACCTACCTACTACCTACCTACTACCTACCTACTACCTACCTACTACCTACCTACTACCTACCTACTACCTACCTACTACCTACCTACTACCTACCTACTACCTACCTACTACCTACCTACTACCTACCTACTACCTACCTACTACCTACCTACTACCTACCTACTACCTACCTACTACCTACCTACTACCTACCTACTACCTACCTACTACCTACCTACTACCTACCTACTACCTACCTACTACCTACCTACTACCTACCTACTACCTACCTACTACCTACCTACTACCTACCTACTACCTACCTACTACCTACCTACTACCTACCTACTACCTACCTACTACCTACCTACTACCTACCTACTACCTACCTACTACCTACCTACTACCTACCTACTACCTACCTACTACCTACCTACTACCTACCTACATGATGTCGAACGTGATAAAAAGTATCCTATGTCCTTCTCCTGTCTCTAAACTACCTCCCTGCCAATTTTCAGCTAAATCGGTTCAGCCGTTCTTGAGTTATAAGTGAAGTAACTAACACGACTTTCTTTTATATATATAGATGAGCTGTGAAAAAAAATATTATTTATGTGTTTTTGTATCTAAATGTTATCTGTAGATCTTTCTACACAAGAATTCCCTTACATAATCGGTTCATTGCTGTCCCACTGCTGGGCACGAGGTTCTTCTCAGAATAAGAAGGGTTTAGCCCTTAGTCCACAATGCTAGCCTGATGCGAGTTAGCCAACTACACACCATCGAGTTTTTTTTTTACGTGCAAATTTCCTCACAATCTTTTCCTTCACCGTTAACGCCAAAAAAAAAAAAAACTAATCTGCACATGAATTGGAAAAGGTACAGGTGTGGGTCAGGATCTTACTCAGACCTACAAAGAAAGCAAGCGTTTAACCGCTATGCTATCAAAAATTAAGATATACGGTTAAACTGCCACCCATCTGCAGACAATCTTCAACTACGTCACATGACGTCACAACAAATGAGTCATTAACAAAAAAGGTGATAACTTTTCACTATCAAGTTCAATGTCAAACATAGCCATTATTGTAAAATTCACGCGCTTTATTATAGAAAAAAACTAATTAAATACCAAATGAATTGGACAATTTACATAATTTTATGGGACTTTTTATTTATGAAGGTGTTGGGTTTTTTATTGTACCGTTGATCATATGTTTGGTAAACATTAGCAGTATTTACATACTGTGTAGTTTTTTATGTACTCTCAATTCATTGTGTGGCCTAACAGAATAATTATTAGGAGTTAATCCTAATAGGAGTGTAGTTGGTGCGTTTTCATTGTAAAGTTTTCCAATTCTATTGACAGGTTCTACTTTGCTTAAAATATCTTGTAGGTCAAATAAAATATCAGCATTACTCTTAGCTATAAATTATACTAGTCGAAAATCAAGATAAAAATAGCCACAATATGACCACGAACCATATCTAAGCCTTTGGAGCTCTATACGTCATTACGCGTCCATATTTGCTCAGGGTGCGCAAACGCCGACGAAAAGGTAACATAATCGAGACGCGAATTCACACGACACGCTTCATACCACATTCGATCAGGAACTGGAACTAATTCTGATACTCCTGTTTGTATTAAAATGCTTGATGATAGTGTATTTTGCAATGATGAATTAGATAGTGATCTCACAACGGAAGATGTAAATCAAGTTTCGATTGCTTATCATGAGATATTTAGTAAGTTGGTAAGGTTGTTATTTTTATTGCCAACATAATTTATTCTGGTCAACATTTTAGTAGTATTAAATACTGTATTAGGATTGTAGCCCATCCCACTCACGCAAACCATGTGATGGGTTATTATTCAACTCATATTGTTTGATTTCGAGCCTCTGGAGAAGGGTAAAACAACGATGATAATATAACAGCTATAAACGACACTAAATTACATTCTTCGTCAGTTTCTGTGGGTATCTTTGCATAATCGGCCCTTTACCACCCCGCTGCTGGGCACAGGCCTCCTCTCAGAACGAGAAGAGTTTTAGCCTAAAGGCTCATTTACACGGAGATAGTTTCTCGAAGCGACACTCATTCTGTCTTCGTCATTCTCTACGATGAAAACAAAGATAGCATGAGACTCGCTTCGAGAAACTATCTCCGTGTAAATGAGCCTTAAGTCCACCACGCTGGGCTGTTGTGGATTGGCGGACTATACACATCATTTAGAACTTCATGGAGCCCTATCAAGTCTCATGTGTAGAAACAGTTTTCGTTTCGATGTTTTCCTTCACCGTTAAAACAAATGATAATCAAATTATGATCCGCACACGAATTCGAAAATCCAGCGGGCCAGGAATGAAATTTGGACCCTCCTGCCTGAAAAGCAAGCATTCAACTGCGAAGTACTTTAAATTGGAGTATCCATCCATGTCGGTCAACGCAAAGGCGACTCGGGTTAAGGTGATACTAATTAAAATTAGCGACATTGAGTGGATGATATCCATCCAATTCATTGTTTATAAGTAGGTAATACTGATATAATAAGCATTAGCACCATCAATATAAGAAAATCATTCAATAGCAAGTATAAAGTGACGATAATCGATGAGTTCACACAATTTGAAATAAAATTATTATAATTCTTATCCCGTAAAAGTCAAAAAAGCAAATCAAAATTACCATTGTGTCCAATAAAAACTTCATTCTAAAATTTCATCATGTTATTGACTATTTTTAACAACAATGAATGGAAGTGAACTATCAAAATGGTTTTATTAATCGCTAGTGGCGGAAGATGATAGAAAAATATCAATTTCTTGCCTTCCGCCAACAAAATGGATCAAAACGTGACATTTATTTTAGTGAGCAGAGCACGACACGAGTCCAAATTATACGTTTTAACACCAAATTTCTACGCTCAAATCTGCAGACCGTTCAATGCCAATATTAAACGGATTTTTTTTTATTCACGATTTCCAACTTTTTCATTCGCTTGGGTGACAAAAGACGGTAAAAAACGGAACCATGTAAAAAACTTCTGCATTTCATTTACTCTTTATACCATCGACTTAAAGATCATTTCAGCTTGTTTCGTTACAAGTATCGTAGGGTCCTATCTGGGTCTTGGTCACTGGCTTCTTTAGGAGTTCGGAAAAACGGTTTTTTGAATTGGTTCAGCGTTTTTCGTTGAGCACGCGCCCGCCACCCGTCGCGATCGAATTTGAATATCGTTTTGTTTCGGCTGCGCTTTGTAAATTTCGTGTTTTAGGTTGGGCCATTCGGCGTGTTGCATGCTGATCTAGTTGAAAGGAACAGTGATTCAGGTGGTCATTTTCCTCATAAATGCAATTGGTTGCATGTTGTGGTAGTTGAAAACAATGAACTAAGAGTGTTTTTACTTGTGTGTCATGATCTCTATGATCATGTCTGCCAAACCTCAGTTGTAGGGTATGCAGACCGTCTCATCTCTTCCCGTAGGTATTGTTAGGAAATATATCAGGTGGAAGATGAATTAGCATCTTCCGAATCCTTAATATTATCATCTGATACCTTTTTAGGCTTTCAAGACACGTTAATGATAATTTCGTATCATTAAAATTAAGTTTCCAACCGCTAAATATAACTACAAATAATGTATTCAACGCACACTCGTTTTACTGTATTGAATGAACGAATAGGTGCTTTGCATTATGTTTAATAGTAGTTTTATAGCTCGTATCTATTAAGACAATGATTGTCGGTTTGTTTGGTCATAACTCAAACCTTTTAGCATTGAATCGTATTTAACTAATGTGTTTATCCTTCTTCCTTTCTAGGTGTTTTCTAACTTGCAAACAATCTGCGTTTCTTTTTTATCTTCTTTCTCAGCCCTTGTTCACTCAATATTGAGTGTTATCTCCATTGCAGTTCATTCTTCTCCTTGCCTACCTTCTGCATCTAATCTCATGTTCATTCCTAAATTCCTAAATTCGTTTAGCACCTAAATTCAACTTTTCATAAGCGCCTGTTTATGTGAAATAAAAACTTTTGATTTGATTTGATTCTTTGTTTTGCATCATCACGAGTCTAACATTCTCCCATCAATATTGGGTTTGACTTTCAGTCTAATCATATGCGAATCAATTTCTCCTTTAAATTCATAATTGATTTTAAAACACCAAGCAAATCCACCGTAACTGTATAGTGTTAAAAACATATTCAAATTTGACACTATAAAATGCGTTAGAGACGCCATTATTATTCCATATTACTTAACATTTGGACAGCATTTGATCTGATAACACGCAGCTTTGTACATTGATGGAATACAGCGGTTTAGTAGTATATTAAGAGGTCTTGATAAGTACGAAATAAATTATTATCTATAGCAAGAGGATAGGTAGCAGCATTCTACCACGATTCTCTATTCTAGAACGTACTGGGATCACTAATCCGTTTAGCAAGTTTGGTGATTATACTCGTAGTGTTAATACCTACGTTTTTGATCTTATTTGTCATTGATTGCCGAATTTGAACAGTCTTTGCGGAAACTTAAAAGACAGCTAATGGATATCTACCTAATATTATCATAAGAACATTTTTGATGAAATCTAGAATTCCTGAGGGTCGCGTAGGTCAGGCTGATGTTATCTTTTTATCAAGTAAATAAAAAATAATTTTATTAAAATTATCAAGTTCAGTTTGTGACATAGACACAGTTTCTACATTTGAATTTGCGCCACCCTTACACAATAAGCGCGTAAACGACAATTTCGATGTTACAAACATTTTTATTTTACTATACGAAACTTACAATATCAATCTACTTATCGCTGGTCGTGTTTAGTAACATTGCCGCTTGATTTCTCGCTATTTACCTAGATTACTTGGTTTTTTTCAACGGTTGCGGCAATATTTAACGCATGGCCGATAGTGACATTGGCTTAGAATCAACTTTTTGCCGCCAAAATCATGAACGCCAGGGCCGTCCGAGAAAAACGACACTTTTTCAATACCAATAATTTTACATGATATAATAATAGAAAAAATAAAACTTGCCGTGCTTACAGTTATAAAATCATTTCAAGTTTTAGATTGAATTGGAAAAATTGTAAAAATCAAGCCGTTCGCACGATTAGCTTCCAGAGATTAAAATTCAGTTTGAAATACAAAAAAAAAAACAGATTAAATTTTTAAGAATACAATTCATTGGAGAAATCTTGATGTTTAGTGAACGACGAGAGATTTGATTAAAACATTAATAACATTTTGTTTGAGGTTTCCAATTTTGATTTAAAATTGCATCTTGTTTTGAGGTTAACATCTTTGAGATTTTATCCTAAAATCTGTTGTATTTTATTATTCAAAATGTTTTACACATCTGTTTATTTTTCAAACCAATATTTAAACCTCATTTTCCTTATTTATCTCAAATGTTTCATTGATATCCACTCAACTTTTAATCCGATGTTACCGTTAAAATACTGTAACCAAAAACAATTAAAACGCACTTCAATAATTAATCAATTGACAATGAAAATTTAATCGTAAAACTAAATTTTAATTGAATAAATAATAATTGAATTTGTTCAATGGATAAGTAGGTAATTAATTCCGTTACATTATCTGTACCATTGAATGTAATCAATTCGGAAGCCGGTAATTGAAGTTAGTGAATCTTTTCCTCGTTTTAAAGTTTATTACTTCCTTGACCGATACTTAGTTCTTTTTTAACGATATTTTTTGTTACAGACTGTCCGAATCATTTATTTAATTTATTTCGATGATAATCATAAAAAAGTACGGTAATATCATGAAAAATATTAAAATTTTATTCTGGTTGAGAGCTTACCTTTCTGATAGAGTTATTAACAACCGTGCGAATCTTATTATTTGCAAGGTTAAGCTGCGCTTGCCACGGTCAGTCCGTAGATGGGTGACCATTCGTTACACATCGAGACCCCTCCGTGCCTCGGAGAGCACGTTAAACCGTCGGTCCCGGGTGGCATATGAATACCGATGACAGTCGTTACGGGTAGTCAGAAGCCCGAAATTTTGACAACCAGTCTAACCTTAGGATATCGGCATTGCCCAGTAACAGGGTTGCGGAGGTCTGATAGCAGTCGCTCCGTGTAAAATGCTGGTATTCAGCAAAATCTGGTTAGACTGGAAGCTAACCCCAACATAGACATAAATTGAGAACTACAATGTGTCGTATGAATCCGGAAAAAGAAATCACTTTTACTTTTTTCCTTAAATAACCTATAATATATAATCATGTATCTAAAAGTTTGTTGTTGTAAGTTGTGTTTCTAACGCTCCGTTGAAATAAAAGTTTTATCGTGGTTAAAAACAAAATACGGTGCAGTGTTAATCTGACTACTATAGTTAAAACAGTGTACTATCTATTAGTTACAAAATATCTACATAAATAAACTGATTTCGGCTAAAATTCAGCTAAACAAAACTTAAAATCTGTGAGTTTAATGTTGGTATACCCGCGCAACATTTATAACCAGATAATTTGTGCGAACGCGTAAGCGACGCCGTTTGCCGCGAACATAAGACCTTTTGGCCGCGAGTTATTGCGTTGGGACTCGAGACAGTGACGACCGTGCATTAGTGAGCCTTTATTAGTGTGCCACGGCTACTAAATAGAATCACGACGTTACGTGTGGGCCTTTATTTGTGTGAACTTTTGATGAGAGTATAATATTTATAACTTTTACCAACTTGGCTCAAATATGAATGAACCAAAGGTTGTATGGGGATGTTGTACCCAGGTAAACCAGGGTGGAAGTACTCTTCAATGTACAGTTTGTGAAAAAGTTTTTCACCATGAATGTTTGGAACTTGAGCCCTCAAGCGAATTGTCACCGTGGTCTTGCCAATCTTGTGTGGACAAAAACAAGAATAAGGGGCAAATACCTACTCGATTTAAAACAAATGTCACTGTACGTTCCAACAAGAGACCGGCACTACAATCACCACCAAATACATCAAACCCACCGGTAATTGAGGAGAGTATTCGCACCATCATCGAGGACGTGATAAAATCACAAATGGAGTCCATGGTGGAAAAGTTTACGATGAGTATGCGTGCGCTATTAAATCAAGAACTAAGCGTCATGCGAGAAGATATTGAGGGCTTGAAGAATTCCGTCGCTTTCATAAGCAATGATTATGATGACATGATCAAGAATAAAGAGGTAACTACACAAACAATAAAAGCACTACAAGACGAAAATGCTAAGTTGACAACAACTGTGCAAGTTATGACTGCTCGTATTAATGGTCTAGAACAACATGCTCGGGCCAATAACATTGAGATACAATGTGTCCCACAAAAAAACAACGAGAACTTGGTAAGCATTGTTAGACAGTTGGGTAAGGTTATAAATTGTGATATCACGGAAGAAAATATTGCTAACTGCACGCGCATAATGAAGCAAAATAACTCAAACAATCGACCGAAGTCAATCATTGTTCAATTTACTACACCGAGATTCCGGGACACATTTCTGGCCGCATCAATAACCTTCAACAGATCAAAACCAGTAACGGATAAATTAAATACTTCACATCTCGGATTTGATGGTGGGCAATCTGCCATCTACATCGCTGAGCACCTGAGTCCAACTAGTAAAGCATTACATGCAGCTACTCGCCTCAAAGCCAAAGAAAAAGGTTATAAATATGTGTGGATCCGAGGGGGACGTATTTACGTTAAAAAAAATGAAGGTTCTGAAAATAAGATTATTAGAGATTTAGATTCCTTAAACGTAATAACATAAACATTTTTTAGTTTTTTTTTTGCAAGTTTGATCTTGTATTATTTGTTTGTAACATTCAGTTGTCTAAATATATATTACCAAAATACACGAGGACTCCGGTCAAAGAGTAATGAGTTCTATCGAGATTTGGCGTGTACTAACTATGATGTTTTAGTGTTGACTGAAACCTGGCTTAAAGATTCTGTCTT
This sequence comes from Amphipyra tragopoginis, assembly GCA_905220435.1. Taxonomy (NCBI): domain Eukaryota; kingdom Metazoa; phylum Arthropoda; class Insecta; order Lepidoptera; family Noctuidae; genus Amphipyra; species Amphipyra tragopoginis. The sequence goes on from HG992017.1 coordinate 14,210,030, forward strand.
CAGTAGTGAACTTTTTGACAACAGGTACAAGGTTTTTAGACGCGACAGGGAAACTTCTGGATTTCACAAAACTAAAGATGGGGGTGGTGTCTTGATAGCTGTTGCCAAGAACTTCACTGCTGATAGACAATGTGCTTGGGAAAGCGAGTGCGAGGATCTGTGGGTGACCGTAAACGTGACTCCCAGTTTTAAAATTGCAATCTGTGCAGTGTACTTACCGCCTCCAGTACAATATCATATGTTGGAACACTTTCTAGACAAATATAACATGGTGTCGGATAAGAAAGATTCACACACTATTTTAATAGGGGACTTTAATTTAAGTAGCATAGACTGGAAATTTGTAAACGGTACCGCAGGCTCTGGCACTCCTGCACCACCAGGTATGAACACCAAAGTCAACCAAACATTTATGGACTTTACACATATTAATAACCTTGTACAATGTAACAATGTTGCTAACATTAAGAAAAAGATCCTGGACTTGGTTCTTGTTGACTGTTCGGAATGTACCGTTACAGAAGCTCTCAAATGTTTAAGTAAAATGGATCCATATCACCCTCCCCTGGAAATTCTATTGCGTTACAGTTCACAAAATTACCTAAAACAAGACAAAACTTCGAGATCAAATTTTAAAAAGGCAGACTATTCAGCTATCAAAGAAGAACTTGGTAATATTAACTGGAAAGACCTATTTTCTGGCATAGATGATCCCAATACCCTAGTTGACATATTTTACAATATCGTCAATCAAACTATTTTGCAGAATATTCCATCAAATTCGGTCCAAAATAATTCACATCCACCTTGGTTCAGTAATGGTCTCATTAGATTAATACGTGAAACAAATAAATATAGAAAGAGGTATAATGTCTATAAAAATCCGATGGATAAAGTTGTTTTTAAAACATGTAGTAAACAGTGCGACAATTTATCAAAAGAGTGTTATAATGCTTATATAAACAGGATAGAACAAAATATTTCAGCCAATCCAAAGTCGTTCTGGGCATTTATAAAAAACAGACGTGGCGCTTCGAAATCTTACCCTGCTACTATGTCTGACGGACTGACTACAGCCAGAAAAGGAAGTGATATATGTAATATGTTTGGGTCATATTTCTCAAGTGTCTATTCCTTAACTAATCATTCACATGTAAGTCGTCCATCCAGTAACTCAAGAAAAGTAATAAAAAATTCGGAATCTTTTACTATGGCTAATATTAAACAGGAAGACATCCTTAAAAAACTAAAATCACTTGACATTACCAAAGGCCCAGGTTGCGACCAAATTCCTGCTAGATTTATAATTAGGTGTGCTGAAGAACTTACGATTCCCCTACACATCATTTTTAACAAATCGCTCAGTATTGGTGTTTTCCCGGAACGATGGAAACTCGCAAAGGTAGTACCCATTTACAAAGCTGATGACGACAACTTAGTGAGCAATTACAGGCCAATTTCGATTCTGTGTACTCTTGCCAAGGTCTTCGAAGCATTAATATGCCCAATAATTCAAAGTTACTTTAAAAAGTTTGTATCGAACCATCAACATGGATTTATAGCCGGTAGATCCACATGTAGTAATCTAGCGACTTTCATTGAACATGTTGTTGAAAATGTCGACTCCAATGAACAAGTAGATGCAGTCTATACGGACTTTTGCAAGGCATTTGACAAAGTTTCTCATGTTGCACTAATTGATAAGCTTACTGCGTACGGCTTTACTGGTTCTTTTGTCGAATGGCTCTCTTCGTATTTGACTGGAAGATCTTTTTACGTAGTAGCCAACGGATATCAATCTGACATCTTTAAAATAACATCGGGCGTACCCCAGGGATCACACCTAGGCCCATTACTGTTCACTATTTTTGTAAATGACTTGCCAGACTATTTGAATAACACTGTACCGTTCCTATATGCCGATGATTTAAAAATAATTAGGGTTGTTAAGTCGCTTTCGGACGTTAAATTAGTTCAAGATGATATAAACAGGCTTTTAGAGTGGTGTGATCAAAATAGCATGCAATTTAATATTAAGAAATGCTCCCAAATTACATTTACTCGAAAACTTAAATTCATTGAGTCTAATTACAACATGAACGGTCAGCATTTAAACAAAGTTGAAGTCGTTAGAGATCTAGGGGTACTTCTTGATAAAAAACTAACATTTATTCCCCACGTAGACGCTACAATAAAAAAAGCTGCAAAAGCTACTGGTTTCATCATCCGGAACGCTAAGCCATTTTCCCAACCCAAAACTAAAATATTGTTGTTCAATTGCTTCGTTCGCAGTGTATTGGAGTACTGTTCGGTTGTTTGGCGTCCTCATTACGCGACACACACTCTTAGACTAGAAAGAATACAAAAGCGATTTTTAAATCATCTGGCTTACTCGAAAGGCATTGCTAAAAGGGTACGCAGTTATGCTAAACGTTTAGATTTCTTCAATATCAAAACGCTTGAAACGCGTAGGGACTATCTTGACCTCCTGTTCTTGTATAAGCTTTTAAATAATCTAATCGACTGTACACAACTCGTTTCTAGAATTAATTTTAACATTCCCCACAAATACCCGCGGAAGCCTATTAAGTTATTTTACCCACCCCATCGGAAAACAGTTTTAGGTATTAACTCCCCAGTCCCCAGAATGTGTAGGCTCTTCAATAAATTTGACAGTAAGCTAAATATTTTTGGCTCCACTCTTAATAACTATAGGAACCAAGTTCATAGGATCAGCATGGAATAATGTAGGTTTAATGTACTAAAAAATTTTTGTGAATTTTTTTTGCCTATATAGTATATATATATATATATATATTTTTTTTTTTTTTGTATACTTGTAAAAGGCGGTGAGTAAACCGTAAATAATCATAAATATGAATGTGTCTCACGAAAGTTATATTAAGTATAAGTTATATTATAAAAATGTAAAGGGAAACAAAACTGTATTAGATTAATATGCGTTCCGATTGTATATTCTTTTTTTTTACGCATGCTGTGTTTGCCGATTGATATTGTACACAACGGATGTTTAACTATTGTGCATGTAACCTTACTATGAAAATGTGTAACAATTGTAGGCGAATCAATAAATAAATAAATAAATAATACAAACTGACGATAAAAATTTTATGGCATCTAATTTACATAAACGAATCAATGAACCTGTTTAGCATTAGGAAAAGATTTAATTTGTAAACGAGATATAAGCGTCACCTAATCCACCGTGAGGTCGGTCTTAAGAATTAATCTATGTTATGTCACTCATATGTCATTTTGTTGACATGGATTTGCAGATACGACGTCTTTCGGTACTAGCGTAGTGTGGTCTTTAGCTGTACTCGCGAGTTTGCTGGTCTGACATTGCAAACTAAAAATATATTTTGTTATTTTGACTATTATGCAAGAGAATACATATACTATAATCGTAAAGAAGCAAAAACTATTCATTCAATATTTTTGAAAAATAATATTTTTTATGGATGCATTGGGCATGTGATGCGGAGGAATGAGGAACATGTGACGACAGTTTTGAGTATAGATGTTATAAGAATAGAGGAAGACTAAAGAAAAGATGTATGGAAAATATAAAAGATGATATGACTAGAAAGAAGGTGACTACTGAGATGGCGGCTAATAGAGATGTATGGAAGAAAAATAAATGCTGCGCCGACCCCAAATAAATTGGTGTAGGGCAGGAGTTTGATGATGATGATGTTTTAATACACGAACGATACTGATGCCAAAACTGAAGTTTTTAGAATTTGTGTCTGTTGGTATGTTTGAGCTTCACGCCAGTGCTGCTGAACAGATTCAGTTGTAATTTGGCAAAAATGTCGGTTATAGAGCGGATCAGGTTATAGGGTGCAAATTATCACGCTACTGAGTTTGGGTGATGAGCAGTAACCTTATTAGAAATAAAATGTGATTAGATTAAAAAAATTGAGTTTATATACATTGTTTCGACACAAAGCTATTTTCCGACTTTTACGAAGTCTTCTACGAAGTCGCAGGTACAACTAGTAAAAAATACGAAGCTGTCATATTATACTTTTCTTCGTAGACTTTTATGAAGCGTTTAAGTCTGTACAATATATTTTTATTCCGTCTAACGTTATTTACATGTCAAACTTTACTTGTATTTGCACTTACGCTGATCCCTGAAGACAAAAACATGATAATGCCAACGCAAACAACCCACCACAAATCTTGTACACGATTTTTCAGCCAAAAAACGTCAAAACGGCAGCCATTTTGAAACCCTAAGCTTTCGCGAAAATTAATCTGAGCGGACAAAAACTATACCTTATTAGGGGAAAATTCGCCCCTAGCCAGGGTCTAATGTCCACAGATAAACAGACAGAATGTATGCTTACAATTAATAATAATTTTGGGCCGGCAAAAAGTCGCCTGTCGTGGTTGGCCCTTTTTGTCGGCCTACACTTTTTGCTAGTAAAAGCTGGAGGGTTTTAAGAAAATTAGTTTTCATTTTTTGTGTTTTAAAGCTTTGTTTCTATGCTGAAATGAGGACGCAAATTCATCAACAGAAAGCGCTGCAGCTGCTTTTGGTGAAGGCACTCATTTACCTGATAAATATTCCTTAGTAGCATTTTATAACCAGAATATAAAACTTCCTCACCGCACACTGGGAATAAACCGCGTGTTGTAAGATTCAACAAAACCCAGCACGCGACGTTGTAGGATCTATACGGTTCGCCTGGCTAGCTACCATGTCCGGCGCCAAGCAGCTTACTGTGTTCCGTCGTGTGTATGTGAGAGCCAGAGGGGTATAGGGGAATCTCTCTATATCTCTGTTACTTGGATTTGTGTGCTCCATCTTAGACCCTGTCTGCGCTTACCATCAGGTTCGACGAGGGTCAAGCGCGACCAATTCAAATAATAAAAAATAAAAAAAATTTGCGGCGCGTAGGATCTATAGGTATAGATCCTACCACCAAGCGTGCTGGGTTTTGTATAGATTCTATACGGTCCACCTGGCTAGCTACCACCAACAGATTAAAGTGATCCAGAGTGTGTATATGAGAGCCAGAGGGGTATAGGGAAATCCGTGTAAATTTAAGTTACTTAAATTCGTGTTTTCCATCTTAGACTGTATCTGCGCTTCTTTGAAAGGTCAGATGTGCGGGCCGGGTTCATACTCTTGCATGGAAGGCAACCGTTCCGACTATCATTGTTTTTTTTTTAAATTTGGTTATCACTTGCTATGCTAACAGGAGGAGCTCGTGGCTAAATAATTACAGCCGCATAGACCGATCTTCCGGGTTAAGCCACGCTTGCCGAGGTTGGTCTGTGGATGGGTGACCATTTACCATAGCGAGTTCCCTCCGTGCCTCGGAAAGCACGTAAAAGCCGTTGGTCCCGGCTGTCATTTGTAGATCTTTGACAGTCGTTACTGTTGGTCAAAAGCCAGAAAGTCTGACAACCAGTCTTACCAAGAGTATCGTATTACCCAGTTACTGGGTTGTGGAGGTCTGATAGGCAGTCGCTCCATGTAAAATACTGATATTCAGCTGCATCCGGTTCGACTGGAAGCCGACCCCAACATAGTTGGGAAAAGGCTAGGCAGATGATGATGACTTGCTATGCTAACAGTGAAGGAAAACATCGTGACAAAGCTGCACACCTGAGAGGGCTTCATAAAGTCCTCGATGGTGTGTGTAGTCCGCCAACCCGCACCAGACCAGCGTGGTTGTCTAAAGCCTAAAACCCTTCTGAGAAGAAGCTCGTGCCCAGCAGTGGGACAGTAATGGACTGAACATTATATTGTAAACGACAACTGTTCTATAAAAGAAACCGGCACGTTTCCTGTTTCAAAAAATACCTGAACTAGTCTAACTGAGCTCCCAACTTGATTCTAACCAAATTTTTCTTAAATGTCTTTTAAAATTATCACGTTAGGATAAGCTGATAATTTTGCTGTCTGCTCAGCAATGAAATTGATTATGATATGTAGAATGCTAACTTGCTAAACCTGATTTTCGATGCGTTGATAACTACAGTAGATATAAATATTTATATTTATATATGTATTTCTAAAAATGCCTGTGGATATTCAAGAGGCCTTTGTGTTAAATGAATAAAACATGCCGAGCTCGTCAGTCACGTTTAGTCTAGTCTAAAACTTTACAGAGTTATTTAGATTTTAGGAATTCTTTTAGATATATCGTATTGCAGAACACTTCCTGAATTTTGATCATCGTTTAAAAATATTGGATGGTAAAAGAGAAAAGATTCGGAAAAAAAAATTGAGTGACACACCCAATTTTTTTTTACATGTTTCTTTCATAGTCTTTGCCGATTTTCAAATCATAGTTCTTTCAATGTGATCCAAGCCACATGAATTGACTATACTAAGGCCATCCAGTATATAAATAAGCACATATTATCGTAGGTACTATATCTACGATTATTCCTGAAAAAAAAAACACAAAAAATTACACCTTTTTTTTCAACCCCCACACCACACTACATTTTTCCTCAGCGGGATAGCCGTAACAGATGACCAGTGTTTAATAACCCTTATCCCTTCAACCCTTACGTCAAGCATCCCTTACGTAATCTTGTCTTGATTGTAATAGGGTTATTATGACAGCTGTCATGTTTTATCTTTTGGTTTTAGTGTGTTTCTCTTTCAATCTACCCGTTTTAAAATCTGACAGATAGAATATATCTTTCGTAACCATGTGACCCTTATCTAGCTTTAAAATATCAATCTTTGTCAAAATATCTTGTCTGTCTACATGTGTATTACCATCTTTATCAGGAACCATCTCATCATTTAACGAAAATTTACCAAAACCTACACAAAACGTTAAAAAATTTAAAATTATTTTTTCCCAAAATAGTAATAATAGCCCAGTCCCGATGACGATGGACAACTATTTTTTATATTCTTAAATGATTTTTTATATTTTACATAGACAAATTTAAAAAAATGTAAATAATGTGTATAGCAAAGGAATAAACGCAGTGATTCAAATACAAATGTTTCAAGCACGCTGTATTTCTTTAAATGCGTAACAAATATTTGGGAAACCGAAAAGAAATATTGCAAATTAGTCCTAATTGTTAATTAACTCAAATTAAAGCACAGATGACTATCCTAACAACATGAACAGACAAACTTTAATACATCACGGTTCGCTGGTTTCATTATTTCCTACAAGCAATAAACACACATCAACGTTGTAATTAATAGCAATAATAATTGATAAACATTTTAAAATTACAATGATACAACAATTTCATTGGCTATTGTCTGTAGTTTGATTCGTCTAGATAATAGTTTTGTTATGTTTTGTAACAATTCTTTCCAGTAATAAACGAAAAGATTATAATTATCCCAACAATTTTTTATTCTGTACTGATACAAACGTGAATTTTTGCCGTATTTAGCAGTTAGATAGAATGTCGTTGTACATGGATTAAATCCCATCTTATTTTTCTTCCATCGTGTCCTATCCAGCTATACGAGAATAATTCATGCCGTGGTGAAAAGATTAGCTTGTCAGCAAGGTTGGTAGCGCGGCTGACTGGCCAAGGTGCGTTCGACGTACTTAAGCATCGTTACTCATAGAGGCTATTAAATTACATGGAACGAACCGTTTTCTATGTTTCAGACAGTGTTCCAATTTTAAACCTTAGGGTTCACAGGGTAACTCTTCAGATTTGTTTCTTAAGTTGAGTATACAACCTCTGTCTTCAGCTGCACTTGAACTGCAGCAGGCTTCATCTTAATACAAAAAAGCAATATATCTAACAACTCATCATCATCCTCATGTCCTTATCCCAACTTATTTGGGGACGACACAGTATGTATTTTTCTTCCACATCTCTAATAGCCGTCATCTCAGTAGTCACCCTCTTTCTAGCCATAATTATCATCTTTTACATTATCCATCTATCATTTCTTTGGTCTTCCTCTACTCTTCTAACAAATCACAAGAAAAATGAAAGAGATTTGAATTTTAGAACTGCTCCAAACAGCAACATAGTAAGGAATAAAATTTTGTGAAAAAATGTTGCATATAGTAACACATATCTTGTGAAACCAGTTGCCAAGGTCAATTGTAATGATACAGGTTTATTTTTAACGAAACCACTTTGGAAGCCAAATTTTCTAGGTAATAAAGCATAGTTTTGTTGAATTTTGATGGGTTTTAGTTTATACAATAATATAATATCTATTGATGTGAATGCGAATTTATTTTTGTTCAAAATCTTGATAGTGACGGCGAAAAAGTTTAGGTAGGTATAAAACAAACTCTTAGTAATAAACGCGAATTAGTACAAACAATTTAAATTCAGATTTAATGAACTAATTATGATAAACAGTGTGTATGAGGAAGATAAAGCATTGAAAAGAAATCAAGGCACTCTAACAAACACGTGAGTAGTAAAGACTACTCGAACAATGATTTAGATATATGAAGTATAAGACAAAGTTAAATTTTGAAGTAATTCTTCGCTGGTCAGATTTCTACAGAAAAAACACGGAACCTATTGATAGAGGATTTCATCTTCTTCAGCACGAGCTATACGAGAACAGCTCATGCCGTGGTGAAAAGATAAGCCAGATAGCAAGGTTGGTAGCGAGGCTGACTGCCCAGGGTGCACCGGATGTACTTAAGTGTCGTCATTCGTGGAGGTTCTTTTAGTGCAATTTTATGAATGTAAGAGGAATATATTTAAGATAGATACATTACAGTCAATAGCAAAATTACTGCCGTTAAATGGTCGCCAATATATTTTGGATTTTTCTTATTATTCAATAACTTGGTATTGTTGTCATATTGTCAGTTTTCCAGCAATTGAATTGTCAAGTCAGTTTTTGTGCTGTTCACGATTACCTAAGACCAAGCTTTAGGTTATTACTTATTGACTAATACAATGAACGCCTATAATGTCTTGTTTAAAATGTAAACACGAAACATTTAATTCTTGATGTTGTATATTATCAGACATTCGTCAATTTTGACATTCTTAGCTGCTTTTAGTTTTATACATCCAAAATCGTTTGATGCTGTGTTCTTATTATTTAAAGCAATGTTACAGTATCCTTTAACTGTAGCAACCGATTTACCAAACCGACATTCCTAGTTCCACCAATTTAACACAGATTCCTCACCAGACGATCCTTCACGAAGACCTATTAAAAGTCATCCACCACCTCGAATCTACTGCTTCACAACATTAAGTAGTGCCCCAAACTTTAATTATGTTCCATCTGTGACCAATTGCGTTCGTGTCTCGTACTTCTCGCTAGTCATGCAACGTGCTACCGAACGAATCCGGCCGGCAAAATCAAAACATACAGCTTTATCTATAAAACGAACTCTATTTAAACCTTATTGAAATCCAAAATCGTCTGCAACATCCATTTTATCAAATACATTCCCTAACGTTCATTGTTAGACTCTACAACCGTCAGCATCAACTGATGATAATATAATTTGAACTTTATTGACATTGCTTTTGTGATCATTATAATTTGATTGGGGATCGGCAGCGCCCGAAGGAACGTGGCTAGCAGCCTCATTGTTAGATGAAAACGATTCTAAGAGATGACGTGTCAGTTTTAAGTTAGAAACTAATTTGGGATATCACAAAGAGTATCAATGGTGTACCGAAACACTCTAGTGTGCGAACAGTGCCGCCGAAAGTACAGGCTTTTGTTGGCACGTGTATACAAATAGTTATTTAAAATTCAGTCTTCGATAATGTTGATTCGGTATTAAGTTTGCAGACGACTAAAATTTACTACTTTAATTTCTAGCCATTTATATCTGAGGACATATGCAAGGAAATATCTTTTATATTTAAGAATTTTCCTACCTAGTAGCACATAGTATCAATGATCAAAATCTGATATCCTACTTTTTATCTTGTCCTTTATTTTAGGACTTTTCATAGTAAATCTCACACACAATACAGTAGCAGAAGCTGAGTCAAAGATTCTGATTACCCAGACGTACACAAGGAAGTCAAAGCGATTACTGCGCGTGGAAAACGCCGTGAAGCCGACATCCTGCCTTTATTAAGAGTTGGGCAAATAAAAAAAAGACTAAGAATCATTTGTTCCGGCTGCTCGCGGATGTCGTTCAAGGGCGAAATTCACTTTTTGATGATTTCAATGATGTTTACAACGGTGTTGAAAATCATTTGGTGTCTTAGCTTGCAGTTATACTAATCGACTTTTTTTGTTGATTTGCGCAAGCGGACAACATTTTTGACTCATTGTTTGATTTTATGTCTTAAAAATGATGCAGTAAACTTGTATCCAAATTGTTCTTTACTTTTTATGCCAAAAATAAACCTGTCTTAACTTTGTTTAGTGTTTTATCCGCGTCTAAAAATATATTCTAATCTTTTAATATCACTAACAGTTTTTTTTTCCATTCATTTCAGGTTTTCGGCTCGAAAGCAGACCTGCAGCTGCATACCCAGATCCACCTCCGCGAGGCGAAGCCCTACCGCTGCACGCAGTGTCCAAAAGCCTTCGCCAACTCCTCATACCTGGCGCAACACTCCCGCATACACCTGGGCATCAAGCCCTACCGCTGCGAAATCTGCCAGAGGAAGTTCACCCAGCTGTCGCACCTCCAACAGCACATCCGAACACATACCGGAGATAAACCTTACCGCTGCACCCAAATTGGATGTACCAAAGCCTTCTCCCAACTCTCCAACCTCCAAAGCCACAGCCGCTGCCACCAGACCGATAAACCTTTCAAATGCAACTCCTGCTACAAGTGCTTTACCCACGAGAAGGACCTCCTCGAACACATCCCCAAACACAAAGAATCCAAGCACCTGAAGACCCATATATGCCAGTATTGTGGCAAGAGCTATACGCAGGAAACGTATTTAAGTAAGCACATGAATAAGCATGCGGAGAGAGCCGATAAGCGGCCGCCAATTTCGGCTTTAGGATTGAGTGGATTGAATAGATCTTTGGGAGCAGCCGCGCCGACGGCAGCACCTTTCGGCGACCATCCCTACTGGCCGAAAGTCAGCCCAGATTCAGCGGCGCACATGTCTGATGAAGGCGGCTACCATCAGCAGCGGGAAAGCGATGAGCATCATGAGCAGCAGCTTCAACAGCAGCGAGCTCTGTTCGCTCAGCATGAGAGCCAAGACGATCGCATCCAGCCACCTGTATCCGCAGCGAACTCGGCGTTTACACCTATTAACTCCATGGCTCCTCATCTCAACGGGCTGTCGCATCACAGCGCCCTACCCACGCGGCCGTATCTCTACGATCCCCTCCACTTCCAACAAGGCAAGCAGCAGCCTAATTCCTTCCCTAACCAGCTGATATCCCTGCATCAGATCAGGAATTACGCTCATCAGCCCTCGGCACTGCTGCCTGCGGAACACATCCTCCCTCATGCATTATCGCACAAAGATAAGCAGTAACTTACCGTAGGTACACTCGCTATAGTATGTACTTATGATGGTATTACTAGTTGTATAATTAACGAAATATTAAAAAAATATTTAGAATCTCGCTCTCGAAGACAGTGGTATTACAGTTTTATCGTTAGAGAAACAAAATTCATGTTTTTAGAAATAAAATTGTATGGGTACTCGAAATTTTGTGAGTAGATGACAAAATTTTATGGGTATGAATGTGATTTCGATTTTTTTTCGAATTTTACTGTTTATTGATTAGTTTTTGTTTTACTGTTGTTTCGTTTTAACCTAGTTGATCCGGGGGTTTGATCGTCAATTATGTTTCAATTACTTTGCTGAATTGGTTTGGAGAAAAAAAGACTTGTGAAATCACGATTCGTATTGAATTGAATTTTTATATTTGTGATATGGGTATAGAAATATGAGATATTTTTATCTAAAGTATGTTACATTTTTATGCTTTTGATGTTTTTGTTTATTTTATTTTTGTTCAAATTTTTTCAGCACTTTACAATTATCGATCAAACATTCGTAGCAACTCGGATACATTTTAATTTTCATTGAGTAAAGAAAAACTAATCTTTAATACGGTCAAAACTTTGAGCATTCATATTTGATATCTTTCTTTATTTTCTTTATTTTTCTGTAATAAAAGCATAATGTTTTATCGATGCATAATTTGGACCCAGTAATATTTTGTAATTTTTTTACATTAATTTGTAAAAAAAAATAGTTTTAAATAAGTAAAAATGTTTTTTTTTTAAAGTAACGAAGAAATTGCATCTCAATATCTCAATTCTATTGTTTTTTTTTCTATTTTTGTTTCACGTAAAAATTTAAAGTGAGACTGCATTGGAATCTACTTATTCGATATAATTTATTCACAATTAAAATAATTAATAAAACATATTTGATCAAAAAGTTCCTGAAAAACAAGTATTTGTTGCGATACAATTAACTTGAACACAATTTTATCACGAGTATTTCACTTCTCACTTCAGTTGCATTTTTATTGTATTCATTAAGAAATAATAGATCTCTTTAATCATCACATTTTGCACTCAGTTCCTACTTAGATCATATTATGTATTTTTTTTAGCTTTATCTATCGTACAACTATCATTTTTAGTATTCTTATTATTTTTTCCAAAAATTTAGAAAATGTATTCTTCCTGTTTTTTAAAATGTTTTAACGAACAAAATATTAAGTTAATTATTACTAAGCCGTCGCGGGTCGAATATATTTTCTAATGATTAAAAAAAAATCCCCATGTGTATAATACATTTATGAGTGGCCAAAATCGCTTCTTATACGTCACATAATGAAAGGTGCACTTTTTGTAAATATTTTGTAAATATGAATACGATTTTTTGACAAAAAAAATCCTTGAAATTTATTGAAGAAAAAGTTTTTTTTTTTTTGTTTACTTTATAATATCTAAAAGTGCTTATGCTCAATTATATTAGCCTTAAGAACTCAGGGGTAGATGGCGTACATCGGAATTGTATAGTATTCCTATTTTCCGTACTTAATAGGCCCTTCGTACATCGATTTTTTAGACTAGTTTCAAGTATACGAACACAGAAACTGTTGATTTGTTTTAATTTTTCGAACGAATCAGCGTTAGTAGGTAAAATTAATAAAAAATGTGATAGAAGATGGAATGGGAAAGAGTGACTATTTTTGGAGGAATGTCTATTTTCCTTCTAAATTAATTTGCTATTGATCTTTTTAGTTATAAAAAAAAATGTTAGGTTGTGGTTATTCGTTAGGGGTCCGCGGGGCAAGATGGCCGTCAGTCTGTCACAAATTAGCCAAATCTTAATTTTTTCTTGTATAAATATGTTTTTTCTTTAATGTTAAATAACGGCAATAAGTATTTCTTCCGATCATTTGTTGTTAAGTAAGCACTATTGTATATTAATGTATCATGACAATGAGCCAAGAGTTTGTACCCAATTTTTTTTCGAACTTTGGATTTAAGGGAATAAAAATCGCCAATATCTCTCTATTGTAAGTAGAAATGTGATATTGTAATTTGATTTTTTTTTAAGTTAAGTGTAAACTTATTATTATGGATACGATATTTTTGTAAGTATTTTTTTTTTTCGTTTTACGTTAGTTTTCGCTTTTTCTAGCGTTCTCGTTTTAAGATTTATAGATGAAAATGAACGAAATCATTTTTTGTTACTTAAAATTGATTAAAAATTAATTACAACTATGCCAAGAATTACATTTGTGTATTTTTTATTGAACCTTCCTACAACAGCAGTATATTGCCGCCCATTTACACATCGATTTATTGAGTTTCTGCATAGCCTTTTCCCACCTATCGTTGGGGTCAGCTTCTAGCATAACCAGATGCAGCTGAATACCAGTATTTTACAAAGAGCGGCTGCCATCAGACCTGCGCATCCCAGTTACTGCGCAATACCTACTGATATCCTACGGGGCTACCTTTGGGTCTTCTGATTACCCGTGACGATTGTCATAGGTATTCTTATGACACCCGGGACCGACGTTTTAACATACTCTCCGAGGTATGGAGGAGCCTTGAATTGTAGCGAATGGTCACCCATCCACGGACAGACCGCGGCAAGCGCAGTTCAATCTTGCAAATCATCTGATCCGCGCGATTATTAATTAGCTACGAGCCCCTCCACAAACACACACCTATTCGGCTGTACCATTTTAAAATCTAGTAAGGGACACTTTACGAAAATCGTTTTAGTGTTAATCTTGCTAACCTAGAAAGTCTCTACCAAATACAAAAACATCAGCGTTTAAAACTCACATAATAAGCAGATATATTTAAGCATCAATACCTAGTAAGTGCCATTTACTGCCTCTGATCTTTTTAAAACCTAGTAAGTCACTTTAACCACATGGTTTCACTTTACATAAATACTTTTTAAAGGCTGACCGATTAACGTTTATGTGCTCTTCTGTAAAATTTCGTTTTAAGCCATTACTAGGTTTTGAAATGGGACAGCCGTATTGACAGACCACAAAGACCTTAGAATAAGTACTAAAGACTTATTCTAAGACAAAGACACACACCTATTGAGTTTAATTGATACAAATACCAGAAGAATCGCATGTCTACTCACACAAAGATATGAGCAAATTGCAAGAATACAATGTTGGAAGTAATCAAATGTTTAAAAAAAGATCTTATAGAAATTAATCCTATTTATTTACACATGCAATATTTACATAATTATAAATAAAAATACTACCTCATTGGCCTAGTGCTCGCAAGCACGAGTGCAAAGCAACGGGTCCTGGGTTCAATCCCCAGGTCGGACAAAGTATTATTGGGTTTTTCCATGTGAAATTTCTCAGTAGCAGCCTGAAGTCTGGATTTGTGCCCGGTTGATGGCAATAGGCTCGCCCCCTATTACATAAGCCTTAAACATGAGGGGGAAATGAGGGTGTTCTACACCTCTGCCCAAACCTTCGGGGAATGCAGGCGTGATGTTATGTATTCTGTTGTTTAAAAGTAATCCCCCCAAAAACATGATAAAAAAAAGAACAGGCCAACTTACCGTCAGGACTGTTTTATATCTGGATAAAAAACGGATACAAAAGTATGCCTAGTTTTTGGCCAAGACTAATCTTGCAAAGTCCGGTCATGGCCAAATATCAAACTTAGCAAGTCGCTATCTCGTGTCAGAAGCAATGTTGGATTTAGTTTTTTTCTCGTAATTATCATATTAAACATTCCAAACTTCAATGCTCCATTGGAGGTACCCTAGATTTATGATCAGAATCTGACAGTCAATCTGTGAGTGTCCATAATTGTGATTCTTAGACACTCCTATCTTAGAAACTATTCCACCTAGACTTCATCATCATCACATTACTGTCCATCTGGTGGACACGGGCCTCTTCTCAGAATGAGAAAGATTTAGGCCTTAGTCCTCCATGCTGGCCTGGTGCGAGTTAGCGGACTACACACCATCGAGAACTGTTTGTAGCCCTCTCAAGTGTGCAGGTTTCCTCACGATGTTTTCCTTCACCGTAAACCCACATTCAATGCCACCACAATTTTCTTGAAGTTCATAGCGATGCCGCCCTATAAGGACGACAAACAAACAGAACACGCCTGGCGTGTTCTAGGCGTAGTTATAGAAATTCTCAAGAACACGCTAGGCGTGTCGGTGGCATTGAACGTGTTAACCGCCCAAGTCGGATATATCCAACAAAAAAAAAGTGTCCATTTCGCCCATGTCGGATAAATACGACAAAAAAAACGGTTTTTAAAATGTATTCATTTATTGACATAACATGTTCATAATACTCTTTTCACAGTAGTTATTGTTTTGCCGATTTATGCGCTGGGCGCTAGGGGCACGGCAACTGATAAAAAACCAAGCGGTGAAAAGGTTAACGCAACACCTAGACGTATGAAATCTGAAATACTCACTGCTTCTTTAAAGTAACTAGTCTCAGAAATAGAGGGAGATCGAAAAGTTCGACAAATCATTATGATGGAATCAAGATGACTGCATAAGTACAAAAGTAAGTATCGGTAATTATCGTAAGTATTAAAAAACTAACAGTGACCTCCTAGGCGTTGACATCATAGAAGGGAACAATTAGTTTTCAGTCTTTACCATAGGGACACGTAGGGCACGAACCCAGAGGCCCCGGCCTGATAGGGGCACTAGCCTAGGGCCTCCGGCCTGATGGGAGTTCTATCCCAGGGACCCAGGGCTGATGGAGGCCTCGAAGTTTGTTCTTTTTGTTCCCTGAAGTTGTGTATTGTTCATTCAATAAATCAATTAGAAATAAAACACACATTGGCTTCTTAGCTCAACGCATCATTAAGCTCAGCAGACATGTTGGTGCCAACTCGAGACTTTCCAACTTTTCACTACAATATAAATACAACTTAAACTACAAGTTAGCGTCAATCTAATAAGCAATAAAGTCACTGAACAGAAGTACATTCGAGTTTTATTGGTTTTATAAAAGGGCCCCAAATTCTGTGTGCCCCCTTGGGCAAGCTCCAAACTTTGTGTGCCCAAGAGCTCCTGCATGGCCTAAGGTGGCCCTGAGAACAACACATTGTCGAAGGATTAATTTTGAATAAAACAACTTCTAGAACTTTCCTCTTTTTATTTAGTTAACAGTCGCAAAATACATTATAATAATTAAACACTTAAAATAGGTATTTACAAATACGGGATCATTCTACCTACGTAGGCAAAGTCCATACAAACCATACAAAAATTAGAAAGCAGATACATAATACTTAAATGAGAATGCTAAGACACAATGAACAGCGCAAACTTTAAATAGAAATCCGAAAATATATGGAAATATCTACATAAAGTTGGCAACCAAAAACTACAAGCGAATTCCTTAAAAATTCCTCTGACTACAATAACTTTTAATAAAAAAAGACGTAGAGAAATTTGTAAAAAAAGTAAAATAAAAAATAGTAAAATTCGCAAAAATTCTTGGACAGCAAATTGTGTCTCGCTAAACTTATAAATTAAAGGGAATATTTTTGAGTTAATACTTTATATGTATTGTCATTTAGTCGCCCTAAATACTAAACGAGAATCATATAAAATTAGCCAGAATACTGTACATACGACAACGAGAAAGTAAAACTATATTTGTCAAAATTACCAAAAAATATAATTTTGACAAATACCGAAGTTATTCTGTCTGTCGATTGACAAACAATACGTGTAAAATATCGATAGAAAAATTGCCTAATTATTTAATAAAAAAATCAGTCTGACAAAAAGATTACATAAAAAATTACCTAAAAATACATTAAATAGATTTTAGTAAAAAAATATATTATCAAATGGGAGTTACACAAATACGCCTACCACTTCTAACTAAGCAACGTAAAGTAAATAAAAATCACTCCATCAAATAAAAATAAAATAAAAGTTACTACAAAACAAATGAAACAAAAAAAACACAATAATCTATCGACATTACAATTGAAAATTCGACATCGTTGTCGCAGTACAAAAAACAAATAATTTCTGTATTATATTTATTTATTTACGTATATCTATACTTTGTTAGAACTTCCGAAAAAATGCCTAAATATAATAGGAAACTGCGATGACAATTTGATGATTTTAAATAAATTACCAATAATGAAGGATCAAGACAAACACGGGACGGATAGAGAAAAGGTTTAAACAAACAAGAACTTGTCTTTAAGAGATCAATTTAAGAAGATGGACACAGAAACCTTTTCGTTATCCTGTACCTATATAATCAAGCTTTTGATGATAGAAGATAGAGAACTTAAAACATACTTAGATATATCTAAGAAATAGCAACTAAAAATGTAGACTTCACAATCATTATAAATACTTTTGTCTTTATTGCTTATAGTCCATAAATTGATTGATAAAGTAAATTAATACTTCAAATACTCTCAAAAGGTAATCGGAAATACATAGTTTCAGCTAGAGTTAAACAAGAAGATGAAGAGAAGACAATTAGATGCCAATCCTTAGTCTATATCTGAATATGTTTTAAGAAAGAATAACTTATCTAAATTAATTACGATGATAACGCATACAGAATACAATTTATTAAATCAAAATCTAGCAAAGAAGAAAACAGTACCAATGTTTGACTAGAAAAAAAAGAGAAATCCCACAGAATTTCCAAATTCAGATCCTAAAAATAACTGCAAAATAAACAATCGAAATTCTTTCAACCTATATGCGCTACCATCCTCCTTTCAACTCTTAGACCTCAACCTTGTAGGGAGATCCGGGGATGTGTTCATCTCCCCACTTGACGATGACAATGTAGTCTCCCCTGTCCCTCACGACGTACCAGCATTCGTAGTTGTTCTTACCTTTGTGCTTGAGCTGGACCTCATCACAGGGACCTTTGGGTCCGTAGATACCGACGTAGAGGATGTTGTTACCTGAGGAAAGAAGAAGATTGTATTGAGGCTTAAAGACGGTACCAAGTTTAATAGTAAGAGCGGTTACGCACTGCATGCGATCCGGATCCGTGAAAATACGGATATAAAAAACTCGGACCGAATTCTGATACTGCTTTTCGCACTGCATTCGATCCGAATTCGTGAAAACATGGATTTAGAGTCTAAAAATCTCGGATGAATTCGGATATTGCTTACGCACTAATCCGATCTCTGATCCAAATCCAAGCAATTCAGAGGCCATCTTTGGCATATGTCCGATCTCAATCCGAGGTAATGCGAAAGCGTTCATACAAACAGTACTACGGCTACTTCGGTCCGTAAATATTTCTTCCGAACTGGAGACTCACGGATGACGGAGAGAAATCGGATGACGGAAGTCGGATCTAGTGCCTAAACTACCATACAAATAGTTCTATGACGACTTCGGAACGTATTTTCACGAATTCGGATCCGATGCAGTGCGTAACCGTTCTAAGAATGAAGGCAACAAGAGGAAAGGTGGTAAAAAAAAACACAATTTCTACAAATGGATTTCGTAAAAGCGACTAATAATAAAAGTCTAATTAAAAGGCATCAAATTTTCTCTGTAAAATTCAGCTCTGTGTAAAGTCTTCAGCTTAGACAGTAAGTAGTAACTCCAAGTAGTAACTCCATAAAAAAATTGAATCTCATCAAATCAAATCATGAACGAACACACATTTGCTAAAACCTCCTTCGTTTATGCAAACCAAACAACAAAAAATATGACCTGGCAACAGCCATGTTTCTTTATAAATGAAGTCTATTGAAGGTCAGACAAAAGTATCAGAACACATTAAAGTAACACCCGATCTCTTACAAAAAGTTCATGAACTTACCAGCATCACCAGCGTGAACTGTAAACTGGTTGTGCTTGTTAAGGTACGCCTTCTTCAGCCCCATACCCTTGCTCGTGACCTTGGTGGCGTCTGACTTGAAGACTGGCAGCACTGGACCCTGCTTTTGCATAGACTTTGCGACTTTCTGGACTGTTTCCACTGTTACTGATGAGGTTTCTTGCGCTCCAATTTCGGCTAGGTTTGCACCTGTGAGAAAATGTGAATAAAATTAATATGCTTTTAGAATGTTACTTTGATACTTATTAGCTTCTACCAATGAAGAAGTAAAACCTTCGAAATCAGTGCAATTATTTAGACTGCTCCTACGTTGAGTTATTTCTAACAAATTACGTAATTCGTTGCTAGTAGCTTCGGATCACGCAAAAGCTTCCCATCTGATAACGTGAATGGATGCAACTACAAAATAATACGATTATATTCCTAAAATAAGAGAAAAACGTATTTGATATGAACTGTATTCTGGATGGTTGCAGAAATAAGTGAAAGATGAAGTAGAAGTGCGAGTCAACAGTCATTCAATCCAACCCAGGTGTTATCAGTAGACACGCAAAGATCACATCTTTAGCAGTCATGTCTCTCTAAATTCAGTAAAATATAGCTCGAGTCAGTCACAGAGAAAGAGTTTTACTTTCAGTGGTAGCAGATAAACTTTTATTTATTGGATCTAGAAGGTAAAACCAACTTACCGACGGCTTCAATCTTGAATGGTGATCCGACGATGTGAGCACCGTTGTACTTGATGCTCAAGTAGTAGAAGCCAGGAGACAGAGGCGTGTAACGTACCTGGAGACAAGAATAACCTTTAAGTAGTGAAATTGTAATGCAAAAGGCTGGTAAAGATTCAGTCAAGATGAGTGTTAGGAATCTCTTCTTCTTCTTCATAGCATATCGATGGCAAATATAAATACAAAAGTATATAATTTTGCAAAATTTTTTGTTTGGCCAAGAATTCAGCCACGACAACACCATCCGCTGACGCAGTCATTAGGTCCTCACACGTGCAGGTGCAAAAGGTGGGCCATGGTCTGTGGAGAGACGCCGCATATGCACTGAAGATCGGTGCCATTTGCGAAACCCCACCTTAGGAAATTCTCTTTGCCGCGGAACCTCTAGCAAGCTAATAACAACATACCACCATCATCACTAATTGATTCGCCAATTGTGGTAGTGTTCATTTAGCAGTCTATTACAGCATAATCAGTCCATTATTACTATCTCACTACTGAGCAGGGGTCTCTTCTCTGAAGCAAAAGGATTTAGGTCTTAGTCCACCACGCTGGCTTAACGCGAGAGACTGCACACACCATCGAGAACTTTTTGGAGCCCTCTCAGCTGTGTGGGTTTCCTCACGATGTTTTCCTTCACCGTTAACGCAAGTGATAATCAAATTATGATTCGCACATGAATTCGAAAAATCAGAGGTGTCACCTTCTTCTATGGAAGGCAAGGGTTTATCTGCGAGGCTATCTCTGCTTTTTTTGCGATCTTTTGGATGTCCTATATTCATTAGTGGAAGTTCAAGTCTGGATTAGATTA
Source organism: Amphipyra tragopoginis (assembly GCA_905220435.1). Taxonomy (NCBI): domain Eukaryota; kingdom Metazoa; phylum Arthropoda; class Insecta; order Lepidoptera; family Noctuidae; genus Amphipyra; species Amphipyra tragopoginis. Next base: position 14,230,824 of record HG992017.1, read on the forward strand.
TGGTTATTACCTTGTAGCCCTCATCGACGTCTGTGCAGTCCATGGCGACCCTGGAAGGTCCATCCAGTGTGACGGCCAGAAGACCAACACCAGCGTTGCAGGTGTCGATGATGAGGTCCGTTTTTACACCTGAGTAGAATAGATAAATAAAACAATCATGGGTTAGCAATTCTAAAGCCGATTGATAGAGGCTGAAAAATGAGATTTTTGTCAAAACCAGTACCGAAGAACGAAGAAGAAGGAAATGAAAAAAAATTACATTGAGCTCTGAGCTCTTCCATTTTGTGACCAAGACGTTTTAGATGCTCATACTAATGAGCCTTTAAATAGTACAACCGACTGTTCATATGACGGGCAGCAACCTCAACAATGCAAAAACTGGTATTATCTTTATGTCCGTCATGATTACTACAGGTAATATCTGACTTAAGAACAAGATGTCCAGCAGTGGACTGCGATGTTGTAGATGATTAGATCTCGTTCTAACTTACCAGTCTTGACTGTTCCTAGTCCAGGACCGTGGGCGTGGACAGCTGCGGGGTCAGCGTCATCCTTGCCGACCTGTTCAAATGATTATAAGGTAAATATTTTCAAAATGTATTATTTTTTTATTCTCAATTATCTCATATTGATAGCTACAGTCATATGTAACAATATGTGTACATATAGCGAACTTGAAAACCGAATCGGAGGCATGGCAGTGCCCCGACCAGCATCAAGCAAGCACGGCCGTACACCCTTTTCTCGAAGCAACTGAATGCACTTTTAAACCCCCTATATCTTTGTAACAGTTGAGAGTGAAAGCCTGAAAATTATATTACAGCGAGTAACATCTCAGTGAGGATTACTGTGATGCAAGAAACCTTGTTAATTTTTTAAACAAATGCACCACGGACAACTAGAAGTCTAGTATATTCATATGCTGCGTGATTGCCAAGTCCGAAAAATATCCTTATAAATGAGATGGCTCTACATTAGATCTCAGAACTTTTTACGGCAAAAGTCGCGAGACTTGGCTTTTTTTAAATGAATGTTTTTAACGGGATTTCATTTAAAGAAAAGTTTGCAATTAAGAAATTTTTGAACCTATAATTTGTGTGTATTTGTTGAAACTATTGTATTATTTCTTAATTCTATTGAGAAGGAAATCACTTTTGTATTTAACTGTGTGTATACATATTTATTACACGTGACTGTAAAGCCTACAAAAAAATTACCTCAACCGGCGAAAACTCTGGATTCATTCATAAAATGTAAGGATTTTAATCATATCAGGGATAGGTAGTGCCATCTATTACACCGAGTGAGAACTATAGTTACAGTGTAGTGATAGTTCGTTGTATTACCCCTCGTTTACACCTAAGTATAAAACATATATTCTACATGTATCTATCTGAGAATATTATCGAAATAAATATTGCTATTGCGTACTATAAGTGGTAAAAGTGTATGTAGATCTTTAAAACACTTGCTTATTTGCATATTTTATACATATTCATTATGTGTTAAAAACGAATAACTACTTCAGGAAAGATCTTTAAACAATTTGTTTACAACTAGTATCACAACTTGTTTTTAGGTGTAAACGAGGGGTTAGAAGTATGTACTGATTTTACGTAGATTTACAATCTGTAACATGGTGTTTGATTTTTCAATATCTGTGATTGCAGTTCTGAATATTTTCAAAAATTATGGACAGTCTTCTAAGACGACATTTGTGTCGCTACAACGATTAAGGTAGCTGCCCTAAGGGGGCTTTTCCACCAGAGATGTGCTATGCAACGTTGCTATGGATGCGTTTGCACATAGCATAGCACTGCCACTGATCCAACTAAGCTACGTTTTTTATATGGAAGGATTCGTGCTGTGGATGCGTGCAATGAATGCGAGCTATGGATGCGTGCTATGGGTGGTCGCGAATGGTTTAGCTATGTGCAGAGCAGTGCACCTACAGAAGGCACATATAGCCCATCTTACTCGCTCCGCTACATAGCTTAGCATCAGTGGAAACGGTCACATAGTTTCGTAGCTTAGCTGTTACATTCTCGCAGCATAGCTGCATAGCACATCTCTGGTGGAAAGGCACCCTTATTCATACCCATCGCAAATAAGTTTTTTGCGAATTCTGACATTTCTAATTCTCCAACCTCAGTTGGTCCTTACGAGCCTTTTGATCCTTATGGGAAATAAGATCGATTGGCATTACAAACATGTTTTTTAAACTGCCCTTGACTGTTGTCTGTGACTGTCTATGGCTGTTTTTGTTTTTCAAAATCTGTAAATGAAGAGCATATTATTTTCAAAAAATGTAGACAGACCCCTAAGAACGTTTTCCTGTAGCTACAACGGTTAAGGTAATTTTTGTAGGCTTTTTAGACCCTTAGTGACCCATCTATGTGTACAACAAAGAATAGTCTATATATACAGGGTGTAAACGAATTCGAGTAATTCCTTCACAACGCATGATCTGCTGGTGACACGGATTGACCCTAAATGGGACATCCAAAGATAAAAAGATAAAAACTTTGGTTCTGTTTTTTAAGTCACTTTCGCACCACGAGTTGACTGAATGCGCGGAGCGATATCGCACTAGTCGTGACTGCTTTCATTAATTTATGCATAGCATCGTAATGTTCTATCACCTAAACATTTTTTTTGGCAATAGGCATGTTGACAGCATCAACAAATTGCAAATCTAATTAGTCCGCCAGTTAGAATTTTGAAAAATAATGGACATGTATTTTTTCTTTTGTTAAATCTTTGAATATTTGGAAAGATAAAACGCATCAAAACTCGAGAGTGGGGGCTTGTGATGTCAGAAGTAAATAAAAATTGTACATGCTTGTGACGTTTTGCCAATTTTAAAAGTGTCGTATCTTCGTCAATTTTAGTTTACGTAACAAAAGAAAAAATACGGGTCAAATATTTTTTGATAATCTAACTGACGGACTAATTAGATTTTTTCAGTCAAATACCCTATTGTTTTTCTCATTTTTAACTCAACCGCAAGACAAAAAAGGTTTCTTTTTTTATCATTATAAATCCCGTGCGTTGATAATTAATCTATACGAGTAATGCATCGTGTAGTTTTATGGAATTTCACGAATTTGTTTACACTCTATTGTATATCTACATACCTTGATTCTCAACGGAGACGCCGGAATATGGACACCATTGAACTTAACGTTGATGTTGTGGACTCCGTTCTCCCTGGGCATGAATCTGATGCTGTACTGGTCACCGTCGATGTTCTGGATGAAGCAGTCATCTGTCTTGCCTGATGGTGCGATTACCTGGACAGGGAAGATAGTTTTATTAAATTTTGTTGGTATGCCATCGGTTTGGTTGTCTGTGACACCCGAAATTTTCTCAAAAGTGGGGATGACGTTACGACATTAAATGATACCACGTATCCTATGATGAGTTTTACGACCGAACACAAGTAATTAATCACATTCAATAGTTTATCCACAGGAATTTTCGTACGATTTAACAATTTGACGAATATCAAGATCTCTACGCGAAGTTATGTAAATCTATGAACTGTTATCGATAGCGGGAAGCACTGGGCAATGTTGACAAAACAATGAAAAAGCAATGTTGACGACTACCTTAGTCGTCGATATGGATCAACGCACCCGAGGTTATAAAGGCGGTGGACATTCGACGAAACGGGGGCATTCCGTGTTGATCAGCTGAAGAAGTCTGACCTTTTATATCTGTCTAGCTTGTCCTTATTTTATGATCTTGTAATAATTGTGTAAAGTATTATATTGTGATCAAGTTCATGTTACTAATACTAACCCAAATACAAGTACTCTCAGTGGTGGAGAGTCTATGTTGGTTTTATTTACTGTGTTTACCTTGCTCGCAATCCTGACATACCGTTATTAGCTGTAACTGTAATGATAGAATCACCCCTGAACGATTATGTTGTTGTGTCATTTACAGACCCGTTTATACCAAAATCATCTTTATTTACACGTGTAGAACAGATATAGTTACATAAGTTTCCACTTCAACGTCCCTTCATCTACATGAATGAGTGAAATTGAAAAATCATGCGACATAAAACGTCACCCTCCGCACTAACTGTCATATCTAGCAATTGATAATTTTTCAGTAGTTGTGTTAGCTGTGGCTTTATTAATGAATTAATAACGTTTTTATATTGCTATTGGCTTACTCTTGGCTTGGTTAGTAGTTGCCTTAAAGCCCTAAGGTATATATTTATTTATGTCTATTCATTTGAAGCAGATACGTCACTCTGTGCGAATTTCTCTGAAAAATTATCAATTGCTAGTTACGACAGCGCGGAGGATGACGAAAATGTGCTTGGAAATAACTGTTTTTTTGTGTACGCTATTAGAACACATCATAAAACACGTGGTATCATTTATTGTTATAATATTAACCCCACTTTGTATACGGCTTCGTCTCTCTTTAAACTCATATTTATGATTCATTACGGTTTACTCACGTGCATTTTTCGGGATTGCTCTTTAAACTCATCATCATCTGCCTAGCCTTTTCCCAACTATGTTGGGGTCGGCTTCCAGTCGAGCCGGATGCAGCTGAATATCAGTATTTTACATGGAGCGACTGCCTATCAGACCTCCACAACCCAGTAACTGGCTAATACGATACTCTTGGTAAGACTGGTTGTCAGACTTTCTGGCTTCTGACCAACAGTAACGACTGTCAAAGATCTACAAATGACAGCTGGGACCAACGGCTTTACGTGCTTTCCGAGGCACGGAGGAAACTCGCTATGGTAAATGGTCACCCATCCACAGACCATCCTCGGCAAGCGTGGCTTAACTCGGAAGATCGGTCTATGCGGCTGTAATTATTTAGCCACGAGCTCCTTCGTCTCTCTTTAAACTAAAGTAGTATTTTACACATAAAAATCTTTAAAAACCCTCCCATTTTTTCCACTATCCCTCAAGAAACTGAAGGCAAACTTTCCTACCCCATATTAATTTTTATGGCACAACTTGGCATAGCTCGGCAATATTCATCGTGGCACACTCTTATAAAATATTAGCGCGAACATGATTTATTTCTGAACAAGGCGGTCACGTGCGGTCAGTCAGTTTTATTACATTTTTTTGACCGCAAATTTTGGGGTTAGACACACTGTGCGAGGATATATTGTTTTAGTTGTGTGTTGGGGTGAAAATTATTTGATTTATTTTTTATACGCAGGTTGAAATAAGTATAAAAAAGATTAAATGTAAGAGCTGCTTGACATTCCTTCTATTTATGGATAAAAGTAAATCGTTAGGTACTCTAAATAGTGGTCAAATAGCCGTTGCTAATTACCCATTGCTTAAATACTATAGACTGTGCCCAGATTTTTCCTAATACTTCCTATTATACAAGCTTAGTTTTAGTATTATACTAAACCTGAAACTAGTTTGTTCAGAATCACTGGGAGAATCGATTGACATATTTTTTGCACCAGCTTTTTTTTTTGTTTCAGTAGTTTTCTACCCATAACAGTTGACGGGAATAGACACCTTGAGGCTTGAGACGGTCCTGTCGGTCAGTTTCCGTGTATTAGACAACCCCTGCATTCTGCATCTCAGGCCTTTCACACTTTTTTAGGGAACTTAACGCGACATAAACTAAGGTGTAACTTGGAGATTTACTAAAAAAACACATATTCAGGCAGTTCTGATGAAAATCTTGTTGGGGTATCTCGGTTTTCGTATAAAGTAAAAATAATATAAGGGTGCTGAGCGTGAAGTCCTGGGTGCGATCCCCAGGTCGCGCAGTGTTATTGGGTTTTTCCGTGTGGAATTTCTCAATAGCAGCCCGGAATCTAGATTTGTGTCCGGTTGCTGGTAATACGCTCGCCCGCTATAACATATGGAACTTAAACATAACGGCGAAATTAGGGTGCCTATTTCTGCCCAACCCTTCGCTGAATACAGGCGTGATGTTATACGATATATGTAAATAAGGATCTGATTTCATTTATAAAGATTTATCATCATCTTTAGACTAACATCGGTCCGTAAAGGATCAGTGCTGGATATAAGTCTTCCAATAACCACTACAATTCATAATGACGTGTATCTAGGTTTATGTGTGATCGCAAAAACGGAGACGTATCGATATCGACCCTACATTCTGAATTAATGTTTTAGGTACAACTTTCATAATGACCGTTGTTTCCTACCTTCTTTTAATACCTAACGATACTATAACCGTCCAAAATCAAACACCAACAAAATTCACACAGTGCCACAAATCCCTTGCAAATCTGGCCAAAAAAAATCGCCCTAAACGCGGAATAAACGCACGTATGATACCCAACAGTGCACAGTGGTCCATCGATCATAAATCTTGGGCACAGCCGGACACGGGTGATCGTCATGTTCTCACAATAAATCAAACTGACCCAACGGTAGTTCAGTTTATTAGAAGACATTGTCTAGTCCGTCTCTGGTAAATTTTTAAATGTTTCTTGTAAGGGAGTGTTTGATTTTGTATTTTTCTATATTCGGCTGTCCCATTTCAAAACCTAGTATGGGCCTAAAACAAAATTTTACAGGAACATAAACGTTAAATCGGTCAGCCTTTGAAAAGTGTTTATCTTAGGTAAAACCATGTGGTTAAAGTGACTTACTAGGTTTTAAAATTATCAGAGGCAGTGAATGGCACTTACTAGGTATCGATGCTTAAATATATCTGACTATTATGTGAGTTTTCAACGCTGGTGTTATTGTATTTGGTACAGACTTTCTAGGTAAGCAAGATTATGCAATAAAACGATTTTTGTAAAAAGTGTCCTTTACTAGGTTTTGAAATGGGACAGCCGTATTGATCGTTTCAAGGGGCTTGGTAATCTTTGCCCAATTTCTATGAGTTCAATTGTTGATTCAAAAATCATTCATCAATCATTCATTAAACGGTTTTCTTGCAACTTATAGATCTTATTTGGACTTTGCATAACAGAAGGGGGGATTCGGAAGATCATAATTTGCTAGGCTAAGCTACGCTCGCCGTGGTCAGTCTGTTAACGTGCTCTCCATGCCTCGGAGAGCACGTTAAAGTATGTTTCCTGGGTGTTATACGTATACCTACCTACCTATGACAGTCGTTACGGGTAGTCCAGAATCCCGAAAGTCTGACAACCGATCTAACCTTAGGATATTGATAGCCCAGTAACTAGGTTGCGGAGGTCGTTGGCAGTCGCTCCGTGTAAAATACTAGTATTCAGCCGCCTCTGATTAAACCGGAAGCCAATCCCAACATGTTGAAACATGACTAAGAGGAAGGTGATTTCCATAGATCCAAAAAGTGGGAAGAGAGACTAGCTATACTTACTCAGCAGTGGGTGGATTAATATTGCAACAATTTATCCCAACATAGATGGGAAATATTTATGATTATTTACGGTTTACTCACGTGCATTTTTCGGGATTGCCCGACTAGGTTCGTCTCGCGACCTCGCCGCGTGTTCAGCTCATGATTAAGGGCTCCGTTTGGGTCCGAAACTAGTCGGGCAATCGCGAAAAATGCACGTGAGTAAACCGTAAATAATCATAAATATGAATGTGTCTCACGAAAGTTATAATACAAAAATTGATGGGAAAGGCTAGGCAGATTTGGACTTTATAGGTATATTAATTAAGACACGGGCCTCTTCTCAGTATGAAAAGCCTTAGTTCATCGTGTGGTCTGGCACGGGTTAGCGAACTACACCCATCGAGAACTTTTGGAAGCCCTCTAAGGCTGCAAATTCGGTAACAGCGGCGCGTGCAGCGGAGCGTTCCAGTGTATATTGTCGCGTTCAACGTGCACGCAACTAGTTTTCGCTAGAGCGTGCGTGCGAGCGGGGCATCCAAGTGCGTTGACCAAGCGGAGGCCGCCATTCACAGGCAAATCTTGACACGCTGAACAAAATATCACATGTACACGCTCGTCAAAACGCCGAACACTGATCACGCCGCTTAACTACACGCTAACAACGCTGCTAAGAATACACCAAGAGAGAAGTCCATACGTTCAGTAGTTGAGCGTGCACGCTCAAAACAACGCCCCGCTGCACGCGCCGCCTTTCCGTATTTGCGGCCTTAGGTGTGCATATTTCCTTTACCGTTAACGCAAGTGATAATCAAATTGTCATCCACATATGATTTTGAAAACTCTAAGGCGGGACCGTGTATCGAACTCAGACCATTCCGCATGAAAAGCTATCACTGCTTGCAACTTTGAATTTTGAAGTTTAAAGTTTAAAAACTTACTCTGCCGTCTAAGCTACCCTTAGCTCCATTAAGTCTGATGTAGAACTGAGTAGGCTTGTCCACTTGCGCCGAGTCTGGGAACTGGGCAACTTCGAGGAGGTGTGCGTCGCCCACTGCTGGGGAGATGTAGACCTTGAAGGGAGAGTCCGGGATGTGCTGCTCGTTGAACTTGAGACCGATGCGGTATTCACCTGAAAAGATGATGGGAATTTAGTAATGAAGGATAAAAGGAGCGAAGCGAAGAAATTCATAAAAAATTGTACATTACAAAATTATATGAATATCTGAGATATTTAAAAAAAATGTGACACCTTAATGTGGCGCCACACTATGCCGAAATTACGCGACCGAACTTCGGCGTCTATTATTTTTATATAGGTAAAACGCGACGTAATTTCAGCCTGGTGTGTCGCGGGTAATTTAAAAAGCATTGCAGGCGTAATCATGCCGAACTTCGGTCGCATATCTTCGGCATAGTGTGTTTAGACACTTAGTTGCTTTCTAAACTTATAGAAATGTACCTTGCGATTCAAAGTACCAGATATATTGCGCATTTTGGAGAAATAGGTACAGTCAACATCAAAACTAAATTACGATTTTTAAATTATGGCTTTAGTTACGAATTCAGGAAATGGAGTTTCTAATCCGTACCCCCAAATTGAACCTAAAATGTAAACTGATCATAGCTGAGGATAGATAGATTTTAGCATATATTTATGAAATCTTTGCTTTGCTTTTATCTTTGAAAACAGCTATTATACGAATTCAAGAAATAGAGATTCTAATCCGTGCCCCCAAATTGAATCTAAAATGTAAACTGATCATAGCTGACGATAGATAGATTTTAGCATATATTTATAAAATATTTGCTTTGCTTTTATCTCTGAAAACAGCTATTATACTATTGACAGTGTTAGAACAAAAGATATTAATTATTATGGGTACATTAACACCTTTGTATGACAAAGAAATAATGATTATACTGTGTGAGTGCTGTCGTACTATTCATTTTATTTCTCCTTCACCGTTTCCAGTCATATCAACAAAATTCGCATCACATTAAACACCCTATCTACGAACCTGAATTTCTAAAACAAAATCCTCAACCATTTTGATTTCTCGCACAAAATCAAACCAAAAAACTGATCCGGAAACGTCCTATAAGGAGTCCCCACAAAAAACCGGAAGATCCAATTAAATATCGAAACAAATCGTATTCTAATTCGGCCTGCCACCCAAAAACACCGACAAATGTACTAATAAATTTTGGAGACTCTAAAAACCCGACGAAATGGAAAAAAATCGGCTTTGGTTATGTTGTAAAAAATGAGAACTACATGTCGCTCTGTATAACGGACTAACGATGCATCCAATAATTCTTCGCGACTGACTTGAGATATTTAAATTTTCTACGTTTATTTAGGGTTCTATGCAGAAAATTTCAGTGTGGTCTCTGACTAGCGAATAGGCCTTCCTAGTGATGTTAGTTGAAGTACTAAATGGGTAATCTGCCTAAACACCATTATAATATTCGAATTGGATTTCTTTTCGATTTTTGGATTCGGATTTTTTCTTTAAGTAAACTAGAAATACTGTCTATCAAAGACTAGGTACATTATTCTCTCTTAACTATCCTAAATCATAATAGTTATGATGTATCTTTTACAATTCACTGAAATTGTAAACGATATATCTTTTTATAAGAGAGTAACCCTCAGACCAAATAATAAACCAAGACAGCGTTGCGAACAACAGAGTGAAGCATGCGCAAAACTACGCCTCGCTCTGTACATACACGTTCACACGCACATATTTACACCAAACTATAACTAAACTACGCCTCACGACACTCACACATGTTTATGAAACCGGCCTCACTTCACTGTTAACAACGCTATGTCTGAGTTTTTTATTTGGTCTGAGGAGTAACCATGGAATTTCTTGCCGGTTCTTCTCCATAAACAACTAATTGGAACCGTGCACCTAAATTCGACCTTTCATAAGCATTCCATAAAAAAAATGATTTTGAATTTGACGGTTAGAAGCACAATAGCAGGCTAATTCTTTTATTCTATTACTAATACTTGTTGACAAATTAAAAATAAACCAAACATTAAGCCTTAAAACGCACTAGCGGCCAGCCGCAATACGGCGGGCCGCTTGCGGCTGGCCGCTAGTGCGTTTTAACGCTTAGACTGTTTTCGTATCGAACAATTTTGATACTAAAATTGGCATCTAGGTTCACAAGAATGTTGGTAAGCTGATATCAATCATATAGAATACATTACCGGTTCTATTCTTTGACATTCGGAAATAGTATCCTTTTCTAAGAGTGCTGTTTCTTTAAACAAATCGGCCCTCAAAAATAATCAGAGCATAAATAAATATTCTCTTTCTAACAACAGTAAAATGTACATAAACATGTCAGTAATATTTGTTTTCTATAAGTAAAATTATCTTTGAGTTTCCTTACTTCGATAGTAATGTTACGGAACCCTAATTTTCAAAAAGTATCTCTCACTTGGTTATCTTTTTCAATATGAACGAAGCCTCCGCGGTGGCCATATAGTTGCTACAGATTTATTTACATCCGAGATGGACTTTTTTCGATAAGGTTTTTGCTGATTGGATGAAAAAAAAATTGTTTCGTAGACTTTTTCGGAAACAATCCTTTTGTTTCGAAATTAGTTGGAGGGTGGATGGCACCACGGATTTGAAGTTGAGTTAACTGTAGTTCGTAATTGGTGAATACATTTTTGATACAAAATTTAACACCACACTGTCCATTTGACCCAGACTAAAATTAAACCACTTCCCCCTTATTACAAAAGATGGTCTAAAAAAACCCAAGTTTTAATAAACCCCCGTCTCTTTTTGTTATATGACATAAGAAAGTGATGGGTATATTTTAAACCTGGGTTTACCTTAGTCTTGGTTTAAACCATCTTTTGTAGTAGGGCCCCTTATGCCGGTTCCTATATGCAAAAAAGAATGGTTTTGCTTACCAATAGTAGCATAACTCCTTGCCAAACTTAGCTAAATAGACTCGTAAGCTAATTTTAAATGCGATAGGCTACTAACGTATAGGGTCTATTATGCAAAGCTATGAAGTCCGCTTTATTATTGGTAAATAGATACAAAAGTCTTAATTTTAACCAACGTTCGGTAAATCATAGGAATCGACCATCAATCTGTTCAGGTAGGTGCAGTAAGTTAAAATTAAGATATAATAGTATGTGGACGAACAGACACATCTATGTAGGTACATGTGAATAGATAAATATGGAAGAACCTATCTCCATAATGGTTAGCACAAACCGGCAATAAAAATCAACGCTAGGTCCTGTCATATTTGCTTGTTATTTAAACAAATAAGTTTAATTAATATACAAACCTTAATCCTTTTAAGCAGCTTGAAACAAACAATAAACAATTTTAATAAGGTTTTTTCATCAAATAAGTTGGCAAAAAAACCGACGGCACGCCTGATGGCAAATGTTTACCGCCGCGTATACAAGGTGTAAACGAACTCGTGCAATTCGTTCAAACCACATGATCTATTAATGGTATAGATTAACCCCGCATGAGATTTAGTTTGTTTTTTTTTCCATTTTTTTTTATTGGTATGTAATTTCGATGCTTTTCATAAATGAATGAAAGCACAGCGACACAGCTAACGGGCACGACTAGCGCAATATCGCTTCACGTAGTCAGTTAACTCGGGACGCTAAAATTACTCAGATACAGAATACCATGTTTCGCTTTATGAAAAGTTTTTTTTTTTATTCTGAAAAAACCTATGCAGGGTCAATCAGTGTCACCAGTAGATCACGCGGTTTGAAGGCATTACACGAATTTGTTTACACCCTGTATACACCTACAACAAGAGGATTGCTCCGAAACTAGTCGGGCAATGTTGAAAAATGCACGTAAGCAAACCATAACCAATCATAATTAACAACGCACTACAGTCAAAAAACAACAACAACCTGTCACTTTACATCGTCTGATGAAAAATACGACTTAACTACAGTTAAAACAACGGTGCAACCCACCACCCACTGGTTCAAATAATGACGTATGCTATGCAAAATAGTGGTATTGACATGTTAAGGGTTCGATGGCCGGCCCGTTTCCTTCTGTTTCTTATTAAGCAGTTTTTGTTGGAGCAAAAACTGAATTTTAGGTTTTTGCGGAGAAAACATTTCGCGCAGGTGGCTTTGGGTGTTACGTCAGGACTTTAAACAGAGACAAAAAGAGGAGTGACGTCACGAATGATATTAGGATGTTCGTTCTGCTCAGCCTGTTCAAAACTATGTTGGGGTCAACTTCCAGTCTAACCGCCTTGGCCTGCGGGCGGCGGGTTAGGGGATCCGTCGCCCGACCAGTAACAGGCCCGAGAAGGCAGCGCGCTGTGTTCTCTCAGGAGGATGTGGGGCAAGGCCCCATAGAAGAAGAGGTCTGCCAGGGTCTGGCGGACCGAGACCTGCCGGGGTCGCGGTGCATGTAGCTGTGAATCCCGCGACCCTGGCCAAGGGTCAGGAGAAGGAACACCGTGGGTTTTTAGCCGGTAAGAGTCCGGCATACCCCTTCGCCTTCCCCGTACAAAGGGCATCCAAGAGGATTTCCCCCAAAAAAAAAAGGTGGGCCTACTCCCTAAGTCCGACAACGAAGTTAGTTGCCCGTCCGAAAGTAGCCCCAATCGTAGAAGTGAACAAAACAAGTGTCAAGTTTAACTTTTCAGACGGGCAAAAACACATCGGTAGTAGGGACAACTGTCAAATCGTGTTGTCATTCATTCTTAGTTCGGGCCCCGAAATAGGTAATCGTATGTCCGTAGGTGATAGGGAGTAGGAAACGCTCGTAACTAAGGCCGAAATCACGGACTTCGTGCTTAGGGAGTAGACCCCCAGATGCGGCTGAATACTAGTATTTTACACGGAGCGACTGCCATCAGATATGCAATCCCGTTATCCTAAGGTAAGACCGGTTGTCATACTTTCGGGTTTCTGACTACCTGTAACCTGTCATAGGTATTCGTATAACACCCGGGACCGACGGCTTAACGTGCTCTCTGAAGCACGAAGGGTTCTCGATGTGTAACGAATGGTCACCCATCCACGGACTGACCGCGGCAAGCGCAGCTTAACCTTGCAAATCATATGATTGGCGGGTATGGTAATTAGCCACGTGCCCCTCAGGTAAATCGTTTATAAGTTGAGCATTTATTTATATGAATAAAAAGAAAAGTCCTGACTGACTGATTGACTGACTCATCAACGCCCAGCCCAAACCCTTAGACCTAGAAAGCTGAAATTTTGCATAGAGGTTCCCTTTATAATGTAGACAAGGAATAAGGAAGGATTTTTCGAAATTCAACCCCTAAGAGAGTTAAATACGGGATGAAAGTTTGTATGGAAAATCGTCACTAACAGGTTCAAAATTTCACGCAAGCGAAGCTGCGGGCAAAAGTTAGTATTTTATAAAATTAAGGTTCAATTCAACTCATTATCTGTGGGACAGTCAGACAAGTTACAAGACACGTCAGCTGCATTTAATCACTATTTAACCGACGCTAATGGGTAGGGGACCATATTTGTGTTGCTAATAGAACATTAGCATATTGTATTAATAAGTGGAGTCGTTAAATTAAATTGTTTTAAGATTAGCCGATTATGGGGTTCTTATGTTGTGTTTATTTGTATACATAATCAGTTTACTTTCCCACTGCTGGGCACAGGTCTCCGTAGGAAGGGTTTAGGCCTTAATTATATACAAGCTTAGTTGGAAAGGGGGATACTAATCCGCGTGCCACTCAAAATATCACTGATGACCGTTTTAAAGCAAGTGTTAAAATTTCAAAAATCGATTATTTTTATTTCCATGTAAAATAATTTTTATTTCAGTATTTTCAAAAAAAAAATTTCCTTTCTTTAGTTACGAATTCAGAAAATGGAGCTTCTAATTCGTGACTCGAAATATGACCTAAAATGTAAACACTGCTGCTGCTGCAGCAGCTGAAGATAGACAGATTTTAGCGTATTTTTATGAAATCTTTGAACAGCTATTTCTCTTAAACTATTGACTTTTAGAGAAAGTGGTAGAACAAAAGATACTCATTATTATAGGTACTTTAACACCTTTCAGATTAATACTAGGGTTTTCGCGTTCCCGGGAATTCCCGGTTACCCGGGAATTTCATATAAGTATTTTTGTTAAAATATATTTTTACTTAAAATTAATGAAATAAGCGAGAGAACTATATTTTTACAAAAACCATGAATATTCCCGGGTACCCGGGAATTCCCGGGAACGCGAAAACCCTAATTAGTACCCCCTTTCTGAATAACCTTGTATACCTATGATAATGTTTTCTCTTATTAGATCTCCATGATGACGTGCCCGCTTTCGTGGCGATGGAGCTGCATAAGCTGCCCCCCGTCACGTTCGACCACGTCGACGTCACCAGGCTGCTGAAGGATATAACGTTCCTAAAAGCGAGGCTGGCCGAGGTACAGTCCAAGCTGGAGGTGTCGAATAACACCATAGGAGACCTGCGTGCCGAAGTAGGGTTGTTGCGCAACGCTGTTTCGGTAAGTAGGTCACCTGACGCCTCTAACGTGAACATTCGTCGCGGGGCGCAAAACGCTTCCATCGGCAGTTTTGAGTCGGCGAGCTCTACTGCGTCGCCAGCTGCCGATATTTCATGCGTTGCATCGTGCTCCGCCGCCGTGTCCATCGTTCCTTCAACACCGGTGGAAGTAGTGAGTCATGTAGGTACGTCGACCCCTAAACGTGCCTACGCTGCTATCGTCGCCACTCACAAACCTGCTATGTCGCAAACAAAACGGCAAGCAGAAAAAACAAAAGGGGGTAAACAGAGTCAGTGTGTATCGGTCAACAAAGACCTGACACAGCAGGGTCCAGATAAGGACACGTGTGACAAGGATGACTTCATCAAGGTGGAGAAACAGAAGAAGAAGAAGCCTCCTTGTCGAAACCAGTGCGGTACCGCGCTGGCAGGACCCAACATGCTGCTGCGTCCAGCAATACCGACGACGCTGCTGTACGTGTCCAGACTACATCACACCACGAAGGTTGAGGAGATCGTGGAGTATGTTCGGGTGAAGACAAACTGGACTTTGAGGGTCAAGATGTTGGAGTCGCGCCACAACACAAATTTCAAGTCGTTTGTGGTGCGAGTTCCGACTCATCATATTGAGACCTTCCTTAAAGAAGAGTTTTGGCCGAAGGGTTTCATCTATCGACGATTTCGCGGAAGGTTACGCGACACCACGCAGCGCAACACGACGCCGTCACTTCGTGTACAGTAGTTTTATATATTATGTATTAGTTTATAGTTATATTGTTTTTATTATTTATGTATTCGTTTTCTATGGGCCAAGTTGCCTGAAATAAAGGATATATTATAATTACTTGAATTCTCGATAATCTAGGAGGTTAAGCTACGTCTACCGAAGTCAGTCCGCAGATTGATGATCGTTCCTTACACGTCAAAACCTCTCGATGTCTTTGTCATACGAATACAAATTATGACAGTCGTTACGGGTAGTCAGAAGCCCGAAAGTCTGACAACTGGTGTAACCTTAGGGTAACAGCATTTCTGCGGGCGGCGGGTTAGGGGACCCGTCCCTCGACCAGTAACAGACCCGAGAAGGCGGCGCGCCTCTCAGGAGGATGTGGGGCAAGGCCCCACATAAGAAGAGGTCTGCCAGGGGCTGGCGGACCGAGACCTGCCGGGGTCGCGGTGCATGCAGCTGTGAATCCCGCGACCCCGGCCAAGGGTCAGGAGAAGGAACACCGTGGGTTTTTAGCCGGTAAGAGTCCGGCATACCCCTTCGCCTTCCCCGGGCGATGGGCATCCATGAGGATTTACACACGAAAAAAAAAAGGGTAACAGCGTTGCCCAGTAACTGGGTAGCGAAGTCTGAGTGCAGTCGCAGGAGGAAGGTGATTTTCACAAACCCAAAAAGTGGGAATAGAGACCTAAGCCATACCTCCTCAGCAGTAGGTGGATTAATATTGTGGATTATTATGTTGACGAGATAGTCACGGGGTAAGCACAGGCGATGCTACCTACGAAAAGGGATTCCAGATAATTGCCCATCAGTAGCCACCTGAACAACTTCCATTCTCCCTAACCTACATTTTTTTTCTTATTGGAATCTTGATTTGTAGCCCGCTTATTTAAAACAATCCCGGCTAAAGTTCAAATCAACGCTACACTGGAAGCATTTGTAGTAGGTATTCACAACTATTTTCCAAAGTAAATTTTTACATAGCTTCATCTAATCGGCGGAAACAAAATAGTTCTTTCGCTGTACTTTTCATCTTAGAAAAACAAGCAAACCTACGTAAGCATGATGAAAAACAAATAAAAAAACGAACTTAAAAAGCATTACGAAACCCTTTCATAATCACAGGCTTGCGTCATCAAAGAACTTTTACGAACTTTCTAGGCGAGCGAGCTCCAAATGTTGGCCAAAAACTCGTCCGAAAGAATCAAAAGTAACATTCCGTCAAACGCTACCAACCTTTTGTACGATTTAAAAACGTTTTTTTCTTAAACGATTATTACCATCGGGCGGTCAATTAAAATGGCTGCTACACACCAGAGCCGAAGAATGCCGAAGACGAAATGCTCCAACTAAATTTGTACCTTATTCTATTGTATTCTGTGCGACAAAAAAATCGCGAATCTCTCCGACAAAGAAGCGGTCTCTTTTTGTCTTAAGATACTTCATAAGTGTATCGCTATTAGAAAATTTTGAACAATTCCAAAATAATAATGACTTAAGTTTTGTTCGACCGTTATTCTTTGATTGGTCATGTTTTTTGGGAAGACAATCTTTCGTCCGCTGTTGTTATTAAATATTATTTGGTATTTAATGCGTTGAATGAATCTTTTTATTGAATTAATAAGTCTTTAAAAGCTATTGTTTTAGATTACTAATAATGCCATTTTGAATAGCGAACTCATTGTTATTGCATTTAGGTTTTTTGTCGCTATTTTGAAAGCGCTAAATCCATTAAAATATATTGCACAAAAATAATTAGATATCACTGCGGTGCGTGCCTAAAAATAACTTTTCTGAAAAGAGTTTAGCTCTTTTAGAATTCAATGAATAAAATTACTTTCTATCGAAACCAAAGTCAGCCATTTTCATTAATTACTAACCTAAAACAATAACCCCTGCTGTTACCATTAACAAATTCAAACGAATTTCTAGAAATTTCGAAATTATCAAAACAGCTTCCATTTTTGTTTCTACACGGACAGCAGATAAAAAATTGTAACTTTTTAAAATTCGAACCCAAGGCACAACCGACAAAGCTGCCGATGCGAATGAATGCGAATATATTATCTGTATTTTACTTTTACAGATTCTACAGTAAGGAAATGATAATGTTTTCATTTTAAAGTTAAAGTTATTTTATTAGAAAAAATGGCAGTAATATTTGGTTGAGGTCCACCATAATTTAAGCGCTAAAATGTTTACTGAATCATTTACAACACAAGTTTATCAAATTCTTAATAATTATGTTATAGACAATATTATACTGGTTACTTTGTAACTAGCAAATAATAAGCATTTTATACTTCTATTATTATAAAACATAGAGAAAATCCGGGTAAAAAAAAATTCGTGACAAAATTCCTCTAATCAAAATCACCTTCTAAAATTATTACCTCTTGCATTAATTCAAAAGAATGGCGTCAAAATCACATTTCACAAGTCTATCCTATCATCCAACCTATCTATCATCTAATGTCACCTTAAAATATACCGAAACAGCACCGCACTAAACAAAACACTCGAAAAAAAGCGAGGAATGTCCCAAGAATTACGAGATTCATTAGCAAAAAGATATATCGTAAATCGGTACAATCATGCGCCGAAAACGCGACGAGCATTGAGGTTTAAAAAACGAACGCGCCCCTCTGTGGTCAGTGTCCGAAAAAAATAAAAACAAATTGAAAAAAATCGCGGTCAAGCTCGAGATTGGGTTGGATTGCGAGTTCCGTAAGATTTTCGTAGTTGGTTGTTATGTTGTTTTTTGTTATTTACTACGAAAAAGAATTGTTGTTACCTATTTTGTATTAATTAGATTCATACTCTTTGTCTGTGTATAGTAAAAAACAGTACATGCCTAACCAAATTATATTTTTAGTTCTCTTGAAAGTAAATAAATTGTAGTTAATGGTAAAGTATTCCGAAAAGATGATAGCTTTGCTATTTTGTATTATTATTTTACGTTTTAAATTAAATGTAATTGACTAGAATATACTGCCTATAGAATATAATGACTGCCTCATTGGTCTAGAGGTCGCAAGCGCGACTGCTGAGCGTGAAGTCTTGGGTTCGATCCCCAGGTCGGGCAAAGTGTTATTGGGTTTTTCCGTGCAGAATTTCTCAGTAGCAGCCCGGAGTCTGGATTTGTACCCGGTTGATGGCAATAGGCTCGCTCCCTTTTACATGGGACTTAAAAACATAACGGCGAAATGTGGGTGTACTATACACCTCTGCCCACCCCTGTGGGGAATACAGGCGTGATGTTATGTTATTTTATTAAATATAATATACAACACGTAACAGTAATAATGCAAAAACCCCAATTACAATATTCAGTAAGAATCATTGTACACACACTGAAATACATTCATGTGCTTTATTATTGTTTACTTAAGAAAATAGTATTACTTTTCATTATTAAATGCATTGAAAATTCAGTATTATGACCTTGACATTTTTTTTTTTTATCTCAATTGAAAGAAATAAAAAAATACGTTTTAAAAAAATCTGTTGTCGATTCTTAGCAAACTACTTTAAGGGTTTGCGTTTATTGTGTAACACGGTGTATAAAGACTAGACAAATAAAACCGAAAAAGATTACACATAGAACAAAGTAAAACAGTATAACCACATTCTAGCAAAACACAGGTTCTAGCAAACGCTAGGACACTTTCCGGAACGTACACTATTCACAGTCCGTTTTTTACACCACAACAAGGAACTCTAAAAATCGAACTGTCAAAATGGTTCGCAGTAAATTTTGCCGCGCTCCACGCCGATTGGCTCGCAGTTTAGAGGGCGTGGTCAACAATTGAAATACAAGACTGTTTATTTATGAACAGAAGTTGAGTTGTTTTTGCTTCTATAAGGAGGGGGCTTGGTGATACAAATAGCAAGAAATGGTGTTTAAATATATTTGAATAGTAGCTACTAAAAAGTTACTACAAACATTTAAATATATTGAACAGTTTCTTTCACTTCGATATTTAAATTCTGGCGCAAAAATTTTGAATTTGGTAGTGCTTTATTTTTAAATATTACAAAGACGAAGATGGAGATCACTTAAAAAAAAATTACAAGCTGTCTGGTTTTATTTGTGATTGATTTATATATTGTTTCATAACTGCCATTACAATCGGTAAAAAATATCCTGCTTACCTGTCTCTTTCATTTTTATTTTAAGCCTTTGTTTTTCCCAACACTTCTCGAGAACTGCACTAGCTCGCCGATTTTGTATAGCTATTTTTTAATACTATATACGTGGGCCATACTGAAAGTTTCTGGAACTGCATCCTAATTGCGCAAAATACTAGTAATCGCTATAATAGCTTTGATTTTGACAGGTCAACAATTTCCATAGCTACGTATGTATTAACAATCCTACTTCTCCATAACTACCACGCAATGAATAATGTTCTATTGTCAAAATGAAAACTATTGAAATTACGAATCTGATACGCAATCGGGTTGCTGGCCACTTCAGTTAGAGCCCCCGCAGACCACAGACTTTCTATCGGCCGATAGTTTGGTCGGGTTGGGTTGCTAGCGCGCACACTGAGCCAACTAAACAGTCAGTACAGTACAGTTTGAAGGCAATCGTGTAGCTCATCAAACTGTTTTATCGGGCTATACCGAATCGTTATAGTGTGCGCACTTGCATACATCTTCATACTGATTAAGAAACCGACCAAACTATCGGCCGATAGAAAGTCTGTGGTCTGCGGGGGCTCTTAAAGATATTAAAAAAGTAATTCCAATTTTTGAAAATGGAACTCTTTGGCTTTAGAATACATTTTATTTTTTACGTCTGTCATTTGTTTTTTTTTTTCTTTGTGGCGCCAATTGGGAATCTACGTGTTTAACGATGGATTTAGGTCGAGGATCGATGTATGATTTTTATGATTTTTGCTGTGGTTTAAGTCATCAAGAAACTTGCCAAGGCTTAAATTATCATTTCGTGATGAAGCCCTATCTTGTAGCTCTGTGTACTTCTAGTATAATGAATTCAAACGTGGACATATTCATCTCCAAGACGATTCACGTGAAGGCCTTCCGACGACAGCGGTAATCGAAACCAACATTGATGCTGCACGACAACTAATTCAATCGATAAAAAAATTACAGCAAATTCGTACAACATTGAACATTGGCATGAGTAACGCGCAAAATATTTCACACGTACCTACACCTAAACGTTCGGAAGCTTTGTTCGATATGGATACCGCATGAGTTAACGGAAAACAAAAACGACGGCGAGTAGAGTGGTGTGATAAAACTTTTCCGAATGGTTTCAAAGAATGAAAAACTGTATAAATTGTCAGAGATAATACTTTGAAAAACTGAATACAATATAAACATTAAAAGTGTTTTACTTTAGTAGAATCCAGAAACTTTCAATATGGACAAAGTATAAGCCTGTGTCTTCAAGGTTGGGTAGATGTGATTGTGGCATACCCATGTTGATAATTAGCTTACTTATAACATAAACATAACATCACGCCTATATTCCCCGAAGGGTAGGGCAGAGGTGTATAGTATACCCTCATTTCGCCGTTATGTTTAAGTCCCAGAAATAGGAGGCGAGTCTATTGCCATCAACCGGGCACTTTAGACGCTGGGCTGCTGCTGAGAAATTCCACATAGAAAAAACCAATAACACTGCTCGCTCATTAACTTATGTTAGTCTACGTAAAAATGACGCATGCGTGAGCGAAATATTGCACTGATTGTCTAAAGATTGAGAATCACGCATTATGCCTTCCGGACATCTCCCTCGTTGCTTGTAGCTTCTGCAAGATGCAGTGTCACTGAGATAAGTCTCACCAATTTTGATATATTACGACCGCGTGAGTCAAATTGACGCATGATTATCTTTACTCTAGTCTCAGTAGTTCGGTTGTTTTGTTCGGGACCGGACTACTAAGACTAATTTAGTCTCATTAGTTCGGTTATGACGTCAAACCGAACTGTTGATACTAAAAAAGATACCAGTAGTCCGGTTAGGGATGTAATAAAATGCTTTTATTATAAATAAAAGAATCAAACATATTTTCTGGAATAAGGAGAATACATAGGTAAGCAGAAACCATCTTGCTATATAAACTATTTTACGATGAAAGTTGTTTTTTACATCATTAACCGAACTACAGAACACAAGTCTCAACAGTTCGGTTTGACGTCATAACCGAACTATTGAGATAAAATTAGTCTCGGTAGTCCGTACTTATCTTTTATGTAACTTCAAATATGATTATTTTTCTAGTGATAAAAAAACACTTACCAGGCTCTTCAACCTTATAAGACACGTCACAGGATCCGTCCTTCCTATCCTTGAAGTCAATCTCGGCTTTGCTAGGTCCTTCCAAGGAGATCGCGAGCTGGCCCGCTCCTGCCTCTCGCGTCCAAACGTTGAACTCATTGAAGCGACCAGCCTCTCCTCTTTCGAGGCCAGGTCCTCCGGCCTTTACTAAATGGGCCCCGGAATCTCTCAGAGGTCCTACGGTGAACTGGAAGGGTGATCCTGGAATGAAAGTTGTTGGGTGAATAAAGGTGGAATTAATTGTCCTATGCATATGTTACACACCGTGGGCTCGAGGTACCCGAAAGATTTTAACCACGCCTTTCTGAAGGTATTATGAGTCAAATGTTATATCAACGAAAGTCCAATTCAGTTTTTTTTTCTGTTCTTAATAAATCAATTAACTTTAGTACTTCCTTGTGAACAATACCTAAGGTTGAACTGGCAACATTTATAAATTATCGATCGTGTGAGTAGATAAGAAACTTCTCACTTCACAACCCTCCCCGACAAAGACAGACGGCGAGAGGGGTATGGTATAACAAAAGTCGCAACGCCGCGTTCATGTGACTCGTTACCATAGATATTTTTCAGACATTTATGGCTTTGAAGTTGCACTCAGTTTGGAAATGATCGGTTTTACGAAGTTTGCCGATGTGACTTCTTACTCTCCTCATACTGAGAAGCTATTAATCCAATACAAGATCAGAATGCAGGTACTGGCAACCAAAGATTACAACTTTTTTTAATCTCTGCAGCCGAGAATTTCATCGTAATAATACGCCCGTGACCATCCACTGTTAAAACTCAAAACTCACTACAAAAATGAAGTACTTAAACTTTCTGCAATTTTGTGCTAATTAAGTCAAATACTAACCAGGAATGTGGATCTCCCTGTACTTGACAGAGACGGTGTGGACGCCCAACTCCTTGGGCACGAAGTGGACGGAGTAGAGTCCATCTTCAACCTCCTGGATCTCAGCGTCTTCGGAGACTCCGCCGGGGCTGGTAACGGTGGCGGCCAGGTCGAAGGAGGTGATTCCTGTGGGGAAAAGGTAATGATAATTTAAACTACAGTTATTATTTTTAACTAGGCTTCGTCGTATGACTTCAAACTAGATAATGCAAGTGAACCTATACTTCATTTATTATAGGCTCGAAATAAAAAAAAACAAGTGGAAGTGCCCTGATACTTCTTTCGTACGGGAACCAGTGTCGCCAAACTGACATAAAAAAATATATTGCAAGATATCAAAGTTTTATACTTTATACACCTCTGTGAGATATATTTTTCCTTTTGATATAATTTTTACATGTTAAAATTGCACAATATGGCATGATTCTAATAATTTACGTATGATTTCGAGACGTCGTGTCACAGAAAGTATCTAATCGCATGAGCCAGCTGCGTGGTACTTTCACTTGTTTTTTCTATAATCCGTGATGAGACAAATATCCCTAATAAGGGCATGAATATCTTTTGATATACTTCTCTATGCAGAGTTTCAGCTTATTAAGATTGGCCACCAGATTAATAGACACATTAAACTGTCTCAAACCCCAGCTAGAAACAATAATGCAGTTAATATTTACACTTTTCCATGCCTTTTAAGTTATGTTTTGTCCAATGCAATAAATGTAGTACAGTCACGTCTAATAATATGTATACATTATAGCAAATTTCTCTTAGACAATAGGTTGTAATTAAGAAATATTCGAAACCATAGTTTGTATGTATTTGTAGCAACTATGTGTGAAATATTTTATAATTCTAATGTATATTTTAGGAGAAACTCGCTTTTGAATTTCGCTTTGAGTATACCTACTTAATTATTAGCCGTGACTGTACCTAAAAGTATTGCCATTTTAACAGATGCTATTGTGTTTTTTTTTACGAAAGTAACATCTACTTAGGTATTGTTTTTAAAAACATAATTAGATCTTCAATCAAATTAAAATCTATATATATAAAAGGAGAAGCTGACTGACTGACTGACTGATCTATCAACGCACAGCCTAAACCGCTGGGGTTAGAAAGTTGAAATTTTGACAGTAGGTTCCTTTTGTAACGTAGACATCCACTAAGAAGGGATTTTTCGAAATTCAACCCCTAAGGGAGTTAAATAGGGGATGAAAGTTTGTATGGAAAATCGTCACTTAAGGGTTGGACCTCATCTGGCAGCACGGAATCGCCTTTTTCCGTCGCCCTTTCTCTTTCTGTCGCTTAGAACTGCCATTGCCGCCATTGCATTTTGTCCGTGATGCCGATCGCCTCGAGGATTCCGCCGCGTGCTATCGCATTATGCTTTCTGTCTCGGTCTAGCAAATGGCAGTTCTAAGCGACAGAAAGAGAAAGGGCGACGGAAAAAGGCGATTCCGTGCTGCCAGATGAGGTCCAACCCTAACGGGTTCAACATTTCACGCAAGCGAAGCTGCGGGCGAAAGCTAGTCTATATATATAAAAGGAGAAGCTGACTGACTGACTGATCTATCAAAGCACAGCCTAAACCGCTGGGGTTAGAAACTTGAAATTTTGACAGTAGGTTCCTTTTGTAACGTAGGCATACACTAAGAAGGGATTTTTCGAAATTCAACCCCTAAGGGAGTTAAATAGGGGATGAAAGTTTGTATGGAAAATCATCACTTAACGGGTTCAAAATTTCACGCAAGCGAAGCTGCGGGCGAAAGCTAGTGATTTATATTAACTTACCAGGCATTTTGAAGGTAAGTTTGCAGTTGGTGCCGACCTCCGTGAGAGGCGCGGGGTCCCTCTGCCTCTGGATCTTTTCTCTCTGCCTGTTGCTACCCTCACCAGTTACCTAAATAATATAATAATATTAAGGTGACTAACAAACCAAAGTATTAACAAAAAACGTGATTTTCAAAGCGGGTTGGCGATCGCAGTATGGTTGTTAAAGTACTCAGAGAACGCTGCTGCCCATCCTCTAGTGAATCCCTTAGTCGCCTTTTACGACACCCAAAGGAATAGATGGGGTAGTGCTATTCTTTAAATCCGGCACTACACCTCTGCAAACCCCTTTGGAATCAAAAATGACAACATAATCCCCCTTAATACAAAAGATGGTCTAAGAAAAACCTAGGTTTTAAAATAGTCCCGTCTCTTTTTGTCATATGGCACAAGAAAGTGATGGGTATATTTTAAACCGTTGTTTACCTTAGTCTTGGTTTAAACCATCTTTTGTCCTTTTTTTTATCCTTTGCAGATTTTAGACTTGAGCCGAGTCTAAAATCTGCAAAGGTCATATTTTTGCCTTCAAATATTTTTCATTTACACGTTACCTTAACAGTGAAAGGTGATCCTTCCACGTGGTGATCAGCGAACTTCAGGTTGACGATATAGTACCCTGGTTCCGTGGGCTTGTAGCTGATGGCTAGTACTCCGTCCTTACTGTCTGCACACTGGATCTCGGCCTTGCTGGGACCTGGGTGAAGATTAAATGGTTATTCTCCATAAAATGTACTGGCTGGATATTTTAATTACTATACGAGAGCAAAATAGGACCGTTGACTGAGAATATTAACCGGTTGCGTACAGCCCGTCGTCCCAAGATGACACTTAATTGTCTTTTCTATTCTGTCTATAATTACCGGTGATTGAGAGTTTAAAGACGTAAGGAAACAAGCCGAGACAAAAGGAAAATCTGAAAAAAAATCGTATCCAGTTTTGGGTCTTCAGCATCTTCAGCTTTGTTTAAGATATACCTACAGAATGAATTTTTAACTGGGCATGGATGGACAAATCCGAAAGTATATGGGATAGCAAAAAATTTTTAAAGGAGTCTCGGGGCCAATTTTAATATTTTTTTTAACTAAATACGATAATGAATAACAAACAATTTCTCTGAATCCGTCAAAAAATCAATTGATTTTGAAAAAAAACACTATTTATGCGCCACCCCGTAGCTTATAAGAATAAAATTCTGGGAATTAATGTTAAATGGCAAAATAAAGGAAAGGCGTCATTAAAAAAAACAGTTTAAAAATTCATTCTGTATAATCCTATGCACGATACTATGGCCAGGGTAGTTGCTGGTCCCCGTCTATTTTATTTTTCCTAAGATTGAACAGCCTCCCGTTTAGCATATTTTTCTCTTCAGTCATCCGCCCGATTTTTATTCACTGTACTTTAGTAAATGTACTTTGAAATTACCTTCGATGGAGAGTGAGAGACCACCGTAACCCGCATTCTTGGTGTCCACAGAGAAGGTGTTCTCACTGTGGGTCTTGCCTTCCTTCAGAGCAGTACCGGAAACCTGAGGATTGAGGAATAAGTATTAGCATGATCATTAAAAGAAAGAAAAACTCAAGTGAAGAAGAAGGAAGGAATCTTTAGTCTTTTTGCGACGTGATGAATAAATGAGATAATAAATGCGATAACCAATGATTTTTTTTGTTACTTCCTTACTTTGCTCTTTGGCGCCTGGAAACAAAGAAAATGGGACAAAATTGCGCCCGCATTGCAAAAATTTTCGCGTATTTAGTTACGGGTCTTTAGTTTGATTCTTCATTGGGAATAAAACAAACTAACAAACATTTATTCCTGTGAACGGTGAAGGAAAACATCGTGAGGAAACCTGCTCACCTCACAGGGCTCCAAAAAGTTCTCCATTGAGTGCATAGTCCACTAAGCCTCACCAGGCCAGCATGAGAAGAGACCCGTGCTCAGCAGTGGGACCGTAATGGGCTGCTTATGATGATGAGGATTATGATATCAGTGTTTTGACTCACCTTAACTTTCTTAGCGTCACCGACTTCCTGTGCCAACACGGTGATGTTGAACGGAGAGTTCTGGATGTGGACGCCCATCTTCTTGACGGCAACAACATGCTGGCCAGCCTCGCGAGGAGTGAAGCTGATGCCAATGTTGCCTGAGGGCAGACGCTTGAGGAAACAAGGTTCTTCGAGGCCTGAGGGAGCCTGGTGAAAGAGAAATGTTATTGGTGAGATTTCGTCGAGTAGTTTACAACTTTTTTAAACTTTTGCAACCGACAAAGGTTCATCAGGTCCATAGGGTTAACCTGTTTACAATCTGCGCAGATGTTTTCTATTTCATCAAAACTGCTTAATTTTGTATTTTCCCTATAGTAATAAAATTTAATAAATATGAATTTGAACTTCTTACCTGGATGGAAGCGTTCAAAGTACGGATGTCATTGTCACTGATCTTGCCAGGTAGGGTGACTTCACTGCAGCTTCCTACAGAGATCTGGTTCCTCTTGCGACCTTCACCCGTGACCTAAAAAGAAGATAATAATTGATTGTAGAACACCAACATAAGATTACAATCAACACCGAGAAGATAGATGCAGAAAAAGATGGAGAAAATTGATCTCTTAAAAAAATCTCAGTATTAAATATCCATATGGTTGAAAAAAAAAATAGCTAACATTTTAAAATGGCAAAATGTAGGAAAATACTTTAATTGATAAAACAGGAAGTATTTTTACTAACACTGCATCGTGTGGCAATCTTGTAGATGTCACAAAAGTGACTAAATAAAATGTAAGGTAGAACAGAACAACTTTCCATTAAAAACTTCGTACCGAAAAAACTTGAGTTTTAACAAGGTACAATTTCAGATTTTAATAAATTGACATAAAATTAGAAGCGGCTACTATAATGAAGTTCATGATTTACTAATGGACCAGTTGCCAGCACACGGTCTTGGCCAAGAAAATTCAACAACAATTAAACGTACCTTGGCCGTATAAGGCGACCCCTTTATGTGCTTGTCCCCGAACCTGACGGAGATCTTGTACTCTCCAGGAGCGGTGGGCAGGTACGACACTGACACCGTACCGTCCTTGTTGTCATGGCATGTGATCTGGAAAGAGAAAAAGTACATTTAGATCGTCATCATCAGGGTCAGCTTCTAGTCAAACCAGATGCTGCCGCATCAGTTTTTTATAAACTTTCGAAGACAGGCTTTGAGGTCAAAATTCTAGAGTAGAGTACGTTTGCTACAATTTTGTAGTGGTTGATTTAAATTGCTTTGCAAGCAAAATGGTTGGTAGAATAGAAGTAAACAGCATGACTGGTTTACATCTGAAAACAATGAACTCTGCTCATTATGCTGTACTGCTTTTAGTAAGGGGCAAACTCCAAATTCGAGAAAAAGATGTGCTGTTCCGTACAAAATGTATGGAACAGGTGTTTTTTAACCGACTTAAAAAAGGAGGAGGTTCTCAATTCTGTGGTTTTTTTATGTTTGTTACCTTGGAACTCCGTCAATTATGAACCAATTTTTTTGTTTGAGAGGGTTTACTTTCCGTTTGGTCCCATATAAATTTTATCAAAATTGATTCAACGTTTTTTGAAAAAATCCACAAAAACCATAAATATGTTATGTCTTGTGGCTAGGACTATAGTTTATTTGTTTAATACAAGTTTGCAACATGTTTCTACCTATTATAGGATAGTATAACCAAAGAGATGATAAAACCCTCACCTCAGCTTTGCTAGGTCCCTCAACAGCCATGGAAAGTCCACCAGATCCGGCTCCCTTGGTGCTGATGGTGAACTCACTGGGTTCGCCACTAACACCATTCTGCAGACCAGGGCCATAGGCAGTCACGTACCCAGATGATATGGAGTCTACGTGGAACTTGTAGGGGGAGCCTGAAATGAGGTATATTGGTGATTAGTGGGATATTTTGATTGATGGTCTTCAAGCATCTTATAAACTCTTATTATCTTACAAGAATGATTTCTTATTATCATCATGATTATATTTGGTGATCATAAGCCTTTTTACCGCTAAGAGGATGGTCAAAGAGGATCAAATGAATGACCATGCTTATCAAATGTTTTGTTGATCGCAGACGTGGCTATTAGCGCGTAACGTGACGCTGGTGCGTCGTGTTACTGGGAACCGGGAATGATTCGACCAATTGCCAGCCCTCTGTGATCTATCGCTGCTAGCTGCCAATAGGCAATTGGTTACTTGTTCTCTCCCACATCCCGCAGACCCTCGGGAGGGCCAAGCTTACGGCAGTTTACCTATAGCCGCTTTTTACCAAACCTTCGGGGAGACGTGCCACCAGGGAAACCAGACGGCCCATATACTCTTGTGGCGGCATCTATCACGCCACATGCGAACTATTCAAGCCTACATCGCGATATCAAGATTTAACACGCAGATAGTATATATACAACCTCCCAGCATCAACTGTTGGGCAGTAGCCCGCCAGGCATAAGACTCCGCCTGATTGGAGGATCCTCCCTTTGGTTGGAGCCTACCTCGCGTGTGGTTTACTTGACCAATGACCACACGCGTCCTCTAATATATGTACCTACCTTATATCTTGAGGTAATCTCAACATGATCGAATTATGTTATTGATTGTTGTTACTAATTTGATAGATTTATTTTTTTGACGATTCATGACGATGATGTGTGGAGTCTACCTAACCACACCTAGTTTCTCCACTCTCTGATGAACCTACCTTGGACATGTTCACCGTTGTACTTGACGAAGAGCTCGTGGACTCCTTCCTCGCGAGGGTCGTACTTGATGCTGACAGTACCATCTCTGTTGTCTTCGATCTGGGGCTGGTCTATGTGGCCGGACGGCATTTTTACTTCAGCTGGAAAAGAAATAGAGTCGCACGTTAGATTGGTGGTGAAATGGTACTGGTTATTGGAATGTTGCTGGTCAAAGGAGAGGTGTTCGCTAAAAATGTCTGCTCAAATGGAAGATGGTTTTCTAGATATGGGTATCAGGAACCAGATTTTATTGGCCAAACAAGACTGTTACTAAAACAATACTACTTTTGGTACACAAACTGCAAGTAAAGATACAAGTTCGTAGCCGACTGCATACAGCAGTCACATGAATAAATAAACCGAACAGAATGAAAGCTTCCTAACAGAGTTCAAAATTCTTACCTACTTTCATAGGGCTGTCTACTATTTCACGACCGTAAGTTAAGTACCTACCTATCTAATAGAAAAGGCCAAATTCAATCTTACTAAGACGGCCTACAAATACTTTGGTACTATTCTACAAACCTACTAAAACAAAAATACGAAACAAATAATACGCCAACATAATTACTTACAAATAATAATCCTTATGGGAAAGCCTTATCGTCATCTTAGTTATTTTGGATAGTATCTACTCGTAACTAAATATTCTGTAATAAGCATTAAACTTGTGTAGGTATAAGTAGATATAATTAACTGACAAGATCCTTTGGATATACAAAATAAGAAGTCTCTTTGTTTTTCCTACCATTGTTTGTACACATATACACAGTACAACAGTTTGGCATCTTTAAAAACAATTAAAATAAAACGTCCGCGTTTCGTACCCTGCCGCTGCCGCTGTGACACTCCTTAAGTTTGTCCGCTTACTGAGCCGCCTCAAACCGGTTTGTACCCGAGCGGGCGCCGGCGCACTCCCCGCGCGCCTTGTCGGTGACAAGTCACGCACACAATAGCAGTGCGTGTAGTAGTGAACCTACGCACGGCGTTTAGTATGAAGCTTTCATTCTGCTCGGTTTATTTATTCATGTGCAGCAGTAGCAGATGACGTGACGTAACGAAGCGGCCTAAGGCGACAATATAGAACGTCGCTTAAAGGGATAAAGGTAAATGAAATATCACACATAATAACATTAAAGAAATTAAGGAATTCGCCATCATAAACATTCAACTTTTTCGCACCCGTTGACGCTTGCGCTGCGTCAACCGACGGATATTTGAAAACATCTCGTAAATAAACAAGGGTCTTAAACTAGACCTTGGAACAAGGTTAACACAGTTGATGGGAATGCATCTTAGTCAAACACCATGGGTGAACTATTAAAAAAATATTTATGTAGGTATCATAATTTGTCTGGTAAATTATTTTGCCAAAACCTTGAAGAGGAGAAATGTGACGATAAAGTATGATAGTATATTTTTACTATACGGATACGGTTTGTTTTACTTAAAAACACGAGCCTACTATGCTTGCACACACGACGCGAGTGGCGAGGTATTCCAGTTAGCGCATCAATTTGAATCGCAACAATAGGAATTGGAATACTCTTGATGCGATATGAATTAGTGTCCTTCAAATTGGTGCGGTAAGTAGAATACCTCGTAACGTAACTTGCGTGCAAGTTATGTTTCGATAACGCAATGTACATAAATATCTTCCTGTAATCTGTAGCTTGCGTGCGTACTACTTCATAATTGTAATGGCGTCCTAAATATTTCTGCATCCATAAATAAAAAGGAAGAATTTTAAATAAAATGGCAACAATAAGTTAGGGTTGGCACCTATATCAAAATATTATTTACAGTTCGAACAACGTAATAGGTCCGATTTGACGTTTGCATAAAATCACAAAATAAATGTGTACAGACGTTGTAAGCCTTCGATCTTAAAGAAAGTCGCCTTTTTATTTATCTTAACGGAACGCACTCATGATAAAATGAAACTAAAAGCCTAAAAGCATTGTAGTAATTATTACTAATGTTAACATTACTCCTAGTATGTTGACAGGTGTCAAATCGGACTTATTAGATTGTTACAAGTATAGTTAATAAAATTTGATAGTAAATATATAATAAATAAAAAATATATAATAAAGGAGATGTTTCTGAAACGTATGGAGCCTGGGCTAGCACCATGTACACTATATATTATGTAAATATAGCTATACATTAAAGTAACCGTTTTTAAATGTTAATTTTCTATAATTTTATTTCGTTTAACTGTACATTCAAGTTATCTTGGCCAAGGAGAGCAACACAACACATGAAAATATGGCGGATCGAAATTATGTGAAATGTCATTTTGACAATTGTTGACATATCAATGACCCCATACTGTTTATTTCTTATGGACTTACTTATCGTATGTACGTTGTTTATAGACGAAAATACTTGGATTACGTTATAATTATAATAAAATAGAACTACAGGTGTTGTACACGAAACCTAGGACTGTCAAAGTTGTCAAACTCATGTCAAACACAACTGTCATGGCTACCAGAAAAAAAGGGTTAACATATTAAAAAACGTCACCGAATAATAATTCCAGTACAAGAGTACTCTTCTTCAAATTAATTTATTTGTATTTTTATGGAAATCTCCTATTTTTTTCCTATTTTTCTATATACTGTACATAGTGGTGGCCCAAAATCAAACATCTCTTTCGATAATAGTTTTAGTTAATAAAACCTAAATACAAACCTCTTCTAGTGTCAATGTGGTAGATGCTAACGAAATTCAGCGGCGTGAATGTGTAACCAAAGCCGTGTTTGTTGAAGGAGATTTTATGAGACTCGGAAAATACTATAGGTATTGCTTCTTGATCTGTCTCTGATACTGAGAAGTATTTCTGACTATTATCGTAGTAGAACCTAGACAATTCTTGCCAGATAACTTCTTTGTCGTTGCATCCAACGAGAGAATTCCAGAGTCCACTTACAAACGCCATTTATAAAGAAATGGGTTTCTTCTAGCACGGAAAAGAAGATTAGTTTTGTGCAGTGTTAGTGTCAAGTGTGTGTCATTTTTTTGTGCTCATTTAGTTTTGTTTGGTGGTTGGTGCCTGTTTTGTGAAATAGAAAGATTATTTTTAGTGTCGTTTCGGTGCTACATATTTATTTGTTTTTTTAACGAATTTTACGCAATTGCAAACTTAAAAAAAAGATTATAATTGCGCAAAACTGAAATTTTTATTTACGCAACTTTTTACTTTTATGTTTAAAACTGTTATTAATTGGCGAAATGTATTTGTCAGGTTTCTTTCGCTTTAATGTGCACAAGTAGTATCTTGTTTTTCGAAAAATATATATGTGGAATCGATTTTTACTTTTACGCTTGCAGTTAATTAGTCAAGTCATTTAATTTTTACGTCAAAAGATAATCTAAAAACTGCCGAATATTTCATCGTCATTTAGCCGCAAAAATGTTTGATAGTTGGAGTATGTTAATCTGTTATAACTGTTCTCCAGACCGACTGACATATTTTTACAAACGTTTTGTCTATAATAATAACGTAAGCATGAGTCAAATTAAACGTAAATAATTTAAAACGTCACAGAAACGTAGGTAGATTATTTTAAACCCACAGAAATTTTAATAGAAAAATTCCAGATGTCAAAACATTGGTAAAACAGTATGAAAAGACTATTACTAAGTATACTTTTAAAAATCCAAATTGTTTACCAGAAATTCATTTAATAATAAAAATATGAAATTATTGCGATTGTCTCTACAAAAAATGTGTCATATTTCAGTGTTATGATGGGTGTTATCATAATAACTATCTATGATTATTACTATCAGGTGACTAGATGACGTAACCTATCTCCGATTTTTAGGTTATTTTTACCCTATTTTTTACAAGCCCAAACAAATTCTACGCTATCTTATAAAAATGTACCATGGAACAGTTTTTTAATGTCTGCCTAACCCATTTTCTGGTGTCGCAGTTATTTTAATACATAATAATTTATTTCCGGACTCAAAAAAATCGCTTTGATGTGGCAAAAACTGGCGTACGAGCCGCCTCATTTGTATGAGGCCTAATTTATCTTCGTACTTGACAGCACGTATGATATTATTTTAGAAATTTTTATTGACTCGATGTACAAAACATCAATTTGTATAGAATATCCGCCGATCTGAGGACATGTGATCACGTGAAAAATTATAAAACACAATGTTTATTCCATAATTTTGACATCGTAACGCATCATAAAAATAGTTGGCAACCCTTGATGAGTTTTAAATTTTAAAAAAAACACGGACGTTTTGCGTCACCGCGAAATGTTTATGACCTCTGCCCGTTGACAATTTCATCGGTAGTCAGATGTCGTCAACCGTTTAGCTCTATTATTTTTTATAAATGGGTAATAAAATTATTTATTTAATAGCCCCAACATCATTTTCAGATAGGTATAAGGGCTGTGATTAATTATTAAGTATAAATGTTGACACGTAATTTTAAAAGATTTTACGTCATATTTTTATTATTATTACCGGTGATTTTAATAAATAAGTCACGAAGCTTTTTATGAATTTCCGCATCGAAAAATATGATGCATACCGTTATTTTAGTGTCACCTTGTAAATAAGGAAGAGCGTGACAATTTATTATATTTAAATTAGTCAAGTTCAGAGCAGATTACTCTCTGAAATTATTTATCTCTCAGATTTATGAAAGTCCGTCACCATCATATCACTAATATACAATATAGTGATCCTCATTTCCTTTGCCTGACTTTTACGGCTTTCAACGAAAGATAAGCCACCATTATAATCAAATTTTCTTACGCATTTCATAAACGTAAGATCTTGTGATGAAAAAAAGAAAAATATTAAATGTGTATTATATTTTGCCAAACTCAACATCGACAACATGTTTTTCATTTATAAATTGAGTTTTAAATTAAATATACTTTTATTTACTTGTGTATGTACAAATAAAATCATCATTTACCGACTTCGAGAAAGAAGGACCGATATACGTAATTATTTTTTGTTTGAAAGAGTAAACTCTCGATGTGAATCCTTATAATTACCGATTTCGTTTTTTTTTTCTATGATCTTCTATCGTGGTGTCGTAGCGTGTTGTAAAATAAGTAGTTAACTTCAACTAGGCTAAAATTTAACCTAACCAAAAGCTAACTTGTTATAACCATAATTTTCTGATATTGAACATAAACGTTATTACAAATAAAGCATTAATTCAGTTAAATTAATTATCCTTAAAGAAAATTCTGTAAAAGAAAATCACTGACCTATTTCACTTTCTGTAACCAGAAATTAATGAAAATAAATCAGTTTAGTTTGACGCCTGACTAATATCTACATTACCGAGAATAATTATGTCTTACATTTTAATGCTTTCCTGATAAACAAAATAGTCTTAAATACGCATTTTATCGCAGGCAAAGTTCCAATAAATTAAAGTTATAAATAATATCGATCTGTCAGTCAACACGCCAAATGTTGTCGACCAATGGCTAAAATTAAATTCATTTGAGTTAAAAATAAGTTTGTACTGCAATAAAGTTTGGATGAAATGTGATTTTAAAATGATCTTAGGTGGAAATCCTACGAGAAAATTTATGATCGGACAAGTAGAAACGGCCATGCTCTCAAAATATTGAACAGGTGTCTATCAAAAGCAGGTAACTCGTCACCCTTCCCGCTATCTGTCGTAACTAGCAATTGATATTTTTTCAGTAGTTGCGTTAGCTGTGGCTTTATTTTAATGAATTAATAACTTTTTTTATATTGCTCTTGGCTTCCTCTTTTAAGTTAGTAGTTGCCCTAAAGCCTTAAGGCCTGAATTACATAGAAACGGCGTAAGGCGCAGGCACGGCGCAAGCGCGTCACTTTCATACATTTTTCGTGCCGCTTCAAATTGTTTTCGCACAAAATGTACTTATAATAATAACCGCTCACACGTTTGTTGCCCTCTTCGCCTATGTACTGGCGGCTTTTCACGGGGCCCAGCTAGTGAGCTGGCGAGTCCCCGTCTGCCAACACTATTCAATTTTAAATGTTGAAAGGCAGACGCCGTTTTCTTCCGGCAATAGAAGTTATCCAGTTCACCTAACACCCCTTCCCATAGACCAAATATTTTTCACTATATTTTACAATAGTCTTGCACCCACTTACGACGATTCATGACTGTACTCCAATAGTGCAGCCGTGGATAGTCCCCGGTTGGTGCCCAACCCCATTTTAAATTAAAGTTCTCAAAGGGGCCTCTGCGCTTTGGACCTGTGTCCCCGTGTATGCCTTCTAAAGGACCGGACATCTTCCGCACGGAAGATGAGCCGTGATTCCCAACGAGATACAAATAATAACAATCATTTATTTACCAAATAAAACAAAAAAATAAACTTAAAAAAAAGTAAAAACCGACTTCAAAGAAATACTAAAAGGAGTAAAATAATTACCATTATATAAAATTAACAGTTTCAGAAGTCGGTGGCTCCTATTTGCTTCAGTGTAGAGTTGCACCGACTTCTGAAACTGTTAATTTTATATAATGGTAATTATTTTACTCCTTTTAGTATTTCTTTGAAGTCGGTTTTTACTTTTTTTTAAAGTTTATTTTTTATTAAATACGTTTTAGTGTCATAATTTTTAACCCCCTCCTTCATAACCCTTCTTTTTGGCTTTGACGTAGTCGGGCATAAAAAGTCCTTTCAAATGATACCTTACACGATATAATGAAAACATTCCAAAGGGGGGGGAGGGGGGGACACGCACCCCCTCCTCTGTTCCAGTAGTCAGTTCCCAACAACAAATACATATAAACAAAGCAATATTAGTAATTTGAGAATTTTCCTTTGATCCGATGAGTTCCGTTCCATATCTTTGAAGTTCATGGTCTAATCATAACAAAATTTATATGGGACCAATCGGGAAGTATACTCTTTCGAACAAAAAAAAGATTTTTTCAAATCGGTTCATAAATAACGGAGATATGAGGTAACAAAAATAAAAAAAATACAACCGAATTGAGAACCTCCTCCTTTTTGAAGTCGGTTAAAAATACATTAATCTGTTTACGTTTCCTTAAAAGCTACAATAATGAATTATCATTTGGAGACACAAAAGGAGACGTTTAACTGGTGGACTCCACACTAGGTCAAGCCTGTCTCGTGGAATCCTAAAGTTTTATTCATTCACAATAATTTAACATAATGAATTCTGGGGTCGATACTGTATGATTATCATTAGAAAATTTGAAGTTAATTTTAGAAAATTAAACGAATTAAATGAAAAAACAAAAGAAAGCGACGCGCCTGCGCCGTGCCTGCGTCTTATGCCGTTTCTATGCAATTCACGCATAAGGTATCTATTTATAGAGGAGCTCGTGGCGAAATAATTACAGCCGCATAGACCGATCTTCCGAGTTAAGCCACGCTTGCCGAGGTTGGTCTGTGGATGGGTGACCATTTACCATAGCGAGTTTCCTCCGTGCCTCGGAAAGCACGTAAAGCCGTTGGTCCCGGCTGTCATTTGTAGATCTTTGACAGTCGTTACTGTTGGTCAGAAGCCAGAAAGTCTGACAACCAGTCTTACCAAGAGTATCGTATTACCCAGTTCAACACGAAAACGAACTTTCTGAGGAGATCCAAATTACAAGTGGAGTAAAACAAGGTTGCGTCATGGCACCCACACTCTTTGCCATTTACTTTTCAGTTGTAATGAGAAACGCCCTGCAATACTGTAGTGACCAAATCCAACTCAATGTTCGGACTGATAAAAGTGTGTTTAACATATCTAGGTTTAGAGCAAAATCCAAATTGCAAGTGATCTCCATTCTGGAGATACTTTACGCTGACGATGTATGCCTCATGGCCGATAGCATGGCACACCTTCAAACCTATGTCGATGCATTACATAAATCCTGCCAACTATTTGGGTTAGTTATCAGTACTTCCAAGACGCAAGTCCTCAAACAACCACCACGAGGCTGTGAAACTGATAAAGCCACACTGAAATTAGATGGGAAACCACTAGAGGAAGTAACACACTTCAAATATCTTGGAAGTAATATAAGGCATGACAATACCCTGGCTTCGGAGATACCATCGCGCATTGCAAATTCCGCTGCGAACTTTGGACGGCTTAATGACCGCGTCTGGAAATCCCATGACTTGAAGCTAGAGACAAAGATTTGTGTCTACAAGGCATTAATTCTTCCTGTCCTTCTTTATGGTGCAGAAACATGGTGCCTCTACAAACCAGACATTAGGAAACTTGACACATATCATCTAAGGTGTCTCAGATCCATCTTAAACATTAAGTGGCAGGACCGCGTTCCTAATACGGAGGTTCTGCGCCGTTCCAACATGTATGGCATGGAAGCTCTACTCATGCAGCGTCAACTCAGGTGGTGTGGGCACGTCTTTCGCATGGAGAACCACCGTTTACCCAAAGCGGTATTCTATTCTGAGATGGCAGAAGGTAAACGGACGCATGGTGGTCAACATCTGCGCTATAAAGATGTGCTCAAAAGACATCTAAACGCTTGCGCTATTGACCCTAAAGGTTGGGAGAGGCTCGCTTCGCATAGGTCGTCTTGGCGCTCTATTATCTATAACAATATAAAATCATTTGAACAAAAACGGCTCGATACACTAGACGAAAAACGCCAAATACGTAAAGAGAGACTTAAACCCTCCTACACCTATACTTTTAACTCTGCAGGCCAACTTTATCGTATTAGTTGTGACCGGGTATTCAAAACCAAATTCGGTCTGGCGAGTCATATTAGGGCACACGCTAGGAAATAGTTTTAAAGGGTCGCCGTTATCGAAATCGATAAGGAGGACTATATATATATATATTACCCAGTTACTGGGTTGTGGAGGTCTGATAGGCAGTCGCTCCATGTAAAATACTGATATTCAGCTGCATCCGGTTCGACTGGAAGCCGACCCCAACATAGTTGGGAAAAGGCTAGGCAGATGATGATGATGATGTATCTATTTATTTATTTCTATTCATTTGAAGCAGATACGTCACTCTGTGAGAATTTCTCTGAAAAATTATCAATTGCTAGTTACGACAGTTAGCGGGGAGGGTGACGAACTATCCTACCTAGTCTTTTCCTAACTATGTTGGGGTAAGCTTCAAGTCTAACCAGATGCGGCTGAATACCAGTATTTTACACGGAGCGACTGCCATCAGACCTCCGTAACCCAGTTAGGTACTAGGCAATGCCGATAATTAAAAATGTTACCTACTATAGGTACTGTTCCAGATTTTATAAATGATAATTTTTAATATTTTTTAGTTTATTTCTGGTTTTGTTTTGCCATTTGTTTATTTAGTTTTTAAGTATTTTAGTTACATTTAACTTAATATTTGTACGCGTTCACGGCAAAACATAGCGCCCAAATATGTTAATCTAACACCTTTGTGTAAACACCTATGTGTTACAAATAAATACTCTGATTCTGATATCCTCAGGTTATTAGACCGGTTGTCAGACTTTCGAGCTTTTGACTACCCGTAACGACTGTTATATGTATTCGTATAACACTCGGGACCGACAGCTTAACGTGCTCTCCGAGGCACGGAAGGGTCTCGTTGTGTTGCCAACGGTCACCCATCCACGGACTGACCGCGGCAAGCTCAGCTTAACCTTGCAAATCATTATCCGCGCGTTAGTTATTTAGCCACGAGCCCCTCTATCAAATGATATATTTATTTCTGTAAATAAATCTGTCACAGACACTTTTACAAGTCAATGTTTTTTTTTAAGACTAGATGACGCCGGCATTTCCTATCTGACTAGCTCTGAGAAGAAAAGCCGAAACAAACTCAGAGGTCAACGTCTGTTTTAAAGTCCAGACTTTGAAGTATAAAACTATGCGAGTGTAACAAATAGTAACAATGTAGGGCAAAAGCAGGTTCTCTAATCTATTAGAAGTAAGTACTGGAAGTTACATGATTTTAAAAGATTGGTGAGCAATTAATTTGCTTGACTATAATTACAGGCACAGCTGCAGCCAACTGATGGCAATCGCAACTTGCCTAAACCGTATACCTCATAGTATACTGTAGACTGTTCTCCAGTTTCTGAATTGAGAATTCGGGATAAGCAATACTAAAGGCACAAGTCCGAGACGGGCTGCAAACTGCAGACTGCAACCGCAGACCGCAAGTCGCCATCGGAATAGCGCATTGTGTGCAGTGTGCACTTTAAAGGTGCTATTCCGACAGCGACTGCAAAACTGCAACCGCAGACCGCAGCCGCAGATCGCACCGCAAGCGATACTACTTTTGCAGTTTGCGCTCTGCAGCCCGTCTCGGACCTTGTACCTTTAAGTAGTACAGAGTTGTCAAAAAAATGCTTTGAAATCCGTAATTTTTTTGACAACTCCGCACTCACATGTTACTTAAGTACTGCTTATCCTAGGATTCTCAATTCAGAAACCAGAGGTGTATGTTCCAAAGTCCCAAGTATATTAAATTCCAGTCAAATCAGGTTATCGAAAATGTCAGAATAAATTGGGTCACGTATGACGACTATCATAAACATAATATGACGTACTATGTAGGTACATCCTAGAGAAGGGTATTTGACTATAATTTTTTATTCATCATCATCATTCAGCCGTATGACGTCCACTGCTGGACATAGGCCTCCCCCAAACAATGTAAACCCCCCGGTTTGCCATAATCGCCACGCTTGGCAGGCGGATCTCCGGATTTTTTTATTAGAGGTCTCGAAATTAAAAAAATAACGGGAGGGTGGTGGTGCTCACTGATACGACAACTTGTGACAACTGTCACCCCTCCCGCACCGCACAACTACCTCAGGAACGGTCTCAGTTAAGTGGTCAGGCTTTAATAAAATGCCAGTTACAAATGATTCCAAATTGTTCACAAGACAGAGACAACACTATTAGCAAATTCATACCTTAAAAACTTCATAGTGACTTGGCATTACTCTGTACAATATCCGTTTATCGTAACAAGGACAGAAAATGCCTCCTCAACAAACTTCGAAAGCGGATATCTCCTCATCCGGTCATTGAGAGGACTTTGTCCAGCAGGGGACAATTATTACGGATAAAGGTCTAGCGCTTAACTGAGTCAGTGCCTGGGGTATGGGAGCGGCACGGGAGGGGTGACATATGACGACGTGTCCGAACTATCTCGCTATGCACGTGATAAATATAGTGAAGATATCTCTTACGATATTTACGTGTGTTTACTTAAGTTTATTTGATATTATAATATCAACCGAACAACCGAATTGAAATTATACGAGTAGTACCAACGATAACTTAATAAAATAAAAATCAAGATCAAGTGAGGGTAGATACTTTTGCTTCACGAAGATGATAACTGCTCCGCAACTTCAGTCTACCCGTGACCACGGCCGGTGTAATTCGGCCAAAACGTCGGGATAAAAAAGGTATAGGCACTATGTAAGGCACTAACCTTTTTAAGTTTTTACGCGATTAGACCCGAATCTGTATTTTTATAATGTGTACAAATCGCGAAAGTTTAAAAACATTTAATTGATATATAAAAATAAGTTACAATAATTATAATTTGTTTTATTTAATAATTATTAATATTTTCAACTGAAACAACAAAAAACAACACATAAATCCCGAAATCCCAAAAGTAATTAATCAGATTCTTTATCGCTGTCTGTACCGTCACTGTATGAATGGCTCGAATCACTTTCATTATCTAGTAGTAGTAAAAATATCGTAAAAGATATCTTCATTGTATTTATCACGCGTATAGCGATATAGTTGGGACACGTCATTTCACGTCATATGTCACCCCTCCCGTGCCGCTCCCATACCTCAGGCACTGCCTCAGTTAAGCGCTAGACCTATAGATGAAAGGATAATCTATTATTTTTTTAGTTTTTACTACGGTTGACAGTAAATGACACTTGTTTAATTGGTGCTAAATGAAACCACTCTCGACATGTCTTTGGCACCCATTAGTACTATTTAGACATGTTTTGACGTGCCGGAAGCCGAGCAAAACGATTAAAAATTGCCACTTAAAAATCTGCCATCAAATAAAATATAATGTTTTATAATATAACATTACATCTAATAAAACGCTCGCCACATCAAACGCGGGGCGGGCACACCGTAGAAACGCTCCGCTAACGCCCCGAGCTCAGATTTGTGATGGAAGGATGTTTTATTTATTATTTTGACTCGGTCACGTTTGACCTTAGTCGAACCTGAAGGTAAGAACCGACAGGATCTAAGAAGAAGCACACGAATCCAAGTAACAGATATATAGAGATTCCCGTATACACTCTGGCTCTCATATACACACGACGGAACACAGTAAACTGCTTGGCGCCGGACTTTAATGTGGGTAGCTAGCCAGGTGGACCGTATAGATCCTACCATCAAGCGTACTGGGTTTTGTTGAATCTTACAATACACGTCTATTACCAGTTTTTTTTTTTCAATTGTTCTGCTGTAGATCGTCCTAGGGGACCGTTTCTACGTAACCGGGCAGTTATTGGCGAGACCTGAAGGGTCTCCAGCCAATGGGGGGGCGGGGAGTAAAATACCTAACCTAAGCTAACTACTTGTACTACACTAACATCATGACTACCTGCAACAACAGCACTAAGGGCGACCCCTAGTGGGACTCGGACCTCGGCTTAGGGCGTTGCTGGCGGGGGCTTGGGGGGAGAGACAGCTTGATGAGGGCTGATTATCGGTGTGACTGCGGAGTCTGAAGAGACGACCGGCTCTGCGACGGGAGAGCTCGGTGGATCGTGACCGGTCTATTTCCAGCGTGCAGTGAGGAAGTTTTATATTCTAGCCCGTCACCAAACGCAAATTGAGACATGTCTCATAGTTTTTCTTTGGTTAGCAGACAAGCTGACGGCCCACCTGACGGTCAGTGGTTACTGTCGTCTAACCTACAACCCCACAATGATTGCTGCTGATGCGTTGCCAACTCTGAGACAAAGTTGACCAGTCTTATGTGCCTATAATTTTTACCAATATCCTTCAAACCGGAACAGCTGTGCTGCCTGGCGGTAGCAATAAGTATGGTAGTAGTTCTTCAAACGAACTTATTCACAAGGAGCTCTACTCAGCGGCGGATTAAGGGGGGGGGGGCTGAGGGGGCGGTCCACCTCGTGCCCCGGGTGTAGAGGATCTCCAAATCAGTCCAATCCCAAATAAGGGTACACTCACAACAATCACGTCATTGCAAGTCACCGATCAGTCAAATCTGACGTGACGGGGGGCTCTTCTGTAGAGGCCACTTCGGGCCTCCAACTGGGATAGTCCGCCCTGGCTCAACTACTTCTAAAAAGTAATCGCTTGAAATCAAACTCACGCGAGCCCGAACACGCCTTGCTCTCGCCCCGCGTTTGGTGTGTCGAACGCGTCTTCTCACTCAGCAGTTGGGCTTAAGTGTGTTTTTAAAAATATATAATATATGTGATATATATTTATTGTCCGGACTCAACGGCAGTCGATTAACATTCTTTCGTAAATCACTTTCGTCAGGTTTGCAAAGTATGTTTGGTTGGGTCTTCGAAAATTTCGACTTTATTTTTATAGTCAGCGTACACAGTTTGAGTTAAAGTTAGTACAAAACAACTAAGAAATCGCATCGGCAAACATCGTAAACCCGATCATTTTCGCTTTTTTTGCTTATTTTTTTATTGAAACCCTGATAAGTGGTTTAGATACTATCACGTAACCATACCGCAAGAAAAAAAACCTTTTTAGTTTTTTATTTTTAATCAACCCGCAACCGTGGTTAATCTACGTATACAACGTGTTCCAAAAATACCCCTAAAGCCGAAAAGGGATTTAAAGGTCCCTTGTAAAGAGTCTATTGGCAATATATAAAAATAAAAGTAAGACCCAAAAAAAAAATTTGGTCATATCATAAAATAAAATCATCACTGAAACGCAACCCTGAAAACATAAAAGTAAAAAGTAGGTTACTCAGAAAGTTATTTACATTCATACCTAATTTCCTCTGAGAGGTAAATGACAACAACCTTAAAAGACTACTTGATTAATATTTTCTTTTTAGGGGAATAATGTAACACGTTGTATATCAGTAATGGATCATAATATGGTTTTAAGGAATTACACGAATTCCTTTACAGCCTGTATACCTTTTAAAAGTAGAATAGAATAGAATAGAATATACTTTATTGTACACCAAAATTGTAACACAGCTTACTTAACTTAATCTCTCAACATTACGCACATGTTCAAACGCCGAGAAACAGTAACATTTTTTGCCTAAGCCCGTATTTTATTCAAATACAATTTATATCATGTTCAAAGCGAAACTACTGTGATCACATATTTAACATAACATTGAAAATATATCAAAGAAACTCACATTCTGAGCAGAATTCAAACAGATAGATATATTACATTTATTTATCGCGGCGACCCACATGAATGACGAAAATATATTAAAAATATGAGGGGCAGGATATTATTAATTATGAGTGTCAATTTCGATATTTAGTGCCTTAATTTTTTTGTGTTTCGACTAAATGATATTTAGATCTTTAATACTAAATCATTTAGTGCTGAAAAGTGTAAAATAACATTAATTTTGTATCTTGGCACTGATTTATTGGTAATTGAACAGAGGAATGTCGCGATTTCAGTACTTTTGACGTGAAATATCGAAGATTAAACAGTTAATTCAAATGTATTTTTTCAGAAATGTATTGTAGCTTATCGCTTATCAAAACTTTTTCCATTAGTTTTCTCTAATTTCTGTCTGAATGAAAATAAAACTACTGTTTATATTTTTACTTTTAGATTCGTTTGCAAATTTATTTATTTATTTTAGTACATGGAGGACTTGGAGATTATGAAAACAGACAAAAAAGAAACCATAGTCACCAGAAAGCCAATTACAAATCCTCACATATAGACTTATAATAAAAGTGGTGTGAGCACAAAACCAAAAAACACATCGCCTTAATTACAATGAGAAGCAATACAAATACTTAGTTTGCAATTACTTATATGACAGAATTAATTACTCTATTGTCAAGCGCGACTTTGCCATACATATTATCGTTATACTGAACACGGGAGATTTATCTCCTGAAAGACAAATATTTGCAGGTCTAGATTAATCTGTTACATATATCTATAAGTATTATAGTTATATTCATATAATTAAACGCATTACTATTAGAATATCCTCTAAAGATGTTGCAAGGCGACTGATCGACACTTCCCGTGACCCGAAGGCTGGCCTCTACTTTGATCAAAGGATTAGCATTGCCATACAACGTGGCAATGCTGCCAGTGTTCTGAGTACGTTACCAGTCAAGAGCGATGTGGAGGAATATTTTGATGCCCTATTTTAGTTTATGGTTTTTTTAGGATATATTTTTCTTTTAAAATTAATTAGAATTCGATAAAAAAAAATACAAAAATAAAGAACGTCATTATCATCATCCCAAAGTTTAATACAGATATTTTTATTTCAATTAAGATAACGAAAACTCAAACTATACCACTATAATAAGACAAGAATAAAAATAATCTGAAACTAATCGTACTATAATGTTAACAACCGAAAAAAACAATGATTTGTAAAAAGAATGTTAAGGTA
Source organism: Amphipyra tragopoginis (assembly GCA_905220435.1). NCBI lineage: Eukaryota > Metazoa > Arthropoda > Insecta > Lepidoptera > Noctuidae > Amphipyra > Amphipyra tragopoginis. The sequence continues at coordinate 14,275,811 of HG992017.1, forward strand.
ATTCGAATATTGACCCTAGAATGAACTACAGATAACATATTCATTCTATTTCTTATTTTGCGCGGGAGTTCATAATTATGAACACCTGAATGCGATTATCAGGACGTTGATTCATAATTTATGTAAATACATACAGTTTGTCCAATCATGGACTAGCGATATTCCAGGTACATATATAGCAACTATTCTACTACACAAATACACTATACACTAAGGTCAAATTCACTTTCATTTTTGGGGAAGATATTCTGTACGTGTGTACAAAAAATGTCATATCTCTCCAAGTTTTCGTCCTACTGAGATAAAAATAGGCTTATTCGGAGGGCAACAATATTGTCTATCGTTATTCCGATACAATGGCTTCACATTATAACTTTAAGATAGAGAATATCTCAACAAAAAAGCAAAATGGCTGCCAAATAGCGGGGAAGTGGATTGGACCCTAGTGTGTAGTGTATTTGTGTACTAGAATAGTTGCTATATATGTACCTAGAATATCGCTAGTCCATGGCCGGACACATTGTTTAATACATAACTAAGTATATAAAATATTCGACATTTTCTTAGAAAACCGTAGGTTAGACGGTTTAGGGCTACGAAATTCATAGAAACGTCATGTCTGTCAATCCGACTAGTCTTGCAACTTTTGTATAAACATAAATGTCTAGTTTGATAAATATTGACATATTGATGTAATTAGCTAAAACTTTTCTAAGAAATTATTTCCCTACGAATGACATGTTTCCTGAATATTGTGTCGTATCTGTCTAGCCTTTCACCAACTATGTTGGGATCAGCTTCCAGTCTAACCAGATACGGCTGAATACCAGTATTTTACACGGAGCGACGGCCATCAGACCACCGCAATCCAATTACTGGGCAATGCCGCTATCTTAAAATTAGACAGGCTGTCAAACGGTCGCGGACGAAGCCGCGAGCGATCTCTAGTACTTTTTACAAATGTGAAAGTTTGTGATGATAGATGTATGTTTATTACTCAATCACTCCTAAACGGCTGAACAGATTTAGATGAAATTTGTGACACATATAAACCATAACCTGAATTAGGACATAGGATACTTTTTATCCGGATACACGAAGTAGTTTCTCTAGTATACGAGTAAAACCGCAAGCAAAGCAAATATAATTTCATTCTACATTTTAATCTGAATGAAAAGTTTAATATACTCAGAAAGATCACAGAAAACATTAAGAAAACAAATGCATCCTCTTCTGTTCACAAAATCTTCCATGTAATTAGTATATTCTCACTATTTTCATTATAATAAAGTTTGTCTAGTGTTGACACCCCGCGAGTGCAACATTCCGACTACTTGATTTATTATTATTGCTGTGTAGTGATGTGACTATGTTCAAATATTTGAGTTTAGTTGACTGTTGTATTCATGCTGTGTTCTTCACGTGGGTTTGGTATATTCCAGTCATTTTAAATTTAGAATTATCATAAATAGGACTGTCTCAGGAAAGTTATTATTAGAATTATTGTGCTTCGGGATTAGAAATCCTATAATATAGAGTTTATAGAATTTTGTCAGTCTGAAATAAACTTTGTGCACTTGTTCTTAAAGGTGGTATTTGTGTAAGTTAGGATGCCTAAAATGTCATTTAAATTTTCATATTGGTTTACAATACTTATAGAAAAGGTTTGTGACAGTATTTTGTTATTGGACTGCAAAAGGTAACTTCGGCAAACGGTAAATCATGATATTATATGTGAACATAAAACGGACTATGACGGTAACGTGGCACAAGCTCATAATACAGTAATTATTTAAAGAAAAAAATGTTTTTTTTAAATATTTCTTTGTCAGCTCTACGCTAACGGTGTAAAAATAAATCGATACTAGAAGAGGAAACGGTAAGTAGTCAACTACCAAATTCTAAACTACCGACATCTACGAAGAACATCACTATGATATTCATTTAAAACTAACATTAGAACATGAAAGTGTTCTAACAAAAACAATCTGACAAATGTACCAATAAATAAAATTATCCCTGAAGACGTGAAATGCAACGTTACGCACCGTTTAAAATATTCAAAATTAGTTTTTTCATGAACGTTGTACATACTACATTTTTGAATAGGTGTTGCAGCTCTATTTTTGATTCGCTTGCAGTTAATTTATAAGACACTAGCGACCCGCCCCGGCTTCGCACGTATACGTTTTATAGCTTAAAACCTTCCTCTTGAATCACTCTATCTATTAAAAAAACCGCATCAAAATCTGTTGCGTAGTTTTAAAGATCAAAACATACATAGGGATAGACAGACAGCGGGAAGCGACTTTGTTTTATACTCGTACTATGTAGTGATAAAGAAACTTTCGTCTAAATAATGTCATTTATCGCGATCGTTAACGTACAAAAATCTTAGTGAATTGTACGGTATTTCAAAAATACTCAATTTCTTTCACCATAGCTAAGTGTGGACAAATTACTTCTGCAACTAAATCAACAAGTCGATAGCAATAATAGCTATAAAACGTACACGTGCTAAGCCGGGGTGGGTCGCTAGTGTCAATATAAAGCAAGAAAACGAAAAATAAAACATAAAAAAGACAAAACAAAACGTGGTCTATTAATAAAGAATGCAAATAATTGAATAAAAAATATTTTCATCAACTAAAACCCTAAGCAGTCAAGCGACGCCTGTGAGTCACTATTCCCAAGATTGTTCGAAAAATTCAAATCGAATTTACTTGTATCTATTGTCGCATTCGTAATGTGATAAACATATGTCACACGATTGTTTACAGACTATAAAAATAAAATATATGTGTTTTACGCTTTATAATGACATGTAAGTCTATTTTATGTCCACAGCTTTTTGAAATCCGACTAGAATTCGAATTGTTTGAATTTTTTTCTGTCGTAACCTGTCGACAATAAAGTATGTCTATGAAAACAACGTTAAAGTAAGGAATTTTTATTGTTTTGTGGTAAAATGAATGGGAGGTTAAATAAATATACTTTTGCCGCAAGTTCATTTTGGGATTGGATTAAAAAGTATTTTTACTACTTTTTTATTATAACCACTAAACTGTTGTGAATTCTTAAATCCTACGCGTTACCCCAACATCCTGTATTTTTATTTAGAATTGAAAATAATTTATTTAAAAGCTCAAAATACGCATTCGTTACTAGGTAGGTATTACTAAACACCAGTCACGTGATTAGCACTTACTACCAGTCCACTGCTGAATATAAGCCTCGATGTGCACGCCACTAAGCCCGATCCTCGGCTTCTTTCACTCAACTGCTACCAGCCGCATTGCAAAGATCTACACTCCACCTAGCCTGAAGGCGTCCCAAACTACGTTTGTCGATTTCTATTCTCCGGTCAAGAACAAGTCTACCTCAACGGTCATCGATTCTTCAGCTAACATGGCTGGCCCGTTGCCATTTTATCTTGCTTATCCTGTTTTCTACGTCACCTATGTTGGTTTTCTGTCGGATCACTTCGTTTCGGATTCGATTCATCAGAGAGTCTATGAGCATAGCCCTTTCCACAACCCGCTGTGCGACTTTGTCAAAGTCTCGGCTCCGAATTTGGCATTATATATAATATAATATAATTCATTTATTTCGGGTAACTAGGCCCATAAAAAACAATATTACAAAACATTTTACAATAATAATTGGCATTGGTGCATCAAAAAGCAACATGCGGTTGTCAAACTTTGTTGCCATAGGTGCAAAAATAATATAAATCTTGACTTAGTCAACGCGAAAATGAAAGACCTTGTACCTATTACTAGAAATAGTCTAAACCAGGTGGAAAACCAATTACGATCACACAGAATAAGCCCCGTCAGTACTTTATATATATCTGTAATTATATGTTTAAAATATGTATATATTTGTGTTATAATATCTATTTATACCTAGTTATTTAGTTGATTCCTGATTTTTATATTTGTACGCTGCAAACTGCCCTTTAATTTTTCTTAACAATTCTTTCCATCCTATGGTTGTCTGGAAGAAATTGCTTTAAGCGATAAGACCGCCATTTGTACTGTTTTAATTAAGTGTATTCCTTCTGTTTTATTTATTTTAGTGTGCAGTAAAGTATATCTATCTATATATCTACTTTAACCAATCAAAACTTGAAAGTCAGGCGTCCAAATCCACAAGATTACAACATGTATTTTCATCAGAAACTGTGTTAATAAATTAACTCTGGGTGACCATTAAAATAATATCATCATTAAGATTACATGACATTTTCATAATTAAACGTCACTTTCGTATATATTAGTGTCAGAAAATGAATCCGACCGTTTGTCTGTTTGTCCGTAATTTCGTATATTTGGAAAGACGCGGCCTAGAGAAATGACATTTTCACGTTAAACCTTACTCTTTCCCAACCATGTCGTCGTCAACTTCCAGTGTAACCAGATGTGGCTGAATACCAGTATTTAACACGGAACGACTATTATCTGATTTCTGAAAGCCAATTACTAAGATATCTTAAGGTTTTATTTATCCTGCGTCAGACTTTAGGTCTTCTGACTACCCGTAACAAGGTTTGGGGGCTGAGTCACCCTCGTCCGTGGGAAGGCACCCTTAGTTCGAAACCCGTGATCCCCGGGTGATGCCAATCAGGTGACAACCTTTCGCTTGGTGGTAGGATCCGCCTGGCTAGCTACCACCCTCACATTAAAGTCCGGCGCCAAGCAGTTTACTGTGTTCCGTCGTGTGTATGTGAGAGCCAGAGAGGTATAAGGGAATCTCTCTATACCTCTGTTACTTGGATTCGTGTGCTCCATCATAGACCCTGTCTGCGCTTACCATCAGGTGCGACGAGGGTCAAATGCGACCAAGCCAAGGAATAAAAAAAAACAACTGGAACAGAGGACTAACAGCGAATACGCACTGCATCCGATCCGAATCCGTGAAAAAACGGATATAAAAAACTCTGACCGAATTCGGATATTGCTTTACGCACTGCATCCGATCCGAATCCGTGAAAATACCGATCTAGAGTAAAAATCTTGGACCGAATTCGGATATCGCTTACGTACTTATCCGATCTCTGATCCAAATTCAAACAATTCAGGGGCCATCTTTGGCATATCCATTTGGCGTCCGATTTGAATCCGAGGTAGTGCGAAAGCGTTCATACAAACATTACTACGGCTGCTTCGGTCCGTCAATATTTCTTCCGAATTGGAGACTCACGGATGACGGATGCCGGAGGTAGTGCGTAAACTACCATACAAATAGTTCTATGGCTACTTCGGAACGTATTTTCACGGATTCGGATCGGATGCCGTGCGTAACCGATGTTACTGTGCTGTCCGGGACACGGAAGGGCCTCGATGGGTATAATCGCTCACCCATCCAAGAAATGGTCACGTCAAACGCAACTTAACCTCACAGATCAATCCATCCACGCGGTATTAATATAGTCACGAGCTCCTACAATGAAAATACTCTGGAAGATTTTGTTTTGAGTTACATGGAATGTATAAACAATATTTTTTTTAAGTAGGTTATTTGTCAAAACGTAATATGTATTAGCTGGAAGCTTATTTTTATAATTGCGAATATTTTAAATCATGTGATTAGTTACGGAGTTTTAAAATAACGTTGCTATGTGTATTAATATTATAGTTTTACGTGTCTTTTAATAGTCGAGTTGGCATTTATTGTGGAAGAATTCGTATGTAAAATACTTTACATAATATTGCGAATTTTAGTTTTTTTTACAAATCATTTTGTTTTAACTAGGGATCGGATATTTGGATGCATATTTACCTAAAGTGATTTTTTAGCTATGAAAGTATGGAAGCGGCTTCGTAAAACACATTTTTTGTAAAAAAAAGCATGAGCACCGGGAATGCATAACTAGTCGGTCGTATACTATGGAAGCGAATTCTTAAAATGATTTATATAAAAAAACGGGTTTCTTGGATTGCATAATTATTTAAAATTAAAGTTTAACCCCCGATGGAAATATGTGTGAATGTAGAGTGTAAGAAGAGGAGTGACGTGTTAGATAAACCTAAAAAAAACATTAAATAATTTTCCCGGAACCGCGTAATTTTTTCGATACAAAAGCGCGTACCATATTAATTAGCCAATATCTCAAGTTTAGGTGGTAATATCCGATCTCTAGTTACAACTTAAAAAGCATAGTCGGCCTGTTACAGTCCCACTGCTGGGCGTGGACTTCTTCTCAGAATGAAAAAGGGTTTAGTCCTTACTCCACCAATCTAGGCTCGAGCGGGTTAGCGGACTATTTATTAACTAGCTTTTGCTCGCTACTTCGCTCGCATTAAAAAACTCTTAACACACTACTAAAGTTTCTACAAGGTTAGTTTTAGTATATACTAAACCTGAAACTAGTTTGTTCAGAATCACTAGGAGAATCGATTGACATATTTTTTACACCACATTTTTTTTTTGTATTTTTTTTTTCATAAATTTCAATTTTGTTTCAGTAGGTTTCTACCTATAAAAGTTGACGGGAATACACACCTTGAGGCTTGAGATGGTACGCTCGGTCAGTTTCCGTGTATTAGACAACCCCTGCACAGCACATCTCAGGCATTTTACACTTTTTTAGCGAACTTAACGCGACATAAATTAAGGTGTAACTTGGAGATTTACTAAAAAAAAACACATATTCAGGCAGTTCTGATGAAAATCTTGTTGGGGTGTCTCGGTTTTCGTATATACTAAAAATAACGTTGTATAATAATATAATTCAATCGTAATTCGAAAGACACGTGGCGCCATCTATGAACGTTATTGTTGTTTTCCTTGGGAACAGTATTTTTTATCGGGATAAAAATGTACCCTATGTCCGTTTCTGTACACCTGACAACGTATATGCAAAATTTAAGGATGATCGGTTCAATGGTTTAGGCGTGAAAAGGTAACAAACAAACTTACTTTCGCATTTATAATATTAAGTTAGGATTACCTACTTAATTGACTGTGATATTTTTATCTACCTGTCTACATATTGAATTTTCTACTAAACCAAGATCTTTCTACTATTAGATTAAACGACAAATTGAGACATTCCTATTGGGCTCTTTGTCATTCACAAGAGCATTCGTTCTTCATTCATAAAATTGCAAGTTTGTAAATTGTTTTTAAAATATTCATTTATTTATTTATTCACCACAAATTTTTACTGATAAATTTATTTTTATCAGCATCGGACAATTTACGAAAAAAAAGTGTCGATTAATTATTACCCCGTATAAACGTTTATACAGGTTGGTAACTAATCGACTATCCCTATTCCAATAAGTACCTAATCAGTGGCAATGTATACATGCCCTACACTTCATGAGTAAAAACAATAGTACGAATGTTTAATCTCTAGCTCAGAAACACACTTTTCGCACACCGTAACTCGTGCTATGAGAAAAACTGCTAAATAACAGTTTGCAGTACAGTCGACGTCAAAAGTAATTGTTATAAAATTAAATATAAAGTTTCAAAAGTGTTTTTTAATGAAAACTTGTTTTTTTTTTATTAGGTACCTACTAGCTTTTGCTCGCGGCTTCGCTCCCGTTAATTTACGGATCCCTAATTTTTTGAGCCCAAAATATAGCCTATAGCACTCAGGGATAACGTAGCTTCCTATTGGTGAAAGAATTTTTGAAATCGGATGAGTAATTTCGGAGATTACCTCCTACATACAAACAAACAAACAAACAAACAAATTCTACCTCTTTATAATATTAGTATAGATATAGATGTATTTTTTTATAGAGTATAATTACGATACTTTAAACACTTGTATCTATTATCTTGGAAAATGATTCCCTTCTATAGCATAGCATAAACATAATAAAACCGTTATTTTCCCGCTGCTAGGACGGGCCTCTTCTCAGAATGAGTAGGGTTTATGCCTCAATCCACCAAGCTCGCCTGGTGCTGGTTAATATACATACCACTGAAAACTTTTTCAAGCCCTCTGAAGTGTGCAGGTTGTCTCAATGTTTTCTTTCACCGTTAACGCAATTGATAATCAAATTATGTTCCGTACATGAATTTGAAAAGTCAGAGGTGCGGGGTTCATACTTGTTGACGATGTTACGTGTTTGTAATTATTATATTTTTTGGTTTTGGTTTTTCTTACATACAATTTAACTGTACAATGCTTTTGTTGAAAATGTAATGTTGTGCATGTATATAAATAAATATGGAAGGCAAGCATTCAAACACTAGGCTATCACTGCTTCTACGATAATTTACTTCAAGATACGGAAAAATCACCGAGTTTTGCTGTCGACTGTACTTTGTGTACATACTAAATCTTCTTAAACTCGGTATTCGGGATTCAGGCCAATAAAATAATGGTATCGTATGGTGTGGGCCACATAATTCTTTATGTCGCGGCCTCACTGGCTAGCAAATAACTTTTCACTGGGAGTTTCACAGAGAATCGCTGCTCACTTATTTCAATGTTTGTTCAGGTTGCGTGAAAAATCGTTTCAATTTCATTGTGACCAAAGTAGTGGTACCAGATGTAAAAACCGGTCAAACGCGTGTCGGGCCACGCCAGGGTTCTATAGTTGCACAATAATGCGGACTAAGAAGAGGGCTTAGTAATTTTTCATTAGAATTTTTACGAAATTTTTATATTTCCGGTTTATCGACTATTACTCGTAAACTTGTAATGTCTACTTAGCTGTGATAGTTTTCCTTTTAACTTATTTGTATATACTACTACCGTGAATTTTTTCACATATCCAAAACTAACCGTTTAGCTGGCAGGTGGGAGGGACACTTAACTCTAACAAAAATTAGCACTTTAAAGCGTAATATTTGAGAAACGGATCATTTAATCGATAAAATTGTTTTAACAAACCCATAATATTTTTGAAAGACCTATCCAACAACATCCCACACTATGGAGTAGACGAGAAAAAAATAAAACATTCCCTCATTAGATATAACAAAACAATATCACTTGCACCAATTGAGCTCGGCTATTTGACACTCCCCAAACCGTAAAGAATCAGATTTCACAGATCAATCGTTAATTTAAGTTGCAGTCTATATAAACATTGGTAAACTATTTGATCATGTTTTAACATAGCAACTACTAAGGTTAAAAGTTATTTGAATAGCTGTTGTAACTTATTTGTAAACAATTTTACAGTACTACATAAAATATCGATTGGTTGGGTAATAAGCACTGCTTGGGTGCGATTCCAAAAATATTTGTTCATTTTTTCACGGATTGTTATGGTTTTCAATGCAAAGTTTTAATATTTATCCAAAGTTTGACTAAAATAATGTTTATGGATTATCACAATGCAACTGAACCATAGATCCGGAGCATAAGGGTCAAAATATACGTCCGATACTTGCTTCCGGGAGCCAGATCCGACTATCTGATCAGATTCATGAAATACACGTACGATTTTCGTGTCCGATTTTTTCTGGACGACGACGACGCCCTGACGATGCTTACGATTCTGACATCCGATCCGATAGTCTGATCGTACGTGTAATTCATGTTTAAACAAATGTATGAGGCGGAGGCCTTCAGATAGTCTGATCGATCAGACTATCGGAACCGACTATCGTAGGCAAGTATACGTGTATTTGGGCTCTGAAAGGTCCAAAATAATGTTTTCTAGGTACTGTGCCAATTGGGTTGACAGAATAACTAATCAAGCTTTAAAAAAATATCTAATTAACAGGACGGGATTAAAACTGAATCAGCCTTTAAGGAATTTTGAAGACTCATCTCTAATTTAGCAACAATCATCTAATATTAAGAGATTTATACAAGGTTAGTCAGAAAGGGGGTACTAATCCTTGGGCCACTTAAAGAATCACTGATGACTGTTTTAAAAGGCAATTACTAAAATTCCAAAATTCGTTAATTTTTATTTCGTGGTAATTTTTTATTTTTTCAAAAATTCTTCATCCTTGCCTTAGTTACGAATTCAAAAAATAGAGTTTCTAATCCGTGACCTCAAATATACGAACTGACCGTGAATACATTTTATTTTTCAAACGAAATATTCCCATTTTTGTGTTGTTTTCAGAGGAAATAGAAGAAAATAATGGTGAGTTTGAGCATAAATATCTTACATTAACATCCAAGGAAAGTCTTAAGTAAAGCCCTTTTCCGGCAATAGACAAAGATAGCACTGATTAAAATAGTGCACACAAAATTTCTCGTTAGAGACATCCTTACTATGACCTCAAAACACCTAATCTAATATCAAAGTAAACGCATCACCCTGTATCTAGATATTACATCTGCCGTATAATATTTTGCGCAAGCGCAAAGCGTCGAGGGCGATTTTAATTCTGGAAACTAGAGCAGATTTCTAAGATAAACGTAGGTATACACAGATATACAAAACACTTAAAATTTTAACTAAATGTTTGACGTTTTCATATGTTTTTATATAATACTAGCTGTTGCCCGCAGCTTCGCTTGCGTAAAATTTTAAACCCTTTTAAAGCCTTTTTTAAATGGAGGTATAAAATAAAAAAAAACCGTCTTTTATTACTTACTTTGAACAGTGTTTGTGCCAAATTTTAAGTTAATAATCCCATGGAGTAAGGGTTTTCATACAAACGTTAACAACCCATTTCACCACTTAAGGGGTGGACCAACCATGGTGGCAACAGGGTGCCAACATCAACTGAACGAAGTTTCAACTCAGTCGGATGAACGATGTGAATTTTTATTTAAAACCATCCGATACGACTCGCGCACCACCTCTTATATTACGGTGAAGGTACATACTATGCCAGAAAGTCTCGCACAAGTGTCAACAATAAAAAAAACTTTCATCCTCTATTTCATGTTCTAGGGACAGATTTTTCAAAAACCCTGAAACACGTGTATGTTTTATACTTCTTACTTCAAGAGTACCAGACTTCTTATGTAAACTTTCATCCGCTATTTTACCCCTTAAGGGGTTTAATTTACAAAAACGCTCATACTTGTACATTTCTTTCTAACCATCAACTCTATTATTTGATTTCGTGCTTTTATCTTACATAAAACTTTCACCTCCTATTGCACCCCCTAGGAGTAGAATTTACAAAAACGTTCAAAAACATGTATTTATACCTAGCCAGAAAGCCTATTATTTGATTTCATGCTTTTAACTTCGTAGAAACTTTTATCCTCTTTTTCACCCCTTAGGAGTAGAATTTCCAGAAACCCTGAAACACGTATATGTTTATTTCTGACCAGTAACCTAAATAATGAATTCCATGCTTATTACTTGAAAAGTACCAGATTTCTCATACAAACTTACAACACTTATTTCACCCCCTTAGGGGTAGAATTTCCAAAAACCCTGAAACACGTATATGTTTATTTCTGACCAGTGACCTAAATACTGAATTCCAAGCTTCTTACTTCAAAAGTATTAGATTTTTCATACAAACTTACAATACTTATTTCACCCCTTTAGGGGTTGAATTTACAAAAACGCTCGAACACGTGTACATTTACTCCTAACCAAAAAGCTTAATATTTAATTTCATGCTTCTTACTTCAAAAATGACGGACTTGCATACAAACGTTAATCACCCTTTTCACCCCCTTAGGGGTTGAATTTCGAGAAATCCCTTCTTAGTGGATGTTTTCGTCATGTAAGGAACCTACTGTCCAAATTTCATATTTCTAGCTTTAGTGGTTTAGGCTCTGCGTTGATGAATGAAATGTCAGTCAGTACCAGTCTCTTTATATTAGTGTCCGACCGAAACAGGATTTTTAGCCGAAACAGAAACCGAAACCGAATCTTCGGCGCCAGTCTCAGTTTCGGCCGAAACCGAAACCGAAACCGAACCTTATTTAGACGTGTAAAAAATTGTATTCTATTGTACAAGGTGGGGCAAAAGTAATCACCCGATGTTGTTTTGCTGTATTTTTTTTTAGGAATATAAATGTTTAGTTCTGCTTGTGGATTATGTTTATTTAATCTATTAGAATTTTTTCAATCAAGTCGAGAAAATGATATCGATCAAGTGGCCTCCGTCAGAATTGATACCTTACAGGCTCGTTTTATGGCAGTTTCCATCACTTGTGTCAGAACTTTCGGCGATAGGTTCTAGCATTCCTGTCGGATATTAGGACTTCAAGAGTCTGAAGCTTGTTTACATAAACCTCCCGGATTCAAGTAACCTCAAAAAAAAAAAAAGACGGGAGCGGTCAAATCGGGTGATCTGGCCGGCCAGTGCAAATCGTCAAAGCGAGAGATTAGACGCCGCGGAATTGCTTCCTTCGGAATATCGGTTGTGGCTCGTGCAGTGTGCGCCGTTGATCCGTCCTGTTGGACCACATGTCCTCAAGTCCCAATTCATCCAACTGAGGAAGGAAAAAGTCGTTGATCATGGCTCTGTAGCGCTCGCCGTCCACAGTAACTGAAGGGCCGGCGACGTGCTCGAAAAAAACAATCAAAAATGCCATAAAACGAGCCCGTATCCGGTTGATCCGGTCATCAATTCTGACGGCGGCCACTTGATCGATATTATTTTCTTGACTTGATGGAAAAAAATCGACTTAATTAATTAGATAAACATAATCCACAAGAAGAACCAAACATTTTCATTCCCAAAATAAAAAAAATTTACAGCATAACAACATCGGGTGATTACTTTTGCACCACCTTGTAAAGTGAAATCTAGTATCTTTTTTAGACATATACAGAGAGTTTACTCGTGTTAAATGAAATAAAAGACAATAATGGAAATATGTAACGAAAATAGTTATTATTTATGGTATACTATATTAACAATATAACATCAAAAACAATGTTAGACGATTGTCAAAACTCAACACTTATACGTAAAGTGCAGACTTCTTAATTGAGTATTTGTGTTCAATGTCGTAAAGATTAATTTATTATTTAGTGACATTGAGATCTTGTATTTTGATACTTGGTAGATAAAGAATTATTTACCTAATTATCAGTATCAACAAAACTCACTGTGTTGTACTAAATTCGATAAACTTCGTCAAAAATCAACAAACAAAATCACAAACACAACATAGCCACGCTGCACGCCGACTGGCGAACTCAGCTGGCAACCACACACGAGTCCCGAACTCAGTCGAAGTTAGCCGGAAGACGCGTGACAGTTCACGAACACTGAATTTCGGCGCGGCCGAACTTTCGGCTGATTTTTGGCCGAAACCGAAACTGTAGCCGAAACAAGATTTTTTGGCCGAAACTGGCCGAAACCGAAACCGAAACCGAACCTTCGGTCGGACACTACTTTATACATAAGAAAGATGATGGGTGGCCATTTTGGGAAAAATTGGGATTCTAAGATAAGTAACCATTTTAGAACAAATTGGATACTCTACGTGAAACATGAAATGGACGCCAAAGAGATAAAAAATAAATTAATTAAAAGTAATTTAAATATCCAATTTAGAGAATAAATAATTATAAAGTTGTAGTTGGTCACTGTCGGGCATGCCACTGTCCCGGTGAATCTATCCGACATATTGTCTCTGGTTGTTCTCGTCTTGCTAACGGTGAGTATTTGCACAGGCACAACCTCGTAGCTAGGATTATCCATCAGCAACTTGCTCTTAAATACATCCTTGTGTGCGCAGAAGTACCGTACTACAAGTATGTGCCCGACCCAGTTCTCGAGAATGGTCATGTCACATTGTACTGGGATCGATCTATCATCACTGACAGGACTATTTGTAGATAGTAAGCCTGATATAGCGGTGATAGATCGATCAGAGCGTCTCACAATGATTGTTGATATCACTGTTCCGCATGACGAGAACCTCGTGACAGCTGAGAAGAAAGAAATTAAACATCAAGACTTGGCACACGAGTTTGTCGCCATGTGGGTTGTTGATTCAGCAGTAATTGTGCCGATAGTAGTTACGGCGAATGGCTTAATAGCCAAGAGCCTCGACCAAACATCTGATGACGCTCTCGTTGGGCAGCTGGATCAAGGGTTTGATTCAGAAAGCGGTACTTCTGGACACGGCGCGTATGTTAGGAAGTTCCTCTCTTTGGAGCCCTGACCGCCGGCAGCTTGGACCCTGTTCCCGATGCCGGTGGGCTACTATTTTTATATTTTTAAATGTTTTTTGTTTCTTATAAAAATGTAATTTATAAGTTTGCTAAATGAATAAACGAAGTTGTAGGTGTATGTAAGTAACTTCAGAATACAGCGGAAAATGCGGCGGCATGCACAACAGTTCCGGCATCTCTATAAACGAAACCTTACTATCCTAGGAGCTAAAAACTTAAACGCTGCTAAGCCTTTTCCCAAGTATATTGGTGTAGGCTTCAAGTCTAACCGTCTGCGTCTGAATACCAATATTTTACACGGAGCGACTGCCATCAGACCTCCGCAATCCAGTTACTGGACAATGCCGATATCCTAAAGTTATACCGGTTGTCAGACTTTCGGGCTTCTGACTACCCGTAAAGACAGTCATACGTTTTTTTTTTTATTTTTGTTTTGAATAGAACGTCGCCCCACACTAGGATTTCTCCTGTATCGTGGGTGCGTTTACAGACACAAACCTTCACATGCACAAACGCCCAGCGGGTCTACTCAATAAGCACGAAGTCCGTGGTTTCGGCCTTCGTTACGAGCGTTTCCTAGTCCCTATCACCTACGGACATACGATTATTTCGGGGCCCGAACTAAGAATGAATGACAACACGATTTGACAGTTGTCCCTACTACCGTTGTGTTTTTGCCCGTCCGAAAAGTTGAACTTGACACTTGTTTTGTTCACTCCTACGTTTCGGGCTACTTTCGGATGGGCGGCTAACTTCGTTGACGGACTTAGGGAGTAGGCCCCCAGACCCGGAACAACTAGGTATCTGTAGGGCATGAAAATGTTTGTTCCGTGTACGAATCCAACCCACGACCCATAGCGCAGAAAAAAAACAAGAAAACCAAAAGACAAAAAACAAAAGAAAAACAAAAACAAAAGAAAACAAAAAAAAACAAAAAACAACAATCAAAGAAAACCAAAAGAAAAAAAAAAAAAAAAACATGTATATACTATCTTTGCTTAGCTATAAGTCTACCATTATTTCTTATTGTATATTCTTCTCTTACTGTTACTCATTATGTCCAAACCCTCTTTTTTAACCATGTAACCATCTAATACCAATTGTATCACCAATTATATTACTAAAATACGTGTACTGAAAAAAATCATTTGAACCCCCAACCTCACCCAAGCACCCACCAATCCAATTACTCCCTATCCAAATCCAAACCCATCCCGAAAAAGGGAAGACATATCATTAGTGTTACCCTTTTTCCTCCATCTCTTCCTAAAAAAAAAAAAAATCGCTTAGCCACTGCACCAAACGTGTCGTCAATTCGTATGACACCCGGGACCGACGGTTTAACGTACTCTCCGAGGCACCGAGGAGTCTTGATGTGTAACTAATGGTCACCCATCCACGGAATGACCCCGGCAAGCGCAGCTTAACCTTGCAAATCGCATGATCCACGCGATTGTTAATTATCATTAGCCTTAAAATTATTATTGTCTCTTTTTTATCACGGCTCATCTTCCGTGCGGAAGATGTCCGGTCCTTTGGAAGGCATACGGGGGATACAGGTCCAATGCAGAGGTCCCTTTGAGAACTTTAATCTAAAATGGTATGGGGCACCAAACGGGAACTATCCACGGCTGCACTATTGGAATACAGTCATGAACCGTCTCAGGTGGGTGCAAAACTATTGTAAACTATGGTAAAAAAATATCTGGTCTATGGGAAGGGGTGTTTAGTGGATCGGTTAACCTCTATTGCCGGAAGAAAACAGCGTCTGCCTTTCAAGTTTAAATTTGAAATGCGTTAGATTGTTATTAGCCACGAGCCCTCGACAACAACAGATATTTATTATCATAGCCAATTTAGAATCACCTAAGTGCATGTTTGACAAATGGACAAATATTTCTGGAGTATGATGACGTCATGCCATTATGATGGATGCGTGTTTTGACGAACGTATATATGCGTGAAGATATTTCAAGGGTGGCAGCTGAGTTGATTTGCAGGAACACTTTAAATTCCTGTCATGAACATACTCATATGTATTAGAGGATATGTTTACGAAGTTAGTTGCGAAACTACACCTTATGAAACTGATAGATACTATAGTCAAAGTCAAAGTCAAAGTTTTATA
Source organism: Amphipyra tragopoginis (assembly GCA_905220435.1). NCBI lineage: Eukaryota > Metazoa > Arthropoda > Insecta > Lepidoptera > Noctuidae > Amphipyra > Amphipyra tragopoginis. The sequence goes on from HG992017.1 coordinate 14,291,975, forward strand.
TTTCAAGTAGACCAAATTACAGGTGCTTTTAAAACGTCAAAACTAGGTGCATAATTTTGCGTATTGACTCTTATCTGATGCATTCATCTTATTTTTTCTTATTTTATTTTTCATCAAAAGTACGCTAATATCTATATAATAGAGATTATCAGTCTATGTTATTCAAATTCAAAGTTTTTTTATTTTGAATAGGCACAGTACATGCACTTAGGAAGCGTCTCGACAATTTAGTTGCACGGTTCTAACAAGTAGGTCCTATGGGGAAGAGCCGGCAAGAAACTCCATGAATCATCTGCCTAGCCTTTTTTCCCAACTATGTTGGGGTCGGCTTCCAGTCGAACCGGATGCAGCTGAATATCAGTATTTTACATGGAGCGACTGCCTATCAGACCTCCACAACCCAGTAACTGGGTAATACGATACTCTTGGTAAGACTGGTTGTCAGACTTTCTGGCTTCTGACCAACAGTAACGACTGTCAAAGATCTACAAATGACAGCCGGGACCAACGGCTTTACGTGCTTTCCGAGGCACGGAGGAAACTCGCTATGGTAAATGGTCATCCATCCACAAACCAACCTCGGCAAGCGTGGCTTAACCCGGAAGATCGGTCTATGCGGCTGTAATTATTTAGCCACGAGCTCCTCGAAAGAAAGAGAAGAAACTCCATGAATACTCTTTTAAAATAATTTTATGTGCAATCTGGTATTGTTACAATGTGGTGATAAAAAAAAATTTAATTGTATGAGAACAAAGCAATATTCTTCAATAATGAGGCGACGGCCGCCCAATATAATTTTAGTCGTTCTGAACGAGTATTAAAGTATTCATTATCTATACATATAATAAAACAGTAAAAAAACTGTGTCTGTACATTGAATATATTAAAAAAACAATAGTTGAGGGGGGTTTAGAAACAGTAATAGAGCACGAATCCAAAAAAAAAAGTCAGTCTGTTTGTCTGTGTGTCTGTTTGTTTGTACACGCTAATCTTCGGAACTGCTGGACGGATTTGAATGATTTTTCTTTTGTTGTATAGGTATTAAGTCTAGGCAACATATAGGCTATAATTTATTTTGGAAACTTGAACACCTGATGCAGAACCGCAACAGACCAGCTAAACTATAAGAGATACAAAAATGGTACAATAGCAAAAATTATTTCACGTGATGAGCATTTTCTGATGAGAGAATAAATTTGAAGATCTGGAACACCTGATGTGAAACTCCAAGAGCCCAGCTACACTATAACATATATCGGAATGACGTCTTAGCAAGAGTTGTTCGGTCTGATGGGCATTTCCTGTTGACTTATAAAAATCGAAGATCAGAAACATCTGATGTGGAAATCAAAGCTATCACTAATTTCATTGTATAATTATAAAATAACATAAGCTTGGAGTACCTCCACGCGGTGAAGGCGGTATGAGTTTAGGACTGATTTTCGATGACGATGGTATATCATTGAAAATTTGACTCTACTGGCCAAAACTCCCATTTTTTTTTATCGAATAAATATACCTTCGAGCTTATGTTATTTGAGTGTTTAATTTCCTTTTCCATTTATCTTCGTGACACGGTAGCCTACCCGGTAACGCAGGGGAGCAGTCATTTAGATTATTAGAAAATTCATGGTTATGCGAACGCGCCATACTGACCCCAAAAAAATGACCAAGCTGCAAAAATTAATCAAAAAATTTTGGCGGATATTGTAGGGGATGAAGTGGTTTACACTTTTTCGACAGTGTTGTCGATCAGGAAGACGCCACTAATTACACAGTTTAATTTCTCAATTCACTTACAGCGAGTGGTCCCCCTGCTCATAAAATAAGACTTAAAGTCGGTGTTCCCATAATGCTGATGCGAAATTTAACTCCGCCAAAACTGTGCAACGGAACCCGTCTTATTGTCAACGCTTTACAATGTAATATAATTGTTGCTACAATTCTCACTGGGTGTGGTGCCGGTGAGGCTGTGTTCATACCGCGCATACCACTCATCCCCAACAATTTCCCCTTTCAATATAAGCGCATACAGTTCCCTGTGACTACATGCTTTGCCATGACAATAAACAAGTCAGAAGGGCAGACGCTTAAAGCCGCTGGTGTTGACCTGACAACCAGCTGTTTTTCTCATGGCCAACTTTATGTTGCTTTTTCAAGGGTCAGCAACGTTTCCGATCTTTATATATTAGCTTCTGAAGGAAAAACCCCAAATGTAGTTTATTAAGAATTTTTTTAAAGTTATTTGCAATATTATTGTTAATTCAGTGTACCCATGGGATCCGCTGCGGAATTACGGGAAGAAAAGTTTTTTTTGTTGTAGGTATAGGTATTAAGTCTGGGCAACATATAGGCTATAATTTATTTTGGAAAATGGAACACCTGAAGCAGAACCGCAACAGACCAGCTAAAGTATAAGAGATATAAAAATGGTGCCATAGCAAAAATTATTCCACGTGAAGAGCATTTTCTGCTGTGAGAATAAATTTGAAGATCTGGAACACCTGATGTGGAACTCCAAAGCCCATCGATACTATAACATGTATAGGAATGACGTCTTAGCAAAAGTTGTTTAGTCTGATGGGCATTTCCTGTTAACTTACAAAAATGAAAGATCTGGAACGTCTCGAATCGTCTCGCGCATTCCGTTGTTTACCCGTCCCCAGGCTCTTAGAATTCGACATTAGACGTTTCAGATCTTCGATTTTGACGACCCCGTTGTCGCTGGCATAAGCAACAGGATCCGCGTACGAAGTCGCGGGCAGAAGCTAGTAATGAATAAGTGAGAAGATAAATATGTAGTTTTAAGGAAATAGCTGTTTAAAGATTTCACCCAAAATTCTCTAAAATCTGTTTATCAGCTGTGTTTATATTTTAGGTCAACTTTGATCACGGATTCGTAACTCCATTTTCTGAATTCGTAACTAAATCAGGATTGTCAAATGCAAGCATCCAAACGGGGATACTTTTTCTAGAACTTAAATTTTTTAACTCCCCAAAATGAGGAAACTTAGAACTTTGCTTTATTGGCTTAAAATCCACATTAGCAGAAAATCCCGTCTAACGTCCGCCTCCAGTAGCGGGCCCCATAGGACGCTTCTAACGATTTTTAGGTTTTTTTGTTACAACTTTATTTATAAATCATCCTAAAATCTTTACGAATAGAATGTGTCCGTAGGACGCTTGACGGGATATTACGCTACAAAATTGCAAACCTAAACTTAAGTACCAAAGACAAGATAAAATTATCTGCAACACATAATAACATAGCTACAATGTTTGATTCAAATATCGCAACAGAATTCTCTAAGCAATAATTAATAGAGACTCCCAAGGTTCCCACATATGTTCCAATTTCATTCATTTCATGCTAGCCAATTAATTGAGTGACGTCAGGGCTAACCTCTCACATACAATTAACTATCTACGTCATCATATCAACACGTAAACGTCCATTGGAACATGGGTTTCCTGAACTATCGTGGGGAATAATTTCCATAATCTTCATTTTTAACCAAATTTGAGGAATTATCAATTTGAAGAGCACTTTTTTCTTAAATTTATGTACACCGGTTTCTCCGATGTTCGCGGACCGAATTGAGTAATTTTTTTCTTTGTTTATCGCGTTGTTACCAAAAAGTTTATATAGGACGCTACAGCCCATCCTCTTAGACTTATGTCTGGGATTTAGCGTCCTATTTTGTGTATATAACAATGTAAGTAAGTAGTGCAATATTGATCTTTTAAGCGGTACAAGTGCAAGTTCACAACACACTTTACTTGAAATGAATGGCAGCTGATAATCTACGTTGCTCTTTCATTTTAAATAAGAATGCACAAACTTCCGGAGCTTCTACTAAGATTAAAAATATTAAAATCAAGATATAGGCAGATCTAATTTGGGATCCCTAATGTATTTTATATGACTTCAAATCGTCAGCCCCACTCACAAATTCGACGCAGCTCTTAATAATTCACACATATTATACAATTGTAACGTGTGGTGGTTTAAATTCTCCGTAGCAGATTCAGGTATTTTGGTAAACTCACATGGGCACAAGCGTCCTGCATATCGAAGCATTTTCGTCTAAAAAATGTTGGTCAACTAATCGGGGACTCTCTATGATTGCAATATAGAAATACAATCATGGTTTGTCGTCAGTAGCCGTAGGAACACACACATATAAATCTTCGAGGGATAATTCTGTTACTCTATTTTTATAGTGCAATCATAGAGTCCCCCGTTGGCGTCCCATTGCGTTTTAGGTTGTTATTCTATTACAAAAGGCCTCTGCATATAGAGCAAATGTACTTGCCCAAGCCTTTCAAAAGAAATGGTTTCTTTTGGTATGTAGTAATTTGAAAAAGAATAGAAACAACTCCCTAAAATACTACGACCATAACTTTGTGCCGATTTTTTCAAACTATGCGATCCATTACGTGATCTATTCGGAATTGATCCATAAGGGACGCCACCAAAGTTATATAATATTATTAAAGACACAAAGAGAGATTGACCGGCTCGCAATTCATTAAAATTCGGAAACACGATTGCCGAAGCAAATAACTTACGCTGTAGTATCTACTGTACACAGATTTGTTTAAAAATTTGCGCTATTCAGCGACAGGTGTTCACCCCATATCCTCAAAAATATATTTTATAATCCCGAATAAAAATAATTTATATAAAAACCTGACATAATGTTGCAATGCCGATATATATTAGCCAACGGGGCAGAAATAATCAGGGACATAGATCGTAGAGCGTGTCAACGGCGAACGGCCAAGAATGTTGCCACGAAATTACACATCCGCCCGATATTTATATATATATATGTTATATATTATAATAAATAATATGTAACAACGCAATGGATGACGTCGATCACATAAATCTGGATGGAGGTGACGAGTAATGTACTATTTGACGTAAATTTCTGGTGTCTGAAAGCACTGTTTGCGTGGTAACCCTAATTCTGGGTGGGACGTTTGAATGTGTCTGGAATTTCGATTTTCGGTTTGCCAATGCACCTGTCTATGAATGAACGAGTCACTGCGATGTGGCTACCCTTGTCTTAGGTGAGTCTATCAACTGTACCTTTAAAATTGATGGGCCAGGATGATGCATCGTATTATCTCAGTCACCAAGATATCAACCAGATGCAAATAACCCAGAAAATTACACTGCATGATAAGGGTAAGAACACCGAGATCCGGAAGCGCACGAAGGTTGTAGATGTAGCCCTTGTCATAGCCCAACGTAAATTATAGGGGGCAGGCACCATAATTCGTAGAACCGATGGCAGATGGGGTAGGAAAGTTTTAGAGTGGAGACCCAAGAACGGACAGAGAAGTATCGGACATTGTAAAAATAGTTGGGAAAAACTGGATGAGGTATGCAAAACACCGAAAAGAATGGAAGAAGAAAGGAGGAGGCCTATACTCAGCATTGGGTGAAAGGCTGAGGAAGAATAAGAAGAGGCATCGCGATGACCCATAACTAGACATAAGTTGTTTGATCTTTGAGAGATCGGTTCTGAAAAGGGGAGACTTCAATTTCGGTTCCAGCCTCCTAATCCAGAACGATACGATTAGTTTATCGAACGATTGGATAATCTACCTATCTCTTTTCCTCTCGTTACAATAATCGTAGAAAGAACACAACTGCTTATAGAACAAGTTCTGAATCGGGAAGTAGTAACGGTAAGTTGCAGTAACAGTTGGACAATTTTAAATTGATTGGTAAGGACAAATATTGCACGTGGTTCACTGGCAAGGATATTAGCAAAGAGACTTTCATATGACTAGTCTTATGCGAAGCGAAAGGTGACGTCAATAATCCTTGAAAAAATACAATTTTTTTGTTAGCTTTTAGTCCACGATTAGGAGACGTTATGAAGATTCTTATCGTACCGAAGGACCACTTTGAAATTCAATAAAATAATCTCCAGAAAATACAAACACCGTAAAAATGGTGATAAAAAAAACAGCGGTAGTGTAGTACTATTTCCAGTGCCTAATTCGGTTCTAAAAATGTTTACTTTGTAAAACATCAATTAAGTGAAAATGAAGTGGCAGTTCAAGCTACATAAAATAAATTACAGAAGCACTATGACAAAAACTCTTAAATCCTTCCAAAAGTTCAACTAAAATCTCGCATTTTTAATAAAAACCGAATTAACCGAAGAGCTCACAACAAATATTATTCATAAATTAAAAGTAAATTATAAGATTCACTGTTATTTGTTTGGATAACCTTCAAGATCTCACGTTTCTTTCAATATACCATCCCGGAAGACATCAAGACCTCTGTCCGTCCTATTACCGTCCACATTTATATCCCCAATTACGATCCCCAACTGATGTTGATCTACTAAGTCATTAACAACCTCAAGTAGATATTCTGAGCTATAAATATCAAGAAACTGCGTCGCTGAGCTATAAAGTACAACCGTGAAATTGATCGTACACATATGCACGTAATTGTCAGTATTTTAATTTACTTCAATGTATGTAGAATTTTGAACAGGTGTTAGATGTCTAACTAAATCTTTGATATAATTTACCTTTCATGCAGAACTCATTATCCTATATAGTATTAAACATTTTGGGGTTGGACTTAGAATTTAATTATCACTTGCGTTAACGGAGAGGAAACCTGTACACCTGAGAGGACTCCAAAAAGTTCTCGATGGTGTATTGTCCGCATACCCGTACCAGGCCAACGAGACAGACTAAGGCCTAAGCCCTCTTCATTCCAAGAAGAGGCCCGTGCCCCGCAGTTGGACGGTAATGGGCTGGTCGTTCTTATGCTGACGACTGAAACGACAGCCATCTGACATGCCTCAATGACTGCCATAGTTACTCTGACCAGAACCGATCGCTTAACGTACTTATGGTTAATTAGTGATATTAATGATAGACTGTAAAATATCGTCGATCTAAAAGTACTTCAAACTTTAAAAGAGCTATACTCCATTTCATATCACATTAGACAAAAGTGGCCCACACGGCACGAATATCTTTTGAACCATTTCTTCAAGAAGAGTTTCACCTCATCTTGATTGACCATTATGGTTCATAAAAGCATAATACTATGTTGAATCCCTGCTTATTTCAATACATTTCCTTGTTACATTGAGTCTTATTTGTCAAATGTAATATTAAATAGAGTGTAGATAAGAACCCTACTAGGCCTAGGAGATACATTCTTTCTTTTCTTATCGTGCCTCATCATTATTAACAGCAGGCAGGAGACCTGCATCGATAATGAATCATTACCGGAGTTTCCACGCTTCAGAATTGTTAGATTTAATATTTTCCGAAATTCGTTTCCATTAATTAGCCTTGTCAAGTAAGACTGGTTGATGACCTTCGTTCTTAACAGCTGAGGATGTAATGAGATGTTTCAGCCTAATTACTAAACTGACATCGATATTTCTGGCTCCTATATTTATTGAATTTAGTGTAATAACTACGGTTTTCCTGTTCTTAAAATGGATGTTTAAATTAAAAGCATGAGCGGTTTTACAGCCTATCGTTATATTCTTTATCTTGTAAAGAAAATCTATCAGTCATTTTAGTTTTAAAGATTTTATCGTCTTAGTTAAGTTAATAAGCGTTGTGACCTAAACTACAATCACGGGGTTCTAATATTTTATACTTCTTTAGCTAATCATTAAACAGGAACACCGCTGCATGACCTCAAAAGAAGGTTACGAAAAATATGAAGATTATTTCCGCATTATTCGATTAAGTTAAATGTTGCTAAAAAATCCTCATTTTTAAGAAAGCATAATTTTTTTTTTCAAAAAATAATATAAAAATTGGTGCTACTTCCTAAATACGAAAGAAATTAATAGTTTACGTACCAAAATGACTGAACATGATTGCTCAACTGCGCCCCTAGGATGCACTGAGTGATTTTACGTACTCTGCGACAAATCGAATTCGCGCAAAGCTAAAGCTAGCTAGGGTTACCTAACAGTAACTAAAAATAATCAGCAAGATAGTTGGCTCCTTCATCTTATATGAAAAAACATAATAAATTCTAAATTATGTTCTATAAAGTGACCACAACTGTTCACAGTTATGAGTGCTAGAAATAAACGGAGGCGGTGTAGTGCTGTGGGATTTTTAGTAATATAATACTTTGGTGGTTGTGAGAAAGTCGCTGGAGAAATTTTGCGTTGAATTGACAGTTTTTGTAGTTTATTTAGATTGTTATTTTTCGGTTACAGTATTTTTTTTATAATATTTTTTTGCAAATTTTTTGTTTTCGGTAATTTTTAGATCACATTTTGCAAATTTAAATTAATTTTGAATTAAAATTTAAGCCGCAATAATTTTACGACTCAAAATTTAACTCATAATTATTATTTTAAAAATGTTTTTTTTATGGATTATTTTATCTTTTTCTGTTAATTTTAAATCTTTGTGCAGATTTAAATAATTAAATTTCAATTTTTTTAACACTTATTAAAAATTATCATTAAAGTAATCACAATAACTTAAAATTATTAAATTAAAAATTAATTATTTGCAGTTTTAATCGTTAAAAAAACCCTCCATTCATCATTTAACAAACTCGTAGCACCGAACAAAGCGCGTAGCACTTTCGTAGCACGCTCCCACGAACACTGTGTGTGTCACAATTTAATTATTTTTTTAACAAAAATAATTATTTGGAACTGTGTAGTGTAGAAAAGTGGTAGAAAACTTGAAAATTTCGTACTGGCGCCATGACAACACGGACCGTTAGAATTTACCAGCACTAAAAACACTTCACACTTGGCACTTTAAAAAAAACTCCAGAATGTACCGTACGGTGGAACGCGTGCCTCAAGACTAGGCCGCCGTCGCGGGACGAGTAGAAACGCGAAAATTACGTATTTATATTAAACACTAATTATGTACATATTCCAAGATATTTCTGTAACGATAAATCGAATTATAATCATCGTGTTTTGACGTCTTTTTCGGTCTTTGTACTTATGCTTTAATTTTTTTTTTTGTGTACTCCAAAATTAGTTGGGTGAGACATTTGGGTAGAATGTATGATTAACCGACTTGGTATGAAGGAGGTGTGATGTTCGACAGTGACATTCTGCTTTTGACATAGTTACGTGGAATAGTCGTGACGCGTCTAAATTTGACTGGTTCGTAGTAATAAAACTGTTAACTCGACGATTTACTGCTGTCTCGAGCTCATAATTGCTGGAGAAATTTTGTCTTAACCTTCTCGGTTGAATGCCAGTAGGGTAAGTAGAGGCGTTCTATTTATTATACATATAGCCCTCATAGTTCTTCGAAGAACAGTTTTTCAGGTACAACAATTATTATGACTTCATAGAGATAAAATTTAATAGAATAGAATAGAATATACTTTATTGTACACCAAAATTGTAACATAGCTCTTATACAAAATAATTTAGTGAAGGGTACAATGGCGGTCTTATCGCTGATAGCGATATCTACCAGACAACCTTTGGATGGACAGGAAAACAATGAATAAGATAGGGGGGATAGTCCGTGGTGTACTGCTGGAAAATATATATACTATATACTACACACAATACATAGACACACTTACATATAAAAATTATATATATATACATATAATATATATATTGTTTATATGTATAATAAGAGGCTGACAAACCTCCGGTTTGCTGACGATATAGTCCTTTTTGCCCCGACAGCTCTAGAATTACAGACCATGCTTCAAGAACTAAGCACTGCTAGCCTCAGGGTGGGGCTCGCGATGAATCGGTCTAAAACGAAAATGATGACCAACAGCACTAAACGTAGGGTCGAGGTAGATGGACAGGAAATACATTATGTCGATGAGTACATCTACTTGGGCCAGTTAGTTTCTTTCGAAAACAGGCAGGAAAGAGAACTCGATCGCCGAATCGAAAACGCTTGGAAAAGCTACTGGTCCATGAAGACGCTAATGAAGGGAGATCTGCCGATCTCCCTCAAGCGCAAACTCGTCGACATGTGTATCCTGCCCATCCTAACCTACGGTGCTCAGACCTGGTCGCTCACCGAGTTGCAAAAGTCCCGCCTTGGGGTTTGCCAAAGAGCAATGGAGCGCAGTATTCTATGCGTCAAAAAAACAGACAGAATACGGAACAGCACACTGCGCTCCAAAACGGGGATATTAGACGTAGGCAAAAAGGCTGCCAGGCTCAAATGGGATTGGGCAGGTCACGTCAGCCGCATGCAAAATGACCGCTGGGCAAAAGTCTGCACACAATGGGTACCTGAAGGGGGACGACGCCGCCGCGGTCGGCCCAGAAAGAGGTGGCGAGATGACCTAGACGCGTATCGCGAGGGCTGGTTTGTGGTAGCGCAGGAAAAGAGTACATGGAAGGACTTGGGGGAGGCCTTTGCCCAGCAGTGGGACAGTATAGGCTAATAAAAAAAATAAAAAAAAAATGTATAAATATGTTATATAGTTAAGCGATAAGGAAAAACAAAGTAGGTTGATGATGAGGTATTGATATCATGAAGAAATAGAAATGTGTTGAGAGTAGAAATGATCTTTGACTAATTTTTTAAAAGAATCAGTGACTGAGCTTGTCTTACTGGCATCGGCAGCGCATTCCACAAACGTATAGCCTGGACTGTGAACGATTTGTCATAGAATTTTGTAGCATGCGAGGGCATTGAAAGTCTCAAATCTTCCGATGATCTTAAGTCTCTAGTATGAGTGTCATGAAGGAACTTAAAACGTTCTTTGAGATAAAAGGGGGTTGCAGGATTGAACAGAATACTGTAAAGCAATGATAAGATACGAGCATTCCGGCGAAGGCGGATTGGCAGCCAGTTGAGCTTAATGCGAAATTCTGAAACATGATCATATTTGCGTAAACCAAATATGAATCTGATGCAAAAGTTTTGGAGTCGCTCAATTTAATCATACATCTTACGCCAAACTTAACATTACATTAGAATAGAATATAACTTTATTGTACACCAAAATTGGAACACAGTTCTCCCTTTGAGCGCTATTGTCCTATTCCTGGACGGCCGTTATTACACAATATCATTAGATTAATTAATAGTAAGATAATAATTTATTGTTCTTGAAAAAGTTTTTCAATTTCTTTTCCAGCGCTTAAATATACAGTTGATTTTAAACACTGATATGGCTTAAAACTAGTGGAAAATCTGTGTCCTGTACTAGTTAGAAACTGTATCACAGGAAACAGGGTCTGTGACGGGGTATGTGAGTCTTTTAACAACAATAAAGAATAGAAAAGTATGAAATTTGAAAAATTAAATTGATATATATGCTTTTTTTTATCTACAGTAATATTAAAAAGAGGTAAAGTTTGGAAGTAGGGGGTAATCTCCGACACTACTCATTCGATTTCAAAAATTCTTTCTTTAATATTTAGAATGGCCTTCAGGGTGGACATAGGCATCTACATAGGCATGTCATATATTATCTACATCTACCACGAGAGCGAAGCTGCGGGTACAGCTATAACATATATTTTTACTCATATTTTAATATTTTGGACTTTATTTTTATAGACAACAGCTGACATCCCGAGCTTTGCTCGCATGATGTATCGATAAAAAGTATCCTACAATTTTCATTGGCTTTCCCATCAAAATTTGTTCAGTATTTAATTCTTGAAGAAGTAATCAACCAACAGACGACCTCACGTTCGTATTTATTATATATTATTATTACTGTCAATATAGACCTTCAAACATTGTATTTCAGCTCTGTATTGATGGTACAGCGCGGTTGTTTTTTACGCCTCAAAGGACCATTTTTTTTTCCTTTAAAGTTTTTGGTCCTTTATACCCTACAACCGTTTTTTAAACTACCACCTGGAAACCTTGTCTTTCATTTTAATCTTATATCTCATTTGAAAGCGCTTATCATTCAGTACATTAAAGAAAAGTATATTTAAAAAATCTTCTTAAAGTTTTTAAGAAACCATACAGTTAGATACACATATCATAAAACGTCGTTTTATTAAGCGTCTGTAAAATAAAACAGTTATTTGGCCGAAGTATAAACATAAATGTATGAAATGAGTTTTATTTGCTGAAAAGCTTAGATCTGAGCGTGACATCTGTAAATTCAGCTTTTATGTAAGGAAGCCAATAAAATTGCTATGAAAGTCAGAATGTAATCTCTGATGCAGGTGACTCATGTGGGGAATCAAATGGATTATATTTTTTTTATGTAATCGTCTTCATCATAGCCAACCTATTACTGTCCACAGGTCTCAATACTCAATACATTTATCGCACTGCACAAGTTAATTAGATGTTACATTAATATAATAGAAGAAACATGTGTGGGCCTTGTCAGGCACGGTAAATGTAGGAGAGAGGAGGAAGTATTAAACTTCTCTAAAACCAAAAGTTCTTAAAAGGTTACTAATATTATGAATTATACAAGGTTAGTCAAAAAGGGGGTACTAATCCGCGGGTCACTTATAGTATCACTGATGACTGTTTCAAAGCAAGTGTTAAAATTTCATAATTCGATAAATTTTATTTCGATGCATTATGATCATTAATTTAGTTTTTTCAAAAATTCTTCATCCCTGCTTTAGTTACGAATTTAGAAAATGGTACTTCTAATCCATCAATCCTAATATAACCTAAAATGTAAACACAGCTGATCGTAGCTAAGGATGGATAGATTTTAGCGTATTTTTTATGAAATTTTTGAACAGCTATTTCTCTTACACTATTGACTTTTAGGGAAAGTTTTAGAACAAAAGTTATTCATTATCATGGGTAGTCTAACACCCTTTCGGATTAGTACCCTTTCCGACTAACCTTGTATTATTAATTTCTCTGGGAATCACGACTCATCTTCCTTGCGGAAGATGTCCGGTCCTTTGGAAGGCATACACGGGGACACAGGTCCAACGCGCAAAGGCCCCTTTGAGAACTTTAATCTAAAATGGGGTGGGGCACCAACCGGGGACTATCCACGGCTGCACTATTGGAGTACAGTCATGGACCGTCCCAAGTGGGTGCAAGACTATTGTAAAATGTGGTGAAAAATATGTGGTCTATGGGAAGGGGTGTTTAGTGGATCTGTTAACCTTATTAATTTTATTATTATCTATACTAATATTATAAAGAGGTAGAATTTGTTTGTTTGTATGTAGGAGGTAATCTCCGACACTACTCATCCGATTTCAAAAATTCTTTCACTAATACGAAGCTACGTTATCCCTGAGTGCTATAGGCTATATTTTATAATCAGTAAATTAGGGATCAATAACCGACATTCACGCGGACGAAGTCGCGAGCAAAGGCTAGTTTCATATAATTCTCTTCTTAGAATTAGAAGGGTTGAGGCCTTAGTCCACTTCTGGCTTAATGCGGGTTGGCGGACTACACAACACCATCGAGAACAGTTTGGAGACAGCAGTGAGGCAGTAAGGGTGCCACACCAATCGATCGATTGTCGATCGATGCCATCGATTAACGTCGATTGATTGGGATAAAGTGATCATTTATTTATTTACTTCAATCAAAACGGTCTTAGACCAATTAAAATAATTAAAGATAGTAATAGAAGACGATATATATGTTACCGGCCAAACCCGATTTCAGGATAAACTAGTTTTGCCTAGGCTAAACTAGTTCTTCCTATACGTGATAGGAGTAACTAGTATAGCCTAGTCTAAACTAATTTGGCCCAAGCCCGATAGGATAAACTAGTTTAGGCTAGTCCAAACTAATTTGTCCTAAGCGCGATAGGATAGACCAGTTTAGCCTAGGCCAAACCAGTTGATCCTGATATAAATACGTACACTCTAGGATAAACTGGTATGGCCTAGTCTAAACAGTCTTAACAAAAAAAAAGGAACGAAGGCAAAGGTGATCTCAGAAACATCATTGGTGGAGCTTAAGTCGCTCAAACTAGGTGGAGCTTAAGTCGACGGAGCCCCGCTGTGCGGGGCTCCTATTTCTGTCTGCAGGGTTTAAAGTAACCTAACACGAAGGGGATGACGGGGGCTTCGTTCGCTCGCTTCGCTCGCTCACTCTAGCCCCCGTCATCCCCTTCGAACCTAACCTATCCATGTCGGGATTCCGCTTAACCACCCTGCTAACATTATTAGTCGCCAAGTCATTATTTATAGCTCCTCGCCTCATTTTATTAGTCGCAAACACTTAGTCGCCTTTTAAGTTATTAGTCACCTGGAAAATAATAAGCCAATTCTAAGTGCCACCAAAAAAACCGTAAATATTGTAAAAATAAAAAACAATTTTAATAATTGAGATATGATTATTGCTTCTATTAAAAAAACACTTATTATTTGTTATGGTATGATTGTTTGTATTACCAATTATCCATAACTTTTAACGACGAATCAGTATGGTTTTAATAAAAATTATTATTTTTCCAATTACGGAGTATTTCAATCAGTTTATCTATTTATTTTGACTTTCTAGATATACCATAATGTTTAGACTAGGCCATACCAGTTTATCCTAGAGTGTGCGTATTTATATCAGGGTCTACTAGTTTGGCCTAGCCTAAACTGGTCCATCCCATCGGGCTTAGGACAAATTAGTTTGGACTAGCCTAAACTAGTTTATCCTATCGGGCTTGGCCCAAATTAGTTTAGACTAGGCTATACTAGTTACTCCTACCGCGTATAGGAGGAACTAGTTTAGCCTAGGCAAAACTAGTTTGTCCTGAAATCGGGTTTGGCCGGTAACATATACAATAAAAGGAAAAAAAAATCTAATAACTTTAATCAACTCTTTCATAAATCCCTTACAATGCTTCTTCTGACAGTTTAGTCTTTCACTCATTCATGATGCATTCCTCTCGCAGTACTCCAGACTTTCAGACAAAACCACCCTTCATTCATCCGCAAACATATCAAAATTCGATCTGGCGTCCAGGAGGGCATTGAGCGCGGTGAGACTTCGCGGTATGGGTGATCATGAACCGACGATCCATCTTGATCGACGTGGAGCTATCATCGATCGACCATCGATCAATCATCGATCGTTATGGTAGCACCCTAATGGGCTGATGATGATGATGATAAAATCGATGGTGAACGAATTTTGTGGGGAAAGGGGGTTCCCTTCCCTACAAGGTTCGTTCACAGTCACCTTCCTCTGTAGCCAAAAGACAAATATTTAATATAAACACCAATGTGACACTAGATATTTTGGAATGTTCATTAGCAACACGTTAACAACAGCGTGTTGCCAAATCGTTATTATTCAGTTTATTAGCAACAGTAATCTTCTAACCAGTTTTTATGAGGTTATAATATTTTTGATAATTTAAGAATGTTGAATAGTTTTTTGAAGAGATTAGTCCGATGACTAAGGCGACCGAGAAGTTGTCCCCCGCCTGTTGCAATATGCGGAGTATGTGTTGTAATATGTAACTTGGCATCTATATATTTTATAGATATAATAATCATTTTTGACTGCCTTTAACACTCCTAGATGCAAATATTTTCAATGAACTCCCACATTACTGGACAGGTCAAATATCAAAATAGCTGCCATTCGGAGAGGAGGGGGTTGGTATTACAAAAGGGGGTAGTATTTTTGTCAATCGAATTAATTATTTAATATCTCATTTATTCATTTATTCATTTAACATTCTTATTGTTTACATTTTTAAATATAAATCTATAAAACTGGAGATCCACCGGTATCGGGAGCAGGATCTTAGCTACCGGTGGTTAGGGCTCCAGAGACAGGAACCTCATCACAATACGCGCCGTGTTGAGGAGGACTGCTTTCTGTATCAGGCCCTTGATCCAGCCACTTAACAAGAGCCTCATGAGGTGTTGGTCGAGGCTCTTGGCCATTAGGCCATTGGCCGTAACGACTATCGGCACAATGGTTGCCGAATCCACATCCCACATGTTGACAACCTCGTGTGCTAAGTCAAGATATTTGTTTGTAAATTGTAAGTCTAATTTAAAAAGTTTTCGTTAAAATTTCTGTAGTGCAACACCGAATACACTGTATAATGGTCTTATTCCTATGATTTACCAAGCGTTATAAGTATAATAAGTATGTAAGAGACTTGTATCTTTACCAAAAATGAAGCAAAGACCCCATAGATTTGCATGGTAGGACCTCCCATATGTTAGTAGCTATCACAGGTAAAAAAAGCTCGCGAGTCAATTTACCTATATGCCCAATTTTGCAATAAAAACAGCTACCACTGGTAAGCAAAACGATTCGTTTTATGCCATAAGAACCGGGCATAAGGCATGTGTATGATTCACAATAACAAATGATTTGATTGGTTGATTGATTGATCTCTGGATCATCTTAAAATATCTTAAACTGTAATGCCACTTATACCTCCATCTCAAGACTCGCAAGTGTGAAAATAAAAACAATAACAAATTAATTCCGAAAACAAGAAAGGAATTTCAGAGCTTTCCGTTTCAACTGCTTTCAAAAACATTTGTACTGAAAACAAGAGCGAATATTTCCAAAGAAAATGCGCATACGTCGTTATCTTTCAAATAAATAAAACAATACTGAGATGCAAGGACGATAGTTCAAGAACCTTCGTATTTCGGTTATTTTTAACTCTTTACAATGTAATAATCCATATTAATATTAATACAAAAGTCAGTTCTGCTTGTCCGTTTGTCTGTTTGTTAATTCTTCACGACTAAACTAACATAACATAACGCCTGTATTCCCCGAAGGGTTGGGCAGAGGTGTATAGTACACCCTCGTTTCACAGTTATGTTTAAGTCCCATGTAATAGAGAACGAGCCTATTGCCATCAACCGGGCACAAATTCAGACTCCAGGCTGCTACTGAGAACTTCCACACGGAAAAACTCAATAACACTGGGCTCGACCTCACCCAAAACCTCACGAGGCAGTCTACTGCACAAATTTTGATCAAACTTGGCGCAGAGATATCCTGAAATCCAAAAAAGGATGGGATATTTTTCATCTCTATAAGTAAACATTTTTACATGCGGGCGGGACCATGAGCACAGCATGTATAATAAAAAAAATATAGTAATACTAGCTATTGCCCGCGGTTTCACTCGCATCCTAGAGAAACTGCTTCATGGATCCAATTAAAAAGTATAGTATGTGTTAATTCAAAACATAATCAATCTGTGTGCCAAATTTCATCCAAATCCGTTCAGTCATGTATGAGTGATTAAGTAACAAAGATCCAAACATCTTTACAAACTCTCACATTTATAATATTAGTGGTATTATAACAGTAAGTCTAAGATAGAAAGTAGAGTCTAAGATAGACTCTGCCGTAGCCGGTCCCAAGTACGGATGCGAAAAGAGGAGGGTTGGTCAGGAAACCAACGAACCAGCCATAAAACCCCTTAGCCAAACATCATCATCATCATTCAGCCGAAAGACGTCCACTGCTGGACTTAGGCCTCCCAAAAAGAGAAGAGGGGGATTGCCGTAATCGCCACGCTTGGCAGGCGGATTGGCGGTCGCAGTATGGTTGTTGAAGTACTCAGAGAACGCTGCTGCCCATCCTCTAGTGAATCCCTTAGTCGCCTTTTACGACACCCACGGGAAGAGACGGGGTAGTGCTATTCTTTAAATCCGGCACAACACGAGGCCAAACATCAGGCGGAGGTTAATTAACCTGATCAAACTTTGACCCCAGTGACCTAAAGGACCAAATTTCCTTTAAATTACAGCTGTGGAAGGACCAGCCAACCCGCCACAGTTATCGTTGCTAAGAAAATCTCTATGAACGAATGGCAACTATGAATAAAGTGTTTCATAGGGATCATAAACCTCAGAATTGAGGAGAACGATGCAAGGAGGAGTATAACAGTAAGGTTAAACTAACATCCGTCCTATTCCTACTAAAACTAAAATATAAAAGTGAGTTTGCCTGGTTTTGATTAAATCGCACTGTTACAGCTGAATGGATTTGGATCTAACTTAGCACTGAGTTATAATGTACTAGCGACCCGCCCCGGCTTCACACGTGTACGTTTTATAGCTTAAAACCTTCCTCTTGAATCACTCTATCTATTAAAAAAACCGCATCAAAATCCGTTGCGTAATTTTAAAGATCTAAGCATAGATACATAGGGACAGACAGACAGCGGGAAGCGACTTTGTTTTATACTATGTAGTGATGCCATATACGCAAAGAAGGTACTTATCGTCAAATTTTTTTAAGCTTTTCTTGTAGACATTAGTTACTTTTTCAAAGACAAAAAGTTCTATAACGATTTGCACGAAATTTCGTGGCAAGACAAACTTGAGATCCAAAGGACCAAAAACTTTTTTCTTAAATTAAATACTTCGTATGAGGATGGAGCTACGGGTACAACGTTTAATGTCTAAGAAAACACAATGGGCAGTTACTGGTGTTGTGGCAAGGTAAACTTGAGATCCGGAAAGGACCAAAGTTTTATTTTCCGTAAATTTTTACTTGGTATAAGGGTGGAGCTGTGGGCACTGCTATTAATGTGAAAGAAAACATAACGAACAGTTAGCAGTGTACATTATAAAAAAAAAACAACAGTCCTTAGGCACGCAATAAGTAAAGGTACAAGTCCGAGACGGGCTGCAAACTGCAGACTGCATCCGCAGACCGCAACTCGTCGTCCGAATAACACCTTTAAGGTGCAGACCTTAAAGGTATTATTCCAACGTCGACCGCAAACTGCAACCGCAGATGACAGCAGCATCAAGCGACACTATTGGTTCATACAAACCAATGTGACTTGCGGTCTGCGGTTGCAGTCTGCAGTTTGCAGCCCGTCTCGGACTTATACCTTAATTCTGCACAAAAGCAAAGACTTAATACCACCATTACCACCAAGTTATAATACCACCTAATTATCTTATCAAATCTTTTAATATCTTTCATTTCACCACATCCAGCATAAAGCCAGAAGCCAGGGTAACGACCGTACCATAATGAAAACTTTAAATGCCTCACAAAATACTCCTGCAATGAAGTTATGCAGTAAATTAAATACACGAATACCGAAAATAACGACAATCTGGAATATTAATCGATGTTTACTCCACTCCGGCGCATTTGGGACATATCCAAAATGAGGGTAGATGTGAATATACCTTGACATATTTGAGCATTCAATGTATGCTGAACTTTTGGGAGATTATTTGAGATAAAATTAAAAGAGTAATTTTTATTGCGAACGGCAAGACTGATATGATAATACAGTTACTAATGTGATTTAAAAAGAATCGTTTCATTATTATGTGTATCATGTTATACAGGCTGGAAAGAACAAACTGTACCTGGAGGGAAAGTACCCTAAATATTGAATGAGCTTTTACTCAAAGGAAACATTCCTTTATTTTTAAAACTAAGTAAACCTACATTCATGTTTAAAAAAAAGCTTATGATTAGTTACGGTTTACTCACGTGCATTTTTCGGGACAGTTCGACTCGCGACCTCGCCGCGTGATCAGGTCATGATTAAAGACTCCGATTGGGTCCGAAACTAGTCTGGCAATCCCTAAAAATGCACGTGAGTAAACCGTAACTAATCATAAATATGAATGTGACTCACGAAAGATAATAATAAAATAGAAAAAAAACTTCTTTCGAACCGTCATTCGACTTTACGAGTTTTGTCGGTTCATAATTATGTATTTTTATGGCACCAATTGATAGGGTCAATCATCAGGATCAAGTCACTCTAATTAACATTGCATCTTAAAGAACAATGATCACTCGGCTAACATGCTTGGACTAGTAAAATCTAACAAAACGTAACTTGATGAAACATAATGTCGTTTCAATCGCCTACATAAATATAAATAAGTACAGCCTTCAATATATTTTTAAAAGGTCGGAGAGACAAGATATTTTGCCACTTCCATTAACAGATTCAAAACGTGATGCAATTCCAAGTCCATTAAACGAATGCCAAGTCAACAAGAGTAGAAGATCAATCGGAGTCTGTAAGCAATGCAAAAATATAAAAAAAGGGAAAATAATATAAAATCGCACAGAACACCAAAGAATATTGTAACAATAAACGAGGAGAACAGAGTCGTCGCCGAAACTACAACGCACGGGGGGTTCACTGCGAAGAAAATTTTTCGACCTTCGTCTCTATGGCTCACATTTTCACTCTGACAACTACCTCATCCCCTCTGACTCATACTTCGCCCCTTTGACGCCCTCTGACGCCATCTTGATGCTATGACGTCACTTTTATCTCTATTCTATGAAGTCTATGGACTGATCTGTCAAATGTCAAACTAACATCAAAATATCAATAAAATTTATTTATTTTCGTATTTAGCGTATCCTCTAAATATTCTTACTGTAATATACTTTGAAAAGCTGCAATTATGTGCAATAAGTGATGTGCTGTGGGTTGTCAGAGAAGTGGAAAGGCCGTCATGTTTTTTGAAACATAGGACTCTTGTGCTTAAAGTGCATCAAGTTGGAACATTCACAGGGCTTGACTTTTCAATAACTGCAAGAACTTAATTTTCAATGCAGAACTCAAAAGTTTCCAATGCAGGAAGGACTACCAATAGCTCGGTGATCAAAGCTTGGTCTTTCAATCATCAATGAAAAGTCTGCTGGAAGACGGAGTGACTAAACTGATGCTAGTGAAATAATTGGTGGTGAGTGCTACCTACTAATGTGTGTAAGAGTGAATAATAAACTACAACCAACCATTATTTGTATTTTTAACTAAAATGTCTTAATAATTGAACTTATATTTAAATAAAGTTCAAGATGCAATTATGTGTGAATAAGAAGCATGTGCAGGATCATGATTATGTAAAATACTGTACATAATGGAATAAACATAATTGATTAATCTTTTTTCCTCTTCCAGATGATGTCATTGTAATGAATGGTGATTCATTAAATATAACCTACGCCCCACCTTACCGGGTAAAAGGAATTAGAAATAATTTCCTCACAAAGAATATAAAACATAAGAATCAAATTTCCAAATGGAGTAACATAGTGGATGTATACAAAGGACTGCAGTCACAATAATGTGAGATTGCTTCATAAATTAAATGATCAACACTTGGTTCCTGAAAAAAATCAAATAGATGAAGGTATGTATGTATTTAATTACTGCAGACTAAAACCAATAGGTCGAGTCACGAGAACCAATAGTTTTAGTCAGTTGCAATGATGATATTATTATAAAACTTTCAACATTCAATGCTTAACAGCATTACTTTTCCTGGCAAGTTCATGTAAATATTTGCATTAGGTGTCCAATAGCAATACAAATAAATCATCTAACAACCATGACATATAATTTAAGTCATGGTTGTTTAAATAATATTATGTATTTTTTAACTGGTATTTACACTTCTTTCCACTCATCTATCTTTAAAGATATTAATAATTTAATAACAGTGATTTACTTTGTTTTAGGTAAAGAACTGCATTGAAGTATACAGTAAAACAGTACCAGCCACTTTATCCTACGCGGCTTGGTTTAGTAAGTTGTAAAATTAAAAAAATAAATATATTTTACAGTAACAAAATGCATTGTCTTTTCTTTTTTTATTATAATATTCCTGTTTCTAAAATACAACAAGAACCAGTAAAATTAATAAGGAGCTATGTACAGCAAAATATAGAGCTCAAAAGACCAGTATTCGAAACTAAAATACACGAAATTTAGCTTAAAAGACTTGTGTTCGTGTTAGTTTGACGAATACTGACACGCCCACAATTAAAAGGTAAAAAATTTGCGAGTGAAAATGTGAGGTCCACAGATAAGCAAAATGTCCATTTTTTTGTTCGAGAGTGCGCCGTCTGATTGTATCCCTATCTAGTCTGTGCTACAACGACATGGTTACCATGGACACGGTCAGCGCAGAAAACCACAGATTAGTTAATAGTAGCTAGCTACAGAAAACCGTCAATTTATTTTTACTTGTCAAGAATAGGGAGGGACGTAATCAATCGATTTATGACAGTATCGATTTTTAGATGTAAAATCATTAGTTTTTTATCTAATTCATGGTTTTATTAAACAATTTACCACGAAGTAACATCAAATTCTACTAGTGGCTAAGCTTAGTATAATATTGATGTGAGTTTATACGGTTGACATTGCCTGGGATTTTATTTCGATTTATGAAATAAAATCATAATAGACTAGAAAAAGTATGGACTTCTCTAGTAACGTAAGTAATTACGGATGCGTTCGAAGTTAGATATTTTATACAGCGTTCTGATAAATAAAATAGTATTTTTAAAATAAGATTATCTATATTTCCCCATCTTTTAAAAATAAACGAAGATATCCAATAAATACACTAACAATGCACTAATATATTGGTGATAGTTTCATCTCGGGAACAATATCTGTTTTTTCCTAGTACAAAGTGACCATTGTTCTTTAAGGAAGATCATAAAATTTTGCTAGGGTGGTAAGTTCTAAAAAGCAGAGCCGTAGTGACTTGAAGGATTCGTAGCTAATTCCCCTTGCCTAAATTGATGTCTAGATTGATCGGGGCAAGGTAGTGGATTCGCCACAGTCGAGCAGGTCCGGCCGTACACCCTTTTCTCGAAGCAACTAGAAGCAGTTTTAAGACCCCTTTATCTTTGTTGTTGATAAAAACAAAGGTCGGAAAATTATGTTACAAGGAGTGTATTTAACTAAATTCCGAAATTGCAACTTTCTAATTGAAACAGCTTTCGAAATATCTGCCATCAATGTTTCGTTATTTCGTCACTCACTCACTGACTGACTCACCGGTCATCAAAATTCTATGGCACTTCTAGCAGACCTATAAACTTAATATGACTTGATTGTTAAATCCGAAAAATATGTTTATAAATGTCGTATCTAGCAATTGATAATTTTTCAGTAGTTGCGTTAGTTGTGGCTTTGATAATGAATTAACAACTTTTTTATCTCTTGGCTTGGTTAGTAGTTGCCCTAAGGTATCTATTTATTTATTTCTATTCATTTGAAGCAGATACGTCACTTTGTGAGAATTTCTCTGAAAAATGATCAATTGCTAGTTACGACAGTTAGCGCGGAGGATGACGAAATGAAATGCCAGACTTGGCTCTACATTAAATCTTAGAACTTTTTACGGCAAAAGAGTCGCGAATCTTATCTTGTCTTGTCCGGGCAATCATCATCATTCAGCCAAAAGACGTCCACTGCTGGACATAGGCATCCCCCAAAATTGTCCGGGCAAAAAAGGTTATAATCGCAAATAATACAGAAATGTTAAAAGAAATTGTAATAAATACAGTAAATCCCACAAGGTTTCGCATATGAATGTGTCTCGTGTAAATACGTCAACAGATCGTAACTAAGGACAGGTACCCAGAGTAAAGCCAAGTAACAGCTAATGACTCATTATGAAGACTGCGGAAAGACGATCAGATGATAGCGTCAATATTATGTTATGCGGACAGAAGGACCAAAATTTAAAAAGAGGAGCCTTTTTATGTATGATCATTGATATCTCTTGCATTTCTCAACTGAATCGGATGATTCTTTTTTATTTGAAAGGGTATACTTGCAATGTGATCCCATATTAATTTGGTTAAGATTTGATCATGGGTTTTGGAGATATGGAACTCCTCAACGATTAACAGTAAATCAGCTACGAAAAGTACTTTGCAAGTGTATATTGTCTTGTTGAAATGTGAATATATAGATAATAAAACGCCTGTCTATTCTTGAAGAGTTTTTTGTAGTAGGATTGTGACACAAAAAAAGCTTTAAAAAAGAAGTAAATACCGACATAAAAAATACTGAAAGAAGTAAAATAATTCTCATATTATAAAATTAACAATTTCAGAAGTCGGTGCCTTGAATTTGGTTCAACTTCGTCGTTTAAAACTGTTAATTTTATAATATTATATTATGGTAATTATTTTACTTTTTTTAAGCAAAGTTTCACGTGTTCTTTGCTCAGTAGGTATGTACCTGAGCAATAAAATCCTTTCTAAAATATTCGTAGATAATATTGTCAGCAGCAGAATGATTTCCATTACAAAACGGCAGAAAGATTATCCACTGATAGCTTCAGTATTATGCGGATAAAAAGACCAATTTTTAAGCAAAATTCAACTTCTTTGTTGCTTATTGTGTGACTAATAACCCATTCGTTGAGTGTCCGTTCTGCCTAACCTTTTCCCAGCTATGCTTGGAAAAGCTTCCAGTCTAACCAGATGCGGCTGAATACCAGTATTTTACACGGAGCGACTGCCATCAGACCTCCGCAACCCAGTTACTGGGCAATACCGATATCCTAAGATTAGACCGGTTGTCAGACATTCGGGCTGACTACCCGTAACGACTGTCAATATTCGTATGACACCCGGGACCGACGGTTTAACATGCTCATCGAGGCACGGAGGGTTCTCGATGGTGACCCTTTCAGCATGGGCATGCTCGACAGCGTAAAATATGTGTTTGTTATTTTGTTTTTTTTTTATTGTTTATGCTATTATTGTGTCATAGTCATATTCATTTATTCATTAACAATAATTTGCATCCGAATTTATACAGTATTAGAATCAACGTAATACAAGGTTAGTCAGAAAGGGGGTACTAATCCGAAAGGGTGTTAAAGTACACATAATAATGAATAACTTTTGTTCTACAACTTTTCCCAAAACTCAATAGTTTAAGAGAAACAGTTGTTCAAAAATCTCAAAAAAAAAAACTCTAAAATCTATCTATCCCCAGTTATGATCAGCTGTGTTTACATTTTAGGTCATATTTGGGGTCATGAATTAGAAGCACCATTTTCTGAATTTGTAACTAAACCAGGGATGAAGAAGGTTGACTGGTAGAGAATGCCTATGGCATTAAGTCCGCCTTGTGTACCACCAATGTACATGAAGTTTAAATAAATAAACAGATTATTGAAAAAACTAAAATAAAAATCATTTTATTTGGAAAAAAAATATACTTATCGAATTTTGAAATTTTAACACTTGCTTTCAAACAGTCATCAGCGATACGAGTACTTTAAGTGGGCTTCGGATTAGTACCCGCTTTCCGACTAACCTTGTATAGTAAAACAGTAAGAATGAAGTTAACAATAATTAAAAATAAATACTGTCCTTAGCTGAATAAATTTATTTTCTTTCTTTCTTTCTTAACGAACGATCACCCATCCACAAAACTGACCGCGGCAAGTGCTGCTTAACCTTGCAATTCACACGATCCGCGCGGTTGGTAATTAGCCTCGAACAACCTTAACCCGCTCATTGAGTGATATAAGCAATAAAATCTTTTCTAAAACATTCGTAGATTACATTGTCGGCAGCAAAATGTTTTCCATTATCCTCTGTTTAAACTAATGAAACAGTATAGATTACAAACATCTTAACTCTGACTCATATCCCTAATAACAAATTATTTACAGTACTTTGAACCCTTACAACACAAACATACAAAAACGTGGTTAACACCACAAAGGAATAATTTAGCTTTTAAAATTCTTTAAGTAGTTTACGTTTGTGATGTAAAAGGCTAGCTGTCGAGATCACACATCAAAAGACAGAAAATACATACTCTAAACGCCGTAACGCGGTTACGCACTGCATCCGATCCGAATTCGTGAAAATACGTTCCGAAGTAGTCATAGTGTGGAGAAACCAGGTGTGGTGTTCCTCCAACCAAAGGGAGGATCCTCCAACCAGGCGGAGTCTTGTGCCTGGCGGGCTACTGCCCAACGGTGATGTTGGGAGGTTGTATATATACCATCTGCGTGTTAAATCTTGATTGCGCGATGTAGGATAATTCGCATGTGGCGAGATAGATGCCGCCACATCACTCCCCCCCTGAGACCGGAGGTCGATCGTCTTGATGAGTCAGCGGTCGTTGAGTCTTGAGTACTTGCCAGGGCCAGAGAAGGGTTCCTTTGAGTCGAAACTGTGAGCGGTAAGTGGTGGCTGTGGACTGTGTCGACCAGGAGAGAAGTGCCTCTGCTAGTTGACCGGCCGAAGTGCAGTATGATGCGCCATGATGCTGGAGTGGGCTGAGGGTCGTGACCAGGCTTGCGCGTTCGCTGCAGGCTAGTGGTCACATCACCCGTTGAAGCCGAGGATGCTGGCTGGCTGTGGGACTCGCTGCTTGCTGCTCGATTGAATGCTGAGCTGCTGAGGGAGTGATGATGTGGCCGCCGAGGCTGCGAAGGTTGTATGTGACGTCACCAGTGTGGAAACACTGTCTGTGACGATCACGTCGGGGTCACCAATGTGGAGAAACCAGGTGTGGTGTTCCTCCAACCAAAGGGAGGATCCTCCAACCAGGCGGAGTCTTGTGCCTGGCGGGCTACTGCCCAACGGTTGATGTTGGGAGATTGTATGTATCTCCATCTGCGTGTTAAATCTTGATTGCGCGATGTAGGATAATTCGCATGTGGCGAGATAGATGCCGCCATAATAGAACTATTTGTATGGTAGTTTAGATACGCACTAGATGCGACTTTCGTCATCTGATTTCTGTCCGTCATCCGTGAGTCTGAAACTCAGTAGAAATATTGACGGACCGAAGTAGCCGTAGTACTGTATGTATGAACGCTTTCGCACTACCTCGGTTTCGAATCGGACATATGCCAAAGATGGCCCCTGAATTGCTTAGATTTAGGTCAGAGATCGTATTAGTGCGTATGCAATATCCGAATTCGGTCCGAGATTTTTAGCCGCCAGATCCGTATTTTCACGAATTCGGATCGGATGCAGTGCATAAAGCAATGTCCGAATTCGGTCCGAGTTTTTTATATCCGTTCTTTCTCGGATCCGGATCGGAAACATAGTAAAATACCCATGGATTTGAATTTCAATGCCAAATTGTATCAGTGCTGTGAGAATAAGTTAATTTATTCCAAGTCTACTTGAATCAATTTAGAAATGGTTGAATCAATCTAGAACAAATATCACGGATTGACAGTTTAGCCCAGTCGCCAGCAATGCGATTCACTAACAGACTCATCATAGATGTAAACAACGACGAGTTCACTAATGTTTCATCGTAAGGTAAAGGCACCCAATTCCGAGGGGTTCTAAAAATGGCACCTTATTCCGATGTATTTAGAATAACGGCGTTTTCAAGCAATTTACAAGTTCTTTTTGTTTGCAACATACATTAATCAATTAATAATTTATCTGTTTATGTTTATATGAGCAAAAGAGTGCTTTGGTGCTTTAATGTTTTAAAATAAACAGTAAGTTTGACGCTAGCAGCTGACTCGAACGCGCGCTCCATACATTTCGGACCTTATGCACGTGATTAATACGATTTGCTAAATAGTGTTTTAAATGATAATTTTATACTGTGTGAGTTTTTGTTTAGGTTGAAATATTGGAAGGGTTATATTTTTTATTGAAAACAGTTAACATTATAATATTATCTTTACAAATTGAGGAGAAAATACGTTTTTAAAATACCGCGGCATTAGGTGCCAAATATTTTAGTTGGTTCCTAAATACCGATGTATACCACGGAAATGCAATTTAATAGACGTAGAGTTATTTTTAAATTTTGAAGGCAGTTTTATGATTACGAACTTAATATTTTAGGTCTGATTACTTAAATAACCAATAGATATAAAAATTTATTTCCGAGGTACACTATGGCGTCGCATTTACTAATTATAGCAGGTCAAAGATTGCCTGTTTAGGTACTTTATTAATTCGTTGTATGGAAAAGCTAAGTACATAAAATTAAGTTATTAGTGTGTTCTGATATAATCCTGAGTGAGCTTTCTATATTTTTTCAAAGATATCGCAATTGAACATTAATTTATTTGTTTAATATTAAAAAATCTTTTACTTTTTATTACTCGGAATTAGAAACCTTGATTTAGTATTATAAAACGCTATTCCGATGTATTTAAGTCGGAATAAGGTTATATTAGTACCTAATTCCGTGGTATTGGCACACGTTAAATACAGAGTGTTCATTATCTTACGCAGCTTGTTCAAAACTTTTGTATGGTTTTAGTAACTGTAAGAATATAAATTTGCCCTTCAAAATAACTTTCATATTTCGATATACTCAGATATAGTTATAATTTTACATTATATACTATAAATAAATTGTTTTATTGTAGGAGAATAAAGCCAAGAAAAAAGTACACGGAAGAGGATCTCCAAAATGCTATTACAGCAATTCATAATGGCAGTAGTGTTTATAAAGTTTCTCGACAGTACAATATTCCCGAATTCCTATCTAAGTAAATTACATATTGTGGTGCCATATTAATTAATAATCATGTAAGACAGAGTCTGAGACTGATCCAAAGACTATATATAAATAGACTTGATTTTTTGAACATCATGTATCATTCTCCCCACCTCCTTTCCTTTGTATTTTGTACACTCGGAATTAGGAACCAAATGCATCGGAATTAGGATTTTTAATCGGAATTAGGTGCCTCGGACTTCTTCGTATTTTTAAATAATTTGACATTTTTAATAAACTTTTATTGTCAAACTATGAGTATATTTCAAAAATAAGATATATAATACTTCTAATAAAAATAGCCAATTCTACAGAAAGGTATATTAAATACTTAATTTTTAATGTTCTTTCAAGTTATGGTGAAAATACCGCGGAATTAGGTGCCTTTACCTTAAATATTGTTTTTTAAAACAACGTTAATAAAAACCGTATTCGCTAAGCTACCTATGCTCGTCGACGATCTGCCGAACATGAACGGAACCATATTTTAGTTCTATGTCGCGCCGTTGACCTCGTCGAGGCGCTACGATCGCGCAGTTTTAACTAGAGAATACCGAAATGTTTTCATCAGATGTTTCAACGACGATTTCTTGGTTGTAAAGATGTTTTGCCTTAGTGAATCGCACTCCAGGTCGCAAAAGGGGTTTCACTTGTAAAAGGTCCGTCAGTCCTGAATTTTGACTAAGTGGTATGTTTAGGTGTTCTTATAAAAATATCAAGTTTTCGATCTTGAGTGACCTCGGCGCGCTCCGCCATCTCGGATTAAAGACCCCAAAAATAAGTTTTTATTAGATAACTCCTGATCTATTGATTTTACGCCAAAAATATATCAGACCAATTTTGTAGACAACTAAATTCCCTACAATTCCTGCCTAAAGTTTTTTTTTCTATAGCTAATAGTTTATGATATATTACGCTTTAAAGCAGGCAAAAATACAATTTTGAAGCATTTTTTAGTTTTCATTCCCGACTCAAAAAGAGAGGTGTTATACGTTTGAAGCCTATTTTTAACCCACGACGCAAAAAGAAGGATGTTTTATAAGTTTGACACTTATATCTGTATGTCTGTACATCTGTCCGTCTGTCTGTATGGCTGTCTGTTTGTCTGTCTGTCTGTTTGTGGCAACGTAACTCCGAAACGGATGACTCGATTTCGTTCAGATTTTTTTTGCTCGAAAGCTAGTTCAGTTAATTAAAAGCTACGTTTGATGGAAATCGGTTCAGCCGTTGCATAATTATCAGCTGTTTTCTCAGTTAGGTTAGATAGGCGTTGCAGCCATTGCAAGATCATGGAAGTGAATTTGCTTACTTAACGTCGTAACGCGCAGCACTGCCTGATGCAACGCAATGCAATGCGCTACTCTTCTAGAACGAAGCCTAAGATTTATGTAACGAATACTAAACAGGCAATAAGTGATTCAAAACTATCGTTACTATTTACTCATTTCAATTTTCCGACTAGTTCGAAGATTGGAAACTCACAAATACCACAATTAAAGCACTTAATAATATTTTTTATGACATTAGCTACTTTTATTTCAAAAAACAAAGATGCCAATAAAAGTTTTTAATTACTTCCGCTGAGTATAATTATATCTACTGAGTTATTTGATGGGGCTACAGTAAGACGTACAGATTGAGGAGCCTTCTCTTACATTAAAATTTTATGTGTATATTTATTTTTCTCTCATTGGTTTAGGTATAGATCGCATGCGCGGCTACCATGAGAGAGCTTTTGGATTTGATTCTCAGTTGTTTGGTATTCTGTCCCGCCTAGCCTTTTCCCAACTATGTTAAGATCAGGAGGCTTACTCCTGATAGTATCGAGTTTTGAATTAGTGTCAATTCTTACTCTTGAAATCGCCAAAAGCGCACGATTGTGCGCCGGCTCGAATAAAAATAATCGAAGTTTTTAATTTTTTGAAAGTTTGAAATCAAACATCAGCATGGCCGTGCAGTTTTGTCGATTTCAAGAGTATGAATTGACACTAATTCGAATAGAACTCGGTCGATTCAGAACTCGAAGCTGTCGGGAGTCACCCCCAGCTTCCAGTCCAACCAGATGCCAGCGGCATATTACCAGCATTTTATACGGAACAACGGAACGGAGACCACCGCAACCCAGTTGCTAGGCTAGCCGACCTCCTAAGGTTAGACCGGTTGTCAGACTTTCAGACTACCTGTAACGACTGTAATAGGTATCCTTATGACACCCAGGTTTGGTGGCTTAGCGTGCTCTCCAAAGCACGGAGAGTTTTCAATGTGTGGTCCAACCAGGAACTACACGGCCCAGTTCCATACCTCAACTCAAAAAAATTACTTGCACAAAATATTCTTGATGGCACATTCCAGCAACTAGTCACAAAACTAAAATACCAGCCGTACGCAATAAAAACTAGTAATTTGGCGTAACCGAGTGTATTAATATAAAAATAAAATAATATGACGTCGCCTCTTGCTGAGTAATTTCGTGACATTAGTATAAGTGTTTCGGCCTTCGGAGTTAGATTTAATGGTTCCCTTAAGACTTTTTGACCTTCGAGCGCAGTTACTTGGCTGTAAATATACGTCTAAGACCCGCATTAATTATCAATATTTTATACAATCATTTTTAGATACTTGTTTTTATTACATATCCTTAATTTGAATAATTAATGTAAACTAGCGGTCGCCCGCAACTTCGACCGCGTGGATGTCGTTTATCGCGTAGATATTTCACGGTTTTCGGGATATAAGTAGCCCATGGCCTTATTCGGGTTCCAGGCTATCTCTGCACTAAGTTTCATCAAAATCGGTTCAGCGGTTTAGGCGTGAAAGCGTAACAAACAGACAGACAGCCTTACTTTCGCATTTATAATATTAGTAGGGATGGTATTATGTTTTTCTTTTTAAAGACTCAATTAATTTATTCACCTGACATACAGAACTGTGTTGCTGGGGAGTTTGTTGCGTCGCCCGTTTCATCTTCACAGCATAAACATTAGGAAGCGGTGAAGGGCGGGCTTTTTCGGGGGCTGTGTATGGTAAAATTGACGTTCAAATAGAACTAAGTAATTCTAGTCTATTTTGAATAAATTAGTTTTCAATTTAAGTTATTGTGTTTGAATATGGCGGCCTGAGAGTAGAGATGGGTAGCTCACAAGTTCTGTCTCATCTTTTCCCAACTATTTTGGGGTTAGATTCCAGTCTAACCAGATCCGGCTGAACACCAGTATTTTACGCGGAGCGACTGCCATCAAACCTCCGCAACCCATCGGGCAATGCCGATATCCTAAGGTTAGCCGGTTGTCAGACTTTCGGGCTTCTGACTAACCGTAGCGACTATCATAGGTATTCGTATAACACGAGGTACGGAGGGGTCTCGATGTGTAACGAATGGTCACCCATCCACGGATAGACCGTGGCAAGCGCAGCTTAACCTTGCAAATCAGATGATCCGCACGGTTGTTAATTAGCCACGAGCCCCTTCGATGGGTAGCTCGCGAATCTATATAAATAAAAAGAAAAGTCCGGACTGACTGACTGACTCATCAACGCCCAGCCCAAACCCTTGGACCTAGAATGCTGAAATTTTGCACAGAGGTTCCCTTTATAATGTAGACAAGGATTAAGGAAGGATTTTTCAAAATTCAATCCCTAAGGGAGTTAAATAGGGGATGAAAGTTTGTATGGAAAATCGTCACTTAATGGGTTCAAAATTTCACGCAAGCGAAGCTGCGGGCAAAAGCTGGCAACCTAAGTCAAACTCACCGTTTTTTATTTCAGATAGACCAGATTTCAGACACTTTTAACACGTCAAAACCAGGTGCACGGTTCCAAAGGGTAAGTTCTATGGAGAAGAGCCGGCAAGAAACTCCACTAGTTCATGACAATTTCTTTACAGTAAGCGTGAGAAATAGAATGAGAATAATGCAGGTTAATGTAAGAAATAAGAGTAAGAAATAGAAAAATATGCCTTTTAGGATTGCCATAGCAGTTCAAGCTGAGGAGTCCCGAAAGACAGCACCCATTCACAAGCATGACGTGCACATCCGCATCGCTCAGCTCATTGTAGCCATATTGTAGGGAACCCAGCGACCGGATACACAACGCCACCATCAGCAGGTATTTTCGTGAGCATAACCGACTCATACTACCAGACATTAGGCATTAATATGATATGTAAATAGGTGTATCATTAATTGCTGCATGATGCTCATACTTTACAGTTTAGACGGATAGTTTGCGAATGAAAGATAAACTGAGCTAGCTCACTTACTAAAATGGCTCTCTATTCGCTCAGTCGCTCACAATATAGCTCACCAGCTCACTAGCTCACGTCTGTGCCTGTAGACAAATGGTAAACGATGATCGCTAGAGAATAGAAACGTCAATTAAATGTATGGAAATGACATAACTGATCGCTTGACCGGTCGACAGCTTATGTCGATCCAGTACATTTTTCTATTCTCTAGCGATCATCGATTGCCATTTGTCTACAGGCACAGATCAGTAATTCCCTGCCGAACAGTCGAACGATTTTGGTAGTAATTATAGGTATAGTAAATCACGTGTGGATCAGAATTTGATTATCACTTACGTTAACGATTAAGGAAAAAACCGTATGATTTTCTACTTTTTACTCTTATGTGAGTTTATTTCTTACATTAACCTGCATTATTCTTATTCTATCAATATGTACACATGAGCGGGCTTCAAAAAATTCTCTACGATGTATGTGTGTAGTCCGCCAAACCCGTAGTAGGGCAACGTGGTGGACTAATACCTAATCCCTTCTCATTCTGAGAAGAGGTCCATGCAGCAGTGGAACAGCAACAGACTGATTATAACATATCTTTAAAATATAAATTTACCTAACTCCCAATGGTTTATAAGACTTTGTTTCTAGATAGATGTATTGTATCATCATCATCATATCAGCCTATTGCCGTCCACTGCTGAACGTAGGCCTCCCCCAGAGATCGCCAACCATCCCGGTCTTGGGCAGCCCACATCCATCCACTGCCAGCCACCTTTTTCAAATCATCGGTCCATCGTGCCGCAGGGCGTCCCACACTACGTTTGCCCAAACGCGGTCTCCATTCTAACACGTGTCTGCTCCATCTACTATCCGTCCGTCTGCAGACATGGCCGGCCCACTTCCACTTCATGTATTTTATATTACTAACAAACACATCGAACTGATTTATATTTTAATAAATGGTAGGTGCTCTTTGATACGTAGCGTAACAGTTTAATTAGATCGTCTAGCGCCTGTACCCGTAAAATAGTTATGAGAATGATAAAAAGAATCAACACCTCGTCTAGTTGGCGACGCAAATAAAATAATATTGTAGAAGAGAGAGTTCTCAGAAGAGAACAGTCCAATTTGTGTGGAGTATACAGGGTGTCTCGAAACTCAAAGTCAAGCCTGAACAAATGACAGGGAAGAACATAAAAAAAAAAGTTTTTTTCTTTCAAAGCTTCCATGAATAAAGAACAACGGCAAACTCCCAGACAAACTATTGTTGAAATAATCTTTTGCGTCTGCTATCTGATCATCAATCT
The DNA here is from genome assembly GCA_905220435.1 of Amphipyra tragopoginis. Classification (NCBI taxonomy): domain Eukaryota; kingdom Metazoa; phylum Arthropoda; class Insecta; order Lepidoptera; family Noctuidae; genus Amphipyra; species Amphipyra tragopoginis. Next base: position 14,325,720 of record HG992017.1, read on the forward strand.
GTTTCTTTCCTAAAATACGCCAAGTTTTGCTGTCTTTATTTTGGTATTTGTTTCACGAATTATTGAATAATAATTCATTAGTCGAAATAAAACATCTTGTAAAATAATTAAGCATTAAATGTATTAACATAGCTGGTAAAAAATCTTCGAAATTAATTGTAAGGGCATCTCTCAAAGTGTTGCAAAATTAAAGAAGCATGAAGAACAAATGAAAATTATTCGAATTAACGGGAATATCAGTAAAACTTTGAAATGTAATATTTTTTTTTCAGAGAGTTCGTTTTTAAATGTTAAAGCTACAAGAATATCTAGAAAAAAATTAAGTTTTTTTTAATATACCTCTTACCATTAGACGCTTATTTAAATCTCAGCAATGATTTTGCCATTGTTCTTTCTACCTCCTATATCTATTTATTAAAAGTGTTTTTTTTAAAGTACCTATACAACACTAGCTTTTGAAAAAAAACTCTTAACACATTACTAAAGTTTCTATAATAACATAATTCAATCGTGAGTCGAAAGACACGTGGCGCCATCTATGAACGTTATTGTTGTTTTCCTCGGGAACAGTACTTTTTTTCGGGATGCAATGTACCCTATGTCCGTTTCTGTACACCTGACCACGTTTATGCTAAATTTCAGGATGATCGGTTGAATGGTTTAGGCGTGAAAAGGTAACAAACAAACAAACTGACTTTCGCATTTATAATATTAGTTAGGATTTTTTTTTTTAATTCAAATTCTAAAACAATATAAGAAAATTTTATTTTGACGACCTTCCCTTGTGCCTATTCCTTTAATTCCATTATATGAAGTCCACGTGGAAGGGTACTTATTACGTAATGTGTTCCGGGAACACATCATCATCTTCCTGCCCACTCCCTGCCTTTTATTACGCGGTAAAATCCTCTTGGATGTCCGATTTGACCGGTATACCCGACTGCCGCGACTAGGTCACGACGCTGCGTCACCCACGCAGAGCACACCTGCAGCGTGTGCTGTGTTGTGTTCTCCGGGCAGTCCGGGTACTGGGGGTCTACTCCCTAAGCACGAAGTCCGTGGTTTCGGCCTTAGTTACGAGCGTTTCCTACTCTCGCTCTACATACGGACATACGATTATTTCCGGGCCCGAACTAAGAATGAATAACAACACGATTTGACAGTTGTCTCTACTACCGATGTGTTTTTGCCCGTCCGAAAAGTTGAACTTGACACTTGTTTTGTTCACTCCTACGTTTCGGGCTACTTTCGGACGGGCAACTAACTTCATTGACGGACTTAGGGAGTAGGCCCCCTGGTGACCACCGGACGTTTGCTCCCGGCCTATGCGACAACCGGTACTTTCCGAAACAGCCATGTCCTGAGAGTTCCTGCCTGAGCTGAAAGATGTCCAGCCACTTCTTCAAAACGGGCCTCACTGCCGCTATTACGACGTGCCCTTGGTTCGGCTTAACTGGACCCAATAAACAGGATATATAATTATACGCAAGTGTGTATATGATTTACAGTATATTCAATAGTTAACTATCCATTCTGAACTGGATATTATGCAAAATTTACGACCTAACAGCTGCTTGTCATCCCACATGAAATTGTAAAGTCAACACCCCGAGATGACTCATAAAAAATATAGACGAAAGGATTTTACGGTTTAGTTCGTTGCGAATAGCTAGCGGATTGGCAGTTAGAAAATAACTGGACGTATTGATTAAGTTTTCATTTGATATGTTAATTGCTATGAATAATGGACAAACCTACTAATAAAATAACCAATCTGTTAATATTTGTACGCCGTTAAGGCAAAACATGACTGTGCTATAATTTTATGTACTCGTACGTATACTTATGTTTTGGACAAATAAATGATCTTACTATACTTGTACGGAACTGGTCCAAATCAGTCTGATGTGTTGCATAGATTATTATAAAAAGAAAAAAATATGTATTTTAGACTCGAAAAGGTAGTTACAAAAGTAGAACAAATACACAAAAAAAAAACAACAAAATTGTACAACCTGCACGAGGCCAAAAAATGCTCCGTGCGCCGCGCCGTGCTGATTTTAAATAGGACCATACCGTACCGTAGGACCACAAATAAATAAATAAAAAGATTATGGACAATATTAAAATACTAAAAATAAAACCAATAAATTGTTTGTAGGAATTACATGAATGCGTTTACAGCCAAATAAATATAATTCCATGCTTTTAGGTATGAAATCGGGGACGCGCTACTGTTAAAGGACGGCTGGTATCTTGCATTTAATTGCTAAAATACAACCGTGCTTTATAGCATACTAGCTTTCGCCCGCAGCTTCGCTTGCGTGAAATTTTGAACCCGTTAAGTGACGATTTTCCATGCAAACTTTCATGCCCTATTTAACTCCCTTAGGGGGTGAATTTCGAAAAATCCCTTCTTAGTGGATGCCTACGTTACAAAAGGAACCTACTGTCAAATTCTAACCCCAGCGGTTTAGGCTGTGCGTTGATAGATCAGTCAGTCAGTCAGTCAGCTTCTCCTTTTATATGTATAGATAGCGACCCGCCTCAGCTCCGCACGGGTACTATAATATGCATGTATTATACATATAAACCTTCCTCTTGAATCACTCTATCTACACACATCAAAAGTGTCTAGGGATCAAGCATTTTTATGCGGATTTCTTGAGATTGAGATGTGGCTTTGTAATAAATTTATGATTTTATAAATTTATATGGATCCTTTTTGGTGCATTTCATAATTTGAATCAGGAACTGTGAATCAAATTCGAGTAAAAGATGAAAATCAGCTGTCAATATTTTCCCTATAAAAACATACAACGCATTGAAGACATTATTAGTGCTACTGTTTCCCTACTACTGATTAAAACCAACGTTATTATGGAGCGGCGACGTCATTTAAGCAGGGAAGAAATGCTCAGAGCCGTGGGAATGATAGAAGCTGGTTCCCGGCAACGTACTGTGGCTTTAGCTCTGAATACAAGTCAGAGTGTTATCAGTCGACTTTGGACACGTTACCGAAGCACTGGTACCGTGGCTGAGCGCCATGGAGGACGGTATCGCTGCACCACACGGAGACAAGACCGATACATTCAAATCTTAACTCGAAGAGCTCCAACAATAACCGCCATGATGTTAGCCGTGAGGCTTCATCACTCTTCAGGGAACTTAATTAGCGACCAAACAGTCAGAAACCGCTTGCATGAAGTGAACCTTCATTCCCGAAGACCGCTACGGGTACCACCTATAGCAATGCACAATCGTAGGATTCGATATCAATGGGCTCTTGGACACAGAAATTGGGCAGAAGAACAATGGCGTTTCGTGTGCTTTTCTGATGAGTCTCGTTTTGGTATGAGACCGGATACAAGACGTATACGACACTGGAGAACCCCTGGACGCCAACAGCGATTAAAATCCTGCCAGGAAGTCCATCCTTATAGTGGTGGAACCATCATGGTATGGGCGGGTATTTGGATCGGCGGAAGAACTGAGTTGATTTGGATCAGAGGCAACCTCAACGCTCAAATTTATGCTGAGACGATTGTATCAGACGTCATCGTTCCTCTACAAGCGCAAATCGGTCCCTTATTTCAGTTAATGCATGATAATGCACGACCGCACACCGCAAGAGTTGTAAGACAGACTCTCGCCGCAGCTAACATCAATGTCCTGCCCTGGCCTGCTCAGTCGCCAGACTTGAACCCGATTGAGCATGCATGGGATATGCTACAGAGAAGAGCTCTGCCGAATATGGAGGGTATCCAGTCGCAAGAAGACCTTTTTTTGTTGTTGCAACGAACATGGGCGGCCATTCCACAGCGTGATTTGGATGAACTCATTTTGAGTATGCCAAACCGATGTTCTTGTGTTGTTAGTGTTCGCGGTAGAAACACGGATTATTAATTGTTTAAGTTACCCAATAAAATTTTAAAGAAAACTGTTATTTCAGTCTTTTTTTCGAACTTTTGTGTTAGTGGTTCAAATGTCAAAAATCCCTTTATTAGGAAAATGGCAAATTTCTTTATTAATGCAAAGGTGACTTGGTTTATCGTTACTGTGACAAACGAAAACACTTTATTTGATGAATCCTTAAAGAAAATTTTAATTAATATCAATCAGGAGAAAAGTTATTGCAAAAATATATGTTGATCCCTAGACACTTTTGATGTGTGTATTAAAAAAACCTCATCAAAATCCGTTGCGTAGTTTTAAAGATCTATATAAGCATACATAGGGAAAGACAGCGGGAAGTGACTTTGTTTTATACTATGTAGTGATGACTAGCGACTCGACCTGGCGTTGCTCGGGTACGTTTTATAGCTTAAAACCTTCCTCTTGAATCACTCTATCTATTAAAAAAAACCGCATCAAAATCCGTTGCGTAGTTTTAAAGATATAACCATATATAGGGAAAGACAGCGGGAAGCGACTTTGTTTTATACTTTGTAGTGATAAAGAAGATGATTGACTTTGTGCTCAAAAATAATAATATTACCTCCTCTGCTTACTCTCAACGTAAAGCAGGCGTAAAGGTAAGTGATAATCTGATGGCCATCTATTTTGGCGCGCGGTGGTCTGACTCACTCATATCAAAATATCATGCCTGTCTGCATGTCACCAGTTCCAGAATCTTGGTCACTGAGGTATTTCCGTGATTTACCGGAGAGATTTAGTTTGTAAATTAAACTGTATTTTTTATACGTATAATTTGTCTAAAAGCTGTTTCAGCTATTTTTCAGTCGTACAGTCACGTAAGATAATATGTATACACATATTACACATTGCAAAATTCAAGAGCGATTTCTTCTAAACTAGCCTTCTAAAATATCTGTTAGAATTATGAAATGAATATTACTCACTTACTTTTTACAAATTTATACATGCTAATTGTGATTTTGAATAGTTTTTTCAGTTCGAAATACGATGCATGCATGCAAGCGACTTTAATAATATATTTGAATGCAATATTTCTTACTTTTAAATATTAAATACAGTCTCCTATAAGTATAATTAGTAATTTTAATATTTAAAGCACTTTCATTCTGCTACCACGTGTTTTGGGACACCCGTTCACTTGAAACTTGAAAGCCGGGAATACACAAACCTGTAGCTTGCACAATGACATGCAAGAAGCTTGCAGATGTCAGCTGACTCGTGTATGCATAAAAAGGCATGCCTGTAGATGACATGCAAGATAATTGCACAGCATTTGATTTTTTGCCATGCAATGTGGCGGGGGGTATAAGTTGCATACCAAATTGTACGTCTAAACGCGTCACCCAGCTACAGGCATGCCGTTTCAGTAGGCTATTAAAGACTGTGCCATTAAAAGGCATGCCATTTTTTGATATGCTAGCTACTTTTCTATTCTACCGCCATGTTTATTCCCCGCCTTCATGAACATATTTTAATCGAAGCGCGTCGGTTTAATGTGATTTGATGCTGCTAAATGCATCACAAAATTATAAAATAATTTCTGATGGAAATATACATGTTATAAACCTATAATATAATTCTGGACGAATAGTTATCGCATAAGCTACAAGTACATAAATTATATGATTAAACTGCATCTTAATAGCAACGACAAAGTTGTGTATGATGCCAAATTATAAAACCCATGCGATTTGGGACACCACATACCGTTACGAGGTAAGGCGAGGTTTCGAAGCTAGTGGAATAGCGAAACGAGGCGCGGACAGCAAGACATGTAGTCAAAATATGCACTTCTGTGCCAAACCACTACAACTCCATCATTATTTCTTATGCGGCACCCTACGTCAACGATCTAGAAGCGACGCGAAGCAGCGCGGCGCGACGCGAAAACAACAAACAGTCGATACCTATTGAAGTGGCCTACGTGACCAAACGCACGTGGAGTGCGGTGCGGCGCGGCGCGAAGCGAACGCGATCAGTTGGCTTGATATTTTCGCGCGAACTGGATGCGATGCCGTACAGTGCTACTGAATGACGGCGGCGCGTGGCGAGTGGTTCGCGAGCTCGTAAGACAAAGCCGCCGCTTCTCACCGCATCGCATTGAATTCGCGTGTCACCGTATCGAATTGCTTCGCAATTCACGTCGCATTGAACCGCCTACGTAAGAAGCCGCGTTAGGATTATTACATTACATAGCTGAGGATGACATTACGCACCAAATCAGAAAAAGTAAGCTAAGCAAGGTCTTCCCTTTGGTGTATAATTGGCCGTAAAAGAAAGATAATATGCAAAATACCGCTGAACATAGCGCAAAAATGTATTCACATGGCGAACTATTGTAGTATTCATTCAATCGATCCATCTTACTGGTTTACATCCGTTAGGACTCATGTTAGTTGTCGGCCGTTTATGCTGAGTTGGACCTATTTGGCACAGCCCCTAGACCAGGGATGCACAGACTGTGGCCCGCGGGCTGCATGCGGCCCTCCGTCGATGTACAGGCGGCCCGCCAGCGAATTAAACTCTTTTATTTTATGCGTTTGTATGAAAATACTGCATTCTATCAGCAATGGCCAACTTTAGCTTCTGAAGAAAGTTTTTGAATTTTATCAAAAGCCCACACTACGATACTTATATTTTTTAAGATCTCTAATTTCAACTATTTTTATTGTTTTTAATTGTGATGGCCCGCCTTTAGCCTAATTTTGAACTGCTCTAGACTTTGTCGAATGGGTTGCTTATTCGTCAACGCTCGCTCAAATTCGCTTATTCTACTGCTCTCCGCTTTCTACGCCACCCTAGCTTTTTAGTTATAATATTTAATATAATAAAACGTCATCTAATGTTTGGCAATGTTTCAGAATGTTTGAAAAAGTGTAAAAATGTTCAATATGTCTCGACTGTGAGTCACAAGGCGCCAGTCAACACGTTATTACGAACTTATATTTAGATGTATCGATGAAATTTATTATAATCGTCTTGTTATATAGTTCCTATATTATATAATGTTATGTATGTTTCTTTTGCGAGGTTTCTGTAGCGTTTTCAAGAGAACTAGTGATTTACGCTCAGTGTTATTAAATCCTTACCAATTTTATGGGAGGAATTGAAGAGCGTAAATAAATTACAATTACATTTTCAAAAATAACATAACAGTACGCGTGTATTCCCCTCTCATTTCCCCGTTATGTTAAAGTCCACTGTAATAGGGGGCAAACCTATTGATATCCACCGGGCACAAATCTAGGCTCCAGGCTGCTACTGAGAAATTCCACACGGAAAAACTCAATAACACTTTACCGGACTTAGGGATCGAACCCATCTTAGAGGCGTCCGGCGGCGGCGACCTCTCGCGTCCGGCCCTGGTTCAATCCATGGTCCGGTGCGAGGGGGCATGGGAAGCAGTCACCTCCTTCTGCGAAGCAGTAATGCTAGCGAAGGAGGAGGCGGAACGCGTGAGGGAGAGGCAAACCTCACGCCCCAGCCGCCGCAACAGAAGGAGACGCCCCGGGCGTCATTCATTCATAATCCTTTATTTGTGAAACATAGGTAAATTTACAAAGGTGTTATATTACATTGAATGTCCACTATGTTCTACCACATATTATAAGGTGTACAAATTTAATAGTAAATAATTAATTAATGGAATAAAGTTAAGTTAAGCGTCGGGAGTCGCAGGGCGATTCCCGGCCACCGTAGGCGCGGGCCTGCGGACGGCGAGCGTTGGGTGGCTCGCCGTCCGATCAGAACCAGGCCCGGGTCGACGGCGCGTTGTGTTCCACGCGCGCCTCAAAGAGATGTCAGCATTGTAGACGGGGCCCGCTAGGGCCAGTGCCTGCCAGGGTTGCGGAATTTATTCGAAAGAGTTACCGCGGCCTTGGAACGCAAAGGGCATTAGAAGGAACACGGATGGGTTTTAGTCAGTAAGAGTCTGACACTCCCTTCCGCTCCGCCCAGAGCGGAAGGAGTCATATGATGATTTCCCATCCATAAAAAAAAAGGGATCGAACCCAGGATCTCACGCTCAGCAGTCGTGCTTGCGACCACTAGACCAACGAGGCATACATCGCGACCCTCCGTGCTTCAGAGAGAACGTTAAGCCGTCGGTCCCGAGAGTTATACGAATACCTACGACAGTCGTTACCGGTACTCAGAAGCCCGAAAGTTTGACTACCACTCTAACCTTAGGATATCGGCATTGCCCAGTAACTGGGTTGCGATGGTCTGACAGCAGTTGATCCTGTGTAATACTGATATTCATCTGCATCTGGTAAGACTGGAAGCTGACCCAACATAGTTGGGAAAAGGGTAGGCAGAACAAAGTACCAAACTAATATAGCGAAGCGGGCTAGCATAGGCGATCACAGCCATATACCAGGTGTAAGGCATGGTGTACCGAAAACTGAAACAGTGAATTCAGCCTATTATCATCTATTCTTCTGAACTGAAAATAAGTGGATATTTTGCTTGGGATTTTCGGACTTTTCCGATTTTTCTTTTCACAAATTTTACATTTCTCTGCTGTAAAATAAGCAATCCTATACGGACACAGCACGTTGCAAAGATAAAATGTATTTTTTTATAAATCGGAAAATTCGAAAGATTTCATTGATATTTTCCACGGATTTACAATTCAAAATAATGAACTAAATTCACTGTGTCAACTTTTGGTAACCTGTCCTTTACACTCAGTTTATTTACCTGCCAAAACACTTATTGAAATACAATAAAACATAGGCGAATTAGGGCCGTCCATTAATCACGTGAGGCTCGAAAGGGGGGGAGGGGGTTTGGTAAAAATCACGAAATATCACAAGGGGGGAGGGGGGTGTATTAAGATATTACGTGTATTTATTTTTTCGTCAAAGGCGCGATTTCTAAACTGAAAAGCGAAAATTTTTATGCCAGTCAACAACAACCTGCAACCTTTTAGTCTAGACATTATTATCATGGTCCTTAATTTCAGAATAAAATTAGATTATACTTTATGCCTGTATTTAAAGATAATATTTTTAAAATTTTAAGATTCTTTGCAGGTACTAATAATACACGTGATTTTGGGTGGGGGAGGCGGGGTAGTCTTAAACATCACCATGTATCACCGAGGGGGAGGGGGGGTTAAAATATGCTAAAAAAAACATCACGTGATTAATGGACGGCCCCTTAGCAATTTCCAGGAAATTCGGAAAATTCCGAGAGAAAAAACCACTTATTTTCCATTCAGGGCTGAATTCACTGTTTCAGTTTTCGGTACACCGTCCCTTACATCCCGTAGAATTCCTTCATCAACTTATTTAGAACTAGAAGTCGCCCGCGACTTCGCCCGCGTGGATGTCATTTATCGCGAATTCCGTATTTTTCGGGATAATATAATTCAATCACGATTCGAAAGACACGTGGCGCCATCTACTACCACAAGAAAGTTATTGTTGTTTACCTCGGGAACAGTCCTTTTTTTCGTAATGAAAGGTACCCTATGTCCGTTTCTGTACACCTGACAACGCATATGCAAAATTTCAGGATGATCGGTTCAGTGGTTTAGGCGTGAAAAGGTAACAAACAAACAAACTTACTTTCGCAATTATAATATTAGTTAGTATTCTGTCATCATATTAATTGCTTGTCTGTCATGAATTTTTATTGCACCAGTGCATTCCTCTTTTGACAAGGCGCCATCTGTTGCCGTCAACAGGATATTAGCAAACCTGTCACCATTTTTCAAAACACTTCGTAAATAAATACTGTTATTCGGAATTTGTTTTTGTAACAATTTGGCTTAAGGTGCGTACATATTAGATAACATAACATGTTGTAAAACATTGTTATATAACATGTTTCAGTAATGTGGAGACTGAATGTTATAAAACATGCTATAATAATAAACGTGTTATTTAACATGTTATTAATATTTACAACAATGTCATTAAACTAGGCCGAACCCAGCATCTACGTTTTTTTCTTTTGTTATTTGAAAGGACAACAGTTGCTGCAGCGGCTAGCAAAACGTCCTCTCGTGTCGACATTGTAAACAGCACTGCAGAACGACAAACGAAAATGTTATATAACATGGTTATATTGCATTGTTATTCTAATGTGTACAGTATTGTTATATGTTGCAATGTTAAAAAACAATGATACATATTGTGGACGTGTTATATAACACAAGTTATATAACATGTTACTTAATCTGTACGCACCTTTAGATGCGAGGGAACTGTGTATTTTGGCGCCACTAGGAGACGAGTAGGTAGACTCAAATAGGCTCAATAGGTGGACTTGATTGATTGAATTACTATGAAAAGGTCAACACTATTTCCACTCTAATCACTATTGACATTGTTAGTACTGATTTTTATAGGGTCCACCTGTATATTTCGACTATCCAAAGAGATTAAAATATACAACGTGTAACAAAAGTCCGAAATAATACTGAAGGACATGATTGTATGTAGGTATATCAAGTAGAGAATCACCTGTAAAAATAATAAAAACAAAAACTTAAAAAAAAAATAAAGAATTAGACAATAATTATTTTAAACTGAGTGTTTATAAGGTAAAATGAAATTTCTTATTTGTACCCTATGTAATCGCGTTCATTCACCGTTCAAACTGATTTTTAGAGCTATGTTTGTATGTTTTTATTGAAAACTAACGCTGTTATATACTCAACTACTGTAAGGGGTTCGGTTCCAACACCTATGCCCAAGGATTGTTTATATATAGGGTGTCCAGTAAATAGCACGACATACTGCAGGGGGTGATAGCTTGGGTCAATTAGGTATTGACAACACAATATATGTTCAGCAAAATCTTACGGATTTACAGTTTTACAAAATTTTCGGAAATGTCGAAAAATCTCTACCTTGAAACAGATTTTTGAGCATCTCGTAATGAAAAATTCCTTTTCTAGTTTTTTCTGTTACATCAAATTATTCGTGAATAGTTACTTTACTCATTGATAAGTTTTTTTTCTATCAAAAACAAGAATGTTTTCAAGAAATACAATTTTTTGTATAGGTACATTTTTACAGAACAATTTTATTATCGCTTAACTTTAACCTACAGTGGTGAAAAAAAAATGTATGTGGCAGTTTTGTACAACAAACTTAAAAGATAGCATGTTTAATGGTGATTTTGGTAAGATACAATACTAGTGCATTATCATTAAAAAAAAAAAAAAAATGCTATTTTAGTTCCAGAGAAGCTGATTTTGTTGAAAATGTAATTAACGTAATTTTGACAAAAACCACTAAGAGAATAAGTAATAAGCTGCTCATTTACGCGAATCATTATAAAACAAGTTGTGACATGTAAAATGCGAAATGCACGCGTAATGGATAAGGGCGTTCGCTATGTTACGCGGCGGGTACCCGCCTCGCGTGTGTGTATTGAAAGATAGTATGTACAAACCCGTCGCACGTGACCGCGCCAGTTAGCGCTGCTCATACTATCTTTCAATACACACTCGCTAGGCGGGTACCCGCCGCGTGCGCACCTTTAACGTAGCGAACGCCCTAAGGCCGGTTTTAGTGCTCGACCGACCGTCGGTGCGTACCATCGTTCCTGACGATACGCATAACCGATCGTCAGTTTTTAACGTTCAGTGCTCTCCTGACCAACCAAACTGGCCGGACGGGTACAGTCACAAACACGTACATGAAATGAACGCGTTTACAAATTGTTTAATTGCTGCTTACTATCTTCGTAAACGTATAAGGAACAGAAGACGTAGATACCACAATTTGAACACAAAGCTGTACAAACTTCTTCCCATGCCTTTAACTTGGCATCACGGTCTTTGTATAACACGTGGCCTTTGTCCCACAGAAGTTCACGAAGTCGAACTTCGGTAATTAGGCGTTTGGTGTCAATATATATGCCATGTTTGATCAAAATTAGGTACTTAAATCATTAAAAGGTAATGATACCAATAAAATCAAACAATATTATTGAAGTTTTGAACTAGTAGGTTTCATTCTTTTTACGATGATACGCGCATCCGTACGGTCGGTCCACCAATCGGTGTAGCACTGAACGCGTTAATATGTATCCATAGCGCGTCGGTCGACCGACGGCACGCATGCGGACGCGCTCGACCGACGGTCCTCGTACGCAGTGCGTAGCAATATACGCGTGCGTACTGTCGGTCGAGCACTGTCACGACTAGTGAATTTTCATACAAATGACAAGCGCGACCGACGTACGCACCGACGGTCGGTCGAGCACTAAAACCGGCCTAAAACCGGCCTAAAGGTTTTTACCTGCTCGCCGACCGACCCGACCCGACTGGTTACTATCTAACAAAAGAAGCACACACACGTTGACGTTTGGTGCAGTGGTTGAGCGATGAGCTGCTGCGCTACGGGTCGTGGGTTCGATTCGCACACGGAACAAAAATTTGTATGGCCTACAGATAGTTGTTTCGGGTCTGGGTGTTTGTGTGTGAGATTTGTGTTTGTAAACGCACCCACCTACATAGCTCACAGACATAGCTCTTTAGAGCGAAAGAGCTAATCGCTCTTTTTCTTTTAAGTGAGCCGTTTGCCCATGTCTAACAGAGATTTTTTTTATTATTGGACTGCTGTAGGTGGTCCTAGGTGACCCTCCCTACGTAACCGGGCAGTTAATGGCGAGACCTGAAGGGTCTCCAGCCAATGGGGGGGGGGGGGGGGAAGTAAAATACTTAACCTAAGCTAACTACTCGTACTGCACTAACATCATGACTACCTGCAACAACAGCACTAAGGGCAACCCCTAGTGAGACTCGGACCTCGGCTTAGGGCGTTGCTGGTGGGGACTTAGGGGGGGAGACAGCTTGATGAGAGCTGAATTATCGGTGTGACTGCGGAGTCTGAAGAGACGACCGGCTCTACAACGGGAGAGTTCGGTGGATCGTGACCGGCGGCGGTGGGACGTCGCGACGGGCCTCGTCGGCGAGGACGGTATGCCGGACGTCGGCGTTTGTTGTGTAGTGTGCTGGTCGATTTATTCGCCTCCTGGAGGAGGGTTATTTCGTCATCGGGTTCTAAAAGTGTGTGCCTGGGACGGCGAACTTTACTTATGAGAGAGGGACTGTAGTTGGCCGCTGCGGCGACTAGGGGGTTCGGATGGAGGGGGCAGTGTTGAAGTAACGCCTAGCGAGTGTGTATTGAAAGATAGTATGAGCAGCGCTAACTGGCGCGGTCACGTGCGACGGGTTTGTACATACTATCTTTCAATACACACACGCGAGGCGGGTACCCGCCGCGTAACATAGCGAACGCCCTTATCCATTACGCGTGCATTTCGCATTTTACATGTCACAACTTGTTTTATAATGATTCGCGTAAATGAGCAGCTTATTACTTATTCTCTTAGTGGTTTTTGACAAAATTACGTTATTACATTTACAACAAAATCAGCTTCTCTGGAACTAAAATAGCATTTTTTTGTTTTTTTTTTAATGAAAATGCACTAGTATTGTATCTTACCAAAATCACCATTAAACACGCTATCTTTTAAGTTTGTTGTACAAAACTGCCACATACATTTTTTTTTCACCACTGTAGGTTAAAGTTAAGCGATAATAAAATTGTTCTGTAAAAATGTACCTATACAAAAAATTGTATTTCTTGAAAACATTCTTGTTTTTGATAGAAAAAAAACTTATCAATGAGTAAAGTAACTATTCACAAATAATTTGATGTAACAGAAAAAACTAGAAAAGGAATTTTTCATTACGAGATGCTCAAAAATCTGTTTCAAGGTAGAGATTTTTCGACATTTCGGAAAATTTTGTAAAACTGTAAATCCGTAAGATTTTGCTGAACATATATTGTGTTGTCAATACCTAATTGACCCAAGCTATCACCCCCTGCAGTATGTCGTGCTATTTACTGGACACCCTGTATATGTAGTGTACCTCATACGCCCATAAAGTATTATTTCGGATCCCATCAAATTCTTAGAATAGATTTTTTAACACCTTGTATTTAGTAGCAGACTATAAAAGTACTACTTTAAATCTAAAGTAGGTAACAAAATATTTTCAATTACCTAGAATCGAATCTTCTCTCTCGTGTCAGCACGAGCTATACGAATAGCTTAAGCCGTGGTGAAAAGATTAGCCAATCAGCAAGGTTGGTAGCGGGGCTGACTGCCCAGGATATGCCGGACGTCACTCGTGTAGGCTCTCTTAATCATCATCATTTCAGCCAAAAGACGTCCAAGCATCGCTACTCCATGTTCGGGGGGGTTCGCCATAATCGCCACGCTTGGCAGGCGGGTTGGCAATAGCAGTATGGTTGTTAAAGCACTCAGAGAACGCTGCTGCCCATCCTCTAATGAATCCCTTAGTCGCCTTTTACGGCTCTCATAATGCATGAATCAAATGTTTATACAAGGTGTAACATTAATAACGCACAACCTCTTAAGGGGTCACTATACTCATCATTATGAACAACTTTTACTATGGGATCAAACACGAAATCGCGAAAAAAAAATTGCTGTTCCCTACATGCTGACCCCTTAAGAGGTTGTGCGTTATTTAAATTACACCTTGTATATCTTTATTCTATTTCTATACAAAGTTACTCATTTAATATATAAAATACAGAATCTAGGGCAGTGTTTCAAATACCGGACCGGCCGGACTCTCCGGATATTCGGGCGTCAACCTTCATTACCGATGACAAATTATACCGACACTTTAAATAGTGTAACACTCGAAAATTATTTAATTACAAATTGTTGACAGATGGAGCTGTGTTTACGTCGGAAAAAACAGAGTTGTTCCGCCTAGCCTTTTCCCAACTATATATCGGGTGTAAAAATACCATTAACGATAACGAAAACCACATATTCTGCCCATCATTGGGATCATTTTTTTCTACCAGACCATACCTAGGAAATCATTGGCTTTGGAGATATTGAAGGTCAAAGTATATTTTTTTTAGTTTTTTCCGAAATTTGTTCTAAGTGATAATACTAAACTTTCTTCCAAACAACTTCATCAATTTTTTAAATTTTTCCTCACAAATTACGCATTTGAAGTTACAAAAACGCAATTATAAACGCACACGACCGCCTTGGCTCAGCTGTGTAGCCGCTGCACGACACACACAGGCACAGTAGGTTATGGTGTAGGTGCATTACACTGCGCGCTACAAAAAAACAGCGTTTTTTACGCCTAAAAATAAAAGTCGTTTCCCAGCAATTATTTTTGGTCAATTTAATTTACTTTGATGTACAGAGTGCGTAGATTTCGGTTATGTGATGGGTCTTTTTACACCCTGTATAACTATAGCTTCCAGTCGAACCAGATGCGGCTGAATACTAGTATTTCACACGGAGCGACTGCCATCAGACCTCCACAACCCAGTTACTGGGCAATGCCGATATCCGAAGGATAGATTAGTTGTCAGACTTTCGGGCTTCAGACTACAAGTAACGACTGTCATAGGTATTCATATGACTCTCGGTACCGACTGCTTAACATGCTCTCCGAGGCACGGAGGGGTCTCGATGTGTAAGGGCCTTTTTCTTGTGACGCGGGCTCGTGCCTTCATGCGTGCGTCACCCGCACCTGTGGCGCCTGAATTTCACCTTTTCATACATGTATTTACTGTGATGCGTGAAACACGCATGAAAAGGTGAACTGCGAGCGCCACGCATGCGAGTGACGCACGAACCCGCATGACAGGAAAAAGGCCCTAACGAATGATCACCCATCCACGGACTGACCGCGGTAAGCTCAGCTTAATCTTGCAAATTATATGGTCCGTGTGGTTGTTAATTGGCCACGAGCCCTTCGGAAAAAATCGAGTGTTGGGTACGTAAAATGCTCGTATTGAACCAAACCTTTGTCTACAAGATCATCATCATCATCTCCCTGTCCTTATCCCACTCTAACTCCTAAGCACGAAGTCCGTGGTTTCGGCCTTAGTTACGAGCGTTTCCTACTCCCTATCACCTACGGACATACGATTATTTCGGGGCCCGAACTAAGAATGAATGACAACACGATTTGACAGTTGTCCCTACTACCGATGTGTTTTTGCCGTCCGAAAAGTTGAACTTGACACTTGTTTTGTTCACTCCTGCATTTCGGGCTACTTTCGGACGGGCGACTAACTTCGTTGACGGACTTAGGGAGTAGGCCCCCGATTCCACAAAGCTCGCGCGCGGGCGGTACCTAGACATGAGCATAAAATTTATTTTTTCTATCTCATTCCAGACAATTGTCGTGGCGTCCCGTAGGTTACAGACCTACTTGTTAAGCACCGGGTTGCGGGTTCAAACCCAGGCATTTACCAATGTCTGCCGGAGTCGCGGTGCATGCAGCTGCGAATCCCGCGACCCCGGCTAAGGGTCAGGAGAAGGAACACCGTGGGTTTTTAGCCGGTAAGAGTCCGGCATAACCGCATAACCCTTCGCCTTCCCCGGGTGAAGGGCATCCATGAGGATTTCCACACGAAAAAAAAAGGCATTTACCAATGTGACTTTTTCATCTAGGACGCCACTGACATACGATGAAGGAAAACATCGTGAGGTAACCTGAACTTATAGTGGTATCAAATCGCCAACCCGCAGTGAGCAAGCGTGGTGATCAGTGCTCGTTCCTTCTCTGTATAAGAAGAGGCCTTTGCCCAGCAGTGGGACAGTTACAGGCTAATATTTTATTTAGGTATATTTATTGCATTACTCTACAAAGGCCCAGGATATTGTAGAGTACATCCAAGTTAAGACCAATATCACCCTGAGGGTCGAGCGGTTGGAGTCTCGCCACAATGTGAATTTCAATTCATTTGTGGTGAGAGTTCCGACTGAACATCTGTCGATCTTCATGAAGGAGGAATTTTGGGCGAGAGGTGTTGCGTTCCGACGATTTCGAGGCCGGCTACCAGACACTGCGCGACACAGACGCCGACTCCTCGTGTGAATTAGTGTTTATATTTTATTGTGTATGTACCTATAGTATTTTCTTAATATGTATACAGGGTGTTAACGAATTCGTGTAATTCCTTAAAACTACATGATCTACTGCTGATGTAGACAGGCCCCCCGCACGGGATTTAGCTTGATTAAAAATAAAAAAATTAAATCTTTTTTTGTTCATGCGGCTTTGTTACCGATCGTATCTAAACCACATAATAAGGATTCAGTAAAAAAATAAGTTTTTTATTATTTGCAAAAAAATAATTTTGTTTGTGTGAACATTTCGATGCCACGCATAAATTAATGAAAGTACGGCGACACGGCTGGCAGTAACGACTAAAGCGATATCGCTCTTTGCAGTCAGATAACTAAAGTATCTAAAAAGAGACAGAAATTGGAAACCAAAAAAATTTTTGGTTTTTTTTTTGGTTTGTTTTCGAAAATTCGCATTTAGTGTTAATCTGTGTCACCAGTAGATCACGCGGTTTGAAGGAATTACACGATTTCGTTAACAGCCTGTATTTTATGTAGTGGGTTCGCCTAGCTTCCACGACACAGGGAATCCTAATGTGGAAGCTAGTGCTTAATGTAAGTTTATTTGTACAATGAAGATTAAAGAAAAGATTCCAGCCAGCTGATAGTATCGCTTCTCCGTCCAACACCCCTAACTATCACCTTGTGACTATCCCAACGTGGCTAATTATAATATAGTGGCCACATTTTAGCATCGTTAATGTCTATTAGCAAAGGAAGTGTCGTTTTAATGATCTGTGTCGACGACGACTTTTTATATAGATACAAGAAAGTAAAAAATATATATGAAGCTTCATATTCATTCGGCAAAAGCTGGGTAATAATATTGGCCAAGAAATGAGCCACCGGCAATAATTGCTGAAACTACAACTATTATTTTCAATACATACCGAACCAGGAAAAATTATCCTAAAAAGATTACCTATATCTCAAAAAACTTCGTAAAAGTTATATCAAAGTGTTATTGGTGACTGATTGTTGTATAAACACGTTGGACAAATGATGGTTTTGCTCTATAGGCTTAGAGCGATTGCGCACTGCATCCGACCCGAATCCGTGAAAATACGTTCCGAAGTAGCCATAGAACTATTTTTATGGTAGTTTACGCACTATATCCGGCATCCGTCATCCGATTTCTATCCGTCATCCGTGAGTCTCCAATTCGGAAGAAATATTGACGGACCGAAGTAGCCGTAGTTAATGTTTGTATGAACGGACCTCGGATTCAAATCGGACGCCAAATGGATATGCCAAAGATGGCCCCTGAATTGTTTGAATTTGGATCAGAGATCGGAATAGTGCGTAAGCAACATCCGAATTCGGTCCGAGATTTTTACTCTAGATCGGTATTTTCACGGATTCGGATCGGATACAGTGCGTAAAGCAATATCCGAATTCGGTCCGAGTATTTTATATCCGTATTTTCACGGATTCGGATCGGATGCAGTGCGTAATCGCTCTTACACAACAAAAATGTCCCGCTATAGAAACACTATATCACCAAATGGCGATGTATCGGCGCCAAATCCCGGTTAAGTAAACGTTCTACGGGCTGCTACGTGATAAGTATTTGTTAGTTGGGTAGTTGTCGTAAAGATTTGCGAGGTTAAGCTGCGCTTGTCGCGGTCAAATTGTGGATGGGTGAGAATTTGTTATACATCGAGACTAGGGTTTTCGCGTTCCCGGCCTATTTGAATTCCCGGGAATCGGGAATTTTTCTTTTAATTCCCGGGAATTCCCGGGTACCCGGGAATTTTCATGTTTTTTGTATAAATATAGTTTTTCTCGTATATTTCAACATTAAACTTGTGTAAGTACTTTAAACATGATTAACTGTCTAACATACCAATCGACTTTTCTTATTAAAATAAAAAATCTTACACTTATTTAAAAAATTTAACTACGAACAGTTACAGTCATTTATTGTGCGACGTCGCGAGTTTCTTTGATGAAAAAAAGTCTTCTCTTCATATAATATGGCAAAATATTACGGAATAACAATAGGGTGAATGACTATAAAGGGTGTTACCAAATTCGTGTAATACCTTAAAACGACATGATCTACTACTCGTGTAAAATGACCAAGCACGGGATTTAGCTTGATTAAAAATAAAAATAAAGTTTTTTTTTCTAGCGGGAGGATATGTGATCGAAACAACCAGCTAATAAGGTATAAATAAAAAAAAAATGCTACATGAAAAATTTATTCGTTGGAAAATTTCGACGCCACTCATCAATGAATGAAACCACGGTGACACAGCTGGCTAGCACGACTAGCACGAAATCGTTCTTTGCAGTCGGTTAACTCGGGGCGCAAAAAGGGCTCGAAAATAGAACTTTTTTTTTTAAAAAACTATTTTGTATTTAAAATAAAAACCATTTATTCTGTGAGTAGATCACGCTGTTTGAAGGAATTACACGAATTCGTTTACACCCTGTATATTTCCATTATAAGTCGCGAAATTACACAAAAGATAAGTATTGTGAATAGTTTCTACAAATGAAACATTTACAAAAAAAAATCAAGCGTTTAGAATTTGTTAACTAGACAGAGACAACACTACAGTGTGCTGACATCACGATACATTTACCCCATTCTAAGTTCACACCACGCTGTACAATATCCCAAACAAGAAAGAGAGACAGAAAATGCTCTAAAATCTTCGGAAGCGTGCAGACCCTTCATTTTTCATCATCATTTCTTCATTTCAAATAATTCCCGGGTACCCGGGATTCCCGCCAAATAATTCCCGGGTCCTAAAATCCCCAAATTCCCGGGAATTCCCGGTTCCGGGTACCCGGGGCGAAAACCCTAATCGAGACCCGTCTCGGAGAGCACGTTAAACCGTCGATCCCGAGTGGCACACGAATGTCTTGACATTTGACTTGATATTTGACAGTCGTTGCGGGTAATTAGAAGCCTGAAAGTATGACAACCGGTGTTACTTTAGGATATCGGCATTGTCCAGTAGCGGAGGTCTGATGGCAGTCGTTCAATGAAAGTACAGGTATTCAGCCGCATCTAGTCAGACTGGAAGCTGACCCCCAACATAGTGGAGAAGAGGCTGGACAAAACAGACTATTCTAAACCACGACAGAGTTCTTTCAAAATAATAAAAAAACTTAAGTAATTAAATCAAAACATTATTATTTATCATAAAAATATAGAATCAGGTCTACTCGCGTAAAAAACTTTAAGATGCACAAAATACCTTTTACCTATCCCGACGTTTTGCTTCACGAAGATGACAACTAGGGGCCTACTCCCCGTCGCCCGTCCGAAAGTAGCCCGAAACGTAGAAGTGAACAAAACAAGTGTCAAGTTCAACTTTTCGGACGGGCAAAAACACATCGGTAGTAGAGACAACTGTCAAATCGTGTTGTTATTCATTCTTAGTTCGGGCCCCGAAATAATCGTATTTCCGTAGGTGATAGGGAGTAGGAAACGCTCGTAACTAAGGCCGAAACCACGGACTTCGTGCTTACGGAGTAGACCCCCTGCTCCGCAACTTCAGTCCACACGTGACCACGCGGTGTAATTCGGCCGAAATGTCGGGATAAAAGGTATTTTGTGCCTCTTAAAGTTTTTTACGCGAGCAGACCCGATTCTATATTTTTATAATGTGTACGAATCGCGAAAGTTTAAAAACATTAATATTATTTATTACAATCAAAGATTACAGCGTCATAAAATTATGTCATTTATTAATGAAACTTCATAGTTTTTATAAAACCAGAAGGACAGGAAAGTTGGACTTGTGAATTATTTATAACATTGTGTTATATAAAATTCTGAAACACCTGTTACCATAAAACAAAATTGTCTGCGTCTTTTAATAAAATATAAATATCAGCCATAAACTTCTCGTTAATGGTATTATAGTTTTCTGTCGCAGAATTATATTTTTAATTTTTTATCTTAGGGTTACCTCATGAAAACGGGTTAAAATATTACAGCTCATTACGAAGTAAATGTTTAATTAATTAACGTATATTCGGTGATAAGATTTATAAAACACGATTGCCATTGAAAAAAAACATTTCTTCGTGTATTTTGTGTCTTAAATGCGGTCAAATGGTTTTAAATAATGTTAAAAGTATATTGAAACAGTTTTAGAAATACACTACAACGTTGAGCACTGTCGAGTTGAAATAAAGTAAAACAAAAATATAAGTAGCAGACACTGCCATCTAGCGCCAAATAGTGGATTCACTCAACAAACTCGGTTGCTACACACCTTCATTCAACTCAGTTCCACATAAAATCAACAGATGGCGCTGTACACAAAACACACAATGAACTGAACATGACTATTCAATATTGCGTATCAGGGTTATTTAAAATTCATCAACAAAGAAACCAACAATCATAAGACGATCACAAATAAAATAGACAAATACATAAATCTTATATGTTGTGCAAGCCATTCACGGACATGACGAAAAGGTAAAAATAACACAAAAAACAAGAGAAAGAAAAACAGTCAAAGAGATTCTGTAATCTTTAACTGCGACAAGGGCAGGATTTGAAATTGGCATACCAAATATGTATCTCTTGATATCACTCTGACGAAACCACGGATGGTAGAAGTCTGAAAATTGGATTCTGTATCATTTATAAGGACTTACATACACCCAATGGCACAGACCAACATCCTATGCTGTCGTGTTGGTAGCGGGTTCTATTTTCGCATTAAAAAAGATGTCCTGGTAATTTTTGTTCTTATCTAGGGTGTTTAATCATAACAAATAATCTATGTATTGACACTAACGAGTGGCGCAGTTAAGTTCAGCTATCATAACTTTTGAGATGTTGATTTTATTGAAAACTTTACGTTTGTACCTATCTCTTGGGATTTCGCCTGCAAGAGCTATGGTAAGGAGGTTGTGTATGGGGTGTAGTGTAATGTTGTGTTCCTCTGTTTGTTCTATAGGTATAATATAGAATTTACCTAGTACCGATACGTTGAACTGGTATAATTTTGAAACTTCTTTCAGAGACTTTAAGAGTTTTGAGGAGAAAAGAGAAGCTTTACTAACCTTCTAAAAACTGTCTGGTGGGTAAACGTAGTGAGACTTTGAGGGATGACGCGTACGCCGAGTCGATGTACCAGTGCGGGTCGCGCTGCTCACCCAGCCTACTGGTGCTGCCTCTGGAATGGAGAAAAGTGGGTCTTTAATAACATGAACAATGAAGGACGGAGTTTTATTAGCTAGTAAATAGTACTTCTGGTGTTTGGAAAAGAATATGTTTTTCTCCTTGTTTGGTGAGTTATAAGTGGATTGTAGGGGTTCTTTCTATGTAACTATCATCTAACAACGTACTGCGATTATCAATCATTTTTTTTGTATTATAACTTTCGTGAGACACTTTCATATTTATGATTAATATTACGGTTTACTCACGTGCATTTTTCGGGATTGCCCGACTAGTTTCGGACCCAAACGTAGCCCGAGTCAACTCGCGAGCTCGCCGCGTGATCAGCTCATGATTAAGGGGTCCGAAACTACTCGGGCAATGCCGAAAAATGCACGTGAGTAAACCGTAATTAATTACAACTATCAATCACTTTGCAGAGCTTGATAATTGTGGAAATATTTCTACTTAAAAAGAAGGTACATGATTGGTTCAAAAATATCTAAGCTATCTTAGGCGTTATGGGATAAGTTCACTTTTGCTTGTTTTACCAATATTTTAATTTTTTTAATATTTCTTTCTTACTTAAATAAGACCTTAGTTTCTAAAAATATACTGAGGAGTGTGGTTACAGGTAGCAATCAACAGTATTCCAAAAAAAACTTTTTTTCTTTCAGTTTAGAATTACTTTAATCGTATCTATTTCCGTTCCTAAACTGGATCAAAAGTGGCTATTTCTCTATGAAAAAAGACCGTAATATTCTTAATTTTTGTCAAAACAAGTGACTTACTACAAAAAAGTAATATGACATAGGTATAAGTTTTTGATAATTTGTAGAAAGATAGTCAATGTCGTAAATAGCCACTTTCGATCAGACACTCCTCAATTATCGCCAAAACCGAGCCTAACTAAATAACTTTGATGATGATGTTAAAAAGATGTAAGTTATTTCTAACGCTTATATAAAAGACAACTGTTTTCCAGCTATTTAGTCAGCGAGTACCTACGACCTTGTTCTTATGAAACCAATAAACCAAGGCAAATAGAATTTTAACTAAAACTTCAGTAATAAGCATACTAAATGCCAGAAAGTTTATTAATATAATATATAAACTATTTGGAATATAAATAATGATAGGAATTCGTCAAGCAAAGTTTCATTCATCAATAGCTTTGTTCATTCATTCAGAATCAGTGCAACAGTACAATATAAACTTGTTAAACTCTAAATATAAAACAGATTCTTTTTAAATCTGTGAAAAACGCAAGTAAAAACACACAGTGTGAGGTTATGACGAATCAAAACATTCGGGACCAACGCCTTTTGGAAAACGAATAGCAAACATGCAGCGAAAGCCGGTCAGAATATTTACCCTGGATCCATTTCTACTGTCATCTAGAGTAGCACGGGTTTATAATACATAAAATAAAATTCGCGAGGCGATATTCAAAATAAAAACTACATGTTTCCACCATATGTCAAACTCGGAACTATTTTTGTACAGCCCCAAGTTCACGTTGGATAGACGCAAAAATAAACGCGCCGTGGTTTGCGCTTGCGTCGCTTTTCGCGCGTGAATTTTGAAATGATTCTTTATAAGTCCGAGCGTTTAGTAGTAAAGAGCTATGGTACTAGAGGGCGCTGTTCGCATCGAACGCGAGTGCAATAGTTCAGCTATTGAGTAACAGATGGCGCTAGTAATAAAGTTTGCGATCAATCCAATTTCTCGCCCTTCGAAAGATGTAAAATTATATTTTCGTATTTTGTACCAGAAGAAAGCTGAGAATACACATTAAACTTCCAATGTTGTTTCTACAACGCGTTAAAGTATAAAGGCAATTAAATGTTTGAATCTGATACCTACAATATTGACGAAGTCTGGCTTCTGGATTGGCTTCTGCATCGTGGGACCGATTCCCGCTGTTAACGAATATTTCTTTGGCCTACAGATAGTTGTTCCGGTTTCCGAGTCTAGATATTTGTGCATAGGTATTAGATTTTTCTCTACAAACGCACCCAAGATGCCTACAGTACCCCAAGTGTGAGTTTTTTACGTTAATACTGTAGTTGCGTCACGCCAAAAACGTCAAACAAATTTTTAGTCACGCTATTCGCCGCTAGAGGCGCTGCCTAAATTTTCATACATTTTTGGCATGACGCAACTACAGTAGTAACGTAAAAAAACTCACACTTGGGATACTGATCTTGGGTGCGTTTACGCGATTTCCCCGTGTGGGGTACGGCTAGAATATAAAACTTCCTCACCGCACGCTGGGAATAGACGCGTGTTGTAAGATTCAACAAAACCCAGCACGCTTAGTTGTAGGACCTATAGGTACAGTCCGCCTGCCTGGCTACCACCAGAACACCGGCGCTAAGCAATTTACTGGGTTCCGTCGTCTGCATGTGAGAGCTAGAAGGGCATAGGAGAATCCCTCTATATCTCTGATAGGTACTTGGATTCGTGTGCTTCATCTAAGACCCTGTCTGCGCTTAACATCAGGTGCGACAAGAGATAAAGGCAACCAAGCCAAAAAAATAAGAAGTCTTCTGGGAATACAGTACCTATAGTGTTAGCGTAGCGAAGGATACTTCTACCCACCACCTTTAGTCACTTTTTATCACACTCGAGGAAAGACCTGACATGACCAGTGGCGTAGCTATGTAACCAAGGGCCCCGGGGCAAAAATGAAATTGGGGCCCTATTTAAACCAAACTAAATACTTCGAAGGTGCAAAACTACTTCATCATCAGCTCCTCATCGCCCACTGCAGGGCATCATAAGACAAAGCTATTTACTAGTAAGCATTAAGTATAACGCAGCAGATAATTATTTAATCGTAATTCCTAATAATATTATAAATGTGAAAGTTTGTTTATTCACGTAAAAGTCGTTGGTTAGTGATCAAAAAGTTACAGTCAAAAATTCTTTATTCAACTAGGATATTATATAACTTTTTCGAACGTCGTTCATGGAGGCCGAGGGGCTCCTCGAGCTTGGGAGCCCCTGTGCACTGCCCCGCCTAGCCATACAGTAGCTAGGTACCTACGCCACTGGACATGACATGACAAATGATGACAATACATTCTTGAAGTTGAAAACTTATTATGAATTATTGAAATAAATTCAGATAAAAGTGTGTGGCAATGAACAAATAAATTAGAATGAAATAGATTACGATGTTTACGTATTATCGAGACGTTGGAATAGAAATGAAATGGTTTCTGACGCTAAAATAAATATTACGTCGACTGGTTATTGTTTTTACAGCTGGGCTGGACCGTCTGGCGGATTAAATCGTTGTATAGAACTAGGAAGACGGGATAGACATGAGAAAACACAGAGTTTGTCGGTCTAGAGCAGCGGTCTACCTAGGGGCCTACTCCGAAAAACAAACGTCGAACTTTCGAATCGAAACGAAAATTGAACTTATAAATATACGATACATAGGTACTGGTGCCGATTCTATTATAGACAAAATAAACTTAATTTAGGCTACTGCCATCTTTTTCACTCTAATAAAATAAGGAAGATACATAGGGTAAAACTCGGTAAAACGCCCCACTTTTTTAAAAATTGTAATAAATAAAAAATCTTACAAGATATAATCAAACTTTTTATTTTGGAACAATATTTAGTATTTTAACAACAATACCACAAGTAATAATGATAATAGGAACTAAGGATACAATAATATTTATTATTTAAAAAAACCTTAGGTGGGGCGTTTTGTAGTGTGATCGTTGGCTAATACGACTCACTATTATTATAAAATGCCCCAGTGTATTAATCATATATTTTTGCATATTTTAAACTATAACAACAATTGTTTTGACAAAAATTAACTCTTAATCTTAACTTAGGATCATGAGAGGCAGTTACTCAGTCTCTTTATCAAATCAGACTTTTTAAATAAACATGGTACAAAACTCATGTAACCATGCTAAACAAGACAGGCATTGAATCCAATCTTCTGTGGATTTTGTATTATAGTAATCTTCCGTGCATTCCACGCATCTGATAATGTCGTCATCTTCGTCTGAGATTTCTTCTTCAGAAGTATCTACCCTGCCCTCATTTTCATCATTGCTTTCAGAAGAGGATGAATAGCTTACTTTTTTCTTCTTCTTATTTTTGACAGACACTTTCTTTGGCTTCTTTTTAACTCCTTTTTCTTGTTTCTTTTTATCACCATCTTTTTCTTCGATAGGTTTAGTTATTTTTGTGGTCTTAGTCTGCTTTAATTTTCCAGCTGCTGGCTTCTTTTTGTCGGCAATTACCTTCCTTTTCTCAGAGAAAATCAGAAGGCTTGTCACTTGACAAGCTTTCTGTCTTTCAGTTCTTTGATACTTCCGAGACATAATCTGAAATAATAACACGCGATAAAAATACTTTAACACAGTTCAAATATTGGGGCGTTTTGTAAATTGACTTAGGGGCATATTGTCAAATTTTATTTTCAATACGCCCCACCGAGGTCAAAGCAGTAGATTCAAGGTTATAACGTTCGACAAAATAAAAGTATAAAGGTAATTCCATCTATTTTACGATAGTGTGGGTCATTATAACACAAAATCTAAAAGTATCAATATATATGAATTTCTTAGAAACTTACCGCAAATTATTTCACTCCAATAAATACAGATTTTGCGATATTTTTTAAACGGACATCACAAACTACGTGCACACGTCGGCCATGTTGTTCGCCTACTAGTGGGTCTCCGCGCGTCTAGTTATGAGCGGCGCAGCTTTGATAGTGTGAGTGCTGGAGTGGTGGGGCGTTTTGTCACTTGGGGCGTATTACCGAGTTTTACCCTACGTAAATAAGCTGTCAAATTTAGTTGAACTAAAAGTTCCATACTAGACGACATTTAAAACGTGTCGACTTAAAACACGGTGAAGTTTAAGGCGTAAACTAATTTGACATCTCTAACTTAGTTGTTGTCTATCACCGTCCTTTTCTCGCGCTATCTTTTAGTAAAAGATAGCAATTCTCTAATTTTAGTTTAGTTGATGAACAAGAGAATCAGCACCACTGTCAAACAACGAACTACTAGATGTCAATTACGTTTAGGAGTAGAGTGAACGAAAGACAAAATGTAAAATCACGAACATCAACTCGATCGCGCTTTTTCCACCCCAATTCCGCTTTTTTTTTCATTTAAAAGGAAAAACGGATCTGACCACACTGCCTGCAAGCCAAATATGCGCAGTGAGACATGATTTTGTCGTTATAATATCTCGTGCCGAGACGAGAGATCTCGTCGAGATAATGCGACGACAATATTATCTCGCGCTGTACATTTTAGGCCGGCTGGAATCACGTGGTAAAAAAATTCGTAAATTCTCTCTCAAATAGATAGGTTTAACAACCAGACTTTACCAACCAAACATATTTCTCTATTTACAAGAGAATGACATAAAAATAACATAAAAACAAACGTTAACTACGTGTGGAGCTGAACGTCTCAGTACTAATACATACACGTGTAGGATTCCTAGTATAAATTGAACGAGACATCAACTGTACAGAAAGATGGCGATATGCTGTAAGGAACTATTTTGTGTTATGATGTTGATGTTTATTCATTTGAAATACACTTAAAATTACATCCTAAAATCATAACTAATATTATAAATGCGAAAGTAAGTTTGTTATCTTTTTACGCCTAAACCACTGAACCGATCATCCTGAAATTTTGCATGTACGTTGTCAGGTGTACAGAAACGGACATAGGGTGCCTATCATCCCGAAGAAAAGTACAGGAAAACAACAATGATGATAATAGATCATGATTGAATTATATTATTATGGAAACTTTAGTGGTGTGTTAAGAATTGATTGTCAAATTCTAAATTAACGCGAGCGGAGCCGCGGGCAAAAACTAGTTTTTAAATATTTCTAAATAAAAAAAAACAACTATAAAAATATAGTAGTCCACCGGCATCGGGAACAGGGTCCAAGCTACCGGTGGTCATGGCTTCAGAGAGAGAAACTTCCTAACAATACGCGCCATGTCGAGAAGTACCGCTTTCTGTATCAGGCCCTTGATCCAATTGCCAGTATTATGCCAGTTATTTCTATTATTTTTTTACTGGCCAGCAGTTTCAATGTCAAATTAAGCTGAAATTAGATGGGGGAGGCTAAAAACCAGGAGAATTTCGTGTAATGATACAAAATACTCAGCATCGGGTAAAAAGACTGAAAAAAAAAAGCAAAAAGATTATCGAAATTCAAAAAGCTTTCATTATCAAAGGTACGTAACATAGATTTGTTACACCTAACCTTTATCCAGCTATATTAGGGTCACCTTCCAGTCTAACCAGATGCGGCTGAATACCAGTATTTTACCTAGATAGACCTCCCAAACCCAGTTACTGGACAATGACGATATCCTAAGGCTAGACCGTGTAAATGACACAACAACATAATCTTTCAGGGGTGATTCTATCATTACAGTTTTAGCTAATATCGGTATGTCAGGATTGCGAGCAAGGTAAGCACAGTAAATAAAACCAACATAGACTCTCCACCACTGAGAGTACTTGTATTTGGGTTAGTATTAGTAACATAAATTAGATCACAATATATTACTTTACACAATTATTACAAGATCATAAAATAAGGACAAGCTAATCAGATATAAAAGGTCAGACTTCTTCAGCTGATCAACACGGAATGCTCTCGCTTCGTCGAATGACCGCTGCCTTTATAACCTCGGGTGCGTTCATCCATATCGACGACTACCTCCCTTTATCAACATTGCCCAGTGTTACCCACTAGCGATAACAACCGGTTGACAGACTTTCGGGCGTGTGACTACCCGTGACGACTGTCATAAGTAATCGTATGACACCCGGGACCGACGGCTTAACGTGCTCTCCGAGTCACGGAGGGGTCTCGATGTGTAACGAACGATCACCCATCCACGGACTGACCGCGGCAAGCGCAGCTTAATGTTGCAACCGCGAGGTTGTTAATTAGCCACGAGTAATAGAAAAGGATGTTTTTTGAAAAAAAAAAAAACTACCTCGTCGTTATTGCACCGATCGATAACAATAGTACCTACTGATAAACATCAAATCCTACAAAGGAACTTTATTTGGTAAATCAAAGTGTCAATTAATTGTCTATTATTTTACTTTCTCACAAAGCTCTCATCTCGCATATCACCATCCCAATAATCTAATAATGCCAGCGAACGTTTAACACAAGTAGTACAACTGTACGTTTGTCGTGTAGGTACTAATGACGTCTAGTTTTGACAGTTAGTAATTAGTTAGTAATTAGTATTAAGCGGTTTATTGTTTTTAGTTGTAAATTGCGGTATAATAGTCGTCATGACAGTTTGATGTTCAATTTGAAAGTTAAATGATGGAAGCAGGCGTTACTTTGCGTTTTTAGCTTTTAAGGGTATCATTCTTACAACAGTTTCGATAAAATGGACATTAAAGTCAGACAAGTGGGCTAGTTACAAGCGCTGTACAAATTTCTTTTCAGACTTATAAAGACAAATTGCAGCCAACATTAAACTTTCCAATTTTTCACTATAACATGAATACAACTTGAACTACAAGTTGGTGTCCATCTAATAACTAATAAGGTCACTGAACAGAAGTACATTCGGATGTTTTCATTCACGTTTCTTTGGCTTGTTCAAAGGGCCCCAAATTCTATGCCCAAGGGCCCCTGCACGGCTTAAGACGGTCCTGCTTAATCACCTTTTATAACACCCGCGGATAGGGAAGGAACACGTCACCAAACACTATTATTATTAGTGAACACACATTATTATTTTTATTTAATGGCAATTATTTACAATAATAGTGTGTGTTTACAGCTATTTCCTGGGTTTAACGACGCTTTGTTTAATACTGCGGTTGACCAAATCCTGTGATCGGTATCTGCTAATATTAGATTTTATTACAACTAAACGGACATATTTCGCATTCCTACAGAAATTCTGTAATTTATGTGAAGACTGTTTAGCTATCAGTGTGACTATGTATTATGTAAGTTACTGCAAGAAAAAGTTTATTATAATGTTAATGAGTATTTGAATGATAAATTAACATTATAACGCAACGACATATTTTTTTTCTTTTTAATTCACTTCGACCATAATTACTTATAATTTTCTGACATATTATTATCTTACAATGAACTAATAACTATTGTTTGCATGGTTTGACATTGTATTACTCTTAAGTTAGCAACTGATTCATGTGTGTTTGTTATGTTCAAACATTTCCACGCCACAATTGGCAGAATACT
Source organism: Amphipyra tragopoginis (assembly GCA_905220435.1). Lineage (NCBI taxonomy): Eukaryota > Metazoa > Arthropoda > Insecta > Lepidoptera > Noctuidae > Amphipyra > Amphipyra tragopoginis. The sequence goes on from HG992017.1 coordinate 14,356,022, forward strand.
TATGCTGTAATGAAGGACTGTAACACCTGTATGTAACCATATTCTTGAAAATAAATTCTATTCTATTCTTCTATGTATACAGGGTGTAAAAAGACCCATCACATCGACGAAATCTACGCACTCTGTAATCAAACTAAATTACATTATCCAAAAAGAATTGTTCGGAAACGACTTTTATTTTTAGGCATATAAAAAAACGCTGTTTTTTATAGCGCGCAATGTAATGCACGTAATCGACTGTGCCTGTGTGTGTTGTGCAGCGGCTACACAGCTGAGCCAAGGCGGTCGTGTGCGTTTAATATTCATTACGTTTTTGTAACTTCAAATGCGTAATTTGTGAGGAAAAATTGAAAATTTTGATAAGGTTGTTTGTAAGAAAGTTTTGTATTATCACTTATAATACGTTTTTGGGAAAAACTAAAAAAAAGTGTATACTTTGACCTTCAATATCTCCAAAACCAATGATTTCCCAGGTATGGTCTGGTAAAAAAAAACGATCCCAATGATGGGTAGAATATGTGGTTTTCGTTATCGTTAAGGGTCTTTTACACCCGATATTGTATTATGAAGTGTCGAAATGAGGGTGTACAATACAAGTCTGCCCAACCCTTCAGAGAATACAGGATATCGAGACCACTCCTTGGCTCGGAAAGCACGTTAACCCTTGGTCCCGGGTGTCATACGAGTATACATATTAGTATGTCTACATCAGTGCGGTTTCGTGTTCATCTTCCGCTTTCAACTTTCAATTCCTCTTGCGTCAAGCGCATGCAATATTGATTGCCATAAGACGCATGCAGCTTATCGTCTACACCGGTGCGCCTCGGTCAGTCGTCAGTCGACATACAATAGACGGATTAGCGTGCGCTAGGGGCATGCGCTTTTGTCGAACTAGTATTAAGGCATGCGCTATTGCATGCGCTATGGCACTTCACGCATGCCTCAGACGAAGACGCAAGATGAACATGAAAGCGCACTGGTGTGGATATAGCTTATGACAGTCGTCACGGGAAGTCAAAAGCTCGAAAGTCTCACAAACGGTCTAATCTTAGGATATCGGCATTGCCCAGTAACTGGGTTGCGGAGGTTTGATGGCAGTCGCTCCGTGTAAAATACTGGTATTCAGCCGCATCTGGTTAGACTGGAAGCTGACCCCAACATAGTGGGGAAAAGGCTAGGCAGAACTGTGATAGTTATGTTGTACATGTCGTGGCCATATCGTAGAATTGATCACTTCATGATGTGGCCGGCCATTTCATGAAATGGTTGTATTTCATGAAATGGCCAACTAAAATTGGCCATATCGTTTAAACGTCTACGTTTAATGATATGGCCATCCACGTTTGGCCATATCACTAATGTAGGGTTTCCATGATATCAAAGGTTTAATAAAAAATCTAAATAAAGGAAGCACGTACCATGCAAGCAAAGGAGTAGACTACGGAATTTCGACCCACAAAATATCGATGCACGTTACTGCGAAAGTTTAATAGCTTGATACACCAACAATTAAGGGGATCTGGCGCTCGGCGGCCGCTGCCGCGGCACGCTCGCTTCGCTCACTCGCCTTCGCGCGTTATTGGTCACTGTTCTAACCTAACCTAACCCAAATGATTCAATATACTAAATAGTAAACTTTCGCAGTAACGTGCATCGAGATTTTGTGCTGTGTTCTGTAGTTTGACGGGCTAACCAGATAAATAATCGAACAAATAAAATTCTATGAAAAGTTCACCCGCAACCACAGAATCCGCAACTACCATGAAGCCATATTTTGAAATCCAATAATAGTCCATTAATTTTCGTTGCGTGGTCACCCTACTTTACTTATTATTATTAGCTTTTTTGTCAGAATAATTGTCCGCCGCCATGATGCAACACAAAAATAAAACGATATCAGCGCCTCTAACAGTAGATAATGTAACTAATTTTATGATATGATCACTAATGTTTGGCCATATCATGAAGTAGCCGTGCGTTTAGCTGATCATATCGTCAAACGCTGATTATTCATTGATCTGGCCAGGCCATATCATGGCCAACGGGTATTGGCCATTTCATGAAATGCAACCATTTCATGAAATGGTCGGCCACATCATGAAGTGATCAATTCTATGATCTGGCCACGACATATACATGCTCAATTCGTCGCAAGTTCATGACGTCATCATCGGTCATCGTCAGAAAAATCGCAAACGGAATCTTGCATATAAAATTTAAACTATTATGATCAATAAATTATTATTTATTGGCCTCAATGATATCGTTTTATGAACATTTTGCTGCTAAAATATTATTTATTGATTTAAATCAAAGATGGAGCGTTTTATGTGCAATATATTTTCCAATAAATAACTTGTTAGTATAACATAGCGTATGGTATGATTTGTTTTATGTTTTACGTGTTGTAATAATGTTTTTACTACTTCGTATAAAACAAATTCCTTCGCCGCGCCGCGACTGTCTATCTGTCTGTTTGTGCGCGATTTTCTCTGTAACTATTGAACGGATTTTGTTCCGGTTTTCACGATTAGATAGAACAATTCACGGGAAAGGATTTATCCCATCAAAAACGTTCATGTAAAATAGGCCACATCTCGCAACTCTTGCCGTGAAAAGATGTACAGCCACGTCGGGCATTTCATTTATAAAGATATTTTTCGGACTTGGCAATCACGCAGCATAAGGACATACCTACTAGGCTATTTGTTTACCGTAGTAAAGATTTGTTTATGAAATTAACAAGGTATCTTGCATTACAGTAATCCTCATTATCAAAAATAAGTCTTGGCAAATTGAACTTACGCACCACACACGAAATTTCTCTTAACTACAAAATTTACTAAAATTTCAAACGTACGACAACAGTTGTGCAGTTGTGGTAATCCCGTAATTTTACGTTGGATATTGTGCAATATTCCCCAAAAAAAATTGTCCTAAATAGCAATTACGACTTTGATTAATTTAAAGACTACCACGTAACATTCGATAAGTTCCACCTAAGCTATTTGCAAAAGGTATGATTCCGAAGTATAAATAAATAAACGACGAATAGATACACTAAAAGTGACTTTTATGACCTATATTTTAATAAAATATATCGCAAATTAAACCTTATGCGAAATTTCATGACTTCACTTTAAGTAGAACATCATTTAAACGTGTTTGAAACTTTGAAGCGATTTCCTGTAAAATTTATCATTTGTAGTTAGGGGATTATTCGTAGGGGCCGTCAATCTGATTATGAGTTGGTTCACCACGGTATGAGCTATTCTTGATAGTTCGTGCCGACACGATAGAAGAAGAAGAAGTTGGTTCATGTAATTTATCAATTATTTTACGCCTAGTTTCGACTAGCGTGGAAATGGTGATCGTTTCAACGCTAGTCGAAACTGTACTCAGCTTGTTAGGAATATTATAGGTGTTAACATGCGTACTAGCTGCTTAATGTCTAGGACAACAACACACATTCCAAGAGCTTAGAATTCTGCACATACCACAAATGTAATAACCGCAACGACTCACAAAAACGTTGAATCGAAAACATTGCTATAATACCAAACGACTTGAAACTTTATTTCGAGACTTTCATTCATAAATCGCATATTTTATGAAAATCGTTGTTAGCCGAGAGCGTTCAACTCTGTTATAAATCGACTATTTTATTTTAGTCAACTACTTTGTTTGATATTGTTATTTTTAGAGGCGCGCACGAGTTGCGGCGCGATCGTGTTACATGTAGAGAATTTTGGCTTAGTATTTTGTTTTGAATTGTCAATCAATACTCAATGATATTGATATGACTAGTGGCTAATTAACAACTAAGTACGTAGATCATAACATTTGCAAAGTTAAGCTGCGCTATGTTCAAGATGGATACCGTATGAGTTAACGGAACATCAAAAACGACAGCGAGAATAGTGGTTCGATAAAACTTTTCCTAATAGTTTCAAAGATTGAAAAAGTGTATAAATATAATCCAATATAGTCCCCCTCAGTCATGATGTATTCGGTGGCCCACTGATGTGTGCCTACCTTAATTCGTTCAGTTTTATTATGATCCACAATAAAGATATTGATAAATTGATAAAGAGAATACTTTGAAAAACAGTGAATACAATATAAACATTATAAATGTTTTACTTTATCAGAATCATGAAACTTTCAATATAGCCTAAGTAAAACATTCTTATTTCTCCATAGAGAGAAGCGACTACAGTCTGAACTCTATTTCTTAGCAAGTAACTCTTCGTAAAGCCTGGAGCTTTCTATTTCAATAAAAACGTTAACAAATGGAAAAAAGAATAAAAAACATCCACGCAATTAATCCACGCTGAAACAAATTAAAGGCACCGACTTCTGAAATAAAAATGTATGTTAAGGTAACTATTTTATTCTTTTAATTTTTTTATTTCCTTCGATTGTTTCTTTTTCTACAATTTTTATTTAATGCTTTTTAGTGCCACAAATTACAATAACAATAGTGTACAAATTCGTAGACCACTATTCACTACTACAAATACTACAACTAGAATGTCGTCTTTATATGTAATTAATTATCAAAGCATTAATTAACAACATAGTATAAAAAAACTTGCCCGCACAAAATAACAATAGATCAACTGTCACAATAAAACAACGACACATCGATATTAATCATTCACGGGCGGTTGCGCGTGCGCCTGACTATAGCCTGTCTAGAACCGACAGTGTTAAATTGATTTAGAATATGTTAATCTGATTTAGTATGTCTAATTTGACATATCAGTAATGACTTGCATATGCAATATACATATAATGTGTGAAATAATACCTGCTTGTTATGTGAATTTAAACCCGCACCTGCGGTGCGACCACGGATCTTTTATCGAGTCGATTCGACAAATGTATCTATTCTAAACGTCAAATTTGACTTAAGATATAGGTAGATAAAACGGCAGCAGTTGTCGCAGCAGCAGCAGTTTCGGAAATAAAGTGTCTAAGTAAGCCTATTTTATATTGGCCTTGATTATTGACCCAGCAGTTTTGGAAATATTTAGGTCTAAAATTTTAGAGACCAGAGCGATGAATTTTTATTTTGGAGATTAATCCTTAAATCAATAATTTCATCACTTGTCAATATCTACGAAATTCGAAATCCTTTTAATCGAGAGATAACTTCAAAATGACAACTCCACGCGCACGGTGTGGGCTATCATCAATTTGATGGGCGTCGACAGCTGCGCTGGCGCATTGCCCGGGCTATTGTGTTTGACAATTGTGTATGCCATTACTTACATTCGGTAATTGAGCGTTATAAGTGTTGTTATTTATTCATTGTTCTCAGTTAAATGAGGATTTAGTAGTTCATCTTTATTGAATTAAGAACAATTAATAATACAATTAATTACAAATCTGTATAAATAAAAGGAGAAGCTGACTGACTGATCTATCAACGCACAGCCTAAACCGCTGGGGTTAGAAACTTGAAATTTTCACAGTAGATTCCTTTTGTAATGTAGGCATCCACTAAGAAGGGATTTTTCGAAATTCAACCCCTAAGTGGGTGAAATAGGGGATTTAAGTTTGTATGTAAGTCTGTCATTTTTGAAGTAAGAAGTATAAAATTAAATATGAAGGTTTCTGGTAAGAAATAAATCTACCTACACGTGTTCGAGCGTTTTTGGAAATTCTACCCCTAAAGGGGTGAAATCAGTATTGAAAATCCTTATTCCAGGGGTAATTAACTTGAATTTTGACATAACCACTCTTCAAAATGAGTAATAAAAGCCGGTTTTTTTTGGATTTTATAACTAGGTAGGTACACCTAAAAAAGGCGTTAACGCGGGTTTAAAATTTCACACAAGCGAAGCTGTGGGCAAAAGCTAGTTAAATTATAAAGTATTCCTGCTACGAGTATGATTAACTTGGGTAATCTTGTGTATTTCTCGGTTACAGAAGTAAGTAAACGTGTGTCACTTACGTTTAAGTTAAAAGTTGACCACAGAGGCAAAGAAATAATAACTACTAATGAGTACATTATCTACTCGTATTATTAGCCATTCTTATTCTGCTTCTCTCGTGTCTATATAATAGTTCATGCCGTCGTAAAAAATTTGCCAGTCAGCAAGGTTTGTAGCGGAGTTGACTACCGAGAGTGCGCCGGACGCGACGTACTTAAATATCGTCTCGTGGAGGCTCTTAGTAATTATTCTTACGGTAAAAAACATGTGCAAATGGGGGGTTCAGGGATCACGATCTCGCTCAATGTGACTGCGGTGATGCAGAGTCCATGTCACACCTGCTGGTGTGCCCGATCTGCACGAGAGACGACGTGGACGTGGCCACACACTAAGATTTTTTTGATAATCATTAACACGATAAATGAAAGATGGTAAAGAATAACGTGTTTATAATGAGAAATCAAAACCCGATTCTAAAACTCACTCTGCAGACTTGGAGAAAATGAGACTATTAGATTAGCAATGTAAAAAACAGTAATTGTTATAACATAGTGTAGTAATAGGTACTGTACGCACTAGGGTTTTCGCCCCGGGTACCCGGAACCGGGAATTCCCGGGAATTTGGGGATTTTAGGACCCGGGAATTATTTGGCGGGAATCCCGGGTACCCGGGAATTATTTGAAATGAAGAAATGATGATGAAAAATGAAGGGTCTGCACGCCTCCGAAGATTTTAGAGCATTTTCTGTCTCTCTCGCGTGAAACGGACATTGTACTGCGTGGTATGAACTTACAATGGGGTAAATGTATCGTGATGTCAGCACACAGTACTGTTGTCTCTGTCTAGTAAACAAATTCTAAACGCTTGATTTTTTTTTTGTAAATGTTTCATTTGTGGAAACTATTCACAATGCTTATCTTTTGTGTAATTTCGAGATTTATAATGAAAATATACAGGGTGTAAACGAATTCGTGTAATTCCTTCAAACAGCGTGATCTACTGGTCACAGATTAACCCTAAATGGTTTTTATTTTAAATACAAAACAGCCAATTTTCAAAAAAAAAAACTGTTTTCGAACCCTTTTTGCGCCCCGAGTTAACCTACTGCAAACAACGATTTCGTGCTAGTCGTGCTAGCCAGCTGTGTCACCGTGCTTTCATTCATTGATGAGTGGCGTCGAAATGTTCCTACGAATAAAATTTTAATTCAGCAATTTAATTTTTTTTATTTGTACTTTATTAGCTGGTTAGGTTTCGGTCACATATCGCTACCGCAAGAAAAAAACTTTATTTTTATTTTTAATCAAGCTAAATCTCGTGCTCGGTCATTCTACACCACTAGTAGATCATGTGGTTTTAAGGTATTACACGAATTTGGTAACAGCCTTTGTAGTCATTCACCCTATTGTTATTCCGTAATACTCGTATTTTGCCATATTATTTGAAGGCGAGACTTTTTTTTCATTAAAGAAATTCGCGACATCGTCGCACAATAAATGACTGTAACTGCTCCTAGTTCAATTTTTTAAATAAGTGTAAGATTTTTTATTTTAATAAGAAAAGTCGATTGGTTTGTTAGACAATTTATCAATTTATCATGTTTAAAGTTTAATTTTAATTAACACAATTGACAATTTATCATGTTTAAAGTTTAAGTTTAATTTTAACACAAGTTTAATTTTGAATTATACGAGAAAAACTATATTTATACAAAAAACATGAAAATTCCCGGGTACCCGGGAATTCCCGGGAATTATGAGAAAAAATTCCCGATTCCCGGGAATTCAAATAGGCCGGGAACGCGAAAACCCTAGTACGCACATACCTAAAATGAAAAAGTACCTGAGACCGTAACAAATAAACAGTATGAATGAACAATGTTAACATCCTATCAATGAGATACCTGCCTTAATTTATTACAGTAACGTACTCTAGACAACAATACATAAGTATACCTACATAGTACACACAATATGTATATTGCGCTAGCCAAACCGTCTCGCCGCTAAAATGGATACATTTGAAACATCTGGACGGAAAAATGTAACTCCCGTGCGTAAAAACAACATTTTTGTTGGAATATCTTAGGATTCCAATGTACGATGTGATTTTGAATGATAGATTGAGGAATGATGTGATAAGATAAAGTTACAGTTTAAAGGATGATGTAATGACAGACACTGAAAGGAGTGCTTAGGTGGTTTGGTCATGTTGAGAGAATGAGTGAACGGTGATTAACAAAAAGAATTTATAAGACGGGTGTCAGTGGAAACGCCGGTAGAGGACGCCCTAGAAGGACATACATCGATGTTATTGGTGATGTTCTTCAAAAAGGAGAGGTGCGTGGTATTCTCAACCGGCGTGCGTGTATGACAAGATGTATGAACGTAGACGGGCCGAACGGAGTATGTAAGGATCGTAGCACGTGGCGTTGTACATTTTCTGCCTACCGCCACGGGAAAAGGGCGTGAGTTTATGTATGTATGTATGTATGTTTCTTAGGATGTGTTAGGCTGAGAACTCACGAAGCGGTTTTCACCCGCGCTCGCCGCGGTTGCGGGCCCGCAGCTTCTGTAGAATGCAGCTATGTGTAAAAAATTAAAGCACATTTCACGACGCGTTTTACGCCCGCGGCGTGCGCGATTGTTTGCGGTTCCCGCTGCACCGGCGGGCAACTAGTAGAATCGCACGGGTCGCGGTCACCCGCAGCCTCGGCGGGTTGCGCCCGCGCGCTCTGCGATCGGTTGGCGGGCGACCGCGTTGGGCGGCGGGGGGTACAGAAATCCGACGTATGTTGTTTTTGAAGAACAATTTCCATTTTTCTTTCTGTGAAGTAAGTAAAAGCAACAGCTCGTTTTTGGTGTGTGTCCATGGCGGTCTGGAACTCATCTAAACAACCGCCCGTCTTGCAACCGCTCGTCTTGCGATAATCGCCCGCCAAGTTTGGGAGCGATAATCGCAACCGCGACGGCTGCGTAACCGCACAGAACTCCGGTCTCGTGAGTTTGTAAATAAAACAGCTATTCCTCCACCGCGGCGGGCGCGGGTGATAACCACTTCGTGAGTTCTTAGCCTTAGAGTTATTTCTATCGGTGTATGTATAGGTTTTTTTAGGTATTTCTCGTAAATACATAATCAACCCATTACTGTCCCACTGCTGTGCACGGGCCTCTTCTCAGAATGAGATGTGGCCTTAGGGGGCTAGTGCAGGTTAGCGGACTACACACAACATTGAAACTTTCATTTTGAAGCTCTCTCATGTGTGCAGGTTTCCTCACGATATTACCTTCACCGTTAACGCAATTGATAATCAAATTCTGATCCGCACATGAATTTGGATAGTCAGAGGTCGAACTAAGACCTTCCTACATGGAAGGCAAGCGTTCAACCGCTAGGCTATCACTGCTATTTCTCGTTTATTTACGTTTAAAAACAGATCAGTGCGAAATCTTGTAAGATAAAACAGAGTGTATGTCAGTTAACACGGCTTTTAAATGATCAAAACACGAAGGTGTTTGTGTACGGAAAACTTTAGTACTTCCCCGTGTATAAAATCGTGAATTTATTCGTCACTTACTTATTTATACATCGGAATCATACCTATTGCAAATAGCTTACGTGGTACTTATTGATTTTTACGTGGTTATCTTTAAACTAATCAGAGTCGTGATTGCCATTTATGACCCATTTTTTGGGAAATGTTGCACAGTATCCAACGTAAAATTACTGCATTAACATTCCTGTTGTTGTACGTCGGAAATGTTAGTAATTTTTGTAGTTATGGGAAGTTTCGTGTGTGGATTTAAAGTTCAATTTGGGAACTTGAACTTATTTTTGTTAAACTAAACGATAGTATAGGGTAGTCTGGTAGTCACGAAAACAAAAAAGGAATATCACGGCTCTACCACTTAGAGGATTGTACGTAGGGACTGTCGAAATGTATATTATTTATACTTTGGCGTTAATTTGATTTATGTAAAATATTGACATTCATTACACATTGACACCCTTCCGTGCTTCGAAGAGCAAGTTAAACCGTCGGACCCGAGTGTCATACAAATACCTTTGACAGTCGTTACGGGTAGTCAGAAGTCCGAAAGTCTGACAACCTGTCTAACGTTAGGATATCGGCATTGCCCAGTAACTGAGTTGCAGAGGTGTGATGGCAGTCGCTCCGTGTAAATCCTAGTATTCAGCCGCATTTAGTTATACTGGAAGCAGACCCGAACATAGTTGGGTTCCGTACTATTATCTATAAAAACGGCAAAAAAAACACGTTTTCATCCCCCCATCTCGGAAAGAGTATTTTTGCTCTTCGATATCTGAGTGCAAAAGCCGTTTTTATCCGCAAGAGGATAAAGTAAATTGAATTTAGAACATCGTGTGCACCAAGTTTGTGAATTCAAAACTTCATTAAACCTATTTACTTCTACCTCCATGGTGCCGAATTTATCATACAACCTTTTTTAATTTGTTAAAACTCAGACTCGGTACCTTCTTGGTGTATTTTTTTTTTTAATTTGCTTTACGCGCGCCTCTTTATTTTCACGTCATATTGTTAAAACCTTAGGTTAAAAACAAAAACTTGAAAACAAGTGAAAAACCTAAAATGAGTGATTCTAGCGACGCGGAAGTTTATTTTTTTACATTAAGTCATTTCCTCGCTGAGGTGGGATGAAAAGTTACGTGTAGCACTCGAGTGCAAAGATTTTTCACCTCGTGCTCTTTTGATTCCCTCGCTAACGCTCAGGATTCTAATTTTTGAAGAGAAATAATAAATCAAGCCACAAATTTATTTATTGGCCACGTGACCAAACTTCTTATTTTATAACTAAGCAACGGGAAAATTAGATAACCTCTAATAAACTAATTCGACTTTATTACAACGCCAACTAAATTTTTGGGCACCCCGACACGGATAGGTTAGGTTCGATGGGGATGACGGGGGGTAGAGTGAGCGAGCAAAGCGAGCGAACGAAGCCCCCGTCATCCCCTTCGTGTTAGGTTACTTTAAACCCTGCAGACAGAAATAGAGCCGCGCGTAGCGGGGCTCCGTCGACTCTTTTTGTTTTTCATTTGTTTTTATTGTGAAAATGAAAGTGGGTGACGAACAGTGGCTTATATAGAAGATAACTAGTGGCTAAGATAGTATCATTCACATGCTCGTTAATTGTGGCTGACTTAGTAATTTAGAAGCCAATGTAGATTTTTAGAGGCGAATAATGCTATTAAAAAGAAGTCTGTTTAATTAGCACCCATTTTTGAATAACTCGCTGCGCTCGTGATTCAATTTTAGAATCCTTCGCTTGCTCCTTCATCAAAATTGAGCACGCGGTTAAAAAGCAACTTTGCACTCTTGTATAACAAATAACTATTGTTGTATGGGAGCCCCCTTAAATATTATTTTATTCTGTTTTTTAGTATTTGTTGTTCTGCAACAAAAATACACCATCTGTGAAAATTTCAACTGTCTAACTATCACGGTTCATGAGATACAGCCTGGTGACAGATGGACAGACGGAAGGACAGCGGAGTCTTAGTAATAGGGTCCCGTTTTACCCTTTGGGTACGGAATCCTAAAAAAGGCTGGGCAGAACGCAATCATTCAAATTTTTATTTTCCACGTGCGTTTTCATTCTGCAATCTAGTTTACATTTAGCAGCTAATTAAAACGTCAACAATAAATCCTGACGCGTTTATTTAACTGTTTTTACGGCAGCCATCTCACTTTGCTATATTTTTAAACAGTTTTATCGCTAAACGGTTGTTGTCGAAATTTGTTTTACTTAAAAGTAATTTATGTAAATTCTTTATTTAATACAATTGTAGTGCGTACAGGAATGTTGATGAATTAATTAATCGATTTATTTGAGCTGAGAAATAGTTTTTACTAGTGCACAGTAAATTATCTGAGGAATTTCAATAAATTATTCCCTGGTTGTAATTCGAACATTGCAAAAACAGTTTTTTTTTATCAAATTCGATATATTGCGTACAGGAATGTTGAGGAACTAATTAATCGATATGTTTGAGCTGAGAAATAGTTTTTTACTAGTGTACAATAAATTACCCGAAGAATTTCAATAAATTAATCCCTGGTTGTAGTTCTAAAATTGCAAAAACAGTTTTTTTTTTCATTAAGCAGCTTTCATTAATTAGATACTTCAAAAGTTTTTTTTTTTACCTAATTACGTTTTCAGAGTATTTGACAACGGGATTAATTGCGCCATCTGTTACAGAACTTATTAACTATCGAATTTTGTAGATTAATTAGCCATACTGATTTATCTCTTAATTATTAACGACCATAATGTCATGGTCTGATTTATTTAATACTAGTTGTTGCACTCGGTTTCACTCGCATCCTCGAAGAACTACTTCATGTACCCAGATAAAAAGTATCCTATGTCGTAACCCAGGTCATGGTCTATCTGTGTGCCAAATTTCATACAAATTCGTTCAGTCGTTAAGGCGTAATTGATTAACAAACATTCAAATTCACAAACTCACAAATATCCAAACTTTCACATTTATAATATTAGTAGGAAGTAGGATGAGAATTTGAAATATTTGGTACTTGTGTAGGTACATTTCAATTTATTTGTGTCATTGCTTTGAGTTCTTTTTTTTAAATCTCAATTGTTCTCGTTTTACTCTCGTACAACAATTTGCACCTGCCTTGTTATCTCTTCACCACCTTTGGTTGACTGGTAGAGAATGCTTAAGATATTAAGTCCGCCTTTGTACTTTTTGTTGCATAAAGTTTAAATAAATAAATAGATAAAAGGATAGTAGGATAAATTTATCATGTCCTTGAAAGTAAACTCCGACAATGTCTTGATAAGGGAATCTGGTTTTATCCAATGCAAAATGCTTCCTGATCTTAACCTCAATAGATTCATTACAGCTTAGCTGTTAGGTTCTGCCTACAGTTGACGCTCCTCCATCCTCCTTTCCTCTACATTTCAAGGTTTCATAATCTAATCTTTCCAGACCGGTCTGGAAAGTAGAATCATCCATCGCTCTATAAAAGTACCATTAAAGTCTTACAAATTCCGTCTAAGGACGTTTACATCCAACGAACATTAGTCTTGACTTACGAGAGTAGAGAAAAAGCCTGACAAAAAATATATATAAAATCACGCCGGTATTCCTCGAAGGGTTGATCAGAGATGCATATACAGGGTTAATTGAAAAACACCAGCAATCGCGCAAAAAATACAGCTGTTCCCTACATTAATGTTCGCATAACTCGACAAAATGTAGGGAACAGTTGATTTTTTTCCCGATTTCAGGTTTGGTCCCATAGTAAAAGTTGTTCATAATGATGAATACGATGACCCCATAAGAGGTTGTTGGTGTTTTTCAAAATTAACCCTGTATAGTATACCCTCATTTCACCGTGTAATAGGAGGCGAGCCTATTGCCAACAACCAGGCACAAATCCAGACTCTGGTCTGCTACTGAGAAATTTCACACGGAATAACCCAATAACACTTTGCCCGAAGAACCAAGGACCTCCAGCTCAGCAGTCGCGCTTGCGACCACTAGAGAAGGCATTCAAAAGAATGTAGTTCAGGAAAATCTTTATACAAGGTTAGTCGGAAAGGGGGTACTAATCCGAAAGGGTGTTAACGCACCCATAATAATGAGTAACTTTTGTTCTACTTACAACTTTCCCCAAAAGTCAATAATTTAAAAGAAATAGTTGTTCAAATATTTCATAAAAAAACTCGCTAAAATCTATCTATCCTTAGCTATGATCAGCTGTGTTTACATTTTAGGTCATATTTGGGGTCACGGATCAGAAAATCTATTTTCTGAATTCGTAACTAAAGCAGGGATGAAGAATTTTCGAAAAAACTGAAATAAAAATCATTTCTTATGGAAATAAAAATTATCGAATTTTGAAATTGTAACACTTGCTTTAAAACCGTCATCAGTGATAATTTAAGCGGACTGCGGATTAGTACCCCCTTTCCGATTAACCTTGAATAATACCTATTCAATAAAGTTCGTGTTATAAGATTCAGAAAACAAATACAGGGAGTTAACGAATTCGTGTAATTCCTTCAAACCACATGATCTATGAATAGTATAGATTAACCCAGCACGGGATTTAGATTGATTGAAAATAAAAATAAAAAATTTTTTTTCCCCAAATAAAACTTTCATGTGATAGAAAATTTCGATGCCATGCATAAATGAATGAAGGCACGGTGACACAGCTGACGGGCACGAGTAGCACGATATCGCTCCACGCAGTCAGTTATCTTGGGACGCTAAAATTACTCAGATACAGAATACCATGGTTAATTTTTTGAAAACTTTTTTTTGTTGATTCTGAAAAAAACTTATGCTGAGTCAATCAGTATCACCAGTAGATCACGCGGTTTGAAGGAATTACACGAATTCGTTAATACCCTGTATATCAACCGCGAAACAAAGGTCAAGGTCACGAAAAACTGGCCTTACATCTCAAGTTCACCGATGACGTATACTATCGATCCATCTCCGTCCTCCATGAACAAGGTCTCTGAAATGACCTCAAAAGACAAGGTTCCCTCAAGGACTGGCCTTCAAACGAGGCCGCGGAAGATGGCCGTGCCCTCATTCAAGGCCTCGATCTGGGAACGGCCTTGCGGGAGGACACCGAGGCATCGATATGAGGCCTTGAGGTCACGGTCGCAAGGTGAAGGTTTCCGGGACTGAAATTCGAATGGTGTAGGTCGCCTGGGGAACTTAGTGGCCTTCGAAGTAAAAATATAGAAATCTGGGTGGGTAGTTTACTGAAAAAGGTTTTTGAAATTATACTAAACAGAATATGACAATAATGTCGTGGTCACCCTGAGGTTACAAACCCGCTTGTTAAGCAGCGGGTTTCAGATTCAAACCCAGGCATGTACCAATGTGACTTTTTTAATGTCATATGTACTTTCTTAGTTTATCTAAAGGTACAATTCCGTGCATCGCGGCCGATCGCAGCAGCGCGCGTTCGATCGCGTGCGGCTGACGCACGCGGCTAATGCGTCAATGGTTGTGTCTTTAATAATTATACTGACTAATCTGTCGTTAGCCGCATGCGTCTGTCGCAGACTTCGGAAGCGGTGCCATACATTTTCATACTCTGACTATTGACGCATTAGCCGCGCGCGTCAGCCGCACGCGAAAAACCGCGCGCGGCTGCGATCGGCCGCGATGCACGGAATTGTACCTTAAGACGCCACTGACGTACGGTGAAGGAAAAAATCGTGAAGAAACCTGGACTTTAATGGTCTCAAATCACCAACCCGCACTAAGCAAGCGGGGTGATCAATGCTCGTACCTCCTTTCGCCTTGCAGTGGGACAGTTACAGGTTGTTTTAATTGGTTGTTTTACTATAACAAACGTTGTTCAGGCTATGGTCTACGGTATTTTAACACTATTTCGGATTAGTGCCCTTTCTGACTGACCTTGTATATATTTGAAATTAGTACCTCCTCATTAACCTGAAATATTTGGAAGAAAATTGGAGGGGCTGATTAACAACCCCGCAGATCATACAATTTGCATGGCTAAGCTGCACTTACCGCGGTCAGTCTGTGGATGGGTGACCGTTTGTTACATATCGAGACCCTCCGTACCTCGGAGAGCATGTTAAGCCATCGGTCTCGTGTGTCATACGAATACCTATGACAGCAATCAAGATGAGCTGAAACTGTACCTACTTCAAGAAATATTTCAAACTAGCGACCCGCCCCGGCTTCGCACATGTACGTTTTATAGCTTAAAACCTTCCTCTTGAATCACTCTATCTGTTAAAAAAACCGCATCAAAATCCGTTGCGTAGTTTTAAAGATCTCAGCATACATAGGGACAGACAGCGGGAAGCGACTTTGTTTTATACTATGTAGTGATGTAGTGAAGATATTAGTGCCTCGGTGGACCACTTTTGTGTATTATTATAATAAACTGAGTACTTATACATTGTTTAGTTGCTACGACACTATGTTGTTTTCCGAGTTCCACGCGGACGAAGTCGCGGGCACAGCTAGTTTTATAAATAAATCTGTACCTCGGTAAACAAGTCGTCTAGTATATCCTTATGCTGCGTGATTGCTAAGTCCGAAAAAATATATTTATAAATGTAATGCCCGACTTGGCTTGAAAGCTGTTTTTTTTTACGTAAATGTTTTTGATGGGATTAAATTGAAACGCTCTCTTTATTTCTCACAAAAAAATATATAATTATGTATTCAATACTCAAAATATAGGTACCTATTAATTTCATTCTACAATGTAAACTTAGATGATAACTTAAAAATGTGAGATCATTATGGACCCTGTCGAACACAGCAAAAATAGTAGGAGAGAGGAACCTTTTATAAATTATCTACATAAATATTTCTATCTAATTTAATTTCCTTTCAAGAAAAAAATGCATTTTAATAATTAATCTATTATTTCATTAATATATGATTTAAATATTCATTTATAGTAAATATAGGCGCATTTACATATTAATAATTGCTATAATTTTTATCAAATATATTCATCTTATTTTATTGTTTTATTAATTCGGGTACAAATATCATACAATAAAGAGTACTGCAGAAAAAAAATTAAAATGTATCCAACAAAAATCTAATTGCTTCTACTTCCTTTGTCTCGGCAAATGACAGGTGCTTGTCATCCGAGCGTGTTAATTTGACAGCTAGTGACATGCGCCATGTTGCTTTTATTATTTCTATTTTCCCGCCTCGTTTGTTTCAAACAATGGTGACTTTTTAATTAAGTGTTAAATGGTGCTGACAGCTCTTTAGAGATTTTTTTATATTTTGGTGTGTATTTTTCTCTTGTTTTAATATTTTAACAAAAGAATATTATTGTAAAAAAAAACATTTTTGTTGTAATAATAAAATAGACAAATCTTTATAACTATTACGATTTATGATTATAACGAGAATCTTGTCTAGCAGTGAACTATGACAGTCTGAGTTAATTGATTAATATTTAATTGATTACAAGTATACAAGGTTAGTCAGAAAGGGGGTACTAATGCGAAGCCCACTTATAGTATCGCTGATGACTGTTTGAAAGCAAGTGTTAAAATTTCAAAATTCGATATATTTTTTTTCCAAATAAAATGATTTTTATTTTAGTTTTTTCAAAAATTCTTTGCTTAAGTTACAAATTCAGAAAATGGTGCTGCTAATTCATGACCCTAAATATGACCTAAAATGTAAATAAACACAGCTGATCATAACTGGGGATAGATAGATTTTAGAGTATTATGTATTATGTGTTTCTTATGTATTATAAGTATGTATTTACAAAAAAAAGTATATAAGTATTATATCCATTGTCTAGTACCCATAGTACAAGCTCTGCTTAGTTTGGGACTAGATGGTGCTGTGTAGAAAAATGTCCCAAAATATTATATTATATTATTATTTTTTTGAGATTTTTGAACAACTGTTTCTCTTAAACTATTGAGTTTTGGAAAAAGTTGTAGAACAAAAGTTATTCATTATTATGTGTACTTTAACACCCTTTCGGATTAGTGCCGCCTTTCTGACTAACCTTGTATATTGATTTAAATAGTTAATAAAATATCCCTCCTTCTGCCTAGTTGGTCTAGTGGTCGCAAGCGCGACTGCTGAACGTGAGGACCTGGGTTCGAAATCCAGTTCGGGCAAAGTGTTATTGGGTCTTTTCATGTGTCTCAGTAGCAGCCCGAAGTCTGGATCTGTGTTCACATGGGATTCAAATATAACGTCGATATGAGGTTTTCTTTAAAGACAGACAAAGATGTATACCTCTGCCCACACTTCAGGCTTGATGTTATGTTATATTAAAACATCTCTCATTAACTTTGGTATAATTTACACATATCATTTTTATTACAGCAAAATTGTGAAGGTAAATTGGAAGTATCGTATATTATAACAAAAACTCTCGATCTCCATTTCAGTTAATAGTTTGTTCTAAAATGTTCTTTTTTTTCTTAAAATAAAACCAAATTACGCCACGAAAGACTTATGTTAAATATGTTAGTATGTATATTAGTTACAAGAAAAATATTGAATGAAAATATAACTTCAAAAAAGTATATACAATTCGAGTTTTCTAACAAACACGCATCAAAACCCAAAAACACTCCTATCCTATCCCAAAAAAAAACTCCACTTACCGAAACCTCTCAAAACTGTAGTCTCCAAATCTAGGTCACAATTTAGGCACTAAACTAAAAACTAGCTGTGTTAAGCGTACGCGTCCTACACTTCTCACAAAACATGGTACTATGTAGAAAACGAACGATGAACTATAAATAAAACGGTGTATGATGAAAATTCGTTAACGCCCGAAATAATGATGTGAGTATTATAGTGCTTATGGGATATCGGTTTTCATGAAAGATTCTTCGAGATATTGAATGCGAAAACAGAGAGGATAAGGGCCAAAACTGCGTTAAGCGGGCGCCTGAGACGGGCACCCGTTGCGTGTCCACGTGCGTGGCAACGCGGGCGGGCTCCGTGCGCACGCGGTGGTCCCCGTCGCGGGGACCTATTTTATCACATAGCGTTATTGACAAAACAAGCCCGTGCGTGGAACCGCGCGTGTCCACGCGCGGGCGTCCGTCGCACGGAGGTGGGACCCGTTGCGTGGGTGCGGGGCCCGCCTCCCCGCGACGGGGCACTTTTGTATGGGACCGCGCGGGCGTCCGCTTAATGCAGTTTTAGCCCTAACTTTGACGACACGTTTGATGCAATGACTGAGTGATTGGCTTCTGCGCTAGGGGTCGTGGGTTCAATATTTGTATGGCCTACAGATAGTTGTTCCGGGTCTGGGTGTTTGGGCATGAGAAGATTTGTGTCTATAAACGCGCCCACGATACAAGAGAAATCTAAGTGTGGCAAAGTTTAGAACAAAAAACTTTTTCTCACTTCTGCCGAGCTCATTCCCAACTATGTTGGGACCAGATGCAGCTCAATGAATTATTCCTCTTTGCCCCACCAGCCGCCCCACTGGTGGGGCAAAGTGGAAAAAATCTAATTTTGGAGTGGAATTTGCCCCACCAAATTTAATTTTAGTGAGGCAGGGTTGGCACTGGAATTTGTGTAAGTAAGTATGCTAAGTATTTCATATTTTTTTGGAAAGAAATGTATATCTAAGTAAAATGTAAACTTGTGACTTAGGTAGTACATAGGTAGTGTTTTTAAATAAAAGTACAAAAATAATTGATGAAACAGAGAAGAGCATGAAGGATACACATAATAAAAATGATATCGATATACGTTTTAAAAGTATTTATTTATTAAAACTACCAGGAAAGCAGAAATGAACTGGAGCTAGGTGCTTAAAAGCAACTTACTACTTAGCTCAATAATGGTATAATGGTAAAAATACAGGCTCTGAAATTGAATCATTTGATGTTTTGAAAAGTACCAGGGTGACAGAAATGTACAAAAAACATGCGCCTAAACAATCTCACTAAGTTGTGCACCAACGCTTAAACACAAAGATGAATATAAAGTATTCGTTATTTTCACTACATTCGATCGGAGTCTAAATTAAAACTGTCCTATTATAACTTTCATGTCCTATACCTATAACTACCAGGAAAACAGAAATGAACTGGAAGTATGCGATACTACTTAGCTCACTATAATGGTTGAAGTACACGTTTTAAAATTTTACCTTTAAGTACTTCCAGAAACGAAAAGTAAATAAAAAAATTGAAACAATTATTTTTGTACTTTTATTTAAAAACACCACCTATGTACTAAGTCACAAGTTTACATTTCACTTAGATATACATTTCTTTCCAAAAAAATATAAAATACTAGCATACTTACTTACACAAATTCCAGTGCCAACCCTGCCCCACTAATTAAATTTGGTGGGGCAAATTCCACTCCAAAATTAGATTTTTTCCACTTTGCCCCACCAGTGGGGCGGCTGGTGGGGCAAAGAGGAATAATTCAGCTCAATATCAGTATTTTACTCGGAGCGACTGCCATCAGACCTTCGCAACCCAATTACTGGGCAATGCCAATATTCTAAGATTAGATCGGTTGTCAGACTTTCGAGCTTCTAACTTCCCGTAATTTTCCCGTCTTTGGTATTCGTATGACATCAGAAGGCCAATTCTCGTAATTAAAAATGTTCAAAATATAGTTTCGATCTAGTCTCAGTTATGTCTCAATCTCATAAGTATGACAAATAGTATTCTTGTTCGTTAACAAACAACATCAAACGTGAAATTATATTGAAATGAGATTGAAAGTTGACTGAAGCGAAAAGGGTATTCTGTACCCCAAGTGTGAGTTTTTTTCGTTAACTACTGTAGTTGCGTCACGACAAAAATGTATGAAAATTTAGGCTGTGTCTCTAGGCGCACCGTTCAATTAACGCGCGAATATTAGTTAGTGAACGGTGCGCCTAGAGATGCAGCCTAAATTTTCATACATTTTTGGCGTGACGCAACTACAGTAGTTAACGAAAAAAACTCACACTTGGGGTACTGGTTATATTATGTACTGAGCCGTTTTGACAAGTTGGAATTCTCATTTATCTCTAGAATTTTAGTCTATGACTGTTGATATCGGTATGCTATAGGTAATAGATTTTAAGTTGTAGACTGAGATGATACTGAAACCGGACCGAACTCTAAGTATACCAGAACGCCATTTTTTATTCAATTCGTAATTTAATCTCAGTTCGGTCAACCTTCAGCCTTACTTCAAATTAATTACCTACGAGAATTGGGCTTCTGGGATCGACGATTTAACGATCGATCAAACTATCGATCAAAACTGTATCTTGACTTATGCTTCTTTTATACTTACATTCATCATCATCTCCCTGCCCTTATCTCACACTAGGTGTGGTTGGCACAACATGATGTATTCCTCTCTTCCATTTTCCTCTATTAGCCGTCATCTCAGTACTCACTTCTTTCTTACCCATAACATCTTTCACACAATCCATCCATCTTTTCTTTGTCCTACCTCTACTTGTATCCACATTCATATTTAACTCATTCTAGTAACATGCCTTTCTTCCATCCGCATAACATATCCATTCTACGCTAACATTATAAGAATAAATAAATTCAGTGCATGTATACTATTTGTATACAGCATTAAACAAACACGCAATCCCATCTTTAATCTAAGTATAAACATTCAAATTTAATCTATAAATATTATGTTAGTACTACTTATTTTAGATATAAACGTATGCAGCTAACTCTGGACAAACCCAGTACAAAGTTTGAAGATTTAGATCAGGTTTATACAGCATAACATCACGTCTGTATTCCCCGAAAGAATTGGCAGAGGTGTAGACCGCTACCGACACGCTATGTTGTGCCCCGCCAACTGCCACTTAAGTTTGGTAATTCTTCGGGCCATGTCGGTTACCCTGGTTCTGCAGCGGATCTCATCATTTTTAATATGACCACGTAGGGAAACTCCGAGCATGGTTGCCGGAATTCGCAGGATGCGAGAAGCACAGGACCGATTGATGTGGCGATTTTTGGGAGAGGCCTATGTCCAGCAGTAGACGCCTTTTGGCAGAATGATGATGATAGAAAATACTATAGATAAAATTTATTTCAAAATATTTACACCATCATTACCAATTTTACATTTTATTTAGATTTAAATTCAAATACTTTTCCATAAAAATCCAACCCACAATAAATCAAATAAAAAATTTACCCATCCGATAAATTGGCCTCTATATGAACGTCAAAAGTAATTGTGAAAAACGACCATTATACTCATGAAATACTCTGAAGAGCCGCCAATTTGCTGTATAATTGTTTTACATAAATCAGTGGAGACATTTTTGCTATTAATCATTTAAAAAAATATATGAGCTGTGAAATTTTTTGTTGTCTTCAAATCTGGAACGAATTTTGGGTTTAAAAATATTTTGAATGACCGAGTGAAGCCATATGCTTTACAGAATTAAGCTGTAACTGCTTGATTCTGTGATAGTAATAAACAAACGTCAATATCTTCCTCTTTGAGGGTTGTAGGTTAGTTATAAGTAAATTGATATCAGGTAAATATTCTGTGACAGAAAAGTTGAAAGGGAATCAATTATCTTACGGGCACGTGATGAGGAGGGACGAAAAGCATGTGACTAAGAGAGTGATGAATATAAATGTTGATGGATGGAGGGAGGAGACCAAAAAAAAGATGGATGGATTATGTGAGAGATGATATGAATGAAAAGGGGGTAAATGATAGCGGGAAGGATAATAATAATTCTTTATTTGCCTGAAATATGGTGTTTATTTCAGGCAAATAGGGAAGGAGGCAGGATAATAGAGAAGAATTGAAGAATAAAACATTTTGCACCGAACCTAAGTAATTTTGGATAAGGGCAGGCAGAAGAAGAAGATGGTTGATGGTCATCCATCGACAATAACCACTTCGCTTATTTTTAGACTTAATGGTCTGCCTCTTTAGGCAGATGGTACACCCTCTGTTTGCCAAGGACTATATAGTACTCGTATCTAAAAATGGACGTTGGAACATAAGGTCGTTAAAAACCCCTCGATTATTGCCATCTGCAAAAATGTAGATTTTAGTAGGCGTTATTGTAGTGAAGACAACAATGACGGCTCTTGCAGTTTTACAGCACCTCCTTAAAGTTACTATAGTCTTAGTAAATAGAGATTACAAGACCTCCAAAATTACTCCAAGGACAACATCTTAAGTATAGTAGTAGATCGCACAGTAAATGATAATGTTCCTTATATTGATAAAATATACGAACATCTAGTCCTAGGAACCCTGAAGCATAAAACTAATGAAGATTCTACAACTTATTCATTACTGAACCACAAATTCAACCGTAATTTTCAAAATAACAAAGCACAATCTATAAACTGCATAAAACATGCCACTTACCTTCCTCAACGATAGTTCCATAATATTAAAGGTAACAATAGAAAAGGTCAGTTTCACAGTAAATTAGCAGAAACATGATTACAAAGGGAAAACATTAACTAAAAAAGAGAAGACAACTGGATTGAGTCAGCTTACATTTTTAATATTGAAATGACATGTACAAGACATGTTAATGCTTCTGAATTAAAGATTTTATAGAATTCGGTAGATTGGAAGTAAAATATTATTTAGGTGGTCAAGAGTTGTGTTTATAGGGAGTAGGCCCCCTGACCCGCAACTCTGCCTTTTCGATTTCAAGTGCGGATCACAAATTGATTATCACTTGCATTAACGGTGAATGAAAACATCATGAGGAAACCTGCACACCTAAGAGCGATTACGCACTGCATCTGATCCGAATCCGTGAAAATACGGATATAAAAAACTCGGACCGAATTCGGATATTGCTTTACGCACTGCATCCGATCCGAATCCGTGAAAATACCGATCTAGAGTAAAAATCTCGGACCGAATTCGGATATCGCTTACGCACTTATCCGATCTCTGATCCAAATTCAAACAATTCAGGGGCCATCTTTGGCGTATCCATTTGGCGTCCGATTTGAATCCGAGGTAGTGCGAAAGCGTTCATACAAACATTACTACGGCTACTTCGGTCCGTCAATATTTCTTCCGAATTGGAGACTCACGGATGACGGATAGAAATCGGATGACGGTTGCCGGATCTAGTGCGTAAACTACCATACAAATAGTTCTATGGCTACTTCGGAACGTATTTTCACGGATTCGGATCGGATGCAGTGCGTAACCGCTGTAAAGGTGTTTCAAAAAAAAGCATGGGTAACCAGGGATACATGAACTAAATGACAAATTGAAATAAAAATCTCATCTATATAAATAAAAAAAAAGTCCTGACTGACTGACTGACTCATCAACGCCCAGCCCAAACCCTTGGACCTAGAATCCCGAAATTTTGCACAGAGGTCCCCTTCGTAATGTAGCCACGGAATAAGGAAGGATTTTTCGAAATTCAACCCCTAA
Organism: Amphipyra tragopoginis; assembly: GCA_905220435.1. Taxonomy (NCBI): domain Eukaryota; kingdom Metazoa; phylum Arthropoda; class Insecta; order Lepidoptera; family Noctuidae; genus Amphipyra; species Amphipyra tragopoginis. The sequence goes on from HG992017.1 coordinate 14,379,917, forward strand.
GGGAGTTAAATAGGGGATGAAAGTTTGTATGGAAAATCGTCACTTAACAACGGGTTCAAAATTTCACGCAAGCGACGCTGCGAGCAAAAGCTAGTCATACAATATTACATTTTGTTGATACAATTTCATAACGTTCATATGAAAAGGAAACATTAAATAGATCAACTTTCTTCCCACACAAGAACACGGAAAAACATAGCATTAATAGCTTCCCACTTAATAATATTTAACTTATGATTTAAATGTCAGAAAATATGAAATTATCCAATAGGATTTCCTGTGTAGTGGGTGGTATGTATGATCAGTGGGGCAATTGCCTAACGTAACCAACATCAATCATGACAGTTGATGTGTCAAAAACAATATTCATTGCGTGGTACATAGTTGTGGAGAAGTCAGATTGTTAATACAAACGTTGCTATGGAAATTGTTGACCTGTCAAAATGATAGCCATAAACGCTTATTACATTTGGCTGAATTAAGACGTCTTAATTCAGAAGGGCAAATTAGAAGCTTCTGATCACACTGTCCTAAATTTAGTCAGTGTGACCATTTGTGGCAGATTTCTGCCATTTTGGCAGATTTCGCTCCAAAATTTTATCTGTGGCAGATCCTGCTGACGATTCACAAAAGTGGCAGATTTCGGCAGATTTAAATGATTTCATGACAATTCACATTACATAATTTGAATTATCTTTTTTAAAAGTATACAGTACATCAGGTTTTATGTATGTATAATGAGATTACAAATGATTTTTTCGAACTGGCAACTTCTGTTTCATGGCCAAATTATACGGGGATTTCCCGCTTATTTAAACAAGTGCTTCAGATGATTATGTACTGTAATCAAACTGGAATACTTCTTTATTGATTTGGTTTCCAAGAGACTTGTTAGAATCAGGAGGAAGTAGCGCCACCAGCACAATTTTGAGTGTAGACAAATTTTGGGGAGCGATTGGAAAAATCCTGGACGCGAATGGGGCTACAAAATATCCAAATCCAAATATTACAAATTTCGCGAAAGCATTATTATGTTTGCCGATGTCCAACGCTTTGTGCGAAAGAATCTTCTGTCTGGTGAATTTAAACAAAACAAAAATAAAGAATAGGTTCCTAAATCAACATGTGTCAGCTTTAATTACAACAAAAGACACGGCGACTGTGTCTCCTACATAACCAACTAAAAACATGATCAAAAAGATGTCGTCAAAATCTATGTATACCGAAAATTTGAAGGCAAATGCGGATACGTAGAGTAAGTAGTGCTTAAGTATAATAACGCATAAGGAAACTTAAATATTTTTATTGATTAAAGAAATTTCATTGAATTCATTGTGTATTTTTTTCAGTTTCCTTAAAGGCATATTTTTGGCGCAAAGTGTGGCAGATTTTGGCAGATTTTTTGCCACACTTTAGTTACTGAATCAGTTGCCAGTTAAAGCGCGACGGAGTCGGACGTGTCGTGTGCGAGGATGGCTCCAGTATTATCCAGACCAAAAAATTGGCCTTTGCCCAGCCCTGGCCTTTATTGTAGCCGATTCGTCTATATTTTATATAAACTCAGTAGCACTTGGAAGCCCTCATTTCGTACATTTTTGTTCAGGAAATTTTTGTCATTTTTGTCCCAAAGATAGGGCATATCTTTATACAGCTCTAAAATATTGAGCATAACTTCTATTTCTTTCGTCATTTCGTAGGTACCCACGCTGCGCACCGCACTCGCACTACACTTTTTTATTCGGGAATACAAAATAAAACTATATGTCCTCACGCATCGACAGAAACTCACAGGGGGGGGGGGTGACGTACTTGACGTAGGCGATCATTTTTCGCAAATACAAAAATCACATATTAATACCACAGTGTACCTACTTACTACATACAGTGGGTCAACGCCCATACATTTGACAGGTCCTATGAAATGTCAAAAGTAACACTTGTCATAGGGTTGTCACATAAAACAAATTACACAAACTTTGTCAAACAAACGTCCAAATTAATAAACGTTTTATAGAAACAGTGACACGCAAAAAGAAAACCACGCATGCGTAATTTTGACGATTGACAAAATAATGCAAAGGTATGTAGCAGCAATTTCGCCATCTTATCCTGGAATTTTCTAACAATATTTAAAACTACAAATTTTGTCGAGGTTACAGTCGCAGTGACTAACGCTTGCGGGGGTAGGTAAGAGTCATAAAATATTCCCAAATCCAAGAAGGAGCCATAGAAAATTACTTATTATTCATGGTTATTGCTTCTATGGTTTTCGTGGATGCTGATGCTGGAAATAAAGTCTAAGTATTCCTCGATCATATACGGCGGTCAAAAAAAAATATCTGTTAAATGTAATTTGCCAGGTAAAACGTGGTCCCTATCTTGGTGTTTGAGAATGGATCTTGTTTTTGTAATCAGCGTCCCCGAAAATCATGGATTTGACACCCATGACGGTTAATTTGAAAATTTTCATGTCCGCCATCTTGAATATAGTTTTTGACCTCATTTTCGTCATCAGCATCCACGAAAACCATGGAAATGACACCCATGGTGGTTAAATTGAAATTTTAAAAGCCGCCATCTTGGAAATGGATTTTGACCTCATTTTCAACATCAGTACCCCCGAAAACCATGGAAATGACACCCATGACGACTAATTTGACATTTTTACTGCGACCATCTTGGATTTCGATTTTGACTTCATTTTCGGCATCCGCACCCCAGGAAACAATGGATTTGACACCCATGACCACTAATTTACTAATTTTCATGGCTGCCATCTTGGATTTGGATTTTGACGTTATTTTGGCATCAGTGACCCCGAAAACCATGAAATTAACACCCATGATGAGATGAAAATTGTTATGGCCGCCATCTTGGATTTGGATTTTGATGTTATTTTCGGCATCAGTGACCCCGAAAACCGTGGAAATGACTTCCCACGAACAATCATTTGAAAATGTATGTATGCCGCCATCTTGGATTAGTAAACAGACTTTATAATAAAATTATCGTAATAGGTACAACATACATACAATTAATATAATTTCTATGAACGATGTCAATCAAATTCGAAATCAAAAAGTGCGAGCCCTGGAATTTATGTTCCGAGTAGGTATGCAGTATGGCTACTCGGGGCATAACCTTCGCTCCTTCACCCCGCAGCCCCCCCGCACGATTGCTCTGCGACAATGTTCTACGTTGACCGACTGTAAGGAGTTAGATTTAAGTAGACTGTGTTAATACCATGCAAAAATCTACAAAGAATCTCGCGAGAGGGCTCTCTATTCCCTTATATTACTATACTCTTTGGTCAAAATAAAACTATACAACCTCACGCAGCGACGGAAGTTAGTAACTAAATGCGTTTACACCTTCCTAAATGCGTTTCTAAATAAGCTTCTAAATGATTTAGTCAGTCAGAAGCCATCCTTGCTACTGAATTTAGGATCCTAGATTGCTAACTGCGATTACACTTTACTTAATTCAGTAACGACTGAATTAAGACGACTTAATTCAGCCAAATGTAATAAGCTTTATAGCGATTAGAGCGTGTTGCGCAATTAAAATGCAGTGGTTTGGAATAGGTAGTGCTGTTCGAGCACAATTTTTGTAGGGACATTACCTGTTTTACAACGCAAAAATATTACTTAGTACCTATTCCAATCAATGGTTGTGATATAAGTACAAAAATTATAAACACAAAAGTCTAGACTCAAATCTAGCCATAATATAATAAGCTAGAGATAAAGCGGTTTACCGAAAACTCCGGAATCCTAAAGTTTCAGTTCCATAAAATTTTGAAACCGAAATTAAATGACAACAAAATATGATGATTAGTCGAATATAATTTAGTTAAATACCGGTATCGATATATAACCGAAAAAAAAACTGATAATGGCAGATACAGTAACTTTTTCAAGGGCGGAAATCTATTCATTTATTTATTAAACGGTCAATCTTGACGACAGTTGACTTGACACTGCCGCTCCGCGGGCACTCGCACTTCCAAAGCGCGGCCAATTCAAAGGATAACGGTACCGAAATGAGATAATTATATGTTAAATAACGGTATATAAGAAAAGGGTTGCGAAAATGGTATCGTTAATTTGAGCTGGTTAAATACCGAATACAAGAGTTTTGAAACGAAAGCGACAATTTGTGATAATATTTTTTCTATCGATCTTTCATCTTAAGGACAAGACCGAACCGAAAAAAAAACCGGCCAAGTGCGAGTCAGACTCGCGCACGAAGGGTTCCGTGCCTTTGTATGGGAGCCCCCCTTAAATATTTGTTTTATTTTAATTAGTTATTTATTTTTAAAATGAGTATATAACTAAATTGTCTGTGAATATTTCAAGCGGCTACCTGTTGCCGTCATCAATATCGAGCAAAAACGAGCAGAAAAATCACGTTTGTTGTATGGGATCCTCCTTAAATATTTAGTTTATTCTGTTTTTTAATACTTGTTGTTATAGCGGCAACAGAAATACATCATCTGTGAAAATTTCAACTATCTAACTATCACGGTTCATGAGATACAGCCTGGTGACAGACGGACGGACAGAGGAGTATTAGTAGGTAATAGGGTCTCGTTTTACCCTTTGGGTACGGAACCCTAAAAAGGTGCTTGCAGTATAACTTTTCAAAGCTTCATTTATTGTTTTACATAAAAATAATCAACGTTTTCACTAGACAAAAAATGAAGTAAGTAACATTTTTTTTTCGAATTTTTAATCTCATTATTATGGAGAGAAAAGGTGTCTATAGACTTTTTGTGTCGGTCTTGTCCATCGGTCGTCGGATATCGTTGCACTATGTCGCTCATATATTTGCATAACGTATCCAAAATATGTCATTGAATTGAAGAATATAATTTAAAACACTGAAGCTTTGCAACGTAATTTATTATTTTAATAATAAAATGAACAAAGTCTTTGGTCTTTTCGGAAGATTGACGGGACAGATGCTTTAACCAACGTCATAATTACAAGAATGTTTTGCTTTGACTATCGAAAATATAGTTTTTCTACGTCATCAGTAATTTCGCGATTATCAGTCAAAAGTACAAAGTCATGTTTAGATTAATGATAGGTTTAGGTGTTAGGCCTCGTTCAGGGCGACGCCGACGCGGGGCGTTGCGCGGCGCTTTACGCGTTTTCTTCGTTCACGGAGAAGCGGCACGTGGAGCGGTAGGCGTGGCCCAGCGTTGCACGCACAAATACAAACATATATGGTACTGTGTAGTTCCGTTAATGAAGACGCGAGGCGTCGTGCGGCGCGTGCTGCGGTGCGTGGGGAATGACGGTGTCTGCCGTGGCCGCTGCAGCGGCCACGGCAGCTACTGCTTTTGGCAGTCTTCTTTGGACATCTCACAACGCTACAATGTGTCGTTACAATGGAGTATGATTTCATCGACATATTACCAGAAGGTAATTGCAACATACAACGACCTCGCTTGCCTTTGATGCCAAAAACAAACTGACACAGGCGTACGCCAGGTACGCGGCGTACAACGCGACGGTGGCAGCCGCGGCACACGCGGCGCCACCGTCGGCGGGGACCGCCGCGTACCCCGCTGCGTGTAGCGGTCAATATCAAACAAAACGCGCATGATGAAACTTCCACATGAACGCTCTCATACATTACCATACGTTTGATTAGACCGACGCCCGCGCCCGACGCGCCGCGCAACGCCCCGCGTTTATAGTTTTATATTAGGATTTATTTGTAAAAACTTATGTAAATATTATTTGTACTAAATCATCTGTAATGTAACAGACGGCCCCAGGTTCTCCTGAGCACGTCTGCTACACCAGTTGTAAAGAATGTGTAGAGCATTCAATACCTAGGTACATAAAACATAACAATGATAAAATGTTTATAGAATAAGAGGCAGGATAGCTTTACGTCCCTTGGGGGTAGTCAGCGAGTTCCTTCTTGTAGTTTCGGTGTTCGCCAATGGCCCACCAGCCATTTGATAGAAACCGGCGGCAGCAAACAGACCAGCTGTAGCACATTTAGTCATGACGGTAGAGTATAGCCAGTCCGATCGCCGATCTCGTAAGTGTAGCAGGAGACGAAGTGTAAAAGAAGGAAGAAGGGGTTACCATCGGGCACCAGAATGCGTCTCACTTTGTTACCATGGGAATGCAGGTTCTTCAACAGGATGTGGAGGCTCGGGTTGTTCAGCTCACACAAGACCTCGAGTCCCACGTAGAAGCAGGTGATGCAGGGAGCAGTGTACAGGGGTATGGTTGATGTGATGCCACATAAAATGTAAACAGCCACTTGTAGTTTTTAAATTTATAATATTTATCAAACAGAAAATAATTATATCTAAAATCACTCCTCTCCATTGTAAAACAATTCCAAAAGCCAAGTCAAAATCCAAATTCGAATGTCATAAAAAAGTCGTATAAAAAAGTATAATAAAAACAGCATGAAGGTGAATGACGATGAAGAAGGTGATACTACACATCAACCTAGATCATCCCTTACGCGCACACTGTCGAAAAGAGATTGTGAATATTAATTATATTTTGTTTTTTTTACAGCTATTTCAACAGTCTTAAGGAATCTTTAATCTCATGAATGCCATGTGGAATTAGCTGAATTGATTTAGACGATAAATTTAAGCTTACACAGATAGTTTTGTAGAATTATTTTATTGTAGATTCTGTTACAAAGTTTTTTTTAAACCAAAATTTAAATTCATAATTATGCATACTGCAATTTGTAAAAGCACTTATAGCAAGCAGATTGTAATTAGGTAAAGCTGCAATTTTAAAATAAATAAATTCCGATATAAAAGCATTTTTTATTTAATTACACAAAGATAAATCCGCTGCAATTTACATAACAATTACAAAAAAATGCAATTTACTCTAAATTGCATTTTTATTCTAATGAATTTAGGGCAATTTAGTTTCAAGCCGATTGGCAACTACTCCGCGATTACGCAAAGTATGCAAACACATGTATGTATTTATCATTTTACAAAATCCTCTAGGAATGCTAAACTCACGATAAATTCCTGAGATTGCAATAACAACAGTCTTTTAAAAATAGTTTCGTAGAAATAATGTTACACAACATGCTGACTTTAATACATCTCATTTTTATTTCTGCTAGCTATTAAACTATGGTTTTAGGGGGCTTCTACACTATCATATAACTAGGATCATAGATCTATGAGTCATACATATATGACAATATAATATAGATATATGATAGTGATTACATACGTCACTGAAACGTGGTCGCTCACAATGGGTCTCATAAGAAGGCTCAAAGCAAAGGGCAATGCAATACCGTGCGTGATCATATCAGAAATTATGAGATTCGTAGGAGAACCAAGGTAACCGACATAGCTCGAAGAATTGCCAAACTTAAGTGGCCGTGGGCGGGGCACATTGCTCGCAGAACGGATGCGAGGCATGCATGATGTGAGGCAGCAGCGTCAACTGCAACTTCAAAATTAATTTATTCAAAATAGACTAGAATTAATAGTTCTTTTTGAACGCCAATGTCACAAAAAACCGCCCTCAAACACAAAAATTGCCCTTCACTACTTCCTAGTGTTTAATGCTGCGAAGAAGAAACGGCGCATCAAACTCTACAGCAAAACGTCACCGGTGATGACCTAGGCTTAGAAATCCGCTAGCACGATTTTTTCCGAATCCATGTAATTAACGTATTCGTTTCGTTATCACAAGGACTAGACAGGCAAGAGGTATCCTCATAACAGAGAGTTCAAAACGTGACTTGGTCGTGTAGACAACGGGCTTCGATTGAGTCCGGAATTAGACGGACAACCCCGATAAAACGCACGTGAGTAAACCGTAACTAATCATAAATATGAATGTGTCTCACGAAAATTACAATAAACTCAAGTAAGGCTGAATTTACACAGCCATGGAATGAAATGTAATGGAAGCGTCGATTTCGCCTCATGATGCTAGAAGGCGCGCGAATTCGCGAAAATGCTCGAGAATGTATGTATGATATGAATGTTTTTTTTTGTTTCTTCTTACGTTAAATTGATTTAAATATTAAGTTGGCATTGATTTGAATTTTTGTAGCATGTTGTATGTGGGGTGCATAAAGTCCACAACATTAATAAAAAAAGTCGCAACTGTTCACCTGGGTGATTTAATTCCAAGGTGAACAAAGGAGACCAAATACGTCGAACTAATTCACCACAAATAAATCCGAAGTGAAATGAAGACACTAAAAATTCCCTGATAAACCGAATCATCATCATAAACGCCTGGCACCGCACTACTGTGACCGTCCCGACCGACTCCCCGTTCGCGCTACTTCCCGCGGATTCCACAGACGGCGCCGACAGTAGCTAGGGGAATTCTCGAGAATGCGCGAGGATTCCCCGGAAGACGCGCGACCTTTTTTGGCTCGTATTTAGTTTGTACTTTATACAATTGACAGAGTTCATTATGCTATGTAAAATTTCGTTGCAAAAAGTCGCTACCATTCCATTCCGCGGCGGTGTAAATTGAGCGTAAGGGCCTTTTCATTGTCATGCGTGTTTGCGCCCGCGTGCTGCCCGCAAACTAGTATCGTATCATACATGTTTTTATTGTCATGCGCGCCACACGCACGCGGCACACGGGCGGATCGCAGGTGGCTCGCACGGATGCGTGCCGCCCGTGTGCATGTGGCGAACCTTGACAGTCAGTGTTATTTTTACTGTCAAGCGGGTCGCACGCACGTTGTATGATCAATATGAAATTTTTTACATTCATTTTGACACGAGTTCTCTTCCTGGCGACACGCACAATACTGTGGTGGCGAGGCGAAAATAATCTGCACGCATGACAATGAAAAGGCCCTAAGAACGTTGTCCATCGCCGTCGTCACCGAGACACGAGATTGTTTCGGACCGAATTCGGAATGACGCGACGGCACGGCGTCGATCCGCGACCGATCTCGGTCGTTCCTAACACAAGACAAACATTCATGCATCGGCGCCGACAATCTCGGGTGTAGTGGACAAGTGCAGACGTGATTAGTATTGCCAGCATTTCGGTCCGTCACGATCTCGGGCCAAGTTCTAGCGGTAGCACCGAATTAAGAATGATTTACTTTACACCGTGCCGTGTCAGGGCCAGGAACGAGCCGGAGCTCAACGTTGCATATATTTTGTACCAAAGCAGGAGCTCCGTTATTTTGGGGCTGGTCATTGACGTTAACTGACCAGCATTGAGCGACAGGGGTCTTGCTTCGGTAAAAAATATATGCGACGCTGAGCTCTAGTTCGGTCCCGGCCCTGACACGGCACGTTGTAATGTGAGTCATCCTTTAGAGCGATTACGCACTGCATCCGATCCGAATCCGTGAAAATACGGATATAAAAAACTCGGACCGAATTCGGATATTGCTTTACGCACTGCATGCGATCCGAATACGTGAAAATACCGATCTAGAGTAAAAATCTTGGACCGAATTCGGATATCGCTTACGCACTTGTCCGAACTCTGATCCAAATTCAAACAATTCAGGGGCCATTTTGGCATATCCATTTGGCGTCCGATTTGAATCCGAGGTAATGCGAAAGCGTTCATGCAAACAGTACTACGGCTACTTCCGTCCGTCAATTTTTCGTCCGAATTAGAAACTCACGGATGACGGATAGAAATCGGATGACGGATGTAGTGCGTAAACTACCATACAAATAGTTCTATGGCTACTTCGGAACGTATTTTCACGGATTCGGGTCGGATGCAGTGCGTAACCGCTCTAACTCACAGTCTCGGCGACCGAGATGACGACACTCGGATGTCGGAAGTGCAGTCCCAGTGCAGAACACCCAGTCATAGTAACGTATTTATCGCTACTTCGGCAACGTCATTTCGTTCTCGGTGTCGGTGGGCAAACGCCCTAAGGATGTGATATTTTGAGGACACTTCTGATTTACCGTTCATTAAACAGTCTTAAAACAGATTAAGCCGTTTGCATATTTCAAATGGTGTATAAATGTAACATAAATCATTTAGATTGATCGTAAATAGTTTTGATTTAAAATTTATTTGGTAATTTTGCTGAGAGTCTGCAGGAAGAGCCTTGAATGACCATTAGCAAGATGGCTGGACTGTAAAAAGATTACAATACTTTTATGTCATCATAAAAGATTAAAATGACGCAAAGAAAGGAGTATGTAATGGTATGTCTACACCAGTGCGCTTTAATGTTCATCTTGCGCTTTCAACTTTCAATTCCTCTTGCGTCAAGCGCATGCAAAATTGATTGCCATAAGACTCGAACTAGTATTAAGGCATGCGCTATTGTATGCGCTATGGCGCTTCACGCATGCTTCAGACGAAGACGCAAGATGAATACGAAAGCGCACTGGTGTAGACATAGCTTAAGGGATGGTATGCCGAAAATTTGAACAGCTAATTATTCTGATTTAAAAAATCTGTGGAAATTATCCCCGAAGTTTCCTATTTAAAAATAAAAAATTCTATTGTTCCAAAATACGGTGTAAATTAATAGGATAAGTTATTTTGCAACAGACAAAATATGGAATTATGTTTAAAAAAACGGGAATAATATGTCAACATTTCGTCATGGCCGTTTAGTTACCATTATTAGCAGTAAGTAGACAATAAAGGGATGATAAAGTGATAACAGCTATCAATGATGATGATAATGGTTCCATGACTTTTAATTTAATTCAGAAAAGACACATTATTCAAAGTTGACCAAAACTAACTCCAACAACCTATCTACGAACCAACCTCCTAACAAGGCCAGGGATTAAATAACCCGAAAATTAAGATACTTTTAAAATACAGTAAGACGTCATCATATCATACGCCTAAATTCTGGTTACCGGAATATTACGATACTTAAATATATTTCGGTACCGAAATCTGAAAATGTGAAACGATACATTTCGGTAACGGTACCGAACCCTTTATAAATAAGGGTTTTCAATAATAAACCCTGTTTTTTTATGAGGCCCCAAATAGCATCAATGTTTCATTAGTATGATTCACTCGTCACTCGATGTTTTTCGGTACCGATATCGTAAAAAGCTTAAATAAAGGTACAGGTCATACCTAATCTTCATAAGAAATCAGTACCCAAATACACTTCTCATCAATAAGGAATTTAACCTCTATTTTGATTAAAAATTATTGCCAGAAAAAAAAATGGATGTGTTTCGATTTTTTTGATGAAAGTATATTTTTAACGGTATCGTAACCTTGTACCGTAACCGCTTTCGGTCCCTGCTGCAAGGCCTGCAAGTAGTAAATAAAGTAGTAAATAAAACCTAAATAAACCAATGATTCAACATAAACTCCTAGATACACACAAACAACTGCAAATTGTTACAGTTTCTCGGAAACAGTGAAGGAGTGTTTCAAAGTGTTTTACGAAGCTACGTTAAATCTGTCCGCCCTTGCTCTGAGCGTCACATTCTATGCATTGCTGGAGGTGAGAGAAGATATGTTGATGAATGGAATTATTTATATCAAGTATTATTCTGCTCTGACTAGCATTACCCAACTATGTTGGTGTCAGCTTCCAGTCTAACCAGATGTGGCTGAATACCAGTATTTTACACGGAGCGACTGCCATCATACCTCCGCAAGCCAGTTACCGGGCACTACCGGTATCGGATAATCGGTAATCACCCATACCGCGAAGTCTCACCGCGTTCAATGCCGTCCTGGACGCCAGACCGAATTTTGATATGTTTGCGGATGAATGGAGGGTGATTTTGTCGGAAAGTCTGGAGTACTGCGAGAGGAATGCATCATGAATGAGTGAAAGAATATACTGTCAGATGCATTGTAAGGGATCCATGAAAGATTTTATTAGAATTATTATTATTTTTTTCCCTTTTTATTGTAATTTGTCTAAGACCGTTTTAATTAAAGTAAATAAATAAATGTCGTCAAGTACAGCGTGCTATATTCCTCGGAAGGATTAAGTGAACTGGATAGGAATAAACTGATATGAAACCTCTGTGTCCTGCAGTTGCATACTATCACTGTCATGAGCACATGTCTACACGTAGCGAAACGTTAAAGCGTATTCAGACTACGCTATAATAATAGCATATGGCAAATATTGTTTAGCACAACGATACCGCTCAACATACATTATATATGGACACGTTCACACAACGCTATGCTATAAAGCATTGGCTTGCTGTACGCGATAAACTTGAGCAGTTCTCAGAGCTATATCGTACCCGCCCCGCCTCACTTATACCCCGTCCGTTGCCCGAAGGATCGCCGTCAAATAACTTGCTATATATAGTAGAAGGCTAGCAATGTAGCGTAGGTACAGTGTGAACGTTATGCTATATAGTTTTAGCTTGTGACGCTATTATGCTTTACTTAGCGATGTTTGAACTGCCCTTAAAACGAATTGACGAACGAGTTGTAATGGAAAACTTAAAATTGTTAACATATATGTAGGATCTAGAATCACATACAAACACGTGGCATGTAAAATATTTCATAAATTCTGTCGGTATTTTTGACGAAAATGTTTTGAATTGTTCACGCTAGCTCGCTATGAAGGGACACCAAAGGCGGGGGAACAAGGGACCGCAATCCATTGCGCTGCGATCGCCGGCATGCACCATCTACCACGGTCTAAGATCCACGTAGCGACAAACCCATATTTGTTCGCACTTGACCCATTTACTGTACCTATCTTAGAAAAAAATAACAATGTAATTTCATTTTGACTGGATTTTGGAAATCATTTATCTCTACACACTGGTCCCTACATGTTGGTGCTCATGACTGTACATCTGCATGTGATGCTGAGAAATGAGGAACATGTCGTGAGAAGAGTTTGAGTATGAATGTGGATGGTTATAAGAGTAGAGGAAGACCAAATGGGTAGTGTGAAAGATGATATGGCTAGAAACGGGGTGACTAATAAGATGACGGCTACCTAATAGAGATTTAAGGAATAAAAAGATATGCTGCGCATACCACAAATTAGTTGGGATAAGCGGCTGTCCTATTTAACGTTAAATCGGTCAGCCTTTGAAAAGTATTTATATTAAGTAGAACTATGTGGTTAAAGTCACTTACTAGGTTTTAAAATGATCAGAGGCAGTGAATGGCACTTACTAGGTATCGATGCTTAAATCATCATCATCTGCCTAGCCTTTTCCCAACTATGTTGGGGTCGGCTTCCAGTCGAACCGGATGCAGCTGAATATCAGTATTTTACATGGAGCGACTGCCTATCAGACCTCCACAACCCAGTAACTGGGTAATACGATACTCTTGGTAAGACTGGTTGTCAGACTTTCTGGCTTCTGACCAACAGTAACGACTGTCAAAGATCTACAAATGACAGCCGGGACCAACGGCTTTACGTGCTTTCCGAGGCACGGAGGAAACTCGCTATGGTAAATGGTTAGCCATCCACAGACCAACCTCGGCAAGCGTATCGATGCTTAAATGTATCTGCTTATTATGTGAGTTTTAACGCTGGTGTTTTTGTATTTGGTAGAGACTTTTTAGGTTGGCAAGATTATGCAATATAACGATTTTTATAAAAAGTGTCCCTTACTAGGTTTTGAAATGGGGCAACCGTAAGAGCAGGAGGATGATGATGAAATACATTCCGTATTCTCGTATTCCGTATCTTAAGTAATCGTGTGACAGATTTTACCATCACTTAATCTTCATTGCCGGCCTATCAAATTACAGTGTCTGATATTGATATATTCCACGAATTCATTCACTAAAATTCGGTATCAAATCAAATCCTCCATCAATTGGCATCTCTCCAAGTCTTAACATGTTGCGTCTATTATTTTCTAGTGATTCAACGAAAAAATATTCATATACAACGAGACCGGATGACAAAATTGAACTGTTACACGAAATTAATGAGATTTCATATCGATTTCAGTTTTTTTTTATATTGGTTTTCGTAAACATGTTGTCGGTAGATGTTTTTATTGGTCCAGAAAAAATGGGTGAGTCAGATAATAAATCATTCATTACGTTACGCCGAGCGACTGCCCGCCTCACCTCCCCCTTCAGGAGATCGGCGTTTCACAGTGTATATGTTATTTTATAAGCAAATGTATCATTGAATCTAGTGCTTTTTTAGTTGCTACGTTAACTTTCAAAGGTGATCATATTCGTTATGATAAGCAATTTGTTTTTATCCATACTTTCCTTCACTGCTGTATTCCCCGAAGTGTAGAGCAAAAGGACAGCCTCATTTCGACGTTATGTTCAAGTCGCCGCATGTAATAGAGTGCGAGCCTATTGCCATCAACTGGACACAAATGCAGACTTCGAGCTGCTATTGAGAAATTCCACACGGAAAAACGAATAACACTGCTCGCCTAGAGGATCGAACCCAGGACTGCAGGACCAATTATAATGATTAAATAGCGTCTTATCGCTAGTTCAAGTATGACTTAAGATATTTTATTCACTCCGTTTTCAAGGTGGATCTCAAAGAATAATAATTTCAACCCAAGTCGTGGAAGATTTCCACAAATCTGTTTCGTAACAGAAAACTGGAGTTGCAAATTTAGAAGCTGTCAACTCATCATCATCATCTCCCTGCCCTTATCCCACACTAGAGACACAACATATATTCCTCTTCCATTCTCCTCTATCAGCCGTTATCCAGTCACTCCTTTCTTACCCATATCATCCTTCACACAATCCATCAATCTTTCCTCATCATCATCAATCCTACCTCTACTTGTACATCCATCCATATTCATATTTAACACTCTTATAGTAACATGACTTTCTTCCCTCCACATAGCATGTCCATACCACGCTAACCTATTTATTACTTCTCAACTTTTCAGTCACTGGCGCTCCTTTCAAGATCTATCATGTCTGCTTCATTAATGAGGTGAGTCAGTTGCCTACTACTTTAACACCCTTGAAATATCAAGAAAATGAAAATGTTCTAGAAAGAAACCTGTCAGACGTTTCAATTAGGTCTTGACAGGCAAGACTTGTAATCTAGGATACTTCAACGCCTGTAACAAGTCTGTAATTCTAGGTGACAGCTATTACGCCTGTGTGTTGAAAATTAAAAGCTTCTGGACACGTTTGATTGATACGATGTAATTTGCAATGTTGAAAGGTAATTGGAATTACTTAATGTGAAGATGTTTCAAGTTTGTTGAGAAGTATATTTTTTTTTGCTAAAAGCAGCATAAATAATAACAGTTCGTAAATTAAACTAGCCTTCCTGTTGACCAGTCAATATCAACACCCGAATATGAGCCACAAAATCAAAGATTATCACTAAATCACGTGGATGAAAGATCCCAGTATGCTATCATTGTACATAATATGGATGATGGTGCTGATGATGGTAACCGTTTAATCTAGAAATGACGCGACACTATTATACTAGTATCGTTGTAAAGGGTTCGTAGAATTAAACGGCTCTCGCGCAGAGCTAAGAATTGTGAAGCAACTTGCTTCAAGCAAGATACTGTATTAAAAAAAGCAATGACTTCTGAAGAAAGGGTAACTATAACGTATCAATAGCCTAATAGACTAATCAAGACGCTTGCAATATCGCATATGTCTCTCTCGTATCTGTATCCACATCGTCGCCCTCCAACCATTGTAGACAACATAGATACTTAAAGTGAAGTGACGATAGAGATGATCTCCCTACCTACGTACACGAAGTAGATTGCTTTTCGAGAGTCACTCTACGTGGTTTCTATCGTGAATCAATTACTTTAGAGTTTCTAATGACAATTAGGAATCATTTGATAGGTAAGCAGTTATAATGAGTTCGCAAAAAATGAAGACAACGATGTACCATATCGAGGGGTAACGGGCTATTTGGTTTAAGCGACATTTTGGGTGATATTGAATTATATATATATTTGGAATGAGAAAAATTCGCTGATTCCAAATATATATATAACTCAATATCACCCAAAAATGTCGCTTAAACCAAATAGCCCGTTACCCCTCGATATAATAATTTGATAAGCACATAATATGTTCAATGGGCCTGCGCTTAACACAAAAGACGACAAAGGTACAAATTATATTTGACCTTGCCACTTACTTTACTGTTTGGAATTGTACCAGATTGCTGCCAACAGCTTACGACATTAAACTATCTTTCTTCTAAACCAAAACTACTAAAACTTTTACAAAATGGAAATAAATTACAACAAAATCTTCAAAATAAACACAACAGCGATGAAACTAAACCAATGTCACCCAGACATAGCCAGAAACAAAAAATGGTTCCTTCGGTTCACAATCATGCACGGAATATTCACTTTGGTATTCTTTATCATCATGTACAACATTATCTACCACGATTTGAAGAACAATGACTTCACCAAGACATGCAAAAATGGCACTATTAGTGTAGTCTACATTGTTATCACTTTCCAATACGGCATCATGCTTTGGAAACAAGATTTGCTAAAAGATCTGATCCAAACAGTGAAAAATGATTATGAATCTTCAAAGTTCCTAAAGGTTGAAGAGCAAGAAGTGGTTTTAAAGTATGCTCGCAATGGCGCCTGGGTTGGGAAACAGTGGTTTTTTATAACTTTAAACGGATCTAGTATGTTTCCATTAAAAAACATTGTTATTTACATTTATAATTACTTGATAGGAGAATTCGAGATGGTGCCTGTGTATGACTTAGTGTACCCAGCTTTTGTAGAAGACATAAAAGATAATTTGATGGTTTATCTTTTAATTTACGCCATTTTAATTTATTATGCGATTTATGCTGGGATCATGTACACATCTTTCGTGCCTTTGGGTCCTAAATTCATGCTGCATGCTTGTGGTCAGTTAGAACTTATAACGAAACGAATGGAGAACCTATTTGTGGAGAATAAGGGAGAAGAAATTATGGTGGAGCTAAGAAGTATTGTTGTGGAGTTGCAGCGAATATACAGGTTATTAATAATTTTATTTCTATTACTGGCTTAATGGTAGAAAGCATACACCACTATAACCAAGGTAACCGACATAGCTCGAGAATTGCCAAACTTAAGTGGCACTGAGCGGGGCACATTGCTCGCAGAATGGATGGCCGATGAGGCTGAAAGGTCCTGGAGTGGCGACCGCGCCCTGAAAGACGCGGCGTGGGAAGGCCTCCCACAAGGTGGACAAATGACCTGGTGAAGGTCGTGGAAATCCGCTGGATGCGAGAAGCACAGGACCAGTCGATGTGGCAATGCTTGGGGGAGGCTTATGTCCAGCAGTAGACGATGATGATACACCACGACCTCCAAGATTTTGGTCCTTCGAGTCAAGGCCCCCATAGTATAATGGTCCTTTCAGTAGTAAATCTTTTGATCGTATTCTATTTTCACAGTTTCGTGGATCGGATCAAAGACTCGTTCAGAGTAGCATATGAATTAACTTTGAAAGCCACGACTATTATTCTGCCTATAACTGTTTATGAAGTTCTTGAGGTGAGTCACTTGAATATTAACAATTTTATTAATGTAGTCACTGCGAATTTAGCAAAAATAAGAAGAAAGGTTTTAGTTTTATTCAAATTCTTAATTAAATATTTTTTTTTTTTTTTAATAGAAATCGATATAGATGTTTTTATGTTGATATTGAAATGCAATAATTCGACACAGAAATCTAAGATAGAGCAAAGTGAAGAAGACTAGCCTAGTAAAAGCTTTGGCAATCGATTCTATGTGCACTCACGCAAATGCAAAGCTCAGCTTATGCCTCGCCAGTTGTACTATCAGTTGGGATGTCTGATTTACTTGACAACCTATAAAATAACAAAAAAAAATACATTCCATTATCAGATTGAAACTTCATCATCAGCCTATTACTGTCCCACTGCTGGGTACGAGCCTCTTCTCAGAATGAGAAGAGTTTAGCCCTTAGAGCGATTACGCACTGCATCCGATCCGAATCTGTGAAAATAAAGATATAAAAACTCGGACCGAATTCGGATATTGCTTTACGCACTGCATCCGATCCGAATACGTGAAAATACCGATCTAGAGTAAACATCTCGGACCGAATTCGGATGTTGCTAACGCACTATTCCGATCTCTGATTCAAATTCAAACAATTCAGGGGCCATCTTTGGCATATCCGTTTGGCGTCTGATTTGAATCCGAGGTAATGCGAAAGCGTTCATACAAACAGTACTACGGCTACTTCGGTCCGTAAATTTTTCTTCCGAATTAGAAACTCACGGATGACGGATAGAAATCGGATGACGGATGCCGGAGGTAGTGCGTAAACTACCATACAAATAGTTCTATGGCTACTTCGGAACGTATTTTCACGGATTCGGATCGGATGCAGTGCGTAATCGCTCTAAGTTCACCACGTCGGCCTGGTGTGGGTTGGCAGACAACACACACCATCGAGAACTTTATGAAGCCCTCTCAGATGTGCAGGTTTCCTCACGATGTTTTCCTTCACCGTTTACGCAAGTGATAAACAAATTCTGATCCGCACATGAATTCCAAAATTGCGATCAGTCGGACATTTAAATCGTCTTATTAGCTTATGGTTCAATTCCCTACTAACCATCATCATCTGCCTAGCCTTTTCCCAACTATGTTGGGGTCGGCTTCCAGTCGAACCGGATGCAGCTGAATATCAGTATTTTACATGGAGCGACTGCCTATCAGACCTCCACAACCCAGTAACTGGGTAATACGATACTCTTGGTAAGACTGGTTGTCAGACTTTCTGGCTTCTGACCAACAGTAACGACTGTCAAAGATCTACAAATGACAGCCGGGATCAACGGCTTTACGTGCTTTCCGAGGCACGGAATTCCCTACTAACCATTGATCTTATAAACAATACCTTGATTACATCTCCTAGATTGACATGTTTATTGTTTATTCCTAATGTTTATTCGAACGTTCCAGTCCTTCGGGGAAGGGCAAGTGAGCTTGGAGTTCATCACGTTTATATTTGGAGGCGTTTTAATCAGCGGCTCGCCTTGTTATTATAGCGAACTGCTTATGGAAAAGGTTTGATTACATTAATTAAATTCCACCACCGAACCGATCATCCCGAAATTTTGCATAAACATTTCACGTGTACAGAAACGGACATAAGGTACCTTTCATCCCGAAAAAAAGTACTGTTCCCGAGGAAAACAACAATAGCGATAATAGATGGCGCCACGTGTCTTTCGAATCATGATTGAATTATATTATTGTAGGAATTTAGTAGTGTGTTAAGAGTTGATTGTCAAATTCTAAATTACCGCGAGCGAAGCCGCGGGCCAAAGCTAATGATAAATACAGATAAAAGTAATCTGACGATTGAAAAATCTGCTCTAAGTTTAAGAACTTCTTAGTTAACCTCTGACTTCGCAGAGTTTAGTGCAGACAGGCATTAGTTACAGTTTTCCTCAATTCTCTCAAATCTTCAAACTTTATAAGTATGTCATAAGCTCTAATCTGTTGCTAAATCATCATAAACCAGTGGTTTAGACGCAGTTAGTGGAAATGATTCAGTTCAAAGATTATTTAGCTGGCAACCTGCCGAGCACCCTTTAATTATTTGCGAACAGACTATTTTACTAAATAAACTGTTTTTGTATTTTTTGTGCTAACATTTTGTCACGTTTGGAATTAGATTATCAATAAATATGTCAATACAATAGAATGTTAAGTTCTTTTGTTTGGGATAGAAAATGTTGCGAGATTTGGCATGTTTCTGGCATTTTTGGCACGTAAAATTACGTTTGTGCTACGATACAAATTGCGACATAGTAAGTACTTCAGTAGACGGAATCATGCATTATTTTGGAGCAGGAAACGCTCAGAAAGCCTGCAGTTTTCTTTGTCCGGTTCCTATGGCCAAAAATGAGTGGTTTTGCTTACCAACAGTAGCATTGATCATGGCCAAACTTGGCTTATTTTAAGTGCGATAACTACTAACGTATGTGAGAGTCTACTATGCAAAGATATGGGGTCTTATAGTCTGTTCTTCTAGGATCGAGACTGTTCTTCACCGTAACAAGTCTCTAATTTTAATTTATTGTTACATTGGGATGCATTAAATGAGCCTCCACGAGTGACGATACTTAAGTACGTCTGGTGCACCCTAGGTAGTCAGGCCCGCAACCAACCTCGTTGACTGGCTAATCGTTTTACCATGGCAGATTTCGATATGAGAGAAAAAAATACCATAGAGATTTAGCTGAATTGATAGATTGAAAGAGAGTCGTAAAAGTATAAATAAATTCCACAATATAACACAAGGATTAATTGCCATGTCAGCAAAATATTTTTAATTTCTGTTTTCTTATCCAGGGAGAACAATTTCGCCAAGCAGTATACTCATGCGGCTGGGAGCGCCTCTACGACCGGCGCGCGCGCAGCACCATAGCGCTGATACTGGAGCGTGCGCGGCGACCGGTTGCCATTCGCACCATGTTCAGGACTGTATGTTTGGATGCACTGACTGATGTAATTGTTTTATCATCCATTATTCTTCCTCGGTTTCAGATTCGGAGCAGTGTGAAACAAAAATCTGCCTAGCCTTTCCCCAACTATGTTGGGTTCAGCTTCTAGTCTAACCAGATGTGGCTGAATACCAGTATTTTACACGGAGCGACTGCCATCAGACCTTCGTAACCCAGTTACTGGGCAATGTCCATATCCTAAGGTTAGACACGGTTGTCAGAGACTTTCGGGCTTCTGACAACCTGTATCATCTCATAGGTATTCGTATGACATCTAGGACCGCCGGTTTAACGTGCCTTCCGAGGCACGGAGGGGTATCGATGTGTGACGGTCATCCACGGACTGAGGGAGAACTGGAAAAGTCACACGATGCGGTGCGGCTCCGATGCGGTGCCTGAGCGGTGCAGCTGCGGCGTAAGGGAGAAGCCACATGATGGGGACTGGTGCGGTGCGCCGCCGCACCGCAACCATTTTGCCTCATCAGCGTGCACACGTAGTACGCGCCGTCGCCCTCGCAAGAGAGTGTGGAACGGCTCTCCGTCAACACATCTGTAGTCTGCGACGTCGGAGCGGAGCCCCTCAGGCGCATACGCCCTCCCCCCTCGTCTTGCCGCACCGCATCGCGTGGCTTCTCCCTAATACATACAAATTACCATGGTATACCACACGGTGCGGTGCGGCGCCGCGCCGCACGCTCACCGGACCAAGACCAGGGGGGAGGGTGTATGCGCCGGAGCGGCACCGCTCCGATGTCGCAGACCGCAGTGTTGACGGAGAGCTGTTCCACACCACCGCGTGGCTCTTGCGACGCCGTGTACTACGTGTGCACGCTGTTGCGGCAAAATGGTCGCCGTACGGCGGCGCACCGCACCGCACCGCACCGCACCGTGTGGCTTCTTCCTAAAATCCGCGGTACGCGCAGTTGTTAATTAGCCACGAGCTCTCATGGGAATTGAAACAAAATACTATACAATACAACGTGTAAACGAATTCGTGTAATTCCTTCAAGCCGCGTGATCTACTGATGACATTAACTGACCATGCACGGGTTTTTTTTCAAAACAAACAAATATTATTTTAAAAAACATTGTATTCTGTATCTGAGTAATTTTAGCGTCTCGAGTTAACTGACTGGGCGGAGCGATATCGCGCTAGTCGTGCCCGCCAGCTGCGTCGCCGTGTTTTCATTCATTTATCGGCATCAAAATGTTCTGTAAAATAATATATGTTTACTGGAAAACTTTTTTTAAATCTTTTTTATGTGCTTTGTTTGCGACCACTTACCTACACCTACTGCAAGAAAAAAAAAAGATTTTTAATTTTAATCAATCTAATTCCCATGCGTGCTTAATCTATACCATTAATAAATTATGTGGTTCGAAGGAATTACATGAATTCGCTAACACCCTGTATTGTATTTTTGGTCTGGCAAAAGTCTCAAAACGATGAAGACATAAAATCTAAACACGAAACAGCTCATAAACTTTTATTTCGCAAAAAACACTATCATTAACTTTTACGATGGTTTTTTTTCAGCTTTTCCATCAATCGTACGCCATTTTTAATCTCATGAACGCCATGTGGAACTGAGAGATTTCAGTATTACATCACGAGGACAGAGAATATGTGGAATTCTTAGCGATGTCACGAAATCACAGTACCTACAATAAATCTATTGGTTTGAGAATATTAGAAAATTGAGTATCTTTTTTTATTGCTATCTTTTTAACCGACTTCAAAAAGGAGGAGGTTCTCAATTCGGTTGTATTTTTTTTTTTATGTTTGTTACCTCATGTCTGCGTCATTTATAAACCGATTTGAAAAATTCTTTTTTTGTTCGAAAGGGTATACTTCCCGATTGGTCCCATATAAATTTTGTTACGATTAGACCATGAGCTTCAGAGATATGGAACGGAACTCCTCATCGGATCAAAGCAAAATTGTCAAATTACTAATATTGCTTTGTTTATATTTGTTGTGGGGAACTGACTACTGGAAAAGAGGAGGGGGTGCGTGCCCCCCCCCCCCTTTGGAAAGTTTTCATTATGTCGTGTAAGGTATCATTTGAAAGGGCTTTTTATGCCCGACTACGTCAAAGCCAAAAAGAAGGGTTATGAAGAGGAGGGGGTTAAATTTATGACACTAAAACGTATTTAATAAAAAAAAACTTTAAAAAAAAGTTAAAACCGACTTCAAAGAAAAACTAAAAGGAGTAAAATAATTACCATAATATAAAATTAACAGTTTCAGAAGTCGGTGCAACTCTACACTGAAACAAATAGAAGCCACCGACTTCTGAAACTGTTAATTTTATATTATGGTAATTATTTTACTCCTTTTAGTTTTTCTTTGAAGTCGGTTTTAACTTTTTTTTAAAGTTTATTTTTTATTTAATTTTTAAACATGTTCGGTGCCACAAAGCCCTCATGGAAGGCTCATTTTAAATGTAGGTTTTTCTTAGAAACTACACCGTCATAAAGGTGTGATTCCATTAGGCAAGTTACTTGTATGCAAGTTGCAAATTGCATACAACTTGAACGAACCTGCATACAAGCTACAACTTGTATGAGGTAGTTTGAACTTATACATTTTTTTATTCAAGTGACGCAAACGTTAGTTGCACTTTTCGAATTGCGAACGAGTGATGTGTACTGGCATGGTATAATTATCGAAACATAATGGCTGCCAGGTGAGGGCACGAGAAAATAATCATCTTTATTGAGGAGTATCAAAGTACCTAATATCAATTGATGTCTAACTCAATTGTTGTCCATCTCCACTTGTATGCAAGTAAAATCTGCATGCAATTTGCTCACTCTCGAAAGCATGTTTCCAGTGTAAGCAACTTGTACGTAAATATGACATCATACTTGCATGCAAGACTTGCCTAATGGAATCGCGCCTTAAAGCAAGCAATGAAACTCCCTGAAAACATTATTTTAGTACGTAGAAGCGTGTTTTATGACAAGGTTTTTAACCTAATACCAAACACCCTTCTGAGGGTCCATTCTTAGCACAAACTTAATGCTGAGAAGGGTCCTGGAAGGTCCACTAGCAGTATGTATGGCGGCATGGCGTGTGAGCTACCTATATGAACTGAAACTGTGGAAAACAGGAATGTGTTTAGTGTGGTAAAAACCTACACACCTGAGAGGGCTCCAAAGCGTTCTCGATGTGTGCAGTCCGCCAACCCGCACCAGAGGGTCTACTTACGAGCGTTTCCTACTCCCTATCACCTACGGACATACGTTTATTTCGGGGCCCGAACTAAGAATGAATGACAACACGATTTGGCAGTTGTCCCTACTACCGATGTGTTTTTGCCCGTCCGAAAAGTTGAACTTGACACTTGTTTTGTTCACTTCTACGTTTCGGGCTACTTTCGGACGGGTGACTAAATTCGTTGACGGACTTAGGGAGTAGGTCCCCAGGCCAGCTTGGTGGACTAACCTCCGGTTTCTGAATTGAGAATTCTAGGATAAGCAGTACTTAAGTAACATCTGAGTACGGAGTTGTCAAAAAAATGACGGATTTTAAAGCATTTTTTTGACAACTCCGTACTCAAATACTACTTAATTATTGTTTATCCCGAATTCTCAATTCAGAAACCGGAGGTAAGGCCTCCTTATGCTAAGACCCCAGCAGTGGGACAACAATGGGTTGATTATGCGAAGTGTATGACATAATTTCACTAACTGTTGGCATCGAAATCTGTTTATTTCTAATGCATCTAGTTTTATTGTTATGGCACAGTCTTTGAATAGTTTTCTATTGTCAACCTCTTGAAATTGTGTAATAAAAGTTAAATAAATAATGGATTTCTATTTTTAATCTGTAGTTGTCATGTGATTGTGTGAGTGTATTTTTATTATCTGTGCCATGTCTGTAATATGTATTATGTGTTAAAGTTGTTTTGATAAATATATTTAAACAATATGATTGTTTCATTTACATACATAAACTCACGCCTTTTTCAATGGGGGTAGGCAGAAACTGTAGAACGCCACTTGCTACGATCCTTACATACTCCTTTTGCTTCGTTCACGTTCATACATCTTGTCATAAACACGCCGGTTGAGAGTACTACGCACCTGTCCTTTTTGAAGGACATCACCATTAACACTGATGTATGTGTACCTAGTGATTTAGTTGATTCCTGATTTTTATAAGATTATTTATATTTGTACGCTGCAAACTGCCCTTTAATTTTTCTTAACAATTCTTTTCATCCTATGGTTGTCTGGAAGAAATTGCTTTAAGCGATAAGACCGCCATTTGTACTGTTTTAAATAAGTGAATTCCTTCTGTTTTATTTCTTTTAGTGTACAATAAAGTATATCTATCTATCTATGTCCTTCTAGGGACGACGTCCTCTACCGACGTTTCCGATATTCGCCTTATAAATTCCTTTAGTTAATCGCCGTTCACTCATCTCTCCACATGACCGAACCACCTACATGCTCCTTTCAATTTTGGTCACTACATCATCTTTTAAACCGTAACTTTGCCTTATCATGTCTTATCATGTCTTGCGTACTTAGTATTAAAAGGCTTATTACCGGATGTTTAGGGTTAGTCAGAGTAATATAATAACCAGTGATCGGAAAAAGGTGAGCAAATTTACCTAAACTTCAAAGAAGAGACAAAAAGTGGCGACTTCCTTGCGACAACATTTTTTTTTTGGAAAAATTATTCCTGGTTTCGGGACATCACTAAAGTACATTTAAATATTAATGTTATTAATTCCGAAAACAATTGAATTCGTTTCCTGTTTTTGTTTCCCAAAATTGAAACAAAACCAGATGACACGTTTTTTTATTGTTTTTAAAAAAGAGATTGTTTATTGTTTTCGCAAAAGGAGAATGTCTTTTATTTTTTGAAAACAAATGAGGGCGGGTTTTTTAAAAAGTGTACATATTTTATAATGAAGGTTTTAAACGTTTCCTCTGACTAACTTTTTGATGAATTCGTTGCATGTTTTTCTATATAACTTTTATTTGTTATTATTCCTTAACACTAAATGACCAACAAGTAATCAGTGACAATTTAAAAAGTTATAAAGAAAAACATGCAACGAATTCATCAACAAGTTAGTCAGAGGAAACGTTTAAAACCTTCATTATAAAATATGTACACTTTTAAAAAATCCGCCCATGAAAGAAAATCTCCGAGAAAATTCTCCCGAAAAAAAATGTTGTCGTAAGGAAGTCTCCAGTTTTTGTCTCTGTTCTTTGAAGTTTAGGTAAATTAGCTCACCTTTTTCCGATCACTGATAATAACAGTTAGGGCGCCAGATCTCTTCGGTTTTTGGTCGCGACTTTTCTGCCGGGCCCTAAAAATCGGGTAGTGTACGCTCAACTCCTATAGTGTGCAATTAAACATACTATCTACATAGCGGCCGCAAGAGCAGTCGAACGTGAAGTCAATAGCACGTTGCTCGACTTGGGAATCGCCCAAGTCGGGCAATGCGCCATTGAGCTTCTCAGTCTCAGTTAGGAGGTTCTTTCTTCAATCTTCAGTTTGTTGTTATTAGCAGAAAAGAGGACACTATTGCTCATCCTCTTTAGGAACCTAATCCCCTAGTCACTGATGGAGATGGCCTATTTTTAGCCAAGAACCATGCACTCGGAACAAACCAGTGCTTTTGTATTTTTCAGTTACATTGTCCTATACATTTTCCCTACAGTTTATAAATAATTTAATCCGAAAATAAATTAACGTTGCAACACTCGGCGAGGAAAATAGGTTGGCGCAGTTTATTAAAATTCTCTTCTGATCACACGATATTTTGTAACAATAGCATTTCAAATATAGCAAGCTGCTATGAAGTAATATTAGCTATTATTTCGCTATAATATCAAATACTCTCCAAACAAGTTTCTATATTTATGGTTTAGGCTGTGCTTGGCTACACATGGATATAGAAGGCTTATGGTCCTTCTGAATGTTTCCCTTATAAGGGTCAAAATACACGCCCGATAGTTGCTTCCGGGAGCCGGATCCGACTATCTGATCGGATTCATGAAATACACGTACGATTCTCGTGTCTGATTTTTTTCTGTACGACGACGACGCGACGCCCGTACGATGCTTACGATTCTGACATCCGATCCGATAGTCTGATCGTACGTGTAATTCATGTTCAAACAAATGTATGACGCGGAGGCCTTCAGATAGTCTGATCAGACTATCGGAACCGACTATCGGAGGCAAGTATCGGACGTGTATTTGGGCTCTAAATCCCATGTATCACATGAGTTTCCTCGAAATTCATGACGTAACAGGAATGTCGGTATGTACAAGCAGAGGTTGCCAACCTTTAAAATTTATGCAGCATACTTTGTATTTAGACATTTGTTGGAAATTAATATTGAGAGCTAAATAGTGTAAGCTAAACCTTGTTTATTGGATGGGTTTTAAATTTTGGCGGCGGTTCCTGAGGCTAAGAATTACCTAGCGTAAAAGCGAAATATTTATAAATAGCCAATTCCCAATCCTGTCTTCGTGGGATAGTTGTCACTTTGTCACAAACACTGAATTCGTGCAAAAAAGAAAATCTGCTGTTCCATACAAAATAACCAATTTTACTGCGCGTGTACTAACGTGTACTTACGCCGTTCGGCATTTCATACAAATTTTCAAGTCCTTATTTTTCGATATGACTGAACCGATTTTAATGAAACTTTATATCCATCTGCAGGATACATGGGACTAAAAAGTTAGTAGAAAACATTTTCGAAAAATAGTGTTACAGTTATTTTACCGATTTTAAATTTTCCATACAAACAGAAATTTTCAATTATCTTTTTTTAAGTAAGACGTTTCGAAAATGTTTTTTGCTAACTTTTTAGACCTAAGTATCCTGCTTATGTGTGTGAAGTTTCATCAAAATCGGTTCTGTCATTACGAAAAACAAAGACTTGAAAATTTGTATGAAATGCCGTACGGCGTACACGCTCTTAACAAAATGTATGGGAAACAGTTTTTTTTCAGACTTCTTTGTTTTTCCTGCTGTAAAAGTTGTACAGAATGATGAGCAGAGTTCATGGTTTTCGTTTGTAAAGCAACTAACCAGGAGCCCAATTCTACTAACAAAAACTTTTATCAAATGCAACTGAATCGTTCATTCAGACAGTTTTCGTTTACGAGTCAAAATGTTTGGTTTTGTTTTTGTTGTCAAACAATAGGCATGTTGACAGCATCAATAAATTGCAAATCTAATTAGTCCGCCAGTTAGAGTTTTGAAAAATAATGGACACGTATTTTTTCTTTTGTTAAATCTATGAATATTTGGGAAGATAAAACGCATCAAAACTCGAGAGTGGGGGCTTGTGATGTCAGAAGCAAGTAAAAATTGTACTTGCTTGTGACGTTAAGCCAATTTTAAAAGTGTTGTATCGTCATCAATTTTGGTTTACGTAACAAAAGAAAAAATACGAGTCAAATATTTTTTGATAATCTAACTGACGGACTAATTAGATTTTTTCAGTCAAATACCCTATTTGATAGTTTTTGTAAACGAAAACTGTCTGAATAAACGATTCAGTTGCAATTGATAAACGTTTCTGTTAGTAGAATTGGGCTCCAGTCATGCTGTCCAGTCGTTGACAGCCCAGCTATCAACAAGCATGTATTTTTCAACTGAAGCTAAGCTATTTTCACAGAACAATCTTCAAAATAAAATAACGAATCATGTTCCAAATAAAATGCGTACAGTTAACATCAAGTGATGATTGCTCAATTTGCACTTTAAAAGTGTTTTATTAATGAAAAATTGCCGGCTATTATTTTTTGTAAGAGTAAAGAATTCTTTAAAGAAAAAATCATGTCAATTTCTAACAAACAATTGGCTCCTGCTAGCTTTAATTAATCTAGTAAACTATGTTAGAAATACAGACAATATTTTAACATAGAACTTACAAATACACAAATAAAGAATAATATATCCTACAATATAATACAATACTCTTTGTTGTACAAAAAACAAACAAGAAACATAAAAATAGAGAAATACAATGGGCGGTCTTGTCGCATTAGACAATTTCTGCCAGACAACTTTTAGATGGACATGATTTGCAACAAAAAAAAGAAAGGTAGTATAAGATTAATCGGAAAAGGGGTACTAATCCGAAAGGGTGTTATAGTACCCATAATAATGAATAACTTTTTTTCTACAACTTTCCCCAAAAGTCAATAGTTTAAGAGAAATAGCTGTACAAAGATCTCAAAAAACGCGCTAAAATCTATCTATCTCCAGTCATGATCAGCTGTGTTTACATTTTAGGTCATATTTGGTGTCATGAATCAGAAGCATCATTTTGTGAATTTGTAATTAAAGCAGGGTTGAAGAATTTTTGAAAAACAAAATAATTTTCCATGTTTTTTTTCACGGAATTATGAAATTTTAACACTTGCATTAAGACAGTCATCACTGATACTTTAAGTGGCTTTAAGTGACTAACCTTGTATACTTATCCTAGTATAAAACTTAAATTAAAAGAGATCATCAAAATATTCGTCCACATCGCTGTCAACTGGTTAAACAACCAATTAATTCAATAGTTAATTACAAAGTATTCATCCAGTAAGAGCCTCAACCTTTGCAGTTCCACCTCATAATCACTCCGTCAATTATAAATAAGTCTATTTAATCACAACTGTCCGACGAACGGACGGCTAAAACGACGCGAGATGGCTTCCTCGTCACGATATAAAGTGAGCACACGTGTCACTGCTCATTACTTGACTGAAAATAATGTACCACTCTGGAAATTATGACTAAATTTATTAGGCAGATAGTTACTTTACACTTGCAGTAGCAAATGTCTAAACGACCGCGTAAAGTAATCTAACTGCGAGCTAGGTATTTGCAGTGATCTACTCTTGTACGAGTGTTTACGCGCACCCCTCAACAATTCAAAGACAATGTTGATCCGTCAGCTCAAAATTTCATGCTTCGATGAGACTCGTCACATCAACTACGAGCACCTGTTAGACTTTTAGGCCTCTATCTTCAGATCAAAGTCATATTCCAATGTTGTAAAACATTTATTTTGAAGTTTTTTTTTAGTTTCCACGAGAAAGTTACTTCAAATTGACTGGGGAAACTTAGGAAAGGGTTTACTAGTTACTAGGTTCGATTAATGGAACACATTTAAATAAAAATACCTTTAGTAAAAAAAAAAACACTTTTTTAAGGTTCTGTACCCAAAGGGTAAAACGGGACCCTATTACTAAGACTCCGCTGTCCGTCCGTCTATCCGTCTGTCACCAGGCTGTATCTCATGAACCGTGATAGTTAGACAGTTGAAATTTTCACAGATGATGTAGGTATTTCTGTTGCCGCTATAACAACAAATACTAAAAAACAATAGATAATGGTACGGAACCATTCGTGCGCGAGTCCGACTCGCACTTGACCGGTTTTTTACTTTACTTAATCAGGTAACAAGGTACCTAACAAATATTAGCAAAGACCGCGCACGTAATAGGTGATTATGATTACGTATCATTATATTAGTTTTTTTGTGTTCTTTTATTATCAACATGAAAAAAAACATGTGGAAGTGCTCTTGTACTTCCTTAGCAGGGGAAATAGTGTCACCAAACTGATATAACAATTATATTGAAAAGTATAAATGTTATATACTTTATACACCTCTGTAAGAGAATTTTTTCGTCCTTCTATCATTTTTACACGTTAAAATTGCACAATAGGGAATGTGCATCTAATTTTTTTTGTCATAATCAGTAAAGCACATTAATATAAACCCAAGAAAAGTATTAAATGTCAAATGTTAATATTGTTTGTTGCTCAAAACAATTATTAAACTTCAACAATTTTCTTCTACAGTTCAAACATTCTTTATTGTAGCGGCCATAATGTCGATGGCCCCACCGAATAAACGTGTAAGAGAAAAATGACAACTTTTCAGGAGAAAATAAAAACGTTTAAACTTCAATAACGCTCATTCCATTGTAAATAGGTATAAATAATGTAGTATCGAATTATAGGTAAAAAAATAAACTGTAGACTTGTGTATTTACTTTTTTTTAAATATCAACGAGTTTCAGGAAATTCATGAAAAACTATTTAATGTTAATACTCTAGTGAAATTTGCATGACTAGGTCACAGCAATATATCATTGCACGTTTATTCGTGTAATAGTACACAACGAATTAAATGTACTGTAATGTTACACTACTTTTCTCCGTAATTCAAGTTTATTTCGAACCCAGCTATAACTATTTACACGCTTGTTTACAGTACATTGTTCTGCTTCTATATGATTGGAAAGATCGTATGCATTTATATTAGTGTTAATAAAATCAGTTTTAATTTATGTAATACATCTTTGTTAATGCAAGGTATAATTATATAAATATTTTTTGTAAACCCAAAAGTATTAAATTCTCCACCTCAAGTGTACATTAATTCAAATGTGAAACTTGACGGGAAAGCGTCAGATCCGGTTCCCTCAACTGTCTTCCTGGGCATCACAGTAGACTCTAAATTGCAATGAGGACCTCATATAGAGGCACTTGCAGGCAAACTGAGTTTTGCTGCATTTGCCGTTAGGAAAATTAGGCAGTTGACTGATGTAGCTTCATCTAGGTTGGTGTACTTTGCATACTTTCACAGTATTATGTATTATGGCATATTACTGTGGGGTTCCGCTGCTGATGTTGGTACTATTTTCATATTACAAAAAAGAGCAGTCCGAGCTATGTATAATCTAGACTGCCGTGAATCGCTTCGTGAATTATTTAAGGAAATAAATATACTCACCCTACCATCTTTGTATATACTTAGTAACACTATATACATTCGAAACAATATAATATAAGAATATTACATTAGTATAACAAGAAAAGTGACGTCCACAACATAAATACTCGCAATAAACACAAGCTAACAGTACCTGGTTTTAGACTAAGACAAACCAGCAAGACGTTTATGGGGAACAGTGTTAGGTTCTACAATAAATCATTAATTAAGAGCATTTTAAATAATTTCTTTAGAGCATTTTGATATCTAAAGCTTATTACAACATAAATCATTATATCGAAGATAAAGATGCCTGGCGTACAACTCCGTCCTGCACATTGCGATCCTCTGGCCCTGTCTAACTGGTTGGTTGTATGACCTAACATTATTTTTAATGTTTACTTTAGTATTCTTCTTTTTATTGACTTAAAATAACCCGTACATTATTTGATCAATTTTCATATATTTTTTTTAATTCAAATACTGACATTTTTATATTCCCATTATAATTTTAGTATTTAATGTATCTCTGCCTAAATAGTCTGATATTGTTTTATAATTATAATTTTCATAATATCATTTTCCAATCTGTAAAGTTTGAGCATCATGCGGCAATTAATGATACACCTATAATCATACCACATTACTGCCTATTGTGTGGTAGTATGAGTCTGTCATGCTCACTTAAATGTCCTGCTTATGGTGGCATTGTATATCTTGTCGTTGGGTTCCCTGCAATATGGTTGAGCTAAGCGATGTGGATGTGCACGTCATGCTCGTGAACGGTTGCTATCTGTCGGGACTGGTTAGCCCTTAGCTGCTATGACAATCCCAGAAGGCATATTTTTCTATTTGTTACTCTTATGTGAGTTTATTTCTTACATTAACCTGCATTATTCTCATTCTATTTCTCACACTACTGTAATGGAATTGTCATGAACTACTATTTTGTAAAGAGTATTCTTGGAGTTTTGAGCTCTTCTCCATGCAACCTACCTTTTGGAACCGTGCACCTAGTTTTGACGTTTTAAAAGTGCCT
This sequence comes from Amphipyra tragopoginis, assembly GCA_905220435.1. Taxonomy (NCBI): domain Eukaryota; kingdom Metazoa; phylum Arthropoda; class Insecta; order Lepidoptera; family Noctuidae; genus Amphipyra; species Amphipyra tragopoginis. The sequence continues at coordinate 14,412,171 of HG992017.1, forward strand.
GTAATCTAGTCTATTTAAAATAAAAAACTTTGAATTTGACTTCGAAAGGATGAAATGAAATACAGATACTCGTATTATAAAGAATAAAGAAAATATAATTATGTATTTGTCCTCGTGAACAGAAAGTACAGTTACAGTTACAAAGAAAGTAAATTTCTTGATTACAAAAAATACGAATTGCGATATTAGAAACACTAATCCTCCTTCTCACTGTCATTGGAGACCGAGATGGAGTTTTCCAATGGCAGTAGATTTATAATATTTATAATCGAATGTAATTGCGCGAAACAAAATTATGTAATAGCGCGCATAGAATCACAACAAGACTGTCCTTCCGAGCTAGTCACCTTTTATTTTTTATTTTTTCGTGGGAAAATCCTCATGGATGCCCTTCGCCCGGGGAAGGCAAAGGGGTATAAAAACTAGTATAGAGTATAAAAACCTACGGTGTTCCTTCTCCTGACCCTTGGCCGGGGTCGCGGGATTTGCAGCTGCCTCGACCTCGGTCCACCAGCCCCTGGTGGACCTCTCCTTCTGTAGGGCCTGGTCCCACGTCCTCCTGAGAGGCGCGCACGGAACACTGCGCGCCGCCTTCTCGGGCCTGTTACTGGTCGCAGGTCAGTACTAGTACTACCCGCAGGCCACACACTATGGTGGCCGGAGATCGGCACGCGCTCTCCAGCGCCCGGTGCGTCTGGCGCGGGAAGGGAGAGTGGCAGCTGTCTCTCTCCCCCTCTCCGCTCCCTCTTTGGTCGCCATCACCTCCTCGCAGAAGGAGGCGACGGCTTCCCACGCACTCTCGCTCCCGCCCAGGAACAGAACCACGGCCGGAAGCGAGAGGTCACCACTGACTCCGAGCTAGTCACCTTATTTTACTCGCATCTTACCCCCCGTACCCCTTTCTAACGTTACGTACGATTACAATAGAATTTATCGCGTAAACATTTGTTTATTTACCGTTACTAGGTATAAACTTAAATTGATATGCAATTAATACACTTAATGTTTGAATCTTTAACACAATTGTTAGAAAAAAATAATTATAGTAAGAGATAATGCAATACTTTAATTTTAATAACCTATTTATATTCAAACTTCCATTTCGTGGAATGATACATTGGTAATAAAATTTGCATACATCATTACACGAATAAACGTGTAAGAAGATATTACCCAAATTCGGAAACAATCACAAATCTTCTCAAACGTCTGTAGGTTTTAACATGTTTATTCTTGTGTACTTGGCGACTCAAAAAGCATGTGTTAATAGCATAAACTATTATTCGTGTAATTTTTAAATTAATTATTTCCCTAGAATAAAGAAATTCACTATTATAATAGGGGTGTTTTGAGTCTAAAATTCATAAAAAAAAATAAGTAGGTGCTGGATAGGCAAAAGAAACGAAAAATGAAAAAAAAAAAAATTCGTGTAAGAACTCTTGCACGTTTATTCGGTGGGGCCATCGATGTGACGTCATAAATTCATAATCCACGATATTGCTTTGTTTACATCTCTTTTTTAGCCACAAATCATAAAATTAAATGATTTCTTGTGCTATAATCAAGCAGAAATCGCACTTACTAACTTACCTCAGTGAAAAATCAAAGAGTTTGATAAGAAAAGATTGTTTAAAGATTTATTCACATGGATTTTGATGTCACTTCCAGCATTTTCGAAAACGATGCGTTTCGAGATTGCGTTCCTTTCTACAAAAAAAACGTAACATAAAATAATAAATTGTAAAATAAGTAATGCGTTAAAAAAAGAATAAAAAATGCAATTAATGTCTTGACTCCTGTACGTACAATTTATATTTAAATAATGAAAGAGTTTTGAGTTACAAGCATATTCCCTATTAAACATGATTCTAATATTTTACGCTTGAGTTCGAAACGTCGCGTCGCAGAAAGTAGCTAACCGCGTAGGCCCGTATTGCGGATTTCCGCATAATTGTGATAAATTCTCTCACTTCCATTGTTTTTACTATTCCGTGAATAATAACTAGAAACTCTGCCGTGCGAGCACGGATCTTATAACGAGTCGATTCGAGAAATTTATCTATTCTAAACGTCAAATCACTACATAGTATAAAACAAAGTCGCTTCCCGCTATCTGTCTGTCCCTATGTATGCTTAGATCTTTAAAACTACGCAACGGATTTAGATGCGGTTTTTTTTAATAGATAGAGTGATTCAAGAGGAAGGTTTTAAGTTATAAAACGTACACGTGCGAAACCGGAGCGGGTCGCTAGTTTGACATAAGATATAGATATAAGTTGTCGTTTTATCTATATCTTAATGTCAAATTTGACGTTACTCGAATCGACTCGATAAAAAGATCAGTGCTCGCACCGCTGTATTGTCAAGTTTGGCCAGTTAATTTGAAGCCTATCGATCAAGAAGACAGTAATAAGCTATTAGACCTATTTTCCACGACCTTCGTCCCACCAAGCGAACAATATCAGTATCCTACTAAGAATATACCTACTATACAACATCACATGACTTGCCAGTGGGCAGGCAACGACTGATCCCGCTATAAAGCTCATTATAAATAACTTTCTAACATTAATTAACATAAATCACGAGTTTTTGAACCGATCAAAATAGAAGTATAAAAAGTATATTTGAATCTCTTTTTTTTGCTGGCAACATTAATGAGTGCGAATTTTAAAAGAAAACATGCTTGAGCTAAGCCCCTTTTCGTGGCATTGGATGATGTTTTGATAAAATGATGTTTTAATAACTGTTACGGTGAATATAAAAATACATTCCGTACTAAAATTACATAATAATCTGTTTCTATATTATTGTATTGCATGTTATGACATGTTTTGACGACGTCTGTGGTCTAGTGGTTCGAGTGTCGGACTGCTGATCACGAGGTCGCGGGTTCGATTCCCACAGGACACAAATATTTATGTGATGAACATAAGTGTTTGTGTTGGTCTGGGTGTTTCTTATGTATTATAAGTATGTATTTACAAAAAAAAAGTATATATGTATTATATCCATTGTCTAGTACCCATAGTACAAGCTCTGCTTAGTTTGGGACTAGATGGTACTGTGTAGAAAATGTCCCAAAATATTTATTTATTTATTTATTAATGAAATGAAATGAAATTATTTATTCTGCATATTGTATATTTAAAAATCACTTTTACACATCGATTTGTTTTTCGAAAGCTAGATGTCGTCGGCGTTTCCTATCTGACTGACTCTGAGAAGAAAGGCCAAAACAAACTCAAAATCTCTTTTAAAGTCCAGACATATTTTCTGTTAGCAAAATTTGTGTGAGAACAATGCAGAGCAACGCCTGGACTGGCCTTTTGAGGAAAGTTCCAGAGCAGTTTGAGAGGACCTGTCCCAACAGATGGCACGCATGCATCTGCCATCGTGTAGTTCAACCCTATCTTAGGAAGGTCAACAAGCCGACGCACAACATTACTACCAATAAAAGTACTTGACCAAACTAGACTATACGGAGAAAATATTAAACAAAGAAAAAGACTAAAGAATTCAACGGAATCAAACATACCTTAAAAGAAGTTATAGCTTATTGGTTGAACGCTTGTTTTCCATGCAGTAGGGTCCGAGCTCGAACCCGGCTCGCACCTTCGACTTTTCGAATTCATGAGCAGATCTGAATTTGATTATCACTTGCCCTAACGGTGAAAGAAAACTTCGTGAGGAAACCAGTGTCTGTAAACAAAAGGCAATCGATGATCGCCAGAGAATAGATAATCTATATATGTCAATCTATATAAATAAAAAGAAAGGTCCTGACTGACTGACTGACAGATTGACTGACTCATCCACACTCAGCCCAAACCCTTAGACCTAGAAAGCTGAAATTTTGCACAGAGGTGCCCTTTGTAATGTAGACAAAGAATAAGGAAGGATTTTTCCAAAATGAACCCCTAAGGGAGTTAAATAGGGGAAGAAAGTTTGTATGGAAAATCGTCACTTAACGGGTTCAAAATTTCAGGCAAGCGAAGCTGCGAGCAAAAGCTAGTTAAATATATGGAAATGACATAACAGATCGCTTGACCGGTCGAATGCTTCTGTCAATCCAGTACATCTCATTGTCGTTTTTATTCTCAAGCGATCATCGATTGCCATTTGTCTACAGACGCTGGTCACCTGGTAGGGCTTCATAAAGTTCTCGATGGTGTGTGTAGCCAACCCGCCCCAGACCTACGTGGTGGACTAAGCCCTGACATTTCTCAATCTTAGACGAGGCCTATGCCCAGCAGTGGGACAGTAATGGGCTGATTATGTAATCATACCTACTGCGCGGTGAATTCATCAAATAAAAAAAGTTAGTAAAAAAATCAAAAAACCCGCCTGCAAAAAAAGCGAACTAAAAAGATGTAAACAAGACGTACTTCTAATCATAACATACATAACATAACGTCAAACTTACGTAGGTTTTCAAAAAATCATGCTATCAAATCGTCACATGCAGTCGGAGGCTACCTAAGATGTAATTCACAAACTGAGTGACCAAAAAAACATACGTAGCCTCCGACTGCATGTGACGATTTGATAGCATGATTTTTTGAAAACCTACGTAAGTTTGACGTTATGTTATGTATGTTATGATTAGAAGTACGTCTTTTTTACATCTTTTTAGTTCGTTTTTTATGCAGGCGGGTTTTTTGATTTTTTTACTAACTTTTTGTTTACGTCTTTTTAGTATTATTTATTCAATGTATCGTACGTATTTATAAGTACCTACCGTTGTAATGAGGCCTAAACAAATCTATCTATAGACACCTTATTTAATATAGGTACCATGACTCGCTCTAGTTCGCAATGTAGATCCTGCACAACTTTCAGGTTGTGTAATTCTTAACCGGAGCTTATGGTTGTAAAATGTTCAAGGAAAGATCATATTGATTTTAAAAGACCTATTCAGCGATATCCCACATAATATGGTAGACGACAATTTTTTTTTTGTTTCTCCCTCCTTTTCGTATTTCACGGCCACCATTTTGATTTTATAAAAATAAAACCTAACTTATAACTATTGCACTGCTTAGACAAATCACTAGACACCTCATTCATTAAAATACATTCAGCCGTTGGGCTGCTTCGAGGTTATAAAGAATCCCACACACATAGAGACAAAGATACATACGCGTGAAAAACATAACCCTGTCCTTGCTGTCACGCAGTCAGGTAAAAAGTTCATTGACAACGGAAATACTTAATTGAATTGTAAAATAAGTAGAGATGCAACTCCAAACAATTCGAACAAGATTTTGGTGTATCGCCAGAGTGTTTTTATGCAATTCGCGTGAACTTTTGCCAAATTCTAATTTAAAAAGACAATGCAATGTTAAAAGTAGCTACACGTAAACAAAACATTACAAAGACAATTCCCAACGAATTTAAACTCGTTTAATTATATCATGAATTGATTTCCAAACAAAAACAAGATGTTTCCACTAAAATACTGCATTGTTTACCGATCTCCAAATATTTGGTGCAAGTTTTTTTTTGTACCAAATTCTTCGAACGACCTGGCAACACCATTAGTAAACGTCAAACTGTCAAATTTTACACGCTGCTCAATTATTTTTCGCGCATACTGTAATGAAACATACAGGACATTTCACCAGCATATTTTTTCCAAAACACTAATGTAAAATGTATCTTTATTTACGGAGTGCACAGAACTTTTATAAATATATAATATTACGTGAAACCATCAAAATAATTCGTTGCCAAAGCTTCCTTGCAACCTTCGTCATTCAATTTATCGTGGTTTTTGTAGTCAATGTATCGTTATAGTTAACTTTAACGCTAATAGTTAGTTTAAGGATAGTTTATCCCTAACAAGTCCCAATTATTTACAACAAGGCTTAAATCTAAATAAATTTACCCATTAACCTGACTCATGACCAAGCAGAAACGCTAGTTTACAATGTAATTACAACGAACGATTTTCTGACATCGTAAACTCACGGAACTTACCGAGCTTTATCAAATGACTATATGAAATAGAGCTTCGCTCTAAACGTATACTCAATTCTCGTTAACTCGTCTCAACAACAGCCACTCTACAAATTACGAAAAAGAAGAATTTCGTTCCGCAGCAGTAAACTAACACAACTACAATATCAAGCGTGTTTTATGAAAAGACTATGAAATAAAGCTCTTCTCTAAAAGGTAAGTAACCCGTCAATCGACAGGTTCTACGTATACTAGTGCAAGTGCAAAAACAGAACCTGATAAGAGAGCGATTTGAAATTTTGAAATGGACCATACCATACCATTTCAATATTTCAAATTTCAAAATATTTCTATAGGTTTATGTCAAAGTTAAAAGCTTTAGAACGTTTAAACCGCTCTCCTGTAAAGTTTTGTTTTTGCACTTGCACTAGTATACGTAGGACCCGTCGCAATGATCAAACAAATACAATACTTTACGGCGTATTTTTTAAACCTTGCTCCGCAGTTATGAGGCTTGCATCGTGGGTGCGTTGACAGACATAAATTTCACATGCCAAAACACCCAGATCCGGAACTATCTGTAGGCTACGTGTTGTCGAACCTGTGACTAGTAGCAAAGAAGCCAATCGCTCATCAACTGAGCCTTAGCCCGGCCGCACATTATCAGAAAATTTCTGACGCGTTACTCTGCCACATTCATTTTGACTCCACTAGATACTAATGAACCCACTGTAAGAATTTGTCGAACACGGCAGAATGCGGGCTCTAGTACAAAATATATGCGCAGGGCCTTCGCGCATGCGTCAGAAACATCTCAAACTATAACTACGTAAAACGAACGATTTACTTCGGCCATAGTAAACTAACGTAACTACAAAATCAAAGTGTTATATTAAATTACGCGTTAAAATTTAACGCTGTATCAAAGGAAGATGCAGGCGTTAACACTTTCTATAAATACGTTACCCGGGTAAACCGTAAAATTAGCTATAAATTAACCGGGTAGTGTTTACACTGGCCGACCGAGGTGATTTATTCGGGTTTCTTAATACTGCGACGCGAGTCGCATGCGCTCAAGTCGTTTATTGTACAGGTGATTGGTTTAAGTAGATTATTTTGTAAGTTTTAGAAGGTATTTCACCAATCTAACATTAACTGTTTATTAAGCTAATTCGGTCTCTAAACTTTTCAATAGCTAAGATTTGCATTTCACCACCATATCAATATTGATAGTGTACCGTACTACAAGTATGTGCCCGTCATATCACGTTGTATTGGGATCGATCTATCACCACTGACAGGACTATTGTCGCCAATAAACCTGATATAGTGGTGATAGATCGATCAAAACGCCGCACAATGATTGTTGATGTTACCATCCCGCATGATGAAAACCTCGTAAAAGCTGAGAAAGATAAACAAAACAAATATCTTGACTTAGCACACGAGGTTGTCAACATGTGGGACGTGGATTCGGCAACCATTGCGCCGATAGTCGTAACGGCCAATGGCCTAATGGCCAAGAGCCTCGACCTCATGAGGCTCTCGTTAGGTGGCTGGATCAAGGGCCTGATGCAGAAAGCAGTCCTTCTGACACGGCGCGTATTTTGAGGAGGTTCCTGTCTCTGGAGCCCTAACCACCGGTAGCTTGGAGCTCCCGATGCCGGTGGACCCCTAATTTTTTATATTTTTAAATGTATATCATATTTTTTTAATTTTAAGTTTTTGTAGTTGATATGTACCTATTTAAAAATGTAATACATAGATAAGAAGTTAGATCAGAGGTTCTCAAACTTATTTCGTCTACCGCCCACTTTGAGGACCAAACATTTTCTAGCGCCCCCTATTTTTTTTTACGTTACCACATCTTAGTAATTACAATCGCAACTATTACTTTTACAGCTCTACCGCCCCCCTGTAAGCCTCTAGCGCCCACAAGGGGGCGTTATCGCCCACTTTGAGAAACACTGAGTTAGATGAATAAAGATGATAATGACAAGATTATTGAACACTTAAGTGTCATATTTTTAGATCGTATTTAGCATAACTGGTCAAGAGTTACGGACTACTTATTGATATCTTGGTGCAATTATTCCTTAAAAGATTAGGTTTGACGGTAGATCTTTAACGGCGAAATGAGAGTACTATACATCTCTACCCACCCCTTTGGGGAATACAAGTGTGATATGATGTGATGCGTGCATTGTAAAAACCTCGATAGTTCGTCGAAGTTATACAAAGCGCATAACGACGCACAACGTGACAGAAATATTGACCCATTTAGTGCAGCTACGTCCTATATTCTGCACTGAAGTCATTTTTTTTTCGAGTACGTATTGTTTCCGAGTCCTCCATTAAAGGACAGGGGTATGTTAGACTCTTACCGACTAAAACTGGGGCCCAATTCTCCTAAAATAAATCTTGATAAATCACAACCGAACCAAGGCCGAACCGTTCATTCAGACAGTTCTCAATTTCAAAAGCTGTCGAATTGTGTGACACAAAAAACAAAATCAATCATTTTGAAAGTTTTCGAAAACAAAAACTGACTGACGGTTGTGGTTCGATTGCGTTTGGCAACAATTTATTTTAGGAGAATTAGGCCCGGACTCCACCAAAGCGGAGATGTGCGGAGATGTCTCGATCAACCAATAGGATTGCGTTATTTTCAAATCTCTCCGCTTAGCTTCAACTCAAAACGAATTCCTATTGGTCGTTTACGAGACATCTCCGCACATCTCCGCTTTGGTGGAGTCTGGGCCTTAGGCCCCTGGTGTCGTAGCTTTAGGATCATGACCGCGCAGGGCAAGGATCAAAGGCGCCTGTGGCTGGAGAGGCGTCACGGCGCCCTCAGCTTCCAGCTGACGCAGATACTCTCGAGACATGGTTGTTTCGGAAAGTAACTGTGTCGGGGGTACTAATCCGCAGGCCATTAAAGTATCACACATGATAATTTTAAAGCAAGTGTTAAAACAAAATACAATAAATTTTATTTCCTTGCAAAACGTTTTTTTTAGTTTTTTCAAAAATTCTTCATCCCTGCTTTAGTTACGTATTCAGAAAATGGAGCTTCTAATCCGTGACCCCAAATATGACCTAAATATTTATTTATGATATCTTTGAACAGTTATAATTTCTCTTAAATTACATAATTATATTCTTTTGAGGAAAGTGGAAGAACAAAAGTTATTCATTATTATGGGTACTTTAATACCCTTTGGGATTAGTATTCCCTTTCCGACTAACATTATATGTTCCCCTACTCTGTATTTGGAGTTTTTCCCATTTGCTTACAAATTACAAATAAAGCTATTCAAGGAATATAATCATTCTAGCCTGCCATTCCTCATTAACAGACTGGAGTCGGATGTGTGCCCGATTGATGGAAATAGGCTTGCCCCCTATTACATGGGACTTAAACTTAACGGCGAAATGAGGTTAAACTATACGCCTCTGCTTTATTATGTGCCATTGATCTCAAAAGTAGTCGTGAGCCATATCTTCTCCCTCTGTTAGTGTGAGTGCTTTTCCAATTTCGAATGTATTCAAAAACGATGTGGCCTGTGATAAAAAAAAGGTTTAATATACATAAAAAGAAGGTGAAATGGCGTATGAGGACAATAATGAAAAAGTGATCCTACTTACATTTCAATCCTTCGGGGAAAACAGACATGATATTATATTAATTGTAAACGAGTAACTAGAAGGCAATTCGCACATCGACATCAAACGCACGTAATTAGCTTAGTCATGAGTAGTTACTGCTATGACGTTTACTGCAGTTATTGTTAGTACTTAACGCTGTTCGTAAATGTGTCAGGACTGACACTAACCTATTAACATCTTGGCAACCTATTAGCCTGAACTGGTTCTTGTAAATACATTCATAATATCAGGATAACGATGTCTGAAGAGTTTGGAAGTTTACATTAAATAAAGTGGTTAAGCTCTCCCTAAAAAGTATTACCTAGTTGCACATGATAGTAAGCGCAGACAGGGTCTAAGATGGAGAAAGAAAGAAAGAAAGAAAATAAATTCAGCCAAGGACACAATGACAGCATAAACAATAAAAACATAAAAATAATTAATCATACACATGTTATGCTGTCGACCATGCCCATGCCGAAAGGGTCACCAACTCAGCATATTATGCTGGACGTCAAACACTCAGCGCTGATTTAGATTTGGAGCACACCAATCCAAGTAATAAAGATATAGAGGGATACACCTATACCCTTAAGGCACTCACATACAAACGACGGAACACAGTAAACTGCTTGGCGCCGGACTTAAATGTTCAAGTAGATCCTATCACCAAGCGTACTGGGTTTTGTATAATCTTACAACACGCGTTTACTCAGTGTGCAGTGAGGAAGTTTTATATTCTAGCCCGTCGAGGGTATTAGCTCATATAGGTATACAATTTCCCTTTTATTGAACTGATAACTGGCAAAAGAAATATAGGATGCGATGGACAGAATCCCTCGTTAAAACTTTTGCATTAAAAAGAAGACAGCTTTAAATCGTGACCCATGGAAATAGCGCGAGAAAACTGCAAGGTCCTAGGTACCTAGTAGCGGGAAAACATGGATTGAAGAAAAAGGAATAGTACATTGTTACCCTAGGGGTGAAAGAAACTTATTTATTCCCAAAACGGGGTTCAAGGGACTAAATAAGTCTTTAACCCGAGGTAAACACTGTGATTTTCATTACGAATACAAGGAAAGTAAAAATAAAAACATGAATTAGCTAAAGAAAAAATGAGTGCTCGGATTGTCGCTTTCCCGCCTATTTTGTTTTTTTTTCTGTGGCCGGCCAGCTATTCAGCCATTATTTTTCATTTACATCATTGAAAAAATGGTAAATGTTTTGCCCAAATCTATGTTACTTTAAAGAAATAGTTGAAACTAAATTAAAATAAAGTAATTTAAAAACATACATTCTTTAATTAATACTTAACTTTATGTTATTACAATTTTACATCGCGCTGTAATTGAGTGGCTGTATAGAAAGTTGGAACATGGTCACAGTAGACATATAAGCTAAAGCAGTACCTCAACTTACTATAATCTCAAGAATTGAAACACTCACACAGACACGCTCTGTATACTGAGTAGTTTTTTTGTTTTTGGATGGAACTGCATCCCGAAAATACTTTATTTGTCTTGTTGCAGTGCGTGTCTGTGTGAGTGTGTCAAATCGGACGATTGTAGGTAGTTGAAGTACTGCTTTAGCTTATATGTCTACTGTGACATGGTTCAATAGAAATGTGAAAATAGAACTAGTTTTTATTTTAATAATTTGACAGCTGTCAGTTGAAAACGATTCTCCCTAGGGCTGAAAAGTATTACTTTCAACCCACTCCTCAGGCAACTTCCGAGTATGACTAATGAAAAAAGTTTTAACTACTTAGCTTTTATTAGCTTCTCTTCTGTTGGTCTGGGACTAAACGTAGAAATAATTTACGTCAAAATTTAAACAAAAAATACGCAACCATCAGCTTCCACGATTCCCTTTCAACCCATATCAATTTCGTACCAACATAATTTTTTTTGTCACACAGATCTGTGCGAAAATAATCTCATAAATCCAAGACATGACAAACATCTCAGAATCCGCGTATCAACAAAGATTTATTTTTGTACTCCGTTAATTATATTGCTTATTTTCCCGTGTTCTTAGTAAGCAACAAAATGGTAACTAAAATTCATCCTTGTCCTATATACCGTGGCTAATTAATTAAGGAACCAGACAGTAACGACGTAAATAACTCCGGTATACATAAATATTATGAACGCCGTGATATAATGTCGCTAGCACGACAAGATAGGAACGTTTTGACAGGTCTTGTGACTTGTTACATTTTTGCATAGATTTTTCGCGAGAACTGCCGTAAAATGGGGTTATTTGAGAAACTTACATCGTTTTTTTTTTATTAGACTTCTTGTACATACATCGACCGATCTTCCGGGTTAAGCCACGCTTGCCGAGATTGGTCTGTGGATGGGTGACCATTTACCATAGCGAGTTTCCTCCGTGCCTCGGAAAGCACGTAAAGTCGTTGGTCCCGGCTGTCATTTGTAGATCTTTGACAGTCGTTACTGTTGGTCAGAAGCCAGAAAGTCTGACAACCAGTCTTACCAAGAGTATCGTATTACCCAGTTACTGGGTTGTGGAGGTCTGATAGGCAGTCGCTCCATGTAAAATACTGATATTCAGCTGCATCCGGTTCGACTGGAAGCCGACCCCAACATAGTTGGGAAAAGGCTAGGCAGATGATGATGCTTGTACATATATCGTCACCCTCCGAGCTAACTGTCATAACTAGCAATTGATAATTTTTCAGAGAAATTCTCACTGAGTGACGTATGTGCTTCAAATGAATAGAAATAAATAAATAGATACGTTAGGGCTTTAAAGCAACTACTAACTTAAAGAGTAAGCCAAGAGCAATATAAAAAAGTTATTAATTCTTTAATAAAGCCACAGCTATCGCAACTACTGAAAAATTATCAATTGCTAGTTATGACAGCGTTGAGGGTGACGACATGACCCTTGCGTGTAACCGGGCAGTTCAGGGAGGCATGAAGGGTCTCCAGTCAATGTAGAGAAAAATACCTACTTAACCTAAGCTAACTACGTATACTATACTATCATCATGACTACTAGCAACAACAGCACCAAGGGCGACCCCTAGTGGGACTTGAACCTCGGCTTAGGGCGTTGCTGGTGGAAGATTGGGAGGGAGATAGCTAGATGAGGGCTGAATTCATCGGTGTGAATATGGAATCTGAAGAGATGACCGGCTCTACGACGAGAGAGCTCGGTGGATTGTGAGAGAACCACGAGGCTAATTGAAATTCAATTAAGAAACGTGCTTATGCCACGCCTACCACAGATGCTGTATATTTATGATTTCAATGGTATTGTACAATACAATAATTGAAATCTATATGGGTAAAAAGAAAAGTCCTGACTGACTGACTGACTCATCAACGCCCAGCCCAAACCCTTGGACCTTGAAAGCTGAAATTTTGCACAGAGATTCCCTTTATAATGTAGACAAGGAATAAGGAAGGATTTTTCGAAATTCAACCCCTAAGGGAGTTAAATAGGGGCGAAAGTTTGTATGGAAAATCGTAACTCAACGGGTTCAAAATTTCACGCAAGCGAAACTGCGGGCAAGAGCTAGTTGTAGATATTCTAATAAATATGCCGAAAAGTCTCCTACATTACTCGGCACTTACACAACTTTTTACTATAGGCAAGACACAAGTCGGTCGGTAGATAGCTGATGATTACGAAAACAGTATTTATAAGTACTGTCATAGACTAACAAGTTCAGTGCTGGGTGCCCTCCAAAAGGGCATCATCTAGTCGCAATCGCGATGCCGGGTACCCTCGTGGAGGGCTCATTTTAAATGTAGATTTTTCTTAGGAAATACCCCGTCATTAAAACAAGAACCCCTGACTATTTTACTACGTAGTAGCTTGTATTTTAGACACGTTTTTTTTTAACCCAATGCCAAGAATCCTCCTCTAGGGTTCACTCTTAGCGCAAATGTAGGTAATGCCGATGACCCTCCGAGAAGGTCCACTAACCATAATTATGGCGACTTGGTGTATGAGCTCTATAAAAAGTGTGGTGGACTCGAGTGTGTTAAAGAATGGACCTCTGAACCAGTATCGAACTATCGCAAAAAGTAAGTAAGTATATGTATATATTAACGGAAATGTATGTAATCCGTCATTGTATAAAATTCCTAGGAAATGAATATAATGCCTAAAATCGACATGAAATGTTTGAAATTATGATACACATTTCCTAGGACTTCTGTACATTTCCTAAACAGCAATCGGAAATATGTTAAAAGATTTTTGTTTCATAATGTGACCTGATTATTCAGATCAAAGACAGCGTAAGCATTTGTAAAAAAGGGAGTGCCTCCGCTGATGTTTGTAAGGTTGTTTAGGTTTCCTATTTCTGTTTACAGGGTTTAAAGTAACCTACCACGAAGGAGATGACGGGGGGGCTTCGTAACTTCGAACCTAACCTATCCGTGTCGGGGTGCCCGAAATTACAGGTAAAATGTTAATTTGTATACATTTCCTAGTACCATTTAGGAATTGCATTCAAAGGAAATATATATATTTCCTAGGAAATGTATGTATCAAAGAACCTTTGACAAATTATTTTACACATTTCCTAAATTGGCTTAATTGGCATTGTATACATTTCCTAACTCCTAGGTTTCATACATTTCCTGTAACGTATACAATAATGGTTCTTTTTGAAGCCTAGTCTAGGGATTTTTATATTCGAAATGAAAACACAATCGTCATGAACTGAAAGACGTGGTTGCAATTTAGACAGAATATTACAAACTTTACAGTCATTTCATAATTAAATGACTATTAAAATGTCAAAATATTGTTGTTCATAAAATAATTGCAGGTCGTAACCAGGCTAGATAAACATAAGATATTAAACCCTAAAAGTTTACGAAGCAGATCGTAATTTTACACCATTTTCATGTATAGTCATTCAGCTGCAACTAATAGCAACATTATAATATTAATAGAAAACGTCCTACACAAAAAATCACGAGTGATCCGTTCAAAATAACGGTATACAACCAAATCCTAAAATAGCAGGTTTAGCTAACCGATTACATCATGACGTGACATTCTCGATTCTACCCGTTTAATATTACTCGTAATTTGTGCGAAATCCAGCGTTTATGCCAAGCCCAATTTAATGTCTTTCTGCGTAATAATTAGTCCACTGAACGCACTTGGACAATTTGGCAAACGAAAACAACGATTTAGCAAGCTCTAAAATCATTTAGAATCGTTTAATAACAATGTTAAAACTATTTAACTATCTAACCTTACCTTACAGGCGTCAATACTAAAATAGAAAAAAAAACACTCACAGTACACTCCGAAAAAGGATGTAAAGCACAAATTAATAGGCTGTTTAAACAAATTCCTTTGCACTTACTTCCGGTGCGGAAAACTCGAAAGCACGCAAGATGGCGTTGAAAGCGCGCGAAAATCGTAGCGGGCGGCAAGTGATATCGACGGCGAGGGTATCACAACTGCCTCGTTATATAATTATATTATTATCAAGTTTATGAGTGTCGGGTGTTGGAATTTTTATCGCGTAGTCTGCGCCCGTCCAGCGAACATTCGTGACTAAGATCGTTTCACGTGCTTTTAATATAAAATTTAGGTGGCACTGGTGAAATGCTGGGCGGGTAACGATGTATTTTGGATCGCGTCATAAAGTCATGCGGCGCGGTTGCATGGCAATAATAACTGGTCGGTACATGAGCTGAGTCATGAGAACGCACTCTGTACTTGTTGGGATTTTGCCCTTGTTCGGAGAAATCTCTTGAACGAAATCAATTGACTAGTGAAAATTAAAACTGAGGAGTCATTTTAAACATACGGCAGAAAGGACGAACAATAATTTTTGGTCTACTCAACCTTTCAGGATGTCAAAAGGAGATACTTAGAAGTGGAAATGCCCACGCAGCCATCGCGCGTGTATCACAATAACGCGGAGATCTGCAACAGTGGCTCATGCGATTAGCTACGTTCTGTGACACGACGTCTCAAAATCATTCGTAAAACAATCGTAAAAAAAAACGTAAAACGTAATCATGCCTTATTGAGCAATTTTAACGCGTAAAAATGATAGCAGGACGAAAAATTTATCTCAGAGTTGAATAAAGTAAAAAACTTTGAAATCTATCATCTACTTATGTATTTAATAAAATAACTTTAAAAAAAAGTAAAAACCGACTTCAAAAAAAACTAAAAAGAATAAAATAATTACCATATTATAAAACTAAAGTTTTAGAAGTCGGTGCAATTTTGCACTGAACCTAATTGAAGGCACCGACTTCTAAAACTTTAGTTTTTTATTTCGGTAATTATTTTACTCTTTTTAGTTTTTTTTGAAGTCGGTTTTTACTTTTTTTTTAAGTTATTTTATTTTTCTATTTTTAGTGGCATAAACAACATGCAATTAATGCAATTAAAACAAACATGCAATTACAGCAATCTCGGGTAATTTGCTGTTATCCATTGGAGAGTTCCATTGTCAATCTCAGAGGGTCTTCATCAGATCTTCACCAAATTTAAATGAGATCATTCCGGAAGAATACTCTTTCAAACAAAAAAATAATTTTGCAAATCCGTCTATATATGACGGAGTTATGCCAGAAGATACATAAAATAATTACATCATCCACATAGCAGTAATCAAAAAAATGCTCACAAATTAAAAAGTACTGAACCAAATTGGATGAAATTTTTATGGGACCAAATGGCAAGTATACTGCATGGCACAAAAAAAGAATCACACTAATCGGACTAGAAACCTCGGAGTAATCGGTGTGACATAAATAAAAAAAAAAAAACGACCGAATTGACAACCTCCTCCTTTTTTTGAAGTCGGTTAAAAATAAATCCCTATTTCCCTTGGTCACGGCATCACGCGTGAGCGGCTGGACCGATTACAAAAAAATATTTTTTGTTTTTTTCGTTATTGTCAGGAGAAGGTTCTTATGAAAGAAAATTTTTATATTTAAAAAAAAACGAAGTTTTGCTCAATAGTTCCATATTCTTTATTTGTTTACCGCATGCATGAAAATGGTTTCAACTTTTTGTTACTATTTTGATTTTGTTTCTGAAGGTAGGTAGGTAGTAAGTAGGAAAAAGTGCATTGCAACGCATGCCGGGGTCCAGCATAGTCTATCAATATAAATGTATGTCAGTTTGACAATACGGGTTCCCGTACTAAGTATACGGGCACTTCCCCTTGTTTAATTTTTATTTTGTGGTTTAAACACTTCATAGTTCATTAGAATCTTACAGAACATACGCATCAAATTGTATTAAAAAGAGAATCTAGCAAGCAAGACTTAAAAACTAAAATGAAAAATATCCGTATCATTAAATGCACTTTCATTCAGACGACGAGTTACGTGTACGAAATTTCGCAATCAAAGGAAGCTGACATATTCTAGATTTTTCATTTTACTGCCTAAGTTCTAGTGCCAATCTTTTTACAGTCCACTCAAAGTAACATCTCCGAAATTCTTCATTTAACGCCACTGGTGACGCTCTATGAAAACCGTCCGCTCTCCAGTTACATCAATCCCGGATTTTTTACGAATGGTTACAATGATTGCATTGTACAAACAATTCTTATAACCCAATGGGTTAGAAGAATTGTTTCTTTATAAACTTGTCGCAAAAGAAAGACAATAATTTATGTTATAGTTTATGAATTTTGTAAACGGTTTGTTATTTTTCTTACAGGAAAGATCTTGAGATCTATCTTGTGTAGATTGGTTTCACATGTGTCCGGTAGATTTTATATGCCACTAACTAACTACTCGCGCGCTTCAGCCCGTAAGATTACGTCAACTGCCAAACAGAAGACTCCCAATAACTGTCGTAATTAATAGTCAAAGTCAAAGTTTTTTATTTTAAAGTATAGACCTGATTTCAGGCACTTTTAAAACGTCAAAACTAGGTGCACGGTTGCAAAAGGTAGGTTCTATGGAGAAGAGCAGGCAAGAAACTCCACGAATACTTTTTTTATTAAAATAGTAGTTCGTGACAATTCAGTAGTGTGAGAAATATGTAGAATGAGAATAATGCAGGTTAATGTAAGAAATAAACTCGCATATGAGTAACAAATCTATAAATATAAAGGGAGAAGCTGACTGACTGACTGACTGACTGATCTATCAACGCACAGCCTAAACCGCTGGGGTTAGAAACTTGAAATTTTGACAGTAGATTCCTTTTGTAACGTAGACATCCACTAAGATTTTTTTTTCGAAATTCAACCCCTAAGCGGTTGAAATAGCTAGGGTACCTATTTAAGTTTGTATGTAAGTCCGTCATTTTAGGAGTTAAAAGCATGAAATTAAATACTAAGGTTTCTGGTTAGAAATAAACGTAGAGGTGTTTCAGCGTTTTTGGAAATTCAACCCCTAAGGGGGTGAAATAAGTGTTGAAAGTTTATAATATGAAAAATCTGGTAGTTTTGAAGATAGAAGCATGGATTTAAAAATGTAGGCTTTTGGTGAGAAATAAACATACACGTGTTTGAGGGTTTTTGGAAATTCTACCCGTAAGAGGTGATATATATATATAAGATTTTTTTGATTTTATATCTACACCTAACAAGGGGCTTAACGAGGGCTCAAAATTTCACGCAAGCGAAGCTGCGGGCAAGAGCTAGTAGAAAAATAAACTTTTTAGGATTGCCATATCAGTTAAGGGTTGACCAGTCCCAAGTCTCAGCTCAACCATATTGCAGGGACCTAACAACCGGATATACAACGCCACTATCAGCAGGACATTTTAGTGAGCATGACAGATTAGTGATCATAGTATGCTGCCATTAGCAGATTCCTATCTCCGTGAAGCCGTGCCTCCACATATCCGTTTGACTTAATCCCCAAATCACGCTCGTCTAAAGAATACCTATGAAGATACCAAATCTTACCACCCCTCTCTCTAAAGCTATGTCTACACCAGTGCGCTTTAATTTTCATCTTGCGTCTTCGTCTGGAGCATGCGTTAAGCGTAATAGCGCTTGCAATAGCGCATGCCTTAATACTAGTTCGACAAAAGCGCATGCCCGTAGCGCTGTATGCGTCATATGGCAATCAATATTGCATGCGCAAGAGGAATTGAAAGTTGAAAGCGCAAGATGAACATGAAAGCGCACATACCATAACAAGCTCCCTATAATAAGGTTTAGCTACACGATGGCTGATGCATGCGTGCCGTCAGTTAGTACAGGTCAACTCAAACCTGCTATGTACGGCTCTTCCCTCAAAAGGCCACTCCAGACGTTGCCCTACATTGTTACACCCACATAGTATTTAAATACTACAATGTCTGCACTTTAACACGTTCAGTGCCGAGTGCCCTCCAGGAGGTCACCCTGTAATCGCATTCGCCATACCAAGTGCCCTCGTGGAGGGCTCATTTTAAATGTAGGTTTTTCTTGGAAAATACACCATCATGAAACAAGCAAACACCTATTTTACGACGTAGTAGCGTATTTTTCACGGTTTTTAACCTAATGCCAGGAACCCTCCTCGAGGGTACACTTTTAGCGCAAACGTAATGCCGAGGCCTCCTGGAAGGTCCACTAGCAATATGGCACTTTTCATAGAGCTCGTATGGCGGCAGCCATGTGAGCTCTATGAAAAGTGTTGTGGACTCGAATGTGTTAAAAGAGACCTTGACCTGTGAGTTTGTTTCGGCTTTTCTTCTCAGAACTAGTCAGAAAGGAAATGACGGCGTCATCTTGTCTTTAAAAATAATGTAAAGTGCTTGATATTATAAGCTGATCTGGACACCTTTTTGGTCCAGCCGTGAGACACATACCCAAGACTTTTTCATTTGTATCACATTTTTTTTACCTGTTGTGTCTCTTTGTGCTGTGTCTAAATAAATGATTCTTTATCTTTATCTATCTTTACTTATTTTTATTTACAGAAATAAATATCGCTATCAGCGATAAAACCGCCATTGTACCCTTCACTAAATTATATTGTATAAGAGCTATGTTACAATTTTGGTGTACAATAAAGTATATTCTATTCTATTCTATCATTTACCATACCCATATGATTACTATAGATGGATATCTATGTAGTTTCTTTTGCTGGTCGGAAGTGAACTGGGCGTAATCCAGAAGATTGGAAATTACGATTCTTCCTCCTATGTTTTTCTTTTCCCAATTATGTTGGGGTCAGCTTCCAGTCTAATCTGTAGTGTCATTCTGTAAGAAACCCACCTCAATATCGACGGTTAGCTCGATGTCCATAATGTCACAGTATGGATAATAGAAGCAAATAACACACAGATAATCGACAGTATAATCAATAACGCGTAATTTTGTTATCCACGCTGTGTCACGACAAGTGTCTAATTGACAATCGCGATCGAGGTGAGATTCTTATTCTTACAGAATTGCACTGCTGATACGGCTGAATGTCAATATTTTACACGGAGCGACTGCTATCAGACCTCCGCAACCCAGGTACTAATGCCGATATCCTAAGGTTAGAGAGCGGTGATCAGAATTTCAGACTTCTGACTACCCGTAACGACTGTCATACAACATATTCTTGTGACACCCGAGACCGACGGTTTAACATGTTCTTCGAGGCACGGAGGGGTGTTGATGTGTAACGAACAGTCACCCATCCACGGACTGACCACGCCAAGCGCTGCTTAACCTCTCAAATCGTATGATCTGCGCGGTTGTTAAATAGCCACGAGCCCCGCCGAATAAAAATACGATTATCGTTGGAACATAATAATTATCGACAATCGATCAATTATGTCGTGGTATGTCATGGTTCAGCAAAGAAATATCTAAAGATTTCTAGATTTTTGCTAGCATTAACAGTAGGTAAAACATCCATTATAATATTATTATATCACTATGAAAGTCATATTGATATACAATTACTAAACTAAACTAAAAGATGGAGAATATTATTGGATGTTACGAATATTCCTAATTTTCTTTACGTTTCATAAGAACCCTAAAAACATAAATTTATAATTTTTGTTAATATTTTCGCGGCTATGATGAAAAACAAAACGCTACTATCGTGAATGAAAATAATAAAATAGTGACTTATTATTTATTTTTTCCCGCGCCGACATTTATTCTAATAACGTTTTGAATTATTCAATAATTCGAACGCGGAACACTGAGTGCTCGCGGATATTCTCGATCCGCTAATAGACTCACAAAAGTTAATATTATACGGATTATTCCCGTTTAATCTTTGACGGACGGGATTCCCGGTAAAAATTTGACATTTACGAGCAATTCAGCTGTGGCGTGGGGTATTTTCGGTTTAGTCCGTTACCAACTAAATGAGTATTTTAATAATGTGTTAACATAACAAACGTTAACATTAATTTTGTCGTGAGTGTTGAAATATTTTGGGACTTTCACACTGATTTATTGAACATTTTTCACAGAATTAATTACTTTAAAATTTTCTGTTGTAACAATCCCGTTAATAAAAATAATTGGAATAACTTTAGGGATAGCGACGTCACTGCAATCAATTCTCACATCCTTATATCCAGACATTTTACTGAGTGCGAAAGAAATGTCTACTTAATCACTGAATGACGCAAGTGTATTTAAAAATATATCACGGAACAGATATAAAATGAAAAATGCACGCAAATATATCTTATTATTATTAGTGAAATATGTCGTTGACCCAAAAAAAATGTTTATGAATATGTGTGACGTGTGACGTCGACAGAGAACGTAACGCAACATTTCTATACTTACATTTTTCGATACGTGTATCTAGATTCACCAAGCTCTCCCGTCGTAGAGCCGATCATCTTTTCAGACTTTGCAGTCACATCGATAATTCAGCCCTCATCAAGCTGCCCCCCCCCCCCCCCCCAATATCCCGCCAGCAACGCCCTAAGCCGAGGTCGGAGTCCCCCTGTTGTTGCTAGTAGTAATGATGTAATTGTGGTTTAGGTAATTAAGTAAGAGTTAGGTAGTTAAGTATTTTCCGTCCGTCCCCCCCATTAGTACATGAGCCAGACAGTATATTTTGTTCAGTCATTTCCTCTCAAGCGATAACTCGTGAAATGCTTCAGAGAGTTGTATTATGCAGCATGGTGAACGTCAGCTGCCGCTCCGTGGGTGGGTGGGGCAGCGGCAGCCGCTCAATCACGTAAAAAAAATGTTTTCAGTCATTTCCTCCCGACAGAAAATTTGTTAAATGATAGTTAACGCAATTAATCGAAGATAAAAAAGTCAGCTGGCCGTACCATGGTGGATTATACGTCAGCTGGCCAAAAGAACATGCAAAAAAAATTTTCGTTCAGTGATTTCCTCTCACTTGAAAATGTGTCAGATGATAGTTTACATGCTATTTTGCATAAATAAAAACGTCAGCTGGCTCTATGTTGGTGGAAAGGTCGTCAGCTGACGTATTTAAATAAGCGATCGGCGCTCACGTCTGGCTCCCATGCTCCACCTTTCACTGCCCTTCTTTCTTTCTGCCTCGAGTCCCCCACTCGAGGCAGAAAGAAAGAAGGGCAAAGAAACCAGTCTCAGCTAATGCTGTTTGAGTTTGAGTTCAGGGTTCAGATGCACGCCATAAATCGATGGTGTCCCCCTCTTTTATCTGACCATTAAAATTACAATAAAAGGATATGTGATTTAAGAAAGTGATCGATGGTCATGTTCGTGGGCTATGCTTGGAGGCCCTAGGGCACTGACCTGCCTACCTCTGTAGTAGCTACGGCCCTGCTCTGGGGTAAAATGTAAAACTTCCTCACCGCACACTGGCAATAGACGCGTGTTGTAAGATTCACTAGCCAGCCTACCCAGCACGCTTGGTGGTAGGATCTATACAATCCGCCTGGCTAGTACCACCCTCACTTTAAAATCCAATCAATATGTGTTCCGTCTGTATGTGAGAGCCAGAGAGGTATTGAATCCCTTTATAAGCGTTTACTTTGATTCGTGTGCTCAAACTGAGACCCTGTCTCCGCTTACCACCAGGTGAGACTGGGATAAAACGCTGCCACGTCAAAAAACTAAATAAGTATAATATTTATGCGTTGGTAGCTCTGTTTTCCATACATTTAGTGGGATAAGTAGACTAACGACGCACAGTCAAAGACAGCTTATTCATTTTGGTCCTCTATTGCTAAGGCCGGGTTTAGAGGAGGACAACTGAGGCTTGAGTCCCAGGGCCTCCTTAAGAGGTCAGTAACAAAGAGACATTTAGAAAAAAAAACTCCTGTTCTGACAAAGACAAAAAAGTACAAATTCACGAGGTATGTACTTTTTTTAAAACATTTCCAAATCTTCGTTGCTCCAGAGCCTCCAAACCTCAATCTGGCACTGTGTGGTCAAAAACGACTTTCAGTGTCCTTACCATCTCTCATAAACGAACCTTAAAATAATGCAGGCTGAAGAAGCTACTGAAATCGCTCTAATGTAGGTATGTTCATGGAAATAGTCTTGCCCTTCATTACTTGAGGCCCCTGTCAAATTGGTAGTATGTGGTTCAACAGTTAAATACGGTT
Source organism: Amphipyra tragopoginis (assembly GCA_905220435.1). Classification (NCBI taxonomy): domain Eukaryota; kingdom Metazoa; phylum Arthropoda; class Insecta; order Lepidoptera; family Noctuidae; genus Amphipyra; species Amphipyra tragopoginis. The sequence continues at coordinate 14,435,268 of HG992017.1, forward strand.
TATAGTTCTTTAGGGCCGTAAACACTGAGGCCGCGGGGCAGCAAGTGATCAAGCGCCTCGAGGGGCCCTTTTTTCTGGTGGGGCCTATACTCGGGGGCCCCAGGTTATTGTCTCGGGTGCCACGGCATTATCTTCGGCTTTACAATTCCCATTCTTCCGCCCAAACCTTCAGGAAATAAAAGACAAGATTGTAAAAGATAAAGCAACAGAATCTTATAGGAGTGAATCTATCGTTACATTTATAGCTAATATCTGTCTATCAGGATTGCGAGCGTGGTAAATAGGTATACTAAATAAAACCAACATAGACCTTCCACCACTGAGAGTACTCAATACTTGTATTTGTTAGTAGTGTGTTAGTATAACATGAATTAGGTCACAATATTATAATTTACACAATTATACAAGATCAGGGCCCGGGTCTTCTGTAAAAGGCACAACAACATAATCTTCTAGGGGTGTTTCTATCATTACAGTTACAGCTAATATCGGTATGTCAGGATTGCGAGCAAGGTAGATGTAGTAAATAAAACCAACATAGACTCTCCACCACTGAGAGTACTTGTATTTGGGTTAGTGTTAGTAACATGAACTAGGTCACAATATAATAATTTACACAATTACACAAGATCAGAAAATAAGGACAAGCTAGTCAGATATAAAGGGACACACTTCTTCAGCTGATCAACATGCTCCGCTTCGTTGAATGACCACCGCCTTTAAAACATCGGGTGCGTTGATCCATATGGACGACTACCTTCCTTTGTCAACATTGCCCAGTGTAAGAGCTAGCGCGCACGCGCGCACTATTTCATCACTCTTAAAATATCGCGCACGGGTGGCTTTTGTCACCGTGAAAATCTTTTCACTCTTTCAAATCCATTGGTATGTATGTATGTAAGTATGTTACGACATGATAACTGGGTGCATCTCCATACATACTTACTCTTAGATTTTATAAGAATGAAATAAATTGTCACGGTGACAAAAGTCACCAGTGCGCGCTAGCTCTTACCAGTACCCCAAGTGTGAGTTGGGTAGTTTATCACACGTTTCCGTAACGAATAGTTTACCGTGATAAGTGTGTAAATGGGGTATAACCCAAGTTTGAGTTTTTTACGTTACTATGTAGTTGCGTCACGCCAAAAATGTATGAAAATTTAGGCAGAGCCTCTAGCGGCGAATAGCGTGACTAAAACTTGGTTTGATACATAGCATGGTGCATGGTAAACTATTCGTTTGTAGTAAACTTCCCAACTCACACTTGGGGTACTGCTACCGATAGCAAGATCATCACGTATTTTCAAAGGGAAATAAAAGGAAGTTGTATCTACCTTCGGTAACCTGAAAGCCCTAGCCAACACATAGACATAGAAGTGAGCAAGCTAATTGCCAACCACCGGATTTAGCCCAAACCCCAGGTTGCTACGGACGGGTTGCAAGAGAATTTCCTAAAATACATAAGACATTCCTAGAAACCAGAGAAATCCCTTGAAAATCTGTTAACTTATTAAAATTATTCACACATAGGTAATTTGGGACTAGCTATAGATCAATTTAGCTATAGTTTAATTTAATGAAATTCGTTCAATTCAACAAGAAGCAGAGCTACAAAAAAAATATGATGCTATTTATTAAAAGTATTAAAACATAAATTATCAATTCTGCCTATTTGAAAGATATAATTATGATTTTTTTTAATTTCTTTGCTTTAGAGCCATCTATTGAGGAGTAGTTGCAACTTTAATAGACATACCATGGTTCTCAGTATGGGGGCGCCACTAAACATACATCATTTTAACTGAAAAATGATTTATCTGTTAGATCTTTTAATCGTGTTGATTGTAAATCAATTTGAGATATTACACATTTATCGCCTGATAAAATACTGACTGACACAGCCAGCACTGACAAATATAAAAAATAGTATCGTTAAACTATACGCTATCAATAAAATTATATTTCATAAAACTGAGTTTTAATCATGGTAGATTTCTGACACCTGCGTGTAAAGGAACGTTATTTGTGAAGAGTTGCTAAGGAAATTTATTGAATCGATTACAATTCATAACTTATTTTTATTATCCATGATAGAATTTTTAACATTTAACTTTGTTTTAAGGAGTTAAACGATAAAGTGTTTTGCTTGTGTTAACATATACTATAAAAGCCGTTATCCATAAATAAAAATATATTTTTTTAGATCCGATGACAATTCAAAGATGTTAGATGAATGAGTTATCCGTTAATCGAGAATAATACCATGCAGGTGCATCTCTATTGTAACTTGTCTATGTTCAGTGGTACCAACTTAGGGTTATTTACCCTAAATTTAGAGTAAAAGTAATCCAGCAGGGTAATTTCTAGGGTATGAATTTTCCTAGGGTATTTTTGGGGTAACAGTCAATAACAATAAAATAGTAATAAAAGATTCCCTAATCTCTCTAAATTAGCATTGTCTCTTTTGTCGGCGCCTATATCTAATGCAGCCGTAGAAAGGGCCTTTTCTCTATACTCAGTCGTCAAAACAAAGCTTAGGAATAGGCTATCCCTGCCTATGATACAGAGTATAATGACTGTAAGATACAATTTAAACATATTTCACAAATCTTGTGTCAACTTCACTCCTTCAAAAACAATGTTGGACAAATTTAATAATAGCATGTATGACAAAAAAGATAGGTAGTGATGCAGAGGATACTTTTATTGTTATGTGCCAATAATATAATAATATGAATAAATAATGTAGTTGTTTTATTTGTAAAGAAGGAAAAGACAAGGATATTTTTTAGGGTATTTTTTTTAAATAATACAGATTCTAGGGTAAATTGAGACCAAGCCTAGGGTAAAGTAAAACCTCGACCTGGCAACACTGTCTATGTTCTCTGTAATGTATTCAATTACAGTAAATAAGTTCGTTTTTAATTTTATCAGTAAAAATTCTTGCTTTGTGGCATTTATAGTGATTAGAAATATATTTGAAAAGAAGATTACAACTCAAGTTAACAAAACGTGTTAATTAAATCTTTATTGCTACTGTCATTAATTCAATAAAGAGGAACAACCTTTAATTATGTACTCGCTGTGCCTATAAACAAACATCTGTAGATGTGTGCCTACACTTGTTGCACCCACTTTCAAAAAGATAGAGATTCAGTTTACCTGTTTGTGAGAAAGTGAACTTATCTTATTTACATGTCATAGAAATCCATTCGTGATCATTTACCGTTACGATTGTCTAGTGAATGTGAGAAATGTGTTTTGATATGGTTATCGTAAATGTAACTTACGATGCACCTGCAGCACATATCATTGCATTGAGTCGAGTGCATCGCGTTTGTTAACAAGGTCTGACGGAAAGCTAATTGAAATCCAGTTATTTGTTACGTAGTTACTATGGCGCAGGTAAAAAAATACACGAATCGACAAGTCAGTGAGGAGTCGGTCCCAAAATGACTCATACGTGGTCACTGGCATTCCTGTATTGTTTTGTTTTTGTGGAATGCCATATCGATGAGTAAATTGCGGATAGAATGAACGAAAAAACTACAATTATCTATGAAGATAAAGGAAGCAAGAAGTGTTCTTTTTTTGAAAAGTTTAAGAAATTATAAAGTTGTTTCTAGTTTGGCGGGAACATTAGTGAATTTTAGCAGTGTTATGTGTAAAATGTGCTGACAATCGTGTTTCGGAATAAAATTGCAATGGCTCAGAGCTCTGTTGACTCGGACAGGCTGTCCTCAGCGGGTATCTCAACCCATAGCTCTGGGACTGCAGGCACAGTTGGTGGTTCAGTTGTTGGAGTGAGACCTGGTGATGCTGTTCTTAAAAGGGAGGATGAAGATGAATACAACTTGGGACCCTTGCCTCCTATGTGGGAGAAGGCTTTCACTCCATCAGGAGAGGTGTATTTTATTGAGTAAGTAAAAAAAACCATATAAAATAGATTATTATTGCGACAACATCTATTTTGTCACAATTCTAAAAAGTGTATGCAGTCACTCCTTTACTGAGAATAGTTATCAATTCTAATCAAAAGACTTACATTTAAATAGAAATATAATAGGCATCAAATTATTGTCTTGAAAACAGCCAAGTTTGTCTAAAATTAAATCTAAAAAATATTTTATGTTCCTGCCCGTGACATTGATACACATGATTTGAATTTAAAAAAAAACTGCAAAGAAGGTAAAAGGAGGTGGCCAACTTTTTAAGGGACCGTTACCCCACCATCGAAATACATGTACACAAAAAATAATTACTTCATTTCAAAGCGTTTGACTTCAAGACTTACAATATGGAAACAAAAAGCGCCTAGAGGTCCTGTATTTTTTTTAAGGGCAGTTTTTCTTACTCTACTATAACTTAAATGTCAGGTGTTATTTATTGTTAACATTGAAATAAATATTGTTTAAAAACCTTCAGAAAACGTATTATACCTATGTTCCAAGTTATCCCGATTAGTTTTTAGTCGTTTTGATACTAAACTGCTACATAATACCAACTACTACCATATATCTGCTGAAATTAAATTAAAGGATTTTTATATCACCTGTATTTCACAATATGTTATCCCCACGCTCAGAATTCCATGATATTACAATTTGCAATAATCGGCTAAATTATTATTAATTTAATTCTAATTTTAAGTAGGCACTCAACACGTTTGATAAATATATAATGCATGTTGTGCTTACCTGTAAGAAATTGGTACACTAGTCTGTAAGTCCATTGAATGTATCTCATATCTTTGTACCTATTAGTGTATTCAATTGTTGGTGAGCCAAATAAATAAAATAAAAAAACATATTTCTCATCGAACCTAGCTAAAGCACAATTATTGACACAATTCAAAATGAATGATGTCCATAATGAAAGCTGTGAAAATCAGTTTTCAATTCAAATTATATCTAACGTTAAAGAAAATGAGGAATAGATACACACAGATGACACAGATAAAAAATATAAAAATAACAGGTATTTAAAATACCAGATAACATTTGTTCCTTACAGTAACTGTTATCTGTTAGTATAAATAACATTCACGACGCGGTTGACACAACGCCCTGTTAAATAACGATGTTTTTGTCTCATTCTTACTGACGACATATAACCTTGCTAAAAAGATGTACCTAAATAGTCTAAAAATATATACAGGTTGGTAATTTGAGATGGGGCATGAAGCGCAGCTACCTTAACCATTGTAGCTACAAGAAAACGTTCTTATGAGACCACCCCTAACTTTTGGAATAATTTCTATTTGCATTCACAGATTTTGAAAAAAATGTACAGTCAGCGAGAAAAGGGGCAGTTTTCAGAAAACATTTTTATGATGCCAATCGATCCTATTTCCCTTAAGGATCAAAACACTCTTCCGGACCATTTGAGGTTGGAGTACTAGAAACGTCAGAAATATTTGGAAGTGCATTCATAGATATGGGTTTTATTTCGGTATGAATGTAACTTTGACGATGATGATTTCTGACGTTCTAGTACTCTAATATCAGTGAGTCCGGAAGAGTATTTTGATCTTTCTAAGAAAATTGATCGATTGGCACCATAAAAATATTTTGTGAGAACTGACAATTTATTTGCTGACTGTACCAATTTTTTTTTTTTCAATAACTTTGAATGCAGTTCGAAATAATGTCAAAAATTATGGACAGTCTCCTATCAACATTTTCCTGTAGCCACAACGATTAAGGTAGCTGCCCTTATAACTACCCTATCTCAAATAGTTTTTTTTTTTGCGATTTCTGACATTTCTTGTACTCCAACCTCAATTGCTCCGGAAGAGTCTTTTGATCCTTACGAGAGATAGGATCGATTAGCATCATAAAAATATTTTCTGAAAACTGCCCCTTTTCTCGCTGACTGTACATATTTTCAAAATCTGTGAATGCTGATAATAATTATTCTAAAAGTTAAGGGTGGTCTCCTAAGAACGTTTTCCTATAGCTACAATGATTAAGGTAGCTGCCCTTCATGCCCCATCTCAAATTATCACCCTGTATAACCTACCAAGGTTCATAAGAAGCAATATGTATAAAAATGTATGTCTCCTTTATTTGGTCACGTAATCTGTGTCACGGTTATTTATTCGGATACATTGATACCATTTTTCGAAATAAACGTTTAAAGATTCAGTAAATAAGAAAAAATACATCACAGTAGTTCACAAATTAATAGAATATCGTAATTGTAATAAAATACGAATATTGTATGATTAAAAGTTTTAAAATATTCATCCATATTATAAAATGATCAGATAACTTGTCACCTTGTCAGTGGTACTAATCGGTAGCTAGTACAAAAATACTAGGCTAGACAGATATTTAGTACTGTTTTTTTATATAACAGAGATAACAAGTATTATTGAACTGTTATTACAACCAACCTTTAAGTCAGCCCGCCGAAATCATGCTGGCCATTTACATTTTTTTTCTTTTTTCAAAGCTTTTTTATTCTTATGACATTTTCACTGTCAGAAGGTAATTATTAGTGCTGGGCTCGCCCGGTCGCAAACGTGTAAATCGATTGTTCTATGTAGTTAATTGATTAATTAATAATAACGCTAATTGTTTAATTTTTCTATTACAAGTTACAAAGTAGGTACCGTTGCAGTTTTCATGAACTTATTTTAATATTCTAATACAAGTCACTAGTTATTTTATCCTTAAAGGTTTTGTCAGTAGTTCCCAAACTAAGCAAAACTGTAGCTTGAGAACCTGGGTAAGTAGTGGCATCTTGAATAGTTGTTTGTGTTCCTTTCGATAAAATCTATTTATGAGAGAAAAAAATAATGGTGTGGTTGGCGCAGCGGTTGAGCGGTCTTTTGGGGAGTTACGTGTCGCGGGTTTGATTATTTGATTCCCGGACTGATCAAGTATCTGTATGGTCTACAGACACATAATGGTTTCCGAGTTTGGTGTTTTTGCAAATGACTATTTGTGTTTGTAAACGCGCTCACGATAAATAACGTATTTAAATAAAAAGGGGAAACGTATTTTTAAAAAGCTTGTCATCCTAAGTAATTTTTGAAAGAAAAAAATAAACTAATCTTAAACTGTGAAAAATTAAATGACATCAAATGTACTTAATAATCCTGAGTTATTAGGTAGGTACTTAAATTATTATTTGTCAATTTAGTTAATAACAAAATACGAAAATATTAATAATAATGGGTATATTAAATGGCTTATTTACGTTTATTTGAATGTTATCGATCCATGTGAATTGTACTATAGGCATAACGATTTTTTTACTGAAATCGATTATCACAAAATGAACAGCCCTTAGAGTTTAAAAGAAATTCAAATGTCATCCATCAATAATGCATACCTAATGGCCGACGGGCGGAAAATATCAATATACTATCTTATTATCTTCATCATAATTTCCAGGACCTGTACAGAAAAAATGAAAAATAGGTCTTACAATAATATGTAAAGAACGTTTTATCATTGATTACTTTACTTTGTACAAGTTCAGTTTCAAATAAAAGTGTGTTATCGACTATCTGGGGCAGATGTTGGCCACCTCCTTTTAACAAATGTAATTTAAACCAAATAGCTATTCTAGCAGATAAAAATTAATTATTTAATTATAGATGAGCAACAATATTGCTGATTGTCTATTTCACACAGAGTCGAAGATTCACAGTTTTTTGCTCGAAATGATCTGAATAACTAAGAAAATTAAACTATATCTCAATGACACAAGGGTTGTTTCAGAATGAACACAGTACACAATAACTGTCATTCTCACAAGAATTTTATACCATTGAGATAACATTTAATTTCTTTAGTTGTTTCGAGATTATGAACAGTTTGTTCGTCCCAATATATTTAATGCTGACTTTACAGTAGGGTAAAAAAAACTTTTTTTTAAATTAAAGAAGTATTCTAATAGTGATATTATGTTGCCATTTCAGGCTGGTATGGTATGACGTGTGTAAAATATAATAAGTTAAAAGTTAAAAAAAAAAACCCATTATTTCAGTATTTTTCAAATAGGTATTAAGTAGTATACTTAAACAACTTCAAGCTATATGTTTTAACAGCAAATTTACAGTTAAAAATAACATTAAAATAGTAAACAAACCAGTTTACCCAGACGTGTAAATAATTTATTATTGCAGTTATAGGAATAGCAATCTGTGTCGAGACACTGAACTGCTTTATTAGTATAAAAATTGTAAAGATAATTAAATGAGTATGGCTTATTATGAAGGCGGATTTTTTGTTTATTCTTATATTTATGACTAGCTTTTGCCCGCAGCTCCACTTGCGTGAAATTTTGAGCCCTCGTTAAGCCCCCCTTGTTAGGTGTAGTTATAAAGTCAAAAAAATCTTTCATCCCTAATTTCACCTCTTACGGGTAGAATTTCTAAAAACCCTCAAACACGTGTATATTTATTTCTCACCAAAAGCCTACATTTTTAAATCCATGCTTCTTACTTCAAAAGTAACAGATTTCTCATACAAACTTCAAACATTTATTTCACCCGCTTAGGCATTGAATCTTCAAAAATGCTCAAACACGTGTATTCCAATCAGAAACCTTGATATTTAATTTCATGCTTCTTACTTCGAAAATGACGGACTTACATACAAACTTAAATCCCCTATTTCACCCCTTAAGGGTTGAATTTCGAAAAATCCATTCTTAGTGGATACCTACGTTACAAAAGGAACCTACTGTCAAAATTTCAAGTTTCTAACCCCAGCGGTTTACGCTGTGCGTTGATAGATCAGTCAGTCAGCTTCTCCTTTTAGATAGATAGATAATAATCAGGAGTTTACAGCAACATAGATTTTCTTGGTTTTATTCAAAAATTCATGGTCAATCCGGAGACAGAAGATAATCTCTGATTGCTTTGAAACTTTTTAGTATAATTCATATGAGCACTGGGCTCCATCACGCAAAATACGCGCTTAGACGTGGAGTTGCGGACACCAGCCTGTTATACCTTATACAGGGTGGAAACTTTCAGCGGGGCAGTAAGGGGAAGTATGATTGATGGCAATAGGCTCGCCCCCTATCATATGGGATTTAAACATAACGGCGCAATGTGGGTGTACTATACATCTCTGCTCAACCGTTCGAGGAATAAAGGTGTGATGTCATGTTATAAAACAAACAAAAAACCATATGTATAAGAGTAGGGTCACTACTGTACAGTAACTATTTCTTGTAATATTCATTATTAATAGTGATGTGCCGACTATGACTTTGGCCGACTTGCCGATTAGTTGGTTGTAAAGAGGCCGACTAGATGGCCAATTTCCGTGACGCTTCGTTTACAGCTTATTCGCGCAACTGCCATCTGCGAGCGTGTTGGAACATGTTTTCTCTACTCCGCATTGTTTTTTATTTAATAAATGTAATTCCTCCTATAACATTTTATTGAGAAATACATACAAAGTAAAAGCCGGATAATCGGCGCTCTTTGCCGAATAATCGCCAACTACGAAAGTGGCTGGATAATCAGTCGGCTTTGCGGAACATCCCTAATTATTAACATAATCTCGGATTTCTCGTAGTTTGGCCAAATAATAATAGCAAAAATCTCTTTCAGCCACAACACTGGCACTTCACACTGGTTAGACCCTCGACTCGCGAGGGTCCGTAAACATTCCCTCGGCGAGTGCGGAGAAGATGAACTACCTTTTGGCTGGGAGAGGGTAACTGATGAAAGATATGGATCATACTACGTAGACCATATTAACAGGAGGACACAGTATGAGAATCCAGTGTTGCAAGCAAGGAGATTGAGAGGTAAGCTTTTTTTACTCTTTTGTTTATTTCTAACACCAGCCTGGGGGCTAAGTGCTTGTCCACGTACAACTCGCGGGCGCGGGCGGGGTGGACTTACTTACCCCGCACCAGCGTTTTCTACGTGAACACTTGCATATTATGCCATATGTTTGATATTTCGTGACCGCACCCGCCACCCCGCTCGCGAGCTACCGTGAACTTATAATGCCCTGTTTGGTGTAACATATTTTTATTTCTATTCGTAATCATAACAATGCAAGTGTGCTGCACATCCAGTTGGCATTTGTCACGCAATTGCACTGACTACATCCTAATTGCCTTCAAGATGAATTTGGCAGTTGCATAGTTTATGGGGTGTTATTAACCCCCCTGATCTTGTCAAAGTTTAAATTGCCATTACCATTAAGTTGATAGGACTACCTTGACTGCCTCGTTAGTCTTGAGTTCAAGCGCAACTGCTGAGTCTGAGACTGCTGGTCCTGGGTTTAGTTCCCAGGTCAGGCAAAGACTTTTAATGGATTCTTAAATCAAAATGAATGTTTGACGATAATAGTTTTGTTTACCTTTTATACAAAACTAGCGAGCCGCCCCGGCGTCACTCGGGTCTATTTATAGCTTAAAACCTCCCAGAAGAAATTACCTAAATTAAGATGAAAACTAAATCAAAATCCATTGAATAGTTTAGAAGAAGTAAGTGGATAAACAGACACGCGAAAAGCGACTTTCATATACAAGGTTAGTCAGAAACGGGGTACTAATCCGAAAAGGTGTTAAAGTACACATAATAATGAATAACTTTTGTTCTACAACTTTCCCCAAAAGTCAATAGTTTAAGAGAAACAGTTGTTCAAAAATCTCAAAAAAAAATCTCTAAAATCTATCTATCCCCAGTTAGGATCAGCTGTGTTTACATGTTAGGTCATATTTGGGGTCATGAATTAAGCACCATTTTCTGAATTAGTAACTAAAGCAGGGATGAAGAATTTTTGAAAAAACTAAAATAAAATCAATATATTTGAAAAAAAATATATATCGAATTTTGAAATTTTAACACTTGCTTTCAAACAGTCATCAGCGAAACTATAAGTGGGCTTCAGATTAGTACCCCCTTTCCGACTAACCTTATATACTAGTTAAAGATTTAAATGGCTGGTCTATAGATTATATGTTAGTGTTTTTTTTTCAACTTTTAACCCATTTTACTCGGCTCCGCCAGTAATAGATGATGTAAGAAAACATAAACATGATTTATGAAGTCTTATAAGCATGATCTTCAGCACGTTCTTATATAAAAATGTAGATACCACTATGTCTTATTCATGCAGCGATCGCCAAGTTTTCTTTTAAATAGTATTTCTTCATAATTAGAATGGTAGGCATGGGTATGCAGCATTTCTATGTTCCGCTTTAAAGGGTATGGGTGCCGGTGAAATTACAGGCACATTAGACTTTCCAACTTTGTCTCTAAAGTTGGCAATGCATCAGCAATTCTCTTGGTGTTGTAGGTGTACATAGGCGACGGTAACCACTTACGATCAGGTCGCCCATCGACTAATTAGCCAAATTATTACTTAAACAAAATACACGCACCGTGCACCCTATGCGCCAATCGCAAGACACGAGACCTTATTTCGTAATAACGATAGGCCTTGCACTAGCACACGGATCCCGATTACTAAGGGCAAGTCTAATGCTATTTTACGGATTACAGCTGCAATCACCGGCCTCTACTCAGAATTTCCTTTACTGTTTTCACAGAGCAATGATATATGCTAATGTCCCAAGCTGCTATATCGCAAGTCGGGATGTGACATTCAAACTAACGTGTTTCGATTTGCATGCGGTCGACTTTTTATCAACTATGCCTCGCGGAGAATAATGCCGTACATAAACCTGTCCCAAGTCGCCAGAACACGCAGTCTTCCGACAATCGCCATCATGTACCATATGACAACCAGTGGCGGATCCAAGTTGATAGCCACGTGGGACAAGAGCCCTACCAGCACCTGAACTGGCGCCCGACGCCATGAGCTCATATAGAACAACGCAGCCACCATCAGAGTCGTCAGTGGCCGCGTTCCTCAAAACCCGTGCATCATTTGAGCTTACAGGCTTTGAGCGTTCTGTTCCTCACTTCAGAGGGGCAAAGTTATTTTACGCGTACTGTATTTGATAACGCTTTGCTATAAAATCGAAATTCGTAATCTACTATGCACTCAAATAGTAAATTCTTTATGTAATGCTCGGTCTCAATCTGAAATTCAGGAAGTAATCAATCAATTATTATTATGCAGTACTATGTTCCACTCGACTGGAAATAATTCAGCCAGAACTAGTTTTATAACTGTGTTATTGTAGTTATGTATTATCATACTTTTTCTTTATAAGGTTAGCAAAAATCTTAAAGGTATAAGCCGTGACTATTAAGAATGGATATAGGTAGCACTTGCGTTAACGGTGAAGGAAAACATCGTGAGGAAAGTTGCTCACCTGAGAGGGCTCTATAAAGTTCTCGATGGTGTGTAGTCCACAACCCGTACCTTTAAACCCTTCTCATTCGGAAAAGAGACCCTTGCCCAGCAGTGGGACAGTAGCGGGTTGATTATACACCGTGGGCCCGAGGTACCCGAAAAATTTTAACCACGCCTTTCTGATGGTACTATAAGTCAAATGTTATATCAACGAAAGTCCAATTAAGAGCTCTTACACACGAGCGGCATGTTCCCAACGGCAGAGGTAACTGCAGCCGTCGATGCGCGTCGGCGGCAACTGTCGACGCGTCGACGGCAGCAGTCGACCTATAGCGACACTTGCAGTTGTTGCCGCTGCCGCTGATCTTCGAAGTTGAAATGTTGACGACTGCCGTCGACGCGTCAACGGAAGCCGTCGATGCGTCGACGGTTGCCGCCGACGCGCGTCGACGGCTGCAATTACCTCTGCCGTTGGGAACATGCCGCTCGTGTGTAAGCTCGCTAAGTCATTTTTTTTTGTATTCTTAATAAATCAACTTTAGTACTTCCTTAAACAATACTTTAGTTTGAAATGGCAAGATTTATAAATTATTGTGTGAGTGGATAAGAAACTTCTCAGTTCACATTCACAACCCTCCCCGACAAATAAGACATACGGCGGGTATGGTATCACAAAAGTCGCGCCGCGTTCATAGGACTTGTTACCATAGAAATTTTTCGAGTTGTTTATTTCCTTAAATAATGAATATTTCGAAAATTAAGCTTTATTCAACAAACGATATCCTAGCTTTTCTTCTCCAATTAGGCATCGGAATCGATGCTTATAATCTTTCAGGTACCTCGGGCCCACGGTGTATAGGAATGATGGCTCGTACTTATAAAACGCAGTGTGGTTAGCAAAACAATAAAAAACTAATGTGTTTTAAGAGAGGTTCGTCGGTAATAAACAACCGCGCAGATCATATAATTTGCAAGGTGAAGCTGCAGTTGCCGCCTTCAGTCCTTGGATGGGTGACCGTTCGGTAGAGACCCCTCCGTGACTCGGACAGCACGTTAAACCGTCGGTCCCGGGTGTCATACGAATACCTATGACAGTTGTTACCGGTAGTCAGAAGCCCGATAGACCAGTCTAACCTTAGGATATCGGCAATGCCCAGTAACTGGGTTGCGAAGGTCTGATGGCAATTGCTACGTGTAAAATATACATCATCATCATCTTCCTGCCCTTATCCCATGTTACTTGGGGTCGGCGCAACACGTTTTCTTCTTCCATTCCGTCCTGTCAACCGTCATGATATCACTGACTTTCTTCTCTTCCATGTCATTCTTCACACAATCCATCCATCTTTTCTTTGGCCTCCCTCTTCCTCTCCATCCATCCACATTTATATTCATAACTCTTTTGATCACATGCATTTCATCCCTCCTCTTCACATGCCCATACCAAGACAAACGGTTCCCTTTCAACTGTCTGTCACTGGCGCTACTTTCAAACTTTATATAGTAAACATCATCATCATCTGCCTAGCCTTTTCCCAACTATGTTGGGGTCGGCTTCCAGTCGAACCGGATGCAGCTGAATATCAGTATTTTACATGGAGCGACTGCCTATCAGACCTCCACTCCCCAGTATCTGGGTAATACGATAATCTTGGTAAGACTGGTTGTCAGACTTTCTGGCTTCTGACCAACAGTAACGACTGTCAAAGATCTACAAATGACAGCCGGGACCAACGGCTTTACGTGCTTTCCGAGGCACGGAGGAAACTCGCTATGGTAAATGGTCACCCATCCACAGACCAACCTCGGCAAGCGTGGCTTAACCCGGAAGATCGGTCTATGCGGCTGTAATTATTTAGCCACGAGCTCCTCTTTACGAGCTTTATATAGTAAACATATTATATGTAATTAACCAATTATAAGGTAATAGGATGATAAAGTCGTTAAGCTATTGTAAAAGGTATCCCTAAATGGTTTGGTCATGTGTAAAGAATGAATGAACAGCCATTAACTAAAAGGTATGCTTTGATGTTCACTCATGTGGAAGCAGACCGAGGCCGATTATTTAAGGGCTCTCACAGACGAGCTGTACTTTGCCTATAAGGGTAACTTCCGGCGATGGCGCGGCCTACCCCTGTTGTTGGCTAAGTGCGGCTCGTCTGTACTTAAGTCTGCAGACACACTGAGCGTATCTTGCGCGGCTCATGTTTCGTCGCGTTACGCGTATGCATTGCACTACATACAAGTCTCTTGAGCGAACTCACCAGCCAAGCGTAAGGGCGTATACATAAAGGAAGCAGGTAACCAGCGCCGTGCTACCAGCGCCGAACTACCAGCGCTTATCAGTACTGGTCCGTGCAGGTAACCGCTATATAAAGGAAGCGGGTAGAAGCAGGGGCTGGCATTTTTTAGCAAAAATACGCCTTAATTCCTTGCAAATACAGCAACAAATGACGGCCTACCTGATCGGAGCAAGTCGGAACTTGTCAGCGCAATTCGGAGCTTGTGGGCGCTGGTTCGCCACACGTTTGTAGAGACTATCTGCGCCGACTAACCCTTTAACGGGCAGTACATTTTAGGAAAAGTAAATAACTAACAATTTGACAATTTCTTATGAAAATAAAAAATGAAATGAAGAAATAAAACATTTTTTAAGTATTTTTTGTATTTTCTATTAGAGAAAATAGTAAAAAATTGTAAAAAACGAAGGTTTTAAAAAAAATATACCTATAACAGGAAGGCTTTCTCAACATGTCCCAAAAAACGTGGTGGCAAATATATTGCCGTTGCCCCTGAAAGGGCTAACTGCGCGGACCAACACCGACAAGCGCTGACTGATCGGCGCCGGTAACCCGCTTTCTATGTGTATACGCACTAATAGGGCCTAGAAGTTTCGCGCGCATCATATGGTCGATCTATGTAAGTTAACTATATTCGGCGTATTTTCAGCGGCTGCAGCGACACTTAAGCGTATGTTGCGTTTCGTATCTTGTGTAGTACGCGGTCTAAGATACGCTAATTGTATTTTGGCCCTAAGAGCCTTCTGGCTCGAGCAGATGGGATACTAATTTACTCCAGACACGGTTGATCGCAATTTTTTTTAGCTGCTACCTCCTTTATCGCTCGCGCGACCGTGTGGCGAGGTAAACGAAGTGTGCCGACCACTTATGGCCGGTTCCTATAATTTACCGAGCGTTATTGGTTCAAAATAACAGTTGTTTTTTTTTATTGTTTGACTTGGTCTCGTATAACCCTAGTCGCACCTGATGGTAAGAGCAGACAGGGTCTAAGATGGAGCACACGCATCCAAGTAACAAAGATATAAAGGGATTCGCCTATACCCCTCTGGCTCGTACACACACACGACGGAGCACAGTAAACTGCTTGGCGCCGGATTTTAACATGAGGGTGGTAGCTAGCCAGGCGGACCGTATAGATCTGCTGATTTTGTTAGAGAAGATATCACTGACTAAAGATAATTATTAAAACTTGCAAAGTAATAACGATGACATTCTATGACCTCTTTGTCCTAGACGCGTTGTTCGAAAAAAACGTGTTTCGACCAATCGTCCAAAAAGAAAATAATCTACGAATAAATTAAAATTTTAATAAAGTCGTGATGTAACACAATTGTGAACAGCGCATGTTGTTCTGTCTACCCTTTTGCCAACTATGTTGGGGTCAGCTTCCAGTCTAACCAGATGTGGCTGAATACGAGTATTTTACACGTAGCAATTGCCATCAGACCTCAACAACCCAGTTACTGGGCAATGCCGATATCCAAGGTTAGACCGGTTGTCAGTTTCGGGCTTCTGACTACCCCTAACGACTGTCATAGGTATTTGTATGACACCCAGAACCGACGGCTTAACGTGCTCTCCGAGGGACGCAGGGGTTTCGATGTGTAACGAACACGAACGGTCACCCATCCACGGACTGACCACGGCAAGTGCAGCTTAACCTTGTAAATCGTATTATACATATAAGGAGTAAGATTATAAACCGGGTGTCCCAAAACAAGTGGTCATGTTGGAAAAGTACTTTCAATATGAAAAATAGCGAATATTTCATAAACTGTGATAAGTATACTAATCAATGGTTGCCCATCACTGCCCCGGCCAACTTTCTCGAAATAATCAATGATTTCTGTTGTTCGCAAATTGGGTAACTTATTATACACATTCTTTGGCTTTTTCCATTTCTAATTTCTGTATATAGTCAGTTTTATTTAACTACTAGCTTTTACCCGCGGCTTCGCTCGCGTTAATTTAGATTTAAAAAACTACTGAAGCTTCTATAATAATGTAATTCAATCAATGTGCGTAAGGATTGAGGGCCATCACATCATGATTCGAAAGACACGTGGCGTCATCTGTTATCGTTATTGCATTTTGAAGTAATCCTAAACCGAAAAAGCTAAAGTTTTTTCATATATAGAGACATACATTTTTATGGCGCCTTCTTGCGTTTGAGAACCTCTCTCATAAGATGACGCCTGTACGAGTATTCCCTAATAGTTGGGCTGAGGTGTATAGTACGCCCTCATTTCGCCTTTATGATTAAGTCCCAATAAAATATATCTGTCTATCTATCCCATGTACAGGTCCCGTCACGTAAAAAGAACGCTTGCCTTGAACCTGCGCGCTGAGCGATTTCAACCACTCGAGCAACCAACCGACCGACTACAATTGTGTGCGCAGACGTACCCCCTCCACAGCCGCTCAGCGTTCTTTTTACGTGATGGGACCTTAATAGGGACGAGCCTATTGCCATCAACCGGGCACAAATCCAGACTCCGGGCTGCTACTGAGAAATTCCACACGGAAAAACCCACGAACATTTTGCCCGACCCTCAGCAGTCGCGCTGACCAGTAGATAGGGTTTGCAATCCCGCAGCTCATTCAATCCCGCGGGATTGATATGCGGGATTACTGATCCCGCGCGGGATCTCGCGGGGTCCGCATCTTTGAAATTATGTTATAATAATAATAATAATCTTTATTTCAAGTCACATGACTCATAGTGTTATTATATACATGTTACTAAATATATTTTGTTTGTGACCTCACTACCGCAAGGTCACAGGTCCAGCTGAAACCTTGCAGCAGTGGTTCACATACAAGCAGTCTAGTCTGCTTGCTATCATAATCAGAATGCTGTTGGCGCTGGCTCGCACCCTACGGACCAAGGATGCGCACCGCTTTCGCATGACCGCGTAGAAACAGTCCACGCGAGCTTCTGCGAACATCCCCGACGCGCTGCAGTGGCGGGGCAGCCCCATCAGCACCCTGAATGCGTTATTGTACTGGACGCGAAGGGCGCTGTACGATCTTTGAGTGAAATGAGCCCACAGATTACACGTGTAAAAAGACGTGCAGTACGCTCCAAAAAGAGTGCGTTTGACCTCCATAGAGGCACGTCTGAAAAATCGTTATAAAATCAAATTGAAAATACAGAGTTTTCCGTAAAAATCAACTTTTATTAAAACATTTCTGACATTAAGCAACAGAAATTATTTCTTTTCTATTAATTAAGTAAAAGTAATTAGTAAACTGTTTTCTTAGATTCATTTTTAAATGTTTGGCATAGTTTAATAGTTTTGTTTAATTTTACCCTTACTCCTAACAACAGTTTTATATTTTTATTCAGTCTTATTCATATAATGACTAATATAATCAAATCACAACTTTCTCTTAGATGTGATTACTACGATATCAACTTATGGTGATAACTTTTGATAACACGCTCTTAAGAAGCAAATGGCGCTTGTGCTACTCGCGAGTTACGCGAAAGTTTTAGCGCCAAATATTAAATTTGCGGGATCCGCGGTTCCGCGCTTTGAAGGTGCGGGATCCAGCAGATTAATAAAAGCAGTGGGATCCCGCGGGAATGCGTGATCCCATTTTGCGGGATTGCAATCCCTACCAGTAGACCAACAAGGCAGTCAAGTGTAGATAATAATTGAAATAAATCAAGGAATCTTAATTTGGTGTGGACAAAGTAAAAGCTGCAATATATCGACTCAATTAAGCGTAGCAGACAGTAATTTACTGGATTATTCATGCTGATTTACATAACTGAATACACATTGTACAGGGAACAGACAGTAGAATAAATTCATGCTTTAAAAAAATACCCAAATGTTTTTAATGTGGCATTGTTTTTTTTTTGTTTTTTTTTTACTGTTCCGTACCAAAATGGTAAAAAAGGAACCCTTACAGCGGTTACGCACTGCATCCGATCCGAATCCATGAAAATACGTTCCAAAGTAGCCATAGAACTATTTGTATGGTAGTTTACGCACTACATCCGGCATCCGTCATCCGATTTCTATCCATCATACGTGAGTCTCCAATTCGGAAGAAATATTGACGGACCGAAGTAGCCGTAGTAATGTTTGTATGAACGCTTTCGCACTACCTCTAATTCAAATCGGACGCCAAGTGGATATGCCAAAGATGGCCCCTGAATTGTTTGAATTTGGATCAGAGATCGGAATAGTGCGTAAGCAACATCCGAATTCGGTCCGAGATTTTTACTCTAGTTCGGTATTTTCACGGATTCGGATCGGATGCAGTGCGTAAAGCAATATCCGAATTCGGTCCGAGTTTTTTATATCCGTATTTTCACGGATTCGGATCGGATGCAGTGCGTAATCGCTCTTATGGTGTGACTTTGTCCGTCGTATGTCTGTCACAGCTGTTTATTTCATGAAACTACTAAATGCCATGGACTTGAAATTTGGAACAGTTATAAATAATGCTTGTCTATCTACAGGTTTTTAACGAATTCATGTAATTCCTTCAAACCGCGTGATGACCGGTAACACTGATTGACCGTGCATACTATGCATAGGTTTTTTTTAGAATCAACAAAAAAAAAGTTTTCATAAAATGAACCATGGTATTCTGTATATCTGAGTAATTTTAGCGTCCCAAGTTAACTGACTGCGTGGAGCGATATCGCGCTAGTCGTGCCCGTCAGCTGTGTCGCCGTGCCTTCATTCATTTATGCAAGGCAACGAAATTTTCTATGACATAAAAAATATTTGGGAAAAAAAGTGTTTTTAAATTTTTAATCAATCTAAATCCCGTGCAGGGTTAATCTATACCATTAATAGATCATGTGCTTTGAAGGAATTACGCGAATTAGTTTACACCCTGTATATTGCAAGTGAAAGTATTGTTTTTTTTAATTTTCATTTATGCCGCATACTTTGACTAAAACTGTGTGAATAAACAGTTCAGTTCGGTTTCGATCGATCACCGTCTCTGTTTAGTAGTAGAGTTAGCCACCAGGGCCCTCGTCTTATTTATTTCCGTGTTATTTTGATGTGCCATAGTAAATAAGGCTTAATTTAGAACGCTTTAAGCGAATTTCATCTTTAACACTTTGACCGCCACGTCAAAAAAAACGTGCTCTCGGCGCCAAGCTACGATTTCATCCTTTAAGTCTGTCATGTATTCGTGACCGTGGCGTGCTGGACACATTTTGCTTTGTCATGTATTCATGACTAGCGGTCAAAATGTTAAGCAATATGCTTTAAGAGTTTGCAACAAGAATAATATTTACTGTATTTATTTCAGCGGAGAAATTATCTTCAGAAAATGGTGGCACCGGCCAGTCTAACGGGCCGACGCCCACGGGGGAGCTTCGCGGCGAGAGATTTACTCTCACTCTTACGAAAGGCACTCAGGTAAGTAATTGGACAAATATTTATGAATTTTAGGTACCATTCTGAGTCATTGTCAGCTATGTGAATGATTTCCGACGTTTTGTGAATCACTCTACGCTGTCTTGTCATCTTCTGATGTTAATCCGTATAATACCTAGAAGTATTTAGGAATTTTAAAGCAGGTAAAGAAATATCATTGTTCTGTTCTGCCTACCCTTTTCCCAACTATGTTGGATCCGCTGTCAGTCTGACCAGATGCGGCTGAATACTAGTATTTAACACAGAGCAACTGCCATCAGACCTCCACAACCCGGTTATTGGGCAGTGCCGATATCCTAAGGTGAGACCGGTTGTCAGAGTTTCGGGCTTCTGACTACTCTTAGGGGGCCATCCATAAATTACGTCACACGTTAAGGGGGTCAACGAAGTGTGACAAGGGGTGGGAGGGGTCCTAAATTTTGTGACGTCACGTTTCAAAATCTAATGTCTAAGTATTAAATGGAAATGAAACTAATTTCGGAACTGCTGTTTTAATTTAATAATTTCTAGATATAAAAGTGCAAAATATGTGACGTCGCACTAGGGAGGGGGGAGTCTCACAAATGTGACCAGCTGTGACAAAGACGAGGGGGGGGGGGGGTAAAAAAAATCGTAAAATGAAATTCGTGTGACGTAATTAATTAATGGATTGCCCGCGCCTTAACGACTGTCATAGATATTCGCATGACACTGACACACGGGACCAACGGATTAACGTGCTTTCCGAGGCACATGGGTCTCTATATGTATTGAACGGTCACCCATCTACGGACTGATCTCGGCAAAAGCCGCTTAATCTAGCAAATCATATGATCCAAACAGTTGATAATTAGCCACTGAGCCCATCTAATTCCTCGATTCCTTGTTAGTTACTAAATATTTTTATCTCCGTCAAATAAATAACCTTCAATGTATCTTTAACTTAATTTTAACTTTCATTAAAACGGTCGCTGTTTAAATAAATTAAAGACGTAACATTCATACTGACAAGATGATATTAGAATAATATATTCGACTTTCTTCAAAAGAGACCCTAGTTTTCGTCCGGAAGGGAGCTGAACCGTAACTTAATTGTTAACCCCATTTATCCTTGGGCAGTAGCCGTGACAAACGAGTTCCGTACTGACGTACTGTGACACATATCGTGAAATAGTAGCTAACGAAAGTTCATTCACTTCAATTAACCAAAATTGAGTAACACAATGGACATGAACATGGGCTTCCACGTTGACCGCAGTATTGAACTGTTTCAAACCTCATTTATTCAAAATACACTAGAATTAATTCTTTTTGAACGTCAATGTTACAAAAGACAGCTCCCAAAAACGCCCGTCCTTTACCGCTTCCTAGTGTTTATGCTGTGAAAAAGAAACTGCGCAACTAATTTCCCAGCAACACAGTTCTGTCTGTCAGGTTAATAAACTATTAGAATGTACACACAAAAAAAAATACAATAATAAAATTGTGCAAATTGAGGTTCATAAAAAAGCATATACACACATCAAAAGTGTCTAGGGATCAAGCATTTTTATGCGGATTTCTTGAGATTGAGATGTGGCTTTGTAATAAATTTATGATTTTATAAATTTATATGGATCCTTTTTGGTGCATTTCATAATTTGAATCAGGAACTGTGAATCAAATTCGAGTAAAAGATGAAAATCAGCTGTCAATATTTTCCCTATAAAAACATACAACGCATTGAAGACATTATTAGTGCTACTGTTTCCCTACTACTGATTAAAGCCAACGTTATTATGGAGCGGCGACGTCATTTAAGCAGGGAAGAAATGCTCAGAGCCGTGGGAATGATAGAAGCTGGTTCCCGGCAACGTACTGTGGCTTTAGCTCTGAATACAAGTCAGAGTGTTATCAGTCGACTTTGGACACGTTACCGAAGCACTGGTACCGTGGCTGAGCGCCATGGAGGACGGTATCGCTGCACCACACGGAGACAAGACCGATACATTCAAATCTTAACTCGAAGAGCTCCAACAATAACCGCCATGATGTTAGCCGTGAGGCTTCATCACTCTTCAGGGAACTTAATTAGCGACCAAACAGTCAGAAACCGCTTGCATGAAGTGAACCTTCATTCCCGAAGACCGCTACGGGTACCACCTATAGCAATGCACAATCGTAGGATTCGATATCAATGGGCTCTTGGACACAGAAATTGGGCAGAAGAACAATGGCGTTTCGTGTGCTTTTCTGATGAGTCTCGTTTTGGTATGAGACCGGATACAAGACGTATACGACACTGGAGAACCCCTGGACGCCAACAGCGATTAAAATCCTGCCAGGAAGTCCATCCTTATAGTGGTGGAACCATCATGGTATGGGCGGGTATTTGGATCGGCGGAAGAACTGAGTTGATTTGGATCAGAGGCAACCTCAACGCTCAAATTTATGCTGAGACGATTGTATCAGACGTCATCGTTCCTCTACAAGCGCAAATCGGTCCCTTATTTCAGTTAATGCATGATAATGCACGACCGCACACCGCAAGAGTTGTAAGACAGACTCTCGCCGCAGCTAACATCAATGTCCTGCCCTGGCCTGCTCAGTCGCCAGACTTGAACCCGATTGAGCATGCATGGGATATGCTACAGAGAAGAGCTCTGCCGAATATGGAGGGTATCCAGTCGCAAGAAGACCTTTTTTTGTTGTTGCAACGAACATGGGCGGCCATTCCACAGCGTGATTTGGATGAACTCATTTTGAGTATGCCAAACCGATGTTCTTGTGTTGTTAGTGTTCGCGGTAGAAACACGGATTATTAATTGTTTAAGTTACCCAATAAAATTTTAAAGAAAACTGTTATTTCAGTCTTTTTTTCGAACTTTTGTGTTAGTGGTTCAAATGTCAAAAATCCCTTTATTAGGAAAATGGCAAATTTCTTTATTAATGCAAAGGTGACTTGGTTTATCGTTACTGTGACAAACGAAAACACTTTATTTGATGAATCCTTAAAGAAAATTTTAATTAATATCAATCAGGAGAAAAGTTATTGCAAAAATATATGTTGATCCCTAGACACTTTTGATGTGTGTAAATCAATTTTGGATGAATTGAGACAGTTGATCTTTTCCTTCTTGCGTGCCAATGGTTTACTCTGTATTCTTGCAAAATTTGATCACATCCATGGCGGTGCTCATGGCTTTATTTAAGACGCAGGTGGTAGGGCACAAGGTGTAACAGTAAGCAGATGGGATAAAGACTGAATGCGGACCCCACAACGTCGAAGGAGTCTCTCATTCCCCATTTACAGAGATTTGTCTGCAGCAACATGAGTCCGAAGCCGGTTGAG
Organism: Amphipyra tragopoginis; assembly: GCA_905220435.1. Taxonomy (NCBI): domain Eukaryota; kingdom Metazoa; phylum Arthropoda; class Insecta; order Lepidoptera; family Noctuidae; genus Amphipyra; species Amphipyra tragopoginis. Next base: position 14,458,543 of record HG992017.1, read on the forward strand.
GGATTTCTAGAGTGGTCATGGGACTGTTATGAGAAAATATTGCCGTAATCAAGGTCATGGGAGTCAGTTATTATTGGTTGGCAAGGTGCTGCTGCCTTACTCTTGCATTAATCCCTTAGTCGCCTTTTTACAACACCCACCGGAAGGTAGCAGACTATCCTATACCGGAAACCGCACGTCAGACGACTGAAATGTTCATGGAACCGTATCATTCCCCTCCCGCGTCCCACAAACCATCGGGAGGGCCAAGCATACGGTGGTTTACCTATAGTATAGACCTACAGTAAAATTTATTTTTGTCTCCAGGGTTTAGGCTTCACACTTATCGGTGCTGAAGGTATACCAGAAACTGAAGGCTATCTCCAAATCCGCAGTATTGTACCACATAGTCCCGCCTGGATCGATGGTGAGTGATATTTTATATTTTTTTTTTGTAATACGTTGTCAAACAAGCCGACGGTCCACCTAATGGAAGGAGGCGATCGCTGCCTATATACACCAAGAGGATTACTGAAGCGTTGACAACCGTAGAGACAAACTTGAAGGTCTCATGTGCCTGTAATTTGATGGGCACCCACAAATTTCAAACTGAAACACAGCAATGCTAGCGGCAGAAATAGGTATGGAGATAGTACTTCCCCAGACGAACTCTTAAACAAGGAGCTCTACTACTCTTGACTTAAAATGATAATACACGATAGACACTTCTTCCTCTTAGGGCAATAGCCCAAAACGCGTTTTTGCAGCGATACAGTAGAGATACAGTCGCACACGTGCTCCTGGAATGCACAGGGGTCACCCAAATACGAGAAGCAACCCTTGGCGCACCGAAATCACTCGCAAATGTTCTGAGCGGACTGAGAGCCCTAATCTGCTTCTGGAAGGAGGTGGGCTGGCTGGAATGATGGCCGCCATGACCCACGTACAATGGTCCACTTAAAGGACTAAGTGCGGAAACCACATCTCCTAACATAGACATACAGTCGCACGTTTGCATCGATGCAGTAGCGATACTGAATCGATACATACAATGCAACCGTATCGCTACTGCAACGCATCTGTCGCGCGTTGCAAATGCGACAAGACAAGTGACCACATTCAGCGATACAGTCGTTTGTTATTACTTTTGTGACCATGTCTTTTAAGGACTACTCGTACTCGACTGGTCACACGTTCGTTATCAAGCACAACATGAATATTCCTGCTAGTGTTTATTGCGCTTTCTACTGAACGATCAAGCTGTATCATGACGCATGCAACCTCGCGAACTGCTCGGGCTTACCCGTACCAAATGGGTGTTTGCAAAATGTTTTTATTGTTTTCTTATTCCTCCAGGTGCGTTACGTCCCGGTGATGTGGTTGTCGGCGTCGGCAACCGTGGAGTGCGTGGGCTATCACATGCACTCGTCGCGCAGATCTTCCAATCAATCACACCTGGTACTGACGTCACGCTACATCTGGTTAGAGGTAAGTCGAGTATAATTTCAAAATAGAATAAATGAAAAAAATATAATAGTAGGCAAAAGTTTTATCTCCAACTCGCCCAGCAGTCGTAGCCCGGTAGTACATGATACAAAAAAACTATCAGAAAAATTCTGACGCTCACCGGAAGCACAGTAGACATATAAGCTAAAGCAGTACTTCAACTACCTACAGTCGTCCGATTTGACACACTCACACAGACACGCACTGCAACAAGACAAATAAGGTATTTTCGGGATACAGTTCCATACAAAAACAAAAAACTACTCACTATACAGAGCGTGTCTGTGTGAGTGTTTCAATTCATGAGATTATAGTAAGTTGAGGTACTGCTGTAGCTTATATGTCTACTGTGCCGGAAGGCACTCTCCTCATATATTTTGTACTAGACCCCGCACACTCTTAGAATTATTTGCCGAAGCCAGCCTGCGGGTTGTAGTACTAAATATATGCGCAGAAGGCCTTCACGCACGCTTTAGAAATTTTCTTACAATTTCTTACAATGTGTGGCCGAGCTTAACACAAACACAGTACATAATTAGAACATAGGGAGGGTCCTATTCATAGTAAGGTTACGCAGTAACGCTATTTTTATATTTATTTGCCCCCAACCTGTACGTTTTTATTTTTATTTGTCTAAAATGAGAGAGTGATGAAAGATGAAGGTTTTGCGCGGTACTTTCAAAGGCTAGGGGCAAAATCCCATCACATAAAGGCGGATAAAAATAATATGTATAATTATGTTCGTTAAGGGAAGAAAGAATCTCATCATCATCAAGAATAATCATTTTCTTTCAACTACGTAGTAATGTTATCATTAATCGCTACAAAACCGATCACAAAATACGTATTTTGTGCTTAGAAGCAAAACAGTGCAGAAATGTTGTATGAAATCTCATTACTGCACTGCAAACAGTGCAGAAATGTTGTATGAAATTTCATTACTGCACTGTTTTTCATTAGTGCAGTTTTTGATTTTTTATTTAGATATAAATTTACCACAGATGTTTAATGGGAGACATTAAACATCTGTGGTAAAGTTAAGTTTAATATTAAATGTATGCATTCTTATGCATTAGATCAAAAAGATACTGGCTGAAAATAAAAATCGGCTGAATAAAACCGACATGGTGAAAAAAAAAAACAAATGGCGCGCATTTTGTACCATTGTAAAACTTTGATAGTTACTTCTTATTTAGCAAGAAAAGTTTTAAAAAATGGATATAGATAGCGATATGAATTCAAGTCCAGAAAGTATAAAAACAGCTGCAAATGAAATTGTTAATAACCTTTTGCCGCAAAAGTCGCAGGATAACCTTGTTTTCATTAACTTGACTTTTTATTTTGAGTAGGTATATTTTATCACAGTAGGTAAATTGGTAGTTGAAAGAAAAGTAGATTACGCACCTTGCTGAAGTGAGTGATTAATGCACTCGTGCTAATTTAGTGGCCTCGCTTGCGCTCGGGCACCAACATAACACTCGTGCATTAATGACTCACTTTGCGCTCGGTGCAACAATTTACTATTATTTCTACGCCCAAGCTGACTCACACTTAGAAATAAACAAATTCCTTAAACTACAGTAGTGTGATAAACTTAAATCTAAACATAACATTATTTGGTAACCTTTTCTAAAAAAGTAAATAGAAAAATATTAAATCTATTATGATTGACCTGCACTAGCTAGCTTCCAGCCACTTATACGTTTTAAAGGATGAAAAGTGTCATTGCATAAACATAATTACTACGCTGGCCTGGTACGGGTTGGCGGAAGTGCCGTTTATGCTAACCGCAACTAAAAAAGAAGGAAAAGGAAGGAAGAAAAAAAAATAGAAAAGAAGTTATACAATACGGCTGATGTATCTTGGCGAGTCTGAAGTTAGTTGTTAGGCTGCGCAATGAATCTTTTAGAAACGAAATTGTCTACTGCGCAGCTAATCAGCTAACTTCAGACTCGCCAAGACTTATGTGAAACTGAAATAAATTTCTGTCTGCAGGTTACCCTCTGTCCTTCGACTCGGAGGACCCTAACACTCGTGTACTAAGCACGATGGCAGTAGATGCAACCACACCCGCCACTTCAGACGCCGTTGCTATGCAACAACTCACTAGGGCGTTACGGACCAGGTGAATATTATATTAATTAATACCACAGGTATACAAAAAAGGTATAAATTCGCTTTAGCTTCCTTCAGTATAACTGCAAACACTACATTAAAAGTTTTGCTGACCGAATTGTGCGGGGCTTTCGTTGGAAAATGGCTGAGGGCTACGCCATGTTCATATCCCGAGCTAGGGTAGTGCAGCTCGGGACATAAGCATGGTATTTGGATTAGAACATTTTAATTTTGAATATAGTATTTGACATCATTTTTCTTTAATATTTGTGGCAAAAAAAAACATTTAACGACAGTGGGGAGTGAGACTGCGCTAGCTACAGATAGTTCAAACTACGAAGACGCGCCCACTTTTTTTCTAAATCGGTACAGTGCAAGTGTACATGATAAATATCTATTGTGATAGTTGTATCGCCACACAATAGTTATATTAGATGTGTGTGTGTATACGTACGCACACTAATATAAGATAATAATAAGAGATGTCGGACGTTGTTGCCCCCGTCGTTTATTATATTAGCGGCTTTTCAGGGGGCCCAGCTAGTGAGCTGGCGAGTCACCGTCTGCCAAAACTTTTCAATTTTAAACTTGAAAGGCAGGCGCCGTTTTCTTCCGGCAATAGAAGTTATCCAGTCCACTTAACAACCCTTCCCATAGTCCAGACATTTTTCACCACATTTTACTATAGTCTTGCAATCACCTGGGACGGTCCACTAGTGCAGCCGTGTATAATCCCCGGTTGGTGCCCCAACTCATTTTACATTAAAGTTCTCAAAGGGGCCTCTGCCCGTTGAACCTGTGTCCCCCGTATGCCTTACAAAGGACAGGGCATCTTCCATACGAAAGATGAACCGTGAATTTACAGAGAGATGTAGGTATACATACGCACCACGCGGCTAGTGAACACAAAAAAGAGGGGCGCATCCTAGTAGATTAAACGCTCTGTACCAACCAACGAAGCACTAACAACCGACGGATTTTTTTAATAACCAATTCCTTAGTACCAAGGACAATCTAGAGAAATATTCAGATCGGCATATAATTCCAGATTTAACCTGGATTCTCCGAACCACGACCCAACTAACCAGGGTCGGGATAAGACGGACGGTGGACCGCCACCACACAGTCCTGGACAGCGGCGGATGATGTCCAGGTCTTTTGATCTCGATGAGCTGACCATCAATGATGATAACCAGGAGCTGCCGCGATGTCCGTCTCTTGATCATGTGCTGTCTTTAGCTAACGGTAAGGAAACTTGTTTAACCGATGGAAAACCAACCTTATTTTCACACGGTTAAGGTTCATCTACTAATATTATGAAAACATTAAAACATCATTTTTTTCTGTGCCTTTGCATATTCCAAACACTTTCTTATTTTTTTCTCCACATTTTAATTTTAATGTTAAATATGTCTACTTAGTAATGGTATTGTATTTATTTACTAAAAGACTTGAATTCTTCAGGAATATGTACGGAAAAACACCCCATTTTCTAAATTTTCGTGAGAGGAGGCTACGGAAAATTAATATTATTCATACACATTTACATAAACTCACGCCTTTTTCCCATGGGAGTAGGCAGAAACTGTAGAACGCCACATGCTACGTTATGCTCATTTCGCTTCGTCCACGTTAATATTAATCAACTACAAAAAAAAAGTTTTCTCCACCTTTTTTAGACAAAGGAATAGTCTATCCATAGCTTACAATAACATCTAGCGAAGTTTCACGTATTAATCGGAAAATGTACCGAGAAACAGCTTATTACTACTTATACTCGTAATCGCCCTGGTAATTAAAATTATGACGTTATTTAAGTGTCTGTTCAGATAGCCAAAGACCCCGTAATCAGAATGTGCACCGAATGCAGTAGTCATTTAAACCCGTTCCCCCTTATTACAAAAGATGGTCTAAGAAAAACCTAGGTTTTAATATAGCCCCGTCTCTTTTTGTTATATGACTAAAGAAAGTGATGGGTATATTTTAAACCAGGGTTTACCTTAGTCTTGGTTTAAACCATCTTTTGTAACAAGGCCCCTTTTGTTTTATTATAACTCCGTATCTGCTCTAGATGTAGTAGGGATATATTGCCGAAATCATTACGGTGGTGTACTTTTAAAAGCCTTACACAAATATCAACTTTAATCACATGTAAACTACGTTAATTTTAGAATGACAGACATGTATTGAAAAAGTCCCAAAACAATTTTAGTTGTAAAAGAAACTAGACTATGAATAATAGAATTAAAGCATCTAATCCCAAAGCATCTTAATTCTAAATGGCTAATGTATAGATGTATTGCAGAACATCAATCTCGAGCTGACAACAACACAACCAACGAACCGGGTCGTGAATTAGTTCTGACATTACGTCGAGGGGCTGCCGGCTTCGGCTTCACAATAGCTGATAGTGTTCATGGACAGAAGGTCAAGAAGGTACGTACATTCTTGATTATCCAACAGATTCATACAAGGTTAGTCGGAAAGAGGTTAATAATCAGAAAGGCTGTTAAAGTACCTTTAATAATGAATAACTTTTATTCTACAACTTTCCCCAAAAGTCAATAGTTTAACCGCTAGCGGCCCGACGGACGAACAGGTTCGTCAGTGCCATTGTTTATCTATTGTGTCTATAATTACAGTACTTGAGACTTTAAGATAACTAGTTGTTCAAAGGCAGACAGACAAAATACGGAACAGCACACTGCGCTCCAAAACGGGGATAATAGATGTAGGCAAAAAGGCTGCCAGGCTCAAATGGGATTGGGCGGGTCACGTCAGCCGCATGCAAAATGACCGCTGGGCAAGAGTCTCCACACAATGGGTACCTGAACGGGGACGGTCGGCCCAGAAAGAGGTGGCGAGATGACCTAGACGCGTACCGCGAGGGCTGGTTTGAGGTAGCGCAGGAAAAGAGTACATGGAACGACTTGGGGGAGGCCTTTGCCCAGCAGTGGGACAGTATAGGTTAAAAAAAAAAGTTGTTCAAAGATTTCATAAAATCTATTTGTGCTATAAGCTATCTACCAGTCTTACCAAGAGTATCGTATTACCCAGTTACTGGGTTGTGGAGGTCTGATAGGCAGTCGCTCCATGTAAAATACTGATATTCAGCTGCATCCGGTTCGACTGGAAGCCGACCCCAACATAGTTGGGAAAAGGCTAGGCAGATGATGATGATGCTATAAGCTATCTATCATTCGCTGTTTTTGAGCGTTCCGACTTGCGTCCCTGTCTAAATGACCAGAACTGAGCGACGGAGGACGTGCTTTGGTACAAAATGTATGCTAACGTTGAGCTCCGGTTCAGTTCCGGCCCTGGGGGTCTACTTCCTAAACACGAAGTCCGTGGTTTCGGCCTTAGTTACGAGCGTTTCCTACTCCCTATCACCTACGGACATACGATTATTTTGGGGCCCAAACTAAGAATGAATGACAACACGATTTGACAGTTGTCTCTACTACCGATGTATTTTTGCCCGTCCGAAAGTTGAACTTGACACTCCTACGTTTCGGGCTACTTTCGGAGACGGGCAACTAATTTCGTTTACGGACTTAGGGAGTAGGCCCCTAGGAGTCTGTTCACCCGCGTTTTGCCTCTTGTCCCTTGTAATAGTTGCCTCATGCCATTTTCGGGCACAATCATGGTGTTCCGTTCGTCTTACGAATTGCTTGTCGGCGACGGAGGGGAATAATGTTTTGAATCCTTCCCCCCACGGATTCGGACAGAATTACAAGTGTTAAAAAAGTTAGTTGTTATACTTAATATTAGTCCAGAGGAAACATTTACATAATCACTACACTTTGAAAACAGATTAGTGGTCAACAAATTTTCGATCTTGAGTGACCTCCGCGCATTCCGTCATCATGGATTAAAGACCCCAAAAAGGAAGACCTAAACATAAAACATATCCAAAATTCAGACCTGACCGACTTTATGCAAGGTAACCCCCTTTCTTGCGACCTGTTGACTGGTCTAGGAAGTCTAAGGATGGATTTAAAGACAACGATACTGTCACCCCATTGGCTGGAGACCCTTCAGGTCTCGCCAATAACTGCCCGGTTACGTAGGGGTCCCCTAGGACCACCTACAGTAGTCCAATAGAAAAAAAAGAAAAGATACTGTCACCCATCCTCTTGAAACGTGCTTACTCGCTAAGTTGAAATTGCATTACCGTCAAAATACACAGTATTAACAAGACTTTAATATTTAGGTATTGGATCGTAGTCGATGTGCAGGTCTTCGGGAAGGCGACCTGCTACTACAGATTGGAGAGTCTGACGTCCGCCATGCACCACACCAACATGTAGTACAGGTAAGGAAGACACTGTCCTTTACTAATAGAAGTCTTTGTGAGAGGTTTTAAAGGACGTCGCCAGTATTGGACCAAAACCGTTACAAAAACAAAAGCATATTTAAAAAAAATTTGGTCTTCGCCGCAGTCGGGTAAAAAAAAACGATATAATTTAATTTGTTGATTGCTTGATTTGCTTTGAGATTGGCAACTGTAATAAAAAATCCGGTAATAATAACCATTTCATCCCAATATTGCCGCCTCAGTTCCACAAAAGCGAGAATCCCTCCCGAATAACCCGTTCCCGAATAAAATAAACATAACATAATCAGCAGGGTACGGGCCTCTTCTCTAAATGTCGTGTTTAAGCCTTAGCTCGTGCGGGTTGGCGGACTACAAACGCCATCGACAACTTTATGGAGCCCTCTCAGGTGTGCTGGTTTCCTCACGATGTTTTCCTTCACCATTAACGCAAGTGATAATTAAATTCTGATCTGCACATGAATTCGAAAAGTTAAGAGGTGCGGGCCGGATTCAAACTCGGACCTTCCTGCATGGAAGGCAACCGTTGAACCACTAGGCTATCACTGCTTCATATTTTTTTTCTTTTTTTAATTAAATAAACCTTACCATATTTCATATCTGTAACAAGTGTTAGGCCCACCGCTGTTAGGGCAACTGCCATCCTCCTTTCATGTATAAATCACTGACTTCAAACACAGGTATTAAAAGACTGTCCAGCGATGCATGAAACAACGTTACGGGTATGGAGACGCAACAACGCTGCCACCAGAGCGCCCAGAAGCAGATCTGCTACACGCGTTCAACCTGCCTCTAGTGAGTATTGTTAACTTTATAACTACTTAGCCTATCGCAGTCCACTGTACACATAACCCTCTTTCAACAGAAGTACTGTTTTGTTGAAATATCTACAACGTTATTTTTACTTTATACTAAAACCGAGACACCCCAACAAGATTTTCATCAGTACTGCCTGAATATGTCTTTTTTTATTAGTAAATCTCCAACGTGTGAAATCTAAAAAGTGTGAAATGCCTGAGATGTGCTATGCAGGGGTTGTCTAATATACGAAAACTGACCGAGCGGACCATTTCAAGCATCAAGGTGTCTATTTCCGTCAACTGTTATGGGTAGAAACCTACTGAAACAAAATTGAAAATTATGAAGAAAAAAAAAGTGGTGTTAAAAATATGTCAATCGATTCTCCTAGTGATTCTGAACAAACTAGTTTCAGGTTTAGTATATACTAAAACTAACCTTGTATAGAGGTATAGCAGTCATTTGCTTGCATGTATAAGTCAGCAGTACTTAGCCATCGATTAATGCAAAGTCCAACTATCTAGATTAGATAGTGGTGCCGATTCTCTTATTCACCAACTAAACTAAAATTAGAGAATTGCTATCTTTTACTAACAGACAGTGCAAGAAAAGGACAGTGATAGATAAGAACTAAGTTAGAAATGTCAAACTAGTTTACGCATTGAACTTCACTGTGTTTTTAGTCGAAACGTTCGAACGTGTCGTCTAAACTTGTATGGAAATTTCAGTTCAATAAAATTTGACAGCTCTTATTTACGTCCTTCTCTGTCTTATTTTGTCTGAGTGAATATGGCAATAGCCTAAATTAAGTTTTGTTTGTACGCAAGAGAATCTGCACCAATAACGCCCATAGTTAACAACCACGCAATGCAAACTGATTGATGGTTATCAATCAGCCGTTTTGCTGACAGAAGAATGGACGAAATGACATATTGTCATTGTAAATATGTAATTTAGTCTATTCTTCCGTTCGTAATACATATTACTTAAATGATTCTTCCGTCAATAAAACCATTGCCTACGGTGATCATGCCACAGAGTACATTGTTGCGTATTTCCCTTTCCGTGTCCAACTGGCGACACCGGTCTCGCGAAATCCGCACGCCTTTGTATTACTACACAATTCAACCAACCCGTGCTCAGCTCGCGTCAACTGAGCACGTTTTTGCGATCAACGATTTACGAACTCGCTAAATCAGCACGGATTTGTTTTGAACAGACCAATTAAAAATCCGTGTTCAATTCAACTGCACACTATTTTGTAAAACCTTCCCCAGCGCCACTTCAAAAAAACGATCACAAAGGCGTGCCCAGTTGACGCGAATTGAACACGGGCTAGTAGAATTCCGTAGTAATACAAAAGCGTGCGGATTTCGCGAGACCGGTGTCGCCAGTTGGACACGGAAAGGGAAATACGCTATATTGTTATTAGGTCTGGAGCTTGCCTAGTGTGGTACCTAGCAGAACCACTACTTTTGAACTTGTGACATTGCGATTTGTCTACGGTATTTGTGCTGCAAGTTGAATCCCTTCATCTGTTTGTCTTTAGAACGTTTTCGGTCTGTCGCTGTATGCAGGATGCGAGCATTGGTTAGAAATTCGAAAAGATTGTTAACTTCATTCATAGTAATATCTAAGCTGAGCTCTCTATACCATAGAAATAATAAGTACTACGTACAACTGTGTAACATAGTTCATCTATTTATAACTTTACAGCAGCATCAAACAACAATCAGCTTATCAGAAGTAAGACGCCGACAGCTGAACAGCTGCGGTCACCGAACCTTCATACACAGGACTCCTTAAGAGATAGACTGAATGGCATGAACTCTGGTAAGACACATGTTTTATTTATAAGCAACACTTATAAATATTTGTTATGTATTGACTCGTATATTTAGGTATTTACAAAAAAATCATCAAAGTTATCAATATAGATTTTTTCATGTTTTAAAATCCCTGCTAATATTAAAGTTATTTTTAATTATTATTTTCTCTAAAATTTTACTAATTTTAAATAAACATAAAAAGATTTTTTTAAACTTCACTTTTCGTTCTTTTTTCTGAGAATTCCGAAGTCAAAATCTTCACTAACTCGTCTACTCTCTCAAATCAGCACCCTAATTACGCAAAACACTCGCCATCGCAACATCTTTTATTTTGAGATTAAAAAGTCGAAAGCTATTAATCACAATAGACTTTGACATTTCGACAACGTTCATTGCACTATATGTTTTAACAATCCGACTTTTAGACAACTATGCACCACGCAATGAACATTTTTATATTGTCAAAATAAAAGTATTGCGATGGCGAGTGTTTTGCAATTCAGTTCCTAATTAGCTACAAAATAAACTATACCACTTGCAATTTTCCTCAACAGAAGCGACATACGCAGTACCCGAGCACAAGAACCGCGAAAGAGAAAGCCTAATAGACCGCCGACGTCGAAGCAGCACCCCTGGGGGTCGACTAACACTCCCAGTCGTCACCCCCTGGACTGAACCACAGCCAGAAAACCAGTGGCAAGAACGAGAAACATGGGTCGACAACTCCAACATACGAAACTGGGCAGAAAACGCCCAAAAATGGGATGAAAACGGCCAAAAATGGGAAGAAAACAACCAAAAATGGGAACAAAATGGAAAAAATTGGGGGGAGAATGGTCAAAAATGGGATGAAAATGGTCAGAAATGGGTTGAAAACGGTCAAAAGTGGGATGAGAATGGACAGAAATGGGTCGAGAATGGTCAGAAATGGGATGAGAGTGCGAATGGGAATAGGTGGGAGAATAACGAGAGATGGGGCAATGGGAATTGGGGGGAAGTGCCAACGCCGACCGTGCATGTTGATATGAACGCTGCCTACTGGAGGGGAAACGCTAGTGTTGCGGATAGCAGTGACAATGGAGGTAAGACACATATCTATACTATTTTGTTAAACTA